>OX411324.1:10000-10010000 GCA_948150665.1 Conistra vaccinii
GCCGAGCGTGTGATGGAATTTTCAGAGATTCCACATCCGGCGCTGCACGTAGAGCTGATCTTAGAAAGCTTGACTACCCAGGAACAAGTTGATAACAGCAACGGGCAGGCGGTGAAAATTTACACCGACGGCAGTAAGCTTGAGGGCAAAGTCGGGGCGGCGCTATCCATATGGGATGGTGAGATAGAGACCAAGGCCATCAAGCTTAGCTTAGCCGCGTACTGCACCGTGTACCAAGCGGAGATCCTCGCTATATGCAGAGCCACGAAAGAGGCCCTGAAGTGCACAGATAGGGATTACTGCATTTATAGTGACTCAAGGTCGGCTTTGGAGACCATCACCAACTACAATGCCCTGCATCCATTGGCAGTAGAAACGCGCGAAAACCTGAAGAAGGCTTTCAACCAGGGGAAAACTGTGAATTTCTTCTGGGTGAAAGCGCATGCGGGTCTTCGAGGCAATGAACGCGCTGATCAGCTCGCGAAAGAGGCAGCACTCTCGAGCCGGAGGAGTCCCGACTACGACCAGGTTCCGATCTCATTCGTCAAACGGATAATCCGGAAGGACTCCCTTGACGAGTGGAACGGGAGGTACAAGTCGGGCGACACAGCCTCCGTAACGAGAGTGTTCCTCCCAGATGTTATTGTCGCCTACAGAATAGTCAAGAGCATGAGGCCGGCGGGCTTACTGACGCAGATATTAACGGGACATGGGGGGCTCTCCCAGTACTTGCATCGTTTCAAGCGTAAGGAGAGTCCTGCATGCGTCTGTGACCCTGATGCTGTGGAAACGATTTTCCATTTATTGCTAGAATGCCCGGTACATAGTAGGGATAGGTATGACTTAGAGCAAAGAATTGCCAAAGAAATAAAAAAGGAAAACTTGGAGACTCTACTTCGTGATAAACTTACTCGCCAAACTTTGATAGAGTACAGTATAAAAATAATAATTATTGTAACTAATAGAAATAAGGTGTCATAAGTATTTACTACAATATATATTGTAAAAATATGTCACTGTAGTAGAGATAAGACAATATAGTAGATAATAAGTTTATAGAGTTTAAGCGTTACTATGTATAGAGTCATCAAAATAAGCAAAATAATGTAAGGACTAGAAATAAGAAAATAGAAAGTAAATAAATATAAGTAGGCCAAGATAGAATAAGAATGTAGGCACAACCTAGGTTGTAAAGAAAATGGAAATCGATAGACGTAGAGATAGGCACAAGCATTGCACTAATTGTTTTTAAAAGATGCATCTTGTAGAAAAAATGTAGACAGAAGATAGAGGACAGGCACAAGCGGTTCTAGAATGTAAAGAAGGACCGCCTGTTAAGAAAATGTTAAAATAGTAGAAATTGTAGAGTTGTAAATAAATAGCGTAGGACCCTATCAGGGTAGTGTTAGTATTGTTTAATTGTAATTTAAGGATAAGAGGGATAAGATCTGTGAATGTCATAGTCACAGGAAGCAGAAAAAAAAAAAAAAAAAAAAAAAAAAAAAAAAAAAAAAAAAAAAAAAAAAACCTAACCTAACCTAACCTAACCTAACCTAACCTAACCTAACCTAACCTAACCTAACCTAACCTCAAAGATGAACTCGACCGGCCAAGGAACATGGATACGGACCTGAGTAGCCGGGAGACACCCGAGGATCTTCTCACGACCACCCAATTCAAAGAGGAGATAAGGAGCTTGCAGCTTCAATTACAGGCCATCGCCAACAGGCCTGTAGCCTCGCCCCCACCA
Source organism: Conistra vaccinii (assembly GCA_948150665.1). Classification (NCBI taxonomy): domain Eukaryota; kingdom Metazoa; phylum Arthropoda; class Insecta; order Lepidoptera; family Noctuidae; genus Conistra; species Conistra vaccinii. Next base: position 11,751 of record OX411324.1, read on the forward strand.
CCACAGCCACAGATTAATATTAGGCAACATTTGCAACCGATTTCGGAAAGGCTGGAGATCGTCTCAGCAGACCTCCGCGTACTGCGCGACAAAGAGCCGCAAATCCAGGCGCCCCCGGCGCTGAATCTGGAAGCGGAACTTGCAGTCGGGGAGGTGAAAAAGACCCTCCAAAACATAGAAAAGGGGGTAGCGGACCTGGGCAAAGCGGATAGACCGCTTCAACAACAGCAGGGTCCCATAACCTTTGCACAGGTCGCCAGTAAACCCAAGCCCCCCAAACCGCCCACACAACCCAACCACACTCTGATCGTCTCGTCGACGAACCCCCAGCACACTGGGGACAACGTGATCGAGAGGATCAGGACCGCCCTGGATCTCAAAACGAGTGGAGCCCGCGTCGACACAGTCAGGAAAGCGCGGAACCAAAAGGTCGTGCTGAGATGCGCAACCAAGATGGACCTGACTATGATCAGGGACCAAGTCCGGTCGAACGCAGGGCTCAAGGTCCAGGAGCCAAAACCCCAAAATCCCCTAGTCTGCATCAAAGGAGTGCTGTCTAGCTACAGCGACGGTGAGATAGTCGATCTCCTAAAAGCGCAGAATAAACATCTTCTGCAGAACGTCGCTGTCGATGGACAGACCCTAAAGGTGCGCTATAGGAAGCGCGCAAGAAACCCCCATGAGTGCCACCCTGTTCTGGAGCTCTCCCCGGAGCTCTGGAAATGCTACACGATGGTGCAGAAGGTCCATGTGGGCATCAAGAGATGCTCGATTGAGGACCAGTCCCCTCTAGTCCAGTGCTCAAAGTGCCTTGGATATGGACATAATAGGTCCATATGTAAGGCCGGTAAGGAAGTCTGCAGCTACTGCAGTGGAGCACATAACGTCAGGGACTGCCTCACTCGAGCTGATGGCAAACAGCCCACTTGTATAAACTGCAAGGTGGCACACAGGACGGGCAGCGACCTGGCACACTCAGCGTTCAGCGAAGACTGCCAGGAACGCCAAAAATGGGATGGTATAGCAAGATCTCGCGTTTGCTATTGCTAAGGGCGACCAAGAGAACACACAAACCAGCCAACCAGTCACCCTTCAAAACACAACAAGACCGACGGCAAGATTGCGGTTTATTCAAGTGAATCTTCAGCGCTCAAAGTTGGCCACAGAAGAACTCCACATGGCGGCTCAGGCAAAGGGAGTTTCCGTAGCACTTGTTCAAGAGCCCTATGTAGGTAGAACAGGTGTAATGAAACAATGTCCCGGCACACAAGTCATCCAGTGCAGCCTGAATCGCCAAAAGCCAGTAAAGGCGGCGATCGTCGTCTTCGGGAACAACCTGGAGGTCATTCATGACCCCCAGATTGTGACCGAGAACGTCGCCGCCGTCTTGCTGAAGGTGGGCCAGCTCAGCTTTGGGGTGCTATCGGTCTATTTTGAGGGTGACCAGGATATCGAACCCTACCTTTCCGAAACGCAAAACACTATACAAAAACTTCACACAAGCAACATCCTGGTGGGAGGAGACATAAACGCCTGGAGCCAGTGGTGGGGAAGTGTTTCCGAAAACCATCGCGGGGCAGCGTACAGTACATTCCTCAATGAGCGGGATCTCCACATCCTAAACATGGGCCAAACACCGACGTTCGAGACCTACAGAGGTGACAGGTGGTGCACAAGCATCGTCGATGTGACGGCATGCAGCCTGCCCCTTTTAGGTAAGGTCGAGGAGTGGCGTGTAGAACGTGGTCTAACAACATCAGACCACAATGCAATAACCTTCTCGATGCGCTTAGAAAAGGCCTTGGAACCCTTAAGGCCGATCTCGACGCGCATCTACAACACTAAGAAGGCAAAGTGGTCCGACTTCAGCACGCACTTCAAGATCAGCCTGGCCGACAATGACATTACACCAGTCAAAGTCTCGGACGTCTCTAACCCAGGGGATCTGGAGACAATCATCAGCACATACACCCGGAACATTCACCGCTCATGTGAGAAAGCGATCCCAAAACTGGGGTCGCCTAAACACGACGCCAAGCCCCCATGGTGGACCCCTTCTCTAGACCGTCTCAAAAAAGACGCCATGACGAAGAAGAGAAGGATCCGGAACGCAGCCGCAAGCCGGAGACAATTCACCATCCAAGAGTACGTCCTGGCAAAAACTGTATACACCTCAGCAGCGACGGAAGCAGCCACAGCGAACTGGAAGGAGTTCTGCTCGAAGCAGGACCGAGAGAGCATGTGGGACGGCATCTACAGGGTACTAAGGAAGACAGCCAGAAGACAGGACGATGCGCTCCTGAGGAACACCGCTGGTGAGACGCTCAGTCCACAGCAATCCGCGGATCTTCTGGCAAAAACCTTCTACCCCGACGACTCAACGGATGCCGAACAATCATACCACACAGTTCTGAGGAGGTTAGCGGAGGAGAGGAACCCCCAAGGTCTGTCTGCCGATGATCCACCTTTCACGACCGCAGAGCTGGAAATGGTCCTTCAGAACCAAAATCCGAAAAAAGCCCCCGGTCCCGATGGATTAACGGCAGACATCTGCGCAGCGGCAATAAACTGCGATAGGGAAGTGTTCTTAGCGATAGCCAATAGGTGCTTGTCGCTGTCACACTTCCCGAAACAGTGGAAGGTCGCCCACGTGTGCATTCTCCGCAAGCCTGGAAAGGACGACTATACCAGCCCAAAGTCGTACAGGCCAATAGGTCTGCTCTCGGTCCTAGGAAAAATCTTCGAGAAACTCCTAGTAGGCAGACTGCAACACCACTTCCTCCCGACACTACATACAAGCCAGTACGGTTTCATGCCGCAGCGTGGCACCGAGGACGCCCTTTATGCCCTAGTGGGACACTTACGAGCCGAAATCAAAGCCAAAAAAATCGTGCTTTTGATATCGCTGGACATAGAGGGGGCCTTCGATAACGCATGGTGGCCAGCACTTAAAAGACAAATGATAGCCAAGAACTGTCCCAAAAACATTTACGCTCTCGTCACCTCATACCTGGAAGACCGGAACATCAGGGTCAACTACGCCAGAGCGACAAGCGAGAAGGGTACCACGAAAGGATGCGTCCAGGGCTCAATTGCCGGACCGACGTTTTGGAACCTTATTCTAGACTCGCTCCTACACAAGATGGCTAGAATGGGGGTATACTGCCAAGCCTTTGCGGATGATGTTGTCCTGGTTTTTTCGGACTTTACAGCCGGTCCCCTGCAGCAATCAGCCAACGACACGCTAGACATAGTATCGGAATGGGGCGTCCAAAACAAGCTACGTTTCGCCGCGCATAAGACCAACGCGATGGTGTTAACGAGGAAGCTTAAGTACGACGTTCCGGTACTTCACATGTCGGGCACGCGGCTGAACTTGGTCGAAGAGGTCAAGCTGCTAGGTCTCACAATAGACTCCAAACTCACCTTCAATGCGCACGTGTCTGCGACCTGTAAAAAGGCTGCAGACATCTATAAGCAGTTGGCATGCGCGGCAAAGGTGACTTGGGGTCTCAACAGAGAGATAATTAGGACAATTTACGTGTCGGTGATAGAGCCTATCGTGATGTATGCTGCGAGTGCGTGGGCCCCCGCAGCTGAGAAACTGATGACAAGGAATCAGTTTGACTCACTGCAGAGAGGTTTCGCACAGAAGATCTGCAAAGCATACCGCACGGTGTCTCTGACATCGGCACTTATCCTATCAGGCCAACTCCCCCTAGATCTCCGGGTAATCGAGGCCGCAACCCTTTTTAAGGTCAAAAAGGGACATTCCCGAGAGTTCCTACCGCCGGACCGCGAGCTGGAGTGCAACTTGCACCACTCCCAAACTCCCCACCCAGCGCAACTCACAATAACTGAGTACGCATGCCTTGAGGACTTGACTCCCGAAACTCTGGAAACCCATCAAGTAATCGGTCCCCAAATATACACCGACGGCAGCAAGATAGAGGGGAAAGTGGGAGCTGCCCTAACTTGGTGGGAAAACGGAAAGGAGTCGAAGTTCTGCACCTTTGGCCTGGAGCCTCATAACACCGTCTTCCAATCGGAAATGTACGCGCTCTCTAGAGCTGTCAGGATGGCAAGAGAATCCAGGGCAACCTCCGTAAGCATCTTAAGTGACTCAAGATCGTCACTTGACCTGCTGAGGAGACCGTCTGTCACTCACCACCTGGCACTCCAAATCAAGAGGTGTGTACGAGAGATCAGAGAGGAGGGCAGAGAAGTGAGGCTCTTTTGGCTCAAGGCCCACGTGGGAACCGCCGGGAATGAGAGAGCAGACGAGCTGGCTAAGGAGGCAGCTCTAACAAAAGCGACAGCAGACTACAACAAGGTCCCTGTATCGTTCGTGAGGAGGAAGATACGGGAGGGGACTATAAAGAAGTGGCAAGCGCGATACGAGTCCTCGAGTACAGGAGCGGTCACAAAAGTGTTCTTCCCAGACGTCCTAGCGGCGAAAAGAACACTCAGAGACGCAGTTCTCACACCGGTCCATGTACAAGTCCTAACGGGACACGGAGGATTCTCAGCGTATCTCCACCGTTTCCATCTCAAAGATAGTCCCTCGTGCGTCTGTGATCCCAGTTGCGAAGAATCAGTCTGGCACCTGCTCTTCGAGTGCCCAAGGTTTAGTTACGATAGAATGGAGCTGGAAGTAAAGATTGAAACCCAGCTAAGCCAGTCCACACTCCACACCATCATGGGGAGACCGGCTACCAGAAATCTATTCTTGGCATTCGCGAGTAAAGTTGCCATAGTCGCAGCGGAAGGGAACAAAACGGACGCAACCCTGCGAAGTCGAAACCGACTGCCACCCAGAACCACATCAACGACCACAACAATCACCGCACCACCAACAACAACAACAACACAAAACACAACACGTAGACCACTCACCATAACACAAGTTTCACACACCAATCTACAACCAATACCAGTGGCACCACCACCGGTAGCAGCAGCAACAGCAGCAGAAGCCAGTATACAACCAGCCCCTAGCGATATGCCTATCACCCAATTCCTGGCATGCGGAGGAGACGGAGTTCCGGGCGTCAGACTGCGAGGCGTCGCCCTCTTCATGAACAGGGAAGAAGAAAAGTTAGGCATGAGCTTCTGCATAGGCTGGAGCCGACCTGCAGCCCGTATTCCAATATCACCAGGCCTTGCCGCCTTGATCAACGGAAGCACCACCAAAACGAGCATGAAAGGCAGCAAGTTTGCTGCACTGCCTCAAATAGAAGTAGCCTCTCACCGATGCCGCTTATTGCGATCCAAAGGAAAGACGATCGCACTATTCGAGTGGGGAGAGGCGACTCCATTTGCTCAGGTAAGCTCACTGCTTCAAAAGATCAGGGAGGCAGGAGAACATACCGCAGTCACAGCACGCACCATAAGCGTTGACGCGATGATGGTCGGAGGGGAGAGAGGAGAGGTCGCAGACCGCTTCGGCTGTTTAAAAGCCTCTGAACACCACGAGGTAGTTGTCTATGAGGACAGAGGGGAAACTCTGAGTTTCCTCAAAGCCCCCAGACAACCAACAGCCAGCGCGACGAGCCCCGCAATAAGCCCGGCCACCCAAAGCGGTTCAGAGAGGGCCCAGCAGAAGGCAGCCGCCGAAAAAGCTGCAAAGGAGCAGAGCAAGACCACTAGCCCGGAGGACCGGGCCCGGTCGAGGAGTCGCCTGAAAGCCTTCGGCACTTTCCTCAGCGCACTGCTCCCAAGCACCAGCCGCGAATCACCATCCCACAAGCAGGAAACAGCAGTGGAAAGGTTCTTCAAAAAGAAACCCAAAGAACCGAAAATGCAGAAGCCCACGCCAACAAGAGCTGACAAAGGGCAAGTCAGCCCGCCGACCCTCGCAATTAATTTGGGCACCACGGACCACGTGAAGAGCGCTTTCCTCGAGTACGTCGCAATCGTGAGAGCGACCAGAGAGGTCAATCTCATGACATGCAAGAAGATCCTGCAGACCTTCCAAAGAGACACAGAAGGACTGCTAAGGGTACTACTCGAGGAATCAGAGGCAGCAGTGTACGACAACGTCACATCTCAAGTCATCAAAGGGGAAATGACGGGGTCGTACATGGCAGCCTACAGCGCGAAGAGCGGTTTTGTGGCCCTGGACGAGGAGGAAACGGAGCGCTCAGGCAAAATCAAATTTAAAACACCAAATGACGACCCGATAGTGGTTACCGCCAAGTGTACCAAAATCATGCTGGACGATAAGATCCTCGAAATGGCACAGTCCATTTTGGGGACTTCCGATACCCCAGCATCGCAGGAAAACTGGGCGGTACCCAATATCAGGTGGGTAAACGGGGTCCCGGGTTGCGGCAAGACAACCTGGGTGGTGAAGCATTTCGATGAGGAGAAGGACGTTGTTGCCACCACGACGACCGAAGCTGCCAAAGATCTCAGGGAGAAGCTTGCGCACCGCTTAGGAGACCGAGTAAAGACAAAGGTGCGCACTATGGCCTCAATTTTAGTCAACGGGTTCAAGAAGCAAGAGAAATGCTACCGTCTCACGGTAGACGAGGCTCTTATGAACCACTTTGGGGCCATAGTTATGGCAGTTAAGTTGTCTGGAGCAAGCGAGATTGTTCTCATCGGAGACGTAAACCAGCTTCCATTTTTGGACAGAGAGAACCTATTCGAGTTAAGGTATACCCGTCCAAACATGGTGGCTGGCATCACACAGGAGCTGCTTTGCACACACCGCAACCCGATGGATGTGGCGTTTGCACTGAGCGAGATATACTCCGGTATATACTCCTCCAAGTCATCGCTGTCGCGGGTCCACTCCTTGAGGGTGGAGCGTTACACTGGAGCGCAAATACCGGCCACTGCCCAAAACACCCTATTCCTGGTTCATACGCAAGAGGAGAAAGCCTCTCTTATTAGCCAGGGATATGGGTCCGGCGAAGGGTCGCGCACGTTGACCATACACGAGGCTCAGGGGTTGACCTACGACAGCGTAATTATCATCAACACCAAGTCCAGGAGGCTCCAAATCCACGACAGCATCTCCCACGCGGTAGTGGCGGTGTCGAGACATACGGTCAGCTGCGTCTATTACTCCGACGACGCCGACGACGCCACGGGCCGATTTGCAAAGAGGGCGATGGATGCGCCAACTAAAATGGTCGTCGATTACAACCTGAAGACGGCCATGCAGCATCGAGACGAAATAGTCGTAGAAAAGTTGCTCAGGCTAGCGAAGTCCCTGGTCAGCAGACCCAATCTTCAAACCTAAATACTACCTAACAAGTCCCATTCAAACTCCAACCCAAATCATGTCAACCTGACCCGAACCATCACCCAATCACCGTCTGTAACCCCTGTAGAATAAGCAAGAACAAAATCATGTAAAACTGCATGGCAGAGCGAGTCTGTCATACTCACGCAAATGCCCTGCCGATGGTGGCGCTGCACGGCCGGCCGTTAAGTTCCCTAAGATATGGTTGAGCTAAACGGTGCGGACGTGTTCGTCAAGTCCGTGAACGGGCGCCATCGGTCGGGGCTGGTCGGCTCGCACTGCCATGGAGTTCTGTATATTTCAAACAACACAATAACCTATATAAGAATAATAAATATGCATGTAAACATAAAAAAAAAAAAAAAAAAAAAAAAAAAAAAACATGGACTCACGTAGATTTAAGTTTAGTATATAAGCTAAGAATATGTGTCCGATGTAGGAGCACAATTACTGTAAAATGTAAGAAAACGCACAAAAATGTAACCAACCAAGTAACCAAAAGCACGGACCTCCATGTCTGTGGATTAATTGTAAGGAAGGAGTGTGGTTTTAGCCGGTAAGAGTCCGGCACTGCCCAGACTGGCTCATCTGTGAGGCAGCCTGGGCGTCCATGAGGATTTCCCACTCCTGCCAAAAAAAAAAAAAAAAAAAAAAAAAAAAAACCTATTGGTAGTGATGAGGTTAATCGATGTCTGGAGGAAGTCTCTCCGTTTTGAAAAGAATAAAATAAACATAAAAGCGTAAGACAAGGGCTCTGATAATGTCAGAGGGACACGAGCAAAAGCAGGAGTGGGTTTTAGCCGGTAGGAGTCCGGCACTGCCCAGACTGGCTCACCAGTGAGGCAGTCTGGGCGTCCATGAGGATTTCCCACTCCTGCTATATTAAAAAAATAAAAAAAAAAAAAAAAAAAAAAAAAAAAACCTAACCTAACCTAACCTAACCTAACCTAACCTAACCTAACCTAACCCAGTCGCGCGGCACCCCTAGCCGCGAGCAGAGTAGTTTTAAGTCGCTCCGCGCTCCAAAAATTGTGAAAAATAGCAAATTTTAAGCCAGTGAACCGTGCTATATGTCAAAAGTTGCGGGCTCGCGCGACACACATTGCAGTGGAATTTGTTTTACTCTACACCAAAATTTGGATGTTTTATAATTGAAATAGTGTTTTTTAGTGAAAATTATTATCACAAAAAGTGAAACGCTGCGCGATTAAGCGCGACGACCCACACTTATTAAAGTGTCATTTTGAGGGCCTTTTTTGGCTTCACCTTCTAGCATCGAGTTTGGATTTTTACCGCCCCCCCACGCGGAGGTATAAGGAAGAAACCGAAAAACACGTGTCCACGAGGACAGTGAATCAGAGTTGCTCCGCAAGATTTGACCACCAGGCTACGTGAGGGACCAGACGAGGACTCTGTTGGCGTTTTTTGACCTTTGGAAAGTTAAGTGGAACCAAAGATATTGAGGTTAGAAAAATAAAAAACTTTTCATGAACTTTGGTGTTCAATATTACTAAAAGTAGATGCGTAACATATAGTTTTTATAACCTAGAAAATAAGTGTACATATGAGAGTATCATTCTACAAAAATTCAGATTTTTTGGACAAAAACTCGCGGTGCTATCAAAATTATAATCTTTGTATACATTCAGTACAACAAAAATTTTTAGGTTAGTTGTCACATTTTGATTTTTAATTCTGTTCCTGTATGCCCCACTCAAAAAGTAACGGCAGTTTAGGTCACATTAGAAGTAAGACCTAGGCAACCTGCATATTTGTTTTCATCAAAAACCATAATCTAAAAAGTGTACTTTCAAATTACGTACGTAATACGAAGTCGAGATCGATATCGAAATCGAATTCGAAATTCGATATCGACTCGTGACTTGAACATTTTTACTTCACATCAATTTTTACATTAAGTTACCTACATTAATTTTACATTTACTTACAACATTAATTTAACATAACATTTACTTACATTTATTAACATTTACTTATATATTTAACATTTACTTACATAACACACCGAACCGTACTTTGCAGGGCACCAATATTGCATGAAACACCAAGTCAGAACTTCTGACCAAAAAGTCTGAATATCTCAGAAACGGGAAGAGATATCGAAATTCTGACGAAATTTTGCCCCCCCTCTTTTCTCCCCCTCCCGGCCTGAGCTCTGATTAAAATAGGCATATAAAATCCCCCCCCCCCTCTTACCAAATCTACCTCCCCCACCCCAATATTTTTTTTTTTTTTTTAAATATTTTGTCTAAAATAAATGCTACTATTATCAGTCAATAGCCTGCTTTACACACATCCCCTCTTAAATAACTTATCCCTACTACTCCCTTCCCCCTCCATTAATCTTCAAACTTTGATAACTCCGGAACGGGGCGGGTTATCCGAAGTTTGATTACGGATTACTAACATTCTCTTGAGCCCAACCAACCATCTTCTTCACCCCTCTTCTCCCCCCTAAATTTCAGAATTTCTTTTAATATATTTAAATTAATTTGACCACAAAATTAACATATTTCCCCATTGGAAATCAAAAGAACTGACTGGCTGTCTCTCCAGCTAAGGCATCGACCTACTTATACTGACTAGCACAGACTGCGGACCAAATCAACAGCTTTTTACACTGTTATATTTTATTACTGTGCTACATTGACCAACGTTGATCTTGTAAACCAACATTGACAGACTTTACAAAGTAGGAAGACTGACATAACTCGGGAATCTCCCCTGCTGGACAAGGCATAATAGACGAACTGTGTGCGATCTTAACACACGTATCAGAGATTTATATTTACAATTTTTATTTTTACATTCTTATTTTTAATTAAACCATTTTAGTTTTACAAATTTTTTACATAAGCCACCCGGAATTTTTAGAACCGCTGCCAACTAGGAGCTTCTTCTCTGACTACTAAACAAGTACAGAACGCCAGCAAAGGAAAGAGAAATGGGTGACAGGGACCCAAACAAAACGCAGGAGGGAACAATAAATAAAACTTTCTCCAAAGAGAAATCACCGAATGAAGGCCTGAAAAAGACCTCAACAGTGAGGACAAGCATTGGGGAATGGGAGGCTGGGAAACAGGAACAAAATACGTCCCAGACCAAGACGCAGCCCCTCCCCAAGATACTCCCTACTGCTCCTTCCACCTTAACCTCAGCTACTTTCCCTGCCGCCTCTGCCACCCTTCCCACATCCCCGTCTTTGATTGAGCCCCACAAACCAAGGGATAGACTATCTGAGGCACGAGCCTGTCTGCTCAAAGTCAAAGCGCAACTGGGGCTCACCAAGAACACCAAAACGGAGATCAAGACGGAGGTATTAAAAGCGGTGGAGAGACTTTACCAGCTAGTGAAGGAGGCAGAGAAAGAGAAAGGGACTGTTAGCAAAAAGACAATAAGCCGAGATACGACAGAGGCGACGGATGGAAGAGACCCGGAGGCTATCACCTGGTTGCGCCCCGCACTAGAAGAGCAAGCTGAACTGGTGAAGGAGGGCAACCGGATGATAAAACAACTCCGAGTGGACATTGAAAAGCAGAGGGAGTCACAGGAGGCCCGTGACAGCGGACGACGCGATGACGAAGAGGTCATTAAAGAAATCCGAGGGCTCAGGGAGACCACCCAGGAGATGGGGAAACAGGTCACAGCAATGAAAGGGTTAGCCCCCACATTTGCGGAGGCCCTGTCTGTACCCCAAAACACCTGGGCAGAGAAACCAAAGCACTCCATCATCGTGTCGTCTGACGTCATAATGGATACTGGTGCGGAGGTGATAGGCAGAGTACGAGAGGTGTTGGATGCAAAGAAGAGCGGAATACAAATAGACAGAGTCCGAAAAGTCAAAGACAGGAGAGTCATTCTGAGCTTTAGCAGTAAAGAGGAGCTGGAAAGAACAACCACCAAGCTCAAGCGGGATAAAAACCTGAAGGTTGAAGAGGCTAAGAATAGGAGCCCGCTTATCATCATCAAAGACCTCCTGTCCTATAACACTGACGAGGACATTTTGACCGCTTTGAAGACCCAGAATACTCGCTTGTTGGGTGACCTGACAGCCGATGAAGCGGTCGCCACGGTGAAGTACCGAAGGAGGGCAAGGAACTCGCTAGAGAGCCATGTCATCCTCCAGGTGACCCCGAAGATGTGGCAAAGGCTTACGTCGGCCGGCAGAGTTTTTATCGACCTACAGAGTGTGAAGGTGCATGACCAAACGCCTCTCATACAGTGCACCAAATGTCTGGCGTACGGGCCTGGTCGAAAGTTGTGCACGGAATCCATAAACCTGTGCACATATTGTGGAGGCCCCCATCTGAAGTCGGACTGCCCCAGAGTTGCAGTAGGAGACTTACCGACATGTAAGAACTGCATAAGGGAAAAAATAAGTGACATAGGCCATACAGTATACAGCGAGGAATGCTCTGTTCGGAAAAAGTGGGATGCATTAGCTCGAGCTGCAACCGCATATTGTTAAGGTGACTACAGGAATCCTACAGGCAGAAGCTTCTAGTTCCAGGAAGTTCAATTTGGTACTATTTTATGACAAAATAGATCAACCAATATCGGAAGCCTTTAAAAACACTATGATGCCAAAGCCAGCGGGGGTAATCACAATGACAATCACAAGACACGGTGGTCCTTCCAAATTCCCGACACACACGTTCGGATGCATGGAAGAATCATCGTGTATTCGCGACACAGACTTCAACACGACAAAAAATCACATCCTAACTGACTGTCCCGACAATGGTCTGGAGAAACATGAAACAAGGGTCCATATTGGCTCACCTAAAGTTCTTTACCCGAAATTGTTCTTCCTAACGATTTGTAATCCGAATGATCACTCTTCCTAAAATTTTTCATCCTAAAGTTTTCATTCATACTATTTGTAGTGCTACCGGCGATGTTCATAATACTCATGTTTCCGAAAATTGTAATTAATAATATCATTAATGTAAATATATTTAAACTCCTACTGTTTTTTATCATAAAACACTTTTATCCTACTGAGAGAACATAATCATGAACCAGATGCTTTGAACTATTTCTTGTGATCAAAACAACTGTTCACATTTTTACATTTAGCCATTTTATTTTTGGTTATTGTTGTTACATATTTATTACTATAGCTATACCTGAGATAATTATGTCTAAAAACCAACTGTTTAGAATGATTAAAGGTCGTTTCCCTGATTTTTGTCTTAAATGAATGAAATTCAGGTCAAAGTGTCGTCTTGGGGCACTATGAAAAAAATACTTAGAAAAATTTCGCGACCAATTTCGAGGTAGCTCTCGCCGGCCGCTGCCGCGGCACCGCTCGCTTCACACGCTCGGCTCGCGCGTAGTTGGTCACAGTTCTAACCTAACCTAACCTAATCCTAATCTAAACAAAAAAGATATGACTTTGAATAATAGTGTAAAAGATGGTTATGTTGAGAAAATATAGGAAAACAAATAAAAGTATAATAAATGTTTATTGCTACTGACATTATGAAGTTGAATGCTTCGGAATTATGAACATTAGAGACAGAGTAGTTAGGAATTGTGATTGTTAGGATGAAAAATGTTAGGAAGAACATTTTCGGATTTCCAATTATCGGAGTTGAAAATTTAGGTGAACTTTGGCGCACCCATGAAACAAAACAAAAGTCAGACATAGATACAAAGATAAATAACACGCTCAAGCTAAGTTTTCATAACAAAATTAAGAAAGAAATTAGGAAAAGCCATGTTAAAATAGCTCCAAGAACAGAAATAGTAATAAACAGAAAATAAATATGCTACATATATATATTGTTATATATATAAGATAGCATAGATCATAAGACACAATGTTTAAAAGACAATACAAGTATAAAAATAAGATGGTATGTAAAGTAAGGATATAATAATAATAAAAAATAAAAAAAAATAAAAATTAAAAAAAAAATTAATAAAAAATAAAATAAAAATAAAGTATATATAAAAAAATATATATAAAATATATATATATATATATATATATAAAATATAAAGATAAAAATATTGTTCTAAAAATAAAAAATATAAAGATAAAAATATTGTTCTAAATTTTTTTAATAATAAGCATAGAGTTAATAATAAAGTGTATGAGAATAAGGTAAATTGTGTAAGAGCCTAGCTGTAGAAATACGTAATAGATATAAGCCAGTGTAATACTTTTTTAATGAAAAACTGTGTAGTTAATAGAGAGAAGACGCCCTATGGCCTCTGATTATGTTAGAGGAGACACGTGTTAAGGCAGGAGCGGGTTTTAGCCGGTAAGAGTCCGGCACTGCCCAGACTGCGTCACTAGTGAAGCAGTCTGGGCGTCCATGAGGATTTCCCCTCCTGCCTCAAATTTTAATTAAAAAAAAAAAAAAAAACCTAACCTAACCTAACCTTTTTTTTTTTTTTTCTCGGGGTGGAAATCCTCATGGATGTCCTCCGTCCTGGGGTGGGCGAAGGGGTCTGTCAGACTCTTACTGACTAAAACCACCCCGGTGTTCCCTCGCACACTTGCGTCGGGGGGCTGCGGGAGCAAATTGCGACTTCCGCTGCCCCGGACTGGTGACGGCCCGCACTCTGCGGGCCCCGTCCCGTAGGGGGAGTGAGGTGTGCAAACTCCCCCCGTTACGTCTTAGAGTGGCGCGCGTGGAACACTACGCGCCGCCATCTCGGGTCCCGTGTGATGGGGGGCGACGGATGTCCCCGAATCCGTCGCCCCTGGACCCATTTAGGGGGGCTGGAAGAGGGCGTTATCCGCCCTCCGCCGACGCCCGGTGCGCCTGCTGCGGGCCGGGTGAGTGGACGAGATCTCCCTCTCCCTTTCCGCAGCCTCCTTCTGCGAGATGACTGTCTCGCAGAAGGAAACCACCGCGTCCCACGACTCGGCACTCCCGACCATCGAACGAACGACGGCCGGCAGTGACAAGTCGGCTCCAACTTCTGAAACGAGGGCACGGCGCGGCTCCTCCCACGCGGCACACTCTGCCAATGTATGCCGCGCCGTGTCCTCCCGACAATGGACGCAGTGGTGACACCGAGCGTCCGGCTCCCTGTTTATGCGACACAGGTACTTCCCGAAGCAGCCATGCCCCGAGAGCACCTGCGTCACCCGAAACGACAGGGAGCCGTGCCTCCTCCCGAGCCAGTCGTCGAGCACCGGCCGGACCGCCTCGATGGTGACGAGGCCGGCGGTGGGGCGTGAAAGCCTTTCCCGCCATTCCGCCACCAGGACCTCGCGAAGCTGAGACCGACGCAGCTCCATGTGTCGCTGCATCGGTCGCTCGCCCCGCGCTGTGGCTTCCTCGCGCCACCGATGAAGTGACGCGAGCACCTTCGCCTCCAGGTCCCAGGGCGGGGATCCGGCCAGTGCACAAACCGCCTCGTAGGAGATCGTGCGATACCCCCTGATGACTCTGACGGCCATCGCTCTCTGCGGCTTACGCAATACAGCGATGCTACCGGCCGTCAGGTCAGCCGCCCAGATCGGGGCCCCGTAAAGGGCCATCGACCGCACGATCCCCACGTAGAGTCGCCTACAAGCGGCGCTCGGGCCCCCCAGATTGGGAAGCAGCGTTGACAGCGCCCCAGCAGCACCCAGCAACTTGGGCGCCAACCGTCGGAAGTGGGGCCCGAAGTCCCACCGGCTGTCGAGCACCAATCCTAGGTACTTCATGGTAGACTCGACAGCGATCCGAGTCCCCCCGACCACGATATGTGAGCCGGGTGGCGGCGCCCGCCGGGGGCCATGAAACACCATGGCCTCCGACTTACTAAGGGCCACCTCCAGGCCTAGGCGACGTATGCGGCTCACCACCTGTGAGACCGCAGCCGTCGCGCGCAACGCTGCCTCCCTGTGCGAGCTCCCCCGGGCAGTGACCAGCGTGTCATCCGCATAACACGTCAGGTCTACCCCCGGGCCGAGCTCGCCCCTCAGCACCCAGTCGTACCCGATGTTCCACAGGAGCGGGCCTACAACCGAACCCTGCGGAACACCGCACGACATGCGGCGCTGGTTTCCACCATCACGTCCCATGTAGGTGACACACCTCTCTGACAAATAAGCCCCAACGATGTGGCGGAGGTAGGGAGGCACCCCATGATACCGCAGTGCCTCCCGAATACAACTCCAGGGCAGGGTGTTGAAGGCGTTGGAGATGTCCAAGGACACCGCCAACATCACCCCGCCCCGGGACACCGCTTCCTCCGCCAGGACTCTAACCCGCGACACAGCGTGGATCGTAGAGCGCCCATGCCGAAACCCGAACTGGCTGTCGTCCAGGTCCGGCCCCTCTCTGCACAAGTGGCCGACGAGGCGGGCTGCGATTATCCGCTCGAACAGCTTGCCCACCTCGTCAAGCAGCACTATGGGCCGGTACGCGGATGGTGAGTCCGCAGGGCGCCCCGCCTTCCTGAGCAGGACCAGACAACCAGACTTCCACAGAGTGGGAAACTGGCCCTGCTCGAGGCACGCCGTGTAGAGTCCTCTCAGTTGGGGCTCAAGCTCCTTCAGAGCGAGGGCTAACACGCAGCCGTGGATCCCGTCGGGCCCCGGAGCCACGTTCTTGGCCCGGAGCCGCATCACGGCTGCCCTCATCTCTGCCTGTGTCACCTCTGGGACGCTGATGGCGTTCTCCTCCTCTGTAGGCTCTGCGGCTGTGGGCAAAGCCATCGGCGGCGGAGTATGCTCCGCTGTTGCCGGGAAGAGGGCTGCGACCACCTCCTCCAGCAGCTCGGGTTGGAGACTCTCAGTAAGTGGGGGCGCCGCGGCTCGAAGTTTCCCTCGCACCGCGCGATAAGGGCGCCCCCACGGATCCCCATCTAGAGTCTCCAACATCTCCTCCCTGGCTCGCGTCCTCGACTCGCCGATGGCCAGCCACAGAGCCTCCTTAGCCGCGCGGTACACCTCATACAGCGCGGCTTCTTCGTCAGGATCCCGGCGACGTCTCCTCCGGTATCGGGTGTACGGGCGTCTAACCGCCACGCACGCGACGCGCAGCTGCGCGATCTCGGCGGTCCACCAGTACACCTGGCGCCTAGCGGACTGTGCGTGGACCCGGGGCATAGACGCGTCGGAAATTTGCGTCATCGCCCCGCGGAACCACAGCGCCTCCTGCTCGACGTCGACGGGTCCGTTCATTGCCGACTCCCGAACCCAGGCCTGGACGATGGCGGCCTCCTCGAGAAGCTCCCTGTCGATGCGCTTACGCGCCCAGCGCGGACCGTCCGTTCGCGGGGCCGGTGGACCGCGGCCGGCGGCGGTCTGGGCGGAGACGTCGAAGCGGATGTATCTGTGATCCGACAACGTCTCCACCTCCACGGCGACACGCCAGTCGCGGACACGGCTCGCGACAGCGGGGCTAGCGAACGAGACGTCCACTATAGACCCGCCCCGCTGCCGCACGCACGTGTGAACCGAGCCCCGGTTTAGAACGGTCAAGCCAGTCGTGACCGCCCACTCCTCCAGCACCTCGCCCCTAGCATCGGTCACAGGGGATCCCCACGCCACAGACTTGGCGTTGAGATCCCCCAGCAACAGCACCGGGCGAGGGTGTAGTCGGCCCACGACGGCACCCAACTCGACAAGGAACCTCTCGAAGTCGGCGAGACTCTTGTTGGGCGAAAAGTACGCCCCAACCGTGCCAATGCCGTCCGCGAGGGCGGCTACCCAGCCATGACCTCGGGACGGGTTGACAAGAGCCCCGCCAATGATGGCCACCAAACCGTCCAAGTCTCCCACCCAGTTATCCCTGGGGGGGACAAAATACGGTTCGGCGACCACAGCCACGTGAATCGACCACTCTGCCATGCTCTGGAGCAAGAGATCCTGAGCTCTAGCAGAGTGGTTGATATTGCCCTGGAGGAAATGGAATTGTGCCATCACTAGCTTTCCATTTCCTCGGCATCACCTCCTTCCCTGGGTCGGGAGTCGACCGGCTGGGCGTTAGTCTGTACGGGGGGTGCAGTTCCCCCGACAGCCTTAGTCCACCTACGGCTGCGCTTTTTGGGCGCGCCACAGGCTTTCCCGCCCATTTTGTGCCCAGCGGACTTCCCTGCAGCTACACAAAGACCGCAATTTGGCTCCGCCAAGCACTGGGCCGCCAACCTAACCTAACCTTTTTTTTTTTTTTTTTTTCTCGGGGTGGAAATCCTCATGGATGTCCTCCGCCCTGGGGTGGGCGAAGGGGTCTGTCAGACTCTTACTGACTAAAACCACCCCGGTGTTCCCTCGCACACTTGCGTCGGGGGGCTGCGGGAGCAAATTGCGACTTCCGCTGCCCCGGACTGGTGACGGCCCGCACTCTGCGGGCCCCGTCCCGTAGGGGGAGTGAGGTGTGCAAACTCCCCCCGTTACGTCTTAGAGTGGCGCGCGTGGAACACTACGCGCCGCCATCTCGGGTCCTGTGTGATGGGGGGCGACGGATGTCCCCGAATCCGTCGCCCCTGGACCCATTTAGGGGGGCTGGAAGAGGGCGTTATCCGCCCTCCGCCGACGCCCGGTGCGCCTGCTGCGGGCCGGGTGAGTGGACGAGATCTCCCTCTCCCTTTCCGCAGCCTCCTTCTGCGAGATGACTGTCTCGCAGAAGGAAACCACCGCGTCCCACGACTCGGCACTCCCGACCATCGAACGAACGACGGCCGGTAGTGACAAGTCGGCTCCAACTTCTGAAACGAGGGCACGGCGCGGCTCCTCCCACGCGGCACACTCTGCCAATGTATGCCGCGCCGTGTCCTCCCGACAATGGACGCAGTGGTGACACCGAGCGTCCGGCTCCCTGTTTATGCGACACAGGTACTTCCCGAAGCAGCCATGCCCCGAGAGCACCTGCGTCACCCGAAACGACAGGGAGCCGTGCCTCCTCCCGAGCCAGTCGTCGAGCACCGGCCGGACCGCCTCGATGGTGACGAGGCCGGCGGTGGGGCGTGAAAGCCTTTCCCGCCATTCCGCCACCAGGACCTCGCGAAGCTGAGACCGACGCAGCTCCATGTGTCGCTGCATCGGTCGCTCGCCCCGCGCTGTGGCTTCCTCGCGCCACCGATGAAGTGACGCGAGCACCTTCGCCTCCAGGTCCCAGGGCGGGGATCCGGCCAGTGCACAAGCCGCCTCGTAGGAGATCGTGCGATACCCCCTGATGACTCTGACGGCCATCGCTCTCTGCGGCTTACGCAATACAGCGATGCTACCGGCCGTCAGGTCAGCCGCCCAGATCGGGGCCCCGTAAAGGGCCATCGACCGCACGATCCCCACGTAGAGCCGCCTACAAGCGGCGCTCGGGCCCCCCAGATTGGGAAGCAGCGTTGACAGCGCCCCAGCAGCACCCAGCAACTTGGGCGCCAACCGTCGGAAGTGGGGCCCGAAGTCCCACCGGCTGTCGAGCACCAATCCTAGGTACTTCATGGTAGACTCGACAGCGATCCGAGTCCCCCCGACCACGATATGTGAGCCGGGTGGCGGCGCCCGCCGGGGGCCATGAAACACCATGGCCTCCGACTTACTAAGGGCCACCTCCAGGCCTAGGCGACGTATGCGGCTCACCACCTGTGAGACCGCAGCCGTCGCGCGCAACGCTGCCTCCCTGTGCGAGCTCCCCCGGGCAGTGACCAGCGTGTCATCCGCATAACACGTCAGGTCTACCCCCGGGCCGAGCTCGCCCCTCAGCACCCAGTCGTATCCGATGTTCCACAGGAGCGGGCCTACAACCGAACCCTGCGGAACACCGCACGACATGCGGCGCTGGTTTCCACCATCACGTCCCATGTAGGTGACACACCTCTCTGACAAATAAGCCCCAACGATGTGGCGGAGGTAGGGAGGCACCCCATGATACCGCAGTGCCTCCCGAATACAACTCCAGGGCAGGGTGTTGAAGGCGTTGGAGATGTCCAAGGACACCGCCAACATCACCCCGCCCCGGGACACTGCTTCCTCCGCCAGGACTCTAACCCGCGACACAGCGTGGATCGTAGAGCGCCCATGCCGAAACCCGAACTGGCTGTCGTCCAGGTCCGGCCCCTCTCTGCACAAGTGGCCGACGAGGCGGGCTGCGATTATCCGCTCGAACAGCTTGCCCACCTCGTCAAGCAGCACTATGGGCCGGTACGCGGATGGTGAGTCCGCAGGGCGCCCCGCCTTCCTGAGCAGGACCAAACGACCAGACTTCCACAGAGTGGGAAACTGGCCCTGCTCGAGGCACGCCGTGTAGAGTCCTCTCAGTTGGGGCTCAAGCTCCTTCAGAGCGAGGGCTAACACGCAGCCGTGGATCCCGTCGGGCCCGGAGCCACGTTCTTGGCCCGGAGCCGCATCACGGCTGCCCTCATCTCTGCCTGTGTCACCTCTGGGACGCTGATGGCGTTCTCCTCCTCTGTAGGCTCTGCGGCTGTGGGCAAAACCATCGGCGGCGGAGTATGCTCCGCTGTTGCCGGGAAGAGGGCTGCGACCACCTCCTCCAGCAGCTCGGGTTGGAGACTCTCAGTAAGTGGGGGTGCCGCGGCTCGAAGTTTCCCTCGCACCGCGCGATAAGGGCGCCCCCACGGATCCCCATCTAGAGTCTCCAACATCTCCTCCCTGGCTCGCGTCCTCGACTCGCCGATGGCCAGCCACAGAGCCTCCTTAGCCGCGCGGTACACCTCATACAGCGCGGCTTCTTCGTCAGGATCCCGGCGACGTCTCCTCCGGTATCGGGTGTACGGGCGTCTAACCGCCACGCACGCGACGCGCAGCTGCGCGATCTCGGCGGTCCACCAGTACACCTGGCGCCTAGCGGACTGTGCGTGGACCCGGGGCATAGACGCGTCGGAAATTTGCGTCATCGCCCCGCGGAACCTAACCTAACCTAACCTAACCTTTTTTTTTTTTTTTTTTTTTCTCGGGATGGAAATCCTCATGGATGTCCTCCGCCCTGGGGTGGGCGAAGGGGTCTGTCAGACTCTTACTGACTAAAACCACCCCGGTGTTCCCTCGCACACTTGCGTCGGGGGGCTGCGGGAGCAAATTGCGACTTCCGCTGCCCCGGACTGGTGACGGCCCGCACTCTGCGGGCCCCGTCCCGTAGGGGGAGTGAGGTGTGCAAACTCCCCCCGTTACGTCTTAGAGTGGCGCGCGTGGAACACTACGCGCCGCCATCTCGGGTCCTGTGTGATGGGGGGCGACGGATGTCCCCGAATCCGTCGCCCCTGGACCCATTTAGGGGGGCTGGAAGAGGGCGTTACCCGTCCTCCGCCGACGCCCGGTGCGCCTGCTGCGGGCCGGGTGAGTGGACGAGATCTCCCTCTCCCTTTCCGCAGCCTCCTTCTGCGAGACAGTCATCTCGCAGAAGGAGGCTGCGAAAACCACCGCGTCCCACGACTCGGCACTCCCGACCATCGAACGAACGACGGCCGGCAGTGACAAGTCGGCTCCAACTTCTGAAACGAGGGCACGGCGCGGCTCCTCCCACGCGGCACACTCTACCAATGTATGCCGCGCCGTGTCCTCCCGACAATGGACGCAGTGGTGACACCGAGCGTCCGGCTCCCTGTTTATGCGACACAGGTACTTCCCGAAGCAGCCATGCCCCGAGAGCACCTGCGTCACCCGAAACGACAGGGAGCCGTGCCTCCTCCCGAGCCAGTCGTCGAGCACCGGCCGGACCGCCTCGATGGTGACGAGGCCGGCGGTGGGGCGTGAAAGCCTTTCCCGCCATTCCGCCACCAGGACCTCGCGAAGCTGAGACCGACGCAGCTCCATGTGTCGCTGCATCGGTCGCTCGCCCCGCGCTGTGGCTTCCTCGCGCCACCGATGAAGTGACGCGAGCACCTTCGCCTCCAGGTCCCAGGGCGGAGTCCAGCGATTTTACTGGTTGAATACGAGGCTTTTGGCTACTTTTGTACCTGTGTATTTTATGTTTTATTTTAAAAGTGCGTTTTGTTTGTGCAGAATAAACAATTTTTCTTTCTTTTCTTTCTTTCTTTCGATCCGAGTCCCCCCGACCACGATATGTGAACCTAACCTAACCTTTTTTTTTTTTTTTTTTTTTGACGCTGGGAAAAATGCATTACGCATGCCCACCCATCGGGGGATGGGAGGGGTATGTGGGACTCCCCGGAAAATCCGGTATACCCACTAAACGACCCAGCGGCGCTCCTACCTCGTCTGCAAAGAGGAGGACTGGGAATCCGGCAGAGCCATAACATCCAGTCCCCCGCTGACGACCGCCCGCCTTGCAGGCGAGCCCGACACGCCCCCCCCATCGGGGAGGGGCCCAGGAATGACCGCGAGCGCTCTGTCATTCCCGCCCGACATGGATGGTGAACTGTGCAATGCAGGAGAAGGCGCCCCCGCACCCGTCTCCCGCTGTTCACCACCAGGGGGCATAAGACGACGATCGTACAATCGCCTTCTCATGCCCCGTCTTCGCCTGCGGAGCGGCGCTGCGAGAGGGTCGTCCTCCCGCGCGCGCTCCGCGTCCTCCTTCTGCGACATTACGTCCTCGCAGAAGGAGGCGACCGCTGTCCAGGCCCCCTCGCTTTCCAGCATCGAGTTGACGACGCCGGGAAGCGAGAGGTCCTGCCCGACCGCTGCGCTCAGACCGCGGCGCAGCTCGGACCAGGCTGGGCACACCTCAAGGGTGTGCTGAGCCGTGTCCTCCGCCGCGCCACAGTCGTGGCACGACGGGGTCTCCTCCCTTTGGATCCGGTGCAGGTACGTTCCGAAACACCCATGGCCGGACAACACCTGCACCAGACGGAAAGAGAGGAAACCGTGGGACCGCTCGAGCCAATCCTTCAGGACTGGCCCGAGGGCGTCCAGAGTTCGGCGGCCGAAAACGGCATTGGCGAGGTCCTCCGTCCAGTGGTGGACGATCGCGTCCCTCGCCTCTTGACGCACGGCCTCCCGCTCTTCTGCGGCGGGGGGCTCCCCGAGCGCCTTACACCGCGCCGTCCATTCGTACACTCTGGTCAGCACCCACGCCTCGAGCTCCCAAGGAGGGGTGCCCACCAGAGCGCACGCCGCCGAAAAGCCCACCGACCGGTAGGCCCTCGCCACCCGCAGTGCAATGGCCCTTTGGGGCCTACGGATGGTAGTGGCGTTCTCCCTCCTGTGGAGGGAGTCCGCCCAAATCGGGGCACCGTAAAGGGCCATGCTCCTGAGGATGCCGGCATACAAAAGCCGGCATCGCGCCTTCGGACCTCCCAGGTTCGGGAGGAGCCAGGAAAGGGCATTCGCAGCCTTCAGCAGGCGCGTCGACAGCCCGCTGAAGTGTGGGCCGAAGCGCCACCTGCTGTCGAGTACAAGGCCCAAGTACTTCATCTGGGCCTTGACCCCGATCCTGACGCCCTCCACGACAATGTGTCCGTCGGGTGGGATGCGCTGCCAAGGACCGTGAAAATACACGGCCTCCGTCTTGTGCAGCGCCACCTTCAGCCCTAGGCGGCGGATCCTTCCAGCCACTAAGGATCCGCCAGCAGAGGCCAGAATGGCCGCCTCCCTGAAGTTCCTCCCCCGGGCAAGGAACCTAACCTAACCTAACCTAACCTAACCTAACCTAACCTAACCTGAGCCGTTCCCTCTTCTTATTACTGAGAAAGATAGAAACAAAACATAAGAGTGAAGTTAGCTAGACGACCAGTGTGGCAGATTTCTACCATTTTGGCAGATTTCGCTCCAAAATTTTGTCTGTGGCAGATCCTGCTGACGATTTACAAAAGTTGCAGATTTTGGCAGATTTAAAAGACTTCAAGGAAATTCACATAACCTTATTAGAATTTTCCTTTTTTTATTATTATTAGGTATAATAATGCATAAGAAAATTGTAAAATATTTTTGTTGATTAATGATATTTCATTGAATTTGTGTGTATTTTTTCCGTTTCCATGAAGGCATATTTTTGGCATTCTTGGCGCCAAGTGTGGCAGATTTTGGCAGTTTTTTTGCCCAGTCTGTGGCAGATTCGCCATTTATGAAATGGTCACACTGTAGGTGACACGATCTATCGAGCTTACCTTAGCGCCTGCATGAGACTCCGTAAAACTCATGGTGCGAGCATTATCGAAATCAGTTTGATCTACGTCAACACTTCCAACTCCACCCGCTTTTCATAGAGCTCATACGTCATGCCGCCATACATATTGGAAGTAAACCCTCCGGGAGGGTCACCGGCATTTCGTTTGCGCTAAAGTTAACCATCGCTGACGGTCTACGGCATTAGGTTTAAAACCGTATTATAAACCACTGTAAAACGAAGTTAATTTGTGTGAATATTTGTAACAGTGAACAATTTTTTTATTGATACGAGTAATTAAATTATAAATTATAATATCAGATTTTATTATCACGGTTTATAATGCAGCTGTATTCGCTAAGAAAAAACAATGTATGTATGTAATGTATTCGCTAACATTTAAAATGAGCCCACCGCGAGGGCTCCCGGTATTCCATATGCGACTAGGTGAACCCTCCAGGAGGGCTCCCGGCACTGAACGGGTTAATACGCTAGCGCTAGCGAGTAAATTTTCGATGGCAACTCATGGTAGAGGTACAGGTCTGAGATAGACCATCCGAGTCTAGGTTCTTCGTGACCGGCTTGAGGAGCCCTATCGATTGGCCCCGACAGAACTCCCTCATTATATTTTACCCCCTTATATTTTACCCCCCCCATTATATTTTCTCCTCCCTGGTTTTACATAAACCCCCCGTGTTTGGGTTCGGCGTAACTGGTTTGAGGAGCCGGTTCTTTTGGCCCCGGCAATTCAATTGTATTCAGGCAATTATTTTTTTTTTTTTTTTTCAAATACAATTTTTTTTACAAGATGTCTAAAAATATCCCACCACCACCGCATAAGCGCCCGGTGAGGACCGCTGCACAGGTCCCCCCAATGTCACAACGCGCGAGGCCCAAGGCTGTTTCGAGAACGGCGGTGCCCGAAATCAGCCCGGACGTGGAGACCCGGGTGGTGGCACTGGACCCTTCAGGTCCAGCCCGGCCCCTTCTTGCTGGCGCGGAAATGCCCCAGGAATGCGACTCCGCCCTCCGTATGCCGGATCTGCGGCAGGTTGAGACTGCAATAGAGGACATGGACGTTGCCCTTGAAATTGCCGACTCTGCCTCTTCGTCCACTCCAATCAGGGAAGGTGGCAAGCCAGGAGCCGCCGGGACGAGACCAGCCCCTTCCGAGCTGAGGATCCAAACCCAAATAAGACAGGCGATGGCTGCAGGATCAGTAGAGGCGTGGGTGCAAAGAGACGTGGAACTGAGCGCCCCGGAAGCCGATGACTATGAATCAGACGTTTCGGTCAACTCTTGTGACTCCACAAGAACGGTCGACGGGAGACGCATCGTGCTCAGCGAGATGCCGCGCCAGGCTGGATCGATCCTCCAAAAGGCGAAACTCGACCTGGAAAGCTCCGGTAAACTTGAAAAGGGAGATTAGAGAGAATGTTGTCTCGGCGCTCCGCTGTCGAGGAGGAGCTCGTGGCTAAGTAATAACAAGCCGCACGGGTCGATCCATCAGGTTAAGCTACGCTTGCCGGGGTTGGTCAGTGGATGGGTGACCATCTTTACATACCGAGACTCCTCCGTGCCTCGGAAAGCACGTTAAGCCGTTGGTCCCGGCTGTCATTTGTTGATCTTTGACAGTCGTTACGAGTCGTCAGAAGCCCGAAAGTCTGACACCAGTCTTACCAAGGGGTATCGTATTACCCAGTTATTGGGTTGTGGAGGTCAGATAGGCAATCGCTCCATGTAAAATACTGATATTCAGCTGCATCCGGTTAGACTGGAAGCCGACCCCAAGATAGTTGGGAAAAGGCTAGGAAGATTGTTGTCTCGGCGCTCCAACTAATGTACGAGATGATTCTGAAGCTCTCGGACTCCAGGAACCTCCACATGGTTGAGACCTGTAAGCTGAGAGAGGGTGCGGCGAAGAGTAGTGAGCGATCTGCTCAGAAGCATTCTCGCGCGCTTGTGGCGGTACTGAGCGAGTACAAGAAGCTGGAGGTTAGTATTAATACCTTGGCTAGCGATACTGAAGCCCTGCGACAGATTCTAGTTTTTGACGCGTGTGAGCCAATTAAGCAGTTGAAGCGGAGCGCGGAAGTGTCCCAAAAGGAGTCACCTCAGATGCTCGGAGCAGTGCTCGATAAGGTGACTGACATGTCTGCGGAACTAATACCACTAAGGGAGGCCCTCCACGGGCTACAACTTCCGAAGGTGCAGAGCGAACCGGAATTGGCTACGCCGCAGGGCTCGGTCATCGCGGACCTTCATGCGGAACTCCAACAAATCCGCCTTGAATTGGCTTCTCTCTCTCAGCGGCGAGGGGAAATGTTGACGTGAGAGGGTGTGTGTTGCAGCGATATCGGGACGGCGGTGCGTGAGGCTCTCTTGTGCGCTCCGGGCCCGTCTGCGGCAATTGCATCAGACGTTCAACAAATACTTCAGACATGCACTGCCACAAAAGATTCAGTGGTGGACCTGAAGAGTGGCCTGCAGGTGCTTCAGGGTGCATTGCCGTCAACGGAAGCAATTGATATACTGGGATCTAGAATGGAGGAGCTGAGGAGAAGTGTTACAGATCTTCAAGATACCACTGTAGAGACGGCCGCACCTATAAGGACCTCAGTTGAACATCTACGAGGCCTCATAGAGGGCGGCTTGGTACCGACCGCGTATGAAGAGATGCCTTCCACCCGTTCTGCGCGCTCCGACCGCCGGGAGAAGACGAAGTCATACGCTGAGGTCCTTAACACCACCCATAGTCCCAGCCTTATTGTAGAATCTGTTGACCCCCGCCACACGAGCGACGACTTGATTAAGACGATCAAGTCCAAGGTCGACGTCGTTGCTCTTGGCGTGGGAGTCAGCAGTATTCGCAGACTCCGAAACCAAAAAGTTGCGTTTGGCTGCGCCTCGGAGAGTGACAGATCGGCGCTGGGCGACGCAATTAAAGGAGCGGTTGAAGGTTTCGCAGTCAGTTGTCCGCCTCCCAAGCACCCTATGATCCGACTGCTGGGGGTAGTACACGACCTCGATAATGCCAGTATCGAAAGAGCTTTGTTGAGGCCAAGGTTCGGGCCAAGGTATTGCGGCGTACCAAGGGGCGGTCCTCTGCCACTACTAATGTTATTCTGGAGGTTAATGCCGGCATCTGGAATCGACTTAAGGAGCAGCGGGTAAAGCTGGGTTACCAAGTGGTGTTAGCCCTGGACCAATCTCCTGTTGTGCAGTGCTACAACTGCCTAGGGTTCGGATATATGGCGCGGGATTGCCTATCGACAATCAGGTGCGGTTATTGTGCAGGGGAACACGATACCCGGGAGTGCCCAAATCGTTCTCTCCACCCACTTTGCATAAATTGCCAGAAAAGCAAAAAAGGAAATGGTTCTGGTCACCCGGCTTATTCAAGTGACTGTCCGGAGTGGTCTAAGTGGGATCGAATCTCAAGATCTGCAGTGAGATATTGTTAAGGGCACCCCAATGGTAATTAAGTTCGGGCAGGTGAACCTTGGCCGTGGCCTGGCTGCAACTAGGGAGGCTTTATGTGAGGCTGTAAAGAACCGCACAGACATCTTACTGGTCCAGGAGCCCTACGTGGGCGCTAAGGGCACATTATCTGCTCCTCATGTAATTGTCCAGGACCATCGCGGCTCCAAAGATTCTCCCGCGAAATCGGCAATTGTAGTCACTAACCCCAACCTTAGAATTATTGTCAACCAAACTCTCGTATGTAAAAACATTTCTTCCGTGGTTCTGCTTATCGGACAGATAAAAATCGGATTAATAAATGTGTATCTCGAAGGTGACAAAGATATGGTCGATTATTTGAACAGAATCCAGGGAGTGGTCGAAAACATCGGAACCCAAGACATAATCCTCGCCGGTGATGTGAATGCCGCTAGCCCCTGGTGGGGCTGCGATGCGGAGGACGGTCGGGGAAGGGCCATTATGGACCTGCTGGCTCAGTTCAACCTTAACATCCTTAACTCAGGAGCAACCCCAACCTTCCACACCTTCAGGGGGGGGAGATTGTTCACTAGCATCGTGGACATCACTGCCTGCACTGATTCTCTATTGGCAAGGGTTTGTAACTGGACAGTGGACACTGAGACGGCGATCCTGACCGACCATAGAACCATCCGATTTGTCCTGTCTATTGGTGATCAGGATACCCTTGTTAAACATCCTTCCACAAGGATTTACATCAGTCAAGACATTACGCAGGAGAATCCACTCTTCAAATCCTGCCAGAAGACCCTACGTTGTTGCTGAATATATCAAAGCCAGAGACGAGTTTAAGAGACATATCGAGCTGACTCTAACCTCAAGCTGGAAGGACCTGTGCACCAGGCAGAAAGAAGAGGACGTCTGGACCTGTGCACAGCGTATTATACCCGGTGCTCTAACACGAGTCGCATTGAAGCCAGTCTGCTAAGGGACCCACTTACCAACGCAACGTTATCAGCTGAGGAATCGGCGGAACATCTTGCCGAAACGTTCTTCCCACTTGACGACCCTGAGACAGACTCACCAGCACAGAAGATTACCAGGGAAAAGGTGCGGCTGGCTTTTGAGGACCTGGGCGTACCACCGAGCACCCCGGCATCAGTTACTCCGCCTTTCACGCATGAGGAAACGATTGTCGTATATTCAGGAACTCACCCCAAGAAAGCACCTGGTGCCGATGGCTTTACGTCAGACATTTGTCAGGAGGCGTATAAGTGCAACAGCGACTTCCAGTTGGCAGTCTTTAACAAATGCCTCGAGATCGGCTGCTTCCCCATCGTGTGGAAGGAGGCCTGGATCAGAGTTGTTCCAAAGCCTGGAAAGGCCGATTACATGACGGCTAAGTCGTACCGCCCCATTGGACTACTCCCAGTATTAGGCAAAGTGCTGGAAAAGTTGGTTGCCAACAGGCTCTCTTGGACCATCGAGCGAGAGAATCTCCTAAGCCGGAGGCAGTACGGCTTCCGTGCGCGATGTGGGACAGAGGATGCACTCTATGACACCGTTGAGTACGTCAGGGAAGGAGTTCGTAAGAAGAAAATCGTTGCTGTGGTGTCGCTGGACATTGAAGGCGCCTTCGACAATGCCTGGTGGCCAGCGATTCTGCAGCAACTAAACGACAAACATTTTGACCGTGGAACTCGGCGACTCCTATACAGTTACCTGTCGGATAGGAAGATCACTGTGGAATACTTGGGCAACACAATCTCCAGGCCCACGACGAAGGGTTGTATCCAGGGGTCAATTTGTGGCCCAATATTTTGGAATGTCCAGCTGGATCCCCTTTTGGTGGAAGCGGACAATTTAAAAGCTCATGTGCAGGCATACGCAGACGACATTGTAATCCTGGCGCAGGCTAATACTACTATGGAGCTGGAACTTGTCGTCAACGAGGCCCTTGCAGTTGTCGCGGATTGGGGAAAAAGGCAAAAAATGAGGTTTGCAGCCCACAAGACTCAGGCAATTATCTGCACTAAGAAGCTGAAATATGACGCCCCTTGTTTTTGCCTCTCCGAAGTCCCGATATTGCTTTCCAGCCGCCTTAAGCTGTTGGGATTGACTCTGGACTCTGGTTTGAGTTTCCTTCCGCACCTGGAAGAGGTAACCAAGAAGACGGCAAATATTTTTAAAATGGTGGCAAGAGCAGCTCGGGCTCAATGGGGACTTAACGCAAACATTCTGAGGACGATATATCTTGGCGTTGTCGAGCCAGTAGCGACCTATGCAGCGAGCTCCTGGGCGCAGATCGCCGGTAAGGTGTACGCCAGGAAGAAGCTCGACTCGATTACCAGAATGTTTGCGATCAAAATATCAAAATCCCACAGGACAACGTCGATGGTTGCCGCAGCTGTCCTCGCAGGTATAATCCCACTTGACCTGCGAGCAATAGAATACCTCAAAGTCTATGAAGTTAAGAGAGGTAAGCCTTTGGATGAGCTCCCGGGCAGAACCCTGGAAAGGCGTGCTCATCCCTCCGAGCTGCCCCATCCCGCTCTCAGGAGGAGGCTGGGATTCCGGCACATAGATTCCATAGAGGACATTCAGAACATCGAAAATGACTTCCTACAACTCTACACAGACGGGAGTAAAATTGAGGGAAAGGTCGGAGCTGCAGTCTCTTGCTGGGGTCGGGATGGCGAGGTCAATAAGATGGGCCTAAAGCTGGGTAACCACTGCTCAGTTTTCCAGGCGGAAATTATTGCAATAAACAGGGCGATAAAGTATGCCAAGGACAGAAGGCCACCTATCTCTGTCAACATCATCTCTGACTCAAGGTCTTCGTTGGAGTCTATTGCGGACCCGAAAACATCAAACGCTATCGCCATCGGGGTTCAGCAATCAATCGCCGAAGCAAACCAGCAGGGCAGGGACATCATCCTGTTCTGGGTGAGAGCCCATGCCGGAATACCTGGCAATGAGAGGGCAGATGAACTCGCTAAGGACGCCGCACTACATCGCAAGACTAGCCCCGTCTATGACCATTTCCCCCTGTCCTTTGCAAAGCACTCGATCAGGGAGGCTACACTGGACGTATGGCAGGAGCGCTTCGTGGCCGGAACACATCACGACAGAGGTGTTAGACTCTTCTTTGAGGACGTAAGACGAGCGTACAAGGTGCTAGGAAAGATAGGAACCCCTAATAACCTTAGAGCTCAACTCTTCACGGGACACGGAGGCATTCGAGAGTATCTGTTCAGGTTCAAGCTGGCGGATGACCCAGCCTGTGTTTGTGATGGCGAAAGTATCGAGTCTATAAGGCATATATTAACTGAATGTCCCCGATTTACGCGGGAAAGGTTCGACCTCGAACAGAGGCTGGGTCGCCCGATAGATGAACTCCCCAAGTTGGTTGATGATGACAATTGCCGGACCCATTTCGTGGCTTTTGCGGAAGGAGTCCTGGCCAAAGCTGCCAAAGCCAATGGGTCGACACTGCCCTAAATAGCCTCATACTTTACACCCTATTGGGTTGAAGTATTAGTTTGTAAAGCATTTAGTCTATTATTGTAAGTTATGTATAGTTATTATTTTAATTAAGATTAATGTATAAATGCCGGACCCATTTCGTGGCTTTTGCGGAATGAGTCCTGGCCATAACTGCCAAGGCCAATGGGACGATACTGCCCTAAATAGCCTCATACTTTACACCCTTTTGGGTTGAGGTATTAGTTTGTAAGGCATTTAGTCCAGTATTTTTAGTTAGTATTGTAATGCAGATAGTAATAGGAAATAAGTTTTAAGACAGTGTATTTGTTGTATATTTGCAGTAAAGTAGATAGTAGAATCATACCCTAGAATTATACATTATAAATTTTAATTTTAATGACGAAAGTCGTGTAAATACATGCAGAAAAAAAAAAAAAAAATATACATAATAATAACTAACACCGTGAAAATACACGGCCTCCGTCTTGTGCAGCGCCACCTTCAGCCCTAGGCGGCGGATCCTTTCAGCCACTAAGGATCCACCAGCAGAGAGAGCGCCTCCCTGAAGTTCCTCCCCCGGGCAACGAGGAGGGTATCATCTGCGTAGCAGATGATGCTCGTGCCCTGGAGGAGGGTCCCCCGCAGGAGCCAGTCGAATCCAATGTTCCACAGCGGTGGTCCTAGGACCGATCCCTGTGGAACACCGGACTCTGCACCATACTGCCTCACTCTGGCCGTCTTGTCCGCGAGGAGGACCACCCGGTCCTCCAAGTAGTTGGCCAAGAGTGTGCGCAGGTATTGAGGCACTCCGTGATACCGGAGCGCCTCCAAGTTTGTCGAGTGGGGGACAGAGTTGAAGGCGTTGGCAATGTCGAATGATACCGCCAGCACTCCGTCCCCCGCCTCCACGGCCTCCTTCACCTGGCCCTTGAGCAGGGCCAGCGCGTCCACTGTCGAACGACCCCGTCGGAAAATTGATTCACCCGAAGACCTGTCCAAAGTCGGAAATGATTTCCTTCGGCTTTACACGGACGGAAGTAAAGTTGAGGGTAAGGTTGGGACCGCAGTTTCGTGCTGGAAGCGGGACGAGGAAGTGGCCAGGCTGGGCCTTAAATTGGGAAACCACTGCTCAGTATTCCAGGCGGAGATGGTTGCGATCAGAAGAGCTATCAAATATGCCGACGATAGGAGACCACCCATCTCCGCAAATATCATCTCGGACTCACGATCAGCTTTAGAGTCCATAGCAGACCCCAAAACTCCAAACGGCATTGCCTTGGGTATTCAGCGGGCAATTGCGGCAGCAAGGTTGCAAGGCAGGAGCATCCACCTGTTCTGGGTGAAAGCCCACGTTGGTGTTCCTGGCAACGAAAGGGCGGACGACCTAGCTAAGGAGGCTGCACTCCATCGCAAGACCAGCCCAGTTTTTGACGATTTCCCCCTGTCTTTCGCAAAGCGCTCGATCAGGGAAGCTACACTTACCAGATGGCAGGACAGATACACCGCCGACACACACCAAGACAGAGGTATCCGTCTCTTCTTTGTGGACGTGAAACTAGCATATAAGGTGCTTGAAAAGATGGGGCCATCTAACAACTTAAGAGCCCAGCTACTCACAGGACATGGAGGCCTGCGTGAGTACTTGTATAGATTTAAGCTGACGGGCGTCCCAGCCTGTGTTTGCGATGACGAATCCATAGAATCTGTAAGGCACATACTATTAGACTGCCCCCGATTTATTCGGGAGAGATACGATTGTGAACAGAGGTTGGGACGCTCGCTGGACGACTTCCGGGAGCTGTTTAGTGCCGACGATTGCCGGCCCATTTTCTTGGCTTTTGCTGAGGCTGTCATGTACAGAACGGCTAAGGATAACGGCTCAACTTTGCCCTAGGGACCTCAGGGATCCGCACATCTGCGTCGCCTATTGAATTTTTTGTATAATTTAGTGATAATAAGCTTTAATAGCCTAGCCAGTACTTCCTTACATATTATAAAACAAAGTCGCCCGCCGCGTCTGTCTGTCTGTCTGTCTGTCTGAACGCGATAAACTCAAAAACTGCCGAACGGATTTTCAAACGGTTTTCACCATTGGACGGAGTGATTCATGCGGAAGGTTTTAGTGTATAATTCATTAAGGTTTTGTGTAAATTGGCTGAAATATGACGATTATTGTTGAAGATGTCGGAAAAAATCATGCCGACTGGGAGCTTTACTGGCGTGCGCTGCGTAAGCCGTGAGAGATAAATCAAATTTATGTTCTAGAGTATTGTATAAAAATTGCAACAAAAAAGTCCGCGATGGCATATGTCTATCTTCTAAGGGTGACCCACAATAACCATTTTTATCTTTCAAAATTGTATTAAATTTTAATTGTTATTTCCGAAGCTATTATGACCGGTATCTTATTAATCCTTATCCAATTAAATAGGTTATTTAAATTGGGCATTCAATTTCAATTAAAATATGCCTTTACTTCACATCATTTAAATGAATAGTTTAAGAGATATCACAGTTTCAAAATTACGCGTAACAAAATAATTATGGTTGACAACGCGGGCGCTGTAGCCTACCACTGCGTCCGCTGAAAGTTAGTCAATGATCTTTTGCTTTGCTGTTAGGTATTGTATTCCCGGTAGAACGTTCCCGTGGGATATTTTGCGACATCCACGCGGGCGAAGCCGCGGGTAAAAGCTAGTTCACTATATTTAGTAAAGTACTTCATGATAAGCAAAATCTTAGTCATGAACTCTTAAGTTCTCTGCTCGTAGGCGACGCAGTTGAAAATCAGATTGCTAATTGATAGTTGATAAGTTTTTATTAGTTTTTAAGCTATGTTTTAATTAATACTGTGATAATAGATTCCTAAGGTTCTAGTCCATAATTAATAATCCAATTATACACTCTTTAATGAATAGTTTATAAAATAATGTAGAATTGTATAAAAAATGGTTAAGCGCAAACTGTAAGCGCGACACAAAAAAAAAAAAAAAAAAAATTGTTTGGAAAATCCAAAAGTGCACGCCTCATACTTATCACTCATTCATAAACGAAAAAGAAATTCAAAACATAGTTTAAAAATGAACAATTTATCACTTTTCATGAAGTCGTAATGTCAACGACTGACAAAGATATTTACGTTGGCAGTTGCTAGGCAACGGCACCGGATCAAGGTTGAAAATATTTAGATATTGATATTATATTTTAGTTAGTATTTTATTAATTATAATTAAACTACTATGAATAAAAGAGCCATTTTCAATAGGGTTCCTTCTACGGCTGAAACGAATGTATAAAAAAAAAATTGACTCAATTAATTGATTTTATCGCAAGCTACAATGTTTTCAGGGATCATAAATTGACGGACAGGAAATTTTTTTCAACTATTTTGATGCTTTTTCCATTTCTGCTGCATTAAATCAATTGTTAAAAAATACAATATTAATCTCCATTTAATCATCTATACAATGGTATATAAATTAAGTAGGTTCTGTGTACTAGCAGGAGTGAAACAATAAAAACAGTTGCAGAAATGGGGCAAAAAATATTTTTCGATCGTAGAGCACACTCTAATGCGAAGCATTACGAGTCGTGCAATATTACGTACTAACCATACTAACATCCTAAAGCTCAGAAAAAAATCTGGGCCCGCTTAAGCGGCAGGGCTGGGTTGGAGTTTTATACGAGCACTAACCTAGTTCTCTTGCACAAAGTAGGCCCAGGCTCAAAGATCATATTTTGTTACTAAAGTTAGAAGTACTGAATTTAAAATCAGTAATAAGACCTAGATGCAGGAGTGGTTTTTAGGCGGTAGGCACCAGAGGTGAATCCGACACTGCCCAGGCTGGCTTGTACTGAGCGAGGCAGTTTGGGGCGTCCTAAGAGGATTTTCCACTCCTGCGAAAACAAAAAAAAAAAAAAAAAAAAACCTAACCAGTCACCCGGCGTCCCCCGCCGCGATCAGTCCATTTTAAACCGCGCTCCGTTGTCTAAAATCCAATTTTGTGGTTTTTATGCTCAAAAACACCCGAATGATATTTCAAAAGTTGCGCATAAGTGAGCGCTTCCCAAAAGTGCTTGCAAAAAACTATTTTAAAAATCAAAAAAGTGGCAACAACTTCAAAGAAGTGCGTGCGGCGTGCGATTAGTCGCGACGACCTATAAAATTTTAACTGTGAAAAGACGCGTTCCTTCTGTGCCCACGCCCCTGCGGAAATTCAGATTTTTCCCAGTTGCCAAAGGGAGTTTTCCAACCGGTTTTCCGAAACACCTAGTGAAAATACGGCGCAAAAACAACAACTTTTTACAAAATTAAGTGCATCGCGTGATTGGTCTCGACGAACCCCGAGCGTTGTTGTCCTAAAATAAGTGTTCACTTAGTGCCTACCTCCCTGGAAAAATTCAGATTTTTTCGGCACATCTAACTGAGTTTTCCACGCATTTTTCCATACCGCGGAGTGAAAAGTGGAGAAAAAATTGGCTAATTTGAGAAATAAGTCCGAAAATCAAGAAAAAATTTAATTGTGGCCAGGTGCTTGTTGTGTGCGATCGTGTTGCTGACTGCCGCAGTCACTTTTAGATCGGCTGTTGAAACCTGGAGAGCTACATCAACTTTTCTCAAGCCGACAAAATTTCCAAGTGCTTATAACACTTGGAAAACCATCTTCAAGACGAGACCGGCTTAACCTGAGGACTCAAGAGGCTTCCTGAGGCTGCTGCCTACCACCTGAAATTTTCCTCACTAAATTCCTGCAAAAATTGACCACAAACCAGGTATTTGCCGTTTAGAGTACTAGTGTTCTCCTGTAAAATCTTTTTTGTTTGTAACTGTATAGATATTTTTGAATTTTCGAAATCATAGCCATATTAAACAACTAATAAATTACCTTTAAAAATTTTTTTCCTAATAATTATCTCAATATTTTGGCTTTAAACTGTAAACAAAAAAAACACCAATGAATGAGCAGACTACTTTAGTTCTTTTAATTGGGAACAGTCTGAGCATCACTAAAAGGGACATAGTTAATGGTATTGACACCCTACTTAAATTAAAATTAGGTAAATTAATATTATGTGCATTGCCATATTCTCATAGGTTATATGAGCAAGATAACAACTACATTTTTAGCTTAAATAACCTTATGCATATTTTAGCATGTCGTCATAGTGACCGTTTATTGTATTTTGATACTAACAACTTTGTTAGAGATTTTGTTTTGACTCAGGAGCATATGTTTTTACCTAAGAAAAGCCAACATATATTAGCTACTTTATTAGCCTACAATATACACGCAGTTATTAATGTTTTAACTGAGATTAGCTTAAGTGACGAAACAGTATTATCTAGTACTTCTAATAATACTGTAATAAATTCTTTAAACTTTTAGAATCGACAAAAGAGAAGCATAATAAGAATATTTTATTATATCACCAAAATATAAATCGCTTCTCTGGCAAAATCCTAGACGTGGAATAGATAAATATCATATGGATATCTTATGTTTTTGTGAAACCTGGTTAAAATCAGATAGGATGTTGTTTAATGTAAATGATTTTGCCAGTGCGTACAACAGGTCTTCACTAGGGGGTGGTACCTTAATATTATGTAATAGTTGTTTCAGATATAAGGAAAGGAAGGATATCACTGCTTGCTCTGTTGATCGCTTATGTGAGGTAGCATGTGCAGAGGTTGAAGGCCA
This sequence comes from Conistra vaccinii, assembly GCA_948150665.1. Classification (NCBI taxonomy): domain Eukaryota; kingdom Metazoa; phylum Arthropoda; class Insecta; order Lepidoptera; family Noctuidae; genus Conistra; species Conistra vaccinii. The sequence goes on from OX411324.1 coordinate 47,630, forward strand.
TACTTTCTTATGTGTTTATAGACCACCAGCCTCAAACTTGCCATCATTTTTGATAATAATGGAAGAAATATTAACTAAACTTTTCAGAGATAATAAAATAGTTTTTGTTTATGGTGACCTAAATATTGATTTATTAGTAAATTCACCGGAAAAATGTAAGCTCATCTCATTATTTAAATCATTCAATTTAAAATGTATATTTAATGTGTATTTTTTTTTTTTATTTAAATTAACCCAATTAACACTATTACAAGCTAAAACATGTTTAACCACGAAAAAACTGCGTCCCATTCACTTCCCCGTCATCATGCTTCCGTGACATTGACATTGTGCCTGAGTCAGCATCAGCCCGCACATGTTCTAAACATGCTACGCGCTGCTGACCTTGCTGAGTCTGCCGTCCACGATGCGCATTATTGCTACGCCCGCGCATTCCACCATTATGCCAGACACGCTCATTTTTATACGTAATTTACCGTACCGTACCAATAGACTCTCTTAATGATTTAAGCTGAAGCAACAACGTTGCTAATTCTACTTCTATTCAAAACTATACAGTCTCTAAACAGGTAAACCATCACGATCACTTGTCGGCACACGTCACTACACTCGAGTTAAAATATCGCAGACACTTACTTCCGCTGTCCCACGCGCTCCTGGTTAGGCCATCTGCACAGCCTTCTGGACTTCCCGCCTTCCGACTCCTGGTCGGACACAGCCACAAACAGCAACACGGTCTTGATAACCGCCAGCCGCTCCTGCGTAGCCGTTGCGGTATTTGCACCACTCGTAGACGCCTGGGCAATAATCACCTCTTCCTTGGACGTCGTGCTCCCATGGCCTGTGACGCGACGCGACTGACGTGATACTCAATGAAGACAATCAAACCGCGAACCACGAACCGTGACTAGCTCCTGGTCGGACAACTATAACGCCGTCCAGCCGACTGGCAGGGTCGCCATGCGATGCGAGGGGATGGAGGGGTCAAAGTAAACTACATGTTAGTTACTACTCCAAGAGTCGATTACTCTTCCACCTTTAATTGGTAACATTATATACATAGTTACGACGTGATGTTATGTCGATAATCTACAATCACGTATTCACATACTATCTACCTTAGCATATTATACTACGTGCTGTACGTGACGTGCTGATGTACGTGACACCACACCACAGTAGCAACTAGAATAACAGCAACCTCAGCTACATGCATAGACAATGTATTTACTAATTGTAAAATAAAAGACTCGTCCCTAATTAGTGGCGTCAGATCTGATCATACAGGTCAACTTATATCTTTTGAATCAGATAAAAAGTTACGTTTAGATAAAACTATTCAGTTAAGACCTCTTACTAAAAATAAATTAAAAATGTTTAATAATAATGTTCTTAGCAATCTTTCAACAGCTAGTTTTGATTCACAAGACCCCAATATAAACTACGGTACATTATTTTCTACAGTATGCCAAGAATTCAATAAAGCATGTCCTGTAAAAAAAGTAACAATCAATACTAAACCAAAATTTAATAAATGGGCCACTGCTGGCATTAGAAAAAGCAGAGATATTTTATATAATTTATATAACGAAAAATCATTGACTTCTGATGAAGCTGTTCATAATTATGTAAGAAACTATTCTAAGATATATAAAAGAGTCTGCGCCCAAGCAAAATCTAAATTAATAAGTAACAAAATTAGTATCTCGAACAATAAAATCAAAGCTGTGTGGCAGGTAATTAACAAAGAAACTGGTAACACAAAACAGCGAGATCAGAATGAATTGTCTTTGAAAATCGATAATGAAACCATTTCAGATAAGTTAAAAGTAGCTGAGACACTAGAAAATTTCTTTACCAACATCCCAATAGAGGTTACGAAATCTCTGCCTTCATCATCTATACTAGCTGAATCTCTTCTAAAAGAAAATTTCAGTAAGGACATTCCAAGTTTTGAATTCAAGCCCATTTCTATTGTCACGATTAAAAAAGCTTTCAAAAGTCTTAACATAAAAAACACTGAAGACTTATGGGGGATTTCCGTTAAGGTCCTTACTGATATCATTGACACAATTGCCCCTGTCCTAACAGGCATATTTAATCAATGTTTAGATAGCGGTACGTTTCCTGATTTAATGAAACATAGTAAAGTAGTACCAATTTTCAAATCGGGTAGTAAGAGTGATCCCTCTAATTATAGACCTATATCTGTTCTACCAGCATTGAGTAAAATATATGAAAAAATCATGCTAGACCAGATGTTGTCACATTTTAATTCAAATGGGATTTTGCATAGTCACCAGTTTGGTTTCACGAAAGGTAGGTCAACGACTGACGCAGGAGTAAAACTCATCAGTCACATTTTAGAATCCTGGGAGAAGTCCCAGGATGCAATTGGCATTTTCTGTGACCTCTCAAAAGCGTTTGACTGCGTTGACCACAACACACTGATCTGTAAATTACACCACTACGGAATTCGTGGCCAAGCTGCTGACCTTGTTCTTTCCTATCTATCAAATCGACGGCAAAAAGTAAACGTTAATGGGGCGACGTCCTCGGGGTCTCTAGTTAAAATGGGCGTGCCTCAAGGTTCAATTCTCGGCCCTTTTTTATTTCTCGTTTATATAAATGACCTTCCTTACATGATGGCTAACTTATCGAATATAATTCTATTTGCTGATGACACTTCTCTTATTTTTAAAATAGATAGAAAAGATACAGATGTCTTACACGTCAACGATAGTCTGGCTGTTCTTTCGAAATGGTTCGCAGCTAATAATCTTTTACTTAATGCGAACAAAACTAAATGTATTAGGTTCTCATTACCAAATATACCTCAAGTGGGTCTAAATCTAAAACTTGATGGCAAAAAACTAGATGCAATAACGGAAACTGTATTTTTAGGAATTACTTTAGATTCAAAATTGCAATGGGGCGCCCACATTAGAACTCTTTCAGGTAGATTAAGTTCAGCTGCATATGCAGTAAGAAAAATAAGGCAGTTGACTGATATAGCTACAGCTAGGTTAGTATACTTTGCTTATTTCCACAGTATTATGTCTTATGGCGTTCTGTTGTGGGGATCGGCAGCTGACGTAGATTCAATTTTCATTTTACAAAAGAGGGCAATACGCGCTATCTATAAAATGGGTCCTCGCGAGTCTCTTAGAAACAAATTCAAAGAAATTGATATACTGACTCTGCCTTCTCTTTATATCTTAGAAAATATTTTGTATGTTCGGAAAAACTTAGGACTTTTCAAAATAAGAAGCGATTTCCATAATATAAATACACGTAGTAGACATGAAATTGTGATACCCAAATTTAGATTAACTAAAACAAGCAAGTCATTTCTTATAAACAGCATCCGATTTTATAACAAGTTGCCAAAGTCGGTTACAGAACTTAGCGATGGGAAGTTCAAAACCCACATCAAACGTGTCCTTATCAGGAAAGCATATTATAAAATTAAAGACTACGTTGAAGACAAAGAAGTTTGGCAATAATTTCCTCTGCACATGTGGCTTCCCTGGTACCTCATTAACGGCAAAATATGTAAGATTCTATTAACTGCTCTCAAATTACCATGTTTATATTTTTGTTTTATTTACATTCTTCCTTGACATAATCATAATTTTATTTGACACTAGCTTTTACCCGCGGCTTCGCCCGCGTGGATGTCGCAAAATATCCCACGGGAACGTTCTACCGGGAATACATACCTAATAGCCAAGGAAAAGATCATTGACTAACTTTCAGCGGACGCAGTGGTAGGCTACTACAGCTCCCGCGTGGTCAACCATAATAAAATTATTTTGTTACGCGTAATTTTGAAACTGTGATATCTCTTAAACTATTCATTTAAATGATGTGATGTAAAGGCATATTTTAATCGAAATTGAATGCCCAATTTAAATAACCTATTTAATTGGATAAGGATTAATAAGATACCGGTCAAAATAGCTTCGGAAATAACAATGAAAATTTTATACAATTTTGAAAGATAAAAATGGTTATTGTGAGTCACCCTTAAAAGATAGACATATGCCATCGCGGACTTTTTTGTTGCAATTTTTAAGATATACAATACTCTAGAACATAAATTTGATTTATCTCTCACGACTTACGCAGCGCACGCCAGTAAAGCTCCCAGTCGGCATGATTTTTTCCGACATCTTCAACAATAATCGTCATATTTCAGCCAATTTACACAAAACCTTAATGAATTATACACTAAAACCTTCCACATGAATCACTCCGTCCAATGGTGAAAACCGTTTGAAAATCCGTTCGGCAGTTTTTGAGTTTATCGCGTTCAGACAGACAGACAGACAGACAGACGCGGCGGGCGACTTTGTTTTATAATATGTAAGGATTATATACCTACTATTTAATTTTCAACTCTTTATTAGTGACTTTTGTGGACATGTTAATTATTCAGATTTTTTACAGTTGTAATAGCAATCATGTCATTTCGTTTAAAACAGTTTTTATTTTTATTAATTTATTTATCCTTACATATTATAAAACAAAGTCGCCCGCCGCGTCTGTCTGTCTGTCTGTCTGTCTGAACGCGATAAACTCAAAAACTGCCGAACGGATTTTCAAACAGTTTTCACCATTGGACGGAGTGATTCATGTGGAAGGTTTTAGTGTATAATTCATTAAGGTTTTGTGTAAATTGGCTGAAATATGACGATTATTGTTGAAATTGTCGGAAAAAATCATGCCGACTGGGAGCTTTACTGGCGTGCGCTGCGTAAGTCGTGAGAGATAAATCAAATTTATGTTCTAGAGTATTGTCTATCTTAAAAATTGCAACAAAAAAGTCCGCGATGGCATATGTCTATCTTTTAAGGGTGACCCACAATAACCATTTTTATCTTTCAAAATTTTATAAAATTTTCATTGTTATTTCCGAAGCTATTTTGACCGGTATCTTATTAATCCTTATCCAATTAAATAGGTTATTTAAATTGGGCATTCAATTTCGATTAAAATATGCCTTTACATCACATCATTTAAATGAATAGTTTAAGAGATATCACAGTTTTAATTTGTGTAAATAATTGTAGACCAATAATTGAGAATAAGTACACTATCTGGCATCGAACTGTTTATTAGATTTAAGTTTGAATTTTGCAAAATATTATTTGCTTAACAAAAGTGTTCACCAAACCGGAACTGAACCCGGGACTTTGGAAATATTTAAAACGCCCTTATCTCGGGAACGGAGCGAGTTAGCCCAAATTATTCTCAGGCCACCCTTTATAGATTACCCCCTTTTAAATTAATATTTTATTAAATCCCCGCCCCCTTTTTTCTCCCTCCCAAATTCTACCGTACCACAGTATGTATGCATTCTAAATATCATTATCACTAAATAAAATCCCCCTACCCATATAAACTCCTATAATACCCCCCCCCCCCTCACTTGCCCTACCCAACTGAAATCAAGTAAGTCAAGTCGAGTCGATATCGATATCGAAATCGAATCGAAATTGAACCTGAGTCCCCAAAAATTTTAAAAGACCCCATATCTCGGGAACGGCTGGAGATAGATTATTTTTGACAAAATTTTCCCCCCCCTCGTTACCACCCCTCTCACCCTGAGTTCTGAGCAGGATAGCAACAAAAAATCCCCCCTTCTTTACCTTCCCCCCATATTTTATTTATTTTATAAAAAATTTTTTTTGGTCCCCGTTTTAAATTATAAGCAATTAAATAAACTACCCTACCAGTACCCTATACGACCCCCCTCTCCCCCCCCCCCCCCTTTTTATTCACTCTATCCCCTCCTGAGAATAAACGACCATTATAATTTTCGAACCACTAGAGATATTTAAATTCTGATTTTGACTATTTCATTGTGACCCCCGCGACATACCTTCCCCCCCACTCAGGTTTTCCTCACCCCCCCGGGTTCTAACTTCGGAACCGGAGATCATAGACCCCACAAAATTGGTGTCTCTGTAATTGGGAAGACGAGACCTCTCTTTTGGCCCCAACGAAACCACCGAAATACGCCCCCCTTTTGAAAGAAAAGAAAGAAAATACGTTTATTTGCGGTAAACATGACGCAAGGAAAGAATAAAAAAAGAACACGATTAATAACAAATTGGGGGAAAAATATGCGTCACATCCACACAAAACGGCCATCGCTCAGCATAATGCTGCGACCCTATGCGAGACAGAGCCCCAGCGCTGGTTTTCAGCGACAGCCGCAACTTTTCAAGCAAACCACTTATTTTTTTTTATTAATTTGTTTTTATTTCTTCTTTGTTGAGGGCGGATTGAGTGGTCAGATACTGTTAGAATAAGGAGATATAGCAGCACTATTGTGCTACTATATTTTAAGATAAGATTAGATTTAGTTATTTGGTTTTGACTTTTGACGAAAGTGACCGCATTCTCGCAGGAGAAGCATTTTAATAATTAAAAGACAGGATTCCCTCGAATCCAATTTCATACACAAAAAGGGGTACTCTACTCTTTACAATACCCCTTTACACTTTTACACACAATCGGGGTACTCTTTACAATACCCCCTTTTTGACGCTATACTAATCCCTATATATTAAAATGAGCGGAATAGGCATCCGTACGCCTGTTAAGAGACCAGCAGCAGCAAACTCAGGTAACAAAAGCCCACGGAACGCTTTCCGTATGCTTTTATTGCCTGAGGAGGCAGGGCCTTCGACGCAGAGCGTTGGAAGGAGTGATGGCGAACGGGAGGTGGGTAAAGTCGATAACAAGGGCACTTCGCAGAAGACGCCAGTCAAAACGACACCGGTGACGGCAAGAGGATCAGTGTCTTTTGAAATCGGGAGCCCGCCTGCCCAAAAAAGCAGAGTTGCCGAAGCCAGGATTTGCCTCAACAAAATTAAGACCTACATGACCACCTCCAAGACCACAAAAAATGAAATTAAGGTAGAGGTAAAGGCACAGGCGGATCGGCTCTATCTGCTCATTAAAGAGTCAGAACAAGAGAAAGGACGAGAACCCCCGACTAAAAAGACCCTTAAAAACAAGGGGATCCAAGTCCAGGAGGAGCACAAGGCTGAAGAAACCCCCTCCCTGTCCTCAGTGGCTATCAGAGAGGTCGAGACAGACTCACTCAGGAAGGCTCTAGAAGAGCATAGCCGGAACCTGGCTGTAAATAGTGAGAAGATGGACAGGCTGAAAGAGGCACTACAGGCTAGCCAAAACAATATGGAGAAGTTCTCTTACGCTAGCGTAGCGGCAAGTCGGCCCTCCAACCAAGCTCCCAAACAAACTGCACTACATTTCATCGTAGTGACGGCCAGGGATGAAATGGAAACGGGAGAGCAAGTTCTGGACAGGATCAGGAAAGTTGTAAACGCCAAGGAAGGGGGGATAGCAGTAGAGAAAGTAAGGAAGGCGAAAGACAGAAAGGTTATCGTGGGCTGTCGTACTGAGGAAGAAAGAACAAAGTTAAGGGAAAGGATAGGGAAAGCGCCTGAGCTGGAAGCTCAAGACATCGTCAACAAAAATCCACAGGTCGTGCTTAAGGACGTGATGCAGTATAACAGCAACGAGGAGATAATAAAGGCCCTCAAAAAGCAGAACGAGTTCATTTTTAAAGAACTGGAAGACGAACAGAGCAAGGTGGAATTCCTTTATAGGAAGCGCACCAGAAACCCGCACACGGGACACGTTGTGTTGAGGGTCGCCACAGAGGTCTGGAAGCGCATGCTCGAGGTCGGGGCGGTGCATGTGGACCTACAGCGGGTAAGGGTCGAAGACCAGTCCCCGCTTGTACAGTGCTCGCTCTGCCTCGCTTATGGACATAGCCGTCGACTATGCACGGAAACAACAACAAAATGCGTCCACTGTGGCGGACCTCACATGAAGACCGAGTGCACGGCTTGGAGTGCTGGTCTACCACCGACTTGCTGCAACTGCACACGTGCCAACTTTGAGCAAGCAGACCATCATGCCTTCAGCTCAGAGTGCATGGTAAGGAGAAGATGGGACGCAATAGCCCGATCAACAATAGCGTATTGCTAAGGGCACCCCGGAGACTTCTGTCCAACAACACGCAAGACCATACCGCGTGGCCCAAGCAAACTTGCAACGCAAGGAACTGGCTACCACCGAACTCTTTTTAGAAGCCAGCAAACGGAAAATCGCGTGGGCACTGATCCAGGAACCGTATGTGGGGGGGTCAAGAGGTATGAAGAGCTACCGCGGGGCGAGAATCTACCAGTGCGAGGTCGATGGAAGTGGGAGGGTTAAGGCGGCGATCGCCGTCTTTGATCATGACTTGGATGTCATACCCTACCCAAAACTCACCATAAACAACATCGTTGTGGTGGGGATCCGGACCAAAGCCTGGGAAATCGCAGTAGTCTCCTACTACTTCGAGCCAGATCAACCCATAGGGCCATACCTGCATCAAGTGACCCAGATCAAAGCGGAAATAGCCACCGGTAGATTTTTGATAGGTGGTGACGCAAACGCGAAAAGTGCCTGGTGGGGCAGCATTATTGAGGACCCCAGGGGTGAGGAAATGTCCGGGACCCTGGAAGAGTTGGAGCTTCAGGTGCTGAATACTGGTGATACTCCCACATTTGATACCGTCAGAGGTGGCAGGGTGTTAAGAAGCCATGTGGACGTCACGGCCTGTTCGCTTGACCTTTTTGACATGGTGGACGGCTGGCAGGTCGATACAGGAGCAACATCCTCGGACCATAACACGATATTTTTCGATATAAAAATTAAAAATAATGGGAGGTGACGCAAATGCGAAGAGCACCTGGTGGGGTAGTTTGGTCACAGATGGCAGGGGTGAGGAAATGTCGGGTACACTAGATGAAATGTGCTTGCAGGTGCTCAACGTCGGAAACACGCCAACTTTCGACACCATCAGGGGTGGCAAGTCATATACCAGTTTCGTTGACGTAACAGCGTGTTCAATAGACTTGCTACATCTGGTGGAAGACTGGAGGGTCGAAGAAGGCATCACGAGCTCGGACCACAACGGTATTGTATTTAATATTCAGATTCAAAAAGCAAAAGGAACAAACATTAGAAGAACCACCAGACTTTTTAACACGAGGAAAGCAAATTGGAGCCAATTTCATGAGAAATTGGCCCAATTAAAAGTAGATTACAACTTAAATACAATAGAAATAAATAATGAAATAGAACTGGAAAATAGCATCAACAATTACATTAGAACCATTACTGAAACTTGCGAACAAACTTTAGCTAAAATTAAAAATAACGATATACTTACAATACCGTGGTGGTCAAAGGAGCTCGCCGATATGATGAACGATGTGAACACCAGAAGACGCCTTATCCGATGCGCTGCACCAATCCGGAGAGCGATGGTCGTCGAGGAGTACCTGCAAGAATAAGAAAATTATGAGTTACAAGCCAAAAGGGCGCAGATCACTAGTTGGAAAGGGTTCTGCGAAAAACAGGATAAGGAAGGAGTTTGGGAGGGAATATACAGGGTAATAGGACGGACTGCTAAACGACACGAGGACTTGCCATTGGTGAAGGATGGGGTGTCACTCGATGGTACAGATTCGGCTTTACTGTTGGCGGAGACCTTCTACCCCGAAGAACTAGAAGAGGAAGACAACGATGACCACCATCGGACGCGAGCAGCGGCCAGTCGTGTAAACGAGTGGACGCATGATGAACAACATTACCCACCGTTTACACTTCAGGAACTTACATCCGCGGTGGAAAGTTTCAACCCAAAAAAGGCACCCGGGGTGGATGGTCTCACAGCCGATATCTGTGCTCAAGCCATTTCCCGGGACCCGGGGATGTTTCTTGCGCTGGCCAATAAGTGCCTCGAGCAGGGACACTTCCCCGGACCCTGGAAAGTGGCCATAGTGGTGATACTTCGAAAGCCAGGGAAGGATTCGTATACCTTCCCAAAGTCCTACAGACCGATCGGCCTCCTACCAGTCCTGGGCAAAATGCTCGAGAAAATGTTGGTAGCAAGATTGAAGTGGCATCTGATTCCGCGGTTAAGTACTCGTCAGTTTGGCTTCATGCCCCAGAAGAGCACCGAGGACTCCCTCTATGCCATGATACAACACATCAAAACAAAGCTAAACCAAAAGAAGCTGATCACTGTTGTATCGCTTGACATAGAGGGAGCCTTCGATAGCGCATGGTGGCCAGCAATCAAGACCAGACTGGCTGAGGAAAGGTGCCCCGTGAACCTCAGACGGATGCTGGACAGCTACCTGACTGGTAGGAGTGTCCGAGTTAGGTACGCCGGAGCAGAGTGCCTAAGAAACACCAGTAAAGGGTGCGTTCAGGGGTCGATTGGCGGTCCGATCCTCTGGAACCTGTTGCTGGACCCTTTGCTGAAGGGGCTGGAAGAGCGGGGACATCACTGCCAGGCCTTCGCCGATGATGTCATTATGATCTTCGACGGTGACACAGCATTGGAAGTTCAAAGACATGCCAATGCCGCCCTCGAGTATGTTCGGAAGTGGGGCCTCGGAAATAAGCTAAAGTTTGCACCACACAGAACCTGTGCAATGGTAGTAACCAGAAAGCTGAAATACGATGTCCCGCTCCTGAGCATGGGGGTAGACATTGGCATGTCCAAGGAAATAAAAATACTGGGGCTCACCGTCGACCACCAGCTCACCTTCAACACCCACGCCGCAAACGTGTGTAAAAAAGCTGCCAATATCTACAAGCAGCTATCCAGAGCGGCTAAAGTGAGCTGGGGCCTGCATCCGGAGGTCATAAGGAGCATCTACAGCAGTGGAGCCGGTAGTGATGTACGCGGCAAGCGCCTGGGCGCCGGCAACAAAGAAAATAGGAGTGCAGAAGATGCTGAACACGGTCCAAAGAGGATTTGCCCAAAAGCTCTGTAAGTCCTACCGCACTGTTTCACTGAACGCGTCCCTGGTGCTGGCTGGGATACTCCCCCTCGACCTTCGAATACAAGAAGCAGCTGCACTGTATGAGGCAAAGAGGAGGGTGCCCCAGCCAGACCTTGCGGGCAGGGAGGTGGAGCGTGTGGTGGCATTTGCAGAGACCCCACATCCAGCGGAACATATGGCCTTGGAGTTCGTGAGTCTGGAGGACCAGTCTCGTGTGGACACCCACAACAACCAGGCGGTCCGGTTCTTCACCGACGGCAGCAGGATTGCGGGCAAGGTCGGAGCAGCACTGTCACTGTGGGACGGTGAGGCAGAGATCAAGTCCGTAAAGCTTAGCTTGCCGTCGTGCTGCACGGTCTACCAGGCGGAACTCCTGGCCATATGCGTAGCCACGAGGGAAATCCTCAAGCGCAGGGAGGGAACCTTTGGAATTTATAGTGACTCAAAGGCAGCACTTCAAACAGTCACGAACCAGGGTTCCCTCCACGCCTTGGCGGTGGAGGCGAGAGCAAACGTGGGCGCAGCCTTGACCCAGAGCAAAGATGTTTCCTTGTTCTGGGTTAAGGCTCATGCCGGACTAGAGGGCAACGAACGCGCAGACCACCTAGCGAAAGAGGATGCACTCAAATCCAAGAAGAAGCCGGACTATGACCTTTGCCTGGTGTCATTCGTCAAGCGGCAAATCCGAATGGGGTCGCTCGACGAATGGAACCGGAGATACCAAAATGGCGAAACAGCCTCCGTAACAAAAATATTCCTCCCAGATGCCATAGAAGCCTTTAAGATTATCTCAAAGATTAAGCCAACCGGGGTACTCACGCAGATTTTGACGGGGCACGGTGGGTTCTCCGAATACCTGCACCGCTTTAAGTGTAAGGGGAGCCCATCGTGCATCTGTGAGCCGGATGCACTGGAATCTGTCCCTCATATCTTGACGGAATGTCCTGCGTATGGAGCGGAGCGTTTGAATGCGGAGTTGGAATTGGAGACAGAGATAAATAGGAATAATATAACTGAATTAATGAAAAACAGAAAGCAGCGAAAAATTTTATTAGAATACTGTACAATAATAGCCACAAAAGTAATCAACAGAAACAAGGAAATATAAAACTATGCTTTTAATATATAAAATTTATATACAGACAAAGCATAGAATACTCAAATAGATACTAAAAAACGAAATAAAACATAAATCCACGATAGTTAATAAAAAATTTAGGTAAACATCAATACAAGTAAAACTTCATTTAAAATTCAGAAAATCAATAAGTAAAATTGGAAATAAACATAAAAATATAATTTAATAAGGTCTCTGACTATGTCAGGGGGACACTTTGAAAGGCAGGAGTGGGTTTTAGCCGGTAAGAGTCCGGCACTGCCCAGACTGGTTCACCAGTGAGGCAGTTTGGGCGTCCATGAGGATTTCCCACTCCTGCCAAACCAAAAAAAAAAAAAAAAAACCTAACCTAACCTTTTTTTTTTTTTTGACGCTGGGAAAAATGCATTACGCATGCCACCCACCCATTGGGAGATGGGAGGGGTATGTGGGCGGGCCCGGCACGCCCCTGTCATTCCCGCCCGACATGGATGGTGAACTGTGCAATGCAGGAGAAGGCGCCCCCGCACCCGTCTCTCGCTGTTCACCACCAGGGGGCATAAGAAGACGATCGTACAATCGCCTTCTTATGCCCCGTCTTCGCCTGCGGAGCGGCGCTGCGAGAGGGTCGTCCTCCCGCGCGCGCTTCGCGTCCTCCTTCTGTGACATTACGTCCTCGCAGAAGGAGGCGACCGCTGTCCAGGCCCCCTCGCTTTCCAGCATCGAGTTGACGACGCCGGGAAGCGAGAGGTCCTGCCCGACCGCTGCGCTCAGACCACGGCGCAGCTCGGACCAGGCTGGGCACACCTCAAGGGTGTGCTGAGCCGTGTCCTCCGCCGCGCCACAGTCGTGGCACGACGGGGTCCTCTCCCTTTGGATCCGGTGCAGGTATGATCCGAAACACCCATGGCCGGACAACACCTGCACCAGACGGAAAGAGAGGAAACCGTGGGACCGCTCGAGCCAATCCTTCAGGACTGGCCCGAGCGCGTCCAGAGTTCGGCGGCCGAAAACGGCATTGGCGAGGTCCTCCGTCCAGTGATGGACGATTGCGTCCCTCGCCTCTTGCCGCACGGCTTCCCGCTCTTCTGCGGCGGGGGGCTCCCCGAGCGCCTTACACCGCGCCGTCCATTCGTACACTCTGGTCAGCACCCACGCCTCGAGCTCCCAAGGAGGGGTGCCGGCCAGAGCGCACGCCGCCGAGAAGCCCACCGACCGGTAGGCCCTCGCCACCCGCAGTGCAATAGCCCTTTGGGGCCTACGGATGGTAGTGGCGTTCTCCCTCCTGTGGAGGGAGTCCGCCCAAATCGGGGCCCCGTAAAGGGCCATGCTCCTGAGGATATCGGCATACAAAACGTCATACGGCGCGATGCCGGCATACAAAAGCCGGCATCGCGCCTTCGGACCTCCCAGGTTCGGGAGGAGCCAGGAAAGGGCATTCGCAGCCTTCAGCAGGCGCGTCGACAGCCCGCTGAAGTGTGGGCCGAAGCGCCACCTGCTGTCGAGTACAAGGCCCAAGTACTTCATCTGGGCCTTGAACCCGATCCTGACGCCCTCCACGACAATGTGTCCGTCGGGTGGGATCCGCTGCCGAGGACCGTGAAAATACACGGCCTCCGTCTTGTGCAGCGCCACCTTCAGCCCTAGGCGGCGGATCCTTTCAGCCACTAAGGATCCGCCAGCAGAGGCCAGAATGGCCGCCTCCCTGAAGTTCCTCCCCCGGGCAACGAGGAGGGTATCATCTGCGTAGCAGATGATGCTCGTGCCCTGGAGGAGGGTCCCCCGCAGGAGCCAGTCGAATCTAATGTTCCACAGCGGTGGTCCTAGGACCGATCCCTGTGGAACACCGGTCTCTGCACTATACTGCCTCACTCTGGCCGTCTTGTCCGCGAGGAGGACCACCCGGTCCTCCAAGTAGTTGGCCAAGAGTGTGCGCAGGTATTGAGGCACTCCGTGATACCGGAGCGCCTCCAAGATTGTCGAGTGGGGGACAGAGTTGAAGGCGTTGGCAATGTCGAATGATACCGCCAGCACTCCGTCCCCCGCCTCCACGGCCTCCTTCACCTGGCCCTTGAGCAGGGCCAGCGCGTCCACTGTCGAACGATACCGTCGGAAACCGAATTGGGCGTCCGACAGGTCCGGCCCCACCGTTCCCAGCAGACTATTTAGCCGTTCGGCGATAATCCCCTCGAACATCTTACCGACCTCATCGAGCAGAACGATGGGCCGGTAAGCCGAGGGGGAGTCCGCCGGGCGTCCCTCTTCTCGGAGGAGGCACAGCCGCCCCTCCTTCCAAGGTTTCGGGAACCTCCCAGTCGTGAAACACGCGCTAAAGAGGTCCCGAAGCTTCTCCTCCATCTGAGAGGCGGCTATGGCCACCACCCTTGCGGGAACACCGTCCGGCCCTGGGGCCGTGTTCTTCGCGCGGAGGCGCAGAGTGCCCGCGTAGAGCTCCGACGCTGTCACCGGGAGAACCTCCTCCTCCGACGGAACCGCCTCCCGCGGGGGGAGGTCCATCACAGGCGGGGTGAAGTTGGTCCTGGACGGAAACAGGGACCGGACCACCCCATCCAGCAATGCCGGCTCGAGGGTCTCCGTCAGCGGAGGACCACAGGGGCGCAGTTTACTCCGCGCCGCCTTGTACGGTCTCCCGAACGGGTCTTTGTCGAGACCCTCCAGCATCTCGGCTCTTGCCGAGTCTTCGGCCTCGCACATTGCCAACTTGAGGACCCTCTTTGCATCGACGTACGACGCATAGAGGGCCCCCTCGCCGGCTAAGTCTCGGGGCCTGCGCCGCCGACTCCGCGTGTAGGCCCTCCTGGCCGCTACGCAGGCGGTCCGGAGCCCCGCCAATTCCTCCGACCACCAATAGACGGCGCGTCGGGGACGTACGCCGCGAGACAGGGGCATGCTGGAGTTGCACACCTCTGTCAGGGACCCCCTCAGCTGGAGCGCTGCGGCGTCCACGTCCAGGACCTCGACAGGAGGCGTGAGCCAGTCCTGGACGAACGCCGCCTCCTCGGCGGCCTCTCGGTCCAGGCGGGTGAGAGCCCACCGGGGGAACGCAGATTGGCCCGAGCGGACCATCCCCTGGGAGCTCTGGGTGGAGATGTCGAAGCGCACATATCGGTGGTCCGAAAAGGTCTCCGCCATCTCCACCCGCCAGTTCACGACGCGGGCGGCTAGCACGGGGGTGGCAAACGATACGTCGACCACCGATCCTCCCCGTTGCCGCACACACGTGTGAACAGTCCCTCTGTTCAGGAGGGACACCCCGCACGACGCCGCCCAAAATTCTGCGGCGCGTCCCCGGACGTTGCAAGAGGCGGCCGGGTTGCCCCAGGCCGTCGACTTGGCGTTCAGGTCACCCATAATGGCGACCTGGCGTGGCGCCGCCCTCCCCAGCACTGCTGTGAGGATTTCGAGAAAGTTCTCGAAATCCGATAGAGGGCGGTTTGGGGAGAAATAAACGCCCACAAGGGCCAAGTCTCCCCACGCGGCGGCCACGTATCCCGGTCCCCTCTCTAAGAGCGAGAGGGGAGGGGAGTCCGTGGAAGACCGCGACACTAATGCCAGCGAACCATCCCGATCACCCAGCCAACGGCCAGGGACCGAGTACGGCTCGGCAACCACCGCCACGTCCACCAACCACTCAGCCATGCTCTGCATCAGCAGATCCCGGGCTGCTCTGCAGTGGTTGGTGTTCGCCTGGAGGATGCGATGTTTGATCTGACTATCCATCAATCAGACATCGCACTCCCCTCCACATCCGCCGATGTCCCAGCCTCAGGGACGGCGGCGGCAGCGACAGGCCGGATCAGCGCCTGCTCCTTGCCCTTCTTTGGGGGAGGATTGCAGTTCCTCCCCATCGTGACGTGGTCCGCCGGGCAGCCACTGGCGGCACACACTGCGCAGTGCGGCGTGGTGGCCTCGCAGGAGGCGGACTTGTGCCCGTCCTTGCCACAGCGGTAACAGGTGTTCCCTCTGTCGACCCCGGACGGACAGAGGGGCCGAGTGTGTCCGACTCCGTGGCACTTGTAGCAGCGCAGACGCCTTGCTGCAAGTGCCCGGACTACACACGAGCTGAAGCCGACGGCAACCCGTCCCTTGGCAAGGACGGCCACAGCTGCACACAGCAGCTAGCTGGGATACTACCCCTCGACCTCCGTGTTCGCGAGGCAGCATCGTTATATGAGGCCAGGAGGGGGGTGCCCCAGCCGGCACTTGGCGACAGGAGTGTCGAGCAGGCTGCCTCAGCAATGGAAGCTCCACACCCCGCGGAGCGCCCCGAGCTGGAACTCGTAAGCCTGGTAAATAAAGAGCAACTTGATGCCCAGAACGAACTTGAAGTTCGTATCTTCACGGACGGGCGCAAGATTGGAGGCAAGGTTGGGGCGGCGCTCTCAATGTGGAGCGGTGACGTTGAAACCAAAGCTCTCAAGCTTGCTCTCCCACACTACTCCACCGTTTACCAGGCCGGGCTTCTGGCGATATGACAGTGCGCAATCGTTTGGAATTTTCAATGACTCCATGGCAGCCCTCCAAACCATACAAAATCACGATCGGCACCACCCACTGGCAGTGGAGGCGAGGGCCAACATTAGATCTCTTTCTGTCCAAAACAAGGCCATCACCTTGTTCTGGATCAAGGCACATGCGGGGTTGGAGGGAAATGAGAGGGCAGATGAGTTAGCCAAGGGAGCCGCTGGGGGATCCAAACGAAAGCCTGATTACGATCTGTGCCCAGTTTCGTACGTCAAGCGATGCATTCGTACGGCAACTCTGGAAGAGTAGAACCGTAGATACAGTTCCGGAGAAACTGCTTCAGTAACCAAATTGTTTTTCCCGGATGCGGTGGCGGCTTACAGGATAATCAGAAAGTGCAAAATTGGCAATGTAGTCACACAAGTTATGACGGGGCACGGTGGGTTCTCGTCATACTTGAACCGTTTCAAGTGTAAGGAGAGCCCATCGTGCATCTGTGACCCTGAGATTGAAGAAACGGTGCCACATATATTATTCAGCTGTCCCGTCTTTGACAAAGAAAGACTAGAGGCCGAGCATGTACTTAATGCTAAACTCGATGCCGAAAATATGTGACAAATAATAGCGGGGAAAAATAGAGAGACCTTATTAGAATACTGCGTAAAAATATGTAAAAGAGTTATAGAAACAAACAAAACTGCACAAGCAAATAATGTTTAATTAATATTATGTTGTACAATATTATCATTAAGCATTGAGAAGTTAGAAAACAATAAATGTTTATGTGTAAGCGAAAACTAATAAGAAGCAAATGTATGAGTAAAATAAACTATAATCAAGGATAAATGTGAAGTAGTCGTAAGAAATAATTATGTACTAGTAATAAGAATATAAAGATAAGATGGCTGAAACTAAAATCAACACCAAGTAGTAAAATGTAATAGAAATAAGTAAAGAATAAGTGTAAATGTAAAGTCATCAATAAAAAATTTGCCTCCCTGGTCTTTGTAACACCCATTCCTAAAGAAATAAATACACAAAAAACAAGTGAGGTTAGACAGAAAGAAGCTGATAGTTGGGAATTCCACCCAAAAGACACAAATGAGGATGAATGAAAGAAAGACAAAGTATGAAGAATGAAATTACGAGAGGAAAAAAATGCGAGAACTGGTATGAACGTAAAGCAGACAGGCATAGGCTCCGATTATGTTGGAGGAAGAAGTATTAAAAAAAAAAAAAAAAAACCTAACCTAACCTAACCTTTTTTTTTTTTTTCTCGGACACATGTAGAGACAATACCACACAAAAAGGATACAGAAACACTCACCATGCCGTGGTGGTCTGAAGAACTCGCGGAGATGAAGAAGCAGGTCGCCACCAAGAAAGTGAGAGTCAGGAGCGCAGCGCCGGTCCGAAGAGCAATGGTTGTTAACCTGTACCTAAAAGCAAAGGAGGAATATGAGACAGCGGTGATGAAGGCTCAAGCGGAGAGCTGGAAGGAGTTTTGCGGGAAGCAGGACAGAGAGGGGGTCTGGGAAGGGATATATAGGGTTATGGGAAGAGTAGCAAAGAGAGAGGAAGATCTACCGCTACAGATGGAAGGGGTGACACTGGACGCTAAAGGCTCAGTGAGGCTATTGGCCGAAACGTTCTATCCCGAGGACCGAGAGGAAGACGACAGTATGGATCATCGCCAAACCCGACAACTGGCAGAGATGGTAAACGCATAGAGTCATGATGAACGACATGACCCACGTTTACCCAAAGCGAGCTTAACAGATCTGTGAGGTCGTTCAACCCTAAAAAGGCCCCGGGAGCCGACGGCTTCACAGCCGACATTTGCTCTCAGGCCATAAATTGCGACCCTGACTACTTCCTGGCGCTGCTGAACAAATGCCTGGCGCACCACCACTTCCCGAAGATCTGGAAGGAAGCCACGGTGGTTGTGCTCAGAAAGCCGGGCAAAGACTCGTACACCGTACCAAAGTTGTACAGGCCGATTGGGCTTTTGCCTGTCCTTGGGAAAGTGTACGAAAAGATGCTGGTTGCTCGTCTCAAATTCTATTTGTGATGTGTTTGTTGTTGCCATGCCACAGGAAACATAGCTCTCCGCGTTATTTTTAGCTTTTAAGAAATAGTATAAACTAATTGCTTATGGGATTACAAATAAATATATGTAAAAATAAAAATAGTTAAAATATACTAGACTAGCTTCTGCCCGCGGCTTCGCCCGCGTGGATGTCGGAACGTGTAACATGTCCTAAATCAGCGGGGTAATTGCGTAACACACTTACAATAGCAATGGGTTTCATTTTGAAAGCTCAAAAACATTAACTGCGTTCTAGCCGTTTTAAATTCATGCACCAAAATATTGTGATCGTGAAGTACTCGTTGTAATTTTTTAACAATGCTTCTTTCTACGTCTTGCACATACTCGGTACGCCTATTGACTTGTGCTTCTTCAATATCAATCTTCCTAGCCTTTTCCCAACTATCTTGGGGTCGGCTTCCAGTCTAACCGGATGCAGCTGAATATCAGTATTTTACATGGAGCGACTGCCTATCTGACCTCCACAACCCAGTAACTGGGTAATACGATACCCCTTGGTAAGACTGGTGTCAGACTTTCGGGCTTCTGACGACTCGTAACGACTGTCAAAGATCCACAAATGACAGCCGGGACCAACGGCTTAACGTGCTTTCCGAGGCACGGAGGAGTCTCGGTATGTAAAGATGGTCACCCATCCACTGACCAACCCCGGCAAGCGTAGCTTAACCTGATGGATCGACCTGTGCGGCTTGTTATTACTTAGCCACGAGCTCCTCCTGACTTGTGCTTCTTCATCACCCATGAAATAAACTTGTAAAAATTGTGGTGGCATACTGGCCGTAGGAAGCAAAGAACCGATTCGATGGTATACTTGTCCTTGTACTGTGAAGGTCGGGCAAAATCCTGGCATTGAGACAATTTTATCCGCTCCAAAAGAAGTCATATGAAAACACGTATTGTATTTTCTTGTATTTCTAAGGAAACGGCGAGACTCATCTGTTTCATTAGAGAAAAGTTCTCTCAAAGGTTCAACTGGCTCGACTATAGAAGGAATGGCTACTTTTCCGCCCGAACAACACATACCTTCTGCTTCCTCTTTCCATTTAAGAGCTCCGCAAAATTTGCAATCTTTGCTCATCGCTTCTATTTTTATAAACTTGTGACTTTCATAATCAAGAGTCTCGTCATACTCAAATGCAGCTTTATCAAACACCCCCCACGTGTTTCTTGAGAATGTTTGACGTCGCTGTGCTGCCCTTTCAGCAACAGCGAGTCTGCGAGATTCAGCCGCTTCAAAGGTTTCTGTGGCTCTTTGAGACGGCATATAAGCCGCTTGCTGCTGACGTCGAGCTTGTGTCTGTTCTGGTGTCTCTGCAGCTCGTTGAGAAATCAGATACTCAGCGTGTTGTTGATGCCGATCTCGGGACTGTTCTGGTGTCTCCGCAGCTCGTTGAGACACCAGATACTCAGCATGCTGTTGTCGTCGAGCTTGGGACTCTTCAGGATTCTCAGCAGCTCGTTGAGATGCCAGATACTCTGCGTGTTGTTGACGCCGATCTTGGGACTGTTCTGGTGTCTCCACAGCTCATTGGGATGCCAGATACTCAGCGTGTTGTTGACGCCGATCTTAGGACTGTTCTGGTGTCTCCGCAGCTCGTTGAGATGCCAGATACTCTGCGTGTTGTTGACGCCGATCTTGGGACTGTTCTGGTGTCTCAGTAGCTCTGTGTGCTGCCTCACGCACCACCTGCTCAGACCTTCGCAACTCAGCTTGTTGAGAAGTCTCGTTATTTCTAGCTATTTTCATAGCTCGAGCTTTATTAGAGCTTTGGGAAATATTAGACTTACGCTTTCGCGGCATTATTGCAAGTACTGTTTAAAAAAAACACAAAAAGGTGGTAGGAATAAAAAAAAACTGTCTTTTTACTACTTTCAACACAACCTATACCTAAACCTAACCGTTATTCTCAAATTAAACAAACTAAAAAAAAATACAATCTTTAACTAAATAACCAACCAAAAAAAAACAATTCTTATTAAAATAGAAACGAATCTTTATTATAAAAATACTACCTAAAAAATTATAAATCGCTTCCGAGTCGAATCCACTGAAAAAATCGCAGAATTTACACAACCGTCAATGACGTCTGCCCTCACGCGTCTACCCGCGTTCGGGTCGCGCACTCTGCGATCGCGCGTCATTGCCTATCCCGCCCCTCCACCCTCGTTCTGCGCGCCCGCCGTCGACTCATCGCAGGTCATTCTTATCGTTCTAACTTTTAAAATATTAGTCCAAATTACTTATTATAGTGTAAAAGACAAATTTTATCTACATTAAATACCGAAAGCGATGAAGGTATTTATTTTGATACGAATTAACTAAATACTCTAAAATATGCAAGGTAAAAAAAGTATTCAATTTAAATGTATTTATAGCTCACTATTTTGGCTATAATGGCTTCCACATAAAAGGTAGATATATGCTGTCGCGGACTTTTATTTAGAACTCTTTAAGACAAACAACCCCACAATACATTCTTTTCATGTAACTCCAGCGGTTTAGGCAGCGCACGCAAAGATAGATCTCAGAGCTCAGGAATTTTTCCGACTTACTTGATACTTATCGTTATATTATGGCTAAATCACATAAAATCTTTATAAATTGTAGCCTATGTGTTATTCTGATATATAAACCACATTACTGTAATGTTTCATTAAAATCCGTTCGGTAGTTTTTGCGTGAAACAGTAACAAACATCCATACATCCATCCTCACAAACTTTCGCATTTATAATATTAAGTAGGATATAACATAAGTGCAGTAAATGATTTATTTTATTGATAGTGATGAGATTGTTTGCTGTCTAGAAGAGGTCTCTCCGTTTTTGTTTGTCGACTAATCAAATGTGTACTATAAAATATAATGTACAATAAGGGCTCTGATCACGTCAGAGGAACACTTACAAAGGCAGGAGTGGGTTTTAGCCGGTAAGAGTCCGGCACTGCCCAGCTGGCCCACTAGTGGGGCAGTCTGGGCGTCCATGAGGATTTCCCACTCTTTCCAAAAAAAAAAAAAAAAACCTAACCTAACCAGAATTAGAAAAGCCGTGAATGCCAAAGAAAGAGGAATCGCGGTCGAAAAAATTTGGAAGGCAAAAGACCAGAAAATTATAATAGGTTGCAAAACCGATGACGAAAGAGAGCGAGTGAAAAACAGGATCCAAGAATCCGGAGAAAGCCTAAAGGTAGAAAATATCCAGAACAGAGATCCTCTCGTCATCCTAAAGGACGTGCTCAGTTGCAACAGCGATGGGGACATTCTGAAGGCGTTGAGAAATCAAAACAAAAGAATGTTCACAAACCTGGATGCGAAGGAAGACAGAGCTGAAATCGTATACAAAAAACGCACCAGAAACCCCCACACGAGTCACATCGTGATGAGGGTGTCCCCCAAAATGTGACAGGGACTGACGGAGGCTGAGTCGGTCCTCATCGACTTACAGAGGATAAGAGTGGCCGACCAGTCTCCGATAGTACAATGCTCGCTTTGCCTCGGCTATGGGCATGGCAGGCGATTTTGCCAGGAGACCCAAGGAAAGTGTAGTCATTGCGGGGGACCCCACATGAAGGCGCAGTGCCCCAGTTGGGTTGAGGGTGCGGCCCCGTTATGCTGCAACTGTGCGCGTTCTAAGCTTGACAAAACAGGTCATAATGCCTTCAGCCAAGAGTGCCCCATCAGAGCAGAAAGCTGAAAACGGAGTGATCATTGTAAAAAAAAATGCTTGCCCAAAACTTACATAATCTCAGAAATAGAAGGTCTTTAGTAGCAATAATTTTTAATGATTGTATTATTCCCGAACATTGAAGTAAGTTATTGGAAAAAAATTGTATGACAGTTGGCGTACAAATGTGTACAATGATCACTCCTTTTTCAGCTTTCAGAAAAGTATCAATTAAATGTTTAGAGTGGAGTATTTTTTTCATAATTAATTGTTTTTGGTAACAAGTCATAAAATTTCTACAAAATCGAAGAACCGTCACAGCTCGAGAACCATCCAGTTTTGAACCCTACTTCATAGGACTTAATTTGTTGCTAATGACCTCAAGTATAACCCCTTTCAAGGAATAGGTCGAATTTCCCTGTCACCCTGTATACTTTTCCAGTGGCATTTCTAAAAAAAAACTGTCGTGAATTCATGCAAGCCTAGTACTTTTTGTTATGACTGCTCAGAACGGTCTTGATAACTTTTCCAGTGGATTTTCCATGTAGTTTTCACAGATAGATAGAGATTAATTTGAAAGAGAATATAGGCTTTGTTTCATTAAAAAACTTTTTTACAAAAAAAACAACCGACTTCCACTATAAAGTGAAAAATAACTAAAATTTCGGAAGTCGGTGGCAAAAACGAAAATTCAAAACCAAAGACACGGATATTCGTTACATGCCACCGACTTCCGAAATTTTAGTTATTTTTCACTTTATAGTGGAAGTCGGTTGTTTTTTTTGTAAAAAAGTTTTTTTTCTCGCTTTTTAGTGGGTTGGTTTGTAATTTATCTAAGTCACAATAGCCTAATGTCAACTGCTCATCACCCTTTACAAAATATTGCTTTTCCCGATGCAGGGACGTTCATTGTTGAGGAGTTCTTCTGGTACTTCGCCATCAGCTCCTCTTCACCCTACGCATTGTGACGGGCGTAAATTGCTTGGCAACCAGTAATCGAATCGCAAGTTCGTAACCCGTGAAATACGTATTATTGAGTTGTTCCGGTGGCCATCTGTGGTCTTCATCATCAGTTCCACTTCACTAAATGGTGCTTTTCGAGAGCAAATTCAAGTGTTACTATAAAAAATACCTAAATCGCTATAGGTGTGCCTATAATATTTCAAGAGTTCCCTCGACTTCTCCAGGATTCCATCATCCAATCCTGACTTGATGACAATGGGACCAACTAGAAAGTATATCCTTTCAAATAAAAAAAGAATTTTCGAAATCGGTCCAGCCGTCTCCGAGTAATCGGGGAACATACATAAAAAAAAAAAAAAAAAAAAAAAAAAAAAAAAAAACATTCCGACGAATTGAGAACCTCCTCCTTTTTTTGAAGTCGGTTAAAAATCGGAAGTCGCAAAAAAAAGTTATCGTCATACAAGACGGTATTCTGTTCATGACAGGTATGCACATTTTATGAGAGTACCTACCTAACAAAAAGTACTAGGCTTGCATGAATTCAAGATAGTATTACAATCAGCCAATAATAGGATTTGGATGAAGTTTGGCGCAAAAATTGTTTATAACTAACAAAAAGCACTAGGATTGCATGAATTCACGTTTGGTTTATTTTGAGTATCTATAAATAAAAATCTATTGCCGCATGCGCATGTATGAAAGATCATCACTAGAGAATGGCACGGCCGATTTAGCAGTTTTTAGGGTTCCGTACCCGAAGGGTGACAAACGGAACCCTATTCATAAGCCTCCGCTGTCCGTCTGTCTGTCAGCGAGCTCTATCTCATGAACCGTAATAGGTAGGCAATTGAAAATTTCACAGATTGAGCATTTCTATTGCCGCAAGAGCAACAAATAATAAAATTAAAAATTAAAGGGGGGTCGCCATACAATAAAAATAAATTTTGAAAAAAAAATAATCTGACCCTGGCATGTGGGGTATCATTCTCTAGAGCTCATCGAGTAGAAAATAAATATAATTTTTATTTGTTTTTATCTTCAAAAATGATGAATTAGGGGGCCGTAGAAGTTGTCTGTTTTACACCATTTTTGTACGAGCTCTATCTCAACAACTAAACAAATTAGGAATTTGAAACTTGTGTGTATTATGTACCATATACTGTTTATAATCAACAAATACTAAAAACGGCGATTCATAACATATTTTATATAATATGGGCGATTTACTGCAACTTAAAAAAAATATTTTGTATTTCATGCTAATATTATGCGATATAAATTCCACAGATAACTATTTACTAGTCGGAGTAATGACATGGAATTAGTAAGTACCTACTATCATGGCAGCATATACTATTTCGATCATTTAAATTTCGATCATCCAAAAAGGTCTACAAAATAAACTTTCTTCACAAGATTTTAAAACCGGCCAGTATTTTTTGAGTTTAAGAACTTTATCGACTTTTTTCAAAGTATCCCTAGACCGTCTAGGGATACTTTGAAAATTGTTGTATATTATTGTTGATGTGTGTACCCTCAGAGTAAGTGTACCTCATGTTAAAACTACACTCCAATAGACAATATATTCAGTAACATTGAAATGAATGCTGGCACATACAGTGTACTATTCAGTTACCTTAAACCGTTGTGGATACAATTTCATATTGAGAAAAATTATTTGTGTAAAAATACTCAGCCACGGCGGCCAATCTCAACGGAGACTAGCCTTCGGCGCGGGAGATATTATAGTGCACAAGTGTATGCGCAGACACGAGTGCACTCTCTCTTCCCTCACTCTTATAGTCCGATGGGATGTGTAAAAATAATAAGTAAGAAATAATAGATTTCTGTATGACTATCAAAAATAACGTAAATAAATACCTGTATTGACGGAATGTTGTAATTAAAATTTGGCTTACTACTTACATTCTATTTTGTACAATATAGTCTGATGTAGCAAGAGAAATCCTTTTATTTATAAGTAACTAGCTTTACCCGGCCCGGCTTCGCACGGTTAGCACTAAGTACTTATCTACGGCGCACCTACCTTTCCTAATTACCTATTTCTACCTAATTACCTACCCTATCTACCTACCCTAACTGCTACCTAACCTAACCTACCTATCCTACATATCTACCTGCTTACCTACCACATATACCTATTTATACCTACTAATACTATGTTAGTAGCAAATAAATAACTTTGACTTTAGTTAATGATGTTACTGGATAAAGTTAACTTAATATTTTTGTCTTAAAATATTAATGAAATAAACTTCTACACCTATAATTTAACACAACAACATTTTTTCATTAAAATTAGACAATTTCTTTACAAATCTTTATGTTTTTTTATAGCGCCTCTGTTGTTACCTTTACGAAAGTATTACAAAAATTCATAGTGTTAAATCTTGTACGACATGGTATGGAACCCTTCGTGTGCGAGTCTGACTCGCACTTGACCGATTTATTTTTGTTCTTTTCGAAATTGCCTAGAGACAAGGTTTGCATTAAAGAAATTTTGGAAAATCCACCGGAAAAGTAGGAAATATACCCGACGCCGCGCCGGGCCGCATGTATGAAAGATCATAGAGAATGGCACGACTGATTTGGCAGATTTTTTTTTGTTGTATTCGTAGGTAATTGTCTAGACAGAAAATTTTGGGAAATCCACCGGAAAAGTCGGAAATACACCCGGGCGACGCCGGGCACGAATAGCTAGTTCAAAATAAAATTATTAAATTATTCCCGTTCGTCCCACTAACAAACTCAGTGGGACGAACGGGTATAAATTTAATATTCCCGTTCGTCCCACCAGTGGGACGACGGCAGTGGGACGAACGGGAATACACCCATCTGGTCAGTTTATGGTTTAATCTATACAAAAGAGTTTAACTGCCCCTTTGGGCTAGTTTAAACTGATCGATAGTTTAAACTGCCAATAGTCGATCAACTACCATTGATCTTGTGAAATAATCGATGCCTGGAGATTAAACTCTCTTCCGTGGATTAAACTACGATTGATCTGAGGCCCTTAGAGTTTTCTGTCACTGACGGTCACCGCGGTGACGGCGCGGCGGCGCGGTGGTCAATCGTGGCCGCTAGTCGCTTGCTAATAAGTGTTATACGTATATATACGACAGACGTCCCGCTGTACGCGGGACGTCCCGTTTCTGAGACGTCCCGCTCATGGTGTGTGCGGGACGCTAAATATCCCGCTTTTTGGAATAAGCTACTCACGCACTTACCTACATCGACTGCGCACGACATAGATTCTGTGAAGTACAAGTTAAAGTTAATATTTCCTATCCAAGCAAACATTTTTACAATTTTGTACTAAAAAATAAATAATTAAATCGTAAAAGTGCCAAATCACAAAAAAAATAAAACATCTTTTATAGTTCTCTTAAAAGGTGTATGTAGATTACACTATAACTTAGTCTATAGGGTTATAGTCTAAACCGTCCTGATTTGCGAAGAAAACTTTACGATTTTTTGTATTCTTAACAAAATTTGTTGTATCCCGCTTTTTAAACCTTCACTTCATCCCGCATTTTTAATCTTCATTTCCCGCAAATCCAATTTAAAGTTGGCAAGCCGACTCACCAGGCGGCGGCCTAGTCGAGCAAAGGATGTAATACAACCGCGAATTAGTATAAAGTAAGTAAGTCTTGTACGTCAATTAGCAGGTGTTGGATTGTTGACTTGTTCTCATTACCTACGCGAGCGGGCCGAGCGGGCCGAGCGGGCGCAGGCGGGCGCGCGGCGGGTCTGTACACATCGCTGTCACAGCCACCGTAAATAATTGAATCAGCACCTGACAAAATAAATCATGTTTGATTTGGCGAGAAATTAATTAACAATTTACTGAAAATCAAACTCAAAATATACTCATTTGAGTAACAATGATTGAGTGTGTGACAGTAGTCATGCCTGCGGTCGAAGCATAACGGCTTGCTCATGAAGAAGTTTCTAACTGCAGTTTTGTTGGTGCTGGTCAGTACCCATTGGACTCCTCGCTCGGCTCTCGTGCTATCGACGTCACGGCCAAGCAACTGTAGCCTTACTTAAGTTATGAACTTACTCGTGTCCGGTGCCTGTTCTTCATCTACGTCTTTGTGATTCAATTCGTGTAACCTGCTCCTTGGTCGTTCATTCAATAAACGTTTCGCAAAGTTTAATTTGGATGTAGATGTGAGAGAAGTACCTTTATCTACCTGTTGAGTTTCGGTACCCACACGGCGTTTGTGTTGCAGGTAGAGGCGAGCGTCGCGGATGTCGACACCGTCGGTAAGTATTATCGTAATAGATTTACCTACTTATATAGATTGTCGTTCTGCCTGTTAGAAATCAGCAGCTTCGATCAATAATGCTCTAGATTCCTGGTAAGCGCTTCAAAAATGGCCTGAAAAATAAGAGCACAAATACGGTTGTGGTCTTATTTCAAATTAGTATGGTCCAGTGTTTCCCAAACATTGGTGCCTTCTTGTCACAAATGCCTCTAAAGTAGACTAAAAATCACCAAAATTTAGTTTAGTCCTGTCAAACGAGGATTTCCCATTCTGAAATAGACTAAAGTGACACAACTTAACTACATATATTTTAGTTTGACAGCACTAAGATTGCACTGAGTTATTAGTTTAGTGAAAATGGCAATTTTGCTATTCTGAGTTTGACGTTTTTCACCAAAAAATTTGGTGTAAGTATCCAACTAAATCTGACTATTTTTAAACGCGATTAAAAACGAGTGGAATAAAATTAGTTGGCATGAACTAAAATTCACACCGACACTTCGACTTCAGAGCAGTACCTACCTACTGTATTTTTTTTTCTTTTGCTTATATCTCAAAAATGGTGCGTCCAATCGCAAAAATAATGTCATTTTCGATCCCCTTAAGGAAACCCTTAAACCCCTATATCCCGACATGTTGGTAATAATTTTTCATATTTTCCATACAAAAAGTGAAAACTTCCGAAGATGCCGCCCATGCGCGAGTTAAGTGTGACGACCCTAACACTATTTGCTTTGTCAGCAAATCCACCTCCACTCAAAGTAGCAAATAAGTAGTTCATAAGAATATTGTAAACTTAGCAATAATTAATTATAAATACGTCTCACGACTATCTATACTATCTTAAGTACTGTAACGCTGTTCATCTAAATAAAGTTTTTTTTAAACTAATCAAGTGTCGATCACTTAATTGGCGCAGCCGGTAGGATCTCTGTAGTCAGTTCGCGACGTATACAACTCTACAAGCAAAGCTGGACGTCTGTTTCTACAGTTTAACAGAGATCGCCGAACAAACAAATCTATTAAGTACCGGGCACAACGGCTGGCGCAGTATCTGATAGTAGTCACAAGGAGGAGATGGGAGCAACTACAGGACTGTGAGTAAAACTTTTTCACTATCCCTTCTGTTTTCCTTTATAATTTTTCTCTTTGTTTTAATTGTATGTGTTGTGTTATTGGGGGTTGAGAAATATCGCGATAACATTATTTTATTTTATTACGATAAAACTTGCGTAATCAGATTAACTTTAGTTAAGTATATAGGGCATTTTCCCTTTCTTTCTTTTCTCTCTTTCTCTGTGTTTTGTTCTTTCAAAATGGATCAAATCGTGCAGGTTCCGCCAACCATGGCAAAAATGATTCCAGAGTTTAGTGGCGATTCTAGACAACTCCGAGGGGATCTGGCACTCGGCGGCCGCTACCGCGGCACGCTCCCTACGGGCGCTCGCCTTCGCGCGTTAATGGTCACTGTTCTAACCTAACCTAACCCAAATGGTTCACCAACAAGAGAGGGGATCTGGCACTCGGCGGCCGCTGCCGCGGCACGCTCCCTACGGTCGCTCGCCTTCGCGCGTTAATGGTCACTGTTCTAACCTAACCTAACCCAAATGGTTCACCAACAAGAGAGGAGATCTGGCACTCGGCGGCCGCTGCCGCGGCACGCACCCTACGGTCGCTCGCCTTCGCGCGTTAATGGTCACTGTTCTAACCTAACTTAATCCAAATGGTTCACCAACAAGAGAGGGGATCTGGAACTCGGCGGCCGCTGCCGCGGCACGTTCCCTACAGTCGCTCGCCTTCGCGCGTTAATGGTCACTGTTCTAACCTAACCTAACCCAAATGGTTCACCAACAAGAGAGGGGATTTGGCACTCGGCGGCCGCTCACGTTTTGTGCAGACCAGCGCGACACCGGTTATTGTTATACCGTGAAGTTTTCTTAGAAATTGTATTGTTCTAGTCGCGTCGCGCGACATGTCGCGCTGGTCTGCAAAAGCCTTTAGCCTTCAAACCTAACCTATCCGAGTCGGTTTGCTTTGAATCGGGGTGTTAACCATAATGATGGTATATATTTTAAACGATAGACCTAATGATTTTCGATTAAATAAACGTTATATCCAATAAGGTTATACGAAATAAGTTTTAGAGTATATAAATGTTATATGTAAAGAAATTACATGAACAGTTGGTATATCTCACGTTTATTATATCTTGTGAACGTTATTGCAATGAAAATATACCAAATAAATTTATATGATATGAGACGCACCCGAAGATTGTCTAGTATTGGAATTAGAGTCAATGAAAATAAAACCCAATGAAAGTTATTTAGACTTCTGTCCTAGGATTCAAAACTTGCGTAGTATCTTGATTGCAAAAGTAATAGAAACTGTAGACGATGCGAATTTACGTCAAGCCAAACAGCATATCTATACGAATTCGTCATTGAATGTTTTCCTGTATAATTTACCTCCTTATTTAGTTAGACTAGTACGACTGAGGAATGTGACGATATTAGAAGATGCCTTGAAAGTAGTGCTAGAAGAACTAAACTTTCAGACGGTTTATGAATCTAAAAATAATAGAAATAAAAATAATTCTAAACCACTAGGAAAAGTCTTCAACAATAACGACAATATTCAGCGTTCGCGCAATCTACAAAAACAATTCAGTACACCGGCACAAAGTAGGTCAGATTCGGCAAATAATAATTCAAGTCAATCTAGAAATTCTTTTAGAAATCAAAGTAATGCTCAAAATCAGCTGCCACAACAAAGTAGGTCAACGCCGTGGCAGAATCAGCAGGTCGCGCGCGCCGCGATCGTCATCGGTGCATAATGCAACACCGGCAAATTCGGGTTCTAACACCGACGTTACCATGCGATCTGCAAACTCTAGACGCGTGAATTACACGAATAATGACTCATTTACGACGTATGATAATAATGAACAAAATACTTGTGATTACGAACCACAACCAAGCACATCATATTTATGAGCCTGAACAAATTGAGAATTTTCACCTGAGAGCCTTATACAGAGGGAAAAGATAATTTTAAATTGTACTAATTATCGTTCTTTGCCTTACATTGTAGTTCCAGAGCTAGGTAATGCAGTTTTTATGTTAGACTCTGGTAGCTCTAGATCGTTTATAGGTCGGCGTGTCGCTTACCATTATTTTAAAAATAGTATTTACAAGGAACCTTTTGAAGTAGTCAGTACTCATGGCGTTAGTATGCATACAGAAGTTGTTTTAACTCCCTTACCCAAAATATTTAAAAGTTCTGAAGGTCATAAGTTTTACGTTTACGATGTTGATAACCACTATGACGGTTTACTAGGCAGTAATTTATTAAAACAATTAGATGCAAAAATTGATTACCAAACACTAACTTTATGCACGAGGAATACTGACATACCTTTTGTTTGTTCTTCAGCGCTAAAAGATACTTACATTTTACCGCCACGTAGCGAGTTAAGGGTTAAACTTCCTGTAAACTTAAATAATGGCGAGGCTAATTTAGATTTTAAAGAATTGTCAAAAGGGATTCGAATGCCCTGCGCGTTAGTCAACTGTGTAAATGGTTATGCATATACGGTCATTCAGAACTGCAAGGACGTAGAAATGACCCTCAATGTCACTAGTCTATTTCAGGTAGAACCTTACAATCACTGCGAGATCTTAGTTAATCATTTAAACGACACAGACAGTATTGACAAGCTATTATCAAATAACTTAAATAAATTAAGGTTACAACATATGAATGAAGAAGAAAGAAAGATGATTAAAAATATTTGTGAGGAGTATAAGGAGATTTTTTATTGCGAAGACATACCGTTGTCTTTCAGTAACGAAGTAAAACATAACATTTGAACGGTAAACGAAGATCCCATTAATGTAAAAGCCTATAGGTTGCCGCCCGCTCAAACAGACGAGATTAGGCGTCAAGTGGATAAAATGCTTAAGGACGATGTAATCCGGGAATCAAATTCTCCTTGGAGTGCACCGGTCTACCTTGTTCCAAAGAAGTTAGATGCCTCCGGACAATAAAAGTGGAGGATGGTAGTAGATTATCGACGTTTGAATGAGATAACTGTGGACGATACCCTTTGCCAAACATCAATGATCTTTTTGATAAGTTAGGAAAGAGTATGTACTTTTCCACCTTAAATCTTGCGTCTGGTTATCATCAATTACAAATCCAGGAGGAAGACAGACAAAAAACGGCGTTTTCAACACCATTCGGCTTATACGAATTTAACAGAATGCCGTTCGGTTTGAAAACAGCGCCTGTTACGTTACAACGTGCAATGGATAACGTCCTTCGAGGGTTGCAAGGCTTGCATAGCCTTGTCTATCTGGATGACGTCATCATATTCTCTACCAGTTTGCAAGAACACATAGAGAAATTACGAGTTATTTTCGAGCGTTTTCGAAAAACTTACCTAAAAATCCAACTCGATAAATCCGAGTTTTTAAGAAAAGAAGTAATGTATTTGGGACATACAATAACAAAGGATAGTCTTAAGGCTAACAATGACAAAATAGAGGCTATTCTGAAATATCCTTTACCTAAAACAGTGACAGAGATTAAGAGTTTCTTAGGTTTGATAGGTTATTATCGGAAGTTTATCAAAGATTTTTCTAAAATAACCACACCTCTTACAGCGTGTCTGAAGAAGGGAAAAAAGATTGTGATAAATGACGAATATAAAAAAGCTTTGAAACGTGTAAAGAGTTGCTGACACATGCACCTTTGTTACAATTCCCTGATTTCACAAAACCATCATTCTGTTCTTACAACCGACGCTTCAAACTTTGCGGTAGGCGTAGTACTTTTTCAAGGTGCTATAGGATCAGACCAACCGATTGCATTTGCCAGTAGAAAACTAAGCGATACGGAATCTAGATATAGTACGATAGAAAAGGAGTTATTGGCCATAGTATGGGCAGTTAAACATTTCAGGCCCTACTTATATGGTCGAAAGTTCATAATATATACCGACCATAGACCGTTGGCATGGCTGAATTCATTAAAAGAACCCAATAGTAAACTAACTCGATGGCGTTTACGTTTAGAAGACTATAATTTCGATATACATTATAAGAAATGTAAACAAAATACAAATGCAGATGCCTTATCGCGCATTAAAATTAATATAACAAAAGATGACTCGGAATCAATGGTAGTGAATGTAGATGAAAAGGAAGCGAGATTACAGCAGCATTTGAAAGATGTGACGGAAGAAATCGTAAAACTTAGCGTCAAAGAACCGGACGATAGAATTATCTGATTCCGAAAGTGACGTCGCCACAGCAAATTCAATATCTAATAGGGAATATGAAGGTATTCCTATCCTTAATGAGGCAATAGATACCAAAGCTAGGCAAATTCATGTTTTCACCTGGCACAGGGACGATATCTGTGTAAAAGATATTTCTAACGGCAAACAAAAAATTTTGGAAGTCCATCTACCTACTAGTAACAGCTAAACTTAGTAAAAAAAAATTATAGATTACAAAAAAAAGTATTTTATCTACTTTGAGGATCATTGTCATAGAAAAACTTTTGTTAATGTAGCTACGTCACTTTACAAAAAGGGAACTCAAAACTTTGTTGAATGCACTGAAAGAGTTGTGAACGTTACAGATGAAAGTGATCAATAGGATTTAGTTACCAAATATCATCAAGGAAAGACTTGTCATAGAGGTATTAGAGAGACTCTAATGAAGTTAAAAAGATCATATTGGTGGAGCAATATGAAAGAAACAGTGACAGCCATTATTAATGCATGTGAAGAATGTAAAAAAATTTTGTATGATAGGAAACCTCTAAAACCATTTATACAATTAACTCAAACTACAGACAGTCCATTCCAGGAAGTTTTTATAGATCTATTATAAATAGAGAAAAACCAATATTTAACTATAGTAGACTCATTTAGTAAGTTAGGTCAAGCAATACAGATTCCCAATAAAAGCACACCCGAAGTAGTGAGAGCTCTAATAAAATACTTCAGTATATGGAATACCTAGAAAAATTAGTAGTGATGCAGGTACCGAGTTTAACAACGAATTGTTTAAGGAAATGTTAAGTTTATATAAAATTGAGCAACACATATCCCTATGTGTTGCTCAATTTCACCTAAGAACCCTAATTCAATGGCAATAGTGGAAAGATTTCATTCCACAATTATCGAAATATATAGGTTAGCAAAGTATGAACAATCTAGTTTAGATGCAGCATCCGTTATGACGTATGCGATCATGGGTTATAACAATACTATTCATAGCGCAACGAACTTTACGCCTTGCGAAATAGTTTTTGGGCATACGGACTCCGGAAATGCTTTTGATATTGAGAGGGACAAGACTTTAATGCAAAAGATATTATAGGATCATCGCAAACGACTGAAAACCCTTTATGAGCATTTAAGTAGTCAAATGATTGGACATAAGGGCTTAGTTAGAGACAAAAAAGGAGGTGAGGACCAGCCAAAATTAGTGGACGGTGACACGGTTTTCATGAAAAACACTAGGACTAGGAAAGCAAAAGAACTACCGCGATACGAAAAGGCAATTATCACTGGAAAGCCCGAGCGTAATATAGTACCAGTTAAGCTGAAAAATAGAAATACTAAAGTAGCACTAAGGAATGTCAAACGCCCTCCACAGATGGTGCTTGATACTGCTCGCCCTAGCGGATCAAGGGACGACCCTGAACATCCAGAGGATCGACCAGAATCCGGGAATAGTTCCGATTCAGATTGGAACAGCTCTGAAGAGGACTAACCATTGGGATATTATTAAAACCATGGACTTAAATTCACTAACGGTCCAGTTAGAAAATAATATAGAAGAGTATAATAAGTTAAAAATCATAAGTCAAAGTAATAGCGAGATACGTAGGGAACTTTTAGGGTTGACAGCACAAATATAATCTTTTATCGAATTGACAAAAGATAGATTAAAACAGATTCTACCCTCTAGCAGAACTAAAAGAGGAATTTTAAACCCATTGGGATCCTTTATTTAGGTAATAATAGGAAATTTAGATAACGAAGATGCTAGGAAATATAATTTAGAGATTAGTAATTTAGGAAACAGGGAACATTCAGTCGAACGAAAAGTGTCGTTAATGCAGAAGGCTTTTGATAAATTACTCTGATGACATTAATTTTAATACTAGACATTTAAATTAGAAAATAAGACAATTTCAAACACTTATTCAAAACCAAACCAAGTACTCTAACCTTTTAACCGTAATGAATAGTATGAATCAAGTTTTATATAATTGTCGTACTATTTATTCCATTATCTACGAATTAGAAACTGCTATTGCTTTTAGTAAAATGCACATATTACATCCATCCATAGTAAATTCCACAGAATTATTTAATATTCTTAATGTCATAAGAAAACATCATAACTTAATTTATCCATTAACATTAGATAACTTAGTAAAATTAGAGGGAAATATAGAAATTAAGGGATATATAGACAATAGTAAAATTATATTTGTATTAGAAGTTCCATTAATAGATAAAAACACATACAATTATTATAAAGTTATTCCTATTCCAATCTATAACCAGATTACCCAAAAACCTAATATCATCATACCCCAATATCCTTACCTAATAGTGAACAAGTCCAAATACAGATCCGTAGCCAATGGCTGTAAAGAAATAGAAGATCTGACATATCTCTGTTCTGATGACAACCTGGTACAATACACGGAGGAAACATGTATCCAACAGCTCATGTTATCACAACATAACTTCAGTAATTGCAAACAACACCAAGTGCAGATAGAAGTAGCCAAGGTGCAGCCCATATCCAGCCAGCATCCACTGGTTGATATACACGGAAAAGGAAATTGTTGCAACGGAGCACTGTGAAGATGAGACCCGCAGACATAATCTTCGAGGCACATACATATTAGTGCCCAGTCAGCATTGTACCTTACAGATTGCTGATATCTCGATCACAACACCCACGAATACCAGCTTAGTGTCCTTCAGACTGCCACCAGTACAGATGCCCGAGCTACGCAGAGATGTCACTTCGTCAGCCAAGCAGATGGACCTTAGAGGAGTTGATCTAGGCGACATCAAGGAACTGCTGAACCAGGCCAAATATAGTTATAGTGTCAGTGATGTTGAAACCATTATAATCAGTGACAAAATCAGTGTATGGACCATAAGTATTTACGCCATTATAATTGTATTCGTCACAGGGTTTTTGTTTCAAAAAAGAAAGTTGTTTACTAAGAGATTTAGACGAAATTCTCTAAAGACTACAGAGTTTGCCTTTAGATCATTCTCTCCTAAGGAGGGAGGAGTTAAGTGCGAAGACCCTAACACTATTTGCTTTCTCAGCAAATCCACCTCCACTCAAAGTAGCAAATAAGTAGTTCATAAGAATATTGTAAACTTAGCAATAATTAATTATAAATACGTCTCACGACTAGAATAAATCATTACTATCTTAAGTACTGTAAGGCTTCGTTCACACGGCATTCGGCTGCGCTACGGAAAAACAAAGCAACTAACGTATTTTTTAAAATCTGTTTTTTTACATATTTGGAACATTTTGCCTATAACGGACACTGCTACATTCACAGAATCATCGAAAAGGCTTTATTTTTCGAGATAAAAGTTTGTAAAATAAAGTAACTGCAGGTACTTGTCTAACATATCTACGGTAAAACAAAGTAAACCACAATGTCTAAGCAAAAATAAAGTAATTGCACGTCGATTACATTGTTTTTACGTTGTGAAATGATTTAATTGGCTTTTCATTTGATTTATATTTCTTTTTAAGCCCCTTTATCTAGCTATAAGAAAATCAAACAACTTTACTTTGTTTTTGAATTGTTAAAAATGGCCAAAATGGCAAATTTGTTAACGTAAAAATAAAGCAAGTAAAATGACAAATCTAAAACAAAACAACTGATTAACAGTTGCTTTGTTTCTTTATTGTAAAACAATTCAAGCTATTGAAGCTATTACTATATCCCATTTACTTGGTTTTTAATATGCTGTCGTTAATTTCAAAATTTGAAATGTCTAAATTATTTGACATTACTCGGTTTTAACACATTTCTGAACGCACCTTTCAAATGATGACATTTCTGAACGCACCTTTCAAATGTCACTTTTCCCGCAATTAAACTTATTGTCAGTTACAACTTTGTGTCGATAAGTTTGCCGAGGCTGTGATTCTTGTGTGTTTTGTTTGGAAAACGTTTAAAATGCAAAATAGCCGCAGTTTACGTTCGAGAACTATAGTGCAGTTAGCACAAATGTAAGTCCAAATGTCCAATTATTTGTATTGTGTGTTTACATTTCGTAAATACCTATTTACGAGATATATCGTAGGCATACATGACGTAGTACCTATTTTTCTGTTTTGATTTGGTTGTCTGTATGAAATACTAATCAATTTGTGTTATTTGTATTACCAATAAGGGCGTTTGTGCACTACACAGAATTTTACCGTCCGGCAGTCAGATTTACATCAACTTTCATTTAAAATTCATTGAATTTCATTGACAATTGTAAGAAATCGGACTGCCGGACGGTAAAATTCCTTGTAGTGCACAAACGCCCTAAGGGTATGATTTCTTTTAGGACCTCCGAATCACCTAAGAATCTCCAGGAAGAGACCAATACTGTTGAGGCCATACCTGACGATAACCTTACGTCGCATCACACAATTATTGCTCAACCATCTACTTCAAAAAACTTTCTCGTCCCACTCAGACCACCAGAATGATTCTGAAGTTTCCCCACAAATATTGTAAGTAACCTATAGTCATTCTAGTAATGAAATATAGCTAAAAAGTTTATTGAATATTATAGATTTTATTATTAAGAACTGTCATATTGTACTACTATTATTATGAACGAAAAGAGCGGTTATCTTGTTATTCATTATGTTAGTAATTTTTAATCATAATATATTTTTTTCAGAGACTTGATTACACCAGAATATATAGGTATTGACACAGGAAAAATGGTATAAAATCTATTATTTTAAAGAATATACAGGGTGTTTGGCAGAACGTTGAACATACGAAAATGGTGGATAGGCAGGGTCATCTGCTACTTACTCAGCCTTATTTGGACCTGGCCCCCTGGATACAATATCTTCCTCCCATACCTATATCTTCTGGTGTAATCAAGTCTCTGAAAAAAAAATATTAAGTATGATTAAAAATTACTAACATAATGAATAACAAGATAACCGCTCTTTTCGTTCATAATAATAGTAGTACAATATGACAGTTCTTAATAATAAAATCTATAATATTCAATAAACTTTTTAGCTATATTTCATTACTAGAATGACTATAGGTTACTTACAATATTTGTGGGGAAACGTCAGAATCATTCTGGTGGTCACAATTGATGATGACAAATGATTACAACTTATTCCTATGATTTTTGAATTTATTTTAGGTAACCGTTATACATACAGGGTGGCAGGGACATCGACGCGAAGCCGGTTACCATGGATTCAGTACATGAATCTGAACCCCCTGTGTTGAAATTATTCGTCGGTTATAAAAAAAAAAATCTGCTGTTTCATAGAAAAGTGCAATACCTACGCGGTCAAAATGTATGGAACAGCTGTTTTTTTTTTTAATAACCGACGAAAAATTTCAACGCAGGGGGGTTCAGATTCATGTACTGAATCCATGGTAACCGGCTTCGCGTCGATGTCCCGGACACCCCGTATACATGCCCTATTCCTTGAGTGACACTTAATATCTTAATAAATCCTACTAGATGAACTAGTTTTTACAATTCTTACAAATTATGTGATTCATAAAAAGCAAAAGCCAACAAATCTTATAGTAGACATAT
This sequence comes from Conistra vaccinii, assembly GCA_948150665.1. Classification (NCBI taxonomy): domain Eukaryota; kingdom Metazoa; phylum Arthropoda; class Insecta; order Lepidoptera; family Noctuidae; genus Conistra; species Conistra vaccinii. The sequence continues at coordinate 86,000 of OX411324.1, forward strand.
TCATTTATAAATGGCTTCATTGTCTTTGTTAAAAACAATTAAATGCATTTGCTTTGTTATTAAAACTAAAACTTAACTTGTCCATCTCTTTTTAAATTATTTAAAAAACAAAGTGACTGTAGTTACTTTCTTACTGAATTGTTCTTTTTATTTAATATTAATTTTATGTCTATAGAAAAATATTTTTTTCAATTTAAAGGAAAGTTACCAAAAATTACTCAAAACATTGCTTTGAAACAGATAGAACTAATTATTTTACAAATTAAGAAATAATAAAAGTACTGAAGTTGTCGCCAGTACGTTTTAAATTTGTGATTTTCGGTTTTTTGCTCCTCCTGATAATTTTGCCTGACTGCAATTACTTTGTTTTTCCGTAGCGCAGCCGCATTGTCCTGCACGTTTTTTTGCAGTATACGTCTTAACGTATAAATAGTGACCATACAACGTACATAGATCCATTCACACGTCGATTGCACTGCAAAAAAACGTGTACCGCTTATACGTTTAAACGCATACTCAACGGACTTGTCAAGCAAATCGAATAAACTTTGACGTATTCGGTTCGCAGTGGCTGTGACAACTGGTTGGAAACTGCGGCTATTCGTTTTTACACGAATGAAAATTTACCATTTATGAACACCCGGTTGACTATACGTTATAAAAACGATTACAAAAAAAACGTGCAGGACAATGCCGTGTGAACGAAGCCTTACGCTGTTCATCTAAATAAAGTTTTTTTTAAACTAATCAAGTGTCGCGATTGTCAAATTCGATTTTAGATGTGTCAAAATATATTTTTTTATTTAGAGATTATTTTTGTCAGAATAGCTTTTTAGATTCTCATAGTCAACCAAAAGTAAGGAATTTTAGTGATAGTTTAGTTAGTTTAGTTCGGTGTACAAGAGAATCGGCACCATTATTCTGCCAGGGCCCAGGGCCCATGGCCCGGTCATTTTCACACTGCCCCTTCGCTCGTGACCCACTTAATACTTTTAAACCCAAGCTGGTTCCATTAGGTAAGCCAAAGGTGCTTAATTACGAGTGCACTAAGGACTAAATTCATTATAACTCAAGGGGGTTTTGGTTTTGTTGATCACAGACTGTACCTACTAGATACAAATGGGCGCGATGGAACTATTCCAACAATAAATTAACTTAATTACGAGTGCACTAAGGACTACATTCTTTATAACTCAAGGGGGTTTTGGTTTTGTTGATCACAGACTGTACCTACTAGATACAAATGGGCGCGATGGAACAATACCAACAATAAATTAATTACGAGTGCACTAAGGACTAAATTCATTATAACTCAAGGGGGTTTTGGTTTTGTTGATCACAGACTGTGCCTACTAGATACAAATGGGCGCGATGGAACAATACCAACAATAAATTAACTTAATTACGAGTGCACTAAGGACTAAATTCATTATAACTCAAGGGGGTTTTGGTTTTGTTGATCACAGACTGTACCTACTAGATACAAATGGGCGCGATGGAACTATTCCAACAATAAATTAACTTAATTACGAGTGCACTAAGGACTAAATTCTTTATAACTCAAGGGGGTTTTGGTTTTGTTGATCACAGACTGTACCTACTAGATACAAATGGGCGCGATGGAACAATACCAACAATAAATTAACTTAATTACGAGTGCACTAAGGACTAAATTCATTATAACTCAAGGGGGTTTTGGTTTTGTTGATCACAGACTGTACCTACTAGATACAAATGGGCGCGATGGAACAATACCAACAATAAATTAACTTAATTACGAGTGCACTAAGGACTAAATTCATTATAACTCAAGGGGGTTTTGGTTTTGTTGATCACAGACTGTACAGTCAACAGCAAAAGTAGATGATCAAAATAAGAAATTTTTCACTTCTCTTGCTCAAAAAATCCGTCATTGTAGCGTACCAGAGCGAAGATAAAATAGCATTTCATCCTCTAGGGGCTAAAGTAATTTTTTTTTTTTTTTTGTCTGTTGCCATTGCCAACGAGCCTACCACCCAAAAACGAAAAAGTCTTAGTTCTTATTCATATAGGTAAGATAGGTAGGATAGGTAGGATAGGTAGGATAGGTAGGATAGGTAGGATAGGTAGGAAAGGTAGGATAGGTAGGATAGGTAGGATAGGTAGGATAGGTAGGATAGGTAGGATAGGTAGGATAGGTAAGATAGGTAAGATAGGTCAGATAGGTAAGATGGGTAAGATAGGTAAGATAGGTAAGATAGGTAAGATAGGTAAGATAGGTAAGATAGGTAAGATAGGTAAGATAGGTAAGATAGGTAAGATAGGTAAGATAGGTAAGATAGGTAAGATAGGTAAGATAGGTAAGATAGGTAAGATAGGTAAGATAGGTAAGATAGGTAAGATAGGTAAGATAGGTAAGATAGGTAAGATAGGTAAGATAGGTAAGATAGGTAAGATAGGTAAGATAGGTAAGATAGGTAAGATAGGTAAGATAGGTAAGATAGGTAAGATAGGTAAGATAGGTAAGATAGGTAAGATAGGTAAGATATGTAAGATAGGTAAGATAGGTAAGATAGGTAAGATAGGTAAGATACGACCCTAATTTGCAGATGGATGAGAAAGCAAAAGAAATAATTTTATTAATTTACTATTTTATTTTCTCGCAATCGTAGTGAAAAGTAGAGTGTAACACACGGCGCTAAAAACCCATTATACGTCGGTTTCTGTTTACTCCCTCGCTAAAGCTCGGGAGTAAAACTACCTCGTTATAATGGGTCATTTTAGCTCCTTGTATAACAATCTACTATAATACTATGAACGGAGTTCGCGTCAGAACTGTGTGGCGTCGGAGTGATTCAAAAGTATGTGATTGTAAATTATACCAATCATTTACTACTAGTACAGCTGCCATATATTCGTGATCACTTTTGACTCCAATAGTTATAAACTCAATTCGCATCAGAACTAAGAAGTGAAAAAAATATTCAAAACTCAACAGTTAAAATCAAAAATTAAATGATAAAACTTAGGCCACGTAATCATGAGGCAAATAATTCATCCATACTTATTTTTTAATTATCCCAGTAATTTAATTTGTTATGGTTTACGGAAAAACAGCTGAATTGGATAAAAATTTGCATATTTAATATATGCCTAATGCATTATAAATCATATAATTGAAAACTTTACTATTTTTTTATTTATTTTTTGTAACTTCTGTAAAAAGTTTAAAAGTAGCTGATGTGATACAAAACCATAATTCAATCAATATTATTATCTTTGCGTGTTTGTGAATTTATGTCAATGTTCAAAAGTAGCTGATGCGATACAAAATCATCTCAATGATTGCTTCTGCCCAGTCGGCTACAATATATTTGTAGCAACCTCATACCCTCAACCTCAAGTTTTGTTTCTTTTTGATTTTTGATCTTTTTTACCTGACAATCAAATATAGTAGTCGAGTTTATAACTTTTGGAGCATAGATATTTGGAGTCAAAACTGATCACGAATATTATGGCAGCTGTACTAGTAGTAAATGTTTGGTATAATTTACAATCACATACTTTTGAATCACTTCGACTCCACACAGTTCTGACGCGAACTCCGTTCATTAGTATTGAATTTCTGATTTTGATCATCTACTTTTGCTGTTGACTGTACCTACTAGATACAAATGGGCGCGATGGAACGATACCAAGTTACCAACCATAAATTAACACACTAAAAGGTAGAAATCAAATTGATTAAAAAATTAAGATGTAAGTAAGTATAAAATGTTGTTACTTAGTTAACTAATTATGAAACAATTTATGACAAAGTTGTCGGATACATGCTCACTTATGTATTGAATGAATAAATTAACCGACTTGGTTTTACATTAGATCTTACAACGTTTTGCGGTAAAAGAACTGCCTTGCGAGATGGCATTTTGCACGACTCGTAATGCGAAGCATTAGAGTGTGCTCTACGATCGAAAAATATTTTTTGCCCCATTTCTGCAACTGTTATTATTGTTACACTCCTGCTAGTACACAGACCCTACTTAATTTATATACCATTGTATAGATGATTAAATGGAGATTAATACTGTACTTTTTACCAATTGATTTAATGCAAGAGAAATGAAAAAAACATCAAAATAGTTGAAAAAAAATTCCTGTCCGTCAATTTATGAAGCTTGAAAACATTGTAGCTTGCGATAAAATCAATTAATTGATTCAATTTTTTTTAATAGATACATTGGTTTCGGCCATAAAAGGAACCCTATTGAAAATGGCTTTTTTATTCAAAGTAGTTTAATTATAATTAATAAAATACTAACTAAAATATAATATCTTTATCTAAATATTTTCAACCTTGACCTATCGTGTTGCCTAGCAACCCACAACGTAAATATCTAATCTAAATAAATAGTCTTTGACATTACGTAAGGATTGCGAGGTTAGAAATTTACCCATATTGATGGGTAAAACAGCAGTCAAAACATACTTCATGAAAAGTGATACTTAAATTGTTAATTTTTGTTAGAAACTATGTTTTGAATTTCTTTTTTAACCGAATTCAAAAAAAGGAGGAGGTTCTCAATTCGTCGGAATGTTTTTTTTTGTTTTTTTTTTTTTTTTTATGTATGTTCCCCGATTACTCGAAGACGGCTGGACCGATTTCGAAAATTCTTTTTTTATTTGAAAGGATATACTTTCTAGTTGGTCCCATTGTCATCAAGTCAGGATTGGATGATGGAATCCTGGAGAAGTCGAGGGAACTCTTGAAATATTATAGGCACACCTATAGCGATTTAGGTATTTTTTATAGTAACTCTTGAATTTGCTCTCGAAAAGCACCATTTAGTGAAGTGGAACTGATGATGAAGACCACAGATGGCCACCGGAACAACTCAATAAAACGTATTTCACGGGTTGCGAACTTGCGATTCGATTACTTTAATATGGTTGCCAAGCAATTTATGCCCGTCACAATGCGTAGGGTGAAGAGGAGCTGATGGCGAAGTACCAGAAGAACTCCTCAACAATGAACGTCCCTGCATCGGGAAAAGCAATATTTTGTAAAGGGTGATGAGCAGTTGACATTAGACTATTGTCACTTAGATAAATTACAAACCGACCCACTAAAAAGCGAGAAAAAAAACTTTTTTACAAAAAAAACAACCGACTTCCACTATAAAGTAAAAAATAACAAAAATTTCGGAAGTCGGTGGCATGTAACGAATATCCGTGTCTTTGGTTTTGAATTTTCGTTTTTGCCACCGACTTCCGAAATTTTTGTTATTTTTTACTTTATAGTGGAAGTCGGTTGTTTTTTTTTGTAAAAAAGTTTTTTTCGTTTATGAATGTGTGTTATGAGGCGTGCACTTTTGGAATTTCCAAACTATTTTTACATTTGAAGCCCTCGGGCTTCAAAAAAGCTTCATTTAAGTTTTCGTTATTTTTTTAACTGTAAGTTATAATTTAAAAAACAATTTTCTTTACAGAATTCAATCTCGGTGGATATAAGATACAAGTACCTCTTAATCGTCCTATACACGTGACCCGGGTAAAGAGCGCAGACTTAGCTGACTTACACTTGCCCGTCCCTCGACTGGCCGAGTTGCTGACGTCAGCAGCTCATGCAGCGGCAGCGGCACCGCTCTCCGCTCTCTCCGAGCCCCGGCCGCCTCGACCGACACCGACCAACCGATACCCAAGCGCATTGCAGCAAACTACTTACCTTGAACCCCATCCTCCAAATAGTTTATTTCCTCGTCCGAACCCGACAAAACATAATTTTCAAAAACAGCAACCACTTATTTATGATCCTGAGCAACATTCTGTCAGCTATTATGAAAGAGAGCATCATGGCTCACGTGCTCCGAAAAATAGCTTCCGACCACCGCGACCGGACCAACGTTATCATACCACACCACAATCTTTGAGCATAAGCAATCGTGATTCAACTTTGCCGAAAGTTAAATATCTTGACCATCTGTTACCAAATAATCGATATCCAGCGACAGAACATTCAGAAGACAATAAACCAATACTGCACTCCCCAGACCGCAAATACCCATTTCCTCCACATCGTAATCCAGAGACTCTAGCAGCTAACCAACAGTATGCACTGCCTTACTCTCCAAATTATACGTACCCAACGAAAAGTCCTCATCACCGTCAACCACAATCTCGTAATGAACCTGAACCACAATTGCGTAGCAGTCCTTATGTAGAATATTCATCACAGAGAACTGATCCCATACAGCAGCCACAGTCGTCACGTAATTGGTCAATAGCACCGCGTACCATAAAACAAGCGTTCCCAGCGTGGCAACGGTTACCAGCAGACCCACAGCTCACTGAGCGCGTCACATCAACTGAACCAGACGTATCAACTACCGAACCCGTGATAACAACGACAGTGCCCGATGTGCCGATGACTACCGTTCAGCACGTCACATCAACTACTGAAGAAGTGACACCAGCGGCAGTACCATTGACTGAAGAATTCAAATCAACTACTGAGCCGGTGATAACAACGGCAGTGTCTGATGTTACGATGACTTCTGCTGACCACGTCACGTCAACTACTGAACCGGTGACAACAGCGGCAGTGCTATCGGCTGAAGAATTTAAATCAACTACTGAGCCAGTGATAACAACGGCAGTGTCTGATGTAACGATGACTAGAACTGACTACGTCACATCAACTACTGAACAAGTGACACCAGCGGCAGTACTATCGACTGATGAATTCAAATCAACTACTGATCCAGTTATAACAACGGCTGTGTCTGATGTAACGATGACTACAGCTGACCACGTCGCATCAACTACTAAACCAGTGACAGCAGCGGCAGTGCTATCAACTGAAGAATTCAAATCAACTGCTGAGCCGGTGATAACAACGGCAGTGTCTGATGTAGCGCTGACTACCGCTGCGCACGTCACATCGTCATTTAAAGAATTCATTCAAGTTCATAATCCAGTGTTAAATCTTGATGTAGTGACAAGTGCCACCAACCAAGTGGCTGAGCCAGCTACGAAAGTGTCTGCTCAAAATGTAACAGAAACTACAGCAAAACGAATGTCGCTACCTAAAAATATCACTTCCGAGCCTGTCTTAATAATGAAGATCGAACAAATGACAATATCTGAACCAACTGCAGTAAGGAGCAACCCGGTAACAACGCCTGTGCCAGCTGTAACCACAAATACGGAAATGGGTGATACAGAAGTGTTTTCAGTGCCGGAAGTTGTTATACTCGCAGCCGAACAAATGACGTCACAAATTGAACAGTTAAATTACATTTCAATATCTGCAAAAAAAAAGGACCTACCAATTATTGCAACCGAAGCAGCTTCTGGTACTGGAACGACCACAAGCGATACAAAAACATTACAAGCTACATTGCTACCCCCAAGTACGGTAACATCTGCATTAATAGCGTCAGAACCACAAACACCTTCCACACCAAAGCGAAATCCGGGTACGAGTGACCCTGCCCTATTGTTGGGGATACCAGTTCAACATATCCCAACAACTTTGACTACAATGCCAACTTCTTCAACGCCTTCTTCCATAACGAACTCAAATGAAACCGTCACAGAGCCGAGCACAGCCACTGCATCTATGTCTGCAATTGTTCTGAAAAACACTATAAAAGGTTATTTTATTTTTCTATTTTATTTCCATATTATTTTACTAGCATTTCGTCCGTGACCTCATACGCGCGTCCGCGATTTCGTACGTACCTCTAAAAATTATTATTATATCCCTCCACCCCATAAAAACGTAGTTTTCGAAAATTTATGTTAACGATCTTTATACAGAGTGGCCAATTAGGAAGTATACAACTTTAAATGATGATTATTTTTATTACATTTTTATACGGTGAATAATATGCCTGATCTCCTGTTTAATTCAAAAATGCGATCGCGTTTCATCGTGGTTTTCATAAAATTTTCGCATACTATATTAGGTATTCCACTACTAAAGTCACAATATTCTGCTTTTCTTAATCAAGCTTGACCACGACAAGTCAAATTCATTTTCAAAAGTCATTTATTCAAACTAGCCTGAGAATCAGCACTTTTCGAAATTACATAAGACAGTGCTTCAAAAACGCCCGCCCTTCGCCACTTCCTAGTGCTTTAGCTGGGAAGACGTGGCGCAACAAACTCCCCAGCAGCACAGCTGTCTGTTCAGTTAGAAAAACTTGATTCAATACAATAGTACATTATACAAAACAATTTACATTACGCAACACAAGAAATTAAATTAAATTATTTGCTATAAGTATGCACACGCCATTAAACCAACAAAAAACATCGAAATCTACACTCAAGGGAAAATCCCGTCCTTTTAGATAACCCCACAGAAAGAAGTCAGGACGTGTCTCGAAATGGTATTCATTACTCTAATGTTTTGTTACAAAAATTGGGTCGTTTTTAAAATTGTTTTAGAACTTCAGGACAAAATTACTGAAAGTATTGCGGTGGTCATGGTCTTATAGACTATGCATAATGAATTTTCCGCATTTTAACTAAATAATAGACACCGTCAAATTAGAATAGGGACTAAAAAAAGTTGTAACCTTCCTGATTGGCCACCCGTTATCAATAAGTAGTTTGTCACTGTTTTATTATTCAGAGACATAACTGATGAGAGCGCTTCGGATGCGTATAGATAAAATTATAATGCGCTCCAAATAATACGGCCGACGACCTGTACCCTTCCTAGATACTTCAGTTTTTACTCACCCCATCTACTAGGGTTTCGTTAAAAACGGAATTTGCACCGGTTGAATGATCAACCTTTTCTCTAAATTGGTTTGACAATGTTTTTTAATGTGTTACTTACATATGTGATGGTGTGTTTCAGGCTCCGCAGTAACACGAGGCGTGACCGCGCCGTCTTTACGAGCCGCGCGAGCTACTCGAGCCATGCGAGCCACACGAGCCATGCCAGGAGCCGCCACACTCATCCCTTGTTAGTAATGACATATTGACTTAATCAACACTATTTGATACACACGCATCAGCTAATTAGCTGCTAGTGTGTATAACCAAATAATAATAATGGTGCCTCATTCCATTTAAAAGTGTCTAAGGGGTCTCTGCGAGTTGGCTTCGGCCCCTCATTCGCCTTCCAAAAGACCGGGACGCCATGGTCCCGAGATACATAATAATAAATTAATAATAATAACACAAAAGTTAGGGTTCAATAATTTTATGAAATTAGATCGTTCTCAGGCCGATAGCAAATATTAGGTCATGGCCATGTCCTAATCCAGTGGGTCAATCCGATATTTACAATTTTTTGAACTTCTAGGCCAAAGATTCATCCTAGGCGGTGATTTCAATGCCAAGCACAAACTCAAACTCAACTCAAAACTCATAGAATAACAAATCAAATATTCTTTATTCTCATATTGTTTAGTTAGTATAAAACTTATTACCAAGTAAAATTCATACCTTACAAAATGCATATCCTCCAAAAATATAACACAAAACTGAAATCTGTAGCAAATATTATTAAATTAAGCAATTAAGATTACATAATTGGAATATTGCGAATTACACCACTGGGGATTATACATGGGGAAGGATGCAACATGCAGGCAGGCATAAAGCAGGCATGCAGCGTGCAGGCAGGCATGCAGCATGCAAGCAGGCAAACAAGCATGCAAGCAGGCATGCAACATGCAGCATGCATTGTTTCTGTCACGGCTCCGGCGCGGCGCTGCGGGGTTTAGGCGGCCCCACGCGAGCTTATCGTCGCAGATGGTTTTAACGCTCACCACCGCAGCTTCGGCTTGCTGGCCGGCGCGCAGCCGCGGCGGCGGGCCTTTAAACCACCTGCTCCTCAGCTCGCGGTCCGCCCCACCCCTCCGCGCCTACGCGGGCTTAAATTACACTCTAGGGGTAGGGCAGACAAGACTGCGTGAAGTCGGTTTGCAGCGATTCGTTTCTGTCACTGAATTTTGTAGTACAACATATTGACATACATAATAAATAAATATCGATTTTAGGACATTCGATAATCTGTACTTCGATATTTACGACTTTAGATGTCACTTTTGTAGATAATTAGATTTTAGATGTATTGGACGTAGGTTATCTAACCATTCGACAATATAAACTTACGTTATTTTCATTTTCGGTTTTATGGTCGTTCGATATTTTGGAACATAGGCATTTTAACTGTAGGTATTTTAATCTTCTACGTTCTAATATGTACCCTAACTATACATACCGTAGTATAGTTATATGAAACCGGTTCATCTGTTGGAGTGCCCTAATTTTGATACTACGACCAATTTCGATGTAGCGCTCGCCGGCCGCTACCGCGGCGCCGCTCGCTTCGCTCGCTCGGCTCGCGCGTAGTTGGTCACACTTCTAACCTAACTTATATGGTCGGAGTGTCCTAATAGTTATATTACTAGACACTACACTACACTCACACATACACACACACACTATTGTTGTTTATAGCATAATGTAATTTTTTACATTTTCGTTGAAATAAAATATCATGGAAAAATGCATCGAACAAACACCTTTTTTCAAACCTGATAATTCACAGCACTTCCCCTTTCTATGAGATATAACAGATGCGACTTAATAAGAGAATTATAAATAGTATAACGTATATTTTTAGTATATTTTTAAATGGTCTATTTGATTATGCCATGTTAAGTAATGATCTATTCTCAAGCCAAGATACTTTTCACAGGTTTTTTGATCTAGTGGGATATTATCAATAGTTAGTGTGTCGTGCTGCGGATTTTTTTTATTCTTAGCTTTTAAGACATTTTATCTCTCATTTCTTTATAGTTATCATCTAATTTCTTATTTTCTTGGTTATTCTTGTGTTGTGTACATAGGTAGTTTCTTTGGCTAATTCCAGTAATTATCTTATTGTTAATCCAATCTTCTTGGGGTGGGTTCAAAACTTTTGTTCTCAACACTTTGCTGTCTTCTACTTATCCAAATAATCTGGTGAACCATTGGACGAACAGTTCAATGGTTCACTGGGTGTTTATTATTATTCATTTAATTTAATTCTAACTTTAGGCTAAGTTGTACTACTACTCACATTATATGGATAATTATCTGAAATAAAATATTTGAATTTAAATATTCTATCCCAAGGAAATTGTGAATTTACTATCTGAGTTATGAAAGCAAAGAAAGCGGTGGCACCGAACAAGATGGCCGCGGGACACATTATTAAATAGGCAGTGTATAGAGGACCGTTAGGGGCACTCCGTCTCCGCAGTTTATTAAGTGCCGTTTACGTCACTCTATCTCAGCAGTGTATTACGTGCCGTCAGTTTGCGACATAGGTACTAGTGACGTGAACTGAATGTTTTTAAAAATAAGGTTATAAAAATGAGGTATTATTAAAAAAAAAAACGTAAAATATAGTACAGTACGACAGGGAACCACCACAAAACACATGTTTAAAACCACACCATGCATGCAGCATGCAGCATGCAAGCAAGCATGCAACATGTAGGATGTAAGCAAAGCATGTAACATATTATAGCATGTAAGCAAGCATGCAGCATGCAAGCTAGGATGCAACATGCAGCAGGCATGGTTTCTGTCACGGCTCCGGCGCTGCGGGGTTCCGGCGGCCCCACGCGACCTTATCGTCGCAGATGGTTTAAAGCTTACCGCCGCAGCTCAGCCTCAGCCGCGGCGGCGAGCGTTACAACCACCTGCTCCTCAACTCGCGGGCCGCCTCGCCCCTCCGCGCCTACGCGATTCCAAATTACACTCTAGGGGTAGGGCAAACAAGACTGCGTGGAGTCGGATTTACAGCGATTCGTTTCTGTCACTAAAACCTCATTTTTAGCAAATGTTTTAGAACTAACAATTTAATTATAAATGAACATTCCGACTAAAGCCGGGTCTGCTGCGCCATGTTTTAGTGTTTTACTAACATGAAACACCAAAATTTTACCGATTTGGGGGCGTGGTTTAACATAAAACATGCAACATGAAACATAGCCAGGTCTGGTGCGCCATGTTTTAATGTTTTATTATCATGAAACATCAAAATTGAACCGATTTGGGGGCGTGGTTTAACATGAAACTTGATAAAACATGAAACATGAAACATTAACGTGTTTGCCGCGACGAACGGATAACATCACCCGCGTTCGGTAAAAACAACAAAAAAACAAATGATGTTACATCCACTGATTCTTCTGATCTGCCAGATTCACAAAGAGTGATTATATTACAAAATGAAACCATAGTAAGCCCTGCTGCAACTACATCTACTCAAATTTAAACCACACATGACACTGATGCAGAAAAAAAACAAGCTTTTCAATACCTGCAATTTTTTTATAACTAACGTGTACACACGGCTACACATCAAGCTATACATTTCCAGTTTATGCTGATCTCGCATTGTACAGGATTTCCGAACAATGCGAGGTCAGCTTATACTGGAAATGTATAGCTTGATGTGTAACCGTGTGTACGTATACTGTGATGATTATTTTTAATTAATAACATGAATAATGCACAAATTGTTAAAAAAACATTTTTTTTTTCTTTATTTCAAGTTGTTTAGTATTAAATATAATTTGGAATTTAAATCCAATATTGTTGTAATTTATTTTACAAAAAAACCTTCCCTCCTTTTTTTGTCAGAGCGTGCCAAAGAAATAGACGTACATACGTCATACTCTTTCGACGATTTTTGAAATGAGCGATTTGTGGGCGTGGCCTTAATATTAAACACAAACATTTAACATAACATGTCGCAGCGGACTGGCTGTTTACTAAACACGTTTATTTAACATGTTTTACTAACGTGTTTTGTTAAGAACATTGGCGCAGCAGACGGCTTAATACACATTATATAAAACAAGACTTAGGACATATGACTTTATTTCATTCAAAATTAGAACATTCAATTATTATAGTACTCGATATTATGACAGAATAGTTTTAGAAGTAAAGATAAATAAGTACAATAACAAAATTTCGAATATTTGAACATTATGGTTACTGAAGTTTATAGCAAACGTGGACTAACCTCAACAATCAACAAAATAACAAATGACAGTGACAATGATATTGACAATACAATGCTTACGGCACTCTAGTCGGGCCGAGGCAGCGCTACTAGTATGCCACATTAAAGACACTTTATCCGCGGCGGATAGAGTGCCCCTAACGGTCCGCTATACACTTCGTATTAAATAACCTAACTAAACGGTTAAAAAGGAAAGCTCTTCAGTTTGAGGATGAATGTCTGAATGCTAACCTTGTGCAGCTAACCAACGACCAATCAACTAATTTTTCTCTCTTTGGAAAGAGACAAAAAAAGTAAAAAGGCCGATTATGCAAATACCGCCGATCAGAAACAGTGACGTAACATGGGCCATAAGCAATGAACAAAAAGCGTTCTGGTTCGCCCAATACTTAGAAGACGCTTTTCAACCCAATGCACAATGAGAGCTCTAGACATAATTTAGAGTGAAAGTTTATCACAAAGTCAATGAATTCGACTTGTGACTCCTAAAGAAGTTCTGAGAGAAACTCAAACCAGCATTAGCCCAAAGAAACCCCCGGGTTACGACCTCATAACAGGAGAAATTTTAAAACACTTAACTCGGTTGTTTCAGGCGTACGCGTACCTAGGAAGTCTCGCTACAGAAGAAAATGGAATCGCGGTAAGTATAATATATTATGAAAAATAATATGTATTTATAAAACTAAAACCCAACTACGACAAAAACGTCACTAACATATTATAAAGGTATAAACGAGACATCTCAGAACAAATTAAAAAGCCGGAGTCACTAGTAGTTAGGGCATAAATCGAACAGATTACGTGTGACACTGTAGGAGCAGTGTGTTGAGGAATGCATACTCCTTAACATTTAATTACTCTATGATTGTGTTGCCTAGCAATATCTTTCTGTTATTCTAAAAATGTCAATATACTTTTTATCGTTTCATCATTGGTTTCATCTATATCTATCTATACATATATCTAGGTATACCTACATTATAATAAAATTGTAGAAAAGTGGTGTCTGTACAATGGAAATATATAAAAAAAAGTAGCAGGGGTTGATATTATATCGATGCCGAACCCGAGATTGTAATTAATTATTTTTTTGTCTGTTTGTCGGTTTTTCGGTTTGTCTGTTTGTCTGTGTGTTTGTGCACGCTAATATTAGAAACGGCTTATTCGATTTAGATGCGGTTTTCACTAATATATTGTAGTAAGCTTCACTTAACATTTTGTGTTTATTTCATGTCAATCGGTTAATAAATAAAAAAGTTATGTCAATTTAAAGAATCACGGCGAACATTTGTTAAGAAGGTATTCTATCAGAGTACCTACGTACACGCCTCACGCCTGCGCGTCCGTGGCGATATAAAGCGCGCTGAGAGCCGCGCCGCTACCAAGTCCGGTTAAGCAGCGAGGACCTTAGTGGTCACCTGTGAGATGCCCAAGCCAAAAAAAAAAAATACCGCGCCGCTGCCATAAGGATTAAGTTATTCGTAGCGAACGCACGTATCCTGGAGAGTATAGGCGAATAGTTGCATTCGATTATTGCGATTCACTTGAATACTGACTGTTTGCATACTTCATTATTTTAGTGCTTGTTTACGGAGACGCGGGGCGTTGAGCGTGGCGTGCAGCGTGGCGTTCGGCGGTGCGTCGGACGTTTTTTCTGTTTACAGAGAGGCGGGGCGTGCAGCGGCCCGCGTCATCACACGCGCAAACACAAACATATGGCGATGTACGATGTTGTTTATGGAAGCGCGGGGCGTGCGGCGGGGCGTGCGGCGTGGCGTGAAATGTAGCGGTGCCACGCCGCGTGAACGTGGCGGTGTACGCGGCGTGCATCGGGAGCGGAAGACGGGAGCTAATATTCAAGCGCGACCGAAATATTTAATAATAAATAAAGAAATACATAGGACGCATAACATCACGCCTATATTCTCCGAAAAGTTAGGCAGAGATGTTCCTATAGTACCTACACCCACATTTCGCTAGTTATGTTTAAGTCCCATGTAATAGGGGGCGAGCCTTGCCATAAACCGGGCACAAATCCAGACTCCGGGCTACTACTGAGAAATACCAGATGGAAAATACCAATAATATTTTGCCCGACCCGGGTATTGAACTCGGAACTTATGCTCAACAGTAGTGCTTGCGACCGCTAGAGCTAGACCAACGACGCATAAAAAAAACCGGCCAAGTGCGTGTCGGACCACGCACAATGAAGGTTTCCGTGGTTAGGATGAATAAAATGAGTGTATGTCATTAGTTCGATCAACAGGTGTGCGACATGTCATAACCTCGACAAGTCGTTTGTTCGACAGGTCGCTTGTGCGACAGGTCGTTACTTCGACAAGCAATGTACGTTAAACAAATATGGCTTCTAGATAATACGGTGGTCGATACCGATGGCGCTACTACTTTTTACTCGACTGCCCTGGGGCAGTCAAGAAGAAGAGCGCCAAAGAAATATACCCTACTTCTGTGGTATCAAATACAAACTAGTAATGAGTAAATTCCATGCATTGTTTTTTTAGTTTTCGTGATCACGTAATACCGACGCGGCTTGACCGCGGTAGGGTTGCCGATCGGCATTTTCTTGGTTTAAGTTTAAGTAAACCAGTGGCTTCTAACCAGTGGTCCGCAGGAGTCAAAATATGGTCCGCAAACGATTACAAATTTTGCGGGCGATGCATCGCCTCGCGCCGATTATTGTGAGTTGCGAGACCGCGGGAGTCGCGGGGCCCGGAGGAGGGGTAATAGGGGTATCCCATAATCATTGTATTGTCGCTCGCATGAGCCGGTCAGTTGTAAGCGTGCGCAAGGATCGAGTGTTGATTGATAAATTTTATCGTTACGTCCCAGAATTTTATGAAAAAGAAGCTAAAGTTGATCAAAAACTGAATCGCAACCCTTTTAGCACGGATGCTGGTGAAGTTACAGAAGAAATCCGGGAAGAACACTTGAGAAGTTTTGGCGTAAAAAAGCAATTTATTACACCAAAATTCGAGAAATCGCCTTACCCTAAGTATCTTATGGTTTCCTCAATAACTTATATATGTGAAAAAAGGGGTTTCTGCTTTGTTGGTAAATAAAAACAAGGCCATCAATCGATTGAAAATAAGTGATGATTTGTGCAGATGCAAGCTCAAAAATCACATTGATTCAAAATGTACCTATCTGTACTTTCTGAAAAATGTTTTCTCTTAACCGATAAAGGTCCCACCGTGTCCATTTACTAATAATGTTAATGCATGTTACTGAGTTGAGTTTTTAAATAAAGTTTATTTTCGGATTGATTCAGTTTATTTTTACAATATTATACATTATTTTAAGCCTATAATATGGGATATCAAAATGAAGAACGTTGTACAAAAATATAATAAGTAGTAGCCCCATCGGTATTGAGCACCGTATTACATATATGTCATAATTTTGTTTAACGTACATTGCTTGTCGAAGTAACGACCTGTCGCACAAGCGACCTGTCGAACAAACGACTTGTCGACCTTATGACATGTCGCACACCTGTTGATCGAACTAATGACATACACTCGAATAAAATTTATCCCAAGAACAAATTTAATTTAGTAGTTGACAAACATGTTCTCTCATACATCGATATACGTCACGGTCAATTCTCCAACTGCAAGTTTAAGTTTGTAATCACATTTATTTTTTTTGTGATTCAACGAATAATTAAAAAAAATCGGACTTTTTCCCTTGCTGTAAGATCTTGCTTCCTGCCAAATTTCATGATTCTAGGTCAACGGAAAGTAGGTACCCGGTAGGTTTTGATTCATGTGCGAGTATCAAAATATTTCACATAAATGGCCATATTTTTCGTTCGTTCGTTCACTTAGAAGCTTTAATTGTTTAGAGCTCCAACGGAACATAGAATTACTTATTTGATGTTATATGTGGATATCGCCGATGTTCGTAGTTCGTAGGTATTGAGCGTACATACGACGCCACGGGCCCCGCCGCGTGCGCCGCGGCGTTGCCCGCGGCGTTGCACGCGGCGTTGAACGCAGCGTTGCCCGCCGCGTGCCCCGCCGCGGGCAACGCTGCGTGCGACGCGGCGTGCAACGCCGCGGGCACCGCCTGGATTTCAAGCAAACGCCTATAAAAACGCTTCTCCGTAAACACTCTCATACAACGCCATATGTTTGAATTTTGTGCGGGCCGCCCCGCCGCACGCCCCGCTCAACGCCCCGCGTGTCCGTAAACAAGCACTTAGGGTTTGTAGGTTAGGTTCTTTTTCTTAGTTTTGTAAGTATTTGGTATAGGTTAGGCGGTTCTTTCCTTGATTTTTGGGTATTGACTTATCTTAATTTTTATTTAGGGTTTGTAAATAAATATTGTAAGCATTTGTTGTAGGTTAGGCATTTCTTTCCTTGATTTTCAGTATACTTATCTTAATTTGTATTTAGGGTTTGTATATAAATATTATAAGTATTTGAGTATTTCAAGAAAAGAAATGCCTAACCTATACGTTAGGCATTTCTTTTCTTGAATTTGGTTTTTTAAGTAAGTATAAGTTTACTAGCTCAGGTTTATAATTGCTCCTGGACTACCAGCACATAAAATAAAATTAAAAGTAGGCGTACCCATAATGCTTCTTAGAAATTTAAGCCCCCCAAAACTTTGCAATGGCACCAGGTTAAAAGTGACCAATTTACAACGGAATCTGATAGAAGCAGAGATGTGGAAAAGGAGAAAGTGTTTTCATTCCTCGGATTCCTCTCATTCCAAACAATCTTCCATTTAGTTTTAAACGAGTCCAGTTTCCAGTCAGCTTATGTTTTGCGATGATAATTAATAAAGCCCAAGGTCAGACGCTGAAAGTTGTGGGTGTAGATCTAAGTATCAGCTGTTTCTCGCACGGTCAGTTGTATGTGGCTCTGTCACGGGTTAGCAATCCTAGGAGCCTGTATGCTTTCATCCCCGATGGCCTTACGTCAAATATCGTATACAGAGAAGCATTACTGTAAAGTAAATTTTTAGCTACCCAAACGACGGTATATGTAATTCAAAATATGCTGCCCGAAAAGTCAATATTCCACGCGGACGAAGTCGCGGGCACAGCTAGTTTAGTATATATTTATCAATATACTTTAACATGGTAGCAGAGCGTGCATAAACGTGAGCGTAAAAGTTTTATTATTGTTTCTTATAGGATTAAAAGTTCGAAAAAGTAAATCATGTTTCCTTCAAAAATGAAACTCGAAATCGGACTTTTCGATGGAAGCAACTGGCCGACCTGGAAATATAAAATGATGTTGCTGCTGCGGAGTAACACAGGCACCTTAGAACCGGTGCAGAGTACTCTAGTAAAGCCTACACATCCGGGTGAAGGAGCCAAAGCGGAAGCTCTTACAAAGTATAAGGCAGAGTGTGACAACTATAATAAAATAGAAAGCACTGCCCTATTACTACTGACTACTAATATGACCGACGAAATGCTGAACAAAGTAATGCGTTTTACAACTGCGAGTAAAATGTGGGACGAATTAAACCGTCTTTACGAACGAGGATCACAGGACCGAACCTACGATCTGTGTATGCAACTTTTTAACTACAAGAAACCCCACTCATGACATGGGTTCGCATATGTCTGCAATAAAGAATATTATGGCATGATCTGAATCAAGCTTTGTCGAAAGTTTGCAATCAACTACCAATTCTTTTAATATGCAAGATATTGGATTCCCTGCCAGAAGAGTATTTCAGTTTTAAATCAAGTTGGCTACTAATTACATTAAAAGATCGTACAATCGAGAACTTGACCACCCAGTTGTGCGCTCACGAGAGAGCTTTGAAAGATAAAAATAAATCTGAAGCTGAAGGTGAATCCAGCACGGAGGTACTGATGTAGCGGTTAGACCGCCACATACAAAAACTACGAAACAATAAGACATGACGTCACACAATTCCTACATCTCGCAGTTAGAGTTTACTGAGCGAATAACATAGATAAGACTATCCGAAATCAACATATGGGCAGTTGCCCGCCAGACATAATACCCGTCTGGTAAGAGGATCCTCCCTTTTCTATGGGGGATGAGTGAACTTTACACCCTGTTCCTCATGCCCCTAAATTGGTGACCCCGAGAATGAACGTCAACGCAGCCTTCGTGCAACTACTTCAGCGTGACGTCATCATCATCACTCCCGCAAGCTTTCATGAGGCGAGTCACACAGCCAGCCAGCACCCACGGCTTCAACGGGTATCCTGACCACCAGCATGCAGCGAACGCGCATTCCTGGTCATCACCCTCAGCCACATCACCCCGACTCACTGGGGAATCACCGCAATCACCTCAATCACCGCAATCACCACAATCGCCGCAATCACCGCAAACAGTTCCGACCCACCGTGAACTGTGCGGCACCCGGTTCCGACTCACTGGAACCACAATCACCATCGCCGCAATCACTGCAGACAGTTCCGACCCACTGTGAACTGAGCGGCACCCGGTTCCGACTCACTGGAACCACAGCTGGCACTGTGAAGCATCGCAAGATCCAAGACTCAGCCCACTATCGACCTCCGGTCTCCGGAGGGGAGTGATGTAGCGGTTAGACCGCCACATACAAAAACTACGAAACAATAAGACATGACGTCACACAATTCCTACATCTCGCAGTTAGAGTTTACTGAGCGAATAACATAGATAAGACTATCCGAAATCAACATATGGGCAGTTGCCCGCCAGACATAATACCCGTCTGGTAAGAGGATCCTCCCTTTTCTATGGGGGATGATTGAACTTTACACCCTGTTCCTCATACTCCTAAACTGATAGTACTTAACAGAAAGCAAGGTTATAAGAAAAAGTTAAAATGTAATTATTGTGGAGAAGCTGGGCATGTTGTGCGAAAATGCCAAAAATGGATAAAAGATGGTAGACCGGCAAAGCCGTCAAACGCTAGACAAAACCCAAATGTGAATGTAAACATGAATGTATTAGCTATAGAGGATGGATTGCCAATGGATAAAGTTAACTGGTACGTTGATAATGGAGCGGCAAAACATGTTACTAACAGAGGTGACTTCTTGACTGTGGCGTGACTGTGGCGAACGGAGAAACCATTGAAGCCATTGGTATAGGCAACATTAGAGCTGAAGCCATCGTTAATGGAAAAGTGGAGCAAATACTTTTAAAAGACGTTTGGTATGTCCCAAAGATTAAAAGAAACTTATTCTCAGTTCTATCTGTGCATGATAACTTGATCACAAGTACGTTCGAGTCAAGACCTAAGCAATGTGTAGTAAAAGTAAATGGAGAAGCAAAAGTAGTTGGAACTAGAACGATTAAAGGGGGACTATTCAAGCTGGAGTTGAAATGTGTCGCGCCCAAAAATCAGGAAGTCAATCAACTACTGACAAACCCTTTACAAGTTTACCATGAAAGGCTAGTACATCAGAACAAAATACATGTTCGTCAGGTGATCGAAAAGAGCTAGGATTAAAAATGGAGAAAAACCAATCCGACATTTGTGAAGGCTGTATCTATGGAAAGCCGCACAGGCATTCATTTGGAACAAGGGTTAGAGCCACTAAATCTGGAGAACTAATCCATACAGATTTATGCGGACCATTTCCATATTCTATTTCGAAGTTTCGATATTACATTCTGTTCAAGGACGATTTCACACGATATCGTCACATTTACTTTCTTAGACAAAAGTCTGAAGCAGCTTCAAAGCTAAAGATTTTCTTAAATGAAGCTAAAGCAGCAGGACATGTCATTAAAGAATTATTAAGTGACAATGGAGGAGAATTTGTAAGCGCAGAATTCAAAAATATCATTACTGAAAACGGAATTAAGCAAAGGTACACAATGCCCCACACCCCAGAGCAAGTAGGCTGCGTAGAGCGTGAAAATCGGATGGTAGTAGAAGCCGCACGCGCCATCATGTATGCACATGATAAAACTCCTGATGACTTGTGGGCAGAGATAGTAAATGCGACAGTCTACGTGTTGAATCGCACAGGGCCAACGAACGTGCCAAGCAAGTCTCCACATGAGCTGTGGTACGGACAGAAGCCAGCGATCAAACATCTTAGAATCCTTGGTTGCACCTGCTATGCCCATGTTCCTAAAGCTAATCGAAGGAAACTGCACAAGAAAGCAAAAAAGGGGATACTTATTGGTTATGAAGGAGATGAAGGCTATAGAATCTGGGACGAAGAAGCATTAAAATTGATTAGATCCAGAGATGTGACTTTTGAAGAGGTACCGTTACTGGAAAAATTAAAAGAGGATGTATCTAAACCGAAAGAGCCGACTCCTGTTCTTCAGAAGAATTTCTATCATAATTTCCTTTAAAAAAAGAATGAGTATTTCGTCTTTTGATGAGCTCGTATATCTAAATGAGGCCAGCGATAATCGAATCTTTTTTTAGAAGAATTAGAGTATTTCTGATTTCGAGAGGGTAAAATATGGCGGTGTGTGGAGGGTTTGATATGGCGCCTGGCCTGACAGGGGGTATAATTATATGCGTTGGGTGATTTTCCCAACATAATCTTTTTTTTTACTTATTTGTTGAATGTAAACAAACGCGTAGCTAAAGTCTATAGCAAAATATTTTTCTCGTGCAAGTTTGTATACTTACCTTTTGACGTAGGAGTTTCTACGATTTATTTTCAGGATTGTAACGATATTAAAAGTTCCTGAGACTTTTTTCATACGTAGTACTAATATTCAGCTATTCAACATTACATATTACTAGGTACTAGGGCATGCATTCCGGAATCTCGTAATTCCGGAATTCCGTTGGTCACGTTGCGCCACCTGAACTGGCCCGACAAGTCGAGCCAGCCGCGTACTTGTAAGTTGTAGCTTCATAACTAAAATATGGAGTGCGCCTGGCCTGTTATAATTGGGTGATTTTCCAAACAAAATCTTTTGTTAAACCTATTTGTTGAAGGTTGTACAAACGCCTAGCTCATAGCAAAATCTCTTTCTCGTGCAAGTTTGTATATCTTTTGATGTAGGAGTTTCTACGATTTTATTTTCAGGATTGTAATAATAATTATAAAAAAATCCCGAAACTTTTTTCATACGAAATACGAAATTCAGCTATTCAGCATTACATATTACTAGGTACAATGTTTATACATTGTTAAGGGAGTCGCCCATACTCCCATATCTCCAAAATAATAATGGTGCACGCTTCGTAGTGTATTATAATTTCTGTATTGTGGTCTGTGAACTTTTTTTGGGTAAGGAAGTGTTTTTTTACTATAATGTATGAAGTGCTACTGCGGACGCAGTTTTACTGACAATAATGTATCCTTAAGCAGTATAAAATTTTCATGCGCCCCTCGATAAACGCTTTCTAAAAGTTGGCAACGTCGTAAATAGCTGTCAAATATTTACCTGTTTCGATTAATTTGGAAATAATACTGTATGGAAATAAGAAATGTGGCTAACTAACTAGAATATTAATAATGAATTGCAATAATAACATTGAATTTGTACCCATTTTAGAAAAAAAAAAAGGAATTTGGAAAGTTTCCACATACTTTTTTTACATCTAAACCTAACTATTCGGTGTTACGATATTAATTATTGCATTTTTCAATATTCTAGTTCGCTAGTTAGCCACAATTTTTATTTTCTTATAGAAATATTATAACATTAATCAAAACAGCGAAATATTTGACATCTATTTGCGACGTTGCCAACTTTCAGAAATAATGAGCAGTGAAAAAATTAAATAAACTTAGTTTGTTTGATAAGGGCTGCCTGTGATAAGGGTAAATAAAGATAGAATACTGTTCATAACTTTCAAGGACATTGAATCAAAGTATTAAAATTTATTTTCGTGACGAAATCACAACTTAAATAGTGCAAATTAAGAGTAGATCATTTTAGGTTAAACAATATTAAAATGATAGCAAATGCTAATAGAGCGTTGTGATTTGTGAACTACTTTCATCCCTATTTGATTCTATTGGCTGTTCAAAATTCCACACGTGAAACATTACACAGCTAAAAGCAAGAAAATAGTAGTGTGTAATAATATACTGCCTTAAGCCTGTATTCAGATGTCCAGTGGTTTAATCTAACACTTAAGGCCGAAACACACTTGTAACACCCGACGCCATCACGTGCTTGCTTATTGGCCTAATGACGAAAAATAGCTCAACGAGATGAAATGTGGCCAATGAGTAAGTGTGTGATGGCGTCGGGTTTTACAAGTGTGTTTCGGCCTTTATTGTACTTACCCATAGAGATTAATTATATGTTTAGTCCATGTCAATACATTTTAGGGATCCGCAGTAAAACATTATTTTTATTATCACTACTTACCTATTTATATTAATTTATTATTTGTTTCTGCATATATAAATATTTTAACGTTCTTCTTACTTGCCTTTTATTATTTACTAGCTTTTACCCGCGGCTTCGCCCGCGTGGATGTCGCAAAATATCCCACGGGAACGTTCTACCGGGAATACATTGTAATAGCCAAGGAAAAGATCATTGACTAACTTTCAGCGGACGCAGTGGTAGGCTACTACAGCGCCCGCGTGGTCAACCATAATTATTTTGTTACGCGTAATTTTGAAACTGTGATATCTCTTAAACTATTCATTTAAATGATGTGATGTAAAGGCATATTTTAATCGAAATTGAATGCCCAATTTAAATAACCTATTTAATTGGATAAGGATTAATAAGATACCGGTCAAAATAGCTTCGGAAATAACAATGAAAATTTTATACAATTTTGAAAGATAAAAATGGTTATTGTGGGTCACCCTTAAAAGATAGACATATGCCATCGCGGACTTTTTTGTTGCAATTTTTAAGATATACAATACTCTAGAACATAAATTTGATTTATCTCTCACGACTTACGCAGCGCACGCCAGTAAAGCTCCCAGTCGGCATGATTTTTTCCGACATCTTCAACAATAATCGTCATATTTCAGCTAATTTACACAAAACCTTAATGAATTATACACTAAAACCTTCCACATGAATCACTCCGTCCAATGGTGAAAACCGTTTGAAAATCCGTTCGGCAGTTTTTGAGTTTATCGCGTTCAGACAGACAGACAGACAGACAGACGCGGCGGGCGACTTTGTTTTATAATATGTAAGGATTTCATTCATCACATCAATAATTATTTCACTACAATTAATCTTTCATTTTTAGATAAACACTCCTGAAACTGAAACTCATTTTTGTATTTCTACAGAAGAGCCAGTGAATCAGCAATCGTTTAAGTTGATAATATTGCTTAAATTGATCATGTTAATATCAAATCAAGCTACTATTTTGGATTAACTCCAAAACAAAATATTGTCAAAATAGAAAATATTGTAAACAATAAAAATAAAAAAATACACAAACGTACGCTGAATTATCTGTCAAACAAGAAAAAATTACTGTGAGGATTGTAGAGAAATTGAGACATCAATCACTTTGCTACAAGATGCACGTGCTGAAGAAGATTTTTTTTATTTCACCTATAAACTTAAACATATTAAGTTTATAGGTGAAATAAAAAAAATTTCAACATTCAAACGTTCGTTTTTCTTACAACGCGACGTATGAATCAATGGGATCAGCATCTCCCTCAAGGGGCTCAGTTTCCCCCTTGAGGGAGATGCTCTCAGGGGGGAATAGGGGAACGACTCAAAATGAAAAGGGGACTATCAGGATTTTTTTTTTACATTAGGGGCCTGTTTTCCCCTGTTTTTCCTATTTCCTGGATTCTGTCAGGGGGGAATAGGGGAATAAGCCTAAAGTAGGACCAAACTTAATGTTTTACACACACTATTCATTATTAATTTGTACGGAACTTTCTACTAAATGCCTCGGTGACACATGTGGCACATTTGTGCATGTCTGATTTTCGGAACTGGTCGATTGGTTTTCAATTTCTTGAATCGAACTCAATAATATGTTCATAAATATTCCCTTAAAACTTTTCTTTAAATCCACCGGTTATTTTTTAACAATTTCCTATTCATTTTGCAATATTTTATTTAGTTCAATTATGCAATAAAATGTTTCACATGACATTATAATTATGCGTCATTCCTAGCGTCACAAGAGTGAACGCAAGCATTAAATTAGAGATTCTGTGAACGAATGTACAGTAGAAAGCATTTTAAGGTTCTACACACGATCTGAAAACACCAATAATGGTGTTGATGTGTCCCATTTAGGCTGCCTGTCCACTGGAGCGGAGAGGAGAAAAGAGGAGCGGAGATGTGCCAATATTAACCAATAGAATCTTGACTCAGGATCACTGATCTAAACTCAGGGGCGGAGTCAAGATTCTATTGGTTAATATTGACACATCTCCGCTCCTCTTTTCTCCTCTCCGCTCCAGTGGACAGGCAGCCTTATGTGCTTTAATGCAGCTTCTAAAATTCGTTTAAAAAGGCTGATTTGCATTACTAAATGTACCGATATGCTTCTGTATGCATTACAACACTCTCAACATACACCACTATAAAGCTTTAATCATTACAGATATTCACAGCGCCTCTAAAAAATATTACCAATATAATGGTGTGAGCTTGTTTCTTAATGCAGCAATAATCATATTTTTCCTCAACTTAAATGCTCTTATGGTGGTAATAAAATGTAAGCTGATCATCATCGGAATACTCTACTAATGCCAAAAGTGTTACAGCATGATCTTCTCCTACTTTTAGGCTGCCTATCCACTGGAGCGGAGAGGAGAAAAGAGGAGCGGAAATGTGTCAATATTAACCAATAGAATCTTGACTCCGCCCCTGAGTTTAGATTTGATTGGTTAATAATGGCACATCTCCGCTCCTCTCCTCTCCTCTCCGCTTCAGTGGACAGGCAGCCTTAAACTGCCAATTTGTTTGCAATCGGCGCAGCATGTCTTTCTTTCATACATAGTTCATTAATCGTTCACCGTATTGTATTATTATTTAATTTAAGTCGAAACGTTAATGGAAACTTCTGGGCATAGGTATTACTGCATCAGGAAGAAAAGCTGGTCCGGCTCAGCGCCCTGGCGGAACCCGACCAGCACGACGGCACGCGCTCGCACCGCGCCCACCGCCAGCGCAATCACACGGTGACATCACACGCACACATGAGACTTCTAAAACATTTATAAAATAAAACAATTATAAAATATTCATTAATAATGTTTTCCACTAATAAAAATCGAGTACTTACCTACATATTTTATTGTTCGAATTCCTACGACTAGAAAGGGCAATGACCGCTATGGACAACGCACCAACTACTATTACTAAAACTAATTATGATAAAGCCCTTATAACTAACTCACAAAATAATAATAAAAAACTCTGGGATGCTATAAAATCTATCACCTATACATCAAAAATTAAAACACATGCCAACGCTCTTCTGTCACCCTCTGATCCAGAGCGCTCTGTAAATGAAGTAAACTCGTAAATCTGTAAATGAAGTGAACTTTTGAACATTCTTCATTGGTACTCCGCTCCTATTGGTCTTAGCGTGATGATATATAGCCTATAGCCTCACTCGATAAATGGGCTATCTAACACTGAAAGAATTCTTCAAATCGGACCAGTAGTTTCGGAGCCTATTCGGTACAAACAAACAAAAAAATCTTTCCTCTTTATAATATTAGCATAGACTAGCTGTCACTGCTGCGTTGGTCTAGTGGTTGCACTGCTAAGCATGAGAATGGGTTCCATTCCCGTGTCGGGCAAAGTGTTGTTGGGTTTTTCCATCTGGAATTTCTTAGTAGCAGCCCGGAGTATGAATTTGTGCCCGGTTGATGGCAGCAGGCTCGCCCCTATTAGGCAGAGCGCTCTGTAAATGAAGTGAACTCGTATTTTGCTGACAATGGACGTACATTAGCTGAAAACGTACCACACGTCCCCACAAGCTTACTTTCACAAACCGATGATCTCCCACCGTACCATAACAGTTTTGTCATGCTAGGAACGGACGAATCTGAACTGGATGTTTTGATCGAGAAGTTGAGAAGCGATTGTGCCACCTTTCTTAAGAAATTTAAAAATCTTCTTAACCCCCATCTGACTCATATATGTAATTTGGCTTTTACTACTGGCATCTTTCCAAATGCGCTTAAGCTGGCAGTAGTGCATCCTGTGCATAAGGGCGGGGACAGAGATCGATCAAGTAACTACAGACCTATATCAATTTTGCCTACACTTTCAAAATTAGTCGAGAGGCTCATGAATAACAGATTGGTTAAGTACCTAGAGCAAAATCATCTTCTTTCGTCTTCTCAATATGGTTTCCGGTCTGGAATCTCCACAAAATAATGCTGTGCTAGACCTAACCACTAACATCTTCTCCAACCTGGATAAAAAGCAGAAGGTAATTGGTATTTTTTTGGATCTGGCTAAAGCATTCGATACGATATCTGTCCCCAATCTTATTGCTAAACTTGAGAGGATAGGTATTAGAGGCACTCAACTTGCTCTCTTCAAGAGTTACCTCACGGGTAGACGCCAGTGCGTCAAAATCGGTGATTGGACAAGCGGCAAGCTCCACATATCATATGGGGTCCCCCAGGGCAGTATTATCGGCCCGACCCTTTTTCTCATTTATATAAATGAGCTCTGCAGGCTAACACTTCCCTATGCATCCATCTTCACCTATGTCGATGATACTGCCCTGCTATTTCACGGGGACTCCTGGGAGCTTGTGTTCCGGCACGGCATGCACAATCCGGATTCAACCTTGTCACCAACTGGTTGGCTCAAAACCTGCTTACTTTAAATGCTGACAAAACGAATTACCTAACCTTTTCTTTGACTGCCGCTGGGAAACCTCCGTCCTCTCCTTATTCTTTGATTGCTCACTCATGTATCTCACCTCACCTCACGGTTTGTAATTGCCCCTGCCTTTCTCGCATCAATTCTGTTAAATATCTCGGTGTACAAATTGATGATTGCCTGTCATTTTCTACACATATAAACACACTCACCTCACGCCTGCGCAGGTTGATCTACATTTTTAAGTCCCTACGTCACGCTGCGGACCCTACGGTGCTAAGACTTGTATATCTCGCTCTCTGCCAATCGCTTATACAATATTGCATAATTACTTGGGGTGGATCAGCAAAAACTCATATGCTGACATTGGAACGTGCTCAAAGGGCACTCCTGAAGGTTGGATGGCGGCTACCTTACCGCTTTCCTACCATCGAGCTTTATAAAACATGTAAAGTCCTCTCTGTTTGCAAATTATTTATCCTTAACCTTGTTTTAACCACACATTCTCAAATTCCCTACGCTCCGTGCAAATTTGTCTCCCAACGACGTAAACATACTATCTGTCCCTCCATCCGCACAAATTGTCGTGCTGCCCAACGTAGTTCCTTTTCCTCAGTAGCTACGTCTATAACAAGGTTAATAAGATATTAAATATATACCCTATGTGCAGATCAGAATATAAAAAACGAAGTGTATAGAGTGCCGCGAGTTTCTTGTGGCACTCTAGTGTTACTGCCTCGGCCCGGCTAGGGTGCCGTGAGCGTTGCATTGTCACTGTCACTTGTTATTTAGGTTAGGTTAGGTTAGAACTGTGACCACACAACGCACAAGCCGAGCGAGCGTAGCGAGCGGTGCCGCGGTAGCGGCCGGCGAAGTGCCAGGGTCCGTTTAGGCACAAGAGAATGTAATGTTTTGGGAATGTGGTGTTTTACAGCGATCTAACCTCGACAATCAAACAAAATACCAAGTGACGTGACTTAGTGACAGCGACAATGACAATCCAATGCTTGCGGCACTTGAGCCGGGCCGAGGCGGTGTTACTAGGGTGCCTGTAGTGGCACTTTATCCGATAGGGATAGAGTGCCACTGGTGGCACTCTATACACTGCCTATAAAAAACCATTACGAAATGGCTACTTCAACTAGATTATGCTGAGACTGAAAATATTCTAAATATTTTAAGATAATTTCACCTACCGGGAATTTTTACCTAATCAAATTAATATATTTTGTTCGCGTTTCACCTATTTACCACACACATACATACACACACACTCTCGGGCAAGTAGGTGCTCGCGCCCAGTGCCCTTTGCGGATACTGGGTGCGAGGACTTATATTGCACTCACGGACACACAACACTCTCCAAAGACACACATAGCACATCTCATTTTGTTTTGTTTTAATTTAGCTTCCTCTCAGTACTTGGAGCTTTTTCAATGTTGTAGTACGTAAGTGCAATTAATGTTGTAATTTTAAGGGTGTGAGCCTGGAGATCTGTCATACAGGTCCCGAACCCAGTATAGACTCCAGCTCTCACAAAGGTTTGATTCTGCCTGTTAACCTACATACCATGTACCTGTACCTTTTTGAGAGAAATAAATAAATAAATTGTAATTGTAGTGTGTACTTATAATAAGGTACATCCAAGAATATTGTTCCAAAATTGGTTCACTGCTAACAATAGGAAAAAACTAAATGCATAAGATTTGCTTTACCGAATGTTAAAAGTAGTGTGTGACCCAGTGAGCGACACCGAGGGTGGACTAAGGACTTGGAGCTGGTAGCGAAACAAAACACTGGACTGGTTTTGAATTGCGTATAATCAAAACTTTTACCGAATCACAGTGAACTGTTGATGTTAATGTACTGCTGCTCTCCACAAACATAATTTTTATTCTAGACTACGAGCGGTAACGTAACCATAGCGACTTCTAATACGACCTCAACGCCATCTATCGAGCTAGTGGGTACTAATTTCCCAGTATTAAATTAATATTGATCGCTATAATTCCGGTTGCTCTTTTTTAACCTAAACACCCAGTGTATTGAATAAGGAGAAACTATAATTCATCGATAAAACTTTTTTCCTGGGGATCACGCTCGGCTCAAGGCTACAACGGGGTCCTCAATATAACGGGATCCCCCCGTTTTGCCTAAAGGATTTTGACAAAATTTCATTATCCAAACAAATTTTAGCAAGCTTTTTTTATACCAATGCAATATTTGGAATGATCTTAGTACGCACATTTTCATTTGGTCAAATTTTTACTTGGCAGAATATTACCAAGGATAATGTCATTAAGGCATTTGGTCTTTAATCAAATGATTTATTACAGCAAACTATCTTTAGACTATAAACATTTAGTCAATTGATTTGTTATGACAAAAAATATACTTATAGACAAAATTAAAAAAATGCACTTTTATTTTAATGTAATCATTTATATGCGATGTTATTTGCGTACTTCTTTGTAAGTTTATGTAAGGCTAAAAGCGTCTTGGTAATTTTTGTCTCCGACCAACTGTTTGTCCCTAAACGATATGGCCAATTTTAGCTGGCCATTTCATGAAACACAACCATTTCAGGAAATGGCCGAACACTTCATGAAATTATCAATTCTATGGTAGCCACACACGTTACGATTTGCTTGCGCAAACTTAGGCTTGCGCAAATTTGCTTGACGTCGGTATTGACCACACACGTTACGATTTGCTTGCACAAATTAGCTTGACGCCGGTATTGACAACACACGGCTCAAATTTGCTTGTGATATCATTTCTGTTTAGAGACCGTCCAGGTGTGTTACGCGGTAATGGCATCAATTGATGACGCTTTGGCAATAGTTGGAGGAGGCGGAGCGCGCGAGGGAGAGACAAATGTTGCGACCTCGCGCCCCTAGCCGCCGCCGTAGGAGACGCCCTGGGTGTCGAGAATCGCGAGCCGATTTCCGGCCACCGTAGGCGCGGGCTTGCGGACGGAGAGCAATGGGTAGCTCGATCGTTGATAAAAAAAAACATGAGGGGCAGTCTTTGTGGACTGCCGATGGAAGTGAAAACAGTATCCTATAATATTACGTTAATCCAGTTAATAAACTATATATCTGCCTCATCCAAATCCTATTAGTAGCATAACATAATGATTGAATACTATCGTGAATTCATGCATGCCTAGTACTTTTTGTTAGGTTTCTCTCAGATATTGTGCACAACGTCTAATGATTGAAATACTATCTTGAATTCATGCAAGCCTAGTACTTTTTGTTAGGTTACTAACAAATTCTACTCTCCCTCCGTCTTACGAATTTTCGATCAGGTTACGTGTCCTGACGCAAGTTTAACATTTTTTACCCATCCCAAAAAAAGTGCACAACGCCGCCAAAGAAGTTTTTGCTTCATAAAACTACTGAAATTGGAACACATGCCCCACGCCCCACACACGCTCAAGCGCGCAAACTCAAATTTGCACAAGCTTGGAATCGAAAATTGAAAATCACACAAGCCTAGAAATTTGCGCAAACCTCCCACACACGTAACGATTTGCTTGCGCAAGCCTAAGTTTGCGCAAGCAAATCGTTACGTGTGTGGTCACCAAAAAATCGCTACAAAAAAAAATATACGTAGGTACAATAAACCGAACCATGTGCGCCGCGACACGACTGATTTTAATGAATTTCTATGAAGTACCTTCCGATGCTAGCGACACGTCGACACGTCATCTTCTTAAAAATACATAGACCAGTCCTGTCGCGGCGACACGTCGCCTGCAGTTGCCGCCTGTGATCAACTACGGAATTGTACCCGGCGCACGCCAGTAAAGCTCCCATTCGACAAGATTTTTTCCGACACCTTCAATCGTCTTCATCGTCATATTTCAGCCAATAAAACTTCCTCATGAATCACTCCGTCCATAGGTGAAAACCGTATGAAAATCCGTTCGGTAGGTTAAAGAAATCTACTGAAATTTGAACACATGCCCCACACACGCTCAAGCAAATTTGCGCAAACTCAAATTTGCACAAGCTTGGAATCGAAAATTTAAAATCACACAAGCCTAGAAATTTGCGCAAATTTCTTCCCACACACGTAACGATTTGCTTGCGCAAGCCTAAATTTGCGCAAGCAAATCGTAACGTGTGTGGCTACCATTATTAGCCGTCTTGCTCAAGAGATTTTATATTGGGGTAAAAGAGGATGCCCATATATGGCCCTGAACGCCCAGCAATTTACGTATATGTAAAAAAAACATCGTTATTTCTAGATATCTAACAAGATATTCATTTATCCGAACAACATGGGAACATTTTTGCACAAATAAAAAGTACCGAAACGATAAATACGTGAAAATAATTCCCTTTTGTGGATAAAATCAGCAGTGTTTCCAATAATTATGAATTCCGTTCACGAAATAATCGATTATGTTTTCATGGATGTTTTACTTATAATATCAGATCCGTAATGCTTATTATTCGATGTATTCAAACAAATACGGTGTTATGTTTTTACTATTGATACTAAATGAACAAGCGAATTGATAGTTGATATAATAATGAATGCATAGGATCATAACAAAAACGCTGCTACACATTTTAATTACCTATAATTCTTTATCTGTTCAGCACAATAAAGATAGAATATGTTAAAGAAAACATATTTACAAAGACGTTCATAACTTCTTAACCTTTAAACTCCCGAGGCAGCCGCAAGGCTGCCGCAAACTATATTTGTCCTTCAAACCCCGAGGCGGACATACGGGCGACGCAGGCACACACGGTTTAAATCTCTATTTCTACTATGAAATTAGGGCTAAACTGGTCTGTGAGCAATTTAACTCTGATAATTTAATCTTTAACTCCGATTGCGTCCTTATCTGCCGATGACGTCAAAAACGCTCAAGCCCCGAAGCGCATTCCGAGCGCGCCGGATGTTAATGACCTTGATAACAAAAAACGCTCTCCCGCTGTTTGAAGTGGCTCTCGGCACAATATGAATACTTTGTTGTGTTCTTGAATACACAGAGCATCATGTTATGTATAAACAATGCTCGTAAGACGAGAATCGTATTTATAAACAAAATGTAATTATCAGATACGGGGGAAAAAACGTGTTTATTCCGGTTTCATGTCTATTTCTGATAAAACTACTGTATCAATTTACAAGAAATTTTGCAAATTACATTATGAATAGTTATGTAATCTAACAAAAGCATTTGTTTGATAGTCCTACGTAATATTTTCATATTATTGAAACTGAAACTTCATAGCGCGCGGTGCCGACTTTGTCTTTTGTTTTACGGGGAACATTTCTTTGTTCAAAAATAAAATTTTATGATGGTATTTCGTGATAATATTATCTACAACGATGCATTATGTACTTCTAAATGAATATTCATCTATTTGCTGTCAATTACACACAAAAAAGTCGAAATTCATCATAGAATGATAACGCGTCACAACGGTTTTGGCGCGTAAAATTACTTTGCTCAAAAATGTGATTTTATGATGCTATTTCGTGAAACTATTATCTACAACGGTGTAATAACTACTAATAAATGATAATATAGCCACTTACCTTTTAATTATCACACTTTATTGCACAAAACAACACAAAACAGACACCGTCACCCGCACTGCGCCGATCGTTTTCTGAAGTATGAGTAATGTCAGTTTGACTTTTTTTTTTAAATGTTGCGTTCCGTATATTTTTATTTTTGAATGATATAATCGAGTAGAATATTTATCCGACCATAGAGTAAAACCATCCTTATTGGAGACTAGCCTTTATTTGGCAGTAAAAATAGAAAAAAGTGCCGCGCGAGAGGGTGTTACACCAGGTGCGTCACCGGGGCTTGACGGGTATGGACGACTTGTTACACGGCGAGTAGCGATTTGGCGAGAGTCACAGTGGCGATTATAATTTTGTATTTAAATTAAGATTCGATAAAAAAATCGATATCGATCTATCAATTTTTTGTGTGTGGTGTGGCAACATTGAATTATGCCGGCCGGCTGTCAAGTCAATGTCAAATCACAAATCGACTTTATTTGTTTTCGTTTGCATAACTTTATTTTCTTGCGAATTTGTTATTTTAACCATCGAATACGCTTATTAAATGGACTCCGAAGATTCTTTGAACCCTGAGCCCTGACGACCACGGCCTGAACATGGATTCCGCTCCCGCTTCTAACGATAACCTCAGCACGAACTTTGACTCGATATCCACAAATTATGAAGACCCCGGCATTGTCGCTGGCCCGAGTACTTCCGTGCCCTAAGTAATTCATTCAAAAGGTCATTTACGCTGTGTTAATTGTGGTTTAAAAGTCACGAGAATACGAAGGCTATAATATTGTCTTGTTTGGGGTTTCATAGAATCAATCAAACCATGATTAAGCAGGATTAACTTTATTACTTATTACATAAAGACAAAGACAAACAAGTATCAGCGCAGAGCGCCATGCACAGATTAATAATATGACATGGGGTTGCCAGCATACATACTTATCATGTTAGAATTAGAGATGTTATTCTCGACATCTCTTACATCTCCCTTCTTTTCGAATACATAATAATCCCTCAAATAACCAGGTCTTTTTACTTCTCTTCCTGACCTAGTCCTGTTCTTAACATTTTCATTAATTAAATTATCATTGTTGCTTATCTCTACCAAATCACTATTACTTAATACCTGATCATTATTATTCGTAGTCATTGTATCATCTCTACTATCTCTATTTTCTATTTCACAATTATCCCTTTCCTTTTCAATATCAATTTTACCTTGATCTTTACAATTAATTAAATACTTTCTATTTCTTTCTAATTCTTGGCCTTTTTCTGTTACTATTTTGTATGAATTAGGTCTTACATCTTTACATAACACTTCTGCATAGTTAAGAGGCTTTTTCTCATTAATATCTTTAAATATTACTTTCTGACCTACTCTCAAATCTGGTAACTTTCTAGCATGTCTATCATAATACTTCTTTTGTCTATATGCATTATTATATAATATTTTTTGTACATTTTCATTTTCATTATTAATCTTTTCTAAACATGGTAATAATCCTGATATCTGTCTACCCATCAACAACTCTGCCGGAGACTTATAACTAAAATCTGAAGAAATTGGAGTGTTCCTATATTCTAATAAAACCAAGTTTTTATCTTTACCTTCATAATCAGCTTTTTTAAACATATTTTTAATTGTTTGTATATATCTTTCAGCTAGACCATTAGATTGTGCATACATTGGACTACTAGTTTTATGAATAAAGTTCCATTCATTTGAAAATTGTTTAAATTTATAACTTGAAAAATTTGTACCATTATCAGAGTATAATATCTGTGGGATACCAAATCTACTAAAAATAGATTTTAATAATATTATTGTAGTTTCAGCACTTAAATCTTTTAAAACTCCAACTTCTACATATTTACTATAGTAATCAACTACTAACAAATAATTTTTGTCATTATAATGAAATACATCACATCCTAAAATAGACCAAGGTTTTGAAGGCATCTCTCTAATACTCATAGGTTCTTTTACATTATTTTTTTTGTATCTATCACATGTACTACAATTCAAAACTTTATTTTCTATATCTCTTGTCATATAAGGCCAAAACATACAAGATCGGGCTCTTGCTTTACATTTATCAATTCCTAAATGATTATAATGAATTCTTTCTAACATTTCAGCTCTCAGTGAACTAGGAACTACTATGCAATTATTCTTGAATATTAAACAGTCACAAATATAAAGTTCCTCTTTAAATGTATAATAAAGTTTTAAATTATTAGGTACATTTTGTATTTCAGGCCAACCATTTATAATATAATCTTTTAATTTTTGACATTCATTATCTTTCTCAGTTTCATTTTTCAATATTTCTAACTTTTTATTAGTAACAGGCAAATTAGTAATTACCATACATACATGTGCTTCAATTTCCTTCTCAAAAATTTTTTCCTCAGTATTTTTACAATTTCTAGACAATGTATCAGCTAATAATAGGTCTTTGCCTGGTTTGTACTTTAAATTAATATCATATTTTTGTAAGTGCAGTCGCATTCTTTGTAGTCTAAGCGGTATATCGCACAAAGGTTTCTTAAAAATGAATTCTAATGGACGATGATCTGATTCTACTTCAAATTTTTTTCCATAGAGATATTGATGGAAACGTGTACAACCAAATACAATAGCCAAGAGTTCTTTCTCAATTTGTGCATACATTTTTTGTGTAGTAGTCATAGCTTTAGAAGCATATGCAACAGGCAAATTGTTTTGTAATAAGACTGCACCTAATGAATCCTGTGAAGCATCTACTGATAACGTACATGGTTTATTTGGATCATAAAACTGTAATACCGGACTTGACATTAATATTTTCTTTAATTCACAAAATGCATCATCCTGTTCTTTACCCCATTCCCATTCTGTGTGTTTTTTGATTAATTTTCTTAATGGGAAACAAACTTGAGATAGAGCAGGAATAAACTTTGCAACATACGTTATCATACCAAGTATTCTTTGCACTTCTTTCACATTTTTAGGTGTTTTTAAATTTATTATAGCATCGACTTTTTGGGGATCTGGTTTTATACCATTTTTATGTATAATATGACCTAAATACTTTATTTGTGATAATCCAAATTCACATTTATTTAAATTAAATTTAACACCATTTTCCTTAGCTATGTTTAACACTTTTAATAATATTTCATCATGTAGCATTTTGGATTTCGCATGAATAACTATGTCATCACAGAAAATGGCACATCCTTCAACATTTTCAAATATCTGAGTGTATTGTCTATGAAAAATCTCCGGTGCAGATGATAATCCATATGGTAAACGTTTAAAAAAGTATCTCCCAAAAGGTGTAGTGAATGTACATAGTTTAGCACTATCATCTGACAATTTAATTTGAAAAAATGCAGTTGAAGCATCAAGTTTACTAAATACCGTAGATCCTGTCATTTTTGAAGAAACTTCTTCAAAGGTAGGTAATTTATAATGTTCCCTTTTAATACACTTGTTTAAATTATTTGGATCTAGGCATAATCTAATCTTACCATCTGGTTTTTTTACTATGACAATATTGCTCACAAAATCAGTAGGCTCTGTGACTTTTTCTATCACTTCTAACCTCTCTAATCGCTGTAACTCTTCTTTCAAGGCATTATGTAATGAAATAGGTACTCCTCTACATGATTCTATTTTTCCTTGTGTATTTTCTTTCAAAGTTATTTTATATTCCATACCTTTTATTAAACCTAATTTATCATCAAACAACTCACTATATGTACTTACCAAATTTTTATAATCATTTATATTATTTACTTCTTTTTCCTCATGTATTTTTCTCAAGTACTTTCTTTCCAATAAATTTAAAGTCAAAATTGAATTATGTCCTAATACTGGAATGCAATTACTGTCAACAACATAGAATAAAAGATTAATAAATTTCCCATTAACCAGCTGACATTTTAATGAAATATTACCAACACATTTAATTTGAGAACCATCAAAATTAAATAATTTATTACAATTTTTATTTATTTTATGCTGTAAATTTAGTTTTAAAATATATTTTAATGGAATAACATCACAATCTGAGCCAGTATCTAACTTAAAGTCAATTATTTTATTATTTATTTGCAATGACTCATAGAGCAGTTTAATGTTCACATTATTTACCTGTATTGTACCTAGAACCATATTGTCATCATCTTCTTGTGATACTAAGTTAACTGTATTTCTACACATTTTAGCATAATGTCCAAATTTATTACATTTCTTGCACTTCATATTGAACGCAGGACATTTAAACCCATGTATGTAGCCACATCTAGTACACTTTTTCCTTTCTTCATACTGTCTTGTATCATTTTGGGACACTTGACTATTTCTCCTGGGATAAAAAGATGTACTTGGTTTACTCGGAATAGAATTGATAGATTGACTTGCCTGGATTTTATGTATATCTGAATTTTTCTTGATTTCACAGACTACTGTTTCTTGTTCAAAATTCTTCATTTGTTTATCTGCTAATTCTGATGTTTTACAGATATTGATACATTTCTGTAAGTCTAAATTGCTTTCTTTTAATAATCTTTGTCTCAGCTTCATGTCATTGATCCCTCTTATGACTTGATCTCGTATTAAACTATCTTTCAATGATTCAAAATTACAATCCTTACACAAAGTTCTCAAAATAGTGATGTATTCATCAAATGTTTCAGATTCCAACTTGTTGCGACAGAAAAACAGATGCCGCGACATAGTTTCATTTGCCATAGGCTTAAAATAGTTATCAAACATTTCAAACACATTTTGCAATTTGTTGTTTGGCTTGTCCTCAGTGAATTCAAAAGTATTGTATATTTCTAATGCATCTTCCCCTATCGTATGAAGTAGTAATGCTATTTTTGACTCTTCATTTAATTTCTCATTAGCACCAGACGCCTTGAAATAAATTTCAAATCTTTGTTTCCATTTTTTGTACTTTTCATTTATATCTCCACTTGTAAGACACAATGGCGTTGGTGCTTTTAACATTTCCATATTGTTTTATGTAAATATACGTACGTTCATATTCTTCCAGCTGCGCCATATAATATTGTCTTGTTTGGGGTTTCATAGAATCAATCAAACCATGATTAAGCAGGATTAACTTTATTACTTATTACATAAAGACAAAGACAAACAAGTATCAGCGCAGAGCGCCATGCACAGATTAATAATATGACATGGGGTTGCCAGCATACATACTTATCATGTTAGAATTAGAGATGTTATTCTCGACATCTCTTACAAAGGCATTTCTTGGAAATAGCAGAAAGAGCGAAATGTTATACAACAATCTAAGGCGACCCACCGACCAATGTGTTCGACACAACAGGTCAGTATCATGTCTTCCTCTGAGAAATGATTTTTAAATAAATAGACAGAGTACTATCAAGGTTAGTGTTGTTTTAGGATATCTAATAATTATGACTTGTTTATTAGGTACAAGTGTCGAGTGACAGTTTAGTGTGCGAACAACAAAATGTACAGATTGCTGGTCATGGACAAGTGTGCATCAGCTGCGTGCGGCAGATTGGTTTTGAGAATAAGATCACATACACTCAGGTCTGATTCTCCACATGAACAACTCGAAAGGAGTGTGATTGCCCGTCAGATTGTACCAAGAGCGGTAAGTTATCAACAGTTTAGAATTAATACAAGTGTAGTTCTGAGATTTGATACTGACATACTTCTGAGTCTATATAAGTGTAATAGTCAACTTCTTTCGTGTCCGCACAAGTTATATTTCACATAGTACAGATTGTCTAGAAACTTGAGAAAGATTTTTTAGATATTAATTAATAATAATATAAAATGTTATTGATAGATATTTTTTTGATTGTGTATTTATACGGTTTACGGTTACGGTTTACGGTTTAAGAAATTTATTTCGCTCAAAAAGAATACAATTATTCACTTCTATGAGGAAAAACATATTAATTAAGATAAGCGACGATTTCGCTTGGTAATAAACCCAAAAATAAAAGTAATAAATAAAAATAAAATAAACGGTTTCAACGGTTACAGTTCATACATTATTTAGGTGGTGCTTTAATAGCCTTTTAAAAGTTGGAAGTGATTTCGATTCCTTAATTACTTTAGGTATAGAGTTATAGAGTTCAGCCCCCTCATACACGATAGTCTTTCTACCGTAGTTTGTCCTCGGTGTTCTTAAAATTACATGGTTAGCCTGCCTCGTCATGCGCTTTTGAACTTGCAGTCGTTTTGTAAATGTTATTTGTGTATGTATGTCTCTATTTATTATTTTACGAACTAGTATGCAAGTGTTATATTTATAAATTTATTTGTACCAAAACCACAGTAATTCACGTTTACTGTCTTTATGCACTGAGCTCTAACCCCTGGAATCTACTTTTAGAATCAATATATAATCATATTAAAACATTTAGTGCAGCACAAATTGAAGATTTTGCCTCTTTGAAAAAAACGATTTTATCTAAATAACCCCAACTTTTTTCTAAACCAAGACCTTGACCATTTCATTATTTAAATCGCATATTATCCTATCCATATACTTTGAATTGTGTGCACTTGAGGCCAAAGTGTCTATGGAGCATGGGCAATCCCCTTTAAATTGGTAAAAGTACTAGTTGGTAAGCAAGTGCCAAACATTAGGTTTGCGTTACAATTATTGGTGAAGAGTTTATTTGCTAATTTGTCAATTTCTTTTAGATGAAACAAGGGAGTTGTTTCATCTAAAAGAAATTGACAAATTATCACTTCCCAAACAATTTTCTGCATAATTTCATTTGCCAAATTATTACTTAGCAAATAAACTCTTCACCAATAATTGTAACGCAAACCTAATGTTTGGCACTTGCTGACCAACTAGTACTTTTACCAATTTAAAGGGGATTGCCCATGCTCCATAGACACTTTGGCCTCAAGTGCACACAATTCAAAGTATATGGATAGGATAATATGCGATTTAAATAATGAAATGGTCAAGGTCTTGGTTTAGAAAAAAGTTGGGGTTATTTAGATAAAATCGTTTTTTTCAATAAGGCAAAATCTTCAATTTGTGCTGCACTAAATGTTTTAATATGATTATATATTGATTCTAAAAGTAGATTCCAGGGGTTAGGTAACAACAGATTCTACAATCCGGCGGTACATAATAATTGTACTTATAAAATAGATGTACCCGCAGTGCTGATGGGACAGCGAGCCAATTGGTCTTGTTACAGCCAGGAAAGAAACATTGATTTTGAGTGTTTGGTGCTCTTACATAATAAGGCAGCAGTATACTGTTGGATGTGTTCAAGCTTTGTTGTCCCGCTTGCTATGCACTGTCAGCTACTTCAGATTGCACCGAAGGTAGGGTGGATGGTTCAAATTGCTCCATAGGCAGACTGGATGGTTCAGATTCCGGTTCTGTAGTTGAACATGATGCTGCTCTAAACTGCTCTAACGAGATGATGATGGCAACTGAAATAATAATAAAAATTAAAGCTCAGTGCATAAAGACAGTAAACGTGAATTACTGTGGTTTTGGTACAAATAAATTTATAAATATAACACTTGCATACTAGTTCGTAAAATAATAAATAGAGACATACATACACAAATAACATTTACAAAACGACTGCAAGTTCAAAAGCGCATGACGAGGCAGGCTAACCATGTAATTTTAAGAACACCGAGGACAAACTACGGTAGAAAGACTATCGTGTATGAGGGGGCTGAACTCTATAACTCTATACCTAAAGTAATTAAGGAATCGAAATCACTTCCAACTTTTAAAAGGCTATTAAAGCACCACCTAAATAATGTATGAACTGTAACCGTTGAAACCGTTTATTTTATTTTTATTTATTACTTTTATTTTTGGGTTTATTACCAAGCGAAATCGTCGCTTATCTTAATTAATATGTTTTTCCTCATAGAAGTGAATAATTGTATTCTTTTTGAGCGAAATAAATTTCTTAAACCGTAAACCGTAACCGTAAACCGTATAAATACACAATCAAAAAAATATCTATCAATAACATTTTATATTATTATTAATTAATATCTAAAAAATCTTTCTCAAGTTTCTAGACAATCTGTACTATGTGAAATATAACTTGTGCGGACACGAAAGAAGTTGACTATTACACTTATATAGACTCAGAAGTATGTCAGTATCAAATCTCAGAACTACACTTGTATTAATTCTAAACTGTTGATAACTTACCGCTCTTGGTACAATCTGACGGGCAATCACACTCCTTTCGAGTTGTTCATGTGGAGAATCAGACCTGAGTGTATGTGATCTTATTCTCAAAACCAATCTGCCGCACGCAGCTGATGCACACTTGTCCATGACCATCAATCTGTACATTTTGTTGTTCGCACACTAAACTGTCACTCGAC
The DNA here is from genome assembly GCA_948150665.1 of Conistra vaccinii. NCBI lineage: Eukaryota > Metazoa > Arthropoda > Insecta > Lepidoptera > Noctuidae > Conistra > Conistra vaccinii. The sequence goes on from OX411324.1 coordinate 127,716, forward strand.
ACTTGTACCTAATAAACAAGTCATAATTATTAGATATCCTAAAACAACACTAACCTTGATAGTACTCTGTCGATTTATTTAAAAATCATTTCTCAGAGGAAGACATGATACTGACCTGTTGTGTCGAACACATTGATCGGTGGGTCGCCTTAGATTGTTGTATAACATTTCGCTCTTTCTGCTATTTCCAAGAAATGCCTTCGTATTCTCGTGACGTTTAAACCACAATTAACACAGCGTAAATGACCTTTTGAATGAATTACTTAGGGCACGGAAGTACTCGGGCCAGCGACAATGCCGGGGTCTTCATAATTTGTGGATATCGAGTCAAAGTTCGTGCTGAGGTTATCGTTAGAAGCGGGAGCGGAATCCATGTTCAGGCCGTGGTCGTCAGGGCTCAGGGTTCAAAGAATCTTCGAAGTCCATTTAATAAGCGTATTCGATGGTTAAAATAACAAATTCGCAAGAAAATAAAGTTATGCAAACGAAAACAAATAAAGTCGATTTGTGATTTGACATTGACTTGACAGCCGGCCGGCATAATTCAATGTTGCCACACCACACACAAAAAGTTGATAGATCGATATCGATTTTTTTATCGAATCTTAATTTTAATACAAAATTATAATCGCCACTGTGACTCTTTAATCTTAATGACGTCAAATCTGATGACGTAACATTATTTGGTTAAAAAAAATGGATAAACAGTGTATTTTAGTTCAAATAATAAAACGATTAAGTACCTAATAAAAAATAAAATAAAGTCTTACCAGCGATTACACGACACGAAACACACACAAAACTCAAAATAATCACATTCACTTTTTCACTCACGGGTTCCCGACGTTTTTTTTTGGTCGGATCAAAATAGGTATTTAATAAACGATGCTAGTTAGTGCAAATATTTATCTACCACGATGTATGTAAAAACTACTTATGGAAATAACAATACTTCCCGTCGATTTACACACAAAAACAATAAAAAATTACGAAATACGATGCCGAGCGCGCACTCGTGACTATGACGTTTTACCTGCGTGTGACGTGCGACATCAGTCAGTTTCAAAATTTTTTTCCAATGTTGCCTATTGATATTTTTGGATATTGGTTTTTATGATAAAAATCGTTAAAAAAAGGGTGTATTCCCGTTCGTCCCATTGCCGTCGTCCCTCTGGTGGGACGAACGGGAATTTAATAATTAAATGATTTAGTTGACGAGAATATCCGTCAGGCCATAGAGTTAAATTGCTCACAGACCAGTTTAGCCCTAATTTCATAGTAGAAATAGAGATTTAAACCGTGTGTACCTGCGTCGGCCGTATGTCCGCCTCGGGGTTTGAAGGACAAGTATAGTTTGCGGCAGCCTTGCGGCTGCCTCGGGAGTTTAAAGGTTAAGAAGTTATGAACGTCTTTGTAAATATGTTTTCTTTAACATATTCTATCTTTATTGTGCTGAACAGATAAAGAATTATAGGTAATTAAAATGTGTAGCAGCGTTTTTGTTATGATCCTATGCATTCATTATTATATCAACTATCAATTCGCTTGTTCATTTAGTATCAATAGTAAAAACATAACACCGTATTTGTTTGAATACATCGAATAATAAGCATTACGGATCTGATATTATAAGTAAAACATCCATGAAAACATAATCGATTATTTCGTGAACGGAATTCATAATTATTGGAAACACTGCTGATTTTATCCACAAAAGGGAATTATTTTCACGTATTTATCGTTTCGGTACTTTTTATTTGTGCAAAAATGTTCCCATCTTGTTCGGATAAATGAATATCTTGTTAGATAACTAGAAATAACGATGTTTTTTTTACATATACGTAAATTGCTGGGCGTTCAGGGCCATATATGGGCATCCTCTTTTACCCCAATATAACATCTCTTGAGCAAGACGGCTAAGTTCAGTAGCATAGACTGTGAAACTCCGTCAATTTATTGATGTAGATGTCGTGGCCAGATCTTAGAATTGATCATTTCATGAAGTGTTCGGCCATTTCATGAAATGGTTGCATTTCATGAAATAGAACATCGACCGCTGATCACATCATGATGTGGTCTGGCCAGATCATTGAAAACTCAACGTTTGACGATATGAACAGTTAAACGCACGAATACTTCATGATGTGGCCAAAAATTATTGATCATATCGTAAAATAGTCAGATTATCCACCGGTAGAGGCGTTGATGTCGCTTTATTTTTGTACATCATGGCGGCGGCATACAACAAATCAAACAAAGTAGGGTGACCACGCACGAAAACTCTATCGACTTTTTTATTGGATTTCCAAATGTGATATTATGGAAAGTGACCAACTTGGAAGTTACTAACCTAACCCATGTCGGGGTACCACAACCAGTGTGGTAAGCAACATAACACTTAAAATAAAAAAATCACGCCACTTATGGCACCCCGAGTTCCCGACGAAATGTGTTAATCTAGGTTAGAACTGTTACCAACCACGCGTGAGCCGGGCGAGTGAAGCGAGCGGTGCCACGGCAGCGGCTGGCAAGTGCTACTTCCAATTTGGTCGCAGTTAGCAATTTTTACTACACCATAAACCATGGACACCCTACATTAATGATATGGCCAAACGTCGACTGACAGATCATTAAACGTTAACGTTTAAACGTAATGGCCAATTTTAGCTGGCCATTTCATGAAACACAACCATTTCATGAAATGGTCGAACACTTCATGAAATGATCAATTCGAAGATCTGGCCACGACATAGATACCTACTTCGCCGCGAGGCTAGTCTATTTCAGCCACTGTCATAGTATCATGTCTTACGGTATTTTACTGTGGGGACGGGCTGCAGACATCGAGACTATTGCACGACTCTTAATGCGAAGCATTAGAGTGTGCTCTACGATCGAAAAATTTTTTTTGCCCCATTTCTGTAACTGTTTTTATTGTTACACTCCTGCTAGTACACATAACCTACTTAATTTATATACCATTGTATAGATGATTAAATGGAGATTAATACTGTACTTTTTAACAATTGATTTAATGCAGCAGAAATGGAAAAAGCATCAAAATAGTTGAAAAAAAATTCCTGTCCGTCAATTTATGAACCCTGAAAACATTGTAGCTTGCGATAAAATCAATTAATTGAGTCAATTTTTTTTTATACATTTGTTTCAGTCGTAGAAGGAACCCTATTGAAAATGGCTCTTTTATTCAAAGTAGTTTAATTATAATTAATAAAATACTAACTAAAATATAATATCTTTATCCAAATATTTCCAACCTTTGACTTAAGTTGCCTAGCAACCGCCAAGTAAATATCTTTGTCAGTCTTTGACATTACGACTTCATGAAAAGTTATAAATTGTTCATTTTTGTTAGAAACTATGTTTTGAAATTCTTTTTCGTTTATGAATGAGTGTTATGCAGTGTTATGTATGAGGCGTGCACTTTTGGATTTTCCAAACTAATTATTTTTATTTTTTGCAGAAAGAGCCATTAGAGCAATATATGGCCTCAGCAGACGCGATACTCTGAGGGGACTTTTTAAAGATATTAACATCATGACGGTAGGTACCTTATCAATATATCTCTGAAAACATCATGTACATCAGGAAAAATCTAAGTCTTCAGTAAAACATCTCTTTAGGTGATAGACACAATTACTAGGAATTCAGGATCAGAATCAGAACTTTATTTGCTATGAATGTAGGTACAGGTATAAGATGTTGTACATAAATTAATGAGATCGGCTACAGTCTACCTTACGGCGTGCAAATTATTATAAATTTAAATAGGTATGTTAATACAAAAAAAAATACAATGTCAACAAAACAAAACAATGTCAACAAAACAAAACAGAAATTAAAGTGAAGTTAATTAAAAAGTACGAAACAAGAAAATCTTTCAGACAGAAATCAAGACATAGATACAAAAATGGTCAAGACAAAGCCGTTGTCGCATGCCATTATAATGTTGATGGTGTTCCTGGCACATAGTATACAGGCATGCGACCACTGCTTTATCTTGACCATTTTTAAAAGCTTTTATTCAACTTGCAATGTTTGTTTGTAAGTTAGTATGTTTGTTTAGGTGGATTCTTGCAAGTTGAATTAAGACCACTTCCTCTAACTCCATGGAGTTGATATTTTACATGTTGGTTTAATTCCGATGACAATACATTTTTATGACAAACATGACCTGATTGGCTACCCAGGATTGGCTCCAGACGAGGGAACTCCTCAACGGCCAATAGTACAGACACGAAATTTTATATAAGCTTTCATTATAATGGTCTGTTTTAAATTCCACCACGATCTGGCTACTGCATCCAGGATTGGCTTCAGACGAGGGAACTCCTCAACGGTTAACAGTACAAACAGGAAATTTTATATACGATTTTATTATCACGGTCCGATCTAAATTCCACCATGATTTGGCTGTTGCACCCAGGATTGGCTTCAGGCGAGGGAACTCCTCAACGATCAACAGCGCTGACACGAAATTTTATATATTCTTCAATTATGATAGTCCGTTCTAAATTACACCATGATCTGGCTGCTGCACCCAGGACTGGCTTCAGATGAGGGAACTCCTCAACGGCCAATAGTACAGACACGAAATATTATATACGCTTTAATTATGATAGACTGTTCTAAAGTCCATCATGATCTGACTGCTGCACCCAGGATTGGCTCCTGACGAGGGAAGTCCTGAACGATCAACAGTAGAGACACGAAATTTAATATATGATTGAATTATGATAGTCCGTTCTAAAGTCCATTATGACCTGACTGCTGCACCTAGGATTGACTCCAGACGAGGGAACTCCTCAACGGCCAACAGTACAGACACGAAACATTATATACGCTTTAATTATGATAGACCATTCTAAAGTCCACCATGATCTGACTGCTGCATCTAGAATTGGCTTCAGACGAGGGAACTCCTCAACGGTTAACAGTTCAAACAGGAAATTTTATATACGCATTTAATTATGATATTCCGTTCTAAATTCCAACATGACCTGGCTGCTGCACCCGGGATTGGCTCCAGACGACGGGATTCCTCAATAATCAACAGGATAAACACGACATTTTATACATGGATATGTATTGTGCTATTATACTTCAATGGAATTCAGGGTCTGATGATGGAGCCGGAAGATTAACATAGGAACTTAAAAAAAAAACTAGACTACCATCGAGTTTGAACTGGTTGGTTTTGTCTTGACTAGAACTATAGCCCAAAGTAGTATCCAGGGTCTGATGATAGAGCTGAAAAGAGATGACACATAGAAAGTGGTCATAGAAAATCCTCAACTAAATAAGATCTTTTCTCAAAAACTATTTCCCGAGGTGTAGTCTAGGGTGTGATGACAGTGCCGGAAGGTAGCCACAGGAAAACCTCAACTTTACAAGGTAGCCCTGTTGTGTTGAACTCGTTGGATTTGTTTAGACAAGTGAAAGTGACAGAACAGATATTTTATCAAAATACTAATGCTAAAAAACACAAAATAAAATATTAGTAAAAATCTTTTTAAAACAAGCTTTTATTGAACTAAAAAGTACAAAATAAACCTTACGTAAACCGATAACTTTAATGTTTTCTTAAAAGCTTGAGGCGTGCACGTCCTTCTTAAACATAAACATAAGCCTCAAGCTTTTAAGAAAACATTAAAGTTATCGGTTTACGTAAGGTTTATTTTGTACTTTTTAGTTCAATAAAAGCTTGTTTTAAAAAGATTTTTACTAATATTTTATTGTACCTTTGTCTTGATTTCTGTCTGAAAGATTTTCTTGTTTCGTACTTTTTAGATCACTTTTATTTTCCCGTAGCCGGGGTGCGTAAAGCCAATCCCTGTATATGAGCCAACACTGGATGGTTTTGAATAGTACACAGACATTGTTGTGCACAATTTTGAAAACAATAATTCAAATCTGTTTCGAGCCAGCACCTTAGTTGATTGGTTTTTAACGCACAGAGTTGGCCCTCATAACTTTGCAACAGGAGAAGGACAATCGTGTTCGCTCTCAACACTTTTCTAAAGCTACGCGCGATACCGCAACATGATTGTCCCATAAACAAAGTAAGGCGTCTAGGAATAAATATGTGCCGAATATGGAGTGAGTTAGAGCGAGACTACATATATTATTTTACAGACATAATTTACTTTCGTTTGTTATTATTTCGGTCAGTTGAACTATGACATTGACTTCGGTGCTTGTTGAATTAATTTCTTTCTGATAAACTATCACAATATTAGTGTTTGTTTCCGTTATTTCGAGAAAAAAATAACAAATTGACAAAGGAAAATGACTTTAAAAACTTTTTAAGTGTGGTGTGTAAAGAATATCGTATTATAAACTACGAATCAAGGAATATCTATAGTTTTGGCGCGCAAATTCTGTGCAAATGGAAAGAAAACAAAGGATCGCCGCTGCGTGATTGCAAGTACTTCATTGAATATTTGTCTTCTGTTACTTGTACTAATTGGATTGTAAAGAGTAGACCGCTGACTAAAAGTTTTGAATTTAGGAAAACGTACATTATGTCAGCTGTCCTCTCAAGGAAAAACTAACACACCTCGAAATTTGGGCTGCAAGGCTTACGTTGATTTCACGTATAAAAAAATAAAATAAAGATACAATTCGAAACGACGAGAATTTAAAACATGGACTAAATGTGATCGTAAAAAATAATTTTATACATTGCCACAAAACTGAAGTAGCCAAAGCCTACAATTTACTGAAATGCAAAGAAGACACAAAATTTATATTTATTTATAAACAGACAAGAAGAAAAGAACAGAAAATACGTACAAAGGTGGTGCTCATTTCTAAAGAAATCTCTTCCAGCATACCTGCGATAGGACAGGTACAAAGAGTACAAAGAGATGTAGACACCGTGTGTAAGAGTAGAGAGAAATTAAAATACATAAAATCAAAACAATTCACTTAATAAAATAAAACTAATAATATGAGAAAATACTTACTTACTTACATACCTAGGTACAAATAAATATACATACTTCTGAAAAACATACTACATACATACTTTCTTATATCAGAAAGGAAATGCAACAGACACGCGCCGACACTCTATAAATAATATCATTAGTAACCATGAGTTAATTCGTAACAGCTTTGTCCATTACAAAATTCATAACATACTTAAAAACGGGGACGCAAAATATTGCGGCTCAACGCTTAGAGCGTTGGTTCATACACAGATATTGGCTTCACGAAAATTCATCAACATACTTAAAAACGGGGACGCATAATGTTGCGGCTCAACGCCTAGAGCGTTGGTTCATACACAGATATTGGCTTCACGCAGCCGGGGTACAGTTTTTGAAACTTAATTTTTTATTTTATACTTTTCCGTTTTAACACTTGATAAACGGTACGACAACGTAAATAATAGTGATCCAATAGGTCAGTAATTAAACTATTTTAAATTCAAATAGCAGTGCATAGTGCCTTGAATTGCCGATTTTTTTAAGTGAAAACTTGTTTAGCGGCGTTGTGTACTTTTTTTAGGATGGGTAAAAAATTACAAACACGTGACCTGATCTAAAATTCATAAGACGGAGGGAGAGTAAAAATGCACAACGTTAGTGTCCAAGTTTTTGTTGTCAGCGCACTCTGTTTTATTTTTTGGATTTTTTTAAATGGAGCTACAGCTTTCGATCTTGTACTGACAGCAAGCCACATACATTCCTGCATTTTCGTGAGATGACGTTACTTAGTTTTCACTTCAATCGGCAGTCCCAGACCGCCCCGTTTTTTTTCTTAGGTTTACATTGTACGGGACCTACGGTGTAGTGAACTAAAATGGTTACTTAAAATGTCTTGATTGAAAATGATTTAGTAGCATTCGAACGCTCCGACGGTAAACACGCGACATAGTATCGGTCGTAAAAAATTATTGCTTTTTAGACATATCTTTGTGAAATAAACTTTAAGCATTTCGTTTAAGGTTGAATTTACATTAATTTATATTTATTTCAACTATTATTACTTAAACACAATTTGGTGCCAGTTTTAAGGGAACTTTTGTTTGTGATTGTGTATCTAGTTCTTTATTCGTGATCGATGACAGACACCCACCCGATACCGATATAATAATAATAATAATTGACTTATTGACATTTTAAATTTACACAACCGACAGATCACAACCCTCAGAAAATACTTCTTCGATAAAACTGCATCTTCCACACTTCACAAACTAATAGGTAGCACAAAACGATCAACACTTAACACCTCTTAATCTTAAAGACACAACTGAACAGCAAAACGAAAGAGTGACTGATGACAAAACCAAATGTCTAGAGTGGACCCAGAAGTCTCTACACGGGAGACATAGCCAAGATTTATGCCAATTAAATGTCGACAAAGATGCGTCGAACGCGTGGCTAACCCGAGGCGAACTTTTTCCGGAGACTGAAGGATTTATGCTTGCAATACAAGACCAAGTTATCAAGACCAAAAATTACAGAAAATACATTATAAAGAATTTAACAACCGACCGATGTAGAAAATGCAATAGTTTACCAGAGACAATCCAACATATCACCAGCGCCTGCAAATCAATAGCCCAGACAGACTACAAACATCGACACGATTAAGTAGCCAACGTAATACACCAAAAACTAGCTCATAAATACAAATTTATAGACACTAGAGTATACCATACTATAAATACAGTCCTCAAACGGTATTAGAGAACTCCACAACAAAATTGTACTTCGACCGCGCCAAACTCACTGACCGTACAATACACTTTAATAGACCAGATATCACATTAATTAACAAAGTAAATAAAACTGGGTTCCTAATAGACATCGCCGTGCCAAATACACATAACTTACAGACTACAATAGCCGAAAAACTATCTAAAATAATCTAAATACACTGAACTCAAAGACGAAATAAGCCGACTTTGGCATCTACAAAAAGTCACAATCGTCCCCATAGTCCTATCTGCAACAGGAGTAATACCCAAACAGCTTCATCAGTCCCTTGGTTCCCTGAACCTGCCACCAAACACCTGCCACCTGCTGCAGAAGGCAGTAATTCTCAATACATGTAGGCTGGTACGAAAATTCCTCCAGTGTGAGTTGGACAACTTGCACCATTACTCTCACTCAAATTTTGCTTCGGCTAACATACAGCCTACTGCGCATAACCACGCGGTATCAAATATTACTTCAACACTTAACCCCACTGATGAACACTTGGCTTAGGCCCGTGCCATCATCTCTACCCGGCTAGGCCGAGGAAAACAAATCTATAAATAATAATAATAATAACCCCACCGCCGTATCTCTACGTTGACGTCGTGGTGGGGCTTGCGCGCTCCGAAATCTAGGTCTGTTCCGGTAGAGTTTACTTTGCCGGAACGGATCTAGGATGAGAAGCCAGACCAAGAGAGATATAGAAAACCGCAGGGCAGCATGTGGCGAGCTGTTGGGCAGTAGTGACCCCACGGACCCTATCTCCCGGGAGAAATCTTGTTCCTCATCTCTGGCTTGCCTTTATTGGCCAGCTGGAGTGAACACTGACGAGGAACGGAGCTCCCACCTCATTCTTGCCTTAATTGACCGGCTTGAGTGGAGATTCGCAAGAGCAAACGTGCTCGGAGGAAGGAAGTATTTCAGTAAGTGCTCGTAGGGATCTTGACCATCTTCCGGGCTCTGGGATTGTTCTGAAAGCCGTGGAATACCACTCCTCCTCAAGTACCTCAGGAAATGTTGCCCCCTTGTCACTACGTCACTTTCTGTTAGCGACAGTTTTCGGGGGCCCATTGTTGAATGTGCAAGTCACCCCCTGCCATTTTATTCGTGTATACCATAACATTGATCAGGCAGGGGCCATAGTCTTTCCATAGTTCCAGGCCACTAGTCAACTTCAGCCAACCAAACCCCACCTACACCAACCGGGGGTTGTCCTTAGGAGCATGTGCATAGTGCATACAGGGATAATCGTCGGTTGGTACCTCATTTCATTAAAACTTCTAACACGGGCCTCTGTTGGCTTCGAGTTGGCTTCGGGCCCTCGGACGCCTTCCAAAGGTCCGGGACCCCAGGGTCCCGAGAAATGTCAAGAGACGAAAAAATAATAATAATACCATTTATTTCAGGCGACACAGGCCCATAGAAAAATACCTTAACCTAAACATACATATATTATGTCGGAGACGGTCAATAGTACGGTCGCTAAACGAAGCGCGGCACGTGAACCGAGTGGCGGGAAAAATAACACTCGGCTTACTTCGTGCTATGACGGAGCCTAGCTACTGGGGCGCCGGGGCGAGAAGACTTGCCTTCCAACCGTTCTGGAGAACGGAGCCTCCAGTCTAGGAACTGTCCTTCGTTTCGTTTAGTTGTCGTATGGTATAGTGTCTGATAGCAGACGTCGCGGTACTGTATTCGATTCGTTGTGCTCTGTGCGTTGTAGTTAATTGTGTTAATTGTAATTTGTGATCATTGTGATAATTTGTGATTTCAATAAACGCCGTGTATCGAACCCAGTGTGTTTTCATTGCACGAAACCCATCTTCTGCCCACATGATATCTGAATCTAATGGAATAAATCCTGACGGATCTGACATCAGAACTGGGATCAAATCGTGCTAATGAGATCACACGCGGGGACAGTGACAATAACAATCAGTGGCGGTTAATTTTTACCCGACTGCCCCAGAAGGAGGGTAATGTTTTTCGAGAGTATGTATGTATGTATGTATGTATGTTTGTATGTATGTATGTATGTATGTATGTCTATTTCTTTGGCACGCTCTGTAGCCTAAACGGCTTGATGGATTTGAACATAATATGAGGTGTCGTTAGATTCGTCTTAATTGTAGAAGTGTCATAGGCTATATAATATTTATATATTGCATCTGCAAATACAAAAAAAAGGGAGGGGAAGGTTTTTTTTAAAATAAATTATAACAATATTGGTATCAAATAAAAGCTAGTAATGAGTCAATTCCAAATTTAAATATATTAATAAAACTAAAAAGCTTGACGTTGAGTATCTGCTGTTTCCAAAATTATTTTTAAAGTTCATCATTATTAGCTACTAAGTACTAACCTATAATTTTTTGAACCTTACTTATTCGTCTCGTTTCGACACTTTATTATCAGGTACGTACATGTTTTCGTTATAATAATTATAGACACTAAGCACATTGTATACAATGTAGCTAATTATGATAATACCGAGTTCCTTGACCGTGTACCATATTATGTACAGCCGACCGCACGTCAATAGGTAAGAAATGAAATGAAATTAAATGAAATTTCATTACTTTTTTATTACCACTGACGTGCGCTTGACGGTACAAAGTTCAAAGTTTCATCGTAGAACATTCCGCCGCGTCACTGACAGTGCTCGTTGGGGTCGTTGAGTGCGCTGCGCCGCCAGCCGAACAGGAAGTAGCCGACCGTGAGGCCCAGCACCACGGCCAGGCACAGCCACACGTTGTACGACATGAACACCAGCATGAGCAGGTAGCTCAGCGTCGACTGCAGCGCGTGCAGCGCCGTCTGCAGCGCGTGCGCGCCCGAGCACAGCAGTGCCCTGCGGGGAGAGCAGGCGGTTAGCAGTTAGCACCAGGGATGATACGGACCTTCGGTCCCGGTTCCGAAAGGTCGGAACTTCCGATTAATTTTACACCTCCGATTCCAATTACAAAGTACTCAGGGATGCTGTAAATGCACCATGGTACATTAGAAATGACGACCTCCACCGTGACCTTAAAATGGAACTTGTCACCACCATCATCCAAAAATTTGCTGAAGCCCACGAACACAGACTCCACCGACATGTGAATGTTGAGGCAATTCAGCTGCTAGACAACACCGACATAGTGCGCAGGCTAAAGAGAACTAAACCGTTTGAGTTAGTGTAGTGTGTAAATAGTGAATTAATAATAAATAGTAACAATGCTGTGTGTATGTAACACATGAACAAAGTGTTTTATCAATTATCAGACCCTAAGAAAGTGCTACGAAGTTGACGTTGTGTAAAAGTGCAAATTGACACTATTCTTAGTAACATAATCTATCTCGTAAAATATTAAGTTAGAATTAAATTACTTATTAGTCTATTAGGCTAGATTGTAATCAATTACTAAGAACTTCAGTTCTTAATAATAAGGAAAAAAAAAAATACATTATATTTTATTTTCACGGTAGGTATATAATGCTGTATTCGCTAAGAAAAACCTACATTAAAATGAGCCTTCCAGGAGGGCTCCCGGTACTAAACGTGTTAAAGAGACTGAATAAAAAAATAATTCTTTTGTTTCGACATACTTACAAGTTTTTTTGTACAAAACCAGATTTATATGTATACACATTGACATTGTTTAAACTATATACAAAATGACATGATACTAATATACATAACATAATACATAATACTTTACAAAGAAGTATTATAATTATTTTAATTATTGTGAATGCGAGGACTACTTATTATGTGAGTTTTTTCCTCTTTATTTTTTATTTTTATTTTATCTCTCAGTTAGTTTTATTTAATGATGGTCTGGCAGTTTGAGTACCTAGTTGATGCGGCCTACCCAAATGCCCTTTCTTTGGTATGGTTCGTCGAGTTGAGCTCCACGATTACTGACAAATGCTTGCACTGACTGGACAGGTCCACTCAAATCTGTGTGGTTCTTTCCTCAAAAGACCATTTCAGACACTAATCTACATGGTTCTCATATGGCTTGACCAAGATTATGTCTGGACTTTAAAAGAGACCATGACCTCTGAGTTTGTTTCGGCCTTTCTTCTCAGAGTAGTCAGTTAGGAAACGCCGACCTCATCTAGCTTATTTTTAATATTTTTTAATGTGACGTGTAAAAGTGATTCAGAGGTCCTATTTACAGAATAAGCAATGTCGTTTCAGTAAGCCTTCTCACAACCCCTCTTAACACATGTTACTTCTTCTACTTCCACCTCCGATTCCGGATCCGGTTCCGGTTTCATCAAATTTAAAACCTCCGATTCTGATTCCGGTTCCGGTAAAACGACTTCCGTTACATCCCTGGTTAGCACGCCTCACGGCCGTCAGCACACACGGCACACGAGGATGAGGTGGGTCAACTAACCTGAGGGAGCGGCCAGCGCCGGCACCGAGCTCACTCTTGGCGATGTTCTGCTGCGAGTCGGAGATTGTGGGGGGCGGTGCCACCAGCGTCTCGCGCCAGTACTTGAATCCCTCGTACAGCACGGCCGCTACGAAGATCGCCAGCGCGGAGCCGAACAGCTGCAGCTCGTTGGTCGTGTTCCAGCCTTTGAACAGGATCTCCGTGCACACGCACGAGTGGAACTGCGCACATGATAAGTTATTATAATACGTTGTTAGATTAGATATTAATAATTTTGTCATTGAAACTTTGTAAGTACTTGTCGTACAAAGTTTCGTGAAAAAAATATTGACACTGCATTTCTCTTAGGTACTTTGACCCAATAAAAACCTTTCATAAACATAAAAAAATCGTTTTCTCCAAAAAAAACCTTTTTCGGTCGGGATCTAGCTGTGTGTGTATAGTGTCTAGGACTAGGGAAACTGACCACCATGGCGTGGTCGTGCGAGGCGCACGGGTCGTAGGAGTCGTGCGCGCCCGGCGTGTGTCGCGCCGCCAGCTCCCCAACTACCGACAAGGCCGACATGTGTGTATAGTGTCTAGGACTAGGGAAACTGACCACCATAGCGTGGTCGTGCGAGGTGCACGGGTCGTAGGAGTCGTGCGCGCCCGGCGTGTGTCGCGCCGCCAGCTCCCCAACTACCGACAAGGCCGACATGTGTGTATAGTGTCTAGGACTAGGGAAACTGACCACCATGGCGTGGTCGTGCGAGGCGCACGGGTCGTAGGAGTCGTGCGCGCCCGGCATGTGTCGCGCCGCCAGCTCCCCAACTACCGACAAGGCCGACATGTGTGTATAGTGTCTAGGACTAGGGGAACTGACCACCATGGCGTGGTCGTGCGAGACGCACGGGTCGTAGGAGTCGTGCGCTCCCGGCGTGTGTCGCGCCGCCAGCTCCCCCACTACCGACAAGGCCGACATGCCCGACATGTGTGTATAGTGTCTAGGACTGGAGTATACTGACCACCATGGCGTGGTCGTGTGAGGCGCACGGGTCGTCGGAGTCGTGCGCGCCCGGCGTGTGTCGCGCCGCCAGCTCCCCCACTACCGACAAGGCCGACATGCCCGACATGCTCGCTCTATAACAACAACACTGTATTTATTTTAAAAAATGCCATCATTATAACAAATAGAAAATGAATAGGTACTACATTAACATTACCTACAAAATATTTAAGGGTTAAGTACATAATATATGACTCCATATAGATAATAATATTTATAATGTAGATAGGTAGGAAATCGTAAATTTATTTATTTATTTATTTATTTATTTTCTTAGGAAAACTTACAGCTAAACAGGTTACAGTAAGTAATAGTTTAAACAAAATATGGCCAATTACAAGTTTCCACATATAGTAAAAATTATAATAGAAAACAGAAAATTCATGAAAAAGACTATATTTATGTACAGTCATTTAAAAAAAAAAGATAACAATTACTTAATACGCTCGAAGAAGCTATTAGACAAATTTTTCTTCAATTTGGCCACACTAGTATTAAAAATGTCGATGTCAGCTTCCTGGCAGGTTGCGTTGTACATACGACTCGCTCTCACCATGTACGAGTTCCGTCTGTACGTAGTGGTTCCCATTGGGGTGTGCAATAAATGAGGTCTACGCAAGGACACAGACGGCATTCGCAGCCCGATTCTGTCCAACAATTCGGTAACACCAGTTATTCCATTGGCAATTTTGAAAAGAAACACAAGATCTGATATTTTTCGCCTTTCGTAAAGTGGAAGGATATGAAATTTTTTGCAACGGTAGGTATAATTCGTGGAAAACGTTTTAGACCGAATGTGCCTTAAGAACCTTTTCTGTATGCTCTCAATACGATTTATGTAGACATTATAATTGGGGTTCCAAACCTGAGAGGCATACTCCAAATGACTACGAACAAAGGAACAGTATAATATTTTAATAGTCTTTATACTTTTGAACTCAGAGGACACCCGGAGAATGAAACCAAGTGCGTGGACCCAAATGACGGTACATGTAGTGTATGACCGTAGTAGGACCGACCCGGGGCGGCGGCGGCGTCCCTCCCTGCCTCGAACCACACATTACCTCGAACGGCACGTAGGTAGTTGAATCGATTTGAAACAGATTGCTAATCCATTGCTTCAAAGTTCGTATAAAAATTTTGCTCAATAACGTAATTAACGCAATGAATATTGTTGAACTGTCAAAATGAAACAGATTAGTCGGAATCGTTTACGAAAATGTGTTGCGTAAACTAATTAGATAGCTGTACCGGCTGTACCTCTACCATGAGTTGCCATCGAAAATTTACTCGCTAGCGCTAGCGTATTAACCCGTTCAGTGCCGGGAGCCCTCCTGGAGGGTTCACCTAGTCGCATATGGAATACCGGGAGCCCTCGCGGTGGGCTCATTTTAAATGTTGTTTTTTCTTAGCGAATACAACTGGCATTATAAACCGTGATAATAAAATCTGATATTATAATTTAATTACTCGTATCAATAAAAAAATTGTTCACTGTTACAAATATTCACACAAATTAACTTCGTTTTACAGTGGTTTATAATACGGTTTTAAACCTAATGCCGTAGACCGTCAGCGATGGTTAACTTTAGCGCAAACGAAATGCCGGTGACCCTCCCGGAGGGTTTACTTCCAATATGTATGGCGGCATGACGTATGAGCTCTAAGAAAATCGGGTGGAGTTGGAAGTGTTGACGTAGATCAAACTGATTTCGATAATGCTCGCACCATGAGTTTTACGGAGTCTCATGCAGGCGCTAAGGTAAGCTCGATAGATCGTGTCACCTACAGTGTGACCATTTCATTAATGGCGAATCTGCCACAGACTGGGCAAAAAAACTGCCAAAATCTGCCACACTTGGCGCCAAAAATGCCAAAAATATGCCTTCATGGAAACGGAAAAAATACACACAAATTCAATGAAATATCATTAATCAACAAAAATATTTAACAATTTTCTTAAGCATTATTATACCTAATAATAATAAAAAAAGGAAAATTCTAATAAGACTATGTGAATTTCCTTGAAGTCTTTTAAATCTGCCACAGACAAAATTTTGGAGCGAAATCTGCCAAAATGGTAGAAATCTTCCACACTGGTCGTCTAGCTAACTTCACTCTTATGTTTTGTTTCTATCTTTCTCAGTAATAAGAAGAGGGAACGGCTCCTACGATCAAAACGTCACTTAGATAAGGTATCGCTATGGTAACAATGTTATGACAGTCAATAAGTATCATGAAACAATCCGACTAAATAGAAAGGTTGGCGGTTAGTGCACCTTTTTATGGTATTTAGGGGTTGTTGAATTTTTATTCCTTATAAATAAATAAATAAATAAAAATCTTTATTGCAGACCACATGATCCATAAAAAACTAAAAATAATAACACATAAATTAAAAACTAGAATTAAAAATCACAATTAAAAAATTAAAATCCAAATTCCAAATTAAAATCAAAAAATTAAAATCCAAATTAAAAATCAAAAATAACAAATCCCAATAAAAAAATTAAAAAAAATTCTAAATTAAAATCATAAATTAAAATTAAGAATAAAAAAATTGAATAAGAATTGGAATTAGAATTAAAAATTAAAAAAAAAAAAAAAAAAAAAAACATTTACGCGGCTATTTGTTGCCATCGTTTGTAGGTCTCGGTAGCATACATCCTCTCAGCAAGGTCCTTAACTATACTGTTCCTACACGTACCAACCCTGGACATGAATGATGCAATTCTGGTTCATTCATGTCCAGGGTAATAATTATTTACCTCTATTCAATTTGTAATTTTGTTGACAATGTGTGATTCGCGGCGTTATTTATTTAAATTTAAAATGAACTATGTTTACAATAATACTGTTGCGGACGGCAGAGGTACCTACAGTACCGCAGGCAACCTGGGACGATCTCCCACTGATATTTGATGTGTGCTCCCTACTAACTGACCCTCGGTGAATCCGCTGGCTGCACAACGACCACGGACCCCTGAATACGTACCTAGGTTGGGTACCATTACCCACAGTGACCACGATGAGGACTATCTTGAGGCAGCGAAATAAAACACTGATTTACTATCTTGAATTATTCCGGAGAATTCGGCTATTCTTGGTATGTTTCTTCTTTGGTGGCTGAGCTCCGTATTTAAGTGTATTATCTAGGGCTGAACTGCGACTGAATTGCCCACAAAATGGTACGCCTTTTATAGTAAGTAAATCCGTTAGGATATTGTATTGTGGTGCAAGCCGAATTCTTGGAATTGTGCATTTATTTATTTCTTATTAGAATTTCTTACAATCTTTGTAGATTATTCATATAAAACACTATACAATTAATTAACTTATGTAGTTAAAACTTTTAGAACAAATCGGTCCCGTCGGCGTCGCCGGCAAATAGAATATTTTGTAAGAGAACTAAATAAGAAAGTTTCTTGAAATTTACGTTCTTCCAGTCGTTGGCCTCCAAATTTTGGGGCCACTAACATATTCCATGCTAAATAATCTCTTCCAGACATTATTTTGCCTTTAATAGACCTAAAAACGTATATAATTTGAATGTAAACATGTTTCACACGTCAAAATGGTAGTGAGCAACGTAACTACTATCGCAAGCGTATTTTTCGATAGCGTCTGTCGATTTAGTGACTCATGGTGCCGTTTTGTATGGTGACAGCTGAAAAACGTTAGCGACTATCGAAAAGATTACGTTAGGTTTCTTACCTATCGAAAACTATAGTGCTCTTGGAACAAATTTTAATTCTTTATGTGACCGCTAGGGGCGCTGTACAATATCTTTTCATATAAATCATTTACGGGGACGCTAGCAAGTTTTGACATTATCGAAATATATTTGAATAAATTTTCGATGGCAACTCATGGTAGAGCTAGGTTGTCATACGAATTACAAGTTATCTATGATAGTAGTTACCCGAAAGTCGACAAATTCCTTACCGCTTACGATTAGATAAAGGTGGGTCTTACCTACTTATTTTTATTAAGTACCTATTTATAATAAATTCTTCGTACTAACTTAAGTTTCGCCAGCGGATTCGGCCGCGTGCAGATCAGAAATTATCCCACAGGAACGTATCTAGGTACTTAGGTACTACCGGGGTACAACTGGTACCTACAAGTACCTACCGGTGTCATGTTAAATATTTGCCTGTTTTAATATTACTTTAAGGAAATATGAAATGTGGCTAACATAGCGAACTAAAATATTGATTATGAAATGCAATGATTAATATCGTAACACCATTGAGTATTAAAAACAGTAGATACGGGACTTAGTAACAGCGCGCGCCTGGTTCTACCAAACTACGTGATTCCCCGTAGCACGGGTAGTGGCCCGTAGTCGGCACTCAGTCGCGCACGGGATACCGTTGATCAAACAGCTCCATAATTTTGTGATAAATATGCATCAAAATGACTTCTTGTGCAGCTAAACAGTGTTTTAATTATACAAGGAAGAACAATAAGACACATGGGATTACTTACCATACCACTCGTAACTACAGCCAAAAATGCTATTGTTGAAAGTTATAATATTATTTAATGTTTGCTTCGCCATGTTTGTGAGAGCGAGATACATATTCAAACATACGTTGGAGACACGATACGCACATATTGCGCGAGTTGCCAGGGCCGGCAGTCTCGACATAGATAGCGATCGCTAAATGACCGAATTCGGTCGCAAAATCTTAAAGAGGTCCCTAGACGGTTAACATTGACTCGACAAGCAGTGTAGACATAGATAGCGATCACTTTACGACCGAATTCGTTCGCAAAGTCGAATGTAACGTTATTTGGTAGTTTCGATACTCCGAGTTATCGATTGTCATCGGTATTGTACCGAACTTTGTCGCAAATGCTCGGTGTTTACGAATATATTTTGCGACCATTTTTGACAGCCCGCAAAGTGATTCGTTAACTCTATGTAGTCTGTGGTGATTCGTTAAAGTTTGAGTAAAAGAAGAAATCACATTAAATTATGGCGGAGGCATATTTAGCGTGGGATTTTGTCGTGCTTGAACACAGACGGGACATTATTGAACGACGACAAATCGGAAAAAACCGGCGTGACTGTGAAAATGTATTAGATTTGGAGGATTCGGAATTTCTATCTTTGTATAGAGTGAATAAAGAAATGTTCAATGAGCTCGTCATTGAACTTCAGCCATCTCTGCAGAGACAGCGACCTTACGGATTTTCTGTGGAGTCTCAAGTGAGTGTCTGCATTTATCGTTTATTTTTTAAATCCAAATCTATTTTTTTTTTGTCTTATGTAGGTACTTACTTGTTTCTATTTCCTTCCAAATAGGTACTGACGGCACTCCGATTTTACGCAAGTGGCTGCTATCAGTTGCCTACTGGCTTACAGTGGGGTTGCAGCATGAGCCAAAAATCGGTTAGCCGCTGCATACATGCTGTAACCGAGGCTATAAATGAAAAACTGTTGAGGAAGTTTGTGAAGTTTCCTATGACGCAGGAAGAAAGGCGTTTAGCAAAAGAAAAATTTCGAAATGCTCCACACCCTTTTCCAGACGCCATTGGAGCCATAGACTGCAGCCACGTAAAAATTTTAGCCCCGAGGGTTCACGAGGAAGCCTATGTGAGTGGTCACCACGAGGGCCATTCACTGAATGTGCAAATATAGGTATTGTAGGTTGAGATACTTACTTGACGCCGGTTGGAGCCGGGTCTGCACCTGCTTCAGTTTGTCCTCCTAACATTTTATTTTTGAGTATCGACACTACGAATCTACGATTTCTCAAACAAGACAAAATACAACAAACGACAAACGACAAATCGTATTTGTTTTCATGTCAACACAGACTACAATTATATATAGGGTACATGTCAAAAAGTTGTTTTGACACCAACGTTAAGTGTTGCAAGGAGGTAAACTTTAATGCCCCTAGATATTTAACAAATTATTTTAATTCTTTAAAATGGATATTACTACTTCTTACTTTCCATGAAAAATAATGTTTTCAAGATAAGTTTTACTTATTCACTATACAATTTTCAAGAAAAACAATTATTTTTATTAAATCATGTTCTGCAATTTTCCCGCTATTTATGTAGAGACTGCAGGCCGGTGCTTGTCAAGCAATGTTGACCGTCTAGTGACCCCTTTAAGACTTTGCGACCGAATTCGGTTGTTTATCGATCGCTATCTATGTCGAGACTGCCGCCCCAGACTTCCTATTGGCGACGAGTACTAGAGCTACCAACATTCGGCAGCTAACGCGATTCGCTCGCACGACAGCGCCGTCTCCTACCTCTGTTCTTGTCTATCGGTAACTGTAGGTTTGCGACTGTGATCACACTGATCACAGATGTGTGAGTTTTGTTACTTGTAGTCGTGCGCGGAGCCGGTTTACTGATTGCGATGTTAGCGCGTAACATAATTATCTTCCTCCTTTTAATATATCAATGCGTAACACCGAATATTTAGTTTTAGATGTAAAAAAAAAGTATTTGGAAACTTTCCAAATGCAAATTATCTCAACTTCCTATGCAGCCAGTCTGTCAATTCGCGGCATAAAATTGTCATTAATAGTTATTTGTTATACAAGAGTGCAAAGTTGCTTTTTAACCGCGTGTTCAATTTTGATGACCGAGCAAGCGAAGGATTCTAAAATTGAATCACGAGCGCAGCGAGTGATTCAAAATTAGAAGCCTGAGCGTTAGCGAGGGAATCAAAAGAGCACGAGGTGAAAAATCTTTGCACTCGAGTGCAACACGTAACTTTTCATTCCACCTCAGCGAGGAAATGACTAAATGCAAAAAAAAAAACGTTTACAATCACAAGATAGGTACACTTTTATTTCAGTTTAGGTATTAATTACTACATTATAACAGGTAAGTATTACAGAATAATCTTTAAATTATAACAAAATAATACTAAGGTATAATTAAGAAAATTTTAAAGTAACGTTGCTACAGTTATTTAAATTGAGTGTAATATTTTTGTTTGGTACTGTAATATTGGTGTTAGTCACTTGTGTACTGTTTTTCGGTAAACTATCTGTCATACTTAATAGTTGTACCGATTCATCGGATTCCCTTGGCGTGAATGTTGGAGAGAGAGGGAGATGGTTAGGTGTTTCATAACGGCTTATTTTTGATGTAGAAGGGCCAGTCCAAGGATCCGATTGAGGCTCTTTCAGTGTAATGGCTCCTACGATGCCTTCACATATTTTAGACTTATTTTGGATGGAATCCTCTATGTATCCCTCTACAACTGCATTGGACTTCCAGCCTCCGTGGCGCTTAAGGGACAGGAGATCAGCTCCGGAATCAGCCAAAAGTGTGGCTGAAGTTCGTCGGAAACAATGACCCGTGTACAACAGGGGTTCTGGAAGTTCAAGAAATGTTGCTATTTCTCGTGGGATACTGCCAATTTTATTAGTACCCATAGGCTGTCTAACACACTTTCCATTGCGATACTGTAGAAAAAATCGATTGATTGGAGTGTTAGGCGGGCGTAAGGCTTGATATTTCTCAACAATCGTTACGTATTCCTTGCGAATGACGAAGTTGCGGTCTCTTTTTGTCTTTGTATTAGGTAAATTAATTAATAGTAAGTCATCTGAATGTTTCTCAATGTTTTTGACATTAAGTTGTGTTAGTTCATTAGTTCGACATGCTCCGTTTATTCCAATAATAAGAACAACCTGTAACGTAAAGAGTATTGTAGTAGATAAATGAATAAAATTGATATGAACGCATAATTATGCCTATCAACATCTACTAAGTATACTATTTAATTGAGATTAATATACTTAAGTAGATACTGAATGTGCAACTGACTTACTTTTGCCGCCAAATATACGGAATCGGGTGCTTCGTTAAGAAACTTTTCAATATCAGATACTGTGAAAACCTTCGATTTTTTTGGTTGATGACCAGATGAGGCTCTTTTTAAAAATGCCACTAATTTAGGATAGGTATCGATATGTTTGTCTTTTTTCATCTTTATTGTTGCTTTTAGCATCGAATACGTACTCCATAGAGTGCTTGCTTTCTTGTTCTCGGATAATTCTATAAAATATGCCAGCAAAACGTTTTCTGAGAAAGTTTTGGCTCCTTTTGCTAGTCGCCACGTGTTGAACATATCGTACTGTTTTAAATACTTCTCGCGTGATTGTTGAGGGAGAAAGCTCATTTGCGCATTATTAACAGTTTCAGTCAATTCTGTTGGCGTCAAGCAAACTTCCTCGTCGCTAGAATCACTCATTTTAGTTTTTTCACTTGTTTTCAAGTTTCTTGTTTTTAATAAAAGGTTTAACAATGACGTGAAAAAATGCCGCGTAAAGAACCGCGTACAAAGCAAATTGAAAAAAGAACACCAAGAAGGTTCCGAGTCTGAGTTTTTAAAAAAATTAAAAAAAAGTTGTATGATATATTCGGCACCATAGAGGTAGCAGTAAATAGGTTTAATGTTTTTTTTAATTCACAAACTTAGTGCACACGATGTTCTAAATTCAATTTACTTTATCCTCTAGCGAATAAAAACGGCTTTTCCACTCAGATATTGAAGATTAAAAATACTCTTTCCGAGATGGTGGGATGAAAAAAATATTAATACTTAAGAAATACTTACTTATAATTTACATATCTACTTTCACAGTTTTCACTAAATCATTATTTAATTTACATAGATTTTGAGCTAAATATTTACCAATGATAGAAAATACTGGCTGGTAGAATGCCACTAGGGATTGCAAACCGGCGCGCAGTGGTCCGGACTTAGAATAATCCGGATTTTGAATATAGTGGACTTAGAACCCAAGGTCAATATTTCGCGCTAAAAAAATTCATGCGGACAGATAAGTGAAGGCTCATCAACGTTTGTTCTAGCGGTTTTTCATAAATTGCTTACATTCGCGAAAAAAAAATATTGAAAAATAAAATGTATGGAGCAAAACTGAAATATATTTTTTTCTCGAAATGTTCAAAAGTGTTAGCAATAAAACCTTTTGTATGTTATTGTATTACACTTATTGGATAATTCCACAAAGATTTTTTTCGCATACACTTGCAGCCTTGGCCGAAATAAGCATCGGAACTTTCAATGTTTTTATTCCAACTATTTGTGACAATTAAAGGTTAATATTCATTTATAGTCACATATTATATATTTTCAATATCATAAACATTAAAATTCATTATAACTTGACTTTGAATGATTTTGAAAAATAGATACAATCTAATTTCATATTTTACTTCTTAGTGGTTAGCGCTGCTACTCAAAGCGCAGTTAGTGGCCAAATGCCGCATTACCTGCAAAATTTCCCCTCCCATTCCCTACATTGCTATCTCTTTAATTTTCTACAATTGCTGTCTCTTTCATTCTCTATTGCTCTCTCTTTTTCTCGTTAACACTTGGATTCCCTTGCTAGTTGCGCGCCTATGAATCAAATAATAAGACGGAGCTCCTGCTGGAGCGTGTCATCTGTCATTAAATATTCAACCCTTGAAGAGTCAACATACCTGGAAATTTTAACGTGAAGAAAACGACCTACCTACTTAATCATGGCTGGATTTGGCACTTACCAGGACATTTACGTGTTTCTACGAAAAGGGGACCTCAAGGACTACAAACAACTCCATCAAGCAATTTTGAACTGCATTTTGCTTGAAATTTCGCAAGAATATTCTGAAAAAAAATTGAATTTTGCAAGATCTTTCACTGTGAACTTAAATTGTCGATGGACCGAAGCACACAGGGTGCAAAAAACATTCATGAAAAAGCATATGAGCTAGTTAGAAACAAGAATTAAGTGGCCTGTATGTGAATCTGTGAATCTCTCTGAAATTTTTGAAGAGACCGAAAATTTGGATCATCGTTCAACAGAAGAAGAAGCAGCTGTTCTACCCTTTGCATCTACATCGAAGGCGACTAGTGACATGGGCACTTCCACAGACATCGTATCAAGGAAGGTGATCGAGTAGGTACATTACTTGACTATCCGGAAGAGGAACTGACTTTTGCTTTTGTCACAAAGCTTAAGTCTAATGGGAAAGAAGTTCGTCCTCGCATCATCGATCATCTTATGAAGAAACCTGAAAAGGTTGAAGATGTCGAATCATTTTTATTTATGAACGCAAAGAAGGAGACTATGCAGGAAGATCAAGTTTTGGCCCTTACTACTTCATTGGATTTGTCAAAGTGGAAGTACCTCACTTTAATTAGGTCTGCATTGTCACAACAATTGAAGATTCCGTCTTACCACAAGTTGTTAAAAGCCAGGAAAAGGTGTTATCCAGATGCCCGAGATATTATAATATCAGAATATGGAGTGAAGGTGACACTACAAGCACTTTTAGATGTCACAACTCTAAGGACACTGCAAGTCGTTGGTGATGATTTAAATATTTCCAGTGGAAACTTGAAGCTGACCAGCAAATGGGGATTCGATGGTTCATTAACACAGAGCAAATACAAGCAAAGAAGCGAAATGGCAGAATTCGACGACTCTTCTGTGTTCATGACGAGACTCGTTCCTCTGAAGCTAGAGACCGGAAATGTTGTTATTATCTATATTGTGCTGTAAGCATTATGCAATAAACAATTTTCAATAATTATGTTATTTTGTAATTTGATGTCTGTGTTGATATTAAACAATTTTATCTTAGTATTATACTTTCCCGAAACCACTTAACAGACCAAAAAAGTAGTATTTTAATGTATTTTTTTTATATTAAATATTTTAAGTTATGCATGCAAAAGATTTGTTTGTGAAATTAACAAATAAATGTAATACAATAATTTACAAAAGGTTTCATTGCTAACACTTTTGAACATTTCGAGAAAAAAGAAGATTTCAGTTTTGCTCCATACATTTTTTTTTAAATATTTTTTTTTCGCGAATTTATACAATTCCTTAAAAACCGCTAGAACAAACGTTGATGAGCGTTTACTTATCTGTCCGCATGAATTTTCTCAGCGCGAAATATTGACCTTGGGTGCTAAGTCCACCATATTCAAAATCCGGACCAGCGGCGTCATTTCCAATCCGGTCGGATCCGGCTGGATTTTCACAGATCCGGCCAGATCCGGCCGGATTGATCAAATCAGGATAATTTTCTTCCCTTTTCTTTCCAAAATGGACTGTTAATGGGTTAATTGAGTTGTGTAATAAATTAGGTTGCTTATTAAAAAAAAAAAAAACTGTAAGCAACTTTTATTTTTCATGTTAGAACTTAAAATTATTACGAGTAGGTATACTTAGCTTTATAAAATCTTAGCTTTATAAAATCTATCATAATTTAACCTTGCGTCATTACTATTTATTGAGATCACAATAATTTGGGAATGCTAACAATAGTTACAATAACGAGTTTCTTCTTTTACATAATATAAAACAAAATCGCTTCGCCATCGTTTCCCGCTGTCTGTCCCATACATAGGGACAGACATTTAGACTTATTTAAAACTACGCAACAGATTAGGATGCAGTTTTTTTTTAATACATAGTGTTACAAGAGGAAGGTTTATATGTATAATACATGCATTAAATAGTAAGAAAATATTTCAGACAGAAATCAAGACAGGTACAAAAATGGTCACGGTAAAGCCGTGGTCGCATGCCTGTAACCATTTCGGTGCCAAGAACACCTACAAAATTATAATAGCATGTGACGACGGCTTTACCCTAACCATTTTTGTTTGTACTTATGTCTTGATTTCTGTCTGAAATATTTTCTTGTTTCGTACTTTTTAGATCACTTTTATTCTCCCGTAGCCGGGTTACAGTTTTTTAAACTTAATTTTTAATTTTATACTTTTACGTTTTACGTTTTACCGCTTGAATTTGATAAACGTTAAGATAATGTAAATAACCCTTCCTTTTGGCTTTGCCGTAGTCGGGTAATAAGAGCGATACAATATTAAGTCAGTAATAATACCTATTTTAAATTCAAATAGCAAGGAATCCGTTTGCAGTAACTTTTAATAGCGAGTAGTGATGAATTGAAAATCGTAGTGTGAACCTCAGTTCTTAACTCTTTTACAGTTGCATAGGATTTTTGGTAAATTTGATTCTAGATATAATATCCCCATTAAAATAACTAATGATAATTGTTAATTAGGTACTAACTTATGTAATCTGGTGGACCTTTGAGTAAAAGTTCTTTAAGATTTTATGGTTTTCCTTTCATTGAAGTTATCATGTTTGTTAGAGAGATTTGATCCTACCGATTGATCCCATAAAATACAGGATGTTATTTTTTTGGATTTTAGCTGGTTCGATTCTCGAATGTGCGAAGTGAATTTTCGTAAATCTTTGAATGCAGATTTGTTTTTTTATTTTTATAAAAGCATGTTTTCTTTGAGTAAAATTTCCTATCTCCAGTATTTAGAGTACTTTCCCTCGAGGTGAGATTAAAAAAATCCTGTATATACATATTTGTAATGTGCTCGTCAAGACCTTTCTTTTGATACCAAACATGTCATGATTATGTCAATTGAATTTTTTTCGAGGTTATAAATTTATGTGTAAAGTCCACCATATTACATTTAAGGAGAATTTATATAGCCTATGTCACCCGGACCATTATTACGAATCTATTGATACCTCATGCATCAAAATCGGTTCAGTAATTTAGGCGCTACGGTGGAACACACGTAAAAGCAAACATACATATATACATACATACATACATAGACTGCTAAAATCATAACCCTTCCTTTTGGCTTGGCCGTAGTCGGGTAAAAATAATAGCGACCGAAAGGGCCCTTTCAACTTCTACACTGGCTTTGTAGTCAGCAAATAATCAAAAACAATACAAAACACATATTTTGTGACCCAAGCCAGGAATGGAATAATACTGACCACGAGCCACGTAGCTAAGCTTCGAACGATTCGCACGCACATGCACCACGCATAAGTACCAATTCATGATGCAACAGTGTTATTATTTGGCCAAAAAATGCTGGTACCGGATCCGGTAAACGTTAAATGACGCCAGATCCGGCGGATTACCGGATCCAGTTTTCCGGATTGCATTGCATTGCTGGATTGCAATCCCTAGTTGTGCTTTAGATGTGTGTTACTCAATCACGTTAAAACGGCTGAACGGATTTGGATCTTTTTTTCCCGATAATGTTCCCGTGGGATAATTTCCGAACTCTACGCGGGCGAAGCCGCGGGCAAAAGCTAGTAATTTATATTAGTACGATTGGTTTTCGGTAAAAACTCTGGAATTTATTCGTACTTTGGAGGCAAATTCGAGTGGCTTAGAGCCACGTTTTGCGGGCACATTTATTTCTTATTTATTAATTTAAACGGTACAACACCCCCTCGCTACTACTAGCTAGTACCTACCTATTAGCCGAAGTGAACATTAAACTGTTTTCAGACCAGCGCGATTTGTCGCGCCACGCGACACGAACAATACAAAACTTTACGGTACCTATAACAATAACCGGTGTCGCGTCGCGCGACAAATCGCGCTGATCTGAAAACAAATACACATCATTCTATGTATTTCGCAAAGGCGTACTTTATAATCTTCAAAACAATTGTATTTTTATTTTATTACCCGACTTCGGCGAAGCAAAAAGGAGGGTAATGATTTTGACCGGTATGTACAGTGTACAGTGGTGGTCATATAATTTTGACCGGTATGTACAGTGGTGGTCATATAATTAGAAACATAAAGTGGCTTGGTAGTGTTCATTACTTTTTATGTTATTATTGCAATTAATTAAAGGTAAAAGATTCAGTTAGGTACCACATTAAAATGTACGCTCGTAACTCTAGTTTAAAACCTATCATTAACATTCCGTTATGTAATAAAAAATATAAATAAAATATAACTTGGAAAAAAATTATCAATATCTTTAATATTCTGCAGTTGGACAACTAATTAGAACCAAAGTGTAACTTATGTTCTAAAATTGTATTTTGAAACTACAATACATCTTCTATTATATTGTCATCACATTAGGCAGTTTGCCGCCTTTTCTTATTCATTTAATTATGTTACATTCTGAGTGTTTAAATGTTAATTTAATGGGTAAAAACAAGAGCTGTGATGCAGCAACAAGAAAAATTATTGTGTATACTCATTTCCAACAAAAATGGGCTTACAGATAAATTGCCGCTCACTTAGTGTTCCGTAAAGATGGTATTTAACACCATTGCACATTACAAACAACATGGAATATCGGATAATGTGCCTAGAACAGTTCGGCCAAGGAAGACCACAATTCAAGAAGACAGGCTTATGATTCGTTTGGCTAAGACGGACCCCTTCAAAGGTTCTAATATTATTCGAAAAGTAGTATTTTCACAGGACGACCCTCGAAACGTGTCCGCAGGACTAGCCCTCAGGCGGTTGGGTGTTCAGGGAAATTGTTTGGAAGACTTGCTAAGAAAGTACCACTTCTTACCAGGCAACACAGAGAAAATCGTCTAGCCTTCGCTACAAAATATGGCAGTTAGACTGTTCATAACTGAAAAAACTTTTGTTTTTGGATGAAATTACGATACATTTGGTAAATTCGGACGATAAACGATAATTATGTACGACGACTAATTACCGAGGCGTTGAATGAAAAGTACACCAAAATTACAGTTAAGTACGGCGCGCTGCGCGGCGGCGGAAATGTTAAAGTGTGGGGATGTTTTTCGGGATACGGGGTTGGTCCCGTGAGAAAGTTTGAAAGCCTAATGGATCAGAATCAGTACAGAGGCATCTTAGAGGGAACAATGATCCCATATTCCGATGAAAATTTGCCAGTGACTTGGATATTTCAGTGGTTTTTTCTGTTCTGTGGATATTTCAATACGATAATGACAGCAAACAGCATAAAAGTGTTTCTCAGATAACAATCGGTGACAATGTTGGAGTGGCCTGCTAAGTCCAGATTTAAATCCGATAGAGAATTTGTGGCACATCGCGAGGAAAACACTGACAGATAAACATATCACTAACGTCAACCAACTTTACGACGCATTTTTAAAGGTTATTTTATTGGAAATGAGGGAAAAAATTATAAAATCAATGCCACGTCGTTGAAAAGCTGTAATCGACAACAGACGGTAGACTCTGTCAACCAAGTAGGTACTAATCGATTACGAATAAGGTATTCGATAGTATCCATTTCACTACTTATCCAAATTATTGGAGTTTTGTTAAAATGTTTAGTGTTGATTTCTTGTGTTTCTAATTAGTTGTCCAGCTGCTAGTAGTAAAGATATTGATAATTTTTTTACAAGTTATATTTTTTTTTTTTTTTATTAGTTTACAGAATGTTAATGATCCTTTTAAAACTAGAGTTACCAGAGTAGTATTATATTATCTGTGCCAGAGTACATTATAATGTGGTAACTGAATATTTTACTTCCAATAAATTGCAATAATAACATAAAAAAGTAACACTACCAAGTGACTCTGTTTCTAATTATGTGACCACCACTGTATGTATGTATGTTCATCTGTAACCTCATAACTTCTAAACCACTGATCATAATTTGACAAATGAGGTATCGTTGGAAGCGTCCTGATCGTCCGCTGGTTATAGGCTATGTGACGTTACATTAAATTCAATATGGCGCCCTCTAGAGGACATAAAGTGAAGAATGAAAAAAAAAATGTTTTAATCATAGCTTGTTTGGTATCAAATGAAAGGGCTTGACGAGCACATTACAAATATGTATATATATCATATTGTCAAAATAAATAAATATGTTTAAATTGTTAAAAACATGCAAAAGTGAGACTGTGCTAGGTACGGTGCGGCTGTAAAATTAAGTAAGTACCTATTATACAATTAAACCTATCCAAAACCCTAAAAAAAATTAAACGGGTCTGCAAATACTTTATTACGAAATTATAACCCCAAAATAAATAAAATAAAAAGTAAGTTTAAAAACTAAAACCCGACTACTGAAATATCACGTTTTAACAATTATGAAACAAGAAAATATTTCGGACAGAAATCAAGACATAGGTACAAAAATGGTCAAAGTAAACGTCTGAACCGATTTAGATTTTTTTTTGTTTTGTTTGATAGGTGACTTGATCGGGAGTGTTCTTAGCTATGATTCAAGAAAATCTATTCAGCAATTTGAAGATTATCAGGTCTTTTCTAATTGATGAATGGATTTGAGCATCTTCTACAGGTCTGATTGAGTCTCTGTTACTTCAATGGTATTAAAATAACATAGAACCTTGAACTGATGCTGCAGCATTACCTGGTATTTGCAGGATACCCAACTCCTCACCAACTTACAGCAGTGGTATCGTGTTATTCGTGTTTGGGCTCATTGGAATGGTCTCAATTAATAGGTTATAGATATATATTTATCAGGGTTTGATGATGGAAAAGCAAAAAAAAATCAGGATAAATAAGTAACTAACTTTACTGTGGGAAAACTACGTACAGCTGCGCAGATTTAAGCGATGCACGTGTCGATCGTAGCGTATGTACTAGTAATACGTTAAAAAAGCAGAACATTTATGTTAAATTAAAAAAAAGATAAAGACCCGCGACGCGAGCGCCGCGCGCGTGCGAAAATCGCAGCGGGGGCCCGCTGACCACCCACGGCGTGGCGGAGATAAGAGCTCGCTAACATAAACAAATACTGAGATCTTTTTGTTACGTAAATAGTCTTATCGTAAATGATTTTGGGTTCCTGATTAGACAAAGGATTTTTTATAATACTTAGAATCTTCGTATCAGATTCTTATAAGAAATTCCTTTGTTCATTGTTTTGATGATTTATAATAAAACTACTGGTTCGATTCACATGAAATTTCGCAGGATACATTATGAATACATATACTATCGGTCAAAACCATTATTTACGGACAAACACAATAAATAAAAACACATATAATTAAAAAAGTTCAATAAATAGATAACCGTATCATTACGTAACATTATTTAGTTGAAAAAAAATATTGAACTCTTTTTTTTTCTGTAATATGCATTTTTATTATTTATTATCTAATAAAGAATATAAAATAAATGAGTTACCAGCCATTACATACACAAAACACACACAAAACTCAAAATTTCACAACAACACGTTTTTTCATTACCGAGTTTGTTTACATTTTTTGATGGGTCCGTAATAGGTAATTACGATGTTATTTAGTGCAAATATTAACTATATACGATGACGACACTACTTAATTATTGAAATAACACCATTTCCCGTCGATTTACACTTAAAAAACAATAGAAAATGAATAAATAGAACACGGAGTGCAGTGCACGGCACGCATGCGCGGACGCCATTTTGCCGTACCAAAAATGTCCAATTTTTTCTTTTTTTTGGAGTTGTTCCTGCATATTTTGACGTTTTAGTCGATTTATTTGACAGGTATATTATCCTACCATAAATTAAAGCCAAGAACAGACAAGATCTGCCCATACATAGAGTAAAATCGGCCGTTGCATCGATGCCTATAGACTGACGCAGTGCTGCCTCATCGGGGCTTTACGGTTTTGGTACAGTGTGCCAGAAGTGTGTCAGATCTGCGTTTGAGCGTCTTCGCCGGAAACCCCCGACACAAACAAAATCCTTTAAAAAGTTATAAAATAAAATATACTGACCCTTTAAGTTTAAATAATTTCTAGTTAATATTTTGTCGTCGCGTCGGGGGACGGCATCGTATTGTAGAAAATATATTTTAAATTTTTCATTCGCCGTCCCCGTCATCGTATTGTACTCGATCGGTATCAGTACTCGTATTATCTGTGCCGTCGTTTAAAGGATTTTGTTTGTGTTGGGGGTTTTTAATTTTTTTTAATAATAATATATTTATTTGCTACGCACGATATAAACAGATGGTATAATTTAGAACAAAACATGTTTTGTCAATTTACCTACCTAAATTGATAATAAATATGTACCTACATTATTATCATGATGCAAATATTCAGTAGGTAACTTACATTAACATTTTTTGTCCATGAAATCTATAGGTAAGTAACACTATAGAAACTATTAAGTAAGTAGGACACATAACGATTCGTAAACTTTATTTTTAATTAATCTAACTGTTTACATTTTTGTTATCATTTTGGAATGAATGCAAACTGGCGCATGGCGGGAGAGAAACGGGCTTTATTTTAATTGATAATAAACTAACTACTAAGCTCTTCATCAATTTGAATTCTTACTTAGAATGTCTAAGATCGTAAAATCATATTTTTAACCCATAAGATATTCCGCAAAAAGAACAAAAAAGGTTTTAAAATAACATTAAGTACCTATATCTTTTTGGGAAATAATAAGTGCAGCAACAAAAGTTTTCTTTAGCACCTGCAACCTAGCGTCTTTTTTTATATGTAGGCTACGAGTAGAGGGGCGATCTTACGGATAAGCTCCTTGTCCTTAAGACCCGGCTCAGACGCACACCAAACCTGAACGGACAGTCCCCCTATGAACTGATGTTCAGTCGTGATGTGAGAACAAAATTACATGTAATGTTTAGAGACTCATCTGCCCCGAAGTCGTTCAACCCAAACAACACACCGCCTCCCATCAGGACTTACTCCGTAGGTGATCGAGTCCAGGCTAGAGCCTACTCCGACCAGAGACGAAGATGGGAGTTCGGCACGATAGTGCGTCGCCTAGGCAGGCTTCATTATGAAGTGCAGACTGACGATGGCGTCGTGTGGCGTAGACATCTGGAACAGCTGCTTCCAGCCCCGGACAGCTTCAATTATATTAATTCATCATCTTTACTATACCAACAGAATATCAAAAAACCAGCGCCAATTTACAAAAGTAAATTAATATGACTCAGCTACCGATAAATGTATTTACTTCTGAATTGATAAATGATAACTCAGCGACTAATGTTGTAAGTGAGCTACTTTATATATTCTAGAGATTCAACATCTGTCTGCTAATAAAATCAAATTCCAGCCTCAAAATTAGCAATCAAAGTTTTTTATTCAACAACTAAATTAATAAATCATATTCTTTTTTCGTGAAAATTAGCAACACAAGCGAAAGAATATACCTGTGCACACGCTAAAGTTATAAAATTTAAAAAGAAATTACGTAAGGCGACAACCTCATTATACACCGGCTTGTAGTTAATAGGTTGAATCTTTTCCAAAACCGAATCGGGGCACCCCGACTTTACGTAGTCTTTTGGCTCCTACCCCTAGAGTGTATATAAAAACCGGAGGCGCGGAGGGAGAGCAACCCCCGCCCGCTGTAACAAAGCATAGGCACCCGTGCGAGCCGTAGCGGCTGAGGCTGCCGCAAGCCGAAGCTGCGGAGGTGAGCATGGGTGCCTATCCTTTGTTACGTAAGGGCGAAGGGGTTGCACTTCCCGCAGCGCCGGAGACGATGCAGAAGCAACTTACTGTTTTGAGGTTAGGATAGGTAGGTAAACCTATGCTACTGCCATTTAAAATTATCTGATTTATAAATAAAATGGTTGTTTAGTTTTAATTTTCCCTAAGGTGTGTCCAAACACAAACAAACACAGAGTTGCAGATGTTTGTTTTTGATGACAATATCAATTATTATGGTAACATTATAAATAGATAGGCGGATACATGAAATTAGAGCTTTCATTGACCATTATTTGATGACAATAACACGGTAATTTTATGTTCAAATATAGTAGATTGAGTCATCAATTAATTTGCTAACGTATAAAAATAAAGGTGACTTTAAGAAATTAGAGTACGTTGATATTATTTTATAGATGCAGTTGATACACTTATTAGAAGCTGGCAATGAGTAGACATATATCAAAAATTTTGTTGCTTAAGAATTATCACCATGCTGCGTCATATTAACAGTAGCTTGTTTTACAATATATGGTCGCTTGAAAATCATTTATTAGTCGCTAAAAGTTTGTCGCTGACCTATTAATTCATTAGACAACTAAATATATTTGAAGACGAGAATGACATTTTAAAGAAGCTGCATTAATTAGCACCCTATCTTTTTTATAAATCTGTAGGTACTTTTCTTTACCCTCTCTGTAAGCAATCAGCAATAGGTACTTACTTTATTTCTTCTAAAAAAGTGGACAACCCTAAGGCTGCCTGTCCGCTGGAGCGGAGCCTATTGGTTAATATTGACACATCTCCGCTCCGCTCCAGTGGACAGGCAATCTAACACCTTCCGTAATAAATTCCTATTTACAGCCCTGTCAACCCTCATTTAGGAAACTAAAGGCCATTGCGTAAAATTGGTGCCTTTTGTTTTTTTGGCGGCTGTCGATAGGATATGAAAAAAGTGATGCAGAATAACATAACAAATAAATTATTGTATGGGGTCTTATATCATAAACTCAGTCCGAACTGAGATATGGGTGTTAAAAGGAAAAACAATACTATTGTAAAATTATGCCTTTTGTTTTTTGGCGGCTGTCGATAGGATATGAAAAAAAGTCATGCAGAATAACATAATAAATAAATTATTGTATGGGGTCTTATATCATAAACTCAGTCCGAACTGAGATATGAGAGTTAAAAGGAAAAACAATATTATTGTAAATAGGCCTTTTGTTTTTTGGCGGCTGTCGATAGGATATGAAAAAGTGATGCAGAATAACATAACAAATAAATTATTGTATGGGGTCTTATATCATAAACTCAGTCCGAACTGAGATATGGGTGTTAAAAGGAAAAACAATACTATTGTAAATATGCCTTTTGTTTTTTAGCGGCTGTCGATAGGATATGAAAAAAGTGATGCAAAATAACATAACAAATAAATTATTGTATGGGGTCTTATATCATAAACTCAGTCCGAACTGAGATATAGGTGTTAAAAGGAAAACAATACTATTGTAAATATGCCTTTTGTTTTTTGGCGGCTGTCGATAGGATATGAAAAAAGTGATACAGAATAACATAAAAAATAAATTATTGTATGGGGTCTTATAATATCACAAACTCAGTCCGAACTGAGATATGGATATCTCAGATATCTGATCCCAACATCGTCTAGCTATCGAAGAGTATTTGCATAGACATAACCTTGTAGCCAGGATTATCCACCAGCAACTTGCTCTGAAATACAGCCTTGTGGAATCGAATGCGCCGTCAGGTATGTGCCCGACACAGTTCTCGAAAATGGAAATATCACATTGTACTGGGATCGTTCCATCATCACTGACAGAAACTATTGTTGCAAATAAACCTGATATAGTGGTGGTGTAGTGTCAAGTATCTTGACTTGGCTCGCGAGGTTGCCGACATGTGGGTCCGTTATGTCAATGATCATTGTGCGCCGCTTTACTCGATCTACCACCACGATGCTCACCATAAATGACCATAGTTGCTTCGAGCTTGTTTTATCTGATAAGTACCAAGAGCATATAAAATAAGGTCATCTGTGGTAAGAGTTGGAAAACTATTTAGTTCCATGTGTCCTGCGGTTATTGCATGAAATATAGCTCTGTGAGCAATCATTGTGCTGATAGTCATATCAGCCAACGGCTTAATTACCAAGAGCCTCGCAACACCTAAGGAGGCTCTCGTTGGGCAGGTGAATCAAGGACTTGATTCAGAAAGCGGTACTCTTGGACACGGCTCGCATTGTCAGGAGGTTCCTCTCTCTGGAGCCTTGACCGTCGGCCGGTAGCTTGGACCCTGTTTCCGATACCGGTGGGCTCCAATTTTTAACATTTTTAATTTTTTTTATATTCAAATATTTAAAAGGAAATACTTAAATGAAATAATAATAAAATAATATAATCATAAAACAAATATAATGTATATTAAACGCGTCATTTTTTTTTTATTATTATAATTAAGTATTTTATTTTTTATATTTATTATATCTTGTAAGTAATATAATATAATATGTTATAATTCAAATAAAACATTCACCATATGACCGGTTTTATTGTTTCTAACTAATACATAAATAAAATCAATATAATCATGTATTTGAATATATAATTAGTAATAACTAAATAGTGAATCTCGCTTGGGAAGATCAAAATTATGCTTTGTAATAAGAATTATTCCATAATATATGAAAATAATAGTTAATCTTTAAACTGATATAGCTCAGTCCGGACTGAGTTTTCGATATAGGACGCCATACAATAATTCATTCATAATATTCTTCTGCACCGTTTTTTTCATATTGGATCGACGGCCGCCAAAAAAATAAAACGCACCAGTCTTCATACTAATTTGGTCATTTAAAAAAACAATAAATAAAGTAAACAATTAGGAGCCGTCACAAACGATTTGTTAACACTTTGTTATCATAATTTATTAACATACCTATTGATAGTTATTATCTTTGACCTTCGTCTTAGATAAAAATTTGACATCAAATTAGGTACCTGCCGTATAACACATGTACGTACCGGTCCAGTTGCAGTGTGTTCGAGGTGACGAGGAGCGCCTGTCCGGAGCGCCGTCGTGTCGTGCTCGTGCCAGGTCGGATCCGACTGTGCCGAGCGCCGCTGAGCTGCCGCCTATATCGTGCGCTGCTATATCTTTGTCAGTCAGGCGTGGAGGTTATCTTTCATTTGAATGTTCATGTATCACCACGCGCTGCCGATGATTGTCGATTAGGCGTGTAAGCCGTTTGTGTGAGTACCTACTCCATCGACATCATGAACACTGTGTGAGTTGAGGTAACAGGGACCATTAAAAAAAACCTTCAGTTTGTTTTGTGCATTGTCTGCGTAATAAACGTCGTTCCACAGAGAGGACCTAGAACCGAACCCCGTGGAACCCCACACGTTATCTCCTACATAGAACGCCACTGCCACGCCAGCCAACACAGTAGGTATGCTCAGACCACAGACGACAGACATGTTCAATAGACTTAGTACCACGTAGGTATGCTCGGACGATGCTTCCTGTCCTGGGGTGCTCCCAGGGCAGGAAGTAAAAGGCGTTGACGATATCCTACTTTTCCATAATATTAAGGAATCCGAATTAAGATTCAAGAAAGTGTGATAAAATCTTAGGATAGGATCATAAATTCAGTGTGGTGTGTTAATAAAAACCGGCCAAGTGCGTGTCGGACCACGCACAATGGCGGGTTCCGTAGAATGAATTTATTCCGAGAAGAAAGTTAACATTGTAGTTGAAAAACCAGTTCTCCCATAAGGAACGTATGGAAGAACATGTTTGCAACTGCAAATGTAAGTTGGTCGATTATTACTCGTTAACTTATAGAGCGTACTTAGCTGTGATAGTTTTCCTTTTTATTTTGTTATAATATAGGTACTACTGCGCTGAATTGTTCACATACCCAAAACCAACCAATATAGCTGGCAGGGGTGGGGACACACACTTGACTCTAACAAAAATTAGCACTTTAAAGGTAATATTATTATTATTTATTTTTAGTTTTTAACAATTCCCGAGACCCTGAGGTCCCGGACCTTTGGAGCCTCATACAAGGGGCCGAAGCCAACTCGCAGAGGCCCGTTAGACGTGTTTAATGAAATGTGGCACCAACCGGCCCACCATCCCCAAAAAAAAGCACGTAACGACCCTTTTGATAATATCCTAAAAATAACTTACCATCGATATCGCAACTACTGTAATAACCTAATAAAAAAGTTAAAAAGAAAATTTGAAAGAGACCTACTAGCTAATTCTGTAACAAATAATAAATTATTGTGGCAAAACCCTTAACTTACACAAATAATACAAAAAGTCATAACACTGAATTATTACAAATGAGATCAAATTCAACTGAGTCTGTTAATTTCATTAATAACTACTTTGCAAACATTGGCAAAGAGCTAGCCCAAAAAGTTCAACCTTCAGCACACAACATAAATTCTTATAATTCTGAAACACTGTCTACACAGATAAACTCGTTTGTTCTTTTGGATACGGATACCGAAGAAGTCGATGAGGTCTTGATGAGGATGAGCCTAAAGTCTAACAGTGCACCCGGCTGGGACAACGTGTCCACAAGATTTTTAAAACATATTAGACAAGATATCGTTCCCATAATAACCCACTTGTTCAATCTTTGCTTTGCAAAGGGCAGCTTCCCTGCACTACTTAAGCAATCTATAATCACTCCTGTTCACAAGGGTGGGGACAGAGACGATGTCTTCAATTACAGACCCATATCCATCTTGCCAGCCATATCGAAAATTATTGAAAAGCTTATAAACAAGAGGCTCTTAAAATTTCTACACAAATTTAACATCTTAAGCAGCTCGCAATTTGGATTCAGGCCGGGATTATCAACCGAGGATGCAGTTACTGCTCTTAGCTCCCTAGTGGCTGGTAATCTGGATAGTGGTAACAAATGTCTGACGGTTTTTCTGGACCTAAAGAAAGCGTTTGACACCGTCTCTGTTCCTGTCCTCTTGAACAAATTAGAAGCGTCAGGTATAAGAGGAATTCCACTTAAAATGTTTACCGACTACCTCTCGAACCGGAAACAAAGAGTTAAGGTAGGAGAATACGTTAGTAACGATGCAGAAGTCACTTTCGGTGTGCCTCAGGGAAGTGTGCTAGGCCCTACATTATTCCTACTTTATGTTAATGACCTCTGCAACCTTAAAATAAATAACGCTAGAGTTTTTTCCTACGCTGACGATACTGCAGTAGTGTTTTCTGGGAAGTCTTGGGACGATGTTGCTAGAAGTGCTGAAGCTGGTATGACTCAAATTGCTAAATGGCTCTCAAATAACTTACTTACACTTAACACAGCTAAAACAAATTACATATGTTTCAGCATATCACACAGGACACAACCAAACCCCGACTTTATTATAAAGGTACACGAGTGTGACAATCCAATTAACTGCCTATGACCAACATTAGTCAAAGTTTCTCAAACCAAATATCTTGGTATTGTTGTTGACCAAAGATTATCTTGGTACTCCCATCTCGAACAAGTTACCAACAGAATTAGAAAACTGAGTTGGATTTTCAAAAATTTAAGGCATATCGTGCCAAATAAAATAACCACTAACACAAATAAACCCAGAAATCTACTCAATGAAATATACATAGCTATAGTCCAGTCTGTCTTAGTATATTGCAT
Organism: Conistra vaccinii; assembly: GCA_948150665.1. NCBI lineage: Eukaryota > Metazoa > Arthropoda > Insecta > Lepidoptera > Noctuidae > Conistra > Conistra vaccinii. The sequence continues at coordinate 166,867 of OX411324.1, forward strand.
CCCCATTTCGGGTGGGGCGGCTAAGACTAAATTGATAGACTTGGAGCAGGGACAACGGGCTCTAATAAAAATAATGTACTTCAAAAACCTAAGGTACCCTACACAAAGTCTTTATCAAATAAGTACCTAATTTACACTCTGTTCGCAAACTATATATAATTAAAACTATTCTCAGGAAACATAAAACTCTTAATTTTGATCCCAGCTTAACCTTGAAAAGAAGAAAGGATATAATAGTTGAAGTTCCTAAAACTAAAACCAAGCTCGCCCGTATTCAATACGACAAACGCTCAGCTCAGCTTTACAATCGAGTAAACAAAACAATTAACTGACAGTAAAAAAATAGTAACTAATTGGATAAAACCACTTACTTATGATGACACGGAGAAGCTACTGGAATAAAATAAAACCTTACACTTGCCCTCATCTTTTGTACTTGTCGTATACAGTCTGATTCATTCATTGCCACTTACACTCACTCTGTATTTTACATTAAAGGAGATGTTTCAAATGTATGGAGCCTGGGCCAGGTCCTTGTACACTATACAAAAAATTGGGAAATTCATTTAAAACAGTTCTTAATTGTCCAATTACTTTAAAATGGCTTGGTTTGCTGGTAAACACAAGAAATTACACTTGAAATTGCAACACAACAAAAACCCGTCATGGCGGTAAGCTGTCATTTTGATTGACGTTTGTCACGTTTGACATGTTTATTTCACACTGTTGTGACAGCTGACAACCCGTCATGGCGGTAAGCTGTCATTTTGATTGACGTTTGTCACGTTTGACATGTTTATTTCACACTGTTGTGACAGCTGACAGTTCTGTTTCTATGATCTATGGTTTACTGTCAATGTTTTTAAGCATAGAGTAACTAAATCCGTGAGACGCCATGTTGAAAGTCGATAAAAATTGATAATAAATATCAATTTACTACCACAACAGTAAACATTTAATTGAATTATCTGTATTTTTCCTGAATTCTACGGATTTTTCTCTTTTTTTTGAGATACTGTACATAGACCTGGCCCATTTTGAAACATCTCCTTTAACAAACCCACACACTATCACTTAACTTTCAAACACACAGATGCTCACATTCAACATTCAAATTCACATTTACATACCTTTATACTCACAGTAACACTCCTTAGTATTCACACTCACACACCCCCATTTTCACTTTTACACACCTTCATAGTCATAGTCACATTCACACACCCTCATATTCACATTCACACACCCCTACTCTCACTCACACATTTGCATGCTTCTTGTCTAGTTTTAATTTTCTCTTTTTATTTTAAATCGCCTGTTTTTATAACACTTAAAACAAGTAATTTTATGTTAATATTTTAAGTTTTGGAAGAGCGGAGTCTCCTAACACAGGCTTTTTGCTTAAAAAGAGACTCCAATCACTAGTTGTTAAAGGATGTCACCAAAATCTGCCCAAAGATGTACCGAGGTACACTTAGTGGCATAAAATACACTAGACTACACTGAATAATATGGCATTTATAGATTTTGCTTCTGGTGACCCAGGGACGAGAATAAAATAATATTTAATTCAAGTAAAGCACGCCATTTTGGCACTCTACTCTCATCGACACAAGCACTACCTTACCCCATGGACTTATTATACAAACAGGACTGAGCTCTTGTACCAAAAATACGAGCAGAGAGAGATAATGTATACCGAGGCTGTTTATCTCTTTCTAATAGGGTGACCAAACATTGCTGTAACAACCAGGGAAGTTCGTTTTGAAATAATTTGTGTCCGGTTGACACTAAATGATTTCAAATTATTGATATGTTACAAAAATATTGAAATTAAGTTACTAAGAATATTGAACTTGCGAAATAGTGAACTTATAATGCGATAAGCGTCTCCACAAAACAACAGAACGCCATGACACCACACATGACACCATTGATTGTCAGATTTTATTGTTACCAGAGTAATTTTATGATACCTACCAAATAATTATATTATTTTGATTATTATATTTAAATAAATGATTTACTTTATGTACAGATTGTAAAAATATAAATAAAATGATTTAAAACTAATCTAAAAGCTAAAAATATTTATATGTTACTAATTTCACTGTAATATTTTCTACCCATGTTTCTACCATCTTTAACATTTTTATCTTTTGGCAATTGAGAAAAAGGGACAGCAGCCTCGGCTCGGCTATCTCTCTCGGCTCGTTTTGCCTCGGCTAAGATGCTTAACAAAAGTAAACCTAAGGTCCACTGTTTATGGCTCATTTTTGTATGATACGATTTTCGGAGAGCTCAGTCCTGTTTGTATAATAAGTCTATGCCTTACCCTTCTTTTTAAACTGTCAAATTGACCAAAGACTACAATCTCAGACTACAATCTATTTATGAAGTTGACAGCTGTCTGCTGTCGGCCACAGCTACTGTTGTTTCATGTTTGTTGCGTTTTGAATATTTTTATAAATAATTTAATCTGAATTCTATAACAACTCTCATGGTCTACTCGATTTTTGTTAGGCAAAGATATGGTACCTAACGTCAGAAACGATGCTTAAATCCAAAAGTAGGTGAATACAAGCCGTGAATTTTGATGAATGTAATGTTAGCAGCAGCGTTAGAAGTGTTTCAGAGCGCATAGCAAAATGAGTCCCATATCGTCAACATCCAAGGGTTTCAACGTGACTCTGATCTCCGTCATATCCCAGCTCGACATAAATGAAGCCAGATCAAGTTCAGTGAATAAAGTCGCATTTCAATAAAGCCTTTTATTATTATGTGTGTTTGCTTTATATTGATTTCTTGAATTAAATAGAACATCAAGCCAAGCAACATCAAATAATTACATAATACCCTTTTTATCTTTACCCTGCCTCTATTATGATGTACCTACATAGGGGGTAGAAGGTGAATTTCTGAGATTAGATACACAGCAACCCACTTCATGGAACATTTCAAGTGGCGATAATGAGACACAAATACACAATTAATTTCCTATTGTGATCCCGAACGGCGCTCAATGAATTAAAGCCTAGCCTTTCCAGTAATATCTTCCAACAAAAATTGAATAAATAGACTTATCGAGTCATGCCTGTTCTGTTATTACCATATGGAATAAAACAATAAATATCTTTTAGTTTTATTAGCGTTCTTCATTTTCAATTTCACTTCATGGTTTAATATTTCTTCCAAGACTACAGTCAGCTCAAGACCGACATGGGAGATGTTAAAAGACTGCATGTCCATCCAGTACTCCATTACAAGAAACGCACCTCATGTTTGTAAGGACTAGCCTGAAAGTAATAGATTTGTTAAGGTGATATATTGAAAAAAGGGGTCTTTTTCTTTTTCGTGTACCTTATTAGGTTTAAGGAATAGGGATTCAATATTTCGGTGTATGTTTTTTGACTATATGGTCTAGTATCCTGCAAAAGGAATACACGATACAATGAAATTTTCTCGATACAAAAAAATTGCAAAATTTCATCTATTTTTATGTTTTTTTGAGTATCAAAGCGTATCGCTTATGAGTTGTTTAATGGAATTTACTTTATAACATAGAGAGTAATCATATCAAGTTTTAAGCAAAGCAGTTTTAGTTTTAATAATACTTTTAATTTATAAAAGACGGCATTTGGTTTTGGCACATATGTTGTTTTATTCCGACCGAACACACAGTATCGTCATCTCTTCTTTCGCCTATAAAAAGTATTGTCATCACTTTCGTTCGTTCATAAATCAGTCGCTCGGTGGAGCTCTTCGACGACGAATCTATGTCATTTTTTTCCAGATCGGTGCTGTCAGATGTACGTAAATTGAATAATTATATTTACAGGAAAAATAGAGTTCAGCAGATTAAAGTTATTTTAAAGTAAAATTAGTGTCGAATAGGCATATAAACTGCGTATAATAGAATAAATTTACGTGACTGTGAACAAAATAACAATTATTTTTGGCTATTTGTGACGTCATATATATAAATTATTTATTAAATATGGGAAGGAAAACCAAAGCAAAATATAACATTTGGAACACATGAGGGCGAGGGCTCAGCACATGATCCCAGTGTAAAAGGTAAGTAAACAATAATTGTTTCTATATACATACTTACAATATCTAATGGGCTCATGAGCTACTTTTGTTGTGGGATTGTTCTATTGTTGATAGATGCCCAATTCCCATCCAATCCATTCGTAACAATAGACCATTTTACAGGGAATCAATAGAAATTCATGATGATAACGAATCGGAGTCGGACCTTCACTCATCAATTTGTACAACTGGCAACAATATATCCTACCATTGCAAAGTAATACTGGATAAGCACTAAATTTTCTAGAACATAATGTCTGTTTTATTTTTAGTAATTATAAAGAAACAGGATAAAACGTATTACTATTGATATTACAAAAAGGTACTTCAAAATTGTGTTAATGCCAAATAATACTGTCGTTCTGAAGTTAGGTTGCGCATGCGTGCCGGTATGCGCGCTACTGTTTTATAATAAGGCAGATTGACTACTGCGCAGTCATTTGAAATCTACGTCAGAGCGGCTTTAGGACGCACAGTGGGCTGAAAATCGATCTTCATAGACTTAGGGATCAACTTAGTCATTTTTTTCATTTTTCGGCAGAAATGGGTTTAGGTATCGTATTGGTCATAGTTCTAACCTAACCTATTTTGTCGGGGTGCCACAAGCGGCGTGGAATTAAAATAACACTTAAAATTATTTTGTGTGTGAAATATTTGTTTTTGTTTTAAATCATACGTAAGAGGGAACATCGATCTTGACGGGGGTTCCCCGACCGCACACGTTTTTATTTATATTCATGAATTATTGTCTAATAGTTCTAATATTCTGCACAATCATAACATATTTTCTTTTAAATACGGGTACATGACCCAGTTTGTGCCCAAGGTTTTCTGGTATTTGTACAGCATCCATATTTGACTGAGCTCTTCTTTGAAGCATAGCCCATGCGTGCTCAATGGGATTAAATTCTGGCAATTGAGCAGGCCACGGTAGGACGTTGATAATTATTATCTATGGCAAGTGTCTTTGTAACGACGCTGGCAGTGCGTGAACGTGCATTATGGTGAATAAGCAGAAAAGAAGCATCAAATTAGGTGCGCAAGGGAATGACAACATCTGATACAATCATTTCAGCGTAAATTTGTCATTGAGATTGCCTTTTATCCACATTAGTTCGGTTCTTCCGCCGATCAAAATTCCGCCCATATCATGATTATTCCAGCACTGTACGCATGGACTTCCTGGCATAATTTTTTGCGTTCTTGGCATCCAGGGGTCCTCCAATACCGTGTATGTCTAGCATCTGGCCTCTTATTAAAGCGAGATTCGTCTTTAGATATTATGTGGATAACGGTGTCGGTCGCTGTCGGTGACGATAACTACAGTGTGAAAGCAAGTCCCCCGCCGCGTCTGTCTGTCTGTCTGAACGAGATAAACTCAAAAACTACCAAACGGATTTTCAAACGGTTTTCACCAATAGATGGAGAAAGGATGGATTAAGGTTTTGTGTAAATTGGCTGAAATATGACGATTATTGTTGAAGGTATCGGAAAAAATCATGCCGACTGGGAACTTTACTGGCGTGCGCCGCGTAAATCGTAAAAGATACGTAAAAATAATGTTTGAAAGAATGGTTCACCTTAAAAAGTTTAACAAAAAGTCCGCAACGGCATACGTCTATCTTATAAGGATGGCCCACAGTATCCATTTTTATCTTTTACAACTTGATAAAAATTTCATTGTTAGGTATTTCCGAAGCTATTATGACCGTTATTTTAATGATCCTTATCCAGTAAAATATGTTATTAAATTGGGCATTTAGTTTAGATTAAAATATGTCTTGACATCATATCATTTAAATGAATAGTTTAAAAGATATCGCAGATTCAAAATTACGCGTAGCAAAATAATTTTATCGTTGACGCGAACGCGGGCGCAGCGGTAGGTAGGAGTCTATGACCACCTCGGCTTTTAGGTATGTAATCTCGGTGGTACGTTCCCGTGGGATATTTTGCGACATTCACGAGGGCGAAGCCGCGGGTAAAAGCTAGTAAATTATAATTTGCTACAGAAGCAGTAAAAAATTATAAATTAATTATGGATAAATTTATCCCAACTACGGAACCCTTCATTGTGCATGCCGTGCCGGTTTTTATATAAATAATACAGAAGATTAATTAACAATTTTTAATTTCATGTTGTATAACTATAATTAATAAATATTTTAGTTGATAATTAAATATTTTGTATTATTTGTGTCCTCCATAGCTCGCTATGTGCAAAAGTTTCATAGACTGAGATAAACTAACGTTCCGTACTCAGCACGCACTATTTTCATAGGTAAATGTTTCCGTCTTTATCTTGCACTTTTAGTTTGACAGTTGTGCGGTAGTGACAAGAATAATGCCAAGCATGCTAAATAAGTAATATTTGAAATTCCGGTCTGCGATTTCGTTAGTTCAACTTTTGGTCACTGGTTCAGATAAGTTTGTATCGGTGACGTGGCAGCCGACCACTAAAGATGGAACCGCCACTCCCCGCGTGCGGGGGAAATAAGCCACACCCGTCAAACTAATATTTATTTTCAAGGTAGGCCCTTAAAATCTTAGGTATTGTTCTCTTCATTATGATAAAACGTGAACTGCAGGGTACTTACGCGACCCGTACTCAAAATAAATCCGACAAAATCCGTCAGGATTGTCAGGAACGATATCGTGAGGTAACAAAAGTCCAGAAAGAATAGCCAAGTTTTCGGGATCATAGTATCGTCAAGAACCAAATCGTGAGATGACAAACGGACTAACAGAAAAAATTGGTAAGTTATTATACAAAATACACAACACAAACGAACAACATATGAGTACGCCGAAACCGTATTTATTAGTACAATAATACCTCAATGATTTATTAAGTGTATTATTTATTACCAGAAACGCAGAAACGAACGGAACGACATTTACGAAATAATGTCAACCCGAGTGTCAACCAAATGTACAACAAAGTTGCCACATGATTACAGGTTACCTAAAACTTTAAATAATTTATTATGTAGTTTTAAATGATTTAAGAATAAAAATCCAATTATTTTCGAATTCCTCTATTTTTTCTCTACAATTTGGTGCACGTGTACCTCGAGGTACATATTTGGGCAAAGTTGTATGGGCTTTAATTGCTGACCTCCTTTTACTTGTATAACTAATAAAACATTTTTCATTTTCATTTTCAAAACATTTTTCATTTTCATTTCATTTCATCCCTGTGGTACCATCCCTGTATGCACTATGCAAATGCACCCAAGGACCACCCCCGGTTGATGTAGGACTATTGCAGGATATGGAAAGAAATATTTTGGACTATGGATTTGGGTGTCTAAAGTTGACTGGTGACCTGGAACTATGGAAGGACTATGACCCCTGCCTGATCGATGTTTTATATGTACACGGATAAAATGGCAGGGGTTGCACACTCAATAATGGGCCCCCGAAAACGGTCGCTAGCACAAAGTGTCGTAGCGACAAGGGTGCAACATGTCCTGAGGTGCTTATGAGGAGTGGAGCGGTTTTCCACGGCTATCAGGACAATCCCGGAAGTACGGTCAAGATCCCTACCAGCATCTTACTGGAATACTTCCTTCCTCCGAGCACGTTTGCTCTTGCGAATCTCCACTCAAGCCGGCCAATTAAGGCAAGAATGAGGTGGGAGCTCTGTTCCCCGTCAGTGTTCACTTGAGCTAGCCAATAAAGGCAAGCCAGAGATGAGAAACAAGATTTCTCAAGAATTTACCCTATTTTCTCAAGAAGATAGGGTCCGTGGGGTCGCTACTGCCCAACAGCTCGCCACATGCTGCCCTGCGGATTTGTGTATCTCTCTTGGTTTGGCTCCTCATGCTAGACTTGTTCCGGCAAAGTAAACTCTACCAGGACAGACCTAGAGTTTTGAGCGCGCAAGCCCCACCACGACGTCAACGTAGAGATACGGCGGTGGGGTTATTATTATTTTTTTTTTTATTTGTCAGATAAGATGATCCATTAAATATATTGCAAACACTTCAGCAAACAAAATACCTAAAGACAAACCAAATAATATCTACACAACCTTAAATACACTTTCATTAAGGGCAACAGAAGAACTCCTCGAACTAGAGATAATTTTAAGCAAAATAAAATGGGATATTCTCGGTATTAGCGAAGTAAGAGGAGTAGCAAACAATACCAACGAACATGACGACTACATCCTGTATTACATCGGTGAAACAAAGGGTCAATACGGAATAGGTTTTATGGTGAAAAAACATCTAAAGAAACAAATCCTAGAATTCAAAGTATATCTGAAAGAATCGCTTTACTAAATATACAGCTACAAGGGTACAAGGATGGATGAGTGGACTATATAGTACAAATATATGCACCAACAGAAGCAGCTGACGAAACAATTAAAGACGATTTCTACAACCAACTTACAACCACACAAGAAATTGCCCATAAATATATACTTGAATGTCATGGGAGACTTCAATGGCAAATTAGGCAAACAGGAGCATGGTGAAGAGTCAGTAGTGGGAAACTATGACATAGGAAAAAGAAATAAGAATGGCAAGATAATCGTGGCTCTTTAGAATAACTTTACCATATTAAACAGCGTTTTTAAGAAAAGGCCTGTCAAGAAATGAACCTCGACGGGACTTACCGCAACGAAATAGACTTTATAACTAGTAATCAACCCATTTTTTTTCAAGATATCAGTGTAATAAATAATCTCAACTTTAATAGTAATCATGCATGGTCAGAGCAACACTATCTCACAAACAACGAAATGAAATGAAATGAAATGAAAATGTTTATTCTGTAAATAGGAATAATTGTAATTTAATAGTAAATTGAAATCTCTTTTACACGTCATATTATATACAAACAGAGGAAACACTTCCATAAGGACACATAACCTTTCTGCCTTCAAAGCAAGAGTGAACAGGCATCTTCTGGGTACGCTCGATCCATTATAGACCTCATCCGTCGTTTTCCATCAGGCGAGATCGAGGTCAAGAGCAGGCCCATTCAGCAATAAAAAAAAAATGCTTGGACAACCGTCATAACATCTCAGAACTTCGTGATATCCAAAGGTATAGGATAAAAACAAACAAAATTATACTAAGCTCAAAGGCAATAGACCTCATTAAAAAAGGAAAGAACTAATTAAAAATAGAAGAAGTCAAACAACATGACAAGAAATTACTGAAATAAGTAAAGAAATAAATCAAGACATGTCAAATAGAAAAATCAATTATATCCAAAACCGCATAACTAAAACAGGAGGTATTAAAAAAACACTCAAAGAATTAAAAGCAGTGACGCTATAGGTCTCGGAAATGAAAAGCAAAAACAACAAGGAGACAGCCAATTCTAAAGATAGCACCAGACTACTATCAGAAATTGTACTCTACCTTAGAATGCAACATAAACCTTGAAGACGAAACCGAAGAAATCCCTCAGATTCTCGAAAGGGAAGTGAAGCATGCGAGAGAAACACAGAAAAACGATAAAACTTCCGGACCTGATCGGACGCGGAGGGGTGCATAGATATAAGAAAGAAGGAGATATGCCCGGTAGTTGAAAATGTATCGGACCCCAATGTCTCTTGCTCCAATGTCCCTACTCCCGCGCCATAACTACACATGCACATCAGTAAACCCAATAGATACGAAGTCCCACTCACACTTGCGAATCATAAATCACAACGTACTACACTATCAATTATAAACCTTATCCCATCAAACACAGCGTGCATTTACCATGCACCGTACAACTCACTCACACGAAAACACCGATCGCTATCGTTGTGCTGTGCAAAAGCCATTTATTTTACATATACGCTAGTGATTGACTAAATAGGATATTTATCGATTCTCCCATTTAATATCGTATTAAAAAATTTTGGAGTTCTTGAAAACTACTAAAAAACTACGTAATGAAAAAACGATATACATTATAATAAAGATGATATAAATAAACAATACGCAGCTAAAAAAATTTTATTAAGTTCACATCGGTTTTCCAACCAAGCTATAACTGTTGACAAATTGAAGAATAAACTTTAATAGTAACATAAATTCATACGATAATCGACATTGTAGTCGATAACCTACGTTAGTGGATCTGCACAACCGCATCACTAGCTCGCGGGCTCGGCGCAAGACACAGCGGCCGTACTACGCAATGCAATCGCATATATGAAGTATCGTTTTGTGATTTTTACATTGCTTGTCGAGTCAGTTAGCGACATACTTTAGGTAGTGGTTTTTCTTGATTTTCAACACAAATAGAGTCAAATACTTGTGCTGATATATTTTAGGTGGTTCTATGATTTATAAAGTTTCTAGTTTGGCTTCGATTTTTACAAGAAACCACTGAACAACACGGTATTCTTAAATTTAATCACGATCGCGGTCGAAAGCGCACTAGTTCGCGGAGACGGCCATTTGCCGAGAACATGAGCAACGTGATCACGACGCGCGGACACTGACACGCCCCCATGCCACTTCTCCTGTTATTTATATTTCTATGGAGGGGTGGGACGGCCCGCGAGCTGAGGATCCGGTGGTTTGAAGGCCCGCCGCCGAAGGCTGGCCGGCGCAGGGGCGGATCCAGGATTTCATTTTGGGGGGGGGGGGGGGTAATTCTGACAAGGTTCAGAGCTAGGGTTAAAATTACAAGTAAACAAAAAATAAAGTTTTAAATTAGCTTGATTTTCTACAAAATACCTAAAGTTAAAACGCCTTGTGCTGCTTTTGGCAAACCTATCGACCTATAAGTATTTGCATTTTTGAGGATTTATATGTTCATTTCAAGTTCCCACAGTCCCGGTTACGAGATGGGTTGCTTGCTAGTGATCCTAAGTATGTGCATGCTGACAAGTCCACTTAAATTAACTGAGAAGTAAAAATTCACCTGTTGCAAAGAATATATTTCTGTTTCCTGATATATCTACCTATGACTATGCTGTGTAAAAGTGCACCTGATTTGAATCGAAAGTATGGAATTCCTCAGTCTTTTGGGGGGGGCATGGCCCCCCCCTATAACCATCTGCGACGATAAGCTCGCGTGGGGCTGCCCCAACCCCGTAGCGCCGGAGCCGTGACAGAAACAATGATTGCTGCATGCTGCATGCCTGCTTGCATGCTGCATGCCTGCTTGCACGCTGCATGCTTGAAGCAAGCGTCCTTGTTGGTATGCTTCTTACTGGGACCACTTAAAACCACTTTTGTTCATAATCAACTGTTTTAATAAGTGCAAATAAAAATAAGATACGAAAAATTTCAACACGATTAAAACAATTAATTAAACAAAATAGTTTGGAAAATCCAAAAGTGCACGCCTCATAACACTCATTCATAAACGAAAAACCAATTCAAAACATAGTTTCTAACAAAAATGAACAATTTATCACTTTTCATGAACTATGTTATACTTATAACTGCTTCTTTACCCATCAATATGGGTAAAATTTCTAACCTCGCAATCCTTACGTAATGTCAAAGACTATTTATTTAGATATTTACTAGTATATTATCTTGGACATTAGGTACTGACATCGGTTAAGAAAAAAGATCGTAAGGAAACCTGGACTTATATTTAATACTAGCTTCTGCCCGCGGCTTCGCCCGCGTGGATGTCGGACTTACAATAGCAATGGGTTTCATTTTGACAGTTAAACAATTAATTGCGTTATTTACGTTATTTCTCGAACATAATTATTCCATTCGGCGCTCTGGCCACAATATAAAATTGTGCTCTGGCGCGTCATCCCCTGGCTGGCCCGCCCCTCCACCCTCGTTCTGAGCGCCGTCGACTCAATATCGCAGGTCATTCTTATCGTTCTAACTTTTAAACTACCTATTTGTCCAAATTACTAATTGTAAAAGACAAACTTTATCTAAATTAAATACCAAAAGCGATGAAGGTATTTATTTTGATAAGAATTAACTAAATACTCTAAAATATAAAAAAGTATTCAATGTAACTGTATTTATTGCTCACTATTTTGGTTATAAAGGCTTCCACATAAAAGATGTCGCGGATATGCTGTCGCAGACTTTTATTTAGAACTCTTTAAGACAAACAATCCCACAATTCATTTTCTTCATGTAACTCTAACGGTTTAGGCAGCGCACGCAGCAAACGGTGGAGGTCTGCCCGGCTTAGGTGGACCACCGCCGTGTCCTCGTGGAGGCGATCGGCGGCGGTGACCTCTCGCGTACGGCCCTGGTTCAGGCCATGGTGCGGAGCGAGAGGGCATGGCAAGCCATCACCTCCTTCTGCAAAGCAGTAATGCTCGCGAAGGAGAAGGTGGAGCGCGCGAGGGAGTGGCAAAGGCCACTCCCTACCAGCCCTAGCCGCCGCCGCCGTAGAAGACGTCCGGGCGTCGGGAATTGATAGCCGATTTCCGGCCACCGTAGGCGCGGGCCTGCGGACGGAGAGCAACGGGCAGCTCACCGTCCGATAAGGACCAGGCCCGGGTCGACGGCGCATCGTGTTCCACGCGCACCTCAAAGAGATATCAGCAAAACTGACGGGGTCCGCTAGGGCCGATGCCTGCCGGGGTTGCGGGTAGTCCCAAGGGGAAAGCGGGGCCTCTGGCAAGGCAAGGGAAGGAACACGGGTGGGTTTTAGTCAGTAAGAGACTGAAACGCCCAGAAATCATTGGATGACATCAAAACCAAAAAAAAAAAAAATGGCAGCGCACGCAAAGATAGATCTCAGAGGGCAGGAATTTTTCCGACTTACTTGATACTTATCGTTATGTTATGGTCAAATCACATAAAATCTTTATAAATTGTAGCCTATGTGTTATTCTAATGTATAAGCTACATTATTGTAAAGTTTCATCAAAATCCGTTCAGTAGTTTTTGTGTGAAAGAGTAGGTAACAAACATCCATCCATCCATCCTCACAAACTTTCGCATTTATAATATTAGTAGGATTAATGTAGGGCAGTGTTTTTCAACCTTTTTCATGACTCGAACCCCTTAGTATAAAAAAATTTTCGCGACCTCGACCATTCGAGAACGATTTGAACTCAGTCGAGATTCCCGCTGAGTCGAAGTTTCTGCAGCACGAAACCTAGCCTGATGTTCCCGAGTTGCAGAGAGCCTTCCCTCACGACCTTCCTCAGATTCCTGTGATCGAACTAATCTCATCCTTTTAGCATTTCTGCTACATTGGGAGAGGTTGGATCTTCTTCGAAGCATTCTTACAATAAAATAGTACTTACTACTTAACACACAGTTATTTAGTAAACACGTACTATCGTAAACAATTAAATTATAAATACTTACAGATTATTATACAGTCTAAAATTATCACAGTTTAAGTAATAAGTGTTAAGACATGTAAACCAAACGTACTAAACGTTTGGTTTACATGTCTTATCTAACTTTATGAAACAAAAGAATTGCTAGAAAAATTAATTACTAACCTGAGCTAATAAACTTATACTTAATAAAGAAAATCAAGAAAAGAAATGCCTAATCTATACCAAATACTTATAATACTTATATACAAACCCTAAATAAAAATTAAGATAAGTATACCGAAAATCAAGGAAAGAAATGCCTAACCTATAACAAATGTTCGCCGTGATTCTTTAAATTGACATAACTTTTTTATTTATGAACCGATTGCCATGAAATAAACACTAAATGTTAAGTGAAGCTTACTACAATATATTAGTGAAAACCGCATCTAAATCGAATAAGCCGTTTCTGATATTAGCGTGCACAAACACACAGACAAACAGACAAACCGACAAACAGACAAACAGACAAACAGACAAACAGACAAAAAAAATTTTAATTACAATCTCGGGTTCAGCATCGATATAATAACAACCCCTGCTACTTTTTTTTCATATATTTCCATTGTACAGACACCACTTTTCTACAATTTTATTATATGTATAGATAAGTCTGAAACCGCCAACCCGTCTTGAGCGCGCGTGGTGATCAATGCTCGTGCCTTCTCTGTATAAGAAGAGGCCTTTGCCCTGTAGTGGGAAAATAATACGCTGGTATTATTATTATTTACTTTTAATCATATCACATATACCGATCCTGTCCTCCTCGCATACAGCGAATTTCCGCGACTTCCAGGTCATGGGTCCACCATGTGAAGGGCCTACCTATGTGCCGCAGTGGACTTTTTGGCTGAATGATGATGATGACTAATAATTGAAAGAAAACGCGTTCATTTACCACGCGTTCGCTTACCCATTTACTCAACGTCAAAATACATCCCAAATCATAAAATATTATGTCCTGTACTGTTCATTTACATCTTATTTATTCTTTTATTTTTATTATAATTAATTAACTTAATCTAAACTATTAAATTATCTGTAGCACTTTTGTCATGGAACATCATTCCATTCTGTATCTGGGGAAGGGCGTTGTTAGCTGCGCTACAGTTTATACTTTTGCAGCTACGTATCATCGTTTTATTTGTAGTACTCTTGTGTCTTGTGTTATTGTTCCAAAATAAACTTTTTACTTTTACTTTTATTTGTTAGAACAATGACAGCGTCGCGAGCTCTTTGTCCAACCCCCTCCTGAAATCACAAAGATGATTGAGAATTGAACGAACTCACCATATAGGGGTCTACCCTTTATAGCAGAACTTTTTATGACATAATATTATTTTGCATAACAGCGGATAGCATAAACTTCATTTCGCAGAAAATCGGTTGGCATACACTCATTTATCATACATTCAAAACTCATAATTTTGTAAGTCAGAATCATCTTTAGGCATAAATTCCATATCCATAATAATTAAAAAGTAGAACCATCATATCGCAGAAAGTTCACAATCAGAATCGTCTTTTGGCATACCTTTCATATCGATAGTCATTAAAAAGCAGAACTATTATATCTCAGAAAGTTTACAGTTAGAATCATCTTTTGGCATATATTTCATATCCATAATAACTGAAAGACTCGTATATCACATGCAAACAAGCGTACACCATACATGCAGCCATGCAAACAAGCATACACCATGCATGCAACCATGCAAATAAGCATACACCATACATGCAGTAAATATAATACAGCATGCAGCTTGCAAGCATGCAGCAAACATACAGTATGCAGCTTCAACGCCCATCACCGCAGCTTCGGCTTGCTAGGCCGGCCAGCCTCAGCCGCGGCGGCGAGTGTTGAGACCACCTGCTCCTCAGCTCGCGGACCGCCTAGCCCCTCCGCGCCTACGCGGGTTTAAATTACACTCTAGGGGTAGGGCAGAAAAGACTACGTTGAGTCGGTTTTGCAGCGATTCGTTTCTGTCACTAACTTTTGTAGCACAACATATTGACTTTAGACAATATTTTAATATTCATTTAAGGTTAAAAATTGTTAGGTTTCATTTTATTAAGAGATAATTGTTGGATTTGTACTGGCAACATCGAAATATTCGATATATAAAAATGGCGGAACAACGGTTTCGATATAGTGCTCGGAGGGTAGTGCTCGTGATAACAACGTGCTGTGTCAGTTTAAAAAGATGGATTGGCATAGAATGCTTGGTGATGGTCAGGGTAGTGTTTCTCTACAGTATCTTGGTGTTTCATATCATTTTCCTTATCCCTGAAATATTGTAAATTAGTCTTATTAGACAGTTTAGATAATGATATTGGGGTAACGAATTTAGGATTCATTTGGGGATTAGTATCTATCTGACTGAGGTATGAGTTGTTTTAGAGCCAGGTTAGTTAATGCTACAAAATGCTATTTTATAGAAATGGCAATATGCCTAATAAAATTATTCCAAATGAAATTCTGCCATCTTCATAGTATGCCAAGTGTAATTGTACCAAATAATTGTCGCTGTAAATAAAGGTTATGCTAAACGAAATTCTGCGGAATTTTAACTTTGCGAAAGGTAATTATGCCTAATAAAATTCTGCCATTTTATAAGTATGCCATTGTAAATTCGGACATAAAAACATTCGGCCAAACATAATTATATTAAATAATTTTTATGCCTTACAAATATTCGTTTAAAGAAGATTATGCCAAGTGTGTTATGCCAAATAAATTTCGGAGCATCAAGATTCTGCCAGATAGAGGGAACCCGTTCTTGAGCACATTGTCCATCAGCAACTGTCCGCCTTTTTATCTACGAATGACCTACTTAGTCCTCTTCAATCTGGTTTTCGACCTGGTCATAGCACAGTAACGGCTCTTTTGAAGGTTACTGATGACATCCGCTGGGCTATGGACCACAAATCTCTCACCCTTCTTGTACTTCTGGACTTTAGCAGTGCCTTAACTCTGTTGATTTTGACATCCTTCTAGGAATCCTTAAATCTTTAAATTTCTCTCCGTCAACTATTTCCTGGTTCGACTCCTATCTTACAGGCCGCTCGCAGCGAGTTCGTCTCGACGAGGTTTCTTCTGATTGGTGCTCTCTCACCGCAGGTGTGCCTCAGGGTGGCGTTTTCTCTCCTCTTCTCTTTTCTATTTTTATTAACTCTGTCACCAGATTCATCTCTTTCTCACTTCTATCTCTATGCCGACGACCTGCAGCTTTACAATCATTTCGTAAGGGAAGATGCGGAAACCACCGTGTCTGCCATGAATAGTGACCTGGATTTGATTGGCGAGTGGTCGCGGTCCTTTGGACTGCAAATCAACCCCAGTAAATCCCAGGCCATTATTATTGGCGGCAGGTATATGCGGATTAGGCTCTGTCTCCACTCTGTCTGAATGGAGTTCAGATTGTATACGCAAACACGGTTAAAAACCTGGGGGTGAAAATGGATTCCTATCTATCGTGGACTGCCCATGTTGCTCAAGTCAGTCGCAAAATGCACTTCACATTCCATTCGTTGAAATGCCTCCAGAGCTTCTTGCCCTTGAACACCAAAATCTCCCTTGCTCAAACTCTCATTCAGCCCATTATAGATTACGCCGATGCCTGTTATTTGGATGCCACAGAGGAGCTTTTAAATAAACTTGAGCGTTTACAAAATATCTGTATTCGTTTTGTTATGATAATTTTTTGAGTAACTTGCAGGAATGTTAGCAAGTTTATTATTTTATGTATGAAAGTAGGGATCCCCCCGTTTTGCCTAAAGGATTTTGACAAATTTTCATTATCCAAACAAATTTTAGCAACCTTTTTTTATACCAATGCAATATTTGGAATGATTTTAGTACGCACATTTTCATTTGGTCTAATTTTTACTTGGCAGACTATTACCAAGGATAATGTCATTAAGGCATTTGGTCTTTAATCAAATGATTTATTACAGCAAACTATCTTTAGACAATAAACATTTAGTCAATCGATTTGTTATGACAAAAAATATAAAGACAAAATTAAGATTTTTTGGTAATTATATAATAAAAAAATGCGCTTTTATTTTAATATAATCATTTATATGCGATGTTATTTGCGTACTTCTTTGTAAGTTTATGTAAGGCTAAAAGCGTCTTGGTAATTTATGTCTCCGACCAACTGTTTGTCGTAAAACAAATACACAGAAACGAATCGCTGCAAAACCGACTTCACGTAGCCTTGTCTGCCCCACCCCTAGAGTGTAATTTAAATCCGCGTAAGCGCGGCGGGGCGAGGCGGCCCGCGAGCTGAGGAGCAGGTGGTTTGAAGGCCCGCCGCCGCGGCTGAGGCTGGCCGGCGAAGCCGGTCAGCAAGCCGAAGCTGCGGTGGTGAGCGTTAAAACCATCTGCGACGATAAGCTCGCGTGGAGCTGCCCAAACCCCGCAGCGCCGGAGCCGTGACAGAAACAATGCTTGCTGCATGTTGCATGCCTGCTTGCATGTTGCATGCCTGCTTGCATGTTTATTTGCATGCTGCTTGCCTGCTTGCATGCTGCATGCCTGCTTGCAGCTGCAAGCTTGCACTCTGCATGCCTGCTTGCATTCTGCATGCTTGCTTGCAGCTGCAAGCTTGCACGCGGCATGCAAGCAGGCATGCAGCATGCAAATAAATTGGTTATTTAAAACATATCTTATGCGACTTTCGGTTATTTAACGGTTGAATAGACGTTATTAGACAACTACGACGTTGTGTAACCGTTATTCCTACAACGATTCAGTCCCAGTGACTAAAAGGTCCTACTAAATAGTTGAGTGAACGTTTTAACGACCACTTTATACAACGTCGTATAATGGTACGAAAAAGTAGGTTAGGTAAACGTTATTACAACTATATAATGCAACGTCGTATAGTGGTACAAGTGTATAGGTTAGGTAAACGTTTTTATGACTTCTGTATATAACGTCGTATAATTTTGCCAGTGAATAAGTTACGTAAACGTTTTTACGACTGCTTTATACGACGTCGTATATTGTAGGTTGGGTAAACGTTTACCCAACTAAATAATACGATGTTATATAACAGTTTAGTTAAAAGGGTTCGTTTAACCAGCGTTGGTGATCTACGTAACCTTAACACGACTTTTATGTAATCAAACCGTCGCAAAAAGTTTATCTTTAGACCTGTATATAACGAAGTATTCTAGTGGTGAACTACGAATCAATATACGACTTTAGCGTTATTTTATAACCATTACAGAACTTTAAGCAGACCTAAAAATTATATAAAGGTCCAAAAGGGCCTTTTTTAAAACTAACTTCCATTTTGTCAGTTAAAAATCATTGTTACGATATTTACAAAAATATGGATCCAGATCAATGGAAAAAGCTTAAACAAAGTGGGGCTTTTAAACGGAAAGTAAGAAAAACTTTTGAATCACTGAAAACTGGCCCGCCATCTGCGAATTTTTACCTCAACAAAGCCTCAACAACAAAAATGGTTCCGTATAAATTTTATTTTTATTAGAAGTATTTCTATTGCTTGTTTTTTATTATTATTATAGTTCTCTTAAAAATGACATTCTTAAATATTCCAGATGAAACTTAAGAGTCAAAATCAAAAATTAAAAGTTCATCTGGTGGCATTGACATACTACAAAAGAATATTGTACCAGAAATAAACAGTTAGTTTATATTTTAAGATAATCACCTTATATTATAACTATATACAATGTTTCAAGTTGATTTAATTATTTTAGGTGACTCCGTTGATGATTATTTGGAGTATTTAGAGCCCTCTGAAGGACTATCTTCCGATACTTCAAGCTTATCTGCTGACAGAGATATCGAATTTCAGGAAGATATACAGAAATGGGCTGTTAATTTCAACATATCTCATGAAGCAATAAAATCTTTGAGCACATTCCTTAATAAAAGATTTCCTAATATAGTTCCGAAAGATCCTAGAACGCTTCTAAGGACAAATAGTGTCAATATAATACTATATACTGTTGATGCAGGCCAGTATTGGCACAATGGAGTAACAGTGACTCTGAGAAGAACATTTGAGAATAGTTCTAAACGAGCACATGTATTTTGTACCTTTAGTGCATACATTGTTTTAAGTGGTAACTTAAAAATAAAAATGCTGAAAAACTGTTTATATCTTTTTATTTACTAAGTTTTGGCATGCAAAATCACAGTAAGTACAATTAAATAAAAAAGTGGAACTTTTAATATTTTTAGAACTTTCCTTATTACCTACACAATCACTAAAAATAAAGGTTTGTGCGCAAAGTTGAGACACAGCTTAACGTGGAAGCGCCGACCATGCCCGCGAAAGAGAGAGGTGGGAGAGTAGTTTAATAACAACAACAGTTTGAAAGATAAGTACCTTAAGTCGGATACGTGGTCGCGAATGATATTTTAAGCAGATAAATGGTAGTAACAATGATTACACTCGTCTTCCGGAAAATGATCATATATACTGAATACTGAACAAGTTTGACACCAGAAAAAATTATAACTCAATAATTGCTTAACTTTATCGCTACCAGTTACAACAAAATGAGCTGGTATTCGAGTATTAGTAGGAGTGGGACTGTGACAGTTAAAGCAATTGCTTGACAATATAAAATGAGTTCTTCTCCAAGGCCACTTGCTCCTTTTGAGGTTTTTTAAATCATGCCGTGTTATAAATTTATCGACATCCAAAAACACTTCCATAATTTATTGATGTCCACTTTACTTCACCTGAAAATTACAAAAAATGTTAATTTTCTGTCATTTTATGAAACGTAGGTCCGAAGTAAGTATTAAAATAAAAAAGTCACATTAATACGTAACGCGTTTTTTATAAAATATTACACCGTGTGTTATGGTTTTATTTTGCAAAGTAGGTAAATGCAACACAAGCATAGTAACATAATTTTAATTAAGTCATTAAAATCAAGTACATTCAATAAAATGAATGTCATTTGTAATGTGATCGTCATTCTCTGTTCATAATGTTTATATCTCACGGAACTCTAAAATCATTTATAATGGCCGGCTATCTTGGTCGCAAGAAACCGCATTATGGACCTTTTCGTTCTATAAATTGTTGTATAGAAGTCACTTCATAACTTTGACAAGATGGCTGGTATTTAGTATAAAAACAAATTTTAAATAATAATCAACAATAGTTAAATTTCAACGAATTCGAGGGGGGTGCAAAAATTTCACAACAACTCACCTATATTTAATCATAAAACTAAAGGTCCCATAAAAACAAGGTGTTACACACTCTGTTCGCGTATATTACAAACCTTATATAGTAAATGTCAATTTAGTTATGATAATTTCTAACTTACCTTTTAAATTCTATTTTTATAAAACACGATGCAGCAAATATCAGGAACGAATGAGAATGAATGGAATGGACTGAATGTATACTATAAACGTCGATGTTAAACACTTGTGCGACATTTCAGTCATCTTCTAATGTCTATATAACTTTTATAGGACACCAGTGGTTCCATAACAGTCGAGATATAACAATTATCTAACCAAAAAGTCGGTCGGAAACTTTTATTTAACATTTAAGCAACGTTAAAATAGTTCTCCACTAACTTTTATGTAACTTTTAAATAACAATAATGTTGTATAATTTGGGCCTATTTCGCGTTATATAAACGTCTACAACTACGTTTATACAACCCACCTTATAGAACCAACAGTAAATGAAAAACTTTTACTCATCTATTATACAACGTAAATTTGTTACATAAGCAAGCAAATCATGACCAAGATAACCTGTTACTGCTCGTGAGAATCGCGGATGTTGACTTTCAGAATTTTGACCTTGACATCTAGGTCAATAACATTAAGGTCAAGGACAATGCCCTTAAGGTGTCCCATGGTGTTTCCCCACCCTACTACACCCACATCGTATCGAATTTTTTTCATAAATTGAAAACTAGCGAAATTAAGTATTTGGCTTATTTTATTTTGCGTAAAATATGTTATACCAACTGAAATATTTGACTAAATTAAAATTGGTAAAAGTACTAGTTGGTAAGCAATTTATTGTTTAAACGTTCACTTGCCAAACATTAGGTTTGCGTTACAATTATTTGTGAAGAGTTTATTTGCTAAGTAATAATTTGGCAAATGAAATTATGCAGAAAATTGTTTGGGAAGTGATAATTTGTCAATTTCTTTTAGATGAAACAAGGGAGACCCATGAAAGTAACATTCAAGACAATACTGTCGCAAAAAAAAACTGAAAAATACTCACGAAAACTCAAAAAAATTACAAAAAACGAAAGTTCAAAACCAAATACACCGACTTCCGAAATTAAAGTTATTTTTGACTTTGTAGTCTTTTTTGGAAGTCGGTTATTCTTTTTTTTTTGTTATGTTTTTAGTTTGTTATTTAATTCAATCTTATTTTATTTTATTCAATTCAATTTAATTTAATTCAAGTTAATTATAAGTATAAAAGATTATTGATATTTCAGTTCTAATGACATTGTTATCCATCTTTGTATTAATTATTATTGTATAGTGAGATCTAAATAAAATGCTGTAAGTAGTGATAGTAGTGTTAGCTTAGGAGTGATAGTAGTGTTAGCTTAGTAGTGATAGCTAGTGGTGTGACCGTCACACTGCCAAGTCATAGGTCTCGAGTTCGAACCCAAGGCACGCACCTCAGAGTTTTCGGATTCATGTGCGTGTTGTATAATGATCACTTGCTTCAAAAACGGTGAAGGAAAACATCGTGAGGAAATCTGCATGCCTGAGACATATTTCTCGACGGCATGAGAAGCCAAGTCAGAGGCCCATGGCCCACTAACCACACGAAAAGGAGAATAAAATGCTGTGCCTGTAACTATAGTTTAGATTTTTATTTAAGTATTTATTTTTTAATAAATAACTAAATAAATAAAACTACGAAAACGACACCTATGACAAAAAATGAGTAAAATTTCGCAGCCGCCATCTTGGATTTACATCACGTTCGGCTTTGTCCGTGTGGTGCCGGACTTAAAGAATCACTAACCTTCGGTTTGCCGACGACATAATTATCATGGCTGAGTGAGACCATGGAGGACCTCAGTATCTCGATGACCTTAGTAAAGCCTCCGAAAGAGTGGAATCTTAAAATGAACATGGACAAGACATATGTCAAATGCCCATGTAACACCCGCTCTCATAAAGATCGGAGACGCTACGCTCGAAGTTGTAGACGAGTATGTTTACCTAGAACAAACTGTCCAGCTAGGTAGGTCCAACTTCGAGAAAGAGGTCAATCGTCGAATCCGACTCGGTTGGGCAGCGTTCGGGAAGCTACGCAATATCTTCTCGTCCCACATACCAAAGTGTCTCAAGACGAAAGTCTTTGACCAGTGCGTATTACCGTTATGGCACTGAAACGTGGTCGCCCACAATGGGCCTTATCAGAAGTCCCCACTTTCCCCACTACTCGAGCCGCTCGAGTCCACTCGACATAAGCGAGCGCACAGTGAGGAGGGGATCATTCTTGTCGCAGGCTCGGGCCGTTGCTCATGTTGTAGCGTTTAGATACTGAATTAACTTTATTGTGGTCTGAATTAGAATAAAATCATTGGAAATATAATTTGAATGAGTGTGTTACTAAGCTTTGGGAATAAAAAAATATTTCTGTTATATTTCTTACTTTCATTTATTTTAAGATGTCGGACCCACCGCCTTCATATATATTTAAATATATTACCTCCCCCCCCCCTCCCTTCCTCTTTATTTGAATATATTACCTTTTGCCTTTTTATATATATTATTTGTTTTACTCTGTTATTTATTTATTTTAATATTAAGTCAATTACCCATAGTTTCAGTGACACTGACAACGTTACCCTTACATGCTGTCTATGATATTGGCGAAGATGAATTGTGATGCAACCGTGAGAATACGAATATCTTTAAAAAACATGCGGAGCAGTCTTTGGGGACTGCCGATAGAAGTGAAACTAAGTAACGCCATCGAACGAAAATGTCAGGAATTTATGTGGCTTGCTGTCAGTACAAGAACGAAAGCTGTAGCTTCATTTAAAAAAATCCAAAAAAATAAAACAGAGTGCGCTGTCAACAAAAAAGCCTTCGGTGACGATGACGCCTTCGGTGACGATGACGCGAGTGATTTTTGTTCACCCAAAAAGTGCTCAACGCGCCTAAAGAAGTTTTCACTTCAAGAAACTCTGGTACCTACCTCGCTGGTACTTCAAGAAACTCTGGTACCTACCTCACTGGTACTTCAAGAAACTCTGGTACCTACCTCGCTGGTACTTCAAGAAACTCTGGTACCTACCTCGCTGGTACTTCAAGAAACTCTGGTACCTACCTCGCTGGTACTTCAAGAAACTCTGGTACCTACCTCGCTGGTACATTGCTTGAACAGCTCGTTTTCACTTCAAGAAACTCTGGTACCTACCTCGCTGGTACATTGCTTGAACAGCTCGTTTTCACTTCAAGAAACTCTGGTACAGTCGGTACCCAACATTGTCTGACCCCCCAGTATGTAGGTGCGACGCTCGGAACGAATTGCTAAGTCCCGCCCCATCTAAATAAAATATCATCTGTTAAGCCATTTTAATCATTATCTTGTTGTCGTTAAGGTTGAATGGCTTATTAAGAAGTATGTTTAGTGTTTACACTGCTATTATCTAATCGTTAATTTCGCATGTATTCAATAGGTTATTGTGGCCTAGCGGTGGGACGCTGGATTGGTGACGAACAGTGTGTGGGTTCGAAATCAACATCCGCATATTAAAAATTTGTTTTTTAAATGTTTTCATTTATGATTTCTATTATATTTCTTGCATTATGTTTAACGGCCAATATGATTTTCGCCTAACAAACTTATCTTGTAAACAGGTGGGTAGACAAAAAAATATTTAAGTCCATAGAACTTACAATTACCAAGGATGAGTATATTACGAAGTAAATCATATTTACTTTGTGCGGTAGATCGATACTAAAAATGATCTAAGTGACACTGGTCAGTCTATAGCAGTGACTACGCACAAACATTTTGTAAAACGTTTGACGTGAATCGTGAAAAGTAACATCAAAATTAAATTATTTTACTGAATTTGTTGGAAGTAACCAAAGCGTCATGTCGCAACTCAGTGATTTATACTAAATATAAAATTATATTTTTACATGAGCAGATTGTTGGAATCAAAGAGATTGATCGTAGACTTAATATAGCGGTAAGTGTTTTAATATTTTATTTTACCGTTAAAATTGTCTAAATACAAACAGATTTTTTTCTAGACGAGTGATTAGTATTTCTTACAACCGTGTATTTGGCTATTTTTCCATTACACTCACTCCTTACAAGCCTACACGCTTCCAAAAATGTTAATAAGCTTTTTTTTTTGTTTTAGTGAAATACGGTCAGGTTATGGCTAAAACGTTATGGAGACACTGGAAATATTCAGCGAAATTGTCCAGGTGCAAAACCCATGATGATGATGACTATTGTTGCAAGCCATGTTCAACGTCCATTTATGCCTATTCGCTGCTCAAGAAGGTGTAGGTAACAGTTATTAACTGGCCATCTAAAAGTCCCGATTTGAATCCCATAGAAAACCTATGGGATTAAATAGTTTTAAATTGGGACACATCCGAAGTGCGAACTAGAAACAATTTGGCTGAGAAGCTGAGATCGTGTCTTCGACATGGGAATACATGAAAGGAAAAGATTTGTGTTGGAACATAGTGTGCGGTATGCGTAGCCGCTTACAGCAAGTAATAGAAGGAGATGGTGCGCCACTCCACTATATAACTTTTCTATCTACATAAGTATTATTTTATAAACACAATAAGTAAGTAAGTAAATGCTCAATTCAATTAATGCTAAACCATTAAAATGTTACAGATTCTGTTGTGATATTATTGTTATAAATGGAAATTCATTTTTCTATTTAATAGCATGTTGATTCACTACATACCTATAGCTATAAAACTGTAAAACATTTCACAAATTAATCCATCTTCTCGTTAAGTAACAAACTTCGAAGCATTACCATACTTTAAATAAAAAATGTTTATTAAATGGTTAGGTTTGAATGTGATACTATACAATGTATAATTATTCATTTTTAAGTATGAGCAGTTACTTACTTTATTTACTTTAAGTATATTTTAATGAAATAATAAAGATTGTTTCATTACTTGCATTGATTTTGTTTTATTCCTATACAAACTGCCCAAATGAAAACACATTTTTATCGTCTTCGTTCTTTAAAGAAAAGTAAAAAAAAAACAATTAAAAAAAACATTGTGAACAAAAAGTAGTATAAGGGTTTATGCTGGTTTCGAACCAAGAAAACGACGTATATAATAATAATCAGTCGGCCCCAATCACCATGAGACCAAGACAACTCATATTATGTGTCTTCAAATTAGATGTTAGTTGTGATGCTACACGCAATATTCTATAGAATTTGAACCATATAATATATACAATAAAGTTAATTAACGCACAATCACAAGCGGAATTGGCTATTACGAGTAAGCGTAGACAGCTGTAGTGTTATTGACGCGCGATATGTTTTTTTTTAATCCACCCTCACCTTGTTTACTTTTAGTAGTTGTGTTTCATTTTAATACTCATTAGCCTCTAAACCTTATTGCCAACAAGATAATAATTAAAATAGCTTAACAACATGATTATCGAAATGTTCGAAGGAGTATTCCAATTTGCGATAAGGTTCAAATTCGCTATTATTCAAGGGGGTTAGATAATGTTGGCCACAGACTGTACCTGCCTCGCTGGTACATTGCTTGAACAGCTCGTTTTCACTTCAAGAAACTCTGGTACCTACCTCGCTGGTACATTGCTTGAACAGCTCGTTTTCACTTCAAGAAACTCTGGTACCTACCTATTTGTTGTAAGCCAATCCGTAACCATTGAGAGAGCAGTGTTTACATCGTCAAAATGTTGTCTATTCCTGTCTTCTTTAAAAATAAGAGAGGTATCATCTGCAAACAGTACCTACAACTTCACAGATACCAAACTGATTTATAGAATATCGGAAAGGTTAAGGGACTAGTCGTTTTTTTGGTAGCAACTAGCAACAGCTTAGCGACAGGCGCCCGGCGGGCTTGAAGGCGTCCGCGAGCAAGCATAGTAAAATGTGACTGTTCCTAAATTACCAGGCTGTCAAAATTTACGTTTTTTTCTAATTAGAAATTATAGAAATTTGTGTTACGAGTAAGGTCGGCTTTTTTTTTGTCTTTCTTGCAAGTAGGTACGTAGTAGATTCTTATTTCCTGCCTGTTGCATTTCATTATGCCGGCAGGAGTAGGTATGACGTTCTTGAGCGACAAATTGGCAGTCAGAGATCCGATTGTTTTAAGTTATTTTGGTTTATCGTTTAATCGTTATTAAGTCTTTATCATTCGCACCAGGCTTTAAAAGATTACCGGTAGATACCTACGGTCCCGATAATTACGCACGTCCACTAATTACTCGCAAGGTCAGGCTGTCTGACTAAATAGACAAAGCAAACGGTTCTACATAATATGCCTGGCCCTAGCCCTGGAACGGCCCTGGCCACTGCCTACTTCATTATAATATTATATAATGAAGTAGGCAGTGGCCAGGGCTGTAGTCAGGAATTCATTTCGGGGGGGGGGGGGGGGGGTTGGGTTGACAACTTTTTTTTATAAGAAATAAAGTAAGTATTTCTGATTTCGAGAGGGTAAATAAAGAGTGTAGATTTATGAAAAATTTTATTATCGGAATTCGGAGGCCCGGCAATCTAAATGGGGGGCCCGGGGCCCAGGTATGCAGAAAATTTAAGAACTAGAAGAACATTGAAATATATGAGCGAGCGGAGGGAGCTCGAACATGTTGCACCCTACATTTATAAAAATAAGGTTGTATAAATACAACCTTATTTTTTATTCATTACAAACCTCTTAAGGGGTCATTGTACTCATCATTATGAACAACTTTTACTATGGGACCAAAGCTGAAATCGCGAAAAAAAAAATCAGCTGTCCCATACATTTATGTTCGCATATAGGTATCTCGTCAAATTGTAGGGAACAGCAGATTTTTTTTTCCCGCACCCATCAAATGTCTGAAATTTATCACGTTCAGTGCCGGGTGCAAACAAAATCTGATGTATATTTTAACAAGATTTATTAAATTATTAGTCTATGCGTTGGTTTTAAAATACAAGAATTTCAATATTTTAAAATTTATTGGTCTCAGTTACAAATACTCACAAAAAATTTAAAAGGTTGTTTTAAAACTGCTTATAGCGACAACAAGACCCCCCAGAAAACACTATTTCACTTCGTTTTACAGTGTTTTATAACACGGTTTTAAACCTAACGCCGTTGACCGCCTACGATGGTTAACTTTAGCGAAAACGTAATGCCCGGTCCCAGAGGGTCCACTTAGAATATGTATGGCGGCATGGCGTATGAGCTCGACGAAAATGGGTGGAGTCAAGGCTAGGTTTTCCGGACCTGTAGGCCTTTGAAATGCTACCTCCGCCTCCCCCAAATGCAGAGCGACGCATTTATTTACGATGCACCGCCTACGGTTTCGTGAAAAATCTATGCCACAGCATAAAATATTTGCACAAAATATTTGCAGATGATCAACTGACCTAGCTTTTCTTAGGTTCGATTATTTTTCTTAGGTTTACATTTTATAGGACCTACGGTGTAGTGAACTAAAATGGTTACTTTAAATGTAAAATGTACTTCGGCGTTTTCACACTAACAGACACCAACCCGATACCGATATGTTGGCAGTTATACCAACATCGATTCAATACCGATATGATTATTATCGGCTCAATGTTAATGGTGAATATCGATGACGCGGTCGCAGCAAACAACCTGAACCACAGTACTAAGAATCGTCGACGTCTCGAAGTCGGCAGTGCGAAAAACGAAAAAGTTTGTTCAAGTGGAAGAATGCCGCTTCTCTAACCGCACTGTCTCTTCACCGGTAGGTATCGTGCCGATATCGGTGTCGGTCGCTGTCTGCGACGGTATAGGTGACAATAACAATACAATGTAAAAGCGTTTGGTAGGCACTAAACGTTTCCGATTATATGACCGCCGACATCGTGTCGATGTCGGGTCGGTGTCGTTACCAGCTAATGTGCTGTGTTGTAACAATCAGTTCATTTTATCACAGATAATATAATACTACGTACAGATACCCAATCCCATACAAAGAAATGACACCTCCCTAGTCGGGCTATTGACTGGCTAAATGTGCTACAGTTATGACAAATTGAGTAAAACGCCATCTATTGCAAAGAGCCCTAAACAAAAAGGTTTTATCTTTTTTTGTTGAAAATACGAGATTTATGAGTTACAATAGATAAATCAGCATTAAACAAGGAAGTTTTGATTTTTACTAATCTTACTTCAGCCAAAATCTTCCGTTAATCGGTTTTTAGTGACTGTTTATCATTATTGTTACCTATGCTGCCATCTATGATCTTTTTTAAAGACTAATTATAATTTATTCGAATTGAGACATTTTATTAATGAAAGACACAAAATTATATTACATTTTGATCACGTAAAGTAAAGTAAGGTAAAACAGCTTTATTCATTTTGTAGCGGTTACACCGCCACATACGAACTACCTAGGCTATGACGTCACACAAATTCTGTATCGTGCAGTTGGAGTTTACTGCGCAATCGTATTATACAGAAATACAAACGTCCCTCACGCAGATCATCGGTGAGATTAGTGCGACCATGTTATCAACATATTAAACCAATAGTGGCATGAGATGGGGCTTCATCGTGAAAGGCCTATCGAAGTCTATCATAACTTTCTTGTTGACTTAAATGACATCGAAACTCATAAAAAATCATTGTACGATTTTCTCGCGTTAAATTCATGCTGAATTGCTGACGTGACACAGACAATTATTTTCAATTTGACGCCGCGCACAATTTTAAACAAATGACAAATGATTATAATACATACACAATAAGATTGGCAAAAGTTCCATTTTCAAAATTAGAACTTATTTTTTTATTATATCGTATACAAGTAGCCAGTTCCAAAAACTTTCAGTTTCGCCCTCGTAACAGATCACATAGGAGCCTCAGGTGCTAGATTTTTACACACTAGGATTCTCTGTGTCGTGGTCTACGACACAGGGATTCCTAGTGTGGGGTCCAGTCTCTTCCCAAATGTACTCTTGGCCGATCCCACTTTAACGTTCTGGATGAATGGCGGGCCAGTTCTTTAGCATGCCTATGAAATCGTAGCAGAGTCGAAGCAATAAACAACTGTCTCACACGGAGGAGGCTACTTTCTGAGTACAGGTGTGTTATGGGATAGTTCGTAGAACGTACACAGAAAATCATAAATTTTAGGTCACTTCTATCATAATTATATGGTTTTACTAAAAATAAATATCAGATCTATGGTTAGGTCTGAGGCACACAATTTTTTATTTATTATTGCCATTGATTAAAAATTTTCTTTGAAGTATATTCTGCTGCCTTTTTTTACAACTTTGGATATCTCTATAAGTAGAATGGGCTAAAAATGGTCTTACTGTTTCGCGTACACTGTGACCATATTCTTTTGTTTTGGATGTTTCTCACCGCTCATGAAAATCCGTAAATATTGACAGCTACTTATGAAGTAACAATTGTCGTACTTTATTGACAAGTGACGTACCTACTGCTACAGTTATAATTTATCGAATCTTTATTTTAGGCTATCGACATTTTATTAGAACGTTTCAGTATACTGTAGTATAGTACTAGGGTAAATTCAAAACTGAAAGTTGTTCACACAGAGCCAATAAGATAAAACCACGGATTAGAGAAAAAAAATCTTGTGTTGCTAACTCCGCTAATACATTTGGTCGTTTTATTATACACTTTTGTTTGAAACAGCTATTTTTTTCTAATTTTCATTATTCTTGCCAGAGTGTAAATTGTTTATATTAGTATCCTACTACCAACAAAAACAAGAAAAGACATCACCGGACTGTCTGTTGAGCACAACATTGAATTGTCCTGTGTTGAGCTTGATAAGCATGTTATAGTTTGCGTATACCGACCTCCAAGCTACCAGAATCTATCCATGTTTGATTCTGTAATGGAAGATGTATTAAAGAAACTCAGTACTAGTAGTAAGTCAATAATCATATGTGGTGATTTTAATATTAACTTATTAGAAAATAACTCGAATACTGTTAGATTTAAGTCTTTTTAGGTCATTTGATTTGTCAAATGTTTTCTTTGACCCGAGTGACAGCTTCTTCTGCCACTTGTATACCTAAATAATATTCTTTCAACACAGTTGCTCGTAAAGTGGCTCTTATTTAACCGCTTTTAGGTTCATAATGCAGTGTATTATAGACACGTGCTTTTTTCTTTACATAATCGCACTAGTGCGGTAATGTGCGCCATAGATAACTCATTCATTATATCACATTCACATTTATCTCATTCATTATTATTTCATTTATTTTAAGAGAAAAATATTAAGTTAACTTTATCCAGTAACATGTATTAACTAAAGTACAGTTATTTATTTGCTAGTAACATAGTATTAGTAGGTATAAATAGGTATATATGGTAGGTAAGCAGGTAGATATGTAGGGTAGGTAGGGTAGGTTAGGTACTGTAAGGTTTTATTGTATTATCAACCTTATGTTGTACTGGCTGTTATGAATATATCAGTTCGAACTATCTGATGAGTCACTTTCTAATTTAGAATAGGTTCGTAATAATTGTTTTATATAGAAAATAGCAGAAGGCTAGCTGTCACTTCGTAGGCGCGTATTCATGTTGTAATATATTTTGACCTAAAATAACTAATTAAATATATATTATAAATATAACGTATCACTGTATCATTGAAGAGAACCCGCACTACACACTCAGCTACGGAGAACATAACTGTCCCACACTAAGAGCGTCTCGGCGCCCCACACGAACACGCACCCCTCACATATGGGGATGGCGCTCCGTCTGGGTTAACATCTATTTTGCTAAAAGGGGCATAGCCCTTGCAAAATGTGTTTGATAAACACAATTGGTTAACTCATGACTGAGGACCCACAGTTTAGTCAGGAGTGACTGACATTTAATGGGGATTGAGTTTTATACTAGGGGATGATGCTTGATCTAGGCTGATACCAACTTCGCTGAAGGGGCATAGCCTCGCGAAGTGTGTCGATTCGACACATTTGGTTTCTGCCGATGATTGAGGATCGACAGTTCAGTCAACATGAACTAATAATTTGGGATTTTGATATTATTGCGGTGTGATGAATTTTCGAGAATTATTCATCTGG
Source organism: Conistra vaccinii (assembly GCA_948150665.1). NCBI lineage: Eukaryota > Metazoa > Arthropoda > Insecta > Lepidoptera > Noctuidae > Conistra > Conistra vaccinii. The sequence continues at coordinate 198,566 of OX411324.1, forward strand.
AGTGTGGCCATGAGATAGTTATTTTGGTTGGACACTTACTTCTTGATCCTGAATTCCCTCTGGCTCAACATTGTCCGATGGGGTTAAGGTTTCTGATGTTAAGTTTCTTTCGTATCTCTTCTAAACCCCCTCTGGGTCGATGTGAATTATCACATCAGTTTGTTTGTTTCCCGAGGCTTGCCGTACCTTTTACAGTGGTTTTGCTGCGGTATGGTTTAGGCATGACAGCGTTGAATTTTTGAAGTGCACATTAGCACATGCCATAGTTTAATTTGGCTGACACTTAGCGTAGTGTCAGGCCTTCGCGACTCGCTTGTCATGAACTAAGCCATCTCTTGTAAGAGAAAGACCTCAGCCGTGTAATTGATTTCCCACTGTTAGGTAGTTTTTCGTATAGGTATAGGTAGGGAAAGTCAGATTGTTCGAATGTTCTGAATAAAAGCAATTTTCCTGTGCTTTTATTCGAGGTGGGCGTAGCTCATGTAAGGTTTTATTGTATTATCAACCTTATGTTGTACTGGCTGTTATGAATATATCAGTTCGAACTATCTGATGAGTCACTTTCTAATTTAGAATAGGTTCGTAATAATTGTTTTATATAGAAAATAGCAGAAGGCTAGCTGTCACTTCGTAGGCGCGTATTCATGTTGTAATATATTTTGACCTAAAATAACTAATTAAATATATATTATAAATATAACGTATCACTGTATCATTGAAGAGAACCCGCACTACACACTCAGCTACGGAGAACATAACTGTCCCACACTAAGAGCGTCTCGGCGCCCCACACGAACACGCGCCCCACACGAACACGCACCCCTCACAGTAACCTACCTACCCTGGTAAGAAGGGTAGGGTAGGTAGGTAGGGTAGGTAATTAGGTAGAAACAGGTAATTAGGAAAGGTAGATGCGCCGTAGATAAGTACTTAGTGCTAACCGTGCGAAGCCAGGCTGGGTAAAGCTAGTTACTTATAAATAAAAGGATTTCTCTTGCTACATCAGACTATATTGTACAAAATAGAATGTAAGTAGTACGCCAAATTTTAATTATAACTGTGCGTTTGCACTGGCGAAACATTCACATCAAAACATGTTGGAATCTCTATTTTCTGTCAATTTTTCATACAATGTTTGACAGGAACTAGAGATTTCAACATGTTTTGTCGTGATGTTTCGCCAGTGCAAACGCACGGGTCAATACAGGTATTTATTTACGTTATTTTTGATAGTCATACAGAAATCTATTATTTCTTACTTATTATTTTTACACATCCCATCGGACTATGAGAGTGAGGGAAGAGAGAGTGCACTCGTGTCTGCGCACACACTTGTGCACTATAATATCTCCCGCGCCGAAGGCCAGTCTCCGTTGAGATTGGCCGCCGTGACCGAATATTTTTACACCAATAATATTTCTCAATATGAAATTGTATCCACAACGGTTTAAGGTAACTGAATAGTACACTGTATGTGCCAGCATTCATTTCAATGTTACTGAATATATTGTCTATTGGAGTGTAGTTTTAACATGAGGTACACACATCAACACCGTCTAGGGATACTTTGAAAAAAGTCGATAAAGTTCTTAAACTCAAAAATTACTGGCCGATTTTAAAATCTTGTGAAGAAAGTTTATTTTGTAGACCTTTTTGGATGATCGAAATTTAAATGATCGAAATAGTATATGCTGCCATGATAGTAGGTACTTACTAATTCCATGTCATTACTCCGACTATTAAATAGTTATCTGTGGAATTTATATCGCATAATATTAGCATGAAATACAAAATTATTACTTTAAGTTGCAGAAAATCACCCATATTATATAAAATATGTTATGAATCGGCGTTTTTAGTATTTGTTGATTATAAACAGTATATGTTACATGATACACACAAGTTTCAAATTCCTAATTTGTTTAGTTGTTGAGATAGAGCTCGTACAAAAATGGTCTAAAACAGACAACTTCTACGGCCCCCTAATTCATCATTTTTGAAGATAAAAACAAATAAAAATTATATTTATTCTCTACTCGATGAGCTCTAGAAAATGATACCCCACATGCCAGGGTCAGATTATTTTTTTTTCAAAATTTAATTTTATTGTATGGCGACCCCCCTTTAATTTTTAATTTTATTATTTGTTGCTCTTGCGGCAATAGAAATGCTCAATCTGTGAAATTTTCAACTGCCTACCTATTACGGTTCATGAGATAGAGCTCGCTGACAGACAGACGGACAGCGGAGGCTTATGAATAGGGTTCCGTTTGTCACCCTTCGGGTACGGAACCCTAAAAACAAATACAATTAAGTAAGCAACCAGTTTGATTTTGTCTAGACTCTAAATTGTCCTATGGAGCAGGACCAGCATGTTTCCAAGCATTCTTATCTTGGATATAATCCTCTAATCTGTAATATGCTTGTTTACAAAGTGTACCTACTTTTTACATGAGTTTTAAATTTTCTTTCATTTAATTGTAATATATCACAAGGTATTTTGTTGTAACATTTAACACAGTACCCCATAAAAGATGTATGTACTTTAGATAATCTGAAAAATGGTTGATCTAGTTTATCTTTATTTCTAGTATTAAAATTATGTCTATCACTTATTTTATTAAAAAGATGTAGATTTACATAATATTTTCATAAATGAATTGGCAAGGAACGGTCATAATATTAATCCTTTTAAATAGTTCCCTGAGAGATTCGCGACGACGGAGATCATAAATGGCTCTGACAGCTCTCTTTTGCAAAATAAAGATAGATTCAATGTCAGCAGCCCGACCCCACAGTAAAATGCCATACGACATAATGCTGTGGAAGTAGCTAAAATAGACCAAACGCGCGGTTTCTACATCTGTTAACTGTCTGATTTTCAAACAGCATAAGCGGCCGAGCTTAGCCGCCCCGCAAGAGATGTTATATGAGGTCCCCATTGTAATTTCTCGTCTAGCGTGATTTCGTCACAACTCACAAGATCCACGAATGACAGCTGGGACCAACAGCTTAACGTGCTTTCGAGGCACGGATTAGTCTCGGTATTTAAAGATGGTCACCCATCCACAGACCAATCCCGGCAAGCGTAGCTTAACTTGATGGATCGACCCGTGCGGCTGTTATTACTTAGCCACGAGCTCCTCCTCCAGTTCAAATTTCTTAGAACAATAACATCAATTAAAATAGTTAGTAGTAGGTAGTTTATGAAACTGTTGGAGGGGTATTAAAACACGAGCGTTTTAATACCTAGTTATGTGCAGTTTTATACACACTACTAGATCTATCCCTACTAAATAAATGATAAAAGTTAAAAGAGTACGCAATATTTTTACATGTCGTCATTCACTAAACTCCCAACAGTCTGGCAAAATCAACATCGTTTTACCTGGTAACACAGATAATATAATACTACGCTGGTAACACAGATAACCTGGTAACATTGATCGCAAAAACAATGTTTGCTTTTATTTCGTTTTGTAATGTTTTTTTGGATAATCTGAAGAAAATTTAGCAAACTTGATTGTGAAATGTAACACCACATGCTTTATTAATCCTTTCAGACCGTGACATACTAATTTTAACCGCAAATTCCACCATTTTTTATCGCTAAGCAATTGCTCACTTGACGTCAAGCTGACAACTGAATTCAGATATGCCTGCGGACACCTAAGTGGTGGTGACGCTTATGTGCCGTCCACTGCTCCTCTGGTATTGGGACGGAACCGCCCATTCTTCTTTGTAGGTACCTACTCTTTTACCCTCTCTGAAATCAGAAATGCTTTATTTCTTCAACCCCCCCCCCCCTCGAACTGAATTCCTGGCTACGGCCATGTAAACAGTCCAATATGTAAAAAAAAACTCATAAAAATAAATTTCAATGACATAGGTAAAAATTAATCTGTTTACATTATTGTTTTATTTATAGACCTAGAAAGCCTTTAAAACAATAAAAAGTGAAAAAAAATAATAGTAGGATGAAAACCATTAGAAAATGAGGAGAATATTATAAAAATTAAAGGAAAAATAATTTACGGGCGATCTGAGGTCGGGAAGGGGATGGGGGTGAGTTTTTAAGGGTAAAAAACGGTTTTTCTCGATTTCCGGCAAAACTAAAAGTCCTATGGAAAAAAGTCAAATGGCAAAGTTGTAGGTAATAAAAAGACCTAAAACTTTTGTATTTACACTTTTTTCACATAACCTCAAAATTTATGTGAAAAACTCAAAAAACCAAGTTTTTTGTTTTTTGTTTTTATCTTTTTCAAATTTTTGTTTTTTTTTTCACGAAATTTGGTGAAAACTTACCTTTTTATGTCCCAAACACGCTGTAAATTATTTGATTAGAAATATTTATTTTTTCACCTTATTTTGAATTAATATCGAAAAATCACCCTAATTTTCAATCGAAAATTCACCCGTCAAAATATCAGCTTTTTTCAAAAAGTTGGTATGTTTTCTGTTCGTTGAAATCTCTACTTTCCGACGGTGCAAAAAAAATATATGTTACAATAGTAAATCTTCTCAGAAAATGCAAAAAATCGAAAAAAACTCGTATTCGAAAATTTTTTTTTAATCATTATAAATAACTAGCTTTTCCCCGCGGCTTCGCTCGCGTGGATGTTGGAAAACCAAAGAAAAGTACTACCGGGATAAAAAGTATTCTTTGTCCAGGTAATAAACTATCTGTCGCCTATATCCAAATCGCCAAATCCTATTAGTAGCATAACGTAATGATTGTACTTTTTGTTAGGTTACTGTTCAGAAATAGTGCACGATGTCTATAATGATAGAAATTGATGAATTGATAGAAATTGAGAGAAGAATTGTAGAGGAGCTGGAAACTAAGTAATAACAGCCGCACGGGTCGACCCATCAGGTTAAGATGGGTGACCATCTTAACATACCGAGACTCCTCCATGCCTCGGAAAGCATGTTAAGCCGTTGGTCCCGGCTGCCATTCATGGATCTTTGACAGTTGTTACGGGTCGTCAGAAGCCCGAAAGTCTGACGACCAGTCTTACCAAGGGGTATTGTATTACCCAGTAACTCGGTTGTGGAGGTCAGATAGGCAGTCGCTCCATGTAAAATAATGGTATTCAGCTGCATCCGGTTACACGGGAAGCCGACCCTAACATAATTGGGAAAAGGCTAGGCAGATTGATTGTTTAATAATTGAAATACTATATCGTGAATTCATGAAACCCTAGTACTTTTTGTTAGGTTTTTTTAGGTACTGCTCAGAAATTGTGTACGTGTCATGAACAGAATACCGTCTTGAACTTCGATTGCAGCGTCACCTATCGGGCCCAAAATTGTGAATAGCAAATTCCAAAAAATAGATGTCGTTGTGTGTATCTTGATATAGGTCAGTGCGATGCAAATAAAATATTTCAACCCTTTTCATCCCAGTAGGGGTTGTTTCCGAAAAATATTGATACACGTTATTCTTTGTTTTCGGTTTTAAGTATAAATACTGAGTTTCGAGTAAATCAGACCTCGCATAAAAAATCTTTCATACAAACTTTGACACCCCTAATCCCATTTATTATTATGATAAATATTCGTACGAAGTACTCTCTATCGGCTTTAGCACCCTCAAAAACTACGAAAGCGACACCCATGACGAAAAATGACAAATTTGTCGCACCCGCCATCTTGGATTTACATTTAGACCTCCCTTTCGGCTTAAGCACATTAGAAGTCTATGTAAACGACACCCATGTCGATTTTTTTTTTAATATTCACATTCACCATCTTGGATGAACTTTTTGACGTCACTATCGGCTTTAGTACCCTTGAAAACTTCGAAAACGACACCAATGACGAAAAGTAAAAAAATAATTCACAGCCGCCATCTTGGATTTACATTTTGACCTCACTATCGGCTTTAGCACTATCCAAAACTACGAAAACGACACCCATGTCGAAAAATTTGAAAATATTCACAGCCGCCATCTTGGATTTACTTTTTGACGTCACTATCGGCTTTAGCACCCTTGAAAACTACGAAAACGACGCCAATGACGAAAAATAAAAAAGAATTCGCAGCCGCCATCTTGGATTTACATTTTGACCTCATTATCGGCTTTAGCACCATCGAAAACTACGAAAACGACTCCCATGACGAAAAATAAGAAAAATTTCGCAGCCGCCATCTTGGATTTATATTTTGACCTCACTATCGGCTTTAGCACTATCGAAAACTACGAAAAGATACCCATGATGAAAAATGAGTAAATCGCAGCCGTCATTAAAATATTTTAACCCTTTTCACCCCGTTAGTGGTTATTTCCGAAAAACCTTGATACGCATTATTCTTTATTTTCGATTTTAAGTATAAATACTGAGTTTCGAGTTATTCGGACCTTGCGTAAATTTTTTTTCATACAAACTTTGACACCCCCCAATCCCCGTTTAGGGGGTAGCTTAGAAAAACTTAAAATGACAAACTTTATGATTTACTTAGGTAAGTATTCGTGCCAAGTTTCAAGTCTATTAACTCAAGGAATAAGATTTTGCATACAATCGAAATCCCCCCTTTTCACCCCCTTAAAAGTCGAATTTTCAAAAACCCCTTCTTAGTGCTCCCCTACATTATTAAAGGAAGCTGTGTGGAAAATTTCACGTTCCTAGTCCCAGTAGTTTCGGCTGTGCGTTGATATGTCAGTCAGTGAATCAGTTTCTCCTTTTATATGTATAGAAGAAGATTTCATCTAAAAAGTGTTATTGCTGCAATTTGATTCAATTAAAAAGTTGATTTATTTAATTTTTTCTATGACATAAATGTAATTAGCATTAAATAAATCAACTTTTTAATTAAATCAAATTGCAGCAATTACACTTTTTAGATGAAATTATGTATAATGATTAAAAAAAAAATTTTGAATTCGAGTTTTTTTCGATTTTTTGCATTTTCTGAGAAGATTTACTATAGGTAGTAACATTTTTTTTTTTCACTGTCTGAAAGTAGAGATTTCAACGAACAGAAAACATACCAACTTTTTGAAAAAAGCTGATATTTTGACGGGTGAATTTTCGATTGAAAATTAGGGTGATTTTTCGATATTAATTCAAAATAAGGTGAAAAAATAAATATTTCTAATCAAATAAATTACAGCGTGTTTGGGACATAAAAAGGTAAGTTTTCACCAAATTTCGTGAAAAAAAACAAAAATTTGAAAAAGATAAAAACAAAAAACAAAAAACTTGGTTTTTTGAGTTTTTCACATAAATTTTGAGGTTATGTGAAAAAAGTGTAAATACAAAAGTTTTAGGTCTTTTTATTACCTACAGCTTTGCCATTTGACTTTTTTCCATAGGACTTTTAGTTTTGCCGGAAATCGAGAAAACCGTTTTTTACCCTTAAAAACTCACCCCCATCCCCTTCCCGACCTCAGATCGCCCGTAAATTATTTTTCCTTTAAATTTTATAATATTCTCCTCCTTTTCTAATGGGTTTCATCCTACTATTATTTTTTTTGGTTTTAAAAATTATCGACCCTGGTCTATTAGTTTCGATTGTTCTTAAGCCCGACTCCCACCGTGCGCCATATCGCGGACGCACGCGCACCAGCCCGCACGACGCACCGTGGGAAACCTAACGTGCGTGGTAGCGCAAGACGCGTGCGTGGCGGTGCGTCCTCGTGCGGGCTGGGGCGCGTGCGCGATATGGCGCACGGTGGGAGTCGGGCTTTAGAAGGGCGCCGTTCTAATCCAGGAATTCTCGGGCCGGCACTGGACAAACAGTATTGAATTTATTATTGAATAACTTAAAAGAAAACGTACCTACTGTTAATTACTAAAAAATACAAAAAATGTTGGCAAGGGAAGACACTTAATCGGTTTTACCTGTACAAATATTTATAATCTGTTATTATTTTATAAAGTAACGCATCTATTGATAGTTCCTCCCCACATACTCGAACTAAATGAAACCAAATTTAAATCTTGTATAAAACGCACACTATGCTGCCAAGCATATTATAAGTTGGGGGATTACATCGCTGACAAAAATGCTTGGCTCAACGCTGGTCCAGCTCCACAAGGGCGCATAAACTAGTTGATTAGCATCGAAAATATTGTTGGAGCCGCTGAAGATTGCAAAAACTAACTTTGCATTGTATAAATTCAATCTCTTAGTATTGTATAATTGCATAGCACATGTGTGAGCACTGTGACCATTTTACAAAACTACCATTTCAAAAATTCAAAATTCAAAAGTCATTTATTCAAATTAGGCTGAGAATCAGCACTTTTCGAACGTCAAAATTACATAAGACAATCCCCCAAAAACGCCCGCCCTTCACCACTTCCTAGTGCTTTTGCTGGAGAGAAGAAGTGGCGCAACAAACTCCCCAGCAGCACAGCTGTCTGTTCAGTTAGAAAAAAAAACTTGATAATATACAATAGTATGCAAATAATTTACATTACTCAACACAAAACATTCAATAAAATATATGCCATAATGACAGCTAGCACGCGCCAATGTACCAACCCAAAAAAAAATATCGAAATCTAAACTCAAGCAAAAATAAAAACTAAAAACGTAAACAGAACTTAATACCCGAATTATAAAGCCTCCATGCATAAAGGGCGTGCCCGCTTACATATAGCTAATAAAGCTGTAACTCGAAGTCACATAATTAGATATGATAAACCTTATGATAAACTAGGACCATTGAAGTAATAAAAACTTTTTACAAAAAAAATTAAAACCGACTTCCAAAAAAAACCACTACAAAGTGAAAAATAACTTTAATTTCGGAAGTCGGTGTCTTTGTTTTTTAATTTTCGTTTTTTGCCACCGACTTCCGAAATTAAAGTTATTTTTCACTTTGTAGTGGTTTTTTTTGGAAGTCGGTTTTAATTTTTTTTGTAAAAAGTTTTTATTTTTCACTTTTTAGTTGTGGTACCTACCCCACAAAATATCCAATACCACTAACTGCAATAAATAACAGTGACACGAAGTTATCATAATATCGTCCATATAAACTAAGTGGGAAAAATATGTATTATTCAAGCTAACTCAAAAACTATCAAAGCAAAGTCAATAAAATTTATATGGGACCACCTCGGGAGCTTACCCTTTCAAACAAAAAAATAATTTTCAAAATCGGTCCACAATTGGCGGAGATATCGGTGAACATACATAAAAAAAAAAAAAAAAAAAAAAAAAAAAAAACATACATAAAGTCGAACATAGAACCTCCTCCTTTTTGGAAGTCGGTTAAAAAAAAAAAAAAAAAAAAAAATACATACATAAAGTCGAACATAGAACCTCCTCCTTTTTGGAAGTCGGTTAAAAATAAATCAAAAATAGATCAACAGTTAGAGTGTGTCATTAGTCAAGAATAATTGTCGAGGTCGCTAGCTAATCACATATTGCAATACAACTCATACGAAAACATTGTAATGAGTAGATCATGTCAACAATAAATAAAAATAAAATAAATTGTATAATAAAGTCAAATAAATTAAACATTCGAAGTGTATAGAGTGCCGCGAGTTTCTTGTGGCACTCTAGTGTCACTGCCTCGGCCCGGCTAGGGTGCCGTGAGCGTTGCATTGTCACTGTCACTTGTTATTATTTAGGTTAGGTAAGGTTAGGTTAGAACTGTGACCACACAACGCACGAGCCGAGCGAGCGTAGCGAGCGGTGCCGCGGTAGCGGCCGGCGAAGTGCCAGGGTCCGTTTAGGCACAAGAGAATGTAATGTTTTGGGAATGTGGTGTTTTACAGCGATCTAACCTCGACAATCAAACAAAATACCAAGTGACGTGACTTAGTGACTGAAAATGACAATCCAATGCTTGCGGCACTTGAGCCGGGCCGAGGCGGTGTTACTAGGGTGCCTGTAGTGGCACTTTATCCGATAGGGATAGAGTGCCAATGGTGGCACTCTATACACTGCCTTAAACATTTACTGGGTATGTCTTTCATTGACTTGAATGAGCCCTGATGGCTGAGAGTATGTCATACTCACTTAAGTGTCTCGCTGGTGGTGGCGTGTGTGCAGTGGCGTATTTACCCTAGGGCCAAAAGGGCCATGGCCCGGGGCGGTAGGCTGCGAGGGGCGGAGCAGCCAAACCTGTCCGGGTCAGGGTGCTTCAAGTCCCAAGCTCGCTTCGCTCGCTCTTGCATCCAAAGTTTTCCTAGTAACAGTAGTAACATTGCCTTTTGTCCATACATAAAATGTTATATTGCGCTAACACTCAACCAAAACACCAAATGACAATGCAATGCTTTTTTTTTTTGGGTGGGAAGTTATGGAATAAGTTCTGCTCTGGGCGGCGCGGGAGGGCGTGTCAGACTCTTACTGACCTAAACCCACCCGTGTTCGTTCAGTTGCCTGTGTGTTGCCAGGGGCCACGGTATCCCTTTCGGACTTTCCCGCGACCCTGGCCAGCATCGGCCCTAGCGGACCCCGTCAGTTCTGCTGACATTTATTTAAGGCGCGCGTGGAACAAATCGCGCCGTCGAGCCGGGCCTGTCCCTTATCGGCAGCGAGCATTGCTCACCGTCCGCAAGCCCACGCCTAAGGTGGCCGGAAATCGGCTATGGATTCCCGACGCCCAGGGCGTCTCCAGCGGCGACTAGGGGCATGAGGGCGCCTAATTTGCCTCTCCTTGACTCCCATATATGTCCTCTCGCTCCATACCATGGCCTGGACCAGGGCCGGACGTGAGAGGTCACCGCTACCAAACGCCTCCACGAGCACACGGCGGTGCTCCGCCCTAGCCGAGCAAGTCCACCGTATGCTCCACCGTGTCCTCCGGGCGATCCACACAATGGTGACACCTGGCCGTTTCTTTCCGCCTTATCTGGAACAGGAACCTCCCAGCCCCAGCCCGCTCCAGTCTAGGAGACAATTAAACGTCGAAAATGCTCCACGAAGTTCCACCGGTTGTCGAGGACGAGTCCCAAGTACTTCATCGTCAACTCGACGCCGATGTCAACCCCTCCTACCGTTATTTGGGAACCCGACGGTAGCGTGTTCCGAGGACCATGAAAACACATGGCCTCGGAAATGTGTAGAGCTACCTCGAGTCCCAATTGCCGGATCCTGTCAACGATTGTCGCTAAGCCGCGTGACGCTAGTTCAGCCTCCGCCTGGTGCGACCTCCCCTGCGCCGGGAACAACGTGTCGTCAGCGCAGCAAACCACGCTGACGATGCTAGCAGGTCGGCGCGTAGCACCCACTCGTATCCGACATTCCACAGATGCGGCCCCAGGGCCGATCCCTGTGGGACATCGCAAGACATCTCTCGCCGGTTTCATTCTCCCTCGTTACTGGGGTAGATGACGGCCCTGTCCGTCAATTAGGCCTCGACCACACGTCAGATGTAGGTCGGCATCTGGTGATACCGGAGAACCTCCCTGATGCAACTCCAGGGCAGGGTATTGAAGGTATTGGCGATGTCTAGAGACACTACCAAGACGACCTCAACTCGGGCCACAGCACTCTGCCCCCTCTGTTCCCTGTCTGCCGCGACGTCCACTGTAGACCTCCCCCTGCGGAAACCAAACTGGCTCTCCGCCAAATCCGGCCACTCCCGCACCAGCCGCCCGACGAGACGGTCTGCAATGACTCTTTCAAAGAGCTTGCCCACCTCGTATAATGCAAAGTTACGGCACTATAAACGGGTCTAGGTAGCGCCACTACTGTGGCCACTGCTATCCGATGGTGAGGAATGTTGCTAGAATGTAGCTAGCTATTACACTTCCTAACAAATATGTATTTACAGAATCAAAATCATTAGAATCATTAGGTATAACTCTTATAGTTATATTTGTTCTCAAATGTCATGATTTCATGAAAAAGTCTTTCAATGGAATGGACACACACTGGGGTTTTAAATTATATTATTAAAACTTTTTGCTTTTTTTCGTTAATTTATGGGGCGGCAAACCTTACGAATCTTAAAATACGCCACTGCGTGTGTGTTGGATCATTATGTTCCCTTCAAAATGGTTGAGCTAAATGGTGCTGATCCATGCGTCATGTTCGTGAACGGGCGCCGTCAGTAGGGACTGGTCATCTCTTAGCTGCCATGGCTTATTTTAATTTTTAATTTTTTAATTGTTTTTATTACGGACGCTTTTAACTTGCACGTCTTTCTACATTGTTCTCACATGTTTAATTTCAACATGAATGATGTAACCAATATATTGTAACAATATTTTGATTTAAAAGAGTGTCCGTGGAGTTTCTTGCCCGTTCTTCTCCATAGGAACCTACTACGCTTTGGAATGGGCAACTAGCTTCATCTTTCTGACTGACCGACCCCTTGACAATTCAAAAGTGCCTGTAATTGGTTTATTTGAAATAAATGCTTTGAGTTTGAGTTTTCAAGATTCGCGATCCGCGCTTCTACGTCGCGTAATCTCCACGGACTAGTAACTAGTAGGTACCTACTAGACTCCATCGAGAGCGCCATGTCACGGTAATATTATACCGTCATGGGCCGCCCATGACGGTATAATATTACCGTGACATGGCCACGGTATCATATTACCGTGACATGGCGCTCTCGATGGAGTTCCCGCGGGCGTGTTTACGTTTCCGTGTGCAATAGGAGGTAGCACTGCCTTGAAACACACACGGGTTTGTTACGATAATTCCCTTCCAAATGCGTGTTCAATTCAAGGCACGTGTCCATGTAACTTCGAAAAATCACATCCAAACTTTGTAAGAATGTTTGTATATCTGCCTCCTAATGAACACGGAAATGGAAAGGAATAGGTACTCCTTGCGAACCCGTGCGCGATTGGAGGACACGTGCTTTGAATTGAACACACATTTGGAAGGGAATTATCGTAACAAAAACAAACCCGTGCGTGTTTCAAGGCAATGCTGCCTCCTATTGGACACGGAAACGTAAATACCTACGCTTCCCGCGGCGGGCGCGCCGTCAGTCGCGAGCGCGACGATACAATGAAGTTTCGCTCGCACTCAGCCACTCGTCGCGATTCTCTCGCTCGTGGAGACGGCCCCTAAGAGAGTGCATAGAAATACGTGGCACGACGATAATAAAATTATTATCATCGTGCCACGAATTTCTATAGGTATCGCCGCGATTTTCTCGGTCGTGGAGGCGGCCCCTTAGCTATTTGATTAATGTTATGATAATGATAATATAATTTGTAATTCTTTTAATTTGTCATTGTTATAAAATGTTGTGTAAATAGTTACAGAAATAAATAAATAATAAATAATACCTACCCTGATGGAGTTGTGAACTTGTGACTGATGCAGTCTAATGCCTTACTTTAGTCGAGAAAGGCGATAATATAGTCTTTCCAATTTTTCGTATTTTTCCATTACGTAGGTAGTTGCTCTACAGTAGGTACGTCCTATGGATTTATTCTACTGTTGAGAATACCAATCGAAACCAGCTTGTTGGCCACTGGTTGGTCGGAATCAATATTTTTGGTTATTCGGCGAAGCAAAAGTGAAGAAAAGAGTTTATAGATGCTTGGTAGAAGACTACTGCCTTGGGTTCCCCCATCGGCCATCGCTCTGGCCCAGTTCCTATTTGAAGCACTCAGGCACAGACCACAGAGTACTTTATAACATACTGAAGCACCCAGGCATCGATCACTAATAAAAAACTAGATACACAATCAGCGGCAAAAAATGTCCTCACCGAATGAGCGCCCACTTGAACATTTGGGCGCTCTTTTGATTTAGTAGCATTCGAACGCTCCGACGGTAAACACGCGACATAGTATCGGTCGTAAAAATTTATTGCTTTTTAAACATATCTTTGTGAAATAAACGTCAAGCATTTCGTTTAAGGTTGAATTTACATTAATTTATATTTATTTCAACTATTATTACTTAAACACAATTTGGTGCCAGTTTTAAGAGAACTTTTGTTTGGGATTGTGTATCTAGTTTTTTATTAGTGATCGATGCACCCAGGTTATATACAGGTCGTACTATTCTGTTGAAACTCCGTAGGTACTTAGGTAACATTTTATAGTACAAAGAAAGAAATTGTAACTTTACAAGGTATTTATTGACATTAAATGCATTTTGGTTTCGTTTTTATATAATACAATAGTATTAATCTATACAAGTTAACATCTAAATAGAAGAGTGAAGAAAATCCCTTCCCATGGTTAAACTTCCCGTAGTCGTACGTACACGGCAACACACCGCCAGTGCCACCTGTGCAAGCTCGGCACCGCAGGAAGGCCGCGCAAACGAGCAGGCGCGCATGCGAGCAGACACGCGGCCGAACAGTCGCGCGCGCGTCGGCTCCGTAGATCGTCGCATCAAGTGCCATCATCTCGTTACACGTTACTAGCAGTACTTATATGTTTATCTAAGCGTCTTACACAAACAATGATATTATTGTAAGCTCTTAAATTTGATATTTTAATACTTTATTTAAAGATATTTTTATTTTAGATTAATACAAAATAATTTACAACTGACTTTATACAGTTAAGTTCAACAAAGCGCACGTTTAGAAACGCTTATGTTTAAGGCCGATCTACGGATCGCTCTCATTACAGTCATGCTCAACATTTACATTATTTTCAACTTTACATTAATTCACTAAAACCGAACGATACTTCTACTAGCATATGAAATTTTAACACTGCATCAATAATTATGAAATGGCATCTGGGGGTTACCTTGTTGTATATATATAGTACCTACTAAGCAGTTTACCACGTCACAACACACACTACGTTGCCAAAGAGCCCAGTACCGGCGCGGCACGCGGCGTCAAATCTGACAAAGCTTCAAATACGCAAATAGGTTCTTCAAAACTAAGTATTTGTGGCACCGGTACTTGAGCATGTGTGATGTGTAGCGTCGGCTTCATGCAATTCCACGTCAGCAGTAGCTAGGGTATTTATGTAGGGAACTAGTATGTTAGGTATGGTAAGAGCACAACGCATGCGCCGGCTATCGTACACGAGTTGTGGGGTTGTGCTCGTCACCGAGATACGTCAGTTCCAGCAGATTGGACCTGGTGCACAAGGTGGTCAAGAGCACGACATTGGCCGCACATACCAGGTTAGGCTATGATAAGAGCCTATTTTGACACTTAAGCACGCGTGCTGACTCGCGCTGTCTGTCCCGGCTCCCGGTATGGCGTTGTCCCGTGAGACATCGCAGAGAGTGGCTGTGGAAGTGATAGGCGACACCACAGACGCGTGTCAGAAAGAGTAGGACCATGACGCGTCAAGGTAGGTCCAAACTCGTGCGCTTTTTAGGGTTCCTTACGTAAAAGAGTGACAACATTCTAAGCCTCCACCGTCTGTCTACCACAGGGCTGTATCTTTGTAACCTTAAACGGTAGCTAGGTACTTGAAATGTTCACCGAATTCGTGTTGTATGACCTCCGTCATGGCAAATAATAAAATGAATGGTTACTTATGCGCAAAGGTAGTCCGCGATACTCAAATTTTCTTACGTTTTTTGCAATTTGCAGGTCAGTGTCAGGTTGTATTATCATCAAAATATGATTCGATTGATTTTGACTTTACGTTGTTGAACAGAATTTTTTTTTGAACATACGAAGCAATGAATTCGCAATATTCTTCAAAATGATTCACATTATGATTGATCGTGTGTTAAGTGTTACACATTTGGGTCTGCAAAATGTCTTTATCAAAGTTATCTCGATATTGCTTGAAGAGTAGTAGGTAGGTAGTTATTTGGTTCAATACCTACAGAGACAGACTACTAAATATCCAGTAGGCCTAGCCAAGTTACAAACGTTTCGAATCGAATCTCTTTCTACAATCGTTAACGCCTCAGCGTAAGCGATTGTAGAAAACGATAACTTGGTAGCCAAGTTGACATGACTGAGTCGATCGCTCATTCTACAACGTCTTTAGAAAAAATCTATACTTTAGTCTATGGTGAGCGTTCCTACAAACGTCAAAGTCGCAGTCGTGTACTTGTACTTTGTGCGCGGGCAGATAATTATTGTTTCAAAGTGATAAAGTGATAAAAAATTAAGCGAATTATGGTAAAGTTCTTCTTATACCTAATTGGTTTATCATAATATCACTGTGTGGACTGTAATTTTAAACATTACTGTGTCTTGAAATGTTATGATTATTATTCTGCATAATATGAATGAAAGATACTGATAACTTTTATAGGATGGAATCTAGATCTCGAGTAAGCTTGGAATTCATGGAAAGGTACATAAATTATTAGTTACTTCGTAAATATTTTCCTTTGTTATTTGTAAATCTATCATAGGAACCTACTCAGGCGCTTGAAAGTTTGAAATATAAACAATGACGTGATACGCTCCATGAACTAATATAAGAAACAAACAAAAGAATTGTGTTTGACCCTTTACTTAACCAATAGACCCTTTGTTTCTCTGAAATAGTTTTAACTTATGTTCTAGCCATGGCGATAATAATATAACGAGACCCCAGCAAGGTCCGCAAGGCCGAATAAAAGCTGACCGACTAGGTATATGCTAAATGGTAAATATAGTCCAATTTGGCAAATAAACAAAACACTTCTCGGTATCAACACAGCTGTATCATAAAGACGCCTTTTTTATCGTTTACTCTTGGGTCTCGGTGATCGCTTAGCTATCGTTCATAAACTTCGACATCGTTTCGTTAGCGCTTGTCAAAACTGTAACTTGGCTACCATTTCTATGGGTGTAGCGATCAACGTTGTAGAAACGCTTACATTCATTCTAACATTTTGAACGATTGTAAACTTGTCTACGAATTTTCTATTCGATTGTTCTGACCACGTGACTTAACGTTGTGATGACGTCATTCCTATACATTTGATTAGTTTTCTACTAGCGATAACGATTGTAGATTGTCAACTTGGCTAAGCCTGCAGATGTTTTTTTCGATTAGGTATGCACCCGAATAAGGGTCGAAACCTTTGATTACCTATATTCTTATCTTATTAATATTCAACCACCAGAACTGGAGAGAAAGGTCAATGTAGATAGGATAGGATAGCTGGCCTAGCTAGTAGATATTTCGGCAATAAAAGTAATTCATTACTTCGCAGCGAATCTTGTTTGGTTTTTCCACTATTCGCCGCGTCTGCCGCGCGACCTGTGGCATGCACCGTACTGATTCTGAATACAAAATATTAAATGTTTCTGTCGTCCGCCGCGCCGCGCGCCGCCCGACGCTCGTGCGATTCGCTCGGCAATTTCGCTGGTCGCCCCACCCGCGCGCCGCTTCCCGCGGCTCCCATTACGCGGTAGGTTTTGCGTCAATCATTTCCAAAAGTCATGAATGACGAAAGAATGATGGTGAGTGATGGAATTCAATCGACATTAGACGCTCATTCTGACTGATCGTCAGTCATACCCAAGATTTTACAGAGAAATGCGAATACACGTGTTCACTCAAAGTTTTAAGTAAATGAACATTCATAAAAGAAAAGCCTGTATTGGAATTTTAATTGCGTTAAGTTTACTAACATAATTGTTAAGAAATTTTTGTTACTAACATATTGAGTCTTGTTCCCTGTTAATTAAATATAAATAAATGATCCCGAGACAGGGATGTCCAACCTTTTAAAAGAGTGAATATTTAATTGTAACCGTGAAAATGGTTTTATACCCCTGTACTTGTAACTTGACACAAAAATGTTTTGAAATAAAAATGCTTGTACATATTTTAAAACCAACGCATAAACTAAAAATTCTTATTATAATATACAACAGATTTTATTTTCACATTTTATAATGCTGAATTCGCTAAGAAAAACCTAAATTTAAAATGTGCCCTCCGCGAGGGACGCCGGCATCCCAATAAGCATACATAACATAACATACATAATCAGCCTATTAATGTTCCCACTGCTGGGACACAGGCATGAAGTGTTCGGCCATTTCATGAAATAGAATATCGTCCGGTGGTCACATCATGATGTGGTCTGGCTAGATCATTGAATACTCAACGTTTGACGATATGAACAGTAAAACGCACGTCTACTTCATGATGTGGCCAAAAATTATAAATTATATCGTAAAATGGTTAGATTATCCACCGGTAGAGGCGTTGATGTCGCTTTGTTTTTGTTGTGCATCATGGCGGCGCATACAACAAATCAGACAAAGTAGGGTGACCACGCAAAAAAACTCGATGGACTTTTATTGGATTTCCAAATGCGATATCTAGGAAAGCGCCCAACTTAGAATTCACTAACCTAACCTATTTGGTCGAGATGCCACAACCGGTGTGCTGAGCAGCATTTAAAATTAGTTTTTAATCATTCATGCTGGTCAGCACCCGGAGTCCCCGCCGAAATGGGTTCCGTTAGGTTACAACTGTGACAAACTGCGCGCGAAGCGAGCGCTGTCTCGGCAGCGGCCGGCGTGCGCTACTTGCATTTTGGTCGCAGTTAGTAATTTTTACTACATCTTATACCAAGGATGCCCTACATTAATGATATGGCTAAACGTCGACTGACAGATCATTAAAAGTTGATGTTTAAACGATATTACCAACTTTAGCTGGCCATTTCATGAAATGGTCGAACACTTCACGAAATGGTCAATTCTAAGATCTGGCCACGACATAGAAATACTCTTTCTTTCAATTTTTTTTTCGAGTAGAAAAATTGGGAATACGAAACGTCGATCTCGTAATTTTTTTTTTGTGATATGCAGGGTGTCAGGGACATCGACGCGAAGCCTGTTACCGTGGATTCAGTAGGGGGTTTAGAATCATGTACTGAATCCACGGTAACAGGCTTCGCGTCGATGTCCCAGACACCCCGTATATATCTCACTACTGGGGCAGACTTGGGGTAAGACGACGGCAATAGCTAGCCAAGTCAAGGGGTGGGGTGTGCCAAGCAAGTACCAATGTGACTTTTTCAATTCATATGTACTTTCTGAGTTTATCTTGGGCATTACTGACATCAGCGAAGGAAAAATATCGTGATGAAACCTGGACTTAGTTAATATAGGTCTGAAATCGCCAACCAGGCATGGGCGAGCGTGGTGAACAATGCTCGTATGTATTATTACTCGAAATATGAGTTTAGATTTTTTTGTTTTTATTTTCTGCCGATTTAAATATACCTGCAAGGTCATGCATGACATATATTTCAAAATTTAAAGTTAAAAACTGGACGATCTTAGTAGAAAGAAGCTTGTTTCTTATCATTTATATTATTATCTAACCTTAAATTTACGGCTCGTGTCAGTATCAAAGTCAACACGATACATTGTACTAAATGAATATACACTATAGTCAGGTATTTGTTCGTCAGTTTATAAATAAATCAATATATAACAGTAAGCCACGTACCACAGCCTGCGTGACGTCACAGCACGCGCCGCTTCTCTGCTCAGTACAGTACAGTCGGTGCGCGAGGTGAGTCGTGACGAAGGCACATGAGAGCTCCGACACACACACACTTGTATGAGCGACGGAGAGACGCTCGGCAGAGCCGAACTTGTTTTGAACTCCGCCGACCGTATTACAAAACAAAGTGTATCTTTAGCCCCAAGTTTAAACCATCGAAATAATTTCGAATTTCGAACTTTATTCCAACAAAGTTAAAGTTCTAAATACAAAAACTGATTTTAAATCCAGAGTCTACAGCCCGTTTGCGTAACAAATAGCAAAATAAAGTGGTTGTTGGTGCAAGCGAGCGTAATGTATTGTCAATAAAGTGATTGTTGGTGCAAGCGAGCGTAATGTATTGTCAATAAAGTGATTGTTGGTGCAAGCGAGCGTAATGTATTGTCAATAAAGTGATTGTTGGTGCAAGCGACCGTAATGTATTGTCAATAAAGTGATTGTTGGTGCAAGCGAGCGTAATGTATTGTCAATAAAGTGATTGTTGGTGCAAGCGAGCCTAATGTATTGTCAATAAAGTGATTGTTGGTGCAAGCGAGCGTAATGTATTGTCAATAAAGTGATTGTTGGTGCAAGCGAGCCTAATGTATTGTCAATAAAGTGATTGTTGGTGCAAGCGAGCCTAATGTATTGTCAATAAAGTGATTGTTGGTGCAAGCGAGCCTAATGTATTGTCAATAAAGTGATTGTTGGTGCAAGCGAGCGTAATGTATTGTCAATAAAGTGATTGTTGGTGCAAGCGACCGTAATGTATTGTCAATAAAGTGATTGTTGGTGCAAGCGAGCGTAATGTATTGTCAATAAAGTGATTGTTGGTGCAAGCGACCGTAATGTATTGTCAATAAAGTGATTGTTGGTGCAAGCGAGCGTAATGTATTGTCAATAAAGTGATTGTTGGTGCAAGCGAGCCTAATGTATTGTCAATAAAGTGATTGTTGGTGCAAGCGAGCGTAATGTATTGTCAATAAAGTGATTGTTGGTGCAAGCGACCGTAATGTATTGTCAATAAAGTGATTGTTGGTGCAAGCGAGCGTAATGTATTGTCAATAAAGTGATTGTTGGTGCAAGCGAGCGTAATGTATTGTCAATAAAGTGATTGTTGGTGCAAGCGAGCGTAATGTATTGTCAATAAAGTGATTGTTGGTGCAAGCGACCGTAATGTATTGTCAATAAAGTGATTGTTGGTGCAAGCGAGCGTAATGTATTGTCAATAAAGTGATTGTTGGTGCAAGCGAGCCTAATGTATTGTCAATAAAGTGATTGTTGGTGCAAGCGAGCGTAATGTATTGTCAATAAAGTGATTGTTGGTGCAAGCGAGCGTAATGTATTGTCAATAAAGTGATTGTTGGTGCAAGCGAGCGTAATGTATTGTCAATAAAGTGATTGTTGGTGCAAGCGACCGTAATGTATTGTCAATAAAGTGATTGTTGGTGCAAGCGAGCGTAATGTATTGTCAATAAAGTGATTGTTGGTGCAAGCGAGCCTAATGTATTGTCAATAAAGTGATTGTTGGTGCAAGCGAGCGTAATGTATTGTCAATAAAGTGATTGTTGGTGCAAGCGAGCCTAATGTATTGTCAATAAAGTGATTGTTGGTGCAAGCGAGCCTAATGTATTGTCAATAAAGTGATTGTTGGTGCAAGCGAGCCTAATGTATTGTCAATAAAGTGATTGTTGGTGCAAGCGAGCGTAATGTATTGTCAATAAAGTGATTGTTGGTGCAAGCGACCGTAATGTATTGTCAATAAAGTGATTGTTGGTGCAAGCGAGCGTAATGTATTGTCAATAAAGTGATTGTTGGTGCAAGCGACCGTAATGTATTGTCAATAAAGTGATTGTTGGTGCAAGCGAGCGTAATGTATTGTCAATAAAGTGATTGTTGGTGCAAGCGAGCCTAATGTATTGTCAATAAAGTGATTGTTGGTGCAAGCGAGCGTAATGTATTGTCAATAAAGTGATTGTTGGTGCAAGCGACCGTAATGTATTGTCAATAAAGTGATTGTTGGTGCAAGCGAGCGTAATGTATTGTCAATAAAGTGATTGTTGGTGCAAGCGAGCCTAATGTATTGTCAATAAAGTGATTGTTGGTGCAAGCGAGCGTAATGTATTGTCAATAAAGTGATTGTTGGTGCAAGCGAGCCTAATGTATTGTCAATAAAGTGATTGTTGGTGCAAGCGAGCCTAATGTATTGTCAATAAAGTGATTGTTGGTGCAAGCGAGCCTAATGTATTGTCAATAAAGTGATTGTTGGTGCAAGCGAGCGTAATGTATTGTCAATAAAGTGATTGTTGGTGCAAGCGAGCCTTATGTATTGTCAATTGAGAACCTTACTGCCAATTGCTCCCGCTAGAGCGCACCATTGCACTAGATAGCAAAAAAAGTTCCTAAACATTTTATTGTACTTACTTAAATAGTTTTAATATTAAATGCATTTTATGAGACCCTACTATCGCAGTAGGTAATGCAAGTGAAAATGAAGAAATCCGGTGCGTTTACAATGTACTGATATACAAGGTGGAGACGACAATACAACAAAAAATTAAACGGCGTGTCCATAATGACGTTTCCATTCTGTAAACAAAAATTCAATTGAATATATTCAATAGTTTAGTCATTATAGCTCGGCAAAATCCATAGTCGGCTCAGGCTATTCCGTTTATCCACCCCAAAAATCCACCCTAAGGTGGATATTCGGAAATGTATGCACGAGAATTCACCCAAGGCCTAGTTGGATAAACGGAATTTATAGGCTTAGGGTGGATCCGGCCTAAATTACATTTAATTTGTTTGAAAAACTCATTTTTTTATTTCGAAGCTAGGATTTATTTGACAGTTCCAAAATACTCTTATGCATTAGTAGTGCCAGTATTTTAATTTTTTGTTGTATGGTAGTCTCCACATTGTATTATTTTAGTGATAGCCGTTTGTCAGGAATAATCTGTTATTATAATGCATCAGTCAGTCAGTCAACACTGACGCCTTGGAACGTTCATTAATTCACTAAAAACAAATAACTGCAATGTTGCAAGCACTTTAGTCACAAAACATTAAAGGTTGTGCTCTGATCATTAAAGAGCTACAAGAATTAAGGATTTTTTACAGGTCTTATGTAAAAGCACAATATTTTTAATGTTACTTCAATGTAACATTAAAAGTATATTGTAAAGTAGTTTAATATTACAAAAACAATTATGAATAGATGATTTGATCATTTCAACCAAGTTGCTCGCAGTAATGTTTTCACCATTTTCTAATTATCCGTTTTCACAATATCCCTAGAGCTTTCGAGAAAAATCGAATTATCAAATGATCCTACGACATGTGCATGTTTTTTTAAACCTTTTGGTATTATTTTTTACCTACAGTTATAGTAACAAGGATGAATTTATAGCTGAAATAATATTGAAAACCTCCGAAAAATGTTGACGCGACTTTGACAGTTTGCTTTGTTTAGCTCTCTAGCTCGTGTTGAAGTAGCGCCACCTGCTGTCTCACTTGTATGTTTGTTTGTTACACTGTCATGCTAAAACGGCTAAACCGATTTGGATGAAATTTGGCACATGGGAAAACCATGATCCATGATTAGGACATAGGATACTTTCTATCCCGATATTCCCACGGGGTCGAGACTTATGCAGGTGATACCGCGGGAATAAACTAGTTGCGTATAAAGAACTTTATCACGGCCAGGTTAAGGTTCGAAATACAAAAACTGGATCGAAGGTTTAAGCTTGACCAAAGTTAAAGTTGTTTTGTATTGAGACGGCACGTGTCCAGCGGCCGAGTCCCGCACATACATATATAATAAATAATAAGTATTAACTAAGTTTTTTTATGATCCGTACCATTATGTACAACGGCTTGATTGCCAACCATTATTACTTCGCGACGCACTACTTCTAAAATACTTCAAAATATGTATGAATAATAATAAATACAAACGATAAAAACATAAAATGAAATACAAGAATCGAATTCTTGCAGCCACGTGTCTATATGTATAAATTAAATATTAATTTACCTATGAATAATGTGAATTACATAAGCAAAAGGTTGGGTGAGGCCCGACGCCGAGACCGCGCGAGCGGTGACCGCAGGGCCGGTGTGGCGAGCGACAGTGACCGCAGGTCTAGTGCGGTGACCGCACGTGCGGCGACCGCAGGGCCGGTGCGGCGAGCGACAGTGACCGCAGGCCTAGTGCGGTGACCGTACGTGCGGCGACCGCAGGGCCGGTGCGGCGAGCGACAGTGACCGCAGGCCTAGTGCGGTGACCGCACGTGCGGCGAGCGACAGTGACCGCAGGCCTAGTGCGGTGACCGCAGGGCCGGTGCGGCGAGCGACAGTGACCGCAGGCCTAGTGCGGTGACCGCACGTGCGGCGACCGCAGGGCCGGTGCGGCGAGCGATAGTGACCGCAGGCCTAGTGCGGTGACCGTACGTGCGGCGACCGCAGGGCCGGTGCGGCGAGCGACAGTGACCGCAGGCCTAGTGCGGTGACCGCAAGTGCGGCGACCGCAGGGCCGGTGCGGCGAGCGACAGTGACCGTAGGCCTAGTGCGGTGACCGTACGTGCGGCGACCGCAGGGCCGGTGCGGTGACCGCACGTGCGGCGACCACTAGTTGCCGTTGGCCCGGTGCGGTAATTGCACGTGCGGCGACCGCAGAGCCGCGAAGTGCGGCGAGCGCTAGTGACCGCGGCGGCGCCTCGGCTCGCACTCGACCGGAACAAAGTACAATGCTCGCCGAGTGCCCACTTGTGAGCCGGGCCGCTACACGAAGTCCTCGTCACCAGCGCGGGCCCGCACTCACACGTAGTGCTGCTCGCGCGGCAGCATGGGCTCGTCGGCCTCGTCCAGGCCGGCCGCGGCCCAGTCGCGCGCGCGCGGGGCCAGCAGGCCGCAGGCCCGGCAGCCGAAGAAGTCGGCGCAGTTGTGCAGCGGGCCGCGCGTGAAGGGCGAGCGCCCGTTGCGCGCCACGAAGTGCCGGTAGCGGCTGCGGTTCAGCTGCTCGTTGGTCGTCATGCCCAGGCACACCACCAGGTACAGCTGGCAGCCCGTGAGCACGGTCACCCAGAACAGGTGGAAGCAGGCGTTGAGCATGACCCAGGCCACCCAGGGGTTGCAGCGGCACCAGTACCACACCACGCCCGGCGCCGTGTCGTCGGCCACCGGGCACACGGCCGCGAAGTACTGCGCGCCGCCCCACACCATCCACGCGCACATGACCAGCAGGCTCGCCAGGAAGCCGATGAAGTAGCGGTGGTTCTTGGCGCCTGCGACAAAGGGACGACGCTCAGTAAGTGACGCGCACACCGCGACGGCGGCCGGCCGAGCGGGGCTCACCGATGCAGTTGCCCACCCAGGGGCAGTGATGGTCGAACTTGGCGACGCAGCGGTTGCACACGGAGCAGTGCTTGGAGCGCAGCGGGCGACGCACCAGGCACGCCGAGCAGAAGCGCGCCGGCTCGAAGCCGCCGCGCGACGACTCCGACAGCTCGATGATGGTCTGCAACACGAGCAGGTCAGTGCCGGCACGCCGCGCGAGCCACTCGCCCACGAGACAGTCCGCGGTACTCACGCGCAGCTTGTCCTGGCGCGACGCGGAGATGACGCCGGGGTCGGAGCGCCAGGAGCGCAGGAACGTGAACCACAGCGCGCCCGAGCACAGCACGAACAGCAGCGACGCGCCCGCGCCCACCGCGCCGGCCACGAACACGGCCCACGTGATGTAGAACCACGCCTGCACGCCGCCCAACACAAGCTCACTCAGTCGCACACATCATACACTTAAGAGGGTGCATCCTAAAAGTTGGCAACGTCGTAAATAGCTGTCAAATAGTTACCTGTTTTGATTAATTTGGAAATAATACTGTATGGAATTAAGAAATGTGGCTAACTAATTGACTAGAATATTAATAATGAATTGCAATTATAACATTGAATTTGATGTTGTACCCGTTTTAGGTGTAAAAAAGGCATTTGGAAAGTTTCCAAATGCTTTTTTTACATCTAAAACTAACTATTCGGTGTTACGATATTATTTTTTGCATTTCATAATCAATATTCTAGTTCGCTAGTTAGCCACATTTTTTATTTTCATACAGAAATATTATCAAATTAATCAAAACAGCGAAATATTTGACATCTATTTGCGACGTTGCCAACTTTCAGAATTAACCCTCTTAATGTAAGAATCTAAGGTTGCATTTGAATTTGATACATTTCATAATCAAATGTTTTGAACAACTTCAGCATTAAAGATTCCAGTTCTGTTGAGTTTCATCAACATGATCTAGCAGTGTAGACGTGGTAACCTTTCAACACCCAAGGTGCCATAACTATAAATGCCAAACCCCTGGGCGGTGATGAGACTCCAGCCACGAACAAGGGGCAAATAGTTTATATTTAATAATAAGTTTATTTTGGAACAATAACACAAGTCTGAGTACAAATGTATAAACTGTAGCGCAGCTAACAACGCCCAATGCATTTGGCAGTTTCCTGTGCTGTTCCTCGTCGTTTATTCGATAATTCGCGAATTCCTCGTGAGGCCTGGATAGCAGATAGCAACAAGATGGAAAGGTTACCTTGGTGGCGAGGTACACACTGAGCGGAAAGATGTTCTTGAGGTCGTCATCAAACAGGAGGTTGCTGAGGAAGTGCAGCGCGCCGTAGAAGCACACCAGCAGGAAGGCCTTGACCAGGTACAGCGCGTCCATCTCTAACACCAGCCCCGTCAGGTAGAACGCCACAAACGGTATCACCACCACACACCACCATCTGAATTTCTGCCACCAAAAACCAACTTTTGAGTGTAATGTGGGTCAAACCTTTGAACAGAGAATGGACAAAATTGGTCTAAAACAGATAATAACAGTTCACTAGGTACATACAGGTGTCTCAAACATAGTCGAACGCAAATGGGGTAAAGTGGAGGTTGCCACCTGCCATTTCAAAATGTAAAAGTTGGGATATTCTCAAAAGTTCAGAAAATTTCACTAATTTAATCATTTTCAAGAAATTTTACATTTCCACTTGGATTTTTCGACCTTATGAACAAAATTTTCGACGTCACGAATTCAAATCTGGCTGGAAGATGCCTTGATAGTGTAGGTCCTGGACCTATGTTCCTGTTTACGTTCAGCGTGGCTCTGCAACACTTCAGATTTTATTTTTACTTGCCTTTCAAACTTTTTATTTAAACGTCAGCAAAACTTTCTAAGCCCAGATTAAAAAAAAAGCGGCCAAGTGTGAGTCGGACTCGCCCATGAAGGGTTCCGTAGCAGCAAGTAACATACTATAAAAGTTCTTGTAGTTCGTTAAAGGTAAATTACGCGAATGATCGATGATAGTAAGGGTCGGGCCATTGGTCGGGCCACACCTGCCGAACGTTCCGCGGCGGAACGCTTCGTCGCGTCATATTTCTATGGACGTAACGTTCGGCTGATGTGTTATAGGTAACTTGAAAAACATTAGGAGCGTACTCAACCGAACGTTCCGCCGCGGAACGTTCGGCAGGTGTGGCCCGACCCTAACGTAACGGAATAAAAGTCTGATTTTATCTTTGTTTTAATGGTGCAGGTACGAGAATATTTTGGTTATAATATTTTTATTATTTATTTTTATCTTTAGCCCAACACTTTAGGAAAATTTGTGTATTATTGTTAATGCTCGAATTATCTGTGATTGTTTATGACAAATTTTAAATATTAAAAAAATCCAGAAATATACACACATCAACACGGTCTAGGGATATTTCATACTCAATTAAATAACTCGAAAAGTACTGGCCGCATTGGAATCTTTTATACACCGATTTGTGTCCAATTTATCTCAGACTAATTCCAAATTCAAATTTTTGAAAATTCTTTTGTTTCGGTGGCATAAAAATGTCTTGATGTGTAGGAGAGGGAATTTTCATTTGTGCGTTTAGAAAACAATACGAATTACGTTTAGTTACAGTATTTTTTCATTTTAAACGAAAGATAAAGTTAAAATTGAGGTATTGTAGCCATGCAACGCCAACATTTGACGAGGGCGGAGATGTTACGAGCTGTGGGAATGCTGGAAGCTGGCTCTGTTCAGCGTAATGTTGCTGAGGCCATAGGGACCCACCAAAATGTAATTTCAACACGCTATCGTGCCACAGGTGAAGTAGCGGAGAGGCACCGGGGGCCAAGTCGCATCACTACCGCGCGAGCTCAACCAAATGCAACGGCGACTCAATTGGTCCAAAGGCTGCGAGTGGAACACCAAGTGCTTGTGAGTGACCAAACTGTAAGAAGGCGACTGCATGAAAACAATCTACGCTCTCGTAGACCACTCCGGGTCCCACCTTTACGGAGAGGCAATCGTGGACGACGATTAGAATGGGTTCGGAACCACGTGGACTGGGGCTGTGAGCAATGGTCCAATGTGTTGTTCACGGATGAATCCAGGTTCGGCTTCCATCCAGATTCACGAAGGACGCGTGTTTGGCGAGTTCCTGGACGATGGAGCCGTCTTCAGAACCCTCAGAAAGTTCACCCATACCAAGGAGGAACAATTATGGTTTGGGCAGAAATTCGTCTTGGAGGACGGACGGATCTCGTTTGGGTGCGGGGCAATATGACGGCAGAACGATACGTCCAACAGGTGCTGGGGCCCGTAATCTTGCCCCACAGAACACAAATAGGGCAAGATTTCCTGCCCCCTAATTACGTAATGCACGATCAATTTTAAATTAAAACCAATTGAAAAAGATTGCTAGTGCATTGCTTCATAAGTTCGACAAAAAAAATTGAGCAGATTTTTTTTTCGAACTTATGAAGCAATGGATTTGCAATTTGTTTCAATTTATTTCAATTTAAAATTGATCGTGCATTACGTAATTAGGATGCTGCTCATGCACGACAATGCCCGGGCACACACGGCGAGAACGGTAGCAGCTTGGTTACATACACACAATGTTAGGGCCTTAGACTGGCCTGCTCAATCGCCAGATCTAAATCCCATTGAGCATGCGTGGGATATGCTGCAAAGAGCTCTGAAGGAAGTACCTGAAAATCTGGCTACAGAAGATCAACTTTTTGCGCACCTCAGAAGGACATAGGACAATATTCCGCAGCAAGACATTGACAACCTTGTTCTGAGCATGCCAAATCGTTGCCGATGTGTTATGAACATCATGGGCGCTTTCTCAGACTACTAACTTCAAGTTTATAAACACAAATTAAATGATTTTTCTATTTTTTTCAGTTTTTACTCATAAATTAAAAGTTAATTCATATACGGTTTCCGTCTATGCTTCATTTTTTTTCCATAAAATCCTGAAATTTTAATCGAAGTATCTTAACCATTATTAAAAAATGGTAGAATATGAAATAACGTATCTTTTAAATATATACATGTCATATAAATAATTAACACATTGATAGTAATTCGCTTTTTTTAAAATATCCCTAGACCGTGTTGATGTGTGTATATTATTTAAGTGGGTGTTAGGTATAAGGTTATACAAATGGTAAATTAATAATTGACCATAATAAAAAAGTCTGTTATCTATGAATATGAATATTTACAGCCTTGTTTATAATACGTATTTATTAAGAAATGATTGATATGTATTACTTTCATAATTTAATGACTGTCTTTAAGAGTGATTATCTGTGATACAAAATACCAGTTTAAATGTTTAATTTTAACAAGTTTATTCATATCGAAATCAAAATATAAAAATCGTTCAATGCACTTTGTCTTTTTTTAGAGATTAGAGGCAGGTTTAGGATAAGGTACCTCATCCTTTTATTCTCTACGATGGAGAAAGCAATGTACAGCGAAACTGAAGTGGGGGCAATGACTTCCCAGTCACTGCCGGTGGCGACTGGGAATGAACAGGCAAAAGCTAGTCAAAGATATTCTGCAAATTACAGCTCAGCATCAGGTTGTATTTTGATCAAAATGTTATTTGAAAGAGTAACAAATAAGTATAATTAAATTTAATTAATAGAACAATAATCATCACAATCATCAATACAACCCGCTAAGTTCTAATTAGTCGAGCGAGCATACAATAACTGTCTCATGAAAATGAGTCTTAAGATAATTTGAATGATGCAGGCTCTCCTAGCACATAGTGCACATACTCCTTTAAATTTCAATGCACAGGATAGTTTTGATGATTGGATAACAAAAGTTATCTTTGTTCAATTATTGTGGTATAGGCAATGATAACATAAGTAAAAAGGTGTAGATACGTTATAGGCGGTCAGCAAGCGACACGTTAAAATGTGGCTAATTAGCCACATTTTCTTCGTCTTGTCTCTTTTTCGCTCCCGATAATTACGTCATGCCGTCCTACTTCCACGCGTCATCTAATAGTGTGACATTGTGCCGTTTTTGAAGATCGAATGTTGAGTAGATAACCTATCTACGTCTTTTTACTTACAATATCATTGGGTATAGGTATATCAATGTTCTATTAAAGTCAATGTGTTGACATGCAAATTAGCCCAGTCAATAACAACATCAAACATCGCACACGCGCATGTAACTACGATTTTTTTTATTTGTTGTTATGTTAGGTTCCCTGAGAGTAGTTTATACCCAAGTTTGCAACCTTCTACTCTAACATAGATGTATTGTTTTTTTTTTTTCCTCTTGTTTTATTTGCAATCGGTCGTCAGATCATAAGCGAATTCGTTCCATGTCAAATGGCGTTGTGGTGGAGCAGCCAGTGCTGCGCCTCCCACTTATGTGATAGAGTGCCCGTGGAGTTTCTTGCCCGTTCTTCTCCATAGGTACCTACTACGTTTTGGAATGGGCAACTAGCTTCATATTTCTGACTAACTATCTCCTTGACAATTCAAAAGTGCCTGTACATGGTTTTATTGAAATAAATGCTTTGAGTTGAGTTGAGTTATAGAAGGTGGTTCCTCTTCAGCCTTTTCACCACCGCTGTCGGGTTTAACAGTTCCGTAACTAGTGGGTTTGGATGCATGGTTAGGTTTGGATGCATGGTTAGGCATGCCTTGTGTTGTCAGAGTTTACTGATGGCATATACAGGGTGGACCAAAAATACACGTCATAAAAAAAAATAGATTCCTCATGTCTAGAGGTATTCGAAAATACCCCATGTATGTTCCGCGATTTTTTGTAGTTTTCGAGTTATTATTTTTTTTGTAATATTTTCGAGTTTTCTTGCCGGTGGAGCTTCAAAAATTCATATATTTTATGTAGTGAGTATTTTCCAGTTTTTTTTTTTTGCGACAGTATCGTCTTGAATGTTACTTTCACACATAAAATAATGAATTTGCTAACATTCCTGCAAGTTACTCAAAAAAGTATCGATAGCAGGAATTTAAGTTTTTAGTGGTAAGACTGAAAATTTCAATTAAAAAATACAAAAATTAGGTTCCATATATTCTAGCTAACTTTAAAAACTATGCAGGTTCCTACGCTATGCAAAAAATTTAAAAAAGTTAGTACTTAGCTTTCTAATAATTCACTGTAATCGGCCTTCGAAGGTAAGGCTAAAAATTATTTTAAGCTTTAAAATAGGTGGTCCAAATAGTGAGGCAAAAAAAAAACTGGAAAATACTCACTACAATAAAAACATGACATTTTTGCGGCTCCACTGGAAAGAAAACTCAAAAAAAAATACAAAAAAATTTTAAAACTCGAAAACTACAAAAAATCGCGGAACATACATGGGGTATTTTCGAATAACCCTGGACATGAGGAATCAATTTTTTTTTATGACGTGTATTTTTGGTGCACCCTGTATATATGTACATACAGTGCCGACCAAAAGTCGATAGGCTATCTTACAAAGGAATCGCTTGACGTATGGCATTTTACTGTGGGGTCGGGCTGCTGACATTGAATCTATCTTTATTTTGCAAAAGAGAGCTGTCAGAGCCATTTATGATCTCCGTCGTCGCGAATCTCTCAGGGAACTATTTAAAAGGATTAATATTATGACCGTTCCTTGCCAATTCATTTATGAAAATATTATGTATGTAAGGAAAAATCTACATCTTTTTAATAAAATAAGTGATAGACATAATTTTAATACTAGAAATAAAGATAAACTAGATCAACCATTTTTCAGATTATCTAAAGTACATACATCTTTTATGGGGTACTGTGTTAAATGTTACAACAAAATACCTTGTGATATATTACAATTAAATGAAAGAAAATTTAAAACTCATGTAAAAAGTACACTTTGTAAACAAGCATATTACAGATTAGAGGATTATATCCAAGATAAGAATGCTTGGAAACATGCTGGTCCTGCTCCATAGGACAATTTAGAGTCTAAACAAAATCAAACTGGTTGCTTACTTAATTGTATTTATTTTTCATTATATGACATTGATTTTACATCCTGTGACTAGTTCCTCACACACTGACTTATTAATTGTAAATTTTTAGTAGATTCGTCTATTTTTACAATGTTTGTGAATATGTGAACACCATGTATCTACCACATAATTAATTTATCTGTCGTTTGCTCCAATTTAAATTATTCTTACTGTATACAGTAATTTTATTCTAGGTGCATCGTCTTCACATATTATAATTATATAAATAATGTACTTATACAAAATATTGTAAAACATTTTAAAAGAGTAACGGTGGAGTTTCTTGCCCATTCTTCTCCATACGAAAACTACATTTTGGAAGGGGCGGTAGAATCAATAATATATTATAATAACTATAATTTGTAAATTTTGACGTTCAAAAGTGCCTTCAAAGGCCTATTTGAAATAAATGCTTTGACTTTGACTTTTGACTTTGACTTTGACGTTTAGTTTGACTTACGACCTTCTATTTTCAAGAGACACATGCATCATCTTCAAGTGATTGTAGTTCATAATTTTAACTTAACAATCTGAGTCAAGTTGACCTAGCGGTTAAGCGCGTGCAGATAGAATCGATGAGCCGTGAGTTCAAATCTCGCGTAGAATTAAACTTTTTGTAAGTTTTTACTCGATTGGAAGTAATGGCATGGGACAGAAATATAATGATATTCTTTATCTTGTTCGCCTTTTTCTGCTAATTGGAGTAATTTGTATTTTTTTAGATATTTGGGATTATTTATAGTGTATTCATGCATTAAATATTAGTTATTGTATTATTTAACTATTTATGTGATTTTTTATTTATCTTTTCGGTGCTGAAAGGTGTAAATAAAATGATAACAAAAATGTTTATTCGTTTTATTCATTTACAAAATTAACAAACTTTTATGAGAATTGTGACGTCACATTCCTACCTAGATAAAATAAGTTCTCTTGTAACCGTTCTTAAAAGATTTTTTGTTAGTGGGTAGGTACCCACTTAATCAATTCATAATAACATAACAAGGAAAGGATATTCTAATACTTAAGAGGGTGCATCCTAAAAGTTGGCAACGTCATAAATAGCTGTCAAATATTTACCTGTTTCGATTAATTTGGAAATAAGAAATGTGGCTAACTAATTGACTAGAATATTAATAATGAATTGCAATTTTAACATTGAATTTGATGTTGTACCCGTTTTAGGTGACAAAAAGGCATTTGAAAAGTTTCCAAATACTTTTTTTACATCTAAAATAAACTATTCGGTGTTAAGATATTAATTATTGCATTTCATAATCAATATTCTAGTTCGCTAGTTAGCCACATTTTTTATTTCCATACAGAAATATTATCAAATTACTCAAAACAGCGAAATATTTGACATCTATTTGCGACGTTGCCAACTTTCAGAATAAACCCTCTTAACACAAATAAAATTGTTGACTTTATGCATGTTTTTTATGTAACGTCACAATGAATGTTATATTGAGGTTATATAGCTTAAGTGTTCATTTTCTTGACGAAAAGAAAATTGAAACTAAACCTCAATTTAAGATCATTAAATAATTACGGATATGTTAATATTTCTAAATATTTAGTTACAACGTCTAATAATTAAAACGAAGCATCTAATCTGCGTTTGCAATTAATTAGCAAAACCTGTAAACAAACACGACTTTTAGGAAAAACAACTGTAATGCCTACACATAAGGTTCAGTTTGCGCTACAACTTCATATGTTTTATAACTTTTTCAACAGTACTAGTCGGTCTAAAATGAACTTTATTTACACTTTCAGAAAGTTGATGATTGCCTAATATTTTAAAGTTAATATAAGTAAAGGAGTGTTCCAATTGAAGTCTAAATATTATTCTCGTGCGAAACTTAAACTTTCTTGATAATGTCTTTCTGGTAAAAACGGCTTTTAGGTGCACGGCAGACGGTTCTTATTGACGTGTTTAATCATTCAGAAAAATATCTAGTTGGTATGAAGCCGTATTCATAATATAACGCCGTTGCTCTTCGATAATATAAGACTCAGTATTTCTCTAGAACAAAGAATAGGTAACATTGTAAGGAGGATGCTTAAAAAAAACTCAGCTCCGGGGGAAAAGCGATGTATCTCAAATCATTCATAATAATAAGTACTAAAATAATAACCGGCCATGATCATGATCCTTACTGGCAAACATAAAAATTGCCAGTTTTATTATGCAGATTATGCAGTCGTCTATATAAAAAAATGATAATTAGTTTTAATTACTTCATTCAAAAATATTATGTTAAAATGCGAACTTGGCTCATTTTATATTTTTATACAATGTGTACGAGTCATGTATCGTACATGGCACGCGCGCATTGCATACATCAGCACTTTTCCGTCACCTTGCACAAATTATAGTGTAACGTGACAGTACTCGATCAGCGTTCATAGTCAGCTGTACTCATTCATACAACATTCATATGGCATTAGTTACGTGGTAGTTAAATAGATTCAATAAACCATCATCTTTGGCTATCCGTGACTTATCATTTCAAGCTATAATCCAAGGTGTGTGCGACCCATTCAGCAGCGCATACATCTTTTTGGTCCTTCGAGCCTCAAGATTATAAGTGTTCTGCGTTCTTTGTGCCGTGGCGATTCGGTTGGGCTGGCCGACCAGAAGCAGCATCTCACCAGTTCAACAGAAGAAGCACCTGAACAAAGGATACGGACCGCGGAGATCATTGCACCAGCAGCAGCAGATACAAGATATCACCGAAGCACATCGGCAGTATCGACAGATTTGGTGCCTAATTAATTCATAAATAATTCCATCATGGAGGGAGTTATTCAAACGCAATATCAAGTCATGGAGGCTATGCATAAACTTCTGATCAATTTCAAAAAAGACGGACAGAGCCGTAAGACTCCCGACAGTGTTCAGAAGAAAATAGACCTTCTCGACAAGTATTGGGCAGAATTTCAAAATAACCACGAGAAGATTCGCGAGCGCGAAGATCCTTCTCATCAATACTTTGTGCAAGATTCCCATGAACAGACAAGACAATTTTACAGAAGCACTAGGGAATTCTTTATCAAGTATTTAACTCAAGAACGGAAACCAGCGTCACCCGTAATCAAGCCGTCAGCCTTTACATTCGAGCTGGCACCGTCGACCTCGCAGTCATCGGAGCCAAAACTCCTTCAAGATCAAGATGCAGGTGTCGCTGAACGCGGTAACCAATCATCCCTTTCAATAAAGGTGCCTGAAATAGCGGAGATCGCGAGTAACAGCAAAACAGACGAGATGTTACGCAAACAAAGAAGCAATATCAAAGCGTTTCAAAGAACCGCGTCAAATATCAACGTGGACCTCCTCAAAGAAAATTGGCAGTTTGAAGACGCCTTAAAAGTGCTAGAATCAAGGTGGAAGGCAGTTGATTCACTTTATTGGGACCTTGACAGTTTGCCCAATGAAGCCGACGTGCAATATGAGATGTCTTACAATACGTGCGAACTCGTTTACAACCAAATGAAAGCAACCATCAACTCCAAAATGTGGTCAGTTACTCACCGAGAAAGGTCGACGCCGAAAATCGAAATTCCAGCCTTCAGTGGTAGCTACGAACACTGGACAGCATTCAAAGATTTATTTGTGGAGACCATCCATTCAAGTCCGTCTCTTTCCAACGCACAGAGAATGCAGTTTCTCAAAAGCAAAGTGAAAGGCGAAGCCGAGAAACTTATTCAGCATCTATCAATCAGCTCGGAAAACTATGAGACGGCATGGGAGATCCTCAACCGCAGATACAATAACAGAAAACTCATCTTGACGTCACATCTCAACTCATTGCTCGGTGTTCCTATCACTCAACATTTATCAGCAGCATCAGTCAAAAAACTCCACGATACGACAAAAGAATGTATCAATGCGATCAAGAACCTTGGTGTAGACACATCATCGTGGGACCCAATATTGGTACACTTGCTTTCACAAAAGTTGGATACGGTGACTCATAACGACTACTTAGAGTCACTGGCGGAGCCGCGTGAGCTACCAAACATAGCAGATTTTCTGGATTTTCTAGAAGGAAAATTTACGTCATGGGAATCATCTCGTCGTAAACCAGAAACAGCAAAACCATCTCAGTCGGAGCCTGCACAGACAAACAAGAAATTTCATTCATATAAAGCATTCAGCGCAAATCAGAACAAAAGTAATAAGTTTAAAACAAATTCATTGACAAAAGACAATGACAGAGGACCCAGATGATTTGAATTATCTAACTCCTTCACACTTCTTGAGCAGCGGCCCCATACTGACTATCTTAGACACCGAACTAGATGAAAGGACAAGGTGGACAAGAACACAGAAAATTTTCGAAGATATTTGGAAGAGGTGGCAATCCGAATATCTCGCGGTACTCTCAACAAGGAGTAAATGGAAGAGACCACACAATAACGTTCGAGTAGATGACGTTGTCATCATTCATGAGCCTAACCTCCCCGCGGGAAGATGGGCTCTAGGCAGAGTCACTGAGCTACATCCCGGTACCGATGGATTGGTCAGGGTTGTTACCCTGAAAACAAAAAATGGGTACCTCAAGCGCCCAGTGATTAAACTGTCAGTGCTGGTATCTGACCCCAAATCAACTACATTCACCGAGCAGACAGGGAAAATGTCAGACACCCAAAATGACAAGACCAAGGACAGCCAATCGAAACGACGACCTGGAACGGCGGCTAATCTGCTAGCAACTCTCATTACACTATTTCTCTTCATGACCTCCGTCTTCGGCCACGAACAGCCAGCTTCTCCATATACTTTGACAACAATACACAAAGCACTCTATTTTGACCGAATTTCAAACATGCAGTTCATTCGCGACGAATGGAAACTCATTGTGTATTATGACATGAACCCGTATTGGGACGGTTCGGCAACCTTCGACAAATACCTCAAACAAATAAACAGCTTATGTGATGGAGGAACAAACAAAGCACTATGTGACATCGTCCTACTGCAGCTACGTCACTCTCATGACGAACTGAAGTACTACAATGGAATGTTACTGAATCAGCATTTCGAAGAACGCACACGACATCCATCAGTATTCAGCGATCTACGTGTTGTTGTCGGGCGCTGTACTAGCAGTCGCAGTTTATCTATGTCGGTGGATTTGTCGTCGCCGGCAGAGGAGCGCCAACTTACAGTCGGACTCCGAGATGCAGCATCCGGCACCACCGGCGCGTACACAGCACGCGGCCCCCGTCGTCAATCCGATGCCACGCACTAGAGACTCGAAACAGCCACGAGAAGAGGCGGTTGAATTAAAGAACTTTTCTAGCTTACTTACACTGAAAAAAATGCAGACTAACTAAGATACATTTTCTCTTAGTTGGCATTAAAATGCTTGGAATAATTAATAATCTGTTCACTATACACAAGATACCATAGTTGCCAGAACAAATTCATTTTATCTATATCAACAAATACGCACATGCACAGTTTATTCAACAGTCTTTGTTACATCAAACATAGCACGTTTGATTTTAACTCAAAACTTTTATAAATCAAAAAATAATTTAAGTTCATGGTAACAAGCAACTTGTTAGCATTAATCATATAAATCATAGTTTTTAACAACGAACATGTTTGATTAATAGCCTGCTTAGTTAAATAA
Organism: Conistra vaccinii; assembly: GCA_948150665.1. Lineage (NCBI taxonomy): Eukaryota > Metazoa > Arthropoda > Insecta > Lepidoptera > Noctuidae > Conistra > Conistra vaccinii. Next base: position 235,896 of record OX411324.1, read on the forward strand.
AACAAGATCAGTGGTCACATCTAATAACTCTTTGTAATGACAACAAAACGCAACGCTCCCCGCGCTTTTCCCACCCCCACTTGCAGTAATAGTAAACTAACTTCGCGCGCCGGTCGACGGTCGACTTGTCAAAACACAGAGCGCTATTATAATACTGGTGTCAAAATTCAAAATGCGTACGATAATAATTATGTAGGACTAGGATAAACATGCTGTGGTTCTTATGGCTATCTGTGCAGGCGTGCAGGTTGACCGGCGTGTCTTATGTTCCAAGAACACAGGTGTATACGCCAAGCCAAACGCCTAGGGTCGGTGATAATATTAGTGAAATAACTATTTACATAAATACTGCCGAGTGCTTTATACACAATGGAACACATGGAAGAAGTGGCCGAATTATTAAAGATATGGATCTCATCCCAAAATTTGCAGGTAAGATAAAACATACAGTAGGTAACCATAATACCTAGGTAGGTATACTAAGAATGCTATTTGTCAGTACAGGAAATTTGCAGCCTGCACCATTGATTTTGAACACTGAATAGCACTCACAAACTTACTGATTTTTTACAGCAACAGCGGTTAGGAGTTCTGTCAACTAAAGGAAAGAGAAACAGAGAGGAAAGCCCTGCACCCTCACCTTCACCATCTCCTAAATAGCAACAAAGCAACACACTGGATGAAAATGTTGAAGTTGATTTACAGTGGCTTCGAAATTCATCAGAAACTTGGAGGCTGACGGAAATAAAATGGAAAAACACATTCAAATATCGAATAATGCGTCTTCACAACAATAATAATGAATAGACTTTGGAAAGATTCCAAAGTCTATTCATTATTATTCATTATATGAACGAATACCCAGTGCTAATAGAAATAAACCGCAAGTTTATACTCTGGTAAGGCTTGCCACATAATTATATTTTATATACATGTAATTTGAGCTATATTTTGTCAATTTAATGTTAATAATTATACTGTGTTCTGTTTTGTGTTTTTTAGTTGAACATTGACTTTGAGGCGGCCTATGGAGACCAAACACATAATTTGTTTGTTTATTGCAAAAATTTTAATATTGGAATTATTAAGAAATAGAAAATCAAAAAATTGCATTTGGCCAGGATCTAATCTCTCTAGCTGATTGTAAGTATATTTTTCTTCATTCATTTAGCGGCTAAATTTTAGCCTATACACATCCCATAGCTGGGCCTATGCCCTATAGGCCTTCTCGCAGAGGGCTTGAGCTGCTTGTCCCCATGCTAGCCAGTTGCGGATTGCAGGCTTCCCTTTGAAGCCTTTGTACCTATTTTAATGTGACTCTTTCAAAACTTGAACTATCTGAAAAACTAATGGTCTATATAATTATTCTTTTATTTCAGCACCTAAGGAAGAAGATAAAAATTTTGCAGCATTTTTGGCAATTAAACAGAAGAAAAAACAAAAAAAAGTCGAGCCTAGCTGTGGCTGAAAATCATCTAAGGCTGAAACGCGGTATGCGTTCATCAAACATTTAAGATCCGATGTGATCTGACGCTGAAATTGGTCTGTCTGTCTATTGAACTTCAGCTAAAAACATTACAGAATAAAGAGGCAACATCACAGCCTTACATAATTATTGGTGAGTCATTAAACGATTAAAAGATATCTGATAAAAAAAGCTCTTAACTCTAATTAAATTTGTGAAATATTTGATTATTGTTATATTATTAGGTTTCTATATTGCAGACTATATTAAGACTGGTTAATAATAATTAGGTATCTGGTTAAGCTTATTCTAAGTCATATAATAAGCTAAATTGTAATAGTTTTTAATAACTTCATAAAGTTTTATTGTACATGGTACACCGGCTACACATCAAGCTATACATTTCCAGTTTAAGCTGACCTCGCATTGCAGGGATATCGTTTACAATGCGAGATCACCATAAACTGGAAATGTATAGCTTGATGTGTAGCTCAGCTGTGTACATAATTTGTTATTTACCATGGTGACTTGTTTAGTATGCTGTGTTCAACTTTTAATAAGTTTTTTTGTATAATTCAAATAGTCTGATTCTAATGGGACAATTATTATTGCAAACAATAGAATTTGATGTGTTTATTTTTTCATTTTTGCTTATTTGAAGAACTAGAAGCAAAGGAAAATGTAAAATTTCATAACTTTTTGTCGTAACATGCAATATAAATATTCTGAGCAATGGAAAAGTATGTTATTCTATAAGATGTAAATTATATTGAATGTAAGTATTTTGTGTAATGTGTTCTGCATAAATAAATTAAAAATCAAATATTGTTGTTTGATTGCTATACCATTTAATATCTATTTTCATGTTTCATATTTTTTATACAAGGCCTATAGGGTTAACTTGAGGTGGATCGTCACGCTATGTTATTAAAAATATCTGCGTAGGGGATGCTGAAATTAATAGACGGTTTATAGCAAATATTAAGGTCTCCTCAAAAAGTTTTCATGATAAGCATACAAGAAAACATTTTGATTTAAGCTTAATATTTGCCATAAATCTATATTTAATTTTAGCGCTCCTGCGCGGATTTTTTTAACAATTTAGTGTAACGATTTACCACAAAGATGTTAGTCATTATAAAAAAGTAGGTTCTCAACCATAATTATTACAATAAAGTTACTTTGTTGATGTGCAAAAGATACTGACTTGGATTGACAAATAGAAGTAGTTCATATGACAACGGTTCATGTTTACGTTGAATACGAAGTTAGTTGCATTAATCAGGATAGCACGGTTATTTGGTGCAAGATCTTAGTTGAAACAACATAAGAATTTCATTGATCTAATAATGTTTCACAGACGTATCGTGCAAGATCTTAGTTGAATCTACAAGTTTAGTGTGTTAATGTGACAATGTTTCATTGTTAAACTGGCAAACATTTGAGCTAAATTAAACAACTACCCGTAATTAAACCAATGCATTACTTAGTAGACGGAACTATGATAATTTAACAAAGTTGTCATAGCTTCAGAAGTCAAGATCTTGTTAGGCTCGTATGGAGTCAAGATGTGTGTTCACATTAAACAAGATGTTTATTAAAATAAACAATTTTTTTTTTCAGTGCACTGAAAAAAATGCAGACTAACTAAGATACATTTTCTCTTAGTTGGCATTAAAATGCTTGGAATAATTAATAATCTGTTCACTATACACAAGATACCATAGTTGCCAGAACAAATTCATTTTATCTATATCAACAAATACGCACATGCACAGTTTATTCAACAGTCTTTGTTACATCAAACATAGCACGTTTGATTTTAACTCAAAACTTTTATAAATCAAAAAATAATTTAAGTTCATGGTAACAAGCAACTTGTTAGCATTAATCATATAAATCATAGTTTTTAACAACGAACATGTTTGATTAATAGCCTGCTTAGTTAAATAAAACAAGATCAGTGGTCACATCTAATAACTCTTTGTAATGACAACAAAACGCAACGCTCCCCGCGCTTTTCCCACCCCCACTTGCAGTAATAGTAAACTAACTTCGCGCGCCGGTCGACGGTCGACTTGTCAAAACACAGAGCGCTATTATAATACTGGTGTCAAAATTCAAAATGCGTACGATAATAATTATGTAGGACTAGGATAAACATGCTGTGGTTCTTATGGCTATCTGTGCAGGCGTGCAGGTTGACCGGCGTGTCTTATGTTCCAAGAACACAGGTGTATACGCCAAGCCAAACGCCTAGGGTCGGTGATAATATTAGTGAAATAACTATTTACATAAATACTGCCGAGTGCTTTATACACAATGGAACACATGGAAGAAGTGGCCGAATTATTAAAGATATGGATCTCATCCCAAAATTTGCAGGTAAGATAAAACATACAGTAGGTAACCATAATACCTAGGTAGGTATACTAAGAATGCTATTTGTCAGTACAGGAAATTTGCAGCCTGCACCATTGATTTTGAACACTGAATAGCACTCACAAACTTACTGATTTTTTACAGCAACAGCGGTTAGGAGTTCTGTCAACTAAAGGAAAGAGAAACAGAGAGGAAAGCCCTGCACCCTCACCTTCACCATCTCCTAAATAGCAACAAAGCAACACACTGGATGAAAATGTTGAAGTTGATTTACAGTGGCTTCGAAATTCATCAGAAACTTGGAGGCTGACGGAAATAAAATGGAAAAACACATTCAAATATCGAATAATGCGTCTTCACAACAATAATAATGAATAGACTTTGGAAAGATTCCAAAGTCTATTCATTATTATTCATTATATGAACGAATACCCAGTGCTAATAGAAATAAACCGCAAGTTTATACTCTGGTAAGGCTTGCCACATAATTATATTTTATATACATGTAATTTGAGCTATATTTTGTCAATTTAATGTTAATAATTATACTGTGTTCTGTTTTGTGTTTTTTAGTTGAACATTGACTTTGAGGCGGCCTATGGAGACCAAACACATAATTTGTTTGTTTATTGCAAAAATTTTAATATTGGAATTATTAAGAAATAGAAAATCAAAAAATTGCATTTGGCCAGGATCTAATCTCTCTAGCTGATTGTAAGTATATTTTTCTTCATTCATTTAGCGGCTAAATTTTAGCCTATACACATCCCATAGCTGGGCCTATGCCCTATAGGCCTTCTCGCAGAGGGCTTGAGCTGCTTGTCCCCATGCTAGCCAGTTGCGGATTGCAGGCTTCCCTTTGAAGCCTTTGTACCTATTTTAATGTGACTCTTTCAAAACTTGAACTATCTGAAAAACTAATGGTCTATATAATTATTCTTTTATTTCAGCACCTAAGGAAGAAGATAAAAATTTTGCAGCATTTTTGGCAATTAAACAGAAGAAAAAACAAAAAAAAGTCGAGCCTAGCTGTGGCTGAAAATCATCTAAGGCTGAAACGCGGTATGCGTTCATCAAACATTTAAGATCCGATGTGATCTGACGCTGAAATTGGTCTGTCTGTCTATTGAACTTCAGCTAAAAACATTACAGAATAAAGAGGCAACATCACAGCCTTACATAATTATTGGTGAGTCATTAAACGATTAAAAGATATCTGATAAAAAAAGCTCTTAACTCTAATTAAATTTGTGAAATATTTGATTATTGTTATATTATTAGGTTTCTATATTGCAGACTATATTAAGACTGGTTAATAATAATTAGGTATCTGGTTAAGCTTATTCTAAGTCATATAATAAGCTAAATTGTAATAGTTTTTAATAACTTCATAAAGTTTTATTGTACATGGTACACCGGCTACACATCAAGCTATACATTTCCAGTTTAAGCTGACCTCGCATTGCAGGGATATCGTTTACAATGCGAGATCACCATAAACTGGAAATGTATAGCTTGATGTGTAGCTCAGCTGTGTACATAATTTGTTATTTACCATGGTGACTTGTTTAGTATGCTGTGTTCAACTTTTAATAAGTTTTTTTGTATAATTCAAATAGTCTGATTCTAATGGGACAATTATTATTGCAAACAATAGAATTTGATGTGTTTATTTTTTCATTTTTGCTTATTTGAAGAACTAGAAGCAAAGGAAAATGTAAAATTTCATAACTTTTTGTCGTAACATGCAATATAAATATTCTGAGCAATGGAAAAGTATGTTATTCTATAAGATGTAAATTATATTGAATGTAAGTATTTTGTGTAATGTGTTCTGCATAAATAAATTAAAAATCAAATATTGTTGTTTGATTGCTATACCATTTAATATCTATTTTCATGTTTCATATTTTTTATACAAGGCCTATAGGGTTAACTTGAGGTGGATCGTCACGCTATGTTATTAAAAATATCTGCGTAGGGGATGCTGAAATTAATAGACGGTTTATAGCAAATATTAAGGTCTCCTCAAAAAGTTTTCATGATAAGCATACAAGAAAACATTTTGATTTAAGCTTAATATTTGCCATAAATCTATATTTAATTTTAGCGCTCCTGCGCGGATTTTTTTAACAATTTAGTGTAACGATTTACCACAAAGATGTTAGTCATTATAAAAAAGTAGGTTCTCAACCATAATTATTACAATAAAGTTACTTTGTTGATGTGCAAAAGATACTGACTTGGATTGACAAATAGAAGTAGTTCATATGACAACGGTTCATGTTTACGTTGAATACGAAGTTAGTTGCATTAATCAGGATAGCACGGTTATTTGGTGCAAGATCTTAGTTGAAACAACATAAGAATTTCATTGATCTAATAATGTTTCACAGACGTATCGTGCAAGATCTTAGTTGAATCTACAAGTTTAGTGTGTTAATGTGACAATGTTTCATTGTTAAACTGGCAAACATTTGAGCTAAATTAAACAACTACCCGTAATTAAACCAATGCATTACTTAGTAGACGGAACTATGATAATTTAACAAAGTTGTCATAGCTTCAGAAGTCAAGATCTTGTTAGGCTCGTATGGAGTCAAGATGTGTGTTCACATTAAACAAGATGTTTATTAAAATAAACAATTTTTTTTTTCAGTGTAGTAGCATCAAGCGCCACAAGAGGACACCTGCATTCGTCACACCGGTGTCTGGTGACAGTGACTAATTTAAGTTATGGCTAAGAATAGATTTTAATTCATGTATAACTTTGGTGACATTTATAAGTTTAGCATATAAGCACTTTGTAAACTCATTTTCATCATCCACTCGCATCTCTCTCGCCCGGGAATATGTACGAGTCATGTATCGTACATGGCACGCGCGCATTGCATACATCAGCACTTTTCCGTCACCTTGCACAAATTATAGTGTAACGTGACAGTACTCGATCAGCGTTCATAGTCAGCTGTACTCATTCATACAACATTCATATGGCATTAGTTACGTGGTAGTTAAATAGATTCAATAAACCATCATCTTTGGCTATCCGTGACTTATCATTTCAAGCTATAATCCAAGGTGTGTGCGACCCATTCAGCAGCGCATACACAATGCTTAAAGTCGTTGAAAGTACTATGGATATATTTATTGTAACAGAAACTTCAGAAACTGCACTTACGGGCCGTAAGTGCAGTGTGCTGTTTCAAAGTTGCTGCTGAGGCTCATGGTGATGACCAGGAATGCTCGTCCGCTGGCACTGTGAAGCCACATGCGAATTACGCATCAAAAACATGACGTCACAAAAATCCTACATCGCGCAAGCAAAGTTCAACATAAATACCTACAAGATCGCGACATCCATTATTGAGGTACACAGCCATCCGGCCATCCACGGTTTCAAAGGGTATCCTGACCACCAGCATGCAGCGGACGAGTATTCCTGGTCGTCCGCTGCATGCTGAAACAGCACATTGCACTTTCGGCTCGTCCACAACAGAGCCCTTTCTACCCTCTCCTCATCGACGCCAGCAGTCAGCCACAACCCGGCGCTGTACCACATTCGACTCACTCGATCATAACGCAGCGCCACCCAGTTCCGACTCACCACGAACTATGCGGCACCCGGTTCCGACTCACTGGAACCTCAACCGGCTCTGTGAAGCCATATGCAAACTAGGCATCAAAATCCTGCATCGCGCAAGCAAAGTTCAACATTTATACTCGATCCTGACATCTATCATTGGGCAGTTGCCCGTCATACACGACACCCATCTGGTCGGAGGATTCTCCCTTTTCTATAGAGAATGAGTGAACTTTACACCCTGTTCCTCATACCTCTAAAACAGTAAATAAAAAATGTTATATTTATACACTCTGGTTTGATTTCACCTGTACTCCAAAAACTTCCAAGTGTCCTCACGTGATTATATAATTATTGATAGTTTAGATGGCGCTGATAGCGATAATATAGGACTCCAAACTATCGAATCAATATCATAGTATCGCTGTTAACAATAGTATTTTCACGTGACGACGCTGTTAAATCCTGACTATTTTGATGTGGATTTCTCGAAGTTTCTGTTACTTACAATAAATATATCCGTAGTACTTTCAACGACTTTAAGCATTGTAAAAAAATATAAAATGAGCCAAGTTCGCATTTTAACATAATATTTTTGAATGTAAGTAATTAAAACTAATTATCTATTGTTTATAAAGACGACTGCATAATCTGCATAATAAAACTGGCAATTTTTATATGTTTGCCAGTAAGGATCACGATCATGACCGGTTATTATTTTAGTACTTATATTATTGACGATTTGAGATACATCGCTTTTCCCCCGTAGCTGGGTTTTTTTTCTATGGAGCTTGAGCATTCTCCTTTATTACACATAATAATTATTTTAGTATCCACTTTTACGCAGCGCAAAAATATTTGATCTCGCTTCAATATTTACGTTTGACTGCATTTTGAAAATAATAACCACAACACTAGTAACACAACGCTAATAGATTTAAATACTCGTCACCAACAATAACCACGAACCAACAAAATTCTATTAGGATGTGAATACTCGTAACGAACAGGATCTGTATAGCTCACAGAAATCGAAATGATTAGTAGAACAGAAAAAACGAAGTAAAGTATTTTATGGGCTACCTACTAAACTTTATTATTTATGTGTACAAGACGAATGAAACAAAAAACGAATGATTATTATCGACCTACTACTAAATATTAAATATTAAAAAGAAACAGTTAACTATAAACAGTAATTATAAAAAAAAAAAAAAAAATATCCGAGGGTGCGATTCGAACCGTCGGCTTGCTGATAACACACATTATATCAAAGCACGTAACCATTGAGCTAGCATGTCATACATTTTGCTGGTTGAAATTATGAACTACTATGAGTTGTAAACCAAGTGCGTGAGTGTGCGTATATAGTAGTGGAACAACTTATAGAAGAAGGTCATAAGTCAAACCGAACCGTCAGTCAATCACTATGAGAAATGACCTAGCGACTTATGATCGCTACTGTACATAGATGTAATTGTAGCAATAGCTTGCTTCCCAAAAATATAAAACAAAGATACCTAAAAACGTGTCCTTGAGGTATATAAATAAATAAAACTGAAACAGGTGCCTGGATTTCAGTTTTTCGAGCACCATGAGAGTAGCACAAGTTTTTCAGGGTTGCAAACTTGGGTATTAACTACTCTCAGAGGATCTAACAGCATATTAAATAACTGTAAAAAAGCTAAATTATGTGAGCATTAATTTCAAAATAGCTCCGTAAAGAATTTCATCAGCATCCATGTAATATTTTTGCACAACACGCTAATCATCTGTTGATAACAACATACATAATTTATAGAATTCCTTTCTATAAAGTAATACCTACATCACCTACATGATATTAGTTTCAAACAAATAGATACAATATCTTACCTTATCATATGTTAATCTCCTAAATATGTTTCTTTTATTTGCAGCTATTGAGTGTTCTTTTATTTTATCTGCTACTTTGGAGCCCACCCATAGTGAGTCAGCATTGGCCTGCAGCATGGCTAGCGGAGTCACTCCTCGCAGGTTAGGCACATCTAAGCTAGCGTCACCCTGTTTGATTCATTGTAATATTAAGTCCTAAAACTTACAACATATTTTTATAATTATATAGTTTTTGTTGTTTAAATTATAGACTTGTATGATTGCAATGGTGCTTTACATCCACCTTCCCTTTTTCAAGTAAAAGGATTATGCCAGGTTTTACAAAGAGCTTTTTACTTTTGATAAATATAGTGGAATGAACATAAGAGCATCATCTAATTTTAAGGAAGCATATGCACTTGCTTGGGCATAAATATGATGACTCACATATAGTATGAGGGTGGATATGGCAGTGGTGTTGCGGGCGAGAATGGCCCAGTGCAGGGCCGTGTTGCCGTGCGAGCGGTCGGCAGGCCGCGGCGACGCGCCCAGCGTCAGCAGCAGGCGCGCCGGGTCCACGGCCGACACCTTCCAGCACGCCCACATGAGCGGCGTCATGCCAGCCGCGTCGGCCGCGTCCGGCGCCACGCCGCGCGCCACCAGGTACGCTACCACGGCCGTGTGGCCGAACTGCGCCGCCAGGTGCAGGCAGGCGCAGCCCTCCGCGTCGCGCAAGGACGCATCAGCGCCCGCGCGCACCAGGAGCACCGTGGCCTCCAGGTGGCCCTGGCGCGTGGCCCAGTGCAGCGGCGTGGACTGCAGCTCGCCGCCCACCGCATCCACCGCCGCGCCCTTCGTCAGCAGGTACTGGATGATCTCGCGCCGGTTGTTGATGGCCGCCCAATGCAGCAGCGTGACGGTCTCGTGGTCCGGCTGGTTCACATCCCAGCCGGCCTCGACCAGCTCCTTGACCCGAGCAAAGGCGCCGTACTGTGTCGCTTTGACTATGTCGAAACCGCTGTAGTCCCTCTCTAGGGGAGCAGGCGCGGGCTCGCGCGGCGGCGGCCCGTCGCCGTCGGGCTGCGATTTGCCGCATTGCCCGCTGGCGGCGGCGCCGCATGTACTGTCGTACATAATCCTAACACGGGCCAGGTAATATGGGCATTATAGGTACGACTGGACGAGAATACACTGGTTCGGTCTTCGGTGAACTTTTCGGCACTTGGTACAAAAATATACGCACAATTTAATACTAATCCAATGACTCGATTTTAATCGAAATTATTACAACTTACAAAACCAAACCAAACACAGACTTATTGACATTTCTGATTTCTGTTCTGTCTCTGTAGTAGAGTTGCCATTTCATTATCACAGATTAGATAAGTATTCATTATTAAAAATCCCTGCTAACAAACGAAAGATTTTAGAATAGTAGAAGAAAATTAAAAATGGTTGAAACGGGTCTATAAATTTAAACCTATACATGATAATAGCCAAACAAACCCCAAAAATCAAATAATGCAATTAGTAAGTACTATTCGCTTACTTATTTTTCAATGCGCCCGGAATGCGATGGCTCGTGATAGATGGCAGCACTGCTGTGAGTCCAGACACCGTCATTTTTAGTAGAGCATAGGTTAAATCCTCTAAGCTTTTGCTTTATTTATGTTTACTGTTTCAAAAACAAACAAATCTTCGAAATAACAAGCTGTTTATTAATTGAACAATGAAAAATGTAATAAAACCATTTTTTTTTATATCGCAAAATTCAAAAGTCATAAAACGCCCAAAATGCCCACCCTTCCCCAGTTCCTAGAGCTTTAGCTGGGAAGAAGAAGTGGCGCAACAAACTCACCAGCAGCACAGCTATTAGTATAATAGTAGGCAAAATAATTCACATTACGCAACACAAAACATAATTTTATTAGCCATATTATGTCAGCTAGCATAGCAAAGCAAACGCCAATATACCTACCAAAAACATTGAGAACTATACTCTGGCATAAATAAAAAAGATATATATTTGTGCCAGAGTATAGTTCTCAATGTACTTAACGTAAACAATATCTAAACAAAAGCCTCCAGGCATTCTGTGATATTGTGTAAGTTTTTTGTTACTAACACTATGAGTATTGCTTTTTATTATTGCTCTCCAACTTACTCGGCTCGCCGTTGGTGACACACGTGAAGCTTTTTCACACTGAATCGCGATGTTTTCTAATTTTCTGAAACAAACTAAACATATTACAAAAATGACGAAACAAAATGCTTGCTCGCGACTCGCGGCAATGACAGACGTACGAAACTACGAACCAAGGCGGTCTACGAGCAAAATTTAAAACCTGTTGGATCGCCTGCGAACTTTCTTACTCGGCGATTTTAAAGTGCGCGTACTTACTGTGCGTTTGCACTGGTGAAACATCACGACAAAACATGTTGAAATCTCTAGTTCCTGTCAAACATTGTATGGAAAATTGACAGAAAATAGAGATTCCAACACAGACTAATTAGCTTGATTCCAACATGTTTTGTTGTGAATGTTTCGCCAGTGCAAACGCACAGTAAGTACGCGCACTTTAAAACCGCCGAGTAAGAAAGTTAGGGTGTCACACGAGCGAGTAAGGTCGCCGAGCCATATGACCGCGTCCTTGCTCGCACGTCTATCACCACTACCGCTGATGGTCGACCTTTCGTACTGTCGCCCTAGCATTTGTCGCGCCTTTGTTTGTCGCAACTTTGATACGGAGTCGCCGGCGTCAGTGTTCCCTGCCACACACATCTGACATTTCGGCACCATTGCCATAAAGAAAAATAGAATAGAGAAGAGAGAAGGCGGCCTCCTGTCAAAAAAAAGAAGGATCGCGATTATGAATCGAAGCCGACATGGAATATGCGGGTATTACACTATCATATAATTATCTAGGATCATATATAGGATCCTATCCTATCCCAGTATTATATAGTGCTCTGTGATCCTATCTCTTATCCTACTATGACCTCTTAGATCAAAAAATCAATCTTCCTAGCCTTTTTCCCAACTATCTTGGGGTCGGCTTCCAGTCTTACCGGTTGCAGCTGAATACCATTATCTATGACCTCTTAGATCATATCTGTGTATTACACTATCCTATCTACCTAGGATCCAATTTCGTTTCTTAAAAACAAAACACTGAAGCCTTTCATCACACATTATTACAAATAGAACAGCAAAGAAGCCAAAATAATGAACTCCCGGCCGCCCACAGACTACTTATGCGGCCGCCTGGCTGTTAGTAGTTTCAGTAGTTTGCACAGACTACAAGTAGATAATAGCCAATAGGGTAGTAGTTTGTTTTTTTTTAGTACAGCAGTGCTGCCAACAATAATTTTAAAATTCCACTAAGCATATTGTGAACTTTGCAAAAAGGGGTTCCGACATTTTTGTATGGGACCTGCCATACCTAACCGTCCGCCATTTTGAAAATAACTGGTTTTGGCGGCCAGTGATGAAACAAGTGTCAATCGATAGAGTAAGTGATTGCAAACAAAAAATATTTAGTGATGAATATCGTAAGTGATATACTTCCTGAGATATTTGAGTTAAAACATGAGAAAAAAATAAAGCAGTAATTTTTTTTTTTTTCAATTTAGTTGATCACTAATAAGTCAGCGAAGTTCGTCCTTGCTATAAGCAATCGGTAAAAAAAAATCCTTGATTTCATTTACAAACATATAATTTACATTTTTATAGAAACGTAGTACACCACACAGGTATCAGGAGCAGGGTCCTAGCTACCGGTGGTCAGGGCTCCTGAGACAGGAACCTCCTAACGATTCCGACATTTTTGTATGGGACCTAGCGTATCTAAGTACCTACCAACCGTACCTGGCGGTCAGTGATGAAACAAGTGTCAATCGATAGAGTAAGTGATTGCAAACAAAACATATTCAGTGATGAATCTCGTAAGTGATATACTTCCTGAGATATTTGAGATCAAAAACGTGAAAAAATAAAGCATTTAAATTATTTATTTTTTGAATTTAGTGTGCTTGCACCAACCGTCATATGTATTATATTGTTTGATGTTTGTCATACGGCTTCTGTCAGAGTCCACGAATGTTTCTTTCCTCACATTTTTATATTTTATTTCGTTGTTTGTTTTTAATGTTGTATTACCATGTCAAGTAACACCGGCCCACCAGGATCACGGTATTTGTTTTGTGGAATCAGTACGGCCACCCGAAGGGGAGGACGCCGTTCTAGACCGCAGTTACGAAGCTATGAGCTTTCTGACGAATATCTCACTGATCATCCACATGTACAAGCTTATGCCCATCATCGACTTGGTGTGCAAGGGGTTAGTACTTTACCACCATTTTTATGCCGTTTTTCTTATTATTATTTATAATATATGTTATAAACACTAAGCTATTATTAAAAAATAATGGGAAAAATAAAACTCGCGTGAGGAAAGAAACATTCGTGGACTCTGACAGAAGCCGTATGACAAACATCAAACAATATACGGTTGGTGCAAGCACACTAAATTCAAAAAATAAATAATATAAATGCCTTAGAATGCTTTATTTTTTCACGTTTTTGATCTCAAATATCTCAGGAAGTATATCACTTACGAGATTCATCTATATCTATTCTATATCTATATCTATATCTATCTATCTATATCTGTATCTATACATATAATAAAATTGTAGAAAAGTGGTGTCTGTACAATGGTCAAGTGCGAGTCGGACTCGCACACGAAGGGTTCCATACCATGTCGTACAAGATTTAACACTATGCATTTTTGTAATACTTTCGTAAAGGTAACAACAGAGGCGCTATAAAAAAACATAAAGATTTATAAAGAAATTGTCTAATTTTAATGAAAAAATGTTGTTGTGTTAAATTATAGGTGTAGAAGTTTATTTCATTTATTTTAGTAACATGCATTAACTAAATTCAAAGTTATTTATTTGCTACTAACATAGTATTAGTAGGTATAAATAGGTATATGTGTTGTAACAGTAACTGGGTTGTGGAGGTCAGATAGGCAGTCGCTCCATGTAAAATACTGGTATTCAGCTGCAACCGGTAAGACTGGAAGCCGACCCCAAGATAGTTGGGAAAAAGGCTAGGAAGATTGATTGATTGAAATAGGTATATGTGGTAGGTAAGCAGGTAGATATGTAGGGTAGGTAGGTTAGGTTAGATAGGTAGGGTAGGTAATTAGGTAGAAATATGTAATTAGGAAAGGTAGGTGCGCCGTAGATAAGTACCTACTTAGTGCTAACCGTGCGAAGCCGGGCCGGGTAAAGCTAGTTATTTTAAATAAAAGGATTTCTCTTGCTACATCAGACTATATTGTACAAAATAGAATGTAAGTAGTACGCCAAATTTTAATTACAACATTCCGTCAATACAGGTATTACGTTATTTTTGATAGTCATAATTCAAATTCAAAAGTCATTTATTCAAACTAGGCTGAGAATCAGCACTTTTCGAACGTCAAAATTACATAAGATAGTCCCCCAAAAACGCCCGCCCTTCACCACTTCCTAGCGCTTTTGCTGGAAAGAAGAAGTGGCACAACAAACTCGCCAGCAGCGCAGCTGTCTGTTCAGTTACGAAAAAAACTTGATTCTATACAATAGTATGCAAATATTTTACATTACTCAACACAAAACATTAAATAAAATATATTTGCCATAATGACAGCTAGCACACGCCAATGTACCAACAAAAAAAATTATCGAAATCTAAACTCAAGCGAAAATAAAAATTATTTTTACACATCCCATCGGACTATGAGAGTGAGGGAAGAGAGAGTGCACTCGTGTCTGCGCATACACTTGTGCACTATAATATCTCCCACGCCGAAGGCTAGTCTCCATTGAGATTGGCCGCCGTGGCTGAATATTTTTACACAAATAAGTTTTCTCAATATGAAATTGTATCCACAACGGTTTTAAGGTAACTGAATAGTACCCTGCAAGTACCCTGTATGTACCACCATTCATTTCAATGTTACTGAATATTATTGTCTATTGGAGTGTAGTTTTAACATGAGGTACGAGTACACACATCAAGACCGTCTATAGTGCGAGAGCCGATTGCAAAAACACCTACCTTATAAGATACCTCAATAGGCTACTTGTAGATCGTTAACCAACACTTAAAGACGTAAAAAAAATGAGGTCTGCCAGAGTCGATCCTGCCGGGTCATAGAAATAATCGATATTTTTTGACGTAATTTTTTAGTGAAAATTACCTCATAAGATACCCGAACTAAAGTGCTGGCAACAGTTAACCACTGATTAATTATGTAAAAAAAAGTTGGTCTGCCATTCCGCACCCTGCCGGAAGTACTTGGCAGACCCCTAAAATATACCCCTTCCGACACCCTAAACCTACCTCATCGACTACCTGGATGGATCCTACGCCAAATAATAACCAAGATGCCCCTGATACTGGATCAAAAGGTCTGCCAGGTCTAAGCTTGCCGGAACTTTGTGTTCAAAGCATTTGAAGATGGAAGAGAGCATAATTTCACCTGAAGTCAAAATCACTTTTATGTCTAAATTTATACAAATTTATAAATATTAAATGCTTTTTTACCCGACTACGGCAAAGCCAAAAGGAAGGGTTGTGATTTTAGCAGTTTATGTATGTATATAAGTATGTATATATGTTTGCTTTTACGTGTGTTCCACCGTAGCGCCTAAATTACTGTACCGATTTTGATGAATGAGGTATCAATAGATTTGTAATAATGGTCCGGGTGACATAGGCTATATAAATTCTCCGTAAATTTAATATGGTGGACTTAACACATAAATTTATAACCCCGAAAAAAATTAAATTGAGATAATCATGACATGTTTGGTATCAAAAGAAAGGTCTTAACGAGCATATTACAAATATGTATATACAGGGTGGATTTTATGAACCCCACCTCGATTGAAAGTACTCTAAATACTGACGATAGCAAATTTTACTCAAAGGAACAAGCCTTTATTTAAAAAAAGAAACAATTCTGCGTTCAAGGATTTTCGAAAATTCACTTCCCACTATCGAGAATCGAACCAGCTGAAATCCGAAAAAATAACACCCTGTATTTTTATGGGATCAATCGATAGAGTCAATCATAAGCATCAAATCTCTCTAACAAACATGATAAATTAAATTAAAGAAAAACAAATTAGCATGGGTAGGAGGCTTTGAAGGCTTTTCAATGAATGAAAGGAGAAATGTACCTTTCGACTCGACACGCCACGAAAGATTGGAATCACAAATTACGCCCAGATCTTTGGCGGTTTCGGTATAGTGAATGCGAACACCATCGAGATATAAAGGCATCAATGTTGCAACATCAGCCGCATTGCGAACGAATCTACTGCCTATGATCATGGCCTGGGATTTAGATGGATTTACTTGCAAACCAAATGACCTGGCCCAAGCGCTGATGCAAGCCAGGTCATGATTCATAGCAGCAATTGTAGAACCCACATCAGCTACAGTAAAATGTCGGTAGAGCTGCAACTCATCTGCGTAGAGATGAAAACTAGAGGAAATTACTCTGGTAACAATATTGATGAAAAATTAAAAAAGAAGAGGAGAGAGAACGCTACTCTGAGGAACACCCTCAGTGAGGCTACACCAGTCAGAGAAAGACTCCTCCAGGCGAACACACTGAGAGCGCCCCGAAGATAAGAACTGAACCAAGCTAAAGCGGAAGAAGAGAAATTGATAGATTTGAGGACACCTAGTAAAATGTCAAAATCCGCTGAGTTGAAGGCGCTACTAAAGTCAAGCAAAACAAGAACAGTGACTTATAATTCTTCATTGCCCAGCGGATGTCGTCAGTTATTTTCAAAAGCGCGGTTACAGTACTGTGACCCGAGCGAAAACCGGATTGATAAGGGGAAATTATCGAGTTCGACGCCAAGAAAAAAGATAATTGTCTATGAACTATGTGCCCAAAAACTTTAGAAAGAAATGGGAGAATAGAAATAGGTCTAAAGTGGTTAAATAAAGTAGGATTGTTAGTTTTAGGTAAAGGTATTATGTGAACCTGCTTCCAAACTGACGGAAATGAGCAACAGGAAAAGGAGTGGTTGAAGATGTGAGTGAGAACAGGAAGTAACGAGGGAAGTTTAAGATAAGAGTTATCATTCTTGAACACAGCTTATCATTACCGACTGCTGAAGAAGTAATAGCAAGTATAGATTTCTTAACGTAATTCTCAGTAACATCGCTAAGCTTAAAGTGAGAATTTGTGAAAAATGTGATGAAAGATGTGATATGAAAAAGTGAGAAAGTGAAAACATTGTGGTAACGGGAAACTAGCTAGACTCTCTAGTGTCGCAGCTTTGACAGACTGTTCAAGAGAAAAAGGAAGTAGAGAAAAATGCTTATTGAGATCATTGAGGTTCACATCCTTACACTGGTTGGTAGGTGACTTGCCTATGCCTACAGATTTGAGAAATTTCCATACATCGGAAGAACTGTGGTTATTGAGTTGGTCGTGGAAATAGCGTCTCTTAGCATCTTGACACAGACGACTGCAGCGATTTCGTAAGGATTTGTAATAAGAGAGATTCAGCTCTGAGGGTCTGCGCTTATATCTGCTCTTAGCTTTGTCCCTGCGAGCACTAAGCTCTTTAATTGGTTGCGTTATCCATAGTGCAGTTTTATGTCGAACTTTGACACGTCGGATAGGAGCATGCTGATTAAATAAGTCGAGAACAGTTGCATTTAAACAATTCACCTTATCGTCGATGTCATCGTTCTCAACCAGAGGGGTCCAGTCGAAATCGCCAGCATCACGCTTCAAAGCCTCCAGGTCTATGCCCTTGTAGTTGCGGAGATATAAAAACTCGGACTCATGCTTGGGAACACGGATACGATATGAAAGGTAAATGAGATCGTGGTAAGAAGATTTTATGGTTTTCCTTTAATTTAATTTATCATGTTTGTTAGAGAGATTTGATGCTTATGATTGACTCTATCGATTGATCCCATAAAAATACAGGGTGTTATTTTTTCGGATTTCAGCTGGTTCGATTCTCGATAGTGGGAAGTGAATTTTCGAAAATTCTTGAACGCAGAATTGTTTCTTTTTTAAAATAAAGGCTTGTTCCTTTGAGTAAAATTTGCTATCGTCAGTATTTAGAGTACTTTCAATCGAGGTGGGGTTCATAAAATCCACCCTGTATATACATATTTGTAATGTGGTCGTTAAGACCTTTCTTTTGATACCGAACATGTCATGATTATCTCAATTTAATTTTTTTCGAGGTTATAAATTTATGTGTAATAAATTTAAGTCCACCATATTAAATTTACGGAGAATTTATATAGCCTATGTCACCCGGACCATTATTACAAATCTATTGATACCTCATTCATCAAAATCGGTACAGTAATTTAGGCGCTACGGTGGAACACACGTAAAAGCAAACATATATACATACTTATATACATACATAAACTGCTAAAATCACAACCCTTCCTTTTGGCTTTGCCGTAGTCGGGTAAAAAAGCAGTTAATATTTATAAATTTGTATAAATTTAGACATAAATGTGATTTTGACTTCAGGTGAAATTATGCTCTCTTCCATCTTCAAATGCTTTGAACACAAAGTTCCGGCAAGCTTAGACCTGGCAGACCTTTTGATCCAGTATCAGGGGCATCTTGGTTATTATTTGGCGTAGGATCCATCCAGGTAGTCGATGAGGTAGGTTTAGGGTGTCGGAAGGGGTATATTTTAGGGGTCTGCCAAGTACTTCCGGCAGGGTGCGGAATGGCAGACCAACTTTTTTTTACATAATTAATCAGTGGTTAACTGTTGCCAGCACTTTAGTTCGGGTATCTTATGAGGTAATTTTCACTAAAAAATTACGTCAAAAAATATCGATTATTTCTATGACCCGGCAGGATCGGCTCTGGCAGACCTCATTTTTTTTACGTGTTTAAGTGTTGGTTAACGATCTACAAGTAGCCTATTGAGGTATCTTATAAGGTAGGTGTTTTTGCAATCGGCTCTCGCACTACTAGGGATACTTTGAAAAAAGTCGATAAAGTTCTTAAACTCAAAAAATACTGGCCGGTTTTAAAATCTTTTGAAGAGAGCTTATTTTGTAGACCTTTTTGGATGATCGAAATTTAAATGATCGAAATAGTATATGCTGCCATGATAGTAGGTACTTACTAATTCCATGTCATTACTCCGACTAGTAAATAGTTATCTGTGGAATTTTTATCGCGTAATATTAGCATGAAATACAAAATATTATTTTTAAGTTGCAGTAAATCGCCCATATTATATAAAATACGTTATTAATCAGCGTTTTTAGTATTTGTTGATTATAAACAGTATATGGTACATGATACACACAAGTTTCAAATTCCTAATTTGTTTAGTTGTTGAGATAGAGCTCGTACAAATATGGTCTAAAACAGACAACTTCTACGGCCCCCTAATTCATTATTTTTGAAGATAAAAACAAATAAAAATTATATTTATTTTCTACTTGATGAGCTCTAGACAATGATACCCCACATGCCAGGGACAGATTATTTTTTTTTCAAAATTTAATTTTATTGTATGGCGACCCCCCTTTATTTTTTAATTTTATTATTTGTTGCTCTTGCGGCAATAGAAATGCTCAATCCGTGAAATTTTCAACTGCCTACCTATTACGGTTCATGAGATAGAGCTCGCTGACAGACAGACGGACAGCAGAGGCTTATGAATAGGGTTCCGTTTGTCACCCTTCGGGTACGGAACCCTAAAAAGTAGCAGGGGTTGTTATTATATCGATGCTGAACCCGAGATTGTAATTAAAATATTTTTTGTCTGTTTGTCTGTTTGTCGGTTTGTCGGTTTGTCTGTTTGTCTGTGTGTTTGTGCACGCTAATATCAGAAACGGCTTATCCGATTTAGATGCGGTTTTCACTAATATATTGTAGTAAGCTTCACTTAACATTTAGTGTTTATTTCATGTCAATCGGTTCATAAATAAAAAAGTTATGTCAATTTAAAGAATCGCGGCGAACATTTGTTATAGGTTAGGCATTTTTTTCCTTGATTTTCGGTATACTTATCTTAATTTTTATTTAGGGTTCGTATATAAATATTATAAGTATTTGGTATAGGTTAGGCATTTCTTTTCTTGATTTTCTTTATTAAGTATAAGTTTATTAGCTCAGGTTATTAATTAATTTTTCTAGCAATTCTTTTGTTTTATAAAGTTAGTTAAGACGTGTAAACCAAACGTAACGTCTTAACACTTATTACTTAAACTGTGATAATTTTAGACTGTATAATAATCTGTAAGTATTTATAATTTAATTGTTTACGATAGTACGTGTTAACTAAATAACTGTGTGTTAAGTAGTAAGTACTATTTTATTGTAAGAATGCGAATGCTTCGAAGAAGATCCAACCTCTCCCAATGTAGCAGAAATGCTAAAAGGATGAGATTAGTTCGATCACAGGAATCTGAGGAAGGTCGTGAGGGAAGGCTCTCTGCAACTCGGGAACATCAGGCTAGGTTTCGTGCTGCAGAAACTTCGACTCAGCGGGAATCTCGACTGAGTTCAAATCGTTCTCGAATGGTCGAGGTCGCGAAAAATTTTTTATACTAAGGGGGTCGAGTCATGAAAAAGGTTGAAAAACACTGCCCTACATTAATCCTACTAATCCTACTAATATTATAAATGCGAAAGTTTGTGAGGATGGATCGATGGATGGATGGATGTTTGTTACTCTTTCACACAAAAACTACTGAACGGATTTTGATGAAACTTTACAATAATGTAGCTTATACATTAGAATAACACATAGGCTACAATTTATAAAGATTTTATGTGATTTGACCGTAACATAACGATAAGTATCAAGTACCTAAGTCGGAAAAATTCCTGCCCTCTGAGATCTATCTTTGCGTGCGCTGCCATTTTTTTTTTCAAAATGAAACCCATTGCTATTGTAAGTCCGACATCCACGCGGGCGAAGCCGCGGGCAGAAGCTAGTCACTGAATATGTTTTGTTTGCAATCACTTACTCTATCGATTGACTTTTGTTTCATCACTGACCGCCAGGTACGGTTGGTAGGTGCTTAGGTATGCCTAGTGATGGGCAATTCTCGAGAATATTCTCCTTGCGAGAACTTTGCTGTTATGTTCTCGAGAACATTCTTTTGGTAGGGAATTTACGAGAATTTAAAAATTGGATGACTTTATTGAATCGTTTTTTTTTTAGAGTAATAGTTTTTAGTGCATTTGAACGTTTTACGAAGTTTGAGTTTAAAATAAACTACACCACAACTTAAATTCTCAGTAAATTCTCCTGAGCGAGAACATTCCCGAGAATATTTCCGAGAAAATTCTCATAAATTCTCTTAAATTTCGTATGGAGTAATGTTAAAGTACGATTTCTGTATTAAAACGAACTTTATGAGTTTAAAATAATCAGCATTAATAAAATGAATAAAAAAACAACATTATAAGAAAGGTTTATGGTGCAAATAATTAAAAACAAAATAACAATCAAAAATAATTTTGACGCAACTAAAATCGAATTTGAC
The DNA here is from genome assembly GCA_948150665.1 of Conistra vaccinii. Classification (NCBI taxonomy): domain Eukaryota; kingdom Metazoa; phylum Arthropoda; class Insecta; order Lepidoptera; family Noctuidae; genus Conistra; species Conistra vaccinii. The sequence continues at coordinate 257,757 of OX411324.1, forward strand.
AATCGCGACTCCATATGGTACTTGTTTGCCCTCCCTTGGGATTTTATTTTAGAGCCGGAGGCGCGCAGGGGGGCGGCGTCGACGTGTTTTGATATGGAATTTTTCACTTTTTGTATGGAAAATATAAAAAAATATTACCTACATGTTAACTTTTGGGGGTTTAAGGGTTTTTATAAAGGGGGTCAAAATTTTCATTATTTTTGCGATAAGACACCATTTTCGAGATAATATAAGCTAAAGTAAATAAGAATTTAAGCTAAAATGTCTATTGTAAAAAACCAAACTTGAGTATTTAGTAAAATTTGGTGTTTCCAACTAAATCTGACTATTTTTAAATGCGATTAAAAACGAGTGGAATAAAATTAGTTGGCATGCACTAAAATTCACACCAACACTTCGACTTCAGTGCAAAAACAGTACTGTATTTTTTTTTCTTTTACTTATATCTCGAAAATGGTGCGTCCTATCGCAAAAATAATGAAATTTTCGACCCCCTTTAGGAAACCCTTAAACCCCTATATCCCAACATGTTAGTAATAATTTTTCATATTTTTCATACAAAAAGTGAAAAATTCCATATAAAACTCGTCGAGGCTGCAGCCCCTGCGCGCCTCCGGCTCTAAAAAAAATCACAGGGTAGAGTAAACAAGTACTACGTGGAGTCGTCACGTGATTGTCAAATTCGACTTTAGATGTGTGTCAAAATATTTTTTTTAATTTAGAGATTTTTTTGTCAAAATAGCTTTAAGATTCTCATAGCCAAAAGTAGGGAATTTTATTGACAGTTTAGTTAGTTTAGTTCGGTGTACAAGAGAATCGGCACCATTGTCAAATTCGATTTTAGTTGTGTCAAAATTATTTTTAAATTTATAGTTTTTTTTTTGTCAGAATAGCTTTAAGATTCTCATAGCCAAAAGTAACGAATTTTAGTGATAGGTTAGCTAGTTTAGTTCAAGTACAAGAGAATCGGCGCCATTTCCAGTCCGAAACATAATACAGTAACGTTTTTTCAAGTAAAGTATAAAATAACAACAAAAGAAGTTTACTTTAAACCTTGAAATCAAAATATATTGTATAAAAATTTAGCAATTTTACTTCCATTTTTAAATTCTCGTATATTCTCCGTCGAAAAGAATATTCCAGAATATTGCAGAACATTCTCGATCCGAGAATATTCTCCGGGTGAGAATATTCTCCCGACCCATCACTAGGTATGCCAGGTCCCATATAAAAATGTCGAAATCTTTAGGAGGTTCCTGTCTCAGGAGCCCTGACCACCGGTAGCTAGGACCCTGCTCCTGAAACCGGTGTGGTGTACCTACTACGTTTCTATAAAAATATTTAAAAATGTAAATTAAATGTTTGTAAATGAAATCAAGGAATTTTTTTACCGGTTGTTTACAGCAAGGTCGAACTTCGCTGACTCATTTGTGATCCAATAAATTGAAAAAATAAATAAAATATTACTGCTTTTTTTTCTCATTTTTTAACTCAAATATCTCAGGAAGTATATCACTTACGATATTCATCACTAATTATTTTTTGTTTGCAATCACGTATAGGTATAGGGTATAGGGTATAGGTATGCCAACGAAGTCGGATGTTCTTTAAGTACAACGAAAGAACATCCGACTTCGTTGGCATACCTATACCGACCGCCATTTTGAAAAAAACTGGTTTTGGCGGCCAGTGATGAAACAAGTGTCAATCGATAGAGTAAGTGATTGCAAACAAAAAATAGTTTGGAAAATCCAAAAGTGCACGCCTCATACATAACACTCATTCATAAACGAAAAAGAATTTCAAAACATAGTTTCTAACAAAAATTAACAATTTATAACTTTTCATGAAGTCGTAATGTCAAAGACTGACAAAGATATTTACTTGGCGGTTGCTAGGCAACATGAAGTCAAAGGTAGGAAATATTTAGATAAAGATATTATATTTTAGTTAGTATTTTATTAATTATAATTAAACTACTTTGAATAAAAGAGCCATTTTCAATAGGGTTCCTTCTACGGCTGAAAGAAATGTATAAAAAAAAAATTGACTCAATTAATTGATTTTATCGCAAGCTACAATGTTTTCAGGGTTCATAAATTGACGGACAGGATTTTTTTTTCAACTATTTTGATGCTTTTTCCATTTCTGCTGCATTAAATCAATAGTTAAAAAGTACAGTATTAATCTCCATTTAATCATCTATACAATGGTATATAAATTAAGTAGGTTCTGTGTACTAGCAGGAGTGTAACAATAGAAACAGTTACAGAAATGGGGCAAAAAAAATTTTTCGATCGTAGAGCACACTCTAATGCTTCGCATTAAGAGTCGTGCAATATTTAGTGATGAATATCGTAAGTGATATACTTCCTGAGATATTTGAATTAAAACATGAGAAAAAAAATGGTTTACTAATGTTTGCCATAATTTAAAATGCCATAATTTTATATGCCATACTTTTATTTGCCATAATTTCATTAGAAATAACGCTTCAGTTGCCATAATCGTGAAATGACATAAAATCATTTTCACTAATTTCATTGGTCATAATCGATCAAGTGTCATAATAATTTTAATCCATAAATTCATTAGCTATATTTTTTATTTTCAATAATGTCGTTTTCCATAACATTTATTAATATTCATTTGCCCATACTAGCACAACAATGCTAGTTCAGTATGTACCATGCTTGCTTTGCAAAAGAGGAAATCTAGCACTCGGCGGCCGCTGCCGCGGCACGCTCGCTACGCTCGCTCGCCTTCACGCGTTGTTTGGTCACAGTTCTAACCTAACCTAACCTACCCGTTTCGAATTTGACAAACTGTTTATTGTCTGAACAAGAAAACCTAAAAATTACCCTAATCTGCCATGCATGCTTGCTTTGCAAAAGAGGAAATCTAGCACTTGGTCACAGTTCTAACCTAACCTAACCTACCCGTTTCGAATTTGACAAACTGTTTATTGTCTGAACAAGAAAACCTAAAAATTACCCTAATCTGCCATGCATGCTTGCTTTGCAAAAGAGGAAATCTAGCACTCGGCGGCCGCTGCCGCGGCACGCTCGCTACGTTTTTGGTCACAGTTCTAACCTAACCTAACCGTTTCGAATTTACAAACTGTTTATTGTCTGAACAAGAAAACCTAAAAATTACCCTAATCTGCCATGCATGCTTGCTTTGCAAAAGAGGAAATCTAGCACTCGGCGGCCGCTGCCGCGGCACGCTCGCTACGCTCGCTCGCCTTCGCGCGTTGTTTGGTCACAGTTCTAACCTAACCTAACCTACCCGTTTTGAATTTACAAACTGTTTATTGTCTGAACAAGAAAACCTAACCTAACCTATCCTATTTTGCAAATGTACGTATGTATGTATTTAAATGAACATTCGGAATAATACATATCATATAATACAATACTGAGGACATCTGTCTGTAACGTTTCTAAATAATGTTAAATGTTGCTTATGTCAAGTGTCGATTATGTAATGTGTTACTTATAGAATCTAATGATTATGACACATGTTATTATGGAAACTAATATTATGGCAAATAAAAGTTATGTCAAATTAGTTGATATGGCAAGCGTTATTAGTATAAATGATAATAGTGCAAGTAAATATTATGAGTGGGGACGATTATGGAAAACAATAATAGGACAAATAATATTATGGAAAACAATATAATACCAAAAAAAATAAAGCAGTAATATTTTTTTTAAATATCTCAGGAAGTATATCACTTACGATATTCATCACAAAATATTTTTTGTTTGGAATCACTTACTCTATCGATTACGACTTGTTTCATCACTGGCCGCCAAAACCAGTTTTTTTCCAAATGGCGGACGGTTAGGTATGCCAGGTCCCATACAAAAATGTCGGAACCCCTTTTATCCGTCAATAAAACCGTCAGTTAAGAATATCGCAGTAGCAAAACTGAATAGGCAAAACCACATAACTTTATGGACGGAAAATTCTCACATTTATACATAATATTCAATATGGCAAGACCTGTTTCTTTGATCATTGGGCATTTCCGTAGAAAGAACATCCGACTTCGTTGGCATACCTATACCGACCGCCATTATGAAAAAAACTGGTTTTGGCGGCCAGTGATGAAACAAGTGTCAATCGATAGAGTAAGTGATTGCAAACAAAAAATATTTAGTGATGAATATCGTAAGTGATATACTTCCTGAGATATTTGAGTTAAAACATGAGAAAAAAAATAAAACAGTAATATTTTTTTTAAATATCTCAGGAAGTATATCACTTACGATATTCATCACTAAATATTTTTTGTTTGCAATCACTTACTCTATCGATTGACACTTGTTTCATCACTGGCCGCCAAAACCAGTTTTTTTCCAAATGGCGGACGGTTAGGTATGCCAGGTCCCATACAAAAATGTCGGAACCCCTTTACCCACTCTCATTTTGTGCTGTCCCATGACTTTATTTATAATTCATTAGAAGGCCGAAGGCCTATTATTGTAATTCACTATTTATTATGATAGTACAATAAATAAACTCAGTAAATAACAGTGAATTAGTCTATTTTTACTATAATAATTATTAAAATAAGACGAAAATATGTTTGGAGCCCCCCCAGTTTTCAGGTGTCCCACAGTGTCGTGACACACTTTGAGTTAGATTATTGATGACATAAAATTAAGCATGCATGTAAAAAGGTTTTAATATATTCAAATGTATGATTTCTTTTAAAATAAAACATAAATTACAGCCACTTTAATACAAAAATAATTATTTTTTACTATTTTAATTGTGTCCCACGATTTCGGACGTAGTGGAAAATTCCACTTTGTAACGGTATTTCCTCCACAAGTAAAAAATAAACTTCCAAAATCTTAGCACATTTATTTTCCTGGCAACATTATTCATCGATTCCGCAAGTTTTTTCGGTTGGCAATCAGGTGCTGTCAAAATCATTCGTGTCTAAACTTGCAAAGCGATAGCGACTAGTTATAACAAGCGTACGAGGCGCGCGCCCCGGGTCATAGACTAGTATTATATGCCCCGGGTGCTGCGTTTCGGGCGCGCGCCCGGCTCGCGTTGGGCGCTCACGACTGTCAGTACCATAGATACCACTTATGTCAGTACGCTACGTCAAATAACAAGATGTCCACATTGTTGTATTTTTGAACCCTCAACATGCTCAATAATACTGTTTTTTCTTTAAAGTTTATTACTAATGCAAACAAAAAGACAAGAAAAAGTGTTTGCGGAATACATACCCAATTTGTAGAATTAATTAATCAAGTTTCCCAAACAAAATTTTGCTAAGCTTACCTAAAAATTGTATACTAGGGCATTTTGTAGCAAAATATCAAAAATAAAATTATAAAATAAACAATGCTTATTTGATTAATGAATGCTTAGAATAATTTTGTTTCTATTTCCAAGTATCAATTTCTGTCATTCATCATAATAATTTTATCGAAGTGTATAGAGTGCCGCGAGTATTCTTGTGGCACCGGCACCCTAGCCCGGCTAGCGTGCCGTGTCATCCTCTCCAGCACGACCATGGATGATTACTTTAATTTTAATGCGGTACATATTCATGAAAAAATGTGTACTTTATTGTACTACCGACTTTAAAAAATGTACTCACATATTTTCGCTGCTATAACATATCGACCGTGGCCGTGCTAGGTAGAACCTTTCTGCCACGACCACTATAGATTTTAAGTATTTTTATCAACTTTAACATGAAAAGTTATATAAATAAATTGTACTGAAATGTACTCCATTTTATACATAATTTTACCACTGGGCCACCACGGCTCCTGGGAGCAGTGGTGGCCCAGTGATAACGGCCCCGACTTACGAGTTGTGGGTCGTGGGTTCGAACCCAGGCAGGCGCTTTACTTTGTGTAAAATAATTTCATGACCACTGCTCTCAAAACGGTGAAGGAAAACATCGTGAGGAAACCGGCATGTCTAAAAACCAAACATTCGAAGACATGTGACATCTACCAACCCGCACTGGGCCTGCGTGGTGGATTACGGCCCACTCCCTCTAACAGAGAGGAGGCCTGTGTCCCAGCAGTGGGAACATTAATAGACTGATGATGACTTACCCTTGATTTGTTTCATTTCATTATTCCATTGAAACCATTCGGGAAACATTTCTCGACCTAATTCACTCCAGTCGTTTGGTCTTTCTTATTTTATTTCTATATGAGTCATGCCGTGCCATTTTTCCGTGTAGATCATGGTCACCGCTTTAAAATTTTAAATACGCGCGGAGTTTCTACTTGATGTTTCAACCAGTGCTGCCAGATGCGTTTTCTTAAATTTCCCCAGGATTCAAAATTATTTTTCCCCAAAATGATACCTTTTCAGAATAAGCCCCCAAAAATAAAATACGAATATACTTACTGTTTTCACTTATATCAAAAGCTGTACCATTGATCTCAATGGCTGAACCCAAATAAAAAATGTATCGTTCGCAAAAAACGAAAATATAAAACCAAAGACATCGACTTCTGAAATTAAAGTTCCCTTTTTTCATTTTGTAATGCTTTTTTGGAACTCGGTTCTTTTTTATTTAAAGATTTTCGTTTTTCCGAGATACTGTGCTTTTTACCGAAATAGTGGGAAAATAAACAGTATTTTCCTACTTGACCATAAAATACTTTATTTCTTTTACAAAAAGTTGGCAACTCTACGCTTATGGAAAAGTATATTATGTTCTGTGGGAAAGGCGCGCGCCGTACGCGCGCCCGACGAGCGCACGGCGCGCGCCCTTTGACAGCAACGCTTGTTATAATCCGTTACATAGAAATCCATACAATTTGACACGCAGCGCCCGAGGCGCGCGCCTCGGGCGCTTGTTATAACTAGTCCCTTACCGTCTACGTGTAATTCATCCACTTTGTTTGAGGAATTTCTGCTGGTGAGTTTTTGTTTTTGATAATGTTGTTATTGTTAACTATAATAAAATAATCGTAAAAATGATTAATTGAATTACTTGCAGCATTCATTGTTCTATTGTTTAACTACACGCAATTTTAGATTGGAAAACATGAAAACGTTACCTCCATTTTGTTTAGTTACGTATATGTGAATTGTAAAAGTTACAAAATGGAAATGTAAAGGCGAGTACATAAGCTAAACAAGCATGATGTGTGCAATTTTTATGTGATAATTTTTTGTTGTGGTGGTAATTTTTTTTATTTGGCTTTTTTATGCACTTATGCTTATATTAATGCATTAATTTAAAAGTTTGTTCAGGAAACTATCTTTTTCAACCGAAAGTTGCTAGCTAATGAAATACCACTAATCTCATGCTTTTCTTTGGGCTGGTAGATTGCGGGATATTGCTATATGGTATGATACTGATTAAACTAAGGTTCTGTAGTTTAATTTTCGTTTCATCAACCATCTGATTTTTATTAACTATGTGAAATAAGCTTTACGTTTCCGTTTTGTAACTCCACCATTCAATTTTGTAACTGTCCCATTTTTTTCATCATAAAATTTAATTTAATTTCTAATTTTTACAGGGCACCAGCTCATTATTTGTTTAGTTTTTTATAAAGTATCATACGACTATAAATTTAAAAATACTCTAATCTTGTTAACTATTTTCGACAATGTGCAAAACAGAAAATAACAAAGCTTAGTTCCCAAAAGTAACAAAGTGGATATGGTTTTACTAAATCACAAAAAAACCAACGCATTTACTCATTGATTTATATTTAATTTTTAAAGAAAGTAGCGTTTTCTATGCTAAAACCACTTTTTCCGTTAAAAATTAAATATCTAAATATATTTTATTTTATTGCAAACAAGTTACAAAATGGAAATCAGAAACACTACCTTGTACCAAACAAATCATATTTTCTCAGAAAATGGGTATTCTTTTGTTGTTTTGCAACTATAACAGTAATCTTTAATGAATATCAAATCATTACAAGATAATAAAAACACTATTTAATAAAAATAATCCACTTTTCTCCATTTTGTAACCGGGACAAATTTCTACGGAAACGCCCCATTATGATTATCATAAAATGTCAAAAATCTTTGATCAAAGACGATTTGATTCATACTTCAGGCAGAACTTCAGTCAGAACAAAAATTCAAAAAAGAACTTGAGATTATGGTCGAGAATAAATTACCTAGTTACTAAAAGCATGTCAAAAATCTTTGATCAAAGACGATTTGATTCATACGACGAAGTTCTTTTTTGAATTTTTGTTCTGACTGAAGTTCTGACTGAACAGAACTTCAGTCAGAACAAAAATTCAAAAAAGAACTTGAGATTATGGTCGACAATAAATTACCTAGTTACTAAAAGCAGCTGACGTAGCTGAGGCGTTTAATGAGTTTTTTGCCAACATACCTATAACTACGACTCGCTCCTTAAATTCGTCCCCGTCTAAAGCTGAAAACCTTTTGCTTCGTAGTGCGTCTAAAAGTAGTCGTTTATTTAGCTTTGAACATGTAACTCCTCGGGATGTAGTTAATGTTTTTAACACACTCAAATCCAAAAACACTGGTGATTACTGGGGCATCTCCATTAAACTTTTAAGTAATATAATAGACTTCGTAGCCCTCTATCTAGCTGTTACTTTGAATAAATGTGTTGACTCAGGAACTTTTCCTGACCTCATGAAGAGTAGTAAAGTCCTATCATTCATTTAAATCAGGTAATAAAAATGACGTTGGCAGGCCTATTTCTATCTTAACTGCATTTAGTAAAATATTTGAAAAGTTAATACTCAAGCAGTTGCTAAGACATTTTAATTTAAATAGCCTCCTTCATAATGAACAATATGGCTTTACAAAAGGTCGTTCGACTACAGATGCGGGTGTTGCTCTCCTGAAACACATATTTAACGCATGGGAGAACTCGCAAAATGCTATTGGGGTTTTCTGTGATCTCTCCAAAGCTTTTGATTGCGTGCACCATGACACGCTTTTGCGTAAACTGCGTCATTATGGTGTGCAAAACAAAGCTCTCGATGTTCTAAATTCTTATTTACATAATAGGTCCCAATGTGTAGATGTTAATGGTGTAAAATCTTCCGGGTTACCAGTTCAGTTAGGTGTACCTCAAGGCTCAATACTGGGTCCATTCTTGTTCTTAGTGTATATCAATGACTTACCATTCTTTTTAAAGGGTATCTGTGAAGTTGTACTGTTTGCAGATGATACCTCTCTTATTTTTAAAGTAGACAGGAATAGACATGATTTTGACGATGTAAACAGTGCACTCTCAATGGTTACGGATTGGTTTACAACAAATAACTTAGTTCTCAATTCCTAGAAAACGAAATGTATAAAATTCGCTATAGCGAATGTTAGAAATCTAGGACCCAACATCGTCTTAGATAAAGAGGTGCTTGAAACTGTGGGCTCGGCATTTTTCTGGGCATAACAGTAGATGCTAAACTTCAGTGGGGCCCCGGGCCCACATATTTCAAGTCTAGCGGGAAGGCTTAGCTCGGCCGCCTACGCTGTCAGGAAAGTAAGACAATACACTGACGTTCATACTGCTAGATTAGTCTATTTTTTTAGTTATTTCCATAGCGTTATGTCCTATGGCATCCTGCTGTGGGGCAAAGCCCATAGTAATATAGTATAGTAAAGTCATACCATTATTTAAATCAGGTAATAAAAATGACGTTGGCAATTTCAGGCCTATCTCTATCTTACCTGCATTTAGTAAAATATTTGAAAAGTTAATACTCGAGCAGTTGCTAAGATATTTTAATTTAAATAGCCTCCTTCATAATGAACAATATGGCTTTACAAAAGGTCGTTCGACTACAGATGCGGGTGTTGCTCTGCTGAAACACAGTGGCGTGCACTCCATACATGCAAATAACCTCTGCATAGACTGCATACCCTGTAGTCACATAGTTATAAATGTCCCTCAAAATAATAAATAACTAACACTAAAAAAAAACATGGTATCGAATTATTGATCTACATCTCATCGCATAGCGTTTTGCTCCCCGTGTTAATTTCGCGCCATCTTTTACATTTTTTTGGAACTAGTTGAAGCGGCGAACAGCCGAACATCAGCCGCCACAGCAGGCAGCTCCCCCCGTGAGCAAAAGCAGTACTACACGTTGCTTATATTTGTCATACAACGCATCTCGTGAACTCTCGTGTAGTACACAGCAAAAGTGTGACTGTGTGCGTGAACATGTGAGCGCGTGTTTGTGTTTTGGAAGCACAGCTTACATTGCAACCCGTCCGAATTGAGAAGCCATAAAAGCACCTCTTATTTGTTGATTGTAGAGGGTCGACTTTTTTTGTCGGATTAACCAAAATTCGTTCGTATTAGTTCGTAATTACAAAGTTTTTGTAACCTATTGCTCCGATTGTTTTTCTTGGCGCAAGATATTGATTGTCTTAGCGTCTTAGTAAATATTTAGTAAGTTAATTGTAAAAAATTGAAAATTAGACCTGTGAAACCTGTGTTGGCGGCAGATTATTCATTGAAACGTATTTCATTAAATTAAAATCTGCCGTATTTTCGACGTTATCTTTTGAGAAAAAAGTTCAATTGATTGCAAAGGAAAGGTGTGCACCCGGGTCGGATTGAATTAAAAAAATAGGTGATGCTACTTGTTATATTCGTAAAAAGTTTTATGATTATTATTAGGTACCTACAGGCTAACAGGTTGTGTACACAAACAACACATTGTATTGTTTCCCTTGCATTTGGTAAACCAAATCAAATCAAGATAAAGAGAATGTTTGGATCTAGGTATAACGGATAAGATTATTATTCAGATTCAGATATAACATCATGCGAACGCAATGGCGTACGAGTCGGGTAGGGTAGGTAGTCGGTGGGCCACCGAACGAAACAATCTGAAACTGGTACAAGTTACGTTTTATTTTAATTTTAGCCGTGCATACCCTGTCTTAAATCTCTGTGCACGCCACTGGAAACACATATTTAACGCATGGGAGAACTCGCAAAATGCTATTGGGGTTTTCTGTGATCTCTCCAAAGCCTTTGATTGCGTGCACAATGATACGCTTTTGCGTAAACTGCGTCATTACGGTGTGCAAAACGAAGCTCTCGATGTTATAAGTTCGTATTTACATAACAGGTCCCAATTTGTAGATGTTGAACTGGTAACCCGGAAGATTTCACACCATTGTGTGAAATCTTCCGGGTTACCAGTTCAATTAGGTGTACCTCAAGGCTCAATACTGGGTCCATTCTTGTTCTTAGTGTATATCAATGACTTACCATTCTTTTTAAAGGGTATCTGTGAAGTTGTACTATTTGCAGATCTTGATTTTTATAAGGTCGGGCGGGGCAATTTCGACTATGGGGTAATTTCAACTAATGCCAATAACTCTTATTCTACTGTATTTGTAGCAGCACCATCTGTGAAATTTTGTGGAAATTATCTGTTTAGCTACCTGGATATAGATGGCGTTTTGGTACAAATACAGTAGAATAAGAGTTATTGGCATTAGTTGAAATTACCCCATAGTCGAAATTGCCCCGCCCGACTTTACACCATAATAGGGACCTCAGTATCTGGTATAAATTTCAACTTGCTCGGTCTACCCGTTCCTGAGAAAATCGGTGGTGACACACGGACGGACAGACGGACAAGAGAGTGATCTCATAAGGGTTCCTTTTTTACCTTTTGACGTACCTAAAAAGGGTAACCCTAAAAAAGGACGTAGGTTCATCATAGTATAATACAGGATGGAATTTTTAAATTTCACCTGGAGGGTAAGTTCTCTAAATACTGAAGATAGCAAGTTTTACTCAAAGGAAACATTCTTTTATTTTATTTTTTTAAACAAATCTGCTTTTAACGATTTTCGAAAATTCGCTTGCCACACTCGGGAATCGTACTGGCAAAAATCCGAAAAAATTACAACCTGTACTTATAAGGCACCAAATTCAAATTCAAAAGTAATTTATAAAAACTAGGCTGAGAATCAGCACTTTTCGAACGTCAAAATTACATAAGACAGTCCCCCAAAACGCCCACCCTTCATCAATCGATAGGGTCAATCATATGGATCAAAGATCTCTAACAAACATAAATAAATAAAATTAAATTAAAGGAAAACAATAAAATCTAAACTTATGAATTCAATGTATCTTGAAAAACATACCTCTTAAAAAATATGTAGCTACTTATAACTTGTCTTGGTTTTTATTTGGTCTGAGGGTACTAGCGAAAGTAGCGAACTATTACACCATTCTTGTGGGATCGCTCCATCATTCATACAATAATTTATTTATACGAAAGGCCTTATTTCCCTGGCTGTGGCGACCGAAAGGGTATAATTTCCAAACTTACATTTTGTGAAAGTTTGTTGTAATAGGTTGCAAACGGAAATAAAGTCTTTTGAAAAAACACTTCTCACTTATAGCACATAATTATTACCTTATAGGCAGTTATAGGTCAAAATTAAACGAATGATTCTCATAAAGCTTTCAATTTATTAGTTAAACAAATATCACTTTTATTTACAACCAAAGCGATCACAAATTATAAGTAAAAACTAATCGTAATCACCTAAAACTACTTAACAGATCGAAATATTTACAATAGAATTAACAATTCTTCAACTCGCGTAACGGTCGCGTCGGGATGCGCGGCGCGTGCGCTGGGCGCGGGGCGCGGGCGCGAGCGCGGGCGCGGGCGCGGGCGCGGGCGCGGGCGCGGGCGCGGGCGCGGGCGCGGGCGCGGGCGGACACAGGGCGGCGCGCCGCGCGCTCACGCCGTGGCCAGCGGCTGCGTCACCACGGGCGAGCGGCGGCGCGGCGACGCGTCGTCGCCCGCCTCGCCCGCGCCCGCGCCCGGCGCCTCCGTCAGCCGCAGCGCCACCTCCAGGTCGCGCAACACCTATGAATATTTAATCATAATAAATCATGTTTAATATGTATTTTTTAAGAGGGTTTATTCTGAAAGTTGGCAACGTCGCAAATAGATGTCAAATATTTCGCTGTTTTGATTAATTTGATAATATTTCTGTATGGAAATAAAAAATGTGGCTAACTAGCGAACTAGAATATTGATTATGAAATGCAATTATTACATTGATTTTGATGTTGTACCCGTTTTAGGTGTAGAAAATTCATTTGGAAAGTTTCCAAATATTTTTTTTACGTCTAAAACTAAACATTCGGTGTTACGATATTAATTATTGTAATTCATTATTAATATTCTAGATAGTTAGTTAGCCACATTTTTTATTTCCATACAGTATTATTTCCAAATTAATCAAAACAGGTGAATATTTGACAGCTATTTACGACGTTGCCAACTTTTAGGATGCACCCTCTTAAATCATGTATTTTTTTCTTTAACATCAGATTCAGTAAGTCCGTACGAGTATGTAAATAAACAGGTTGTTCTTCTTTAATATTACAAAATCATACCACATCGGGGGCGAGTCTATTGCCATCACCTGACCAATAATTTTATGTAAAAATGTGAGTTATTTGTAAATAAATGGTTTAAATTTCTTTATGACTTTCTGACTGCGCTTTACAAAACTGTTTTTAGAATTCTTCTATTATGAAAGCAAAAATTTAAAATGCATTTGCTCTTAACACTTTGAAGGAAAGTAAACGGCCATAGGCGTCATAATAACAATAAAACTTCTATTGTGTCTCGTGTACAGCCCTTCAAAGTGTTAAAGTACCTATGGCATTTAGAACACCGGACGACAAGTCAAATTTTTTATAAAATTATAAAAAAAAAACTTGGTCTAATTTGTATTAATCTATGACATTGAACCTAGTCAATAACGCCATAAATATTGGGTTCTCAGATCAAAGTTTCGTTAGGTTATGTAGGGAAAGACTGTTCGAGCTGTATGACCTTAAGCCGTACATTAACACTGAAACTTTAGCAACAAATATGTTGCTACATATAGGTATTTTTTTTTTTTTTTTTTTAATACCTGCAAGATAGTAAAAGCCCTATGCATTAGCAACAATATCAAATCAGCAGAAAATATGAATAATGAAACTAATAGGGAAAAAATACGAAAGGAAAAAAACACGTGAAGTCTCCAATGTGTACCTACTAACCCCCTTACTAATAAACGTTGTATAGCGTCTGTATAGTTACACAACGATTTGTGTTCTTCTTTCAAATGTCAAATGAAATCGGTATGTAACTATATGAGAACGTATTAAACTTAATCAATAAAATGAAAAACTGACTATTGCGTGCTTCAATCCAAAATCCAAGAAACAAAACAAGCAGTTACTTGTGCGAACTACAAGTTATACTATTCAGCATTTAAAAACATGCGAGTGCGTTATTGATAATACTGGATCTATTCGTGTAAGGATGATGCCACGAAATGTATTGAAGCTGGTACCCGCTCCAATAGGAATAAATGATATATCATTAGAAAGGTATTTAGATCTAGTACAAGAAGTCCAAAAGTCTTTGTCTTGATTCCTTGTCCGATCGGAGTAATACAGGGTGGAAGTTGAGACGAGTCAGCAAGGGAAGGTACCTTAATCGTTGTAGCTACAGAAAAATGTTCTTAGGTGACTGTCCTTAACTTCTTGAGTAATTGCTAACTGCATTCACAGATTATGGAAGGATGGTACAGTCGGCTAGAAAAAAGTTAATTCTGTCATTTTATTACCCGACTGCCCCAGAAGGAGGGTAATGTTTTTCGAGAGTATGTATGTATGTATGTCTATTTCTTTGGCACGCTCTGTAGCCTAAACGGCTTGATGGATTTTAACATAGGAGGTGTCGTTAGATTCGTCTTAATCGTAGAAGTGACATAGGCTATATAATATTTATGTATTGCATCTGCAAGTACAAAAAAAAGGGAGGGGAAGGTTTTTTTTTTAAAATAAATTTCAATAATATTGGTATCAAATAAAAGCTTTATGAGGCAATTCCAAATTAAGATTGTAGCGGTTACACCGCGACATATGAACTACGCAGTAAAGACATGACGTCACACAATTCCTGCATCGCGCAGTTAGAGTTTACCGAGCGAAACACATAGATAAGACTATCCGAAATCAACTCATGGGCAGTTGCCCGCCAGACATAATACCCGTCTGGTTGGAGAATCCTCCCTTTTCTATAGAGGATGAGTGAACTTTACTCCCTGTTCCTCATACCTCCAAATTGGTGACCCCGAGTATGAACGTCAACGCAGCCTTCGTGCAACTACTTCAGCGTGACGCCATCATTATCGTCACTCCCGCAAACTTTCGTGAGGCGAGTCACACAGCCAGCCAGCACCCACGGCTTCAACGGGTATCCTGACCACCAGCATGCAGCGAACGCGCATTCCTGGTCATCACCCTCAGCCTCATCAGCAACCTTGGCACAGCACCTGCACTTCCGGCCGGTCTCACAAGCAGAGCCTATTCTACCCTCTCCTGGTCGACGCAAGCAGTCAGCCACAACCCGGCGCTGTACCACATCCGACTCACTGGATGACGACGCAGCGCCACCCCGACTCACTGGGGAATCACCGCAGACAGTTCCGACTCACCGTGAACTATGCGGCACCCGGTTCCGACTCACTGGAACCACAGCTGGTACTGTGAAGCATCGCAAGATCCAAGACTCAGCCCACTATCGACCTCCGGTCTCCGGAGGGGAGTGATGTAGCGGTTACACCGCGACATACGAACTACGTAGTAAAGACATGACGTCACACAATTCCTGCATCGCGCAGTTAGAGTTTACCGAGCGTAACACATTTAGATAAGACTATCCGAAATCAACTCATGGGCAGTTGCCCGCCAGACATAATACCCGTCTGGTTGGAGGATCCTCCCTTTTCTATAGAGGATGAGTGAACTTTACACCCTGTTCTTCATACCTCCAAAAGATATATTAATTAATAAAATTAAAAAACTTGAAATGAAGAAAATTATTCAAAAAACAAAAAACCCGACTGCTAAAACACATAACTGAAAAGAGAAAAACAAGCATTATAATCTATAGAATTTTGGTATCGCAGGCGGGGACAATAATAATATAACAATAATAACCGGAAATATGGTGTACCTAACTTTTGTTTGTCCCCGCCTGCGATACCAAAATTCTATAGATTATAATGCTTGTTTTTCTCTTTTCAGTTATGTGTTTTTTTTATGGTGTCAATCGATGCAGTTTTGTATAAGGATTCAAAGACTCTTTTGGACCAACTGAGGTTAGAGTACTTAGAGTACTAGAAAAGTAACAAAAAACTTTTCCCCTACCCACATTTTGTAGTGATGGATCATCTTATCCACGGTCTTTTACGACGATTGCTAAATAAAGGAGTTATGTTTGCAATCTATACATTTATCATCTGCCTAGCCTTTTCCCAACTTCCATAGGTAACCCAGTAACTGGGTAATACGATACCCCTTGGTAAGAATGGTTGTCCGGCTTTCGGGCTTCTTACTACCCGACTACTGTCAAATATCTACATATGACAGCCGGGATAAAAGGCTTACAGTGCTTTTCGAGGTACGGAGGCGCATGGTAAGTAATGGATGGTCACTCATCCACGGACCAACCTGAGAAACCATAACGTAACCTTCGGTCCCCGTGCGGCTGTTATTAATTAGCCACGAACCATCCTACATACTTACATGAAATGAATTCATTCATTAAAATAAATAATTTTTCATTCATGGTCTACTATGGCATCAATTTCCTCCGCATGCCTGCGCCGCAGCCTTAGAGATATTTCTAAAGGCTATATATTACGCGTTGATAGAATCTAGATTAAGATACAGTATAATGCTTTGGGGTAACAGCTATTATAACTGTCAGAAAGCGTTTATATTACAGAAAAATACCGGTCAAGTGGAGTTGAACTCGCGTGGAGAGGGTTCCGTACGATGAATATGTTATATATATATATAAGTATTATACGTTATACGTGTTTATTACCATGTTTTTTTATATATAATTATACGCTTCGAAGGCAAATCCCGGATTTGTCTTCGATACATTGGGACCGTCTATTCTGCACACTTGCTCAAAACCTTCCAGCTACAAATTGTTGCTTCGGGAACCTCACGTTTCTACAAATAAAGTCATATGAGATGAAATAATTATACAATGAGCTCTTACATCTAGTAAAGTCATGTTTTCGTAACGATTGTACATTATGAAAGATTATTTGAATTTCGTCTCCTGGTGACTGCATAAATTTGAACTGGGGTATGAATTTATTTTCTATTAGTCTCATCATTTTCAAATGAACTGGACTTGTTTCTTCTGATACCTTTGCTGGGGGCTTAAAATCGCCACCTGCTAGCGTAGCATGAGCACCGCTTTGTCGACGAAAGAGTAGACAAAAATGACGCCAGCAAAGTAAAAAGAGTCAACTGCACTTTTTACGAAATTCACTGTTTGACATAATTCAACTCGGAATTCTATGTTTTGTCATAAGATGTTTTTACTGTTTGATTCTCAATTTTTACTGATAAGTCACGTTAAACACAACTACAACTTTTGTTATGCAGACTGTCGAAGTACCAAGATTTGCAACAAAAAAAATTACAGTAATATTGTCCTTAACCATATTTTCCTTGGTAATATTAACTAAATGATGTAAAATGGGAGAAGTTAACTTTGTTCTTCTATTAGTTATCATCACAGTTTTGCGTTGAAAACGCTCTTCTGTAAAATCATGATTTTGTAGATAACCGTATATACTTTGTGACCGTCGAGTAGAAGATTTCGCAACCTTAGACAACTGTCAGTTGTCAGTGTGACTTTGACAATTTGGTATAGAAAACTTTCTTCGAAATAGTCTACATATAAAAGGACCTAGACAAAGATAGTTCGAAACGAAAGACAAAATGACAGATTGAAGAAAGATTTCTACGGTGCGATGTCAAAAATGGAGAAAGGAAATGTCACTTTGTATAGAAAGAGCTGTGTCTATTCTTCGTAGACATAGAAAGCGCCATGCAACGCGTGCAGATGTCACCAAATAAAGACCACTTGCTGATGTAGCTCGAGAACGGGCTACATATAGCATTGATCGCTTTACGTTTCTACTTAAATGAACAACTACTTTTTCCATAGAGGAGCCTTGAGATTTATGAATAGTCATTCCTTCAGCTGGTACTACTGGAAATTGAGACCGATGTACTTTTAGGTTTGATGACTTCCATTGTTTAACAGTATGCGTAGAAGTTTCTAGCGGTGTCTACTGAGATTCTATACATGCATGGTGATGTCGATTATAAACTTTAAATTCATTCCTTGTCGCAATACCGACATTGCTATCAAACGGAGCGTCCAGCTGTAGGTACTTAGCGCGGAAGGTTCGAGAAGTGACGGATGCTCGTTGGGCGAGCTCGTTGAACGTGTACTGGGGGCTTTAGTCGAACAAGCAGTAGCAATAAATTATCCCAAGAACTAACTTAACAGTTGAAAAACATATATTTTCCCATACATTCCAACCGCAAATGTAAGTTTGTACGCACAATATTGAGAGATTTACCATGTTATTTTAAGACCACAGACTTCTTATAGGTTTTCCTGTAATCTATGAGTAAAGAACCATTCTCTGTACTTTTTTCATAATTTTAGGCTCAGTAGTTTCGGAGATAAGGGGGGGGGGGAATGGTCAATTTTCCCCTGTTGTTTTGCTGCTTAGTTGGTGCCCCAATACTTAAACATTTCTAAGGGGCCTCTGCGAGTTGGCTTCGGCCCCTCGTACGCTTTCCAAAGGTCCGGGACCTCAGGGTCCCGAGAATAGCTAAAAACTAAAAAATAAATAATAATAATAATAAGCTAGATGGAGTCGACTTTTCCTATCTGACTTCTCCTAAGAAATGGGTAAACAAACTCAGGGATCGAAAATACTGCAAACTGCTCAGGAGGCCATTTCCGAGAATGAGAAGTAGGAATATTTGCTTCCTATTTGTCGTACCTACATGACGATATCGAAGTGCAACAATGAGATCTCGACAACAGGCTGCCAGAGACGACTGCCGCATTCAACTTTAAGGGCATCGAAAGACGTCACTTTTGATTAATTGTATACCTCTTTGCTGTTACATTAACGTTTAGCTTTTCTTTTGGGGGTTGCCAATATTTATATAATTTATTTATAATTATTACACCTTAACAGAGTCATCCGAGGTGATGCTATACGTACGGACGGTCTTATCGCCGTACATTTTTCTGCTTACGCTGAGACCTACTTTAGAGCTCCACTCGCGGCATAATTAGTTAGTATGAACTTCTACTGCTGCGTCGTCAGTTCTAAAGGGGCCCTGTCTCAAAGTTTGTAGGGGAGCCTTTTTACACGACTACAGTGAAAATCGTCTTTTTTTACAAAATGAATCAAATAGCATCAGAGATTACAAGACCGATTTAGCTCGCTCCTGCATTCGAGCTTTGGGAGGTACATAGTGTAGCTTTTAACTGAGAGAAATAATCGCCTACCATTCTAGTACCGACCGACCCTAACTGTAAGTTTCTTTGATAATGCCAATCGTCAGCGTGACAGTGCAGCAGTGGTGAGTGTGGTGTGGCAAGTCACCTCAGTCTCCTTGTGGTCGAGCAGCGCGAACCGGCGGTCGAGCGCGGTGAGGTGCGCGAAGGTGAGGTGCAGGTGCGCGTGCAGGCGCAGCAGCGCCAGCTGGCGGAAGTGCGCGGCGTACATGTGCGCCACCACGTGGAACAGGAGGCGCACCACGCGCCGCACCACGCCCTCGAACTGCGCCGGGAACTCGTTCGCTGCAACATCACACCACACGCTTTTATCTCAACTTCTAATACCGAATGCAAAGCACTCGACATGCGGCCGTCTCGAAGTCAGTGGCTTTGGTCGTTCTAGCGGTGTACAGTAGATGGCGCTACTGAGCACCGCTAGATCGCGCTGCTGTCGTTGTCGCTCGCCAACTGGTTAGGTCCCGTCGAACATTTTGTGTGACTGACTTAAAGTACTTAGCTTCAAAAGTAAAGTCTCGTGTTGAACAGATAGTAGTTGGTTAGTTGTGAGTTAGTTTATTTCTCTTTAATTATCGTCTTTCCGTCGATGGCTTCCACGCCATCGTCAGACAGAAATCTGCCTCTTTGCTCTCCAGAGTGCGGGGGAGCTCCAACTCCATCCTGAAGACCATAGCGGGGAGGTACGACTCTCCTTTGTTAGGTGATGTTGTTCGAAGATGTATTTCGAACAGTCTTGTTTCTAAATAGATATAAGTTTACTAACATACGAGTAGATATAAGTTATCGTTTGTTTACTAACCCATATGGATGTTGCTTATCCGAAATAAAGATTATTTTATTTTATTTATTTATTAAACTGGCATGGTTATTTTCACTACTACAGTGATATCGAGATATTTACCATGTTTTATTTTATGTGTTCCAGTTTTAAATAACTTTAGTGGTACAGACCCAGCACATCAACCTACTCCAATCTGTCAAATTTTCCTGATCAACATTGAGCCTTATTCTTTAGCGATAAAGTTGAAAATATATTAAAGAAATTTGACAGATTGTAGTAACTTGATGTGCGTCTGTACATTAATTGTTGCAAAAAAAAATTTGTGCTCGCGAGCTCTACTGTTGTTGCAGAACTACTAGTCCAGGTTATAAACTATCCGGGCTGCTGGGCGGTTAAAATATTCAATAAATTGCCGCTTGAGTTAAAAAGTATACTGTACACAGGCTCATTTAAGGCAAAGCTCAAGGCATTCCTGTTGGAAAAATGCCTCTATTCATTAGAATATTAGATGATTTATAGTCCTCAAAAAACTGACATGTGTTATTATTTGTCTATGGGTTTTATTGTTATATTTTATTTTTTTATTATTGTTTCTTGCGTTTATTTTACATTTGGTTTTATAATTTATGTTTGCATGGTATTTTTATTTTTTTAATCATAATAATATTTCGTAATTTAAATTGAATTGCAAGATTTTTAATAATAATATCTGTATCATCGTCATTTTGTAACATTTGTGTATATTTATGTTTCATGTTGGATTATTTCAAACGCAATGTAAGTACTTACCTATATTGTTACTGAATAAATAGAATTAATAAATTTCATCCAAATCTGTTCAGTAGTTTTGCGTGAAAGAGTAACAAAGATCCATCCATCTACAAGATCAAGACTAAACTCATTAAATTTTCAACGCCAAATGTCAGGCAACTAACTACCAATGTTCAAGTTAATGGAATAGAGTTGGACCCTGTTGAGTCAACAGTTTTTCTTGGAATAACTATTGACGGTAGATTACAATGGGGCGCACACATAGAAAAATTGTCAGGAAGGCTTAGTTCAGCCGCATATGCTGTTAAAAAAATTAGGCAGATAACTGACGTAGATACAGCCAGAATTGTTTATTTTAGTTATTTTCATAGTCTGATGTCTTATGGGATTCTTCTCTGGGGAACCTGTGCGGACATTAATTCTATCTTTGTTCTACAGAAAAGGGCTGTTCGAGCCATTTACAACCTAGGTCCAAGAGATTCACTTCGAGAGAAATTCAGAGAAATAAATATTCTGACTGTAGCCTCACAATATATTTTTGAAAACCTATTGTATGTACACAAAAATATATCAAATTTTAAGAAAATGTCCGATGTTCATAGTTTAAATACCAGGAATAAACACAACCTTGCTGTACATCGCACACGTCTTCACAGAGTAGGCAACTCGTTCATGGGTCAATGTATACGCTTTTACAACAAACTTCCCATTGACATTCGAAACTTACCCATTAAACGATTTAAAAACTGTATTAAAACCAAAGGAGAAAGCCGTTTTTGGGCCCAACCGTTACACGAATGAGATATGTACCAAAAAAATCTTCTATTTTTCTTAATTAACCCATTTTAATTTTAGCCTCATTAGCAATGGCCAAGTGTAGAAAATAAGTAGATTTCTATTTTATTGTTTTATTTTAAATCACCTTTGTAAACCGTTACAACACTTATTTCATTAAACGTCATTAACTTCACAAACGCTGGCCTTATATCAATAGAGCGTACCCTAAGAATATTATCGAGTTCGTAGAAATCGATACTGTTACAAATAATTAAATAATCGAAGTGTATAGAGTGCCGCGAGTTTCTTGTGGCACTCTAGTGTCACTGCCTCGGCCCGGCTAGGGTGCCATAAGCGTTGCATTGTCACTGTCACTTGTTATTTAGGTTAGAACTGTGACCACACAACGCACGAGCCGAGCGAGCGTAGCGAGCGGTGCCGCGGTAGCGGCCGGCGAAGTACCAGGGTTCGTTTAGGCACAAGAGAATGTAATGTTTTGGGAATGTGGTGTTTTACAGCGATCTAACCTCGACAATCAAACAAAATACCAAGTGACGTGACTTAGTGACAGTGACAATGACAATCCAATGCTTGCGGCACTTTGGCCGGGCCGAGGCGGTGTTACTAGGGTGCCTGTAGTGGCACTTTATCCGATAGGGATAGAGTGCCACTGGTGGCACTCTATACACTGCCTGTACTACATTGTTTTGACATAATTGTTTTTAGGTATTAAAATCAATGTAAAATAAAAAAATCTGGAATCTAATTGATTGTATTGTAACCACCATCAAATCATTCAAAGTAAATAATCGATAAAATCAATTGCACCACGGATTGCACTAGTAAACGGCAAATGTCAATGTCAACGTCTGTCAATAGTCATGATTGTACTCAAAGAGTAAAGTACTATAAAGAGAGAATTGTACTCGTACTGTCATGTCATGTTATTGTTGTCATTCGCCAGGCTAATTATTTTCCGTATTTCTCGGGATTTATTATTTCTGACTTCTACTCGAATACTGGCCTCCGAAATTGATTGCCATAGACTGCCCTCGCTTGAACATTGGGCACCGTATCCTGCCACTCCTGCTGACCTTTGCTGGAAAACTGGATCTGTATATTGCTCTTTTGACTGGATGACTGGATACAACGACATCAAGAGCCTGTGCATTAATTGCGGAATAGCAACGGACCGCGCTGCATTACAATGGGAAGGCGAAGACTGAAAGATGAAATGATTCTTTCAATTGTACAGGAATGGGTCGCGCATCAAACGGTTAGTATCCGATATATTTAAAGCGCAACATTTTCATACTTACTATGAAATTATTTCATGTAATCAAACTAAATAGTGTTATCGCTTATGTTCAATTGTCTGTTGATAGTTGTATTTTATAAAATGATACCAGCGCATGCAACAAATTCATATTCAATCTAGACATGTGACATCTATAATCTGGACTGAACCTGCATGTTAAATTACAGATTTTTCCCTCTTTCAGAGAGGAGGCCGTGTCCCTGCAGTGGGAATGTAATAAGGCCGCTTATGTTTAAGTACCCAAATGTGCCAATCAGATGTTTATTGCTAAATGCTAGTGCTAGACCTAATGACACATGATTGTTTGCTTCAGGTACTTAAATGAAAATGACTATCTGCCAAGCTTGCTGAAATCATATCAATGCTGTATCTCTTGATGGAAATGGACTAGAACAGACTGAACAGACACCGATGAATAGAACTGTGTAGAGGTGAACGGTGGCTGCAAGGGCTGTCAACATCGGACTCAACCTGGATGTTGAGAGGAAGAATAAAATCCAGCCTAATATATCCTATTACTAATAGGATATGTTTCGTTTATATGTTAGTCGACACTTCAACAGCTCTCTAAGTGGGAGGGATGCTATAGTCCAATATAATTGCACCTGTATTGTTGGCAAAAGAACGGTTTGTTGCTGTGTGTGGGCACAGCAACCAACCGTTCTTTTGCCATGAGCATAATTATGGTATTTTAGTTGGGCTTAGTTGGCACGGCACCAGGGTAGGTACTCAATTGCCTCCTGCACAATTTCTGGATACTGTATTATATAATGATAGTCCTAATGAAGAAGGTGATTAATAAAACGATTCATCACAAATAGGTGTGTTTTACTTTAATATATTATTGCAATCTCAGATTACTGTAATCCGTGATTGCATCAAATCCCCTAGTAGATACATACAATATTAGCAAATGCAAGCCAGTAGTGTTCTAAGTGGGCCTTGTCTAATAAACATAGTTTTCAGCTGAGGTTTTCAGTAAGATCACACAGATAAATCACCCGCTAAGCGCTTTTTATGTGGGTACCTACCAGGAGGTTTTAACCGCATCGTGATAGGCTGCAGGCGCTGCAGCACAGCGCCTGTGGTTGCCCAATTAACGTAGGAAACAAACAAAGCCTCAAAAATATCATTTTTTATTTGAATACCTCAAATAATAAAAATAACCTAAAATGTAAACATTGTCTGATTTTACCAATTTGGCCATTGCTGGGAGACGTGAAAATTGGCGTCGTGAATCCTTCCTAAATGCTCTAATTTATGGCCAAATTCCAGCCCTGTAACGCTGGGCCCAAGTTTCTATGGAGTTTGGTTTTCTCCTTTGTAAAAAAGGGTGCTATAAAATTTCAGATTATTTAGAAGATAAAAAAGCTTGGGATTGAGCTGCTCGCTCTGCTATACCTTGTGATAAAACCATAAAACTTGATATTTTAATTGTTACTTATAATCATCAATTAAACCAGATTTAAAAATATTTACATAAAAGAATAAAACATATACCTACTTAAAATAATAACATAATAAAATTATATACAAAATGACATGATTACTTTGTAAAGTATAATATTATTTTAATTATTGTGAATATGAGGACTATGTGGGTATTTTTAATTTTTTTTTCTCTTTAATGTTTTAATTATTTTTGTTTTTTTTCACATTTAGTTTTAATGATGGTCTGGCAGTTTGAGTAGTTGATGCGGCCTACCCAAATGTCCTTTCTTTGGTATTGTTCGTCGAGTTGAGCTCCTTAAGCTCTGAGTGAGCTCCACGATTACTGACAAATGCTTGCACTGACTGGACAGGTCCACTCAAATCTGTGTGGTTCTTTCCTCAAAAGACCATTTCAGACACTAATCTACATGGTTCTCATATGGCTTGACCAAGATTATGTCAGGACTTTAAAAGAGACCGTGACCTCTGAGTTTGTTTCGGCCTTTCTTCTCAGAGTAGTCAGTTAGGAAACGCCGAACTCATCTAGCTTATTTTAAACATTTTTTTAAATATGACGTGTAAAAGTGATTCCGATATCCTATTTACAGAATAAACAATTTCATTTCATTTCATCCATCCATCCATCCTCACAAACTTTGGCATTTATAATATTAGTAAATTAATATTATTAATTATCTCAGGTGATTGGCAAAACTCATAGTCAGCCCATCACAACTATTTAAATTCCCAGGTATGTGGAGAGAGGAGCAACTCACCATATTTAGTAGGAAAGACAGTCTCGTCGTTGACGGTCTTCTGTGTGAAGGTCATGACGTAGTCGACGTACTGCGGCGCCGCCACGCGCGATTTCTTGCCGCGCTCGTCGTACCACGCGTAGGTGCGGCTGCCGGGGCCCGTCATGTCGGGGCAGCTGGCGGCCGAGCAGAACTCTGACACCGTGCCGTACAGCAGGTTCACGTGGTCAAACAGCGCCAGCGCTGCAAACCATTACAATCACATTATAAAACTACCAATCTTGCTTCAACGGCCGAGGAAAGATCAGGCGTGGGATGTTTTACGTGCTTTCCAACGCACGGGGGTGTCACACCACCAACCCCTAAAATCCCGGGCTGTTACTTAAACGAACCTAGGACCACCACGTCAGACCGTGATGTTCAGAAGGAGGCTGCCGAGCGGGATCGTGAAAGGGGTGATCCCGCTCGTAGGAGTAGGCGTCGGGTGGCAACCGCCTCGACGCCTAACACGCCGCAACCTTTACGGCAGGCGGGAATTAGGGATCACGGGCGCTCAAAGTGGGGACTCTGTCCGCCCACTGAGTGACCTCTGGGAACACAGCTGGCGCACAGTGGTCACGTGCTGCCTTGCACAGTTAGGTTTCGGGGAGACCCCTTTACAGCCTCCCCAGAGATGTAACAGGCGCTGCACAGAGGGGGTTCCGGATTGGTCTTTTTAGAGGTAACGGTGCCCCTTCCACCATGATAGATGGTGATCACCGGGATGGTTTTAGTGAGGTAGGAATCCCACACTTCCCGGTTTTATCCCCAAAGACCAGAAGCCTTTTGAAGGCTTCCCCGAAAACAGTTGCAGTTTTCACAATCATTTAATGTATTTATTCCGAAAGGTATTTTCATTCCTAATTGACTCAGATATAGTACAGAAATCTCGATGTTTTGACAAGTCGCCACATCAGTAAGCAGATTGCACCCGTGCGAAGCTCGGGCGGGTCGGTCGGACACCTGACCTAGGTGTCAGGCGGCGCGATGCACAATGGTCAGGTGGCACTAGTTTACTGCCGTACTAGAGGGCGTCGCTCTTAGGAGCCGGAGTGTGTCGGAGGTCAGGTGTCAGGCGGCGCGGTGCACAATAATTAGTATAGGATCCCACCATAGAACGACCTTCACCGAGCTGGTTAATGGATGAAAAGTATTTTATATTCAATGAAATATGTCAATGAATAATTATATTGAAAATGGGTTGTCTAAAAAATTTCAGTCCAGAATATGATTCATTAACAATTTTTTTTTTTTTTTTTTTACATTTTACTGGTTTGGTTAATAGACACATTCCATATCAATCGAAAGTATGAAGCCCATAGAATATGCAAACGTTAGGTTGACTATTTTTGTCCCGTCACAACTCTTGGGTAGGCAGGTATAAACAGGTAAATCTATACTAGTAACTTGCACCGGTCTGGTTAATGAATTAAAGTTACATTAAAATCTTCTTTATTGGTCTGAGATTAAAATAAAGATTATATCATTATGAACACGGTGGTATAGGGTTGTCTGCGAAAAATCAGTCCTGAATTCCAGTTGTTGAGTTTAAAAAAAATGAAATATTGCTGCAAGTGAATACGTGCGACAGAGAGGTCCCAGCGAACCATCCCATGCGATAGAAGAGTACACAGCATTGCAGCTGTGTGTGTGTAGTTCGTCCATTGAAAGAAAGAGAGTAGCGAGTAGCTAAAGGAAAACGGTCTTAGGAGACTGTCCTTAATTTTTTGAAACATTTTGATCTGCATTCACAGATTTTGAAGAAAAAAAAATACAGTCCGCAAGAAAATGGGTAGTTTTCACAAAAACTTTTTTTGATGCCAATCGATCCTGTTTCATATAATGATCAAGAACCTCTATTGGACCAACTGAGGTTCCCATACATTTCGTAGGCAATTTCTTGCTGACTGTACATTTTTTCAAAATCTGTGAATATAGATCAAAATGTTTCAAAAAATTAAGGACAGTGTAGCTACAAAGGTTAAGGTAGCTGTCCTTGCTGCCCCATCTCAAAAATCACAGGTCAATCAGGTAAATCAGGTTGGACATTTCACGTCGTCGTAAAAAAAAATTGTTTTCTGATGTTTTCCTTTGTATTTTGTATACACACAATTACCCAGCTGGACGCCAAATTTCAACTTTCTAGGTCATCTGGAAGTGGGTTAGGTTTTTGATGACTATGTATATCGAGGGTATTTGGGAGAACCGGATAAGTAGCGATTCTGTTATTTTGAGAAAAAAATTGGTTGATCATAGGTCAACGAGGAGGCATAATTACAGAAAATGTTCACTACTTGTACTTAGATACATTATCTAAGTTTGTTTTGATACATTAATGTATGCAATAATTGTCATAAATTAATTAATGACGCTGTTTAGAAGTTTAGTCAATTTATTTTTTATTAAAATAATATTTTTCATTCGATTTCGCTGCCTTTACAATTGTCTTGTTTTTTATAGCTTAGTTATGAAATTATGAAATTGCTGGTACCTACAAAGAATCTCCTAAATTAATATTTTTCTGATGTTACAATCGCAAAACACATACGAACCATAACAAAGTGAGCGGACGAACGAAGATCGATTGAACACAT
This sequence comes from Conistra vaccinii, assembly GCA_948150665.1. Lineage (NCBI taxonomy): Eukaryota > Metazoa > Arthropoda > Insecta > Lepidoptera > Noctuidae > Conistra > Conistra vaccinii. The sequence goes on from OX411324.1 coordinate 285,656, forward strand.
CGCGGTGCGTTCGCGTCTTTGAGCGAGAGAACCAAACACGTACTTAATTTATTTATTTTTGCTAATAGTAACGGTTAAGTAATTGATTTATCGGGACATTTAGTGTCCCGATCAGGTGCAAATCGTCCCCGGACCCCTGCAAATCGGGACGTCCCGCGCAAATCGGGACACCTAGCAACGCTCTGGCGCACGCAACGTGTGCGTAGCATTTTGATAATTTGTTTCATTTAATTCCAGTAACTGGGTTGTGGAAGTCAGGCAGGCAGTCGCTCCATGTAAAATACTGATAGCAGCTCCGTACATAGTTGGAAAACATAAAACATACTTGAGAAAAGGCTGGGTAGCTGAGGATGATGAACAGTACAAATCAGATAGGTGTCTGGAATTACACAACACGTAACACTAACTGCTAGAGATCTGATCAGATGCCTCATGTGTTGTGTAGTCATCGCCTCATCGGTGTACTATATATAGCTAAATGCCTCGGTGGTCTAGTGGCTAGTTTTACGGCTGCGGATCATGAGGGTATGAAAGTCCAGGTCATGATAAAAGAGATGCTATTCTCAATGACAACCAGGGCCTAGGAGTAAGCGCAAGATGGCGGTATGACACCTGCGTGCCTCAGAGAGCAGAAGCCGTCGGTGCTGCACATGTTTGTTGGGAAGGGAATGATACTGACTGTGCGAGGCTAGCCACTCGTTGTAGTCAAGGCCGAGGGGCAGGTCGACGAGCTGGCGCATGTCAAGCTCGGGCAGCTTGCGCTCCAACAGCGCCTCCTGCAGGTACAGCTTGGGGTCGCCCGCCGGCTCGCCCTCGCGCTCCTTGCGCCGCGCCTTCCTGGAACACAACAAGCACAGTGTGAACACATGAACTTGCGAACCCCTGGTACTAGAGAAGTTACGGAGGTTGTTTTACCGCAACTGGAGCCAGAATCGGAAGTTATAAAAATTTATCGGAGTCACAACTGAGTCAGGGGGTCTACTCCCTAAGTCCGTCAACGAAAAGATGGGCCCGTCCGAAAGTAGTCCGAAACGATGGCGTGTAGGTACCCTACTCCCTATTGATTTCGGATTCATGAGCTTCGAACGGAATCATAGACAATATGTGTGGGTGAATGATACATGACGGTAGTGTTGCGCTATTTTACCGGTCGATTACCGGTTTACTTATTTTGTGGTTTTCATACTTACTATACCAAAAATAATATTGTTGTCATTAGAAAATTACCACATTTTTAATAATTTCGTTTTTATTACGTCTTTAGTTGAACAATTGAATTATTTTTGCCATTTTTGTCCGGATGGGGGCTTTATCGTGTTGATATCTTTGCCTTTTTTCTTTTTGACATTAAGTGTATCGTGTGTAGTATCTGTGACGGCAAAGTATTTATTTGACGCGGCGCGTCTACAGTTTCAGATTTGTCAATGAATTTTGTATTGAAGCGCCGAAAACTTTTGATAATTACCTACCTACGCAGGGTTGGGCAGTATTTGAATTACTTGTAATTAAAATACGTAATTGAAATACAAATACGTAATTGGTATTTGTATTTCAATTACTTCTTATAAATGTAATTTGTAATTGGTATTTCAAATACATGACGCTGAGGTATTTTGTAGTTAGTATTTAAAATACTTATGGCTCCAAAATACATTTGAACATAAATACATTTAGCGATCTTATGAATGGGTGCGATCTGCAGAAAATAGCGCTCGATAGCTTTCGTAAGCAAAATGGCGACCGCTAAATATGTCAATCTTTAAAGTTGGCAACACTACACATAAACTATACTGAAGTCTGTACTGCAGGTACATACGTCAAATTGTCAACTAAATAACTTGTCATTGTCAATTTTTTTTTTTTTTTTAAAGAGTGAATCATGTGAATGCTGTGACATATTTAGCGGTCGCCATTTTGTAAAATATGATGGTAAGAATATTCCCTTTGCCTTAGGCTGGGCTGGATTAGTTCAATTCTATTTATATAGGGTGGCAGGGACATCGACGCGAAGCTGGTTACCATGGATTCCTTACATGATTAAATTCTGAACCGACAACACCGGGGTGTTGAAATCTTTCGTCGGTTATTTAAAAAAAAATCTGCTGTTCCATACATTTTGACCGCGTAGGTATTGCACTTTTCTATGAAACAGCTGATTTTTTTTTAAATAACCGACGAAAAATTTCAACGTTGGGGGCTTCAGAATCATGTACTGAATCCATGGTAACCGGCTTCGCATCGATGTCCCTGCCACCCTGTATACCTAACCTAACACCAAAATGTATTTTGTAATTTGTATTTTGTATTTTAAATAAAAATAGTCAAAATACTGTATTTTGTATTTTATATTTCAAATACACAACTTAAAAATATTTTGTAATTCGTATTTTAAATAAGTGCGAGATAGTATTTTGTAATTTGTATTTTAATTAAAGCAAAGCATGTATTTTGCCCAGCTCTGCCTACATGTACTAAATAAACAAATGGAAACAATACCGGAGACTAGTTCCAATAAAAGGCAAAGAAGTGCAACTTGGTTGGAGGAGGATATGGTTTGTACCGTTACAGCTAGAATAAATTCAAAGTAAGTTTTGTTTCGTAAACATTTTCAATTTCTCATATTTACATGCTTGCTTTTGCTTCTGTTCCTTAGATTGTTTTGAAAGAATTGGTCAGGAGAGGGTCTCCTTTTTTTTTTTTTTTTTTTTTTTGGGTGGGAAATCATCCAATGACTTCTCCCGCTCTGGGCGGAGCGGAAGGGCGTGTCAGACTTTTACTGACTAAAACCCACCCGTGTTCCTTCCCTTGCCATGCCAGGGGCCACGGTTTCCCCTTGGGACTACCCGCAACCCCGGCAGGCATCGGCCCTAACGGACCCCGTCAGTTTTGCTGACATCTCTTTGAGGCGCGCGTGGAACACGACGCGCCGTCGACCCGGGCCTGGTCCTTATCGGACGGCGAGCTGCCCTCTGCTCTCCGTCCGCAGGCCCGCGCCTACGGTGGCCGGAAATCGGCTATCAATTCCCGACGCCCGGGAAGTCTCCTACGGCGGCGGCGGCTAGGGCTGGTAGGGCGCGGCCTCTGCCACTCCCTCGCGCGCTCCGCCTCCTCCTTCGCGAGCATTACTGCTTCGCAGAAGGAGGTGACGGCTTGCCATGCCCTCTCGCTCCGCACCATGGCCTGGACCAGGGCCGGACGCGAGAGGTCACTGCCGCCGATCGCCTCCACGAGGACACGGCGGTGGTCCACCCAAGCCGGGCAAACCTCCACCGTATGCTCCACCGTGTCCTCCGGACGATCCACACAATGGTGACACCCGGGCGTTTCCTCCCGCCTTATGCGAAACAGGTACCTCCCGAAACAACCGTGTCCGGTGAGGACCTGCGTCAGGCGGAAGGTGAGGACGCCGTGGCGCCTCTCAAGCCACTCCTCAAAGAGGGGACTTATCGCCGTAATTGTGGCGTGCCCAAATCTGGGTTGCGACAATCGCACACTCCAAGCCGCCATGAGATCCCGCCGGAGCTCTGTCCGCTGTACCGTGATTTCTCGCGGTAGCGGAGTTACACCCCGGCGCTTCATCTCCTCGCGCCACTCCCAAATGTGGGCGAGGACCTTCGCCTCCAGATCCCATGGCGGCGTTCCGGCAAGGAGGCTCGCCGCCTCGCCGGAGACCGTACGGTATCCCCGGACCATCCGGATAGCCATGACCCTTTGGGCTGCATGCAACCGGCGGGCTGGGCGCAACCTTAAGGTTCGCGCCCACACCGGTGCCCCGTAAAGGGCCATGGACCGCACGACCCCCGCGTAGAGCCTCCGGCAGGAGGCGTTTGGACCCCCTAGATTGGGCAGAAGCCGCTTCAAGGCAGCCCCGGCCCGCTCCAGTTTGGGAGCCAAACGTCGGAAATGCTCCACGAAGTTCCACCGGCTGTCGAGGACGAGTCCCAGGTACTTCATCGTCACCTCGACGCCGACGTGAACCCCTCCTACCGTTATTTGGGAACCCGACGGTGGCGCGTTCCGAGGGCCATGAAAGCACATGACCTCGGACTTGTGCAGGGCCACCTCGAGTCCCAATTGCCGGATCCTGTCGACGATCGTCGCAACCCCGCGTGTCGCCAGTTCGGCCGCCGCCTCGTGCGACCTCCCCTGCGCCAGGACCAGCGTGTCGTCAGCGTAGCACACTACGCTGACACCACTAGGGAGGTCGGCGCGCAGCACCCAGTCGTATCCGATGTCCCACAGATGCGGCCCCAGGACCGATCCCTGTGGGACACCGCACGACATCTCTCGCCGGTTCCATTCTCCCTGGTGACCGGGGTAGATGACGGCCCTGTCCGTCAAATACGCCTCGACCAACCGACAGAGGTAGGTCGGCATCCGGTGATACCGGAGTGCCTCCCTGATGCAACTCCAGGGTAGGGTGTTGAAGGCGTTGGCGATGTCTAGAGACACCGCCAAGACGACCCCACCCCGGGCCACTGCATCCCCCGTCGTGAGGGCTCGCACGCGCATGATGGCGTCCACCGTAGAGCGCCCTCGGCGGAAGCCGAACTGGCTATCCGCCAAATCCGGCCCCACTCGCACCAGCTGCCCGACGAGGCGGTTTGCAATAACTCTTTCAAAGAGCTTGCCCACCTCGTCGAGCAGCACGATGGGCCGGTAAGCGGACGGAGAGTCCGCAGGGCGCCCCGGCTTTCTGATGAGGACCAGTTTCCCCGTCTTCCAGCGAAGTGGGAACTGGCCCCTAGGAGAGGGTCTCCTTAAATGGAAAAACTAAATACGGACGCAAACACCAACGCGAAAAAGGTGGTGGCCTGGCATGATTTACGAATTAGGTACCTATCCAATTTACTTTTACGTTACAAAGTTCCTAAGAAGGCATGTCAATAATGACTCATAATATTACTTAGTTATTTTTATGCCTCTACTGATTTAATTAATTTGGTTTATCTATATTTTGTATTTCAGGTTAGTAGGACTAGTAAGGATTGCGCTACACTACAAATAGCAGAAACAGAAACAGCCTGCAGAAAAGAATTACATGAGGCACAGAGGGCAAACGAAAAAGATATTATTATATGTTTGTTCTAAGAACAAGTTCGTAGTAGTCAAATTAGAGTATTATAAAATAAATTAAACTGATAGAATAGACAAGTTTTTTTATTAATGAACTACTCGCTAAAATGGCTTCTTATAAAAGTTTGAAAAATAGCATTTGCATTTCCCTTGCAACTTCTTGAGTTACTTCACTTGTATGATATTCATTGATATTACTAGGTATCCTCTAACTGCATGTCTCCATGGTCAACTGCAATGTTGTGAAGCACTGCCACTATGGTTGTTTTCACATTTCTAGTTTGCATGTAATGGTCATAGGTCGTGCCATGTAAAAGGTCTTGAAAGCTTTGTTTCCACACACCAAAGCACCGTTTCACAGTAACCACATGAGCCTACATAATTATATTCCCAACGAACTCAACGTCGGGAATACTCGCCAACCGAAAGTTTCGGCGCAACTATAACCGGCGTCGCCTCCGCTCTTCCTGTAGAGTTTCTTCGAGCAATTCCAGCAGCCATCGTATGAATTATTTTCAAAAAAATAATACTTTCGTCGATAGCACGACAACTATTGTGATGTCGTATCAACTGACATATCTCCGTCAAAACAAGTGTCAAATTCAACTTTTCGGACGGGCAAAAACACATCGGGAGTAGGGATAACTGTCAAATCGTTTCCTCATTCAGTCTTAGTTCGGGCTTCAAACTAATCGTATGTCCGTAGGTGTTAGGGAGTAGGAAACGCCCGTAACTAAGCCCGATACGACGGACTTCGTGCTTAGGGAGTAGACCCCCAGAGTCGGAATCGGAGACGGACGCGGAGGTAGAAGAAAGATATTCCATAATACACTTTTTTTAAGGCTGCATATTGAAACTAACTTATCACAACAATTAAACTGCTCTTACTTAATTAACGTGACGCGTCTGACTTACACAAAACAATCAACTGAGATTTCGAGCGCGAGCGTGTATATGTCGTGGCCAGATCTTAGAATTGATCATTTCATGAAGTGTTCGGCCATTTCATGAAATGGTCGCATTTCATGAAATAGAACATCAACCGCTGATCACATCATGATGTGGTCTGGCCAGATCATTGAATACTCAACGTTTGACGATATGAACAGTTAAACGCACGACTACTTCATGATGTGGCTAAACATTAGTGATCATGTCGTAAAATAGTTAGATTATCCACCGGTAGAGGCGTTGATGTCGCTTTGTATTTGTTGGGCATCATGGCGGCGGCATACAACAAATCAGAAAACTCGATGGACTTTTTGTATTGGTTTTCCGAATGTGATATTATGGAAAGTGACCAACTTAGAAATTACTAACCTAACCCATGTCGGGGTACCACAACCGTTGTGGTGAGCAACATAGCACTTAAAATTAAAAATTCACGCCATTTATGGCATCCCGAGTCCCCATCGAAAATGTTAAGTTAGGTTAGAACTGTGACCAATCGCGCGCGGGCCGAGTGAGTGAAGCGAGCGGTGCCGTGGCAGCGGCTGGCGAGCGCTACTTCCAATTTGGTCGCAGTTAGCAATTTTTACTACACCTTAAACCATGGATACCCTACATTAATGATATGGCCAAACGCCGACTGACATATCATTAAACGTTGACGTTTAAACGATATGGCCAATTTTAGCTGGCCATTTCATGAAACACAACCATTTCATGAAATGGTCGAACATTTCATGAAATGATCAATTCTAAGATCTGGCCACGACATATGTATATATTAGATAACATATCATTAAAAGTTGACGTTTAAACGATATGGATATATTTGATCTTTTTTATCGTGCTTGTTAGTGATCCTAAGATTTCTACTACTTTTTCTGTTTTTACCCGTGAGAACCTGTAATTGGCTCTGTGTTTCTTAAACAACTGTTATCCATTTGTTATAGCTGTTGGTTCTCCTATAGTAAATAAATAAGCTGAATAAGTGTGAGTAGTCTCATAATCATAAAGTATTCAGATATTTCTTTCGTTTGGATCTGACTTCGAGTTTTATTTTCTCAAATAGTTTGTATAAGCTTGCTTCCAAACGTGATTTTATTGACGGCGTGATTGCGTATAGCGAAGCGTTTTTTTGATGACACTTATTTTCGTGAAGTGGTACGTTATAATAACGTAAAGGCTCTTGCAGACCAGCGCGACTTGTCTTGCAGACCAGCGAGACGCGTCGCGCGACAAGTCGCGCTGGTCTGCACAAAGCTTAACGCAGTTTAAAAAAAATCACTTCGAGTTGTTCGTTAGTTGTCTCGAGTCCGCACCACCAATGTAATCCTTTTGCAGCGGCGCGGTGTTAATGTCTGACTGTGTCTGTGTCAATCATAGAAAATCTTATATCTATGTTGTCAAACTGTCAATGCATCAAAATCATCAAATGCAATTTTCCGCCGGCCTTTAGTGGAGGCGGGGACACTATGATTGTAGTTTGTTTATTTTATGTAACCTTGAAAATATTTTGATGTTGTTTCTTACGTTTCCGATGAATATAATGTTTTTCGCACCATTTTTTAGTATAGTGTGCACAGTGTCACTTATTATTACTTTTAAATAGTAGGACGTGTGAGTGACGGACCTAAGTGTATACGACCAATGATCACTTTTTGCATTAATAAATAAATATACATATAATCATTTAATTGCTTAGAAAGTAGGTACAAAAAATTACTAAGTAAACTAGTAATTACAAAAAACACGTCAGTAAAATTAAAAATGTCAAAAAAAGTATATGTACAGACGCCAGCACATCAAGTTACTACAATCTGTCACATTTCTTTAATAGATTTTCAACTCTATCGCTAAAGGATAAGGTTCAATGTTGATTGGGAAAATTTGACAGATTGGAGTAGGTTGATGTACTGGCGTCTGTACTTATATTAAAAGTTTAGTTATAGAATTTAAAGCGAGCATAAAGCTGTTTTCAAACCAGCGCGATTTGTCGCGCGACGCGACACCGGTTATTGTTATACCGTGAAGTTTTGTATTGTTCGTGTCGCGTCGCGCGACAAATCGCGCTGGTCTGAAAACAGCTTAAGAATACGAGGCATGCCTTTGAAGTTTTGTCGTTTGGAGAACACAAAAATCAAAGTAGTTTGATGCTGGAAAAACCAACGTCCCTACAAAAAGCGGACGTCTCCTGTCTACGCCAGGGGGTCTAGTATCATGTGCTGAATTCATGGTAACAGGCTGCGCGTCGATGTCCTAGCCAGTCTAGCCACCCTGTTTTTTGTCGAGTTGTGCAAACAAAATTGTATGGAGCAGGAGATTCTTTTTACCGTACGTGTAGCGTGCCTGCAAGCCTAGACTTCTTTATTCATACTTAAGTACTTACACTTTATTTAGAACGAACTTATTTCAACAGTCGATGTGGATGTTTTACGGAATCAACAAGATTCAAAAATTGGCCCGCAAAACGGTTCTATGGACTGTGGTAGTGAATAGTAGTAGCGCAGTACCGCTGTTAGAAGTCGCGCGCTTTGCGAGTGAACGTCAGTTTGCGTTGTCATGGAACCGAGCCTTGAGGTAGCATATTAAAGTACTGTATAATTGGGTTATGGCATTAGGAACAGTTGAAGTCGCGTGTTAGTGCAAGAGGTCAGCGGAGTGTTACCGCGCGCGTGAACCATTGTGTGCAAAGCGACAGTAGCAAGAGTGGCCCAGTCCGCGACCACCGCGGCACTCGGCAGTGAGGCACGCGCACGTCACACCGGCACACGACGCGCGCCGTTGTCGACCGTCGCCGTCGTCAGTCGTGTGATCGTGTCACGTTCACGTCACGTTACCATTGATCATGTGGATGGATATATCAACTTTTCTTTAAACTTATTCTCAGAAAACATCATTGATATTTCGATCTCTGGCTTGGTCCCATAGTGAACGATGTTCATAATGGTGTGTATAATGACCCATTTAAGAGGATGCCCATGAATTCAATTTCACCCTGTATATTATACTTAGGTGCGGCCGTTCGGCCCGGTGGTAGGATAAAATATTTTATTTATCTGAGTTTTGTTTGACAGGTTAATTTCAGGGGAACTCTCATTGGGTTATTTGTCGCATAATTTGTTTAAGAAGAGCTATTAACAAAAAATCACATGTTTAGGAAGAACAATATTTACACATTTAACAGTTATTGACATTCTGTTATCTGCATGTGTTCACTTGGTTAATCAGTTGAGTCGCAGGCAGTGTCGAACCACCCACTGATAACTTTATCAGTAAGTACTTGAACGTACACAACCAGCAAATATAAAACACAGTTCTGCTGCTAATGAACGTTACTTTTTAAAAGAGTGACTCGATTCTGCAGAAGTGTTTACTGCCTCACGTAAACACTTCTGCAGAAACGATTCACTCTTGAGCACAAATTAAAATCTGAAATTGGAGTAGTAATAAACCAATCCCGCATACAGAAATTTTATTTTCATAATGTAAACACAGACTGAAATGGGAGAACGATGCTGAGGGACTAGTATATAGTTACAGGAGCGGAGTGCTAACGACGATGTTGGGGGAGAGGCAGAATCGCCCCGATACTAACTTCCCGAGTACAGTGTCAGCGAGCACGGAGAGCCCGAGCATCACGAGCTCCGGGCAGGAGAGCAGGAGTGCACGCTGCGGCGCGGCGGCCGGCAGGCCGGGGTTACGTAACGCGGCGGCATGCGGCAGAGCGGCGCGGTTCAATGTCGGAGCCCGCAGTCGTGGCCATCGCTCGTGACCGCAATACTTAATGCGTCAATTTGTATGCGTTCCGTGCACACCGATTCATTATAAAATCACTAACCTGACGCGAAAGTGGTAGGTATATCAGAATGAGTAATCCGTAAGGTCCTGACAATTTATTTTGCGATTTGATGCAAATTTGTTAAAGGCGGAAGAATTGAGAGATTGAAGGATGTTAATCATTTACGATTAAATGTAAACCATTTTAAGAATTTGTGAGCTTAATTATTTAATTCGTTAAAAATATCCAAGATCACACAGAAACTACATAATTATCACAAGACGATTGCGAGACCACAGTCTGTCGTCCCCACCACAAAACGCGCTGGCTATCCGACTAGTGAGCAGCTCACCTGAACGGCACGGCCGAGTACAGGTAGGACGGCAGCGAAAACAACACTCCGAGCACTACCGCGTGGCACATCACGGTGCTGACTGAGCGCTGGCCCGCTGGCCGCTGCCTGCACTCCCGCCCGTCCCGCACTCTCGGCCCGACGTCGGCCCGACGCCGACGCTATTCGCTACGAGTGCGCTGCGCCTGCGCACGTCCCCCGCTCCCCGCGAGAACGAGACAAAATGGCATTGATTCTCTGTTACGCATAAACAATATGCTTATCGTGGGACGTTAGAACCGTCACGTCGCAAATTACTTGAGTCATGTCGGGCCCGAGTCTCCCACTGCGTTGGGCCATGGATTGAGGTGACCGGAAAAACCAAAGCTTTCATTCATCGATACTAAGTCGAGCCGCAACGTTGCAAATACTTGGGTCATGTCGGGCCCCGACTCTCCCCAATCAAAGACCACGATTAGACTCCGTTGAATGCAGACAACGAGAACAGTCATAACACTTATAAGTATTCATAACTAAGTAATTAACCATTTTAAATGTCGAACAAAGCGCATTAGGATCAAATTTTTTGTGTAACAGCTCACAGCTGGGATGCGCTGTGTTGTGTTGTGATTGTGTGCCAGGTGTGTGCATGTGAGTTCAAGGTTATTATATGTATGTATACAAGCTTCTGCCCGCGACTTCGTTCACGTGAAAGTCGATTAAATACAGCCCATGTTACTCACTAATAATGTAGCTATCGATATGAATGAATGAATGAAATGCACCGATCCCAGCGTGGTTTGCACTAGCCCATGAAGCCTCATGTTTTATGGGACTATAAAGGCCATTGCATATCAGGGAGTAGACCGGGTGGCGCGGGTAGGGAAGACGTGCCCTGAGGATAAGGAAGGATTTGTGAGCCATCCCGGGTTTGCATCCTAGAGTAGGCATTGGAATAGTGGAGAGACAGGTGTTATTAATCATTGGATGGGCATCTTTTTATGACGTAGCGTAGATGTAGCTATCGATATGTGAAAGAATTTGTAAAATCGGTTGATTGTTTTTAAGCTATTCCATAGCTTCTATCGCGGGCCTTGAGCGTGGAGACCTAATCCAGAAATTAGTTTGATGTTCCCATTACGTTGTGTCAAGTTTTAAAAACTATAATATAAATGTGAATAACAGTTCCTGTCAATGTCATCATTGCTATTTCTTGTATTCGGGTTAATATTTTACAATTGCGTAAGTTGATAAAAAATGCTATGCAATAGCTTCGCCGGGGCAGTCCCCGAGTGCCACACGTTTTTTTAGTTAAATGCATTACAAACAAACAAACATACAGAGAATTCAATCTTTTCTCTTTATAATATTACATTACAACTAGTAATGGGCAATTCCCGACAATATTCTCCTTACGAGAACTTTGCTGTTATTTTCTCGAGAATATTCTTCTGGAAGGGAATTTACGAGAAGCTCTTGGCCTGCATCTCACCTGATGGTAAGTAATGATCAAGCCGATGGTGGAAGTGAGTTTCACCCGGAATCCTCAACCACAGAGGAACTGGCTATCTTATCTCTAACTGCCGAAACACAACAATGCTGTTAACATTGTTGTTATGGCGACAGAGTTACGTCGCCTTTCCTATGGTTCTTTTTGCAGATGACAGCACTTTAATTATGGCAGTGTATAGAGTGCCACCAGTGGCACTCTATCCCTATCGGATAAAGTGCCACTACAGGCACCCTAGTAACACCGCCTCGGCACGGCCAAAGTGCCGCAAGCATTGGATTGTCATTGTCACTGTCACTAAGTCACGTCACTTGGTATTTTGTTTGATTGTCGAGGTTAAATCGCTGTAAAACACCACATTCCCAAAACATTACATTCTCTTGTGCCTAGACGGACCCTGGCACTTCGCCGGCCGCTACCGCGGCACCGCTCGCTCGGCTCGTGCGTTGTGTGGTCACAGTTCTAACCTAACCTAACCTAAATAATAAGTGACAGTGACAATGCAACGCTCACGGCACCCTAGCCGGGCCGAGGCAGTGACACTAGAGTGCCACAAGAAACTCGCGGCACTCTATACACTTCGTTTAATTATTAGTCATGATGATTTAAATACAAACGAAATTACAATAAAAATGAAAGTGACATTAAAAATGCATTACAACAATCAATTTCTTGGCTTGAACAAAATAATTTAATTCTTAATTTGAATAAAACTAAAATCATGCAGTTTCGACAAAAAATTACCACTCCTGATATCAATCTAAGTTTTAATAATAATATAATTGAAGAAGTAGGACATATAAAATTTTTAGGATTGACTATAGACTCTAAACTGACGTGGAAAGAACATGCATCGATCGTAATTACTTAAAACAAAATAACAATCAAAATCTGGTGCAGATTCTCTTGTACACCGAACTAAACTAACTAAACTATCACTAAAATTCCTTAATTTTGTCTATGAGAAAGCTGTTCTGCAAAAAAATTTCTAAATTAAAAAATATTGTTGACACAACTATAATCGAATTTGACAAGAATCGCGACTCCATGTGGTACTTGTTTGCCCCGTGTGTTCCCGTTGTACCCTTAGGCTACGGCCCCGTCTAAGGAAATTTAATAAAATAATCGAAGTGTATAGAGGACCGTTAGGGGCACTCTATCCGCCGCGGATAAAGTGCCTTAATGCGGCATAATAGTAGCGCTGCCTCGGCCCGGCTAGAGTGCCGTAAGCATTGTATTGTCGATATCATTGTCAGTGTCATTTGTTATTTTGTTTGATTGTTGAGGTTAGTCCACGTTTGCTATAAAATTCAGTAACCCTAACCATAATGTTCAAAAATTCGAAAGTTTATTTATCTTTACTTCTAAAACTATTCTGTCATAATATCGAGTACTATAATAATTGAATGTCCTAATTTTGAATGAAATAAAGTCATATGTCCTAAGTATTGTTTTATATAATGTGTATTAGTCCGAATGCTCATTTATAATTAAATTGTTAGTCCTAAAACATTTGCTAAAAATTAGGTTTTAGTGACAGAAACGAATTGCTGTAAATCCGACTCCACGCAGTCTTATATGCCCTACCCGTAGAGTGTAATTTAGAATCGCGTAGGCGCGGAGTGGCGAGGCGGCCCGCGAGTTAAGGAGCAGGTGGTTGTAACGCTCGCCGCCGCGGCTGAGGCTGGCCGGTGAAGCCGGCCAGCAAAACGAAGTTGCGGCGGTGAGCTTAGGGCATATTATTCGGATATCCGGATATCCGAATTATCCGGATATCCGCGAGATAAAATATTCGAATATAAACTGCATAACTATTCGAATAATACGGATAAAACGGATAATTGTTGGTTTATTTTTTTTTACGTATTTTAACAGAAAATATTGTATTTTCACAATTATTCGGGAATTTTTCGCAAATGGCAACACTGAACTGAACCCCGCCGCCATGTTGTGGACGCTTCGTCCGCCATTAGTTGCGGGTGAGCTTTAAACCATCTGCGACGATAAGCTTGCGTGGGACCCCGCAGCGCCAGAGCCGTGACAGAAACCATGCCTGCTGCATGTTGCCGTCCTGCACAGTGAGTGCACGCAGTTCACCGATCTCTTCACATTTTTACAGTTAAATGTTATTATGTTCATTTTCGAACCACTATCTATTAAGTCTGGTTTTGTATTTCATTGCTCTGAGAAACAATCTTGTCCTCTTCTCTTCTAGTTTTGAAATGTACAAAACGTCGAAATGTGATGCCATCGGGCCACATCTTGTCATCTAGAAAATTTTCCAGCTTGTTTTTGTTTACAAGTACTTTAAATGCATTGTAAGGCCCCTCTTTCTTCATTGATATTTTTATAAAGGCGGTCGATTTTTTCATTATTTTTGCGATAGGACAAACCATTTTCGAGATATACTTAAGCTAAAGTAAATAAGAATTTAAGGTAAAATGTTTATTGTAAAAAACCAAACCTGAATATTTTTAAACGCGATACTTATATGAAAAATGATTACCTCCATATTGAGTTTTAAGGGTTTCTGGGTTTTATAAAAATCACACTAACATCTCGACTTCAGGTGCAAAAGCAGTAGTCTTTTTTTTCTTTTGCTTATATCTCGAAAATAGTGTGTCCTATCGCAAAAATAATGAACATTTTTGACCCCCTTTATGACACCCATAATCCCCTAAAACTCAACATGTAATCATTTTTCATATTTTCTATACAAAAAGTGAAAAATTCCATATAAAACATGACGAGAATACCCCCGAGCGGTCTTCCAACTTTAAAAAAAATCACGGGGTAGGGAAAACAAGTACCACGTGGAGTCGCTATTGTCGAATTCGATTTTAGTTTTGTCAAAATTATTTTTAAACTAGCTTTACCCGGCCCGGCTTCGCACGGGTGGCACTAAGTACCCTACCTACCCTACCCTACCTACCTACCCACCCTACCTACCTCGCAGCTTTTCCATATTTTCTCAACGTTTAAACCTTCCCTGGACTACGACAAACATTTCAAAACCAAAATCAGCGAAATCGGTCCAGTCGTTCTCGAGTTTTAGACTTTAAGCGAGACGAACAGCAATTGATTTTTATATAGATTTAGAGTTTTGTTTTGGTAGAATAAGCAAAAACATAGATTCTCATAGCCAAAAGTAACTAAATAAAAATAAAATTTTAGTGATAATTTAGTTAGTTTAGTTCGGTGTACAACAGAATCGGCGCGGCGCCAGTTCCAGTCCGAAACATAATACAGTTACCTTTTTTCGAGTAAAGTATAAAATAACAACAAAAGAAGTTGACTTTTAATATAGTGAACGGCAGATTTTGTACCACATACTTTTTTTGTTGTTCTGTTTATAGAATTTGTACCACATATTAAGGTAACTAAGACATTTATTTTCATGTAAGCGTACTATTTTTAGAACTTCGGATTAATTAATAATATCAATAAAAAGATTTTAATAAATAAACGTAATAAAATCGTAAACTAAATGCAGTTATATTTTTAGAAGTTGCCATATGTATCTAAAATAACACAAATATTGAAATGATAATTAATTATTTAGAAAAAGAAATAACATTAAATATAATTAAACACAAAAATTATAATAATTTTTCGTCATCAATATTTTTATTGTTCACATGGCTATTATTTACGATCGCCATCCTACTAGCTACTTAATGGTAAGTAAAACACTACAAAGATAGCGACAAGCAATCTAGAACATTTACTGCTACCTACCAAAACAATGTTTATGTACCTGTATGCAATAATCTAAAGGCTATCTATATGAAGGCTAAAAGTCACCCAAAGAGCAATGGAGAGGGCTATGCTTTTTTTTTTTTTTTGGGTGGGAAATCATCAAATGACTTCTCCCGCTCTGGGCGGAGCGGAAGGGCGTGTCAGACTGTTTACTGACTAAAACCCACCCGTGTTCCTTCCCTTGCCTAGACCGGAGCCACGGTTTCCCCTAAGGACTTATCCGCAACCCCAGTGGTAGGCATCGGCCCTAACGGACCCCTTCAGCTTCGCTGACAACTCTTTGAGGCGCGCGTGGAACACTACGCGCCGTCGACCCGGGCTTGGTCCTGATCGGACGGAGAGCTACCCATCACTCTCCGTCCGCAAGCCCGCGCCTACGGTGGCCGGAAATCGGAGATTGATTCCCGACGCCCGGGGCGTCTACTACCGCGAGAGGGCTATGCTTGGAGTTTCCCTACGTGAACGAATCAGAAATGAAGAGATCCGCAGGAGAACCAAGGTAACCGACATAGCCCGAAGAATTGCCAAACTTAAGTGGCAATGGGCAGGACATATTGCTCGCAGAACAGATGGCCGATGGGGCCGAAAGGTTCTGGAGTGGCGACCACGTACTGGAAGACGTAGCGTCGGAAGGCCTCCCACAAGATGGACCGATGACTTAGTAAAGGCCGCAGGAGTTCGGTGGATGCGGGAATCACAGAATCGGTCGAAGTGGCGGTGCTTGGGGGAGGCCTATGTCCAGCAGTGGACGTCTTTCGGCTGATATGATGATGATGCAATAATCTACATTAGTACACTGGTACATAAGCTATGTACCAGTTTTATTTGTTTAGGTTATGTAACATAACCTTAACAAATAAAACTGGTCATAACTTTTACCTCCCAAGTTCAAAAAAATAAATGGTTTGTCTATTATATTAACTACCAATTAAAACAAAAAATATCCCAATACACGAAATTTTATTAGCGGTACGAAATTCCTATAAGAGCCTGCCCTTAGCAATTACTTATACTTCAAATTTTAAATTCTCGTAAATTCTCTGTCGAAAAGAATATTGCTAATATTCTCGATCCGAGAATATTCTCCTGAAGTCCTGACCCATCACTAGTTACAACTCACTCACTGACTGACTGATTGACTGCAAAATCACGAAATCTCAATAAATATACGTATATATAAAAGCTACAAACTTGAAAGGACATCATTCAAGTGTCGAACATTTTGTACCCAAAAACTAAAGTGACGGCCAGAAAAAAAAAAAACTATGGGAATAAGGGAAATAACACCCTCAACATTTTTTACTATTACAATGAGAGTATACCATTGAGTGAATTGACCCTTTATTTTTTACTATTACAATGAGAGTATACCATTGAGTGAATTGACCCTTTATTTTTTACTATTACAATGAGAGTATACCATTGAGTGAATTGACCCTTTATTTTTTACTATTACAATGAGAGTATACCATTGAGTGAATTGACCCTTTATTTTAAGTTTCAAAATACAAAAAATCTTATTTTGACTTAAAATGTTTCGAACATTACATTAATGTTTAAAACGTGACACGACCTGGCTAGCTCTTCATCATCATCACTTCAGCTGGAATGGAAGATTGCCACTACTGGACATAGGCCTCCCCCAAACATCGCTTCTTCGACCGGTTCTGTTATTCTCGCATTCAGCGGATTCGTCCACCTCAGGAACCTCTACTAGTGGGAGGCCTTCGAACGCTTCATTTTCTGGTACGTGGTTGCCACTCCAGAACCTTTCGGCCCCCTGTGAGCAATGTACCCTGCCCACTGGCCACTGCCATATAAGTTTGGCAATTCTTCGGGTTATGTCGGTTACCTTGGTTCTCCTGCGGATCTCTTCATTTCTGATTCGATTACGTCGTCGTCAAGGAAACTCCAGCATAGCCCTGTCCATTGCCCTTCGGGCGACTTTCAACCTTCTAATGAAGCCCATTGTGTGTAGTTGCCATCCGTCCGGATAAAGCCGGACAGTGTTAGGCTTTTTGACCTCTTGTCCGGGCCAATTTGACTGCGTCCGGCCCGTCCGGCCCGTCCGGCTTTTGTTAGGCTTTTTATTTTCTTACTTCCATCGGACCATCATTTTTTCTTTTGACGCAACTTATTTTTAATTACGAGTAACATAGATTGTTACTCAAGAGTTCCTTGCTCTTAGTGAGTATTATTACTTTGGGAATTTGGGATACCGGGGCACAATGCCAACGTTAAAGAGATTCTCTTTAATAGGTCAGCAATGGACGAAACAGAAAACCAGGTTAAAATCGGAAACTGTTACAAAAAAAACTATTGTGGAATTTAATTTACGACATGTGACTTGCAAAATGTATTATGTATGATAAAAAAATTAAATACTTAAGGAGGTTTTAAAGCAGGTTTCTACCAAAGAAAAACCGCCCCCCTAAGACGACCCACTGACCAAATCTATACAATGTGGAGACTACCATACAACAAAAAATTAAAATACTGGCACTTCTAATGCTTAAGAGTACTTTGGAATTGTCGAATAAATCCTAGCTTCCTAATAAAATAATGAGTTTTTCAAACAAATTAAATGTAATGTATGCAGCGATCCACCCTAAGCCTATAAATTTCGTTTATCCAACTAGGCCTTGGGTGAATTCTCGGGCATACATTTCAGAATATCCACCTTAGGGTGGATTTTTGGGGTGGATAAACGGAATAGCCCGAGCCGACTATGGATTTTGCCGAGCTATAATGACTAAACTCAATGATATTATATGTAAAAAGACGTAGATAGGTTATCTACTCAACATTCGATCTTCAAAAACGGCACAATGTCACACTATTAGATGACACGTGGAAGTAGGACGGCATGACGTAATTATCGGGAGCGAAAAAGAGACAAGACGAAGAAAATGTGGCTAATTAGCCACATTTTAACGTGTCGCTTGCTGAGCGCCTATAACCTATCTACACCTTTTTACTTATAATATCATTGACTAAACTATTGAATATATTCAATTGAGTTTTTGTATACAGAATGGGAACTGCATTATGGACACGACGTTTAATTTTTTGTTGTATTGTCGTCTCTACCTTGTATATGTATATAAATAATATTTTTATACCCTGCGAATTCTGCGTATAGCACTAAAACGTAGAATTACTGGCAATGAGCGAAATAACAAACAAGTGCAAGAATTGAGGACGAGCGACCCAAATTATGTGTGCATATTATGTAAGGAATTGGCACTGATGCACAGGGAAGAGTAACCTGCACCAACAATGTTACATGTAGTGTTAACAAGAACCAGTTGGTGTCACTTTA
Organism: Conistra vaccinii; assembly: GCA_948150665.1. Lineage (NCBI taxonomy): Eukaryota > Metazoa > Arthropoda > Insecta > Lepidoptera > Noctuidae > Conistra > Conistra vaccinii. Next base: position 304,380 of record OX411324.1, read on the forward strand.
TGATGTGTCTCGAATCTCGATACCTAATTATTGTAATAAATTATCCTATCAAAAACATAAATGTGAAAATTGGAAGCCAAGTTAATAGGCTTTGTTGTCGACTTCGCCAAAAAGAATTGAAATCTAAATGGGTGCCAAGTTCTGTAGATAATCCTGACATACAACATTCTAAAAATATAAAACAGAAATTCTTGTTTTTTCTGCTATAACAATGGTTGCTATTTAGAAATATAACTGCTCAAAGAAGGATGCCCATTTATGGCCCGAGAACGCCCACCAATTTACGTTTATGTAAAAAAAACATCGTTATTTCTAGTTATCTAACAAGATATTCATTTATCCGAACAAGATGGGAACATTTTTGCACAAATAAAAAGTACCGAAACGATAAATACGTGAAAATAATTCCCTTTTGTGGATAAAATCAGCAGTGTTGCCAATAATTATTAATTCCGTTCACGAAATAATCGATTATGTTTTCATGGATGTTTTACTTATAATATCAGATCCGTAATGCTTATTATTCGATGTATTCAAACAAATACGTTGTTATGTTTTTACTATTGATACTAAATGAACAAGCGAATTGATAGTTGATATAAATAATGAATGCATAGGATCATAACAAAAACGCTACTACACATTTTAATTACATATAATTCTTTAGCTGTTCAGCACAATAAAGATAGAATATGTTAAAGAAAACATATTTACAAAGACGTTCATAACTTCTTAACCTTTAAACTCCCGAGGCAGCCGCAAGGCTGCCGCAAACTATTTGTCCTTCAAACCCCGAGGCGGACATACGGCCGACGCAGGTACACACGGTTTAAATCTCTATTTCTACTATGAAATTAGGGCTAAACTGGTCGGTGAGCAATTTAACTCTATGGCCTGACGGATATTCTCGTCAACTAAATCATTTAATTATTAAATTCCCGTTCGTCCCACCAGGGGGACGACGGCAGTGGGACGAACGGGAATACACCCTTTTTTAACGATTTTTATCATAAAAACCAATATCCAAAAATATCAATAGCCAACATTGGAAAAAAATGTTGAAACTGACTGATGTCGCACGTCACACGCAGGTAAAACGTTATAGTCACGAGTGCGCGCTCGGCATCGTATTTCGTTATTTTTTATTATTTTTGTGTGTAAATCGACGGGAAGTGTTGTTATTTCCATAAGTAGTTTCTACATACATCGTGGTAGATAAATATTTGCACTAACTAGCATCGTTTATTAAATACCTATTTTGATCCGACCAAAAAAAACGTCGGGAACCCGTGACTCCGTGAGTGAAAAAGTGAATGTGATTATTTTGAGTTTTGTGTGTGTTTCGTGTCGTGTAATCGCTGGTAAGACTTTATTTTATTTTTTAATATTAGGTACTTAATCGTTTTATTATTTGAACTAAAATACACTGTTTATCCATTTTTTTTAACCAAATAATGTTACGTCATCAGAGTTGACGTCGTTAAGATTAAAGAGTCACAGTGGCGATTATAATTTTGTATTAAAATTAGGATTCGATAAAAAAATCGATATCGATCTATCAATTTTTTGTGTGTGGTGTGGCAACATTGAATTATGCCGGCCGGCTGTCAAGTCAATGTCAATGTCAAATCACAAATCGACTTTCTTTGTTTTCGTTTGCATAACTTTATTTTCTTGCGAATTTGTTATTTTAACCATCGAATACGCTTATTAAATGGACTCCGAAGATTCTTTGAACCCTGAGCCCTGACGACCACGGCCTGAACATGGATTCCGCTCCCGCTTCTAACGATAACCTCAGCACGAACTTTGACTCGATATCCACAAATTATGAAGACCCCGGCATTGTCGCTGGCCCGAGTACTTCCGTTCCCTAAGTAATTCATTCAAAAGGTCATTTACGCTGTGTTAATTGTGGTTTAAACGTCACGAGAATACGAAGGCATTTCTTGGAAATAGCAGAAAGAGCAAAATGTTATACAACAATTCGACACAACAGGTCAGTATCATGTCTTCCTCTGAGAAATGATTTTTAAATAAATAGACAGAGTACCTACTATCAAAGTTAGTGTTGTTTTAGGATATCTAATAATTATGACTTGTTTATTAGGTACAAGTGTCGAGTGACAGTTTAGTGTGCGAACAACAAAATGTACAGATCATGGACAAGTGTGCATCAGCTGCGTGCGGCAGATTGCTTTTGAGAATAAGATCACATACACTCAGGTCTGATTCTCCACATGAACAACTCGAAATGATTGCCTGTCAGATTGTACCAAGAGCGGTAAGTTATCAACAGTTTAGAATTAATACAAGCGTAGTTCTGAGATTTGATACTGACATACTTCTGAGTCTATAGTGTAATATTCAACTTCTTTCGTGTCCGCACAAGTTATATTTCACATAGTACAGATTGTCTAGAAACTTGAGAAAGATTTTTTTAGAAATTAATTAATAATAATATAAAATGTGATAGATATTTTTTTGATTGTGTATTTATTTGTACCAAAACCACAGTAATTCACGTTTACTGTCTTTATGCACTGAGCTTTAATTTTTATTATTATTTCAGTTGCCATCATCATCTTGTTAGAGCAGTTTAGAGCAGCATCATGTTCAACTACAGAACCGGAATCTGAACCATCCAGTCTGCCTATGGAGCAATTTGAACCATCCAACCTACCTTCGGTGCAATCTGAAGTAGCTGACAGTGCATAGCAAGCGGGACAAAGCTTGAACACATCCAACAGTATACTGCTGCCTTATTATGTAAGAGCACCAAACACTCAAAATCAATGTTTCTTTCCTGGCTGTAACAAGACCAATCGGCTCGCTGTCCCGTCAGCACTGCGGGTACATCTTTTTTGTATTTACAATTACTATGTACCGCCGGATTGTAGAATCTGTTATTACCATTTAAGTAGTACCTAACCCCTGGAATCTACTTTTAGAATCAATATATAATCATATTAAAACATTTAGTGCAGCACAAATTGAAGATTTTGCCTCATTGAAAAAAACGATTTTATCTAAATAACCCCAACTTTTTTCTAAACCAAGACCTTGACCGTTTCATTATTTAAATCGCATATTATCCTATCCATATACTTTGAATTGTGTGCACTTGAGGCCGAAGTGTCTATGGAGAGTTGGCATTCCCCTTTGAACACTTGAATAATTTACACAAAGCACTTAGGATAAATTGAAGCTCAAGAAGCTGAAGATTTGACTTGGCTAGTTTTTACCAGCAAACGAAAATTTTAGAGTAAGATATGTTGACGTTACAGTCACAATATAGAAACAGTAACTTGCTCATAATATAAAGAACAAAGATATAAATATTCCCAGATAGACCGTCAACCTGAAAACTCGTCGAAAAAAATTGTACCAGCTGTTAGCTGCTATTATTTTAACTTAAATTATATTAAAACAATTACAGCACAGTGACGTGGCGCTAGTTTAAGACGTAGCTGTCACGCACACCAGCATAAAAAGTTGCCCTATTTGTTTTAGTTGTTTTGCAGCGCGACACTCTATAAACATATAAATAGCCAAAGATCATCATCATCATTCTCCTGCTCTTATCCCAATTTACTCGGAGTCGGCGCAATATGTCCCTTTTTTCCATATTTCTCTATTAGTCGTCATCTCAGTAGTCACCCCCTTTCTAGCCATATCATCTTTCACACAGTCCATCCATCGTTTCTTTGGTCTTCCCCTACTCTTATAGCCATCGACATTCATACTCAAAACTTTCTTTACGACATTTTCCTCATTGTCAATAAATAGAAAAACATAAAGAAGATAAATTGATTAGCCAAATATAAGATACCTTGTATGTAAAAACTAGCCAAGTCAAATCTTGAGCTTCAATTTATAATAAGTGGTTTGTCTAAATAATTCGACTGTTCAAATTTGAGCAGTTATATTTCTAAATAGCAACCATTGTTATAGCAGAAAAAAAAAAGAATTTGTGTTTTAAATTCATTTTAGAATGTTGTATATAGACTTGCTCAGTAGCAGCCAGGAGTCTGCATTTGTGCCCGGTTGATGGCAATAGACTCGCCCCCTATTCCATGTGACTTTAAACATAATATCTGGCGAAATTTGGGTGTACTATAGGTACACTTCTGCCTAACGCTTCGGGGAACACAGGCGTGATGTTATGTAAGTAGCAAGATTGTGTCAGGATGTATATTTCTTTCGTAACACAATTGTTACAATATTGTTTGCAATTATGTCAGATCGCTGAGCCGGCACGGCGCTACCAGTTGCAGACTGTTGATTTGTTGGATGGTATTCTAAGTTGATAGGTATATAAAACGATAAAATAGTTATTTATGCTACAAGTGCGGAAAGTGGATAATTTGCGACGAGTGTATAAGTTGACACGAGTCGGAAATCATTTGACGCACGTGTATCATACAACGTTTTACTATGCATTGTGTGAGGAAATAAAAAAAACGAGCGACCCTTACAGTAGTCGCATATGTTTAACATCTGACATATTTAGCTGATTGTCAAGACTTTGACTTTTTTACTTTGACTTTGACCATGACTTTGACTTCGACTTGACATCAAGGAACCGATTCTCCTGCGAAAGGAAGAATTTAGTTGCTATTATAATATCGAAAGGCGCTAGGTATTAGTAAAATTCGATCGAAGATATTTCAAATCGTAAAAAAAAACTGTTTTCTGATGTTTTCCTTTGTATACACACAATTACCCAGCTGGACGCCAAATTTTAACTTTCTAGGTCATCTGGAAGTGGGTTAGGTTTTTGATGACTATATTGTATGTATTATAAGTATGTCACTATCTATGTCAGTCAGTGATAAAAATACCGATTTTTAGACGTTAATATCTCAACCGTTTGAGCTGTATTTACGAAATTTGGGGTTCTTGTTATTCTAAGGGGTTTTAATAAATATCATGTTATTATGTTAAATAGTAGCTCCAAATGGTTCGTGTAATATTACACACTGCTGCTGCGTCGCTAGTTATTGTCTTGAACTTGGCTTGACACGCGGCCGCGTGTCTAGATAATGACAATTTTCATTATTACTTATAAGCCCTTATCGGTCGGCCCTCGGTCGCATCTACACCCGCAGACGAGTGCCGCGCTGCCACCGCGCGCGGCACAGTCGACTCGGTCGCAACTACACCCGCAGCACGCTTTCCACACGGAACTCGCGCTCACATTGGGGCCGCACGCCGCCGCACTTTAATGTGAAAATTAAATAGGTCACAAACAAAAAACAAAGCGTTAGCCATAGTACATTTAACTCAATGGCGTTAGCATAGATAGACGATCGCCACCGTGGAACAAGCCGGCTTGTAAGCGAATCCAAGTAGTGTAAACATGGATGTACCGTGTTGGTAATATTGGTATCGATCTGGGTGCGAGCTGCGAGCTGCGACGCTAATGTCTGCAGCGTGACGCCCGGCGTGCGTCAAGGTCTGCGTCTGTTTATACCACAGATATAGATAGACCTAGATAACGCAAGTATCACGATCTGTATGAAAACCAAGCGTGCCATTTTTTGACTACCTACTATGACGTCACAAGCATTATTTAGTGATGGGAAAATAAAATACGCGGCGTCGTCGGCGGCGTCTTTGAATCGATTTTATTATCTTTGAATCGATCCAGCAGTACGCTAACTAAAAGTCTTCGCATTGAGAGGTTGTGTGCTCGTGCGCGTTCCGTCGACGTTCACACGTCGTTTTTGGATACCTTTTCCAAAATTTGAAGTGAACCGTAAGTTTACCATTATAAATACGTGAATATTTGATTGAAATACCTTATATTCAATTTAGTTCCAGTGTTTACAAAAGCAACGAGATTCTACCCTTTTTCATCTCAATTTTGAATAAAGATCGCCTTTGTATTATACCATTTCTCTATTTATTGAGTAATCGTGTACAGTAAAGAATTATTATAAGTACAGTAGAGAATCGTTTAAAAATAGATTAATCGATTTTGTGACATAGTAATGAGTTAGACAGAGGAATGAGAAAAACCGAGGAAAATAAAATTCCTGATCTGCTTAGTAAGCAGTTAAGGATTTATAATTTATTCAAATTGTTAGTATTTCCCTACTTATTTCTTGTAATTGTTGTACCTTGATTATCAAATTTCAGAAACAAAAAAAAAGAAGCTAAACGAAAACCCAGTAAAATACGATAAAGTATAATAAAATTAAAAAGGATGCAAAATTACTTGAGCTACAACAGCAAAAAGTTAAAGAAAGTTGTGATTTTCAGTACATCAATAGTCGGATATGCTGCTTTTGTTAATATTCGATACTTTTTCCCTTCAACAAAGCATTCTTCCTCAAAATGTATTTAACAAATAGTGCTATGCTTTGTTGGGAACCAATCTTTATTTCCCGTCGACTCGATCCATTTTTCTTTTAAATTGGGTTCATGTGGGAAACTAAAAAAATCACTAAGTTAACATACGATTATTTTAATAAATAATCGTAAATCACGTTACGATTATTTATTAAAATTGTCTACATAATATTAGTACCTATAAAATACAAAATCATTCCTCTGTTTCCGAAATCGATTCTTGAGAATCGATTTGTGTTGCATACGATGAACAGCACTAATCGCTAAAATTGACAGAATAATGATAAAATCGCCTGTACTACGAAACCGATGCGATATACGATAGTATCACTTGCTTCGATATTCATCACTTGTTAAAACAAAACGTCGCATCAACCGCTTCAAGTAAAAGCCGCAATGTAATACGAATATTCAGTTTACGTTTGATGACCTATGTTTTTCTCAAATTTGGTATTACAGAGAGTATTAGATTAAAAATAATTGATTTTAATATTAAATACGCATAATATTAATCACAAAATGACTTATCGATGGAAGGAATAGTTTCCTTTATTTTTTCTCCTCGCATTTGTACAGTTTTTACAATTTACAACTGAGCAATCAACCATTTTAACTTTTTGAACTGACGTCCGACTAGCGTGGCACAACGATGCAGACTGAGCGCGAAAGTGGCAGCTTACGATTTTTGTACGTAAGCTGGGCACGCGAATTAGTTGCTCTTGCGTTATCTAGGTCTATCTATATCTGTGGTTTATACACTTCTAGCGCACGTCGCGCCTCGAGGTCACTCTGTACACACCATTCATGAAACATTTAAAAGCTTGCCTTGTTTACTACATTATCTTCTAAATTAACTGAAGGAATAGCTGACTATCGCTTGGACCCGCACTTTACGATCATACTTTTGCACGACTCGTAATGCGAAGCATTAGAGTGTGCTCTAAAAAATTTTTTTGCTCCATTTCTGTAACTGTTTTTATTGTTACACTCCTGCTAGTACACAGAACCTACTTAATTTATATACCATTGTATAGATGATTAAATGGAGATTAAGACTGTACTTTTTAACAATTGATTGAATGCAGCAGAAATGGAAAATGCATAAAAATAGTTGAAAAAAACAATCCTGTCCGTCAATTTATGAACCCTGAAAACATTGTCGCTTGCGATAAAATCAATTAATTGAGTCAATATTTTTTTATACATTCGTTTCAGCCGTAGAAGGAACCCTATTGAAAATGGCTCTTTTATTAAAAGTAGTCTAATTATAATTAATAAACTACTAACTAAAATATAATATCCTTAATTAAATATTTCCAACCTTTGACTTGATGTCCGTAAGTTGCCTAGCAACCGCCAAGTAAATATCTTTGTCAGTCGTTGATATTACGACTTCATGAAAAGTGATAAATTGTTCATTTTTAACCGACTTCCAAAAATTTCGGAAGTCGGTGGCAAAAACGAAAATACAAAACCAAAGACACGGATATTCATTATTTGCCACCGACTTCCGAAATTTTAGTGATTTTTCACTTTATAGTGGAAGTCGGTTGCTTTTTTTGTGAAAAAGTTTTTATGTCTAGCTTTTTGTGGGTCGGTTTGTAATTTATCGGCAGTTCAAGTGTAGCGGATGACGTCATTGCGTGGGTACGGGGTGTCGCCGGGAGCGGAGAGGGACACCTGTTGTTCCAGGGCCGCAGGGCCATCACGTGGGGGCGCGGGGTGGCAGGGGCGGAAGAGTGTCGACCCCTCCTGCGCCCGTAATTACCTCCGCAATCCGGACCAACATGATGTACCGACACGGAATATTGGAACACACCTGACTAATCAATGATAGATGGCCACTGTAAAGACTTGTACCGACCGCGACACGAACAACACAATTTCTAAGAAAACTTCACGGTATAACAATAACCGGTGACGCGTCGCGCGACATGTCGCGCTGGTCTGCACAAGCCTTAATGCAGTCAGTGCAGCTGGTTAAAGTTGACTCATTTAATCCATTGGAAGTTGAAAAATATGTTCCCCCATACTTACATTCCAACTGCAAATGTAAGTTTGTACGCGCAACGTTGGGTGATTTACCATGTTATTTTAGGATCATCATTTAAAAAATATACATATAATTATTTTATAAACACAAAATAATTTTAATATTGCCGCATTCTGCCGCTGGACGTCAAACATAGTGGACGTGTGTGTCGTTTTGCTCGTGCTCTAAAATCTGTGATTGACTGTTTTTTTTTTGATCATTGGACAATACATAATAGTTTTATTACAACAACGTACACTCAATAAAATTCAGGCTTTCAATTCTGAAATCTGCAAGTCAAATGCTGGAATCGTTCAAAAAATGAATTTTTCAATAAGCAATTTGAAGAGATGAAGATAGAGGTTGAAACATTGAGGAAAGAGCGACGCGAGCAGCAAATATACATAGAAAATCTTGAACAGAAAATACTAGATCTTCACCATAAATACTAGATCTTCACCATAAATCGAGATCGTCTGGCATAGAATTGCAAAACATACCGCAAGTAAGTACTGAATCTAGCACCAGTCTAATAAAAACGATTGTGCAACATATACGTAGGTACAACAGTTACTGTTGGTGTACGCATAGATGAAACAGAGCTGCGTGACATTTTTCGTCTGCCAGGGAGATCTACCTCCTCAAGCTCTCCACGTCCAATAATAGCTGAATTCACATCTGTGCAAACCAAGCAGATGCTTCTGTCGGCTGTGCGCACGTAAAACAAAGGAAGAGGAAGAGATGACAAATTAAACACCGCAGTCATAGGCATGCCTGGTGTACGCCACCCTGTGTACATCTCTGAGCATCTACCAGCTAGTACTAAAAAGCTCTTCTACCAAGCCAGAGTTTGCAAAAAAAATATTTTTAAGTTCTGCTGGATCTCCAATGGCAATATCTATATTCCTGCGCAAGATAGAAGGTGACAAACAGATTCTGGTTAGCTCTGAAAAATGTCTCAAATATGATTTTTGGTATCTACTTTCAAACTCATATAGCAGCCAGGGGGTTAATTGTACACTTTCGTTGTAATATAAAAAAATGCTCAGGATGTTATTTTCTACAAGAAAAATGCATTATTTTTTTCTGGCACTTTAATTTTTGGGTACGAAATGAATGATGTCCTTTAAGAAATTCATTTTAAGAAACGAAAACTGAAGAGTTGTTTCGATTCATATCGACAAGACATGATCTCAGCCGAATAACTGATCATTCTCTGAGGGAGATGAAAGTCGTCATCTCACAGATTTCATCAAAAATTGAAGATCCCGAGAGCGGTTTCTGGAGACAAGTCCAGAGTGGCTAATGAGTGCAGATATATCGTGAAAAGTATCTGCCCACCTACCAGCACCAGGGCCTTCCACTTCCACGAAACTTGACCAGGACCTGGGGAACCACCCACCCATCAAAGAATTCACAGATTCAAGTCTTAAAACAAAACGGAGACGAGTTGATGATTTAATTCAGTCCAGAAGTACCAGTGAACTACTGTACGCTGCTGAGGTATCAGCACGCTTATCAGGTAAGAGGGGAGTGACAAGTGTCTTAAAAAAAATTGATGATACGGGTGAGAAAATCAGTGAAACAAGTGCAGCTAGGTGTTTAACGAGTCATGAAGCTTTGGCGTACTATTTCGACAGCAAATCTATCAGTAAAACTCATAGTTATAAGCAGACTCGCAAGTGGAGCATCAAAGCAGGACGTAAGGGAGTTCCATCATTGTATAGTCCTAGAAAAGCAAAAATGGCGTGTTTTCCTCTAGAGGAACACTTAATGGTAGATGAAACGCGTGCTGAAATCAAAGCTCAGACTATTTTAGATAAAACTGCAGAACTGCTTGATTTTAGCTCAGAAAGATGTCGTAAGCAGTGTTATGCGTTGCTCGTCATTTAAACTCATTAGTAAGTGGGGTTGTGATGACAGTTCCGGTCACAGAACATAAAAACAAACTAATTGCGATGATTGCGATTCTTTGTTAGTAATTAATTTTGTAATATTAAGTATGTAATAATTGATACTTAATAATGATTGATACGTCATTTCGTTATTAATTCTATAAATATTATTAATGTTCTTTTTTTTTTCTTGTATATTATACTTTTTTCATTGCCAACCTTTTTATCTTCTATTTTCCAAACTACCTTTACTGGATTAAGTAGGGACGATTTAATGTGATTAATAAACACATAAGAAGCTAAAAATTCAAGAAAATAATTTTGTCCAGCTAGGTTGTTGAAACTCGAATCACAGTGCTTCGTTATCATTATTATTCATTATCACACACTATATAGGGTGGACCAAAAATACACGTCATCTACATATACAGGGTGTTAAAGAAATTGCGTGCCATAGCTTCAGGGTAGGTTCAGTATCGATAAAGGAACAGAGGAAAAAAAAAAACATAAAAAAAAAAGAAATTGCACGATCAACTTTTAAGCTATTGCATAGCTTCTATCGCGGGCCTTGAGCGTGGAGACCTAATCCAGAAATTCCGTAACGAAAATACCTAAGGAGAGTGTTTTGTATTGAAAATTATGTTTAACTGCTTGACCACAAAGTTCAAATTTACTTAGACGAATGATCTATCGAGAGAGTTGTATTGAAAATTATGTTTAACTGTTTGACAACAAAGTTCAAATTTACTTAGACGAATGATCCTTGACTATTAATAGTTAAATTAAAACCTTTTTATTAGTTTGATGTTCCCATTACGTTGTGTCAAGTTTTAAAAACTATAAATGTGAATAACAGTTCCTGTCAATGTCACCATTGCTATTTCTTGTATTCGGGTTAATATTTTACAATTGCATAAGTTGATAAAAAATGCTATGCAATAGCTTTACCGCGGCAGTCCCCGAGTGCCACACGTTTTTTTTTAAATTTGTAGTTTATAATTTTGAAGGAGATAAGCACGTTAAAGTAGGAAGAAGAAATACTTGGAATTGTAATATTTACGTACCTAATCCTTCACTCGGCGTTATCAAAGTGTTCAGGCGTAGGTATTTCATTGCGTTCGATAGTAGGTAGGTAGGTAACTCTAGGAAATTATGAATTAGCATTTAAACAAAATAAAAACATATTTTAAGAAATTTTCTAATCAATTCTAAACGATCGCTATTTAATTAGTAGGTACTACATTAGGTTCATCTTATGATAATTTTCGGTTTTTTTATACTTTTTTTAAAGGTAAGTATTTTATTTTTACTTTTTACGGGTTCCTTTATCGATACTGAACTCATCCTGAAGCTATGGCACGCAATTACTTTAACACCCTGTATATATAAAAATGAATCCCTATTTCCTTGGTCACGGCATCACGCGTGAACGGCTGGACCAATTTCGCTAATTCTTTTTTTGTTGTGTTTCTTATTGTGAGGAGATGGTTCTTATGAAAGAAAAAACTAAGAAAGTCACGCGGAACATTGGAAAATTAAAGAAAACTTAACGTCCATATTAACTTTTCTAACCATATATCCTCCTTTTGTAATCTTATGGCGTTTGACATAACTACCAGTTGTGTGACAGTTGGCACAATTGACAAATATCGTTTAAAAGAGATGCTTCGGTCGGAATTACATTGATAGAATAATAATTATCATTTCTTAGTGCACATTTCACAGACGATTCAAATGTACAGTGAGTTTTTTGAGAAGTCTTTGTTCATCAAGGTTAGTTCAGCGCCGTGATATTAAAAGTTCTATTTTGTATGGAGTTTTGATAAGTTTTGATAGACTACTAACACAATGGTATACATGGTTATAAAGAAGAATACAATAGTTTTTTTTTTTTTTTTTCTGTTGAAGTTTTGTTTTAAAAATGCCAGCAATTAGACGTCCCAAATTAAATCGCAGAACTCGCAATGCTACCAGTCAAACATAATTATACAAGAGCAAACCAAACTGACGAGCAACGCGAAACGCGGAATGAAGTTGAACGGAAATTCAATGTTCATTGTTAAGACAGGACAACGTCTGTCCGGTCAGCTAGTAAAAAATAAAATAGATTCCTCATGTCCAGGGGTATTCGAAAATACCCCATTTCCTCATGTCCAGGGGTATTCGAAAATACCCCATCATGTATGTTCCGCGATTTTTTGTAGTTTTCGAGTTATTATTATTATTTTTTTTTTTTTTAGTTTTCTTGCCGGTGGAGCCTCAAAAATTCATGTCTTTTTTGTAGAGTATTTATCAGTATTTTTTTTATGGCGTCACTATTCGGACCACCCATTTTAAAGCTTAAAAGGAGTTTTAGACCTTCGAAGGCCGATTACAGTGAATTATTAGAAGGTTAAGTATCTACTAACTTTATTTTTTATTTTTTGCGTAGCTTCGGTACCTGCATAGTTTTTAAAGTCAGCTAGAATATATGGAACCTCATTTTAGTATTTTTAAATTGAAGTAGAAAATTTCAGTCTTACCACAAAAAACTTAAATTCCTGCTATCGATACTTTTTTGAATAACTTGCAGGAATGTTAGCAAGTTTATTATTTTATGTATGAAAGTAACATTCAAGACGATACTGTCGCAAAAAAAAAAACTGGAAAATACTCACTACAAAAAAACATATGAATTTTTGAAGCTCCACCGGCAAGAAAACTCGAAAAAATTACAAAAAAAATAATAACTCGAAAACTACAAAAAATCGCGGAACATACATGGGGTATTTTCAAATACCCCTCGAAGACATGAGGAATCAATTTTTTTTTATGACGTGTATTTTTGGTCCACCCTGTATTACTAGCTCATTGTTTTGTAGTACAATATCAATTATAAACGGCTACCATAAATACCATCAACCTAATTGTAGATTATCAAGTTCATCCACATAGGCTAAGCGGGAAAAATACGTATTATTGAAGCTAACTCAAAAACTAATCGCGTAACAAACATACAACCTCCTCCTTTTTGAAGTCGGTTAAAAACTAATTCTTATGTGTATGTGTTCGCGATCGCGAACGTATGCTCGTATCGCGGATGATTGTCATCGCGTTACAAAAGTTCGCGAATCGAATGTGTGCAAAACAAATTCGCGAAGCGAATGCTCGCGGTGAGTACGTCCTTATAGTGCGAGAGCCGATTGCAAAAACACCTACCTTATAAGATACCCCAATAGGCTACTTGTAGATCGTTAACCAACACTTAAACACGTAAAAAAAATGAGGTCTGCCAGAGCCGATCCTGCCGGGTCATAGAAATAATCGCCATTTTTTGACGTAATTTTTTAGTGAAAATTACCTCATAAGATACCCGAATTAAAGTGCTGGCAACAGTTAACCACTGATTAATTATGTAAAAAAAAGTTGGTCTGCCATTCCGCACCCTGCCGGAAGTACTTGGCAGACCCCTAAAATATACCCCTTCCGACACCCTAAACCTACCTCATCGACTACCTGGATGGATCCTACGCCAAATAATAACCAAGATGCCCCTGATACTGGATCAAAAGGTCTGCCAGGTCTAAGCTTGCCGGAACTTTGTGTTCAAAGCATTTGAAGATGGAAGAGAGCATAATTTCACCTGAAATCAAAATCACATTTATGTCTAAATTTATACAAATTTATAAATATGAACTGCTTTTTTACCCGACTACGGCAAAGCCAAAAGGAAGGGTTGTGATTTTAGCAGTTTATGTATGTATATAAGTATGTATATATGTTTGCTTTTACGTGTGTTCCACCGTAGCGCCTAAATTACTGTACCGATTTTGATGAATGAGGTATCAATAGATTCGTAATAATGGTCCGGGTGACATAGGCTATATAAATTCTCCCTAAATTTAATATGGTGGACTTAACACATAAATTTATAACCTCGTAAAAAAATTAAATTGAGATAATCATGACATGTTTGGTATCAAAAGAAAGGCCTTAACGAGCACATTACAAATATGTAGGTATATACAGGGTGAATTTTATGAACCCCACCTCGATTGAAAGTACTCTAAATACTGACGATAGCAAATTTTACTCAAAGGAACAAGCCTTTATTTAAATTAAAAAAGAAACAATTCTGCGTTCAATGATTTTCGAAAATTCACTTCCCACTATCGAGAATCGAACCAGCTAAAATCCGAAAAAATAACACCCTGTATTTTTATGGGATCAATCGATAGAGTCAATCATAAGCATCAAATCTCTCTAACAAACATGATAAATTAAATTAAAGGAAAACCATAAAATCTTCTTACCACGATCTCATTTACCTTTCATATCGTATCCGTGTTCCCAAGCATAAGTCCGAGTTTTTATATCTCCGCAACTACAAGGGCATAGACCTGGAGGCTTTGAAGCGTGATGCTGGCGATCTCGACTGGACCCCTCTAGTTGAGAACGATGACATCGACGATAAAGTGAATTGTTTAAATGCAACTGTTCTCGACTTATTTAATCAGCATCCTCCTATCCGACTTGTCAAAGTTTGACATAACCCTGCACCATGGATAACGCAACAAATTAAAGAGCTTATGGCTCGCAGGATAAAGCTAAGAGCAGATATAAGCGCAGACCCTCAGAGCTGAATCTCTTTTATTACAAATCCTTGCGTAATCGCTGCAGTCGTCTGTGTCAAGATGCTAAGAGACGCTATTTCCACGATCAACTCAATAACCGCAGTTCTTCCGATGTATGGAAATTTCTCAAATCTGTAGGCATGTCACCTACAAGTCACCTACCAACCAGTGTAAGGATGTGAACCTCAATGATCTCAATAAGCATTTCTCTCTACTTCCTTTTTCTTTTGAACCGTCTGTCAAAGCTGCGACACTAGAGAGTCTAGCTAGTTTCCCGTTACCACAATGTTTTCACTTTCTCACTTTTTCATATCACATTTTTCACAAATTCTCACTTTAAGCTTAGCGATGTTACTGAGAATGTTGTTGTTACCGCGCTTTTGAAAGTAACTGACGACATCCGCTGGGCAATGGAGAATAAGTCACTGTTCTTGTTTTGCTTGACTTTAGTAGCGCCTTCAACTCAGTGGATTTCGACATTTTACTAGGTGTCCTCAAATCTATCAATTTCTCTTCTTCCGCTTATCTTCGGGGCGCTCTCAGTGTGTTCGCCTGGAGGAGTCTTTCTCTGACTGGTGTAGCCTCACTGAGGGTGTTCCTCAGAGTAGCGTTCTCTCTCCTCTTCTTTTTTCAATTTTCATTAATATTGTTACCAGAGTAATTTCCTCTAGTTTTCATCTCTACGCAGATGACTTGCAGCGCTACCGACATTTTACTGTAGCTGATGTGGGTTCTACAATTGCTGCTATGAATCATGACCTGGATTGCATCAGCGCTTGGGCCAGGTCATTTGGTTTGCAAATAAATCCATCTAAATCCCAGGCCATGATCATAGGCAGTAGATTCGTTCGCAATGCGGCTGATGTTGCAACATTGATGCCTTTATATCTCGATGGTGTTCGCATTCACTATACCGAAACCGCCAAAGCTCTGGGCGTCATTTTTGACTCCAATCTTTTATGGTGTGCTCAGGTCAATGAGGTCAGTCGAAAAGTACATTTCTCCTTTCATTCATTGAAAAGCCTTCAAAGTCTCCTACCCCTTAAGACTAAAATTTCTTTGGCTCAAACACTTATTTAGCCGATAATAGATTATGCCGACGCCTGCTACCTGGATGCTACTGAGGAGCTATTAAACAAGCTTGAGCGCTTGCAAAACTTGCGCATTCGCTTTGTTTTCGGTCTTCGAAAGTATCACCATGTTACTCATCTTCGCAAGGAACTCAAGTGGCTCCCAATCCGCCTTCGCAGGAACACTCGGATTTTATGTCTCCTCTTCAACACTGACACAACCCGTCTTATCCTTCTTACCTGCGTGTGCGTTTTTCTTACGCTCGCCCTAGCGACGCACCGTGTAGATCAGGGGCGTATTTTAAGATTCAGCGCCCTGGGCCTGTAAGGTTTGCCGCCCCATAAATTAACGAAAAAAAGCATTTTTTTTTTATATTATATGGTTCGATTCTCGATAGTGGGAAGTGAATTTTCGAAAATCATTGAACGCAGAATTGTTTCTTTTTTTATTAAATAAAGGCTTGTTCCTTTGAGTAAAATTTGCTATCGTCAGTATTTAGAGTACTTTTAATCGAGGTGGGGTTCAAAAAATCCACCCTGTATATACATATTTGTAATGTGCTCGTTAAGACCTTTCTTTTGATACCAAACATGTCATGATTATCACAATTTAATTTTTTCGAGTTTATAAATTTATGTGTTATGTCCACCATATTACATTTAGGGAGAATTTATATAGCCTATGTCACCCGGACCATTATTACGAATCTATTGATACCTCATTCATCAAAATCGGTACAGTAATTTAGGCGCTACGGTGGAACACACGTAAAAGCAAACATATCTACATACTTACATACATAAACTGCTAAAATCACAACCCTTCCTTTTGGCTTTGCCGTAGTCGGGTAAGAAAGCAGTTCATATTTATAAATTTGTATAAAAGACATTGCCTAATTTTGTATGGAAGTTGGACCAAGTGCTGCCTAGAATACTCACATAGTGCAATTTGTTCCTCAGACCATCACTAACCTGTATTTCAAAGCGCATATAAATCTATCCCAGGAGTCCAAAGAAAAACAGTCTCTTGTTTTGAATATTTTTATTGGAAAAAATTAACTTAGTAGCAACAAATGTACAAAATCAACTATTAAACAGTTATTGTGCATTCAATTATAATTGTAGTAATTGTATTTTGATGTTGTAGTTGGAGTTGGACGTCGGAACCACCGGGGTAACCTACTGGCCAGTTTTATAGAGAAGGAAGGCCTCTTTATGATGAATTCCTTCTTCAAAAAACGTGAGCACAGAAAGTGGACCTGGCAGAGCCCTGATGGGGCAACAAAAAATGAGATTGACTTCATTATGTCGACGAAGAAGCAAGTATTCAATGATGTCTCTGTGATCAACGTGGTGAAAATCGGAAGCGATCACCGCATGGTAAGAGACACATTGAACTTAATTATCAAGCTGGAAAGATCTCGACTGATGAAGTCTACGCTCCGTCCAGCACCAATTCAAGTCCAAAAGCCCGAGAGCTTTCAGCTCGAACTTCAGAATCGTTTCGAGTGCCTAGGGAGCTCCGTGGACGATTTTAACGATGGGTTCGTGGAAACTGTCCATACGGTCGGGTCCAAGATCTTTAAGACCCGTCGTACAAATAGAAACAAGAAGCTCTCTGATCCTACTATTCAGCTCATGAAGGAGAGGCGCGAGATGATCCTCCAATCTTTAGACGATGCGGTCAAGTACCGGCAGCGCATTAGACGGATCTCTAAGTCCTTGAAAAGCGACCTTCACCGCTTTAGTGCAGACCGCATTAAGGATGCGATATTGGGCAGAGCCAGCTTGCAAAACTGAAGACCGATGATGGCAGGATCGTATCCGCCAAACTTGAACTATTGAGAGGTTCTATGGACAGTTATACACGTCAACCAGTAACCCCGTTACGAATGTGGCAAACGACCCAAGAGCTAGATTAACCCGACACTATACCGAAGATATCCCGGACGTCAGCTTGTACGAGATTAGGATGGCTCTAAAGCAGCTTAAAAACAACAAGGCGCCGGGTGATGACGTAATTACGGCGGAACTCCTAAAGGCCGGTGGAAAACCCGGTCTTAAGGCTCTCGAGAAGCTGTTTGATTCCGTCATACTCGGGGTAAAACACCACACGCATGGAACAGAGGTGTGGTAGTACTCTTCTTTAAAAAGGTGTGTGAATATGTCAGTCCGACTCTACGACCAGACCTCGAAACCTATCCTTCTGCAGCGAGGTGTGAGACAAGGAGACGTTATCTCTCCGAAATTATTCACCGCTACACTGGAGGATGTCTTCAAGGTTCTGGACTGGAAAGGGCTAGGCATCAACATCAATGGCGAGTATATCACTAACCTTCGGTTTGCCGACGACATAGTTATCATGGCTGAGGCCATAGAGGACCTCAGTATAATGCTTGATGACCTCAGTAGAGCCTCCAAAAGAGTAGGTCTTAAAATGAACATGGAAAAGACAAAGGTCATGTCAAATGTCCATGTAACACCCACTTTCATAAAGATCGGAAACGCTACGCTCGAAGTTGTAGACGAGTATGTTTACCTAGGACAAACTGTCCAGCTAGGTAGGTCCAACTTCGAGAAAGAGGTCAATCGTCGAATCCGACTCGGCTGGGCAGTGTTCGGGAAGCTACGCAATATCTTCTCGTCCCACATACCACAGTGTCTCAAGACGAAAGTCTTTGACCAGTGCGTGTTGCCAGTGATGACTTATGGCACTGAAACGTGGTCGCTCACAATGGGCCTTATCAGAAGGCTAAAAGCCACCCAAAGAGCAATGAAGAAGGCTATGGATCACCAAAATGGATCACAAGTGACGTAAGACAGCAAAAAGTAGTCGGTTTTTTTTTTAATTCTGGCATCTCGCAGCTGACCACTAAGGTTCTGGCTGGTTAACCGAACTTTCCTGTGGCTGCCTTTAGCTACTACACTAAAAGTCTCCATCCAGGGGCATAAACTATTCTAAATTAAAATTAGGCGAACGCTCGCTAAAGGCACGGGAGGGGGGGGGGGGCGCGGTTGCTGGATCCATAAGGGAGTATAGGGGGGTATTTATAAATACATTTTTGAGAAAAAATGTATCAAAAACGTTGTTTAATGCAAGATTAGTCATTATCACAAAAACTGGATTTATTTATTTTTCCTGGGATCAATTTTTTTTTTTTAATTTTTTTATAGTTCATGTGTATGCTACAGTACCACTAGACCAACTCACATTCCTAGGCAGCACTTGGTCCAAACCTAGGCAATCTCCTTTAGACATAAATGTGATTTTGATTTCAGGTGAAATTATGCTCTCTTCCATCTTCAAATGCTTTGAACACAAAGTTCCGGCAAGCTTAGACCTGGCAGACCTTTTGATCCAGTATCAGGGGCATCTTGGTTATTATTTGGCGTAGGATCCATCCAGGTAGTCGATGAGGTAGGTTTAGGGTGTCGGAAGGGGTATATTTTAGGGGTCTGCCAAGTACTTCCGGCAGGGTGCGGAATGGCAGACCAACTTTTTTTTACATAATTAATCAGTGGTTAACTGTTGCCAGTACTTTAATTCGGGTATCTTATGAGGTAATTTTCACTAAAAAATTACGTCAAAAAATGGCGATTATTTCTATGACCTGGTTAACGATCTACAAGTAGCCTATTGGGGTATCTTATAAGGTAGGTGTTTTTGCAATCGGCTCTCGCACTATTAGTGGCATATATGAAATCCATTACGAATATTATGTACTTCACGCTAAAATCTGTTTGTAAGATGTTTTTTGCTGCAGGACACGAGTCGAGTCGTCAAACAAAACCGTCCCCTCCCTTTTTTTTGTATTTGCAGATGCAATATAATGTCACTCCCACGATTAAGACGAATCTAACGACACCTCATATGTTAAAATCTATCAAGCCGTTTAGGCTACAGAGCGTGCCAAAGAAATAGACTAGTCTCGAAAAACATTACGCTCCTTCTGGAGCAGTCGGGTAAAAAGAAGACGTATTCCTGAACCAGAATGCAGGAGGTGGAAACATGGCAATGAGGCTCTTCTGAAAGATATCTGAGCACCTTGGTTTGCGTGGCGTTGTGGGCGTGCTCTACATAACAGACGTATTAACCAAACCATGAATTGGCAATTATTGTCGCTAGAATTCACTTTGTTTTAACGCAAAACAGTCGTGACTTACAAAACCGTTACACACGACAACCGCTGCTGCGAAATGTGCGTGGTCACTTGCAGGATTGGATCAGCAACTTACCTGCAAAGATAAGAAAAAAAAAACAGTTGATTAAGGAACTAAATGAAATGTTCTGTTTGCATAACAGACTAGCGAGCACGGCCTTGTGACATGGCTCGAGTCACACATTTTATCACAGTTTGTTCATATAAAATCTAACAAAACGTGTGACTGGAAGCCGCAGCGATTTACTCATCTCTATGTAATCTATATTTTTAAGCACGTATATGTTTCGCAGTAATGAATTTGTAGACTTTGGACTTTACATAACATACATTACATAATCAGCCTATTAATTTTCCCATTGCTGGGACACAGGCCTTCTCTCCGTGAGAGGGAGTGGGCCGTAATCCACCAAGCGGGCCCAGTGCGGGTTGGCAGAATGTCACATGTCTTCGAATTTTTGGTTCTAAGACATGCCGGTTTCCTCACGATGTTTTCCTTTACCGTTTTGAGAGCAGTGGTGATGAAATTATGAACACAAAGTAAAGCGCCTGCTTGGGTTCGAGCCTACGACCTACAACTCGTAAGTCGGGGCCGATACCACTGGGCCACCACTGCTCTTTGGACTTTGGAGCTTTGTAATTCGTATTAGGCACTAAAAGAAATGTAAACATTTATACAATAAGATTTTGTTGTTGTCGTTCACATCGTGTTACTAGGTGTTAACACACACGTGATGCGCGATCACCCGATGTGAACCGTCGCGTCGCGCGATCGATAGCGAAGGTCGCGCTATTTATCATCAGCGCACACGTCACGAGCGCACACAAACACGCTTATCACAATACGAGCGCACACAAACACACGCTTATCACAATAGTATCGTTTTTTAGAGTTAAATAAATTCAAGAATAGCTAGGAAGCATATAATGATACATAAAACAGAACAAAATAGTCATGAAATTGCAAACAAAATTGCCAAGTCTCTAAGCGAAACAAATGAAGAAATAAAATAAATAAATTTAAAACAAATCAACACATTGAGTAAGGAAATCAGAGAGAATATCAGGAGAGATAGAAAAAACAAGAGGCTGCAAACACTTGAAAAACACATACAAAGAACAGGAGGGGTTAAGAAGGTACTGGAGAAGCTGAATGAGGTGAGAAGGGAATGGATACCAAAATTAAATAAAAAGGAGACAGTATCTACAAACCGAAAGGGCATAAATGAAACAGCCACAAAATTTTACCAGGATCTGTACTCCAACCCAGAGAAGGAACAAGAACGATGGGATGACCAAAATGGAAGGCACCTTAACGAAGAACCAGTACCAAAAATACTCCCCAGTGAAATAGAGAAACCTATACTCAGTCAGAAAATGGAAAAAGCTCCAGGTCCAGACAAAATTATGAACGAACTCCTCAAAGGCACTCTTGAAGAACTATAACCTATACTTACATCAATTTTCAACGAAATAATGGAGACAGGCAAAATACCACTGCAATGGAAAACATCCCAAATCATCCTTATATTCAAGAAGGGACAAAAAGAAGACAGGGAATTAGACCAATCAGCCTGCTGTCAAATATCTATTAGGTATTTTCAAAAGTCATCCTGGAAAGAACAAGCAAAAAGCTCGATAAAAAGCAACCACGAGAACAAGCGGGCTTCAGACAACTTTTCCACTGTGGACCATACACACACGGTGAAACAAATAGTAGAGAAATATAACGAATATAACAAACACCTTTTTATGGCGTTTATCGGGGTCTCCCTTGTTTCATCTAAAAGAAATTGACAAATTATCACTTCCCAAACAATTTTCTGCATAATTTCATTTGCCAAATTATTACTTAGCAAATAAACTCTTCACAAATAATTGTAACGCAAACCTAATGTTTGGCAAGTGAACGTTTAAACAATAACTTGCATACCAAATAGTACTTTTACCAATTTTAATTTAGTCAAATATTTCAGTTGGTATAACATATTTTACGCAAAATAAAATAAGCCAAATACTTAATTTCGCTAGTTTTCAATTTACGAAAAAATATCGATTCGATGTGGGTGTAGTAGGGTGGGGAAACACCATGGGACACCTTCAGGGCATTGTCCTTGACCTTGATGTTATTGACCTAGATGTCAAGGTCAACATTCTGAAAGTCAAGATCCGCGATTCTCAGGAGCAGTAACAGGTCAATATCATGATATGCTTGCTTCAAGCATGCAGCATGCAGCATGCAAGCAGGCATGCAGCGTGCAAGCAGGCATGCAGCGTGCAAGCAGGCAAGCAGCATGCAAATAAACATGCAAGCAGGCATGCAACATGCAGCAAGCATTGTTTCTGTCACAACTCCGGCGCTGCGGGGTTTGGGCGGCTCCACGCGAGCTTATCGTCGCAGATGGTTTTAACGTTCACCACCGCAGCTTCGGCTTGCTGACCGGCTTCGCCGGCCAGCCTCAGCCGCGGCGGCGGGCCTTCAAACCACCTGCTCCTCAGCTCGCGGGCCGCCTCGCCCCTCCGCGCCTACGCGGTTTAAATTACACTCTAGGGGTGGGGCAGACAAGACTACGTGGAGTCGGTTTTGCAGCGATTCGTTTCTGTGTATTTGTTTTACGACAAACAGTTGGTCGGAGACAAAAATTACCAAGACGCTTTTAGCCTTAACAAAGAAGTACGCAAATAACATCGCATATAAATGATTATATTAAAATAAAAGTTGCTAAAATTTGTTTGGATAATGAAAATTTGTCAAAATCCTTTAGGCAAAACGGGGGGATCCCGATAAAATCACTTAGTGTAGAAAGCATGAAGGTAGGCCTCTCCATGAACATCGTAGACAGAGTATTCTATAGACTGCTGGATATCTTCCTTTGCATTCGCACAAGAAAAAGAAGAATATATTAACGTCACTAGCAAAAAAAAGAGACAGAGGAAAAATATTTCTGTCCTCGTTCGCGTGTCGGCTGAGCACATCAATGTGCACAACAAGTTTGACGTTTGTGGCGGCTGCAGATTGGATTTTTATCAATTACACCAGAATAAATACAAAATACGATATTTCAGTGCTCAATTCGATTATAAATAACATTTGTGCAACTGTGCAAAATGGTGAGGTGCAGTGTAATAAACTGTAAAAGTGATAGTTTGATGAAGATTGCCGGATTGTCGTTTTACTCGTAAGTATTCGATTTTTTTAAGTATTAGATC
The DNA here is from genome assembly GCA_948150665.1 of Conistra vaccinii. Taxonomy (NCBI): domain Eukaryota; kingdom Metazoa; phylum Arthropoda; class Insecta; order Lepidoptera; family Noctuidae; genus Conistra; species Conistra vaccinii. The sequence continues at coordinate 327,717 of OX411324.1, forward strand.
GCTTTGTGTTCTACTATTTATAATCAAATAGTCGCAGTAATGTACCAACTAATTTGTATAATGTGTTACATCTCATAAAATCGTGATTTGAGCAATATTTTTGCAAAGATTGAATTTCAATACAATGGTTATAAAATTTTAACGTTAAATTCCATTAGGTTACACAGTCAGTAAATCGCGGAAACACTATGATGATTAAGATCAGCGAAGCCACATCCACTGAAACATTAGCAGGGAGCTCAAAAACAGTTAAATCTGTAACTTCTGTAAGTATATAGGATTAAAAAATTTACAGCTGCATCACAAGCAGAAAGTTATATGTACATAATTTTGTTCCAATAATAAATGCCTAATTTAATAACATTTTCTTTATTTATTTTAGTACTCGTCACCTGAGTTTTCGCCCAGAAGATTGAAACGAAAATGGCAGAAAGACCTCAACCTTTCGGGGAGTAATGTAAACTATTTGCATACTATTGTATAGAATCAAGTTTTCTCACTGAACAGACAACTGTGCTGCTTGGGAGTATGTTGCGCCAGTTCTTCTTCCCAGCAAAAGCGCTAGGAAGTGGTGAAGGGTGGGCGTTTTTGGGGGACTGTCTTATGTAATTTTGACGTTCGAAAAGTGCTGATTCGCAGCCTAGTTTGAATTTAGGCCGAAACACACTTGTCATACCCGACGCCATCACACGCTTACTCATTGGCCACATTTCATCTCGTTGAGCAATTTTTCGTCATTTGGCCAATAAACAAGCGTGTGATGGCGTCGGGTGTTACAAGTTTGTTTCGGCCTTAAATGACTTTAGAATTTTTTGAATTTAATAAAACATTGCAGTTGCATCATTGCTTGTATTTTTTTATTTCTCAATATAGAAACCAACCTCATTTAAAAAAAAACGAATTTAGTGAAGAATATTGGGTAAAATGTACATCACTTGGTAACCCTAAACAATAGATGTACCTTTTTTTTTGTCCTTTTCGATGACACGGATATCGTGAGTCTATAGAATACTCTGTCTACGATGAACATGGAAGAAACAAAATTGCTCACAAACCCCAAACTGACACCTATCAAAATTGACAACCGCCCACTTGAATATGTACAGGAATACATCTACCTAGGACAAGTAATTTCCCATAAAGAACAAACCACTAAAGAAATAAATAGAAGGGTAGTAAATGGATTGAAGAAGTACTGGTCAATGAAAAAAATCATGAAATCTAATGAGCTGAGCATGTCAATAAAAAGGAAAGTTTTCAACACCTGCATACTCCCAGTCATTACCTACAGATGCGAAATATGGGCACTCACCAAACTACACAGAGCAAAGCTGGAACGCTGTCAGAAAGCCATGGAGAGAAGCATGACAGGAATAACGAAACAAGACAGAACAAGAAGCAGTGTAATAAGAGAAAAAACAAAAGTAGCTGACATTCTCACTCGAATAGACCAAAGGAAGTGGAGATGGACTGGCCACATGATTCGAGACAAGCAAGGCATATGGAATGCAACTGTCACGGACTGGTACCCCAGAGACGGCAAACGCAGTAGAGGGCGTCAACAAGTGAGATGGGCAGATGACCTGAAGCTCACGGCGTCGACAGGTAACCACAACAAAACACATGTTTAAAACCACCCCATGCATGCAACTTGCATGCAGCATGCAAGAAAGGATGCAACATGTAGGATGTAAGCAAAGCATGCAATATATTATAGCATGTAAGCGAGCATGCAGCAGGCACAGGCATGGTTTCTGTCACGGCTCAGGCGCGGCGGGGTTCCGGCGGTCCCACGCGAGTTTATCGTCGCAGATGGGTTAACGCTCAGCGCCGCAGCTTCGTCTTGCTGGTCAGCCTCAGGGAACCGATAATTTTTCCGATTTTTTTTTGTTCGAATTTAATTTTACCGAAAACTATTGACCGACGTCTATATTATGCATTATTTGACATATTTTTAGATCATCGAAGTATCATGTGTCATAGGTATTATTTTACCGAACTATATTTCGCCGATTTACAAAATAACTTCTTGCTATAGGCCGAAGCCTCTTTTGAACTTTTTTCATTTGCCATATTTTCATCACACCGAAACAATATTTTACAGAATATTATTGGTAGCATTTTCAATATTAAATTAAAATAGTGTCATAAAAAGTCAATATGTTGTGCTACAAACGAATCGCTGCAAACCCGACTTCACGCAGTCTTGTCTGCCCTACCCTTAGGTGTAATTTAAGCCCGCGTAGGCGCCGAGGGATGGGCGGCCCGCGAGCTCAGGAGCAGGTGATTTGAAAGCCGCCACGTTCGGCGCCAGCAAGCCGAAGCTGCGGTGGTGAGCGTTAAAACCATCTGCGACGATAAGCTAAAAAAGATAAATTATGGAGCCGTGACAGAAACAATGCTTGCTGCATGTTGCATGCTTGTTTGCAGCTTGCATGCTGCATGCCTGCTTGCACGCTGCATGCCTGCTGCACGCCTGCTTGCATGCTGCATGCCTGCTTGCATGCTGCACGCCTTCTTGCATAATGCATGCCTGCTTGCATGCTGCACGTCTGCTTGCATGCTGCACGCCTGCTTGCATGCTGCATGCCTTCTTGCATGATGCATGCCTGCTTGCATGCTGCACGTCTGCTTGCATGCTGCATGCCTGCTTACATGCTGCACGCCTTCTTGCATAATGCATGCCTGCTTGCATGCTGCACGTCTGCTTGCATGCTGCACGCCTGCTTGCATGCTGCACGCCTTCTTGCATGATGCATGCCTGCTTGCATGCTGCACGTCTGCTTGCATGCTGCATGCTTGCAAGCATCCTTGTTGGCATGCTTCTTACTGGGACCACTTAAAACCACTTTTGTTCATAATCAACTGTTTTATTAAGTGCCAAAAAAATAAGATACGAAACTTTCAACGCGATTTAAAGAATTAATTAAACAAAATAGGTTAAACGGATCACCACCAAATACTAAGATAACAAAGCCAAATGACGCCATTTTGGATTGGTACGATAGTGTTCAAAATGGCATCCCTGCTGTGACATTAATACAAATACAAAATAATTTGAATACAAACGCATAAGTACATTCAAATGAATAATCATGTTTATCACAACAAATCGATGACTAGTTACAAAAAATCTTTGTGATAATAACCTTTTTATTTAAATACAAACTTACCGCTGCTTCGGAGATTGTAACAAATAAAACACCCAACACCGTTGAACACAAGCAAAAAATAAAGACAAAATAAAGAAATCATGAAAATTTTGTTCATATAAATATTTATGGACAAAATTAACCAGTAAATTACCGGTTTCATTTATTTTTACCGGTAATTTTCTAACCGCCAAATAAGGCGGTATTGCATGCCCTACGCAAGCTACAATGTTTCAGCACCCTAATTACGTAATGCACGATCAATTTTAAATTGAAACCAATTAAAAAAGATTGCCAGTCCATTGCTTCATAAGTTCGACAAAAAAAATCTGCTCAATTTTTTTTTATTGGGGGGCAGGTTTCATACATTGACAGACAGAATTTCAGGACAGGATTTTTTTTTCAAATATTTTGATGCTTTTTTCATTTCTGCTGCATTAAATCAATAGCTAAGTACAGTATTAATCTCCATTTAATCATCTATACAATGGTATATAAATTAGGTAGGTTCTGTGTACTAGCAGGAGTGTAACAATAAAAACAGTTGCAGAAATGGGGCAAAAACAAATTTTCGATCGTAGAGCACACTCTACCGGGTGCGGTGATTGAACTGTCCGTATGTGAAAATGAATTATTTCTGTTAATTTTCAATATTTATTTATACACTTTTGCCATGTGAAAATAGAAAGTTCAAAGTTTTATTATGACTTATTCCGAAGGAATAAAACCGCCTTTAGCCTTTACTACAAGCTGAAGTCTCTTTCTGAAAGAAGCGCAGGCTGCTCGAACGACGTCGTCACTCAAACAATTCCATTCTCGCGTAAGAGTAACTTTGAGCGCTTCCACCGAAGTGTGTTTTTTAGCACAGGCCCTGGCCTGTAAAACACCCCAAATACAAAAGTGCAGCGGATTCAAGTCGAGCGATGACGACGGCTACATATCTCGGTCGATCAGCACTGGAACGTTTGCTTACAATCAATTTTGCGTTCCAATTGCTCTGTGCGATGGTGCCGAGTCTTGATGAAAAGTCCAACGCTCAGAACCGAATGTGTTGCGTGCCCACGGTATCAGCCCTGGTCGCAAGACTTGGTCTCGATAGATTTGTTGGTTTGTTTTGACTTGGTTGCGACCCATTGGAAGTAAAACGAGCGGAGAACGGCCTTTTTCAGAAACCACCGCCCAGACCATGATTTGGTCGGCTCCTTGGCGTCGACTGACTTGCAATTCGTCTGAATGGTCGCTGACATGTCCCTTCAACCAAACACGGTCATTTTGTTTGTTTAAAAACTGTTCAACGTAAAAAGTTTTCTCATCTGAAAACACCTAATTGGGAAGTCCGCCAGAGTCGAGCAAGCGAATCAGTTCTTTCGTTCGGTCCAACCGTTTGCTACGCTGTAAAGCAGCGAGTTCTAAATTCGAATGTGTTTCTTTTACAACAGAATCCGTTCAAATGATGATAGAGAACATGTCAAAGACCAACATTTGAAATTTTTTTGGCGGCGTTCGATTCAGTGGTTCGGTTTTAAAACAGTTAGATAGAGACGGACAGTTCAATCGCCGCATCCGGTAAGAGCCTGGCCACGACTTTGAGCGGGGCGGCAAGCGGGGCGGCGAGCGGGGCGGCGAGCGGCAAGCGGGGCGTTGCCCATGCCACGTACTTGACAGTAGCGTTAGCGGCAGCAACCGCGGTGGACGTACTTAGACTTTTGATTTTTTTTATTAACATGGCGTTATCCAAAGTGGCTCTCATAGATAATACACTTAGTGGCTCTTCTTTGCCTCGAAAGCAGTTCTTATTTGAAACAGGATATTTTGAATATGCGGGAAGGAGTGCACCCGTCCGATAATTTGTTCCCAGCTTATCCCTAGACGGTGTTGATCACAGATCATGTAACTTTAGTTGTTGAGATGGAGCTCGTACAGAAATGGTCTAAAACTGACAACTTCTACGGCCCCCTAATTCATTATTTTTGAAGATAAAAACATATAAAAATTATATTTGTTCTCTACTCGATGCGCTCTAGACAATGATACCCCACATGCCAGGGTCAGTTTGTATTTTTTTTCAAAATGGTGGAACCATCATCAGTTCCGCTATCTAACGATGGCGGCTATATACATGGCTATTGGAGGTGCAACATTTTAACACTCTTGGATTATTCCGAACCTGACCCGGAAAACCTAACCCGGTCGCGGTTTAGGTACGGAATTTAACATTACGTAGTTATGGATTGAGAGGACAGAAATTTTGATGGGTAAAAAAGCAGTCAAAACATAGTTCATGAAAAGTGAGAAATTGTTCATTGTAGATTTTCCAAACTATTTAATTCGTCCAGCCGCGCCGCTCAGTCTACCCCTGCACTGCCGTCGTCCGTACCGCTCTGAGTAGTGGCATCTCATTCACTCGCCCATACATTTGTTCAAGCCGCGCAGGCGCGACCGCGCCGCTCGCCGCTGCCGCGAAACGCTTGGCAAATACCGCTCCCGCTGCCGCTGTGAGCGGCGCGCCGTGGCATGCTTCATACATTTCTATACATTTGTTTTTACCGCTCGCCGCCCCGTTCACCGCTGCCGCTGCTAGCGGCAAGGTCGTGGCCAGGCCGTTATGCTTCGCATTATGAGTCGTGCAATATGGCCGCCCGCTGTTCAATGATTTGGTCCTAATTTTCTTTTATCATTACGAATGGCCTCCCATCCACATTCAATAAAAAAACAAAAATCTTCCAATTTCGTTGTAAAAATTGTATGTCTTATTCTCGCAAGTTGAAAGCTTAGAGTAGTTAGACCAGTCGTAGGTATAACACCTGTGTAAAATAGACACTCTACGTAGAAACACTAGCAACGAGATATTTGTCAAGTGTCTATATCGCGACGCAACGCGATGCGTGACGCAAGGGAAAATATAAAATATCCGCGAACTTATTTGGGTTTACGATTCACGGCTACGTCATATAAAGCTGACGCCATAAATGAAGTAAATTAACCTTAATCGTACTTTTCCATAATACTAGTTGTACAAGAGATGACGAAACACTGTTACACCATAAAAAATGTACAAGAGCAAGTGAAACGAACACAGGAAGCAGCGCCGCCGCGCGCCGCCGCCGCCGTATGTAGAGCGCGAACACTCGCAGGCCGCAGCAGACTACTATCACTACCTGCGAGCTGCTAGTGCCGTAGTGCCTGCACCAACACGACTACATGTCAGCTATGGCGAAATGACAAACTACCTACACACACGCATATTATAAAGGATGTAAAACCGAAAGTGGCGTATTCTTCTAATCAACTTAAATCATTAGGGAGATTTTTTGTTATTATACACTCAGCGGCACGGAATCTTGGCCAAGCGCTAACGTCGCAAATACTTGCGATAACAAAAGCTATAAGTGTTTCTGCCGTGTTGTTCAGTGGTTTCTTGTGAAAATTGTTTGTTATATTGTCTGTTATTAATATTTCTACGGTTTCTAATGAAGGACGGTCAAAAAGTGTTTACCCTTAGTTAGAAGACGGTAATTCATTATGTTTAAGTGCACAGCAGCGTAACTTTTAACTTTTTGTTGAATCGGGTTTCTTGAGCGACTAAGTTGCTAGCAGCAGAAGTTGTTGCGACAGGTTGCACAGGCTGTAGCCTGTAGCCTTAATCAACCAAGGCTTTAAACAGTGCGAAGTTGCTGTGGTGCTTAACGTACCACGTTCGTCAATTCAGTATGCCCTGAAACGATACCAGTAGACGGGCCACTACTCCTGCAGACCAGGCAGCGGAGGTGTTAGATGCATATCGGCCCGGGACAACCGATTTATTGTCCTGGAAATTTTAAGAAACCGCTACCTTACCGCTGTTGAGATACGCCAGCGGCTCCAAATCACAAGAGGTGTGAATGTTAGGGAGCGTCCGGTGAGAAGACGAATGGAGGATGTAAACTTAAAAGACCAGCACGCGGTCCAGAACTTCTCAGACATCATCGAGTAGCTCGACTTCAATTCGCACGTGAACACGCCAGCTGGACCCATGAGCAATGGGCTCGAGTACTGTTCACAGATGAGTGTCGAATCGCTTTGCGTGCTCCAGATGGCCGGAAGCGAGTGTGGTGAAGAAGAGAATACAGGTTTTTTACCCATTACCACCACTGTGAGTTTCATGGAGGCTCTTAATGGTTTGGGGAGGAATAACTTCCGATGCTCGTACGGAGTTGGTTATTGTTTACAACCGCTTAAATGCAACCTAATACATCGAAGAGGTCAAGAAAGAACAACTCAACTTCAAGAACATGTTTTGCCATATTCGGGGTTAATTGGGCACGAGTCACGACCAATTCCTCCTTGTGCACGATAATGCTCGCCCACACGTTGTACGTTGCCTTAAAGAAAACCTTCAAGACGTTGGCATTACAAAATTGCAGTGGCCAGCACGTAGTCCGGACTTAAAACCAATAGAGCATATCTGGGACATGCCCAAAAGAAAGATTAACCTCCAACCTGCCAGAAACTCTAAATCAACTTAGAAATGCGGCACTGGTCGCTTGAGAAGACATACTGCAAGTTAATATCAAAAACATCATTCAAAGCCAGCCAGATCGTATGCAAGTGGTTATTAGGACTAGAGGAGTAAACACCCGATATTAAAACGAAGAGACAATTAAGAAATTTGGTACTTTTTGAATTTTGTAGTGTTTTGAAATTGATAGTGCAAAATGCTTTTTTTCTGCAAAAGTGCCTAATTTTGAAAACATGCTTAATGGTGTAGTCATTTTATAATTGCTGAGTTCTAAAAGCATAAGAAACACTTATAGAGTACACCTACCCCTAATTCAGTGTCAAAAATACACTTATATTTAAATACGAATTATCGATAAATTCACAAGTGGCCAAGTTTCCGTGCCGCTGAGTGTATGTACAGTAGTCTTACACTCAATACACTGTGTCACATTCGTTATTTTTCCCGGGAAATATGGAAGGACTGGCCTTTGCCCAGGCGGGCGACAGTGCGGGCATAAAAGAGAAAAAAAAAGTACATGTAAACATGAAAAACATGAATGTTTTGCACGACTCATAATGCGAAGCATTAGTGCCATTATAGGCAAAGGCCTTCCTCCAGTCCTTCCATATTTCCCGGCAAAACGAATAACGTTCCTTGTGGTATGTTACGTATAATAATTATAGTAACATTAAAAAAACTGATCTTTCTAAGACAATTTAAATTTTTTCGTTGAAACGGGGCATTCTGTCATGGCGCGATGGCGGCTCGAGTGACTTGAAGGCTCTGGCTCAGTTACTGCACCGTGTGAGTTGTGAGATTGTGGCCAAGCTGACACACAACTAGACACTGACATGTTTTACTACAAAATATCTTGTCTACCATTGCATTGTAAATGCTGCAAGTTTGAACACTAAAGACGGGTCTTCTCCATATTCTACACTCTTGAACTCGATGGTGCGGTCGTGGTGGGCATTATTTGGTATCTCAACGTGTACCTACGCCGCTCGGTTATGTGCCAGCCTTCTCTGATAGTGCTTTTCTAGTACATTCAGACACGGGTATTCATAACATACAATTTTGTGATTTTATGATTTTACCATCTCATTGCACGTCCTCTGATGCCTTCAACTATTCCCTGTCCCAGCGCTCTGTAGATTCGTTGTTACTACACGGGATAGGATGCTAGTAAAATAAAGTGAGTTGGTATGCCAAAGGCGCGTCTTGAACAATAGATGGCAACCGCTATTTGATGTTCAGCTAGCCGGATCTTATCTGCTTATGTGATGATTTTATTTCTCCGTATGTTCATCATCCTGTCCGTAGCTGGCTTTGAACACAAATTGGGACATCACAAAACAATGCGAGGAGGTCTGTGTGTCGGTCGCAGTGAGCCTGCTGTTTGTTGCTGCAGTGCGTCGTGGTGGCGGGCGGCCGCGGGTTAGCACCGCTGCGCAAGAGGTATGCGCTCTCGCTGCGAGGTGCGTGCGCGGACGTTCCACCCGCTTGAAAGACATGCCAGCACTGTCGTGTCCGAATCGGCCATAATTTTCTCCATACAATTGGTAATATTATAGATAGGTTGGTAAAGGATTAGATAACCATCAACATAGCAATAAAAGCAATTGTGTTACGCTGTTACGCAGTAATCAAATCTTTAAGTAGCGCCGCTCATGATATTTGAAACACTTTCAAGTGTGGTGTGCCTACTGTACAGACTGTACCACTACCATCCCTATAGAGTAGATTATTATTCTATTATGATTATTCTATCTATTAAGAGTCCTATTACATTTTTTTACGGAAATTCATGATTTTCGACGCTGCAATATTATTCAGCAGCAGTAATATATTTTAATTAAGTATTTGTTTATAATAACGATAGTGCCATATTCTTTCTTGTAAGTTGGAGTTACACATTCTTTTCGTGTGATTTGCTGAATTGATGCGGAATAAATAGCGTGGACCAACAAGACACGTCGTAAAAAAAATATTTGTTTCCTCACGTCCAGGGATATCCGAAAATACCCCATGTAAGTTCCTCGATTTTTTGTAATTTTCGAGTTATATTTTTTTTTGTATTTTTAAGTGATTTTCAGTTTTTTTTTGTGACCTTGTCGTCTTGAATGTTACTTTCATAAATAAAATAATAAACGTGCTAACATTCCTGCAAGTTACTCAAAAAAGTATCTATAGCAATAATTTAAGTTTTTAGTGGTAAGACTGAAATCAACTTCAATTTAAAAATACAAAAATGAGGCATAGATTCTAGCTGACTTTAAAAACTATGCAGGTCGCTCCCAGATGCTACCCAAAACATAAAAAAGGTAGGTAGTAGGTACTTAACCTTCTATTATTATCGGCCTTCGAAGCTTAAAATCCTTTTAAGCTTTAAAATAGGTGGCCCAAATATAGACGCCATAAAAAATAAAATCTGTCAAGTGCGAGTCGGACTCGCACACGAAGGGTTCCATACCATGTCGTACAAGATTTAACACTATGAATTTTTGTAATACTTTCGTAAAGGTAACAACAGAGGCGCTATAAAAAAACAAAGATTTGTAAAGAAGTTGTCAAATTTTAATGAGAAAATGTTGTTGTGTTAAAATATAGGTGTAGGAGTATATTTCATTTATTTTAAGAGAAAAATATTAAGTTAACTTTATCCAGTAACATGCATTAACTGCAGAGAGAGCAGTGGTGGCCCAGTGGTAATGGCTCCGACTTACGAGTTGTAGGTCGTGGGTTCGAACCCAGGCAGGCGCTTTACTTTGTGTAAATAATTTCATCACCACTGCTCTCAAAACGGTGAAGGAAAACATCGTGAGGAAACCGGCATGTCTTAGAACCAAAAATTCGAAGACATGTGACATCTACCAACCCGCACTGGGCCCGCGTGGTAGAGTACGGCCCACTCCCTCTCACAGAGAGGAGGCCTGTGTCCCAGTAGTGGGAACATTAATAGGCTGATGATGATGCATTAACTAAAGTCAAAGTTATTTATTTGCTACTAATATAGTATTGGTAGGTATAAATAGGTATATATGGTAGGTAAGCAGGTAGATATGTCCACTGGGGTTGCGGATAAGTCCTTAGGGGAAACCGTGGCTCCGGTCTAGGCAAGGGAAGGAACACGGGTGGGTTTTAGTCAGTCTGACACGCCCTTCCGCTCCGCCCAGAGCGGGAGAAGTCATTTGATGATTTCCCACCCAAAAAAAAAAAAAAAAACTGGTCGATATGTAGGGTAGGTAGGGTAGGTTAGGTACCTACCTACCCTGGTAAGAAGGGTAGGGTAGGTAGGTAGGGTAGGTTAGGTACCTACCTACCCTGGTAAGAAGGGTAACCCAGGTAGGTAGGGTAGGTAATTAGGTAGAAATAGGTAATTAGGAAATGTAGATGCGCCGTAGATAAGTCAATCTTCCTAGCCTTTTTTCCCAACTATCTTGGGGTCGGCTTCCAGTCTAACCGGATGCAGCTGAATACCAGTATTTTACATGGAGCGACTGCCTATCTGACCTCCACAACCCAGTAACTGGGTAATACGGTACCCCTTGGTAAGACTGGTGTCAGACTTTCGGGCTTCTGACGACTCGTAACGACTGTCAAAGATCCACAAATGACACCCGGGACCAACGGCGAGAGCCGCGAGAGGCGGGGGCAACGGCGGCGGGGGCAACGGCGGCGGGATGCGCCGTAGATAAGTACTTAGTGCTAACCGTGCGAAGCCAGGCCGGGTAAAGCTAGTTACTTATAAATAAAAGGATTTCTCTTGCTACATCAGACTATATTGTACAAAATAGAATGTAAGTAGTACGCCAAATTTTTATTATAACTGTGCGTTTGCACTGGCGAAACATTCACAACAAAACATGTTGGAATCTCTATTTTCTGTCAATTTTTCATACAATGTTTGACAGGAACTACAGGGTCAATACAGGTATTTATTTACGTTATTTTTGATAGTCATACAGAAATCTATTATTTCTTACTTATTATTTTTACACATCCCATCGGACTATGAGAGTGAGGGAAGAGAGAGTGCACTCGTGTCTGCGCACACACTTGTGCACTATAATATCTCCCGCGCCGAAGGCCAGTCTCCGTTGAGATTGGCCGCCATGACCGAATATTTTTACACCAATAATTTTTCTCAATATGAAATTGTATCCACAACGGTTTAAGCTAGGTAACTGAATAGTACACAGTATGTGCCAGCATTCATTTCAATGTTACTGAATATATTGTCTATTGGAGTGTAGTTTTAACACGAGGTACACACATCAACACCGTCTAGGGATACTTTGAAAAAAGTCGATAAAGTTCTTAAACTCAAAAAATACTGGCCGGTTTTAAAATCTTGTGAAGAAAGTTTATTTTGTAGACCTTTTTGGATGATCGAAATTTAAATGATCGAAATAGTATATGCTGCCATGATAGTAGGTACTTACTAATTCCATGTCATTACTCCGACTATTAAATAGTTATCTGTGGAATTTATATCGCATAATATTAGCATGAAATACAAAATTATTACTTTAAGTTGCAGAAAATCGCCCATATTATATAAAATACGTTATGAATCGGCGTTTTTAGTATTTGTTGATTATAAACAGTATATGTTACATGATACACACAAGTTTCAAATTCCTAATTTGTTTAGTTGTTGAGATAGAGCTCGTATAAAAATGGTCTAAAACAGACAACTTCTACGGCCCCCTAATTCATCATTTTTGAAGATAAAAACAAATAAAAATTAAATTTATTCTCTATTCGATGAGCTCTAGAAAATGATACCCCACATGCCAGGGTCAGATAATTTTTTTTTCAAAATTTAATTTTATTGTATGGCGACCCCCCTTTATTTTTTAATTTTATTATTTGTTGCTCTTGCGGCAATAGAAATGCTCAATCTGTGAAATTTTCAACTGCCTACCTATTACGGTTCATGAGACAGAGCTCGCTGACAGACAGACGGACAGCGGAGGCTTATGAATAGGGTTCCGTTTGTCACCCTTCGGGTACGGAACCCTAAAAATGTTTCTTCATGCCCAGGGGTATCCAAAAGTACCCCATGTATGTTCCGCGATTCTTGATAGTTTTCCGAGTTATAATTATTTTTTTAATCTTGAAAATTCTGTGGTGGGACCCGCTTTAAAAACATTCTGTCCTTATTTTTGCATGGGTTTTTCACATATATATATGCATTTTTTAGTGTGGAATATTCATTTAGACATGAAAATTAAATAATCATCTTCCTATCATTAAATTCATGTATGCAATGTAAAAATTTTGATCGAAAACTAGGAATTTACGTTCGGAGACACAGAGTCGAAATTTCTACATTTGGATTAATTCTGCTGAATTGGATATTTTTAAGGCAGTGTATAGAGGACCGTTAACGGCACTCTGTCTCCGCAGTTTATTAAGTGCCGTTAACGTCACTGTAGCTCAGCAGTGATTGCATCAAATCCCCTAGTAGATACAATATTAGCAAATGCAAGCCAGTAGTGTTCTAGGTGGGCCTTGTCGAATAAACATAGTTTTCAGCTGAGGTTTTCAGTAGGATCAAACAGATAAATCACCCACTAAGCGCTTTTTATGTGGGTAGTGGGTACCTACCATGAGGTTTTAACCGCATCGTGATAGGCTGCAGGTGCTGCAGCATAGCGCATGTGGTTTCCCAATTAACGTAGGAAACAAACAAACCCTCAAAAATATATATTTTTATTTGAATACCTCAAATAATAAAAATAACCTAAAACGTAAACATTGTCTGATTTTACCAATTTGGCCATTGCTGGGAGACGTGAATCCTTCCTAAATGCTCTAATTTATGGGTAAATTCCAGCCCTGTAACGCTGGGCCCATGGAGTTTGGGTTTCTCCTTTAGTTACGAAGTAGTTATTAAAAAAATTAAAAATTGAACCTGAAATAGCGCAAAAAAAATCAGCTGTTCAATACATTTATGTTCGCATAACTTGTCAAAATGTAGGGAACAGCTGATTTTTTTTTCGCGATTTCTGGTTTGGTCCCATAGTAAAAGTTGTTCATAATGATGAGTAAAGTCATGTGTTTAAGTTTGCGCACAGGTTAAAAAAAGTCCTGTATAATACATTCGTGTATCATGTGAATTGATGTGGAAATAAATAGATTTGTAGGTTAGACACATGACTTCATAATTATACGTTATTTTATCTGTCACTTTTTCCTGTTACGTAACAGATATGAATGATTAGGCGGTATTCATATTGTCTCATGTATGAATTAATGAAAATAATAATACCTTAATATTTAATAAAAAAACTTAGTTTTAAAGTTATTTTTATGAAATATTAAAGGTTTATTAAATATTAAAGGTACATATTATTATTTTCATTAATTTATTTTAAAATTATAAAATTATATTAAACTTGAAATCTAAATTGTTAATAAGTGTATAGTCAGCCAGAAAAAAAGTTGGCTACCGTTGGAAAAATAACATTCATACAGAACTCTAATTATTATAATATAGTAGTGATAGTGATGATGGTATTCTACTATTGCAGATGTTGTAATTAGCGCAACGTTAATTATTTATTTAAAAAACGTGTGCTATTTAAACAAGCCCTAATAATTCCTTTCTGTTATTTTCCTGTTACAATCAAATAATATTCATATCTGTTCCATATCCGTTACTTACAATTATTTTGAATATGACCCGCCTAGGTTTTTGAAATGAATTAGGGACATATTAGTTTTTTTTTTGTAGAAATTTCGACTCTGTAACACTCGAATCGAACGTAAATTCCTCGTTTTAGATCAAAATTTTTGCATTGCACGACTCATAAAGGGTTGTGCAGACCAGCGCGACTTGTCGGTTATTGTTATACCGTGAAGTTTTCTTAGAAATTGTATTGTTCGTGTCGCGTCGCGCAACAAGTCGCGCTGGTCTGCACGAGCCTTAATGCGAAGCATTAGAGAGTGCTCTACGATCGAAATATTTTTTTCCCCATTTCTGAAACTGTTTCTATTGTTACACTCCTGCTAGTACACAGAACCTACTTAATTTATATACCATTGTATATATGACTAGAACTTCTGCCCGCGAATTCGTCCGCGTGGAATAGTTACTTAGGGCTAACGCTAAAAAAAACCCCCGATTTTGAAACATTCTTCATTGGTACTCCGCTCCTATTGGTCTTAGCGTAATGATATATAGCATAGCCTTACTCGATAATGGGCTATCTAACACTGAAAGTATTCTTCAAACCGGACCAGTAGTTTCGGAGCCTATTCGGTACAAAAAACTAACAAAAAAATCTTTCCTCGTTTTTAATATTAGTATAGATTAAATGGAGATTAAAGCTGTTTTCAGACCAGCGCGATTTGTCGCGCGACGCGACACCGGTTATTGTTATACCGTGAAGTTTTGTATTGTTCGTGTCGCGTCGCGCGACAAATCGCGCTAGTCTGAAAACAGCTTAATACTGTACTTTTCAACAATTGATTTAATGCAGCAGAAAAAAAAAAACAAAGACATGTTAAAATACATGGTCTACCTTTTAATTTTGACACTATAATAACATTAGTTGTACGCACGGCTACACTTCAAGCTATACATTTCCAGTATAAGCTGAGCTCACATTGTACGAAAATCCTATACGATGCGAGATCAGCATAAACTGAAAATGTATAGCTTGATGTGTAGCCGTGTGTACACACCAAGTAACGTAAATAAAGTAACACACTAAGGATTAGTTTGCTAAATAACATATTTAGCAAACTAATCCTTATTATGATGAAGCCTTTCGATCGGTATGATAAAGCTACAGGGTGATAAATTTTCTATGTAACGGGTTCAATTCGGATCGTCTTGTAAACTGAGGTCGTAAAATATTTATAGTAAATTACACGAAAAGAGAAATCAAAATGTGTAACTCCAACTTACAATAAAAACTTTTCACAAAAAAAAACAACCGACTTCCAAAAAAAACACTACAAAGTGAAAAATAACTTTAATTTCGGAAGTCGGTGTCTTTGGTTTTGAATTTTCGTTTTTTTGCCACCGACTTCCGAAATTAAAGTTATTTTTCACTTTGTAATGTTTTTTTTGGAAGTCGGTTGTTTTTTTTTTTGTTAAAAGTTTTTATTTTTCACTTTTTAGTTTCGGTTTCTACCACACAAATTCGAATAACACTACCAGCCGACGCAATTAACAGTGACGGGAAGTTAGCATCTTATCATCCTTAAAATGAATTAAGTCCAAACACAAGGTAGCTACTGTAAAACGTTGAGGAGTTCCCTTGACTGTCCTTCGTCTTCATCATCAAACCCCTAATGACAATCACAACCCATCTAGGTGTAAAGTTCACATCAATACAAATTAATCAAGCCCAAACACTAGGTGATTGCTGTAAATCGTTGAGGAGTTCCCTCGACTGTCTTTCGGCTCCACCGTCAGATTGACTCCAGACTTTTATTAAATAGTAGTGCTTTAAAATGCTTAATGAAAAAAATTAACAAACGATTTTGGAAGGTTCGCCACGATTTATCTGGGACGCCATCAGCAGATCCTGGTTTCCTTATCATGGTACCACCCTTGGGATATCTCCTTTCCAACAAAAAAGTATCATCAAAATCGGTTCATAAACGACGAAGTTATCCGCGAACACACAAAAAATATATATGGTCGAATTGACAAACCTCCTCCTTTTTTTGAGGAGTTCTGAATTTGATTTTTCAGAACTGAATTTTGATCAAAATAGGATCAATCTGGTAGTATACCTTTCAGATAAGAAAATAATTATCTAAATCGGTTCATAAATGACGCCACCCGTGAAATACTTATCATTGAGAAGTTCCGGTGGCCATCTGTGGACTTCTTCATCAGTTCCACTTCACCAAATGATAATTTCTGAATGCAAATGCTTAACTGGTTGCTGAAAATACCGAAATCGCTATGTGTATGCCTAATAATATTTGAGGAGTTCCCTCAATTTGTCATGGATTCCATCATCAGAACTGAATTTTGATAAAAATGGGACCAATCGGAAAGTA
The DNA here is from genome assembly GCA_948150665.1 of Conistra vaccinii. Lineage (NCBI taxonomy): Eukaryota > Metazoa > Arthropoda > Insecta > Lepidoptera > Noctuidae > Conistra > Conistra vaccinii. The sequence goes on from OX411324.1 coordinate 344,382, forward strand.
TATCCTTTCAAATAAAAAAAGAATTTTCCAAATCGGTTCATAAATGACGGAGTTCTGAGGTAACACACATAAAAAAAAAAAAAAAAGATACAACCGAATTGAGAACCTCCTCCTTTTGGGGAAGTCGGTTAAAAAAGAGTCGTCTTCGTTATTCATTATCAAATAATTAAAGTATCTTACTGGTGTCGAAAATGACAACGTCAAAAATCATGAATAAAAAACGTAATATACGCGAAACAAAAACTTTGTAGGTACCGGTTTTACGAAAATTATGTGGACGGAGCAGGAGGTCCAGAGGGAACAGGGCCTGCGATTCTCTTCCAGAGCAATTTTTTTTTGTTTTCATAAAATCAAGGTCTGCTGTAGGTCAAGGTCCCTGTTATTTCCTTTTTTTTCAGCAGCTTATTGGTAAAGAATAATGACCATATGACAACATGGCACATTTTTACTGCTTTATTTAGAGGACTACCAGACAAATTAGAAAAGTTTTTAACATAAAAGAAAATATGTAATAGGAACCTAGACATAACTCTTTCTGCAAATAATTCTTAACTTGTAAAATTAATTTAGATGTTATTATTACTATAAGTACATCTAATATATAAAATTCTCGTATCACGGTGTTTGTTGCCAAACTCCTCCGAAACGGCTAGACCGATTTTTATGAAATTTTTTGTGTATATTCGGTGGGTTTGAGAATAGGACGGAAACTATTTTTCGTACCCCTATGTGATTAAGGGTGGTCCACCTTAATTTTTTTTTATTTTTTTGGACAATTTTTTTTATTGTATTTTTAATAAGATTCAGCATTAAAAAAAACATATAACCCTAAATTTTCACCTTTCTACCACCAACCCCTATTTTTTAATAGCGATATTAGTATTTATAAATTTTCTACTCTTGGCTGTCGATAATTGATCAGTTTCCACCCGATCATTCCCGTCAGGCGTCTACCGGTGCCACTTCTCATCCCGTAAACAGCACAGAGTAAGGACACCGTGGTAAGGATGAGAACGAAGTCGGTCTCCTGTCGTTCTTACAAAATAAGCTTTCTCTCTCTCACTAACTAAAGTTTAGGGCCTAAAATGAATCCCTATTTGAACACACGTGAACAGCTGGACCGATTTCATTAATTATTTTTTCGTTATTGTAAGGAGAAGGTTCTTAGGATAGGTAGAAACAAAAAACTCGACTGCAAAAACCACTGAAAAGAGAATAACAAGCATTATAATTTATAATCTATATAATTTTGGTATCACAGGCAGGGACAAACTAATAACCGGAAAATAATTATGGTGTAACTTTGTTTGTGCCCGCGATTCCAAAATTCTATAGATTATAAATTATAATGCTTGTTTTTCTCTTTTTTGCAGTCAGGTTTTTTGTTTGTTTATGGTAAAGATGGACCTTAAAATAATGACGTGGCAATGTACTTACTATACATGGAATTAATATTCTGAAGTATCATATAGCGAGCACTACATTATGCCATTTGCAGAGCGTTCGGTGGGCTAGCGTGCTAACATGGGATGGAGTAAAGGCAGTTAGGCAGTTAGTGATCTAATCTAGTGCGATCGTATGGGCTCTGCCACGCTTGCTCATCTAGTGCACTGGCTAGCGCACCAGATTGAATGGTGTAAATACATCTAATAGCGTGCTTAACTCTAGCTGTGCAAGGTCAGTCGGTGCGCGCTCGAACGGGAGGACGTATTTGTTGTAAATTCACAATGACGCAACCGCAGTCTAAGGAAAAAGAAGTGCGATTAAATATATATTATGTACTATAGCCAGTTTATTAATAGTTTTTTTTTCTCAGCATTAAATATTCCTTGATCCAGCATTTTCTGCGTGTTTTTTAATCGACATAAATGAAGTCGACACTAATGCTAAAGCAATTTTCTGGGTTTCGTACCCGAAGGGTGCCAAACGGACCCTATTACTAAGCGTCCGCTGTCCGTCTGTCTGACAGACATAGAGCTATATATCTCATGAACCGTAACAGGTAGATAGTTGAAAATTTCACTGATTATGCATTTCTATTGCCGCTAAAAGAACTTTTTTTTATTATAGTACATTTAAAATTAATGTGGGGTCTCCAAACAGAAACTATTGATACTGAAAACAAAAATTAACACTGGCATTTGAAGTGTCATTGTCTAGAGCTAAAAATGATTAAATAGGGGGCCGTAGTTTTAGTTTTAGACCATTTTTGTACGAGCTCTATCTCAACAACTAACAAGTTAGGAATTTTGAAACTTCTGTATAATTATCATAAGTAGGTACTTACCGTAATAATTATACTGTACAGTAACACCCCGCTTTACACGAGAGATGCGTTCCGGACAAATAAGGCGACGATAACACAGTTTTATTTAATGATTTTATAGTACCTACTTAAGATCACGTCTAAACGAGTGTTAATGATTTGGAAAAAATACACGTAATTATGCTATAATGGACAGCCAGAGGACCTGTGACTGTGTCCTCGGAATTTAAATATGAACAAAAATCGAAGATATATCGTTTGCATACAAGACAAACTCCTCCTTTTTTGGAAGTCGGTAAAAAATTATCTGAAGTATAATGATATGAAATCAGGGTGCCGCGCCGCTGCGTCTGCAGTGCTTGCAAGCCATGGTAGCAGAGTCATAGACTTTACGACCATTGCAAAGCTTGACGTGTGAGTGCAGCATCTGCAGCTGAACCTCGGCAACAACACCCAGCTTGTAAGGTCGGAAGCGAAAGGTTCTTTTTTTTCGGATTTGTATTAAGCATTATGATTGTATTGCGTTGTATTGTTGGTGAGCATCGTTGTGGTGCCAGTGTGGCGCGCATCGGGGTCGGCGCGGTCCCGTTAAAACTGTAACGCCGCGCCGTCGCCTGCGCTGCTCTCTGCGCCCGCACTGCTGCACACCGACCAACGAAACAAAACTACTTGTGAAACTATGTACAAAAAACATTGGTATTTCGGATGTGAAGTCACAAACCCGTTATAATTAATTATTTGATAAAGGTAAGAAATGAACACAATAATCAGACTGCTACTAAAAAGTTCAAAACAAGCTCATTGCAGCAGTCCGATGCAGTTAGTGGTCAACCTCAGATTGACCAACATGGAACTGCTTCAAAAGTGAACTTTTTAGTTCCTCTCGGGTTATTTGATTTTGAAGTGAAAACGTCTTTAGGCGCGTTGAGCACTTTTTGGGTGAACGTAAATTATGGAACTCGCGTCATCGTCACAGAAGGCTATACAGGGTGTCAGGGACATAGACGCAAAGCCTGTTACCATGGATTCAGTACATGATTCTGAACCCCCCTGCGTCTAAATTTTTGGTACGAGTATACCCCCGCGTAGGTATTGCACTTTTCTATGAAAGATCGGATTTTTTTTTAAATTACCGGCGAAAAATTTCAACGCAGGGCGTTCAGAATCGCGTATCGAACGAAAGACATCAACGCGAGAATCAACGAAGGCTATAATTTATGTATCGAACGAAAGACATCAACGCGAGAATCTAAAAGTTACTTAGTTTTCACTGCAATCGGCAGTCCTCAAAGACTGCCCGATAAAGTTTTTTTTTCAAGACAGTTATTGACGTCTAAAATTCGCCATTTCAACCTAGCCTATAACTATCGCGCGACCGAGACGAGTCGATAGACACTTCATGTATTAAATAATAATATCCATCCAGCCGTTAGGATGCTTCGAGTGTATAAAGACTCTCATATACAAAGATACATTATATACGTGTCATAAACAGAGCCTGTCGTAGCTGTCGCGCAGTGGGTATAATGTAAGATACCATACAGTGAGTGTGAACAACCGACGCGCGACGCTCGTGGACTAGACCATACATTTGATTGTGGGCTGTGAGCCTGTGACGTGGGCAAAGCAAAAAGAGTTCCAAGTAGGGCATACAATATCGGTTTACCGTTTTACCGGTAAACCGCCTATTTTGGCGGTTAGAAAATTACCGGTAAAAATAAATGAAACCGGTAATTTACCGGTGTTTAATTTTGTCCATAAATATTTTTATGGACAAAATTTTCATGTAAATGGTTCACAGTTTTGACGTTTACGTTGACGTTTGTGACGTATGACAAGATTTCTTTATTTTATTTTTGTTTTTTGCTTGTGTTCAACGGTGTTGGGTGTTTTATTTGTTACAATCTCCGAAGCAACGGTAAGTTAATATTTAAATAAAAAGCTTATGATCACAAAGATTTTTTGATACTAGTCATCGATTTATTGTGTTAGACATGATTATTCATTTTAATGTACTTAGATATTGCGTTTGTACTAAAATTATTTTGTATTTCTATTAATGTCACAGTTGTTGATTGAACTTTTGACAGTTTTATTACTTACTAAAAAAAAATACGAGTAGTAAGTACTAATTATTTTCATTACTTACAAAAATATTTTATAATAATTGTTTGCTTGTCTTATATGGCATGAATCGCAACTGTATTTACTGTATTTTATTTAAAATAAATAATTATGTTTACATCCAAGTTTATTAATTTATTTTCTCATTTTAGGCTTCTGAAATAGTTTATTTACTTTATTATCAAAGCAAATTTAAAAAATATACATCCATTACCGATTTACCGGTTTACTGATAAAAAAAAATTGTTACCGTTTATTTTACCGGTAAATTATATCGACGGTTTTTGCAAGCCCTAGTTCCAAGGGATCGTGTAAGGGTGGCATTCTACATGCAGTGTCTGCTTATTAGAAAAAGTTTAAGGACTTTTCAAACTAAAGGATAGCGCCGTATCTAATGACGACTAACAAAAACGATTACTTACTGTTACTTAGGTAATAGTCTGTATGTTAAAAAAGATGACAATTATTGATAGTGGCACCGAACTATTGAAGTCAAATTGTAAGAAAATAATTTAGTGTGCTTTTCCATAGTAAGTAAGTAAGTTTATTTATTTGTTTGAACATGGTGTACATACATTGCATACAAGATATTAAATACAGAAAAAATGTTCTATCATGTTCAGCCGCGTATTGTGGCGTACAAATTGGTCAGAAGAGATGGTGCACAAACCGCGACTATATATTTATCATTACATTATAACATTTCTTAATATCATAATTACTTCAATGTCCATATTTACTTTTAATTAAGTCATTACAAATTTTAATTCCATCAACAATAAAAACAATACATTATAATATAATATGGAGTGGTCTCAACATTATCATTTCAAAAAACGAAGAAAATTCTTCATAAACTCTTAAATACTATAATATGTTTTGTTAATTAATAAAGTCCTTAATTTGCATTTAAGAGCAGATATACTCAATGTTCTCCATGATTTGGGCAATTTATTAAATATGGTCGGAGCCATGTAAAAGATGTCTTGTGCACAAGGGTTGTTTTAGCGCCGTGAACGCAGAGTTTGGAATTATCACGTCTACTCCTTGGGACAACATCAGACAAACGCTGAAATAAATTAGGATGAGTCTTAATGAATATTATTGTTTCCAAAATGTATAATGAGGGTAATGTCAATATGTTATGCTCTTTAAAATAAGATTTACAGCTATCCGTTGCTTGCAGTCTAAACATCGATCTAATGCATCTTTTCTGAGCCCTAAACGCTATTTCATTGTCTGTGCTATTCCCCCAGAAAATAACTCCGTACCTAAGAAGTGATTCAGCCAATCCATAGTAAGCAGTAATCAGTGCATCTTTGTTAAGAACCGCTGCGAGTTGTTTTAAAGCGTAGGCTGCAGTACTTAATTTTTTGCTAAGTGCTTCTATTTGAGGTTTCCAATTCAACTTATCATCTATAAATAATCAGTCCAAGAAATTTTGTTGTGTCCGTTTCATTAATATTAATATAATTAAGTTGAACATTAGGATTTTTAGCTGTATGTGTACGTTGTCTAAAATGCATTACAGTAGTCTTTTTTAAATTAATTATTAAATTATTATTATTTAACCAGTTTATGATAGATATAAGCGAATTATTAATGTCATGTTCATATGTATCATTGTCTCTACAAGCTATTGTCACAGTGCAATCGTCAGCAAAAAGTGTCATCGGTTGTTCAGTTGCTTTAGGCAAGTCATTAATATATAAAGTGAACAATGGAGGCCCCAGCACACTACCTTGAGGTACTCCGTATATAACTTCTCGTTCCTCAGATCTTGAAATTACCTCACGTTTACCGGAAATAACTTTGAGCACTTGTCAATCAGGCAAAACAACTACATTTACATGTTAAATAATTACATGCATTTCTTAGTTAGTCACCATAGTGACAATGACAAGTTTATATGTTTTGACACCAACGTTTTTGTTGATAGGTAAGCTAAGGTCGACTAGGGATACTGTGTATCTGCCCATTCGTTTTAGACGTCAAATAGCTAGGCTATTAGCTTTTAATATTAACCCAGATATAATTAGTATGTCGAAGTCATCTATAATTAGCACCACAATTAGTAATAGGATTCTTTTTAATGTTTTCATAAATGACATAACTGAGTGCTGCACACTCCCGTGCTTATTTGTTTGCAGACGATTTAAAGATAATAATGAAGCCAATTCAGAGTAACTTGGACTCCAAAATGCTACAGGACGACATCAACAGACTTGTATAATGGCGTAAATTAAACAAAATGCTTTTATACCATTCCCCCTCTAAAAAGTTTATTTTACTCACTGAAAACAGTAAATAAATAGTACATTACCGTCGAGGCCAGCAATTAGGGCATTCATGGACGACCGCGAAAACGTGGGCCGAGGCGAAGCCGAGGCACACATACGTGAGTCCATCAATGCCTGATTGCGGCCAAGGCTTGTATAGTACTTTTCTCAAACAATGCGCGGAAATTCAAACCAAGTATATTGATTATAAATTCCAGAATCAATGACGAACAAAGAAAATTTTTCATGCGCCAATATGTTCATTTGTTTCTATAGCTCTATTTGCTAAGCTAGAACGAAATTTAAATAAAATCTTTGATAAGTTACCTCCTTCGTTGCCATGTGTGTTGAAGTAAAAAGTTAGTTGTGTGCGAGTCCGACTCGCACTTGGCCGATTTATTAAATAACACGACAGATATGAGTTTTATAGTAATTTATTTGGCCGCTAAACACTACAGATTATGGATTTTCATACTAAGGTTGCCGGCCGGGCACTCGCTTGTTTTTGACCAGTACAGCAATTTCGATTTATCTCGAAGAAGGTTGTCAAAATAATGTTCGAATTTCCAAGCATGTTTGAGAAAAAGCTCTTTTTGGCTTAGTAAATAGAGCTGTGAAGAAACAAATGACCATATTGGCGCGTGAAAAATTTTCTTTGTTCGTCATTGATTCTGGAATTTATAAATAATTTACTTGGTTTGAATTTCCGCGCATTGTTTGAGAAAAGTACTATACAAGCCTTGGCCGCAACCAGGCATTGATGGACTCACGTATTTTCACGATCGTCCATCAATGCCCTAATTGCTGGCATCAACAGTAATGTACTATTTCTCAAACGTTATTATTTTATATTACTATTTCGACAACTTTCTTCGAGATAAATTGAAATTGCTGTACTGGTAAAAAACAAGCGAGCATCAGGCGTTCTTAGTATGAAAATTCATATCTGTCGTGTTTACCGGCCAAATAAATGACTATGAAAACTCTTATCTGCCCTGTTTAAAAAAAATGGAACTAACTTTTTACTTCCACATGGCAACCAAGGAGGTAACTTATCAAAGATTTTATTTAAATTTCGAACTGGCTTAGCAAATAGAGCTGTAAAGAAACAAATGACCATATTGGCGCGTGAAAATTTTTTCATCCCATCTATTCGAAAAGGACGACTTGGTTCGCCTTTAAGTGCACCCAAAGGTGGTGTTTTCTATAAGAAACTTTTAGCGAGCAGTAATGAGTTTTTAATCCTCTTTATAAGTGCGCCGCAACTATCTTTGCCGCGCACTTTTTGAAGTTGGAACATCTTAGTGTTCAGCGCCAAAGAAATCGAAATTACCGCAATTATCTTTTCATCACACCTATTCGAAAAACGACAATTGCACTCGACTTCCATCTTCCATGTCGCTTGAGAACAGTTAAGTTCGCTCCAGAATCTGCCAAAAGGGTAGCAGAAGTACGACGAAAACAATGTCCTGTATACAGCTTGATATCTTTGCGTTTGATTTCTTTGGCGCTAAACACTAAAATGTTCCAAACTCAAAAAGTGCGCGGCAATAGTTATTTGTGTTACATGGGGACAAAGTAATATTTTGTTCTTCCAGGGCGTTATTTTGAAATCAGAGCTAAGCGAAGGATTCTAACGTAGAATCCTGAGCTTAGTGAGGAATTCAATATACGCCGCCCGAGAACAAAATATTTTGTCCCCGAGTAATACACACTATTTTTCATCACTACCTATGAGAAAAATAAAAAGCTACTTACTCGATTTTTTTTTACATTAAACCTTCACGCGAGCGCCTCCAACCTAACTACATACGCAAATCAAATGGCAATCGCAATGGCTATTGAATCTTTAAAATATTTAATTTGTTGCCAATGAATAGGCCATGTTCAAAAATATGTATGAGCACTTCCTACTACACACGCATTTTATTTCATCACTACCTATGAGAAAAATAAAAAGCTACTTACTCGATTTTTTTTTACATTAAACCTTCACGCGAGCGCCTCCAACCTAACTACATACGCAAATCAAATGGCAATCGCAATGGCTATTGAATCTTTAAAATATTTAATTTGTTGCTAATGAATAGGCCATGTTCAAAAATATGTATGAGCACTTCCTACTACACACGCATTTTACTAAGTACCTACCTATCTAGAAACAATTATTTCGCGGACATTTGTGTGGGTTACACGTTTACCTAGTTTTAAGTTATTCTGTCACACCTAAATTGTAATGTGTAACTGTTTTATGTCCCAATAAAGTAAAGTAAAATAAAATAAATCAGGACGCTATAAAAAGCACGGAGTGGACCAATCAGAAGAGAGAAACCTCAAACTCCCTAGGGAGCAAAGTTGAATTTTGCTCCCGCTATCCTCTATAGGCAATTGTCGTTTTTCGAATAGGTGTGATGAAAAATATATTTTTGGCTCGGGCGACGTACTTTGAATCCCTCGCTACGTTCAAGATTCTACTAAGAATCCCTCACTTCCCTCTGGATTAAAAAAAGCGCCCTCACCGTAAAAATATTATTTTGCTCCCTTATGATACAATCCACTATTCTTTATTCGTCGTAATTTACTTGGTTTCAATTTCCGCGCATTTTGAGAAAAGTACTATACAAGCCTTGGCCGCAACCAGGCATTGATGGACTCACGTATGTGTGTCTCGGTCGGAAGTCGGTTGTTTTTTTTTTTGTTAAAAGTTTTTATTTTTTACTTTTTAGTTACGGTACCTACTCCACACAAATTCGAATACCTCTACCAGCTACGCAATTTACAGTGACAGGAAGTTACTTATCATCCATAAAATAAGTCCATACACAAGGTAGGTACTGTAAAACGTTGAGGAGTTCCCTTGACTGTCTCTAGTCTTCATTATCAGACCTCTAATGACAGTCACAACCCATCTAGGTGTAACGTTCTCATCAATACAAATTAATCAAGCCCAAACACCAGGTAATTGCTGTAAATCGTTTAGGAGTTCCCTCGACTGTCTTTCGGCTCCATCATCAGATCGACTCCAGACCTTCATTAAATAGTAGTACTTTAAAATACTTAATGAAAAAAAATAACAAACGCACTAGTCGCCACTACGATTTTCGAAGGTTCCCCTCGATTTCTCTGGGATGCCATCATTAGATCTTGGTTTTCTGATCATGGTACCTCCCTTGGGATATCTCCTTTCTAACAAAAAAGAATCATCAAAATCGGTTCATAAACGACGAAGATAACCGCCATCACACAAAAAAAAAAAAACGGTTGAATTGAGAAACCTCCTCCTTTTTTTGAGGAGTTCTCTCAAGTCGTCATGGATTCCATCATTAGACAAAATTTTGATAATATGGAACCAATCTGGAAGTATACCTTTCAAATAAGAAAATAATTTTCTAAATCGGTTCATAAATGACGCCACCCGTGAAATATTTATCATTGAGAAGTTCCGGTGGCAATCTGTGGACTTCTTCATCAGTTCCACTTCACCAAATGATACTTTCTGAATGCAAATGCATACTTGTTGCTGAAAATACCAAAATCGCTATGTGTATTGTGTCATATTTGAGGAGTACCCTCAATTTGTTGTAACGTTCCCTTTTTTTTAAATTAATCATAAATCACATATTTAAACGTAAACTAAGCTTCTTCTAGGTATTTTTATATTTGTTTACATATTAAAAACCCAAATTGTCAAGTTCCAACATATTCACAACAATAAAACGTCAAGTCAAACCACAGACGTAATAATATTAGGGATGTCTTAAGTTACTAAACGTAATTAGTTAGCTGATAACGCAATAGTGATGTGCGCGGTCGGCGTATCCGAACGCGTGCGTGAGTGAGGATTGCTGACCTTGGCTTAACCTTAGCGACACCGCAGTGATCATTTCACTCAGGATGACCAGACATTCGAATTCCTGCTACGGGCGAAGACACACGTTCACTTGATCCTAGATCACATGTGACCCTACATACGTGGTCTTGGTAATTTTTCAAAGCCTAAAGCAGGCAACAGTTTTAATTGACTCATAGTAGTCAACCCTATAAAATTCTGTGTTTTCATAACCCCATACTGGGGTCCAAAATCCCGGCTAGCAAGTCCGACTTCCGGCTACGCTTCTTATTTACCGCACGAGCTCCGCGCCGGGTACATATTTACCCGAGTGGCCGTCGAGCTGTCTACGGGTCAGGCACGACCATTTGCCGACCAACACCGTTCCTGGCGTCTGCAGCGTGGCACACCCGCTGGGGTCATCGTCGCGTCAGGCTGAGCCAGGAGAGTACTGCGCTACTCCCAAGGAAGTTGAAAGAATCTTGTGACCATAGACCTACCTACCCCCCATTTATTAATAAGTATACTTATTTTATGCTGACAAGGTTACGTGGTCTTATTTTTACTCCCACGTAAACCCATTCCGTCACATTGTCATGGATTCCATCATCAGAACTGAATTTTGATAAAAATGGGACCAATCGGGAAGTATATCCTTTCAAATAAAAAAATAGTTTGGAAAATCCAAAAGTGCACGCCTCATACTTATCACTCATTCATAAACGAAAAAGAAATTCAAAACATAGTTTAAAAATTAACAATTTATCACTTTTCATGAAGTCGTAATGTCAACGACTGACAAAGATATTTACGTTGGCAGTTGCTAGGCAACGGCACCGGATCAAGGTTGAAAATATTTAGATATTGATATTATATTTTAGTTAGTATTTTATTAATTATAATTAAACTACTATGAATAAAAGAGCCATTTTCAATAGGGTTCCTTCTACGGCTGAAACGAATGTATAAAAAAAAATTTTACTCAATTAATTGATTTTATCGCAAGCTACAATGTTTTCAGGGATCATAAATTGACGGACAGGAAATTTTTTTCAACTATTTTGATGGTTTTTCCATTTCTGCTGCATTAAATCAATTGTTAAAAAATACAATATTAATCTCCATTTAATCATCTATACAATGGTATATAAATTAAGTAGGTTCTGTGTACTAGCAGGAGTGAAACAATAAAAACAGTTGCAGAAATGGGGCAAAAAATATTTTTCGATCGTAGAGCACACTCTAATGCGAAGCATTACGAGTCGTGCAATATTTTTCCAAATCGGTTCATAAATGCAGTACTGAAGTAACACACATAAAAAAATAATACAACCGAATTGAGAACCTCCTCCTTTTGGGGAAGTCGGTTGGTCGAAGTGCTAGAGAACAAATACTACATAGAGGGAGTTTAAGTAAAGAAATTGAGTAACATTTGCGACCTGGGTGTTCAACTCGATCAAGCGCTAAAATTCGATGTGCACGTTCAAAATATTGTCTCAAGATCTTTCAAGGTACTGAGATTTGTTTTGCGTAATAGCAAGGAATTTTGAAAAGCCCGCTACAAAGATAAAGCTTTTCAACACTTTAGTCCGTCCAATCCTAGAATATAGTTCCGCGATATGGAATCCGCATTACGAGGTTTACTCCAAGCGATTAGAGTGTCCAAAAGTGGTTCCTTTACCATCTGTGCTACGGATATCACTTGGCTAAACAACTCACTAGCTACACTGACAGGTTGAGACACTATCACATGGATACACTAGCCAGTCGTAGGAAGAAACTGGACTGCATCATCCTTCACAAGATATTTAGTGGAACTATAGATTGCAGTGAACTTTTAAGCTCATTAGAGATTAAAATTCCTACTCGGATTCCCAGGCATAACACTGTATACAATTTATTTTACATTCCTGGCTCAAAAACTAATCTCGGTCATTACGCCGCGGTGCCAAGATTTTGTAGGCAATATAACATGTTAGCTAAAACTACAAACTTAGATATCTGCGAGTCTCTCTCCAAATATAAAAAGTGTTTATTAGATTTAATTTAATTTAAGTAACTCTAAATATATTTTCTTAATCTGTTATTATCCTTAAAAAAAATATATTTTATAATCCACATTTTTACCTATTAATATTAATGTTTTAACTTTGTTGTGCATGCTGTGGTCTTCTATAAGTGAAGGAGTACACCGACTTATTACCCGATGTTGCCCTTTAACTGTGTCATATAATTTTATTGTGTACATCTTTTGTTGGAGATCCTATATTAATAAATAAATAGTACTATGTATGATTAAGGTAACTAGTTTACAACTAGTTTGTAAGACAACAGAAGGTACCACTAACAGTATAGTTACACTTAATACCAAAAAGGTATTTCTAGCACTAACATAGTTAACGGTACAAAAGCGGCTAAGCAGAAATCCTTGAAATCATTTCATCAAAATATTCAAGGTTTTTCTTCCAAACAATTGGAAATTGAAGAAACAATGTATGACATTATTTGTGTAACTGTGAAATGTTAATTAACTATGAGAATTAGTGTGACCAATTGTTTTAACCGAAAATCAATGCTGCGTGATGGTTCACTAATCTTAATCAAAAGTTGTATTAAAGCAAAAACCCGTAATGACATAGTTGAACTATCGGTTGAACATACGAGTAGCATTGAACTGTCTTGTGTTGAGTTAGATAAGCATGATGTAGTGTGCGTTTACAGACCCCTAAATTATCAAAACTACTCTTACTAATATTTGAGTCGATAATGGAAGATGTTTTGGCAAAACTTGCCGAAATAGATATATCAGTAATTATCTGTGGTGACTTGAACATTAATACATATTTTAGAAAATAAAACATATACCAGTAGATTTTTATCATTCAATTTTCAGACCTATAACAGCTGTTAATTTAAATAAATTCAATAGCAATTTAGTTTACAAGTTAAGTAATCAGGACCTTACAATGAATAATGGCAATATTTTGTATAAAGAATTATTATCGTTAGTCCAAACAGAATCAATAAATCATTTAAGAAGAATCTACTATCAGCCCAATGTTTAGCCTTATATTAACACGGAAACTAACCTTATACTAACTTTTAATAAGTATGTTGCTACTTACTCTAGAACTTTTAAGAACACTTGTAAGGCAGCTAAAGCCTTATACATTAGCAACAAGGTTAAATCAGCAGATAATAAAAACAGACGGTTTGGAAAATTATCAATAATGAAACGAACAGGAACAAAAAGCATAATTCTGAGAACACACTGAAGACGTATGAGCATGTGGTGGTTTCATTTGCGATAACAAAGAAGTTGCTCAAGAATTTGTAAATTTCTTTACCAATATCCATCGATCACTAATAAAGAACCAATATCCCACTTAAAACCACTGAAACCTTAAATTCCTCGCCCTCGCTCTCTTTAGATTTATTAAGGGCGAACGTTTCAGCGTGCCCGATTGAATTTAACTTTAAGGATAGCAACCCCTTAACAGTAATAAAAGCTTTTAAGCAAATTAAGATGACATTGACCGAAGATCTTTGGGGCATGTCCATTAGTCTGTAGCTCCATAATTGAGACCATAACGCCCTACTTAATATTAAATTTGTGTGTGGATCAAGGAGTCTTCCCGGATTTAATGAAATACAGTAAGGTAATACCGCTTTTCAAATCCGGGGACAGTAAAGACACCAATAATTATAGACCCGTATCTGTGTTGCTGGTTAACAGCAAAGTATTTGAAAAGGTAAGGCTTAAACGACCAACGCCGGTGTAACCATATTAAGACATGTTTTTGTTAAGTGTGGGAAGAGGCCAAAGACGCTATATGAATCTTTTGTGACCTCTCCAAGGCATTTGATTGCGTCGATCACGGAACCTTACTCTTGAAACTTGAGAATTATGGACTTGGAAAACTTTCGCTCAATTTAGTCAAATGTTATTTAAATGATAGACAACAGCCAGTTCAAATAAACGGTATCAATTTACTAGGTTTAAAAGTAAAAATGGGCGTGCCACAGGGCTGGATATTGGGTCCATTCCTCTTTTTAGTGTATATTAACGATGTACTCCAATTATTAAAAAATCAACCTCAACTGGTATTTGCTGACGATACTTCTTTATTTTTTAAGGTAGATAGACGTGCTACAAAATTTGTCGACATTAATAGCGGATACGGTGGTTCACTGCTAATAATTTAGTACTAAATAGAAAAAAAACGAAGTGCATAAAATTTTCTTTACCAAATGTCAAAAGTAGTCACACTCGACTCAAGGCTACAATGGGGTCCTCATCTCTTGCTGGACAGCTAAGTTCAGTAGCATATGCTGTGAGAAAAATCCGTCAATTTATTGACGAAGATACCGCGAGGCTAGTCTATTTTAGTTACTTTCATAGTGTCATGTCTTACGGTATTTTATTGTGGGAAGTCTCTAAGGGCTATTTAAATTAACCACGATCTTGGACGAAGAAGTAGAATACTAGTTATATTGTGCTGTACCACTAGTGGTGTGGTGACGTGTTAGCGTGGTACCTCCTGTGGTAGTGGGTTGTGCAGGTCGCGAGTGGCGACCGGTGATCGATAGCGGCCGCGATACTGCCGCATAACGACCGGCTCGCCTCAGCACAGACGAGTACGTATGCCGACATTACTTCATACGTGTCAGATACTATACATACTTCTTTACTGTAACGTAAAGCTTATTTTAATTATTTAATTCAATAAGCAGATTCGCTTTACTTTTACTGAACCTACTATGTATTGAATGTAAATCAATAACACCGAGTTACTACATGTGTAATAGTTCTGCCAAAAGTCAGCAAGTTTGTAGTTTTGTGTTTTTGCGTATAGTGTTAAATATACGACGCAGTACTCATTTAACAAAAAGAAACAGTGACGCCTAGCCGCCCAGCCGTCCCGTTCAACTCATTAGTGCTCACTTAGTAAGTTGACGTTGACGACATGACGTTTGTTACTGGATATTATTGAGTGATTGTTTTGCGTAACCTTTGTAAGAAGCAAAGGTTACGCAAAACAATCACTACAAGCTTTATATTAGCTTGCTTCGTTCTTATGTGTTTCTAGTTACTCCAATTGTCATCCATTTTTCAGCACTCCCTCCCTAGCATCCGATAGACCTGAAACTTAGCATACTTATTAACAAGTGATTTGACACTAGGTGGTGTTCAGTTCAGACTCTGTCTGATGGGGCCGGAAGGTGGCCTGAGAAAACCTCAATCAAATAAGATAGACCATCATAGCTAGACTCATTGGATATTTGTATTAACACGTGCTATTACACTAGGTAGTGTCCAGGGTCTGATGATGGAGCCGCAAGGTGGACATGAAAACTCCTCAACAAAACAAGTTAGCACTATTGTGTTTGGACTTATTGGTTATGTTAGTATTAACTAGTCCAGTCTTCAAGTCGGACTTAAGATGAATATGTCGAAAACAAAGCAGATGACGAATAGCACCGAACGCAACATAGAAATTGGGTTGAGTATGGCCATGAGTAGGTATAGTTACCTCGGCCAAATGTTATCCTTCCAGGCGAGACAGGACAACGAAGTAGCTCGTCGAAAACGCCTGGAAGAACTATTGGTCGAAAAAACATCTCATGAAACGACCACTCCCGCTTTTACTAAAACGAAAGCTCATGGACATACGCATTCTTATACTAGTTGTCAAACTCATAGACCGCGGAACTCTATACTTCGTTCCAAAACACAAAGAGCAGACCCTAGCCGCAAAGGGGGTGTCCATCCAATGTGTAGATGTTAATGGTGTGAAATATTAGGTGTACCTCAAGGCTCAATGCTGAGTCCATTCTTGTTCTTAGTGTATATCAATAACTTGCCATTATATTTAAAGGTTATCTGTGTCGTTGTACTGTTTGCAGAAAAGTAGACAGGAATAGACGAGACGACGTAAACAGTGCACTCTCAATGGTTACGGATTGGTTTACAACAAATAACCTAGTTTTCAATGACATGAAAACGAAATGTGTAAAGTTGGCCTTACCGAATGTTACAAATCGGAACCAACATTGTCTTAGATAAAGAGGTGCTTGAAACTGTATTGAACATTTATTAGACATGATCTACTCATTACAATATTTACACAACAACAAAAACCGTTCACCGTTTATTTATTGCAAGGTTTTTTTTATGAGTTGTAAGTATTGCAAATGTGTGGTTAGCTAGCGACCTAAACAATTTATTATATTATTCTTGCCTGAGCAACCGGCAGCAAGTTTGTTTTAAATGTCATTGCTTGCGGTGCGGTACGTCAGGGTCGGGTTGCTTCCTTCCCTCAACTATGGCGAGGGGGGTAATAGCTGATCTTTGTCTTATGCTCGTGAACGGGTGCTGCTTGTGGTGACTGGTCGTCTTGCTGAACAAGGTTTTGTTATTGTTATTAGTAATTAACTGTTTATTAATTTTACATGTATGGTCCTGTTTTATAACGGTTACAACATCCATCCAGTGTTATAATAATTGCAATTCATTATTAATAAACTGGTTCACTTGTTAGCCATATTTTTTTTACGAGGGCAAACTACGATGTCCTAGAGATTCTTAGGGACTATCAATTTTATTCAGATCTACTTAGATGTTCAAATTGAAATTGTAACGTTCATAAGAGCTTTGAACCAAAGGACTCACGCGACAAGTCCTCCTAGGAAGGCGACGGGTCCTCCGCCGATGAGCCTGATCTTACGGTGGCACGAGTCGAACAGCGAGAGCCTTGCGTGAGGCGGCGGCGGCAGGCCCACCATGCCGCCCGTGGTCGCGGAGCGCAACATCAATCACATGCACATGGGCACTCGCAACGAGTGCGAGGCCCCTAAACACAACACTAGCCGGGCGCGAGTGCGCGACAAACAACAGCTGAGAGCGCGTCCGCTCCGCCGAGCATCGCAACACATGTGGGTGAGCAGGCGGCCTGCGCGGAACTGTGCCGTCTCCGCTCCGTCACTGCCGCCACCGCCAGCCGTGCCGCCGCCCGCCCGTCTCTACACCGCGCTGCCATACATACCCCTCTGTCCGACCGACCCCACTCCCAATCTGTCTGTCGACATGACTTTGAAACACTAGTGTTCTATTGATTCTTGTTTTTCTGGCTTTTTAAGGTAAACCCGTATCGGGACCAATGCTTTATATTATGCATTATGACGGATGCTTTTTGCAAATTGGGAATAATAAGTATGTATATATTGTATAAACATTCAAACTTTGAATGGTCCGCTATAACAAGCTTTCGAAACAAACACAACAAAACAGTAAGGAAGTGTTTGGGCAGTGGGTCGCGCCGCGATCAGCTGACGATGCGGAGAGTGGCGTGGTGTGAGGCAGTGAAGGGATGCGGAGTGAGCGAGAGGAGGGGGCGGAGGGGGGTTCAAATCATTGACGTCGACGCACTTGTATCTACTCGACAAAACGTAGTTTTGCAAACAATGTAAAGAATTGACCTCAATTGTCACGAGTTCGGGCGGCACGGGCGGCGTGATTTATGTTGATATTAATTCGATAAACAACAAAGTATAAATGTGTAATTATAATAATACTTAACAACAACTTTCAGATTACTCGAAGACTTGAAGGCAAGTCGACAATAAATTGGGGATTATCGCTTGAGCAACTAGTCTAGTAGAAGCTTTACTCGGTCTAGTATAGTATAATAGGCTTCGAACATGAACGCAGCCGGCCGGCCGGCCGCGTCTGCCCTAGTTGCTTGCGGTAGCCTTCACGTAAATATATGTAGAAGTTTGTGCGATCGATGCTGTCGGTTTCGAAACTGTTTTTCCGAGGAAAATTAAACAGTGTTGTTTGTTGATGCAATCACCCAGCACCTTGTGCACCCGTTCGCGCTCGATTAAGGAACTCAAAAATGAAGATTGCGGTGGTTTCTGGTTGGCCTCTTCAAAAAGTGGTTTATCTTTGTACCGACGTTTACCCAAATAACATACGGAAAGAAGTTTCACGCGCTATGCCATTTTCTTTTTGTTTTGTATAGTAGGTAATTAATTATAAATGAAAATAATCTTCAATTTCAGATCTCTTGCCCAAGGGCGAAGTAAACGGAGACGTAACGCACCGGCACTCAACTCAGGATGGATGAAATGGCGACAGGTTACAGGAACAACTTGCGACTCGCGGATGCCCCTCGAGATTAAGGGGAAAATCTACAAGTTTTTGAAAAGACTGTAAAGAACTCTGATGAAAGAAGATTGCTTTTAGATGAGATGAGAATGTTGAAATGGATGCGTGGAGTGACAAGACTGGCACTGTATAAAGTAAGAAATATTAGAGTATATCAGAGGAAGTTTGAATTCTATCTTCCTTCCGCTAAACGTTCCTTTCTATCGTTTCCAATGTGCTTGAAGCCTGTCCATATATAATTATCTACAATAGTTTTGTTCACCATAACTCACTTTAATGAGGATTCAGGCCTGGGCAAAGCTTGCTTCAATATCGTTCAGGGGCCAAATGTCCAATTTTGGTTAGGACGAGACGTGATCACGTGACGATGTGCACGACATTTTGATTGACATTCTGTGCCATATTATGTTCGCTAACGAAAAACGGGATTGGATGTCTTCTTACTTACAGGAATATCAGCAGTTGGCATAAGTTGGGGCTATAACTCCATGAGTTGGTGTGACTTGGAAAAGTTGGAAACTGGGGTTCAACAAGGCAGCATTCTTCCTCCGCTTTTGTTTCCCATTTTTATTAACCTCTTGACTTCAGAGTTTTTCTGTGCGTATCATCTCTCTTCTTCTTCGTCGTTCCCTCAATGCTGAGGATCGCGACCACATACGACGCGTCTCCAAGCTATGCGGTCTTCTGCAGTGTGGACCGCTTGGTAAATGCTGCCTCCAACAGCCTTCTTGACCGCGTCTGACCATCTCACCGGTGCTCTACCTTGAACGCGTTTTCCTTCCACCCGTCCTAGTAACATAAGCCTTTCCAGACCATGTTTAGATGAACGTATAAATATGTCCGAAAAAGCTGAGGGCACGCTCCTGGCAAATTTATAGTTTAAGTTATCTTATCTAAGATTAGTATTTTCTAGTCTTTGAGAGTCAAAGCCCAAAGCCCAAAGCCTTCACGTCATTGAGAGTCTGTCCTAAATTAGGCGTCAGGTCAGGACACACTGCTTCAGTCCAATTTTTGCGTCTCTCTTCAATGACTACTTGTATTTCAACTGTGACATGTCATGACGTCTCGTAATTGATAAATACAGTTATGGACAGTGTGGGGTTCGCTTTGGGTTTAGAGTAAAACCACCAAATTATCAGTAAGTACACATCACTCAAAGGGCACATCTAGTCGTCTCCGGGGATAGAGCGGACAGTGTCTCCAGGTCCCAGATCAGGTTTAAATTTTCCCCAAAAAGATACCTTTTCCTTTTCTTCCTTTTTCTTGATGCATCAAACGATTCTAGTACTTTTAGTGGATGTTTGGTACCATAAGCCATGATTTTTTTGTCTGGAGGCGTTTGCTGGTTGGAGACTATAACTTTAGATTGTTTCATGTGCTCCCAAGTTATATCATTTATAATATTAGATTTACTATCGGAATCAATACGCATTTTAATGTTAACCCCACCTACCTGACAGTCTATTGTTGCATCGTCATCGATGTGGAAAATATAGTCTACGGATGTACCTCGGCTCTTTATTTTTGATGTTTTCCACTTTGTGCTTTGTAGCTTTATTGTTGTCATTTGACGAGAGGTTAGAAGTTGTTCTTTTATTGGCCCTTGTTCTGCAGTGGTTCTAGAAATTATCTTTGTAGCCACATTTTATGCAATTTGCATTAATTTCAGGGCAAGAACTATTATCATCTTTGTAATTTTTACTGCCACATCGGCAACAGGAAACAACCTTTTTTTTAGTAAAACGTTTTGTTGTTTTAGTGTCAAATTTATTAAGGCTGGTAGTTGTTGCATTTGTGCTCTGACTATCGTGGAACTTATTCAACTGCCGTTCTACAGTTTCTAAAGAGTTTGCTTCTGCTATGATTTTTTCAATTGTTGCTGTGTCACCAAGTATCAAAACATTCTTTCTTAATTTAGTCGAACTACACTTTTCCGTAATTTAGTCGATAAGATTTTCGTCCTCTTTAGCAAAATTGAATTTTGAACTTTGACGTCTCAATCTAACCAAGAATTTTTAAACTTTTCGTCCGGTTCGTGTTTCATTAACCGAAAAATGTGCCTTTCAAATAAATAACTTTGTTTTGGGGAAAAATACTCTTCCAACTTTTTATTTGCGGTGTCAAAAACGTCAGTTGCGTCAAGATCAGTCACGTGAGCTCCAGGTACACTAAAATATATGTCTTGTAGTGCCATGCCTCCGAAATGCAGTAACATTGCACGTTTTCTGTTTCGATCATTGGTGTTTGTAGCTATGAAGTATATTTCTAAACCACGTTTCTATTTTTCCCAACGGGACCCTATGGAGGTTGGATCACCTTCATAATCAAATGGTTCTATTGCTGGGACTTGTAATTGGGACATGTTGATCGGTCTGCAAGTAACAGAGAGGGGACCTCGTCAGCATACTATTGCCACAGTATAAAAACCACCGGGTGTTGCAGACGGCTCTCACAACCAGGAACACGCCATACGCGTACTCTTCGCGAATCGGGATGGAAACCGAATCGGGACTCATCGGTAAACAGCACTACAGACCATTGGTTATCTTCTCAGAGCAAATGTTCAATGTTCACAATCATCATCCACGATTTCCTCGGCGTAGTGCTGGATGGAGTACGAAGCAGTGTACGAGCATGAAGGTTAGCTTCATGCAGTCTTCTCCTCACAGTTTGGTTACTCACAAACAACTGGTGCTCTGAATGGAGCCTTTGAACCAACTGCATTGCCGCATCATTTGGTTGTCTTCACGCGGCAACTTGCGAAAATCGGTCCTGTCGTTGGGTGGTTATGCGCTTCCCGCCTGGGTGTCTTTCAGTCACTTCACAAGTAGCACGATAACGTGACCATAACCTTGATATCACGTTTTGTTTTGTTCCAATCTCCTCGGCTCCGTTGAGTAACCCCAACTTGGAGCATGCCTGGCTAATGCCCGTTTCCAGTCCTCTCTCGTTAAATGACGCCGCTGCATGCTGCATACAGTGGCATAAATTCGAAATTAACTGCTTAAAAGACTAAAACTTATTTTAAAGCTTTAATTTGACATAAAAAATTACCAAAAGCTATGGTAAGTAGGTAAATTGAAACATTCGAATTTCGTTAAAGCTACGCCGCACAAATATATTGTTTTTAATTAATTTTTTCAAATTCTTTGGAATCATTCAAAAAGGTCTAGAAAATAGTTAGTTTTCTTCAAAAGATTTTAAAACTGGCCAGTATTTTTTGAGTTTAAGAACTTTATACAAAGTATCCCTAGACGGTGTTGATGTGTGTGTATTGTGATCTCATACACAAACATTGTTGAAATGTGTGCCGGTTCGGGTATTATAACGGAAATAATTAAACACTTGCATGGGGACTACCTACATGCTTCAGAGAGTAGTTACTCTGCAATTGCTACTTTCAGCTTTCGTCTCTAGTTCTGTACCGACCGGGACCGCGACAGATAGTTAGTTTGCTTACGGCCAAGGTCATCTTGCTCCATCAATGACCATTGTGTAATGTACACAGACCGAGAGAAGCCGGTTGTGTCATAGCGATGAATCGGTTGCGCTAGTCACTGGCCATTATTACAACATAGGTACGTCAAGTTGCATGAATTTTTTTCTGCTGTAGGTACTCGTTTCAGTTCATTTAATCAATACATATTTACAGTTACTGCTGAGCTAAGGCGCAAAAAACACAGCACTTGGCTTGCCAGTTTGCTTCAAGATACAATCTCGATGATATATTCGCAGCTGAACCGTTGTTGTGGTGAAATGCGTTTTGCGAAATTAGTTTACAGGCGATGTTTCAGAAGTGGTGTCGGCGTGGGGTGGCGCGGTGAGGGCAACACTGCGGAAGCTCAAATGTCAAGGGCGCGCCGCACACCCGCGGTTGGCAACGGCATACGTGACTTCACTTACATCTCCGTAAGACCGTAACACAGCGCACGCCCGCCGGGCGGCGTAAATACAAAGGCGGATGCAACACAGACAGTAGCTGCACGCGTAGCATGAACACCGTAGAAACAGGTTTTGTCGACGGAAGAATAGACAAAATGACAGATTGTCATTGTTTATCTGTCATTTTGTCTATTCTTCCGTCGACAAAACCTATTTCTACGGTGTTCATGCTACGCGTGCTGCTGCAAAAGCCTTAAAAGTGGATCCACACAGCCCGGCGGCACTGCTGGCGGCTTGACCACAAACAAAGCCGCCGGAAAGAGCCAGTGCGGCTGTGAATCGAATGAGTTGTACGCAGATACTGGAGACAAAAATGGACGATAAAGCTTTGTGCAGACCAGCGCGACTTGACGCGTGACGCGACACCGTTTATTGTTATACCGTGAAGTTTTCTTATAAATTGTATTGTTCGTGTCGCGTCGCGCGACAAGTTGCGCTGGTTTGCAAAAGCCTTAACTGTTCCCCCGTTGCCGCGCGGTGCAGCCGGCGGCCTCGCCGGCATAAAGGCCGCCGGCTTTGTTGCGACTGCCGCACGCAAAGCCTAGCACACGCAAGCCCTAAGGCTAGGCCGCCGGGCGCCGGGCGCCGGGCTAGGTGGGTTCACCATAACGCATCCGTATCAATAAAGTATTACAAACACGATTACACCACCGACATTTAAAAACTGTCTGCAAGGTGATCGGTTCCGAAAGACATTGTTTTAACAAAAGCGACTGCAATACAGCTTACAAGTAGGTACAGTACGACACAACTTAGATGTATAGCATAGATTTGAACATTTTCATACATTAATTTCAATTTTACGAATGTATTTGGCTATAAGACTTTACAAGTTATTGCTTTTTCGAAAGATCATTTTCACCTTAAGCAGTAATAAAGATTGGTGATTTTGAAGGCGCACCCTGTTCGGATGGTGATCGGTTTTACGATTTTTTCCGATGCTACATCTAAGTTGTGTCGTACTGTAAGTACTTGTTCTGTCTACACTGTAGATCGCTAGGTAACTATAGTCTGTACTATGATCACGTTCGGAATGGCAACGTCGAACGAATGCGGTGGCTTTACAGACCGATCGCGGGAGACACTGAAACGCCTTCTACACGGGCGCCAACCGCGTCCCCAACAGAGGTGACCTTGGTTGGCGACCGGCAAAGTTGTTCAACGTTTGGTCGTAAACCATCATCTACACGGTTGTAAACCACCAAGATCACCTCTATCGGGACGCGGTTGGCGACCGTGTAGCAGGCGTTTAACAATTTTTATCATTTTCAAGTTAGTTTGCCCTTGACCTAGCGGCGAGTCGATGCGTGCGTGTGTGAATTATCTTTTAAAAATTGTTTAACTATTGAAAAATGATTAATAAAGACAAGTTAATGGCTTTCTAAAATATATACTGTGTGGAATACACAAGACAGCACAAGAAGAGTTATTTTAAAGAAAAAACTAACAATACGTGAAAATATAAAATTTAACTTTCACAGGTAGTACCTAGTATTTTGAGTAGAAATTAAATTCATGGTTACATATATCACCATTTTCTTTCAATAGGGACTCGGCAACAGTGGGTGCAGAATTTAAAGATTTAGTGGTGGCGTCTGATAATTGCCTCACGTTAATCGCGAACAACAATGATGGGGATCTTGATGAGTATTCGAAAGCTGATTGTCTGATATGGACATTATGAACGTATGCACTGGTGGATGCGCTGATTGGTTAACACAGCTACATTCGAGGCTGTGATGTTGATCAATGTTCTGCGAATCATGTTCTGACCAACTAGATGTTATTTACTGTCAAGTGAAGAAGCCATTGATTGCCAAACAGCATTCAAGTTTCCAAATATCTTAAACAGACTGTTTTTTTTGTCCAAAAGTCCCGATGTCAGCTCGTAATAAAAAACCGGATTATTAGGGACTACTCACACTTATTCAGCTCCATTCGCGTTTCGCTGAACGATTTTGGCCACACTTACACAGTTCTGCTTCTATAAGCCGCGTACAGCACTGATAAAACAGCGCGAAACTCTATATATAGCACTAGCATGATAATAACACATTTTATACTTGTTTGCCGCGAAAGCTGAATAGACGCGGAAAGCTGAACGGATGTGTACGCGTTTCCATACAATATCGTTGTTTTCTATAGGCATAAGCTGAATAGAGCTGAAAAACTGTGAGTTTATCCGGTCTTTTGCAAAAATCCTAGCAAATATTTGATTTTTCCAAATACTTATTAAATGGTGAGGCGACGACGCACCTAAATGCGAGTGGTCCGCAATAAATGACTCCGTCTAAAGTAGGAGTGCAGGCGGACTGCATAGGACTTACCAGAGGCAGTCCAGCATGATAGAGACATGCACGTGGCGCCCGCGGGGCTGCACTCACCTGCAACAACAAACAAACACCAGTCATTGACAGCACTGCGCAACGTACGCACTGCAACGCGACGTGGCGGGCTGGCGGCTTGTGCGCTCGCATTCAAAACGATCATAACAAAAAAAACCTTAAATAGTGCATGATTGATTACTTAACCCTAGCGCCTCAGCCATCTACATACTTAGTTGAACGACTCACACAACGTTATACGTTATTTTGTAGAAATACTGAAATAATCCTCCGACTGCAAAAATAGTTAGCATCTTTAAATATCTATGCGGACGTGCACTCGCCAAGAAAAACGAGCTAATTCAAGACTTTACTCGTAAATCTTTGAATTGAATGAAATATCAACAGAATGTGCTCTCAAGATAAACAACACATTCGTAATTAATAAAGTGTTAAGGAAAAATTACTTTAATTTCGGAATTCCATAACATCTTTTCATTCTTGTGACGTTGCAAAATGACATCTTAGGCGATATCCAGCGGTAGAACCTTGAAGCTGAAGAGTTGATCAACATTATAGATATGGCGCTGTTATTGGGTTTAATAATTAAATTGATGTTAATCAAGCTTCCAAATTAATTAACATACATAATTTTATCACCCACATTTTATAGTCATGCAAGGTCTGAAAAAACTAAAATAGAATAAATCATAGAATAACAAAGTGGATAGTCACTTATGTCAAACTATTCTGTTTAGTCTGTGGTTAGATTGTTCTCGGCTAAACGTAGATGGGAATTAGGTCTTTGGTTCTGCGTCTGGGACAAGAAGGTTGATATTTCCCGATCCTGGTGACGCTACGCGATGATGGAGATGGAACAGGTATGTTATTGGACAGGCACCAGTTCTGTGATGATCAGACTGTGTCCGTCCAATAATCTGATTGGAAATATATCAGTGATGTTATTTCAGTTGTAGCTGAACCTGTCTGGCTGTTTAGGCTAGCCTGAAACTGGTACGAACGTGCGGAGACGTGGCGCCCTGGTGCTATCCCGTGGTCTGGTGAATTTGAAGTCAGGCCCGACTAGTGGCGGGCAGTGTGCAGTGTGGTTTGACCACGGGCGTTCGCAGTTAAGAGGTTTGACCCAGCGAGTTCGAGTGCTGGCAGTGTGGCCATCCTTCTATTGGAAGTCCTTACCTACCCGGTATCTCGTGCAGGAAACTGTCGCCGCTTCCAGGTAACGAAACTGCGTCATCATCTTTTACGGTCGACCCGCAGGCCACGCGTTCGTGGGAACACAGAGTTTTATCTTGATTCCACAAACTGAGAGAGAGTTACAAACGGAAGTCATACTACTAGCTAACGTTTAATTGTAGTAGAACCTTAAAGAGAGAGATATACATGTGACCATTTTGATAAGGTATTTTCTGAGTGGAGTGATTTAGGCCTTTATGTTAGGAACTAGGTAATAAGACCAGTTGTTGTAAAATCAATGTGTTAGGTTGTGTCTCTGGGTGCTTTGCCTCAAATGTTATATTCCTCATAGGAGCGCAACCATAATAGGTCATTTACATACGATTGAGCTAAAGGTTGTTAAGCGTTCATCTCACGGATCCTCACAAGCGACTCTGAGCTTGTTATAATTAGTCTCATGTTTGTATCTCCTCTGACACACGCTGTCTCCGTCACAAGGTGACGGAGATAGCGTGTGTCAGGGGCAGATGCCATTTTAGTTAAGATTTGGGAAAGTTGTCTTTGTTTAGTGGCTTGCCACAATTTTGTGTACCTCTGTTATTAATACAATAAACTTTGAATATGTAATGTTTCTTTCCCAATACCTGATAAATTCACTTTAGCACGGCCCACGTTTTCGCCGGGTTATATTCTAGAAACATTCAATACTCCAATAGGTAATGGATCATTAACGCTAATGATTTCATTAATTTAATGATGTTGCACAAAACAATTTTCAAATAGATTATTGTTCAATTACCTAAAGTCGTCTTTAAACAATGTCGCTAATAGTTAGTGAAAAGAATGAACACGAGTCAAGTTTTCCATTTATTTAAAAAAAATCTAAGATAAGGTAAAGATAGATTTATTCGCTCAAACATGTATATGTTTCCGGCCAAACCCGATTTTAGGATGAACTTCGATGAAGTTTCGCCTAGGCTAAACCATTTCTCCCTTCACGCGTTAGGACAAACCAGTATAACCTAGGTCAAACTCGTGTTTTGTTGTCACTTATAAAACTGTTTTTACACATTTTACACGAAGAGTTTCGTCCTGATAACACTATTACTCCTATACTGCACCAATTTTAGCAGTTTTTATTGTGTTTTATCCACTGAACTGAGGTTTTAAATTTTTTAACCATTTAAATACTCAGAGCAGATGTTTTGCGTGGCAGTGGCGCCATCTCTCCTCCCCTAATATAGTCTATTTTAGTATACACACGACTTAGAGACTAGTGTTAGATGGTGGTGACTGTGACTGGTGTGAGTTTAGCCTAGGTCGAATCGGTTTATCCTAGTTAGAATTAACATGCTTTAGGATAAACTGGTACGTCCTAGTCTGAAGTAATTTCACTTAGTTTGTATCTTCTATAAGCTTTTGCTAGCTTTAAAGTTAAAGTGCATTGGAAAAAAGTGTGCATAATAATATAACTGATTCCAGAATATAAAGAGATGGCAATGTCATTTCATAGCGTATGAAATAGGGCTTACAACTATCGGTCGTTTTTAGCCCACTTCAAAAAGGAGGAGGTTCTCAATTTGTATGTTTATTTTTTTTTTGATGTTTGTTACGCGATTTCTCCAATTGTGGACCGATATTGAAAATTATTTTTTTGTTTGAAGGGGTATGCTCCCGAGGTGGTCCCATTAAGTCCCATATAAATTTTATTAACTTTGCTTGGATAGCTTTTGAGTTAGCTTCAATAATATATATATAATATATAATAATACATATTTTTTCTCACTTAGTTTATTTGGATGATATGATGATAATATAAATTCCTGTCACTGTTATACATAGTCGGTAGTGGTATTCGAATTTGTGTGGGGTAGGTACTACAACTAAAAAGTGAAAAAACTTTTAACAAAAAAATACAACCGACTTCCAAAAAAAAACACTACAAAGTGAAAAATAACTTTAATTTCGGAAGTCGGTGTCTTTGGTTTTGAATTTTCGTTTTTTGCCACCGACTTCCGAACTTAAAGTTATTTTTCACTTTGTAGTGTTTTTATTTTTCGCTTTTTAGTTGTGTTACCTACCCCACACAAATGCGAATTCCACTTCCAGCTACGCAATTAACAGTGACAGGAAGTTATCATCTTATCATCCATAAAATAAGTCCATACACAAGGTAGGTACTGTAAAACGTTGAGGAGTTCCCTTGACTGTCCTTCGTCTTCATCATCAGACCCCTAATGACAGTCACAACCCATCTAGGTGTAAAGTTCTCATCAATACAAATTAATCAAGCCCAAACACCAGGTAATTGCTGTAAATCGTTGAGGAGTTCCCTCGACTATCTTTCGGCTCCATCATCAGATCGACTTCATGGTTCATAAACGACGAATATATCCGCGAACACACATTAAAAAAAAAGACGTGTGGCACTCGGGGACTGCCGCGGTAAAGCTATTGCATAGCATTTTTTATCAACTTATGCAATTATAGTAGGTAGTGTAAAAATTAACAAAACAAAAAATAATACTGCAATAATTGTGATAATAATAATAAAATGTATGTAAGTAGAGTACTCACTCATTTTCTTTCACTATTTTTTCGTGACTTTCTTCATTAATAATTAATAGCTGCTCTTTCTTGAATATTTAAATTTCTCGGCATTGTAAAATATTAACCCGAATACAAGAAATAGCAATGGTGACATTGACAGGAACTGTTATTCACATTTATAGTTTTTAAAAATTGACACAACGTAATGGGAACATCAAACTAATAAAAAGGTTTTAATTTAACTATTAATAGTCAAGGATCATTCGTCTAAGTAAATTTAAACTTTGTTGTCAAACAGTTAAACATAATTTTCAATACAAAACACTCTCATTAGGTATTTTCGTTACGGAATTTCTGGATTAGCTCTCCACGCTCAAGACCCGCGATAGAAGCTATGCAATAGCTTAAAAATATATACCGTAAAATGAGGCTACTTTACCCCGTGAAGGTAAATATGCTCCGAATTTAAAAAAAGATTCTTTCGATCAAATCTCTAAATCTACAAGGAATTTGAAATATTTTTGAACGCATCCGATAAATGTTTTATAAGATTGGCGACATTAAGTATGCACTTCTGGTTTCCGCCATTTCTTTTCTTTGATATCAGCCATTGTTTTGTATGGTAAAAAAATTATAGTCTGCAAAATCCACCTCCATCGACGAATCTACTTGGATATTTGAGGTAAGAAGGATTTAATGTAGTTGGGTATGTAATTAGCTAACGTTATCACGGTAATATTTATTTGAAGTGTATATTTATTTGGGATTTTAACCTCTTTTACTTTCACGTTCCTACTTTGCGCCATGTTTGGGGATATTTTGCTCCTGGAGCAAAATATTTTTTTTTTTAATTCTTTTTATTATAACTGCTACCTATCGCATAGTGATTTAAATCATTTTTTATAGGAAATATGCCACGTCAATATGTATGAAAAGATCTCTCAAATATTGGAAATGGCCCAAACCAAAGGATGAGATCCAATATAATTGGAAAGAAGTTCTGGGATGTATATCTGCACCAAAGAAAATTGGTTGTCGTGAGTTTTATACTGTTCCTGAACTCCATAAAATTTGGGGGATCTAAGATCTCAGAAATAATTAGTAACTAAAGAGAAAACTTTTAAAATGTGTATTTTCATGGCTTTAATTGCTAGTTAGTAAATTAAATATTTTTGTTTTCTAAAAGTTTCCGATTGATTCTTGATAAATGTTACTTTTGGTGATTTGAATAGTTATTTTTAGCTATGAGAAAAGATTCTGAGACTGATTTAACTGATAGTACCTACAAATAAAAAGTTCCTTAATCATACATGTATAGTTTTATTTTGTTCAAACCATTTCACCAAGACGAGAAACACAAAATTTGTTTCCCCAATATAATTTTTTGGAGCATATTACCAGCTGAAGCTGTTAACTTTACCCCTGTCTCTAAAATGTGCCTGTTTTAGTACAAGTTAAGTGTAGGAGCAATGTTTCCGAAACGGTGGATAACATTGCTCCATTTTAAAATTTAAAAAAAAGAAGAAAATAAAAGTAAAATGAAGGTTTTGACATTCAAATATTAGAGCCAGAATGTTATATATGCTGTGGAAAATTTAACAAAAGTCATAACGGAGACGGATTCTAACGTCATTCACACTTTTAAATTTTTGGAGCAAAAAACGGGGCAAATTAGCCTCATTTTACGGTACGGTCGAATTGAGAAACCTCCTCCTTTTTTTGAGGAGTTCCAGTCGCCATCGATTCCATCATCAGAACTGAATTTCGATAAAAATGGGACCAATCTGGAAGTATACTATACCTTTCAAATAAGAAAATAATTTTCTAAATCGGTTCATAAATGACGCCACCCGTGAAATACTTATAATATAATCATTGAGAAGTTCCGGTGGCCATCTGTGAACTTCTTCATCAGTTCCAGTTAGTTTTTTTAAATGTTTGTTACCTCAGAACTCCGTCATTTATGAACCGATTTGGAAAATTCTTTTTTTATTTGAAAGGATACACTTCCCGATTGGTCCCATTTTTATCAAAATTCAGTTCTGATGATGGAATCCATGTAAAATTGAGGGAACTCCTCAAATATTATAGGCATACATATAGCGATTTTGGTATTTTCAGCAACAAGTTAAGCATTTGCATTCAGAAGTATCATTTGGTGAAGTGGAACTGATGAAGAAGTCCACAGATGGCCATCAGAACTTCTCAATGATAAGTATTTCACGGGTGGCGTCATTTATGAACCGATTTAGAAAATTATTTTCTTATTTGAAAGGTATAGTATACTTCCAGATTGGTCCCATTTTTATCAAAATTCAGTTCTGATGATGGAATCCATGACGACTTGAGGTAACTCCGCAAAAAAAGGAGGAGGTTTCTCAATTCGACCGTATATATATATTTTTTTAGGGTTGGGGTGACAAACGAAACCTTATTCATAAGCCTCCGCTGTCCGTCTGTCTGTCAGCGAGCTCTATCTCATGAACCGTAATAGGTAGGCAGTTGAAAATTTCACAGATTATGCATTTTATTGCCGCAAGAACAACAAATAATAAAATTATATATTAAAGGGGGGGTCACCATACAATAAAATTAAATATTGAAAAAAAAAAAAAACTTACCCTAGCATGTGGGGTATCATTGTCTAGAGCTCACCGAGTAGATAACAAATATAATTTTTATATGTTTTTATCTTCAAAAATGATGCATTAGGAAGAAGAAGTAGAAGTTGTCAGTTTTAGAGCATTTTTGTACGAGCTTTATCTCAACAACTAAACAAGTTAGGAATTTCGAAGTGTATAGAGTGCCGCGAGTTTCTTGTGGCACTCTAGTGTCACTGCCTCGGCCCGGCTAGGGTGCCGTGAGCGTTGCGTTGTCACTGTCACTTGTTATTTAGGTTAGGTTAGGTTAGAACTGTGACCACACAACGCACGAGCCGAGCGAGCGTAGCGAGCGGTGCCGCGGTAGCGGCCGGCGAAGTGCCAGGGTCCGTTTAGGCACAAGAGAATGTAATGTTTTGGGAATGTGGTGTTTTATAGCGATCTAACCTCGACAATCCAACAAAATACCAAGTGACGTGACTTAGTGACAGTGACAATGACAATCCAATGCTTGCGGCACTTGAGCCGGGCCGAGGCGGTGTTACTAGGGTGCCTGTAGTGGCAATTTATCCGATAGGGATAGAGTGCCAATGGTGGCACTCTATACACTGCCTAGGAATTTTTAAACTCCTATATATCATGTACCATGTACTGTTTATAATCAACAAATACTAAAAACGCCGATTCATAAGGTATTTTATGTAACAATGAACGATTTTCTGCAATATAAAATAATAATTTTGTAATTCATACTATTATTTTGCAATACAAATTCCACAGATAACTATTTACTAGTCGGAGTACATACATGCATAAACTCACGCCTTCTTCCCATGGGGGTAGGCAGAAACTACAGAACGCCACTTGCTACGATCCTTACATACTCCATTTGCCTCGTTTACGTTCATACATCTGGTCATCATACTACGCACCTGTCCTTTCTGAAGAACATCACCAATAAGGTCAGTATATGTCCTCCTAGGGCGTCCCCTCCCGGCGTTTCCAGTCACATCTGCCTTGAGTTGTAAATACATTTTGTTAGCCGCCTTTCATTCATCCTCTCAACATGACCAAACCATCTCAGCATACTCTTTTCAATTTTTGTCACTACATCGTCTTTTAACTCACACCGTTGTCTTATTACTCAGCCTACCATTCATAGTCAGACCACACATGCTTCGCAAAGAACGTATTTCCACAGCATTTATTCTACTTTCATGCTTCTTCTGCCACACCCAGCATTCACTTCCATACATAAGCGTCGGCACCAGCACACCATGAACAGCCAGTCGTGCCTTTTTGGACATCAACTGGCTGGTCACAACCGCATGTATAGCACCATTCACTTTATTTCCCGAATTTACTCTCCTTTCCACATGTTCATCAATCTTCCCTTCCCTTGTAAACAGACTCCCCAAGTATACAAACTCACTTACTTGCTCCACACTCTTATTATTAATTTTCACTAGGAGTGGACGTTGCGACGACGAACCGTTTCCAAAGACCGTTTTATGTTCTGCGACGTTGGAACCGTTTTACGTCCTGGGTTCAAACAGTCTTCGTTGCACAAACCAGTCTTCGAATTATTCAGTGCGATTCTTTATTTTACGTCTTTGAAAATACAGTCGAGAACGCAATGATAAATGATTCAACGAACGGAACAACACGAGTAGACGAGTCGTCGTCTTCGAACGACCGAACGGAACGCGACAAGTAGTAGACGGACGGACGACGAGTCACTCGTCGTTCGTCGTCGTCGTTTACAAAACAGTCCTTGCAATAAAAAGTGAACTTTATACCAATGATATAGAGTCGATAATATATTACCAGTTGTCAATGCGTCTCGTTCCGTTTGTTTGCAAAACAGTCCTTACAATAAAAAGTGAACTTTATGTCACTGATATAAAGTTCACTTTTTACATACAGTCGATAATGCTATTTCTTGGAATTCGAGCCGATATGAACGTCTCGTCGCGTGGATGTTACCTATTTAGATAGATAGATAGATAGATAGATAAATCGTTTATTTGAACTGCAACTATTTCACTCGACGAGAACGTCGGGAACGTCGAAAAGACGACAACGACGAGAACGTCGAAAAGACGGCAACGCAATTATTCTTCGTCTTCAAACCAGTTGCAACGACGACCGTTTCTTGCAACCGTTTTCGTCGTCTCGAAAACGGTTGCGTTTCGTCCGCGAAAAATTCGACAACGACCCACCACTAATTTTCACATCACACACCGATACATCCTCGTCTCTTTCAAACACCATGATATTCGTCTTATTCGCATTTATATTCATCCCTTTCATCCATCACAGTCACCATGTCTTGCAACTGTTCTGCTGACAATGCAAGTAGTACTTGATCATCTGCGTAGAGAAGGCATTTGACAGGCAACTCATTCATTCTCAATCCGCACTCACCTTCTTTCAAATCTGTCAGACAACTATCCATGTACAAGCTGAAGAGCCATGGTGACGCTACACAACCCTGTCTCACACCCCTCAAGATGCAGAACCAGTTCGTGTATGCCCCATTAATCCTAACACAAGCACTGGAATCCTTGTATAAAGATTTCAGTGCCCGTACCAAGTGCCAGTCCACACCGTACATGGATAGTGTTGACCACAGTTCTAGTCGGAGTAATGACATGGAATTAGTAAGTACTATCATGGCAGCATGTACTATACATGGAATTTTAATTTCAAAAAGCTTTCTTCAAAAGATTTTAAAACCGGCCAGTATTTTTTGAGTTTATCGACTTTTTCCAAAGTATCCTCAGACGGTGTTGATGTGTGTACCTCATGTTACAACCAGAACGGGTTACACTGCACTAGACAATATATTCAGTAACATTGAAATGAATGCTGGCACATACAGTGCGTTATTTAGTTACTTTAAACCGATGTGGATACAATTTCATATTGAGAAAACTTATTTGTGTAAAAATATTCGGCCACGGCGGCCAATCTCAACGGAGACTAGCCTTCGGCGCGGGAGATATTATAAGTCACAAGTGTGTGCGCAGACACGAGTGCACTCTGCACTCGTGTCTGCGCACACACTTGTGCACACACTCTTCCCTCACTCTCATAGTCCGATGGGATGTGTAAAAATAATAAGTAAGAAATAATAGATTTCTGTATGACTATAAAAAATAACGTAAATAAATACCTGTATTGACGGAATGTTGTAATTAAAATTTGGCGTATTTTGTGTAATATAGTCTGATGTAGCAAGAGAAATCCTTTTATTTATAAGTAACTAGCTTTACCCGGCCCGGCTTCGCACGGTTAGCACTAAGTACTTATCTACGGCACACCTACCTTTCCTAATTACCTATTTCTACCTAATTACCTACCCTACATATCTACCTGTTTACCTACCCTATATACCTATGCATACCTACTAATACTATGTTAATAGCAAATAAATAACTTTGACTTTAGTTAATGTTAAAACATATTACCGGATAAAGTTAACTTAATATTTTTCTCTTAAAATAAATGAAATATACTCCTACACCTATATTTTAACACAACAACATTTTTTCATTAAAATTAGACAATTTCTTTACAAATCTTTATGTTTTTTTATAGTGCCTCTGTTGTTACCTTTACGAAAGTATTAAAAAATTTCATAGTGTTAAATCTTGTACAACATGGTATGGAACCCTTCGTGTGCGAGTCCGACTCGCACTTGACCGATTTATTTATGTGTGTTCGCGAATAACTTCCATCGTTTATGAACCGATTTTGATGATTCTTCTTTTGTTGGATAGGAAATATCCCAAGGGTGGTACCATAATAAAGAAAGCAGGATCTAATGGCATCCCAGAGAACTCGAGGGGAACCTTCGAAAATCGTAGTGGCGACTAGTGAGTTTGTAAATTTAGTTTCATTAAGTATTTTTTAGATGTCGCGCAAGCTTTTGATAAAGTTTGGCATGAGGGTCTGGTATTCAAACTCAGACGCATGCTACCTCCAGAATTTGCAGACATTCTAGAATCATACATAAGTAACAGAATGTTTAGAATAAGGCAAGAAGATGCATATTCCGAGCTAAAAACTATAAAAGCTGGGGTACCACAAGGAAGTGTGTTAGGCCCAATCCTGTACTTGCTATACACATGACGTGATATCCCAGAGCTAGAAAACAACACCATTGCGACCTTTGCAGATGAAACAGCTATTATGGCTACCGGATCAAGCCACAAAGAAGCAGTCGAAAAAGTTCAACTAGCTGTGAACAAAGTTTATGGCTGGACACAAAAGTGGAAGATCAAGCTGAATGAATGAAATGATCAAAATCAATTCATATTGACTTCACTAACAAACACTGCGATTACCATCCAATCTATATAAATGGCACGCAAGTGCCTTATGCTAATACAGCCAAATACCATGGCATAACCCTTGACGCCAAACTGCGTTCGAAACCTCACGTCAAAAAGAAAAGACAGGAACTCGACATACGTTATAAAAGTATGTATTGGTTACTCGGAAGGAAATCCTGCCTATCAATACATAATAAAATTATATTATACAAGCATATTCTCATGCCAATTTGGACGTATAGCATTCAACTTCAAAATCAACCGAAGATGGTGTTATTTGCAGATGACACATCATTGATCTTTAAAATCAACCGACGGTCGCAAAATCTTGACGACGTGAATAGCTCTATTCTTCAGGTCCAAGATTGGTTTACGGTAAATAATTTGGTACTGAATAAAAATAAAACCAAATGCATTAGATTTAAATTACCTAATGTTAGAAGTAGCGAATGTGACATTATATTGAATGGAGAAAAACTGGAATTTATTAATCAAACGGTTTTCCTGGGAATCACGCTAGACGAGAAATTACAATGGGGACCTCATATAACATCTCTTGCGGGGCGGCTAAGCTCGGCCGCTTATGCTGTTAGAAAGATCAGACAGTTAACAGATGTAGAAACCGCGCGTTTGGTCTATTTTAGCTACTTCCACAGCATTATGTCGTATGGCATTTTACTGTGGGGTCGGGCTGCTGACATTGAATCTATCTTTATTTTGCAAAAGAGAGCTGTCAGAGCCATTTATGATCTCCGTCGTCGCGAATCTCTCAGGGAACTATTTAAAAGGATTAATATTATGACCGTTCCTTGCCAATTCATTTATGAAAATATTATGTATGTAAGGAAAAATCTACATCTTTTTAATAAAATAAGTGATAGACATAATTTTAATACTAGAAATAAAGATAAACTAGATCAACCATTTTTCAGATTATCTAAAGTACATACATCTTTTATGGGGTACTGTGTTAAATGTTACAACAAAATACCTTGTGATATATTACAATTAAATGAAAGAAAATTTAAAACTCATGTAAAAAGTACACTTTCTAAACAAGCATATTACAGATTAGAGGATTATATCCAAGATAAGAATGCTTGGAAACATGCTGGTCCTGCTCCATAGGACAATTTAGAGTCTAAACAAAATCAAACTGGTTGCTTACTTAATTGTATTTATTTTTCATTATATGACATTGATTTTACATCCTGTGATTAGTTCCTCACACACTGACTTATTAATTGTAAATTTTTAGTAGATTCATCTATTTTTACAATGTTTGTGAATATGTGAACACCATGTATCTACCACATAATTAATTTATCTGTCGTTTGCTCCAATTTAAATTATTCTTACTGTATACAGTAATTTTATTCTAGGTGCATCGTCTTCACATATTATAATTATATAAATAATGTACTTATACAAAATATTGTAAAACATTTTAAAAGAGTAACGGTGGAGTTTCTTGCCCATTCTTCTCCATACGAAAACTACATTTTGGAAGGGGCGGTAGAATCAATAATATATAATAACTATAATTTGTAAATTTTGACGTTCAAAAGTGCCTTCAAAGGCCTATTTGAAATAAATGCTTTGACTTTGACTTTGACTTTGACTTTGACTTTGACTTCAACTTTGGGGCTGTACTAAACAAAGCAACATCAAAATAATTCAACAATTCCAAAACAAAGTACTCAGGGATGCTGTAAATGCACCATGGTACATTAGAAATGATGACCTCCACCGTGCGTGACCTTAAAATGGAACTCGTCACCACCATCATCCAAAAATTTGCTGAAGCCCACGAACACAGACTCCACCG
Source organism: Conistra vaccinii (assembly GCA_948150665.1). Taxonomy (NCBI): domain Eukaryota; kingdom Metazoa; phylum Arthropoda; class Insecta; order Lepidoptera; family Noctuidae; genus Conistra; species Conistra vaccinii. The sequence continues at coordinate 381,828 of OX411324.1, forward strand.
ACATGTGAATGTTGAGGTAATTCAGCTGCTAGACAACACCGACATAGTGCGCAGGCTAAAGAGAACTAAACCGTTTGAGTTAGTGTAGTGTGTAAATATTGAATTAATAATAAATAGTAACAATGCTGTGCTATATATGTAACACATGAACAAAGTGTTTTATCAATTATCAGACCCTAAGAAAGTGCTACGAAGTTGACGTTGTGTAAAAGTGCAAATTGACACTATTCTTAGTAACATAATCTATCTCGTAAAATATTAAGTTAGAATTAAATTACTTATTAGTCTATTAGGCTAGATTGTAATCAATTACTAAGAACTTCAGTTCTTAATAATAAGAAAAAAAAAAAAAAAAACTTAAGTATTTTAAAGCACTACTATTTAATGAAGGTCTGGAGTCGATCTGATGATGGAGCCGAAAGACAGTCGAGGGAACTCCTCAACGATTTACAGCAATTACCTGGTGTTTAGGCTTGATTAATTTGTATTGATGAGAACTTTACAACTAGATGGGTTGTGACTTCCATTAGGGGTTTGATGATGAAGACTCACGAAGGACAGTCAAGGGAACTCCTCAACGTTTTACAGTACCTACCTTGTGTATGGACTTATTTTATGGATGATAAGATGATAACTTCCTGTCACTGTTAATTGCGTAGCTGGTGGTATTCGAATTTGTGTGGGGTAGGTACCACAACTAAAAAGTGATCAATAAAAACTTTTACCAAAAAAAACAACCAACTTCAAAAAAAATAACACTACAAAGTGAAAAATAACTTTAATTTCGGAAGTCGGTGGCAAAAAACGAAAATTCAAAACCAAAGACACCGACTTCCGAAATTAAAGTTAGTTTTCACTTTGTAGTGTTTTTTTTTTGGAAGTCGGTTTTTATTTTTTTTGTAAAAAGATTTTATTAACTTAAATATGACCCTGAGGCATCTCTTTTGTGCTTTAAATGCAACTTCTTTCTTAGTTGAGTTACTACAAAAAATAATACCGTATCTGAGAACAGATTCCGATAGCCCGTAGTAAGCAGTTAGTAACGCATCTATGTTAACAGTGCGGGACAGAATGTACAAAGCGTACGCACTACTGCTTATTCTTTTAGTCAGGGTTCTCTACATGCGCCTTCCAATTTAAATTGCGATCTATTGTACACTCTGTCAAAAAAGTACCGGGAAAAGATCAATAATACACAAAATGTTAGTTATTCATCCAAATTGATTTTATCACCTTCAAAGTATGCTCGTTCAGAAACGATACACTTACGTTACGCCAATGAATAATCAAAGACACCAAAAAAATTGTTTACGCTTTTTCCGGAATTGAGTTTAGTTCTCGTCGCGAATTCTGTTTTTTTTTTCAGTTTCGATTCAGTTAGAAGGCGCCACTCCGAAGCTTGTTGACTAGTTTGCATGTCAAACTCGCAAACCCACGTCTCGTCACCAGTAACAATGCGTTTCATGAATGTTGGGTCGGAATTGACTCGTTCTAGCATGTCTTCAGCGACTCTTATGCGATTGAGTTTTTGGAGAAAATTCAGGTCTTTTGGGACACAGGACGAATAGTTATTGATATTAAATAACATGATTAGTACATATTTAAAATGAACTGAGAAGTTAGAACAATTTGTGTTTTTTTAAATATGGAAATGGAACACACCGCGACACTGCTGCGGGCCGTCCCGCGCATTGTTTTTTTTTTTTTAATTCACACTGGCTGTTTATATAAAACAGCCAGTGTGAATTTAAAAAAAATACCTCACAAGACCGGAGCCCAGTGTTTCCACTTTTAGGGATTTCTCCTTTTTTTTTGGGAAATATTGCCAATAATAAGCATGGTTTAGGGATATTTTATTTTGGCAGGGATTTAGGGAAATTTAAGGAAAAATTGAACTTGAGTTAGTAGCCCATGTACTACTTTACTCTATGGCACCACCGATTGAATAAAGGGGATTCCCTGAAACTTGTAATAATTGTAATACTTACGTCTAATTTTAGTTTACCATGTTATTGTTAATAGTACTATTTCTGTGGCTAAAGACGACATCGGAAATAAGTCGCATTATACCTAGAGTCTCATGTCTTAGAACCAAAAATTCGAAGACATGTGACATCCACCAACCCGCACTGGGCCCGCGTGGTGGATTACGGCCCACTCCCTCTCACAGAGAGGAGGCCTGTGTCCCAGCAGTGGGAACATTAATAGGCTGATGATGATGATGATGATGATGATGATACCTAGAGTTGGTTTGTTTCGTCTCTCTCGATTTATAATTAATGTTTTCTAGGTATTTATGCTATAACAATTAAAAATTCCCTAAACCAAGGAATTTTTATATTTTTTAGGGAATTTAAGGGATAATTCATTAAGAAACTGGGGAAAAACCAAAAACGTAAGTGGAAACACTGCCGCAGCTTTTTCGTTTTTATTCTATTAGATATTTTCATGTAAAAAGTTTCGTAGCAGACTACACCAAAAGTTCTATTTTTAAAATTCATTCTCGCCCTAGGGCGGGAAGCAATTACTATGAGTCTTTCCCGCCCTAGAGAGGGAAGCAGGGTTTTCCACCCGCTACTCGGATCAAACAAATACTACTTTCCGAGCATGAGAGATGAAATATATATGTCGTGGCCAGATCTTAGAATTGATCATTTCATGAAGTGTTCGACCATTTCATGAAATGGTTGTGTTTCATGAAATGGCCAGCTAAAATTGGCCATATCGTTTAAACGTCAACGTTTAATGATCTGTCAGTCGACGTTTGGCCATATCATTAATGTAGGGTGTCCATGGTTTATGGTGTAGTAAAAATTGCTAACTGCGACCAAATTGGAAGTAGCGCTCGCCAGCCGCTGCCGCGGCACCGCTCGCTTCACTCGCTCGGCTCGCGCGTGGTTGGTCACAGTTCTAACCTAGATTAACACATTTCGTCGGGAACTCGGGGTGCCATAAGCGGCGTGAATTTTTTATTTTAAGTGCTATGTTGCTCACCACACCGGTTGTGGTACCCCGACATGGGTTAGGTTAGTAACTTCCAAGTTGTTCACTTTCCATAATATCACATTTGGAAATCCAATAAAAGTCTATCGAGTTTTCTTGCGTGGTCACCCTACTTTATTTGATTTGTTGTATGCCGCCGCCATGATGCACAACAAAAATAAAGCGACATCAACGCCTGTACCGGTGGATAATCTAACTATTTTACGATATGATCAATAATTTTTGGCCACATCATGAAGTATTCGTGCGTTTAACTGTTCATATCGTCAAACGTTGAGTATTCAATGATCTGGCCAGACCACATCATGATGTGATCAGCCGGCGATGTTCTATTTCATGAAATGCAACCATTTCATGAAATGGCCGAACACTTCATGAAATGATCAATTCTAAGATCTGGCCACGACATATATATATATATATATATATATATCTATTAACAAAGTAAAAGAATGAATCAATCACTCGCAACTTCGATCGTTTGTTTTGATCGCGTGTAAAATGGAAATGCACAAAAAAGTCGATGACCAATATTATTCATTAAATATTCTACGGTAGTTTAACATACCCGAAATTTTTCTTTAAAGCAGAAATCTGTAATTGAGAAGGAGAAATTGATTCAAATTTATATGACCGTCATGTCAATCATTTAAAAGCTGTTGCATGTATTTATCATCACTACTCTTACTGCTCGATGTAAGTACCATTTTTGTAATTAACCTTTTATAAAAATTTTCTTACACCTTCAAAATCCAAAATATCATTTCGCGACGAGGGTAACGCTCCTGTCAGAATTGTCGGACAATTCTACAAATATGTCAATATGTCATGAGAATAAAGCAAACTTAACAAGTTTTTACGACAAATTGTCACTTGTCAGTCTTGTCACCTGTCGCTCAAAAAGTAATATGTCGAATTGTCGCGACATTCCGATATTATTTGCGAATTTTCCACCATGACAATAATGTCGCCTGTAAGTTTTAAACAGAAAAATTGTCGGATTGTTACTTTTTAACATAATTATGTCGGACTTGTCGAAGCTTTATTAAAAGGGCCCAGGTGTAACAGATGTCTTTAAACAATGAGAATTTGTACAACCGTTATTCAGCCCTCGGACCTTGTGTACCTAGTGTACCTACTTGTAGCGAACGTATAACCTAAAATAACTCGTTGCCTTTGTCGTATTGAGTTTGAAAACCATGGATTATTTAATATATTTCGATATTTTTGTTGAAATTGTTAATGAAGAACCACCAAAAAAAATATTTAATTCTGCGTTCTTAACCTAATGGATGCATAATAGTGAATTAAAAATAATTTATTTTAATAATTCATAAAAGAACGTAAAATCAGTAGATTTAGAAATAAAATAGACGTAATTATTTGAATTTACATTTTTTTACTGACAAGTATAAAGTTATGAATGTTTTCCCAAATAAAAAAATGTCACTGATATTACGCAGTAGCAGTTTCAGAACGCACCTTCTAATGATGCCAGTGGTTTTTGTCATAAGCACTGGGTAACTATCCATCTATACTAATATTAGAGGAAAGATTTTTTTGTTTTTTTGTACCGAATAGCCTCCGAAACTACTGGTCCGATTTGAACAATTCTTTCAGTGTTAGATAGCCCATTTATCGAGTAAGGTTATAGGCTATATCATCACGCTAAGACCAATAGTTCAAAATTGGTTTTTTTTTTAGCGTTAGCCCAAAGTAACTATTCCACGCGGACGAAGTCGCGGGCAGAAGCTCTAGTTGTTTATACACTGATTATTAGTAAGGGTAAGGGTAGTGTGTAACGCCTATTCACAGCTTATACATTGTATCAAACTCAAACTCAAACTCAAAGCATTTATTTCAAATAAACCAATTACAGGCACTTTTGAATTGTCAAGGGGTCGGTCAGTCAGAAAAGATGAAGCTAGATGCCCATTCCAAAGCGTAGTAGGTACCTATGGAGAAGAACGGGCAAGAAACTCCACGGACACTCTTTTAAATAAAAATTTGGTTACAAAATATTGGTTACATCATTCATGTTGAACTTATACATGTGAGAACGATGCAAAACGTTAAAAGCGTCCGTAATAAAAGATAAAAACAAAAATAAAACAATTAAAAAATTAAATCAAATTAAAATAAGCCATGGCAGCTATGAGATGACCAGTCACAACTGACGGCGCCCGTTCACGAACATGACGCATGGATTAGCACCATTCAGCTCAACCATTTTGAAGGGAGCTAAATGATCCAACACACACGCCACCGTCAGCGTGACATTAGAGTGAGCATGACATACTCTCAGCCGCCAGGGCACATTCAAGTCAATGAAAGACATACCCAGTACCTAAATGGTAGCTTTATAGTCTGTACATAGTACTCACACATGTGCTATGCAATTATACAATGCTAAGAGATTGAATTTATACAATGCAAAGATAGTTTTTAAAATCTTCCGCAGCTCCAACAGTATTTTCAGATGCTATACAATACAAGTGTTAAACAGATGTTTATCTTATTTTTATTAGTGAGGCTGCTAGTGGATAAATATAAGATTTATTAATCATATTTGGTACTAGCTTCTGTCCGCGGCTTCGCCCGCGTGGATGTCGGAAATTATCCCACAGGAACGTGTAACATGTCCTAAATCAGCGGGGTAATTGCGTAGCACTTACAATAGCAATGGGTTTCATTTTGACAGTTTAACAATTAATTGCGTTATTTACGTTATTTCTCGAACATAATTATTAAGCAATAGCTTCTACTTGGCGCTCTGGCGCGTCATCCCCTGGCTGGCCCGCCCCTCCACCCTCGTTCTGTGCGCCGTCGACTCAATATCGCAAGTTATTCTTATCGTTCTAACTTTTAAACTATTTGTCCAAATTACTTAGTGTAAAAGACAAACTTTATCTACATTAAATACCAAAAGCGATGAAGGTATTTATTTTGATAAGAATTAACTAAATACTCTAAAATATGCAATGTAAAAAAAGTATTCAATTTAACTGTATTTATTGCTTACTATTTTGGTTATAAAGGCTTTTATTTAGAACTCTTTAAGACAAACAATCCCACAATACATTTTCTTCATGTAACTCAAACGGTTTAGGCAGCGCACGCAGCATACGGTGGAGGTCTGCCCGGCTTGGGTGTACCACCGCCGTGTCCTCGTGGAGGCGATCGGCGGCGGTGACCTCTCGCGTACGGCCCTGGTTCAGGCCATGGTGCGGAGCGAGAGGGCATGGCAAGCCGTCACCTCCTTCTGCAAAGCAGTAATGCTCGCGAAGGAGAAGGTGGAGCGCGCGAGGGAGTGGCAAAGGCCGCGCCCTACCAGCCCTAGCCGCCGCCGCCGTAGGAGACGTCCCGGGCGTCGGGAATTGATAGCCGATTTCCGGCCACCGTAGGCGCGGGCCTGCGGATGGAGAGCAACGGGCAGCTCGCCGTCCGATAAGGACCAGGCCCGGGTCGACGGCGCATCGTGTTCCACGCGCGCCTCAAAGAGATATCAAGGATCGAAGGAACACGTGTGGGTTTTAGTCAGTAAGAGTCTGACACGCCCTTCCGCTCCGCCCAGAGCGGGAGAAGTCATTGGATGATAAACCGCCCAAAAAAAAAAAAGGCAGCGCACGCAAAGATAGATATCAGAGGGCAGGAATTTTTCCGACTTACTTGATACTTATCGTTATATTATGGCCAAATCACATAAAATCTTTATAAATTGTAGCCTATGTGTTATTCTAATGTATAAGCTACATTATTGTAAAGTTTCATCAAAATCCGTTCAGTAGTTTTTGTGTGAAAGAGTAACAAACATCCATCCATCCATCCATCCATCCATCCATCCATCCATCCTCACAAACTTTCGCATTTATAATATTAGTAGGATTAATGTAGGGCAGTGTTTTTCAACCTTTTTCATGACTTGACCCCATTAGTATGAAAAAAATTTTTCGCGACCTCGACCATTCGAGAACGATTTGAACTCAGTCGAGATTCCCGCTGAGTCGAAGTTTCTGCAGCACGAAACCTAGCCTGATGTTCCCGAGTTGCAGAGAGCCTTGCCTCACGACCTTCCTCAGATTCCTGTGATCGAACTAATCTCATCCTTTTAGCATTTCTGCTACATTGGGAGAGGTTGGATCTTCTTCGAGGCATTCTTACAATAAAATAGTACTTACTACTTAACACACAGTTATTTAGTAAACACGTACTATATAAATACTTACAGATTATTATACAGTCTAAAATTGTCACAGTTTAAGTAATAAGTGTTAAGACGTGTAAACCAAACGTACTAACTTTATAAAACAAAAGAATTGCTAGAAAAATTAATTACTAACCTGAGCTAATAAACTTATACTTAATAAAGAAAATCAAGAAAAGAAATGCCTAACCTATACCAAATACTTATAATATTTATATACAAACCCTAAATAAAAATTAAGATAAGTATACCGAAAATTAAGGAAAGAAATGCCTAACCTATTACAAATGTTCGATGTGATTCTTTAAATTGACATAACTTTTTTATTTATGAACCGATTGACATGAAATAAACACTAAATGTTAAGTGAAGCTTACTACAATATATTAGTGAAAACCGCATCTAAATCGAATAAGCCGTTTCTGATATTAGCGTGCACAAACACACAGACAAACAGACAAACCGACAAACAGACAAACAGACAAAAAAAAATTTAATTACAATCTCGGGTTCAGCATCGATATAATAACAACCCCTGCTATTTTTTTTTCATATATTTCCATTGTACAGACACCACTTTTCTACAATTTTATTATATGTATAGAATAGATATAGAAGAAGATAAATAATATCATCCAAGAAGAAAGCGGGAGGATGAATAGGATATGCTTGGTGTCGTGAAAAGAAAACGTTGTATAAGGTCAATGTGTGGCCTGAAAATGACAGACAGTTGTGTGCCTATGTTTATGTGCGTCCCTAAAAGTGTTAACATTTCCGGCATTATATGTATATTTTGGAACTGGCCATTTTTGTAAGAAAGAATAAGAATTATTTTCAAACCGTGTCAGAAACTAGAAAAAGGCCTGTTAGAAGCCAATATAGGAACCTATTACAAAATGGTAGTTACAACACAGCTTTACTTAAGAAAAGTGTTTTCGGCATGGGCCCCACAATTTATAACAAAATACCAGCGGGGCTAGCACAGAGCGTACCCAAGACGTTAGTGACAAGACATGATAAATTTTATCATGTCTTATAATTTGTCTTAAATGGTAGCACGGGTCAACCATGTGATAAAATCTGAGGCGCCGTGACACAGTAAATTTAAAAAATTTAAATGTCTATGATCAGTGATATGCGACCAAATAAAATAATACGTTTTTATAGTACAGGTTCATACAGTTTTACAACTTTTTAATTTTGTTGTGAACTAATTCACTTTTGACGTACGGACGACAGTCATTGGTGGCATTTGTGACAAAATTGGTGCGCCCATAGTAGCAAATTGAATCCCAAATAAACGTCAAGAAGTTATGTCACAAGTCAAGAGATTATCTCACGCCGTCGTGCTAGCATTTGTGACAAAGCTGTTTTATCGCCCAAATTGTGATAAAATGTGTGACTCAAGCTATCTCACAGTACGCCATGCTCGATGCTCAGATACTATAAAAAATAATCCATTCCAAATGTTTAAAAAGAAACTGACAGCCCTATTACTTGTTATGTGTTATTATTCAATTAATGATTTTTTAAATGACATAACACTCTAGATTTAATTATTGACATAGTTTATTTCCTAATTATTATTCATTTTATTATGCACGTTTTAAATTCTATAATGATTAATTTATTTTTATAATATTTGTGACAATTTTAATTTGATTGACGTGTTTCTTTTTTGTTAATACTTTCAATGTTCGCATGCCTTAAGAGGGTTTATTCTGAAAGTTGGCAACGTCGCAAAAAGATGTCAAATATTTCGCTGTTTTGATTAATATGATAATAAATCTGTATAAAAAAAAAATATGTCGCCATCTAGCGAACTAGAATATTGATTATAAAATGCAATAATTAATATCGTAACACCGAATAGTTCGTTTTAGATGTAAAAAAAGTATTTGGAAACTTTTCAAATGCCTTTTTTTCACCTAAAACGGGTACAACATTAAATTCAATGTTAAAAATGCAATTCATTATTAATATTCTAGTTAGTTAGCCACATTTTTTTATTTCCATACAGTAGGTAAACATTTGACAGCTATTTACGACGTTTACGACGTATGGTAGATTGTACAGGGATCTAAAAAACTGTAAACACCTTTATTTCAAATACCTACTTTCTAAGCAAATAAACGATTACTTACTTACTTACGTGCCCACGCCATGTACAATATAATACATACCATATAAGTATATAACACACGTCCTCATTCGGCGGGGGGTAGACATATATGTTTGTGTCTATCGCTCATAACTATAATATTACCTATACATGAAGCAATTATGTTTTCATAGTTGAATTACTTCCTGAAGGGAAAACAAAAAAAACTTGTTTCTACAAGGTTCAGTTTTCGACTTTTATTTCGGTGAGTAACTCCGAAACGTGACGCTTTAGGATATTATGTTTACACTTTTTGTTTGTTTAAGTGTCCTCTATCTAAATATATAACTTTCGTTGTACACCGCGATTCTGAAAAAAAAATCTTGATGGCGGCCGACGTTAGGGCCACCCGCCATTCAAAAATCTTCAAACCAATTTGCCAGACTTGATGCAGAGACGCTTCGCTTGCTTCGCTAGCTCGGTCAATTAAAGTTAGCGAAATTAAATAAATAAATATAATTCATTTAATTCAGGCAAAACCCATATTACACAAAATAAAATTTCACAAAACACATAAATCACAATAGAAAAATAGTAAAATGTTAATGCAATATAATTATAATAATAACAGAATCTAAATTAAAATGATTATGTCAAATTATATTAAATGTTATACCTACCTACATTACCTACCTACTGACACCTAGATTGAACATGAACAGGCACTTTATTTACAAATAAACTGCTAACTATTCGTCAAACCGGTTGAATTTCAATGCCAACAGGTATTAAGGCATAACATTAGAGAACTGTGACTCTGTGACCTACTTATGTGCGAGTAGAAAAAAAATTACATCCATGCGGAATTGTAGTTTGTAGTTTTTTTGATGGCTTTCTTTTCACTGTAAGCCAAGTTGCATGATGCATTCATCTAGAGATTTATCATTAATGACCGAAAATAATTCTGGAATGATCCATTAAAACGCGACCATGTGCGTGTCGGACCACGCAGAATGAAGGGTTCCGTAGTTGGAATGAATTTATACCAAGAACAAACTTCATTGTAGTTGAAAAACAGCTCAGTTCTCCCATAGATTCCAACAATCTTGGGTGCAGCCGTGCAGCGGCCAGATCATGGTGGACTTTTACGGAACGGATTATCATAATTAAAGCGTATATAAAATGTCGTGTTTGTACTGTTAACCGTTGAGGAGTTGCCTCGTCTGAAGCCAATCCTGGGTGCAGCAATCAGATCATGCTGGATTTTAGACAATCACTATATATCGTCTTGACTGCTCATACGAGCGACTCAGGCTCACGACATGTCGTGGTGAGCATGTCGCGACACATAATACACTTCTCATCAGAAAAATCGAAACACTTCCGTTTTTTTGGTTTCTGTCCTAATTTAACACATAAGAGATCATTCCATGAAAATAAATCACATGATTGTATAGCTGACAGTTTGGCCATTACAGTGATAAGCGAAAATTCTAAATTTTAACTTAGAATTTCATTTGTTTATCCTATAAATGAAATGATTCACTGTTTTGAGACAAATGTTTGTTTAGAGTTGGAGTACATTTCACCTGTGAAAACTAAAAAATAGCGTTTATCTTATAACTTTTTGTTCTGTGTTCTGTATACTGTGTGTGTACTGTGACTTTGGGACGTCTGAAAAAGTTTTTTTTTTTTCTAAAAGATATGGATACTTCGCCCGCAGAAGCCGCCCAAGTGGTGGCATTGCTGGATTCTGGCCTTAGTCAGCGTGTTCTGGCTGAAAGATTGCATCTAAGCCTGTCGTCTGTTCATAGAGTTTACAAACGCTATCGGGAGACTGGTTTGTTCACGCGCCGTTCAGGATCTGGCAGGAATCGGGTCACTTCTGAGCGAGATGATTGATTTATTGTAACAACTTCTTTACGAAATCGACGCCTTAATGATTTTCAACTGCAGCAGCAGCTTCATGTTGTACGTAGGGAGGCTGTAAGTGACTATACAATTAGAAGAAGGTTGAAGGAACGTGGACTGGTACCGCACAAGCCAGAAAATGGGCCGAAATTAACTGCAGACCATCGAAGAGCGCGCCTTAACTTGCACCTTGCACCTTGTGAGCACCTAAATTGGTCATACCTCCAGTGGAACAAAGTCCTCTTTTCTGATGAGTGTAAAATTATGCTGTATGGTAACGACGGAAGGCACAAGGTCTACAGAAGAGATTGAGAACGCTTCGCACAATGCTGCATTGAAGAAAAGGGCAGCTATGGTGGCGGTTCGTGAACGGTTTGGGGAGGAATCAGCGCTGACGGTAAGACAGAGCTTGTCTTTGTGTCTGGGCCACGTCTGCCTGCATAAACCGTCATCGGTACATTAAACAGAGTCTTGAGCCTCACGTGATGCCCTATGCACATTTTATTGGTAACCGTTTCATATTCATGCACGACAATTCTGGGGCTCACACCGCGAGCGTCGTACGAGATTATGTTACCGAAGTCGGTATCTCCATTATGGAATGGCCAGCAAGAAGCCTGGACATGAATCCGATTGAACATCGAATTTATGGGATCTATGGGATGAATTAAAGAGACGAATTCGTGCAAGGGATCCTGCCCCAGAAACACTTAGCCAGCTGCAAAATGCAATTCAAGAGCAATGGAATGGAATGCCACAACATTTGATCGTGACTCTCATCCGATCGATGAATAACCGTATGGGAGCAGTAATAAGAGCTCGGGGAGGGAATACAAGTTATTAAATAAGAATTAATTAATTTGTAATTTTGATCTGAATTTTGAATTTGTTTTTGAACAACATAAATTTTAATTTTATTTTGTTTTAACTGGATTTTGATTCATAACTAAATTTTTTATTATGATTTTGAATTTATATAATTGTGTTTTTAATTTTAAATTATTCTTGTTTTTTATTTTGATTTGTAATTAAATGTAATTTTTATTCAGATTTAGATTTTGTTCTTCACGAGTCTTAATTTGATTATACTAAATTTATTGCTGGCACGCGCCGCGCGGCAAAAGCCGGCGGCCTCACTTATGTATTGTTGATAAACTGGAAGAGTGGAAGTACCTAATACAAGCAATTTTTTGCTTAAAAGGTACTTCTTATAATTGTAATGTTATTCACATAAGTTGTAGAAATAAAAGCTTTTTTTTTTTTTTTTTTTTTTTAAATAAACGTTTCCTAGCTTTTTTTTTTTCATTTACGTGTGTTGTTTTATCAATTTCCTTCCATACAGATTAAAATTAAAAATGACTTGTTAAACAAAATATGAAACCTATGAAAGGAGAATGATCAAAAGTGGTACCAAAAAGTCTCGCGCATCAAGATCAAAATGTTATAGTAATTAGTTTCATAATTTTTTACGACACTACGCGTCGGGGTTTTGATTTTTGAACAGGGAATTTAGTTTTGAGTTTAAAAGTATGGATATTGTTTTACTACTGATTCCGTCGGCCCACCCGACAGGATAAAAATGACGTTCCGTTACACTTGAACAACGTCAACTATCGACTTGCATGTCAAGCGGACTTTATCGATTTTTGATGAATCGACTAACCAGTAATAGTTTATTTTGTTTATTATACATATATAACTATAATGTTTGCTTGAAAAACATTTCACGAATTATATGTATTTGCTTTGCATGCGCGCGTTCGATTTTTGGAGTATGAGAAATGTCAGTTTTGACTTTATTTTTTCAATGTTGCCTAGTGTGTATTTTTATTTTAAATGATTTAGTTGACGAGATCTGTCCGGCCATAGAGTAAAACCATCCACAGTGGATATTAGCCTTTATTTCAGAGTAGAAATAGAGATTAAAGGCCGAAACACACTAGTAACACCCCACGCCATCACACGCTTGCTTATTGGCCAAATGATGAAATGTGGCCAATGAGTAAGCATGTGATGGCGTCGGGTGTTACTAGTGTGCGAGTTCTGCCGCGTGAGAGGGTGTCGCACAAGGTGCGACACCGGGGCTTGAGGATCATATGGGCGTAGTGTTGCACCCCGTGCGACATCGAGGCCTCACCGGAGCAACAATTAAGTAAAATCAGTACATCAAATGGATTTAGTTTGCTAATGCAATAAACCAAACTAAATCCATTTGGTGTCAATTATGACACAAAATCGATTTTTTTACCATAGAGATTTTGATTTATCGATTACATCCACAAATCCCGACTAGTTTATAGTTATCTGTGCATCTGACATTTGTGTTTTATTCACAGAGCACTATTGTCTACGAGTTGTACTGTACTAACTGTTGCGCTAATATCGAAACTGTGTTTTTGAAAGTTCTTATAGTTTTTATAGTAAATTATTGAATTGTGTTGAGAAGTAGAACTTGTTTCTATTTTGTGATTTTTGTTTGTGTTTTTAATTGTGCAAATATGTCGAATCGTGGGGTCGACCGATTGAGACCGTCAATCACCCGGCAAACCCGACGATGTACCAATTGTTCATTTTTGATACCCAGAAACCAACCTACACATTCATTAGAACAAGCGTCTACTCCAATGATTAATTTGTTACGGTCATGGATAACTCCTACTCAGGTTAGCAGATTTTATTTTGCTCTTTGATTATATACCCAAGAATGTCAGACACCTTTTATTTCCTGACTATTCTTTTAATGACTGTACCATCTCCACCACGTACCATCTTACAAAATATTTTTTACAATGATAGAAATATTTTTTAGACTCTGACAAGAAATAACAAAAAAACGAAACGGAGGCCGAAAAAGGCTCTACCTCTGTTAATTACTTAATGTGTAACTTCTGTGAATATCTATCAGGTAATGCCACAAAACACACTTTCTTTTGCAGGTGTCTTCAGAATGTTTGCTTTGTACAGAGTGTTTGACACTGCTTCAAGATCGAGCAAACACAATCAGTGAAGGAAGTTTATCTTTGCCTGCTTTTGGTCATAGAAGATTATGTTTTTCTTGTGGCAATTCTATTCTACGTGCAACTAGAACATATCCTGTAAGACAAGATCGACAAGAGAGAAACATTTTAGTTAGACATGTTCCGCTGCATCTGGTAAATATTTTATTTATGTTGCACTATCTTTAAAAAAAAACCTAATTCAACTTCTTATCCATGTTCTTCTTTTCTCCAGTCTTCTATAGTGGATAGTGATAATACTATTATTAGATGTGTTTATAATATTGAGTTGCGATAAGTGGAGGTTTCACAAATAAATAATGTTGTTGGTATTAGACAATATTATCTATTTTGACACAATTACTGCTTGATCGTTATCATGTATTCACAGTTACATCACATTACAGGACATACTTCTATTAAGTCTGTAACCCATTGCGAAATGTTTTGTATTAAATGTTTAATTATGTTATTGTTTTAGGTATCAAGATTGGAAAGAGTATGTGCTGCTTGCTGGAGGTCAGCTACAAGAGAAGTGCAACGTCATGATCAGCATGACTCCAATCGCCCTGGTCTATCAAACGCTATTTTGCCAGATGCTGGATCAAGTGGGGATCTCAATATTCCTGAGCCGCCCCCTCTTCCACAGCAAAACCTACACACTGCTCAAGTTAGATCAAATCCAACAATTACGTCTTCTGTGTATAAGCGTGCTGCTAGCACATCCAATCACTGTATATTTGTTAATTGTTTTGAAACAGAACGTTTACTGGTAACCTCTTCTATAAAGGATCTGTTATTACTTAATTATAAATTCTATGTGCCACCGTCAGCACGAATCTGTCGTCACCACCTGGATCATGGCCATTGGAGCGAATTAACTTCCCAGTTAAGAGATTTCACTGGTACTCAATTCGACACAATTATGAATATAATGCAGCGAGCTGCCAATTACCATATAGATTTCTCTAATATTTTAATTATGCCTGCATATTTGTGTCACTTTTGGCTTGGCATGATGTACCTTTGATTTTAGGAGTTAATAATTACCTCTTAAGAGGTAGGATTAAATCTAGACATGTCAATAGTCGTACTTATCACACGTATTTATTGATTAGCAGAGATGATGCTGTGGCCAACACATTGGAAACTATAGTAGGTTATTGCTGCAGCTGCCTCGTCGGTAAGCGAGAAGTGGGCTGCTGTGCCCATGTGATGACCATAGTATGGTATTTGAGCTGGGGACGGTATAATGACGTAACTGCGCCGGCAACGGCTTTAGATGATTTTTTTCACGAGTATGATGAATGATTTAAATACATAAATAAATATTTGACGGATTGCTAATAAAAAACCCAAATTATGGACTTGTTTGTTTTATTTTTTCTATCACTTAACTCAGTCGATTCATGACGGCAACATGAGCATGGCCATGGGCAATAGTGTCTGTCATGAATAGTATCTGAATATTATTATAGGGTTATTGTTCAAGACGTTCTCTAGACTCAACGAGCGTTTTTTTTTAGTCTGACTGAACCCCATAAGATAATTTTTTATTGGTATTGGTGTGGTAGCGATCACGCTTCGCGCGGCGGCATCCAATGATATATCACCTACCTACCCATAGATACGTTACCCTCTCAGAATTAGCAATATAAAGGTCGGGCAAATCAAATAAAGTGGATTACGCTGTTTTTTAGAGCAATCATGTTCGTCAGTGTTTAACAAGTTATAAAAATAAGTCGTTGGTAGCGTAAAAAAAAAATTGCCCTACTTTTTAGGTTATTTCCGTTTTTCTAAAATAACTCCAAAACCCGGGTTTCTTTTTCAAAAAGAACTTTTGTAGGAGTTAATATGATCAGTGTAGTCCATAAAAAACAAAGTTTGATTTTGATGCAACATGGTACGGGATTCCATACATCCATGAGCATTCTCCTTTAATTTGAATTTAGAACATTAACAGATTTGAAAACCTCATATTATTCACTATTAAACGACATTTGACATATATTCCCAAATATACACATTTTTCTGATAATCCTTACAAAACAAAAACTTGCAAGGCGTTTCGATTTTTCTGATGAGAAGTGTAAGTATAAATGAAATTGCACTTATATTAGATGACAATATGAATGGCCATTTTAGTTTTGACTAGTTATTGGATCACTGCACACGCGGTTATTTTCATACATTTAAAAAAATATCTGCATAATTATAAACAATTATGAGTACCTACAATTCCAACAATTATGGTGCAAGAAATCGCCTAGAACATCCAGCTATAAAAAAGATGGCATAACTTTTCATCGATAAGTAAAATATATTTATGTTAATAATATTATGAATAATTGCAGGACTCAAGCTAAACTGGTTGTTTACGTAAAAAGGCACAATAATGTACACCGCGTTGATGTCTTTTTCTCTCACTAGGGTATGTCAATACATCTGTCCCTTTCTAACTGTACTAACGCTGTAGTGTTGTGACACCTTTAAAACAAAGTATATAATTATATAATATTGACGATAAAAATCACGATGTTTCCTACTGGTAAAAAAGTAACATTACTTAATGCTTACATTTTAGATTTCCAAATATTCCGGCACTAAAAGAAAAGTGGATTAATGCAGTCCACAGGGAAAATTGGTTTCCAAAAAAAATTAGCGTTGTTTGTTCAAGGGATTCCACTGCATTTCATTTCATTTCATCTTAGCATTGGTTTAATTGTGTTTTATTTGCACCCAGTTAACACCCTATCAGTATAGTTAAAAAAAACGAAGTGTATAGAGTATCGTTAACAACCCTTAATCCTGCCTGTTCTCAGTAAGGTGTTTGAAAAGTTGATGCTCAATCAAATGTTACGTCACTTTAATAAAAATTCCATCTTTCACGCACAACAGTACACTTTCACCAAAGGGTGTTGCACCACTGACGCCGGTGTCACCCTAATAAAGAACATTTTTAACGCCTGGGAGGAAGCACAAGATGCCATTGGAATCTTTTGCGACCTCTCGAAGGCGTTCGATTGCGTAAACCATGAGACACTTCTGCTGAAACTAGAGCACTATGAGATTAGGAATACAGCTATAGATTTACTACCTGTATGACAAGTTGAGTTGGATAGCGAGTAAACGAGAATATGGGAGAAGGCAATGCTCGCAGCAACTCTCGACCCACTCGCATAGTACAGCCGCTTTTAGAGTTAGCTTCCGTTATGCGGCTTCCAAGGTGTGGAACAACCTGCCACCACCTATTCGATCTATTAACACGATCGACACATTTAGAAGACGCCTCCGGCAGTACCTCATAGATGCGCAACGGAAGCTAGACATGATTAATTTGAATGTTTCATTGCTATGAATCCATGATGTGGTTATCTATTATTTATTGACGACCGCCTGTTGTTTCTTGTGCAACCATACCAGTTTATTTCTTTCCTTATACAGTACTATATTATATTATACCTAATTATCGATAATTATTATTAAAAAAAAACTAATCCAGTTCAATATTATTTTCTACACTTAACTATCTATTTTTATTAAATACAAAACACATACACACTATAAAACTGATTTACATCCGTAGGTCATCCTCCTAACATAAGGTTCAGTTGAAAACCAGCGTCAGACACTAGTTGTCTGGCATTTATGCTGAACTGGGCCTATTTGGCGCAGCCGTGAGGCACACGGTACTATTGTTATTTTTTTATTTGAATTTTTCTGTTCTTTTTTGTGTGAATATTGTGTGCCTTAGCCTGAGTCAAATAAATTTATTTTCTTTCTTTCTTTCATTTACTAAGATCATACCTGAAAGATAGAAAGGTTAAAAAGTTAAAGTTCAAGTAAACGGCATAAACTCATTAGGGTCTGAAAGAAATGGCAATGGGCGTTCCTCAGGGTTCTATATTGGGTCCATTCCTCTTTTTAATGAATATTAATGATTTACCCCAATTACTTTCAAATCTACCGAAGATGGTGTTATTTGCTGATGACACATCATTGACCTTTAAAATAAACCGACGGTCACAAAATCTTGACGACGTAAATAGGTCTATTCTTCAAATCCAAGATTGGTTTACGGACTTTACGGTAAATAATTTGGTACTAAATAAAAAAAAACCAAATGCATTAGATTTAAATTGCCTAATTTTAAAAGTAGCGAATGTGACAACATATTGAATGGAGAAAAACTAGAATTTATTAGTCAAACAGTATTCCTGGGAATCACGTTAGACGAGAAATTACAATGCAGACCTCATATTGGGTGACTGGTAATTAGTGACCCAAACTTAAACATGTGACTTTACTCATCATTATGAACAACTTTTATTATGGGGCCAAACCAGAAATCGCGAAAAAAAAATCAGCTGTTCCCTACATTTATGTTCGCAAAATTCGTCAAAGTGTATGGAACAGCTGATTTTTTTTTCGCGATTTCAGGTTTGGTCCCATAGTAAAAGTTGTTCATAATGATGAGTAAAGTCACATGTTTATATCTCGGTCACTAATTACCAGTCACCCTATACAACACCTTGCGGGGCGGCTCAGCTCGGCCGATTATGCTGTTAGAAAGATAAGACAGTTAACAGACTGATGTAGACACCGCGCGTTTGGTCTATTTTAGCTACTTCCACAGTATTATGTCGTATGGTATTCTACTGTGGGGTCGGGCTGCTGACATTGAATCCATCTGTATTTTGCAAAAGAGAGCTGTCAGAGCCATTTATAATCTAACTCGTCGCGAATCTCTCAGAGAACTATTTAAAAGGGGAACACCCAAATACTCCGAAATATTTTATTCCGAATTTCGATGTTCCGATTTTCAAAAGTCCGAATTTCATAATCCCTAAGAATTATAATGTCTATTATTAAAAATCACGAAATTTATTTTACCGAAAGTCGTAAATGCGATTTGTTTGTTTTCCGATTTTCATATGTTCGAAGAATCAAATGCTCGATGGGTTCTCGGTCCGAAAAACGACATTCCGATTTTCAATACTTTGAATAAATTACTAAAATTAGGATTCTGACACTAATTCAATTAGTATAATATTTAGTTACGCATATAAATTCAAAATCTATGAGTTTTTAATTTAAAAACGTTTACTTTGGTATTAATATTTGTGTATAATTTTTTTTTTTGTCTTTTCTTCTTATCTCTTATTGTTGGTGAATCATTTGAGTTAGGTTAGATTAGTGACCCTAACGTTCGAAGGCGACCGACCGAAGGGAGCGTGCCGTGGCAGTGGCCGCCGAGTGCCAGATCCCCTCTATTGTCGGTGGATCATTTGGGTTAGGTTAGATTAGATCAGTGACCCTAACGCGGGAAGGCGAGCGACCGCAGGGAGCGTGCCGCGGCAGCGGCCGCCGAGTGCCAGATCCCCTCTTGTTGGTGGATCATTTGGGTTAGGTCAGGTTAGATCAGTGACCATTAACGCGCGAAGGCGAGCGACCGTAGGGAGAGTGCCGCGGCAGCGGTCGCCAAGCGCCAGATCCCCTTTATTGTTGGTGAATCATATGGGTTAGGTTGGAACTGTGACCAGTGTGTTTTATTGTCTTGCTTTTCAGTTTTACACTACTACTATTATACTATTATATTTTGTATATTTTGTATGTAGAATTTTTATTCTAGGTGCATCGTCTTCACATATAATTAATGTATACAAAATATTGTTTAAAAGAGTAACGGTGGAGTTTCTTGCCCATTCTTCTCCATACGAAAACTACCTTTTGGAAAGGGCGACTAGAATCAATGCTATCTATATTTTTTTTGTTGTAATTTTTGACGTTCAAAAGTGACATTTATGTGCCTAATTGAAACACATTATTTGACTTTGACTTTAGAAGTTATGAAGTTACAGATGAATATACATACATACATACATACATACTTTCACTATGGGACCAAAGATGAAATCTTGAAAAAAATATCAGCTGTTTCCTACATTTATGTTCTCATATCTTTTCAAAATGTAGGGAACAGCGCAAAAGTTGTTCATAATGATGAGTTCAATGACCCCTTAAAAGGTTGCTGGTGTTTTACAAATAACCCTTTATACCGGTCAAAATCATAACCCTCCTTTTTGCTTCGCCGAAGTCGGGTAAAAATGACGGTTTTTGGCTTAAAATGGTAATTAGCCAATACATATAAATGTCAATATCATGCTTATAATTACTTTTTATAACGTGATTTTGTTCGGTTTAAAGACCATCAGTCCCATCATTTGCAAAAAAAAACAGTACAAGAACGAAAAATGTAGCTGTAGTATCAAAAATTTCGAAAAAAATAAAACAAGTGCGCTGTCAACAACATTTCTACTCTCCCTCCGTCTTACAAATTTTCGAGCTGGTCACGTGTCCTGCAGGGCTAACATGACAAGCGCGAGATCGCTATTTTTGTCGTTTTGTCGTAATTTGTCTACAATTCTCACGTCATTCTAATCCCTAACATGACCGTAAACGACGAGATAACTCGAAAAAGGCACTTTGACATTTCTATATCTCGCGCGAGAGACATTGGTTTGAGATACCGTTTCATTCATTCCATGGTGTCGATTCTCTTGTCACAAATGCCTCGAAACTAGACCAATAAAAATCACCAAAACTTTTATTTTTCTTTTACTTAGATCTCGAAAATGGTGTGTCCTATCGCAAAAATAATGAAACATTCGACCCCCTTAAGGAAACCCATAAACCCCTAACACTCGAACATGTAGGTAATAATTTTTCTTATTTTCCATACAAAAAGTGAAAAATTCCATATAAAAACGTCGGTCCAGTAAAAATTTTAGTTTAAAACAAAGTATTATAATTAAATAAATAAACAAAATAAATAAATAAAATAAAATAAATAAAATCATTAAAATAAATAAAGAAGGATGCCCATTTATGGCCCGAGAACGCCCACCAATTTACGTTTATGTAAAAAAAACATCGTTATTTCTAGTTATCTAACAAGATATTCATTTATCCGAACAAGATGGGAACATTTTTGCACAAATAAAAAGTACCGAAACGATAAATACGTGAAAATAATTCCCTTTTGTGGATAAAATCAGCAGTGTTGCCAATAATTATTAATTCCGTTCACGAAATAATCGATTATGTTTTCATGGATGTTTTACTTATAATATCAGATCCGTAATGCTTATTATTCGATGTATTCAAACAAATACGGTGTTATGTTTTTACTATTGATACTAAATGAACAAGCGAATTGATAGTTGATATAATAATGAATGCATAGGATCATAACAAAAACGCTACTACACATTTTAATTACATATAATTCTTTAGCTGTTCAGCACAATAAAGATAGAATATGTTAAAGAAAACATATTTACAAAGACGTTCATAACTTCTTAACCTTTAAACTCCCGAGGCAGCCGCAAGGCTGCCGCAAACTATTTGTCCTTCAAACCCCGAGGCGGACATACGGCCGACGCAGGTACACACGGTTTAAATCTCTATTTCTACTATGAAATTAGGGCTAAACTGGTCGGTGAGCAATTTAACTCTATGGCCTGACGGATATTCTCGTCAACTAAATCATTTAATTATTAAATTCCCGTTCGTCCCACCAGGGGGACGACGGCAGTGGGACGAACGGGAATACACTAGGGCATGCAAACCGATAACCGATAATCGATAATTTATCGGTTATCGGTACATTTTGACAAAACGATAAATATCGAAAACAAAAACGATAAATACCGAAAATCGATAATTTTATATACCTAACGAATTCTAACACAATAAAGATTTGCTTAATCAATGTTTAAACAAAATTAATTATGACTCGAGAGGCCCAGGCATTTCAGCTTCAACGGAGGACGCCTTCACACTTCTAAAAGTTGAAATGCTACTATTTGAAAACGGTGGTGATCGTGGTCAACTGCTAACAAAGCTATACCGATGGCTTCGCTCAATTAAGCCAACTAGTGTAGAAAGCGAACGTGTCTTTTCCGCAGCTGGAGTACTATGTAATAAGCTGCGGACTAGCCTAAATGACAAAACTATTGATTGTTTGTCATTTCTGCGGACATATTTTCAGCAGCAAAAAAAATAACAACAATACACCCTAAAAAATCTCTTTAAAATGTGATTATTTCAAATGTGATCTCTTTTAATTATAATACAAAATAATATTTTTATGCTAAGTAATGTAAGTAATTTGAATCGTAATTATTATATTATTTTGAAGAGTCTAACTTTTTTAATAATTAAGCAAGTGGTTTCTAAGATTTTATTTAAAAGATCTCTTCAAGAAGAGTGAGTAAATCCAAAATGTTATGTTACATAATTATTAAGAAATACAACCGTTGATTTAAAAAAAAACCTTGTTTTATTTATTTTTCAGTATATTATATTGTCCTTCATTTTAGGTAAGTAATTGCATCAGTTTATCCCTTTATTTACATGTAAAAAACAAGTTTTTGTATTTTTTTAATAAAAAACGATAATTATCGGTAATTACCGGTTTTTATCGAAAAAAAAAACGATATTTTTCATTTTATCGATTATCGAAATATTTCGATAATTGCATGCCCTAGAATACACCCTTTTTTAACGATTTTTATCATAAAAACCAATATCCAAAAATATCAATAGCCAACATTGGAAAAAAATGTTGAAACTGACTGATGTCGCACGTCACACGCAGGTAAAACGTTATAGTCACGAGTGCGCGCTCGGCATCGTATTTCGTTATTTTTTATTATTTTTGTGTGTAAATCGACGGGAAGTGTTGTTATTTCCATAAGTAGTTTTTACATACATCGTGGTAGATAAATATTTGCACTAACTAGCATCGTTTATTAAATACCTATTTTGATCCGACCAAAAAAAAACGTCGGGAACCCGTGAGTGAAAAAGTGAATGTGATTATTTTGAGTTTTGTGTGTGTTTCGTGTCGTGTAATCGCTGGTAAGACTTTATTTTATTTTTTTATATTAGGTACTTAATCGTTTTATTATTTGAACTAAAATACACTGTTTATCCATTTTTTTTAACCAAATAATGTTACGTCATCAGAGTTGACGTCGTTAAGATTAAAGAGTCACAGTGGCGATTATAATTTTGTATTAAAATTAGGATTCGATAAAAAAATCGATATCGATCTATCAATTTTTTGTGTGTGGTGTGGCAACATTGAATTATGCCGGCCGGCTGTCAAATCAATGTCGAATCACAAATCGACTTTCTTTGTTTTCGTTTGCATAACTTTATTTTCTTGCGAATTTGTTATTTTAACCATCGAATACGCTTATTAAATGGACTCCGAAGATTCTTTGAACCCTGAGCCCTGACGACCACGGCCTGAACATGGATTCCGCTCCCGCTTCTAACGATAACCTCAGCACGAACTTTGACTCGATATCCACAAATTATGAAGACCCCGGCATTGTCGCTGGCCCGAGTACTTCCGTTCCCTAAGTAATTCATTCAAAAGGTCATTTACGCTGTGTTAATTGTGGTTTAAACGTCACGAGAATACGAAGGCATTTCTTGGAAATAGCAGAAAGAGCAAAATGTTATACAACAATTCGACACAACAGGTCAGGATCATGTCTTCCTCTGAGAAATGATTTTTAAATAAATAGACAGAGTACTATCAAAGTT
Source organism: Conistra vaccinii (assembly GCA_948150665.1). Taxonomy (NCBI): domain Eukaryota; kingdom Metazoa; phylum Arthropoda; class Insecta; order Lepidoptera; family Noctuidae; genus Conistra; species Conistra vaccinii. Next base: position 405,664 of record OX411324.1, read on the forward strand.
AGTGTTGTTTTAGGATATCTAATAATTATGACTTGTTTATTAGGTACAAGTGTCGTGTGACAGTTTAGTGTGCGAACAACAAAATGTACAGATTGATGGTCATGGACAAGTGTGCATCAGCTGCGTGCGGCAGATTGCTTTTGAGAATAAGATCACATACACTCAGGTCTGATTCTCCACATGAACAACTCGAAATGATTGCCTGTCAGATTGTACCAAGAGCGGTAAGTTATCAACAGTTTAGAATTAATACAAGCGTAGTTCTGAGATTTGATACTGACATACTTCTGAGTCTATAGTGTAATATTCAACTTCTTTCGTGTCCGCACAAGTTATATTTCACATAGTACAGATTGTCTAGAAACTTGAGAAAGATTTTTTTGAAATTAATTAATAATAATATAAAATGTGATAGAAATTTTTTTGATTGTGTATTTATTTGTACCAAAACCACAGTAATTCACGTTTACTGTCTTTATGCACTGAGCTTTAATTTTTATTATTATTTCAGTTGCCATCATCATCTCGTTAGAGCAGTTTAGAGCAGCATCATGTTCAACTACAGAACCGGAATCTGAACCATCCAGTCTGCCTATGGAGCAATTTGAACCATCCAACCTACGTTCGGTGCAATCTGAAGTAGCTGACAGTGCATAGCAAGCGGGACAACAAAGCTTGAACACATCCAACAGTATACTGCTGCCTTATTATGTAAGAGCACCAAACACTCAAAATCAATGTTTCTTTCCTGGCTGTAACAAGACCAATCGGCTCGCTGTCCCATCAGCACTGCGGGTACATCTTTTTTGTAAGTACAATTACTATGTACCGCCGGATTGTAGAATCTGTTATTACCATTTAAGTAGTACCTAACCCCTGGAATCTACTTTTAGAATCAATATATAATCATATTAAACATTTAGTGCAGCACAAATTGAAGATTTTGCCTCATTGAAAAAAACGATTTTATCTAAATAACCCCAACTTTTTTCTAAACCAAGACCTTGACCGTTTCATTATTTAAATCGCATATTATCCTATCCATATACTTTGAATTGTGTGCACTTGAGGCCGAAGTGTCTATGGAGAGTTGGCATTCCCCTTTATAAAATAAATAAAATATAAATCAAATAAACAAAAAAAAAAAAAAAAAATTGATTCAAGTGTAAAGTCAGATTATGATTTAAATCAATTAATTTAATTTTTTTATTATTTTAATTATTTAATAGAATAAAAAAATTTAATAAAAGAAATAATATAATAATTAAAGAAATAAATAATTTAATTAATTAATTTTATTTTTTTAAGAAACTGCCATGCTATTTTGGTGTTTTTTTTTTTTATAATAATTTTGTCTACTCTTCTCGTCGTCAAAATTGACGACGAGTAAATACGACGAAATCGCTGATTATCTCGTGTTGAACCGTAAAAAATCGAGACTAATAAGGTGCCATGTTAGGGTTTGTCGAAAAAACATCAAGTTTGACAGAACGAGTCGACTATTTTGTATGGCAGCGCTGTCAGAAAACGAGTAAAGTGCAAAAATAAACGACATTTACTCGCGCGAGAAAGAAAAATTGTCGTGTGTGCCATGTTAGGCCTACTGACGCGAGTTTAACATTTTTTACCCTTCCCAAAAAAAGTGCACAACGCCGCTAAAGAAGTTTTCACTTCAAAAAAGTTACCAATTTGCCTACCAGATTGTATCCTATGATATATTAGCTATTAGAAGCCATTTCAAGCAACAAACCGACACTTTAAAATTTTAGCTCTTATGCCTTCGAGAGCCATTTTTCGACCCACTGTGCGGCGGCGCGTCATTGTAGAGAAGACCTTCAGCCTTCGGCGCCGCGTCATCGCAGACACTCGGCGCTTGGCGGCTAATAGACTCAATATATTGGCGGATAATAGACTCAATATATTGGCGAATAATAGACAATAGCTAATAAAGATTCTCCAGGCCCGCGAGGGCGACCGCGACGGCGCACTATGGAAAATTTTGGTCATCTTCGGATCAAAAATCTATAACTTTTGTATTTCTTGAGATATTTTTTTTATTTTTTTTTATTTAAATAATCCTTTAAATAAGTATAATACATTTGAAGTCATTGTACAAAAAATAGTTGGAAAAAAGAATTTAAATAAAATCTGTCAAGTGCGAGTCGGACTCGCACACGAAGGGTTCCATACCATGTCGTACAAGATTTAACACTATGAATTTTTGTAATACTTTCGTAAAGGTAACAACAGAGGCGCTATAAAAAAACAAAGATTTGTAAAGAAATTGTCTAATTTTAATGAAAAAATGTTGTTGTGTTAAAATATAGGTGTAGGAGTATATTTCATTTATTTTAAGAGAAGAATATTAAGTTAACTTTATCCAGTAACATGCATTAACTAAAGTCAAAGTTATTTATTTGCTACTAACATAGTATTAGTAGGTATAAATAGGTATATATGGTAGGTAAGCCGGTAGATATGTAAGGTAGGTAGGGTAGGTTAGTTACCTACCTACCCTGGTAAGAAGGGTAGGTAGGTAGGTTAGGTAATTAGGTAGAAATAGGTAATTAGGAAAGGCAGATGCGCCGTAGATAAGTACTTAGTGCTAACCGTGCGAAGCCAGGCCGGGTAAAGCTAGTTACTTATAAATAAAAGGATTTCTCTTGCTACATCAGACTATATTGTACAAAATAGAATGTAAGTAGTACGCCAAATTTTAATTATAACTGTGCGTTTGCACTGGCGAAACATTCAGAACAAAACATGTTATAATCTCTATTTTCTGACAATTTTTCATACAATGTTTGACAGGAACTAGAGATTTCAACATGTTTTGTCGTGATGTTTCGCCAGTGCAAACGCACGGGTCAATACAGGTATTTATTTACGTTATTTTTGATAGTCATACAGAAATCTATTATTTCTTACTTATTATTTTTACACATCCCATCGGACTATGAGAGTGAGGGAAGAGAGAGTGCAGTCGTGTCTGCACACACACTTGTGCACTATAATATCTCCCGCGCCGAAGGCCAGTCTCCGTTGAGATTGGCCGCCGTGGCCGAATATTTTTACACCAATAATTTTTCACAATATGAAATTGTATCCACAACGGTTTAAGGTAACTGAATAGTACACTGTATGTGCCAGCATTCATTTCAATGTTACTGAATATATTGTCTATTGGAGTGTAGTTTTAACATGAGGTACACACATCAACACCGTCTAGGGATACTTTGAAAAAAGTCGATAAAGTTCTTAAACTCAAAAAATACTGGCCGGTTTTAAAATCTTGTGAAAAAAGTTTATTTTGTAGACATTTTTGGATGATCGAAATTTAAATAATCGAAATAGTATATGCTGCCATGATAGTAGGTACTTACTAATTCCATGTCATTACTCCGACTATTAAATAGTTATCTGTGGAATTTATATCGCATAATATTAGCATGAAATACAAAATGATTACTTTAAGTTGCAGAAAATCGCCCATATTATATAAAATACGTTATGAATCGGCGTTTTTAGTATTTGTTGATTATAAACAGTATATGTTACATGATACACACAAGTTTCAAATTCGTAATTTGTTTAGTTGTTGAGATAGAGCTCGTACAAAAATGGTCTAAAACAGACAACTTCTACGGCCCCCTAATTCATCACTTTTGAAGATAAAAACAAATAAAAATTATATTTATTCTCTACTCGATGAGCTCTAGAAAATGATACCCCACATGCCAGGGTCAGATTTTTTTTTTTCAAAATTTAATTTTATTGTATGGCGACCCCCCTTTAATTTTTAATTTTATTATTTGTTGCTCTTGCGGCAATAGAAATGCTCAATCTGTGAAATTTTCAACTGCCTACTTATTACGGTTCATGAGATAGAGCTCGCTGACAGACAGACGGACAGCGGAGGCTTATGAATAGGGTTCCGTTTGTCACCCTTCGGGTACGGAACCCTAAAAATTGTGCCTTAACAATTTATTTATTCCTACATTCATGTTCAATATTTATAAGAAATAAGTATAAGTGATGTGTCTAAACAATGATTTATTAATAAAAGTAAATATAAACACAGTTAAAAACAACAATTACCTAATTTAAATGACGTTTACTAAATTGTATGAGCCTTGAAACACAAAGTTAAAATATTACTAGGTACTTGGATTATTTTTCTATTACGGAAGTTGTAAAAACATTTATCAAATAGAAATAAATACCCTTAGGTATATAGTAGATATTCTCTTCTTTCCTGATCTTCAGAATCAGTGTTAAGTAAGTTTGGTTAGTTTTCAAAAGATGTAGGGTACCTTGATCAAGTTCTTTTAATTTTTAACATATGGTTTTCGGATGCTAATAATGTATGGATCTGAAGTCTAAAGTAATATGTGAAATACATCCTCTTTTGTGGCAGATCTTGAGCACTTTCTTGCATGATGTAATCTAAATTTTTTGTAATCTATATTACGAGATTCTTGTGCGTGCTCTGAGAACTGTCCAATAGGTAAACATCAAAATGATTTATGACACGTTCTCCATGAATCAATATTTTATGCACAGAAGATGGCATATATAATACCAGTCATATTTACTGATGTAAATTCATGCAGTTTCCAAAGCATATTGACCAAATTTTTGAGCATCTATCATAACACCAAGCTTGAAGGATTTATTATATAAATGAGAAAGTATTCATTTTTAAAGCTGCAGAATTAAAATTTATTCAGTATCAATTGACTGACTACCGTGTCTATTTACTACTGAAAATATGTAAATATTCGATTAAATGAATAAGTGGCAGAACTTTATATAACAGTGAAACGAGGGTAGTCTGAAAAAAATTTATGACATTATTCGCACGTGTCAGATAGTTCATTTTGAGGTTATTATAATATTCAAATATTGTTTGTCGGATAGTGACATCTGTCACACTTGCGAAGCTTGAGACCAATGTAAAAGTACCTCATTTGACTAAGGTATTGTGTTTACCTAAAAATAATACTTGTAAAATTCATTTAGATATTATTTCTATTAATTATTAAGTAATATTAATTTAATTAATTAGTAATATTTTATATTATTATTTTAATATAACAAACTGTTTCAAACGATTGTTTGGGGCTCCATGGGGCTGTTTATTCTGCTATTATATTACGTTTTATGTTGACTTGAAAGAGCATGGCAGTTGAGACTTTGTCATGCTTACTTAAATGTCTCGCCGATGGTGGCGAGTGTGTTGGATCATTCGGTTCCCTACAAAATGGTTGAGCTGGATGGTGCTGATCCACGCGTCATGTTCGTGAACGGGCGCCGTCGGTTGAGACTGGTCATCTCTTTTCTGCCAAGGCTTATTTTAAATCTTATACTTTGAATTGTCTCTATTTCTTTTTTTGCACATTGTTCTCACATATAGAAGCAACAAGAATAATGTACCCAGGATTTTGTAATGTCTTTATTTAAAAGAGTGTCCTGGGAGTTTCTTGCCCGTTCTTCTCCACAGAGATCTACTTTTTGGAATGGGCGACTAGCTTCAACTTTCTGACTAACTGACCGACTCTTTGACAATTCAAAAGTGCCTGTAAATGGTTTAATTGAAATAAATGCTTTGAGTTTGAGTTTGAGTTTTGAGTTTGTTACGTTTCAAACAAGGTGGGATGATCCCCCACCTTGTTTACAACAACCGATGTTATAAAAGACCCGCCTCCTGTGGGAAGTCAGTTTCTATTTGGCTTTTGAGCTGTGCGGACCGAATCAAGTGATGGAATAGTCAGTTACTCAGTAAATTTTCAGTTGGTTGGTTATAGTGCTGTTAGTGTGTGGAATATACCGATCAGATGTCACGTAAGTTAAGTAATTTGATATTATACTGTAATTATTGCTTATTATGATTATGTTGGTGTATTATTGCCAGTATTGCTATATTTATAATGTTGCTATTATTCTGAATCCAAGAAATAGAATAAACTGTTAACAATAAACGATAATTTATGGAAATATAAGAATTGTGTTGATAGAATACTGTAATATTGTTTCCATGGAGTTTCTTGTCCTTCTTCTCCGTGAAGACCTAGATTTGGAACGGACAACTAGCTTTCTGATTAAATACTGACAAGTCTAATTGAATAAATATCTAGTCTTGTCTTTCTGTGCTTTATTTTATGAAAACCATTCCCTACACAACTTATTCATAAGAACATTCATAAGTAATTAATAACCAGTAGTCATTCTGACATTCAAATGTTGCTATTTGGGTAATATCTATACATATACTTATAGTGCCCACCGTATTTTCTAACACACGCATGTCGTGTGAAAAACCAAAAATTCCATATAAAATACGTCGAGAATGCCCGGGCCCTCAGCTCTAAAAAAGCACGGGGTTGGGCAAACAAGTACCACGTGGAGTCGCTGTTGTCAAATTCGATTTTAGTTGCGTCAACATTATTTTTAATTTTAGAGTTTTTTTTGTAGAATAAGCAAAGTTATAGTTTCAAGATTTTCATAGCCAAAACTAACGAATTTTAGTGATACTTTAGTTCGGTGTACAAGAGAATCGGCGCCATTTCCAGTCCGAAACCTAATACAGTAACCTATTGTCGAATAAAGTATAAAATAACAACAAAAGAAATTGACTTTAGAGTTTAGACCTTGAAATAAAAACATATTGTATTAAAATTTAGCAATTTTACTTCCAATTTTAAATTCTCGTAAATTCTCCGTCAAAATAATGAATAAAGGAGCAATTAGTGAATAAAGGACGGATTTAAAGCGAGGGCCATAGATGAATCACGAGCAAGTAAAGGATTCTAACGACTGAATCACGACCGTAGGGAGTGATTCATGATGATTGAATCACGAGCGTAGCGAGTGATTCAAGTGTTAGAATTCTGAGTGACGCGAATGATTCATGGCCCTCGATATAAATCCGTTTTATTCAAGAGTTGCATACTATACTTTATACCATGACTACGAGAAAAAGAAAGATTTAAGCGAAAATAGACAATTCATGAAGAAATAAGGAAGGTTAACACGTTTAGTGGCAGGTGCTCTCCAGGAGGGTTCACCTAGTCACATATGGGATACCTCGCGGAGGGCTCATATTAAATGTAGGTTTTCTTAGCGAATACATATTATGAACCGCCAATCAACTTTCTTTTTGTTTTAATTTATGTTCACGTTTACAAATATCACAAAAAAGGACCCCGCACAAAATGTTTGGAAAAAGCCGTTCGGCCAATTTGGATGAAATTTTGGTACAATATAGCCTGTAATATGTTGAGTAAAAGTCTATATGGGCGCAAAAAAAAATAATGGCCAGTTTTAGAGATATAGCCATTTTTATGTTGAAGTCAGGAAGATGATTTTTATGTTATAGTTGCTGCTAAAGAATAAACAAAAAGCCATCACATCAATCACAACATGTTCCAATTCATATTAACTCTTTGTCTGTATACCCTGAACGGGTAGGTAGAGGTGTAATACACACATTTCGCATAGTAGACAAGTCGTTCGGCCGATTTTACTGAAACTTTGGGATCTCGATCTTTTATTGAAAGTCTTTTTTATTTCCATGGAGTATTTTTATTTGGAGATTTTACAATAAATATACAATATAAAAAAACAAAGTCGCTTTTCGTGTCTGTCTGTTGTAACTGTGGCCGCAATGGATTTCACCCTCATTTTATAGAATATCAATATATTTATGAGGGAGTTCTATGTGTTCCTAGGTAGGTACCTATAATACATTAATATTTAACTTAGGTGTAAAATGACCCATCACATAGCCGTTATCTGTACATCATCATTCTGTACATCAAACTAAGTAACATTAAGCAAAAATTATTACTGGGAAACGACTTTTGGTGTGAAACATAGCTGTTTACGGCAGCACGCAATGTAACGTACGCATAACATTATGCTATTGGGTAACGCCACGAAGTATAAGTTAGAACATTGAAAACTTGGTTTTTGACCTTTGGCCTTCAATATCTCCGTAACCAGAAGGTTCCCAGGTACGGTCTAGAACAAAAAAATGTTCACAAGTGTGGGGAGTACAATTGACTGTCGGCTTCGTTTAGCGTCTTTCTTTTCACACCCGTTATAGCACAGAGCACAGGTATCTCGATGTTTTGACATGTTGCCACATCAGCATATTGCACCTGAACGAAGCAGGGGCGGGTTGCTAGTCTGATGTAAAACTAAAATAATAATAATATAATAATATCCCCACCGTCGTATCTCTCCGTTGCGTTGACGTCGTGGTGGGGCGAGTTCCGAAGTCTAGGTCTGTGCCGGTACAGTTTACTTTGCCGGAGCGGGTCTAAAATGAGGAGCCAGACCAAGAGAGATACAGAAGCCAGCAGGGCAGCATGTGGCGAGCTGTTTTGCAGTAGCGACCACACGAACCCTATCTCCTGGGAGAAATCTTGTTCCTCATCTCTGGCTTGCCTTTATTGACCGGCTGGAGTGAACACTGATGAGGAACAGAGCTTCCACCTCATTCTTGACTTAATAATTTTTGCCTCATTCTTGGCTTGAGTGGAGATTCGAAAGAGCAAACGTGCTCGGAGGAAGGAAGTATTCCAGTAAGTGCTCGTAGGGATCTTGACCATCTTCCGGGCTCTGGGATTGTTCTGAAAGGCGTGGAATACCTCTCCACTGAGGAGTGGAGAGGTATTCCACGGCTTTCAGCGACAAGGGGGCAACATATCCTGAGGTGCTTGAGGAAGCACTTCAGGATATGTTGCCCCCTTGTCGCTACGTCACTAAGTATGTGTTAGCGATAGTTTTCGGGGGCTCCCCCCAGCCATTTTATCCGTGTACATATAAAACATTGATCAGGCAGGGGCCATAGTCCTTCCATAGTTCCAGGTCACCAGTAATCTTTGTTTCCTTATCGTGCAATAGTCCCGCATCAACCTGGGGTTGTCCTTGGGTGCACTTGCATAGTACATACATACAGGGATAATAGTCGGTTGGGGCCTCATTTAATTAAAAACGTCTAACGGGCCACGCGTGACTTGGCTTCAGCCCCTCCTACGCCTTCCAAAGGTCCGGGACCACAGGGTATCGAGAAATGTAAAAGACCCTAAATAATAATAATAATATCAGCCTATTACTGCCCCACTGCAGACCAAAGGCCTCTTCTCATACAGAGAAGGCACGAGCATTGATCACCACGCTTGCTCAAGACGGGTTGGCGATTTCAGACTTATATAGCTATAAGTCCAGATTTCCTCACGATGTTTTACCTTCACCGTTATCAGTAATTAGTACTAATGTTCTGTCAGTCCCCATTTTGAGTTCTATTATTATTGAAACTAAGACTGCAAAATTCAGTGCTACCAATGCAATCGCGTCAAGGGACAAGTTATAATGAACGCACTATAGTGCATCATCATCAGCCTATTAATGTTCCCACTGCTGGGACACAGGCCTCCTGGGAGTGGGCCGTAATCTACCACGCGGGCCCAGTGCGGGTTGGTAGATGTCACATATCTTCGAATTTTTTGGTTCTAAGACATGCCGGTTTCCTCACGATGTTTTCCTTCACCGTTTTGAGAGCAGTGGTGATGAAATTATTTACACAAAGTAAAGCGACTGCTTGGGTTCGAACCCACGACCTACAACTCGTAAGTCGGGGCCGTTACCACTGGGCCACCACTGCTCTATACACTATAGTATACTGCACTATAGTGCATCGATACCCTTCAATATATATGTCAACACGTCATTCAAATTATTAAGTTGAAACTTTGCACGGCCGGACGACTTGTCTACTATGTGAAATGTGTGTATTACACCTCTGCCTACCCCTTCAGGGTATACAGACAAAGAGTTAATATGAATTGGAACATCTTGTGATTGATGTGATTGCTTTTTGTTTATTCTTTAGCAGCAACTATAACATAAAAATCATCTTCCTGACTTCAACATAAAAATGGCTATATCTCTAAAACTGCCCATTATTTTTTTTTGCGCCCATATAGACTTTTACTCAACATATTACAGGCTATATTGTACCAAAATTTCAGCCAAATTGGCCGAACGGCTTTTTCCAAACATTTTGTGCGGGGTCCACGTCCAAAGGTTGGAAACTACGTCTAGCTACAAGACCCTCTGAAAATAGTATTTACTTCCGTTTTCAACGACGGTTAACTTTAGCGCAAACGTAATGCCGGCAACCCTCCTGGAGGTTTCACTTCCAACTACGAATAATAAAAGTCGTAGACTTCCAATATTTATGGCGGCATGGCGTATGAGTTCTATGAAAATGGGTAGAGTCGAGGTCGGATACATTGGTCGATTCTAAATTCAAACACCAAAATAGTGATTAAAAGTGCTTTTTCACTGTTTTCAGTGAATTAAATACGCTTTTTAGAGGGGGAATGGTATAAAGAATATTGCATAATATTCTCGATCAGAGAATACTCTCCGTGTAAGAATATTCTCCCGACCCATCACTGTGTGTGCGTGTGAGTGGCCGTTTGTGTATGGAAATATGGTAGGAAAGGTGAAGGGTTGAATGCATAGAATATTATGTACTTGGTAAGCGGCTAGACAGATGATGTTTATGGAGAGCTAGACCTATAAACTGGTAAAATAACCATAAAGGATAATGCAAGTTTGCTCAGTCCTCTTCTTTTTCTGATCTACGTCAACGAACTCTGTCAGTTATCCCTTCCATCCACAAAAATAGTAGCCTACGCGGATGACACGGCAATTCTATCTTATGGCCGTGATTGGGCCTCAGCTAAAGAGACAGCCGAAAAGGGACTCCGTGAAGTGATGTTATGGCTAGAGCAAAACAGTCTCACACTAAACGTTGCGAAAACTAATTTTATACCATTCCCCTTCTAAAAAGCTTATTTTATTCACTGAAAACAGTGAATAAAAAGCTCTTTTAATCACTATTTTGGTGTTTGAATTTAGAACACGTCAATATATTCGACCGCCATCTCAATGCTATACAACCTCCTTAACACTTTCGACACCACCCATTTTCATAGAACTCAATTCGCCATGCCGCCATACATATTGGAAGTCTACGACTTTTATTATTCGTAGTTGGAAGTGAAACCTCCGGGAGGGTTGCCGGCATTACGTTTTGTTAAAATATACATCAGATTTTATTTTCACGGTTTATAATGTGTATTCGCTAAGAAAAACCTTCATTTATAATGAGCCTTCGGCGAGGGCTCCCGGCATTCCATATGCGACTAGGTGAACCCTCCAGGAGGGCTCCCACCACTGAACATCTACATTTAAAATGAGCCCTCCGCGAGGGCTCCCGGCATCCCATATCCAAGTAGGTGAACCCTCCAGGAGGGCTCCCGACACTGAACGTCTACATTTAAAATGAGCCCTCCGCGAGGGCTCCCGGCATCCCATATCCAAGTAGGTGAATCCTCCAGGAGGGCTCCCGACACTGAACGTGTTAACCTTTTATTAAATGTCTATTTTCGCTTTTCTCGTAGTCATGGTATAAAGTATAGTATGCAACTCTTGAATAAAACGGATTTATATCGAGGGCCATGAATCACTCGCGTCGCTCAGGATTCTAACACTTGGATCACTCGCTGCGCTCGTGATTCAATCATCATGAATCACAGAATCCTTCACTTGATCGTGATTCATCTATGGCCCTCGCTTTAAATCCGTCCTTTATTCATTAGTTGCATAATATACTATTATCACCTTTGGCTCAAGACGTTCCACCCTACCACAAGACGTTACATTTCTTATTAAAGCCCACAAAATAAATGTTCCCACCCATTCCCCCTTTGCACATGCCCCTTTGTGACTAGAGCACCAGTGGTACGATATCTCGGCCTTCAATTAGATGCCTGCTTATCCTAGAAAACACACTTCCTAACAGTATCTGCACGAATACGAAAACTTATTTTTCTATTTAAGAAGCTAAGGGCAAACAGCGAAATCCTTAAGATTGTTTACTCGGCTCTAGCTGAATCAGTACTGAGCTATTATATCACTGCCTGGGGAGGAGCCGCCAAGACCGACATTATACAGGTGGAACGAGCCCAGAGAGCAGTAATAAAAGTCATTCTAAAAAAACCCTTTAGATTCCCAACGCGGTAACTTTACAGGGACTTTAAAACACCAACGGTTCGACAACTATATAAATATATACTACGCGTAGTCCTGCGAAAACACGCGACTCTTCCATACAGCATAAATAACAGCCAACAGTAAGAAGAAGACCCAAACCGGCTTGTCCCACAACACATACAAAAACTACATTCGCTAGACGTCACTACCCCTACCTAAGTGCCCTTATATACAACAAAATACATCAGAAACATAACATACATACACTAAACGCAAATGTAAAAAAATTGGTAAAGAATGACTCCTCACCCTAGATTATGATGAAACAGAAGCACTGATGAAACCCCTATACAAATAAATAATAATAATTATTAGTATCGTGAACGCTTACACAACCAGATACCCTAAATCACCTTTCCTCTCTACACACACATGACACACACGACACACATCACACTCACACACATCACACACTACACACTCATACACTTTCCCCATTATACATCACACGCGCTTACTCACACAATATTGCTGCTGTTAAAGTCAACTCCCACGGTGCGCCATATCGCGGACGCGCACCAGCCCGCACGAGGACGCACCGCCACGCACGCGTTCAACGCGCGTCTGCGCTACCACGCACGCTAGGTTTCCCAGGGTGCGTCGTGCGCGTGCGTCCGCGATATGGCGCACGGTGGGAGTTGAGCTTTACACGTTAGCTTGCCTAATTTTGAAAATTTACTTTAGAGGACGAACGGATGGCCCCATAACACAGGATTTTCCTAGCTTCGGGGTCATTATTCACAAAAATCGAGCATATAATGTAATATTAAAGTAACGTAACATGCATTGTATTTCTTCTTTTTGCTAAATAAATTATTTCTATTTCTTTCTTTCTATTTCATTGAAGCGTGGTTCAAAAAACCCAACCGTGCTGCCCAGAGATGCCAACCAATGGTAATTGATTAATCATATCATCAACAGCAACTTTTACTATGGCGGCCAAAATATCTGCCCGGGCAAAAAAAAACAAAAATGAAAGGTTTCTAATATTAAGTGCAGGCGGTAAGAAGAACAATACGTTTCTGATGGCAAGTACAAAGCGTGTAGAACATAGAGGCGAGAGGCGAGGGTAGTATCGGTGATGGCAGTAGCTACATTGTGTGGGGCACTTACGTACAGTGGTGAGCGAGCGAGCATGCGACTCACCTGCAACAGAAAATTTAATATTAGCATGCTTTTATTTTGTTTTAAGGCTCCCACAGACAGGCGCGACGCAACTCTTGTGAAAGTGAAGTGAAACGTAAATTCTTCACTGTAATTGTTCTACCGGTGTCTTGACGCGCCTGTCTGCGGCGTCTTTTGTGCGGACCATCGGCAAAAATATATGGAAGCTGGTGTAAGCACTAATAACAACCACACATACATATGCCATTAGAGAGGCATTTTAATATTGAGCAATAACTACTATCGCGATCCATTTCAAATCGCTCGCTGTGTGGAAAAAGTTACATCGATGTTTAATAGAACTGACCTGGGGGCCAAGTCTACTAATTTACAAACGTCATAATGGTGTCACGATGGTGAGTTTTTGACAGATTTTGTATGGCAAATCTGTCAAAAACTCACTTGGCCCCCTAGACGCTAGATAACGCAACCCTAGAATAGTTAATCACTTCTAGTGTCTTAGTTTGAGTAGTTTACTTATTTGCAAATGTATGTGTCGTCGTGGCCAGATCATAGAATTGATCATTTCATGAAGTGTTCGACCATTTCATGAAATAGAACATCGACAGCTGGTCACATCGTAATGTGGTCTGGGTCTGGCCATATCATTGAATGCCATCAAAAACAAAACTTGTAAAAAAACAAGTCTCGCAATTCAGTTCTACCGTAAAAAGTTGTGAGATCCATGTAATACCAAGTCGGTAACTTTATTAACTCCTAACTTAAAAGACCTGTCTCAAGTTATTACGTAACTAGCTTTTGCTCGCGGCTTCCCCCGCGTAAAGGTCGGAGAATATCCCCCAGGAACGTACTACCGGGATTCTGAGTATCCTATGTCCTAACCCAAGTCATGGCCTATCCGTATGCCAACTAAACGTACTTCACCTAAATCCGTTCTGCCGTTACGGCATGAAAAGGTAACAGGCTAACAGGCAGACTTTAGGGTTGCGCACCTCAAAATGGAAAATTGAAACCCTTAAAGAAACGCGTGGAAGCATAAAGTTGAAATAAATAGTTTGGAAAATCCAAAAGTGCACCCCTCAGACATAACACTCATTCATATAATCATCATCATCATCAGCCTATTAATGTTTCCCACTGCTGGGACACTGGCCTCCTCTCAGTGAGAGGGAGTGGGCCGTAATCCACCACGCGGAGTGCGGGTTGGTAGATGTCACATGTCTTCGATTTTTTGGTTCTAAGACATGCCGGTTTCCTCACGATGTTTTCCTTCACCGTTTTGAGAGCAGTGGTGATGAAATTATTTACACAAAGTAAAGCGCCTGCTGGGGTTCGAACTCGAACCCACGACCTACTCATTCATAAAAGAAAAAGAAATTCAAAATATAGTTCCTAACAAAAATGAACAATTTATTTAAACACTTTTCATGAAGTATGTTTTGACTGCTGTTTTACCCATCAATATGGGTAAAATTTCTAACCACGCAATTCTTACGTAATGTCAAAGCCTATTTATTTCTATTTCAATTTTATTTATTTGTAATTTCAAAGCTAATTTAATAGTAACATAAACAACTAATATATCTTCTACCAAAACTAAAAATAAGTAACCTACCTAACCTAACTAAAACTATTAATTTATACAAACAATATGGCATCGAAAAATTCCTCCGCATCGCTGTCGACTGGTAATGTACCCATGAGACTGGCGGCATTGCCACGTTGTATGGCAATGCTTAGCCTCTGGCCCAGGTAAAAGCCAGCCCTTGGGTCACGGGAAGTGTCAACCAGTCGTTTGGAAATGTCATTGAACAGACCATGGGCACTCGGACCCCACGGCCTAGGGTTTCAACCCCAAACGGCTCGAAAATATAATTACCTATGAGGTTTTTATACTTTCGCCGCTGAGGTTTTCTGCAACCGTAGCGGCAGCGCCAGCACAGCACGCTGAGCCAGGAAGATGGGATGGCGCAAGAGTATCGACACACGTTGCGTCCCACACTAAAGGCCCCCCACCTTCCATGGAAATAAAGACATACCGTCCGTCCGGTCTCTTGCCATCGTCGCGTGCCAAACCATTGGGTTCTTCAATGAATTAAAATCTGCGTATTTTCGACGTTATCTTCTGGGAAGAGATGCACCCGGGTTGGATTTTATTAAAAAAATAGGTGATGCTACTTGCTATTTTCATAAAAAGTTTTATGATTGGCTACTGGCTAATTAATAGGTTGTGTACACACAAACACATTGTACTGTTTCCCTTGCATTTGGTTTACAAATCAAGATAAAGAGAATTTTTGAATCTAGGTATAACGGATATAATATTCAGATTAACATCATGCGAAGGAAATGGTGACGTGCATTATGTAAGTGTCGGGTAGGGTAGGTAACTAGGTAGTGGTGGGCCACCGACCGAAACAAGCTGAAACTGGTACGTTTTAAGCTGTTTTCAGACCAACGCGACACCGGTTATTGTATTGTTATACCGTGAAGTTTTGTATTGTTCGTGCGTGTCGCGTCGCGCGACAAGTCGCGCTGGTCTGAAAACAGCTTTATTTTAAATTTAGCCGTGCATACCCTATCTGAAATCTCTGTGCACGCCAATTCCTAACATCAGATCCTAACCCAATGACAATGAGACCACCTCGGAAAAATATCCTTTCAAACAAAAAAAGAATTATGCAAATCCGTCTATACTTACATAAATGTATATGACGGAGTTATACAATGTCGCCCATGCGCATGTGACCGTCCGTAATTTTCTGAATATTCATGAAAAAATATCGAAAATAAACTTCAAAAGGGGGGGTCTATAACATTTTTCATGTTATTCAATTTTTAATTTTTTAAAGATTTGCTTTCTGTTTTGGACACATCTCCGAAGTTTATGGGTCGATTTGGATTCTGTTTATTATTTCCAAAAGCTTATGAGTTATTTTAACAGGTTAATTAAAATTTTTACAAAAAATTATCGACTACGAAAAAAAAAACGGAGTCGAAGTCATTTTTTCGGTAAAAAATTGTGTATTTATTTAAAAAAAACTAGTGAAAAATGTTATAGATAGACCCCCCCTTTTGAAGTTTATTTTCGATATTTTTTCATGAATATTCAGAAAATTACGGGCGGTCACATGCGCATGGGCGACATTGTATACATAGAAAAAATAAATCGGTCAAGTGCGAGTCGGACTCGCACACGAAGGGTTCCATACCATCATCATCAGCCTATTAATGTTCCCACTGCTGGGACACAGGCCTCCTCTCGGTGAGAGGGAGTGGGCCGTAATCCACCACGCGGGCCCAGTGCGGGTTGGTAGATGTCACATGTCTTCGAATTTTTGGTTCTAAGACATGCCGGTTTCCTCACGATGTTTTCCTTCACCGTTTTTGAGAGCAGTGGTGATGAAATTATCCATACCATGTCGTATAAGATTTAACACTATAAATTTTTGTAATAATTTCATAAAGGTAACAACAGAGGCGCTATAAAAACATAAAGATTTGTAAAGAAATTGTCTAATTTTAATGAAAAAATGTTGTTGTGTTAAAATATAGGTGTATAAGTATATTTCATTTATTTTAAGAGAAAACATTAAGTTATCTTTATCCAGTAATATGCATTAACTAAAGTTAAAGTCAAAGTCAACGTTATTTATTTGCTACTAACCATAATATATACTACCTATTTGCTTTAAAGGTATAAACAGGTATATAGGGTAGGTAAGCAGGTAGATATGTAGGGTAAGTAGGTAGGGTAGGGTAGGTAGGGTAGGTAGGGTAGGTAGGGTAGGTAGGGTAGGTAGGGTAGGAAGGGTAGGTAGGGTAGGTAGGGTAGGTAGGGTAGGTAGGGTAGGTAGGGTAGGTAGGGTAGGTAGGGTAGGTAGGGTAGGTAGGGTAGGTAGGGTAGGTAGGGTAGGTAGGGTAGGTAGGGTAGGTAGGGTAGGTAGGGTAGGTAGGGTAGGTAGGGTAGGTAGGGTAGGTAGGGTAGGTAGGGTAGGTAGGGTAGGTAGGGTAGGTAGGGTAGGTAGGGTAGGTAGGGTAGGTAGGGTAGGTAGGGTAGGTAGGGTAGGTAGGGTAGGTAGGGTAGGTAGGGTAGGTAGGGTAGGTAGGGTAGGTAGGGTAGGTAGGGTAGGTAGGGTAGGTAGGGTAGGTAGGGTAGGTAGGGTAGGTAGGGTAGGTAGGGTAGGTAGGGTAGGTAGGGTAGGTAGGGTAGGTAGGGTAGGTAGGGTAGGTAGGGTAGGTAGGGTAGGTAGGGTAGGTAGGGTAGGTAGGGTAGGTAGGGTAGGTAGGGTAGGTAGGGTAGGTAGGGTAGGTAGGGTAGGTAGGGTAGGTAGGGTAGGTAGGGTAGGTAGGGTAGGTAGGGTATAACTTATAAATAAAAGGATTTCTCTTGCTACATCAGACTATATTGTACAAAATAAAATGTAAGTAGTACGCCAAATTTTTATTACATCACTAGCTGCCCGCCCCGGCTTCGCACGGGTGGCACTAAGTACTTATCTACGGCGCACCTACCTACCCTACCTTCCCTACCTACCCTACCTACCCTACCTACCTACCCTACCTACCCTACCTACCCTACCTACCCTACCTACCCTACCTACCCTACCTACCCTACCTACCCTACCTACCCTACCTTCCCTACCTACCCTACCTACCCTACCTACCCTACCTACCCTACCTACCCTACCTACCCTACCTACCCTACCTACCCTACCTACCCTACCTACCCTACCTACCCTACCTACCCTACCTACCCTACCTACCCTACCTACCCTACCTACCTCACAGCTTTTCCATATTTTCTCACCGTTTAGACCTACCCTGGACTACGACAAACATTTTAAAACCAAAATCAGCTCGATCGGCACAGCCGTTCTCGAGTTTTAATCAGATAACGAACAACAATTCATTTTTATGTATATAGATAGATAGATAGATTCCGTCAATACAGGTATTTTATTTACGTTATTTTTGATAGTCATACAGAAATCTATTATTTCTTACTTATTATTTTTACACATCCCATCGGACTATGAGAGTGAGGGAAGAGAGAGTGCAGTCGTGTCTGCACACACACTTGTGCACTATAATATCTCCCGCGCCGAAGGCCAGTCTCCGTTGAGATTGGCCGCCGTGGCCGAATATTTTTACACCAATAATTTTTCACAATATGAAATTGTATCCACAACGGTTTAAGGTAACTGAATAGTACACTGTATGTGCCAGCATTCATTTCAATGTTACTGAATATATTGTCTATTGGAGTGTAGTTTTAACATGAGGTACACACATCAACACCGTCTAGGGATACTTTGAAAAAAGTCGATAAAGTTCTTAAACTCAAAAAATACTGGCCGGTTTTAAAATCTTGTGAAGAAAGTTTATTTTGTAGACCTTTTTGGATGATCGAAATTTAAATGATCGAAATAGTATATGCTGCCATGATAGTAGGTACTTACTAATTCCATGTCATTACTCCGACAATTAAATAGTTATCTGTGGTATTTATATCGCATAATATTAGCATGAAATACATAATTATTTTTTTAAGTTGCAGAAAATCGCCCATATTATATAAAATACGTTATCAATCGGCGTTTTTAGTATTTGTTGATTATAAACAGTATATGTTACATGATACACACAAGTTTCAAATTCCTAATTTGTTTAGTTGTTGAGATAGAGCTCGTACAAAAATGGTCTAAAACAGACAACTTCTACGGCCCCCTAATTCATCATTTTTTAAGATAAAAAGAAATAAAAATTATATTTATTCTCTACTCGATGAACTCTAGAAAATGATACCCCACATGCCAGGGTCAGATTATTATTTTTTTCAAAATTTAATTTTATTGTATGGCGAGCCCCGTTTAATTTTTAATTTTATTATTTGTTGCTCTTGCGGCAATAGAAATGCTCAATCTGTGAAATTTTCAAGCGGAGGCTTATGAATAGGGTTCCGTTTGTCACCCTTCGGGTACGGAACCCTAAAAATACATTCTAATTTCGAATTGATAACCTCCTCCTTTCGGAAGACGGTTAAAAACGTAGCATGCAATACGCTTCGTAGTGGAGGTAAATTACGCCAGACTGCACAAGCGCATACTCTTGTGCAAAACTTCATGCTTCTGGAGCCAGTGGTTTAGGGTTTGCGTTGTCTGTCAGTGATTTAATGAATTATTACTAAGTAGAAGATAAGGAGCTCATACATGACAGAACCCAGTTCTTTACGACGTTTATGTTTTGAACTGTTGAATGGTGTCGTACGAGTTGCGTTGTTTTGATATAGCGACAAGTGTGAGTTGTGTCGGCGCGCAAGTGGCTCAATTAGCGGCGCGGCGGAGTCAAGTGGTGGCAATCAGTGCGCACTGCTTCACAATCTGTACTCATGCGCACGACACTGATAGTCAGCTATCACTAAGTATAACTAGACAATGTCCCACCTACAGCAACCGTCGAAGACGTGAGCAGTGCTGGCAGCAGTTGTCTCTATGACAACTGCTGTGTCGCAGGCGGCGCGGCGCTAGGTGTTGCCTCTACTGACTTGTTCGTTAGGTACAGATCGAGACCGTTTGCATCTCGGATCGTTTTGGTCTTGATCGTCATACTAGAGTCCGGAAGTGTGATAACCTAGGGAAGTTCTACCCGTTACTAGGTACGGGTATCTAGGAGCGACTATCATCTTAATTGCACAGTTCAGATTACAGATGGCAACGGTCCAAGAGGAAATTATTATGCTACAGACTTAAATTGACTGTGGCGTGCCAGTAGCGGAAAATAAGTGGATACTCATAAAAATGAAGACAATGCAGCTTTACTGAATGTTATTAACATAGTAATAAGTGGCGTGTGACGTCACGCAGGTGTACTGAGTGATAACACGCGATAAGCGCGACTCTCGGCCGCGACTCCGCTGCGCCGCAAGTAGGCCAGTGTAATCACCGCCGCTACGTCAACACGCGGAAACAACAAACACCACAAACCGGTATAGTTAGTCATTAGTACATTAATCGCTTACATAAGAAACAAATATGGCGCCTAGTCGCCACTACGTATCGAACCATTTCTGAAAATCAAGCTAGACAGGCTTGAGTATAGCAAGACTATAATGCTTGCACTAAGTACTTGCTCGCGTAAGTTAACTTATTACCTACTAACATCAAAAGACAGTGATCGGATTCCGTATATTGTTTTTTATTTCAGTGAAGAGCACACTTTTGCTTTATACCTCATAGGCCAAAAGACGGGGACACACCTGCAGAAGCACGAAACTGTGTCGTCTATGTCGAGCGGCAGTACCGGCGGCGCCGGGCTCGGCGTGGGCGACGGTGGCACGCTGCGGTACTTGACGTGCAGCACGCGCCGGGCCGCGCGCGCGCCGCTGCGCCGCAGGATGCCCACCGGCCAACGCGCGCCAGACCGCCCGCCGCTCTCCTCACAGCCGCCACCGCCGCCGGCAGAGCTCATCCTGCGCAACCACGCCTTCACCACCATGCACCCCACCTCGCACTGCACTCGACCCACTGACACAGTCACACCGAACAACGACCGCGGAGAGCGACACTATCCGCGTAGCGGGACCGCGATACAAGAGTCTGTAGCGAAAAAAAACGGCGCTCACGTTTGCGCACCGCGACCGACTGAAGGCGGCTGCGAGAGGACGCGCCGGCGCCGCACGGTGACATCACGCCTTATCAGCACACCTGTGAGCGCGGGGACACCGCCGCACTGCCGCCGTGCCGCGCACCCGACACACCTCGCCGAAACGAGACTCCAAACAACACTCGTGTTTACACTGCACAATGCACTGCTAACTATAAACATACTTCCTTGACGCTCACGCTTATTGTAACGAAATATCCTTGGAACATGCATTTACCCTTTGTAATTTACAGTTCAGAAATCTGGTTTTCAATCGATTAGGAGGTACATTAAAAAAATCTAGTTAAAGCCTCCAAATGGAAGCACAACTGTATATTTGTGTACCAATTTCATTGGTACGACATAGAGCTCGACGAAAATGTATACCCACATACTAGTAACACCTTTATTGTAATACCTATGTTCACGAATAAAGATAGATTGATTGATTAATTGAACCGATGAATCAGGGGCGGGGCCTGATGAGTCGATGATCTGTATGATCTGACGTGTCCCCCTCGCCTGTCGCTCGCGAATTCGACGTTCTTATTACCTACACAGTACACAATATAGAAATTAGTGATGCAATGCAACGAATACGGTATTCCTATTCGCCGAATACTTTCATGATATTCGTAATTTGTGACTTCCTAGAAATCCCTTATTCTGAAAGTGGATAACGTCGCAAATAGATGTCATAAATCGTAAACCGCAATTCACCTTTAACGAACTACAAGAACTTTTATATTATGTACTTGCTGCTACGGAACCCTTCATGGGCGAGTCCGCCTCGCACTTGGCCGCTTTTTTCTTTCTTTTTTCGGGGTATATTTCTTGCACATCAGAGGCTCTCTATATTTGCCTTTTTTTTCTTTGTTGGTTTACTGTTTATAATAAGCGATAGATCAAGGCGATACTTGGCTCCTATGCTAGCCACACACGTAACGATTTGCTTGCGCAAACTTAAGACTTTCGCAAATCTAATGCCAGCCACACACGTAACGATTTGCTTGCGCAAACTTAGGCTTGCGCATATCTAATTTGACGTTTTTTCAAAGAAATTTGCGCAAATTTCGTCCCACACACGTAACGATTTGCTTGCGCAAACACAAATTTGCGCAAGCAAATCGTAACGTGTGTGGCTACCATTATGCCAGCCACACACGTAACGATTTGCTTGCGCAAACTGAGGCTTGCGCAAATCTAACTTGACATTTTTTCAAAGAAGTTTGCGCAAATTTCACCCACACACGTAACGATTTGCTTGCGCAAACCTAAATTTGCGCAAGCAAATCGTTACGTGTGTGGCTAGCACTTGACGTGTTTTCAAAGTAATTTGCGCAAATTTCTTCCCACACGTAACGATTTGCTTGCGCAAGCCTAAATTTGCGCAAGCAAATCGTTACGTGTGTGGCATTAGGCGATTATATTCGACTATAGCTGGTTGTTGTGCTAATACTATTAAATTCAATATTTATAAGGTGAACACCTCACAAATTATTCACTCTAGAGAGTGCTACATAAGCCTGCCCACAAGAGAACGTGGATGACCCAAACAGTCATCGGAACGAGAACGTCGTAGTGAGTGACCACTTAAAGAACGTCCACTGAATCGCAAACGTTTCACAGGATCGCCGCTATGAGAAATAACGAAATATGGTCTACCTTACTACCTATACCATCGATTTGCTTTACCGCGTCAAAAGATGACCGTATTTGTGCATAAGTTGTCATCTGTCACACAATGACGTAGAGAATTGTCGCTGTACCGTCAGCATATTCGTTTCGAAAAGGGTATTTTAAAAGGAGGTTCTTTTGAAATAATAAAATGTTTGTTTTATAATCTTTATTAAATATTCTAAATTATAGTAATATTGAAAGTAAATGTGTCTACGATAAAAATTCTTTCTTTAAAACCTCCTTTTTAAATTGGTATTTTAAGTGGTTTTTTCTTGGCGAATCAAATAATGTAGAGTCATTATCAGAAACATAAACATTCATGAGTGGGTTCTACTCTACAAATGATAGGTATCTGTAATAAATAAAACGATAATAAAAAATCAAGTATCTTAACTTAGCACACGAGGTTGTCGACACGTGGGACGTGGACTCTGCAATCATTGTACCGATACCTAATCGTAACGGTTAATGGCCTAATAGCGGAGAGCCTCGACCAACACCTCAGGAGGCTCTCATTGCGCGGCTGGGTCAAGGGCTTGATCCATAAAGCAGTACTCCTAGACACGGCACGCATAGTGAGGAGGTTCCTCTCTCTAGAGCCCTGACCACCGGCAGCTTGGACCCTGTTCCTGATGCCGATGGGCGACTTTAAATGTTTTTTATATCTTTTTTTTTAAGAAATACTTAAGAGTTGTAGGTCGTGGTTTCGAACCCAAGCAGGCGCTTTACTTTGTGTAAATAATTTCATCACCACTGCTCTCAAAACGGTGAAGGAAAACATCGTGAGGAAACCGGCATGTCTTAAAACCAAAAATTCGAAGACATGTGACATCTACCAACCCGCACTGTGCCCGCGTGGTAGATTACGGCCCACTCCCTCTCACAGAGAGGAGGCCTGTGTCCCAGCAGTGGGAACATTAATAGGCTGATGATGACATGAAATAACAGAAAATAATAATAGGTAGGTAACTTTCTGAGGCAGTCAGGTTTAAAAACTTACAGATCGATCTTGATCTTACTACACACTCTACACAGACAGATTTTGGTAATTAGCTAAACCATACATTCATACCTTAAAAGATGGTACAACTTTTTTTAATTTTCTTAGACCAGCTTGTGTCAAGTAGAACCTAATTATCGTCATTAAAATGCACTGAACAAATTCGGCTGTATTTGGTTGGCAACCATTCATCGTCTCTTTGTTCTTCTTGGATTATTTTAATCCATTTTTTTCTTTAACACAAGGTTCTTGTGGGAACCTAACAGATAAATACAAATAGTGACTAATTACATCTTTTAAATCTGTCTTTCTGTTACTATTTCACGCTTTAAGGCTGAACGATGTGCCTTTATTCGCGCTACTTCCCCTGCATTCCCTCGACGTGATTCATGCTTGAGCAAGTGGAATCTCCTTTGCCTCACTCTAATAGTCCGACGGGATGGCAACCCACCACGAGCAGAGAGAGAGATCAGGTGAAGGACCCACGGTTTATGTGCTTTCGAAGCACGTCGCGTTTTATTAAATTATTCACGTCATCACGTCAACGCCGGCTGTCGCTGAAAACCAGCGCTGGGGCTCTGTCTCGCATAGGGTCGCAGCATTATACTGAGCGATGGCCGTTTTGCGTGGATGTGACGCATATTTTCCCCCAATTTGTAGCGTGTTCTTTTTTCTTTCCTTGCGTCATGTTTACCGCAAATAAACGTATTTTCTTTGTTTCTTTCTTTCATGTACGAGGCATGCCTTTTAAGTTCTGTCGTTTAAATAATTGGCGCCAATTTTGAATTTAGAACTGTTCAATATTCAAATTTGTTGGAATTTAGAATATCAAAACAATTAAAAGAATACTAGTCGCGGGCTCGAACTCAATGGTGGGCATGGCCAAAAACCACGCTGTCTCACCTGGCATCGTGTCCGTTAGAGATCAGTGATGAGCAGTTAGAAGCTGGTCTACATGGACAACGTATAGTTCGCACGCACAGAAACACCGTACCGAACGATTTTAGTAAAAAGAGCGCGTCAAAAATTACGAAAAGTCCTTTGGAAAATGGGAGTTTTATGAAAAAACCACTGCATGAATCAATTAGAAATAAAATTTATTGAAATCTTCGATCATTTTTCTGTGTCGGTACGGATTTTGTTTTCGAGATTTCACACTTCTTGTATTACCTACTTATTACGCCCAAAGTTGCGTTAAAATTTGCAAGAAAAACGAATCTTTGTTGGCTTATAACTTTTTAATGGCTTTTTATTTTACTATTCTGCTTCCGTACAGACAAAATTACTAATGAGACCTAACGATATCATGTTAAACTTTGAATGTACGATATCAAACAGTGGAGTAAAACCGCTCCGAAATTTGTATGGAAAAAATATCAAATTGTTTCACCTAATGTAATTGTTTAGTCACAGCGTTGTTTTGAATGCGTCAGGTGAAGTCAGGTCACGTCGGAAAATGAATCTTACTAAGGAAAATGTCCGTGCAATAATTTTCTATAACTTCCGAAGAGGCCTAACTCGGCTTCAGTGTTTTGAAGAGCTAACATCTGTGTTCCATGATGAAGCCCCATGTCTGCGGACTGTCGAACGCTGGTATTTAGAATTCCAGCGTGGACATATCAGTCTTAGTGACAAATCTCGTGAAGGACGTCCAAAATCCGCCTTCACTGAAGATAACATCGTTGCTGTGAGACAACTAATCCTCGAAGATCGTCATGTGACATATCGGGAGATAGAGGCGTTATTACGCATCTCAGGGACAACCATTCAAAAGATCTTGCATGAGGCGCTTGGTGTGAGAAAGCTAGTTTCCCGTTGGATCTCGCATTTGCTTTCCGATGATCATAAGGCGGCCCGAGTCAGATGGTGTAAGAAAACTCTTCAAAGGTTCAACCGCGGAGAGTCAAATCATGTTTACAACATCATCAGTGGTGACGAATCTTGGATCTATGCCTACGATCCAGATTCCAAACAACAATCCACAATCTGGGTCTTTCAAGACGAGCCGAAGCCGACTAAAGTTGCTCGCTCTCGAAGCACTTCAAAGAAGATGGTGGCTACGTTCGTGGCGAAAACCGGTCATGTTGCGACGATTGCACTTGTAGACCGTAGAACGGTTAATGCAGAGTGGTATACCACAGTTTGTTTACCGCAAGTCATCGCTGAACTTCGGAAATCTAACCCAAAGTGACGTATCATCCTACACCATGACAACGCAAGCTCACACAGCGCTCGTCAAACGATTGAGTATTTGAAGCAGGAAAACTTAGAAATTCTTGGCCATCCTCCATACAGTCCTGACCTAAGCCCTAACGATTTCTTTACATTTCCCAAAATAAAGAAAACTCTTCGCGGTCTAAGGTTCCAGTCCGGTGAAGAAGCAGTCGACGCTTTCAAATCTGCCATTTTGAACACCCCCACTTTGGAGTGGAATATCAATGGCACGGTATACGGTATTCCAACTTCATACAAACGGACGAAGCGCGAGCTATACCTACGCGCCTCGATCGAGGTATGCGCGTGGTATGCAGACCGTCGCGACTGTGCCGCAGTGACGAACGAACGGTGTGTTGTTTTTTTAACAATAACCGCGCGATTTTTACACAAAAAATAAATTCAAGTACATTTTTAATATGACGAGTAGGATATAATTGTTGCTGTTTTTGGTTGCATGAATTTGGCAATAACGCATCCAGAGATAACTTTTTTTAGATTACCTGGAAACTTTGAAAGGTAAGACTATAAAATAATTTTACTTACTGGTAGGTAGGTACATAATGTGTGTCTTGGATAAGTATTTCCTTTTATCTCCCGAAAAAAAGATGTCTGGATTAATAAATAAAGTGAAAAGGAAAGTGATAGACACGAGTGAAATAGGTAGTTATAGGCGGTTCATGAATCATGATACGGTAGGTACGCTTGTTTTAAAACCTCGGGCATTTGTGTTTTGTTTTGTTATTCAATTCACAAAGTATTTTATTTATTTGTGTAGATAAAAAGAGTATATTTACAATCACAAAAGTAAATGGAAACACAAAGTAGGCAAATGTAATTAAAATGCTGGAGGCGGGCAGCCCTATCGCATGTTTACGTACCGCGTGGCTGTAGGCATTTATTTCTAAGATGCGGCTTAGTTATAATACCGTATACCGTGTCAATGGTCTCAATAACTATAGTGATTTGGAAGTTAGTCAAAGAAGAACTTGCAAGAGTGGGAAAAACATCAAGTTTCTTAATTACTCATAAAGAATCAGAAAATACCTTTAAAAAAATGAATGATTAATTATGGTAATGTATTTTAAACCATAATAGAAGGGAAAAAATAAAATTGACTGTATTTTCTGTTTTTAATCGAAAATACTAACATTCTTATAAATCAGTTTTAATCATTCTCATTTACAAAAATCAACTAAATAATATATATTTTTTTAAGTTATTTCACATAATCATCCAAAATATACTTGAGCATAGAGATCCAAACATAATTAACGATACTTAATGCTATATTTAAAGTAATTATCGTGTTTTAAGTTTAGTGGTTTGATAATCCTATTATTGAAAGTATAATTAGGGTACCACTTGGGGGACTTAGTAAAGTTTAGTGTCACAAGTAAAATAACTACTTTAAATAAAATATACGAAGTGTATAGAGTGCCGCGAGTTTCTTGTGGCACTCTAGTGTCACTGCCTCGGCCCGGCTAGGGTGCCGTGAGCGTTGCATTGTCACTGTCACTTGTTATTTAGGTTAGGTTAGGTTAGAACTGTGACCACACAACGCACGAGCCGAGCGAGCGTAGCGAGCGGTGCCGCGGTAGCGGCCGGCGAAGTGCCAGGGTCCGTTTAGGCACAAGAGAATGTAATGTTTTGGGAATGTGGTGTTTTACAGCGATCTAACCTCGACAATCAAACAAAATACCAAGTGACGTGACTTAGTGACAGTGACAATGACAATCCAATGCTTGCGGCACTTGAGCCGGGCCGAGGCGGTGTTACTAGGGTGCCTGTAGTGGCACTTTATCCGATAGGGATAGAGTGCCAATGGTGGCACTCTATACACTGCCTAAAATATATACTATTAACATGTATAATAACAAAAAATAATGTGTTGTCACTATGTTAAATAGTAAAGTAAATATTTTTCAATGTTAGAGTAAGTTTATTCTACATTATTTTCATTTCTAAGGAAAAAATTATTAATATTCAGGAACCACTTTGTCACTAAACTTTACAGGTGTTTAAAAAATTTAAAAAAATTGCAACTTTGTCAAATTAAAGTAATTATGCAAAGAAATCACATTTTTTTATTTTAGTCGAAATGCCGCTATAAATACTGAATCAGCAACCCCGTCGACGTCGGCGCTCACAGTAGTGGAAATGGAAGCCTTGAATCTAGTTAACTGTATTTACCCAGTTCACTAGATTCAAGGCGCTCATCAAGTTCCCTTTTTTTTTTTTAAATAAATTTTTTTTTTCTGTTACCTCCGGAGCTTCATTTGGGTGTTTTTCGTTTTTGATTTTGCACTACTGTGAGTGCCGACGTCGACGGGGTTGCTGATTCAGTATTTATAGCGGCATTTCGACTTCATGTAACGGATCTTCTGTAGCACTTATTGCAACGATTTTTATTGGTTCTGGACACAACACATTTCGAGCCTCAGGGGAAACATACTGACGAATTTTTTGGAACAAATACTGTTGTCGCTGAAACAATAGTTGTATGAGGTATGACAGTCGGATTAGTTTTTTGTGTGAAATCACAAGCCGCCCTTATCTTACCCTCAACGCTAGGTACCTACTTCCCTGCATGACAGCGATGGGGGTAAATGAAAATACTTCGCCTGTAAAATATTACCTCAAAGTGGTACCATTGGTACTAAACTTCGGGACCTATTAGTATACTGAAATATTATAATTATACAGGTATTATTTTACACAAAATGGATAACCGATTAGTAACAAAACAACATTGTACGAAAATTTCTACTAATTTAAAAAATGCATATAACTCGGAAACTAAAATCCTCCAAGTGGTCCCTTTTACTAGACACAGTCACATATTATTATTTTTATTCATCTTAATACCATGATTATTATTAATTTGTAGATGATTTTGTTTATCTAAGACACACTGTCTACCTATTCCCCTAAGAAGACCCACTGACCCAAGGACCTAATTTGGTAAAATCAAATACTTTGTTGATCTTATTAGAAATGGATGGCTAAGCAAATACATAGGGGTCAGTGGGTCGCCTCTAGCAAGGCAAATCGGTGTTCGGTGGATTTTCAACTATTTGGGAAACCAGAGTGTTAGTGTCCAATAAGCACCTACCCTAAAATCTTACTGAAAACGAAGGGAACATTCGTGAATATATGACTGGTAGCTCGCAATGCCTTATTAGAGGCAAGAAGGAGCTACCGAATGAAAGACATTGTGAAAGGAGCGTGGAGAGAACAACAAGTTTCGTATGAACAATGGCGTGCGGCCACTCACCCCATGAACCAGTCGACGGTGTCGCGCAGGTACTCCGGTAGTCGCTCCAGCTTGACGGATTCTCTCCGGCTTGCTTCTCAACCAAAAATAACAGCACTGTAGGGCAATTGTCTCAATAAGTCCGCGCCTTAGCCACACAGAAACACTAGCTGACTCATCACACTGCGCGATGATAACCGACAAATTACAACTAACTGTACTCTTTGAACGAGTTGAAATCTGATGTTAAGTAGAGCGTGTCGTCGTCGCAAAACCCTATCATTGGTAATTTTCACTACAAACGATCAAAGCAGCTGAGCCATAATCGCCATGTTGCGCAACTTACACAATTTATTTTTAGAAAATATTGTTTGCCACCTAACATTGAGTGGGAAGTTTTGCACAACAAAGTTAACATTAACAGTTGGTAAAGATAATAGTGTATTTTTATTGCACAAACAGAAACACTTCACTTTAAAAAAAATGTTATACAAAAAACACAACAGATATTAGTTTTTACTTTTTGCTATAGCAACACTTTATTTTCTGTCATTACGGTTTAGACCACAGACTACATAGGGGTGCGCGTTTGCATTGGCGAAAAACCTCAGCGAAAAACTCACAAACTTGTTGATATCTCTGTTTTCTGTGGCTCTCTTATGTTGGCGGGGAGGAAGTTTTTTTTTTTTAATTATTTCAACTGTTCGTCAACTTTATTGTTCTATCAAAATAATTTTTAGTTCGTTTTTTTTCATTTAAAAAAATGTACCCATAATTTAGCACCAACCACAGACATATAAAGAGTAGCAGACCAAACATTAATCCATAGTTATATTTATATAGATGGATATGATTCTTTATCCTTTTTTTGCTAAGCGGCAAGCCGTAAATTCTATCTCGTTCTGTCACCTGTTGTTATACTGACTTACACATAGACAAAATTTGACGCGTAGCTTCTCTATCTCGCGCCGCCATGTTGGCAAACAACATCTTCTGCATCGCGTTCTATGTTTCAACTGCGTTAGTCAGACAGGGACGGATTTGGCAACAGAGACGAAGTTTTTTTTGTAAAATATTTACTGTTGAATTATCAAACAGAGCCTCAGAGATTACTCTACGATGTTTTATAGTTTTTTTGGTGACGTAGTTCCAGAATACTGCAGCGCAGATTTTCAGTGTAAACACACATGCTATTGTAATAAATTATAAAATTATTTATGTTACCCTGTGTCTGTGCCCTGTATAGGTGTACCTATGCTCATGTTATCCATCACAATTATTACATTAGTACCTGCCGAATGAAATTACTCACATAACATTCGGCAGGTAATAATCTAATAATTGACTTTATTGATAGTAATCTACACTTCATATATCCAGAGAATATCGATTTTCGCGGATTTTCAGTAAGTACTTACATTGGTTGTTTCAATATCGTTAGATAATACCGGCAACCGGCCCTAGACCGGCCCTGTATTGACAACTTTCCCTATGTGTGCGTAATGGCTACGCAATTTTTAGCGAATGTTTGGTCTGCTACTCTTTATAAGTCTGTGGCACCAACTATAGATATTTAGTATTTTTATGCTATTAGTTTACTCTTTATGTTATTACTCTGAGGACAAGACATAGTAGACAGACATACCCAATAAATGGTAGTTTTGTAAAATGGTCGCAGTGCTCACACATTAGGTACAATGCAAAGATAGTTTTTGCAATCTTCACCCTTGTATTACGTATTACCGCATTTTTATCTTTGACTTTGACTTTTTAAATTCACATGTGGCAATCCTGCAATGGAATGAGATGGAACCAGAAGTCAGCTGTAGGCTGTGCTGTAAGTGTATTATCTATGGTCAGCTGTCAGAAGCAGCGGGCAGCATTGTTAACAAAATTGAGACAAAATCGTCAAAATTGAAAATTGAATTAGCTGGTATTATAACCTAAAGGCTAAATTATTTTTGACATAATTTGATCTTGAATATATTTCTACAATCATGTTCCGTCTACCTTATGGGGAAAGAGTTGACCCCATGGAAGAGAAGCGCCAGGCGCGTGAGAACACCATTAGCAGCGTGATGACCTTTGCCATACTATGTGCTGCTATCAGAGTGGGTAAGATAAAACAAAAATTATTATTACAGTATTTGATCACTTTAGCTTGTGTTCGATTCCTATAAACGAAAATGAATCGTTTTTCTTATCAATACAGCAATGATGTGAGCATTTTTAATTGCCAAACTGAGCAAATAAATCGATTCGTAAGCAAATTTTAGTTGTGATAGCTACTTCCATGGGAGGGTCTACTATGCAAACCTATGAGGTCTTTGCTTCATTATTAGTATTAGTCTTACATTTTAACCAATAACAGTCCGTAAATTGTAGTAATTGGCAACTGTTAACTATTCATATCAAAATTGAATAGGCAGTAGCATAGCCCTTAAATGTAAAATTCTTAAGGCTCTGTGCACAAACAAAAACATATTTTGTCAACTTCTTATCTAATTGTGAGAAAGCTTTGGTCAGTGGGTTGTAAGGGATAATTGAAACATTGTCTGTGTAACTGTAAGGCCGTTTCCTCATTGGTTGGTGCGGTTCTACACAGTACGGCACGGTACTGCTTATGTTTCCACATTGGTCGGTAAGCAGTCTGTACAGAGACAGTGCTGCACTGCTTTCATTTTGAATTCCTAAGTCAAATTCTATTTTTACGAGAGCCCATGACCAAAAATGTTGCCTTATCGTTTTATTGGTTATTCTGAAATTCAAAATCCCTAATTTCTGAAATTTTCCGCGTCACGTCTGACCTGACCGCATTATTAATTGAAACTTTACCTTCAGTTACATTCAGTTTTGATTTGGTGAAATCCATTAGAAGTGGGGGCTGCTAACTTCAATGATTTATTCATTTTTATGGTTCATAACAATACAAGGTTGGTCTTGAACTAAAATAGTCTGATTGCATTTACAAGAAAATAATTTTGGTTATGTATGTGTACAGTTCAAATATTTCTGTTTACAGCTCCCATCATTCTAGAACATAGCGGACTTCAGTGATAAGATCAACAAAGTACCAGTTGCAACTAGGCAAAGATTAACAAATCACACCGAGTCATGCACCTAGCCAGCAGCTCATGCTGCATGATCTATCAGGTCTATTAGGAAATAATTCATTCATTTAATAAATCCTTATGTAATAAATTGTGTTTTATACATAATTATAAGCATTTGACGTAAAATAAATACATTTTTATTTTAAGACTATTTTTATTGATTATCTTGTTGCTTTCCAATAGGGTTGGTGGCTGTGTTTCCCTTGGTTGGCTGCACCAAATATCTACTTATACTTACAGTTTTTTTTGCAATGCGTGTTTTCAAATGAAGGGCCAGCCGATGATGTAGTTGGGGGGCAAGTTGATAATGGTGGACAATGAGGTTATACAATACTAGAGGAGCAGTGGACGGCACATAAGCGTCACCACCACCAGTTGTCAGCTTGACGTCAAGTGAGCAATTGCTTAGCGATAAAAAATAAAAAATGGTGGAATTTGCGGTTAAAATTAGTATGTCACGGTCTGAAAGGATTAATAAAGCATGTGGTGTTACATTTCACAATCAAGTCATTGTTTTTGCGATCAATGTTACCAGGAAAAACGATGTTGATTTTGCCAGACTGTTGGGAGTTGAATGACGACATGTAAAAATATTTCGTACTCTTTTAACTTTTATCATTTATTTAGTAGGGATAGATGTAGTAGTGTGTATAAAACTGCACTAGGTATTAAAACGCTCGTGTTTTAATACCCCTCCAACAGTTTCATAAACTACTACTAACTATTTTTTAATTGATGTTATTGTTCTAAGAAATTAGAACTGGAGGAGGAGCTCGTGGCTAAGTAATAACAGCCGCACGGGTCGATCCATCAGGTTAAGCTACGCTTGCCGGGATTGGTCTGTGGATGGGTGACCATCTTTAAATACCGAGACTAATCCGTGCCTCGAAAGCACGTTAAGGTGTATAGTAGGCTCACTGACCTTGTGCATGTGGGCGGAGCTAAACGCCCTACTCTCCAATACGTAAAACGTGCAACGGTGGCGCACTACACTAAAACGACGATCAAAGACTAGACAAAGGCGCAGACATGCGCACGTATGTCGCATTTTTTGCCTAAGATTCCTAGTCCTAAGAGAAGGAATCGTAGGCAAATCTGAAATTGTACGCCGACTACCATATTTTGACCCGCATATTATTTTAAATACTTTGTTTGTTTTTTAAGAACATTCCTGGCAATAAATAAAATATCGGTGTGCGTGTGTTTGTAATTCTTCTTATGCTAAATGGCTTGACTGATTTAGATGTTTTTTTTTCAATTCTTTTTGTGTCACTTGGATGGTTCTTAGTATAGTTGGACGCGCTGTTGGGAGGCGCTGTTGTCGCATGACAACGTCTGCCTACCGGGTCTGCTAGTTATATTTTGGTGCCGATTCTCTTGTCACAAATGCCTCTAAACTAGACTAAAAATAGATTGCACTAAGTTATTAGTTTAGTGAAAATGGCAATTTGCTATTCTGAGTTTGACGTTTTTCACCTAAAAATTTGGTGTATCCAACTAAATCTGACTATTTTTAAACGCGATTAAAAACGTGTGGAATAAAGTAAGTTGGCATGAACTAAAACCCCAACACTTCGACCTCAGTCCAAAAACAGTATTGTATTTTTTTTTCTTTTGCTTATATCTCGAAAATGGTGTGTCCTATCGCAAAAATAATGAAATTTTCGACCCCCTTTAGGAAACCCTTAAACCCCTATATCCCAACATGTTGGTAATAATTTTTCATATTTTCCATACAAAAAGTGAAAAATTCCATATAAAACACGTCGAGGCTGCCAACCCCTACGCGCCTCCGGCTCTAAAAAAATTCACGGGGTAGAGCAAACAAGTATTATGTGGAGTCGTCACGCGATTGTCAAATTCGATTTTAGATGTGTCAAAATATTTTTTTCATTTAGAGATTTTTTTTGTCAGAATGTCTTTAAGATTCTCATAGCCAAAAGTAAGGAATTTTAGTGATTGTAGTTAGTTTAGTTCGGTGTACAAGAGAATCGGCCTTTGACTGTAGAAATGTTTTGTAGGTTTCATAGTTTTTTTTTTAGGAAAAACTTCTTTAAGCGCGTTGAGTGATATTCGGTAGAGGCAGCCCCGGATCTAGAACGGAACGGATCTTTCGAGGCGGGGCAAAACCTATCACCTGCCCCCCGAATCGTTTTTTTTTCTTAAAAAAAAACCGTTTTTTTTTTAATATACTAGTACGTGTCAGACATTTATTTTGATTAGCCTTATTCACTCTGCCTGAGATAAGTTGGATTTTTGCTTTAGGAGTTACTTTACTAGGTTGCAAGAGCGAGCGAAGCGAGCTCGAAAATTTAGGCATAATAAACATATCTATCGAAAATGCGCCAATCCAACAGGGGCGCCAAAACTGTGGTAAAAGTTAAAGTAAGTCGTGTCACAGGCGTCGTCGGCGTTGAAGCAAGACGCCCGGCACCGCAAAACTTAAAAAATAGACCACAGAAACGCTCATCGAGTTCCTGGTAGAATACAACTGCGCCCGCTCACAAGTACTCACAACCCGCTCAGACCGTTTGACGACCTAAACCTACGCTAATCAGTAATTTCCTCAGTGCACCACCCTCAGAGAAAGATTATAATTGTTGCGCGTCTCATTTGTTGCAAAGTTGCGGTGCGCTGGGTGTTGCACTTGTCTGTCATGCTCGAATTTGGCGCCCCCTAACGGTGTCGCCCGGGGCACGTGCCCCGTACCCTAATTACGTAATACACAATCAATCAATTGATAACACGAAAATAACTAAAAAAATACAAGAATAAATTATTATAATTAATAAATACAATTATTATACATAATAAACAGAATAAACTTTGTCAGGAGAAATAACGATCGGTAGAGGAGAAATAACGATCAGAAGAGGAGAAAACGAAACATGCAGAATGCAGTTATTAAGAAGGCGGTCTAGTTATTGAGAAGATCTGCATTCAGGTCATAGTAACACACATCATCATAGTCAATTATGGGAAATATTAGGGACTGTACAAGCATTGCCTTTATGTGTGATGGGAGAAGGTTTTTCTTATCGCAAAATGGTGCGTCCTATCGCAAAAATAATGTGAATTTCGTCCCCCTTTATGAAATCCATAAACCCCTATAACTCAGCATATCATCATTATCATCATCATATCAGCCGAAAGACGCCCACTGCTGGACATAGGCCTCCCTCAAGCACCGCCACTTCGACCGATTCTGTGCTTCCCGCATCCAGCGAATTCCTGCGGCCTTTACTAGGTCATCGGTCCATCTTGTGGGAGGCCTTCCAACGCTACGTCTTCCGGTACGTGGTCGCCACTCCAGAACCTTTCGGCCCCATCGGCCATCTGTTCTGCGAGCAATATGTCCTGCCCATTGCCACTTAAGTTTGGCAATTGTTCGGGCTATGTCGGTTACCTTGGTTCTCCTGCGGATCTCTTCATTTCTGATTCGATCACGTAGGGAAACTCCAAGCATAGCCCTCTCCATTGCTCTTTGGGTGACTTTTAGCCTTCTGATAAGACCCATTGTGAGCGACCACGTTTCAGTGCCATAAGTCATCATTGGCAACACGCACTGGTCAAAGACTTTCGTCTTGAAACACTGTGGTATGTGGGACGAGAAGATATTGCATAGTTTCCCGAACGCTCCCAGCCGAGTCGGATTCGACGATTGACCTCTTTCTCGAAGTTGGACCTACCTAGCTGGACAGTTTGTCCTAGGTAAACATACTCGTCTACAACTTCGAGCGTAGCGTCTCCGATCTTTATGAGGGCGGGTGTTACATGGGCATTTGACATGACCTTTGTCTTGTCCATGTTCATTTTAAGACCCACTCTTTTGGAGGCTCTACTGCGGTCATCGAGCATTATACTGAGGTCCTCCATGGTCTCAGCCATGATAACTATATCGTCGGCAAACCGAAGGTTAGTGATATACTCGCCATTGATGTTGATGCCTAGCCCTTTCCAGTCCAGAACCTTGAAGACGTCCTCCAGTGCAGCGGTGAACAGTTTCGGAGAGATAATGTCTCCTTGTCTCACACCTCGCTGCAGAAGGATAGGTTTCGAGAAGTAGTTAGGAATATTAGACAAAAATTGCGTTATGGGAAATATTTTTTTAAGGCAAAAGTATTAGTCATACGAAAAAATCCTGTTTCAATAATGTTGTACATGAATCTATAGCAAACATATATTTTTTTCAAATCTTTAAACCAAGCCGTTAATGAGAAGATAGCTTTTTAAAGTGACCGTTTTACGGTACTAAACGAGAGTAAGGCCCTTAAAAACAATCAAAACAGTGTCCACGGAGCGGTAACGTCGCGTCCGCCTCTCGTCTCGCGTTCGTCATGTCATGCGGTGCGTGCGTGCGGCAGCGTGTCAAAGTGTTGCGTCTCGCGAGTCGGTCGAGTACGACCGACTCGCGAGACGCAACACTTTTTTGTGTTACGAAATGGCTCAGCGGTGAATTTTTGTATTTTTAGTCATTCAGTAAAATGATTGAAATACAGAATCATCTTCTAATAACTCTCTGGCAGCAACAAACAATTTGACGATTTTCACCTAAAAATTTTGATTATTCAAACTAAATTTGACTATTTTTTTTACGCGATTAAAAAGGAATGGAATATAAAAATTAGTTGTCATGAACTAAACTTCACACCAACACTTCAGGTGCAAAAACAGTACTGTATCTTTTTTTTATTTTGCTTATAACTCGAAAACGGTGCGTCCTATCGCAAAAATAATGAAAATTTCGACCCCCTTTAGAAAACCCTTAAACCCCTTTACCCCAACACAAAGGTAACAAATTTTCGTATTTTCCATACAAAAAGTTAAAAATTCCATACAAAACACGTCGACGCTGCCCCCCTGCGCGCCTCTGGACCTAAAAAAATTCACAGAGTAGAGCAAACAAGTACCACGTGGAGTCGCGAGTTCGCGACGCAAATTCGATTTTAGATGTGTCAAAGTTATTTTTTAATTTAGAGATATTTTTTTGCAGAATCTCAGATTCTCATAGCCAAAAGCAAGTAATTTTAGTGATAGTTTAGTTCGGTGCACAAGAGAATCGGCACCAATCAAGATTTATTTCTTAACCTTACCTACGTAACTTAAGAAAATATTTGGTGCCGATTCTCTTGTACACCGAACTAAACTACGACTAAAATTCCTTACTTTTGGCTATGAGAATCTAAAAGCTATTCTGCGGAAAAATAACTCTAAATTAAAAAATAATTTTGACACATCTAAAATTGAATTTGACAGTCACGTCGCGACCGACGTGGTACTTGTTTGCTCTACCCCGTGAATTTTTTTAGAGACAGAGGCGCGCGGGGGGCGCAGCCTTGACGTGTTTTGTATGGAATTTTAAACTTTTTGTATGGAAAATATGATTAAATATTACCTATGAGTAGGGGCATATGGGTTTACGGGTGCCAGAGGGGGTCGAAATTTCCATTATTTTTGCGCTAGGACGCACCGTTTTCGAGATATAAGCAAAATAAAAAAAAAGATACAGTTTTTGCAGCTGAAGTGTGTGAAGTGTGTGTTCATGCCAACTAATTTTATTCCACTCCTTTTTAATCGCGTTTAAAAATAGACTGATTTAGTTAGATAATCTAAATTTTTTGGTGAAAAACGTCAAATTCAGAATAGCAAAATTGCCATTTTCACTAAACTAATAACTCAGTGCAATCTTAGTGCTGTCAAACTAAAATATAGTTAAGTTGTGTCACCTTAGTCTATTTCAGAATGGGAAATGCTCGTTTGACAGGACTAAACAAATTTTTGTGATTTAAAAAAAATTACCTTTAGAAACTTTAAGAGGTGCTTTAGACCATCAAACTGAATAACTTTCACTTTAACTTTGAAATCGCGAAAAAAAAAAAACAGCTGTCCCATACAGTTTAGAACAGTAGGTATTAAACTTTACTATGGAACAACAGATTTTTCTTTTTCGCGATATCAATGTATGTCCCAAAGTAAAAGTTATTCAGTTCGATGGTCTAAAACACCCCGTAAAGTTTCTAAAGTAAATTTTTTAACACCTTATATAGGTACACCTCTGCCTAACCCTTCGGGGAATACAGTCGTGATGTTATGTTATATTTTACATTTACATTTTTTTAGTTTATATTGTAAATTGTTAATTTGTATGTAATTGTCAATGTAAAAAAGTATTAATAATTGTACATCAAAGAACAACTCAACAATAAAGCGCCTACGCGCACAATCGATTTGGACTCTCTGCAGCAAGCTCGTCTATAAACGCACACTAATACAATAAGTTCATAAATATTCGCACTAACACATACGTATGCGCATACTCGGTCGATAGCCGGAGCGGACCAGCGAGCGACACAGCCATCCCGTCTCAATGCTCACGGGCGACTGCCGCCCGCGTCCCGCGCAGAGCCCCTCTGAACCTCTATCTCTAAATGGGGACATTTTGTTTAACAAATATTGATTGATTTACAAATGCAGTTTCAAATTTGTAGTACCTTTAATCAACAATTTTTCAGTGTAATTTTTTTTCCAATCGTCAAAGCCGTTTAGAAGTAGTTAGGAATATTAGCCAAAAATAGCGTTATGGTAAATATTTTTTTAAGGCAAAAGTATTAGACATACCAAAAAACCCGGTTTCAGATATGTTGTAGATGAATCTATAGCAAACATATATTTTTTTCAAATCATTTAACTAAGCCGTTAAGGAGAAGATAGCTTTTTAAAGTGACCGTTTTACGGTACTAAACGAGACGTAGGCCCTGTTGGTCCCAGCTGTCATTCGTGGATCTTGTGACAGTCGTTACCTACGGGTCGTCAGAAAGTCAGAAGCTCGAAAGTCTGACAACCAGTTTTACAGGTATAGGTC
This sequence comes from Conistra vaccinii, assembly GCA_948150665.1. Classification (NCBI taxonomy): domain Eukaryota; kingdom Metazoa; phylum Arthropoda; class Insecta; order Lepidoptera; family Noctuidae; genus Conistra; species Conistra vaccinii. The sequence continues at coordinate 444,690 of OX411324.1, forward strand.
TGATAAGCAGTTGCTCCATGGAAAATACTGGTATTCAGCTGCATCCGGTTAGACTGGAAGCCGATCCCAACATAGTTGGGAAAAGGCTAGACAGATTGATTTAGATTATTCTAAAAAAAGTGAATGTCGCTGGTTAGTGCGTTACATCACTTTAATTAATTTAATCGATTGTCATAAATATACAAATGTCGCCCATGCGCATGTGACCGCCCGTAATTTTCTGAATATTCATGAAAAAATATCGAAAATAAACTTCAAAAGGGGGGGTCTATCTATAACATTTTTCATGTTATTCAATTTTTAATTTTTTAAAGATTTGCTTTTTGTTTTTTGACACATCTCCGAAGTTTATGGGTCGATTTGGATTCTGTTTATTATTTCCAAAAGCTTATGAGTTATTTAAACAGGTTAATTAAAATTTTTACAAAAAATTATCGACTACGAAAAAAAAAACGGAATCGAAGTCATTTTTTCGGTAAAAAATTGTGTATTTATTTAAAAAAAACTAGTGAAAAATGTTATAGATAGACCCCCCCTTTTGAAGTTTATTTTCGATATTGTTTCATGAATATTCAGAAAATTACGGGCGGTCACATGCGCATGGGCGACATTGTATAAATTATAATTATATTCCAGTATGAACAATATTATTTGTCACAAATCTTAAAACTTTTGAAACATTTTTTTTTTGCCTATGTTTTGTAAGTATACCGTAATCCTTGTAAAGGGGTTTGAAGATTTTGGCCCTAAAATCAGCCACCATTTTGATTTTTTTTCAAAATCGAGGTGCCCAGTTAATGTCATATTATATTTGGATACCCCACACTTATACAAACATAAAACTTCATATAACATAACATCATAAAACGTCACGTTTCCGAGTTATACAACGATAAAAATAACAATTCTTATTTTTATCGTTGTATATCGAATTTATTTATTTATATTGTAGTTACTTCATGTTGATTAAGTTATTTATACATGAATTAATTGACTGCACCTAGTGGATAAAACATAACTCAAACTCAAAGCATTTATTTCAAATAAACCAATTACAGGCACTTTTGAATTGTCAAGGGGTCGGTCAGTCAGAAAAGATGAAGCTAGATGCTCATTCCAAAGCGTAGTAGGTACCTATGGAGAAGAACGGGCAAGAAACTCCACGGACACTCTTTTAAATAAAAAGGAGACCATTCATATTGGGCCCAAAACCCAAAGTGCCGGCCAGCGAAAAAAATTGTGTTGCCCTGGTCGGTAACGTCCTCCTTATCATTTTTTACTATCGCACCGAATCTCTACAATCATTCCTTTAGCTGTTTTTTAAAGTTGAAAAATCTAGTTACCTTGCAATATTATCTCGTCTAAGTATAACCTAGGTCGGGGCAGTCCACCTAATCATTTTTCACTACGGCGGCATCAAATCTCTACGAAGTTAAAAACAATTAATGTCTTGAGACACCAAAAAAAAAAAAACATATTTATGAAGTTAAAAATAATTAGTGTCTTGAAAGACTAACCGGCGCATCCTTACAGAAAAAATGTATTACCTCGAAGCTAAGACTAGAATGTCAATACACTAGAACAAATAACGGTATCTAGCCGCAACATGATGACAATACAATGGATAAAAGGACACAGCGGATCGCTAGATAACGACGCAGCTGACGAACTTGCTAGACGAGGATCCAGCACGACAGTCTGAGGACTCGAGCCTATTGTACACATTCCCTTCAACCAAAGACAGGTGGCTACAGGAATTCACCCACACACAAGCGGAAAACTGGTGGACCTCGACACTGGGGTGCAGGCAGTCCAAGGAAGCTATGCCATCCTTGGATAGAAGGCTGACCAGGCGTTTATTAGGAGAGAGCTTACATGAGCGCAGCTTTATCCCGGAGCAAAGATGTTTCCTTGTTCTGGGTAAAAGCTGACGCAGGCCTGGAGGACAACGAACGCACAGACCACCTTGTGAAAGAGGCTACTATCAAGTTGAAAAAAAAATCCGGACTTTAACCGCTGCCTGGTTTCATTCATCAAATGTCAGATCCGTATGGGGTCGCTCGACGATTGTCACCGAAGACAGAAGAACGGAAAAACAGGCTCCGTCCCTAAAATGTTCCTCCCAGACGCGATAGGAACCTTAAAGATAACTAGATTTTTCAACTTTAAAAAACAGCTGACGGAATGGTCGTAGAGATTCGGCGCCATAGTAAAAAATGATGAGGAGGACTTCCCCGACCAGGGTAACACATTTTTTTTCGCTGGCCGGCACTTTGGGTTTTGGGCCCAACTTTGTATGAAACGTGAATGGTCTCCTTTGGTTACAAAATATTGGTTACATCATTCATGTTGAACTTATACATGTGAGAACGATGCAAAACGTTAAAAGCGTCCGTAATAAAAGATAAAAACAAAAATAAAACAATTAAAAAATTAAATCAAATTAAAATAAGTCATGGCAGCTATGAGATGACCAGTCACAACTGACGGCGCCCGTTCACGAACATGACGCATGGATTAGCACCATTCAACCATTTTGAAGGGAGCTAAATGATCCAACACACACGCCACCGTCAGCGTGACATTAGAGTGAGCATGACATACTCTCAGTGCTTGTTTACGGACACGCGGGGCGTTGGGCGGGGCGTGCGGCGGTGCGGCCCGCACAAAATTCAAACATATGGCGTTGTATGAGAGTGTTTACGGAGAAGCGTTTTTATAGGCGTTTGCTTGAAATCCAGGCGGTGCCCGCGGCGTTGCACGCCGCGTCGCACGCAGCGTTGCCCGCGGCGGGGCACGCGGCGGGCAACGCTGCGTTCAACGCCGCGTGCAACGCCGCGGGCAACGCCGCGGTGCACGCGGCGGGGCCCGCGGCGTCGTATGTACGCTCAATACCTACAAACTACGAACATCGGCGATATCCACATATAACATCAAATAAGTAAATCTATGTTCCGTTGGAGCCCTAAACAATTAAAGCTTCTAAGTGAACGAACGAACGAAAAATAATTATGGTCATCTATGTGAAATATTTTGATACTCGCACATGAATCAAAACCTACCGGGTACCTACTTTCCGTTTACCTAGAATCATGAAATTTGGCAGGAAGCAAGATCTTACAGCACTAGTAAAGAAAAAAGTCCGAACTTTTTTAATTATTCGTTTTATCACAAAAAAAATAAAAAATGTCATTACAAACTTACATTTGCAGTTGGAGAATTGACCGTGACGTATATTGATGTATGAGAGAACATATTTGTCAACTACTAAATTTAGTTTGTTCTTGGGATAAATTTTATTCATCCCAACCACGGAACCCTTCATTGTGTCTGTTGTACCACCAAAAATCGCATTAATAAAAAACTTTGAACTTTGAACTTTGCCTGGTCCGACTCGCACTTGACCGGTTTTTTTAATGCCTCGTTGGTCTAGTGGTCGCAAGCACTACTGCTGAGCATAAATTCCGGGGTCGATACCCGGGTCGGGCAAAATATTATTGGTATTTTCCATCTGGTATTTCTCAGTAGTAGCCCGGAGTCTGGATTTATGCCCGGTTGATGGCATTAGGCTCGCCCCCTATTACATGGGACTTAAACATAACTGGCGAAATGTGGGTGTAGGTACTATAGGAACACCTCTGCTTAACTTTTCGGAGAATACAGGCGTGATGTTATGCAATATGCATCCTATGTATTTCTTTATTTATTATTAAATATTTCGGTCGCGCTTGAATATCAGCTCCCGCCTTCCGCTCCCGATGCACGCCGCGTGCACCGCCGCGTTCACCGCCGCGTTCACCGCCGCGTGCAACGCCGCGGGCACCGCTACATTTCACGCCACGCCGCACGCCCCGCCGCACGCCCCGCGCTTCCATAAACAACATCGTACATCGCCATATGTTTGTGTTTGCGCGTGTGATGACGCGGGCCGCTGCACGCCCCGCCTCTCTGTAAACAGAAAAAACGTCCGACGCACCGCCGAACGCCACGCTGCACGCCACGCTCAACGCCCCGCGTCTCCGTAAACCAGCACTAAGCCGCCAGGGCACATTCAAGTCAATGAAAGACATACCCAGTACCTAAATGGTAGCTTTATAGTCTGTACAAGTGTACATAGTACTCACACATGTGCTATGCAATTATACAATGCTAAGAGATTGAATTTATACAATGCAAAGATAGTTTTTAAAATCTTCCGCAGCTCCAACAGTATTTTCAGATGCTATACAATTAGTTTATGTGCCCTTGTGGAGCAGGACCAGCGTTGACCCAAGCAATTTTATCAGCGATGTAATCCCCCAACTTATAATATGCCTGACTGCATAGTGTGCGTTTAATATAAGATTTAAATTTCGTTTCATTCAGCTGAAGTATGTGGGGAGGTATTTTATTGTAGCATTATAAACAGTACCCCATGAATGATGAGTCTTCTTTAGCCAGCCTGAAACCCGGTTGAACTAATTGGTCCCTATTCCTAGTGATATAATTGTGTCTTGAACCTCTTTTACTAAAAAGATGTAGATTTTTCCTTAAGATTTTTTAATCTCGGTATAAATAATATCATCCAAGAAGGCAGCGGGAGGCTGAATAGGATTTTCTTGGTGTCGGGGGGGGGGGGGGGATACATATTTTTTTGTCTCTTTCGTTCTTAACTAAAATATTACCTACGAGTATACATGATTTTTTTTTTTTTTTTTTGGGTGGGAAATCATCCAATGACTTCTCCCGCTCTGGGCGGAGCGGAAGGGCGTGTCAGACTTTTACTGACTAAAACCCACCCGTGTTCCTTCCCTTACCTAGACCAGGGCCACGGTTTCCCCTTAGGACTTATCCGCAACCCCGGTGGTACGAGTATTCATGATGCAATTATGTTTTTATAGTTCAATATACTTACTTGAGGGAAAAAAAACAAAAAAATCTGGTTTCAGTGTTCAGTTTTGGACTTATATTTCGGTAAATAACTCCGAAACCTGACGCTTTAGGATATTATGTTATATATATGACATTTTTTGTTTGTATAAGTGTCCTCTATCTAAACATATAACTTTCGATTTTCACCGCCATTCTGAAAAAAAATCAAAATGGCGGCATCACGTTAGGGCCACCCTCCATACAAAAATCTTCAAACCCCTTTTTTAAAATCTTTTATCTACACCCATGCTATAAATCCTCTATAAAAGTTCCTGAAACAGTTAGCTTATTGCCAAAATTAAAACAGCCAGTGTCATAGTAACCATAATGACATCCAAACGGGTGTTATAACATAATGCAACTCGTTTTTTACCGGTTATTACTCTGAGTCTCATTCCAACGTCATTAGTTTGACGGTAGAAGAAATGAGACAAACTTAAATTATTTTGACAGATTGACATTTTATGTATCCGTTTCAAAGCTAGGTACGTCTTTAAACTCGTAAGTGGTGACGTTTTTCAGAAATTGTTTGTAGGACGCTGCTCCTCTAGTATTGTATATCCTCATTGGACTGACATATCAACGCAGAGTCGAAACTACTGGGTGGGACTAGGAACGTGAAATTTTGCACACAGCTTCCTTTTATAATCTAGGGGAGCACTAAGAAGGGTTTTTGAAAACTCCACCTGGGGCGAAAAGGGGGGATTTCGTTTGTATGAAACATGGTTAATACACATACAACTTGAGTTAATATAGGACATCATTCATTTTGGGCTAAATGTGAAAGTGCCGGCCAAACAAAAAAAATGTTATATTCCGTTAGAACATGTTATTCTCTTCACTTTTCACTATTGGACCAAATCTGTAGGGCCATTCCCTGCGCTGTTATACGTCTTTGTAAAATACTGTTTTCAGTATGTTTTAGTTAAGAGAATAACAGTAATCTAATCATAATAATAGCTTTTTATGGCAGTAATAATTACAGTCATCATCTTTTATTGTGAAACTAAGGTTCTAGGGTTATTCTTCACATAACTTAACAGTATGCGTTTTTTTTTTTATAGGTCTTATCTAAGCTGATTGAAATAGGTATCACTAGTATTAACTGGTTTTATGTCCATAAAACGCCACAGGCATGGAACAGAGGTGTGGTGGTACTCTTTTTAAAAAAAGGCGACAATGCCCTGCTTAAGAACTATAGGCCCATCACACTTCTGACCCATATCTACAAGCTGTTTTCAAGAGTCATCACGAACCGTCTCGCGCGCAAGTTTGACGACTTCCAGCCTCCCGAACAAGCCGAATTCCGTAAAGGCTTTAGCACCGTGGACCACATACATACGCTGCGGCAGGTTATACAGAAGACCGAAGAGTATAACTTGCCTCTCTGCTTAGCGTTTGTGGATTACGAGAAAGCCTTCGATTCGATCGAGACATGGGCTGTACTGCCTCTTCAACGGAGCCAGATCGACTATCGGTACATCGAGGTGTTAAAGTGCCTATACGAAAACGCCACTATAATGTCAGTCCGACTCCAAGACCAGACCTTGAAACCTATCCTTCTGCAGCGAGGTGTGAGACAAGGAGACGTTATCTCACCAAAACTGTTCACCGCTGCACTGGAGGATGTCTTGAAGGTTCTGGACTGGAAAGAACTAGGCATCAACATCAATGGCGAGTATATCACTAACCTTCCGTTTGCCGACGATATACTTATCATGGCTGAGACTATGGAGGACCTCAGTATACTGCTCGATGACCTCAGTAGAGCCTCCAAAAGAGTGGGTCTTAAAATGAACATGGACAAGACGAAGGTCATGTCAAATGCCCATGTAACACCCACTCTCATAAAGATCGGAGACGCTAGGCTCGACTTTGTAGACGAGTATGTTTACCTAGGACAAACTGTCCAGCTAGGTCCAACTTCGAGAAAGAGGTCAAGCGTCGAATCCGACTCGGGAAGGTACGCAATATCTTCTTGTCCCAGATACAACAATGTCTCAAGACGAAAGTCTTTGACCAGTGCGTGTTGCCAGAGATGACTTATGGCACTGAAACGTGGTCGCTCACAATGGACCTTATCAGAACGCTAAACGTCACCCAAAGAGCAATGAAGAGGGATATGCTTGGAGTTTCCCTACGTTTTCGAATCAGAAATGAAGAGATCCGCAAGAGAACCAAGGTAACCGACATCATATCAACCGAAAGACGTCCACTGCTGGACATAGGCCTCCCCCAAGCACCGTCACTTCGACCGATTCTGTGCTTCCCGCATCCAGCGGATTCCTGCGGCCTTTACAAGGTCATCGGTCCATCTTGTGGGAGGCCTTCCAACGCTACGTCTTCCGGTACGCGGTCGCCACTCCAGAACCTTTCGGCCTCATCGGCCATCTGTTCTGCGACCAATATGTCCTGCCCATTGCCACTTAAGTTTGGCATTTCTTCGGGTTACCTTGGTTCTCTTGCGAATCTCTTCATTTCTGATTCAATCACGTAGGGAAACTCCAAGCATAGCCCTCTAAATTGCTCTTTTGGTTGTAGTCTTCTGATAAAGCCCATTGTGAGCAACCACGTTCCAGTGCCATAAGTCATCACTGGCAACACGCACTGGTCAAAGACTTTCGTCTTGAGACACTGTGGTATGTGGGACGAGAAGATATTGCGTAGCTTCCCGAAAGCTGCACAGCCTGCAGGTAACCGACATAGCCCGAAGAATTGCTAAACTTAAGTGGCAATGGGCAGGACACATTGCTCGCAGACCAGATGGCCGATGGGGCCGAAAGATTCTGGAGTGGCGACCGCGTACCGGAAGACGTAGCGTTGGAAGGCCTCCCACAAGATGGACCGATGACCTAGTAAAGGCCGCAGGAATCCGCTGGATGCGGGAAGCACAGAATCGATCAAAGTGGCGGGGCTTGGGGGAGGCCTATGTCCAGCAGTGGACGTCTTTCGGCTGATATGATGAAATAGACCTAAAACCAGTTAATACTACTATAAGTGATAACTATTTCAATCAGCTAATAATTGTACTGTCGAAAAAAAAACTTTATTTCTCATACTGTAGGTATGTGGAGAATAACCCTAAAACCTAAGTTTCACAATTAGAGATGATGACTGTAATTATTACTGCCATAAAAAGCTATTATTATAATTAGGTTACTGTTATTCTCTTAATTAAAACATACTGAAAACAGTATTTTACAAAGACGTATAACAGCGCAGGGAATGACCCTACAGATTTGGTCCCATAGTGAAAAGTGAAGAGAATAACATGTTCTAACGGAATATAACTTTTTTTTTGTTTGAAACTTCCCATAAAAAGTACTAGGCTTGCATGAATTTAAGATAGTACCTATTTGCAATCATTAGACGTGTACAATTTCTGAGCAGTACCTAACCTAAGAAAAAGTACTAGGCTTGCATGAATTGCCGATAGTATATTTGGATGAGGCGATATAGTTTATAACCTGGATTAACACATAGGATACTTTTTATCCAGGTAGTACGTTTCCATGGGATAATTTCCGACTTCCACGCGAGCAAAGCAGCGGGAAAAAGCTAGTTTGGAATCACACAATAAATAGAAGTGGTGGTGACTCGACTTCAAAGTGACTGAAAAAAAAAACCTGAGGGGCAGTGTTTGGGGACTGCCGATGGAAGTGGAATCAGTAGCCTATAATATTATGTTAATACGGGTAATAAAATATGTCTGCCTCATCCAAATCCTATTATTAGCATAACATAATGATTGAATACTATCATGAATTCATGCATGCCTAGTACTTTTTGTTAGGTTACTACTCAGAAATTGTGCGCAACGTGTAATGAATGATTGAAATACTATCGTGAATTCATGCAAGCCTTGTACTTTTTGTTAGGTTACTAACAAATTCTATTCTCCCTCCGTCTTCCGAATTTTCGATCAGGTTACGTGTCCCGCGAGATTAACATTTTTCACCCATCCCAAAAAAAAAAAAGTGCACAACGCCGCTAAAGAAGTTATCCAAAGAGATTTAAGATACTACCAATAATACTATTTGGTAGTAATAATTTAATGTCTTTGAAGTTATCACATCAAAAAAAAAAGAAACATGACAGTTGATTCTTTGATATGGTCTATGGCTATATAGGGGGTATAAAACAAAACATCTTAGGTGGGATCCTATTTATTTATTCCAAGTAACCAACTATGAGCATTTTTTTACGACTATACACCTATAAATATGTAGTTAGTAGACGTGGCGGTAATAAAATAGGACTTTTTCAACGATTCGACGTGGCGGGAATAAAACCGGGGATTTTTCAGAGTAGACGTGGCCGCCCGCGACTCGACGTGGCGGGACTCGACGTCAAGGGAATAAATCCTTGATATTGTTTGTAATATTATTATAAAGCCCATGAATTAATGTCTGATCAATACCAGATTGCTGCAGATAGGCGACTATTTTGGAAAAACTTACGAGCCATATTTCCGCCATTGGTGTATTTAGTATGGCGTAAGTGCCAGCCAAAAGTTTTATACGTAAATTCAAGCTGGCTGGACACCGATTTTTGCATTTTTCTACTAAACCACAAAACTTTTAGCTCGATGCCTGTCACAAATTTATGTGACGCCCGTTGATATGCAAAAAGTCGTCAAAATCACTTCCATTACCGAGATTGAGAGACCAGCGAAAAGTGGTTTTTCAAGCTGGCTGGACACTTTTTCGATCGATTATTTAAGATTCTGTAGCGTCACAAATTCTGAAATAAGGACGTTTAGCCGTCACATAAAGTGCCCTGTTGACCTAATTAAATGCGAGCTATTTTGAAGATTTGTCCAGCCAGCCTGAGTCACATTAAAATGTTCCATCTACAATATTCAAGGTACTTTCCCTCCATGTGGCATATCCGTGGGACGCCCTGTAGATATGTAAGTTGTGTTACTGTAGTCTATTCCAGAATGGAAAATCGTCGTTTGTCAGGAATAAACGAAATTTTGGTGATTTTTAGTCTAGTTTAGAGGCATTTGTGACAAGAGAATCGGCATCAATATCAGTTTTTCGAACGGGCATAAACACATCGCGAGTAGAGGGCCCACTTTAAAATCGTGTTGTCATCCATTCGTTGTTCGGGCTCCGAACTAATCTTATATCCGTAGGTGACCGAACAAGGAAACGCCCATATCTCACGGGATTCACTCTCTTGGGTTTTCTTACTCAGTAAGACCTTGTCCAGAAAGGGCGAATTCGCCGCGATTCTCTCGTGCGTATCACGCGCGACCGTTTCGCCCAGAAAGAGCGTACCTACGCGCGAGCATTTCGAGCGAGCAGCAATTCCGTATCAAAATTTTGGCGCTCCATTTCCCTGGATACGTGCATTCGCTCTGGAGTTCGCGCGTCAACTGGACGCAACAAGGAGTCTCTAGTATCTCGACTCGCGCGCAATACGCGCGAATCAAGCGCGAGTCGAGTCTGGCGAACTGCACGCGATTTACGCGCGTATTTTGAACTCGCGCGATGCTTGTGGACGCAATGTACTGGCGCCTAGTATCTCGCTAACGAGAAACGTTTCGCGGCGAATTCGTCCCTTCTGGACCAGGTCTAAGAGCTTGCCTGTAGTGAGAGCGACCTCTGCGCTGCCAACGACGATGCCTAGTATGGGCCAATAACATTTATCCGATCTCCACTTTACACAAAATGAAACTCGCTTCTGTTTTTGTAATAAATTACACTGAAGTTTATTTTCATCCTGAATACATATTGACCAATGTTACTTATTTAATGTTGCATTTGCATCATCAATTCACAACTTTATTACAACTCACTCAACATACATTTCTTATGCCATAAGGCAGTTTTTTTTTTGTTTTTATTTATCTAGTTACAAAATTCTAAAATTTGATAATACAATGAAATTTAAGCATTCTTACAGTTATCACTAAGTCCATTTAGCATTGAAAATAAATGATCATGATATTAATAATAAAAATTGATTTAAGTTTTTCATATATATATTTTTTTACAATTTCAACTAAAACACGCTCACTGCTTGGGAGAGGGCAGATCGGGGTGCAATCATACGTCCAAACGAACACTATACATTGTATACATTTGTAAAAAGTATCAAAATCGAGTAAAAGGCCTACAAAAAATTATCTCGAGATACTAATATTCGTTTACGTAGTAACCTAAAAATTGTCCTATTTAACACTGGAATCGCCGACGACGGCAGTGGCGCGCGGCGCGTCTAGCGTTAAAGGGTAACAAACGTAGGTATTTCAACTATTTGGCTTAATTATATTTATATAATGAGATGAGCGCGAAATAAAAGCGGTGCGGCTCGTGAGCCGGCGAGCGCCGAGCGGCCTAGTCCTCCGCCTCCTCGTCCTCCGACTCCTGCTGCTGCAGCCACGTCAGCCACGTGTTCACCTGCGGGCACGCAAGCACGTCATGGGAAACTGAACGTCCTTAAACATAATATACTGCTTTTCTATTTAGGGACGCTATAATTTAATGGAGGAAATGCGACAACTCAATGGAAAACTGCCCCTAAAAGCACTATCGAAAATGCACAACCTCCCTTTTTGTGGTTCCCTACCGTAATTTACTACTACGTCTATATCTGTGTAATAAAATAAGTGATAGACATAATTTTAATAGATATAAAGATAAAATAGATCAACCATTTTTCAGATATTTAAATTACATACATCTTTTATGGGGTACTGTGGTTAAATGTTAAAACAAAATACCTTGTGACATAATGCAATTAAATGAAAGAAAAATAAACAAAACTTCTGGTCACGGTAACGTTATCACAGCCGGAACTGTTGTTAATTTAAAAATCTACGCAACAACTACAGGAGCTGATGTCCTAATCACTATCACTACATATTATAAAACAAAGTCGCTTCCTGCTGTCTATCCCTATAAGCTTAGATCTTTAAAACTACGCAACGGATTTAGATGCGTTTTTTTTTTTAATAGATAGAGTGATTCAAGAGGAAGGTTTATATGTATAATACATGCATAATATAGTTAGCCATAATTTATAAATTAATCATGCGGGCGAAGCCGCTGGCGGAAGCTAGTTATCAACACTCAAATGACGATATTCTACATTTTCTGCTGGGGTACGCTCACACAAATCAGCGCTTCCATCAGTTATTGGCCAATTAGGGCTTATACAAACTCATCGCCGTTTTTGGCGATAAGCTGTACTTACAATAATCTACGCTTTACTACGTAATCTACGCATTAAAAGATTTTCGGAGATTTTGGGAGAAGGGTACCCCCCTTCTCCCAAAATCAAAGTTAGCAATTGTTCAAATAGTTAAGGACAGTCTCATAACGAGGTTTCCTGTAGCTATAGCGGTTACGGTGTACCTGCCCTTGTTGCCCCGTCTCAAAAGTACACCCTGTATATTTATTTATTTATTTCTGAAATAGCTACTCTAAATGCTAATTAAACTGGTTTTCTACTCCGAAATTAAAAATTTCTTAGCTTTAAACAGTCATAAACAGTACCTAAATTTTTTTTGTTATGTGGTAAGATATTGTTGGGCTTAATTTAGTATTATTGCGTTCGTAGTGGAGCGCTAAGTACCTGGAACAGCGCCTCGCCCTTGCCGGGGTAGGCGTCCGTGACGTCCTCGCGCCAGCGCAGGAAGGCGTCCTCCTCGCACACCTCCAGGTTGTACAGGTACATGAACCAGCGCAGCAGCATGCCTGCAATAATCACAACTCTAAATTTGTCGATCCCGGAATCCCGGGATTTTTTGGATACAAAAGTGCTTTCCATAATAGCCAGCACCTCAACTTTAGGTAAATATGCATCCGAATATCCGATCTCTAATTATGAAGGATTGTATTAGCTATACATAGCCTTAAAAAAAAATTCAGATTGTGATCGAAAGTTTGTTACGCAATTAGGGTGCTGGTGCGAACTAGGATAGTAATGTAACATTTTGTCAAGTAAATCCATTTTTCTCAAACATGCTTGGAAATTCGAACATTATTTTGACAACCTTCTTCGAGATAAATCGAAATTGTTGTACTGGTCAAAAACAACCGAGGTCCCGGCCAGTGCTGTGAAACTCCGAACAAATTATTTTTGTAAGGAATTTGGGACCGTCTTTAGCCAACATTCAGAAACACACTTCAAAATGACACGATGACCAACATTAGATTACGAATTGCTCACAAACATGTCAGCCTTCGCGCGAGTATTATTCTTTGTGTTGTGATTTTTCTGTTTGTTTTTCCTTTTTCTGTAATTTTAGGTTTACTGCTAATTTATATGGGTCAGAGAGTCTAAGATTATATTATCTACCTGTGACGCCAATATATAAACACTGGGAATATTAAATAAATCTAGAGTTTCATATTCAGTTTATTATTCTATTCCATTTAGTTACGCTGATAGTGTAAATTAGGTGTTTTCTTAGGGTCCATATTGGCTCACCTAAAGTTCTTTACCCGAAATTGTTCTTCCTAATGAAAATGTTGTAATTAATAATATCATTAATGTAAATATATTTAAACTCCTACTGTTTTTTATCATAACGCTTTTATCCTACTGAGAGAACATAATCATGAACCAGATGCTTTGAAGAAAAAGGTTTGTTTTTAAACTATTTCTTGTGATTACAAAACAACTGTTCACATTTTTACATTTAGTCATTTTATTTTTGGTTATTGTTGTTACATATTTATTACTTTAACTATACCTGAGATAATTATGTCTAAAAAACCAACTGTTTAGAATGATTAAATGTAGTTTCACTGATTTTTGTCTTAAATGAACGAAATTCAGGTCAAAGTGTCGTCTTGGGCGCACTATGAAAAAAATACTTAGAAAAATTACTATTTTTTTTGGGGCCAATTTCGAGGTAGCGCTCGCCGGCCGCTGCCGCGGCACCGCTCGCTTGGCTCGCGCGTATTTGGTCACAGTTCTAACCTAACCTAATCCTAATCTAAACCAAATAGATATGACTTTGAACAATGATATTATAAGTAAAAAGGTGTAGATAGGTTATAGGCGATCAGCAACCGACACGTTAAAATGTGGCTACTTAGCCACATTTTCTTCGTCTTGTCTCTTTTTCGCTCCCGATAATTACGTCATGCCGTCCTACTTCCACGTATCATCTAATAGTGTAACATTGTGCCGTTTTTGACGATCGAATGTTGAGTAGATAACCTATCTAAGTCTTTTTACTTATAATATCAGTGACTGAATAATAGTGTAAAAGATGGTTATGTTGAGAAAATATAGGAAAACAAATAAAAGTATAATAGATGTTTATTGCTACTGACATTATGAAGTTGAATGCTTCGGAATTATGAACATAAGAGACGGAGTAGTTAGGAATTGTGATTGTTAGGTTGAAAAATGTTAGGAAGAACGTTTTCGGATTTCCAATTATCGGAGTTGAAAATTTAGGTGAACCTCGGCGCACTCGTTTTCGTAACTACAATCACACTAAATAAATTCACAGTCAAACATAGTCAGTTATAATATAACTTTATAAGTAACCTTTTATATTTTGTATCTTCCAGCTGTCGAGAGTCGCTAAAAGCAGTTGGTAATTAAGCACTAGTACATCTACCAATAGAAATATTGCAATTAAGTGCTAACCACTTTGGAATAAAGAATTTCAACAAAACGGGTTTTCGTCTATACAAGTGAAGTAGTTTCATTATAATCCATAAGCTTCTCTCATGTGGTGATGTTACGAAGAAATAGACAGACAGAGAAAGGTTCTATTGTGATATAGATTGTGCTCTATTGCTCATTTCAAATAGAAAAGAGCCCCTGCATTTTATATGCAGAGAAATGTTTACAAGTCTCATCGACAATATTACTTATATTGAATTATCTTTACAGACTTAACACCAAGGGAAAATCAGTTGATGGAACAATTGCAAAAACCTAAATGCAGCCTGGCATCACTAAGACACAGTACCAATCTCTTGGAAAAATTAAGTCAGGCGTGCTATAAGAAATTGTAACGTTGGTGCTAAAAAAATAATAAAAATCGAAGCCATTTAGACCTGATACCAATGGTGCTTGCTCATTTATATAAATTGATAAATACTGAAGGCATATAAATCTGTGTTTTATTTAAATAAATTAGTTTTGGAACCTCACTATTATTTGCATAGAATGTATTTTATCGATATCGACAAGTTTATTGATTTCTGTACGTTGCGCCTCCCTATCTTTGACAGCTCTGCCCTCCAATAGAATTTTCATGTTGGTAGCCATGTTTTTTTATGTGGTTGGCTAAAGAAGGTCCCAAATTCACACCAACTGAAATGTTCTAAGTTCCGCCTCTTAAAGTTACATGCTCTGTGGTCCCGGCCAGCAATCTTAGTATGAAAATCCATATCTGTCCTGTTTAGCGGCCAAATAAGTTACTATGAAAACTCATATCTGTCTTGTTATTTAAAAATGGAACTAATTTTTTACTTCAACACATGGCAACCAAGGAGGTAACTTACCAAAGATTTTATTTGAATTTCGAACTGGCTTAGTAAATGGAGTTGTTCATAGTAAAGAAGAAACAAATAAACGGGCGCGTTGAAAAATTTTCTCTGTTCGTCATTGATTCTGGAATTTACTTAGTTTGAATTTCCGGGCATTGTTTGAGAAAAGTACTATACAACCCTTGGCCGCAACCAGGCATTGATGGACTCACGTACGTGTGCCTCGGCTTCGCCTCGGCCCACATTTTCACGATCGTCCATCAATGCCCTAATAGCTGGCCTCGACAGTAATGTACTATTGTAGTGCCGCCTACCTTTGGGGTAGCGGTGCTGGTGCGCGTGCACCTGCACGGCGTACACGGCCGCCAGCTGCAGCTCGGGCTGCCCCTCCAGCAGCGCCGTCAGCAGCGGCGCGTAGGCCTCCAGCAGCGCCTTCTCGTGCTCCAGCGCCGCCTTGTCGCCCGCGCCGCCCGCGCCGCCCGCGCCGCCCGCCGGGCCGGCCGAGCCCGCCGCGCCCGTCACGTGCGAGGCCACGAGCGCCACCAGCGTGGACACGAAGGCGCCGTTCTGTCGCACCGCCGGCTCCACGTTGGCCTGTAAGGCGAGCCGGTTTCAAAACATATTTCGCTTTTGGCTCGACCCCGATCTACATACAAACTGCTAAAAGATTCTTTCGGTCCTCTCTGTTCCTATGTATATTATGAGCAAAAATTTTCGTATAGCGAAGACTATACAAGAGCAGACTTTTTTGTGCAAAAATTCTTTGCTCTGTTTAAGTCGTTTTCAAGTTTGGTCATCGCAATCCGACTTGACTATCAATTCGATGCGTGACGATTACACAAAAAAGGTGCAATTTGGATTAGGTATTTTATTGAGCACTATTTGGACAGAATTACTAAATGGACTCTTAGGTGTAGACATAATAAATGTTAGCAAGCGTGTATGAGAGATATGAGTTTTATTGAAACTATACTTGTGTGTCTATGAGGAACCTAGCTGGATTTTAAGTTTTAATATTACGATACTTTTTTAAATCATATTTTGCATGCATGTATGTAAAAAAATAGACCAGGGACGATAGAATAAAATGAGCGACCTTGATCCAGCGGTACAGCGCGTGCGGCGCGGGCTCGGCGGCCAGCTGGCGCGCCAGCTGCGCCTGCACGCGCAGCTGCGGCACCAGCGCCGCCAGCCCGCGCGCCTCCAGCGCCTCCAGCGCGTCCGGCGCCGCCGCCTCGCCGCCCGGCGCCACGTGCGCGCACACGTTGAGCTTGCCCTCCTCGCACAGCGCCGCCAGCCGCTCCACGCCCAGCGCCTCGGCCAGCGCCTGCAGCACCTCCAGCAGCAGCGGGTGGTGCGCGCCCGCCTCGCACCACGCGCCCACGTCGGCCAGCGCCACCAGCTTGTGCTCCACGGCCGCGCCCAGCAGGCGCGGCAGGCGCGCGTGCGGGTGCGCCGCGTGCACGAGCGCGCGCAGCGCGTCGCCGGCCGGCGAGCGCTTGATGGCGCGCACCACGCGCACGCAGGCGCGCAGCGCGCCCGCGTCGCCGCGCGGCCCGTGCAGCGCGTGCTCCAGCACGGCCGCGATGCAGCGCCGCAGCACCTTGTCGGGCGGCTGCAGCTCGCGCAGGCGGCGCAGCGCGGGCAGGCCGGGCTCGGCGTCGCCCTCGTCGTCGGCCGCCGCGTCGGCCGCCTCCACGGCCAGGCGGCACGCCTCCTCCTTGTTGGGCCCCTGCGCAGAGCGGGCGTCAGCGACCGGCGGCGGGCCCGGGGAGCCCGCCGCCGGTCGACGGACGAGGGTCGACGTCTCACCTTATCCTTCTTCGGCTTGTCCTTCTTGTCGGCGGCGGGTTTGATAGTGATGGCGGGCTCCTTCAGCAGCGGCGGCGCGCTGGCGAAGGCCGGCGTCAGCACGTCTGCGGACAGAGACGCCGTGAGCGCGGGCGAGACGCGGGCGGGGCGGAGGGCGGCGGTACTCACTCTGCTGCACGGGCGCCAGCGCCAGCTGCGGCGGCGGCTTGGACAGCTTGTTGGCGGTGAACATGAGCGAGTTGGCGGCGGGCCGCATCTGCACGTCCTGCAGCGCGCCCGCTGTGTACACGCGCGCCTTGTTCGAGCGCGACGACCCGTCCTGACACAAACGTATATAAAGTATGTTTATTATAGACTAACTTCGTCTGTGCATGTTTTGTATTTCGACGTGATGTTTATTTAGCTACCAAACTTTTTATCATTATTGCAGGCAAAAAAAAAAAAAAAAAAAGACTAACGAAATACTGGTAGGTTGAATAAGAGACGAGTCTAAGAGCTGATTTCACAAATTCAAATTCAAAAGTCATTTATTCAAACTAGGCTGAGAATCAACACTTTTCGAACGTCAAAATTACATAAGACAGTCCCCCAAAAACGCCCGCCCTTCACTACTTCCTAGTGCTTTTGCTGGAGAGAAAAAGTGGTGCAACAAACTCCCCAGCAGCACAGCTGTCTGTTCAGTTAGAAAACAAACGAAACTGAACACGTTCAGCACATCTAAACGCGTTCAAGAGCTGTCAG
Organism: Conistra vaccinii; assembly: GCA_948150665.1. Classification (NCBI taxonomy): domain Eukaryota; kingdom Metazoa; phylum Arthropoda; class Insecta; order Lepidoptera; family Noctuidae; genus Conistra; species Conistra vaccinii. The sequence goes on from OX411324.1 coordinate 462,626, forward strand.
TGTAATATTCCATAACAATTTGGGCACTGACAGTTCTTGGACGCGTTTTAGAAATGCTGATCGCGTTCAGTTTCATTGGTGAAATCAGCCCTTAGACTCGCCCATTCGCTGTATGTACACTGTATCGGCAGAGCGCGCTTGTGGCTAGGGCGCATAGCGGTATACATTATACAGCTAATGAGCCTCATGGGGGCCATATTTTGCGATAAAAAAACTAATATTATATTCGAAAAAATGATTGGATAATATTTAGATAAAGAGTTCAAAATTATTAAGCCTTTGTTGCCAACAAAATTTCCAAAATTATATCTTACATTATAGTTTTTTTTTTTTTTTTAACAATAAATAATTTATTTAATATCTAAGTAGTTGAGCTAGTTATTGGCCGTCGGCATGTCTCTGCGACACGAAGGCCTCCTCCAGCTTTTTCCAGTCTGCTCTTGTTTGAGTTGATCTATACCATAATGGACCTGCAATCTTTTGGATGTCATCTGACCAACGTTTCCTCTGTCTTCCTCGTTTTCTCTTTGTTTGGAACCTAGGCGTCCACTCCGTTATATCTTTTGTCCATTTATTCCTAGAATAAACCCAAGGAACATAATGCACTATGTGTCCATTCCGGGCAGCACTTGGTCCAACTCCCATATATGGATGGTCAATGTCCTTTGCTTTTTCTTGAAAAATGTACTATTTTGTGAAAAATTCATCTGAAATAATACAAGCGCAACTTAATAACATTACATTTTTGGATCTTTTTTCTCTCAAGTTCGTTCAGTTAAGAAAATAAACAATGTAATACACAAGAAAAAATTTACGTATAGAATATTATGTTGACTTGTGGGAAGAGACTGAGAAGGTATTTTTTATTTGATTTCCTGAAAATCAGGAAGAGTGGAAATAAAGATTGAAACATTTTGAAGAGCGGTTGGACTTACCACATTGCCTAGGCGCGATCTATGGGAAACTATTTTCTATTTAATATTATTTCACCACCTGAACGCTAGGTTCATTCCGTAAAGTCGTCTAATTTAGAATAAATTATCTTTTGTTTAAAAAGTCTATTATGAGTAGGTACTTCATTAGGAACTTACCTCAGAACAATTATTGTGTCGTCCAAGTTAGAAGTAGTTGATCAGTTAAAACGATAAATAAATTGAAAGTACTTAATTTTAGTCTAATATACTTCATCACCAGTATCCCCGATATTAACGAATCTCTTTGTTTGTCTTCTGACGGTCGCAAGGAATTATTGTTCACAACTGCTTTTATGTTCTTTGTTTATTTTATCTTTTTAAGCACCTAATTTATGATAAGCCACGTCTCTTTTGTTATTAAGATTGTAGTAATTGCTACAAATGATCTCTCAGATATCATCCATAGGAATCAAGGTTCCGATCGATCTAATCCTAAAAATTCACGTATAACCTTGCGCTGCAAAATCTCCTTTCAACAGAGATAACTGAAGATCTTCTTAAACCGGTCGCATACATGCTACGATTTACGCTATTTAGCTAAAATATTTATCGGTTATTTCACACACGCGGTTCGATCGTAACGATATTTAATGCAGTTAACTGTAAGGATTTCAAAACACCCTAAGATACGCTGAACTTTATATAATAATGAAATAAAACATGTGATTACCTTGGAGCCGTTGCCCTGCTGGTTTGTCTGCGAGTGTTTGTTGTAGTGCATGTTGTTGCCCTGGCGCGGGTAGTAGCCGGGCGCCGAGCGCTGGCGGAAGCCGTCGCGCGGCGCGCCGAAGCCGTTGCCGAACAGCTTGTCGGGCGGCGGCACCAGCGCCGCGGCCGGCTGCAGGCTCAGCCCCGCCAGCACGTCGTCCAGCGGCCGCGAGCGCAGCCCGCCGCGGAACAGCGAGTCGCGGTCACGGTCGCGGTCGCGCTCGCGCTCGCGGTCGCGCCGCGGCACGTGCTCGTCGTCGTGGCGCAGCTGGTGGATGGGCACGGGCCCCTCGGCCGTGACGGCCGCGCGCGGCACCCAGCCGCCGCGCCGCAGCTCCACAGTGTCGCGCAGCATGAAGCGAATGCGCGGCGCCAGCTCGCGCGACGACGACAGCGTCTCGATGCGCGCGAAGTACTGGTCCATGAGCCCGCGGCCGCGCTCCGAGTCCAGCACGCGGCCGCACGTGCGCACCAGCTGCGCCAGGCACTCCAGGTCCTCGTGGTGCTCGGCGGCCGCGCGCCGCGCCAGCAGGTTTTGAATGCATCGGTGCAGGATAGACTCGGCCAGGATCTCCAGTTTGCCGAGTTCTCCGATAAACTTGATATTGCCGAGCATCTTGCATTTTGCAAGATGTCTCTTTTCCTCCTCTTCAGGCAGCAACGCCTTGTCCTCGAACGCGGCAAACGCCTAGGGAAAATAAATCGTATATCAAAAAGCATCGTACCTACTTATAAGAGTGCACTAGCGCTAAGTGTGAGAGGCGAGTGGTACCTGTGCACGGTTCTCGAACTCGGTGCGGCATTTGTTCAGTAGCAGCAGTTTGAATGTGCAGGGCTGACCGGGTGGTTCGAAGTTAGGCGCCTCCTCGCTCAGCCTCTTGCACAGCTGTGCATACATCGACGAGTACTTAGGTTCATCGAGCGCCTTCTCGAAAATGAGAAGGATTACTCCCTTAAGCACCTTGTCGGAGTCGAGCTCCAAACCGAGCAGGTCATCGCTCAGCTTCTGGAACTTCTCCGGCGTGAGCTTGTTAAGGATACCTCGGACCTGCGGACAGAAAGCGGCGGGTGAGCGAGGCTGGGGCGCCGGCGCGGGGCGCGGGCGGCGCCGCACTCACCTTACGGAATATGATGTCGTGCTTGGCATCTCCGTCGGGCACCTCGTGGTGTCGCAGGGTGGAGGGCGGGACCCAGCGGCGCCTCGGCGGGGGGACGGGCGTCCGCCCCGAGGCGCGCGGCGCGGGCCCCGGCTGCCGCGCGCTGTCCGTCTTGCCGCCGGTGCTGTCTCCCGCGCACTGCCGCGCTCTGCTCCCGCGCGTCACGTGCCCGCGCTGATCGCTCGCTGCAGCGCTGTGCGCTTGTGCTACGCCTCCGCGACCGGCCCTGCACACGACATACAATTAGTTATTATATGTAATAGTCATTGTTCTTACGACCAAGTCAAGTATTTGTACATTTATTCGTGGAGGTGGAGAGTGATTTAAATAATGTGTTTTTTTTTATAGACGACTGATAAATAGTGATCGGATATTCGGATGCATATTTACCTAAAGTTACATTTTGGCTAAGAAATTATGGAAGTGGCTTTAAATAAATATTGTTTCTTTATATAAATCCCGGATTTGATTGAATTCCGGGACCAGATACATGTATGGAAACGACTTATCAGCCCTCTTATGAAAGTTACTTTTGCAGTGTTAACATAAAAATTTATATACCTACTATAAACATTTTTTGACGAAACTCAAGGCTCCAAATTGTTTGTGGCTATGTGCTATGCCAATTTGGCAAACTACTTTACAACATTCGCTAGCATTTCTATAATCAAAAAGTACTAAACAAATCGATTCCAGAATCACGAGATTTTTGCGATCGATACAAAAGAGCATTCCATATTAGCCAACACCTGCACGTAAGTAAATATACATTCGATTCTATAATCAGAACTCAAAATTGGTCAATCCCGGAATACCGGGATTTTTTTGGATACAAAAGTGCTTTCCATTAGAGCCAACCCCTCAACAACTTTAGGTAGATATGCATCCGAATATCCGATTTCTGCTGATAAAGGTAAAGATCTATTGGTCCATGAAAGACCTGAAGAACAGGGAACTTCCTATAACGTTAAACCGAAAGCTTATGAACTTTAGCATACATCCTCATGACGTATGGAGCATAAACATGGTCTTTGACGAAGTCTGGTCTGTTTGACGCAGGGAAAGCAATATTTTGGGAGTAAACATTACAAACTGCATAAAAAACAATACGTTCCTCGACGAAAATTTTCTATGTGGGGGAAAAGGCCATGTACAGTCACGAGCACCAATATGTATACACTAAGCAACTTTTAAAAGTGATTTGCTGTTAAGTACTGTGTTGATTGTTAATTCATGTTGTTACGAATATAGTATTTTGGAACCCATATTAATATGAAACAGGCCTTATCTCAAAGTTGCAGTCAATATTACACGAGAAAATCGCTTTTGAAATTTGCTAAGTGGATACATATTGGCGCTCGTGACTGTACACTCCCTCCAAAAGTTAGTTGAAGTGTTTCACTTCAGCAGATGTAATGTCAAAATTACATTTAAAATCCTAGTTTCAGTTGTTTGAACCGTACACTACTTATAACGTTTTTAAATGTGTAGGCGATTCCTTAACAGGGCGATTCTACCGACCGCCTCGTTAAACACAGATTTATTGAAATATATTAATAGCTATATTAGGTACAGTAGCGGTCATAAGTCGATAGGCCATTTCTCAGAGTAATCGACTGACGGTTCGGTTTGACTTACGACCTTATTCTATAACTTGTTCCACTACTATATACGCACACACACTCACTTGGTTTAAAACTTATAGTAGTTCATAATTTCAACCAGCAAAATGTATGACATGCTAGCTCAATGGTTAACGCGCTTTGATATGTGTGTTTTCAGCGAACCGACGCGGCGACGGTTCGAACCTGCGGTTAATTTATATTTTTTTTTTATAATTACTATTTATAGTTCACTGTTTCTTTTTAATATTTAGTTTAGTTTTTAATATTTAGTAGTAGATCGATAATAATCATTCGTCTTGTTCATATAAACAATAAAGTTTAGTAGGTAGCCCATAAAAAAGTTTACTTAATTTTTTCTGGTCTACCTACTAATCATTCGATTTCTGTGAGGTATACAGATCCTGTTCGTTACGAGTATTCACATCTTAATAGAATTTTGTTGGTTCGTGGTTATTGTTGGTGACGAGTATTTAAATCTATTAGCATTGTGTTACTAGTGTTGTAGTTATTATTTTCAAAATGCAGTGAAACGTAAATATTGAAGCGAGATCAAATATTTTTGCGCTGCGTAAAAGTGGATATTTACACAAATATCTAATGAATCCGGACTAAGTGTGAGTGTTATTATCAATTATCATTTAAATATTTCGTATTTTACTAAACATAAATCTAAATCAAAGGTATTGTTAATCCTTTTATTCAAAAGATGCCTTATTAAATAAAGTTTTAAATTCATTATGAGGTTTAATTCGCTTAAATAATTATTATGTGTAATAAATTACAATGTTACCTGTTCTTTGTTCTAGAGAAATACTGTGAGTCTTATTATCGAAGAGCAGCGGCGTTATATTATGAATACGGCTTCATACCAACGAGATATTTTTCTGAATGATTAAACACCTCAATAAGAACCGTCTGCCGTGCACGCCGAAGGCTTGCACCACCGGAGACCAGCTAAAAGCCGTTTTTACCAGAAACGCATTATCAAGAAAGTTTAAGTTTCGCACGAGAATAATATTTAGACTTCAACTGGAACATTCCTTTACTTATATTAACTTTAAAATATTAGGCAAACATCAACTTTCTGAAAGTGTAAATAAAGTTCATTTTAGACAGACTTGTACTGTTGAAAAAGTTATAAAACATATGAAGTTGTAGCGTAAACTGAACCTTATGTGTAGGCATTACAGTTGTTTTTCCTAAAAGTCGTGTTTGTTTACAGGTTTTGCAAATGAATTGCAAACGCAGATTAGATGTTTTTTAATTATTAGACGGTGTAACTAAATATTTAGAAATATTAACATATCCGTAATTATTTAATGATCTTAAATTGAGGTTTAGTTTCAATCTTCTTTTCGTCAAGAAAATGAACACTTAAGCTATATAACCTCTATATAACATTCATTGTGACGTTACATAAAAAACATGCATAGTCATTAATTTTATTTGTGTTAAGTATTAGAATATCCTTTCCTTGTTATGTTATTATCAGTGATAGGAATAGGTAACAAATAATAATAATGTCACCAAAAATTTTGTTATACCTATATTCTAATATTTAAAAATGTCATAAATAAGTACTTAAAGGAGATAAAAAAATGTCACTAAAACAACAAAATTAATATCTTCTCTCCGACATTGGTACAGCAACATGTCTGCTGGAACAATGTCGATGTAAATGTAAATATAGACGAATTACTTATTCCAAATAACATATTTTTTTAATGTACCTACCTATTTAAAAGTGTCGTCCCGAATTTCGGGACAGATGTCCCGGAAAAAATTTAGTCCTAAGGAAGTCTCGTCTCTGTTCTTCGAAGTTTAGGCAAATAGGCACTACCTATTCCTATCACTGGTTATTATGAATTGATTAAGTGGGTACCCACTAACAAAAAATCTTTTAAGAACGGTTACAAGAGAACTTATTTTATCTAGGTAGGAATGTGACGTCACAATTCTCATAAAAGTTTGTTCATTTTATAAATGAATAAAACGAATAAACATTTTTATTATTAATCAGCACGATTTTTTTAATTTCTACCTTTCAGCACCGAAAAGATAAATAAAAAATCACATAAATAGTTAAATAATACAATAACTAATATTTAATGCATGAATACACTATAAATAAACACAAATTTCTAAAAAAATACTAATAATTAGATGGTCAACATCATCATCATCACATTTTATGTAGGATTCGAACTCGGACCTCATTGATCGTGTATCCATTGCTGAACTCATCACGCTATTTGGGCATATTAATCATTAGCGAATTTTACCAATGCAATGGTAAGAACAGGGCACGCGTATTCTAAATCCAACAGAAATATTATAAATTCGAGTACTATAATAATTGAATCTCCCAATTTTGCATGGATTAAAATCATATGTCCTAAGTATTGTATTATTTATAATGTGTATTATTCCGAATGTTCATTTATAAGTAATAAAATGGTTAGGCCTAACACATTTGCAAAAATTTTGGTTTTAGTGAAATAGTGACAGAAACGAATCGCTGTAAATCCGACTCCACGCAGTCTTGTCTGCCCTACCCCTAGAGTGTAATTTAGACTCGCGTAGGCTAGGCGCGGAGGGGCGAGGCGGCCCGCGAGTTGAAAACAGATTTAAGTCTTTTGTATATTATTGATTGTAATATTTATGACAAACTTTACTCAATGATTACCAGCAGCAGAAACTGAAATATCATTTACTTTAACAGAGAAAATAAGCAAAGAGATCTAAAGGACTCTGCAGGTTGACCATCAACAGTGAATGCTTTGACAAGCATGGCATTTGCTTTATAGGCATTGGCAAGAATGATGGGATTAGTAGTAGTGTTGTTCTCTAGACTCATCTCGGTATTGTGTCTTGCTTAATTAACGAGATCTCACAGAACCAAAATACAGTTCCTGCTACATGCAACATAAAGGTTAGGATTTGCTACACTTGAACAAGCTGTTTTGGTAACCAACCCAAACTCAGATTGATTATGGGAAGTAGGAATGTGGAGCAGAGGCCTTATCATGATTCTTGGCATTCACGATTTGCATTAATTCGTTTCCTGCCTGGACCGTAAAAACCCAATCCGGAAAGTCCTCTTTAGGAATACCCAAAGTTTCACATATATATACCATGTCCAACGGAAGATACGACTGCACAATCGCGATAACGAGAACTGACCGACCCGAAACGCACAGAAGACAGTTCATATTCAGGGAATCGATGAAAGTACATGTACTTTACTTTATTACTAGCGGCGAATGACATGTCATTCGCCGCTACTACTTTGTGTTAGTCCCGATCAGTTTGCCAGTTCATATTCTCGGTAATTCTGTCCACTCCTGCGTTCACGGGTGCCTGCTTGGCATCAGTCAACAGAGAGAAGTCTCTCACGTCCCTCTTCGGTGACTCTCATGATCCGATATATACAGAGAACTAACAATAACACATGTCATTCTTATAAGAATCATCTCGTCCGAAACTGGCTGCTGATCCAACTGATACATAAGATACTTTGACATCTAGTAATGAAAGTGGTGTGATTTTGTCTCCTTTATTACCAAGCACTACTTTGTAAAACTTCCAGTCTTCATCAATTGTTCTAGCCATCTTAACAAGATAGCATTTGACCAGCTCACGATCCATACCATTAGTAGGTAACCCGTGGATGATAGCTTTCCTCGTATCTGTCAATGTCAGATCGGACAGATTTTGCTTCTAGTGCGAACTGAAGTACTTTGGTATGGTATACGATTGTTGGCGAGTTTTTGTAGGTAATGAAAATGTCTATTGTAAACTAATATATGTTTGATTTACCTCTTTACAGTGGTATCCAAAATATCCATATTATCCGGATAGTCGTCTGGAAGTATCCGAAATATCCTGATAGTAAAATGGGCGGATAATTGCATGCCCTAGCCGCAAACAATTCCGTAGTTGACCACAGGCGGCAACTGCAGGCTGCAGGCGAAGTGTCGCCGCGACACGACTGGTTTCTATGAAGGCGACGCACAGTGGGTCGAAACTATGATTTTAGTGACTTAGGGCCCAACTTTGTTTTTTTTCTTTTTTCTTTATGCGGATCGATATAGCTCATTAACCTCAATAATAATTGCCCTGATGTCTTTTTTCCTAAACTTAATATTTTGGGTAGAAAAATGTGTTTTTAATTTTTTTTGTATGGAGCGGATCAAATTAAATTAAATTCCTGCTAAGTAGCGTGAGATCCCGCTTTGAAACTTTATTTTTCTTATACCTTGTCTAGTCTACTATCATTTGATGCTATAAACATGTGCATAAAGTTGCAACTCTGCCAAATAAATGGATCGAAAAAAATAAAAAATTACATAGAATAAAAAGCTTTATTTTTTATTTTCGTAAGGTCTTTTAAGTTAAATTTGATATGGAATAGTAAGTGAAAGCACGTAATAATACACATAATTACTAACAACCAACAACAATACATTTAAAAGGTCCATAATTAGCTTAAAGTTACTAATATATATATTATTGAAAAATGTGGATCTAAGATTTTCAATTTGTTTGTTTAATGACTTTAATTAGTTTATAAAACGTTATATACATATAGGTAAAATGTCGGTAGAGGCAGCGGAAGCTCGCTTTAAAGATTTCCGGAATAATAGAGAGAGTCATTCTAGAAAAGTAAGTAGAACGGCGACAGAATGAGGATATTTTACACAACATTTTGTCGCCGTTCTACTTAATTTTCTAGAATGACTCTCTCTATTATTCCGGAGAGCTTTATTGCGAGCTTCCGCTGCCTCTTCCGACAGTTTACCTATAGGTATGGCACCAAAGTGCTTAATCAGTCTTTTGTTTGTAATTACTTTGACCTGAGGCTCCATCAAAGCCCCATTTGCTTATAAGCAGTAACTCTGTTGCCGAGTCCAAATCCAAAGCAATCATATCTGAAAGCCTAGAAAGGGATAAAAGGCTAGAGATTTGTAATACTGAAGATGTTGAAAATTGACCACCATCTACTACAGAAGCTTCGACATCTACATTTATACTTCGAAAACCTTTCGAAGAATTGGGCTCCAGGTAAAAACGAACGGATTTGGAATATCGCTATGACTATCTTGTAAATTATCTACAATAATCTACATCATTAAAATCTATATCGGATTCTGTGGGAAAACTCAGCAGAAACTCTTTGACTTTTGGAGAGAGAACCATTATGTATTATTTTGTTTCACCATTCGAGGTCTTAGGCTTGTGATCTTTGGATCAGAAGACAAAAGAAGATTGTGTAAAATATCCTCATTTGTCGCCGTTCTACTTACCTTTCTAGAATGACTCTCTCTATTATTCCGGAAATCTTCCGCTGCCTCTACCGACAGTTTACCTATATGTGTGGCACCAAAGTGCTTAATCGGTAAAAAGCGGTAACTCTGTTGCCGAGTCCAAATCCATTCGTTTTTACCTGGAGCCCAATTCTTCGAAAGGTTTTTGAAGTGTAAATGTAGATGTTGAAGCTTCTGTAGTAGATGGTGCTAGATTTTCAACATCTTCAGTATTACAAATCTCTAGCCTTTTTTCCCTTTCTAGGCTTTCAGATGATTGCTTTGGATTTGGACTCGGCAACAGAGTTACTGCTTATAAGCAAATGGGGCTTTGATGGAGCCTCAGGTCAAAGTAATTACAAACAAAATGAACTGATGACAACTGATTAGGCACTTTGGTGCCATACCTATAGGTAAACAAAATGAGGATATTTTTCACAACATTTTGTGACCGTTCTACTTACTTTTCTAGAATGACTCTCTCTATTATTACGGAAATCTTTAATGCGAGCTTCCGCTGCCTCTACCGACATTTTACCTATATGTATTAGTTTATAACATTTTATAAACTAATTAAAGTCATTGAAAATCATAGATCCACATTTTTAAATAATGTATATATTTGTAACTTTAAGCTAATTAGGGACCTTTTAAATGTATTGTTGTTAGTTGTTAGTAATTATGTGTATTATTACGTGCTTTTACTTACTATTCCATATCAAATTTAACTTAAAAGAACTTACGAAAACAAAAAATGAAGCTTTTTATTCTATGTATTTTTTCATTTTTTTCGATCCATTTATTTGGCAGAGTTGCAACTTTATGCACATGTTTATAGCATCAAATGATAGTAGACTAGACAAGGTATAAGAAAAATAAAGTTTCAAAGCGGGATCTCACGCTACTTAGCAGGAATTTAATTTAATTTTATCCGCTCCATACAAAAAAAAATAAAAACACATTTTTCTACCCAAAATATTAAGTTTAGGAAAAAAGACATCAGGGCAATTATTATTGAGGTTAATGAGCTCTATCGATCCGCATAAAGAAAAAAGTAAAAAAACAAAGTTGGGCCCTAAGTCACTAAAATCATAGTTTCGACCCACTGTGCGACGTGCCGAACGTGTCGCTAGCTTCGGCAGGCAATTCATAGAAATCAGTCGTGTCGCAGCGCACATGGTTCGGTCTATTTTACGTATTTTCATTTTTTTGTAGCGATTATTAGGCAAACTATTGCCAAAGCGTCATCAATGGATGCCATTACCGCGCAACACAACACCGTGACCGTCGTCACTAAACAGAAATGATATCGTTACAAGCAAATTAGATCCCTGTGTGGTCAATTCAATACCGGCGTCAAGCAAATTTGCGCAAGCCCAAGCAAATCGTTACGTGTGTATGATTGTGGCATAAGAACTATTATATTGAATCAAGTTTTTCCAACTGAACAGACAGCTGTGCTGCTGGGGAGTTTGTTGCGCCACTTCTTGCCAGCTAAAGCACTAGGAAGTGGTGAAGACTGGGCGTTTTTGGGGACTGTCTTATGTATTTTTGAAGTTCGAAAACTGCTGATTATCAGCCTAGTTTGAATAAATTACTTTTGAATTATGAATAGAATTATTTTTTGCTTAGTCTTCATTAATAAAGTTTTAATAAGATACGATCATTTCATTAAAAAAACAACAACAACAGCTTGCACTCCGGGAGTGCCGGCAGAAGTGAAAACTTGTACATTAACGTTGTGCATTTTGAATATTTTGGAATGGTTAGGGAATAATTTCGCACGAATTGCTTTATTTATCAGTATAAAAGTACCTACTGTTATTTATATGGCTAAATATTCATAGTAGTAAGTAGTATATTTATTTATTTTCAAAATATTACCTAACAAAAATAAACAATTTATTACCCATCAATATGGGTTAAATTTCTTACCTCGCAATCTTTACGTACCTAATGCCAAAGACTATTTATTTATTTTGATATTTACTTTGTCGGTTGCTAGGCAACGGATCTTACAATCACGTCCTGACGCGAGTTTAAAATTTTTTACCCATCCCAAAAAAATGCACAACGCCGCTAAAGATTTTCAAAAATAAATGCATTTTCATTCGTAACAGAACTTATGGCTGGACTAGGTACATACATGGGGCATTTTCGGATACCCCTTTTTTATGACGTCACTAGTGATGGGCAGAGGATAAATACTAGGAGGATAAATACTCGAGTATTTATCCGAAACGGATAAATACTCGTTTTTACTCATTTTTATCTGATATTTACTCAAAATGAGGGATAAATATATTTTTTGCGCTTCCGATGGTTATTTTTTTAAATTTTTATGATTAGTATTGCTGTTTGGGCCTTCCAAAATACTACATTATTTGCCGTAGCCTACAATAGAGCCGGAGGCGTACAGGGGCCAGCCACGACATGTTTTTTATATGGAATTTTTCACTTTTTGTATGGAAATCATGAAAAATTATTACCAACATGTTATAGAGTTATAGGGGTTTAAGGGTTTCATTAAGGGGGTCGAAATTTTCATTATTTTTGCGATAGGACGCACCATTTTCGAGATATATAAGCAAAACAAAAAAAAAGATAAAGTACTGTTTTTTCACCTGAAGTCGAAGAATTGGTGGGAATAAAATTTGTTGTCATGAACTAATTCCACTCCTTTTGAATCTTGTTTAAAAATAGTCTGGTCTAATGGGATCTAGGAGGCAAAAGTCCTCGCGCACATTCGGGAGTGGCGCAAGGAGGCGAAACGCCAGGGCGTACCTCCGCTGCCGCGAGTGCGATTGTCGCAACGTTGTGCTGGGCACGCCACAATTGCGGCGATAAGTCCCCTGTTTGAGGAGTGGCTAGAGAGGCGCCACGGCGTCTTCACCTTCCGCCTGACGTAGGTCCTCACCGGACACGGTTGTTTCGGGAGGTTCCTGTTCCGGATAAGGCGGGAAGAAACGCCCGGGTGTCACCATTGTGTGGATCGCCCGCAGTACATGGTGGAGCATACAGTGGAGGTCTGCCCGGCTTGGGCGGAGCACTGCCGTGTCCTCGAGGAGGCGATCGGCGGTGGTGATCTCTCGCGTCCAGCCCTGGTCCAGACCATGGTACGGAGCGAGAGGGCATGGGAAGCCGTCGCCTCCTTCTAGAAAGCAGTAATGCTCGCGAGGGAGGAGGCGGAACGTGTGAGGGAGAGGCAAATTTCGCGACCTCTCGGCTCTAGCCGCCGCAGGAGACGCCCTGGGCGTCGGGAATCCTAGGCCGATTCCCGGCCACCGTAAGCGCGGGCCTACGGACAGTGTGCAATTGGTAGCTGGCCATCCGATAAGGACCAGGCCCAGGTCAACGGCGTGTTGTGTTCCACGCGCGCCTCTAAGAGTTGTCAACTGACTTGGTCCGCTAGAGCCGATGCCTACCGGGGTCGCGGGAAAGTCTGAAAGGGATACCGTGGCCCCTGGCAACATACAGGCAACTGAAAGAACACGGGTGGGTTTTATACAGTCAGTAAGAGTCTGACACTCCCACTCCGCTCCGAGCGGGAGAAATTATTCGTCAATTTCCCAACCAAAAAAAAAGGCACGCAGCTCTGACTTATTGGATTCATGTGCGTATTGTATTTATCACTTGCTTCAAAAACCGTGAAGGAAAACATCGTGAGGAAACCGGCATGCCTTTTTTTTTGTTTTTGGTTAGGAAATCATCGAATAACTTCTCCCGCTCTGGGCAAAGCGGAAGGGCGTGTCAGACTCTTACTGACTAAAACCCACCCGTGTTCCTTCAGTTGCCTGTACGTTGCCAGAGGCCACGGTCTCCCTTTAGGACTTTCCCGCAACCCCGGCAGGCATCGGCCCTAGCGGACCTCGTCAATTTTGCTGACATCTCTTTGAAGCACGCGCGGAACACAACGCGCCGTCGACCCGGGCCTGGTCCTTATCGAACGGCGAGCTACCCATTGCTCTCCGTCCGCATGCCCGCGCCTACGGTGGCCGGAAATCGGCTACCGATTCCCGACGCCCAGGGCGTCTGCGGCGGCTAGGAGCATGAGGGCGTGAAATTTGCCTCTCCCTGACGCACTCCGCCTCCTCCTTCGCGAGCATTACTGCTTCGCAAAAGGAGGTGACGGCTTGCCATGCCCTCTCGCTCCGTACCATGGCCTGGACCAGGGCCCGACGCGAAAGGTCACTGCCGCCAATCGCCTCCGCGAGGACTGGGCGGTGCTCCGCCCAAGCCGGGCAGTCCTCCACCGCATGCTCCACCGTGTCCTCCGGGCGATCCACACAGTGGTGACACCCGAGTGTTTCTTCCTGCCTTATGCAAAACAAGAACCTCCCGAAACAACCGTGTCCGGTGAGGAAGTTTGCGTCAGGCGGAAGGTGAGGATGCCGTGGCGCCTCTCAAGCCACTCCTCAAAGAGGGGACTTATCGCCACAATCGTGGCATGCCCAGCACTGGGTTGTGACAATCGCACTCTCCATGACGCCATGAGATCCCACCGGAGCTCTGTCCGCTGTGCCGTAATTTCTCGCAGCAGCGGAGTTTTACCACCTCGCGCCACTCGCGAGGACTTTCGCCTCCAGATCCCATGGTGGCAATCCGGCAAGAAGGGTCACCGCCTCACCGGAGACCGTACGGTATCCCCGGACCATCCAGATGGCCATGACCCTTTGAAACGCGTTCAACCGGCGGGCTGGCCGCAACCAATGGCATGTGAAACCAAGTTAGAGGCCCATGGGTGGCTTTTAATCTCTAACACTAGTTTAGACACTAACCGCACGAAAAGAAGGTATAATTTTATCTAACTTTGAGAGTGATTGATGAAAATATTCATGAAATCATTGTTATAATAGGCTTTTTGTTATGGTTAAAGTGATTAATAAAGTACGGTACAAATGTATATTTTCAGATTGTCATTTATTTTAGTCCTTTTCTTCGTAAAATTGCAAAATTTACGGTTCATAACGTAACGAAAACTGTAGATAGTATTTATCCGCTGTTTTGGATAAATACTCGAGTAAAAACGGATATTTATGAGTATTTATCCGTTTTGAGTATTTATCCGGATAAAATCCCAACACTAGATGTCACTATTTGGACCACCTGAATAAAAACGGTTATAATGAACTATGAACAAAGAAATTAGCTTAGTGGTGCGACGAGTTTTTCGCAAATTTCTGGTTGTAAGATCGATTCCCAACTATCAATATTATAGGATCACTCGTATGACTGTCTCCTGTCTGTCTGTCCGTGTGTCTCAGCTAATTTGCTCCGAATCTATGGACCGATTAAGTTGAAATTAATGTGGTACCCATATATTATTATCAATCTCTGTGACTCAAACACGGACGTGTAACGAAAATAAATGATATTTTTACATTTTGTTATACTATTATGTATGATAGTTATAATATATGCCTATATGTATGTTATAGTATTGCATGGGGGTTATGGGAGCCCCTTAATTTTTTTATAGCGGCGATAGCAATCCATAATCTGTGAAAGTTTCAACTATCTACCTATTACAGTTAGATACAGCCCGCTGACAGACGGACGGACAGCGGAGCCATATAAATAACGTTCCTTTGGTACCCTTTAAAGACATGATTAAAGTACTAAGAGAAAACAAAAACATTTATTTATAGTTAATTAAAACGGTACAACACCAATTACATTAATTAACATAGAAACATAAACAGATTAATATTGACAATTTGTGTATAATTTTATTAGACTAACATGGAACAGTGGACTGGGATGGCATAATTTCATGAAGAAGCATCAGCCCCGGCAGCTGGACGAGTCCGGTAATTTGTTTCCGCTTTTACGAGTGTGTAACGTTTCGTAGTCAGGGTGTAGGTAGTGATCGTGAGGGTGGTGCCCCGCACATTTGGGCACGAATAAATGGTAGATCTCGAATTCATGAGTTTATTAACTGTTTTTATTATTGTTAAAGTTAGCGTTTAAAACCACGTAAAAGGGATAGCGTGGTTGTTCGGCTCGCTGCGCTGCCGCTGGCCAGGTGAAGCAGCGGTCGTCGGCCGCGCCCGCGCCGGCCGTAGACCCCGCGCCGCCCCCGCGCCCCGCCGCACGTCCTCGCAAACCTCTAGCCGTGTCCTGGCCGACCGTCCCGACCGGTCACAGTAGCTCACATTTTCGGCATCAAACAAGTTCGTATAAATTCACGAATCAATCGCGTCAGCAGAGGAATTATGAGATATCTACTGAGCGGCGTACGGCGAGGTTCGGGCGA
This sequence comes from Conistra vaccinii, assembly GCA_948150665.1. Taxonomy (NCBI): domain Eukaryota; kingdom Metazoa; phylum Arthropoda; class Insecta; order Lepidoptera; family Noctuidae; genus Conistra; species Conistra vaccinii. The sequence continues at coordinate 478,652 of OX411324.1, forward strand.
CGACGTGGCGATGGCGGTCGATAGCGTCGCGGCGCGAGGTCAACGCCCGCCGGAACCTTGGCGCTGCCGCTGCAAGGTCGCGCCGGCCGCCAGCTGTCGCACACCGGCGGCGAGACGCGCCTCCGCACTCTCGTCTTTTTACACATGTATTATATATAATATTATTGTTAATTACTCAATAAATTATGGTAGCCCCGAATATCTACGCAATGTTAAAAGAAAAGAAACTTCTTAAATATACTTTTATTGTAAGACGAATTTATCTTAAATCACCACTACATTTTACGATTCACAAAGAAGTGGCACATTAGTGGTGCTTAGTTCAAAAGTTTATTCACCTCTACATTTCGTATATTCGATCCGCAATGGAATACTGCTAAATCAATCGTATAGCAATTCAACTACACAATAAAAAGGGTTCAACCAGTAGGTTTTCTCTACATAGGAGCTACATTACATGAAGCACCCTCGGGGAGCATGATTATGAACAGTGCATGCATGACATGCGCGACGCGACATGCGCAGGCATCCCCTGGAGGCCGGGACTGTCGGCGGCGCGGCCCCAGCCTGAGCGTCCCGGCCAGGTCATTGACCTACACTGCAGCCCGCACTCCGTCTTTTACCTCTAACAACCCCGTGCGCCCTCGTCGCCCTTGTTCATAGATATAAGCGAGTTTCATAAATCGATTTTACCAAAATATGTACTTAAAGCTACCTACATATCGAATTTGACTAAGTATTTCAAACTTGAGTGGTATCGAAATAAGGTGTTGCAATTATACATCATCTCCGATAGACATGTCAAAGCCAAAGCATGATGATCAGAAATGTTGTTTTAATAGGTACCTACCTAAACTGACGCTATACATGCATTATGTCGTAGCCAGATCTTAGAACTGACCATTTCATGAAATGGCCAATGGGGTATCCATGGTGAGAGGTGTATGAAAAATAGCAAAGTAACTGCGACCAACTTGGAAGTAGCGCTCGCCGGCCGCTGCCGCGGCGCCGCTCGCTACGCTCGCTCGGCTCGCGCGCGGTTGGTTACAGTTCTAACCTAACCTAACCCATTTGGTCCGGCTGCCACATAAGCGGGGTAAATTTTTAATATTTTAAAACTAGGTAATTTTAAGTGCTATGTTACATTTCACGCCGCGGCAGCGGCCGGCGAGCACTACTTCCTAGTTGATCGCTTCCCATAATATCATACTTGGAAACGCAATAAAAGTCCATCGATTTTTTTTTGCGTGGTCACCCTACTTTGTTGGATTTGTTGTATGCCGCCGCCGCCGCCGCCATGATGAAGAACGAAAAACAAGCGACATCAACGCCTCTACCGGTGGATAATCTAACTATTTCACGATATCATCAGTAATGTTTGGCCACATCATGAAGTAGTCGTGCGTTTAACTATTCATATCGTTAAACGTTGAGTATCCAATGATCTGGCCAGCCCACATCATGATGTGACCAGTGGTCGATGTCCATTTCATGAAATGATCAATTTGATCAATTTTAAGATCTGGCCACGACATAATATACCGAGGAAAAATTTTAACGCAGTGGGGTTCAGAATCATGTGTATCACTGAATCCATGGTAACCGGCTTCGCGTCGATGTCCCTGCCACCCTGTATATTATGTCGATATGAACAGTTAAACGCACGACTACTTCATGATGTGGCCAAATATTACTGATCATATCGTAAAATAGATTATCCACCGGTAGAGGCGTTGATGTGGCTTGGTTTTTGTTGTCCATCATGGCGGCGGCATACAACAAATCCAACAAAATAGAGTGACCACGCAAAAAAAATCGATGGACTTTATTGCGTTCCCAAGTATGATACTATGAAAAGCGATCAACTTGGAAGTAGCGCTCACCGGCCGGTGCCGCGGCGTGAAATGCAACATAGCACTTAAAATAAGTTAAAAAAAAATAAAAATTAACCCCGCTTATGTGGCACCCCGACCAAATGGGTTAGGTTAGGTTAGGTTAGAACTGTGACCAACCGCGCGCGAGCCGAGCGAGCGTAGCGAGCGGTGCCGCGGCAGCGGCCGGCGAGCGCTACTTTTTTATTTTACTTCCAAGTTGGTCGCAGTTACTTGGCTATTTTTCATACACCTTACACCATGGATACGCTACATTAATGATATGGCCAAACGTCGACTGCAATATCATTAAGGGTTTTGCAGACCAGCGCGACACGATCAATACAATTTCTAAGAAACTTCACGGTATAACAATAACCGGTGTCGCGTCGCGCGACAAGTCGCGCTGGTCTGCAGAAAGCTTTAAACGTTGACGTTTAAATGATATAGCCAATGTCAATTGCTCATTTCATGAAATGGTCAATTCTAAGATCTGGCTACGACATATTATTATATACATTTTAGATGAACATATAACCTCCTCCTTTTTTGAACTCGGTTAAAAGTTGTAAGGGCATAGCTTGTCTTGGATGTGATGATGAGAGATGAAACGCATGTGACTTGAAGTGTGATTAGTATACATTTTAGATGAATGAAGAAGTAGAGGAAGATCAAAGAAAAGATAGATGGGCATTGATGTATTAAAAGGAGGTAGATATGTTATGCGCTAACATCGCAATCAGTAAACCTGGGCTCGGCGCACCACTACATGCAGCAAAACTCACACATCTGTGATCAGTGTGATCAGTCGTTGGGCGTCGCCAATAAGTCTCGCAACTCGCGCATTATTTGCGTATCGTACGTGTCTCTCACGCATGTTACAATATCTATCTCGCTCTCACAAACATGGCGAAGCAAACATGAAATATTAATAGAGTTCTTTCAACAAATTAGCATTTTTGGCTGTACTTATGAGTGGAAAGTAATCCCGAGTGTCTTATTGTTCTTCCTTGTATTATTAAAACAGTGTTTAGCTACACAAGAAGTCATTTTGATGCGTATTTATCACGAAAAAAACTATAATTAAGGAGCTGTTTGATCAACAATCTGCTGTGCGCGACTGAGTGCCGACTACGGGGAATCACGTAGTTTGATAGGACCACGCGCTGTTACTAAGTCCCGTATCTACCGCTTTTAATACATTAATGAAGATGGGTATTTTGTTTGTTTGTTTGAGGGATAACATTAAACGAAAAAGGAGTGAATGATAGTGTGACGGCAGAAGGACATGGATGAAAGAAAAAACGTGTTGCACCGATCTCAAGTGGCGTGGACAAGGGCGAGGAGATGGTGATGACGCGCCGTTTGTTCACGGCTTAGTAAAGTTCAACCCCTTTGTGCCTTGCGCAAACTTTGACGCAATAACGTGAATTCTTACGATTCGAACTCGGATAAACCTTGATTCGTATGTCAGCTCAAGTAAGCTGCAGGTATGATATAGTTGTAAAAGCGCAATAGAGTAGGAGTATAGGGTGCGAGGGGAGCGAACGGGAGGCGCGACCCAGTTTAGCATCGGCGGCCGCGGCGGCTCGATGGAGCGCCGTGAGCCCGCGTCCCTAGCGGTGACACCCGCCCGGCGCCTGTGTGCCACTCCGCTACCATTGACCCAGATTCGCGCAGCGGCCCCGCGCCCGCGCACCGCGGCGTAGCACAAAAACTACCACGCGAAGGCCCTGGCCTGACCCGGTGCCGCCTACCTGACCTACTAAACCTTCCTGTCTACCCAATAACGTCATTTTGCCTCATTCGAAACTCTATTGATTAGTGCAACAATTGCTTTTATTACTTGTTTCATAAGATTTTATAGTAGTTTGACCACGACTTCGTCTCGTTTTTGAAAAAGCTTGTTCAATTTAATCTGCTGCCAAATCTTCAAGTCATTTGGTTGGTTGTTGTTATTTTAGGCAATTTAACCAATCACTAAAACTAACGTGTGATAAAACATACGCACGATATGACTATTTCATGAAAACATTTTCTTACTTACTGACAACTTCAAAGACTTTCGATTCTTTTTTCGTGCATATAACATAATGGGTACGGGCGATTGTTTTAATTTGAACAAGTTATTTTCTACTGGCTGAAAATCAAACCGAAAATTGTTTTTCCTTAGTGCATGAGAATTCTGATTCAGCGTCAGCTGCTCCAATAGTGGGGGAGTTCAAATTCAAAATAAGACCATAAAACATAAATATGCTCCTCGTTTTTTTTTTATTCGGTTAAAAAGTACTTTGACATGCTGTAACTTTGGATTCCCCCGTGGCACCGCGACTGCGTCCTAAGTATGCAGTGACAGTAGTGATTTTAAGTCACACGTAGGTACCTAGGTAGACGAGTAGGTGCCTAATCACACTAATCCTACATTTGTCCGCTTGTCGCTGGCAAGCGCGCGCAAAGTAATTTTTAACCGACTCATCATGTACCTAGCCCAACTATCTTAAGAGTCGCACCGGATTGTAGCCGCCATGTCGTTGTTGCCTTGGAAGATGGGTAGGCCTCTGGTGTGGGACGCCACCGGTGTCGACACCCTTGCGCCATCTCATGTTCCAAGCACGGCGGACTGTGCTGGCTCGGCTGCTGCGGCTGCCCAGACCCTCAAGCGGCTCAAATACTGTAACCTTACAGGTAACTACAGTTTTGAGCCGTTTGGGCACAGGTTTGAGGTCGAAACGTTCGGGTCATGCATGGGGCGTGTGCGCGTGTCCTTCCAATGAGCCCAAACACGATACCAATTACCACTGCTGTAAGTTGGTGAGGAGTTCGGTATCCTGCAAATACCAGGTAATGCTGCAGCATCAGTTCAAGGTTACCATGTTATTCTAATACCATTGAAGTAACAGATTACCAAATTTAGACTCAATCAGACCTGTGGAAGATGTTCAAATCCATTCATCAATTAGAAAAGACCTGATAATCTTCAAACGGCTGAATAGATTTTCTTGAATCATAGCTAAGAACACTCCCGACCAAGTCACCTTTCAAACAAAACAAAAACAAATCTAAATCGGTTCAACCGTTTGGGAGCTACGATGCCACAGACGGATACACACGAATAAAACGCCATATTGAATGTGACGACACATAGCCTATAACCAGCGGACGATCAAGACGCTTCCAACGATACCTCATTTGTCTAACTATGATCAGCAGTTTAGAAGTTACGAGGTAACAGATGAACTTACATACATGCATACCGGTCAAAATCATAACCCTCCTTTTGCTTCGCCGTAGTCGGCTAAAAAATAACATTAATTTCGGAAATCGGTGGCCAAGAACGAAAATGCAAAACCATAGAAACCGACTTCCGAAATTAAAGTTATTTTTCACTAGGGAAGTATGTAACGATTCCGTCCGATATATCGGCATCGCCGATTATAGACAACCGATATCAAACAGTTCGAAAAGCGCGCGAATCAACAATCGTGTGTGGGGTAGGTACCACAAATAAAAACTTTTTGGAAGTCAATTGTTTTTTTTTTTTTTGTTAAAAGTTTTTTAGGTAAGTATAATGGCGACATCTTTAAACCGTTAAAATTCCATCTAGAAACATTTTCAAACAAAACAGGATGATGACACAAAAGACTGCAATGATAGCGTTTCGCGTGGTAGTAAGGACGTTTCATCGAAGGGCTACACGCCAACAAACATGTGGACACACGTAAAGTCATGGACAACAGAGTTGGAAAACGACACCCCATCTGATCTACATCAAAAGACCGACAGTGGTCCGCCACAGAAAACCAGACAACTGTAGAACATGTTCTGGGAAAAAGTGTAATGTATGATAGGTACTGATGATCCTAGAGCAAAAGCGGTGAAGCAAACAACAGCTGAACAAACATGTATGACGGATGGAGTCATTTGATTGAGTAAATAAACAGGGGTTTCAACGGTCTCAACGCACTATTAAACAGTTGTGCCCGAAATACAAAATGGTTGCTCGTCCATAAAAAAGACATAGAAACGCCCGAGTTACATTACATACTTCATTATTTATTTGATTTATTATCTACTAAGCTATCGATATCGTATCGGGAAAATTATGTATCGTTACATCCCTATTTTCCACTTCGCAGTGGTTTTTTGGAAGTCGGTTATTTTTTTAATCCACCCACCCCTAATTATTTCATAATTATCGTAATCTCACTACACCACATTGTTTAGCAGTTCACAGAATTAGTGATGGGCAGAGGATAAATACTCGGAGGATAAATACTCGAGTATTTATCCGAAACGGATAAATACTCGTTGTTACTCATTTTTATCTGATATTTACTCAAAATTATGGATAAATATATTTTACAATGCATTTGCTCGAAAAGGGCGTTTTCCAAGCAGTCAATTTGTGCGGAATGTGTCACTTTTTTTGACTAGGGCTTTTTACTTTTCAGTTTTTTTTTAATTTTTGAATCCGTCGTCTGCCCGACGCGACGCAAAGAGTTTTCATTATTTGAGAAAATTTTTACAAATTAAATGATGATAATGATGTTGATGACGATGACGATGGCGATGTAGATAATGTTGGTGGTGAAGATAATGTTGGCGATGACAATGGCGATGGTGATGGCAAAGTCGAAGTCGAAGTCGAAGTCAAAGTCAAAGTCAAAGTCAAAAAGTCAAAGTTATGAATGATGTTTATATCATTTATATCAAATATCAGCCAATATGTTAGATGTTAAACATATGAGACTACTGTAAAGGTCGCTACTTTTTTTGTTTCCTCGCACAATGCATAGTAAAACGTTGTATGATACACGTGCGTCAGATGATTTCCGCACTTGTAGCATAAATAACTATTTTGCGCTTCCGATGGTTATTTTTTTAAATTTTTATGTTTAGTATTGCTGTTTGGGCCTTCCAAAATACTACATTATTTGCCGTAGCCTACAATAGAGCCGGAGGCGTACAGGGGCCAGCCACGACGTGTTTTTTATATGGAATTTTTCACTTTTTGTATGGAAATCATGAAAAATTATTACCAACATGTTGAGTTATAGGGGTTTAAGGGTTTCATTAAGGGGGTCGAAATTTTCATTATTTTTGCGATGGGACGCACCATTTTCGAGATATAAGCAAAACAAAAAAAAAGATAAAGTACTGTTTTTTCACCTGAAGTCGAAGAATTGGTGGGAATAAAATTTAATGTCATGAACTAATTTCACTCCTTTTGAATCTCGTTTAAAAATAGTCTGGTCTAATGGGATCTAGGAGGCAAAAGTCCTCGCGCACATTCGGGAGTGGCGCAAAGAGGCGAAACGCCAGGGCGTACCTCCGCTGCCGCGAGTGCGATTGTCGCAACCTTGTGCTGGGCACGCCACAATTGCGGCGATAAGTCCCCTGTTTGAGGAGTGGCTAGAGAGGCGCCACGGCGTCTTCACCTTCCGCCTGACGTAGGTCCTCACCGGACACGGTTGTTTCGGGAGGTTCCTGTTCCGGATAAGGTGGGAAAAAACGCCCGGGTGTCACCATTGTGTGGATCGCCCGCAGTACATGGTGGAGCATACAGTGGAGGTCTGCCCGGCTTGGGCGGAGCACTGCCGTGTCCTCGTGGAGGCGATCGGCGGTGGTGATCTCTCGCGTCCAGCCCTGGTCCAGACCATGGTACGGAGCGAGAGGGCATGGGAAGCCGTCGCCTCCTTCTAGAAAGCAGTAATGCTCGCGAGGGAGGAGGCGGAACGTGTGAGGGAGAGGCAAATTTCGCGACCTCACGGCCCTAGCCGCTGCAGGAGACGCCCTGGGCGTCGGGAATCCTAGGCCGATTCCCGGCCACCGTAAGCGCGGGCCTACGGACAGTGTGCAATTGGTAGCTGGCCATCCGATAAGGACCAGGCCCAGGTCAACGGCGTGTTGTGTTCCACGCGCGCCTCTAAGAGTTGTCCCGCAACCCCGGCAGGCATCGGCCCTAGCGGACCTAGTCAATTTTGCTGACATCTCTTTGAAGCACGCGTGGAACACAACGCGCCGTCGACCCGGGCCTGGTCCTTATCGAACGGCGAGCTACCCATTGCTCTCTGTCCGCATGCCCGCGCCTACGGTGGCCGGAAATCGGCTACCGATTCCCGACGCCCAGGGCGTCTGCGGCGGCTAGGAGCATGAGGGCGTGAAATTTGCCTCTCCCTGACGCACTCCGCCTCCTCCTTCGCGAGCATTACTGCTTCGCAAAAGGAGGTGACGGCTTGCCATGCCCTCTCGCTCCGTACCATGGCCTGGACCAGGGCCCGACGCGAAAGGTCACTGCCGCCGATCGCCTCCGCGAGGACTGGGCGGTGCTCCGCCCAAGCCGGGCAGTCCTCCACCGCATGCTCCACCGTGTCCTCCGGGCGATCCACACAGTGGTGACACCCGAGTGTTTCTTCCTGCTTTATGCAAAACAAGAACCTCCCGAAACAACCGTGTCCGGTGAGGAAGTTTGCGTCAGGCGGAAGGTGAGGATGCCGTGGCACCTCTCAAGCCACTCCTCAAAGAGGGAACTTATCGCCACAATCGTGGCATGCCCAGCACTGGGTTGTGACAATCGCACTCTCCATGACGCCATGAGATCCCACCAGAGCTCTGTCCGCTGTGCCGTAATTTCTCGCAGCAGCGGAGTTTTACCACCTCGCGCCACTCGCGAGGACTTTCGCCTCCAGATCATGGCACGCAACCAATGGCATGTGAAACCAAGTTAGAGGCCCATGGGCGGCTTTTAATCTCTAACACCAGTTTAGACACTAACCGCACGAAAAGAAGGTATAATTTTATCTAACTTTGAGAGTGATTGATGAAAATATTCATGAAATCATTGTTATTATAGGCTTTTTGTTATGGTTAAAGTGATTAATAAAGTACGGTACAAATGTATATTTTCAGATTGTCATTTATTTTAGTCCTTTTCTTCGTAAAATTGCAAAATTTACGGTTCATAACGTAACGAAAACTGTAGATAGTATTTATCCGCTGTTTTGGATAAATACTCGAGTAAAAACGGATATTTATGAGTATTTATCCGTTTTGAGTATTTATCCGGATAAAATCCCAACACTACACAGAATACAACTTCTTTCCAATTTTCATCTAGAAGTCTCAGAGTAAAATGGCAGTATCTGAGCGGCCAGACCGACAATACGAAATTATGAGACTTCCGTTTTCGCTATTTGGCTACGGACCCTAAAAAAACGGGCAGTCTTTGGGAACTGTCGATAGAAGTGAAAACTAAGAACTTTTTGATTCTAGCGTTCATGTCTTTCGTTCGAGCATTAGGTGACGATGACGCGCGAGTTCCATGATTTTTGTTCATCAAAAAAGTGCTCAACGCGCCTAAAGAAGTTTTCACTTCAAAACCAAATAACCAACGAAGGTATTTCCTTAGTTGGCGGCACGAATACTGAACCCGTGTTGCGCTAATGCGACTTGCACTTGACGGGGTTTTTAAAAAGATATTTCATGAGTTTTTTTGCTGTTACCTATTATCTAATAATATTTATGTGCCTCCGTGCCTGGGAAAGCACGTCAAGCCGTTGGTCCCGGCTGTCTTTGACAGTCGTTACGGGTAGTTAGAAACCTAAAAGTTTGACAACCAGACTCACCAAGGGGTATCGTGTTACCTAGCAACTAGGCTGTGGAGGTCAGATAGGCAGTCGCTACATGTAAAATACTGGTTTTCAGCTGCATCCGGTTAGACTGGAAGCCGACCCCAACATAGTTGGGAAAAGGCAGAAAACGCATGATGATGATTCAGAGTTATGATAAAAACATAGTCGACAACACTATTACAGATGTAAAGAACTGATTATGTAATTTTGATTCTGGGGTCGAATTATGGTTTTTTGAGGCGGGCAGAGTAGTAACTAGCTAAAGATTATGGAGGTTCTGGGTCGTAGTTGTACCCAAAAATAAAAATCATAAACTTCTTTAGGCTTAGCTGTAATTGGGTAAAAATTTGTTTGTAATTAACTTTTAACTAACAAAACAAAGCTATCATCTACGGGTTATCTACCAATAGTATGAATCGTGAGCTGGTCAAATGCTATCTTGTTAAGATGGCTAGAACAATTGAAAGCACATTAGATGAAGACTGGAAGTCTTACAAAGTAGTGCTTGGTAATAAAGGAGACAAAATCACACCACTTTCATTACTAGATGTCAAAGTATCTTATGTATCAGTTGGATCAGCAGCCAGTTTCGGACGAGATGATTCTTATAAGAATGACATGTGTTATTGTTAGTTCTCTGTATATATCGGATCATGAGAGTCACCGAAGAGGGACGTGAGAGACTTCTCTCTGTTGACTGATGCCAAGCAGGCACCCGTGAACGCAGGAGTGGACAGAATTACCGAGAATATGAACTGGCAAACTGATCGGGACTAACACAAAGTAGTAGCGGCGAAAACATGTACTTCATTGATTCCCTGAATATGAACGAACTATGTTCTAAGCGTTTTTGGTCGGTCAGTTCTCGTTACCGCGATCGTGCAGTCGTATCTTCCGTTGGACATGGTATATATTTGGGTATTCCTAAAGAGGACTTTCCGGATTGGGTTTTTATGGTCCCAGGAAACAAATTAATGCAAATCGTGAATGCCAAGAATCATGATAAGGCCTCTGCTCCACAGTCCTACTTCCCATAATCAATCTGAGTTTGGGTTAGTTACCAAAACAGCTTTTTCAAGTGTAGCAAATCCTAGCCTTTTCTCTATGTTGCATGTAGCAGGAACTCTATTTTGGTTCTGTGAGATCTCGTCAAGCAAGACACAATACCAAGATGAATCTAGAGAACAACACTACTAATCAAGGCAAGCAGGGATGCACAGACCACGGCCCGCGGGCCGCATGCGGCCCGCCGGTCGAATACTGGTGGCCCGCCGACAGCAAAAATAATACTCTCGTACATTCGAAAAATATTGAATTCTATTCCAGAATAAAACCAAAAAAAATACGTACAAAGAGTTGCGCATAAACGCTCTGAAATGTGCCAGCTTATTTGGTTCTACCTATATATGTGAACAAACCTTTTCAATACTAAATAATAATAAAACAAAAAATCGAAACTGCCTTGCAAACGAAAGTTTGGAAGCAGTTTTACGTGTTGCTACTAGTAAATTTGAGCCAAATATAAAAAAGATTGTAAGCACTATGCAGTGCCATGCTTCAAATTAATAAATTATTTTTCAATTTTTATAATTATTATCAATTCTTTATTGTCTTTAATTACCTATACTTCTGGCGGCCCGCCATCAGTTCATAATTTGCCCGAGTGGCCCCTAGTCTTAATAAGTCTGCATCCCTGCTTTAAAGCAAATGCCGTGCTTGTCAAAGCATTCACTGTTGATGGTCAACCTGCAGTGTCTTTTTGATCTCTTTGCTTATTTTCTCTGTTAAAGTAAATGAAATTTCAGTTTCTGCTGCTGGTAATCACTGAGTGCTACGTCATCACCATCGCTGTCGGCAACTGATGTCGAGCTCTGTGCAAAAGCACTTTTAAATTTTCTTTATGATGAATCTACATAGTAATTGTGTCATTAGATGATATAGCATGAATTGTCACGATTGCGAATTCCTATTTTATTAAAACACAATGTTAAATGTTATATTATCAAAAGGAAAATGGAACAACAGCAACTATCCATATTATCCGGATAGTAATCCAAATGATATCCGGATAATATTTTTGACGGATATCCGGATAATTCGGATATCCGGATAGCCTGCCCTAGTTGTGATGCTATGTCATATGTGCAGCAATTAAAAAATGGTGACTCTCAAAGTTCTTACACACTTCAATGTTTGCGCTCTCACCCTTTGTTTGCGGTCTCTATAAGCTCAGAAATCTGGATGTTCTGCATTTCAATTTTTTAATGTCTGAAAGTTTTGATCATTATTTATTATTTTCAGGTTGTTTGTTTATAAAACATTGGGAGAGAAACAAGATTAGAGTTTTTTTTTTTTTTGCACATGTTAAACTTTGAACCTGCCCTTTTGAAATAATAATTATGACACATTACAGTCACGCAATCAAATAATACACTTAGCAAAAATTCATAGCATTCTATTTTGAGTACTGGCATGGTACTCAAAATAGAATGCTATGAATTTTACAGATAGCATGCATTTAATTAGGCATTGGGTAGTGGTGTCTAATTGTCTTGCCATTCATCTGATTAAAATTAAAAAGAGAAAAGCTCAGTCAGTTCTAAGTGCAGAAAGTAATGATACTAAAATGTGTAAGTGTCAAAGGCAGATGACTCTGAAGCTTGCATTCTATGTGCACAGGGTAACGACTGCTACCAGCCACCTGATGTTAAAGGACACGAAAGAGACACCTTGAGAGTAAACTAAAATAATTAGTGATCAGTACAAAGTTAGGCTAAGCTTTAGTTTAACATCCATTGAGTTGGGAGACTATTTACAGAAGGTTTTAAGTTAAATGGTTTACGCGAACAAAAGAATCAAAATTGAAGAAATTATGCAATATCACACAATATACACAGACAAAAATATAATAAATTGTTTTTTGTTAAAAGTACCATTAATACTTTCTATAGATTACCATGTAGACCTTACACTTGAAACATAAATAAATCTATGAAGGTCATAATAATTATAATATAATGAATTTAACAAGCTCATCATGTTCACATAGCAATGATAAGAAAAAGTTACAAACTATACCTAGCCCTTATTCTGATTACTAAAAGACAGGTACAATCTAAGAATGAGTTATGAACCTGCATGCATTGCTTTACTTTTTAACTTCAAATTTCTACAAAAAGAACATTGATAAGTACCAAATGTGATAAATTTATAGGTAGTCGTTAAACAAAAGGTTCATGAAAACATAACAAGAAGTGTGATGATAAGTAATAATGCAAAATATTGCATACAATTACAACTTTTTGGGATGATATAGCATATTAAATTATTTCAGGAGTCATCGTTGTCTACCGCTAACGGTATATGCATGTGAGGACAGGAGCAGGCACGTACGCAGGTAACATGGGGACGCACTCGGTCGCGGCCCGCGGGCGGCCGTGGCCCGCTAACGCAGCCCACAGATACCAATTCTTAGCGGCTAGGTTAGAATGCACTTTACCTCGTCAACCAATTACCGCTTGCATTTTGACATTACTCCTGACCTCGCGTGAGGTCACGATAGAACGCGCGAGATGTGTCTCATTCTACAGCTACCATAATGTGGAAGTTGAATAAAATGGCTCACAAAGGTGACGCATCGACACGATCCAATCGAATGATCTTAGTTGATCTCGGGTAATTTCCTGCTCGATCAATAAGACTTTCGCACGTACACGACTTTGTTCGGAAATATATGCACTAAATACACCATAATAAATGAAATTCACAAACTTACGAGGCGATGAAAGTCAATTTCGTAGAAAGCACACGTACCGCAACACGACAAGCGTGTTCTTTTGCACACATACAACTGAGTAACTCACACGTACAAATTGACAGTTACTTGCTATTATGTCCGACCTGCTTTAGCTGCTTTATTAAACAACTGAGGTTTCTTTAAGAGAATTAAGGTTTTTATTTATGAAACATGTTTTCGGACAAAATAATTCAAACATTTAAATAATAATACGGTCACATTAATGTAGCCATATGATATAATTTACATATAAACAAACATTTACAATGAAAAAGTTTTCAATGGTTTTTAACGGAAATGACGTATGTTACCAACATTATATTACAGATACGTTCGAGCAAGATGCGTTCTGTTTTAGCGAAGACTAAGGGTCGGGACACACCTGCCGAACGTTCCGCGGCGGAACGTTCGGTTGAATACGCTCCTAATGTTTTTCAAGTTACCTATGACCACAGATAATATAATCTATGACACATCAGCCGAACGTTACGTCCATAGAAATATGACGCGACGGAGCGTTCCGCCGCGGAACTTTCGGCAGGTGTGGACCCTAATATAGAAAAACCGCGAAAGCTCATTCTTTGTTTTTAGTTACGAGTAAACCTAGTAAATCATGACACTGCAAGTAAAGCGCACCCTACCAGAGAAAGAGGCAAAATGATCAGCAAGTAAGTGAGAACACTCGTCATACATAAACATACTTTTGATGATATGACTTCTAAGAACCGGTGCCGTGCCGGTGTGGAGCAGGCCACCGGTTGTTACAAGGCCAGTGGAATAACACCCATGGGCAAGAATCAACAATGCGCGTATCAGCCTGTTTTATTCTTTATTTACTATACTACGCACTACATACAAGTAACATGGCATGAAATTCTAATCAACAGAAAACTAAAAGGGGTGATAGACGCACGAGCAAGTACGCGTACTTATGGCTCGACGACCTAACTTGCCCGACAACCGCTGAATAAGTTCGTCGGCGATCCAACAGGTTTGAAATTTTGCAGGTTTGACATTTGTGTAATGATTGTTTAGTTTGGTTCAGAAAATTCGCCAACATCGCGATATATTGTGAGCAAGCTTCACGTCTGTCACCGACGGCGAGCCGAGTAAATTGGCGAACTTTAGATAGATTTAAAAGCGGGTCCCAACTCCCAACTCTAGGTCTGTGCCGGTAGAGTTTACTTTGCCGGAACAGGTCTAGGATGAGGAGCCAGACCAAGAGAGATACAAAAAGCCGCAGGGCGGGCAGGGCAGCATGTGGCGAGCTGTTGGGCAGTAGCGACCCACGGGCCCTACCTCCCGGGAGAAATCTTGTTCCTCATCTCTGGTTTGCCTTTATTGGCCGGCTGGAGTGAACACTGACGAAGAACAGAGCTCCTACCTCATTCTTGCCTTAATTGACCGGCTTCAGTGGAGATTCGCAAGAGCAAACGTGCTCGCAGGAAGGAAGTATTCCAGTAAGTGCTAGTTTCGTGGAATACACTCCTCTTCAAGCATCTCAGGACATGTTGCCCCCTTGTCGCTACGTCACTTTGTGCTAGCAACAGTTTTTGGGGGCCCATTATTGAGTGTGCAAGTCACCCCCTGCCAGTTTATCCGTGTATACCATAACATTGATCAGGCAGGGGATATAGTCCTTCCATAGTTCTAGGTAACCAATCCACTACGAGCCTCATATAGCTTTTTATTACTTAATACTTTTTGAAGTGAAAACTTCTGTATTGGCGTTGTGCACTTTTTTTGGGATGGGTAAAAAATGTTAAACTCGCGTCAGATTGTGCCGTAAGATCCGTTGCCTAACAACCGACTAAGTAAATATCAAAATAAATAAACTCGCAAAGATTGCGAGGTAATAAATTTGACCCATATTGATGGGTAAATAAAAAGCAGTCAAAACATACTTCATGAAAAATAAATTGTTTATTTTTGTTAGACTATATTTTGAAAATAAATAAATGTACTACTATGTGTAGTACATAGTAATGAATATTGTATTTAACCACATAAATTATAGTACTTTTATTGATAAATAAAGCAATTCGTGCGAAATTATTCCCTAACCATTCCAAAATATTCAAAAATGCACAAAGTTAATGTTCAAGTTTTCACTTCTGCCGGCACTCCCGGAGTGCAACCAAGGACGGTTCCAGGGGGGGGGGGGTCATGGGGGTCATGACTTTTTCTAATCTCATTGATAAATTTTATCAAATTAAATAAATACTTACTTTGTATGATGTTGCCGCGTAGAATGTGTTTGCCACATATGAGCAAACGATACGCATAATATGGCTAGTGCTGTTATTATAATTATGATGATGGACCGGGAATTTTCTGCCTGCTCTTCTCCATAGAAATGACCAAATGAAACCGTGCTCCTAAGCCTCTGACGTTTCATAAGTGTCCATGAAGGTTTATCTGAATTCTGAAGCTAGCAACTAAACGTAGAAATGAAATATCAAAATATATTCAGTAAGAAGCAGTTTAAGAGTTGAGGCTGAGGGTGAAAATTTTCGAGCTCGCTTCGCCCGCTACATTCTCAAACTTTCTGCATAACTTTCAAAAAAAAAACCTTCCCTACACAAGACGGTGTGCTAAAATTTTTGTTTCTGCATAAGTCGACAAAGCAACTCCTACATGGGCGTACCCAGCTTTTGGCCCAGGGGGGGGCAAATCAGAAATCCCCCCCACCCCACATGTTTTACATAGTTTGATATTGCTGCTGCGTTCGTATATTTTTAACCAACTTCAAAAAAGAAGGACGTATTAAGCTTTTTTTATATGTATGGTTATCGATATTTTTGTCAATTGTGGACCGAATATAATTTTCTTTTTTTAAATGATACACGAATTTTATATCGTTAACCATAGTAAAAAAAAACAGTCGAACATAGCACACGGTCCTCCTTTTTAAAAGTCTGTGCATAATACAACATGAAAGGCCGCGCAGCGTGGTTTTTTTCTAAAATTTATTCAAAATAATATGTAATCGTAAAGGAAGTCTTATCGTGTCTGTAACTTAACTTTTGTCGACAACAGTACCTACTCCAATGAGGTTATACAAACCTCATTGACCTACTCATACAAAATCCAGGGGGGGGCAGCTGCCCATAAACCTAAAGAGTTATATACCAGAAAAAGCCCCCGAAACAAAACCAATATCATATAAAAAAATACAAGACTTATCAAAAAATCTAAAATTCGTTCCTCCCATTCATCACCAGTTTTACTTGACATTACCCTTAGAATCTGTTATTTATATTTCTATGACATTACCACATGATCCTAAAAAGAAGAGGCAATCAGGAAGCACTGGTTGATGAAGACTTGTTGCCTGCTGTGTTAGGTGATGATTGAAAGATAATTTTTTTCGTGATTTTTTGTGATGTGGTTTTGATTATTAAAGTTTCTACCTACATTGTTATTACATTTTTCAAATTTGTGAACTGCCATAGTGATTTGTGATGTTATTCCCTTAAAATTAAAAATATTCGCTTTATTAAATAAATTAAATTGACAAAACGTGTTCCCTTTTTATTTTAAACTCATCAGAGGTACAGACGCCAGCACATCAACCTACTCCAATCTGCCAAATTTTCCCAATCAACATTGAACCTTGTTCTTTAGTAATAAAGCTGAAAATCTATTATTTTGTAGCCGACAAGAATGCGATTACGGCTTACTTTGACCATTTTTGTACCTATGTCTAGATTTCTGTTCGAAATATTTTCTTGTTTCATACTTTTAAGACTGTGATTTTTGAGTAGTCGGGTTTTAGTTTTTAAACTTACTTTTTATTTAAATAATTTTGGGGTTATAATTTCGTGATAAAGTAATTGCAGAGCCGCTTTAATTTTTTTTGTTCAGGTTTAATAGGTATTAATTTTACAGCCGCGCCGCCGCCGTATGTTGCAGTCTCACTTTTGCATGATTTTAACAATTTAAACATATTTATTTACTTAGACAATATGATATACAACATGTAACTTAATAATTAACGCACATCCTGAAAATAGTTTGTTCAGAATCGTTTACTGAATCGATTTATATAATTTTTAATATAGGTAATTTTTTATCCCAAAAATAATTAAAACTACGGAAATTATTGTCATATTAACGCTGTCGTGTTGTCGGCTTTTTCCGTAGTTTCGTTATGTTGTGTCGAGTCGAGCGGCGCGATAACTGCTTGTGCGACTGTGTGCGTTGCGTGCTTAAGTAGTATGACTAAAAAGTTATCCAAGAATTGGTACCTATAAGTAACTAATTTAGTAAATAACAATGCATATACATGTTAAATTAAAAATTCAGTGTATGTATTATGATTATAACATAATATTCTAATTGGGGTGTTTGAGGGTGTGCGTTAATTACGTTATATGTTGTATATACATATTTGTAATGTGGTCGTCAAGCCCTTTCATTTGATACCCTACATGGTATAATGAACAAATATTTCTTTTTCGTTCGTCGCTTTATGTACTCTAGAGGGCGCCATATTGAATTTAATGTAACTTCACATATAACCAGCGGACGATTGAGACGCTTCCAACGATACCTCATTCGTCAAATTATGATCAGTAGTTTACAAGTTATGAGGTTACAGATGAACATACATACATACATACCGGTCAAAATCATAACCCTCCTTTTTGCTTCGCCGAAGTCGGGTAAATATAATAATATAAGGCTCATACATTTCTTACAATAACGCCTAACGCGTTTCTTAATTTTTCTCGAAAACATACTTTTGTCCCCTAGATCACTCTGGTTCCAACGTCGTCAGATATGCCTGCGGACATCTAAGAGGTGGTCACGCGTATGTGCCGTACACTGCTCCTCTAGTATTGTATAACCTCATTGCTGGTAGACATTTGATTTTTGACAAATCAGTTTCAACTCGGTAGTCCCGATAGGAACTGAGAATAATAATAATTTCCATTTTCAATGTGTGAATTGGAAACGGACCTTTCGGCACATATTACCTTTCGGGACGTTTTTCCCAAAACTATTCAGAGCTGTAGAGCTGAAACCTAATGGTATTATATAATTTGGCCTACCACCAACACATAGATACGAATTACGTCCCGGACTCCGGATTAGACCCCATTTAGGAGATATGGAACTTTTAAAAACCAAATAAAAGTCGTCCAAATAAACAAAATTGGATTTATAGACATGTAGTTTCTATACATTAAAATGCATTGTATTTGACAAATTTTTGTTGGATCTCTATTTTAGTTGAATCTCCGGGGGGGGCAGCGCCCCCCCCCCTGCTCCCCCTTGGCGACGCCCATGGAGGCTGAGGAAACCGTCGCGCACGTGCTCTTTGAATGCACAGGCGTCACCTAGATTAGACGAAACCCTTGGGTCACCCAGATTTTTCGACTCCGTATCAAAGTTGCGACAAACAAAGGTGCGACAAATGCAAGGGCGACAGTACGATAGGTCGACCATCAGCGGTGCGACAGAACATCAGCTCGACGAACGTTAGTGCGACAGATTGTTTTCGCGACAAACGATGGCACGACGAAACTTTTGATCGACGAACGTTAGTGCGACTGATTATTGTCACGACCATCGATGGGGCGACGAAACTTTTGATCGACAAACGATAGCGCGACACAATGTTCGCTCGACAAACTAAAGCACGACAAACATTTCTATAATATTTTGTTGTAATAGCAGATAAGATTTTTTTTTTTAATAAATGTTTTCATTCTTTATTGTCAATGTTAAATGACTGCAGTGCGCGAGTGCAGTTACGAGCAAGGTAGGCGAAAACCATGTATAAAGAACCTAAAACTTTACATTTTTTTTCTTATCTGCTATTAGCAACAAAATATTATAGAAATGTTTGTCGTGCTTTAGTTTGTCGAGCGAACATTGTGTCGCGCTATCGTTTGTCGATCAAAAGTTTCGTCGCCCCATCGATGGTCGTGACAATAATCAGTCGCACTAACGTTCGTCGATCAAAAGTTTCGTCGTGCCATCGTTTGTCGCGAAAACAATCTGTCGCACTAATGTTCGTCGAGCTGATGTTCTGTCGCACCGCTGATGGTCGACCTATCGTACTGTCGCCCTTGCATTTGTCGCACCTTTGTTTGTCGCAACTTTGATACGGAGTCGATTTTTCACAGATGTTCTAAACAGACCAGGAGATTTAATTAACTTCTGGAGGGAGGTGGGCTGGTTGGAATAACCTCCAGACGGCCGCCATGGTCCACGCACAATGCTCCATCTGAAGGACTAAGTGTGGAAACCAAACCCAGCAGGACCCCATTGTAGCCTTGAGTTGAGCGTGATCACCAGGATTCCCAGGAACACAGGTTTATCGACGAATTCTAGTTACTATCTCACAATCACTACTCACGACATTTTGGTAAAGAAAATTTTATGCCGTTTGTTTTTTCATTTAAAACTAAATTATTAGCAGTCAACTAGCTCGTTGGTCTAGTCGTAGCAATCGCTACTGCTGAGCAAGAGGACCTGGATTCGATCCCCGGGTCGGGCAAAGTGTTATTGGGTTTTCCTATCGGGAATTTCTCAGTAGCAGCCCGGAGTCTGGATTTGTGCCCGGTTGATGGCAATAGGCTCACCCCCTATTACATGGGACTTCAATATACTTGAACTACGAAATGTGTGTGTGCCTGCTACAGGTACACCTCTGCCAAACCCTTCGGGGAAACTAGGCGTGATGTTATGTTATGTTATTGGCAGTGAACCAATTTTGGAGCTGCAGTAGGCGTTATGTAACGTTAGGTAACATGTTTCTTCTTCTTGGTTACCCTGCAAAGTATTGAAGTTCAACACCTCTTATTAAAGTCACAATAATAACCATCTACATTTTCCGTTGTGCGCTGTTGCAGGCGGAACTTAAAGAGGCCTAACTGCAAGGAAATGAAATAACATTTATTAGAAAAATAGATTATTTTATTGTATATTCTGTTCTATTTATTGCATCCATATCAAATATTCAGATAAATAGAGAAATCGGTACATTTTTAATGCATTAGGCCACGTCCTAACCAAAAGCGACAGTCGCGCGAGTACACGATCGTCACGCTCGTACCCCGTGTCCCAACCTAAGCGATCGGTCGCGCGAATAGTTCTTTTATCATTAATTTGATCAAAAAACCACATGGCGCCTTCTATCGGACAAGGCCGTATACATACATAAATATGACATATCGCGCGATCAATCAAGTTGCGTATGTACGTCATTATCAGGTACGGATACGCGTATTCGCGCAACTGCCGCTTTCGGTTAGGACGCAGGGTTAGAGCCGGCCACATGACGACAACGCGAGGTCGTGACTTTGTCCTCGCCGACCGGTTATAGCAATAGAACAGCCAAATTGTTTGGACAGTCGTCGCAATGTGGCCCCTGCAGTCGGATGTACAACATGTTTATTATATTATGTGTTCGCTATCGGGAATGTTATTCACTTAGTTTAAAAGTATATACGATCTCATTCAGTTTTCAAAATATCACATCATGACGGATGGCGTCATGCAAACAATTAGTAAAGATCGCCCTCATGATAATGCTACTTTAGGCAGCACGAAACTCAATATACACTACAATTTTTGACCAAAATATAAAAAAATCGAAACAGATGTAAGTTAATATAATGTGAAATGCTGAAAAGCAGAGTTTAAAAAAATATTGTGTCTGTTTATAATGTCAAACTAACAGTGATTATCGACTTTCGTTACTGACCGTATGCTAAGTAATAACACGACCACTCTCCTTCTGCTCGACGTTAGTTCGTCTGAGCTGTGAGTAGAAATTGTACAGTTTACTCTGCATCAGACGAACATTATTGCAAGTGAGATATTAAAGGGGTGATAGTCGTGCGAGCAAGTACGCCGTCTTATGGCTCGGCGACCTTACTCGCCCGTGTGTAACCCTAAGTACGCACACTTTTAAGCCACCGAGTAAGTTCGCCGGCGATCCAACAGGTTTGAAATTTTGCTCGTAGCCCGCCTTGGTTCGTAGTTTCGTACGTCTGTCAACACTGCGAGTCGCGACCCAGCATTTTGTTTCGTCATTTGTGTATGTTTAGTTTAGTTCAGAAAATTCGAAAACATCGCGATACAGCGTGAGAATGTGTCACCGACGGCGAACCGAGTAAGTTGGCGACCTTAAAAACCGCGGTCTGTCAGTACGCATGTCTATCACCCACTTTACTTTAAATTGCACGATTAGTTGAGCAATGTCCAGTAAAATATATTTAAGTACATACGTATAAAGATTAAGTACAATTTTGAGATTCAAGATATAATTCATCTTACTTGATAATTAATTGAGTAAATATAATATTATTTGAAATCATTTAACATGGATATCAAAATACACTCATAAAATAAATAGTGTACACAACACATGCAGCACAGGGCATGAAGTTGAGAGCGCGCCCGCTCGTTGCGTCGCGGTGCCCGCCCCGCGTCCTAGCCAAAGCGAAGGTCGCGTACATATGCCACGCATTTGTTCGGAACATCAAAAGACGCCCTCTGTCGGCGCGATCACTTGGGTTCGCTGTGGGCCATATCCTAACCAAAAGCGATTGTCGACAGTCGCATTCGGTTAGGACACGGGGAAACACAACGAACGCGATGGTGGCGTGCTGGCGCGACCATCGCGTTGGTTAGGACGCGGCCTGACAAGTGTTGTCCCTGCTTCGCTTCATTATATTACCAACGTAAAAAAATAACAAATTATTTATTTAAACTTAGTCTATTATACAATTAACGATTGGTCCATTTTATTAATGTACATTTTTATAAAAATATTTTAGTACAAAACTTAACACTACTGTATCCAAGCGGTCTCATCGGGAAAAGAAAACATCAATTAAGTACATGTTGGCGGTGGGCTCGTCGCTTGGTCAGTCGCACCACCCGGACTCGCCACCCGGTCCCACCGGCCGGACTCGCCACCCGGCCCCGCCTGCCGGACTCGCCACTCGGCCCCGCCGGCCGGACTCGCCACCCGGCCCCTCCAGCCGGACTGGCCACACAGCCCCGCCGGCCTTCACATGCCCGACTCCGCGATGCCCTCGTCGTCTGCAACAGAAAACAGCGTGAGTCTCGCGCGCCTAGCTCGGCAGCAACACACATGCGACACAGTTAGTAGCACACTCGCATGCGCATGCGCACACACACTCACGCGCGCCCGTCGCTCCGCCGCCACTGCTCCACTACCCTCCACCTAGCGTTCACACTCACATGTTAACCATGTTAACCTCCTCTACCGATCGATCATTACCCGCCAACTCCATACGATAAATACAAACAAGAATGCAGGTAATAATCTGAACGACATTTAAAAATATATAGCCATTTAGGGATATTACACTAAAGTTGTGAATGTGCAGTTACGAAGCAGACGTAGGAGTACCTTCGAAGGCGGCGTTGAGGTGGTGGTTGTGGTTGTTGTGCGGCGGCGCGGCCAGGTCCTGCCCCTCCAGCACGGCCACGAGGCACTGGTGCACGCAGATGTACTGCTGCTCCGTCTGCACCATCCACACGCGCTCGCGCCGCATGGCGTGCACCATGCCGAAGATGTCCACGCACTCCGCGTGGTTGCTCAGCTGCAACACAACCCGAGGGTCCTGTACGCTGTACGCTGCACGTTGCACGAGTGCGCGTGCACAGGTACACACATTCGACATACATGCTTACGACAAAAAACCACTATGTTAGCTTGCTAGAACGAACTCTAAAGATAAGTTTACCAGATATAATTTTGATACTTATACCTACATAATTATATTATATTTCAAATTGTTATGTTGTGTTCATCGTATTAGCATAGTGGTTTATTTGCAGATAATTTGGATATCGAAGTAAGTTCGATTATGGAACCGTAAAGAAATTTGCTGCTTCGGAAGAGGAAGAGCTAATTAAAAATATATATTAAAATCAAGAGTATTTGGAAGAAAGGGGGGAGCCCGTTTTTGGCTCTCAACGCCCAACAATTTACGTTTATGTAAAAAAACATCGTTATTTCTATTTATCTAACAAGATATTTGGTTATTCGAACAAGCTTGCAACATAAAAAGTACCGAAAAGATAAATATATTATGAAAATATTTCCCTGTGGATAAAATCAGCAGTGTTGCCAATAATTATGAATTCCGTTCACGAAATAATCGATTTTAATTTCGTGTAATTTTTACTTAAAATATAGAAAGAAAGAAAGAAAGAAAATAAATTTATTTAACACAGACCAAAAAGCACTCAATTTATACAGCAGATAAAAAACAAACAAACAATAAAGATAAAAATAAATCAAACGGTATAAAGATAAATAAATAAAATCTAACAAAAAGTGTAAAATGCGATTGAAAATTAGCACGGGAGTGTGCCTCACGGCTGCGCTAAAAAGGTCCAGTCCAGCAAAAAATGCCAGACACTATAAGTGCCTGACGCTGGTTTTCAACTGGACCTGAGTGTGATGTGATGTAACGGATGTGAATCAGGTATGTGTATTACGTAATTAGGGGTATAATGTAGTGTGTAAGCATACTTAAATAAAATAAATTTGTGTCAGATAAAAAAATATAACGAATTGGTAGTACATAAAATAATGTGATGTGCATAAACTTGCAAAAACAAAACAAAATAGTACAAATAGATTGTCAAAATGAGACGGAGGCATAATATATACCATTGTTAAAATTATGTAAATAAAATTATATTTCGAAACGAGACAGCAGAAAAACCTGTTTTAAAACGATGCCAGACTTCTACATTCCAAACACATTGGCACAATTTATTTATCCGTGCACTTCATTCATCGATCAACGCACAATACGCTGCAAGCAGCCAAGCGCGGCGGACCGCTCACGAACAAATTGGAACTTTTTGTATTTTCGTATTATAGACTTTTGTTTGCATTGAGATTGATCCAATACGATGGTCATAACTGTGGTCATAACGGCTACATTCATTTGTTTGCGAGTCGTAATGAGTGTAAAAAAACATGTGAAGATAATTGAAGAAGATAAGAATGAAAGGTAAGCGCTAGTCGTTATTAGTGATAATAATTGCAGAACATAATGTAAAAAAGTCGTCATGAATTCTTTAATACTGTGGAAAAGGCACCTACCTACCTTTTACTAACTTTTCGTTTCCTTTCCTCAGTCATATTATGCTTCTTAATGGGGATGAAAAATCACAAACTGAAACTACCAGATCTACTATCAGATCCGTAGTGCTTATTATTCGATCTATTCAAATAAATACTGTGTTATGTTTTTACTATTGATACTAAATGAACAAGCGAATTGATAGTTGATATAATAATGAATGCATAGGATCATAGCAAAAACACTACTACACATTTTAATTACCTATCCTTCTTTATCTGTTCAGCAGAATAAAGACAGAATAATGTTAAAGAAAATATATTTACAGAGACGTACATAATTTCTTAAAGAGTCTCAGTGGCGATTATAATTTTGTACTAAATTAGGATTCGAATAAAAAATCGATATCGATCTATAAATTTTTTGTGTGTGGTGTGGCAAAATTGAGTTATGCCGGCCGGCAAGGTCAAGTGTCTGTCAAATCACAAGTCGACTTTCCTTGTTTGCATTTGCCTCATTTTGTTTATTTTCTTGCGAATTTGTTATTGTAACCATCCAATACGCTTATTAAATGGAGTCCGACGATTCTTTTAACCCGACGACCACGGACTGAACATGGATTCCGCTCCCGCTTCTAACGATAACTCCAGCACGAACTTTGACTCGATATCCACAAATTATGAAGAATTCTCACTGGCCCGAGTTCTTCCCAGCCCTCAGTAATTCAATCAAAAGGACACGCTGTATAAATAATTGTGGTTTAAATGTTACGAGAATACGAAGGCATTTGTTGGAAATAGCAGAAGTGCGAAATGTTATACAACAATGGGTTCGACAGCAGCAGGTCAGTATCATGTCTTCTTCTGAGAAATGGTTTTTAAATAAATAGACTTAAAGTTTAGTAATATGAAGGTTAGTGTTGTTTTAGGATATCTATTATAATAATTATGACTTGTTTATTAGGTACAAGTTTCGAGTGACAGTTTGGTGTGCCATTCGTGTTGGACTGCAGCTTCGACTCAAATGCGGCAACTAACTGGCGAACAACAAAATGCACAGATTGTTGGTCATGGACAAGTGTGCATCAGCTGCAGCAGATCGCTTTTGAGAATAAGATCACATACACTCAGGTCTGATTCTCCACGTGACGAACTCATAAGGAGTGTGATTGCCCATCAGATTGCACTTCTTTCGTGTTCGCATAAGTTATATTTCACATAGATACAGATTGTCTAGAAACTTGTGAAAGATTGTTTAGAAATGAATTAATAAAAATATAAAATGTTATTAATAGATACTTTTTTGATTGAGTATTTATTTGTACCAAAACCACAGTAATTCACGTTTTAGTGTTTGTGAAGAATAAAAACTATTTTATCTAAAAAACCCGAACTTTTTTTGTCTGCTGCGCTGTCTTTCTGCTGTCTTTATAATATTTTTAGGGTTCCGTACCAAAATGATAAAACAGACCGAGTCTATATAAGGGTTCCTCCCTTATGGTGAGACTCGGTCTGTCTGTCCGTCTGTCTGTCACAGCTGGATATCTCAAGAACTACTAATGCTATCAACTTGAAATTTGGAATAGTTTTCGATGACGTCAACTATTTTGCAAATAAAAAATAAATTCATATTTTTTTTGCAACGGACTTTTTAGGGTTCATAAAAATTCGAAGTGGCGCTACTCGGGCATGTGGGGTATCATATGAAAGAGCGCTATTTGCACATTCTCAAACATATTTCTTTTTTTGTTTAGACGGCATTGTTTTCGACTTTTGAAGACAAATGTAAAAAAAAAATACCGTACAGTACGACACAACTTAGATGTAGCATCGGCAAAATTCGTAAAACCGATCACCATCTGAACTGAGTGCACCTTCAAAATCACCAATCTTTATTACTGCTTTAAGTGAAAATGATCTTTCGAAAACGCAATAACTTGTAAAGTCTTATAGCCAAATACATTCGTGAAATTGAAATGAATGAATGAAAATTTTCAAATCTATGCTACATCTAAGTTGTGTCGTACTGTACCCCCCTTTATCTCCGAAGTTTTCATAGAAAAAAATCTGAAATTATTCTATGTGATAGAAGTTTATTTATCTTTTATCATAAACTAGCTTTTGCCCGCGGCTTCGCCCGCGTGGAAGTCTCAAACTGACCTGCTGCAGCGCGGTGCCGGAGCGGCCCACGCCGGCGCTGCAGTGCACGACGACACACTCGCGTGTGTAGTGTTAGTGACTGACCTGCTGCAGCGCGGTGTCCAGCGTGATGAAGGTCCCGGAGCGGCCCACGCCGGCGCTGCAGTGCACGACGACACACTCGCGTGTGTAGTGTTAGTGACTGACCTGCTGCAGCGCGGTGTCCAGCGTGATGAAGGTCCCGGAGCGGCCCACGCCGGCGCTGCAGTGCACGACGACGGGCCGCGAGTCGGGCGGGCAGCGCTCGCGGAAGGCGCGCACGAAGCGGGCCAGCGTGGTGGGCGGGTCGGGCACGCCGAAGTCCGGCCACGTGGTGAAGTGGAAGTGCTTGAGCACGCGCTGCTCCGCGCCGCGGCACAGCATGAGCTCCGTCACGGTCCAGTCGGGGTAGCGCGACTCGTTGAGCGCCGTGACGGCGATGTCGCCGTAGTACACGGGCCGCGTGTCGTAGGGCCAGTAGCGGTCGCACTTCTCGCGGCCCTTCTCCACGCAGCGCGTCAGCATGACGATGGCGCGGCTGCCCGACTCCCAGCACATGCGCCAGAAGTCGTCGCGCGTGCAGTGCAGCGGGCCCTGCGTGACGATGAACTCGCGCGGCGAGTTGTGCCCGGGCACGTAGTTGGCGTTGATGTAGTCGGAGCCCTCCTCGTCGTCCACGGGCTGCAGCTTGTAGCGTGAGTGGTCGTAGGGCAGGATGTTGGTGAAGCGGTTCTTGGGTCGGTTGACGGGCAGGTCGGCGGCCGAGCACGCCTGCTCGCGCCCCACATGCTTCAGCTCCTCGAACTCCTCGCTGAATCTGCGCACGCATCGACAACTCATTTCATACAATTATAAAACACTCATATTTCGAACAGCGACGGCAGCTATGCCGACCGACAACGGTCGGGGCCGGCCCGCGGCTGGCGAAGCGCAGCGCGGTCGTCGTTGCCGAACAAATATTAACTTTCCGATATTTCAAATACAGTACCAAATAAATAAACTAGACAGTGCATCAGAGCGGACGGAAGCGTGCGTCCGTGGGAAGAGTCGGGTTATTAATTTAGAAGTTTATTTTAAGAAACGTCTTGCGTCGACACGCACCTGAAGTCGGAGTCGGCGGACATGAGGCGGTAGTGGTCGATGAAGTCGGCCACGCGCACGGGCCGCTCGGCGCGCAGCGGGGCCGGCGCGGGCGCGGCGGGCGCGGCGCGGGCCCTGCGCCGGCGCAGCGCCGCCAGCGCCGCCGCGCCGCCCGCGCAGGCCGCCAGCCCGACGCAGGCGCCCACAATCCACGCCGTGTTGTCCACCTCTGCGCAGGGAGGGCCAGGTGCGGACACCGCGTTATGTTCACGGTTGAGAGTGATGCGTCGTGACTTTGTGTCGTTAACGTACGCCTCTGTTATCGATTTACATGAGAGTCGATCGATATCGAATAGCTCAGGAAAATAAGTTAAATTAAAGGCGAAATTAATCTGCTTAAGAAATCCTTTTTTTATCACCGGAATTATCTTTATTCAAACGTAAGAAATACCGTGAGAAAAGTTCATTACGATATCTTGGCATAACACAAAATGTAATAAGAAATGAACTTATCCTAGCATATATTGACGATGACGTAATAAAATAATCACAAAAAACTGATTTTGGGGATTTTTGACGTCAAATATTTTTGTATTCGCACATGTTATCACAATGGACTTCTCACACACTTTTTGTCACGCCTAAATAAAGATAATTCCGATTTTTCACATAATATATTTTCCTGGGCTACAAAGTGAACTACATCGAAGCGTTTTTCACTAAATCAATAAAAGATAGTAATATAAAAGTACTAGCTGCCCGCCCCGGCTTCGCACGGGTAGCACTAAGTACTTATCTACCGCTAACCCTACCTACCCACCCTATAAACCTTCCCTGGACTACGACAAACATTTCAAGACCAAAATCAGCCAAATCGGCCCAGCCGTTCTCGAGTTATAAAATTACAACGAAAACTGGCATTGATTTTTTTAAATATAATTAGATTAAAATTATATTTAGATTAAAATTTGAATTCAACTACTGCTTGTTGCTCAAAACAATTATGGAACTACAACCATTTTTTACTAGAGTTCAAACATCCGTTTCTGTCACGGTGAAGATCAGAGACTTGAAAACGAAATGAATTTCGTTCCGTTACAATAAATGATATCTTATAAGTCACATCCTCACTCAGGATGTGAAGTCATTTGATACGTTACTGCTTTGTTTTATTTTTTAAGGTTTTTTTAGCCCCAAATCATATACTTAATTGTTATAATATTGTTATATTATATTAAATTGTTTTTGTGCTTTATTCAAGCAAAAATCGCACTTACTTACTGCTTAAAATCTCACTAAGGTACTTACCTTAGTGAGATTTTAAGCAGTTTGCTAAGAAAATATATTAATTCACATGCCTTTTGAGGTCAATCCGGGGTTTTCGAAGACGACTGTATTAGCTATATGTAAGCGGGAACGCCCTTTATGCCTGGAGGCTTTATAATTCGGGTATTAAGTTTTACAATCTTCAGCAGCTCCAACAATATTTTCGAATGTTAGTTAATCAATTAACTTATGCGCCCTTGTGGAGCTGGACCAGCGTTGAGCCAAGCATTTTTGTCAGCGATGTAATCTCCCAACTTATAATATGCTTGGCAGCATAGTGTGCGTTTTACTCTGTTCTGAATCAGGCCCTTGATCCAACCGCCTAACGAGAGCCTCGACATATGTTGGTCTAGGATTTCAGTCATCAGGCCGTTGGCCGTTACGACAATCGGCACAATGAAAGCCGAGGTCACATTCCACATGTCGACAAGCTCGTGTGCTAAGTCGAGATATTTTATTTGTTTCTCTTACTAAGCTTTCACGAGATTCTCGTCATGTGGATTGGTAACATCGACTATCATTAAGCGGCGCGCTAATCGATCTATCACCACTATATCAGGCTTATTGGCAACAATAGTCTAGGGATCTAAGGTGTATGGAATCCGAGAGTTGGGTTCCCTCGGATTCCATAATCTCCCCTCGCTTTACAAGCATGAACGCACATTTGTCCACACTAAATTCCATCCTGATGGCATTACTGAATTTTTCAGTTACCTTCAGTAGCGCCATCAGTCGCAATTTTTTGGGGGAAAAGAGTTTCAAGTCATCCATGTAGAGGAGGTGGGATTTAACCTGACACTCTTCTCAACCGATAGCCTAGACTAAACCTGAATCCTCCAGCAGTGTGCTTAAAGGACTCAGGGCTAAGGAGAACCAAAGTGTACTCAAACTGTCGCCCTGAAATTATTATTATTATTATTATACCTCCTAACGATACGCGGCGTGTCCAGAAATACCGCTTTCTGGACCAAGCCCTTAATCCAGCGCCTAACGAGAGCCTCCTCAGGTGTTGATCGAGGCTCATGGCTATTATGCCATTGGCCGTCACGACTATCGGCACAATGACTGCTGTATCCACATCCCACATGTCGACAACCTCGCGAGCCAGGGCAAGATACTTAATCTGCTTATCTTTTTCTTTCAAAGTCGGTTACAGAAATTAGCGATGGGAAGTTCAAAACCCACATCAAACGCGTCCTTATCAAGAAAGCATATTATAAAATTAAAGACGACGTTGAAGACAAAGAAGTTTGGCAATAGTTCCCTCTGCACATGTGGCTTCCCTGGTACCTCATTAACGGCAAAATATGTAAGAGTATATTAACGGCTCCTAAATTACCATGTTTATATTTTTGTTTTATTTACATTCTTCCTTGACATAATCATCATATTATATTATCTCATTACATTATATACCTACTATTTAATTTCAACTCTTTATTAGTGGCTTTTGTGGACATGTTAATTATTCCGATTTGTTACAGTTGCAATAGCAATCATGTCGTTTCGTTTAAAATATGTTTTTATTTTTATTAATTTATTTATCTTGTATTCTTTTCTATTTTGTGAATGTGAGACCGCTGTAGGCTTAGTGGACTGTAGACTTGTTGACCATCTTCTGTTTTGTTAAGTACTTGGTACTTGTTGAAAGACCTACACTGTCCTCGCATACCTAATAACACTGTTTTTTTTTTAAATACTGTAAAGCCAATCGTTTTTAAAAGAGTAACCGTGGAGTTTCTTGGCGGCTCTTCTCCATAGGAAACAACCATTTGGAACCGTGCGTAGCTTCTGACGTTTCATAAGTGTCCATGTAGGTTTATGTGAAATAAAATAATTTGATTGAATTGAATTTTTCAGCTTTCCCGAGGAAATTCTCGTTCCCGAATGACGAGAAAATTTTCTCGTCATGCGGGAACCGCCATGTCAATAATCATTGTGCGACGCTCTAATCGATCTATTACCAATATGTTTGGCTTATTGGCAACAATAGTCCTGTCAGTGGAGATAGATCGATCCCAATACAACGTGATATTGCCATTTTCGAGTACTGGGTCGGGCACATACCTATAGTACGGTACTTCCGATTCCACAAGGCTAAGTATAGAAAACGTAAGTTCTCTTGAAACATTCACACATACATACAGAATTATCATAATATTACAAATTGGAACAGGTACGGTGGGGTCGGACAATGAATGTTGTAATTGTTTAGTCAAGGATATAAATATTTATACGAGGCAAAAGGAGTATGTAAGGATCGTAGCAGGTGGCGTTCTGTAGTTACTGCCGACCTCATGGGAAGAAGGTGCGAGTTTATGTATGTGTATAAATATTTATACACTTATCAAAATTTAAAGGACAGTTCTCGTAGGAAATGAAATACATTTCACAAAAGACACACACACATTTCGCAAAGATGCTTTACACCTCATAATATCAACCAATACTTTAGGAGAAAAAAGTTTTTGTTGAATTTTACTAAACGTATGCATATTTAATCCGTTGACTGTACTACTGATCCAATCACAATATTACTAACTTTTCGTAAATGGTTCACGATCTGTTTGGTTCAGCGATGGTCACAGTAGTCACATACGATGGTCACAGTAGTCACATACGCGCGGCACGACGACTAGTGCTCTGATGCCGACGAGCTCGCCATGTTGGGCACAACACGGTGTACTCTCTGGTAAATATAAGGCGACTGAGCGCTATCAGCAAGGAGGATGTAGCACGTTATCGTTATCGGCATATTAAATATATTAGGTACAAGTACGCTGTAATCGATCTATACACACTCGAATCGGTGAATCAGTTGAGCGATTAAGTGAAGTTTGGAGATAGTGCTGATACCGTGCCGAGCGAGGCGCGAGAGGCGCGAGAGGCGCGAGAGGCGCGAGAGGCGCGAGAGGCGCGAGAGGCGCGGGTACGTACCGGTGTAGACGACGGTGTAGCCGGTGTCGGTGAACTTGTCGGGCGCGGTGAAGGCGCGCAGCTTGACGTAGTACTTGGTGCCGGGCTTGAGCGGCCCGTTGCAGTAGGCGCGCCCGCCCGCGTCGCAGCGCTCCGAGCCGATCGTGAACTCCTCCACGGGCGACGAGTGGAACGGGTAGTAGGGCTCCGTGACCTGGTAGGGCGGCCACGTGTCCTGCGCGTGCACGTCGCGCCACGACGGCAGGCGCGCCGCCGACTCGTTGCGCGGCTGCTCGGCCAGCACCAGCGTGTAGGCCGTCACGTTGCCGTTGGCGGCCGAGAAGTAGTCGGCGCGGAAGCGCACGGCCACCGTGGACGACGAGCGGCGCACCTCGTGCGGCGTGGCGTGCGGCGCGGGCCGCGGCGGGGCCCCGATGGCCATGTGCACCAGCAGGCGCGCGGCCTCGCCCGCGCCCGCGCCCGTCTCGGCGCGCACGCTGAACCAGTACGACGCGCCCGGCACCAGCCCCGCCACCGCGCCGCCGCGCGCTGCGGGCAGTGCATTCACATTATGACGGCGACACGAAAGAAATTACATACTTCCTCCATATGTTTTTATGAACCGTCATCGTTCGGAAGTCACCCTTTTCCCTGAAAAAATCCTTAAGCTGCTCCATCTACGTTGACCCATTTTCATATTAAGTACCAACTTACCAATTATGCCTACCTTCTCAAACTTCATTAGATCACATATCCGTCTTAGCGTTCTTACTCTACGAACATTCTCGTATGCTAAGGTGACTGTATGTGTCTAGAATTACTAGGCATATACAGTACATTGTAATAGAGTAACATAACTTTTAAGTATTTTTGTTCGTAACTAACCTGCGGATCATTGTCGTCTGAGCAAAATAAATAATGATTATTATATTATTATCAGCGTGTAAACGTCAGGCTACCTTCAGGCGAGAACTCCAGCTTGGTGATGCGCTCGGGGTCGGTCTGCGGCGCGTACTCCAGCACGAAGCGGCGCAGCACGCCGTTGGCGTCGGCCGGCTCCAGCTGCCAGCTGAAGCTCAGCGCGGACGGCTGCTCGGCCAGCTGCCGGAAGTGCTGCGGCGCGGGCGGCGGCGCCTCGCGCGTGGCCACGCTGGCCGAGTGCGCGCGCGACGACTCGCGCAGCGCGCCCGCGCCGCCCGCGTGCACCAGCACGGTGAACGTGTACAGCGTGTGCGGCCGCAGCGCGCTCACCTACAGGGCAGGCCAAGGACCGGTTATTGCTGTATACTGTATACGCCGACTGAACGATGTTGCGATTGTGTTTCGATAAATATTTCAGACACGATACAAATAAATATTGGCAGTGTGGTAGGTTATGTTTTTGGTGAGTATAGACGAGCGACGTCGCCCGTATACTCTATACTCAACTCCTATAGACGAGCGAGGTCGCCCGTGTACTCTATACTCAACTCCTATACTCAATAAAAAAGCTTTAAAATAACACTAGGATTATGAAGTCCGTGAAGTCCCTCGCTGACTTGTCCCACGCGCCGTTATCTCGCAGTAGTGCCCAGAGCGTACTGACCGTGATGCCGAGCTCGTCCGTGGTGTGCGTCTGCAGCTGGTCGGCGCCGGTGAGGTACTGCACCGCGAAGTCCGTGTAGTCCCCGGCGGGCTTGTCCCACGCGAGTGTTATCTCGCGCGCGCCGATCTCGGTCGCGTTCAGTTGTGTTATCGGTCGCGGATCTGCGGATGTCAATCATTTGATTTAAAACAGTGTCTGGTTTCTTTCCAGGTTTCGCCATACTACGCTTTGACACGGGCAACTAGCTTCACTTTCTCATTCTGTCTGACCGACTCCTTGACAATACAAAAGTGCCTGTAATTGGTTTAATTGAAATAAATCCACTATTAGCATTGCAGTGACATAGACCGTGAAGTAAAAAAAAGAGCGAGTGGAAAATTTGGACGGGGTTCTATTTTATAGCTAGAGGATGCCACTAGCTACAAAATAGAACCCCGTCACTAGCTACAAAATAGAATCTTAATTTTCACCACCACTAACTTTACTGTCCTGACTTGTGTACTAGCCTCGTGTGACCGGCGAAGCTAAAATCCAATAGGATCGTTTTACTCTAGGGGTTCTATTTTATAGCCTAGCTATAAAAGAGAACCCCATTCTATTAAAGTATCACATTGATAACTGTCTCATGTATATTTATTTCCAAATACCATCCAAGGAGTCATGAAATATGTCCAAGTTTTACCACACAAATAGTAAATATGAACATCCCTATCTCTATCCCCACGCCACCGTTGGCAAAATAGAGAGAGTCAACTGAATTGTTACTGAAGCCCAAATGTATGTGTTTAACAAATATATGTTTTCATTCACGTTTAATTCTCTTTTGTTTGTGCTTTTTGTCCTCCAAAAGTGATAGTTTAACCTTAACATAAAGTGAACAAGGAGTCGTTATGGGGCGATTGCTTACTTTCATTACTTAGAAATTTAATTATTTTTTAATTATTTGATTTGATACTGTATTCAGTACCAGATTTTGCCCGTACGGTACGTACTATCAGGATTAAAGGTCTTTGTGTTAATCTAGGTTATAAATTGTCTGGTGTCCGAATTTTAACCAAATTCAGCCGTCAGATAAACGGAAGAAATCTAAAAACTACATATTTAGCCAGGCCAAACCGAATTTGAAAACCCGAATTGAAGAAAAATTCTTAGCACTATGTGGTTGGTCGGTTACTAAATCATTCCCATTCACCCCACTAACAAGATCAGTGCGACGACAGCAGCGGCAGTGAGACGAACGGGAATACACTGGAAAATTTTGTATAAATTATAAGTAAATAAAAAATAATTTTATGAAAGAATATTGTTTGAGAAAAACCAAAAAAAGATTTTTCTAAGGGAGCACGTCACGGGTCTAGCCCGGTCGGGAGCGCGTCCCGTCCGTCGTCGCGACCCCTCACCCCACTACCCGTCAGTCAGCTGTCTCGCTAGCTCTCTGTTTTAGTGTATGAAGCGCAGGGAATATGCCAGAGTTCCGTAATACGTCGGAACTCAAAAAGCGGAAAGCCTTTTAAAGACAAGACATTTTTAATTTAGATTAGTTGCACATGGTAAACAGTAAACGAATAAGATTTGCAAGTTATTTAAATCGTATTTTCTTTGAATGGTTCTCTTCTCTATTTTCATTATCAACAGCTTTTACATTTAACTTCTTCCGATAGGAGATGTAACTTAGCCGCAAATCGCAAAAATCATTATTCACCAACAAAGCGACAATTTCCCCTCTTCTGGAACTTTGTACAAGTCCTCTTGATTTTTCTTCATTTATTTATAATTGATACCAAATTTTTTTTTACCGTTTCTTTATTTGGCCCTGGACTAATTCGGCATCAGAGTCGTTCCCACACCACGTATAATATTTTTTTTTTTAATTTATGTTCGATGTACAGTTTTGTTTTAGTTATAATTATAATAGAATAGAATAAAACTTATAAATACTTCATTAATTAATCAAATATCCTAACTTAACTAAAACTATATAAAAAAACGGGACAGTCTGGGACTGCCGATTGAAGTGAAAACTAAGTAACGGCATCTAACGAAAATTTCAGGAATTGATGTGGCTTGCTGTGTCAGTACAAGAACGAAAGCTGTACCACCATTAAAAAAATCCAAAAAAATAAAACAGAGTGCGCTGTCAACAAAAACTTGAACATTAACGTTGTGCATTTCTACTCTCCCTCCGTCTTACGAATTTTCGATCAGGTCACGTGTCCTGACGCGAGTTTAAAATTTTTTACCCATCCCAAAAAGTGCACAACGCCGCTAAAGAAGTTTTCACTTCCAAAAACTAAATTATGGTGTCGAGAAATTCCACTGCATCGCAGATTCGCAGTCGACTGGACCCAAGAGAGTGGCATCATTTGATCATTGCCACATTACTCTGGCCAAGGTAAAAGTCAGCCCTTATGGCTGCTACACACAGTGCCGGCGACATGGCCACAGCACATGCCGCACAAAGCCGCAGAAAGAAACTCAAAGGAAATGAAGGCGCAAAAGCCGGAGGCACGTGCCGCGCATTAGGTCACAAGCAGTGTCAACCAACCGTTGGGAGATTTCATTGTACAGAGAGTTTCAACCCCAAACGGCTCGAAAATTTTATTTTCTCAAACTTGCTTGGATATTCGAACATTATTTTGAAATCCTTCTTAGAGATAAATCAAAAATCCTGTACTGGTCTTTTAACAATTAATTTACTTGGTATGAATTTCTGCGCATTATTTAAGGAAACATTACAAGCCTTGGCCGAAACCAGGCATTGATGGCGGATTGAGGGACGCGGGTCTTTTTTTGCAGGCCACTGCTGTAATATACTATACCGATGAGGTTATTATACTTGCGACAATTGAAGTTTTCCGCAGCCGCAGCAGCAGCGCCAGCACATCACGACGAGCGACGGAAATGGGATGGAAGAGTATCGATACACTCGCAGTTTGTGTTATATATAACTTACTTATTAGATAATAAGCTAGATTGTATAGTGATTGAAGTATCATCAACTCTGATACATTATATACGAAGAAAAAAAAAAAAAAAAACATGATATATTTACGGAGCCTGGCCTGGCGCTGCACGGGGTGCGAGGTGACGTTGCGCGACACGGTCCACATGGTGACGTTGTAGAGCCGGCCCGGCGTCAGCGCGCCGAACTCCACGGCCTGCCCCGGCGCGTCGGCCGCGCGCGCCTGCGAGCGCGGCGCCGAGCCCGCGCCCTCCAGGCGGAAGCGGTACGAGTCGAAGTGCGACGCCGACTCCGGCGTGCGCGTGTAGATCACTTTCTGCACAGAGAGAACATAACGGTTACCGCCCCGCGAACCAGAACCGCTCTATGGCTTGGAAACACAGATTACCCCCTCTAGATATAGCTTGTTGAAACTTTCGTTCTGATTAGAGTTCGCCAAATTTTGAAGTGTGGTATATGCCCTGTATGCACTATGCATACAGGGCACCAGCCTCAATACTTAAAAATGTCTAAGGGGCCTCAGTGAGTTGACTTTGTCCCCTCGTACGCTTTCTAAAGGTCCGGGACCCCAGGGTTCCGAGATATGTCACAGACATTTAAATAATAATAATATAATAATACCAGCCCATTGTTGCCCCACTGCAGGGCAAAGGCCTCTTCTCATTCAGAGAAGGCATTAGAAGGCTTCTCATTCATGCTTAAATTAAAACG
The DNA here is from genome assembly GCA_948150665.1 of Conistra vaccinii. Classification (NCBI taxonomy): domain Eukaryota; kingdom Metazoa; phylum Arthropoda; class Insecta; order Lepidoptera; family Noctuidae; genus Conistra; species Conistra vaccinii. The sequence goes on from OX411324.1 coordinate 515,800, forward strand.
AAAGAAAAAATAGTGCAATCAATAGTGTACTTACATTATTGTAAGTTGTCGAGTTACACTATTGATTGCTATTGAATTATTGTCAGGCGTATTCTACCTGAAAAATTTAAGTGACTATTATATAGATTTGATAGGTTTTTCTTTTAAATAAAAGTAGGTCTATTTTATAGTACGTAACACGTACAATTATTTTAGCCAAGAATCATCCATTAAAGTTGTGAATTTCAGCCGATCTAAGAGTGGCCGTGCTAGGACGGATACGCTGTAGCCCGGCCACTGAAAATGGCGTATAAGTCTTGAAGTAATGTGGTACTATTATTTCTCTTTCTAGTACCAAAAGGTACATATCCGAACAGTATACTGCCATAACCATGACCTTGTATGGCATCGTGGCCGGGCCAGAACGGAACACACGAATTAAAAAAAAAAAAAAACGAAAAGCAAAAAAGCCGACTGCAAAAACACATAACTGAAAAGAGAAAAACAAGCATTATAATCTATAGAATTTTGGTATCGCAGACGGGGACAAACTAATAACCGGAAATACGGTGTAAGTTTTGTTTGTCCCCGCCTGCGATACCAAAATTTTACATAAATTTTACTTTTAAGGTAGTATTTGGGAGTATATAAGATGGGAGCATCTATAGCCGAACTAGGACGAGTCCTGTATCTCGGCATACAGCGCTAGACCCCTCAAAGTCGACAATAATACATATTAGCCCAAAAGACATGCAAAAAGATTCATAAAAAAAAAAAAAAGAGTCAAACAAAAGTGACGTAGTGTCGTAGTATAGTGACGATGTGTAGGTGTGTGTGTGTGTATTGTGCGCGTGATTTTGTGTAAGTGTCGAGTAGTGAAAGGAGTTGGGTGTTGGGTAGTGTAAATACGTCTTACCGAAAAATATTTCACCAAATAAAACTGACAAATTGCCGTAAGCATTACCTATTTCTGAACAATGAAGAGGTTCTCTGTTTCCTCATAGGAAAGGCCAATTAGGTAATAATGTAACTTTGTCTTATATAGGGATTTGTTGAGCGGATATACAGGGTGGACCAAAAATACATGTCATAAAAAAAAATAGATTCCTCATCCATCCATTCCGGTGGAGCCTCAAAAATTAATGTCTTTTTTATAGTGAGTATTTTTCAATATTTTTTTATGGCGTCACTATTTGGACCACTTATTTTAAAGCTTAAAAGGATTTTTAGGGTAACCTTCGAAGGCCGATTACAGTGAATTATTAGAAGGTTAAGTACTAACGTTTTCTTTATGTTTTGCGTAGCTTAGGAACCTGCATAGTTTTTAAAGTCAGCTAGAATATATGGAACCTCATTTTTGTATTTTTAAATTCAAGTTGAAAATTTTAGTCTTACTACTAAAAACTTAAATTCCTGCTATCGATACTTTTTTGAGTAACTTGCAGGAATGTTAGCAAGTTTATTATTTTATTTATGAAAGTAACATTCAAGACGATACTATCGCAAAAAAAAAACTGGAAAATACTCACTACAAAAAAATATATGAATTTTGGAAGCTCCACCGGCAAGAAAACTCGAAAAAATTACAAAAAAAATAATAACTCCAAAACTACAAAAAATCGCGGACCACACATGGGGTATTTTCGAATACCCCTAGACATGAGGAATCTATATTTTTTTTATGGCGTGTATTTTTGGTCCACCCTGTATGTTGAGTTCTTTATTTATTTTATTGTAAAGGAAAGGAGCAACTACAGTATAAAATCTTCTTATGAACCCTGTTTTGGGCTCATAGGAACGTACACATACCTCGAGCTTTCGGCGCTTTGAGGTCAATATTGGGTCACAGTATACACGAGTTCGCTGTGTTTCTTCAAAACAATTAGTTCTATAAACAATTGCCTAACAGTAGAGACTTGGCAGTACTGATAAAGTGTTTTTGTCGGAAACAATATCGGCTTAAAATTGCTCACTTTTAGTATCGCTCGTTGAGCAATTTCTAAGCTCTTGATGGTGGTTTTTGGGAGCTCCTCCCCAGGATAATATGCAGTATGAAATGATGGACTGGCACAAAGCAAGGTATATCCTTTTTATTTGATTTATTACCCGGCTACGTTTTTATCACAAGTAGGTCTTTGAAACAAAATGGCTAAAATGAATGGGACAGATCCCATCCAGATGAATGGGACGAACACTCCTTCCAAGTGTTCGTCGTGTAAAAACTCAACATAAACATAACATCACGTCAGCGATTTCCGAAGGATTTGGGCGAGGTGAACCACATACAGCACATTTCGCCAGTTAGGTCATGTCATTTTTAATATAATGTATTTAAATAATATTTTCAGGATATGGCAACAATTTATGCATGTCAAGCCCGGGTTCGAGTGAATCGACACCTGATTCATGACTCATCAACGGAATTACAAGTTGTTGCATCCGTGGAACATGGTTCATCAACACCGCCGCCACCACTGTCTCTACAACCAACACCGGTTGTTGCTGTCATGTTATGAGGCTACATAGTATCTTGGCTGGGCAAGGCATCAAGATAAACTGCTAGCACCAGCGTCATTTTTGGACAATGGGTTGGTGTTTCTAGAAGACAGTGAATTTTTATCATTTTATTTAAGGAGACCGGGGCTACAATTAACAGAGGTAAGTATTAACAAGTGATTTTCTCCAAAACTATAAACACTACACCTACAGCGCGTGCTTCAATATGCCGACCAGATCACGCCGCATGGCTCGGGGTTGGTCAGCTGCGGTCTGCGCATCATCCGAATATGTTATATACCGGACGACATTTTCACGCACGTAACGAACTTTTTTAACTTTTAAATTTTTTGATTTATTCTCGAAATATACGGTGTAATGATTATGTTTTTTGTTTTCCTAGAAGCATATTTTATACTTAATAATGCTACATTGCTGTATTGGTGTAATTATTTACCAATATTTTGTTATGTTATTTAATACTAAAAATGTACCTTTGGGGTTATAATTAACAAATCGGCGGGGTCAGTATTAACGTGTTAATACCTACCCCAGATGTGGTGATAGCGCAAATATCTTATAAACCGGTAGCTGAATCATCGACATGCAGAAAGATGCTAGTGATTTCTTGGTCCAAAACCATAAGACCTCTGCTAAAAGCTCTACCACGAGGTCAGTAAAAACGTATAAACGCGCTAAAAATGTAGTAGGTATCTGTATGTATTCTACTGTGTGTACATAAATAATAAAATACATAAATTTTCACTTTTGTATTTTTTAGGGCGTCTCCTGTAATAAAGATACATAGTGCTGACTAGATTCAATATACCTATCTCTTGCAATGACTGGGCCTAAGCTAGGTGTATCAAAGGCGACATCACATCATACATTTGCCTGAATTGTATTTGATATGTATTATAAATTAATGAGAAAATGTGTTCCATACAATTCTGTATTAATTTCACTTTTATTAATACCAAAAAATATTCTCATACATATATTTGTTTTCTTCTATATCAGTTGGCACAACATAATGTTAATTGTTGCCCCTTCTGTTAATACTTACCTCAGAGCTGTTAATTCTAGCCCCGAAGATGAGGTAAGAATTAACAACTGACTTTTTGGGGAAAAAGTGTTCTATTTAAGACATCATTTCTTTTATGTTGCATTTGTGTGACTAACATGATACCTGAATAACTAAAGCATCATTTAATAAAAAAATCAAGTCTAAATGTTGAATCATTTCGAAGATACAACTAAAAGTATTTTTTTTGTTAATTGTGGCCCCGGTCTCCCCTACATAGTTTTATTTATTTTAATCCCAATTGAATACCAACAAGTAGGTAAGGATAAATAATATTATGGGTATTGAAGATAGAAAAATGTACGGAACCAAAGATGATAAAAATATTACTTTATGTGTATTTATGTGGAACAGTGGTGGCTAAGTGGTATCGGCCCGGACTTACGAGTTGTAGGTCGTGGGTTCGAACCCAAGCAGGCGCTTTACTTTGTGTAAATAATTGCATCACCACTGCTCTCAAAACGGTGAAGGAAAACATCGTGAGTAAACCGGCATGTCCTAGAACCAAAAATTCGAAGACATGTGACATCTACCAACCCGCACTGGGCCCGCGTGGCGGATTACGGCCCACTCCCTCTCACAGAGAGGAGGCCTGTGTCCCAGCAGTGGGAACATTAATAGGCTGATTATGTATTTATGTGTTCAATAAAGAATAAGAATACTTTGTGATATACAATTACATTATTGTTACACAAAAATAAATATTTAAAAAAAAAACTGCAAGATCTCAGACCAACAAAATATTAAATCTTTCTATATACTCACAAAGGCGTGGTATGCCTTCGTACAAATAGTACCTATGGTCGCTTACAGATGGCGTTATAATAAAAAAAGAAACCAGTTTTCGTAGGTTCCTGACTCCTGAAACTTATTTATTGATAAACTATTAAATACGACAATGATAATAATATAACAATCATTACTGAACATTGGTTTTGACTACCGAGGCAAGCGTTTACTGTCTCACTAGACATGTCCTTTGGCACACGGGTAGATAGTTTTTATCCCGGTAGTACGTTCCCGTGGGAAAATTACCAACATGCACGCGGGCGAAGCCGCTGGCAAAAGTTAGTAATTCTATAAATAAACATTTGATACGGCCGCGAATTTTATTAAGATTAACATACAACCTGCAAATTGCTAAAAACGTAAGAATTTCAAATTCGCGGCCTACGCGCTGCTGGGGTGTGCCCGGGCTGACGCTTTCGCCGTATTTTTTTAAATGTTATAATTATAGTACAGAATAGTAATAATTTATCGCCAAGCTTATTATTAGTAATCGAGGTACTCACCAGAGTGGTAGACAGGGTATCGTTATCGTCTCCGGTACCGGGTTCGTTCACTATCGTCATCTCCGACTGTATGAGAGGGCCTGAAACGAGCGCAGAGCATGAGCGGCGTCGGGGCCCGCGGTGTACTACGACACAACTTAAACATTCCATCGAGCCACTCACGAGTTGGAAACGTACAGTCAAGTCTTTTATATCTTCGTCAGTTCTCATTTTTTTTTCCTTTAACAACTCATACATAATACTTTTTGAAGCTACGGTACAGAGCAGATTATTGCATAGAAAACTTTTTTGAAAACAAAGATCTAACTAAATAGACAATAATCAATAACTTAAACAAAAAATTGTTAGACTCAATTTGACCATACTCTGTTAGATATAACAGACTGTTAACACACATGTCAACTTCTGTGATTGGCTGTTGTCATGTCAGTGAGCCAATCAAAGCAGTAACCTGAGTTTAATGACCTGTTAGCTAATTTTTGTGTTTGGTGAAATTGGGTCTTAGTCTGTTAGTTTCACATCTTTTTTAAAGAACATCGGCCAAAACGTACCTGACGATGAGTCGGTGGAGTCCCGATATGCCATATATATGAAAAAAACCGTTATTTTATAAGGTTTTAAAAAACGTAACAAATATCTCTTTAAGAAGCCAGAAAAAAAAGATACAACATGTTTTTTGTTTCAAGTAATTTCTTCGAATTTTTTTAGATTATCATGTTCAGAACGCACCTATTGACGATTCGTTTTGCCTATGAAATTATCTAGTACTCAAAGATTATAATTATTCACATTTTTCTGAATAGTTATTTAATGTAATTCAATTCTATAAATACATAAGTATCAAATCAACTAATGCTGTTTTTATTATGTATTGGATTCTTGTCTTAGAAAAATAATGGTTCATCTTACTCTATGAACCATTATTTTTCATCATCATTTCATTATCAATGTTTTGTTCAATTGCGTACAATGGAGCGTGTTCATATTATGTTGTTGTCATTGAAATAATTAAGTGTATTTTATAAGGTTATCGATGCGCACCATTGATTGACAACCGCCGATCATTCGATTTGTCGTTGTGAATTACGCTGGAATCAGCGCCAGCAGCATTCCTTGATGATGTAGTTGTAAGAGAGGATGATGAATAAAAAGTATTTATGTAAAAACCATATTTTCTTTCGTTTACCCAGTAGTAACGCAGATTAGCAGACAGTACCTACCTAGCGACTAATGCGGGTATTAGACTACATTGAATCAGGGCTCAATAAGAGTAAGGCAGTAAAGGTCCCACAGGTCCCTAATTAGAGCGTCAGAGTGGACTCGATCCGCCGTAAGGCAGATCGAGTCCACTCTGACGCTCTCCCTAGTGCTCCCGTTATTCAGGGCCCTGATTCAGTGTGGTTTATTACCCGTTTAACTTTATGTTCAGTCAGAAATCAGTCATGATAGCGTGGCTAGAAAAAGCACCTCTGGTTTTTTTTCTGTGTGTTAGTGCGCTTTGACTGATTAGTCTTTATTATTATTTTTATCTGAGAGAAATCGAAATAAATGAGTAGGTACGTTTATAATGTTCTTCGCTTTTCGCTAACTATCCTTTTGGGCTTCGCCGCAGTCGGGTAAACGCGGTATGGTATGTCGTCTGCCTAGCATTAAATCTACTTATTTATTGATTCTAACCTCGAAAGTATTTTTTGCATTATTAAAATATCTTGGCTATTTAGATATTATTTTCGAACGGGATGCTGTTAACTACATAAAAACAATCCAATCTCACTATACTTTGTTTCTGGACACTAAAAATAAATGTCAGGTCCAGCGTCTATAGAAATTTGGCCGATGTTCTTTCGGTTTGATTTGTAAAGAAGATGGCTGACTGTAATTCGGTGGTATTGATATTAAGCTGCAATATATAATGTTGAGTCGGTAAAGCAAATTTTATCGTGCAATGAGCAGACAAAGACAGCCATTTAGGTGATTAAATACAAACAACAATCAAACATATTTAGGACGTGACCGCACTTTATACCGGCCTGCCTTATGCCTGCGGCAGTTCTTTCGACCTCAAGTCGCACTACTCGGTAACATCTCGATTGAAGAAGTGTGCCGACGGCGCCGGCTACGTACGAGTGCGCGTCTCCATGGTGAACAGGTCGCTGGTGAGGTTGTAGGAGTGCGCGGCGATGCTGAGCTTGTAGCCGCGGCCCGGCTCCAGCCCGTCCAGCGCCGCGCGCACGGTGCGCGCGGGGCCCGGCGCGCTGAGGTTGCGGGCCCCGGCGGCCCCGCCGGCCTCGAGCGGCCACCAGCGCAGCGCGTACCACTCCACGCGGCCCTCGGGGCGCGGCCACTCCAGCGTCATGTTGCGCGTGTCCACCAGCTGCTCCACGTTGCTCACCGGGTTGGGACCTGTCGGATTGCGTCACGTTTATATCAAATCTGAGTCGTAATGAATCCATTTTAATAAATGATGATACGATTCAATATCGAATAGGTACATAGATAAGGAGACACGACGACGAGGAGGCCGAAGATCTTTGTAGAAGATACACAAATCAATGACCTTGCTTCTTGTCAAATTTTATGATTCGAGGTCAACGGGAAGTACCCTAGGTTTTGATTTATTTGCGAGTATTAATAATGTCGCATAAATGGGCGTATTTTTTTATTGCGTTGACTAAGGGTCGGGCCACACCTGCCGAACGTTTCGCAGCGGAACGCTCCGTCGCGTCATATTTCTATGGACGTAACGTTCGGCTGATGTGTCATGGGTAACTTGAAAAACATTAGGAGCGTATTCAACCGAACGTTCCGCCGCGGAACGTTCGGCAGGTGTGGTCCGACCCTTAGAAGCTTGATGTTTTAGAACTCCAAAGGACCGCAGACCTACGTATTTGATTTTAATTTTAACTTGATACCTGCACGCGTTTCTGAGAAAAATGGTCTTGACAGACTATGGACAGACAGACGGACAACGAAGTGATCACATACGGCTCCGTTTTTCGTTTGAGGAACGGAACTATAAAAAGAGTATCGATATGAGTAGGTATCGATACTTCTGTAGTACTCATATGAATAGTATCGCAAGACGATTTGAGTACTACTCGTATGAGTAGGTATCGATTCTAATGAGATTTATTTATTTAAACTTCTCGCACACAATGAGGTACAAAGGCGGACTTAATGCCTTAGGCATTCTCTACCAGTCCACCAAGGGTGGTGAAGAGATAAGATGGCAGGTGCTCTGAATGAGAGGAGATAACAGTAAAAAAAAAAATAAGATATCAAAATGCATTATAAATAAAGTAGGCACACAAGTACATATATAGGTTATAAGCTTAAAATACACATACATACATATTAACTATAATATATACCTACATTATATAAATACATAATATATATAGGATACAAAGTCAAAGGAGAAGAGGTAATTGAGATAACTCTACGCTATTTGTTTTGAAAATAATTCTACAATTTCCGCTTAAGTGCATACCGACTGGTGGCCGTTCTGATATGAAGAGGAAGCGCATTTCAGAGAAGAATGGACTGAATATGAAAGGAAGAATGAACAAAGTCAGAAGTATGAGAAGGACAAAGTACAAGAAGATTGTTGGAAGAATGCAAAATCTTAGCGTGTGAAGAACAAATATATTGGAAGTGAGACACAAGATAAGAAGGAAGAGTGGGGGAGTTGAGAAGGGAGAAAAGCGTGGTCAAAGCGCGTAAACTACTTCTTTGGCGAATGGACATCCATTTGAGCTCAGACCTGTAGCTCGACCCATCCCAAGTAGCAAAATTTTCCTATAGTAATCGACTTATAAGAATAAACGTCATATAGGAATCTAATAAACGCATTGACTATGGCAGTGATCTTACAACAGCATCTTACAACACGATTTACGCTACAAGTACATACGATCCTATAATTAGTTTTATGAACGTTTACAGGGTTACTTTATAAGATTCTTACTAGAGCGTGCAGTCTTATAAGAGCTTGTTATAAATCTAATTAGGAAAGAGTCGCTTTTGATCTCATAAATGCATTTAATATAATTATTTGCTCTTGTAATGTCTTGTTTAATTCTTCTATAAGACATGCACTTTTATAAACGTCTTAGATATAGCTGCTATAGGTCAAGGATATTAAAGGATTGATTTGTCTAAGTCGTGACTTCTAATGGATTGTTAGCACCAAACTAGCATGCCCTCCGATTTTTATACGTAAGATTCTACTAATTAGTGTCCTACATTTGCTTTTACCGGTTTGCATCCCTACACAGCCCAGTCTTGATCTATTTCGTAATCAATTTTATAGAGAAATTGTCACGCTGCAAAATGACATCTTAGGCGACATCTAGCGGTAACACCTTGAAGCTCCAGATTGTATCAATAATGCAGATATATCGCGTTGTGGTTGGTTTTAATAATTAAATTTATGTTGCTCGAGCTTTCCACATTTATTGACATACTTATGTTAATCGACAACATTTTATAGTCATGCAGGGTTTGATAAACAATAAATAAATAAATCATAGATTAGCAAAAGTGGACAGTCACTGACGATTCTGTTTAGTCTGTGGTTAGATACTTCTCGAAGCTTCCAAAACAATAGCGTTCTTTGATACGGCGTCTGCGACGACGTTTGATCCTCGGATCCTGGTGAAGCTACGCGATGATGGTGATTGAACAGGTATGTTATTGGACGGGCACCGGTTCAGTGATGATCGTCTGATGTGTCCGATCAATAATCTAATTGGAATATATCTGTGTCGTTGTTTCAGTTGTAGCTGAACCTGTCTGGCTTTTTAGGCTAGCCTGAAACTGATACGAACGTGTGGAGACGTGACGCCCTGGTGCTATTCCGTGGTCTCGTGAATTTGCCGAGTCCCGACTACTGTTGGGCCGTGTGACGGTTTGACCACGAGCTGTTGGCAGTTAAGAGGTTTGACCCAACGAGTTCGAGTGGGCAGTGTGGTCGTCTTTCTATTGGAAGGCCTTACACCTATCTGGTTCCTCGTGCAGGAAAGTCTCGCCGCATCCAGGTACGATTCTGCATCATCATCCTTACGGTCGACCCGTAGGCCACGCGTTCGTGGGAACACAGAGTTTTCTCTGTTGTTCCATGCCAAGGGTCTTCATTCCACAAACTGAGTCTAGAGGTTAATTCACAAACTGAGAGGGAGTTATAAACTGAAGTCATACTACTACCTAACATTTAATTGTAGTAGAACCTTAGAGAGAGAATATACATGTGACCATTTTGATAAGGTCTCTTCAGAATATTAGTTTATAAGACCAGTTGTTATAAAGTCAATGTGTTTGGTTGTGTCTCTGGGTGCTTTGCCCCAAGTGTTATATTTCTTATAGGAGCACAACCACATAGGTCATTACATACGATTGAGCTAAAGATTATTAAACGTTCATCTCACGGATCCTAACAAGCGACCTTGAGCTTATAATTATAGTCTCATGTTTGTACCTCCTCTGACATGCATTGTTACGGAGACAGAGCGTGTCAGGGCAGGTACCATCTTAATTAAGGTTGGGAAGGTTATTATAGTTTAGTGGCTTGCCACAATTGTGTATACCTTGTTGATAATACAATAAACTTTGTAATGTGTAAAAAGGTAATTGTTTAATTGTTTCTTTCCCAATACCTGATAAATTAACTTTAGCACGGCACCCCCTTATTGGGGTTACAGTTGGCGCCCAATTAGTATATAATTATAAGATTATATAAGGTGAACAATTAATAACGGAATCTCTCTCTCAATACTCTCAGTTTGTGAAATGTCGTATTAGTTTTAGGCTAGTTTAAGTTTTAACATAAAGTGGTCAACGCACCACAATCAGAACACATTTTCTTTTGTTTGAACCGGTAAGGTGTACATGTGTATTTGTGTCATTAACCTATTTTGTTTATTTGACCAGCACACAAGCTGGATCAGTTGTTTTGTGGTAAATTTTAATATTTTATTACCTAGGTTTCAATTGTTAGTTAAAGGTTAATGACCGAATTATCTCCTGGAAGAAGTTTGTGAAATATAAACCTACAATATTAGTAAAGTAAAAATACAACTAGACTATTGGTAAAGTATTGTTAATACTAAGAACCCACAATTGTTTGAAAAACATTAATTTAAGTACCATTTAAAGCAGGAAAATCATTAGAATATGCACTTGTGAAATACAAAACTAAAATTTATCTAAACTCATAATTGTAACTTGTTCATTTGAAATAGAATCACATATTATATTATACTTATAGTAGAATACCTAACAATGAGTACAACTGGACTTTGGTAAAAGATTGTACTCCACCCACTCTTGTTAGAAAAACATTAATTTACATTGTAAGATAACTTTGCAGTTCATATTGGTTTGTGAGGTTATTCAGTGACACAATAACAGTAATATTAACTATCGCTTGTTCTTTTGGTTGCAAAACACAGGGAACTATAACTTGGTAGTTTAACAATAAATAGTAACTTAGTATCACTTTCATAGAAAACATAAAATGATTTTATAACAACTGGTTGGTTACTCGGTACATAGTTCAATTAATATCATAACAGTATTACCAAATGGTTATTTGAATTGTATTACAGGCGTAAATACAACACAACAACATTCGTTTTCATAAATTGTAAATTAACCTAGAAATAAAACACATTGACATTAATGATTTGTTATTGTCATGTTGACATTTACACGTTAGAGATGCGTTCGGAAACGCGATTTTTTAAAAATTGTTTAAAAAAATTGTTGCCATATAATTTAATAAAATAAAACTCATTATTATGGTACAAAAATAATAATTAATTATAATATTGTTAGATAATATCCTCCAATGGAACAAATAGTCGTATTGTTATTGAATTGTCGAATTACTGTTGCACGTATTGGTAGGGAATTTCGTTTCGATCCAGGAATAAGAAAATTTTATTTGCATGTGTTTCTGATTTTTACAAATATAACAGATGACAGCACTGTTAACAGCCAGCAGGGGGAAGGAGGTTCGACCATCATTTAGCGTTTAATTTAGATAAAGCCATGGACCATTTCAAGCTGCACTTATAGTTTTAGCTCGACCAAAAATCACGCATGGGTATTTTATTTATTTTACTTGTAGTAGCTTGCAGTTATTTTAAAACTTAATGTTGTTATATCCACTACGCTGTGCAACTAGTGCTTTAGCAGCTTAGAGATTTGTGTTCTTCTTGTGCACGGAATTCCTGAAACCGGAATTACCGTATAAAAGGTTCAATTCACGGGATCAGAATTACGTAGCCTTGAAGTTAACATAACTCGAGTGCATTATGTTGGGCCTAGGCACGCAGCACATCGGATTTTTTTTAAATTAAAATTTAATTTTTTTTTAACATAATTTTTTTTTTTTTTTCTTAAGGTCCATGGTCGTGAACCCATTAGAAATAGCGTGGCCCATTAGGCAGTTGGCACATAAAGGATATTAAAATCAACTTAAATAATCCAATGTTGCAAATTTATATTTAATAATTTGACACTTATTGTCATAATTATGGTCTAATAGCATTATTTAAACATTTCTTTTGCAAGAATCTTGTATAGCTCTGACTATATTTTGTTATGGAGCGGATAGTAACTCCTAAAATAGGCCTTTACTTAAATTCATTTTCACCGAGATAGCGTTCATGCTTCGGTGAGATTTTGTTATGGAGCGGGTAGTAACTCCTAAAATAGGCCTTTACTTAGATTAGTCTTTACCGACATAGCATTGTTGCTTCGGTGAGATTATTATGGAGCGGGTAGTAACTCCTAAAATAAGCCGTGACTTAGTTATATCTTTACTGAGATAGCATGTTGCTTCAGTAAGATATTTGTTATGGAGCGGTTAGTAACTCTTAAAATAGGCCTTTACTATGATAAGTCTTTACCGAGATAGCGTAGCTTTGGTGAGACTAATGTTATAGAGCGGTTAGTAACTCTTGAAATAGGCCTTTACTATGTTAAGTCTTTACCGAGATAGCGTAGCTTCGGTGAGATTAATGTTATGGAGCGGTTAGTAACTCTTAAAATAGGCCTTTACTATGTTAAGTCTTTACCGAGGTAGCGTAGCTTTGGTGAGACTAATGTTATAGAGCGGTTAGTAACTCTTGAAATAAGCCTTTACTATGTTTTGTCTTTACCGAGATAGCGTAGCTTCGGTGAGACTGATGTTATGGAGCGGTTAGTAACTCTTAAAATAGGCCTTTACTATGTTTTGTCTTCACCGAGATAGCATTGTTGCTTCGGTAAAATATTTGTTATGGAACGGATGGTAACTCCTAAAATAAGCCTACACTAAGTATAGTTCTCACCAAGATAGCATTGTTGCTTCGGTGGGAATTTTTGATAGCACAAGTTGTTTAGAGCGGCCGGTGACTCTTAAAATAAGCCTAATTCACCAAAGTTTTTCCCAAAGGTTTACTTCTGGGAAAGTTGAATACGTCCTACCTGGTGAGTTGTATGGACAATTATTGTTCAATTTATTATGTTTCAGCTCGCTGAACATATTCTCCAGGAGGATCGTTAAGTTTTTGCAAACAATGCAGAGTTCCACTGGTATACAGACGGAATTCGGGAGTATGTAAGATGTGACTACCTGCGGTATGGATGCAGGGAGCTACTGATTGAAAGAGAGGTAAGTTTAGGGATGTATGAAAGATTGGGGGGGTATGCCCGGATAGTAGGAGGTTCGTAGGTAGAATATGTTTCCTGGCAGTTTGGTTTAATTTTGGTTCGATTCTTCACTAAAGGAAAGGCATAGAGAATAAACATTTATTTATTTATCTATTTTTTTTTTTTTTTTCCCATTGACTTCTAAACCTTCAGTTTAGAAGTATTTTAGTACTCTTTCCACTCGAGTCAATTTTGAGAATTTATAGATACATTTTTTTTTTTCGTGTTTTAACACCGAGGGCGGTGTGCGGTTTTTCGCATAGCGAAAACCTTTTTTGTGGGAAGAGGGGCATTGTCACGCTGCAAAATGACATCTTAGGCGACATCTAGCGGTAACACCTTGAAGCTCCAGATTGTATCAATAATGCAGATATATCGCGTTGTGGTTGGTTTTAATAATTAAATTTATGTTGCTCGAGCTTTCCACATTTATTGACATACTTATGTTAATCGACAACATTTTATAGTCATGCAGGGTTTGATAAACAATAAATAAATAAATCATAGATTAGCAAAAGTGGACAGTCACTGACGATTCTGTTTAGTCTGTGGTTAGATACTTCTCGAAGCTTCCAAAACAATAGCGTTCTTTGATACGGCGTCTGCGACGACGTTTGATCCTCGGATCCTGGTGAAGCTACGCGATGATGGTGATTGAACAGGTATGTTATTGGACGGGCACCGGTTCAGTGATGATCGTCTGATGTGTCCGATCAATAATCTAATTGGAATATATCTGTGTCGTTGTTTCAGTTGTAGCTGAACCTGTCTGGCTTTTTAGGCTAGCCTGAAACTGATACGAACGTGTGGAGACGTGACGCCCTGGTGCTATTCCGTGGTCTCGTGAATTTGCCGAGTCCCGACTACTGTTGGGCCGTGTGACGGTTTGACCACGAGCTGTTGGCAGTTAACGAGGTTTGACCCAACGAGTTCGAGTGGGCAGTGTGGTCGTCTTTCTATTGGAAGGCCTTACACCTATCTGGTTCCTCGTGCAGGAAAGTCTCGCCGCATCCAGGTACGATTCTGCATCATCATCCTTACGGTCGACCCGTAGGCCACGCGTTCGTGGGAACACAGAGTTTTCTCTGTTGTTCCATGCCAAGGGTCTTCATTCCACAAACTGAGTCTAGAGGTTAATTCACAAACTGAGAGGGAGTTATAAACTGAAGTCATACTACTACCTAACATTTAATTGTAGTAGAACCTTAGAGAGAGAATATACATGTGACCATTTTGATAAGGTCTCTTCAGAATATTAGTTTATAAGACCAGTTGTTATAAAGTCAATGTGTTTGGTTGTGTCTCTGGGTGCTTTGCCCCAAGTGTTATATTTCTTATAGGAGCACAACCACATAGGTCATTACATACGATTGAGCTAAAGATTATTAAACGTTCATCTCACGGATCCTAACAAGCGACCTTGAGCTTATAATTATAGTCTCATGTTTGTACCTCCTCTGACATGCATTGTTACGGAGACAGAGCGTGTCAGGGCAGGTACCATCTTAATTAAGGTTGGGAAGGTTATTATAGTTTAGTGGCTTGCCACAATTGTGTATACCTTGTTGATAATACAATAAACTTTGTAATGTGTAAAAAGGTAATTGTTTAATTGTTTCTTTCCCAATACCTGATAAATTAACTTTAGCACGGCACCCCTTTTCGCCGGGTTACAAAATATAAAATCGTTTCAAAGTAATTCTGACACTATTCTGAAAATATTAGTTCTGATTAAAACATTATCTTAAATGTACTGGCATGCGGAGTTCTTTCTGTGTATTACTAAGAACCCTAAAACTTAAATATGGTGGCTTAACTTTTACTAAATTGTGTTATAAAAGTTTTGGTAATGCAATATTATGACACGTAATCCAGATCCCATGGCGGCTTAAGTATTTGTTAATTATTATCGAATAAAATAATAACAAATATGTTTAAGTTTTGAAGGGGCGTGAAGATATGTTTATTAGCATCGAACACTTCATCAATCGCGTTAAGGAGCGGGCTAAGCTTGGAGTTTTTTTGAAGGATAAAATCAGAAATGAAATTATCCGGAAAAGAACCGTAGTTACCGACATAGCTTGCAGAGTAAGCAAACTGAAATGGCAATGGGCTGGCCATGTCTGTCGAAGGACCGATGGCCGGTGGAGCAGACGAGTCCTAGAGTGGAGACCGCGTATCGGCAAGCGTAGCGTGGGACGCCCCCCAGCGACGATGGACCGATGACCTTAAGGAAGTGGTCGGGCAGACTGGATGCGGAAGGCGGAGGACAGGATGTTGTGGCGCAGCTTGGGAGAGGTCTATGTCCAGCAGTGGACTGCGATAGGCTGAGTTGATTGATTGACTTCATCAATAAAATTAATTTCGCAAGTTGAGTAGGCATTCTATACACAACAGTCAAAACACAAAAGTTACCTATTGCAAATAGATAATTAGAATGTGGAATACTTCCTCTTTGAAAATATTTTTGTTTTTTCAAAGCACGGCATCGTTACAAAAAGATGATCGAACGAATGCTCTATTAACGGCATCGCGCTGCCAATTGTTGGATCAATTAAACCAGTAGCGGCACTAGTCAGATCATTGGAGGACTAATCCTGCTTATTCAGTGCGTTTACCGGATCCTTATAGGACAATTATATCTTGTAAAAGCGGTATTATATTGTTTTCCATAAAATTATTTGTCCTATTAATGTTTTCTATAATCGTCCCCACTCATAATATTTACTTGCACTATTATCATTTATACTAATAACGCTTGCCTTAACAACTTATTTGTCATAACTTTTATTTGCCATAATATTAGTTTCCATAATAACATGTGTCATAATCATTAGATTTTATAAGTAACACATTACATAATCGACACTTGACATAAGTAACATTAAACATAATTTAGAAACGTTACAGACAGATGTCCTCAGTATTGTATTATATTATATGTATTATTCCGAATGTTCATTTAAATACATACATACGTACATTTGCAAAAAAATTGGTTTTAGTGAAATAGTGACAGAAACGAATCGCTGTAAATCCGATTCCACGCAGTCTTGTCTGCCCTACTCCTAGAGTGTAATTTAAAATCGAGTAGGCGCGGAGGTCCGGGGCGGCCCGCGAGTTGAGGAGCAGGTGGTTGTAACGCTCACCGCCGCGGCTGAGGCTGGCCAGCAAGACGAAGCTGCGGTGGTGAACGTTAAACCATCTGCGACGATAAGCTCGCGTGGGACCACCGGAGCCCCGCAGCGCCGGAGCCGTGACAGAAACCATGCCTGCTGCATGTTTGCTTGCCTGCTGTATGTTTGCTTGCATGCAGCATGCTTGCTTTCATGTTGCATGCTTGCTTGCATGCTGCATGCTTGCTGCATGTATGGTGTATGCTTGTTTGCATGCTTGCTTACTTACATGTTGCATGCTTGTTTACATGTTGCATGCTTTCTAATGTTAAAAAAAATATTGTTAAATGTTATGGAAAACGACATTATTGAAAATGAAAAATATAGCAAATGAATTTATGGATTAAAATTATTATGACACTTGATCGATTATGACCAATGAAATTAGTGAAAATGATTTTATGTCATTTCACTATTATGGCAACTGAAGCGTTATTACCTCAGAGTAATAACTAAAGCATAGAGGGAGTCAATAGATTAGAGAAATGGACGCTCCGAAATTGTCAAACGGTCACAGTTGGTCTCTTTTTACACGACAAATTTAAAAAAGCACAATAGTTGCTTAGTAAACGGTTAACCGTACAAGTATTTGATCTAGCCGTATATTACGTCGTGAATGTCAGTACGTGTGCTGGTTGAGGTGCTGGTAATTTTTTATTCAAAACTAATAGATTTTTGAATAATTTTGTAAAAACTAAAAGTGCAAAAGACAGATCAATAGGCTGCTAACATGGCTTGTTTTGTGTTATCGTTTAAATCACATTCGTCACGGAAAGAAAACAATGAATTTGTAAGCTTTCATCGATAAGTGTTTTTTTACATTTTTCATAAAAAATCACTCATAATATTTGGATGTGATCACTGATAACATACATATTAGATTGATAGTGATACCTTCAAACTATCTTTATTACAAATTATGTTGTGATCGCGAATTAATTTTCAAAAAAATAATTCGTTAAATTGCGAGGTTATGTTAAGCTAGTAATGTAATACTTTTTATCGATACGATAATTTCATGCCAATAAATTGGAGAAGATATCGTTTCCTTTTCGAGCCATTGCAAATTATACGAATTGATCACAATTCTCCTACAACAAATCATGCTGAAAGCCAAGTACGGTATCTTTACAAGCTGTCCATTTAACATTGTGTCAAGTTCAAACTGTAGCTGATAAGTGCAATATCGGAGAAAAAAACAAAAGTATATACTTTTCAGCACGCGTAGCATGAGCACCGCTTTGTCGACGGAAGAGTAGACAAAAATGACGTTCCGTGTAGACAGTACGACGCCAGCAAAGTAGAAAGAGGTAACTGCACTTTTAACGAAATTCACTCTTTAATATAATTCGACTCAGAATTCTTTGTTTCGTCATAGGATGTTTTTACTGTTTGATTGTCAATTTTTACTGATATCAAGTCACGTTAAACACAACTACGTACAGCTTATTTTTTTCAGTGTGTCGAAGCACCGTGTTTTGGAACAAATAACATTACAGTAATATTGGCCTTAACCATTTCCTTGGTAATATTAACTAAATAATGTAAAATAGGAGAAGATAGCTTTCTTCTTCTATTAGTTATCACAGTTTTGCATTTAAAACGCTCTTCTGTAAAATCATGATTTTGCAGATAACCCTGTATACTTTGTGACCGTCGAGTTGAATATTTAACTACCATAGACAACTGTCAGTCGTCAGAGTGATTTTGACAATTTGGTATAGAAAACTTTCTTCTGAAATAGTCTATTTATAAAATGACCTAGACAAAGATAGTTAGAAACGAAAGACAAAGTGACAGATTGAAGAAAGATTTCTACGGTGCGATGTCAAAAATGAAGAAAGGAAATGTCACTTTGTATAGAAAGAGCTGTGTCTACTCTTCGTAGACATAGAAAGCCCCATGCTACGCGTGCTGGGTTCTTCAGATGCTATGGAAATAGATGAAAATTAAATGCCATATTCGAGGTCGTTGATGAAGAATGAAGAATCGCTGTTGGAAACAAATGCACATGACTACATTTTATATAAGTGGAAACTTGTAGTTGGCTTTCTTCTACATATTGCTACTGACTACTCGAATGTATTAGCTGTAAGTTTTCTTAAAATTACTAAAATAAAATAAAATTTATGATCCATGTGCTCTTTCAGAATACGCCAGAGATATTGTAAATTATAAAGCAGGGAGTGTTGTGCGGTTTTCAATTTATTTAATTTTTTATCCACAATTATTAAATATAAATCCGTTTTGATTCGATTGTTTCTATTTCATTTCATAAATTTTAGTTAAAAAAATCTTTTTCACAAAAGTTTTGGTACACCATCACTAAAAAGTGAGCAATTTCTATAGTATGGACCTAAAGGATTGACGAAATACCCTAAGAACTCAATTTACACATTCGTGCTGTTTGTCGTTAGGCAGTTTAGTTGTATGTTCCATATCTTGAAAACTGCTGAGCCGATTTTAATAAAACTTGTACTGTTCCCTAAGTTGAAAGATACCTAATCCAATAAAAAAATAATGTTCTGGATGCGATTACGAGTTTCGGAGAAATGCGTGGACAAACATACATACATACAAACAAACATACATACACATGAAATTTGGCACACGTGTTAAGAAGCCCACATAGAATAACATTTATGTGAATATTGTGCAATTCCAACAATATTACATACATTCGTATCGAATTGATAACCTCCTTTTACTACAAGTCGGTAAAAAGAAAAGTAAGATGATTTCATGCTTCGGAAGGAACGATAAGCTGCGAACTAATGGTCGTTACTTACGTTGGAGCTTGGAAAGCGGTTAAAAAACTGACATCAGTGCACAGTGTTTGGTTGATAGACCTTGCAGAGTTGCAGCTCACACAACAAGAAGAAGGATAGGATTAACATGTAAAATCCTATTGGAACCAGAGCGAGATTAACAAACACTGTATTAATTGTGTTTATCATCCATAGAATTTATGACATTACAATAACGTACATCCAATACAATATATAAATTATCTGTCCAAAATAAATTAATATCGATACCTCTGCAAAATACGGCACATCACTACCGAGACCAAAAAAGTGGACAGTGGTGGTCCTTATAACTTTATACCTGTCCTGTCCTTTTTTTTCACACGGAATGTGTCATATGTATGAAGAGTCCGACTAGACTGAGAAATTTCACGCTCCCTCTATGCTTTAGTTATTACTCTAAGGTTATTACTAATGAAATTATGGCAAATAAAATTATGGCATATAAAATTATGGCATTTTAAATTATGGCAAACATTAGTAAACCAATTATTTTGAGAGCAGTCTGTCGAGCTTATCCAGCAAAACTGCATTCAAGTCAAAGTAGCACACGTCACCATAGTCGATGATAGGGAAAATTAAACTCTGTACAAGCATAGTTTTCGTCTTAGCGTGCAAAAAGCTCCTCAGACGATACAGGGATCGCAAAGTACCGTTGACCATTTGACTAACACTAGAAACCTGGCGTTGCCAGCTAAGTGTCGAGTCAAGATGCAAACCGAGATCTTTCACCGTGGGAGTAATGGGTATGACGGTACCATTAAACATAAGAGGAGGAAGAGAGCTAAGTGCCACCCTACCCATCATGCGCGAGCTCCCGTTACAATGGCTTGACACTTTGTGGGGTTTGTGGGGTAGATTCTTACGACAAGCTCCATAGATAACTGTGGAGTACAGAGTACAGTCTACGTACGGACGGTGTGCTCCTCGTGCAGCGGCTGGTCGCTCTCCACGCTGTCGCCGTCCGCGTCCTCGCTGAGCGTGTCCAGCCGGATGACGTAGTGCTCGCCGTGCGTCATGTTGCTGATCTGCGGCGAGGACGAGGGGACGGTTTTAAAGTCGTTTTGACTACGTGTCGGTTTCATATAAATATTTCAGGAGTACTAAATTTCTATTTATTTGAATGAAAAAACAAAAAATGGCGACGACCAAAAATATATTTCAGTACCGTTTTCATGGTTTACATTAAGGATGTAAATGTCGATACAGACGACACTTCTGAATTTCAAGATGATAATTTAAATTGTTAATCAATTGTCAGAGTTATTATTTTAATGTCGAAAATTAAACTGATTTGGCAATTCTTTAAAATAACATCACGTTACGTTCTCGATAAATTTGTAACCGTGTCGTAAAGTAGCGCTACATACGTATACCGCTACTTTACGTAAACTGTACGTTACCAATAAATATTTAGGAATAAATGAATATTAGTACCTCGGCGTCGGTGTCAGCGGGCCCGAGCGGCGCCAGCTGGTGCCAGCGCGAGTCGGCGCGCGTGCGGTAGCGCAGCACGAAGCCGCCCAGCGCCGAGGCCCCGCGCGCGGGCCCTTCCCACGCCACGCCCACGCTGTTGGACGTGGCGCGCGCCACGCGCAGCCAGCGCGCCGCCAGCGGGCCTGCGCAACGCCACATACATACAACCTACTGCAGCACGAAGCCGCCCAGCGCCGAGGCCCCGCGCGCGGGCCCTTCCCACGCCACGCCCACGCTGTTGGACGTGGCGCGCGCCACGCGCAGCCAGCGCGCCGCCAGCGGGCCTGCGCAACGCCACATACATACAACCTACTGCAGCACGAAGCCGCCCAGCGCCGAGGCCCCGCGCGCGGGCCCTTCCCACGCCACGCCCACGCTGTTGGACGTGGCGCGCGCCACGCGCAGCCAGCGCGCCGCCAGCGGGCCTGCGCAACGCCACATACATACAACCTACTGCAGCACGAAGCCGCCCAGCGCCGAGGCCCCGCGCGCGGGCCCTTCCCACGCCACGCCCACGCTGTTGGACGTGGCGCGCGCCACGCGCAGCCAGCGCGCCGCCAGCGGGCCTGCGCAACGCCACATACATACAACCTACTGCAGCACGAAGCCGCCCAGCGCCGAGGCCCCGCGCGCGGGCCCTTCCCACGCCACGCCCACGCTGTTGGACGTGGCGCGCCGCGAGCGGGCCTGCGCACGCGCCACATACATACAACTTACTGCACCGCATAGTCCGAACACGGAATACGTCAAACTGTCATTCAGAACACTCGATTATTCAACGACATAAAGCGGTCTCTTTTTTAAAAGAAAGATTTTTTTGTGCTACTTTTTACACCTGCGAGGCTTTGAGTATTATATCCCTGGAGAAGCCTTACGAACACTTCCCCTCTGTATATGAACAACAACAAAATGTTCGTGTCCGTTCATAAAACATACTTTCAAATCGATTCTAACGCACTTCGTAAATCGTTATAAGGGCGCGCAGAGCTCCGTGTAAACGCCTAGCTGTGCTGTTAAATTCTGTAAAAAGCGTTCAAAAACGTCAAAATTACGTAAAGAACCGAATAATCTTCCATATACATTATGTTAATATTTTATTATATTATTTACTCATGTTTTAATCGAAATTAAAAATCCTAACCTCATAATACATTTCGATTTTTCATTCGATCCAACCATGATTCAACATAATACTCGATTCATAATCGAGTATTTTCTTCACATTGCTTCAGCGACGTCACCGAGTCTTGGTACATCTCGTTTTTATGTTCATAAAGATCAAAATACTTTTGTTTTGCATTACGAAAATATACGCAAAATTTGCAAAATTTACATGCGCTTGATATGCGATTATGGCCTTTAGTAAAAATGATAGCGAGACTACCGTAGGGTTGAGGTCATGTTTGAAACCTAAATTGACTTGTCGATAATTCCTTATTATGAATTACTTAGTAATTATTTTTGTTAATTGTTTTGTGTTTATATGATCATTGAAATGGTTTAGCATATTTTTTTTTTACTTGTCTGTTATTATTATTGAGTACATTACTTTTATTTCATTGTAGTTATTTTCTCTTCTTATTAATTTTTAACTATTTTATGCAACAGCTGTTTTATTTCATGCATTCAAGCAAAATACCGAATGAATATCGATAAAAAAAATTGATGGTATGGACACCTCTTAGTCTTCTCTAACTTCTAGGAAATTAAACAATAGCTGCTCGCCCGAGCGAGCACATATTGCCTCACACTAGGAATTTCTCCTGTATTGTGGGTGCGTTTACAAACATTTAAATTCACATACACAAACAGCCAGACCCGGAACAACTACTTCATATATTGCTGATCATACAAATATTTGTTCCGTGCGGGAATCGAACCCGCGATACGCAGCGCAGCAATCAACCGCTTAACCACTGCGCCAAACGTGTCGCCAAAAGCAAAAAAAAAAAATTAAAAGCAATTCGAATATAGTTTTATTTTATAAGTAATTTTATAAGTTTTCATACGAATTTTTAGTTAAGATTTCAAATCACATTATTGACCAGCGGGTTATAATGACATTCAGTACAATATATTATTATTGCCCAGTAAGAGCCCAGGGCTATTATGACTTACTTTAGGTTGTTTTCATGACATATTATTTGGGTGTATTAAGCAGGTCGTATGAAAAATGCAATATAACGCACCCGCGAGAATGGCCACGCTCCCTGACCAATAATGGTCAGCGGTGATAGCGCGCCATTTCCACTTTATTGTGCGGTACAATAGTGAAAATGAAAGCGCCCACATCAGTATACTCACGGACGGGCTTCAGCAGCGTGTGTTGCTCGCTGTGCAGGCCGTAGCTGACGGCGGCCAGCTGGATCTGGTACATCAGTATACTCACGGACGGGCTTCAGCAGCGTGTGTTGCTCGCTGTGCAGGCCGTAGCTGACGGCGGCCAGCTGGATCTGGTACATCAGTATACTCACGGACGGGCTTCAGCAGCGTATGTTGCTCGCTGTGCAGGCCGTAGCTGACGGCGGCCAGCTGGATCTGGTACATCAGTATACTCACGGACGGGCTTCAGCAGCGTGTGTTGCTCGCTGTGCAGGCCGTAGCTGACGGCGGCCAGCTGGATCTGGTACATCAGTATACTCACGGACGGGCTTCAGCAGCGTGTGTTGCTCGCTGTGCAGGCCGTAGCTGACGGCGGCCAGCTGGATCTGGTACATCAGTATACTCACGGACGGGCTTCAGCAGCGTGTGTTGCTCGCTGTGCAGGCCGTAGCTGACGGCGGCCAGCTGGATCTGGTACACGGCGCCCGGGAACAGGCCCTCCAGTTTGGCGCTCGTATTAGTCGTCGTCAACTACAACATTCATTCTTCATCAAATCAAAATATAAAATAAATCATTTATTTCTTTGCAAACTGGGTAATTGGTACAATGTGTAATGTCCTACAAGCCGTCATTTTATGAATCGGGGCGTTAAAAGATGTCGTTTGATCAACCTCACCGACGGGAGATACAGACTGTAAAATTGGCGAAAGTAAAATTGTATTTCGGCATCAACTAATGTCCAATGGAGATTGCTGTGTGTGCTCAGCGCTGAATGCGCACTCCGTGCAGTAATAATGTTCACGGGTGTGTAGAGGCAGAGCTCTTTGTTGAGGAGCTCATCCGGGGCAGTGCTATCACAAAGAGACGGTAAAACAAAAAAAAAATATAATTTCAAGTTACTAACTACCAGCGGCCGTCGGCCATCAGCTACTCGGAATTATGAGTTCATCGTCATCTTCCTGCCGCTGTGTGTTACGTGCGCTCGGCGCAACACGTTTTAAGTTATGTTTAACTCGAAATGATGTGTTTAGATGACGATACCACCACGTCTGTGAAGTTTCTTTAGATAATTTAATTTGAGCCTGTATATAGGATGGATGTATGAGACAAGGTCACGAGACAGTAGTAAGCGCAGGTACTTTTACCGTTGCATTTACAGTAAAACGTTCTGTCTTGTCCTTTACCTTTAGGGTTCCGTACCCGAATGGTGTTAAACGGAACCCTGTTACTAAGCTTCCGCTGTCCGTCTGTCTGTCAGCGAGCTCTATCTCATGAACCGTAATAGGTAGGCAGTTTAAAATTTCAAAGATTATGCATTTCTATTGCCGCTATAACAACAAATAATAAAATTAAAAATTAAAGGGGTATCTCCATACAATAAAATACTAATAAAAAATAAAAAAATCTAACCTTGGCATTTGGGGTGACATTATTTAGAGTTCATCGAGTAGATAATAAATATAATTTTTATTTTCAAAAATGATGAAAGATTAGTTGCCGTATTAGTTGCCAGTTTTAGACCATTTTTCTACGAGCTCTATCTCAACAATTAAACAAGTTGGGAAGTTGAAAATTCTGTACATTATGAACTATATACTTTATATAATCAATAAATACTAAAAATGCCGATTCATTAGGTATTTATTTTAATATGGATGATTTTCTACAACTGCAAAAATAACTTTGTAATTCATAGTATCGTTATGAAATACAAATTTATCTTTGCGTTTTTCATTAAGTTGAAAAATAATAATATTCTTCGTTTAGAGGTGAAGGGTGGGCGTTTTGGGGGACTGTCTTATGTAATTTTGACGTTCGAAAAGTGCTGATTCTCAGCCTAGTTTGAATAGATGACTTTTGAATTTGAATTTAGTATTTTCATTGATTTGCTAAATAATGTACGGTGGTACGGAACCCTTTGTGTGCGAGTCCGACTCGCACTTGGCCGGTTTTATTTAATTGAATTCACAGATTTCGGAAAAATGCTTCAGGCAGCTAGAATAAAATCCATTCTGACGTTTTATTTTTATGATGCATGCCAATCAATTCAGTTTGGTAAAAGGATTCAAAGAGTCAAAAGTCATAAATCACAAAAACTTTTCCCATACATTTGACGGGATCATGAAATAGTAAGTCGGCCGGCGTACTGACCGTCTCGTAGTCGTCGGGCTCCCCCTGCGGCCGGTAGCGGCGGTAGCGCAGCTCGTAGCGGTCCTGGCGGCTGTCCACGTCGGAGCGCCACGCCAGCGCCAGGCCGCCGGGCCCCGCGCGCGCGGCCAGCAGCACGGGCGCCAGGGGCCGCGTGGCCAGCGCGGCCAGGCGCGGCGCCGACGCCACGCCGCGCGACACGGCCGCCACGCCCACGCTGTAGTTGCGGCCCGGCAGCAGCGCGCGCAGCGACACGCGCGTGTCCGGCGTCAGCAGCGTGTTGCTGTCGTCGCGCGACGGGCCCGCCTCGTGGTACGACACCTGAGGACACACGGTGTCGGCGCTCTCTTGTACCCGCTCGTTATGATGGTAATGTTACGAGAGGAAGAGTCACGACAAAACTATTGCTCGGTGTAATACCATTGAACACTTTGCTTGTTATGACGCACGCGCATATAAAATGATGAATTTACCAAATTTCAATTAGTGCATTCATAATATTCCAGACATTATTAACATTAACCTTTCATACGGTTATTAGCAGAACATTAAATTTTGTATCAAGACTTTGCGACAGTTCAATATTAGACTTTTACTTAACACAGTTTCCAACACTCGAAGCCCTCGCATCGCACATTTTGATCCCTCGAGCCGGATTCTCGCTCATCTTGCTCGGAAACCGTCGACGTGAAAGCTACGAGAGTGAAGGGTATACTAGTGACATTGATTGCGTATTAGGGAAGTATCGTGCGCACGCACCTTGTACTCGTCCTGCGTGCTGCCGGGCGCGGGCTGCCACCACACGGCCACGCCGCCGTCGGCCGGCGCGAGCTCCCAGCGCAGCTCGCGCACCGCCAGCGGCTCTGTGCACACAGGACACATTAGTATTAACATAATTATAGTACTTCCGATTAGGAACGAACGGCCAGAATTCTAAGCATGCTTCAGGTGACAGGTTACTCGGGAGTGAGTCGGGACTGTCGCGTCGAGACGAGTGGTTACGTTTTGTGTTTGCATTTTTAGGGTCCTCCTTACGTCCGAGTGAAAAAATGGAACCCTTATAGAATCACTCGTGTCTGTCTGTCCGTCTGTCACAGCCAATTTGCTCCGAATCTACTGGACCAATATAGTTCAAATATAGTACACCACATATGAATTTCTGTAACCCAAACACGGACGTATATCGTTAATAAATGTATTTTGAATATGGGGGTCACCTTTTGAGGGCAAATTGAGAAAAAAAAAAAATGTTTTGCATTCTATTGACATATGGGATGGAAGACTTCTTGTGAGGATATAATTTTTTTTTTCAACTTTGGACTTTCATTCCCTTCACTTCTAATCTACAGAGCGTAAAATTTCGAAAAAATACAGAAAATGGTTCCTTACTCAAGGAGTTCAGGCAAAATGGAGCACGCAAGATGGTCTTAAAATAACATGATAAATCTCGCAATATTGTGCGTGCAAACTTACATTTGCAGTTGGAATGTAAGGGAGAACATGTTTTTCAACTACAACGTTATTGTTAACTTTGTTCTTAGGATAAATTCATCCCAACTACGGAGCCCGTCATTGTGCGACTGTAGCCTGCCTCGTTGGTCTAGTGGTCGCAAGCGTCCCTGCTGACCATGACGACCTGGGTTCGATTCCCAGGTCGGGCAAAGTGTTATTGGGTTTTTCCATTAGGAATTTCTCAGTAGCAGCCCGGAGTCTGGATTTGTGCCCGGTTGATGGCAACAGGCTCGGCCCCTATTACCCCCATTACACGAGACTTAAACATAACTGGCGAAATGTGGGTGTGCCTACTAAGGGTACACCTCTGCGTAACCCTTCGGGGAACAAGGCGTGATGTTATGTTATTTATTCATCCACGAATGCCTCAAAACGATTTCTTGATGTATCGTTGTTTTTAATACTAGCACTTCTTCCGCGACTTCTTTCGCGTAAATTTCGTATTTTCTCCTACAAATTTTAACACCCCTTCCACCCGTATAAAATGAGAATGTATGATCATATTCGCACGCCCGCGCCTTACTTCGTTATCGCTTAGCATTCTTTCTGACTCTTTCTGATTCTTTTTTCTTATATCTCAGCTCGGAGCGTGATGCTACATAGCCAATACATTCAAGGCAATGGCACGTAAAATTTGGATCGGAGAGGCAATCGGTTGGCGAGTGGTCTTGAAGTGATACCGAATCCCCCCGTACCGTCCGAATGGACCCCAAATGGACGGGGGTGGAAATATAGGGGCGGTCAAAATATAAAACCTTTGACGAGGCAACCGGATGAAAATGCGGTTGCTGTGAAGTTTATACCCTATTTATATAATAAATATTTTTTTGCCATCCGTAACACGCGGGCCGTTTTCGCACTCGCGAATATAGAAAAAAGAAAAGAAAAAAGTTATTGAAGCAACCGCTCCAAAATTGGTGAGCTTATTTATTGGTACCACTGCAACATTGGGAAATTCTCTAAATACCCACGAACCGCCTTTGATTTCACAAAAAGGGCTTAGTTGAGACACTGGTCACTGGTCATCTGTTTACAGACGGCACTATACTTACTGAGCGTGAGGTCGGTGGTGGCGGGCCAGGACGTGACCTTGCCGGACATGGTCTTGACGGTGACGGTGTAGGGCGCGCCGGGCTCCAGCCCGTCGAAGGAGCAGGCCGGCGTGTCGTTGAGATACTGGTCATCTGTATACTGACGGCACTATACTTACTGAGCGTGAGGTCGGTGGTGGCGGGCCAGGACGTGACCTTGCCGGACATGGTCTTGACGGTGACGGTGTAGGGCGCGCCGGGCTCCAGCCCGTCGAAGGAGCAGGCCGGCGTGTCGTTGAGATACTGGTCATCTGTATACTGACGGCACTATACTTACTGAGCGTGAGGTCGGTGGTGGCGGGCCAGGACGTGACCTTGCCGGACATGGTCTTGACGGTGACGGTGTAGGGCGCGCCGGGCTCCAGCCCGTCGAAGGAGCAGGCCGGCGTGTCGTTGAGATACTGGTCATCTGTATACTGACGGCACTATACTTACTGAGCGTGAGGTCGGTGGTGGCGGGCCAGGACGTGACCTTGCCGGACATGGTCTTGACGGTGACGGTGTAGGGCGCGCCGGGCTCCAGCCCGTCGAAGGAGCAGGCCGGCGTGTCGTTGAGATACTGGTCATCTGTATACTGACGGCACTATACTTACTGAGCGTGAGGTCGGTGGTGGCGGGCCAGGACGTGACCTTGCCGGACATGGTCTTGACGGTGACGGTGTAGGGCGCGCCGGGCTCCAGCCCGTCGAAGGAGCAGGCCGGCGTGTCGTTGAGATACTGGTCATCTGTATACTGACGGCACTATACTTACTGAGCGTGAGGTCGGTGGTGGCGGGCCAGGACGTGACCTTGCCGGACATGGTCTTGACGGTGACGGTGTAGGGCGCGCCGGGCTCCAGCCCGTCGAAGGAGCAGGCCGGCGTGTCGTTGAGATACTGGTCATCTGTATACTGACGGCACTATACTTACTGAGCGTGAGGTCGGTGGTGGCGGGCCAGGACGTGACCTTGCCGGACATGGTCTTGACGGTGACGGTGTAGGGCGCGCCGGGCTCCAGCCCGTCGAAGGAGCAGGCCGGCGTGTCGTTGAGATACTGGTCATCTGTATACTGACGGCACTATACTTACTGAGCGTGAGGTCGGTGGTGGCGGGCCAGGACGTGACCTTGCCGGACATGGTCTTGACGGTGACGGTGTAGGGCGCGCCGGGCTCCAGCCCGTCGAAGGAGCAGGCCGGCGTGTCGTTGAGATACTGGTCATCTGTATACTGACGGCACTATACTTACTGAGCGTGAGGTCGGTGGTGGCGGGCCAGGACGTGACCTTGCCGGACATGGTCTTGACGGTGACGGTGTAGGGCGCGCCGGGCTCCAGCCCGTCGAAGGAGCAGGCCGGCGTGTCGTTGAGATACTGGTCATCTGTATACTGACGGCACTATACTTACTGAGCGTGAGGTCGGTGGTGGCGGGCCAGGACGTGACCTTGCCGGACATGGTCTTGACGGTGACGGTGTAGGGCGCGCCGGGCTCCAGCCCGTCGAAGGAGCAGGCCGGCGTGTCGTTGAGATACTGGTCATCTGTATACTGACGGCACTATACTTACTGAGCGTGAGGTCGGTGGTGGCGGGCCAGGACGTGACCTTGCCGGACATGGTCTTGACGGTGACGGTGTAGGGCGCGCCGGGCTCCAGCCCGTCGAAGGAGCAGGCCGGCGTGTCGTTGAGATACTGGTCATCTGTATACTGACGGCACTATACTTACTGAGCGTGAGGTCGGTGGTGGCGGGCCAGGACGTGACCTTGCCGGACATGGTCTTGACGGTGACGGTGTAGGGCGCGCCGGGCTCCAGCCCGTCGAAGGAGCAGGCCGGCGTGTCGTTGAGATACTGGTCATCTGTATACTGACGGCACTATACTTACTGAGCGTGAGGTCGGTGGTGGCGGGCCAGGACGTGACCTTGCCGGACATGGTCTTGACGGTGACGGTGTAGGGCGCGCCGGGCTCCAGCCCGTCGAAGGAGCAGGCCGGCGTGTCGTTGAGATACTGGTCATCTGTATACTGACGGCACTATACTTACTGAGCGTGAGGTCGGTGGTGGCGGGCCAGGACGTGACCTTGCCGGACATGGTCTTGACGGTGACGGTGTAGGGCGCGCCGGGCTCCAGCCCGTCGAAGGAGCAGGCCGGCGTGTCGTTGAGATACTGGTCATCTGTATACTGACGGCACTATACTTACTGAGCGTGAGGTCGGTGGTGGCGGGCCAGGACGTGACCTTGCCGGACATGGTCTTGACGGTGACGGTGTAGGGCGCGCCGGGCTCCAGCCCGTCGAAGGAGCAGGCCGGCGTGTCGTTGAGATACTGGTCATCTGTATACTGACGGCACTATACTTACTGAGCGTGAGGTCGGTGGTGGCGGGCCAGGACGTGACCTTGCCGGACATGGTCTTGACGGTGACGGTGTAGGGCGCGCCGGGCTCCAGCCCGTCGAAGGAGCAGGCCGGCGTGTCGTTGCGCGCGCGCACGACGGGCGCCAGGCGCCGCGCCGCGCCGCCGCCCGAGCCGCTCACCGACACCTGGTACTTCTCGAACTCGCTGCCAACATTTATATAATACAAAACTTAAGACCGCGGCGACCCTTGAATTGTCCATACAAACGTAATACCTAAATCATTTGCAATTTGAGCATATTTCCATCATATTATGTTAATTTTTTCATCATATTACGGATTTAGACAGTATTTATCTAGGCTTGTACATCTTTTTTTTTCCAATAAATTTACCTTAAATGAAGTTTAAGCGAATTGACCACACACAACACACACACACATTTACACATTTGCACATTTTTACAGCTAAATGACATGTTTTCATATTGTTTTTTCTGTATTATAAACAACAATATTTGGAATATTGTTTCAGCAGAAGTATAGCTTATATTATCAAATTACAAAGTATAGAAAAAATTATGAAAGAATATTAAGTTTTCATTCACCATTTTTGGTATTACGGAACACATCCAAATTTATCATAAATTCCGATAGCTAGTAACAACGCTAACAAAACACAACACACATTAACACACAACAGACACAGACACCAACAACAACACAACAACACAATAGAACAGAGATAACAATATTCCAAACGCATTTTCCTCCCATCTCGAGTAATCTCGACTTGCAGTTGCGAGCCGTGTTCGCCGGACCCTTAAGTGAGTGCTCGAAAGATATCTATCTATACAGGGTGGAGTTTTGAGACGGGGCAGTAAGGGCAGGTACTAGAGATGGGCCGACTAGTCGGCCATACTTGTAGTTGTAGCTACTAGTCGGCCATACTTGTAGTTGTAGCTACTAGTCGGCCATACTTGTAGTTGTAGCTACTAGTCGGCCATACTTGTAGTTGTAGCTACTAGTCGGCCATACTTGTAGTTGTAGCTACTAGTCGGCCATATTTGTAGTTGTAGCTACTAGTCGGCCATATTTGTAGTTGTAGCTACTAGACGGCCATACTTGTAGTTGTAGCTACTAGTCGGCCATATTTGTAGTTGTAGCTACTAGTCGGCCATACTTGTAGTTGTAGCTACTAGTCGGCTAAAACCGCCGACTAGTCGGCCCGATTTTTACTCGTATAAATAAGTCCAAATTTTCAATTAAGGTAGTTCCACTACTACTAAAATAATATACACTGTTAGCTACGTAATTCAACTTTGTTTTAAATTAATTGCCGGCTTGCACGTAAAAAATTATAGAAAAAATGCAATGTAAACAAAAACATGTCCCGACAAGTGCGCCTGGTAGCCGAAAGCGTAGTCACGAACATTACCGATGTCACCCGAACTCAACCGAAAGCAATGTTCGGCTTGGCCGACTAGTCGGCCAAAGTCATAGTCGGCCCATCTCTAGTAGGTACCTTAACCGTTGTAGTTACAGAAAACGGTCTAAGGAGACTAGTCCTTATTCTTTGAGAAATTTTGATCCCAATCCACAACTTTGGAAAAATACTTGCTGACTAATAATTAGTCAACAAGAAAATAGGCCATTTTAACACAAACTTTTTTTGATACCAATCGATCCTGTTTCTCAAAAGGATCAAAAAAACTTAATTGGACCAACTGAGGTTTGAGAATGAGAAAAGTCAGATCGCAAAAAAAAAATCATACATGTCGCAGGAAATGAGACTCCAACTACCTTTTTATGATGGATAGACTGCCACTACAAAAGTCAGAAATCGCAATTACTTTTCCCATACAAGTCTAAACGTTCTAAGTTCTAATCTCTTGAAAGGATATTTTTCTAAGAATAACAGAAATCGCAAGCAACAAACTATCAAAATTCCGCTCTCAAAGTCCGTAAATAAAATTATAACGCGTTTTGGTTCGAAATCCGTAGTAAAATATATTTTTTTGTGCCTTTTCCGCCCGTTTTCGCTATACGTGTACGTTGGTAAGCGCATCACTTCAGAACGACTGGACCGATTAGGCAAATTTTTATTTTAAAATGTTCGTAATAGTTTGAATCAAGTTCTCGAGGAAAGAAAAACATTTAAAAGTTGCCGGGAAAATTGTAAAAATAGTTTGGAAAATCCAAAAGTGCACGCCTCATACATAACACTCATTCATAAACGAAAAAGAAATTCAAAACAAAGTTTTTAACAAAAATGAACAATTTATCACTTTTCATGAAGTCGTAATGTCAAAGACTGACAAAGATATTTACTTGGCGGTTGCTAGGCAACTTACGGATAACGGTTGGAAATATTTAGATAAAGATATTATATTTTAGTTAGTATTTTATTAATTATAATTAAACTACTTTGAATAAAAGAGCCATTTTCAATAGGGTTCCTTCTACGGCTGAAACGAATGTACAAAAAAAAAATTGACTCGATTAATTGATTTTTTATCACATCTATTCAAAAAGACGTAGTTTAACCCTCGTAAACAGGGACCAAAATAGCGTTTTAATCCCTAGGGACTAAAAGTGATTTGAATTTGGAATGTGGAAATTGTTAGTAAAAGTTCTATTCACCAAAGAGATCGATCACGAACATTGTATGAATAAGTAACAGGCTGGCAAGAGAGAGAGAAAGTGTGAATTTGATCAAAATTTAAATCCAATATGGCGGATTCGTTTTTTTTTTTTCATCGTTTTCGACGGTGGTAAAGCCGATAGTGAGGTCAAAATTTAAATCCAAGATGGCGGATGCGAAAATTTTCAAATTTTTCGTCATGGGTATCGTTTTCGTAGTTTTTGACGGTGGTAAAGCCGATAGTGAGGTCAATATGTAAATCCAAGATGGCGGACGCGAAAGTTTTCAAATTTTTCGTCATGGGTATCGTTTTCATAGTTTTCGAGGGTGATAAAGCCGCTAGTGAGGTCAAAATTTAAATCCAAGATGGCGGATGCGAAAATTTTCAAATTTTTCGTCATGGGTATCGTTTTCGTAGTTTTTGACGGTGGTAAAGCCGATAGTGAGGTCAAAATTTAAATCCAAGATGGTGGATGCGAAAATTTAAAAAAAGTTCGTCATGGGTATCGTTTTCATAGTTTTCGAGGGTGGTAAACCCGATAGTGAGGTCAAAATGTGAATCCAACATGGCGACTGCGATTTTTTTTTATTTTCATAATTTTTTTATTTTGTGTAAATAAATGAGTAGGAAATTCGTTCCTGATGGGGGTTGGACCGCAAACGTTTGTTTTCTCATAGAGGGTGATAAAAAGTAGAGTGTTCACCTCGGGAGCAACACTATTTTAAGCTCGAGTGATGTACTTTGAATCCCTCGCTGCGCTCAGGATTCTACTCTAGAATCCTTCGCTCCGCTTTGGATTCAAAGAAACACTCTCGCCTTAAAAATTGTTGTTTGCTCCCTTAGTAAACAATCTACTATTATCGCAAGCTACAATGTTTTCAGGGTTCATAAATTGACGGACAGGAATTTTTTTTCAACTATTTTGATGCTTTTTCCATTTCTGCTGCATAAAATCAATTGTTAAAAAGTACAGTATTAATCTCCATTTAATCATATATACAATGGTATATAAATTAAATAGGTTCTGTGTACTAGCAGGAGTGTAACAATAAAAACAGTTACAAAAATGGGGCAAAAAACATTTTTCGATCGTAGAGCACACTCTAATGCTTCGCATTAAGAGTCGTGCAAAATTCAAGAAAACCGAAAATATATTTTCGATTCGATTTTTGTATGAATTATTGAAATTTCGAGAGGACAACGTCTGGCGGGTCAGCTAGTTACAAATAAAATGCTAAACCACATATTTAAGTGAAAATATTAATATCTATTGAAACTTTCTATTATGTAAAGTGCAGTACACTTGGTTGCATTACCTTTCCTCGAGCGGCGGCAGCCACGTGACCTTGAATGAGGTCTCCTTGAGGTCCGTGAGCGGCGCGGTCACGTTGCGCGGGCGCAGCGGCACGGTCCGGTACTGCGCCGTGGTGGGCGCGGAGATCTCGGGCTCGGACACGGTCTGCACGGAGATGTTGTAAGCGCGGCCCGGCACCAGCCCCTTGAAGGCGGCCTGCGCCGGCCCGGGCGGCTCGCCTTCCTTCTCCACGTACAGCTCGGAGTCGCGCGCATCCGGTGGCAAGATGGACACCTGCGCACAGTACATGCGCTGTTCAAGCAAGCTCGCAGAACGAACATTGTATACAAGGGATACGAGCGGATTATGACAATAGAACCCAGCTGGTGATGTGCCATGGTGAACGGAGTTCTAGAACAAGTTCGGCTTTTAGAGCGTCATTAACTGTATGTGCTAACAACGGCCGCGTACTGTAGAAAAGTTTGGCTATAATTATATAAAAATATGGCTACTGCCACAGCACCAGCAGTGTGGTCTCGTTGTGTATGTTTGTATGTGAGTGTGTGTGTTTGAATGTGAGTGCGTGTGTATTTTTATGAGGTTGTGTGTGTGTGTGTGTGTGGTACGGACGTACGGTGAGCACATACCTTGTAGTGCGTGTAGGCGCCGGGTGGGTAGGGCGGCTGCCACAGGACCAGCAGCGTGGTCTCGTTGCGGAACCACACGATGAATTTGCCGGGCGTGTTGGGCTCTGCGGACGACACGTCACAACACGTCACGACACAGACACAACACGCAGCTACCGTCAACATATACCTAACTACAAATTTGATCGACTTCCGAGCGAAATAGAACACTTTCTGAACATGCCATTGAACAGTTCTGCAATATTAAACATGTTACAGACAGACAAATTCAAGTTCTTTTTCAGTCGGATTTCCACAGAGCACAATACGGTACAAGGAACCAAAATAAATAATGAAAACTATTGAACACCACTGTACGACATGCATCATAAAAATGAATAGCTATTGTTGGGTTGGTATGCAACAAATGAGACATTGCAAATTGTGCAATGATATTGAAATGAGTTTTACGATATTGTTTAGTGATGCAACGAATACTACTTTTACGGATACGAATACGAATACCGACTGAACTATTCTCCGAATACGAATACCTGGTTCTACTATAGCTGCACGCAATTATTAGTCAAAGAAGGTGAAAGGAAATTAAGGGTACGCTAGTCGGTCATTCTTCTACACAAACGTAGAATGGTGATTACTCGTCTGTTTGACCGTACACGTTCAAAACTAAAAAAATATATCAATTTGTCTTGTTATTATCCAGACCTGTAAAGAAGAAGAATTAAAAAGAAAAAACTGGTTTGGAAGTTATGAGCGTCGAAACTTCCATATTTCAACACTAATTTACTTCGTATTTGGACGAAATATACACTTCGTATACGCCCAAAGGTATGTTCATGAAAGATAACGCGCTCGTTTTCGTTATAAATCATCGTCTATTTAACTAAATAAGTTAATAAATATATAAATAAAACTAGATTAATAAATACATAATTAGACTAATTAGCATGCATTAGTCATGCCCGCCAACGACTTCGACTAGTGTACCCTTAAACACGCTAAGCAATATAAATGTTTACATGTAATATAATCATTACAAACGATTAGTAAATTTTTATTTGAAATACATATAATAGTTGCTTTTTTTGGCGACAGACGATTTCTTTTCTGTCTGTACATTTCCAGCTGTTGAAAGTAACCGTTCTGAGGCTACTGTGGAAAGTTTTATCGAGAGATATTTTCGGGCCATGTTTTTAAATGTCTCTCCACTAGGCTCAACTTTTAGTATCAAGTCGATAAAACCCAAACGTCGTTAATACACAGAAAATTTCTTTGTATTAATCCTTTTTAGCTAAATACGTGCCCACTCCTACCAACTTAGTTACAAACAAAAACAAAAATGTCGCCACAATTGCTGACCATCTGTGGTAAACAAGAGATAAGAAAGTTTAAGGTCATGCGCACTTTGAACGCGTTTTCAATTTTATTCGTGCGAACACATACGAACACGCACGAACGATTCCGACCTTCCAAGTAAAATCTTAAAGAAAACAATCTGAACATGTTGGGATTTTTCGTGCGTTCAATGCGATACTTGTTGTTGAATGTGTGTTCACTTGTTTATGAATCAATAAAACTTTTTATTTATTTATTTATATCACCGGGACAGTACGTATTTGACGCAGAAAACGTAATTAGTGTGCGCACTCAATTCGTACGACCACGATCATACGTTTACGTACGATACAAATTCGTGTGCAAAGTGCGCGCGGCCTTTGTGAGTTTATAACAACGAATATTTGTGTCTGTCAACTCGGTCGCAGTCCAACGCAAACAAAATCTATATGGGATTTCTAGGAAGTCATTAATTACGAATGTCTTGAAAGTATTCGGCGAATACCAATATTCGGTAATTTGATGGTATGTGGCGAATACTAATATTCGTATTCGTTGCATCACAAATATTGTTATATTTATTCTTGAGTTATAGAATTTAAATGAAATTGTGTTTTTGTCATCTTATCCTTGCATTATGGGGAACATACAGTCAAGGAATGAAAAACTTAACCACCTAAGCTTAATCTGTACTCGCACTTTATTATTTTCCCGACTACGTACGTATTGCCAACATTGTTACACTTTGACCGTACAGTCAGCAACAAAGGTCGACGAATACAGTCAGTTCAGTTTTTCATTATTATTGAGCAAAATAATAAAAAAAATCACCATGTTATACATATAATTTTATGTCAATTTAGTTAGATAATGATTCATGTTGATTAACAGTGTTAATCGACTTTCGTGTCTCTGTTCTTTAGTAATTCCTTTTTCTAAAGCAATTTTATGAATGAGGTAATAAACTTCAATTGGGTACTCGCTGTGAGTACACAATTAAAGTATGTGTCTGTAAGACTAGGTACGGTACCCTACCAGGATGCTCTATCAAGCAAACAATATTTGATACTGTTGTGCAATACTTCTAACAGACTGTTGCTTCAACCGGTTCAAAGGGTACAGGAAAATGAACGTTATGGGCACGTGGAACATTGACAGCAGTTCAAGGTTAATCCTGAAAACTGGTTCGTATCGATATGTTCGCGCTAAGTTGACACAACCGTGAGGCGCGCGCGCCGCGGACCGGGCCGGTTACTCTAAGAGGAACACCGCAATTATTTATGTACATATTTATAAATGCATGACTATTCATGAGGAAAATAACAATTTTACACATCAGTTGGATCATAATAACAAATTCTCATACAATACATTGTATGTTCAACTATTAAAAGCAGGGACTAATTATAATGAATTAAACATTAATATAAGTAGTTGACTGCCATTTATAATCTCTTTGTATTTGTAATTATTCATAACTTCTGTTATTGAATGGTTGACATTTAAAAATTCCGACATGACATGAATATTGTATGATGGCGAGTAATTTTTATGAAAATAGGTGTGAAAATATGTTGGTGGCACACGAATGAGTAGCGGACGTTAAATGTTCCCAACACATTGTTGTATAACCAACTGAGTGCTTAGAATAACATATGGTCAGAGACTTATCGACCTTGATACAAATACAATCCGCCATCCACGTGAATAGTGTGAGCCACACAGATACACGGCACTGTTCGTGCTGAAGCCAAGGTGGCCTGCTTGGGTGGCGAGTATTGGACTACGGTCCTTTGCCGACGGCTACATGTGGAAGCATAAAGAAAAGCATGCACAATATAAGCGACCCTCATGCTACGCCCGACTTACTTTCTTGTAATTTATCCGACGGCGACAGAAACACTTACAGCTGTTCATTTGCAAAGCTATTAAGAAAATTTTTAATTGAATCAATGTCTGCCGCCGCACGCATGAGCACAGCGATCGCCCGTGAACGGTTAGGGTGTCAGCTCCACATCTGTTGCGCAGGACGTCAGCTCGGGGGCTGTGACGTCAATGCACGAGCTATAGTCGCACAACTCGTGAGTGGAACATTAGTAAAGCCTAAATAATCACAATTGACATTAATCTTTTCGATGTTATGTCTCCGTGATTCTACGAAAATGTTGCTCTGTGGTTTTAGTTTCCTTATATTCATCAGAAAAGGTGTGCTTGCGTAATCGTCGAATTTACTACTTTACCATGGTGGGATTTCAAGAAAGATGTTAGGTGCCTATGACTCAATTTGTTGGTCTACGGATTTTACCATCCGTCATTCATATACATACACACATACACAACATATATACACACACACATATATATATTATTAAAAACAAATCACACATACAACACTAAATAAAATCTAAGGAACAGCTTTCTAACGATGTTTACTGTGTACTGAAGTAGGGCTTTACTTTGATCATGGATACTTATTTACCAACGAGGATCTATCCAAGAGTGATAGTTCGATGGCGTTAGCAAAGAGAGGCGTAACATGAGGGTGTGAAGTGACGAGAAACAACATGCCATCTGCTCACCAGTGTCCTGTGAATCCTGCGCAAGGGGGACAAACAAAACATATTATATTATCACAATATTACCACTTCATGCGTGCGAGCTCTGAACGCTCACGCTGTACTCGGAATGTGATAGGTATCACTTCCGGAAATTAGTTCTGTTCTCACGTATGGCATTCAAAGTTAGCATTACTGCAGGTACCGCATTTGTTAATTAATTTGTTGTATTTATGATTCTAGAATACTTTTAAGGGGTGTTCCTGAATAAAAATCATCAGCAATACCTTATTGTAAACACATTTAAAATCATGTAGTTAATAGGTAAATAAGTATGAGTAACTTATTTGTTAAAACTTAACAATTTAATAAGCGCTAATAAAATCTAGCTAAACCTACAGTCTTCAACCTACATCCTCTGCAGTTTTCCCTCTCAGTTGTAAATACTCAATTGATTTAACTTCCTCCTAATAGAATGAATCACACGATATAAAACTACGGTTCACTTAGTGCAAGCATTGCGAGTTTTATTTACGTATAAATTAATAACCTAATGTTATTGTTTGTTGTTGTTTGTTTTACAAAGTCGCATTTGGTGGGACCATCATTACCGAATACAGAGACTATTCACAATGTGCTTGTACGTCGCCGCGTCGGCTCATCGAGTCATTTGCAAATCCTTTCAGTATTTGCGCTTCGCTCACGTTCCTTGGACTTGCTCCAGTGAGGCATAATCTTCTGAATACATACAATACCAAGCAGCGGTCAAATCCCGCGTATTTCGTCGTTTCAGTCGACGGTTTTCCATGAATTAAAGCGTCTTTCTGTATTGGAAATGTCTATCGTTGCTTCATGCAAGGATTTCATGCGCAGTCATATGTTATGCATTATTTGTTCTATGGAGGTTGCGGTGGTACTCCTGCAGTGGTAGCGCAACTTTGTGTTTGATGTGTGTGGTCAACTGCTCACATGGGTACGCGCAGAGTGCGTCCAGACGCGTTGGTCTGCGACTATATCGTTTGTATTGATGACACAATGACGCTAGTCGTCATCGTGGTGATCTCATCTCGGCCGATCTATTCCAAGAGATACGGCTATCTCTTGGAATAGATCGGCCGAGATGAGATACTTTTGGTAACTACCGCTAGGAAGGCTGATTCAGTATTTGGTGGGTGTGGGGCCCTCCTCTGGTGAGAATGGTGACGGTCAGCCCGTATGATGTTGGACAAGCGACTATCTATCGCCGCTCAAAGACGAGTAGTTGTTACAAAAAATGAATAATAACTGGACAGGCTGATACTAGTACGGCATTATATCTAGTGTAGTACCTGTGTGAACAGGACAGAAACTGACGATATTCATCTGCCGGTTCACTAGATATGGCCGCTCAAAGACGTGTTATGGTAATAAAAATAAACGATCACTAGGAAGGCTGCTACTTGTATAATATTAAGGTGAAACAATTTGATATTTTTTCCATACAAACTTCGGAGGGGTTTTACTCCACTGTTTGACATCGTACATTCAAAGTTTAACATGATATCGTTAGGTCTCATTATTAATTTTGTCTGTACGGAAGCGGAATAGTAAAATAAAAACCATTAAAAAATTATAAGCCAACAAAGATTCGTTTTTCTTGCTAATTTTAACGCAACTTTGGGCGTAAATAAGTAATAAAAGAAGTGTGAAATCTCGAAAACAAAATCCGTACCGACAGAAAAATTCTCGAAGATTTCAACAAATATTTGTAATTGATTTATGCAGTGGTTTTTTCAGAAAAACCTTTTTTCCAAAGGCCTTTTCGCAATTTTTGACGCGCTCGTTTTACTAAAATTGGTCGGTACGGTGTTTCTGTGCGTGCGAACTATACGTTGTCCATGTAGACCAGCTTCTAACTGCTCATCACTGATACTATCTCTGTCGGACACGATGCCAGGTGAGACAGCGTGGTTTTTGGCCATGCCCACCATTGAGTTCGAGCCCGCGACTAGTTCCACCTTAAAGTATGCACAATACCTGTGAGAACAATATAAAAACTGACGATATTCGTCTGCCGGTTCAGGAGCCAATATAACTTGTAAAAATATTAAGTACGAAATGAAATATTTTGTGATTTACTTCCGTCGTAATACTTTTCCATCATTTGTATCATTCCTAGCATCGACATTTAATAGTATCATTAGGTAGGTTATGTATAGTTTGCGTTTGGCGTTTTTTGCTAAATATTGTACGGGGGATACGGAATCCTTCGTGTGCGACTCCAACTCGCACTTGGCCGGTTTTTTGAGTTGAAAGAAAATCAGTTCTTTCAACTTACTGTGCAAATAAAATAATACAAATTTGATTCGTTTAATTCTCTGCGCTAAGCTGTAGTT
Organism: Conistra vaccinii; assembly: GCA_948150665.1. NCBI lineage: Eukaryota > Metazoa > Arthropoda > Insecta > Lepidoptera > Noctuidae > Conistra > Conistra vaccinii. The sequence continues at coordinate 557,055 of OX411324.1, forward strand.
GTGCATATCTTGTGACAAAGTAGCGCTTCCCCGATGAACGCCGAAAAAGGAACAATGGGTGAATAAAACAATACCCGCGGTGACTGTTGTCACACGCGCCACCGCGCGGGAGTGGCGCAGAAACACAACTCGACAGCAGCCCGCGCTGGCAACAACTCCGCACATCAGTGCTAAGTTGCTAACTCGACAGCAGCTCGCGCTGGGCAACTACTGCTCACATCAGCGCTAACTCGACAGCAGTACGCGCCGGCAACTACTGCGCACATCAGTGCTAACTCGACAGCAGCACGCGCCGGCAACCACTGCGCACATCAATGCTATCTCGACAGCAGCATGCGCCGGCAACTACTGCGCACATCAGTGCTACTGCTAACTCGACAGCAGCACGCGCCGGCAACTACTGCGCACATTAGTGCTTACTCGATAGCAGGACACGCCGGCAACTAATACAATGCAGTGTTTAATACACTGCATTATGAACCTAAAAGCGGTTTCATAAGAGCCACTTACGAGCAAGTGTGTTGAAAAACATGTTGCAGAGCCTTGTTGACCAGCAACATTTGATGTTACTGGAAACAATAAGGTTGCGCAGCTGTTTTTTATCTTTATGTTAACATGATCACAAGGCTGCAGCCGCGCTCTGCTGGCTGACCGCGCGGACCTTCTGCGAGTAGTTGGTGTGCGGTGTGCGCTGCGCCCGCGCCGAACGAGCCTCTCGACCTTCAGCTTACATCACGCGCTACCGGTGCTTACACTCACAACAAAGTGCTTCACACTGTTCATGAAATTGCCGAAAACACCCGCATGCACACAATAAAACATTCCGGAGTGAAAGCATGCATACTACTCGATAAGTTCTCGTTGCACTAAAGTCATCAAGATTCATAGTTTGATACCCCTACACCTTTCTATAGAGCGCGTGATAGCTTTCATATCTGTGTTATGGTTACAGTTCTGCATGATTACCGCAGCACTACGCCGCCGCGGAATGTTCTGCAACACTGGTGCCGCTGGTGACGGGGCGCACCACATAATCGTGCCACCTACAAGTAGCTACAATTAATTTATTTCCGCCAACCAGTTAACATTTTAATGCACTAATAGTCTGAGCCCCGGCGCGGCGGCGTGTACATCACGTCCTGTCATTGGATAACGCACATAAAACAGATGTATAATGTCTTTTCCATCAAATAGGGTATTACGTCATGTCATCTGACGCAATGTTGTTATATATACTTTAGATTGTTTTTCATTTATTTTCCGGACAATGAACAAGGTCTTCATGCTTAAAAAATTGATTTCATTGGTTTCGCGTTCTAGCTTTATGGGACTACTCCCTGTTCTGCTTTATGGGACCACTCCCTGTTCTGCTTTATGGGACCACTTCCTGTTCTGCTTTATGGGACCACTCCCTGTTCTGCTTTTCCTGGCATTGCGTTTGCGGACAGTTGGTCACCGCTGCCCTCAGAGGATAGAAATAGGTTTCCGCCGTAGAGCACCTGCTCCAACGAGAAGTGGGCTGCTCTGGCGCGACCCTCAGAGCACACGTGTATATTTCTGCTATAATGCCAATAAACGCGTTTTTTTTTCTTTCTTCCACACACTAGGTACTCGCAACCAGCTGTAACCAACCACACCTAGCTAAAGGTAATCCATTTTTATGGGCTATTGTAAATCCGATTGACCGCAATGTCATTAAGGTCGCATTATACCTACAGTCGGACGCCGGCAGCAGTGCAGCAGTGGTGTGGCGTGGCGGGGGTCACGTGACACTCCAACAGTGCCACACATGCAAATGTCAAGGCAGCATTGCTCAATAATCTAGTTTACAATTCGCAATCGGCCCAGGGCGACGGACTCCACCGTTTGAGTATTTATATCTGTATGATTCATCTACACTGAACGTATAAACCGTAGCGATCCTATTTTTACTATCAACTACGACTGATTTACTATGAGTATGCTGCTAAATTCTGTTGTGAATAAAGAAACTGCGGAGGTGACCTCTACATTTGCAGTGAGTCTTAATTGTCTTTACTGAAGATTGGAACTTGATGCGACCAGATGTAGTAAAATAAATATATCTAGAGATTATGTTTACATGTTAAGAAACACAGGTATGTCAGGTAACATCCCTTAATTAATACATGAAAATTGTTAAGGAACAGTACGTGAACGTAGAGGGCAGCCCCGGCTCGCCGGCCAGCTGCCGCCGCCGGCCGCGCTAGCTGTGGCTGTGGGTGACTCACTGGTGGTGAAGTTGCGCGAGGCGTAGGCGGCGCTCTCCTTGTCGTGCAGCAGCGTGAAGGCGTGCAGCTGGTAGGTGGCGCCGGGCGACAGCTCGCGCAGCACGTACGACCAGTTGCCGGCGCCGTCCACCGAGATGTTGCGCGCGCCGCCCTCCGCGCGCTCCGTCAGCGGGATCACCTGCGAGCGCGGACCGTCACTCATCGTCAGCCGGGCCTCGCCGGAGCCGGCCTGGACCCGGCTGCATAAATACAAAGGCGGTTTCACCGCAGAGACCCATAGTATTATTTCCGTTGTATTATAAACTGCCGAAAAATTATGAACTGGGTGAAATGTCGGGTACTGTGACCCGAATAAACAGGAAGTCGCTAACCACCTCCTTTTATTAACGTCCCGGGGTTAGGTTAGAACTCCATCCGCGCACGAGCCGAGCGAGCGTAGCGAGCGCTGCCGCGCCCCGGCTGCGTAAATACAAAGGCGGATGAAACACAGACAGTATCTGTTCTGTAACGCAGCCGTGTCCGTATGAATAAAGTATTACAAATACGACTACACCACAGAAATTTGAAAACTGTATGCAATGTGATCGGCTCCGAAAGACATTCGTTTTAACAAAAACGACTGCATTACAGCTGATAATTATAATTTTTGTATCCTACCTTTTTGTCATGTGTAATTTTTATTTTTCCCGAATAAATAAAATAAAATAAGTACTTAATCACTCTGTCTACACTGCAGGTATCAAACTTGCTTGCGATTGCGACGTACCGCACCTTGCGCTAACACTAAATAGCCTACCTAGCTGCGAGCAACGTGGAAGCAAGCTCGCCGGCCGCTGCCACGGTACTTCGGTCAGCTCGCGTGTCACAGTTCTAACATTTTAGACAGTTAATAATCTAAAGGAAATAATAGTATGGGTGTCTGCGTTGAATCTACCTTTTCATCCTAATATCCTAATTATAATATTATAAACGCGAAAGTGAGTTTGTTTGTTTGTTACGCTTTCACGCTAAAACGGCTGAACACATTTGGATGAAATTTGGCACATAGGTAAACCATGATCAGGGGGCCTACTCCCTCAGCGAAATCCGTAGGTTCGGACGTCGTTACGGGCGCTTCGTTGTCCGTCTCACTTACGGACATACCGAGTAAGTTAGACAGAGAGCGAAGCGCCCATAACGACGGCCGTAACTACGGATTTTGCCGAGAGAGTAGGCCCCCTGGATTAGGACATAGAATAATTTTTAGCTAGCAGCTAGTTGCCTCATACAAGCAAATGCGGCTGCACTACAAACCGCTGTGTCGCAGCTGGGTTCGGACGGATTATTACTGCTTTAAGTCATTCGCAAGATAATGCAGCACAGATTATGGGTGTCTGTGTTGCATCCGCCTTTGTATACGCGACCCGGCCATATGCTTCGCGTCAGGAACAGAGCTCCTCACATACAGTAAACTATGTGAATTACGCTCAGCCAAATTTGCCTTACCTTTGAGATCCTACGGATCCGTTACTAGATCGATGAGACGGATTACCTCCACAGAATTTATGCACTTTGTGAAGATTCTGTAAACTTGTTTATTTTTTATTTTATAAGTTTTGTAAATTGTCGCACAAAACGATAGTGAACTTCTCTCCACAAAATGGCCATTTAGATTGAAAACCTCTTCCCACTATGTTTTGTTGTTAAAATGGCGCCAAGCGAGAGCATTCACCGACCACGCGAACACGGCGAAATGGTCGTCGACTCGTCGGGAACTTCTTTTACATTGTTCGTAAACAATGAGTGAGATTGGCGAAACCGATCAATCAGTTACAAGAAAATTACTATTTTATGAAATAACATCAATGAGACTCTTACATAATATTTTGTAGTACGAAGAAGCGTCTAGGAGTATAGCTAGTCCTAGTTGTCTTATGATATTTCCTTATTTATTTGATTAGAAAAATAAATCATCTCAGTTTTAACTGACTTTTAAAAAGGAGGAGGTTCTATGTTCGTCTGTTTCTTTTATTTTATTTATATTTTTGTCCGTCGATATTGTTGTCAATTGTGGACCCATCGTGAAAATCCTTATTTCATTTGTTAAGAGGAAGCTTGCGCGGTGGTCCCTACATTTTATAACTTTACTCGGGTAGTTTTTGAGTTAGCTTCAATAATTTAATAGGTACATATATTTCCTATGTGGATGATGTTATAATAACTTCCTGTTACCTGTTATTTACATAGCAGGTAGTGGTATTCGAATTTGTTTGGGGTTGGTCCCAGTGGTACCACAGCTAAAAAGTGAAAAAACAACTTTTTACAAAAAAAAAACAACCTACTTAAAAAAAAACCACTACAAAGCATTGATATATTAAAAGGAGGAAGATATGTTACGCGCTAACATCGCAATCAGTAAACCTGGGTTCGGTGCACGACTATGTGGACCACGACTATATGGACCAAAACTCACACATCTGTGATCAGTGTGATCACAGTCGCAAACCTACAGTTACCGATAGACAAGAACAGAGATAGTAGACGGCGCTGTCGTGCGAGCGAAATCGCGTTAGTACTCGTCGCCAATGAGGTCTCGCAACTCGCGCATTATGTGCGTATCGTGTCTCTCACGCATGTTTGATATCTATCTCGCTCTCACAAACATGGCGAAGCAAACATGAAATATTATTATAACTTTCAATAAATTAGCATTTTCGGCTGTACTTACGAGCGGTAAGTAATCCCGTGTGTCTTATTTTTCTTCCTTGTATTGAAGTCATTTTGATGCGTATTTATCACAAAAAAAAACTCACGTAGTTTGATAGGACCAAGCGCTGTTACTAGGTCCCGTATTACCGCTTTTAATACATCAATGTTGTCAATAGTTATCTTAAGTCTATACGTGAGGACTTGTCATTGGCTCTTTGGTGACTATCGTCTCCTTTTATTCTGTTTCTATTAGCTGTAAGTCCTCCATGCATTAAATAAATAAATGTTACAAAGTGAAAAAATAGCTTTAATTTCGGAAATCGGTCTTTGGTTTTAAGTTTTCGTGTTTTGCCTCCGACCTCCGAAATTCGTTTGTCTTTTTAGGGTGCCGTACCTACCTCAAAAGGTAAAAACAGAACCGTTATATGATCGATCACTCCGTTGTCCATCCGTCTGTCAGTCTGTCAAGTCCCTTTTTCTCAGGAACGCGTGGACGTATCAAGTTGAAATTAATATCAAATACAGGTCTATGGTCCCTTGGAACTCTAAAATAATCAAGCTTCTAAATCAACGGAATAAAAAAATACGGTCATTTAAGCGACATAGTTTGATACTAAATCAAAACCTTAGGTACTTCCTGTGTTCCTGTTGACCTAGAATCATGAAATTGGCAGGAGGCAAGGTCTCATAGCACATGTAAAGGAAAAAGTTCGAAAATTGTTATTTTGTCGTTTTATATATATATTTTTTTTTTTTTGTCATTACGTACTTACATTTGCACGTGGAAAATTGACCGTGACGTTTATCATCACTACATAGTATAAAACAAAGTCGCTGTCGCTGTCTGTCCGTCCCTATGCTTTAAAACTACGCAACGGATTTTGAAGCGGTTTAATGTAGAGAAACACTGTTTTTAGAGGTTTCTAATGTGATGTCGTAAATACACACTTTTTTTGCGCTTACATTGCAAACGCTGGTTGAACCCCACGAGATAGATCAAAATAATGTACTACAGTATTGCACAGCTTAAAAAATCCAACAAAAAAGTCCGCGATAGCATAATATCTATCTTCTAATGGTTACTGTAGGTCATCCTTATGGCTACTACACACAGTGCCGGCGGCATGGCCGCCGGGCGCGCCCGGCACTGCCGCACAAACAAACGCAAAGGAAATGAAGGCGCAAAAGCCGGAGGCACGTGCCGCGCGGCAAAAGCCGGCGGCCATGCCGCCGGCATGTGTGTAGTAACCATAAGGATGACCTACAGTAACCATTTTTATCTTTCAGAATTTAATAAAAATTTCATTGTTATTTCCGAAGCTATTATGACTGGTATTATATTAATCCTTATCCAATAAAATATGTTATTTAAATCGGGATTTAATTTAGATTAAAATATTGACATCATATCATTAAAATGAATACTTTGAAAGATATCGCAGATTCAAAATTAGGCGTAACCAAATAATTATGTTTGACGACAACGCGGGCGCAGCGGTAGGAGTCAATGACGTTTTCCTCGGCTACTATGTATCTAATCCCGGTAGTAGGTACGTTCCCGTGGGATATTTCCCGAAATCTACGCGGGCGAAGCCGCGGGCAAAAGCTAGTCGATGTATAAGAGAACATGTTTTTCAACTGTAATGTTAACTTTGTTTTTGGGATAAATTCATCCTAATTATGGAACCCTTCATTGTGCGTGGTCCGACGCGGGAACTTGGCCTGTTTTTTTGTTTTAGTTTATACTAGCTTTTACCCGCGGCTTCGCCCGCGTGGATGTCGCAAAATATCCCATGGGAACGTTCTACCGGGAATACATACCTAATAGCCAAGGAAAAGATCATTGACTAACTTTCAGCGGACGCAGTGGTAGGCTCTACAGCTCCCGCGTGATCAACCATAATTATTTTGTTACGCGTAATTTTGAAACTGTGATATCTCTTAAACTATTCATTTAAATGATGTGATGTAAAGGCATATTTTAATCGAAATTGAATGCCCAATTTAAATAACCTATTTAATTGGATAAGGATTAATAAGATACCGGTCAAAATAGCTTCGGAAATAACAATGAAAATTTTATACAATTTTGAAAGATAAAAATGGTTATTGTGGGTCACCCTTAAAAGATAGACATAATATATGCCATCGTGGACTTTTTTGTTGCAATTTTTAAGATATACAATACTCTAGAACATAAATTTGATTTATCTCTCACGACTTACGCAGCGCACGCCAGTAAAGCTCCCAGTCGGCATGATTTTTTCCGACATCTTCAACAATAATCGTCATATTTCAGCCAATTTACACAAAACCTTAATGAATTATACACTAAAACCTTCCACATGAATCACTCCGTCCAATGGTGAAAACCGTTTGAAAATCCGTTCAGCAGTTTTTGAGTTTATCGCGTTCAGACAGACAGACAGACAGACAGACAGACAGACAGACGCGGCGGGCGACTTTGTTTTATAATATGTAAGGTTTTTTTTTATTTTAGGTTATAGGTACAATTTACTTTAGGTGTTTAGAATTTACCCAAAAGAATCATTAGGGGCAAATGAATTTGCTAAATATACAATGATCAAAATCAAGTCCGTGCGCTTTTGCGCCATGTGCGGTTGAGTACGCTCTTTCTGCTATTTCGATCATTACGAGATTAGCAGTAATATTTATCCCTTTGGAATATTCGTCAGAATCGGACTGCCGGACGACGGTAAAATTCCGTGTAGTGCACAAACGCCCTCAAGACTTGAGACGATTTCAGTAGGTATACCTACATAGATCCGGGGGGCTTGACCATGTAGTATACAATGTCGCCCATGCGCATGTGACCGCCCGTAATTTTCTGAATATTCATGAAAAAATATCGAACATAAACTTCAAAAGGGGGGGTCTATATACATATAACATTTTTCATGTTATTCAATTTTTAATTAAAGATTTGCTTTCTGGTTTTTGACACATCTCCGAAGTTTATGGGTCGATTTGGATTCTGTTTATTATTTCCAAAAGCTTATGAGTTATTTTAACAGGTTATTTAAAAATTTTACAAAAAATTATCGACTACGAAAAAAAACGGAAACGAAGTAATTTTTTCGGTAAAAAATTGTGTATTTATTTAAAAAAAACTAGTGAAAAATGTTATAGATAGACCCCCCCTTTTGAAGTTTATTTTCGATATTTTTTCATGAATATTCAGAAAATTACGGGCGGTCACATGCGCATGGGCGACATTGTATTTATAAGATAAAACTGAAAAGTACCTTAAATCTAAATCCGGTATAGTCGCCGTGCGCCGGCGGCGACCACGAGATGGAGGCTTGCTTGTTGCGGCCCAGCGTCACCGTCAGGTTCGTGGGCGGCTCCGGCGCTGTGTCCACCAACAATGCAATTCTTGTTATTGTACACTTACACGGCAGAATAAAAGAAGGCAAGCCAAATTAAACCATCAGTTATTTGTGTACGACATAAATTGCGAATCACTATTGCGTATTCTCACTCGAGTACTCGCAGTCGCAGTAGACTGAGTAGACGATAAATTACGTCTTGTTTTTGTTTTGGGGCAGATTTTAAAAGTTCTAGCAGGCATTATTGTAATAACTCAAGCAATAAAAACCAGCAAATTGCAGATGTAAACTAAGTGAACACTACCAGTGATGATGGTTTGATTCCACGTCAAAAGGTCGGCGAATGTGGCGTTGGAGTAGTAGAGCATGAAGTGGTACTTGGTGCCGGGCAGCCCCACGAAGTTGATGGTGTTGGCGCGCGCCGGCACCGTGAAGTTGGGCGACGGCGTGCCTTGCGGCGGCCGGTAGTCCAGCCGGTAGTGGCCGCCCTCCGGCGCCTCCAGCTCGCCGCCGCCCGAGCCCGGGATCTCGATCACCAGGTCGGCGCACTCGCCGCCCCGCCATGTACTCTGCACAGTGTTCAAGTACGTCATCTCATTGATATCTTTTCAAGATCATACATCAAATTACTTGTTTGGCAGAAACAGTATTCTGTTAGAATATAATAAATATATTTATTTGTAATTAATGTAGTTACAAAATTCAGTTGTTACAGTTTGTGATGAACCCATGTAGGACATTCTACCTTAATATACCTTAACAATTTTGTACATTTGAATGTATTACAATAAAACTAAATTAGTTATTCAATTCAGTTAACTTATGGGCTAAGAATTCTTGTGTTCTTGTTCTTGTATTGTATTTTTCTATTAATAATGCTGTTCAATGTCTTTTTATAACCTTTTATAACAAGCTACCCACTTCTCTGCTAGATTTGCCTTTTAATGCGTTTAAAGCTAAAGTAAAATCCAACCTTTGTTCAAAGGCATACTATTCTATCAATGACTACTTAAGCAATAAAAATAGTTGGTCGCTGTGATTAACTCAAGACAATGTTTATGTTCTTTCTCCAGAATTAGCTTACCTACTGACAGGTTATATGAGTTTATAGAATGTTTAATTTATTTGACTTTATTATACAATTTATTTTATTTTTATTTATTGTTGACATGATCTACTCATTACAATGTTTTCGTATGAGTTGTATTGCAATATGTGATTAGCTAGCGACCTCGACAGTAGATTATATATTATTCTTGCCTAACTGTTGATCTATTTTTGATTTATTTTTACTTCAATGGTCCTAGTTTATCATATCTAATTATGTGACTTCGAGTTACAGCTTTATTAGCTATATGTAAGCGGGCACGCCCTTTATGCCTGGAGGCTTTATAATTCGGGTATTAAGTTCTGTTTACGTTTTTAGTTTTGCTTGAGTTTAGATTTCGATATTTTTTTTTGTTGGTACATTGGCGCGTGCTAGCTGTCATTATGGCATATATTTTATTGAATGTTTTGTGTTGAGTAATGTAAATTATTTGCATAGGTACTATTGTATAGAATCAAGGTTTTTTTTTTTTTCTAACTGAACAGACAGCTGTGCTGCTGGGGAGTTTGTTGCGCCACTTCTTCTCTCCAGCAAAAGCACTAGGAAGTGGTGAAGGGCGGGCGTTTTTGGGGGACTGTCTTATGTAATTTTGACGTTCGAAAAGTGCTGATTCTCAGCCTAATTTGAATAAATGACTTTTGAATTTGAATTTGTATTTTACATTTTTGCGACGGTAGATCTTTAATATAGTTTGATATTTTATAAAAACATACAGGTAAGTCTCAGAATTTTTAATATGAAGGTCTATATTTTCAGTAACAATGGACCACATCAGTTTAACTTATTGTTCTCTCTCAGTACCATCTCTCCATTTTGTAAAATGTTTTCCAGCTATACAACGGTGTGAGGCAGCATTTGATATTTTCTCTGCAACCTTAATATGAGCCTAAATTAAAATTAACATGAGTCATTGCAACCATACAACTAATAATAATAAGTCCAATAGCAGCAAATTATTTATAAGCTTATTTATAATTAATTTTAACTAGCTCATACATTGTGCACGCTGTGTTCACTATTTTAGGGCATGCAGTATTAAGTGATCTTTATGTTTACCTAGTAATTAAGTTATATTGTTATGCCCGATTTGTGAACCAATTAATAAAAATAAAACCTACCGCGGTGTTGCCTACTGGTGAAATATGGCTGAACCTATTCCATATATCACCATGTATTGTACCCATATTTGCAAAATAAAATATCATTATCAAAAAAAAAAAAATTCTCACCATCACCATCCCACAATTCACATACACCCAAAAGAAGGGTAGCTTACATACTAAGTGCGGAATTCACGTTATCAGCACATCTAAACGTGTTCAACACCTGTCAGTGTACAATATTTCATGTCTATTTTGACAATGACAGCTCTTAAACGCGTTTTAGAAATGCTGATCGCGTTCAGTTTTATTGGTGATAGATAATAGTAGGGCTATTATCAATTGCAAGAGTTACAACATTTGCGACCCGGTTTTCACTCTTTCTCCCTATTCCAGTCTGCAATACAATGACACTACGCTCTCATCATTCCACTAACTTTAGGCATCAATGTATATTCTTTCTTTCTTTCTTTCAATGGTTAATTTCTGTATGCATTTTAACTTCTTAACTGTTTTCATTTAATTTTATAATTTTCATTTCTATATAATAGTTTATCATAATTATTTTTATAATTAATTGCAATTTGTGTCTTTACTGTGAATAAATCAAGCTTAATTATATGTTCTGTGAAACACAGAACATCCAAATTGCCTATTCTAGTGGGCCCAGTAGGCTGCGCTTTGTCTGGGGTCCACATTCACCGCTACTTCTACTAGTGTTCTCTATACTTGCTCACTAAGAATTGTTTTAACTAGTGTAGGTCAATATTTTATTATTATTTGTAAAATGCTTTTATTATATAAGTTTTTAATATGCTTGGGTTGAATTGGGTGATTGCCTTAGATAGGCCAATTAATATTATATTTTGTGCTGACTCTGTGTTATGTACTCATTCAGTATCCTACCAAATTATGACAAAACATTAATCTACACAATTTAAAAAAAATAAACAACCAGTTATTAATTAGCAAAACTAACTACAATGTTTTCCAAATGAAGTGTATGAAATATTGGTTTGTAATGCAATAATTAGCCAAACATTGGTAAAACCTTACCAACCAACCATAACTCTATGTATAGTCTCCATTACTTAATTTTTTATTATAATTGACAATTGCAATAGAGCCACAACTATTTTCCTCATACAAACTTGTTAAGGAGGAAAACAATTATGATTTTAATATGATTCAGGAAAGAACATAATCCTATCAACAAAAAAATTAATAATTATTAATTGTTGGTTTTTCCTCCAGGATTAGGAAAATACCTCTTAAACTACCTACACTTTAGATGCACTTATGGATGGAATATGTGTTGTTACATCTAGTCTTACAAGAAACTAAATAAGTTCTGCTTCTTTCTTTTATACTGTAATCACACACATAGTTGCAAAATTTAGACTATAAAGGCGACTATAGTCATTGCAGGCAACTTTTTGCTAATATGTGTGTGACTGAGAATAAGTGCAGCCTATTAATTAAGAACAAAGGTATAAGTATTATATAAAGTACTTTCTTTTCTGTTTATCATTAACTTTATTTTTCTAAATAATATCTTGGAACTTCAAAATAAACAATACACAGATAAAATTAAGAACCAAAAGTATGAAGGTGAAGGTCTAAGACTCCCTGACAGAATATTCCATTTTTTTTACAGACATAGTAGCCTGTCTCCAACTTCATTGAATAGTTTAGTTCTGTGTTGATATATACTACCAGTTCTTATTTTCGAAGCATTCAACACACCTAGACAGTTGTAAAATGTCTGTTAATTTAGGCAACACAACAAGTTATTACATAGATATCAATGACTTGTTGATGTCGTTTGTTATGTTTATATAAACAACAACATAGCCAGTTGATAAATACTGAGGTTGTAGGTATCGGGGTTACGGAGCCCTGGTACGAGTAGCGTGCGACAAGGTTCGCCAACTCACCGCACAAACGGCGAGCAGCAGTGCCAGGGCCGCAACGGCGCGCGCGCACCCAGCCGTTGCTTGCACAATCGACCTCTTCCACATCATTGAAGGCGACGACTGTCCGATTTCACGACACTTTCTCTTCAATACAACACTGTGTTCCGTATGGATATGATGCATGGTTCACTTGATGGGCTGTCCTCGGTATTCATATCTTCAATTCTTCATGTTACACTACAGTACTACTAACTATACAGCACGAATAAATTCCTATTTTATCACATTACAAATTTCGTCTCGCGACCTTTCTTGTCGGGAGTTGTCAAATAGTGATTGACTAAATATCGAGTAATATCAACATGAATCGATTAAGATAAATTGAGAATCGATTTTTATTATTATAAACCGATTTTCACCAATAACACTCGTGATCGCTGTGATTGATTCAATCAACTAATAGCAATCATATATTATAATATTATTTTGTCTTATATTTTATAATTTTATATTACAGCACTGTTAACTGCCAAGTTTCACCATTAGCGGGGCGCTAGCAGCCAAACAATGTTTTCTTTGCTCATAGCCACAGACTACAATTATTTAAAGGGTACTCATAGCATTAGAATGGATTGTATTCTAGTAAATGATTATTTTGAGCTATAATATTGCAATGCAGTGACGTCATTCACCCGTAAATTGCGATCGCTACGTGAGCGGTCCCGTGTATTATCTATGGTGAGCGGTCACCGCTCTTCTAGGAAACCGTAGTGACGGTTGTCATGAAAATGATGACAGTGGCAAAGTTCCGTTGTAGCCCCGCCACTTTTGTAAAGTTATTATAACTGTCAAGCCCCGCGGTTTGACATTGACTCGCTCGAAACGTCACTTTTGGCGCGCGCGTCAAAGTGATTTAGGTATTTATGCGACGGCCGGGGTTTGACGATCTTGACGATCGTTAGTGCATGTTTACGGAGACGCGGGGCGATGGCCGTGGCTTGCGGCGCGGTAGGTCGGCCCTCACAAAATTCAAACATATGGCGTTGTATGAGAGCGTTTACGGAGAAGCGATTTTACACGCGTGTTTGCTTGAAATGCAAGCGGAGCCCGCGGATGGTAACGCCGCGTCGCACGTGGCATTGCATGTGGCGAGGCACGCGGTGGGGACCGCGGCGGGGCCCACGGCGTCGTACGCTCCAATACGAACACCGGCGAAGCGGCGCTTGCGGCAGAACTTTCCACCAGTCTTGCACAGAGTACCTTTTATCAGTCTTCAAAAGTCTCTAATACAGAATACTGGTATTCAGCTGCATCCGGTTAGACTGGAAGCCGACCCCAAGATAGTTGAGAAAAGGCTAGGAAGTTTGATTGATACAAGTCTGAAAGTTATTTGAAGTAATTTTTTTGTTCTCAAAGGAAATACAAACTGTTTTGTTCTCAAAGGAAATACAACCATAACGCGTATTCGTTTTTATTTTGGGCTAGTCCATTGTGAAAAGGAAAAGTTTTTTGTGATTTCTTACTTTTCTAGTACTCAAACCTCAGTTGGTGTTATAGATTTTTTTGATCCTTATAAGAAACAGGATCGATAGGGATCAAAAAAAGTTTATGTGTAAACTGCCTATTTGCTTGCTCACTGTCAATTTTTTTCAAAATCTGTGCACGCGTGCAGTGCAGACAGTTGTTTGTTTGTGGGTTTTGACTGACTTGAGGACTGACTTTACAAATTACAAATGTAACTGTAAATAAAATAATGTTGCAGTACGTTCCGAGTTAGACTGTCATCGATTTGAGCACCCTAAAAGCCGTTCCGAATAAGCGTTAGCACGATATCGATGTTCCATGAATCGTCATCGATGACGTCATGACATGCGCCATCTTGCGATAACGCCGACCATGCCTTTTCCTGATATCACCGTGAGCGCTGTCAAAATTGACAGTTGTGCTGTTTTTGTTTTGAGTCGCATTATATCTTTATACTAACGTGGCATTTTCGAAATTGTGCTTCTGGCTTGCGTTCATCACCTTCACCTTACCCAAGAATAAGAAGAAATTTGTGGTATAAACACAAAGAAATTATGATATGAAAGTTTTGACATTTGAGAGATCACTGTGAGCGCGTTCACGAGCGTTCCGTATTAGTGACAGCCCTCAGCTGTCATAATCGTGATATCGTATTCGGAACGGCAATTATTGATAACAGTGCTGTGAGCAATTACGTTTTAATTCGGAAAGCGGCCTTGAATTGACTTGTGTGACACTGACAGCTGACAACTAACCCACGACTGTCACTTATGTGACATTTGGACGTTAAAATTTACCCGCCGCCGCCGCTAAAAACGACGAAGGAAACAAAATAGTTCATGCGTAGTGATTATTGGCGGTTGAAAGCGATCCTAACTTTACACGAGTATTTTGAAGCAACACTTAACAGTACAATATCATTATTACATCTTGGAAAATGGTTGGAAATGATACAAGCGTTTGGTCGCAAGAAGAAACGATTAGAATTCTCATCGCTTCGGATATCCATTTAGGTTATTTAGAAGAGCATCCTATCAGAGGCGAGGATAGTTTCATTGCTTTTGAAGAAACTTTGTCACTGGCTGTTCAATATGACGTGGATCTGGTGCTGCTCGGTGGTGACCTATTCCACCATGCGAAGCCATCGCTGAATTGTATTTTCAAGTGCACGGAGATCGTTCGCAAGTACTGTTTTGGCGACAAGCCGGTAAGCATAGAGTTACTGTCGGACCAGAAGGTCAACTTTTCACGAAGTGTTAATTATGAAGATCCAAATTTGAATGTGTCGTATCCAATCTTATCTATCCATGGTAATCATGACGACCCTGTTGGACGAGAAGGTATAAGCAGTCTCGATATACTGTCCACAGGAGGCTTGGTGAACTATTTTGGGAAATGGACAGATTATACCCATGTGCATATTTCACCAGTACTGTTACAAAAGGGTGATACCAAGCTTGCATTATATGGTCTCAGCCATCTTAAAGACCAACGTTTGTCACACCTATTCCAAGAAAAGAAAGTTGAAATGTTGCGGGATGAGGAACATGATTGGTTCAATATACTTGTGTTGCATCAGAACAGGGCTGAAGACAGAGGAGTTGGTAACTTTATCAGAGAGGATGTATTACCAAAATTTTTAGATTTAGTAGTGTGGGGTCATGAACATGACTGTGAACTATTTGATATGAAAGGAAGTAGTGAAAAAGATCACTTTAATATTATTCAGCCTGGTAGCACAGTAGCAACCTCGCTGGCTGCAGGAGAAGCTAGACCCAAACACTGCGCATTGCTGCAAATACATAAAAGTGATTTCATTCTAACCGCTTTGCCTTTAAAAACTGTAAGACCATTTATTTTTAAAACTGTTGTTTTATCTGAACAAAATCTTGGTGATGAGGATGTCAATGAAAGCGAAAAGGTGCAGGAATTCCTTAAACAAAAGGTAAATGAGGCAATAGCAGAAGCAGAAAGTCTTTTATCTGGTGATCCCAGGCAGCCAACTATGCCATTGATAAGACTAAATGTATTTTATGAACGTGAGGATCAGGTTTTTAATAGAGCCAGATTTGGTCAGTATTTCACTGGCCAAGTTGCAAATTCAAGTGATATCCTTTTATTGAAGCGGGAGCGTAAAATTCGCGAGAAGCGACAAGGACAAGGAGAAGAGATCAATATGGCAGACTATGTGGCTGACTCCACTGATGTTGAGACATTACTGCGTGCCTACTATGAAGCCCTGCCGCCGGAGCGCCGCCTCGCCGCTCTGCCCGTCCAACTCATGACAGAGGCAGTGCGTGATTTCACTATCAAGCAAAACGAGGAGATCCTGAGGCATGCCTTAGAAGCCCACAGGAGGCGTTGTATCACTACTTTGCTTGAGTCGAACACGGACACCGAAATCGAAGCGATCGCCGATCGTCTGCGGGTGCTTCGTGACGAGATCGATTCTTCTGATGTTGCACAGCTCGCAGCGCTCAACGCTGTGCCTGTGCCGGCGCAGATTGTTGTTGATGGATCTAGTGACGAGGAGTTAGTTAGGTCGGAAGTAGAGGCGAGCGGACGTGGCAGAGGACGAGGGTCACGCGGCGGGCGCGGGTCGCGTGCTCGGGGCTCGCGAGCGCGGGGCCGCGGCCGCGCAGAGCCCGAGCCGCCGGCGCCCGCGTCGCCGGTCGCTGCCACTCCCGAGCGTCGCACCCCGCGTCGCGTGGCCGCACAGAAAAATGCTACATGGATTCAAAACTATGCCTCAAAGACCCGTCGCCGGGATTCATCAGAGATCGACGACTCGGACTGAATGAACTTGAAATTAGGAACACTAAGCGTATTATATGAAGCATTTGTTTCACAACTTTTTGTATTCTAACTTTTATAATATTTTCAAGAATGTAATGTGTAAATTGATTGTAGCTGTAGGTGTTTAATACAAATATTGTTCTATTCTGTTATGCGCGGCAGGCACGCGTCTTGTATATCCTTGGCTATGCGAACATCTCGCCGCACATTATCGATACGCAGCTCTACGCCATTGAGCTTATTCGGCGACCGAGCAAGCTGTCGCGCGCAAGATGCAGACCTATAGACCTAACTGTTATGAATCTAAATTGAACACAGCCAAAGAACAGCTCATTGCTTTGAATAGATTGTTAAGATCCGAATTGATTGTTAAGATTGCCAATAAATGAACAGATATTCGAACATTAACTTTTGTCATTTCTACTTACCGCTATTTTTACTGTTCTTTATCTTTTTTGTAACTACACAACAACAAATTGTAGATACATTGTAAATTATTTGAGTCGATGTACAAAGGCGGTTTTTTTTTTGAGGATCTCGTGGCTAAATAAGGTGTGGCAGGTTAAGCTACGCTTGCCGGGGTTGGTCAGTGGATGGGTGACTATCTTTACATACAGACTCATAAGCCGTTGGTCCCAGCTGTCATTCGTAGATCTTTGACAGACGCGGTTACTAGTCGTCGAAGCCCGAAAGTCAGACACCAGTCTTACCAAGGGGTATCGTATTACCCAGTTACTGGGCTTGGTTGTGGAGGTCAGATAGGCAGTCGCTTCATGTAAAATACTAGTATTCAGCTGCATCCGGTTAGACTGGAAGCCGACCCCTACATAGTTGGGAAAAGGCTATGCAGGTTGATTGTACAATGGCGGATTTTTTGAAGTTGCTCCCAACAAACCTAGAAGCGAAATCGCAATAGAGGGTAGGCTGTTCTATTTCTGACACTGGTAAATTATTAAAGTAGATAACTATGGGTTTAATTAGCCAGTCATTGGTGATCAGAGGGCGGATTAAAAATGTCGAGAGCGCCCTAGGCAAGCACTTCATCGACGCCCCTCCAGTGGCCATACCTATATTATAAATTTTAAGTAGTGCCTATATAAATAATAACTAATGCTCGCCACGCGGTTTCACCATGCATGATGCATCTTGTGAGAATTTGTGGATCATGGGCGCCGGCAGGTTTATTTCCAGGGGGTTGCATCTTCAGCTCACCTCGGATATGTTGGGTTATCGTTTGTCCATTCATACAAGGAGTAACATTGTCGACTTATGCAGAAAAGCTTAAAAAATAAGAGATATCGATAATTTTTTCATCTCGCCTCAAATGGGGTAGGTTTTATTTTGTCCATTAATACAGAAAGAGGACTAGGGCTGGCGCACATCTAGCGAAGCGCAGCGCTGCGCATTCGATACTGCCAAACAAATATCGACCTTCCATTCGTTGAAATAAAGTTGAAAATAAATAAACTTCCATTAGCTCGAGAGCGCGTCTAAGAGGACTTGAGGAAAGAGCCGCATGTCTCAGGTTATTTATTCTCAACTTTATTTTTAGGCAAGCAAAGTTCATATTTGTTTGGCGGTGATAACCGCGCGCCGCGTTGCGCCTCGCCAAGTGTGCGCCGGCCCTAACTGTGTCGATTTATACAAAGAAGCGAATTAAGATAGAGTAGGGAGTAGGATGCAAGAGCGAGAGAAGCAAGCTCGATAATGTTAGCACCCCGCCTAGGGCCGGTACTTGTTTATTGGGTACTTTGTCGATTAATGCACAGGAAGCTTTAGAATTGAGAGATTGCAGAATGCTCGAAAATTTTAAGGGCTCTTTCAATTTATGCGTTTCGTGTCGGACCGCTGACGCACGCTCAATTTAGGCGTTCGGTGCCGGACTGCTACCGTATTGCAGCGGCCCGACAGCGAGATATAACCTGCGGCACGGTAAGCGTGCGGCAGCGGTCCGACACGAAACGCATAAATTGAAAGCGCCCTAATACTTCCCGAACAGGTTATTACTTACTCAGAGTCTCGTGCGGCAGCGGTCCCACACGAAACGCATAAATTGAAAGCGCCCTAAGAGTTCGCCTCGAATAGGTTAAGTTCTCTATTATGGTGTTAGGCGTTTTTGGAGATTTCTTTAGTTCTGTATGTTTTTACACCTACCTACCTATATTTTGCAATTGCTATTTATGGTGCAAGTACCGTCTTGCACCCCGCTCCCGGCGCCCATGTTCGAGATAAAATTTGTAAATCTGGGTCTCCTGTTATCTACATACCACATCACAATCGGTTTAGTAGGTTTTTGCATGAAAAAGTAAGATATACCTATAGTCTATACACACACTTTCGCAGTTACAAACTTATTATAAAATTAGTAGGGATTATTAGGTAGGCAGAGACGGATTCAATGTCGCGAGAGATTCCTACATACACATTATAAAAGGTTCTTATAAAGAGAAGTAGAGCTTCCGAAGCGTGCTTCGCCTTCTGCACGTATCCTGGGCCTGGGCCCTACCCAGTGGCGGATTAAATGTCGAGAGCGCCCTAGGCAAACGCCTCATCGACGCACCTCTAGCGGTCATATATTAAAAAAAAATTGTACCTACCTAGTACTTATATAAATTGAAAGATACTGGTGTGCCAGGTGAGTTAATTAATGTTTTTAAATATTGGTATGGCCACCAAATTAACCAGGTCAAATGGCTTGGCGAACTGTCTGATGAGTACAGATTGGAGTGTGGAGTGAGACACGGGTTAACATCCCCGTCATCCTTCACTCTTCAACTTGTACGTGAACGGGCTGATTGTTGAGCTGAGCGACACCGGCGTAGGATGCTCGACGATGGTCGCTGTATCAACAGTATTAGCTATGCTGATGATATGGTGTTGCTCAGCCCATCAATTACTGCGCTCAGAAAGCTCATAGGTGTGTGTGAGGAGTATGCGAGGGTACACGGTCTCCTGTACAATGTACAGAAGAGCGAGCTCGTGGTTTTTCAAGCCAGGGGTCGTAAACTGGGGGATGTGGCACCTGTGTTGCTTAACGCTGTCACTCTTCGAACAGGGGCGGATCCAGGATTTCATTTTGGGGGGGGGCCATTCTGACAAGGTTCGGAGCTAGGGTTAAAGTCACAAAAACAAAAAAAGACGTTTTCTGATTTTTTTTAAATTCAACCTTACAGTTTTATCTTCATTTAAGAGGAGGGTTACATTGTTTTTATTTTAACTGCATATCTAGTTTTCGTTGCGGAAAATCATTAAAAAAAATTATGCTACCATCTCAGATATACCTAATTCAAATTGATGAAAAGCATCGAATTACTATCAATTTCAATAAATAAAGTCCTGATTCTCTCTTCCCGCCACTTTGCAATCATGTCCAAAATAGAGAAGGTCACTTTAGGAGAATATAATGTAGTATGCAAGAGCAAGCGGAGCGAGCTCGAAATTTTTTGCATGTCGCTTCGAATACGTTAGGTTTTCTTTATCTTTGACCATTCTTATAGAAATAGAAGTAAATTTATCGACTTATCAGATTTATGGAGAAAATTGAGATAATTAAGAGAATGCAGGATGCAGGCAGGAGCGAGCGAAGCGAGCTCGAAAATTTTAGCACCCCGCCTGGAATAGATTAGACTCTCTCAGACAATGCTGAAGTTGCTGGAAGTCATTCAAAACAAAGTCATAGTCGATCGTACTATGTCTATTACTGCTTTTGTAGATTTTAAAGTACACTTTTCTTTGACCATTCATACAGAAATATAAGTACCATACGGGAATACACGAATTGATTGACTTATCAATTTTTAGATAATTATGAATGTAAGAGCGAGCGAAGCGAGCTCGAACATTTTTGCACCCCGCCTGGAATACGTTAGACGGTTAGACTCTCTCAGAGAATACTGAAGTCAATCAAAACAAAGTCATAGTCGAAAAATACCAATATTTAAGCGTACTCTTACTGCTTTTGTAGATTATAAAGTACGCCTTTGCGAAATAGATTACAATATGTATTAGAGTACGGAGGTACCCTAGGCGGGGTTGGTTGGCCCCCCTGCCTACTAGCCCTGATACTACTGTTGTAAAGAATATATTTCTGATTCTTGATATACCTACCTATGAGTATTTATGCTGTGTAAAAGTAAGTGCACCTGAATTAAATCGAAAGTATAGAATTCCTCGGTCGTTTGGGGGGGGGGGCCATGGCCCCCATGGCCCCCCTGTATCCGCCAATGTCTTCGAAGAGTGAAGGAGTTAAAATACCTCGGCCATGTGGTCACCGAGGATTTGAAAGACGACGGGGACATAGAAAGGGAGAGGAGAACGATGGCGGTCCGCTGTTGCACATGTTGGCACGCAGTTGCAGCAGTGTAGTTTAGAGGTTAAGATCACTCTGTTTAAAGCATTCTGCCAAACTCTCTACACCTGCAATCTGTGGGTCAACTACACGCAGCGGGTCATCAACGCTCTCCGAATACAATATAATAACGCGTTCAGGGTGCTGGTGGGGCTCCCACGCTGCTGTAGTGCGTCTACGATGTTTACAATGCATTTGCTCGAAAAGGGCGTTTTCCAAGCAGTCAATTTGTGCGGAAAGTGTCACTTTTTTTGACTAGGGCTTTTTACTTTTCAGTTTTTTTTTAATTTTTGAATCCGACGTCTGCCCGACGCGACGCAAAGAGTTTTAATTATTTGAGAAAAGTTTTACAAATTAAATGATGATGATGATGTTGATGACAATGACGATGGCGATGGCGATGTAGATAATGTTGGTGGTGAAGATAATGTTGGCGATGGCGATGGCGATGTCGATGGCGATGGTGATGGCAAAGTCGAAGTCGAAGTCGAAGTCCAAGTCCAAGTCCAAGTCCAAGTCAAAGTCAAAGTCACAGTCACAGTCACAGTCACAGTCCAGTCACAGTCACAGTCACAGTCAAAGTAAAAAAGTCAAAGTTATCAATGATGTCTAAATCATTTATATCAAATATCAGGCCAATATGTTAGATGTTAAACATATGAGACTACTGTAAAGGTCGCTAGTTTTTTTGTTTCCTCGCACAATGCATAGTAAAACGTTGTATGATACACGTGCGTCAGATGATTTCCGACTCGTGTCGACTTATACACTCGTCGGAAATCACCTACTTTCCGCACTTGTAGCATAAATAACTATTGCGCACGCACACACAGATGGCTTTCACACTGTGCTGCGGCGCCGCATCGTTCACTTATGTTCCGCACGCGTGGGAGCGCCAACACCATCCTGAGCGTGTTCAGCCGCAAGCTGGACAGCCCCCTTTTGGGGCACTGGGTTCAAGCACAAGTGCGTGTGCCCGGGGCCCCTGTGGGTGGCAAATACCTAAATTAATTATTAAACATTTTAGGTTAAGTAGAATAAAATAAAATAAGTTGAATTAAATTAAATTAAGTTGAATCATAGCCCGAAGAATTGCCAAACTTAAGTGGCAATGGGCAGGACATATTGTTCGCAGAACAGATGGCCGATGGGGCTGAAAGGTTCTGGAGTGGCGACCACGTACCGGAAGACGTGGCGTTGGAAGGCCTCCCACAAGATGGACCGATGACCTAGTAAAGGCCGCAGGAATTCGCTGGATGCGGGAAGCACAGAATCGGTCGAAGGGAGGCCTATGTCCAGCAGTGGACGTCTCTCGGCTGATATGATGATGACGATGAAGTTGAATTAAATTAAAATTGAATTAATTTAAATTTTAAAAACTGTAAGGCTTATGTTTACTAACAACATTATGGGCCAAATGTATCTGAATAAAAAGATTTTATTTTATATAACAGAATAGAATATTCTTTTTTATGTACACCATAAAAAGTACAGATAAAAATTTAGAAATTTTACAGGGTGACACAATGGGCGGTCTTATCGCTAAAAGCGATCTTTTACAGACAACCTTTGGATGGATTAAAGTAAAAAGGAGAGACAATACTGCAGGTAGTCAGTGGTGTACCATTTATGTACATATACAATAAATACATACATACATAAAGCATATACTTATATATATATATATATACAATAATAAACAAGAAACAAGAGCAAGGAACTACCTATATGTAATGATGATTTAAGGAGAGAGGAAGTGTTTTTTTACCAGAATTTTAAAAGTGGACAAAGTTTGAGCACGCCTTAACGACACGGGCAAGTCATTCCATAACCTGCTTGAACTGTAAAAGACTTGTCATAAAAGCTGGTATGCATCGGCATCTCTAGTCTCAAGTTTTCTGATGACCTCAGATATCTATTATGTGTGTCATGAAGGAACTTGAAACGTTCTTTAAGATAAGAGGGGGTTGTAAGATTGAACAGAATACTGTAGAGCTGAAATAAGATATGAGAATTCCGGCGAAGACGTAAGGGAAGCCACTTGAGCTTTGTACGAAATTTAGAAATGTGATCATATTTGCGCAGGCCAAATATAAATCTTATGCAAAAGTATACAGGGTGGCAGGGACATCGACGCGAAGCCGGTTACCATGGATTCAGTACATGATTTTGAACCCCCCGCGTTGAAATATATTGTCGGTTATTTTAAAAAAAATCTGCTGTTTCATAGAAAATTGGAATACCTACGCGGTCAAAATGTATGGAACAGCTGATTTTTTTTTAAATAACCGACGAAAAGTTTCAACGCAGGAGGGTTCAGAATCATGTACTGAATCCATGGTAACCGGCTTCGCGTCGATGTCCCTGCCACCCTGTATAATAGGTACCTAACTAATGCTGCGACACGCGGTTTCACTTCAGCTCCACGGATCAGTTCACCTCGGATAATATGTTAGTTTATCGTTTCGTCCAGGGCCGGATTTAGGGGAGGGCAACCGGGGCTACAGCCCTGGGGCTGGAGGCCCCGGGGCCTCCACAAAAGAGGGGACCCCACAAATAGAGAATAAGGAAAAAAAAACTAATTCAGACTAATAAACACTAATAAAAAACTTTTCCTTTGATATTCTTTTTTCGTGTTTTACCATTACCTACAGTAGTACTTTGTGCAACCATGATTATATTAAATACTAGCTTTTACCCGCGACTTCGCCCGCGTGGATGTCGCAAAATATCCCACGGGAACGTTCTACCGGGAATACATACCTAATAGTCGAGGAAAAGATCATTGACTAACTTTCAACGGACGCAGTGGTAGGCTACAGCGCCCGAGTTGCCGTCAACCATAATTATTTTGTTACGCGTAATTTTGAAACTGTGATATCTCTTAAACTATTCATTTAAATGATGTGATGTAAAGGCATATTTTAATCGAAATTGAATGCCCAATTTAAATAACATATTTTATTGGATAAGGATTAATATGATACCGGTTAAAATAGCTTCGGAAATAACAATGAAAATTTTATACAATTTTGAAAGACACATACGCCATCGCGGACTTTTTTGTTTATTTTTTTAAGATATACAATACTCTAGAACATAAATTTGATTTATCTCTCACCAGCGCACGCCAGTAAAGCTCCCAGTCGGCATGATTTTTTCCGACATCTTCAACAATAATCGTCATACCTATTTCAGCCAATTTACACAAAACCTTAATTAATTATACACTAAAACCTTCCGCATGAATCACCCCGTCCAATGGTGAAAACCGTTTGAAAATCCGTTCGGTAGTTTTTGAGTTTATCGCGTTCAGACAGACAGACAGACAGACAGACGCGGCGGGCGACTTTGTTTTATAATATGTAAGGATTAACAGAAATCGTCGATCAATATTATTTTGTTGACTCCAGTCAGGCAATCTCTTATTTAAACAATTTCGCTAATTCTTTTTTTGTTGTGTTTGTTATAGTAAGGGGCCCTTACTGTAACAAACACAACAAAAAAAGAATTAACGAAATTGTTTTATGGATTTTTTTTTACACCTTGGGTTACGTTACTAAAGTTTTAGTAAGGATCACATATATTTAAGAACATTATCTTTCCACTATGTCATAGTTGCGTAGTACCTATTTATTTTGTATTTTTCTTCTTTTTTTTTTGTTACGTTTCAATTAAAATCATCTTAGTGATATTTATTTTAGAAGTATGTATGTAACTATGTATGTGTGTATTTATGTATGTAAGTAAGTATTATCTCATATTATGTGTTTTATTTTATTAAGTAATGAATTGTTTTGATTTTATGTATTTTACTTTCTCTCTACTCTTACACACGGTGTCTACATCTCTTTGTATCCCCTGTCCTATCGCAAGTATGCTGGAAGAGATTTCTTTAGAAATAAGCATCACCTTTGTACGTATATTTCTGTTCTTTTCTTCTTGTCTGTTTTTAAATGTGTGTACATAAATATAGCTATGTTACTCAGGGTGAATGTAGCTTTCTAATGGTGAAAGAATTTTAAATCGGCGCAATAGTTTTTGAGTTTATTCATTACAAACATACACACGTGACAAAAATTTAGTGTAGATAATTTTCATTTTCTCTAATTTCATTTCGTATAACGTTCAAACGGTGAAGGAAAACATCGTAAAGAAACCGGCATGTCTTAGAACCAAAAAATCGAAGACATGTGACATCTACCAACCCGCACTGGGCCCGCATGGTAGAGGCCTGTGTCCCAGCAGTGGGAACATTAATAGGCTGATTATGTATGTATGTGTAATGAGAAAGCAGAGAGCGTCGATAATGGGCAGGCTGAGCGGAAGCCCCAACAGCATCTTAAAACATTGACCGATAAGGTGGACAGCCCCTTTATTAGGCACTGGATGCGGAGGCACGTGCCAACATGTGTTGAGCCACTTAGGTATTAATTGTAGTTAGGTTAGTTTGTAAGTTTTACTAATTGTATGTGGTTTTTATGTGTGATCCGCAATAAATGAAATAATAATAAACCACCACTGCCTCCAATAGCCAGTCAACAAATGTGAAATAATAATTATTAACGTAGGTATACTAAACTATTGTAATATGAATGCTCAATCTTGATATGTTATTGATTACCATACATTTTATTTATCTCTCACGGTTTACGCGGCGCACGCCAGTAAAGCTCCCAGTCGGCGTGATTTTTTCGGAGATCATCAAAAATAATAGTAATATTTCAGCCAATTTACACAAAACCTTCCTCCTTCTTCCTGATATGCAATGGCCTCTGTAACCCCATGCAACATGAGGCTCCAGGGGCTAGTGTAAATCGTGGGGTTCATTTGATTTATCGAGTCTGGTTAAACCACGCTGGGATAGGTGCATTTCATTCATTCATTCATTTAGACAGACAGACGCGGCGAGAAGACGTTGTTTTAAAGCACATGTGTCAGCACCATGTATCTGCTTTAAAGCTACCATTTACTGGGTAAGTCTCTCATTGACTTCAATATGGCGGCTTAGAGTATGTCATGCGCACTCAAATGTCTCGCTGGTGGTGGCGCGTTTGTTGGATCATTAAGTTCCCTTCAAAATGGTTGAGCTGAATAGTGCTGATCCATACGTCATGTTCGTGAACGGACGCAGTCAGCTAGGGACTGGTCATTTCTTAGCTGCCACGGCTTATTTTAATTTTTGAATTGTTTTTGTTTTTATATTTTTATTACGGACGCTTATAACGTGCACGTCTTTCTACATTGTTCTCACATGTATAATTTCAACATGCAGTCACACGTAATCTGTTTGATAGCCCTAACACGAGTGACCCCGGATTTTTTATTTGTCTGTGTTTTATTTTTAAAATAATGCGTTTTCTTAACAAATTAAAAAAACTCAATTAAAATTTAAACATCTTTTTGGTATTGGTGTAATATTTAAATAAAACAACATTAATTGCATCTTGAAACAAAAACATCAACTTTTATTTAAGTAATAATGATCTGCAGTACGCATACATGACGTAACAAATCAGCACACACGCATCCGCACTTAAATATATTATTATTTTTTAAATGGTACCTCAAGAAGTGCTAAGTCGCGCGCGCTCAGTCTCGAAATCTCGTTTGTAATCTCGACTAGGACGGTCGAGATCTCGAACGAGATTGTCTTCCCACGATAATGAATTTGGAAAAAAGGTAGCATTAACAAAAACATATTTTTTCTGCATTAGCAGATATAGCAGTTGCATGCAGAAAGCCGTTCTAAGTACAGTCGCATATTGAGGAACAGGATGTTCCTCTCTATTTCTGGAGTTCTCTGGTAGCTTGACTCTGTTCCCGTTGTTGGAGAAGCACCATTTTATTTGAAAATATTTAAAATCACATAAAACTAAAATATGAGTTTCACTTTCAGCTTATACTTATATATGTTACTGTAAAAGCCCGAACTGCGGTAAATCTTAAGATTTACCGGTAAATCTTAAGATTTACCGGTAAATCCTAAGATTTACCCAGTCTCACCGGTAAAAGACTTTTACGCATTCAGTTGGTAAATCCTAGGTTTTACCGCAGACACCGGTAAATGTCCGGAATCAAAGATTGAAATTTAATAATAGTCGTGTCAACTCGTGTCTCGCTCGACACTGACTCAGCTAAATAATATATTAGTGAGAGGCTCGGTGTTATATTAGTGAGAAGTCCTAATTTTTATTTGAGTAATTTTCTCTGCATTTTATTTTTCTAAAGCATGTTAAACATTTTTTTAAACTTGATTAATAATAATTGACGTCGTGGTGGGGCCTGCGTGCTCCGAACTCTGGGTCGGTGCCGCTAGAGTTTACTTTGCCGGAACAGGTGTAGGATGAGGAGCTAGACCAAGAGAGATAAAAAAACCCGCAGGGCAGCATGTGGTGAGCTGTTGGGCAGTGGCGACCCCACGGACCTTATCTCGCGGGAGATGTGTTGTTCCTCACCTCTCGCTTGCCTTTATTGGCCGGCTGGAGTGGAGATTTGCAAGAGCAAACGTGCTCGGAGGAAGAAAGTATTCCAGTAAGATGCTGGCAGGGATCTTAACCGTACTTCCGGGATTGTCCTGATAGCCGTAGAATACCGCTCCACTCCTCATAAGCTCCTCAGGACATGTTGCCCCCATATCATAGTGCGAACAGTGATAATCGTCGGTTGGTGCCTCGTTTCATTAAACACGTCTATCGGGCCTCTGCGAGTTGGTTTCGGCCTCTCGTACGCCTTCCAAAAGTCCGGAAAAATGGGGTCGGGGTCCCGAGAAATGTCAAAGAAATAATAATAATAGTAAAGTAAAAACATTTTTTTGATTAATTGTTTTTATAAAACTATTTAAAATGTATTTAATAATAGTATAGTATAGTAGAGTATAGAAATAAATAAACGAAAACAGTAATGTTGAATAAATCGTTTCTGATTATTAAATGCATTGTTTTACTCTGAAAACTAACATTTACCGATATCTGTGGTAAAACCTAGGATTTACCAACTGAATGCCGGTAAAAGTCCGAAATTAAAGATTATTATAGAACAATTCGGACTTTTACCGGTGAGACTTGGTAAATCTTAGGATTTACCGGTAAATCCTAAGATTTACTGCAGTTCGGCCTTTTACAGTAACATATATACACATTTTTATTTTTTGGGTTCCGTAGTTGAGATAAATATTTACGCATGCGCAGTAAGTATTGCTTTCTTTTATCGACCGCAAAAATAAAATTGTGTTTAATTTTTCAAAAAAACTATGGAATACAAAACCTTTTCCCAGGTTTTAACCGAAAACATCTCAAAAACTGACCTTAATAATAAGTCGCGTAGAAACATCATAATCTTTTTAATTATGGACCAACCAACAATACCCGACATGCTTATGTGGCGCTCGATCCTTTCTGCTCAACCCGCAACGAAAGCGAAAAGTTATACCACTAGATCTACATTATGTAGTTTACAGCATAAATTGTTAGTATTTTCCAATAACATTAAGGAAAGAAAGAAAGAAACATATTCTGTTTGGGACACGCACAGGAAATACACACAGACAAACATTACAAAGTTATAATGCACTATCATAGTCTATTTACATATAATAATATATCTATTTACAGCGTACTGTCAGTCGTTCTATACGTGCAGTCTGTGGGTCAAGTACACGCAGAGGGCATACAGCGCCTGCGCGTACAATACAATAATGCTTTCAGGGTGTTGATGGGGTTGCCGCGCTACTGCATGCTTCTGGTATGTTCGCTTTCACGCCATCATGCGCAAGCGTTGCGCTTCCATAATGCGCAGGGTACGCGCCAGCCCCAACAGCTTCCTGAACACTATAGCTGACAGGTGGGACAGCCCCGTACTGGGACATTGGATACGCCTACATGCCAGTGTGGCGTATAATTAATTAATAGTTTGTGTTGTTTTTTCTGATAGATGTAAGTACTAACACTAGTTACTAAGTCCTGTGTATACTAACCAAATTTTAATGGATAATCCATTTATGGGTCTGAAATAAAAGATTTTAATTTAATTTAATAGCTCTATTCACAAACATTCGATACGCTTGCGTGCCGAATCGAACATCAAAGAATGTTATCTATGGAGTCCTCTAAACGCACAGATCCGAAAATGGTAAAAATTAAAATGTTGGCTTAACCCAAATATACAACCGCTATTCTTCCGACGGCTATTCGCTGTCGGGGAATCCGAATGGTTGCGAATACCTATGCTGGTGGCGAAACGCAATCTAAGTAATTTTATATGAAATTATTACTTCTAATATTAAAAAAATATATTTATATGTTGGTCGACTATTACTCGTTAACCTGTAGAGCCTACTTAGCTGTGATAGTTTTCCATTTAATTTCGTTATAGGTACAACTATCTTGAATACTTTTCACATATCCAAAAAGTTGGTAGGGGCCGACGACGACACGTGAATCTAACAAAAATGACCACTTTTTAGCTTAATATTACGCAAACGGATACCTGAATCTAAAATGTTCAGAACCAACCCCCAATATTTGAAAGATCTATCTAACGACATCACGAACAATGAAAAAGACAGTAAAAAAATAACTTCTCCATTATTTTCAAAATCTGTGAATGCAAATCAAAATTTCTCAAAAACTTAAGGTCTGTCTCCTAAGACTGTTTCCCGAATTGTGATTGGTTGAATGATTTATCACAGCCAACGCTGCAGTTGACGCGCGCTTCATATCTGTCACATTAATTTTGCGATAATTTTAGTTCGAGAAAGTGGCCCAAAATCATGAATTATATTTTTTTCGTACCAAGGGTCTCCGAGTTAAACCGCAGTCAGAGAGATAGATGGACCTGGCGAAACTATAAGGGTTCTTTGTTATCACTACGGAATCCTAAAAAGTCGTACCTTCCTATGATCTAAGTTGCTTTAACAAGTCAAACCGTTTGTTACTTTTTTCGTAATTATAAGGACTGGGCTGGGTCGATCGGTCGGGGCAGCAGGGCGCGCCGCACGTAGCTCAGCGCGGCCTCTGCGGCCTGCGCGGGCTCGCGCCCGGCGAACGTCAGCTCGGGCGAGCAGCCCGTCAGCGTCAGCACGTGCAGCGGCTCCAGCGCGGCCGGCTCCACGCGCAGGCGCATGGCCTCGGCCACGGCCGCCAGCGCGCGCGCCGGCGACTGCGCGCGGCTCCTCTCCAGCGCGCCCAGCGCCGCGGCGCGCGTCTCCTCGTCTGCGACAAGCGACACGGTCAGCGGGCGCGCGGGCGGCGCGCGCGGCGCGGGCGCACACTCACCGAGGCCGGCGGCGAGCCCGAGGTGGTACTCGGCGATCTTCTGGCCGAGGTCGGGGCGGCGCGGCGCCTCGTCGGCGTCGCTGTAGCGCTCCATCGCCTTCTCGTGCGCGCGCACCAGGGCGTCCTCCTGCGCGTGCACCACTCGTTAGAACTTCTACAAACAAAGCTTATTTCGGCACTGGCACTCGTGCTCATTTAGCTTATACGTGCATTTAAGACTTATGTTTTTATCACCGTTTTATTAGTAGGTAGTTCCAGTTAATCGCATTCGTTTCGAGAGACCACAATAATCAGAAAAGTTAGCTATGCCGAGTGACGGAGAATGTAATGTTAACATAATATAAGACATGGTAAGTACTCCACAGACAATTAATTGAAGTCCCAAATGAAGGGTTAGTCGAGTCATGGAGGTCTAAACTCGAACAAATTATAATTCTAAAAGATATATATAATTCTAAATCTTAAAGTTATTCTGCAAAAAAAAATCTCTAAATTGAATGAAAAATACTTTTGCCACGAATTTAAGAATCGCGACTCCACGTGGTAGGGACATGTTTGACCTACCACGTGACTTTTTTAGAGCCGGTTGCGCGCAGGATTTGCAGTCTTTTACGTGTTTTATATGGAATTTTTCACTTTTTGTATGGAAAATATGAAAAATTATTGCCTACATGTTGAGTTATAGGGGTGTGGTGCGGCCTGAGTGAAAATGCGTCCAGCGGAGCGTTCAGCGTTGCGTGCAAGCGGCGAAAGAGCGTTTACCGAGTGGCCTTAGTGCACGCTTATTTCTAAAACAATATCTTCGAACGAAATGGGGCGCACGCTTCCGTCACCGCTGCAAACACACTGGTTTGAACTTGCACGCGACGCCACGCTCGCCGCCCGCTCACCGCAAACATTACACGCATAGGACCACCATTTTCGAGATAAATAAGCAAAAGAAAAAAAGTTGATACAGTACTATTTTTGCACCTGAAGTCGATGTGTTGGTGGGAATTATAGTTCTTCGAGTCTTGCACATACGAAGACCTTACCTTAATACCTCCTTGCATTCTCCTACTCCTAGTAGGTACTAGTACTGTAGTAGTAGGTACAAGTACTGTAGTAGTAGGTACTAGTACTGTAGTAGTAGGTACTAGTACTGTAGTAGTAGGTACTAGTACTGTAGTAGTAGGTACTAGTACTGTAGTAGTAGGTACTAGTACTGTAGTAGTAGGTACTAGTACTGTAGTAGTAGGTACTAGTACTGTAGTAGTAGGTACTAGTACTGTAGTAGTAGGTACTAGTACTGTAGTAGTAGGTACTAGTACTGTAGTAGTAGGTACTAGTACTGTAGTAGTAGGTACTAGTACTAGTTACTGCGGAAAAGAAATAAAATGAAATAGGTAGGTACCTATTTCATTTCATTTCCTTGCCACAGTAACTACATAAAAAATAACCGTTAAATTACAAGAAATTTTACAATTTTGATTGATTTGAGTGACAAAATTTAACATGAATACTTATCGGAAAATTGGCCATACAATGCGATTTTAGTAAGATACCGCGCGTCGTCGTCACAAGTCCGAAGCAGATTATTATGCCCGTTTATTTAAAAAAACGCACTTAGAGCTGCACGATTAAATAGGTACAGACGCCAGCACATCAACCTATTACAATCTGTCAAATTTCTTTAATAGATTTTCAACTTTATCGCTAAAGAATAAGGTTCAATGTTTATTGGGAAACTTTGACAGATTGGAGCAGGTTGAGGCTGGCGTTTGTACCTATGTGCCGATCGGCATAAAAATAAAACATTATTTTGCTTCGCTAACATGTCGTTTCCTACCTATGCTACTGTTTATTTGATGTTTTTAACATTGACAGTCAAAATTAGTTCGAACTCTTCGGACGAAGAAGGCGTATTTTCAGTTTTAGGGTTTGAGCAATAGTAGATTTGGTATCGAGGAGAAGAAAAACTAGATTTAAAAACACATGATGCAGGCATTCGGAGCAGCGTGAAAATTGCTAGCTCACTTACACAAATGAAACTATTCCGCCGGCGCCACCTCGAAATATTTTTTGTTGTATAGTAATTACTTTTTCTTGAATGCACGGTGCGATGTCATATTCGATGTGTGATGTAGAGAATCTATCATATTAAAACAACGCCATCTAGTAGTATCGACGCCATGAAGTATCTACCTACGCCTACTCCTAGATGCCGTTGTAAAACTACGTCTATGACAATTAGTGAGTCGCTGATGCTGCCATCTGTTAAAAAAATGGAGGAAGCAAAATAGCCAGCTGAATAGCCAGACTTAGAATAGGGAGGTGTCATTTCTTTGTATGGGATTGGGTATCTGTACGTAGTATTATATGTATTATCTGTGGTCGAGTTCACCTCATTGAAGTCCCGAGTGACGCGTGCGAGGTTCTCGCGCAGGTAGGAGTACAGCTCCTCGGCGGCCAGCTGGCGCGCCGTTTTCTTGGTGGTGGAGGTGGCCGTGCGCTCGTGCTGGCCGATGCGCGCGCGCACGGTGAAGTGGCGCAGGTGCGGCGGGCCCGTGTCGCCCACCAGCTCGTACTCCACGCCGGCCAGGCGGTACTCCGCGCACAGCTCCTTCAGCAGCGCCACGTAGCTGCGCGCGTCCACTGGCGCGCACGGGCCCATCTGTGCAAACACACGTAACGTCGCTCAATACTACTTATTATACCTATGCATTATTGACTGCCTCGAGTGCCCACTTGAACTATTGAGTACTGGGGTACTGACTGTGACAAGGTAACATTGTGCTTGTTAAAATAAAGTCCAATATTACAAATGAACATAATAATAACTTGTAAGGGTATAAGAGAATGCATAATTGCATATGTAATAAAAAATAGTAAACAATAAAAAATGATAACATTTTACAATAATATGTAGGTATATATTATTGTAAAATGTTATAATTTTTAATTTTTAATCACCACCAATTTGGTGAAAATTAGTACCTTTAACGCCCCAGTTAAAGGTTAAGGTTATGTGGGCGTCGGGGAAAACTTACAGGCATGATGTTGTTTGTGTGTGTTTAACGCTCCTCCAGATAGTCCAAATCTTACTAACACTGGTTAGTTTCTCATGCTGCAGCACTGTGTAATTTGGAATTTGATAGCAAAGAATTGTACTGTAAATTAATTGGATTAAATAAAACTGCAGGCGCGGCTAGCGATAGTACCTATTCCTCCTATATTTATTAAAAGATGTGCCAAGTCCTTAGTATTGCACCTACAAATAATCTTTAATAGATCTTTACCCGATAGTATCTTTCCAGACGCATGGAAGGAAGCTCTCGTCATATTCATAATTGAATCTGGAGAAAAGCATTTAGTGGATTTTTATACATAGATCAATCTCATTACTAGTTACATTTGGAAAAGTATACGAAAAACTTGTTAGCAAATATCTGAAGTGATACCATAATAATATTCAGTAATGTGTTCAAATTCAAATTCAAAATATTTTATTTCACATAAACCTACATGGGCACTTATGAAACGTCAGAAGCTACGCACGGTTCCAATTGGTCGTTTCCTATGGAGAAGAGCCGGCAAGAAACTCCACGGCACGCATGTTCTTTAAACACATTACTGAATATTATTATGGTTTCGTTATATATAGATCGACCAATACTAACCTAGGTACTATGTTTTACGTCGGCTTTGTCTAAGTGCCTTAACAATCGTATTCCAGTGGACGCAATCTATACTGATTCTAGCAAGGAAAAA
The DNA here is from genome assembly GCA_948150665.1 of Conistra vaccinii. Taxonomy (NCBI): domain Eukaryota; kingdom Metazoa; phylum Arthropoda; class Insecta; order Lepidoptera; family Noctuidae; genus Conistra; species Conistra vaccinii. The sequence continues at coordinate 591,159 of OX411324.1, forward strand.
AGAAAAAAGAAAGAAACATTTTTATTCTGTACAATCAAAACGCACTTTTAAATAATAAAACATAAAATACACACAAAATTCAAGGCAAGGCAAAGCAAGGCATCAAGGCATTCGATAATGTAGATCACTGCCTTCTTATTGATAAATTGAAACTGAACTGGGTGTGCGTGGAACGTTAATAGGGTGGTTTAAATCTTACATGGAGAAGAGAGAATCAAAACTGGCAGTGAACGGTCATTTCTCTGAAAGCTATCTAGCAACCTCTGCAATCCCGCAAGGATCGCATTTGAGCCCATTTCTTTTTAATGTTTTCATCAATGACATAACTGAGTGCTTCAAACACTCTCGTGTTTATTTGTTTGCGGAAGATTTAAAGATAATGAAGCCAATTCAGAGTAATTTAGACTCGAAAATGCTACAGGACGACATCAACATATTCAACATATTTGTAGAATTGTGCAAATTAAACAAAATGATTATAAATATGAGTAAATGTTAGTACATCATACACAGTTTACACGTAATAAAAACTATAACTAACTAAACTAAGTTTTTGAGAAGAAATACTACATAGAGGGAGGGGTTGAAATTAAGAATCTGAGCATCATTCGCGACCTGGGTGTTCGACTCCATCAAGCGTTAAAGTTCCGATGTGCACATCCTGAATATTGTCTCAAGATCTTTCAAGGTACTAAGATTTGTTTTGCGTAATATTAAGGTATTTAAAAGGCCCGCTACAAAGATAAAGATTTCAACACTTTAATCTGTCCAATCCTAGAATATACTCGTAGTTCTGTGGTATGGAATTCACATTACTAGTAAAGTAAAGTAAACGTTTATTTGCATTGATTGCAGGTACAGAAATAAGATGTGACAATTAAAAAAATATGGGTGATCCTTGTACAATCTACCTATTAGGCATGCAACATTTTTATAAAATTAGTGAATCTATTAAATGAGATGCAGTGATGACCAAAATTTTTTTTTTAGTTATTACATTTCAACAATAGTCGATAAGATACATTCATAATAATAAAATAAAAAACAAAAAATTATTTAAATAATCTAGAATACAATAGGAATTATTTTTTTTTTTTTTAAACAATATCATAATAATTACGAATGTCAAATCAAATTACATTAAGTTATAAGTCAGGGTCATTTAGAAAGTCATTCACAGAATAATAGCATGATGTCAGTTTCTTTTTAAAGTTTTTTATTGTGTCATTTTTAATTATGTTAGGTATTTTATTATAGATACGACTAGGTACTACTACTAGGTTTGATGATATCAGCCTATAATGTTCCCACTGCTGGGACACAGGCCTCCTCTCTGTGAGAGAGAGTGGGCTGTAATATCCACCACGCGGGCCAAGTGCAGGTTGGTAGATGCCACATGTCTTCGAATTTTTGGTTCTAGGACATGCCGGTTTCCTCACGATGAGTTCCTTCACCGTTTTGAGAGCAGTGGTGATGAAATTATTTACACAAAGTAAAGCGCCTGCCTGGGTTCGAACCTACGACCTACAACTCGTAAGTCGGGGCTTTTACCACTGGGCCACCACTGCTTACTATTACTAGGTTTACTCCAAGCGATTAGAGAGTGTACAACAGCGGTTCCTTTACCACCTGTGCTACGGATATCACTTGGCTAAACAACTCACTAGCTACACTGACAGGTTGAGACACTATCACATGGATACACTAGCCAGTGGTAGGAATAAACTAGACTGCAGCTTCCTTCACAAGATATTGAGTCGAACGATAGCTTGCAGTGAACTTTTGAGCTCATTAGAGGTTAAAATTCCGACTCGGATTCTCAGGCATAACACATACAATTTATTTTACTCTCCTGGCTGAAAAATTAACCTCGGCGCGCCGCCGCTGTGCCAAGACTTTGTAGGCATAACATGTTAGCTAAAACTACGAACTTAGACATATGCGTGTCTCTGCTCAAATAAAATAAGAATAAACATCTAAATTGGAAAAGCCATATTGAGTTAATTTGTCAGAAACTTGATAGGTTTGTGTGCGTTAAAAAAATTAAGACAAAATGTTTCTGTAGAAGCTGCCTTAGCGGCTTACCATGGTTATGTGTCATCCGTACTGAACTGTGGGTTAATAATTTGGGGCCAATCGACCGATATCGACAGTTTTTAAAATTCAAAAACATCAAGATACATCCGGGTTATCAACAAGGCTTGGTTCCTAGATAGTTGTAAATCATTATTTCAATAATATAAAATTCTTCCACTACCTTGCAGGTACTGCAACTTCAAAAAAAAAAAAAACATGCACTACTTTAAACAACGTAGTGAGGTCCTACTTAGACAAAAAAGGGCTAAGTTTCACAACCTACTGTATCAGCCACCCTGTCACAAGGATATCTCTAAGAAAAATGCATTTTATACCATTCCCCCTCTAAAAAGCTTATTTTTATCACATCTATTAAAAAAGACGTAGTTTAATCCTCGTAAACAGGGACCAAAATAGCTGTTTAATCCCTAGGGACTAAACGTGATTTGAATTTGGAATGTGGATATTCTTAGTAAAAGTTCTATTCACCAAAGAGATCGATCACGAACATTTTATGAAGCAACAGGCTGGCAAGAGAGGGAGAAAGTGTGAATTTGATCAAAATTAAAATCTAAGATGGCGGATGCGAATTTTTTAAAATTTTTCGTCAAGTGTATCGTTTTCTTAGTTTTTGACGGTGATAAAGCCGATAGTGAGGTCAAAATGTAAATATAAGATGGCGTATGCGCTCATTTCCAAAATTTTCGTCATGGGTATCGTTGTAATAGTTTTCAAGCCCGGTAAAGCCGATAAGTCAAAATGTGAATCCAACATGGCGGCTGCGACTTTTTTTTTCATAATTTTTTTATTTTTGTTTAAAATCATACGTGAGTAGGAAATTCGTCCCTGATGGGGGTCGGACCGCACACGTTTGTTTTCTCATCAATCTTCCTAGCCTTTTTCCCAACTATCTTGGGGTCGGCTTCCAGTCTAACCGGATGCAGCTGAATACCAGTATTTTACATGGAGCGACTGCCTATCTGACCTCCACAATCCAGTAACTGGGTAATACGATACTCCTTGGTAAGACTGGTGTTAGACTTTCGGGCTTCTGACGACTCGTAACGACTGTCAAAGATCCACAAATCACACCCGGGACCAACGGCTTAACGTGCTTTCCGAGGCACGGAGGAGTCTCGGTATGTAAAGATGGTCACCCATCCACTGACCAACCCCGGCAAGCGTAGCTTAACCTGATGGATCGACCAGTGCGGCTTGTTATTACTTAGCCACGAGCTCCTCCGTTTGTTTTCTCATAGAGGGTGATAAAAAGTAGAGTGTTCACCTCGGGAGCAACACTATTTTAAGCTCGAGTGATGTAAATGTTTTTATACTATTGACGAATACTTAAATGACGAATTAATTTAGAATTACAATTATTTAGTATTGACATTAAATAAATTTGACATTTTAATTAATTTGACATAGATTCTTTGACATTTTGATAATTCCTCATTTAGGTTTGACATAATTAGAGTGTATTAATTTGTAGTTGTTCAATTTATTTCTAATTTAGTACCATAATTATGCATGATTTTAAAGTGTTTTTAGTGGACTTTAATTTTAATACTCAGCTACATTTCCACAACATATTTGTACGCCTCCTGGCATAGCATAGCGCTCTGTTCACCAAACATAAGATCTGTATTTCGTTACCTATGTTAACAAATAAATAAATAAATATTGCCAAAATTTAATTTTTTGAGTAACTCTAAATGTTAAATTTTCTTAAATTTTTAATGTCCTTTAAAAAATTATTGTATTTTCTAAATTATTCCGTTTATTATTATTACGTTTTTACTTTGTTAGCTTAGTTTTTAACTTTATTGTGCATGCTGTGGTATCATATAAGTGAAGGAGACAAGGAGTACATCTATTTATTACCCGACTTTGCCCTTTAATTATGTGTCATGTATTGTGTACATGTTTTGTTGAAGATCCTAAATAAATAAGTAGAGGAAGTGCAAGTGTGGTAATGGACGGGTTCGAGGCATGTCTAGGAATAAATGTTATTATAAGAAATGAGTAGCAGCCCAGTGTCTGGATTTGTGCCCGGCTAACGACAATAGGCCCGCCCCTTATTACGTGGGGAGGATGCGAAGTGTACCATGGATGCACTGCGGCATGTCATGCATCTCCTGTATGGCGCATGTGTATACGTACCATAGGGTCCGCGTGCACGCTGGCGGAGGGCACGGCGTAGGGCGGCGGCACGGCGTGGCCGCGGCGCGACAGCTGCTGCAGCATGAGGCGCGCCACCTCTTGCTTGGCCTCCTTCTTAGAGCGCGCCGACGCCGTCACCAACACGCCGTACGCCACACAGCGGTAGTCGAACATCGCCTGGTGCTGTGGACCTGTCTGAAAACTGTCTGTCATCAATAGGGAACCGACGGCCAATTTCTCCCGCTAGAGGGCAACGTTCACTGTATCAAAAAGAGGTTAAAGTTTCCAATAATTTTAAATAATAATAGTAGGTAAATCATTTTAATATTTATCATATTTATTTTCGCCTGGAGTGTTTCTACCCGGTGATGGCAATAGCCTCGGCCCTCTGTTACATGGGACTTAAAACATATCTGGCGAAAAATGGGGTGTAAGTAGGTAGGCAGTAGGTAGGTTAGGCCTTCTCCGTCGGGGAATACAGGCGGGATGTTGTGTTTAATATGATGCTTAACTCATTTGTACTCAAAACTAGCCTAAGTTTAATTTGTAAAACAGTTGTAAAATAATCTAGAAATAAAAACTTTATTTATTTATTTAAGTATTATTATTTATTTATAATATTTTTACACTAACAAGTAGTGTTGCCAACTTATTTTTTTTTTAATGTTTTCGAAGCCGATGCCTGTAAAAATATAAGGCAGTAGATTGCGAAAACAATTAAAATACAGGGTGGCAGGGACATCGACGCGAAGCCGGTTACCATGGATTCAGTACATGATTCTGAACCCCCCTGCGTTGAAATTTTTCGTCAGTTATTTAAAAAAAAAACAGCTGTTTCATAGAAAAGTGCAATACCTACGCGGTCAAAATGTATGGAGCAGCAGATTTTTTTTTTAATAACCGACGAAAAATTTCAACGCCAGGGGGTTCAGAATCATGTACTGAATCCATGGTAATCGGCTTCGCGTCGATGTCCCTGCCACCCCGTATACAGTGTGAATGTTTCAAAAACATTTTTACTCTCAAAAATTTGAGAGTAACAAAAAGCTGATGATGGCGGGTTACACACGCACGAGCCACAAACTCACTCGAAGTCAGCCAAAGGACGCGCGATAATTCACAAACACAGAGGTTCGGTGCGGCCGATTTTTTTCCGAAACCGAAACTGATGCCGAAACTGAACCTTCAGTCGGTCTCTAGAAGTCAGTAAACCTCCTTAAGTCCCCTCGACTTAAGGAGGTTTCTTAGATGCGACCTGCAAGGCACATCAGAAGGACGAGCGTAGGAAGCTCTCCCGCAGATAGGATGTAGTTTTAGGATTGTGAAGGAGGTTAAATAGCAGACACAATATGCGAGAGTTCCTGCGAAGATGAATAGGGAGCCACTTGAGAATCTTGCGAAAGTTATAGAAACGTGATACTTAATACCTACTTTGGTTAAAAACAAAACGAATACAGATATTTTGCAAACGCTCAAGTTTATTTAAAAGCTCCTCGGTGGCATCCAAACAACAGACATCGGCGTAATTTATAATGGGCTAATGAGAGTTTAAACAAGAGAGAGAGATTTTGGTGTTCAAGGGCAAGAAGCTCTGGAGGCATTTCAACGAATGGAACGTGAAGTGCACTTGGCGACTGACTTGAGCAACATGGGCAGTCCACGATAAATATGAGTCCATGGCCACCCCCAGGTTTTTAACCGTGTTTGGGTATACAATCTGAACTCGATTCAGACAGAGTGGAAACAGCGACGCAACATCGAGCCTATTCCGCATATACCTGCCGCCGATAATCATGGCCTGGGATTTACTGGTGTTGATTTGCAGTCCAAAGGACCGCGACCAGTCGCCAATCAAATCCAGGTCGCTGTTCATGGCAGACACGGCGGTTCGTCGGAATAGAGATGGAAGTGAGAAGAGATGACTTTGATGACTGAGTTAATAAAAATAAAAAGACGAGATAGAACGCCACCCTGAGGCACACCTGCGGAACGAACTCGCTGCGAGCGGCCTTTAGGATAGGAGTCGAATCAAGAAATAGTGGACGAAGAGTTTAAAGATTTAAGGATCCCTAGAAGGATGTCGAAATCAACAGAGTTAAAGGCACTGCTAAAGTCTAGAAGTACAAGAAGTGTGAGAGATTTGTGGTCCATAGCCCAGCGGATGTCATCAGTAACCTTCAAAAGAGCCGTTACTGTGCTATGACCAGGTCGAAAACCAGATTGAAGAGGACTAAGTAGGTGAGTAGGTCATTCGTAGATAAAAAGGAGGAAAGTTGGTGACGGTTATCGAGAGAATTATGGAAGTAGCGTCTCTTTGCATCTCTACACAGACGCCTGCAGCTATTACGCAACACCTTATACGCATTCAGGTTGCGCTCGGAAGGACAGCGTTTTAACCTCCTTTTGGCTCTATCCCTACTTGCCATCGAATGCTTAATGGCAGGAGTAAGCCAAGGAGCCGGAACATATTTGACGATACTCAGCTTATACGATCGTCATGCCCCTATCCGTAATAGGGGCATGACGATCGTATAAGCTGAGTATCGTCCTGGTAAAAATGTGAACCATATCCATGAAAACTGTTAAAGCAAGAAATAAAGGACAGAATAAGGCAAGAATTGCGCACCATCCTAACATATTTGCAAAAAACCTTATGGATGATCCAACCACGAAACATTATAAATACAACATACAACGTACACGAAGCTCACGAAGGCTTAAAAGAAAATAGCCTCAGGATCTATTATTATTAAAGACTGAAACGAAAAGAGGACTTACTAATGTGCAAGTACCGCACAAGTCTGACAACAAAGTCCTACCTGTGCTGAATGTCTACTGTACTATACATAATATAAGAAATATATTTAAAAAATCATAAATATTTTTTCAAATCCGACGGGTAGTTTCAGGGCGTAGCGCATTCAAATTTAAAAAAAACTCTTTAGCAAGTTGTTTACTATACATACACTTTATTTTGACTACATAAACAGAGAGAATGCACGAATGAAGATCATACAATAAATGTATAGTGGTCAGTGTACCTGAGATATGCACTCATATTCGGGAGTCTGCCCCATCTTCACCATCATCTCCTGCAGCACAGTCACAGCAGTCTTCATTGTGTCTGAAACGGTACAGGTACAGTTCTCAATTGCCATAGTTAATTGACTCAGGCAGGCGTGAGTTTCCGGAAATCTATTATAAAATACGATAGACGACGTATATTTGGTAACCTAATCTGCTGAACTGTTCTTAAAGAGTCATAAAGAACCCTGCTCTGTAAGAAATCGACACGTGGTTCACTTCTCAACGAGGCATTGAGGATGACGATCGACTTGTTGCGAACCTGGACACGACATGTTGCCACGACAAGCGCCACACTCATATAGGATTACTGCTTGGTCCATCTCGGCTAGGATCGTTATCAGTGCGATAAGCAAACAATCGCACAGACCATTAATATGGTCTATCTGTGAGCCAACATAGCAGCATACAGCCAGTTTACAATGTTGTTGATAAATACTATGATAATTTGTTGCCTTTCTGATTTTGACACTGACGCCATTATGTTGAAGAATAACAGTTGAATAAATAAATATTAAAACAACACAAAATAATGTTTTATGTTAATGAGTGTTTGTTTACAGTGCACAAGGACTATTTGTGGGTCGTGCTACTATGAACCCATACACAAACATACATAGCTGTATGTATGTGTGTGTTATCAATAATTAACATGAACGTATATCATGCATGAGTGCCTCAATATTAATTAGCTTGTCTAGGTCTATGGTATAGGTTTATTTCTATAAACCCAAAACTGTGTGTCTAGGTTTGTATCTTAAATCTAGACCAGTGATGAGTCATACACATCTCAATGTTATCCACATTCTACACCACCAATCTGTCAAGTCATCAAGTCACATATTTGGGCATGTTACGGCAAACGGAACAAATAAAATATTGCAATTTAAGCCAAATGTCTATGATTGCTTTTTGAAACAGGGATAAAATACAATACCGCAGTGGCACTGGTGATATTGATGATGATAGTTTTTATTTATTATTCTGTAGTACAGATATTACACAGATGGCCGATGGGGTCGGAAATATCTGGAGTGGTGAGCACATTCCAGAAGGCATCTCTAGGAAAGTCTCCCATACAGTGGACCAATGACCTTGTGAAGGCCGCGGGAATCTGCTGGATGTATATGGCGATGCTTGGGGGAGGTCTATGTCTAGCAGTGGACGTCTTCTGGCTGAAATGATGGATGACAATGATTTGGTAGTACACATACATATTTGATGTTGCAAACATAAACTCACTGGAGCTTTACCATGTACCATAATCATTGACAAATTCAAATAATAATAGGAACTTAATAAATATAAATTTAAATAAATTTGCCTAGTAACTATTTACTTGATTTTCGATTCAAATTCAAATTCAAAATATTTTATTTCACATAAACCAACAAGGGCACTTATGAAACATCAGAAGCTAGGTGCACGGTTCCAAATGGTCGTTTCCTATGGAGAAGAGCCGGCAGGAAACTCCACGGTTACTCTTTTAGAAATAAATGGTTTTTACAAAGGATTTTTTTAAATTACAGTGATAATAGGTATGAGAGGACAGTGTAGGCCTATCAAAAAGTACCAGATACTTAGCAAAATAGAAAATGGACCACAGGTATACAGTCTGTTAAGCCTACAAGGTTCTCACATTCACAAAATCTAGAGGAAAAGAATCTACCCATATAAAAGATAAATAAAATAATAAAAATCTATTTAAACTAAATGCATGATTGTAGCTACAGCTGTAACAAAATACAATTGAAAAAAGATTAATCTACTTATATATTGAAGGTATATAATGTCAAATAATAAAAGGATTATGTCCAGGAAGTATGCAAGATAAAATAAAATAATCATCGTAATTTGCTAGCATTAAATAGACATTTATATAGTTATGCCGTTAATGATGTACCAGGGAAGCCACATGTGCAGAGGGAATTTGACAAACTTCCCTGTCTTCAACGTAGTCTTTATTCTTATAGTATGCGTTTGATGTGGGTTTTAAACTTTCCATTGCTAAGTTCTGTAACCGACTTTGGCAACTTGTTATAAAAGCGGATACTGTTTATAAGAAATGATTTACTAGTTTTAGCTAATCTAAATTTGGGTATCACAATTTAATGTTTACTACGTGTATTTATATTATGGAAATGACAAGTTAGTCTGTTCCAGTCATTGATATTATAAGTAAAACTTATAATATCATTGGTTCCAGTGTTGATTTGTATAGAGGAGAACAGGCTTGTCACAGCTTGTTATTAAATAATGATTGAATTTGAATCAAATACATGGTACCTGGGTAGGTAGCACATGTTTGCTTATGTGTACATGCTCGGAGGGACTTCTTAGGGTCGGAACATAGACGTATAAACTGAACAATACAGTGACTTCAACTTCTTCGAGCAACATGGCAGTTGCAGTCACGTAGGTTGCAGTATTACTGGAGTTTAATAGCAACATACGTGTAAGTAGCACGTAGATGCGGCGCTTGCTTTAGTGCTTCAGATGCCGGTTAGATTATTATGTTTACTGTTCCTAAGTTCTATATTACTTTGATAACTTTCTTTCTACTACTTGGTGATTGCGACGCGGTCTATGTAGTGAAGCATCAAAGTCCCTTTGAAATGTAATTGTTATCAAAATTAAAGAGTAATAATCAATCGAAGTTACCTTTGTTTGACACCACTGAACAATAATGACAATATTGAATGAAGTACTGAACGGACTACAAGACCTAAATTGGTTTGACAATTAAATGACACCATAGTGACACTGACAAGTTGTCACTGACAGACAAGTGACAACGTATTTTTCTCCGAATGCAGTCAGTGTTTCCACTTTTAGGGATTTCTCCCTTTCTTAGGGAAAAGTTACCCACCGCTAAAAGCCGGATCGTGTAACGATTTACACGGCTGATACACGCGACTTGAATCACAATTTTACTGCTTAATAATGACTAATATCGTCTGTGGGCTGTTTCGCTCTATGGCCTGACGGACATGGGCGTAAACAGCTTTTGGCCCAGGGGGGGTCAAATCAGAAATTTGGCCCAGGGGGGGGGGGGGGGGGTAAATCAGAAATTTGCCCCTCCCCACATGTTTTACATAGTTTGATATTGCTGCTGCGTTCGTGTATTTTAACCGACTTCAAAAAAGAAGAACGTATGAACTTATTAAGCTTTTTTTATATGTATGTTTATCAATATTTTTGTCAATTGTGGACCGAATATAATTTTCTTTTTTTAAATGATACACGTATTTTCAAAATTGCTTCACAATTATTGACGAAAATATCGTTAACCTTAGTAAAAAAAAAACAGTTGGAGATAGAACGTCTTCCTTTTTTATTTAAAGTCGGTTATACATAATATAGATACAGCATAAAAAGCCGCGCAGCGCGGTTTTTTTTCCAAAATTAATTCAAAATAATATATTGTAATTGTAAAGGAAGGAAGAATCGTGACTGTAACATAACTTTTATCGACAACAGTACCTACTCATACAAAATCCAGGGGGGGGGGCAGCTGCCCTCCCCTGCCCCCCCCCTGGGTACGCCCATGCTGACGGATATTGTTGTCAATTAGAAGTAGAATTACCAAATAATGATAGGTAACACCGAAAAATTCAGCAAAATGTCCAAAGTGACGTATTGCGCGCGTCAGTGTCAAACAGCGGTGCTTGCGCGTTCTAAACTTTTTAAACCGGGGGGGCTTCGGACTTGACTGGAATACACTTTTACTCTGAGGTTTAGGGATATTTTATTTTGACAGGCCCGACAGGGATTTAGGGAATTTTGGGGAAAAATTGAACTAAGAACCCTATTGTTTATAGTACGCAGCACCCAATGTATTACTTTACTACGGCACCACCGACTTACTTACTAAAGGGGTTTCCCACAAACTCGTAATGAATGTAATCCGTCTAATTTTAGTTTACCATGTCCATTGTACTATTACCGTGGCTAAAGACGACATCGGAACAATAGTGGTAACAAAAAGCTCACCACAATATCTTTAGTACATAAAGCGAAATCAAATTTTAATTTTTATCATAAAACTCCATTTATTTTTCTGCATCTCGTATTATTAACGTCGTAATATGTAATTAATTGTATGGATTATCGTACAGATCAAAAATGCAGCAAGTGTTGTAGACAAATTTACAACACTTGCTGCATTCTCACTAATACAAAAAATTACAGAAAACATCGATAAACGTAATAGAGTTGCTGCCATTTTCTTTGACATGAGCAAAGCATTCGATTTCGTTGATCACAAAATCTTGCTCAACAAATGCGAGCTATATGGAATCCGAGGCAAAGCACTCGATTGGATTAAAAGCTACCTAAGCGACAGAAAACAATGTGTCGAAATAAACCAATTAAATGATCAACTTGTGTCTACCCCATTCAGATCTACTTTTAAAATAAATAAGTTCGGTGTTCCCCAAGGAAGTGTACTAGGCCCTCTTCTATTCCTTATTTATATAAATGATATTCCTCAAGTAACATCACATCAGTGCATTCTATTTGCGGACGATATTTCGGTTATAGTACCAGAAACCTCAGAAAGCAACTACGAACATTCATTAAAAAACACTGTAGAATCAATAATGAACTGGTTAAAGGACAACAACTTAACAGCTAATATTTCTAAAACCAAAATTTTACAATTCTCTAATTATAACAATACTCAAATAAAACCCATAGACCTATATTATAAAAACACCAAAATTGAAGAAGTACTTGATACAAAATTTTTAGGTATTATCTTAGATAGACATTGCAATTGGAAAGCACATATAACTCGCATATGCTCTAATTTAAACCAATTTGTCTTTGCTCTAAAAAAGCGAAGGTAGCGAGTCAAAAAACTGCTATGACTGCGTACCATGGCTACGTTGGGTCCGTTCTTAGATACGGTCTTCTTTTATGGGGTAATTCTTCTCAGGCAAAAAATTTATTTATTTTTTATTTATTATAACAACACCTTAAATCTATCTTTACAGGTTGCCATAATGCGATAGTTAGGTCTAAATACATATAAATGTCCATAGTTCCTAATCACTAATAGACTACATTAAATAAAAACTACAAAAACTATACCATTACAAACTAAATTCACAATAAACTAACAAACATAACAACTAAATTTAACTTAATTATAACATAACACCCTAAAGGTCGCCAAAGTAAAATCGTTCAGAGAACAAGAAAACAAGTCAATTGTATCAACTACCCTGTTGAGCGTGCGCAGCGCGCGTGTCAGCGGTGCGCGCTGAAGCAGATTGGTGCGTGCGGCCGGCACCACCAGCAGCGGCAGCCGCCGCCGCCTGCTCACATACTCATCCGGTACGCACAGCTGAATTGACTGTAGTATGGCATAATTTGAAATTTTGCCCCTCATTACATGGAACAAGTATGTGGCTAGTACTACTCGTAGATCCCGCCTAATTTCTAATTTGTAATATTCAACCATTCCTAAAATAAATAGCAATGGGTATCCCGGATATACTCCGTGTAACCTCAAATACATAAACCTAATATATTTGTTTTTTATTCGCTCTAGCATCGTACTGTATTTGGCTTCACTAGGACTCCAAATAGCCGTGTTGTATTCTAAATGGCTCTTTACAAGTGCTTCGTACAAGGCTCTTAAAGCACTCATGTTAGTGAATTGATTTGCCTGTCGTAAAATAAACCCTAAATAGCGGTATGCCTTTTTGCAAACCTCTACAACATGCTTGCGGAAGTGCAAATCCCTGGTAAAATGAATGCCTAGATCTTTGATGTGAAATGTCTTTATCACACAAAAAAAATGTGTCAGAGCAATCTGTGGGGTTGGACCGTTTCAATATTGCAGACCTTTATTTAAGAAATTAGGATTACTAACTCTACCTAGTCTGTATATATTAGAAGTAGGATTATTTGTTAAAAAGCACTCTGAGCGATATACTAAAGCCATAGTAAATAAAAAAGATTTCCTTTCAAGAGATCCAACCCGACTGGCTGTCACAAGATGTAGAAGCACACTCAAACAGATCAGAGAGCTACCACTAAACTACTTTAAAAATAAACTTAAGGTGAAACAATTTGATATTTTTTCCATACAAACTTCGGAGGGGTTTTACTCCACTGTTTGACATCGTACATTCAAAGTTTAACATTATATCGTTAGGTCTCATTATTAATTTTGTCTGTACGGAAGCAGAATAGTAAAATAAAAAGCCATTAAAAAGTTATAAGCCAACAAAGATTCGTTTTTCTTGCTAATTTTAACTCAACTTTGGGCGTAAATAAGTAATACAAGAAGTGTGAAATCTAGAAAACAAAATCCGTACCGACACAGAAAAATTATCGAAGATATCAATAAATTTTATTTGTAATTGATTTATGCAGTGGTTTTTCCAGAAAAACCTTTTTTCCAAAGGCCTTTTCGTAATTTTTGACGCGCTCGTTTTACTAAAATTGGTCGGTACGGTGTTTCTGTGCGTGCGAACTATACGTTGTCCATGTAGACCAGCTTCTAACTGGTAATCACTGATACTATCTCTGTCGGACACGATGCCAGGTGAGACAGCGTGGTTTTTGGCCATGCCCACCATTGAGTTCGAGCCCGCGACTAGTTCCACCTTAAGAAATGGCTCTATAGTAATGTGTTCTATACAATAAATATACCTAAGCAAAGTTCGAGATATGATCTCACTAGTAATGTAAATAAATAATGTAATATTAAGGATTTAATTTTTTTTACCTCATGATCTCAATAGAAGTCTTTTTGTTGTATAACATTTTATTATAAGGTATTTTTTTTTTTTGCATGCTGAAGTGTCTAAGTAAGCAAAATATGTGGAACTTCTTATATTTAAGCTACTGTTAAGACCTTTTATGTACCATATTTTATGCAAAATAAAGAAATTCTAATTCTAATACAAATATTCAAGAAACTCTTCAAAGGACGTTACGAAAATCGGATAAAATACGCTTCCCCAAGGTAGATCGCGACGTACGTTATATTTGACAGTTGGTTCCTCAACTCAAATTCACCTCGAGTGAGGAATCTGTTTAAGATGAGGGGTAAAATTGCAACTATGAATATCAAACTACCTAAGTGAGGTTGAGTCGAGTCGAGGAAATCATGGGGTTTTGATTTAGAATATATTATGGGTATAAGTCACATTATACCTAGAGTTAGTTTGTTTCGTCTCTCTCGATGAATGAAAAATAAATAATAATGGATGCATTTGTAATCTCGTCAGTTAATTAATGTTTTGTAGGTAATGCTACTATTATGTGGAATGAAAAATTCTAAACCAAGGAATATTTATTTACTTATTTTTAGCAAATTTTAGGGATAATTCATGAAGAAACTGGAGAACCACCAAAAACATAAGTGGAAACACTGCCACAGACACAGCCACGACACAGCAGACCCAGCGGGTTCGCACGGACGTATTTTGATCGAGGCAATTTTTTTCGTACACTGGATTGTCAATTCTCGGTATTGAGCCGAGCATTGAAAATCCAACACAGCGCATCAGGCGCGTATCCCAGCGCTTTAATTTAAGAAAACACACTGATGGATATTCAACTCTCGGCGCTAAGCAAAGCGTCGAAAATCTAATACCTACGCGAAAAAAAATCGCAGCGATTTTATTAGGTACGTCCCGTGCGAACGTGGGCTAACGATTAGCTGTCAAACAGTTTCGTAGGCTATCTTCAGAGATTATCTAGGATACCGTCAATACACCCCAGTATTGCTGATGGTCACCGTAACACATTTTTAACCGACTTCCAAAAAGGAGGAGGTTATAAATTATGTTTGTTTTTTGACAGATGTTGTTACTGTGCGTTTGCACTGGTGAAATATTCCCAACAAAACATTTTCTGTTGGGATCTCTATTTTCTGTCAATTCTCCATACAATGTTTGACAGTAACTAGAGATTTCAACTTGTTTTGTCGTGATGTTTCGCCAGTGCAAACGCACAGTTAGATCGATAAGTTGCGTGGGCGTGGCAATCTTAAAATTGATCATTTCATGAAATGACCATCGACCACTGATCGTGATCACATCATGATGTGGCCCGGCCATCATTAAATCTCAGAGCATTAAATACAAACATTATAGTTAGATTATTCACCGGTAGAGGCGTTGATATCGCTTTGTTACCCGACTGCCCCAGGAGGAGGGTAATGTTTTTCGAGAGTATGTATACTATGTATGTATGTTTGTATGTATGTAATCTGCGTTCGCAATTTATTTGCCAAACATGTAAACAAACACAAGTTTTCCACTTAGACAAACATCCACTTAATGCAATTGTAAATAAAGTTGATTTTCGACGGACTAGTACTGTTGAAAAAGTCATAAAAAATATGAAGTTGTAGCGCAAACTGAACGTTATGTGTAGGCATTACAGTTGTTTTTCCTAAAACTCGTGTTTGTTTACTAAACATGTTTTTTTTTTTTTTTTTTTTTTGGGTGGGAAATCATCCAATGACTTCTCCCGCTCTGGGCGGAGCGGAAGGGCGTGTCAGACTTTTACTGACTAAAACCCACCCGTGTTCCTTCCCTTACCTAGACCAGGGCCACGGTTTCCCCTTAGGACTTATCCGCAACCCCGGTGGTACTAAACATGTTTGGCAAATGAATTGCGAACGCAGATTATGTCTATTTCTTTGGCACGCTCTGTAGCCTAAACGGCTTGATCGATTTTAACATATGAGGTGTCGATAGATTCGTCTTAATTGTGGGAGTGACATAGGCTATATTATATTTATTTATATATTGTATCTGCAAATACAAAGAAAGTGAGACGAAGGCTTTTTTTTTAGTTAGATTAGTTTTTGTTGTGCATCATGGCGGCGGCATACAACAAATCAAACAAAGTATGTAGGTGACCACGCAAAAAAGTCGATAGCTTCGTCATGCTGCCGGCCAGCCTCAGCCGCGACGGTGAGCTTTAAACCATCTCCAACGATAAGCTCGCGTGGGACCGCCGCCGCGCTGGTACCCGCAGCGCCGGAGCCGTGGCAGAAACCATGCCTGCTGCATGTTGCATCCTCGCTTGCATGCTTGCTTACATGCTATAATATGTTGCATGCTTTGCTTACATCCTACATGTTGCATGCTTGCTTGCATGCTGCATGCAAGTTGCATGCGTGGTGTGGTTTTAAACATGTGTTTTGTGGTGGTTCCCTGTCGTACTGTACTATATTATTATTTAGGATCTTTGACATTTCTCGAGACCCTTGGAAGGCGTACGAGGGGCCGAAGCCAACTCGCAGACGCCCGATAGACGTTTTTAATAGGGCCTTAGTCTCGTTTAGTACCGTAAAACGGTCACTTTAAAAGCTATCTTCTCCTTAACGGCTTAGTTAAATGATTTGAAAAAAATATATGTTTGCTATAGATTCATCTACAACATATCTGAAACCGGGTTTTTTCGTATGACTAATACTTTTGCCTTAAAAAAATATTTACCATAACGCTATTTTTGGCTAATATTCCTAACTACTTCTAAACGGCTTTGACGATTGGAAAAAAAATTACACTGAAAAATTGTTGATTAAAGGTACTACAAATTTGAAACTGCATTTGTAAATCAATCAATATTTGTTAAACAAAATGTCCCCATTTAGAGATAGAGGTTCAGAGGGGCTCTGCGCGGGACGCGGGCGGCAGTCGCCCGTGAGCATTGAGACGGGATGGCTGTGTCGCTCGCTGGTCCGCTCCGGCTATCGACCGAGTATGCGCATACGTATGTGTTAGTGCGAATATTTATGAACTTATTGTATTAGTGTGCGTTTATAGACGAGCTTGCTGCAGAGAGTCCAAATCGATTGTGCGCGTAGGCGCTTTATTGTTGAGTTGTTCTTTGATGTACAATTATTAATACTTTTTTACATTGACAATTACATACAAATTAACAATTTACAATATAAACTAAAAAAATGTAAATGTAAAATATAACATAACATCACGACTGTATTCCCTGAAGGGTTAGGCAGAGGTGTACCTATGGTGTTAAAAAATTTACTTTAGAAACTTTAAGAGGTGTTTTAGACCATCGAACTGAATAACTTTTACTTTGGGACATACATTGATATCGCGAAAAAAATAATCTGTTGTTCCATAGTAAACTTTAATACCTACTGTTCTAAACTGTATGGGACAGCTGTTTTTTTTTTCGCGATTTCAAAGTTAAAGTAAAAGTTATTCAGTTTGATGGTCTAAAGCACCTCTTAAAGTTTCTAAAGTTAATTTTTTTTAAATCACTAAAATTTGTTTAGTCCTGTCAAACGAGCATTTCCCATTCTGAAATAGACTAAGGTGACACAACTTAACTATATTTTAGTTTGACAGCACTAAGATTGCACTGAGTTATTAGTTTAGTGAAAATGGCAATTTTGCTATTCTGAATTTGACGTTTTTCACCAAAAAATTTAGATTATCCAACTAAATCAGTCTATTTTTAAACGCGATTAAAAAGGAGTGGAATAAAATTAGTTGGCATGAACACACACTTCACACACTTCAGCTGCAAAAACTGTATCTTTTTTTTTATTTTGCTTATATCTCGAAAACGGTGCGTCCTAGCGCAAAAATAATGGAAATTTCGACCCCCTCTGCCACCCGTAAACCCATATGCCCCTACTCATAGGTAATATTGAATCATATTTTCTATACAAAAAGTTTAAAATTCCATACAAAACACGTCAAGGCTGCCCCCACCGCGCGCCTCTGTCTCTAAAAAAATTCACGGGGTAGAGCAAACAAGTACCACGTCGGTCGCGACGTGACTGTCAAATTCAATTTTAGATGTGTCAAAATTATTTTTTAATTTTAGCTTTTAGATTCTCATAGCCAAAAGTAAGGAATTTTAGTCGTAGTTTAGTTAGTTTAGTTCGGTGTACAAGAGAATCGGCACCAAATATTTTCTTAAGTTACGTAGGTAAGAAGGTTAAGAAATAAATCTTGATTGGTGCCGATTCTCTTGTGCACCGAACTAAACTATCACTAAAATTACTTGCTTTTTGGCTATGAGAATCTGAGATTATGCAAAAAAATATCTCTAAATTAAAAAATAACTTTGACACATCTAAAATCGAATTTGCGTCGCGAACTCGCGACTCCACGTGGTACTTGTTTGCTCTACTCTGTGAATTTTTTTAGGTCCAGAGGCGCGCAGGGGGGCAGCGTCGACGTGTTTTGTATGGAATTTTTAACTTTTTGTATGGAAAATACGAAAATTTGTTACCTTTGTGTTGGGGTAAAGGGGTTTAAGGGTTTCCTAAAGGGGGTCGAAATTTTCATTATTTTTGCGATAGGACGCACCGTTTTCGAGTTATAAGCAAAATAAAAAAAAAGATACAGTACTGTTTTTGCACCTGAAGTGTTGGTGTGAAGTTTAGTTCATGACAACTAATTTTTATATTCCATTCCTTTTTAATCGCGTAAAAAAAATAGTCAAATTTAGTTTGAATAATCAAAATTTTTAGGTGAAAATCGTCAAATTCAGAATAACAAAATTCCCTGTTTCACTAAACTACTAAGTTAATAACTCATTGCAATCTTAGTGCTGTCAAACTTCGGTGGCAGTGACCTCTCGCGTCCGGCCCTGGTCCAGGCCATGGTGCGGAGCGAGAGGGCATGGCAAGCCGTCACCTCCTTCTGCGAAGCAGTAATGCTTGCGAAAGAGGAGGCGGAGTGCGCGAGGGAGTGGCAAAGGCCGCGCCCTACCAGCCCTAGCCGCCGCCGCCGTAGGAGACGTCCCGGGCGTCGGGAATTGACTGCGACTGGACTGGAAAGGGCTAGGCATCAACATCAATGGCGAGTATATCACTAACCTTCGGTTTGCCGACGATATAGTTATCATGGCTGAGACCATGGAGGACCTCAGTATAATGCTCGATGACCGCAGTAGAGCCTCCAAAAGAGTGGGTCTTAAAATGAACATGGACAAGACAAAGGTCATGTCAAATGCCCATGTAACACCCGCCCTCATAAAGATCGGTGACGCTACGCTCGAAGTTGTAGACGAGTATGTTTACCTAGGACAAACTGTCCAGCTAGGTAGGTCCAACTTCGAGAAAGAGGTCAATCGTCGAATCCGACTCGGCTGGGAGCGTTCGGGAAACTATGCAATATCTTCTCGTCCCACATACCACAGTGTTTCAAGACGAAAGTCTTTGACCAGTGCGTGTTGCCAATGATGACTTATGGCACTGAAACGTGGTCGCTCACAATGGGTCTTATCAGAAGGCTAAAAGTCACCCAAAGAGCAATGGAGAGGGCTATGCTTGGAGTTTCCCTACGTGATCGAATCAGAAATGAAGAGATCCGCAGGAGAACCAAGGTAACCGACATAGCCCGAACAATTGCCAAACTTAAGTGGCAATGGGCAGGACATATTGCTCGCAGAACAGATGGCCGATGGGGCCGAAAGGTTCTGGAGTGGCGACCACGTACCGGAAGACGTAGCGTTGGAAGGCCTCCCACAACATGGACCGATGACCTAGTAAAGACCGCAGGAATTCGCTGGATGCGGGAAGCACAGAATCGGTCGAAGTGGCGATGCTTGAGGGAGGCCTATGTCCAGCAGTGGGCGTCTTTCGGCTGATATGATGATGATAATGATGATATGCTGAGTTATAGGGGTTTATGGATTTCATAAAGGGGGACGAAATTCACATTATTTTTGCGATAGGACGCACCATTTTGCGATAAGAAAAACCTTCTCCCATCACACATAAAGGCAATGCTTGTACAGTCCCTAATATTTCCCATAATTGACTATGATGATGTGTGTTACTATGACCTGAATGCAGATCTTCTCAATAACTAGACCGCCTTCTTAATAACTGCATTCTGCATGTTTCGTTTTCTCCTCTTCTGATCGTTATTTCTCCTCTACCGATCGTTATGTCTCCTGACAAAGTTTATTCTGTTTATTATGTATAATATGTATTTATTAATTATAATTTATTCTTGTATTTTTTTAGTTATTTTCGTGTTATCAATTGATTGATTGTGTATTACGTAATTAGGGTACGGGGCACGTGCCCCGGGCGACACCGTTAGGGGGCGCCAAATTCGAGCATGACAGACAAGTGCACCACCCAGCGCACCGCAACTTTGCAACAAATGAGACGCGCAACAATTATAATCTTTCTCTGAGGGTGGTGCACTGAGGAAATTACTGATTAGCGTAGGTTTAGGTCGTCAAACGGTCTGAGCGGGTTGTGAGTACTTGTGAGCGGGCGCAGTTGTATTCTACCAGGAACTCGATGAGCGTTTCTGTGGTCTATTTCTTAAGTTTTGCGGTGCCGGGCGTCTTGCTTCAACGCCGACGACGCCTGTGACACGACTTACTTTAACTTTTACCACAGTTTTGGCGCCCCTGTTGGATAGACGCATTTTCGATCGATTTTTGATTAATGTGTTTATTATGCCTAAATTTTCGAGCTCGCTTCGCTCGCTCTTGCAACCTAGTAAAGTAACTCCTAAAGCAAAAATCCAACTTATCTCAGGCAGAGTGAATAAGGCTAATCAAAATAACACGTCTGACACGTACTAGTATATTTAAAAAAAAAACGGTTTTTTTTTAAGAAAAAAAAAAACGATTCAGGGTCAGGCGATAGGTTTTGCCCCGCCTCGAAAGATCCGTTCCGTTCTAGATCTGGGGGCT
This sequence comes from Conistra vaccinii, assembly GCA_948150665.1. Classification (NCBI taxonomy): domain Eukaryota; kingdom Metazoa; phylum Arthropoda; class Insecta; order Lepidoptera; family Noctuidae; genus Conistra; species Conistra vaccinii. Next base: position 612,162 of record OX411324.1, read on the forward strand.
GCCCCTACCAAATATCACTCAACGCGCTTAAAGAAGTTTTTCCTAAAAAAAAAAACTATGATACCTACAAAAAATTTCTACAGTCAAAGGCCGATTCTCTTGTACACCGAACTAAACTAACTACAATCACTAAAATTCCTTACTTTTGGCTATGAGAATCTTAAAGCAATTCTGACAAAAAAAATCTCTGAATGAAAAAAATATTTTGACACATCTAAAATCGAATTTGACAATCGCGTGACGACTCCACGTAGTACTTGTTTGCTCTACCCCGTGAATTTTTTTAGAGCCGGAGGCGCGCAGGGGTTGGCAGCCTCGACGTGTTTTATATGGAATTTTTCACTTTTTGTATGGAAAATATGAAAAATTATTACCAACATGTTGGGATATAGGGGTTTAAGAGTTTCCTAAAGGGGTTCGAAAATTTCATTATTTTTGCGATAGGACACACCATTTTCGAGATATAAGCAAAAGAAAAAAAAATACGATACTGTTTTTGGACTGAGGTCGAAGTGTTGGGGTTTTAGTTCATGCCAACTTACTTTATTCCACACGTTTTTAATCGCGTTTAAAAATAGTCAGATTTAGTTGGATACACCAAATTTTTAGGTGAAAAACGTCAAACTCAGAATAGCAAAATTGCCATTTTCACTAAACTAATAACTCAGTGCAATCTATTTTTAGTCTAGTTTAGAGGCATTTGTGACAAGAGAATCGGCACCAAAATATAACTAGCAGACCCGGTAGGCAGACGTTGTCATGCGACAACAGCGCCTCCCAACAGCGCGTCCAACTATAGCTAAGAACCATCCAAGTGACACAAAAAGAATTGAAAAAAAAACATCTAAATCAGTCAAGCCATTTAGCATAAGAAGAATTACAAACACACGCACACCGATATTTTATTTATTGCCAGGAATGTTCTTAAAAAACAAACAAAGTATTTAAAATAATATGCGGGTCAAAATATGGTAGTCGGCGTACAATTTCAGATTTGCCTACGATTTCTTCTCTTAGGATTAGGAATCTTAGGCAAAAAATGCGACATACGTGCGCATGTCTGCGCCTTTGTCTAGTCTTTGATCGTCGTTTTAGTGTAGTGCGCCACCGTTGCACGTTTTACGTATTGGAGAGTAGGGCGTTTAGCTCCGCCCACATGCACAAGGTCAGTGAGCCTACTATACACCTTAAATGAGGCACTAACCGACGATTATCTCTGTATGCACTATGCAATTGCACCCAAGGACAACCCCCGGTTGGTATAGGACTATTCAGTGGCGTAGCTAGGTAACCAAAGGCCCTGGGGCAAATATTAAAATAGGGCCCCAACTGAACTATTTAAAATCGTTTGTTCTGTATTCGTCGTGATCCGAATTTGACGTTTTTCGACATAAGTACGTAAATAAGTTGCCATTATTAAAGTCGCGTTTATGGAATCTGGTTTATTCCGAATGTGGGAGAAATTTTCACTAGTTCAATTTATAGTTTGTAAGTCAGAGTCCGAGGGCCCCCTGAGCTCGGGGGCCCCGGGGCATAGCCCCGTCTAGCCCTCCGGTAGCTACGCCACTGGGACTATTGCAGGATATGGAAACAAATATATTGGACTATGGGTTTGGGTGGCTAAAGTTGACTGGTGACCAGGCGGCCAAGTCTACTAATTTACAAACGTCACAATGGTCTCTCGATGGTGAGTTTTCGACAGATTTTGTATGGCAGATCTGTCAAAAACTCACCATCGAGAGACCATTGCATTGTGACGTTTGTAGATTAGTAGACTTGGCCCCCTGCTGGACCTATGGAAGGACTATGGCCCCTGCTTGATCAATGTTCTAGATGTACACGGATAAAATTACAGGGGGTGACTTGCACACTCAATAATGGGCCTCCGAAAACTGTCGCATAGAGCACATACTGCACATAGTGACGTAGCGACAAGCGGGCAACATGTCCTGCGGTGCTTGAGGAGTAGAGAGGTATTCCAAGGCTTTTAGAACAATCCCAGAGCCCGGAAGATGATCAAGATCACTACGAGCACTTACTAGAACATTTTCTTCCTCCGAGCACGTTTGCTCTTGCGAATCTCCACCCAAGTAGCACAAAGGCAGCTATAATTGTTCACATTTAGTGTAAATGTGAGCTTCAAGAATTTGTGAACAGTTATTGTAGTCCACACGTGAAACTTAAGCATTGAAAACTACTAGAAACTGTATTACTTTATTTTTAAAAGTGTTAAATTGTCTTATTGTGTAACTATTGGTGTTATAGAGGATGAAAACGACCTACTTTACAGCTTTCATTTTACAAGCTGCATAACAATATTTCAACGGAAGCGAAATACGTTAATTACTGCTTTAAGGACTACACATCTCATTTAGTATTGCTAGCATTCACAGAGTACAGCATTATAATAGAGTTAATGTGAACGTCAATGGAGGCAAAAGATTAAGGTTTACATCTAGAGTATTAGAATGCTAATTCAGTATAATGGTAAACATGTGAACCTCTGTACCGTCAACATCATTAATTTAGACTTTCAATAGTTCACATGGCTGGTATATAATCGCCACCATTTTACATGACTGATAATGATAACCTAAAAACTATTTATACAAACATTGTTGTTACTTTAATTTTAACACTTTATAAAGAATTTTTATGGCTTTTTCATTCACATAATGTAGAAATAAACAACCAAACTACAATTAAATAACGTAAAAAAGGAAAATATGAATATGATTTTTATCGTCACTGTTGTAATATTTTTTTATATAAGTAGGAGTATTAAAAATGAATAATTTTTAGGGCGCGTGAAAATAAAGCTAGTACCTACTTTGACAGTAAACTTGCATTACCATTAATATTTAATACAATTACCGAGTTAAGAAGAAAAGTATTTATACCGCTGTATATTATAGATTATCCAAAATTAATTTGTAATGATGACCGTGCATCACAAAATTATTTTAGATATTATTTGGAGGACAAGTGAAGTAAACTCGTTTTAACGTAGAATTTGGACACCAAACTATGTAGAAACTACGATTTGATAGGTCACTTGTTCCATCCAATGATGCTCTAGCCTGCGTAAACAATCACATTGGCTCGCTTAAATTGCTATTTATTTATCAGCTTTTTACATACTGTTACCTCTTAAATTGCTATTGTAATGCCACTATTCTGCCACTATTCTGCCACTATTCTGCCACTATTCTGCCACTATTCTGCCACTATTCAATTTTGTGTACTTAAAGCTGTATTATTTGTGCCCATTTAAGAGGTATAAGAGCGGCATAGCATGCTATACTGCTCTTGTACTGATTGATTGTACAGCTTAGCTTATAGTACTAACGTTACCGAGCAGCCTACTACTATAACCCCTTCTGTGCTACTTGGGCACTCAAGCCGGCCAATTAAGGCAAGTATGAGGTGGGAGCTCTGTTCCTCGACAGTGTTCACTCCAGCCGGTCAAAAAAGACAAGCTGGAGATGTGGAATAAGATTTCTCCCGGGAGATAGGGTCCGTGGGGTCGCTACTGCCCAACAGCAAGCCACATGCTGCCCTGCGGGTTTCTGTATCTCTCTCTTGGTCCGGCTCTTCAACTGTTCCGGCAAAATAAACTCTACCGACACAGACCTAGACATTGGAGCGCGCAAGCCCCATCACGACGTCAACGTAGAGATACGGCGGCGGGGTTATTATTATTATAATTAAGCAAATAAGTAGAGAGCAGAAGAAAGAGGAGCTCGTGGCTAAGTAATAACAGCCACACGGGTCGATCCATCAGGTTAAGCTACGCTTGACGGGGTTGGTCCGTGGATGGGTGACCATCTTTACATACCGAGACTCCTCCGTGCCTCGGAAAGCACGTTAAGCCCGAAAGTCTGACAACTAGTTTTACCAGGGGTATCGTATTACCCAGTTACTGGGTTGTGGAGGTCAGATAAGCAGTCGCTCCATGTCAAATACTGGTATTCAGCTGCACCCAGTTAGAACGGGAGCCGACCCCAACATACTTGGGAAAAGGCTAGGCAGATTGAATTGATTTTATTAAGTAAATAAGTTCTTCTTCTGGTTGTTTTTCCTCGGGGTCGCGATCGCGGAGGGCCTCGGTGGCGAGGTCGGACTGACGGACTGACGGACGTCTGTGTTTGTGTGCTGTACTGGTGGCCCTACTGCTCTCCTGGAGGAGGGTTATGGGGTCATCTGGGTCGGTGAGAATTATAAACTTCTTTTTGTATACAGGGTGTCGGGGACATCGACGAAGCCTGTTACCATGGATTCAGTACATGATTCTGAACCCCTCTGCTTTGAAATTTTTATTTATTTATTTAATACTTCAAGCTTTACTTACTGCTCTCAAAACGGTGAAGGAAAACATCGTGAGGAAACCGGCATGTCTTAGAACCAAAAAATTCGAAGACATGTGTCATTTACCAACCCGCACTGGGCCCGCGTGCATAGATTACGGCCCACTCCCTCTCACAGAGAGGAGGCCTGTGTCCCAGCAGTGGGAAAATTAATAGGTTGATTATGTTATGTAATACTTCAAGCCGTAGACAGAGTATCTGTCTACGTTTCAAGCACACAAATGTACAGAGGCGAACTTAATGCCATAGGCATTTTCTACCAGTCAACCTTTGGGTGGTGCAGAGACAAACAGTGGTAGGTGCGATAGCGAGAATTTCGCGCGAATTTCGGTGCGATTTTTCGTTAGTTATTAAAAAAAAAAATATCCTGCTGTTTCATAGAAAAGTGCAATACCTACGCGGTCAAAATGTATGGAACAGAAGATAATTTTTTTAATAATTGACGAAATATTTCAACGCAGGGATGTTCAGAATCATGTACTGAATCCATGGTATATTTACTTAATATAACCTTTCAAACGGTGAAAATATTTTTCATAAGAGCTGTGGTTGCGGAGATTACCCTTCACTTCACTTTACACAAACTTACAAAATTAGGTTTCTCTCTTTATAACATTAGTATAGATTCGGGTAAATTTTGAAGTTTATTGATGAAAGGTTTTTTTCGTATGAAAACTGGCTGATAGAAGCTAAAGGTGTGCATTTCCCTAGCAAGATAAATGAGTCCATCAATGGCTGGTTGCGGCCAAGGCTTGTATAGTACTTTTCTCAAACAATGCGCGGCAATTTAAACTAAGTAAATTAATTATAAATTCCAGAATCAATGACGAACAAAGAACATTTTTTACGCGCCCGCATGTTCATTTGTGTCTTCTTTACAGTTCGCGGCAAATAACTTGAACGCTCTGAAGTTAGGTTGCGCATGCGTACTGGCATGCGCGCTACTGTTTTATAAGGCAGATTGACCACTTACAGTCATTTGTAGTCTACTTCAGAGCGTTCAAGTTACTTGCCGCGAACTGTACTAACAGCTCCATTTGCTAAGCTAAAATAAAATGTTTTATAAGTTACCTCCTTGGTTGCCATGATTGTGTTGAAGTAAAAAGTTAGTTCCATTTTTAAATAATACGACAGTTATATATGAGTTTTCATCACAGAACAGAAAAAACAGTTTCATAGTAATTTACTTGGCCGCTAAATACAGCTAAACACGACAGATATGGATTTTCATACTAAGATTGCCGGCCGCGCCCTCGCTTGTTTTTGACCAGTACAGTAATTTTGATTTATCTCGAAGAAAGTCAAAATAATGTTCGAATTTCCAAGCATGTTTGAGAAAACTCTTTTTTAGGCTGTATCCCCCTTTTTCACCCCTACAGCAATTTCTAGACTCTGCAGTTTGGGCTGTGTGCGCAGATATGTCAGTCAGTCAGTCAGCTTCTCCTTTTATAGTATACATTAATAGTATATTATGCAACTAATGAATAAAGGACGGATTTAAAGCGAGGGCCATAGATGAATCACGATCAAGTGAAGGATTCTAACGACTGAATCACGACCGTAGGGAGTGATTCATGATGATTGAATCACGAGCGCAGCGAGTGATTCAAGTGTTAGAATCCTGAGCGACGCGAGTGATTCATGGCCCTCGATATAAATCCGTTTTATTCAAGAGTTGCATACTATACTTTATACCATGACTACGAGAAAAAGAAAGATTTAAGCGAAAATAGACAATAAATAAAAGGTTAACACGTTCAGTGTCGGGAGCCCTCCTGGAGGGTTCACCTACTTGGATATGGGATGTCGGGAGCCCTCGCGGAGGGCTCATTTTAAATGTAGACATTCAGTGTCGGGAGCCCTCCTGGAGGGTTCAGCTACTTGGATATGGGATGTCGGCAGCCCTCGCGGAGGGCTCATTTTAAATGTAGACGTTCAGTGTCGGGAGCCCTCCTGGAGGGTTCACCTACTTGGGTATGGGATGCCGGGAGCCCTCGTGGACGTTGGAAGTGAAACCTCCCGGAGGTTTCACTTACAACTACGAATAATAAAAGTCATAGACTTTTATGGCGGAATGATGAGTTATGAGTTCTATGAAAATGGGTGGAGTCGAAAGTGTTAAGGAGGTTGTATAGCATTGAGATAGAGGTCGAATACATTGGTGTGTTCTAAATTCAAACACCAAAATAGTGATTAAAAGAGCTTTTTATTCACTGTTTTCAGTGAATAAAATAAGCTTTTTAGAGGGGGAATGGTATAAAATAGGTAACTGTACCTTAAAATAGTATATTATGCAACTAATGAATAAAGGACGGATTTAAAGCGAGGGCCATAGATGAATCACGATCAAGTGAAGGATTCTAACGACTGAATCACGACCGTAGGGAGTGATTCATGATGATTGAATCACGAGCGCAGCGAGTGATTAAAGTGTTAGAATCCTGAGCGACGCGAGTGATTCATGGCCCTCGATATAAATCCGTTTTATTCAAGAGTTGCATACTATACTTTATACCATGACTACGAGAAAAAGAAAGATTTAAGCGAAAATAGACATTTAATAAAAGGTTAACACGTTCAGTGTCGGGAGCCCTCCTGGAGGGTTCACCTACTTGGATATGGGATGTCGGGAGCCCTCGCGGAGGGCTCATTTTAAATGTAGACATTCAGTGTCGGGAGCCCTCCTGGAGGGCTCACCTACTTGGATATGGGATGTCGGGAGCCCTCGCGGAGGGCTCATTTTAAATGTAGACATTGAGTTTCGGGAGCCCTCCTGGAGGGTTCACCTACTTTGATATAGGATGCCGGGAGCCCTCGCGGAGGGCTCATTTTAAATGTAGACGTTCAGTGTCGGGTGCCCTCCTGGAGGGTTCACCTACTTGGGTATGGGATGGCGGGAGCCCTCGCGGAGGGCTCATTTTAAATGTAGGTTTTTTTTAGCAAATACAGATTATAAACCGTGAAAAGAAAATCTGATGTACCTATATTTAAAAAAAACGTAATGCAACCCTCCCGGAGGTTTCACTTCCAACTACGAATAATAAAAGTCGTAGACTTCCAATATATATGGCGGCATGGCGTATGAGTTCTATGAAAATGGGTGGAGTCGAAAGAGTTAAGGAGGTTGTATAGCATTGAAATAGCGGTCGAATATATTGACGTGTTCTAAATTCAAACACCAAAATAGTGATTAAAAGACCTTTTTATTCACTGTTTTCAGTGAATAAAATAAGCTTTTTAGAGGGGGAATGGTATAAACATAATTGTGCTAAACCAGGCTAAACCTCATGCTAAACATATTGTGTTGACAGATTAAATAACAATAGACATATGTTATCAATAGTAAATTATACGACATTTTAGTCAATAAGCTATGTTAAATTAATCCTGATTTTAATACTAAAAGTATTGTTTTGACTATTGTAGTACCGACTGAGTTCGTGGATGGCACGACTAACCAATCACGGCGCATTACTTGGAACGGAGGTATAATGGTGGGGGAAAACGCCATCTTGTTTGTCGTGCCAGTCCGGCGAGCTCAGTCGTGGATAAGACGTCGAGATACGAGTACTTAGGCTCGTGCTGTGTTTTAAAGATACCTAGTGTTGATTGTGATTGTGTTGATTGTGATATCTGATTTTGTGTGTTGGATGGAGGAATACAATAATATGTAAGTACATGAACAAGTGCCTATTATTTCTGAAACCTTATTTTCAAAAGCCATGAACTAGAATGATAGTTAATTTTCATATTTAAACTATTACTAGACTCTGTAAGAATACGGAGTCTACATCTCAGAAGTGGGTAAAGATTCCTGTTTTGGCTAGTTAAATATTTTTCTACCCTTAATTATTTATATGTGGGTTTATTTTATTTTTCCTACTAATTTGTTGTTATATTTCTTCTACGTTATCAATTTGTTTTGGTTCTTGACTGTTCAAATCACATTGATATTCTTATTTAAAGTAAAAACAAAAATTAACGTTTTGTTTTATTGTGTTGTAATGAAACACGACCTAGCTACGTTTTTTTAAACATTTGCTTAACACTTTGAGGGACACTAAACACCCCAGACCCCAGATGTAATAACAATAAAAATTCTATTGTCTCGTTCAGTGCCCTTCAACTGATTAATACTCGTATAGACCTACATACTTTGATTTCTTTTAATATAATTTTATTGTTTTATGTAATAAAACATCGTGGATCGAGCCGGGCGGACCGCCGAGCATCGAGCCGGGCGGACCTCCGAGCATCGAGGCTGGCGGACCGCCGAGCATCGAGCCGGGCGGACCGCCGAGCATCGAGCCGAGCGGACCTCCGAGCATCGAGGCTGGCGGACCGCCGAGCATCGAGCCGGCTGGACCGCCGAACATCGAGCCGGCTGGACCGCCGAACATCGAGCCGAGCGGACCTCCGAGCATCGAGGCTGGCGGACCGCCGCCGCGCCGAGCATCGAGCCGGCTGGACCGCCGAACATCGAGCCGGCTGGACCGCCGAACATCGAGCCGGCTGGACCGCCGAACATCGAGCCGGCTGGACCGCCGTGCATCGAGCCGGCTGGACCGCCGTGCATCGAGCCGGCTGGACCGCCGAGCTTCGAGCAGGCTGGACCGCCGAGCATCGAGCAGGCTGGACCGCCGAGCATCGAGCCGGCTGGACCGCCGAGCATCGAGCCGGCTGGACCGCCGAGCATCGAGCCGGGAGGACCGCCGAGCATCGAGCCGGCTGGACCGCCGAGCATCGAGCCGGCTGGACCGCCGAGCATCGAGCCGGCTGGACCGCCGAGCATCGAGCCGGCTAGACCGCCGAGTATCGAGCTGGCTAGACCGCCGAGCATCGAGCCGGCTGGACCGCCGAGCATCGAGCAGGCTGGACCGCCGAGCATCAGGACAACTCTCTCCTGGCCGTGCAAGCTGCAACTCGCCAAGAAGCTGTAAGAGCTGCCGTTCGCGTAGCTCAATAAGGCAGCCGCAAGCTAGCGTGGTGAGAGACTTGCTAGCCGCAGACCACAGGTGAGTTGACTTCTCCATTTGAATTATCTATTTTTTCGGAAGTTGTCAATGTTTTAAAATCTATGGCTAATAATGGTGCCGACAAATTAGGTTCCCTGAACATCTCGATTCCGGAATATGACCCAAGTAAACGGGAACAGACAATGACTATGTCGCTTCATAAAGTCAACGAGTGCGCAACCATTTATATGTGGTCGGAGAAGCAAGTAATTCATTTTACATTACCAAAACTAAAGGGTATTGCCCAAAGATGGTACAAGGGGCCTTCCGTCAGTCCTGTTTACTTGGGCTGAATGGCAGGAGAAACTTTTGGCTACTTTTCCATCACATGAAAATTATGGCCAAATGCTGAGCGATAATTATGTTGGCCGAGCGGGCTAAGTTCACGGACTCCTTAGAAGAGTATTATTATGACAAACCGCCCCTAATCAATAGATATGGTGTAATTGGGAAAAGGGCAGTCGAATGCACTTTGCATGGCATCGACGACCGGTCGGTTAGATTAGGTGCTGAGGTAGCTCAATTTTTCCACCCTAAAATAAAACTCCTTTCGTATTTGCATAATGCTTGAAATACTAAATTCAACAACGAGCATAAACTATATAGCTACCGGTCAACCTTAAAAATACCAAAATAGCTCAAACCCTAGGCGGCCTACACGTTGTTCAAATTGCATAAAGGAGGGTCATGTCACATTTCAGTGCACTCGTCCCGTTAAGAAGTGTAGTCCATGCAATAGAATAGGTCATGAGGTAGAAGAGTAGGGATTGATTCTTCAAAAATAACCACCCGGTGTCGAAACCCGGCTTTTGCATAACGTTTATAGATTTTGGGAGTTAATGCTCAATATTTAGGTTGTCAGCATTTCGAAATGAAAGTTCGAGTTTTAGTGCCAATAACTTTCCGTTTGAGTTATATACTCGTAGTACTACACTAGCGAAGCTACAACTTTCATTAGAGCCAATCAATCTTCAATCTTCTTAGCCTTTTCCCAACTGTCTTGGGGTTGGCTTCCGGTCTGGCCGGATGCGACTGAGTGCAAGTGTTTTGTATGGAGAGACTGCCTATCTGACCTCCACAACCCAGTAACTGGGTACTTAATACGATACCCCTTGGTAAGACTGGTGATACCTCAAAATTAAAGATATCTCTTTACTTTTCTTACATAAACGCCATATATCTTAAGATCAAGTAGTAGACCCAAAGAGATATCGCTATACAAACTAAATTATCAATGTTTTGCAGAAATAGAACTATAATAGGTATTTTCGGTCGTAGTATTGTAGCTGAAAAACAGTCTATTACAAATATTTAAATTCAAAAAGTATGTAATAAGTTGCTACTACACAAATGCAAAAGAAAATAAAATTACAGTTAATTTATCTATCAACACGTTGACACAATAAAATATTTGCAAATCTACGAAATTCAACAACACCTCATTCAATCTCATTCTCGCCTACGCATTTTTCTCCCGGTAACAATTTGCTCGAGGAGGGCTCGCCCCGCGCCGTAGGGAGTGCGGAAACCCCGATTGATCTGACCCACCATGCCAGTGGCATAGTGGCACTGTTCCCCTCTGAATTCTTATTTAAAAAACCAAAAAAACTATTGCGATTTAGGATAGACTCTATAGGTGTGCATTTTTGGGATGTTTTCTTATCTTATGAGGGATTTAATTCCTGAAAGAAGAATTAAATAAACCCAAGTAGAGTCAGCTGGTAGGAATGGGGCTGCATCAGGGTCGTGATGTCGTTACTCAAGTAACAAAGTTCGGTACTATAAAGGTCCTGAGAACGTTTTAGAACGTGCTAATTAGTATTAATGATTAGTACTGTAATGGTTTTGTAAAAGTTTGCAGAACCCCAAAGCGGCCCTAGTTTGATCACTCATTTGTTCTATAAACATGACATCAAGGCCGTCACGGTGATAAATCAGCTCTATAGTTGAAATGTAAAAGTGTCGAAAAACGCTTTTTGGTGCTAAGATGGTGCTGTCTGCGACGTTCGTGTCGCGAATTTACATTATAAAAGTAAACAAAACATGGTTGTGGTACTATTATGCGACATAAACGATGCCAGTGATCTTTTTATCATATTTGTATGTGTCATAGAACACAAAATATATCGGATAATTATTCTATATGACATTTGCCATTGTTCCTTAAAGTAAAATAAAAGGGACATGCTACAAAATATTCATGGACCGTAACTCTGTCATAACTTGCACTTAAATTATTGTATCGATAAAATCAATATGCTAATTTCAAATTTGACAATTCGCCCTTCTTAATTTTCGTGTTTTAATTAAAAGTAAATTAATAAAATAAGGACTTGTCCCGACTATGGCTGCTATAGTACACATTGGCTCCAGCCATGGTGCTAATGTACTATCATGGCAGAAAACAGCAGCCATATTTTCACTAAAAATGAAACAGGGTTCATTGATTAAATATAAAATAGTGTACTCAAAATAAATTTATTTGTATAGTTGCATTAAATGCACCCTGGGGCATACTTTGGGATTAGGTCGTAATAAAATAAAAAAAAATACTACTGTTAAAATAAAATTGATACAGAAAATATAGTTTTAGTTTAGATCTAATTAGTCCATTACTTATAAATTTTAGTGCTTTTGTGTTACGCTTTGGTCTTAGCGATGACACAAACTCACTGAATAGAGCTGTTAACAATTTAATACTATGGCACTATTTAGTACTATGGAAGAGTTTTCATTACTTTTACAGAACTGGCCCCATAGCGATGTTGAGGGAGCTAAAAGGTTACGTAATGGTTGTGCAAGGTACTTTAGTAGTGCAGATTGATCCTGTAATTGCGTTTTCGATACCGCTACAATACTCGTGCTGTAGAAATTATTTTGACGCATTATTAATGCAAAATAGATGAGTACATTAATGTGTCAGTAAGGTCGTGTAGAAGTCTTAATGGTACCATAATCGCTTTTTGCATATCTATTACAGTGCAACACTTTAAAGATTCCTTTGTATGGATTTGTAAGCGTTTTAAAAGCTTAATTATGGAACTTAAAAGCTCTTTAATCTTTAATCTTTAAAACCAAAACGCTCTGTTAAAACCCTTTATAGTGCAAGCAGTCACAATAGGTACTATTATGGGCGTACTATATCACTGTCTGGTGATTAAACGCTTTGATTATAGAAGCATTTGTTACTTGGGTAGTGATAACGATTAGTTAACTCAGTTTACAGCTCAAGGCGCAGATAGTGAGATTCAAAGAATAGTTAGAATTCTACATATTAACATAGAAACGACATTAACATTTATTGTTATTTCTACATTTATATCTGTGATCCGTATGGTTTACAGGTAAATACTTTTCTATTCTAACCTAAGGGGTCCTCGGTTTGATGACGTACTCAAATTATATGTTGAAGAATAATGAAGTGTGTTGGCTGCTTGAAATTAAAATGCAATGATCTTCTAGCTGATGTTCAGTATGCATAGTAGCATAAATCGAACACCATAGAGGCTCTATTCGGCATTAGACTATCCGGTCCAAGTGACTGGAAGTGTTTCCGACATGTCAGACGACTTATCTGGTCTTTTAAACCTACTTTTACTTATAAGCTGTTAGAAGCTTATCAGACAGGCTTATCACAAATTACAAATTTTACCCCATGTCAAATTGAGGATATTGCCCGAACATGAAAATCTAACTGGTCTTACTTGACAGTTTGTTTCAAGTGACAAAATTGAGGCGTGGTTCAATTTTAATACAACACATGACATTTCGTCTGGCAATGACAGCGAATAACCTAATTAGGTGTTCTTACAGCAAATGTCAATATTATTATTCAATTTGGGATTAAAAAACCTTTACCTGTTACAGTTTTATTTACAGGTTTACCTTTAAAGTTTCTGGGCCATGAAATAATGCCCGTGTATACATATTTGTGATTAACGAACCTTTATCTGTTTCAGTTTTACTTACAAAATTACATTTCAAGTTTTTGGGACATGAAATAATGCCCGTATAATATATATATCGAGCCATGAAATAATGCTCGTGGGCCATGAAATAATGCCCGTATATGTACTCCGAGCCATGAAATAATGCTCGTTTCTAATTATAGTGGGCTTGAAATACAGCCCGTATATACATATTTGTGACTAGAGCTTCTGCTCGCGACTTCGTCCGCGTGGAATAGTTACTTTGGGCTAACGCAAAAAAAAAAAACCCCGATTTTGAAACATCCTTCATTGGTACTCCGCTCCTATTGGTCCTAGCGTGATGATATATAGCCTACAGCCTTACTCGATAAATGAGCTAACTACCACTGAAAAATTCTTCAAATCGGACCAGTAGTTTCGGAGCCTATTCGGTACAAACAAACAAACAAACAAAAAAATCTTTCCTTTTTATAATAGAAGTATAGATTAACAAACTTTTATCTGTTTCAGTTTTGCTTACAGGTTTACCCTTCATGTTTCTGGGCCATGAAATAATGCCCGTATATGTACATCGAGCCATGAAATAATGCTCGTGGGCCATGAAATAATGCCCGTATATCTACTTCGAGCCATGAAATAATGCTCGTGGGCCATGAAATAATGCCCGTATATCTACATCGAGCCGTGAAATAATGCTTGTTTCTAATTATAGTGGGCCATGAAATACTGCCCAAAATTGTGATTTGTAATTTGTAAATAAAATAATAATCAAATGTTTATAAAATAACAGTTGTACCTATAATAATTCGATCAGTTGTTTTCTTGGCACTTAATATAACAGTTGATATGCTGTATAATGTGATACGAGTGCATAAAATAATTACCGTACTATTTGGATGTATTAATTTGGTCGATAATTAATTGTCGTCGATAATATTTTGGCTAGGTATATTGAAGTTGTTTGTGTTCACGAATTTTACACGAGGACTTGTAATGTACCTTGGATGGCCGACTGTTATCAATAGTAAATTATACGACATTTTAGTCAATAAGCTATGTTAAATTAATCCTGATTTTAATACTAAAAGTATTGTTTTGACTATTGTAGTACCGACTGAGTTCGTGGATGGCACGACTAACCAATCACGGCGCATTACTTGGAACGGAGGTATAATGGTGGGGGAAAACGCCATCTTGTTTGTCGTGCCAGTCCGGCGAGCTCAGTCGTGGATAAGACGTCGAGATACGAGTACTTAGGCTCGTGCTGTGTTTTAAAGATACCTAGTGTTGATTGTGATTGTGTTGATTGTGATATCTGATTTTGTGTGTTGGATGGAGGAATACAATAATATGTAAGTACATGAACAAGTGCCTATTATTTCTGAAACCTTATTTTCAAAAGCCATGAACTAGAATGATAGTTAATTTTCATATTTAAACTATTACTAGACTCTGTAAGAATACGGAGTCTACACATATTAAATAATAATGACAGGGAAGGCTGCATCTTTTTATTACCATTGATTTCTTATTGTTACACACAGCTGAATCTGATTTTGTTGCAGTGCTTCCAAACCCGCGCCTGCTATCTCGACGGGTTAGCAGGGCACCGGTGATCTCGGCAGGCAACCCGGCACCGGCACCGGTGACCGCGGTCGGCAGCACGGTGCGCTGTCTGACCGGACACGACTACAGCATACGACGACTTGGGACGCAACAGTTCTATGAGTTTAAACAGAGTCAGCAGTAGCAAGTAGAGTAAAGCCAGCCATGCGGAGTTTATAAGCAAGTCATGCGTGAATTGAGGATCGGGTATGGTGATGACGGCAGGCGGGCGCGCCATGCAGCGAGCACGCGAGGCGGGAGGCGCGCACGCGCTGGTGGCGCCGGCCCCAGTATAGCAGCGAGTGCACGAGCAGGATGCACGAGTACAGGATCAGCACGCGGAACACGGTGCACGTGGTGACGGCCCCTGGGGTTACTGCCGCTACGTGTGTCCGCCCCATGCCCGGCCACGGTCGCCACAGCCCTGCTTTTATCCGCAAACGCGATTATCGCCTGCACTTCATCGTTACCAGGCGCGGGGTTGTGTATCACAGAACATTTAAATATGCTTGTATTAAAGTGGGTTGTTTGGTTATATTGCTGGATTAGGATGACGCACTGATGACGGCTTCGGTTCGACACTGTCATAAGTACAGTAAAGAGTTTATAATAAAATCTATGGCAAAGAGAGTTTTGATTCATCATAATCATCATTGGGTGGAGATATTTTATTAGTAAGGTCATCAAAATTCATGTACTTAAGAAGATTCTCGTAGACCTAAAGTATCTATCAAAAGAAAATTAATCATTTGTGAAAAACTCTCGCTGTCTTATATTTGGGTGGGTATTACACTATCACATAATATGTGATCATAGATAAGTACCTATATGATTAAAGTTATAATGAAATTGTAAAATAGTCATAATTTATTAAATATGGGTAATTTGTAACTTAGTAGATAGGTATATGATATAATATTATAGTACCGCAAGCCCGATATACTTATAATATGTCTATTTTACATTTTCAAGCACAATAATGAGCAGGGATGGAAAAAAACAGCGTAAAAAAAAACATCCGTTTTTCTTCTTTTGAAGTTCTATCGATTTTACTATCAACACAAATCGATCAAGCCTAATATCATTCATGTCTACACTATTTAAAAAAATCGATCAGGATGGTAACATACTAGCTATCATGGGCGTACCCAGCTTTTGGTCCAGGAGGGGGGGGGGGGGGGGGGGGCAAATCAGAAATTTCAAGCCGCGTCACCCGCACATGTTTTACCCTACACAAGTACACACTTCATGAAACATGAGTACCTATGTAGTGTGTAGGGAAAACAAAACACCCGCAGGAGATCCTGCTTTCAGTGGTGGACTAATGTCTAAGACCCGGGGCCGCAAAACCAAATGGGGCCCCCCGGCTAAGACAGACCGCTTTGAAAAGGTTAAGTTTCCTTTTGACAATTGATATAGAAATAGGAGATATTTTGCCAACAGAAAAGCTAGAGTATCAAACGAATTGAGGATGGTGGGCTTAGCGAGCTCGAAAATTTTTGCACCCTACCCCGGATAGGTACCTTATACCTAAGGTTTTCATTTGACTTAAATAGGAGTTGGTTTGTCGACTTATGCAGAGAAGTCTGGGAAAAAAGAGAATGTAGGTAGATTGCAAGAGCGAGCGAAGCGATCTCGAAAATTTTAGCACCCGACGTTTATATTTAGCATGCGTAGGGGTTCCCCAACTAAAAACTGCCTTTCACTTACTGAAAATAATTTGATTTTTTGGTCTTGTTTATTTAGGATTTCATTAAAAAGTATTTCTGAGTTTTTGGGGCCCTCCCAGGACCCGAGGCGGACTGCACCTGCCGGCCCACCCTTAGTCCGCTAGTGCCTGCTTTATCGGTAGCACGCCCATGGTACGCCCATGCTAGCTATAGTTAGTAGGTACTAACTATCATACCATCTAATCTGTGAACATACTTTCTTTTGCTCTAAGGGGGGTATTACACTATCATACAGGGTGTTAAAGTAATTGCGTGCCATAGCTTCAGGGTGAGTCCAGTATCGATAAAGGAACCCGTAAAAAATAAAAATAAAATACCTTTAAAAAAAGTTAAAAAAAAAAACGAAAATTATCGTAAGATGAACCTAATGTAAGCTAACCTATTAATTCAATAGCGATCGTTTAGATTTGATTAGAAAATTGCTTAAAATATGTTTTTATTTTGTTTAAATGCTAATTCATAATTAACATTTCGATAACGCCGGGTGAAGGATAGGTAACTAGGTACGTAAATCAATTCCAAGTATTTCTTCTTCCTACTTTAGCGTGCTTATCTCCTTCAAAATTAAAACCTACAAATTAAAAAAGTTGATCTTGCAATGTTTTTTTTTAAATTGTATTTTCATTTTTCGTCGGTTCCTTTATCGATAATGAACCTACCCTGAAGCTATGGCACGCAATTACTTTAACACCCTGTATATCTAGGATCCCATATCTATGAGTACTAGTTAAATGATAATGTGATACAAGAACATATGAATCAAATCGTCTTTGATCAAAAAATTTTGACATTTGTTGTTAGATATGATCAAAGAAACAGGGGCCGTACCATGGACATTTTAAATACTTGCCAAGTACAGGTCAACTTGGCATTTTAACCTGACAGGTTTTCTATTTGTACCATGAGCATTTCAGTCTGACCTGCAATGTATCAACTTCAGACCTGCTACGTACGCTACCGTTGACCGGTACGTCATATTATAAACAAACGTTCGGAAATACTTTTTCGGAATGTTACCGGTTTTACGGTTATATAAAATTAATTTGATAACAGTATAAAATGATCAAAAAAATAAAATAAAATAACTATGTTTCGCAGCAAAAAATCGTATGTAACACGATGACGTGGAGGCCTTTTAGATGTAAAATAAAGGTAGGTACCACCAACAACACCAACCTACTTGAAAACTTACCAAAGTTATTGCTATTTTCGAACGACTATACTGTGTCAAATAAATTGTCAACAAGACAAGAATATTTATTGATGACATATTAAAATTGGAAATAAGATTTTTTTAATACTTAATCACAAGGATTGCAATGGGGTACTTAATAAAAAGGGCTCAAACTCGAGAAATGTCCCGCAGATTGTGGACGGACGGAAGTGACGGAACATTGGAACATGATGTGAATTCTATTGTTGGTGGAGGCATGAGGAACAGGGTGTAAAGTTCACTCTTCTCATGAGATATGGGAGGCTCCTCCGACCAGACGGGTGTTATGTCTGACGGGCAACTGCCCGAAAGTTGTTTTCGGATAATCTTATATATTTATCATGCAAGATTTTTGTAACGTCATGTCTTTACTGCGTAGTTCGTATGTAACGGTATAACCGCTACAGTGCTATCGTTGATTCAAGAGGCTGGGCAGCTGTAGTTTGTTTTTTTACTAAGACTACGAATATTGTTTTTACCCAAAACATCTATTAAACATTAAATTGGTTTTAATTTATGTGTATTGTGTTCTTGATTTCTATTTCTTTCACAACTGAAATGAAATGAAATGAAATGAAATTGTTTATTCTGTAAATAGGATATCGGAATCACTTTTACACGTCATATTAAAAAAAAAAATGTTTAAAATAAGCTAGATGAGGTCGGCGTTTCCTAACTGACTACTCTGAGAAGAAAGGCCGAAACAAACTCAGAGGTCACAGTCTCTTTTAAAGTCCAGACATAATCTTGGTCAAGCCATATGAGAACCATGTAGATTAGTGTCTGAAATGGTCTTTTGAGGAAAGAACCACACAGATTTGAGTGGACCTGTCCAGTCAGTGCAAGCATTTGTCAGTAATCTACTACTACTACTCACTCGTACCATTTCTACAACATAAGTAGAGGACAAAGAGACTGTTTTTTTGTGGTCTATAATTTTAAATAACGCCTCAATAGTATTATATTCACAAATTAACATATACTTACGTTTTTTATTTTAAATTAAAGAAAACTTTCAATAAAAGTAAGTTTTACACGCCTGCTTAATATGACAGCAGGGCAGCTCAGTTTTCAAGGTTTTACATGTCAAAAATGACTTGATGGTAGAGCCTATCGCAGGTCAGACCAGTGAAATGTTGTCACGTGACCACTGAGCGGCTTTAGTCACGTGATCGCTGGCTCGCCTGTTATTTGACGTGTTCATGGTACAAAATAGCCCGACAGTTCACTTTCCGTCGAAAATTGACGTGCTATAAGAGTACATGGTAAGCCCCCAGGTCTTTCCATATTGAATCATCAGCCTATTAATTTTCCCACTGCTGGGACACAGGCCTCCTCTCGGTGAGAGGGAGTGGGCCGTAATCCACCACGCGGGCCCAGTGCGGGTTGGTAGATGTCACATGTCTTCGAATTTTTGGTTCTAAGACATGCCGGTTTCCTCACGATGTTTTCCTTCACCGTTTTGAGAGCAGTGGTGATGAAATTATTTACACAAAGTAAAGCGCCTGCTTGGGTTCGAACCCACGACCTACAACTCGTAAGTCGGGGCCGATACCACTGGGCCACCACTGCTCCATATTGAATATTATGCATAAAATTTTCACATTTATTTTCATAATTTCCTGGTACAAAATCCGTTCATAAAATTATGTGGTTTTGCCTATTCAGTTTTGCTACTGCGATATTCTTAACTGACGGTTTTATTGACGGATAAAAATTAAGTACAACGAAATTTTGGCGAAGTTCACAATATGCTTAGTGGAATTTTAAAATTATTATTGGCAGCACTGCTGTACTAAAAAAAAGCAAACTACTGAAACTACAGCCAGGCGGCCGGGAGTTCATTGTTTTGGTTTCTTTCTTTGCTGCTCTATTTGTAATATTGTGTGATGAAAGGCTTCAGTATTTTGTTTTAAGAAACGATTGCAACCACATATTATGACAAAAAATTGGATCCTAGATATAGGATAGTGTAATACACAGATATGATCCAAGAGGTCATATATGTAGGACAAGAGATAGGATCCTATATATGATCCTAGATATATGATAGTGTAATACCCGCCTAATCAATTTAAGTATGTAACACTGTACTGAAACAATGACATACACCCTGTACCTACGTTCCGAATTACGAATTCCGATGTTCGTTCTTAGACGGAAAATGACCTGTTCAAAAAGTATATTTAAATAAGGGGGTAATTCCCCTCTTTTCGACAAGCAACAGAACGGGACTATACCGGCGACGAAGTAGGTATAGATATGACGTGGCCAGATCTTAGAAATGACCATTTCATGAAATGGCCAATTGACATTGGCCATATCATATAAACGTCACGTTAAATGATATGTCAGTCGACGTTTGGCCAAATCATTAAAGTAGGGTATCCATGGTGTAAGGTGTAGTAAAAAGAGCCAAGTAACTGCGACCAATTTGGAAGTAGCACTCGCTCGGCTCGCGCGCGGCTGGTCACTATTCTATTTAACCTAACCTAACCCATTTGGTCGGGGTGCCACATAAGCGGCGAATTTTTTTTTTTTTTTATACAATTTTTTTGTGTTATTTACCCCGCGGCAGCTGCTGGCGAACGTTAATTCCCAATAAAACCCAATAAAAGTCCATCGACTTTTTTGCGTGATCACCTTGTTTGATTTGTTGTATGCCGCCGCTATGATGCATTGATGCACAACAAAAACAAAGCAACATCAACGCCTCTACCGGTGGATAATCTAACTATTTTACGATAATATGATCACTAACGTTTGGCCGCATTATGAAGTAGTCGGTATGTTGAGTCGTGGTGATGTGACCAAGTGATCGATGTTCATTTCATGAAATGATCAATTTTAAGATCTGGACAGATATGTACATTAGGTAGGACGGTCTATATTAAAATAAGAGGAATCCCCAAAATAGTGGCGGGGAATTACTTTTTATGACAAATATATCTAATAATCAAATCTACTATCTCACCTTTTAATCAATTTCTATTCGATCTATTTCCTAAACATTTATACCTTTTCATATTTTATTTTCATTCATTCGCTATTTCAAATTCAAATTTTTGAATTTGAATTTGAATTTCCTAAACATTTATAACTTTTCATATTTTATTTTGATTCATTCGCTAAAAATATTTAAAACCAAGTTTTTTATCATGTTTAAAACTTGTTTTGAACAGTGATTTTAAACACTTCATAAAATACTTTGTTTTATTTCTAACTGTTTTAAACATTGTTACCTGCGTGTTTTAAAACAATTTCTTTGTTTTATGCCAACCCTGATAATGAGTCGATGGACGCAGCAGTGTCTGTCAATGACTCAGACGGAGAACTGACAATCGGACCGACTCTGAAGACGCGCCGGGGAAGGTCAACCACAAGCCTCTTTTTAACCGACTTCCAAAAAGGAGGAGGTTCTATGTTCGACTTTATGTATGTTTTATGTATGTTCACTGATATCTCCGCCAATTGTGGACCGATTTTGAAAATTATTTTTTTGTTTGAAAGGGTAAGCTCCCGAGGTGGTCCCATATAAATTTTATTAACTTTGCTTAGATAGTTTTTGAGTTAGCTTTAATAATACATATTTTTCCCACAAGTTATCATCATATCGTCCATATAAACTATATGGACGATATGATGATAACTTCCTGTCACTGTTATTTATTGCAGTTAGTATTGGATATTGTGTGGGGTAGGTACCACAACTAAAAAGTGAAAAATAAAAACTTTTTACAAAAAATATTAAAGCCGACTTCCAAAAAAAACCACTACAAAGTGAAAAATAACTTTAATTTCGGAAGTCGGTGGCAAAACGCGAAAATGAAAAAACAAAGACACCGACTTCCGAAATTAAAGTTATTTTTCACTTTGTAGTGGTTTTTTTTGGAAGTCGGTTTTCATTTTTTTTGTAAAAAGTTTTTTTAAATTGTTATTACATCAAAATTAGGTTTAACTTAAACTTACTGGATTAGATATTACAGGTACTTATTACTTAAATGTACAACTCCCACAGCTGTGTGTGTGTTCATGATGAAAACTTCAAGCTGGAGGCTTCAAAGAAGCAAGAGTTTGACAATATAAAGCATGATATGATATACCTATGTCTAACGACCTACGTCTAACTATCTTTTAGTAGGTAAATATTTTCCTTAGAATACGTCTCGTCCACGTCCGGCATAGGAACTGTGACCCACGCTATCGCATTTCTCTCTAATGGACATGTCCTCGAGTTACAGCCGCTTAATGTGCGGGTAGAACAACAAATTCTAGTAGGCAGTAGGAAGTAATCCATGGTAGTTTTGTACACGTAGACGTTGCTATAAGAAGGTATACATTAATAGAAGCAATTTCAAGTCGACATCAATCGATTAATCATTGAATGGAATTGCACAGTGCTAGTGCCGCTAAAGGGTTATTCCACTAATCCCCATTGAGAATCCCCATCAATGGGGATTAATGAACTTTTTGTCCACAATTCCCCATTGATGGGGATTGGCGGACAAAAAGTTCACAAATCCCCATCGGTTTAATAATAAAATAGAAACAACATGGTAGACAAGATAAAAAAGCCCGAAAGTCCGACACCAGTCTTACCAAGGGGTATCGTGTTACCCAGTTACTGGGTTGTGGAGGTCAGATAGGCAGTCGCTCCATGTAAAGTACTAGTATTCAGCTGCATCCGGTTAGACTGGAAGCCGACCCCAAGATAGTTGGGAAAAGGCTAGGCAGATTGATTTTTTGATGGTAGACAAGATATTAACAACATATTGTATAGGAATCACGAGGTCTTTATTTCTTACGGAGGTAAAGGACTCATTGATTAATTTTATAATCAAACAAAAAATTTTAGTAATGGCTAAGTAATTATATTTCTGGCATGTCATAATACAGTCTAAACTTTACTACAAAATATAATCTTTTAGAGATCAACTTTGAAATTACTGAATCGTTAGTTTGTGATCAATTATTTTAGAACCGTTTTTTACCTTTTGTTTAGTTGAGTCTTTCCCTAGGTCTTGTGGAGCACCTTTTATTTTTTTTTAAACGGCCGATTGCGTGCCGCACCACGCATAATAAAGGGTTCCGTAGTTGCGATGAATGTATCCCAAAAACAAACATATTCTCCCATATAAAAAAATGTAGACCTTGCTTTCTGACAATTTTCATGATTCTAGGTCAGCGGAAAGTACCCTGTAGGTTTAGATTTTTTTGCGAATATCAAAATATGTCACAAAAATGGCTGCATTGCAATTGCATTGGCTTAAAAGCTTGATTTTTTAAGAGCTCCAAGGGATTATAGACCTAGGTATTTGATATTTATTTCAATTAGATATCTCCGCGCGTTCTTGAGGAAAAGGGTCTTGACAGACTGACTGACAACGAAGTGATCCTATAATTATTATAGTATATGGGGTATTTTTTTTTTAATAAATGGGACACCAATAGACTTAGGTAAAGACTCTATTAAACAAAAGTTCTAAAATAATTAATCACAAAGTAACCCTAATTTAAAAATTGATCTTTATAAGATTATAATTTTGTAAAGTTGAGACTGTAATATATTATGAAATACTTTATACTTAGGCTATTGATTCAACCAAAACTTAATTTTTTTTTATTATAAAAATAATCAATGAGTCCTTATCCGTAAGAAATAAAAACTTCGTGATTCTTACATAATAATTATGTTGTTTGTATTTTATTTTTAAACCGATGGGGATTTGTGAACTTATGTCCTCAAATTCCCATTGATGGGGATTTATGGACAAGAAAGTTCATAAATCCCCATCAATGGGGATTCTCAATGGGGATTAGTGGAATAACCCCCGCTAAACTAAATAACTCCTAATTAAGTCTTTTTTTTTGTTTTTTTGTGCGATTACTCCGCCAATAGGGATGATGCCTGATGGGTCAAAAAAAAAAATCTATTTAGTCCGTCAGTCAAATAATAAAAAATATTCGACACGTATTTTTTGCTTGATCATTATTAATAAAAAATTACTTACATAAAACGCATTAAAGTTGGGCAGTGGGGGTCGCTACGTCACAAGTACGTATAAAATCTACATACTCGTGACGTCATCGCACATTTTAACTCAATGTATCGCCGTAATCTTTAGTCATAGTAAAAAAAGAAAAAATATATATTAAGTATGTCCAATATTTTTTTATTATCTACAAGACGGACAATAAATATATTTTTAGTCATCATCCCTATTATGCATTGATTTTGATGATTCTTTTTTTGTTCAGTAGGCCATACTTCAGAGATGGTCCCATATTAGATTTTATTAATTTTGCTTGGGTAATTTTTGAGTTAGCTTCAATAATATGTATTTTTCCCACTTAGCTTATGTGGATGATATGATGATAAGTTTCTGTTACTGTTATTTACATAGCTGGTAGTGGAATTCGAATTTGTGTGGCGAACCACAACTAAAAAGTGAAAAAAAAACAACTGACTTCCAAAAAAGACACTACAAAGTCAAAAATAACTTTAATTTCAGAAGTCGGTGGCAAAAAACGAAAATCAAAACCAAAGCTCCGACTTCCAAAATTAAAGTTATTTTTGACTTTATAGTGTCTTTTTTGCTCATTTTTTGGAAGACGGTTCTTTTTTTTATATAAAAAGTTTTTACTACAGAGTAAAAGCCTTTTGTCATACAGAGAAGGCACCAGCATTGATTACCACGCTTGCTCAAGACGGTGATTACAGAGTTATACATAGGATGTCCGTTTCCTCACTATGTTCTTCCTTTACCGATGTTAGTAATGAGTCGGTCTAAATGTCGCAGATCGAAATAATTCTTACCTACCTAGGTAAAACTTCGAAAACTAAACGTTCTACTACAAAATCTGGATGCTTCAACATGTGTAATATCTCAGTAAATGCTTAGTTAGCACGTACGTACGTTTCGGCATAGTAAAAAAAAACATACCGGCCGAATAGAGAACCTCCTCCTTTTTGGGAAGTCGGTTAAAAAAGCCATTTCACCGCACCATAAAACTATCACGCCTATCAACACTTAATACAAATGTTGAAATTAGCAAATACCTAGTTCTAGAAAATAGATCGTCTGTTCTCTTAATTAATTCGATTTCGTTTGATTCCGTAAGAAACGCGGAGTAGGAAACGTCGACGATATCGAGGTATTGGACGTTGTGTACAGGCGTGATGCAAGCGTGATGTAAGCGTGATGTAAGCGTGATGCAGGCGTCTATAACTATAAATTAGCGGAGAGTGTTGCCGCGGGGCGGGGGACTGTCGGTGGCACCTGGCGCACACCGTCGGCGCGTCCTCCTCGCGAATCAAAGCGTGAACCGTGAACTTTACAATGCACAACAACGACGCCGACTCGCTCTATTGATATTGTTAGAGGCTGCGACTGCAGCGAGCACGCGAGCACCGAGCGCCGAGCGCCGGCCGCTCGCCTATGCTCAACGGCCAGGCGCGCTCCAGCTTTTAGAAAGAGCGCTGCGCGCTGTAATAAATCATCCGTAATATTAGTAATTTGGCGTTGTTTATTATTTTGACGTCACGTGTTTACGGTTCGCCAGCACGCAACTATTCTCATGTGTTCGGAGTATTTTAATACGCACCAGCATCATGGCGGACGCTTCACAGTTAATACATCAAATAATCCATAAAAACAGAATTGTGTAGATACCTAGTGGTAGGGAGGTTACAAGTGTAGTCTACCTCAGAACCGTGGTAAATTTGGCATTGACAGCGCCTCTATGTCGTAGCTGTAAGGGTGGTTTTCGTAGTGCTAGTGCCACCAAAGATTTGCGGTTGACTATTCTTGTAACCTCCTTAGAATTAGGTTATAGCTGTATTATATATATGTTATAATCAGAGGTAGCAAGATGGGAGGAGCTCGTAGATAAGTAATAACAGCCGCACGGATCGATCCATCAGGTTAAGCTACGCTTGCCGGGGATGGTTAGTGGATGAGTGACCATCTTTACATATCGAGACTCCTCCGTGCCTCGTTGGTCTCGACTGTCATTCGTGGATTTTTGAAAGTCGTTACGAGTCGTCAGAAGCCCGATAGTTAGACACCAGTCTTACCAAGGGTTATCGTATTGGCGACCGTATCGTTGTGGCGGTCAGATAGGCAGTCGCTCATGTAAAATAATGGTATTCAGCTGCATCCGGTTAGACTCGAAGCCGACCCCAACATAGTTGGGAAAAGGCTAGGCAGATTTTATAGGCAAAGGTAGCAAAGTAAAGTATGTAACCTCTTCGCAGAATGACTGGTTTATCGTAGGTTTGACCAACGCTGACCAACGCCTTTCGGCAAGCCCCGAAATAGATTCCAATGGCTGCATTTGACTGATGTATTTTTAGGCAAACCTAGATACTTAGGTAGCTAACTTTTTTTGTCAAACGTCGAAAGCAAAATAATCTGTTTCGAACTTTGCCTAGTCTATCCTAGAAGCGATTAAGGCCAATTCATCGATTTGTACTGCACTTGTTGCATGTTTAGATTTCTACCAATCGCGATTGGAAAAACTGTAACCGTACCTATTCCCAGCTTTGATAGAGCCAAAGGAGAAGCTCAACATATTTTGAGCTTAATCCTTATCCTTACATATCCATATCCTTACATATTAGAAAACAAAGTCCCCCGCCGCGTCTGTCTGTCTCTCTATCTGAACGCGATAAACTCAAAAACTACCAAACGAATTTTCAAACGGTTTTCACCAATGGACGCAGTGATTTATGTGGAAGGTTTTAGTATATAATTCACTAAGGTTTTGTGTAAATTCATTGAAATATGACGACTATTGTTGAATATGTCAGAAAAATACATGCCGACTGGGAGCTTTACTGGCGTGCGCCGCGTAAACCGTAAAAGATACATAAAAATTATGTTTTACAGAATGGTTTATCTTTAAAAGTTCAACATTAAAATCCGCAATGGCATACGTCTATCTTCTAAGGATGACCCACAGTAACCATTATTATCTTTCAGAATCTGATTAAAATTTCATTGTTATTTCCGAAGTTATTATGACCGGTATATTAATCCTTATCCAATAAAATATGTTATTTAATTTAGATTAAAATATACCTTGACATCATATCATTTAAAGGAATAGTTTAAAAGATATCGCAGATTCATTATCGATCCGTCATCGATAATTTGTGTTACGCGTGATTTTTTCAAGTTTATCGATATAATTTATTACGAAACCTTCATGCATTGCTTCATGCTTCATTTTTAATTAGATTTTGTTAGCGCACCTAACTGGTGCGTTTCGAGGAATACTTTTGTGCGCTTCATTTGGTGCGTTCCAAAGTTGGTGCGCGTCGACGAATACGACAAAAATATAGGTTTTGAAATTGTATCATTTTGTTAGGTTTAAATTTATTAATAGGGACTTATTTGTTGAATATTGTACTGGCAACACTGAAAGATTCGATAAGTCAAAAATGGCGGAACAACGGCCTTCTGGGTCGGGCTCTGATAACGGAACGACGTTTTATAGTGGCTGTGTCGGTTGAAAGATAGATTGGCATATAATGGTTGGAGATCTGCTGTATATTAAGGTAAACTGTTATTTTTATTGTAAATTATTAGAATACTGATTAAATAGTGATATTATGTGGAGAATATGAGATGTGATGGTATGGTGTAGAATATTGAATTTGATGTTGGAAAAAAAATATAAATGAATCACAAAATATCTTGGTGTTCATATTATTTTCCATATCCCTGGATTATTGTAATTATTTAGTTTTATTAGACAGTTTTAGATTATCATATTGGGGTAACGACTATAAGATTCTTTTGGGAGTAGTATCTATTTTAAGGTTAAATTATTATATTCGGTATTAAATTAGTTATTTTAGAGCAAGGATAGTTTTTATAATAATTTGTTGTTTTGAAAAGTACCAATGTGTCAGAAATGAACAGAAAATGGGCGCCTAAACTTTCTCACTAAGTTTCGCACCAAACGATTAAACACAAAGAGGAATATACTTAATGTATTCGTTATAATTCACTATATCGATATAAGTCTTTCAGTTCCAAAGTTGGTGCGCTTCGAGGAATACCCTACGAGGTCTGCAATGTACAAAAAGTAAAATAAATACAGTATTAATCACAAATTTCTTAAAAAAATAAAAATGTGGCTCTAAAGTTGTCTTTTTTTTTGGGGTACCTACTTTGTGTACCCTAAGTTACCTTTAGTATTATTTATGAATATTTGAAAAAAAATCTACATGTACATGTTCAGAAAGGTTATACTTTGGGATATCAAAAATAAAAATAATTTTGGAGTTATGTCGTTAAATATCTAGGTTTGAGCATTGAGCGTCTCAAGAGAAACGTTTTGTCAAAAAAAAAAAATCGTTTGGAAAATCCAAAAGTGCACGCCTCATACTTATCACTCATTCATAAACGAAAAAGAAATTCAAAACATAGTTTAAAAATTTAAAACTTTAAAAATTTAGAACAATTTATCACTTTTCATGAAGTAACGTCAACGACTGACAAAGATATTTACTTGGCGGTTGCTAGGCAACTTACGGACATCAAGTCAAAGGTTGGAAATATTTAGTTAAAGATATTATATTTTAGTTAGTATTTTATTAATTATAATTAAACTACTTTGAATAAAAGAGCCATTTTCAATAGGGTTCCTTGCACGGTTGAAACGAATGTATAAAAAAAAATTGACTCAATTAATTGATTTTATCGCAAGCTACAATGTTTTCAGGGTTCATAAATTGACGGACAGGAATTTTTTTTCAACTATTTTTATGCTTTCTCTCCTCTCCGCTCCGCTCCAGTGGACAGGCAGCGGGTGCTGCTTGCGGTGATTGGTCGTCTTGCTGATCATGGTTTTGTTATTGTTATTAGTAATTATTAACTGTTTATTTATTTTATACTTCGATGGTCCTAGTTTATCATTTATAACTTCCAGATACAGCCTGTGGTTACAGCTATATGTTAGCGGGCACTCCATTAATGCCTGGAGGCTTTTATTTAGATATTGTTTTTTTATTGCTGAATGGGCCTGCTCAGCCACCTTGTTTACGATTAGTTTTTATTTTAATTTCTGCCTGAGTATAGTTCTCGATGTTTTTGGTTGGTAGGTATATTGGCGTGTGCTAGCTGACTTATGGCTATTAATTTAAATAATGTTTGTGTTGCGTAGTCATTATTTTGCATACTATTATATAAAATCATTTTTTTTTCTAACTGAACAGACAGCTGTGCTGCTGGGGAGTTTGTTGTGCCACTTCTTCTTCCCAGCTAAAGCACTAGGAAGTGGTGAAGGGCGGGCGTTTTTGGGGACTGTCTTATGTAATTTTGACGTTCGAAAAGTGCTAATTCTCAGCCTAGTTTGAATTTTGAATAGCTAGGTATCGTTATGTCAAGGATTTTTATAAAACTAGCATATCGCTTCTGCCTGATAGTCCTATTCTTGAGGAAGGGCTACTTAGCATCACGCTACGAGCCTTCTTTTTGCTCGGCTCCTAAGTGTTGTAGCGTGATGTTTGTACCCTATTACCTTTCTCGACAATTGGGCTATCAGACCCCCTTCGCTACGTTTATAAAAATCGGCCAAGTCCGTGTCGGACCACGCACAATGAAGAGTTCCGTAGTTGGAATGAATTTAACCCAAATTCAAACTTAATATAATATTGTAGTTGAAAAACATGTTCTCCCATACATCGATATACGCCACGGTCAATTCTCCAACTGCAAATGTACCTAAACTAGAGTCTGGCTAACGAAAGTTGGCCCCAGAATATTGGCGGCAAATTTAAAAAATACATGCATGACAACACTAAATACACCACAGATACCGAACGACAACCTTGTCAAATTGACGTTCACGTTCATACAGAGTTGCTATATAAAAAATTCGCAAATAATTCCAGGGCCAACTTTCGTTAGCCAGACTCTAACTTTGTAATCGATTTTTTTTAATTTATGAAGTAGTTTTATATAACGATTTTCGAACTTTTTTCTTTACTTTTGCTATGGGACTATGGGACCACGGAGAATATTCTATTCTCCGTGTATGGGACCTTCTTGCCAAACATCAATCATTCAATATTGTTCAGAAAATAATTTACACGAACGTTTACCAACAGCAGCGCCCCCCAATATCATTCGCGCGCCAAATGATTCTTGTACCAGTGCAATGTACTAACTTACATTGTGTCTGCAATGGGACATTTTATCGGAATGTGCGCTTTTATCATTTGTTACGTGACGATATTATTACCGTGGACGTCCACGGCATCACGATAACACAAGGAAGTAAAATGTATGGAAATATATGGAAACACTTTTAATTTCCGTTCGCTACAACGTTATAACGTGCACGAGCGTACACGAATTTCCATACATTTTATGGACGTGGCCGTTATACGATGTCACGTTAGGAATTCTAATAGCGCACAATGGGCTACGGTGGATCCGTAGGGGTAGCCCGCGAAATTCAAGTTTTCTTTTTATCGTTTTTTGCAATTTGCAGGTCAGTGTCAGGTGTCAATCATTAGGTACACTGGAGCGGAGAGGAGAGGAGCGGAGCTGTGCCAATATTAACCAATGGAATTGAATTACGAGGACACCCTTAGAAAATCCTTTGCTGACTACCTCAGTGATCGTACCCAAAAGGTGAAAAATGACCAACACGAAAGTGATGAACTTCCTATCAAATAAGGCGTTCCGCAAGGTAGCAATTTGGGGCCTACTCTCTTTCTCATATATACAAATGACATGACAATGAAATTGCAAACTGCGTCTCGAAAATTGTCAGATCCCTAAGGCTACCCACCGACCGATATTTACGTATGTGGATGATGCTGCCTTTGTAATAGATGGTTATGACTGGCCCCAGACATAGTAGGTACCAAAGTGCTGAGGTTGCGCTTTTCTGCGTGATGTTTGTTGCTGATAATTTGCTCACTTTAAATGTCGATAAAACGGTATACGTTCCCTTCGCCTTTAGATCAAATATGTGCCTGACAAAGTTCCTTAACCTAGGACTGCCAACCGTCCTGTTTTCCCAGGACATGTCCTGCTTTTTGGGATGTCCTGGGGTGTTCTGAATAGTTTGTAAGTAACGTCCTGGGTTTTTAAAGCAACCTGGGAAAGTCCTGTTTTTTAAATTTCGCTCCTTCAACCTTACGTCTATCGTGCGCTCTGCTTGTTGTCTCTTTCTCACTACTATTTTAGCGCACTAGAGCTCTCTCTATCTAACGGTTAGATAGAGCTCTATACTCAAAAATTGGGTTTCGTTAAACTGTTTTCATTGCGTTACTATTAACTACTACTGCGTCCTGTCACAGATGTGGTCCTGTTTTTAATCCGAAATATCCTGGTATTTTCACCATTCAATCATGGTTTTCAAAATTTGGGGATGGCAACCCTACCTTAACCTAAAAGCACACCCTTGTATCTCCTCAACGCAGTGTAGCTGCCTCTTCCTCACTAAATCCTATTCGGTAAGATATCTAGGAGTACTCATTGATCAGCATCTCAACTGGCACCCACAAATAGACCAAGTCACGTCTCGGATACGTAAGCTAATCTATATTTTTAAGAAGCTGCGATACTCTGCTGATTATGATACGCTAAAATGAGTATATCTGTCCTAGCGTACTGCTTGCCCGTGTAGGGTGCTGCCACCAAAATGTGTTTATTCGCCTTGAGAGAGCCCAGAAAGCTGTCCTGAAGGTAAGGCTCTCTCGTCCACGAAGATATCCCTCTGTGCAACTCTATGCTGATTGCAGGGTACTCATGGTTAGGCAACTTTATGTGCTCCTGTCGACGCTACGCAAACACTCTGTGAGTCCCCCGAAGGAACCGACTGGTAGAATTAAGCATAATTGTAGCGATGTGTTGCAAGTTACACCCGCGTCGCCGCCCCATACCCCCATAGGTACTTCCCTTGCTTCCCTCAGTCGGCTCCACGCAACGCATCGAGATAGACCGCGCCGCGCACGCTGCGATCGTGCGACGGACCGCTATTTTGTACGCTGATTACCTCTCGTGAATACCTTGTAAATCTTAGAATGTTATAATACATAATAAACATATTGTGTTATAAATGGCGCCCAACGTGGGGCACTTTGGTGCTGAACGTACCCTACAACGCATCAGATTACGATACTTTTGGTCAGGTATGAAGTCTTTTGTCACAGACTATATTAAACGCTGTGCAGCTTGCCAGCGATACAAGATAGATAACAGGAAGCCTGCAGGACTACTCCAGACTCCTGCACCCACCCGGCGATTTGAAGTGGTATCGGTCGACTTGTTCGGACCAAAGACTTCGAAAGGTAACCGTTGGATTTTAATTCTAGAAGACACGTGCTCCCATTGGGTTGAGCTATTTGCGTTGGAGAAGGCCACCAGCGTGGAATGCGCTGAGATTTTAATATCCGAGGTCTTTCTGAGGTACGGAGTCCCGCGCAGGATGATCAGCGACAACGGAGTTCAGTTTGTTGCTGAGGTGATGCAGCAGGTCTGTCATGTGATGGGTATCAAACAGTCTTTATATATATATATATGTCTTTATATATGATACCGTTGTATCACCCAGAAGCGAACCCCGTTGAGCGCAAAAATCGTGACCTTAAACCACAGTTAGCAATACTAGTAGGGAAGGATCACGCATCGTGGGATACTCATCTCGCGGCCATAAGGTTCGCGATGAACTCCGCTGTTACAGAGAGCACTGGATTTTCACCAGCTTTCCTTACCTTCGGGAGACAGCTGCGCGCGCCATCGGACGTCGTGGCAGACATGAAGACCATTGTGAACAGCGATAATTTCGTCCACAATATCACTCCTTACCTTCGTAAGTTGTCGACGGTGCTGCTTGACGCCCGAGATGTCCACGAACGTAACCAGTCTCTGCAGAAGAAGTACGCAGATGAAGGCAGACGCGCCCCTCCAGAATACAAGGTAGGTGATCTCGTTTTGTTGAAAACGCAAGGTATGAATGATGTCGGCCCCGGGCAGTCTGCGAAGTTTATACCCCGGAGGGATGGCCCTTACCGCATCCGCGAAGTAGTAAGCCCTACTACTTACTTAGTGGAGGGAGTTACTAGGGTGAGCACGTAGGACGGTACCACGTCTCTGATTTGACTCCATTCATCGGTGATGTCGAGGCTCCGGTTAGTGAAAAGCGCAGACGCGGTTGACCACGTAGATTTAATTGCTAGCCCGAACGCGAGGGCGCTATGTTCGAACTAGAGGGGGAGTGTGTAGCGATGTGTTGCAAGTTACACCCGCGTCGCCGCCCGCGTCATGGATAGGTACTTCCCTTGCTTCCCTCCTCCCGCGCTCGCTCGCGTGGTCAGTCGGATCCCCGCAACGTATCGAGATAGACCGCGCCGCGCACGCTGCGATCGTGCGACGGACCGCTATTTTGTACGCTGATTACCTCTCGTGAATACCTTGTAAATCTTAGAATGTTATAATACATAATAAACATATTGTGTTATATAATGTTTTTCCTCTGGGACGCCATTAGACTGCCTTAGCCAAACGCCAATTCAATGTTTCTAGCACAAAAATGTATAACTTCCTAAATTATACATTTTTTTTACACTATACACACACTCACCCTTTCACTTACATACTACTTACACATTTCATCATACGCATAACATTTTACATGCTTTCTTTTTCTCTTTATCTTTATAGAATAATAATTCTGTTTTCCACCATTAATTGTAAAACCTTTCCAAATTACCTACTTAAATTGATATACTTACATTGATATGGCTTGGTTGCTTCGGAGAATCACTGATTCCTAAGTCACAGGAACCTATACGTTTAGAAGTCAGAGTATTTAAATATTGACCTTTGTGTTAGGCCTTTTTAGGTTTTAGTTATAAGGATATTGTTAAGAGTTTTTTGGTGAAATAAAAGAAACTATATTAAAAAAAGAAAAAGAAATCACCGCTCCGCTTTAGTAGACAGGGATTTGCGAACTAGTTTAAAAATTCTTACTGAACCGTGAAGTGTCAATCAATGAAATCAGAGCGGGGAAGCGGAAAAAAATCGGCCGCGAGATATTGCAGCCCGCTCAAATTACTCATCGCGTGAACTCGGTCTACCTCCGCACAGTTCGCAACTCCGCTCGGCATTACGTCGTTCCGCATCAATGGACAGACACAGTCCGCAACTCTGCTCCCCATTACTCCCTTCTGCTTTCTCGCTCCGCGTCAATGGACAGGCAGCCTAGGCTTTAAGCGCCCTACTCACCATCCATCTTGCTGTACGTCCCGCCAAGGCCACGCATTGTATTTGCATTGTACTTGCGGCAATTAGTGCTTGCGGTAATAATAATGCGTCGTGCACAATGCGTGGCCTTTGCGGGACGTACAGCAAGATGGATGGTGAATAAGGCGCTTAATACGCTCTCCAGATTTGTTCTCAAATGTCATGACTTCACAAAAAAGTCATTCTATGGAACAAATGTAACTTAGAGAGGTGCATTAAGGGCCTATACTACCTCAAATTGCTTAGCACGATCCTCCGATATATCGAGAATACCTTATGGTAAAATCTTATTAATTGATAAAAGGGCATAGCATGAAGAAGTGGGGAGCTCCGCGTCCTCCTCGGGGCTTGTCTACAGGCTGACGGGTTCAAACAAAACTGATGAGTCGAAACAGAACAGTCGTCATCTAATCAAAACATTTAGTTCTATTAATCGACTCTCAATCTTCCATCACTCTGCCATCTGGGTTTTTGACTAAACAATATAGGTACTTACCTACTTACTTAAAGGTATTTTCTCGTATTCTGCATTGGTTTTGAAACGATTATTAAACAGTCTATGACTTCCACGACTAGCACGCGTGCGGAGTCGCGGCTCACTGTTAGATTGTAATACATTGTAAAAGTATTTTGAGTACGTAGGTACGTTTTCTCTGAAAAATTGTAAGAATCCAGCTAATTATATGAAATAGGTACATGGGTGATACATGCAACGGCAGGAGTGATAGACAAGGATGGACGGCATCCAGTGGCCATCCAGCGGGGAAGGACTGGCCGCGCGGCACGACGGGTTGAGAGCCGCTGCCGGCGCGGCGGCGGGTCAACGACCGGCACACGCAAGCTTTTTCACGTGATACGATTAACGTCGCGAAGTAGGTCAGCAGAGCAGTGCACCGCGCGCCCCGCGCCTGCACGCTCCACGCTCTTGCACCGCCTAGCGCCCGCCACCACTCCGCCACCACACGCCACCACACGCCACCACGCGCCACCACATCGCCATGCGCCACAACGATAACATCTGCTTCTATAGCTACCTAAACTTACTTATCCGGACGTTAACACGACAGTTCGCCCGTCCAGAGGTGCATTTCTTATACTTATTAATAAGATACGATTTAACTTTCTGTTTCTAACAAATTCATGTTTTTACACAGACTATTCTGTTTTTATTGATCCAGGGAGCGCAGGGGGTAATTTTTGAGTGAATAGGGGGACGTTGCAAATGACGCCCCACCGCTGATGGGGTACGTTGAAGCACAAATACTGTAGAGCTGTTGTTAGTTGGTATAAGAACATTAGGTTGGAAATATTTTAACTTTAAACAACGTCACTGTCTTATCCATGCCGTCAGAGGAGTTAGTGCCGCAATCAGTACGCAGGGCAAACACATAGTGATTGTAGGATGCCACATGTTAGCCTATTTATAATATTCCATTCGCCTCTCATGCCACGCGCTGATGCACTGGTGGCAGGTTTGTGCATTAACCTACGCAGAATGGTGTATGAACGCCCAATACCCAGCCACAGTACCTATACTATAACATGACTATACAGGGTGTCCCTCGTAACCTGTACCAGCGAAGGTCTGTGATCAGGGGACACCAATACCCATCGATTGAACCCATGTATGTTCCGTGATATTTTGTAGTTTTCGAGAAATTAATTAAATGAATTCTTCATATCAATCGCAAAAATGTGAGAAAAGTCATTTCAAATGCTTGAAATAAATTTCATTATTTTTGACTGTATCAACTTTGAACTCCGTTTTCGCGTAATAATGTCCTATGAAGTACCAACTTTTTTATCTTATTTTGAGAGCTAAGGAACCCTTAAAGTTTTTAAAATTATTTACATGTCATTCAGTCAGGTAAAAGAATGTTTTTTTCAAGTTGAAGTCAAGTGAAAATGTGTCTCGAACATAAACTTTAATCTTGTGAACAAATTCTGAGCTTCTAGTAGTTAGAATTTGGGTTTTTGTTTTATAACAGGTGAAAACACATTTTAGCCATAGAACTGACAAAAAAAAAAGTCAAAGAAACACCACACCACCCAGAAAAAGTTAGAACCAAAAACGCCTACAATGTAAGAAA
This sequence comes from Conistra vaccinii, assembly GCA_948150665.1. NCBI lineage: Eukaryota > Metazoa > Arthropoda > Insecta > Lepidoptera > Noctuidae > Conistra > Conistra vaccinii. The sequence goes on from OX411324.1 coordinate 648,382, forward strand.
ATGAGAAAATATTACAAAAAAAATAATTTCTCGAAAACTACAAAATATCGCGGAACATACATGGGGATTCAATGATCACAGACCTTCGCTGGTACAGGTTACGAGGGACACCCTGTATATAATGAAAGGTGACGTCGGTGTCGTGAAACCCCTGCTACGTAGACAGAAAGCAATACCTCAACAATATAAAACACAATAGAATTTACTGAAGAGGAAAACTTATCGATGTTCAGCAATTTCCGGCGAACGAGGGACAAGTTATCTCATTTAACGTCGCTGTGGGAGGTGATCACGCTCATTAGCTCGCAACCATGTTACGATACTCGCGTCACCACTCCCGCCCCGCCGACAGCGCAACACACACACTCACACACACACACACACATGCGCAACTCTAGCACACTACACACACAACACACGGCGAGTGTCCAAGACTCGAGCGTACTACGTAACGATGGAAAATTATTTGATTGTGGTAGCGGGCAGCGCGGGAGGCGCGGGAGGCGCGCACGGCGTGACGTCCACAATTTATTAAATTGACACGTCATGTTTATTCAGTCACTTCGTCAGACGTGTCTACGTGAAACTGTCACCGTTATCAGAACACTTCAGAGCGGGCAGGTGCGAAGGTGCGCAGTAACTATTGAGCGGAGGGAGTGTTTGTGTGACACTGACGTAGTGTTACAAATGAACGCTTAGTCGCATTCGTCTATCTATTTGATCCTTAACTAGGTGCAGACGTTGCTGGGTACCGATTAAAGCTTTGTGTCCCACGATACAAGGATTTAAGTATAATCTGTATTTGACTCCTTTAGGACTCACAGCTATTCTGAAAGGTTTTACAACCCGTCCGATGAGGCTTGGGTTCGGGAATGCTTAGGGCAGTTGACTAATATAGCCACAGCTAGGTTAGTAGGTACTTTGCTTATTTCCACAGTATTATACAATGTCTGGTGTTTTGCTATGTGGCCCGGTAGGTCTGCTGACGTAGATTCAATTTTCATTTTACAATAAATGGAATCCCGCGCGATCCTTAAAATGGGTCCTCGCGAGACCCATAAACAATCAAAGAAAATATTGTTATCCACTATGTTGCAAAGAAAACCTAAGTCTGTATAACTTTATATAATCCGTTTAATACCAATATTACACTCTGATAACACTTTTATATACACCAAAATACGTTTACACTCTGCGAGTGTTCAAGTTCGACTGCCATGTTCCCAAGTGAGACTATACACGTAGTCTACCGTTTGACAGCTAAATGCTGTCAACCGGCAAAAGTCAGTTTAACAACTAATAATCATTTTAATGTCATTTCACTTGGGCACATGGTTACAACTTTACAAAATAAAATATAAAAACTTCAAATACATGATTATAAAAATTAATTATATTAAGAACACTAGCTTCTGCCCGCGGCTTCGCCCACGTGGATGTCGGACTTACAATAGCAATGGGTTTCATTTTGACAGTTAAACAATTAATTGCGTTATTTACGTTATTTCTCGAACATAATTATTCCACTCGGCGCTCTGGCGCGTCATCCCCTGGCTGGCCCGCCCCTCCACGCTCGTTCTGAGCGCCGTCGACTCAATATCGCAGGTCATTCTTATCGTTCTAACTTTTACAACTATTTGTCCAAATTACTTAGTGTAAAAGACAAACTTTATCTACATTAAATACCAAAAGCGATGAAGGTATTTATTTTGATAAGAATTAACTAAATACTCTAAAATATGCAATGTAAAAAAAGTATTCAATTTAACTGTATTTATTGCTCACTATTTTGGTTATAAAGGCTTCCACATAAAAGGTGTCGCGGATATGCTGTCGCGGACTTTTATTTAGAACTCTTTAAGACAAACAATCCCACAATACATTTTCTTCATGTAACTCTAACGGTTTAGGCAGCGCACGCAGCAAACGGTGGAGGTCTGCCCGGCTTAGGTGGACCACCGCCGTGTCCTCGTGGAGGCGATCGGCGGCGGTGACCTCTCGCGTACGGCCCTGGTTCAGGCCATGGTGCGGAGCGAGAGGGCATGGCAAGCCGTCACCTCCTTCTGCAAAGCAGTAATGCTCGCGAAGGAGAAGGTGGAGCGCGCGAGGGAGTGGCAAAGGCCGCGCCCTACCAGCCCTAGCCGCCGCCACCGTAGGAGACGTCCCGGGCGTCGGGAATTGATAGCCGATTTCCGGCCACCGTAGGCGCGGGCCTGCGGACGGAGAGCAACGGGCAGCTCACCGTCCGATAAGGACCAGGCCCGGGTCGACGGCGCATCGTGTTCCACGCGCACCTCAAAGAGATATCAGCAAAACTGACGGGGTCCGCTAGGGCCGATGCCTGCCGGGGTTGCGGGTAGTCCCAAGGGGAAAGCGTGGCCTCTGGCAAGGCAAGGGAAGGAACACGGGTGGGTTTTAGTCAGTAAGAGACTGAAACGCCCAGAAATCATTGGATGACTTCCCAACCAAAAAAAAAAAAAAAATGGCAGCGCACGCAAAAATAGATCTCAGAGGGCAGGAATTTTTCCGACTTGATACTTATCGTTATGTTATGGTCAAATCACATAAAATCTTTATAAATTGTAGTCTATGTGTTATTCTAATGTATAAGCTACATTATTGTAAAGTTTTATCAAAATCCGTTCAGTAGTTTTTGTGTGAAAGAGTAACAAACATCCATCCATCCTCACAAACTTTCGCATTTATAATATTAGTAGGATAACTAACTTTATAAAACACAAAAGAATTGCTAGAAAAATTTATTACTAATGAGCTAATAAACTTATACTTAATAAAGAAAATCAAGAAAAGAAATTCCTAACCTATACCAAATACTTATAATATTTATATACAAACCCTAAATAAAAATTAAGATAAGTATACCGAAAATCAAGGAAAGAAATGCCTAACCTATAACAAATGTTCGCCGTGATTCTTTAAATTGACATAACTTTTTTATTTATGAACCGATTGACATGAAATAAACACTAAATGTTAAGTGAAGCTTACTACAATATATTAGTGAAAACCGCATCTAAATCGAATAAGCCGTTTCTGATATTAGCGTGCACAAACACACAGACAAACAGACAAACAGACAAAAAAAAATTTAATTACAATCTCGGCTTCAGCATCGATATAATAACAACCCCTGCTACTTTTTTTTCATATATTTCCATTGTACAGACACCACTTTTCTACAATTTTATTATATGTAATATATATATATATAGATATAGAAGATATAGAAGATAGATATAGAAGAAGATGTAGATTACTTTACATCATTAAATTAAATATTATCAAAAGCTAACAATATACTAACTCGGCCTTCTCATTATATCTTAGAAAGTATTTTGTATGTTCGCAAAAAATTAGGACTTTTCAAAATAAGAGGCGATTTCCATAATATAAATACACGTAGTAGACATGAAACTGTGATACTCTTAGAAGCAAGTTATCCTAACTACACAATAATTGGATGTTATGACTTGACGGTTAAGGAACATTTAAAAGTGCTTCCACTACACGAGTGAGCTTCCAGGTTTTAACCCCATTATGATTACCATTACAGGCATGAGACATTCCGGCTTTGTGTCTGGGATGGCAGCACATCTGCAGTTGCCTGATAGTACTTAAAATCCAGGCGGTGGTGACAGTATATCATCAACACTTAAATTAGCCGTTAAAATAGGCATAAGTAAGGTTTATTTTTAACTATGTATATTCGCATAATTCGTTGCCAGTAAAAATCTGTCTACCTAGCCTTTTCTCAACTATGTTGTGATCGGCTTCCAGTCTAACCAGATGTAGCTGAATACCAGTATTTTACATGGGGCAACTGCCTATCTGACCTCCACAACCCTGCAGTTACTGGAAAACATGATACCCCTTGGTGAGACTGCTTGTCAGAGTTTTGGGGTGCTTACTACCCGTAACGATTTTCTTCCGTAATATTTTGGCGGGCTTGTGTTTTTTTTGGCGCGTCGTATTCTTAAGCAAAGTTGTCTGCATTTTTCAGGAATACTCGCTTCGTTCGCGACAGATAACGTTCGTCTCAATAACGAATCGGCGGAAGCTCGTGAAGCGGTGACCCCGGAGTCTTTTATTTTATCTTATGTACGTTACCTACATATAAGATAGTGTATAGAATGTGATACTGGGACTAGGTGAGGTTCAGAGGTTGCAAAGTAAGTGGGTTCTAAGACTACTGAAAACTTTATTGACTGATTCGAATATTACTTATTATACTTATGAAAGACATGCATTTAAGGTAAAATAGGGGATTAAAGTTTGTATGGGAAACCCGTTAGTATATATTGTAGTTCAAACCATGAAAATTGGTATTGCTTTTTAGTTGGTAATTAATAATAACAAATATCAGCGTTTTTGTAAAATCATTCCATGTAAAGGTAAAATAGAGGATGAAACTTTTTATGGGAAACCCTTAATCATTCAGCCCGACTTTCGCCATCGGTAAAAATACTTTAGTAATTTAAAGAAAATAACTTTAATTACTAAAATAACTTTAAAAACTAACTTTTTATTGTATGTGATGTTTTCTTTTCTAAACGCATGTATTTGATTAATTTTAAAATATTGTTTTCTCATAATCTAATGACACCTGTCTATGTGCCACTTATAAACTTGTATGTCTTAATTATGACAAAACATAGCGCACATATTTATGTAAGCACCTGTGTTTCACAAATAAACTGATTAATTGATTGATAAAGGATCAGATGAGTAATAATAATACCTATTTTCGTACCTATAATTATTAAGGCAAGTATTTTATTCGAAATTCCCATGGGATAGGGAATAAAGATGATTTAAAAGGCTGCAGTTCCCCAATGCTATGTTTCAAGGATCCTCACTGAAAACAGCAGGAATTGATCTTATGGGGACTGCTTCTCGCACGGCCAGTTTTAACTGGTCTGCTCGAGAGTGAGCTCATCTAGCAGCCTGGTTGTGTTAGCTTAGCACCTGAGGGTAGTACCTCTAACGTAGTATATAAAGAGATACATTATCCATTATCAAAAAATAAAAAATCCTAACCCCCTGTGAGTAACTTTACCCTCAGTTACGGTACCGGATTTTACACTAGGTGGCGTGCAATGTGAAAATGTAAACGAATTCTATAACATGGATTAATACATAGGGTACTTTTAATGTAGTACATTGCTGTGGGATATTTCCCGACATTCAGACGGGCGAAGCCGCGGGCAAAAGCTAGTATAACATAAAAAACTGCGTTGATTAGATTGCCGACTCATCATAAAATCTATAAGGGGGATATTTCAATGGCGAATCAATGATGTCTTATTTCAATTTCAATTCTATTAGCACTCTGCTGGCGTCTTCGTCTCTTTTGTATTTACAAGGTTTAATCCAGCCTGTTAGAAGCTCGAATCAAGTTTAAGTTTCTAAAAGATCCCCCTTTCACCCCGGTAAGGGTTGTTTTTGAAAAATCCTCATAAAGGTATTCCATTATCTGATATGGACTAATAGCATTTAGCCGCGGCTTCGCCCGCGTGGAAGTTGGAAATTATCCCTCAGGAAGGTGTTACCGGGATAAAAAGTATCCTTCGTTCTAACCCAGGTCATTTCTTATCCGTCTGCCTTTCATCCCACACACACAGCTAGACAGACAGTCATGTCAAATCTTTCTAAATCTTTAACTTTAAAATAATAATTATTAATTGCACGACTCGTAATGCGAAGCATTAGAGTGTGCTCTACGATCGAAAAATATTTTTTGCCCCATTTCTGCAACTGCTATTATTGTTACACTCCTGCTAGTACACAGAACCTACTTAATTTATATACCATTGTATAGATGATTAAATGGAGATTAATACTGTAAAAAAATCCTGTCCGTCAATTTATGAAGCTTGAAAACATTGGAGATTGCGATAAAATCAATTAATTGAATCAATTTTTTTTTATACATTGGTTTCGGCCATAAAAGGAACCCTATTGAAAATGGCTCTTTTATTCAAAGTAGTTTAATTATAATTAATAAAATACTAACTAAAATATAATATCTTTATCTAAATATTTTAAACCTTGACTTATCGTGTTGCCTAGCAACCCACAACGTAAATATCTAAATAAATAGTCTTTGACATTACGTAAGGATTGCGAGGTTAGAAATTTACCCATATTGATGGGTAAAACAGCAGTCAAAACATACTTCATGAAAAGTGATAAATTGTTAATTTTTGTTAGAAACTATGTTTTGAATTTCTTTTTCGTTTATGAATGTGTGTTATGAGGCGTGCACTTTTGGAATTTCCAAACTATTTTAAAATTATCACTATTAATTTGAAATAGGTAACGCCGTAATTGACCACGTAGGTACCAACGACCACCTACAAGTTATTTTATGACTAAATTGTTATAACTTTTGTTTGACAGAGTGGACCGATTGTAATGAAATAAACATTAAATGTTACCTCTTGTAAACATACGGATTACGGACTATGACCATATTTCCAATCCCTTACATCTAGGTTTAGGTTAGGTTAGAAATGTTCACGGCTGTAATGCCGAATATAGTGAAACCTTAAGAACTTATGTTAGATGTTAGCTACCTATATTCTTGCAAATAATTATATCATTCATTCATACATGCATTTATTCATTCATCTAAATATATAAAAATCAATTGCCGTGCGTTAATCTCACAAAACGGCCCCGACTTACGAGTTGTAGGTCGTGGGTTCGAATCCAAACAGGCGCTATACTTTGTGTAAATAATTTCATCACCACTGCTCTCAAAACGGTGAAGGAAAACATCGTGAGGAAACCAGCATGTCTTAGAACCAAAAATTCGGGCCCGCGTGGTAGATTACAGCCCACTCCCTCTCACTGAGAGGAGACCTGTGTCCCAGCAGTGGGAACATTAATAGGCTGATTATGTATGTTATGTAATCTCACAAAACTCAAAAATGGCGCGACAGTTTTTTGTTTTGTTATGTTCGTAATTGTCAGGACAAGGTTTGTATGAAAAAAAATGTTTGGAAAGCCTACCTACCACAATAGTCGGTTTGGATGACGAGATAGAGACATAAAGGACAACGCCGGGCACGAACAGCTAGTGTCTTGAAAAACACAAATATTTCATATAAAAATATTTCAATATATCATGTACTTCAATTTTAAAATCATCCCTTATATTCAACCCCCTAGGGGATGATTTTACAAAACGCTAACACACAAAAGCATAGATTTGAATTTTCTAATAAAAATTGTCATCCCCTTTAGGATTATTTTTAAGGCAAAAAGTAGCCTAGTATGTCCTTTACCAGGATGCCATCTATGTCCTTGCCAAATTTTATCGAAATCCATTCAGTGGTTTAGGCGTGAAAGGTAACAGACAGACAGACAGAGTTACTTTCGAATTTATAATAACAATTTAATAAATATATAATTATGTATTTATAATATATATATACTAGCTTTTGCCCGCCAGTTCGTTCGCGTGGAAGTTGTAAGACAGCACAAAATTCTTAAATAAATAAGTGCATGAGTCAGTACTGGTGAGGCGGGAGCAACCGACATACAGTTGTCCGTGTGAGAAGCAGCTTGTCCTGAGATCGACACCCGTGATATTCATAGCAATTTCGCATTGCTTGCGAAGTTTTTCGTTTTTATTGAATAAACGAAAGCCTGCGTTCCTGCATATTGGGTGCGGCAGTGTTGTGCCATTAGTTCCTATCTAATGGCATAATACATATACACTGAGTGATACATTCTTACAGATTATTCCTGACGAACGGCTATCAGATCACCAAAATAATATAACTGTTCTAGTAGATTGTAAACACATGGGATTTCTCATTAACAGTAAGTAACCTAACCATAGATTTCTTTTTGGTAGTAAAATGCAATTAATCTCTGAAATACATTGCAAACTATAGGTAGTTTTGTATAATTTAGAAGCATTTTTTCAGTTGTTATAAATGTGAGTACCATGGGGCTGTTTATTCTGTTATTATGTTTTATGTTGACTTGGACCTCGTGGTTAAAGTAATAACAGCCGCACGGGTCCATCCATCAGGTTAAGCTACGGTTGCCGGGGTTGGTCAGTGGATGGGTGACCATCTTTACATACCGAAACTCCTCCGTGCCTCGGAAAGCACGTTAAGCCGTTGGTCCCGGCTGTCATTCGTGGATCTTTGACAGTCGTTACGAGTCGTCAGAAGCCCGAAAGTCTGACACTAGTCTTACCAAGGGGTATCGTATTACCCAGTTACTGGGTTGTGGAGGTCAGATAGGCAGTCGCTCCATGTAAAATACTGGTATTCAGCTGCATCCGGGTAGACTGGAAGCTGACCCAAACATAGTTGGGAAAAGGCTAGGAAGATTGATTGATGTCTTATGTTGACTTGAAAGAGCATGGCCGTTGAGAGTATGTCATGCTCACCTATTTTTTAAAATAAATATCTCGCTGATGGTGGCGCGTGTGTTGGATCATTCGGTTCCCTACAAAACGGTTGAGCTGGATGGTGCTGATCCACGCGTCATGTTCGTGAAGGGGCGCCGTCGGTTGATACTGGTCTAACGAACGAACTAGCTTCAACTTTCTGACTAACTGACCGACTCTTTGACAATTGAAAAGTGGTTTAATTGAAATAAATGCTTTGATTTTGAGTTTGATATTTAACTTGTTATAACCAAAGATGACCGAAGAAGTAACTTCATGTTTTTCTGGGTACGTTCTACGAACTATCATAATACAATACGAGTAGTATAACTACCTATATGTAAAATAAAAAAATAAATTCTATTCACACGCGAAGGGTTCCGTAGTTCCGTAAGTAATTTTACAATATTTTCTTAAAACGCCGAATAAAACATGTTTCTTGTAAGGGCCTTTAATTTTTAACTTTCTATGTACTGACTAAAGTAGCCGTTCTTAAATTATGTCATGATTCACTGCTTAGCTCCATAAACGTATAGTGTGATGATAAGGTTAAATATGTAAATACATATCTGCAATAAGTATCCTTTTGCTCGTCATTTTACAATTTGCGGTAACCTATAGAAGAATATGAACATAATGTAATATTGCTCATCCGCATAGAAAATAGCGTGATAATTAATAGCCTACAGATTGACCAGACTTATAGAGAATATCTATACAAAATTTTTGACAAAATCTATCGAGTCGCTTTTGAGTGATGCTGGAACATAACAACTATATTTTGGCATAAAAATCGTTCTCAAAACCCCGTAGGCAATACATTTTTTTACTTTTCTATGTAGTTTTGACTCCGCTACGTTATATATGCAACATATATGTCGGAGACGGTCAATAGTACGGTCGCTAAGCGAAGCGCGGCACGTGAATCGAGTGGCGGGAAAAATAACACTCGGCTTACTTCGTGCTATGACGGAGCCTAGCTACTGGGGCGCCGCCGCCGGGGCGAGAGTACTTGCCTTCCAACCGTTCTGGAGAACGGAGCCTCCAGTCTAGGAACTGTCCTTCGTTTCGTTTAGTTGTCGTATGGTATAGTGTCTGATAGCAATGAAGTTAAGACGTCGCGGAACTGTATTCGATTCGTTATGCTATGTACGTTATAGTTAATGGTGTTAATTGTAATTTGTGATCATTGTGATAATTTGTAATTTTAATAAACAGCGTGTATCGTATCCAGTGTGTTGTCATTGCACGAAACCCATCTTCTGCCCACATGATATCTGAATCTAATGGAATAAATCCAGACCGATCCGACATCAGAACTGGGATCAAATCGTGCTAATGAGATCACACGCGGGACAGTGACAATAACAATCAGTGGCGGTTAATTTTTGAAATGCAAACCAACAAATGCACGCGCTGTTACAAAATTTTACGTTTAAAAACGAAGCCAGTGAATAGTGTACACCAGTGTGGCCAGAATTCGAGCCCGACAAACTTGATTCCGATGCTCGATCATAGTGCGCAACCGCTGACTTATGTTTTGACGGGAGGGCAGTGGAAGGAAGCCAGCTTATTTTGACAATAAGCAAGGAATTGAAGGACTCTGCATCTACATGGCTGACGCAGATAACCTATCCAGGTATGACATGGGACCAGTTTAAGGAGCTGTTCAAGGCCAGATTCGTGTTGGTTCAGGCGCAAAATGAAAACGCTAAAAGTGACCGTTGGCGAGCCGTTTTTTTTTTTTAAATAAAACGAGGGTAAGACAGAAAAATATTTTTTTTTTGTGAATTTAGCATTCTTATCACTTACGTGGGGTATCTAAAAGGGTATTAAAATTTGGTTATTTTGGAGCTCAGACGCACCGTTTCTGAGATATTAGCGAAATACCCAGCAAAAGTTTTCTTATGGTTTTTTTGTGTAGTTTACCAATTCTAACCCATTTTTAAAATTTCTGTTTCATGAACCATGCCACGCGATCAAGGGACTAGCGCGCGGCGCCTGTCAATCCCAATTGGGGGTAAATTGCGCCACACAGCTGAAGTCAGATCGAGGGCGCGTAGCGGCGGCAGTGCAAGACGTCTTCGAAGTAGAAGTCACAGTCTGCGCCGGAGTCTGCGGCAGAGTCTGCGCCAGATTCTGCGCACGAGTCTGCGCACGAGTCTACGCACAAGTCTGCGCACGAGTCTGCGCACGAGTCTGCGGCAGTCTGCGCGCGAGTCTTGTGAGGGAAACCAAAACATATCGCGGCCTGGTGCACGAACATGCAGTGGCAGCCAATCGGATGGTGGAGCACGTGCTGGAGCAGTAAACGGCGAGTGGAAGTTTGCATCGCACAACTCAAGCACGTTACAATAAAAGGTGAGCTGTATTGTTTTGTTTACAATTCCGGTGCTGAATGCTCGTTAGTAAAGGAGAGTTGTGTAGCCAAATTAAGTGGCAAACGAGTTAATAACGTTGTTGCGTTGACTGGTATTGGTCAAAGTAAGGGCACTATTTCATGGGAAACGTAAACAAAATATTGTAACTTTAACTAACTTTAAAATGCACTAGTTAGTCAATTGTTCATAAGTCCCGTTTGGATTTTTTGTAGTAGAAATTGACAATAGTACTATGGAAATGATATGACATATTTTGCCTGAGATTTTACTAGAACGTGAAATTTTACAACTAGGAGTGTTAATATTATGACCATGACTCAATATACCATTTCTAAGGGATGGTAAACAACATTACACTACCCACATTAGACTCCGCGAGTACCTTCGAAACCGATTTTAATTTCTGTTGATACAGACATTTCTCTGGAATGGAAACCCGAACTTTTAAAACTTTTGAAACAATACCCTAAACTAAAGGTTTCATAACCTGTATGTTAGTCAGTTTTTAGCCAAGAACTTTTACTAAGAACATTGGCAGTCATAAATGCAGTCGAATAATTCAATGTCAATAACTACACAGTCAACAGTTTACAGTAGTAACAGACAGTTACTTTTTCAAATTCGTTACGTAAAAAGACCGATCTAACGCCGCGACTTCACAGATGCTGGGCCTATTTGTAATATTTTGATTTTAACGTTACTTATAACAAAGGGAAAACTCAATAATTTTTTTGGATGGGGTCATTGTCTTGATTCAAAATGAAGAGCGTAACAAAACGAAACTAGACCGAAAATATAAGGGCGTATTTCAGGTTGTAGAGGTTCTAGTAGATCGTTATACCCTAAAAGCCTTAAATTCAAGGCGCACTTACAAGTACGCTCATGTGAAGCTAAGACGCATGACAGGGGATCAGAGTATTACCTACTAATGAATTTGAGGGAGAGTCAAGTGAAAGTTTTGTTGATGAAACTGAGTAAATTAAGTTGTGTGTGTTGTGTGTGTGATGATAGTTTGGATCAGAGGTTGATTTGTAGCCGTAGCTCAGTAGAAATCGGTGTCTGCTGGTGACAGTAGTCCGTGAGTACGCGGTAGGCAGTCAACTCTGGTAAATGTGGGGTTTCGTGAGAAACCATAAATTCCGGGAGTGACTTGGCGATCCGAGGAGGATGCGCAAATGAGTGATTGAGTAACTGGAGGTTACTAGAGACACATCAACACATGCACCTTTGTTGATTATTTAGTTTGTGATCTTGAGATTTGGGAATCAAATAGTGAGTAATGCTCTGAACTCTGCAATGTTTTTGTTTATTTTGATTTTGTGATGTGCTTCCCGACACTAACTTGCAAAGTAATATTATGATAGGACACTGATGAAGACTGAAGTCGACATTGATGAAGTCCGCGAGGTTGCTTCAGAGAATATTAAACGTAGTGCTGAATATGACAAGTCTTGATTTGATAGGATAAAAGCAGCTAGAACAAAATTATCGGTTGCGAATTTTGTGTTATTTTGTGTGTGTGAAAATAAAAAGCGAAATCAGATTAAGTTAAATCGAAAGTTCAGAGGTCCGTTTAAGATAGCGAAAGTTTTAGATGGTGATTGCTATACGTTAAAAGCTTCAAATTCTGATCGTACTTACAAATACACTTACAATAGGTTAAGAAAGCCTGCCAGTAGGTCATGTACCAGTCGAAGTAGAAGGTGATCACGGTGGTGATGAGCAAGCTTATATTATGGGAACCATGCGAGTAGGGTTCTCTATCGGCCGTATTGTGTGTGACCGTACCAGTAGTCGTATTACGTAGTCGTAGCCCGGTAGAAGTCGGTATCTCTTGAGGCAACTCAAGTAGTCCGTGGGTGTGCGATGGGCGTGTTTCTCTGGCGGAGGTCTGGGTCTGGAGAGACCATGTGTGAGAGCAATGTGATTGCTAGTCGGCTAGAGAGCCGTGGCGTTAGAGTGGTTTACCCGTGTGTGGGTTTCTAAGGCTCTTAGTAAAAAGATGACTGTTAATTTGGAAAACGATGGTATATGGCTTTGGTTGATGATTTTTGCTATGATTAATCAAAGGTGGTTTAATTAATTGAGAAGTAGTAGTATTGTTTTGTTAAAACAATAAAGTGTTGAGGATTAAAGTTTCCTAATCTTAAAAGTTGGAACCCGTAAATGGTCAGAATTGGCCGAGTCGAACAGGCACTGTTGTTGAGTTTTGGTTACAGGTTCACACGAGGAACACACGAGGACGTGTGCACGCAGGATGGCCGTGTCGGAGACGGTCAATAGTACGGTCGCTAAGCGAAGCGCGGCACGTGAATCGAGTGGCGGGAAAAATAACACTCGGCTTACTTCGTGCTATGACGGAGCCTAGCTACTGGGGCGCCGCCGCCGGGGCGAGAGTACTTGCCTTCCAACCGTTCTGGAGAACGGAGCCTCCAGTCTAGGAACTGTCCTTCGTTTCGTTTAGTTGTCGTATGGTATAGTGTCTGATAGCAATGAAGTTAAGACGTCGCGGAACTGTATTCGATTCGTTATGCTATGTACGTTATAGTTAATGGTGTTAATTGTAATTTGTGATCATTGTGATAATTTGTAATTTTAATAAACAGCGTGTATCGTATCCAGTGTGTTGTCATTGCACGAAACCCATCTTCTGCCCACATGATATCTGAATCTAATTGAATAAATCCTGACGGATCCGACATATATATATATATATTACAATTATGCAACATTATATATACATATATTATAAATATATCATCCCCTTTAGGATATCAGTAGCCCATGTCCTTCCCCAAGATGCCATATATTATATCTCCTTGCCAAATATTGAAATCCGTTCAGTGGTTGAGGCAGACAGACAGAGTTATTTTCGATCTAGCGCCGATTTCGTGTGTTTTGTGTAGCCAGAGCTTAAATCCCATTTGGGGGATAGTTTTAATCAATCGTTTTAAAATACAAGCACTCGCCAACATTCAAGTTACATCTTTAACGGTTTGGGCTGTGCGAGACGTGTCTACCTTATAAGGAGTTATAATATTCTTTTATCCATGTTATATTAACTAGGATCATGGTATTTTTGTCTGCGGTCTACAAATTTACGATAGGCAAATACAAGCTGTCACTTGAGGCCATCCATCTATCTGTGTCAGGACCAAGCCGGCCATTAATAAGGAGCCAACACATGCGTGGGACAAACCGCCCTCGGGGAACGTCGCCTTACTCACTAACAAGTACTGACACATGCATAGGCGATCATATTATGTTTTTTTTTAGTTCATAGATAAACACTTCAAAGTGAGTATATGAAAAAAAAAATCACTTGGACATGATCTGTTGAGTCTCTAGCATCGAGCCGGTTCACACACATTGCCACAGTGCCATGTCAGTGGTAGATTGCTCCTCATTCATGTGCACACCACACCACGACGAGCAGATGCGCTGACGGACGCGCCCCGGCGTGAGATCCTCATCTTCAAGATTTCAGTTTACAGACTATTTACGTAAGTTTAATCTGTTTAGATTGTAATAAAGAATCGAAAGCAAACAAAATTAGTATACGAAGTAGACAAAGCTGCGTGAAGCTGCCGCACATCGCGCCTCAACTGCGTGAAACTGCCGCACATCGCGCCTCAACTGCGTGAAGCTGCCGCACATCGCGCCTCAACTGCGTGAAACTGCCGCACATAGCGCCTCACCTGCATGAAGCTGCTTATGCTCTGTAAATAGCATCAATCAAAACACCATAATCATTAATCTGATTTTCCTATTTTTCGTACCCACCTAACAAAGTATAAAAAAACGGGACAGTCTGGGACTGCCGATTGAAGTGAAAACTAAGTAGCGACTAATGTCAGGAATTTATGTGGCTTGCTGTCAGTACAAGAACGAAAGCTGTAGCTCCATAAAAAAAAATCCAAAAAAATAAAACAGAAGTGCGCTGTCAACAAAAACTTGAAGGTCTTACGAATTTTCGATCAGGTCACGTGTGCTGACGCGAGTTTAATTTTTTTTACCCATCCCTAAAAAAGTGCACAACGCATAGACATTATATTTATAGAAATCATTGGCACAACGCCGCTAAAGAAGCTTTCACTTCAATAAGGATACAATAAACGAATTATATAATGACCGTAGCGGTACCAATGTTAATGTTATGTTGCAGGAAAATGTTTAATGCAACGACTGCCCCAAGTATTGGGCAGACGGACAATACTGGGGCGCTACGTTCAGTCCTACATCAGCGTGGGAAAGGCTGCCCCTGTATTTACATACATAATATAGATACGTATGTCAGAACGCAAAACTTAAGACGCACATTATTCTAACAAATAAAATACACACAAAATATTCACAAGCTACGGATGTTAAAAAGGAGCTTAGCATTAGCATACGGGCGCCGCCACCGGGGCCGCGCACCTGGCGGCCGCCGCGCCGCGCCTCCTCACCGACCTTACGTACAATCTTACCAAGACCGTAACTACGTAGGTATTAACACAACACTAGCTTAAGGCTGCCTGTCCACTGGAGCGGAGAGGAGAGGAGATGTACCAAAATTAACCAATAGAATCGCACCTCTGGAGCGGAGTTTTGATTCTATTGGTTAATATTGACACATCTCCGCTCCTCTCCTTTCCTCTCCGCTCCGGTGGACAGGCAGCCTTATGCTCGCGAATTTGGCCGATTGAATTTCGGTTTTTCCTCAAACAAACCTCGACACCCTTTGCAAAGAGGTGGTTTTATAATAAATATGCTACGAGTCCTTCCTCATCAGGGTGCCAACTCCGCCCACACCTCTTCAACATTGGTTCACCGGCTTAGCTGTGTCAAAACTCAATATAATTTTCATATAGAGCCAAAGCTGTAATTGAAAACTATGCAACACAGTTCATAACACTTACAAGCTTTGCAAAAGTCTGCTTTTGACAATATTGGTGGAAGAACACGTTCACGTCATCGCTCATTCTGACTGTAATCATCAATGTGATAATGATCATGATTAGTGCAACTCGGATGACAATACCTTGCGGGATCCAACATTCACCGTTCTAACGGCAAACTGATGATAAATAGACCTTGTTTACACTAAATCCGGGTTACAGACATACTGCTACATATGAAGGTTAGGTAGCTTATCCAATCGTCGGACATGATTTATTTAATCATCATCGAAGCGGATATCAAAATAACAAGCTTCAAGTTGTCAGGAAGAATGGTTCGGAGACTGTTCCACATTATGTGGTACATTATACAAATTACATCGTGATGATTCGTCTCAACAGAGTAGCGTGCACGGTGAACAATGTTAGCACAAGACCACAAGTAGGTTCGGCCTGACGGACGTTCTACGGCAACGATTGGAGGTTGACCTCAATTCCGCGGCGTCCGCTCGCTTCCTCAAAGGAAGCCGCCTCTCGCCTGCAGCCGGGAGCCGGCGCCGCCTATCAGCCTATCACTTGCACACCTGTTCCTGCTTAGTCCGACCTCACAGTCTTCAATCTATTTATCATTGATACCCAGCTGACAAAAGTTTGACTTTTGAGCCAACGTTAAGTTGGATGTCATTATGAACAGTTCAAAATGTGTGCAAATTAATATTATTAATAAATATATTTTATATTACTTTGATTTTTGGCTTTTAAACATGACAACTTGACTTTAAACAGCGCGAAACGATCTAATTGGAATCGCAACGATATCCAAGAACGACAGTAATATCTTGATCACAATTCACAATAAACATTAAACACGCCCGCCCTGCAGGTAACCTACCTACTACACAAACTCCTCTCAAGGAATATATAATATAATGAATAATATACTCAGGAAGTTAGGAAGTAAGGAGCTGATTTTATGAATCTATTCTTAAGACTGATGTTATGTGTATAATAAGTTTGCAAGAAATACATATTTTAGTTCAGAACTCTGAACATGGACTCAGCTAAAATTCAATGAAGTCAGTCATGGTCAGAGATAATGAAACACTGCAAGATGTTTCAAATGCGGAAAGAAATAATAAAATTATAATATATTGTTATTTCATCGCATCAGAGTCGGCAGCGGAGTTGCCGGCACATGTCCGCGAGTGTGGTAGAGTGAGGGCGGAGGGCGGCGGCGGCGGGCGTCGATACGGCGGCGGCGCGGCGAGGGGCGGCAGTGCGAGGCGCGCGCGGCAGCCGACAGCCGCCCGCATGCACCGCGCGCACCGGCCGCGCCACGTGCCCGCCGCGCCGCGCGCCTGCCGCCTGCCGCCTGCCGCCTGCCAGCGCCGGCCAGCAGCCCAGTGGCGCTGCCGCGTGCCGCCGAGCGCCCGCAGTAGTGGAGCGGCAGTGTTGCGGCACAGGCGCGCTCCCACCACGTCGCGTGTTTACACTCCGGTGACAGGCCCCGCGGGCTCTCCACCTGACACTAACAGGGTTACCGGCTCCCGAGGCACTCCCACTAATAGGTACCCATGTTACATTATTTACTCATTACTGCTACAGTTGTGGTGTTCACAGCTGGAACAATATAATATATGTGGAATGTGCTGAAACGGAACTTGTAAATTAATTTCAAGCAGAGCAGTGAATAACAAACCGGTGCATAAAATCATAATTTAATATGTTCCGCGTCCGAATTAGATTTGCTTCAACAATCGTAACGATTTACCAAAATTCATGTGGTATTTTAGACAGGATGAATAAAACTTAAAGTTTAGTCAAAGTACCGGTGCTGGAGAATTCATCTTCGTGAGAGTTTATAAGTCATTTTCAAATAAGAAGATGACTATATCCGCTTTTTAGACGGAAAAAGAAAATTCCACCTCGTAATGGGCTGTGAATATAACCAAGAACATAAGTGTTCAGAAACACTGTACGTACAATGCCGACCCGGATATAACTATGATAAATTGATGAGCCGGCAAAAAATGAACAGATTTAAAAACACACCTGATTTATATCCTCACCGATACCGGAATAACATATTATAGCGGTGTGTGCGGTGTGCGCTGTGCTCGCGGTGTGTGCGGCGTGCGCTGTGCTCGCGGTGTGTGCGCTGGTGCGCTGTGTTCGCGGTGTGTGCGCTGGTGCGCTGTGCTCGCGGTGTGTTTGCTGGTGCACTGTGCTCGCGGTGTGTGCGCTGGTGCGCTGTGCTCTCGGCTGCTTCTGCTTGAGTCACATACTTCATCATTTGTAAAGCTCTGACCCTTAGTCTCGTGTCTATCTTTACTCACCCATTGCGAACACAAAGTATATTACTACTTGGCAGTTTCATGGTATAGTATATAAGTTTCAGTTTACCCAGTGGTTTATTAACCTCTATCAGTATTATTATCTTGAATTCTTGACTAACAGTTACATTATTCCAATCATTCCACCTGCACCAGCGTAACGCGCTGTAGCCAAAGTCAAGCTGAGTTTCGGTATAGCGCGTTTGCCTAGGTTTAATAATATGTAAGCATACGTACAGGTAATTATGTCCCCATAATCTCAGATTGTTTTCAAGACCACAGTGCGCGTTTATACGCGAACACATTGATATTTGGTAAGCAGCATACCGACAATCGCGGAACTGCATTAATGGCTTTCATAAATTGAACGCCATCGGCACGATATACTATGTACGTAACGGTGGATTCATGCCTACCCTACTAAACATTAGCTTCACCCCCTTGCAACATGAGGGTAAGTGTGTCACGCGGCCTCGAGTACAATCGGCCCATCACTTGCGGCGTGTCGGCGTGTCGGCGGAGGCGCCCGCGGGACCATAACATAACGTTATACGACCATCACTCGTCCTGCCGCCACCACTGATTTTATTACTATAATAATCCCCCTTTACTTCGGGCACAGTCAGGATCGTTTTATGTTCCACTAAGGGGACCATGCTGCATGTAACATTTATCTGACACTGAAGGAGTCTAACTCTAATTAGCTGCAAAAATGCTCGCTCGGTACAATGCAAGACTAACAGTCATTGTGTTATTAGTTCCCGATAGTGTTGGGGGTTATCTGTGGTTAAATCTGTTGTTAAAAAAGCAAGACTAACGTTAAGCCTCGTTTTGTAACAATATTCATTGAATATTAACAGGTTTCAGAAACGAAATTGTAAAGCTCCGTATTTGAAAGTTAAATGAGTGAATAAGGTTTTTAGAGTGCACAATTACGAACAAAGAGACGGACTTATCTATAACGGGGCTCCAGGCTTAAATAACGATAAGTAATTGATGAAGCCGCTTGTCTCATGTGTTGCACTCGTAGCCAGTTCCATATCAAACCATAGAATAGTGACATACTTTGCTGATGGCCGTGCAGTAATCTGAATTAATTACAATTGAACAACCGCAAAAAATGTGTTTACAAAAGTAATAATAAAAAATTGTAGCGGTGATGTGCTCACCGGGGCTACTGCTACACTAATTAATTACCCGTGCTTAGCACTTGTCCACTATACTTAATGGAAATAACATCGTTCACGCAGGTCTAATTTTCTTTTTCAATGATGAAAACGACTTCAAGCAGTACTCTCAATCAATCGATATGGGGCAGGTGGGTTGCAAAAAGCTGTATCATGATATGAAAAAGTTAATTGGCTTTTATGGCAGCTATTCCTTTGTCATCCGCCTTCAACAACCCCCATGGGAGTCCGTCTGCCGGCAGGTCGCCCCCCGTCAGCCGCCACGCACTCAATAGATACCGCTTCATTGTCAGTCGCGGAGCGAGGCAGAACAGCGGAAAATTGACAAACTCGTCTGTATACATACATATGTACATACACACGTACTCCTCTAATATACACGTACCTACATATGTACCTATACATGTACTCCTCTAATATACACGTACCTACTCTTTGCAGTAATAAAAATAACTTTTATGGACGATGTCGCTTTGTTGTTTCAGTGTTGTGTATGCATGTTGTACAGGTCAGCGCCAGCACTAATACGTTTATCTTTTGTGAAGCTTTTACGGAACGTAGCTCGCCGCTCGCCGGGTGAGTTCAAAGAAAAAAAAACAAGTATTTTAATGTCCCGCCAGAGGAATAGTTGAGACGTTCTTTTCAGTTAGTTTACCTGTCAGTTCAGAGTTCAGTAACTGGGTAAAAGTGACTCAACTGTTACGCGATCGGTTTTCTCTGGATCGGATATTTAATTTTCCGCATCGACTACAAAATATAAATAAGTCAACGTCCGCGTCGCTTTGATTGCTTTACTTATATTTGAATAAGATCCTCAATCCTAAAGTTTGGTTGTAGTCCTTCAAACAATGGAGGCAGTAACTTAGAGCTCATTAAAATTTACTAAGCAATTACAGAACAGCTGGCCCGCAGCTGAGCGGAGCTGAGCGGACCTGTCTCCCCGGGGTCGGGTTCTATACAACGTTTAATATCCCGTCGTGTGGTTAATACCGAAGTGGAAGGGAACTCGTTTTATTTAAATTGTACTGTCGGAATTGTGTTGTGAGCCGATTCGTACCAAGGCAACAAATAACAATATAAAGGAATCTATAGTTATAATGTGTTCTGTGTAGGTAGAGAAGAGTACGTACATCACTTATTTCATACAATAAATTAGTTTTTCTGCTCAATTACGTTTTATAAGGTCTAGTCACGACTAGACCACGTCACGAGTTCCCCTGTGTGTCGGCAGGGGAATGTTAAGGGATTATTGCCGCGGGTTGCCAGGGGATTTTCTCTATATTGCTGATGCCTGGTTTCCGAAATCTTTCTAAAGTTTAAGCTAAAAGTTTTTTTACTACTACTATTCTTTTTCTCATTATATATTTTTATTCATTGCTTAATGGGCCTGCTCTTCACCTCGATCTCGCCTGATGGAAAGCCAGCTGACTGATCTACATGACTGTACTATAATAATTATTACGATGGTATCATGACTAATTAGTGCGATCAATATCCACATTAATTAATCAGCTCTCGCGGAAACTGAATATCATGTCAATTTAATAATATCTCATAGAAATAGAATAATCCGAATCTACTTCATGGCGGTTCTTTTGTAATAAAACCAGCGCGCGTAGCATGTAGCCAGCGCAGCACTATAATGATAAATGATATCAAAATACGATATACATATTCTATGAAATGGTGCGTAATAAAAGATGGTGGACGTGAAACAATCGTTTCTCTACCATCAGTGGCCGTCACTTACATCTGGCGTGGGTTGATAAGGGCGCCATACTATGACACTGTCAATTATCCGGTGATTCAGGGCAACTTTTTCAGTTCAGGTGTAAAACCAAAACTATGAAAGTGTTCAAAGAACCCACCTTCAACCAATTAATGCAAAGGAATAATGTATGTTTTAGTGATGAAGCGTGTCGAAACCCAACACGCAAAAACAAACCTCATTGTGAATCTACAATTCATTAAAAAAACGTTTAATGATAATGGTAATCAACCGTTTCGTCGAAAGTGCTACGGTACGGTGCACCTTTACGCAGAGCCTGCGGCGGCCTGAGGACACCTTCGTGTAGTGGTCGCGGTACGCAAAGCCTACGGGTAGCAAACCCCAAAATCAAATACTTTTTATTTGAAGAACATAAGAAAGCAAAAATTCCAAAGAAGTATTTTCGTTGTTATCCACCGACTTCCCAAATTAAAGTTATTTTTCATTTTGTAATGTTTTGTGATATCAGTTGCTTTTTTTTTGGAAAAAGTTTTTATTATTCTCTTTTTAGTTGAAATAATGAAATTGTTTATTCTGATAATTGAATATCGGAATAACTTTTACACGTCATATTAAAAATAAAAAATAGATTTGCAAGATGGAGTCGACAACTCCTATCTGACTACCCCGGAGAAGAAATGGTGAAACAAACTCAGGAGTCAAAGTCCAGACATCTTAAAAGAAGAAGTCTTTTAAAGTGGGGAAAAAAATAATCATCGAAATCAGTTTACAATGGGCGAAGGTCAATAAATTTACAAGTTCGTGCTGTCTGTCGTTAAGATATTCCGTTGTATGTCTTCCTAGTCCAAGTCCGGTCCAGTCCAGCAGGTCCTTTGTCATAGTCGTTAACTGGCCCGTTTTGGCATTGTCATAGACCTAACAATACCTCAATCACAACGTAATTCCTATTTGATTTTGAGGAGTTCCCTGGTATATCGTCGGTGTCCAAGTTTCAATACCATTTTGAAGCTTAACTAAAGCTCAAGCTTCAAAATGGTATTGAAACTTTAGACCAGGGTAGAAGCCTTTAAAAATAATAAAAAGTGAAAAAAAATAATAGTAGGATGAAACCCATTAGAAAAGGAGAAGAATATTATAAAAATTAAAGGAAAAATAATTTACGGGCGATCTGAGGTCGGGAAGGGGATGGGGGTGAGTTTTTAAGGGTAAAAAACGGTTTTTCTCGATTTCCGGCAAAAATAAAAGTCCTATGGAAAAAAGTAAAATGGCATAGTAATAAAAAGACCTAAAACTTTTGTATTTACACTTTTTCACATAACCTCAAAATTTATGTGAAAAATTCAAAAAAACAAGTTTTTGGTTTTTTATATTTATCTTTTTAAATTTTTTGTTTTTTTTCACGAAATTTGGTGACAACTTACCTATTTATATCCCAAATACGCTGTAATTTATTTGATTAGAAATATTTATTTTTTCACCTTATTTTGAATTAATATCGAAAAATCACCCTAATTTTCAATCGAAAATTCACCCGTCAAAATATCAGCTTTTTTCAAAAAGTTGGTATGTTTTCTGTTCGTTGAAATCTCTACTTTCCGACGGTAAAAAAATATATATGTTACCATAGTAAATCTTCTCAGAAAATGCAAAACATCGAAAAAAACTCGAATTCGAAAATTTTTTTTTAATCATTATAAATAATTTCATCTAAAAAGTGTGATTGCTGCAATTTGATTCAATTAAAAAGTTGATTTATTTAATGCTAATTACATTTATGTCATAGAAAATCTCATTATATATAAATATAAATGTAAATCGTACTATTATATGTAGATACTTTATTCTGATTACGTTATTCATTACAATATTTTTTACCCGACTTCGGCGAAGCAAAAAGGAGGGTTATGATTTTGACCGGTATGTATGTATGTATGTAAGTATGTATGTATGTATGTATGTTCATCTGTAACCTCATAACTTCTAAACTACTGATCATAATTTGACGAATGCGGTATCGTTGGAAGCGTCCTGATTGCACGCTGGTTATAGGCTATGCGAAGTTACATTAAATTCAATATGGCGCCCTAGAGTACACAAAATGACGAACGAAAAAATTTTTTTATTTTACTAGGCCATGTAGGGTATCAAATGAAAGGGCTTGACAAGCACATTACAAATATGTATATATATCATATTGTCTAAGTAAATAAATATGTTTAAATTGTTAAAAACATGCAAAAATGAGTATGCAACGTACGGCGCGGCTGTAAACTTAAAAACTCACCCCCATCCCCTTCCCGACTTCAGATCGCCCGTAAATTATTTTTCCTTTAATTTTTATAATATTCTCCTCCTTTTCTAATGGGTTTCATCCTACTATTATTTTTTTTTGTTTTAAAAATTATCGACCCTGGTCTACTTGGACAAGTATTCAAATCAAAGGTTCATAAACAAAGAAGTTATGTGCGAAGATATATATAGATTAAATTAAAAATTTAAAAACCCCCGACACAAACAAAATCCTTTAAAAAGTTTCAAAATAAAATATACTGGCCCTTTAAGTTTCATATTATTTGTAGTTAATATTTTGTCGTCACGTCGGGGGGCGGCATGCTATTGTAGAAAAGATATTTTCATTCGCCGTTTAACGCCGCTCAAATTTTTAAAGGATTTTGTTTGTGTCGGGGGTTTTTGAAATTTTTAATTAAACTTTTATTTCCTGCTTGTTAAACTTTAATGTATACTAATTACTAGTACATACGCTACGATCGACACGTGCCTCGCTTAAATCTGCGCAGCTGTACGTATTTTTCCCACAGTAAAGTTAGTTACCCTGATTTATTTTTGCTTCTCCATCATCAGACCCTGATAAATATATATCTATAACCTATTCATTGAGACCATTCCAATGAGCCCAAACACGATACCTGCTGTAAGTTCGTGAGGAGTTGGGTATCCTGCAAATACCAGGTAGTGCTGCAGCATCAGTTCAAGGTTACTATGTTATTCTAATACCATTGAAGTAACAGATTACCAAATTTAGACTCAATCAGACCTGTGGAAGATGCTCTAATCCATCATCAATTAGAAAAGATCTGATAATCTTCAAACGGCTGAATAGATTTTCTTGAATCATAGCTAAGAACACTCCCGAACAAGTCACCTTTCAAACAAAACAAAAAAAAACTAAATCGGTTCAATCGTTTGGGAGCTACGATGCCACAGAGAGATACACAGATACACAGATACACACGTTAAACTTATAACACCCCTTCGTTTTCCGTCGGGGTTTAAAAAATATATAATATATGTACAGACGAATTGAGACTCTCCTCTTTTTTTTAATCGGTAAAAAAAATCGGATTTTATCCTTATCCTTACATCCTTACATATTATAAAACAAAGTCCCTCGCCGCGTCTGTCTGTCTGTCTGAATAAACTCAAAAACTACCAAACAGATTTTCAAATGATTTTCACCAATGGACGAAATGATTCATGCGGAAGGTTTTAGTATATAATTCATTAAGTTTTTGTGTAAATTCGCTGAAATATGACGATTATTGTAGATGAAAAAACGACGATACCATCGTCGGAAAAAATAATGCTGACTGAGAGCTTTACTGGCGTAAAAAGATACATAAAAAATATGTTTTACAGAATAGTTCATCTTAAAAGTTCAACGAAAAATTCCATTTTTATCTTTCAGAATTTAATAAAAATTTCATTGTTATTTCCGAAGCTATTATGACCGGTATTATATTTATCCTTATCCACTAAAATATGTAATTTAAATTGGGCATTTAATTTAGATTAAAATATGCCTTGACATTTGACATTTATTTGCCTTGACATCATATCATTTAAATAAATTATTTAAATGATATTACGATATTACAGATTCAAAATTACGCGTAACAAAATAATTATCGTTGACGGCAACGCGGGCGCGGCGGTACAAGTCAAGATCTTTTCCTCGGCTATTAGGTATGTAATCCCGGTAGTACGTTCCCGTGAGATATTTTGCGACAGCCACGCGGGCGAAGCCGTAAAAGCTAGTTATTAATAAAATTAACGGTAATTAGTATTAACAAGCTTCCCGGTTGTGGAAAAAAAAATTAAAAAAACATAAGAAACAATAAAAAATTCATAAATTAAACTAAATTATTATTGTTGTTATTTGTCATGTTGTGCGATTACGCTTTGGGTGATAATCAGGTTGAAACTTTTAATTTGAACCTAGTGATACACTGCCAATAACACTGCACTACACTATGCTACTGGCAATAGGCTCGCCCCCATCACACGGGACTTAAACATAACTGGCGAAATGTGGGTGTACTATAGGGACACCTCTGCATAGCCCTTCGGGGAATACAGGCGTGATGTAATGTTATGTTTGTTGATATCCTTGTGAATGAAGTACTTTTTATGAATAAATAAATTATAACATTCAAAATAATTCAATAAAAAACGCGAACGAACATTCAAATGATTAACAAAGTAAATTAAAATAAAAAGATCTACGAGGTGTAGCGCACCTCTACGCAATGCCTACGGCAGCGTAGCCGACCTCAACGCAAAGCCTACGAAGCCGTAGCAGACCTCTATGCAAGACTTACGGAGCCGTAGCAGACCTCTACGCAAGGACTACGAAGCCATAGCAGACCTCTACGCAAGGACTACGGAGCCGTAGCAGACCTCTACGCAAGGCTTACGAAGCCGTAGCAGACCTCTACGTAAGGCCTACGAAGCCGTAGCAGACCTCTACGCAAGGACTACGAAGCCGTAGCAGACCTCTACGCAAGGACTACGGAGCCGTAGCAGACCTCTACGCAAGACCTACGAAGCCGTAGCAGACCTCTACGCAAGGCCTACGAAGCCATAGCAGACCTCTACGCAAGGACTACGGAGCCGTAGCAGACCTTAAGGCTGCCTGTCCACTGGAGCGGAGCGGAGAGGAGAGGAGCGGAGATGTGCCATTACTAACCAATCAAATCTAAACTTAGGGGCGGAGTCAAGATTCTATTGGTTAATATTGGCACAACTCCGCTCTGCTCCTCTCCTCTCCGCTTCAATGGACAGGCAGCCTTACGCAAGACCTACGCGGCGGTATAATGGTCTTCTATGTAAGGACTACAGAGCCGTAGCAGAACTCTACAGAAGACCAACGGAGGTATAGCGGACCCCTACGCAAAGACACATGAACAAAATGCTACGAGTCCAACACGGGAGGCTAACGCTTTCGCACTAGTATCACCACCTCGCCCGGTCGCTCGGCTCCGCCCGCGCCCCTCCCGCGCGGGGATGTTCTCAAGCGACCCTAGTTGAGTACGATAAGGTTTCTTTAATTATTTCCACCATAATAAAATCAAAACAAGTCGGCGCGGTTCTTGAGATTCTCATTTATTAAATTAAATAGCAAATCCGCAGGCACTTGGAGTTATTTTCCCTTTTTTAACCGACTTCCAAAAGGAGGAGGTTCTCAATTCGTCTGTATGTTTTTTTTTTTTTTTTTTTTTTTTTTTTTTTTTTTTTTTTTTTTTTTTTTTTTTTTTTTTTTTTTTTTTTGTATGTTTGTTACGCGATATCTCCGACAATTGTGGACCGATTTTGAAAATAGTTTTTTTGTTTGAAAGGGTATGCTCCCGAGGTGGTCCCATATAAATTTTATTAACTTTACTTGGACAGTTTTTGAGTTAGCTTCAATAATACATATTTTTCCCACTTAGTTTATATGGATGATATAATTATACTTCCAAATACTGTTATTTACATAGCAGGTTAGTGGTATTCGAATTTGTATGGGATATGTACCACAACTAAAAAGTGCAAAATAAAAACTTTTTACAAAAAAAGAACAACCGACTTCCAAAAAAGACACTACAAAGTCAAAAATAACTTTAATTTCGGAAGTCGGTGGCAAAAAACGAAAGTTCAAAACCAAATGCACCGACTTCCGAAATTAAAGTTATTTTTGACTTTGTAGTGTCTTTTTTGGAAGTCGGTTGTTCTTTTTTTGTAAAAAGTTTTTATTGTTAAAATATTCCTTTAAGACCGATTGTGATACCATTATAATTTCATGTCAGGAGTGAACTGGTACCTTGGAAGCTATAAACTACAAGTATCTTAATGTGTTATTATCGGTGGTCGTAACAAATCCATTCCGCGATCCCAAACCGTCCCTTTAGTGGAACGCAACATCGTGTGCTAAGTGCGGTACACGTGTACATCGTGTGCTAAGTGCGGTACACGTGTACATCGCCTCTCCAGAGCAGTGTGCGGCGCTCAGCAGATGTTACATAAAACAGGTCCCGTAACACTGTATCACATGTTAGCCCCATCAGTGACCAATGAATACTGGACTCAAATAAATAAAAGATACAGAAAATAGACGTAAGTAAGTAGATATTAATTTATTTTCTTTTCGGTATTCGACAACAGAAGAATCTATTGTAATAGCTCTCCTATGTTCTTCTTATTATCTTCTTCGAGTTAAACACTTTTAAATCGAGGAAGATAATATTAAGAATTTACTTAAAGTTATTTAAAAAAAATAGATTGCTTTTAAGACAATGTATATGCGTAAAATGCACGTAGGCGTGATACAAAACCTTTGTCTTTACCCTTTTAACCTTCAAAACAAAACAAAAGAATCAATGCCAATCACATCAGCTGGTGCTACATCAATGTCCAATCAATATAGCATCAACATTGGTCACAACGCAGCGTAGGTAGGTACCTAAGGACGCGAGAGGAGCGTGGCGAGTGTGGCGACACTCTGTGGCAGTTAAATGTTATGTACGTCCAAACTAAAGACAACAGTAAAGCACAGAGTGATTTACATGTTGCAACATAATAACCGCATCTTCTGCACATAATTTTGCGGGCGGGAGGACGGTGCTGCAACCTGCACCCAAGCCTGGATCTAGTTATTGCGGGATTAAACGAAATATTTTTACATAGCATTATATTTCCATGCATTTCCGCACAGTAAAGACTTATTCCATAACTTAACAACTCAACACCAAGTTTCAATGGTTGACACCTCCGTGCGTGGACCCTGGTGGGAAGAGCTAAGTAAACGTGTTTGGCTGCATACAATAAGTCGGCAGTCACACAAGATAGGTTGGTCAGCGGAGGTATAAGCCTGGGATCAAGCTCAGCTTCATCTGAGACACTAGAAGCTCAGCCTGGCGTACTAAGTAACTGTTTATGTTAAAGCCATCACATAACTTGCACATCTAAGCGTCTTAAGTCGTAACATCGCCAGCTGAATGACTTGTAAAGAGGCGGCCAAGTTCTTTTCGCCGACGCGTTAAGAACGACTTGGCGGTCGTTAATGCCACGATAACACTATTTCTGCCGACTTTACTTGTTTGTTTGTCAAACTTGCCTCACCGTCACTCGGATATTTACCGATGCCACTACGCTGTACCATTTCTAATTCAGACTATTTATTGATTGGGTAAGTGCGACATCTAGATTTTTTTATTTCTTATTTCCAAAGATAAGAGAAGACGAAAGGAAGAGGGGCGTATCGCTAACGAACTGAGAGCTTTTAATTATGTTGTGAATCAAATATCCGATGAAAAATCAATGAATTCATACGAAACTAACAGACATCTTATTCAACATTTTTGCTGATTCGTATTTAACGTGCGTATTTTTAGTTCTCTTGCAAGTTAAATTGTTTCATAATGCTTTAAAATAAAATTGTATTTGTAAGAAAAATATATCTCGGAAACAGTTCGTAAAGAATGTATTCCATCAAAACTCGAGAATTCACTCGAAATTGAGAATTCTGTAAAATTTTAAACATTTGAGTATTTTACACTCATGTACGATTGTACTAAGTTATTCATAAAAAAAAAATCGTAATTAGTTTCGATTAGATGGCCCAAGTAATCTATCTAAAAAGATTATTTTGTGCCCAGTAGGTGGCCACGTTACACGCAGCATCAACCAGTTGACCTTATCTTAGAGATAAATCCGTGTCCCAGGTCCCTGTTTATCATATATATGCATCCGACTAGGGCGCCTTCGGCCCTAGTTTGTGGCTGAACGACGAAAATAATCCTTAAAATGATTGAGACACACATCTAAATGGGAGATTTGTTAATCCTGAACATCCTGCGTTTTAAACATGACTATTGCGAAATTGTTCGTTAAAGTCCGATAAATTGTGATAAGCAGACCCTTGTCATGGGGTAGATAAGACCGTAATCAGCGGCCGGTGGGTTTCGACTATATACGTACGATATATCTGCCTAACCAGTACCTAACTCTTCCAGAGTAACAGTCGTGACACGTTATCTTCTGCCTCCTCACCTTAAGCGTATACGTATCCGTCTGCAGAACTGGTTTTTGTTGCGATTTGAGTTTTTTTTTGGAATTTAGAAGTTGGAAGTAGAACTGAGTGCCTAAATTGCGTTGGTCCGACACCCCGTTTAGCCCTTAATAGGGCAGAGATACTTGATGATTGAAAAACCAGGTTTTCTGTTATTATTTATACGTTTATTAGGACCCTTATTAACATTATTTATCACAAGTACGTGAAAATTCGGTGGTAATCATTTTACCATCACCCGTTTACGTTTCGGCGTTGGTGGTAATTATTTGACCTTAGCCCGTTAAGGTACTAGAAGCAGAGCTGCTACAGTCCATAGCCTCTCCTTCTTCTGGAGAAATATGGAAGCTTTTGAAGCACGGTGTAGCACATAAAGCTACATTGCAGACATTGCAAATTATCCTTGATCGCTTTTGAGTATTTTTCGTGCATTTTCCGAATCATATTCATTACGCGTACTTACTTACTTCCCTCACCGGTTCTTCAGTGACTGGTTCAATGCTTTCTTGATATTCTACCGAAACACGTGGCCCGGGAGGGTCTTCCGTCTATTCCGCTCGTCTCCAACTCAGGCTCTTCACCAAATATTCTTGAAAGACCTCGCGTAATTTCATCGTCATAATCCAGTACACAATCGCCCAAAATTGGTTCTACCGAAACACTTTCGTCGCTACTTTCAATAGCGGAGAGATTATCTTCTAGAATACTGGCGATAGTACTGTCAGATAACTTCGTTTTCTTCGACATTCTCCTGAAATTATATGCACGGTAATGGGTAACGATATTACCACCAAATACTACTATGTTGATGTAACCGGGCAAAGGTAAGTTTTACCACCGAGTTTACGACGATTTTCTAATTAGTTCAAGTTTCATTTCAACAGTTATTCTACGGATCATACAGGGTAATATAATCAATTGTTTTACCAAATATCACAAAACCACGTACCAGAATCTTGTTAGAACAAAATTTCAATTTATTTGCGCCAAACACCTCCGATTTTCAACATTCTTCGCAATTTTTTTTTAAATGTTGGTAGTTCGCAAACTTTGACAGTTAGCGTAATTGCCAGCACTAATAAAAGTTTTAAGGGTCTTCACGCATTATAAATATTTAATAAAAGAAAGTGTACATAGAACGACTCTTGCTCTATGGTCAAAAAGTTGAGGTGGTAAGCAATTGCCCTTTGCCCTATGAAATAGTTGGTCTAGGTAAAAAAATAAGATTAATCGTCAGCTTTTCTTAAACTCGCACCTGAAAGTTTTATCAAAATGAACCCCGAAGCACTCCGTTGTTAGTTAGTTACGCGTTCATCCAAATCACGCGATCTGTGTAAATTACGATCCATTGTTGTGTAGCGTTAGTGAATCTCAGCTACTAATACGCGCGTTACTTCCCGCGGGCGTCGTATGGGGTGACAGGAGGGGGTGGGGCATACTCCACCTGTTCAGGGAGATATCACTCCGTAACGTTCAAGGGATCCCTGTAGGGGTACATAGGATAACGAACAGTTCTCTTGTAAAAGTAATTCGATAGATAACACTTTTTGCGACCTAAAAATGTAATTCAAGACATTACGCCCGGCAGGTCCCGCAGGCCACGCTCCAACCACTACATCAACGAGGCGGTCCACCGCGTACGTACCAGTCGACAGACGGGAAAGGAATGAGTTCGTTATAAGATGGATTGCCTGTTACTAAGCCTAATAAGTTAGTGCTATGTGTGAGTTTACCAAAATAGTTTGTAACTCAGTCGTGGGGCTACCGATGCGGGGTAGAGCAAGCGTTCCGGCAGGACTGCCCGTGCTTATGTTCTACGGAGACCCACATTAATAGTAGCGGACTATTGAGTTGCCACGACTCGCGACCTTTCGCTACATTTTGCAGATATTAACCAAACCAACCAACAACAGTCTGTAAAACAAATAAAATAAAAAGATCTCCCTTTTTAAATAGCATTAGGAATTTAGGATTATTGTTGTGTAGCCTCAATTTTTTTATGGTTTATTCTAAGCCTAAAATATGCTTGCTTGTACGCCATTTGTGGCAAAACTTGCAGATCGAGCTGTTATTTTAAGACCTTGCACATATTATTTGATGTATACTCAAGTTTTACAATAAATGTATTCTATTCGTTATAAGATGGATTGCCTGATTTTAACAGTATCTATTAGAGGTGTTCGCCATTGTATTTTTACCGGCGGCGGCGTCATCGGCGTAATCGGCATAATCGACGTGGATGGTAACATAAAAGTACTATTAAAATTAAACCTCTATAGGTAACACAATTCTCTTTTCATCCAAGAAGTTACAACGCCCGAGAGGTGGTACTAGGTGCAGTGGTTTTGTTCTTCAAAAATTGCTCAAGAGTTACGGATCTATCTCACTTTTGCGCCACGCGTACTTGCAAACTGTTCTCGAGGTAGTTAATTGACTCAGGCGTGACTTTGCGGAAATCCATTATAAAATACAATAGACGATGTATATTTAGTAACTTAATCCGCTTAACTGTTCTTAAAGAGTCTTAGAGAACCCTGTAAGAAATCCACACTATGTTGGTTATTTTGCGTTCGGCTCTTGTGATGGCAACACTTCGTGTACGAGTTCGCAACAAGTCAATCGTCATCCTGAGGATGCCTCGTTGAGAGGCGAAACAAGTGTCGATTTCTTAAAGGGTTCTCTAAGACTCTTTAAGAACAGTTAAGCGGATTAAGTTACTAAATATACATCGTCTATTGTATTTTACTGTTCTCGAGGGTCGTCACGAACTGTTTCGCCAGGAGACTTGAGACTGGTGACCAAAACATACCGGGTTTTGAAAAGGCTTCAGTACCGTAGACCACATCCATACTGTGCGACAAATTGTACAGAATGAAGAAGAGTATACAATTAGCCATTATCTATGGCATTTGCGGACTACGAGAAGGAGTTCATCGAAATATGGGCATCTATGGAACGATGCCAAATTGACTGGCGCTACATCGAAGTGTTGAGATGCTTGTATGACGCTGCCAAAATGGTCGTGTCTACTAAGATCTGCAACCAGCGCGTCCTGCCTGCTATTTTAATTATGCTGATATAAAACTATACCAATATGCGTGTATTGAGACGTTTGTAGTGTTTAGTGTACTAGTATATCTGTATTGTACCGATTTGTGCCTAAAACTAGAATATTACATGTTCTGACGCCAGTAAAAAAATCGGCGGCGGCGGCGTAGCTGTTATTACCGGCGGCGTGAGCCACGCCAATCGGCGCACACCTCTAGTACCTATAACCAAACTTTTGGATTTTATTATGATGTCAGATCTAATCTGATTCAGAGAGCAATGAATCCGTATGTTTTCAATACAATAACATGTCTGATGAAGTGCTACTTAATTTGTTTATACATGTAGGTATTTGTGTTGTGCTCGGCAGTCGACTTCAGTAGGCGTGAGCTCGGGGAGACGAGTATTTTTTATATTTATATCACGTGTTTGATCAATGTTCTGTATGGAAACATGTTCATATTCCAAAGCAGATCGAAAAGGAGACCATTTTTCGATACTATATAATTACTAGTGCGTATTAGGAATTCATAAAATTAAAATACTTATATTTTTCGACATCTTTAAGTGATGGTCAACAGTGGTGGGTCATCTTTGAGTGGTGGTGTGATATGTCGAAGCAATAAATTTGGGATTCCAATTTCTTTATAAAAATGATGACATTGAAAGTCCCCAGAGACAGTACACCGCCTATATTTTCCAGCGAAACTAATCAATTTTATTTTTCTCCGCCCTTAGCGTCAAGATTAATATTTTGTACAAGGATTTAATTTGGAAGCGCGCAGCTTCGAGATACATTGCGTAATAAATAATGGGGTCCCCTTCCTCCGCTTGTAGGGAAGCCATCTCCTCGGCGTGATAGCTTGACGTGCTACGAACGAGTTTATAAGTGGTATTATGACTGTGTAACGTAACGTTAAATGGACTGGAAATTGCAAAACAAGCATTTTAAGTGATTCTTATCAGTAACATACCAAATTATTTTACAAAAATAACTAATAGGTAGGCTAGAGACTGACAAATCCTAATATTCTTGGTTTAAGTGGAAAACTTGTGTAAGTTCAGCTACAATATATTTCTCAGCCGTGTCCGTGGAGCGCGCGCCTGTCGGCAAAGTTTTCTCTCGAACTTTGCGAGTGTACGCTCAAGTGTGTGATCGGTTGTTCGAGCAGCCCGGCTTATTTTATAAACGTGCAGACTGTGAACGAATGTTTAGTAAATGAACTACAAGAAGACTAGCTTTTAGGAACAGAGGGCCTAGTGCGAGTTTCATCAAACGCATCGAGCGCGTTCGGCGTTCCGATTGGCCCTTCACCGGTGAACGCCGGCCGGCTGCCAATCGGAGTGCCAAACGCGCTCGATGCGTTTTATCGAGATGGTAAAATGAAATTCACAAGCCCTCAGTTACGAATGCGAAACATGGCTTTAGATAGTCTGATAAGTACCTACTAATCTGGACACCTCTGCTTCATCTTTGTCGACAATTTCCTCGTACATACGCGACCTGTAGATACTTAGACAAAGGCAATTAGGTACTTACTTGAAATATTTATTTAGTTTTCGGAAGGCTTACAGACTCATCTATAATATAAAAGGAGAAACTAACTGACTCACATATCAATCAACGCACAGCCGAAACTACTGGGACAAGGAATGTGAAATTTTGCAAACGGGTTCCATAAATAATGTGGGGGGAGCACTAAGAAGGGGTTTTTGAAAATTCGAGTGTTAAACTAGTGAAAAGGAGGAATTTTGTTTGTATGAAAAATCATATTCCTCGAGTTAATAAACTTGAATCTTGGCACAACCTAACAAAAAGTACTAGGCTTGCATGAATTGACGATAGCATTCAATCATTATGTTAGGCTACTTAATTTAATGAGGAAGACAGATAATTTATAACTTGGATTAACACATGGGATATTTTTTATTCCAGTTATTACCAGTACGTTTTCCTGGGACAATTTCCGACTTCCACGCGAGCGAAGCCGTGGGAAAAAGCTAGTAACATTATAATAACAATAATATATAACCAAATTGCTAATTCGAAGCCCCACAGATAAATACAAAATGATTACTCCCTCATAGCCTAAGTTACATCTTATCTGTATTTTATTCCATTCTATTTAGTTATTCCCTCAAAGTTGATTAATTCAATGCCTTGTTCACAGCAAAATTCGTTAAAACTGTGACTAGCTCTAAGAAAGTATGCATTACGCCTATAATTAGTGTTTTCATAGGGTATAGGTATACCTACATAGAAGTGGTCGCTGTCGCAGCCCCATCTGATTAGTGCGTATCATTAATTTTTAAACAAGTTCAGGACAGTCAATTGAACCATTAAAATTATATCATTAATATGACGTCTACGGTCAAGCGGCAGAAAAAGACCCGTCGTGACTTAATTTGAAGCGTGCAATTATAAACCCAGCTACAGCGTGATTTTATAAGAGAGGGGAACCATAAAACGTTCGCCCTCGAGTGGAGCCGACAGGCTTGACTGCGGCGCGTGAGGACGTGCGGACGTGTCATCAAGTGTGCGTTCCACGCTACACGCTGCTCGGTGCGGCGCGGCGCGGCGGTGCGGCTGCGGCGCGGCGGCGCAGGCGTGAGGCAGTGTCGCACGGACGAGCTCGCGGAAATCGCTGAATTTACAGCTGACACATGTATATAGAAGCGCTGTAGGGCCGCCACACGTCAGCACACTCCGTTATCCTGGATTAGTTTGGGGCGGTTTGCGTGACGACAGAGCAGAGCCGAGACCGTCCACGCTGAATATTAAGTTAGTTAGGTCCGGCTTTGAAAATTCAGTAAAACCAGAATTAAGTACGAGCGGCCAGTAGTGTCGTTTTATGTACAAGGGCGAACCGGCCGGCCCCTCTTTTTTAAAATCAGACGTCAGTTAGTCAACTTTGAACAAGTTAACGACGAAGTTGCAACGCCAAATTTCAGCTAACTATGTTCAAGTTGATGGAATAGAGTTGGACCCTGTAGTGGACCGTTTTGCTTATTTCCACAGCATTATGTCTTATGGCGTTCTGCTGTGGGGATCGGCAGCTGACGTAGATTCAATTTTCATTTTACAAAAGAGAGCAATTCGCGCAATCTATAAAATGGGTCCTCGTGAGTCCCTTAGAAATAAATTCAAAGAAATTGATATACTAACCCTGCCTTCTCTTTATATCTTAGAAAGTATTTCGTATGTTCGCAAAAATTTAGGACTTTTCAAAATAAGAAGCGATTTCCATAATATAAATACACGTAGTATAAAACTAGTAAATCATTTCTTATAAACAGTATCCGCTTTTATAACAAGTTGCCAAAGTCGGTTACAGAACTTAGAGATGGAAAGTTTAAAACCTACATCAAACGTGTCCTTATCAAAAAAGCGGGTCTCCCTTGTTTCATCTAAAAGAAATTGACAAATTATCACTTCCCAAACAATTTTCTGCATAATATCATTTGCTAAATTATTACTTAGCAAATAAACTCTTCACAAATAATTGTAACGCAAACCTAATGTTTGGCAAGTGAACGTTTAAACAATAACTTGCTTACCAACTAGTACTTTTACCAATTTTAATTTAGTCAAATATTTCAGTTGGTATAACATATTTTACGTAAAATAAAATAAGCCAAATATTTTTGTTTCGCCAGTTTTCAATTTACGAAAAAAATACGTTACGATGTGGGTGTGGGAAACACCATGGGACACCTTAACGGCATTGTCCTTGACTTTGATGTTATTGACTTAGAGGTCAAGGTCAAAATTCTGAAAATCAAGATCCGCGATTCTCAGGAGCAGTAACAGGTCAATATCATGGTTTGTGTCGCAGATGCTTATAACGCTCACCACCGCAAACAGTTGATTATGAACAAAAGTGGCTTTAAATGGTGCCAGTAAGAAGCATGCCAACAAGGATGCTTGCTTCAAGCATGCATCATGCAAGCAGGCATGCAGCGTACAAGCAGGCATGCAGCATGCAAGCAGGCAAGCAGCATGCAAGCAGGCATGCAACATGCAAGCAGGCATGCAACATGCAGCAAGCATTGTTTCTGTCACGGCTCCGGCGCTGCGGGGTTTGGGCGGCTCCACGCGAGCTTATCGTCGCAGATGGTTTTAACGCTCACCCCTCCGCACCTACGCGGGTTTAAATTACACTCTAGGGGTAGGGCAGACAAGACTACGTGGAGTCAGTTTTGCAGCGATTCGTTTCTGTGTATTTGTTTTACGACAAACAGTTGATCGGAGACAAAAATTACCAAGACGCTTTTAGCCTTACATAAACTTACAAAGAAGTACGCAAATAACATACATCGCATATAAATGATAATATTAAAATAAAAGTGCATTTTTTTATTATATAATTACCAACAAATCTTAATTTTGTCTTTATATTTTTTGTCATAACAAATCAATTGACTAAATGTTTATTGTCTAAATATAGTTTGCTGTAATAAATAATTTGATTAAAGACCAAATGCCTTAATGACATTATTCTTGGTAATATTCTGCCAAGTAAAAAATTGACCAAATGAAAATGTGCGTACTAAAATCATTCCAAATATTGCATTGGTATAATAAAAGCTTGCTAAAATTTGTTTGGATAATGAAATTTTGTCAAAATCCTTTAGGCAAAACGGGGGGATCCCCAAAAAAGCATATAGTATGCTTTTTTGATAAGGACACGTTTGATGTAGGTTTTAAGGTTTTAGTTAGGTCCGGCTTTGAAAATTCAGTAAAACCAGAATTAAGTACGAGCGGCCAGTAGTGTCGTTTTATGTACAAGGGCGAACCGGCCGGCCCCTCTTTTTTAAAATCAGACGTCAGTTAGTCAACTTTGAACAAGTTAACGACGAAGTTGCAACGCCAAATTTCAGCTAACTATGTTCAAGTTGATGGAATAGAGTTGGACCCTGTAGTGGACCGTTTTGCTTATTTCCACAGCATTATGTCTTATGGCGTTCTGCTGTGCGGATCGGCAGCTGACGTAGATTCAATTTTCATTTTACAAAAGAGAGCAATTCGCGCAATCTATAAAATGGGTCCTCGTGAGTCCCTTAGAAATAAATTCAAAGAAATTGATATACTAACCCTGCCTTCTCTTTATATCTTAGAAAGTATTTTGTATGTTCGCAAAAATTTAGGACTTTTCAAAATAAGAAGCGATTTCCATAATATAAATACACTTAGTATAAAACTAGTAAATCATTTCTTATAAACAGTATCCGCTTTTATAACAAGTTGCCAAAGTCGGTTACAGAACTTAGCGATGGAAAGTTTAAAACCTACATCAAACCTACAAAAAAGCATACTATAAGATTAAAGACTACGTTGAAGACAGGGAAGTTTGGCAAATTCCCTCTGCACATGTGGCTTCCCTGGTACATCATTAACGGCATAACTATATAAATGTCTATTAACTGCTCCCAAATTACGATGATTATTTTATTTTATCTTGCATACTTCCTTGACATAATCCTTTTATTATTTGACATTATATACCTTCAATATATAGATTAATCTTTTTTAAATTGTTTTTTGTTACAGCTGTAGCTATAATCATGCATTTGGTTTAAATAGATTTTTATTATTTTATTTATCTTTTATATGAGTAGATTATTTTCCTCTAGATTTTGTGAATGTGAGAACCTTGTAGGCTTTACAGACTGTATATCTGTGGTCCATTTTCTATTTTGCTAAGTATCTGGTACTTTTTGATAGGCCTACACTGTCCTCTCATACCTATTATCACTGTAATTTAAAAAAATCCTTTGTAAAAACCAATTTATTTTTAAAAGAGTAACCGTGGAGTTTCTTGCCGGCTCTTCTCCATAGGAAACGATCATTTGGAACCGTGCACCTAGCTTCTGACGTTTCATAAGTGCCCTTGTTGGTTTATGTGAAATAAAATATTTTGAATTTGAATTTGAATTCTCGGAATAACTTTTGACGGTAAATGACAATGGAAAATATATCAGGAAGGCTTAGTTCAGCCGCCTGTGCTGTAATAAATAATCGTCAGATATAATAACTGATGTAAAATAACTAAAATGAAAAATTCATTTTAGTTATTTTCATACTCTTATGTCATATGGGAGTTTTAGGGGAACCTGTGCGGACTTAAATATTATCTTTGTTTTATAGTAAAGTGCTGTTCGAGCAACCTAGGTCCAAGGTACAGACACACGAGTCATCCTAAGGGTTCCAATTTTTTCATTCGGACGTACGGAACCGTAAAAATACAAAGAAATAGATATTCTGACTGAAATAGCTTGTTGCGAGGACCTCATTTTTTTTTTTTGTTATTTATGGTTCTTTACACATATATTAAATAAAAACCTATAAAAAGTCTATGGTCTTAAAATAACATGGTAAGGGCCTGTTTCACCACCTACGATTAAATTAAGTTCCTATTAACTTAATTGGCAGATAATTTCATACAAATTCTGTTCCATTTTTGAATTTATTCGGTAAGTAGTGGCTATTTGGACATCGTGAATTAGGCCCTTAATCTCTCAATATTGTGCGTCCAAACTTACATTTGCAGTTGAAATGTATAGGAGAACATGTTGTTCTATTGCAATGTTAAGTTTGTTCTTAGATTTATTCATCCCAACTATGGAACCCTTCATTGTGCGCGGTCCGACACGCACTTGGCCAGTTTTTGTCACCACACATGAATTACTTCGCCCGCACAAGCTGCCCAAGTAGTGGCGTAGTGACGTTAGTTTTAATAATACATCTATGGGGTACTACATATTAATTACGCCGAAAAAGTGGTAAAACAAAAGAATGAAAAAAATATTTTTGGGTACGTCTCCTACTCGTAAAGGTTTCGTTGGAAAGGTCGTCTAAAGATATTTAATTTATTTAATTTAATTTATATTGTGAGTTTGTAAAAACCATTGTTAGATTCAGGCATCCCTTTGCGAAATATTAAGCTTGACAGTGCTCGCTGTCAGCTAAATGGTTGGTTTTGGATATGTGAAAAAATTCACGGCACGGCAGTAGTATATAAA
The DNA here is from genome assembly GCA_948150665.1 of Conistra vaccinii. Classification (NCBI taxonomy): domain Eukaryota; kingdom Metazoa; phylum Arthropoda; class Insecta; order Lepidoptera; family Noctuidae; genus Conistra; species Conistra vaccinii. Next base: position 687,741 of record OX411324.1, read on the forward strand.
TAACGATATTAAAAGCAAAACTATCACAGCAAAGTAAGTTCTACAAGTTAACAAGTAATAATCGAACAACTTACATTAATTGTTGTTGCAACAACAAGTTCTCTTATACATTCCGTATGAGAGAACATGTTTTTCAACGACAATGTTAAGTTTGTTCTAGAAATAAATTCATCCCAACTACGGAACCCTTCATTGTGCGTGGTCCGACGCGCACTTGTTTTTATCTTAATTAATCATAGGAAGATGATTATTTTATGTCTGAAAGAATATTCCATCAATGAAAATTGCAAAAAAAAGAATGTGAAAAAGTCGTATAAACCTAAAGATAGATTTTATTTAAAGCCGTTCCCAAAAAGCTATTCATAAAATAAAAAAATAAAAATATTATAACTCGAAAACTATCAAGAATCGCAGAACATAGAATGGGGTATTTTCTAATACCACTGGCATGAGGAATCAATTTTGGACCAACCTGTATTGTATGTAGTATGTCCTACAACTTGACGCGCTGGGATACGCGCTGAATGCGCTCTGTTGAATTCTCAATGCTCGGTTCAATTGAACCGAGAGTTGAAAATCCAGTGTACAAAAAAAAACCACTGCGATAAAACGCACGTCCGTGCGAACGTGGGCTAATAGAGAACTGAACCTATTAGAGGCGAGATACAAAAATTTTCGAGCTCGGCTCTTTTCAGAATTCTAAAGCTTCTGTGCATTAGTCGACAAAGTTCCGAACTCCGATTTTCGAAAATCTAATCGGCCCTAAGCGGGGTGCTAACATTATCGAGCTTGCTTCGGTCGCTCTGGCATCGTACTCTATCTTAATTCATAGGTCTATTTGTATAATCACAGTTAGTCCTCTTTCTGTATGAATGGACAAACGATAACCTAACATATCCGAGGTGAACCGCAAAAATGATCGAGCTCGCTTAATGGATCTGAAGATGCGCACCCCTGAAAATAAACCTGCTGGCGTCCATGCCCGCCGTAACGTTCGTAATGTCTTTGTTTCGATAGGCCAACAGAAAGACATTGAACACATTTCGAATAATAGCAATATATACTTAGACTAGTATAAGATACATGAAGATATCGTTTAGATGAGATGGGACCGCCACGCGCCGTTAGGAGACGATAAAAATTTTAACCCACCGAGTTTAAGTATATTTTATATTATAAAGTGATTTGGAAAGACCGGATTTTGAGTAAAGTAATTGAGGGATTTGAGGCTCTTTGTTCTGTTTGAATGAGTGCAACCATACTGCCGAACCTACAGGCTGTACTGCGCACACACTCGTATCGGTCGACGCTCGGCTGAAAGGCAGGCAATTGAAACCAAACGACCCGTATATGATACGAGTTTACGGAAATTAAGGAAATATTTGTCGGAAGGAATGGAAATTATTGTAACACTTTATTTTGGCATGGTCGCGTGTAGTGTTTACGTGATTCTAAAAGCTGGTTGAGTTAGTTGTCGTTGAAAATGTTCTCTTTAAATAGGTACGCTGTTCATAAACCTATTTTTCAATCTAAACATTGAAATGTGCTACGTAGGTACGGTAGGCACAACATACATAAATATGTATATTGTGTACATTCATAATTTATGATTATGATGTATGTTTTAGTAAAAAATATGTGTAAACAAACGTCACTGAAGCCAGATACCCAGAGAGGACCGTACGATGACGGTGTTCAGTCAGTATACACGGAGTGCAAAATTAACGCGTAACTTTTACGACACGGCAACGTATACACATCTGTACACAAAAATATTTTACGATGCAATAACAATAAATAAGGAGCTTTGAACTCATGTCCAATCAGTTTGCAGATCAGACGCGAGTAGCGACCAGCGATTGGCGTGAGCAGCGTGAGCTGAGCGAGCAGTAGCGTGAGCAGAGCGAGCAGCAGTGGGCGCGCGACGCGCTCTCGGCGGCACGCGGCACGCTGGAGGCGCTGCGCCGCCACTCGCGGCAGATCGCCGCGCGCCGCGACCGCCGCGTGCAGGTGAGCGCCCCCTGGTGCCCGGCGCACGCTTTCGTTCCTGCGCATTCACACCGAGCTCTGTTTCAGTTCACGGAGCGGGCGAAGGATGGCGCGCGCGGCGGCGACGGCGCGGGTGAGTACGCGCGGCGCGGCGCCCTGCGAGTGCGCGCTCGCAGTCCGCCGCCCGCCCTCGCTAAATATAACCCCGTCCGCATTGCAACGCGGTGACTCGTCGCGCAGGCCGCTCTCGCCAGCGGGCAGCGCGGGCGAGGCTCGCGGCGGCTGCGCGGCTGCGCGGCCGCCGCTGACGGTAGTGTCTGTGCGCAGAGAGCGGCGGCTCGGAGATGTCGGGCGGCAGTGGCGGCGGCGGCGGCGGCGGCGGCGACGCCCGGCGCCCCTCCACCTGCCGCGTGGAGCTGGGCGCGCTGCTGGCGCCGGAGCCGCGCCCGCTAGACAACAAGGTCAAGGTATGCCGCCGACATACCTGCACCTGGTCCTCGCAGAACCTGTTCTCGCGCCTGCTCTATCTTTTTCTTCGCGTCATAGTCGTGATCATCATAATCTAGCGGTTAGGTATAGTTAGTGTGCTTTCCTTCCAGAAGAGGCAGGGCTCCCCGCGGTACACATACAAGGTGTGCAGGTGCACCTGAGTTACGTATGGCATGATGTATTATTAGCTTGAGCGGTTGCAGTAGGTACTGCATATCTACGTAGCGAACATTGCTTTAGTATTTTTTCGTTTCCAGGTCAGCATGGAAGTTATATCAGTAATCGCTACAGTATATTGCTACATGTGTTTCGTCTGATAGGCAGCAGATTGTGATATTTTTTTGGCCCCGACCAGCCATGTCCGTCTATGGATATGTAAATTAAGTTTCTGCTTTGTTTGTTTATCTTTCCATTTAGCTATAAAGTCAATGGAGTGAGAAGACGAATGATAGCTGGTGATGCATTAGCGAATTGTCGGTACTTAGGCATAATTGTAATATTTTAAGTAAGTAGATATTAGGATATATACTTATATAGTAGTCAGCAACAGTAAGTGTGCTTCAGTGGGTCGTGTGGTGGTGTCGCTTCATGTACTAGTCGCCTGCTGATGTACACGTACACTACTACGTAAAGGACATCGTTAATTATAGAGTAAGCACTCTACTTGAATAACTAGTTGTAGATAGTTCGTACAAAGCCAGAGGCCAGTGTTTACATGGCACTCGTCAGTATTCTAATTTAACTCATCAAAGTAAACTTAATCTAACTTAAGTAGTAACATCGGTGCTACTAGTTTTCATTTAAAAATTCGGTAATTGAACCATTCTTTACCATTGGCTCTATTACATATTATATACAACAAGAGTGTATTACAAAAGGCTATAGCTTTATTTAGGTAAGCTTGGTCATTTACGAATGTAAGGATTTTCTCCCATACATGACAACATGTAGGTATGAGTATAGTGTTCCAGTTTTCACTGTATTTTGTGTGAATACTGGAAACTGGTACATTAATTTAAAATGGTTAAAAACGAATTACAATAATTAGAGACACATGCACATAATAAGAAAATAGAAAATTATAAAGTTGAGGTTAAAACCTTAGACCAAATAAAAAACAAGACATATAATAGTGCTGTCAACAGTGACGTGAGGCCGGTTTCGTGAACATGTGTGCACTTAGTGAGGTGTAGTTTGATGGTAAATGTGTGCGTGTGAGCATGTATGCACAGAGCGGAGGTGTAGTTTTGGCATGCTTCACCTTATTGTTCACAGCGCTATGTCTTGTTTTTTATTTGGTCTGAGGTTTCATGATCCTTTTCACAGTAGGTTGTACCTTCTGACAGCATGTGTTAGTAAGTAGGTGTAGTTATAATTTGATTTCTGAGATAACGGGCGGAGCGTGTACCTACGAATAACTACGAATGTCTAATCCATGACTCTATTAGGCCCCGGTAGCTACCAGAATGCTTCACAAGCTTTGACTCCGTCCGCGTGGAAGTCAGAAAACAACTAAATAGGTACAAAAATATCGCTAAGCTGTAAAATTGCTCTTAAAAGTATTATCCATTTTCGATGCTATGCTTTGTGGCAGAAGCCAAAAGACAAGATAATGTTCGTGTAGATTATTAAATAGTGAAAGTATCTCCATGTGGCGTAGCGACCCAACGTTATTTGACAAAGCGAAAGCTTTTACGCACTTCGCTTTGTCGAAAGTTTTTGTCGCAAGTTTTTGTCGCCAAATGGTTCGATTAAATGAACACCTTCCCTACGCTCTGACGCCTGACACTAATGGAGTTAATCTTTAGTTTTACGGAATAGAGCTTTTGAGGAGCCGGTGAGGCAGCTGTGATAACAATTTATTGTCGGTTACCTACTATCGTAAATGTTGCTCTTTAAGTTTAATTTATGCACCACTAGTAGGATGTTATTGGGCACTCTAAGCCACCTTACGTTCCATCGGCTCACTTCGTTCACCTCGTCACTTCAGGTGGCTTAGATTGCCCAATAACATATATGAAATCCATTCTATTCCACCTGATGAACAGAAGGTGGAGTACGAATTTTTGCATAGTGCAGTAAAACAGGTGGCTTAGATTGCCCAATAACATATATGAAATCCATTCTATTCCACCTGATGAACGGAAGGTGGAGTACGAATTTTTACATAGTGCAGTAAAACAGGTGGCTTAGATTGCCCAATAACATATATGAAATCCATTCTATTCCACCTGATGAACGGAAGGTGGAGTACGAATTTTTGCATAGTGCAGTAAAACAGGTGGCTTAGATTGCCCAATAACATATATGAAATCCATTCTATTCCACCTGATGAACGGAAGGTGGAGTACGAATTTTTGCATAGTGCAGTAAAACAGGTGGCTTAGATTGCCCAATAACATATATGAAATCCATTCTATTCCACCTGATGAACGGAAGGTGGAGTACGAATTTTTGCATAGTGCAGTAAAATAATGGTTCGGCGCCTATTCCACTATTTTAATATTTTTCAGTGCATGGTTTGACCGCTACTCCACTTTTAGAATCTCGTTTTGATGCGAACGGAAAGTCGTCTAGAATGGCTAATAACATAAATGGATCTTCAAAGTTTATGGATCGACAAAGTTTGTGGTTTTAGTGTTACTCCACTTTTTGAATTTCATTTTGTTGCGAACGGAAAGTGGTTTAGAATCCCAATACTATAAATGGATCTACAAAGTTTGTGGTTTTAGCGATACTCCACTTTTAGAATCTCGTTTTGGTACGAACGGAAAGTCGTCTAGAATGCATAATAACATAAATGGATCTACAAAGTTTGTGGTTCGGGCGCTACTCCACTTTTACAATCTCGTTTTGGTGCGAACATAAATGGATCTACAAATTTTGTTGTTCGGGCGCTACTCCACTTTTAGAATCTCGTTTTGATGCGAACGGAAAGTCGTATAGAATGGCTAATAACATAAATGGATCTACAAAGTTTGTGGTTCGGGCGCTACTCCACTTTTAGAATCTCGTTTTGATGCGAACGGAAAGTCGTCTAGAATGCTTAATAACATAAATGAATCTAAAAAGTTTGCGGTTTGTGCGCTACTCTACTATTTGAACTTTATTACATGTTAACAAACAAGGGCGCTCGCTGTTTAAACCGCTATCCTAAAATTCAGGACAGATTGTCTCATGTCTCTTCACAAAGCAAGAAATAGGCTGCACCTACAGGCACATGCACATTCTATTTTTGTGACCCAGATTGGACACCAAGGACATCTGAACTTTAGGCTACCGTAAACATTAAACTAAAATAAAAATTTGGGTCAGATTGACTCATATCTCTTCACAGAACAAGAAATAGCGTACACCTGCAGGCACACGCTCATTCTATTTCTATGACCCCAGATTGGGCACCAAGGATATCCAAATTTATTCATACACTACTTTACACATTAACAAACAAGGGCGTTCGCTGTTTAAACCGCTATCCTAAAATTCAGGACAGATTGTCTCATGTCTCTTCACAAAGCAAAAAATAGGCTGCACCTACAGGCACATGCACATTCTATTTCTGTGACCCAGATTGGGCACCAAGGACATCTGAACTCTAGGTTACCGTAAACATTAAACTAAAATTTGGATCAGATTAACTCATATCTCTTCACAGAGCAAGAAATAGCATGCACTTACAAGTACACGCTCATTCTATTTCCATGACCCCAGATTGGGCACCAAGGATATCCAGAAGGATTAGTCAGCCTAGACACTGCGTTATCGTGTCTAGCTGCTTCCAGGATGCGCCACGAGGAGGCTCCTTTCATGCACCCCGCTAACCTAAACTTCAGGACAGTTGGTCTCAAGTCTCTCCACAAAATTAGAGATAGTGCACAATTACACATCACTCCGTTTTCTGTGACCAGATTGGCTCGAGGACATCTGAACGTTAGGCTATCGATTACAATAAACTAAAATTTAGGTCAGATTGACTCATATCTCTTCACAGAGCAAGAAATAGCGTGCACTTGCAGGCACACGCTCATTCTATTTCTATGACCCCAGATTGGGCACCAAGGACATCTGAACTTTAGTCTACCATAACCATTAAACTAAAATTAAAATTTGGGTCAGATTGACTCATATCTCTTCACAGAGCAAGAAATAGCATGCACCTGCAGGCACACACTCATTCTATTTCTATGGCCTCAGATTGGGCACCAAGGATATCCAAATTTTTATTTAATTTATTCATACACTACTTTACACGTTAACAAACAAGGGCGCTCGCTGTTTAAACCGCTATCCTAAAATTCAGGACAGATTGTCTCATGTTTCTTCACAAAGCAAGAAATAGGCTGCACCTACAGGCACAAGCACATTCTATTTCTGTGACCCAGATTGGGCACCAAGAACATCTGAACTCTAGGTTACCGTAAACATTAAACCAAATTTGGGTCAGATTGACTCATATCTCTTCACAGAGCAAGAAATAGCATGCATTTACAGGTACACGCTCATTCTATTTCCATGACCCTAGATTGGGCACCAAGGATATCCAAATATTAATTTAATTTATTCATACAGCTAACACTACTTTACACGTTAACGTACAAATAATGTATTGAGTAGGTCTCTCACTCCCTTTTTATATATTGTGCTCATGTCCGAGCATTCTGCTGGTTTCGCATGTTTTTACACGTGGAAACATATCAGGTAGCCGTCGTGTATATATAAATATTCATTTATAATATCAAAGACGACAAAATTGCATTATGCATTGATTTGCTTATTCGAACTTTATTGTAATATAAGACGATCGTCGTACATGTTGTAGCCGATAATTTAAATTTGGATTTGAAGGATCTTCCTATAATCATCTTCATCAAACGAGGTGTTCAAGAACCATATCAATTCCGTTAACTTGTTATAAATGAGCGATTCTTTCCTTATCATAACTTACCAATTTTGTAATAAGCTGGTTTTAGTCTAAGAATTCTTTAAAAAGACGATTTCTTAATGTCATTGTTGAATTTAGGAACCGACTTTCTGTATATGAAATACTTTATAAAGTTTGTTAGTTTTAGTAGTTTTAGGATTTTACACCAGCTTTGAGTTTAACTGCAGCAAATTGCCTTATGCATTAATTTGCTTATTCGAACTTTATTGTAATGTAAGACGATCGTCGTACTTGTTGTAGTCGATAATTAAAATTTGAATTTGACGGATCTTCCTATAACCATCTTCAACAAACGAGGTGTTCAAGAACCATATCAATTCCGTTAACTTAAATAAGCGAAACTTTAAATGAGCGATTCTTTCCTTATCATAACTTTACTAATTTTGTAATAAGCTGGTTTTAGTCTAAGAATTCTTTAAAAAGACGATTTCTTAATGTCATTGTTGAATTTAGGAACCGACTTTCTGTATATGAAATACTTTATAAAGTTTGTTACTTTTAGTAGTTTTATGATTTTACACCAGCTTTGAGTTTAACTGCAGCAAATTGCATTATGCATTAATTTGCTTATTCGAACTTTATGGTAATGTAAGACGATCGTCGTACTTGTTGTAGTCGATAATTAAAATTTGAATTTGACGGATTTTCCTAAAATCATCTTCATCAAACGAGGTGTTCAAGAATCATATCAATTCCGTTAACTTGTTATAAATGAGCGATTCTTTCCTTATCATAACTTTACTAATTTTTGTAATAAGCTGGTTTTAGTTTAAGAATTCTTTAAAAAGACGATTCCTTAATGTCATTGCTGAATTTAGGAACCGACTTTCTGTATATGAAATACTTTATAAAGTTTGTTAGTTTTAGTAGTTTTATGATTTACACCAGCTTTGAGTTTAACTGCAGCAAAATTGCATCATGCATTAATTTGCTTATTCGAACTTTATAGTATTGTAAGACGATCGCCGCACATGTTGTAGTCTATAATTAAAATTTGAATTTGAAAGATCTGCCTATAATCATCTTCATCAAACTGGGGAGGTGTTCTTAAATAAGAACGATACCAATTCCGTTAATTTATTGTAAATTGATGATTTTTTCTATAACTTTAGGCATTTTCTGTGATACGCTGGTTTTAGTCTAGGAATTAACAGCCAGACCCGGAACAACTACTTGCAGATCATACAAATATTTGTTCCGTGCGGGAATCGAACCCGCGACATGCAGCGCAGCAGTCAACCGCTTAACCACTGCGCCAACCGTGTCAAGATTATGGATGATTTTATAACAATTTAAAGTGTACTGCAACATACCTGTGAACATACTTTATGACACGGGTTCGTTTACATGTATTTATATGTTTTATAATAAGGTGTTAGTTCTATCAATCTAGGATTGTTTGAAAGATAATTCTTAATTATCAATTTAAAGTTTACTACAACATACCTGTGAACATACTTTATGACACGGGTTCGTTTACATATATTTATATGTTTTTTAATAAGGTGTTAGTTCTATCAATCTAGGATTGTTTGAAAGATGATTCTTAATTATCAATTTAAAGTTTAATGCAACATATCTGTGAACTTACTTTTTGACACGGATTCGTATACATGTATTTTATATGTTTTATAATAAGGTGTTAAATCTATCAATCTAGGATTGTTTGAAAGATGATTCTTAATATCAATTTAAAGTTTACTGCAACATACCTGTGAACTTACTTTTTTACACGTATTGTTCCATTTTTCAACAAGTTCAACCTAATGTGTGCGTTATGAAGCGACGCGACGTGATCGGTGTTATATTGCACAAACCAGTCAGCGCAAATAGCGCAATGCGCTTTGTCATCGGGAATGGAAATGAAACAGATGTATGAACATAAAATATTATTCATTTAAGTACATGTACGTACATTCAGATAAAAGTACATATAATATATATATGTACCTAATACCTAAGTAATTATCAAAGGTCGTATTTTATTTTTTAAACTTATTTTGTACTTAATAAATTCTATAACTAATACAAGGGACATCAAGAATACACACATTTAAAATTACATACATAATAAAGCCGGGTTCAGAAGCATCTTCAGTTGATATTATTTGAATTACATTACACGACAATATTATATTTCATATTTAAAAGAGTAACAAACATTTTATAATAGTAAGTTTGTAAGTAGGTTGTGAGATTATCTAACTTTCCATTTAGGACATCAATAAAATACATGTAGAAAATTATAACATGTAACTACTGTAGGTTCCTAATTACATTTAAAATTTTTGTAATACATTACATAAATATATTTGCGAATTTGATAACCTTGACCTTTTGGAAGTCGGTTAAAAATACATTACTATCTACTAATGACAATTACCTAAAGCAGGGTCCAGACAAAAGTAATGTGTAATGTAATTGTAAAACATGTATTTTCTTGGTGCCCCAAATAGATATTATTATCTTATTACTTGTTGCAAATTATAACTTACAAATAACTACATTATTATTACATAATTATTATCACTAACTTTTCAAGTTTTCAGAGATTTTTTTTATTAGAACCTTCTCAGTATCCATCACATCATCAAAAGTTTCGCGCACCACATATTGTACACTTGTACAAGCATTATCACTGTCACTAGAATAGTTGTTATCACTCTCACAATCGTTGAGTTCGTAGATATTTATTTTAATCAAATAACGTGCTCTGCTATCACTTGGTTTACCTCGACGAGCAATGTATGATGTTGATGGTGAAAATCTTGATGAACGCTTTCTCTTTCTTAACACTTTTTTCTGGGGGTTGAGTTTGTTCTTGAGGATTATTGAGCAGTTCTTCATTTCTACGCCGTTGATTTTCTAAGCTCTCAATATAGGAGTTATAATTGTCCGGAGAGTAAACGAAAGGTCTGGTGTCCTGATTGTCATCCTTGAGATCCGCAGAGTTCCACTGTGAAAAGGAATAAATAATAATAATTAACAAAAAGAAAACAAATCAGATAAAAAATAAATATATTAACAGTAACTTAATGCATAATTACTACATATCTCACGTATTATGGATTGATCGTGATCTTCATCATCATCGATCAGAATGGTGGGGGTGTATGATGGTGAACGAGACATAATTCTGAAAAAAAAAACAAACGTATTTGTTTATAAAGTCAATATAAAAACAACACATCAATTTTGTTTTTTGTTGGTTTTTATATGGAAACTTACCTTTAATCTTTTTAATACAATTTTGTTTTTATATAAAGTGACTGCTTTTCGGTGGTTGTCACAACTAAACGAACTAGTCTTTTTCTTCTGGTGAAGTTTTTACTATGCTCAGACCAATGAGTTACTATGTAGTATAAAGGTCAGTTCACACCGAAATGCGACTCAAGTATGCAACACGACGTTGTGTGCACTTTTTAAGATAATAACCCTGAATTTATTTATAAGAATAGCTACACATCTCAGATATACTGGAGCGAATGTAATTTTATGGTCAGAATTTATTGGTTTAATACATAAATAATGAGTCAATTCCAAATTAAGATATATTATTAAAACTAAAAAACTTGAAATAAAGAAAATTATTCAAAAAACAAAAAACCCGACTGTAAAAACACATAAGTGAAAAGAGAAAAACAAGTCCCCGCCTGCGATACCAGAATTCTATAGATTATAATGCTTGTTTTTCTCTTTTCAGTTATGTGTTTTTACAGTCAGGTTTTTTTGTTTTTTTGAATAATTTTCTTTATTTCAAGGTTATTAGTTTTATTAATATATCTAAATTTGGAATTGACTCATTACTAGCTTTTATTTGATACGAATATTGGTATAATTTATTTTTAAAAAACCTTCCCCTCCTTTTTTTGTATTTGCAGATGCAATATATAAATATTATATAGCCTATGACACTCCTACAATTAAGACAAATCTAACGACACCTCATATGTTCAAATCCATCAAGCCGTTTAGGCTACAGAGCGTGCCAAATAAATAGACATACATACATACATACATACATACATACATACATACTCTCGAAAAACAATACCCTCCTTCTGGGGTAGTCGGGTAAAAATACCATTTCATCAATATTTACCTCATAACAAAATTAAACCTTAACTACAACATGTCCTCACAGGTGTATGACTAATTTATGTTACTAACGTCTAATTAAACCGTAGTGATTGAAAACCCTTCTGTCAAATTGCAATTTTATCGAGAGAAACGAAATACGAAACCAGCTTTAAGGGTCCGGCGAACACGGCTTGCAACTGCAAGTCGAGATGGGTGGAAAATGCGTTTGGAATATTGTTATCTCTGTTCTGTTGTGTTTTTTTTGTGTTGTTTTTGTTGTCTGTGTCTGTTGTGTGTTGTTCGCGTTGTTACTAGCTATCGGAATTTATGATTTTGGATGTGTTCCGTAATACCAAAAATGATGAATGAAAACTTGATATTCTTTCATAATATTTTCTATACTTTGTAACTTAATAATATAAGCTATGCTCCTGCCGAAACAATATTCCAAATATTGTTGTTTATAATACAGAAAAAACAGTATGAATTAGCTGTAAAAATGTGCGAAATTCAATTCGCTTAAACTTCATTTTATTTTAGGTAAGTTTTTTTGGAAAAAAAAGATGTACAAGCCTAGATAAATACTATCTAAATCCAAATATTAACATATTATGATGGAAATATGCTCAAATTGCAAATGATTTATGTATTACGTTTGTATGGACAATTCAACGGTCGCCGCCGTCTTAATGCTCGCTGACAAAGACGTAACCGATACCAGGCTGTTACTTATAATAATAATACTTATATACAATAGGTATTATAATAAAGAATGTATGTTTGTTTAATAAACCGTATTATAAAACTCTGCATGACAACATAAATCAATCTGAAATAATAAAAAAATCTGCAAGTTAAGATGAACCGAAAGTAAAATATCCTTAAAACATTTTTTTTTATTTGTTGCAGAACAAAATATGTAAACGAACCCGTTTCAAAAAGTAAGTTCATAGATGTTTTACAGTAAACTTAAATTGATATAAAATCATCCAACGGCTAAAATGAACTTTTGTATACATACAGGATGATACTTGATTACACGTGGAAATAGCCTGGTACAAAATATTGATCAATGACCCTATGCTAGGAAAAACCTGTGTTACAGGTGTCATCTACATCTTATCTCATATCTACGTCTTAAGTTGCACTTTAAGTACAAAATGAATTCTTCCACCGATCCTCTTTAGGAGTGGAGGCAACTTCGCTCTTAAACTTTAATTTCTATAAAAGCAGGGCTCGGATAGCGATATATTTTCGAAACGGTTTCGTCTGAAAAACCTAAGATACGATTTATTCCAATTACGTTCGGAAGGAACGTTGTTAAAACGATTTGAAGAAGAACTCGATTAATATAACTTTCTTAACCGTTTATAACCATTTTTGGGTTGATCGATAGGAAACTCGCAAATCAACTCTAATCAATACGTAAAGAAGAATCAATTATGTAATGGAATGAAGATAAGGTACAATTATTGAACTAAAAAAGTTCATGCTTGTCGGCACACATATAATTGCATACCGTTACTGCAAAACTGCATTTTTATAGTGAAAATTGAAATATGAAATTATCGTTTTTCCCTCGCCGACAAGTAAAACCGCACCAATACCTAACTGTCGTTTAGAATTACTGCAAAACATATTTTATTTTTAAAGTAGGTGTGTGTGTTTATGTTTATGCAGAATAATCCACGTGCACAAATTCACATTTAAAACTTAGCTAATTTTATGTTGCGGTTAAACTCAAAGCTAGGGTTAAATCATCAAACTACTAAAACTAACAAACTTTATAAAACAATTCATGAAAAGGAAGTCGGTTTCTAAATTCAACAACGACATTAATGGATCACCTTTTGAAAGAATTCCTAGACTAAAACCAGCGTATCACAGAAAATGCCTAAAGTTATGCTACGGATTAAATCACTTATTTATAATAAATTAACGGAATTGGTATCGTTCTTATTTAAGAACACCTCCCCAGTTTGATGAAGATGATTAGAGGGAGATCCTTTAAACTCAAATTTGAATTACGGTCTACAACATGTACGACGATGGTCTTACAATACTATAAGTCTGAATAAGCATTTCATGCAAAGGAAGTCGGTTTCTAAATTCAGCAATGACATTAATGGATCACCTTTCTAAAGACTACAACCAGCTTATTACAAAAATGAGTAAAGTTATGTCAAGGAAAGAATCACTCATTTATAACAAGTTAACGGAATTGATATGGTTCTTGAACACCTCGTTTGATGAAGATGATTATAGGAAGATCCTTCAAATTCAAATTTTAATTACGGTCTACAACATGTGCGGCGATCGTCTTACAATACTATAAAGTTCGAATAAGCAAATTAATGCACGATGCAATTTTGCTGCAGTTAAACTCAAAGCTGGTGTAAAATCATAAAACTGCTAAAACTAACAAACTTTATAAAGTATTTCATATACAGAAAGTCGGTTCCTAAATTCAACAATGACATTTAGGAATCGCCTTTTTTAAAGAATTCTTAGACTAAAACCAGCTTATTACAAAAATTTGTAAAATTATGATAAGGAAAGAATCGCTCATTTATAACAAGTTAACGGAATTGATATGGTTCTTGAACACCTCGGTTGATGAAGATGATTATAGGAAGATCCTTCAAATTCAATTTTTAATTATCGACTACAACATGTACAACGATCGTCTTACATTACAATAAAGTTCGAATAAGCAAATTAATGCATAATGCAATTTTGCGGTCTTTGATATTGTAAATGAACATTTATACATACACGAGGACTACCTGATATGTTTCCACGTGTAAAAACATGTGACAATAAAGTTCGAATAAGCAAATTAATGCTTATTACAATTTTGCTGTCTTTGATATTATAAATGAACATTTATACATAAACGACGGCTACCTGATATGTTTCCACGTGTAAAAACATGCGAAACCAGCAGAATGCTCGGACATGAGCACAATATATAAAAAGGGAGTGAGAGACCTACTCAATACATTATTTGTACGTTAACGTATAAAGTAGTGTTAGCTGTATGAATAAATTAAATTAATATTTGGATATCCTTGGTGCCCAATCTAGGGTCATGGAAATAGAATGAGCGTGTACCTGTAAGTGCATGCTATTTCTTGCTCTGTGAAGAGATATGAGTCAATCTGACCCAAATTTGGTTTAATGTTTACGGTAACCTAGAGTTCAGATGTTCTTGGTGCCCAATCTGGGTCACAGAAATAGAATGTGCTTGTGCCTGTAGGTGCAGCCTATTTCTTGCTTTGTGAAGAAACATGAGACAATCTGTCCTGAATTTTAGGATAGCGGTTTAAACAGCGAGCGCCCTTGTTTGTTAACGTGTAAAGTAGTGTATGAATAAATTAAATAAAAATTTGGATATCCTTGGTGCCCAATCTGAGGCCATAGAAATAGAATGAGTGTGTGCCTGCAGGTGCATGCTATTTCTTGCTCTGTGAAGAGATATGAGTCAATCTGACCCAAATTTTAATTTTAGTTTAATGGTTATGGTAGACTAAAGTTCAGATGTCCTTGGTGCCCAATCTGGGGTCATAGAAATAGAATGAGCGTGTGCCTGCAAGTGCACGCTATTTCTTGCTCTGTGAAGAGATATGAGTCAATCTGACCTAAATTTTAGTTTATTGTAATCGATAGCCTAACGTTCAGATGTCCTCGAGCCAATCTGGTCACAGAAAACGGAGTGATGTGTAATTGTGCACTATCTCTAATTTTGTGGAGAGACATGAGACCAACTGTCCTGAAGTTTAGGTTAGCGGGGTGCATGAAAGGAGCCTCCTCGTGGCGCATCCTGGAAGCAGCTAGACACGATAACGCAGTGTCTAGGCTGACTAATCCTTCTGGATATCCTTGGTGCCCAATCTGGGGTCATGGAAATAGAATGAGCGTGTACTTGTAAGTGCATGCTATTTCTTGCTCTGTGAAGAGATATGAGTTAATCTGATCCAAATTTTAGTTTAATGTTTACGGTAACCTAGAGTTCAGATGTCCTTGGTGCCCAATCTGGGTCACAGAAATAGAATGTGCATGTGCCTGTAGGTGCAGCCTATTTTTTGCTTTGTGAAGAGACATGAGACAATCTGTCCTGAATTTTAGGATAGCGGTTTAAACAGCGAACGCCCTTGTTTGTTAATGTGTATGAATAAATTTGGATATCCTTGGTGCCCAATCTGGGGTCATAGAAATAGAATGAGCGTGTGCCTGCAGGTGTACGCTATTTCTTGTTCTGTGAAGAGATATGAGTCAATCTGACCCAAATTTTAATTTTAGTTTAATGTTTACGGTAGCCTAAAGTTCAGATGTCCTTGGTGTCCAATCTGGGTCACAAAAATAGAATGTGCATGTGCCTGTAGGTGCAGCCTATTTCTTGCTTTGTGAAGAGACATGAGACAATCTGTCCTGAATTTTAGGATAGCGGTTTAAACAGCGAGCGCCCTTGTTTGTTAACATGTAATAAAGTTCAAATAGTAGAGTAGCGCACAAACCGCAAACTTTTTAGATTCATTTATGTTATTAAGCATTCTAGACGACTTTCCGTTCGCATCAAAACGAGATTCTAAAAGTGGAGTAGCGCCCGAACCACAAACTTTGTAGATCCATTTATGTTATTAGCCATTCTATACGACTTTCCGTTCGCATCAAAACGAGATTCTAAAAGTGGAGTAGCGCCCGAACAACAAAATTTGTAGATCCATTTATGTTCGCACCAAAACGAGATTGTAAAAGTGGAGTAGCGCCCGAACCACAAACTTTGTAGATCCATTTATGTTATTATGCATTCTAGACGACTTTCCGTTCGTACCAAAACGAGATTCTAAAAGTGGAGTATCGCTAAAACCACAAACTTTGTAGATCCATTTATAGTATTGGGATTCTAAACCACTTTCCGTTCGCAACAAAATGAAATTCAAAAAGTGGAGTAACACTAAAACCACAAACTTTGTCGATCCATAAACTTTGAAGATCCATTTATGTTATTAGCCATTCTAGACGACTTTCCGTTCGCATCAAAACGAGATTCTAAAAGTGGAGTAGCGGTCAAACCATGCACTGAAAAATATTAAAATAGTGGAATAGGCGCCGAACCATTATTTTACTGCACTATGCAAAAATTCGTACTCCACCTTCCGTTCATCAGGTGGAATAGAATGGATTTCATATATGTTATTGGGCAATCTAAGCCACCTGTTTTACTGCACTATGCAAAAATTCGTACTCCACCTTCCGTTCATCAGGTGGAATAGAATGGATTTCATATATGTTATTGGGCAATCTAAGCCACCTGTTTTACTGCACTATGCAAAAATTCGTACTCCACCTTCCGTTCATCAGGTGGAATAGAATGGATTTCATATATGTTATTGGGCAATCTAAGCCACCTGTTTTACTGCACTATGTAAAAATTCGTACTCCACCTTCCGTTCATCAGGTGGAATAGAATGGATTTCATATATGTTATTGGGCAATCTAAGCCACCTGTTTTACTGCACTATGCAAAAATTCGTACTCCACCTTCTGTTCATCAGGTGGAATAGAATGGATTTCATATATGTTATTGGGCAATCTAAGCCACCTGAAGTGACGAGGTGAACGAAGTGAGCCGATGGAACGTAAGGTGGCTTAGAGTGCCCAATAACATCCTACTACCACTGGCTGTTTAAGTGCCCGTTCACCTGCACGTCGGATCACCTAAACAATGTCACTGATGCTGCAATCAACATGGCCACCAAAAGGGCTCAAACTTTATAAAAATATCGAGGAAGAGTAGGTACCATCGACACGAAAAGAAGAAGTTTAATTTGTAATCCATTAGTAATGTCTTATACTATAAGTGATGCCTTCACAAACAAAAATCAATCGAGAGTGTTCTTTCTAATACATAGTAGGTGACTGGTAATTGGTGACCGATACTTAAACCCGTGACTTAAGTAAAAGTTGATCATAATGATGAGTAAAGTTACGTGTCACTAATTACCAGTCACCACACACAACACATACAAGTACCTACATAGTACCTTTACGTCGTAGGATGATTTGATAATTCGAATTTTCGCGGTAACCCTAGGGATACCCTAGGGTTATTGCGGAAACACGGATAATTAGACAATGATGAAAACATTTCTGCGAACAACTTGGAAGTAGGTTTGTTTAAATTCATGGGCCACGTCTTGTGAAAGTACAATTGTTTAGGACACGATGGCACTCATGGGACTGATATACGCTATGCGTAAAAGCCCCTATAAACAAATAAAGGAAAAAAAACTTGGAAGTAGCGCTCGCCGGCAGCTGCAGTGGTACCGAAGTCGGCGAGCGCTACTTCCCGCGGAAATGTTTTCACCTTTGTATATACATATACTCCATAGGTTTAGGTAGTTAAATAAAGGTAAATAAATCGTAAAAAGGGTTTTTTATAGATGACACTTTTTTGTTGAAAAATATAATAAAACCAAATTACATTTATTTTAGATGTTTACATTAGTTTCCTCTAATTAATTATTAATGTATGATAAACTTTATCATAACTCTTCATAGATGTAACTGCTTGAGCACAATTTTTTTGTTAGAAGTATATCTTTATATGTATAATTCTTTCGCAAATGTGTTTGTCACCTAACTCCTCCTAAACGGCTGGACAGATTTGAATGAAATTTTGTGTGTATATTTGATTGGGTCCCTGGATGGTTTGAAAATACAATTACACCCGGTAAGTGGCGCTGTTCGGGCAGGACAGCGTCTGCCAGGTCCGCTAGTAATAACATAATATTGAAATCTGTCTATTGTAAAGAGCCCAAACTCTAAACGTAAACGAATTATGATGTTATATTAAACGAATTATTATGTCTATGTCCAGCAGTGGACGTCTTTCGGCTGATATTATGACGATGATGATGAAATTGAAGAGTACAACTGAGTACACGTAGCATGACAACTGAAGTGACAGGAATTACGTCTAGTCGGTTACATGACAGCTGTCTCCTCACGTGGTTCTTTTTGTTTAGCTTTATTTAACTACCTAAACCTATGGAGTATAATTATCCGTGTTCTCGCAATATCTCTAGGGTTTTCGCGAAAATTCTAATGATCAAATCATCCTACGACATTATATGTACCTATAGGTATAGTATAGCTATTTAGGAAGAAAGCTCACTTTACAGTTTCTTTAGGTACAGAGGCCAGCACATCTAGTTAGTACAATCTGTCAAATTCATTTATTACTAAATTCAAGATAGTATTTATTTTCATTAAAAAAAAATAGATTATAAAATTAATATATCATTATATTGGATAGGATCTCTAACTACTGCATACTAATAAAATAAAACTTTTTTACTTATATAAAACAAAAAAAATTATATAAGTATATCAATTTTTTTTTTTTCTTTAATGTATTTTCAACTTTATCGCTAAAGAATAAGGATCGATTGGGAAAATTTGAAAGATTGGAGTAGATTAATGTGCTGGAGTCTGTACTTACCTACCAAAAAAATACAAAAGAGTGAACCAGCCGAGTAAAGTATTAAGAAACCGAAGTAGAACATAATTTCTGCTCCATTTGAAGGTGAAGTATGAAAGTCTTTTGACATGCAAATGAGGTTATTTAGAATGTTACCAATCTGCCGGTCGCCTCCCACCACAGGATACATATACTTTAGTAAAGTTCATTCAAAACAGACACTCTGAAAGTATTGAGCGTATATTTTGTTATTATTATTTCTCTTTCTTTGTTTTTCTAAGATACTTTTCTTTTTGCTATTAGCTAAAACATTACCCTCTTTCTGGGGCAGTCGAGTAAAAAGAAATTTAAAGTGTCATGGGAATTACTCAGTGTTTACGATTATTGTACCTTTTCTACTTCTGCCTTTTCCTATGTTTCCTCAAAGCGCCTTTAACTGTCTTCTGAGAGTGTTCCCAGATGAAGTAGCGACCCTCATAATGGCATCTGTCGCCCTCTAAAGTCCGCAGCCTCGGCTCCGTGGCTCGGGATGCAGGGCATGAGGACTGAGTAGACCTATCTACTCAGTCCACAGCTACTACAGTGGCGGGTACAGTGTGTTGTTTCGCAAACACTTATTTTCAGTATAACAAGTGTCGCACATTGGGGTACTTATCGTGAATTCAATCTGTGCCCTCCACACTTTCGCAAGTTGTTTGTTCGCACCTAATTTGAAATCTTATCACGTCTGAAAGTTTAGCAATAAGGTCTCGATACACCGTAACAGCGGTTGACTACGAGTGTACACGTAGGTACACACATCACGATCTATGTATTGATTTCTTGTTGTCTTTTGAGCTGCTTAGTAGATGTAATCGGACAGTTGATTCGCAAGTGGAGTACGAGCGCCTCACCTATCAATGAAACAATAAAAACGTTTTATTTAAGTATCTCGCAGCGAAACTCTCGTCCGGCTCGGAATTAGAGCTCCATAGCGTAAACATTTACACGAGAACTAGTCATCGACTGGACACGTCTGCTCGGCGGGCCGTCTCTGTTGCTGGTTTATAGCTTTACAATAGCGAGGGACGAGCGCCGGGCCGGCGGTCCGGGGACAGCGTCCGGTCCGGTAATGCGAGGTCGGTTGTAAAACGTCGCCGACTTTTACGAACGATAAAGCCGTTCGGCAGTGAAAATACTTAGGTTAGCGCAAGCGGCGTGCGGCGAGGTGCGCCGCCCTCCGCCTCCACCCCGAGACCCATTTGCATAATGAGTGGCAGCGCTCACGTGCTGCGCCCTCGCCCAATGCGGCGCCCTGGCCGGGCCGGCGCGCCGCCCGAAGCCCCGCCGGTCAGCGTGCACACTCCACGTGCGTCAGTCTCACTGACAGCGCTATCGCATCGTTATTTCACAATTTCACGGCTTCGGCCGCGTGGAGACCGGTTCCCGTAGGAACGTATGTACCACCGGGACAAAAAGCATACTAACCTAAGGTTATAGTCAACCCATGCGCCAAATTTCATACAAATCCGTTCAGCCGTTAAATACAGACAGAGTTCCTTACGCTTGTTTCTCATTTATAATTATATGGTACCTACCTACCTGCTATATAGAGACTAGAAGATGCTGTCTCCACCGCGTCTCTTAGAGCGATATCAGTAACTGCCAACGAGCTGGTGCCTCGGTCGAAGTCGAGACGAGATCGCAGGCTTCATTCTAGAAGTTGTATTGAGTGTACCTACCTATCGCATATAACAACATACTTTACGAGCGATATCCGACTCATTTCATTAGCTTTATCTATTCGAAGAATTCCCAGGGCGGGATCGATGAAATTATTTATTTCGCTTTGGATATTACGATCACGAATACACAAGGTGCGGTATACATAGGTACGGTACGACGTGAACAATGTATTGCCCTTAGTTAGCCCGCGCCGCTGCCCGGTCACCGTCTACAAAAGCTCGTAACTTGATTTCCTTAACAAGGTATATCGAACGGCCGGCGCTGGCAGCTACACACTAGGTCTTGGCGGCGTGAACCATGCACGTGGCGTGTTATACAGTAAGAGAATATCAGCTGCTAACGTTTCATAAATCATCAGCAAATATAAGCGAACACGTTACCTAATTTGAAATGTATTTGTTACGTGTGGTTGTTTATGATATTCGCTGTCATCCGTAGCGCCACAGTATACATGGTATGACGGAGGAGGAGAACGTGGTGCGGCCGCACCAGGAGATGGCCGTGCTGTCACTGGAGGAGAAGAAGTTCCTGCTGGGCGTGGAGCGTGGTGACGTGGCAGGCACGCGGCGCGTGCTGCAGCGCGCGCGCGACACCGGGCACATCAACGTGGACTGCGTGGACCCGCTGGGCCGCAGCGCGCTGCTCATGGCCATCGACAACGAGAACCTGGAGATGGTGGAGCTGCTGCTGGAGTTTGGCGTGGAGACGCGCGACGCGCTGCTGCACGCCATCTCCGAAGAGTTTGTGGAGGCAGTTGAGGCGCTGCTGGACCACGAGGAGCAGACCAGGAAACCCGGCGAGCCCAACGTAAGCAGCTCAGCTTTGGATGCCGCGTACATCGCAGCCGTCTCATGCTTATTTAAGTGACGTCGCTATGTTACAGAGTTGGGAGGCGCTACCACCGGAGACGGCGACGTTCACGGCGGACATCACGCCGCTGATCCTGGCGGCGCACCGTGACAGCTACGAGATCATCAAGCTGCTCCTGGACCGCGGCGCCAACCTGCCGGTGCCGCACGACGTGCGATGCGGCTGCGACGAGTGCGTGCGCTCGCGCCGGGAGGACTCGCTGCGCCACTCGCGCTCGCGCATCAACGCGTACCGCGCGCTCGCCTCGCCGTCACTTATCGCGCTTTCGTCTAAAGACCCCATCTTGACAGCGTTCGAGCTGTCTTGGGAGTTGCGGCGACTGTCCGCGCTCGAACACGAATTTAAGACTGAGTACCAGGAGCTGCGCGCGCAATGCCAGGAGTTCGCGACGGCGCTGCTGGACCACACGCGCACCTCACACGAGCTGCAAGTGCTGCTCAACCACGAGACGGGCTCGCCCCAGGTGCCGCTGCCAGAGCCCGGCGCGCCGGAGAGAATGCGCCTGTCCAGACTTAAGCTTGCTATTAAGCTCAGACAAAAAAAGGTAAAATCAGCTCAGTTTCCGCCGCCATACATGCAAAGTACTTCATCGGAATGAATGACCTGCTATATTATTGTGTGTTCTAGTTCGTGGCGCACCCGAACGTGCAGCAGCTGCTGGCGTCCATCTGGTACGAGAGCGTGCCGGGCTTCCGGCGCAAGAACATGCTGCTGCAGGCGGCGGAGATGGTGCGCATCGGCGCCATGTTCCCGCTGTACTCGCTGGCCTACATCGTGGCGCCGCACTCGTCCGCCGGACGCACTCTCAGGAAGCCGTTCATCAAGTTCCTGTGTCACTCGGCGAGCTACTTCATGTTCCTATGTGAGTGATGATACTTAGTCGTTCAAAGGACCACCGGACTCCTGTACCCTAATTATGTGATACACGATCTATCAGAATTTGAATCGTTTTGAAACAGATTGCTAATGCATAGCTTCAGAAGTTCGAAAAAAAAACTGCTCAACAACGTAAATAACGTAATGAATATTATTGAACTGTCAAAATGTCAAAACAGATTAGTCGGAATCGTTTACGAGAATGTGTTGCGTAATTAGATAGCTGTACCTAGCTCCATTTCATAACTTCGAAACTACTAATCATAGAGCTGGTGCCTACCTTTACAATTCCTCTTTGAGCATGATCTAGGCTCTAGTATAGGGAGTAAATGGTTTTCGCACCACCCCAAGAAGTTATAAAATAGTTAAGAGTGAACACAAAGCTTAATACCTATTATACAATTCACAATTAATAAACCTGTTTAATTAATTTATAGTCGGCTATGTTCCGTAAATTCTTTAAAATAAATATATATCGATATCTTAACGGATTGGAGTTAATGTAACACCTAGATACTTATTTCAAATGGTCAGCTTTATAACACGTTAGCTGTCCAGTGTACCGAATACAGTACACGCCGCGGCGCGGCGGTCCATCAGATCCGTGAACCGTAAACGGTACACGCAACCCTGTCTCTTTCTATGAGCTCTAACTTCATTTATTTATTTGATTTACACGGCTTAAGAAACCAATTACATAAATCAACGTGTATATAATAAGTACGAACATAACACATAAACGAATAACAACAATTAGATACTATTATTCTCACAAAAATGTAGGCACATAACAATTAAATTGGGAAATTTGTTATCAAAGAGATCGCAGTCCGGGTTGGCTTCAACGAGCTTTTTAGTGCGGTCAACACGCGCGGTAGGGGAGACGCGGCACGGGCGGGAAGGCACTCCTAGCAGTCGATGTTTTCTGCCGCGGAGTAATTATTTGGTGTGTAGAGTCGAATCAGCTCATTATGGATGTCAGGCGCATCTATCATACCCTTCCACACTTTGAGCATAACGCCTACCTGGCCACATGCCCTTCTGGTCTCCAGCGTATGATATCCTAGAGGAACTTGGTAGGATAGATAGAGTAGGGATAGTAACCTAAAGTTCTTCTGTAAAGAAAACGCAGAAATACTTTTTGCACTTTTTCTAGTAGGAGTGCATACTTTGCTTCGTGCGGATTCCATACAGAAGAACTAGCTTCTAGCTTCGAACAAGTGTGCTGTATAAGAGCCTTACCACATGCTCATTGCGAAAATCACGGGCATTCCGGAGAACAAACCCTAGCCTTTTAAAAGATTCTTTGGCAACTGTAGCAATGTGATCATGAAAAGTAAGCTTCTGGTCAAATATGACACCCAAGTTCATCATCTTGGTTATTCTACTTATTTTAGTACCATTTATTTTGTATTCGAAATCAATTGGATGCCGCATTCGACCAAAGGTCATTACATAGCATTTGGAAGGATTGAACTCCATTTTATTTTGAACTCCCCATTCATATATGGCATTTACATCGTTTTGCATAGCTTCGCAATACGATACGGTGTTGACAGCACTATACAGTTTAAGGTCATCTGCGTAAAGGAGACACTCTGCAAATTTTGCAACAGCTAATGTCATTTACCATGAGTAGAAATAGCAGAGGCCCAAGTATTGACCCCTGACTTACACCAGAGCGTGTATGGTAGGGAGGAGATACGTAGATACCCAGCCTTACAAACTGCTGACGGTCACGGAGATAGCTAGAAGTCCAAGTACGCTTGGACAGAAACCAATGGCGCTGAGTTTCCAAAGCAAGATATCATTATTAACTCTGTCGAAAGCTTTACAAAAATCAAAATAAAGCACATCCACCTGTCGCTTCTTGTCAAGATGTTTTGATATGTACTCTGTAATTATCTGCAGATTGGAATTAACAGACCTCTTGCATCTAAAACCATGCTGGCTGTTACTCAGATATTTTTCAACCTGGGAGTAAATAAGTTTATGAAGAACATTTTCGAATATCTTGGCTGGAGATGACAATATAGCGACCGGTCGATAACCTTCAACATCTGATTTATTGGCAGTCTTAGGTATGGGCGTTACTCGTGAGATTTTCCAGTGATATGGATATCTGCCCGTTTTTAATGACAAAATAAAAATGTGACATAGAGGAGCGGAAATAGTTCTTTGAAATGTTTCATGGACTTGTGAGTTAAGTTGTTCTGTTTGACTGGACTTATCAACAGGACACCAATGAACAGAAAAAATGTAAAACATGACATCTTTTTTTCGACATTTCGCTATTTGAAAAACATAAAAACAACAGTTGTGGGTATAGTAAAAAAATGGCTTTATTAAAGCAAAGGAACTTCAAAAAAACAGTGCGAGTCGCCCGCCGTTACCCACACAATTTTTCATAAATGGGTGTCATGTCGTCGGAGCAAACAAATAATATTAAATTGATATAACTTGAGTTGCGCCATGTGAGAGTACCAGTTGTATCGCAGTTGGCAACTACATAGTTTATTATAGGTTGCGTTGTCGTCACCCGTGTGAGAATGGCCTAACACAACTGGCATGAATGTGTCGACTTGTTCGCGAACTAATCGGAACAGTTTGCGTGCAGTTCTGCTGATCCTGGCGTCGCAGCGCATCGAGACGGCGGCCGGCGGCCTGCTGTGGGGAGCGGCGCCGCACGGCGAGCCGCTGTCGCGCCGCGGCGCGCCGCCCTCGCTGGTCGAGTGGCTCATCCTCGCCTGGGTCAGCGGTCTGTACTGCTACCTATTGCTTAAACACTGAGTTTACAAATTAAAAACCTTATTTATCGATACATACATTACATAAATAATATAATTGACTGGTGTTGAAATCAGGCGAAGTTGTCTGAGTGTACGTGTATCATTGCAGGTTTAATCTGGAGCGAGGTGAAGCAGCTGTGGGATATGGGGCTGCGGGAGTACGTGCATGACATGTGGAATGTGATAGACTTCGTCACCAACTCGCTGTATGTCGCCACCGTCGCGCTGCGGATCGTCTCACATTTTCAAGTAAAATTCTGTAGTAGAAACCTATATTATCTCATTATAGGTGAATATTATAAACAATGCTTTGTTTTTTGTTTTTATTTATCTTTCCTTTTTTTTTGACTCAGGTGCGTCGAGAGATGTCCGCAGGTCTCCAGTGGAACCAGCCACGAGAGAAGTGGGATGCGTGGGACCCGATGTTGCTGTCCGAGGGGCTGTTCTCTGCTGCCAACATCTTCAGCAGCCTCAAGCTGGTGTACATCTTCAGCGTCAACCCACACCTAGGCCCGCTGCAAGTCTCGCTCAGTAGGATGGTGCTCGACATTCTCAAGTTCTTCGTCCTAGATATACTAGTTATCTTTGCATTTTCATGTGGTAAGTGTTCTAGCTTCTTAAATTTTAAGGAGGGTGCTGGAACTGTTCAGACTGGTAACATGGTGATATGCCGCGACAGGTCTCAACCAGCTGCTGTGGTACTACGCCGACATGGAGAAAAAGCGCTGCACGACCGGCACGTCGTCGCTCACCGCTAACGGCACCTTCCCTGACCCTGACGCCTGCATCGTGTGGCGACGGTTTGCCAAGTGAGAATCAGATCACTTATCGATTTTCTTGGTTTAGTACAGACTTTTCGAGTGTTGGATCCCTGAGAAACGCTTTGACATTTAAATTCGACAATAGAAACTGTTAAACACTATTTATTTAACAAACGTCGGCAAAAGGAAGGCGAAATTATTTCAACTGTACCTACCTCAATAGGTAATTTGTCTTGAGTATTCTTATTTTCTGAATAAACTGAACTAGTAGTTACAATGTTATCATATATACTACTAAACAGCCTAACATATTCTCGTCCATCATTTATGGCGCTTGTAATACATGCCGCTTGGCTTCCAGCCATATAGTTATTATCCTCATGATCTCTTACATTATGGTTTCAGATTATCTCCCAGACCACTGAATTGGCTCAGAAAAAGACTATTTGCATAAACTATTCCTTTTCTTTATCTTTCCCCATACACTTACATAATATAACATTAATGAAACATTGGACTTGTTTGTTTGTACTGTGTGGTGGCTTATGTAAACAAAATACTTAAATAATGGTAATCGAGACCAGCATATTTTATTGGCTACTTGTTGTCTGTGTCGCAGTTTGTTCGAGACGATGCAGACGCTGTTCTGGGCGGCCTTCGGGCTAGTGGACCTGGACTCGTTCGAGCTGGATGGCATCAAGATCTTCACGCGCTTCTGGGGTATGCTGATGTTCGGCACGTACGCCGTCATCAACGTCATCGTGCTGCTCAACCTGCTCATCGCTATGATGAACCACTCCTACCAGCTGATCTCCGTAAGATATGCGTACCTATACTGCTGGGGAGTTCCCTATTGTATTTACTAACCATCGCCATTCTTTAAGTCTGAGCTTAACTTTGAGATTACTCAAGGTGAAAAGTTTGCAGTTACTTACCGGATCTTTAATGTCAGATTTGACAGCAATCCTTACACCTTAAAAAAAAAAGTTGTAGTAGTGTGTGGTGTAGTCATCATCATCGTTATTTCAGCCAGGACTCACCCACTGCTGGGTATAGGCCTCACCATTTTTCTGCCGTACTTCCCGGTTCCGTGCGTCTGTCATCCAGGTGTTTCCCACTATTTTGACGATATCTTCAACTCAAGGCGCTTTTGGACGGTCCTGGTTTATTTTCTTTATAATTTCATTTAAATGTGAAAGCGATCGATGTTATTACCTGACTGCGGCGAAGCCAAAAGAGGAGGGTTATGTTTTTTAAGACCTTTATTAAATTATAGTTTGAGTGTACTTACCGCTTGCAGGAGCGCGCAGACGTGGAGTGGAAGTTCGCGCGCAGCAAGCTGTGGATCAGCTACTTCGAAGAGGGCGGCACGGCGCCGCCGCCCTTCAACGTGCTGCCGTCGCCCAAGAGCGCGCTGTACGCGTGGCGCTGGCTGCAGCGGCGCCTGTGCGGCCACGCGCGCGCCAAGCGCGAGCACATGCGCACCATCAGAGTACGATACATTACATAAGTCATAAGTCATAAGTCATTTATTCATTTGTTTAACATAGGTGTACAATAATGGTATAATAAAATAATAAAGAGCTTGCTATGTTATGCCAGAGGGCGTACAAATGTTTGAATACAGTAATTATTGAATAATAAAAAACAAACATTGGAAAAAAAAACAAAAATTTAAAATTACACATGCACTGCAATTACACTGCAAAACGCTTTTAAAAAAAGTCTGAAATAACATCGTTAGATGATTTTTTATCGCAAGGGGTCCGGCTAGCTAGGCCTTGCAAATACCATCGATTATTTTTACCGGTAAAACGTTAACAGATATTTTTTTACCCGTAAACCGATAAGACCGGTAAAGGATGTATTTATTTTTATTCGATTTGATTATAATTAATAAATAAACTGACTCACTAGCCTAAAATGAGAAAAGGAATAAACTGACTTTGTAATGAATGTGTAATTCATTAAGGTTTTGCGTAAATTGGCTGAAATATGACGATGATTGTCGAAGATGCCGGAAAAAATCATGCCGACTTTAGTGGCGTGTGCCGTGTAAACCGTACCTAAGATATACTTATAATAAATTTTCTACGGCAAAACCTAAAGTCTAGCAACTTTAGTTTGTTCCTTTTGTCAGAAATAGCTCCTAAGGAAACGAAATGCATCCAAAGATTTGTCATTAAGGCAGGCTCTCATTCCGGTACACAATGCTCCTGCTGTTGAAAAAGCGCTATCGGCTTCTACTGACGTGGGAACAATTGCCAGTTCCTAAACAATTGTAAGTTTTAAAAAGATAATTTCCATTTAGGCCACCATAATCAAAGAAAGCCATTATGATTTACTTATAACAAAAATAAATAATTTATAAATCAATAAATTACCGTTTTTGATTTTTTTTACCGGTAATTTATTTACCGTCAAAATGGGCGGTTTACCGGTAAAACGGTATTGCATGCCCTAGGTCCGGCCAGCAACCCGTTGTTGTAAAATATGTTTTTTCCCATAAATAATGTTGTTAGTTGTTCTACCTAGTAAGAAACAAATATGTGGTATAAAAAGTTTTGAAAATCAACGAGTTGATTATCAATTTTCCGAACTTTCTCTTTCACATCGCATTCTATGTGTAGTTATGTCAATGTCGTGGCCAGGTCTTAGAATTGATCATTTCATCAGTTCTGTACAAGATTAGGTCTGAAACACTACGGGAACAGCTTGTGGAAACCCTGGTTCTATCCAGGTTGAACTACGCTGACAGTGACCGGCCCGCGCCTTTTAGCTTGTACAGACCGCCTCATCCAAAGGGTACAAAACGCTTGTGCTCGGTTTTGTTACAATATCCCTCGCAGAAGCCGTAACACCTTTCCTAAACAAGCATCTAACTCTGAAAATGAAGTCTAGATGCAAACTACACTTGGCTTGCCTTCTTTTCGGTGTAGTTGTAGTACCAGAAACCGGACTACCTGAAGGTACGACAAGTTGAGTTGGATAGCGAGTAGACGAGAATGTGGCAGAAGGCAATGCTCGCAGCAACTCTCGACTCAGTTTCATAGTACAGCAGCTTTTAGAGGTAGCTTCCGTTATGCGGCTTCCAAAGTGTGGAATAACCTGCCTCCACCTATTCGAGCAATTAAAACGATCGACGCATTTAGAAAACGCCTACGACAGTATCTCATGGATGCGCAACGGAAGCTAGACATGGTCAATCTGAATGTTTCACTGATATGAATGATTATTTTATTGACGACAGTCCTTTTGTTTATTGTGCAAAAGTCAAAGTCAAAGTATTTATTAGTGTGATTTTTGGTGATACAATACCTAGGTCTTATATTTAGGTTATGGTAACTCAAAAAACTACCCGTTAGGGCATACACTATTTAACAATATAAGAATTTAAAATCGATATTACATACAAATTAACAAAAATTTCAATATTAATAATACAATTTTTATAATAAACATTTACAATACAATTAATTATTATAATAAATATTCAGAACACAATTAATAAGTCAAGTTTTTAAATTTCCAATGCATAAATAGTTAATTATAATTAATTTTATTATATTTTGTCAAAAAGGAATTCGTCAATGGTATAGTAGCATTTTTCAATAAAAAAAATATTTAGTCTCCGTTTAAATTGTGTCAAGTTTAAATCTTTAATGTCATTTGGTATTTTATTGAATATTTTTGGAGCCATGCAGAGGATGCTTTTGTACATAAGGGCGGTCTTTGAAGCTCTTAGACATAAATTCGTGACGATATTCTTGTCTTGTCGATCTATAGCGTTACTCTGAAGCTTTTTTAAATAGTTCACAATTTTTCTTGACGAACAATGCAACTATACTTTTTTAAATCTTTAATTATTTTTAAACTAAATTTTATCAAATCGTTTTTATTATTATTTGCTACACATATCTTTTAATTTTTATTTATTTACACACACTATAAAACTGATTTACATCCGTAAGACGTACTCGTAACATAAGGTTCAGTTGAAAACCAGCGTCAGGCTAATATTATTAGGCATAAATGCCCAAACTAGTTGCCTGGCATTTATGCTAAACTGGGCCTATTTGGCGCAGTCGTGCGTGAGGCACACAATACTGTTTTAAGCTTTCTATTTTTATTTTTTGTTTTTGTGTTAATATTTTGTGCCTTAATTAACCTGTGTCAAATAAATTTATTTTCTTTCTTTCTTTATTTCACGCAGTGTTCGACCATTTCATGAAATGGTTGCATTTCATAAAATAGAACATTGACCGGTGGTCACATCATTGAGTACTCAATGACGATATGAACAGTTAAACGCACGACTACTTTATGATGTGGCCAAACATCTAGTAGATTATCCACCGGTAGAGGCATTGATGTCGCTTGGTTTTTGTTGTGCATCATGGCAGCGGCGTACAACAAATCAAAGTAGGATGACCACGCAACAATAATGGATGGACTTTTATTGGATTTCCAGATATGATATTATGGAAAGCGACTGCGGCACCGGTCGCTTCGCTCGCTCGGCTCGCGCGAACCGAGCGAGTGAAACGATCGGTGGCGCGACAGCGGCCAGCGAGCGCTACTTCTAAGTCGCAGTTATTTGGCAATTTTTACTACACCTTATAAAACCATGGATATCCTACATTTATATGGCCAAACGTCGACTCACATTATGATTAAACGTTGACGCACGATATGGGCAATTTTAGCTGGCCATTTCATCAATATCACCACAGAGCATGTAACTTTCACCATATTTCAGCCGAAATACCTAAGTCCACTGCTGGTTGGACGGTAGTTAGGACTGTAGTTATTACTTTTATTAATTAGATATATGTTTTCATTGTCTGCAGAGGAAAGCCAAGCAAGCAAATGAACGGGACTTCCGCTATCAGGTTTGCCGTTTATTCGTATCATATTGTTATATTGTTCTTAATCTTTCACCTGTCCTTAAATAAGTTTAATTAGCCCCAGACAGAAATAAATTCTCGGGTCCTCACTACCAAATTGAATGATGTCCTTACTCTTTTCGTCTTTATATTTTTAAGAAATTATCTGTAGTCTACCTATTTGTGCATAATTCAGTAAGTGATTCCTACCTATCAGGCTATAATGCGCAACCTGGTGCGTCGCTACGTGACGGTGCAGCAGCGGCGCGCGGAGTGCGGCGGCGTCACCGAGGACGACGTCAACGAGATCAAGCAGGACGTCAGCGCCTTCCGCTGCGAGCTGGTGGAGATCCTGCGCAACTCCGGCATGAACACCTCCACCGTCAACGCTGGAGCGCCCGGTACTACTCAGCAATATAATATCAGTATTTTAACGTTTTTCAGTATTTACAATTTAGCCACTCTTTTTCTCTATAATGTATACATGAATGCCGTGATCAATATCCAGTGTCCTCTGCAGGAGGCGGGGGCGGCAAGAAGAACCGTCAGAAGGAACGGCGTCTCTTGAAAGGGTTCAACTTCGCGCCGGGCGGGTCGCTGGCGCCGGTGGACGAGTTCTTCGCGTCGCTGCACCACGAGCACGGCGGCTCGCACGGCGCCGCGCACCACGCGTCGCTGTCGGCGCTGCTGAGCGGGCGCCTGCGCACGTCGCAGTCCAGCCTGTCCGACGGCGCGCCGGGCGGGCCGGCCGCGCGCCGCAAGCCCGCCTCGCACAAGCGGCGCTGGGGCACCATCATCGAGGCCGCCCGCGCCGCGCGCGTGTCCCGCCTCATCGGTCGCTCAAGGTCAGAAGATTCCGTCTGCGATCATGCGCGACAGTCGCCCAGGTAATAAGTTGCATTTGTTCCCACCATACTGCCTACCCTTCGGAAGGAAGGAACCTTTGACTTTTCAATTACTTTTTGTTTGGCTTCCATTTCATTTCGGTCGAACGTCTCGATGTCGGAAACTAAAGCTCAATCCGGCTGGTTTTTATTTAGTGCCAGTGAACGTTCGGACTCCGGCAGCGATTCGCAGAGGAGTCCGGAGCGGACCACCCGCAGCGGTCCGCTGCACCCGCTGACTGCGCTGGCGGCGCTCAAGCGGAAGCGGAAGAAGTTCTCGGACTCGCGGCGCGCCGGGGCCGAGGCGCGCGCGGCCGCCGGGCCGGACGCGCTGCAGCGCGCCAGCTCGGTGCCGGCGCGCGCGCCGCCGCCGCCCGGCCCGCTGCCGCGCGCGCCGCCGCCCGCGCCCGCGTCCGTGTCGCCGTCCACCACGGCCGAGAGCGTGGCGGGCCGCGGCGGCAGCCGGGAGCCGCTGCTGGCCAGCCTGGACGACGACGCGCACAAGGTGGGCCGAGACGCGCGCGGTGCGCTCGACGAGCCTGCTCGGGCTCGCGCCGCAGCGGACGGTGCTGAGACGCGTGTGGACGATTCTCAGGAGGCGTGCGGGCGCTGCGGGTACGAAGCGGGCGGCGCGGGCGAGGCGGGCGCGGACGGCGCGGACGAGGGCGCGCCGTGCGGGCGCTGCGCGGCGCTGGCGCGGCTGGCGGGCGTGACGCCGCTGCACGGCCACGCGCCCCACCACTCGGCCGGCTGGCTCTAGTGCTGGCGCCGCTAGTCCGGCCCCTGCCGGCTGCTTGACGCGGTAGGGCGATGCATCATCGTCCGTTCCAGAACAGCACAAATACGTTCAGTTGCTGCAGCACAATTCCTTGCTAGTCGCACTATGCTGAAGTAACATTTCTTAGTTAAATGAGAGACGCAAATTAATTAATTGATCATTCGGTGTATTATGAACAGTGAATCAAATACATAGTAGGCCGCACTCCACTAGTCTACACTAACTACCACGTATTGGTGCGGTTAAACGGCGCGTAAATAGCGCGAGCCCACGCCGTCGTCGTCCGTGCAGACGTGGCTCGCGCATTCCGAGTCCGTCAAGCGGCTTGTCCGCTCGTGCGAACTTTGCCGAGTCGGTGCGAGGCGCGCGCGGCATGGTGACGGACATACCGCACGCCGCGCCTGGCTTGACGACGACATACCGAACGCCGCGCCTGGTCTGTGCGACGGTCATACCGCACGCCGCGCCTGGCTCGGAGACGGAGTTGGCGTTGTCACGCGCCGTTTAACCGTCACCTTAATAATACTTACCTACCTACTACACACATCAAAAGTGTCTAGGGATCAACATATATTTTTGCAATAACTTTTCTCCTGATTGATATTAATTAAAATTTTCTTTAAGGATTCATCAAATAAAGTGTTTTCGTTTGTCACAGTAACGATAAACCAAGTCACCTTTGCATTAATAAAGAAATTTGCCATTTTCCTAATAAAGGGATTTTTGACATTTGAACCACTAACATTAAAGTTCGAAAAAAAGACTGAAATAACAGTTTTCTTTAAAATTTTATTGGGTAACTTAAACAATTAATAATCCGTGTTTCTACCGCGAACACTAACAACACAAGAACATCGGTTTGGCATACTCAAAATGAGTTCATCCAAATCACGCTGTGGAATGGCCGCCCATGTTCGTTGCAACAACAAAAAAAGGTCTTCTTGCGACTGGATACCCTCCATATTCGGCAGAGCTCTTCTCTGTAGCATATCCCATGCATGCTCAATCGGGTTCAAGTCTGGCGACTGAGCAGGCCAGGGCAGGACATTGATGTTAGCTGCGGCGAGAGTCTGTCTTACAACTCTTGCGGTGTGCGGTCGTGCATTATCATGCATTAACTGAAATAAGGGACCGATTTGCACTTGTAGAGGAACGATGACGTCTGATACAATCGTCTCAGCATAAATTTGAGCGTTGAGGTTGCCTCTAATCCAAATCAACTCAGTTCTTCCGCCGATCCAAATACCCGCCCATACCATGATGGTTCCACCACTATAAGGATGGACTTCCTGGCAGGATTTTAATCGCTGTTGGCGTCCAGGGGTTCTCCAGTGTCGTATACGTCTTGTATCCGGTCTCATACCAAAACGAGACTCATCAGAAAAGCACACGAAACGCCATTGTTCTTCTGCCCAATTTCTGTGTTCAAGAGCCCATTGATATCGAATCCTACGATTGTGCATTGCTATAGGTGGTACCCGTAGCGGTCTTCGGGAATGAAGGTTCACTTCATGCAAGCGGTTTCTGACTGTTTGGTCGCTAATTAAGTTCCCTGAAGAGTGATGAAGCCTCACGGCTAACATCATGGCGGTTATTGTTGGAGCTCTTCGAGCTAAGATTTGAATGTATCGGTCTTGTCTCCGTGTGGTGCAGCGATACCGTCCTCCATGGCGCTCAGCCACGGTACCAGTGCTTCGGTAACGTGTCCAAAGTCGACTGATAACACTCTGACTTGTATTCAGAGCTAAAGCCACAGTACGTTGCCGGGAACCAGCTTCTATCATTCCCACGGCTCTGAGCATTTCTTCCCTGCTTAAATGACGTCGCTGCTCCATAATAACGTTGGTTTTAATCAGTAGTAGGGAAACAGTAGCACTAATAATGTCTTCAATGCGTTGTATGTTTTTATAGGGAAAATATTGACAGCTGATTTTCATCTTTTACTCGAATTTGATTCACAGTTCCTGATTCAAATTATGAAATGCACCAAAAAGGATCCATATAAATTTATAAAATCATAAATTTATTACAAAGCCACATCTCAATCTCAAGAAATCCGCATAAAAATGCTTGATCCCTAGACACTTTTGATGTGTGTACTTACAGTGAGTCAACGTTCTTACCTACTCGGTACATACATTTAGCAGATTTCATGCAGTCAGCATCTTGTACAGTCAGCAACGAAATTTGGTTAACATTTCTTTTTATTCTATGATTTTTTTTAAATATTTTTACGTTTAAAAAATAATTGAATAAATTTGTGACTATTTAGAACTCATCTAGAATCGTAAAATTGAGAGTGATATGTGAGTGATAATTATGTTAAATTCACATTGTTTAATATAATTTCGTTGCTGACCGTACCTACAGTTCACGATTGATTGTCAACTTATGAATTTACTAGAATGTTCTGACAGTCCTCCATACATTCTGACTAACATACATGAACGCACAATTCAGTTTCCAAATCAAATTGTGTTACCGCTACATTATTTACCTACAATTGTATGAATCTATGATAATATATTGCAGCACAGGGACTACCCTGCTACTACATACATTTAATTCATGTGACTAGTGACTACAGACCTACAGTCATATGAATGAAATGTTGCCTTAGGGCGTTTGGGCACTACACGGAATTTTACCGTCCGCAAGTCCGATATTTGACGGTACTATGAGGCGGGTGAAGTATTACGTAAGCACAGGGGGGCGGGGGAGTCTTTGCTTTGCTTATTTTTGATGACATGGGGGGTGGGGGTACTTTTTTACACATTATATGGCAACCCACATCTTGTCTATGAATATTTGTACCTTACTCTATGTTGAAAGCCGTGTCAATAAAGTTTGTTTAAATGAATATTATGTTCGCTAAAGTCCTTGTAGTGCACAAACGCCCTTATTCCAGCTCTGGCTATTCACGTACAGCCACCTTCCCCCTGCATAGCCCTGCGTTGACTGACTGTAACCCGAGTAAAGGAGCGAAACGAGACATATTTTATTGCAATAATTAGCTGCAATATATTCAACTATTATTGGCCAAACGACAACAATTCTATAGCAATAACGTTATCTTGTAGTCTTGTACATAATCTACACGGCTACAGTCCGGCCAACATTGGCTGTTACCGAAAACAATGAATACTTACAACAAACAAAGTCAAAAGTGCTGCCAGAGAAGTCCATTGCAGTCACACATTGGAGTAAAATATGCTCGTGTACAAGCGCCTTTAGATATAGATAAATAGAATGTGGTAAAACTGTTTATAACGTAGGTACATAATAACATTATGCATAAGTGCACAACGTTATTATCAATATTTAGATAAATCTTCCTATAATATTATAACGAAGACATATTTTATCAAACACCAACTAGTTAAGTAGCTACAAAAATATTTTAAAGTACCTAAAGATAAGTATTTATTGTATTTACATTTGTAAGAAATTATTTTATATACGTTTTATGATAAAAATTACCTAAAGTACCTACTGACGGTGGGTTGACTTACGCATAGGTACCTACAGCTTGGCAAAAAAGAGTTTGGAATAAATGAGGGCACCACTACCGCACTTGTACTCCATTTAAAATAAGATTAGATAATATACCTTGTAACTAAACCTTTTTTATAGTCCGTACAACCTATTTTTACTTCTATTGCGTTGGCATGACAAATGGCAGCTGCAGTTAACAGTTGGTATTGTAACTAGTTTGTTTAAATGTCTAATCTTATTTCAAATGGAGTATAGGTCACTTCGAATGTGAAATAAATTGGTAAAATAAATGTGCAACAAAAAACGCTGCTTGTTGGTGACTCAAATCAAAACCACTATCTAGCACTTGTCGGCAGAGTAGTACCATCATCAAGTAAAATATTTAGTTCCAAATGTCACCTCTTCAGACTCTTTTATGTTGACCTGTACCTTCTGTTGTTTACGATGTATTGTTTCTAAGCTGGGGCGGCAGTCTCGACATAGATAGCGATCGATAAACAACCGAATTCGGTCGCAAAGTCTTAAAGGGGTCACTAGACGGTCAACATTGCTTGACAAGCACCGGCCTGCAGTCTCTACATAAATAGCGGGAAAATTGCAGAACATGATTTAATAAAAATAATTGTTTTTCTTGAAAATTGTATAGTGAATAAGTAAAACTTATCTTGAAAACATTATTTTTCATGGAAAGTAAGAAGTAGCAATATCCATTTTAAAGAATTAAAATAATTTGTTAAATATCTAGGGGCATTAAAGTTTACCTCCTTGCAACACTTAACGTCGGTGTCAAAACAACTTTTTGACATGTACCCTATATATTATAATAATTGTAGTCTGTGTTGACATGAAAACAAATACGATTTGTCGTTTGTCGTTTGTTGTATTTTGTCTTGTTTGAGAAATCGTAGATTCGTAGTGTCGATACTCAAAAATAAAATTCCGAATCCTCCAAATCTAATACATTTTCACAGTCGCGCCGGTTTTTTCCGATTTGTCGTCGTTCAATAATGTCGCGTCTGTGTTCAAGCACGACTAAATCCCACGCTAAATATGCCTCCGCCATAATTTAATGTGATTTCTTCTTTTACTCAATCTTTAACGAATCACCACAGACTACATAGAGCTAACGAATCACTTTGCGGGCTGTCAAAAATGGTCGCAAAATATATTCGTAAACACCGAGCATTTGCGACAAAGTTCGGTACAATACCGATGACAATCGATAACTCGGAGTATCGAAACTACCAAATAACGTTACATTCGACTTTGCGAACGAATTCGGTCGTAAAGTGATCGCTATCTATGTCTACACTGCTTGTCGAGTCGTGTTAACCGTCTAGGGACCTCTTTAGGATTTTGCGACCGAATTCGGTCATTTAGCGATCGCTATCTATGTCGAGACTGCCGCCCCTATTAGCACAGGATATTATGTTATTTATATGATACACGTGTAGCGATACAATACGACGCGGATGTTCGTATGTTTCACGAACGACGAACCGTTGACGCCCAATTAAGTCAACTCCTGTATTTGTAAGTTATTTAGTGTAAGGTATCTACTAATAGCCAATAAGTTACTAAATATAATCATGATGTGTTCCAGAAAGTTTTCCAATTAAGTTACTCGGTCGGCGCACAGTGAAATAGTGGTACTATTATTACTAAGTAAGGACGAACAATATAAAACAGGGATTTTAAATGAAACAATTTATACCTACTTACCTAAATATCCGATGCCGGTATGAAATACCCCTGACCTTTTTTAAGACACGTTAGGTTAAGTATAGGCGTATAGGTTAGGTAGGCGAATAGCTGATATTAAACTGGTGTCGCAATATTGATTAATCAGATTATAAGATCCAGCATCCACAGCGAACTCGACGAGATCCAGAGACGTTTTGAAAAGTTTCGTTTTATTAATTTGAGTAGGTAGGTACTACATACAAAGAGGAAATAGTTATTAATCATTTAAGTGCATAAAGAGCAATCAGGAATATGAATATTGTGAATGCGATGCCGCGAGTGTATGATAGCCAGTATATTGCAGAAAGACGAGCACGTCACCACATTTATTGCTTACGTAGAATTTTACAGTACTTATCTACCTAGGCACGTACCTAATTTACGCAGTAATTTAAGTAGATCAACAAAGTTTTACCTACAAGTGTTAAGTGCTAAAACATATCTATCGGCTGCAATCTGCATTTATAAACAATAGCACATTCGACTGCCTCGTTGGTCTAGTGGTCGCAAGCGCTACTACTGAGCATGAGGTGCTGGGTTCGATTCCCGGGTCGGGCAAAGTGTTATTGGGTTTTTCTATCTGGAATTTCTCAGTAGCAGCCCGGAGTCTGGATTTGTGCCCGGTTGATGGCAATAGGCTCGCCCCCTATTACATGGGACTTGAACATAACTGGCGAAATGTGGGTGTACTATAGTGACTATAGGTACACCTCTGCCCAACAGTTCAGGGAAACAAGGCGTGATGTTATAGCACATTCGATATATTATAGCATACAAATGTAGTCACATTCAATACACCTAAGATACAGTCGGAAACACGTACAATGTGGCGCATGGGCATGTGCCCGCCCGTTTTTTCTGAATGTTCATAAAAAAATATCAAAAATTAACTTTAAAAGGGCGGGTCTATCTTTAATATTTTTCTAGTTTGTATTTGATACCACAGAAGTAGGGTATATTTCTTTGGCGCTCTTCTTCTTGACTGCCCCAGGGCAGTCGAGTAAAAAGTAGTAGCGCCATCGGTATCGACCACCGTATTATCTAGAAGCCATATTTGTTTGACGTACATTGCTTGTCGAAGTAACGACCTGTCGCACAAGCGACCTGTCGAGGTTATGACACATGTCATAACCTCGACAAGTCGTTTGTTGTTTTGTAGTGCGACATCGCACACCTGTTGATCGAACTAATGACATACACTCATCTCCGATGTTATTGGCTCGATTTGGATTCTGTTTATTATTTCTAAAAACATAATTATAAGTTATTTTTTAATAAAATCTGTCGATTATGAAAAAAAAACGGAGGTGAAGACACTGTTTTCTAAAATACTTACAAAAAACACAAGTACAAGTCCATAAAATCCTCATTTGAGAAAAATACAAAAATATAAAATTGAATGACATGAAAAATATTACAGATAATACAGAAAAATTATCGAAAATTAACTTTAAGAGGGGGTCTCCCCTTTTAAAGTTAATTTTTGATAATTTTTCATGAATATTCAGAAAACTACGGGCGGGCACATGCCCATGCCCATGGGCGAAGTTGTAATGACCTCCTCCTTTTTTTGAAGTCGGTTAAAAATAGATGAATAATTATTATTATAGGTAGACTGTAAGTACTGCTGCTGCAAGGATCTTTTGGCGCTTGAATGACATTGCTAAGGGCAGTTGGTAAACATTTGGGGGTTTAAAAACGTTGCTTACCTAAAGTTAAATGACGTTCAAACACATAGAAAATGTCGCTAATCGTTACATATAACTTAAGCAAAGTTTATAAATAAACACCTTGTAGTGCAATTGTTTTGTGAAAAATATTTAAAACAAGATGGCGGTTTCAGTTCACAGTTTATAAAAGATTTTGTAAAAGATGCTTGTACGGTTTTACGCTTGTTTTTATTTCGGGTTTGCCCGACTAGTTTCGAACTCGTGCGGGCTTCAAAATCGGGACTCTCTCGCCGCTTGATGAGCACACATCACAGCTCAACACATGAATATGCTGCTGACCAAATGCCTTGACGTGTCTTTTATTTTCTGTATTAGGATACGTATTCAAGTATGCCGTATGTATGTAGATACGAAATATGTAGTCAGTAGTGACTTGCTCGTCGGTCTGCCCGCCATCCCGGCGTGGTCGCCACATATCGTCCTCACGTACGCCTGCTATGTGTATCATTGTTTATCTTATAGTTCATTGAGTGCTGGCCACGCCCCCGCGGCCACTGGCGACTGGCCAGCACGACCAGAGGCCTTCACACGCGTTTTGTTGTTCGCCGCGGCCCGGCCACACGGCCATACGGCCGCGCCGGCACATAATCGATTATATTTTGTAAAGAATTGTTATTTATTTATACATTATATTTGTATATAACGGTGCGAAGTTTAATAAAATAAGCACTATTCATTGAGCTGTTTCATTTCTTTCAACAATGCTGTCTACCTACTTCGCAGCTGACATGCTTGCTTGCCTCGGTGCTCTATTAGTGGAGACCATAGGTCACACTTCTGTTGAGCATGGATTCTGGGGATTGTTCCCCGGCAAAGTGTTATCACAGTATAAAAACCTACAGTAGGACGACGTCTTTGATCTCGTTGTAAATAATAATAAAAAAATAAAAAAAAATGCCGACAACATGTAGGCATTGTCGCGACAGGTAGCACTTCGGGAGCGCGCTTCCCCCGTCTCGCCCCTCACGCCCCGCAGCACAGAACATATATACCTGCCCCGCAGCGCTAGCAGTTCGGGAGCGCGCTTCCCCCGTCGCCCCTCACGATTGCTCTGTCTCTAGACGTCTTCGTCGGACGACTGTATTATGATGTTTAGACTGTGGTGCTATTGAGTTTATTCCAATGGAATTTAACCTTATGGTAGTGGTATTTAAAAAACCGGCCAAGAGCGTGTCTCACCACGCACAATGAAGGGTTCCGTAGTCGGGATGGTGTTTGTGTTCCCATACATCGATACTTTTATCTAATTTAAGTCATGTTCAAATGTCTAATTGCAAATGTAAGTTTGTAATGCCAAAAAAAAATGTGATAAAACTACAAATTAACGATTTTAGGACTTTTACCTTTATTTGTGCTGCGAGACCTACAGTTAGGGCCCAAGTGCCCATGGACGAGCAGGGCGACATTGTATAAGGCTTATAGGATCGCTTCGTTGTCCGTCTAAATACGGGCGGTCACATGGGCATGTGACCGCCTGCATATTCATTAAAAATTATCTAAAATTAACTTTAAAAGGGGGATACCTACATATATATTAAAAGGAAAAAAAACGGAACCCTTAGAAGAAGAAAGGCTAAGAACTCACGGAGCGGTTTTCACCCGCGCCCGCCGCGGTCGTGGATTTGCGGTTTTATTTCAAAACTCACGAGACCGGTGTTTTGCGCGGTCCCGCAGCCGTCGCGGTTGAGATCATCGCCCGCAAACTTGGCGGGCGATGATCGCAAGACGGGCGCAAAAAATGGCGTCGGATTTCTGTTCCCCCGCCCCGCCGGCTACTGCGGTCGCCCGCCAAGCGATCGCAGAGCGCGCGGGCGCAACCCGCTGAGACGGCGGCGGGTGACCGCGGCCCGCGCGATTCTACAAGTTGCCCGCCGGTGCCGCGGGACCCGCAAACAACGACGCGTCGTGAAATGTGCTCTTGCTTTTTACATATAAATCTACATCCTACAGAAGCTGCGGGCCCGCAAACGCGGCGGGTGCGGGTGAAAACCGCTCCGTGATTTCTTAGCCTTAAGTGACATACTCTGTGGATCCGAATGGGCTCTTTAAGTGTAGGTATCATTAGTCAGCCATCTGGACAACTGTTATGAACAGTTAATAAATAAAAGACTTAGATATATTATCAGTTCAGTAGATTTTTTTATTACAGTTACAGATATAATATTCTAAGATAATCTAAGGCGTCGGTCTACTTAGCAAAAGATCGATGAACAGCGAGCTGCGTGAATTGAAGTGCAGTTACCGATTGTTTTAAAGAAGGAATACGTCAGTATGGCGAAAGCGCCTGGACACCGTGAAAATTAAATTGTTCTTACTTTTTTACAATTTCCAGGTTAGCATTAGCACATTGATTAAAATATGATTCGCAACTCATATTTAGATTAACATTAGTCTCATTAATCTGCAAATTGCAAAAAACTTACAAAAATGTTAATTTCGCGGACATCTTTAGCGTTTCCCCCTATAAAGGGCATCTGCATGTTGCGGTCGGCGCTCCAATATGAGTGATCGGTCGCTGCGGGCACGGCAGCCCGCGCCGGGCGACATCGTGTGTGTGTCGCAGTGTCGCTCAGACGGCCGCGAGGTCCAGCGGCGTGTAGTCGGTGGCGGCGGGGCGGCGCACGGCCAGCGCCACGCGGCCGCCGCGCTCGCTCAGCAGCACGCTGCAGCCGCGCCCCAGCGCGCCGCGCTCGGCCGCCGCTCAGACGGCCGCGAGGTCCAGCGGCGTGTAGTCGGTGGCGGCGGGGCGGCGCACGGCCAGCGCCACGCGGCCGCCGCGCTCGCTCAGCAGCACGCTGCAGCCGCGCCCCAGCGCGCCGCGCTCGGCCGCCGCTCAGACGGCCGCGAGGT
Source organism: Conistra vaccinii (assembly GCA_948150665.1). Taxonomy (NCBI): domain Eukaryota; kingdom Metazoa; phylum Arthropoda; class Insecta; order Lepidoptera; family Noctuidae; genus Conistra; species Conistra vaccinii. The sequence continues at coordinate 730,114 of OX411324.1, forward strand.
CCAGCGGCGTGTAGTCGGTGGCGGCGGGGCGGCGCACGGCCAGCGCCACGCGGCCGCCGCGCTCGCTCAGCAGCACGCTGCAGCCGCGCCCCAGCGCGCCGCGCTCGGCCGCCGCTCAGACGGCCGCGAGGTCCAGCGGCGTGTAGTCGGTGGCGGCGGGGCGGCGCACGGCCAGCGCCACGCGGCCGCCGCGCTCGCTCAGCAGCACGCTGCAGCCGCGCCCCAGCGCGCCGCGCTCGGCCGCCGCTCAGACGGCCGCGAGGTCCAGCGGCGTGTAGTCGGTGGCGGCGGGGCGGCGCACGGCCAGCGCCACGCGGCCGCCGCGCTCGCTCAGCAGCACGCTGCAGCCGCGCCCCAGCGCGCCGCGCTCGGCCGCCGCTCAGACGGCCGCGAGGTCCAGCGGCGTGTAGTCGGTGGCGGCGGGGCGGCGCACGGCCAGCGCCACGCGGCCGCCGCGCTCGCTCAGCAGCACGCTGCAGCCGCGCCCCAGCGCGCCGCGCTCGGCCGCCGCTCAGACGGCCGCGAGGTCCAGCGGCGTGTAGTCGGTGGCGGCGGGGCGGCGCACGGCCAGCGCCACGCGGCCGCCGCGCTCGCTCAGCAGCACGCTGCAGCCGCCCCCCAGCGCGCCGCGCTCGGCCGCCAGCGCGATCTGGTTCACGACGCGCCGCTCCACCTCGTGCTTGATGGAGCGTGCGCCGTAGTGCACGTCGTATCTGAACACGCGTAAACCTCGTCTAAATTTAAACTTTAAGGCCCATCGGGCCTTCACATCATAGTTCACATCGGGCATGTTTGCTGAAGCAGATACAGATAGCTTTCAAGCTATTATGCGAAAAAGAACAGCATCCCTGATGCGAAGGATTAGAGGAGCACGAACAGCATTCCTGATGCGAAGGATTAAAGGAGCACGAACAGCATCCCTGATGCGAAGGATTAGAGGAGCACGAACAGCATCCCTGATGCGAAGGATTAAAGGAGCACGAACAGCATCCCTGATGCGAAGGATTAGAGGAGCACGAACAGCATCCCTGATGCGAAGGATTCGGGGAAAAACCAACAGCTTGGTGCTTGCTTGTTTATTACGGAACCCTAAAAATGTAAACCCAAGATGACGACTGCGAAAACTTTCACATTTTTCGTCATGGGTGTCGCTTTCGTAGTTATCGAGGGTGCTAAAGCCGATCGTGAGGTCAAAATATAAATCTAAAATGGCTTTGCGAAAATGTTCAAATTATTCGTAATGGGTGTCTTTTTAATAGTTTTCGAGGGTGCTAAAGCCGATAGTGAAGCCAAAATGTAAAAATCAAAGATAACGGCTGCGAAAACATTTTTTTTGGTCATAGGTGTAGCTATTTGAAGTTGATATAGTTACCCGTCGGCGAGCGCGCCCAGCACGCCGCCCTCCCAGCGCAGCTCCACGGCGTGGCGCGCGCTGGCCTTCTCCGCCCAGTGCACCAGCTCCAGGTGCACCAGCGTCAGCAGCTCCTGGCGCGAGAACGGCAGGAAGTATACGATCTCGTTGATGCGGCCCAAGAACTCGTCGCGCCCGAAGTGTCGCTTGAGGATCGGCCGCACCACGCTGTCTTTGAAGTTACGAGACACCTCCAATAACTCCTCCGGTTCATGAGGCCCGCCGTGGCTGCTTCCGTCGTGATCCGCTAATAAAAACAGACGACTTTTACCGACACGTGTTACGCGCATCACTATTAAGGGAAGCGCTGACACAAAGGCACGACCACGAGGCACGCCGCGTGCGTCATCGTCGACCCAGTTGCTACGAAGGGAAACTGCTGACACAGAACACGAGGCCTGAAGACACCGTCTACGTGACCGAGCCCGCGCACTTCGTATCCACTAAATAAATTACATAAAATATATTAATTCATAATAAATTCGTTTTTAGGGTTCCGTAGCCAAATGGCAAAAAACGGAACCCTTATAGATTCGTCATGTCTGTCTGTCCGTCGGTATGTCACGGCCACTTTTTTCCGAAACTATAAGAACTCTACTGTTGCAACTTAGTAAGTAGATGTATTCTGTGAACTGCATTAAGATTTTCACACAAAAATACAAAAAAAAAAAAAATATTTTGGGCGTGCCCAAAATAGAACCTAGCCACTTAGAACTGAAACTCATTTTTTTTTTTTTCATCAAACCCATACGTGTGGGGGTATCTATGGATAGGTCTTCAAAAATGATATTGAGGTTCCTAATATCATTTTTTTCTTAACTGAATAGTTTGCGCGAGAGACTCTTCCAAAGTGGTAAAATGTGTGTCCTAAATCGTAAATCGCAATTTACCTTTAACGAACTACAAGAACTTTTATATTATGTTACTTGCTGCTACGGAACCCTTCATGGGCGAGTCCGACTCGCACTTTTTTTTAGTCCTCCGGCAAACATCCGTGAATTACGTAAATATATTACGTAGGCTACCTACGTAATATTATTTACGTAAATCACGTAATAACTAAGTTGTAAATATTTTGAACTAGCTTTACCCGGCCCGGCTTCGTCCGGCTAAGTACTTATCTACGGTGCACCTACCTACTATGATTTTTTTTTCGTGAATTATTCCGATTTTATAGTACTTATACTGCTATTTTGGAGCAGAGACAAATCCAACAAAACAAGGATTATAAAAATCCAATACCTATATACACAAACGTAATAAAATAATATATAGGGTGCCTGGTAATTAGTGACCGATACTCAAACACGTGACTTTACTCATCATTATGAACAACTTTTACTATGGGACCAAACCTGAAATCGCGAAAAAAAAATCAGCTGTTCCCTACATTTATGTTCGCAAAATTCGTCAAAATGTATGGAACAGCTGATTTTTTTTCGCGATTTCGGGTTTGGCCCCATAGTAAAAGTTGTTCATAATGATGAGTACAATGACCCCTTAAGAGGTTTGTAATGAATAAAAAATAACGTTGTATAATTAATTGAGTATTGAAATCGGTCCAGCTGTTCTTGAGTTATGAATGGTGTTACTAATCCGATTTTGTTTTATAGATATAGAATATAGATATGAATATCGCCTGAGTACTTGTCTGCTCGACGGGCGCGACGCGCGCGCGCTGGGCGGCGCGCGCCTCCGCCTCGCGCCGCAGCCGCAGCCCGTACTGCGCGATCTCGTCCGCCGCCAAGTTCGACGTCATCACGAAGATAGCGTTCTTGCACTCGATCAGTTTGCCTTTGCCGTCCGTCAGCCGACCCTGCGACGAATACCGGGTCACGAATCTTACGACAACTGTGTGCTATTGTGGCACGTGGATCGGTCGTTACCTCGTCGAAGAGCTGCAGCAGCACGGTGAGCACGTCGGGGTGCGCCTTGTCCACCTCGTCGAACAGCACGACGGCATCGGCGCGGCGGGCCAGCGCGCGCGTGAGCTGGCCGCCCTCCTCGTGGCCCACGTAGCCGGGCGGAGCGCCGATCAGCTTGGCCACCTCGTGCTTCTCCTGGTACTCCGACATGTCCAGGCGGATGAAGGCGGCGGGGTCGTCGCGGTGCATGTACCGCGCCAGCTGCTTCGCCAGCTCCGTCTTGCCGATGCCGGAGCTGCCGAGGAACAGGAACACGAGCGGGTGCTCGTCGTCCGCCCAGCCGTTCTCCTTGCGGCGCACGGAGGCGGCCACGGTCTCCACGGCGGCCTGCTGGCCCACGATGTACTGCTTGAGGCGCTGCTCCAGCGGGAAGCGGCGCCGCTCCTCGGCGGCGGCGGCGGCCGCGGCCTCCTCCCACGTGCGCGTGTGCTGCACGATGAGCTCGCGCGCGGGCGACGGGTCGCGCGCGTAGTGCAGCGCGCGCCGGCCCGCGTGGTCGCGCGCCGTGGGGTCGGCGCCGGCCTCCAGCAGCGCGCGCGCGGCGCCGGCCGAGTCGGCCAGCGCCGCGTAGTGCAGCGCCGTCCAGCCCAGGAACGAGGCGCGCGCGTTCATGGTGCCGCAGAACTCGTCCTCGCGGCGCTGCAGCGCCTCCAGCGGGTGCAGGCCGGCGGCGGCGGCGGCCAGCGAGGCGCCGGCGTAGCGCTCCTGCACGTCGGGGCGCGCGCCCAGCTGCAGCAGCTCGCGCACGGCGCCGGGCTGGTCGTTGGCCGCGGCCACCATGAGCGCGGTCCAGCCCAGCGCGTGGCGCCAGTCCACCGCGCCGGCGCCGCCCTCCGCCTCTCGATCGCTCTTGCCGCTCGAAGCTGCCGCCTCCACTTGCCTGAATGAACCTCACATATTACGCACAGACAGACATGTAGTCGACCTTTGTGTAAATGGAAAAAGAGAGGCTCAAAACGTCAAAAAATAGAAAAATCTTTTGCAAGTACTTTTTAAGATAAGTGCTTATTTTGAAAATCGTTAATGACTGAGTAGGTTGAAGGTTCTAATGTAGGTTAGGAATTTCAAAATTTAAAAGTGTTTTATTAAAACTAGGCTGAGAATCAGCACTTTTAGAATGTCAAATTCAAGTTTACAAAATAAACACTTTGGCACAAAACCCAAAAAGTAATACTCACCGTCGTAATTCTTGTACATTTCCGAGTTGTGCAGCTTTAAAGAATCTTTTCTCTGAAACAATAAGACGGGTAATAAGCAGCTGATTCTGGGTGCAACATGGGTACAACCATTTAATATTTTTTTGTAGCTTATCGTCAACAAATGGATAGAATTTGTAGTGTTTAGTGTAAAAGGAATGCTTTGGTTACAACAATAAGTCTAACTCTACTAAATGAATGGCCAGAAGTGATTACAAGTTATACTTTGATTGCATTGCAATGAAGTATAAAAATAAAAACAGGCCAAGTGAGTGTCGGACTATGCACAATGAAGGGTTCCATAGTTGGGATGAATTTATTGCAAGAAAAAGCCTACTTAGCTGTGATAGTTTTCCTTTTAATTTCGTTATATATACTACGGCCGGCTACCAAAATCACCGGAAACTGGACCTGGCAACATTCAACACGCGTTCACTCCGGACCGACGAGAAGATCATCGAACTCGAGGAAGAATTGAGCAGGTTACGATGGGGTATAGTAGGGTTATCTGAAGTCCGAAGAGAGAGGGAGGACTCGATAATCCTTAAATCCGGAAACTTGCTCTATTTCCGGGAGGGCGACCAGCAGTCCCAGGGTGGTGTCGGGTTTATCGTCCACAAGTCCCTTGTGAGCAACGTGGTGAAGATCGAGAGTGTGTCGACCAGGGTGGCGTACCTTATACTCACAATATACGCAAGATATTCGCTGAAGGTCGTACAGGTTTACGCCCCGACCTCGTCACACCCCGACGACGAGGTGGAGACCATGTATGAGGATATTTCAAGAGCCATGCATGGCTCTAAAACTCACTTCACCGTTGTCATGGGGGACTTCAACGCGAAACTGGGCAAGCGAAACGATGATGAACTGCGAGTGGGGCAATTTGGAGTTGGACGTCGGAACCACCGGGGTCACCTACTGGCCAGTTTTATGGAGAAGGAAGGCCTCCTTATGATGAACTCCTTCTTCAAAAAACGTGAGCACGGAAAGTGGACCTGGCAGAGCCCTGATGGTGCAACAAAAAATGAGATCGACTTCATTATGTCAACGAAGAAGCAGATATTCAATGATGTCTCTGTGATCAACACGGTGAAAACCGGAAGTGATCACCGTATGGTAAGAGGCACATTGAACCTAAATATCAAGCTGGAAAGATCTCGACTGATGAAGTCTACGCTCCGCCCAGCACCGATCCAAGTCCAAAACCCCGAGAGCTTTCAGCTCGAACATCGGAATCGTTTAGACTGCCTAGGGAGCTCCGTGGACGACTATAACGATGGGTTCGTGGAAACTGTCCATACGGTCGGGTCCAAGATCTTCAAGACCCGTCGTACAAACCGAAACAAGAGGCTCTCTGATGCTACTCTACAGCTCATGGAGGAGAGGTGCGAGATGATCCTGCAGTCTTCAGACGATGGACTCAATTACCGGCGGCTCAATAGACAGATCTCTAAGTCCTTGAAAAGCGACCTTCGCCATTATAATACGAACCGTATTAAGGACGCAATAGAGCGGAACAAGGGCTCCAAGGGTTTTGCAAGAGATCTGTCTATTGGGCAGAGCCAGCTTGCGAAACTGAAGACCGATGATGGCAGAATCGTATCCTCCAAACCTGAGCTGTTGAGGGAGATCGAGAGGTTCTATGGACAGTTATACACGTCAACCAGTAATCCCGTTACGAATCTGGCAAACGACCCAAGAGCTAGATTAACCCGACATTATACCGAAGATATCCCGGACGTCAGCTTGTACGAGATTAGGATGGCTCTAAAGCAGCTTAAAAACAACAAGGCGCCGGGTGATGACGGAATTACGGCCGAACTCCTAAAGGCCGGTGGGAAACCCGTTCTTAAGGCCCTTCAGAAGCTTTTCGATTCCGTCATACTCGAGGGTAAAACGCCACAGGCATGGAACAGAGGTGTGGTGGTTCTTTTCTTTAAAAGGGGCGACAATGCCCTGCTTAAGAACTACAGGCCCATCACACTTCTGACCCATATCTACAAGCTGTTTTCAAGAGTCGTCACGAACCGACTCGCGCGCAGGTTTGACGACTTCCAGCCTCCCGAACAAGCCGGATTTTAGCACCGTGGACCACATACATACGCTGCGGCAGGTAATATAGAAGACCGAAGAGTATAATCTGCCTCTCTGCTTAGCGTTTGTGGATTACGAGAAAGCCTTCGATTCGATCGAGACATGGGCTGTACTGCAGTCTCTTCAACGGTGCCAGATCGACTATTGGTACATCGAGGTGTTAAAGTGTCTATACCAAAACGCCACTATGTCATTCCGCCTCCACGACCAGACCTCGAAACCTATCCTTCTGCAGCGAGGTGTGAGACAAGGAGACGTTATCTCTCCGAAACTGTTCACCGCTGCACTGGAGGATGTCTTCAAGGTTCTGGACTGGAAAGGGCTAGGCATCAACATCAATGGCGAGTATGTCACTAACCTTCGGTTTGCCGACGACATAGTCATCATGGCTGAGACCATGGAGGACCTCAGTATAATGCTCGATGACCTCAGTAGAGCCTCCAAAAGAGTGGGTCTTAAAATGAACATGGACAAGACAAAGGTTAAGTCAAACGCCCATGTAATACCCACTCTCATAAAGATCGGAGACGCTACGCTCGAAGTTGTAGACGAGTATGTTTACCCAAACTGTCCAGCTAGGTAGGTCCAATTTCGAGAAAGAGGTCAATCGTCGAATCCGACTCGGCTCGGCAGCGTTCGAGAAGCTACGCAATATCTTTTCGTCCCACATACCACAGTGTCTCAAGACGAAAGTCTTTGACCAGTGCGTGTTGCCAGTGATGACTTATGGCACTGAAACGTGGTCGCTCACAATGGGCCTTATCAGAAGGCTAAAAGTCACCCAAAGAGCAATGGAGAGGGCTATGCTTGGAGTTTCCCTACGTGATCGAATCAGAAATGAAGAGATCTGCAGGAGAACCAAGGTATCCGACATAACCCGAAGAATTGCCAAACTTAAGTGGCAATGGGCAGGACACATTGCCCGCAGAACAGATGGCCGATGGGGCCGAAAGGTTCTAGAGTGGCGACCGCGTACCGGAAGACGTAGCGTTGGAAGGCCTCCCACAAGATGGACCGATGACCTTGTAAAGGCCGCAGGAATCCGCTGGATGCGGGAAGCACAGAATCGGTCGAAGTGGCGGTGCTTGGGGGAGGCCTATGTCCAGCAGTGGACGTCTTTCGGCTGATATGATGATGATGATACTACGGCCGTGAATTTTTCACATATCTAATACCAACCATTTACCTACCTCAAAAAATTTGTACTTTAAAGCTTATAATTCGCTAACGGATCTCTGAAACCAAAAATAGTTTTCACAATATTTTTAATGAACTTTCCAACAACACCCCACACCATGGGATAGATCATAATCAGCCTATTAATGTTCCCACTGCTGGGACACAGGCCTTCTCTCTGTGAGAGGGAGTGGGCTGTAATCTACCACGTGGGCCCAGTGCCACCTACGCGGGTTGGTAAATGTCACAAGTCTTCGAATTTTTGGGTTCTTAGACATGCCGGTTTCACGATGTTTTCCTTCACTGTTTTGAGAGCAGTGGTGATGAAATTATTTAAACAAAGTAAAGCGAGTGCTTAGGTTCGAACCCACGACCTACATGGGTTCGAACACACGACCTACAACTCGTAAGTCGGAGCCGTTACCACTGGGCCACCACTGCTCTCGTGGGATAGATGAGGAATAAAAACATCCATCACTTTTGTGTTGTACACACTTAGGGTACCCTAAAAAAAATGTTTTTCATAATTTACACTTATTTGTCTGTTTCTTGTGAAAGAAGAATGATTGTTTAATTTTTAATCTATACTTATCTAATATCTATATATTTTACTCTAATAAATAAAGCTGAATAGTTTGTTTGCTTGAACGCGCTAATCTCAGGAACTACTGGTCCGATTTGAATGTTAGATTTATTTCAGTGTTAGATAGCCCATTTATCGAGGAAGGCTATAGGTTATATATCATCACGCTAAGACCAATCGGAGCGGAGCACCAATGAACAATGTTTCAAAACAGGGGGGATTTTTTCAGCATTAGCCCAAAGTAACTATTCCACACGGACGAAGTTGTGGGGAGAAGCTAGTCATAAATATTTTGATTAGGTATTGATTAAATGCGTTTAACTGCACAATAAATTAATCTATACACCTGATACACCATACTAAATTTCAATAAAAAACTGCTAAGTCCTCAAGCAAATTGAAACTTCACCTCGACAAATTGCTAAATAATTGTTTTCCAAAATTTTATGAAATGTGTATAAGTTATGCTGCTACATAATATATTGTTAAAGATATTATTCAGATTTTACTTCGTCCTGTAAACTATGTCAAAATGGACTTAGCAGGATAACGACTTAGGCCGACGTTGTGTATCTTGTGTTTTAGTATATTAATGTATGATTAGAGAGATAGAGATATTGTCAGCAAGTGGCTTTCACATATGTTTACTGGGGACTCTTCCACTCTGGGCCAGTTCTATGTCCAGTTGTTGCCGTCATGTTAGTGTATTTTGATGTTGATGAAGTGAGCAAATTTTCATGTACCTATGGATGATCTACAGCTTTCTCTAATGGTCAAGTCTTGAAAACAACGATGTAAGTAGTTGTTATAGTATATGCACCATTAAAGACATGATCAGCTGCCAATAGCGCGAGTGCCAGTGTGCCAGCATGAAGCGCTCTCGCGCTCCCTCGTCGGTTGTCGCTCCCCGGGTCACTGTTATTTTCTGCAGAATGCACCTGCCGAGCCAGCACGCCTGTAAGCCGCGCCGATTGCTTTATCGCGAACACATTACGTTTGTACATACATCTAGCACATCGTAATGTTGACATTGTTTCTTGAATTCACTCGATCTGTTTTCTAAGTAACTGTCAAATTCTTCTGTGTGATTCCAACTGTATTTTGTGCAAGGAATGGATTATAATTTAAAATGTGCTGTATCCACATTATTACTGCTTTTTTTTTTGTTTTTTCAGCTCGCCAGAGCTGTCATTTTGATTTTCCAAGTTTTCCTCTGATCTGACTGACATAATGACATTTAAAACTATCTACCACAGAGCATGTAACTTTACCACGGTGTTGCCAGGTCAGATTTGATAAAAATACAGTAGTTTGGTATAAAATACAGTAAATCATTAAGTGTTATGTAAATACAGTAAATATACAGTAAAACATACAGCGCTTTTACAGTAAATAAAAATAGACAATTTTTTTGAAAATCCCGTTTATTAAAGAAAAATTAAATTAATCACTATCTGTGTCACTTGGAGAAGGTTCATTTTTATAAATTTGATCAGTGAAACCTTTAAAATAATTTGAATAGGGTACCTATTCAAATTATTTCATGCCAAAAAAAATATCAGGTGCCTGACTACTATCAATGTTATTTATCAAATGTTATGGTATTTATCAAATTACTGTATACTGTATTTATGTAATACAGTATACAGTAAAAACAGTAAAATTACAGCAAATCTACTGTAATTACAGTGCACCTGGCAACACTGTTTTACCATAAATCTCAGAAATAAATCAAACTTTAATAACTACCACAGATATCTACTTGAGCTATCTACCAGTGCGTTCCGAGTTAGACTGTCATCGATTTGAGCACGCTAAAAGCCGTTCCGAATAAGCGTGAGCGCGATATCGATGTTCCGTGAATCGTCATCGATGACGTCATGACATGCGCCATCTTGCGATAACGCCGACCATGCCTTTTCCTGATATCACCGTGAGCGCTGTCAAAATTGACAGTTGTGCTGTTTTTATTTTGAGTCGCATCATTATTTAGATTATCGTGGCATTTTCGAAATTGCGCTTCTGGCTTGCGTTCGTCACCTAACCCAAGAATGAAATATTAACCGAAGACAGTGAGTTAATTTTATAACTCACCGTCTTCGGTGTTCCTATCATCTTTATGCCGATGATCTTCAATTATATACAGCTGAGCGGGTTGAAGGTTTGTCGGACGCTATAGCAGATGTAAACCGAGATTTAGATGCTATCAAAAAGTGGTCTGATAGTTTTGGGGTGCCAGTAAACCCCACAAACTGTCAGGCCATTGTAATTGGGAACTCACGCATGATGGGAGGGTGACGCTTAGCTCTCTTCCTCCTCTTATTTTCAATGGTACCGTCATACCCATTACCTCTACTGTGAAAGATCTCGGTTTGCATCTTGACTCGACGCTTAGCTGGCAACGCCAGGTCTCTAGTGTTAGTCAAACGGTCAGCGGTACTCTGCGATCCCTGTATCGTCTGAGAAACATCCCTGTATCGACTATGGTGACGTGTGCTATTTTGACTTGAATGCGGTTTTGCTGGATAAGCTCGACAGACTGCTCAACAACTGTATTCGGTTCATATTCAATCTCAGAAAATACGATCATGTGTCGAGCTATAGGTCTGAGCTCAAATGGTTGTCTATTCGCCAAAGGAGAAGTTCGCGCGCTTTAACCACGCTTTTCTCCCTTCTCAACTCTCCCACTCCTCGTTCTTATCTTGTGTCTCACTTCCAATATCTATGTTCTACACACAGTAAGAATCTGCGTTCTTCTAACAATCTTGTCCTACTCTGTCCTTCTCATAGTTCTGACTTTGTTCATTCTTCCTTTCATATTCAGTCCATTCTTCTTTGGAATGCGCTTCCTCTTGGTATCAGGACAACCACCAGTCGGTATGCATTTAAGCGGAAATTACGGAGCTATTTTCAAAATAAATAGAGTAGAGTCATCTCAACACCTCTTTCCCTTGTATTCGTATATATATATATATATATAAATATATGTATAGGTAATATAGGTATATATTATAGTCGATATGTATATATGTGTATGTAGTTTTTTTTTTTATTTATGTACTGTTGTACCTATTTTAGTTGTAATGCATTATGGTTTATGATATATTTATAAATTAAATTTTTCTTTGTTCTTCTCAAACAGAGCACCTGCCATCTTATCTCTTCACCACCCTAGGTTGACTGGTAGAGAATGCCTAAGGCATTAAGTCCGCCTTTGTACCTTTAGTGCGAAAAGTTTAAATAAATAAATGAGAAGAAATTTGTGCAAAGAAATATGATATGAAACTTTTGACATTTGAGAGATCACTGTGAGCGCGTTCACGAGCGTTCCGAATTATTGACAGCCCTCAGCTGTCATAATCGTGATATCTTAATCGGAATGCTAAATATTGGTGTCAGCGCTGTGTGCGATTATTTTCTTATTCGGAAAGCGGCCCTAGTCGGTGGTAGAGTCTGGCTAACGAAAGTTGGCCCTGGAATTATTTGCGAACTTTTTATATAGCAACTCTGTATGAACGTGAACGTCAATTTGACAAGGTTGTCGTTCGGTATCTCTGGTGTATTTAGTGTTGTCATGCATGTATTTTTTAAATTTGCCGCCAATATTCTGGGGCCAACTTTCGTTAGCCAGACTCTAAATCCAATACGGTAGATTTTATAAAAGTTTCATATTATATTTCTTTGTGTATATACCACACTTCTTATTCTTGGGTTAGGTGACGAACGATAGCCAGAAGCACAATTTTGAAAATGCCACGTTAGTCTAAAGATAGGATGCGACTCAAAACAAGAACAGCACAACTGTCAATTTTGACAGCGCTCACGGTGATAGCAGTAAAAGGCATGGTCGGCGTTATCGCAAGATGGCGCATGTCATGACGTCATCGATGACGGAATGAAATGAAATGAAATGAAATTGTTTATTCTGTAAATAGGATATTGGAATCACTTTTACACGTCATATTAAAATGTATGTTAAAAATTAGCTAGATGAGTTCGGCGTTTCCTATCTGACTACTCTGAGAAGAAAGGCCGAAACAAACTCAGAGGTCACAGTCTCTTTTAAAGTCCAGACATAATCTTGGTCAGGCCATAAATATGAGGACCATGTAGACTAATGTCTGAAATGGTCTTTTGAGGAAAGAACCATACAGCTTTGAGTGGACCTGTCCAGTCAGTGCAAGCATTTGTCAGTAATCGCGGAGCTCAACTCTGAACTTAAGGAGCTCAACTCGACGAACAGTACCAAAGAAAGGACATTTGGGTAGGCCGCATAAACTACTCAAACTGCCAGACCATCATTAAATTAAAACTAACTGAGAAAGAAAAGAAAATAGAGAAGAGAAAAAAAAAATTATCCACATAGTCCTCACATTCACAATAATTAAAATAATATAATTCTTTACAAAGTAATCATGTCATTTTGTATGTAATATTCAACAATGTCAATGTTTTTATAACGGAACATCGTTATCGCGCTTACGCTTATTCAGAACGGCTTTTAGCGCTCTCAAATCGATTACAGACATTACAGTGTAACTCGGAACGCACTGTAGATTTTGGACATGGCAACACTGCTACTTAGTCTGGTGAGGTGGGTGAGCTGTGTCACTGTGTGTGAAGGTGAGGGAAGATCAGTGTTGCCATACATACAGATTTCCCCGTATTTATACAGATTTTCGATAATTATGATACAGATTAGCACTGGAATAAATTTTTACAGAATTTTCTAATTTTATTGATTAAATTGCCCTAATTTGCTTTGAAACGGAACTTAGCAAAATAAATCGCAATTGGTAGTACTGTTCTTTCGATAGTCGCCAGTTTCTCTTATGTTTCAAGTGGGGAATCAACCAACCAAAGATTTTTGCTTGTTCTCCACTCCAAGATAGATACTGCGCTCTCGTGATGCATTTATCGTAGATAATTAATTTCGTACAAACTTTTAATGTTAATTGATATTGATTTAACCGGCACAATAAAAAATCTGACAACCAGTCGTATCAAGGGGTATTCTTACCCAGTAACATGGGCGTCGCCAAGGGGGGGCAGGGGGGGCCCGCTGCCCCCCCCCCCCTTAGAGATCCAAAACATTTTTTGTCAAATACATTTTAATGTATACAAACTACGTAACTATAGGTAAATCCAATATTGTTTATTTGGACGACTTTTCTTTGCTTTTTTAAGTTCCATTATCTCCTAAAAGGGGTCTAATCCGGAGACCGGGGACGTAATTTGTATCTATGTGTTGGTGGTAGGCTGAGTTATAATACCTATTAGGTTTCACCGTTTCAGCTCTACAGTTCTGAATAGTTTTGGGAAAAACGTCCCGAAAGGTTCGTTTCCAATCCACACATTGAAAATGGAAATTATCGGGACTACCAAGTTGAAACTGATTTGTCAAAAATCAAATGTCTACCAGCATCAATTTTGGCCCCTTATTAATTTGCCCCCCCCTGGGCCATCGGCTGGCGACGCCCTTGCCCAGTAACTGGGTAGTGTATGTCAGATATGCAGTCGCTCCATGTAAAATACTTACCGGTATTCAGCTGCATCCGGCTAGACTGGAAGCCCACCCCAACATAGTTGGAAAAAGGCTAGGCAGATGATGAATCAATTTCAAACCCTTCTTTTTCAAAAGAAAGAGAACAAAGCTTTATATGTCCATGGAACAAAGTAACTTGACTGCATACGGTAAATAGGTATTCTATATTATTCTATTTCGGCTTTTGACCATACATACAGATTATAATACAGATTTCAAGTCAGATTTATAAAGATACTAGCAGTTTCTACTACTTATAGATTATGGTTCAAATGTTTTCAATGCATCTGGCAACACTGGGGAAGATAATAAAATAAAACATGAAGAAGATTCCTGAATTTCATGCACGCTGCTAAATTAAATTTGAAATGAAAATATTGTTTGTTAATATTTTTCGACTATGCTGATGTTTAGTTAGACTTGCTATCTAATTCCAGCGCCTGGAAATAATAAGTACCTTTGTGGACAAAGTAATTTTTTAATAAATTCGGCTACTGTTGTCTGTTGGAATGTGTTGACACTTTAAAGTGTTTGTTTGGGAAAAGCGTCTAATATATTTATATTGCTGGTGGAAAGATGGCTTTGGGAGGATCGACGTACTTGAAAAGCGCTACAATGTTAGAGCAATTGTTGGAGGAAATAAACTTTCAAAGGACCAAGGAGATGCGTCAGCTGATGAAAGATGGTGAGTGACAGTTTAATAATTTTTGTATTTTTTTATATATATTATTATAATGGTTGCTTGGTGGCTGGTAATATATATTTATATATATTACCAGCACAAAAGAATACTGTAAGTGATCATCCTTGTCGGTCTCTGCCTTTATTTTAAAATAAACGACCGTATAATAAAACTTACTTCGAACAAATCTAAAGTTCATCTCTGCACAATTATTATGGTCCTAAGGCCACCCACTGACCTGGCTTTCAACTATACACTTAGCTGTATCACTAACTGTGCCACTAAATTTAGACTAGTCCTCCTCATTCCATATCCAGCCTACCCGTTATAATAATATTCAATATGAAAATACAAATTATTTATAAGTTGTTTATTAACCCATTTTCTTCAGTATCTTAATAAACATTTTTGACTTGCATGCTCCACTAGCTCCTTCTCTACTAGTCTCTGCCTAATAATCTTTGTTGCACATCTGACTGTATTTATTATGATATTTAACAATAATGTACAAAATAGTAGTACTCAAATAGTATTTATTTCATAAAATAAATCAATTGACTAATCATGAGAATTACCTATATGAATTGTAATAGAATAACTGTAATACTATCTGAACGAGCCAGCAGCACTAACTAGCCTGACACATGTGCGGCACATTTGCACTTACAACAAATTAGTACAGGTGATATAATTCTTTTAGCGTGAAAGCAAACTAAATAACTTTCGCTTAAATATAATATTAGTTAGTTAGTAATACAATTCGAAAATTGATAGTTCCAGCAGTACATTATTAGTGTGGCCCCTACAACAATGTCAATATACAACCGTACAGTGCCTCATGTCCAGTGATCGGATATTCGGATGCATATTTACCTAAAGTTAAGGTGTTGGCTATTATGGAAAGCACTTTTGTATCCAATAAAATCCCGGGATTCCGAAATCGACAGATTTTGAGTTCTAAGAATCGAATGTATATTTACTTACGTGCAGGTGTTGGCTAATATGGAATGCTCTTTTGTATCAATCGCAAAAATCTCGCGATTCCGGAATCGATTTGTTTAGTACTTTTTGATTATAGAAATGCTAGCTAATGTTGTAAAGTAGTTTGCCAAATTGGTATAGCACATAGCCACAAACAATTTGGAGCCTTGAGTTTCGTTTAAAAAATGTTTACAGTTGGTATATATGCATAAATTTTTATGTTAACACAAAGTAACCTTCATAAGAGGGCTGATAAGTTGTTTCCATACCATGTATCTGATCCCGGAATTCAATGAAATCTGGGATTTATATAAAGAAAAAATATATATTTAAAGCCACTTCCATAATTTCTTAGCCAAAACGTAACTTTAGGTAACTAAGCATCCGAATATCCGATCTCTACTCATGTCGCAAGATAATGTGAATAGACACATGTTGCTCTAAATTAATACACAGGCTCTATCAAATTTTATTTAAGATAGGTATGCCAACAGTATATATTGTACATTAAATGTTAAAAGTTACCAGGTATGAGTTCTTATATACAGGGTGGATTTTTGCGATGCGGTGGGTAGTAAGGGCAGTTACCTTAACAGTTGTAGCTACAGGAAAACAGTCTTAGGAAACTACCATTAAATGGCTTCTTGACCAACTTCAGCTGAATAGCTGTGTAAGAGTAGTCCCATAAACAGAACTAACAGATTGCCGCCGTAACGCGTTACATAACGAAGCGGTTTACCCTCCGATATGAAGTTATCACTTCAAAAACAGACTGAAGGACATCGCCCATTATAACAGCACCGCTCGACGCTCCAGCGCAATAACGCCCCGGCACCACCTCGAACAATATAGTCGCCAAAGCGCCGTAAGCAAGGCAACCGCTAGTCGCCATCACACCGTAAGTAAGGCGACCGCTAGTCGCCAACGCGCCGTAAGCAAGGCGGCCGCTAGTCGCCAACGCGCCGCCCGTCAGCAAGGCGACCGCTCGCTGCCGGCACTCCACCGGTGAAGTGACAGCTTGTTGCTCATTTACAAGCTAGGCGTCACCGCGCGGCCGAAGAGGCGTCACTGCGCGGACGGCGAGGCGCATGCATACCTACCGCCTGCAAGCGTTTCTTCGCCGGCGAGCGGGCTCCTCGCTTCAAGCGAGGAGCCCGCGTGCTGTCGGCGCGACGTTTGACGGCTCGCAGGCCGCTCACTGCCCGCGAGCCACTATTCTGTATAGCCATAGTAAAATAAGACTAACTCATTTGACTAAAGGTAAAAATTGGTAAAATACAGTATAAATCTTAGAAATAATGTAGGTAATACAAAAGTATGATGCCTGTACTGACTACTAGACTGTGTATGAATGATATCTGTACTTACTTTCAAACACTTTTCTCAAATAAAAAAAACTCTTCGCGTCAGGCTGACGAAAAACTGTTAAGTAAAAAGCACTAGTGTGAAAAAGTTGCTATTTCCGCACAATTTGGTTGCTTGGAAAACGCTCTTTTCGAGCACATGCATTGTAAATTATTTGAATAGTCAACCCAGTCGTCGTTTCGTCACCAGTGTGGTCGTTCATCCGTGGCCTAAATGCGATCCAACCGACCGTTTAGTATACAGTATGTTTAGGGGAATACGATGACTCATGGTAATACCATACCATCACGCTTGTTTACCTCGAAGGGGACTGCACACATTTCCAATTATGTTTCTAGGTTTCACAACCTAGAAACATAATTGGCTCACGCCATGAAAACCCAATAACACTGCTCGACCTGTGTATCGAACTCAGGACTCCGAATTTCTCATTTGCGACTTCTAGACTAAAGAGGCATTCGGCATGACTGGGATAAACTTAATGAAACATTAAGGTAGCTAATGTAAAAGGCCACTTCATTATAATAAATAAGGAGTATTTACTAATTGGACAGTAATTATAGTCTTATACTGGTAACAATTTGGCGAAATATAAAAATAAAATACTAAACTCCGTTTTGTCCTGGTTTTCCAAGTTAAGGTTTATCTGAATCCTTCTACTTGACTATTTCCGCCATAAACTGTACCTACCATCATCATCCAGACAGTAGACGTCCACGGCTGGACGTAAGCCTCCGCTAGCATTGGCCAAAACTTGGTCCCCTGCGAAGCATCTCTCAAACTCCCAGCACAGCTCGGTAACAAATTCCAGTATCAGTAGGCAATGGAGAGGTCCATTGCCTACTGATACTGGAATTTGTTCTTAGTCGATCTACTGGGCTTTGCACTCCTGTCGACCATTGATCTTTCATTCAACCGTAACTGTTAACCACCTCTGTAGTCTAGTGGGTAGACCACCTGTCTCAGAACCAGAGGTTCGATTCCCAGTTGGGGCAAAATTTTCTGCTTGATTTGGTTGGTGGTAGGGCTTGTTCTAAGTCCGCCTGGCTAGCTACCACCATCTTATCTAAGCCTGTCGCCATAACAACAATGAACAACATTGTTGTGTTCCGGCAGTTAGAGATAAGATAGCCAGTTTCTCTGTGGTTGAGGATTCCGGGTGAAACTCGCTTCCACCTTCGGCCTGATCATCACTTACCATCAGGTGAGATGTGCACGAGCTTCCCCGTTGTGGGTAAAAAATTAACTGTTTATATAGTGCTGTTATTTTTAAACCTTCGTCAGAATGTTGATGTGCCTAACATAGACAAAACAGTTCTAGATTCGGCAGAGAGATGTTGCGATTATTCCATGCGTGACAAGTGACAACACACATGGCATACATATTATGAGCCATAATAATTATTTTGAACATCGCCGTTGCCCTACCATAACGCACTTCGTAAATCGTTATAAGGGCGCGCAGAGCTCCGTGTAAACGCCTAGCTGTGCTGTTAAATTCTGTAAAAAGCGTTCAAAAGCGTCAAACTTACGTAAAGAACCGAATAACCTTCCTTAAGTTAATTTTTTTTTTAAATTGAAATTAAAAATCCTAACCTCATACATAATACCTACATATCGATTTTTCATTCGATCCAACCATGGTTCAACATAAAACTCGATTCATAATCGAGTATTTTCCTCACATTGCTTCTGTGACGTCAACGAGTCTTGGTACATCTCGTTATTATGAAAGATCAAAATAATTTTCTTTTGCATTACGAAAATATACGCAAAATGAGCAAAAATTACATGCGCTTGACATGCGATTATGTCCTTTAGTAAAAATGATAGCGGTAGTCTCGCTATAGCGCGTAGGGTAAGTTTGAAACCTAAATTGACATGTCATAATTTTCCTTATGAATTACTTAGTAATTATTTTTGTTAATTGTTTTTTAATTTTTTTGTGGTTTATTATATGTCCATTGAACAGGTTTAGCATTTTTTTTCTTGCCCTGTTTTTAGGGTTCTGTAGCCAAATGTCCGTCCGTATGTTACAGCCACTTTTTTCCGAAACTATAAGAACTATACTGTTGAAACTTGGTAAGTAGATGTATTCTGTGAACCGCATTAAGATTTTCACACAAAAACAGAACAAAAAAAAACAATAAATTTTGAGGGTTTCCCATACTTTAGAACTGAAACTCAAATTTTTTTTTCATCATATCCATGCGTGTGGTATATCTATGGATAGGTCAAATGTGTGTCGTCCCCCCTGTAAATTCTAAAATAAGAGAATGATAAAACTAAAAAAAATATATGATGTACATTACCTTGTAAACTTCCACCGAAAATTGGTTACTTAAGTTTTTTTTTTTAATACGTCATAAATCGTAAACCGCAATTTACCTTTAACGAACTACAAGAACTTTTATATTATGTTATTTGCTGCTACGGAACCCTTCATGGGCGAGTCCGACTCGCACTTGGCCGCTTTTTTATTATTGAGATTATTACAATTTAGTTACTTTTATTTGATTGTTTTTATTTTCTCTTTTTATTAAAATTTTACTATTTTATGCTACAGCTGTTTTATTTCATGGATTCAAGCAAAATACCTTCCGAATGAATATCGATATCGTAGTCTTCTATGCCCTAAAGGATATGTCTGGTGGCACAATGAACGATTGCCTAGGTAGTCAAAACCAATGTTCAGTAATGATTGTTATATTATTGTAATTGTTGTATTTAATAGTTTATCAACTAATAAGTTATAGGTGTCAGGAACTTACGCAAACCGGTCAAATTAAGGTTTATACACTCAGGATTTTTCTAAGTTTTTTTTATTATAACGCCATCTGTGAGCCACCACAGGTACTAATTGGTAGCATGCCTTTGTGAGGTTAGAGAAAGATTTAATATTTTGTTGGTCTGAGATCAGATCTTGCAGTATTTTTTAAATATTTCTCTTTGAGTGCACCTATTATAATTGTATGTCATTGTTGTGTGTAATACTAAAGATGATAAAATGATATTTTTATCATCTTTAGTTCCGTACATTTTCTATCTTCAATACCCATAATATTATTTATCTTTACCTACTTGTTCGTATTGAATGGGGATAAAAAAAGAAACTATGTAATTATTGCCAAATTCTTTTATCGTCGGTACATACTTAAATAAAATGATAAAAAATTCACTGTCTTCTAGAGTCACCAAAACATTGTCCAAAAATGCTAGTGCTAGCAGTTTATCTTGATGTCTTGCCCAGCCAAGATACCATACTAGCGACATGACAGCAACAACCGGTGTTGGTTGTAGAGACAGTGGTGGCGGCGGCAGCGGTGTTGATGACCCATGTTCCACGGATGTAACAACTTGTAATACCTTTGATGAGTCATGAATCAGGTGTCGATTCACTCCAACCCAACAGGCTTGACATGCATATATTTTTGCCATATCCTGAAAATATTATTAAAATACATTATCTATAATAAAAATGACATGACCCAACTGGCGAAATGTGTTGTAAAAATAACACAGAATCCTACAATGAAGTTATTGTATTTCACCTCGCCCAAATCCTTCGAGAATCACTGGGGCGTGATGTTTAGTTATGTTGAGTTTTTACATGACGAACACTCCTTCTATCTTTCCTGATCGTCGTTTCCATCGCTCGTCTATCCAGTTTTGAGGAATCTATCCCATTCGTTATACCATTTTCTTTCAAAGACGCCTTTTTTATTTATTAGATAGATTTTCTAGCCGGGTAATAAATAATTTACCTGATAATTGTTATCATTGGAAATAAGGGTGAATAAAAACAATGGCTGTCCATTGCAACAGTATAAAAACGTCGACGTCTTGGTTTTCTGAGCCCGACTGAGATACCACATCCACGGCAGACCATTGTATGACACAACAATCTCTCTCATTATCAGCAGCTTCAGTATTTAATTAATTATAACAGTCGAGACAAGCGTATCCATCTAATGGGAGCTGGAACAATAGCAAAAATATCATTGTATTTTCAAATTATAACACAACTGCTCAATATATTGCCACTACTGCATGGTTCACGCGAATGCGATACTTCGTACCTGATTTGTTAACCATCGAGCGAGTCTCACTTGCAGGGGTAACACCAGGCTTCACACGATATGTCTACGAATCCGCTGCACAGCGATGCCACAATTGATGCACCTTATCATAATATACAAATCGAAAAGTAACACAGAATCCTACAATGAAGTTATTGTATAACCTCATTGGGATCCTTTATGAACAGCAATAGTAATCTAGATGATATCAGTCTATAGCAATGGTCGAAAACGTCGAAAATAATCGCACAGTAAGCAAAGAACACAACTTGGAACTGCAATGTAAATAAAGCAAGCAGAAAATAACTGGTCAATTCAAAATAATATGTCAATGTCAATGGTCAATGTCATGTCAAAGAAATAATAAATACTTACCTTCATTTTATTAAGAAATGGGTAAAGCCTCTCCCCACGTGCGCGTTTTTATCACACGATAATAACGCAAGCGTTTTTGCTATATCTGCTTTCAGTACATTTTGTGTTAGGACGGCCACGAATTTACTCACTCCTGCGATTATAAAGACGCAATAGAAATAGGACGCTTGCGTTCCTCCGTCTTGAGATATTCCGATATGTTTACTTTGAACATTTTGTATTAGGACGCATGCGATTTCACAAACACCTGCGTCGCAGACGTTAGAAAATATATCGAATGATAGAAACGCAGGAATCGGGACGCATTATTGCAATAACGCTTGCGTTTTTATCGCACGATAAAAACGCGCTTGTGGGGCAGAGGTTTAAGTATTTTTTTTCAAACACGTTAGATGTGTAGACAAAAATATGTTAGTAATAATGTCGTATTTTATAAGCAATTACATTACAACAATTACATACATTCGTTTGATCTAAAATAAGCGGGTTGTAGTTATTGTTCACATTCTTTAAAGGTAATTATGGGATAAAATGGAACGTCAAAAACATTTTTAGTACTTCCTGTTAAAAATGGCAGGGCGGAAGCTATAATATTGAGTATTATTTATTTGAGAATTATACTACGCAAGTAATACTGAATTTATAAATCCATAATAATTTAAATCTAAATTTTTAAATCTTATTGTAAAACCTTAAATCTTGAACATTTTCGATTCAGAGAACGACCAAAGGGCAGAAACTGAACATGTCTTTTGTTTGGCATTTGTGAACATGTGGTTTTTTATTTCTCTGTAAGAAGCATGCATGCATGTCAACTCGCGGGCCGCCTCGCCCCTCCGCGCCTACGCGATTCTAAATTACACTCTAGGGGTAGGGCAGACAAGACTGCGTGGAGTCGGATTTACAGCGATTCGTTTCTGTCACTATTTCACTAAAACCCAATTTTTTTGCAAATAATTTAGGACTAACCATTTTATTACTTATAAATGAGCATTCGGTATTACACAGACATAATAGTTTTAGAAGTAAAGATAATTATGTAAAACAAAATTTAAAACAAAATTATGGTTACTGAAGTTTATAGCAAACCTTTTTGGATAATGATTTTCGGACAAAAAAATTTAGGAGAAGCAAGGGAGTACCCTTCTCTAGCTAGCTTCTAGGAAATAGAACAATATCTGATCGCCCGGGCGAGCTCCTATTGTTTTTTTTCGTAGAAGTTACCTCGTCCCCCGCCAAAAGTGACACGACTGTTTTGTTCGGAATATTGCGCATAACGCTTCTCCAGTGATATATACTTTAAGGAATATTGCGCATAAGGCGTCTCCAGTGATATTATACTCTAAGGCTTTTGCCCATTCACATTCGTATCTACTCAAAAGTTTTCTCACAAAAAAAATCGCATTCGCATCCTTCTCATCACATGCCTGTACGTACCCTTGCAGTAGTCAATCATAGTGAAATATTTGATATGCAATATGTGTAACAAATAGTTAATTAATCGGGAATAATTAAATGTAGCCAATCCATTAATGTACCGCTCCATGTCATATAGCTGCATGTATTGACTTGATTAGTAATCCAAGATCACCCAAGTAGCTTTATCTTACAGTAAAATAGCATTCAAGGTTAATTATGAACATTAGAATTCGAATGATTGCCTACACGGTACATTGAGATCAAGGTAATGTCGAATAGGAACGGGTTCTCTATTAGTGTAGGAGGAATTATACTCGGTCTTAGAAAAAACATTTAATTAACTTTACAACAGCGTTGGTATGAACAGTTGCATGTTCCGTACATTACATTTTTCACAATATATTCTTAACAGGGAACACGTTAAATCTCGGAATGTGGCATCCAACAATGTATTTGAACTCTTGAATAGCCTCAGTTA
The DNA here is from genome assembly GCA_948150665.1 of Conistra vaccinii. Lineage (NCBI taxonomy): Eukaryota > Metazoa > Arthropoda > Insecta > Lepidoptera > Noctuidae > Conistra > Conistra vaccinii. The sequence continues at coordinate 753,423 of OX411324.1, forward strand.
TAAACTTTGAAGTGACTACAATATATTACAAACAAGTCGGACAGAGTATGCTCTCTTTTTGATTGAATCATTAAGTAGGTGTGGTTTACATTCGATCGTGAAACAATACATAATATCATAATTATCAGTAGATAACCAGCTTTAACTATTGTATATACACGTACACAGCATTCCATTAAAGATTTTTACGGTGGCATATTATTTACAATACATATTTACAAGACACAAAACAAGAAAACCATTCGAATATACAATATAATTATGTCCATAATATTGTAATAATATTCAAAACTTCTGCAAAATTATATGCATTAACTAAAAATTAATTGTTCGGGTATAAACAATAACTTACACAAATGCAATGTGCATACAGAAGCAGAATATACAGCTGACGATGAAGAGATTCACCATGACGAGGCACGTGACGGCCGCGCGTGGCGCCGCCCTACTCATTGACTTCACACAAGTACGCGCACTAGTGCATGTGAAACTCTCTAGGATCAATCATTTCCCGTAATATCGAAATTAATCATAATTATATTAACTTGTAGTTACTTATACTTGTAAACTTGATCACACCTATTTAAGGAACCGATTTAGTTTTAACGTCATGGATGATTTGTTGTGTCCCAGGAATGCGTCTGAGTAGAACTTAACTATTAACATACTACTTGATATTCATAACAACTCACAAATTGTAGTATTTATTTATATTATCCACATCATTATTCGTAGGTAGGTACACATCTAGTTCAAGTACATTTTGTTTAATTGTTATTTTTTAATTCTATTTACTTATCCCGTCACAAAATTTGATAAAAAGTGATGAGATGATAAAATTGTTTAATGCAGATAGTGACTTTAAAGATAATAGTTTCACATTAATGATGACAAAAATATTAGAGTTTAGGCAACATGAACTGTGATGAATGTCAGTATGATGACAGACAACATTTTGAAGGCACTTTGCAATTTACATGAGTGGACATTACAAGAGCCAGTTGCAACAGTCTTGTCATTCCCACTCGTCTTTACTAAACACTCATAAATCTCTTTGTACATTAAAAACTTATTTGTGCAACATAATTAAAGTTTTCAACAATGTTTCAGATTGTGGTTTCGTAGTCCTACAAGGAACGACATATTGGACAGATTTGTTTGTGCGCCACTTTCTGTTTCAAGAGGAGCAGTCGATCGACTGCGACGACCTGCTGTTCTTTGTTAGAAAGCGCCACGTGAAGGGCTCCTCGCGCTACCTGCCCAAGTATGAGGTAAGTCTTCAGGTCAGCCACTGAGCTCAGCTGTCAGTACCGTTCTGTTGCAAGTGGCGGGTAGTGCACTCCGACAGCGTGCGCCACCCGGCAGTGAGTCACTTTCACTACGTATCACTGAGGCAATCACTGACATTATTAGCATTGATATATTTATCCATTATCTACTGTTTTTTATGATGGCATCAGTTATCAAAATTTAGATATTTTGTTATCTAACACCTGGTTACGATAGCATATCGGATGGGAATCAAGTGATTTATTATCAGCTACGCGTCATTTTACACTCTCACGTGAACTTTCACAAGCCCCCGGAGATCTGATGCACACAAATTAAATATTAAAACTAAGTAATATTTAAGTATTGAAGTGATCGCACAACCAGGAGCATGTCTCAAATTGAATATTTTATTTAATATGATCGTGAACATGCAACTCTTGCGTTTAAACTGAATTTTGCTGACAACTTGATAAACTAAATAATAACTTATCACCAGCTTGTGTCCTAATGTAAACATGTCGCTCGTGAGCGTGACTGCGTGACCACCGAAACACAGGTTTTTGTTTTCACTAGTCTTGTTTACAGGACACCAAATCTATGTAATTGTGTGTATCTTTCTAGATCTCAAAATGGAATCATATCACTAAATAGTTTGTTCGAGAGTGTGGAATGTTATTCTGAGTCTGAGTTAATGTCGGTGCCGCTGGTAGTGGTAGTCGCTTCATTTCATTTGATTCCTAATTTAGCACCATATTTTTGATGAATTTTACAAACTCTAGATGGTAATATTTTGGAATACAAAAATTATGCATTAACAACAGTTAAGTATGTACTTTATTTTAAACAATATAAAAATATTATTTCTTATAGTAGGCTGCTGGTACAACAACTACACAGTACTTATATCGAGTGTCGCGACTCGCGACTCGCGACACACTCGGTGTCACGTGCGTACATTCAATCGTCCCCAACTATACATTAATCACAGTATATTTTTTTCTAATAAATACTAAGTAAGTTTTAACTTGGATTCGAGGTTGTTCAATAACCACTTATAAACTATACAATTTACAAAAACAAAAATTCTATCAACAGTTGACAGTACATTATTGATTGATTATTGTTCTTTGTCAAATAAAATCAAATCTTACAATTATATTCAACAATAAAAGCATACGAGGTTGTCACTTTCAGAACAGTTCGCGATAGTTGTGAGGAAATAAATATTATGCTCACTTGGCGAATTATCACATTTGACACGCAGCGCTCGCCCAAAGTTCACTGTTCGCGCGATCGTTCTCGAGCACAGCCGAATAAATAGAGCACGCGAGGGCGCGCGGCACGCCTCGTGCTGTGGCGTTGCCGCTGACACTGACCGCTCTGGCCTGCTGCGCCTGTTCGCAGACCGACGTCGAGGTGTTCCGCAAGGATTCCAAGAAACTGCCCATCGGAGACCCAGAGATCGACTGGGAGGAGACGGTCTACCTTAATCTGATCGTGCATCAGTTCGACTACACGCTAACGCTGGCCATCTGCACGCGGACCAGCCCCAAGGAGCTTCAGGTCCTCAAGCGGCACTCGCAAAAGGTGAGCGTCATACGCGTTCCGGCGGCGGCAGCGTCGCGCGCGCGCGTCACTAGCTGAGCCGACTGAAGAGCTTGGTGCGCGGCCACGGCAGCGGCCAGTCGTAGCGCCGCGGCACCGGCCCGCGCACATTGCGCTCCAGGTACGTGAACAGCCAGTACCACCACTCGCGCTGGATCATGTAGTGGTTGTAGCCGTTGCCGCTGCGATGCGGCGTCACTAGCAGCGAGTGGAACGTCCAGAACAGCCTGGTGGTCACGTAATACGCGATCACCACGTCCACCGTGTAGTGGCCGTGCGCTAGCAGCACGAACGACACGCCGAGCAGCGCCGAGCCCCACATGGCCCAGTGCATCGGCCACAGCTTCTTCGGCGAGTACTCTGCTACGATGAGGTAACTCAACACGAGGACCATCGTGTGTCCCGAGTATATGTAGTCGCCACAGTACGTGTGCTTGCCATTTATCGACAATCCGAAGCCGGATATTAAGTAGAACATTCTCTTGATGACTAGTAGCGGCGAGGTGTTGTTACTCTTGGGGCTGCAGTAGTATGTGGTGCTGGATACCGGAAGCACAGTCACAAACATGGTAACCGACCGGTACAGGTACAGCAGGCCGATGATGAAGAACAAGCGCCGGGCGACGATGAACCGGTGCTTATGGAACACGACCACCAGCATGGCGACCGTCGTCGATATCATGATGAGGTACTCGGACACGGCGAGGCCCCAGTCTCTCGCGTCTACGTTGTCTAGTATTATATCGTTGAGCGGTGGCGTTGTGTTTCTGTCGGGCAGTCGTTCGTGTACTAGTGACAGCGACATCATGTTCACACAGACGCATAGGAACAGGAAGAAGAATGATATAATAGTTTTCCATATTTCTTTGGGGTATCTCTCCTCGCGGACGGCGCCGGGCGGAATCTCCACGATGAAGTCGCCGGCGTGCGTGCGCTGCGGCGAGTGCTCCTGGTCGGGGTCGGACTCGTCTGTGGTGGGCTGCGGCGCGTCCGTTTTCACGGTGCGCGCCAGCAGCGGCTGTCGCTGCATGAGCTCGGCCTGACTTGGCATGTCCTCGTTGTGTCGCCGGTCGCTCTGTTGTCGCGCCGCGTTGTTGTTTAGGTCATTCCGTTTGAGGCGCGCCTCGAAGTTGATCCCTTTGATCTCGTCGTGTGCGGTGTGCGCCGCTATGTCCACATCGCAGAGCGGCGGCGTGGCGGGCGGGGAGGGCGAGGGCGGCGGCGAGGGCGCGCGCGGCACCAGCGCTAGCTGCTTGTGCGGCAGCTCATTGGCGAGGTACACGCGCACCGACTCGACCAGCGGCTCCGCGAAGTTGATCTGCTTTGGCGGCGAGGGCTCTTTGTCTGGGGAGCGCGATGAGATCGTCATCCAATCACCATTCGGCTGGATCGAACCTGGAATATAGAGAAAAGGCGTGTTAGTTCATTCTATAATTTTTTTATACTAACGTCTTCTCTTCCGGGATCATTAGCTCAAGCAAAGAGAATAATTCTTCCATAGAAAATAATATTCATTAAAACTGAATAGCAAACCCCACTCAATGTTTACTTTAGAAGGTTCTGTTCATTATCAGTATCTTCTTAAAGGTCATCTAACCATAATAAATGTTAAAGTTAAAGGTTTAAATTAAAATATTGTTTGTTAAACATCAACGTAACATTTCTAAGCGTTGTTATTATCTCTAAAGTTTGGTGTCATGTTTGAAGTGTCGATGCTAACCTGACTGTTATCTGGGCTATATGGGATACAAGTTGTCGTCTTGCATCGTTGTTGTGTAAATATGGCTGTTTCTAGAAGATACGTCGTAAACAAAATAACTCCGGAGGCACGGTTCAAAGACCGAGGGTTATGATTGCGCGACACGGAGGCGCGGTGAGCGGCGCGGCGAGCCGGCACCGGCGCCCCTCCTCGCGTATTGTCAGATGATAATAATTAGCCGCCGCTGTTTGTTGTGCTCTGCGCGGCCGCGGCGGAGCCCCGACCGTTCCACCCCTTAGCTCGCGATCATTGCGCCCACCAAATTACAATTGACTATTTGACGAGACAATAATATAATTTTCCCGACGACAGATTTCTCTTTGGCCGCTTGTTCCGCGAGTTGTTTTCGGTACGCGTTAGAAAGCTAGGGACCGTCTCCCGCTTTATTCCGACTCACCCGATCAATGTGTCAGCCGTCATTCACTGGGAACGCGCTCATCGATTGGATGTCCCGGTCCAGATATGCGCCAGAAAGAAAGCCGGAAAGCCAGCCTCGCATCCAGTAAAATCACAGGCACGTAAACGAGGTCGAAATGGAAAACTATAATGCATACACACTTCACTGCACGGCTTACGGAATTTCACTCACAATAGAGCATTAGAGCTTCTACTGTTCTACGAACTTGCGTTCACATAGATGTTCACTACACTGTGCGAAGCCCTTAGACGCGATATCAAAAAATAATATTTTATTACATGACGGGTTTCGCCGCTGCGAGCGTGCGTGTACAGTGGCGACCGCGTACTAGAAAAGATGTAGCACTGGTTGGCTTCGGTCCGTTGGCGCTCGGGCGTCGTCGGGCAGGTTCGCGTGCGTTCGGCTCAATGAAAGCAATAATTACGCGCGGCGGTGACGTCACAGCGAGACGTTCCAGTCCCCCACTCCGAGCGGGTGCGGGTGCACCGGGCCGCCCGCCGCGCGCCGAGCTAGGAGCAAACAAGCCGGCCACGGCGCGGCGCCCACCGCGCCGAGTAGCTCAATGAAATATTAACTATCACATTTGGAGCTAACTTCAAACTTGATGTTTACAGTATGGTAGGTTCCAACTCTGTTTACGGAGTTCGGCCGAGAAGCTTACAAAAAGTGGAAAAAAATCCCAAGTCGCATTTCTATAGAACAGTGACCTTTTTGGCACAGGTCCAATATTTGAAATTACTCAGATCATATTTTAAGACTTGATATTATTTACAACAATAAATTATTGTACATCATCAAACCTGTTGTAAATAAAGCGATGTTGTACTGTTGATGAAATCCTAGTTCTTACTTAGGTCGCACATAATTATCTCTGAAGCCCCGGGCATTCTCTCATGTGAGAGCCCACATAGCCGCCATCGTTGCTAGTTGATGGGTAGTGGAAGGTGTCGCAATAGTTTCCGTTCTCAGCCGCTAGGAATGTTTAAGTAAGGTGTGTGTGTGTGTGTGTTTGTAAACCGGCTATGGACGAGTTCATGACTGAGGCGTATGATGCCCTTAACCCGGGGCTATCGATGATTCTAATTTTAACTAATGTCGCTTTACATCTTACGTGATAATTATAATTGAGCTTATAATGCTCTCATATTCAAGGCATTGAGAATTTTCTATAAGATTAGAAAATGTATTGTCAGCTGCTGCGGGCTTTCGATTAGTCTCGGATGGCATCATGGCAGAGATCAAACAAGGGTCGCAGTAGGATGGGGGGCTGTTGTAAACGCTTTTTCTTCTGTTGCATCAGTGCAAAGTTCGTTTGTTCTACCCTTCGTGAAATTTTGTTCCCCTATTTTAAATTAAATATCGCCTATTTTAACAACGTGTTTTTTGAGCGATTATTCTAGTATTTTCCATAATGGTCCAAATTGTTTAGTAAAATACTACAGCAATGCCTCAAATACACGTTTTCAAAGGATCTAATTAACTGCGCTTACATTTCGACGAAGCTTTTCTGCTAAGCTCATTTTTAGCCAGTACTACCTGACTACCGCTATCAATATTATGTTCGAGAATATTCCGGTTAATATTATGTCAGGCTTCTGGGATGACCTAATTGTCTTGTCGAATGATTAACTTTAAGTCCATTAAGTGATGAATAATTAAGCTTCTATAATGACGTAGGACCTATTGACGTTAGTTCGTAGAAGAATAATGAGTAATTACGGTCCACCTCGATTACCTACGTAGCCATGTAATGTTACAATGTGCAAGTTAATACAGCCCATTGTAAATATGCACTAGTACGTATTTGTATGCAGAAACGTGCAATAATACACGTTTGTGGTCGGATTTGGGTCAAGGTGTTCAACTGGCGAGCGACGAGCGTTACCTGGACACCGGCCGGCGACGCTGATCCGACCGGCTGCATGTGATCCTTTGTTAACGGTGCACAACTATTCACAAGCCAGAAGTAAAGTAAACAGAATGTTCGAAACATGTCAGTGACGTGAAGCGATGCTGCAAGGTCGTGCAGATTACAATTCACTTCCTCACTGTCACAGACGATAGTTTGGGTTGTCCGCTACATGCCAGAATTGCCAGAGATTTTGAATAGTCCTTGTAATAGCTGCGACGTTTCATCTCACTATTGTTCATTTGATGACAATATCTATTGTGTTATGAAGACGTCGTCGTTGTCTTAAATTGGTGTTACTTTAAATAATGCTTCCATTTCTTTGAATTCTACAGTTTATCAACAAAAATTGGGTTCAATGGGAGCACGAGTGTAATACTAGTGACACTCCGGTTCAGACTACGTGCGAATGTGTGGACGTGGGCGATTCTTGCCAATAAAATCATTTCTTTCTGGTAATTATTATTCTTAATGTGAAGAATACTATACTGTTTGTGTTGACTCCAGCACGCGTAACATGACCAAAATAGAAACGGGTTTTATCGACGGAAAAATAGACAAAATGACAGATTCACAATCAATCTATTCTTCCGTCGACAAAACCCGTTTCTGTTTGTATAGATCTACGATCACTGCCAAACTCAACTATATCTACTTAAATGAAAAACGAGTCATCCTGTCGGCGGTATGACGGTCTTGTCTTATCAATCTATCAATCAAGTGACGAAAACAGATAACCAGAATATTTACTTAATCTGAAAGTAAAAGTTCTGGTTACTTACTACAATTTTCCTAACATAAAACCGACTACATAACCCTCGGTCTTCTGAGTCACACTCATTTTGTAGGAAGCTCAATATTTTGTCGTTGCTCGATGCAGATATTCCGAATGCAGATTTTCACTCTCCGCATAATACACGGTTTGTGCGAGAAAACCTAAGTCGGATTATGTTAAAACGTTCGGTTATCGTACCTAGGTCGTGTCACTCGTGTTAGTATGTGTACCGGTCCGTATTTTTTGTTTCTGAGCTTAGATTACCAGGGACATATTATATTAATATAATTGTTCCATAGATTGGTACCGTTAATGATATTGCACATCCTCATCATTCATCATTTCATTCAGATCATTTTGCCTGCTATTTAGCCTTACAGAAAAGGATGTACAGTATCATTATTACTTATATAAATAACAGTACTTAATCGAGTCATGGTAAATATATAAATGACTGTAATTAGCTCTGTCTGACAATAGTTATCCGTTGAATAACTCTGCATTCTCTGGGATTTGACTGCTGCAGTCAACAGATATCAATATGTGGCTATTGCAGTTTCAAGCTAATAAATCAACAGAGCGTCATTACCATACACATGGACATGGAAGCCACGCTCTGGCTTTGATGACATGAATTTGTTTCCAATAACGACAAGACATCAGAGTTCGCTCTTGATTCTCATAGCCCGAGTGCCTTCTATGTCAACACTTTTGACTAATGTTTATCCTATTATACCATCGGAATAACTGAACAAAGCCTATTAATTGCACTAAATCATTAGCGATTTATTGCACTTGTCAAAAACATAATCCTCTTGTTGATAAAAAATGCTTTCATGATTGTAGTTATAATGTGCTATATGTGCAGGTATACGCGTCACCCAGCCGCCGCAAGATGGACACGAAGGGCGAGGGCGAGGAGATGACTTACCCCCACATCTGCTTCATGGTCGACAACTTTGACGAGGTCAGTAAACACTGCTTGCTACAAATGTCCCATAAAGAATGTAGGTATTCTTGCGACCAACGAGATAATAAAGATCGAATTAAATCGAATAACGATAAGCTGGATGTCCAGGTGCTCTAACTTTCAACTTTCAATTAGTTCTGTATATCTTTTTCTCTTTTCTCATAATATAGGTAACTGAATGAGAATCTGAAGTGTTCGAGTCGCGTCCTATCAAGGCGAGATCGAGCGACTAAAGCTAGAAACACACTATTGTGTTGTTTCGTGTCGCGTCAGAAGCATATCGGGGTTTTAATATGGTAGTAACATGTTGTAATCTCTAGTTCCTGTCCAACATTGTATGGAACATTAACAGAAAATAGAGATTTCAACATGTTTTGTTGTGAATGTTTCGCCAGTGCAAACGCACAGTTAGAAACGCATTATAACATTACAGTGTGTTGTTGTGTCGCAGCGCGATCTGTCGTGTCGTAGCGCTGACTGCTCGACCCCGATCGCGCCAGCGCTGGCTCTTTTTGTGCACCCCACATGTATTGACAGACAACCCACTGACTGGAAAAGAAGAAGATCGGACTTGTGCGTCAACGCAAAATATTGTAGGATCTATCTTTATTCTCTGCCAGTATTTTAGTATGTACTTTTCTTATGTCTCCTTCAATCAGTGAATGGACTTCTTCAAATTGTGCTTTGTTCATTCTGAAGTAAGTATAGACGGAATGTGTCTTCTCTAATTCTTGAACTTGACAATGAAATTCACCTTCATTCTGTCTCAGCAAAAGTATAGGGTGAATCCAGTACCTTCTTTTCATTTTTTTGGTCTCAAAAAGTGTCATCACACTCATCACTCATCATCAACGATAAAAGTTGAAAGTCCTCTTCTAAATCACTTTCAGAATCAAAACAAAACATTACGAACGTGCAAGCGCTGCAAAGATTCGATTGACACTGTTCAGAAATAACGTCAGAGCCCCGACACGACACAATGTATCACGCACGACAGTCACGACACTCACGCCACAACACAGCAGTGTATATCTACCTTTACTGTGAGTGCAACGTATGTCGATTGTCGAGTAATCGAGTCGCACTCATGATTCCGACGTGATGTGCCTTGTTAGTTTGCCCTATGTGGTTACACATTATCGTTCGCTAAGCCATAGCCCATAACACTACTGGATTAATGAACGGCGTGTCTTTGTGGACAACCCTCGGGTACATACAGTTGATATAAATAAATGTTCACAGCTATTAATAACAATAACATGAGTACTAGTAACGGTAACTACACTATGTAAATATTTGTACGGTGGTATTTCATTTGTACGATAACATTAGATTATGAAAGTTTAATTTCTGTTTAGAGATAAATATATACTATACGGAACGGTATTGATTGTACATAGGTAATAAGTACGGTGATTTGCGCTGGTTTTACCAAAATGTCCAAGAAATAGGGTAATGTCTGCCTGATCGAAGGACCTGTGCCTGACCATTTCATGATACGAATACTCGTTTCGTTATGTAGTTAAATAATATCAACTAATAGTCATATGCATAAGGTATATTATGTTTTGACGATTTATCTGTTTCTTTACGTGAAACCGTTTGACCTGTCTCATAATGACAATCCAAGTTAAATACGATACTTAGGTACTTAATGATTTGTCCTTACTGAGCGTGCATCACAATATCATACTGTTGTTTTACCTGAGCACTCTAATATTGGAGAAAGCAGTATTATCCTAATGAAACCGAAACTACACGGCCGATTCTTCTTCGGCGACTAAGCAAAGTTGTTTATGTAAGGTGTGCCTCAAGGCTAGTGGCCGTTTGTTGCTGTTCAGAATTCAGTAACAACATCCGAACATGGCGGCGATAATTAACTTCTAAACGTTACTGAGAAACAATTTTCACGTAAAAAAACAGAGGACAAGTAATGGGCTGTTAATTAAGCAATTATGAGAATCATTAAACAGACTCCTTGTAAACATGGACAGTTAATTATTTGTCTGATCCACGCAGCACATCATATTTCGGAGCTTAAACGTGATAAATTCAAATTCATAATCATTTATTTGCAAATACGGGTAAATAATATGTAAGTAGTAGGTACTAGATATTTTACATTTATGTAACAATAGTATTTACAGTCTTGGTATCACCATATTTTACCCTTCGGCATGCAAAGTACAAACTTACATAAAAACAAAACACAAAAAAATTAACAAAATCAAATATTTAAACCAGTTTTAAAATAAAGTTAAAAAATAAATCCTATACTTTATCCTGCTAATACTTATCTGTGCTAATACTCAGATACGCTGTATTATGCTTTATTAAAATTAATAAAAAATCGTAACTTTCTTTGACTGTATTAACATGTACTACGTAGTAGATATGCAGCATGTCTTCAATTAGCAGCCCTTCTGTTCTCGAGCGTTGCTTTATTTGCTCTCAGTGACTATGGTACGTTGTGTAGTGTAGGTACTCATGTAGTCGGCTGTTCGATTGTCGTCTGTGCCTCAATTCTGTCTGTCGATATAATTAGACTTGGCGCTGCATTCGTTCAGCGACTCTGTAAATGGCCGTCCTTTGTCTCTGACTCTCTGGCTCTCCGTCATCTGTCTTCATCATATCGCTGTCATCAACGGTGTCTTCAACAAGAAGGTATTTAGGACTACACGAGTTTAATGCGCAGTACCAACTTGATGGAATTTGGTGTTGTTTTATTTTGTCTCTTCAAACCAATGACTTTAAACTGTGAATGTCAAAACGTTTACGTTTTCTTGTTATAATACAAAACAAAATTGGACGCGCTGTCTTGACTCTTAAGTACACTTGTGAAATTACGATTTGTATGCACAAAAACTGTTTCGGTTAATATCTGCGTTGAAATGTTGGAACTAGTCATTTCCATCAGTCAAATTGATGAGATTAGCGTGTTATATTACACAATAAAATTAGCGATTAGCAGCCGACTGACTGGTCATTATGTCCTGAGTTTAGATGTGCATTCATTTCCTTTTTTTAGGGTTCCGTACCTCATAGGGAAAAAACGAAACCCTTATAGGGTCACTCGTGTGTCTGTCTGTCTGGCTTCCTGGCTGGCTGGCTGGCTGGCTCTCTGTCCGTCTGTCCGTCTGTCACAGCCAATTTGTTCCGAATCTACTGGACCAATTTATTTGAAATTTGGTACACATATGAATTTCTGTGACCCAAACATGCACGTGTAAAATAAATAAATGAATTTTGAATATGGGGGTTAAAAAAAAAATAGTATTGGAAACTGTACAGTCACGAGCGCTAATATGTATGTATCTTTGTATAAATAATTTCAGATAGTTAATTGACTCAGGCGTGACCTTGCGGAAATCCATCATAAAACACAATAGACGATGTATATCTAGTAACTTAATCCGCTTAACCGTTCTTAAAGAGTTAGAGAACCCTGTAAGAAATCGACACGTGTTTCGCCTCTCAACGAGGCATCCTCAGGACGACGATTGACCCGCCGACGATTGACGGTTAAGCGGATTAAGTTACTAGATATACATCGTCTATTGTGTTTTAAATAATTTCATCACCACTGCTCTCAAAACGGTGAAGGAAAACATCGTGAGGAAACCGGCATGTCTTAGAACCAAAAATTCGAAGACTTGTGACATCTACCAACCCGCACTGGGCCCGCGTGGTAGATTACGGCCCACTCCCTCTCACAGAGAGGATGCCTGTGTCCCAGCAGTGGGAACATTAATAGGCTGATGATGATGATGACCTGTTTTACTCTGCGATATTGACTCTTGGCTCAGCAAAGTTTCAACAGATCGAGACAAGATCAGCACGCGTAGCATGCGCTTTCTATGTCTACGAAGAGTAGACACAGCTCTTTCTATACAAAGTGACATTTCCTTTCTTCATTTTTGACATCGCACCGTAGAAATCTTTCTTCAATCTGTCACTTTGTCTTTCGTTTCTAACTATCTTTGTCTAGGTCATTTTATATGTAGACTATTTCAGAAGAAAGTTTTCTATACCAAATTGTCAAAATCACTCTGACGACTGACAGTTGTCTATGGTAGTGAAATATTATACTCGACGGTCACAAAGTACACAGGGTTATCTGCAAAATCATGATTTTACAGAAGAGCGTTTTAAACGCAAAACTGTGATAACTAATAGAAGAAGAAAGCTATCTTCTCCTATTTTACATCATTTAGTTAATATTACCAAGGAAATGGTTAAGGCCAATATTACTGTAATGTTATTTGTTCCAAAACACGGTACTTCGACACACTGAAAAAAATAAGCTGTGCTTAGTTGTGTTAAATGTGACTTAATATCAGTAAAAATTGACAATCAAACAGTAAAAACATCCTATGACGAAACAAAGAATTCTGAGTCGAATCATATTAAAGAGTGAATTTCGTAAAAAGTCCAGTTGCCTCTTTTTACTTTGCTGCCGTCGTACTGTCTACACGGAACGTCATTTTTGTCTACTCTTCCGTCGACAAAGCGGTGCTCATGCTACGCCTGCAGGCTAGACTCATTTCGTCAAACATTTCTAAACGAAATCGATTTATAGCCATTTAATATGCTGTTTCTTGGTAATCAAAATGCCATTCTAGAAATGATACTTCGTTGCATCCATATGTCGTTATGCAAGACAATAAAAATAAACATAAGTACAGCTAGAGCTACAAACGTTATGAAACCACAGCAAAATGCACTTGCAAAAGTTTCATAATGTAATTTTAATTGTTACCTACTACGTTATTAATTTCGTAACATGTGTGTTTTATTGTATAATGCTTCGGAACCGGGAAAGCTAAAGCATTAGTAAGGTTAAGAGGGTCATTGTTGAAAAATTAAATTGGTACCGGCCGGCACAAATACTGAATAGAGATTATTTGGTGAACTGCGGTGACATGACCATTAAATTTAAATGCAGGCCGGCTTTAATCCAGATTATTCACGAAATAGCCAATTCCGTAGTTAACCGATATAGTGTGTTAATGGCGAAGGCTTGCTTGTGGGAGCGTTGGTGTCGCGGGCCGGCTGGCCGGACGGTCAGCTCGGGCGGTCGCGCGGTCGTATCGGCAGTGGGCTCCACGACCTTGCGCACGGGCACTCTCGCTCGGTTTGTTTGTTTTCGTCGCCTGTTGACCGATATGCAGTGTGACACACACAAGTGCCAACTCCGCTATCGTATGTTTTGACACTTCACACATATTAAAAGATAAAAATAAATAGGGAGGTACTCCAAAAGTTGCTTCAATCATACGAATCGTTGAATTAATCGCACTTTATCAGTGTTATCGTATTATTTTGATTGGTACTTTTAGGATTTGATACAAGATAGCTTGCTATCAACATGCCATTGAGTATCTTTATCCTTTCATATTATGAAACAAAGCCCCCACCGCGTCTGTCTGAATCTATCTGCGATAAACTCCGGATTTTCAAACGGTTTTCACCAATGGACGGAGTGATTCATGAGGAAGGTTTAGATTAAGTGAGAAGAGACAGTGTTCGGCCAAATAATTATCTAAAAATGATTTAATACAACAAGTGAACGGTGTTGATGTTATTATTATTATAATAAATATAATGAAGATTGTTGAAGACGTCGGAAAAAACCATGCTGACTGGAGTGACTAGGAGCTTCACTGACATGCGCCGCGTAAACCGTAAGAGATACATAAAATTAATGTTCTACAGGATTTTACATCAAAAAAAGTCCGCCATAGCATATGTCCATCTTCTAAAGATGACCGACAGTAACAATTTATAATTTTCAGTATTTGAGAAATACCTACCTTAAAAGATATCACAGATTCAAAGTTACACGTAAGAAAATAATTATGGTTGGCGGTGCAATGCTACGTTGTCTCCCCAGTCAACGACCTTTTTCTCGGCTATTAGGTATGCGATCATCGCTTAGCTCACTTTTAATCCCGGAAGTACTTTCCCGTGGAATATTTTGCGACATCGCTGGCGAAGCCGTGGGCAAAGGCTAGTCGGCAATAACAATCAATGTATTTTAAGAATACTTAATCTTCCTCTCGATTTGTCTGCTTGTTTACCTCTAACTAGGGAATTAAATTTTCCATACATTTTTCAGTTTCCTCGATAGCTCCACTAAATGATTAATATCGCGGCGATTTCGCACAATACATCGTGTTAGTTCAAATTACGTAATGTTAGTTTATTTCTGGAAATAGGCAATGAGTGTAGGCGCTGTATATATGTTTTCGCGGCTTCTCACCGTGACACAGTTTGCAATTTGTTGTTAAATAAAATAAAAATAGCAAGTTTCCTATTTTGCGGCCTGCGCTTTTATATGCTAACGCGACTGTACCTAAAACCTAAATAAAAAGGTACAGCTGCTGAATAGATTTTTGTTTCTCCCCTTTTCTAAGGTTTTAAATGATCTTAGCAGCGTCACAGATTAATCTGTGGCAGCGTCTCGTATGAAAATATTATGTATGTAAGGAAAAATCTACATCTTTTTAATAAAATAAGTGATAGACATAATTTTAATACTAGAAATAAAGATAAACTAGATCAACCATTTTTCAGATTATCTAAAGTACATACATCTTTTATGGGGTACTGTGTTAAATGTTACAACAAAATACCTTGTGATATATTACAATTAAATGAAAGAAAATTTAAAACTCATGTAAAAAGTACACTTTGTAAACAAGCATATTACAGATTAGAGGATTATATCCAAGATAAGAATGCTTGGAAACATGCTGGTCCTGCTCCATAGGACAATTTAGAGTCTAGACAAAATCAAACTGGTTGCTTACTTAATTGTATTTGTTTTTTATTATATGACATTGATTTTACGAGTACATCCTGTGATTACTTCCTCACACACTGACTTATTAATTGTAATTTTTTAGTAGATTCGTCTATTTTTACAATGTTTGTGAATATGTGAACACCATGTATCTACCACATAATTAATTTATCTGTCGTTTGCTCGACTTTAAATTCTTTTTACTTTATACAGTAATTTTATTCTAGGTGCATCGTCTTCACATATAATTATATAAATAATGTACCTATACAAAATATTGTAAAACATTTTAAAAAGAGTAACGGTGGAGTTTCTTGCCCATTCTTCTCCATACGAAAACTACCTTTTGGAAGGGGCGGTAGAATCAATACTTTATTTTGTAAATTTTGACGTTCAAAAGTGCCTTCAAGGGCCTATTTGAAATAAATGATTTGACTTTGACTTTGACTTTGACTTTGAGCTACTCGTACATACTTGTTTTACCTTTTTGTTAGAGGAAGTTCAATTATAGTTTGGAAAATCCAAAAGTGCACGTCTCATTCATAACACTCATTCATAAACGAAAAAGAAATTCAAAACATAGTTTCTAACAAAAATGAACAATTTATCACTTTTCATGAAGTCGTAATGTCAAAGACTATTTACAAAGATATTTACTTGGCGGTTGCTAGGCAACTTACGGACGTCAAGTCCAAGGTTGGAAATATTTAGTTATAGCTATTATATTTTAGTTAGTATTTTATCCACACTAATCCACACTAATATTATAAAGAGGAAAACTTTGTTTGTTTGGTTGTAATGAATAGGCTCAAAAACTACTGGACCGTTTTTAAAAATTCTTTCACCATTCGAAAGCTATATTATCCACGAGTAACATAGGCTAAATTTTATTTTGGAAAAAAATAGGGTTCCGTAAAATATTTGGGTTTTTCGGACACAAGGTGTAAAAAATCAACCAGAAAAGTTACTTATTTTGCGTACGCTGCCTAAACTATAAAAGATAGAACCATAAAATGTTCTAATTAATTGGAGATCTTATAAATATATACAAAAAAGTCCGCGACACACTATACCTATCTGTGTCGAGTGAGGCACAACAACCATTTTTTTATTTAAAAATCTTAATTTTTTTTTTAACTACATTTAAACGCATTTATTTTACTCATGCTATTAATCCTTATCAAAATAAATTATTTCATCACTAAGAACAGTTTATGTAGATAATATTTGGTATTTAAAAGATTAAAATTGGACGTTTGGTTTTGAAGTTATGGCAAAATTAAAATATTACTATTTCAGCGTCACCAAGGCGGGGGTGCGCGTGCGGGAGGGGAGTTTAGATCTATGAGTAAGGTACCCGACTCGGCTCCCTACGCAGCGGTCGTGCGCGAAGTCTAATCATTTTCGTTCGATTTTTATTAGACTTCATTCTTAAAACTACACATCTATGCAGCCTGTGGATAATGATGATGTCGTTTGTCCATCTTTCGCGGCAAAACGGAGTGACGAATTGATGTTTTTTTTTAAGTGGAGATAGTTAATAGTTAAATAAAAGGATGGACAGTGACATGGGCTATTTACCGCCCAACGAAGTGGGTGCGGGTCAGCTAGTTAATTATAATTAAACTATTTTAAATAAACGAGCCATTTTCAATAGGGTTCCTTCTATGGCTGAAATGAATGTATAAAAAAAAATCGGCTCAATTAATTGATTTTATCGCAAGCTACAATGTTTTCAGGGTTCTAAATTGATGGACAGGATTTTTTTTTCAACTATTTTGATGCTTTTTCCATTTCTGCTGCATTAAATCAATTGTTAAAATGTACAGTATTAATCTCCATTTAATCATCTATACAATGGTATATAAACTAAGTAGGTTCTGTGTACTAGCAGGAGTGTAACAATAAAAACAGTTACAGAAATGGGGCAATTTTCGATCGTAGAGCACACTCTAATGCTTCGCATTATGAGTCGTGCAATATAAATGTTGAATCGAATTGAATTGTATGGATTGAGTTATCTGAATTAAATGAATTTTATTTTATTTATTTTTATTTAATATTGAATTTTCCGCTAATCCGATTATGTATATACATGTCCGATTATGTATTTGCCTCCCCAACGGCACGAGTGCTGTGATAAGCAACACTTGTTCTCACTTCAGTTTCAATGGGAAACTCAACCATGCGCGCTACAGTAGGTACCTGCGGTTCTCTTCAATGACAGGTAAATTACTTTAATGAATGGCTAGCTTTGAGGGGTTCCATATACTTTATGTCAACCACATAAAACCCATTGTTGCGAAAATCGAATACACGACGGTTCGGGTTTATTGAACGAATTAATCGCACCAATATAATAAAACTTTTGGCGATGAGCAATAGATTCAATGAATGTTTAAAGCACCTATTGAATTTATTTAATTAGTACTTACTACTTTTGATGCTGTTATAATCTTATAAGCAGTCTTCAAAACATCGTCTAGTCCTACATGATCAGTTTCTGTATTGGTTTCGGCTTCTCTAACCCTTGGTGAAAACATACATTATTTAGATCCATCGGATGAGTTTGAAGTGGAAGTAATTAATAGCTGTAGTGCGAGTCGCGTCCCTGAACTCTTGTTACAGACGCTAGTCTATTAGTCCATTGTAAGTTTATAACAAGTTACGAGATGTATGGGCAATAAAAGTCGCTCGTCGGGTCTGTGGGGCGCATGGCCGCGCATATCGTGGCGCGTGGCCGCCCTGTCGAACTCCAAGTGCTGGAAGTGAACACACTACACTGGCTTATCGCTTACCGTTATATTTATCAAATTAATTTTGTCATTGCCTTTGTTCATTTATGGCCAAATATCCAATTTCACCAATTTGTCGAATAACATTTTTTATTTAAGTTCGGGTTCCTTGATGGCATGATAATGAAAGTGATGCTTATCTTAATGCCTTTGTAATTTAACATAAGAAACAAGAAGATGTAGAAGATTGCATCAAAACGACAAAATGTATAGTTTGAATGAGTGAATTATTTTCAGTTTTAGCATCAGCTAATCAAACAGTCTGTAGTTAATAGGTCAGCGTGCATGTTCATCACTACATAGTATAAAACAAAGTCGCTTTCTCTGTCCCTATGTCCCTTTGTATGCTTAAATCTTTGAAACTACTCAACGGATTTTGATGCGGTTTTTTTTAATAGATAGAGTGATTCAAGAGGAAGGTTTATATGTATAATACATGCATAATATAGTAAGCTATAATTTATAAATTAATCACGCGGGCGAAGCCGCTGGCGGAAGCTAGTGTAGGTATATGTCGTAGGTTCTCTCATATAATTGACGCGCCACACTGCCCTACTTCGAGTCCCACACGAGCGTTATACAATAAAAGGCTAAACTAAAGGTCTCGTCTGTTTTCTTACAAAGCAAATGTATCTTTATTTTATTATTATTCACTTGTTGGCTTTCCAGCATGTTTGACAACACATTCTGAAGTAAAATGAGTCACAAAAGAAATGTCTTTTGCCAAATGCATGCAGCATCATCATTTGAGACCAAAAAGATGGCGTAACAATTCAAGAAGAAAATGAACGAGAGGGACGTTAAGATACAGTTGATGTATTTCATAACAACTTCATTCGTATAGGAGAGTATTGCTCGTAACATCGTATTCTGTTCCATCCGAGAGCGAAGGTGTGTTGGCTGAAGCCGGCTATCGCGCAGTATCAGTGCACTCGCTGCGCTTACTGGCCTCGCTCGCTGGCGCACTCGCTTGCCGCTTGGAAAGGCTCCAGATGGCCCAATTTCATTGTGTTCCTATCAGCTTCTGGCTACAGCTCTTACGTATCTTGTTTACTTGTCTACAGTGTACATTGAGAGCAGTTACTTTTTATCTGAATAAAGAGTTGCTCTCAATAACACACTATTTGGCATGAGACAACACTTTTTGATGACAGTAAGTTAGTTTTTGCTACTAGGTATGTGTCTTGAAAATGTTAGCATATACTTTATCAAATTAATCAATATCATCGTTTCCAAGTTCATTGTGCAATAGGGTTGACTGGGGAAAAATTAAATCTATTTAGTCCGTCAGTCAGATATTAAAAAAATATTAGACACGTGTATTTTGAGTTTGCTTTATCAATATAAAAAAATGTTTAGATAAAACGTATTAAAGTTGGGTTGTGGGCACTTGTGGGGGCTCGCCACGTCACACACAAGTCAGTATAACGTCTACCGGGGAGTGAAATATTTTTATTTAGTATTGCCGTAATCTTTTGATTTGGATTAAGTACGTAAAAAAAGAAAAATATTCCAATATTTTTTATTAAAAATTAAACAAAATTTCAACATCCCTTATGTATGACTGAACTAAATTCGCGCATTATGAAAGTAATGTCGATGGCAGTTTTCCCGAGTGGAGTTAAAAACAATAACATTGATTCATGTATTCACAGAAGAAGAGCCGTCACGTTACCGATGCGTAGTATGCGTACGCACGGCTACACATCAGGCTATACATTTCCAGATTATGGTGATCTCGCATTGTAAACGATTTCCGTACAATACGATGTCAGCTTAAATTGGAAATGTACTACTGCAGCGTGAATCATACAATGACATCATCGCGAAAACTTGGACGACATCCCCACGATATTCGCGGTTATATGCATCATAAAGTATACAGGTCATATACTTACATTGAAAGTACCAAGTGACAACGTTCCTACATAAGCAGGGCGAGGCTGCATCAAGAGCCCTAGCACGGAAAAGCCTCGTGTGCCACGTTATTGACAAAGTCAAAAGTCAAATAATTTATTTCAAATAGGCACTTTTGAACGTCAAACATTCGATGGACTATCAATTTTTGACCGACGAAAACGTTTGGCACTTTTGGCATGACATATTTAGTACGGACAGTGAAGTGTATAGGCATTTTCGGCGTGTATTGTATTGATCTGGCGTGAATCTGTGTGCAACAGTCACGACCGCGACCGGAGCGAGCCAGCCGACCGGTAATTAAATCCGGTGCACCGCGGGGCCGCTATCGATCAACATTTGTCTTATATGAAACAGTACGGTGACTCCATGGGCTAATTTCACCTACAAAGTGTTTAGCACGAGACAGATAATTTTCCAGACCTTGTGGACGTCTCCTCGTCTGTTATATTAGCGCCGCGTCTAGCATATTAATGAAGCACTTACTTATTTCATTGTTTTTAAGTACAACAGCACCACTTAAGTGTGTTTGGACTCAAACTGCGTTATGCTTATGATTAATAGTGCAAGGATTGCGATAACATAAAATGCAAAGCCAGTTTCTTTGTTGTTCGTATCTTTCCGGTTTCGCTTGTGTTAGCAAATAGAATATAATATAACGGCAGGTCATCGATGTAATGTAACACACGTTTACTGTTCTCGATATAGCCGTTAATGGCGATACAATCGTTTCATGTATAATACGGTAGTGGATTATCTCGTAAACATGTTATTATGCTATAGCAAGGAGATTGCCATCTATAAGGTGCTTTACATTGGCGAGCACGCCAAGGAGACGACCGAGTGACACGCAATCACGGTCTTAATAGGAGAAATGTACAACCTTATCAAAATTCAATCTCCTAACGAACAACTTCATATAGACTTGCAAAGACTGCCTCTTTTCCTCATTCAATATTTTAATAGCTATTTAAATAAAATGTCGTGAACAGACCACAAACAGGAAAAATTTAGGAAATTAAAGTTCCTGTTTTTTTTTTCGAAACATGTGGTGCATTGTGTCAGTACGTACAGGTGCACTTGATGCCTACAGCTAATGACTAGGTATGGGTCGTACTGTGTCACGACAATTTCATTCATCCTAGTTCCAAATCTTAGATAATTAGAGGCAGGAGTGAGCGCAGGCGGAGTCCATGAATGTCGGCCAGATAGACCGGCGGCGCTCGGTGCACATGCACTGGCGCACGGTGTTGAGTTACGTTCTCACGGCTTGCACCCACAACTTGCATAGCTAAAAGCCTTCACTGCATATGATTACAACTTAGTGACTACAGAACAGATCTTACTAGCTATTTTAAAAGACTTTACGTTAATATTTGCTTTAACAAAATATCTAAAATATTGCAAGTTATTTTGCTCAAATATACTTCACTCCTGAATCAGTAGTAAATTACTATATTCACTCGGTATGCTATTGTTTATAGGTTTACACAGTTTAGCTATCGATACGCTGTCGAAGTGTGGATATTATGTTTATCGTCCACGTGTGAGGCTTGCAAAGTATCCCTCCTATTTCTCTTTATTCCGTGATATGCGACCGCTCGCAACAGCATCATGTTGGATCTCCCAGAGATAAAACAGTAAATCTCGCACACAATGAACAGAGCAGCGAGTGAATAGCTCCACAGTTGATGCACATTCTAGCTCTGTTAATAGATTAGGTATATTGTCGATGTCGGCATTCAACCGTTATCTCAGTTACATTCATTTGCCTATTTATCTGTGAATAGGCTTTGTGGAAGCATGTGATGGCAATCTGTTACTGGCTCGAATCAATTGACAATATAAATTATGATATTTAAACGAGTACATGCAAAACAAAATAACAGTTCTATTACGCATCAAGCGACTTTGAAGCGAACAATTGAATCGATTCGATGTCTCGAAGTATTTGGAATTAAGAAACTGGTTTTGAATGAAGTTGCTGTTTTGCCTCATTGCCTGTTCGTCCTTGAGTATAAACAGTTTCATTATCAGTCATGTTTATTATGATCATGCGATTTATCTGGCGACCTAAATGCAGCTCATTCATAGTCATGCGAAAGAAATTGTTGACTAACTGCGAAGTCTTATCTTGGGAGGAATAATTATCATGGACTTTAGAACGGCGACTCCTAATTGCGTATTAATTTCAAATAGTTAACGTAATTGTGTTTAATTATCAGTATTCATTCGTAAACAACCGACATTATACGTATATGGCTACTGGGACTCATCAGGTGACTCACTACCTACCAGGAAGTTGATTTGTCATTAATAAAAGCTGTTATCAAAGTAAATTTAACTAAGGATTACAACTTAAATAAGGAAAGTACAATTAACGTTGGATATTTCAATACCCAACATTTATTACAACAGTTCCATGCTTCCGTACAAAAATTGCTTATCAGTATATCCTCATTAGCTGGTTTGATTTTGGTTGGTTGGTTGTGCTGGTTTTAATTGAAGGTCTTTAGTGAGTTTTCAAATTCAGTATTATAAATTTATAATACAATTTATAGCTCGTGGCTTTTTTCATATTAAGTTTAGTATAAATTATTCTTCTCTTTTTAAAGCTTCCCGAGTTCCTGACTATAAATTGCACGTTCGCGTTGTATTTATTGTATGAAGTTATAGACTAATTATAATAACAAGGATTTTTATATGATCGATTATTCAACCTGCTATCTGATTGCGTAACACATTTTCGTAAACGATTCCGACTAATCTGTTTCATTTCGACAGTTCACCAACATTCATTGCGTTATTTACGTTGTAGAGAGCGGTTTTTTTTTTTGATTTTATGAAGTAATGGATTAGCAATCTGTTTTAAAACAATTTAGATTGTGATTGATCGTGTATTACGTAATTAGGGTACTGAATTTATCATGAACAATGTTTTGTTCGAATCAAAACAAGTAAACGATGCCAGCTCGTTGTAATCAGCTCAGTTAATGTTGCGATCATTCTGTTGGGTTTACCTTCGTTAGTTATCATAATTATAATCGTGTCAGACTCGCGGCTGTTCACGCGCTAAGTCGAGAGGAAAACAACAGTATCTGTAGTTAGCGACGCAGTCTATTGTCACATTGTATTAAAATTGAGTAAAACTGAAGGCGCACGTCAAGGTGAGGTCGGTCATTGTGTGATAGCTAGTATGGCGCGGCTTTTTGTACATTATTTGCAATTTTAGTGTTTAAACTTTAAACTCTAAGTACCTCCATTATAGGAACGACGTATTCCTTGACACTGTCAGGTGCATATTACTTACTTATTATAAATAATACTTACCTACTTGAATGTGAACTTCAAAACACCTACGTAACGCTTTTCTAAGTGGCAAATCTGAATATTAATCAGATACCTATTTATATGCACTTTATTTCCGACCTCTGATTTCGCAGTTAGGTACTCGAGTACACAACTCATGACTTGGGAAATATGTAATATAGTTACACATAACAAATATGGAAATCTATGATGATGACATCATGGCGGCTAGTTATAGTTTAAATGAGTAACGTTTCAAGTATTTGCGTGATACGTTACTGGGTGTTTAAGGGGATTAGCATATTTAAATTAAGGCGGCTCCCTGACCAAAACGCCGCGCTAGCCGTTTTTTGTACAGTTTTTAGGAGCGAACTACTTGTTATTTAAAAAGAAATATCAACTAATAAAAATACATTAAATTTCTACATAATCTTGAGTCCAAACGGATCGTTTTTTTTTTTTTTTTTAATATGTATAACTTTAATTAATCTCCTTCCAACGAAACCTTAAAAATAAGAAATAATGATTTATAATATGATTCTACTCGTAAAGTAAACATTATTTAACTTTGCTACTGACACTAATGGATAGACAATTTAATAACGAACATTTGCAACGTTTTTTTTTTTTCAAAAGACCAAATTTTGATTTTATAAAGATTTTATTCCAAAATCTGGGCGTATTCACTACTGTAATTCATGCGCCCCATACCGGGATTCAGTGCGCCGCAAGGTCTCGAGGGGGAAACACGTATCGCTTGTCACCGCGTCGGTCACGTGATCAAGCACACACACACACATCGTCACATTATCAGTCGATCGATTCAGTAGATAATAATATAAGTTTGTATTTATACTATTGAGTTTTGCGAAAAGACGCTACTATTGTGTAGGTAAACTGTAAACACACAAAATGCGAAAGTACAAGAAAGTTGAATGAATTTGGTCAAAACCAAAATCCAAGATGGCGGCTGCATTTTTCGTCATTGGTGTCGTTTTATTAGTTTTCAGCGGATCTAAAGTTGATAATGAGGTCAAAATGTAAATCCAAGATGGCGTCTGTGAAAATTTTCTAATTTTTCGTCATGGGCGACGTTTTCGTAGTATTTGAGGGTTCTAAAGCCGATAGTGAGGTCAAAATGTAAATCCAAGATGGCGGCTATGAACATTTTCTAATTTTTCGTCATGGGTGTCGTTTTCGTAGTATTTGAGGGTTCTAAAGCCGATAGTAAGGTCAAAATGTAAATCCAAGATGGCGGCTATGAACATTTTCTAATTTTTCGTCATGGGTGTCGTTTTCGTAGTATTTGAGGGTTCTAAAGCCGATAGTAAGGTCAAAATGTAAATCCAAGATGGCGGCTGTGAAAATTTTCTCTTATTTCGTCATGGGTGTCGTTTTCGTTGGTTTCGATGGTTCTAAAGCCGATAGTGAGGTCAAAATGTAAATCCAAGATGGCGGCTATGAACATTTTCTACTTTTTCGTCATGGGTGTCGTTTTCGTAGTATTTGAGGGTTCTAAAGCCGATAGTAAGGTCAAAATGTAAATCCAAGATGGCGGCTATGAACATTTTCTAATTTTTCGTCATGGGTGTCGTTTTCGTAGTATTTGAGGGTTCTAAAGCCGATAGTAAGGTCAAAATGTAAATCCAAGATGGCGGCTGTAAAATTTTTCTCTTATTTCGTCATCGGTGTCATTTTCGTAGGTTTCGATGGTTCTAAAGCCGATAGTGATGTCAAAATGTAAATCCAAGATGACGGCTGTAAAATTTTTCTCTTATTTCGTCATCGGTGTCATTTTCGTAGGTTTCGATGGTTCTAAAGCCGATAGTGATGTCAAAATGTAAATCCAAGATGGCGGCTGTGAAAATTTTCTCTTATTTCGTCATGGGTGTCGTTTTCGTAGGTTTCGATGGTTCTAAAGCCGATAGTGAGGTCAAAATGTAAATCCAAGATGACAGCTACGAAAATTTTCTCATTTTTCGTTATGACTTGCCTACTACCGGAAAAACTACAGTTGCAACGTACGCAGATGACACAGCCTTACTTGCAACACACACAAATCCCGCTACTGCATCTAGATATCTACAGCTCCATATAAACAAACTCGAGGAATGGCTAAAAGTTTGGAGAATCAGAGCAAACCAAAGCAAGTCCACGCATGTAACCTTTACGCTCAGAAGAGATACCTGTCCACCAGTGGTTCTGAACAGTGAAGAGATTCCTCAAAATGACAACGCCAAATACCTGGGTATGCACCTGGACAGAAGGTTAACATGGCGAAAACACATATGGACTAAGAGAAAGCAGCTCGACGCAACGCTAAGAAACATGTATTGGTTAATAGGACAGCAATCGCAAATGAGCACACAAAGCAAGCTAACGGTCTACAAAGCAATTCTCAAACCGATCTGGACTTATGGTATCCAGCTTTGGGGTACGGCCAGCCAAAGTAATATTGAGATATTGGAAAGGTTTCAGACGAAGTTACTTCGGGTTATCTTTAACATACCTCAATATATTAGCAACAAAATAATATAATCAAGACTTGAAAATACCCACAGTCAAACAAGAGATAACCCAATACAGCGGCAAATACCAGAAGAGACTCTCAAAACATCAAAATGAACTTGCTCTAAAACTAAGTGGTGATGGTGGCCTGCAATTTAAGAGATTGAGGAGATATAGCGTCCCAACTCTCCTGGACAGATTCAGCTGATTGGATTGAGAAACTTAACTGCGAAGTTATCACCAAGCTCCAAAACCTTAAAAAAAAAACCCAGAGATATCGGACAAAGAAGTAGCTTATTGTTATTGACGACAGATTGCTACGAGGCAGAAAGAACAGAAAAAAAAAAAAAAAAAAAAAAAAATATGGGTGAAAAAAAAACTACGAAAACGATACCAATGACAAAAAATGAGAAATATTTCACAGCCGCTATCTTGGATTTACATTTTGATCTCACTATCGGCTTTAGAACCCTCAAATACTACGACAACCACGACGAAAAATGAAAAAAAAATTGCAGCCGTTATCTTGGATTTCCATTTTGACCTCACTATCAGCTTTAGAACCATCTAACTAAAACTACGAAAACGATACCAACTTTTATTTATCAGTATAAAAGTACATCATTTATGTGGTTAAATACAATAGGTATTCATTAGTAGTAGTAGTATATTTATTTATTTTCAAAATAAAGTCTAACAAAAATTTCTTACCTCGCAATCTTTACGTAATGTCAAAGACTATTTATTTTGATATTTTGTCGGTTGCTATGCAACGGATCTTACGGTCACGTCCTGACGCGAGTTTAACATTTCAAAAATTACAGATTGTAAAGCAAACTTTCATCCCCTATTTCCTTTTTAACCGACTTCCAAAAGGAGGGGGTTCTCAATTCGTCTGTTTTTTTTTTTTTTTTTTTTTTTTTGTATGTTTGTTACGCGATTTCTCCGTCAATTGTGGACCGATTTTAAAAATTGTTTTTTTGTTTGAAAGGGTATGCTTCCGAGGTGGTCCCATATAAATTGTATTAACTTTACTTGGATAGTTTTTGAGTTAGCTTCAATAATACGTATTTTTCCCACTTAGTTTATATGGATGATATGATGATAACTTCCAATCACTGTTATTTACATAGCAGGTTAGTGGTATTTGAATTGTATGGGGTAGGTACCACAACTAAAAAGTGCAAAATAAAAACTTTTTATAAAAAAAGAACAACCGACTTCCAAAAAAGACACTACAAAGTCAAAAATAACTTTAATTTCGGAAGTCGGTGGCAAAAAACGAAAGTTCAAAACCAAATACACCGACTTCCGAAATTAAAGTTATTTTTGACTTTGTAGTGTCTTTTTTGGAAGTCGGTTGTTCTTTTTTTATAAAAAGTTTTTCAAAAAGTTGTTGCCGACACCTAATTTAATTTATTTAATACCAATAGGTACAGTTTTATATACCGTATATATACTTGTACTTAAAATTTAAAAAAACAACGGGTTGCACTCCGGGAGTGCCGACAGAAGTGAAAACTTGAACATTAACGTTGTGCATCTTTGAATATTTTGGAATGGTTAGGGAATAATTTTGCATGAATTGCTTTATTTATCAGTATAAAAGTACTATAGTTTATGTGGTTAAATACAATATTCATTAGTAGTATATTTATTTATTTTCAAAATATAGTCTAACAAAAATAAACAATTTATCCATCCATCACCCATCAAAATAGGTAAAATTTCTGACGCGAGTTTAAAATATTCACAGCCGCCATCTTGGATTTACATTTTGATATCACTATCGGCTTTAGTACCCTCAGATATTACGAAAACGACACCCATGACGAAAAATAAGAAAATGTTCGCTGCCGCCATCTTGAATTTAAATTTTGACCTCACTATCGGCTTTACAACCCTCAAATACTACGAAAACGACACCCATGACGAAAAATTAGAAAATTTTCGCTGGCGCCATCTTGGATTTCCATTTTGACCTCACTATCGGCTTTAGAACCATCGAAAAGTACGAAAACGACACCCGTGACGAAAAATGAGAAAATTTTCGGAGTCGCCATCTTGGATTTCCATTTTGACCTCACTATCGGCTTTAGAACCCCTGAAAACTAATAAAACGACACCCATGACGAAAAATGACAAAATTTTCGGTGCCGCCATCTTGGATTTCCATTTTGACCTTACTATCGGCTTTAGAACCCCTGAAAACTAATAAAACGACACCCAAGACGAAAAATGAGAAAATTTTCGGAGCCGCCATCTTGGATTTACATTTTGACGAAGTTCACAATGTGAATTCGAAAGAAGAAAGTCGCATGGAGCATAAGTATCAACGCTTTTTCGCGTGACGATTTTTACTAGCTACCGCAAACAGCGCATTATAACTTCGTTCCAAAAAAATATTTTTCGAATGTGTGCACAGAGTACTTTTTATGAATGTGTGTGATGTCTGTGAATTCTAAGGTCAGTGATTTTTACTTGTATTCGTAAGTTGTTCGCCTGATGGCGCTAGTAATGTTTTACGAAGTATTGTAGATGTGGGGTGCGGCAAAGAGGGAACGAATGCTCAAGGTTGCTTGGTCGGGGTACCACCTTAAATTAAACGGCTTAGCTGACGATATCTCATTAGAGTTAACTACATTTGTGTGTTCTCTGTTCACTCTTGCTTTGTTACAATGTTATTTTGTAGTTAAACTGTTGTAGACAAAGAACACCATTACTTCGAAGATAGTTTATCTGTTTTAGTCTTGTACTGTATGTTATTTGTGGAAAAATATGTTCAGTAGCTATTGAGAGGATCACGTGTTTCTGCTCACGGAGTGGCTCAAGTTTGACATTGACACGGGCGTTATCGCCGAATCAGTATTTACCTAATGTGCCTCTTCTAAAGTGGTCTGTTCCTAATATACTCGTGTATTCGTGTTTGACACCTCATTTATACGCGATCATAATCGCTAAGTTTTCTATGCCAAACGTTTGATAGCACGAAATTGGTCTTTCAAAGAAATTACCTGTTTTCTGTTGTAAGTATTAGGTTAGTTGTTGAATGAACATTATTATAACTTATGTGTCAAAACGTGAATAAGTTGTAATTATTGTGGTTCGAGGGTCGTAGGCAAGTGTAAGGAAAATCATAGAATTCTGTTATTAACAAATAGACCAACTAGTTGGCACTTGAGTTATTATCCTCATTTGGTTACTATGTAAATAGCAAATAGAACTTTTCTTCCTGTTATGGCACTAGAGTATTATCCTCATTTGATTACTCTGTGAATAGCAAATAGAACTTTTCTTCCTGTTATTGTCACATGATGTTATGTTGTTATTTCTCCCTTGTAGGATAATTTCGACATTCTTTGATTTGCAAGGCTCCCTCGTGCGTGGCCGATGCTGAAAGACTGGCAATAAAAATAAGCATCAGACACACAAAGGTGGAATCAGGCTGTCAGTCCACTGAATCGGAACGTTGTACGATGGCAAAACTAGTCAATATTGCTGTGGCCTTATGATCTCTATCCACGAGCTACCTATTCTAGTTTCCTTTTGTTTGTTGTTTTGTAGGGGTATAAGAGAAGAATATATTCCCTTCTCCCTTTTCCCTTGTGTGGAGAAGAACGTGCAAGAAATTCCATTCTAGCCCTGCTATCTTTACTTTTGATCGAATGATAATGCTTTGTGTTTGCGTGCAGGTGTTCTGCGACATAGTGGTGCGCGACGGCGAGATGGTGTGCGTGGAGCTGGTGGCGCGCGGCCGGGGCTGCGCCGCGCAGGCCGTCATCTTCCTCGGCTCCATCCGCTACGACATCCTCACCAGGGTCTACGACTCCAGGGTAAGCTTCACTTTCTACAAGATGTGCGACAATCTTGGCTATTTAGTTACTTCTATCTTATACTGTGTTGTCTCACCATTGGGTAACCAGCTTTACCATCTGCCTGACCTTGTTGAACTGTACCTATAAGTTACACTGGAAGCCGAACCCCAATTGGCTTCCAATCTAACCGGATGCAGCTGAATACCAGTATTTTACATGGAGCGACTTGCTATCTGACTCTCTGAGCTCCACAACTCAGCTACTAGATAACACGATGCTCCTGTGCTTTTATCATGAGAGTTCTTTATTTCTATGTGTATTTAAGATTTCACTCCTTAATTTACTATCTCCGACTCTCTATTTTGGCGAGTACTTAACTGGTGAAACCTTACAAAACCGTGTGTAGGATTATCACTCCATTAACACAATAATGTCGTGACGATAGCTTTCGTCTATTATCGTGTAAGCTTAGCTTAAACGGTTCTCATGCGGCGCGCGGTGTGAATTGAACAATTATTATGAATTACATGTAAATTCCATAATTTACTAAAATAAACAAACATACTCAACACGAAAGCAAGAAATATTTTTCTTTGCTATGTTTTCTTTCAAGTGTGACATGCTTACATAAGTAACGTGTACAAGTACTTTATGAAATAAGCGGCAAGAAATTATATCATTTATAATAGGTAAATAACACTTAGAAAAACTTGAAAGAGATTGAGAATCGACGTTTTTTGTGAGGAAGCTGTGAAAAGGATCTGAATCCATATATCAAATCTTAATATATATAAATCTCGTGTCACAATGTTTGTCCTCAATGGACTCCTAAACCACTTAACCGATTATAATAAAATTCGCACACCATGTGCAGTTCGATGTCGGGAATCCATCGCGGATTTCCGGCCACCGTAGGCGCGGGCTTGCGGACGGAGAGTGATGGGTAGCTCTCCGTCCGATCAGGACCAAGCCCGGGTCGACGGCGCGTAGTGTTCCACGCGCGCCTCAAAGAGTCGTCAGCGAAGCTGAAGGGGTCCGTTTGGGCCGATGCCTACCACTGGGGTTGCGGATAAGTCCTTAGGGGAAACCGTGGCCCTGGTCTAGGCAAGGGAAGGAACACGGGTGGGTTTTAGTCAGTAAAAGTCTGACACGCCCTTCCGCTCCGCCCAGAGCGGGAGAAGTCATTTGATGATTTCCCACCCAAAAAAAAAAAAAAAAAAAAAAAAATGTGCAGTTCGATCCAACTTGAGAGATAGGATAGTTTAAATCTCAAAAAACATCGGAAACAAAATCACGAAAAAAAAAATAAGGACAAAAATCATGTTTTTATAAATTTTGCACTTATGATATCCCGTCTAACAAAAAGTACTAGGCTTGCATGAATTCACGACAGTATTTTTGGAAAGTCCACTGGAAAAGTAGATATTTATCAAGCAAGACCGTTCTGAGCAGTAACCTAACAAAAAGTACTAGGCTTGCATGAATTCACGACCGTTTTTTTTGTTGAAATTCCACTGAAAAAGTAGATTTATCACGACCGTTCTGAGCAGTAACCTAACAAAAAGTACTAGGTCTGCATGAATTCACGATATGTAGGGTAGGCAGGTAGGGTAAGCAGGTAGGGTAGGTAAGTAGGATAGGCAGGTAGGGTTGGAAGGTAGGGTAGGCAGGTAGGGTAGGCAGGTAGGGTAGGCAGGTAGGGTAGGCAGGTAGGATAGGCAGGTAGGGTAGGCAGGTAGGGTAGGCAGGTAAGGTTTTTTTATTTATTATTATTACATTTCTCAATAGATACTCTTTTATATTTTGAATTAAAGCTATTTAGTTAATTAAATCTCGTAAAATACCTACACCATTATTATTAGAAAATGGTAGTCGGCTAAGAATTGCTATCTATTTAACAAATGCTTCCTCTCTCCTAACTTACTTATTTTGCTGTGCCCGACAGGGTCCACATTATGATCTTATTATAAGTTTTACCATCTAAGAATACCTACATGTGGAATGCAATAAAGTATTGAGTATTGAGTAAGGTAGGGCAGGGTAGGGTAGGTAGGTAGGGTAGGGTAGGTAGGGTAGGGTAGGTAGGGTAGGGTAGGGTAAGGTAGGGTAGGTAGGGTAGGGTAGGTAGGGTAGGGTAGGCAGGTAGGGTAGGCAGGTAGGGTTGGAAGGTAAGGTAGGCAGGTAGGGTAGGCAGGTAGGGTAGGCAGGTAGGTAGGGCAGAGTAGGGTAGGTAGGTGCGCCGTAGATAAGTACTTAGTGCTACCCGTGCGAAGCCGGGACGGGCAGCTAGTATAATATATTTCCAAGCTATATTGAACTATGTCTTATATCAGGTTAGCACCGGTTTCGGTACCTATCGAAAGTTTCTCACATGCTGAGGTTATTTAAATTATGAATGCTCTGAATTAATCAAGTGGTGCCTACTTAGGTATGTATATTTAAAAACGAGTATATCAGGTTTCCGTGTAGGGTTAGTGTCGAGCTCGCTTCCTTAAGTCCGTGGTCGGAGGGCGCAAGTCCACCGCAACAAGTGTCATGGCGACGGCCGCTAATTGCCGGATACGGGCTGTTTAGTGCGGCTCCCGGCTGCTCCCGATCCCGGCTCCAGCCACGGCGACGCTTACGACATTGCATGTAGAATTGCCTCAACATCTGACGCTGGATTACCAGCTGAATACAGATTTATCGAGCATATCAAATAGCTAGTCACGAATTGCAATCGACCAGGTTCACAAGCAGCTTAAATTATGACATCAGATATGTTGTAGGGTGTCAAACAACCACTAAAGAAGAAATGTCGAGAAACGCTCCCGTGCCGAGTGCCACGAGAGGCCCTTTGTACGTGTGACAATGGCGCCGCGCCCCGGGGCGACTGAGCCGTGAGAGCTCACGCTCGGCCTCACTGACTGAGCAACCCTATTGTACTGCTCTCATCTCATAATACGACTGTTTAGTGAGTGCATTGTTTTATTGACAAAAACAAACTTCACAGCTTTTAAATCTGTCTGAATAAGGGCCGATTTTTCAATCCTCTGTTAAGTCGTTGAATAGTTCTCGATTCTTTATCTGAGGATTGAAAAATCGGCCCCAAGACTTCTAACCCAACACGCCAGCCGCGGCGAGCAGACTTAGGTGTTGAAGCCAAATAATAAACACTACATAAGATACAATTTTATCTCTTATAGGCTCGCTTGATCACTATCTCAAGGGCTGTAAGCGTAGACCGCTAATCATCATTTTCAACTCTTCATTTCCTAATCCACTTATGACCTAAATGTAAATTATTTAAGTATAAGTAGTGTAATCTACAAAAAAAAAACAACGGGTTGCATTGCACTCCGGGAGTGCCGGCAGAAGTGAAAACTTGAACATTAACGTTGTGCATTTTTGAATATTTTGGAATGGTTAGAGAATAATTTCGCACGAATTGCTTTATTTATCAGTATAAAAGTACTATAATTTATGTGGTTAAATACAATATTCATTAGTAGTAGTAGTAGTATATTTATTTATTTTCAAAATTATCATCATCCTCTCTGTGAGAGGGAGTGGGCTGTAATCTACCACGCGGGCCCAGTGCGGGTTGGTAGATGTCACATGTCTTCGAATTTTTTGGTTCTAAGACATGCCGGTTTCCTCACGATGTTTTCCTTCACCGTTTCAAAATTATAGTCTAACAAAAATAAACAATTTATTTACTTAAACACTCTTTATGAAGTATGTTTTGACTGCTTTTTTTTACCCATCAATATGGGTAAAATTTCTTACCTCGCAATCTTTACGTAATGTCAAAGACTATTTATTTTGATATTTACTTTGTCGGTTGCTAGGCAACGGATCTTACAGTCACGGATCTGACGCGAGTTAAACATTTTTACCCATTCCAAAAAAAGTGCACAACGCCGCTAAAGAAGTATTTACTTCAAAAATCAGCTGTTCCCTACATTTATTTATGTTCGCATATCTCGTCAAAATGTAGGGAACAGTTGATTTTATTTCGCGATTTCAGCGCTGGTCCCATAGTGAAAGTTGTTCATAATGATGAGCACAATGACCCCTTAAGAGGTTAAGGTTAAACAAAAACTAACCTTGTATATTTATTGTAAGTGTTATACTTAGTAGCGATATTGCTGATATACACACATCAAAAGTGTCTAGGGATCAAGCATTTTTATGCGGATTTCTTGAGATTGAGATGTGGCTTTGTAATAAATTTATGATTTTATAAATTTATATGGATCCTTTTTGGTGCATTTCATAATTTGAATCAGGAACTGTGAATCAAATTCGAGTAAAAGATGAAAATCAGCTGTCAATATTTTCCCTATAAAAACATACAACGCATTGAAGACATTATTAGTGCTACTGTTTCCCTACTACTGATTAAAACCAACGTTATTATGGAGCAGCGACGTCATTTAAGCAGGGAAGAAATGCTCAGAGCCGTGGGAATGATAGAAGCTGGTTCCCGGCAACGTACTGTGGCTTTAGCTCTGAATACAAGTCAGAGTGTTATCAGTCGACTTTGGACACGTTACCGAAGCACTGGTACCGTGGCTGAGCGCCATGGAGGACGGTATCGCTGCACCACACGGAGACAAGACCGATACATTCAAATCTTAGCTCGAAGAGCTCCAACAATAACCGCCATGATGTTAGCCGTGAGGCTTCATCACTCTTCAGGGAACTTAATTAGCGACCAAACAGTCAGAAACCGCTTGCATGAAGTGAACCTTCATTCCCGAAGACCGCTACGGGTACCACCTATAGCAATGCACAATCGTAGGATTCGATATCAATGGGCTCTTGAACACAGAAATTGGGCAGAAGAACAATGGCGTTTCGTGTGCTTTTCTGATGAGTCTCGTTTTGGTATGAGACCGGATACAAGACGTATACGACACTGGAGAACCCCTGGACGCCAACAGCGATTAAAATCCTGCCAGGAAGTCCATCCTTATAGTGGTGGAACCATCATGGTATGGGCGGGTATTTGGATCGGCGGAAGAACTGAGTTGATTTGGATCAGAGGCAACCTCAACGCTCAAATTTATGCTGAGACGATTGTATCAGACGTCATCGTTCCTCTACAAGTGCAAATCGGTCCCTTATTTCAGTTAATGCATGATAATGCACGACCGCACACCGCAAGAGTTGTAAGACAGACTCTCGCCGCAGCTAACATCAATGTCCTGCCCTGGCCTGCTCAGTCGCCAGACTTGAACCCGATTGAGCATGCATGGGATATGCTACAGAGAAGAGCTCTGCCGAATATGGAGGGTATCCAGTCGCAAGAAGACCTTTTTTTGTTGTTGCAACGAACATGGGCGGCCATTCCACAGCGTGATTTGGATGAACTCATTTTGAGTATGCCAAACCGATGTTCTTGTGTTGTTAGTGTTCGCGGTAGAAACACGGATTATTAATTGTTTAAGTTACCCAATAAAATTTTAAAGAAAACTGTTATTTCAGTCTTTTTTTCGAACTTTAATGTTAGTGGTTCAAATGTCAAAAATCCCTTTATTAGGAAAATGGCAAATTTCTTTATTAATGCAAAGGTGACTTGGTTTATCGTTACTGTGACAAACGAAAACACTTTATTTGATGAATCCTTAAAGAAAATTTTAATTAATATCAATCAGGAGAAAAGTTATTGCAAAAATATATGTTGATCCCTAGACACTTTTGATGTGTGTATATCGATAAGTTACGTTTTTTTCTCGGGGATACCCAGATTAATAATACTGTTATCATGATCGATAATATTAATCTTGTCTTGTAAGTACACGAATACTTACGATACCAATATAAATACCTCGTGGAAGCGACGAGTCGACGACGCGCCACGCAGGCGGATCTGAAGTTCCCAATACTTCTTTATCATCTATCTTTCAATTCAGTTGGGATGCTCGCCTGTTTTATTTATTGAACTAGTAGAAAAATATGAAAACAAAACTCGATGCGTACTGATTATTCCGGTATAGCACTAGGTGAGAAAATAATGTATGATGAACAGATGTATGGCGAAATGAATTACCTACGCTTGTGTTTCGTGATTGTGCAATAACAGTGGGAACGCCATGATTACCCGCCACCCTTCGAAGGCATATGATGAGTGCAGCTGTGTACTTTACGTACGGGGGATGCGCTAAGGTAGCAAGTGAATTTGCAGGTCATTGTCAGGCTGTATCTTGATTAAATATGATTCGCGATTGTAATGCGAGCATTACAGTCATCCCTTTTCTTGTGCCCATCCCCACGCTCCTGTACTGTACCAGCCTTAAGACTTTTTTTTTGTTATCCTCTAATATTGTGTTCCACTGCTGTGCAAAGGCCTCCCCTTTTTCCTGTCTTGTGCGATCTCTGGACGCTTTGCAAACATTATTAGATGGTCACACCACCGCCGTGGTCTACATCGGCGGCGATTTGCCTCATTACAAGATAAAAATCTGTGTGTAAAATACTTTCTCCCTTGTACAGCATCAAGAGAAGTTAAGATAAACTTAAAGACCATTAAGCTAATGAGGAGAAACTAACTGGTAACGTAGGGCAGACTGCAAAGGAATGGTTTCTATTAACTGTGCGCTAACTAGTATTGAGCCAGTGTCGCGTAGGGCTTCACAAGTGTCCGCTAACTATATTATAAACGCTAGGCTGCTAAACGTTGTAGTCAGTCAGAAACTTGTCACATCCGCAATAAGCTCATCACCGCGGGGCTCCGAAGACAACTCTCAGTATTGTTTCCATTTCAAGGTTTCTATTTATAGTGGTTAATGCTATGTTATTATATCAATTGCGGCTAAAGGTCACCAAACTTACTGTTGCTTCTAAGAACTTGTACAAAGTTGCCAACAGTTGCCATGATAACTTGAGGCCCAAATATCTAGTACCGAGATCCGGAGACCGCTCGTACGATAGCTGTTATCTGTCTGACTTGAAGTAATCGCCGGATTCATTGCTGGTGACGTCATGCTTATCGTGTCACTACCACAGACCACTCACTGACCATTCTGCCGCTTTTAGATCAAACCCACGGACCAAAGCATGTTTGAGTCGGTAGATACCAGTCAATACTCTCAACGTGGACCCCCATGCTAAGAATATATGCGAATGCCAGTTTTAATTAATACATGTTTTTTAATTAGTTCTTTTTAAGCTCGTCGTATAGTATATTTATGGTAATTATGTAGCATAGCATTACCACATCATCAAACTTGAATGTTTATTGAAGCGGATCTGTCAAAGATTGTTATTTGACTTAGACATTGTGAAGGTTATCTTAAAAAAATTGTATTATCGTCTGTGTCTTATGAAGTTATGATGTTATCTTTAAATGTTCGTTTTCTTTTGGTCTTTTTTACACAAAAGCAGATCGTTCCAAATAAGGATAAGATGAAGTCGGTCCATTAGTAGCCGATGAGTTGATATGACTATGAGAGCGAAGTAAAATGTGACTCGATGACCGATTCTATAGAACATCAGCACCTTTGTACTCTATGATTCAATTTAATTGAATGACAATAAAGGGTCAAATAAGTTGGCTATTTTATGCCTCCTCAAAGTATCATAAACTGGGGTTTTTCATTGTTCAACAAGGTATATATGATACATAAGCCAGATCCGTTTTTATTTGTACTTAGATACTTCAAGAATCTTACGAGTAAATAAACAGTTCATCTTTGGGGTTATCTCGTTTTGTACAGATTATGGTCGTTATCGCTAAGTTTACAAAGCAATTAGGATTTTTGCGAGAATTGTCAGTGTGAGGTCGTGGATCTTACCTCAAGGAAACCTTACAAGTTGACGCAGTCGGAGGTAGATACCTACCTACCACTGCCTACTGCCGGCGACCTTGAGCCTTGGAACAAGTCCTTTACCTATGTGATTACGTCAAAATACACACCCGCACTTTTACATATGGAAAATTAACGTTCCTACTAGCGGTTTTTGTGATAATCAAATACAATTTCCGCGAGCCGTCGATCGTATCGCTGAAAAATAATATATCGGAATTGCCATAGAACCTAATTCTGTAAACAAATAAACTCAGTTACCTACACTCTACACTATTCTAAGGCCTTCATTCAAAAGCCATAAAACCAAGCTATAAAACACGAATGAATACTGACAGAATACAGATGTGTGATGGATGTGGTGATGTTTGAAAAAACAACTTTAAAGTTAATGGCTCATTGTTTAGTTCTAGGCAGATAATAGAACTGATAAATATCTTTTGGAATCCTACAAATCCTACTTCCTAATTATAAATGTGAAAGTTTGTATGTTTGTTACTCAATCACGCAAAACGACTGAACGGATTTGGATGAAATTTTGCACACAGAAGTTTATAACCTGGATTAACGTATAGGATAGTATTTTTTTCCCGGTGTACGTTCCCGTGGGATAATTTCCGACCTCCAGGCGGGCGAAGCCGCGGGCGGAAGCTAGGTATCAATAAGGTTGACGTTACATACCTAAACACGGTTTCAGCAGTATCCTATGTTTCCGCACAAACTGTAGCTTTTACCTACTTGTGGTTACAATATGGGAATGTCAGACAATTAACTCAGTTTAAATTAAACAATTAATCAATCGTGAATTGAGTGCTGTTGTTGTTTCGATGTTTGCTGACTCAACCCGAGTTAAAATAACCTGTTGAGTCAAGTCGACCTTCCTCGTTTCCTAGCGTGGAAAGCTTGGGGCTTGGGGATCATTTTATAGTAGTTCTGTTTCCTTACGTTCGGAATGAGTAATGTGCTACAAGGTCACAGCTTCAGCTCTTATTATTCAGAAACTTTTTGATTGATTCACCATGTGACCTTGCTAGTCTGGAATCAAAAACCGGCCAAGTAGGAGTCGGACGCGGACCACGCACAATGAAGGGTTCCGTATTTGGGATGAATTTATCCCAAAAACACACTTTCCATTGTTGTTGAAAAACATGTTCTCACATAAATCGATATACGTCACGGTGAATTCTGTAACTGCAAATGTAATTTAGTAATCCCAAACAAAAATTTTTTTGTGTCATTAAGGTACTAATTAACGATATTCGGTCTTTTTCCTTTACATGTGCTGAGAGGCGTTGCTTTGTCAAACTTCATGATTCTAGGTCAACGGGACGTACCCTGTATGTTTAGATTTATTTGCGAGTAGCAAAATATATCGGATAAATTAATGGCAGGATCTTTTTTTATTGCATTGACTTAGAAGCTTGATTTTTTTTAGACCTCCAAGGGACCATAGATAGACCTTCGTATTTGATATTAATTTCAACTAGATACCTCCTCGCGTTCCTGACAAAAAGGGTCTTGACACTGACAGACTGACACAGACAGACGGACAACGAAGTGATCCTATAAGGGTTCCGTTTTTGCCTTTGGAGTTACGGAACCATAAAAAGGTGAGAACCTATAGCAGTAATTTGCTTTCCATAATAAGACGTAGCTTATCGCCGGTTTGTTTGCACCTCGACAAAGCCTATAATAAAAATGGCGGATCTGCGATAGGCGCTCATAGCAGACGTGAACTTGTAATACCTACATAGAATACAATAAACGCTGTAAGTCCTCCATGCATTAAATAAATAAATAAATAAATAAATAAATAATTAGTAACCTAATCCTCTTTACTAAACGGTTTAGTAAAGGGGATTAGGTTACTAAATATACGTCGGCTATTGTATTTTATAATGGATTTCCGCAAACTCACGCCTGAGTCAATTAACTAACTTGTACTACATGTTAAGCGCTAAATATTGGCACTTTACCCAACTTTAACGTAACAGGAAGATGTAGATGTAGCATCACTTTATCAGTACCTAACTTACCTAATCAGTCTCACCAACCTAATAATAATGAGTCATCTATAATTTTTCACACTTACGTACTATTAACACTGACGTAAGTAACTGCTTATAATTCTTCCAATACATTATTTCAAGCTTGTTGTAATGAATATTTCGAATGGTGTGGTTTTAAATCAATTTTGTAGGTAGCAATAGACACTTCTTCAATTTTTTAAATATTCCAAATACTTATTACTTCCGGCGTTGTCTGTTATCTAGTAGGTACTTCACCAGATAATACCTCCGAATCTATATTTGGCAGTTATGAATTCGGAAGCGCTAAAGATAAAGGTCTTTATTTGCTTTGATTATAAATATTTTACTACTACAGATATTAATCCTGATTATAGAGCTATTGTCAAGTGGTCATAAATACACACTTATCTATTGATCGTTTTTTGATAGTTGTACTTCAATTGATTAGATTGCAATAAGAAAATAAAAGCAGACGAAATAGTGATTAGGAACTGCCGACGCCACTTCAATATAACGTCTCTTGAAATTGATATTGAAATCTTTTACTTTGAGTTAAGAATTCGAAAAGCGTTCATAAAGATCCTGACATCAATATTTTCACTATCTCAGTAAAATCCATGTTCATCCCTTCGTGCTTGAGGACTCGGTTTACGAGGTGGGTTTATGGGGCATCGCCGCCGCCGGCGCGCCGCAGCGACGTCATCGGGCGCCGGCCTTGGGCCCACAGCCCACAGCCAAGGCATACATCTCACATAACACCCTCCATTATCACTGCACGCGTTCCGGGTCTCGCGTGATGTGAATGGGGAAATAGAAAATCGGTTTTGGCTGAGACTACCCTTCCTAAATAGGATTACATTATTTCTGCCAGCTATCCGTCGCAGGAATTGTCGCAATTTGCGTGCAATGTAGACCGTTACGGCCATTATGGAGCGGAAGGGTCTCCTTTCGCGTCGGTGTCAGTGGACGTGTGACGCGCCACGCACCGTCGGTCACCGTGTCAGCGGGGTTAGCTGTTCATTGACGAACACGTCGCGTCACGGCGCGGGCGGTCGGCGTGACATCAGGTACTTCACCATTCATTACGTTAGCCTTCAGTATTCATTATAATCAGGTGACGTCGGCACAATATTTTGTATTAACTTTCCACTCTATTTTCTTTATTAACGTCATCAAAGTGTTAGTCGGCAGTTCCAAAGAATTTTTAGTCCTTATAAAAATTCCAGGAACTAAATTACGAAACCATTAATAGCTGTCCCTCAGTGTGCCGGGGTGTGTCGGTATATTAACAAGGCCTGATTAATGGCAGACTAATTGATCGGTGTCTGTGGCGAGCTAACAGGCTGGCAGGCTGTGCCGTGACGTCAGAGCAGCGCCGCCCACGCTCACCCGCGATCCCGTTCAACTTGGCGCTACACTGACACCCCCGCGCTAGGGCTGCCCTAACTAACCTAGAATACAGTAAGGTAGATCCGTACTGTATACTAGGTTAGTTCCATTAATATTGGTGACTCTCAGCAGCATCACATGTGGAAGTAGATTAGCTGTTTCACTGACAAGACGTTCGTAAGGTAAACACGGCCATACATCTATGATTGAATTGACTGAAATCAGAAATAAAGACGTATAAAACAATAAACTGCACTAACCTACATAATCGGCTATGATTGTTATCGTTTGTGTAGCTATTGCGTTTCCGACTAGTATTGCGATTAAGACGTTATATCACACAATAAAACCGCGTTTCATGAAAAGTACTTAATTGAATTGTTTGAATTCCTAGTTCAATTTTACAATTCGCATAGGGTTATTTATTTTCGGTCTTGTATTTGTAAATTGTAACCCCAGCCCTCTTTCGGGAGGATGTCACGTACCACTCAAGGGCGGCTGCGAGGGTTGACTCCTGGCGCTGACACCGTGACATCAGTGCACACGTCGCGCCGACACGCGTGATCTCATCACCCAGCCTCCCCCTTTGACTGTAACTACGTGTTACAGTCAACTACGCAACCAAAGTGTTCCCGCCCCATTGCCATAACTCGCGCGATGACGTCACGCCTGTCTTCCCCAGTAAGCAAGGGTTTAGGGTTAGGCAGGGGTGTGTTAGTATACCTACATTTGGTCAGGCTCGCATCCTTTTACATAACTTAAACATAACTGATGAAATATGGCTGTACATTGTGTACATTGTCATTGTACAAGTGTACAAAGACTTACGAATTGTTACTTTAGTCTGGCTCTGGACTTACCCTCGACAGTTACTGTGGCCCCAATGTATTTTACAGAACTTTCTACCTTGCTAACTGGTTAATACTGTACTATATTGGTTGGCGACGCAGTGTCGCGAGTTAGCGAAGCCTCTCGTCTGCCCCACTTCAATCTGCGGCCGGTCGCTCCCTCTCGTTGTGATATTGTTCACAACGGCTAAGATAACGTGCCGCCAATCAATCGATAAACAGCTGACCGGAGAAAAAACCCATCAGAGTGTGTCCACTACAACTAGGCCATCTGTTTCGTCGTGTCGGCTGCTGACACTTTGCATCCGGTCTTCACGTATAACCGATATTAATTGACACTTGAGTGTGTCATCTCATACTCATGTTTAAGTAGAATGTTCTAATAAGTGGGTTCAAGTTCAAGTGCCTCCTTGACTACTGTCTTGTGACTGTTTTACTTAGCTTGCCGACGTTACAAGCAGATTAGAGGTTGTATAAACAATAGAACAATCGTTATCTAGGGGACCCTGAAGTTTATTACTGACGGGCAAAAACTGGTTTCTTACTTTATCATTGCGCCTCATTTCTATAGTGTCACGTTAACGATGCCAAAGGTTTTACATGGAGTTAGACTTGTCTTGATCGATTTAAATGGCGGTAGTTACTTTCTCTGGTACGTTTTTCTACTTATACATATGATGAATCATGAGTTGCAAGTCGCAGTCGGACTCGGAACAATAGTGTTGGCAGCTCGGTGTGGGGTCGATAACCGCTGTCTTTGATTAAGGGCTTGCTTGTCACCTCTGTGGGCCACTATGATTCATGTCTACGTTGTTTCTTTAGTGATTGATCATTATCACTAAAGGGCGAAGCCCGCGGTTCATGTCTTGAGCTAACCTTTTTTGTTGACCCAGTTATTTTTATTATTCATCGCTAATGAGCTTTTGATTCTGTAGCTCAACTCACGACTCGCTCGATAGGCTCCCGAATCTGCTGGGACTGCGTACTCGTAGCTCGCTTATGCCATACTTGGCTAAGTGATTCATGCTTTTCTCTCTACTGAGTTCACAGGAATGTTATTATGTTTTGTACCAATTTTCGATGAAGTGCCAAAATTAAACATTATTCAGAAGGTGTTTCTGGAAGATTTGTTTTCGGTTAAACCAGTTGTTCTTTTAATCATCGTGACATTTGGATTGTTTGCAAATTGTTACATATGCAAACTAATGAAGTATTTATCGAGATTTACATCTCAATGATGACAACGATTGCTAACTTTGACACACAATAATTGTTTCAATCGCGTCACATTCTCTTTTATTTATAAATTCTAAATGGTCTAATTGAAATAAATGACTTGAGTTGGTCGCGGTTATTTTAATAGCGAGGTAGCAAATAGTCGCGGTAAGCGGTGAGTACCACCTAGTGAGTAGTAGGCCTCCGCCCACCGACGTGATTCCGTGTCTATTGAACCGGTTTATCATACGACACTACCACTACGACCAACAGTACATTGACAACTTGTCCACGCGCTCAGGAATTTGTCCTCATCTCTTCTGAATAAATATCCGCTTATTGAGTGCCTACTTATTCTGTATCTAAAGATGTATTCGTTAGAGGGGCCGGCTTTGCTTTGCCTATTAAACAATTGGCTATCATTAGCTCATTGTTTTAAATTAGAAACAAAGCAAGGGCTGTAGCCGTGAAGTTAAAAGTAATTTTTAATAATAATGTAACTTCGCGGGCAGCCATCATCCAAAGAAACGCGGCACTGCAGTAGTGTAGAAGATCATCTAAATTCTAAACGAACAATCTGTAGCAGCAAAAAAGAATGTGATAGATGTGGTTTAGTTCTTTATAATAACTTGTGGTTACGTGACTTCACATGAACGGATTAGCGTTAAAACAATAGCGTATTGTCCAATGTTATCAAACATTAATTGCTGTTATGATAATGAAAAGTGAATGGTTGTGTTACGTGAGAACTGATAGTCGATGTAAGCTTTCGTTTATAAAACAAAACGTTTGCTACAATAACAATAACACAAGAAAGAACATCGTTCTACAATAACACCCATAGTTTCTAGCATGAACGTTCAACTGTGTGATTATTGGGAAAGGTTACCTATGCCCTAAGTTAAGAACTTATGCGTTAAGACAACTCCTTGGTAAATGTTGTCATCATCCATCAATACCACAGTAAGCCGACACCGGCAAGTATCTGCTTCTTTATCTTCCAATTTTGGTTTGTATGTTGTTTGTTCCAAATACGGTTGTTGCCTGTTGGATGTCCTTTAACCATCTCATTTGAGCTTTAGCCTCCCGTCTTTTGGGGTCTTACGGTCTTCTTGCAAAAAGAGTCTTGCACGATGAGTTTATCTATAAGCCACAATAAAACAATTTTCTTGTAAACTTTTCCAGCAAACATCCCTCTCAACAAAAGTGGCACAGCGCATGTCGTTCGGTCTGCTGGGCGGCAAGGCGGCGGCGCGCTGCGAGTTCGTGCGCATGAAGGGGCCCAGCGGCAAGGGCCACGCGGAGATGGCAGTCTCGCGGCCCCGCGCCGCCGGCCTGGACACGCCCACCTCCGAGCCCGGCGTGTCGGCTACTGACATGTGGGACAGCGACTGGGATGACGACCCTGAGGAGATGTTCATGTATAGGCATCAGGTAAGGCAGAGACGTGTTCATGCCATAAGCTTCATCATCCGTTCTTAGGTATCCCAATTTATTTGGTATCTGCGCAGCACGTCGTTTTGTTTATACATCTAGGGGTTTACTTATAAACGTTGCTAGTTAAGTGACGTTTAAAGTTTTAAACGTCAA
Organism: Conistra vaccinii; assembly: GCA_948150665.1. Lineage (NCBI taxonomy): Eukaryota > Metazoa > Arthropoda > Insecta > Lepidoptera > Noctuidae > Conistra > Conistra vaccinii. The sequence goes on from OX411324.1 coordinate 798,145, forward strand.
AAATGTATGTTTAAACAGTAGCTAATCGTTACTTGACTTTAAGCAACGTTTATAAATAAACCCCCTTACAATATTAGCCGTTAACTTTCGGCCAAAAGTTTCACAATTATTAGCAAATACACCACACTAACAAATTGCTATTGCCGAACGTTGTCCTGACGGTGGCGTTATCATTATGATATGATACACCGCTTACGAGCATTCTCGGATTCTAAGATTTATCAGTGGCTGGATTCATCTCAAAATACATCTTCGTTCATCATCACATCACTCACGCTGGCTCCTGTCCCACGCGCAGCGCCGGCTGAGCGACCCGAGCGCCAACCTGCAGCACTTCGTGCGCGGCGGCTGGCGCACGCGCGGTGCGCGCGAGCAGAGCCGCTCGGAGGACGCGGGGCTGGACGCGCTGGGCAGCGGCCTGGCCGAGGTGGAGGCCGGGGACCTGCGCGACGGTATGCCGCCACACATACACTACACCGCACTACTTTAACTAGGGCAATCGCCCTTACTGCTAAGTAATAATGGCGCTATCAGAATCATGGAATGTGATTTACTGTACATAATATACAAGGGCCCGTTACAATGTAGATGCAGCTTTTACGAAACGCGAAACATAATGGGCGCTTTGAAGTGATTTAAGCGACACCGCTTGAGCCATCTAGCGGACGATTGAAACAACTACAAGTTTACCGAAGTTCAACTGAATTCGGCGAAGAAAAAAAATTTTTTTTTTGTAAAATCTGTATTTTTATTGGAGTTAGGACACTAACTTGTATTATAATCATCAATGGTATAATATGCGAGCCCTTATTGGTGCGTCCACTGGGAACTCCCTGTTAGGACGCTGTTACATAACTCGCTAATTATTCACTCATATAACCGTAGTGAACTAGCCCGTACTCCGAGTACATACACGCTCCATTGGAATTCCTTCGATGTCCATAAGGGCCTTCAATGAAAATGATTGTACAAATGAATGTGACATTGAGTCGCGTCATTAGTTCTCGGTCAATGATTCGTCCACTTGATCCATGTTGAGCCCATGATAATAAGTAACTTGCACTCTCACACTTATTATTTTATTTCAATCTATTTTCAGTGGATGCACGAAACATGAATGTTCATTGTGAATGTCTCCAAAACTGCTTGATTGTGTGTTTGTTGTACTGCTGTCGCTAATTGTTTTTGTGCGCATAAGTCATAGCGTGGTTGTAGTCGCTTGTGGCATGTGGCGGTGCGGGGCGTATCGCGTAGTGTCGCGTAGTGTCGCCCGGGCGGCAGTAGTGGCGCAGTGGGCGGTGTAGTGTGCGGACGTGCCGCGGGTACCACGCGTACGACGTTTGTGCGCTGCACTCGGCTCGCGCGACATGCTTGGTGGCGTTTTTAAGTACGGACACCGTCTGCTTAGTATTTCATATGAAGTGTAGACACCCTCGTATGAAGTACAGGGTGATCGGTGACGTGGGTAAAAACGACGCGAAGCCTGAGCGTAGATCCGGTGAGGTGCGCAAAGGTAGTGATGCGGGTGTGTTGTGTGTAGGTAGAGGGCGCGGGGGGCGCGGGGTGGGGCGGGGCCGCCGCGCCAGCCACGCGGCGCCTGCCAGGCCGCGCGGCGGGCCGGGCCCGCGCGGAGGGCCGGGCCCGCGTGGTGGGCCGGGCCCGCCCGGCGCGCGCGACGCGAGCTCGCCGTGCGGGCCCGGCGACAGCACAGCCATGCGCGCGGTGTGCGGGCGCGCGGCCGAGGACGTGTCCACGCCGGCGTGCCTGGAGACCGTGAGCCCGCGCCGCGAGCCCGCGCCGGGGCCCGCGCTGGGGCCCGCGCAGGGTCCGGCGTCGCAGCCGCCGCGCCGCAGCACGCCGGACGGCACCGCCGTGTACTACTGGTGCGACGTGCCTCGCCAGGACCTCTCCGGTACTCCGCGCACACTACACACACACTAGTCTCTCCCCCACGACTGTGCGAATTGGGATGTTTAAATTTTATTGTATGCTGGGAATCTCTGACGCCTCCATCGTCCGATACAAGAGCGGCCACCTCGCCCGTCCCGCGGTAGTGTCGCGCCGCGCCCGCGCCGCATTGCTGCAGGTCACACATCGCCCACACCCGCAGATCCGTCCACACGACTAGACGCGATCCTCATCTTGAATGCTCATACTCACCTCACATAACTTACATGCCTTCGTCCCACAAAATTTTGCCTTTTTTTGTTAAAATTACTTAAAAATTATGAACGCACTTTACATCCATAGAAATACGTAGAACGACATCCATATCACAGTATCACCCATTGATACTTCATGAAACTTTTTAGATAAAGATGATATCGAATGTATTATCGTTCATAATAATATCCGTCAGTCTGTTCGGCCGCACAGAGCTGGACGACGGCGCGTACAACCCGCTGTGGGCCACGCGCGGCTCCTCGCAGACCTTCCACCTGTGGAAGGAGGGCAAGCGCCAGCAGTCCGCGCCGCTCAACGCCTACCTCACCTACGTCACGCTGCCCTGGTGGACCATCGCCAAAGGTCAGCGCAGCACATCTGTGTCTATCCTCACTACAGTGGAGCAACTCGCACTATAGTGCGCGCGGAACTAGTTAGCCGCTCATCTCATCACAAATCATCTCGCTATTGGCAATCTCATGTGCGTTTTGTCTAAACTAGCCGATACTTTCAACGCGTGTTGCCGGCGCGAAGTGAAAGTTCCGACTAGTTTAGACAAAACGCACATGAGATTGCAACACCAGCGTAATAATATATGTTGTGGATATACTGAACTTATAAAATATTGACATCATATCTATATTAATAATTTCGTCAAGGGGTACGGTAGACTCGATCGAAACCTTACCTGAATAATAAAACATAAAAAAATAAAGATTTCGAGTCGACAACATATATCCGCAAAATTCGGATTGTCGAGTATTTTGTTAAATTCTAATGGTACTGACATACAAATCGCAGTCGCCATATTGAAACGTCACTGACACCGGATGACATGCAGTGCGTTCCGAGTTACACTGTAATCAATTTGAGCGCGCTAAAAGCCGTTCCGAATAAGCGTGAGCGCGATAACGATGTTCCGTGAATCATCATCGATGACGTCATGATATGCGCCATCTTGCGTTAACCGTCGCCGACCATGCCTTTTACTAATATCACCGTGAGCGCAGTCAACATTAACAGTTGATAATTTCGTCAAGGGGTACGGTAGACTCGATCGAAACCTTACCTGAATAATAAAACATAAAAAAATAAACATTTCGAGTCGACAACATATATCCGCAAAATTCGGATTGTCGAGTATTTTGTTAAATTCTAATGGTGCTGACAGACAGACAAATCTCTATATTAATAATTTCGTCTAGGGGTACGGTAGACTCGATCGAAACCTTACCTGAATAATAAAACATAAAAAAATAAAGATTTCGAGTCGACAACATATATCCGCAAAATTCGGATTGTCGAGTATTTTGTTAAATTCTAATGGTACTGACAGACAAATCGCAGTCGCCATATTGAAACGTCACTAACACCGGATGACATGCAATGCGTTCCGAGTTACACTGTAATCGATTTGAGCGCGCTAAAAGCCGTTCCGAAAAAGCGTGAGCGCGATAACGATGTTGCGTGAATCGTCATCGATGACGTCATGACATGCGCCATCTTGCGATAACGCCGAGTCGCCGACCATACCTTTTACTAATATCACCGTGAGCGCTGTCAAAATTGACAGTTGTGCTGTTTTTGTTTTGAGTCGCATCATATCTTAAGACTAACGTGGCATATTCGAAATTGTGCTTCTGGCTATCGTTCGTCACCACTAACCCAAGAATAAGAAGAAAGTGAAAGATACACAAAGAAATATGATATGAAATTTTTGACATATCTTATTCGGAACGGCAATTATTGATGTCAGCGCTGTGAGTGATTATGTTCTAATTCGGAAAGCGGCCATGAGTAGTTAATAAACATACTAGAGTAGAGCGCCACTAACGCGATATGTCGCGCCATTCATTATAAACAAAGTGTCCATTACAAAGAATTGTGACAATTTTTCATTCGTTTCCCAAAGGTATTGTTTTGGATGCTTTTTTATAAGATATACTCTGTGTTATGTGTTTTTTCTTAAAACCTAAGATTGGCCGATTGCCATAACATAACCATAGAAAAAAGAATACTAGGCCATAACCTTAAAAGTTGAAGTTGTTTTCGTAATAAAATTATTTAAATTATAATGTACATTTTTCAGTATTCATTTAGTTTTGCTTAGTATATCTGAAAAGCTCCGACCAACTCCTCTCGGCGCGCCGCCGCCGACAATTTTTTGGTCGGCGCCCACTTCTTATTATGAGTCACATTTCACCCGAGCGAAGCCGGGTTTTCATCTAGTAAATAAATAAATACCGATTCTGATTCTGAACCATAGCCAATAACCACAGAGCCATCACAATCCGCTTATCGAAAGATACGCTAATCAATATGTGTTAACATTCCAGACATCCTGGACCACCGCGAGGAGCCCGTGCTGACGTTCTGAGCGGCGCGTGCTGGCCTCGCCCTGCCGCCCCCTCCCGCCGCCCCGCCCGGCGCCGCGCGCCCGCGAACTAACGCACAAACCACCGAACCCTGCCGACTGTAATGTTATTCCATTTATTTATAAGTCACACTATATCACCTGTGTAGTCGACCTCGTAAAGTGCTTTACCACTATTGACAACAATTCCTAGTGAATTGTAACTTCGCATTGGTTGAAACTATTTTATGACTTGCAAGGTGACATTCAACCATATGCTGGTAAAGCGGTTACGAGGCTGACTGCACATTCACTACCATACTCGCAATCATCATTTTCTAAATATAAAGACGTAGGTGGGTACCTACCCAACATTCGGTCTTCAAACACGGCACGATGTCACACTATTAGATGACACGTGGAAGTAGGACGCCATGTCGGAATTATCGGGAAACGACGAAGAAAATTTGGCTGATTGGCCAAGTTCTGAAATGCCACTTGCGGAGCGTGCATAACCTATCTACCTCTTTTACTTATAATAGTATACACGGGTCAAAACTCCGCGGCACGGGCTGTCAAAAAAGTAACGTACTTAAGTACGGCTTTTGATAAATGGCCTTCAGTTATCACCAGTGATCGGAGTAGGTAGATTGATTTTTGGTACTTGTATCATAATTGCACACAGAAAAAATAATGTTATTCTTTCTGTGTGCATGTGTGTTTCTGTGGCTTATACAGTTCGCGTCAAATAACTTTGCCGCTCTGAAGTAGACTACAAATGACTGCGCAGTAGTCAATCTGCCTTATAAAACAGTAGCGCGCATGCCAGTACGCATGCGCAACCTAACTTCAGAGCGGCAAAGTTATTTGACGCGAACTGTACATGTGTATAAGCCAAAGTAATTCGGAAAGTAATTCCGGATTCAATTAAATATTGTTAATGTTGGTAGTGATATTATTACTACTCAATTCAAAATTTAAAGGAAGGTATCAAAACTAAATTAATGTATTATTTATCTGTTGAATAATAAATACAATCGAATTCCGATCGAAGCATTAATATTTTTTTTATGTTTAGCCTTTTTATGACCACAACTTTTTATAAATTGTTGCCCTTAAATTTCAATATTTTTATAGTGGTTCCGGAGTAATGTCCATATTAATATTATACGTTTCGGATTAATGACACCAATTCAATCTACTACTCCGATCACTGGTTATCACACTAAACTTGCTGACTGTTTTATTACTTCCACTTACAAGCTATTTACGTGTAGATCGAGCCGATGCGAGTACAGAAGGTACTCCACGTTTTTTGTCGATGCGTGAACCGAATTTTAGGCTCACTACAGACACCAATATAAACAATTATTTAGCCTATATCGCAGCCCACCGGTGGATTTTGACATAGTAGTCTTCCTTAAAGAGGGATTTAGAAAGATAGGCTTCCGGACATTAACGTCTGAAGCCTGAATCAATAGTTTATGCAACCGTGACTGAACTGTACTACTAACTGCCACAACTATATTAATACATCAGCTAAACTTCCAAGTTGAGTGTATACTGTGTGTCGTGAGGGTGTGCCCATTGCCTTATCGCGGCGTCATTATGAATATTTCGGTGTCGTGTGTCGTGATCATCCTTTACTAACGTAGGCTTGCGCTCTTCACCTGTGATCATTTAAGTTACAACCATATCAGTCTACTAGTTTCAAAAACAACAATGTCCATACTTTGTAAAAATCTATGGTTTCGAATTGTATCAGTAAAATAGCCGTTGATGCACCACTCCGTGTGGAACAAAAACAGCAAAAACACATTAAAAAATCAGCAATCTCCAATATATAAACTAGTATTTTGAACCATAAAATTTGTAATAAGGAATTGCGGACATATAAAAGTGGACATTGTTGTTTTTGCAACTAGTAGAATATTTAACTTTGTCTCCTAACTATAATAATTAGTTAAGATTACCGATAGTGCCATCTACGAAACGCTTACAGTACAAATGTGCAACCTACCGCTAGTGTTTTAGTACTGTCGTGTTTACCAATTACCCACTCACAGGTAATTACTGTGTATTCACAATACTAAAACACTAGCGGAATGTTGCACTCTTGTTCTGTAAGCGATTAGGAAGAAGAGAGGGGCGCGTCTTCGTGGACGGCGCTATCTGTCTCGAGATCTAACTAAAACGTAGAATAACGTACAGTCAAATCTTTTATATCTTCGTCAGTTTTAAAAATCTTTCCTTTATCAATTCAAGACACAATACTGTTTGAAGCTGAACAGACTATTGCATATAAAACTATATTTAATACTCAATTTTTAATTGCATTCCTTATGTATTACATTACATAGGTGGTATAACAAAGTAAAAGACCAATATGGACCCTGTCGGGCACAGCAAGATTAGGAGAGAGGAAGAGGGCTAACTAACAATTCAAGCAATTCAATGTCAATATAAATTATTTGATTATGTTTAATTGGGTGTATAACTATGTATACATATATATTTATTTAATAACTTGATAACAAATATCAAAATAGAATACACCCTTGTGTAGTTGACATCAACTTAAAACTTTAGATAATATAAAAAATTGCCAGTCTGTCAGTGTCACATTTTTAATTCGGTCTGACATGTAAAGAAGATGGCTCAATGACATTCTGCAATACTGACATCAATGCTGAGTCGGTAAAGCAGTTTCTATCGCGCAATGAGTGGACAAAATGACGGAACATAATTTAGCTGTGACTGTACCTATATTTTGCATTTATTTAAGAATGTTGGGTACTACATACGTCAAGATTTAATCAGTCAATAATGACATAGTTATTACAGCCACCTGTATGCTAGTGTATGTTTGATAAATGACCACCAAAGTAACGTTTACGTTTTAAATATTTGCATATAATTAATTAGTGATGCCACACTACACATACCGCACCTTGTGTGTGTAGTACTGAGCTGTTACTTGCGCAGGATATTGGTTCTAGCATCCTTTACATGCCGATCATGGTATATCAATCTTCCTAGCCTTTTCCCAACTATGTTGGGGTCGGCTTCCAGTCTAACCTGATGCAGCTGAATACCAGTAGTTTACATGGAGAGACTGCCTATCTGACCACCACAACCCAGTAACTGGGTAATACGATCACTCTTGGTACGACTGGTGTCAGACTTTCGGGCCTCTGACGATTCGTGTCAAAGATCCACGAATGCCGATGAGTCTGAAGCCACGACTAGTCTCTGTATGTAAAGATGGTCACCCATCCACTGACAAACCCCGACAAGCGTAGCTTAACCTGATGGATTGACCCGTGCGGCTGTTATTACTTAGCCACGAGCTCTGCCGATCATGGTATAAAATACATAAATGTTGTCCAATAACAACAATATATTTATGATAAACTGGTCCAACTCTACCAATGTAGAGTTGGACCAGTTTATCATAAATCTATCGAGTTTATGTAATACATCGTTTCCTGAACAATGCGTTCTCTATTTTATCTACAAACGCAGATATCAAACATATACTAAATAGAACAGCTCAATCGATCTGCCGAACGATATGTTGTATTTCTAAACTTAATATAAGAGAAAAGATTTCAGTTTTTGTATGTTTGTATGTACTTATAATGAATTAACTTAAAAACTAATGGGCCGATTTAAAAAATTCTTTCAACAGTAGAATGCTGCATTGTCACTTAGTAAAATACGCTATAATTTATTCAATATCACGCGGGCGAAGCCGCTGGCTTATAGGGCTTGTACACAACACTGAAAAATCAGCGACGGCACTCTTAAGATTTTGTTCCGAAGTTTCTGTGTTGCGAATTCGCATCGCGTCGATTCGCAGTTTTGTGTACAAGTCCATAAGCCGCTATGAACTTATCTGATCACAGGTACAAATCATCTCATTTGAAATATTGCAGTTTTCGTTGTTAATTGTTTTATATTGCATAAACAACGATATTCTGAGCGACTAACGTCAGTTCACAATACATATCACATCGTTTCGCTTAGCTATGAACACTGTTCCTATTATTGAAATAGCATTTACAGCTACAGGAATATTTTAATGAGATTTAGCATATTGTTTGTAGTTCAAGACTAATGTCCTATACACACGATACTTTGATAAAATACGTATCTTATTGTGATTTATGATCGGTGTGCATAGGCATGAGAGGTTATAAAAGGTGAGTGATTCAAACTATTATTTAATAAGTTTTGGTTTGTGTGTGCTCTAAACATAGTTGCGACATATGAGTAACATTCCAGATAGGTAGGCCAACAAATTGTCTCATACTCAACAGAATTCCTTTATTTGTTATTAATATTATTGTATGGTCAGCAACGAAATGTTAGTTTTGCAAGTTTTGTCAAACATCTAAATTGACAAGTTACAGCCTATGTATTAAAAAAAAATACTTCATTAAAATAAATCATGTGATGATTAAAAAATCTGAAGTGCATACCGAGTTTCGTTACTGACTGTACGTTTATGAGTATTGAAGTAACTACTATTAATACTATTATACTATTAGTAATTGGTATATTTTACGAGGCTGGTGAAATTTTACTGTATCTACGAACGGGTAGACCAGAAAGAAAAAAGATTGATCTCTTACCTACAATGATACCATTGTTTTTCCATGGCCATGTTTTGTGATGAATTTCGGTCAAAATGGTTTAGATTTTAATTTAAAAGCAAGTGTGATTATTATTTATTAATGAACAAGTAATTTATTTGATTACTTTGTGGACATTTTTGTCAACAAAAACGATAAAGGCTGCAGGAAGGCCCAGAAAAATACTCTAGTCATAATTTTATTTGCTAGTCATCACTTAAGATTATAATTAATTTATGAATAGACTTCAGCCACATTGTAAAATAATTTTAATCATATCGTGGAAGCAATTTTTACAAGTCTGTATTTATTTTTAAAAGCTTTATTCACCAAAATGTTATCAATATGTTATATGCACATCTTCTTAACGCCGTTTGTATTATAAGAAGTTACAACAACAGGGCTTCGGTAGACAACATTCGTTTGATTTAACTGAACAATGGAGATTAAAGAAAAATTACATTATTTTTATAATAGCAGATATATTACCATGTTTATCGAATTAGTTGAAGATATTTTTATATCAAACGTCAAATACCGACGAGTGAATAGTTTCCCTGAATTAATTAATCTACTTTTGTAAGTAATAAATAATAATACTGGATTTGAAACAAAATGTCGGATGATAAACTTTTAACCTATGAGCATGTTATATACAAAGTTGTGTTAGTGTGAAATATCATATTTTTGTATTAAAAAGTTATAAGTCATTATAACATTATGTCTTAAGCCTTAATTAGTGAGAAGTATCATCATTCCAACTACAACAGTGTGTCGTGGGCGGGGCTGGGTGCAATAGTAACATGGTTATGTTTTCCTAGACTTGGACGGTGCAATATTTTGTTGAAATGTTAAAACGACTCGAACCGTCTTGCAACTAGTTCCGTACACGAGCATTATTATATTATATTTATCAGATATGTTTTCAACGAGTCTAGTCGAGCTATACTTAAACGTGCATAGTTTAATATTTGTATAATATGACTGAATTAAATAATTTAATTGCAACAGCAGTGTTTTGTTTCACTCTATTCCTTTAGTCCCGCGGCACGTGTGCGTCTGCGCCGTTGGGTGATCTGGGTTAATGGCGATGAAGCTGTAATCTTAATGTTGTCACGAGGCTTTAAATGTTCGAAGTAATTTTACGAATTTAACGTATTATTTGGCGGATGAAATAATGTTCCAAATATTATTGGAAGTGGAACAGATTATTATTGTTTACAGATAGTTGATTGCACTTTGAATTCGTTCACCATGCCGTTTATTAGTTACAGTTTCCCTAACTACGACACTGCTTATGCAGACAGAGCAGTCTTTGCGCTCGCGGCAGCTGACGGACGGACTCTGACGCCAAATCATTACCTATAATCGCAGCCTTAAAAAAGATAGACGTCACATAAGACTCTACATTGTGACTCTGCTATCTAATCTTTGCAGTCGAAGTAAGAGACCTATGACCGTTATCAATATTAGGTATGCCGAAATGTCCTGATATATTTCATAAATAACTAACTTGATAACCTGCAGATGGCCAATTCGAATACTCCCAAGATGTAGATGATCAGATCTACATCGCACGCCAGTGAGTAGGTGCGAGCGATACCAACCTCATTCTCGAGAGGGTTTCCACTTGCTGCGCTGTCGAAATGTGCTCAATACATCAAGCAATTTTAAATTACCTGCAACAAAAGAAATAAATATTTTTATTGTTAATCCATTTTTTTTTTTGAAGTGAAAACTTCCTAAGCGGCGTTGTGCACTTTTTTTGGGATGGGTATAAAATGTTAAACTCGCGTCAGGACACGTTACCTGATCGAAAATTCGTAAGACGGAGAGAGAGTAAAAATTTTGTTGACAGCGCACTCGTTAATTTTTTTGGAATTTTTTGTTGGAGCTACAGCTTTCGTTCTTGTACTGACAGCAAGCCATATAAATTCCTGACATTTTCGTTAGATGGCGTTATGTTGTAACAAAAAGCTACTTAGTTTTCACTTCTATCGGTAGTCTCCAAAGACTCCCGATGTTATTTATTTTTTTATACTGCCGTCTTGAAAACCGTAAGGCTCGTATCCTTATTCACGGATGATAACATGTTATCAGCTAGCAAGTGAGAAAATACCTACTTGAAGACAAAAAATACGGTAAACTCTATCTGACCAATCCGTACAGTACGAATAGGTTTGTGCCAATTGAACATGAAGTTCTGCTCACCCTATATCTACAGATGCCTACTTACACAAGTAGAGTAACTTTATTTGAAGACTATAAACTACGACTAACTGGGATTCGTATTAAATCTAGAATGCAGCGACTACATCAGTAACTTGTTCTGTTTATCTCATCAAGTTTAGTGTCCTCTATAACTTCATAACAAGATTGAGTCATTCGATTATATCTGTAGGATGAACCAAAGTAAGATTTGTTAAAACGACTGCTTTGATAAACTCGATGATCGCTAACTACTCTCTTGAAGACATTACCGTACATTAAGATGGTTGAAAAACGGTGCGAGTAATGATGGTACCGCAGACGCTCGTTTTACAACTTCCTCAGCCTTGGTTCGCCGACCCTTCGAAAAGTACGATCCTAATTTAAAGACCTCGTCGTACCGGAGGAAGCGTTCAATTAATTATGTAAGACAATAATAGGGTGTGCGTAATCTGAGTGCTGCAAGCGCGGAGTGGGCGCGAAGGTATGCGCACGCGCGGGTAATGAGCGGCGGCCGGAAGACGTCACTTGTCGCGCGGAGATGTCCGCGCCTCACCGCGCAGAGGTAACTGCACCGCAGTACTGAGGCACGAGACACTTCCTACATCACTCGCCCAGCGCACACACACATACCGAACTTCGTTTCAATAGGGTCCAACGGGTTAGTAGACCCTTGACTCTTGACCATCACAGTCATTCCGTGTACCTACCTAAATCAGGGTGACGTATGAGCGTGCACCAGGCGAAGAATGTGGGTAGTTAAGCGTAATCAGTGATTGCAGGCACTCCCACCGCCTACCGCAGACACCTCGCCAGTGACCAGTGCAGCTCCCGGTGCAACCACCGATGGTGAAGCGCCTGCGCCGACGGCTCAGAGTTTGTGACTGAAGCCCTTACAATAACTGCTGATTGTGATGTAAGGAGTATTGGACTACCGCGCAGGAAGAAACTGTTGCTTTTAAAGGCGGAAAGTGAGACAAGGCGAGATATCCGGTTGAAGTTCCATTCTGATAAGACTGTAAGGTAATTGAATTAAAATTTTTCTTCATATCCCTGCCCCTGTCCCAAAAAAACAATACCAAACTTAGATTTTGAAATTGATTCTGCATAATTATCAGAATTACCAGATTCTAGATGTGATTTAATGAGTCTAGTAGGTAGTAAGTAAGAAGGTATGTCCGCCTCATATTTACAGAAGTTACGGGAACGCCCTGCCTCAACATCGAACCTCTGACCGATGATGAGGCAGGACGGAGGCGTGTATCATTTTGTAGTAGGAAACTTGAAAGCTTATTTTCTCGATTGGCGATTGGCGACGTTGGTGAAGCAAAGTTGACCAGCTCGGTAAACTGATAGCGGAACTAGAGCGTGATTTATTAATAACTGGCCGAGTTTAGTCTGCAGGAATATCGGTCAGTTATTATCACGAACTTTACTTCGTAAGGGGTTTTCCACGTAGGTACCTATTTGCAATTTGTGTCATTAGTATTTATAAGACTTCGATATTACCTACCGATACCTTAATTCGCAAACCAGCTATCTCCATAAGAGCAAGTTTTTCAAGGAGACACATAAAATTGAAATTATCTTTTGTAGACTACATAAGAAAAAATTGCTGATTTTCGAATACTGAGATATGGAAAGAATTGTGACTTTCACGGAGTTGTCGTTTTTGCAAATCACCCCAAATTACTGTTGCGTACAATCTAAACCAAAAAAAATATTTTTGGGCTGGTTTGCGAATAAAGGTATCGCTATTATACAATGACTATATTTAATTCTCATTGCTATTATACCTACCTTGATGCTTGATGTTTAAACTTCTACCACATCTATGTTGGTAAAAAACATGAATGACGAAAGAGGATATATATCTATATCTATGGTACTACTCAAAGCCTGCCTACCTAAAGGCAACCCAAACAGTTGTCTATTTTAAGTTAAACCACGGCCACACTGGCCTACTCATAAAATTGCTGCTACTTGCGACTTTAAGGAGGATATGATGCGGCTTCGGGCTTCCTGTAAGAATGAAGACACAAAGCAATTTTATATTGTTCATGAAAAACGAGTGTTTCGTAAACAAATGTAATAAATATGGCACGATTTGAGGCGAGGGGTCAGAGATGTGACCCTTTATCTGCGACGCGGGCGGCGCGCGATACCGCCGCACTCTGCTGCCGACGCACGCGCTAGCTGGTGAGCTCGTCGTCCTTTGCTAACGGAATATTCTAGCAAGAAATACCTATCTGAGTTCCAATAGTAATCTAGTACCAAATAAAAATTCCCATGTAAAGGTATCTCTACTTCAATAGGCTGCGTTATTGGAAAAGTATTTAATTTCAACAGCGAAAAGCTTCGTTTCATAAGTTTACTTTGTTTGAAATCATTGTTACTCGTTCATTTCCGTTTCCTAACTTTCTTAAGTAAAAAAAAGATGTGTTTTCTTCAGTAGAGTAAGATGTGGCGGTTGTGTGTGGTGTTACTGGTGGCTGCGCAGGCGCAGGCCTGCGAGCTGGCCCCAGGCGGGGGCGCGGGGCCCAAGGCGCCCGGGGACAACTTCTACAGGCTCATCGTTAACGGAGAAATAGAGCGGTATGCGCCCGGGGAGAGATACGTCGGTTAGTATACCTTTAAACCATGCATGATTATTAACCAGAATAAGGAAATAAGTAATTGAAAAAATAATCCTTGAGTACGATATCTATCTAAAGTTTGTTAATCACGCCTAAATTATAAAATAAAATGTAATTATTCCGCAAGCGTTTATCTCACGACAGTCATTTCCGCGAATTATTGAAACAGCGAGGTCAATATGAGCAATAAATTATCTTACAGTAATGTAGAGCACAAAATAACGTGTCGGATTATTAGTTGAGTACATCTGCAGATGTCCGAGAACAATTCGCATGCTCAGTTTAATCTATGTGTAAACCGCAGCTACATAATAATGTCAGCAGAACATGTTAATTTGTACAACGAAGTGGCGATCCTGTTACTCATCGTCGATTGTGCAAAGCGCATGCAATGTTAAGATATCACATGACACTTTTGCTTTTGACTCGTATATGTAGGTATAAATACCTACATTATGATATTAATAACTCATCCCGGATGACTGATTTTTTATATTGAAATACTAGGAAAATCTTATCAGTTATGTGCCTACTTTACACCTAGGTCAGTAAACTGTAGGTTGGTACATACCTACGTTTATGTGCGGTACAGCTTGGTCTCTCTAAGAAGCTTTTCCTTCGATCAGATTTCAAGATCGCCTGAGTTTATAAGAAAGAGAGAATTATTTGAATTCAAATAATAAATTCTGTAGCTGTCTTTGAAAAACCTGCAAACTTTACAACTAGTTTATACTTTAGGGGTATGAGGAACAGGGTGTAAAGTTCACTCATCCACCATATGTTCCAGACCACTCGAGACCACAGACTCCATCAAAAGGGAGGATCCTCCAACCAGACGGGTTGTTATGTCTGGTGGGCAACTGCCCGTATGTTGATTTCGGATAGTCTTATCTATGTTATTCGCTCAGTAAACTCTAACTGCGAGATGTAGGAATTGTGTGACGTCATGTCTTTTTGTTTCGTAGTTTTTGTATGTGGCGGTCTAACCGCTACATCACTCCCCTCCGGAGACCGGAGGTCGATAGTGGGCTGAGTCTTGGATCTTGCGATGCTTCACAGTGCCAGCTGTGGTTCCAGTGAGTCGGAACCGGGTGCCGCTCAGTTCACAGTGGGTCGGAACTGTCTGCAGTGATTGCGGCGATGGTGATTGTGGTTCCAGTGAGTCGGAACCGGGTGCCGCACAGTTCACGGTGGGTCGGAACTGTTTGCGGTGATTACGGCGATTGTGGTGATTGCGGTGATTGAGGTGATTGCGGTGATTCCCCAGTGAGTCGGGGTGATGTGGCTGAGGGTGATGACCAGGAATGCGCGTTCGCTGCATGCTGGTGGTCAGGATACCCGTTGAAGCTGTGGGTGCTGGCTGGCTGTGTGACTCGCCTCACGAAAGCTTGCGGGAGTGATGATGATGACGTAACGCTGAAGTTGTTGCACGAAGGCTGCGTTGACGTTCATCACGTCGGGGTCACCAATTTAGGGGTATGAGGAACAGGGTGTAAAGTTCACTCATCCACCATAGAAAAGGGAGGATCCTCCAACCAGACGGGTTGTTATGTCTGGCGGGCAACTGCCCATATGTTGATTTCGGATAGTCTTATCTATGTTATTCGCTCAGTAAACTCTAACTGCGAGATGTAGGAATTGTGTGACGTCATGTCTTTTTGTTTCGTAGTTTTTGTATGTGGCGGTCTAACCGCTACAATACTATAAACAATATTCTCCCGGTTGTCACCATCCGCCTAGCCTTTTCCCAACTATGTTGGGGTCGGCTTTCAGTCTAACCGGATGCAACTGAGTACCAGTATTTTACATGGAGCGACGGCCTATCTGACCTCCGCAACCCAGTTACTAGGGAATACGATACCCATTGGTAAGACTGGTTGTCAGACTTATGGGCTTCTGACTACACGTAACGACTGTCAAAGGTCCACGAATAACAGCCGGGACCTATGGTTGAACGTGCTTTCCGAGGCACGGAGGGGTTTTGGTATGTAAAGATGGTCACCCATCCACAGACCAACCGCGGCAAGCGTAGCTTACCCTGAACGATCGACCCGTGCGGCTGTTATTACTTAGCCGCAAACTCCTAATATTCTCCCGTTTGTGTGGAAAGAAAAACAACCTAGCCTAACGTTACAAATACACAATCTTCCTTTCAGTGACCCTGGTCGGCTCCCGCACCCACGACGTGGTGCAGCAGTTCACCAGGTTCCAGATGAAGCTGGACCCGCTGGACCCGGCCGCCCCGCGCGTGCCCAGCAAGCAGGGCCAGTTCCAGCTGTTCGCCGACACGCTCACCAAGTTCGACGAGGAGTGCACCAACTCCGTTATCGAGTCCGATGACCTGCCCAAGACTGAGGTGCAGGTCATGTGGAAGGCGCCTCCTACTGGCTCTGGATGTGTGCTGCTCAAGTAAGTTACGATTTTTATTAGAGAGAATACTGTCATTGCAGAGCGGCAGACTATATGTTACTATCTCGTGTTTTTTTTTTGTTTTGACAACTTTACTGTACAGGGCCTTAGATGTATCTATTTAAATCTGTTATGTTGTGCATGTAGGTATATTTTAAATAAATAAATGAAGAAAGATAAAATACAAATAAACTGAATTTAAAGGGGTTTTCTTTCACGTTAGCCTAACTCATAAGTCGTGGTTGACAGGGCGATGATATACGAAAACGAAAGCCGCTGGTTCGCAGAGGACGGCCAGCTGACCAAGCGCGTGTGTGAGGACACCTCCCTGCAGACCAGCGACTGCTGTGCCTGCGATGACGCCAAATACAAGGTGAGTTTCAAATACCTACTAATTTTATGCAGCTGAACCCTCTTATTTATTTAGAAAGTGTAATGTAAGAACTATCAAAAATATTTAGGTGAAAGCTTTAACATTCAAAGTCAATATGTGTTTTTTCAAGATGGTGTTCGAAGGACTCTGGTCTCCACAAACGCACCCGAAGGACTTCCCGGTGCAGGCGATGTGGCTGACGCACTTCTCTGACGTCATCGGAGCCACGCACCCCAAGAACTTCAAGTTCTGGGGCGAAGGCGAGATCGCTACTGATGGATTCAGGTGACTATCCTGAAATGGTTTATACAGGGTTGATATGACAGAGGGGCATTAAATTACACTACGTATACTATACGTGTTTAGTATTAATTCGATACGGTATAAAAAGCACCAAAAATGAGTTTTTCTTTTTTTCAAACAAACTAAATAGCTTACAAATCAGAGTAAAACGCAACCACCCTTTGTAAATAAATTTAACTGACCTTAGATACCTAGGTAACAAAGCGGCAACGTCGCGCGCGCCGGAGCGCGGCGTATGTTCAAAGCGGGCGGCCGCCCGGCCGGCGGTGGCACGGGCGCGGGCGGCGGCTTTGAAGTACTTACAACGATCACAGCAAAAACACAAAATTTTTAAATTCTGGATGACATAAATTGTGTCCTCCATTCACATTAATGCACAAATTATACCGACGGAGAATATTGTTATTTATTTTTCTAAATAAATCACTGTCTGTCGCTAAGCACTTTAATTTGTGAAATGCTAAAATAATCCTAGTTTTTAGTTCAACAATTGTATTTAACTCTGAGGCACACTTTAATTACACACACACACAACCAAAGTTTAATTACGTGTCGTAAAGCAGTCAATCAAAAAAAAACTAACACTAAATAATAATAATCCCAAGTTACGTGTCCTGTCACAATAAAAAAAAGAAATACTGTCTACTGTGGTAACGGTGGGGCCTTAGCGGTTAAACGTAGGTATTTAGTGTCCTATCCTATCACATTAACAAAACAAAATCACAATATTATCAGCGCGCGAGTTCGCGGAGCTTCCGTGTTACGTAACGTATGTACGTTCCAAAAGGATTGCCTCGGCGCACTGAAGAAACACGTTTTTTAGAGGCCCCACCCCCTTACCGGCCGCAAGGACCAAGGATCTAGGATGCAAGCAACATTAGAATAGCAACACACTGACCTATTTCTATTTCTTTTACGCGCGGGATGTTTTGCTATGATTGTCACTCTCGTAATGAAAGTGCAAGTGTGTGTGCTTTATAGCGAAAATATTTGGTTGTATGTACTTGTGATTTGCGTCACAGAGCGGTAACAACGCATGTAGGTTGTACTCAGATTTATCGTTTTAAGGTGCATGACCTAAGCGTATAGACATAATCAGCTGTTAGGAAAGATACATCGTGTTCAAACGGGGCAAAAACTTAAAAAATCATTTGCGACTAAACTACTGCTCCTATTTAATTGATTTTTGGTACAGAGCTTGAAAATGGTACCTAGTATAGGCAGTTCAAAGGAAAGCCCCTCTGTCGTATCAACGTTGTATTCTGCTGGTTTTTTATGGTGCGTGACTAGCCTTCACAAGTCTGACGAGGGTGGGGACATTTTTATTCTGAAGCACAAGCTTACGTCGTATCACCTAAATTAACATTTTAATTTCTCATATCCGTGATTTCGAAAAATTACTTTATGCCTGCACCTAAAGTTTAGTTTCCGCTACAACTTCAAAGTTATAATGAAATTTTCAATAGTACATAATAGTCATTCTGAAATCGACATAATTTACACTACGATAAAGTTTATATTTGTTTAAAGAGAAATAATGCCAATGTAAAAAAGAATTTGCATTGAGTTTATATCTGTGTCGTTTCGTTCAGATCCTTAGCGGAGTGGGGTTCCGTAGGGCTCCTCGAGCGCGAGCTCCGGCAGCAGGGCTCCAAGCTGCGCTCCATCGTGAAGGCGCCGGGCCTGTGGCACCCGCGCGTCAACGGGAACACCTCCGCCGCCTTCACCGCGGACAGGAAGAGGCACTTCCTCTCACTCGCCTCTATGTTTGGTAAGATATTATTTCATACAATAGAATAGACGATGTATATTTAGAAACTTAATCTGTTTCACTGTTCTTATAGAGTCTTAGAGAAATATAAGAAATCGACATGTGTTTCGCCTCTCAACAAGGCATCCTCAGGATGACGATTGACTTGTTGCGAACTCGGACACGAAACACGTTGAGAGGCGAAACACGTGTCGATTTCTTACAGGGTTCTCTAACTCTTTAAGAACAGATATGAGGGTTTATTCTGAAAGTTGACAACGTCGCAAATAGATGTCAAATATTTCGCATTTTTGATTAATTTGATAATATTTCTGTATGGAAATAAAAAATGTGGCTAACTAGCGAACTAGAATATTGATTATGAAATGCAACAATTAATATCGTAACACCGAATAGTTAGTTTTGGATGTAAAAAAAGTATTTGGAAACTTTCCAAATGCCTTTTTTACACCTAAAACGGGTACAACATCAAATTCAATGTTATAATTGCAATTCATTATTAATATTCTAGTTAGTTAGTTAGCCACATTTCTGATTTCCATACAGATACATATTTCCAAATTAATCAAAACAGGTAACTATTTGACAGCTATTTACGACGTTGCCAACTTTTAGGATGCACCCTCTTAAGCGGATTAAGTTACTAAATTTACATCGTCTATTGTATTTTATAAAGGATTTCCGCAGTCACGCCTGAGTTAATTAACTATTATTTATTATATTCTCTGAAACTTTACTTAAAAACTTAATTTTATTTTTTATTTTTTTATTGTTTATTTATTTTGTCACCCATAAAAATATGATACCTGTTGCACTGTGTATGCGTCATAGACAGATTACCAGATATTTGTCTGGAATAAGTTTCTAAATTTTCATCTTTTCGTTTGGTTAGTGACTAACCTAGTGTCAGAGTTTTAAAGCCGCCCATAGGGCTTTGACTTTGCTTCACATGCCGTCGAGAAATATCTCTCAGGCATCGGGTTTCCTCATGAATCTGAAAAATCAGAGGTGCGTGCCTTGGGTTCGAACTTAAGACCTATGACTTGGCAGTCCAACGGTCACACCACTAGGCCAACACTGCTCGCTGTTGCTAAGTAATTTAACAGGAAGTTTAACTTGCAAGAGCTTGGCAGTCCAAGGGTCACACCACTGGGCTAACACTGCTCGCTGTTGCTAAGTAATTTAACAGGAAGTTTAACTTGCAAGAGCTTGGCAGTCCAAGGGTCACACCACTGGGCTAACACTGCTCGCTGTTGCTAAGTAATTTAACAGGAAGTTTAACTTGCAAGAGCTTGGCAGTCCAAGGGTCACACCACTGGGCTAACACTGCTCGCTGTTGCTAAGTAATTTAACAGGAAGTTTAACTTGCAAGAGCTTGGCAGTCCAAGGGTCACACCACTGGGCTAACACTGCTCGCTGTTGCTAAGTAATTTAACAGGAAGTTTAACTTGCAAGAGCTTGGCAGTCCAAGGGTCACACCACTGGGCTAACACTGCTCGCTGTTGCTAAGTAATTTAACAGGAAGTTTAACTTGCAAGAGCTTGGCAGTCCAAGGGTCACACCACTGGGCTAACACTGCTCGCTGTTGCTAAGTAATTTAACAGGAAGTTTAACTTGCAAGAGCTTGGCAGTCCAAGGGTCACACCACTGGGCTAACACTGCTCGCTGTTGCTAAGTAATTTAACAGGAAGTTTAACTTGCAAGAGCTTGGCAGTCCAAGGGTCACACCACTGGGCTAACACTGCTCGCTGTTGCTAAGTAATTTAACAGGAAGTTTAACTTGCAAGAGCTTGGCAGTCCAAGGGTCACACCACTGGGCTAACACTGCTCGCTGTTGCTAAGTAATTTAACAGGAAGTTTAACTTGCAAGAGCTTGGCAGTCCAAGGGTCACACCACTGGGCTAACACTGCTCGCTGTTGCTAAGTAATTTAACAGGAAGTTTAACTTGCAAGAGCTTGGAAGTCCAAGGGTCACACCACTGGGCTAACACTGCTCGCTGTTGCTAAGTAATTTAACAGGAAGTTTAACTTGCAAGAGCTTGGCAGTCCAAGGGTCACACCACTGGGCTAACACTGCTCGCTGTTGCTAAGTAATTTAACAGGAAGTTTAACTTGCAAGAGCTTGGAAGTCCAAGGGTCACACCACTGGGCTAACACTGCTCGCTGTTGCTAAGTAATTTAACAGGAAGTTTAACTTGCAAGAGCTTGGCAGTCCAAGGGTCACACCACTGGGCTAACACTGCTCGCTGTTGCTAAGTAATTTAACAGGAAGTTTAACTTGCAAGAGCTTGGCAGTCCAAGGGTCACACCACTGGGCCAACACTGCTCGCTGTTGCTAAGTAATTTAACAGGAAGTTTAACTTGCAAGAGCTTGGCAGTCCAAGGGTCACACCACTGGGCTAACACTGCTCGCTGTTGCTAAGTAATTTAACAGGAAGTTTAACTTGCAAGAGCTTGGCAGTCCAAGGGTCACACCACTGGGCTAACACTGCTCGCTGTTGCTAAGTAATTTAACAGGAAGTTTAACTTGCAAGAGCTTGGAAGTCCAAGGGTCACACCACTGGGCTAACACTGCTCGCTGTTGCTAAGTAATTTAACAGGAAGTTTAACTTGCAAGAGCTTGGCAGTCCAAGGGTCACACCACTGGGCTAACACTGCTCGCTGTTGCTAAGTAATTTAACAGGAAGTTTAACTTGCAAGAGCTTGGAAGTCCAAGGGTCACACCACTGGGCTAACACTGCTCGCTGTTGCTAAGTAATTTAACAGGAAGTTTAACTTGCAAGAGCTTGGCAGTCCAAGGGTCACACCACTGGGCTAACACTGCTCGCTGTTGCTAAGTAATTTAACAGGAAGTTTAACTTGCAAGAGCTTGGCAGTCCAAGGGTCACACCACTGGGCTAACACTGCTCGCTGTTGCTAAGTAATTTAACAGGAAGTTTAACTTGCAAGAGCTTGGCAGTCCAAGGGTCACACCACTGGGCTAACACTGCTCGCTGTTGCTAAGTAATTTAACAGGAAGTTTAACTTGCAAGAGCTTGGCAGTCCAAGGGTCACACCACTGGGCTAACACTGCTCGCTGTTGCTAAGTAATTTAACAGGAAGTTTAACTTGCAAGAGCTTGGCAGTCCAAGGGTCACACCACTGGGCTAACACTGCTCGCTGTTGCTAAGTAATTTAACAGGAAGTTTAACTTGCAAGAGCTTGGAAGTCCAAGGGTCACACCACTGGGCTAACACTGCTCGCTGTTGCTAAGTAATTTAACAGGAAGTTTAACTTGCAAGAGCTTGGCAGTCCAAGGGTCACACCACTGGGCTAACACTGCTCGCTGTTGCTAAGTAATTTAACAGGAAGTTTAACTTGCAAGAGCTTGGCAGTCCAAGGGTCACACCACTGGGCTAACACTGCTCGCTGTTGCTAAGTAATTTAACAGGAAGTTTAACTTGCAAGAGCTTGGCAGTCCAAGGGTCACACCACTGGGCTAACACTGCTCGCTGTTGCTAAGTAATTTAACAGGAAGTTTAACTTGCAAGAGCTTGGAAGTCCAAGGGTCACACCACTGGGCTAACACTGCTCGCTGTTGCTAAGTAATTTAACAGGAAGTTTAACTTGCAAGAGCTTGGCAGTCCAAGGGTCACACCACTGGGCTAACACTGCTCGCTGTTGCTAAGTAATTTAACAGGAAGTTTAACTTGCAAGAGCTTGGCAGTCCAAGGGTCACACCACTGGGCTAACACTGCTCGCTGTTGCTAAGTAATTTAACAGGAAGTTTAACTTGCAAGAGCTTGGCAGTCCAAGGGTCACACCACTGGGCTAACACTGCTCGCTGTTGCTAAGTAATTTAACAGGAAGTTTAACTTGCAAGAGCTTGGCAGTCCAAGGGTCACACCACTGGGCTAACACTGCTCGCTGTTGCTAAGTAATTTAACAGGAAGTTTAACTTGCAAGAGCTTGGAAGTCCAAGGGTCACACCACTGGGCTAACACTGCTCGCTGTTGCTAAGTAATTTAACAGGAAGTTTAACTTGCAAGAGCTTGGCAGTCCAAGGGTCACACCACTGGGCTAACACTGCTCGCTGTTGCTAAGTAATTTAACAGGAAGTTTAACTTGCAAGAGCTTGGCAGTCCAAGGGTCACACCACTGGGCTAACACTGCTCGCTGTTGCTAAGTAATTTAACAGGAAGTTTAACTTGCAAGAGCTTGGCAGTCCAAGGGTCACACCACTGGGCTAACACTGCTCGCTGTTGCTAAGTAATTTAACAGGAAGTTTAACTTGCAAGAGCTTGGCAGTCCAAGGGTCACACCACTGGGCTAACACTGCTCGCTGTTGCTAAGTAATTTAACAGGAAGTTTAA
Organism: Conistra vaccinii; assembly: GCA_948150665.1. NCBI lineage: Eukaryota > Metazoa > Arthropoda > Insecta > Lepidoptera > Noctuidae > Conistra > Conistra vaccinii. The sequence goes on from OX411324.1 coordinate 821,350, forward strand.
CTTGCAAGAGCTTGGCAGTCCAAGGGTCACACCACTGGGCTAACACTGCTCGCTGTTGCTAAGTAATTTAACAGGAAGTTTAACTTGCAAGAGCTTGGCAGTCCAAGGGTCACACCACTGGGCTAACACTGCTCGCTGTTGCTAAGTAATTTAACAGGAAGTTTAACTTGCAAGAGCTTGGCAGTCCAAGGGTCACACCACTAGGCCGACACTGCTCGCTGTTGCTAAGTAATTTAACAGGAAGTTTAACTTGCAAGAGCTTGGCAGTCCAAGGGTCACACCACTGGGCTAACACTGCTCGCTGTTGCTAAGTAATTTAACAGGAAGTTTAACTTGCAAGAGCTTGGCAGTCCAAGGGTCACACCACTGGGCCAACACTGCTCGCTGTTGCTAAGTAATTTAACAGGAAGTTTAACTTGCAAGAGCTTGGCAGTCCAAGGGTCACACCACTGGGCTAACACTGCTCGCTGTTGCTAAGTAATTTAACAGGAAGTTTAACTTGCAAGAGCTTGGCAGTCCAAGGGTCACACCACTGGGCTAACACTGCTCGCTGTTGCTAAGTAATTTAACAGGAAGTTTAACTTGCAAGAGCTTGGCAGTCCAAGGGTCACACCACTAGGCCAACACTGCTCGCTGTTGCTAAGTAATTTAACAGGAAGTTTAACTTGCAAGAGCTTGGCAGTCCAAGGGTCACACCACTGGGCTAACACTGCTCGCTGTTGCTAAGTAATTTAACAGGAAGTTTAACTTGCAAGAGCTTGGCAGTCCAAGGGTCACACCACTGGGCTAACACTGCTCGCTGTTGCTAAGTAATTTAACAGGAAGTTTAACTTGCAAGAGCTTGGCAGTCCAAGGGTCACACCACTGGGCTAACACTGCTCGCTGTTGCTAAGTAATTTAACAGGAAGTTTAACTTGCAAGAGCTTGGCAGTCCAAGGGTCACACCACTGGGCTAACACTGCTCGCTGTTGCTAAGTAATTTAACAGGAAGTTTAACTTGCAAGAGCTTGGCAGTCCAAGGGTCACACCACTGGGCTAACACTGCTCGCTGTTGCTAAGTAATTTAACAGGAAGTTTAACTTGCAAGAGCTTGGCAGTCCAAGGGTCACACCACAGGGCTAACACTGCTCGCTGTTGCTAAGTAATTTAACAGGAAGTTTAACTTGCAAGAGCTTGGCAGTCCAAGGGTCACACCACTGGGCTAACACTGCTCGCTGTTGCTAAGTAATTTAACAGGAAGTTTAACTTGCAAGAGCTTGGCAGTCCAAGGGTCACACCACTGGGCTAACACTGCTCGCTGTTGCTAAGTAATTTAACAGGAAGTTTAACTTGCAAGAGCTTGGCAGTCCAAGGGTCACACCACTGGGCTAACACTGCTCGCTGTTGCTAAGTAATTTAACAGGAAGTTTAACTTGCAAGAGCTTGGCAGTCCAAGGGTCACACCACTGGGCTAACACTGCTCGCTGTTGCTAAGTAATTTAACAGGAAGTTTAACTTGCAAGAGCTTGGCAGTCCAAGGGTCACACCACTGGGCTAACACTGCTCGCTGTTGCTAAGTAATTTAACAGGAAGTTTAACTTGCAAGAGCTTGGCAGTCCAAGGGTCACACCACTGGGCTAACACTGCTCGCTGTTGCTAAGTAATTTAACAGGAAGTTTAACTTGCAAGAGCTTGGCAGTCCAAGGGTCACACCACTGGGCTAACACTGCTCGCTGTTGCTAAGTAATTTAACAGGAAGTTTAACTTGCAAGAGCTTGGCAGTCCAAGGGTCACACCACTGGGCTAACACTGCTCGCTGTTGCTAAGTAATTTAACAGGAAGTTTAACTTGCAAGAGCTTGGCAGTCCAAGGGTCACACCACTGGGCTAACACTGCTCGCTGTTGCTAAGTAATTTAACAGGAAGTTTAACTTGCAAGAGCTTGGCAGTCCAAGGGTCACACCACTGGGCTAACACTGCTCGCTGTTGCTAAGTAATTTAACAGGAAGTTTAACTTGCAAGAGCTTGGCAGTCCAAGGGTCACACCACTGGGCTAACACTGCTCGCTGTTGCTAAGTAATTTAACAGGAAGTTTAACTTGCAAGAGCTTGGCAGTCCAAGGGTCACACCACTGGGCTAACACTGCTCGCTGTTGCTAAGTAATTTAACAGGAAGTTTAACTTGCAAGAGCTTGGCAGTCCAAGGGTCACACCACTGGGCTAACACTGCTCGCTGTTGCTAAGTAATTTAACAGGAAGTTTAACTTGCAAGAGCTTGGCAGTCCAAGGGTCACACCACTGGGCTAACACTGCTCGCTGTTGCTAAGTAATTTAACAGGAAGTTTAACTTGCAAGAGCTTGGCAGTCCAAGGGTCACACCACTGGGCTAACACTGCTCGCTGTTGCTAAGTAATTTAACAGGAAGTTTAACTTGCAAGAGCTTGGCAGTCCAAGGGTCACACCACTGGGCTAACACTGCTCGCTGTTGCTAAGTAATTTAACAGGAAGTTTAACTTGCAAGAGCTTGGCAGTCCAAGGGTCACACCACTGGGCTAACACTGCTCGCTGTTGCTAAGTAATTTAACAGGAAGTTTAACTTGCAAGAGCTTGGAAGTCGCCTTTTACATATTACTTTACTTACTTTTTCCCGCGAGATTGTACTACCGGGATAAAGAATCCTATTTTTCAAGTTAAGTCATGGTTTATTCGTGTGCCAATCCGTGTTTCATCCAAATCCTTTAATTTGTTAAGGCGTTAAAAGATAACAGACAAAGTGACTTTCACATAATAAAAAAAAAAAAAAATAGTATATTATTATAGTCCTCCAGACAGTATTTCGGCCACGGCGGCCAATCTCAACGGAGACTAACCTTCGGCGCGGGAGATATTATAGTGCAGGAGTGTGCGCACACGCAGGCGCACTCTCCCGTCACTGTCGCAGTGCTCAGGCGGCGCCCGACGCGGCCGCCCAGAGGGCCGGCGCAGGAGGCGACACGCACACCGCCAACTTCTAAACTCCGGGCTGTTACTAAGAAATTCTACAATAGTATGGACTATAAAGATCACAGTTCGCCCACCCATATAGTTCTAAGCGACTCATCTCGTTGTGGTTGCAGGTCCGTCCCCGGACTGGGTGGTGGGCGTGGACGGGCTGGACCTGTGCCAGAAGGACTGCACGTGGGCCGAGCGCAAGGTGCTGGACCTGTTCCCCTACGACGCCGGCACTGATAACGGCATCTCTTACATGGTGAGCATACCTTCATGGCGAACATTATAATAGAAGAGGCACAGGCAGCGAAATCAATTGTTAAGCAAATTGACACCATACGTTAATTTGCCGTGTTATAGCCATATCATCTACCGGTCAAACAATTACAGCTCCAATTTGGATTCACCAACAATGTATGTTGGTAGTGTTATTTAATAATTCATTACTCTGACTATACATACAGCTTGGTAGCATAGAACGATTTTCATAATGATCTAAGGCGCGGGACATACACAAATGGCGAGTGGCGCGGGCGTGGCGAGGGGTGGCGCGGGCGTTGTATGTTCGCGCGCGCCACACCGTCGCCACGCCCGCGCCACTCGCCACTTGTTCCTATATCTGCGGTCCAACCCTAAGGAGCTGGCTGGTGAATTGCTGTCAATCCTATTAACTTTAATTTAAGGCTCATTTTCATTGGTTGGTAAGGCTCGTATGCGGGGTGCGGGAGATTTCTATAACAGATGCATGCCGTTTTCATTAGTCGATAGGGAACGATTGCGATATACGGAGAACCTGCACCGCACGTTTGGCACTTCCTTTGATGGCTCATTTTCCTTGGGTGTGAGTCACCGCATGCTTTCTACCGACCAATGAATTTTATAGGTCGCTACGCCCGCTACGTGGATTCCCCGCAAACGGTGTATCGACCGCGTTATCGACTTATTACTTTCATTATACGTCGCCTGCGGGGAGTCCCCGCATGCTGTATATCGACTGAGTTATTGACTAATGAAAATGAGCCATTTATTAATGTACTATGTACATGGTGTTGGGGTTTTTATTATCCGTCTACGGCAAAGCCAAAATTAAGGGTTATGATTTTAACAGTCTATGTATATATGTATGTTTGTATTTACGTGTGTTCCACCGTAGAGCCTAAATTACTGAACCGATTATGACGAATGAGGTATTTAAATAAATAAATAGACCCTTTCCACCAAAGCCTCAGTTCAAACCATCTCAGATAACTTTTCGAACCGATTAGAACATTGTTTTCATTGGTTTAGATACGCTTCTTTATCTATTTCTTATTATATTTAATTGTTAAAATACTATTGGCACTTCCAGTCACCAAACTCAGAAACCAACCCCCGCGAGAAGATGTACCGCATCACGCCCATGTACCCGGAGGACCCTCGCGCCCCGTTCTACGCGCCCGGCGCCGCCGGCGTGCCGCCCATGGCGCGCCTGTACCTCACGCGGGAGAGGCTCGTCTCCAGGTCTTGTGATGAGGAGGTGCTGCAGCAGCTGGTGGTCGAGGAGGAGGAGAACACGCAGACTGCTAACAGACGTGAGTGCATAGAATAATAAAATATTAATTTAATTAGCTAGTTTGTGACAAGGTCTGACGGAAAATAGATGTCGCTATATTCTTTTGATGTTGCTATTTACTGCCGAGTTATTGTATGTTAGATGAGCAGCTATTGATTGAAATATAAGCTTATTCAAATTAGTCTACAAGGTACGCTTCTTGTAGGCCAACTAGCCAACAAACCACAACAGCAATGTGACTACTGCTTTATACGTTAGATAGGATTGCGGGCGGGAAATGCAACTTTGGGAAACGATTTCAACGGGGAATAAATTCTTAGTTTGTTGCTAAAATCATTTTACTTGATAAGCAGAGATCGGATATTCGGATGCATATTTACCTAAAGTTGAGATGTTGGCTATTATGGAAAGCAATTTTGTATCCAAAAACATCCCGGGATTCCGGGATCGATAGATTTTGAGTTCTGATTATAGTTTGCCAAATTGGCAAACAATTTGGAGCCTTGAGTTTCGTAAAAAAATGTTTACAGTAGGTATATAAATTATGTTAACACCGCAAAAGTAACCTTCATAAGAGGGCTGATAAGTCGTTTCCATACCATGTATCTGATCCCGGAATTCAATCAAATCCGGGATGTATATAAAGAAAAAAAATATATATTTAAAGCCACTCCCATAAATTCTTAGCCAAAATGAACTTTAAGTAAATATGCATCCGAATATCCGATCTCTATTGATAAGTTATAGTAATAATATAACGAGGATTCTTTACCTATGTTGTTCCTGTTCCCCTCAACCCGGTTGTCCGATCTTGTCGTGAATTATGAACAAAGGATACTGGGATTCGCTTTTCACTGGAAAAGCGAATCCCAGTATCCTTTGTTGTTACTACTGAGTAAGACATACTTATAATTACATTTATGTAGTATATTTTTTCTATATACCAATTAATTAGCAACTATCCTCTCTAGCGGAGTGCGCGGTGTCCGAGTGGAGCCCGTGGTCCCAGTGCTCCGTGAGCTGCGGCAAGGGCCTGCGCATGCGCACGCGCGAGTACCGCATGCCGCAGAAGGCGCAGATGTTCGCGTGCGAGCGCCAGCTGGTGGCCAAGGAGATGTGCGTGGCCGCCGTGCCCGAGTGCGAGTGAGTGCTTACGAGCTGTGTACACGATGAGGTTGCCCGTCGGCAAAATGACGAATTTCCATTTTCATAATTAACCCCTTTGGAGGGGGACAAGAGTAGTAATAGTATTCTCTTTGGTTAAAAAAAACTCGTTTCCAAGACTCAGCGGTTTACACAGGCATTGTATGCAAAAAATATAAATTATTATAAGACAATATTCGGCTGTGTCCTAACGTTAAGTAATTGATGGCCGCTGAATACTAGTTTAGTTTAACTGTTTTAAAGCTATTGTTCAAGTGGCGCGTTTATTTTTTCTTTATTTTCTAATTATGTAACGGATGTAAAAAGACGCTTAAATGAAGGATTTTACATATTTTCACGAAAACAAGTTTTAAATGTTATAATTATAACTTAACTTTAAATACCCTGACAACTCCTGTACCGTTGCATGCACCCATAAGCACAATTTTTTGCGTGAAATAAGTCGATTACCAGCAACAATTTTTACTCCATACCTAGTTTGTTGTATCGTAGATAAGGGCTATGTGATGGGTTTTTAACATCCTGTATATCACAATTGTTTCTTTCCTTTCGACTCTCAGAGCCGACAGCGCGGCCCCGGACGACTCGGACAACAACGCGACGCCCATCGAGGCCAACGAGGGCATCTGCAGGACCTCGGAGTGGGGCCCCTGGAGCGACTGCTCCGTCACGTGCGGGGCCGGCGTCAGCACGCGCAGGAGGCACTTCGTCAACCACATGGGCATCAAGAAGTGCCCGCTCGTGCAGACTGGTATGTGCTCGTGGTTTGTCTATTCGGCCGGTATGTTATGTTACTATAGCCAAATACCGACTCGGACGGTCATTCGTTAGTGTAACTGAAAATCAAAACGAATTTGCTATCGGCTCTAACTTTTTTGATTCTGCTTGGTTTTATTCCTTTTTTTATGATTTAAAAAAAGGGAGGAGAAGTTATGGATTCGTACGTACATTGATTTTTTAATTCGGTAAATTTTAAAGTAAATTCGGTAAAAGCCGATATAGCCGATTGAATACGGTCAGATCGGTGTCTGATAAATTTAGACTATGTTTTTCGCGCTCACGTCGCTCCTTTAGAAACGATAGCCAACTGGCTGATCTCCACTAGCGCTGTAGTGTATTTATCAGTCTCAATACTGAATTAACTTCACAAACTACGTAACTTTCTATGAAAATATTCTTATTGCGCTTATTAATTTCCACAATTTCCGCTAGATGTCGGTACACGCACCTAGCACCATGTCCCTAGTCCCTACAAATCCTTCACTTCTGTCACAGAGGAGAACCGCAAATGCATGGAGCCACAATGTACGGAGCAAGACACGGAAGTATCCGACCCGGCCTGCCCCACCACGGAGTGGGCGGCGTGGTCGCCGTGCTCGGCCTCGTGCGGGCGCGGCGTGCGGTTCCGCATGCGGCTGCTGCTGGTGCCGGCCGACCGGCAGCAGGACTGCAGCGCCAAGGTCGAGCTCATGCAGCAGCGGCCCTGCCAGGAGCGGGAGAGCTGCGCCATCGACATGCAGACTGCTAAGCGTGAGTTTTTTCCATAAAGCATAATTTATTATTTCAGTAAAAAAAAACATAATTTTCGCAGCCGCCATCTTGGATTTACATTTTGACCTCACTATCGACTTAAGCACCCGAGAAAACCATGAAAACGATACCACTGATGAAAAATTTGAAAAAACATCACAGTCGCTATCTTGGATTTTCATTTTGACCAAATTCACACTGTCTCTCTCGGGCCGCTGTGTACATAATTTATCCCACGACACTAAAATACAATTGTAACATTGAATTTGAGGTTGTACCCGTTTTAGGTGTAAAAAAGGCATTTAGAAAGTTTCCAAATACTTTTTTTTACATCTAAAACTAAATATTCGGTGTTACGATATTAATTATTGCATTTCATAATCAATATTCTAGTTCGCTAGTTAGCCACATTTCTTATATCCATACAGTATTATTTCCAAATTAATCAAAACAGGTAAACATTTGACAGCAATTTACGACGTTGCCAACTTTTAGGATGCACATTCTTAACACTTTTTAGCGTGATGATTTCTGCCAGTTCGCAAGCCGCGTCAAATAACTTCGTTCCAAAAATAGGTTCCTTGTAGTGTTCTAGCTGGTAGCTGGACAGAAGTGGCGCAACCAGTTCCATAGCTTGAATTTTACAGCGTGACCGTGAATATAGATCTTATTTATGCAGGTTTTTCCTAATGGTTGACAGCAATATTATGCTAAATAACCAAAAGATTAGCATTTATGAGGAACATAAACTACTCGTAACTCGTAAAACATATTTGTAAATATGTATACGTGTCGCCTTATCTCAGCGATGCTCGGCGGCGCATACGAGATACATAACAATGACCCGCGTGCGACTGACAAGTCGCGAACATTTGTTTAACTACAGAGAGACACATTGTGATAATTACACATTTAACAGATCGCTTTGTAAATGAGGGCGTACCTCGCAAGGCTACGTTTTGTAACGATAAAATGCTAGTCAACTGGCTGCGACACTGGTATACTTGGCTAAATATGTGGCACATCTAACTCGGCCATACCTATGTCTGATTGACCACAGAATGAAATGAGAGGTTCTGAGAAAGTAGCAAGCATACACATATACCAGTTGGTGATAAAAGCGAGCGTAAGCGAGATGCAACAATCAACCGTTTTCATAATGTTATTATTGCTATGTTTAGCAAAAACAGACACATTTCCCAGTACAGTGATGTTAATGAAAACTGCGCGAATTCTGAACGCAAATAAAAATGTAATGTATATCGGTACAAGGTTATCTCTCCGTGAGTTATTGCTTATCATAAAAATAGTACATGAATGTTAATAAATTCACATTCAAGGGCTTGACCGGGCTTCACATCTGTGTAGGATGAATGAAGAGTATATTGAGATGAAGATTTATAGATTTAAGTAAACAAAGGCAGAATGGTTTTGCGATCAGTGACGACTTTGTAAAAAGTCTGCTAATCAATCATCACAGATAATTCTGTAACAAAGCTGAAACTTGCTTGAAACATCTGTTATCAGTACCTAAGAAACATTGTAAACTAAGACGTGACTAAAACAATAATGATTTAAAGTAAAGTCAACATTCCCGTTGAGTTGGTGCTCAAAAAACACAACTAACATACCAACAGTGACTTTCTCAGAAAACCAAAGACACTGCATCACATAACAGGACAGGTGAATATGAAAACTGCGAGAAATAGAAAGCTTTGGAGAGTGGACGAATCATCTATTCAGTTTAGTGACGTTCAAAAACTACAATCTAAACGTCTTTGGTGGTATGAGGAACAGGGTGTAAAGTTCACTCATCCTCATTAGAAAAGGGAGGATCCTCCGACCAGACGGGTGTTGTGTCTGGCGGGCAACTGCCCGTAAGTTGATTTCGGATAGTCTTATCTATGTCGTTCGCGCGGTAAACTCTAATTGCGCGATGCAGGATTTGTGTGACCTCATGTCTTTGATGCGTAGTTCGTATGTGGCGGTGTAACCGCTACACGTCTTCATCAGATATGAATGTTTTTGTAACAGTTCCTTCCTCCAGGTATCTGCATGGAGGAGGCGGACCCGGGCCCGTGCCGCGGCCTGTACCAGCGCTGGACCTTCATGGCGCAGAAGGGCATGTGCGTGCCCTTCGCGTACGGCGGCTGCCGCGGCAACCAGAACAACTTCATCACGCAGGACGACTGCACCAGCACCTGCAGCGTTGTACTAGGTGAGCACCTGACCGCACTATTTTCTAGTTCTCAAACTCAAACCATTTATTTCAATTAAACCATATACAGGCACTTTTGAATTGTCAAGGGGTCGGTCAGCCACAAATATGAAATAGTTAATTGACTCAGGCGTGACCTTGCGGAAATCCATCATAAAATACAATAGACGATGTATATCTAGTAACTTAATCCGCTTAACCGTTCTTAAAGAGCGGAGTGCGGAGCGGGAGAGAGGTTCTTTGCGTTCGGCTCGCGTTGATAACACTTCGTGTCCGAGTTCGCAACAGGTCAATCGTCGTCCTGAGGATGCCTCGTTGAGAGGCGAAACACGTGTCGATTTCTTACAGGGTTCTCTAACTCTTTAAGAACGGTTAAGCGGATTAAGTTACTAGATATACATCGTCTATTGTATTTCACAAATATGAAGCTAGTTGCCCATTCCAAAGCGTAGTAGGTACCTATGGAGAAGAAGGGCAAGAAACTCCATGGACACTCTTTAAATAAACAAAAATAAAACAACGGGTTGCACTCCGGGAATGCTGGTAGAAGTGAAAACTTGAACATTAACGTTGTGCATTTTTGAATAAACACTTTTCATGAAGTATGTTTTGACTGCTTTTTTTTACCCATCAATATGGGTAAAATTTCTTACCTCGCAATCTTTATGTAATGTCAAAGATTATTACTTTGTCGGTTGCTAGGCAACGGATCTTACGGTCACGTTCTGACGCGAGTTTAACATTTTTTACCCATCCCAAAAAAAGTGCACAACGCCGCTAAAGAAGTTTTCACTTTAAAAATTGTAACGCGTTAGGTGTATATTGTAACGCGTTAGGTGTAAATTGTAACGCGTTAGGTGTATATTGTAACGCGTTAGGTGTAAATTGTAACGCGTTAGGTGTAAATTGTAACGCGTTAGGTGTATATTGTAACGCGTTAGGTGTAAATTGTAACGCGTTAGGTGTAAATTGTAACGCATTAGGTGTAAATTGTAACGCGTTAGGTGTAAATTGTAACGCGTTAGGTGTAAATTGTAACGCGTTAGGTGTAAATTGTAACGCGTTAGGTGTAAATTGTAACGCGTTAGGTGTAAATTGTAACGCATTAGGTGTAAATTGTAACGCGTTAGGTGTAAATTGTAACGCGTTAGGTGTAAATTGTAACGCGTTAGGTGTAAATTGTAACGCGTTAGGTGTAAATTCAAACCCAAGTAAAAGGATTTGATGACCCTGAGTTAATGAATCGAGGCCGATATGGAACAATCTGAGCTTATTCAATTCAATATTTCATATTCGGACCTGTTACAAATATTAAAAAGCGGTTGCTCATTTGATATTATATCCTGCACAGCGTCATGGCGGACTAACACTAATTGGATTATAAAATCGTTGCCTCTGATCCATTAACTTAATTTATATAGGTATACAACATGTTGCATTTGTTCATAGAAAAATATTATCATGCATTATTCATCACAGTGATCTGAGTGTATAATAAGAGTGTGGGAGTGTGGTTACCCCAGTGTGCCTTTACAAGATAACCAGTTAGTCTATTAATCAATAGCTAAACGTGGGTTTAATAGTGAATCTCTGCTGTATTTAGAGTAAACGCACTAGCATCACAACAAACCTACGCCGTCTTCATACGGACAAGCCCAAACGCGGCTGATTCGTATAATTACCGCGACCCACTCTACTGCCCTATTTGTATGAAACAGAAATATATGGTGACAATGATTAATTCCTTCACGGATTCCGATGCCGGCCCAAAACATTGGCCAGTGTGCCGCGACTACACCGTGAGCACGTAATAGCGCAGTGGGTTGATGGGTGTCCGCGGACCTGACGTCATCCCCGCCTGTCCCCCTGTGACGTCACTGTCATAGACCAGACACGTCATGATTTGTGATAGCTGTTTGTATTGACATTTTCGGACCGCTCGCGTCCCTACCGCTAGCAATAAAGTCCATTTCGTTGTCGCTTGAAATCGTTCAGCCTTGAGCCAGTCAGCAAGTTTTGTAAGTAGTTTTGTAGCTTAAGAGTTTTAGTGTAATTACGTCAAATTGCTTTCATGTCGCAAGATGTATTTCTTAAACCCTATCATTAGTGGGTTGAATATCGTACATTAGGCATCGTTTGAAAAGCTCGCAACACATTAATTAGAGGTAGCGGTGTCACTGTGCCCGTTATAATGTAGCTGCAATGGATTGTCTATGGACAAAGGTCTTTGTTTGAAGAAAATTATGACAAACTCAAGTCAACATTTATCTGTAGAATGAACGGTATTCGGCAACAATTTAGACGCTAACGGTGTTTGTGCTTACACACTAGCAAACTTTTAATTTGCCTATGTTAATACAAGTGTTTAACTTCGGCTATTTAAAGATCAACATCATGTCCACATCCGCTAACGTCCACTAGCATAAAATACAACGCTAAGTAGTTTACACAAATAAGAAAATTATTAAAAAAACAAAAAACCCGACTGCAAAAACACATAACTGAAAAGAGAAAAACAAGCATTATAATCTATAGAATTTTGGTATCGCAGGCGGGGACAAACAAAAGTTAGGTACACCATATTTCCGGTTATTATTGTTATATTATTATTGTCCCCGCCTGCGATACCAAAATTCTATAGATTATAATGCTTGTTTTTCTCTTTTCAGTTATGTGTTTTTGCAGTCGGGTTTTTTGTTTTTTGAATAATTTTCTTTATTTCAAGTTTTTTAGTTTTATTAATATATCTTAATTTGGAATTGACTCATTACCAGCTTTTATTTGATACCAATATTGTTGAAAATATTTAAAAAAAAAACTTCCCCTCCCTTTTTTTTGTCCTTGCAGATGCAATACATAAATATTATATAGCCTATGTCACTTCTACGATTAAGACGAATCTAACGACACCTCCTATGTTAAAATCCATCAAGCCGTTTAGGCTACAGAGCGTGCCAAAGAAATAGACATACATACATACATACTCTCGAAAAACATTACCCTCCTTCTGGGGCAGTCGGGTAAAAATAATATAGAAATAGCTTAGCTTTGGTTCGAGAAGGAAGTTCGCATAAAATTAAAGCTTAGCTGTGTGTGTGTACACTTACTACTTAGTCTGGCAAAGTGGCAACCTTTTAGTTTGGTTCTGTTAATTAACGTGTTGAACTTTAGGTATTTACAAATCAATTATTAGGGTTCCTGTACATGACGTCGGAGCCGCACCGGCGCCGAACCGCATGGAGAAAATTTTTAGAACATCTAAGAATGAAAATGTATAACCAACGCGGTGGCGGTGCGGCCTATGGGCGATATTCATTCGTATTCACAATCATGCGGTGCAGCGCCGGTGCGGCTCCAGCGTCATGTATAGGAAGGCTGACAATAAGTAGTTTCCACAATATACTTACATAAAAAAACTTAGCTTAACAGAAGTAGGTCTGAGAAAAGAACTATCATATTATGATGAAAAAGCAAGGGTTATCCGATAATTTAACCAAGCATCTTCGATCAATCCTCTGATAAAAGTCCCAAATCAAACTCAACAGGTACGTAATGGCAGTATTAAGATAACGTTTTATTAATCCAATCAACATCTTAGCTAATAATATCGGATGTGAATGATGACATTTATGTCCGCGGCGCCCCAGCAGCTGGCGCCGCGCCAGGCGTGACTCAGTTGCAGGTGCTTCACACCTATGCAACACATTACATCGAAACCACGAGATCTGCTGACACCCCTTGTTTACGGTCGTTCACTCGCCATTATATTTGCCATTCATTATAATGTACATTTGTATGGCAAGCAATCTGGCAGTCATGTATCAGTTCTATGTATGAAGCTGTCGGATTATTGTAATTAATCGTAATTTACGATCGCAGTGGGTGGCATTTTAAGAGCAATTTCTCGAGCTGCTAAGATCAGAATAATTTGAAACACAACTCATACGTCTTTAAAGTTTCCGAGCTCCAAGCATAAACAACGGATTTAATAAAAACGAATTCTTGTTTTTAAACGTTTTCGCTTGTAAACATAGAAACAAACCGTCGAACGCGAGTCAACAAAGCGATCACGACGCGCGACGTGCGAGTATGTAAGAGGGATTTTACGAGTGACGTCACAACACAAGGCTGCGCGCTTGATTAGGTGTCTCAAATCTGTGTCTACTACCTACACGCGTGACCCCGGTAATCTGTGTGTAGCACCCCCAGACGATGACGTCAGGACCACGTCACCTACTTATAAGTGACGTCACACCGGGAACAACTTCGAGTTCGTACTGTTTACGATGCTCGTAAAAGAATACATCTTAAAAGATAAATTCTTTGTTTCGTGTGATTGTTCGGTCGCTTACAATGCGTGACAGACATGTTAATTTTGGACATTATGTCACTGTAGAGCAGAAAAAAATATGGCAGACTGGTCACATTTGTCGCGGTGTCGTGTGAAAACAACAAGGTTTATTTTAGAATAATAGGTAAGTATATTGTTGTACAATCACTAAACTTAGTAACGAACGCTATTTATATTAATTTCACACATACTAAGTAGACAAATTATTAATTTTAAAGGTATGAATGTCTTTTATCTTTGCTTTCAGCAGCCTGCGAAGCATAGTGACTACTACCGGTTTTGCAAGAGACGATAGTCGTTATATTTATAGTTTAAAACAAAGCCGCTTTTCCTGCTGTCTGTGTGGACTATGGATTAAAACATCTAAAAATCAATTGCCGTCCGTTATTCTCAAAAAACCTCGAAAATGGCTCGACTGATTGTGATGAAACTTTGGTACCTAAGTTGTTGTGTGCGCGCTGGAAGAGGTTCCTATACTAACAAAATACTTGCCGATGTTTTTTCAACTCGTAAAAACCTTGCTAAGCAGGGGCGGGTCGCTAGTAGGTACCTAAAGTTATAAAAACAATTAAACACACACAACTGCAGCTCCTTCATGTGCATTACTGCTACTGTTGGCGGAAACGAATGTTAATGTTGTTTTCTTTTAAACGATAGCGTGTCGAAGACAACTGCTGTAATTACTTAATTGTGTTTAAAGAAGCAATGTTTTAAGCTACAGGTTGAGTTTCTTGAGCAACTTTGTTCATAGTATTGATCATGTACACACGGCTACACATCAAGCTATATATTTCCAGTATAAGCTGACCTCGCATTGTACGGAAATTCTATACAATAAACTTAAACTCAACGCATTTATTTCAATTAAACCATATAAAGGCACTTTTGAATTGTCAAAGAGTCGGTCAGTTAGTCAGAAAGTTGAAGCTAGTCGCCCATTCCAAAAAGTAGATCTCTGTGGAGAAGAACGGGCAAGAAACTCCCAGGACACTCTTTTAAATAAAGATATTACAAAATCCTGGGTACATTATTCTTCTTGCTTCTATATGTGAGAACAATGTGAAAAAAAACAGAAACAATTCAAAATATAAGATTTAAAATAAGCCTTGGCAGAAAAGAGATGACCAGTCTCAACCGACGGCGCCCGTTTACGAACATGACGCGTGGATCAGCACCATCCAGCTCAACCATTTTGTAGGGAACCGAATGATCCAACACACTCGCCACCATCGGCGAGACATTTAAGTAAGCATGACAAAGTCTCAACTGCCATGCTCTTTCAAGTCAACATAAAACATAATAACAGAATAAACAGCCCCATGGTACTCACATTTACAAAAACTGAACAAATGCTTCTAAATTATACAAAACTATAGTTTGCAATGTATTTCAGAGATTAATATCATTTTACAAATAATAAAAAGAAAGAATGCAGGCAAAGAAGGCAATGCTAGATCAGCTTATAAGTACTGGAAATGTATAGCTTGATATGTAGCCGTGTGTACATTTCGTAGTGGCCCAAACTGTCAACAAAATATCAGCCAAGACAAGAGCGAGTCTTATTTCGCGCAATGTCGGTTCTGCTTGTTCTTTGCGACAGCTTTAAGCCGAGCCACACAAAGTGACTATCACATAGACAAACAGAGAACCGAACCTGTTTGCCTACTAATCATAGGTCATCAAAAATGTACGTGTTACTAATTTCCATTCATTACTCAGGTTAATAGAACCTAGACAATTTTCCGATCGTGTCGCGACAACGGACACTACATTATTTTCATACCCATTTGTGCTACTGATTGCTCATGTTTTTGACGGGTAACGACTTAGCAACTGTTTCTCACACATTTACTAACATTAGTACTAAATAATGTTCTCTATTGTTAGTACATAATAACAGCCGACATAACAATACAGACTCAACGATACATTTATCATTTTGGACGCACTAATGTGGAAATAACTAGCCATATTTTAGCACTTGTAACAAATCATAATAAAAAAGTCACCAAGTGAACAAATCACTATAAATTGACGCCTAGAATGGCGCAGCGGCTGAGTGATTCGTTTCTACCGGTCATCGGTTCGATTCACGCACGAGGAAATGTTTGTACGGCCTACAGAAGTTGTTCCGTTTGTGCAGAGGAAAATGATAGTTTCAGGCATCTTTGTTTTCAGATTTGAAAAGTAAATTGTCTTCACAATTATCATTTTCACAACCCCCACCAACATAGGAGGACGTTACCCATCCAGCTTGTGCCAACGTTACTGTAACTATAAGTGTACGACTGTTGTCCTCAGGAGGAGCAGCCCCGCCGGCCGGTCTGCCACCGCAGCTGAGCCAGCCGGCCCCAGCCCTCAACAACAACGTGCCCGTGTCCAATAGCGTTAATGGTGAGTTGACAGTTTCATTGTTACAAGATAATGTGGGTTTCATTTATGGTTTTCTTCAAAAGCCCGCCAGGGAAATTTGCATCACATCGTGCGCGTAGCGTTGCGTGTGGGACATAAGATCAGGGGGTCTACTCCCTAAGTCCGTCAACTAAAAGACGGGCCCGTCCGAAAGTAGTCCGAAACGATGGCGTGTACCCTACTCCCTATTGATTTCGGATTCATAAGCTTCGAACGGAATCATAGACAATATTTGTGCGCGAATGATACATGACGGTAGAGTTGCGCTGTTTTACCGGTCGATTACCGGTTTACTTATTTTGTGGTTATCATGCTTACTATTCCAAAAATAATATTGTTGTCGTTAGAAAATTACCACATTTTTAATAATTTAGTTTTTATTACGCCTTTAGTTGAGCAATTGAATTATTTTTGCCATTTTTGTCCCGATGGTGGCTTTATCGTGTTGATATCTTTGCCTTTTTTCTTTTTGACGTTAAGTGTGTAGTATCTATGACGGCAAAGTATTTTGACGCGGCGCGTCTTTCAAGACTTTCAGTTTCAGATTTGTCAATGAATTTGATATTGAAGCGATGAAAACTTTTGATAATTACCTACATGTACTAAATAAACAAATGGAATCAATACCGGAGACTAGTTCCAATTAAAGGCTAAGAAGTGCAACTTGGTTGGAGGAGGATAAGGTTTGTACTGTTACAGCTAGAATAAATTTTGTTTTGTAAACATTCTCAATTTCTCATAGTTACATGCTTGCTTTTGCTTCTGTTCCTTACATTGTTTTGAAAGAATTGGTCAGGAGAGGGTCTTCTTAAATGGAAAATCTAAATACGGACGTAAACACCAACGCGAAGAAGGTGGCGGCCCGGCATGATTTACGAATTAGACCTACCTATCCAATTTACTTTTACGTTACAAAGTTCATAAGAAGGCATGTCAAGAATTTTGTTTGCCTGTACAAAACTCATAATATTACTTAGTTATTCTGATGCCTCTACAGATTTAATTAATTTGGTATAACTATAATTTGCAAAAAAAATATTACAGGTCGACACAACTTATATGTAGCATCGGTAAAATTCGTAAAACCGATTATTTCCGATTTACACAACCAATAGAAATAGCTGACTATCGCGCCATTCAATGCTATTCGCGCTTTACTTTCCCGCCTCAGTTCAACCCGAGACAGCGTTGTGAATGCACGTGGGTGAATCATTCTGTACACTTCGTGACAATTTAATTTGAACACGAATTTTTAAAACAAACAAACTCATTTTTGAAATTATAATATTAGTAAGGATAAAAGTTAATCGACTCAGGTGTGACTTTGCGGAAATCCATTATAAAATACAATAGACGATGTATATTTAGTAACTTAATCCGCTTAACTGTTTTTAAAGAGTTAGAGAACCCTGTAAGAAATCGACACGTGTTTCGCCTCTCAACGAGGCATCCTCAGGCTGACGATTGACTTGTTGCAAACTCGGACACGACGTGTTGCCACGACAAGAGCCAACCGCGAACACGAACACGCCGCGAACACCGTTGAGAGGCGAAACACGTGTCGATTTCTTACAGGGTTCTCTAACTCTTTAAGAACAGTAAATATACATCGTCTATTGTATTTTAGTAAGGATAATGTAATAATTCAATGATACAAATAATTAAAAAAATATTGAAGTTTTAACTTCAAATATCTCAAAAGGCTTCGCAAAATAGAACGCGTACTTAGCGCGCGTTAGAGCGCTGGCGTCGTGTTCCACGCGCGCCTCAAAGAGTTGTCAGCGAAGCTGAAGGGGTCCGTTAGGGCCGATGCCTACCACCGGGGTTGCGGATAGTCCTAAGGGGAAACCGTGGCCCCCGTCTAGGCAAGGGAAGGAACACGGGTGGGTTTTAGTCAGTAAGAGTCTGGCACGCCCTTCCGCTCCGCCCAGAGCGGGAGAAGTCATGTGATGATTTCCCACCCAAAAAAAAAAAAAAACCCTGACGCCACGCTAACGTAACGTGCGTAACGAACTGCTACCGCACGTCATAGTACACACACGGCTACATATCAAGCTATACATTTCCAGTTTAAGCTGACCTCGCATTATTCGGAAATCGTTTACAATGCGAGATCACCATAAACTGGAAATGTATAGCTTGATGTGTAGCCGTGCGTACAACACAATTCGGCGCAGCGTTAGGCTAGCGTTCTAACGCACGCTAAGTACGTGTTCTATTTGGCGAAGCCTTGAAAGTTTGATTTCTGATATTCATCGTTCTAGCTAGGGCTTCCAAAATTACGGAAATGTCAGTTACGTAACTAATTACGCAATTTCTTTCTCCAATTCCGTAATTCCGTAATTACGTAATTTTTCCTAATTTTTTTTTATCGATTGTATTTTGTTGTTAAAATTGCAGATAGAGTACTCTAAGCAATTATCCGAATAAAAACATTAAAAAAAAAATTACAAGAACTTGAACTGACTAAAAATGAATGTCATGAAGGTTTTGGATCTCTTCGTCTGTTTTGCATTTGATTTGAAATCTAATGACACCTTAAACACGCATGGTTTTAATTGGAGAAATCGGCCTACCCTATCTGATTAGCTGTTCCATCGCGATTTACAGTCTAGTATCAGGTCAATATTTTTACCATGCTCTTCTAAAATGCAAATGCAAGTATTTCTGCAACAAGTCGTTTTTCAAAGGGGAGTTTTTAATGATGTATTTGTATAAAAACTCCGATTCTTGAACTCTAGTCGGTTCTACAATAAAAGCATCGTCATCTTCTTCATTTTCCTCTGCTTCTTCAGCGTCAGTATGTGAGACATCCCCCTGGCCTTCTTGTTCTGGAGGTTTTTTTGTGTTTTGTAGAAAACAACAAGGACTGCGAGTTGTATTCCATGATTAACCGGCCAAACACAATTGGTGGCGACTGCCAAGATTTCTACCCATTTTGTTCATTACACTTGCTCCATCCGTTGTGAAAGCAATTATGTCGTCTTCCAGACTTAATCCGAAGTCACTCAAATGCTGCAGAAATAATTGAGTACCTACTTCAGCTGGCATTGAGCCCTGTATCCGTGCACGTCCAAAAGTACACGTAACACGTTCAGTGCCGGGAGCCCTCCTGAAGGGTTCATCTAATCCCATATGGGATGCCGGGAGCCCTCGCGGAGGGCTCATTTTAAATGTAGGTTTTTCTTAGCGAATACAGCATTATAAACCGTGAAAATTAAATCAGATGTATATTTTAACAAGATTTATTAGTGTATACGTTGGTTTTCAAATCAAAGAATTAGAATTGTTTTGAATTTTTTGTTCACGGTTACAAATATTCACTAAAAATTTAAAAGGTTGGAAACTACGTATAGCGACGACCCCCACAAACACAATTTCACTTCGTTTTACAGTGTTTTATAACACGGTTTTAAACACGTATGGTTTTAAACCTAATGCCGTTGACCATCCGCGATGGTTAAGTTTAGCTCAAACGTAATGCCGGGAACCCTCCCGGAGGGTCCACTTGTAATATGTATGGCGGCATGGCGTATGAGCTCGACGAAAATGGGGGGAGTCGAAAGTGTTAAAAAGCATGGTAGGCCGTAGGGACTTTCCGACAGGGACTTCCCGACAAGGACTTCCGGCCCCGTCGACTCACCCAGTTGAAATTGAACTCTATTCTGTACGTCTTAGAACTAGTTTTTGCAAGATATATCAAAGGATAAAATAAACCTCGGGGAATACCCTGTTTGTACAGTTTTGATGTAGTTATACTGTATAGTGTTGCCATATTATAAAATGTGTCAAATGCATTATTATTGGTTGACTATTTTGATTATTGATGATCACAATAATTACGTAAGTACGGAATTGACATCTTCAGTTACGGATTTGAGAATACTTGAAAATTTGTCCGTAATTACGTAATTGCGTAATTACGTAATTACGTAATGGAAGCCCTAGTTCTAGCCTTATATCCTTCAAATCGAATCTAAAAATAAACAAAAAATACAGACTTTATTTACGTGATCATTTATTCTGCAAGAAAGTACATGTCAATCTCGCATCAATTTCACGAATGTATTTTGTTATATGACTTTACACGTTATTGCGATTGCGTAATGATCATTTTCGCCTAAAGCAGTAATAAAGATTGATGATTTTGAAGGCGCACTTAGTTCGGATGTGATCGGTTTTACGAATTTTACCGATGCTACATCTAAGTTGTGTCGACCTGTACATTAATTTTGTATTTCAGGTTAGTAGGACTAGTAAGGATGGCGCTACACTACAAATAGCAGAAACTGAAACAGCCTGCAGAAAAGAATTATATGAGGCACAGAGGGCAAACAAACTATATGTTTGTTCTAAGAACAAGTTCTAAAAGTCAAATGAGAATATTATAAAATAAATTAAACTGATAGAATAGACATGTTTTTTTATTAATGAACTACTCGCTAAAATATCTTCTTATAAAAGTTTGAAAAATAGCATTTGCATTTCCCTTGCAACTTCTTGAGTTGCTTCTCTTGTATGATATTCATTGATATTACTGGGTACCCTCTAACTGCATGTCTCCATGGTGAACTGCAATGTTGTGAAGCACTGCCACTATGGTTGTTTTCACATTTTCTAGTTTGCATGTAATGGTCATAGGATTGTGCCATGTAAAAGGCATTGAAAGCTTTGTTTCCACACACCAAAGCACCGTTCCACAGTATATGTCGAAAGTAAAGTAAACAAAGCCAAATGGGGTATTATAATTATCCTCACACAAGTCCTCAAAAATGTTCTCGTGTGAGCCTATAGTTCCCAACGAACTCAACGTCGGAAATACTCGCCAACCGAAAGTTTCGGCGGAACTATAACCGGCGTCGCCGCCGCTCTTCCTGTAGAGTTTTTTCGAGCAATTCCAGCATTAAAAAAGCAGTCATCGTTTGGATTATTTAAAAAAAAAATACTTTCGTCGACAGCACGACAACTATTGTGATGTCGTATCAACTGACATATTTCTCCGTCAAAACAAGTGTCAAATTCAACTTTTCGGACGGGCAAAAACACATCGGGAGTAGGGACAACTGTCAAATCGTATCGTCATTCATTCTTAGGTCGGGCTTCCAACTAATCGTATGTCCGTAGGTGTTAGGGAGTAGGAAACGCCCGTAACTAAGCCCGAAATGACGGACTTCGTGCTTAGGGAGTAGACCCCCAGGTACGAAAGTTTTGATGGTCCGACATTGAAAAGGTTAAAATAAAATAAAATAAAATAGAATTCAATTGCATTTTCCAGAACGAATGCAATAGCCGAAGTAATTTTTTGACAACAATGAACAATGCGACATTAGCGCAACGTTGAATACTATTGTATTGTGAGGTCCAACCACATCCTAGTCTAGGCACGTAGACGCACATGTGTCTGAACTTGAGCTCGAGGGTGAAAAAGACATTTTTAAGAGCTGGCCGCGTGCGTCATTGCATATAGCATGTACATGGAGTCATTTTTTTTCTTACTGAACAGACAGCTGTGCTGCTGGGGAGTTTGTTGCGCCACTTCTTCCCAGCTAAAGCACTAGGAAGTGGTGAAAGGCGGGCGTTTTGGGGGACTGTCTTATGTAATTTTGACTTTCGAAAAGTGCTGATTCTCAGCCTAGTTTGAATAGATGACTGTTGAATTTGAATTTATATTTTTAAGTACTTTATCGGCGATAATGGAAGGGTATCTGCGTGGTCATGACTTCTATCAGAATGTCTTGTGAGGTCTTCGTGAGTTGTGACCTATGGTTCATTAAGTGTCCGAGGAGGGGAAGACGGTTCGTATTTATTTATAACCCCATCCCCCCTGTATGGGTCAAGGTCTGCTCGGGGACTATTTCTATCTTCACTTATCTTACGCAGACACATCTAAACTTGAAAGGGTGGGCTTTTAAGTTTTAAGAGACATATCTATTGTAATTTTAACTTTAGTAGAGTGATGGCTTTAGCCCATTTTAGATAATCAGTTTCGATTAGGGTTTTCACGCCTTTTTGGCACGATTGCGACCGAGTTTAATTAATAGTATTGGGCGCGGCCAAATTGAGAAGTATTAGCTAGCTAGTAGCTATTTAGTTTAAGAAAATGTAGTAGCATTTGATTTACGAGGTTAGAGCGAGATAGCAGTACAATAGCTATAGCTCTAATTTTGACCCGTAGTATATCTTCTCTGAACTTACGAACGTATTTGTTTTTATCTATTTAAAAACAAGTGAATATCCATGTCCAGGACCAACGCTGGCGCAACCTGGCGACTGCCAGGTGAGTGCATGGGGCGAGTGGAGCAAGTGCTCCGTGTCGTGCGGCTCCGGCTACCAGGAGCGCACCAGGACAGTGCTGGTGAGCATATCATATCATATCTACACGTCATTTACAGCTACCGTGGTTTGTGTTGAAAACGTTCGCTTCGACTGTTACCAGATGCTGCAGATCATCTGTGTGTTACAGGAAAAAGAAACTAGCATTTGAATCCCGCTCCTCAATTCTTAGAGCTTTGTGATATCAGAGTTAGAACTGGTGACTTCTTGGTTTGTAAATGCTTTTAACTAGGTATTCGTATAATATAGCAAGCGAGATCGACAACTTAACGCCTGAAGCAAGGAGTGCTTTTTATTTTGAAGAACCGCCCTTGGGCGGGTCTCGAGAAAATGATACAAAGGGACGTAAAATACACGTCGTCGTATGGCATAATTGAAGGGCTTCTAGTGCTCAGTAGGACGTCTGAGAGCCGCGCTGCCGGCACGTCTCGCTTGAAGTGGAGACTACCGTATCAGGGTCAAGAGTTTACGACACTGCACAGTAACACACTTTTTAATATACATATCTAAGTACATCAACATCATCATAAAATAAAATTAAAAGATCTGATACTTTATGTTAACTTTGTGACAACCTACAATGACGTTGTTAATACAGCTCGGTTAGTCTATTTCAGTTATTTTCATAGCGTTATGTCCTACGGTATTCTGCTGTGGGGCTAAGCCGCTGATATTCAAAATATATTTGTCCTTCAAAAATGAGCTGTTCGAGCAAATTACCAGCTAAGTGGCAGAATTTCTCTAAGTGCGATGCCAGTAGTGTGCGTTGGTTCATCCAAAATGTTCGAAAGCGATGTAGGAGAATTTTCGCATGTTTGCGGCACGCCCAAGTCTGCGTCAGCTTTTGTAAATATTTCAAACAACTGTCAAATAATGAGAGTTGTGATTTGAATAAACGGACATTTTAGGTTAGTAGTCATTTTGCTTAACAATTAATTTTCCTGACTTTAAATCGATACAAATACAAGCTTACATCAAAACAATGAGTACCACAAAACTATACTATAAATATAACATAATATGGGAGAAATTGATGGCTGAGTCGTTATAACAGTCATCGGGTCTGGAAATAGTGACCAATCACAGAGACAACAACATACCGACCTCGAGCACGTAGTAGCCTAGCATGCGCTCTGCTACACAGTACAAACAAGCAGCAGACGGGCTACTACTGACTATTATAACATTACACAGTAAAAAAACACAAAAAGTATAAGCCCCTCACAAAAACCGGGTAACGAGGAATATTTTATAGATTTTGCATCAATAGTTAGGTACATAGTATAAACACATAAAGATAATAATTGAAGTGTCTGTTTGTTTTATCAAAATAACGGATTTTTATGAAATAATATGAAATTATATACGGTACTAATAACAAAAAAACATTCTTAAAGAACATCCGACTTCGTTGGCATACCTAACCGTCCGCCATTTTGAAAAAAACTAGATTTGGCGGCCAGTGATGAAACAAGTGTCAATCGATAGAGTAAGTGATTACAAACAAAAAATATTTAGTGATGAATATCGTAAGTGATATACTTTCTGAGATATTTGAGTTCAAAAATTTAAAAATAAAACATGAAAATAATAGTTTTATGCATTTTGTGGAGTTATTATGAGAAATAATATTATGCTATATATGCTGCATAGTCGGTTTAATAATAAAAGTATTTGAAATTAAAATGTAATAATAAAATATGATATATAGGTATGATATATTATATATTTTAGGTATATATGATATCCTTTATTTCAATTAAACTTACCTGTGCATTACATTTTTAAACATAAAAAAAACATTTAAGTAGAAAAGTAGAAATACAAACCACCGGTATCGGGAACAGAGTCTAAGCTACAGGTCAGAGCTCCTGAGAAAGGAATCTCCTAACGATACGCGCCGTGTACAGAAGTACCGCTTTCTGGATCAAGCCCTTGATCCAGCTGCCTAACGAAAGCCTCCTCAGATATTGGTTGAGGCTATTTTTAAATGTTTTTGTTTTTATATTTAAAAATGTAAATTATATGTATCTACATTAAATAAAGGAAATAATAATAACATAATATAATGTACTAAAAATAATAATGTAAGATAAACCCGCAGGGCAGCATGTGGCGAGCTGTTGGGCAGTAGCGACCCCACGGACCCTATCTCCCGTGACAAATCTTGTTCCTCACCTCTGGCTTGCCTTTATTGGCCGGCCTGGAGTGAACACTGACGAGGAACAGAGCTCCCACCTCATTCTTGCCTTAATTGGCCGGCTTGAGTGGAGATTCGCAAGAGCAAACGTGCTCGGAGGAAGAAAGTATTCCAGTAAGATGCTGGTAGGGATCTTGACCGTACTTCCGGGGCAGTCCTGATAGCCGTGGAATACCGCTCCACTCCTCATAACCACCTCAGGACATGCTGCCCCCTTGTCGCTACGACACTTTGTGCAAACGACCGTTTTCGGGGGCCCATTATTGAGTGTGCAAGTCACCCCCTGCCATTTTATCCGTGTATATATAAAACATTGATCAGGCAGGGTCCATAGTTCCAGGTCACCAGTCAACTTAAGCCACCCGAACCCATAGTCCATTACCTTTGTATCCATATCCTGCAATAGTCCTACGCCAGCCGGGGGTTGTCCTTGGGTGCACTTGCATAGTGCATACAGGGATAATCGTCGGTTGGTGCCTCATTTCATTACAAACGTCTAACGGGCCTCTGCGAGTTGGCTCCGGCTCCTCGTACGCCTTCCAAAGGTCCGGGACCCCAGGGTCCCGAGAAATGTCTAAGACCCTAAATGTAGGATAATAATTTCTCGCTGTTCTCGTCTGGCTAACGGAGACTACTTGCATAGACACAATTAACCTTGTAGCCAGGATACACCAGCAACTTGCTCTGAAATACAGTCTTGTGGAATCGGAAGTACCGTACTATGGGTATGTGCCCGACCCAGTACTCGAAAATGGCAATATATTGTATTGGGTTTGATCTATCATCACTGACAGGACTATTGTTGCCAATAAGTCAGACACAGTGGTGATAGATCGACTAGAGCGTCGTACAATGACTATTGATATAGCGGTCCCGCATGACGAGACCTCGTGAAAGCTGAAAAAGATAAGCATATTAACGAGGTTGTCGACATGTGGGATGTGGACTCAGCGATCATTGTATCGATAGTCGTGACAGCCAATGGCTGTAGCCACGAGCCTCGACCAACACCTGAGCAGGCTCTCGTTCGGCAGCTGGAACAAGGGCTTGATACAGAAAGCGGTACTTCTGCACACGGCGCTTACTGTTAGGAGGTTCCTGTCCCAGGAGCCATGACCACCGGTAGCTAGAACCCTGCTCCTGATACCGGTGTGGTGTACTACGTTTCTATAAAAAGATTTAAAAATGTAAATTATTATGTTTGTACTTAAATGAAATCAAGGAATTTTTTTTACCGGTTGCTACAGCAAGGACGAACTTCACTGACTCATTTGTGATCCAATAAATTGAAAAAAATAAAAAATATTACTTCTTAATTTTTTCACATGTTTTAACTCAAATATCTCAGGAAGTATATCACTTACGATATTCATCACTAAATATTTTTTGTTTGCAATCACTTACTCTATCGATTGATACTTGTTTCATCACTGGCCGCCAAAACTAGTTTTTTTCAAAATGGCGGACGGTTAGGTATGCCAGGTCCCATACTAAAATGTTGGAACCCCTTTTTTGTCTGTCTCTCTGCCTGTCTATTTGTTCCGGCTAATCTCCGAAACGGCTGGACCGATTTTGACAGGACTTTCACTTGCAGATAACTAGTGTTATAAGGAGAACTTAGGCTAGTTTTATTTTAGAAAAAGATTTAACGACCACGCAGGCAAAGCTGCGGGCACCAGCTAGTCTATTTCTAAATTTTATTTTAGACACCACGAACCATTTTTTTTAATCACAGATAGCCTTCGTTACTGCCTGGCTATGGACACACGACAGGTGACGACCTTTCCCACGATAATTGACCAACATATTGTTTATGCTTGCGTGACACTTTATAGTAGATTGACAATCAATATTACGCGGATTTTCGTCATATTTCAAGTGAAACATTAGACATCTGGCTCATACTCCGCTTTTAATTGCAAACTCTGAGATCTGTTTAAAAAATATTATTTATTTTTAAGATTGAACCACGTAAATACAGGTCAAACACAAAACAGCTTTATTCTTCTTTTTTTATGCTCGTCATTGAGTGATCATTGATTTCCGGTTATCGTTGAGAAAACAAATTAATTCCCAGAAACTGCTGAAATATGTTTGACATTGAGATCGAACAAAGAGTACGATCTAAGTATACCTAGTATACAGGTTATTGGTTATATGTCGGCAATCTGTTAAGGGGATGTAGGAGAGGTCATTTGAATGACCCCTCCGAACCCCTATGGCCAATGTCGACCATTTTCGAGTAACTTGTCATTTTATAAAATAAAAAAATGAAATAAAAATATTAAGAGCGTTTACGACGTACGGCATTTCATACAAACTTTCCAGCCCTTGTTTTTCGAAATGACTGAACCGATTTTAATGAAACTTCATACGCATAAGCAGGATACAAAGGTCTAAAAAGATAGTTAAGAACATAGATATGTTCATTGGGATTTTCTTTAGCGATTTATTAAATGTACTTATTAAAGAAGATAATATCTTTAATTAAAAACATCTGCCTAGGCTTTTCCCAACTATGTCGGGGTCAGCTTCAAATTCAAATTCAAATTCAAAATATTTTATTTCACATAAACCTACATGGGCACTTATGAAACGTCAGAAGCTACGCACGGTTCCAATTGGTCGTTTCCTATGGAGAAGAGCCGGCAAGAAACTCCACGGTTACTCTTTTAAAAATAATTGGGTTTTACAATATTTACAACAAAAAAAATATAAAAAATACAGTATTATTAGGTATGCGAGGACAGTGTAGGTCTTTCAACAAGTACCAAGTATGTACTTAACAAAATAGAAGATGGTCAACAAACAAGTGTACAGTCCACTAAGCCTACAGCGTTCTCACATTCACAAAATAGAAAAGAATCTATATATAAGATAAATAAATTAATAAAAATAAAAACTATTTTAAACGAAATGACATGATTGCTATTACAACTGTAACAAATCTGAATAATTAACATGTCCACAAAAGTCACTAATAAAGAGTTGAAAATTAAATAGTAGGTATATAATGTCAAATAAAATTATGATTATGTCAAGGAAGAATGTAAATAAAACAAAAATATAAACATGGTAATTTGAGAGCAGTTAATAGAATCTTACATATTTTGCCGTTAATGAGGTACCAGGGAAGCCACATGTGCAGAGGGAATTATTGCCAAACTTCTTTGTCTTCAACGTAGTCTTTAATTTTATAATATGCTTTCCTGATAAGGACACGTTTGATGTGGGTTTTGAACTTCCCATCGCTAAGTTCTGTAACCGACTTTGGCAACTTGTTATAAAATCGGATGCTGTTTATAAGAAATGACTTGCTTGTTTTAGTTAATCTAAATTTGGGTATCACAATTTCATGTCTACTACGTGTATTTATATTATGGAAATCGCTTCTTATTTTGAAAAGTCCTAAGTTTTTCCGAACATACAAAATATTTTCTAAGATATAAAGAGAAGGCAGAGTCAGTATATCAATTTCTTTGAATTTGTTTCTAAGAGACTCGCGAGGACCCATTTTATAGATAGCGCGTATTGCCCTCTTTTGTAAAATGAAAATTGAATCTACGTCAGCTGCCGATCCCCACAACAGAACGCCATAAGACATAATACTGTGGAAATAAGCAAAGTATACTAACCTAGCTGTAGCTATATCAGTCAACTGCCTTATTTTTCTTACTGCATATGCAGCTGAACTTAATCTACCTGAAAGAGTTCTAATGTGGGCGCCCCATTGCAATTTTGAATCTAAAGTAATTCCTAAAAATACAGTTTCCGTTATTGCATCTAGTTTTTTGCCATCAAGTTTTAGATTTAGACCCACTTGAGGTACATTTGGTAATGAGAACCTAATTCATTTAGTTTTGTTCGCATTAAGTAAAAGATTATTAGCTGCGAACCATTTCGAAAGAACAGCCAGACTATCGTTGACGTGTAAGACATCTGTATCTTTTCTATCTATTTTAAAAATAAGAGAGGTGTCATCAGCAAATAGAATTATATTCGATAAGTTAGCCATCATGTAAGGAAGGTCATTTATATAAACGAGAAATAAAAAAGGGCCGAGAATTGAACCTTGAGGCACGCCCATTTTAACTAGAGACCCCGAGGACGTCGCCCCATTAACGTTTACTTTTTGCCGTCGATTTGATAGATAGGAAAGAACAAGGTCAGCAGCTTGGCCACGAATTCCGTAGTGGTGTAATTTACAGATCAGTGTGTTGTGGTCAACGCAGTCAAACGCTTTTGAGAGGTCACAGAAAATGCCAATTGCATCCTGGGACTTCTCCCAGGATTCTAAAATGTGACTGATGAGTTTTACTCCTGCGTCAGTCGTTGACCTACCTTTCGTGAAACCAAACTGGTGACTATGCAAAATCCCATTTGAATTAAAATGTGACAACATCTGGTCTAGCATGATTTTTTCATATATTTTACTCAATGCTGGTAGAACAGATATAGGTCTATAATTAGAGGGATCACTCTTACTACCCGATTTGAAAATTGGTACTACTTTACTATGTTTCATTAAATCAGGAACCGTACCGCTATCTAAACATTGATTAAATATGCCTGTTAGGACAGGGGCAATTGTGTCAATGATATCAGTAAGGACCTTAACGGAAATCCCCTATAAGTCTTCAGTGTTTTTTATGTTAAGACTTTTGAAAGCTTTTTTAATCGTGACAATAGAAATGGGCTTGAATTCAAAACTTGGAATGTCCTTACTGAAATTTTCCTTTAGAAGAGATTCAGCTAGTATAGATGATGAAGGCAGAGATTTCGTAACCTCTATTGGGATGTTGGTAAAGAAATTTTCTAGTGTCTCAGCAACTTTTAACTTATCTGAAATGGTTTCATTATCAATTTTCAAAGACAATTCATTCTGATCTCGCTGTTTTGTGTTACCAGTTTCTTTGTTAATTACCTGCCACACAGCTTTGATTTTATTGTTCGAGATACTAATTTTGTTACTTATTAATTTAGATTTTGCTTGGGCGCAGACTCTTTTAAATATCTTAGAATAGTTTCTTACATAATTATGAACAGCTTCATCAGAAGTCAATGATTTTTCGTTATATAAATTATATAAAATATCTCTGCTTTTTCTAATGCCAGCAGTGGCCCATTCAATTTTGGTTTAGTATTGATTGTTACTTTTTTTACAGGACATGCTTTATTGAATTCTTGGCATACTGTAGAAAATAATGTACCGTAGTTTATATTGGGGTCTTGTGAATCAAAACTAGCTGTTGAAAGATTACTAAGAACATTATTATTAAACATTTTTAATTTATTTTTAGTAAGAGGTCATAACTGAATAGTTTTATCTAAACGTAACTTTTTATCTGATTCAAAAGATATAAGTTGACCTGTATGATCAGATCTGACGCCACTAATTAGGGACGAGTCTTTTATTTTACAATTAGTAAATACATTATCTATGCATGTAGCTGAGGTTGCTGTTATTCTAGTTGCTACATTAAATATACATTTTAAATTGAATGATTTAAATAATGAGATGAGCTTACATTTTTCCGGTGAATTTACTAATAAATCAATATTTAGGTCACCACAAACAAAAACTATTTTATTATCTCTGAAAAGTTTAGTTAATATTTCTTCCATTATTATCAAAAATGATGGCAAGTTTGAGGCTGGTGGTCTATAAACACATAAGAAAGTATGGCCTTCAACCTCTGCACATGCTACCTCACATAAGCGATCAACAGAGCAAGCAGTGATATCCTTCCTTTCCTTATATCTGAAACAACTATTACATAATATTAAGGTACCACCCCCTAATGAAGACCTGTTGTACGCACTGGCAACTGAAAAATCATTTACATTAAACAACATCCTATCTGATTTTAACCAGGTTTCACAAAAACATAAGATATCCATATGATATTTATCTATTAACATTTCCACGTCTAGGATTTTGCCAGAGAAGCGATTTATATTTTGGTGATATAATAAAATATTCTTATTATGCTTCTCTTTTGTCGATTCTAAAAGTTTAAAGAATCTATTACAGTATTATTAGAAGTACTAGATAATACTGTTTCGTCACTTAAGCTAATCTCAGTTAAAACATTAATAACTGCGTGTATATTGTAGGCTAATAAAGTAGCTAATATATGTTGGCTTTTCTTAGGTAAAAACATATGCTCCTGAGTCAAAACAAAATCTCTAACAAAGTTGTTAGTATCAAAATACAATAAACGGTCACTATGGCGACATGCTAAAATATGCATAAGGTTATTTAAGCTAAAAATGTAGTTGTTATCTTGCTCATATAACCTATGAGAATATGGCAATGCACATAATATTAATTTACCTAATTTTAATTTAAGTAGTGCTACTACTTCCAGTCTTGTTTATTTATTTATTTTATTATTTATGTACACACAGTAAAATAGATACAGATACTTACTACGAATAATAAGATACGACATTTATAACTAAAACGTTATTAAATTTTATGATTCGTTAGTAACATAAGTTAATGTTAGAACACGCTTAAATGGAGAGTTTGTGTAATGACGATTGGAAACTTATATTAGTTGGAACCTTTTTTACAGTGGTATCCAAAATATACACTTTATCCGGATATATCCAGATAATGTTCTGGAAGTATCCGAATTATCTGGAGAGTAAAATGGGGCGGATAATTGCATGCCCTGCCTTCGCGCGGCTCTAAGCCACGCAAAACAAATTGATATAACAATAAATAGACTCGCTACTGTTTAATCATACCTACTCTTATCCATACTAGTATTATCCATAGAAATAATATGGATGCAAAAGTCATTCTGTCTGTCTGTTACCTTTTCACGTCTTACGGGTGAACGAATTTCGATGGGCACACATGTAGAACATGACTTGTTATAGAATATGTTTTATCCCGATAGGACGTTCCCCATCCCGAGGAATAATTTCCGACTTCTTCCGGAAAAAGCCAGTTTATAATAAACCTTAGCACTAGAGTTATGTTCTTGAAGTGTCAAATTAAATAAACTAGAACTGAATATGTCTTCGAATTAGTGTGCGAAATTATGGGAATAAGTGGATACTAATAAAGACTTCACCGCGCTCAAATGTAGAAAGAAATATTCAGTTCAAACAATAAGTCTTTTACATAATGTATAATGCAAGCGATTATGAAGGCGAGTGTATACAACATTGATGGTATTTGTAAAGATGCCGTCGGTGCAGGCGGTGGATGAACGCTATAGCAATCGATATTCCCGAATCGCTATGTCTAGGGCTACCATGATATTCGGACAACTAAGTAGCTATATATCTTCATTTAATAGGTCTTCATTTTATTGGAGTTGAGTTGTTTTATTTAAACATATCTATTTTTTTTCAGAAACGTTGGTATTAGAGTTTAATGCTATTATGTAGCACTTTGCTTGAAAATAATTCTGTAATTGCAAAAATAATTATTCGTCTATGGCTCTACATTATTTCTTAAAGTTGTTCAAACTTAACGTAACTTATAACTTGCCTTACAAAATGTTACGAAGTGTCAACCCTAGCCCTAGGGCGGGCCGCCCTTCGCACGTGACACGTCACGTTCCGACAAATCGTGTCATTTACCGATACTTAGCACGCTCATTACTGGCGAGGACATACCGTACACGTCGGTACACGGAGCACGTACAACGTAGTCACGGTGTCGTGAGAAACCACAGCTTACCTGCGGAGAAAGAGAATACATTGTAAATATAGAGAGAAAAAGAAATGTGCTAAGTAGTATAGTCATCATTATCTACTTAAAAATTAATGATTATTAAAGTTTTATTAGCTTTTGAAATACCATTGTTAAAGTTAATGTTACAGTGTATGTTTAAATTATGTAAAAATGTCTGTTAATAATATGGTTAGGTTACTAATTACAGTAATTATACGTTTTTATAGTGAAGTTATGATCGGAATACGTTACGTAACTGGGACAACACTCCCAGTGTTGGGATAGTTGGGTATGTTGGGACAGTGATGCTTGATGATGCTACTACAAATTACAATAGCCTACAACGTATCAAGTTATTAGTTTTTCTGTTTTTATTAACAACAAGCTGACCCTACGGACGTCCTGTTTAACAAAAATGCCATGGAAAAATGGAAGTTCAGTTTTTCCCGAATATATAAAGTTTCCGGGATTCTTTTCCAATTTTAAATTTTTCTTTCCATACCTAATTCGAAATATTAAGAACATGTATAAACAAAAAATTGCCAAATTTGCCAGCTGTTCTCAAACGATGCGCTTACTTACGGCTTACCAACGAACGAAAGTATTACATTGTTATTTTAATAGAAATAGTTCATTACTTATATTAAAGTTTTGACATTGTATTGGCAGGTTGATGGAATAGCAAATAACGTACATCACGCATCGACTAAATAAAATAATGAATCACGATACGAACTCCATAGCAATGACCTTACAAATTAAGATTTATTCAGTGCATTAACGAGCAGAAGTTCAAGAGTCCAAGCGGTTTGATACTAATCAAAAGAACATCTAATTCAATGAATGTGTCTGGAAGGCCTGATTGCTTCAATCAATCACGCCTGAAATAACTCGCGCAGTATGTAATGTATGACAGCGGCATTTTTATGAGCGTTAAATGGTGTCAGATGATGTCAAGTGCGGGTCGCAGTCTGTGCAGAGTGCTAATTGGAGCGAGTGTGCGGCGCGCCTTATCGGGCGATAGGTCAAGGGCGCGCGTGCGGCCACGAAGACACAGTGGGACGAATTAGTGGAGAAAATTTGTCGTACGCTCGAAGTATTATGATTTTCCATATATGTTCTGTGTTTGCCAAACGAGTTTCAGTATATTTTGAAATAACCATTATTTGTTTACTTTGATTTAATTAGTCTAGTAGACTCTAGAGAACATAAATTAGTCTTCTTTGATCACTATCTTTAGTACGTTAGAATACAACATCAATGCGATGGCTGATGAATGTGATGATAAACTGCAACAGAAATCAGAATAGATATTGTTGTTACTACAGCTGTTAACGCTGTCCGTCAGTCTCGTCGGTATTTACTAGAGAAACATTGCAACAAAACAGATATGTGATGTATTAATATTAAAGTACACACGAACGTTTAAATAAAATAAATAGCTTCACTTCGTATCATTCATAGAAATAAATCGCCTCCTCGTGTACATACACACACACAGACACATCAGTTCACATCACACACAAATTGTACAAAATTAAATGTTACCGCGTGTGTATTTATTTGTATAACGTCATGAAATCATGGTTTCACGGAAAACATTATGAGTGTACTTACAATGTGGACATTAATCTTTTGGAACTGATTTAAATAGAAATTGGAAAATCGATGAATGTGCTGCCAACGAAAACGTTAGCAGGGGAAATGTATGTGTGCTGTTATTGGGTGTACAAATAACTTTTTACCAGTTAGGACAGTTTCAGCTTGCATGTAAGACAGCATGTCCTGCACAAGTTGTGCAGGACATGCTAACTAAAAAATAATTGTACAGTTGTACACCCATGTTTGCTTTTGAGAGCAGTGGTGGCTCAGTGGTAACGGCCCCGACTTACGAGTTGTTGGTCGTAGGTTCGAACCCAAGCAGGCGCTTTACTTTGTGCAAATAATTTCATCAAAACGGTGAAGGAAAACCGGCATGTTTTAGAACCAAAAAAGTCGAAGACATGTGACATCTACCAACCCGCACTGGGCCCGCGTGATAGATTACGGCCCACTCCCGGGATCTCACAGAGAGGAGGCCTGTGTCCCAGCAGTGAAACATTAATAGGCTGATGATGATGATGATGACACCCATGTTATGCAGCACAACATGCCGTACAATTATTTTTTTGTTAAAGTTGCATACTTTCACACTTTTGTTGATTGACAGAACTACTAACATAACGGACGAAATACAATCGGTAGTATTTGGTATATACGTGTCAGCTCCTACTGACTTCACTGAGATGACAGCGATCTAAGTACTGTTGGGGACAATTATGTCATAGCAGCCGGTTCTCTCCAGCCAACACCAGAAGTGACTGTGAGGGTGCCATGTGCTAATGTGTTGTTGTCGTCCACAGGAGCAGCCGGCCCCGGGGCGCGCGGCGTGCCCGCGGGCGATGGCCCGGCGCAGGCGCTGCTACAGGAAGTGTTAACTTTAGTCTAACCGATATTACCCCTAACATAGAAGGCCCATACACACTGACCACGACGCCCAAGGATTGCTGGCAAACCCAGTTGGCCGCTATTAGGTCTGTTTCACGCAAAGAATAACCTGATATAATATTATGTCAATAGTATGTTTTTAACAAGAGCATGATACGATCTTAATGGTAATGGTAACATTCGAGCGGGAACATCGGTACAACTTTCACGGTAACGCAATTTCTATTAAATTTTCTGCGACTCTCCAGTGTGTACGGGCCTTTACACTTACTTAATATAATGCATTTCCCAGCATTTAACATTGTCAACGTTTTGTATTTTACACACCATACCAAAGCCTTAGTAAATAAATAAATAAATGCTTGCAAGAATACTGGCTTTCATTATGATGTGAATCGCAGGAAAATCGATCGGAGGGATTTTGAAGGTTGTAAACCTCTGTAAGTCAAACTGTTATTAAAAGTAGGTAGTTCTATTATTCAGTTAATTCGTTTTTTCATTCGGTTTTTTTTCATCATTTTAGTGAACTGAGCGCAAGTTTTCCAAGTCCGTAATGCAAGTTTTAAGAGTAAGGTTTCGTGGTCAACGCAATCAACTGCCTTGGAGAGTTCACAAACGATTCCTATGGCGTCTTGGGCCGTAAATATGTGTTTGAATAAGGTAACACCGGCGTCAGTTGTACAACGTCCCTTGGTGAAACCATACTGTTGATCGTGTGAGATTTTATTGGTGTTAAAGTGATTAAGCATTAGATACCTTTTACAACACCTTACTGAAAACAGCAACACGGATATATAGGTCTATATTATTACTTACCTTATTATATTTCATTCGATCTGGGAAGACTCTTTGTCCCACACACATTATAAGTACGTGTGGTGTGGGCACATTATAAGTACGTGTGGTGTGGGTGTGATTTGTGTTTGTGCAGGCACCACCCAAATAAAGGTCTTGCCGTAGGCAACAGAACAGATGGTATACAGGGTGTTAGGTAGACGGTTGAACATACGAAAATGACGAATCTGTGAGGCCGTCTGCTACGTGTTTAGGCCCAATAACAAGACCCAAGCCAGACGGATAAAAGAAAAAAAGTCCATAATTTCATTTAAAAATAACAAAACTAGCAATTTTTTTTAATATCTTCTTCTAAAGTAATTGTAGAGTCTAGATATAATTATTTTTTTCTTTTTGTAATTAATTTCGTTTTTCGCAAATGTAGAGTTCAGTGAAAAAAAGTCCGGGCACTTAATTGTTCTAGTTGTTTTAAAATTGGCGAATTGTTCTAGTTGTTTTAAAAGAAATTGTGCGTATTGCTTACCGTTAGAACAGGCATGAACCAAAGATGTTTTATTAAAATTAACTGCTCTATTACTCTTAGTTTTTTTTTTATGCAGTTCAAAGTCGAGAACTCCTCACCAGTTTACAGCAGCTACATCGTGTTTGGGCTTATTTCATTCACCTTAATTAGAACTTTACATTACACACCTAACTGGGGTATGACTGTTATCGACGGGCAGAGGTCGAGGTAAACAATAAATTATAACTCAAAAGCAAAAAAAATTAAACTTTTTTGCATAATATTAAAACGACAACAAAAAAACTGAAAAGCGAAAAATAAAAAATAAACTTTTTATTTTCTAAATAAAAGTTTATTTTTATACCCCAGTTAGGTTAAAAGTCGGTTTGGTTAAAGTGGTTAAAAAGTTAAGAGTCGGCGCTAAACAAACAAATTAATTACTTATAGTGTAAAATGTTAGCTTGATGGATCTTCGTTGAATGTGTTTGGCGCCCTCAAAATTTGTTATTTGAGGGTCATCAATTTGTCACACACTCACTGAAATTATTGACGTTTTAAGTTAGAGCAGCGACGAATTACAATTAAAATTTAAAAAAATACTTCTGGGCTGGGTCTCGGTTATTGGGCCTTTAGGGGTATGAGAAACAGGGTGTGTAGTTCACTCATCCACCATAGAAAAGGCAGGATCCTCCAACCAGACGGGTGTTATGTCTGGCGGGCAACTGCCCGTAAGTTGATTTCGGATAGTCTTATCTATGTTTTTCACTCGGTAAACTCTAACTGCGCGATGCAGAAATTGTGTGACGTCATGTCTTTGGGCCTAAACACGTAGCAGACGGCCTCACGGATACGCCATTTTCGTATGTTCAGCCGAACACCCTGTATACATATCTATAATCATCAATGCAACTCGATCGAAACCTTGGCAACGTACTAACTTCGCAATATCTAGTTAAGACTTTCGGATATCTAAATCGTATTCGTGTGCCAAAAGGTGACGGACGGCCTAACGTTCTCTACGAAGCACTACTATTGCGTCATTTAAAACGTAAATGTTATGGAAACTCAATGCAGTTTACACAGTTTGCGCGCGTGACCGACATACAGACAGAATCTCAATGTCGCCGGCACAAACACACATCGCTCACAAACACACGTCGAATCGTCCAGCAACTCACAACGAGCGGCAGTGTTTGGTGTTACTCCGGCACAGTTTGTAAGCACGGTGCTAACCGTGGCAGTACTGCCCACAGTATAGACGTCATTACATAAATCTTACCTGTAGGCCTAGCCAAGTTACAAACGTTTCGTATCGAATCTCTTTCTACAATCGTTAACGCCTCAGCGTAAGCGATTGTAGAAAACGATAACTTGGTAGCCAAGTTGACACGACTGAGGCGATCGCTCATTCTACAACGTCTTTAGAAAAAACCTATACTTTAGTCTATGGTGAGCGTTCCTACAAACGTCAAACTATCGTCAAAGTCGCAGTTGTATTTGTGTACTCATACTTTGTGCGCGGGCAGATAATTATTGTTTCAAAGTGATAAAGTGATAAAAAATTAAGCCAATTAAGGTTCTTCTTATAATTGGTTTATCATAATATCACCGAGTGGAATGTAATTTTAAACATTACTGTATCTTGAAATGTTATGATAATGATTCTGCATAATATGAATGAAAGTTACTGATAACTTTTATAGGATGGAATCTAGATCTCGAGCAAGCCCAGAACAGTTCGCAGCTTTTTTGGAATTCATGGAAAGGAACGTAAATTACTTATTAGTTATTTCGTAACTATCTTCCTTTGTTATTTGAATATCTATCATAGATACTCAGGTACGTGAAATTTGAAACATAAACAATGACGTGATACGCGCCATGAACTAATACGTAAGAAACAAACAAAAGAATGTGTTTGACCCTTTACCTAAATAATAGACCCTTTGTTTCTCTGAAATAGTTTTAACTGAATGTTCTAGCCATGGCGATATAACGAGGCACCAGCAAGGTCCGCAAAGCCGAATAAAAGCTGACCGACTATATGCTAAATGGTAAATAAAGTCCAATTTGGCGAATAAACAAAACACTTCTCGGTATCAACACAGCTGTATCATAAGACGCCATTTTTTATCGTTTACTCTTGGGTCTCGGAGATCGCTTAGCTATCGTTCAAAAACTTCGACATCGTTTCGTTAGCGCTTGTCAAAACTGTAACTTGGCTACCATTCTATGGGTGTAGCGATCAACGTTGTAGAAACGCTTACATTTCATTCTAACATTTTGAACGATTGTAAACTTGTCTACGAATTTTCTATTCGATTGTTCTGACCACGTGACTTAACGTTGTGATGATGTCATTCCTATACATTTGATTAGTTTTCTACTAGCGATAACGATTGTAGATTGTCAACTTGGCTAAGCCTGCTGGATGTTTGTCCTTTGCAAATGTATTTTCGGGTAGTACTTATATTTGCGAATACTTGATTAATGGCGATCTGGAAGGACTGTTGCACGAGTGCCTCACTTTTTGGTTGAATACAATATAGGTACTTAAGTTATTTAAGGAACCTAGGTTTAAAGCTGCCTGTCCACTGGAGCGGAGAGGAGAGGAGAGGAGCGGAGATGTGCCAAAATTAACCAATAGAATCGCACCTCTGGAGCGGAGTTTTGATTCTATTGGTTAATATTGACACATCTCCGCTCCTCTCCTCTCCTCTCCGCTCTGGTGAACAGGCAGCCTTAATGAAGTTGTTTTCAAGATTATTAAATATGCCAAGTAACTTATTTCACTGCATATTGGGGGGTTAAACATATAACGACACAACGAAAGCCTTGAAAGTTGTGCTACACGACTTAAGAAAATGTAGGAAAACGACTGAACAACACCGCGGGTGGCGATGACGCGGCGCAATGTGAGTACAAGGAGCTCACACTTAGGTACACGAGTGAATGGAAAAGTCCTAAATGATGTGTTCGTCCTAGTACCTACACTTATGGCTAAACAATTATACCCACAATCAGAGCGATTGATTAAATTATGGCAATTAGCATGCGAGTCCAGCTGCTCGTACTTAGCTAACACAACGGTCACTTCCTCTTTCATCATTGATTCACTGACTGACATCAGCGTAACGCTGACTCAGCCACTCAGACGCAGGGGTCAGTGCCAGAGGACCCACTCCTCAATTATTTTAGGGAAGATAGTTAGACTGTGTAGGTACACATTGACTTCTCCTGATTATGAGGAAAATGGTAATAAATAAATATACTGAACATAAGTACATGATAAATAAATACTATAACTTATGCAGTTGCTTTCATGTCGGAAATCTGTATTTTATTTATAGACGTTTGACATTTCATTAATCATAATATTATCTTGTATAAAGCACAATTTATATTATTTATGCAGAAAATAGAAAAAATAATGTCGTGAAAAATATAAGCTCTTTAAAAACAAAAATACCTACTTAACATTAGTATGTTGCAGCATGCAGTAATTCTACATATAACATAGATTAGATGTATATTTGTACAAGAATTCGAGTGATTGGTGAATACAAAAGTGTACAATTTATTCAATTATAAACGTGCTCGTACACGGAATGTGCACATTATAATAGCCGTTAATATCCGTCGGGGAACCAGAGAGCATAGATTACCAGCTATCGTATCACCATGTAATACGCAGCTTCCGGTCATCACACGATGATTTAACATGCCATGCGACCATGATGATAAAATTACTATGTTTTACGCAATATACAAAATAGAAAATATTACTGTTTTATGTACCTAATTATGTGTAATTATTTTCGCATTCAGAAACTCTTTGTTAAAAAGATATTATTTTTGTTTGAAAATATAAATGACAGGTAATAATTTCTTTAATTTATTCTTATTGTTTAGTTATTCAAAGCGCAACACTAATAGCTGGCGATTTTTCAACAATAATCGCCAGAATAACGTTCCGTCGCTTTTCTCTGTCAATACAACGTAATATAAGTAGGTACTTACCTAAATAATGTGCAGCAAACGAATTATTTATTTTACATCATAATAATGTGTCTTGTCATCATCCTACTTAAGACGCTACCTAAGTACCTACCTACAATAAGTACCCGGTTTTGTTTGACATAATACAAATGAGTATATATATAGGTAGTATACCTGCTAGTAAGTAAGTCAAGTGTTATTGGATTTTTCTATCTGGAAATTCTCAGTAGCAACCCGGAGTCTGGAATTGTGCCCGGTTGATGGCAATAGGCTCGCCCCCTATTAATGTGGGTGTACTACAGCGTTGCCAGATTTTTTTTTTCCAAGTCGGGATTCTGAAACTTTTTGAGTGAAAAAAGCGGGATTCTTTCGTCGCAAGCGGGACGTTAGTTAAAATACTGCACTGCAGAAAAAAAAATCTCTTTAAAACGGTTAAATGACTGCTTAAAATTATATATAAAATGGAGTACATTTCAGTACAATATATTTATATAAGTTTTCATGTTAAAATACCTAAAATCTATTGTGGTCGTGGCAGAAAGGTTCTACCTAGCACGGCCACGGTCGATATGTTATAGCAGCGAAAATATGTGAGTACATTTTTTAAAGTCGTTAGTACAATAAAGTACACATTTTTTCATTAATATGTACCCGCATTAAAATTAAGGTAATCATCCATGGTCGTGCTGAAGAGGATGACACCAATAAAATACTAATTTATAAGAATTACTTATCCATGATATTTCTGTGAAGATTTAACTTCTTTTAGTTTTCTTTATCTCTCGACCGCGCTTCCTCAGCATACTGCACGCACGGGCGAGTTATTACCGAAAAGCGGGACTGAGCCTGTCCCGCGCGGGACATTTAATTTGGATGAAAAAATCGGGACGTCCCGCCAAAAGCGCTGGTGAACTATAGGAACATTTCTGCCCATGGGGGAAACAAGGCGTGCTGTTATGTTAATTACTAGCATGACTATAATAATACAGCACTTATAAAGGATAGGCTCAATAATTGTACTGAGGTACAGAAATAAAGAAAAAAAAACTGCAACAAGTACAAGAAATAAACTAATCGTTTTTTATATATAAAATGTATAATTAACTAAATTGTTCTCACCTTCCCACACAACCTCATATTTATTATGTATCGTACAATCATAAAATCGTTAAGTCGAAGTCGAGCATAACCTCAGGAAGCCTTGTCTTCCGCCATTGAGTAACGTTTGCGAAATGTCTGGTAATGCTGGCAACACTGGCGTTACTGGCAACAGGTAACACAGTAACGAACTGTGCGAGGTTGCGCCGAGCTCGTCACGTGACGGGTCGGCTGACCTGCTGCCGCATCACGTTACTGCTCCAAGTTTTAGAATAAAGAATATGCTTTTTAAGTATTAAGAAACACTGGTTTTTAGATTGATTTGCAGTTTAATGGTAATTTTCTTGTAGGTTAGGCATATATTCGTCGGATTGATATGAAATATAACCGAACCACGGAATCAGGGGGTAGTTCCGTAAAAACCTGCCGAACTGTTAAATATTTCAGCTATTAAATAAAGACTGATTAAATGACGCATGTATGTATGTGCACATTAAACCTTCTTTAGAAGGTTTAACGTGCCTATATGCCTTCTAAGGCATATAGCATATCATTAAAAACTGCAAGGTTTTACGCTACGGGCTACGGTACGCGTAGCACGTGGCGTAGTTAGAGTCTACGCCACCTGCTACGGTACGCGTAGCACGTGGCGTAGTTAGAGTCTACGCCACCTGCTACGGTAAGCGTAGCACGTGGCGTAGTTAAAGTCTACGCCATCTGCTACGCGAATCCCTACGCATACCTACCCTTACGATATTATTATTTATTTATTTATTAAAACTTTATAAACAAGAAAAAAAAAACTGGACAAAGGCGGACTTAATGCCTGAGGCATTTTCTACCAGTCAACCTTAGGGTGATGCAGAGACAAAACATGGCAGGTATTCCTATACAGATAAGTTTGTGGTTATAAGGGCTAGGTTAGAACAAAAATATGTTAAACCATATTAAATTGATGAGGATAACTTTAAAGTTCAATGACAACAGCTGATGATTGCAGCAAGTGATTGACCGCAAGTAGTCTGATAATTTACTGCTGGTTACAAGTGAAGCCAATTGTGGCGACAATTGCTCGTGGAGACAAATTGCAGGATACAGGACCGTGGGCGTGTGTCGATACATTGCTTACCCATCAGAAACATTGTTTATTATGTTATTTAGTTGTTGTGCCGTAAATGTGCACAACGTGAGATCTATTATATGTGTCTGTCTGTGTATACCACGGCACACACATTATCTACCTACCCACGCGAGGAATTTTCACACAGTTTAATTTTGCTGGATGTAAACTCATTGAATCAATCAACTGTCTTTATCATCTCTGTATTTATCAATCATTTTCAAAGATTGTTCCGCAATCACTAATTCAGCTTTTCCATATTTATCGACATTTTTAAATAAGTAGGTCCGGTAGTAAATAAACCTTACTTCATACTCCAGCATGTTAAATACAAGTAAAGGAAGTTAATAGGCTTTGTCAACGTCTGGTGAAAGGCTTACGGTGACAGACAGCCTGTCTGATGCATAGACTCAGACGTTGAAAGAAAAGACTGCCTAAAGCCTTGTGACCTGTGAGTGTGACCCTATAAGATGACTTTTATAGTGTGGTGTGATGATTTGTGGTGTAAATTATTGTATATCGCTAAATATAGGTAGGTACGTTAACATTAACAGTTCTATTTGAAAAGTATTGGCTATGAACTAGGTTCTCTGAAGCAATAATTATTAGCTCCAAGGTAAGATTATTGGAGTGTCAATTGTTTTTAAAGTCAGTAGGTCACACACGCGGTCATACACCGCCATTACCATTGACTTATCTTAAGAGCATATAATGTACCATATTCTGACAAATAAATGATAATGATTAAACATAATATTATGTTTCATTTTTATGCTTTCCCTCACAAAACTAATTGACATCAGTTCATTTAGTTTCGCCATGACTGTTTATGATATACAGGTAGATTAGTACGATACGAACTTAATTGTAATAATCTAGTATTAAAATACAAAACAAGTAATTTTACATGTCATTACGATCTCATATAGATTGTTATGTTATGCAGTTAAAGACCTAAGAATAATTATGATACCCAAATTATTTACCGAGTGAGTGAACACAAAAATTTCGTTCCAATTGATCTAATTTCGCGGTCGGATGCTGTGATTCCTCATTGAATATCATTCTCTGCCTGATACCATCTGAATGACGACCTTCATAACACAATGGAACGCGGATGTAAGCAACATTACACTAAACGCTACTTTATCTGATGAAAATATAAATAGCAGACATTTTGAGAGGATTTCCTCCCGGCACACAACGGGCAAGTTTTATAACCTTGTTGATAACAGATGAATTATATTGTTTATTTATTTCAAGATTGGTATAGTTTATTTAGACAATAAAATGTAGCTTATCGTTTTTTACCAAGTCACCTGAGAAAGGTTAGATTGTCGTTTATCTTTTGATAAGGGAATAACGATAATAATATTTCGGAAAATTAATTGCAGATTTTAAATGAAAGTTAGTTGAAGCGGAAAAAAGAGAGTAACTCTGTACCCTAATTGCGTAATACATGATAAATCAGAATCTGAATCGTTTTGAAACAAATTGCTAATCCGTTGAATAAATCTGCTCAACCACGTAGGTAAATAACGCAATGAATGTTGTTGAACTGCCAAATTGAAACAGATTAGTCATAAATCGTTTATGAAAATATGTGTAATTACAATTAGATATTGGGACGTTACTTTCATGAAAATCTGTTTGCCTTTTCCAATATTTGATGGTAATACATCGAATTTTTCAGCACTCTCATTCATGCGCAAATATTTGCTTATGGAGCGGTAATGTAACCCGAGCCGCTAGCACACTGCGCAGTGGTGAGTGTGGTCACTGGTCTGTCTGGTCGCACAGAACGTGGTTCCAACCAGTTTCATCATACTACACCACCGGCTCTGCATTGTCTCAGGTTCAATTGCAGATTGCGCTAATTATAATTTGACCGCGATTGCCTAACGTTTCATATTTACAAGGTTGAGACGAACTTCGCGCGCCAGTCACGCATCTGAGTACTTGCATTCGTTTCGAGTTACCCATAGAAATATTCTTATATCTATGGAGTTACCACACTGAATATTGACTTCATGAACCATGTGAGATTATAATGGAACATTCTGATGATTTACTTATTTGAAGTTTCTGTAGATAATCATAAAATCCCATTGAAATACATGGTAGAGGCATTTAGAAAATATTCAGAGGTTACAGGAGTTATCCTACCGAGAATACCTAATTCATTGTTTTGCTTCAATGAGAAACAAACAGTAAAATTATTGACTAATGTCGGTAGGATACCTAACTCTCAAGACTTTTATGACTAATGTCGGTAGGATACCTAACTCTCAAGACTTTTATGACTAATGTCGGTAGGATACGTAACTCTCAAGACTTTTATGACTAATGTCGGTAGGATACGTAACTCTCTGACTAATGTCGGTAGGATACGTAACTCTCAAGACTTTTATGACTAATGTCAGTAGGATACGTAACTCTCAAAACTTTTATGGCTAATGTCGGTAGGATACCTAACTCTCAAGACTTTTATGACTAATGTCGG
Source organism: Conistra vaccinii (assembly GCA_948150665.1). Lineage (NCBI taxonomy): Eukaryota > Metazoa > Arthropoda > Insecta > Lepidoptera > Noctuidae > Conistra > Conistra vaccinii. The sequence goes on from OX411324.1 coordinate 866,275, forward strand.
TAGGATACGTAACTCTCAAGACTTTTATGACTAATGTCGGTAGGATACGTAACTCTCAAGACTTTTATGGCTAATGTCGGTAGGATACCTAACTCTTAAGACTTTTATGACTAATGTCGGTAGGATACGTAACTCTCAAGACTTTTATGACTAATGTCGGTAGGATACGTAACTCTCAAGACTTTTATGACTAATGTCGGTAGGATACGTAACTCTCAAGACTTTTATGGCTAATGTCGGTAGGATACCTAACTCTTAAGACTTTTATGACTAATGTCGGTAGGATACGTAACTCTCAAGACTTTTATGACTAATGTCGGTAGGATACGTAACTCTCAAGACTTTTATGACTAATGTCGGTAGGATACGTAACTCTCAAGACTTTTATGGCAGGCAAAGCAAAGGATATTGTCTGAAATAGAAGAAACTATCTTCAAGGCTTGCAAAGTTAGCTAAGTCGGATTTCAGACTCATTTTAATTATTGTTGACTAGCTGCGCCCCGCGGTTTCACCCTCATAAGTCTCGATTCCGTGGGAATATCGAGATAAAAGGTATCCTAGTCCTTTTCCAGGCTATAGTATACCCATGTGCTAAATTTCATCCAAATCCGTTCAGACGTTTTAGCGTGAAAGCGTAACAAATAAACAAACAAACTCACTTACGCGTTTATAATATTAGTTATGATTAGGATGTGATATCTGTGGAGGTGACACGTACATTCCAAGACTCATCTCAACGTCTCTTTACGTATGTAATATAATAATTGAAGTGGAAAGTCCGGTCTGGCTCGTGATATCTATTTACTTAAGCCATTTACAGCTCAGTACTGACACTTTATTATAGGTGGTAACTAATTTAGATAACACAGTATTTTTGTTGATACTTGAAATCCTTTTGTTTGGTTTTTGCATGGATGATGTTGAGAGAAACATTTTGATGAGTGTGAGATTGTAAACATCAAAGTAATTGCATATAGGTATTAAACATGATTCCAGCTTTTGGATAACGTCTAATAAAAAGTTTAGAGGTTTTAAGACAAGGTATTTTTGGCGAGGCAATGGCGACGAGGTCTATTTTCTCTCCAGAAATGAATTTATTTGTTGATTAACTGGAGCATCAACACTGTGTATACTGTATAGGTATATACCTACAATAGATACTTACGCGCAAGCTTACTGAATTCCTGAAGCGCATCTGAAACCTGCACGTTGGAATGTGTAAACGTGTCGATTTGTTTATGTTCATAAATAAAATTGCAATTCCTTCATCGTTAGTGTACCGAGATACTTAGAAAACATTGCGAGATCGTCCTTCAGTAACCGTTGAAATAAAAATTGCTCTTGTATTGCTTTGTATTATAAATAGATACGAACTGTCGCTATAACCATAAAAGTTAAAAACACGAGCGATCTTAGAAAAGCAAGTTGTGAAGCTAGAATCACAGTAATACTGTGCTAGAATGAACTAGAATCCACTGTTAATTCTTGCTATAAATCTGTTGAGCTACATCAAGGAACTATTCAAAAGGTATTCTGCGCAGAGCTAGCTCTACTTTGAATTACTTGACCGGTCCCGAGAGCGAAACGAAAACAGCGTCGCGCGTCATGGCCGCGGGCCGCAAGGACGCTTGTCGCCGTATCGCCCGCACCGCGCATCTACGCCGGGTACGCCGCACGCCACGCCAGACGCCCATTGACCTCCAGTTATGAGCATCTTCCGATGTCAGCGACGTGACCCGGTTACCAGTGCTGTTGTTTTATTGCGAATGCGTTATTCGTATTTGTTTGTGAAACGATTCTACTTATGCCGTATACAAATTAATGTTGCCCGGTAGATATCGCCCTGAATATAAACATTTTTGTTATGAGTTTTGTTAAAAATTGGCGTAGGTAGGTACAATAAAGCATATTCTCTCTATATCTACATTAGATGACCACATTTTTATAATTAATGTGATTATTTAGAAATATGATAGTTTGCCTCGCCTGAAACACAGGATGACCTAGTTCAGGCACATAACACAACTGTGTTTTTCGTAGATTTAATCAAATTTGTATTTAGTGTTTTACCTTTTTACCTGAATAAACTTTTATTTTTTATTTTATTTGAATTCGTTTTTAAGGAAATGTAAGAATACTTGTTTTGGTGTTTTGGTTAATTATATATTTTTTTTATCGTGAAACAGTTTAAGAGAACTTATTTTCCAGGTTCCTATGTTCTAAGGTAAAAGCAATGCCTACTAAACTAAATAAACTAGTCGGTAGTCTTAATTTGGTCGTTATCATTTTATGCCACTTAGAAAGGACATCAACGCGCACCAGAAAAAACGCTTGAAATATTAATAAAACACCATTGTTATATTTAGTTTGTATTCAGTGAGCGCACGGTGCCACATTACTTATAAGGTCAAAAACAATCGATTCTCAGCCAAACGTGAACCAAAATAGATGCGTGAGCGTGTTCGTTAATGTTTCAGATAGTCCTAATGTAAGCGCGATGCTTTTAACACCACTCTGATATAAATACTCGATAATTCACAAATTAGTTCAATTATAATGCTTTTATTCGTCAGAGGTTAATCATTGTTATCGGTATAATCAATGGAACTTAGGTAATTAGCACATTCCGGGCGAACGGAATACTTTTCTATGAATGTTTGGCTTTAACACTAGCGATGTTTGAACTTGTGGTTTATCGACATAACGCAGGTGTGTTAAAATCTACAAAACATTCTCGGATAATATGATATACAAAACATGGTATTGAAAAATAAGAAAATATTTGAAGGACATAGAGATAGAGGAGTTGTTCGTTTGAGGCCGCATTAATACGATTGAATTTACATTAATTTATTGTGTTGTCGAACTATAAACTCTACCTATTCTTCTTCAGATCTAAATGACTAATCAAATCAATAAATCTCATTTTCGTATCTCATAAAGCGTAAATCCATCAAAACCTTTTATTTGCTTCATAACTACTACAGCTACAAACAAATCAGCTGTATAAAATAAAAACACAACAGTTGGGTGCAAATGTCCGCGTTACGTTACGTCACGGCGTGTTTCCGAGCGGCGCGTACGCTGACCGTGACCGCGCGGCGAAAGTGTAGAGTGTAGGCGACCGGGCGCAGCACGCCTGGCAACAGCGTGCAGCGCAGAGAAGGCCCACTCGTAAATATGCAGGAATACAATCGGGATACCGGTTTGAGTTTAGCTTGAGATAGGAACCTATACCAAAATCATTATCATGTGACGAAGAGGCCAAACATGGCCCAACTGCCGAAATGTGGGTGCCATCGTACTGCACACCTCTGTCTACCTATTCGGGGTATACAGGTGTGATCTTGTGACAGTGTGGCACGTGTGGGGTTCCTTGGAATGGGAAGATGTTCCTAAATAAAATACGACAGACCTGCATGCTGGTCAGTATGAACCGCAATAAGGATTTCACAGAATAAGTAGTACAGGTCGAACCTTCTGTTCCTGTATATTTCATTGTGCGCGGGCGCACACTCACGTGCCACGGATGAACCATCGGAACCGTTATTCATTGAAATGTAGGACTACGAATACGAATGATAGCACGACAGAATACGATTAATTTGTACATATAAGAGACGGAAGCAAGACTTGATATGTTAACCTAATATAAACCTTATAATAGATAATGGTATTTTGAAGGTCTGAACGAATGAAAACTTGAACAAGAGACTAGATACTTCGCGCGCTGCATATTTTTAGGGAAACCGATAGTATTTAATCACTTTCTGGGTATAGTGTCCAAGATCTTATCGCGAAGATTTTAATGCAGTTACCTACTATTTTATTACCGCATTCTTTTCAAAACATGCATCAATTTTGTTAACTTTCACTGCGGTGCAGCGGGCGGTGGTTGACCTCTTGCTTGCCTGCTACGTCAGACTTTGAGTTTTGGGAATTCATAATACCCCGATACGGTTGACCCATGTAGTATGGACAAACCAGTTGCAGGCGGAGTGCAGTAACCAGTAAGGCGACTGGTTTGAGTACCTAACTACCTACTGTAGGGTACTCAATGTGGACCAGCGCGTGCGCAGGCTCGCTTTCTTGACCCCGAGGCCATGTCACCGGTGCTGCACCAGCTGTATTTACTATTAGGGAACTTGCAATAATACAACTGCTCTGTAATAATATGTTTCGTCATGAATTACTTTTTTTCTTAATAAATTTGAATGCAATGCAAGTAACGTCGACTCTACCTAGTAGTACTTATACTAAAGTGTCTCTTGCGAATAATATTAGGAAGGAATGAGGATGCTTTTCGCATTCTTTATATATACTCGTAGGTAGGTAAGCGTTGAAATAAAGTTTCAAGCTGAAAAATGCATCTTTCAGCTCATAGATCCAGATATTCAATCTCAGCTCATTCCCGACGTAAACATCGAAAATAGTGTGTATTTCTAGATTTAAAAATAAAACGTTAGATATATCGCTGTCGAAGTGCACACTGGTGCCAATGCTAAACAAAAAACAAGGAAAACATTAAACAAAACAGTAGACGATTACATTGTACGTACTAATGAATTACTAACACTAAAGATAAGCGTACATAAGAGCCGAAGTTCTTGTTTGTTTATATGTACAATAATAATCGAGCACAATTAATATCAACCATAGACTGTAATGAGGTAAGGTAAGGATATGAGTTCCAAGAACGAAGGTGTATGCGCGCAGAATAATTTTTTCTTATTTCGTACTTTCGTAACATTTCAATGCCATTGACAGGTAGAGTCGTTGGTAATTCTGAATTGCGGAAGAATATTTTTTTATATCTTGTGGTTAAATTACGCCATTATTGTTATTAATGGTTAATTTGAAATAAAACTACAATTTATTCGACATAAATAGAGCAATGTTTTTTAAGAACCTAAAAAGTATAATTTTGAGATTGCGGAAGTCGTTTTTTTTTGGTTTTTGTCTTGTCTTTGTGTTTGTATTACACGTCATCACAATATAAATAAACTTAAGTTCCTTTGTCTTATCGACGACGACAGTGGTTTCAGTGGTACATCTCGTTAAGTACATGTTTTTGCTATCTCCATCGCCTAGCCGACTCTCAAGTATTTTATCTACACAGACTGGGTGCTATTTAAACTTCACAACACAATAGGCAGTGTCAATGTTTCCCAACATCAGCAGTTAGGCTCAAAAGCGTTACAAAACCATTTTAAAATATGTAACCAAATATGATATTATATTTTCAAACGGCGGCGGCGGCGGCGGGCGGCGCGGCGTAATGAACAGTTGAATGAACGCAAACGAAACAAAAGGAGTATGTGAGGATCCTAGCCTGGTGGCGTTTTGTAGTTTCTGCTTACCCCCATGAGATGTATTTTCACTCAATATTTACAATCATAGATGGTGTGTTTGCCTGTCACTCATCAGCAGTGTCGTCACCGAGTGCCCCGCCCGCCCGCCAGGTGCCATGCCCGCTCGACCTCCACCATTATCATCTACTCAACACTGATCCATTAAATCTTCAGCAAGATTACACCTCCCCCACCACTCACCATCTTGTTTGCGACCTGTCAAACGCTTCCTGACGAGTCAATCTTACAGAAGCATTACCTAGGTCAATATTATACGTCATATTTTGCTAAACGTTTTATCAAATAGATTAGCCGCAATCTTGTAAGTCTTGGAACAAGATTAGCTTATCTGATAATGTATCTTGTTTTGCATCGAGATTACGATTGCAGCTATTTGCAGTTAAATGAATTGACCTTCCAGCCTACCTATCAATGAAATAGATACTGTTGAGGTTGAGTCAGAGCTTGTTCCATGTAAAGTTATATCGAGTAAGACGCTGGTCTCACTCGATATAACTTTACATGGAACAAGTTCGTGCGTGCTCCTGAAAACTGTGGGCCCGGAGCCCATACGAAACAAAAACAAACAACCATTTAGCTGCTCTTGACGGGATACTAAAACCCCGTTCGGCCTGGAGCCCGAAAACCAAGACCCTGGTGTGTGGACCCAGTTGTGCTGACACCTTAGAGTGCTGACCCTAAGGTGTCAGCACAACTGACAGGGTCCGCTAGGGCCGATGCCTGCCGGAGTTGCGGGAAAGTCCTAAAGGGTTACCGTGGCCCCTGGCGACGTACAGGCAACATGGGTAGGTTTGTCAGTAGGAGTCTACCACACACGCCCTCCCGCTCCGCGCAGAGCGGGAGAAGTTATTTGATGATATCCCACCAACAAAAAAAAAGACCAGCACTCTTATTGCGTAACACACTTTCAATCACAATTTGAATGATTTTGAATGATATTGCTAATCCATTACTTAAAAATGATTACTTCATAATGTTCAAAAAATTCGTCTGCTCCTAAACGTAATGAATGTTGTTCAACTGTCTAATTGAAAGCCATTGTTAGTGTTAGTGTATTTCTCAATTACCCCACAGTTTTCATAGAAGATAGCGCTAGCAGTTACATTATAATAACTGGTGCCCAGATTTCTAATAATCAGAGAGCATCCGTACTCAAATAGGTCACAATCACACTGCTATTGTTGCAAATAATTTTGCACAATCATCGTAAAATGGTGCTTCTACTAAGCTCCAACGTAACCGAAATAAAACAAAACTAGTTCATGAAAATGGGGCAAACCTACATGTAATGTGACAGTTATTTTAGCACGAAATAATTCGAATGATTACATAATTTAAGTAATGGCGGGTGCGGCCGGCTGTTTCGAAGAGAACTACATTAATTTGATCAAGCCGCGAATGAGCCGAGCTCGTGGCGACATCCACCGCTAGCAACTACTTGATCGTTCATTACTAAGATTAAAACGTTTCTTTGATGATGGCTTACTACCGCAGAACGTAAAGGTTTATAATCTTTGGATACCTACCCATCCACTACCAAAACTTTTCGCTCCCTATATCCTTTGGATAGATATCGCACTTACATACCAAATTACCAACATAAATACAATCAATCAAACTGAATACTAAAACCAATTTAAAAGTTAGACCTACTACTGAATATTAGCTCCCCTCGCTTCCTGCTGGCCTGTACAAGTGGGAACCAAGCCGGGCCTTATAACAGCGAAACATTTCAGGTTCTTCATTATAAGGCTGAATTTTCAGACTTTTTCACGTTTAAAACCTGAAGGCTACATAAATCAATAGCCCTGTTTGTAACTTCAATCAATTTGAACACCTAAAATTACCTAAAGCTTGATGTTATTGTTATCAGAGCTGGTCGCGTGCTTGAGTTCATTCGCAGGCAGAACGCGGGCAGCCACGTGTGTTGCGCAATACATGGGTGTGTTATGTACTAGTTATAGTTATAAATATAACAGTCGTAGTATGTAAATTAGAGTGGAAACACGCGAGGCGGGTCACTGCGCCCAGCATTAGCACGATGAAATGATCAGTGGTCAACAAGATGATGTATTTTATTCATGATAAATGATTAATGTACTTATTTATTGTGTTAATCATTTAGAAATGTATTCATTGCCCGCACCTACACTACACGCTTCGAAGATGTCCAACTTGTAGTTCCGAATTATGGGATCCCCCCGTTTTGCCTAAAGGATTTTGACAAATTTTCATTATCCAAACAAATTTTAGCAACCTTTTTTTATACCAATGCAATATTTGGAATGATTTTAGTACGCATATTTTCATTTGGTCAAATTTTTACTTGGCAGACTATTACCAAGGATAATGTCATTAAGGCATTTGGTCTTTAATCAAATGATTTATTACAGCAAACTATCTTTAGACAATAAACATTTAGTCAATTGATTTGTTATGACAAAAAATATAAAGACAAAATTAAGATTTTTTGGTAATTATGTAATACATATTATAAAAAAATGCGCTTTTATTTTAATATAATCATTTATATGCGATGTTATTTGCGTACTTCTTTGTAAGTTTATGTAAGGCTAAAAGCGTCTTGGTAATTTTTGTCTCCGACCAACTGTTTGTCGTAAAACAAATACACAGAAACGAATCGCTGCAAAACCGACTCCACGTAGTCTTGTCTGCCCCACCCCTAGAGTGTAATTTAAACCCGCGTAGGCGCGGAGGGGCGAGGCGGCCCGCGAGCTGAGGAGCAGGTGGTTTGAAGGCCCGCCGCCGCGGCTGAGGCTGGCCGGCGAAGCCGGTCAGCAAGCCGAAGCCGCGGTGGTGAGCGTTAAAACCATCTGCGACGATAAGCTCGCGTGGAGCCGCCCAAACCCCGCAGCGCCGGAGCCGTGACAGAAACAATGCTTGCTGCATGTTGCATGCCTGCTTGCATGTTGCATGCCTGCTTGCATGTTTATTTGCATGCTGCTAGCATGCTGCATGCCTGCTTGCACGCTGCATGCCTGCTTGCATGCTGCATGCCTGCTTGCACGCTGCATGCCTGCTAGCATGCTGCATGCTTGAAGCAAGCAAATCATGATATTGACCTGTTACTGCTCCTGAGAATCGCGGATCTTGACTTTCAGAATTTTGACCTTGACATCTAGGTCAATAACATCAAGGTCAAGGACAATGCCCTTAAGGTGTCCCATGGTGTTTCCCCACCCTACTACACCCACATCGTATCGATTTTTTTTCGTAAATTGAAAACTAGCGAAATTAAGTATTTGGCTTATTTTGCGTAAAATATGTTATACCAACTGAAATATTTGACTAAATTAAAATTGGTAAAAGTACTAGTTGGTAAGCAAGTTATTGTTTAAACGTTCACTTGCCAAACATTAGGTTTGCGTTACAATTATTTGTGAAGAGTTTATTTGCTAAGTAATAATTTGGCAAATGAAATTATGCAGAAAATTGTTTGGGAAGTGATAATTTGTCAATTTCTTTTAGATGAAACAAGGGAGACCCCCGAATTATACCTATATCGAACAGAACGTCGAATTTCAAAATATCAGCTTTTTGCCTAACAAGTTCAAAAGTTCAATTTAATGTAAGCCAAACAAAAGTTTTGAAACAAGAAAGTTTATAACAGTCGTGTTACGCAAGTAAAACACGCTACTTATTGAAAACGTACAAGTTCGTAACCAAAACGTACAAGTTCGTAACCAAATCGTGACCTTCACTTCTTCGAGTCAATGTTTCATATATTACTTGTTATAATATTATGGTAACACGGATACTTTGACTCCCCAAACTTGTATAAAACCCCTCACGCAGGGTGCACTAACGAGCGAAGTCATTAATTTGATTATAGTTTACGTTACACCGGTAACTATCGGCGCTTCTTTGCTTTGTTAACAAACAGGTCTTAATAACTTTCTCTGAAACACGGGAAGTAGGTATATTTTATTTGTTCGGCAGTGTAGGCTTAGCTTATGTGTGAGTGTGTAAGAGCAAAGTAACTTGTCCAAACCAGACTCTTAACATCTAAAACTGAATACAAACGAAATGGTGGTGAAAACTGATGCAATGACATCATACTCGTATACTTCAGGTCACGAAAATAATCGTCACTAAGTATGTGATGAATTAATTTGCTTTTTGAGAGAATGATACTGCCAGTGCTTTGCACTATTTATTTCACAAGAAGTCCTACTAATCCGTGCGGTTCTACTGATACTTATCATCACGCAGGCTTTAATTTGATAACGCACTATTCCCTTAAAAGGCACGTATAATAGATCAAGGCACAGTTAGGCTGGTGCTAATATCTCGTCCGTACAAGGCAGGCTGTTGACACGACCTGCATCCACAATCACCCACAGTGCCTGCTGATGTTAGTTAGACACACTACTTACTACTTACGCTTAGTAAACATAGCGCATTTCTTATAAAATAAAAAAAGACGTGTGGCACTCGGGGACTGCCCCGGCGAAGTTATTGCATAGCATTTTTTATCAACTTACGCAATTGTAAAATATTAACCCGAATACAAGAAATAGCAATGATGACATTGACAGGAACTGTTATTCACATTTATAGTTTTTAAAACTTGACACAACGTAATGGCCGGGAACATCAAACTAATAAAAAGGTTTTAATTTAACTATTAATAGTCAAGGATCATTCGTCTAAGTAAATTTGAACTTTATTGTCAAACAGTTAAACATAATTTTCAATACAACACTCTCGTATCATTCGTTTAAGTAAATTTGAACTTTGTTGTCAAGCAGTTAAACATAATTTTCAATACAAAACACTCTTTTCTTAGGTAGTATTTTCGTTACGAAATTTCTGGATTAGGTCTCCACGCTCAAGGCCCGCGATAGAAGCTATGCAATCTATACATATAATAAAATTGTAGAAAAGTGGTGTCTGTACAATGGAAATATATGAAAAAAAAGTAGCAGGGGTTGTTATTATATCGATGCTGAACCCGAGATTGTAATTAAATTTTTTTTTGTCTGTTTGTCTGTTTGTCGGTTTGTCTGTTTGTCTGTTTGTCTGTTTGTCTGTGTGTTTGTGCACGCTAATATCAGAAACGGCTTATTCGATTTAGATGCGGTTTTCACTAATATATTGTAGTAAGCTTCACTTAACATTTAGTGTTTATTTCATGTCAATCGGTTCATAAATAAAAAAGTTATGTCAATTTAAAGAATCACGGCGAACATTTGTTATAGGTGCATTTCTTTCCTTGATTTTCGGTATACTTATCTTAATTTTTATTTAGGGTTCGTATATAAATATTATAAGTATTTGGTATAGGTTAGGCATTTCTTTTCTTGATTTTCTTTATTAAGTATAAGTTTATTAGCTCAGGTTAGTAATTAATTTTTCTAGCAATTCTTTTGTTTTATAACGTTAGTTAAGACGTGTAAACCAAACGTAACGTCTTAACACTTATTACTTAAACTGTGATAATTTTAGACTGTATAATAATCTGTAAGTATTTATAATTTAATTGTTTACGATAGTACGTGTTAACTAAATAACTGTGTGTTAAGTAGTAAGTACTATTTTATTGTAAGAATGCTTCGAAGAAGATCCAACCTCTCCCAATGTAGCAGAAATGCTAAAATGATGAGATTAGTTCGATCACAGGAATCTGAGGAAGGTCGTGAGGGAAGGCTCTCTGCAACTCGGGAACATCAGGCTAGGTTTCGTGCTGCAGAAACTTCGACTCAGCGGGAATCTCGACTGAGTTCAAATCGTTCTCGAATGGTCGAGGTCGTGAAAATTTTTTTATACTAAGGGGGTCGAGTCATGAAAAAGGTTGAAAAACACTGCCGTACATTAATCCTACTAATCCTACTAATATTATAAATGCGAAAGTTTGTGAGGATGGATCGATGGATGGATGGATGTTTGTTACTCTTTCACACAAAAACTACTGAACGGATTTTGATGAAACTTTACAATATGTAGCTTATACATTAGAATAACACATAGGCTACAATTTATAAAGATTTTATGTGATTTGACCATAACATAACGATAAGTATCAAGTAAGTCGGAAAAATTCCTGCCCTCTGAGATCTATCTTTGCGTGCGCTGCCATTTTTTTTTTTTTGTTTGGGAAGTCATCCAATGATTTCTGGGCGTTTCAGTCTCTTACTGACTAAAACCCACCCGTGTTCCTTCCTTTGCCTTGCCAGAGGCCACGCTTTCCCCTTGGGACTACCCGTAACCCCGGCAGGCATCGGCCCTAGCGGACCCCGTCAGTTTTGCTGATATCTCTTTGAGGTGCGCGTGGAACACGATGCGCCGTCGACCCGGGCCTGGTCCTTATCGGACGGTGAGCTGCCCGTTGCTCTCCGTCCGCAGGCCCGCGCCTACGGTGGCCGGAAATCGGCTATCAATTCCCGACGCCCGGGACGTCTCCTACGGCGGCGGCGGCTAGGGCTGGTAGGGCGCGGCCTTTGCCACTCCCTCGCGCGCTCCACCTTCTCCTTCGCGAGCATTACTGCTTTGCAGAAGGAGGTGACGGCTTGCCATGCCCTCTCGCTCCGCACCATGGCCTGAACCAGGGCCGTACGCGAGAGGTCACCGCCGCCGATCGCCTCCACGAGGACACGGCGGTGGTCCACCTAAGCCGGGCAGACCTCCACCGTTTGCTGCGTGCGCTGCCTAAACCGTTAGAGTTACATGAAGAAAATGTATTGTGGGATTGTTTGTCTTAAAGAGTTCTAAATAAAAGTCCGCGACAGCATATCCGCGACACCTTTTATGTGGAAGCCTTTATAACCAAAATAGTGAGCAATAAAAACAGTTAAATTGAATACTTTTTTTACATTGCATATTTTAGAGTATTTAGTTAATTCTTATCAAAATAAATACCTTCATCGCTTTTGGTATTTAATGTAGATAAAGTTTGTCTTTTACACTAATTAATTTGGACAAATAGTTTAAAAGTTAGAACGATAAGAATGACCTGCGATATTGAGTCGACGGCGCTCAGAACGAGGGTGGAGGGGCGGGCCAGCCAGGGGATGACGCGCCAGAGCGCGGAGTGGAATAATTATGTTCGAGAAATAACGCAAATAACGCAATTAATTGTTTAACTGTCAAAATGAAACCCATTGCTATTGTAAGTCCGACATCCACGCGGGCGAAGCCGCGGGCAGAAGCTAGTAGCTTAATAAAATTGATAATAGTCTGTCCTCCTATTGGAATTAAACATAACAAGCAAAACGTGGGTGTTCTAAAGGTACACCTCTGCCCTTCGGGGATTAGAGGCGTGACCTAACTTCCGAGGTCTGGATCTGAACCTTTAGAATACTTACCTACCCGCCTTTCAAATTATGGGTGAACAACATAAATATGAAGTTTAATTTAATGTCTAAATTATTAAAGAAACTAGAGTATGGCCGCCAAAAGTTGTAGGTACAATAACACTCGTTCAAATTGTGAAAATAAAGTTTTGTGGTTGTAGCTATTTATATTTTATTTAACATACGATTTTTTAAGACTTAACAAAACAAAATATTTTTCATCAGGAAGTTTTTATTTTTTAATTATCATAAAATTATATGAAACTGCAAAATAAATCTTGTCGGTAACTACTTAGTTTTAAAATAAATAAATCATATTCATTTATGAATTTTGATTTTGCTATAAAGAAGCAAATCACTAAGTTTCTATACTGTACACTCAGCTATAGAACAGATCACGCATGTTACGTAAAACAATAGTAACACACGGTAACGTTTGTGAATCAAAAACACTGTGGACATAGCAAAAAAAATATTATATTGATGTGAGTTTTGAAGTTATAAGGCACCGTACAGCGTTATTTGGTAATCAAATAGTCTAGCAAGACGTACTATTTAAAATAATATAGTAAACTTGTGATCTTGTCTTAATTATCAGCTCTTAAAAGTATGAAAATCTCCCGAGACATTTTTTCCGACCAACTTGATGTTCACTTGTAGTCAAAAAGAAATGGCGCCTGTTTTCCGGCGGTTAGCCAATCTGTAGTGTGGTGTTGCCATGGCCCAAAACTGGTTTAAAGCGTTTGGATTTTCGTTAGTTTTACAGAATATATCGTAACATACGTGAAGTAACACACGGGAACGAAAAGTGAGACACATTTTCAAAATCAGTTTTTAATACTTTAAAAACGTTATCTGTATTAAAAATATTAAAAAAACAAACATTTATAGGAAAAGTTAACTATTTCAAAATGTATGTGGTTACTTATGAATATGTACATGCCATGTTTTCGACTTCAATGTGTGACATGTCGTAGTCGGACACACGAACTTTGTATGGGAGTGCAAAGATGCCAATTTAAAAAAAATCTCTTAAAATTCCGAATACCGAAATATACTTCGACAAAAAATTTTAAGTGTTTCTCTACATAATTCTGCTAACCAGATCCACGTAAAACATATAATAAATAGTATATTATGCAACTAATGAATAAAGGACGGATTTAAAGCGAGGGCCATAGATGAATCACGATCAAGTGAAGGATTCTAACGACTGAATCACGACCGTAGGGAGTGATTCAAGTGTTAGAATCCTGAGCGACGCGAGTGATTCATGGCCCTCGATATAAATCCGTTTTATTCAAGAGTTGCATACTATACTTTATACCATGACTACGAGAAAAAGAAAGATTTAAGCGAAAATAGACATTTAATAATAGGTTAACACGTTCAGTGTCGGGAGCCCTCCTGGAGGGCTCATTTTAAATGTAGACATTCAGTGTCGGGAGCCCTCGCGGAGGGCTCATTTTAAAAGTAGACATTCAGGGTCGGGTGCCCTCCTGGAGGGTTCAGCTACTTGGATATGGGATGTCGGGAGCCCTCGCGGAGGGCTCATTATAAATGTAGACATTCAGTGTCGGGAGCCCTCCTGGAGGGTTCACCTACTTGGATATGGGATGTCGGGAGCCCTCGCGGAGGGCTCATTTTAAATGTAGACGTTCAGTGTCGGGAGCCCTCCTAGGGGGTTCACCTACTTGGATATGGGATGTCGGGAACCCTCGCGGAGGGCTCATTTTAAATGTAGACGTTCAGTGTCGGGAACCCTCCTGGAGGGTTCACCTACTTGGGTATGGGATGCCGGGAGCCCTCGTGGACGTTGGAAGTGAAACCTCCCGGAGAGGTTTCACTTCCAACTACGAATAATAAAAGTCATAGACTTTTATGGCGGAATGATGAGTTATGAGTTCTATGAAAATGGGTGGAGTCGAAAGTGTTAAGGAGGTTGTATAGCATTGAGTTATAGGTCGAATACATTGGTGTGTTCTAAATTCAAACACCAAAATAGTGATTAAAAGAGCTTTTTATTCACTGTTTTCAGTGAATAAAATAAGCTTTTTAGAGGGGGAATGGTATAAAAATATAAAAATACATGTTTTTTTTACGTAAATGAGAAGGACACAAATTTTGTTCCAAATGTACAATTTTTGGCGGCCATACTCACTAGCTTCCTTTATTTCATTACAAAAACATTAAACATTCCTTAATTTTTTTATGGAAACACTATCTGCAGTCAAAGATTTTCGAAAATTCGCTTGCGACACTCGGGAATCGAACCATAAGGATCAAATCTCTCAAACAAACATTCAGACTGACAAACAGACAAAAATGAAAAAGAAACTACATTTTCGGCATTAGAATCGCTCCCTAATCTTGTACTACGAGACCTTTTTTCAAAAATATTTTAAGTACGGTTTTGACTTCGCTACGATTTTAGGTAATATAAATGTATAGAGGATTTATTTATTTGTTTATTTAGGATCTCCAACAAAAGTTCGCAATATATAACACATAAATATTAGGTAATGGCATCAGGTATTGAGCAGTAGATGTACTTCTTTACATAAAGGAGACCAAAGCATGCACAATAAAGTTAACAACTAGTCTAACGAAATTAAAATATTAATAACAGCGAGGTTACATCACGAAAACTAAGTACACAGCGTGATTTCTGTCTGCATGTAGGTACCTACTATATGAGATTGTGATCACTAACCCGTCTGGTAAGCTTCCTAGCTCCTCCTAATCTCCTGATTATGACAATTCCTCATTATAGAGCCATTAAGAGGCTATGTTCGTTAGTTCACGATTCAGGCTATATTATAATGATGATGTGACTTAGGTACTGTTGACGATGTTTTATGATTTAACGAAGGTCATAATAGATGAGTGACATTCACGTGTTTCAATGCCCTTAATCCCCCTAAACGATATCAATTCACTAATTCCCAATTAACAGAAATGATCACTCACAGCCGTACCTACGAAATTTATGTGACGTATTTACGATAATTTATGGAAGCATTTGTATCGCGATGTAATTGACATAATGGGCAATTAATTAAGTCGTAGTTACCTCACAATATTTCAATGTTGAGGCATAATGGATGGAGTTGCGTGAAAAAACGCTGTAACTCTCCTGAAATATGATTGCGCCAGAGGGCGCGGTCTTGACGCAGCCGGGCTTAGGACGTGCCTGCGCACCGAGCATGGCCTACTGTGAGATAGCTTAAATCACACATTTAAATCACAATATTCACAATTTGAACGATAAAACAGTCATGTCACAAATGCTAGCACGGCGGCGTGAGATAATCTCTTGACTTGTGACATAACTTCTTGACGTTTATTTGGGATTCTATGTCTGATTTGCTACTATGGGCGCACCAATTTTGTCACGAATGCCACATAATGAATGTCGTCCGTACGTCAAAAGTGAATTAGTTCACAACAAAATTAAAAAGTTAAAAAACTGTATGAACCTGCACTATAAAAACGTATTATTTTATTTGTCGTGTGTCACACTATGAAGTTAGCAATAAGAAAGGCATGTCGCGCCTCAGATTTTATCACATGGTTGCCCCGTGCTAGCATTTAAGACAAATTATAAGACATGATAAAATTTATCATGTCTTGTCACAAACGTCTTGGGTACGCCTGTGTTAGCCCCGCTGCACGACACTGAACTTTGTCGGGCGATAACTTAATGTTATGAAATAACTAAATAGGTATCAGGGCAGTTGCTAGGCGCTTTCTGGTGGTGTTTTTGACCATCTAACAAAATAATATCTAGGTTAAAGTTTTGAAGTCGTTTTAAAATGCAAGAGTTTAAATTAAAATCTCAAAACAACATTGTACTTTGTAAGACGTGTACCAATTCAAAAGTTTTCTTCAAAGATTGCATATTAAATTATTCAGTAAGAAGTACGCAAACGATTGATAGTTGATACGACAGTCGCGTGCCGTCGCCATTGAACTAATTATCATCGTGTATAATGAACCACGGTTATTAACGGGACGCCGGTTGACCTCCGTCTCGTGCCGCCACGCCTTGGTGTGGATGTAATGGAACCATCATAGTTATAGCCAATATATCGACCAATTACGTCGAATGACACGCGAATTATGACAAAGTATTATATTGTTCGGATCATGGGATTGGAGTCTCCATAACCTAATAAAGAATCTGATGTCATTTACCCGTCCTTCAAGTTATATATTTGACCTATTGTAATGACACAAAGTAAAACTGTTATTTTATCCATTTCTTTTTCTAGGAATGGAACTCACAAACTCGTATCGTCAAGTGCACTCGTGTCATCATGCGTACCAGTTGTGTTAACGTAGGTACGTAACATCAAGTGTATCAAGTCGTATCACCTTGCGAACAAGTTAACCAATACCTCCGTCTCTGTTCCTGGTTAGCAGTTATTGTAGGCGAATGATTAATCAAATGCATTGTAATTGTAAGACAAAAGTAGTGAGGATAGCGGGAATCACAAAACATCGATGTATGTGTCAGTCAACAGCTCGTGTTGTGATAAGAATATGTATAGCTACGTCACTGCCTGCCAATCATCTGCTACTAAGATTAATGTTCTTTCCTTCTTACACAACTGTCTGACTCTGAACCACTTTGTCATCATATTTCAGAAAAATGTTAATGAATGTAAAAATAAACGTGTTGTTCCATCTCGTGAGGATTGTTTGAAATCCAACAATGTCAAGGTGGTTGATGTATTTGTGGTACATCAACATAGCTCGTATGTTTGTGTTGTTGCGACATCAGGCTGGGATGTTAGGAGATGCAAGCGTTGAACACAGTGCTCGGTTATCATCGTGAGCATGATTTCACAAGAGTCTTTTAAGTAGAGGCCGTGAATCAGCAAACGTAGCCTGCAACACGCTAGCTAGATGGTAGCTGGAACAACATGGATGCGCAATGCTGAGAAGCAAGAGTTGTGGGAAGAGGCATTTATATCATATGTGACTCTATGCTGAATTGGATGATTGATTACTGTTCAATTTACCCAAAATCATGTTTAGTGCCATTTTTAGAAACAAAAGAAACTAAAATAAGGGTTCCGTACTCTACTCGACCTATTGTCGTCGTCGTGGATGAAGCACACATGAAACTATTCTCCGTGACAGGTCACAAAATCGCATTACATCGGTGACGCAACAAGTCCTTCACGCGCGACTGGTGTTGTCGGGCCCGACATGTATATCGTTCAGTGGGGGCTGTCGGAAGCGGCCGGTGATGGCGCAGGCGGCGCGCCGGTCATCCGGCATCCGGCACTCCCTGTCGGTCAAGGACGCGCGGTAACTGACACTGAGCTACTTTCGAAGATAATGAGAATGTAGTAGCCGAGGTAGGTTAGTGTTATATGTGGGGAATTGTGTATAATACCGTACGTTTACTTAACTGTACTTTATGATCATAATAAATGTCTAATTCTAAGAGTTATCGGTTTTCAATTATGCTCTTTATGGCCGTGCTTGTTACGACACTACAAAATACTTTTGATGAATGTAAATGTTGATGGGTGGAGAGGGAGAGGAGGACTAAAGTATAAATGGAAGAATTGTGGGATGGTATGAGAGGATATGAATGAATTAAAAGATCGAATATGATAACGTGACGGTTGACAGAGGAGATTGGAAGAGATTCTGCGCCAACTCCAGACAACAGAGAAGAGCAGGAAGACGAAGGTAAAACGGTCCGCGGATAATATTTCAGTTCAGACTTCCCAAAAACTTGTAGAATTTATGTGAATGTAGTGTGAACAACAAGACAAGTTGACGAGGCTGGCGTTAAAGATATGCGGCTGTTGAATCGCTAATACAAACAACACACAGTCAATAAACTGAACTAATAATAGACGTGGAGATACTCATTCATGACTGTGGTTCGCAAGATTTATCACTAGAATTTAGTAATTTTCGGTTATTTAGGTACTTAGTCATAATATTATTAGGTATGTCAATAACTAATCAGCTGCGAATTTAAGTTAGTGAATTCAAAATCAATTTACAAAAAATATTTTGGCTTTAAAGAGCCAGTAAGCACCGACTGCTTCATACTCGTGGGTTATCTATATTTAAACTTTATAGATATTGAAAGATTGTTCCGATCCGCGACTTCGGCTATTACAACTTTGTGTAGTACTTATTCATATATTATATGATCCTGTAATTTGGATGAATAAATCAGAAAAAACTCAGTATTTTGTAACAAAATTATAACACAATGTTTAACCTTCACCCGTGGCGGCTATATTATATAGTCCTTCAAAAATATTGTCGAATAGTCGAGCAAGCATTGTCTGGTGCAATATGTGTGATAGTGAGTGACAAGGTCGGGGACAACCAGCTCAAACTGACGGCCTCATAGTTAGACCGCGATGTGAACATGTATTGTAACAAGTTAACAGCTTCGTGGAAAATGACTAGTTCAAACAACTATTGATTTTTATAGCCTTGTCTGTTTGAATCTGTTCGAAATTAATATAGGAAAAAATATTCATAAGGGTGGAGGTTTAGTTTATTTTTTGAACCGTTAGTTAATGTGTCCAAATAATCTACGTAGGTCCTTTTTGTTTGAGCAAATAACAATATAAAACAAAGATATAGATATTTCTTTTATAAAAAACTAGCTTCCGCCAGCGGCTTCGCCCGCGTGATAAATTTATAAATTACTTATAGCTTACTATATTATGCATGTATAAACCTTCCTCTTGAATCACTCTATCTATTAAAAAAAACCGGATCAAAATCCGTTGCGTAGTTTTAAAGATCTAAGCTTACATAGAGACAGACAGCGGGAAGTGACTTTGTTTTATAATAGTAGTGATGATGAAGTGATTTAAAAAAATATCTTATTCTTCGTACATTATTACGCTAAGTTCATATCTTTCCATCGATGACTAGTCATAATAAACTGATAGATGTTATAGATGGTTTCAAATGGTTACGCACAAACAATGCAGCTACCAAGTGACTGCACACGATCTAGTAGGCGTGCGTGGCTGAGACCGTCTTGTACGAGTATACTTCACAAACTTGTACCTACTAGAAACTTGTTAATCTGACAGTTTTCAAAGTTAAAAGCTACGTTCTGAGAAAATTTAAGTAAAGTTATTTCAGAAACAAGAGTGATTTGCCTCGAGTTTGGATCATTCCAGGAACAGAATTTGTTACAGAAAAGTCAAAGATGGGTTTCGAATAAAAATCACTAAATATTAAGCTTTGTGCAGACCAGCGCGACTTGTCGCGCGACGCGACACCGGTTATTGTTATACCGTGAAGCTTTCGTAGAAATTGTATTGTTCGTGTCGCGTCGCGCGACAAGTCGCGCTGGTCTGTAAAAGCCTTTATAAAACAAAGTCGCTTCCCGCTGTCTGTCCCTATGTATATTTAGAACTTTAAAACTACGCATCATAGGTACGCATTTTTACTAGATAGACCGATTCAAGAGTAAGGTTTATATATACATGCATATTATAGTAAGCTATAATTTATAAATTCATCAAGCGGGCGAAGCCGCTGGCGGAAACTAGTAATACACAAAACAAGTTTCTGCACCTACCTAAATGTAGAGTCGATAAGAAGGAAATTACGATCGATTTTGTTCCTAAGTTTAATTAAGTAGGTACCTACATGTTTATGTATTAACTTAAGGCTAGAGAATCATATACTACTGTGATTCTTAAGTTTATAATAGGGATGTTTACTCGAAAAAAAAAACTATTGAGTCCGTCAATCAGAAAAAAAAAATAAGACACGTATTTTTTGCTTTATCATATTAATAAAAAATAATTTAGATAAAACGCATTACAGTGTACGTCACAATTCAGTATAAAATCTACCGGAGAGTGACGTCATGTCACATTTTAACTCAATGTATTGCCGTAATCTTTTATTTACGTAAAAAAAGAAGTGTCCAATATTTTTTTTACCCGATAAAAAAAATTTTTTGGTCACATCCCTATGCAAGTGACAATCTGACAATGTCTGACCCTTAACCTATTGCATGAAAAATATCTACATGCTTATGCTACCTATAACAATTAACAATCCATTGGTAGCGAGCAGGCAGACGTGGCGGAGGTTATTAATAAGTCATTATTATCATTATCACAACAACTCATTACTCCACATTCTCTGGTATTTCGTAACGATCCATTACTGTTGTTACTTTGTTTGTTGTCATGAAAGGCTTCTCGCCGGTTCGTCTAGTAGCTCTACCATCACATTAAACGGAACCTTTCGTAAAGGTTTTCGTTACATTTGGATGCGTTCCGGACCTTCATTCTTACCACCAAAATATAAGCGAGCGCCTAATTTGGGGGTCACCGTTCAAACTGAGCTTCTTTATGTACAATTTGAAATACATAAATAAGTGCCTATCTATATCTATACATCTATACATATAATAAAATTGTAGAAAAGTGGTGTCTGTACAATGGAAATATATGAAAAAAAAATAGCAGGGGTTGTTATTATATCGATGCTGAACCCGAGATTGTAATTAAATTTTTTTTTGTCTGTTTGTCTGTTTGTCTGTTTGTCTGTTTGTCGGTTTGTCTGTTTGTCTGTGTGTTTGTGCACGCTAATATCAGAAACGGCTTATTCGATTTAGATGCGGTTTTCACTAATATATTGTAGTAAGCTTCACTTAACATTTAGTGTTTATTTTATGTCAATCGGTTCATAAATAAAGAAGTTATGTCAATTTAAAGAATCACATCGAACATTTGTTATAGGTTAGGCACTTCTTTCCTTGATTTTCGGTATACTTATCTTAATTTTTATTTAGGGTTTGTATATAAATATTATAAGTATTTGGTATAGGTTAGGCATTTCTTTTCTTGATTTTCTTTATTAAGTATAAGTTTATTAGCTCAGGTTAGTAATTAATTTTTCTAGCAATTCTTTTGTTTTATAAAGTTAGTACGTTTGGTTTACACGTCTTAACACTTATTACTTAAACTGTGACAATTTTAGACTGTATAATAATCTGTAAGTATTTATATAGTACGTGTTTACTAAATAACTGTGTGTTAAGTAGTAAGTACTATTTTATTGTAAGAATGCCTCGAAGAAGATCCAACCTCTCCCAATGTAGCAGAAATGCTAAAAGGATGAGATTAATTCGATCACAGGAATCTGAGGAAGGTCGTGAGGCAAGGCTCTCTGCAACTCGGGAACATCAGGCTAGGTTTCGTGCTGCAGAAACTTCGACTCAGCGGGAATCTCGACTGAGTTCAAATCGTTCTCGAATGGTCGAGGTCGCGAAAAATTTTTTTCATACTAATGGGGTCAAGTCATGAAAAAGGTTGAAAAACACTGGCCTACATTAATCCTACTAATATTATAAATGCGAAAGTTTGTGAGGATGGATGGATGGATGGATGGATGGATGGATGTTTGTTACTCTTTCACACAAAAACTACTGAACGGATTTTGATGAAACTTTACAATAATGTAGCTTATACATTAGAATAACACATAGGCTACAATTTATAAAGATTTTATGTGATTTGGCCATAATATAACGATAAGTACCAAGTAAGTCGGAAAAATTCCTGCCCTCTGAGATCTATCTTTGCGTGCGCTGCCTTTTTTTTTTTGGGCGGTTAATCATCCAATGACTTCTCCCGCTCTGGGCGGAGCGGAAGGGCGTGTCAGACTCTTACTGACTAAAAGCCACACGTGTTCCTTCGATCCTTGATATCTCTTTGAGGCGCGCGTGGAACACGATGCGCCGTCGACCCGAGCCTGGTCCTTATCGGACGGCGAGCTGCCCGTTGCTCTCCGTCCGCAGGCCCGCGCCTACGGTGGCCGGAAATCGGCTATCAATTCCCGACGCCCGGGACGTCTCCTACGGCGGCGGCGGCTAGGGCTGGAAGGGCGCGGCCTTTGCCACTCCCTCGCGCGCTCCACCTTCTCCTTCGCGAGCATTACTGCTTTGCAGAAGGAGGTGACGGCTTGCCATGCCCTCTCGCTCCGCACCATGGCCTGAACCAGGGCCGTACGCGAGAGGTCACCGCCGCCGATCGCCTCCACGAGGACACGGCGGTGGTCCACCTAAGCCGGGCAGACCTCCACCGTATGCTGCGTGCGCTGCCTAAACCGTTAGAGTTACATGAAGAAAATGTATTGTGGGATTGTTTGTCTTAAAGAGTTCTAAATAAAAGCCTTTATAACCAAAATAGTGAGCAATAAATACAGTTAAATTGAATACTTTTTTACATTGCATATTTTAGAGTATTTAGTTAATTCTTATCAAAGTATATACCTTCATCGCTTTTGGTATTTAATGTAGATAAAGTTTGTCTTTTACACTAAGTAATTTGGACAAATAGTTTAAAAGTTAGAACGATAAGAATGACCTGCGATATTGAGTCGACGGCGCACAGAACGAGGGTGGAGGGGCGGGCCAGCCAGGGGATGACGCGCCAGAGCGCCAAGTAGAAGCTATTGCTTAATAATTATGTTCGAGAAATAACGTAAATAACGCAATTAATTGTTAAACTGTCAAAATGAAACCCATTGCTATTGTAAGTGCTACGCAATTACCCCGCTGATTTAGGACATGTTACACGTTCCTGTGGGATAATTTCCGACATCCACGCGGGCGAAGCCGCGGGCAGAAGCTAGTTTATAATAAAATAATAACGAAGTCAAAACTGAACATTGAATATTAAAAAAAAAAGTTATTGGCGCGATTGGCGGTGTGGGACCGAGTCTGATGGTGAAAATACAGTATAGTTTTTAAAATTTTTGTTAGTTTGTTTGTTTGATTGGGATTAGCGCAAAAACGGCTGAACGGATTTGGATTAAATTTGGCACACAAGTAGTTTAATATAACTATTTCATATACTTACAAGGTGGAGACGACAATACAACAAAAAATTAAACGCCGTGTCCCTAATGACGTTCCGATTCAGCATGCAAAAATTAAACTGAATATATTCAATAGTTTAGACTTTAGTCAATATAGCTCGGCAAAATCCATAGTTGGGTTATTCCGTTTATCCACCCTAAGGTGGATATTCGGAAACGTATGCCCGAAAATCCACCCTATGCCTTGTTGGATAAACGGAATTTATAGAATTGAACTACATTCAATTTGAAAAACTCATTTTTTAATTTCGAAGCTAGGATTTATTTGCCAGTTTCAAAATACTCTTATGCATTGGTAGTGCTAGCCTTTTCATTTATTGTTGTATTGTATCTAGTCTCCACATTGTATAGATTAACACAAATTATTACTTTTAATCGTGGTAGTACGTTCCCTTCCCGTAGGACATTTCCGAGGCGAAACCGCGGGCGAAAACTAGTCATCAATAAACTCTTACGAAAGATTATCTTCAAAATAAATATCTTCGTTTAAATGTCAAGGCTGATATTTAAGACTTGTGATATCATCACTACGTCTGGAGCAGTTGAGCTGCAAGAGTGACGTCATTGCTGCAACGAATATGCTTAGCTTTGTTTTCGTAACGTCCTTGCCTTAGAACTGCATAGTGGAACAATTTTTTGTCATGTTTCTTCTAGTCAGAGATCCGATAAATATAAACTAGACTAAAATATATTTGAGATCTGTTGGTTTGTGGAAGAATTGGACGGACCTTCCATCCTTCTGATATATCGACAGTGGAAATTTCAAATGTCGTAAAGGACAAGGGTTCAATGTCCCTTAAAAAACTTTTCCATCGACATCCACTTTATTTATGAAATGTAGACTTACCTGTCTCCTTATTTTTTTATTGCTGTAAAATTATAGTATTTTCCAAAAGCAATAAGCTTTGCGACAAAAGTCATTTCACTCGAAACATCAGTGGTCTGTATCCGTACAAAAACTCCTCTAAAATGTGCAAGTAACCTCCAGTTTTGTGCTGCACTCCTCCGCTTCCTTCCAGTTAGTTAACTGAACCGTAAATAATTATACCTAACTATGATCTAAACGAAACAGTCGACAACGACTAGTCTAGACGGATTAGTCAGCGTCACTTCAAAGGTAACGCGATCTGCCTCGTTCTAAGTCAATGTCAGACTAGTCAGACTGTATGCAAACCAGTTTGACTAGTTTGGAACTTCAACCGTTTGAGAAAGTAACGTGTGGAAACGTTGATAGAATTTCAATTAAACTTTTAATGGAATGATTGACAACCGTCAACGTCAATTTGTCTCATGATCATGAATTAATTACACGTCGAGATTCGTTTCGTTAATTTAAGAGAAATCTTATTTGTTTGATTATTATGTTACTCACTTTCATATATAATTAACATTAGCAGCCTGTGTAGCTTCGTGATAAATAATCTATTGCCTCTTCTTAGTTAGAAGAGGACCATTGCTTTTTGTATAATGAGGACGTCATGAGTCTTAGACAATGTTACTGATACACGTTAACACGTGATATGTCTAACATTCACTAGCACATTGTACATATCGAAAACTGCATTGTTTACCAGTGGCGAATACTCTAAGAACCCGATTCCCATCGGCTTCCCTTCGGACACCACCACTCTATCATCATTGAATAATCACACTATAAGTATTTGAATACAATTAAAACATTACAAAACGCCTACATTAAATATTTTGTCTTTATATCCCAACAACAAAACATTTCGCTCTAAAATAACTCGTAGGCGCATTCGGCTTATCGTGAGTTCAATTTCTATAAAAAATAAAATCCGTCTGACGTCACTCGGTCACGTGACTCCGTGCGTTTTATACCAAGCTAGGAAGCCGGCTTGCAACGAGTTATAGTAGGTAAAGTAGGCGAAAACGCGCGCGTGGGAATGAGAAAGAGCTATTGCTATTGCTCGCACTCGCATTTGATACTCGGTTGTTGTCGTAGAATTTCTCTCTCTTGAACTTCGCTCATTCGGTCGGACCGGAAATCAAAACATTCATCTATAATTGTAGTCTGTGCATTCCAATTTCCATTGACAATGTGAGATGTGTGGTCAATTTTTGTCGTAATCGCATTAGAACCATATAATTTGTTTACAATAAGTAGTTAATTTGCATTTTGTATTCATTAGTTTATCATTACTAGTAGTAGTAATATTAGTTTTTAGTGTAGAACAGTGATTAAGATAGTATTTGTGTTTTGAGTTTCGTGAAAGAGAAGTACGTTTTAATTAGGTATTTGGGGTAAGTAGATAGTATACTGGTAAGCCGGTATGCGCCGAGTTATGCTATGGACAGAGAAGTAGAAAACGCGCGGGAACGAGAAGCAGCTATTGCCACCTCGTTCACACACACGCAGTTATTCGGTTGTTTCCGTTGAATTTCGTAATGCGTTCGGCGCGGAGTTCGGACATAATAATATTGACATTGAATTGATATATGTGGTTGTTTGTTTTTTGACGTAATCGTATTTTAAAAACAATTTGCATTTTGATCGCTCATTTTTCATTGAATTCATTATGTTTCTCATTACTGATATTTGTTGTAGGTATAGAACAGTGATTAAGACAGTGTTTAAGTGTTTTGAGTTTAGTGAAAATAAAGTACGTTGTAACTGTGGTTGTAATTAGATATGTGGGGTTAGAATATAATTTATTATGTTGAAATTACTTGTATAAAGTAGATTTGAAAGTAATTAAAACGATCAGTAGGATTAGGATAGATTGTTACTTGACGGATTATTAACTTTGTGAGGAAACATGCTTTTCAAGATGAACTTTTGAAAATAAGAACCCAGATAATTATGACTATAAATTACAAACGACGTGATGGTTTTTTCAAACATTTTAATGTTTCCCTTTACGATAAATATCAATGATTGACTGGCAGTTATATCGGAGCTCGTGGCTAAGTAATAACAAGCCGCACGGGTCGATTCATCAGGTTAAGGTACGCTTGACGGGGTTGGTCAGTAGATGGGTGACCATTTTTACATACCGAGACTCCTCCGTGCCTCGGAAAGCACATTAAGCCGTTGGTCCCGGCTGTCATTCGTGGATCTTTGACAGTCAGTTCAGTTTCATCACGTGCGGGCAAAAGCTAGTAAAGCAAATAAAATGTATTGTTTCCCGTGTTTACTTTTCTCAGATTGTAGTACCTAGTATATGGATTGTTTGGGTATGAGTTCGGGCCTGGTAGTATTTTTTTTTTTTTTTTTTTTTTAATTTTTTTTTTTTTGGCTCCGGCTTTCGACTTACCCCCTTCGATTCCCCACGCCGCGCCACTGTTGTTTACCTCAATAAATTTGGCAGCAGTGGCGAGGGATCAAAGTTAGCAGTTCCACGGTAAGCCGACGCGTGAGACTGACGTCAGAAGTACACACACAGCGAATGTTTACTGTGTGTAGTTTAATCTACGTTTAGCGGAAAATGTGGAAACTCTAATGTTTAGATTTTCAGTCAATTTCATTGGAATGATGTCGTGTAGGTATCAAATAGGTACGACGAATGGAAATAATGATCTTAGCAAGGTAGCATGGTTGTAGAAGAATGACCGTGGCAGAGGATCAAGTTCAGGGGTATCAGGACAGAAAGGCTAATTTTCAGCTTTCTTCGGCACAAACTTATAAGAATGGTACACGATGGGGACTGCTATATACATAGGTACCTAAGTAGATGATGAGTGCCAATATAAAACAAAGCGACGCGACTGTGGGTTGCTACTGCTCCGCTCCTCAAGTTAATTGGTGCTGCAATCCAGGGACGCTCTTCATTCTACCCATTCTTTTGTTTTGGTCTATCTATAGCTTAAGGTGGAACTAGTCGCGGGTTCGAACTCAATGGTGGGCATGGCCAAAAACCACGCTGTCTCACCTGGCATCGTGTCCGGCAGAAATAGTATCAGTGATGAGCAGTTAGAAGCTGGTCTACATGGATAACGTATAGTTGGCACGCACAGAAACACCGTACCGAACGATTTTAGTAAAAAGAGCGCGTAAAAAATTACGAAAAGTCCTTTGGAAAATGGAGTTTTATTAAAAAAACCACTGCATGAATCAATTAGAAATAAAATTAATGGAAATCTTCGATAATTTTGCTGTGTCGGTACGGATTTTGTTTTCGAGATTTCACACGTCTTGTATTACTTATTTACGCCCAAAGTTGCGCTAAAATTAGCAAGAAAAACGAATCTTTGTTGGCTTATAACTTTTTAATGGCTTTTTATTTTACTATTCTGCTTCCGTACATACAAAATTACTAATGAGACCTAACAATATCATGTTAAACTTTGAATGTACGATACCAAACAGTGGAGTAAAACCCCTCCGAAGTTTGTATGAAAAAAATATCAAATTGTTTCACCTTCCTGACTTCAAAGTTCGAGGCATTTAGTCATTCTTGGTTGGTAACCGCATGAGTTTACGCAGACATACCTATGGGTTTGCTTACGGGCTTACCACTTAGGTACATATAATTATTATATTTTACGATGTAATGAAATCCTAATCCATGACGACTAGGTAAGTACATAATATAATTAATACAAAGTCAAAGAAAATGCTTTACTACATGTACTTACAAATGTTTTATTGCTTATAAAACGTCAGTTTGCAAAACATAAATTCCCTCCAGCGTGCAGACTATATTGTGCACTTTCACTACAAGGTATTGTGAACTTTATGTTGTTTGATTTAATGATGGTATTGCTTTGGGGTGAGGAAAGCGGTGATCGTGCCGCCTGGGCCACGCATGATTAAATCTGGATGCATGGCGGCCTTCGCCTGAATTGGCAGGTCGCTGAGGTATTAGTGACTTTGTGGTGAGACGCCGTGAGACTCAAGACCCGTTCAATGAAGACACGCGATTCACCACCTAAGGGTTAATGACCAGACGATCGATCTACGTTAAGTCACCTCAAACTTCGATGAATAGACAAACAGAAATTACAATTATTATGCTTTTTCCCCTTGAACTCACGAAATGTATAGAACCAGTGACGAGAAGTTTTTAAAATAAGCTAAGGTAACAATTTTTATGACCACTTTACATGTCCACTTGTGATAGGTTAATTACTAGACGATAAAGCTTTTTGTCAATACTCACTAGCGCCAGGTGCGCCTCGTCTTCTGTCCCGGAGAGCGGCGCGCGCGCAGCCCTGACCCACATTACTGTCATGCACGTGCACATGGGACATGGGGTTACCCCACCCAACGCACTGGAACACCTGGACGTGTACGAGTGAATTTCGGGCACTTGATTGCGGAGTGCCGTCTAATGTATTCTCGAGTTTCTGATATTTTCCTCAACACTTGGAAAAGATAATGGAATCTGGGGATGTATGAAATATGAAGTTGAATGAGAGCCACTGGCAAACAGTAAAATAATGAACTTTCTTACGGGAAACATAGATTTCGTAAGTCGGACTAATAAAAGGATATTTATTCGATAGTTCGAATAATGAATGAAGAGGGCAGTTCCAATGAGAACGTCCTCTCTGAGGTTACTCTACGCATGTAGCTAATGTTAATGATGTATTTATTGGCACCAAATATACTAATGCAATGGCAGCAGAACAATGTTGACCTATAAGTCAAACTTCCTTTAGTATCAAGTTTCCAGACAACTATGTTAGTTGAACTTAGGGCAACAGTCAATACTATAACAGGAATTTTAATTATTGCCATTGCGGCAATGCAATTTTTGTAGACATTATTTGAATGATTGTTACGCATTCTTTATTTTAGTAGGTAGATAAGTATACATTATATACATATTATAAATTAAAGTCATTTTTCATGTCTGTCTGAATGTGACTGTGTTGTTCTTCGACCGATTCTGTGCCTCCCGCATCCAGCGGATTCCTGCGGCCTTTATAAGGTCATCGGTCCGTCTTGTGGGAGGCCTTCCAACGCTACGTCTTATTATATAGGACATCATAATCCAAGACGAGGGTCCATTGTGTTCACTGACCGTCTAGCGTCTACTTCCGCGCCCTTGAACCAACACCTGCCTCGTACGAGAGCTAAATAGTAAATATTCATAAATCTGAAACGGGTTCAAATGCTTCAATGTACGCGATGCATTACACTGATTCGATCTGAAGCAATAAAATAAGATAAAGCCAGCCTAAGAGCTATTTTGTTGCGATTCTTTTTATCGGCAGCTGGCTGAATATGAATAAATATGATTTGGACTTGCTTAGCTATAATATTATGGAGGACTTTCTGTGTTATTTAAACGGGTTTTGATTTTTGCGATTTCACGAAAAGATGCGACGAACGAAATATCTCGACGACACCTGGTAGAGATGCAGGATATTACCAAAGACTATGCGTTACGCAAATATAGCTTCACCTCCACGTTTGCTACTTTATCACTTTCTATCCATCTCTAGCTAGAGACTCCTAAAAGATACGCTGAGAAAGTCACAAGTACCTAAGAGAACATGTTTTTGTATTTATTTGTATAGTTAGTTAGTTAGTTAGTCATTTAATTGAGTAGGTACTTAGTGTAAATAGTTAGTTGTATAATAATTGTATATAAGCATTTATTGTTATTAAACATACATGTACAAAACATAAGGGTTAGGCAGAGGTGTACCGTGTGTATAGTACACCCACATTTCACCAGTTATGTTCCCGTGTAATAGGGGGCGAGCCTATTGCCATCAACCGGGCACAAATCCCGACTCCAGGCTGCTACTGAGAAATTTCAGATGGAAAATCCCAATAACACTTTGCCCGACCCGGGAATCGAACCCAGGATGCTGAGCTGTAGTGCTTGCGGCCACTAGACCAACGAGGCAAAACAAAAACAGAAATAAAAATACTTCCAACAGTGAAACAAAATGTTGAATGTAGGTAAATGAATGTCGAGCAAGTGTAGCGACGTGCAAACATGCAGGTGAGGTACGCTACACGAACAGACAGCAGCATTCAAACACATTTTATTATAATGCACCATGAAAGTTCTTTAGACTGAAATTGTTTAAACTTTCAGTTATTTGTTTATGACAGAAAACGATGTTCCGTTTGAAGTAGCCGCAGATGCGTCCACCATTGCACGTGTTATCTGCTCGTACTTAGAAATTCGGCTGTTTCTATAAACTGACAGATTATTATGGATGGATTGGAGTTGCTTTCAGTTTGTGAATAGAGAATATGTTGCGAAGTTTCTACGAACTGACGACGACCATGGTGTGCACCTACCTACCAATGTATTGAACTTAAGACATATCAAAAGACTATCCTTTTACACTAAATTTAAAAGATACTGCCTACATCCATTGCCGTAGCAGAGGTCCAGGAGGATCCAGCCTTCCTTTTTAGGTGCGCGCTACACACATCTTCTACAAGTTACAACAAACACTTCGATTCCAAGGAATAACAAAATAATAAAAAAACATTCTCTTCGTAAAAATCACCAGTTCCCGTATAGCGGGAAGCTTGTTACCTGAACATATTAACAAAAATACCGGCGTCCGCGCAGGCGATAAATAACAGCCGAGAGTTGCGCATGACTCACCACGCCTAAATATTCTCGCAACGATGAAAGGTTTACAGCACGCTGCGTTTACATACTCGTATTGTTTCATGTAATCGAACTTTTACACCAGTGTAAGTTTTAGATATTTTTGACGTTTGCCACATAGATTTCGCGGAAGCAACCTGCTCAATGCACACCTATCCAAGACTCGGCCTCCTGTATCAGGCTCTTGACGTTGCTGTTCAGCCATAGCATAACAAGATGTTGCTCATTGTAGTCGTGCCAGTCATCGTCACATAAATTGTCGACTCTATATTTCTATGTGCTACAGCTAGACACTGGTGTTGTCTATTATACTGGAACCTATTTCGTGTCACGCCTCGACATGATCCTGAAAACTGAATTGGGAGTAGGTACCTGGCTTGAGAGTGCTGAGGTATCATCAGGATCCAATATAGCTGTAGTGAGTGTTTCAATATCAGATTAAAAGATGGGTTCAGCCATAGATATCCGTGGGTTCAGCTGTGGTAGAATTTCTCTTTTTGCTTGATGATATGCAACAAAAGCAGATTGTGACAATGCTATCGGCATAGCATTGTCACAATTTTACTTAACTGCTTTTATTATTGGATTTGATTATGGGCTTATGGTCCTAACGAATAAGTGGCAAAAGCCGATAATATTGATGAAAGTAGTACCTTGTCAAAAATGCATTTTAAATATCAGATTGTAGAAATTGATCATTGATAAATTATCGATATGGTGAAAGATTTCAATATTTCTTTTTTAAACAACGATATCAACATTGACTATCTCACGAGAAATCGAAACGAAGGAAGATTAAGGTCCACAACATTGCTCTTTCCTAAAGATTGCTCAATAACCTGAGCTACGTGTGATATTGCCTCGAGCGCGATACGTAGATACGTGTGCTATCTCCGAGCGTGTCTGGAGAAAGCGGCTGACAGACAGACAGACGGACGGTACGAGGTAGTCTTGTTTTTGTGTGATGATAAGACAACATTAGAGAGTTATGATGGATCAAGTGAAATGCGCGTTTGTTTTTATCGTGTTGACCAAGGACAGGAGATTCGATCTGATTCAGCTTAAAAGTTGAAACAACCAACCTATTACACAGAGAAAACTTCCAATATGTAAATGTGATTTCTTTAACCCAGGAGTCACCAAATGGCGGACCAGAGTCCGGATCCGGACCACCGACCACATGTGTGGACCTTAAGTAAACAGTAAAATTTATAGCTAAACCTGTACCCTAATTACGTAATGTATTAACAGATTGCTAGTCCATTGCTTCATAAGTTCGAAAAAATAATCAGCTCAATTTATTTTTTCGAACTGATGAAGCAATGGACTAGCAATCTGTTTCAATTCATTTCAATTTCTTATTGATCGTGCATTACGTAATTAGGGTACCTACTGATATTATAATTTTGAATAATTTAATTAAGCCCGCGGCCCGCTTTGTGTTTTCTGCCGTAGACTCGAACAACGGACGTCGGCAGACGCAAGCCGCACGGAGCTGCAAATGTTTTCGGGAGTCAAGCTGTTTTCAGACCAGCGCGATTTGTCGCGCGACGCGACACGAACAATACAAAACTTCACAGTATAACAATAACCGGTGTCGCGTCGCGCGACAAATCGCGCTGTTCTGAAAACAGCTTTATAATACTTATAAAGCTAGTGATGCAAATGATCGATGCTACTCTACAGATGGAAATGAAATGATCGATTTCCAAGAAAACACAAAAACACGCAAGTCCTTTTCCTTAGAATTTTGGATAAAACTTGTGTCCCAACGGACTGCAACCGTCATATAATTTTTTTAAACGGACCCCCGTTGAAATTGGTGATACTTTAGACTTTAGAGGCATGAGGAACAAGGTGTAAAGTTCATTCATCCTCTATAGAGAAGAGAGGATCCTCTGACCAAACGGGTGTTGTGTCTGGCGGGCAACTGCCCAATAGTTGATGTCGGATAGTCTTAATTCCGTTCGCGCGGTACCTAAACTTAATTGCGCGATGCAGGATTTGTGTGACGTCATGTCTTTGATGCGTTATTCGTATGTGGCGGTGTAACCGCTACAATACCAGCGAAATATTAAGTTTGTAGAGTAGAGTTTTGGTTCCTAGGAAATTGCAGCTTTTACATATATTTTTCTGTGTGAAAACCTATATTAGTTCTAAGCAGCATTTTATTTTTCAACCTGTTGTGGCCCACAGCTGGGCAAAGGTCTCCCACCCGCATAGCTTTCCACTCGTCCCTGTGTGTAAAATTTTCCTTCCAATCGCCCATTAGGATATTACAGTTTTTATTTTCAATGAAGAAAAATGTGCGAAACATTATGGCTACTACACACAGTGCCTCCGGCCTGGCCGCTGGGTGCGCCCGGCACTGCCGCACAAAGCCGCACAAACAAACGCAAAGGAAATGAAGGCGCAAAACCCGGAGGCACGTGCCGCGCGGCAAAAGCCGGCGGCCATGCCGCCGGCATGTGTGTAGTAGCCATTACAAACCACGGGACAATTCTATTTCTATTATACAGCTCATTGTTTAGCGATGTTTTTAATAAGTAACTAACGAACCGTGCGAACATGTTTCGCACGGTTTTTACCGCTTGATAAAACATCGTACACAAAACCTAGGCAGCCGTTCGGTAGTTTTTGAGTTTATCGCGTTCAGACAGACAGACAGATGCGGCGCGGGTGGGGACTTTGTTTTACCTCTATATTGCCTATGTAGATACAAGGGCAAACGTCGCAAACTCAAATTATAGATCTACTTACTTGTATAATTACTATAAAGAGTGTAGGTTAATGATGTGTTTGTATTTAGTTGGCAAGCGATTATAAATAAATAATGAATCTACTGATAACTATGCTCAATGTACAGGATAATAACATTCATTAGGGTACTTGACCACAAATTAAAATGTACAGTCGGCTAGGAGCGCCGATTAACATTTCTCTTGCTGATTCATCAACGCAGACCCTCCTAAACCGCTGGCTGAAGCTGAAAACATGTCTAATGAAAGACTTCACAGCCTTTGCTACTGAAACTGAATGCATTATTAATAATTATGACTACTACAAAATGATGAAATGTAATAAACATGTGCTGTTGTCCCTTATCCATCACGTACACACATAGGTGATACTTACTACATCTTCGTTCATTGTTTATCACCGCAATGAAAGCATTGCTTGAACATGTTAATCATTGCCTCATCCGGCAAACCCTACTGGGTGTCATGAATCACGTCATTATATTATTGTTTTGTCGCGTAGGTACCTAGCGTAACTGCGTGTTCAGTTTTCCGTAATATTGTGAAACGATAGATGGACTGTGTGAAAGATGTTAAGAGGATATGGCTAGAAAGGGAGCGACTACGGAGATGACTAATCTATAAATCGACCCCAAACAAATTAGGTAGGATTCATTTTTATACAATACGTAGGTATATCCTTTCAAATTCAAATCATTTAATTCAAGTAACATAATAGACTCATAATAACAATTGGTATAGGTATAACATAATAACATAGACATAACATTTTTACAAAATTAATTAAGATTAAAATTAAACTGAATTGAGATTAAAATTAAATTAAATTAAAAGCCTTTGGCCTTTGGCTTTGCCGTAGTCGGGTAATTGTAGTGTGGAAGCATGTTTACATGCAGCTTCATACAAGCTACTGAAGCTACATAGATGAGCAGTGCACCAGACTACTGTCTCCAGTTATTGCGGCCGAGCTGTGCGCCTTCGTCCGGCCGACAGCCGGCATGCGGCCGCCGCCGCCGCCGCGCGCCGCCGCCGCGCCGGCACTACGGCCTCGGACTCGGAGAAAGCCTCTCACATTATGCAACAACTCACGTTTTTATCGGAACTAGCTGTAATATAATATCATGTACAAGAGATGGAATGTTTTGTGTACCATTGAAACTGCATATTGTATGTTTTATTGTATTGTTTTATCTACGTAATCATATTGTATTGTTTATCTACGTAATCATATGAAAACATGTTTTTTTTCTAAAGTGTGATTTGCTGGGGGTGTATACGGATATACTCGTATATATCTACACAACATGTTAAGGATAAACAACAAGTTAGAAAACATCTCTCTCGGGCCTATTCAAAAATGTTTTTGCAAGGACTTTAACCACATTAAACCCAGCAAAAACATATAACCCGTTTGTATTCGAACAGTAGGTAGCGTAGCTTACTGTTACTATTACACAGAGGACAGCATGGGGTTCACCAGACGATTCCATTATTGCCATTACAAGTTGTGGGAACATCGGCAGCTGGTTTGTTATAGTTTCTTTCACTTTCACATAACTGCGTAAGTGCGTAGTTAAGTTATCTAAGCACTGTAAGACATACATAACATAAACGTCGGAAATCATAAGTCTCACAAATAACGCAGTCAAGCATCAGACAGTATTAGGGCAGAACTTGGAATAGGCAATCTGAAGAACCGGGACGTGCAGCAGCTGAACGCGTAGCTTTCAGGTCTACGCGCTACGGGTCGTAGCATCGCGTGAAAGAAAATATTTTAAATATTCTACACTTCAACAGATAAGTACCATGAGTGTACCGACACCGAACGCAGGCAAAAAAAATGGTTTAATAAAAATATATCTACGTATTGTACTGTAGGCGGTCCGTTGGGAAATTCGTGTGACAGTTTTCAACTAATAAAAATATTTATAAACGTAAAATCCAACATAATGTTAGTAATAAAGGTGAAAATATAATATTACGAGTGAGATAAGGTGAGTTGTGACAATATACTCAAACTATGTGACTCTGAAGGCGATAAGGCTGCAGTCGCTCACGACATCCAATACGGTGAAAATATTTATATTTAGACAGATGTTTTCAGAGCATAATTTATGGTAAAATAATATTCTTCGAAGCAGCATGCTACTGTAGCGGTTAGACCGCCACATACAAAAACTACGAAACAAAAAGACATGACGTCACACAATTCCTACATCTCGCAGTTAGAGTTTACTGAGCGATTAACATAGATAAGACTATCCGAAATCAACATATGGGCAGTTGCCCGCCAGACATAATACCCGTCTGGTTGGAGGATCCTCCCTTTTCTATGGT
Source organism: Conistra vaccinii (assembly GCA_948150665.1). NCBI lineage: Eukaryota > Metazoa > Arthropoda > Insecta > Lepidoptera > Noctuidae > Conistra > Conistra vaccinii. Next base: position 902,511 of record OX411324.1, read on the forward strand.
GGATGAGTGAACTTTACACCCTGTTCCTCATACCCTAAATTGGTGACCCCGACGTGATGAACGTCAACGCAGCCTTCGTGCAACAACTTCAGCGTGACGTCACCTCATACCCTAAACTACTTACGTATCTCTGTCCCAAGATTTTCATTCATGATCATTGATCACAAGGTTCACAGAGAACATAGAGCAGATTCTAAGGCGACCTTTGATAGTCTGAGTAGATTGATGTCTCCGAGGCTTATTATTTATTACTTACTAGCTGTCCCCGTGGCTTCACTTACCTGACTGTATATTCTATTGGCATTAAAAGTTGTATGAATTTATAGTATATTCGGTATAACCTCTACAACATTGGTTGATTTTGTGAATTTAAACTATAACTAGATACTTAAATCTTGCGGTAAACTGATGAAGAATACGGACATAATGCAATATTGCCATAGCAAATAACGTAATAATATATTATAATCAATTTGTGCAAAATTTGAACAAAATCTATTCAGTGATTTTTTTCGCCAATCCAGACAAACAGATTAAAAATCAAAAAAATATATTTTCGACATCGGCATCGTTCCCACATCTCGAAGCGATTAATTAGTTGGTCCCATTGTCATCAAGTCAGGATTGGATGATGGAATCCTGGAGAAGTCGAGGGAACTCTTGAAATATTATAGGTACACCTATAGCGATTTAGGTATTTTTTATAGTAACTCTTGAATTTGCTCCCGAAAAGCACCATTTAGTGAAGTGGAACTGATGATGAAGACCACAGATGGCCACCGGAACAACTCAATAATACGTATTTCACGGGTTGCGAACTTGCGATTCGATTACTTTAATATGGTTGCCAAGCAATTTATGCCCGTCACAATGCGTAGGGTGAAGAGGAGCTGATGGCGAAGTACCAGAAGAACTCCTCAACAATGAACGTCCCTGCATCGGGAAAAGCAATATTTTGTAAAGGGTGATGAGCAGTTGACATTAGGCTATTGTCACTTAGATAAATTACAAACCGACCCACAAAAAAGCGAGAAAAAAAAACTTTTTTACAAAAAAAACAACTTTCACTATAAGGTAAAAAATAACTAAAATTTCGGAAGTCGGTGGCATGTAACGAATATCCGTGTCTTTGGTTTTGAATTTTCGTTTTTGCCACCGACTTCCGAAATTTTAGTTATTTTTTACTTTATAGTGGAAGTCAGTTGTTTTTTGTGTAAAAAAGTTTTTTAATATTAAATGTACAGTTTTGTCTTCGTTACTAATAAATTATTATAAATTTATAAGAAATAGGTAATACGGTTGGTTCATTCATAACTCATAAGCATAACAGTTCAATAACTAGTCATAATAATGAATATGCAATAATTATAAATAACTACCTTCTCATTACTCACAATTTTGATTGAAGTGGGAGCAATCATTCGTTTATTATGAAAATATTGTTCGGTTAGGTTAATTTATAATTGAGTATCTTCATACTTACAATATACACATAAAGTATCTTATAATAACTAAACCTAACAATAACAAATTTGTGGTGCCGAAAAAGTATTAAAATAAAATGCAGTATCCTTGCAGTAAGTATATAGAAAGGATAATGCATTTTTTTCCAAGCTTTCGATAAGGTCAGTACTACGAGTACAGGAGCGAGAGGGACCTCCTAAATAAAGGTAAGAGCTGTCAAAAATCGTTCAATTATTTTTTTCATAAGGAAAGCATTTCTTCCTATATCCTTTTCATATAATAAAATAAATACATAACCATTCATTTTGTAAGTAATTGGTTTACAGCTCTAGGTGAAAGAAATTCGTATGAGTTTCACTGTAACTTGCATGTCACAGGTAATGAACAATGACATTCCTCAAAATTATCCTATACTGTAGATGACATAGGCCTCCAGCACTTATAATATTCTCTTAACGGTTCTAGTATTTGTTGCCACACTTATAATAGCAAGCATGGAGTATATCTGATCTTATACATTAACTTATTATTACTTATATGTAGGTAGAAATTAAGGGTGCAATTTAAGCTTGGGTGACCCATAAAAGTATCGCGAGGGTCTAAATGCACTCAAGAGTAGATAAATTGGTAAGCTATACTTATAACTGCTAACAAGAAGCATTATAGAACTACTATAAGTAAAGTACGTCAATAAGAGTGATAAACAGAACTAAACATACCGGGAACGATTTGCATTTATTACTTGGTTTTATAAGGGTTTATGAATTCACTTTACAGAACAATTATAAATCTAATGGAGCGGCGAGCGTGGTATAAATAACAATAATACCAATATTGTTATAATTTTAACACGATTATAAAGGTTTAATATGATACTTAGTATCCAAAACTATATCCGTTATCCGAATATTATTATGCGTATTCGGCCCATCCCTAATTCAAACACATCATACATCTTGACTTAAGTATTGTTAACTAACACTCTACTCATAATTGATACTCTAGATAATATTTATAAGAAATGGATGAATAACTTACCTTTATCAATATTATGTAATCTTTACAAACGTACGCAGCAACATTCACCAATTCCCAACACTTTTTATGAGCTTGTGAGAGATTCACTGTGTACGTTATTGTCGTATTTGGTTCCATTAAGTGCTGATAGTTAGCTTCGCGGGCGCAAACAGTTTAAAGGCTTTTGCAGACTAGCGCGACTTCTCGCGCGACGCGACACATACAATACAATTTTTTTCTAAGAGAACTTCACGGTATAACAATAACCGGTGTCGCGTCGCGCGACAAGTCACGCTGGTCTGCACAAAGCTTTACGTAGTCCAACTATATGGTCGCTATTGGTCAAAGTGGTGTTCACCAAGTCTACTTTAAATAAGTATATAATTTGGTAAAATACGCCTATAAATTAGGCCCTTTTCCGTGGTTATAATTACTTACTATTCCGTTATAGTCCTAATGAAATAGTGGTTCCAGGAGTGTCCAGGACAATTACTATAGACCACATTTTGCTGCTTGGGATATGTAATGTACCTACAAGTGGATGGGATAATAATTAATAAACAACAGCTGTACAGGCTGTTTATTTACCTCACTTGTTTACCAACACTAATTCTCTAGATAACAAGTTTATTTATTTGAACATTCAGAACAGAATGGGAAAATAAATCAATGAAAATCAAAGGCGACTCCTAAAACAGTTCAGCACATATCTTTTTGATTTTTCAGCTGACGATATTATATGTTTAATTAAAATTACACCATACAATTTAAACTGAAAATAGGTATTAAAAATATTCGTACAGTTGTTCATCCAGTATACACTATTTTTAATTAAAGCTATAAATTAATTTGAAAGTGTGATGTAATCGATGAAGTGGCTCACAAGGTCTGCAGACAACTTTAGTGTTTACGTCGCAGAGTTACCTAATTTGTGGCTACCGTGGCACTAACAGGCTATAAGGCTCGAGGGAAGGCCAAGCCTGTCCACAGTGTCCACTGTTGTCTGTTGTATTGTAGGTACTACAGTGCAGATACATTAAGTGTATTGTATTATTTCGCACAAGAGTTGGCTGATTCTTCGGAAAATCTTACTTATTTAACATAGAGTTTTTAACATCTGCACGCACTGTTTTAGTTTCAGATGATGGCAGATTTTCAGAAGATACACTTAATGAATACGTTACTCAACAATATATTTGTTAATGGTTCTGCCTAGCGTATGTAGGTGTGGCATTATTAAAATATTTTTTATTCCATTAACATAAATAGTTAAAATATTTTATGTAGTAGGTACCAGTAGTGAGGTAAGCCTACTACATAATATTTAACTGGTTAGTAACCAATTTTCATTGTTTGTTCAGATGTTTCGATTGTACATCACGAGGCTATATGCATCTTACATACCTTGTGCTATGTATAATATAATATGACCCCAGAAATACACCTAGAACCATTTAAATTATACGACATTGCGATGGGTCGCTTGTCAGACCTTTGAATAACGCGTGGGTATAAGGCACTTGTTATTATAAGACCGAATATATTGATGCTACCCTATCAAAAGAACCTTTCTTCATGGTCAGCGGCCGCACAATGTGGGTGGAATATGGCATCCTACACTGAAACTTTATTTACCTTACTGTCAGCATATTAGGCCGATACAATAGGTGTAGTACCGACACGTTGTTATAGACGTAGGCACTCAAACAGATGGCTTCAGGTCGGTTTCTGGCTGCTTCAGCAACGTGGCGTGATTACGTTAAATGGCGCGGCCCATCGCCTTGACACCTTTACCTTTGTTAATGGCAAATATTACAGCATTCCCGGTGTGAAACTTTACTATATCGAACATAGCTAAACAGTCTGGGTTACCTTTGAGGGAACTCTACAGCTGTTTCGTGGACCTATGGCACTGGTGGAAATCAGCTGAAAATCAGCGTCAAGTAGAGACCTTTTATTGTCATCTGACATTATGTTGAGCTGAGGCCCTTTGGCTTAAACACATATTTTTTTGTTATTTATAGTTTTAAGGTGTTTTTGCCAATAAACGAATTTTTCTATCTTACTTACTTTTCTATGGCTATAGCTTAGTTTCTGTTACCTAAGTAATTAAGTAGGTGCTTACATCTTTTTAAGTTCTCTTCGAGCCAAATTTTCTTACTTTCTAGCATCAATCAAGTTTGTAGCCGTTATGCGATTAAAAACGGTAAAAGTTCAGACTAAATTAAATTTATACACGGCTAATCGGCTTCATGGAAGCCAATGTGGCTGATGTCAAAGTACCCTTCTAAGATATATCAGTTATTTCTTAGTAAGGCAGAAATACCGACATGGAGTTGAAGCAGGTTCTTAGGAAGGCAAAAATAATTAATTAATGAACCCGTCTGGTTGGAGGATCCTCCCTTTTCTATGGTGGATGAGTGAACTTTAACTGCGACATACAAACTACGCAGCAAAGACATGACGTCACACAATTCCTACATCTCGCAGTTAGAGTTTACTGAGCGAATAACATAGATAAGACTATCCGAAATCAACATTTATGGGCGGTTGCCCGCCAGACATAACAACCCGTCTGGTTGGAGGATCCTCCCTTTTCTATGGTGGATGAGTGAACTTTACACCCTGTTCCTCATACCCCTAAATTGGTGACCCCGACGTGATGAACGTCAACGCAGCCTTCGTGCAACAACTTCAGCGTGACGTCATAATCATCACTCCCGCAAGCTTTCGTGAGGCGAGTCACACAGCCAGCCAGCACCCACGGCTTCAACGGGTATCCTGACCACCAGCATGCAGCGAACGCGCATTCCTGGTCATCACCCTAAGCCACATCACCCCGACTCACTGGGGAATCACCGCAATCACCGCAATCACCGCAATCACCTCAATCACCGCAATCACCTCAATCACCGCAATCACCACAATCGCCGCAATCACCGCAAACAGTTCCGACCCACCGTGAACTGTGCGGCACCCGGTTCCGACTCACTGGAACCACAATCACCATCGCCGCAATCACTGCAGACAGTTCCGACCCACTGTGAACTGAGCGGCACCCGGTTCCGACTCACTGGAACCACAGCTGGCACTGTGAAGCATCGCAAGATCCAAGACTCAGCCCACTATCGACCTCCGGTCTCCGGAGGGGAGTGATGTAGCGGTTAGACCGCCACATACAAAAATTACGAAACAAAAAGACATGACGTCACACAATTCCTACATCTCGCAGTTAGAGTTTACTGAGCGAATAACATAGATAAGACTATCCGAAATCAACATTTATGGGCAGTTGCCTGCCAGACATAACAACCCGTCTGGTTGGAGGATCCTCCCTTTTCTATGGTGGATGAGTGAAAATTGGTCGGTACGGTGTTTCTGTGCGTGCGAACTATAAGTTGGCCATGTAGACCAGCTTCTAACCGCTCATCACTGATACTATTTCTGTCGGACACGATGCCAGGTGAGACAGCGTGGTTTTTGGCCATGTCCACCATTGAGTTCGAGCCCGCGACTAGTTCCACCTTAATGCCAATAAACTAATTTTTCTATCTTACTTACTTTTCTATGGCTTTAGCTTAATTTCTGTTACCTAAGTAATTAAGTAGGTGCTTACATCTTTTTAAGTTCTCTTCGAGCCAAATTGTCTTACTTTCTAGCATCAATCAAGTTTGTAGCCGTTATGCGATTAAAAACGGTAAAAGTTCAGACTAAATTAAATTTATATACGGCTAATCGGCTTCATGGAAGCCAATTAGCCAATGTGGCTGATGTCAAAGTACCCTTCTAAGATATATCAGTTAATTTTTAGTAAGGGAGAAGTACCGACGGACGTTGAGGTGAAGCAGGTACTTAGGAAGGCAAAAATAATTAATTAATGACCTAGGAACCAGATTTTGTCTTCTTCATTTTTGGTTTAGATAGAACACCATAGGAGTCCATGTTACTAGTAGCATCAGTGAGATCCCTAAAGTGCACGGAGGTATCCTTCGATTTGCCATAGCAGTCATGTTAAGTTGTTACCATAAAATGTAAGAGTCAATGTGGTGCAACCACATTCGACTCTACATTTTTAAATACCTATCACAATTATAAGGTCATGATTTGAGAGTCCGTCAAACGTCAGTCCAAGCAAAGGCGATGACTAAGTCTCAATTAATCCCAAACACCAACGGGACAACGGGTCAACTATGAGTTATAGGTTATGGGTTTTTTTTTAATATTTTTCCTCGATTTTCATAAAGGAACTTGTGACGTAGGTACTTAGTTATGTTAAATTAAAACAAATGACGCGTTTAGTAGGTACCGGCTGGTGTATGTTAGGTTACGTACCTACGTAACTCATCATTTGTTTGTAAAGTTAAACACAATTAATTGTAGTTCAATTAAAATGGTTCCAAGGATAATAATTAAATTAATTTGATATTAAAATTGTAATTATTGTAACCTAAGTGAGTTGGTGTGATAATAGGTGTCAAGCGAGCAGATCGGGTTAGAAACACCACCCTGCGCTCCATAACTCAAGTAGCGGATGTTGGAGAAAAAACAGCCAAGCTGAAGTGGGAGTGGGCCGGTCACGTCACACGAATGCACCCGGAGAGATGGGCAAAGATCGTCACTCACTGGACGCCTGAAGGAGGACATCGCCGTCGAGGCAGACCGCGCCGAAGGTCATGGCCTGAAATCGCACAAAATAGAGAGATTTGGAAGGAGAAAGGGGAGGCTTTTGCCCAGCAGTGGGACACACTATAGGCTAACAAAAAAAAAAGTGAGGTGTCGTGAGGTCTATTTTCTTGAACGGAGCTCCAATTTGGTATTGTTAAGTTCGTTCGTTTTCCTGCAGTCTGACACAAACCACAGGCCATCCCCCTCAGTTAGCTCTCGACGATGTCCACATTACCAGGCGATCCGATTTATACGGACATCCGCTCACTAAACGAACTGATTTCCGTAGCCTACACTGATCCCTAGTTATCTACTGAATCTACTGATTGAGGTTACAGTATTAAATTTAGCAGTTTTAAATTGCAGAGACTCAGGTGCATGTAGTTTAAAACCCGCTCGAGACCAATCTGCAGTATATCCAACATCGCGCGAAATCTCGCCAACAGCCGCGGGCGAGGCCGCCCGGCCGGGCGTGACCAGCCCACGGCACGTTTTACAACCTGTCGCAATAACGTGCTTATACGAGTACATGGGCGCCGGGAGGGGTTGCACTTGCATCTCCCTGGCTTCAAAATAAAATTTATGGGTGGGTAAAAACATTCAGAACAATATTAGAGAACTTATCCTATTCGAGGAGCGATCCTAAAATTGTAGAGATTCTACAATCTCTGAATTCTAAAGCTTCTATGCATTAGTCGACAAAGTACCGAACTCTTATTTCCGAAAATGAATCGGCCCTAGGCGGGGTGCTAACATTATCGAGCTTGCTTCGCTCGCTCTTGCATGCTACTCCATCTTAATTCTTTAGCTTCTTTGTATAAGTCACATACAGTTAGTCCTCTTTCTGTATGAGTGGACAAAATAAAACCTATCCCATTCGAGGCGCGATGGAAGAATCTCATATTTTTTAAGCTTTTCTGCATAAGTCGACAAAGTTACTCTTTGTATGAATGGACAAACGATAACCTAACATAGGTGAACCGCAAAAATGATAGACCTCGTTTCGTGGAGCTGCAGATGCACCCCCTGCACCCCTCTGAAATGCTACCCTTGCCGGCGCCCATGTGCCTATAGGCACCTACACTACAGGTACCGGTACAGCTATGGGTCGTGTTTGTGTCAGTCAATGACGTCGCCGCTCAAATGCACCAATGAATTGTATATCAATGAACAGCACGAAACCCGTCAATCAGGCGCAGAGACTGCGTTAACTATTCAGTGTGATTTGTCAGTAAAATCACAAGGTTTACACGTGTCAATGGACTCAAAATATGGTTATGTGTTTGCTGCATAATGTGTGAATCGATTAATTTTTACAATTTCACAGTCACATACCTACCTACTTCGCTACAATTGTTTCGATACGATTAATGAGTTTACTTTATTTTTCTTTCTCAGAAAGCACAACATTTCTAAACGACAAACTTTACACTCGAGTTTATAGGATCAATTTATATATAGGATCAGCACCATTTGAGCTCATGATAGCAATCGAATTGGATTTTTTATATATTTTTCTGCTACACTTTAACATCGTTCACTATATTTTATCGGTGAATAGGTATTATTATTAGCAAACAGTTTTATGTGATTATTTATGACGGAAAACGAAAAATAATAATCGTGAAATAGCGACGAAATCACCGACATGTCAGTAAGTATACCTAAGTTACCTATAACTACTTGTATTATAACTAAGTTATAAGACATTTCAGTTATCGCAGATAGTTAGTGTTTACCAGCGGAAAACAGGTTGTTTTATTATGATAATAAACTATTATCACGGTCTATCAAACCAAGAGATAGGTAAGACAAACAGTGTCAGATGATGAGATCGTACCTTTACCATTGAGTTGGGTCTTCAGCCGGGTCAGCTCCCGCGAGCGGCTGCGGCTGCGCCGGTGCGCGGCGATCCTCCGCGGCGAGCGCGCCATCGCGCTGTCCACAGCCAGGGTGAGGGCGCTCAGGCGGCCGCCGTCACACGCCACTGACATAGAGCCTCCTGCACACGCATGGCACGCACGCACTGCACTGCACTACATACAGCTGACACAGTTAACAGCCGGCACAGATACACACTGTTTGTAAACAACTTTTCGCGCGAAATCACAGCTCACGACGAGAACGAGTACTTTCAAGAAACAAAGTACAAGCTAGTTGTGGGACGATTGAAAGGAAAAGTTGCGAGAGTGGAGAAGTGAACGAGTCGGTACGTAAGGTATAAGGCACGAGCGTCGTGTGGAAGGCACTGCGAGGCACTGAGCGAGCGTGTTGTGGAGCGGCGGTGACGAGCCGGCAGCCGGCACTGCGGCGCGGCCCCAGCGGCGGCGGGCAGCGTGGCGGCGGGCGGCACTCCGCCCGCTGTCGCGCGGGCCGCAGCTGCTTGCATCACTGATGATACCACGTACGCTCACGAATCACAAGAGTCACAGTTCTCTTTAAGACTTCTAGAGCGGACAATTCCAGTTTTGTTAGTCTGAGCTACTTACTTATATACTTCGGTACATAATTTGGCACATAGACACTTACATAATGGTACACCACATGGGTCTTCTATACCTACGTCATATTCCACCACCAGTATTCCTGTCAACCCCTTCCCCTAGCTTGTATAGACAGCAATGGGCAGGGATGAAATCACGACCTCTCGCTATCCATTCCGCGCTTTAACCTTTGCGCTATGGCCGCCAAAATTCGAGGTCTGTAGTTTCGGGATCTTAATGTTAATCGTAATAATCATAAAGAATGTTTGTTTCCGTGGAAGTATGAAGTCATGTGTGCGGTGCGAAGTAAATTAGCAGCAGTGAACGAATGCCTTCACGAACGCAATTAGCTTATTCTTCACTTGTGGAATATTTGAGGGGAGCCAAAATACTCGGCTTTGTTTTACCAGTTGCCAAGGTTGCCAGAGGTTGTTCTACAACCAAGTCAAGCAAGTCGTTGGTCATCTTATCTGATATGGGCTATAGCAGGATCGTGTTTAGAGCGGAGATAGGTTAAATTTTAGAAAAGCTGTAATTTTAGACAATGAACAAAGTGGGATATTATACCTAAGTGTAGGCTACGCTAGAACAGAAAATATATATATACATGGTGCTGCGAAAGCGGATGTGAAAGTGTGTAGGGCAAACGTTTGACAACATTGACGTCGACCAATAGGTAGACCTACAGACCTACCTACCTATCCTACTATATAAATGTGAAAGTTTGTAGGTAAGTTTGTTACTCAATCACGCAAAAACGGCTGAACGGATTTGGATGAAATTTGGCACACAGATGTCACAGATAGTTTATAACCTGGATTAACACGTAGAATACTTTTATCCCGGTAGTACGTTCCCGTGGCATAATTTCCGACCTCCACGCGGGCGAAGCTGCGGGCGAAAGCTTATAGTCTGAAACCTCCTAGGGTTTATTTATAAACGAAAATGTATGGTTAAACAGTCCCTAACAACTGCTTAACTTTAAGCAACGTTTATAAGTAAAGGGGTCTGTTTATCTTTCAATGACGTGCGTTATGATTACCTTTTGATAGCATTGCGCCTTTAATCCATTTTCTTTCTTTGAGATTTATAGGGAGTCATTAGTATTCGTTTGACCCAGTTCTCGCGAATGACATGTAATGAATACGTCTGGAGGAAAGGAATCACAGTAACTAATATTAGGGTCGGATACCTACCGCAGCACTTGATCAGGGTAGAGCAAGATTGTCTTTCGCTTCTGACGTTTTCACTTTACGTAAATTCTACTTGAGCGCATGTTTGCCATATTTCATTATTTCCATACAGTTATATTGCCAAATTAATCGAAACAGCGAAATATTTGACATCTATGCGACATTGCCCATTTCAGAATGGCCGCTCTTAAAAAAATTATAATTCCCAAATTTTCAAAGATCTACTTTTATTGCAAATATCGACACTTATTGAATTTAAATTAATTTAATTATTATTATTTATTTAATTATCAAGCAACAAGACTCATAGTGTTAGTAACAAAAAACTTACAAAATATGATAATAAAACATTTCACACAGAAACAATTTGAGACGTCACTGCAGCAAGGTGACAGGCCCAGCCGATACCTTGCAGCAGTGGCTCACAAACGCACAATCTCACAATCAGCCTGCTTGCTACCATAGACAGGATGCTGTTGGTGCTGCCCCGCACCCTAACCAGGGATGCGCACCGCTTCCGCATAACAGTGTAGAAGCAGTCGACGCGAGCTTCAGCAAACATCCCTGATGTGCGAATGTTATTTTCTTAAATTTACGCGTACCTAAGAGTGTTTTACAAAAATTAATAAAAACGAGCGACCCTTAAGGAACTCTTACTAAAGCGCTAGGAGATGATGCAGGGTGGGGCGGTTTGGGGGACTGTCTTATGTAATTTTGACGTTCGAAAAGTGCTGATTCTCAGCCTAGTTTGAATAAATGACATTTGAAAAATATTGTATTCGCTGATGTTGATCTGACATCCTGGCCGACCGCGACGTATAGGTAGGTACAGATATTTTTTGAGACGGGGCAGTAGCAATAGTAACAGTTTTCCTGTAACTACAATGGTTAAGGTACCTTAACCATTGTAGTTCCAGGAAAACTTTTTGTTTCAGGACTGTCCTTATTTTTTGAGAAATGATCCCAATTCATAGATTTTGAAAAAAATAATTGGTTCAGTAGCAACAAAATTGGTCATTTTCACAAAAACAATTTTTGATGCCAATCGATCCTGTTTCTTAAGAGGATCAAAAAATCGGACCAACTGAGGTTATAATAATAATAAAAGTTTTTCTTGATTTCTCGGTATTCAACCTACTAGAAAAGTCAGAAATCACAAAAAACTTTTCGCATACATTTCGAAACGGCACTTTTTTCAAAATCTGTGAATGGAAATCAAAATTTAAAAAAAAAATAAGGATAGTCTTCTAAGACCGTTTTCCCACAGCTACAACGGTTAACGTAACCATCTCAAAAATTCACCCTGTATATGATATAAATAAACAATATTCATCATCATCATCGTCATCACGCGCGCTCTATGGTCAAATCAAATAGCGCGCGCCCCCCGGCTTTCTGTTACACACTTCCGTCCCTTTTCACGAAATCACTTCCACAGATTGCAGGAAAGCGAGAGGAAAGCTGTGACACATTAAAATGGGATATCAAAAGGAACACGTTGTAGATATAGCAATAACAACTTGAAAAGAGTAAATTTAATTAAATTCTTAAGTTTTTGCCCAAAAAAAAAATAAGACTATGTCGCATTTTCTTAGTTTTAAATAAGATTGATTGGTTTGAATGAAAATGATTTACCTACCTTCTCGTACTAACAATGAAACTTAGATACACACATCGAGAGTCTAGTGTTATGTTATCTTCGAAACTATGTATTTTTGGAACACTTGATAAACGACTTATTGTATTATTTTTACTTATAGCTTAACACGTTCAGTGCCGGGAGCCCACGTGGAGGGTTCACCTAGTCGCATATGGGATGCCAGGAGCCCTCGTGGAGGGCTCATTTAAAATGTAGATTTTTCTTAGCGAATACAGCATTATAAACCGTGAAAATAAAATCAAATGTATATTTTAACAAGATTATATGCCAATAAATCTTGTTAAAATATACATCTGATTTTATTTTGTTGGTTTTCAAATGAAAACTAAATTTTTTTTTTTTTTTGTCACGGTTACACTAAAAATTTAAAAGGTGGGAAACTACGTACAGCGACAAGACTCCCAGAAAACACTATTTCGCTTCGTTTTACAGTGTTTTCTATCACGGTTTTAAACCTAATGCCGTTGATTATCTAAATAAATAAATAAATTATCCGCGATGCTTAACTTTAGCACAAACGTAAGGCTGCCTGTCCACCGGAGCGGAGAGAAGAGAGGAGCGGAGATGTGTCAATATTAACCAATAGAATCAAAACTCCGCTCCAGAGGTGCGATTCTATTCGTTAATTTTGGCACATCTCCGCTCCTCTCCTCTCCTCTCCGCTCCAGTGGACAGGCAGCCTAATGCCGGGAACCCTCCCGGAGGGTCCACTTGCAATATGTATGGCGGCATGGCGTATTATCTCGACGAAAATGGGTGGAGTCGAAAGTCTTAAAACTATAGAGCTATGGGACATCAAAGGGAACACCTTCTATAATTATTATTGTGTCCTTCGGTCTCATTCGGGGTCATATAAACATAATTTGAGTCTAGCATCTTCCGTTTTCGTGTCACATTTATATAGGTATATGCAACTATCTCCTTCTTGGCAACACGATGATGACGTATTTCCGCCCGCGTTCACCAGGTGGCCGCAGCGCGCCAAATCGTTCATTGGCGTCCTGTTTTCGGACGGTTCACATCTAAATTTAAAAGTTAACGTTTTTAGCGTTCGATAGTCTAAGAATTCTTAGAAAATTATAGTTTTAATTAGTTTATTTTCTGTTAACGCTGTTAGCGTTCGGTATATGCTTAGAAATATAAAATATTAAAGATAGTTTTACAAAAAAGTGAATAGACTGAAAAGTGATAGTTTAAATATAGAATAATATAATAAAATAGTTTAGAAATTAAATTTTGTTACGATGGCGGATAGAGTACAGGCGCGTAGCCGTAAAGAATCTGATTCGTCATCGGATTCGTCAAGTTCCTCAAGTTCCTCTGAATCATCACCGTCGGATTTAGAGGTTGATCAGGTAGATAAATCCCGAAAGAGGAAGAAGGTGAGTAAGAAGAAGAAAAGTAAGCGTCATCGAGGACAAAGCAAGGTAATCAAAAAGCTTGCAAAGCAGGTCAGTGATTTGAAAAATTTATATTACTACCCTCATAATATGTATTATGAAAATGAAAATGAAAATTATGATTGTGATAATCCGATAAATAATGGTGATAATTTCGAAATGGCACAGGAACAAGTCTCAAATCCTGTACCAGTTCAATCATTTGATTTTGATTTGGCAACGCAATTAAAGGAGCCAGCTGTCACTGCAACTCCATCTAATCAGTTAGATTTGCTTAATTCAATTCAATATTTTAATAATGAAAACTGGAATAATGTGCGATATGTCGAATCACAAAAAGTTTATAATGCTCGTCCTGGATATGTTGACCTTGAAGTAAACGATGAAATCAAATCTTTAGAAAAAGTTACCCATTTACCCTTAGCGGATAAATTTCTTGGCTCTGTAACTCGCGCACTGGTAATGCAAAGCGACGCTATGCAACAAGGTTTTCGACAGTTAGTGGACTGGGCTAAGGATACGGGTAGTATGGACCCAGAACAATTGGCATTAAAATTAAAAGAGGTTTTTACTGGTGATTATCAAAAGATTTCACGTGATTGTTTGCAACTGGTTTGTGGCCGTAGGGCCGATATAATTGAACAAAGACGCGAAGTGTTCATTAAGCAATTAAGGGATAAATCATTTAAGCCGTGTTTGAAGAAAATACCGCCGTCTAGTGAATTTTTGTTTGATAAAATACCTTTTAGTGAATTTGTTAAGAATAATGGCGGAGTTAACAAAATTTTTTATGCAAATAAAATTAATTTTTCTGGCCAAGAAAAGAAAAACCCTAGACCCCAGGCGGCGTACCCTGGACCTAGTGGATATCAATCGTCCAGTCGCCCTTCGGCACTGACGATGAACTATAGATTTCCTCCTCCTCATAGTGCAGGAACCTTTTATAATAATTATCAAGCAATGAACCCGTTTAATAATAATTCAAAATTTTTTCGTCCTCAACCGAGAGGACAACTGGCTGGACAACGCTTTAACCAGCCCTATAGTTTTCGGAAAAATGAACCGCAAAACAATGCACAACGGGGAAAGGGTTCGGCTAAATTCAATAAAAAGTTCTGACCCAGATCAGGATTTTTCGGGGGGGGTGCTTACAAAATCATGTTACGGAGTGGAAGAGACTGGGCGCACCAGAACCATTAATAAAAATAGTGAAGGGTTATCGCATTCCATTTCAAAAGAAACCGCCTCTGGTCCCGCCAAGGCAGGTGAAACGTTGCAATCTTACTCTACCATCCCCCGAGATGGACAGAGTCATTCAAAATTTATTGACACAGAGAATATTAGAATATGCCCCCCTGACTCCGAGTTTTATATCAAATTTCTTTCTGATTCCCAAGAGCGGCGGAACTTACCGTCCCATTTTCAATTTAAAAAGCTTAAACAATTATTTGAACATAAGCAAATTTCGTTTGATTTCGGTAAATCGAGTTCCCGATTTTATTCAGGAGCGGGATTGGATGGTCAAAATAGACCTCAGGCAAGCGTACAACCACGTAAATGTAGCACCCGCTCACCGTTGTTTTCTCCGTCTATTGTATCGAAATCGGTTACTGCAAATGACCTGTTTGCCGTTTGGCCTGGCGACAGCGCCCAAAGTATTTGCATCGTTGACCAACTGGACCGCCGAGATTTTCAGGAATCTAGGCATACGAGTAGTGGTTTTTCTGGACGATTATCTCCTAGTAGCACAGGACAGAACGACACTTATAAAACACGTCAACATTGTTCTTCAAACTCTCAGCCAGCTGGGTTGGCAGGTGAACAGGGAGAAATCGATTCTTATCCCTCGGAAGATAATAGAGTATTTGGGATTAATGTGGAATCCGTGGCAAAATCAAAAATTTTTACCAGAAAACAAAATTCAGCACATGCAAGTAGTTTTGTCAAAATTGCTCCGGCGGCAGAAGGCGTCTCTTCGAGAAATACAGAGTATCATAGGCGTTCTGAATTTTGCTCGTCTGGTAGTTCCAATGGGTCGTTTGAATTTTCGGCACCTACTGGCTTATTGCAACCTGGTCCTAAAAATGCCATGTCAGTCGACTTATCTCTTGCCTGCGGAGGTGCTAGCAGAATTAAATTGGTGGAAGGTTCACTGTGTAGAGAAATCCAGGCTTCATCCACCAGTAGTAAAAAAAATTTTGACAACAGACGCAGCAGATACAGGTTGGGGGGCGGAGTTAAATGGTCTTCACCTATCGGGGAAGTGGACAAAAGAAGAAGAGCAGCTTCATTCGAATCACAAGGAGATGTTAACTATTCTAAAATGTTTGCTAGAATTCGCTCCGTCTCTGAGCCACACATCTCTGCTACTACAGTGCGACAACAAGGCGGTTGTAGCGTACTTGCGGAAGGAGGGGGGCAACAAGTCGCGGATCTTGATGGAGTTAATATATCAAATTTTTCACATACTTCAAAAGTACGACATTCATGTAATCCCCCATCACATTCCAGGCAAGTACAACAACATCGCAGACGGTCTGTCGCGTCACTCGATGTTACAAGAATGGCATCTACTCCCCGAATTCACCAGTATTGTCTTTGCAAAGTGGGGTGTTCCCCA
Organism: Conistra vaccinii; assembly: GCA_948150665.1. Lineage (NCBI taxonomy): Eukaryota > Metazoa > Arthropoda > Insecta > Lepidoptera > Noctuidae > Conistra > Conistra vaccinii. The sequence goes on from OX411324.1 coordinate 919,013, forward strand.
GACAGATCTTTTTGCCTCCAGCACAGCCCACGTAGTACCTTGTTATGTAACTCTAGATCAAAGAGATCGGCGAGCATGGAGACACAACGCGTTCGCATTCAAATGGGATTTCCGTCTGGCTTGGGTCTTTCCACCTCCGAGTTTGATACCCCGGGTGCTGATGCATCTAAATCAGGCTCGCGGCGTATTCCTGATAGTGGCACCGAGGTGGATAAGAGCATTCTGGAGAGCAGACTTGAAGACCAGAGCGCTCGCGCCTCCGTTCACGATTCACAGGTTATCGAAAGTGCTAGTGGATACGAGGACCGGGCAGCCCCCACCTCGAGTGAAGGAGCTGGTCTTAGAAGTATGGAGATGTGGGGGTGGTCTGAATCCTTAGGTGCCTGGTCTGAAGAACAAAAGTGTCTACTGAAAGAAGGTTGGAGGTCGTCTACTTTAAATACATATAGGCCAGCATGGCAGAGATGGTTGAATTGGTGTTCCATGTATGGTATAAATTTCTCAGACCCTTCAGGTAGTGATTTGGCTCGCTATTTAGCGGATTTGCACCTAAAAGAAAAATTATCCTATCGTACTATTTTACTTCATAAATCGGTTGTGTCCACTTTATGTAATACAAAGAGTGAGGCCCGTTTAAGTTCAAACATTTTGGTTAAACAAATGATTAAAGCTATAGCGTTGCAACAACCTAAAAAGTGTCCACCCCCTGTTTGGGATCCTCAGTCTCTAGAAGGTTGGTTGGGCAATAGACCTCTTCAAAATCAAAGTCCATTCGAAATTTCAAGAGTTTGTGCAGTTTTACTGTTGTTATGTTCAGGGCGTAGGATACACGATTTAACATTACTTAGTGTCTCGCCAGACAGGTGTATAGTAGGAGAGAATAGCATTATGTTTTGGCCGCATTTTGGTTCGAAAACTGATTCTGAAACTCACGTACAGTCAGGTTGGAAGTTGTTAGGGAATCTTGAAAATGCGGCGCTTGACCCGGTACTTTGGCTTAAAAAACTTATAGAAATTGGAAAACCGCGTCGTCTGCTTTGTTCTAGCGATAGACTATTTATCACTGTATGTGGAAAAGCTAAGCCGCTACTAGAACTATTTTGGCAGGTTGGGTTAAGTCGATTTTGAAGGAAGCAGGAATTGAGGCTACTCCAGGTAGTTTTCGTTCTGCAGTTGCTTCACGAAGTTGGTTGGATAACGAACCTCTGGATGAGATAATGGCACGAGCTAATTGGAGATCCGGTAATACTTTTAAAAAACATTACAGGAAGGAAGTGATTCCAGCGCAGGGAAGCTCGTTGGTTCATCTGTTTCAGCCAATTAATTAAATACCTCTGATTAAATAGAATACAATAATTATGTGATGTTGATGATCCTACAAAACGTTTGAATTATGAGAATAAGAAGTTGTACTTATCGATGAATAATAATTATTATTATAAGTTTCACTTTATTATGGTAAGTTTATACGAAGATATGACATGATGATGCATTCGAGGTACGTATAAAATGCTCTGTTTTCTGTGTACTGAACTGTTAGGTACTATTTTTAGTCATTTATCTTAACATATTAAAATATTATTAATTATTCCAATGCAAACGTAAAATTTGGTGTTTATTTTTGTGCTTATCGTTTTAATAATTTCTGGATCTAATTTCACTTATTTCTTTTACAACACATTGGCGTCCCGTTCACCAGGCGATAACAAACAAAGCCTCAAATTATGTTTATATGACCCCGAATGAGACCGAAGGACACAATAGTAGCGTTTTACCTTCAAACAAAACGCTTGTTGTGTCCGGAGACTCATTCGGGGTCATAATTTTAAAGACTGCCTGGTTTAATTGGTTTCTCAAGTTTTAAGGTTTTGAGGCCACAATGAACGATTTGGCGCGCTGCGGCCACCTGGTGAACGCGGGCGGAAATACGTCATCATCGTGTTGCCAAGAAGGAGATAGTTGCATATACCTATATAAATGTGACACGAAAACGGAAGATGCTAGACTCAAATTATGTTTATATGACCCCGAATGAGTCTCCGGACACAACAAGCGTTTTGTTTGAAGGTAAAACGCTACTATTTTATTTCGCGCTGGAAATTGTTTTTCGTATTTGGCTTTTTGGCGCCCCTTGCCATCTGGCGCCTAGAGCCACCGCTTTACTCGCTCTGCCGAACCGGCGCGGCGGCGTTTTTTATGTAGTCATAACCTAGACCTTCGAGATTATTTGCTTCCATTTAAATACGGAACAAGTACCTAAGTGAGTTCGTATTTAAGTACTTGGGGAGTTTGTTTACAAGGGATGGGAAGATTGATGAAGATGTGGAAAGGAAAGTAAATACGGGAAATAAATGAATGGTGCTATACAATACATGCGGTTATGTATGACCCACCAGTTGATGTCCAAAAAGGGCTTGACTGGTTGTTCACAATGGTGTGCTGGTGCCCAAGCTTACATAATGTATGGAAGTGAATGCTGGGTGTGGCAAAAGAAGCATCAAAGTAGAATAAAAGCTGTGGAAACATGTGTGGTCTGTGACTATGAATGATAGGCTGAGGAATGATGTGATAAGATCATAAGACAACGGTGTGAGTTAAAAGAAAAAGTACCTAGTGACAAAAATTGAAAAGGGTAGGTACCTACCTATGCTGAGATGGTTTGGTCAAGTTGAGAGGATGAATGAAAGGCGGCTAACAAAATGTATTTACAAGGCAGATGTGACTGGAAACGCCGGGAGGGGACGCCCAAGGAGGATATTATACTGACCATAGTGGTGATGTTCTTCAGAAAGGACAAATGCTTAGTACCTAGTGTACCTACTCGTGACCGTGAACGAGGCAAAAGGAGTATGTAAGGATCGTAGCAGGTGGCATTCTGTATTTTCTGCCTACCCCCATGGGAACAAGGCGTGAGTTTTTGTATGTATGTATAAAATACTACAATTTTAGACATAGATAGGTAAGTACGACTAGGAAAGTAAACGTATCTTATGCACACCTACCTACATCGCGTGCGCAGATTTCCCTCGCAGAGTAATTAAACACATTCCCGAGCGTAATGTGTCCTACTGTCGTTTAAACCCACTTGTGGTAATGGTAACATACTAAAATGTACCTACATTTGTGACGTAAGAATGATCTATCTTTTATTCTTCGCACCCCTGGTTGATTATGGAATGTGTTCCCACAAGAATATCTATTGCAATCGCTCTTCTTTCGTGACGAGATTATTTTAGAGACTGATTTCCAGGTCGTAGTGAAAATAATAGGTAAGGTGAGTTCAGGTGTTGGTATATTTGTGTATGTATGGTGTGTGTGAGTGTGTGTTTGTGTAAGTGTGCGTATGTATTGTAGTGTCAGGTATCAGATTTTTTTTGGTACCTACCTTCTGAATGACGGGGTGTTTTTAAATTCACAGAGTTTGCATTGCAGACTATAGTGTATAACCTGGGGTCTTGGAAAAATATAGTGCTATATTGTGAGTTTTGGTGCAGGCAGAAATAATGAAAAACTGGTGGACTCTGCAGAGAACTCTCATTTCACGATAGCGTAACTCGGTAAAGAACCGGTAGGGCTTCTTAAAAGTAACTTTAGAAGAGCTCTCTGTGCTCGTTCTATTTCAATCAATTAGGTCTGTCCAGCACTACCCCACACGCTGATGCAATTTTGAATTATAGTATGGATTGGCATCGCGCTAGGTAAACGAGTAGTAGTGTGCCTAGACAGTCTCGTAGTCTACGCATGGTGTGAATGAGTTTTCTTATATGAAAGGTTGGTTTATATAATTATGTTGTTAAATGTTAGGTGGTCGTCGAAAGGATTACCAAGGTAGGTACCTATATAATGGAAATGGGACGTTCAAGAGGAGGACAGTCATAAGGGGAAGTAGATAGAATGGTAATAAAAGAGCAGTGATGCAGTTTCCGTTTTAGGTGTTCCGGAGGTTTAGAAGCGAAGTCTTGGAGAAAACAAAAAAAAATATAGGTACTTCCATTTAGCATGAGGAGGTGGTTATTCGCGATTAGTGACTTTCCCTCTTCTGCTAGACAGTGTACATTTTTCCACGTTTTCCCATGAAATATGATGGCTGTATCATGTGCATAAGTTATAATGCCAGCATTATTCACAGAGAGCTTTAGTATGTCATTTAATATAGAAAATGAATAGCGTGGGACCAAGTATGCCCTGTGGAACTTCGAAGTTGAGTCAGGGGGGTTGGGGGGGGAGGTTCACTATAGTGAAAAAGCTTACTTTTGTGTATCGGTTTCCGGTTTGTGAGGTACCTAGCTTTTAAACCATTCAACAAATTCCTCTTATTCCTATCCATTCTAGTTTTTTGAGTAGGCCAGTTGAAACCGTGTCAAATGCTTTTGCCAGATCAAGGAAGATGGCAAGATATTTGTAATTTTTCTTAATATGAGAAGATACACTGCGCATATAATGCGCGCAGTCGTTAGGTACTTGTGTTTAAAAGACTCGTAAAGGAATATTAATTTTGCTGTCGTTGTTCTCGTAACTGTCATTACCTATAGTTTTCATTGCTTATAATCTTTATTTGGATTAGAAGGGCTTGTAGCTAAGTAATAACAGCCGCACGGGTCGATTGATCAGGTTAAGCTACGCTTGCTCTCAGTAATTGGGAGCTTTCATTGTTTCTAGGAGATAGTGATCTATTGATTTTATTGCTTTCCAAAGATTTTTTGGATTGTCTTTGTTAAGTATCAAAAATCAGTTGGGACCTGAATTTTGAAAGTAGTTTGGAAAAAAACGTTGCTGTATCGGTATACCTACACATTATAAAGTTTTTCACGAACCTGCCTACTTAATTTACTTACATAATACATTCATTAACTTATTTGCACTGGTTCTTCTTCTTCCCCACAATGCTGAGGATCGCGGCCACATACGACGCGTCTCCAAGTTAAGCGATCCTCTGCAGTGTGGAGCGCTCGGTAAATGCTGCCACCAACAGTCTACATGATCGCGTCTGACCATTTGCACTAAACACTTTATAATTCTAAGCACTACTAGGATTAGTAGGAACTGGATAAACAATGTTTATAACGAACTAGGTACATTTTATAATAAAAGTGTGGTATGAGTTGACGGTAGGTAGGTACTTCGACTTTGGTAGTAAAGTCAAAGGTCAAGGTTATGTGGGTATTTTGTAAACTTTTATAGATATTGGCAGAATCAGAATGGTCGATATCGCCTTTGCTTGCTATAATAAAATATATAGGTATTATTATAATAATTATGCCAAATTTAAAACCTAAACCAGTTTCAGTAGCTTCAGAGCTACTAGTTGCAATATAGGGGGGTTGAAGTATATAGGTATATTTATGATGATTAAATTTCTAGTTCTTAGAGCTAGGGTGCTAGCCCATGCTATAAGTTAGGCATCAGACTATCCTATAGCATGGGCCCGCGTGGTGGGTCACAGTCCTACATACAATCGCATCGGACAGTCCCAGCTTGAAATATCTGAAAAATATATTTCGTGCGGGAATCGAACCCGCGATGATACGTTGCAATTGCCAATGGCAGTTACTGCGTTTCATTACATTAGTATTTTTTATGAAGTATCCTTTTATGTTTTTTGGAAATAATATCGGGTAGAGCAGTGGTGGCCCAGTGGTAACGGCCCCGACTTACGAGTTGTAGGTCGTGGGTTCGAACACAAGCAGGCGCTTTACTTTGTGTAAATAATTTCATCACCACTGCTCTCAAAACGGTGGAGGAAAACATCCTGAGGAAACCGGCATGTCATAGAACCAAAAATTCGAAGACATGTGACATCTACCAACCCGCACTGGGCCCGCGTGGTAGATTACGGCCCACTCCCTCTCACAGAGAGGAGGCCTGTGTCCCAGCAGTGGGAACATTAATAGGCTGATGATGATAAAAATAGATTGGAGGGAGGAAAGTGAAGTCAAATAAAACTGTCATATAAAGAACGAGAACAAATTATATAATTTATATCTGTTACATCCACAAGTTAAGAACAGAGGGCGACAGAGATGCGGTGACAAGGGCCAACAGTGGCCCACGGCCTGCCACGCCATGCTGCAAGAGATCACGATGCTGTTACACCCCCGTCGGTCCAAAGTTCTGGTGTTCTAAGTCATTCTTAAGGCGTGCCGACGAACAGGGTAAAAAGTATCTAACCTTTAGCAATTACTTATTTCCAGAATTTTGATTATGTCTGAGTATAGAATTAAAAAAAGCACCTAATTTTAAATAGATACTCAGGTCATTTTATAAATTTGAAAGAACTTAGGGCCACGGCAGACTAGCTACTTTTAGCATCGGCGATACAGCCGCTTTTTAGAAGCTAAATGCATCGATACCGCCGCAAAATCGCCGATGCTAAAAGTAGCTAGTCTCCTGTGCCCTTAGTAAACGAATAAATAAATTAACAACCAATTAAGCATGAATTTTGTTTGTATAGGTACGCATTAATTTATTAAAATGCTTATAAAACATTCCTTCACATTGCTTTCATTTCTTGGTACAGATAAGAAATCACAAAAATAAATACGAATACTAAAACGCTAACTAAACCTTTAGAATTCCATAAATTGATTTCAGTAACAAGTGATCTCAACAATGTTGATAAGGTTAAAAATACAGTAAAGCATTTAAATGATTAACTAGTGAAATATTTTTATATAAATTAAATATACAGTACGTGGTACGTGTATGTATCAATCTATCACCACATCTCAAACGCCGTCTAAAGTAACCACAAGTTAAACAGTTAACAATAATAAACTGTTAAGAACATACGCGACAATATCAGTTTGTTTTAAAATATTTCTTAGCGACCACGACCTTAAAAAGAGTCTGAAAATGTTAACCTCATTCAGTACGTATCACAATTATTTACTTTAATCAGGTTTAAAATCACTGTAACTACTCGTGCAACCTGCTTGTGTTTAACGTTTTTGAGAAGTTTCCTGTCTTACTAAAATACAAGGTGCAAGTCATAGATGACGCTATGTTTTACATAAAAAATCCTGCGTGGAAACTAATTAGAACACATTTGCGTTAATCAGTAGAGTATCGCTAATTTGATTAGGTACAGACTGGAAAATTACACATTCGAAGTAACCGGAGATTATGAAGCTTTAGTTTTCAACTCAAAGACATGTTTTTTCAAACCAATATTTTGTCCACATTGTTCTCCCTTCACGTTAAACACACCCGTCTATTGAACTATGAATACATGGACTTTAACAAGCTGCTATGATTATAATTTGTTCGAAAAACTATCAAAATTGACTGACTAGATAATAATTAGGAATGGCAAATCAATGAATTTTGTGCCAATGGAGGTGATTAAATTATCAAGTGCACATTACGCACAGAGATTCATAGAGGTGCTTCAAAGTTACAATATACGATTTATCCATTTAAAAAGATTTATTTGATTTGTATATCGATTTATGCATAGAGAAACAATAAGTGGTATTTTAATTTAATTAATAAATATCTACTTATTAAGCGACATCACATTTTAGACGCATGTACATGTGTATATTAATAATTGTTTATATATGTACACTCATTTAAGCATATTATGTAAAACTGAGGACAGAACACTAACGACCGAGTTAATAAAGCGTTACAATATGTACATACTCGCTTGTACACAGTCATAGGTATAATGTATATTGTGACACTACGGAAAATAGGCCATGTATTAACTTCAACTATTGAGAAATACATAAAATAATATCGAGTACTTAGAGCTGTATAAATTGTAAACTAAATAATAAAAATGTAAACTGTCTGGGTCTTCCAACATTCTTACCTACACGTATACTTAAAATGTAATTATGACGTAAATTGGACATTACTTTAATTGAACTCAGCCCGGCACGACATTTAATTATATTTATATGATGAATAAAACATTTACCCCCTTACTAATAAACGTTGTTTATCGCCTGTATAGTTACAAAACGCTTTGTCTTCTTCTTTCGAATGTCAAATTACTGACGACTGAAAGAGAGAAATCGGTGTGTAACTATACAGGCGATATACAATGTATATTAGTAAGGGGGTTATAATAAAATAGTAACTTCAACCAAAATGTTTTTTTAAATTTAAAGTTTGAAGTCTTTTATTATGTGATCAACAGTAAAATGTAGAAAGACCCCACAAATATAAAAAATAAACCGTAATTTCCATGTGATATTCTTAACTATTTTAAGCTGAAACAACAGCTGCATATGGAATTAATAAAATATTATTTCTTACCTACCAACAAACAGTAACAAAGTTAGACAATATAGAGGGATCCTAGCGGTAGCCATACTACACGGAGGTTATATCATCAAGTCTTTCGGTAATCAAAGGCATACACTTTGTTCCGTGAGATTTCAATAATAAATAATTGAGAACGATTCCATCGCTCGCCAACATGTCCACCAACCGAAACATAACACAAGACTTCAGATGAAAGTGCAACTAACACGTTTCAGTTACAACAAAAATACAGGTTTTTAAAAAGATTTTAATCTAGTTTTTGGTCTAGGATTTTAAAATCATGATTCCCTGTGACCGAAAGTCGTAAAACATTCAAAATAGATAGAAAAACCGAAGATGATGTATATCATCTACAGTCATTATGCTATACTTTGTATACATAAGTTTATTTATTTATACAGGGCGGACCAAAAATACACGTCATAAAAAAAAATTGATTCCTCATGTCTAGGGGTATTCGAAAATACCCTATGTATGGTCCGCGATTTTTTGTAGTTTTCGAGTTAATATTTTTTGTAATTTTTTTTAGTTTTCTTGCCGGTGGAGCTTCAAAAATTCATATTTTTTTTTGTAGTGAGTATTTTCAAAAAAAAATTATGGCGTCGCTATTTGGACCACATATTTGTAAATGAGGAATCTATTTTTTTTTATGACGTGTATTTTTGGTCCAGCCTGTATATCATATAGTAATATAGACGACGTGCATGCACACAGTCCTACGTTAAGTACAGTAACACTAAACATTCATTATAATATTTGTCATGATGTGGATCATCAATAAATAATAACATGTAACAATACTGTTAGTCTGTGACGCTAACTAAACCAACAACAGTGATATTGTTTCAGAGTGTGTGTGAGAAGAGTTTGTACGTGTGTGGGGTGTGTGGTGTGGGGCCGCGCGCGCGCAGCAGGCGGGCGAGCGGCCCGAGCGGCCCGAGGGGCCCGGCCGGCGGCCCCGCGCTCACGAGTGGAGCGGCCTCGGCTGCCGCGTGTCGTACGCGCGGATCATGTCCGCCTGCGACACACTGCCTCCTTCTTCTTGCGAAAACGCGAACCCGTCTGTTTGCACACATACTCACAATCATTAATTTATTAAACAAACAAAACAAAAATAAAAATCATCATCTAATGGTGTAAAAACGGCAAAAATGAACACTTAATGATTCTATCCGAATCAGCGTGATGACACTATACAATTGTGTGATTAACACAAACTGTGTGAACTGAGAATTTAAAAAAGAAAATAAATTAATACCTTGACAAGTCCTTCAACAGGTCTGCAGTAAATAAAGGGTGTCTCTATGTGTGTTAAACGCGTCAGCGGTGCGTGGTGTGTGCCACGGAGTGGGGAACCAATGGAGTACTAATATGCGGCAAACTCGCGAGATCAGCAGAAACAAACACCGGTCGCAGCTTTTGACTTTATTTTTTATAGCATATTAGCATTCCATCAGTTGTTTCCATGGTGTACTCACGCGACAGTTCAAGCTCCATGGTGGCGCGCGTGGCGGAGCGGCGGCTGAACACGCTGCGAACGTTCTGCAGCAGGCGCGCCGTCTCCGTGAGGCTGCCACACAGAGCTCGCGGTGACTACTGAACTTTGCGCCCTACGCCCTACTCACCCGCCCTCGAGGGCCGGACGTATGCACCGTCGAATAGGGAACCAACTATACATCGCTTCTGATGCTTCAGTAATCTTTAAAAAATTCGTTCCCACATCGACGACAATATCGAGTAACTATGGGGATTTTTTTTTATAACCGAACATAAAATAATGAACCATCACCAATCGATAGAAGTAACAATAGAGTTAAGAAGCGTGAGTGTCGCTGGCCACTGCTGATGGTCGCGTGATCAGCGGTGGCGTATGCAAGCGTCTGCCAAGCCATGCAAGCGACGTACCGTGGTACTTACACGTGGCGAGCCGGACGAGCGCGTGTCTCGTGTCCGCCGCGCTGCTCGGGAACAACCACCATCAGTTAGTTACACACACCCCAATACATGCCAATATACAGTTTACAAACTGTGCAGATACTCTTCTTGCTATACATGGTACCAACATTAGCACAAAATAGATAGGCACACCACGCATGGACGCGTAGAAACGTACGGCGATCTCAAGTCTAGTCGCCCTTGCTGCACGTAGACGCGAGTCTTAAGTCTGCGTGCGTTTGATTTCGTTGTATGGAGCTGATCTTCTGTACCTATGTATTCTGTGACACTAGTTTACACGAATATTTACGACGTCATACGAAGGCCGTGTTTATTTACGTCCGGTTGAGGAATAAAGCAAGTCGAGTATATGCATAGCTTGATATTCTGTCTGTAGAACACACCGCACACGAGAAAGATAGTTTAATACTACTTGTAAGAAAAATAGTAAGGTTTATTAAATAATAAATTGTTAGTTACTGTGAGAGGTTAGGAAAAATATTAATACACATAACATCATTGTAGTAGCTAAAGAGCAAAGTTTTTTTTAAGATGGCGTGTGCGGCATGCTAATTACAATAATTTTGAGAGGTTTCATCAACGATTGTCTGCATCGCCTTCAAGGTCGCTTTGTATACGTTATAGTGTGGCGACTAGGATGTTAAAATTATATTCGACTTTCTAACGAGATAAGACATATTTTAAGACCGCGACACAGTCGCATTGATGAATAAAATGATTGATTTCTATGTCTTATCTCAAGTGTCTTGTCACACGGTTCAGTTAGCCGGGTAGTAGGTGCCAGATACACGGGAACAACGAGTATGAAATATTTCATACGTACAATGTACCCGAATTATCCATACTTTTCGCCACCGGCTACCTGGCACTGAGTACCAGCCAGTCTGACCGTGTGAAAAAGCACTAACGGCAGCTACATCGGTTAGTAATAGCACAGTAAAGTAACTAACATAAATAACTCACATACCGAGCATCAACAGGCCCATACAAACATATCAAGCATTATTTTGGCATTACTTAGGACTACAAGATACAACACGAGGTAGTTTCAACAGTTTTATTAAACAATCATGTAAAACAACAGGGCGCGTCCCTGATTCGATTAATTACAATACTTTGTACAAGTTGCTACTGTGATGATGACGTCATAAGACAATTGAACAGTCATATTAGCGCTTATGTTAATGGTAACTAGGCTGACTTGCGCAGATGGACTAACTGCGAAATATGGTAGAAAATAAAATACCTGGCGATTTTCAACTCATTTCCTTTTAGGTAGAGTCACAGTAATGTCCCAAAAAAGTGTACAATAATAATAAATTAATGCCAAAAAATGACCACGCCGCCACGCCGGTATGCGCACACGCCGAAGGTGTAACTAAAGGATTAGAGTACCCACGCTTAGAAAAATACACCTGAAATTGATAACCAAAAAATACAGGGTGGCAGGGATATTGACGCGAAAACTTTTACCATGGATTCAGTACATGATTCTGAATCCCCCTGCGTTGAAATTTTTAGTCAGTTATTTAAAAAAATCTACTGTCTCATAGAGAAGTGCAATCATAAGCGGTCAAAATGTATGGAACAGCTGATTTTTATTTAAATAACCGACGAAAAATTTAACAACATTGGTCAAAGTTTTCGCGTCGATGTCCCTGCCATCTTGTATATAATTCAACACGTTCTGCACAAGACAGTCTAGTTTTCAAGTCAGTATACATGAATATTAAATAAGGCTGAGGGTTCGCTGCCATACACCTCAACATCAAGCCAGTAAGCCACAAAGAGAAGGCAGTCCACCTCATACATTGATGATGATTTGATATAGAGGATCAAATTCAAAATATTTTATTTCACATAAACCAACAAGGGCACTTATGAAACGTCAGAAGCTAGGTGCACGGTTCCAAATGGTCGTTTCCTATGGAGAAGAGCCGGCAAGAAAATCCACGGTTACTCTTTTTAAAAGTAAATGGTTTTTTACAAAGGATTTTTTATAAATTATAGTGATAATAGGTATGAGAGGACAGTGTAGGCCTATCAAAAAGTACCAGATACTTAGCAAAATAGAAAATGGGAAAGTACCAGATACTTAGCAAAATAGAGGATGTCGACTGGTGTATGCCAGCGGAGCTTCAGTATTAAAAGTGACAGATTAAAAAGATAAAACGAACGTAAACATGAGGGTACAGATGAAATCATAATCACAAATGAATATTCCGACTGGTTGGCGCCCGTAATATTTCACCTAATTCGAATAAATATTGAACTCACTGAATTTGATGCGTCGAATAGTGATAATAACTCTTCTACGAAGAAGTTTTTGGTGTTGTTCGTTGATTCTATTTTACTGTTATTTTCTTATTTACTTTGTAACTATGAGATTTTGATCACTTTCCAAAAAATATGTTCAATTTGGACGAAAATTATGTGCAATAATACTGACACAAGTACATAAGACAGGTCCACAAAAAGCTTAATAACAACATGACACATTGAGGTAACAAACACGAGATGTATACGAGACGCCAACCAGCCGCAGACATGAAATTATAACATTTACAAGAATTAATAACAAAACTACAAAAAATAAGCAAATAAAAGTAGCGCAGGGTCTGTACAAATATTTACAAGAACTACACAATATTCTGCGTATCAGTTTATTTCATACAAATGTACAATAAGTCATTGTGTAACAAATTAGTCCTAACAAGATTTTTTAATGAAAATTTAAACCATCCTTCTATTGAATAAATTATAATACCTTAAAAATACTATCAATAGTTAGGCCAAATAACTACTTAATTTCATTATGTCGTAAATATTGTTTCAATTTATTGCTTAAAAGTATATCCAAAGTTCTGGCAGGCGGAAGTAAAAAATAAATATTTTGTACAATTTTACTATACTATTCAAGTAACTAGTTTCCGAAGGAATTAATCTCTCTCTTATAAATTATGTCATAACTGTACGTGATATGTTGAATGTTATTACGTACATAACAAGTGTAGAATTCAATACATCCCGCTGCCTTCACACGGGTACGGCGGGTACTCTTTACAACAAAGAAAAAACTATGTTCTCTCAATTTATCATCATGCGAGTGATTCACTCAAAATATTTACTTTCACAAAGAGATCATTATAAAATATAACACTATAATAATACATACAATATTTTCAAAGGAAGATTGTCAAAGTATATTTTGAAGTGAGGATCAAAATTTACAAGTACCGTGTACATAATACACATATCTTACTTACAATGATTGTATTGCTCAAGAAGCCAGTACTACTAAATATAGAAACGTTCAAACGTGTCCAAATATAAAAATATTCTCATTTATGTATACTACTCTCTAAATAGTACGTTGTACGTACATATATTGATATTGTGATGCTTCCACCTAGCAAGCTCTGTGCAGTCGGGCTAACTTGGGGCATGGACATTACTTGCTAGAGACGTTATAGTTTAATTGTAAATACGTCAAAATTTAGGAACAGTAATAGGAACCGACCGAGTGGGTGACGCAATGCTACGATGGACGACCAGAACTATCTAATATATAAATATATTATTGAAAATACATAGATTTCATCCAGGCATACCGCTTACAAAATAAGATTACGTTCTTTCGATATTTAATTTGTTTAATTACTAGCTGACCCGGCAGACGTTGTCCTAAACAAAAATTTTAATTCATTGATTTTTTTTGAAAAAGCACTTCATTATTCCCGAGTGATTCAATATTACGGGCAAACTTTCCAAATTTCTTTCCATGAAAACCGTATTCTTTCCATAAAACTAATAAACATTTTAAAACTAAAAATAGCCAAATTGGTGCAGCTGTTCTCAAGTGATACGCTTACGCAACGAACAGCATTTCATTTTTATTACAAGCTTATTTAGTAGTATTTAAAGTACAGTACTACGATTTAAGTTATACGCCTCGGAAAAGATCTTCGGAGAAACAAACGCGCGATGATGATTTGTAGATGGACAATTTAATGTTTTTATTTTTATTTTGGTTCAATCATTTAGGAATTTAATAATGCCACAAAAATTAAATGTACAAAAAGTTAATTAGTTATCAGTCAGGATCTAATATACATGGCTTCTATGCTCGACATTTGTGAGTTATAACTTTCACTGCTGAAACCAACATAACTCATCTCTTCACTTCGGTTTACAACTTCATACACTTCGAAAAATCTTTCAAAACTGTTGAGCGACAGATGACAAAGCGCCACAGCCGAACATTGGTAGCTTACGTAGTCGTAGTCATTTGCAAACACGAACATTGTCGAGGTGCATAACTTTAATCATAGTATTGCAATGGCTTACGATAGTAGTTACAGAAAATTGTATCAATATTTATTTTCTGAACGGCTGGGCGACTAAACTAATTTAGATTGTAAATATTGAAGTATTATCAGTATTACTTCTAATGCACAGAGCCTGCTCGGCGGTGGCGTCGTAGGCCGATGCCTCTAGTGACCCGTACTTCTGCTTCACACATACTACCACAAACTACGGCACTCCATCTAACAGTTTACTAACTAACCTTCTCAAGGAGCATCTTATTTTAATATAAATTCCTCTTTTCCTAGTGCACGTTACGTACACATATAAAACTCGTAAATTGTGGCACACTAAATCTCTCCACATCACAACTACAAATACTGGAATGTTATTATAGGAATAACTTAATTACTTCAGTAAATAAATAATTTGTTTAAGTATTAGTTCATTGTATACCTAGTAATTGAGTGAATACGAGTTCGTTAAAGACCGTATGAGCAATACTGTGTTTCTGCCCAGCGGCATTAGATTATCATTTATTTTAAGTATTATTGAATGTTTTAGTAAATGTAATACGAATTCATAAGAAGATTTCGAAGATTCAACGTATAGGAAGATCTAGATACGCATACAAACTAGCGGCACTCTGTAGCCGGGCGCACTCGCGAGCGGTCACACGACATCTACTAACATTGATATGATATTTACCATCTAATAGCACTCCCTTTTCGTATCCTTATCATATACTTGACGTACGCCCACCTCGGAATGGAAAGTTTACATTAATATCTACAACAACAGAATCACATCGGCGACATCGTCGGTATAAATGCGTACAAAAATAGCGGAGGAAGATCTGAGGGAGGAATCTCGGAGGCGAGGGGCGGCGAGCCGACAGCGAGCGCGGCGAGGTGCGGCGGGTCTACCGGCTCGGGCCCCAGGTCTACCGGCTCGGGGCCCGGGTATACCGGCTCGGGGCCCAGCTCTACCGGCTCGGGGCCCAGGTCTACCGGCTCGGGGGCGCCGGCCACGCGGCGCGCGCGGGTCACACGACGTGCTGGCGCCGGCGCGCGCGCACGTCTCGCTCGGCGGGCGCCACGCCGGCGCGGCGCCAGCGCAGGCCCACGGGCGAGCCGCGCGGCTTGCTGCGCCCGCCACAACACAAGTTATTGGCGCCGTACGCTCGCCCGCAACCTCCGGAGCCCGCGCCGCACGAGCGAAGAATCCGACATACGAGTTTATTCCGCGGCGGGAGCTCCTCCGGGCGTGATACTTTTCTGTACCTAATCCCACGAATTTTTGGGTTTATGTATATCTGAAATATCCCGCGCGGAGGTGCATTCTTGTTCGAGTGGCCCCGGCGGTACCGATCACATAGACTAGCGGGAGGTCGTGGCGAGCGTACGAGTGGGTGCGGGGAGGGGCGATGCAAAGCAAACTAAACACGTAACATACGTACGTACGGACAGTTGCGTGCGTACTAACGCTTGTGTCGAGCGGCTGCCGGCTGATCGCCCTCGAAACGTTCGGCAGGTACAGATAGTACAGTTGCTACTTATTCAAGCGTACTATGCATAACATACGATATAAACATAACAATACAAGTGTGAAAACAACAAGAATTCCTTAGTTAAAATACAAAATTTTGCTAAACATATAAAACTACAGAAAAGTACAAAATCTAATCTAAATAAAGCTACGCTTTACGTGTAATACATAGAAGCGTTGATATATAGGAAATCAGCCGGCAACGGAACACAAGGACGTACAGAATGCATAGAATAATGAAAATACGAGTGATATGAGATATGCACGTACAGCCACCAGAATACATAGCAGACGTATTACTGCTGCAGTAGTCTGGTGGCGTACGAACAACAGGACAATATACACGTGTGGAGATAAAACGGGAAACAATAGCATTTATGTAGTATATACACTACAGGTACTAGCGTTTTTATAACACTTCAATTATAAGAATACCATCAGTTTCGTGACTCAAACCACGTGTAACAGGTAGGTATAGATACTTCATACATACCAATATTTACGAAATATATATATACACATATACAAACTGTTAAATCAATCTGAATATTAGTAGGTCAATAGTCCAGTATATGCAATCCAAAATAATGCAGACGTAGGAGCACACAAGGCAAAACACACGCATTCTGCTTTGTTAACTATCGGTTCATCTTGTTGCGATCGTGGCGCCACTTGCCACACTTTACTAACTTGGTTGAATGCTCAGAATAAGTTACTGCGGCACAACGAGACAAACATGGCTTTGGGATGACTCTCGACTGTAATTATATTCGTTATTTATTTGTGTAGATATACTCTCATTCTATCACCCGGTTAACAAACAGCAAAAATAATACAAAATTAAGCTAACAGACTGATTCATAACAAGTGATTTAATTGACTCCGTATCAAAGTTGCGACAAACAAAGGCGCGACAAATGCTAGGGCGACAGTACGAAAGGTCGACCATCAGCGGTGCGACAGAACATCAGCTCGACGAACGTTAGCGCGACAGATTGTTTTCACGACAAACGATGGCACGACGAAACTTTTGATCGACGAACGTTATTGCGACTGATTGTTTTCACGACCATCGATGGGACGACGAAACTTTTGATCGACGAACGATAGCGCGACACAATTTTTGCTCGACAAACTGAAGCACGACAAACATTTCTATAATATTTTGTTGCTAATAGCTGATAAGAAAAAAAATGTAAAGTTTTAGGTTTTTTAATACATGGTTTTTGCCTACCTTACTCGTAACTGCACTCGCGCACTGCATTCATTTAACATTGACAATAAAGAATATTGCCAATAAAAACATTAAGTCAAAGTCAAAGTCAAAGTCAAATCATTTATTTCAAATAGGCCCTTGAAGGCACTTTTGAACGTCAAAATTTACAAAATAAAGTATTGATTCTACCGCCCCTTCCAAAAGGTAGTTTTCGTATGGAGAAGAATGGGCAAGAAACTCCACCGTTACTCTTTTTAAAATGTTTTACAATATTTTGTATAGGTACATTATTTATATAATTATATGTGAAGACGATGCACCTAGAATAAAATTACTGTATAAAGTAAAAAGAATTTAAAGTCGAGCAAACGACAGATAAATTAATTATGTGGTAGATACATGGTGTTCACATATTCACAAACATTGTAAAAATAGACGAATCTACTAAAAAATTACAATTAATAAGTCAGTGTGTGAGGAAGTAATCACAGGATGTACTCGTAAAATCAATGTCATATAATAAAAAACAAACACAATTAAGTAAGCAACCAGTTTGATTTTGTCTAGACTCTAAATTGTCCTATGGAGCAGGACCAGCATGTTTCCAAGCATTCTTATCTTGGATATAATCCTCTAATCTGTAATATGCTTGTTTACAAAGTGTACTTTTTACATGAGTTTTAAATTTTCTTTCATTTAATTGTAATATATCACAAGGTATTTTGTTGTAACATTTAACACAGTACCCCATAAAAGATGTATGTACTTTAGATAATCTGAAAAATGGTTGATCTAGTTTATCTTTATTTCTAGTATTAAAATTATGTCTATCACTTATTTTATTAAAAAGATGTAGATTTTTCCTTACATACATAATATTTTCATAAATGAATTGGCAAGGAACGGTCATAATATTAATCCTTTTAAATAGTTCCCTGAGAGATTCGCGACGACGGAGATCATAAATGGCTCTGACAGCTCTCTTTTGCAAAATAAAGATAGATTCAATGTCAGCAGCCCGACCCCACAGTAAAATGCCATACGACATAATGCTGTGGAAGTAGCTAAAATAGACCAAACGCGCGGTTTCTACATCTGTTAACTGTCTGATCTTTCTAACAGCATAAGCGGCCGAGCTTAGCCGCCCCGCAAGAGATGTTATATGAGGTCCCCATTGTAATTTCTTTTTTTTTCGTCTAGCGTGATTCCCAGGAAAACCGTTTGATTAATAAATTCCAGTTTTTCTCCATTCAATATGATGTCACATTCGCTACTTCTAACATTAGGTAATTTAAATCTAATGCATTTGGTTTTATTTTTATTCAGTACCAAATTATTTACCGTAAACCAATCTTGGACCTGAAGAATAGAGCTATTCACGTCGTCAAGATTTTGCGATCGTCGGTTGATTTTAAAGATCAATGATGTGTCATCTGCAAATAACACCATCTTCGGTTGATTTTGAAGTAATTGGGGTAAATCATTAATATAAACTAAAAAGAGGAATGGACCCAATATCGAACCTTGAGGAACGCCCATTGCCATTTCAGACCCTAATGAGTTTATGCCGTTTACTTGAACTTTAACCTTTCTATCTTTCAGGTAAGATTTTAGTAAATCAAGGGCTGTGTTCCTAATCCCATAATGCTCCAGTTTCAGCAGAAGTGTTTCATGGTCTACGCAATCGAACGCCTTCGAGAGGTCGCAAAAGATTCCAATGGCATCTTGTGCTTCTTCCCAAGCGTTAAAAATGTTCTTTATTAGGGTGACACCGGCGTCAGTGGTGCAACGCCCTTTGGTGAAACCGTATTGGTGTTCGTGAAAGATGGAATTTTTATTAAAGTGACGTAACATTTGATTGAGCATCAACTTTTCAAACACCTTACTGAGAACAGGCAGTATTGACACAGGCCTATAATTGTTGGGTTCTTTACTATCACCGGATTTAAATAATGGGACTACTTTACTGTGTTTCATGAGATCCGGAAAGACTCCTTGGTCTACACTAGTATTAAATATGAAAGCTAAATAGGGCGCAATGGTCTCGATGATAGATCTACAGACTTTTACAGACATTCCCCATAGATCCTCTGTTGGTTTAATTTTAAGATCTTTAAAAGCTTTCGTAACAGCCTGGGGGTTTGTATGCTGAAACTTAAACTCTAAAGGGCACGACTTTACATTCTTTCTAAGAAAGGCAGCAGAAAGCGCGGGTGAGGAATTTAAAGCTTCAGTCGTTTTAAAGGGAATATTAGCAAAAAAGTTTTCAAATTCTTGAGCTATTTCTACATCCGAGTTTATGGGGCCATGTGCAGTCTCTAAGTTAAATTTAGTATTACGCTGTTTTTTCCTACCTGTTTCATTATTTATTATTTGCCAGGTAGTTTTTATTTTATCATCAGCTGATTTTATTTTATTACTAATGTAAAGAGCTTTAGCTAATTTGCACACCATTTTAAAAGTTTTAGAATATTTTGCAACATACTGATGAAAGCTTGTATTATTCATATGCTGCTTTAAGCCATAAAGTTCAAAAAGTTTTTCCCTGCTTTTACGAATACCTGGAGTCGCCCAATCACTAAATAAAAACTTTGTGTAAATAGTTTTAGTGTGTATTGGAAAAGTGTCAATAAATTGTTTGTTTAATAGTGAAAAGAACTCGGCGTAGAACTCATTAGGGTCACATATATTATTAAAACTCTGAACACATAATTTACTTGCCAAAGAATTATTTAATTTCTCTAAATTTTTACATGTAATTGGCCTAAACTTTATTTGAATTTTTTGTAAAGGCATGTAGGAGCAAAATGTTATTGTTTGTCCACTGTGATCAGATGGCAACTTATTTACAATTTGTTTATGTAAATAATCACAATTACAAAAAATATTATCTATACAAGTGGCAGAAGAAGCTGTCACTCGAGTAGGTTCAATAAAAACATTTGACAAATCAAATGACCTAAATAGACTTAATAATCTGATAGTGTTCGAGTTATTTTCTAATAAATGCATATTAAAATCACCACATATGATTATTGATTTATTACTAGCACTGAGTTTCTTTAGCACATCTTCCATTATAGAATCAAACATAGATAGATTCTGGTAACTGGGAGGTCTGTATACGCATACTATAACATGCTTATCAAGCTCAACACAGGACAATTCAATGGTGTGTTCAACAGACAGTCCGATGATGTCTTTTCGTTCTTTACAATGAATAGAATTTTTTACTAATATTAATGACCCGCCATGTATCATACGTTTTCGGCTGAAATGGCTAACTACACAATAATTTTCATAATTAATTGATATTACTTGATGGTCTTTTAACCAATGTTCTGTTACACAAATGACATCAAACTTGGTATTTTCTAAAAACAATTCTATTTCCAGTAATTTAGAGGAGCAACCTTGGATATTCTGATGGAATAATTTTATAGTATGTTGCACTCCCTTTGGTTTTTTATTATTATTATTATGTGTAATATTGCCAGAAGCTACCTTTTTACTATTCAGTATTAATAATTGGTTGTTTGAAGGGGTAACTTCTGTTGTCTTACTACCTAGTTTAAAGAGGTATCCGGAGTGACATCCACAACTACAACTGAAGAGTCTAGAATGCCCATGTGGGTTCCAGTAGGAAGAGAATACCCTATCTGACTGGTAGTGGCCTCCAAAGATGTTGGTGTTATAGGTGGATCCTCCTTCGTACAACATGATAATTCATAATTAATTACTATGTTGTTAGTATAACTAGACAACACAGACTCGTCACTAATACTACAATTTGTTATATTAGCTATAACCTCATTAATATTATATGCTATCAACATAGCAATCATACGTCTACATTCATAAGACAGAGATAAAGTTCTCTGAGTTAACTTAAAACCACTAATAAACTTATTAGTGTCAAAATACATTAATTTGTCACTATGACAACATGTCATTGTGACTGTCATGTCATTAAAAACGAAAGTACTTAGTACTTCACATTTTTTTTGTTATCTGCTATCAGCAACAAAATATTATAGAAATGTTTGTCGTGCTTTGGTTTGCCGAGCGAAAATTATGTCGCGCTATCGTTCGTCGATCAAAAGTTTCGTCGTCCCTTCGATGGTCGTGAAAACAATCAGTCGCAATAACGTTCGTCGATCAAAAGTTTCGTCGTGCCATCGTTTGTCGTGAAAACAATCTGTCGCGCTAACGTTCGTCGAGCTGATGTTCTGTCGCACCGCTGATAGTCGACCTTTCGTACTGTCGCCCTAGCATTTGTCGCGCCTTTGTTTGTCGCAACTTTGATACGGAGTCGATTTAATTAGCTATTGGTATTTCAGTCGGTCAATCATATCAGTTAGCATAAGTTACACAATATTTTTCTGTCAATCCAATTTTGTCTAATAATTAGCCTTTCAGAAGCCGAGTGTTAGACTGGGAAAATGGAGTTGGTGTTCCTCTTTTCCAAAAAAATATTAAGACTGTAACGAACATAATTACACCTTCGATTTTACCAGCAATTGAAAACGCATATTGTGTAAAACCCTGCTTTAAAAGGGCTAAATGTTCTACATGAATGTCAGTCCGTGAAACATATTCTGAACATTATTATCTGAGACCACACACACAGCTTTGATTTCAAACAAACAAAATGTACTCAAAATCATGTTTCATGCCAGCCCTGTCCAAAATTTTGTCCCCGTGCTTGTGAACCCATCACAAAGTGACCCCAATCACCAAACACCGTGCATTTATGAATTGTGTGGTAGTTTAAAAATATTGTGTGTGCTCCCAGGACATCATATAAATATGGTATAATATCATGTAGTAGGAACGCACTCGGTATGTCTTCAATAGCGAAAGTCGAAAATGCTCTGTTGTATCATATTTATGTATTGCTACTAAAACATTTTAGGAGTATCAGATGTTACAAAACGGGATACAAGACCATCTAAATCCCGAAACCTATCGATCATCATAATTATAAAAATACAGGGTGGCAGGGACATCGACGCGAAGCCTGTTACCATAGATTCAGTACATGATTCTGATTCCTCATGGGGTTCAGAATCATGTACTGAATCCATGGTAACAGGCTTCGCGTCGATGTCCCTGCCACCCTGTATATAAATACCAAGATATAAAATTGTGCTACTGATTTTAACGCTAAATGATAATTAACCTTTGAATACATGAACTTACAGTACCTGGTCGTTAGGCTGACGTCCACTGGAGCGGATTATTAACTAATCAAATCTAAACTCAGGGAGAGTCAAGATTCTATTGGTTAATATTGGCACATCTCCGCTCCTCTTTTCTTCTCTCCGCTCCAGTGGACAGGCAGCCTTAATATGGCACATCTGAGTTTTAGAAAAAGACTGTCACAGAGGCAAACGCTCTTAAAACCTGAACTTTTTTAATTTGTTGTGCCATAGTAACATCCTGTTACTGAGATGATTTTCTAAAATTCGTGGATGCAGTTTTCATTTCATTTCCTTTTTCATACTACCCTCCATGACACACTACAGAGCATTCCCGTACCGTATAATAAATGACGTCTATCTCGATAACAACTCGTGTCGCTAACAAGATGGAGTACTTACGAGTGTCTCGGGTGCGTGAGGAGCGCGGTGGGATCGCGTTGCTTTATCTCGCTCTCGCGCACGGCCTCCGTCATCGACTTGAAGGCTGAGTTGTGCACGCTGGAATGAGACAGATACATTTTATTACAGGAAAAAATACACAAGGGAGTGAAAGCTGAACAGAGTAAGGTATTTCCTGATGAAATTGAGCACGCCCAAGGAGCCGTTAGATGTATGTAGAAGTTTGTACTTTATGATACTATTAGTAATAATGTGTATTATTTTAATTCTTCCATAAAATACACTGCTTTGCGCTTTTCACGGTGGAACCAGGAGAGGGTTGATGGCCAAAGAATAAGAAATATGCAATGGAAGTTTAGACAGTTCCCAAAATTGGACTATACTGTAAGATTTTCCGACGGTAAAGATTTTACACCATATTGTGACATGTATTAACATATATGTCTTATAGAAGTCATAAGTATTTCGCTGTTTCTAAATAGTAAAAAAAAAAGCAATGACGGCTGACCTGCCCCCTTCGTGCTTGAGTGCATACTTGGTAGAGATAAAAAAGGTTCATTTTTCATATCTTGAGTAGGTACAGCGCCGTGTCATGACTATAACGAACAATCAGTTTGTTAGATTTGCTATCTAATATGTAAAAAACTATATATTTTTTTCAATTACAACGTTTTTATGACCTACGCGCCAATTAAACTAAAATAAAAAATTGAGAATTTAAAGTTGACTACTTATACCTTTTCCTACTTCAAGATAAAAGATAATCTATAAAGAACACAACTTACAATTTAATTTCAATACCTAATCCATACACAACGCAACGTTTTTACAAAAACCTTTCAACCAGATAATCTAATGAAACATGTACTTCGAATCAATCTGCAACTATACCTGAAGCGGTAGAATACCAAACGAAACTGCAGGACTACATGCAAGGAGCAGTATCGAGACTACTGCAAACTACCTAGATATGGGCATAACGTCAGACGGGCATGTGTGACGGTGCGGCGCTCGGCAGGCTGGCGCGCGGCCGCGCGCTGGCCGGCGACACGGACGAGAAGCGCGGCCGCGCCCACGGCGCCAGCCAGCGCCGCGGCCAGCGCACCCACAGGTAGGGCGCGCGCCGCAGCGCGGCCTGGCGCGCGCGCGCGCGGCGCAGCAGGCTGGGCACGGCCCACAGCACGGCGCGCCCGGCCGCCTCCTCCATGGTGCCCGTGTCGTGCCGCGCGCTACACACACGCCGCCGCCGCGTCACATCTACGCTAATACTCGCGCTTACTAGCTCTACGGAACAGGAGCGAAGGCGTCCCGAAATACCCGCGTATTTCGAGTCTGACTCGCGCACCGAGGGTTCCGTACCTTGGAACAAAAAATATTATTCGATTTTCTGTTCAATTTTCGATTTCGGGGACCGCATAAATAAAAGACAATGGGCAAATGTGTTCCGAATGCTCGCACCACTAACGAGACCTATGTTACTCAATAGTCTAGACTCTCTGAAATGAGGTTGTTGCGTTCAAGGTATTCGGTAAGTAAATTTAAAGAAAGAAAATGAGTGAGATGAGAGTTTGGAAAGAGTAGGTAGAATGGAGATCGGCCTATAATTGTTGACATAGCTTTTGTCCCCAGCTTTGTGGATAGGATGCCTGTGTCAAATGCTAAAATAAATAACTGGGTAAGTGGGGGAACTAAAAAGTTCTTTTTATGCTTAAGGAACCGAGCAGAAATGGGGTCAACACTTTCAGAGCAGGTGTTTTTAAGGTTACAAATGAGTGAGTCTAATGTAGATGAGCGACTGAACAGCTGGTAGGGGTAGGTACTGATAGGTACCCACCCCCACAAACCCTACCTACCTTAGGTAGGTAGGTGATGATTTAATATCTTCTCTTAGGGGGTTTTCAACTTGTATTAAAGGCCTTTGTAGTGTCAGTAATTTTTCTGATAACCTTCCAAAACTGTTTTCTTATTACGCTGCTCGCTAAGAATCACCTCTTTCTCGGATTCTTGTCTTTTTTTTCTGTTATGGGCTAATAGTAGGCCGTGAGACGCCATCAAATTTAGGTAGCTATGAGGTCGAGGGTCAGAATTGTTTTCTGTAGTATCAATATTCATGTCATCGACAAATACAATATTTTTATTAGATGAGTACTTTAAAAGAAGTTCGTTCAAAGAGTTCAAGAGACCAAAGATTTATTGCGCAGGAGTACGATAAATTGCTATTATAACAGTGTCAATATTTATTTTCACAAAAAAACAGATAGTTAATTGACTCAGGCGTGACTTTGCGAAAATCCATTATAAAATACAATAGACGATGTATATTTAGTAACTTAATCCGCTTAACTGTTCTTAAAGAGTCTTAAAGAACCCTGTAAGAAATCGACACGTGTTTCGCCTCTCAACGAGGCATCCTCAGGATGACGATTGACTTGTTGCGAACTCGGACACGAAGTGTTGCTACGACACAAGCCGAACGCAAAGTGAGCTTCAACCGCCCGACAACCCCACTTATATAGGATCGTTTTTCGCCCACCAGGGCTAGGATCGTTATCAGTGCGATAAGCAAACAATCGCAACAAAGGTGACCTCGGAATACTCGTATTTAATTCGTTCAACAGTGTAACGTTTCCTGTATTATATTTGCAATTTCTAAACTCTCTAGTACTGACATTTTGTAACCTTTATCACATGTGTGTAAAATTTTGAGTGTTATTATTATTTAACGAATGACCGGAATCTATTAAGTGTTGAGCAAAATGGGATCTTTCTGGACAATTATTTCTGTATGCTGTAATATGTTCTTTATATCTAGTTTGAAAATTACGACCAGTTTGACCTATGTAAATACCATTACAATCATCGCAATGTAACTTATAAACACCTGATTTTTTATGGTTTTCTAATCGATCTTTTCCGTTACAAATCTGCTTTAATGAATTATTTGTTTTAAAAGCTACCCTAACTACATTGCGAAACAATGTTTTTGAAACCCTATCACTTATTGATCCTAAGTATGTCAAACTACCTATGTATTCATGTGGTCTTTCTGGAGGCAAGGGGTACAAAAGTGAACGAACTATTTTACGACGTTTCGTTTGAATCAAATCATCCACCATTTTCTTAGTGTATCCATTACTCTCAGCTATATGATAAACTAGCTTCTGCCCGCGACTTCGTCCGCGTGGAATAGTTTTACTTTGGGCTAACGGTTACTTTGAAACCCCCCCGATTTTGAAACATTTTTTATTGGTGCCCGGCTCCTTTTGGTTTTAGCGTGATGATATATAGCCTATAGCCTTCCTCGATAAATGGGCTATCTAACACTGAAAGAATTTTTCAAATCGGACCAGTAGCGCGTTCCTGAAATTAGCGCGTTCAAGCAAACAAACAAACAGACAAACTCTTCAGCTTTATAATTAGTATAAGATAGATAATGTTAAGTTCTCTGTTATAATTATCTTGGGAAAGTGGTACTGACATTAATCTATGAGTGAAACTACGATAAGCTGCTAATTTATGTTGAATCGGATGACAAGATGACGCAGGAATCGTAACATCTGTATAAGTTGGCTTTCTATAAATCTGAAAATCGTGTTTATTATTTATTCTTGAAATAGTTAAATCTAAAAAGTTAAGAGATCCATCAATTTCTAATTCTAACTTAATTTTAGGACGCAGACTATTGATTTTATTAACAAAAACATCGATTTGACGCAATGTACCGGTCCAACATATAATTATGTCGTCAACATAGCGGTAATAATATAAAATTTGAGGCTGTCCAACAATGTATTTATTTTCAAAATGGTCCATAAAAATATCTGCCATAAGGGGACTGAGTGGAGAACCCATGGCTAAACCTTCTTTTTATTTGTAATATTGATTATTAAACATAAAATAATTTTGTTCCATATAAATCTTGGTCAAAGATAACAATTCATGAACCTCACCAGGATGAATTCGCTGTTTTTAAAAAGATCTTCAAGTATCAGTAAACATTCTTCATAAGGAACGTTTGTAATAACTTTGCACCAGTAGGCAAATTGATATCCTTAACCTTCTCTACCAACTGTTAAACTATTTTTAAGAGTAAACTTTGGTTTAAAATTTGATCTCGACTTCAATAAATAGTTCAAATGTTTTGACAAATTATATGCTGGAGCACCGATATAAGACACCACTGGCCGTATAGGGATATTATCTTTATGGATCTTAGGCAAACCGTATAGCATAGAAGACCTAGGGTTCATAGGGACAATATATTTTAAAGGTTTTTGATCGATGTAAGATATGTGTTTGGTAATATTTTTTAACTGTGAAATATAAACTTTAGTGGGGTCTGAACCTAGTTGTTCAAAATCGCTAACCTGTATTACGTCCTTTACCTTTTGTACATAACTGTTTCTGTCTAAGATAACCACTGTATTTCCTTTATCGGCCTTAGTAATGACTATACTGTTTTGACCAATTTTGTTTTTCAAAGATCTATAAATACGTCCGTCTGTTGAACGAGACAATGAATTTGATGAGCTAAGAGACTGTTTAATATGAACAGATACCTGGTGTGCTACTGTCTCATTTTTTTTTCCTCTAACTATAGCCATTTCTGAATCTACTGCCAAAAGTTCCAATGGTTTTTGTGACAAGACGGGCTGGATATTAAATTTAAGTCCTTTCTCTAGCAAAGAAGTTTCTTCATTTGATAATTGAATGTTACTAAGGTTTTTACCACGTTGATGAAACGTATGAGGACATGTTAGCTGATTCCTTTGTCTGCCACTGTGAATAATAATGCCTTCACTACCATGACTAATGTTTCCTCTAACTAATCTTTCCAACTTCCTAGACTGTATCAAATATTTTTCGTGAGCTGAAATAGATGCAAATTCCCGCGCTTTATTGTCTAAAATATCAAATTCAATATTGTGTAGGCTGAAAACTAACTCTGTGTATAAAATTTTAAGGTGATATTTTAAGCTATCCCTAACCGAAAACCAGTGACGTATTTCCTCATTTAACCAAATGTTTTTTCCCTTCTATAATAATGTTTCTTCCTTCTTTTTTGTTTTGCGGATTAAGTTACTAAATATACATCGTCTATTGTATACTAAAAAACAGTTTACATCAAGCAGTAAAGGTTCTTTAACAGATAATTTTATGCTACAATTATGATAAATTACCACACCTTCGTTTTGGGTAGTGTTAGTGGAGGTATAGTTCTTAAGAGAAGGAATGACCTGAGTGCATGGCAGCCAACATTCTGTCAAGATAATGAGATGCCAATTTATGTTACTCTTGCAGAGCAACGTTTGGAAATCAATTTTCATCTATTTTGTTAAATATATTTACAAAAACATATTTTAAAATTACTTATATTTATTCTTTTTTGATATCCTTACAACAAGCCTTTGATATGTCACACTGTACAGTTGCCGCCAGCCAGCCAGTCAGCCGGACAGACAGACCCACGAGTGATCTTATAAGGGTTCCGATTTTTCCTGTTGTGGTACGGAACCCTAAAAACCAAATCGGATCAGCCGTTTGGGAGCTACGATGCCACAGATAAGCATGTTAAACTTATAACAGCCCTCTGTTTCCGTCGGGGATTAAAAAGTTATAGCTTAATGAAAATTTAAATAAATCCTTACATATTATAAAACAAAGTCGCCCGCCGCGTCTGTCTGTCTGTCTGAACGCGATAAACTCAAAAACTGCCGAACGGATTTTCAAACGGTTTTCACCATTGGACGGAGTGATTCATGTGGAAGGTTTTAGTGTATAATTCATTAAGGTTTTGTGTAAATTGGCTGAAATATGACGATTATTGTTGAAGATGTCGGAAAAAATCATGCCGACTGGGAGCTTTACTGGCGTGCGCTGCGTAAGTCGTGAGAGATAAATCAAATTTATGTTCTAGAGTATTGTATATCTTAAAAATTGCAACAAAAAAGTCCGCGATGGCATATGTCTTTCTTTTAAGGGTGACCCACAATAACCATTTATATCTTTCAAAATTGTATAAAATTTTCATTGTTATTTCCGAAGCTATTTTGACCGGTATCTTATTAATCCTTATCCAATTAAATAGGTTATTTAAATTGGGCATTCAATTTTGATTAAAATATGCCTTTACATGACATCATTTAAATGAATAGTTTAAGAGATATCACAGTTTCAAAATTACGCGTAACAAAATAATTATGGTTGACCACGCGGGCGCTGTAGTAGCCTACCACTGCGTCCGCTGAAAGTTAGTCAGTGATCTTTTCCTTGGCTATTAGGTATGTATTCCCGGTAGAACGTTCCCGTGGGATATTTTGCGACATCCACGCGGGTGAAGCCGCGGGTAAAAGCTAGTATAATATAAATAGCATATTCGTGTAGTCAAGACAAATATACCTCAATTGTTAATACCTCATTTGTTAATCAATTAAGCCATTTAGATAAAAAAAGGTTTTTTTAAACTTATTAGTAAAAGTTACTCCTTATTGAACAGTTTATTGAGTGACATGTCTCGTTAGTGGTGAACATTTAGACTAAGCCCATTAGATATTTTTGCCCAATCTCCTTTCTAAAGGGTTCCTTTTTACAATTTTGGTACGGAACCCTAAAAAGACAACAAACCCCAGTGGAAAAACTACTTCAAACACTGGACCTATATCCTTCCTGTGCCATATCTAATGTTGTAATAAAATCGTCTGGCATGAAGACGATGATATCCATCGTAAAAAATAGGTTGGAATCTCGTTTCCTACGAAATGTATGGGAAAAGTTTTTTTACGATTTCTGACTTTTCTAGTACTCAAACCTCAGTTGGTCCACAAGGGCTTTTTTATCCTTATAAGAAACAGGATCGATTGGCATCAAAAAAAGTTTTTGTCAAAACTGCCTATTTTCATGGCGACTGTATTATTTTTTGAAAATCTGTAAATGCCGATCAAAATGTCTCAAAAAGTTAAGGACAGTCTCCTAAGCCCGTTTTCCTGTAGCTACAACGGTTAATCTAAAAAAATCCACCCTGTATAAGTGTACTACGAAATTGCCCCGCAGATTTTGAAGAGGATTTGGCACCCTCACAGTACCGACAGATTATGATGAGCTGTAAACAGTAGCTGATGCATGGTAGTTGGTACTCACACAGTGAAGAGCACGTCTGGAATGAGCGTGGCCATGGGAATGAGGATCAGCCCCAGCCAGAACACCAGCGAGCTGTACAGCATGCGGTCCATGCCCAACATCACGGAGCCGATCAGGATTATTGGGTACACGTTGCTGAGGACAAATGAACTTCAGGTCACAGAATGTACAGCAACACAAGTTGTTATAACAACTGAAATATGGCGTTGACAATATTCTTGTTACAAATCACGCAAGTAAGATCTGTTACCATTTATATCTTAATTCTGTGATTTCCGTAAAGTAAGTAACTAAAACTCATTCTTCTTCTTCTCTTAGATTTTCTCTTTATCTTTAGATTTTATATCTTTCGATGTTGTGCTAATTGAGACAGTTTATAATAGGGATGCCTCGATACGCCTTTTTGCCGATACGATACCCTTATAAAAATATCGGCAATACCGATACGCTTACTGAATAAAAAAATGAAGGTAAATAAATAAAACACAAATCAGGTTATTTTTTAAATGAATATAAAAAGAACAAATAACAGGACAAACTAAATAAAACCGTTTAAAACTATAGACGGGTTGAGATTAGACGCACGACAACAGTCAACCTAGCGAAATGGGATAGTTAAGCGAGTGCCGAGGCCAAACTGGGCGGGTGAAACAAGACACTGAAGAAAGCGCGGGGTTTCCCTGAGCATAGTTAGTTCGTGCCTCGTTTGCAACGAAATAGACGAGACAACACGCGCGTTTACATTACATTTTTAAAGCGCGAAATTTGAATCGTATCCTTGAATCGGTAATAAAAATATCGCCGATGCCGATATATCGGCAAACTTCGAGTATCGCCGATATATCGGCATCGGTATCGGTATCGGATGCATCCTTAGTTTATAATAATGTATTTAACTCTTGCGACATCGATTACTGTATCCTTAGTCCCGAACGTAGATCTGCGGGTAACATACAAAAACTACCTTTTCGAAGGGGCAACTAGAACATGGATGTTGACTGATTATTTTTTGTCCGTATGGTAGATTATAAGAAAATATTGGACATGTATTTTTTTTTTTTTACGTAATTAAAAGATTACGGCAATACATTGAGTTAAAATGTGATATGACGACACTAACCGGTAGATTTTATATTGGCTTGTGACGTAGCTAGCTCCCACTCCCCAACTTTAATGCGTTTTATCTAAACCTGTTTTTATTAATATGATAAAGCAAAGAATACGTCTCTAATATTTTTTTTATTATTTGACTGACGGACTTAATAGATTTTTTTCCCTAGTCATCCCTATCAATTCAATTTTTTTTGGGAATTTTGATGTTCAAAGTGACTTTTAAGTGTCTAATTGTTTTTTTTTTATTATTTGTATTTGACATACTACGCGAGACTTATTATTGTGTTTTTGATTGCAGTATATGAGTATACAATTGGTAAAACCGCTAAATAGTTGACAATTAGCCATTTTACCTAGAGTAGTAGCTATAGCTGCACAAGGATGTGTTGGGGCGCCATCTTGTTTTTTCAATGTATTTCACAAAAGATTACTAACTACGCCTCCCTGTCAACCTCATTCGAGCGCCAAAAGATCTTTGTAGGCCTTTCGTTTAAAAGTAAACCTTAAGTAGATAGCATAGACTGAATAGTGTACTGACCTGTAGACGAGTATGAAGATGAACCACATGGCCACTGAGCCCCAGATGGCCAAGTGCGTGACCCATGTCCACGAGTGCGTCGATAGGCCCGCCTTCAAGCACACCGTCAGCACCACGTACTGCGAACCACACATGTCATGTTAATACAGTTGCCTAACTGATTGCAGAACAGGCGTTGCACAGAAAATACAGAAAACATTAAAAACAATTTAGAATATATGGACTGGTGTATATTGAGATCAGCTTTACTAACTGACGAAGTGATCTCGTACAGTCTGGAAAAGTTTTTACAATCGATACTGTAAACCGAAATATAATATACCTAGAGACCGGATGTCATGCATGATTTTAGTAATAAAAAAATAATAATTCAAAAATGCACCATATACGTTAATACACCGGTCCTCACACTAGGATTTCCTATGCCGTGTGTCAGGGTCTTCCATAATATGCAAAAAAAAAAACAAAAAAAAAAAAACAGATGAAACTAAAATCGTATTTAACCTAAAAAAACAATGACACAAAAAAAGCGTATTTTACCTAAAATCGCTTGATTTTGCATGCATTGTATTCTAAAATAGTAGATTGTTTACTAAGGGAGCAAACAACTATTTTTAAGGCGAGAGTGTTTCTTTGAATCCAAAGCGGAGCGAAGGATTCTATATTAAAGTAGAATCCTGAGCGCAGCGAGGGATTCAAAGTACATCACTCAAGCTTAAAATAGTGTTGCTCCCGAGATGAACACTCTACTTTTTATCACCCTCTATGAGAAAACAAACGTGTGCGGTCCGACCCCCATCAGGAACGAATTTCCTACTCACTGATTTACACAAAATAAAAAAAAATGAAAATAAAAAAAAATCGCAGTCGCCATGTTGGATTCACATTTTGACCTCACTATCGGGTTTACCACCCTCGAAAACTATGAAAACGATACCCATGACGATTTTTTTTTAAATTTTCGCATCTACCAACTTCGATTAAAATTTTGACCTCACTATCGGCTTTACCACCGTCAAAAACTACGAAAACGATACCCATGTCGAAAAATTTGAAAATTTTCGCATCCGCCATCTTGGATTTAAATTTTGACCTCACTAGCGGCTTTATGACCCTCGAAAACTATGAAAACGATACCCATGACGAAAAATTTGAAAACTTTCGCGTCCGCCATCTTGGATTTACATATTGACCTCACTATCGGCTTTACCACCGTCAAAAACTACGAAAACGATACCCATGACGAAAAATTTGAAAATTTATGCGTCCGCCATCTTGGATTTAAATTTTGACCTCACTATCGGCTTTACCACAATCGAAAACGATGAAAAAAAAAAAACTAATCCGCCATCTTGGATTTTATTTTTGATCAAATTCACACTTTCTCTCTCTCTTGCCAGCCTGTTACTTATTCATACAATGTTCGTGATCGATCTCTTTGGTGAATAGAACTTTTACTAACAATTTCCACATTCCAAATTCATGCTATTTTGGTCCCTGTTTACGAGGATTAAACTACGTCTTTTTGAATAGATGTGATAAAAATTAATTTAATTTGTATAATAATCCGGTCTCTAATCACAACTTATTTATCCAAGTCGAAATTGTTGAATTTGCCTGGAAGAGCTTAACATTTCATCATTCATGGATAACTGGATCAATTTGCAGGTGAATTAAGACGTTTGAAATATTGGGCAAAATGAAAATAAAAAACAGTGTAAGTAAGTGACAAAACAGACTTTTTTTATTTACAAAATAATTAAATTATTCGGTTAGACTGGAAGCCGACCCCAACTAGGCTAGGCAGATGCTGATGATTGCGGGTGTACTCACAGTGTAAACAAAGTTGCCCATGACCAGGTAGCCGCCGTCCTTGGCGTTGGGCCACAAGATGCTGTGGCTGCACAGCAGCATGGGCAGCCAGAACAGCAGCACCGAGTGCAGCAGCGCGTTCACGGCCCACACCCAGAACACGCGCACGTTGAACAGCATGCCCTGCTGCGACGGGATGTACAGCACCGGGTGCTGCGGGGCATCACACACCGGGATGGGTAACATAACTCACTTTATTTTATTTTAAATCGTCTTATGCCAGCCCCACACGTAACGATTTGCTTGCGCAAACTTAGGCTTGGGCAAATCTAAATTGACAGGTTTTCAAAGAAATTTACGCAAATTTCTCCTCACACAAATAACGATTTGTTTGCGCAAGCCTAAATTTGCGCAAACAAATCGTTACGTGTGTGGCTAGGATTACAATCACCTAACGACTTTACTTACCAACGTGCACACCGCCATCTTCCTATTGTCCCTACATAATATTAACATTACATTTGTCAGTAACAGCCTGGAGTTAGGACGTTGGCGGCGTGAGCTCGGCCCGCGCCTGTTGCAGCGCCGCGAGGGCCGGCTGTCTGCTGAGCACTGCGACAGTGACGGGAGAGTGCGCCTGTGTGTGCGCACACGCCTGCACTATAATATCTCCCGCGCCGAAGGTTAGTCTCCGTTGAGATTGGCCGCCGTGCCCGAAATACGGTTTAGGAGTATGAGGAACAGGGTGTAAAGTTCACTCATCCACCATAGAAAAGGGAGGATCCTCCAACCAGACGGGTGTTATGTCTGGCGGGCAACTGCCCATAGGTTGATATCGGATAGTCTTATCTATGTTTTTCGCTCGGTAAACTCTAACTACGCGATGCAGGAACTGTGTGACGTCATGTCTTTACTGCATAGTTCGTATGTCGCGGTGTAACCGCTACAACGGTCTTGGAAGACTATAGTATATTATCCCCACATACATAGATACATAAGTAACACCTTTTACTGAAGGTACAGGCAAAAACTACGGAATACCACATTTATTTTCCGTTGGGAAATCCTCATAGATACCCTCCGTCTGGGAAGAACCGAGGTTTATGTCGGACTCCTACCGACTAGTATATAGAACTTACCCTAAGCATGATCTCGGGCGAGCAGAGTTTGTCGAAGAGTCCAATGGCGAAGGGCGGCAGTGCAGTGAAGATCACGTTGTAGAACCCTATCGTCCAGCGCTCGAACAGGATCTGACCCGACCTGCACCACAACAAGCATCCAAACGATTCTTTGAATTTGTTATACATATTTATTTATTTATGTACACACAAGAAACGCTTTAAGAAGCCTTGCTTTATAAGACCTAAATACCACTTTGTTGGGTACAAAGTGGTAACCAACGGTACGTTGGTACGGTAATTTTTTGAAGTGGAACTTTAAAGTATATATCAATACTCATAATAATACATCAATTAAAGTGGTCAACCAGTAGCTTTGGAAAGCTAAAACTAGTTGTTAACTAAGAAATGAAGTTTTAGCTTTCCAGCTGGTCTGGTGGAATCGAACCAATCCTCGTACTTTAAAAAAAAACGTTCAAATTCAAGTCTCAATTTCATCTCAGCAAGAATCAATGTCAAAACTTGTGAAATATTTAAATTGGAGGTAGTTTTTGACATTGCGTTCGGCGCTTGATATAGCAACACGTCGTGTCCGGGTTCCCATCAAGTCAATCGTCATCCTGAGGATGTCTCGTTGGAAGGTGAAACACGTGTCGATTTCTTACAAGGTTCTTTATGACTCTTCAAGAACAGTTAAGCGGATTAGGTTACTAAATATACGTCGTCAATGGTATTTTATATTGAGCTCTTCAAAATACGGGAATATCCCCACAGATCAGTGTTGTAAAAAATACAAGTATGAAGGTTTTAAAATCGCGATGGTTTGAACTAAATCAGTTAATTTAAAGCTGCACTTTGCTCTTATTATAACTGTAGATGTATAATGAAACTGTAATGCTTAATACTGACCAGGCGGAGTATATGGCGAACCAGAGCTCGATGACGTAGAGGCAGATGTTCTTGTAGAAGGAGTACAGGATCAGCTTGCTGATGCGGGAGTAGTTCCACGCGCCGTGCACTAGCAGCAGACGCAGGAGGAAACGGAACTAAAACAACATTTATATCAAAATGCGAAAACAGCTGACAAATATTTACCTGTTTTTATTAATATTCTGTATGGAAATATGAAAGATCGCTCGATAGTACACTAAAATATGAATGACTAGCTGCGCCCCGCGGTTTCACTCGCATAAGTCTCGATCCCGAAGGAATATCGGGATAAAAAGTATCCTATGTTCTAACTTTAACTTTAGTTAGTTTTAATAACATATTGGATGCTATAGAATGATAGTAGACCATGGTCTGAACAACGTTTGTTCTAGCAAAACTGTGATTCAAATTTCACGTTGTAATATTATATAAGTAGTTAGGATTATCAAGTAATTTGAATAACAGTCGTATTCCTTTACGCACTCATGTGCCGAGAGTTGGTTTTTCTTAATTAAAACACGATTAAAATTCGTTCAAGTTTATAGAGTGCCCGACACTGCGACGTGACTTTTTTATCATTGATTCAGGCTTTGTTACGAGCAATATTTCTGTACTAGTGTTAAGTAGCACTTTTGCGTTTTTAGGGAGAAAAAATACAATATGTTAACTAACAGAGGGCGTTCCCGTTAACCCGCAATAGTATAGCGTCCATACATGCTAGAAAAAATATTAAAATCAAAAAAAAAAACTTTTTTTATTTTTTTATCATAAAATATTCACAAAAAATATTAATTTCATACGTAAAACAAACACTCTGTACACGCGCACTTGTCTTTCCACGTTGAAAGACAAGTGCCCGTGTACAGAGTGATACAATTAAGCATCAATTTTAAAAAAAAATTGAAAGGGGTTTGAAGATTTTGGCCCTAAAATCAGCCACCATTTTGATTTTTTTTCAAAATCGAGGTGCACAATAAATGTCATATATTTGGATAGAGGACACTTATACAAACTTAAAACTTCATATAACATAACATCATAAAACGTCACGTTTCTGAGATATTCAAAGATAAAAATAACAATTATTGTAACGAATTTATTTATTTATGTTGAACTTACTCATTAATTAATTGACTACACCTAGTGGATAAAACATAAGATTTTTTAATCATATTCGGTATTAATAATATCATCCAAGAAGGCAGCGAGAGGCTGAATAAGATTTTCTTGGGTGTCGCGCCCATGCCGTGCACCATATAAGACATATACCTTAAAACACACGTCCTCATTCGCGGAGGGCATACATATATTTTTGTCTCTTTCGCTCATAACTAAAATGTTACCTATACATGCTGCAATTATGTTTTCATAGTTCAATATACCTGAAGGGAAAAAAAACGAAAAAATCCTTGTTTCAGGGTTCAGTTTTCAACTTACATATCGGTGAATAACTCCGAAACCTGACGCTTTAGGATATTATGTCATATGACATTTTTTGTTTGTATAAGTGTCTTCTATCTAAATATATAACTTTCGATTTTCACCGCGATTCTGAAAAAAAAATCAAAATGGCGGCATCATGTTAGGGCCACCCTCCATACAAAAATCTTCTAACCCCTTTGATTAAAATATAAATAAAAAAAAACATTTTTTTTTTCAATTTTAATATTTTTTCTGGCATGTATGGACGCTATACTATTGCGGGTTAACGGGAACGCCCTCTGTTAGTTAACATACTGTATAGAAACGAAAATCTGAAAAAACAATATTACTCTGTATCCGGAGGAGATTTTCCAAAAATAAAAACAGGAAAATATACGCCCAAAGATGCTCTATCAGATTATATTTAGATAAAATAAATATCTTGGACAGTTACGTTTTCAGAATTTATTTTAATTTTTTTAATGAAAAGATCACCATTCTTCATCAATGAAAAAAATAAAAAGTATGTGAAATCGACACGTGGGTGTTTTACTCGTGCATTGTAAATGCATCCCATCCATTGATCGATAAATACCATAAACAGCAGAGGGATTTTTTTTGATCCTATGGAACACTGTGCCACGTTGTCAAACAAACGAACCCACGCAGCCAAAATGCGCCGCCTGCGCGTGCACAGCGTGCGCCGCGGTGGGCCAGCGCCTAATTCCGTTTAGTGAGTGATTAAGAATGTAACCTGAACAGGTTTGTTTCCAGTCTCATCTGATACTTTAGGAGCGGGTGTTACCTGCGCGATGCTGTAGTCGGACGCGCACACGGCCTGCAGCCCCTCGACGCCGGAGATGCCGACGCCGACGGACGCGCGCTGGATCATGGCCACGTCGTTGGCGCCGTCGCCTATCGCTAGCGTTACTGCTCCCGTCGCGGACGATACCATTTCTACCACCTGCGGTAACACAAATCGGTTGAAACTTGTCTTAAAGGGTTCGTTAACGTTGTGCGCCGCTGATGATAAAGGAGCTATTTCCCCTCGATTTTATATTACATGTATATTTCTTATGAACAGTCAGGGAAAATAATTGTTAAGTGGATTGACACACCACGTTAGGTCATGTTATAGCCGTTTCATTTGATGTTAAAGAATTAAGCTGCAATTTTAATTACGGACAATTTAATTTGTTGTCAATTTGCTAAGCAATAATTTTTCCTGGCTTTACTGACTTCGTTTACACAATCTCAACCGTACATTTTAGTTTAAAAAAGATATTTGACTCAAACTCAAACCATTTATTTCAATTAAATCATTTACAGACATTTTTGAATTGCCAAGGAATCTGTCAGTTGTGAGAACGATGTAGAAAGACACGGACAAAGACACGTTAAAAGCGTCCAGCGCATAAAGTAAACAGTTCAAAAAACATGCGGGCCAGTCTTTAGGGACTGCCGATAGAAGTGAAAACTAAGTAACGCCATCTATCGAAAATGTCAGGAATTTATGTGGCTTGCTGTCAATACAAGCACGAAAGCTGTAGCTCCATTAAACAAAATTCAAAAATAAAAATAAAACAGAGTGCGCTGTCAACAAAAAAGTGCTCAACGCGCCTAAAGAAGTTATCACTTTAATAAAATAAGTAATTTAATTAAACCGTGGCATCTAAGAGATGACTAGTCCCAACTGACGGCGCAATCGAAATAGTCTTAAATACCCGTGGTACTAACCTCAGCCTTCTGTATGGGCGACACCCTGCAGCATATGACCACCTTGCAGGATATGCAGAGGTCCAAGAAGTCCTTCTTCAGGTCGCAGCCCATGGCGTACTTGAGCGTCTTGCCGTCGATGATCAGCGCGATGTCGTTCTGCTTGCCGAGGTTCTCGCCGAACTCGACCATCTGACGGGATATGCACTCGCGGGTACCCTGGGAGAAAACGTTAGTGTTAGACAGGCTGGACGTGGAGAAATTTTAATATAGATTCCTCGAAGTATAGAGGGGGGAGCCATTAAAATTCCTAAAATGAACGCCAATAAAGCTTGCACAAAAATTGTTTATGGTGGTGCTCAAAATGGGTTAATGAGTTCTGTTCCAAGTGAATTGTTTCAAACAATTATATTTGTATTTTATTTAAAAACACTGCCTACTTATGTACGAAGGGCCCTACGATTAAGTTCCTATTAACTTACTTGGCAGATAATTTCATACAAATTTTGTTCCATTTTTGAATTTATTCAGTAAGTAGTGGCTATTCGTAGGTGGTGAAATAGGCCCTAAATCTAACGTTAACAGTCCTAAATCCTAGAGTAAGTAAAGTCCTAGTTACATTTTACTTAGCTATACATTTCTTTATTCCGAACAAATATAAAATACGAGCATACCTACCTACACAATTTCTAAGGTGCCAACCCTAGTAAGGCAGAATCCATCAAGATTTTAGACTAGTGGACTCTGCCCCATCAAATCGAACTAGTGGGGCAGATTCCACTGAACAGCAGGCGGCTTGGTGGGGCAAAGTGGAATGATTCCGTAATTACTCGACATTGAGATTTGCACAACACAACCGCAACTTTTTTTGAGTTTTGGTCCACGTTCGTCCATTCATACGATTTTAAACATGGCATGATGACATTATGCATTATCAGACAGACGCAGACGAAAAGATTTCGTGACATTTTTTAAAGTTTTAAGTGCAGTGATGGAGTGGAATCAAGAAAATACATTATTTTTGATACAATTACTTTGAGCTCTTTAAAATCGCTTTCTGAACACCGTTTTTTTTATAAACGTGTCGTCAATTTTCAGTTCCTTATAAATATTGAACGAACCACAGACATATAAAGAGTAGCAGACCAAACATTAATCCATAGTTATATTTATATAGATGGATATGATTCTTTATCCTTTTTTTGCTAAGCGACAAGCCGTAAATTCTATCTCGTTCTGTCACCTGTTGTCATACTGACTCACACATAAACAAAATTTGACGCGTAGCTTGTCTATCCCGCGCCGCCATATTGACAAGCAGCATCTTCTGCATCGCGTTCTATGTTTCAACCGCGTTGGATAGTCAGGGACGGATTTGGCAACAAAGACGAAATTTTTTGTAAAATATTTACCATTGAATTATCAAACAAACTCAAGTTAGTTTACGATTTTTTATAATTTTTTTTGGTGACATCTTTCCAGAATACTGCAGTGCAGATTTTCGGTGTCAACACACATGCTATTGTAATAAATTATAAAATTAATTATGTTACCATAAGTCTGTGTGATGGATAACATGAACATAGGCATAGGTGTACATAAATAGGTATAGGCTATTCACATAATTTTGAAATTTCATTCGGCAGGTAATAATCTAATAATTGTTTGATTGTCTTTATTGATAAGTAATCTACACTTCTTTTATCCAGAGAATATCGATGGTTGCGGATTTTCAATAAGTACCTATATTGGTTGTTTAAATATCGTTACATAATACCGGCAACCGGCCCTAGGCCGGCCCTGTATTGACAACTTTCCTTATGTGTGCGTAATGGCTACGCAATTTTTAGCGAATGTTTGGTCTGCTACTCTTTATATGTCTGTGGAACGAACGAGGTCGCAGGTAGGCACGGTCGGACACGGAATCTACTTTTCTTTGAAGCACTAAATCTACTATTGCTAGAACAGCAGACACATCTTCCTCGTCGGAACAGATTTTTGAAAAGAGCGATTTTGGGGCGTGGCCTAAATATTAAACACAAATATACAGTTCGCGTCAAATAACTTTGCCGCTCTGAAGTCGACTACAAATGACTGCGCAGTTGTCAATCTTGATTAAAAAACAGTGGTCATAAACCGCGTCGTGAAAATTAATATCTAAATTTCCATGTACTACGTGTTCGTACGAGTGTTTGCGGTGCCGCCACCGCAGAGGGCGCGGGTGAAAATCGCTCCGTGAGTTCTTAGCCTCAAAGGGGTATAATTATGATCCGTAGAATAGCAGCAGTACTCACGTCCAAGCTGTCCTCGTTGAGTATGATGAGCGGCATGTTGCTGTGCAGCAGGCGCGCGGAGTGGCCGATGTTGATGGCCGTCTCCTGCTTGTCGCCCGTCAGCACCCACAGGTTGATGTTGGCCATCAGCAGGGCTGCTATCGTCTCGGGCACTCCGTCCTGTTTACAATATGTGTCAGTTGGATAGCCTCACTCTCGAATATTGACAGTTTGAGCAAGTAGCTAGATGAGTACTATTTATCAAATCCCAGGGAATCTATATTTATAACTAAGTAGCTTCTGCCCGCGACTTCGTCCGTTTTTTTACATAAAACATATCCTATGACAGTTGACAATAGTTTAGATCAGTGAAAAAAAATTTGAAATAGGATGAGTAGTTTCGGCGATTACCTGCTACATCCAAACTTACAAACCTATTTATAATATTAGTGTAGATACCAGTGCACAAATCGCGTCGCGGGCAAATTGTTACGTGTAATATTAGAGTGTGCGCCTGACCTGCAGCTTGTCCTCGATGGCGGTAGCACCCAGCAGTCGCAGGTTGTTCTCTATGAGCATGGCGGCCTCCTCGATCTTCATGTCGCGGTCCTGTATCGCGATGCTGGCCTTGTGGTAGGTGTTGGCCCAGTCCTGCACGACGGACATACATTAGTACGATATCAGAGGGAGAGGGGATCTAACATTAACACTCCCTGTTCATGTTGTTCTAAAATCAAACGACAGTTGCATAAAAAATATGCAAGTAAAATAAAGCAGGTCCTAGATTGAATTGCGAGTCACGGCGTTAGTAAGTCACTGAAATAATTGGCTGTGGGTAAAAAAAAAGAGCAGTTTTTTATATTTTATTTACTAGTGTAGCCGCGGTTAGAAGGAAAGAAAAATATTCTGAGATTTAAAAATAGTCAAATTGCCTATACATTGTTTACTGCTACAACCGTAGACATTAGACATCTTGGTCTATATCATCACTTATGACGCGCTTTTATCAGACTGTTATGACATGACTGCTGCTGCTGCTGCACGGCTGTGTTAGTAGTTCAGTCGGGAATATAAGTAGCAGTGACCTGATAGAACTGCTCGGAGATGTCGGCCACGGCGAACACGAGCGTGCGCAGCCCGTCGCACGCGAACAGCTCCAGGTGCGCCAGCGTGGCGTCGGCGTGGCGCGCGTGCGGGCCGCCCGCCAGGCGCGGGTAGATCACGGAGTCCGCGCCCTTGCAGTACAGCTTGATCTCTCCTGCACAAGCAACATACGTCATCATTATCGTGTTTATCCCTTATTACAACTTTGTAACTTAGGTACTTAAGAGGGCCCTTCCCGGTCCGTCTATCGGCAACGCGAGCATGGTCGAAAAGCATGCTGTTTCATCGAGCGCAAGTGAGAACTGCTAACGAGCAAGTGAGAACGCGATAACATTGTACGAAGAACAGTGTTTAAAGATTTGTTTCAGCCCATACGCGTTTTTGAGTAAGCCTTACAAGTTTGTGAAATAAATGTTTGTCATTTAGAATCTTCATTACAAGTGCGAGGTTTCTAGGAAGATGTTTTCTTTACTTTTCTAATTCATGAGTACATTATGACCGGCCAAAGTTCAGGTAAAATTTGTGCAAAAAAGCCGATTTTTGGAGGCTTATACTGAATTTGTT
The DNA here is from genome assembly GCA_948150665.1 of Conistra vaccinii. Taxonomy (NCBI): domain Eukaryota; kingdom Metazoa; phylum Arthropoda; class Insecta; order Lepidoptera; family Noctuidae; genus Conistra; species Conistra vaccinii. The sequence goes on from OX411324.1 coordinate 961,642, forward strand.
TCTAATTTATTTTATTTTTTGTTCTCATAGAAACCTAGATATTGTGCACAAGATACATATTACATTAAAAATTTTAAAGAAAGATGTGTTACTACGCCATAATCATGTACAAGCGTTTGTATGAAAAGTATGACGGGTTGGCCGCCCTTAAGTCAATGTAATTGAAGTGGAAACTTCAGTAGCGTCTATACGCACAAGCGGTTAACCACGGGAGCAGCTAACCGCACGGCTTGCCTCTTTTTATGGTTTTAATATGAAACTGCTTATGGTTGTACGCGCTTAACCGCCATCAAACGCGGCGGTTAGCCGCGCGGTTAACCGCTAGTGCATATGGGGGCTTAGGCGTGTTGAGTGATATTTTGTACGGGAAAAGATGGTTTACGTCACCGACACGCCGGCGACATGCTGTACGAGGGCTGCACTAAAAGTATCGGGAATGGAATATTTCCACTGTTCCAGTCATATTAAAATCTTTTTAATTGAAAACGCCTTGGTTTTAAAAATCGAATACCATTTATTTATTTAAAAAAGTTAAATTTAAAATTTAAAAAACCCCCGACACAAAAAAATCCTTTTAAAAGCTAGTACATACGATACGATCGACACGTGCCTCGCTTAAATCTACGCAGCTATACGTATTTTTCCCACAGTAAAGTTAGTTACTAATTTATCCGGATTTTTTTTTTGCTTCTCTATCATCAGACCCTGATAAATATATAATTTTTATCTATAACCTATTCATTGAGACCATTCCAATGAGCCCAAACACGATACCACTGCTGTAAGTTGGTGAGGAGTTGAGTATCCTGCAAATACCAGGTAATGTTGCAGCATCAGTTCAAGGTTACTATGTTATTCTAATACCATTGAAGTTACAGATAACCAAATTTAAATTCAATCAGACCTGTGGAAGATGCTAAAATCCATTCATCAATAAGAAAAGACCTGATAATCTTCAAACGGCTGAATCATCGATCACTAATAAAAAACTAGATACACAATCCCAAACAAAAGTTCTCTTAAAACCGTCACCAAAATGTGTTTAGGTAATAATAGTTGAAATAAATATACATTAATGTAAATTCAACCTTAAACGCAATACTTAAAGTATATTTCACAAAGCTATGTACAAAAAGCAATAAATTTTTACGACCTATTCTCATTGTCAACGTATGTTCAAAACAAAATCAACCTTACACGCATGTCTTAAAGTTCGAATTAAAAAGTTTTACGATTCAGGCCCTCCGCTAGGACAAGGAATGAATGGAGTCGAACTGTCCAATATTTTTTTATAAATACTGTAATAATAAATGGCCTTTTTAGGGTTCCGTACCCGTAGGGTGACAAACGGAACCCTATTCATAAGCCTCCGCTGTCCGTCTGTCTGTCAGCGAGCTCTATCTCATGAACCGTAATAAGTAGGCAGTTGAAAATTTCACAGATTGAGCATTTCTATTGCCGCAAGAGCAACAAATAATAATATTAAAAATTAAAGGGGGGTCGCCATACAATAAAATTAAATTTTGAAAAAAAAATTAATCTGACCCTGGCATGTGGGGTATCATTTTCTAGAACTCATCGAGTAGAGAATAAATATAATTTTTATTTGTTTTTATCTTCAAAAATGATGAATTAGGGAGCCGTAGAAGTTGTCTGTTTTAGACCATTTTTGTACGAGCTCTATCTCAACAACTAAACAAATTAGGAATTTGAAACTTGTGTGTATCATGTAACATATACTGTTTATAATCAACAAATACTAAAAACGCCGATTCATAACGTATTTTATATAATACTAGCTTTTACCCGCGGCTTCGCCCGCGTGGATGTCGCAAAATATTCCACGGGAACGTTCTACCAGGAATACATACCTAATAGCCAAGGAAAAGATCATTGACTAACTTTCAGCAGACGCAGTGGTAGGCTACTACAGCGCCCGCGTAGTCAACCATTATTATTTTGTTACGCGTAATTTTGAAACTGTGATATCTCTTAAACTATTCATTTAAATGATGTGATGTAAAGGCATATTTTGATCGAAATTGAATGCCCAATTTAAATAACCTATTTAATTGGATAAGGATTAATAAGATACCGGTCAAAATAGCTTCGGAAATAACAATGAAAATTTTATACAATTTTGAAAGATAAAAATGGTTATTGTGGGTCACCCTTAAAAGATAGACATATGCCATCGCGGACTTTTTTGTTGCAATTTTTAAGATATACAATACTCTAGAACATAAATTTGATTTATCTCTCACGACTTACGCAGCGCACGCCAGTAAAGCTCCCAGTCGGCATGATTTTTTCCGACATCTTCAACAATAATCGTCATATTTCAGCCAATTTACACAAAACCTTAATGAATTATACACTAAAACCTTCCACATGAATCACTCCGTCTAATGGTGAAAACCGTTTGAAAATCCGTTCGGCAGTTTTTGAGTTTATCGCGTTCAGACAGACAGACAGACAGACAGACAGACAGACGCGGCGGGCGACTTTGTTTTATAATATGTAAGGATGGGCAATTTTCTGCAACTTAAAGTAATAATTTTGTATTTCATGCTAATATTATGCGATATAAATTCCACAGATAACTATTTAATAGTCGAAGTAATGACATGGAATTAGTAAGTACCTACTATCATGGCAGCATATACTATTTCGATCATTTAAATTTCGATCATCCAAAAAGGTCTACAAAATAAACTTTCTTCACAAGATTTTAAAACCGGCCAGTATTTTTTGAGTTTAAGAACTTTATCGACTTTTTTCAAAGTATCCCTAGACGGTGTTGATATGTGTGTACCTCATGTTAAAACTACACTCCAATAGACAATAATTATATTCAGTAACATTGAAAAGAATGCTGGCACATACAGTGTACTATTCAGTTACCTTAAACCGTTGTGGATACAATTTCATATTGAGAAAAATTATTGGTGTAAAAATATTCGGTCAGGGCGGCCAATCTCAACGGAGACTGGCCTTCGGCGCGGGAGATATTATAGTGCACAAGTGTGTGCGCAGACACGAGTGCACTCTGTCTTCCCTCACTCTCATAGTCCGATGGGATGTGTAAAAATAATAAGTAAGAAATAATAGATTTCTGTATGACTATCAAAAATGACGTAAATAAATACCTGTATTGACCCGTGCGTTTGCACTGGCGAAACATCACGACAAAACATGTTGAAATCTTTAGTTCCTGTCAAACATTGTATGAAAAATTGACAGAAAATAGAGATTCCAACATGTTTTGTTGTGAATGTTTCGCCAGTGCAAACGCACAGTTATAATTAAAATTTGGCGTACTACTTACATTCTATTTTGTACAATATAGTCTGATGTAGCAAGAGAAATCCTTTTATTTATAAGTAACTAGCTTTACCCGGCCTGGCTTCGCACGGTTAGCACTAAGTACTTATCTACGGCGCATCTGCCTTTCCTAATTACCTATTTCTACCTAATTACCTAACCTACCTACCTACCCTACCCTTCTTACCAGGGTAGGTAGGTACCTAACCTACCCTACCTAACCTACATATCTACCTGCTTACATATCATATATACCTATTTATACCTACTAATACTATGTTAGTAGCAAATAAATAACTTTGACTTTAGTTAATGCATGTTACTGGATAAAGTTAACTTAATATTTTTCTCTTAAAATAAATGAAATATACTCCTACACCTATATTTTAACACAACAACATTTTTTCATTAAAATTAGACAATTTCTTTACAAATCTTTGTTTTTTTATAGCGCCTCTGTTGTTACCTTTACGAAAGTACCTATTACAAAAATTCATAGTGTTAAATCTTGTACCTACGACATGGTATGGAACCCTTCGTGTGCGAGTCCGACTCGCACTTGACAGATTTTATTTAATTTCGTTAAGGATTTATGTATTTAAAAAAAATGCGTACTTTAAGCACATTTTATTCTATTCTATGGGGTATAATGTGTAATGATTATAATTTACCTGAATGTAAATGTTTTTGGATAGGGCACCACGTTTATTTATTAATGAAACTAATACACCTACAAGGTGTATCTATTCATACCGGAAATCTCTTAAGGGCTCATTGTACTCATCATTATGAACAACTTTCACTATAGGGCCAACACTGAAATCGCGAAAAAATAAACAGCTATTCCCTACATTTACATTCGCATATCTCGTCAAAACGTAGGGTACAGCAGATTTTTTTTTATTGATTTCGTGCTACGAATCATTTTTTTTTTTTTTTTTTTAAGTGAAAACTTCTTTAGCGGCGTTTTGCACTTTTTTTGGGATGGGTAAAAAATGTTAAACACGCGTCAGGACAGGTGACCTGATCGGAAATTCGTAAGAAATTTTTGTTAGATTGCGTTACTTAGTTTTCACTTCTATATGCAGTAACCAAAGACTGCCCCGCATATATTTTTTAATCTAATTGTTAAACTACAGATTTAAAACTGATAAACTATTAAACTTACAGGCAACGTCGCAAATAGCTGTCAAATATTTACCTGTTTTGATTAATTTGTCAAAAGTGTCTGGAAATATGAAATATCGCTACTGAATTAGAATATTAATAATGAATTGCAATTATAACACTGAATTTGATGTTGTTGTTGTTTGCTGTTGTCATTTTAGGTATTTGGAAAGTTTACAAATACTATTTATACATCTAAAACAAAATTTTTACATCTAAATATAAAATCTAAAACTAATTCGGTGTTGCGATACTATTATAGCGTAGGTAATTATATTAACAAATAGGCCTAGTTTCCATACTGTCCATATATTTACTATGATGTTACTATAATATTAACAGAAACAGCAAAGTATGTAGCGTCTCCACAAATGGGAACAGAATGAACGCACATAACCCAAACAATTTAAGTGGGCATGCGATAGTATGATTAATGCGTTTAGTAAGAGTCTTTACAATTGAGATGCTTTATAACTCCTGCTGTTTAATACGACTTAATTTAAAAAAATGTTTTTACGATGATTTCTTGACAAAATATTAGCATTTATAATACAGTGATAACAATTATTTAATGATAATATTAATACTTACCGAAAATATGAAACTCCATCCTTTTTTAGCGTTCTAGATGTGTGATTTTTACAATTTTTAAACGACCACTGAGGCATGTTTACCGTCGGAGCGTTCGAATGCTACTAAATCAAAAGCGCACCCAAATGTTCAAGTGGGTGCTCATTTGGTGAGGACATTTTTTGCCGCTGATTGTGCATCTAGTTTTTTATTAGTGATCGATGCCATTCAAACAAAACAAAAAAATCTAAATCGGTTCAACCGTTTGGGAGCTACGATGCCACAGACAGATACACAGATACACACGTTAAACTTATAACACCCCTTCGGTTTCCGTCGGGGGTTAAAAAAGATTCTCGGTCTTGTCACAAGGTTTTGTCAAACTTGTTTAGTCATTGAGAAAATGGAATTGACTCGAGAAAATTCAAGAGCGATGATTTATTATGACTTTCGAAGTGGTTTTACACAAAAACAGTGTGTTGACCAGATGATTTCTGCATTTGGTGATGAAGCCCCATCCAAAACCACAATTTATCGCTGGTTTGCTGAATTTCAACGTGGACGTGTCAAGCTCAGTGATGATCCCCGTCAAGGTCGTCCAAAAACTGCAGTCACCCAAGAAAACGTTGATGCTGTGCGTAAGCTGATTGAGGAAGATCGACATGTGACATACCGCGAAATTCAGGCAACTTTAGACATTGGCATGAGTCAAATACAAATAATCTTGCATGAACAATTAGGTGTAAAAAAGTTGTTTTCCCGATGGATACCGCATTCGCTCTGTGAAGAGCAAAAAGCGGCTCGCGTTACTTGGTGCGTCAGAACTCTCGAAAGATTCCACGCAGGATCCTCAAATGCTGTATACAACATCGTATCAGGTGACGAATCCTGGATATACGCGTACGAACCCGAAACAAAAAACCAGTCATGAGTTTGGGTGTTCGAAAATGAGTTAAAGCCAACAAAAATTATTCGTTCACGGAATGTTGCAAAAAAAATGGTGGCCACGTTTGTCTCCAAAACCGGCCATGTTACGACTATTCCTCTTGAGGAACAAAGAACGGTTAATGCAGAATGGTATGCTAGCATTTGTTTGCCACAGGTCGTTTCTGAACTCCGTAAAGAGAACTGCAAACACCGCGCACAGAACAAAAGAGTTTTTAGAGCAAGAAAACATCACAACAACACAAAACAACACAAGCTATTATTAGACCATCCGCCGTACAGCCCCGACCTAAGCCCTAATGATTTCTATACTTTCCCTAAAATAAAGAATAAATTGCGTGGACAGAGATTTTCATCACCTGAAGAAGCTGTGGACGCCTATAAAACGGCCATTTTGGAGACCCCAACTTCCGAATGGAATGGTTGCTTCAATGATTGGTTCCATCGTATGGAAAAATGTGTCAAATTTCGCGGAGAATACTTCGAAAAGCAATAAATACATTTTTAAATAGTAATGTTGTGTCACTTCCTTGATTCCCGAAATTTTCAGTGCCGCCCTCGTAGTAGCAGTAAGTGTAATTAAGTTGACCACGTGAAAACTTTTATTTGTGGAGACTGTGCATTGTTTAAATTGTATTTTAAAGTTTTCACTTCTGTCGACAGTCCATGACTGCCTATTTTTTTATTTGTCACAAACACAGTACATACGATGTTCGTACATTACGAATAGGTCGGTATACAAATATTAGAAATTGACATCATGCCTGTATTTCCAGAAGGCTAAAGTGTTTATAAATCTCTCATTTCTTCCATTATGCGAGCTTGTTGCATTCATCGGGCACAGCTGCTACGGAGAAAGAACTGGCCATTTTGGACTAGAAATAAAATTTTCGCATCCGCAATCTTAGATTTTTATTTTGACCAAATTCACACTTTTTCTCTCTCTTGCCAGCCTGTTACTTATTGATACAATGTACGTGATTGATCTCTTTGGTGACTAGAACTTTTACTAACAATATCCACATTCCAAATTCAAATCACTTTTAGTCCCTAAAAAGCTATTTTGGTCCCTGTTTACGAGGATTAAACTACGTATTTTTGAATAGATGTGATAAAAACAGAATATGTTACCGAAACGAGACTATTACCGAAATGAAGTAAAAGTTAATGTAATCTTTGGATTACATGATTTTTTTTTTTTAAACGGGAAATAATTCTTATCCTTACATATTATAAAACAAAGTCCCTCGCCGCGTCTGTCTAAACGCGACAAACTCAAAAACTACCGAACGGATTTTCAAACGGTTTTCATCAATGGACGGAGTGATTCATGATGAAGGTGTTAGTGTATAATTAATTAAGGTTTTGTGTAAATTGACCGAAATATATTATAATTATACTGTCGAAGATGTCGGAAAAAATCATGCCGACTCGGACAGAGCCGTAAAAGATACGTCAAATTTATGATATTATGAATTGTAGATCTTAAAAAGTTCTTCTTATTTTTAGATTCTTTCAGGCAGTGTGTGGTGTATTTGTATTTAAAAAAAGATATAACGTAAACTCTTTTTCTTGATAAAGTTTTATTTTAAAAATATACCAGTTTTTGGTAATGATCACAAACTTTTTTTGATGTGTATGTGTGATCCCATCAAACCGTAAGACCTGCCGATTGTTTTTCGGCATCGGATTTTATCGCAATCCACTTTTCGACTTGAAATGACACAAGTGCTGAAAGCAGTTTTATGACATCGTAGGGTGACAGACTGGATTTTTCAAACGGGGCAAGGGCACCTGAATCGTTGTCGCTACAATAAAACGGTCTTAGGAGACTGTCCTTAACTTTTTGAGAAATTTTGATCTGCATTCATAGATTTTGAAAAAAGTTACAGACAACAAGAAAATGGGCAATATCACAAAAAAAAAAAAAGATAACAATCGATCCTGTAAAACGTGACAGTTTTATAAACTACTATTAAAGCGAGTTTGAAAAATGGCTGGCCCGTCAGAAGCAATACAAGGCCGGCCGGCAGCTCACCTGAGGGCGTGCGCACGATGACGGACATGCGCTTGCGCGTGGACGTGAAGTCCAGCACGTTGAGCACGGCGTACTCCTCCACGGCGTGCGGCGCGCGCACGCGCACGGCGTGCGGCGTGCGCTGGTCGAACACGTAGCCCCACGCCTGCGCGCCCAGCACCAGCGCGCGCTCGTCTGGGGGGGGGGGAGTTGTTGAATATTGTAAGGACATCTAAGTTCAGGCTCTTGTCCAAATAATGTCAAAATTAAAATCTAAAATAGCGAAGCCATTAACTTTGGCTCACTGTTCCTCCCCGGGTACCGACCTGGCGAGGCGGCGTGGTAGTTGAGCGTGTCGCCCACGCGCTCGGGGATAACGGTGTGGCACACGGCCAGCATGGTGAGGAACTCCTTGATCACAGGAGCCGTCGGGTGGTTGCGCTGCATGTTCTGGTACAGCAACGTGTCTTCTAGCTTGTCTTTGGGACCGGGGCTGCTGTAGATTATCTGAGACACAGAGATATTAAATTAAAAACATTAAATTAAAAAAAAAGTATATGCACATGCTCTTATTACGTCTGAAAGTCACCACAACCAAGACCTGTGGTCGCAGCGACCAGGTAAACTATAATCTGCGCTCGCAATGTATTTGCCAAACATGTAAACAAACACGAGTCTTCCACTTAGACAAACATGAACTTTACATGTAGCCGTGTAGACATTACAGTTTACCACTAGACGGCCATGATTGGCCGGAGTCGAGGCCGTCTAGTGTGCGAGATCCCTAAGTCAATCAACATACTCGTAGTATTTAAAAACAAAGTGAATCGTGCGTGTCTGTTTGTGTGCCTGTTTAGTTCTTACGAATTTAGTCCGGAAGGTTTATGTGTACATTTAATTTAGAAATACTTAGTGTTTTGACATGTCACCACATCAGTAAGCAGGGGCGGGTCGCTAGTCAATATACTACTAACCTCCCCGATGCTACACTTGCGGAACTCCATAATGTTGCAGGTGAGCGTGCCGGTCTTGTCGCTGAAGATGTACTTGACCATGCCGAGCTCCTCGTTGAGGTTGGACGTGCGCGCCATGGCCGGCGTGTCCGTCTGCTCGTGGTACATCTCGCCGTCCATCGCGATGAACTTCGCCTGGGGGGGGGGACGTGACGTCACTATTAGCACCTTAGCGCCTTGCTTGCCTTGCTAAGCGCTGTGGCTCTGTGTCACAGCATTATACAGCGTTATTTTTTGTTTATACTAGGGAACAACAGATTTTTTTTCTCGATTTCTTCTCTTCTTTGGTTCCATACATTTTTTTTGTCTTTGTTTCAGCAATAAATCTTTGAAACCAATTACTGACCGTAGTTATTGAACACAGTTCCAATAATGTGTTCCGAGAAGGAATAGCCCTTCCAAACTGAGGTATTTAGGACATATACCCGGTTACTGTCCACAGGTTCGCCGATGAGGGGCGAGAGGCCAGTAAGTAGTTATTAGGTTTTTCAGCAGGAATAAAAAATAAGAAAAACCCAACACCACTATACCTGCAGAGGATAAACACTATACAGTCCCGATGTGTAGTGTTTATCCTCATGAAGTGTAGTCTACTTTGCAACATAATACTAGGTTATACAAAACTGATGACAAGTTTCTCAACGGGAGATCTGCACATTGAAACACATTGTCCTTTGATAATCTAGTAATGAACTTCATTTTATAAATCACTTTTTTCCACACTCGTATCATAGAGTTCTTATTGCGAAATCAACAATGAGATACAATCAAAATTAAATATTTAAAAAATTAAAACACACTTTTCCATAACACAACAACATTTTTTCTTTCAAATTAGCAATAATTTAGTGTTGTTCGTGCGGAGCGTTTTTGATGAATTTGCATGAGTTTAGATAAAATAGCGTAGTGTGTGCAGTTTACATAACTAGGTTTTAAAACACTCGTGTGATACTATTATAAACGTGGCCTGCGACTCGGTTTATAAACTCCCACTCGTGTTTTAATAACCCCTGTTAGGAAACAGTTTCATAAACTACTATTAACAATGGTTCTATGTATAATAAATAAAATAGGAATGTTACTTACTTGAAAAAATCTAACAATTTCTGCAGTAACTTGTAACGATATAGGTATAAGATTGTTGTACAATATTAAAAATGTCAAAAAGTTAAATCCGAAATGTGCATTCTGCGCTTCTGTAACAAAGAGAGGAAAACATTCTTAGTGAAGTATTAGAGGTGAAGAACCAACTAGCTAATATTATAAATGCGAAAGTGAGTTTGTTTGTTTGTTACGCTAAAACGGCTGAATGGATTTGGATGAAATTTGGCACATGGGTAGACCATGACATGGAGAAGGACATGGGATACTATTTGTTCCCATATTCCCACGGGATCGAGACTTATGCGGATGAAACCGCGGGGCGCTGCTAGTTAATTATATTTGTGGAGCAATTAGGGTTTATTAGATTCATAAAGGACATCAAACAAAATAATGTGTCGAATCGTGTTCTCTTGAATTTAACACGAACAATCGAAAACAATATCAGTTCATGAGATCTTGGTATTCAAATCAAGTCGAGCATAGCCTGATTGAAGTGAAGTTTTTTAATTAGAAAGAAAGAAAAGAAGAAGAAAAATAGGTTTATTCATCACAGAAACACGTGCATACAAAAAGACATGTGTAGAAAAATAGAGAACAGAAATAGTGCAGTAATTAACTTTGAATGTGAAAAAACGTTACCAAAGTTCATCCATCCTCGTTAGTGAAACAAGACAGTCCAAGCTGAAATCTTGTGTATCTTTGTCAGGTGCCCGATTCGTTTTATTGCTAATATTGGATTGAATTTTGTTTTGCAGAATGGTTTTGAGCCAAAAATATCCAAATTATTTCATAATATACCGACAGAAGTGATAAATTAAGGTTCTGACAACACTGTGAAAAAACCGAATTTGACGGAAAAAAATGTATGACGTCACGCGAGCCGCCATGACAGTATGCCCAGTTTTGACAGTCAAAATAATATTGCGATTTAAAATTGAAAAATTAGTTCTGTTTAAAGTTAGTTTTTCGCTGAAATATTCGTATTTTGAGGAAAATAGACACATAAGGAACATTACTAATCGGTTTCCCGAAAACAGTCATCTAGGCTATTGACCAGCGTTGGTCTGTATGACGATGAAGGTTCCACTCACCGTCTAGTCCTATGTACCAGTCGCTGTGTGACCGCAACCAGACCTCGTTGAAGCCGGCACTCAGCAGCGCCAGCGTCAGCAGGATCAGGAACAGCATGAGGATGTGCGTGTTCGTCTGACGGTCGATCGTCGAGCGCTTCAGTGGGGCTGTGGGACAAAATTTGCCATGTTATTTATTTATTTAACACAACAAAGTTTAGTACCATTTAAAAACCTGCTATGTAGCTATGGCACATAAATGAATACATAATCAGCTTATAATGTTCCAACAGCTGGGACACAGGCCTCCTCTCTGTGAGAGGGAGTGGGCCATGATCCACCACGCGGACCCAGTGCGGGTTGGTAGATGTCACATGTCTTCGAATTTTTTAGTTCTTAGACATGCCGGTTTCCTCACGATGTTTTTCTTCACCGTTTTGAGAGCAGTGGTGATGAAATAACTTACACAAACTAAAGCGCCTGTCTGGGTTCGAACCTACGACCTACAACTCGTAAGTCGCGGTCGATACCACTGGGCCACCACTGCTCTCACATAAATGAATACTAAACACAAATAATTTTTACTAACTTCTACACGACCGTTTACTTGATCAGTTCAACATATTATAGTGTACGCAGAAATTACCCTTAGTGGAGTTCTTCATGAGCTTGGTCTCGTGGCCGGTGTACACGACCACGCCGTAGATGTAGTTGGTGTTGCGCAGCATGGAGCCGCGCATCAGCATCTGGTCCAGGCCCAGCGGTATTGATCTACGAGGAAAAAAAAGAAAAAAAAAATTTAGACATGTGTGTTCACCACACAGAGGCGAAAACACATTTACATACATAAAAAAGGCATTTTATTCCATATAAAAGTTAAATAATTACAATAATAAGATTTATAAAAACATTCTATACTTAATAAAAAAAATTACATGTCAATAAAATCGACCCAAATGTTATAATTATTTATTTTAATTAATTATGCCGCGAATGGATCAAATCTGCTGAGAGTTGTACAACCATGGAAATACTTGACCATTTTGTATGCCACAAGATTTAAGGTTACCAACTCTATACAATTCCAAAAAAACTTTTCAAATCATTTGAGTGACGTATGACTAGGCACGACCAGAGTAGGTAGCAAAACAGAGAGAAAGCTACATACAAATACGCGATGATAAGTGCACTACGACAAAGCGCGCCAGTACAACACTTTGAAGCTTTGCCTCTGGGAGCGGTGAGTCTGCGGTGCGACGTTCGTCTTACTTCGGAAACACGAAAATTTCCGAAGCACATACTTTTTCTGGTTTACCTAAAGAATCTTCAGCAGTTATGCACTACACCTACTTGTTGCTACTCTCCTTCAGCAGCCCATTGAACTCGTAGAGATGCCTGTTGGGCTGTTCGCACTGCACGGTGGCCGTGAAGTCGGTGAGGGCGAGCGTGTTGTCGAGCCGCGCCGTGTCCGGGTGAGCTTGCCGGATCTTGAGGTTCGTCTCGCCGTCCAGGTTTGAGGTCTCGATGAAGGAGATGCCTTGCGGTTCACTGTGGCAAAGTATGGTAGGTTTTGGTCAGATGATTATAGCAAAAATTTAATTGTTAACAATAGGTAAGTCTTGTGTCGTCACGCCGGTAAAGACGAATTTTCTTTTTCGCCACTTAGTTATTACATCCCATGTATAGATTAGAGGGGTGAACTTAACAGACTGAATGCTACTTGCTTTTTTATATTTATATATGTCCCAGAGATATTATCAAGCCATTGAAACTTGTCAACCGCCTCCATTTCTTACAATTTCACGGACTTTTTTAGTGTTTTTGTAATTTCACGGGGACGCTGTAGTGATTTTATAATAACCCTAGGTCAATCAATCAATCTTCCTAGCTTTTTTCCCAACTATCTTGGGGTCGGCTTCCAGTCTTACCGGTTGCAGCTGAATACCAGTATTTTACATGGAGCGACTGCCTATCTGACCTCCACAACCCCCCCCCCCTAACCCCCCTAACCCTAACCCCCAACCTAAATTGTGAGAAATGGAGACGGTTGACAAAGTTTCGTGCAATTATAATTTCAGTAGTGAAATTATAATATTACTGGTTTAATAATATCCCTGCGACAAATATACTGTTGTTTTTATTCTTCTATGTAACACTACTACTACTCTTGTGCGAGTTCCAATAAAAACATTTACTTTCTTTACTTTAAACAATTCAAAATACTTTGGCAACCCGAACACAAGACCCAAGTTCAACATCTACCAGCCGCACTGAAGTGTATCAGCGAGATGATTTTGTTTTGTGGTGATCAAGCGTTTTAGATATACAAATTATACAAGTTACTTAATTGATTTCATTTTGGTGAAATGTACTATAGGCACTAGGTACACCTCTGCCTGACCCTTCGATAAAAGCACGCGTGATGTTATTTTATGTGTTCAGTTTAGTGCGCAGTTAAAAAACGTTCATAATTATATGTCCATAACATGACAAAGTGCATTCGATTAGTGAAGAATTAACCTTTATTTAAAAACATTACGTACAATGCACCGCTAACGTTTAATGCCCAGCCAATGAGCGGTCACGCACATCAGCGCGACCAATTACTTCTAATGGCAGTGCATAATGTTAAATGAGTTGACAACCTTGTGTCAGGACATAAACAAGTGCTAAAATAATAGTGTATTGACTGTTTCTTTATGCATCGTCATGTGAATATATTTTTTTTGTATGTTTTTCCTTGGTGACTTCGAGTTAATGGGTTATGAGTAGGTCGATAGAACAGTGACCGAACACGTCATCAGAATAAAAGGAAAACTATTTTAGTTTTTTTTTTATGCGAATAGCGTTCGTTAAATTTGTATGAACATTGCATTGTAAAGAAATAAACAGTAGTAGGTAGTACTACTGTTTATTTCTTTACAATGCATTTGCTGGATAAGAGCATTTTCCAAGCAGCCAATTTGTGCGGAATGTGTTACTACTTTTCACTAGTGCTTTTTACTTTTCTGTTTTTTTTTTAATTTTTAACTCCGTCCGTTTATTAGATTTTCCAACTGGAATTTCTCAGTAGCAGCCCGGAGGCAGTATTTGTGCCCGGTTGATGGCAATAGGCTCGCCCCCCATTACATGGGACTTAAACATAGCTGGCGAAATGTGTGTGTACTATAGGGACACCTCTGCCTAACCCTTCGGGGTCTACAGGCGTGATGTAATGTGTTATGTGTGTTTTAACTCCGTCGTCAGCCCTTCGCAGAGATTTTATTATTTGAGAAAAGTTTTACAAATTAGATGATGACCATGACGATGGCAATGGCGATGGTGATGGTGATAGTTAAAGCATGGGCTCTCAATTGGAACAAATTATAATTAGTCTTGAAAAAAGATCATAGATGGCAGCATAGGTTTAGGTAACAATTATGAAATTAACAGTCACTAAACAGCGATAAACAGAAAATTTGGGCCGAAGTAAGATTAGTAAAAATCCAAACTTCCTTGTTTAATGCTGATTTATCTATTGTAACTCATAAATCTCGTATTTTCAACAAAAAAAGATAAAACCTTTTTGTTTAGGACTCTTTGCAATAGATGGCGTTTTATTCAATTTGTCATAACTGTAGTACATTTAGCCAGTCAATAGCAATAGGAGATGTCATTTCTTTGTATGGGATTGGGTATCTGTACGTAGTATTATATTATTTGTGGTTAAAGTCAAAGTCAGTCTAAGTCAGTCAAAAGTAAACTTTTAACTTCAAGAGTCAAAAACTCAAAGTCAAAGCCAAAGTCAAAAACTAAAAGTCAGTAAAAATCAAAAAGTCAAAATCATAAATGTTGTTTATATCATTTATATGTATACGTCAGCCAATATGTCAGATGTTACACATCTTATGCGACTATTGTAAGGCTCGCTCATTTTTCATAGTAAAAGGTTGCATGATACAAGTGCGTAAGATGATTTCCGATCACCTACTTTCCGCACTTGTAACATAAATAACTATTTTAATCAAGGAAGGTTTTGCTCGGGGCGAAAGAAATTGTGGGCCGTATTCTCTTCAAGTGAAAAATTATTATTTTCATTAAAGACACAAGTGAGCGCAGTAGTAGAGCTAAAGAGCTCCAGGCCTTCGTAAAGGCGAAGGAGATCGTTCGGGGAAGCAGTTTTACTATATACTTTTATCTATATCATATTCATTTCTGCCGTCAAGCTGAGTTTCTATGTTGTATGATTTGAAGGGTGTCGTGGCTGGTGACTCACCGAAGTTACTTTGTGTAGTGCAACATTATGCAACATGATAATGGTAAGTTTACTAAATATTTTTTTGCTATCGATTAATATGTTACCTCGAGGACAGCATGACGATGTCAGCTGGGAAAAATGTGTTGTTGACGATCTTGCAGATGTCCCCGACCAGCAGCTGCTCCCACATCACGGTGAGCCAGCGGCCCTCGCGCAGCACGTCCACTTTCCGCCGATTCGTCTCTTCGTCTGCTCGGTGCCGCTTCTGAATATGACAATATAGGAATATATAATTAAAAGTCCAGATGAAGATAAAGAACAGGCCCATGGAAGCGTAAATCTTAATCGCCTGAATATCAATGAGGAGAATCCTTTATCGGTATGTAGACCTAAACCTTAAATAGAGTGTTTTACGAATAAAGGTTTTTTTTTTTTTAAACAACTACATTTTCTCCTAGATGTTACGTAAGTACGTATTTATACTACATCATGTAACTCAGTATGTAGTGCAACATAAGTTACCACTATGTTCTGCCTCATCATCATCGCCATTTCAGCCGAAAGACGTCCATTACTGGACATAGGCCGCCCCTAAGCACCGCCACTATAGACCGGTTCTGTGCTTCCCGCATACAGCAGATTCTTGCAGTCTTCATTATGTCTACTATCAATACAACTATTAAAGATCCCTCGACTTAAAAAGACGAATAGAAAGCATTTATTTGTGAAAAAGTTGTTATGTTCATTATGTATTACGATTATAATATTCTGCTTTTTCCGGCGTATATGGTTTGTCAAATTATGGGTCATCATTACATTAAAATTAAATTATTAATCATTAGAATTAGAATCACAAATAAGTTAAACAATAAGTAAAAGAGAAATAAGTAAAAGAGATTAATTATATAAGTCAGAATTCAATAAGGTCAAGGAGATAAAAACTAATTTTCATCACACCTATTCGAAAAATGACAATTGCCTATAGAGGATAGCGGGAGCCAAATCCAATTTTGCGCCCGTAGGAGTTTGAGCTTTCTCTCTTCTGATTGGTCCGCTTCGTGCTTCGAACTGAAAGATTTGCGTAGTTGGGTTGAGGGTTGGAGGCACTCGCGTGAAGGTTTAATAAAAAAAAAAAATATAACATTCAATTCTCTATGGTGATAAACTCATTTTTATGATTGGTTAGTAAGGAGTTAGTATTATACTACTCTTTGTTGATAAGTAGGTATGTGAAGTTAACTAAATAGGTCGAACGCATAATGTTTGAATAAGTTACTGGCCGGTTCTAAGTTATGGCGGCAATGTGCTTTAAAAAAACTGTAGTTCTTTCTTTAAATTTATTTTTTCTCGTAAATTTTTCACACTAGGCTTCGCCCTACAGGAAAGTATTTTTTCTCTTATGTAGTGATGAAAAATAGTGTGTATCACTCGGGGACAAAATATTTTGTCCTCGGGGGGCGTATATTGAATTCCTCGCTAAGCTCAGGATTCTACGTTAGAATCCCTCGCTACGCTCGTGATCCTACTATATAATTCTTCGCTTAGCTCTGAATTCAAAATAACGCCCTGGAAGAACAAAATATTACTTTGTCCCCTTGTAACACAAATAACTATTGTGTTACAAGGGGACAAAGTAATATTTTGTTCTTCCAGCGCACCGAGCATGGCCTACTGTGAGATAGCTTAAATCACACATTTTATCACAATTTGGGCGATAAAACAGTTTTGTCACAAATGCTAGCACGGCGGCGTGAGATAATCTCTTGACTTGTGACATAACTTCTTGACGTTTATTTGGGATTCTATGTCTTATTTGCTACTATGGGCGAACCAATTTTGTCACAAATGCCACATAATGACTGTCGTCCGTACGTCATAAGTGAATTAGTTCACAACAAAATTAAAAAGTTGTAAAACTGTATGAACCTGCACTATAAAAACGTATTATTTTATTTGGTCGCATATTCACTGAACATAGAGGAGGTCGTGGCTAAGTAATAACAAGCCGCACGAGTCGATCCATCAGGTTAAGCTACGCTTGCCGGGGTTGGTCAGTGGATGGTTGACCATCTTTACATACCGAGACTCCTTCGTGCCTCGGAAAGCACGTTAAGCCGTTGGTCCCGGCTGTCATTTGAGGATCTTTGACAGTCGTTACGAGTCGTCAGAAGCCCGAAAGTCTGACACCAGTCTTACCAAGGGGTATCGTATTACCCAGTTACTGGGTTGTGGAGGTCAGATAGGCAGTCGCTCCATGTAAAATAGTGGTATTCAGCTGCATCCGGTTAGACTGGAAGCCGACCACAAGATAGTTGGGAAAAAGGCTAGGAAGATTGATATTCACTGAACATAGACATTTTAATTTTTTAATTTACTGTGTCACACTATGAAGTTAGCAACAAGAAAGGCATGTCGCGCCTCAGATTTTATCACATGGTTGAACCGTGCTAGCATTTAAGACAAATTATAAGACATGATAAAATGTATCATGTCTTGTCACAAACGTCTTGTGTACGCCTGTGTTAGCCCCGCAGGGCGTTATTTTGAATTCAGAGCGAAGCGAAGGATTCTAAAATACAATCCTGAGCGTAGCGAGGAGTTCAATAGCCAGAGAACAAAATATTTTGTCCCCGAGTGATACACACTATTTTTCATTACTACCTATGAGAAAAATAAAAAGCTACGAGTACCTTTACCTTACTCGAAATTTTTTTTTACATTTTTAACTCTTCACCCTCCAACCTAACTAGGCAAATCTATTAGAAGCACGAAGAGGACCAATCAGAAGAGAGAAAGCTCATACTCCCTAGGGAGCAAAATTGAATTTGTCTCCCGCTATCCTCTATAGGCAATTGTCGTTTTTCGAATAGGTGTGATGAAAATATGATTTATACGCAATAATGTCAAATATTTAGGTAAATTTTTCGTAGGTACTTGTTAAAACCTTTCTGCTCAAATACTGACGCATTCCGACGAACATTCTTGACACTTTATTTAGGCATACCTAAAACTCGTTTAGGAATTCAGGCCGGCTAGGGAAATATGTTGGCACGTACATCGTCGTACATAGACAACTATAAGCAGGAAAAGTTCCCCTTCGGCTTCACCTAAACTTTTTGTTATTATTAGCTGTTGGGTTTTACCCATGCTAGTGCGTGTCTAGAAGCTGGAGACTTGTGTTACTATTTACTACAAACGGAGATGAATACAGATGGCTCACTCAGCCTTTTAGGTACGAAGCTACGAGTAGGTACGCGGCGGGCTCAACTAGTCGAATTCAGTAGGCGTAACGTAGTCAGAAGATATAAGAGTTACGCGATAGAAAGAGAGACAACTTCTAGGTAATTAGCGCTGTGCGACCTGCATTGCACTTTATTGTGTCGTAGGAAGAATCGCTTTTTATTTAAATGATTTTGCGGAGTTTACCATCTGTACTACAGCCAAAAGAACAAAAACAAAACAAATAAATAAACATGAGATTTTGGTTTCCAGAACCCGAGCGGGCCAAACTGGATCAATCTACCCGACCAGCCCCCCAATTACGCAATTAAAAGTTTGCCAGTCCATTGCTTTATAAGTTCGACAAAAAAAATTGAGCAGATTTTTTTTGTCGAACTTATAAAGCAATGGACTGGCAAACTTTTTCAATTGGTTTCAATTTGAAATTGATCGTGCATTACGTAATTAGGGTGCAGTTTCGGAATGGATCGGAACCGTAATTTACAAACCTCGCAAACGACTAAGTCGTACATAGATAGACACTCTCCCACATGACCCCGTTTTATATGGTATTGTCAGAGCTAGCGCGCCATGACCATTTCCATGGGCAGTTGCATTCCATACCTGTTGCAGTATTGTCTCTCCTTTTTACTTTAATCCAACCAAAGGTTGTCTGTAAAAGATCGCTTTTAGCGATAAGACCGCCCATTGTGTCACCCTGTAAAATTTCTACATTTATATCTGTACTTTTATTTTGTACATAATAAAGAATATTCTTTCTATTCATGGATATTTACAAATAGCGCGCACGTTGCCTGAACACAGTCGGGGGAGGCTCCAATATCCATACAAACCTAGGCCTATCTGTAATGTGCGAGGGTTACAACATTATTTCAGGCATTTGTCCCTCGTAGAGCCCCCCCCCCCCCCTACGTGGCTAAATAATACCTTACATCCGCACGGATCGATCTTTGAGGTTACCGAGGCCGTTCCGTAAATGAGTGATCATCCATTACATACGGACCTAGAACTACCCCTCCGAGCCTAGAAAAGCACGTTAAGCCGTTGTTCCGTGCTGTCATTTGTAGATTTTTGACAGTCGTTACGGGTAGTCAGAAGCCCGAAAGTCTGACATCCAGTCTTACTAAGGGGTATCGTATTACCCAGTTACTTTGTTGTGGAGGTCAGACAGGCAATCGCTCCATGTAAAATACTGGTATTCAGCTGCATCAGGTTAGACTGGAAGCCGACCCCAACATAGTTGGGAAAAGGTTAGGCTGATGATGATTTGTCCGTCGTATGAAGGTGAAGGATACTCACGAAGTCCTCGACGATCTCCTTGATCGCGCTGACGGAGAGGATGAGTATGAGCGGCGTGAGCGTGGTCCAGCGGCCCGTGGGCGACACGTCAGGGATCTGCTGCAGCAGCGCGATCAGCAGGAAGAAGCAGTTGGAGTAGCGCCGGAACTGCTCGAACAGGAACAGCGGGATGAATGATGGTACGCTGTGGAAGGGCATGGCGTTAAACACAGCTCACTTTTTATAGGTGTTTGTATTATGGCCTGATCTAAAAGCATTTGATAAAAGGGTAAATAAATCCCGTGCAGATTAAATTTTTAAGAGCGTTCATTCTAAAAAGTGGCAATGTCACAAATAGCTGTCAAACATTTACCTGTTTTGATTAATTTGGCTTTATTAACTTTTGTTGTAATCAAATCAAAGCACTCAATTCGTAAGAGACCCTACAAATTGTCATCCACATGTACGTTTTCTGATCCATATTATGTTTACATTTTCTTCAGATACTTTTAGAACAGACCATATCTATAATTTGATACAGGAGTTCCTCATCACAGGTCAGCCGATGTCGATAATTCTAGAAGTCGAAGAATTCAGATTCAAATTCAGATTATTTATTTGTCAATTATGTAAATACCAAATAAATACAAGAATGTCAAAAAAGATACTGATATTTGAAGGAGTTATAGAATTGTCATCCAAACAGTCCTTTATTGAGTAGTAGCATTTATCGATTATAATTTACGTAAGTACACTTTTGAATTTGTCCAGATTTAATGATTTTAATGTCTCAGGCAGCTTGTTAAATATTTTTGTGACCATACAGAAAGTACTTTTAATCATTAGGGCTGTTCTGTCATGTGTTATTTCGAGCTCTTACTTATTTTTGTCGCAGCTGTGTGGTATTAAACAATGCCAACTAGAGCTGTGTTTTAAGTTATTGAAAACCTCGAGCTGTGGTAAATGTATTTTGTTTAGGTAATTAGTAACATTTCGACTGACTTTCATTGAGTTCAAAATTAATAATACTACAGCTAATGAGGAAATGCCACTAGAATGGATTAGCAAAACCGACTGTTCCATAATTTAGTTTGCAGAGTTCAGTATGTCCCGTGGGGCTGCAGCTCAGCATCATGATTACCTAACTAAATGAACCACGGGTCCACCGCTATTAGGAAAATAACGTTACTGCTGGCTGTACTGCATACCAATTTACGGTCGTATAATGTTTAGGTACAGCTCAGCGACGAAAGCGATAACACTAACACTGAAACGTAACACTTTTAAATTGGATTTCCCTAATAAGAGGAAAGTTCTTTCGAACAGTTATTTTTATCCAATCGATAAGATTTGGGATAAAACAAAAAACACAAATTCACCGTTGAGCAAAGTTATAATTTCTTAAACTCACTACCACAGTCATAGGTACTACCAAGTAGTAAGTACCATCGGAGAAGTTCATACATATCTATACACCGTAAGGACTATTTCTGCTTGCAGCGCTCGGCCGCTATAGAACCGGGGCGGTAACAGATGCAGTCATCGTGTTCACGGGATTTTGTATTCAAACTGCTTACATAATGAAGTTCTTCGATAGTATCTATATGGTGTCTATGCCTAGTTTGTTTGGAGGGTGGGGGGGGGTTCAAGACGTCAATAATGCTAAGTAATGATAGGTTCGCTGCTTTGATCGTATAGAAAGTAATTTGTAGTAGAAACATCATAAATTATAGGTCTGTCAAGAAATAATGTTTGTTTTGACGGATGGTAAAATAAAACGTTTGTTTTACACAAATATACTTGTGGACGTTTATAAATATGTATTTTTTAAATGCTTGTTTACTAAGTTGAAAATATTGTGGAATAATTATGTTAATTGCCAATATTTACAATGTACCATCGCGTCCTAGAATGCCGTGACGTTATCTCGTTACATGTAAACCCCCTCGTATCAGTTTCAGCTATTCATAATAGTCATCGGAAAATGTGAACGTTTTCCCGAGTAAATTAATAATGTTTGTTAATGAATGCAACAATACGAGACGATGACGTCAGGAACCATTGAACGCATTGATACATTAATTGTTCCCTACAAGGTGTCACCTGAAGTGTGGGTGTCAGTAGATCCTATATATAGCTTTACTAATTACTGTAATTCTTATGTTTATTTTTATCTTCAAAGTCAAAGTCATTTATTTGCTTTAAATGCGGTTACAATGGTATAAGTATTCTTGTGCGATGACATATTTTGGCATGCAAATATTTAATAGTAACTAACGTTGAAAATATTTGCTAAACATGAAATTATTTAAACATTTTATTTAAACATTTGGCACAACATAAAAAATAACAGACCAAAATTATGTCTACAATCGCAGATTTTAATAATATTCTTCCTCGTCTGCGTTAACACTTTGCACTATTTGTATGTTCTACTTATCTAGTAACCATACGCATATTGCTCATCAATCCGCCCACTTGTTATCCTTTTAATGATACCCTTATTAATAAATATTTCTTACTAGTTTTATTTAAGTAACAACCTAGAAAAGACGTAATTGTACGAAGACGAACTATTTATGGAACTGCGCAGAAAACAGTGCGAAGACGTACGTTTATTTGGCACCATGAAAGAAAGTTGAATAAAATGCAGACTTCTTTGTTCGTTAGATAGAAATAAAATTCCAGAAGTGAGTGAACAAGGAAGGCCTCCCACAAGATGGACCGATGACCTTGTGAAGGCCGTAGGAATCCGTTGGATGAGGGAAGCACAGAATCGCTCGAAGTGCTTGGGGGAGGCCTATGTTCAGCAGTGGACGTCTTTTGGCTGAAATGATGAGTGAACAATTCTTTAACACGTAGAAGTGCGCGAAATTTATTGGATAATGTGCACGGAGCAAGTGTTGCCGGCTGTTCCGAAGACACGCTTGCAATAGCGTCAAGCCACACCCCTGCGCAGGTGCTCAACTTACATGACACGTCACTGTCACGGACAAGGACATACCAACACGTACTAACCCTTATCAAAACAATGTATTCAATGAGCGCTCTATGAACAAGGAACTTTACAGAACTGATATGAAACTCCGTGGAAAGATTATAATGCGAAAACTTCTAAGATTTTCTTCAAGAAATTCTGAACAGAAGTCTGGAGCAGAGCGGAAAGTTCGCGAGGACGCAGTGTTCTCGTAGTCCCAATAAGGGAACATTGTAATTAGCAGCCATTGCAAGCATTCATTGCCACGCGCTGCTGTCATACTGACTCACTTCCTTTTATGAAGTTTCAAAGTCACTGTACATAATTTTACGAAGTGTTCGATCCGAAAAAGTCAATCAGATAAATTAGGTGGCCATCAAACACTATCCTCATGGTACATGGTGGTCGCCTTTGGATGTCTGCACTACCTGAGGCATTCAGACAATGCGATGAAATATAATGATGGTTGAATGGTAGAAAATGCCATCGACGGAAGAATACACAAAATGACAGATTATGATTGTGAATCTGTCATTTTGTCTTCTTCTTCTTTCTTCTTCCGTCGACGTAACCCGTTTCTATTGGGGGTAGTGCTACGCGTGCTCTTCATTTGAGTTTGAAATATTCAATTTCAAATATAAATAAATAATCATATTAAAATTTCAACAGGTAGTGACCGAATGAACAATGAAATAAGGTAAGTAAGGTTAAGGTATTGCCAACCGTCCTGTTTTCCCGGGACACGTCCTGCTTTTTGGGATGTCCTGGGGTGTCCTGGATAGTGTTTAAGTAAAGTAACTTCCTGGGTTTTAAAGCATCCTGGTAAAGTCCTGTATTTAAAATTTCATGCCTTCTAACTTATGTTTTTTGGTCGGTAGGTTTGAATGTCATAGAAAAGTTTTTTCTATGACCTTCAAACGTGGGGCGCGGAGTATTTACAAAGTAAAGTTGTAACGTGCTCTCTGCTTATTGTCTCTTTCCCACTAATATTTTCGCGGCCTAGAGCTCTCTCTATCAATCGGTTAGATAGAGAGCTCTAGTGCGCAAAAATTGAGTTTCGTTGAACCTGTTTTTATTGCGTGTTGCTATTAACTATTGCTCTTATACTGCGTCCTGTTTTTAATCCGAAATGTCTTGGTATTTTCACCTTCTAATCCTGGTTTTCAAAATTTGGGGATAGCAACCCCAACCCCAGGTTAAGGACCACGACCGGTTAGTCTCACGAGTCTCCTGGGAACTTCTCTAACTTGTTGAAAGTGAAATAGTTTCCAAAATAGTAATGTAGAGTAGTTCCCATGGAGACAGTAGCGATATATTAACGCGTATGACATCAGTGTACGGTGGATGGGCAGCCGGCCAAGCGTCGCGGTGCGTAAACAATGCGCCGTGTGTACATTGTGCCGCTGTTTAGGCACGCTCACTGTCGGCTGACAAACTTTACGAGGCAGCCGGAATGGCCTGCCAATGGAGAAGCGAGGCCCCTATAGACGGCACATACATAGGAAGGTACACTACAGAGATGTTACGTCAGAAATGTTTAATTTTCTTCCACGGAAACGAAGCGGATGTATTTAAAAAATGAAAGAAAATAAAGCGATTTCGTTCGCCACCGGTTTCATAAAGTGAAAGGCTGTGTTTGTTTATTTGTTCATCAATCGTGGGTCGATTGATTGGAGATAAAACGGAATTACACAGGAAATGTACACTTCCAAGTAAACATTCAGATATTTACTACAAATGGCATTAGTGCTATTCGTTTTTATATAGTTGCGAATAAATATTTGTGTTAACGTAATGACTCAGTTGCATAAAATGAAAATTCGCATCGCATGTGATGTTATAAATTCGGTTGAGTTAGTCATTCAAGATGCCTTGTATCCTAGTTTAGATCCTGGATCATAATCTGCTCTAACTCTTTATAAAACTAATTCTGAAACCACACACTGCATTTTCCCGTTCCAAAGACTCTATTACACCATCAAATATTTAGAATACAGATATTGTGACCGCGTTCCATATTATAATGGAACATGGCGGAAGGGAATGCCTTCCGAGTTCGATATCATGTTCTGCACTCCAATGCGGCGCCACACAACATGTACAACCAAGGAGATATAAGCATGCAGCTTTATAGTGAAAAGTGAATTCTTTTGATGACTGTAAACGGCTCTTAAATTTCATAATTTGGTTATGGGCTCGTGGCTAAGTAATAACAACCGCCCGGGGCGATCGAACAGGTTAAGCTCCTCTCCTCGAGGTCGGTCCGTGGATGGATGATCATCTTTACATACCGAGACCCCTAACCGTTTTGTCCGTGCCTCGGAATGCACGTAAAGCCGTTGGGCCCGTTTGTCATTCGTGGATCTTTAACAGTCATTATGGGTCGTCAGAAGCCCGAAAGTCAGACAACCAGTCTTACTAAGGGTTATCGTATTACCCAGTAACTGGGATGGGGAGGTCAGATAGACAATCGCTCTATGTGAACTAGTGGTATTCCGCTGCAGGTGGTTAGACTGGAAGCCGACCCTGACATAGTTGGGAAAATGCTAGGCAGATGATGACAGTAACGTTAAAGGTAGTAAAAGGTAGGGAAGTACCTGTATTTAGCCGTAGATATTCGATTTTTTAGGAACTTGATAGGCTGCGGTCTGTTGACGAAGATGATTCTGTTCTGTTCGAGCGGCGCTCCGTCCGTCAGGCCCGATGTCGTCGCCTCATCTTCATCTGCAAACAAACAAAAAAAACATTAGAAAACTCAAGACGCCGGGAAATCTTGGCACAGAAGTACAGAACATAAGGCAATTAGGGTAAATATGAAATCTAAAAAGAATTTCATGAATACAACATTTCAACATTTTAGTTCACGCTTTGGCATTTTGTTTCTGCAGTTCTTTTTGCAACTTACTAGTTTTTAAACCTTCCTTCCTTCCTTCCAAAACACCAAAATTAACGTGATGTGTTGTGACGATATAATATCCAGCATAATATTACATTTCCAATGAAAATTCTGCGCCCATTCACCTTTCATTTCAACAACATCCATTCAAAACTACACAAAGTTCCCTAATCAACATAGAATACTTTAAGAACTTTACGAAAGTTATAATAACACAAAACCAAGTTATTTCGGGACCACAGAACGTCGTTCGTGGCCGTGGGACATTTGTGTGATTTCTAAGAAAATAACTTCAACCACAACAATCTCGGATTTGAAAAAGTTTTTTTTAGGGTAAAGTTTTCGCTTGTCACATTATGTGAATATCAGATCAAATTTAACCACTTCTAAAAATTTTACACAATCTTTTGCTAAGAGCTTTAAATAAATCTGGAAACGCATTCCAGCAGAATGCGCGTGAGTGCTCAGATTAAATCGTGGACAACGTAAAACAGTAAAAGCAATAAGTAACGTCTGAATTTATACCAGTCCGTGGCTGACCGTACAACGAGGTAAAGGTCGCAGCGTGGTAGCTGTTCGCTCATTTTAAAATGTGATGCATTAGCCTTGTCATTGGGCAGAATTAGTCGTGCAGGTAATCTCACTTCGACACATTGAAGTCATCGCTGATGTCAATCCCTTACAATTGTTATTAGTTGAACGTGTCAATGTGCTTCGAGTGATATCATGTCCGAAACATTAGGACGTCTAAAATCATCAATATAGCAAAAATGCCATTGAATCTTAATCAGGTCATTGTAAAAAGAGAAAACATGAAGCGTTTAGCTCTTTGCATTGAAAAACTTTCTAATGAAAAACTGTGTAGTTTTATACAGCTGTTGAGCTGTAGAAACATCGCAGACACGACTTCAAGGTGAAGTGGACAGTGCATCGTCTACAGGCGGAACGGAGCGAGGTGCAGCCAGTTTTTTAACACCTGAATGATAATTTGTACATAAGCCACACAATTTGTTTGACCTTTGGGCATCCTAGGAAATAATGCCTTTTATATTTTTTTGCCAACCAAAATGTAATTAAAATTAGAATAAATTAAGAGCTTCATCATTTTAAACATTAGGTTCGTTCATGATTAATTTGCAGAAGCTTCTGTTTGGCTTACAAAGCCAACATTGTAACAACAACGAAATGAATGAATTGTTTCAGTTAATAACGAACATTATTGTCTCATTGGCACGAGCCGAGTGCGGAGAATGGCATTAAAATTAAAATGTTAATTAACGTTGGTTGTTTTGTTGAGATAAACGTGACCATACTGATACTCGATGTTATCAGAATGCAAAACAAATACAGGCAGAGTTCGTTACGGAGCGGATAAAAATATCGGCACTGGTAAAGTTAGCTGGTTACGAATTCTATATTCGTAACCAGCTAACTTATTTTGTTTATTTGAACTGAAAATGTCAGGTCAATGGAATTGAAATTTATCACTTTCCAGGACACGTAACGCCCGCAGACGTCATAACAATAATACTTCTATTGTGTCTCGTTCAGTGTCCCGGAGGAAATCCTCATCTGAGTCACCTTTATAGTTGGTTCACATTATGCCAGTAGCATTTCAGTCCAGTGAGCGAAACCAGCGCTGGAATGCCATTGGAATAAAGTGAAACGCGCATTAATCCAGCTCAATAAATCCCGTCCAGTGACTGGATTATGCCCGGTTCACATTATTCCAGTCCAGTAATCCACCGAGTCAATCCAGTCCAATGCTAGACTGGATCATATTGTCTACATTATGCCAGTCATTCAGTCAGTCAGACAAGAAACAAGAATTGCTGGATTAAACGTCTACACTATTCCAGTGGTGCTGGAATGGGTGAGCTGGAATGAAAAAGTGGACTGTCAATCCAGTCACTGGACTGGATTGATCACTAAGTTAGTTTTAATGATGGTCTGGCAGTTTGAGTAGTTTTTGCGGCCTACCCAAATGTCCTTTCTTTGGTATTGTTCGTCGAGTTGAGCTCCTTAAGTTTTGAGTTGAGCTCCACGATTACTGACAAATGCTTGCACTGATTGGACACTGACAGGTCCACTCAAATCTGTGTGGTTCTTTTCTCAAAAGACCATTTCAGACACTAATCTACATGGTTCTCATATGGCCTGACCAAGATTATGTCTGGATTTTAAAAGAGACTGTGACCTTTGAGTTTGTTTTGGTCTTTCTTCTAAGAGTAGTCAGATCTAATAGGAAACGCCGAACTCATCTAGCTAAGTGCTAAGTAAATCCAGTGCTGGATTAAACATTGAACAGCTAGACACTGGATCATATCGTCTCTAATCTCATCTAAGTCGTAATTTTCATAATAGACTCAAATGTCCATGGTTGACTGTAGTTATGGAAGACGGATGTCGCTTGTTCCGAGCTACAGAGGGATTGCAGTAGGCACCACTCGCAGCTCACCAGAGTGCGGGTGACGCAACACACTTCGGAAAACACGCATCGTTTAATAAATTAAACTAATATTAGCCCATTATCAACTATCGGTCACCGTTTTTCTCGTAGAAACGATAAAATAAATAACCATGACGCTCGTTTATCGGGCGGTACGTGCACCAAGAATTAATTAAGCGACTAGGTATCTCGGTACTAAAAAGTTAGTGCTGTAGTTCCCAAGGCTTCACGATTAGTTTAGTGTACCTAAGGCACGGTAGAGCAATGGGTAGCTCGCCGTCCGATATGGACCAGGCCCGGGTCGACGGCGCGTCGTGTTCCACGCGCGCCTCAAAGAGATGTCAGCAAAACTGAAGGGTTCCGCTAGGGCCGATGCCTGCTGGGGTTGCGGGAAGTCCTAAGGGGAAACCGTGGCCCCTGGCAAAGGCAAAGGGACACGGGTGGGTTTTAGTCAGTAAGAGTTTGACACGCCCTTCGCTCCATCCAGAGCGGGAGAAGTCATTTGATGATTTCCATACCAAAAAAAAAAAAAATTGGGTCAGTAGGTACTAAGGACGCGCTCCTTAGTACCTACTGACCCTAATAATTGTTTGTTATTGTTGTGTAATAATAATAAATGTTGTTTAGTTTCGTTTATTACTTGCTTTAGTAACACTATTATTCATGAGGTGATTGTTATCACACCTTGGTATAGCGCGTATACGCGGTAAGGTCAAGGGCACAGGCTTCAAAGACAGGGTGTTTCAAGGGCGATAGGGCCACAGACTTGCTATTAAAGTTCTAGAATACTACAGCCAAATTATAACGCCTTTTACCATACCGTACTGCAGTGGATGCATTGCAGTCTAACACTAATCAAGTCTGATTACATTTTTAATTGTATTGTGTCCTGATTTACTGATAATGCTATCTACTTTCTTACCTTTCATGATATGGATAAGGAAAAATAATGGCATAAGGTACTTTGATTGGTACTAAAAAGTACCCATCATACATTATCCTCATAATTGTGTTACTGATAGCGACTGATCCTATCAAGCAACTTGTGTCCCACAGAAGGGATTAACAAGTGATTTGTGATAAGAATAATACTTCTGAAGCAAGTTTTGATAAGAAGCAATATTCAAACTGTACCTAATGATAAAATCACTCAATCAAAACATAATAAACATTGGTTATTATTTATTATGATAGTATAATAAATAAATAGTATTTATTTCATATACCTAGTGGTTCTTGAATAGCAAACAAGTAACCAAACCAACTTGTAATGCTTGAAAACAAAAACCCTGATGGGTATCAGGGTTTTAGTTTCAAGCATTATTAGTTTGCTTGTAGTTTGACACTAAAAGAGAACTTTGAAATAATGACAATTTGATGACTTGGCCATCTGTGAGATTTATGAAAAACAACTGTACGGCCTACACATAAGGTTCAGTTCTCGCTATAGCTTCATATTTTTTTTAACTTTTCAACAGTATGTACTAGTTAGTCTAAAATAAACTTTATTTACACTTGCGTAAAGTTGACTTTTGTTTAAGTGAAAATAACATCAATTGCAAACAACGATTTAAATAGACCTTAGGTAGGTATTTCCATGCACTTTCCAATGCATATCTAAGCGAGTAGGTTACGGATAGTATTTTCCATAGTATGGGAATTGTGAGCAAATTAAATAATCTAGTGTATGTGAGTGATGTATCACTTATTAAGTACACACTTGAATAAATTATAAAGCTTTAGAAAATTGCTGGTTGGAGATTGAAGGTAATAGTTTTCTTTGGTGACACAATGACATTAACTTACATGCAATAAAACCATAGTGTGATTGATGTGGTCTTTAAAAATGTAAGCTAAATTATTCCATTGTTAATCATTCCTGTATCTACAATATAATTTTCGGTTGTCACATCTCCCGACTACTAGATTAGGCTTCTACCAAGCACTACACCTAATCCAGAGAACTCTGGAGAGTTGATAAGGTTTTCAGAAACTGCAGCAAGTCTTTTATGTTGTTTAGAGTAGTGATTCCTATATTAAATGAGTTTCACTAGATGGCTAGGGCAGTTGCACATGTCATTTATAGTCTATATTTATTCAAAAAAGTTACAAAGCCAAAGTTATTACAAAAGATTAATCCAATAAGTTAACATGACAAGTAAGGATATTACGAGAGAAACAGGTGCCTAAACTGCTATCAATCATCAATCTTTTCAAAGCCCAGCAGAAAGTTATATTACTCATCATCTGCCACTAGCCTTTTGCCAACTATATTGGGGTCGGCTTCCAGTCTTACCGAAAGATACATTACTGATAATATCCTATAATAAAGGAAATTTAAAAATATTGCCCTTAGAAAGATAGCCAGCTCATTAATCTGTACAATATTATTCTTCTTAGATAAAATAGGTACCATCCACTTAAACAAAGCTGTTACTTTTTATGTTTAAACATAAGCAAGCCCATATTTGTTTATACACTCATAAAATTTGGCAGCACACCATTCAAAGTAGGTAAGCAAGAAACACTGTTATTAGCAGTGTTAGAGAGATGACATCATTTTCTTGACACACTAAGAAAAAAGAAAATCAATATTTTTATACAAGTTACTGTAACCTGCTAAATAAAGCCTCCCAGGAGGCCTTCTAACCTGTTAACTGACCTTAAAACTATGCGAAACTAATAGTAATAATTGACATACAATGTGAAGGTGCGATCTTAATTGAAAGTTACACATTGTGACAAAAACCTGTCCTAGATCTTAGTATATAAGAAGGGGTTTTCAGCTGGTCAAGGTTGGGGCAGTCAGAGATATTTTAGGGGACTTACGTTGGTTCATCTTGAGCACCATGGCTCGGTAGAACCTGGAGAACGGCGCCATCACGTTCCGCGTGTGGAAAAAACGCGCAATTCTATCCCTGGGATCCATTTCTGAGAATCTCCAAACTACTTCCTATGTAAACACCTGTTCATCACTATTTAAACACTAATAAAACGCTAAATTTGACACTCATTATCACCGCGTAATCACGAAGAAAATAAAACAGAACGGGAATAAAAACAACTTCGTTCAACGATGTTTAATTATTCGACATTTTCGTTTGATACACAAGGTTTAACCGTATTTCGTAGAGTAAACTTTAAGTGTAAATAATAACATCACTTCATTCACAGGTTCTTTTAAAATATTAAAAGTGTTTGAAATACATGTTGACATCATAAAAACAGCCGCTACGTGAGTGAGTCGTTTGGTGCGATCGATCTGTCCATGTTCACCGCCCATGGATAGTGATGTGCAGAACAAAAAGTTGCAATGTCGATATTTTGAAAAGGAATATTGGATCTATAATTAAATGGAGTTAATTAATTGCATCCACAATTTTATTGGCGTAATCTAATACCTTTAAACGAGCAATTCTTGTATATATGTATATATATAATCTGAATCTCGGAAACGGCTCCAACGATTTTCATGAAATTTAGGATTCATTTTTAGAAAACGTACCAAAAAAGAAAACTGTACCGGTACCCTTTTAATTTACGATAGCCGCACCCGGGGTATGTAATTCTTTTTGCCATTTCAACAGTATTCATTGAGTTATTTACGATGTCAGAGGATTTTTTTAAACACAAAGCAATAAAAAGGTTTTTATAAATACTTTCGTATTTTTTTTATAAAAATTATAGTTTTTCTTGTTATTATTTACGCAATAAACATTTCTCAAGGTTTGTTAAAGTTAGAGTTAGGGAAAAAAAATGTGTGCTAAAGGGGTTTGAAGATTTTGGTCCTAAAATCAGCCACCATTTTGATTTTTTTTTTAAATCGAGGTGCCCAACTAATGTTACATATTTGGATAGGGTACACATAAACAAACATAAAACTTGATATAACATAATACCATAAAGCGTCACGTTTTTGAGATATTCAAAGACAAAAATAACAATTGTTATAACGAATTTATTTATTTATGTTGTAGTTACTTCATGTTGTTTACTGTTATTTACTGTTAATCTGAATAAGATAGAGAATCTAACTTTTTCTATCTTTATTCAATTAATTCATATAAAATACAAGGTGGAGACGACAATACAACAAAAAATTAAACGGCGTGTTCCTAATGACGTTCCCATTCTGCATACAAAAAAAAATAATATATTCAATAGTTTAGTCAATATATGTAGCTCGGCAAAATCCATAGTCGGCTCGGGTTATTTCGTTTATCCACCCCAAAAATCCAGCCTAACGTGGATATTCGGAAACGTATGCCCGAGAATCCATCCTAGGCCTAGTTGGATAAACGGAATTTTTAAGCTTAGGGTGGATCCGGCATACACTACATTTAATTTGTATGAAAAACTCATTTTTTTATTTCGAAGCTAGGATTTATTTGACAGTTCCAAAATACTCTCATGCATTAGTTTAGTAGTACCAGTATTTTCATTTCTTGTTGTATTGTCGTCTCCACCTTGTATATATAAAAATCAACTTTAATATTCATTCAATATAATTTTTATATTATAATACTAATCATTTATTTCGTTCAAATCTTTTTAATACAATCGGAACATATGAATTATGAGATCGATAAGTGTTTTGAATTACAATACGATATTTTTGTAGGTAAACATGAATTAATTGAATA
The DNA here is from genome assembly GCA_948150665.1 of Conistra vaccinii. Classification (NCBI taxonomy): domain Eukaryota; kingdom Metazoa; phylum Arthropoda; class Insecta; order Lepidoptera; family Noctuidae; genus Conistra; species Conistra vaccinii. The sequence goes on from OX411324.1 coordinate 994,572, forward strand.
CAAAATGAATTAAGTGGATAAAAAATAAGATACTTTAATCATATTCGGTATAAATAATATCATCCAAGAAGGCAGCGGGAGGCTGAATATTATTTTCTTCCTGTCGCTCCCATGCCATTCACCATATAATACATTAGTATACCATATAATGCCCGTCCTCATTTGGCGGGGGGTATACTGTATATATTTTTGTATCTTTCGCTCTTAACTAAAATATTACGTATACATGATGCAATTATGTTTTCATAGTTCAATTGACTTGGCTGGAGCCTACTACATACCTGGAGAAAAAAAAAACAAAGACATCCTTGTTTCAGGATTCAGTTTTCGAGTTATATTTCGGTGAATTACTCCGAAACCTGATGCTTTAGGGTATTATGTTATATGTCATTTTTTGTTTGTATAAGTGTCCTCTATCTAAATATATAAGTTTCGAATTGCACCGCTAATCTGAAAAAAAAAACAAAATGGCGGTATCACGTTAGGGCCACCATCCATACAAAAATCTTCAAACCCCTGTTGGATTTTATCATCAATTTTAACTAGGGAATTATCGATACTCCAGTTTACCGATACGGGTGCTTCGCTAACGGAGTGACAGCAACATTGTGCTGCCATCTGCTGAGTCTAAAGTGACAGCTGACATTAGAATCAGATTGCCATAAGCAAAAAATATTACTGGGTTGTTATTTTTAACCGATTTCCAAAAAGGAAGAGGTTCTTGTTCTATCTTTGTATGCTATAAAGTTTTAGAATGTCCGTCGATATTTTCGTCAATAATTATTGTGGACAGATTTTGAATTATCTTTTTTCAATTGGTAAAAAGAGGAAGCTTGCTCGGTGGTCCTACGTAGCTTCAATAATTAAATACATAAAGATTCTATTATTTCTCGTGCACACACAGTACTCACATAGGTACTACTCGCACCTAAGCTTCTTCTATCCTGGAAATAAAAACACAAAATTTTGTTGAAATGTCACCCCGTTGTATAAGATAGGTATACTAGGTACCTACACGAAGTGGAATGGCAGTTGGCACTGCTCAAACTAGTTACAGTACGACACAACTTAGATATAGCATCGGCGAAATTCGTAAAACCGATCACCATCCGAACTGAGTGCGCCTTCGACATCACCAATCTTTATTACTTCTTCAGGTGAAAATGATATTTCGAAAAAGCAATAAATTGTACAGTCATATAGCCAAATACATTCGTAAAATTCAAATGAATGAATCAACATTTTCAAATCTATGCTACATCTAAGTTGTGTCGTACTGTACTTATTCATTTATGATTGACTTCATTGTAATCCAATTCCGTTTCGATTGATTTCCGAAGTGAACCAGCCATGAATAAATAAATTCTGATGAACAACAACACAACGTGCGGAAAACTGCACGTGTTTCCCGAAATACCTTAGGTAGATTTTTTCGCCTAAAGATCGCGGCACGTAAGTTGAACCAAAGTGGCGGTCTTCTTCGCAGGTAAAACTATGATTATACTTCGATTTAGACCCGAAAATGTTTTTCTGCGGATTTAAGGTCATAGTTCAAATTACGTGCCGCGATCTGTAACACAGTTTCGGGTCTCAATCGAAGTATAATCATACTTTTACCTGCGCGGACGACCGCCATTTGGGTTCAACTTACTTGGTGTCGCCATCTATACTACGTAATAATATCACCTAGATAATATTACTAATAATATAATAACGGTGGCTACTGATAGTAATTGCAATAGGACGTGCAAGCATTAAATAGGAAAATTATGGATCAGTTTCCCTACTACGGCATTGGTAAGTAAGTAGATTAGTTATGCAACGAATACTACTTTTACGAATACGAACACGAATACGAATATCAAACCTACTATTCGGCGAATACGAATACGAATACGAATATCTCGCCATGGTAATAAAAGACTTATTTATTTGATGAATGTTTACTGTTCTAATAATTAAAATAAATAAAACAATACTCTCTTGCTTGACTTGTGCTCACGACTGACAAATGAAATAAATGGAATGAATGGTTCGTAATCGTAATGATAGGGAAACTCCCGGAGCCGCTGAAACTGTATAAACTATGGCCGGGGAGTCCCCCGTCGCGTCGTCGTTGCGGTTAAGGGCCCCTGCATACGTTATATTTTTACGCGCGTTTTTCAAATCTGCAGTAATTAGAGTTGCGTACAAAAATATTAGTTTTTAAATATTCGTATTAGTATTCGCCGAATACGAATATTCGGTAATTGTCTACTATTCGGCGAATACGAATATTCGTATTCGTATTCGTTGCATCACTAAGGTAGATACCTACCGGACAGAATAAATCTAGGCTGGAAGTACCTAACTCAATTGACTAAGTACTAGTTAGGTACACACGGCTACACATCAAGCTATACATTTCCAGTTTATGGTGATCTCGCATTGTAAACGATTTCCGTACAATGCGAATATGTCAGCTTAAACTGGAAATGTATAGCTTGAGGTGTAGCCGTGTGTACCTACCATTATGATTTAATTGTTGATAGTTCTAAGTACTTTGGCCACATTGTAACGAGCGACCTAAGAGATGACGTACTTAGATATAGAGATCTCAGCTCAGGACGCTGTCTGTGAGGAGCAATATACCGCAGGTTCGCTCGTTGTAGTACAGACGTCAAAGTAACCCTAATTAAGGCGTTCTGTCAATCCTTTTACACGAGTGGCCTGTGGGTGTCATACACGCGCCGAGCCTACAACGTCCCGCTTGTTCAATTTAATAATGCTTAGCTGCTGTTGGGACTACCATGACGTTGTAGCGCCTCGGGCAGTGGCGGATTTGCAGTCTTGGCCGCTCTAGGCCCCCCCAGGCCATGTGCCGCCCCTTTCTCAGCACCCATCATATAGACTAGGACGAGGTACGCAATGAATTTACTTTACTGCCAACTTTTATCTAAATCGAAATCAGATAGGAGAAGTCTCATCTTCCATTGAAAATTTCCCCACGCACGTCTGACAGCAAAGAGAAGTATCTAAAAAATTCGCAAAAAATGGACACAGGCCTCCTCTTTGTGAGAGGGAGTGGGCCGTAAACCACCTTGCGGGCCCATTGCGGGTTGGTAGATATCACGTCTTTGATTTTTTTATTTGAGGCATCGGTTTTCTCACGATGGTTTCCTTCACCGTTTTGAGAGTAGTGGTGATGAAATAATTTTCACAAGGTAAAGCGCTTGTCTGGGTTTGAACCTACGACCTACAACTCGTAAAGCGCGGCCGTTACCACTGGGCCACCACTGTTCACTCTAACTTATATAGTACCCCTGAAATAATATTCAGAGCAATGTTTTTGTATGTTTGCCAGTAAGGATTAAAACCGGAAGTATGTAATTTTTTTTAACTCAGTTTTTTGCGATTTTTGATAGTTCTCGTTCCTGTCAGACGTGGGGTGTTTTTGAGCCTTCTTCTTTAATTAACTATAATAGCTACCTACTAATTTGTAATATATTCCGATCATGTTTGAGGGTTAATTGCACAATTAAAGTTTAGCTTGCTAGTCCCCTGGATCCGCTACTGCATCTCGGCCACCCATGATGCGACATCATGCGTAAATGAATCCGTGCATCAATGCTCGTGTGGCGTGCCTTCTCTGTAAGTTATGAGAAGAGGCCTTTTTATAATTATTTCACTTGTAGCTCAAAACTCATAATACTTACCTAACGGGAAAAATCTCGCATACCTACTAAACGAGACTTCAACTACCATATTTTCCCGAGTTTACAGATGCTTCTACGATTTGTACCACGTCACATGGACTCGGTCCAGTCTCGGTGCCTACCCGCAATCTATCGCGGCGTGACGTTTCATTCTAACTTTTACAGTTCTACTCCCTTTCAATGTTACTTGGCGCGGAATGCATTCTCCGGTTCTTCGCTGAAGTTAATTTAGCTTAAAACTTTTAATCGGTCGTTCGGGAATGTTAAAATACGTACATTTTGCCGGGAATTAGTTTCTTTATAAATTTTCCTTGTTTTATATTTGAGTTTATACAGTATTAATAACTGCTACGATTCTACGAAATAGTTTCTTCACGAAAATTGTGGCGGCAAAAAATGTTTAAATACCAAGTGCGCGTTTCGCACACAACGCATTTCCGGTTCTGCATACATAAAAGATAGGCAAGCAAGCCGTGCTTAGGTAATTTCAATTATTACAGCGAATTTTCAATAGGTACTTTATCGAACGACTGTCGTTCTATAGATTTTAAGTAGATTATTAAGAGGGTTTATTCTGAAAGTTGGCAACGCCGCAAATAGATGTCAAATATTTCGCTGTTTTGATTAATTTGATAATATTTCTGTATGGAAATAAAAAATGTGGCTAACTAGCGAACTAGAATATTGATTATGAAATGCAACAATTAATATCGTAACACCGAATAGTTAGTTATAGATGTAAAAAAGTATTTGGAAACTTTCCAAATGCCTTTTTTACACCTAAAACGGGTACAATATCAAATTCAATGTTATAATTGCAATTCATTATTAATATTCTAGTTAGTTAGTTAGCCACATTTCTTATTTCCATACAGTATTATTTCCAAATTAATCAAAACAGGTAACTATTTGACAGTTATTTACGACGTTGCCAACTTTTAGGAGGCACCCTCTTAATGCGAGCCAGCAGCGGTGCAGGGCCCAGCACCCTAATTACGTAATGCACGATCAATTGTCCATTGCTTCATAAGTTCGACAAAAAAAATTGAGCAGATTTTTTTTTTCGAACTTATGAAGCAATGGACTGGCAATCTTTTTCAATTGGTTTCAATTTAAAATTGATCGTGCATTGCGTAATTGGGGGGCAGGTTGGGTGCCAAAACAGATCACGAAGTGGTATTTCCATTGGAGCCTGATAGTTCAGTTTGAACAAATCCTTTTCTTCTTGGATTTCTGTACCGTAGGTGTGGGTACTGAGAGCATTTAGGTATGTTGAAAGCGTTTAAATGAATGTGCAATGATGACCAGGATGTGCGTTTTCGGAGGTTTTCGATCTATCAGTCATTCACGGAGGTAATTGAGATTAAAATTAGATCCATAACTAACCGAGTGATTGACTATTGAATTGTCTTTAGTGATAGAAAGATAGATTATTTCTAACAGTAAAAATCAAAGCACCAAATCAATTAAACAGATACGTATTATAGCCAAGCCATTCGTGCGGCCGTGCGTGACACATTATTAATTCAGCGGTTTGAATTACGTATCTACATACTATCTACACATAATTTGTTAAGTAGGTATTTATACCTTTGTTGTATAATGGGAGGTAAGCATTACCAGAAAGTATCTATTAGCCTGCCTTAGGGCTGCCTGTCCATGATAGAGCTGGGCAGTGTGTGTTATGATAGAGCCGGGCAGTGTAGACAAGTATAAGATAACCCCATGATGTCCAACGCAGCGTGAATGACGGGAAATTACTTAGTGGACATCTAAATTGCTATTGAATCTCTTGTTAGTCCAGTGTGTTGCTATATCCTCTCATCCTCTCTATTATTCAGATTTGTTACAGTTGTAATAGCAATCATGTCATTTCGTTTAAAATAGTTTTTATTTTTATTAATTTATTTATCTTTTATATAGATTCTTTTCTATTTTGTGAATGTGAGAACGCTGTAGGCTTAGTGGACTGTACACTTGTTGACCATCTTCTATTTTGTTAAGTACATACTTGGTACTTGTTGAAAGACCTACACTGTCCTCGCATACCTAATAATACTGTATCTTTTATATTTTTTTTGTTGTAAATATTGTAAAACCCAATTATTTTTAAAAGAGTAACCGTGGAGTTTCTTGCCGGCTCTTCTCCATAGGAAACGACCAATTGGAACCGTGCGTAGCTTCTGACGTTTCATAAGTGCCCATGTAGGTTTATGTGAAATAAAATATTTTGAATTTGAATTTGAATTTGAATTTGAATTTCTCGTCGGCTAAGCCTGGTCAGCGCCATCACGCGGGTCTGTCAAAGCGCATCTGTTAGCCCCTCAGGGGACCACCCAGAAGCGTGACCACTTGAGATTAAAACTAGTTCAATCCCTAGGTCCTCAGTAGCAACATGACCTGTCACCTGCGCACGTGAGGACTTAATGGCTGCGTCAAACAAACGGTAGTGTTCCTAAATTTCGGGGCTGTTTGAACAAAAATTAAATTTAAAACAATATATTTTGTCATCCACACGCCATAAAAAGTAGCAACCCAGAGTTTGGATTTGTGCTCGGTTGATGCCGTTGATGGCTCGCGTCCTATTGCAATGGACTTAATCAAAACTGGCGAAATGTAGGTAATGGCGAAAATACACATACATGCCTGTAAAATGGAGCAGTAGCTTGCATGCCAGTTACACTGCAAGTGAATGTCACACTGTGTACATTTACTTGCACAGTGTAACTGGCATGCAAGCTACTGCTCTATTTTACAGGCATGTGTATTCAATTTGGTTTATGTATTCCTAGCTCTGTACTCTCCAATTCTATGGACACACAGCGTTAGCCAGAGTGTACGACGTGTAGGGTAGTGGGTTCGAAACGTGTTCGTTAATAATTAAAGAGACCATTTATATCGCTGCGATGAGCAGCGGGACTGAGCTTTTATATTTATTTTAATTTAATTATTTTTTTGGGTTTTAGCTTAATTTACTTTACCAGTCTGTCTTTATTTTATTTATTTTTGTAAAATCAGCATAATATTGTATCTATTAGGTTGCATTTTGACGCACGTTTATGTACGTACCTGAAAACGTGGACGAAGCAAAAGAAGTATACCTACTTCTTTTGCTTCGTCCGTTTTCAGGTGATTGTAGAGATTGTGAACTGCATGGTGGCTTCTGAATCTCATGAGTAGTTATCGCTTCCCAGAAAGAACTAAAACTCCATATTTTCCTCTCGAGTATCAATTGCATTCGTACAAAATTCCATGAAATTCTTTACAATACAAACGTGACCTGATTCGCAGTTCCACAAATAGAGAACTGCTGTATTTAATGCATTTTGCTATTTTAAAGTCCATATTCCAGCCAGAGTGAGTGATGGGTGTGGACCATTTTCACCCCTTAAAATATGTTACATTATTATTTTTGACGTTATATTTTTAATCAAATCTTGTTTTAGAATAAAACCAGGAAAATATGACGCCATACAGTCTCTCTAGTTTTACTCTTTGTGCTAGGAACCTCATCAGAACTGCGGGAAGCAATGAAAACAAATATTAGAGCTTCGCAGAACAACGTTCAGAAGAATCCTGAATAACAAGCAACGGAAAAATAAATATGACCAACTTGTTTTCGAATGCACTACTTACAGTACATTTGTAGACAAGTAGGTACTACTCGTATAAGTAGGTACAAACTATGAAATAAATTATGAAAAAACTGAGTACACTTTTTTGTTTTTTTTTGTCATCGGTCGGCATCAATGGCCTACCATAAGATAATATAATGGTGTAAGTATTCATCAAAGGACAGGAAAACCCAGAGAAAATTTGAAATGGGTCCGTATTCCAACGGGCTTCCATAGTTTTAACCCGGAACACAGTAATTAATGCTGCTGCAACAGAAATGGGTAGGTTTGTATGGATATCCCCGACCGAGTTCATCACACAGTTTTACTACCAAATACAAAGAAAACTAGATATAGGTACTAGAAAAAAGTTTCCAAAGAATAATGAAAATACTATACTTAAGTGTCTGATTTTCGTGTTTGTATTTATCATTTTATTGAGCTGCTTATCATTCAGAATGCATTCGCCTCCTGGCCTGGCGGCACCAGCACGCAGCGTCAATGAATGCTCCCTGGGGATCCATTATTGTAGCTATATCTTCGACTGGCGAAGTGCCTACCGGAGCGAAATGATTGTTATTTATTACGCAGATAGGCAATGCAGTCAGCCTGTTATAAGTCTACTGTAATCTATCTTTCCCAAAGTTCTTAGGTACGATATCGACATCTCCACTGTACGAAATTTAGAGGGTACTGTCAGTGTAAGCCTGTACAATGCTCCAAAGCAGCCCTCTTCTAAGCTATACGCACGTGTACTTAGCTTCACTTTGTATGAAAATGTAGGCGGGATCGTCCACTGCGACCCCCGGCCACGCTCCGCACGGATGCGGCGACGTCTGGCAAACAAATAAACCGCGCTAATCGTAACTTTGCAAAAATCTTAAGTTACGGTTTCCTCGAAAATCGGTGGCCGAGGTGACGGTTGTCGTGAAAATGATGACAGCGGCCAAGATTTAAATCGTTAGATTCGCCCTACCGCCTCAAAAGATAGTCGCGTTTCTGTTTCGTTTTTACACCTCTGATACACAATGACGTAGTGACTACACTTGTTTGTCATGGAAACGCTATTTAATCATGTGTGAACTCACTCTTCTAAGTATGGACATTTGTTCTTGTGACTGAGTACGGTGAGGGCAAATCTAGGGATTTAAATCTTTGGGGAGCGGATTTTGCTTTACGGTCGGTGTCAACAACAACGCTCTCTAGGAAACCACACCAACTTACTTGCGTAACTTCTAACGTTTCATAAGTGCCCATGTTTTTTTTTTTTTTATCAATGTTTAGTGACATCATTCGTCGGTCACCGCTAGCTTTAGTGCACATTCTAATTAGCATTAGAAGGCCGACTTCACACTGCACTGTACCAAATATATTTGCTTTTATATTTTTAGTGGGTTAATTTTCTTTCTCACCTATCTATAAGAGACTAATTCATGTCGTAGTAAAAACGAAGCCTGAAGCAGGGCCGTCCAGGCAGTGGACACCCAGGATGTGCCGACATAAGTAGGACTTATGTAAGTGCATCCTATTTAAAGATATCATTACTCGTGGATGTATCCCGCCGGGACCTGATGGAGCGATCAATCACAACAGAACATAGCAGTCGCCAACAGTCTGCGCCACGGAGGACGTACCTACGTAGGTAAGCACGGAATGTACTTCAATCTTAATCTTATTAGGTATGTCTCGTACGTGATTTGAGTGCTTGTCAAAGCATTGACATTGACGCTCAACTAGATTGCATTTTAGGGTTCCGCAAAAGTTAAAACGAAACTATCCGTCAGCGGTCAGATTAAAGGTACTCAACCTTTAATCATAAATGAAGTTTGATATTTTATACATAACTAAATATATAATCAGCCTATTAATGTTCCCACTGCTGGGACACAGGCCTCGTCTCTGTGAGAGGGAGTGGGCCGTAATCCATCACGCGGGCCCAGTGCGGGTTGGTAGATGTCACATGTCTTCGAATTTTTGGTTCTAAGACATGCCGGTTTCACGATGTTTTCCTTCACCGTTTTGAGAGCAGTGGTGATGATATTATTTACACAAACTAAAGCGCCTGCTTGGGTTCGAACCCACGACCTACAACTCGTAAGTCGGGGTCGATACCACTGGACCACCACTGCTGCTGATGTTTTATAGTTTTGATAAAAAAAGTAAGACGTTTTTCCACAAATGGGGCCAATGGGGAAAGCATTAATAGTCATTACTAAAAACAGTCAACTGAATTTTTTATCAAAACTATAAAATACCAAACTTCATTTAACATTAAAGGTACACAGTTCACAGATATGTAATTAAATCTCATCATAAGATAGGATTTCTCTAAGACTGACTAATTAATTAGTAGTATTAAAGAAATCTTTTACAGGTAAACAAAAAGTATTTACAGTAACAGACACCCAATCAGGAAGACCAATAGTCGATGCCAACTAGTATTTACAATCGCATCTGTTCCTTTGTTGAAACAAAGAAAACAGTCTACCAATTACAAACCGTATTTAATGGAGGGTGAAATTACCGGCCGTAGCTCGTAGCTCGTAGCGCGTAGCTCGAAGCCCGTAGCGCGTAGCAAAGGTGTTGCGGTAGACTGGTAGACTTATTGCTATCCAATTCGTGCGCTCGACCAATGGACATGATTACCTTTCAAATAAGTACGAGAAACAATTTCAAGTTGTTCTGCCTCATTGTCCTAGCGGTCGCAAACAAATAAAACATAATTACTATGTATCTATTGTTTGGCTAAGAAAACTGTTTGGTTATCATCTACAGAACCAAGGTATTTATTCAACTTCACTTCACAATAAGCACCAAAAAATTATTTTGTCTGTTTGTATGAACTGGCAAAAAGTTGTTGACTATCAACTTAGATTACAAAACCTTATACTACTACTGTAAGATTCGAGGAGCTCGTACAGCCGCACGGGTCGATCCATCAGACTACGCTTGCCGGGGTTGATCCATGGATGGGTGACCATCTTTACATACCGAGTCTCGGAAAGCACGTTAAGCCGTTGGTCCCGGCGGTCATTCGTAGATCTTTGACAGTCGCTACGGGTCGTCAGATGCCCGAAACTCTGACAACCAGTCTTACCAAGGGGTATCGTATATCGTACCCAGTTACTGAGTTGTGGAGGTCAGATAGGCAGTCAATGTCAAATACGGGTATTCAACTGCATCCAGTTAGACTGGAAGCTGACCCCAAAATAGTTGGGAAAAGGCTAGGCAGATTGATATATACTACTATCGTAAAATACTTTTGTAGTTAAGCTATTTTACGCCGGTTTTTCGAATTCTGTAGAATGATGGCCACTTCAGTTTTATTCTTTTTGAATTTTCCCTAAACAAGGATTCCTTTTGAAGCTTCAGTAGGCGTTTACGTTTAATATGTATATTATGTGTGTTTGCAATGCTACGCGATGCAGATTCAATTCGACTCGAGATTTGACGAGATAAACACAAACAATAAGGGATCAGTTCGCGTCCTAAACCCGTTTTATGGGCTCTCCGCAATCAAACCGTAGGGAGAACCCTAGAGGAAATGGGACGAATAAGTAACCATTCTGATATTGCAACATGCAAAGCGTCTCAGTAAGATATTAAAGGCTAAGACATGGGCGGTACGGTATCTAACATAGAAAAGTATCCACCTGCTCGAATATAAACAAAGCCGCGGCCGTCTCAATAATTTGAAAGGTTTCGTGAACACGTCTTGTAGTGATAAATGGTGTCTGGACGTCTGGTCTAGCTGTAGACGATTAGCAGTATACATATTTTCTAATTAATTTGACACGTAGAGGTACTACAACGAACTTGATAGAACTAGTAGGTATTCTAGTTTAATTTATGTAGGTAACAAAAATAAATCTATTTTATTTACGCATATCGTGGTACAGCCAGCCTCAAAAAAATGTAAACATTGAGAAGAATTCATTTAATTATTCACAAATTTTATTCCAGAATACTGTAAGTAAAGTACCGAATGTCTATTATGTTACGATTGATACAGTAGTAGGAACAAAGATTTCATCATTCTCCTGCCCTAAGGCCAACTTATTTGCGGTCGGGCGCAAGCGTAACATGTATTTTTCTATCATACTTCTCTATTAGTCGACATCTTGGTATGGAAGAAAGATTGTCTTGTCGATGTGTGTTCTTGTGTTGTTCTTGTGTGTTCTTGTGATCGTAATTTGTTCAAATATTCTTTATAGAGTGGATTTTCTGCGTCTTTCAATATAATGGCGGTTGCCTATCCACTTGTTGAGTAAGAATTGTAAACGAAACAAGGGGAGGCGTTACCGGCTGAATAAAATATTCCAAGTCGTCCATCAAAAGAAATACCTTACGTATAATTTTCATAAGCATGATAATAACATACAATTATTTTTTCTTTAACTTTGCACTCAGGTACTTACCTATTATTACGATTTTATACAATGTAGATGGGTGCTTCACTTATATTTTCACTACCTGTGCCTGCCATTCCGTCCGTCTTGACGTTGGAGTATGAAACTGTCACTCATAAACAATCATCACCTTTTAATTTATGGTAACTATACTACCCTACCATCAACTGCCACGGCCTCGACACATTTCATCCAAATACTTAATATTATAAATAAGAATGTTGCTCTGTCTGTCTGTTATATTTTCACACCTTAACGGCTGAACGGATTTTGATGAAATTTGGCACACAGGTAGACCATGACCTGGGTTATGACATACAATACTTTTGTCTCCGTAGTACGTTCCTATGGTGTAATTTCCGACCCCTAAGCGGGCGAAGCCGCGGGCAATCTGATATATCTATTCACCACTATCAGTAATCTTCACTGCTTTACAAAACATATTAGACTCAACATAAACTGCAAGGCTTCCTTACTTAAGCTGTTAATTTTAGCCACCATCGTAATCTGCCGAAACAGCTCCGTAGTCGAGCCCGTGGACTCTCGGAGTCAAGTGCGCGATCGATCGCGGGGCTTCACAAGGTTAAGACGCAAGCTTGGCTGGCCATCATTATCTCATTAGAGAGCAGCGCCGATTGATCCAATGACAGGCAGAACGATTGACGACTAATTGTAATGGAATTAACTGACGTACAGCCAGGTAAATGCTGGAAAGGGTTGGAAACTGTGGAAAAGTGTGTGTAGCTATTTATTTAAAAGTGTACTTACGTTTCGTTTCATGTTACTTACCACGTGTGCACAAGATATGCCTATATGTTTTCGTAAGTATAGTTTATTTGTTGAAACTTTTCAGATATCTTTAAGATCCTAATGCTCTCGAGCTTCCTAAAATAATGTGGCTCTTTCGATTCAATATTACCTAAATCAGAGTGTGATCCCTAATGATACCACACAAACATTTCTACTAAGCTATTGCTACTGTGTTGTCACAGAAGTGCGCATATGTTTTTGAAAGTCGCCGTTCCCGTTCAATTCCTGATAAACTTAGAATAAATGCATGGCAATGTATGTGCAACTTGATTCGGCGAGTATTATTTCTCAAATTCAGTGATACATACACACGATAGGGAACTGTGTTAATCATAACATCTAGGGAACATAAGGCGTTCTTTAGGGCACTGTTTGGAGACCAGGTCAACCATTAATTTGTTTTATAAAGTAAATAAGCTTGTTCTGGGAATGGAGAGTATGGAAGAAAAAGACATGTTACGCCAACCCCAAATAAATTGGGAAAAGGGGGCGATTTATGATGATAGTGATGAAGCTTCTTCTAGGAATGAATTCACATCCTTCAGCCAGCCTGTTCACTCCTAATCGAGGACGACAATGCGCGGCAGTTAAGCCGTTTATGCGGCATGCCACAAGAGATTTCATACAGTATTTTTGTGCCAGATCAACCACGCAACTATTACTTACTAGCTGCGCCCCGCGGTTTCACCCGCGTATATTTTGATCCCGTGTTTTAATGGGATAAAAAGTAGTATATGTCCTAACACAGGTCATGGGCTACCAATTTGCTAAACTTCATCCAGATCGTAACAAACAAATAAAGTAACTTTCGCATTGATAGTATAAGATAGTATGCTATCTTATAAATTATCAATTTGATACGAAAGTGAGTAAATTTAAACAATTACTAATTATATTGTTGTTATAATTTTTTCTTTTATTTCTTCTATATATACTTATCTATTACATTTTTAAATATTTTTATAAAAACAAATAAGTAACAAAAACATTTAAAAACATAAAAAATAGTAGCCCACCGGTATCGGGAACAGGGTCCAAGCTACCGGCGGTCAGGGCTCCAGAGAGAGAGGAACCTCCTGACAATGCGAGCCGTGTCCAGGAGTACTGCTCTCTGAATCAAGCCCTTAATCCAGCTGCCCAACGAGAGCCTCCTTAGGTGTTTTAGGTGTTGGTCGAGGCTCTTGGCAATTAAGCCATTGGCTGATACGACTATTATTATTGTTTTAATTCATGCAATATATATGATTATGATTACGATTTGTGTTGCTGTCTATTGTCTTCGTATACCTAGTCGTAAACAGCTGGTGTTTTGATTCTAATCCATAACTGATAAGCTGACTATACGAATTGTGTTATCAAATAGATAGAATTTTTAATAATCTAATCTCGGTTTATCACTACTTGAAAGTGTTATCTATGGATCAGTTTCTATTATCTAAAATAGATCGATAACATTAAACTTGGATTCACCAGGTTTATCTAGTTACATATATTTTAAAACATCCTATAATGTTTGTGCTTCAGAGTACATAAAATGGTCCTTCAGACCGAATTTCGGCCTAGGCGATCAATCTTACCGTTGCGTTGTCGCGTCGGCGTGGGAGATATTGTAGTGCACAAGTGTACAACGAAGTATCCAATTTATGGGCAGTTAGTAACTACTTTTAATAGTCACATAAAATCGAACAAATACTGTAAAGTTAGTATCGGAACATTAGCTGTTTGCGTGTAACAATAAAGTAACAAACAGCAACAGGTAAGAAAACCGCTGTTAATATTCTTGCCCTGTGTAATAAAGGCGGCTAGCTACTGGTGCGTAAATGTCCGGCTCTCGAGACCCGTGATATGAGAACTGGCGAAGCTTTTAATATTATTATCATTGTGGTCGCAGCCACCTGCCACAGACCACCGCTGGAACTGGAACTGACAGTTGCAGGCAGATAGTATTCGTACTTCTGGTTTAGTTTGAGGTTACGATTAGATTAGGCATTTGTTCGGCAAATATGTTGTTTAATTTTATGTGATTTCATTTAACGCCATGTGGTCGTTTTGAAGGCTTTAGCAGCAGAGGTTATTATTAACAAAGTGCTTGACTACTAATAGTTTGATAAAAGGTTAATAATTTATTTATCCGAACCGTAGATTCAGGGAAATGAATTGTTTATCAAATTGACACACTGCGTCAATTTATTGTGTTAAAGCCATTTCATACAACTATCAAAGAATGACAGTTGTGTCTTGAACATACGGACAATTAAAGGTGGCAGTCAACTTGATAAACAAATAAACTCTCTGACTCTTCTTGGGACAAAATTATGCTATACTTTTTATCAAAAGCCTGAGTTTGGAGCTCTGAAGGAAAACCAATATGGTAAAATACTTCAGAGTTTTGTATGCAAACCCTCAGGAAGCAAGAATTTAGTGTCACCTTTGGGGCATATGAACACATCGGCCCGACACCCAGCGACAGACTACTGAATATTGTAAAGAGTTCGGAAGATATACGTTACCACGCCGCACAAACACAGGACGAATGCATCCTGCCCAGAATAATTGAATGTACTATACAGTACACAGTGCCTTTTCAATGTTTTCTTGACTATTTTAGATCTCTGCCTCTTACTTTCTATGAACCATTTCTAATATTATAGGTTGTACTCAATATTTTTTTGTGTAACCTTTGCAAGTTATCTCCATAATTATTGATTATGTCCTAAACTATACGGACGTATTAAGAACGTTTATTCTAAAAGTGGACAACGTCGCAAATGGATGTCAAATATTACAATGACTATGTCAGTGTGTAAGGAAGTAAAATCAATGATATAATAAAAAATAAATACAATTTAATTAGCAACCAGTTTGATTTTGTCTAGATTCTAAATTATCCTATGGAGCAGGACCAGCATGTTTCATCAAATTCAACGTTATAATTGCAATTCATTATTTATACGTGGGTATGTCCGTGGCATCACAGCGGGCCCTATCAGAATACCAGCGCTGCGGTATTTATTTTTTAAATATCGCAGCATATGCTGAGATAGTGGCCTTTTTGGCCTCGCACAGGTCGTTATTTCCATACAGTAATATTGCCAAATTATTCAAAACAGGTAAATATTTGACAGCTATTTGCGACGTCGCCAACTTTTAGATAAACGCTCTTAAATATTCATTGTTTGTTTTTCTTTTCTTAAAGTATGCATAACAGTATGCAGATGGCCATAATTTCTGTAGCTGATCCCTGCCGCCAACTACTAAACCCACTCGAACATGAAACCGGGCCAACATGATGACCTATTCGTTACTAAATTAATTCAATATCCTCCCGTCAGTTGCATGTCGGTTGTGGGCCCACTCTATAAAATAACAGCCCCGATCGATCAAGCGACCAAATGAATTGATCGTGCATTTTTTATACGTTGTGCCCTTATTCAAAATAAATGAATCATTACAAGGTTAGTAAACAGCTCGTTCTAAGAATCCGTTTTGTACCGAACTTACCGTACCTACACTAAATAAAATGAGCTTTAGGCTGCCTGTCCATTGACGCGGAGCGTGGTAGCGGAGCGGAGCGAGGGAGTAGTGTGGAGAGGAATTGCGGATTGTGTCTGTCCATTGATGCGGAGCGAGGTAGCGTGGAGCGGAGTCGCAGACTGTGCGGTGCTAGCCGATTATTTTCCGCTTCCCCGATCCGCTTCCTCGCTCTGCTTTCCCCCTCCGGTTCCTCGCTCTGTTTCCCCGCTCCGCTTCCTCGCTCTACTTCCTCGCTCTGCTTTCCCCCTCCGGTTCCTCGCTCTGTTTCCCCGCTCCGCTTCCTCGCTCTACTTCCTCGCTCTGCTTTCCCCCTCCGGTTCCTCGCTCTGTTTCCCCGCTCCGCTTCCTCGCTCTACTTCCTCGCTCTGCTTTCCCCCTCCGGTTCCTCGCTCTGTTTCCCCGCTCCGCTTCCTCGCTCTACTTCCTCGCTCTGCTTTCCCCCTCCGGTTCCTCGCTCTGTTTCCCCGCTCCGCTTCCTCGCTCTACTTCCTCGCTCTGCTTTCCCCCTCCGGTTCCTCGCTCTGTTTCCCCGCTCCGCTTCCTCGCTCCGCTTCCTCGCTCTACTTCCTCACTCTGCTTCCCGGTTTTGTATGAATTTTTAAACTTGTTCGTAAATCCCGGTGCACTGCAGAAGCAGAGCGGAGATTTTGTGCAAGTCCATTGGTTAATATTGGCACAGCTCCCCTCCTCTCCTCTCCTCTCCGCTCCAGTGGAGAGTCAGCCTTACATATTCATTAGATAGGTATTCATCCTTTTTAGAGTTCCGTACCTCAACAGGTAAAAAAGGAACCCTTATAAGATCACTCTCTTGTCCGTCTGTCTGTCCGTGTGTCACCACCGATTTTCTCAGAAACGGGTGAACCTAGCAAGTTGAAATTTACCAGATACTGAGGTCTATAGTCCCTATATAAAAATCAAGGTCCTGTGTCAACAAGATAAAAAGATATGGGCTAGATTTTCGCGAAAACTTATAAGTACCAATATTTACCTACATTTTTTAGAGAACATTTTTAAGACCTTGCTTTTAACCAAAATTGACAATTCTATGTCAACCAGAAGTATCCTATAGGTTTTGAGTCGAAAACCTATATGGTAGTTCCCGTTGACTTAGAATGACGAAATTTGGCAAAAAGCCTTGGTCCTTACAGCAAATTAAGGAAAAATTCCAAAAAATTATAAAAGTTGAAAATTAAAGAGTGTCCCCATATATATAGTTCACGCCAATTAAGATAGTCCTCCGAGTTGTATGGGCGCTCATACAATTTAGAGGACTAGTTACTGGGCACAGAACTATTTAGGTCCCTATACAAATGAACCTCTTTACGGAACCCTCGGTGCGCGAGTTCACTCTTGACCGGTTTTTTTGTAATAACTGTACGCTATGTAGGTTTTCCTGGTTGATGTCAATAAGCTCGCCCCCTGTTACACGGGACTTTAAACGTATATGGAGAAATGCGTGTGTTGTGTGTTCTATAGTTACACCTCTACCTAAACCTTCGGATATTACAGGTGTGATGTTTGTTAACCGTAGACTGTCTACCTTTCCAGCTTTATCACTATTCTTTATATCTTTCTTTATAATTGAAACTCGCTTAACAATCTCTGTGATAATGAGAAAGTTATAAAGATAATAGGTATCTCTAAATGTTATCTGGACAGATAAAACACAGACCAGTAAAGCACGGTAGAGAGCTGCGAACAAAAACTAATCCACTTTTCCTGTATCTGATTCTCATTTTGTGCTCTTATTTTCTTTTTAAACGACTGCAAAACAGGAGGTTGTCCTTGTTTTGTATTTAACTAGAACCTCAGTTCTTTTAACAGGTCAAGGATATTCAGAATTATTGTGAACGTTGATATCGAATATTGACACAGATGAGGAGTCAATCATACCTGTAATAGGTAAAGAATAAAGTTCGTAACTTTGACGCTTGGACGGTACTAATTAGTTCTTGTCGCAAAAGATACTGCTAAGACAAGATAAGATCAGGATTTAATGATTTTGTTTTTAAAAGTGTAATGTTTATTTAAAATAACAAACTAAGTATCGCTAGTATTTTCCTCGGGCCACAGCGTTGCCTTTGACCATCAGAGAGATTTCGAAATTCTTACACAAGACAAGTCTGAATAAATGCTTTGAGATTATGTTACAGTTTAAATTGTTTATTTTTGCTTTGTTGTCCTTTGAATGCTTACATAGTTGCGAACTGAATTATTTGATGAGAATGAAAAAACATGGCGAAAATGTAAAGCCATAAAGTAAATAGTTGAAGAGGAAAGATAATATTTTACATGCATCGCGTGTGAGTTGACAGGAGCTAAACATGACATATACACTCCCGTACACTCCCCTAACTCTATTATTATGATTTGCTTCGTCAGATGCGAAGTGAAACTTAATGGAATTAAACTCTGCTTTGATGTACCTCTGAGCGGACACGGAAGTGGAACACGAATGTTTCAAGAAGTCTCATATTAAAAACGTGCCAAATGCTTTAAAATAAACGTGCCCTGGAAAGTTACATATAATAATGATGAGACTGATGTGTGTACTTGCATTCTCGAGTTTTATAATGAAATTGAAGGTATTATGTAGGTGCATACATATGTCTGCACAAAGAACGTTGTTAAAAGTTTCAAGTGCTCGCGTTACGAAATTTGTTGACGAGACGACTGCTTTGTGGCGACTCGCGAGTACTCACCGAGCCTTTTGAAGCGTAGGAACGCTCTCACCGTTCTCCACATGGTCTAGCTGAACTTCATAGGCGACATCACATCACATAACATTGTCGGAGCTTCACAGAACAGAGAAGTAATAGTCGATGACGTGCGCCACGTAGAACAGCACGCAGGTGGCGATGTACATGAACACCAGTATCTGTATGAGCATGGTGCTTCGCCCGCGGACGCGCTCGGACTGGCTCGAGTGCCGGCTGACCAGTGAAGCCCTACTGCAAGGTGAATGCTGAACAAATGCCAATTACACAATGATCCGTTACGTAAAATGATACGTCGCCGGGTAGTGGTCACAGACGGGACACTGTTAAGTCGTGTGTGAATCTGTGTGATCGCCATCGTTCTGTAGTTCGGGGAAATGCGGTGTGTTGTTGTGATCAATCATCTCTGTGTGAATGTAATTGATCGGGTAGCGAGTACTTTTACGCGCTGCTTTTGTGTGGCAGCATCAACAAGCGGCTTCTTTTATGGCAATATGTTATCAAACAATAAAATCAATAGTGATTAACTCAAAATAAAACTCGGTCACCGAGCACAAACCCGCGACCCTTGGCGTTACTTACTAAGTGAATGTTCGTACAAACATTTCGCTATGCTGGTATACATTCCGGGCGAGTTCGGGACGACTCCACGTGGACACAAATGAAGGCACAAAGAGTGGAATTTATTAATTTGTGGAACTGTCACATCTGTTTTTATTTGCGAATGTTTTTCGTATGTTTTCACATTTGTTATCAAAAACTGGGAACTACAAATTCGGTTTGATATTTTGAATACGTACGTAATTCACAATAGGCACGTCATTGAAAAGAAATTCTTGGAATCTAGAGATATTAGTTAGTATGTCATGATGAACAAGCATTTTCAATCTATGTTATCAAGATATGCTAGTTGTCTCCATTATTGCCAACAAAAATCTTCCGACAAGCATGTACACACGTGTGGTTCTAAGGCTAACAAATGAGCTAGCCAGGGAGGCTGTGTATGTTGCTAATCCGTCTTAAGATCAATCCGTCTTAACATAATTATATCTTGAGACACAATGTATACTACCGTATATTGGATAGGCCAATGCATTTAATATTTAACAAGTTCAGTGCCGGGAGCCCTTCTGGGGGGTTCACCTAGTCGCATATCGGATGCCGGGACCCTCGCGGAGGGCTCATTTTAAATGTAGGTTTTTCTTAGCAAATACAATTTTTTGTAAATTCGTTGGTGTTTTAATCCAAGCATTTTTTTTATTTTTTGTTCTAACTTACATACATCATCAGCCTATTAATGTTCCCACTGCTGGGACACAGGCCTCCTCTCTATAAGAGGGAGTGGGCTGTAATCTACCACGTGGGCCCAGTGCGGGTTGGTAGATGTCACATGTCTTCGAATTTTTGGTTCTAAGACATTTCGGTTACGATGTTTTCCTTCACCGTTTTGAGAGCAGTGGTGATGAAATTATTTACACAAAGAAAAGCCCCTGCTTGGGTTTGAACCCACGACCTATAACTCGTAAGTCGGGGCAGATACCACTGGGCCACCACTGCTCTTATTTTTTGTTCAGTTACAAATATTCACAAAAAAATTATTAAAGATTGGAAACTACTTATAGCGACAAGACCCCCTGAAACCACTTTTTTACTTCGTTTTACAGTGTTTTATAACACGGTTTTAAAACGAATGCCGTTGACCGTCCGCCATGGTTAACTGTAGCGCAAACGCAATGCCGGCAACCCTCACTTCCAATATGTATGGCGGCATGGCGTATGACTTCTATGAATATGGGTGGAGTCGAAACTGTTAAGTATTTAGCTTGTCCTGTCTTAAATTAATTTTCAGATTGAAAGTGGGATGTAGGATGTAATTCATAAAAAAAGAGATTGATCACAAAATGCCCTTTAATACCTCAAACTCAATAAATAGTTTCGCCTAATAATTATGATGACTGCACTTGACATAATAATATGTAATTAATTCAACTCTCTACAAAGAGTTTGCTACAGCAATTACACATCAAAGCTACACTGCTACGCCGTAGCACTTAGCTACGGGCCTACGAGCCTACGAGCCGTAACCGATGATCCGGTACTTCGGTCGATGGGCCTGCGAGAGTGAGTCAGGAATGTAATGCAGCCGGTCGGTAGAGGTAACACCGGACACAGTAGCACGTTACCACTCCACCACAGATTTGAACTCACGGTATGCGCTCTGCTGGTACGGTTTTAACACGGAAATACATGAATATTAGTATGCCTAGAAGAAATTATAAGATATCTGTCAAGTTTTATCCGTTTAAAAACAAAGCCTGGTCTATTTTTCCGTTTACTCTTTAGGTTTTTTTGTAAGTAAGCTAAAACTGGGACACTGTGGGTGTCCCAGTTTGCTGCCACCTGTACGTACCAGAAGTATCACAACAAAAATATAGATCACAAATTATTAACTTTATTTTTGTGATAATAATATAAATAAATAAATAATTACTGTCCAAAGGTGCCAAGGTGCTTAATGCCTGAGGTATTTTCTACCAGTCACAGAGTCAAAACATGGCAGGTGCAACATAATATCAGGATTATACTCATTACAGGATGCCCATAGCTTGTGGTACAGGACATTCTAGTACAGACATCTAACATTGTAAAAATATGAATCATAGATAATGAAGGCATTCATTATCTATGATTCATATTTTTATTTTACCAATTTAGATTGTGAATAGGTTTTTTACTTTTTATTAAATCAATTATTCTTTTTTTACTTTCACGGATCCGGAAATATTATATTCGCAACAAATGGTTTAGTTGTAATAATTGCTTTGAATTTCAATTTTGTGTTTTAACCCTATATAATAGAAAGTACAGATCTCTCTTGTATGTATGTAGGATCAGTTAATTAGCACTGGAGTCAGTAAGTCATTAATAAGCTACGAGCAGGAACAGCAATAACTCACAGTTGTAATTGGCGGCCATCATGTTATTGGCAATGCGGCTCACCGTAACTCCCAAATAGTTTACGACTTTCGACCAACTACTGAATGAGTCAGCGTTTAATTACGATCGAGTAATTAATACCTACCAATTATAATATCGGTCTGTAATTGAAAAAGGAAGGAATAAAGCATGATGTCAGAGGTGCCGTCCTGTATAAATTTTTCTGTGAAAACTTAGGTAAAGTCTGAACTGAACTGTCAAAAGTGTCAAGCCTAGTAGTAGCCTGCCTCTGACGGAATGACGGCTCACTTTAAGCTCACTTCTAAACTTAGGGGCCGCCTCCACGAGCGAGAGAATCGCGGCGATATTATCGTCGTGTCACATATTTCTATACACTCTCTTACGGGGCCGTCTCCACGAGCGAGAGAATCGCGGCGACGACGATGCGACGAGTGACTGAGTGCAAGCGAAACGTCATCGTATCGCGCGTCTGCCGCGCTCTCGTCGCGGAACGTGGCAACAAAACTATTGCGCAAATGCGGCGATTCCGTTACGAGTCGTCGCGGACACGCGGCGATACCGTTACGATGATAAGTTTGTGGAATAATCGCTCGTTCGACGAGATTGAACGAGCGAGAGAATCGCGACGGGCGTAGAAGATTCGTCGCTATTCTCTCGCTCCTAAAGGCGACCTCTAAGTTTTCATGAAGTTCCTCACTATATCACCGGGAAACAGCGGTGTCTTGTACTCATGGTCAATAAACTATTAATTAATGTTATATGTCTAAATTATGTTTCTTTCTTTCTTTTTATATGTTATTTTTTTGTAATGTAATTTGTTTTGTTGTTTTTTTTATTTAGGTAGCATAGTCAGCCTTTAATGTTCCCACTGCTGGGACACAGGCCTCCTCTCTGTGAGAGGGAGTGGGCCGTAATCTACCACGCGGGCCCTGTGCTGATTGGTAAATGTCACATGTCTTCAAATTTTTGGTTGTAGGACATACCGGTTTCCTCGCGATGGTTTCCGTTACCGTTTTGATATTTAGGTAAGTAGTTTTAAAATAAATCACACTTTAATCACACTACAGAAGTTGTAACTACTTGTCATTTGGTGGAGTAAAGTATAGTCATCGGGTTACTAAAGTGTTTACAGTACTCTTTTTAACCGACTTCCAAAAGGAGGAGGTTCTCAATTCGTCTGTATGTTTTTTTTTTTCTTGTCTTGACTACATATATTGGAAAAATAAATGAACCATGGGTAAATTACAATGCAGCACAGCTCATCCCAGCTGGAAATCTATTGTAAAGAATAAAAGCTTTTCTACTACCACGATGGCAGCTTAACGCCATTGGAAGAAAATGTCTTGGTTCTGCTATATCTAACGTACGTATAACTACAGCAACTCGGATTGAATCCCATGAAAGTATAATTTAGGCAGGTAACAAGCAATTTAATATTCTACCCGTTCAACGGAAAGCATGGAAGACTTTGAAAAGGCAAATTAATCTTAATTGGGGAAGCCCGGGGCAACAGGAATGGAGGCCAGGGTCATTTATTACTGGAAGATGTTATTATCCCATTTCCAACGTTGATTGAATTCGAGTCAAACTTCTCACTCATTTGTCAATTAAATCGTTCAAATAATTGACTGCTGGCCCTGATATCTGATACCCTGGCCTCTAGAGGGTTGAAAATGGTCTATATTCGGTTTATTTTGGAATTCAGACAAATGGACAGCAATAAGAATTTAGTATTGAGGACATTAGTTTGTTAGTTTAGGAATACCTAACTGACAAATGACGACTAGTAGTTTTCGTCTACATTTTTGGAGTTATTTTGTCACGTCACATTGAATAACGAAATTCAATCTAAATATATAAAAATCAATGCCACTTTTCGTTGTAATTTTATAACTCGAGAACGGCTGGGCCGATTGGGCTGATTTTGGTTTTGAAATGTTTGTCGTAGTCCAGGGAAGGTTTATAGGGTAGGTAAGTAGGGTAGGGTAGGTAGGGTTAGCCGTAGATAAGTACTTAGTGCTACTCGTGCGAAGCCGGGACGGGCAGCTAGTGTATCTATAGAATATTATAGTATACATACCAAAGTACATAAACATATTACCTAACTAACGAATATTATCACTTACTTTAGTAAAAGAGAGAGAGAGAGTTGTAGGCGAATAAGAAGTCATTCGGTCAACTCAAATAGTAACCAAGATTAACATTTGTATAGCAACTAAGATTAAGTTTTGTATATCAACCAAGATTAACATTTGTGATAACAAAGAGAGTTTCCTTATATATAATACTCACTCGTCCTCTGTTGTCCATTAACGACCGTCGCGTTGGGCACAGCAAGCCTGTCCCCGTCATTGTTGTTGACATGATGCAGCGGCAGTTCCACACCATCCGAGCCTCCGGGCCACGCCATGACACACACATAACTGGCTCACACCCACATCACTATCACTCGCGCGAACACAACACGCAATGTATCACTTGAACACAATAAAGTCGATTGCACCAATGTCCAGCCTTCACGTTAATATTGTTTGTCCCGATTTGGTAGTAGATACAGTAAAAATGTTGCTGTCTTTGATGTGTATAGAAGTTGTGCTGTTGATTGGTTAAAATGTATAAATAATTCGGTACAGTACCTGGGTGTTAATATGGCATAACGAGCTTGTATGAGTGACTGCGACGACGCTGTCACACAAACTGTATGAGTGACTGAGACGACGCTGTCACACAAACTGTATGAGTGACTGAGACGACGCTGTCACACAAACTATATGAGTGACTGAGACGACGCTGTCACACAAACTGTATGAGTGACTGAGTCGACGCTGTTAAACAAACTGTATGAGTGACTGAGACGACGCTGTCACACAAACTGTATGAGTGACTGGGACGACGTTGTCACACAAACTGTATGAGTGACTGAGACGACGCTGTCACACAAACTGTATGAGTGACTGAGTCGACGCTGTCAAACAAACTGCATGAGTGACTGGGACGACGCTGTCACACAAACTGTATGAGAGACTGAGACGACGCTGTCACACAAACTGTATGAGTGACTGAGACGACGCTGTCACACAAACTGTATGAGTGACTGAGACGACGCTGTCACACAAACTGTATGAGTGACTGAGACGACGCTGTCACACAAACTGTATGAGTGACTGAGACGACGCTGTCACAAAAACTATATGAGTGACTGAGACGACGCTGTCACACAAACTGTATGAGTGACTGAGTCGACGCTGTCAAACAAACTGTATGAGTGACTGGGACGACGCTGTCAAACAAACTGTATGAGTGACTGGGACGACGCTGTCAAACAAACTGTATGAGTGACTGGGACGACGCTGTCAAACAAACTGTATGAGTGACTGGGACGACGCTGTCACACAAACTGTATGAGTGACTGGGACGACGCTGTCACACAAACTGTACGAGTGACTGAGACGACGTGAAACGAAGCCGAAGGTTTTTTAAGACTAGATGTGCCATTTTTCCGGGCGGGTACCACAGTTCCTAGTACCTACTTAGTTACTGCAGATTGGATAGAACCCATAAAAATAACCAAGTATTTATGAAGGTAAATGATTTATCTATTAAATTTTTCTATGAAAATGCAGTCTGACATTTTAAAGCTATCTTTATAAAGCATAAAAGGAGATAGGATTGCGCGCCATTTCAATTACCAACAAGAATTTCTCAAGTACATTTCATAAGAACATACTCAGAAAGTACCTTAGAACAGTAAAGAGAGTCTACTGGATCTTTGAGAGTTTAGATTTGAAAAATAAAGAGTCGATTCTTCGAGCGACTTTCTTTTGATCTTGAATCATCTGTGGATGTTGAAACTAATATAATACAGAAATAGAAACATACAATTATGAAGCTTTTGGAATATTTTGTCGATGTAACCGAAGTCGTCAACAGCTAGCACTACATAAATCTGGTTAATACATGTGACTAAGACCCGTGTAGTTAGCTGAAACTTTTGGATATTACGTCATGTTATGTTACAGAAGAAAGTTCCCGAGTGCCTCTCTACGAACTCACGGCTAATCTCTAAAGGCTGTAGTTTTGTCAGACTTTTATCACCACTTAGGAATTACAAAGTGAATATATTTCGAGGAAAGTTCTACACCACATGGATATTAGCCATTAGTTACTCAAATAATCTCGTAAATCTTCGCACGAGGTGTCTTATATACTCTTAGACCCCAAATAGTTTGAAGTTTTAGGACTGGGTTGGTACCAGCTCAAGAGAACAGCGATCGACACTTTCATCTTTGTATAATATGCGCTTGTATGTATTTAGGAAACAGTCTTTTTAGGCCCGCCAAACCGCTCTGACCCTAACTATGTGGTAGCAACTAGCTGCGCTTTCATAGCCAATGTGGGATATGAAGATAATATTACCACGTCAAAAAGCCTGATTAAGGTACATCAGCACTTAAGAGAAACGTATTTACAGTGAAACGTACATGGGTACCAACCGTAGGTCCCATGGTCCATGTTAAATTCAAATTCAAAAGTCATTTATTCAAACTAGGCTGAGAATCAGCACTTATCGAACGTCAAAATTACATAAAACAGTCCCCCAAAAACGCCCGCCCTTCACCACTTCCTAGTGCTTTAGCTGGGAAGAAGAAGTGGCGCAACAAACTCCTTAGCAGCACAGCTGTCTGTTCAGTTAAAGAAAAAAATATATTTTATATAATAGTATGCAAAATAATTCACATTACATTACATTAAATATCCAAGACGTTCGTGGAAAAGCGCGAATATTCCTTTATGAATCTAAGCAAGTCAGCAAAAGTGATAGAAGGTTCCACGAAAATGTAACGGTACACTGAATCATGGTCCCGAATGGTCGAGAGAAGAGCTGCTATGTTCACCTACTTACATAGTTTGAGAAATTCATAGAAAGTCTATTACCATACGTCTGGGTAGCACGAGAATTATACGAAACGATTATTATGAGTGCTACGAAACTCACAGCATTTTGGTAGCACTAACATAACAGACCTTCACTAGACTGTAGTCTAGGCATCTGTATGCGATAATATCTAACGCAGAGTTGGTACAATATTAGTCATGTTTTACTAATCGTTTCAAGATTAAAACCAAGTTCATGAATCATGTGTTGAGCTCCTGAAGTTTTGAGTTGAGCTCCACGATTACTGACATATGCGTACACCGACTGGACAGGTCCATTCAAATCTGTCTTTTCTTTCCTCAAAAGACCATTTCAGACTCTAATCTACATGGTCCTCATATGGCCTGTCCAAGATTATGTCTGAACTTTAAAAGAGACGGTGACCTCTGAGTTTGTTTCGGCCTTTCTTCTCAGAGTAGTCAGATAGGAAACGCCGAAATACCTAGCCAATTTTTTATTTTTTTTATATGACGTGGAAAAGTGATTCCAATATCCTATTTACAGAATAAACAATTTCATTTCATTTCATTATTTTCTATCTAAAGCAAGTCAGAGTTAGAAACTTGGTAATCATGTCACAAGTTTAAATAAATTTGCTTCTTGACGAAAAAGAATTAGTACTTAACAGGTCAAACTTCGCTAACAGGCTAAAGTTTTAACTTAATTTTAAGTTGCTTGGAAGAAACTATGTTGGAACAAGTAAAACCGTAACTGTATGCTAAATTACTAAAGTAGTCAAGTCTAGCATTCACTTGTTTTGCGTCAATTTATATCTATTAAAACTAGGCTGTGCATGAAGATCGAAAGTCTCTTTTTAATAGTAGGTACCTCAGTTTATGACTAGATACGACTAACAAGGCTTGTTAGTGCCTCTACTGGTGCCGAAGATACAAAATGTGTAATGAAATTACGACGAATAGCGGTTATTCCCAGAAAGGTCTTGCCAATATCGCTGACTTATCTAGACACGAAGGAATCTACTGACGGTAGCTTTGTAATAATATGCTGCCTCATTGGTCTCCTGGTCGCAAGCGCGACTGCTGAGCGTGGGTTTTGGGTTCGATTCCCAAGTTGGGTGTTATTAAGTTTTTCAATTACAACATTTCTCAGTAGCAGCACGGTGTTTGGAAGTTAGTGGTGTGACTTAACACCATTCCTGCATAACTCCCCTGTGCCTCGGAAGCACATAAAGCCGTTGGTCCTCCGCCTGATATCAGCGCTCTCTCCGGCCGTGTCGGATTGCCACCCCATCGGACTATGAGAGTTATAAAAGAACAGAGAGTGCACCTGTGTTTGCATACCCACTTGTGCACTTTCGCGGCATCTACTCGCCACGTGCGGACTACACATCAAAGACCTGACGTCACGCAAATCCAGTATCGCGCTAACAGAGTTTACCGCGCGATCGACATATATATAACTTTCCGACATCAATCGTTGGGTAGTTGTCCGCCAGTCACGACACCTGTCTGGTCAGAGGATCCTCTCTTTTCTATAGACGATGAGTGAACTTTACACCCTGTTCCTCATCCCCCTAAAGCACTATTATATTTCCTGGGAGGTACTTAAATTGGCATAATCGCCATTGAGATTGGCCGCCTTGACAGAAATTCGGTCAGGAGTAAATAATAATATTTATGCTATCTAACGAGGTACCTACTAATATCTTAGATATGCTAATAAAGGATAATAAAGTTAAGATAGATTTGTTATTATTACGTTAACTAAAACCAGTTGCCTGAAGCCCTGAATCCTAAGTCTGAAACAATTAGTTTGTGTTCTGGGAAATTGATTCTGATTGAAATTCATCGGCAATTAATATTGTGTAAATAAACATGAAGTTCATATTTCTTTCATTATTTCTTTCTTTACTGAGAATTTAGCACTTTAAATATTTACACTTTTTAACATTCCATTAATTGACTGAACAATTAGAGCAGTGGTAATAACGCGACCCTTTTAACCAGAATCATCAACATGAAAGTCGG
Source organism: Conistra vaccinii (assembly GCA_948150665.1). NCBI lineage: Eukaryota > Metazoa > Arthropoda > Insecta > Lepidoptera > Noctuidae > Conistra > Conistra vaccinii. Next base: position 1,023,233 of record OX411324.1, read on the forward strand.
CCATAAGAGTCGCCCATAAGAGTCGTTAAGACCTGGTAACCTGGACCTGCTGAAACATGAAAAGTTTTTGCCATAATAACCACGCTTGGTAAATCCTTTGGTGAGGTATAAGAAGATACAGAGCGTACCAAGGCCCTTCACGAAGCCGACATCTGCGCATTCCGTACATCAAACTAAGTAACTTTGTAAAAAAATAATAGCTGGGAAAAGACTTTTATTTTTGGTGTGATAATTCGCTGATTACAGTAGCGCGCAACTCAACGTAATGCACGCAAAACATTGTGCTTATGCAACGTGGAACTATTTAAAGTTAAGTTATAACATTTTAACCACCTCCTGTGGTCTAGTGGTTGACCATTTGGAAGTTTGGAAGACTCCATTAGTAGCCAATGCGTAGGACGAGTTTCGAAGAAGTCTCTCTTTGAAGGAGCTCTTAGATGATTACGAATTATGATATTAGTAATATTAGGTATGTATTCTTACCAACAAACATTTTACGTCATACTCAATAGTATTTTAATGATTCCATTAGTTCTGTAGACACCTCAAGGTGCTGACGTCATAACTTAGCGTCGATAAGACAAATACCGCGAGAATTACAACTGTAAACAAACCCAACATTGTCAAGTGGGTACACACATTAAGCTATACATTTCCAGTTTATGCTGATCTCGTATTGTATAGGATTTCCGTACAATGCGAGGGTTATACTAGAAATGTATAGCTTGATGTGTAGTCGTGTGTACAGTCAACTGTAGAAATTAGTTTCGGAAAAGAACAAACAACATTACAGGGCGGGCATGCGTGCCCTAATACCTTCGCTCAGACAAAGAAATGCGACAGCCACCAAAACGTACTGGGCCCGCGTGGTGGATCTACTCTCACAGAGAGGAGGCCACTGACTGTGTCCCAGCAGTGGGAACGTTATTTGCCCATTATGCTGATGAATGAAGTCAAAGATTTGAGTAACCAAGTACGCGTGCATGGGTACAAAAAGTTGAGTTGCATGTACTTAGCAGAGTTATCTACAAGTTACAACTACATTATATACATATATCTCTTTTGATGCACTTACATAAGCACGCCTACATACGCGCCAAATACTAACAAGGTAATATGCTTGGTCGCGGTGACTTTGTAAACTTATTTTCAAGTTGGTGAGAACTGTGTGAAGTATACGCTAGCCAGCCTTGTAGCTTGCTCAAGTAAGCAGTAAGTAAAGACCATGCTACGCAAATCCCGCTCCCGCTCTGCTCTTACCTATCTTAAACAAATTTTCCAGCAGTTGTTAGACTTTAAAAAAACTTTCATACGACCTACTGTAGCTTTGGTTTTAGAATGTCACTGATTTTTGCGCAACTTTTGTAGAGGCAAGGTACGCTTTGTGAGGCTGTTCAAAGGCAGTACCTAAGTCTATGCATTGCAGTGGGTTAAAGACCGAGAATTAAGTTGAATTACCTACTATTAAAAGTCAAAGCATTTCTTACACTTTTACTGACTTCTTTTCATTCTTTCATTCCAAAACGGTAAGACAACGTTATAAGCATTTATTTCAATTAAACTAGAAGGCAATTTTGAATTGTCAAGGAGTCGGTCAGTCAGAAATATGAAGCTAGTTGCCAATTCCAAAGTGTAGTAGGTTCCTATGGAGAAGGACCGGCTAGAAGGTCTATGAACACTATTTATATCAAAATATTGTTAGAAAATATTGGTAAAATACATCATTCAAGTTATATATACATGTGAGAAAGATGTAGGTTGATGTGCACGTTAAAAGCGTCAATGGCAAACAAAAAAGTAAAAAATAAGCCTCAGCAACTAAGAGATGACTAGTCCCAATTGATGTCGGCGCCCGTTCACGAACATGACGCATGGATCAGCACCATTTTGAAGGGAAACGAATGATCTATTTTCACTCCCACTAATCGCTGAAGCTGTATTAATTAATTCCCACGCATTCGAGGGTGAGACGAGATTGGAAAATTCCGAGCTTAAACTGACGCCATAAATATTTCGTCATCTAAGCTATTAGGTAGGTACAGTACGACACAACTTAGATGTAGCATCGGCAAAATTCGTAAAACCGATCATCATCCGAACTGAGTACGTCTTCAAAATCACACATGTTTATTACTGCTTTAAGTGAAAATGATCTTTCGAAAACGCAATAACTTGTAAAGTCTTATAGCCTTCTTAGAACATTCGTGAAATTGAAATGAACGTTCAAATCTATGCTACGTCTAAGTTGTGTCGTACTGTACCTAGGTACTGGAAAATTCCTTAATAGGGGAAATCCAATTACTTTTTCCCGATTGGAAAATTGAAACTGCACCTTGATGGCGCATAATTTACAAGAACTATAAGGCGTCATCCTGATTGGTTACGATCGTTTGAGCAAACGATGCGATTTCGTCGAGATTCTCTACGAGTGGTGATTACTCAAGTCCAAGTAAGGTGCAGCCAGGGCTGTTCCCTTATCAACCCAGTCATTATATACACATTAACAAGACATTGAGCAATATTGAAAAATAAAATATTAATATATTCGTATTAAGTTTTCCTCTGTACATGTTTGCTTGAAGTATTAAATAAATAATTATTCTGTAACATTAGCAACAAATAAGAGGAAATGTACCTACCAAAATTTTTCGTCCCAATAAATAAGAGTTATTTGGGTAACCACTTTAAGTATACCGATATTATTGTGTCCAGAACTACACATAAATTATCCTCTCGGATAGACTCGATAAGAAAGTTCATCTTTCAAAACAAAGAACTACCGTTTTCAAAATGTATTTACACATAAGTAGGTAACTACTTCATAATTTATTACCTACACTATTTTTTCGTGGCCAAATGAGGGTGTTACCTCTGCCCAACCCTTCGGGGAATAGGGGCGTGATGTATGTTTTCTTTTCTTACGATTTGAACCTGGAAAAATACATTTGCCAATAGACATACTAACTAATACAGAATGTATCGAAGCTGCTTCAAAATAACTAGTCTGAAATAACACGATGTAGTAATACTAATAAGTAGAACGCCTAACACAAATATTTACAGTGGATAGATCGGAATTTATATGAGTGATTAACATCGGTACCACAACTCAACATGGATACCTACCTATAAAGTAAGCAGTCCAAATCTTTCATCACTTTATAAATTATAACAACTGTATGCACGGACAGTCCAGCACAAATGGGTCATACAAAACTCTCAACAACACACTTCACGTCTGAAATGTACAAATTACCATTTAACACTGTACGGGTGCTCACTGTTCCCGGCTGTCAATCGTAGATCTTTGACAGTCGTTACGATTAGTCAGAAGCCCGAAAGTCTGACAACCAGTCTTACCAAGGGGTATCGTATTACCCAGTAACTGGGTTGTGGAACTTGTGGAGGTCAGATAGGCAGTCGCTTCATGTAAAATACTGGTATTCAGCTGCATCCGGTTAGACTGAAAGCCGACCCCAACATAGTTGGGAAAAGGCTAGGTAGATGATGATCATTTAACACAGTATCAGCGGCAATTTAACCTCTTCCAAAATCGGAGGATGTTCTCAATTCGTCGCGTAGGTATATTTTATTTATCACTTCAATATTGTTACACAGTACACTCGGACAAACGGCAATAAATATCAGAGCCGGCAGACAACTAACTGGAGTATCTTTGTATCAAAAGAAGCACCGTACAGATAGCATTGATAAGATACCGACAAAGACTGATAACTGACCCATGACTACACGAGATGGAATCGGTAACCGATAGTCTACCACCTGCAACTAGGCCAAGTGGCAGTCAAACAGATGGTTTCCATAATTACCTGCGCGTGATTGGAATTTCATAGATAATAAAATAAAATATGAGTTAAAAACCTATCATCATTATGTTTGTGTCATTTTTGAGTAATGATTTTGTAAGTACTATAGTTTGTTCCAAAACTATCTGTATCTGATGAAAATATAAACAAACCCTGTCCAGGTTAAATTCTTACACAATCAAGCACTAAAGGGAATTATTCACACATTCATCTGCATAGAAGGTTTCATCTTAATATCTCACGACTTTTCCCATCAATTATTGTTTGAATAACATTATTGCTATTGTAAAATCATCGACAAAAATTGAGGTTTAAAAATTAACCTCAAATGTCAAATAAAAAACATCTCAAAGGTGATAAAAAATTATGATTTCGGGCTTAAGTATTCAAATAATGAAATCAAATCACTTAGTTCGAAGGTGGCACTACAAATTGACATCGACCCACAGAGAGGCACGATCATTTGTTAATATATTTTACAAACGTCACAATGGTCTCTCCATACCTACTGACTGGACAATGGAGAGACCATTGTGACGTTTGTAAATTAGTAGACTTGGCCCCCTGATAGTTTTACAACAGGCCCCCTATGGTACCTAAACTGAAACGTTATCCAACAACTATTTCATTTATTAAGAATCTTTAGAGCAAACTTAGCTTAACTTTCTCAGAACTCTTCCAGCGAACTTTGTAAACGCTTCTGGTGGCAACAGTTTACGCGACAAAAGACTTTCGTATGTAATTAATTTTCTTGTTCATGCTTATTATTTATTTATGGCGGACATTAAAATATCAAAGAAGGATTTATCCTACTTATCTTGTTTTATTTGGAAACAAATTATATAAGAGTTCAATTCAACAACCCAATTCAACAGTCATATTTTATTCTCTCTTCACAAAGCTGACTTAAAATTAATGCGTACAAAAAATGTCTCAGCTGTATTCCACCTTTATGAGAGACTTGTGCCTGATAGGTATAGGTTTTTGGGAAAATAGTGTTGTGTTACAGGTTACCAAGCCCCCTCCACGGCTAGAATTAGCTTTTACTAGATACCATACCGTGCAAGAGTCAAAGTTAAATAATATAGAGTTCGTTTCTAGAAATGGGTAAGTTGCAAATAAAGTGAGGTTAAAATTGAAAAGTTTTACCCAAAACTTAAATGTGTTGGTATCCTCTACTTTAAGAAAAGGGATCAAAAGATTACAAAACTCTTAAGACAAGTGGATAAAGCTACAAAAGTAATTCGTATTTAAAGTAGTTTTTCGCAGAATCGCGAACTGGTTTCAGCGTCGATTCCTAGGGTTCAACGCGACGCGACGCACGGTAAAGAACTACTTAGTGTACTTCTGGGATTCATCGTTAGGAAATACTGATTAATGTTATATTACCAGTACACGTCTGCCTATCCCTTATGCTTAAGCTTTTATAGCCAATGTAGGGTGATGGTCACACTCACTACTATCTATGCTTGACTATAATACAAGTGGCAAGCAGGACAAGTGCACATACTATTAAGAGGGGGCACCGAGTGTTGGAATGCCCAGTGGACGGGCGCTCTAACCTAATCTCTGCCACGCCATTCGCAGCTCCGAATAACTGATGCTCAAAGCAAGCTAATTACCGTGATCCTTTAAATTTAAATCCTTTAAATTTCGTTAATTTTATACTTCAGTGTATCTGCTAGCTTGAAAGCGAATTTAGGAAAATACGTGGTTAAGAGGGTTTACGTCGTACGGCATTTCATACAAACTTTCTAGAAACTTAGTTAAGAACATTTTCGAAATGTCTTATTTAAAAACAGATAACTGGAAATCTCTGTTTCTATGGAAAAATTTGAATCGGTCTAATTTGGCTGTAACACTATTTTTCGAAAATGTTCTTAACTAAGTTTTTAGACCTTTGTATCCTGCTTATGCGTATGAAGTTTCATTAAAATCGGTTCAGTCATTTCATAAAACAAGGGCTTAAAAGTTTGTATGAAATGCCGTACGACGTAAACCCTCTTAACTTGGAAGATCAATAGGAATTTAAAAAAAAAAAGAAAAACACTTTGCTCTTATAATACTTCAGGAGGACGGTTTGCATTCGTTGTTTCCTATGGAGAATAGCTGGCAAGAAACTCCACGGCTATTCTTATAAAAAAAATATTCTTTTTTTACAATATTTTCCAATTACAGGGTATGGTATATGGGAGGACAGTGCGGGCCAGGGGCCTGTCAACCATATCCATCGTATGAAATCGACCGCAGTGCTTCAAACTGGCGTCTTGCCGTTTTGGATTGTCCTAGGTCTTCATAGAAATTGGAATTTGCACAAAAAAGGTTGAATTTGTATGTTTGTTCGTTGTGCATCAGTCAGTCATACGATCTACATACCACTATTGTAAATTGTGAATTATTAATGGTACATCTTGGTAAGGAACTACTAGGTTCAGTCAAGATTATTTTTTCTAACCTTGAAAATGATAAATAATCCTTCAAGTAAGGTTACCTAAACTAAACATCTGAAACTTGGCCTGCCTACAACTCTCACCGCAGAGTAAGTACTTATGTCCCGACACAACTTTCTGTTGTCCTTAAAACTCAGGCGCCCTTAAAACGGGTTAACAAAAGTACCTACTTAAATTAGTGCCTGCGAAAATGGAAGAACTCTAAAATTATGTAAAATAAACTTATGTAAAGAAAAGCTATCAAAACTTCAAACGTTTACATAGCTCCTGTACGTAAACTTAAGTGGTATGAATATTTAACTAAGTACGACTACATTAACCCTAATGTAAGCAATCACTGCGAGCTTTCACAGATAAACGGTAACCAATTCCATTATCAACATAATAAAACTGAAAGGCTGGTTATAATCAGTGTCAGTTCCATCGAAGGCTGGTCATCATGAGGCGCACAGGCGCGGGCATGGGTGCGTCCGGGCAATCTGGGCCTAGTGACGTCATGTGAGCCTATAAAGAGAATTAAATCCGGACTTTATAGCGAGCATGCGACCACGCGAGCCGCGGACAGTGGGCTCGGTATCCGGACTTATATTAGTATTAATGATAGTCTTTTTATGGCCTTTTAGGTTAGACAATAGTGTGCTAAGTGCTAACCTTTCCTTGTTTACAGGTTAGAAAACTAGGACAAATTGTGGACTAAGTCTATAAGAACAAAACTTTTATAAAACTCGGAACGCTCTCAACAGCTTTATCTACCTGTGCAAACTAAAGTATTGAAGAAAATAAATAGAGCTTGTAAACTTACAACAGATCTTTATTAATAGAGGACACAACATAATAAAACCGGTGTAATTTTTCTTATCTTCAAACAATAAAAAGAAAATCAGAAAGCTCTTTGTGTTTATTTATTAAAATGTTTCTCTTTCATTGCATGTTGTGTGCTGTTTATTGTGGATCTTCTACACAGTACAATACTGAATTGCTTTCAAAAGGTTAAAACAACAATGCACTACAATCAAAGTAAAATGCGGGAACTGATCCCAGACGTTCATATAATTCAATTTTCATTCAATGAAACATGCTTCATTTAAACCAGCCACTGTATTTTTGTTGTTATTAAGAAGCTGTTCATAATTTCTACGCCGGCGCGGGCGCTCAAAGCCGGAGAAAGTAAGAAAATGAAGGCGCAAAAGCCGGAGGCACGTGCCGCGCAGCACTGTGTGTAGGAGCCATTAGGAATGTTATAACAACACTGAAAGGAATTAAGAGGTCCGTAACTAGTCACAGCTTGCATATTTAATAATAATCTGGCATCTATGTAAGTTTCCTCATATTTTAACTTGGGGTTGCTGGAGAGATGCTAGAGCATCTCTCCAGTAATAAATTGAAATAATTGTACTCTTAACCATTAAGTTACTTTTTTTTAAGTATGTACAAATTGAGTACATATTGGGTACAAAAGTATTATAAACTTATAAATGGAAAAACAGGTGATGAGGTTACCCGTTTCCCCGACGTTTGAAATCTTGACAAATAATTTATTTAGAACAACCTTCACTATACTCAGATTTTTAAGTCAGATTACGATTATTGGAAGTAGTAGGTACCTAGGGTACATTAGTTAGTTCCACACATAATGGTTCTCGAAGCTCAATCAACTTGATTTTATGGAGTTAAGGTGATATATTGAAAAAAGGGGACTTTTTCTTTTTCGTGTACCTTATTAGGTTTAAGGAATAGGGATTCAATATTTCGGTGTATGTTTTTTGACTATATGGCCTAGTATCCTGGAAAAGGAATACACGATACAATGAAACTTTCTCGATACAAAAAAATTGCAAAATTTCATCTATTTTTATGTTTTTTTGAGTATCACAGCGTATCGCTTATGAGTTATTTAATGGAATTTACTTTATAACATAGAGAGTAATCATATCAAGTTTTAAGCAAAGCAGTTTTAGTTTTAATAATACTTTTAATTTATAAAATACGGCATTTGGTTTTGGCACATATGCTGTTTTATTCCGACCGAACACACAGTATCGTCATCTCTTCTTTCGCCTATAAAAAGTATTGTCATCAATTTCGTTCGTTCATAAATCAGTCGCTCGGTGGAGCTCTTCGACGATGAGTCTATGTCATTTTTTTCCAGATCGGTGCTGTCAGATGTACGTAATTTGAATAATTATATTTACAGGAAAAATCGAGTTCAGCAGATTTAAGTTATTTTAAAGTAAAATTACTGTCGAATAGGCATATAAACTGCGTATAATAGAATAAATTTACGTGACTGTGAACCAAAATAACAATTATTTTTGGCTATTTGTGACGTCATATATATAAATTATTTATTAAATATGGGGAGAAAAACCAAAGGAAAACTAAATAAAGTACAACATTTGGAACACATGAGGGCGAGGGCTCAGCACATGATCCCAGTGTAAAAGGTAAGTAAACAATAATTGTTTCTATATACATACTTACAATATCTAATGGGCTCATGAGCTACTTTTGTTGTGGGATTGTTCTATTGTTGATAGATGCCCAATTCCCATCCAATCCATTCGTAACAATAGACTCATTTTACAGGGAATCAATAGAAATTCATGATGATAACGAATCGGAGTCACCACCTTTACTCATCAATTTGTACAACTGGCAACAATATATCCTACCATTGCAAAGTAAGTACTGGGTAAGCACTCAATTTTCTAGAACATAATGTCTGTTTTATTTTTAGTAATTATAAAGAAACAGGATAAAACGTATTACTATTGATGTTACAAAAAGGTACTTCAAAATTGTGTTAATGCCAAATAATACTGTCGTTCTGAAGTTAGGTTGCGCATGCGTGCCGGCCATGCGCGCTACTGTTTTATAAGGCAGATTGACTACTGCGCAGTCATTTGTAATCTACGTCAGAGCGGCTTCAGGACGCACAGTGGGCTGAAAATCGATCTTCATAGACTTAGGGAACAACTTAGTAATTTTTTTAATTTTACGGCAGAAATGGGTTTAGGTATCGTATAATGATCAATTTAATGCTATTTCAGTTTTACAATAAACCTTTTCTTTTACTTTATAGCACTTGCTTGAAAAAAATGTATGGAGATATATATAAAAAAGCATAATCATTTTCTAGGACTGCATCAAGGTAAAAAACAAAAACTCGTTATTGTGAATTAAATTGGGGCAAAATAGTTAACAGGAAAAGAAAATCGAGTTGCACAACTAATGTCATATATTTGGATAACATAACAGCATAAAGCGTCACGTTTCTGAGATATTCAAAGATAAAAATAACAATCGTTAATAACGAATTTATTTATTTAGATTGTAGTTACTTCATGTTGTTAAGTTATTTACACATGAATTAATTGACTACACCTAGTGGATAAAACATAAGATTTTTTAATCATATTCGGTATAAATAATATCATCCAAGAAGGCAGCAGCAGGCTGAATAGGATTTTCTTGGTGTTGCGCCCATGCCATGCACCATATAATACATATTCCATATGTCACACGTCCTCATTCGGTGTGGAGTATACATATATTTTTGTCTCTTTCACTCTTAACTAAAATATTACCTATGAACAATCCTTGTTTCAGGGTTCAGTTTTCGACTTATATTTCGGTGAATAACTCCGAATCCTGACGCTTTAGGATATTATGTTACATGACATTTTTAAATTGTATACGTGTCCTCTATCTAAATATACAACTTTCCCGCGACTCTGAAAAAAAAATATGGCGGCTTCACGTTAGGGCCACCCTCGATACAAAAATCTTCAAACCCCTTTTATTTATATTATGTTAAAAAAATTGTAAAACTAATATATTATTTCAGAACTAAACATTTTACAACAACAAAATCCAGACCCTGAGTATGATCTTCAACGCAGTCATCGTGCAACTACTTAGTCAACTATTCTAATAATATTTAAAAATCAAACATTTTCCAGGACTTTATCAAGGTAAAAAACAAAAATGCATTTTTGCGAACAAATTGAGGCAAAATAGTTAACACGAAAATTCTGTTTATATTATGTTAAAAAAATTGTAAAACTAAATAATTATTATTTCAGAACTAAACATTTTACACCAACAAAATCCAGACTTCAACGCAGCTTTCGTGCAACTACTTAGTGAACTCTAACATATTTAAAAATTAATTATTTTCCAGGACTGCATCAAGGTAAAAAAAAAAGAATGGTTCACCTTAAAAAGTTTAACAAAAAGTCCGCAACGGCATACGTCTATCTTCTAAGGATGGCCCACAGTATCCATTTTTATCTTTTACAACTTGATAAAAATTTCATTGTTATTTCCGAAGCTATTATGACCGTTATTTTAATAATCCTTATCCAATAAAATATGTTATTTAAATTGGGGATTTAGTTTAGATTAAAATAGCCTTGATATCATATCATTTAAATGAATAGTTTAAAAGATATCGCAGATTCAAAATTACGCGTAGCAAAATAATTTTATCGTTGACGCGAACGCGGGCGCAGCGGTAGGTAGGAGTCTATGACCTCCTCGGCTTTTAGGTATGTAATCTCGGTGGTACGTTCCCGTGAGATATTTTGCGACATCCACGAGGGCGAAGCCGCGCGTAAAAGCTAGTAAATTATAATTTGCTTCACAAGCAGTAAAAAATTATAAATTAAATAAGGATACATTTATCCCAACTACGGAACCCTTCATGCCGTGCCGGTTTTTATATAAATAATACAGAAGATTAATTAACAATTTTTAATTTCATGTTGTATAACTATAATTAATAAATATTTTAGTTGATAATTAAATATTTTGTATTATTTGTGTACTCCATAGCTCGCTATGTGCAAAAGTTTCATAGACCGAGATAAACTAACGTTCCGTACTCAGCACGCACTATTTTCATAGATAAATGTTTCCGTCTTTATCTTGCACTTTTAGTTTGACAGTTGTGCGGTAGTGACAAGAATAATGCTAAGCATGCTAAATAAGTAATATTTGAAATTCCGGTCTGCGATTTCGTTAGTTCAACTTTTGGTCACTGGTTCAGATAAGTTTGTATCGGTGACGTGGCAGCCGACCACTAAAGATGGAACCGCCACTCCCCGCGTGCGGGGGAAATAAGCCACACCCTTCAAACTAATATTTATTTTCAGGGTAGGCCCTTAAGGACAAAACCAACTCTTCCATTATCTTTATGGAGTTAGGGACAAAAATGTTAAGGACTTATTTGTCCTTATGGAGTTAAGGACAAAACCAACTCTGCCAATCAATACTCCAGTATGAAATCTCTGTCTGGGGCGGAGCCGGGAAAAGCATATTTATTGAAATAGAAAGAGTTCAAAGAGCCGTAATTAAAGTGATGCTTAGAAAGCCTTTTAGGTTCCCGACAGATTTGCTATACAACCAATTTCCGGTTCTTAGTGCCACACTGCATGCACACAAATCTATTAACAACAGACCTGACTACCAAAGCCTGCTCTCAAAACGTATCTTACACGTCCCTCCCTCTTCCTAATGCAAACAGTCTTTTGGCTCGACAGTGCCCCTCTTACTCACACACTCATATCTACAATAAAATAAGCAAGTGCTGTGATACTAAAGGTCTTAACACCCACTCGTATAAAAGAAAGCTAAAAAGTTGGCTTCTCTCCCTGTCATACAACGACACTGAGGATTTAGTGAGTTAACACCAAAATATACAAGCAAGTCATTTACACAAAAACCACACCTACATCTCACCACCACACGCACACACTCACACACTGACTCACACTAACTCACACACACACACACTATAACATTATTTAGAATTATTTTATTTTGTTTAATTTATTTTTATTTCTATATTTCGCTACCCATATTTAATTAACTATCTTGTCCATTTTCAAACATCCTGAAATTAAATTTAAGCTAACGCAACCATGTTACGAATAAAATTTTATGATAACGCAACTCAGGCCCCCAAGATACAGGCGCTGCCTAGTTTGGGGACCACTGTTTTATTGCCATGTTCTAGTTACAGTAAGCATACAATATCATTATTTTGAAACTTATTACTTTTATAACTTTATATATCATTCTGAAACTTATTTTGTAACAATGGACCAATAAATTTATTCTTATTCTTATCTATACAGGTAATCTCTCTAATTGGATCGAAGATTGAAGAAAGCATGTCGCATCAACCTCAAATACCATGGTACAAGGGCTGGAGGAAGAGTCGCTTCTACACTACACTATACTTTTAACTTTACACATTCTTTCGCAAATGCATTGTTTACCAAGTATTCTTTTTAGACTACTTTTTTATCAGTTCCCTAATTTTCCTAGAACACATGGTCACATTACAAAGAGGGTGTACCTTAACACTGACATAAGTTGGTCACTCCCCTTTTTACGAGACATCGTTTCTTCAGTAATTAAATTAACTGAGCCAGCACTGCTACATGGTCCCCTTAATGAGTTCCAGCCGGCGACTGTACCAGTACCTACACCACAGATAAAACAAAATCTTCACAGCGGTGTGGGGCAAAAACAATCAGGGTTTTTTTTTCTTTGTCTAATGCAGGAATGTTAAAGACATAATGCAGTGTAAAACTATGTTCGGATAATCCCCGTTTTCAGTAGAGAAAGAAAATGTAATTAGTTGGAATGTGGTTGTAATAATTCATGTTCACTGCTGGTCTTGTTTGACTACGCTGTTTATTCTGCGTGCCAGTGTTAGCTCGGCCCATCGAGCAGTAGTTTTCTGAACTTTAAATTAATTCATTCGTCGTAGTTTCGGAATTTTTCTTGTTATGCGCAGTTAAACATACGGTCTATGGAAAGCTCCGTTAGTTCGTGTATCAAACTAATCAACCCAGTTTAGTTTGTTAACTGTTAGTCCCAAATGCAGCAACTGCAGCTTTCAGGACATACTTGCTTTTCAGAGAGCAATAACTAGGTTAGGTTTACAGATAGATATTTAAACTCAAACAGGCACAGTCACTTACATGAGAATAATGTTTCTAAGCTAAATTATAAATAAGAAGTTTAATTGAATCTTGAATGCATTGAATGAGTCTATTTTATTACATTAATAATTATACAACATTTATAATCATAATCATAATCATAATCATAAATCTTTATTTATCTCATCATATTGTTACAGGCACTGGTTAATAAAATGCACTATATAGAGAAAGGTGTCTGAGGTAGGAAGATCCTGAGTTACAGATCACCCGGCTCTCTTATACAGGACATGTTAATTTACAAACATTTATATCAAAATTATGAAAAACCTAACAAAATTAAAACAAAATCAAAGAAAGAAAAGAAAAGAAAATCAAAGAAAAGCAAGTTTTAAACATAAAATTTTAAGATTTATAGAAATTATGTAGGTACATTATGTACCTACATTATTATTTAATAATGCATAATTAGGTATCTGAATAAGAAAATAAAATAATAATGAGCATAATAAAAAATGAAGAATGGAAATGGGAAATGTTGTGTGTATTGAATGTTTTTAAGTGTAGGTGTGTGAGTGTAAATGTGTGGGTGTTAAGAGATTGGTTTTAATAAGTTTTCAGTGGCACTGTAGTCTAGATTTAATAGCCAAAGACGTAATTTTCTTTTACAAATAGCTTTTGTATAAGTGTAGATAGACATTTTGTTATTAATTGAATTATAAAGAAAAGTGCCAAGAAAACAGAAAAACTTTTGGGAGAAACTAGTGTTATAACGGATGATTGAACAAACATTTGTTGATCGTCTATTTTGTGTTAGTAAATCGTGATCCAAGGGAAGTTCAGTGTGTTTTTTTAGTACTGTCATGAGAATGAACAACTGACGGACCGTTAGCACTTGGCAGTGTTGGTAAAGTTCGAAAGTTGGATAGAGGATTGGGAAAAAGCAACTTACTTTTAATATAGCTCTTTGGGCTCTCTCTAAATTTATCAAATAAGTTTTAGAGGTACCGCCCCAAGTGGTAATGCAATATACTAGCAAAGACTGGCATAGTGCAAAGTAAACTGTTTTTATAACTGATGTATCAGATATGTGTCTTAGATTTTTAAATATGAAGATTAATTTTCGGATTCTTTTAACTAGTGTTTCAATGTGTTGTTGGAAGCTGAGACGATAATCTATGATTATGCCAAGATATTTGATAGAATTCGTCTTAACTAAAACAGGACAAGAACAATGGTTGATGAAATTACATGAGTGGGCTTTCAAGTTGAAGTTTGGTTGATCCTGGGGTCTAAGAGAATAAGTCATGTATTTTGTCTTATCGACGTTGAGGGTAAGCAAATTGGAATATAACCATTTATACACTGTGTCAAGACCTTGTTGAGCATAATTTTTAACCTCATCCCACGAGTTAGCATCGAATATCAAGGCAGTATCATCGGCAAAAGTGATGATTTTACCGTTTTGAAGATTGATGTTGCATAAGTCGTTTATATAAACTAAGAATAATGTTGGACCGAGGATGCTACCTTGTGGAACGCCGTACTGATTTGGAAGTTCGTCGCTAATCCAAATATCTACTTTAGTAGTTTGTGTTCTGTCGGATAAATAGTCTATGAACAGTTGGAGCGGTAGACCTCTTACTCCCATATTTTCTAATTTTTTTACCAAAATAGGAACAGATACTGTGTCAAATGCTTTAGCCAAATCTAGGTAAATGGCTAAGGTCTTTTTTTTATTATCTAATTTGTTGATTATGTGATCTGTCAGTTCGTGGACGGCTTCAGCTGTTGATCTCCCAGATCGAAAGCCAAACTGTGATGGAGATAAAAGAGAATTTTTTTCAAGGAATTTAGTTAGTCTGCTATTCATTAATCGTTCTAAAATCTTTGACAACGTTGGTAGTATGGATATTGGTCTATAATTATTGACGCAGTATCTGTCTCCGGCTTTAAATATGGGTACAATTTTAGATTTTTTAAAGGCACGCGGAAATATTCCAGCAGATAAAGAGAGATTACATATGTATGTAAGAGGAGGAACAATAATATCAGCAAATCGTTTTAAAAATGATCCAGATATATTATCAACTCCAACTGCACACTCGTTTTTTAAATTAATAATTAAAGACCTTATTTCTTCTTCATCAGTAGGTAGAAGAACAAAGGAATTTTGAGAATATTTACTTGGCTGACTATCAGGTTCTATACTAGGAACATTTATATTATGTGAGAGTAATTTTTCTGACAATGTTTTACCTACGTTTGCAAAAAATGAATTTACTTTATTAATTGATTCGATAGGATTGTCTATTGAAATGAGCTGTGTGGATTGCTGTTTGACTTTATTAGTATAGGTTATATTTTTAATTGCTTCCCAAAGTTTTTTGTTATTTTTCCCTGCTTTTTTAATGATTTCTTGCTCGTAACTTTGTCTAACTTTCTTTAATAAGTCGTTACAAAAATTCCTGTATCTTTTGTAAGTGCAAAGAGCTACCTCATTATCTGGATTTTTAATGGTTTTAATATGTAATTGATCACGATTTCGCATGCATCTTAATAGGCCCGGTGTTATCCAAGGCTTCAAAATTAATTTACGTCTAGAAGTCGTGATTACTTTTGTATTATCATCTATAGCTTGACCTAGAGAGTGTATAAAAAAATTGGTTGCCTCATTAACATCTGTCATACTAAAAATCTTTTCAAAATCTATGTTTTTTACGTACGTTTCAAGGGCAGCGTCGTCTATACGTTTAATAGTTTTAGGGCCTTGGTTTTTGGTAAGTGTGCGCTCTAGAAATAGTATAACGCTATTGTGGTCTGTAACCGAAGTTTGAGCAACATAACAGAACGCTGGTAATCTTGTCTTTAACATTATATGATCTAAGCATGTGCGACTATGTGTAGGAATCGTGTGAGCTGGAAGCATACCATGAGAAGCGATAAGGTTGAGATATGCATGGGATTTTCAATAATGTCAATATTAATATCGCCAACTAATATGATATTTTGAAAGGATGAAAGATTGCTTAGACAATCGTTGAGGGATATTAAAAAGTTATCAATATTTTTATGACTAGGTGGTCGATAGACAGCAACGATTACAGTGTTTGTGTTTATTTTTAAAATAAGGCAATTGGAATCGATAATTTCCGGTTCATCAATACTGTACTGTTCTATGTTTTTGCAGTAAATGACCACACCTTCATTTTGAGTTTGATTATTGCGTGTAGTGAATGAAATATAACCATCGAATTCCGGAACTGTAGGATTTCGCTGCAACCAGCATTCGGTTAGAACAATAATATCCCAATCAACTTTTGACCTTACAAGTAATGTCTGAAAGTTGGGAGTGTTGCAATTAATGCTACGTATATTTTGAGTCATTATTTTTAGGGTATTGGAAGAATTTTTTAACAAAGAGTGGCAGTCATCAATGTTACAAGTGGCGGATTGAGCTACAGTAACAGAATCCAAGTCATTATTTAGTATCACGGTAAAGTCATCCATTTTCCAAAACATAATATTTTAGGTTGCAAATTAAATTACTAATGTATTTTACCAACCATCCAGTGACACCAAGTCTCACGCATAAAATCTTTACAGAAATTATTAAAATATTAAATCTATCAAGATAAAAATCCGTCTTTATATATACTAAGTGTGTATTTGTTTGTGTGAATGTGAATGAGTATAATGAGGTGAGAGTTATAACAATATTTTCAAAAATTGTGAAGTTAACATAGTATAAGGCATTTTGACTGAGTAGTAACATATTTTTTAACATTATTAAAATTAACATATTAAAGTATTGACTAGTCATTATTAAGTTTTTAAAAGTTATTAACAGAATCTTAAGAATTAACATAAGCAAAGCTAAATAAAATTGAACAAAATACTGCAGCAAATAAAAATAGGATAGTCAGAGTTCGCACTCTGATTTAAGCTTATCTAAATCAGCCTCCGAATTTATAAGAAAACGATTTTCTCCTTCATTTTTCCGAATAAATATCTTGCCGTGGGCGGCCCAACAATATGTAAAGTTATAGGTCTTAGCAAAGTCACGTGCTAAGAAAAACAGCCTCTTGCCTTTGCTCGTTAGATTTTCAGCTATGAAAATTGGTTTACTGGAGCCATGGATATGCAGATGTGATGTATTCAATTTATTTTCTTTATGCTGCTTGTTGAAGTTTTTTGTGTGTTCTAAAAATTTCTCTTTAAGTAAAACTGAGTTGAAGTCCACGATAATAGGCTTGTTTCCTTCAGTTTTTGTATTAATTCGGAAGACATCTTTTATGTCACTATTTTGAATAGTCACATTTATAGCTCGTCCAACTGTGTTCATTAACTGAGCAAGATCATCTTTCGTTTCTCCTCTTCTAGGAGGAATATTTCTTATCTCTATGCTGGAGACTCTTTGCGCATTTTCGAGGTTTTCAATTCTAGTCTCGAGAGTGTAAATGTACTGTAAATTATCTCGTTTTTCCTTTTCGATTAATTCAAGCTGTTTTTTTAGGTTATTATAGTCTTCAGATAGAAGCTCAATCGATTGTATGATTCCATTATTTTGCTTTTTAATATCGCTTATCGTATTTAGGAGAGCGTCAAGCTTAAAGTTTTGTTCATGTTTAAACTCAGCAATTACATTCCTTATTTCCGACATAAAATCAGTATTCTCAGTATCAGGCGTCTGCTTGTTACGCGATCGTGTACGACTTGCTGTGCCCGTAGCATCCGTATTGCTGACGTTAGTAGTCATGTCCGAGGCACAGTTTTTAGTCGTCTTTGCCGCCTTAGGTGTTGTAGGTGGTGTTCGTTTAAGAGACATAATTATTAATAATACGGTGAAAAATCTTTATAATTAATAAAATATTTAATATTAATAAAGAAAATAGTTCAAATCAGTCCAATTTAATGTTGAGAATAATATTCTGTAATTATTTAAAACAAAAAGAAAAGCATTCCTTGAGACCCGAACTCGAGCCCTTGTGTTTGGCAGGCGCACGCCGAACGTATAGAGTCAATGTGTGAGTTGGTTTACATGTCGAAATAACGGTTCAGTATGATATAATTTGTAATAAAGTTTGTTAGAATGTCGTTAGAACCAAGCTTTCATTTCAAAAATCGACGCACTGTTTGAAAAATTCTTACACTGATTATAAATGATAATGTTAGTTTAAAACTATTAAAACAGGCCTGTTTGTGTGTTCCCTGAGTTAGTAATACGGTTTAAAGTCACTTTTGTAGCACAAACACAATTTTTTGGATGAAAGCGGGAACATAAAGTTATTACTTTTTTAAATCACTATTTATAAGTCCACAGATTTTGTTAGCTTTAGATAACACTAGAGATCATTTACTGCACTAAATGGATCGTATTTATGTTAAAGTCAAGACGAAAAAACTATTTTAAACATTTTTTTAAATAAAAACAAACGGAGCGCGAAGTATGCGTGATGGCAGCGCCATCTGTGAGCATTTATTTTGTTATCACCAGAGATTTTGGTGTGAAATGAAATGCAGAAGAAAAACCTTTGCCATAACAAGTTCCTTTGCTAATTATAAGAGTAACATAAATGTGATCAACAAAAGTGTTAGCAAAACAATAGTTATTGGCAGTATTGTGTTTATAGTAGGCTAATGTCCGAGATATGCGACGTACGAGTGTCGTAGCTAGCCGGCGCCTGCTGGAGGGTCGCCAAGCGGTCTGGCAGGTGCACGGAGCAATGTTGCTGGTATGGAAGAGCCTACATACGACTGAACTTTACTATTGTCATTAAGTGTGTGATACATAATGTGTGTGTGTATTGCTCACCTCCTATTACGTGGCGAAATGAGGGTGTAAGTTGTACACAGCTTTGCCCAAACCCGTCGGCGAATACGGGCGTGCTGTTTCTTACATGCTTTGCGTTGATAATGTTCTTTAATTTGGAGAAGAGAATTTTAGCGTTGCAAGCTAATATAAGCTAACCGCCTCTGTGGTCTAATGGTTAAGCCACCTGTCTCAGACCCAGAGGGGAGGGTTCGATTTCCAGTGGGTGAAAAATTTTCTGCTCGGTTTGGTTGGTGGTAGGGCGTGTTCCAAGTCCGCCTGGCTTGCTACCATCATCTTATCTAAGTCTGTCGCCATAACAACAATGTTAACAGCATTGTTGTGTTTCGGCAGTTAGAGATAAGATAGCCAGTTCCTCTGTGGTTGAGGATTCCGGGTGCTCGCTTCCACCTTCGGCCTGATCATCACTTACCACCAGGTGAGATGCAGGCCAAGAGCTTCCCCGTAGTATGTAAAAAAAAAAAAACTCGTACCAACTTGCTACGACTTCTCCTTACTTCCTTATTTTTTGTTTTTCTGACCAATTATTGGCAATCAATTCAAAGTGAATGTAAATCTATTTGTAAATACTTTGACTTTATACATTAGGTACCATACTATTACCTGCAAACCAAACAGAACATAAACCATATTGGCTGTTTCTTTTTATGTCTTGGGCTGGTTAACGGTCTGGCGCGGCTCACGTGATGGAAACTGTTTACCGCCGTCTACCAATAAACACCTGTTACACCTTAGAACTTGCCGGTGCATTGCCAACCTTAAAGGCAAAGTTAAAATTTGCCATGTGCAAATAACCCACCGCCTCCACGGGTTACTTTTAAAACTGGAGCACAGCTATGGAACTTGGCGGAAAAAGCAAGCCGTGTCGATTGCATCTGTCTGCCTAGGCTCCACAAAGCGAATCAAATTAGACCTGGGGGCTTACCATGCACTCTTATAGCAGGTCAATTTTCGACGGAAAGTGAACTGTCGGGCTATTTTGTACCATGAACACGTCAAATAACAGGCAAGCCAGCGATCACGTGACTAAAGCCGCTCAGTGGTCACGTGACAACATTTCACTGGTCTGACCTGCGATAGGCTCTACCATCAAGTCATTTTTGACAAGTAAAACCTTGAAAACTGAGCTGCCCTGCTGTCATATTAAGCAGGCGTGTAAAACTTACTTTTATTGAACTGTTTTCTTTAATTTGAAATAAAAAACGTAAGTATATATTATTAATTTGTGAATAGGTATAATACTATTGTGGCGTTATTTAAAATTATAGACCACAAAAAAACACGTCTCTTTGTCGTCTACTTATGTTGTAGAAATGGTATGAGTGAGTAGATGTGAAAGAAATAGAAATAAAGAACACAATACACATAAATAAAAACAAATTTAATGTTTAATAGATGTTTTGGGTAAAAACAATATTCGTAGTCTTAGTAAAAAAACAAACTACAGCTGCCCAGCCTCTTGAATCATCGATAGCACTGTAGCGGTTACACCGTTACATACGAACTACGCAGTAAAGACATGACGTTACAAAAATCTTGCATGATAAATATATAAGATTATCCGAAAACAACTTTCGGGCAGTTGCCCGTCAGACATAACACCCGTCTGGTCGGAGGAGCCTCCCATTTCTCATGAGAAGAGTGAACTTTACACCCTGTTCCTCATGCCTCCACCAACAATAGAATTCACATCCAATGTTCCGTCACTTCCGTCCACAATCTGCGGGACATTTCTCGAGTTTGAGCCCTTTTTATGTACCCCATTGCAATGCTTGTGATTAAGTATTAAAAAAATCTAATATTTTTATATTTCCAATTTTTATATGTCATCAATAAATATTCTTGTCTTGTTGACAATTTATTTGACACGCTATAGTCGTTCGAAAATAGCAATAGCTTTGGTAAGTTTTCATTCAAGTAGGTTGGTGTTGTTGGTGGTACCTTTATTTTACATCTAAAAGGCCTCCACGTCATAATCGTGTTACATAAGATTTTTTGCTGCGAAACATAGTTTTATTTATATTTTATTTTATTTTTTTGATAAGTTTATACTGTTATCAAATTAAATTTATATAACCGTAAAACCGGTAACATTCCGAAAAAGTATTTCCGAACGTTTGTTTATAATATGACGTACCGGTCAACGGTAGCGTAGCAGGTCTGAAGTTGATACATTGCAGGTCAGGACTGAAATGCTCATGGTACAAATAGAAAACCTGTCAGGTTAAAATGCCAAGTTGACCTGTCCTGTACTTGGCAAGTATTTAAAATGTTCATGGTACGGCCCCTGATGTTGGGATGAGTTCAGAATGGATTGGGAAATATGCTCCCGCATAAAGATTTCTAGTACTCAGTACAAGAACTAGGTTATGCTATTTTATATTATAATAGCTGATATTATAATGTATTTTAACAGCCAGTTGCTGGAAACGAACTTTAACTTATAAAGCCGTCTTTAAATGTATCTTCCATTATCTTGTTTTAACTTGTTGCATAAAGCAACATTAGACTCGATTTTAATGGTTCTTTGATGAAATTGATGAAATCATTAGCGTTAATTTAATGATTAATTACGTAATGGGTTTGTCTTTGTCATCGATCACTAATGTGTTTGTGCAACTGGGTGTAAGTCATATAAACTCAATTTGTGTTCGTTTGCACAACAACAACAAAATATTTAATTAGTTTTTAGGCATAATGGGTGGTAATGTTTACGGTTGTCATCTTTATAATGCGCTGCTGCAATGAAAGTTTGAGATTGAAATGAAACAGCGAACTTTTTCGTCGTTTTCGTGTTATGCGTCAGATCTGACAGGTAGTGGCTAAAAATAAAACATCACATCTTTGATTACCGGGTCACCGAGAATACATCGGGAAACAAAATAGGTTACGGGGCTAATTGTACTTTCACCAAAAAATGTCACTGTGAAAGAATGAAAAACTAGAAAAATTGAGAATAAGCTAAGTTAGACAAATGTCAGGATGAACAAGTCCTTGTTTATTTATTATCGCGATGTTAATGTTTACATTAAACAATATAATTAATTAATTATTAAGATAATAATTATAAAGGACGTATTTTCGTGTTTGTTGGAAAACAAAAACCTAAAATATAATAATCAGCAGTAATTATGTTCATTATAATAATTCACGTTTCAGATATTCGTTATCCAACCGTCCGAAACCAGTAATACATTTCAGAATAAAATAATATCTTCGTTTAAAATAAAATACCAAAATGTTTGAATAAAATGAGTTTCATATTTCTGGACGTGTCATCGGACCACACGTACCTACCTATATATACATATTGTATGTGCACAGTATGCGGCTGCTACTTTTGAATCGTACCCGACCATTTTATTATTTTTATAGTTGAAAGCTTCGTGTCATAAAGTCCATTACATACGGAGGACGTTTTACCGGAATTTCCGATCATTTTCACTGAACTGGGAGAGCGGAGAAAATATCTGTTGATAGGTACTTTGCTGAAGAAAAATCAACACAGGAAAATTGTGTCATTGTTCCATGAGAGGCCCTATTAAAGGTACCTGGAACTCGTTATTAACTATTAATAAATAAGTATTATAGTTAACATGGATCAGGCGTTAATTGGGCAGGAAATCCGGCGTAAGAGCGAGAATAAACACAAAATAAAACTCTTTGTGTTCAGACAAGTATATGTTGAAGGTAAGGGCAGATTAGTCTAATAATTTAGTATCTATTTAATTATAGGACGTTGTTCCACACATTTAAACATTACCTAGATTTTATAATACTCTTACTAAAGCAGAATTGATTCAGAGCTAAGTTAAACAAGTAGATTTCAATTCAATTGCTTTGCAAACTCTATGAAGTAGGTAGGTATTGCAGCTCTACTAAGTGTTTATTTATCGGTTACATCAGGAAATATTCTTTTCTTTGTCAATTTAGAGGACGATAGTAAAGTAATCAAGACCAAATATTAATAATATGTATGTAGTCTAGTATTACTCCTCTTTAATAAAAGGGAATAAAAATCTTAATTAAAAGAAGACGAGTTCCCAACCGCGTTTATCTGTACAAAGTTCGGAAAAATCGCGATAAAATCAGAAGAGAATTTTACCATTGTTACTTGATTTTATGGAAACAATGGTACGGCGCTCTATGGGTGGGGTGAGATAGAATTGTTCGGGAACTGTGTCAAGGTCAGGGCTGGGATGCTGCGCGGTGGCGCTACAGATGCGGTACAGACGCACAGGCAGTCCACGGAAAAGCGAACCAACTTTGAAGTGCCGCGGTCAAGGTTAAGTCGTTCAGAAACTGCGAGAGGAGTTCTTCCGTAGTAAAACAAGCTAGAGCTTTCTCGTATTCAAAAATATGTTTTAGAAATACAGCTATGTTCTTTCCAAATCAATCCCTGTGGGTAATATAAAACCTAGTCAAAGGATTGGCAGCCAATACAGAGAATAACTGAATGAAGACATCACTGAACGAAACGCTGTTTAGTTGAAATAAATACCTTCATATTTATAGCAAGTGTGCTCGCAATATATTCCACCGGGATCGCACACATAATGAGCATGTGACTTGTGAGAGAATCTCTTTGAATGCATCTCATCTTAGTCAAATGCCGAAGGTTCATCTGCACGACGCCTCGCAGCATCCAATGATTGGTTTCGATATTACTTGCAGGAAATTACTCGAGAACTATGAATATTAGACGCGACTAGTTATGTTTGATGCACATTCAAGTTTTAATGACATCGTGTTTGCACTGTTAATTAAGTCGTTTATGTTCTTCTTTCTTCCCTTGTGATAAAATACAAAAGTGTTTATGTTCCTATGTGTTCCGGTATAATCGGGGTAACATCGTTAGAAGACATATCGAGTAACATTTTATTTATTGTGTTATTTTTCTGTGGAATTTATAACAAAATGAAAAATGTTATCTATGGCCTACATTAGGTACGCCGTTAATAACGGATGCTTTTATCTTGTAGATAAATGACAACATGGGATTCTTAGAATGCAATAATATCCGACATGTCTTGCGCTATAAATATCTGCTTAGTCAGTTAAATTCAGAAGAATATGATACCTCGTTGTGATTTAAAATATCTGACATTACTTTGGCAACTTATAAACCTGAATGTATATACATGCTCTAGTCCGTGATCTGTACAATACCTAAATAATAAATATATCGCTACCCACTCGAAAACCCCTCACTAAGGGTAAATATGCGAAATGTAAATATACTACGTAAATACAATGACCAAAATGTGGTAGCCGTGCATAAACAGTTTTTCGTTGAGTGCTATAAATGAGCGGTTAAATTCATCATAATCATAATCAGCTTATAATACACTAAAATAATTTAACCGCGTGAGCAGTGGTGGCCCAGTGGTAACAGCCCCGACTTATGAGTAGAAGCTCGTGGGCAGGCGATTTACTTTGTGTAAATAATTTCATCACCACTGCTCGCAAAACGGTGAAGGAAAACATTGTGAGGAAACCGGCATGTCTTAGAACCAAAAAATTCGAAGACATGTAACATCTACCAACCCGCACTGCGCCCGCGTGGTAAGTAATAGATTACAGCCCACTCCCTCTCACAGAGAGGAGGCCTGTGTCCCAGCAGTGGGAACATTAATAGGCTGATTATGATTATGATGAATTTAACCGCTCAATGTTCAACTCATTTATAACACTCAACGAAAAACTGTTTATGCACGGCTACCACATTTTGATCATTGTATTTACGTAGTATATTTACATTTCGCATATTTACCCTTAAGTGCGGGGTTTTTGAGTGGGTATCGATATAGGTAGGTATTTATTATTTATTTTACAGATCACGGACTAGAGCATGTAGGATATACACTCAGGTTTTTATACTGCAAAGTAATGTCAGATATTTTTGATCACAACGAGGTATCATATTCTTCTGAATTTAACTGACTAAGCAGATATTTATAGCGCAAGACATGTCGGATATTATTGCATTCTAAGAAGTGACACATCTTTTTAAAGCCGATGCATCATGCAGCATGCGGATAGTCCTAAGGGGAAACCGTGGCCCCTGGCTAGGCAAGGGAAGGAACACGGGTGGGTTTTAGTCAGTAAGAGTCTGACACGCCCTTCCGCTCCGACCAGAGCGGGTGAAGTCATTGGACGATTTCCCACCCAAAAAAAAAAAAAAAAACATGCAGCATCCTTTATTTTGGCGTCGCTTGTCTCGTCAGATAGTTTGGTGCTGCTGAACGATCACATATTTTAGCCGTCATCTTGACGACAGATATTAATGAATTAATCATGAAATCAGATATTGCCGAGCTGTCCGTAGTAATATATTTATGCTGATGACTTACCTACCTTGAGATATTCTTCGACGGCATGTGAAGCCAAGTCAGAGGCCCATGGGCGGCTTTAAGACTCTGACACTAGGTTAGTCACTAACCACAGGAAAATAAGGAGAAGAAGACCTACTTATTAGAAGTATAGATAAATGCATTCTGTTTAAAACTCTTTACAAATATAGGGTACTGGGTAGAATCGTGTACGTATTTGTCCAGTATGGCGGCTGCCACAATTGACCATAGTTTACATCTACGAAGTACAATAACAAACTGTGTTTATCTGTTAGTCTGCCAACTGTTGTTTAGCTAGGTATCTACTCGCCATTTCTTCTATAATTGATTCGAGCGCTTTTTAACAAGCTTATGTAGAGCTGGGAAACTTTGTAAGCTGATGTTATTAAAAGGGTCGAAACTGGGCCTACGGGGAATAAAAAAATTGGTCTTTGAAGAAACTATTGCCGTCGTCTTACCTCAAGTCTGTCCCAGTAAAGTGCGATAGGGACAGCTGCAGCTGAGACCGATTACTTATATCACAAAAAAATATTACGAGTTCGACGTTTCGTATTCCCCTTTTTTCTCCTCGGAAAATGAGCCGATTCAATTATTTTTTACATAAAAAATTAAAGAAATAGTAGGTCCTATAATTTTCTTTTATGTTAAAAACTTTTCGAATTTGTCTGGTAGTCCTCTAACCTCGGCGGTAAAAATGGGGCATTTTGTAATTTTCGGAGGGTCTTATTTTCTTTACCAATAAGTTGCTGAAAAGAAGGAAATAACAGGGACATGTCTACAGCAGACCTTGATTTTATATTTTTTTTAAAAGACTGCTCTTGAGGCATTTTATAGGAAGAAAAAAGGGGAATACATTTGTATGGAGAATCGCAGGCCCTGTTCCCAATAGCATATAACATAGTATATTCAGCCTATATAATGTTCCCACTGCTGGGACATAGACCTCCTTTCTGTGAGAGGGAGTGATGGGCTGTGGGTAATCCACCACGCGGGCCCAGTGTGGGTTGCTGGATTTCACGTGTCTTTGGATTTTTGGTTCTAAGACATGCCGGTTTCCTCACGATGTTTTCCTTCACCATTTTGAGAGCAGTGGTGATGAAAGTAAAGCAACTGTCTGGGTTTGAACCTACGACCTACCCGTTACTACTGGGCCACCACTGCTGCATGATCAGAGAAATATGAAACATAAAATAATGTCCTTACATTTTTCGTGTAGGATAATCGAAAATAATTATAGGTATATTTAGGTAGGCACAAAACATGGTTGGCGACCGTTTTGTGAATTTTCATCTACTTATTTGTTTGTTTCTGCACAATTTCACGCAAAAGTTTGTCGTCTCCCCTCGAAGATATATTCTGGCCCTACCTTGTTAAAAGAAAAACAAACATTAACTTATGTAAATCGTCTTGAAAAACAGAATGTTCTCAAAAAAAAATCAGATTATGCTCTTATTTTTATCAATCTTACAAACATCCCAATGGAAATGTTTCCAGGGATGGGTAAATAACCATGACTCGAAGAACATAGAGAATCTAGTAAAAAACCTAGAAAAAATATCTATCATTACAAGCCCTACGGACAGCCCTAAGCCGACGTTCGCACGGACGTAATAAAATCGCGGCGATTTTTTTTCACGTATTGTATTTTCGACGGAGTTGAATATCCAACAGCGTATTTTCTTTACGCGCTGAATGCGCTCTGTTGGATATTCAACTCTCGGCGCTAAGCAGAGCGTCAAAAATTCAATACCTACGCGAAAAAAAATCGCCGCGATTTTATTACGTCCGTGCGAACGTCGGCTTACTCACAGGTCAGACTACTATTAAAGGGGTTGCCATGAATCACTGCATGACCCAATCACATATGCTTCGGTCGATTAGATATCAACAGAGAAAGAAAAGTTCATACGACATTCCATAATAGTGACATATTAAAACTACGAGCCACACTATTATACTTTGTGAGCTGATGTTATTTCGAGCGCAGTCGTCTATTATTGTAATAGAATGTTTGTGTAAGGGATTCTAATCATCTGGTTAGTTTAACGAGCTTCTTCATTTTACAGCAGAAAATTTAATTCTACTGTTTGTTTTAGTGGAGAAGAAAATTCTATCTACGACACTGATCGAATTTGCACTTCCGCTTGTGTAAGCAAACTGAATACGACATTTTTTTGAGATTCGTTTTTTAATTTATGAACTCGACAAATGGCAAATATTGTACCAATAGTACCTACCTACCTACACAATATAAAACGCAGACTGAATGGAATGATTCATAATATAATCCTATTAAAGAATAATAAATCAATGGGAAAACTCGACAATCACTTCAAAACATTCACTTCATTGCACCTGAAGCTTTCAGAGCTTTCGAAGGCTACGCGGTGATGGCGGGAAAACTTTTCTAATGGACTACAAACTACTGAAAGATTTCACTAACAGATATTTATATATAAACGTTGTATAAGCAAATGGGTAAGCTACATTATTAGAATCCAGATTTTAAAATAATTGAACGCGTCAAAAACGTAAACTTACCGAATGAAAATGTTACCTAAATCACTATCAAACGTAACAATTAATGTTGTATATTGAAACTGGGTTGGTTTCACCCTTCCCTAAGACGTGGTTTCGTTGTAAACAAAGTTTGTTTTGGGCTGTTTCGGATATGTGGGTGATATGGGCGGGCGGGCGGCTGGCGGACGAGCGGCCGGCTCGCGACCCTCGCGGACACTGCCGCGCTGTACGCAGCCGCCCACCACCAGTCATGAACTTCTTAACTGTTCGCTCTTATAACTCTCTAAATTAACCGCAGTTTGCTTTGCAGAGATTTACCTGCCGACATCGTGGATTTGTTTTTGCGTAATTCTGAATCTGCTTACAGAAGACCGCATACCTAAATCTAATGTTAATAATTTTCAAAAGAATGAAGTGTCCTTACTACATCTTCCGGTTTTCCTCTTCACAACAAGGTGTGGGTGCTTGTGTCTCGCCTTTTCAAAGCTTCACTAACATAGACAAAAGGGTAATTAAAACAAAAGGCACGTAGCTTTCGTAATCCTGACCATAGAGACAACGTATGAACGTATCCTATAGGCAATTGACAAAAAAAAAGTTTATGTAAAAAAGTTCTTAGTTGTGGTGTGGCATTTTGTTCATGACACCGTGCGACCGTGAATTCAGGTAAGCTTTTAAAACTTATCTTAGCTTATTTAACAAAACGTTTTTGTATCCACGACGCTGAATTTTAGATGTTTAATATAAGATTCTTTTCATTATCATATCGTAGGCAAAGGAACGGAAGGTTTTACGTAAAAAGGATGTTTGCTGTGTTATCGCACCCCGATTTTCGCGGGAATTTCGTCCTAGCCTGATGATACGAGCACAGTTATCGCTTTGACAAACATTCGGGTTGGTGTGATAGTCTGAGCACAAAGGCACTGATGGTTTTCGAGTATGATTACCATATTTAGTCTCGTTTTTTCGTCTTAAAAACTAAAATATGTTTTTACATTTATAAAAGCTTTTATTGCTGCCTTTCTTATTAGTAAATTTTATATTGACTTTCGAGTTCACCCATTTTCATGGAACTCATACGCCATGCCGCGATACATATTTGAAGTGAATCCTCCGGGAGGGTTGCATTACGTTTGCGCTACAGTTAACCATGGCGGACGGTCACGGTCAACAGCATTAAGTTTAAAACCATGTTATAAAACACTGTAAAACGAAGTGAAATAGTGTTTTCTGGGGGTCTTGTCGCTATCGTAGTTTCCAACCTTTTAAATTTTTTGTGGATAATTTGTAACCGTGATAAAAAATAAAAGCTGATTTTATTTTCACGATTTATAATGCTGTATTCGTAAAGAAAAACCTAGATTTAAAATGATCCGTCCACGAGGGCCCCCGGCATCCCATATGCGACTAGGTGAACCCTCCAGGAGCCCCTCCCGGCACTGAACGTGTTAAATCTTATTTTTAGCTAATTAGAATCACAGCAGTCGATACATCCAAACCGCTCTTAAACTATTCGAACAATTAGTCAAGCCTTTGTAACCAAAATCGCTAATTATTTACTCAGCGCTAAGCCCGGATTAATGTTATAACACGAACCGAAATTACCGGACCGGGATTCTGTGAACTGACCGTGGATATAGCCGGATATGTCACGGTATTAAATACGGGCCAGATGTCAGCTTGATAGCCCTTCTACAAAAATTAATGGCACCGAATCTAATTTACAGATATGCCTAAAGCTATCACTATACCGCTCCATGATACTCTTTTCATACGTTTTGGTTAATTTTCGCAATGATTTCGCAGACCGCTACGTTGGCGTGATAAGTACCTTATTGCGTTAGGACATGCCAGCTTATTTTTTTTATTTTTGAAGTGATAACTTTGTAGCGGTTACACCGCGACATACGAACTACGCAGTAAAGACATGACGTCACACAATTCCTGCATCGCGCAGTTAAAGTTTACCGAGCGAAAAACATAGATAAGACTATCGGAAATCAACTTACGGGCAGTTGCCCGCCAGACATAACACCCGTCTGGTTGGAGGATCCTCCCTTTTCTATGGTTGATGAGTGAACTTTACACACTGTTCCTCATACCACTAAATTAAATAGTCTTTGACATTACGTAAAGATTGCGAGGTAAGAAATTTTACCCATATTGATGGGTAATAAATTGTTTATTTTTGTTAGACTATATTTTAAAAATAAATAAATATGTCACTACTACTAATGAATATTATATTTAACCACATAAATGATAGTATTTTTATACTGATAAATACAGCAATTCGTGCGAAATTATTCAAAAATGCACAATGTTAATGTTCAAGTTTTCACTTTTACCGGCACTCCCGGACTGCAACCCGTTGTTTTTTTTAGATTCTTCGTTTAGGCAACCAACAACGATACATATTATAGTATGTCACAGAGTATGTGTGTTACAGTATGGCTAATAATAGTTTTCCCTGTATAACTAGGATAATAAATATTTTAATTCAAATTCAATTTATTATAGTCAACATTTTATGTACTTAGGTATGTAATGTTTATTCCATTAGGTATATAGGTATTTTCCACTATAGCGCAAGTAGGTACCACGATGCCTCGTGTTTCAGTCACAGTTCGCCCGAGGTGTTCTCCGTAATTTGCTGTTTTCATTTAATTTCACAAACAATCAATCCTCAACGTCACAACTTTCGTTCCTTGACAATTTCTTTTTGTTATTTATTATTTTAATACTAGCTGTTGCTCGCGACTTCGTATGCGATCCACGATAAAATGCCTATGTCCGTGTGCCAAATTTCATCAAAAATCCGTTCAGCCGTTTTACGTGAAAGCGTAACAAATAAACAAACTCACTTTCGCATTTATAATATTAGTTACTAGGATTTGTGAGAAAGGTCTTTAGAACCTGTCACTTCAAGTTCTCCCAGAAGTACTTTTGTAAAGGTGGTCAAGCCTCAGCCTTAGGGTACCAACGCACTATGCGGTTAGCCGGAACGCGGTCAACCGGATGGATCGCTGTTGTATGGCCAGCAACCGCATCGCAACGCATCGCATCGCGTGCGGATAAAAACTTATTTCTCGTACATTTTGATTGCGGTCAACCGGACGGCTGACCGCGTTCCGGCTAACCGCATAGTGCGTACCTAGCCTTGGGGCCTGTTTCAGCACCTACGATTAAGTTCCTATTAACTTACTTGGCAGAAAATTTCATACAAATTGTGTTCCATTTTTGAATTTATTCGGTAAGTAAAGCTATTTGGACATCGTGAAATAGGCCTTTAGAATAACTATCTAAGTAAAAGTATATGCTCACAGATACTTAACTTAACCTTTTCGCCATTAGTTTCGTTCCCGCAGCCCTAGTTTTGCATGCGGTACAACCTACAGGAGATTAACTTATCCGCACCGCTGCGTGGTTAGATCGGGTCGAGATCAATTTATCAAACGACAAGCTTTTTCTGTCCTTATGGTTCCAGCTGCCTCAGGCAAATTCTACGGCGCGGTTTTGTAATCATGCGGTTTATACGCTGTACCGTTCAGAAACCGTGCCGTGTACAAAGGGCCTCAAGGTACACCGGGATGCAATTTTATGGAATATGTACATTAACATGACTGCTAAATAATATAAATCGTTTGAAGGAAGGACGCTGTTTACTGGTTAATGACACGTCCACGTGCCAACTTGTTCTAGAAACTGTCTCACAGACATAAGTGTCACGGTTGTCAGTATAATAGAAATAGGGCCTTTTATTCTACGCTGTTGTGGCAGACGACTTCAGACGCCCACATAATATAGTCTGTTCCAAAAGTTTCAGATGAAAGTGTCAGCAAATGGACCGGATCAGAAAGCGTACCCGTGGAGACCAATTTGTAATGCCACGTACAAATCGAGTTCTTCGATTTAATTATTTGAATACTTAAACCCGAAATTCTAATTTTAAATCACAAGAGTTTTTCATTTGACAAATAAGGTTAACTTTTAACCTTTCGTCGATGATTTTTCAATTACAGTTCCTAATAATGTTATTCCAACAATAATTGTTGGAAGAAGTGATATGATAATAATATGAAGTTCAAAATATTCTATGTAAATACTGATGAATATACACACATCAAAAGTGTCTAGGGATCAAGCATTTTTATGCGGATTTCTTGAGATTGAGATGTGGCTTTGTAATAAATTTATGATTTTATAAATTTATATGGATCCTTTTTTCTGCATTTCATAATTTGAATCAGGAACTGTGAATCAAATTCGAGTAAAAGATGAAAATCAGCTGTCAATATTTTCCCTATAAAAACATACAACGCATTGAAGACATTATTAGTGCTACTGTTTCCCTACTACTGATTAAAACCAACGTTATTATGGAGCAGCGACGTCATTTAAGCAGGGAAGAAATGCTCAGAGCCGTGGGAATGATAGAAGCTGGTTCCCGGCAACGTACTGTGGCTTTAGCTCTGAATACAAGTCAGAGTGTTATCAGTCGACTTTGGACACGTTACCGAAGCACTGGTACCGTGGCTGAGCGCCATGGAGGACGGTATCGCTGCACCACACGGAGACAAGACCGATACATTCAAATCTTAGCTCGAAGAGCTCCAACAATAACCGCCATGATGTTAGCCGTGAGGCTTCATCACTCTTCAGGGAACTTAATTAGCGACCAAACAGTCAGAAACCGCTTGCATGAAGTGAACCTTCATTCCCGAAGACCGCTACGGGTACCACCTATAGCAATGCACAATCGTAGGATTCGATATCAATGGGCTCTTGAACACAGAAATTGGGCAGAAGAACAATGGCGTTTCGTGTGCTTTTCTGATGAGTCTCGTTTTGGTATGAGACCGGATACAAGACGTATACGACACTGGAGAACCCCTGGACGCCAACAGCGATTAAAATCCTGCCAGGAAGTCCATCCTTATAGTGGTGGAACCATCATGGTATGGGCGGGTATTTGGATCGGCGGAAGAACTGAGTTGATTTGGATCAGAGGCAACCTCAACGCTCAAATTTATGCTGAGACGATTGTATCAGACGTCATCGTTCCTCTACAAGTGCAAATCGGTCCCTTATTTCAGTTAATGCATGATAATGCACGACCGCACACCGCAAGAGTTGTAAGACATACTCTCGCCGCAGCTAACATCAATGTCCTGCCCTGGCCTGCTCAGTCGCCAGACTTGAACCCGATTGAGCATGCATGGGATATGCTACAGAGAAGAGCTCTGCCGAATATGGAGGGTATCCAGTCGCAAGAAGACCTTTTTTTGTTGTTGCAACGAACATGGGCGGCCATTCCACAGCGTGATTTGGATGAACTCATTTTGAGTATGCCAAACCGATGTTCTTGTGTTGTTAGTGTTCGCGGTAGAAACACGGATTATTAATTGTTTAAGTTACCCAATAAAATTTTAAAGAAAACTGTTATTTCAGTCTTTTTTTCGAACTTTAATGTTAGTGGTTCAAATGTCAAAAATCCCTTTATTAGGAAAATGGCAAATTTCTTTATTAATGCAAAGGTGACTTGGTTTATCGTTACTGTGACAAACGAAAACACTTTATTTGATGAATCCTTAAAGAAAATTTTAATTAATATCAATCAGGAGAAAAGTTATTGCAAAAATATATGTTGATCCCTAGACACTTTTGATGTGTGTATTACTAATCCCTGTTGTGCGTGATGCCGTAAGTATTTAACCTGAACAGGATTTGTTTACACTTTTATCATAAACTTTGGGAACAGACCATACATATAGGTACATTACAGGCTAAATACAATGTTATGGGAGCGGATTTTCGCAAGAATTGTGCTTCGACGAAAATGAAACAGACAGCTTAGTTCAATACCCCGAAAACTCAATTACTCTAGTATTGCCAGACTTGTAATTTATTCATATGAATAGCCACTCTACATTAGGTAAACATTGGCGATTCTTGTGCACATCTTGTCGCTGATTTTATGATGATCTTATTATAATAATCCCACCAAGCCACACAATCAACCAACGAAAAGAGAAAATAAAACAAGGAAAAGAAAAGAAAGAAAAGAAAGAAACAGAAAGAAAAGAAAGAAAAGAAAGAAAAGAAAGAAAAGAAAGAAAAGAAAGAAAAGAAAGAAAAGAAAGAAAAGAAAGAAAAGAAAGAAAAGAAAGAAAAGAAAGAAAAGAAAGAAAAGAAAGAAAAGAAAGAAAAGAAAGAAAAGAAAGAAAAGAAAGAAAAGAAAGAAAAGAAAGAAAAGAAAGAAAGAAAGAAAAGAAAGAAAAGAAAGAAAAGAAAGAAAAGAAAGAAAAGAAAGAAAAGAAAGAAAAGAAAGAAAAGAAAGAAAAGAAAGAAAAGAAAGAAAATATGTACATTTATTTAGCACAGACAAAAAAGCACACATCACACCATAATTATCAACACGTAAAAAAAGGAAACAAATAAAAAGTGTAACATAATAATTTGGGTCCATATTGGCTCACCTAAAGTTCTTTACCCGAAATTGTTCTTCCTAATGATTTGTAATCCGAATGATCACTCTTCCTAAAAATTTTCATCCTAAAGTTTTCATTCATACTATTTGTAGTGCTACCGGCGATGTTCATAACACTCATGTTTCCGAAAATTGTAATTAATAATATCATTAATGTAAATATATTTAAACTCCTACTGTTTTTTATCATAAAACGCTTTTATCCTACTGAGAAAACATAATCATGAACCAGATGCTTTGAAGGAAAAGGTTTGTTTTTAAACTATTTCTTGTGATTACAAAACAACTGTTCACATTTTTACATTTAGCCATTTTATTTTTGGTTATTGTTGTTACATATTTATTACTTTAACTATACCTGAGACAGATAATTATGTCTAAAAACCAACTGTTTAGAATGATTAAAGGTCGTTTCACAGATTTTTGTCATAAATGAACGAAATTCAGGTCAAAGTGTCGTCTTTGGGGCACTATGAAAAAAAAACTTAGAAAAATTTCGCGACCAATTTCGAGGTAGCGCTCGCCGGCCGCTGCCGCGGCACCGCTCGCTTCGCTCGCTCGGCTCGCGCGTAGTTGGTCACAGTTCTAACATAACCTAACCTAATCCTAATCTAAACAAAAAAGATATGACTTTGAATAATAGTGTAAAAGATGGTTATGTTGAGAAAATATAGGAAAACAAATAAAAGTATAATAGATGTTTATTGCTACTGACATTATGAAGTTGAATGCTTCGGAATTATGAACATTAGAGACAGAGTAGTTAGGAATTGTGATTGTTAGGATGAAAAATGTTAGGAAGAACATTTTCGGATTTCCAATTATCGGAGTTGAAAATTTAGGTGAACTTTGGCGCACCCTAATAATTTAACAGGAAAGTACCTTCATCTCTATAAAACTGTGCTAACGCTAAAGATTGCTCCATCTCTTGAAAGTTATAAAGTTTCACTCTCCGCTAACGGCGGCGGGAACACAACACTGGCTTCAAAGAATTAAAAGAACGATTCAATACTAATCCGATATACAAGACAACACTGAAAGATGTTTACCTGGAAAAGTACTGAAGAAGATACTCCTTTGTTTTGGACGTTAGAATGAAATACTTACTCTTTATTAAGTATCTATTATACACCATGAAAATTACGGATATACAGGGTGTTAGGGTTAACACCGTTATCCTTCAAACCAGTGGTTTGGTTTCGTTTATAGAACACTAGCTTTTACCCGCGGCTTCGCCCGCGTGGATGTCGCAAAATATCCCACGGGAACGTTCTACCGGGAATACATACCTAATAGCCGAGGAAAAGATCATTGACTAACTTTCAACGGACGCAGTGGTAGGCTACAGCTGCAGCGCCCGTGTTGCCGTCAACCATAATTATTTTGTTACGCGTAATTTTGAAACTGTGATATCTCTTAAACTATTCATTTAAATGATGTGATGTAAAGGCATATTTTAATCGAAATTGAATGATCAATTTAAATAACATATTTTATTGGATAAGGATTAATATGATACCGGTCAAAATAGCTTCGGAAATAACAATGAAAATTTTATACAATTTCGAAAGATAAAAATGGTTACTGTGGGTCACCCTTAGAAGAAAGACATACGCCATTGCGGACTTTTTTGTTTAACTTTTTAAGATATACAATACTCTAGAACATAAATTTGATTTATCTCTCACGGTTTACGCAGCGCACGCAAGTAAAGCTCCCAGTCGCCATGATTTTTTCCAACATCTTCAACAATAATCGTCATATTTCAGCCAATTTACACAAAACCTTAATGAATTATACACTAAAACCTTCCGCATGAATCACCCCGTCCAATAGTGAAAATCGTTTGAAAATCCGTTCGGTAGTTTTTGAGTTTATCGCGTTCAGACAGACAGACAGACAGACGCGGCGGGCGACTTTGTTTTATAATATGTAAGGATAAATTCAATGGAAAATCACAACTTTTTTTTTTAAAGATGTACATTTAGAATCGTCACGCAATTCCTAAGGTAGGTATTTTTGCCTGTCTTAAGTCAAGAAAAGGTTGTATTGTATTTATTCATGTGTTGTGTAGGTAGGTAGGATGGGCGGCGATCGATTACGTCACTCGGGCGGGCGCATATCCATGAATTTGCGGACGGTGTCGGACAATAACCTTTTTAATATTTGTTAAAGAAAATAACGTAATTTTTTTTTACTCGGTTTTTTATGTTTATATTTAAGCCAACTACCCATAGTTTGAGTGACAACGGTGTTTACCCTTCCATCCTGTATATGGAGAATTTTTACACAGGGTGACAAAAGCGTAGGATGAGACAATATTGCAGGTAGTCAGTGGTATACCATTTACATAATTATACAATAAATACATCCTTACATATTATAAAACAAAGTCGCCCGCCGCGTCTGTCTGTCTGTCTGTCTGTCTGAACGCGATAAACTCAAAAATTGCCGAACGGATTTTCAAACGGTTTTCACCATTGGACGGAGTGATTCATGCGGAAGGTTTTAGTGTATAATTCATTAAGGTTTTGTGTAAATTGGCTGAAATATGACGATTATTGTTGAAGATGTCGGAAAAAATCATGCCGACTGGGAGCTTTACTGGCGTGCGCTGCGTAAGCCGTGAGAGATAAATCAAATTTATGTTCTAGAGTATTGTATATCTTAAAAATTGCAACAAAAAAGTCCGCGATGGCATATGTCTATCTTCTAAGGGTGACCCACAATAACCATTTTTATCTTTCAAAATTGTATAAAATTTTCATTGTTATTTCCGAAGCTATTTTGACCGGTATCTTATTAATCCTTATCCAATAAAATAGGTTATTTAAATTGGGCATTCAATTTCGATTAAAATATGCCTCTACATCACATCATTTAAATGAATAGTTTAAGAGATATCACAGTTTCAAAATTACGCGTAATAAAATAATTATGGTTGACAACGCGGGCGCTGTAGCCTACCACTGCGTCTGAAAGTTAGTCAATGATCTTTTCCTTGGCTATTAGGTATGTATTCCCGGTAGAACGTTCCCGTGGGATATTTTGCGACATCCACGCGGGCGAAGCCGCGGGTAGAAGCTAGTTTATTATAAAACAAAGTCCCCCGACGCGTCTGTCTGTCTGTCTGAACACGATAAACTCAAAAACTACCGAACGGATTTTCAAACGGTTTTCATCAATGGACGGAGTGATTAATTATGAAGGGTTTAGTGAATAATTCATTAAGCTTTTGTGTAAATTGACTGAAATATCACGATTATTGTTGAGGATGTCGAAAAACATCATGCCGACTGGAAGCTTTACTGGCGTGCCGCCGCGCCGCGTAATCTGTGAGATAAATAAAATTTATGTTTTACAGTATTGTATATCTTAAAATCCTCAACAAAAATGATTCGTTTCTATGCCTAATCAAAATGAGCGTGAGGAAAGAAAATGGTCGTTTTTGTTCAGAGGAAATAAGACTTCCCAAATCTTACCGTCGCTCCCGTATATATTTACATTTATACGCTGATTTAAAATAAAATATTCAACCCTTGAGAAGCCTTTTTACGTCACAGTCTTGGAATACATAACACGAAGTTTACTCTCGAGGTAGATCTAAAATCTCGAGGTAGAAATAAAGTTGGTATTATAGATCTTAAGTTGCCCCCGGATCCTGAGGTAGGAACAAAGCTGCTGGCGTAGGTATAAGTAGTTATTATTTCCTCATATAAGACTTACCTACTGTAGCATTAGATATCAGCTTCTGCCACTTGTTAAAAAGAATGCTTGGTGAGAATCGAACCCACTCTAGCATAGGATAACTAAATACAAAGAAAAAAATAATAGGAGATTTTAAATATGATTTGTATTATATTTTTTAAAGTAAGAAAAAACAGAAACAGTTATGTATAAAACGCGATAAATAAATTTAAGTATGATTGCGAGCCGCTTATAACTACGGTTTTTTTTTTATTTACCGAACGGCGAATTATGCGGTTTAGGGTTGAGTGTACGATCGCACGCGGGTTAAATATGTATAGGCCTTTACTAATTTAATCCCGGAGACGCGAGGTAGAACAGAGCAATTAAACCGGCAATAAATCTGAGTTCAGCGCGGTCGATGGATTGCCTAGCTCAAGATTCAAAAATAAAGTTAAAACTAATCCGATGGAGATTAATAGCCAATGAGTCCTGAAGTCCTGAGCACGGGGCGCCGTCCTGCTGCTGCCCGGAACGATCTCGCCTTGGTTGGCGGAGAAACCCGACGTGGCTAGAAGACGTGGGTCTGTGTTGACGCAGGCTGGGAGTAGAGAACGCCAGGATCCTGTCCACGCGACGGACGGGGGTCCCGGGAAAGGCCTCGCGGCCTCGTTATCTGCCAACGTCCGAAAACGAGAGAGCTTTAGAAACGGCATAGGCTAGATTACGCGATTAGTGGGACGCGAGAGTGTATGATTTGATAAACGGGAAATTGGTTGAATACTCACATGTTTGTACAGTAAATACTTCACCAAAAAATAGTGGTTCTAGACTCTCGCTTGGCTGGCACGAACTATAGGTATAACTTGAGGACTAGACACCACAATGAACACGATATGCTTCATCAAAACTGCGACCAGCTAGCACAAAGATACTATCGTGATCTTTTTACATCCGCGTCTTAAACTGAAAACACGACACTTGAAGCAGAGAAAAATTATTTTATATCATGACGTTTTGTCCAGAGCGGCTCACAATAGAATGACGCAAGTCAGAAAAAATTGTTTTACTTTGAACGATATAGAATTCAAAATTTGAAAATGTGCTCAATTCGAAATTTTTAAAAGAAATAATAGTTTATGAAACTTTTACAACTACGAAAGAGGCTTGAACGGCAGCGCAATGCTGCAATACACCCTTTCCAGCAAAAAAAAAAAAATTATCGATACTATCGATAAAAAAATTTGACAACCCTAAACGATGTCGACACAAAAGACTGAAGGCATCATCGATAAAAATCACGACCCTATCGACAAATTTTTGACAACCCTAGACGATGTCGTCACTAAAGACACTTGACATCCCTATAGGGAAAACGAAAAAAAAAATTATGTCTCCCCTATAGGGGTGACAGTTGAAGAGGAGACGAGACAAGGTTAGGGGAAGTCCTGAGTAACAGAGTAAAAATGAAATACT
This sequence comes from Conistra vaccinii, assembly GCA_948150665.1. Lineage (NCBI taxonomy): Eukaryota > Metazoa > Arthropoda > Insecta > Lepidoptera > Noctuidae > Conistra > Conistra vaccinii. The sequence continues at coordinate 1,062,825 of OX411324.1, forward strand.
TACAAGACAACTAACAACTAACAAGACTAAACCAGAATTAAAATACCTAACCTAAGGAGCGCCTACTAAGTGCATTCGACAAAGAGTAAATACGGAACGTTCCAAATCTAAACCTTCTCGACGCGAGCTCAGGCAGCGTCCACTAAACCTAAAAAATAATCTAAGTGCGCGACTAAAAAAAAAACTACAGCCTAACAGAATTAAAATAGCTTACAGGATTAAATACCATGGCGAAAGAGACTCATAGACGAAATAAAGAAACTAAACTAAAGTAAAAAGCGAATGTAAGTATAGGTTAAAATTAATTATTGACACATGCTCAGAGGGCAATGTTAATAATAGAAGAGGCTAGAGGTTGTAATCAACGAATATAAGCTGAGGAGGACCAGGCTACGAGAGGAAAAAACCTAAGTCCCGAAAAAATAATACCCCATCTTGTAGCATTAGATATCAGCTTCTGCCACTTGTTAAAAATGTGCTCAATTCGAAATTTTTAAAAGAAATAATAGTTTATGAAACTTTTACAACTACGAAAGAGGCTTGAACGGCAGCGCAATGCTGCACTACATAATGCAAGTAAATAGGCCAGCCTATTTCAAGCACAGCACTCAGATCATAACAGCTTAGGTAAGCTATTACATCTCCTAGCGCTAGCCCATTTCGTAGTACACACAAAACAACATTTAAATTGACACTAATTCGTTTTCACGTCGTGTTTTAAAGCACTTTAACTTAACCAGAAACAGTTAATATTTAAAATCACGGAAGCACTTACACGGAATTGGAGATTAAATTCTTTGAACCGACCGTTAGCACAGACAGCACATATACGTTGAATTAAAACGAAACGAGTTAATTAAAGATGTTGAGTCGCGTGCACACGGGTGAAACATTTGCAGTTTTTTCACTTGTCTTTTGTCTTCATTTTCTTCCGGCTTATTAGGTGCTTGTGAGAATGACTGCAGATCTAGACTTCTTGAGGTAATATAATATAACTTTCTAGTTGTGCACATGGCTCTACTCAAGTGGTATTCGATACTAAAACCTAGATAGAAATCACGTCAATCCGTTGAGTGGGTCTCAAATTAAGAGACGATGTGTTGAAAATAACATTAAGATTTCATTCAACAATAAGATTAGGCAGAGATGTATCTGAATTAGATCTTAAGAATAGGACCCTAACATTGGTGATGAGAATACATGTTATTATAGTGCTCGATAACGTCAATCGATACACAATACGCAAACGTTTATAATATCACAGTTCTAAGGTAAAGGAAAATTTCCTCAAACGCAAAAATACCTAAGAACCGTGGGTGAAAGTAGAAATAGAAACTAACTTAATAATATTATCATTCCTAGAAAAGTACAAAGGAAAAGCTCCTTATGGTAGGATTTCCTAAAATCAATTAATATCTACCTACGCTAGGTAAATCAGACTGACAGCGTCATAGAATCGGAAAGCTTTTATTTAATGACTGAAGAGTCTACGGACTACGGAACTATATCATTTGTTTGTAAATGACTGACGAATAACTTAGTTCAGAAAGAACCAAAGTTCACATGTTTAGTTTATGTTTAGCTCACTAAAACTTTAATGTTTCCTCGATATTCAATTCGTACTCGACTAGCTCATTACTTATTAACAAGATGTAAGCTTAACTTCGGAACATTTAATGGAAAACTGTAATTTATTTGTTAACCAAAATATCTGTTTCCTATTCATTCGTCTTTTGAAATTAAATATCAATATAATATTTTGCTCACATAAAATCGTATTCTATAGCTTGTCCAATAACATGTATAATGTATGAGGTTTATTGATCCTAACTTAATCAAAGATGTCAGAGCTCTGAGGATTTATTCCTCAAGCTTTTATCGGAGTTATTTTAGGAGGAAAATCTTGTGATACGAAAGCTTTTACATATGTAAGTATATTGTCTGCTAACACACAATAAGATATCCTTACCATACAATATTATAAGTGGGAAACTCAATCTGTCTGTCTCTTTTTCACGCCTAAACCTCAGAATCGATCGGTATAAAATTAGTGGTTAAATTAAAAATATTCGCAGACGAAGTCCCGGGAAAACAGCTAGCTATTTTCATAACAATCATACACACAAATCAATTAATCATAACTAAAGCTTTTGTCGTTATTGACCCTTCGCGGGCCACAATTGGATAGTCAGCGGAAATCGGATGCCGATATAAACACATCGATTTCCCTGCGGCGACAGTCGGTGTGTCCTCGAGTTTAAACAATCGATATTATCAGCGGAACGTATTAATGAAATGATACTGAAATAAACGACCTTGACGCAACTCGTGACCGATAACGATTGATGTGCGAACGATTTACTGAAAGGTTTGTTTTTAATTGCTGTGGTTAGAGTTGGACATTCTATATTAACCAGATATAATAGTAATAATATAATATGTTTATTTTCTCTACACACGATAAGTACTTAATGCTAGTATTTGACAATAATGCACGATCACGATATTGGCAGATAGGCATCTAGTTGTTTTCTAAAAATAGCTTGCTTGTTTGGGTACTAAAATTGTCATGTAAGTAAGTAATTTCAAGGTGGATTTTTTAAGTGTTTCTATTTCCGGAGTTAGGACATTAATTATTTGATTAGCAGGAAAAGAGCCTTTAGCCTTCATTAATAGTTCATTAGTTAATGGCATAGTATGAGACAAACACTAATTCGTATTTAGAAATTAGAAAGAATTTTTTAGAAAGAACCTTAGCGAGCTGACAGATGGTGTCATAATGTACAATATTGTGACTGAATTCTAGGAATAATAATTATCCAAGTTATATTATGAATGCGCGTTTCATTTCAACCGGGACATAGAATGTAGATTGATTGATGTAGATTTTGCACGGAAGCCAAAACTGTTTCGCAGGATAAGACAGACTTGGTAAAAGTTTCTTCGAATTCGCTTTTTAAAAACAAACGATATTAAATTATTTACTTACTTAAATCTCTTTGCTTCAAAAAGGTACTTACCTAACTTTCAGTATCATTTTTGCTCGTTACGAATACCTATGTAGCTTTCCGAGGCCAACAGGGTCGGATAACCGCCGCAAGCTTTACAGATTAATGCTTCGCTGAATTGTTGCTCGCTCGCTGTTATTGCGCATCATAAAAAAACCGGCCAAGTGCGGGTCAGACCACGCGCAGTGAGGGGTTACCTACGTAGTTGGGATGAATTCATCCCAAGAACAAACTTAACATTGTAGGTACCTAATTGAAAAAAACATGTTTTCGGATACATTCTTACTGCAAATGTAAGTTTGTACGCACAATATTGAGTGCTTTAACATGTTTTTTAAGACCATACACTTCTTATAGGTTTTCCTGTATTCTATAAGCATTAACTATTATCTGTATTTTTAAGCTATTGCATAGCTTCTATCGCGGGCCTTGAGCGTGGAGACCTAATCCAGAAATTCCGTAACGAAAACAGTGTTTTGTTTTTCCTAAGAAAAGAGTGTTTTGTATTGAAAATTATGTTTAACTGCTTGACAACAAAGTTCAAATTTACTTAAACGAATGATACGAGAGTGTTGTATTGAAAATTATGTTTAACTGTTTGACAACAAAGTTCAAATTTACTTAGACGAATGATACGAGAGTGTTGTATTGAACGCGTCATGTTCGTGAACGGGCGCCGTCGGTTGAGACTGGTCATCTCTTTTCTGCCAAGGCTTATTTTAAATCTTATACTTTGAATTGTCTCTATTTCTTTTTTTCACATTGTTCTCACATATAGAAGCAACAAGAATAATGTACCCAGGATTTTGTAATGTCTTTATTTAAAAGAGTGTCCTGGGAGTTTCTTGCCCGTTCTTCTCCACAGAGATCTATTTTTTGGAATGGGCGACTAGCTTCAACTTTCTGACTAACTGACCGACTCTTTGACAATTCAAAAGTGCCTGTAAATGGTTTAATTGAAATAAATGCTTTGAGTTTGAGTTTGAAAATTATGTTTAACTGTTTGACAATAAAGTTCAAATTTACTTAGACGAATGATCCTTGACTATTAATAGTTAAATTAAAACCTTTTTATTAGTTTGATGTTCCCGGCCATTACGTTGTGTGAAGTTTTAAAAACTATAAATGTGAATAACAGTTCCTGTCAATGTCATCATTGCTATTTCTTGTATTCGGGTTAATATTTTACAATTGCGTAAGTTGATAAAAAATGCTATGCAATAGCTTCGCCGGGGCAGTCCCCGAGTGCCACACGTCTTTTTTATTTTTTTATTTTATGCTCAGGAGTTTCGGAGATAAGGGCGGGTGGGGGGGGGGGGGGAATGGTCAGTTTTCATCTATTTTCTTAAATACATATATTTGAGATCGTGCACCTACGCCCTTTTATTTGATATGTCACATTTACGTTACACATCAGTGTTTGGGTCACAAAAATACATAATATGTGTACCAAATTTCAACGTATTCGGTCCATTAGATTCGGAGCAAATTGGCTGTGACAGACGGACAGACAGACAGACACACGAGTAATCCTAGAGTTCCGTTTTTTCGTTTTAGAGGTACAGAACCCTAAAAACTATCTATCAATGCCACTGACGCTGTTAAAAATAATTAAAAAAGGCTTTACTAAATGAAACCCTTTGCAGTAACACAGTGGGGTAAGTAATGATGACGTAGCAGTGGGCTGGGCCGCCGGAAGTGGGTGCGGGCACGGTGGCCGGTACTTCCGGCCGCCATGGCTGTTACATGGTACACGGATATCGGCTAATGGGGAACTGTTTACACTATTAATTTACATCCACTAACCTAGTAGGTGGAAAGGTTACGTAGAGTCGGCCATTGATAGCCTTAATCATGCCTAAAACATGTATAAATACAATGCAAGTGGAACCGACAATATGGCGTGGCGCAGGTTGTGGCTGACTGCTTGATAGGCTCTGCTTATGAGACCGGCCGGAAGTGCAGGTCCTGTGCCAAGGTTGCTGATGAGGCTGAGGGTGATGGTACCTATGGTGGTCAGGATACCCGTTGAAGCCGTGGGTGCTGGCTCGCTGTGTGACTCGTCTCACGAAAGGCTGCATTGACGTTCATACTCGGGGACACCAATTTAGAGGTATGAGGAACAGGGTTAAAGTTCACTCATTCACTATAGAAAAGGGAGGATCCTCCCCTACATCAATTACCTAAAAGTGCTTCTCTGGAATTCTTCCGATGATGTTACTTTACACATATTAAACTCTATAGCGATGTACGAACTCCTCCGTCCTGCACACCTTTGTGGTGGACTGTCACTAACGTGGCAGCCTGACAGATTGACTCTTATGACGGGAGATTGGCCCCGACATGGGCACGTTATGTTGTATAACCTCCTCCTTTTTGGAAGTCGGTTAAAAACGTGTGTCCGCCACAGAGGTCTGCGACGGAGGAGGTCGTACACCGCTATAACACCTAATAATTTAACTTTACAAGTTTAAAAGTTATGAAAGTCTGTGATCTGTTCACTTTCGTAAATCTATGGTTCAACCCAAATAACGTGTAACAACTTCGTGTTCTACCTAACACTCAGGTATTGGGGATTGGAAACTGTTTCCGTCTGTTTATTACCAGAGAGATAGTTTGACCACTGAGGACGTATTTACGGTTCAAAATATCTATTAGATATATAGGTAGGTACCGATATAGGTGAGGTAAGACATTGAAGTTTGCATACAGTTCGTTGTGAAGCTTATACCTATATAATAATAAAAGAGAGAAAATGGAAAAATCGATTTAAAAACTCCTTTCAGTTTCACCTTATTTTATGTTATTGCTTTTATATTATATTCCGTTTCGCTGGATTTATACTACGCTAAGTCTAGGTACTAGGCTAGTATAGCATTTGTAAATTAATATAACCTTGGAACGAGCTTTATTTACATTTATCGTATCAGTAACATGTCAGTGTCATGTCTAACTTTATTTGATTGGTAAGCCAACCAATGAAATTTGTAAAACATGTTATTTTATATAGACATGAAACTCCTGAAAGCCTGAAAATGAGCTTTTTATGGAAATACACACATCAAAAGTGTCTAGGGATCAACATATATTTTTGCAATAACTTTTCTCCTGATTGATATTAATTAAAATTTTCTTTAAGGATTCATCAAATAAAGTGTTTTCGTTTGTCACAGTAACGATAAACCAAGTCACCTTTGCATTAATAAAGAAATTTGCCATTTTCCTAATAAAGGGATTTTTGACATTTGAACCACTAACATTAAAGTTCGAATAAAAGACTGAAATAACAGTTTTCTTTAAAATTTTATTGGGTAACTTAAACAATTAATAATCCGTGTTTCTACCGCGAACACTAACAACACAAGAACATCGGTTTGGCATACTCAAAATGAGTTCATCCAAATCACGCTGTGGAATGGCCGCCCATGTTCGTTGCAACAACAAAAAAAGGTCTTCTTGCGACTGGATACCCTCCATATTCGGCAGAGCTCTTCTCTGTAGCATATCCCATGCATGCTCAATCGGGTTCAAGTCTGGCGACTGAGCAGGCCAGGGCAGGACATTGATGTTAGCTGCGGCGAGAGTCTGTCTTACAACTCTTGCGGTGTGCGGTCGTGCATTATCATGCATTAACTGAAATAAGGGACCGATTTGCACTTGTAGAGGAACGATGACGTCTGATACAATCGTCTCAGCATAAATTTGAGCGTTGAGGTTGCCTCTAATCCAAATCAACTCAGTTCTTCCGCCGATCCAAATACCCGCCCATACCATGATGGTTCCACCACTATAAGGATGGACTTCCTGGCAGGATTTTAATCGCTGTTGGCGTCCAGGGGTTCTCCAGTGTCGTATACGTCTTGTATCCGGTCTCATACCAAAACGAGACTCATCAGAAAAGCACACGAAACGCCATTGTTCTTCTGCCCAATTTCTGTGTTCAAGAGCCCATTGATATCGAATCCTACGATTGTGCATTGCTATAGGTGGTACCCGTAGCGGTCTTCGGGAATGAAGGTTCACTTCATGCAAGCGGTTTCTGACTGTTTGGTCGCTAATTAAGTTCCCTGAAGAGTGATGAAGCCTCACGGCTAACATCATGGCGGTTATTGTTGGAGCTCTTCGAGCTAAGATTTGAATGTATCGGTCTTGTCTCCGTGTGGTGCAGCGATACCGTCCTCCATGGCGCTCAGCCACGGTACCAGTGCTTCGGTAACGTGTCCAAAGTCGACTGATAACACTCTGACTTGTATTCAGAGCTAAAGCCACAGTACGTTGCCGGGAACCAGCTTCTATCATTCCCACGGCTCTGAGCATTTCTTCCCTGCTTAAATGACGTCGCTGCTCCATAATAACGTTGGTTTTAATCAGTAGTAGGGAAACAGTAGCACTAATAATGTCTTCAATGCGTTGTATGTTTTTATAGGGAAAATATTGACAGCTGATTTTCATCTTTTACTCGAATTTGATTCACAGTTCCTGATTCAAATTATGAAATGCACCAAAAAGGATCCATATAAATTTATAAAATCATAAATTTATTACAAAGCCACATCTCAATCTCAAGAAATCCGCATAAAAATGCTTGATCCCTAGACACTTTTGATGTGTGTATGTAGGAATACAATCTAACGGTAAAGTTTCAGTTAGGTAGGTGTTATAGTTAGTTAGTTTCCTTGTTTCCGAAAGACTAATGACTATGTAGGTACAGTAGGTACCTACCTACTTCAAAAAAGACTATACAGGCACTGAACGGAAACCTTAGCAAGTTTATCAATCAAAGTTGAACACGGATTTCATTTATTGTAATCCCGAATGAGTGCTGACCGTGCTGCCGAGCCGTCTGCGACAGACTGACAGTAATACACGCGGTCAGCAGGCGCTCCCTCATGCCAGCCTGCCAGGTTTGACCTTTCACTATCTAAAGACTATAAGGAACGTTTGTTTGTCCAATAAACTTGATTGTTCATCGTAAAAGGCAAAAGTTAAGTCAGGACAAAGGCCATCTCTTCATTACTTCCGGACTTCATTATTTATCATTGTTCTTATTCTAATCTTATTAGATTAGAATTAGGAGAAAGATAAGTTATATGATATGAGAGCAAGATTAACTATAATCTAGATGTAACTGAGAGACAAATGACGGTCAGACAATTTTCATTTATATAGATTCCATTTCCAAACCATTACCACTGCCTGAACGCTAATTACGTAATACACGATCAATCGGAGTTTGAATCGTTTTGAAAAAGATTTGAAATCCAATGCTCGACAACGTCACAGATAATATAAAACGTAAATAAAGCAATGAATATTGTTGAACTGTCAAAATGAAACAGATTAGTCGGAATCGTTTACGAAAATGTGTTGCGTTATTAGATAGCAGAATAGGACAAACTCAATATAACTTAGTCCCGAAACATTCCAATCAAGTTATTTTGAATCTTGAGTTGTCAAATTGGTTCTACAACGTAGCTGGCGGCTTGGCAAAAAGATTTGGGGAGTTTTTGAAGTAATGTCATAGAACATAACTTGTATGGTGGTCGACAGCGGAGTGCGGACACTTCATAAATATTCTGAATGTTTCACGTTCACGGAACATCATCGCGTGACGAGCCCTGCGTCACTTGAGCCTCGACCTCCATTAAATATGTCATTTTTTGGCAAATTATAATTAACTAGTATCTACGGTGTACAGTAGTACGAATTCAGGTGAAATGTAACATAAACTTAGGATCACGCATATTTCCCCGAGGCTCCTCCTCGTCAGTTATGATTAAGTCCCATGTTTTTAGAGGCGAGTCTATTGCCACTACATAACATATAACATAACACAACCAGCCTATTAATGTTCCCACTGCTGGGACACAGGCCTCCTCTCTGTGAGAGGGAGTGGGCCGTAATCTACCATGCGGGCCCAGTGCGGGTTGGTAGATGTCACATGTCTTCGAATTTTTGGTTCTAATTCTAAGTCATGCCGGTTTCCTCACGATGTTTTCCTTCACCGTTTTGAGAGCAGTGGTGATTAAATTATTTACACAAAATAAAGCACCTGCTTGGGTTCGAAGCCACGACCTACACCTCGTAAGTCGGGGCCGTTACCACTGGGCCACCACTGCTCTCAGTAATTCAGTATGACTAGGTAATGAATATTACTGGAGATAACCTCAGTTGTAGATATTGTTAGCTGCCGTTTGCAGTTGGCATAAACCAAATGGGAGTGCAACCTATATACCTACCTAACTTATTTAAAACCCTATTAATACATGGCACATTGTAAATGAGTCAAAAAAAAAAATAATTCAAAAGTCATTTATTCAAATTAGGCTGAGAATCAGCACTTTTCGAACGTCAAAATTACATAAGACAGTCCCCCAAAAACGCCCGCCCTTCACCACTTCCTAGTGCTTTTGCTGGAGAGAAGAAGTGGCGCAACAAACTCCCCAGCAGCACAGCTGTCTGTTCAGTTAGAAGAAAAAAAAAAAACTTGATTCTATACAATAGTATGCAAATAATTTACATTACTCAACACAAAACATTCAATAAAATATATGCCATAATGTCAGCTAGCACGCGCCAATGTACCAACAAAAAAAAAAAAAAAATATCGAAAACTAAACTCAAGCAAAAATAAAAACTAAAAAAAACGTAAACAGAACTTAATACCCGAATTATAAAGCCTCCAGGCATAAAGGGCGTGCCCGCTTACATATAGCTAATAAAGCTGTAACTCGAAGTCACATAATTAGATATGATAAACTAGGACCATTGAAGTAAAAATAAATCAAAAATAGATCAACAGTTAGGCAAGAATAATATATAATCTACTGTCGAGGTCGCTAGCTAATCACATATTGCAATACAACTCATACGAAAACATTGTAATGAGTAGATCATGTCAACAATAAATAAAAATAAAATAAATTGTATAATAAAGTCAAATAAATTAAACATTCTATAAACTCATATAACCTGTCAGTAGGTAAGCTAATTCTGGAGAAAGAACATAAACATTGTCTTGAGTTAATCACAGCGACCAACTATTTTTATCGCTTAAGTAGTCATTGATAGAATAGTATGCCTTTGAACAAAGGTTGGATTTTACTTTAGCTTTAAACGCATTAAAAGGCAAATCTAGCAGAGAAGTGGGTAGCTTGTTATAAAAGGTTATACCAAGCCCAACAAATGAGTTATGAACCTTATGAAGCCGGTGAAAAGGAGCTCGTAATTTGTCTTTATTTCTGGTGTTAATATTGTGGATATCACTGTTTTTAGTGTATACGTGTATATTTTGCCTAATATATAAGATATTGGCGAAGATGAATTGTGATGCCACTGTAAGAATACCAATATCTTTAAAAAAATCTCTCAGAGAGACTCTGGTACCTAGTTGGTAAATTGCTCGGACAGCTCGTTTTTGAAGAACAAATATATTTTGAATGTCAGCGGCTTTGCCCCACAGCAGAATACCATAGGACATAACGCTATGGAAATAACTAAAATAGACTAATCGAGCTGTATCAACGTCAGTGTATTGTCTTACTTTCCTGACAGCGTAGGCGGCCGAGCTAAGCCTTCCCGCTAGACTTGAAATATGTGGGCCCCACTGAAGTTTGGCATCTACTGTTATGCCCAGAAAAACTGCCGAGCCCACAGTTTCAAGCACTTCTTTATCTAAGACGATGTTGGGTCCTAGATTTCTAACATTCGGTAAAGCGAACTTTATACATTTCGTTTTCTTGGAGTTGAGAACTAAGTTATTTGTTGTAAACCAATCCGTAACCATTGAGAGTGCACTGTTTACATCGTCAAAATCTTGTCTGTTCCTGTCTACTTTAAAAATAAGAGAGGTATCATCTGCAAACAGTACAACTTCACAGATACCCTTTAAAAAGAATGGTAAGTCATTGATATACACCAAGAACAAGAATGGACCCAGTATTGAGCCTTGAGGTACACCTAACTGAACTGGTAACCCGGAAGATTTCACACCATTAATATCTACACATTGGGACCTATTACTTAAATAAGAATTTATAACATCGAGAGCTTCGTTTTGCACACCGTAATGACGCAGTTTACGCAATAGCGTGTCATGGTGCACGCAATCAAAGGCTTTGGAGAGATCACAGAAAACCCCAATAGCATTTTGCGAGTTCTCCCATGCGCTAAATATGTGTTTCAGCAGAGCAACACCCGCATCTGTAGTCGAACGACCTTTTGTAAAGCCATATTGTTCATTATGAAGGAGGCTATTTAAATTAAAATGTCTTAGTAACTGCTTGAGTATTAACTTTTCAAATATTTTACTAAATGCAGGTAAGATAGAAATAGGCCTGAAATTGCCAACGTCATTTTTATTACCTGATTTAAATAATGGAATGACTTTACTACTCTTCATGAGGTCAGGAAAAGTTCCTGAGTCAACACATTTATTAAAAGTAACAGCTAGATAGGGGGCTACGATGTCTATTATATTACTTAAAAGTTTAATGGAGATGCCCCAGTAATCACCAGTGTTTTTGGATTTGAGTGTGTTAAAAACATTAACTACATCACGAGGTGTTACATGTTCGAAGCTAAATAAACGACTACTTTTAGACACACTACTAAGCAAAAGGTTTTCAGCTTTAGACGGGGACGAAGTTAAGGAGCGAGTCGTAGTTAAAGGTATGTTGGCAAAAAACTCATTAAACGCCTCAGCTACGTCAGCTGCTTTAGTAACTAATTTACTGTCGACTATAATCTCAAGTTCTTTATCTTGTTTAACCGACTTACCCGTTTCATTGTTAATAATTTTCCAAGTGGTTTTTACTTTATTATTGGAATTTTTAATTGTATCGCTCAAAAATTTCGATTTAGCATAAACACTAACCTTTTTAAATAATTTTGAATAATTTTTAACATACTCTAGGAAAGGAGTATCAAACCTGTATTTTTTCAAACCATATAACTCGTATAGTCTCGCTCTACTTTTATAAATACCTGGAGTGGCCCATTGGTTAAAGCCAGCGCTGGTGCCATTAATTTTAATAGTTTTGGTCTTGAATGTAGATTGGTACTCTTTTTGCACGACATCAAAAAGGGCTCCATAGATTTCATTTCATCATTTCAGTAGGTATATAAGTACGAGGGCGAATTCCCGTGGATTCGACGTATCGTAAACTTAGCGAGGCTTAGAGAATAGTGTCAATAGAGAAGTTATTGTGTGTAGTAAAATGGTAACTTCGTATTTTTCAAAATGTCAGTGAATATCAAGGGCGCCTCACTTGGGGGCTGGGGACTGGGGCCGACATTTTTATTATGCTACGAAAGGCCACCCGCCAAACACTTTGTCAATAAAACTGATGGTGTTTCTTTATTTAGACTGCTTATTAGTTCAACTGAAACTTGGTATTTAATCCTAACTAATATTATAAATGCGAAAGTGAGTTTGTTTGTTAGACTTTCACGATAAAACGGCTGAACGGATTTAGATGAAATTTGGCACATAGGTATACCATGACCTGGAGAACGACATAGGCTAATTTTCATCCTAGATCGCAGACGAAGTCGCGGGCAACAGCTAGTATTTATATAAAATACGATACGACTGCTTCGTTGGTCTAGTGTCGCAAGCACTGTTGCGGGGTCCTGATAAGTTCAATTTCTAGACTAAGGCTTGGTTAATGGCAACAGGCTCGCCTCCTACAAGATTGTCTTAAATAATGGCAAAGTAGGATAATCTAGTTATCTGCGAAAATTGAAAATTGTTTTAATTTTGGTTGTTAAATCACCAGCAGGACGAATATTCCCGGCAAAGACGTTACATTCATCTTCAGGAAAATGTGGTCTTAAAGTACCCTTAGCTAAAAGGTTTGAGAAAGCTCTCAGTTATAAAAAAAAAGTTTTCAAGTAAATGAGATCTTGAAGTGGAGGCGTAGCCCATAGGCGACGCAATCAAAGGTGACTTGGCCAACATGAAGTTTTAAAAAGTTACATATTGGCGTAACCAGAACCAACAATTTTCAGTACCTTGTAAATTATTATACGTAACTTATAAACTATTTACATTATGAACTAAAATTAAATACCTAACTAACTAAGTACTTAGCTTAAATGACATTTTTTTAAATCTGTTCGTGTCGGGAATTTTTTAATTTTTATAATTTAACTTTTATTTCCTGCTTTATAAACTTTATATACGTATTACTAGTACATACGCTACGACCGACACGTGCTTCGCTTAAATCTGCGCAGTTACTTTACTAGCTTTCCCACAGTAAAGTTAGTAACTAATAACCTATACCCTAATTTTTTTTTGCTTCTCCATCATCAGACCCTGATAAATATATATCTATAACCTATTCATTGAGACCATTCCAATGAGCCCAAACACGATACCACTGCTGTAAGTTGGTGAGGAGTTGGGTATCCTGCAAAGGCTGCAAATACCAGGTAATGCTGCAGCATCAGTTCAAGGTTACTATGTTATTCTAATACCATTGAAATAAGAGATTACCAAATTTAGACTCAATCAGACAGTACCTGTGGAAGATGCTCAAATCCATTCATCAATTAGAAAAGCCCTGATAATCTTAACGGCTGAATAGATTTTCTTGAATCATAACTAACACTCCCGATCAAGTCACCTTTCAAACAAAACAAAAAAAATCTAAATCGGTTCAACCGTTTGGGAGCTACGATGCCACAGACAGATACACAGATACACAGACACACAGACACAGATACACACGTTAAACTTATAACACCCCTTCGTTTTGCGTCGGGGGGTTAAAAATAGCGTAGTTTGTTTATGTAGTATGTAACATAGCAATCAACATCAAATAAATGGCGTAAAATAACTCATTCCATAGATAGAGGACCGAATGAGGGTAATAATAATTGTATGTAGTATTATTTTACGTTACTATTTCCGTAAATTTAGGCCAGGTTCCAGGGAGTGCCGGCCTGACCACGCTATTCCATAATTACGGAAAGATTTTTTAACTCGTTCACGACACGCACGAGGACATGATAGCTGTACAATTCAAACTAATTAAGATTTAAAATAATTACCTGAGAAAGACTAGCTTTTGCCCGCGGCTTCGCCCGCGTATAGGTCGTAAACCTGCCCATTCGGGATGTAAAGGACATAGAATGTCTTATCCAAGGTCATGGACTATACGAGTATGTATATGTATAAGTACTAAATATTGAAATCCGAACAGACAGACCGACAGTTACTTTTACATACTTTATAATATTAGTAAATATCTATAATATTATAAAATACGAATGTGGTATAATAAGAATGTTGTGTTTTGCGAATGTGGTGTTTTGCGAATGTGGTATTTTGAGAATATGGTGTTTTGAGAATATGATGTTTTGAGAATATAATGTTTTGCGAATGTGGTGTTTTGCGATTATGATATTTTGAGAATATGATATTCAGAGACTGAGCCACAGATTGAAGAAAGATTTCTACGGTGCGATGTCAAAAATGAAGAAAGGCAATGTCACTTTGTATAGAAAGAGCTGTCTCTACTCTTCGTAGACTGCTACGCGTGCAGGTAGCAAAATGTCCCTTTCTCAGAATGTCCCTTTCGCAAAATATTACTTTCGCAAAATGTCCCTTTCGCAAAATGTCCCCTCCTCAAACATGCATTAATTCCTTTAATCAGTAAAAAAAACTGGTCAAGAGCCAGTAGTTGTACAACACAGAGGGGTACTGTAGTAATGGGTAATCAGTTACAATAAAAAATATAAAAAAACATTCAATTAAAAATATGTCAGTTAGATAAACAGGTCATAAATAAAATCATTTTATGTGCTTAATCTGCAAGTCGGAATCTTCATACCTCTGTTTGTCAGTAGTAAACTCAGCGATGGAGTAGTAACATCTATCTATAAGGAATTTAAACAAAGACCTCTTAAAGGATCCCAAACACTCTTTATTTTTAATAGCTGCTGGTATACTATTATATATTTTTGGGGTCATACTAGCACACTTTTGCCGAAAAATGCGGTTTTATGAGAGGTAACATGAATGGTATTCTGATAACGGCGAGAGCGCAGTTTTTCAAACAAATGCAGGTTACAGCGGACAAACACTCCCATTTCATATATGTACATAGACGGTAGAGTGAGCAGACTAAGTTCCTTAAATAATGATAGACAACTATCATTCGATTGTTGGTAAACGATCGCAAGCATTTCTTCTGAGCTTTAAAAGCAATGTCTCTGTCAGTGGAGTTAGTATTGTGTAAGGTTAATCGTATCTGGAGCACTTAGCACATTGCTGAAGCGTATAAAATTAAACAATAATAAACTCTATACCATCAAATCCAACATCAAAGAGTATCAGCTATACATGTATATGTATAAGTACTAAATATTGAAATCCGAACAGACAGACCGACAGTTACTTTTACATACTTTATAATATTAGTAAATATCTATTAATTTTTTTTTTTTTTGGTTGGGTAGTCAACAAATAACTTCTCCCGCTCTGGACGAAGCGGGAGGGCGTGTCAGTCTTACTGACTAAAACCCACCCGTGTTCCTTCAGTTGCCTGTTCCCAGTTGTTGTACGTTGCCAGGGGTCACGGTCTCCCTTTAGGACTTTCCCGCAACCCCGGCAGGCATCTATTAAGTATTTAATTTTAAATGTGGGAAATTATCAACTACCTACCATAACGCGTAGAAAATCTCAGTAAAGACATCTCCAGATACCCCTAAAGAGATGCGACGAGTGACTCTTCGACGCGTAAAATGAATATTTCTCCAGCAAATTAATATATGAAGCGTACCAACCTAACCCACTGGTAACAGGAGTTATTGGGTTAACAAAATCGAATAAAGTACCTAACTTCCCGGGGCTATGGTGGGAAAGCTCTTAAATAAATCAGATCGAACAATGAATAACGCATATCCATAAACAATTCAGCTGATAATCTTGTCCTAAGTTCTAATGTGAGGCTAATGAAATACTCAGCAGTGCTTGGGGTGTTAATTAATGTAATATGCTGAAACAGGCGCCCTGAAGTAGGTACGTTAACAGTTGCGGATCCAGGGGGGGGAGGGGGCTAAGGGGCTATTACACTATTATTGTTATAAATTATACCTAAATTAAGTTTTCAAGTTTTTTGTGTAAGATGTTTTAATAATAATAATACCATTTATTTCAGGCGACACAGGCCCATAGAAAAATACCTTAACCTAAACATACATATTTTAATATAAAACAAAGTGTTAATAAATACGGCTTAGACTATGTTAGTAGCACTTCACTTCGCACTAGCTTGACTTTGTGCTGTCTTGCGGAACTTGTCCGCGGAAGCGACGGAACACCACGTCCTGCGGCCAAAAGTCTTCTGAAAGTGTTTGGTTTACGGTGACGAATTTTGAATCCGAGCGACACTCATTCTGACACTCACCTCACGCTGCCGATTTTGGCCGCCTGCATGTACGTATACATTCACCGAGATCTCTGATAGTCTACACTCTACAACCTAAGGAAGTCATTCAATAATATACGAAAGTAATCCGAGGAGGCTTGTAAAATGTTGTATTTTTTTTAAGTGTTTACTTTGCTAAAATCTACCTAGCGGAGTCAAGCCCCTCCCAAATGACAATCCTGGACCCGCCACTATACGTTAATGTGGCGTGTAAGGAGAAACAGATTCTTATAACCTAAGAGAAGGCCTAGGAGACTAGGCCTTCTCTTAGGTTATAAGAATCTGTTCAGATGGCCAGGCAATGTAGGCTAGCACACGTGAGGTATTTGAAATGCGTATAGGCTGATACTCTTTGATGTTGGATTTGATGGTATAGAGTTTATTATTGTTTAATTTTATACGCTTCAGCAATGTGCTAAGTGCTCCAGATACGATTAACCTTACACAATACTAACTCCACTGACAGAGACATTGCTTTTAAAGCTCAGAAGAAATGCTTGCGATCGTTTACCAACAATCGAATGATAGTTGTCTATCATTATTTAAGGAACTTTCAACTTAGTCTGCTCACTCTACCGTCTATGTACATATATGAAATGAGAGTGTTTGTCCGCTGTAACCTGCATTTGTTTGAAAAACTGCGCTCTCGCCGTTATCAGAATACCATTCATGTTACCTCTCATAAAACCGCATTTTTCGGCAAAAGTGTGCTAGTATGACCCCAAAAATATATAATAGTATACCAGCAGCTATTAAAAATAAAGAGTGTTTGGGATCCTTTAAGAGGTCTTTGTTTAAATTCTTTATAGATAGATGTTACTACTCCATCGCTGAGTTTACTACTGACAAACAGAGGTATGAAGATTCCGACTTGCAGATTAAGCACATAATATGATTTTATTTATGACCTGTTTATCTAACTGACATATTTTTAATTGAATGTTTTTTTATATTTTTTATTGTAAATGATTACCCATTACTACAGTACCCCTCTGTGTTGTACAACTACTGGCTCTTGACCAGTTTTTTTTACTGATTAAAGGAATTAATGCATGTTTGAGGAAGGGACACAGGTACATTTTGCGAAAGGGACATTTTGCGAAAGGAATATTTTGCGAAAGGGACATTCTGAGAAAGGGACATTTTGCTACCTGTAGTCATTTTGAGAAGTGGTCATTTTGCGACTGAGCCCTTTTGACATGTCACCTTAATTTTTATTGCTTATTTATGTTAATTTGGCAAAACATAGAGCACATATTTCAGACTATATACTATCTGTAACCATACCTATATTTAACAAAATAAATGATTGATTGATTGACAATAATACGTAGCATAACATCACACCTGTAATCCCCGAAAGGTCAGGCAGAGGCCGCAGAGGCGTACCTATAGTATACTTAGATTTCGCCACTTATGTTTAAGTCCCATGTAATACGGGGCGAGCCTGTTGCCATCAACCGGGCACGAATCCAGGCTGCTACCGAGAAATTCCTGATGGAAAACCAAATAATAACTTTGCCCGACCTGGGAACGGAACCCAGGCCTACATGCTCAGTAGCGCTTGCGACCACTAGGTAAACGAGGCAGTCAGAGTACCTACCGCTGTGGCACTACTCTTTTTAACCCCCCGACGCAAAACGAAGGGGTGTTATATAATACCTATGTACATGTGGCTTGCGCGTTTAAAAGCTTTGTTACCTAGAGTGTGAAAGAGCTTCCATTAATTTGATAAATTAATTACATTTGAATAAAAATGCTTAAGTGTAGTAGTTATTAGTTAATACAGTTGTTAGTAAATGGAACTCTACATTTAAATAAATACCTAATCGTTACCTATGTGTAGTTGTTACTTTAATAAATAAAGCGTTTTTTAGGGTTCCGTACTCAAAGAGGTTCGGCACCCTACTACCACAGTTAGGGCATGCTATTCGGATATCCGGATATCCGAATTATCCGGATATCCGTCGAAAATATTATCCGAATAATATTTGTTTTACTATCCGGATAAAACGGATAATACGGATAGTTAGTTTTGTTCCATTTTCCTTTTGATAATATAATATTTAAGAGGGATGCGCCAAGGTATCCCGCGCTATTCAAATTTTCTTACGTTTTTTGCAATTTGCAGGTCAGTATCAGGTTGTATTTTGTTCTAAATATGATTCGCGGCCGTATCAAATGTTTATTTATAGATTTATAATCATAAAAGTCATCAATACAACTCTCTAAGTTCATGTAACTGTATTGAATGACTAATTCATGAAATCATGACATTTGATACTTTTGCTAACTTAAGGAGTTGTATTGCTAATTCTAATGATTATAATTCTGTAAAACCATATTTGTTACGGTCGCGAATCATATTTTAATCAACATACAACCTGACACTGAGCTGCAAATTGCAGAAGACGAAAGAAAATTTTAATTTCGAGGGCTACATTAGCGCATCTCCCTTAACGTTGTGTTTTAATAAAATAGGTATTCGCAATCGTGACAATTCATGCTATATCTTCAAAAATCCATCTAATGACACAATTACTATGTAGATTCATCATAGAGAAAAAATTTAAAGTGCTTTTGCACAGAGCTCGACTTCAGTTGACGACAGCGATGGTGATGACGTAGCACTCAGTGATTACAAGCAGCAGAAACTGAAATATCATTTACTTTAACAGAGAAAATAAGCAAAGAGATCGAAGGGACTCTGCAGGTTAACCATCAACAGTGAATGCTTTGACAAGCATGGCATTTACTTTAAAGGCATTGGCAAGAATGATGGCTTTGATTAGTAGTGTTGTTCTCTAGATTCATCTCGGTATTGTGTCTTGCTTGACGAGATCTCACAGAACCAAAATAGAGTGCCTGCTAAATGAAACATAAAGAAAAGGTTAGGATTTGCTACACTTGAATAAGCTGTTTTGGTAACCAACCCAAAATCAGATTGATATGGGAAGTAGGAATGTGAAGCAGAGGCCTCATCATGATTCTCGGCATTCATGATTTGCATTAATTCGTTTCCTGCCTGGACCGTAAAAACCCAATCCGGAAAGTCCTCTTTAAGAGGTATTCCTAAAGAGGACTTTCCGGATTGGGTTTTTCAAAGTTTTACATATATGTCTAACGGAAGATAGGACTGCACAATCGCGATAACGAGAACTGAATGACCCGAAACGCACAGAAAATTGTTCATATTCAGGTAATCGATGAAAGTACATGTCATTCGTGGCTATTAGTTTGTGCTGATCCAACTTATACATCAGATACTTTGACATCTAGCAATGTCATTGATGTGATTTTGTCTCATTTATTACCAAGCACTATTTTGTAAGACTTCCAGTCTTCATCTAATGTGCTTTCAATTGTTCTAGCCATCTTAACAATAATAGCATTTGACCAGCTCACGATCTATTATACCATTGGTAGATAACCCGTGGATTTCTCTTTTTTCTTTTTTCGTATCTGTCAATGACAGATCGGACAGATTTTGCTTTTAGTGCGAACTGATATACTTTAGTATACGATTGTTGGAGAGTTTTTGTAATAAAAATGTCGATTGTAAACTAATATAAGTTTGATTTACCTCTTTTACAATGGTATCCAAAATATCCATATTATCCGAATATATTCGAATAGTTGTCTGGCAGTATCCGAAATATTCGAATAGTAAAATGGGCGGATAATTGCATGCCCTAACCACAGTAGAAAAACCTACAGTAGGACATCGCCTTTGATCTCGTTGTAAATGCCGACAACGTGTAGGTATTGTCGCGACAGCTAGCAATTCGGGAACGCGCTTTCCCCGTCTCGCCCCTCACGCCCCGCAGCGTAAGCAGTTCGGGACCCGTCTCGCCCCGCACAATTGCTCTGTCTAGACGTCTTCGTGGGACGACTGTATGATGTTTAGACTGTGCTACTACCGTGTCTCCGCTGTCCCTCCGTTCGTCACAGGACTGTATATTTTGAACTTGAAATTTTCCCAGAGTGTGTAGGTACTACTGTGGCCACTATAACGACAAAATTTATTTATAATATAATAAACTAAAGCGATATAAGAAACGTGTTCTCAGCGTTTTTTGCTCGATCTTAATAATTAAAAAATATGTAGTGTTACATATTGTACGGTGGTACGGAACCCTCCGATTGCGAGGCCGACTCGCACTTGGTCGATTTTTTTTTACATATTTTTTTTTCCTGTTCACGGTTTCTTTTTTATTAAAATTTAATGAAAGTACAGATGTGCGTAGACTACAAAAACTTTTATGATTATTTTGTTTCGTAGCGGAAATATTATCGACGTGGAGTTTAAGTTGGAAATCCATGGCATATTTTTTGTGATATACTTCGGTATATATGTCTAGTTATAAAAAGCTTTTTTGACCAAAGCTTTGTGCTAGAACGTTGCGTGGTTTATATTTTCTATACGCTGACGATTCATACAGTACTTAACTAACTAGAAATACAATGTAATGTTGCCTATGGCATTAAGTCCGCCTCTGTACATTTCTGTGCTTTAAGTATTAAATAAATAAATAATTGTATGTCTATACCATTACCTACTTTAGCGCAGTAGCGGATCCGGCTAAGGGGCTCAAGCCCCCCCCCCCCCCCCCTCCCAAGAAGTACCTATCTGAGTTCTTCCGTGACATATCTTAAATCGTTTAGTTTTGCTAAAAACTACCCTCATCGGGGTCAAGCCCCCCCCCCCCCACCCAAACAACAATACTGGATCCGCCACTGCTTTAGCTATTGCCCGCGGCTTCCTCCGCGTAAAGATCGAAAATTATCCCACGGGAACGTACTACCGGGATTACAAGGAGGTGAAGCGATGATCGCATACCTTCATCATCATAATCAGCCTATTAATGTTCCCATTACAAGGAGGTGAAGCGATGATCGCATACCTTCATCATCATAATCAGCCTATTAATTTTCCCACTGCTGGGACACAGGCCTCCCCTCTGTGAGAGGGAGTGGGCTGTAATCTACCACGCGGGCCCAGTGCGGGTTGGTAGATGTCACATGTCTTCGATTTTTTTTGGTTCTAAGACATGACGGTTTCCTCACGATGTTTTCCTTCACCGTTTTGAGAGCTGTGGTGATGAAATTATTTACACAAAGTAAAGCGCCTGCTTGGGTTCGAACCCACGACCTACAACTCGTAAGTCGGGGCCGTTACCACTGGGCCACCACTGCATAGGCTGGTATTATTATACATATTATAACTGTCTACCACGACGCGGCGTGTTTCACGTAATTTTCATCCAAGGGTAAGCAATAAAAAATAAAAAACCTAGGCCTACGGCGATTAGGCAGGTAGGTACATTCATTGTTAATGACAATAAGCATAACCAAACATTAGTTTCCATTTCAACTGAAGGACAACGCTAGCCAAGTACCATGTAGGTCAGTAAGTTAAACACACTTGTGAACTAGGTACTGAAACTTTGACATTGACATTTCAGAAGCCTGTCCGGGCAGCCCTGACATGTCACAGCACTAAAAGCTTCCTGTTGGGCCAGTAGTGTCAACAACGGCAGGTCAGTGACGACACCCGACATATTCGAATATTCCCGAGTGCTCCCGTCGACCTCGCTCGTGTCGTATTGTCTGTGGTATCTGACACCCTGATCCTTCCCTGGGGATACGGCGGATTAAAATTATAATATTAACGAAGTTGGACATTTCCTGGTCATTCGAATTAACGAAAGCTGGAAATTGTTGCCACTTCGGTTATGATTTTGAAACAGTCTCATGTTGTCTTCTGGGTATGACTATGTCTCATGTCTTGCGTAATAGTATCAAAAAGCTCTATTTTTGTTTTCGTGCTGTAAGTAATCGAAATGGATAGATATAGGAAGGAACCCTCCGTCTAGGAAGATGGGGGTTAGTACTCCTCCAATAAACTTAGGGTACTGGGAGGCAGAATTCTCTGATCCCAAATTTGGTATGATTGGTCATTTCATGTTCTATGTGAACTGCCTGTACTTAGAGCCTACTTACGTATCTACCGAGGTGCCTTCCTGCCTAGGTGTATAGGTACTTACTGTACTTAGATAAGGTTGGTTGGTACTACCACAGATTAAGTACTAAGTACACCTTTTTGCACGCACAGCTGAATTTGTCTTCAATAACCGTTGGTATTAATTGTGTAAAGTGTATGGCAAGTATGGCAACGGTAATTTAATTTTTTATTTTTATTTTTATTAATTTGGGAAAATAAACGGTTACACATTACAATAATACACACAATTTAAGCTACAGAGTGAGTAAATGTATAACCCACGGCATTTTCCACGTAATATCAAGAAAAGTTTTAAATCTAATGCGATGTGCGCTAACAATTTCAATAATAAAGTAATAAAAATATGGCAATTAAAAAAAACTGTGTTCAGTTCTCACAAGGTTTGATTGCTATTGATTTGTGTATATGTATAGGTAAGTACCTACTTACCTATATAATACAAATCAATGGCAATCAAACCTTGGGAGCCTAGGTAGGTACTACTTGCGGACGGCGAGCAACGGGCAGCTCGCCGTCCGATAACGACCAGGCCCGGGTCGACGGCGCGTCATGTTCCACGCGCGCCTCAAGGAGATGTCAGCAAAACTGACGGAGTCCACTAGGGCCGATGCCTACCGGGGTTGCGGGTAGTCCCAAGGGGAAACCGTGGCCCCTGGCAAGGCAAGGGAAGGGTGGGTTTTAGTCAGTGAGAGTCTGACACGCCCTTCCGCTCCGCCCAGAGCGGAAGAAGTCATTTGATGATTTCCCATCCAAAAAGAAAAAAGGTAGGTACTACTGAAGGTGTGTAAGCCGTAGCACAGATTATTACAGATGGGACTCTCCGCAAAATCATTTAAATAAAAAGCGATTCTTGCTACGACAATATAAAGTGTGATTCAGGTCGCACAACGCTAATTACCTACAGTTATATTCACCTACAAGTTGCGTCTCTTTCTATCGCGTAACTCTTATACCTTCTGACCACGTCAGGGTTGTCATCTTTTAAAGAATAATTAGATAATTAAGTAGGTATCAGCTCTTGGTCTATTATATTTTTAAATGTACCACCAATCCATCAGTAACCGACCGCAGGCGACTTCATAAAAATGCAATTCGATTTCTTAAAAATACAATAGAAACCAGAGTGTCGCGGCGGCGTCACGTTCTCTGCTGCGTACTATAATTTGTTTAGTCTCCATTATTTATTAATATGTACCTACGTAACTGGGCAAATAAAAAAGTATGTACGAATACCTTGTTGACTACATAATAATACTAAGTACATAATATTTAAATATGGTTACACTAAGTCCGTGGTGTACCTACCACGGATACCACCAAATAAAAATATTATTTAATTATGTACTTTCCTACCTATACCTACTTATCGAAGCCTGAACCTGACCTTGTAAACAGAACTTGTAAGTACCTAACTATACTAAGTATAATAATAATAATGAATATTTAAGAACTACGTAAATACGTGTGACTTATATAAGAATAACAATGAATGTAAACGTTTGGTACCGATACTACCTACCAAACGTTTACATTAATTGCTATTCATAGGTCATTACTAATTACTTAAAGGTAGACGTGCATTTCTATACATTTTCGTGTCCTTTGAAAGTGAGAAAAACGTGAGGTTCGGATCCTTATTATTATAATAAGCAGCCAAATGGGATGCAATAAATTGCTGCCTTCATTTTAGTATTTTTAGTTTTAATATCTTGCGGCAAACGGCGCGCGGCAGCCCTACTGAATAGGCACAGTGAGACGAGCCCGCAGGGTACTTGTAGCTTCATACCTAAACTGCGGAGTGTCCCATCTGTATTAATCTGTGGCCGTAGGCCGTAGGCTACTCTAATAAGTACCTCCATATGCTTATAAATAGAACTGTTCTGAGTTATGACTCATACAGCTCAAACATCACTGGTGAAAAGTGGGTTTTAGCATTGTTTATTAGTCCCTAGGTACAACTTTAGGGCGGCTAGGTTTTATCATTAAAAAGGTCAACAACATAAAGAATCTGGAACAGTCCCGCTAGATTTCTTTTTCATTTAACGTGATAGACGAGCTAGTATACCTTTGCACAGCACGCACTAGTTGGCGACCCTTGATGAACTGTGGGCCACCAGTCACAGGAGTGCCCTGTGATTAATAGCTGTCCGGTGACCCTGTTACCTTCCCTTTTCCTCTTTTCAGAACAGGCTAAAAATAGAATCCAACACTATTCAATTATTCACTGCGTGCTGACTGCCGCAGTAAAGTCCCGAAACTGCGTTATGGTCGTTTCAAAGGCTGACAATGAAAGCATTTAATGAAATGGAGCACTTTAGTATCAATAAAGTAATTTATTTCATCCCGACTACTCAAAAAAAGGTGTAGAACCAGGAATCAAAGAAGACCTGACTGCGAGACCCACCAACCCGCATTGGGCTCTCGTGGTGATTTACTATAGTCCCAGCACATAATTAGGGTGTAAAAAGATTACAAAGCCATCATATACTACTTAGGTACATCAAACTAAGATGCTTGGCAACGACTTTTATTTTTGGTGTGAAAAATCATTGTACTTAGGTAGCGCGCAATGTAACGCAGGCAAGATGTGCGTTTGCAGTGCATGCGGTACACGAGTCGTAGATTTAAAGTGTAGTTACAACATTTAAAACGTGAAAAAGGGGACCTTCAATATCTCCATAGCAGAAGCTTCCCAGGAATAGTTCAGAACAAAAAAAAATCACAATAACGGAAAGAACATGTGATTCTCGGTTTCGAGCAGAGGTTCTCAAATTTATTTAATCTGGCGCCCACTTTAAAAATCAATAATTTTTCAGCGCCTCCCAATTTATTTTTACGTTAGCACATCTTAAAAATCACAATGACATTCATTTCTTTAGTAAAATTAATTTAATTATAGTGTGCTTTAGTACTCGTATTCTGATCTGGAGTTTAAACTACATTCTAAAAGGTTTTTTTTACCAGTGAGAGTAATTAGAACGCAAACTCATTTGTCTCAATCGTACTGAGCAAGTAAGAACCGATTTACCAGCCGATTGATACAGGATTGCACAAATCACGTTATTTAACAGAAACTTGTTAAAACTTGATTGCTCACGGGCTATGTTAAATATTTTTATGTTATATAGTAGAGGTAAGTTTTTAATTTCAGTGAATTTATAATATTATGTAGATCAAATTACAAATCAGCCATCGCCCCTCTAAACCACTTCAACACTCCCCAATTTTTCTGGGTCCCTTACCGGGCGGTACGGTACCCCTCCAGCAGTCCAGCCTCCAGCAGGTAAGCCTCCAGCGCCCACAGTGGGCGTTAACGCCCACTTTGAACAAGACTGCGTTAGAGGCTGATAGTCATCAAGTTATATTACCTAACTTAAGTACTAAATAATAAAAACTTACACAATATCTTCCACGGCTGCGTTGACTCCTGAATGTAGCGATGGGCTCTGGTTGCAGTTCGGCGCAACGACCGCACGACTGTGCGGCCTGTTTCCAGCCATTCTGCAGTCCTGGAAACTGAAATATTGCGGTGTCAGTCAACGTGCGATCGGTTAAGAAGAAGTTCAGTCTACTTTTTTCTTTTCGAAAGGTAAAGAAAAATATACTTTGACTAGAATAACCTTAGTTTCTAGTGACCGACCGAAGGTTCGGTTTCGGCAATTATCGGCAAATAAATATCTAGTTTCGGCACCAGTTTCGGTTTCAGCCGAATCTTCGGCCGCACCGAAAGTCGTGAGTTCGTGAATTATCGCGAGTCATTCGACTGAATTCTGATGAGTTCGTGGCTAAAGAAAGGCAAAAACCGTTCTTAAGACAAATTGAGGCCGCGAGAGCAAGAACGGCCTACTACTAATTTTTCTTATTGAGATAATCAAAGGTATTGAATAACAATTTTAAGAGGGTTTACGTCGTACGGCATTTCATACAAACTTTCAAACCCTTGTTTTTCGAAACGCCATAAATGTGGTAAGTACAAACGCCATCTCATGGTGGGTCGAACATTTTTTAATTTTTTTATATAAAATTCAATTAGGCCGTTTTTGCTCTCGCGGCCTCAATTAATATTTATTAGTTATTAATTAATTAGATAATCATACATTACTAACTACAATTAAAAGATATCACTTAAGAATGTTGTGATTGTAAACGCAATTAAAATTAAAATACCTACTCAATTAATGAGGTCCTTCCTTTATAATGTAAGTGTTAATTATTGACAAATTTTTGTTTCAAGAAGTTAGAGTAGTTAACATGTTTTGGTAATTTTTATAATTTTTGTATGTTTTATAGCAGGTCCATACATTTTGACCGCGTAGGTATTGCACTTTTCTATGAAACAGCAGATTTTTTTTTTAATAACCGACGAAAAATTTCAACGTAGGGCGGTTCAGAATCATGTACTGAATCCATGGTAACAGGCTTCGCGTCGATGTCCCTGCCACCCTGTATAGTACATTACTGTCGAGGCCAGCAATTAGGGCATTCATGGACGATCGTGAAATCGTGATACATGAGTCGTTTTGAAACAGATTGCTAATCCGTTGCTTCCTAAGTTCGAAAAAAAAAACAGCTCCATAACGTAAATAACGCAATTAATTAATCGGAATCGTTTACGAAAATGTGTTGCGTAATTAGATAGCCGGGCTGTTCATTTTCAACTAAATGGCAGTCAATTCACATTATGACTTTACTTTTTCACCACCCCTCTAAAAACCTTCCGGAATACATTCTCAAAAATCTCATCAAAATCCGTTGCGTAGAATGGAGTTTTAGGGTCGCGCCACACCTGCCGAACGTTCCGCGGCGGAAGGTTCGGTTCGCTTGCATTTCTATGGACGTAACGTTCGGCTGATGTGTCATAGGTAACTTGAAAAACATTAGGAGCGTATTCAACCGAACCTTCCGCCGCGGAACGTTCGGCAGGTGTGGCGCGACCCTTAGTCTTAGGCTAGCGCCACACCTGCCGAACATTCCGCAGCGGAACGCTCCGTCGCGTCATATTTCTATGGACGTAACGTTCGGCTGATGTGTCATAGGTAACTTGAAAAACATTAGGAGCGTAGTCAACCGAACGTTCCGCGGCGGAACGTTCTGCAGGTGTGACCCGACCCTTACAGCTCCTAAAATATAAACCTAGGAATTTTGATATATTTTTTACAAATTTAATCTGTTAGGTATTTACTTACCAAAATTTCAGGTCTCTGCAACGCTTAATTTTAAAGATCTCCGTGGCCACGCAGTTCTGCGCGTTTCAATGGCGCGGCCACGTTCAAACCTTTATTACTTTTTAACCATAACTTTGACTTTATGGTTTTAAGTAAGTATCAACTTTTTTTTTTTTTACAAGATTGCCGTGGCCGCGCTATTGAAACGCACATGAACAATGCGGCCATAAAGACAAACACGAAAAGCGACTTTGTTTTATAATGTTTAGAGATAGAGATTTGTTTCTGCGGCCCACTAGTCTTCAGTCGTAAATTGTTTGTATTGACCCGTGAACTTCTATAACTTGGATGCTGTACTTCTTTAAGACTGTCAAGTACTTAGCGCCTGCTCTTAATTCACTACCTTAGTTCACAGTACGCGTTTTTTGCTTTGTTATTTTAGTTTTGCAGGCCCTATTAACTTCGTTTGTTCATATTTTTTTATCCTTTAAAGTTACGGGATCCAGATTGATAGATATGTAGGTACTAGGTTGCAATTATTGGTCAAAGAACATTTAATTCCCTGTAGTTTCTGTATAGCACATTAGGTAACCGGCCAACCTGACGTCAGGATGGCCGGTCACCTCAAAAAGTGGTTTATTTTTTAAACTACATAGGTAGAAATTATTTAACGATAGGTAGCAAATATTAACAATTACGTAGCAATTTTTAAGAACCATTTTGAAGTGTTTCATGAGTATAGTAACCGGCCATCCTGATGGACACGCACATTCGGACGGGCAAGA
Source organism: Conistra vaccinii (assembly GCA_948150665.1). Classification (NCBI taxonomy): domain Eukaryota; kingdom Metazoa; phylum Arthropoda; class Insecta; order Lepidoptera; family Noctuidae; genus Conistra; species Conistra vaccinii. The sequence continues at coordinate 1,091,247 of OX411324.1, forward strand.
AACCCAGCCGGGAGAATAATTGTGGAACGCAGCAAACTGATCTCTTTATCGCTCAGTAATTCAGTGGTCAGTTCTCACTGTTGCCGAGCTCATATCGCGCAGATTGGCCGCCCCTAATATCGGGCCACCCTAGCCTTTAGTAGGGACCTATGTTATTCTGATAGATATTTTTAAAATAATCTAGAAATTAATTAAGTATATTGGGTCTGATCAATTTGTGTTGATAAAAGCTCAAAATAAAAAAAAAATCTCTTAAAAACATTTTGAACTGTTTGTTTTAGATATATTATTATATAATTTTTTTTACTTTTTTTCCAACCCTGGCTGTTGCACTTATTAAGGGTTTACTAATGTTTGCCATAATTTAAAATGCCTTAATTTTATAAGCCATAAATAAAATTATTTAACTTAATTTCATTAGTAATAACGCTTCAGTTGCCATAATCGTAAAATGACATAAAATCATTTTCACTAATTGCATTGGTCATAATCGATCAAGTGTCATAATAATTTTAATCCATAAATTCATTAGCTATATTTTTATTTTCAATAATGTCGTTTTCCATAACATTTATTAATATTCATTTGGCCATACTAGCACAACAATGCTAGTTCAGTATGTACCATGCTTGCTTTGCAAAAGAGGAAATCTAGCACTCGGCGGCCGCTGCCGCGGCACGCTCGCTACGCTCGTTCGCCTTCGCGCGTTGTTTGGTCACAGTTCTAACCTAACCTAACCGTTTCGAATTTGACAAACTGTTTATTGTCTGAACAAGAAAACCTAAAAATTACCCTAATCTGCCATGCATGCTTGCTTTGCAAAAGAGGAAATCTAGCACTCGGCGGCCGCTGCCGCGGCACGCTCGCTACGCTCGCTCGCCTTCGCGCGTTGTTTGGTCACAGTTCTAACCTAACCTAACCTACCCGTTTCGAATTTGACAAACTGTTTATTGTCTGAACAAGAAAACCTAACCTAACCTATCCTATTTTGCAAATGTACGTATGTATGTATTTAAATGAACATTCGGAATAATACATATCATATAATACAATGCTGAGGACATCTGTCTGTAACGTTTCTAAATAATGTTAAATGTTGCTTATGTCAAGTGTCGATTATGTAATGTGTTACGTATAGAATCTAATGATTAAGACACATGTTATTATGGAAACTAATATTAGGCAAATAAAAGTTATGTCAAATAAGTTGATATGGCAAGCGTTATTAGTATAAATGATAATAGTGCAAGTAAATATTATGAGTGGGGACGATTATGGAAAACAATAATAGGACAAATAATATTATGGAAAACAATATAATACCCTTATTAAGTTCGTAAATAAAGTACCTAATATCAACTCATCGCTATGACCAATACATAGGTATGGAACTCCTAATTACGTGCTTATTACAATACGGCACGCCAATAGAGGACATCTAAAGGCTTGAAAAGCGACAGGTGGCGTAAATGTAACTAGTCCCTATAGTTGATACTAACGATATGATAAGCAGTAGGGTACGTTGCACCAATCAGCATACACGCTAACATTATTGATGATGTGATACCTACCTACAGTTAATCGGTAGGTAGCTGATAGTGATAACGGCTTAATGCTTTGCTTTCTCACCGTGATATACGGCATTTTTGAATCACTGTGATACATATGATACGGCAAATTATGATTTTTTTAATATTTTTATACAGGAACTCATTTATAATTAGAATTATAGGTATGTTACTTATTTTTTATTTAAAATAAAAAAATGATAGTGGGTTATTTATTACCAGTCTTACCAAAGGGTATCTTATTATCTGCCCAATAACAGGGTTGTGTGGAGGTCAGATCCATGTAAAATAGATGCATCCGCATCTGCATGTATTTAACTGCATCCTGAAGCCGACCCCAACATAGTTATGAAAAGGCTAGGCTGATGGTTAAGCATGGGCGTATAATACTTAGCAGTAGGCCACCGGTACAATACGATAGATTCAACGCCTACTCGAGCATAACTGCAATGTTAATAAGAGTTTTGCTAAGTATATTTTTTTGTCAGGCACTAATAATATTCAGGAACAACACTTTTGTCGATATCTTTATTGCCGTGATAGTTACAGTAATATCGTTGTAAAACATTGAGAGAAGCAAATGGGCAGTAGTTAATGGCCACCCTGAATTTCAATAATTCTATTTACCTATCAGGGACACTACGACTCTGTGACCGGCCGTCCAGGGGACTAAGTCTACTAATTTACAAACGTCACAATGGTCTCTCGATGGTGAGTTTTTGACAGATTTTGTATGGCAAATCTGTCAAAAACTAACAATCGAGAGACCATTGTGAAGTTTGTAAATTAGTAGACTTGCCCCCCTGATATCAGAATGAACGGTCACCCACGGTAAAATGTGTTTTTTTCTTGTTGAATACGATGGAAGCAATTGTTTGAGGATAGGAAGCAAATAGAGAAGCAATTCTTGGGCATAAATTCAACGTTAAATACGCCTAGTGACCGTCCATCCTGACGGGGACAAAAATCCAGTGTACGAAAATAAATCGCCGCGATAAAAAACACGTCCATGCGAACGTGGGTTTAGCCTTTCATCTTATTCATTGTTCGCGATTGAGAGTAATAAATACCTAAGTACCTACTTATATCTTACTTCATGGATTGACTTCAATACAGGCATAAACTTTTATTTTCACGCACGTTCACTAGAACAATGAGGAACGTTACTCATACACTGCGATTCTCGACGAAGAACAACCGCATTCCGTTCAGAAATAGGATAAAACAATACGTACCTACCCACATACGCAAGTAATAATTAAACTCAGTAGATTAGTAGATAAAGATATACCGACACCTAAAATCACAGAGAATGTAATGCCTAAAATGATGTTCCCGGACTCTTATCTAAGGTAGATTGCATATTTATTTTGGCCTGATTTCAAGTGAAATCAGTATCTCTAGTCAGGCGTGAAGAACGAACAGCGACTAGGTACTTACTAGAAAAGCCTCATTTAATAAAAAAATCCACGATACGTTCTAAACATTAAACTGAACACTAAATTATGCACAGTAGGTAATGTATGTAGGTACTGTTCCATAACACCTACATTATCTGCCGGAAACCGCACGCAAGATAACGATTCTACCTATTTAAATAACACACATTATAATCCACCTACCTTCACTCAGGCCTTCGTAGTCCTGTCTCCGGCGTGTTCTACCAGCCATGGTCACTATCACCTCAGTCACTATATGCACACACTGCAGGAAATATCATAACACTCAGTTGGTAAACAAATAACAGACTGATAACACTGACGGGGGCAGCGAAGCCATACTGCGTAATGTCATCACTATCTATGTTCGTATGTTTTCCTTTTCACTCAGCGCGAATTAAAACAGCTATAGTGTTGTAAATTAACTTTATTATCAATCAATTTGTGAATCAACAAAATGCTTCTTAAATAATAAGCTTAATACTTTACAAACTTAACTGTTTATGAATACTTTCATTAATACTGTGTAGCAGCGGACCTATTCTTAGTGTTGAAGTGAACATTATAACACTATGCAATAACATGGTAATTTATTCTGTGAATATTTGTAGAACTGACCGTGAGGAACCGCAATCTTATTACATTGAACTGATGAGAGAAACGTATTTGTTCTTGAAAATGAGATTTTTATATAATAAAACATAGCATGCATTAATCTAAGAGTAAAAATTAATATCACTCAATTCCTTTCAACAGTTTCAACTCTCTCTCTCTCCCGTCACCTACCTATAACTTAATAATTATTCTCTATTCTGAACTGACGGACGTACATTTATTAGGAGTGCTAGTAACCTAAGTCCTAATGTGTTAAATTAACTAATAGAATTGTTGTTAATTAGTGGTATTATATCTTCTGGGTCCGACTTTTCATTTTCACTCGTCTCTGTAAAAGAAAGATTATTATCATTTATTTTCTGTTTTGCTAAATTGTATCGGCAACAAAAGCGTTAGATGTACAGACAAAAATAATCATTTTAATCATATTCAGCACAAGTAGGAAGGGCTATCTGGATATCCAAATTATCCGGATATCCGTCGAATTTATTATCCGGATACCATTAGTTTTACTATCCGGATAAAACGATATAAAAAATCAGTAGTAAAATAGGTATTCGATATCGTGAAAATTCATGAGACATCTTTAAAAATCCATCCTATGACACAATTAGTACATTGATCACACATCACATAAGACATCATCATCATTGATCATTGATTAGACACATAAGATACTTAATTCAAAACTGCAAAAACCACTTTGGCACTTAGGCCTTTTTTGGGCCTAAGTCCAGACCTCGACTTCAGTTGACGACGGCGATGATGATGACGTGGTACTAAGTGATTACCAGCAGCACAGAGAAACTGAACAACCATTAACATTAACAGAACAAATAAGCAGAGACCGAAAGGACCACGTCGATGGTGTATAAATGATGTTTCTTTTTCTCTCTTCTGCTGGTAAATACCGAGTACCGTAGCCGAGTACCTTCTGTATCATTATCATCGCTGTCATCAATTGAAGTCGAATCGTCGATTACAAACTCTTTGCCGAGTACAAATAGCACTCTGATTGAGGGGGACCAAGAAGTATTCATCTTAGTCAAGTATACAACGTCCTCATCTTAATTCTTCCCAGTGGTTGAAGCTGAAAAGGTTTTTCCTCCACTGGTTACATAAATATGTAATAAATTGAGGACATCTCTAAATGAAGCAACATTGCATTGCTTGAGTTTCCTTAGGCGTCAATACCAAATAATGTTCCAACTGCTTGGAATAGAGTCCTTCACTGAGTGAGAGGCAGTGGGCATTAATTCACCACGCAGGCTCAGTGCGGGTTGACGGATGTCACATTTCTTCAATTTTTTTCTAGGACATGTCGGTTTCCTCACCATACTTTCTTTCACCGTTTTGAGAGCAGTGATGAAATTAAATACACAAAATGCCTACCGGGGTTCGAACTCAGGACCTACAACTCGTAAGTCGCGGCTGATACCACTGGGCCACCACTGCTCTCCTCTGATAGTGTTCAGGAAGTATCCGGATAGTAAAATTGGTCGGATAATTGGATGCCCTAAGTAGAAGCACAACATTGTCTGAAAGTAGTTGTAGGGAACTTGCTTGTAAACTTATTTCTTTTTTGACTGAGCATATCACATAATGATAAATATATTATGATAGTATAAAACCAGCGCTTCACGGGGTGGCAATGACCCTATAAGAATAAAAAAACAAAAGGATTTCATTCCTATGTTGTAAGCAGATGTTTAACACAAAGGGTTAGTACTACAATCATGATAATGAAACAAGCTTTCAAGAAATAAAAAAGTCATATAAAATAAAAATGAAGCAAATAAAACCTGCAACACTTGCTTTAGTTATAAGCTCTATTGTTTTGAAACAAGGTTTATATTTGAACAACAAACACAAGCTCCACTGACCTTTGCATCCGTACTGTAGCGTGTAGCATACCTTACAAGTACGTGGATCTGGTGGAGTAAGGGACACCTAACACAACATTTAAAGGGTAGTGAAATATTGGGTTGTGACTAATAAGTAGCAAAACATTGACTTTGTAATACATTCTTATAGCAAATAACTGATATTTTCTCACAATAACAGGAACTCTAATAAAACAAGTATAATCAAAATGTACATTTGTTATATTTCACATAAAAAATACATTTAACAGTATATGATACAGCGGGCTTGCGTTTTGTGTAACATCAATAATTAACACATATTTACACACTTAGCACTACAGTGGCTGTATACGCTACTCTTTAACCTTTCACATTTTTGAGCTCCGATTATGTTAATCCAATTATGTGCACTAACTATTATATTAAATTCATTTGAACCGACTAGATGAGAAAGGACAGTAAACATTTGTTTTCTCTAGCAGTTGCAAGCGTTCCTAGCACTTCATACATATAATATATACCATAGCACAAACATTAGGAAGAAAAAGTATATTTATGTAGAGTTAGAGCTACGAGAGCGAAGATTAGATTAGTGGCACCCGACGCCGATACCTATCGGCTGTAGATGTTAGATGACGGCAGGAGCATGATGCGTCATAATGGAGATTGAAGATACATTCAAAACTTATTGGTAGGACATAATTTAGATTTTAATCATGGACTATCTAAATTTCAATAACAGTTCTAGATATAGATCAATATAAATGGAGACTGACATCTAAGTCACAAACTCAGTATTGCCTAGGGGTTCAACAGTCGTTTTAACATTTTATAACAAGTTGTATTAAATAATTGTGTAGGTTATTCATACATTTATCTAGTTTGTTACAATCCTCGCCGGTCGGCCTCACTCCTGGCTAGTAATCATAATATTAACTACTAAAGTAATCCGCTAAGAGTTTACCATCTCTTAGTTTTACAGACACTTTGCCAATTACTTATATTATTAAACTATACCACATTTCCTTCTAATAATAAAGGTGCTGATTAACAGAATTGTAATAAAAATATACATTTGTTGAACCTAACGTTTTTAAAGACTTGATGCATACTTTGCACTTTTAGCTATTTACATACATAGTTATAATCTTTAATGTATTCGTTCTAGCTGACGTCTTCCTGATCTACTGAACTAGCTGATTGAAAATAACTACTAACCGTTCAAGGTTACATTCTGTTCAAAAGTAACTTAATAACAAACAATTTAAATACCTGCACAAATTAATCTCTAGTGACGCACGAGAACGTCATCACAAGGTAATCGGCACGGATGGATATGAAAATTAAAAATAAATAAACATACTATTTACATCAGACCAGCTGAGCAACCTAAGTTTGCTAGTTAACAGAATGTGACCTTGAAATGAGTCGAAATAATGTCATGTAGAAAGTGCGATTAAATTGTATCTATGATTAGTGTTATGTGGATATGAATCAGTTGGATTAGCAGAGAAATGCTGCATTAAACAGTCCATTCACTGACAATGCGCGATGTTGACAATTTAAGCATTCAATTAGGATGAGGAATAAGAAAATTTTATTTAAAGGACGTCCAAAAGTGCTAGTTTATTCCCTAATTTTGAATTTGTCCAGTATTTAGTGGACTACGATGTGACATCAACATCGCGTATGTCCCACATGCCTATAAACTCATGTTCTACGGTTAAGTGGCAAGCCTCCAAGCCCCTGACTTACTGGTCACAGCTTCCTATTTATATCTGATAACTTTTATCCAATAGACGCGCCTCATCTACAACAATGATGCACAATATATGACTAGTGATGGGCTTTGTCGAGAACATTCCGATTAGGAATGACCTCTCGACACATCACTAAAATGTGACTTGTTAGTATTGAAGGACCCAACACCTTTAGAACGAAGCGTTAGTAGAAGGCATGCACTCCTGTCTATCCCGCAATGGTTAAAGATTCATGGTTGTAGACAGAAAAGACGCGAATTATAAAGTTTAATTTATTTTCTTTATAAATAACTAACTGTTATGATTAAAATTGCAAGTATATTGGCCCTGCTATCGTCTATAACAAATTGTTCTTGTAAACTACTTTCTATTGGTTCTTTATGATCAAATATTGCTTTTGCTTAGATCCTAAGGATATTTAGTCATCTTTTCATTATTTTAGCAACAGATTGATAATCTACATAGAGTCATTTATTCTACAATAGCTCTGTGATAAAGAACATGTATACCTAACAATACTACACTGAAATTGTCTGAAGTAGTTATTATTTTTATATTCGAGAGCTGGCGGTCGCGACACCACGACCCGCAGCCATCTTGGATTTCTTACATACAAATTACACGTTGATATAAGTTCCCGTTGTTACTCGCTAACTATCGTGGCATACAAGTTACAGTACCCGGGCTACATTGGATACATTGAGCTTGACCGTCACACTGTCATGAGGGACTGACGACGCGAGACCAACGCGAACTTTGTCAGTTGAACTCGATGCATCATTATTATAACGGTTTCACACGATTCGATTTTAGTTGATAAAGCGATTAGAACCGTCTGAATAGACTTCCAATCAAATTGAATTTCGAATCGTACTGTGTGAACCCGGTATTACCGACCGGGTGCTGTGATACCGTTTGTCTTGTCAACATATTTAACGTTAATGTTAGTATTTTTACACGGTACGAAATGCAACCTTATGTCACTACTATTAATAGTTATTTTTACTTTGTTTTACCACGTATATTTTCTTGTGTTTGGACGTCCTATGTGTTCGTATATTAGTGTATTGTTAGATAGAGAAGAGAAAGTAGAACGGTGTGAGAGCACCGCAGCCTTATTCCATAACATATACATACCGAGCCTTGACTAATCAACAAATTAGTTAAACGAAGTCCGTTTTGAACGCTCCAGACATTTTGGATAGTACAACGAAATTTTTAAAACGAAATTTCTTTGTACGTTGAAACTGAAACATTGTATTTTATACAACACTGATTACACTACCTTTGAGGCAGGGAGACGTTTGGGAATTCGGTAATATTTTTGATTTATCTACACATGAAATAACTTAATTCGACCTCATTATAAATTGTCGCAGCAGCGTACAAAACTAACTTGTAGGGCTATAGCAGACACGATACTTTTAGCATTGGCGATCGGAGAATTTGCAATTTTACAATGTTGCAACGCGTTTTGGCGACTCTGCGTTAGGTCGCGGTAAAAAATTGAGCATAGAGCCGTTTTCCTTAGATGCCAAAGTCTCACTGCGACTGGCATCCACAGAGTCTAACGTTCAATCAATCTTCAGAAAACCGACCAAATCCCTAATCACCGATGCTAAAAGCCCCGTGTCTGCCGGCCCATAAAGAAGCAACAAAAACAGTGGCGTGTGCGGCCCAGGCCGGGCCAGCTGTCGCTCGCGGCACTAGGAGTGCGCGTGCGCATGGTGCGAGTGCGTGCGCTTGAACCGGCGCGTACCGTTGGCGGCGGCGGGCGCGCCCGCGATGCGGAACAGGTGGATGCGCAGGTGCGTGCAGATCTCCAGGCAGATCTGCCCGCAGTAGCGCACCAGGTCCACGCATACCCATATCTATAACACAAAAAAAATACAGTCATAGACAAAATTGCTTGTAAAGGGAAGATGTCAAAAACCTCCCAATTCCAGTAATGATTTATACGAGTTCTCTATTCCGGCACTTTCGGTATACGTACCATGCACAGCCACAGCACGTAGTACTCGGGCAGCGCGTGGTTGAAGTACTGGTTGAGGAACAGCATGGCGGGTCCCAGTAGCGACCAGTCGTAGTAGTCCATCTCACTCTTGGTCATATGAGCCACCTGTAAACACCAGAATTATGCTTATTAATATGCTGAAATTGATTGGAAAAATAAAAGTATTTCTTGGACATTTTGCGAAAATGACTCCTTCGTGTTTTATCTCATAGACCTTATGTGCTTATAGGAGGCAAAAGTGAAAACTGTGGCAAAAGTATACATAAATATTGGATGCCAGAAAATAAATTACTCGTCTTTCTGTCTGAACGCGATATACTCCAAAAGTACCGAACAGGTTTTCATACGGTTTTCACAAATGGACAGAGTGATTCATGTAGAAGGTTTAGGTGCATAATTCACTACGGTTTAAAAAAATACTCCAAGTAGGATGAACATCAGTTACATTTTAATCTAACCCACATCACTCTTCAACGTGTCCGCTGATACGACATAAGTAAAAAGGTAGGCATATATAATGCTCTGCTACCCGTGCGAAGCCGGGGCGGGTTGCTAGTGGATCTAAAAATATTTCCTTTCATTTGTTGGACGTCACATCACATATCTACCAATAAGCTGCGTAGATAAAAAGGCAATATTCAAGCCAATAAATTCACAAAAAGGCAAAAGAGCATCAAAAAAATTGCACTCAAAACACAGCACTCAAAAATAGTTTAAAAAAATTGTATCGCTCACCACAAGTCTATTGGTGACCTTGGCAGCAACCATGCCGAACGCCATTATGTACAGGGATGGGTGATGCTGGTACACGTTGGACTCGCTCTTCTGGAAGATGATGAAGGCCGGCACCACGACCAACGAGAACGGGATCACCGGCGACAAGATACTCGTACCCTACGGAAATGACTGGGTGTACCACGGCCTTTGTAGGACGAAAGGGCCATCACATTTGTAGGCTGTGTCATTGCAAGAACTGTTAAGTTATTTTATTTTTTGTCAGCAAGTTTTTAATTTCAAAACTCTCATATCATTTTAGTGATTTATTTAAAAAAGTTAGGGACAACTTCAGCACAACAAAGCGCTACATGCTAAGCACTACTTACAAACTAAGATGCGACGTCAAACAAGCAACAAAAACAAAACCATGCGGTTAGTAACAAGCTATACGGGACATGCAATGAATGCGACATCCGTGCACTATGAGACACAGCACAACACTACAGGACGGACGATACAACACTAGTGATCGAGTCAGTCATCGAGCATCGTCACGTGAGCATAGCGCGGTGGTCGGCGCGTTAGTACAGTCTGTGCAGCATGTTAAGTGTTATTCTTACAGCACAATGCTAATCAAAAAGTAGTCTTACTGCGACCGTGGAGCCGTTTTTCCCCACTCCACCCTTCATTATGACGGTAACGTAACCGACGACTAGGTACAGGGTGAGCAACACCACTGCGTAGTTGGATATCAGATTCAAGCTGATGTTTATCGGTAACTGTAGTGTTAGACCGTGATATGATGATGTGATGGTCACATGATGACGTCATGCGGTTAGACCGGCGGCGGGCGGCGTCGGGGACGCGGGACGGCGGCCATAACAGAAAGAGAAACACATACATGCCATTAATATCAATTACATCAACTACGTAACGGAACGGACTGGAAGCGTACGACATCCATTACATCCATGACTCGCGTTTGTATGTGCTGTCTTCACTCATTTATGGTCGTATGTTATTTGTACTGTCTGTTGTGAACTATGTGGAAGTAGGTGGTGATTACGGACTAACAGATAGTATGTAGATAATATAGTTTTAACGTTTAGGCAAGTATCAATGAAGGATGAAAGGAGATTGCATGTTGCACTTATAGGGGTGATAGACGTGCGAGCAAGTACGCGTACTTATGGCTCGGCGATCTTACTCGCCCGTGTGTCATAGTAAATACGCGCACTTTAAAACCGCTAAGTAAGTTCGTCTGCGATCCAACAGGTTTGAAATTTTGCTCGTAGCCCGCCTTGGTTCGTAGTTTCGTACGTCTGTCATCGTCGCGAGTCGCGAGCTGCCAGTTTGTTACATCATTTGTCTAATGTGTGTTTAGTTTGGTTAAGAAAATACGATAACATCACGATACAGTGTGAGCAAACTTCACGTGTGTCACCGATTGCAAAACGAGTAAGTTAGCGAACTTATAAAACCGCGGACTTTAAGTTCGCACGTCTATCACCCACTTTAAACATAGGTATGTGTGTGTGTGAACCTCTCTGAATATAATTTTATTATTTGATATTACATAGAGTATGGCATTTAAAACTGAGATACGTAAACTTAAAAACCAAACCTTATACGTGCTACACGTATCTTTAGTTGTTAGGTTACAAAAGTTAATGACTTTAAATTCATGGCAAAATTATGTAGCCTTCAAGATACACACAACACACACAACTAGCGAAATGTGGGTGTACTTTAGGTACACCTCTGCCTTACTCCTTGGGAATTATGGGCGTGATGTTATGTTGTGTGTCTTTGAGATAAAAACAGACGCTTTACACCGTAAAAACCCGTGCTATGACTTAATTTAAATTATAATGTGCAAAACCACCTGAGAATAAATTAAATAGATACGAGATTTAGAATAGAGGACCCATGGTTACATCACAACAAACACCATGGGCGTACCCACGGTGCAGGTGGGGCAAAGAGGGGCGTCTGCCCCACTCTGGTCTCTTACTCGAAGCTAATAATTTCGGTTTTCGCGTACTTATTGGATTTTCGACGCTCCGCTTAGCGCCGAGAGTTGAATATCCAACAGTGGTTTTTTCTTGACGCGCTGGGATACGCGCTGAATGCGCTCTGTTGGATTCTCAATGGTCGGCTCAATACCGAAAGTTGAAAATCCAGTGTACGAAAAAAAATCGCCGCGATAAAAACACGTCCGTGCGAACGTGGGTTTAAAATTAACAAAATTAATTATATATTTGCTAAAATTCGAAATTACCACGCGAAAAAATGCAGTATCGATGAATTGAGCGCGCATGTGCAGTTATCGAGTTTTATCGAGAGGAAGTCTTACTACTTATTGAATTTATTTACTTCTGCCCCACCTCAAAAAATGCTGGGTACGCCCATGACAAACACCACAATATAATAAATATCAAATATAAAATTACCGTATTGCAATGATATATATAATATTTGTGTGTCGGTCGAATAAATAGAACAAAATTTGCCGGCCTATCAAGAATTTTCTACTAACATGGGCTGTTGCAACGAAATGTTGTTGACACTAAGAAGTTAGTATTCAATACGTATAGGTAGGTATACTGTATTAAATCGAGCCGGTTTATGTATAACCATGTTCGCTGTTTTAATTAACGGTTGGTTAATTTAATGGCTTTTTAAAATTCTTTATCTAATAGGGACTTTTATAATCGCATAACGTATGACAGTTCCATCGTATCCTAAATACACACTGCTACTTATTTGCCTTTAATTTTTATTATAAGAGCACTTATGCATAGTTTTTGAATATTTTATGGCCCAATTTTTTTTATAATAGGTTCTGGGACTTTCTCGTCAGGATGATTTATAAAACACCGTACTATGTATTTAGACATAATATAAGATCCAGAAATGGGAAATAACACGTACAATGGCCTTTTATATATATATTTTTTAATTAATATCAATTTATTATTCCGGTCGACCACAAGAACTGTTCGCAAATCCGTAATGAGAAAACTTAATAAACATTGAGACAGTAATATAGATCTTCAGCTGTTGCGGCTTCAGAGTTATTTACACGATGTTCCATGCAGCTTGGTTAAATCACGAAATGTGACGATTCAGTCGTTAACTTGTTTTATTGTTCACGCTTTTTTAAGATCATTACTTAAATGAAGAGTCTTTGTATTATAATGAATACGGTTTTCTTTACAAGACGCAAGGAAAATGGTAGATTTTTAGCGCGTAGTTCGACATTTAAATTGTAACTGAAACAAAGATGGCGGCTCCAAGACTGAATCGTCGCATCAACCGACGTCCCACGAACGAATGTAAACAATATGTAATCTTACAGCGACGGTCGATCCGTTCTTGCCACATCCTCTAACACGGAATGTGGAAAAAAAGTTGGTGGCAAAGTAAAACTGTAGGGCGAAGCATGTGGACGTAACTTGCAGGCTCAGCGGCACGCCCAGTGGTGGGATCTGCGCATGAGTGGGCCGTTACACCAGGGATCAGACACACACAACACACCCTACTCCAGGGATGGCGCACCTTTTTTATACGAGTAAAAAAAAAAAAAAAATACACTAGCACCCGGTTTCTGAATTGGCAATCTGAGGTTGAGAACTTCAAACTCTACTTTAGCACTACATATGGAGGTAGCCTGCGTAATTCAAAATTTTTAAGGTTTTTTGAAAAAAAAAATGAATTTCGCGAGCTCTTTGATTGAAGGAATCCCGTTAAGTAATGCTGAACTAGAGTTTGTCAAATTAAGTCCAATACAGTAGTATATATTTACAAAAATTACAAAAAAAGAACAATGCGTTGTAATTATAGAAAGAAAAGGATAAATAAATTTTAAGTATTTCAATTTCTTAGGCACCTACACTATAATGGATGCCGTGACCTTTTTGTCGCATACCATAGGTTCGCCATCCCTGTCCTACTCCTTACAGAGGCGGCAATGTATAACAAAAACGTCATAGTCAACAATAATATCGTGCTCAACAGTTTTGTCAAACTTTGGACCTTATACTTGGTTAATTATAATGACTTCATTCGACAGCTTGTCGTCAAGTCAAGACATAGCGCGTACACTGCATGAATTCTTCAAAATGAGTGAAGACCCACATGTAAGACAAAATAAAAGGGAGACGCACCAGCCACAATATTGAGAGTCAAGTTAACTGTGAAGGCTTTTCCACACAAGAGCGATATAATATCAATACACCATATTAGATACAAGTACAGAACCCAGGCGTCACAGTGACATGCCGAGCTGTCAAAACACACCAACGTATGGTATTATAACTTGATATGTAGTTCCGTCCGTCATTGTCGTTTGTCATTGTTTTAATATTAATGTGCAAGAGAAGAAAGGCGTGACCTTATGTTTCTGTGTGTGTATGCCATTTTATAGTAAATTATTGTTTTGAATTGTATTTTTTTTATGGATCATATGATGTGCAATAATTTTTTTATATTTTTTATACTTATTTAATATTCTTTAGGTTAGTTGAGCGATTTTTGTTAGGGGATAGAACCGACAAGCTCGCGCCGTAGTACTGTACTATAGAATATAGATAGCGCTAATACCAGTTTTAAGCCTTCACTTCTGTCGCCAGTCCCCATGAGTGCCAATTTGTTTATTGCCATCTTGATAGATACAAATTCTCACCATGACGATAAGAACGTCGCAGAGTAAAATGATGTACAGCTGTGTGCCACTAACCAGTCTATATCGCACATATTTGGGAAAGCCTTCACGTTAAAACATGACTAACAAATCCTACACGGAAACAAAGACATTCTTAAATTATATTTATCATAGATCATGCTCCATGAAGACACAGTAATATCATGTTAATTTAGTATAAAAAAACCTGCAAATAAAATACTTAATACATCGATTCTACAAAATACTTCAACTTTAGTTACAATGAATCAAACTACATGTAGGTGCTCCGTGGTCGCAACAGGGAGCATAGTCTAGGTACATTAATTAATCGATTTCATGCTATTAAAAAAACCCACATGATATAAAGCGATGGAACCAAAAGTGTCTTAGTCATACAGATTAAAACTAAGTTTACTGTGGCACTCACACGAACAATATATCACTTTCTAATCATTATTTTACTATTTGCTTACAATATTACATCTTAATTTTTTACTTTTATAAAGATTTACTGCAATTCTTCATTACGTTCATCTTACAGTACTCTAGATTGTTATTACAGAATCCTACATCGGCTACTTTTTCAGACCTCTAATAATATTTAATGAATTTGAATATCTATCCATGGAACGACATTCATACACAATAATAAAAAACAAGTTTAATCTAGATGCCATCTAATAGGAAATCAAAACAAAACCTTTTAGTAATTACAGGAAGGTACTGTACGAAACATTATAAGCAAAAGTATGTTAAAAATCTGCATTGTGTTATAATCGCGTGAAAGTGCCGTACACTAACTGCTGCCAATCTGAAGCTACTGACCGCGCTGGGTTATGCATGTCAACCGACGATGCCATACAGTACGATACAATTTAGATACCCAATCTGTAACCCAATCAGTGCCGTGTGGGAGACTCAATTCAAACATACACGTTCTATGTCAAGATGATAGCACAAAGAAAAAAAAGAAGAAAGGAAGTAAATAAATAAACACTTTTTTTCTAAAAGCACAAAGTGAAACGGACTCTTTACCGAGTCCTTACTCAGAGTTCCACTTTCAAAAGTAAGAAGAATTCTTAATACAAAATATTCTGACAGCTTCGATCAAGAAATCTGTCAGAAAATATGAGTCAAGATGGGGTTCGCCCTTTTACTCCTTTGTCTAATTCTAATCGCGATTGCGTTGGCTATAGCACAGCTTGTGATTCGGGGAACTGTGAAATAACGAAATAACAATAAGCCTCATTCTGCCATCTTGACAACAAGTTAAAAAAATTGAAAAAATACTATTAAATTTGGTGAAAAAATATTTTTCAAATTTTGGTCTCCCACGCGGGGTATGTGGGACTAAAGAGATGTCTCACAGCGACGGTGGAGCCATTCTTGCCCACTCCGCCGGAGACGATGGCGGCGAGGAGTGCGCCCACCGTGAGGACTGCGCCCCCCACGGCCACCAGCGCCAGCGAGTAGCGGATCTCCAGGCCTCCGCCCACCTAGTGCACAGGTGCGTTACAAGGGTGCCGTGCCCAGCACGTCCTGTGTGCAGCGCCTAGCCACGACCAAGTTCCACCAAATAGAAGCCATGCTCTCGCGACCGACCTAACCAAAATTCTAGGTAAACAGATGTAATTATTTTACGAAACTATTTTGTAGTACGACTTAGAAAATTGCTTGCAACATGAAAACAATAAAGTAACCTCATAATTATCTCTAAATATTTTACTAATACACACACGAGCTTTTCATAGTACACTTCTAGTTGGCAGAACTGTGATCAGATTGTGCAATGATTGACTGGACAAAGGCGTTGTGGTAGTATTCAGTTCAGGTCGAGTCAAGTTGTACCTGATGATGACGTGGAACACGGACAGATCACGACTATGGCGGTCATGTGGGTATTTTTAAACATCACCTAACAGTTATAGCTGGTGGTTCATTTAGTATTTGTATAACAAATTATTTGGTGCCACACAATAGAATTACGGATAATAAATCTCGAACTAGGTTTGCTTTCATCTTTATTTTGTGTGACGAATCTTCTGATAAATGTTTACAAAGTTTTAATGACTGCCGTAATTCTTTCGTGGGTTCATTCAATATTTGTGAGACAACATCAATATAATCTCAATCAACTTGTTCTGTGTAAGTGGTGTGTTATTCAAATGTTAGATAACATTGGACAACACTGAGCTAACATTACGATATAAGTGTTATACCAGGCTCGCTTGCGTACAAAATGACTTGCACTCTGTTTTTGTTGGGATCATTTATCGAGAAGTACAAACGTAATGTGTTTGAACATAAACTGCGGGCGATGAAGGCAACATGTCTGATACGTCGTGAACTCATGACGTTTACATTTACAGCAGTCTTTGATAAACATGGTGCCTTTATAAACAATTGTGTTTGACGTCAGTATTCTGAAAGTCATTTTGCATCGCTAGCCTATCATACGCAGTGCAGAACAGTTGGATGACGTTACCTGAGTGGCCCAGAAGTTGGATCCCAGCGTAGCGGACACCAAATGGATGGCGATGATGGAGTACTGGGCCTCCGTCACGTCTATCCTGCCCATCTTGAGGGTCCCCGTGACGTAGGCCTGCCAGTGCGCGCAGTAGAATAGCGTCATGGCGCAGAAACACTGGAAAGTTACAGAGCATTTATAAGAAATAGGTTAGTGTTTCATCGTTGTTTGAAGTACAGTTACTTGATTCATGTATTTCATGTAGTTTTCTAAATTAAAGCATTTTATTGGCCCGTAATGCTAAAGATTCTTATAATAGTGTGGTCGGCAGTCGGCTTATTTCTTTTTTATCAGTGTTCCATCCAATTTTGAATTAAAGATTTCTCGCTGCATGATTAAAATTTGCTATTTGTTGACTACGCACAGATGCAGTCAACCTCGAAATTGGCTTCAGCAAATCATATCCACGCTACAATTAAGGTATTATATCAAACATAATCTTGGAGAAAACTTGCGATTTCCGAATGAATTATTGGCAAATCGCAAGTTTATCCGAATAATTCACGTGGACTAGATTTAGATATATTTCAGGTAAACAATTCGTAAGAAAAATAAATTGTGCAAATCGGTCAGTAGGTTATAATAGACTGTTACAACAGAGATTTAACGGCCTTTAGTTATACCGCCAATTCATCATCATCAGCCTATTAATGTTCCCACTGCTGGGACACAGGCCTCCTCTCTGTGAGAGGGAGTGAGCCGTAATCTACCACGCGGGCCCAGTGCGGGTTGGTAGATGTCACATGTCTTCGAATTTTTGGTTCTGGGACATAGCGGTTTCCTCACGGTGTTTTCCTTCACCGTTTTGAGAGCAGTGGTGATGAAATTATTTACACAAAGTAAAGCGCCTGCTTGGGTTCGAACCCACGACCTAGAACTCGTAAGGGGCCGTTACCACTGAGCCACTGCTCCCTCCGTCAATTAATAAGGCGAAAAAGCAAAAGATAATCGATTTGAATAATCTCGGTCATATTTAGGTAAAACTTAAAACAGTGAATCACACAGATTGGCCAGTTTCCAGAGTTTGGCGGTATCCGGGCGCGTTCGCTTGGCAGCACTCCCAAATAAGAATATTGAGATAATGTGGGCCATGTCGCGAAATTGGTTTATCAGTTTATTTATTTATATATACTTTATTGTACATCAGAAAATACACAGCAAAAAAATATATTCAACACTGCAAAACATACAATGGGCGGCCTTATCGCTTTCTGCGATCTCTTCCAGAAGAGAGACCCAGACCCAGAGTCTCTTCCAGAGCTTGTTTATCTTTTTTCTTTTCTTTCTTCTTTTTTATCTAGGTAGGTACCGAGTTCATTCACGACGGATTCTCTAACGCGCTGGTTAGAGTACGAGTATAAAGGTTAAGGTTAAGATTACTTGAAGGCTGCTGCTAACTGGATCGTAGATGGCTAGATTTTGGATTCATAGTTCGATTTTTTCTTAATATTTGCCGAAAGGAGAAATTAAGAGGCATCTCTGCCATTTGTTTTTTTATGACGACCTCCTTTGCTACTCTCACAACTTCCGTTCCGCGCGGAATATGGCTAAGTGTTTCGTAATAATTATAAACTTTCACTACGTCCAGTTTCATTCTAATCTGTCGAGTTGTTTTTATGTGATATGATAACATGCATACATCCTACATAATTGTTGATGCAGCTGCTGTACTTATCTATAGTTTAAAAAATTAAGAAATGAAACGTGATCATTCTTTAAATTTTAGCAAAGCCACAGATTAGTAGCAAAGCTCAGTTTCCGCTTTGGCTAGTCTGTTAGACAGTACTACTTTTCAACTTGATTCTCGCCGCTACGACAACTTTTCAACCTACTAAATTCTTTATTGATTCTACTTTCTCAGTATACTTGTTATCTAATACGAGAAAAACTAGCTATTATATCCTATTAAGTACCTATTGGCAATATACTTCGGTAAACACTAATACCCGTCAATAACAAGCTGGAAATTCATAACGTCTTCAAATAAACAATAACAACAAACTCACTGGCATTACTCTAATAATTGAATCAGCGATCTATAGTAATTATCACCGTTCTCGACCTTGGTTTCAAGACACGTTTCCGTAAAAAAATAATACTAATTGTATTACAAAGCAGTAATTAATATACTCCATACAGTCAATACACGGAATTCTACATAATATAAGTACAATTAGGGACTTCACCGTTAATTTTCCATACCCCCAAAGGACACAAGCAAGTTTAATTACGAAGTACTGACGTCTAAAGTACTTATCTAAATTACGTTTTAATATACTAATTAGTCACAAGCATTCGCAATATATCACGGGTTAATAATAATTATAAGATACGTAAGATTACCGATAGTCGCACTAGTCTGTTATGGTTCGACATTATTTCCTTTATCGTCGTGATGGGTGGGACCATTTATCGACTAACAGCAAGTTTATGGCTATGATATTATGGCATATCAAAGAAATAATGCACCTGGACTTAGTTGAGGCGAGTTTTAGCCTTGCAAAATAATGGCACTTCATTCTTCTTAGAAGGGCCGATATACTTAATCATTTAATTGAGCGTAAAATGTGATTCATGTTACGTACTTATGACTGCCTATTTAATTAAAACGTTGACAATCGAGCGATAAAAAGGGTATTTTAGCCAATAATCAGATCCGTAGAGTAGATAGACGTTAATCAAAATAAACATATTTTTTATTTCACATCACTACATGGGCACATGAAATGATGAAACGTCAGAAGTTAGGTGCACGGTTCCAATTGGTCGTTTGCTATGGAGAAGAACCGGCAAGAAACTCCACGGTTACTCTTTTAAAAAGAAATGGCTTTTACAATGTTTTCAAATTACAGTGGTAATAGGTACCTATTGAAGGACAGTGTAGTGCAGGCCTGTCAACAAGTACCAGGTACTTAACAAATAGAAAATGGTTGACAAATCTACAGTCTATTAAGCCTACAACGTTCTCACATTCACAAAATATAAAAGAATCTATATAAAAGATGAATAATATGATAAAAATAAAAACCTATAAACAAATAACATGATTGCTATTACAGTTAACGTTAGATAGGTTCCCTGGGTCGGCGAAAACTGAAAAGATTAACCAGAGAGCAAGATCGGGGTGGCTACTTAGTTAAGAATTATTGAAAACAAGCCGTGCGCCCAAAGGAATTTCCCATCGGCAAAAATTATGAAATTCCACACAAAGTTTCATCCTCTATTTGTCTCCTTCAGGGTGATTTTTTTTAAATCCTTTATTATTCTCACCTTCGTCATAAATTTAAAGATTTCTTGTGCATTTCAAGCTCGTAGACCCAGTGGCGACATATAGGCTGAGCATTGTCCGTCAGTGAGTGAATGAATTTAACTTTTTTATTAAATACTTAGAAGATGAGACTTTAACATTACGTCCTTGTTAGTTCAAACATACCTGGAAGAACATCCACGTAGGGTACTCCCCCAACTTGACAGCTATACATGCTCCTAATGCTATGAAGACTGTTGATATGCTGTCACAGCCGTGATCGAAGAGTTCGCCCAGCGGCGACTGGGTGCCGGTCCGGCGCGCCTGTTTGCCATCGATGGCGTCCAGGCTCTGGTAGATGAAGACTCCTAGCGCGCATAGTGCGCATGCCCATCGCGGAGGCTCCTGCCTCGCGTCTGGACTGAACCTGCGGCATCAAATGGTAGGCTTAATAGCTGGTACAATAGATTAGGTGTTGTGAATGGGTAGTACTAGAAACTAGAAACTCGTTAATACTGTAAAGAGCACCTGCTGAACTTAAGCTCAATGACGAACAAGACAGGACCTAATATTGTGCCCTGTGGCACACCGTACATAGATCGTAATTTAGATCGATATGGTTCCTGGTCAGATTATTAAGGGCGGTATTTCCATAAGGTTTATTATCGTTAAGGTCATTGCCTGCGATTGTGCTTGATTTATTAAGCTTAAACAGGATTACTCGGGCCATAGAGTTACGCGCGTAGGTGTAAAACGTCTTACAGGTCACTACGCACGGAAGGCTGATAGGTCATTGCAGTACGGTATTTTTAGACTCCAAGTAGAACATGTTGACTATACGTTTGATTGAATGCGAGCAGTAGCTACGTCAGTTGACCTATTGCTTTGGATGCACCATTCAATATTGCCGTATTGCGATGTATAGGCAAGCAAGCGTGACTGATCTCATCTAATGATGTGTGACGCATGCGTAAGTACCTATGGGGTCGTATACGCGCATCCATATAGTTCCTGAGGTTTTAAGCTGTAGAACAAGGAATGTGATGGTATAAAAATTTGGGCGCTTCTTTACTACTGGCGCCCATAATTTATCTATTTATTACTTCTTTAAAAATATGTTTCTGTTATTGTGAGTATACTTATTTATGAGAGTGAGGGAAGAGAGAGTGCACCTGTATCTGCGCACACGCTTGTGCACTATAATATCTCGCGCGCCAAAGGCTAGTCTCCGTTGAGATTGGTCGCCGTGGCCGAAATACGGTTTGGAAGACTATATTATAAAATATACTTTGTTAAAGCTATGAGGAAATCATGCACAATTGGTTATTGATTAATTGACTACAATCAGTGCTACGCATTTCACAAAGTACAAACAACCAAGGTTGTGTTTTAAATTGAGGAAAGATATACTTAGTAGGTAATTTTTTTTGATCGTCGGAGTTTTTTTTTTTGTGTGAAATTATCAAATAACTTCTCCCAGAGCGGGAGAAGTTATTTGATAATTTCACTTTGTATGTTCTAATATATAAGGTGACTGGTAATTAGTGACCGATACTCAAACACGTGACTTTACTCATCATTACGAACAACTTTTATTATGGGACGAAACCTGAAATCGCGAAAAAAAAATCAGCTGTTCCATACATTTTGACGAATTTTGCGAACATAAATGTAGGGAACAGCGGATTATTTTTTTTGGGATTTCAGGTTTGGTGATTGGTCCCATAATAAAAGTTGTTCATAATGATGAGTAAAGTCACGTGTTTAAGTATCGGTCACTAATTACCAGTCATCTAATATACATTTAACGCCTATTTTATTTTTTTACATAAACAACAGACTATTTTTAATTAAAATTAAATGTTTTTCTTTGGCATGCCGAAATTAAAATACAAAATGACGGAATTGAAAATTAGTGGAACAATTTAATTGCATATTTTTTTCGATATTGTTGTCCTACATGAAGAAGTATCATGGGTAGAATACGTGGATAAAATATTGCCAATGAATTAAATTTCAGCATATTGTATACTCACTAGATAATCACCACAAATGACAAAGGGGCCGACAATCGCTATTTGACAAGCGAAGATTGATATTGTAACAATCACCATAAAAGCCATGATATTGAAAATTTTGTTAATCACCACACTTATCAGTGGACTGACGTTGAGTTAAAAATGCGGCTGGAGTTGATTTCGCTATTATACACAAAACACTTTTAACTTTGTTAATCACCACCCTTAGAAAATGAACTGCTGATTTTAGTAATTATATTGCGAAGGTTTGATAAGGCCAGCCCTACATTTCGTTAATCACCATAATTGGAAAAGTGACTGGTTATTACTGAAAGTGATGCTCGTTTGCCATCAGTTTGTAAATATTTAAGTTGTAATCTGTGGAAAATGTAGTGGGTAGTAGGTATATTTGATAAGTTAATTCTGTTTATTTTTAATATGTATACCTAATAGTTTGTTTTAGTGCTCTCCCCTCAGTCACAGTTTCTCTCGGGGCGCCGAAAAGAACTTCATTCCAATATAAACAGTAATTAAAACTAGAGATGGGCCGACTAGTCGGCCATATTTGTAGTCGGCGACTAGTTTACTCGTATTGATAGGTCCAAATGCGTGATTAGATAAGGCAATAAGGTAGTTCCACTACTAATAAAATAATATACACTGTGTTAGCTACGTATTTAACTTTGTTTTGAATTAAAGCACCAAGAAACGCTGGCTCGCACGTAAACAATGATAGAAAAAATACATTGATGTAAACTGAAACATCTCCCGACAAGTCCGTCTGGTCGCCGGGCGGCGCGCGCCCAACTTATGAGCTGAAAGCGTAGTCACGAACATTGCAATAGCAATGTTCGCCTTGGCCGATTAGTCAACCATTTTCCAGCCGACTAGTCGGCTAGTCGGTCAAAGTCATAGTCGATAAGTCGGCCCATCTCTAGTTAAAACTATGCATCTTCATTAAAATTATATTGTAAAATAAAATGATGACTAATAAGTCAAATAAGTACCTACAATACGAAACCGCCATGTTAATATGTTGGAGTTTTTTTTTTTTTGTATCCTAATTTTGTATATTCTTTTCGTCGTCAAAATCGACTAAATAACAGAAGAATGAAAATGAGAAAGAATTGCAGAGTATCTCCTGTTGAATTATCAAAATGTTAGGGTTTGTCGAGAAAACATCAAGTTTGACAAAGCGAGTCGAGGATTTTGTATGGCAACCCTGTCAGAGAACGTGAAAAGTGATAGAAATAGACGACAAATTACTCACGCGAGAGTGAGTGTTTGTCGCGTGTGTCATCTTAGCCCTGCTGGATGATCCTCGCACAGACCAGGGAAACATGGGACAAAAGCTTTCTTTTGCCTCCTGCAGTGGGTGGTCCTCTGACCACCCACTGCTGAGTATAGGTCAGCAGTGGGTGGAACAAGGCTGCCAATGATGATGATTTTTTATTAACCTTTTTTATCCCACTGCTGTGCAAGAGCCTTTCATGATATTAATTTTTATACATAAGGAGAGATTTTCAATACCATATATACAGTTTATTTATTGGTCTTTTCTCATTAGAGTTTTAGTGCAAATTAAGATGATACTTATTGCATAACAGTCAATGAAAAATCAGAGATCCAAAATATTAAGTACATTGTATATCTTTTTCCTTTATTATGAGCTCATTAATTCATGTTCCATCAATACAATATAATTGTATCAATAACAATAAGGTGTTAATATTATCTTATTGTATCACCTCATAATAAATTAATAATAATAAGCATAAAAGTAAAAAAACAATACAAGTGCAGAGTCATGATGAGTTTGTGAACTTAAGATCAATGTTTTAATTCTACAATTGACTTCTCACTAAGCACTTAACTGGAAAACTATTAATGAGTATAGTATACCAACATCACTTATAAAACATGTAGATCAAAACAAAAAATCCCTTTCAGGTAGGTACTTAGGAAATCCTCAACATAACTATAACTTTTTATCTTTTGATACAATTCTTGTTCTCTGACTGGGCTGAATCCAGGCCCCGTCTACTTTCATAAAGGTATATTCAAATGAGGTTAATTTACCTACCTACCCAACCACTACTAAACTTATGTCATATTAATTACCATAAAGATTAGTTTAAATATTTGCCCTCATTTCCAATCAAAAGAATAACCCAAGTTTCAAATTATTTCTTAACATTACAGTGAAGTGCCATTATTGAACAAATGGTAGAATTTTATCCATGTAAAGTAGAGTTACAGCAAGTAGATACTAAAACATGTTTTTTTGCTATCTGAATGAACATTCTAAATGAGCTCATTATTCAAATGAATTATATTTACCAAAAGAAACAGGTGTTCCCATAGTTTAAGTATTAAAACCTTTATTTAAACTAAATATTAAGCTGAGAAGTTAAGTATGACCCTTTTTTAGCCAGGATACAATGGGCACTTTGATTATAGCAAAGCCTTAAATCACAATCTTCAATGCGATCCCAATTTTTTTTATTTTATGAAATGGTTATGGTAGAAACCATACCTCTTGTTAATGAGATTATTACAAAACAGTTCAGAAATAACATTCTATTCTATTTTCTTAGTAATTTCATATTGCACACCCAAGTCATACTACGCTGATGAAATTTAGGGACAAGGTTAGTATGTTTATACCTGGATTTAAAATTTAGTTACTTTATCTAATCTTATATCAGACAGAGTTTGACATTAACTCAAAACTTTGATAACATCAGTTTCTTATCATGCTACATTAACTTTACTTTAAACTTAAGCACTGTCATGCTGATAGATGAAATAATTCCATCAAACCTTACCAAGAATTTTATTTTATAGTATAACATCAGAGGATATATTTGGGAAAAACTATGCCGAAAGGCCCAAATCATTATTGAAAGAGTTGGGATATTATAAAAGTTGTCATTTAGAAACCGGACCCATTCTATTTTAGTTATTAAGTACTAACATAGGTTAAGCCGTTTTGTTACTAACACTAATAGACCTTTGTAGTCTGTAAAATAAAGATAAATAAATAAAATAATATTACAATTGTTTTATTTGTAATATCTTTAGCAAAATTACAGAGAGTAATTTTGCTTACAGGTACTTTTGCCATATTGTGTAGACATTGTGACTTATAACATCGCCTTGGATGTACTCTGTAAAGGTGTTATAATTGTGAATTAAATAAATAAAAAACTTAGGTCTATAATTCTAAATTCTGGTATTAGAATTGTATTGCTACGCTAATATTCTGCCTTGTGACAGACAGTCAATGAATTTAAGTATTACGATGATTAATTTATTCATTTTGCACTTGGCTGATTAGTTGTAAGTTGATAACAAATCACATAGATAAAGTACAAGTAAAAAGGTTATGTGTCAGCTCAGATTCTACACAGATTTCAGGCAGAAATCAAAGTCTGTAACTAATTGAAGATAGTTGAAGGTCCTCATTGATAAATGATAAGCCTGGAGAGACAGCTATACTTTTGTTCCGGCAATCTTATCGAAACAGACGGTGGCGCGACGTCGCCCCGACCAATCGCACGCCAGTTATTCAAAGCATTACAATATGTAAACATGCGTGAAACTATCATTTTATTGAATGAAAAATGCAATGGTTACAGAATCATTACAGTGCATCTATGTAGGACTACTATTACAGACCGTTAGAAAGTCTTAGTGCCAGCAGAAAATGAAAGTCGTTACGGTCGGGTGAGATCTGTGACACAGTTCATATAATGTATTGATATAACCTTCAAGGTACTTACCAAACTAGTATAAGTGTGGTCACTATATTTACTATTAAACCTAATATTGTGATGAGATTCGGTGCGAGCCATAACGGCGTTTTAGATACTAGCCAGCACCACCACGGCTGGAGCCATGCATCCAATATACTGGCACTCGTACAAGAATATTTGTGTTCACTTAGTCTTTTTAACTGGGCAGCATTGAGTATTCTCTCTTTATAGAACTGCATTTTAATTCACTGTCACGACATTACAATGCACAACTAAATTCCACCATTAACTATATTCACAAGTTAAAATTCGCAAAATCGCAATGCAAATCACATTCACATCACAGTTCACACTATTCACTATTCTGACATGACACCATAAACAATTTGACAGATTTTTTTACGCAGCGGTGATCTGTCATCCAGCCACGCGTACGCCGTAGACAATATTATTGACAGTTACAAAGAATGTTGCCAACAAATAAATTATGTTACAATTCTAGGAGCTTTTTGCTTTTTCAAGAATAAAAATACTTCAATGAAATGATTAGAATGAAGGTTCTAGACCTTAGAGTGAATTTATTAGTAAACACAATACTAATATTGTGCCTCGACTGATTTTTTTATCTATTGGAGAACACTACAAACGACCGATGATAGAACTAATGGAGGCTCTATGTTGAGAATGTGAGATTTAGTTCATAGAACGAAATTATAGTGTCTCTGTTCCCCTCTTAATTAATAAATTGGAAGGGGTTGGCATATAAGAGGCTTACCGCTGGATATTTTCAAGAGTTACCAGTGGTCGTTCTCAACTTGTAGTAAAAATTAAGAACCATTCCAGCAAGGAAGCATTTCTCTGCTACGGTGTCCCACAGGGTAGTGTTCTAGGACCGACCCCGTTCCTAATATATACAGGATGAAATTGAATTTATGCGACACCTCTTAAGGGGTCATTGTACTCATCATTATGAACAACTTTCACTATGGGACCAACCCTGAAATCGCGAAAAAAAAAACAGCTGTTCCCTACATTTTGACGAGATATGCGAACATAAATGTAGGGAACAGCTGTTTTTTTTTTCGCGATTTCAGGGTTGGTCCCATAGTGAAAGTTGTTCATAATGATGAGTACAATGACCCCTTAAGAGTTGTCGCATGAATTCAATTTCATCCTGTATTAATGAGCTCTGTAAACTTGCGCTTGTCAACTCCAAAATAATAACCTATGCTGATGACACCGTAGTCCTGGTGAATGGCAGTGACTGGACAGAGGCTTGCAAGTTTGCGGAGTCTGCTCTGCTCTACGTATTAACATGACGTGGTTAACACAAAACTTGCTAACACTTAACCTGGACAAGACGAGGTTCATCACATTTAGTCCGAGGAAAGCATCACAGCCAGCTCCAACCTACTGTCTGACAGCTCATGTGTGCGGTACAATCAATAATATTGGTTGTGATTGTACCAAAGTTATACACACAGATTCCATAAAATACCTTGGAGTTTTTATTGACAGTGCGCTGACGTAAGCAAGTGGATTCGCTGGTCTCTTAGTGTAAGAAAATTAATTTTTGTCTTTAAAAATCTTAGAACCTCCGCAAATTTTTCTACCTTGCGAACAGTTTACTTAGCTCTTGCTCACTCCATTTTAACGTACTGTATAGCGACATGGGGTGGAGCTGGAAAGTGTTTGGTGTTGCGCTTGGAGAGAGTGCATAGGGCCGTGCTCAAGGTCATGGCATACAAACCCATTCGTTTCCCTACTCATGAGTTATATCAGCTATGGAAATTACCTACCGTTAAACACTCTTTCGTCTTGAATACGGTATTACGTAAACATTCCGACCTGCTGTTTGACCGTAACTAGGGCAGTCAACGACGCAGGTCTGCCAGAGTCTGCCATACAGTTCCAGTTAGACTTGAAACTGCATGTCCGGCGACGGTACATTTTCTTTGGTCCTGTGTTATACAATAGAGTAAATAAAAAACTAAATATTTATTCTTCCTCTTCCCGGGAATGCAAAACATTAACTAGGGATTGGCTTTGCACCCTTACCTACGAAGAGTTGGAGTCTTTAGTTAGGCCATAAGGTTTTCCTGTGTAAGACTTCTCATCCGTAGTAGCACATCACACACACCTCCGCACATACTCATGCTTCATGCACACACACACACGCCCACACATACCACACCTAAATACATACCCTCCATCTACACATAATACACGTAGGTACTCACACTGCTCATACAAAATATTTATTTTTGGTTTAGTTTTATTTTGTAAATTAATATTCTATTATAGCATGAAATATCTGGAACACTGTCATCTTATTCACGGAGGTGGCCGTTAATAGCTGCGACACAGTTCACAGTTTTGTTCCAATAAAGAAATTTATTATTTAATGATGTGGACCAACAGTATGAAATTTCTCTTTTTCCCTACCCAGAACTACGGGATTCGATGACCGTTGGAACACGGGATGAGTTTGCGCTATATTTACGGTCCTGGTCAATAGTAACTTGAAGGTAAATAAATGTGAGCGAAATAGTTATGTAAGCGGGTGCTGTACCCAGCACGACCCCTCGAATGCCAATACAGCAGAAGGCAATATGTATCTAGGTATCTACAGGTGAGAAGGACTGCTGAAAATAAATGAGACATTGTACAACACAAAGCATTTTATTCAACAATAATTACATTACAATTATTACAAAGATATAATACTTTCCAGTCATAAACTGCTTCATAAATGAGAATTACTGATAGAATTACAAAATGAAGACATTTTTTTTTAATAGAAACATTTATATCTCACATTTACTTGTTATCTATTAACTTATCTACTTAAAAATTAATTTAGTACTTACATTATTATATTATAAAATATTATCAAACTTCGTTACATATAGGTATTTCAGCATGACAAATTAAAGCCTTATAAAAATATTTGGGAAAATATTTTATTTTCTATAAATCAATTGTAATATAAACAGAGTAACTTAATCAATGTCAATAACAACTCTTTATAAAATTACGTATGTTTCTATTCAGAAAAATAATGAAACCCACCAAACATTTGAACTTTGAATAAAGTTATCTATTTTTCGCTTGGTTTTTTCTGGCTTCAATCCTTTTTTGTAGCGTTACCAATAAAGCACCGAGAACATTATGTCCGGGTAGTCGTTTTCCGAAGAGCAAACGCTTAACGGAATCATCGTACGTGAGAAGAGCGACCATGTTTTGAAGTAGAAATCCCTGGCAGTATTCCAACAGTTGAGTAGCACCGTAAACCTGCAACGAAATCAGCCACATATCAAACTATTTATGGTAGAAAATGAAATAACATTTCTGAAAGGAATATAGTTTTTAAGCTATTGCATAGCTTCTATCGCGGGCCTTGAGCGTGGAGACCTAATCCAGAAATTCCGTAACGAAAATACCTAAACCTAAGGAGAGTGTTTTGTATTGAAAATTATGTTTAACTGCTTGACAACAAAGTTCAAATTTACTTAGACAAATGATCTATCGAGAGTGTTGTATTGAAAATTATGTTTAACTGTTTGACAACAAAGTTCAAATTTACTTAAACGAATGATACGAGAGTGTTGTATTGAAAATTATGTTTAACTGTTTGACAACAAAGTTCAAAGGAGACCATTCACGTTTCATACAAAGTTGGGCCCAAAACCCAAAGTGAAAAAAAATGTGTTACCCTGGTCGGGGAAGTCCTCCTCATCATTTTTGACTATGGCGCCGAATCTCTACGACCATTCCGTCAGCTGTTTTTTAAAGTTGAAAAATCAAGTTACCTTTAAGGTTCCTATCGCGTCTGGGAGAAACATTTTAGGGACGGAGCCTATTTTGCCGTTCTTCTGTCTTCAGTACCAATCGTCGAGCGACCCCATACGGATCTGACATTTGACGAATGCAACCAGGCAGCGGTTATAGTCCAGATTTTTTTTTCAACTGCGTGTAGCCTCTTTCACAAGGTGGTCTGCGCGTTCGTTGTCCTCCAGGCCTGCGTGAGCTTTTACAAGGAAACATCTTTGCTCCGGGGTAAAGCTGCGCCCATGTAAGCTCTCTCTTCCGCCGCCAGGAAGTGGATCCCACCTTGGTTCGCCGGACGTGGAGTTCTTGCAAACGCACACGCTCAATCTCTCTGCCCGCAAAGGCTGGCTGGGGTACTCTTTGCCTCATACAGAACGGCTGCTTCTTGTATTCGGAGGTCTTGTGGGAGTATGGCAGCCAGCATCAGGAATGCATTCAGCGAAACAGTTCTGTAGGATTTGCAAAACTTTTGGGCGAATACGGAGCACTCTTTGGACCGTATGACCGTGAACCAAGAAGATTATTGGAGTGCATTTTCTACACTCCAATCTTCTTAGTTGCCGGCACCCAGACGCTTGTCGCTCATCACCATTCTGCGTCCAGCTCTAGCGCTGCCGTGTAAATGCTCCGTATGACCTCCAGATGCAGACCTTTCTTCCACATTCTACACACGTTAGCGGCGTGCATTTTGAATGTGAGCTGATGGTAGTATTTTTATTTCCTTAGACATGCCTATGTCGACCCCGCCCCTGCTCATGAGTGAGACATCGTACTTTAGCTTCCTAGTGACTACCATTGCACAGATTTGATGTAGTGCAAACTTCACCTTATTTTGGATGCCCCAATTCCGAATAAAGGTACTCGAGGGCGGCCTTGTGTCTTTGAACCTCCAGTGCTAGGTCATCGTCGAAGATCATGACCACAACGTCGGCGGAAGCCTGGTAGTGATCTCCCCGTTCTTCTGGCCCCTTTAGCAAAGGGTCCAGAAGTAAATTCCAAAGGATTGGATTCCCTTCATACCTGCACCATCCCATAACCCCGCCCCTCCCGCCGTGCCGGTTAGTCTATGTTCTATGTTTTATGGGGATTGGTTTCCGTACTTAGTCAAGTGGACCATTGTGCGTGGGCCATGGCGGCCGTTTAAGTGTTATTCCAACCAGCCCACTTCTCTACAGAAGATAATTAAATCTCCTGTCTGTTTGAAACATCTGTGTAGGATCTGGGTGACCCGTGGGCTTCTGTTTGAATCTGGGTGACGTCCGTGCATTCAAAGAGCACGTGCACGACGGTTTCCTCGGCCTCCATGTACGCCCTGCACAGAGGACTGTCCTTTATACCTATGTGTGGAAGTGTTTGTTTAGCGAGCAGTGTCCCGTGATGGCCCCGTGACTAGGAGGCAGACCGTTCCTGTCCAGACTTAATAAACGCCTGGTCAGCCTTCTATCCAAAGTCCAGTGTCGAGGTCCACCAGTTTTCCGCTTGTGTGTGGGTGAATTCCTGTAGCCACCTGTCTTTGGTTGAAGGGGGGATGTGTACGATAGGCTCGAGTCCTCAGACTGCCGTGCTGGATCCTCGTATAGCAAGTTCGTCAGCTGCATCGTTACCTAGCGAACCGCTGTGTCTTTTTATCCATTGTAGTGTCACCATGTTGCGGCTAGATACCGTTATTTGTTCTAGTCATTCTTATATCTATGGTTCTAGTGCATTGACATTCTAGTGTTAGCTTCGAGGTAATACATTTTTTCGGTTAGTCTTTCAAGACACTAATTATTTTTACCCGACTACGGCAAAGCCAAAAGAAAGGGTTATTAACTTCATAAATGTGGTTTTTTTTTTTGATGTTTGTTGACATTAATTGTTTTTAACTTCGTAGAGATTTGATGCCGCCGTAGTGAAAAATGCTTAGGTGGACTGCCCTGACTTAGGTTATACTTAGACGAGATAATATTGCAAGGTAACTAGATTTTTCAACTTTAAAAAACAGCTAAAGGAATGTTTGTAGAGATTCGGTGCCATAGTAAAAAATGATAAGGAAGACGTTACCGACCAGGGCAACACAAATTTTTTCGCTGGCCGGCACTTTGGGTTTTGGGCCCAATATGAATGGTCTCCTTTACTTAGACGAATGATCCTTCACTATTAATAGTTAAATTAAAACCTTTTTATTAGTTTGATGTTCCCATTACGTTGTGTCAAGTTTTAAAAACTATAAATGTGAATAACAGTTCCTGTCAATGTCACCATTGCTATTTCTTGTATTCGGGTTAATATTTTACAATTGCATAAGTTGATAAAAAATGCTATGCAATAGCTTTACCGCGGCAGTCCCCGAGTGCCACACTTTTTTTTTTTTTTATTAATATAGGGGCTTGGGGCCCTATTTAATAATTATGTACCTAGAGATTAGAATAGAAGTTTTGATAAATGGAGCAAAAACGCAATGGCTCTTACCTTAGCATGAATATAGACTGAGACGAGGTTGTGTAGGTCTACAGACTTGGCCGCTCTTGCCTCGCAGTGCCTCTGTAGCGGCAGAAGCTGGAAGAAGGAGGCTGCGGCCAGAACCTCCAATACGTCTGTCTCAGGGATGTCCAAGCCCGAGCATCCACCCGAGTAGAGATACTTCATAACTTGCTGTGGCAAAAAAAAATTAAGGTAATTACTTTCGACGCTTAGAAAACATCAGGGCTGAGAATCAGCACAACTTACAAAACACAGACCCAAAAATGCTGGCCCATCACGACTTCCTAGTACTTAATAAGCTGGAAAGAAGTGGCGCAACAAATTCCCTACCAAAAAGTGAATAGAAATTCAAGTCATAAAACGTACCTCAAATATATGATACCGGATATCGTTGATTTGCACGAGGGGAGGGGCAGCATTGGCGACTGGTAAGGCTTCATTCGATGATCTTGCAGGAGCTAACATGGCTCGTAAGCGTGGTGACTCCGAGACAAGAACTATTTTGTGGCCATAGAACAGTCGCCCTTCAACCCTGAGGAAAGAAACAGTTTTGACTATGATAATTTCTGAACAAGGCTTATGTCTTGACTTCCATAGGTTCCGAAGTTTTTGTTCGAAAGTTACCTAAAGGTGACGTCAGCTAGCGATGGGTTGTTAACATATGATGGGTCGACCCTGGCCGGTGCTGGTGCCACGGGTGGCGGCGGCTGCGCAACACCCGGCACGGCCTCCCGCCCGTAGCATGCGCACAGGATGTCAGCCAGCAGTAAGACAGTGCCTTCCTTCTAAACGTAAGGGGGTTTTATTATTTATGACGACCTTTTCTAACAAAGCCTTTTTAAATTGCAATTGTGAACATCTGAACAGTTGATAAACAATAGCTAAAATATCATGAAATAAAAATAATATCACATTACCTTGCTGTACCGTAGAATATTGAACAGCAGGGGGAGGCACTCGTAAATAAACTGTTTACTGTAGTGGCTGTCATCGGATGGACACACCTGAAAATAATAGTAAAAACACAAATCAACACATTTACATAACAAATACTTTCTCCAAATAAAACAAAAAAAAAATGTTAAGTAGGTACCTGAAGAAAGTCTTGTAAAAGTTGGTCGATAACGCTATCAAGTGCTGCGTCTGCGGCGGCGGCCAATGACAGAGTCCACGCGTGTAGTGACCACGGCACGCCTAGCGCGTGTAGTTCTAGCGTTATGTCTGGAAAACAAACGATTTAGGCGAGATTAATATTTCGATGTGGCAACATTAACATGACTGACTAGTTTACGACTGTTTGGCTAGTAACTAATTTGTATTTGAAATTGACGACATCAGAAGAAGGCCAATTCCCGTATATACGATCAAAATCTAGTCGCAATCTCATCTACAACGCGGCAACGCTACAAGGTTACTGTGGCGCGTGGCAAAAATCGGAACTAACAGCGCCATCTTGATAGGATAATACAATTTTTGTGACACAATTTCACAAAAATGTTTACCAATAACGCGGCAACGTCCCCCTGTCAATGTCATTCAGGCCCCAAAATATCCTTGTAGCACAAGCGACATTTATTTGATCAATGTCAAAAACTGGTCAAAAATTTTGGTAAATTGTTGTATAGGAGGAATTTTTAACTTAGCTCAGAATAGAATGCGAATATTTAAAAACATACGGGAATTGAATCATCTGCTCGGCTAATCTATGATTTTACTCACAGACGTAGTGGAACCAAAGTTCGTCCATTATTTAGTCCCTGGAATCGGTACTAATTTCAAAAATCCATAATAGTAATATTCCACTATTCACACATAAAGATGTCATCAAAATCTCACCCAAATGGTCAGTCTCAGCAGCACAGTACATGGCGTCATGTAGCGCTCGCTGCTGTTGCTTTGTGAAGGCGGGGTGTCGGACTGGTGGTGCAGCAGAACCCTCAGCCAGCACCTCCTCCAGCGAAAGCACAGCTTGGGCTGCTCGCGCACCGCCACGCACCGCAGCGCGCAGGCATGCACGCCGACCGTGTGCACAGCATACCGCCACGGCACTAGACATAAGATTAATGAGTATAGGTTTGGGTTGCATGTTGCATCATAATAACTACACACGTGCTGCATACCGCATTTAAGGCTGGATCTAGTTATTGCGGAAATAAAACTAAGTAAATATTTTTACTTATAAGATTATCAGATAATACCTGACCGGCTAGGCTACTAGCTACTGAGCCTGTGTTAGGGATTTACGGCAATACCGTAACAAGTGGAAATGTTATCACGATCACGACCCAAGAATTCTCGTTTGTCCATCCACACTTTGATTGATGGGCTACTATTGCATCTTGACACTGAAACTTACCAAGCTTATTTTATAATCATTTTATTCTGGTTATTAATCTCTGTTAATCCTCACCTGTAGCACCCATACTGTGCAGCAGCAGAGTAGCACAAGGCATCATTTAGTTGCGTGGAGAGGAACGGGTCTGCGCCATGTGACAGTAACAACTGTACGAGTTCCAAATTACCGACGCCACAGGCCACCTGAAAACAAAATATTTAAATAGATAACATATGTAATTGAAAAAAAAAAATATCTAGAGGTCATCCGTAAGCTGCAAAGTTATAGTAAGTACCTGTAGAGGCGTAAGAGTGCAAACGTCGTCTCCCCTTGCAGGCGCCCCGTCCACCCTGGCGCCCGCGGCCAGCAGGCGCCGCGAGCACTCCACGGCGCCCCCGCCGGCGCCACTACACGCGTACACCAGCGCCGTCCAACCTGAGGGTAAACTTAGTTTAAATTTCTGGCAACACATACAATCTTAAGGGTCAGCACACACTGAGTAGTAAAATGCTCGTGGTTATTCTTTGTATTATTGATATTATCTAAATCTGTTGTGAACTAAATCCCAAAATAGAGTTGAATATAGCGCGTAAAAAACGATTTCTACGACTTAATAATTTTTTTTTTTACTTGACTGCAAAAGATTTTGCTGCTCGGTATGTGCTGACCTTGAAGTCCAAGGGAACGTCTAAAGTTACATGACATGCTCTGTGGGAAAATCTATGAGCTCAAGTAAGAGGATAAGTTACCTTTCAAAATCTATTACTATACTCTATGGGTTACCTGCTGTAGGCGGCGTGTATGTGGGGGTAGTCTGTTGTGTGGATGGCGAGCGCGGCGACAGTGGCAGCGCGCAGTGAGCTGCGCACGCGCCGCCTGTCTCGATATTAGGGTCCGCGCCCGCTTCTAGTAACATCTGAAATAAAACCATACCGCCAACAATCAAGCCATTACTTGCTACTATTTGAGAGCCGGCAAACCATTCACTTTATGGGGCGACACTCTTAATGTTGAACTACCCTTAAACCTCTACTACGAAAATATCAGCTGCTAAGTCTGTTACAATGCATATCGTATCGTCACATACAGCTCTACTGTATGTTGTCCCTGAGAAACTGTTCTGTGAATAATGGACAAAGTGGACCTCAAATAAAGCCAAACTTTTCACCAGTGGGACAAAGAGGTGGGGCAGAGTCAAGGCCATTTTAGGGCAAGCCGGGGGCCCCTGGGCAAACAAGAATTTAGGGTCCCCTTGGAAAGTAAAAAAAGTGAATGACAAAAAATATTTTTCTGTATAATATAATATATATACTTACTGGGTAAGATATTATGGTAAGCACGTAAGTTATTAAGAGTTGGATTCGAATGAACGATAATGGTTTCTTTCAGGATTTCTGTTCTGCAAAATCTTCTATTATAATAATATATCCTCAGTAATTTTTTAACCATATCACGTTATATATGGACATAATTGACCAGTTTGTTAGTCGTTCTTGTAACAATATCGTAGTCGTAGTTCGTAATTCGTTTTTTATTCCCTTTTCTGTGCAAATGAGCGCGAAAAAAATGGCATGGGCTCCTTGTGCCCTTATGGTAAATACGGTACTGGGCGGAGTAGTATAGTTCGAATCATATTTCATATTGTATTTTTAGGTTTTCAACAGAAACCTAACTTACAGCAACAATTTGTTCATCGCCAGCAAACGCCGCTTTCATGAGGGCCGTCAGTCCCGAAGCATCTGGTGCGTCGATGCCAGCTGCGGGCAGCAACGCTCGCACGCCGCCCACCAGCTCTGGTCTCCCGCTGAGCAAGGCTCGTTGAGCGACTCCGACGGCGGCCCTGCTGAGCTCGTCAGCCGTGCGGGCGCAGCGGGACCATACTGGCTCTATGGCTTCTTCTAGTCTGTAGATTTTAAGAAACTTTGCTATTACTTATTATTAACTAGCGACCCGCCCCTGCTTACGCTTTATGTACGCTTTATACAACTTGATAAAACATGAAGATTTGTTTGTGGATTAAATACCTATACACGATCATAAACTTTTCATCCAGGTCTGTTGGAAGAAATGTAAAATTTCATGTATCTAGACCCTGCAGTTTAGCCCGTGCGTGTGTGTGCGACCTTAGGGGTGACTTCTAAGTGGAAGTCAGGGTATATTCAAAAGACGAAGTTGTCTCCACCCCCCAGGAAGAACGGTGGAAAAAAGCCCATTTCACGTTAAAAGTACAACTAGATCGCAACACTCCCCAGTGGGATGGGTTGTCTGTCAGTGGATGGAGGAAAAGAATTTAAGATTTTTATTAAGTAGGTAGATAAGTATGGAGTACGAATGATAAATATGTTATGTTACGTGATAGGTCTGGGCGGGCAGTCGGCATGCGGCAGCAGCAGCCGGGCGGCCTGCAGCACGTCGTCGGCGTCGGGCACGGCGGGCGGCGGGCGCAGCGCGGCGTGCGCGCGCAGCACGCGCACCCACTCGCCCAGCGGCGGCAGCGCGCCCGCGCCGCGCTCGCCCCACAGCCCCGCGCCGCCGCAGCTGCCGCCGCTCGCGCTCGAGTGCTCCAACTGACGAGATGGAAGGACACTCTGAAGCCGGAATAAATCGGACAAGGCAACAAAATCCATTGCTTTCTATGTTTGAAAATTTCGTCTGCTTGAAAGTAAAACAACGCATTGGATTTTGTTATATTGTCAACATAAAAGGAATTGTCTTCCCAAGGGAAGAAAATTCCTATCAAACCAGTATTCCAAACGCAGCACCATGGTATCAACCATGGCGCTGCTTTTGGAATGCTGGTTTTGGATGATAACTACAGCATTAAGTAAAGTAAAGGAAAATGATAAAACACACCTGAGAGCATCTCATAAAATAGTACAAAGCTCGTTCAGCAGCCGGGGAGAGGGGTGCGAGCCTTGGATGTACTCTCCGCAACACAGCCCGCAACTCTGACGCGGAACCAGCACACGTGGTCAGCAGAACTGACGCAGTCGAACCCCCAGAGCTGTTGTTAGACCCAGCTGAAGTCCCTGAACCACCTGCACATCATAAAAACACTCGTAAAGCTAGTCAAGAATTGTACGGAATAATAAAACTTTTGGTACGTACCGGAACCGTTGGTAGTGATACCAGAATCGTGACTAAGTCCCAGCGCCCTATGTTCAGGACGGGCCACTCCTGATGATGACCCGGAACCCAGTGAGCTCATGGATTCCCAACGAGACAGTGATAAAGCGCCTGTAATTTCAAATAGGTTTAGTAAATTAACTAACTAAAATGTCAATTGAAAATGAATATCATAATAATTGATACATGCGAATCTAATCTAATCCACACATTGCACACTATCAAAATAAACAATGGAGACCTCAAAAAAGTCACGTAAATTAAAAATAAAAAAGCCAAGCATCCGGAGACTTAGGGACTACTCACACTTATTCAGTCAGCTCCATTCGCGTTACGTTGAACGATTTTGGTCACACTTATACAGTTCTGCTTCTATCAGCCGCGTACAGCACAGTACAGTTACAGCGCTGAACGCGGCAGAACAGCGCTGAACTCTATCGCGCATGATACATAATAACACATTTGTCCTCATTTTATACTTGTTTGCCGCGAAAGCTGAATAGACGCGGAAAGCTGAACGGATGCGTACGCGTCTCCATACAAAATCGTTGTTTTCTATGTGCATAAGCTGAATAGAGCTGAATAAGTGTGAGTAGTCCCTTATTTGGGTACAACCAAAAGAACAAAAATCAATAAATGTTAGATTTGGTTCTAAGGACCCGAGAAAACCGAACTAGCTGAATTTATCCAAGCATACATAAATCAGTTGCTTACCTGAAGCAACTCTCCCAGCATTCAGGTGGCTGTAGGGCTGCAGCAGCCCCCACAGGTCAGCGCAGTTGGCGACCGCGTGGTCCACCGCGGCGGGCGTCACGGGCGAGCTGGCGGCGCTGCTGCCGGCTATCAGCGCGATCTCCTCCAGGAGCGTCTCCATGCCCGCGCAGAGGTAGATCGCTGCGTATCTGAACACAATTACAAATTAATTATGCTAAAGAATAAGTAAGAGGATCGGTTGGCAAACTGGCTGCGTAGTAAAAAAAAACCCATAAATGTTTTTATTATACCTCATACATTAAACTGCCTTGACAAAGTTAGAGGTAACCCCAGTAAGTTATAAATTAGATTTTTGTTGGAGCTGCTTCCCATAGTGCCAATTTTTTTTTAATGGTAGGTAATCTCAAACAGTAAAACAATGTACAAGTAAGTAAATAAATACATTTACAAGCATTGGGTAGCTACTGCGCTAAGCTGCCGTGTAGTTCTGAAGTCGAGGAAAGCACGATAAACAGCTTAATAAGCTTTATTTATATGTGTATCATAGAAACCAGTTGTAGGGTGCTTTTTTTTAGTAAGAGCAGGATATGTTCGATTATAATAGCCACTTACTCATGTACAAATGACGCGACACGGACATCCAGCATCCACCTTTGGAACCGTCCTGGTGCGAGGCTGGTTCGTGCTCGAGCTGCTGAGCCCAGGCGTCTAGCAGCGCTGCCAGATGTCGCGTACATTGTCGCTGCTCGTTGGCAGCCCTGGCGATTAAAGGAACAACGTGTTATAGGTCAAAAGAATAAATAACAGATCTGCTGCGAATGGCACTTTCGACTTTAGAGAAATAAACATTCTCGCTCTAGTAATTCCATTAGAAATTATTTTTCTCTCACCTTAATGCACGCGTCAGCGAGCGGCGTGCTGAGAACTATCCTGAACGCGCCAGCTACTTCGTGCTTAGAGCAAAAGCCGAAGTTCTGGGAGAGGCGCTGCGCTTCACGGGATATCCTGACCAGTGCCCTGGAATCGCATACATTGAATACATTAACAAAGATAGAAAATAGGCTAAGTTAGAAAAAAAAACAGAAGACGGAGAATAAGTTGCGACTTTGTGACTACGACCTAACGGTATGAAACGTTGTAACGTGAAGAAAGTATTTACCTTTGTAATAAGTAGGCGAGTCTGGACGGTGTGTCTGGTGCCAGCCTGGGCGCTATATCTCTGCACCTTCCAGCTTGCAATGCGCGACTGACCTCGCTGGCTGTCCAGGGCACACAGCGAAGCTCCACCAGCCTGCAATAAGTACCAGGTAGACTACAGACATGATTGCTCCTTGTATCATGAGCATATTGCTAAACGACTTACAGAGACAGAAATTACATTAACCCACATAGCTAAAAATCACCTACACAAAATTGCATTTATTAGGGCAAGCTAAAGAGACACACATTCCGATTTTTGGCTCCATCATCTAGCAACCATTCTAGTAGCTCAGTGAGAAATGTGAGAATTTTCTTCAGCAGAGAAATTAGGAATGGCAGGTAGAGTAATTAACGGATTATCAGGGATAGAAGACATACCTATTATGCGAGTCAACCCATACGAACTCATCGGCACTGGTAACGTTGGTGCAGACAGTGTCGAGCGAGGGCTGCCGCACCAGCGGAGCTCGCCTCCTACGAGCCTCTGCCGCGCTGCCGCTCTCTGGAAACAAAAGCCAACGCTCGTAAAAATGCCTGCGTATTTCAATTATTATTTCTTACGATTCAATATTTTGACACACACTTGAAACCCTACAATTTAATGGCTTCTTTCTTATATCTATGGCAAAGTCAGACCGTATCTGAATGTTGCTTCAAAACCCATCGCGAGTTCGAGGCCATAATCCATGCCTTGGAGTCGGAGATATCATTTATTGAACCTTATGAATATCGGCATTTCAGTTACTCCATTTAATTATTTTGCATAGGTACTCGTAACTATTGTAAAGAATCAAGTAAGAATGTGTGTTGCTCCCCGAGTTTGTAGCGCCACAACTTCTTCCCAGCTATAAAAAACTATAGGAAATGGTAAAGGGTATTTTGGGGGCTGTTTTATGTAATTTTGACATTCGAAAAAAAAAAAACGAGGCAGTCTGAAGTGAAAACTAAGTAACGCCATCTAACGAAAATGTCCGGAATTTATGTGACTTGCTGTCAGTACAAGAACGAAAGCTATAGCTCTATTTAAAAAAACCCAAAAAAATATAACAGTGCGCTGTCAACAAAAACTTGAACGTCTTACGAATTTTCGATCAGGTCACGTGTCCTGACGCGAGTTTAACATTTTTTACACATCCCAAAAAAGTGCACAAAACCGCTAAAGATGTTTTCACTTCAAAAAAAATTCGAACGCCTCGGCCTAATTTGAAGTAAACGATTTTGATTTATTTATTTAAACTTTTCGCACTCAAAAAAAAGGTACAAAGGCGGACTTAATGCCGTATGCACTCTCATTCTTGATTTTGATTTTCAATTATGTCTAGTTTGCAAAATATTAACATACCCTGAGCCCCGTTATTGCTGCCGCCGCCGGCGCTTGATGCACTCGTGGCGGTGCTGCTGCTGTCTCTGGAGCGAAGTGTCAGCTGTTTGATGGCTGACCTGATGTCCTCCAGTCCTCCACCTCCAGGCCATGGGGACTGTAACTATGGGATAACAAGGGCTATAAGAGAAAGCCAGTGTGTTCAAAAGGGTAAGTACTTAAAACTTATATTTGCAACATTCATTTACTTGTCCTCAACTCTTTTATGCTCGTATTTTCTTCCACAAACGATAGGAATAAAATGTTGCGTTGGTACAAAGTTTGTCACCCTTTAGAGGTGTCATGAGGGACAGGGTGTAAAGTTCACTCATCCGCTATAGAAAAGGGAGGATCCTCCGACCAGACGGGTATCGTGTCTGGTGGGCAACTGCCCGACGATTGTTGTCGGGAACCCTGCTCCCGCGATGCAGGATTTGTGTGACGGCAGGTCTTTGTTGCGTTGTTCGCAAGTGGCGTTGTAGATGTTGCTACGCGCCACAACCCCACGCATTGGGCCTTATGGACTTGTTTTTCGAAAATTTATTCATGCTAAAGATAGATGCAAATCCTCGAGAGAAAAATGGTCTGAAAATCTGAAATCAACACGCAGTGAGGAAGCGTGGTGGTCTGTGCTCTTTTATATGATGAGAGACACTGGGATGGGACAAGCTCAGGCTGGTATTAGTATGTACCTTATTATGTGGTCGATGCTTGGTCCGGACGTGTGGCGGCTGGCGCGTCCGGCGTGGCTCCTCCCTGCCCGCCTCCCCGCCACCCCCGCTGTCCGACATGGACGCGTGGCCGGATGACCTGTTCTCGTCTGAGCTGCTGTTG
Organism: Conistra vaccinii; assembly: GCA_948150665.1. Taxonomy (NCBI): domain Eukaryota; kingdom Metazoa; phylum Arthropoda; class Insecta; order Lepidoptera; family Noctuidae; genus Conistra; species Conistra vaccinii. The sequence goes on from OX411324.1 coordinate 1,133,325, forward strand.
CATTCGCGGACGCCATTCTGTATCGGAAAATATATGGGTTAGTGATGCTCTTGGTACGACTGATCATTCATCATCATTTCAGCCAAAAGACGTCCACTGCTGAACATAGGCCTCCCCCAGGCACCGCCACTTCCGATTCGGTGCTTCCCGCATCCAGCGGATTTCTGCGGCCTTCACAAGGTCATCGGTCCATCTTGTGGGAGGCCTTCCCACGCTTCGTCTTCGTCTTTTGGTACGAGTAAGTAAGTATGGAGAGCAGTGGTGGCCCAGTGGTAACGGCCCCGACTTACGAGTTGTAGGTCGTGGGTTCGAACCCAAGCAGGTGCTTTACTTTGTTTAAATAATTTCATCACCACTGCTCTTAAAACGGTGAAGGAAAACATCTTGAGGGAACCGGCATGTCTTAGAACCAAAAATTCGAAGACATGTGACATCTACCAACCCGCACTGGGCCCGCATGGTAGATTACAGCCCACTCCCTCTCACAGAGAGGAGGCCTGTGTTCCAGCAGTGGGAACATTAATAGGCTGATTATGAAAGTAAGTATATCTATTGGCAAAGAACGGGGTTGTTAAATTGCTGCCAATATTCAGTCAAAGCTGAAAGAGTAATTTCGTTTTCGTTTTACTTTTGTGAATAGGGTGTTATTCAGACCGTGTCAATATTATCGTTGCATCGTTAGTTTCTGTTTATCCCCAGATTCATTTACGTTCCATAACCTACAATAATATTTACAGACATTACGGAGAATATTCTCAGGACTTGTTCCTGAGAATATAAAGATAATGCTGTAATTTTTGTTCAAAGTATTTTTACGACACCACGTTCGTTGAAAGTTTTTAATCTTAATAACTTGAATGAATTAAATCATCCGTCTCCATTAAGATAAAGAGAGCTCATCAGTCTTATGAAACATGCGCTGACGCATCTGCATGCACCCAACATAGCTGCCATTGTCGCTGATGCTTTCGCTTTCAACAATATTTAAAGCTTCCCACCGATTACGCTTTTCCCTATCAAGAGATCGTGGGAGTTTGTTAAGAACAATGGTAATTTATTTTTTCTGGCGGCAACACTTTCGCCGCGTAACGCTCGCTCGGATAATTATTGTAATGGTTACCGACGATGTGATCGCGACTAATTATTAATTAGCTCACAAATCATGATATCTAAATGCAGAACTGCAATCAATGAGGTACTGGAGAGTAGTGTCGTAGTATTTCTACGAAAGATTTCTGGAATTAATTAAATTGATAACGTGGTATAGACGTATTAAAGAAAAGTGTCCTACCTACGAAGTTTAAAAGGGATAATATAGAGAAGTTGCCTTGTTCTATTACCACAAAGAATTTGCAGTTATTTTCCGAAAATATTTGAAATGCGTCCAAGAACTTATTTTTACCAGGTGCACATGGTGTTGTGAACCAATTTTCATGCACGTAACAGAATTTTAATCTGTCCAATATCTGGATCCCGTAACTTTAATGTCGCTTTCGCATGCTCTTGCGCAGTTAACAAATCATTATTCGATCGCTATCCATGATGACCCGATGACATCAATTTATTACTGCTCTATCAATTTTCTTATACTTAGGTACTTACATAGTCTATCTGCCGATTTTCTTAACTTTTAAAATAAAAAGCCTATCGAGAGTTTAAGGAACCACGAATGACATCACTATTACAATACTTGCGTGTTAATATTGGTGTCAAAACAGTTACGAGCATTGTTTCGGTAATTGAATTTGGCAATTGTTTTGTTATTTAAATGTTGTAATACCGAAATTAATTGAAGAACTCATTTTATGAGTATTGTTGGGCAACCCTATTGACTGCTTGGCTTTCCGGGGTTAACTTCGCATCGGCGAACGCACAGTGGCGTATTTTAAGATTCAGCGCCCTGGGCCTGTAAGGTTCGCCGCCCCATAAATTAACGAAAAAAAGCAAAAAGTTTTAATATTATAATTTAAAACCCCAGTGTGTGTCCATTGAAAGACTTTTTCATGAAATCATGACATTTGAGTACAAATATAACTATAAGAGTTATAATGATTCTAACGATTTTAATTCTGTAAATACATATTTGTTAGGAAGTGTAATATGTAGCTAGCTACATTCTAGCAACATTCCTCACCATCGGATAAAGTGTCACAGTGGCGCTACCTAGACCCGTTTATAGTGCCGTAACTTTGCATTGTACGAGGTGGGCAAGCTCTTTGAAAGAGTCATTGCAGACCGTCTCGTCGGGCGGCTAGAGCGGGAGTGGCCGGATTTGGCGGAGAGCCAGTTTGGTTTCCGCAGGGGGAGGTCTACGGTTGACGCCGCGGCAGACAGGGAATGCTGTGGCCCGAGTTGGGGTCGTTTTGGCAGTGTCTCTAAACATCGCCAATACCTTCAATACCCTGCCTTGGAGTTGCATCAGGGAGGCACTCCGGTATCACCAGATACCGACCTACCTCTGTCGTGTGGTCGAGACTTATTTGACGGACAGGGCCGTCATCTACCCCAGTCACGAGGGAGAATGAAAACGGCGAGAGATGTCTTGCGATGTCCCACAGGGATCGGTCCTGGGGCCGCATCTGTGGGATGTCGGATATAAGTGGGTGCTGCGCGCCGACCTGCTAGCGGCGTCAGCGTGGTTTGCTACGCTGACGACACGTTGTTCCCGGCGCAGGGGAGGTCGCACCAGGCGGAGGCCGAACTAGCGTCACGCGGCGTAGCGACAATCGTTGATAGGATCCAGCAATTGGGACTCGAGCTAGCCCTGCACATTTCCGAGGCCATATGTTTTCATGGTCCTCGGAACACGCCACCGTCAGGTTCCCAAATAACGGTAGGAGGGGTTCACATCGGCGTCGAGTTGACGATGAAGTACTTGGGACTCGTCCTCGACAACCGGTGGAACTTCGTGGAGCATTTCCGACGTTTGTATCCTAGACTGGAGCGGGCTGGGGCTGGGAGGTTCCTGTTCCAGATAAGGCGAGAAGAAACGCCCAGGTGTCACCATTGTGTGGATCGCCCGGAGGACACGGTGGAGCAAATGGTGGAGGCTTGCTCGCCTAGGGTGGAGCACCGCCGTGTCCTCGTGGAGGCGTTTGGTAGCGGTGACCTCTCGCGTCCGGCCCTGGTCCAGACCATGGTACGGAGCGAGAGGACATATATGGGAGTCAAGGGAGAGGCAAATTAGGCGCCCTCATGTCCCTAGCCGCTGGACATGCCCTGGGCGTCGGGAATCCATAGCCGATTTCCGGCCACAATATCCGCGGGCTTGCGGACGGTGAGCAATGCTCTCTGCCGATAAGGGACAGGCCCGGCTCGACGGCGCGTTTTGTTCCACGCGCGCCTTAAGAATGAAATGTCAGCACAACTGACGGGGTCCGCTAGGGCCGATGCTGGCCAGGGTCGCGGGAAAGTCCGAAAGGGATACCGTGGCCTCTGGCAACACACAGACAACTGAAGGAACACGGGTGGGTTTAGGTCAGTAAGAGTCTGACACGCCCTCTCGCGCCGCCCAGAGCAGAAGTTATTCCATAACTAACCACCCAAAAAAAAAAGCATTGCATTGTCATTTGGTGTTTTGGTTGAGTGTTAGCACAATAAAACATTTTGTGTATGGACAAAAGGCAATGTTACTACTGTTACTAGGAAAACTTTGGATGCAAGAGCGAGCGAAGTGAGCTTGGGACTTGGAGCACCCTGACCCGGACAGGTTAGGCTGCTCCGCCCCTCGCAGCCTACCGCCCCGGGCCATGGCCCTTTTGGCCCTAGGGTAAATACGCCACTGCGAACGCAGGTTAATGTGAATTATGAGCTTTTAACCGCACAGCAAAGTGTGCTTTGTGAAAATTGCTCTGAAAGTTTTTATAGGTTTTGCAATACAGTCGCAGTATAGCTACGAAATCGTATTTCTAAGTGACGAACCAAGCATTGTAATGAAACTGGTAATTTAACATCAAAAAGCTATAATTTGCAAGAAGAAGATTCCTAACTACTCTACGTACCTAAGTTTAGAAACAAATATTACGTTGACACCACATTTAACGACACTAACCGGAGCCTTCACAGAGCACCTAAATATAAATTGCACCTAAGTAGTATCATTGGCTGGCCAATCGAGGTGTAGTTTTGGACTCTTGGTCAACACTATGCTACCACGCTATGGGTAAAAAATTAGAATAAAACAGATGTAAGTATGCGATTTTAATCTATACATACAAATAAATAAAATTGAAGTGTTTGTTTGTAATGTCAAAATAACAGGTTTTTACTAAATGCATATGAAAGTATATACGATCCATTCAACAATCTTCTATTCTATACTACTACTACTACATACATACATACAAATAAATAAAATTGAAGTGTCTGTTTGATACGTCAAAATAACAGCTTTTTACTAAATGCATAATGGAAGTATACGATGCATACAACAAAACCAATTTTTTTTTTTCTATCTGTTTGTTCCGGCTATCTCCGAAACGGCTGGACCGATTTGGACGGGACTTTCACTAGTAAATAGCTGAGGCCACTGGGCGTAAAATAGGTAATAATACTATTTATTCCGATATCCCACGGGAACATAGGGATTAAAAGAAAAACTCCTTTACGCGGGTGAAACGGCGGGATACGCCCGCACTCTATTAACATGGGGTAAGAGCCAGATGATGCCGATGATCTTGTTTCCTTTTTCCTGTGGTTACTGACTAGCCCGGTGTCAGAGTTTTAAAGCCACCCAAGGACCTCTGGCTTGGCTCCACATGCCGTCGAGTTATATCTCTCAGGCATGTTTCCTCGGTGTTTTCCTGTGCTATTTTTGAAGCAAGTGATAATTTTATAATATGCACATGAATCCGAAAAGTCAGAGGTGCGTGCCTTATGGGTTCGAACTCGTGACCTGTGACTTGGCAGTGTGGCGGTCACGCTACTAGGCTTACACTGCTAATAGCAGATGATGATGAAAATATGAAAAGAAATGCCCTCAGATGACTAGAGGAGAAAAACTTAGAATGTCAGCTTTTGCAAATAATTACATAGATATGTTACATGTTACAGGAGCTATGACGAGATTCCTTCTTGTCATTCCGACCTAGTTTTTAAGTAAATTATTACAATTTTAAGTTGCTAAACTTCTATCGTAGGTATATTCGTGCCACACAATACTTTCAACATTAATCCGAAACTTCTCCGAAATCACTCCCATAACGAGGTCTTTGATCTGTTCCAAAGTAACAGTAACTGTATGTTGTTTAATTATTAACAAGTGAACTGTAAATTGAGGAGTACTCAACATTCTCAACCACAAATAGATCGCGGTGTTTACAAACGGGCGTATGAGACAGCATCAAAGTGATCAAACTATGTGGATGAAACCACAGAGATGCGGTTGGTGTTATACAGACTGTTGATTTTGACACCTGCTTTTTTTGGTAAGGTATTTTATGCCCTCCATAGTGATCGACCTTACCTATCTTAATATATATAAATCTCGTGTCACAATGTTTGTCCTCAATGGACTCCTAAACCACTTAACCGATTATAATAAAATTCGCACACCATGTGCAGTTCGATCCAACTTGAGAGATAGGATAGTTTAAATCTCAAATTATAGCCGCAATATTATTTTATTGCAAATTAAGGCTACCCATTGGAAGCTGGGGCGGGTAGCTAGTGTGTTATAAAGCTTAGGCACATCCCATTCATAAAGCAATAAACTACATTTCTTACGGGCACAGTAGTAACCGTACATTAGTACCTATAATACTGGCTAAACTTCGAAATCCGCTAGCTGTCAACGCCAAATTGAAAAAATGGAGGTCCTGTGCGTTTGACTGCATATTGCTGTTGTTTGAACCTACCCCTTACCTACCTAACCTACTTCCTTTATTATGGTAAAGTGTGTGTATTTTCGCTAATCGGAAAATGTGTTTTGCGGCGTCATCTTCTCGAAAATTTAAACTACGAAATAGCATGACTAAGTGCTGTGCTACTCCTAGCTATTTAATAATATGTAGTGACATATCCTGCTGGTTTCAATGATCTCTTTACAGTTGACGACCTGCGCAGCATACTTCCAAAACCCTAGACTTTACAGTAGAATCTTGGATTGTATCATTACAGGCGAATACTCCCGGTGACATATTGTCATTATGTCATTTTGACCTTATCAGCTTTTTAAACGGTGTTTTTTGCCAACACTCTTGTCTTGAACTAACCTGCACGGGCGGCGCAGTTTCAACCGGTCTATGATGATGGTCGTGCTTCGGCGGTCGTCTTTCAAGTGCGTAGCTGTTCTGAGCGGGCGCGCTGCGGACGGGTGCGCTGGCCACAGTCAGCTGGGACACTGCGCCCACTGCCTTCAGCTGCGCCGAGCTAGGACCTTCTGTTGATGGCGGTGGGGGTTCCTCGTGGATGGCTGAGAAGAAACAATAGACATTATAAAAGAGAATGACCCATTTTTTGACTGGATATCCTTCTTAACTTACCGGCTTTTCAGTTATTTCTTGGTTTTCCACAAGTTTAAAGGGTGGGTGGATAGACAAGACTCTTATTGCTTCTCAGTCTAATTGAGAGGCACATTATCCAGTTTGTTCAGTCAACGCTCAGGGTTTACAACTCAAACACCTTGAAGAACAATTTCAAGGTTTTTGGAACGAAGTTCCCTTTCGCGTGTTGCGAAAAGGGGCTAGACGGAAAAAATTAAGACCAAAAGTTGTATCGACACTTTATTTTATTTTATTATAACGCCATCTGTGAGCGACCACAGGTACTAATTTGTGGCATGCCTTTGTGAGGTTCATTCCATAATTTCGTTCCATCCGGGTGTCCCTTGAAACCTCTCAGCTTTTTTAGTCTAATAAATTGTGTATCCTACTCAAGGCAAAGAGGCAGTACAGAAGATGCAACCTTTTTAACCTAAAGTGGGTACCAGCTACCTACTTAAAATCATTAATTTTTTTAAGAATTTCATATAATGATACAGTCCTGTTAGAGTTTAATTATTATCATACAGATTCATGAGCGTAGCGGTAGTCTAGTTATTAAATATGAACTTACGATTATGCTAATTTTATAGCGCTTAATGTTATTCTAAATGAGTTTTATTTGTTAGCTTTCCATGGCTTGTAGGTATTGTATTGCGTATTGTAGCTGGCTCCGTTTTTGGGAATTTGCCACTTTTTACAACTTGGAGCACCGGTTCAGGTTTCACAGCTGAATGTAACTTCTGGAGATTCAGGAAATTTGTTTTAGTTTTGCAGCCCTTGTAGGCTCTACAACGAGGATAAAGTCCACCGCAGTAAATTCTTCTGAGGTATCTTCATCATGATCCGGAAGTTGTCTTTGACTTGGTATAAGCCTATTATATTTAGCAATTGATTTAAGATAGTCGATGATGCTGAGTTCACGGATGAAACTGCTTCTCACAACGGTATCTCCGTTGTGAGAAGCAGTGAAAACTCGTAATTTCGAAAGAATGAATAATCAGAAACTTCTTCTCATCATCATCATCATCATCTCAGCCGAAAGACGTCCACTGCTGGACATAGACCTCCCACAAGCACCGCCACTTCGACCGATTCGGTGCTTTCCGCATTCAACAGATTCCTGCGGCCTTTACTAAGTCATCGGTCCATCTTGTGGGAGGCCTTCCAACGCTACGTCGCCCGGTACGAGGTCGCCACTCCAGAACCTTTCGGCCCCATCGGCCATCTGTTCTGCGAGCATTGTGTTCTGCCCATTGCCACTTAACTTTGGCAATTCTTCGGGCTATGTCGGTTACCTTGGTTCTCCTGTGGATCTCTTCATTTCTGATTCGATCACATAGGGAAACTCCAAGCATAGCCCTCTCCATTGCTCTTTGGGTGACTTTTAGCCTTCTGATAAGGCCCATTGTGAGCGACCGAACTTCTTCTCATGAGCATGTTATTGCTGCTAATGGAAAAATTCATCCTTTCCTATTAGTTATTTTAAAAGTTCAACATACGTTTATTGGTGGGTGAGGTCGGCCTCGGCGGCGTGGTGGCTCGATGCGCGTGCGGCGGCGGCGAAAGGCGGCGCGCGTGCGCGGGCGCAGGCGCGGCTCCCGCCCCGCTCACGCGCACGCGCAATGCACGCGCGCCTGACACGCCGCCGCACCACGCACCCTCTTCTGATGGACGACACCCGCTTGATGGCCTGGTGACATAGAAATGAGTACCTATTTTAATCACGGGGCACTAAGCACGAACATCTTACTCATCACACTCTCTCTCATCCACACTTAAAAAATCTCATATCGTTGTAGGTTTCCCTAAATAGCGCAATCCGGAATAACTCCCGTTAGAAATGACCCTTACCTAAATTACTTGAACCTAGCTTCCTTGCTTATAAATGCGGAGCAAAAGACCCGGATATTGCATATCCGTAGTGAAAAGTACCTATTCAGAATATTAGTCCCTGGAATGATGTAGATTCTTTTGTAAAACTTTGCAGAAAGATAACAAAATCATGTACAGAAGATAAATAAAGTAAGATGAACAGTTGCAGGCATGGGCGTCGCCAAGGGGGGCAGGCTATGATAGGGGCAGTTATGATAGGCCCGAAAGGATGTTTGATAACAACTGGACATGATTTCAGGTCAAATAGTTTATAATTGCATAAGTTAAATAACTGATACTTAGTGACAGTTTGTTTCTAAAATAACGCGGCTAGAAATATCTAGTGGTATACTCTAATAAAAATTCCAACTCAAAAGTTGTCGCGTGAATCTACAGAGTTCATCATACCGCTTCTAACTGTCAACTGCACAAAAACATTAGCTGCACTCAATTTCCCAATAACCTGTGCCCCCGAGGCGTGGCTAGCGTGCTAACGGGCTGCCGGGCGGCCGGGCCGGTGTCAACGGAACGCCTGATCCGGCGCAGTGCGTGACTAAGGACCAGTCACTTAGCCACGCGGCCGGTAGAGCCGCGACCAATCGCCCTAATGCCACAATGTGCTGTTACTTGTAACATCTCATTCCACATCTACCAACTGGCTGTCAGCCGTAATACTTTAGCGCACGACGGACACGACGCGACATTCCGATAAATGAGAATAATATAATGCTTTGCGGCCAGTATTATGCCTCATCTACATTAACACTGCTGGATGCGTTAAGTTCTCATAACACTGCTTTGGAGCACATTATACCATTTCCAGCACATTGCTTTACATCAAAAGGCTTAATCTTCGCAAGAAGTGCGCACGAGTTGTCCACAACTGCATTCGGAAATTGGAATGCGGAGAGCTAAGCATGCTGTGTGCCTATTGACCGAGTTGTCGATTAAGGTAAAGGAGCTATTCTGGATTAGGTTACCATCTGTGTAACTGATGGTTTCGCAACGGTTTCTGTATGTTTCGTTTCTTAATCACATACCTACATTTAGTCAAATAAAATGTTTGACAACCCCCGACTTTACACTCGCATTTCTTATACTTAAGCATAGCTTCAAGACACAATAATTCTATTTTGTCTCTAATTGTGTTTCACTATGAAGGTAACTTAGTAAAATTTAGATAATTCTGCATTAGCTTAAAATAATAAGCTGGTATCCATAGAACGCTCGTTCAAATCCGGCTCGAAGGACCAAAATATACGACGCGTACAACCAACGTTTTCAATAACTTAAACACCAAAAGGAATGCTCCCATTTCATTAAAAAAAACCTGTCACGCTATTCAGTATTTACCTTATTTATGTCCCAAGGAAAATGAGAATCGAAACTTAACAAAAGACGACCACGTCTACGGCCTAAAGCTAGTACAATAGTCGTAATAGATTCACAAATAGAGGACTACACAGACGAGGTGGAGAGGCGTGACTGTGGCGTGACCGTGGCGCAGACGAGCATGGCCAATTGTATGATGATGTTACAGGTGGAACTAACCGTTTTTGTATCCACCAGTCATGTGAACTGATTTCCTTGGATTGTGTTTTGTCAAAGAAGGAAATAGAATTGATGTTGAAAAGCTTCCGGTTAAACTGGGAACTAATGGCAATAAAGTTGGAAATAGGATGGATAGTGGAAATCAAGAAGCAATTTCAACTAATTAAATATTGCCTCTGAATGGAAATGACTCACATAGTTGTGGCCGTTATGAACAAAAAGGCATAAATTAATCTAAAGAGTTATCAGATCCAACAATAGTTTGAAAAGATTCATCATCAGTCTATTAATGTTCCCACAGCTGTAGCGTTGTCAAGGGTCTTAACTGAAAAATAGTCGAGTGATGATAAAACATCGTTTTTAGTAAGTTCATAGCACATCACTAAAAGTGTCACAACACTGGTTCTTCCGGGGACGCTCTGCCATTTCACTTCCCGTTTGCTTAGCTGGTGGAAGCTATTCACTGACCCTCAAGACTCTGTGTGCCCCGACCTAGGGTGAGTTCCACATTACTTTGGATACCAGATCCGCTGCGCTGGATAACCTATAATGACTGTATTATCTGTGTAGTTTGTGATTCCGCGGTTGTCAATGTCGGACGCGCGGCTAGGTGTTTTCCAGCGCAGAGGAGATTGTAATCTATGTGTCTGTGCTGCTGCATCGAGGTGGTGTAGTACCCTATACTGTGTTATTGTGAGTGATTAGTGAGCCATCTGCTATGATCACGTTACTTTGTGTTTCATACTTAACCTAACTTTGCATCTGCGAATGTGCCACGCTATGCTGCAAACTCTCTGCCTGTAAACCGCTGCGATGTGCTGAGCTTTCACCTACTATGCTTCCCACTCCGTTCCTTGGCTTAATATGGGGAAGAAGCTAGAAGCTCGAACATCGCATGCGGCTTGCTGTTGTTTGCGCCGCATCTAACATGCGCTCCCTGTGGCGCTTCCAGGGTTCTACGTACGGGCTGAGGTCAGGTGCCATTGCACTAACCTGCTACGAGGATACGCTTGTGCTGCACGCTACCTGCGCACGCCACCTGTGCGTCCTTCCTGCACCCGCTGTCTGTGCGCGCTTCCTGTGCGCGCTTCCTGTGCGCGTTCCCTGTGCGCGTTTCCTTGCGCGCCAATTGCGCCCGAGGCTGACAAGCCTGCGGCCTACCGCCGTGAGCCTGTGCTGACAGGCGCCTGCTACCTGTCGATTTGCTGAGGGCGTCTGGCCTACCTGCTGAGCCTGCCCTGAGCAGGCCCCCACGTCTACCACGTGTTGCCAAGGACGGTACCTCCTATAACATTATGTGATAGTGCTCGGGACAGAACAGTGACTCTGAACAAAGTGACTTACCCACGACCTAGAATTGTACTTACAAAATATATGTATTAACTTTCCTAGCTGTTTCAATTATTAACTATCTACCTATCCGATAGCAGCCTGCACAGCCTACCCTGCGCAGCATTCGCTGCTACACAGCTGGGACACAGGCCTCCTCTCTGTGAGAGGGAGTGGGCTGTAATCTACCACGCGGGCCCAGTGCGGGTTGGTAGATGTCACATGTCTTCGAATTTTTTGGTTCTAAGACATGCCGGTTTCCTCACGATGTTTTCCTTCACCGTTTTGAGAGCAGTGGTGATGAAATTATTTACACAAAGTAAAGCGCCTGCTTGGGTTCGAACCCACGACCTAGAACTCGTAAGTCGGGGCAGTTACCGCTGGACCACCACTGCTCGCTTGAAAAGATTACTTGGAGCAAATCGTAATCTTCCTACAGTGATGAAAATAAAGCAAAATTGATTACTTCCTAAAATTTTCATACAAAAAGAAATTATCAATTTGCAATTCCCGTTAAATTAGAAATTGATTGACAGTAACACTGAAGTCCAAATGAAATGTGTATCAAAATCTTTTACATCAATATTGTAAATTAAAGGCGTGAATGAAATACACGAGGTTCCTAACAACAGAACGATAACTTTCCTTGGTCCGGTTCAAAAACATAAGAATGACGATGCAATTCTAATCAAATCACCAATTTTTACAAGTATAACGTTGAGTGACAACAAAATAGTTGCATACTTGTTTATTAAAAGAAATCTTTTTATTGCCTTCATAAGCAAGGAACATGAAAATGTTGATGGCGCAGTTACACTGAGAATATTCTAGCTCAATTGAGAAACGCAGCCGGTTACTAAGTTTTGCAATATCCCCAAAGTAGAGCAATTGTTTTGTACATTGCAGTCACGTGACAGGAAGTCTGACCGCTAAGTTTAACCTCCTGAGCCTCTAACAATAGTCCTCTACAGAGGTTTCCATGACGAATAATCACAGGATTCACAGGTCATAGAAATTGTCGTATAGCTATAAAACAAATTCAGAAGATATATACAGGGTGGATCAAAGATACACGTCATAAAAAAAATATAGATTCCTCATGTCTAAGGGTATTCGAAAATACCCCATGTATGTTCCGCGATTTTTTGTAGTTTTCGAGTTATTATTTTTTTTGTAATTTTTTCGAGTTTTCTTGCCGGTGGAGCTTCAAAAATTCATTTTTTTTTGGTAGTGAGTATTTTCAGTTTTTTTTCCTTGCGACAGTCTTGTCGTCTTGAATGTTAGTTTCATACAAAAAATAATTAACTTGCTAACATTCCTGCAAGTTACTCAAAAAAGTATCGATAGCAGGAATTTAAGTATTTAATGGTAAGACTGACATTTTTAACTTCACTTTAAAAATACAAAAATGAGGTTCTATATATGCTAGCTGACTTTAAAAACTATGCAGGTTCCTATGCCAAGCAAGAAAAAAAAAAAAAAGTACTTAACCTTCTAATAATTCACTGTAATCGGCCTTCGAAGGTTAGGCTAAAAATCCTTTTAAGCTTTAAAATAGGTGGCCCAAATACGCCATAAAAAAAAAAAACTGGAAAATACTCACTACAAAAACGACATGAATTTTTGAGGCGTGGAGCCTGCGGCAAGAAAACTCAAAAAAAAAATACAAATAAATAATACTTAACTCGAAAACTACAATAAATCGCGGAACATACATGGGGTATTTTCGAATACCCCTGGACATGAGGAATCAATTTTTTTTTTATGACGTGTATTTTTGGTCCACCCTGTATATCTAACTAAGTTACTTTAAGCATTAACTTTAAGCACGTCAATGGTTTGGCAGTCTACTGGAAGATTAAAAACTGATTGTGTAAGGGATGCAGAACTAAAGAAGGTGATATAATTATCTTTGTCCTTCAGAAAGATAATTTAGTCACTACACGTCTCATCCCTGTGCCATTATCCCAATTTATTTGGAGTCGCGCAATAGACAGGCTGTTCCTTCTGTACAGCTCTATCAGCTGTCATGTCAGTGTTCACTTTCTTCCTAGCCATAATAATTTTTCACGTATTCCATTCATCTTTTCTTTTATCACTACTTAATCTGAGAAATAAAATCCTAAAAAGATAAAGAACATAAAATGCATAGTCAAATGAGAAACTCTACATGCAATGTCAAGCATGCATAATATTTACGTAATTTTTGAGTTGGATTGGATAAAACAAACTTAAAAGAAAAACTGTCGGTATCGCCTGGTTGGTGAAAATTACATAAAAACTATCCAAGAAATGAATTTCCTCTTTTGTTTTTTTGTTATAGTCCATGGTCAACTCGTTTTAGTAGGTACGAATTAAATGGTTTTAAATCAAGAATCTGTATGGTTGTGATAATTGATTTGTCTTGATTGTTATCCTCAAACATGGTTTGTTATAGGTCTTTAACTTTTGCTAAGCTAAGCAGCACAGTCAGACCATTTGCCACTGCAGCCGCAGATCAAGATGTGATTAAAATTTATCTGAAGAGTACAAATCTGTTTGTTTCAAATGTGAAGCTCTTACGTCACACAAATGAGCTAGCGCGTAATAATTGTCGCCCAAGCATGAACACAATGCGATGCGCCCATAACAAACGCCCGCTCATAAGCGCTCCAAGCGAATCACGACTATGCTGCCCTGAAAATTGTTCTTGATGAGTACAAAAATAGCATCACAGGATATTGTGACATGTTGTCCTTGGTCACCCTTCACGGACATTTAACTGTTTTGATCATTTTGAATGTCATCATCATGTGGGTAAACGTAGGCATTTCCTGTTGTTATTGGCTACTGACTAGTAAAACAAGTCAAAAGCTGGTCATGCAAAAGTGGAACGTAAAGTCCATCAGCTTGCAACAATGATTTGGCTCAAAATTGTAGAATCGATTGAGGCAAGCAGGCGACAATGCTCGTGACCGATAGATTAAGGTGCCACAGTAGACAACTGGGCTCCGGCACCCAGTCGGGCGTGAGTGCCGTGACACGGGGTAAGCACGACGTATTGGCTAATGCAGCCAGGCTATGGACGCCGGATTGGCTAACGCGTGTCTCCTAGACAGCCTTGCAGTTTGAAATGTTTATGTGAACGACTGAGTGCACCCTAGGATGAGCCATTAGGACAAATAGGGTAGGTTACAACTTTCTGACCGTCCAACCAAAAAGATGTCCCTTTAAAAAACTAACAAACTTACCTATATCTACATAATTATTACAATTATTACCACTGTGTTGTTTATAATATGAGCAATAAGTCAGAATTATGCAATCATGTTTAGATACTTAATTTTAATCCAATTATACGAAACTTCAGGCTCCTGCCTCGTCGGTCTAGTGGTCGCAAGCGCTAGTGCTGAACATGAGTTCTTGGGTTCGATTCGTCTTTCGGTTATTGAGTTTATCTATCTGGAATTTTTCAGTAGCAGCCCGATGGCATTAGGTATAGGCTCGCCCCAAAAATACACGGGACTTAAACATAATTATGGAAATGTGTGTGTAATATAGGTACACAAACAAGGTTCATGTTATGTTTATGAAACTTCAAGCTATTATAGACAGACGCTTCGCACGAAAATACCATTGTAGAAAAAAAACATTTTCAGTAATGCACCGCTATCTTCATTTCTCCGATGGTAGGTATTCGAATACGTTGATTATCGAAATATAAGGCATTGTGTGTCAAACTTTCTCCAATTCAGTTTTGTATGAGCATGAATTCGTCGAAAAAGTATAACAAATTCAACTTGAATAAGAACGTAATGATAATTAACTCCGAGATAAAAGATCGCGCCGGATTATTACGAAACCGCCATTCATTTATAAGAGCATCACCATTTTAAATTGAATTGTAAATAGTTTTCATGTTGATTGTTTTTAATTCTCAGGGAAGTTATAAAAGGTGCTAGAAAAAAATCTGACAATCCGGTAAACAAGAAAATCTAAGAGACGGAACAAAAGAGGATCTGAACGGTTAAGCGGAACCTTCGATGTAGATTGAAAGAGGTGTGTCATTTAAAATTCAGATGTGATATGTGACGATAAGGTCGAAAATGCAAGTGCGTGTGTTGGGGCGGTCTTGGCCGGATCGGTATCGCCACAAAGAAGCAGAAGCTCGCACGAGTTCGTCGACCAACAACACACGATTGTTATCGGCAGAATCGCTACGCAATTAACGCGAATGTCTTCCCGAACGCTCACACGTCGGAAAAAATATGGTGTGTGTCTGTTATGTAAGGAAATATAAGAATCATTGAATAGTTAGAAGAAAAGTCTGTAAACACACGGTTAAAGTGAACGCTAGCTTCGCTCTCTCTATGTGAAAATATAACTCTTAAGTGACAGCGGCTCTTAGTTAATTGAAACCAGGTGAAATTACGTACCAGGACTAACGATTTCTTAACGAGGCACAAGTGGTGGTAGATTTCTACAGCCTGCTAGCCAATAACATTTAACTAAATATAGAAAAGTCTATTGCTAGAGTGAAAAAGGGAGAGGGTCGAGGCATTTGCCTTGCAATGGGACATTATAGGCTAGTTAGATAGAAAAGTGGCGAAAAACTTTAGTAAAACATGACCTAAGAAACCAAGTGACATAGTTTGAAGAGGTCATAAAAACTGTAACAATATTTACACTACTTCGACTGGCCTGCTTCCTACACAGTTAACAATACTTGAGCTCTCAGGTCACACAATAACTGTTAAAATTATGAATATTGCGATTATAAAACAAAGCAGATGGGATCGAGGTCATCTCGTCTGCAGCAGACATAACAGCATCTTTGTTCTTACCGCTTCCTCCAGTCTTGGATGAAGCTCCAGTCGCAGTGCTGATCTTCGTCGAGCACCGTAGCCTCATGGTGGTCAATCCCGCCGCCATGCACCAAATCGACCAGCTGCCGAGCTCTTTCGAAATTACCCTCAAACTCCACCACTAGGAACCCGTCAGAACTCATCGTTCCAAACACGTCCTTCTTGTACGTCGCATCGTTAATCGTCACGACGTCCAGTGTATCTTTACAGTCGTCAGCCTTAATTTCAGAATAAATAGCTTCTGGTACTTGAACCTCGGACACCATCTGTGTATTACCTCCGCCCTTATCTACTTCTCTACTGAGTCCCAAGTTACCCGTTTCTTCTAAGAGTCTATTGGCATAAATGACTTCTTCTTTAGCGGGCTCCTCTTTGAGTCGATATTCTTCTTTTTTTTGCTCATTATGTTTGCGAATTATGGAATCTCCAAAATAAATGACCACTTTATTGTTATTCTGTGTGATCTTATTCGCTAATCCACCTTCCGTAAGAGGTAAGTTTGCTTTTTTGTTCTTTTCCTGGGAAAGTCTCTGCGCTAATTCTTCATAACACGGAAGCCGGTTGTTGTATACCTTTTTGTCCGCAGAGCACTTGCTGAGCTCTTCCCTCCTCTTTTCCACGCTCTGGTATACTGGAGGTCGACAACACTCATCGAACTGGGACTGGGGGTTCCTTATGGAGGGTCGGGGTTCACTATAGATATGTTCTGTGGGCGACGACACCTGTGGCAAAGGAATGTACTTTTCATGAACATTCTTGGAAGTAGGAGCTTCAGTCTTTCTGAAATTTAGAACACTACGACGTACTTTTGATTCTGAAGCATCACTAATGTTTGTTTTCTTGTTCCGGGAGTTCCCGAGGAGTTTGAACAGAGCCTTGTGTTCGGACTGCGGCTTTACCCTATCAGTGCTGGGCGCGCGGCGCATGCGAAACGGTCCCGACTCCTCCTCAGAGGGGTGCGGGTACAGCTGCTCGCAGCTAGTGGACTTGTGCGTCGCAATCCTTGTCTTGTTGGAGGTGAGCGGGTCTCTGCTCTGCCAGTGCCTGACGGACAGGCGCGCGGCTCCGCGGATGAACTTCATGGGCTCCCACGCCTCCGCCTTCTTCAGTATGAAATTGTCGCACATGTTGTTTTTGTTGTTGGGTTTCCTGGAGTCCGCGGCGCGGCAGGACTGCAGCTCGCGGCAGAGGAAGCACGAACAACGCGCGGGGCACAGCATGTCTGCGCGGGCGTGCCGGCCGCACTGAGCGGAGCGCGCTGCGCCGGCGACGCTCGCCGTTACCCTCCAAGCAGCATTGTTGCCGTCGCCGTCACCCCGCTACAAGTCTCGCGGTAATTGCCGACACACGTGTTATCCATGGATTAATGTTACCGTTTTGATGAAAGCTCTATGCGCTCGATCTTGAGAATTTTTAATTGCTCTCTCGTTGATTACTTGTAAAAGATCAGTTAATAAAATCAGTCGTTTGATATTTATAGACAGTTTAAATGGTTGTGCACATGGTCGGGCGGCGCTGGAGTGGTTTGTGAGATGTGTGGCGGAGCTCGGAGGCTGGAGTCTGGACGGTAATACTTGCGTATGAAACTCGTCTATATTCAATGCGAGGTGAACGAAACCATAAGTTGTATAAGCTAAATATAGAGCACACTTCAAACAGAGGGGTTATTACTGAATCACTCGCAATGTAATGATATACCAAGCCTGCATGAATCGCCGACTCTGCAGTTTGTTTCCTGAGATACTTATTTATTACATCAGCATACAAAATAAACCAGGAAATACACTCGATAAAACTTTTGCAATTTGTTATTAAGAAATGTGTAAGCATTACATTCCATAAAGTGAAAAACAAAATGTCTTGCCTGCCGATAGGATTGTTTAAATCAAATTATAATTAAGAAAGTGAAAACCTTATCAAATTAATTTATAACTGGAACTAAAATCAAAACATTAGCTTTAGCACTAATTAGAAATACCTAATTGACTTGCTTTCGTAAAAATTGTTAGAATTGCGAGGTTTTTAATATCATCATCATCATATCAGCCGAAAGACGTCCACTGCTGGACATAGGTCTCCCCCAAGCACCGCCACTTCGACTGATTCTGTGCATCCCGCATCCAGCGGATTCCTGCGGCCTTTACAAGGTCATCGGTCCATCTTGTGGGAGGCCTTCCAACGCTACGTCTTCCGTTACGTGGTCGCCACTCCCCCACCCCACCCCACCTTTCGGCCACATCGGCCATCTGTTCTGCGAGCAATGTGTCCTGCCCATTGCCACTTAAGTTTGGCAATTCAGGCTATGTCGGTTACCTTGGTTCTCCTGCGGATCTCTTCATTTCTGATTCGATCACGTAGGGAAACTCCAAGTATAGCCCTCTCCATTGCTCTTTGGGTTTTCAATATGTATTCATGCAAACCCAGATAGAAGTAGGTGTACTTACCAACAACCAGCCAAGCCTCCGGACTTTTTGAAAGAAATGAATTCAAATCGTATTAGTAAAAAAAAAATTATGTAATATTCTCAACTTAAGATGAAATGAAACTGACATCAAAACGTGTATTGCAAGCTAAGTGTTAAATATTGGTGATACGATTTAATATGTTGGTACTTATTCCCAGCATGCAGACTTTTGCAAGCATTACAATATCAGCGCAAATTCTTTATGCAGTATAGGGACGGGCAAGCCGACTTAGAGCTTTCTTGTTTGCCCCTGGGCAAACAAGAATTTGGGGGCCCCTTGGAAAGTAAAAAAAGTGAATTCCAAAAAACATTTTTCTGTTATGTTTTTATTTATTGTTTTACTGTGGGTAAGATATTTAGATAGGTTGTACGTTATTAAATAAAATGCTGCAGTTATTAGTTGGATTCGAATTAACGATAATGGTTTCTTTCGGGATTTTTTTTCTGCAAAATCTTATATTATAATATTTATCCTCAGTAATTTTTTTGAACCATATCACGTTATATCGACATAATTGATAGATTAGTTACTCGTTCTCCACTACAATTGGTAATCATCAAGTAAAGGATTATTCCGCGCTTGCGGGGCCTTCGTGTGGTGCAGAGCCCTGGGCACGGACCCCTGTGCCCTTATGGTAAAGACGGTACTGATTATAGGTGCTCGCTCTGACAGGGTCATCTACACCCAGGGTCGTCTAAAAGACTGAAAAAAAAGACTCCGTATTAAAGTTGCGACAAACAAATGCGCGACAAATGCTAGAGCGATAGGTCGACCATCAGCGGTGCGACAGCACATCAGCTCGACGAACGTTAGCGCGACAGATTGTTTTCACGACAAACGATGGCACGACGAAACTTTTGATCGACGAACGTTAGTGTGACTGATTGTTTTCACGACCATCGATGGGACGGCGAAACTTTTGATCGACGAACGATAGCGCGACACAATGTTCGCTCGACAAACTAAAGCACGACAAACATTTCTATAATATTTTGTGTTGCTAATAGCAGATAAGAAAAAAAATGTAAAGTTTTAGGTTCTTTAATACATGGCTTTCGCCTACCTTGCACTCTGCCTCACAACTGCACTCGCGCACTGCAGTCATTTAACATTGACAATAAAGAATATTGCCTATAAAAACATTTATAAACGAAAGTACTTAGTACGTTACATTTTTTTTCTTATCAGCTGTTAGCAACAAAATATTTTAGAAATGTTTGTCGTGCCATCGTTTTTCGAGAAAACAATCTGTCGCGCTGACGTTCGTCGAGCTGATGTGCTGTCGCACCGCTGATAGTCGACCTATCGTACTGTCGCGCATTTGTTTGTCGCAACTTTGATACGGAGTCGAAAAAAAATGCGATCTGTTTTCAGAAAGTAAATAAATGAATCGGCAAAAGAAAACTCTTTTGAATGGATGAAGATTAGACTAAACGAGAAAAACGTTATTTTGTAACTGTACCAAGAACACGAAACTATACTGCCTAATTCATTTCACACAAGTGGACATCTATTTCTCTTCTTACCTATTTAAAAAGCGCACGCGCCGATATCGAGTGTGTTGCGAATAGCGACCGCCGGCTATGTTATGATGATGACCCACTATTATAATATAATATAACGCATATAACGCAATATTATGCGTTTCCGTTCCGGTATCAACACAATTAGAGCAATTATAAATACATATCGGACGTAGAGACAGACTTATGTGCTTTCCTTTTATATATTTGAGTTATGGACAGATGACAACGTACTCATTATTCTTTTAATTGATAACATATTCATTATAAATTGTTCCTCCGATCCGCCAAAATTTATGAGTTTTGTTTATGAGTTTTAGGTTGAATACAATGTGAACATCCTACAGCCAAAACTCTAGCTTTGAAAGTGTTTTAACGAACTTTTGCATTGTTAAGATTATAATAAGTACCTAATGATTAATTCGGCCCGACTTACGAGCTGTAGGTCGTGGGTTCGAACCCGAGCAGGCGCTGTACTTGGTGTAAATCATTTCATCACCACTGCTCTCAAAACGGTGATGGAAAACATCGTGAGGAAACCAGCATGGAACCAAAAATTCGAAGACATGTGACATCTACCAACCCGGCCCGCGTGGTAGATTACAGCCCACTCAGGGCCGTAGGCAGGGGGGGGGAGGGTTTGGGGGTTCAAACCCCCTCCCCCGAAATGTGAGAAACCAGTACCTACCCTAATTAATTGATACACGATCAACCAGAATCTAAATCGTTTAGAGACATTATTAATCAATTGCTTCATAAGTTCGAAAAATAACTCAACAACGTAAATAACGCAATGAATGTTGTTGAACTATCAAAACTAAACAGATTAGTCAGAATCGTTTACGAAAATGTGTTGCGTAATTATATAGCAGAATCTCAATCCAGAGATCGACCATCCTAAGGTATCTCCGTACTCTAATACATGTGATAATTGTAATCTATTTCGCAGTACTTTATAATCTACAAAAAGAATTCTGTCGTCTGTCTGTTGGTCTGTATTTTTATCTAGTCTGACTTTGTATTGAATGAATTCCTGCAACTTCAGCATTCTCTGAGGGAGTCCAACCTATCCAAGGCAGGGTGCAAAAATTTTCAAGCTCGCTTCGCTCGCTCTTTTGCATTCTGTAATCTCTTAATTCTCAAACTTTTCTGCTTAAGTCAATTAATTTACTTCTATTTCTGTACGAATGGTCAAAGACAAAGAAAACCTAACTTATTCGAGCGGTATGCAAAAAATTTCGAGCTCGGTTCGCTCGCTCTTGCATCCTATATCGTCCGTAGTGCAGTATCGTTGGGCACGCCACAATTGCGGCGATAAGTCCCCTCTTTGAGGAGTGGCTAGAGAGGCGCCACGGCGCCCTCACCTACCGCCTGACGCAGGTCCTCACCGGACACGGTAGTTTCGGGAGGTTCCTGTTTCAGATAAGGCAGGAGGAAACGCCCGGGTGTCACCACTGCGTGGATCGCCCGGAGGACACGGTGGAGCATACGGTGGAGGTCTGCCCGGCTTGGGCGGAGCACCGCCGTGTCCTCGTGCAGGCGATCGGCGGCAATGACCTCTCGCGTCCGGCTCTGGTTCATGCCATGGTGCGGAGCGAGAGGGCATGGCAGGCTGTCACCTCCTTCTGCGAAGCAGTAATGCTCGTGAAGGAGGAGGCGGGCGCGTGAGGCAGAGACTAAGGTCGCTCCCTCGAGCCCCTAGCCGCCGCGGTAGTAGACGCCCCGGGCGTCGGGAATCGATAGCCGATTTCCGGCCACCGTAGGCGCGGGCTTGCGGACGGAGAGTGATGGGTAGCTCTCCGTTCGATTAGGACCAAGCCCGGGTCGACGGCGCGTAGTGTTCCACGCGCGCCTCAAAGAGTTGTCAGCGAAGCTGAAGGGGTCCGTTAGGGCCGATGCCTACCACTGGGGTTGCGGATAAGTCCTAAGGGGAAACCGTGGCCCCGGTCTAGGTAAGGGAAGGAACACGGGTGGGTTTTAGTCAGTAAAAGTCTGACACGCCCTTTCGCTCCGCCCAGAGCGGGAGAAGTCATTTGATGATTTCCCACCCAAAAAAAAAAAAAAAAAAAGGGCAGTATCGTCCGGTGCAGTCCGCGAGGGCCTACTATGTATTCTAAATATAATTGTGGGGTGCAAAATTTTCGAGTTCGCTCTTATATTCTAGGTTCTTCTAGTTCTTATAGTTTTCTGCATACCTAGGCCCCGGGTCCCCATTTAGATTGGGCCCTCGATAATACTACTTTTTATAAATCTTTACTCTTTATTTACCCTCTCGAAATCAGAAATACTTTATTTCTTCTAAAAAAAATTTTCAACCCAAACCCCCCCCCGAAATGAATTCCTGACTACGGCCCTGAGCCCACTCCCTCTCACAGGAAGGAGACCTGTGTCCCAGCAGTGGGAACATTAATAGGCTAGGCTGATTATGATTAATTCGGAATATTTCGGAACGCAGTAGGTACCTACTCCTGAAAACGGCGAGTATTGTCATGAGGTTCCCTCTGCCGACCCCTTGACCACCTGCAGTACCTTGGCTTGAGCTCCTGTTCTAAACACTGCTATTGGCTCCTATAGTTTACTAAGTAGGTACTTAATGTAATATTTTAAAACTAAGTAGAACTTTGTATCGCTTCTAGGTAAGTTATTTATAGCATCAAAGCGTCGCCACGTGTTCCTGACGGCTCACAAACTAAATGAAAGTTCCAGTGTGTGATATTTCAGGAAGAGCCTACTACCTACTATTTATGTACACCTACATTTTTCACTTCTGCTTATGGCGTTTCCTATTTCCGTGATCTGCTACGCGCACTGTTACGTGATCTGCTACGCGCACTGTTACGTGATCTGCTACGCGCACTGTTACGTGACCTGCTACGCGCACTGTTACGTGATCTGCTACGCGCACTGTTACGTGATCTGCTACGCGCACTGTTAGAGCTACGCTACGTTACGGTTGCTGATAAGAACAGCGTTTTACTATGTTATCTTTTGAATGTAAAGTAGTAAATGTTTTATGCAGTTTTCGGTCCACTGTAACTAAGTACTTACTGGCACCGTGTATTGAATAATGTTATCATGTAAACCTACGACAAGTAGACACATAAGGTAAATACATTCCTTAATCTTTCCTATTACTGAAATAACTTTAGTTGTAACCAAAGATTACAGCGCAAACTGGTGGCAGGAAATGTTCCTCAGTTTTATTTTTACCTAAAACGAACGACTTTGTAACACCAACTAACATACAAAACTGTGCCAAAAAAACTTAAGTAACTTTTGAACTCTTTTGAATTACAAAATTATAATAAAGTTACGAAAAAACCGAGTGAAAATAGTAATAAAACGAGCAAGTAACAGTTACTTTCGTTGCATAAATACGGGTATTGTTCACTTCATAATCATAGTGAGTTTCAAAACATATTTCCCATCCCAGCTAGAGAAAGTCCTTCGCTTTATATAAAGTTTATTTAGCCATTGTTTTACTTAATTTTCACATGGAAAACTCTGTTTGTTATAGATGAGTACCCGATGATAATACACGACACAATGTAGTTATAAGAAGTTTTATGGTTTCGTTGACACCTTAGTAAGTAAGAGTCGAAACGACACTTCAGACTCGACCAGGGAAGAGGCTAAAATGATCCCGGTCAAGTTTTCAGTGCTGCAGTGTGGACAGAGGGCAAGAACTAATGTTGGTAATTTTGCGGACGTCGAGTCCACCAAAACGGGTGAGTAGTGTGGCTTGCAGCCACGCTTGGTCATCTATTTTAAAATAATATGTTAGTGTTTAGTGTGCTGTGAATAATTTGGTCAATTTTGTCCAAAAGGTGGTTGCTTCCATAAAGGGGAAGAGCGTAGAAAATATACAATGTAGAGACTACCATACAACAATAAATGAAAATACTGGCTCTACTAATGCGTAAGAGTATTTTGGAACTGTCAAATAAATAATCCTAGCTTAGACATTAATAAATGAGTTTTTCAAACAAATTAAATGTAGTCTATGCCGGATCCACCCTAAGCCTATAAATTCCGTTTATCCATACTAGGCCTAGGGTGGATTCTCGGGCATACGTTTCCGAATATCCACCTTAGGGTTTATTTTTAGGGTGGATAAACGGAATAAGCCGAGCCGACTATGGATTTTGCCGAGCTATATTGAATAAATATTCCATTGAATTTTTGTATGCAGAATGGGAACGTCATTAGGGACACGCCGTTAAATTTTTTGTTGTATTGTCGTAATTTTTGTAGTAATTTAATGTATGTATATTATTAGGTCTATACTTCCTTGAGTAGCTTTCAAGGTGCGCCTGCGCATGTTACGCCATTGTTCTGCGTGCGCCTAGCTAGTGAAACCGCAAGAAATCGCAAAAACTGAAGAAGATTTTGTTTTCTTTTATTTTCATAAAAAAACAAGACGTCCCTCCATGTTTATGCTCCAAACCTTAATCTACTTCCACATATTACGATCTAAGATTTTCCAATAATAAATTGGGATAAGGACAAGAGGATGATGATATTCTTGTTATTCAATAAAATATATCTATGTACACACACTTTACGCATAATTAAATTTCATATTTTGATTTGCAGTGCATCAATTTACAACATGTAAGAAAAACCCTGTGCGATCCGTGAGGGTGTTGTATCGTACTGAGAGTCTACTTAGGTATGTGGTGATTATCTATCAGGAAAAAAAAGTTATTCGCCACATCTTTTTTCAATGGGTACTTTTACGGAGAGGAGAAAAGAGGAGCGGAGATGTGCCAATATTAACCAATAAAATCTTGACTCCGCCCCTGAGTTTAGATCAGTGATCCTAAGTTAAGATTCTATTGGTTAATTTTAGCACATCTCCGCTCCTCTCCTCTCCTCTCCGCTTCAGTGGACAGGCAGCCTTACGACCCCTGTTGAAAGTATACTATTTTTTTTAATGGATTTCGGGTAATTATGATAAGTACGAAAATGTGATTTTAAATAGCATTTTTTTTATTTTTTATTACTATTTGTTTTGGTAATGGTACTGCAGTACCCATGTGCCCCTTTCGAATCGGACTGCGTTTTTTTTACACATTGTATGTAGATTCTATAGATCATATCCTCCCTTTAGCGGTTAATGCTTATAAATCTTTTATTCAAGACGAAAAACTAACTGCATGGTTTACAAGCCTTTATCTAACAGTAACAAGCAGAAGTTACACGAAGCAAAAAATTACCTTCTGTTACACTGTTACTCGTAAGAATGAAAGTATCCATTGATATTTGAAATAAAAACCCGTGTTCGCGTGAACTCGCAGTTAATTGTAGGTGTCGTCTAGTTATTATTTTATGTAATGAATAGGTGCTCCTGAGGTTTTTTGATAGCGAAACCTGTTATTGTAACGTTGGATGAATGAACTTTTGCGGCTTTCAAGATCTGCTACAAACAGTAGTTTAAATCACAGCTATTTGATTGTGGAGAAAACTTTGCAGCTTATAATTAATATATTAAAAAGAGCCTAATAAATCTAGAGAGTTCTGGCGTTAGTAATTAACAAGTTCAGTAGTGCTGTGAGCCCGCCTGGAGGGTTCACCTAGTCGCATATGGAATGACGGGAGTCCTCGCGGAGGACTAATTTTTTAGCGAATACAGCATTATAAACCGTGAAAATAAAATCTGATGTTTACTTTAACAAGCTGTATTAGCATATGCGATGGTTTTAAAATCCAAGCATTTTTATTTTTTTGAACAATTTTTGTTCACCATTACAAATATTCACAAAAAATTTAAAAGGGTGGAAGCTACATCGATAAGATCTCGACCCCCTGAAAATACTACTTCACTTCGTTTTACCGTGCTTCATAACACGGTTTTAAACGTAATGCCGTTAACCGTCCGCGATGTTTAGGTAAAAGAGTATTCTGAAAGCGGGCAATGTCGCAAATATGTAGATGTCAAATTTTTCGCTGTTTTGATTAATTTGGCAATATTATTGTATGGAAATATGAAATGTGGCTAACTAGCGAACTAGAATATTGATTATAGAATGCAATTTCACATCGTAACACCGAATATTTCGTTTTACGGGTACTACTTCAAATTCAATGTTATAATTGCAATTCCTTATTAATATTCTAGTTCTCTAGTTAGCCACATTTCTTATTTCCATACAGTATTGCCAAATTAATCAAAACAGCTTTAGCGCAAACGTAATGCCGGTAACCCTCGCGGAGGGTTCACTTCCAATATGTATGGCGGCATGGCGTATGACTTCTATGAAAAGTGGGTGGAGTCGAAAATGTTAAAGCAAAAATCTTAATGTCACATAGGGCCAACATCATCACAGACTGCTCAAACAATCAAACCGAAGGCCCGATACCTAAGTATACTGTCTCATTTACCTAGCGAAAAGTTTAATTGTCTATCCATCCTATGATCCTATTATATGTATGTACTAGCTTTTGCCCGCGGCTTCGCCCGCGTGGATGTCGGAAAATATCCCACAGGAACGTGCTACCGGGATTCAGAGTATCCTATGTCCTACCTAACTCAGGTCATGGCCTATCCTTATACCTTCTTTCTTCTTTTTCAATTGAAAAGTTAAGTATGTTCTCAATCCAGTTTGGAAATTCGGGCAGCCGAGCCGCTTACAGCTTTGAGACGGAAACCTTTTTTTTTTTTTGAGATATCATCAAATAACTTCTCTCGCTCTGGGTGGAGCGGAAAGGCATGTCAGACTCTTACTGACTAAAACCCACCCGTGTTCCATCAGTTGCCTGTACGTCGCCTGGGGCCACGGTCTCCCCTTAGGACTTTCCCGCAACCCCGGCAGGCATCGGCCCTAGCGGACCCCGTCAATTGTGCTGACATCTCTAAGAGGCGCGCGTAGAACACAACGCGCTGTCGACCCGGGCCTGGTCATTATCGGACGGCGAGCTACCCATTGTGACAGGGCGCTAGTCCTACTCTTTTTTTCTACCCACAACGGGGAAGCTCTTGGCCTGCATCTCACCTGATGGTAAGTGATGATCAGGCCGATGGTGGACGCGAGCTTCACCCGGAATCTTCAACCATTAGGGGAACAGCTTATCTTATCTACTGCCGAAACACAAACATGCTGTTAACATTGTTGTTATACTCACACTATCGCCCGGTAAAAAAATAGAAAACAACTGGTTTATATGACTCTAAATGCCTTACTTAAAATACTAATTATTAATTTTCCTATTAATAATATCATTAATTTGTAATACCTACTCTAGGGCCGCCATTGAACACACAATACTTATGTACATGACGTTAGAAAGGTTAATTTATGAACTTTAATAACTTTTGACAGACTGGGAAAATTGTAATTAAATAAAGATTAAATGATAATTCAAGATAAGGACTATTAAGTATATTTCCAATACCTTAAATCTCTTTAAAATAAGACACAAAAAAATCAATATTACATGGAAATTTTAAATTCAACCCCTATTTTACCCCTTTGGGGGTTGATTTTACAAATACTCTGATACGCGTATTTCCTTATTTTTTACGAAAAGCGTAAATGCAAATTTTCATATCGCTAACATAAGAAATCCCACAAACCATACAAACTTTCATCCCTTATATCACCCCCTTAAGGGTTATTTTTGAGACAAAAAGTACCCTATGTCTTTCTCCAGGATGTCATCTTCCTCCTTGCCAAATTTTAAAATCTCTTGAAAATAAGATCAAAAAATCAATTTTACATAGAAATTTTAAATTCAACCCTTATTTTACCCCTTTGGGGGTTGATTTTACAAAAACTCTGATACGCGTATTTCCTTATTTCTTTCCAAAAGCATAAATTTAAATTTTCATATCGCTAACATAAGAAATGCTGGGTTTCCCATACAAACTTTCATCCCTTATATCACCCCCTTAAGGGTTATTTTTGAGACAAAAAGTACCCTATGTCCTTTTCCAGGATGCCATCTATCTCCTTGCCAAATTTTATCGAAATCCGTTCAGTGGTTTAGCCGTGAAAAGGTAACATACAGACAGACAGACAGAGTTACTTTCGAATTTATAATATTAGTATGTAAGTATGTATGTAGATACACCTATCATTATCATAGGTAGTTAGTAGGTATATGCGATCATAGGAATATGAATCATAGGTATATATGTAGAGATATACCTACCAATCTAACACTATACCTTCCTTATTATTTAAATATTATCTTGTGTAAAAATAAAATTATACTAACACTGAAAAATTAACTCTTCTATGAATACTGCAACAAAAATCTGTACCTGCCCACTGGTTTAATTTAAACCTATTTGTTATCTTTATCACCGTTCAGTTAAAAACCTCGAGCGTTCTACCATTGAGTCGTCAACTGTAAGCACCTACAAGTGTTGAACTCTTGTAACCTTTCATAAAAAATTGATGAGGATTTCCCATAATAACATTTATATTTGTAAAAAGAAATGTGAACATTTGGGATCTGTCTCGCTCTCGTGAATTCGTGATTCGTGGACATTCGCAGATTATTTCGTAATTTGGGCCGCGTTTGTGAAGGGTTGACGAATTTTGGTGTCTTTTATTTGGACAAAGCTTATTTTCGTCAATTAACTTTTTGTTTTTATTCAGTATGGTTTATTAATGTTCTAAGGCGATAAAATTAATAAAATATAGATTTCACGACCTGAAAATATTTTTACTAAATATAAGATTAGGTAACTTTATGTACATACGGACGTTATCCCATCAAAATAATCAATACAAAATAAATCTCCGTACACATGCACATTTCTGAGGCCCGCAGAAATAAAATGATATATGTATTACGTCCAATTCAATTGAAGCCACACAGCCCTGCCTCGCGGCTACCGTGCGGCGATCGCTCAGCAATGGCGTCCGAATTGAGAAACAGGAATTATCAGAGATGTGGAATGCCATCAGTGTCCGGCTATCGGGACCGGACAGTATCGCGCCGGGAGACAAATGTCCGCTAATTATCTCAACCCGGACATACCAACGAAATGTATTGAGTTCACGAGATAAAACAAAAAAAAAGGCCAAAATTGTATAAAACGTATCTTTTCGGACATTCTCTGGGATACAAAATATATATTAGTAGTTAGTGGTAATTTTTTAATAGTTATAAAGGTTTCACGAGAATGATTAAGTTACAACTTGTGAAGGTTACAATTTGAAGGTTACGCATTCCTATGGGAATGCGTAACCTTCACAAATTCAAATCGTTCAACAAATACCGGAATCAACCACCACGGAAAGGCAAAGGGTCTAAAATATCACAGAAATAGTTATTTGTTATACAAGAGTGCAAAGTTGCTTTTTAACCGCGTGTTCAATTTTGATGACCGAGCAAGCGAAGGATTCTAAAATTGAATCACGAGCGCAGCGAGTGATTCAAAATTAGAAGCCTGAGCGTTAGCGAGGGAATCAAAAGAGCACGAGGTGAAAAATCTTTGCACTCGAGTGCAACACGTAACTTTTCATTCCACCTCAGCGAGGAAATGACTAAATGCAAAAAAAAAAACGTTTACAATCACAAGATAGGTACACTTTTATTTCAGTTTAGGTATTAATTACTACATTATAACAGGTAAGTATTACAGAATAATCTTTAAATTATAACAAAATAATACTAAGGTATAATTAAGAAAATTTTAAAGTAACGTTGCTACAGTTATTTAAATTGAGTGTAATATTTTTGTTTGGTACTGTAATATTGGTGTTAGTCACTTGTGTACTGTTTTTCGGTAAACTATCTGTCATACTTAATAGTTGTACCGATTCATCGGATTCCCTTGGCGTGAATGTTGGAGAGAGAGGGAGATGGTTAGGTGTTTCATAACGGCTTATTTTTGATGTAGAAGGGCCAGTCCAAGGATCCGATTGAGGCTCTTTCAGTGTAATGGCTCCTACGATGCCTTCACATATTTTAGACTTATTTTGGATGGAATCCTCTATGTATCCCTCTACAACTGCATTGGACTTCCAGCCTCCGTGGCGCTTAAGGGACAGGAGATCAGCTCCGGAATCAGCCAAAAGTGTGGCTGAAGTTCGTCGGAAACAATGACCCGTGTACAACAGGGGTTCTGGAAGTTCAAGAAATGTTGCTATTTCTCGTGGGATACTGCCAATTTTATTAGTACCCATAGGCTGTCTAACACACTTTCCATTGCGATACTGTAGAAAAAATCGATTGATTGGAGTGTTAGGCGGGCGTAAGGCTTGATATTTCTCAACAATCGTTACGTATTCCTTGCGAATGACGAAGTTGCGGTCTCTTTTTGTCTTTGTATTAGGTAAATTAATTAATAGTAAGTCATCTGAATGTTTCTCAATGTTTTTGACATTAAGTTGTGTTAGTTCATTAGTTCGACATGCTCCGTTTATTCCAATAATAAGAACAACCTGTAACGTAAAGAGTATTGTAGTAGATAAATGAATAAAATTGATATGAACGCATAATTATGCCTATCAACATCTACTAAGTATACTATTTAATTGAGATTAATATACTTAAGTAGATACTGAATGTGCAACTGACTTACTTTTGCCGCCAAATATACGGAATCGGGTGCTTCGTTAAGAAACTTTTCAATATCAGATACTGTGAAAACCTTCGATTTTTTTGGTTGATGACCAGATGAGGCTCTTTTTAAAAATGCCACTAATTTAGGATAGGTATCGATATGTTTGTCTTTTTTCATCTTTATTGTTGCTTTTAGCATCGAATACGTACTCCATAGAGTGCTTGCTTTCTTGTTCTCGGATAATTCTATAAAATATGCCAGCAAAACGTTTTCTGAGAAAGTTTTGGCTCCTTTTGCTAGTCGCCACGTGTTGAACATATCGTACTGTTTTAAATACTTCTCGCGTGATTGTTGAGGGAGAAAGCTCATTTGCGCATTATTAACAGTTTCAGTCAATTCTGTTGGCGTCAAGCAAACTTCCTCGTCGCTAGAATCACTCATTTTAGTTTTTTCACTTGTTTTCAAGTTTCTTGTTTTTAATAAAAGGTTTAACAATGACGTGAAAAAATGCCGCGTAAAGAACCGCGTACAAAGCAAATTGAAAAAAGAACACCAAGAAGGTTCCGAGTCTGAGTTTTTAAAAAAATTAAAAAAAAGTTGTATGATATATTCGGCACCATAGAGGTAGCAGTAAATAGGTTTAATGTTTTTTTTAATTCACAAACTTAGTGCACACGATGTTCTAAATTCAATTTACTTTATCCTCTAGCGAATAAAAACGGCTTTTCCACTCAGATATTGAAGATTAAAAATACTCTTTCCGAGATGGTGGGATGAAAATATTATTTTGTATTGTGTAGCAAAACTATTGGAACCGTTTCGAACAGTGCTATAAACATGTCAACAAATGTTGGGACCCGTTATGCATATCTGATAGCAAATAGCCCAACAGTCCAATAGATCAGATCGCTGGAATGATAACACTGGTGATAGTGAGTGCACGAAGCGACAGCAAAGCAAGAAGCTGACCTACGAATGAGCTGACACTATACGAGCTAGGATTTTGGTTTTGGCACCACGGCTAGATATGATCACCCAAGCGGACGATAGAGTGTTTAAACTTATACGTATACTAACAAGAGGAGCTTGCTGTGAAATGCTGTTTCGACCCATTTTTTTCATAGCCATACCGCTATAAATATTGGAATAGTGAACCCTCTGGGAGGGTTACCTCCATTACATTTGCGCTAAAGTTAACCATCGAGAACGGTCAACGGCATTAGGCTTTAAAACGTTTTCTGGGGGTCTTGTCGCTATACGTAGTTACTAACCTTTTAATTTTTTTGTGAATGAAAATTTGTGCCCGTGAATTAAAATTTAAATAAATTACGATTTAAAAACCAATGCATATACTAATAAATCTTGTTAAAATAAACATTATCTTGTTGAATTCGCTAAGAGAAACCTACATTTAAAATGAGCCCTGCGCGAGGGCTCCCGGCATCCCATACGTGACTAGGTGAACCCTCCAGGAAGGCTCCCGGCATTGAACGTGAAGTATAAAAGACAAGTTCATTAGCACTTGTCCCATCTGCGAAACCAGTCCAAGATTACTTGCATGGACCACAGCTACGGTCATATAGACGATGCATCGGCATTCGACAGCTATCTCTACAACTGCATTAATTGTAAAGAAAAGTAAGACCTACTCTTATCCTATCGCACCGTGTTAAAGCAGGAATTCTAAATACGCGTCCGGCGAGGTCCACGCGCCGCCCGGCAGGTCGCCGGATGACGCACGGGCCGGTCCGGCTAACGGCATGACACGCCTAACTTACGATACTGATACTGCCACATCTGTCCCATTTACGAGCACAAAACGATGCATTCGTATTAAATGTTAATTTGCGGTCTTTAAGACGCGTTTACGAGCTCTCATTGGACAAGTTATGATTATGATGATTTATTGTAAAAGTAAGTAGAAAGCTATTTCCGTCGGGGAAACGCTTCAGTTGGCTGTGGGAAATTCGGATGCGAGAAAAATACGCTGATCCATGTGGAAGCGATTAACAAGAGAAACTACAGGCATTATAAAAACTGTCACAGTTGACACAGGAAGCTTTGCACTTTTGCTAGAAAATGTGTTTTATTAAGAAGGTACCTTTTGGTTGAAGGTTATTAGGAAGGTTAAAATTATGGTCTCGTTCGAAAACCAGTAGGTAAACCAAGAAATTGGTAATCGTTTTGACAATCTTCACGCATTACCAACTGTCAGAGGAAGGTCACAGGAAGCGTCCAAGTGGGGACCTCGGACGGGTCTCTTTGTGTGCCAAGCCAACAGATCTGTTTAATTCAAGCCAACGATTTTTTATGCTAATAAATCATCGGTTAAGAGAAATAGGTAACCGACCTACGTATAAGTCTAAATCGGAAAGAACAAATAAAACTAAAATATTCAATTTATTCTCTTTAACTTAAGAGGGTTTATTCTGAAAGTTGGCAACATCGCAAATAGATGTCAAAATTTCGCTGTTTTAACTTTTGATAATATTTCTGTAGGGAAATAAAAAATGTGGCTAACTAGCAAACTAGAATATTGATTATGAAATGCAATAATTAATATCGTAACACCGAATAGTTAGTTTCAGATGTAAAAAAAGTATTTGGAAACTTTCCAATTATGCCTTTTTTTCACCTAAAACGGGTACAACATCAAATTCAATGTTATAATTGCAATTCATTATTAATATTCTAGTCAAATTGGTTAGCCACATTTCTTATTTCCATACAGTATTATTTAATTTCCAAATTAATCGAAACAGGTAAATATTTGACAGCTATTTACGACGTTGCCAACTTTTAGGATGCACCCTCTTAAACCTTTTTCTAGATGCCTGAGCCTTGCTCCTGCAGTCCTGCTGCGCTAAAACACAATAATGACCGCTTTCACTAAAACTAGGAGAAACATAAATAAACGCCTCAATATTATTGCATTTTTGGATTTTCAACTCTCGGTGCTGAACCGAGGCCACGCCGAGGCATTCATTTAGGTAATTAATTGACTCAGGCGTGACTTTGCGGAAATCCATTATAAGATACAATAGACGATGTATATTTAGTAACTTAATCCGTTTAACTGTTCTTAAAGAGTTAGAGAACCCTGTAAGAAATCGACACGTGTTTCGCCCATCCACGAGGCATCCTCAGGACGACGATTGACTTGGCCACGACGCGAGCCAAACGCAAAGTGAGCACACTCACTTTGCGTTTGGCTCGCGTCGTGGCAAAACTTCCGTGTCCGAGTTCGCAACAAGTCAATCGTCGTTCTGAGGATGCCTTGTTGAGGGGCGAAACACGTGTCGATTTCTTACAGGGTTCTCTAACTCTTTAAGAACAGTTAAGCGGATTAAGTTACTAAATATACATCGTCTATTGTATTCATTTAGGTGTCACCTAGTGCTCGAGAAAACGGGCCAAAGACCTTTTAGACCTTACACTCTGGACTTACACTTATAGGGTTCAATTAACACATACCTTCTAGGTTTGGGTCGCAGGATTTCGTGCGGCGCGGGCTGCCTGCGCGGCGTCCAGGCGGCGCAGGCGCAGGCTCGCTCGGTGCGCGGCTCCCCCGCGCCGGCGCTGGCGCCGCTAACGCTCAGCGGCGCCTCCTCCGCTCGCGGCGTGCACGCATCCTCACTGGAAACAATAAACTCATTGTTACATACTTATGTTCGTCGTAGCAGCTACGCGCTACGCCATTGCTACGAAAATTTTAATTTCGGTCCTGCGAACAATTTGATATTTTTGTACGGATGCTGATTGGAACTGAAGGCGCCATTGCAGATAGATATTAATATTCTGTTATTCGACAATTAATTCTAACTACCGTTGAAAGCGGAACCTTAATCTAACAAATAGCTGTTTAAAACAAGTTATAAACAAATTGCCCTTTGCTGCACAACACTCCGTTATCCTAGTATCACAAAACGCGCCAAACTATAAGTCTTCTATCTTTTAAGAGTATTATAAATATTGGCGTAAACTAATACTATTAGCAGAAAGTAACTGTTCACTTTACTGTTAACTATAGTTTATTAAATAAGATAGCCTTATAGGCTTTGTGGTAACAAGCTGAGCTTTGGACTGTAGCTTTAAACTACTAGATTCAAATCTCACAAACGATTGTTAATTATCGTTTGAGGCCCAATCATGGTTGCCAGCTGGTGTATATAAGCTTTCGCCAAGAGAGCTAGAAAACTCTTGAGGTGTCACAGTGCATATTTCTTGGAATTCGCAGATTTCGCTTCGGTGTGCACCTAGATCAAAGATTTGACAACGAGATAGTTGGTAAACAGCGACAACGAAATTCTGATATAGATACCCTCAGCAAACTGAAGCGTTAGTCAAAATGTATGTCATTTTGACTAACGCTTCAGTTTTATAAATATTAAATATTGATCAAAATATTTAATTTATATCGGAACAGAAGTAAAATTCAAAGAATCTAAGCATAAAACGCTAAAAAGTAGTTTACCAATTGAATCATTTTGTGTCAATTTTGATGATATGTAAAAGTAACAGTGTTAATTGTTGCTGACCGTACAAGGTTGTGATTCCAAAGCTTTATAAAGCACAAGCGTTAACCTAACAAGCTGACCCACGTCAACCCACTCCCATATTTATATTAGCTGATCCCACTCCTATGACACATTCGTGCAGTCACGCACCCTCAAACGTCGCGGAACTGCGTTCCCATCACGTACGTGGCGTGGCAGACAAGGCGCCCGTTGTCGGTAGCACAATGAGCCCCCTGTGGCCGCGTGCGGCAGGCATGCGCATGCGCAGGAACGTGCGTACTCGAGGGATTGCGGTACCGGTTCGTTGCTATTTGAACTAGATACGCGGTACTGTTTGTAGGTGATAATAAGCTTTGAAACGGCATATTTTTGCTTTGTAGATCCCCTCGAAACTTTTACGGAGAGAGACAGGTTTAAACAAGGCGATAAATTCATGAGCAAAACGTGTCCGTAGAGAACACAATAGGCTGTTGTCAGTTTTAGCACTCCATTCCTTTTATATTCCTGGAACTGATTGCAGTAGAGATGTACCTAATGATGTAGTCGGTCTATAATTACCGCATTGTTGACGGAAAGTCAAAGTGTTTCGAAGGACATCATGATCGTCTAATGTATCCCTTACGTTTAATGATAACTGGTAGAAATTACATACGTATTCGTGTATTCTATTTTATTTAGACAACAATAGGTTGTTTAACTAACGTTCTTACAGTTTCTCTAACTACTACCTTTTGAGTAGATTCCTACGTGCAGCCTCTGAGTAGATTTCTACGTGCAACTTTTGAGTAGATTCCTACGTGCAGCCTTTGAGTAGATTTCTACGTGTAGCCTCTGAGTAGTTTCCTACGTGCAGCTTTTGAGTACATTCCTACGTGTAGCCTCTGAGTACATTCCTACGTGTAGCCTCTGAGTAGATTTCTACGTGTAGCTTTTGAGTAGATTTCTACGTGCGGCTTTTGAGTAGATTCCTACGTGCAGCTTTTGAGTACATTCCTACGTGTAGCCTCTGAGTAGATTTCTACGTGTAGCTTTTGAGTAGATTCCTACGTGCAGCTTTTGAGTAGATTCCTACGTGCAGCTTTTGAGTACATTCCTATGTGTAGCCTCTGAATATATTTCTACGTGTAGCTTTTGAGTAGATTTCTACGTGTAGCTTTTGAGTAGATTTCTACGTGCGGCTTTTGAGTAGATTCCTACGTGCAGCTTTTGAGTACATTCCTACGTGTAGCCTCTGAGTAGATTTCTACGTGTAGCTTTTGAGTAGATTCCTACGTGCAGCTTTTGAGTAGATTCCTACGTGCGGCTTTTGAGTAGATTCCTACGTGCAGCTTTTGAGTACATTCCTATGTGTAGCCTCTGAATATATTTCTACGTGTAGCCTCTGAGTAAATTCCTACGTGCAGCTTTTGAGTACATTCCTACGTGTAGCGTCTGAGTAGATTTCTACGTGTAGTTTTTGAGTAGATTCCTACGTGCAGCTTTTGAGTACATTCCTACGTGCAGCCTCTGAGTAGATTCCTACGTGCGGCTTTTGAGTAGATTCCTACGTGCAGCCTTTGAGTAGATTCCTACGTGCAGCCTCTGAGTAGATACCTACGTGTAGCTTTTGAGTCCATTCCTACGTGCAGCTTTTGAGTACATTCCTACGTGCAGCTTTTGAGTACATTCCTACGTGTAGCGTCTGAGTAGATTTCTACGTGTAGCTTTTGAGTAGATTTCTACATGCGGCTTTTGAGTAGATTCCTACGTGCAGCTTTTGAGTACATTCCTACGTGTAGCCTCTGAGTAAATTCCTACGTGCAGCTTTTGAGTACATTCCTACGTGCAGCTTTTGAGTACATTACTATGTGTAGCCTCTGAATATATTTCTACGTGTAGCTTTTGAGTAGATTTCTACGTGTAGCTTTTGAGTAGATTTCTACGTGTAGCCTCTGAATATAGTTCTACGTGTAGCTTTTGAGTAGATTTCTACGTGCAGCTTTTGAGTACATTCCTACGTGTAGCCTCTGAGTAAATTCCTACGTGCAGCTTTTGAGTACATTCCTACGTGCAGCTTTTGAGTACATTCCTACGTGTTGCCTCTGAATATATTTCTACGTGTAGCTTTTGAGTAGATTTCTACGTGTAGCTTTTGAGTAGATTTCTACGTGCGGCTTTTGAGTAGATTCCTACGTGCGGCTTTTGAGTAGATTCCTACGTGCGGCTTTTGAGTAGATTCCTAAGTGCAGCCTCTGAGTCGATTCCTACGTGTAGCTTTTGAGTACATTCCTACGTGCAGCTTTTGAGTACATTCCTACGTTTAGCGTCTGAGTAGATTTTTACGTGTAGCTTTTGAGTAGATTTCTACGTGCGGCTTTTGAGTAGATTCCTACGTGCAGCTTTTGAGTACGTTCCTACGTGTAGCCTCTGAGTAGATTTCTACGTGTAGCTTTTGAGTAGATTTCTACGTGCGGCTTTTGAGTACATTCCTACGTGCAGCTTTTGAGTACATTCCTACGTGTAGCCTCTGAGTAAATTCCTACGTGCAGCTTTTGAGTACATTCCTACGTGCAGCTTTTGAGTACATTCCTATGTGTAGCCTCTGAATATATTTCTACGTGTAGCTTTTGAGTAGATTTTTACGTGTAGCCTCTGAATATATTTCTACGTGTAGCTTTTGAGTAGATTTCTACGTGCAGCTTTTGAGTACATTCCTACGTGTAGCCTCTGAGTAAATTCCTACGTGCAGCTTTTGAGTACATTCCTACGTGCAGCTTTTGAGTACATTACTATGTGTAGCCTCTGAATATATTTCTACGTGTAGCTTTTGAGTAGATTTCTACGTGTAGCCTCTGAATATAGTTCTACGTGTAGCTTTTGAGTAGATTTCTACGTGCAGCTTTTGAGTACATTCCTACGTGTAGCCTCTGAGTAAATTCCTACGTGCAGCTTTTGAGTACATTCCTACGTGCAGCTTTTGAGTACATTCCTACGTGTAGCCTCTGAATATATTTCTACGTGTAGCTTTTGAGTAGATTTCTACGTGTAGCTTTTGAGTAGATTTCTACGTGCGGCTTTTGAGTAGATTCCTACGTGCGGCTTTTGAGTAGATTCCTACGTGCGGCTTTTGAGTAGATTCCTACGTGCAGCCTCTGAGTCGATTCCTACGTGTAGCTTTTGAGTACATTCCTACGTGCAGCTTTTGAGTACATTCCTACGTGTAGCGTCTGAGTAGATTTTTACGTGTAGCTTTTGAGTAGATTTCTACGTGCGGCTTTTGAGTAGATTCCTACGTGCAGCTTTTGAGTACGTTCCTACGTGTAGCCTCTGAGTAGATTTCTACGTGTAGCTTTTGAGTAGATTTCTACGTGCGGCTTTTGAGTACATTCCTACGTGCAGCTTTTGAGTACATTCCTACGTGTAGCCTCTGAGTAAATTCCTACGTGCAGCTTTTGAGTACATTCCTACGTGCAGCTTTTGAGTACATTCCTATGTGTAGCCTCTTAATATATTTCTACGTGTAGCTTTTGAGTAGATTTTTACGTGTAGCCTCTGAATATATTTCTACGTGTAGCTTTTGAGTAGATTTCTACGTGCAGCTTTTGAGTACATTCCTACGTGTAGCCTCTGAGTAAATTCCTACATGCAGCTTTTGAGTACATTCCTACGTGCGGCTTTTGAGTAGATTCCTACGTGCAGCCTCTGAATATATTTCTACGTGTAGCTTTTGAGTAGATTTTTACGTGTAGCGTCTGAATATATTTCTACGTGTAGCTTTTGAGTAGATTTCTACGTGTAGCTTTTGAGTAGATTCCTACGTGCGGCTTTTGAGTACATTCCTACGTGCAGCTTTTGAGTACATTCCTATGTGTAGCCTCTGAATATTTTTCTACGTGTAGCTTTTGAGTAGATTTCTACGTGTAGCTTTTGAGTAGATTCCTACGTGCGGCTTTTGAGTACATTCCTACGTGCAGCTTTTGAGTACATTCCTATGTGTAGCCTCTGAATATTTTTCTACGTGTAGCTTTTGAGTAGATTTCTACGTGTAGCTTTTGAGTAGATTCCTACGTGCGGCTTTTGAGTAGATTCCTACGTGCAGCTTTTGAGTACATTCCTACGTGTAGCTTTTGAGTACATTCCTACGTGTAGCCTCTGAGTAAATTCCTACGTGCAACTTTTGAGTACATTCCTACGTGGAGCCTCTGAATATATTTCTACGTGTAGCTTTTGAGTAGATTTCTACGTGTAGCTTTTGAGTAGATTCCTACGTGCGGCTTTTGAGTACATTCCTACGTGCAGCTTTTGAGTACATTCCTATGTGTAGCCTCTGAATATTTTTCTACGTGTAGCTTTTGAGTAGATTTCTACGTGTAGCTTTTGAGTAGATTCCTACGTGCGGCTTTTGAGTAGATTCCTACGTGCAGCTTTTGAGTACATTCCTACGTGCAGCTTTTGAGTACATTCCTACGTGTAGCCTCTGAGTAAATTCCTACGTGCAACTTTTGAGTACATTCCTACGTGTAGCCTCTGAATATATTTCTACGTGTAGCTTTTGAGTAGATTTCTACGTGTAGCTTTTGAGTAGACTCCTATGTGCGGCTCTTGAGTAGATTCCTACGTGCGGCTTTTGAGTAGATTCCTACGTGCAGCTTTTGTCGTAAACTTCGACATTATTTTTGACCATTACCATTAACACTTTCGACTCCACCCACTTTCCATAGAACTCATACGACGCCATGCCGCCATAAATATTGGAAGTGAACCCTCCGGGAGGGTTGCCGGCATTACGATTGCGCTAAAGTTAACCGTCGCGGACGGTCAACGGCATTACATAAAACAGTGTTTTCAGGGGGTCTTGTCGCAACCTTTTAAATTTTTTGTGAATATTTGTAAACGTGGAGAAAAACTTACAAAAAAATTAAAATGCTTGGATTTTAAAACTGACGCATATAATACAAATCTTGTTAAAATATTTAGCAGATTTTATTTCTTGGTTTATAATGCACGTTCAGTCCAGGAGCCCTCCTGGAGAGCACTGAACGGTTGACGATGAAGGGCCAAGTGAAATGACACGGGACGCCACGGTTACTGCGCCAACTATTGTTTGGACCACGGCCCATCGCACAAGTGGGTGCGACTTCCTTGCTGTCCCCTCGGAACCTTCCATCAGAGACTGTTCGAAAGTAAAGACTTGTGTTGTGAGTCATGGAGTGCTTATTCTTTATTATTTGAGAAAAACATGGTTAGGTTAGATACTTTTGAGGTTACCGTGAGTCGTTACATTTATTGAAGGAAAAGTTGATTTTAGCTGGAATTTTACATAACGGATGGCTGACACAAAGCAAAATTATAACATAACTTCACGCCTTGTTTCTCCCAAGGGCTAGGCAGAGATGTCCCTGTAGTAAGTATACTCACATTTCGCCAGATAAGTTTAAGTTCCATGTAAGCGAGCTTATTGTCATTTCATACATAGGGGGACTTTCGTGGGTTCGAACCCAGGCGCTTTACTTTGTGTAATAACTTCAGTGAAGGCAAACATCGTGAGGAAACCGGCACGTCCTAGAACCAAAAATTCGAAGACATGGTGACATCTACCAACTCGCACTGGGCCCGCGTGGTGGATTACCGTCCACTCCCTCTCACAAAGAGGAGGCCTGTGTCCCAGCAGTGGGAACAATATAGGCTGATTATGAGCTTAATACTTATTGAATTCAATAACTATCTACAGTCCTCATTTTTCTGACAAAAGGAATAATTCTATTTCACAATATTTTCATACCAAATACAGGGTGTTAGGGTAAACACCGTTATCCTTCAAACCAGTAGTTTGGTTTCGTTTATAGAACATAAATTCAATGGAAAATCACAACTTTTTTTTTTTAAGATGTACATTTAGAATCGTCACGCAATTCCTAATGTAGGTATTTTTGCCTGTCTTAAGCCAGGAAAAGGTTGTATTGTATTTATTCATGTGTTGTGTAGGTAGGTAGGACGGGCGGCGATCGAATACGTCACTCGGGCGGGCGCATATCCATGAATTTGCGGACGGTGTCGGACAATAACCTTTTTAATATTGTTAAAGAAAATAACGTATTTTTTTTTTACTCGGTTTTTTATGTTTATATTTAAGCCAACTACCCATAGTTTGAGTGACAACGGTGTTTACCCTTCCATCCTGTATAAGCAGCGATGGTTGTAAATATCTGTTCATGTTTGAGCAGGGACGCTGGCACTTAATTTGTTTCCCAAAATTCCTTTTGGTTCACTGGATATGGGTGCCTACCAGAGGAACTCATTTGGTTCAAAGTTACCCTATAATCATCTGGTCCAGGCCATGGTGCGGAGCGAGAGGGCATGCCAGGCTGTCACCTCCTTCTGCGAAGCAGTAATGCTCGTGAAGAAGGAGGCGGGGCGCGAGAGGCAGAGACTAAGGTCGCTCCCTCGAGCCCCTAGCCGCCGCGGTAGTAGACGCCCCGGGCGTCGGGAATCAATATCCGATTTCCGGCCACCGTAGGCGCGGGCTTGCGGCCGGAGAGTGATGGGTAGCTCTCCGTCCGATCAGGACCAAGCCCGGGTCGACGGCGCGTAGTGTTCCACGCGCGCCTCAAAGAGTTGTCAGCGAAGCTGAAGGGGTCCGTTAGGGCCGATGCCTACCACTGGGGTTGCGGATAAGTCCTTAGGGGAAACCGTGGCTCCGGTCTAGGCAAGGGAAGGAACACGGGTGGGTTTTAGTCAGTAAAAGTCTGA
Organism: Conistra vaccinii; assembly: GCA_948150665.1. Taxonomy (NCBI): domain Eukaryota; kingdom Metazoa; phylum Arthropoda; class Insecta; order Lepidoptera; family Noctuidae; genus Conistra; species Conistra vaccinii. The sequence continues at coordinate 1,175,159 of OX411324.1, forward strand.
CACGCCCTTCCGCTCCGCCCAGAGCGGGAGAAGTCATTTGATGATTTCCCACCCAAAAAAAAAAAAAAAAAAATACCCTATAATCATACAAGAGGACAATTTCGTTACCTTTATTCCAGAAATACATTCCTTAGCATCCATCATTTTATTTAAACAATTTGGTTCATGGAATGTTTTGTATAGTCATTATTAAAGTTAGAGGCCATTGATTGTGTCGAAAACAGGACATAATGATGTTGATGTCCTACGCAAGAATAGTTTTGAACATAATATCAATTTTGAGACTCTTATTGAAATTCAAAATTTCCACATCAACAGTAGAATTTTTAAAAGAATACCAAATCTCATTCGTTTTCTTTGTTCATTCTCAGGCGAGGAGCAGCCGGCAGGGTCGACACGTTGTGTGTTAATAATTTGGTATAATGTACCAACTGCGGACCATCAATCATTGCTGACAGCTGCCGATGAGCAGGATGTTTAAGTTACTGAGGCGCCCGCGGCTACTGGACTTGAGTTTAAGTGATCGACAAGAGATTCATTTATTGCTGTTAGTGCGGTACTAAAGCAATTGGAAAGAAAAAGTATAAGTAGTAGGTAGGTACGTTCTCTAGAGCATTCAGTGTTCAATAAGAAAACTTTTGGCAAGAGCTTATTGGAAGTAGACTCAGCTCGACAGTTTTTTTTTCCCAGTACATAGATGCTATTAGTTTCTTTTTGAGGGCTGTGATGAGTGGTGACAATGTCATTGAGTATTTATTCGTAATTTCAGAGCGACGCATTTTCGCTTTTCTTCAACAGCAATCTCACGCAAAACGATGCAATCTTCGGCATAGGATTCAGATAGTAGAATATTTTATTAAACAGCTTTGGGTACGCCCCTATGTGACGATAAGTTGCAAAAACTTGTGACACGATAAAGCTCATATTGTACGGTATATGCCGTCTTTACGAGAATATAATTATAATTCAAATTATTCGTAGTAAACTCAATGTGTTGCTATTGGTAACTCATATAATTAAACGTCCACATGATTGATATTGACGCGGCAAGTTATTTGAACCTTAACGACATTTGCAACAGAGCTATTTCAATATAATTTAATGGTTATTAGTGTAGAAGCGGTGATAGCAACGATATTGATGTCGAAGCCATAAAGGGCTTACACTTTACACATGTACTTCTCAGTTTCTCACACATTCCATTTTTGAATATTTTTGGTCCTTCGATCCTGATCCTTGCAATGACAATTAATTAATGTAAGGATCAGGATCGAAGGACTAAACAATTTTTAAGTGCGAAAGATAAGTTCTCTTTAAAACTCTTTAGTGTACCTATCATCTTTCAGATTATGATAGTTTATCTTCAGTTATCAGTGCAATTAGTTTACGAAGTAAAGTAGTTGTTCTAAGTACACTGATACTTGTCATGTCGAGCTCGACTAATTCCAAAAATCAGGGTTATGAAAAACTTTATTGTTCTAGCACATACGGTGCAATAAGAATTATTTATTAGTAGGTACTAAAGTACTTAACAATAACACAATTTCTAGTTATGTAGGAAATGTACCTCCGTCCGTATACGTACAACTTTGATTGACCGTTATCAGTTAGAAACAAGTTAGTAATAAATATAGTTTTATCACTAACTTGGTGCACATTTAAGTTCACAAAGATAATGTGGCGGCTAGAACAGTATCTGGCACTTTGAGGATTGTATAGAGAGCCAGTAGCAAGTAAAATGGCAATAAAAAACGCAGTAAATGAACAAAAGCTCCAAACAAAGGTGAGTGGTGGTGCCCTTCGTCCGGTAGCTAACATTCTGTTATTAATCACTGGTTGGATGCGCGTGCGCAGCGCGGGGGCAACACGACTGTGCGCTTCTCTTTATTACCCCGCCACAAATAAAGTTTACGAAGATTCACTCCAAATGATGAATAAAACTGAACTTAATGTTCGAATTAGAATTTCTTTATTTGGTATATAAGAAGTTCCACATAATTTGCCTACTTACATTATTTCAGCCTGGTAAAATATAATGAACTGGTAAAATATCGCATAAGTCTGCTGTTTATCTCCTACAATAACATAATATTATAGTTTTTAGAGATATATAGACTCAGTTACTAGATTCTTAACACCTATTACATCGTATCATCGTAGAATCTTGGCAAGTAATTTCGGCCAACTTGGCAAAAACCTCAAAGACCATCATGGAACCCTCTTTAAAAAAAACCGCACAAAGATGCCGCAATAAGTTTTAAGTTAATAAGCACCAAACTACACACCTACATATGGGTCGATCTCCAGAGGCATTTTTTTTCGTGTCGGGCTGTATAAACCCATTTTAAAATCGAAAAACGTTTTCAAAATATTTTTTTATATACAGTTCGGTGTCTAATCTACGTGAAACAAGGCTAGTATTATGGATAAGTTTATTTTAAATATTAAAAAAAAAATCTTAAACCCTTCAATCCTGATCGCTCTGGGTTGACCCAACACCCGATTGAATGAAAAAAATATTTTTTAATTTTTTTATGAGAAGGTTCTTAAGAAACAATTTATTTAGATTACATAATAAATAGTTAATCTTCATAGTAATAAAATATTTTTTGTTATATTAACAATACTTTTGCCACAATTTGAATTTAAAATCGTGACCGGGCATTTTATCTCATCGCTCTGCGCCGAGGTAAAACATCGCGCTCATCCCTAGTTACGCGTTATAGACACTCTATTCCGCTCCCGCGGGGCAGCCCCAGTAGTGGTCTAACCGCCGAGGAGGATACCTGTGTGCCACGTACCCACGGTCCAACATTACGAAGGTAAGTTTATGATTGCTCTGGATTTGGTTCTCGAATTTTATGATTGCTATGGCACGTTATTTAAATTAAATAGTAAGCTTGTGAATGTGTTTGTTATATGAATTAAGTGATCGTTATGATGTTTTTTATGAGAAGTAATCACAACTTTCTACTGCTTTTAAATTCGGCTATATTTATGATTTTGTGACTTTTTCTGATCGCTATGGCTGTGATTGCTCTGTCCAAAAAGACCAGAGCGATGATATTTTGCATTAATTGTACGTTATAAATCTATTTTAAGCAGTAGTACCGGACTGTAACAATGACAAACGATGAACTATGCATATAACCTTTAATGTATAACCTTTCCTGGGTTTCTTTGGATAACCTAAACCCATAAACAGACTTTGACGTATTTTACCTTGATGATATTATTATATTGGCATGTAACCACAACTGTAACCCTTTCTTCTCTAAAATTTAATGGCAACTATTGTTTCAGATTGAAATCATGCCTCAAAATAAATTATCTATTGAAGAAAAACGTCTTAGGAAGAAATTGGCTGAGCGTCGTAGAATGGCCAAAATATAAAATGATCCAGGGGCCAAGTCTACTAATTTACAAACGTCACAATGGTCTCTCGATTGTTAGTTTTTGACAGATTTGCCGTACAAAATCTGTCAAAAATTCACCATCGAGAGACCATTGTGACGTTTGTAAATTAGTAGACTTGGCCCTCAGATCTATAAGCACAATGGCTTGTAAAGTCAAGAGATAGTTACCAAAGGAAAAAAGCTCGGGGCACAGTACTACCAATGAGTGATTTGATGTGATCTTGTTACACGTACACTGAATATGACTGAAAACGGCTAAATAAATAATATTTTATATTTTTTTTTTTTGTTTCACTGATTTCACCATTTATGATCACTCTGGCACCAATTATGATTGCTCTGGTCGCGAAATTTTTTGAACTCTAAATATTTCCATAACTGTTTGTGTAAATTGAAGGCCAATAGTAAAAATGTACTATTTGAATATCCTTCTTTTTAATGAGATACATAATTACCATTAAATATCAATATCTGAAAAGCACCAGAGCGATCACACGAATACGCCCGTTTTGGAGATTGATCCATATATCCCTGAAGAGCTTTTTCTCAAGATGCAATATTCTTCTTTCCTTCTACATCCAACCATCCATCTATAATTACATAGTTGTAACAGTTCAGTTATCTTTAAGGTTTACAGCGATTGTTTTTCTAATAGTCTGTTGTGTTCGCTTCGCTTCGCGCTCAGTGAAAGTGTTAAACCATGTGTTTCCTCCTTCTAACCAGCCTGCTTATGCTTAGTTAATACTGGTCCTTCGGTACATTCTGCCTGTCTGAGTGCCTACGTTTCTTTATTACCCAGTAATTTGTCGTGGCGATACACCCGCATTGTTTCAACATGAATAACAACAAATATTTGTGTCCCACCTCGCCAGTCATCTCTCATGAGATATCTCAGCAAGATACGGCGAGGCGTCCAACAATTACTTACTTTAGATATTTTATTAAAACGAAAAGGTCACATCAATGATTTAAAGTATGTTACTTATTTTCGTTTTCCTTTTATTACGTTTGAACCCAGTTCATTTTCTTTTACTTTATTGTAATCACTTTATTGAATTTATTTCTTGGAACAAAACTTTGGGGCAGGAAAATAAAGTAGAATTGCATTTGTCTCATAAAACTGCATCTAGCAACATCTACAGCCAAAAACGCTTAGTCTTTCCGAAACTATCAAGTACTTAACTCATAAAGTAGGTAACCTTGTGTTTTATTTCTTACTTCCAGTTAAATTAAAAACCCATAAATTCAAATAAGTACTTATTATGTCTGTTATAACTTGTGTGTTCTACTACATATTTTGTGGTTTTAGACTTAATAAAATTTATTCCGTTTTTAAAAGACCCCCGCATAATACTTATACCTATCAGAAAATGCTGTTTTAAAGAGAAACTTGCAAATAATATAATAACGCGGACACTTTTATCTTACCAGTCACACGTCAGTTTAATTTTGTCGTTATCGACACGGTATCGGTATCTAAAGTTAGCATTTCTTTTTATCTATTCACAATATTTCTTCATAATTTTAATAACAATAAAATTCTTCTTTACGAATCTTAGATTAGGTATAAAACGGTTCGTATGTTGTATCTCATAAAGATACGTAAAAAACATAGATTTTTTAATCATAAATGAATAATTTACTTATAATGACTGCTAAAGCTTCTTTATTCGGTCATTAAATTCGATGAGCAGACAATCTAAATACGATCAGTAACATCGAGAATCAATTAACTATAACCCGATAACGCAGCAGATGTTACCTGACCAGGGTGCCCCTCTCATCAGCTATGCGAGGATTATTCACCAACACTATGGATAATGCATAATAATTTCCTAACGTTTGACAATAAAAAAGAAGCACATAAAAATGTCGATGAATAAATAATTAAACGACTTTTTTACAACTAGATTCACCCAATATTTTAACATAAATAATCTTCTTAAAAAATTTACAATGTTAACATATATTTTTATCTTAACATTCTTAAAATACCGCTGCCGTTACATAAAAAAGGTAGAACGAAAATATTTTTACACTGAACAATTTACACGCAGCGGGAGTTTTATCTCATTTCCAAATTATTTTGAAATCAGACAACATTTTACGTGTCCCGTGCGCCCGCGACGGTTGGCAAACCTACTGTATACCTGACACAATGGAATCCAAAAACGGACAAAAACTGGCCGAAGGAGGATTTATGTGGCCCTCTCGGATACCACGCGTTCCTTCGGTGTATACCCTACGGCGATATTCCGCATACTGTATATTTCGATGACATCAAATCCTTTTGTAAATGTCAAGTTTTGAAGCTACCGAATAGTTGGTCATTGACCTGAATGAATTAAGTATTTAATCGAGAGCGACGTTGCGTGCTCTCGGATAGATTCGTTGGATGATTTGTTTCAATGTAAGTGCAGGGGCATGCGTTCTGTGGAAATATTTTATTGTATTTGACATGTAGGGGTCAAAGCCTTGAAAACTCTAGAAACGGGAGGGACTAATTAAACATACTTAGATCGACGAGACCTTTGAATTACTTATATAAAAAACTATCAAAGTCAAATAATTTATTTTAATTAGGCAGATAAAAGGCACTTTTGAACGTCAAAAATTTACAAAAAAGAAAACTAAACCTCGGATTGCACTCCGGGTGTGCCGGCAGAAGTGAAAACTTGTACATTAACGTTGTGCATTTCTACTCTCCCTCCGTTTCACGAATTTTCGATCAGGTCACGTGTCCTGACGCGAGTTAAACATTTTTTACCTGTAGCGGTTCCACCGCCACATACGAACTACGCAGCAAAGACATGACGTCACATAATTCCTGCATCGCGCAGTTAGAGTTTACCGAGCCAATAACATAGATAAGACTATCCGAAATCAACATATGGGCAGTTGCCCGCCAGACACAACACCCGTCTGGTTGGAGGATCCTCCCTTTTCTATGGTGGATGAGTGAACTTTACACCCTGTTCCTCATACCCCTAAATTGGTGACCTTGAGTATGAACTTCAACGCAGCCTTCGTGCAACTACTTCAGCGTGACGTCATCATCACCGTCACTCCCGCAAGCTTTCGTGAGGCGAGTCACACAGCCAGCCAGCACCCACGGCTTCAACGGGTATCCTGACCACCAGCATGCAGCGAACGTGCATTCCTGGTCATCACCCTCAGCCTCATCAGCCACCATGGCACAGCACCTGCACTTCCGGCCGGTCTCGCAAGCAGAGCCTATTCTACCCTCTCCTGGTCGACGCAAGCAGTCAGCCACAACCCGGCGCTGTACCACATCCGACTCACTGGATGACGACGCAGCGCCACCCCGACTCACTGGGGAATCACCGCAGACAGTTCCGACTCACCGTGAACTATGCGGCACCCGGTTCCGACTCACTGGAACCACAGCTGGCACTGTGAAGCATCGCAAGATTCAAGACTCAGCTCACTATCGACCTCCGGTCTCCGGAGGGGAGTGATGTAGCGGTGCCACCGCCACATACGAACTACGCAGCAAAGACATGACGTCACATAATTCCTTCATCGCGCAGTTAGAGTTTACCGAGCCAATAACATAGGGCAGTTGCCCGCCAGACACAACACCCGTCTGGTTGGAGGATCCTCACTTTTCAATGGTGGATGAGTGAACTATACACCCTGTTCCTACCCCTAAATACCCATCCCAAAAAAAGTGCACAACGCCGCTAAAGAAGTATTCACTTTAAAAAAAAAATGATTCTAGTCGCCCCTTCCAAAAGGTAGTTTTCCAATGGAGAAGAATGGGCAAGAAACTCCAGCGTTACAAAAAACCATAACATTCAGAACTTCTCATAGGACGATGTTCTTCTAAGCATTTAAACATCTTCTAACAAGATATTAGCATATATACCTACCTATGCCTGTATTAAATCCATTATCTTTGCAACAAAACAATACAGTATGACAAATGAGCTATACAACAACAAATTATCGTAAATGTTCACTAACATTGCTTAACTTTCACTGGTTAGCCGCTAACGCGACGTCTTTCCCATGCTTTTTGCATTCGACATGGGATTCTCACATGAAAATGATAACTGGTTATATTTTCTAAAAAAGCAAGCATTGCTACTTGAAGAGAGCATACGTCTTCTTTATCTGGTTTAGCTATGAGAGAAGAATGAAATGCAATGACAACAGAGTCGCTTGCTGTTGATTGACCGTTAAAACCTAAACGTTGTGCTTGCATCCTATGGAGAACATTGAAAGTCCAACAGGGTTTGAATATTCATGTAAGTAAACAGGTATTTTTCGTATTTTCCTCAGTAACTATAATGAAGTTGGCTTTGGTTTAATTACTTTTGGTCCTGGTATCCGGTACCGAAGGACCAAAAATATCCGAGTCTACAACCGCTATGAATATTGTTCCAAAAATCAGATTAATACCACTTCAAATGAGAGATCAGACACTACCTTCATTTAACTGTTCCACAAATCTGTGTAGCTGTATTTTTATTGCTGCATGCACCATGCTGCACGTATGAGGTCGATTAAAATTAGCATAAGTGTTTGTCCCGGCTCCGAGTGGTTTATGAAAATGTACGGAGGCACACGCCGAGTGCACTCTGATGCGTATTTAATTGCTTTTTGACGTTATCCAGGCACTCCAGGCAGGCTACTTGAACCAAAATAATGTTTTTGATTGTGACCTGTCTGAGTTAAAATATGCATGAGCGACAAGCAACAGAGATTTCAAACTGCAAAGTAAAATATTTAATTTTTAGGTAGGTAGGTATATAAAACATTACTTATAGAATATTTTTTTTTGGGTATTCAGTACCTACTTGGGAGATATTCTATAAGTAGTAATATTTCGATAGCTAGTCATGAAACTGCTGAGTACTTAATTAGGTAGGTATACCTACTTACTCCAGTTATTAGGTGCTCCTACAATAAGAAAATAGAAGAAATAAAAACCCTTATCAAGGATTTTCAATTTAAATCAATATGAAACCGGTCTGATGCACTGGCGGATACAGGGAGGGGGCCATGGGGGCCATGGCCCCCCCCAAACGACCGAAGAATTCTATACTTTCGATTTAATTCAGGTGCACTCACTTTTACACAGCTTATGTACTCATAGGTAGGTATATCAGGAAATATTATATTCTTTACAACAGGTGTATCAGAGGCGTAGGCAGGGGGGCCAACCAACCCCGCCTAGGGTACCTCCGTACTCTAATACATATTATAAAGTACGCCTTTGCGAAATAGATTACAATTAATCTATTTCGCAAAGGCGTACTTTATAATCTACAAAAACAGTAAGAGTACGCTTAAATAATGGTATTTATATTGACTATGACTTTGTTTTCATTGACATCGAGAGAGTCTAACCGTGTAAGGTATTCCAGGCGGGGTGCTAAAATTTTCGATTTCGCTTCGCTCGCTCTTACATTCATAATTCTCTTAATTAAGTATCTCAATTTTCTGCATGAATTTGATAAGTCGATCAATTCGTGTATTACCGTTCGTTACTTATATTTCTGTATGAATGGTCAAAAATAAGTGTAGGTACTTTAAAATCTACAAAAGCAGTAAGAGTACGATCGACTATACTTTATTTTGAATGACTTTCTGCAACTTCAGCATTGTCTGAGAGAGTCTAATCTATTCCAGGCGGGGTGCAAAAATTTTCGAGCTCGCTTCGCTCGCTCCTGCATCCTACATTCTCTTCATTATCTCAATTTTCTACATAAATCTGATAAGTCGATAAATTTACTTCTATTTCTGTATGAATGGTCAAAGATAAAGAAAACCTAACGTATTCGAAGCGGCATGCAAAAAATTTCGAGCTCGCTCCGCTCGCTCTTGCATAAGTACTACATTATATTCCCCTAAAGTGACCTTCCCTATTTTGGTCATGATTGCAAAGTGGCGGGAAGAGAGAAACAGGACTTTATTTATTGAAAGAAAACTAGAAATGCAGTTTAGAAAAAAAAACAATAATTAGTATTTAATCAAATAAAAAACTTCTAAAAAAAGTTAGCAGTCCCAGTCTACGGCTCTGAGGTGTATACAACGATATAACAAGCATGCACATACTTAGGATAGGATCACTATCAAGTAACCCTCCTCGTAAATGAAGATTAAACTCTTGGGTTGAATTTAAAAAAATGCAGAAAACGTCTTTTTTTGTTTTTGTAATTTTAACCCTAGCTCCGAACCTTGTCAGAATGGCCCCCCCCAAAATGAAATCCTGGATCCGCCCCTGGTCTGATGAGTAAGACCTAAGTAGATGCAGTGTGACTAGGTACCTATCTACACACATCAAAAGTGTCTAGGGATCAAGCATTTTTATGCGGATTTCTTGAGATTGAGATGTGGCTTTGTAATAAATTTATGATTTTATAAATTTATATGGATCCTTTTTGGTGCATTTCATAATTTGAATCAGGAACTGTGAATCAAATTCGAGTAAAAGATGAAAATCAGCTGTCAATATTTTCCCTATAAAAACATACAACGCATTGAAGACATTATTAGTGCTACTGTTTCCCTACTACTGATTAAAACCAACGTTATTATGGAGCAGCGACGTCATTTAAGCAGGGAAGAAATGCTCAGAGCCGTGGGAATGATAGAAGCTGGTTCCCGGCAACGTACTGTGGCTTTAGCTCTGAATACAAGTCAGAGTGTTATCAGTCGACTTTGGACACGTTACCGAAGCACTGGTACCGTGGCTGAGCGCCATGGAGGACGGTATCGCTGCACCACACGGAGACAAGACCGATACATTCAAATCTTAGCTCGAAGAGCTCCAACAATAACCGCCATGATGTTAGCCGTGAGGCTTCATCACTCTTCAGGGAACTTAATTAGCGACCAAACAGTCAGAAACCGCTTGCATGAAGTGAACCTTCATTCCCGAAGACCGCTACGGGTACCACCTATAGCAATGCACAATCGTAGGATTCGATATCAATGGGCTCTTGAACACAGAAATTGGGCAGAAGAACAATGGCGTTTCGTGTGCTTTTCTGATGAGTCTCGTTTTGGTATGAGACCGGATACAAGACGTATACGACACTGGAGAACCCCTGGACGCCAACAGCGATTAAAATCCTGCCAGGAAGTCCATCCTTATAGTGGTGGAACCATCATGGTATGGGCGGGTATTTGGATCGGCGGAAGAACTGAGTTGATTTGGATCAGAGGCAACCTCAACGCTCAAATTTATGCTGAGACGATTGTATCAGACGTCATCGTTCCTCTACAAGTGCAAATCGGTCCCTTATTTCAGTTAATGCATGATAATGCACGACCGCACACCGCAAGAGTTGTAAGACAGACTCTCGCCGCAGCTAACATCAATGTCCTGCCCTGGCCTGCTCAGTCGCCAGACTTGAACCCGATTGAGCATGCATGGGATATGCTACAGAGAAGAGCTCTGCCGAATATGGAGGGTATCCAGTCGCAAGAAGACCTTTTTTTGTTGTTGCAACGAACATGGGCGGCCATTCCACAGCGTGATTTGGATGAACTCATTTTGAGTATGCCAAACCGATGTTCTTGTGTTGTTAGTGTTCGCGGTAGAAACACGGATTATTAATTGTTTAAGTTACCCAATAAAATTTTAAAGAAAACTGTTATTTCAGTCTTTTTTTCGAACTTTAATGTTAGTGGTTCAAATGTCAAAAATCCCTTTATTAGGAAAATGGCAAATTTCTTTATTAATGCAAAGGTGACTTGGTTTATCGTTACTGTGACAAACGAAAACACTTTATTTGATGAATCCTTAAAGAAAATTTTAATTAATATCAATCAGGAGAAAAGTTATTGCAAAAATATATGTTGATCCCTAGACACTTTTGATGTGTGTATGTACCTAGGTGTAGGTGCTCTTAAATAGCTAATTCGTAAACACAACAGCACATGTTAGATCATAAACCGAGGGTGTAATGGGTTTAATTAGCCAAACACCTAATTTTACCTGATGGTAAGTGATGATCAGGCCGAAGGTGGAAGCGAGCTTCACCCGGAATCCCCACCCACGGACGAACTGGCTATCTTACCTCTAACTGCCGAAACACAACCACGCTGTTAACATTGTTGTTATGGCGACAGACTTAGATAAGATGGTGGTAGCTAGCCAGGCGGACTTAGAAGAAGCCCTACCAGCAACCAAAACGAGCAGAAAATTTAGCCCCCACTGGCAATCGAACCCGGGACCTCTGGGTCTGGGACAGGTGGTCAGGTGGTCTAACCAGTAGACTACAAAGGTGGTTAAAGACACGTGCCCCACCCTAAGTCACGGCATCACGATAACACAGGACTTCTCTGTGTGGAAATATAAGACTCTTTTTAATTTCCGTCCACAATAACGTTAATAACGCACACGTATTTCCATACCTTTTATGGACGTGGAAGCCCACGATAATATCGTCACGATAGAACTGACAAAAGTGCACATTAGTGATAATAACGTATGAAAAGTTTAGTAGTGAGTCTGGAACTCTTGACTCGTCACCCAATTCCTAAGTTACGATAATAGTTTTAGAACAGGGCGCCAGAACGTATTCTAAGGGACCATATTTATTTTCGTTATAGAGTAGGTATAATAGCTAGGTCTTAACCGTAAGGTGTTGACAGTTAATGGGGCTTAATAAGTCTGCTGTAAATAACCGTCGTAAGCAGTATTTGTTACGAAATGACCGCAGAATGTGACAGTATCGCACCGCCATCGACTGCAAATGAAGTAGGTAGGTACCTATGTAAAGTCGAACATTGTAAACTGCAGGTAGCAGGGCGGAAGGCACGCCAAAAGCTTCAGCAGACAGTGGCCCATTACCGCACAGCGAGTAGGTACTTGCTAACACAGCTAATGTGCCTAATTAGAACTTATTTGAGTATGACCCAGATGAGCTTTTTCTTATTTAGTAGCTGTGAAAGCAGAAATGGAATAAAACGAATATTTTCATGGATCTATATTTCAATTTTTTACCAATGCCACCTTTTTAACAGGTGTCAGAGAAGATACTGCAGTGACGGTACACGTACCTACTGCTCTAACTAAAGAAAGAAAGAAAAATTGTTGTTTGTTAGTTTTGTTGTTTCTTTGTGTTGTTGTTTGTTGTAACTTTAGTTTAGGCGGGCTCTACATCGCCACATACGAACTACGCATCAAAGACCTGACGTCACACAAATCCTGCATCGCGCAATTAGAGTATACCGCGCGAACGACATATAGAAGACTATTCGACATCAATCGTTGAGCAGTTGCCCGCCGACACGACACCCTGGTCGGAGGATACTCCCTTTTCTAAAGAGGCTGAGTAAATTTTACACCCTGTTCCTCATACCTCCTAAACATCTAATAGGATTAGGTACACTACAAAGTGAATTTTTTTTTGTTCTCAAAAACGTGTAGCATTATGAACTGCTAATTGCGGCAATCAATCTGAATTGAAAACCGGTGTAGCTCCGAGGCGATGACATCAACATGGCTATCACAATTAAATGGCGTCAACGATATTCTTTAATTTCCCCGCAGTTGTAGGAAAGATAGTACCTAAAGCAGTGTTATTAAACAGAACAAGCTAGTTAATGATACTCGTGCTAATAAAATGGCGACCGGCGACTACACGTTATGTCGTCCGACTCGTCAATATTAGGTACTATAATTTTAGAGAATACCTTCACATAATGGATGGCATTGATGGTGTGACGTCATAAATGGGTAGGAAAAGATGAGTCTGTGTAAAAATCGACATTTCATAAAAAATTGTTTGGTCCAGAGGCGCTTCCTTGACTGAACACAAAATTCGCGTATGAATCCGAGCGATATCAGGAAAGAGGTCTCTCTTTGTAAAATATGTATAGAAAAAAAATAACCCAAGAAAGCTTTTTGAAGAGATGGCTGAGAGATCGTCATTATAGAAATATGATGTAAGCACACGGTTCGTGAAGTTCTCGTAGTTGTACCTACATCATAACTGGCTGATTTCAGACCTTTTGGTGCCTTGTTCTGTCTAATTAGTTTTCGATGAAGTCACATGAATCACCTCCATCCTCCTGCTCTTATACCAATTTATCTGGTCAACGCAGCACGTCTGTTCTTTCATACATCATTAAATCGACATTTCAGAGTTCAACTTCTTCAGGTAACCTACCTACTTATCATTTTTCACAAAAACCATCAGAAAAATGGTCTCTGGTCTAACTAGATTCTTTAATTACCATTAAAGTCGATTATGATTCCTATCATGTCACTCGCTCCTCGAGATCATTCCTCCGAATCACTGTCTATGTCCATACGACTATCGGTTATTCCTTAGTTTTGCGATGTCAGCTTGTGTCTGCTCATTATTGTTTGAATTTTCGTGATATTTCTTTGGATTTTCTTTTGCAATGTCGAGTTATGAGTGGAATTTCGTAGCAATTTTCTTTCATCCGTCTTTATCTAGGTCTCGCTATTGCTCCTTATCCCTTTTTGTTGATTCACTCATTCGATTATGTCTCGTTCATTAAAGGTTTTTGTTTTGCCTGTCCAACGCTGTTCTTCTCCTCTTATAAATGAAACTCTCTGATAAATAAAACTACCGTTTTTGAGTTGTTTTCTTTTTAATTGGACAACTCATCGACTGTAGGGCTGCTCTGCTCAATAACCTTATAATTTTATTTACTTTCTCGTCTGTTGTTCCATAAGTTAGTGTTTCTATTTTCTAGCGTCATTTGGTTTCCTACAATATTTTAGTTTAACTGTTTTTTTTTTAACATTGTTTTCGCTATGTTTATTGCACATAGGTAAGTACTTAGTTATGTTTGTCTGGTGTGTTAAATTTTCTTATTAGTTTGAAACTATTCTAGGCGGAAGTAGGTACCCATCATATTATTGAATTTGTTCAGTACCTAAACAAAACTTTCTTATTTCATGTCAAAATCATGCCAGCATTTCCCGAAGGGCGGAAGGTAGCTATGGTGTTCAGTACACCACGTCTCAGCAGTAGGTAATATTAAATTTTTTATCAACGGATCCATCCATCATAGTGATTTATTAAATACCTACTTGTGTACCTAATTTATACTTATATAATTATTTCAGTTATTCCATTCAATAACATCCAGTGCCAGTAACCGGTCTGAGTAGAAGTCGGATTCGCAACTGGCCCACAAGTCACACTGAGCCAGCACGTTGCATTAAGTTGTTACAACTAAAACTATGCACACAGTACTGCATAGTGCATATCTACATAGTCCCAAGGCCCTACCAATCTATAAACATCTAGTGAACTTTCGCTGCTCGCTCCACAATAGGCCAAATTTCCCACAAGCGTGTGAGTATTTTTTCCTCTAAATAAGACGATGCATACCTAGCCATCCATTCCAGTGCTCTCGTCTGTTTCACTACCACTGCACTGCACTGCACTGAAAACTTTTACTTTTCCCGGCGTACGCTGGCGTCCACAGGCGCGCTGTCGGCGGGCGGCGCAGGCGCAAGCGAGGCGCGCACGACACTGCCGCGACCCGCGCCCGGCTCTCCTATAAATTCTTTACAAGACTCGTGCCAGAGCTTGGCCCTGTACAGTCGGGCACGGCGGCACGATTGCCCGCGCGCACGCCCGCCCTTACTAAAAAGCTTTGCTGAAAGCTCCCCTGACAATTCTAGAGTCAGTTCGAAAGGTTGCTATAGGAATCTACGTGAAATTGATTTAGGACTATCAAAGCTTTATTATACGGTCATCAGGTAATATGGCCATCAGTAAAAAGCTTTTTCGTAATACGTATCTAACTCAAATAATAACAGTAAGTACCTATTGGGTTTTCATTATCATAATCATGAGAATATATTAGTAAGAACAAAGACGTGCTTCGTAATATTATTGATAACAATATGAACCGAGCCGGGACGGGCAGCTAGTACAGTATAAAAGGTTTCATTTAGCGCAGAGTGCAAAGGCAATATAAGACAATAACAATTTGTATGTTTAAAATTTAAAATGTTTACGCCAAAACTGAGCGAAATCTTTTTATTAAAGGAAAAGGCGAGAAAACACCCAAGGTGTGAGATAACACAGATTTTAAACTGCATATTTTCGCGTCAAGATATAATCTTGAGCGACCACGTGGGCTTTAATTATAAAATTAAGCACAGGATTGTACCTGCGGCCGGCGCGCGCGCAGCCTCCGGTCGTCGTTCGAGCAACCAGTCAGACCGCATACTCCTCCCCCGCCCGCACACCTCTGTCCCAAACTTTCAACAGCACATACGAAAACATACTATAACTCTGACAAACAACGTTCAAATTGGAATAAACACAATTGGTGTTTAGAACCGTTTCGTGGCGAGCCCAAATACCTCTGCTATTTCGTACAAGACATGCCGTACAGGGTTCCCTACATATTTGTCCAAACTTGGCGGCTGGTGCACCGTATTGGGGCGGCATAAGGCCGTTTGTACGCTCAGGTTGTAGAATGCACCTGCTTGCAGGACCGTCACAATCATTGCACTTAGTACCACATTAACTGCGGTTGTTTTAAAATACGGCGTATTTTGATGAAACACGTGATCCTCGAACTAACAATAACATCAAATTAATAAATACCAATACGTACGTTCATTGGAACGAAGGACTTCACGTGTATGAAATGGTAAAGAATGTTTGGAATTTCACCTCAAAAATATGAGGCAGAAATAATTGCTGGTCTACCTACAGTCAATAGGTTGCAGTTGGTAGGTAGGTACCTATAGCTTGTTTTTATTACCTAGACTGAATCATGGACTCTCAAAACTTAGCATTCTCAGCATCATCACAAATAATATTATCTCCTTTGATACTGTCTGGCGCGACTCACCAACTAGCATTTTAGGATCATCGCTCAGAGTAATAATATTACTCTGAGGATCATCGCTGTATCACAGACAAAAAGAATACAACTGAAAACTCTGTGGAAAACCGGAAAAAACTAAATTTAATTTTGACATTCCTTTGTCCTAACATCAAATCATCATAGCTCGGATTGGCTCGGATCTTTCAAAACAAATTATATGCCATCAAATAATAACATGAATCATTAATAACTCTCTTCAATACTAAACACAAATATGAATGGTAAGTGCTGTGGACAATATAAGAGTAGATACGTCGAAAATAAACTAGTTTAAATAAAGTAGGTACCTATCTACATTATGCCTACAACCAACCCAAGCAATCTTCCCGACTGTCCTCTACCAAGTTACTACCACTTCATTTCATTCTGCACTTCTCACAATCTCAGCATTTAAAAGCCATAAAAATGCAGCACGCATTGAAAGAACTAAGTCGCAGTTGGACAGTTTCTCTAAATTGCAAAATAATGGCCAATAGTTAGGTAGAAGAACACCGTGAAGAAACCCTACCTTATAGTGAAGATCAGAATTGAAACCAATTGAAGAAGATTGCCAGTCCATTGCTTCACAAGTTCGACAAAACAAAATGAGCAGATTTTTTTTGTCGATCTTATGAAGCAATGGACTGGCAATCTTTTTCAATTGGTTTCAATTTAAAATTGATCGTGCATTACGTAATTGGGGGGCAGTTCATGGTTTCCCTGTATGAGAAGAGGCTGTTGGCCTGCAGTGGGCACTAGGGTGTCCCAAAATCTTTATTGTCGTTATGAATAGTTACAGTTACCTACAAGTCCCAAAGATTGTTCTAGTCTTAGGTACCAGTAATTTGGAAAAACAAACAGCTTCTGCTTACGTTTCATAAATACCTATAGCTAGTAATTAGCCTCAGACTTACAGATGCCTGTCGGTAGGCCGGATGTACGTGTCAACGATTAATTACTATGATGCTGATGATATGACAATTTCAGGCAGGCCAGGACGGCCGGGCACGCCAGGGAGCGGGCCATCCAGGCAGAGCGGAGGATCCAGGCCGAGCGGAGGATACAGGCCAAGCGGAGGATTCAGGCCAAGTAGCGGATACAGGCCACGCCGGCCCGGTGGTTCTGGAGGCAACAGCGACAATGTCCTGCCTCTTATCACCGGGGTATTAGGCTCCAGTATACTCGCTTTCTCGCTCTACGTTTTCTCCCACAAGCCTGGTATTTTGGGAGATATTGTGCACGGGAATGACGATTTCCCCTCTGTCTCTCCCGAGCCAGCCGCTGCCGCTCCACCTCCAGCAATCGAGACTTACCACCAAGCCGAGGATTACCTAGAGCCTTTCGAAAATTACGAGACAGTCGTCGAAGAGGGACCAGCACAACACGATCACAGCCCTAAGATTTCCATCGAAAAGAAAAAGTGGCTATCAGAACAAGAACAAGAAACAATTAAGGAACGGCGACTAAAAGAAAAACAAGTTAGGGGAAAGCTGCAAAAAGAACTTTCGGAACATCTGAAAAAAGTAAAAGAAATTAGGGATGAGCTGCACAGAGAAAAAAAACCCAAAAATCCCTGGGACTGATCACGATATCAAATATCGTTGGCGTAGGTGGAGAACTAAATAACTCAAATTAATTGTTTGGAGAAATTAGGCGAAAATATGCGGAATGATTGCATGGGTGTTACAAAAATGTTGAAAACTCAATTTCACAAAAAATCGCAGTTATTTAGTTCTCCACCTACGCCGACGATATATACATTTGCCCAGGAGGCAAGGGGTTCGATATTTTTAAAGCAATCTTGTCTATCCATGCCACTTTGACCACACACATGGCTACCTGTCGTCGACCGGCGTCCTTACTTACAAACCTATCTCCTTATCTATTACATATGCAAACCTTCCCGCAAGAATACGCCTGCCATTCTTTCACCCATTCTCCCACTCTCCCAAGACCGCAGAAGTTAAAGCCATCACCATCGCTGAAACTTAACTTAGCGAAGAAAGCATAAAAATGTAACCCAAGCGATGGTGGTGGCCCGCACTGGAGTAACAGTTGGAAAACAGAAAACATTACGATTAAGGATTTAATAAGTAGTGAAAGATAGCATAAACAATATATGAAAGATTATGGCTGAAAATGTCTTTTATTACCCGACTTCGGCGAAGTAAAAAGGAGGGTTATGATTTTGACCCGTATGTACGAGTATGTATCTTCATTTGTAACCTCAACTTGTAATCTACTGATCATAATATTTGACAATATAATGAGGTATCGTTGGAAGCGTCCAGATCATCCGCTGGTTACAGGCTATGTGACGTTACATTAAATTCAATATGGCGCCCTCAGTAAAAGTAATAACTAATTACTCTGAGCAGTAAAGCGACGAACGAAATTAAAAAAAAAAAATAGTCATGGTAAAGCTGTCGTCACATGGCGCCTCATGCGAAGATGCAAATGGACATGCAAATGGTCAAGGCTTTACCTTCACCATATTTTTTTCAACAAAAAAATCTGATGATCAGTAGTTTGGTAGCATAAACAATGTATGAAAGATAAGGCTGAAAATGTCTTTTATTTATGTCCGGTTTCACGAGACCTCCATTCTATTATTTAGTATTTTACAGAACACTGTCTGTGAAGACATGGCAGCTTAAACTCTCAGCATTGAGGTTGCCAGCAGAAAAAAAATCTTTTCCACTTTTGATATCGTCTGGAGTACTGCTTGCTAGCATCCTCACTTATTTACATTGAAAGTGCGTTTATGCAAAAAGACTTCTCGTACTGACTGACGCCTAGGGATTCTTAAAACTGCGGTGGTCGCCATAGCGTACCTTTAACTACTTACTAATATCACAGTATAAAAACCTACAGTAGGACGACGCGTTTGATCTCGTTGTAAATGCCGACAACGTGTAAGCATTGTCCCGACGGCTAGCAGTTCGGGAGCGCGCTTCCCCCGTCTCGCCCCTCACGCCCCGCAGAATTAGCAGTTCGGGAGCGCGCTTCCCCCGTCTCGCCCCTCACCGTAAGCAGTTCGGGAGCGCGCTTCCCCCGTCTCGCCCCTCACCGTAAGCAGTTCGGGAGCGCGCTTCCCCCGTCTCGCCCCTCACCGTAAGCAGTTCGGGAGCGCGCTTCCCCCGTCTCGCCCCTCACCGTAAGCAGTTCGGGAGCGCGCTTCCCCCGTCTCGCCCCTCACGCCCCGCAGCGTAAGCAGTTCGGGAGCGCGCTTCCCCCGTCGCCCCGCACGATTGCTCTGTCTAGACGTCTTCGTCGGACGACTGTATGATGTTTAGACTGTGCTAATATTAAAAAGTTTAATATTTGTTTGTTTGTATGTAGGGGGTGAACTCCGGAACTACCAGTCGGATTAGTTTTTTTTTTTTTACTTTTGTTATCCCAATTCTTGAGGAAGGTTATAGGCGGACAAAGTCGCGGGCAGAAGCTAGTTCAAAATAAAACGACATCAAATAATAATACATGACATTGTATTTGGAACAATCTTTCTCTCTTACCGCATAATAATATAAATTATAGCTTGGTGAACGTCACTGATACAAAATATATAATAATTAATAGTAATTAATTAATAATAACTTATGTATAGTACACCCGTCGCCGCTCGCACGATCCCGCTACAAAACAATTTGTTTTTACAAAAATGTCGTCGCCATAAGTGTTATTTGCATTGATACTTGACTTGAAGACCGAAACACTCGAAGGCAGAATTTTATCTTGAGGCTAAAGCGTTTTATTCGCCATCCATCTTGCTGTACGTCCCGCCAAGGTCACGCATTGTGCACGACGCAATATTATTGAAGTGAAAACTTCTTTAGGCGCGTGCGACCACTTTTTGGGTGAATTAAAATCATAGTAATCAGGCTACACGTACCGAACGAAAGACATCAACGCGAGAATCAAAAAGTTACTTAGTATTCACTTTTATCGGTAGTCCCCAAAGACTGCCCGATGTTTTTTTTAAATTAATTGCTGCCAGTACTTTGCGTGGCCTTGGCAGGACGTACAGCAAGATGGATGGTGACTAAAGCGCTTAACTCGCACATCCTATCCTACCTATCTATAAGTACAAAGATCTTTTCACAAAACATGCATGTTTACCAAGAGCCTTTCAACGTCTTTCGAGCGCCAAAAGTTTCTTGTAGGAGTATACCAACAATGCTTTCATTATAACATGTCCCGTGACGCGATTGGTAGCACTTCTGTCATTCGCCAATAAGGTCAATTTTCCTAGTGTTACAATACGGCCGATTTAACTTAAGCAGGTCTGAACAGAAGCACTACGAACTTTAACGCATGTTCTCTCATTCACACTCGCCTCATGGCACCATTTGGTTCCTAACATGGTCTAAGAAAACTAGGTCTTGCCTTGCGGAGTGACACATGCATACGTCACTATCCAGTTGCCACATTATTGCAACAAAACAAGAATTAAGGAAAGATTTTAAGTCACTATTCTGTTAAAAAATATATACAAAGCATTTAAGTTGTCGTTTCGTTTGTCTAATCAAACGAAACAATTCAATTTAAACATATACCAACGTAATTGTTAATTAAAACCTCATTGTTTTATCGGATTCGCACTGGTAATAAAGGTGGTTGGGGAGTTATTATTACTCAATACTGGTAACACAGATGTGATGACGTAGACTTGTATCACCGATGTGACCACTGTGTCACGGAATGCCATACCTGGTTTTAATAAACCATGGTTCCTAAAAAATGTTATTGCGAAGCCTTCTGCGCGAATTTCAGAACTGCCAAGTTATTTCGGCCGTATTGTACCTACTTTTGAAATGCGGTTGACCGTATACCACTTCCAATGACATCACGGTCGTGCTGTCGAAGCATAGGTACGACTTTACAACCACAGTTTTGTCGGATTGCAGACGTAGTGTGAGTGGATGAACTACAATCAACCACAGTCAGTTCTACAATATTATTAAAAAAGGAAGCAGGGCACTCTACTCTCTGTCGTAGACTTGATGTCGGTATGTCGCAAGTGTGACTTGCGTTCAATACGCGACTACGACAATTTTGTGGATGATATTTCCCACGCATTGCGACTGTGTCGACCAGCCCGACGGCAATAAGTTGTAGTCTCGGCTGTAAATATTGCACATCGTACTTTTGAAAAACTTTGGCTTTATCTCGCGTCATCTCTCTCACTTGTACAAGAAGGAGGCTCTTTCTACAGTTTGATGTACATTTAAATGCTATAACGCGATTCCATACTTGTCCTACTACAGACATCGACCTTTTTGAGGTTCCATTGTAGTTACAATTTGGTACGTGTGAGTTAAGTGCCTGCTACACGGTTGCCAACCGCGTCCCCTATAGAGGTGACCTTGGTTGGCGACCGAGAAAGTTGTTTCAACGTTTGGTCGTAAACTATCACCTACACGGTTGTTGTCCCGACAGAGGTGACCTTGGTGGTTACCAAGGTCACCTCTGTCGGGACGCGGCTGGCGACCGTGTAGCAGGCGTTTTACGCCTAACTTGTGTTTAAGTACCGCATTTTAAAACAGATTCAAAACAGATTGTTTGGACAAATTACTTCTAAAGGCGTATTCAGATGTATAAGCGATATCGCTTAGACATCTGAATAGAACTTTATAGATTTAGCAGACACTTGGTGTACAAAAGGTTTCAAAATTTGTGTATCCATCAATCCTATTAGCATAGGCAGCTAGGCAGTACTAGTACGCATTTGACATTTTCTTTATACGCTTTATACAATTATACAAGCCACACTTAATTCGCACATTGATACGCCATTATAAAAGCATTATGAAAATAGTATGCCTATTAGAAGAGCTTCGTTTTAAAATGACTTAGTCCCGTGTTCAGCAACAGTTACTTATTTTTATCAAAATTTTATATGGTTTACTTTAGCCTGGGTTTGCTGGTCACAAACGGGTTGCGGGTAGTGATTTTTTTTCTGCCATTACTTTCTAGTCCGTCTAGTTTCGAACTCGAAAGGAGCTCTTAATTTTTAGTTCGCCATATCAGAACCTCGAGTTATTCAGATATTATCGGCAGGTACAAGTACTTCGTATATGAGTAACAGCTATTTTTTCAAACACAAATAAATGTCTATAAATTGAGTGTAAACATCACCGTTGCACTCGATGAGAACTTGCTATATTACGCCACAAAGCTTCATGTAATTCTGTCTTCTTTTTCAGCCTGCTGTGATGGTGTATCGGCGACGACGTAGACTGCTAAAACTAATGGCGTTACATGTGACTAACTTATCTGTCCATCGCGCACGCACACATCAAGCCTTCTTGTATCACGTGGCCACATCAGCTGTAGGCTGCAAAGGATAACAATAATTAAATTATCATTTTAAGTATTTAGGGGGATGACCTTCCGGGCACAGGGCCGACCGAGCTCTTAGGTAGAACTCATTTGCTAGAACGACAAGTCCGCTCGCAAGCAGCCACACTCATTCGCATTAAAAGCGGGTTTAAGCTCAACACACACCCAGTGCGGGTGCGTGTCGGGCGCGGGTCGGGACGGGAGTACCGCGGGCGCGTATATATATTGTAATTCATAACAAAAAATCACGCCTTGTTTCCCCGAACGGTTGGGCAGAGATGTACGGTCTGTAGTACACCCACATTTCGCCAGTTATATTTAAGTCTCATGTAATAGGGGGCGACCCTATTGCCATCCCGGGCACAAATCCAGACTCCGGGCTGCTACTGAGAAATTCCAGATAGAAAAACAAAATAAAACTTTTTCCGACCCGGGAATCGAACCCAAGAGCTCATGCTCAGCAGTAGCGCTTGCGACCGCTAGACCAGCGACCCACGTTTCATTTATGTTATGAGTCTACTTTCCACATTGTCACACTGCATGCACTGTCACGAAACAGATTCACCCACAATACAAATGAAAACTTGTTAAAACTATTTTTAATTAGACATGACTCTTACCAACAGGACAGGCCCAAATTAGCAGAGGACAGAAGTGTGTAGAAAAGAGAGGCCTTAACCCTCCTGTGGGACCATATTATTTAGATAAGTCACACTCACCATTTACGAGTGTTATTTCCTAGCCTGCAGCGCGTTGGAGAGCCAGTCCATCGCCTGGTCGAGTCCCTCTCCACGCACGGCTGAAGTCTTGAAGATCTGGAAGGTGCGGTCGCGTAACGCGTCCAGACCTAACGCCTGGTGCACTTCGGCCACCGTCAGGCACCCCGCCATGTCCTGCTTATTGGCCAGGACTACCAGTATTGCATTGGCTAGCTCTTCCTCCTGGAAAGCGAAGGTTTTATTTAGCTGCTGAAAAGTATGCTGAATGATAAGAGTGGAGTGATGGCTACGAAATGTAGAACTGGTGAATAACTAGCATAGAATTTAGAACAACAAAGGAATAGACACACTAAGGGCCGGTGCTCATTGGCGGCACGGCACGGCAAGGGATATTTATGCGACAATTAGAAATATAACTTAACAGTATGACGATAAAATTTAAATCAGCGATACTGCAGTATCCTTAGGCATCCCGCGACGTCTTTAAGCATCATCATTGAAATTTCAATTTTATTGTCATTCACTAAGCTATATATTTCAATTCGTCGCATATACTTTGGCATGCCGTGCCGCCAGTGAGCGCCGGCTTTAACATCATGCCTGTATTCACCCGAAGTGTTAGGCAGTGGAGTGCTACCTAAAGTACACCCACATTAAATAATAGAGTTTTGTATTAACAAGATTATCTGTCTAAAAAGACGCTTGAGTTTTTTTATTGCAAGTGCCTCATATTAATGAAAACTACTTAAAAGAGAAACTACAAAATGTACCTATTTTGATTGAAATTAACGACAAAACACTTCCCAATATTAAGGGAACAGAAAACTCACACTGATAACATTCAAGTGAAACGTTATTATTATTAAAGATATTAACATTTAATATTTCATGCCTATTTAATTATTAATTTTACTGTTTTTTGTGACATTGCCCTTCACTACCTTTGTTTGAAAAACAAATGTGCAAATAGTACCTTTCACTTTCATTCCATTTTCTTTCTTTCACTTCAAAATAACCTTTTTATTATCTGTCTGACTTCTGCTTTATATATTATCTGGACTCTAGCAATTAATGTGGCTAGCCTTTTCCCAACTATGTTGGGGTAAGCTTTTCAGTCTAACCGGATACAGCTGAATACCAGTATTGTGTACATGGAGCGACTGTCTATCTGACCTTCACAACCCAGTAACTGGGTAATACAATAACCCTTGGTAAGACTGGTTGTCAGTCTTTCGGGCTTCTGACGTCCCGTAACGACTCTCAAAGCTCCACGAATGACAGCATGGAGAAGTCTCGCTATGTAAAGATGGTCACCCATCCACGGACCAACCAGCGTTACGTTGACGGATCGACCCGTGCGGCTGTTAACTTAGCCACAAGCCCCAATTATCTGGACCCTAGCCCTAACAGATATTAATTATTCTAGTCTAATGTGATTGCTTTATCAGTGCAGTGGCCTAAACTAAGATAGTAAAATTAATAGTTCTTACTAGACTCACATAGAATAAAATTATGGGTAAGTAACAAAAGAATACCATCAACTAGATCCTTGAAAACAAAGGTTTTGAGGAAATAACTACATATTTAAAACAAGAAATGACTTCCTGAGTAAATCTGGATATTGAGTCAGGAAATGACATAATTTTGATAATATTTAGTTGGTACTAGAAATTACTTTTAACCCATTAATATAATCTTTGGTTTTATCTTTATTGAAAACCTGTTAAAACAAGTAATCATACAATCTACATGAAATGTTAATTAATGACAAAATGTAATGTGTAAAGATCTGTTAATGTCTGAAGAAAAATGTATAATAAATTGTAATCTGTAAAAAGATACACAAAACACTAAAACAACGACATACAAACTAAATTGTCATAAAAGAGTTCAATTTGTGTGAAATACTCATGTACATTGATCAATTTCATAATATCATAAACAGAATGTAGATAGCAAAAATAAAGTTAGTACAAATGACTTCTTAAAAATTACTTAAACTTCCAACTAGTTAAAGCTAATTAATACAATGAAACGTTGTTGTAATTAAATTGTAGTATATAATCAGAAAATATAGCCACATCAAGTGCTTTGTTTTATGGCTTCTTATCAGCTCGTTCCATGAGGTTTGCGTTCCATTAAATGAGAAGTGTTAGAATACTACTTTCAATTAAAATGAAAGTTCCTGGATGTACTGTACGGTATACCACAATAAATTGAAAAGTGAACTTTCAATAAAGTTAACGTAAAATAAGTGCATGCAACGCAAATTAAGGAAAACTCAACCACTCAAGATGATTCATGACAGAGACACATGCTGTGCAACTTACCCTCAACATGTGTACCAATTCATCTTTAGATATCCCTATTCGATCTCTATCTGCTGAATCAACTACATAAATTATTGCATCCGTGTTCCCGTAATAACATCGCCAGTAGGGCCTGAAAACAACAACAATATCACATCATGTTAGGTACTTTAGTTATACAAGTGTATTGTGTACAGACACAGAAGGTTGTCAATGACACAAGAACAATAACCGTGTCCAATCAGGACCTAACCTATACATTGCACAACACTAACTCACCTAATACTGGTCTGTCCACCAAGATCCCACACTTGAAACTTTAAGTTCTTATATGTGACTTGTTCTACGTTGAAACCGATGGTAGGAATGGTCGTCACCACCTCCCCAACTTGCAGTTTGTACAATATAGTCGTCTTCCCGGCACCGTCCAAGCCGAGAATCAAAATCCTCATTTCTCGCGCCCCTAGCAACCCTCTGAAGTAACTGAATAGACCACCTGTAATATACCAACACAGGTACTATATTATCAAAGTCCTAAACACGATTAAAATCCATTTTTATGACAATTTAAATCACTTACCCATTTTCTGATAAGCTTAGCCTATTTTAATGCATTAGTTGTTACGTCTAAGGAATGATTTTGTATTATGTGTGCGCACCAAATGTTCCCAATGTTTTTATTTTTATTATCTACACTTTCAAATTATTTATTCAATCACTTCTAGCGATAAATACAGAACATTAAGTAAAACCTAGCAAATCATTTGACGTGTAAGCAAGCACTCAACGTCGGTTGCCAGCACAATAAAATATTTAGAAGACGATAGATGACATTTCAATAACAAAAAAGAAAAGAAATAGAATATAAATCAAAGACTATGTTCAAGAAACGTAAAAATAAGGTAAAAATATTTAGTTATTGGGATAATAATAAAATTGACATTTTCTATTTCTAATTCAAATTACTCACAATGTTTATTTCACAATAATTACGTTGTAATACTTCATGCCAAGTATTTTTATATTATATCGACGAAAGCAAATACTTTCATTCATACAGCCATTACAATATTGAATAAATCAAACATTGAAAACAATATTCACACTTTATTATTTACATTCCATGATTATAAAATACAATGCTAAGACAATAATTAGTGAAAATAAGTATCACTTTTTAATAGCATTTTTGCCTTTGTAAAACATTTGAGCAAAGTGCTGCACGGTGGCGACATTTTTATGGTAGTGTGACTGAGAACGAAGGCGTAAGATAAAACCTCGACGACGTGAACTCGGTTCAAATCGCTTTGAATCAAAAGAACACTCCTTCAACGCGACTTCCAAGGCTGTTGTGTGGAATCGTCGACCTTCATTGTTTCAGCGCTTACTGGTAGTCACCATCCCCAAAGTACCTATATTTTGGTTTAGGTACGGGTACCAAGAGTTGACTGGTTGGGAATTCGAAATTCATTATGTGTAACGGACTTGTCCCAAGGCACCCCCAAATACAACGAATTTCGAAGAAGGTCCTGTTTCCTTCCTTGGAATTATATTAGCCACCTCCGTGTTACCTACACCTACTGGGGATTCCACTCCTTACCCTGTACTGTCCCTATTAAACCCCTAATTCGAATAAATCCACGAATTTCGTTAGGTATTGTGGACTTTCCACTCTTATGTAAGTAAAGGCAGTTACGTAAATATATTTAGATAGGTAGTTATCACAATTAAATATTCAAACAACCAGGACGTAGTCTTATACAAAAAAGCGAATAAAATTAAGCACTTAGCTACCATAATTAGACATTTTATGATTTATTTGTAGAAAAAGTTGCATAGTTTAGACTGGCCTTGTGTTGATACTATCTGACTCATGGATATAAACTTAGGTACATGGGGGTTTTCCAAGACGTTTACTTACTAGTTACTACCTGGTCGTTGTAGGTACCTATTACTATATTAACTATGTAGATAACTACGAGTACTTCCAATGTACCTAATTGTTTCCGTTAGGTAAATGAGTTAACGAGGCTTCCCTGTCATCGTGACTTTTCTTTAAAATAAGAGGTTCCAAGTTACCAGACCAACAGCTCGCAGCCCTTTATCCTTGTAGTGGTTGGCACTTGCTTGGCCATGTAATAAAGGGCGCTAAACCATTTTGCATATACCTATTAGGTACCGGGCAGTGGGCATGGTTCTGTAGTTCAAAACATCGGGTTTCTCTGACTTTGTCTGAACATCTATACAAAAAATTTTGCTGTGCTATGTAAGAACTACCCTTTAAATAACTTTCTAACGAAGTTCTGCTTAGTGGGTTCCGTTCTAATGTGCTGGAAACGAATCGAAAGGTTCACGTCATGAGACCGGAAATATCGATAGAATCTTGACTTAGGATCACTGATCTAAACTCAGGGGCGGAGTCAAGATTCTATTGGTTAATATTGGCACATCTCCGCTCCTCTTTTCTCCTCTCCGCTCCAGTGGACAGGCAGCCTTAGTATTGTTTCCTGCCTCGTTGGTCTAGTGGTCGCAAGCGCTACTGCTGAGCATGAGGTCTTGGGTTCGATTCCCAGGTTGGGAAAAGTGTTATTGGGTTTTCCATATACAATTTCGCAGTAGCAGCCTGGAGTCTGGATTTGTTCCCGGTTGATGGCAATAGGCTCGCCCCCTATTACCTATAACTGGCGAAACGTGGGTGCACTATAGGTACACCTCTACCCAACCCTTCGGGGAAACAAGGCGTGATGTTATGTTTATTGTAGTGTGTAACTGATATATTATTATGTCCCAGTAAACAAAGTAGGTAAAATAAAGTTTCGTAAAAAAATTGATATCGTAAGTAAAGTATGTAAGCTACTTACTTATTGAGTACTTACCATAAAAAAATAGAAGGGGAGTTTTTCGTACGAGAATTTAGATTTGAAAGTAGGTATTCTACCTAAATATCGGTGGGCTGTTCAACTCCAGCGACTAAAATTCAAACAACTGAAAAGCTAAGTAAAACGCGGTAGTTGATGCCATTAAGTACACACGGCTACACATCAAGCTATACATTTCCAGTTTAAGCTGACCCCGCATTGTACGGAAATCGTTTACAATGCGAGATCACCATAAACTGGAAATGTATAGCTTGATGTGTAGCCGTGCGTACAATAAGAGGTCGACACCGCGCTATCCGCACTATGAGATAACCTGACGTAACACCGGCTGACGTAGCGCGACGTCACGTCGCGACCCCGCCTCCGCCGAGCAGAGCAGCGCGCACGCGCACGACACATTGGGATTGGGAACAGTGATCGCGCTAGCTACATAGACATACCGATTATGAATGATGATTGATCAAGCAGAGCATATTTATGACAGGATCTAAGAACAATGCTTGTATGTAGACATAGTGAAAGGTTTTCTAATGAATTATGAAATTATGGTCGTTTAGATAAGATATTCGAGGAAAGGTTGAGGAAAATACACATTGCTTTCTGGGAATTTCATTTCAGGTTAACTGGAGACTGTAGACATTTCTGGAAGTTGTCTATGCTGACAGCAGCTAACTCAAAAGTCAGAGCCATAATCGACATGAAAAATACAGGGTGGCAGGGACATCGACGCGAAGCCGGTTACCATGGGTTCAGTACATGGTTCTGAACCCCCCTGCGTTGAAATTTTTCGTCGGTTATTAAAAAAAAATCTGCTGTTTCATAGAAAAGTGCAATACCTACGCGGTCAAAATGTATGGAACAGCTGATTTTTTTTTTAATATTCGACCGAAAATTAACTCCAAAATTAAAATTTTGCTCTGGTAAGTAAATGGTTACTGTCACCCTGCATCATCCCACTGCTGGGCAAAGGCCTCCCAAAAATAAGTACCTAATAAAATAATAATCCTCAAATATTTTATAATACCTGCTCAAAGCCAGGGTTTGTTTGTACGAATCATGCAGTCTACGTCAGGAGATCACAAAACAGGCGACATGTGGACAGTATCAACAGTTTTACAACATCGCACGTTCTAACTGCTACCTACTAAGAAAGTAAGAATTAACTATCCCATGGTCACCCCACAGTTGGTGTGGCTACTCCTCTTCTGCGGGCCCGATCAGAATACCAGCGCTGTGATACTTATTTTTAAACGTCACAGCATCATGCGCAGTACTGTACAGTACTGCGCGGTAAAATACCGACCAATGGGCAAGCGGCCTTAAAGTTGCAATCGCTATTTCTAGAAAAAATGTAAGGCCGTTTGTCCATTGCGGGAAAGTCCTAAAAGGTTACCGTGACCCCTGGCAATGTATGTACAGGCAAGTGAAGGAACACGGGTGGGTTTTAGTCAGTAAGAGTCTGACACGCCCTTCCGCTCCGCCCCGAGCGGGAGAAGTTATTTGATGATTCCCCATAGACAAAAAAAAAAACGATTTATCTACACGGTTGTTACCAATCGAGCTGGCAAATCTACCTTGTTTCAGTTACGTCTACCTGGTCTACACTACAAGAACAAAAAGATTTTTTTTTTGTGAAAACAGAGCATTGCGTATTAACAACCTACAAATCCAACGCAAATACCACATTCTAGTTCAACAAACCTTGTAAATCTTACTATAAAGGCATATGTCTCGCGACTGACATTTATGGAGATTTTATGATGACGCCAACTTCCGATAGAAAATTCCACAGGAAAATCAAAAAGAATAATATGGATCACATTCCCGCACACATTTTAACGGCCGGTATTAAATTGTTTTGTACTACACAAAGTTATAGATAATTCTGAAATTGCCTACCCTTCTTGAGCAAGCGTGGTGATGTTCGTGCCTTCTCTGTATGAGAAGAGGCCGTTGCTCTGCAATGGGAGTAATCATATCATAATCACTGCTGGGACACAGGCCTCCTCTCTGTGAGAGGGAGTGGGCTGTAATCTGCCACGGGGGCCAGTGAGAGTTGGTAGATGTCACATGTCTTCGAATTTTTGGTTCTAAGACATGCCGGTTTCCTCACGATGTTTTGCTTCACCGTTTTGAGAGCAGTGGTGATGAAATTATTTACACAAAGTAAAGCGCCTGCTCGCTACCTACAACTCGTAAGTCGGGGCCGTTACCACTAGTGCACCACTGCTCGTGCCCTGGGAGTAATAGGCTGGTATTATTTATTATTATAGTTGTACTTGTTTATATATATATATACCTCTTGACCGTATCCGGAGACAGCGACCCAGACTAATTTCCTTTTCTTTCGTGAGCTCTCTGATGACTTGCAAAACCAAATTTGGTCGTTGGGAGGAGCTGATCAGCATTGTTGTATGTATAAGTATAGGAAGGCTTTGGGCGACTTTTGCGTATTTGTCGCTTCTTGTCTACTTAAATATATATTCATAGCAAAGACGGAAAGGCACATCTTTCAACTATTTATTCGCTGCAAATCCATTTAATGTGCACTTTAATTGCCAAACATCTGGTACAGTCGCAAACATAAACATTTTACATTGTTTTTACAATGAGCGCTGATTCAGAGCTCTAATTCCGTAAAGATTCGGTATTTATAACGCGAATATTTTGGATTATTTTTAACGTAAACCGATGATGATGAACGGTCTAAATATTGAATACTATATGTATACCTGCGCCCGCGACTCCGCCTACTTGGAAATTGAATTAAGTCGTCGCGAGTTACGTCCTCTAGTCCAGTTGACAAATAAATAAACTCTCGGAATGACTTTTCCGGTGACTGACTTTTCTTTGGTTCTGAAACTGAGCTATTTTTGCAAATAATAAGCTATAAAGCTGGTTACGCGCTCACAGACAGACTATAGGTACGTAGGTATGTCGTACTTCTTTCACAAAAATGTTTCGTCGTCAGTTTCGTTTAAAAATCATTTTATATACAGACCATAATGCCATTACAATTTTCTTATAGTAGTATAATTATATTTAGCTCGTCCATCATGTCATGGTATTTATAATGCGAGTGAATCACGTTCACGGCGGCGTAGGCATTGTTTTGAAAAGATCTCACGTGAGAGAGGAATGTCTGGTTAGGTTACAATAGGATATGCTTTGTTATTTATAATACATAGTCCATTTATATCCAAATTCTACCTCTTTGAAATAATAATAGTCCCCAGACCGAATTTCGGCCGTGGCGACCAATCTCAGCAAAGCCAACCTTCGGCGCGTGAGATATTATAGTGCAAAAGTGAGACACAGGTGCAATCTCTCTTCCCACACTCTCATAGTCCGACGGGGCGGCAATCCGACACGACCGGAGAGAGATCAGGCGCAGGACCAACAGCAAGAGGTTATCTCTCCGCCATCTTCCAAACTCCGAGCTGTTATAAGAAATTTTTAATGAAAAACAATTCAATAAGACGTTGCTCGACCCGGGAATCGAACCCAGTACGGGTGTCGCTCGTTGTAAGATGTATTTGTCACATCTGCTGAGCATTAATTTGGACCCTGGCCCTGGGTTAAGTGTTTCACCATCCGAAATTTCTCAATAGCAGCTTGGAATTCGGATTTGTGTCCCCTAAACGACAAAAGGGTGGGTTACTGTACACCCCTGCCTAACTTTTGAAAGAGTACCTATTCACAAGGAGTGTTGTTATGTTAGTTAAGTACTTACAGTTGTACGAGCAGCGTAGGACTGACATGGCGATCCTTCAGGCGGGGAGGCCTATGTTCAGCTGTGGATATCTTTTGATGTATGTAAATACTTTCTAAGTTATTCAAAGAAACTCTCGCTTACGATGAAGCATCTAAATAGCTAGAAAACTTAGGGTGTCAGGGACATCGACGCGAAGCCTGTTACCATGGATTCAGTACATGATTCTGAACCCCCCTGGGATTCAGAATCATGTACAATCCATGGTAACAACTCTGTATAATAGTAAGGTAATAGCTTTTTTTTTTTTTGCGTTTTTAGTCTCGGTCCTATAGCAAAAATTGCTCATTTGTGAGGTTTTCAGTTACACAAAAAAAATCTGCTGTTTCATAGAAAAGTGCAATGCCTACGCACAGCAGATTTTTTTTTAATAACCGACGAAAAATATCTACGCAGGGGTTTCAGAATCATGTACTGAATCCATGGTAACAGGCTTCGCGTCGATGTCCCTGACACTCTGTATAATATTAAGGTAGCTTAATGATCAACTATCAGAAGAGGCTTTTGCCAAACAATAGGACAAGTAAAGACTGAAATTATTATTTTATTTTCATTGTATATTAAAGATCCGTCTCTTCGTCATCTACCCTACGATGTTTAGCCTCCAAAACTTTCATTATTCATTCTTAACCAACGTAAAAACCTCTCGTTGCGTTCTGTTTTTATTCCAACAAGACGGATGCAGATGCGGACCGCTGCTAATTAACACAAGCAGAGCGAGGGCACGACGAATTGACGCTATGCTGTTATCTTTGACAGATCTCCAACCACAGAGAATGAAGAAATGGAGACACTGCAATGTGTGAATGGACGGTTTTCTGAGAATGCCGTTGCAATCGTCTGCAGTGTAACTTTTCTGATTTTGTTGGTATGAACAACTTTTACAAAAGGACCCACCCTTAAAACAAATCAGTTGCTCAATTCAAGCTGATTTTTTTTTGTTATTTTAGGCTCGGTCCTATAGCAAAAATTGTTCATTTGTGAGTTTTTCAGTTACTTCAATTACATCTTGTAGGTATATCTAAAATAGGAGGAAAGTTGGTCTCCAAATTTTTTATAACTCCAATTAAGAATCTTGGGGCAGGCCCATGTCAAGCAGTCGTTGCCAGCAGACGTCTTTCAACTGAAATGATCATGATGCATACAGGAGGAGGACGCAGACGCCCCTGTTAACCAACAAGTAGAAGAGGATAGATAAGCTTTCTTACCCGACTTTTTCACCACGAAAGAAAGAATAACGTTTATTTGGACACAGCACACAAAACAATAAAAAAAGTGACAAGAAGATTCGGTAGGAAATAATCTGCGTAAGACAGGAAAAATCTATCCTCATGAGCACTCCATTTTGCAGCTACTCCGTGTCTGCAAGTCATTTGGGGCTTTCCGCGGACATTGTGTTTTTATTGACGTACTCAGTTAGCTAAATAATACTGTTATCTATGCTAATCGATTCCCATTGACTTGGTGTAATTCTATTAATTAAGAATTTTCTTGGCATTTGTGTTTTGACTTCTGTGGGTGCCGTAAGAAACAAGAAGTAGATATTTTATAAGAACACGGTATCAAGTTATACCTATCAATTAATCTGCCTAGCCTTTTCCAAACTATGTTGGGGTCGGCTTCCGGTCTAACCAGATGCATCTGAATACTAGTACTTTACATAGGGCGACTGCCTATCTGACCTCCACAACCCAGTAACTAGGTAATACGATACCCCTTGGTAAGACTGGTTGTTAGACTTTCGGGCTTCTGACTACCTGTAACGACTGTCAAAGATCCAAGAATGACAGCCAGGACCAACGGCTTAACGTGCTTTCCGAAGCACTGAGGAATCTCAATATGTAAAGATGATCAGATTAAGCTACGTTTGCCGGGGTTAGTCCGTGGATAGGCTCCACGGACTAACCCCGGCAAACGTTAGCTTAACCTGATCAATCGACCCGAGCGGCTGTTATTACTTAGCCACGAGCTCCTCGAGAGCTCCCCGAGGTATCAAGTTATACTTATAACATACCTACTCTTATATCTACCTACTGACAGCCTCATTGAATGGAAAACATAAGATGGGCTTAATTTTCATCAGCGTGCCATAGAATTATATTGACACTATTATGAAAATGAGTCATCTTCGCTCATTATTATGTTATAAAAAGGGCTTAAGGTGGAACTAGTCGCGGGCTCGAACTCAATGGTGGGCATGGCCAAAAACCACGCTGCCTCACCTGGCATCGTGTCCGACAGAGATAGTATCAGAGATGAGCAGTTAGAAGCTGGTCTACATGGACAACGTATAGTTCGCACGCACAGAAACACCGTACCGACCAATTTTCGTAAAACGAGCGCGTCAAAAATGACGAAAAGGCCTTTGGGAAAAAGGTTTTTCTGAAAAAACCACTGCATAAATCAATTACAAATTAAATTTATTGAAATCTTCGATAATTTTTCTGTGTCGTTACGGATTTTGTTTTCGAGATTTCACACTTCTTGTATTACTTATTTACGCCCAAAGTTGCGTTATAATTAGCAAGAAAAACGAATCTTTGTTGGCTTATAACTTTTTAATGGCTTTTATTTTACTATTCTGCTTCCGTACAGACAAAATTAATAATGAGACCTAACGATATCATGTTAAACTTTGAATGTACGATGTCAAACAGTTGAGTAAAACCCCTCCGAAGTTTGTATGGAAAAAATATCAAATTGTTTCACCTTAACAGTAAAGATCAATAAAGAAATTCCACTTGTTTCTATAAACATTAGTCAGGTGCGTGCATTATAACCATTGTGTTAAAAACTTGTAGACGTTAATATTATAGTTTCGCATAAGTAAAGTTTGTTAGTCATGTGAGTTTTCTATTAGATTTTCTACTTGCTACTAGAGGTGCCCACACACTTCGGCAAGGCCGGGCTATGACGACACAGTTGGTGACGCGCATCCCTAATTTGAATTACGGGGTGTAATTGTGTTTACAGGTACATTAGCTTCTGCGCATGAATAGAGGTTGGAAAATGACATCATCATCATCATTCAGAATGGCCGACAGTAAAAGTTCAAGCTGATTGAAATATGATACGTTATGTAACATCAGACTATAGCTGGAAGACTTTTTTGCTGAATCCAAGTCCTAAAGGGTTACCGTGGCCCCTGGCAACGTACAGGCAACTGAAGGAGCGGGTGGGTTTTAGTCAGTAAGGGTCTGGCACGCCCGCCCGCTCCGCCCAGAGCGGGAGAAGTTATTTGTTGAGATCCCAACAAAAAAAAAAAGCTTATAATATAACTACATAGGCCCAGGACAGGATATAATGTAGTAAACGTTTCAGGAGAAGAGCAGTACTTCTCCTGAAATGTTTGATTGCATTCCAATTTTATTTACGAAGTGTATAGAGTGCCGCGAGTTTCTTGTGGCACTCTAGTGTCACTGCCTCGGCCCGGATAGGGTGCCGTGAGCGTTGCATTGTCACTGTCACTTGTTATTTAGGTTAGGTTAGGTTAGAACTGTGACCACACAACGCACGAGCCGAGCGAGCGTAGCGAGCGGTGCCGCGGTAGCGGCCGGCGAAGTGCCAGGGTCCGTTTAGTAGGCACAAGAGAATGTCATCTTTTGGGAATGTGGTGTTTTACAGCGATCTAACCTCGACAATCAAACAAAATACCAAGTGACGTGACTTAGTGACAGTGACAATAACAATCCAATGCTTGCGGCACTTTGGCCGGGCCGAGGCGGTGTTACTAGGGTGCCTGTAGTGGCACTTTATCCGATAGGGATAGAGTGCCACTGGTGGCACTCTATACACTGCCTTTTATTAATTATATTTTTTATTTATATAAAAGCTTACGTACCAACTAAATACATATAATTATAGATCTCGCAAGTACCAACCTCTATAAGTTTAAATAAGAAAGCAGGGCTCTATTAATTAGCGTACTTGTATATTATAAAAAAAATATAATTATGAATGTAAGTATATCATTTATTATTATTAGCCAATAATCCAATATGCCTAATTATCTGAGGTACGCAAATGCAATAAACCATTAAACTCAATCATCAAGGAGCTAAAGCCTTCTCATTACCTTCAAATATCCCCGAAGGAAGAATCTGCAATATCAAGCGGGATAAATTTCCCAAGCTCTAGGAAAATCAAGCTCGCACCGTCAGTGGCGCCTACGTCATCAATCAGGCTTTGTGTGCAATAAAGCGGCATTTCCCTTTACCAACGCACCGAAACGAATTCTCTGTAAGTTGCACTTGGACTTCAGTGACGTATTGCATGCATTTCTTAGTATTTATTACCCATTACTTCTTTGTGGCATGTGAGCACTTATAAATCCTGCTCAAAATACCTAGGTACAGTTGCGAAAATGAATATGTAGAGTTGTAGACCATCCATCTGCCTAGCCTTTTATCAACTATATTGCAATGGGGTCGGTTTCCAGTCTAACCGGCTGCAGCTAAATATCAGTATTTTGCATGGAGCGACTGCCTATCTGACCTCCACAACCCAATAATTAAGTAATACGTTACCCCTTGGCAAGACTGGTTGTAAGACCTTCGGGCTTCTGACGACCCGTAACAACTGTCAAATATCCCGTGTTTCCCGAGGCACGGAAGAGTCTCGGTATGTAAAGATGGGTTTCTTTTTCTTTTTTTTTTTTGTTCTTATGGCGGCATTACAAATACACTATCTGTGAAAATGTTAAAGAAAGAAAGAGGAGGCTTAGTTATAGGGTTCGTTCCGAAACCTATTATGATATCCTAGGTCTTATCTCAAAGTTGTAAGTCTAATTCAGGAGAAAATCACTTGAATTTTTTCAAGTATTAAGTAAGATGGTTATAGCTGTGAAATAGTTATATCCCTAGGTATATAGCTATTAACCGTAATATAATTATATTAAAGCGGTTCATAACGGTTCATAATCGGAGTGTCCTAATTTTGTTACTGCGACCAATTTCGACGTAGCGCTCGCCGCCCGCTGCACCGCAGCACCGCTCGCTTCATTCGCTTGGCTCGCGCGTATTGGTCACAGTAATCTAACCCAACCTAACCTATTTGGTTGGAGTGCCCTAATAGTTATATTACTAGAACGTGCTCGTATCATAGTAATATTCCTAGTAAGACAGTATGAACCGCTTTCATATAACTATATTACGGTATATAGCTATTTCCCTAGGGATATAACTATATAACGGCTATAACCATCCTACTGCGACATACACTATATTGATGCTCGTGACTGTACGTTGTAAAGGAGACCGGGGATTTCCCAGAATATCCGGGTGAGGTCGCCGGAGCATGTCTAGCTAATCATTTCGCAGCTCATTAACTGCTCGGTACAGCGAATTAATTATATTGTATAAAGTCTGTTGTGGTGCGTAACTGTGCGTTTATTATATTATGCTTTGTTTATTGTAAAATTACACAGAAAAAATATTATATTCTGAGTTTAGTTCCGGCTTCATTGATCTATTTTTCAATAGCTTCCTCTTCTTCGTCGAACCGATGGTTCCATTTAAAACTATATTTTCAATAAGCTTGTTTCAGAACTCTTTTGGTTCCGGCAATCAGTCACGGAATTTAGGTACCTATGTAGGTGCTAGACTAGAAGTGAGATTCAATCGAAATAAAAGTCGATTACCGGTATCTACTGGTTTCAGCAGTGTTGGGAAGGATTATACATGTATCTATAGTTACGAGTATGTACCTATATCGTTTAACTGCAAGCATGTCATATGGATCAAGTAGTTGAAAATAAAGCTTTGAACTAGACACACGTCTTAATTACTCCAATTTCTGTGCCAACCGAAAGTGAACCTTAATCCGCTAAACATATGGTCCAAACGAACCGGATTCATTACGTGATTTTTAAAAGTTATAAAAACTGTCCGGCCGATCGAATACAAAAGGATCGCACATTCCTCAGCGATAAAAGAGAATAACAAGCTCATTAGTGAAGACTTCTTAGAATTACGAGTTATTACATCGTCATAACCATTAGATATTTACGCAAATTTGGCTTATAATCAACCGATTAAAAGTGCCTTTTTACGAAAATGAGTACTTCAAGCAGTCAATTACTCAATATTCTAGAAGAAACAGCTGGTAAAATGCAGAAAGCTCAAGTTAATTTGAAGAAATGTCCTAAGGTACGATTAACAAAGGGTTACATTCAAGCGAGATTACAATGTATAGAAGAATATTGGCAGTCCTTTAAAATAACACATGAAGAACTTGTTAAGTGCACCCCGAAAGATCACCGTGTGAACATCCCATACTTTGTAAACGAAGACTATTACGTTATTGAAGACTTGTTCTTGTGTTTACAAGGAGATTTAAAGGACATGATTTCTACATTGTCATCAGCAGGAGAAGTATGTAGTAACTTGCCTACGATTAACCAAACTCAAGTTAAATTACCGACAATCCAGCTCCCTGAGTTTAATGGCAATTACGATGATTGGCCAACTTATCATGATTTGTTTATATCACTAGTCCATGACAATACGTCGCTAAGTTTTGTACAGAAGTTACAATCAACCAGGGCGAGTGGACCTTTTATTAGGTGTTCAAATCTATGACATCATTCTGAAAGGCGGTCTGGTTAAAGGTCCATTAGGCTCTCCAAGTGCACAAGATACACGCCTAGGATGGATTCTTTTTGGTCAGGTGGAAGAAAACACTTCTTCGGAAGATATTACTGTCATGCATCAACATATTGACATTGAAAATATGTTGAAATCTTTCTGGGAAGTAGAAGATGACAGTAAGAAGAAACTAACAAAAGATGAAGAAGCCTGTGAGAATATATACAAGGAAACATACAAGCGAAATGTTGAAGGAAGATTCGTGGTAAAATTACCATTTAAAACAGAAAAGCCTAAGTCATGTGAAGGTAAAACTAGAGATATAGCAATGAGAAGATACATGCAACTTGAAAAACGCTTTGAGAATGATTCGAATTTGAGGACAGAATACACTAAAGTAATGAAGGAGTATGTTGATCTGAAACACATGGAAATAGTTCCAACAAACGAGATAAATAATTCAGCAGTGTACTTACCACACCATCCAGTCCTGAAAGAAACAAGTGAAACAACGAAGGTTAGAGTTGTCTTTAATGCTTCGTCCAAGGGTTGCAACAATATGTCTCTAAACGATGAGCTCCTGGTAGGACCTCAGCTACAGGAGGACATGAGATATTTAGTCATGAGATGGAGAATGAAGCCTATCTGTTTTGTGTCTGACATAGAAAAAATGTACAGACAGGTGTTGGTGACGCAAGAAGACGCAGACTACCAGCGTATTCTTTGGCGTCAACATTCAACTGAAACAATCAAAGATTATCGTCTGCTCCGAGTCACATTCGGTACTGCTTCTGCCCCTTACCTTGCTGTGAAAACGCTGCAACAACTAGCTGAAAATGAATGCAAAGACTATCCTATAGCAGCTGAAACCATCAAGCATGATTTTTTTATGGATGACCTAATGTCTGGACAGGATACAGTAGAACAAGCTATAGAAGTAGCTAAAGATATTAAACATCTCTTACAAGGAGGAGGTTTCAAGCTGCAAAAATGGGCATCCAACAGTAGCAAATTCCTAGATCAATTTGAAGCTGAACAGCATAGTAAACAAGTTAAAATAGACATGAAGTTGCATGGTACTGTTAGAACACTAGGTTTATCCTGGAACATGGGCGAAGACACTATTCATTATCATCTTGATTACGCCCTTATGACTGGAGTCGTGACCAAAAGAAAGATTTTGGCCGACATTCACCGGCTATTCGATCCGCTGGGATGGCTGGCTCCAGCGATAGTACCTGCAAAAATATTAATCCAAAGTTTGTGGCTGATGCGGAGCACCTGGGATGACGAAGTCGACCCTGAAACAGAAAAAGAATGGATTAGTATAAGAGAAAGCTTATCACATTTGAAGGTTGTTGAGCTGCAGCGATGGTTACAATGCACAAGTAAGAGCATAAAAAACGCTTCGGTTCACGGTTACTGTGATGCTTCTAACAAGGCATACGGAGCTGTTGCTTACCTGAGGGTGCTTGGAGAAGACCATCAATACAAAACGACCATAATTGCTGCAAAATCCAGAGTTGCTCCTGTGAAACCAATGTCACTACCGCGACTTGAGCTATGCGGAGCAGTACTCCTTTCAAAATTACTGAAGCAAATAAGCGAAGCTATGCATATTCCTACTAATCAAATATTTTCGTGGACAGACTCGACAATCGTTTTATCATGGTTGCAGGGAGATCCTACAAGGTGGCAAACCTTTGTGAAGAACAGAGTCGTAACGATAATCGATAACATCGGTAACAAGTGGTTTCACGTCCTTTCAAAGGAAAACCCAGCAGATGTCGTATCAAGAGGCATGCTGCTGTCAGATTTGAAGAATTGTAGATTATGGTGGGAAGGACCTGAATGGCTGAAACAAAAAGAAATACCATTTTCAAGCACGAGCCCTTCGACTGACCTAGAAATGAGAAAAGGTATAAATGTAAACGTAGTAACGGAACAATCATCCGTCGTAGAGAAAAAATGGTCAACCCACTTCGAGGTTTGTGATACACTGGCGGAGCTATTGCAAACTGTGACGTACTGCAGACAATTCTTGAACCTGAAAAAGGAAAAAATACTGATTAGATTAAACACAGAAGAATTAGAAAGATCATTACACAAATGTATACAAATAACACAAAGAGAATGTTTTGAAGAAGAAATTAAAGACCTGAAAGACAAAAGTAAAGTTAAGAACAGGAGTGTATTGAAATCACTCAATCCATATTTAGATCGAAATCATATCCTCAGGGTGGGCGGTAGAATTCGACACGCCAATATAGACAAGGATAGAAAACATCCCATCATTTTAGATAATAAATCACGTTTGACAAGACTGATTGTGGCCGATGCGCATAAGGCAACTTTGCATGGGGGTGTACAGTTAATGTATAATTACATTCGATCTAAATACTGGATTGTGAAACAAAAAAGTTTAGTAAAGGCTGAAGTACACAAATGTTTAATCTGTGCAAAACAGCGAGCTGAAATTAGAAACCAGTTTATGGGGGACTTACCCAAAGAACGAGTGACACCTGCCCGAGCATTCTTGAACTGTGGTGTCGACTTTGCTGGCCCGTACCAAATCCTTATGTCTAAGGGAAGAGGCGCTAAAACGAACAAGGGCTACATTTCATTGTTTATATGTATGGCAACTAAGGCCATACATTTAGAACTTGTTGGCGACTTAACATCTGAAGCCTTCATCGGAGCGTTCAGAAGATTTGTGTCACGTAGAGGAAGATGCAATCACATGTGGAGTGACCAAGGCCGAAACTTTGTAGGAGCCAACAAAGAGCTGGTCGAAGCCTGGAACACCGTTAAATTAGAATTTCAAGGTGATATAGTAGATACTTTGGCCAAGGATGGGACACAGTGGCATTTTATTCCGGGATACAGTCCGAACTTCGGTGGTCTATGGGAAGCCGGCATAAAGTCCACTAAGTATCACCTCAAACGAGTCTTGAACAGTCACATGACCTTTGAAGAGTTTACTACACTTTTGTGTCAGATAGAGGCTTGCCTTAACTCTCGACCGTTATGCCCCATCGATGATTCAGACAAGGATGACATGGAGGTACTCACTCCAGGACACTTCCTGATCGGAGAAGCCCCAATCACCGTACCTTCACCAAGCTTGAAAGACATTCCTGCTAGCAAGCTATGTCGATGGCAGCATACTCAAAAGCTATTGAATGACTTTTGGCAGCGATGGCAGCATGAGTACTTAACAAGACTACAGCAACGCCCGAAGTGGTTAAAGACAGTCCCAAATTTAGAAATTGGTCAGATAGTGCTCGTAAAGACGGACAATACTGTTCCAGGAAAATGGCCACTTGGACGCATCGTAGATAAACACCCTGGACAAGATACAGTTACTAGAGTGTATAGTGTGAAAACCGGTAACCACATAGTTAAGCGATCAATTGGGAAATTATGTCTTCTACCTGTAGACACCAAGGTTTAAATTTTGAAGACATACCGTCTATATTTATTGTATGTATGTACTGAAGTAGGATTGATTTACGGAGCATGTCAATTCATTAGTTTACAGTTTGTTATAGTAATGACTATCTACAATTTTGTATCTAGTATGCGATTTTTATGTGCTATTTGTAAATTAATTGAACATATTATATTTGTTTTAAAAGAACTATCTTTTGGTGGGCGGTATGTTGGGAAGGATTATACATGTATCTATAGTTACGAGTATGTACCTATATCGTTTAACTGCAAGCATGTCATATGGATCAAGTAGTTGAAAATAAAGCTTTGAACTAGACACACGTCTTAATTACTCCAATTTCTGTGCCAACCGAAAGTGAACCTTAATCCGCTAAACAAGCAGTCAGTCGGTATTTCAGTCATTAAAAAAACCCTGAGATTACGATTATTTTGTCTGTATTGATTACAATCTGCTCGGCTGCGCTACGGTAAAACAAAGTAATTGCAGTCAAGCAAAATTATCAGGAGGAGCAAAAAA
Source organism: Conistra vaccinii (assembly GCA_948150665.1). Lineage (NCBI taxonomy): Eukaryota > Metazoa > Arthropoda > Insecta > Lepidoptera > Noctuidae > Conistra > Conistra vaccinii. Next base: position 1,217,999 of record OX411324.1, read on the forward strand.
CCGAAAATCACAAATTTAAAACGTACTGGCGACAACTTCAGTACTTTTGTTATTTCATAATTTGTAAAATAATTAGTTCTATCTGTTTCAAAGCAATTTTTTGAGTAATTTTTGGTAACTTTCCTTTAAATTGAAAAAAATATTTTTCTATAGACATAAAATTAATATTAAATAAAAAGAACAATTCAGTAAGAAAGTAACTACAGTCACTTTGTTTTTTAAATAATTTAAAAAGAGATGGACAAGTTAAGTTTTAGTTTTAATAACAAAGTAAATGCATTTAATTGTTTTTAACAAAGACAATGAAGCCATTTAAAAATGAATATGTCTACTATAAGATTTGATGGCTTTTGCTTTTTATGAATCACATAATTTGTAAGAATTGTAAAAACTAGTTCATCTTAGGATTTATTAAGATATTAAGTGTCACTCAAGGAATAGGGCATGTATATGTATAACGGTTACTTAAAATAAATTCAAAAATCATAGGAATAAGTTGTAATCATTTGTCATCATCAATTGTGACCACCAGAATGATTCTGAAGTTTCCCCACAAATATTGTAAGTAACCTATAGTCATTCTAGTAATGAAATATAGCTAAAAAGTTTATTGAATATTATAGATTTTATTATTAAGAACTGTCATATTGTACTACTATTATTATGAACGAAAAGAGCGGTTATCTTGTTATTCATTATGTTAGTAATTTTTAATCATAATATTTTTTTTTCAGGGACTTGATTACACCAGAAGATATAGGTATTGACACAGGAAAAAAGGTATAAAATCTATTATTTTAAAGAATATACAGGTTGTTAGGCAGAACGTTGAACATACGAAAATGGTGGATAGGTGGGGTCATCTGCTACTTACTCAGCCCTAATTTATTTGACCCTGGTCCCCTGGATATTTTTTTTTTGCTTTCTTCTAGTTTCTTTTTTAACTTTAAAGTGTAATTTTTATTAAAAATGGGTAAAACAAACAATATTTTTGTTTTTTTTTTAATCTTTAATGTTGGCAGATTCTTATAAAATTGTTGCTTTATTCAAATGTTAGCTAGTAAAAAAGTTATGAGTCCTCAAACTTGCAGAAAGATGTAAAAATTATGAAATAACATTTTAAGCTTTTTTTTTTATACAAGCAAATTACATACCATTAGAAAGGTCACACACTAGGGATGTTTTGCTAGAATTGGAACTCCTCAATCATTTTTTGTTTTTTTTTAATGCATGTTGAAATTAAGATTTAAATATTTTTAAATTTTTCTGTAAGTTTGAAGACTCATAACTTTTTTTCTAGCTAACATGTGAATAAAGCAATAATTTTATAAGAATCTGCCAACATTAAAGATTAAAAAAAAATATTGCCTGTTTTACCTATTTTCAAAAAAAAAATACACTTTAATGTTAAGAAAGTGGTGAAACTAGAAGAAAGCAAAAAATATTTTTTTTAAATATCCAGGGGCCAGGTCCAAATAAGGCTGAGTAAGTAGCAGATGACCCTGCCTATCCACCATTTTCGTATGTTCAACGTTCTGCCAAACACCCTGTATATTCTTTAAAATAATAGATTTTATACCTTTTTTCCTGTGTCAATACCTATATCTTCTGGTGTAATCAAGTCTCTGAAAAAAAAATATTATGATTAAAAATTACTAACATAATGAATAACAAGATAACCGCTCTTTTCGTTCATAATAATAGTAGTACAATATGACAGTTCTTAATAATAAAATCTATAATATTCAATAAACTTTTTAGCTATATTTCATTACTAGAATGACTATAGGTTACTTACAATATTTGTGGGGAAACTTCAGAATCATTCTGGTGGTCTGAGTGGGACGAGAAACAGTTTTTTGAAGTAGATGGTTGTGCAATAATTGTGTGATGCGACGTAAGGTTATCGTCAGGTATGGCCTCAACAGTATTGGTCTCTTCCTGGAGATTCTTAGGTGATTCGGAGGTCCTAAAAGAAATCATACCCTTAGGGCGTTTGTGCACTACAAGGAATTTTACCGTCCGGCAGTCCGATTTCTTACAATTGTCAATGAAATTCAATGAATTTTAAATGAAAGTTGATGTAAATCTGACTGCCGGACGGTAAAATTCTGTGTAGTGTACAAACGCCCTTATTGGTAATACAAATAACACAAATTGATTAGTATTTCTTATAGACAACCAAGTCAAAACAGAAAAATAGGTACTACTTCATGTATGCCTACTATATATCTCGTAAATAGGTATTTACGGAATGTAAACACACAATACAAATAATTGGACATTTGGACTTACATTTGTGCTAACTGCACCATAGTTCTCGAACGTAAACTGCGGCTATTTTGCATTTTAAACGTTTTCCAAACAAAACACACAAGAATCACAGCCTCGGCAAACTTATCGACACAAAGTTGTAACTGAATATAAGTTTAATTGCGGGAAAAGTGACATTTGAAAGGTGCGTTCAGAAATGTGTTAAAACCGAGTAATGTCAAATAATTTAGACATTTCAAATTTTGAAATAAACGACAGCATATTAAAAACCAAGTAAATGGGATATAGTAATAGCTTCAATTGATTTACAATAAAGAAACAAAGCAACTGTTAATCAGTTGCTTTGTTTTACATTTGTCATTTTACTTGCTTTTTTTTTACGTTAACAAATTTGCCATTTTGGCCATTTTTAACAATTCAAAAACAAAGTAAAGTTGTTTGATTTTCTTATAGCTAGATAAAGGGGCTTAAAAAGAAATATAAATCAAATGAAAAGCCAATTAAATCATTTCACAACGTAAAAACAATGTAATCGACGTGCAATTACTTTGTTTTTGCTTAGACATTGTGGTTTACTTTGTTTTACCGTAGATATGTTAGACAAGTACCTGCAGTTATTTTATTTTACAAACTTTTATCTCGAAAAATAAAGCCTTTTCGATGGTTCTGTGAATGTAGCAGTGTCCGTTATAGGCAAAATGTTCCAAATATGTAAAAAAACTGATTTTGAAAAATACGTTAGTTGCTTTGTTTTTCCGTAGCACAGCCGTGCTTTACCTACTCTATTCATGTTCATTTTATGACGATTTAGATGACCATGATAAATTATACCAACTTATTTTACATAGAGCCAGGTGGGCCTGAGAGCAAAAGTTGGTCATCAAAAACCAAATTAAATCAAATAAATCTTTATTTCAGATTAAGGTCCATAATTTTGTTAGTATTTTGGTGTTAGTAACAATAGTGCTTAGTTCAATAGGTTGGTATTGTTAGTTTTCACAAATTAATTAGTTATTCGATTGTTTCTATGATTTTTTTTTTTAAACGTTGGCGACGTTTGTGGTTAGGTTTTGTTTGCATGATAGGAGTAAGATAAAATAATTATAATAGAGCAATTAAATTGTATTACCTTCTTAGGTGCGGAGCAGTGGTGGCCCAGTGGTAACGGCCCTGACTTACGAGTTGTAGGTCGTGGGTTCGAACCCAAGCAGGCGCTTTACTTTGTGTAAATAATTTCATCACCACTGTTCTCAAAACGGTGAAGGAAAACATCGTGAGGAAACCGGCGCATGTCTTAGAACCAAAAATTCGCAGACATGTGACATCTATACCAACCCGCACTGGGCCCGCGTTGTAGATTACGGCCCACTCTCTCTCACAGAGAGGAGGCCTGTGTCCCAGCGGTGGGAACATTAATAGGCTGATGATGATGATGATGACCTACTTAGGTAGGTACGTACACTTTATTGTCAAAAGATTATTTTAACTTTTATTTTTGTTTCACAAACTGTATCCAAACAAACGTTTACTTTCTTTCTTTTCTTTCTTTCCTTTCTTTACCTAGTAATTACCTATTATTAGCATTTTTCAAAAATATTTTACATCTTTTCTGCCCGTACTGCTAGGCTGGTGCTATATTACAATGCGATTACAACATATTACCTATAGACTTTGAGGATGACTCATTCCTTATGAATCCGTTCGGAGCATTCACCTTTAACACTTTTTAATATTCAGTGACCAAAGTAACTAGATGACCACAGTCTATGAACAAATGTGATGAAACTGTTCCTTATTTGGTGAGGTCAAATTATGACAGATATGTGATAATCGACCTTTTCTGCCGGGGTTTCCTCAAACGATTATATTATAATAAATAAGATTCTTGACCTGACAATGTGGAATTGCGTTACATTTATTAAACTAGTAGCTATTTTTTAGGGCTCCGTACCTTAAAAGGAAAAAACGGAACCCTTATAGGATCACTCCGTCTGTCCGTCCGTCTGTGTCTGTCAGTCTGTTAAGACCCACGAACGTGTGGAGGGAGGTATCTAGTTGAAATTCATATCAAATACTTATGTAAGTCTACGGTCCCTTGGAACTCTAAAAAAATCGAGCTTCTAAGTCAACGCAATAAAAGAATACGGCCATTTTTGCGATATTTTTATACACACAAGTAAAGGAAAACGTCCGAAAATCGTTAATTAGTTTATGTTTATAATTGCAACTTTAAAAAAAAGTTGCTATTTTAAACTTAAGTACATTGCAGTTGGAGAATTGACCGTGGCGTATATCGTCAAGTTTATTTTGTGATAAAGTCATCCCAACTACGGAATCCTTCATTGTGTGAGGTCCGAAACGCACTAGGCCGGTTTTTTAAGATTAAATAATATTAGGAATTCAATTATAGGTAACAAGAATAGGTCCTACTTATTACTCGAAAATCTACCAACAATCATAGATATTATTAATCATTAGGTACTGTAATTAGGTTTCCCAATAATTCTATAATAAGTATAAAGTTTAAATATTAAAATATATTTTATGGAACCAACGGTGCACGAGTCTGATTTGGCAATAAACGGTTTTTACTATTATTAAGTAGGTAGGTACAAACAATTTGGGAAATTCCTGCAATAAGTAAAACTAGTAAAAAGCTGTTATAAATATCTTAATCCGGATGCCGTTCTATAAGAAAAGATAAAGTACAGTAATTTGCGATTAATATTTAAGTAGATTGTAGGTACTTAGATAAGCAGGGAAACTTTTAACTAAAGTTAATAGTTTTCCTACAAAACAAGCTCGATCCGTTCAGAAAGTAGAAATGTTTCAAGATAGGTACGTAGGTATCCAAAGGAGTCATGATCAGGCATCATATCTGCCTGCCTTTTCCCAGCTATGTTGGGGTCAGCTTCCAGTCTAACCGTTGCCGCTGAATACCAGTATTTTACACCTCAACCATCCATTTACACGGGGTATCATGATACCTTGGTCAGACTGGTTGTCACGCACGCTTTCGAGGTTCTGACTAGTTTCAAAGATTTGCGAATGACAGCTGGAACCAACAGCTTAACGTGCTTTCCCAAGCACGGAGGTTCGGATCAGTTCGGTAGGTAATGGATGGTAACCCATCTACGGAAAAACTGGGCAAATGTTGCTCACCGTGATAATCGAGCCTCGTGGCTGTTATAACTTAGCCACGAGCTCCAAACGAGTACGCCTCCTTGGAAAATTCTATAACAGAGTTCATTCATTGCGCCATTATAAGATAACTGTGAGTCACGCGCGATGTTTTACTTTTAAATAGCTGTATTATAATAAACGTAAATCAATTAATTTGCATTCCTCGGCCACTTTCGTGGGAGAAAAATGCTCTTAAACATAAAATAGGTTTGCACACGGCTCCGCCCGCGGAATTAGGAAGTGGTCAATGTCCACTGTTTACTTCAAACTATCGGTACATTGAGATGCTGAAGTGTTTGTAACAAAAGCTACTGTGGCAATCCGACATTAGGACCAGACCTCAATAAGGTATCCTTTTGCAGCGAGGTGTGCGACAAGGAGACCTTATCTCTCTGAAACTGCTGGAGGATGTCTTCAAGGTTCTGGACTGAAAAAGCATCAACATCAATTGCGAGTACATCACTCACCTTCGGTTTTCCAACTATACAGGGTGTTAAAGTAATTGCGTGCCATAGCTTAGGGGTAGGTTCAGTATCGATAAAGGAAATAAGGAAAAAAAAAAAAAAACCAGAAAAAAAATAAAAAAAAAACATTAAATAAAAATTGCAAGGTCAACCTAATTTACCTACCAACCTATGTACCTACTAACTTAAAATGGCAACCAAATCATTAATCATTAATCATTACAATCTTTGTAAATACCTGATTCCAAACTAAATTAGGTCGACCTTGCAATTTTTTTAAATATTTTTTTTTTAAATTATTTTTCTGGTTTTTATTTTTTATTTTTCCTAGTTTCCTTTATCGATACTGAACCTACCCCTAAGCTATGGCACGCAATTACTTTAACACCCTGTATAGTAGTCATGGCCGAGACTATGGAGGATCTCAGTACAATGCTCAATGACCTCTGTAGAGCTTCCGAAACCCATGTAACTCCCACCCTCATGAAGACCGGAGCCTCTACACTCGAAGTTGTGGACGATTATGTTTGCCTAGACCAAACTGTCCCATTAGGTAGGTCCAACTTCGAGAAAGAGGTCAATCGTCGAATCCGTAATATCTTCTAGTCTCACATACTACATTGTCACAAGACGAAACTCTTTGATCACTGCGTCTTGCCAATGCCAATATGGCAATGAAACGTGGTCGCTCACAATAAGCCCTATGAGAAGGCTGAAAGGCACCCAAAGGGCAATCGAGAGGGCTATGCTTGGAGTTTCCCTACGTGATGGAATCTGAAATAACGAGATCCGTAGGAGAACCAAGGTAACCGCCGACATAGCCCGAACAGTTTTAAGTTCGCTACGATTTTATTATTTACTAGCTTCTGCCCGCGGCTTCGCCCGCGTGGATGTCGGAAATTATCCCACAGGAACGTGTAACATGTCCTAAATCAGCGGGGTAATTGCGTAGCACTTACAATAGCAATGGGTTTCATTTTGACAGTTCAACAATTAATTGCGTTATTTACGTTATTTCTCGAACATAATTATTAAGCAATAGCTTCCACTTGGCGCTCTGGCGCGTCATCCCCCGCACCTCCGCGTGGGTGCTGGCCCGCACCTCCACCCTCGTTCTGTGCGCCCCGTCGACTCAATATCGCAGGTCATTCTTATCGATCTAACTTTTAAACTATTTGTCCAAATTACTTAGTGTAAAAGACAAACTTTATCTACATTAAATACCAAAAGCGATGAAGGTATTTATTTTGATAAGAATTAACTAAATACTCTAAAATATGCAATGTAAAAAAAGTATTCAATTTAACTGTATTTATTGCTCACTATTTTGGTTATAAAGGCTTCCACATAAAAGGTAGATAGATGCTGTCGCGGACTTTTATTTAGAACTCTTTAAGACAAACAATCCTACAACACATTTTCTTCATGTAACTCTAACGGCTTAGGCAGCGCACGCAGCATACGGTGGAGGTCTGCCCGGCTTGGGTGGACCACCGCCGTGTCCTCGTGGAGGCGATCGGCAGCGGTGGCCTCTCGCGTCCGGCCCTGGTTCAGGCCATGGTGCGGAGCGAGAGGGCATGGCAAGCCGTCACCTCCTTCTGCAAAGCAGTAATGCTCGCGAAGGAGAAGGTGGAGCGCGCGAGGGAGTGGCAAAGGCCGCGCCCTACCAGCCCTAGCCGCCGCCGCCGTAGGAGACGTCCCGGGCGTCGGGAATTGATAGCCGATTTCCGGTCACCGTAGGCGCGGGCCTGCGGACGGAGAGCAACGGGCAGCTCGCCGTCCGATAAGGATCAGGCGGAGTCGACGGCGCATCGTGTTCCACGCGCGCCTCAAAGAGGTATCAAGGATCGAAGGAACACGTGTGGGTTTTAGTCAGTAAGAGTCTGACACGCCCTTCCGCTCCGCCCAGAGCGGGAGAAGTCATTGGATGATTAACCACCCAAAAAAAAAAAGGCAGCGCACGCAAAGATAGATCTCAGAGGGCAGGAATTTTTCCGACTTACTTGATACTTATCGTTATATTATGGCCAAATCACATAAAATCTTTATGAATTGTAGTCTATGTGTTATTCTAATGTATAAGCTACATTATTGTAAAGTTTCATCAAAATCCGTTCAGTAGTTTTTGTGTGAAAGAGTAACAAACATCCATCCATCCATCCATCCATCCATCCTCACAAACTTTCGCATTTATAGTATTATTATAGTAGGATATTTGTAGGATTAATGTAGGGCAGTGTTTTTCAACCTTTTTCATGACTTTTTTCATACACATGATTTTTTTGGTACATGATACTAATGGGGTCACCATTAGTATGAAAAAAATTTTTCGCGACCTCGACCATTCGAGAACGATTTCAACCCAAACTCAAACTCAAAGCATTTATTTCAATTAAACCATGTACAGGCACTTTTGAATTGTCAAGGAGTCAGTCAGTCAGAAATATGAAGCTAGTTGCCCATTCCAAAACGTAGTAGGTACCTATGGAGAAGAACGGGCAAGAAACTCCACGGACACTCTTTTAAACAAAAAATTGTTAGATAAAATTGGTTACATTTATTCATGTTGAAATTATACATGTGAGAACAATGTAAAAAGACGTGCACGTTAAAAGCGTCCGTAATAAAAAGATAAAAATAAAGAACAATTCAAAAATTTAAATTAATTAAAATAAGCCATGGCAGCTAAGAGATGACCAGTCCCAACTGACGGCGCCCGTTCACGAACATGACACATGGATTAGCACCATTCAGCTCAACCATTTTGAAGGGAGCTAAATGATCCAACACACGCGCCACCATCAGCGAGACATCTGAGTGAGCATGACATACTCTCAGCCGCCAGGGCACATTCAAGTCAATGAAAGACATTACCCGGTGAATGGTAGCTCTTTAGTACATAGTACTCACACCTGTGCTATGCAATTATATAATACAAAGGAGATTGAGTTTATACAATCTCAGTCGAGAACTCAGTCGAGATTCCCGCTGAGTCGAAGTTTCTGCAGCACGAAACCTAGCCTGATGTTCCCGAGTTGCAGAGAGCCTTGCCTCACGACCTTCCTCAGATTCCTGTGATCGAACTAATCTCATCCTTTTAGCATTTCTGCTACATTGGGAGAGGTTGGATCTTCTTCGAGGCATTCTTACAATAAAATAGTACTTACTACTTAACACACAGTTATTTAGTAAACACGTACTATCGTAAACAATTAAATTATAAATACTAACAGATTATTATACAGTCTAAAATTATCACAGTTTAAGTAATAAGTGTTAAGACGTGTAAACCAAACGTACTAACTTTATAAAACAAAAGAATTGCTAGAAAAATTAATTACTAACCTGAGCTAATAAACTTATACTTAATAAAGAAAATCAAGAAAAGAAATGCCTAACCTATACCAAATACTTATAATATTTATATACAAACCCTAAATAAAAATTAAGATAAGTATACCGAAAATCAAGGAAAGAAATGCCTAACCTATAACAAATGTTCGATGTGATTCTTTAAATTGACATAACTTTTTTATTTATGAACCGATTGACATGAAATAAACACTAAATGTTAAGTGAAGCTTACTACAATATATTAGTGAAAACCGCATCTAAATCGGATAAGCCGTTTCTGATATTAGCGTGCACAAACACACAGACAAACAGACAAACAGACAAACAGACAAACAGACAAACCGACAAACAGACAAACAGACAAAAAAAAAATTTATTACAATCTCGGGTTCAGCATCGATATAATAACAACCCCTGCTATTTTTTTTTCATATATTTCCATTGTACAGACACCACTTTTCTACAATTTTATTATATGTATAGATGTAAGTATAGATATAGATTGAAGATACGTAATTAAAACACACAAAAAGTTATCTTGCAATATTTTCCACTAAAGATTTATTAATAAAACACAAACATAACAAATATTCCCCAGATACAGTAGGTATACCTAACGTTATTAGTTACTGTTGCTATGCCAGTAATCTTGTTTCGCACAGACTCGCAGTAAGTAGGTAGTTTGTTACGTAGTCAGTCAATGAAATGTTAATATTTCCGTTATCAGTGCGTTACTTTACACACGTGTTTTATTTATTATTATATCCTTTCTATATTTCTGCGACAGTTTCATCCTTGAGCTTGGGCTCTAACCACTGACTGACAGACAGCCGACTTTCAAAGCTCATTTTCACTAACTCACTTAACTAAGTGCATTTGGGTGTTTCCAAATAGATGGAAACACAATTAAACGCCTAAACAAGTATTATTGCCCTGTTGGATTTTCAACTCAAAATCCACTGCGCGTTTGCAGTGCACTAGGTGACAAGGAAACAAGAGCATTTATGCAGTTCTGTCTACCAAAACGTGGGTAGTAAACTAGTAACCACGCGAAGCATGTTACAGAGGTTAAATATCAACCATCGATAAACCAGCGATTAGTTTGCGTACTAGCTTTTGCCTCCTTCGCCCGTGTGTAGGTCGGAAGTTATCCTACGGGAATGTACTACCGGGACAAAACCTATTCTATGTTCTAACCCCGGTCATGGTCTACCCTGTGCTTTCCTTCAAATCCGCCGTTCAGCCGTTTTTCGTGTGAAAGCGTAACAAGCAAACAAATAAACTCACTTTTGCATTTATAATAATATAATCCGGTTGGTGCCTCATTTCATTAAAAACGACTAACAGGCCTCTGCGAGTTGGCTTCGGCCCCTCGTACGCCTTCCAAAGGTCCGGGACCCCAGGGTCCCGAGAATAGTTAGAAACTAAATAAAAACAAAACAAAAAAAAACATTTATTTCAGGCGACACAGGAAAACACCTTAATCTAAACATACATATTTTAAATATAAACAAAACTTGTGATAATAAAATAAGGCTTAAGACTATGTTAATAGCACTTCACTTACCTACCATCAACACCTTCTTCTTTCTTCATATAGTTAGGATGAGGTCTAAACTATCAATTACATTATTAGATATGTCAAACAACTGCGTGCCCAAAAAAGAAACCAACAAAATAACTAAGTAAAGTCATCATTCTCCTGCCACTAACCCAATTTATTTGGGGTCAGTGCATCATGTCCCTTTCTCCCCTTTATTTCCCTATTAGTCGTCATTTCGGTAGTCACCCCCTTTCTAGCCATATCATCATTCACACAGTCCAAGTAGTCCAACACTCTTTTCTTTGGTCTTCCCCTACTTGTATAGCCATCCACATTCATACTCAAAGCTTTACTGACGACATTTCCCTCATTCCTCCGCATCACAAGCGTATAACATGATAACCTCACAACTCTAAACTATCTAAGTAAAATGTAGTTGCAAAAACCCCTCTCTTTACCTTTCTTAGTTTAGATACCTCCTGTGCCAGACAGGGAAAGTCTACAGTAACCTTGTTCACCTACCACCTCATGGTAGAATATATTATGTAAGATAGATGGAAAGATAGTCAAATAAACTTATGTAAACCCAAAGTGTATAGCTAAGATTTCCTCTAGATCATTGGAACTAGGGAAATACTTTATATAAAAGATTTCCTTAAGTAGGTCACGGCCGCGTGAATCAGTGACCCACATGCCTAAGAAAGATCTGTTCCAAGCGTGACGCGTTCCCACAAATATTTGGAAAATGTTCCCGTTTAACAAATATCCATGAATTTATGAACATTCCTCGGTTGATTTAGTAAAGCTCTGATGAATAAAGAAATGCTGTATAAACTAACATGTTATGTGTAATGTGCCTCTTCTGTGTACGTTCCTAATAATTACCGGCCCACATAATTGTTTGAGGGTGTTGTTTTCTTCCTACTTTTATTTTGAGGTGACCTGACTTTAAATAATATAGCTGTAATTTACAGCTATATTATTAAGAGTTTATTATTGAAAACATGTTTTTGGAATGTGTTTGTCAAAGTCATTTATTTTAATCTGACTGCTTTTGTAAGTCAAGAACTATAAATAGAATTGAGGGACTTTTAAATGTAGTTAGCCGTCCCCATGATCAATTACTGTGCTGTGAAAATAAGCAAGGTCATTCTTGCGAGGCACCTGTAGTGGCACCATCTCCGTTTAATTTTGAAGCAAATGGTGTAAATCAGTAAGGCTTCCTGTACATGATGCCAAAGCAGCACCGGCGCCAGACCGCATGTTTCGTTGGCAATGCTTTTCTGAACCAATGCCAGTGTATACGAGGTTCCGGTGCGGCGTCGGTCCGGCACCGGCGTCATGTACAGGAAGCCTTAAAGTATAATCAAAAGAGGAATGGGCCGAATATTGAACCCTGCGAAACCCTGGTGCCCTTGTGAACAGCTTTTGTTTTTACAAGATAAGTTAGGTTAGTTTATAGCAAAGACATTTGATACACGTTTTGTTGTGTTACCAGATATATCATATAATCGACTTTGATAAAACTTACGTGTACCCAATCATGTTTCATCATTAAGTTTATTGATAACGACATTCTTTGCATAGTTCGCCAAACAGAAGGCCTGAAGGAAATAGTTAATAAAAAGATAGCATATCGAATCGGTCATTGGTATTTAGAAAATGTTAATGATTTCCTATCACTTACTGAAAGCGTGGAACTCGTGCTTGCTATAAATAGACTCCTCATCACTTCGTGGGTGATAAAAAGATTTTGATTATTGCTAATTTGGTAGTTGACTTACTTAGATTTCTGTGATAACCAGTCGATGCTTGGCCATCGGACATAAGTAGGTCCTGACCTGTCCTGTGTGGGACCTAATGGACAATTATTTGCATGTTACCCAAAATTGTATAATCATGTGCCTTCATCGCCATGTGTTCCGCATATAAATGGTTTGATCTCCATAATGGCATCCAGTTTTTGGAATCAGAACACCATGACTTGCAAAGATGGGTGCTATGATGATGATGACACACAGGATATAGGATGATTACTTCAGTTTGGGTAAAAACGTAGGGATCATTTAGATCCGTTGTAGCTACCAGTTATGCTAAAATTGATTAAACCTATGCCTTATTAAGTTTAAGATATAGTCTTTTATCACAGAATTTCACAATTCCTTATCATTAACCGATGCAGCTGCTTCTCTCTTAGATAACAATTACTGGAACTCGTAATAATGTCATTACAGAGGTTAAGTCACTACGGATGACGTAAGATTAGCCTGCATTATCGCAAATGTGTGGAAAAGTTTACGATGGCAATTGATTTAGAGAGATAGAGTAATCTTTATTGCATATATAAAGCATATTTATAATTTAATGAGGTCTTTTCCGGAAATATTAGATCGGATCGTATTACCAGGTATAAGGGGTCGCCCCGCGTACTAACCGGTTAAAACCAAGTCTCATCCATTTACCCTTCAGTGATCTTTAAGCTACCCCATTCATCATCACCACAAACGGCCTGCGGTTGTTTTGCTATGCGTCATGGATGCTGCGGCTGCAACCATACGGGTACTGATTATTGTGAAACAATGATCGATTGATCTTTATTTAGTACCTGTCCCACATAAGGATAAAGCCTACTCTCCTATATTGCCATTTGAAACTATTCTCTCAGAAAAAGATAGAGAGAGAGAGAAAGACCAAAATTCAAATTTTCTTACGTTTTTTGCAATTTGCAGTTCAGTGTCAGGTTGTATCTTGATTAAAATAGGATTTGCGGCCGTAATAAATTATGATTTACAGATTTATAATCATAAGAATCAGCAATACAACTCCTTAAGTTAGCAAAGTCCCCAAATGTCATGATTTCATGAAATAGAATTACATGATTACTGACCTGCAAATTGCAAAAAACGTAAGAAAAATTGAATTTCACGGGCTACCCTGAAGCTCATCCGGCTTACAGTAGATGACATAACTTAACCCAATTCCGTGTAGATAAGTTTGGCAGCAGTAAGTAATGGCAGCAAAAAAATTACGAGATCCCATTCCATTAATTATTAGGTGTTATAAAAAGCGTGTCTGATGTCATAACGGCTATCTAATCTCAATCTGTAACGTGTTACTTGCCGTGGTGACGTCACAGCGTAGCACACGGATGCCCAAACGGATAGGTCGGCGAGATCAAGTCATTGTTCCGTGACGTCATAGTTGTTACACTGATTTTAATGACGATCATCTTAGGTAGAGCCAGATGGGTTTTTAGAAACCCAGAGTCAAATGTCAAATCCCATTCAAAGTGAGTTGCCGAAATGATGCTGCATTCAGAGTATTATCGAAAATGAGTTTCATGATTTTGAACATTAATATCTAAATTCTTTTGAAGGCCGAGAATTTTGATTCGAGATAATTTAATTTAGTTAAGTTATACAGAATTTAGTTTTTCGTCGATCATCGTTTTTATTTTGTTTTGAATATGAAATTGATTTTGTTTTCACAATGGATTTATTCTGCCCAGTAACAATATCACTGCAAATCGAAATGAGATTGCCTTGAAAGTACAAGTTCATGTTTTTCGCAATAAAGTAAAGTGATAGGTATGTACTCAAATCTATACCTACTTTGGGACGACATAATTATTTCAATTCGATGACAAGCCATATTATGTATAGTGACTCAATACCTACCTGCTGTAATCTTTGCTATATAATTATTGAACTTCAAAATATCCACGTAATTAAACAATTCGACTTAGTACCTACAGGGAATTATCTTAACAGTTTATCTTTTAGGACAAAGTCGATTTATTTGACTAATAACTGAAATACCTAATAAATAACCAGGTAATGACGATTACAAGTTGGTAGGTACCCGTACATTCAGGTTTATTTATTTCCAAAGGTTTTCTAAAGTGTAATAAAAATATGTGCACAGAGAGTAATGACTGGAAAAAGTTTTGGCAAACGTCGCCAAGTGATGTTATCAGACGCTAGAGTCCAGACAAACCGGGTGATGGACACAGTAGTGGCTACAGCGTAGTCCCATACTTATTTAAAATACTAGCTTTCACCCGCGACTTCGCCCGCGTGAAGGTCGGAAATTGTCCTACGGGAAAGTACTACTGGAATAAAAAATGTCCTATGTGTCATCCAGGGTATAAAACATCTGTGTGCCAAAGTTTATCTAAATCCGTTTAGCCGTTTTTGCGTGATTGAGTAACAAAGATCTATACATCCAAACTTTCACATTTATAATATTATATATATATTATTTATTATATTATATTATATTATAAAGTAGGAAGTAGGATAGTAGGATTATATACATTCATAACGACATACACCAGCCTGTTTCATGTGAACCAACAACCAAACATTTTAATGTAGATGTGGAAATTCTATTTTCTGTGAATTAAGGAAAAGGTACATGACAATGATAGTATAGGTTGATAGGTCGACCCTGACATTACAAATCACTCCACTGCACACTGACGACATCTGTAGGGGACCCCCATACAACATCGTCATGTGTATCTTCAAACACCGTCATATAAGGCTCAATTATTTCCGTTTCCTACAAGTTTTTCCTATTACCTTGGAAACTGGAGCCACGTGGTTTCTTCCTCGTAGAGTACGCACGGGGCTTTCTAGACCGTACAAGTAGAGGCATGTCTATACTCTCACGTAGGTAGAGGCATGAACTTAGATGTGACGACTGATAAGAGCTACGTGCCAGACGCTGCGCATGCGACTGTTCATTCACTGTCATGTGATTATTTCGTGTACGGGCTTTTTCCGAGACCTTATTTGAGGTCGGGCATGATAGCGAAGTTGGGCGTGACTGAATACTTTTTAGGTTTTTCCCAAATTTCGTAGCACATTCATTAAAAGAAGCGTTGCGATGTTCTGAAAATACTGAAATAGTAAAGTATTCCTCAAAGTGTAGGATGATTCCTCAAAATGTTGGAGGATATCTTAGAAACGAGATTACCTTAATGCCAGCCTATCCTCATTCATACCTTGATAATCGCAATGGCTATTGCAACTCCTGCCTAACCATGGTCTTGAGTACTCTAACGTTAGAACGGATAAGTTTTATGCTCGCATATAAGGGCCAGGTCAGGGGTCAAAGCCCCGTCAGCCTTCATTCAGGGTCTGGAGACTCTGACCTTGACATCCTGATATTCGGTCCTTGGGTCAAGGTTGGAAAATAAGGATGTTCCGGCCACGCAAAAGATCCGTCTTTCATACTACTGTGTCTACTGTAATACTTGCTCAACTGATAGTCCCCACACGTGATAGGCGTGTTACGTCATTTTAAAGTTTCAACGCGAACTCCTAAAAAAAATTTTATTATAAAACACGTGTCGACTTGTTAAAATATATCTTTGAGTGTATCACGTCACGTATGTTGCTATGTGATTGTTGAACTGTATAGAATAATAATTATGTCAGTCTGTCGTAGGCTCGTAGCGGTACTTCGGCAGACGACGAAATAGGGTAGTTTAGAATAGATGAATGAATATACAGGTTGTCAATTTTCTTTTTCAGCAATTTTTAAGAAATAAATACTGAAAATATTAGAAAGGACCAACTAACATTAAAATTATTTACTACAAACACATGGCTTTCAGTTTTTTTCAGATTTGTGTTAGAAGCACGGAAAATTTTTGGAAAAACTTTTAAGCTTTTTGTAATATTCTTTCCATTGTTCTTCTCTTATCAGCCGGCAAAAGACTTTCTTTCCCCTCCGCTTTTTTTACCTATCCCAAATTGTGTTATTTTTAATTCTTGTTTAAATAGTGGTGAAATAACCGCACGCGTGTCGTCCTCAATAAACGCAAGTCATCTATGTTGTCATATAACTTACAAATGTGTAATCCGCAGGCGGAAAATAGAATTACATAGATAATTATGTAGACTTAGTATCGCTATCGTAGCGTCAAGTTGAAACTTGTAGCTGTAGAGATCTTTAACCCCCGAAATGATACGTGACTTGTTGTATACTATCTACTCGTACAATGGTCAATGGTACCCAATTTCGATACGGATTTCGGACGGACGTAGCTTTGTTAATAAAAAGAAAGTCAGACTCAACTGTTAGAGACCAAGAAATGTGTGTACTTTTCATAAGTTTTTTAGTAATTTGTTTCAATAGAAGACCAACAAATAGAGCTTCGAAGATTATCTTACTTCGAATACTTTGACTAGATGAACCCTCAGCTGGACGTACACCCAGTACTTTGTATATATTATTTTGTGAATGATGTCGTGAGATAGTAATTAAAGATTTAATAGAATTCTTCTGACAATACCATCTACCTACGTCCGGCGATTTGCGAACGTGTGTCACTATTTTAAAAAAAACATAGCCTTTCTGCAAATACTTTAGGCTTTATATCAATACACAAAAGAGTTAAATCTACTTAAAAAATTGTCAGTCAAAATGACGTTCCGTCATTGGAAAATTGTGTAAGAATTCTCAGAAGCAGCGACTGATAAAAATATCCAAGGCTTTGCTAAATATAGCTATAACAGTAATTATTTTTAGATAAGTTTTATCTTATAATTGTCGTCATGTGTTAATTAATTCGGTGCTGTTTGCGGGGGTGCAAGGGCAGAGATGTGGGTGTTGGCGATGTATTCTAGAGAGTTACTAATATCTGTTGTTTGTTACATCACATAATTATGATCATGCATGAATCAGAGAAACAGACATAATAAAGTAGAATGAAATATTATTGGTATAGTATTTTCTGTGAGCTTAGATATTTGTTTAAAAGGTAGCTAATTGAAGGAAATACCTAGTTGCTCTATCATATGAAGATTAGATACTTCACGAGAGAAATCCCAGCAATAACAGCACTAAAATTATTAACGACACAGAAATATTCTCATAGCAACTCTCTTTAATAGCTATATTTTTACGAGCCTGTTCATATACGGTCTACATTTCGCCAGCAATTTCCCATGTAATAGGACGCCATATTATTAGCCTTTTGCCATCGTCCGGGCACAATATCAGACTCCCGGCTGCTCCTGAGAAATTCCTGATGGAAAAATCCAATAGATATGCTAAGCTATTTATAAAGATCCTTTCCAATTACTTATTACTTTAAATCGACCGAAGATTATTGTAGAATAAAGCGCAAGATGAATAGCTATATAAAATAAAGATTCCAGTTCAGATTACTTTGAAATGTGGTGAATGTGTTTTGAATCGATATTCATGCTTGGTCATTGTTCTTAGAATATTGGCTGGAGACTTCAGTTCATGTAAATGCAACCTAATATAATTTAAGTTTCAAACATGATTCATGCTCAAGACAGCTTTCGTATTTCATTCCTATTAAGTTATGGAAGAATCTAATCACTAGTTGTTAAGGTTTACTTGTTAAAATTATAAACCATTTTCATTTCATTTTCATTTCATCTCAGGAGTGCCAAAAGTCACCAAGTAAATTGCAGGGTAATAACATCTTGACACACAAGTAGAAATAAATTCAACATTTCCTTGATTTTATTTAAGGTTCATCTATAATTGGTTGCTGAAAATTGAAAATATATGAAAAGTAGTTTCACAGAGATAAGACAATCTAAACATTGCTGATTTTGTCGGGTCGTTATCGTCGCTAAATAAACGGGGAAAACCTTTCTTCAATAACTTGTATAGGAAATAAACGTAACTATTACCGGTTAGAATATAAATAAAGCTTCCTTAACTATGCCTAGTCTAGACAATAAACGATGCAATTACAATTAAAAGAACAATCTAATAATAACTGCGACATTTTCCTTATCGCGCGAGGTCAACCGCTAACACCCGTCAGCCGTCGCTCTTACCAGTCGTAGACGGTAATTGCCAGAACATTTCGGAGAATAACTTTCACTGATCTGATGCAACTCCTTCTAATGTCACATCAAGTGTCCGGCATTCGTAGACAATGACGGAGTTACGGATCTTACGGTACTTCGTCGAACTCGTGTGAATATGTGACCGGCCTTGTTAACGACCTTTGGAAGGCAACGGTTACAAAATATCTTGCGGTTTTGCCTGCTTTAGTAAAATGCTTATTTTGATGGTACGGTCATGATGCAGAGGAAAGAGGACTTCAGATATGGGATTTCGGACATAGCTCATATTGTTAAGAAGGATTTTTCTGTCTGCTGTGTTTGCCGTCCAGCAATTCTGCTGCTTTGAAGGGTAGGTACGGGGTGCTGGTAGAAAGGGAATTTCAGCTTTGTTTCTGGAATGGCAATGCCTGCTATGCCTTTGGAATCCGGCATTTAAGAAATCGCAAAACTTGGTCGCAATCAAGAAGATTTTTTTAATAATTTTCTCTTCTTTTTATGTGTTCTTGGCCTGGCCATACATCTGCCAATACCGGAATTCCGGCATTTCTCCGGAATCTCGGCTTGAATGGGCAGTGTCGCGCCTGCGCAGACTGTGCTATGGAAGTGCGAACGGCACGCTTTTGCCACGTGCGCGTCGAGGTCGTGTCTATAACCCCGATCATAACGGCATAACTTACACGACACTGCAATCCAAAACGAACATTGTTTTCTAATGTTTATGGTTGATAATGCAATGACTGAGGGAGGAAAACTTTGATGTTTCCTACAGGAGAAAGGTTGACTTTAAAAGTATGGAAGTAGAGTTCGTTTTTGCTTGGCAGTGTACAGAATTACAATGTTTCGTGTTGGCAGTTGTTTGAAGGAAGCCAACCGTGGTATTTCATTCATGAAAGTGCAAACGAGGTCGCCGTAGTACTATGTGCGTAGTTTTCGTTCAAAGATAAACTAATTAAACGTTAGATAAGTGTGACGAGAGTTTAACAATCTCCAGTTAGTTAGCGGATTAGTTGGGATTACTTACTTGTTTAAATATGACTTTGTGATCTCATTAGTTTAATGCATTAAGTAATTAGGTGTCAACTCATTTAATTTAATTTTTAATTGGGTATGAAAGATGATAAAGCTTAGCGAACTTGGGTAATTAATTACCTATTATTTTTTCCAAGAAAAACTATTTGCTAGATAATCCGTTAATTAACTTATGGAATTAACACTTAATTAACGGATTAGTAAAATTGTTTACATTTGACACGGTCTACGATGTAAGTTTCTCAAATGAAGAGCTTGATGCCAAAAAAAAGTACCTAAAAACTTTTCCTTATGTTTTTATTTCTACAAAGTATTTCATAACACTTAAACATAATTTTTTTATATGAGACAGTTCCTATAGACAAATTACACAGACAAATTAAGAACCTCCTTTTTCGAAATCGGTAATAAATGGCCGCTGCAATCAATCCTGCGTTTTACATCAGCCGGCACTCGAAGTCAAGGCCCATTGTTAGAATATAAAAGTTATTTAGTAACGTTATTGCGTTAGATACATTACATACATCATGTGGTTTCAAGTGTTTGTTTGGAGAAAGCGCTGATGTTGTGTTGATGGGGCTTTTTAATATTTATTTATGTGACGTAAGGTTCCTATCGATCCATGAGGTAAAGCTATACTGACGTACTTAGCCCATACTTGTACTTTACACATCGTGATTTGTGATCCTCCGTGATTTCCGTAGGTCAAGATTGATCTACAAACACCTATCAAATTAGATTGTTTATTAAACTGGTAAAGTAGTTGGTTGTATTCAAAAGCTTGAAAGTCTGGCAAGCGGTAACTGAATGATTTAAATGAGCTTCCAAGAGAGGCAATTTCTTTTTCAATAAAAAAATTTCCTAAAAAAAAACCGACTTCCAAAAAAACACTACAAAGTGAAAAATACCTTTCATTTCGGAAGTCGGTGTCTTTGGTTTTGAATTTTCATATTTTGCCACCGATTTGCGACGTTGCTAAACTTTAGGAATAGTTAATACCCTTTTGTTAAATGTGAGAATTTTTAACTCGACTGTATGTATAATTATTATTTTATAGTTTACTTAGTTAGTTACTTAGTTAAGGTTTTTTTTTTTTGCACATTAATTTTCAAAATTTGTAATCATTGTTAGACGAGAACAACTGCCGACAAACTGTTATGCAGTTTGGCAGACTTTATGTAAGTTATTGTTAATACAGATTTTGAATA
The DNA here is from genome assembly GCA_948150665.1 of Conistra vaccinii. Lineage (NCBI taxonomy): Eukaryota > Metazoa > Arthropoda > Insecta > Lepidoptera > Noctuidae > Conistra > Conistra vaccinii. The sequence continues at coordinate 1,238,898 of OX411324.1, forward strand.
AATAAATAAAAAAATAAAAAAAAAAAGGATTTGTGCCAAATGTGAGAAGAAGAAGCCTTAAAATTCAAAATATTTTATTTCACAGAAACCAACAGACACACCAACCACCACCATTTTTTCACATAAATGCCTATGGCATTAAGTCCGCCTCTGTAGATTTTTGTGCTTAAAGTATTAAATAGTTTGGAAATTCCAAAAGTGCACGCCTCATAACACACATTCATAAACGAAAAAGAAATTCAAAACATAGTTTCTAACAAAAATTAACAATTTATCACTTTTCATGAAGTATGTTTTGACTGCTGTTTTACCCATCAATATGGGTAAATTTCTAACCTCGCAATCCTTACGTAATGTCAAAGACTATTTATTTAGATATTTACGTTGTGGGTTGCTAGGCAACACGTAGTCAAGGTTGGAAATATTTAGATAAAGATATTATATTTTAGTTAGTATTTTATTAATTATAATTAAACTACTTTGAATAAAAAAACCATTTTCAATAGGGTTCCTTCTATGGCCGAAACCAATGTATTAAAAAAAAAATTACTCAATTAATTGATTTTATCGCAAGCTACAATGTTTTCAAGCTTCATAAATTGACGCACAGGAATTTTTTTTCAACTATTTTGATGTTTTTTTAATTTCTGCTACATTAAATCAATTAGTAAAAAGTACAGTATTAATCTCCATTTAATCATCTATACAATGGTATATAAATTAAGTAGGTTCTGTGTACTAGCAGGAGTGTAACAATAAAAACAGTTGCAGAAATGGGGCAAAAAATATTTTTCGATCGTAGAGCACACGCAGCTTCGCATTATGAGTCGTGCAATAAATAAACCTACATGGGCACTTATCAAACGTCAGAAGCTAGCAGAAGCTAGTGCACGGTTCCAATTGGTCATTTCCTATGGAGAAGAGCCGGCAAGAAACTCCACGGTTACTCTTTTAAAAATAATTGGCTTTTACAATATTTTGGGACGTGTTCACAATTACATCGGCAAGAAAGTCTACACAAATCATTCCATCTACGTAGGTAAATCTTTCAAGCGTCATAAGACGGATAGTCAATTAGGAAAATCAAGACGTCATCTCTTACCACAGAACATTTATCTGTTCTGTGTCTCTTACCATAATTTTCCTATAAAAGAACCGCTACCGTCAGTGGTTAAAATCCGATTTCGTAAGTTAAAACAAACTAGGCCTTTCGGAAAACTGTCGCACAGTCATATGTGCATGCTGAGAATAAAACCAAGTTAACTACGTCATACGGGGAGTAAACTTTAAGAGTGGAATGTACCTGTAACAGGAAAAAAACAGAGATAATATCTAGGCCCAGTTGACGGCCGTGCATTGCATAAAAATGCGTAATAACTAGAGGATATACAAAGCTACGCATGTTTTTAATCAAAAGAACTTTCCTTGTAAGATGGCCTTGACAAATAACTAAGGATTATGGTACAGTTTTAAAACGTATAACGATTCAGGCAATCGTAAGATATGTATAATAGTTTCGAACTGAAGGTTTGGTATCCCCAAAACCTTACTAGTATTGCTGCTTTAGAATACTTGACTTAAATGGGTGAACTTTTGACTTAAACGGGTATAGGGTTTGCCTTTGATAGATTCTGATGTTCATTTGTTAAGATATTTGGATTGAAAAGCTCTTACATCATGCAGCTTATCATCCCTCAGTCCTGAAGTGAGGTTAAAAGTAGTTAAAGTTACTTAAGAATGTGCAAAGTTTACATTCTGACTAGCCATAGGCATTGTTTAATAATTGAAAAAAAATCATGACTCACTATCTATTAGTTTTTTTTTGCAAGAATTTAAAGCTACATAATTATGTTTCTAGACAGTAGGTATGGATGACCCGATACTAACGCAACTTCTTGAATAATAAGTAGTAGAGTAGAATGTTCATTATAATTATGTAGGTACTTATGACCAGCCAGGCCCGACAAACGTTATCCTGTCCAGATTAAAATAGTTACAAAAATCAAAAAAAGGTCGTTCAGTTTTCCCGGAATCGAAAGTTTTCCAGGAAACATTTCCATTTTACTTTATATAAAAACCTAATTTGGACTATTACGAACATTTTAAACAACAAAAAAATAATAATCGGTGCAGTCGTTCTCAAGCCGCTTATCGAACAACATTTCGTTTTTTAGGGTTCCATAGTCAACAAGGAACCCTAATAGTTTCGCCATGTCAACTACAATGTTAAGTTTGTTCTTGGGATAAATTCGTTCCAACTACGGAACACTTCATTGAGCATGGTCCAAAAACTGGTTTTATTTTTATACATTTTAAAAAACTCTGCCTAGCCTGTTCCCAACTATGTTGGGTTCGGCTTCCAGTCTTACTGGATGCAGCTGAATACCAGTATTTTACATGGAGCAACTGCATATCTGACCTCCACAACCCACTGGGTAACACGATACCCCTTGGTAAGACTGGTTGTCAGACTTTCGGGCTTCTGACAACCCGTAACGACTGTCAAAGATCCACAAATGACAGCCGGGACCAACGGCTAAACGTGCTTTCTGAGTATGTAATGTCTCGGTATGTAAAGATGGTCACCCATGCACGGACTAACCCCGGCAAGCGTTGCTTAACCTGATGAATCGACCCCCTGCTGTTATGACTTAGTCACGAGCTCCTCACATATCCTCTCATTAAAACTGAAAAATGGACTTAAAATTAAATAGCATTGCTTCTAAGTATTTTTGCATTCTATTAAATGCATGAGTAACAAACAACATCTCTGTTAACTCATTAAACATGATAAAAATGCGTCAAAGACCTAAGACTCATTAAATGCAGACAAACCAATACAGACGAAAATTCTTGGAAAACCACGAAGTACAGTAACTTCCATATTTGGTAACGCCACGTAACAGACGATAACATATTAACATGACACAAGCCGCCGTAAGATAAATATAATAACAAACCGTAAAACGGATAACCGGCACATGTATGATGTACACTCTTACAGTGACGTGCAAAAACTGTGTGAATCATAGTTTTTCGGAGTCTCGGTACCTACGACATGACGAAAATAAGAATGAGAACTACAGATGACGACGGCGTGACTAGCCATGACACGTGCTAATATATTGAGAAGAATTTCGTGGTTTTAAGTGGTTGTGTAATAGGGAAACACGGCAGTAGACACTTTACTTTGAATGGTCTATAATGAAAAAGGTCACTTTATTTAAGGAAAACTCGCCTAGAGCTTCGTTGCTGAAATCTGTTACTGAAAACATTCGAGAAAGTTCCAGCATGTTTCAGGAACTTTCTCGAATGCTTTGAGTGTCAATCGACTTTAATAAAGATTATCATTGAATTTGGGATTTTGATTAAAGTGCCAATCAAATAAGGCTGCCCTTTAGGACCACTTTAATTCGTGATTCCCTGCGAGTGGGAGTTCAATTTGGGGCTCAATTAAACGCGCCATAACGTAATAACGGACGCGCCTCTTTTTTCGCATTTATTTCCTGTTTTATGCCAATAATCTTGTCCACGTCTTGATAGTACATAATTGAGAGTTACTTGGGCTTTAAATAGATTTTTCCTCAAAGACCTAACCACAGACGGCGGGAGCTTGCGGCTAAGTAATAACAGTCGCACGGGTTGATCCATCAAGTTAAGCTACACTGGCCGGGGTTGGTCCATGGATGTGTGACCATCTTTAAATACAGAGACTCCTCCGTGCGTCGGAACAATTTCTAAGAAAACTTCACGGTATAACAATAACCGGTGTCGCGTCGCGTACCTAATTTCAGGTAGCTTGGTAAGTTACGATGTTTGTCTTCAGGATGGCGACGCACCTGCTATACCTCTGGTATTGTAGATGTCATAGGCTGCGGCGGCGGTAGAGTTGCCGAGAATCTAGTTGAATGCTGTGCGTTAGGCGAATCCTATGTCCAGCATTTGGACTGCTGTAGGCTGATGATGATGAAAACAGACCTTAACCTTTGAAACAAATATCATTTAATGCCCCTAATTAATCGTCATGAGATCTCTGACTGTGTTTTGTTACTAAAGACCTTTAATAATGATATTAATAGCCCTGAAATTCGAACAAAATTTTACTTTAACATCCCCGGAAGGTCGAAGCGGTTCAATCCCCCGCTTCGTGTGCCATTTGCTCCGACTAACTACAGGCAGAACTCATTCCTTGTGCGTGCAAGCAGAAACTTTAATAGGGTTGTGATCCTTTTACAACAGTTGTGTCTGTGGCCAGAAAGTGCTTGATCCTTAACTTTTTCACCAGATTCTTGATATTGCTCAAATTATGTTAGCCTGAGCCTAGCTATACCACTTTTATTGTATTGTTGTATGTATATAGTATTCATATGTTTAGTTTTGGCTTTGGTGGTTTATGGTTTTTGTTGGCAGTACTGTGTTGTTTACGATTTCTTTTATTATTACTCTGTTAATTATATGTGAAGACTTGTAATGTTATTGACTGTCAGTCACATTTTCAAGTTCTTAGTCTGTTTTTTTAAGCTGTAAGTTTTACAAAGGAAATAAATAAATAGATAGGCGACCGTGAGTGACCACTAACCATCAAGTAGACCGCTTGTTTGAATGTCACCTAATCAAACATTTTTTTTTAACAGGTATACGTAATTGGAAACTACACAACGGTAAATATTTCCCAGAAATATTCGTGTCTCCGTGACCTCTCACCATTAGGCGGCTGTTCAAAGGTAAACGTTCTTTGGGCTGTGAGTCAAGCTGTAGGCTAGGCTGAGGGGGTGATGTATTATATCTTGCAGCGAGTTCAGCTTTCGAGGAAACTGATTCACTCACCATAGACTAAGGTGGCGAAAAGAGAGGCGGCAGTTAACATGTATGTATCGTCGCCTTAAACCTCGTATATGCGAAAAAGGTAACTTTACAGGAGGAAGAAATAACTGCGCCTTTATTACCACTGCTTCTTCAAATATATGTATTTTTGTGTGCAATTTGGATACAGTTACAGGTTACTAAACGTATTATGTGTGAAACTAGGGCGTGCGTTGCGAAGTTGTCTTTCCAAATATTAAATTTTTTTTTTAATACCTAAAATTGCATTCCCGAGTTTTTCACTCTAATGCGACGGTATGTAGGTGCATAAAATATGAAGCAAAAATAATAAATAAGTAGTAATGGGTAATTTAGAGATCCATTAAGATAATATATGAAGTTTGTAAAGGTAAAGCACTTCAGAAGCAAAACACATTTCTTTCAATTCTGGAGGAACATATAGCTTTAAATTGCTTACACGACACTGAATCAAACAAGTCATATCCGCAAGTCCGCAAGATATACAACACGGCACCAAATCATTTCAATATTATGATTGCGACAGAGTTACAAAAGAACATCCGTAATAATTGATTAATTATGAAATTATCAGTTATTATAAAGTTATCAATATCCGTAAATTAATGTCATAATTAATTAATCAATGTGCTATTAAAAGCATATTGCGCATCTTTCATTAAATAATCGTTGATCTGTGACCGACACGTAGGTACCTAGGTACACGGTCGATATCAAACCGTGCCGGTATCGTATCAAACCGTGTCGGTATCGGTATCAGTCACGATCTCTACATGAAAGGATTTTCCAGTCTGACAAAATGATTAACAGGATATATGAACAGTTCTTGTTAATACCTATAGAACCTTGAGGCTTTTGTTAAGAGAGGACTTAAAAGCATTGCGAAGGCCAATATCTTGAATGATGTGATTTATGGACAATGTAGACATCTATGACAAATAATTTTAAGTAGAAATAACACAACCGCGGTTTCACATTATGTAGAATTGAAATCTATGTATATAAAAATCAATTGCCATGCAATTGTCTCGCAAAAACTCGAAAATGACTCGACCAATTTGTATTTTTTTTTTGTTTCTTCTGTTCGTCTGATTACTAGTGTGGTTGAAAAAATAAAATTAGTAAATACCCAAAGAAACAGACGAAAAATCGAATATGAAATTTTTATTGTACTAAGTCTGACGGGTCAGCTAGTGAAATATAAAAATTCTGACTTTCCTTAACAATCGAGTTTTGAGACTGAGGACCTATTTTGTGATGTCCAAATAGCCACTACTTACTGAATAAATTCAAAAATGGAATAGAATTTGTATGAAATTATCTACCAAGTAAGTTAATAGAAACTTAGGTAATCGTAGGTGGTGAGACAGGCCCTGAACAAACTTTGAAACGATGCATACTTACTATTTACCTACCGGCTACGCCGCCGCGCCGATTTTCGTAATCTTTCAAGTCACGAAGTCAATTTTCATGGTTGTACATATACATCGTGGTTCGTAAAAATGTACCCAGGCCTGATGTAAACTACCTACACTATCTTGTTTTTCAGACATACTCTAAGCATGCGTGTCAAGCTGAAACCGTTCATCAATATTGTTAAATCTAAAAGATTACTTTATTACGCCGAGAGGGAACGCCCTAGAAGGACATAATTACTGACCTTATTAGTGATGAACATCGGAAAGGTCAGCTGCGTAGTACTCGCAACCGGCGTGCGAGTATGACACATTGCTTGTCGAAGTAACGACCTGTCGCACAAGCGACCTGTCGAACAAACGACTTGTCGACCTTATGACATGTCGCACACCTGTTGATCGAACTAATGACATACACTCGATGTTCATACGTAAATCAAGTAAAAGGAGTATGTAAGGATAGTATCAGGTAGCGTTCTGTAGTTTCTGCCTACCCCCATGGGAAAAAGGCGTGACTGTGATGAATGTATCTATATTTTATGCAGCAAGCTTCTTTAAGCATTATCAGACTGAGACAACGAAGCGATTACCAAGGACCTCTGATTGATGAACTTTATTTGAGTTGAGTCACAGCTTTAGGACATTAATAACCGGTACCTGGTCGACCGAGTTCCTCGGGTGAAAATATGTAGATAAACATATCGTCCAGGTATACCAACGTCGTATCACATTCCTGAGGCTGTGAAAATAAAGAAAATGATTTTTCCCAAATATGATACCCGATTTTTCACCCCCGCAAACCCCTATAGAGTATATTTATATTACTATATTGCAACATTTGCAACTTTCAACGAAATCGTTAAAGCCGTTTTCGAGAACGTGATTTAATATTTACAAATACTCGTATTACTCATTTAATAGAAACCATTAATAAACAAACAAATTTTAATTGTTAAATCTTGTATGCATTAAGTATGATTCTTTAACATAACAGTCAAGATTAATTTGTTTTATAATTTACCCTGCAGCATTGCATCACTAAACTTACACGTGACGTAGGCAGACGAAATCCTAATGTTTGCTCACGAGAGCGGCTATTCTACTTTGTACTAACGACACATGAATGACTGATAAGTGATAACAAGGTATACACACGACGAACTATCAATGACATATGCCCACGACGTAGTAAGCCACTTTATACGTAGGTATATGATAGATGTGATTATGCTGTTAGGTTTAGGAGATTGTATCAGATTTATAGATGTCGATAATTTATTAGATTTATCGCAAATATGCTTGTTAAGTGATGATAGCGTGTGGCGTCATTTTTGTTGTATGTTACTTGTTACTCCATGGAATCATACCGCTATCTGAGACACCGGTTTAGTATATCAATAATTATGTTTGATATTACTTTGCGGATAGCTTGAAAATTGTAGAGAAAGTGACTGTAACCCACGGATATCGACTGTAACCCATTAAATCTGCTAATTTCTTACAACGCACTTTACAGCTTTTTTTTTCAATTTTTTTTTTTTTTACTTGCAGTGTAGGTGTTGTGTAGCCCTTTTTTACTCTGTGGAAAATAATGTATTTTCTCTTTCTATTTAATTTTATCGGCTTTCAAGTAATTTGTAGGCATATTGGTGGTCATAATAGGATATAATTATAGAAGCCTTTTGGATGAATCAGGAGAAAATGTAGTCAAAGAGGCTGACGAAACCCAACTCTAGCCCTCTCTCTCGGTTGCCCAGAACCAACCGGATGTGTGAATTAATAATCAAGCAACTGCAGCAAATGGGTTGTTGAAGGAACACCGAGTTTTCGCCAGGAATAGGGAAGGTTGTACCTACCTGACTAAGAAGACAATGTGTTTTTTAGCGAACAGCAGCAGTGACTTCTGGGCCACGTGGCCATCTTCTTCTTCTTACCGTGTCGATGGCAATCTAAATAGACTCGGCCGAAAATCGGCCACGTGTTTGGCGCCATCACTAGCGTCCATCAGTTCCTGTAACGTGCAGCTGACAGGACACGCAGGACACGACATTAAGTGTCCCATCGTTTGTGGAACAGCACCATATTTACACTCCAAGGCGGAGTCGTCTATGACTCTCCTGAACAGATTTTCCTTGCTTCGGCCAACCTGGGTCCGGAGTCTGTTTAAAGACTTCCAGGTTACCCAAGGCAACTCATATCCATGTGGGAGATCTTCAGCGGGTGGAAAGAGGTTCAGCGGTACATCCTCCCCGAGTGACGTATCTACCGAGAAAGGATCCTCCCCGAGTGACGTATCTACCGAGCCACTACACGTCCGGCGCACCCTGGGCAATCAGCGAGTTTCCACGCTGATTGGCCACGATGGCAATCCAAAATCCACGTGGCCATATACCAGCCACTTGCCTATGACTTGTGTCAACTTATGTGCTGTACCTTACTGAAAGGAAATTGAAACAGCATCATCAGAGCACTTTGTTTAGTAAGATGAAAGAGGGAGAAGAAGATAGTTCAAAATTATAATGTTAACAATTATTATAATGCCACTCCTTTATCTAAAATGTCGTCATGTTACTATTCATTGCAATTCGTCTACAATAATCTGACCCCTACCATTGATATCGCGCGGAATGTCGCCTGCCCGCAGCGCGCGCACAAACATCATAAAGATATGGCAAAATTCCTGCCAAATCATAAAGACTGCACTTTGTACCTATGCGAAATACCCACCGTGTCATCGTCAACGACAATTTCGTCATTAAACGTAATAAAATAACCGTCTATCCCCTTATAAGGGCACCGATATTTTTCAGAACTATGAAAGAACTTCCTTCAAATTAAACCTCTTGTTTGGTTTTAGTCATCATTGGTCGCCGGCGCCGGCGCCGCACTATTTGATCGAAGTCACCGTCATGAGGCAGGTGCGAAATGAATGACTTTTAGATCTTACAATTTGATATAAAGATAAAAGTATGAATGTATTAGGATTTTCCTTAATAAATGATTCAGGGTTTATTTATTGGTTTAGGGACTTTTGGACTCATCTTTTTAACACACAGCCTTAAGATTCATACAGTATTGAAAAAAAAAGCAGACGCTGCAAGTTTTAAATAACTTATTTACATTTACTTATTAAAATAGTTACATGTGGGTGTATTTCTGTAAATTCAACAAAATACAGTTAATAAAAGAGTTTATTAGACTTCTGTAACAGAATCCGCAACGCTCAATTGGCACTGAAGGGATATTTTCATCTCTTTACGACGGAACTCCCACTCAGTTTGTCTAAGTTTAAAAAAGATATTCTATTCCTAGCTATTCTGGATTTAAATTAGAGTTGTTAATTAGGAAATCACTCGGCATTCCAATGAACTTATTGAAAACATTTCCCCATAAACTGTTTACGGTCGATCAGCGTGGGAAATTCTCTGGAAAGCTGGTGTTTACGCAAACTATATTAACTCGGCGGTAATCGCTGAAATATTCGAATAATTCGCATTACTCACATGCTCGTCGATCGTTACACTTATCATTGCATCAAAGAGACTGGTGTATGTGCCAGACTGTTCGCACTAATGACAGCATCTCGACAAATAAAATTATCGAAATAATTCATAGAAATTGTCGTTCATATTTTTAACATCAAAAATGTGTGTTGGCGCTTGCGCTGGCTAATAATGGGTTGGCAGAGATAGTTTTGATTGTATTTTTTATTATTATTTCACGCAATTATGATGACAGCGTCATATTTTCTGTAATATCACACTAATACACTCAACAGAGTACTTTCTCATAATCTTTTTCGTAGACCCCTCTCGGCCCTCCGAGAGGACCCTTCGTAGACCCCTGTCTACGAAAATAAAGTAGCCACCACATCATCCACTCAGTACCCCCGCTTGCACCACCTTAATGACTATGCATGTGAGCTTGTCCCATACAGAAGAAAATGCATGAAACTGAGACGCAATCATCTCCAGTATCCTTTGATTATAATTCGTGCGTTTAATAAGCACATAGCACGAGCTACAATTAACTTATTTATAATAATTAAAATGATACTACTACGTTTTAATCGTAATCTCGGTCACAGAACTACTTAGTTAATTAGACCAGGAAATGATATTTATCAGCAGCTTCACTGTTATCAGTAGTCGGTGGTTCACAGGGGGCACGTTGATGCGTCTTATTGCAGAAAAATACAGGGTGGTCCAAATAGTGACGAGCATACATGCGGTATTTTTTGAGACCCCTGGGCAAAAGGAATTAATTTTTTTAAGACGTCTTTTTTTTGTGTACTCTCTATACGAGTACTACTAATATGAAATACAATTTTGATAAAAAATTATGAATGCCTGCCGATGTTGTATTATAGTTTTTGTATCCAACGATTTTAGTCCGTTGAACCACTGAAAATGAATCATGGTGATGCAATATTTAAATATACTTAAAAGCAGTAATTAATTATGATAATTAAGTGTTTACTTGATGATAACATTATTTGGCTGGAATATTTATAGGACAGTTAGCTCCGGGCAAAATAATTACATTCAACTAAAAATAAAACAACTGATACTTATAAAGTTATTACTAAGACTTCTGACTCTCTGTTCTGAGTAATATTATGGCCAAGTTGCTAACTTAGATACTTAAGTATAGGTACACCGCTTAGTGAAGCACCCTCGAACTAAAACTGGGTTACAGTTCGTGGTTACAGTTACAGCTTTCACACATGAATGAATTGATTTTTTCCAGAACGTGGAAACTCCTAGGGCTTAATTCAGACGCAATTGAGAAAATTGACGAATAGATGTATATCAAAAAGAATTACTCCAAAATAAAATTACAAATCATCATGAAGGATGTACAGCTTTCTACTTATTGTGAAAAAACAAGACCATTATTTCTTATTTTTAAACAAATTGCGGTCAATTATGAAGTTAATTGACCGCCCTATTATATAAATAAATATTCTCATCTAAAAATGTTTCGAGCCGCATATTAATAATTTATGATGGCCGCCCACTAGTGGTGTACTGCGACATCGCCTCTATAATAAAATTTGTCGGAATTTGTTTTGTTCTAATTTTATTTACATCAATCTACGCATCAGTGTGTCCGCCTGCATTCAGATCTAAAATTATAGAATTAATAATTAACAATTTTGTGGAAGTTGAGCTACAGATGACGAAGAACTTGGTGGATAAAGAATTACAGCCTCCAGATAAGTTTCAAAACCTAAAAGTTTATTCGATAAGTACTTTGTTGTCTACTACGAGTAGCTAGATCTTATCTGAGTAGGTAAATACATACATATAAGAACGATATATGTATGTAGAATAATACTATTATGTAGGTATAAACTTCTGACGTTGAAATCACATGAGAAAACGTAGCAAAAATCCGATTTTTACTGGTTACTTTCAAGCTTTATTATAGGAAAACGTGTCCTCTGTAAATCTACCTGCCTAAAAGAAAATTACAGTGTATTTAGGAGTAACCCGAGAAATAACAATTACGTCGGCTGTACTCAGCGGAAAACCCTGCAGTTACTGCATGTAGGCGACATCGTGACATACTGACGAACTGACGAAAACGCGTTACAGGAAAACTGCAATATTTTCGCGAAGTGTATTCCATAGTACGCATAGAAGGGAAATACCTTTCCCATGGAGACTACGGCGGAAAGTACTGAAGAACCAAGACATGATATTCTGAAATAGGAATTAAGGATAACTGTCCAAGTTTAAGAAATAGTAAAAGTAAAATAGTCGACCTATGTTTAGTAACCTAATCCGCTTAACTGTTCTTAAATAGTCCTAAAGAACCTTGTAAGAAATCGACGCGTGTTTTACCTCTCAACAAGGCATCCTCAAGATGACGATTGACTTGTTACAATCCGGACACGAGGTGTTGGTCACGACAAGCGCCAAACGCGAAGAAAACGGCTTTGCGTTCTCTAGGGTGGACAATGTAAATAAGTATGATGATTCTGCGGGGCTAATTGTTAACACACTGACGATTGCATCAGTGCCTTTCATTCAGAGAACTCAACAACATTCATTGCGTTATTTACGTTGTCCAGGACACAATTTTTTTTCAAACGTTATGACGCAAAGGATTTTTCAAAACCCTTCGTATTTTTATGGAAAGTTGGTTATGCAAATGGGGTGTTGGTATTGCAGATAGGCGGCGGTGACAGTTGAGAGAGCATCAGGTAGACCACTTTTTGAACCCAATCATCATCATCGTCTTCATTTCAGTCGAAAGACGTCCACTGCTGGGCATAGGCTGGACCCAAGACATCGACCGGTTCTGTTGAATCTCAATATCAGACAACAATTTGCGGATGACGTGATGCCGGTGACGCGAACACTGAATTGGCCATACAACCAGCTGATAACTGACCTATAATCGACATTTGTAGAGGTCATTGAAAGGCTTACAGAAGACTCATGTTCACAGGGCGATAAGTGATAGTGTCGGCCCTATGTTCACAACGTGATAGGTTGGTGATAATCACGCCCTATGGTATGGAACCCAGGTTCCAGCATTAGCAGAACAGTTCTTGATAAAACGCCTTCAATTGTTTTGTATCAAAGATAGGGGTCATTATCATTTTCAAATATCTTTATTTAATACGGTACATGAACACTGATCCTAAGTGAAATTAAAAACACTTTATGAGGCTAGCGATTCACCTTTCAAAGCTTATAAAGATTATATTTTGAAAACATAACACACAATAATCATGGGGACATGATCACAGTTACGCAAATTATTTAGCTAATTATAATTTACTGATTGCATGTAGGTATGACATAAAAAATATTTTAAAGTAAATTAGCTGATCGCACGGTATACGTATGTAAATACTAACAACCTTGCGACCAGTCATTGATCAGCGTCAGAGCCTCCCTGCCGCCCGCGCTCCGGTGTATCTGCCGCCGGAACAGATAGGGGCATCCTTCTAATGTTTATAGTGGTTGTAGTACTGCATCAGAAAACCCGTTGGTATTGCAGTAAATGGCTTTCCATCAGAAGAGCCTTCTGAGCCCCTTTGACAATTATTTAAAATGCCATGATGTTACATCAGTAAAAACGTCTGGCTGCTAAAATAGCAACCAAGCTTTGCAACGTTGCAAAGCTTGGTTGCAAAACTCTGTTAAGGAACCATTCCTTAACCAACCGCAGGAGACAACTGCAACTCACCTTCCGCCTGACGCAGGTCCTCACCGGCAGTTGTCGCCTGCGGTCAGGTTCGGAATCATGACTGCACCGACATGACGCCGTGACGTGATGCAGTGAGACGACGCCGCGACACGTAACCTGCAGTTGCCTCCTGCGGTCGAGTACGAAATGGTACCTTTACTCAACCGATTCCAAGACGATGTACCTATTTTTTAATTAGTTAAAAGAATTGAGGACTATGACAAACACTTTTTACAGGTTTTTCCAGACCCCCCCGAGGGTATTGACATGTTAAAGAGCTGTCGAGATTTTTTTCTGCCGAAATCCTCGCAACTTTGACCTCTGTTATCAGCTACGTGATTCATTGTGCCGTAATTATTAATAAGTATAGGTATTATACTTGTGTCAATATAGATACAGCAATCGGTTAACTGAATTAAAGTACAGTTATCTCGGACGTGCAGCTGATAATTCTGATTAAGCGTGGAAACATTCGGGAACTAACTGGGAACGCGAAACCTCAGGCACAGGTGTCCGCCCTGTACTTTTTCGGGGACGTTACGAAAACGTTTCACCAATACATATTTAGTTCTGTTCTTTTTGGTTTGATACCAAAATTGTATATTGGGGTACCTATTCGAGTTTTATTTTATTCTTGGTACCTAACTCATAATATAAAATAAAGCAAATTGTACTTTATTGTTCAGCAAATAGAGAACTTTCCACAAAAGTTTCGGAAAAGTTCTCAAAACTTTTCATGCGCTGAAAATAGACTCAAGTACAGGTGCTTCATGTAAGTAACAATAATGAATATTTTATCGTTGTGGTAACTTGATGATCAACATTGATAACTTAATTAATATCTGGTAAGTAACACACGGATCCGACAGTGCAGCTGGTGATAAGTCGATACCACTGTCTTTACGACACTACGCGACTACAACAGGTGTAATCGATTAAATCTGGGTTGCTAAGGTCGAATAACTTGAGAATTTGATGTTTTTATGATAAACCTTGGTATATTGGATATGTTAAACCAATTACAGGCACTTTTGAATTGTCAATGGGTCAGTCAGTCACTTATAACGAAAATGGGCATACGTATCATCATTTGTATCGGACTAGCTTGTTATCATCACAACAAGCAGTGTTCCACATGTTCCTCTTTGGGTTGGTATTTTAAATCGAAATATCTGGTCAACAGAGCTTTGCTTGGGTGAAAATATAAACATTTATCATCCAGGTACACCAACGTTTTAAGGCTTTTGCAGACCAGCGCGACTCGAACAATACAATTTCTAAGAAAACTTCGCGGTGTCGTCGTCGCGCTGGTCTGCAAAAGCCTTTATCAGATTTCCGAGGCTGTAAAAATAAATCGATTATTCACCCCTGTTAACCCCTAAATTGCATCTTTCATCGAAATCGTTGGAGCTGTTTCCGAGATTCAGATTATTCACTGGCCTTCAAAACTTAGTACCTACCACACTTTTGGAATTGCAATTAATATTAAAGTACACAAGATATTTAAAGTTCACTGATGAGTCTCGATTCTTACTATTCACTTCCGATGGAAGGCGAAGAGTGTACAGGCGATCTTCAAGCCTGCTTCACAGAAAGAGTCCAATATGGTGACGCTATAGGCCGGCATCTCTGCAGCAGGTCGCGCAGAGCTAGTGCAAATTTGCTATAAAACGTTTGTTATTTCAAAACTCTGACTTCTAATAGTTTAGGAGAAATTGCAATTTTAAAAGTGTGGTACAGTACGACACAACTTAGATGTAGCATAGATTTGAAAATACTCATTAATTAATTTCAATTTCACGAATGTATTTGGCTATAAGACTTTACAAGTTATTGCGTTTTCGAAAGATCATTTTCACCTAAAGCAGGAATAAAGATTGGTGATTTTGAAGGCGCAGTTCGGATGGTGATCGGTTTTACGAATTTTGCCGATGCTACATCTAAGTTGTGTCGTATTGTACTAAGTTTTTGTATGCATATAGGTATACAAGAATTGCTCGTTTAAAGGTATTAGATAATGTGGAGGCAAATAATGCCTTAAAGATAATTTTAACCACAATAAGGCATACTGTATGCTCTTTCGATGCCTCTCTGTACATATTACGCATACCCCTAAAATGTAATTAAGCATGCTGGCCAAAAACATTATAACCGTATCAACCAGCTCATTCAAATCACCGTCACCTGTTTATTTACCTTTAAAGATCATAAGATTACTGATTAGTTTCAATATCTTTGACTAAAATGGATGTGATCACCTGCAGACCACCCGATGAATGGCGTGACTTTAAGATGTTATCCTGAAAGTTGATAACGCGATATATACGTGATACCTACCTACGTGCAGCGCAGCGCAGCGTATTTTATGACTCTTTGGGTAAATTTATTTGAAATTTAGGTATCAGGCTACTAAAATACCTATCATTATTTTGAAATTAGCAAAGTCAAAATAAGTCAAATAATTTATTTCAAATAGGCCCGTGTAAGGCACTTTAGAACGACATTTACAAAAAAAATCTTCTTCTTAAAAAAAATTATCCTCTTTCTTTCGTATCGAGAAGAATGAGCAAGAAACTCCACCGTTACTCTTTTAAAAGCAAGATCCTTTTGCTGGGACAGACTGGATGCGGAAGGCGGAGGACAGGGTGTTGTGGCGCAGTCCGGGAGAGGCTATGTCCAGCAGTGGACTGCGATAAACTGAGTAGATTGAAGAACAAGAGGTTCTTCAATCAACTCAGTTTTAAGCTTTAGTTTAAGCAGAGCTAAGGGGAGTTGAGTATATACAGGATTGAGGTTTTTCATCGCTTGGTGCTAATAGATCTATCATAGACTCAAACATACCAATCATAAGGTATTATAGTATTCCTGTACAATGATACTAGGTCTGTGTAAAACACCCTCTTTCTTTTTCGTGTGGTTAATGTCTGACCTGTCCCCTAATTACGTAATGCACGATCAATTTTAAATTGAAACCAATTGAAAAATATTGCTAGTCCATTGCTTTATAAGTTCGACAAAATAAATTGAGAAGATTTTTTTTTCGAACTTATGAAGCATTGGATTAGCAATTTGTTTCTTTTTATTTAAATTTAATATTGATCGTGCATTACGTAATTAGGGTGCTGGTGTCAGAGTTTTTTTGCCGCCCGGGCCCGCGCCCATGGGCCTCTAATTTGGCTTCAGATGCCCTCGAGAAATATCTCTCAAACCGGCTTCCTCAAGATGTTTTCCTTCACCGTTTTTGAAGCAAGTGATAATTATACAATACGCACATGAATCCGAAATCTCAGAGGTGCGTGCCTTGGGTTCGAACTATGGCTGTCCGATGGTAACTCCACCTGCTTTAAACACCTAAAACGTAAGCAACAAAAGTTTCTCATTTATTTATTTACTCTATTAGTTCCAATGGAGGTACAGTATATATTATTATGAGGCTTTTTCTGTTTTATTATCCTTCTTGGGAATCAAATGCAAGCATAAAGATCGGGGCCAAAGCCATTTCAGCTGCCACAGAAACTAGGCCACCTGTTAGAACTCTACAATTAGCAATAATAACAATATACAAGTAAATATACCCTTTTAAACACCATATTTGGTTGCAAACTTCCCGTCGGCCTAACAAGTTGCGTGAAAAACCTCTATTAGCCTACATTCACATTTTCTCACCATGAAAACTGCTACCTTTCCGAATAAACGTGACTGGTGGAATTCATTCATGGTGTTTCAGTGAATACCGCTATGTTTCTATGGAGTTCTAGCGGTGGTGCGGTGGTGCGGCGGTGCGGTGGTGCGGTGGTCCGGGTGCCGAGCTACGTCATAATTTCATGAGTGGGCAATTTTCGTGTGTCAAGGTTGCACAAGGACTAAGCTTAAAGCGCAAGCGGTTTCAGACAATCGACGCTATTTCTAGAAAGTTCTGTTGTGTTCTTTATATTTCTGTGGCAATAAAAGCTTTTGGCAGCTTTAACTTAAACAATCAGAATGTTATATTAAGTGAATTATTATTATTATTCTTAACTAATATTACAAAAGCGAGAGAGAGTTTGTTTGTTGCGCTTTTGTCCTAAAACAGCTGAACGGATTTGGATGAAATTTGGCACATAGGCAGACCATGACCTAGGTTAGCACATAGGATACTTTTCATTCCGGTAGAATGGTTCTGTGGGATAATTTCAGACCTCCAAGCGGGTGAAGCCGCGGGTAAAAGCTATTAAGTAATATGGTTAAGAATAGCAATAGGCTCGCCTCATATTACATGGAACTTAAACATAACTGGCGAAATGTGGGTGTACTATAGGGACACCTCTGCCTAACCCTTCGGGGAATACAGGCGTGATGTTGGTTAAAAATTAATAAAAAATAAACCAAAGAGTAGATAAGTACCAATTTAACCTACTCTGAAACAACAAATTCTCCGGAAACATCATATTTTCATAATAATAGCCTTAGACTCCCCTGTGGGTTCATTAGCTGGGTACCTAAAATATAAGTTGGAGTCTCATTGCATACGAAATGTAAGGGGAAAAGTTTTTTGTGATTTATGTCTTTTCTAGTACTCAAACCTCAGTTGGTCCAATAGAGGTTTTTGATCGTTATACAAAAGAGGGTCACTTGGCATCAAATAAAGTTTTTGTGAAAACTGCCCATTTTCTGGCTGACTGTATTTTTTTTTTCAAAATCTGTGATAGCAGATCAAAATGTTTCAAAAAGTTGAGGACAGTCTCCTAAGACCGTTTTCCTGTAGCTACAACGTTTAAGGTAGCTGTCCTTGCTGCCCCATCTCAAAAATCCACCCTGTATACATACATTATATTATACAAGAATTGCTCGTTTAAGGGGGATGCGCCAAGGTAGCCCGCGAAATTCAAATTTTCTTACGTTTTTGCAATTTGTAGGTCAGTATCAGGTTGTATGTTGATCTAAATAAGATTAATTTTTTTGATAATGCTGAGTCATCATACATCATCATTACTTCATACAAAGCAAAGAAATTGTCATAAAACTGAGATAGATATGTTCAGAAATGTGAATCATAGATAAATGAGAGTCTACATCGCTCTTGTGAGATAAAATTATGAATGTACCTAATGGTGATGATAGCTATATAGATAGATGGTGTTACAGACGCTTCAGATTCCTTATCAGCCACGCTTGTAATAACTTTTAATCCTGTACTAAGTTATTCTAGAAAGTAACTAATTGAATCGAATTTCAGATTATCTATTTTGTGATGCTAATTAAAGCTCATTTTGAAAGATATACGTAGGTAGGTATATCAACATAGAAACTTTGTTTAAAGTTAATAGACGTCAAAAAATTTATGGTTAGGCAGACGTTATTAATAATTACTTAACTCTATTGAAACGTTTGTAAATAAGGAAGATATATAATTACTAGTGCATCACTCAACCTTACCTTAGGCACATGCTATTTTCCTTAAACATAGGTACAACATGGAGGAAACAAGTTAAGAGAAAAATTCCGAGAAAATAAGAGACAATTTCCGTATTTTCTTCGATACTCGCTACAGTTTAGGCGTAACATGAAATAATGCCCTTTTTAGCCATTCACGAAATTCAAGGCAACGAGTACGCTGACGTAAAATTGGCATTGTTACAAAACTGACCATTCTTAGAACATTATATCACAAATCTTTGCTTCGAACGAAGACTATACACTGACAGCCGATCGACAGCTGGCAGCCGTTCAAACTGAGGACAAGCTTTGTTAATGAGTTAAACAAACAAAAAAAATGGAGCAATGTTGTAATGGAAACTTGTGTAAAAGAAAGAGTTCAAAGTCCGAGAGAACTTTGGCAAAAGAATTGACAATGCGGCTATAGGTTCACGCCAAAAATTACTACTGGGTCAGTTTTTTTTTTTGCAAGTCATCCTTTTAACTGAGACTGATTCTAAGAAATTTCATAATTTTTGGCATTTTTTAAAACTCTTATGAAATAGATCCATAAGTAGATAGAGGTAGGTACAATCACGAAGCTGTTAAAATAATGAGCTGTTGTACTGTATTATCATGATCAAGTTTATTTTAAGCGTAAACTCAAAACCGGTCCTCTGGTTGACAAGAAACTTTCAGTGGAAGAAGATCTGGGTCACGGGCAGAAAGTAATGAATGAAGCACGCAGGGCACGTGTTGTGGACGTGACATACGAGTTATTGTAATTGTAACACGCAGAGCTTACCACTTACCATCGGCATGAGGCGGGGTGGGCTACCACTCCTTAATTTAATAAAAAAAACGGCTATTCAATCGCTCGTGGATTGTACCACCACTTCTGAAAATCAAGCTCATACCGCGAGCGGCCGGGGGTGTTTCAGATTCCAACCAGTCACCATGACATGTGACGTCATACCACAGTCCAACTATGACGTGTACCACATACACCCTTTCCCAGAAACATGTTCACACCACACAGCTTTACATTACCCTTCATAATTTATTCCTAGGAATAATTACTAGCTAGAACCTAGTACTCATGCAAGTCAAGTTTGTTTTGATCTAGGAAAAGGTTTGCGTTCCATGAGCTATTTATATATAATACGGTTACAATGAAAATATTCATGAATTCATAGGTTAATGTTAAAACGCAAATAAAAACATAAGTTTTATAAAACGTACATAATGCTACATGTACGTCACGGAAGTGACATAATAATAATAATATATTGTCGGGCTCTCGAGATTTTCTTCCGTATCCTTATTATATCGATGTAGGTAGTTAATCAAACGTCCTTATAAGTTCTGCGTAAGTAACCAACTCTCAGGGGAAGCACATAATTAAGTGACTTGGGGGTTATTGGCTTCAGGGGGTGTCAAGAGGAAAAACCCTGTTTCCCTGAAGAAGTTCTTATCTTAAAACAATGCGCTTCAAGCATTTAAGAACGAGGGCAGACAAGAAAGGGAAAGTTAAAGAGTCAAGGTAGGGTATTCGTATTCTGTAGAACGTTCAGAAGCAGTTTCAAGGAACCCAAAAACTGACAGATAAGTTATCAGACGGCGCCGCTTTACGTGGAACGCGTGCGCACGTAAAGATTACAAATTAGATCATAGATCGTATCTTAAATAACAATCACGTAAAGTGATCGAATACTAATAAGCAATATTATATTATTTCATGATAGTAGACTAGGAATTCCCCACGACATTTTGTAATTTGATCCGATCAACTCATTCTTTGGTATGTTAAGCTGCTTAGGTATTTAGGAAAATCTGTAAATGTGACATTTCAATATATTTCGGTATTGTTAATACATCTACTGAAAAATCAGTGTACTTGTAGTAACTCCGATTGACTTCCAAAAAAGTATTTGAAAACTTGAATCAATAGAAAGAATGTAGGTTAGTGCCAAGTGTAGGCGCAGGCGCAGGCGACTTGTGACTGTTCAAACATATCACACGCAACATTTGTAATGGTTACATTATTTGCGCTCTAACGGTAAACAAGGTATCACTGTCATGTACCGCAACTACTAATCTGTTCACCCCATTTTGCAAAAAAAAAGCAAGTCGGTAAGTATTGCACAATATTTTATAATCAAACCTACTTTCTTCTCTACTTTCTCAATTCTTGGACTGTCAAGGTTATTCTCGTCAGTTGCTGATGGCCGTTGGTCACACTGGTTAGTGGGCGAACCTTCCAACCGGTCTCCGACCTCAGGACCGGCGGAAACTGCTCGTGACGTCATGAAATTACCGCTGCCGCCAACTTGCTACCTTAGGAGTTTCCATACGCGCACTTTGCCGCAATCTCGGCCAAATTATCGTGGGACTCGATTTTCCAATCAATTATATAGATAATTTACTATAGAAAGGATTAAATTGATAAAAATATTTATGATGAAATTCCATTAGATTATGACGTAGAGGCAGTAGAGAATGTATTTGAACCATGTGTTAAGTTCCGTTTAAAGTTCCTAAAATTTAAGAACAATAGGAAGTGGTTCCTGAAGTTTTGGGTTGTCAGCGTGGTGACGTAGCGTCAGCTGTGCTAACAGAGCACGTCGCCGATGACGCAAGGAGCCGTGCCCTCCGCGCTGTCCCACGTGTTGAGTCAGGCTGCTTTATAACAGCATACCGGCCCGCCTTCCAGCACAAGCCAACAGACCGGCGAGCGAGTAACACGCAGTGACAGTGACACGTGAACCTCGAGATAACAGTGCTAATAAATCGTGAATTAAAAAGTGATAATTAAAGTGAAAGGTGAAATAATAATGATGGCTAAAATTGTAATATTGTGTGTGGTGTTGTTTGTGGTGGTCGCTGGACATAAGCACCACCCCAAGTTCCCCAAAAGTACTGAGGATTATATCATACCGATGCCGAGGAAAGGTGAATGTTCAATTGAATTTATTACTTTCTTTCTGGTTTAAAACAATAATTTAAAAAAATCTAGTTGATTGACGCTGTGAATAAATTTTTTGGTAGTGCCAATCAACCCTTAAAAAAATTAGAGGACTTGCTAAAGTTTAAAAAATATTGGTCCTAATATATTTTTTTTGTCCTCAGTGGCATGTTCTGGTGACAATGAACGTGAACGTGGAAACATTATTGAACAGTCCAAGTGCGGAGACCCTAAAGAGGTCTTCGAATACTTGAAGGTGAAGGCTGCGCATGAGCAGGTAAATATCACGCATATTAAACTTAATAGACTAATTCTCTCCAATTAATTAAAGATAGTTAGGACACAATGGATTTTTAACTCGTCAATTATGACAGAATTAAGTTTTACATGTCGCCAATTTTAATTTAACATGTCATTACAATACATTATCTTATGACCTTATTAGCATATAACTCTGGAATATCGCGCAATTCGATCATTACATGCCGATGACTCCCAAGATAATTATAGTTATTAGAAAACATAAATCCCAACCTCCAACTATTTTTGGTCAAATATTTGCAATCAGATTACATATCAATTGCTGCACTATGCTGACATCTCGAATTTCTATGCTAAATAAATCAGCAATGCTTAATGGATTAACATTTGCCCGATTATCAATCACATTACTCATCGGCAAATATTAGATATTATTGTAATGTACATCCGCGACCGTTTCGCGGTTACTAAACACGGCGTGATTAGCGTTGCGTGAGAACATCACTT
Source organism: Conistra vaccinii (assembly GCA_948150665.1). Taxonomy (NCBI): domain Eukaryota; kingdom Metazoa; phylum Arthropoda; class Insecta; order Lepidoptera; family Noctuidae; genus Conistra; species Conistra vaccinii. The sequence goes on from OX411324.1 coordinate 1,261,488, forward strand.
CGACTTGTATTGTACGAAAGCTGACGAGTCTGTGTTTCCCCAGATCAGTCCGCGCGCAGTTTGGGTGAAGAGGTGCGTCGGCCTTTGCGAGTACGACAATGAAGGCACCTGCGTGCCCACCGAGACCGTCGTCCGACACATTCCCGTAAGTACACATTATCTCTTATCTACACTCAGCTAATTCTCATGCATCCTTGACCCGCTTACTATATTTGTACAAGAGTACGCCGAGTTGCGTAACGGTGATTGTCCTTAATGATAATAATGACATAACTGTGAAGAGTTACTTCCATGAGTCAGCACATTCTCGTGTCGATATTTCTAGATGATCCGAAATTCCAGTGGTTGATGGAGATGCTAATGATCATGTTGTTACAGATACGAATATACAACGCGAAGACCAACAAGGAGACGTGCGCCACGTACCCGATCGTGGAGCACGTGTCGTGCGGCTGCTGTTCGCTCTCGCCCGAGGAGTGCGCGGCGCCGAGGGTGTACAATCCTCGTAAGTGCTCCTGTCAATGTCCCAACATGGAGGAACGCCGCAATTGTCTCAAAAAGGTTCGTAAGATAATGGATGTCTGTCAACACTAACGTATCGTCGAGCGCATGCCTCGCTCAGTCAGCGTCAGCACTTTCCTTTCCCGCTCTGTTAACACGCTTCTTTTATTTTTCTCTCGATGTTGTTTATCCTTCACCATTCTACCTGTGTGATCCGCGTATCTAGCTGTGTGTGCGCGTAGAATGAGGTCAAGTCAACACTGGCCTATGTTGAAGTAGAAGAAAAACATATTTGGTTAATGTCTGACGCCTGCTCTATGTCGACGCGTTTTGTACTGACATCCATTGTCTTTCAATCTTTTGCTTTTGTGTGCACTCTTATTTTAACTCGCATGTTTTTTGTCACTATTTTTTATTTATTTTTATTTAATCTGTAGCAAATTATCAAGTAAAAGTCTCTTCTCAGAATTTGATTACAGAAACCCAATGTAATCATTAGTTATCCAAAAAATTTGATTCTATTTTAAAATCATAGTGACAATCTAGTTTTTTCCCGACAAGGTTAGCAATGTTCCTTTTACTTTGTTACAGCGGAACCAGAATATGAGGTGGAATCGGTCTAAATGCGCCTGCGAGCAGCGGAAGAGAGCCTAGTGCACTTGCACATATAAGACAAAACGTGGCCCTCCAAGTGGTGGGCCAGTGATACCTGAGTCCTGAGGCAGACTAGTGTTGTGAAACTTAGAGACAGTAAAGTGAACAGAGCACGAGAACATTGAATAGTGAGGTGACATCGATAGACTTTCTTCTGTGGAAGCTAGTGACGTGTGAAGTCATCGTGACTCAAACAGTCACCGGTCACGAGGTGACAAAACTAAAGTCTCGTGCAACCAGTATACGTATAACGACTGAGTGAAGTGTCTTAATTGTTCAGAATTTAACAGTATTATAGTGTTGTAAGTTATTTATTTGTTTAGCTTTAAGATCAAATGGGGCCAAAAGGTGCTGTGAGTACACATTGCTAATTTATTCCATGACTTTTTGGTTTGCTGCCTAATGTACTTAATATTGTAACTCAATGCGTATTATTTGTAATTAATTTATTATTTATTGTGACTAGTTGTAATATTCCTTAAAGGAAACTCTTAAATGGAAGGGTAAACGTGTATTGGTGGGGTGCCAATTGTTGCTGATTAGGCTCACACCTAAACGAGCTTTAAAAGTAGTTAATTTCTCAATCTCACTCATTTCCACTTTTGCCCGACCTTGGAATCAAACCTCGCACGTTAGCGGTCGTAGTCCTAACACTTACGATGCTAATGTTAATTATTTATTTTATGTTAATGTGCATTTTTCGCAGTTCTCCGAGCGACATCACTGTTCAGTATTTTAGTAATTTTAGTATTTAATGACGAGCGTGAAACTGATTTTGCGCAATTCCTAAATTGTGATAATAGGTATTCCATTTCTGATAGGTTAATTTTAGATTTGTTAAGTACTTAAAGGATAAGTTAGATTCTAAAGTATTTGCTGTCTAGTCAAGAAATTAGTTTCTTTAAAATTGTATTTTATTAGTATCAGCTCTCTTTTTTATTTATTTATTAGAGAAATATTAGATTAGAATTAATTTAATTACTGAATTTCAGGCACCTCTTGTACTTAATTATAGTAGGACTAGTCTTCTATTGTGCCAAAGGCACAGAATCTCATAGGTTGTCTTATTTATTCGTTATATTATTTATTTAATTTATTATTACTGAACGGAGGTACTCGAGCTTTAAAAGCTAAGCGACGGACATGATTAGAATTAAGCTTTTGTATTTTTAGTGAATAAGTTATAAAATAAACAGTTTTTATAAAACAGTATTACATATTTTTAATTAAAAAGAAATCCCTAATATTCTTATTAGATCAGGTGTAAACACTTATAAATCCAAGTGCAACTTTTAAGTAAAACAGGCAAAGATTCCTCCTGAAAATTTCTTCTACCTAGCACTAACGATGACCACGTAACCATTTATCTGCCTAGCCTTTTCCCAACTATGTTGAGGTCGGCTTCCAGTCTAACCGGATGCATCTGAATACCAGTATTTTACATGGAGCGACCGCTTATCTGACCTCCACAACCCAGTAACTGGGTAATAAGATACCCAAAGACGTCCAAAGCATAAGAATGTAAAGCGAGGGAAAGTGAGGTCGAAAATGTTTGCACCCCCTTGGATAGGTTAGATTTTCTTTTGATCTTTTAAACAGAAATAGAAGTCACTTTGTCAACTTAAGCAGAAAAGTTGTAGAATCAAGAGAATATAGAATGGAAGAACGACCGAAGCGTACCCGAAAATTGTGCAAGTCGCCTCGAATAGGTTCGGTTTTCTGTAGTCTTTTACAGAAATAGAAAAACTTGTTTTGTTATACAGAAAAGCTGAACCCCATTTTACAGCACCTTATGAAACTTTTGGGTTTTGGAAACTAGTCTTAACCTTTTCTAATACCAATAACATAAAATATAATTAATCTATACCTACTTTATTATTGGAGTTGCCGCGCCCCGCCATTGGTAACCCTATTGCCCCCGATGGGGGCGCGCCCCACCGTTTGGGAATCCCTGGTCTGGAAGATGTTATAAAACTTACAAAGTCAATTAATACGAAAGTCTGTTCCCTTAATCACGCGACCATCACGAGATTATCATAAAGCTATAAATAACAATCGTATGACACATTTACATATAAGTAATAACATTATGCAATTGTAGCGTTACTTCGACTAGAAATGTAAACTGTTGCCATTGACATGCGGTAACACAATGATACATAATTATTAATCATTACTTTAATACAGCATATTCTCTTATCTCTTTTTCAATGAAATCATAACTCGCCCAAAAGAGGCAAATTGACAAACAAAAAAAATTAAAATTTGTGACGATTCGCATGAAGTTAATTTATTTGTAGCTGAATCGACAACACCAGAAATCGACTCACCATAAAATTGGTACGAATCGCCTCAAGAAAAAATAATATTATTTAAAAGTGCGAAAACGAGAATCTGATTGGTTGATGTTTGAATCTGCGTGTGCGACGGTCAGTCTGTGTTTGAGAGATAGTTTTTCTCATCGCAACCTTTTTATAACATCTTAGTGCACGATAAACCAACTGAGTGTGCCCGACAGGGTCCATAATTGTGACTAATATTATTATTTCCATACCAACTATAATACATTATGGTACGCAATAAAGAATTGAGAATTGAGAATTGAGTTTGGTACCGGTTTTCATACGTACCTACCTATACGGGAAGTCTTGACAAACGTCGTAGAAAACACCAACCCATAAGATACATGATCTATCTTTGGGGAGGGGTGGGCCTATGTCCAGCAATGTCGACTGAAATAATGACATCTGTTACTGCCAGTAAGAAAATTGGAAAAAAAGTTACTGGTACATTGAATTTTAATTCGCCTATGCCTCAGATTGCACTGAGTTAGCTTTGAAAGGAAATGCTAGAATGATGACGGTGCAAGTCTTTGAATTAGCCGATTAGTTAACAGTTACACATTGATCTTATCGCTGGTGATATCAAGATTAGTTTGTGTATAACACTTGCACTCCGCGTCGGTACATATAATAGCTTTCTTAAGTCGACTCCAGACTTCATTACAAGTCACAATTATTTGTTTCAACTTGTTACTACTACTACTACTACTACTAGCTGTGCATGTTGTATTCATCTGATTAATGAATATTGATCAAATTTATAAATATAACACTTGCATACTAGTTCGTAAAATAATAAATAGAGACATACATACACAAATAACATTTACAAAACGACTGCAAGTTCAAAAGCGCATGACGAGGCAGGCTAACCATGTAATTTTAAGAGCACCGAGGACAAACTACGGTAGAAATACTATCGTGTATGAGGGGGCTGAACTCTATAACTCTATACCTAAAGTAATTAAGGAATCGAAATCACTTCCAACTTTTAAAAGGCTATTAAAGCACCACCTAAATAATGTATGAACTGTAACCGTTGAAACCGTTTATTTTATTTTTATTTATTACTTTTGTTTTTGGGTTTATTACTAAGCGAAATCGTCGCTTATCTTAATTAATATGTTTTTCCTCATAGAAGTGAATAATTGTATTCTTTTTGAGCGAAATAAATTTCTTAAACCGTAAACCGTATCTACGTAACATAACATTACGCCTGTAAACCCCGAAGGTTAAGGCAAAGGTCTAGCTATAGTTCATCCACATTTCACCAGTTATGATTAAGTTCCATATATTAAAGGGCGAGCCTATTGCCATAAAAAACGCACAAATCCAGGCTCCGAGGTGCTACTATGAAATTCCTGATGGAAAACCCCAATAACACTTTGGCTGACCTGGGCATCGAACCCTCCCCTCATGCTCAGTAGCGCACGGTTGCGACCACTAGACCAACGCAAGGCAGTCATGAAGAGTCTTCATCTAGTTGTTGACAAAATAATTTCAAGAATTTCGAATAAGTTCGTGCCTTCAAGCCTTACAGCTAGGTATAGAGGTAGGTCATTAACCTAGATTTGAGTCAAGATTTAGATTTAGACCTAGTTTCGATTACGAATCTAGGTGTTTGTACACTTTATACCTTCGAATAAAGTAGCAACAATCATGAGAGAAACCCACTTAGGTTATTTTTCAAGTAAACGAAAATAACCTCATGATAGGTATTCCCTATGAGTATTGCAACAAAATTGTACAAAACTAAAACAATTGCATACATTACCAGGAAAATTGCATTTTTACTGATAAGGACTTGCTAACTAATAAATGGCGCTTAATGCTTTGGATTTACCGATCTACATAAATATGTGACCACATTCTGCGTATATAACTACGTTATATCATAAAGATATCGATAAACTATTAGCATTAAACCGGTTTTTTAATTATAGACATTTATGTGAAGATGCGGGATGCCCCTGTGCCTTTTACCGGCTACTGCAGATCATGGAAATTCCTAATACAACTATTTACAACAAATTAAACTACATTTGAATATTAATTTAATTAAAACCGCAACTTTTTAATTTATGGGCTTATTTGCATACGTCATAAGCATTGCGGTTTAAAGGATTTATTTTGTTTTGAGATAATTAAGTAGTATGTAAATGTCACTTGCCGAAGAAATATGGGAAATAAGTTTCTAAAGCCACGGTTATGGGTATATCCCTTTTGATAAAGTAGGTAATAAATTAATTAATAACAAAGATGGTTTCACTACTTTTATTTATAGATATTCTTTTAGCCTTTTACGGAAACAAATCGCCAAGCGTAACGGTTCCACAGAGCACGAAGTCGCCTCATACTCATATTTTCCGAAATGTTGTACCCGACAGCCTAGGTTCCATGTGAACTTTATGATTACTATTAAAACCTTGTAAACTCTTGTGATTTGCAATAAATATTTGAATTGAATTGAATTGCGTCAGCAGCCGCAGCTATAGACTGTACTGTCAACACTTTCCAGAAATCAAGTGTCAGTGAGCGTCACCGTCTACGCATAGAAACTGACGACCCGTAAAAATTATAACAATGTTCTGTGTCAGCTACCTTTTTTTTTTTGTTGAGAAATCTTCAAATAACTTCTCCCGCTCTGGGCGGAGCGGGAGGGCGTGTCAGACTCTTCAATTCAATTCAATTTAATTTATTAAGTAACAATATACATTGCATTCGAAATAATCCAACATGCGCCATCTCATGTTCCCAGCACGGCGGGCTGTGCAGGCGCGGCTACTGCAGCTGCCCAGACCCTCAAGCGGCGCAAATACTGTAACCTTATAGGTAACTACAGTTTTGAGCCGTTTGGGGTCGAAACGCTCGGGTCATGGGGCCCGAGTGCGCGTGCCCTTTTTAAGGAAATTTCTCGCCGACTAATAGTCGACACTTCACGTGACCAGAGGGCTGGCTCGTTCTTTGGACAAAGAATTAGCATTGCCATTCAACGTGGCAATGCTGCCAGTCTTCTGGGCACGTTTCCGGATGACAGCGATGCGGACGAATACTTCGACGCCTAAGTATCCGTTTGTTTTATTTTAATTTTTTAATTATTTGTATAGTTAGTTAGTCTTAGTACGTAGTGTAAATAGTGAATTATGTTAAATATAAATTATGTAAATAATAAAAAATGTTATTAAAAAAAAAAACAACATGAAACATAATTATACACAAATGTTACAAAATGAGGATAATACAGATATTATTATTACAAATCATGGAATTCAATTTAAATTACGGGTCTTACTGGGCCGGACGCGAGAGATCAATGGATTCATATCCTAAACTATTAAACGAGCAATATTTTTATATTGTATATACAGGGTGTTCGGCATACGGTTGAATGGTGGAATGGTGGTCAATGGTGGTTCAACCGTCTGCCAAACAACCTGTATATTTTTGTAATCACGTTCTCAAAAACGGCTCTAACGATTTCGATGAAAATTAATATATAGGGGTTACGGGGCTGTAAATCGATCTAGGTAGGACTCATATCTGGAAAAATTCGTTTTCTCCGTATTTGCATCCGAGCAGAGCTCGGTCGCCCAAAGTTTAGAATCAGATGGCTACCTTAGAATAATGACATGGCAGCATGGAACTAACCCACTATCATGGCAACATTCGTTTTATTTATATTTTTTATTTTTGAAGTGAAAACTTCTTTAGCGTGCACAACGGCACTTTTTTGGGATGGGTAAAAAATTTTAAACACGCGTCAAGACGTGATCCGTTGCCTAGCAACCGACAAAGTAAATATCAAAATAAAATGGTCCTTGACATTACGTAAAGATTGTGAGGTAAGAAATTTTACCCATATTGATGGGTAAAAGAGCATGTAAACAGTAGCCTTATTCCTATTATTGACTGGTTAAATGCTAATAACCTTAAAATAAATCTAAGCAAAACAAAAGTTATGAATTTTAAAATTAGACACAAAGAACAATCACAGTTTCAAATAAACTATAGAGGGAGTGAAATACTTGAAGCTAGTGTTACAAAATTTCTTGGACTTCATATTGACAATGACATGACATGGAGGACTCAAATTGAAAGTGTTTGTGGAAGGCTTAGTAGATTTTCCTACGCTCTTCATATGCTGGGTAAAATTGCGAATAAGACCGCCTTACTCGCAGCTTATCATGGTTATGTCGCCTCGGCTCTGCGGTATGGCCTCATATTCTGGGGAAATGCCCCTAAGATTCAAGAACTACTTATAGCACAAAAAAAATGTATCCGCGCCATTTGTAAAATAAAAAAAAAAGAATCATGCAAGCCACATTTTCACAACCTAAAAATATTAACATTACCGTCACTCTATATTTATGAAGCCTGCAGGCTTAGCCAAGTTGACAATCTACAATCGTTATCGCTAGTAGAAAACTAATCAAATGTATAGGAATGACATCATCACAACGTTAAGTCACGTGGTCAGAACAATCGAATAGAAAATTCGTAGACAAGTTTACAATCGTTCAAAATGTTAGAATGAATGTAAGCGTTTCTACAACGTTGATCGCTACACCCATAGAAATGGTAGCCATGTTACAGTTTTGACAAGCGCTAACGAAACGATGTCGAAGTTTATGAACGATAGCTAAGCGATCACCGAGACCCAAGAGTAAACGATAAAAAAGGCGTCTTTATGATACAGCTGTGTTGATACCGAGAAGTGTTTTGTTTATTCGCCAAATTGACTATATTTACCATTTAGCTTATAGTCGGTCAGCTTTTATTCGGCCTTGCGGACCTTGCTGGGGTCTCGTTATATTATTATCGCCATGTCTAGAACATAACTTAAAACTATTTCAGAGAAACAGAGGGTCTATTGATTAAGTAAAGGGTCAAACACAATTCTTTTGTTTATTTCTTACGTATTAGTTCATGGCGCGTATCACGTCATTGTTTATGTTTCAAACTTTCAAGCGCCTGAGTACCTATGATAGATTTACAAATAACAAAGGAAGATATTTACGAAATAACTAATAATTTATGTACCTTTCCATCAATTCCAAGCTTACTCGAGATCTAGATTCCATCCTATAAAAGTTATCAGTATCTTTCATTCATATTATGCAGAATAATAATCATAACATTTCAAGACACAGTAATGTTTAAAATTACAGTCCACACGGTGATATTATGATAAACCAATTAAGTATAAGAAGAACTTTACCATAATTCGCTTAATTTTTTATCACTTTATCACTTTGAAACAATAATTATCTGCCCGCGCACAAAGTACAAGTACACAACTGCGACTTTGACGTTTGTAGGAACGCTCACCATAGACTAAAGTATAGGATTTTTCTAAAGACGTTGTAGAATGAGCGATCGACTCAGTCGTGTCAACTTGGCTACCAAGTTATCGTTTTCTACAATCGCTTACGCTGAGGCGTTAACGATTGTAGAAAGAGATTCGATACGAAACGTTTGTAACTTGGCTAGGCCTACTGTATTTTTATAAAACACAATATGAATTTATATAGATTTGTAGAAAGTAAACGGCGCTCAAAAAAATTGCAGGTATTAGCAACAAAAACAAAATTTCATAGCAACAGCTTTTATGCAATGGCTCAAAAATTGTATAATAAGTTACCAGGCTTAGCCAAGTTGACAATCTACAATCGTTATCGCTAGTAGAAAACTAATCAAATGTATAGGAATGACATCATCACAACGTTAAGTCACGTGGTCAGAACAATCGAATAGAAAATTCGTAGACAAGTTTACAATCGTTCAAAATGTTAGAATGAATGTAAGCGTTTCTACAACGTTGATCGCTACACGCATAGAAATGGTAGCCAAGTTACAGTTTTGACAAGCGCTAACGAAACGATGTCGAAGTTTATGAACGATAGCTAAGCGATCACCGAGACCCAAGAGTAAACGATAAAAAAAGGCGTCTTTATGATACGGCTGTGTTGATACCGAGAAGTGCTTTGTTTATTCGCCAAATTGGACTATATTTACCATTTAGCATATAGTCGGTCAACTTTTATTCGGCCTTGCGGACCTTGCTGGGGTCTCGTTATATTATTATCGCCATGTCTAGAACATAAGTTAAAACTATTTCAGAGAAACAAAGGGTCCATTGATTAAGTAAAGGGTCAAACACAATTCTTTTGTTTGTTTTTTACGTATTAGTTCATGGCGCGTATCACGTCATTGTTTATGTTTCAAACTTTCAAGCGACTGAGTACCTATGATAGATTTACAAATAACAAAGGAAGATATTTACGAAATAACTAATAATTTATGTACCTTTCCAGGAATTCCAAGCTTACTCGAGATCTAGATTCCATCCTATAAAAGTTATCAGTATCTTTCATTCATATTATGCAGAATAATAATCATAACATTTCAAGACACAGTGATGTTTAAAATTACAGTCCACACGGTGATATTATGATAAACCAATTATAAGAAGAACTTTACCATAATTCGCTTAATTTTTTATCACTTTATCACTTTGAAACAATAACTAGCTGCCCGCACACATAGTACAAGTACACAACTGCGACTTTGACGTTTGTAGGAACGCTCACCATAGACTAAAGTATAGGTTTTTTCTAAAGACGTTGTAGAATGAGCGATCGACTCAGTCGTGTCAACTTGGCTACCAAGTTATCGTTTTCTACAATCGCTTACGCTGAGGCGTTAACGATTGTAGAAAGAGATTCGATACGAAGCGTTTGTAACTTGGCTAGGCCTAGGACAAGTTATCTCAAGTGTTGACTTAAACGAATTTAAAAGAAATCTGTTCAAATTGTTAAATAACAAGGTGTATTATTCTGTTGACGAATATTTAAATGACAAAGGACCATGACCGATTTTGTATGGACCCCGTCCCCCCCCTCCAACAGCCATGTGATACATGCCAATATGTTTATAAGGATCCAGAAAAAGACTTACTGTCTTGTTCAATTGCAAAATCAATGGGATTTTTTTGTAATAACAAAAAACGTTTTGGTTGGCTATCCTAACCTAACCTAACCTTACCCATCCTTACCTAACCTAACCTAACATAACCTAACCTTTTTTTTTTTTTTTTTTTTTTTTTTTTTTCTCGGGGTGGAAATCCTCATGGATGTCCTCCGCCCTGGGGTGGGCGAAGGGGTCTGTCAGACTCTTACTGACTAAAACCACCCCGGTGTTCCCTCGCACACTTGCGTCGGGGGGCTGCGGGAGCAAATTGCGACTTCCGCTGCCCCGGACTGGTGACGGCCCGCACTCTGCGGGCCCCGTCCCGTAGGGGGAGTGAGGTGTGCAAACTCCCCCCGTTACGTCTTAGAGTGGCGCGCGTGGAACACTACGCGCCGCCATCTCGGGTCCTGTGTGATGGGGGGCGACGGATGTCCCCGAATCCGTCGCCCCTGGACCCATTTAGGGGGGCTGGAAGAGGGCGTTATCCGCCCTCCGCCGACGCCCGGTGCGCCTGCTGCGGGCCGGGTGAGTGGACGAGATCTCCCTCTCCCTTTCCGCAGCCTCCTTCTGCGAGATGACTGTCTCGCAGAAGGAAACCACCGCGTCCCACGACTCGGCACTCCCGACCATCGAACGAACGACGGCCGGCAGTGACAAGTCGGCTCCAACTTCTGAAACGAGGGCACGGCGCGGCTCCTCCCACGCGGCACACTCTGCCAATGTATGCCGCGCCGTGTCCTCCCGACAATGGACGCAGTGGTGACACCGAGCGTCCGGCTCCCTGTTTATGCGACACAGGTACTTCCCGAAGCAGCCATGCCCCGAGAGCACCTGCGTCACCCGAAACGACAGGGAGCCGTGCCTCCTCCCGAGCCAGTCGTCGAGCACCGGCCGGACCGCCTCGATGGTGACGAGGCCGGCGGTGGGGCGTGAAAGCCTTTCCCGCCATTCCGCCACCAGGACCTCGCGAAGCTGAGACCGACGCAGCTCCATGTGTCGCTGCATCGGTCGCTCGCCCCGCGCTGAACATAACCTAACCTAACCTAACCTAACAGTGATAAACTGATCTTGAATTTTGAAGGTCACATGGCACTCCTGAATGATGAACAGCATTTGTGTATTCTTGTGATTGGGTAATTGTACAAAAGATTAAAAGAAAAAAGTGGGTTAGGTTAGGCTAACCTAACCTCGCCCTCTACCAGCCCCCGTAAACAGGTCTATAGGGACAGCGGACTCGGGGAGGTCCACCGCCTCCCTTCCAGAAGGACCCGTAGTGGCGGCACGTAGTGTTCCAAGCGCGCCCCTTTTTGACGTCGCAGCAGGAGTGAGGTGCGAGACTCACGGGCATGTGGTTGGAGGGGGGGGACGGGGTCCGATCCACAATGCGGGCCGCATTGTGGGTCGGACCCCGTCCCCCCCCTCCAACAGCTATGTGATACATGCCAATATGTTCATAAGGATCCAGAAAAAAACTTACTGTCTTGTTCAATTGCAAAATCAATGGGATTTTTTGTAATAACAAAAAACATTTTGGTTGGCTAACCTAACCTAACATAACCTAACCTAACAGTGATGAACTGATCTTGAATTTTGAAGGTCACATGGCACTCCTGAATAATGAACAGCATTTGTGTATTCTTGTGATTGGGTAATTGTACAAAAGATTAAAAGAAAAAAGTGAGTTAGGTTAGGCCAACCTAACCTAACCTAAGAATTGACGAGAATATCCGTCAGGCCATAGAGTGAAACAGCTCACAGACGATACTAGCCATTATTTAGCAGTAAAAATAGTGATTAAAAATCAAAGATATGGTTTACAACATGTTATTTTGTGCCAAAAATAATAACATTAAAACATGATTTTTCTGGAATATCCCATATTTTTGACAGATGTCGTCATAGTAAAAATTGATCACCTTACCAAGATGGTTGGACTGAGATACATTTTAAATCTGTTGGTCGGTGTAAGGTTTGGGGGGACGTTTTGACAATTGATGTTCCACAGAAGTGGGCCCAGGACCGAGCACTGTGGAATACCGCACGACATAATATATCGTGCCAACACCCGCCGTCACGTCCCCTGTAGGTGACACGCCTTTTCGCCAAAACCTAACCTAACCTAAGCTAACCTAACCTAGGTTAGGTTAGGTTAGTGACAGTACAGTACAGTGATCAACTTACTGATCTTGGATTTTCAAGGTAGCTACATGGAACTACTCAAAGATGAACAGCATCACCGTATCCTTGTGATTGCGTAATTGTACAAAATATTAAAGAAAACAGCAGGTTAGGTTAGGCTAACCTAACCTAACCTAACCTAACAATTGACGAGAACATCCGTCAGGCCATAGAGTGAAACAGCTCACAGACGATACTAGCCATTATTTAGCAGTAAAAATAGTGATTAAAAATCAAAGATAAGGTTTACAACATGTTATTTTGTGCCAAAAATAATAACATTAAAACATGATTTTTCTGGGATATCCCATATTTTTGACAGATGTCGTCATAGTAAAAATTGATCACCTTACCAAGATGGTTGGACTGAGATACATTTTAAATCTGTTGGTCGGTGTAAGGTTTGGGGGGACGTTTTGACGCATCGTCCATAATACCCGTTAACTAAACCAAATCTGTTCATAAGTTAAGTGACATACTGAATAATGTTAAATTTGATTATTGTTATATTAATGAATTAGTGACATTTTATTTATTTATTTTATTTTGTTTTGCAATTTTTACTTTATTTAATTTGACATTTTAGTGATTGTACTGTAGTTTTGTTTTTGTATTGTTGTTTTGATTTTATAAAATGTATTATTTTGTTCCATTGATATTTTGTATGCCTTTTGGTGGGACACAGCTAGGATCTTATTGTATTTTAACACCTTCTGTATGTACCCTGTGTTCACGAAATAAATGAATTTGAATTTGAATTTGAAAAAAAAGCAGTCAAAACATACTTCATGAAAAACTATTAATGTTCCCACTGCTGGGACACAGGCCTCCTCTCTGTGAGAGGGAGTGGGCCGTAATCTACCACGCGGGCCCAGTGCGGGTTGGTAGATGTCACATGTCTTCGAATTTTTGGTTCTAAGACATTGCCGGTTTCCTCACGATGTTTTCCTTCACCGTTTTGAGAGCAGTTCTGATGAAATTATTTACATAAAGTAAAGCGCCTGCTTGGGTTCAAACCCACGACCTACTACTCGTAAGTCAGGGCCGTTACCACTGGGCCATCACTGCTCCCTCATCATCATTATCATTTAAAATGGAATTAGTATGAACTATCCTACACTTTTAAATGATCATTTAAAAAATTGTGTATTTATTTTAAAAAAACTAGTGAAAAATGTTATAGATAGACCCCCCCTTTTGAAGTTTATTTTCGATATTTTTTCATGAATATTCAGAAAATTACGGGCGGTCACATGCGCATGGGCGACATTGTATATAAACACATCGTCATTATGAAATGACGATGTGTTTGACGCTTGGAAAGACTCATTTCAGCCGAAAGACGTCCACTGCTGGATATAGGCCCAAGCTTTTGGAAAGACTATAAATCAACAAATTATTATTCTTCGATCTAAGAATGCACAATTGGAATGAATTAACCCAAATCACACAATAATAAAATAACATTATTTGTAGTGAGAGTCCACAGGTGGCTACGACGAGCTACGCCGGCGCTACGGCGTAGCCTGTAGCATCTTATTGCAGAGCGGGCCCGTAGCGGTGCAGCTACGCAGAGCTTTCAGTATTTTGACATTGTTTCGTTTTACAATAAAATATTATAAGGATCGGAACATAATTACAGTTTAATAATCTTTTAAGCACTTTAATCAACATTAGATTTTTTTTTTTAAACATCTTTTACTCTGAAACGTAAAGTTATTTAAATTGATTTATAAAGGACACTCCCAGATTATTTATAAGTAAGTAGCACTGAATTATTCTTCTTCCTCATGTCGAATATTAAACCGCCATAAAGTGAAACAATAAAGAAGTGTAAATGAAGTATAAATTAATGGAACAAAAATTACGTTATAACTCCTTTTACAAGGAAAATTGCTAATTGCTCAATACGGGAAAACTATTTTGATAAATCGTAATGATTAAGTAGTTGCGATCTTTCTTAGAACAAGATAACCTCCACTATCCATCTTATAAATATTGTAACATTGTTGCAAACGCAAACCACAAAGGCATCGGGAATAATTATAATAATAAAATGCTTTTATATTTTTAAATGTGTTTATATTTATTATATTCTCTTCAAAATATAATTTATATGTAATTAATTAAATAAACAAAATACAATGCCATAATTATATAATATAAATGATATTATTAATGTTTTTGTTGTAGGAATATTTAGAACAAGCTTTTTTCCGCGATTTCGCCGGCATGTAAATCGGAAATTATCCCACGGGACGCACTACCAGGACAAAAACTATCCTATTTCTTAAACCAGATCATGTTCCACCGGTGCGCACAGCGAAATCCATTCATGGCGTGAAAAGGTAACAAGTTACTTCTAAGTCACTCTTTTTTTCTCCGAATTTTGTAATTGAATAAACTGAACAGAGACGACAACCGCCCCTCAATTGTCGCTTGTTCGAAAAGTGTTGTTAAAAGGACTTCATTGATTTTGATGTGATTTTTCAGTCATCATACAAACAAACGTCTCCAAGTGTGGTTGAATCAGCAGTCTTTGAGTCGACACACGTTATAGTCAATGGCCTGACAGCCAAGAGTCTTGATCATCGCTTCAGTGGCTGTCAAAAGGCGATTGGCTCAAACATATGACAGGTAGACTCCCGAAGCCCGGGGGAGCGCAGGTTTAGACGGAAATACGACATTAATCAATGGCATTCATGGAGAGGTTGGACTTTATTACCCCAATGAAAAAAAGGTAAAAAGTTTATTAGGAACAATTTTGGTATAATTAAAAAAAAGACACAAAGATAGCTGGAAAAGTAAAATACTGTGGCGCAACTATCAACGCCCAACACAAAATGGTAGACAATCTTGTTCCAGACTCTGAGAAAGACTAATAAAAAAATTATATTACAAAAGAAAAGAAAAAATCACTAAAACTTTGTATGTAGATAATGATGTAGAGTGGAAGTGAGGGGGAGAGTGTTTGTGAGTGTATGCGTGTGTGAAAGAGTGTGAGTGTGTGTAAGATTTAGAATTATGTAGTCTATCATGTGAATTTACTTATGATACCACAAGTTGCTCAATTGAATCATAGGACATATTACTATACATTTTCAATACCTTAACGAAGTTTTTGGTACGAAGTTATATACTCTGTACACTTGGCGAACGAGAGTTAGCTAGACCGTAATGACGGTCAAAATGTTACACTTTTTTCGTTCTAGCTCTCGTTCGCCAAACGTGCAAAAGCGACCAACCGGGTGTACCATCACATTGCACCTCTCAACTTTTTATAAATAAAATTTCATGTACTTATGTCCTTTATATTTCGCCTTCAATTTTCAAAATGCACTTTTTACTATTCCTAAATACCTGTAACATGAAATGTCTAAAGAATATAAAAGTCATCGCTATCCACTAATAAGAATGTGTTTAATTATAATAAGATATTAGTGATTCCCCGGCCCGTGTATCGGAGCTAACGTTAACGTTATGTAGGTAGGTAGGTAGGTAATTGAGCAGATTGAATGCTGTTAACAGAATACAAATAAACCATTTATTGAGAAATACGATTATTATATTGTTGCGTTATAGGTGACAGGAAAATTGGACATACGTAGGTAGTTAAATAATTATGTTCATAAGGCGCACAAATCGTTTCCTATTAGTTTTCCTTTATGTATGTTGATTTTTCAGTTTTTCCTGTAACCGTTATACTATGTGTATATATTTCACAATTTCACAATGACCCTCAATATTTACTTACCGGTATACTATACGGTACCTAACATGAAAGATCGTCACTGCAAGACAAAGACTAAAAGAACAGACATTTTATCAATAGCTACAAAGTTCTACGAAAACCTATATTCCAGCAATAGACAAACGCACAATATTAGTTTCAATAACAACGACAGTGTACCACCCATACTAGTGGAAGAAATAAATAAGGCAATTGAAACACAGAAGAAAGATAAGGCTCCTGGTCCCGACGAGATCAACAACGAATTGCTTTTAGACTGCAGAAACTACATTTCACCATTGCTAAAATACATTTTCAACGATATACTATACACCGAAAAAATCCCAACACAATGGACTGCATCAACTATCATCTTGCTCCACAAAAAGGGTGACAAGGATTTAATGAATAACTATAGACCCATTAGTTTAATGTCCAACATTTATAAAGTTTTTGCAAAAGTAATCCTAGGCCGAATAACTAAAACTCTGGACGAAAATCAGCCCAGGGAGCAGGCCGGTTTCAGGACAGGGTACTCAACGTTGGATCATATACATGCTGTTAGACAAATTTTTGAGAAGAACAAAGAATTCAATGTACCATTCTACTGCTGCTTCATCGATTATAACAAGGCATTCGACTCAATAGAGCACGAAAACATCTGGCACTGTCTGAAGAACCAAGGAGTCGAGCATAAGTACATTAGAATTTTGAAAAACATATACACGAATAGTACAGCTAGGATAAAGTTAGAAAAAGAGGGAAAAGAAATAAAAATAAACAGAGGCGTACGTCAAGGAGATCCGCTATCCCCCAAATTATTTACGGCTGTTCTAGAAGAAATCTTTCGCAAACTAGAATGGGACCAGTATGGACTAAACATAAATGGAGAAAAACTATCCCACCTACGCTTTGCCGACGATATCATAATATTCGCCACTGCAAAAGAGCATCTACAAAACATGCTCGTAGACCTGGAAAGAGAAAGTCGCATGGTAGGTCTAACGATGAACACTTCCAAAACAAAAGCCATGACTAACGCATCCCAAGACACAATCATCATGAATGGTGAGCCAATCGAATATGTGAAAGAATACACTTATTTAGGCCAACAAATTTCAATCACCGATATAATGTCAAAGGAAATAGATACTAGAATTGGGAATGCATGGAAATGTTACTGGCGGCTAAAGGAAGTAATGAAGAGCAAAGAAACTAAGATGTCCGTCAAATCGAAGCTGTACAACACCTGTGTACTACCAGTCCTTACATATGGCTGCCAAACCTGGGCTCTCACTAAAGCGCAAAACAAGAAACTAGAAACTTGTCAGACAGCAATGGAAAGGAGCATGCTGAACATAAAGAAATCTGATAGAATAAGCAACAAAACTATAAGAAAACGTACAAAAATAGAAGGCGTAACAACGAAAATAAGAAAACTTAAGTGGAAATGGACAGGCCATATAATAAGAGGCATAGAAAAGTGGAACAAAAACATTGTGTTTTGGTACCCAAGAAATAGAAAAAGGAAACGAGGTAGACAGTTCCGAAGGTGGGAAGACGAAATAAAGGCCACAGCAGGGAAAACATGGACTAGGAAAGCAATAAACAGAATAGAGTGGAAAGAAATGGAGGAGGCCTTTGCCAAAGTTGGGCAAACAGACTAAGTTGTCGGTGTCATCGACTCACCAGAGTCGACGATAAGATTGTAATTTTGTAATTTATATTTTTTTGTTGTCTGAATAAAGGCTTATATTATTATTATTATTTATTTATATGTGTCTACATATCTCGGGACCCTGGGGTCCCGGACCTTTGGAAGGCGTACGAGGGGCCAAAGCCAACTCGCAGAGGCCCGTTAGACGTGTTTAATGAAATGAGGCACCAACCGGCGATTATCCCTGTATGCACTATGCAAGTGCACCCAAGGACAACCCCCGGTTGGTGTAGGACTATTGCAGGAAATGGAAACAAATTTAATGGGCTATGGGTTTGGGTGGCTAAAGTTGGCTGGTGACCTGGAACTATGGAAGGACTATGGCCCCTGCCTGATCAATGTTTTATATATACACGGTTATTATTATATACTATACGGTACTTTCAATATTATACATGTAATAATATTTAACCGGCAAGTACGTATGTTCTTAAGTATAATATCTTGAGTATCTTATTACAATGGCAGGTGATGATTGTTGTTGAAAAAAATTATAGGAAACCCCACTTTTTATCGCGACATGTGAATCACAATTTACTGTTAGGATTCCGCAGACGAGTCACTAAAACGAATCTTCGTAATAGGTAGGTACTCACCTGCTAGAAACACGTTACCTCGCACTATCCCATTGCCAATTTAGTTGTCTGTTTAACTGAAGCTTGACTAAGATGTTGTCACATCTTATTTATTTTATTTTATTGGAGACATGGAGACGATAACAAATACTTTTTTTTGCTAACAGCTGTCTGGTTCAATGTTAAATTGTTATTGAAATATATGATTGAATGGATGACTGTTCAGAGCGTTTGGTCATCCTTATGTTATGCAAAGTTGTAAAGGAATATACATGTAGTTATACTCAAATCTCTACTTAATATGGAACCCAAACTAAACACCAAACACACTTGACTAGTTTTTATATTTATCTACTTAATTAACTTCAAATTGTAAAGGATGCAAAGTTGGAAGATATTCACAAAAAAACTAAACAAATTAGTTCGGGTATCGTTTTCTAATAACCTCGAAATAACTATGATACTTAGATAATAAGTCAGTTTAGTTTTTGTGATTTGAGAATACCCGGCGGAAGTGCATTTGGTAAACCCGTTGGTTGGCCTTGATGTCTTGATGCCTTGAGCACTTTTTGCTGGCAGCACGTGTATTGCTTGTGCTGGTCATGGTGTAAGTAAGTAGGTACTAATTATATCAGGCTTAATGGGTAAAGCATAAACAAATGGATCTATATTTTAGTTCCGTTTGCCCAAGTCTAGACTTTATAGTCCGCGGGATAAGAAAAAGAGATTTTGAAGCTTTGTCTGCACAATTTTTTGAAGTGAAAACTTCTTTAGGTGCGCTGAGTTTTTTTTTTGCAGGGGATTGGATATGGATTCGCGTAGTGCTGTACTATAGAATAGATGACGCTAATACCAGTTTTAAGGTTTTACTTCTGTCTGCAGGTCTACCTATTTTTTTTTACAGGTGGTAGTAAAGAGAGTTCGGAATAAGTTTGTTAGGTAGCGGCCTGCTCGATCCAGGTTTATTCAAACCTCTCTTTCAGGACATGTAAAAAAACCCTGTCCGATCCGTGGGGTGATTTTAGGTTACTGAGAGTCTCAGTCATTTAGGTGGTAATTTTCAGGAAAAAAGAAATTCGCTACATTTTTTATCAATGTGGATTTTTACCGGGTTTTACACGGGGCGCAGGCCGCCGTCGTTTAGCAGGTGTCTACAGGTCATGACCCACCTGTTGAAAATTTTCAAAGTTTTTATGAATTATTGTTAAAAGTTATTGCTATTTAAAATTCACATTTTTAATACCTAAATAACCCCAAATTTAGGTACGTCTTTTCGGATCGGACAGGGTTTTTTTTACATAATATATTGTATAGCTACACTTTACCTTTTTCTCAGAAAATATCTATGATTGAGGTAGGCCCATACGTAGGTTTCTTAATGTAGGTACCGATGTAAACAAATGGCTATGATTTTCCTTGACTGTACCTACCTCAGTTTTTATCGTTTATCTTATGTAATTGGAATTCCGTAATAAAGGGAAATGTCGTGAGGAAAGAATGCAGATGGCTATGAGTAGGGGAAGACCAAAGAAACAATGGGTGGACTGTGGGAAAGATGATATGGCTAGAAGGTGGCTAGAGGTGGCTAGAGGTGACTACCGAGATGACGACTACTAGAGAAGTATGGAAGAAAAATACATCAAGTTGCGCCGACCGCAAATAAATTGAGTTTTGGGCAGGCGAATGATGATGACATGGAATTCCGTAATTCAAGTGGATTTCCTTGAAATAGGTTTAACTAAAATATATACTTTCACTACCACACACCTACTTCTTCTTCACATGGCTTATTATTCTGTTTTCATACCTAACTGATGTCTTGTAAATGTGTACTTTTACTTAAACGTGTGTGACGTCTTTCGTATTTTTACGAACTTTGGAGCCATTGTTTAGTTATTGTTATCAACTAACATACCTAATGCAAACGTATGATGACATTTTAAAACAACAGTTATCGTGAGGACACATAATGATGACATTTTAAAATACTTTTTCGCAATACGTAAATTATGTAAAAAAAACTCTTAGATCAGTCAAAACAGAGCCTAACTTTCGTCATGCATGACCCTCAAATGGCATAACCCGCTAAAGCAATAATAAATAATAGCGAGCCTACAATAGAGAAGCAATTCTGTATTTTTAAGAACGTTTCCGTTCAAATCTAAGTTTCAATCTGTGGAAAAGCCTCTAATTGACCAAGATATTGTTTTGTTTTAAAATT
The DNA here is from genome assembly GCA_948150665.1 of Conistra vaccinii. Taxonomy (NCBI): domain Eukaryota; kingdom Metazoa; phylum Arthropoda; class Insecta; order Lepidoptera; family Noctuidae; genus Conistra; species Conistra vaccinii. The sequence goes on from OX411324.1 coordinate 1,282,375, forward strand.
AACTGTCGCTGAAATGAGATTGTGACTTGAATGTGAACGTTTCTTTAATTACGAGAATTGGTCTGCTGGTCGACAAGTGAACTTAGCTGTCCTGCCGACAGCGGCAATATACCTGGCTTTTGTAAACGCCTTATCCTCTCCTAAGTTTCACGATTACGTTCGCACCCAACATAATTATTCTGTCAGATAGTCGACTCGACATAACAGTCTCGGCAGTTCACGTAGGTTGAGGTTCATAAAACCATATTATGCCTTTCAGCTTATTTGTTTGTAACGCAGCATTCAACTACGGAACCGTAACCAGAGAGTGTTTCGTCAAAGTACGATGTTATGAGACATTATCATTAGAAATCCGATATAATTTTACTCGCCTATTTTTGTCTATACCTGTCACAATAAGCCGACAGACCCACGCTCCCACATGATGGTTTCTCCCGATAACCTAATCTCAATTCTAAACAAATGCTTTTATTTGACTGACGTGAAAGTGAAGACTCGTTGATATGTGCGGTGTTTTCCAGTGTGAATCAGTCATCTTCAGTCTGTTATAACGAGATGAGTAATTTATTATCAAAGTGACCTGACAGACATTTTGTTAGGGACTGTTTCATTACAGCTAACTAAAACCATAATAAACAAATCTACTTCAATTAGGTACTACATACACACCTATTCGAAAAGAACGCAAGTAAACATATTTTTTGCTACTGTAACCTTCGATAAAGACATGGCCTGAGATGGCCTGCGCCTGCCCATACAGGGTAACGCGCTCCACACGTTTTCCAAACACGCTCGCACGTCAGAACCCTCGTGATGTGAACTGTATTGTTAATGAGTCAATGTTTATGTTACCCTTGTTCATTTACCGCTTTATTATGGTATTTCAACGCAGAATGTCGGCACACATTCCTGTAGCGTTACTCTTGCTGCATTAACTATTATCTGTGGGCTGTGTGACGTAGGAATAACGTCATAACAATGAACATTTTTGAGGTTAAAGATGTGTGTTCACTACCTGGGTAGGCGATCAAAATTACAGCAATATAATCACCCAGTCCCGTCTGACTTCACAAGATATGTTGAGCGATCTAGCGATCCACAGGAACTTGGGATAGTGGCATAGCCAGCACAAGACAACCCAGCGTGGTAGTTACAGACAGATCTAACAAGGCACACAGAAAAGAACAGAACAGAAGAAGACAGACAGAAAAGAGGATGAAACAACTGCTAGGGAAGATAAAGGCTGCAATGCTAGAAAGTTTCGGAGGTTGCAAGTATTGGGGGAGGAAAGGAGGGTGATGTTTCGTTCAAACAGTATAGGTCTAGCCAACCTCGTCTAGCAGCCATACGTCGCCGCGTCGGAGAGTCAATACGATGTTACTTTTGTATACCTAAGCAGAAGCACGGTTCAACTACATACAACGGTAAACACCTGTGCTACCTAAAACTAACAGGACGAATCACTGCAGCAATTGAAAGTCATAGCATTAGAAAACCCAAAAAATCTTAAGGATAAGAAAGAGGTTCTGGGTGCTGCAGCATCCACCTGAATTACATAATATCTCTGTTCTGGTCTGTACTAATTCCGTCTATATCTGTGTTTGGTATTTAGGTCGCGGGACGTTAGTACATCAGCAAAGGCCGGAAATCTAATGATATCGACCAGAAACAGCCGAAATTCTAATTACAGTAAGCAAGAATAGATAATGCGAGTAATGCTCATAAAAGGCTAAGTGTAGGTAAAGCACGCGGGCGGAGTGGGGGTCGAGGCGGGTCGAGGTGGGTCGAGGCGGGTCGCGGCGGGCGCGGGTCATTGCGTTAACCGCGGCGTACGTGATCTTATTTTTACACTGCAGCTACAGATTTAGTTCAATCCACCGTTATAGCTCCTAGGAGTGTAAACACTAGGCTTTAATTAGGAACAGTTGAACGTTACACATGCGCGTGGGCACGCGTGTGGCAGATTGATGGGCGCCGAACGCCGTTTGTTTTGTATTGCGCGGGAAATCAGACGTGTTTGTTTTGCCACACTCGATTTAGTGAAAATTCACTAAGACCGCTGATAGACGCCATGTTATATCGGACACTTTAGCTCATTAGTTTGTGTTCAGCACATTACTATATATAAAGGTATTCGGGGCTTAATTTAGCTCTTCGATATTTTTATTCGTGCACCAAAATAGCTGGTGGAATTTGTAGAAATGAGGGTAATCGGTTTTCAACTATAAACGAAAGGCAAATAAATAATTAGGTATGGAAATAAGCAACGATTAGTTTATTTATTCAGAGTAAACTAACGACTGACTCGGCGGAAAGTTTAGAACTAGATGGAGCGGATAGCGTCATGCTGGGAGATCTGTTACATCAGTAAATCTATGAAGTAAGAATGTTTCTTAAAATAAATAAGAGAATCCAGCAGACATGTAGGAGCCCATTGATGTAGAAGGTAACATGTGGGGAGCAATAAGATTATTGCTTCCTGGGTATTGTTATGGCGTTTCACTACCTTCGAGTTTTCATCATCCACCTTTTTCCAACTAAGTTGAAGTTGCTTCTTCTATACCGGATATAATTGAGAAAGTAGGTACCAGTATTTGCTGCCTATCTGACTTCCAAAACCCAGTTACTATATAACACGATAAAGCTTGTCCACTCTTAAATAACGCGCCCCATAATCAGCCTACAATGTTCCCACTGCTGGGACACAGGCCTCCTTTTGGTGAGAGGCAGTGGGCCGTAATCCACCACGCGGGCCCAGTGCCGGTTGCTTGGTAGATGTCACATGTCTTCGAATTTTTGGTTCTAGGACATGCCGGTTTCCTCACGATGTTTTCCTTCACCGTTTTGAGAGCAGTGGTGATGAAATAATGTACACAAAGTAAAGCTCCTGTCCGGGTTCGAACCTACGACCTACAACTAGTAAGTCGCAGCCGTTACCAATGGGACACCACTCTGCTCTCAAATCTACTAGTTCTGACTTCCCTTATGGACTGTCAAAGAGCTAAAGTTTTGGCTAAACTTTTGCGAATCCAGCACGGCATGCGTTCTTGTACGATATGCGTCATGAAATTTATATGAAAATCGAGGTGTTCAAACTTACGCGAATAGTTGCTTGGATACAATCGCCGGGCGCAACATCCTGCATCCCGCGCGCCTCCGAGTGGCCAGAGCTTTAACGTGCTTTCTGAAGTACAGTCGCACTTCACATAATTATTATGTAGATCAGGCATCATAGTATATGACGTTTTCCAATGATTATAATTTAACGCAATGCTAACTACAGTAACTACTTATGTTGTCTATCTTCTCTGTTAAGTAGCTGCAAGTTCATTGGCCACCGGATTATTGCACAAGTTATGTGTGTCCTGTTTCCGATGCCTGATACTCTTGTCGTGACTAAATAATGACAAATTGAAGAGAACCTAATCCCCGTAAGAATGCTTCACTAGGATTTTTTTTGGCAGAAATTATCTTTATTTCCTGGGTTATTATAATTTTTTTATATCATTTTTATCCTCAACGGGGAGGCTCATGGCCTGCATCTCACCTGATGGTAAGTGATGATCAGGCCGTGCAAGCGAGCTTCACCCGGAATCCTCAATCACAGAGGAACTTATCTCTAATTGCCGAAACACAACAATGCTGTTAACATTGTTGTTATGGCGACAGACTTAGATAAGATAGTGGTAGCTAGCCAGGCGGGCTTAGAACAAGCCCTACCACCAACCAAACCGAGCAGAAAATTTTGCTCCCACTGGGAATCGAACCCGGGACCTCTGGGTCTGAGACAGGTGGTTTAACCACTAGACCACAGAGGCGGTTATTTCCTCCTTGTTATTTCATTTTGGCGCAGCATGTTTTTAACTTCCATTACCTTAACAAAAATGTCATCTCAATGTTCATCCATCTACTAGCTAAGCTCTCTTTCTCACAATTCATTCGTCGTACTCGCCTTCTTCATATTCTTGCAGCTATCCTCATTTCCCAGGTTTCCATGGAAAATCCCCGGCTGGCTCACAGTTGCACACGAAAGGTGCGAATTTGGGCACACGAAAAATACCTCTGTTATTACTCAGTAAACCAGAAACGAATTCCAACAGGTAACACGCAAATACACGTTACACAAAATTAATTTTAACATATCGCCCACGTGCATAACTCTTAGGCCGCGGGGTCGATCAAAACAAGTTAATTTCTTTGTTGGTAAAAAAGATAAAAATAAACCGGTATTTTTAAACGGTCATGTGAAATAGGGTAATGAAATCGTAAATTGTGCAGGGTATGGAAACTGGGAAAAACATACGGTTTATAATTTTATTGTTGTTCTGTAGGTCGCAGACGTCACTCGATCTACTTGTACCTGTCTTTAGGCTTTAGGTACTGATTCCTCAAATATTCATGAAATCTTAGATGAGTCGACCCTTTAGGGTAGTTACTAGTTACCCAGTATTATATCCACTATCCAGAATAGTTAGAGGACAGTACACTATCATCCATAAAGCGAGATAAGCCTCAGTCGTATGTATTGCGAAGGTGCCAATGGAGCAGAAAACCCTCTTTAAAAATGCTGTTCGCCACATTAGTATACTTTACCACCACACACTCATCTAATAACGAACAACCATCATGTTAGCATCATCATTAGCCGTTATCTTCTAAAAACGACGTGGATTTGCTTCGCCATTCAAACTAAATTAACTACTTACCTATGTAGTCGAGCACTCATTGCAGATAATTAATCAATTGGCACTACTTAGTTACTTTCGTTTTGATTGCTGTGTTTTGTGAGTTTTATGATTTATTTTTGTCTTTAAAAGCGGGATTTCCACTTTTAAAGACAAATAAATCATAAAACGTGACCGGGCCCCTACGAAGACTCAGACGGTAGTGGAAAAAAAAAGTGAAGTCGCAGAGCAGGAGTGGGGCAGAGTCAGCGCTGCATTTGTAGAGAATTTCTGATCTGAGGACCTGCGCAGGTCTGATCGCAGCCCAATGTTTTAGGAAGAGGGTAAACGGGGCTAAGACCAAGATTGGTGGCGGTCAAGGTGCACAAGAAAAATATAGTAAATCATAGGCAGTCGCCAGTTTAGATGATTCAGGGGAGTTAAGACTCGTGACTCTTAGGCTTAAGCCTGAATCTACTACACCCGCGACGCTTGCCTCTCCGAGTCTAGGACAACATTACACGTATCTTGAATGCATCATTCCAGTCTAAAGTAAAAGCTTGGAGAAAAGTACTTAGGTAGGTAGGTATACCAAGTTTCACTTTATAATATTTTAATGTGACTAAGTTTCTAAACAAGGGGAAATAATTGGAATAGTTGGCAGACATTCAACCGGAAACGGGCCGGATTGTGGGAGATCTTGCCGAACACATCACCATTCACCGGGGTCGGGTTCAACGGGACGGGCGGCATTCGCTCCGGATGACATTCTCATTGCGCACGGACAAGGCAAATATTTTGAGGAAAAATATATCCAAGAAAGAAAACACGTTAGAAGGCCAACTGTAAAAGTAAATTATTGCTCCTTATATTAAGTACCTACTAGACCCGAACCGAATATCGCATGGTTTAATGGTTTTTACGATTTGATAGAACATCGAAAATTAATTACTAGCTGCGCCTCGCGGTTTCACCCAATAATTCTCAATTCCTTGGGAATATCGGGATAAAAAGTATCCTATGTTCTAACCCAGGTCATGGACCTCCCATGTGCCAAATTTCATAAATATTCGTTCAGCCTTTTTAGCGTGAAAGCATAACAAACTCACTTTTGCAATTATAATTATTATAGTTAGGATTTGTAAGTTTAATATGAATGTATTGTAAACATAAACCTTCCGGGATAAATTCCCTAACTGATGGTGAAACCGCATCAAAATCTGTTGCGTAATTTAGAAGAGTAATGCGGTCACCCAGCAGACACGAAAAGCGATTTTAATTTATAATTTTTATAAGTATAGATGACAGATGACAGATAGATGGCGGGATGAGCTGAACGCATTTAATAAAAATTTGGTCCTTGGCAGCTCTAGACAGAGAAAGGTAGAAAGAGAGTAGTTAGGCCTTTGCCCAGCCGTGGGATAATAATGGCAAAAAAAAGGTAGATAACATAAACATCGAGCGACGACACTCATGCCTTGTTCACCATAAAAACCAGCTACTTCTGGCAGACTTAATTTCATCCGAAAGACTGAAAGAATAGTGGACACTATTACAAGCCTCTGCTATGGATTACCAGGTCGGTGGACCAATTTGGCAGTCAGGCAAATTTTGCCTAGGTAGTAGTAGGTACTAGTAGGTAGCTAGGTACCTTTATCCGCTGGATTTGCGAAGCACTGGACTGTGGCGACGCTTGGAAGAGGCCACCAGTACACGTCTTTCGGCTGAAATAATGATGATGATATCCAGACACCGAACGGCGCATGCTGGGCAAAACACTCACGTCGACTTTTCATGTGTTGTTGAAAGTATAAAGGGAATAAGGTGGTATAAAGGGAGCATGGTTTGTACAATAGACATTTATTTCGAAAACACCTGTAATCACCTATGTTTCACAAAATAAATAAATGAATCTGAAATGAATCTGAAAAGGTGGAAATTTCTTTATTCTCCATAGAAAAGGGAGGATCCTTCAACCAGACGGGTGTTGCGTCTGGAGAACTATGACTGCTCGATGGTTAAGAGCTTGTCCAGAAAGGGCGAATGCGCCGCGATTCGCTCGTGCGTATCACGCGCGACCGTTTCGCACAGAAAGAGCGTACCTACGCGCGTTTCACAATTCCGTATCAAAATTTTGGCGCTCCATTTCCCTGGATACGTGCATTCGCTCTGGAGTCGCGCGTCAACTGGACGCAACAAGGAGTCTCTAGTATCTCGACTCGCGTGCAATACGCGCAAATCAAGCGCGAGTCGAGAGTCTGGCGAACTGCACGCGATTTACGCGCGTATTTTGAAATCGCGTGATGCTTGTGGACGCGATGTATTGGCGCCTAGTATCTCGTTAACGAATTCGCCGCGAAACGTTTCGCGCGAAACGTTTCGCGGCGAATTCGTCCCTTCTGGACAAGGTCTAAGGGTCGCGCCACACCTGCCGAACGTACGGCGCGGAAGGTTCGGTTGAATACGCTCCTAATGTTTTTCAAGTTACCTATGACACATCAGCCGAACGTTACGTCGCGTTCATGAGCAAGCGTCACATGACGCGACGGAACGTTCCGCGCCGAACGTCCCGCAGGTGTGCCGCTACACTAACGTCGTGTTCTTGTTGTACCTATATTTGTGCTAATCGCTTGAATAAGTTTGCTTGCGCAGTGCAGGACTTTGCGTGAGGTTACATCCACAAAAGCTAAATAAAACAATGAAAATAACAAGAAATTCATTTATTCTCTTGAAAGTTTACTATTATAAGTTACAAGTATTTACAATGTACAAAAGTATAGACACGTTTATGTACGAACAGTTACTATGTCTTTCCGAAGCACCAACGTCTGCAATCGATCACTGAAACGAATTACATTATAAAGGTATGAATCCGAACTCCGCTGCACGTTACAGCAGTTATGCCGCGTCCCCATACATTTTCTATAGGTTTATATGAGATAACATTCCGAGCACGAAAGCAATGTCGCGGCAGCACTGCTGCACGGCAGTGTCGACCTACTGCCACGTCAGACCAAAAGTGCGGCGTCACAGCGATAATACGTGAACGTTGACAAGTAAATTAGCAACAAAACAGCGACACTGCGGTGCTCGGAATCAACGGCCAGTGGCAGCGGCAGGCAGCAGAGCTGCGTGCAGCGGGGTTGGAAATCATACCTTTAACACGTTCAGTGCCGGGAGTCCTGGAGGATTCACCTAGATACATAAGGGATGCCGGGAGCCCTCGCGGGGGGCTCATTTTAAATGTAAGTTTTTCTTAGCGAATACAGCAATAAAAACCGTGAAAATAAAATCTGATGTATATTTTAACAAGATTTATTAGTATATGCATTACCGTTGACCATCCGCGATGGTACGTGAGGGTCCAGCTCCCAGAGGGTCCACTTGCAATATGTATGGCGGCATGGCGTATGAGCTAGACGAAGATGGGTGGAATCGAAACTGTTAAACATTTCTCTGTTTCAGTATACATACTTAATAATACGAAAAAGATTAATAATGAGGTAGGCGACCAAGACAATTAGACAAGTGGGTACCGGGTTATCACGATTGGCAGTTATCTAATTAACTTGGTCGGCTAGTACAAAAATATTTTGGAAGTGGTCTACTTAGCAAAAAGAAAAAAGGAATGAAATAAAAAGTAACTAAAGGACTTATTGGAGTTACTTTTTCGAACTATGTATGTGTGTACATGTATGTCTTTGTAAAGTGTTCCCACGAATCTAATGTCCGTTATATTATAAGATCCGGTATCATGTGAATAAGTTAAGACAATCATATTCATTCAAAATATAAGGTATAGCTTAAAACTACTATACCGAAAAGTGGAAGAAAAACCAGTGAGTTGAGGTTTTTGCTCCAGACAAGCCCAAGATTATTTGAGGTAAGGTATAGTCCGTTTCATAAAAATCTGATGAAAGTCTAAACAAAACCCTGTTTGGGTTCAATTCTTACGCAAACACTCACTGAAGAGAATTAGTAACACATTTATCTCTATTTAGAAGATTTCAACTTTGCATCTCACCACTTTTCCAACAATTATTGAATAAATTAAACTGTAATTGAAAATGATCGACGAAAATTGTGACCTTTTTTTTTGGTGGAAAATCATCAAATAACTTCTCCCGCTCTAAGTGGGCGGAGCGGGAGGGCGTGTCAGACTCTTACTGACTAAAACCCACCCGTGTTCCTTCAGTTGCCAGTATGTTCACAGGGGCCACGGTATCCCTTTCAGACTTTCCTGCAACCCCGGCAGGCATCGGCCCTAGCGGAGCCCGTCAGTTGTGCTGACATCTCTTTGAGGCGCGCGTGGAACACAACGTGCCGTCGACCCGGTCCTTATCGGACGGCGACCAACCCATAAAATTAAGCTCAATTGTCAAATGAAAAACATCTTTATGGTGATTTAAAATTAGGATTTCGTATTTCATTGTTGAAATAATCTAATCAAAGCACTAACTAGTGTCCGTACAACTTTGCATCCACAGGTGCATTTTCTGGTCCATCTGTTTACACTTCCATGAGATACTTTTAGAACAGACAATATGTACGAGGTATACTAAGGATACGTCACAATAGCGACAGAAACCTAATCTGCGTTACCAATGTATTTGCCAAACATGTAAACAAACACGAGTTTTCCACTTAGACAAACATCAAATTTATGAAAGTGGAAATAAAGTTGATTTTAGACTGACTAGCACTGTAAGATGGTAATTAAAAAATTAAGTTGTAGCGCAAACTGAACTTTATGGTAGGCATTGCAGTTGTTTCTCCTAAAACTTGTGTTTGTTTACATTATGCGTTATGAATTGCGAACGCACTTTACTTTAAAAGCGTGCTTCGTTGGTCTAGTGGTGGCAAGTTGGACTGGTGGGGTTGGTGTTCCTGGATCAGGCATTTTATTGGAGCTTACCATTAGGAAATTCTCAGTACCAGCCCAGAGACTGGATTTATGCCCGACAATATGTTCGTCCCCTATAATTATTTGACTAAAACATAACTGGTAAATGTAGGTACCTCTGAGTACCCCTTCAATACAAATAGTCCTCTAGAAAGTAACCCTTTATGTAAAAATCACATTTTGAATGTTCAATCAGTGCTGTTTATGGCATATCATATTCAAATTAGCTTTGTTTTAAAAAGTTACTAAACTTTATAAACTTCATCAATATTATGTTTCCCCGTAATGTAATAAATAGAATAAAACTATTTTATTAAATACCTTATGAGTTATTCCTGGCTTCTGACTGATCACGTATAGATAAACGCTTAGTGATAAAATAATGTAATGTAATGTAGCGATAATTATTAATTACGCAATTAAAAAGCAATAATTATTTTTTAATTGTAATTTGTCACATTTATTTATTGCTTTTATTAATCGCTTTGCTGTGACACTACAGGATAGTACAGATGGTGTACTCCTAAAATCATTTAAATAAAAAGCGACTCTTGCTACGACACAATAAGGTGTAATTCAGCTCGCACAGCGCTAATTACCTACAGTTATATTCACCTAGAAGTTGTCTCTCTTTCTATCGCGTAACTCTTATATCTTCTGACTACGTTACGCCCACTGAATGCGACAAGTCGAGCCCGCCATGTACACACGGCTACACATCAAGCTATACATGTCAAGTTTATGCTGATCTCGCATTGTATAGGATTCCGAACAATGCGAGGTCAGCGTATACTGGAAAATGTATAGCTTGATGTGTAGCCGTGTGTACCTACTTATAGCTTCATACCTAAGATGCGAAGTGTCCCATCTGTACTAATCTGTGACGTAGAAAAGTAATAACATAATTAAAGGTAAGTGTATTTTCGGTTTGTTATACAATCAATATAATGTTGACACCACCAACGATCGAAATGACTAAATTACTCTACAGGGTTAGATTATCAACAGGGATCTCTATGGTAGCTACGTCAACCGGCAACATGTAGAGATAAACTATAGTCCATAGAAAAACCATTTTTTTTTAATTCTGTCTTTTTAAACAAGATATTTTGTTTGAAAGTATATCTAACATAACACTTACTAACGGTGAGCGAAGCTATCATGTCCCTGTAAAAAACGTGTTCCTGTATAGTTTTAGTCATTGGCAGTGTGTGAACTTTGACATAACAATGTTGGTATAATTCAATAAGTATAAACAATTTATTATTTTATCGTAATGTAATAAATTTAAATTATGCATTAACTAATATTACGCTTAAGTTATACATAACATACATATTATTTATTTTAGCAAAAAAATAAAAATTCAGTCTTTGTTTCAGCACATTACTAGACATATTATTTCAGGTTATTTACAGTACATATTTTAGAGTTCATCTTTAGTTCATTTTAAAGTAAATATTATCCATTTCGGTATTTGATCATTAACATATAAATAGCAGATAACTATTTAATTTGACTATCCTTCTATATCATCAATAACTGTTTATTTTAAAGGCCTCGTTAATTAATTAGTACAAGTGATTATCACCCAGTTGCACAAAGACAAACATACGTAATGGATTATTAACGCTAATTATTTCATTAAACCAAAGAACCATTTAAATCCAGTCTAATGTTGCTTTCTGCAACAGTTAAAAAAAGTTAATGGAAGATTAATATTTAACGACAGCTTTAAAAGTTAAAATTCGTTTCTGCAACTAGCTGTATGTCAATTAAAATCAAGAGTTTGTTATGATGGATGTTACATTTCACGAACGCGCGTCAATCATTCTAATTTAAACCTTATTGCAATGACATAAGAGTCACATAATGCGCGCTCGCAAATTGGATTTCTCTGTCTATATTATTATCTACTGTATCTAGTTAAGTTTGCGCATTGATTGTGCTAACTGCACAACAGTAAACAGTTTCAAGTTAAGTTTAGCGCGGAATATTTACCATTATTAAAGTACGGATACCCGTCCTAACACCCCATGTACAGTCGGGGAAATTAATTGTCTATCAAATTGACACACTACGTCAATTTGCCGTGAGTGCTCATATACACAAGCGGCACGTTGTCAAAGGTAGAGGCAACTGCAGCAGCCGTCGACGCATCAGCGGCTGCCGTCGACAACGTGTCGGTGGCTACAATTGGGCGCGTCGGTGATAACAATTGGACGCGTCGGTGGCTACAATTGGACGCGTTGATGGCTACAATTATTGGACGCGTCGTTGGCTGTAGTTGGGTCTGCCGTGAGCAACGTGCCGCTCGTGTCGCACATATAGCCATATTATAAAACTGTAAAAAAATGACAGTTGTGATTTAAATATATGAACAATTTAAGTTGGTAGTCCATTTGATAGCGAATTATTATTCCTGACTTTATTTAAACAGCTATCACTTGCATAACCAGATAGTTATAATGAACATTTATTGCTGTGTTTTCGTTCTGGGCATCAATGTACTAGAACAAGCCCCAATGTTCCTCCTCCGTTTTGTTGCGAAAATGTGGCACACAATTATCGCACTTGATCGTATTAAGATACAAACTATTATCACACAAATATTTTTCTATAAAAAGATACAAGACTTAATTCATTTCGGCTTGTGGTATTTCAGCAGTCATAATAAAAATTGTAATAAACTTACCTTTTCAAGTAATAAATTACTATTGACAAGCGCAGGTACATCTTAGTAATTATTTTAATTAACTAAAATATCATATTTATTTATCTTGCGTAAGATCAGTGCCGATATAAAATACAAACAAAGCAGTACAAACCTAATCTAAAGTTTTATAAAATTTTACTTTATTATTTTGGTCCTAAGTTATAAATTTGGATGTCACTAGTATCGCTTTTTGGCGCTACAAAGCTTCAGGAAGATTATTAAACCTTGTCCAAGCTTGATTATATAATTTCAAGCTTGTTATAACCAAATTCAATATTTTTCTAATAAATATTTAGCAAAAACAGGACATGGAAAATCGTATTTCATATTAGCAGTCTTTAAAAATGTTTAGTCTTATGATACGAAGTCGCATTCGATTTTGCCTTTATAGAATAACAAAACTTGCTAAGTAGCGCCTGAACTTAGCGGCAAGTTTAATACTAAAGTTGAAATTGAAACTAGTTGCAAGAGTTATCACAGTCACTCATACAGCGGGTATATTGTATAACGCTGTAAGCCTCTCTATGAAGCCATTCTCCGTGGTCTCGCCGTGCATGTCGCTCCTCACCTCCCGCTCCAAGTGACGCATATCGTTGAGTGCAACTTGAGAATTAGGAACGATAGTGCTGTTCTTCTCGATGTGTGTGTATACTTGCATCTTCCCGTCAGTGTTCTCAGGTCTGAACACAGTCTGGTCTGCCTCCACGGTGTCACATAACACGTTGTTCCTGAACATCGGTTTAAGAATCGCGAATTCTCTCCCCTGTGTTTCTTCATCTTTGTATTGACCTATAATTTGTTTAGAGAAGGAGGTATCTAATTCCTGCTTGTAAGCAGGGCCGTTGTACATTTCTTTAACAGACACTATGTTGAGTTTCCCGTAGGTATCCTGCCGCGTGTCGAATACCTCTACATTGTTTGTGTAGCTGTCGTCTAGTTGATCTAAGGTAACGTTGGGCGCTCCTTTTTTAACGCTCTGGTTCTTTTTGGTAGGTTTTTTCTTGTCAGACGTGAGAACAGTTCTGAGAATAGGCGACTTGGTGGTGGAGGCGAGGGCGACCTTTTTAATTTTAGATACTTCGACATTTTCGATTTTGATGACGGGATGATGTTTGTCTTCGACCTTAACGAGTGGTTTCTTGTCTCCGTCTCGGCCCTCCCGCTTGGCCTTGTGCTCGCCGGCGCGCAGGCGCACCTTGTCGTGCGTGAGCGCGTGCCGGCGCAGGTCGCCGGCCACGCGGAAGCACTTGTCGCACTGCGGGCACTTGTGCGGCCGGTCGCCTGCACGAGGGGGGACACTTGTAATAATAGTAATGAATTACTGCAGCAAGATAATGGGCAGTTTGCAAATAGTAGATTGTTTGCCAAGGAAGCAAACAACTATTTTTAAGGAGAGTATTTCTTTGAATCCAAAGCGGAGCGAAAGATTCTAAGGTAGAATCCTGAGCGTAGTAGGATTCAAAGTACATCACTCGAGCTTAAAATAGTGTTGCTCCCGAGGTGAACACTCTTATCACCCTCTATGAGAAAACAAACATGTGCGGTCCGACCTCCATCAGGAACGAATTTCCTACTCACGTATGATTTTAAACACAAAATAAAAAAATATGAAAAAAAAAGAAAATCGCAGCCATGTTGGATTCACATTTCGACCTCACTATCGGCTTTACCACCCTCTAAAACTATGAAAACAATACCCATGACGAACAATTTTAAAATTTTCACATTCGCCATCTTGGATTTAAATTTTGACCTCACTATCGGCTTTACCTATCGGCTTTACCAACCTCTAAAAATATGAAACCGATACCCATGACTAAAAATTTGAAAATTTTCTCATCCGCCATCTTGGATTTACATTTTGACCCACTATCGGCTTCACCACCCTCGAAAACTATGAAAACGATATCCATGACGATAAAATTTAAAAAATTTCGCATCCGCCATCTTGGATTTACATCTTGACCTCACTATCGGCTTTACCACCGTCGAAAACTAAGAAAACGATACCCTTGACTAAAAATTTAAAAATTTTCGCATCCGCCATCTTGGATTTACATTTTGACCTCACTATCGGCTTTACCACCCTCGAAAACTATGAAAACGATACGCATGACGAAAAATTTTAAAATTTTCGCATCCGCCATCTTGGATTTACATTTTGACCTCACTATCGGCTTTACCACCGTCGAAAACTAAGAAAACGATACCCTTGACGAAAAATTTAAAAAAATCGCTTTCGCCATCTTGGATTTTAATTTTGTACAAATTCACACTTTCTCACTCTCTTGCCAGCTGTTACTTATTCATTCAATGTTCGTGATCGATCTCTTTTGTGAATAGAACTTTTACTAACAATATCCACATTCCAAATTCAAATCACTATTCATCATCATCATCATCAGCCTATTAATGTTCTCACTGCTGGGACACAGGCCTCCTCTCTGTGAGAGGGAGTGGGCCGTAATCTACCACGCGGGCCCAGTGCGGGTTGGTAGATGTCACATGTCTTCGAATTTTTTGGTTCTAAGACATGCCGGTTTCCTCACGATGTTTCCCTTCACCGTTTTGAGAGCAGTGGTGATGAAATTATTTACACAAAGTAAAGCGCCTGCTTGGGTTCGAACCCACAACCTACAACTCGTAAGTCAGGGCCGTTACCACTGGGCCACCACTGCTCCTAACTGCTCCAAATCACTATTAGTCCCTAGGAATTAAACAGCTATTTTGGTCCCTGTTTTAGTTTTCATAGTTTCAAAGGGTGGTAAAGTCGATAGTGAGGTCAAAATGTAAATCCGAAATGGCGGATGCGATAATTTTCTAATTTTTCGTCATGGGTATCGTTTTCATAGTTTTCGACATTGGTAAAGTCGATAATGAGGTTAAAATGTAAATCCAAGATGGCGGATGCAAAAATTTTAAAATTTTTCGTCATGGGTATCGTTTTCAAAGTATTCGAGGGTGGTAAAGCTGATACTGAGGTCAAAAGGTAAATCCAAGATGGCGTCGTATTTTTTTGTCATAAAAAAAATTGTTTTGTGTTTAAAATCATACGTGAGTAGGAAATTCGTTCCTGATGGAGGTCGGACCACACACGTTTATTTTCTCATAGAGGGTGACAAAAAATAGATTGTTCACCTCGGGAGCAACACTATTTTAAGCTCGAGTGATGTACTTTGAATCCCTCGCTGCGCTCAGGATTCTACCTTAGAATCCTTCGCTCCGCTTTAGATTCAAAGAAACACTCTCGCCTTAAAAATAGTTGTTTGCTCCCTTGGCAAACAATCTACTATTTTTCAAAATCTGTGAATGCAGATTAAAATGTCTAAAAAATTTATGGACAGTCTCCTAAGACCGTGTAGCTACAACGGTTAAGGTGGCCCTTACTGCCCCATCTCAAAAATTCACCCCGTATATGTATAGACCTGACTGAATTTCGGTCATGGGGGCCAATCGTAGCGGAGAGCGGAGAGTCACCTGCGTAGGAGATATTATTACAGTGCACAAGTGTGTGCGCAAACACAGATTAACTTTCTCTTCCCTGACTCATTATCATGTGGTACGTCAATGGTGGGATGTTTGGGACTAAAGTAGTAGTAATGTTACCGGTGTGCGTCCTCATGTGACTGAGCCTGTAGGACGAGGCGCGGAAGGTCATGCTGCACAGCTCGCACTTGTAGTTCCGCTCGCCTGTGTGGATGCGCCGGTGCACGTTCAACGAGTACTTGCGCGCGAACTCCTTGCCGCAGAACTCGCATTTGAACATTTTCTGTAACAAGCGTATGTTTGGGTGAACAGATTTGAATGAAATTTGGCACATGGGTAGACCATGACCTGGATTTAGGACATAGGATACTTTTTATCCCCACGGATATTCCCACGGGACCGAATGCGGGTGAAACCGCCGGCCGCAGCTAGTATAATCATAAAATTAAAAATAATACAGAAATTCATGAAAAATTTTCAAACATATTCACAATAAAGAAAATGATGAAATTGGTATTCATAAAAATCCAAATCTTCAAAAAGAAAGAACAAAGGCGAAGTTTTAACAACAGCTGGAGTTTGTTGCGCCACTTCTTAAATAAAGACTACAACTACTTCTTCCCAGATAAAGCACTAGGAAGAGTAGGAAGTGGTGAAGCGCTAACCGGTATCGTCCCGTTGGCACCATTTGGCGCCACTTAAGATTCTGGCATATGTCATATGCTAGCATTCGTGATTTAAAAACTATTTCTGCTTTCAAATATCGATATATTAATTATTATTAATATATAATTATATTTAATATTTATATATATATTTATATATATATAAATATACGTGTATTTCCTTAATAATATTAATTCTTGCACTACCCTACGGGTTGTTTGGGGGACTGTCCTAAGTAATTTTGACGTTCGAAAAGTGCTGATTCTCAGCCTAGTTTGAATAAATGACTTTTGAATTTTGAATTTTAATCAAAGGCAACGGTTAATTCTACCGGACCATTAATATGATGCAGTGCCATCTTGAAGTTGACAGTTACTTTACTGTAAATAAACGTATCTCATCTGATAGTGAATAATAATAATGAGTAGTTATTTTTACCTGGTCGGAATGTATGGACACCTTGTGGTACTTGAGGTCGCTCCACTGCCGGAAGTCTCGCCCGCACACGTCGCACTTGTAGGGCCGGTCCCCGTTGTGCACGCGCTTGTGGATCTGCGGGACAGGCGGACAAGATATAGTTATTTGCGTTACAAGAGGACAAAGTAATATTTTGTTCTTCCAGGGCGTTATTTTGAATTCAGAATCCTGAGCTTAGCGAGGAATTCAATATACGCCGCCCGAGAACAATAGTATATTATGCAACTAATGAATAAAGGACGGATTTAAAGCGAGGGCCATAGATGAATCACGATCAAGTGAAGGATTCTAACGACTGAATCACGACCGTAGGGAGTAATTCATGATGATTGAATCACGAGCGCAGCGAGTGATTCAAGTGTTAGAATCCTGAGCGACGCGAGTGATTCATGGCCCTCGATATAAATCCATTTTATTCAAGAGTTGCATACTATACTAATTTATACCATGACTACGAGAAAAAGAAATATGTAAGCGAAAATAGACATTTTTAATGAAGAAAAAACATTACCCTCCTTCTGGGGCAGTCGGGTAAAAAGGAAGGTTAACGTTCAGTGGTGGGAGCCCTCCTGGAGGGTTCACCTAGAGCCCTCAGGTTTTTTTTTGCGAATACAGATTATAAACCGTGAAAATAAAATCTGATGTATATTTTAACAAAACGTAATGCCGGCAACCCTCCCGGAGGTTTCACTTCCAACTACGAATAATAAAAGTCTTAGACTTCCAATATGTATGGCGGCATGGCGTATGAGTTCTATGAAAATGGGTGGAGTCGAAAGTGTTAAGGAGGTTGTATAGCATTGAGATGGCGGTCGAATATATTGACGTGTTCTAAATTCAAACACCAAAATAGTGATTAAAAGAGCTTTTTATTCACTGTTTTCAGTGAATAAAATAAGCTTTTTAGAGGGGGAATGGTATAAAATATTTTGTACCCGAGTGATACACACTATTTTTCATCACTACCTATGAGAAAAATAAAAAGCTACTTACTCGATTTTTTTTTACATTAAACCATCACGCGAGCGCCTCCAACCTAACTACGCAAATCAGTACGCTATCAGAAGCACGGAGCGGACCAATCAGAAGAGAGAAACCTCAAACTCCCTAGGGAGCACTTAAGGGTGCGTTTCCACTGAAGCGGAGCTGAGCAGAGACATGCAGGAATCGACCAACACAATGGTTGAAATAATCATCGCGTCTCGCGTCTCGTCTGTGATTGCACGATTCCTGCACGTCTCCGCTTCAATGTAAACGCACGTCGTCTAAGTCTCTTACTAGATTCTACTGGTTCTGGGTTTCTACTGTTTTCTTTCCAACCATTTATTTACCTTTTGACAGCTAAAGTAATGATGACCAAATTGCATTTCTGACTCGATTTCGAAATTCATGATGAATGTAATCGAAATTAAATAATAATTAAAATTAAATAATTGAATTAATATTATCATCGGATTAAGCATTGCATTTTTTCACTTTGGTTTTTAATGTAATAATTACGGAACTTCATAAGCGTGTATATCAAAAGTTAAATAAATGGTTGAAAATAGTATAAGTAAGTTATGTTATGAGTCATAACTGTTAGGTAAGCACACATAGGTCATAACTTATGACCTATGTGTGCTCACCGAACACGTAGTTAACCTGGGTGGGCAAACCCGTTTCGATTAAATATTGTAGTGGATACAAGTAAACTAAGTTAACTTAGTTCACTGTTTAGAATCTTGTGACAAAAATTACAGTCGCGCGGATAGATGCACGAAGTTAAGCTTCGCTTGCTGCGGTTATGCCACAGATGGGTGACCGGTACATTACCTTGAGCGCGGCGACGGTGTAGAAGCCCTTCCCGCACTCGCGACAGATCTGCTGCTTGCCGCTGTGCGACAGCATGTGGTACAGCAGACTGTTCCTATAGTTAGAGGATATTTATTTTGTTAAATAAATAAATTAATAATTAAATGGAAAATTAATATTATCGCAGAGCTGGATAAGGTCGGTATTTCCTAAAACTGAAGAGAACACAAAAACAAACCAGATCAAGGTTTTGTCGCACGCATTAGTCCGTCATTGAGTAGCTCAATAGCTCAACTCCGACTTAAGGAGCTCAACGACCCGAAGAACATGAACAATTATAATACATTTTATTTAATCAGACTACAAGGATGTCCACAGTGTTAGTAATCAAATAACTTAGCCTGTACATTACCTGTGCTGGAACACTCGCTGGCATTGCTGGCATTCAAACCGCTTCTGTTTCTTCTTGTCATCTGATTTCTCGTCGGTCGGCGGTTCGTCGGCCGGCAGGTCGGTCGTGTCGGCCGTGTCAGCGGTGTCGGTTATCGTGCTGTCGGTGAAGTTCTGGCTGTCGGTTGCTACGTCCGTTTCTAAGATTCTTCGGAGTACTTCGTCTGGTGAATGAAAGTAAAATATTTTAAGTGCAAGACTGGGACAGGTATATCGATGGCAATATTAAAACATCTCAGTATTTTTCAAGGGTGTACCCTTGAAAAATAGGACAGACCAACTTGTAATAAAGCATACTTGACACTATACTTGAATTCCGAATCTTAGATCATTATTAAGTTTTGAAACCATGATCTCTATACTACACGTGATAAAGTTTAAATTCCGTTGCAATCTAAATTTACCTTTTTTTATTCCAAAGAGTCACTCAAAAATCAACTTACTTACATCACACTAAAGTAGATATTCGAAAAGTCGCAATGGGAAAGAAAAGATATAATATTCACGCATAGCATAATTATATTATTATCAGTTAATTTTTGCTGTATAATAAATTGATTTAATTAAAGACAAGAATAACCTTTTAGCAGCTTGAGGTGATGTGAGTCATGCGGTGCGGCCGCGCACGCCGCGCAGCAAGACGCGCCGACTCCCGCGCCGCCCGGCCCGCTCGGCGCGCCCGGCCCGCCCGGCGCGCCCGACCCGCCCGGCGCGCCCGGTCCGTGAGTGGGCCCGTGAGCACCGCGCCCGTACCTGACAGTAACGAACACCACGTATATTAGGCCAGCTTTTGAATAGATTAAACAGCTATGCTATGTTAACAGAGCTTAAATTAGGTGTTAGGAAACAATCGGGATAAAATACACAAATATTTGAAAAATAAATGATTCCGAACTAAAATTTCCACACAGACGATATTGTTAAACTCCTTGGAATTCATGAAAATCCAAAATGAATGGTTTTTGGAACCTGTACGGCCGATTATATTACGGGCCCAGGTTCTCCTAGTGATGGTACTCACCAGTGCCTCACGTTGTCCTGGTGCGCGTGTCCGTTCTCCACGGTGAGGTGCGGCAGGAGGGAGTGCTCCTAGTGGTAGTACTCACCAGTGCCTCACGTTGTCCTGGTGCGCGTGTCCGTTCTCCACGGTGAGGTGCGGCAGGAGGGAGTGCTCCTAGTGGTAGTACTCACCAGTGCCTCACGTTGTCCTGGTGCGCGTGTCCGTTCTCCACGGTGAGGTGCGGCAGGAGGGAGTGCTCCTAGTGGTAGTACTCACCAGTGCCTCACGTTGTCCTGGTGCGCGTGTCCGTTCTCCACGGTGAGGTGCGGCAGGAGGGAGTGCTGCTAGTGGTAGTACTCACCAGTGCCTCACGTTGTCCTGGTGCGCGTGCCCGTTCTCCACGGTGAGGTGCGGCAGGAGGGAGTGCTCCTAGTGGTAGTACTCACCAGTGCCTCACGTTGTCCTGGTGCGCGTGCCCGTTCTCCACGGTGAGGTGCGGCAGGAGGGAGTGCTCCTAGTGGTAGTACTCACCAGTGCCTCACGTTGTCCTGGTGCGCGTGCCCGTTCTCCACGGTGAGGTGCGGCAGGAGGGAGTGCTCCTAGTGGTAGTACTCACCAGTGCCTCACGTTGTCCTGGTGCGCGTGCCCGTTCTCCACGGTGAGGTGCGGCAGGAGGGAGTGCTCCTAGTGGTAGTACTCACCAGTGCCTCACGTTGTCCTGGTGCGCGTGCCCGTTCTCCACGGTGAGGTGCGGCAGGAGGGAGTGCTCCTAGTGGTAGTACTCACCAGTGCCTCACGTTGTCCTGGTGCGCGTGTCCGTTCTCCACGGTGAGGTGCGGCAGGAGGGAGTGCTCCTAGTGGTAGTACTCACCAGTGCCTCACGTTGTCATGGTGCGCGTGTCCGTTCTCCACGGTGAGGTGCGGCAGGAGGGAGTGCTCCTAGTGGTAGTACTCACCAGTGCCTCACGTTGTCCTGGTGCGCGTGTCCGTTCTCCACGGTGAGGTGCGGCAGGAGGGAGTGCTCCTAGTGGTAGTACTCACCAGTGCCTCACGTTGTCCTGGTGCGCGTGTCCGTTCTCCACGGTGAGGTGCGGCAGGAGGGAGTGCTCCTAGTGGTAGTACTCACCAGTGCCTCACGTTGTCCTGGTGCGCGTGCCCGTTCTCCACGGTGAGGTGCGGCAGGAGGGAGTGCTCCTAGTGGTAGTACTCACCAGTGCCTCACGTTGTCCTGGTGCGCGTGTCCGTTCTCCACGGTGAGGTGCGGCAGGAGGGAGTGCTCCTAGTGGTAGTACTCACCAGTGCCTCACGTTGTCCTGGTGCGCGTGTCCGTTCTCCACGATGAGGTGCGGCAGGAGGGAGTGCTCCTAGTGGTAGTACTCACCAGTGCCTCACGTTGTCCTGGTGCGCGTGCCCGTTCTCCACGGTGAGGTGCGGCAGGAGGGAGTGCTCCTAGTGGTAGTACTCACCAGTGCCTCACGTTGTCCTGGTGCGCGTGTCCGTTCTCCACGGTGAGGTGCGGCAGGAGGGAGTGCTCCTAGTGGTGGTACTCACCAGTGCCTCACGTTGTCCTGGTGCGCGTGTCCGTTCTCCACGGTGAGGTGCGGCAGGAGGGAGTGCTCCTAGTGGTAGTACTCACCAGTGCCTCACGTTGTCCTGGTGCGCGTGTCCGTTCTCCACGGTGAGGTGCGGCAGGAGGGAGTGCTCCTAGTGGTGGTACTCACCAGTGCCTCACGTTGTCCTGGTGCGCGTGTCCGTTCTCCACGGTGAGGTGCGGCAGGAGGGAGTGCTCCTAGTGGTAGTACTCACCAGTGCCTCACGTTGTCCTGGTGCGCGTGTCCGTTCTCCACGGTGAGGTGCGGCAGGAGGGAGTGCTCGTAGTGCTCGGGCGGCTCGTCCACCGCCACGTGGATGCCCTCCATCAGGTCCTCGGGCTCGCTGAACTCACCCATGTCTTCCAGCTGTAAAGGTGACTGTCATGTGTACTCATGTAGTCATGACATATTGTGAAGAACTTATTTGTGTGTGTGTATCAAAACATAGGATTGTGATCGTACAAATTCAGTGCGAATTCTGGTCTCATTTTTTCCGTAAAGATGCACTTGTACTGGGTTTCCGAATTGGGAATTTGAAATTGAGGATTTTCAAACTCTTCTTCAGCTTATTTTCAGGTGACTACAACGTAGCCCCCTCGCAAAATTCTAAATTTCTTACGTTTTTTGCAAAGGGTTTTATAATTTAGCCGGCTTTTATCTTAAGTAATGCTAAAGTAGAGTTAGACTAGTTCTCAACTTCAAATTCTTTATTCGGAAATCGGGTGTAAGTGTCCATTTCTGAATTGTTTAAGCGCGTGTCGCGGCGTCATGTTGCTGCAGTCATGATTTCGAACTCGACCGCAGGCGACAGCAGTCGGTAGATAGAAGATAGAAAAACGTATTATCGCTCGAGCGTTAGCGGCACTACCGGCCTGCGGACGGGCTGCACGTGACGCCTGTTATTCGCCCGTAGCTGCCAACGAGGTGTCGCCAGCTACGGAAGGTACCTTTATAGTAATCTTATAAATGAATTACCTTCATATTAGAATGCGCCTCCTTGATATGAGCCTCACATTGCTTCTGCTTCCTAAAAGACTTGTTACACTTCCCACAGCTATACAAATCCAGTTTATCCAAAGTATCGTACAAATCTGCTTTCTCAGCTTCCTGAACGACTGTCGGCGGTTCCTTGTCCATACTTGCCATAGAATACTGAAGCTTATTGTTAGCGTACGTAAACGTCTTGTCGCTTGTCGTGTATAACACGTGTTTGTCCATGGATTGGTATATAGTTTTTGGTATAGAATTTTCTAGAGACAGTTCTACTATTGAATCTGGAATTGTTGCTACGTTATCTACGATGCACGAGCTGGTTATCTGCGAATAAATTTAATTTTATTTAATATTGCACGACTCATAAGCGTTGCGAAGTATTAGTGCTCTACGATCGAAAAAAATTTTTGCCCCATTTCTGCTGTTTTTATTTTTACACTCCTGCTAGTACACAAAACCTACTTAATTTATATACCATTGTATAGATGATTAAATGGAAATTAAGGCTGCCTGTCCACTAGAGCGGAGAGGAGAAAAGAGGAGCGGAGATGTGCCAATATTAACCAATAGAATCTTGACTCCGCCCCTGAGTTTAGATCAGTGATCCTGAGTCAAGATTCTATTGGTTAATATTGGCACATCTCCGCTCCTCTTTTCTCCTCTCCGCTCCAGTGGACAGGCAGCCTAAGGCTGCCTGCTGCTTAAGGCTGCCATCAAAAAAAAATCCTGTCCGTCAATGTATGAAACCTGAAAACATTGTAGCTTGCGATAAAACCAATAGAGTCCATTTTTTTTTTTATACATTCGTTTCAGCCATAGAAGGAACCCTATTGAAAATTACTATTTTATTTTGAATAAAATAGTAATTTATGTAGGTAGTTTAATTATAATTAATAAAATACTAACTAAAATATAATATCTTTATCTAAATATTTCCAACCTTGACTTGACGTGTTGGTCTTGCCTAGCAACCCACAACGTAAATATCTAAATAAAATATAGTCTTTGACATTACGTAAGGATTGCGAGATTAGAAATTTTTCCCATATTGATGGGTAAAACAGCAGTCAAAACATACTTCATGAAAAGTGATAAATTGTTAATTTTTGTTAGAAACTATGTTTTGAATTTCTTTTTCGTTCATGAATGAGTGTTATGAGGCGTGCACTTTTAGATTTTCTAAACTATTTTGTTCTATCAATAAATGGTGGTTTATTGACTAAGAAAAGTTAAAAAAATATAACATCTTTTATCCCATTCAAAATTGTTGTAAATTATGACAGCTATTTGCAAATTGCCATCTTTTAGGATAAACGCTCTTAAATCTATCAACAATACATATTAAGAGCCTGCGCTCACTGGCGGCACGGCAAGCGGCATCGCAGGAGTTTCAATCATCAGCATATATGCAAGTGTATACTGACGGCAACGATGCCGCGGAAATTTCAGTTTTATTGACATACTACTAAGTTATGTTTTTATTTGTCGCTTAAAAGTCCCTTGCCGTGCAGGCCCTAACTGTCTCAATATTTAACGCTTGATAAGTCAAAAGTAAAAGCGAACCTTATCAATGCCCAGGTCTTGCACAGGGTTCTCGATGATGATGTGCGGCTCGTAGTGCTGCTTGAGGTGCTGGTAGAACTTCAGCTGCTCCTCGCCGTAGAACTCGCCGCACAGCTGGCAGATGAAGATTGGACGGACCTGGCCATAGGAAGACGAAAATATATTACTGTCAATAATTGTAGTTGATTGTGTTAAGTTGATTTTTTAAGGGTACACCAGTCGACGGCTCGAACTCGTTAGTGGGGCGTAACTAATATGCATGGTAATTATTATAATTATTTAGTTATTTTTATTTATTAATTGAAGTTTTTATTAATTTATTTTATATTTATTCATTTATTTTGTGAAATAGACAATATATTTAAGGATTTATAACCAAAACGAGCGCGTAAAATTTCATGAACAGACCTTTAGGCGTATAGATATTATGAAAAAACTACTGAATGTATATTTTTTTAACTACTTAATAAATCTATCCCTGTACGGTTTCTTTTCCATTTTCTCACTACATAAGTTATTTATTTACGCCCAACCACGAGTTCAAATGAGTGTTAAAATAGTTAAGTGTTACTTTCGACGCTCATAACTTCCAAACCAATTTTTTTTTCCTATTTTGTTTCGATACAGGGCTAGACATGAAGAATAACAAGACAAATTGATATCATTTTTAGTTTTGAACGTACACCGTCAAACAGACGAGTAATCACCATACTACGTTTGTATGGAAGAATGATCGACGAGGGTACCCTTAAGACGTCTTCGTAACTTATTAAAAACCAGCCAATTGAATTGAAAACCAGCGTCAAGCACTAGTTGTCTGGTATTTATGCTGAACTGAGCGTATTTGGCGCAACCGTGACACACACAATACTTTGTTTTTGCCATTGGCAGGCTAAGAAAGAAAAAGAAGTAAATAAGTAAGTACTAGTAGTATTCCCAAAGTGTTGACTTTAAAATAATTATAATTCCAATTTTCCTTATTGGTAAACTCTTTTTTTTGTTTTTTTTTTTTTTGGATGGGGTTGTGGCTAAGTAATAACAGCCGCACGGGTCGATCGATCAAGTTAAGCTACGCTAGCCACGGTTGGTCCGTGGATGGGTGACCATCTATAAATACCAAAACACCTCCGTACCTCGGAAAGCACATTAAGCCGTTGGTCCCTACTGTCATATGTAGATCTTTGACAGTCGTTACAGGTAGTTAGAAGCCTAAAAGTCGGACAACCAGACCATACCAAGAAGTATCGTGTTACAGTACGACACAACTAAGATGTAGCATAGATTTGAAAATTTTCATTCATTCATTTCAATTTCACGAATGTATTTGGCTATAAGACTTTACAAGTTATTGCGTTTTCGAAAGATCATTTTGACCTGATGCAGTAATAAAGATTGGTGATTTTGAAGGCGCACTCAGTTCGGATGGTGATCGGTTTTGCGAATTTTGCCGATGCTACATCTAAATTGTGTCGTACTGTACCTAGTAACTAAGTTGTGGAGGTCAGATAGGCAATCGCTCCATGTAAAATACTGGTAGTTAGACTGGAAGCCGACCCCAACATTGTTGGGAAAAGGACGAATGTTTTCAACGAAATAAACATCCACACCCCGATTGCAACCACAGCTGTGTTTTACGAACATACCTCATGTGTAATATGGTGCGTGTCGTCCGGCAGATGCTCCTGCTGCACGAAGCTGTCCGGCAGGATCTCCTGCTCCTGGCCGTGCTCCGCGCAACTGATGCGACCCTCCACGTCCCTGCAACTGATCACCACTATGTCCTGCAAACACATGAATAATTAAAAAATGGTGGCAGGAATTTTTATTGTGCTGTTTACGTCGATATTTTTACTAGGAAAAAGGAACCGATTCACTATAAGATTAACGTTACCGTAATAGTGCGATTTTGATTGGTTTTGAAATAAGAATTTACTTTACTTATTTTTTTATGACACTACTTTACCTTGAACTAATTAGACATTAAAAGTGGATTCTACTTCTTACCTATTTTTTAATAAGTATTGCCTGTTTCATCTACACAAATAGTTTAGTTCGCCACTTCGCCATTTAGATAATCGATAAACAATCTATTATCTTAGTTTCCTAATTACTACACAACATCACGCCTGTAGACCCCGAAGGGTTAGGCAGAGGTGTCCCTATAGTACACCCACATTTCGCCAGTTATGTTTGAGTCCCATGTAATAGGGGGCGAGCCTATTGCCATCAACCGGGCACAAATCCGGGGTTTCTTAATTACTACTCACTATATTGTCAGTTTTAATTTAAAAAATAGTGTACACAGCTGTGACACAGCTACAGCTAATACTAGAGTCAAACGCAGACAGGTGTTTTTTGTCAGTGGCCGGCTTATATCCCACAATAGACGACTTTGGTCAGTTGTAGGTCGTAGGCCCGAATAAAACCAACGACCGACCAAGTCTGTCTGCACGTATTTTTTCGCGATAGTCTATGAACGTCTCTGACATATCACGGATGAGAATCAGATCGGATCGCCGAGAATCGCGCGGTCATAATGTGGTATACTCGCTCCTATTTCAGTTGGACGGCAGCATTTATAGTGATTAATTTCTTAATAATTTGACAGATTATTGCCAGGCAATAATGGGTCTCGAAAGTTTGAAAGCTTGAGGCTATCTGAACAGTGACATCGTCAGTATTTAAACCACTCGAGCTTAATATTATTTCGTCCTAGCCGTCAATGTCAGTCTTATCAATACCCAATCAAACTGACCTGCTGTGGAGTACAATTCCCATTATTCTTCTTTAGCTTCCTGGATATCCTCTTCTTGTGTGGAAGACTCTTCTTGCTTTGAAGTTTGTGCTGCCCCGGGGACGCTCCAGCTCCGAGTTCTAACACTGGCCCGTCAGAATCAATCATTGACGAATCATCCTGTTGTTATAGGGAAATAATTTATTTTATTCTTATTTGGAAACTATCATATGTACCGCAAAATTTTATTTTCCTATAATTTACAATAGTATCCCAGCCAAGACTTGAAAAGCTGATTATAAACCAATCCAACCAACCCTCGCCACATCAATGGGTCCTGTGCTGCCCACAACCAGTAGATATAGGATAGCAAAACATATTTAGAATAGCAAGATATTTAAGAGCAAAATATTTATAATAGATATTTACGAGCAAGATATTTAGAATAGATATTTAGAATAGATATTTAGAATAGAAATTTAGAATAGATATTTAGAATAGATATTCAGAATAGATATTTAGAATAGATGTTTAGAATAGATATTTAGAATAGATATTTAGAATAGATATTTAGGGTAGTAAGATATTTATGATAGCAAGATTGATCTAAGTAGATGACAGCAGAAATACGAATCTAAACCTCTAGTATATTAAAATCATATAGGTCAATCATAGGTGTGTTATCTTACTTTCAGTGATGGTTTATTCTTGTTGTTGAACCAGTCGTTTTCCTGACACCGCTTCATCTCCTGCAGGGGAGGGAGCGGCGGCAGGGGAGGTACCTCCACCACTATCGTTTCTTGTGTCTGATCCTGGGAAAAGGACGTAGACTTCAATTTATTTGCGGTTGGTGCCACAAGACCTCTTTTTTTATATATCTCTGGCAATATTTACCCCTTTTTCTAGCCATTTATATCTTACACGAAATCCAGCAGCTATTTTAAGTTTGTCTTTTTATGTCTTAACTAATGTTATAAATGCGAAAGTTTGTTTGTTTGTTACGCTTCACGCTAAACGGCTGAACGGATTTGGATGAAATTTGGCACATGGGTAGACCATGGCCTGGATTAGGACATAGGATACTTTTTATCCCGATATTCTCACGGGATCGTGACTTATGCAGGTGAAACTGCGGGGCGCAGTTCGTTATTAATATAAATATTTGCTTACCATTGGCTGGCCGTGGAAGAGACGCATCGAACTATCCAGTATAATAGATGTGTCCACATCACCCCTCACTGTATGTACCTGTAAAACATATAGTTCTAGTAAGTTGCGCATGCTTCGATGTCCGTGTGAATGTCGCAAAACAACAAACATTCAAAGATATGAAGCTATAGGTAGAGTTGAAGTTAAATAAAAATATTGTAGTAAGAACTTAGAAACTGGTCCTCAGCAGCATATTTAATTCTTTGCTAATTATGTTTATGCTTTAATTTGGCACCTCATAGCTCTAAATTATAGTTACTGTTTGTCTATCTATATTATGTGCATACTGATTGATTTCAATAATTTGACGAAAAGACTCGAAGCTTGAGTCTAACCGGATGCATAATACCAAAAACCATTGACATAATATACCTTATGGTGTTGTGGTTGCCCCCTGGACTGTTGGGCCGTGATGTGTGCCATAAGCGCGGCCAGCCTGCCGTCTGGATCCATGATCTCATCACTCCATTGTCCTTCAACCACATGGTCACCCACTGATACTTGTCTGTTAAAACATAAATTCTTTTGTACTAGACACCCTAGCTTCTTGGTAAAGTATGAATGTTAAAACATAATCAGTAAAAACTATCCAAACAAAAGGTAATTGCAAATTACAGACATGTTCTGTAGAAATATTACTTTACTGAGCATTTAGCAAAAGGATAACTGTGACATGGGACACAAATAAGTAATTCAAGATTAAATAAGCAAATCCAGTATTTTACAGTAACATACAACTGATTTTTCGGCTTGTAGTAATCCAAAATCTAATGTTTTAACAGCTGGTATGAGGGGTATACCTGCATAGTGATGTAGAGTAGGTCTGAGAGTGCATGATGGCCACCCTGCCGCCCCCATCATCCTGCACATTGACGGCCAAGGCATTACCATCCACATGAACTGTCTGTGGACAAATATATAACACCAGTTGGATAATTAACCTCTTTCATACGCCCTCAGGGGCGTTAGTAGACATAGCATGGTCATTGGCACACAGGCATAAAATGAACAGCTCCCTATTATTTTTTATAGGTACCAAATGGGATATGAGGGCATTTTCTTTGTAAGAAAAGGGTTTTATCAGAACAATTGTTGGTAAAAAAAGATCTAGAATTGAAGGCTCATTCCCTAAATTAACAGCAAACAATTAGACAAGATTGAAACTAATTTAGTAACATAGTGGCTAATTTATAAAATTATATCAACATACCTGATCAGCTGGGTGGGAAGTTATATAGTGCGTGACGGTTTCATCCATAGTAACAGCAGAGTTTTTCATACGCAGCCTCCGCTACACACAATAAAAGTTCACAAGCATCGATTTACATCTATGTTCACAAGAGAAACTTCTTTCATCTTTCGTTTACAAAAATTTGTGGTTAAGTTATCTGACAGCTGTATTGCTTACGCTCAAGGTCACAAATTATTTACTTATTTTTATTAGTATTACGATTAATCTAACTACTCTATATTATTTTTCTTACAATAACTCAAACCAATATAAAACCATCTTTCATTTTATTGCGTTAGAATACCTAAAAATATCTAAAATATCTTTTCACTTTACAAACAAAGCCCTACCCTAGGCTAGAATTTTTTTCTATAGTGTTGGGAAAAGTTGGGTCACGTTGTAATGGGCAGCTGTAGTGTAGTAATCAATACATAATTTTGAGATGTACTAAGTCGATTGTTTCGCAACAATAATAATTAAAACATCGTCTAATCATCATTGTCATCATTTGAGCTGAAAGACGTCCACTGCTGGACACAGGTCTCCCCAAATACCGCCACTTCGAGCGATTCTGTACTTCTCGCGACTCGCACCTTCCAACGCTACGTCCTTATTCATAGTTATTTGGCTCAGTAATGTGATGCAGACGCAATCGGCAGCGCAGCATGTCTTCTTCTTCTATACGTTTTCACTTTCTGACTTTTCTCTTACACACCTTTACTCCATCAAACCAAAGCATTGATTGATATGTTCTGTGATTGATTGAGAGCGGACTATACAATAGTGCATTACTGTCGCGGCCTGCAACAGGGGCACGGATGGACGAACGTGAAATACGTGTGTCCATTAATGCCTGGTTGGGCTGGTTGTGGTCAAAGCTTGTGTAGTACTTTTCTGAAATCAAATAATACGCGGAAATTCAAACTAAGTAAATTAGTTATAAATTATGTCGAAGTAAAAAGCTCGTTCCATTTTTATTATGAGTATTCATAGTATAGTCCGCATGTGATGTAAGTCATTGCATCAAATTGCATTTATATAATGTAGTTCCACAATTTTCCGCTGGCTTCAGTTGTGGGGCAGACTTTAATTTATTCGGCCGCTAAGCACAATAGTTTTGAATTTTTATAGTAACTTTGCCGGCCGCCGACTCACATGTATTTGACCAGTACAGAATACTCGATATATTTCGAGGAAGATTGTCGGTCAGTGGGACAGTGGGTCGTCTTAGGTGTCAAATAATGCTCGAATTTCTAAGTATGTTTGAGAGAATAAATTAAGTGAATTATTAAGATTTTTCGTCATTCGAGTCGACATAATAATCGACTATCGATTTAATCGACATCGACAATATTTTCACGTAACATCTCTTACTGACAGATGACAGCAAAAACATTGTTGTTGTAGGAATGGCCGTGAAAATGAATGAAAATTAAAATGACTATTTGAGTGTAAATTGCTGCATGTCGTTTAAAGTTTATTAAAAAGATATAAGTTTTATGTTCCTGCTAAAATGTTTCGCAACAAATTAAGGCCTTCTCTTATTTGTAGAAGTCATGACGTAAGTATCAAAATAACCTCTGACATCAAAATAACTTTCAGTTTTTATTCTTTGGGCCAGTTTTTTCAAGTGTAATGCTCATAAGGGATGTTAAAAGGTTTAAGTTACAAGGTAGAAGGACTATGCTAGACGTCAAAATGATGCTCGTCTAAGTATCAATTTCTATTTAGTTTCAGAGGTGCAAACATACAACTAAACTCGATGCTATTAGAGAGAAACTTCGCGAAGGCCCCAGTCTAGTTGATTTCGTGGCAGAAGACCGTCCAAAGGACTGGGAGGAGTATGAGGGAAAGCTGAAGAGAGAGAAGGGTGAAGCAGAGCGACTCAGGCTGCCCCCCTGGTTGAAGACGACCATACCAACTGGTAAGATCATCACCTTTAATTTGAATAAAAACAAACCAAAACCTTTCGTTTTCCAAAACTGATACTCTTTTTGTATTTAAGATCATTGTTATATTACACTAGAATAAATTGTTGTCTTTCAATCATTTACAATTTATCATTTTGGATTAGTTAATAATAAAAACATTGTGTAAGATTCAAACAAAATTCTCAGTGGGCCTTATCAATGTTATCAGTGTTAGCTAGAGTCAATATATTAAGGGTACATTTGCACACATCTTTTTAAAGCCATGCTTCACATGTGTTATTTAATTTTGTGATTACTAGTTGAGACTTAATAAAAAATATGAAAGCTGCATTATGCCAAGCTTATAATATTCTGATGCAGTAAACTTCTCATTTAGACCAAAAATATTGAATGGTACTTTTTCATAAAATTTTGTGTTGTAAATGTCAAGTTTACTACTGATAATCAATTAGGTAAATCATGTTTTGACTAACTTGTTCTTAATTCTAGTATTGTAGTAAAGTTATAAACTTTTTCTATAAAGATTTTGATTATTATGAAGACCAATAGTTGTATGTAACATTGGCATCAAAATTCAATCTGTAGTTGTATTCTTCCAGGGTCAAAGTTCACAGAGATAAAGAAACAGCTCCGTGAGTTGAAACTCAGCACAGTATGTGAGGAGGCTCGCTGTCCCAACATTGGAGAGTGCTGGAGTGGAGGCAAACATGGCACTTCTACCGCAACTATTATGGTAAGATAACATTCTATGACTTTTTTTTCGTGTTTATTTAGCCTATACTGTCCCACAGCTGGGCAAAGGCCTAAATGACTTAAATAGTGTTAAATCAGCCTACAGATAGGACTTTTGTATGAACCTGAAAAAGAATATAAATAAGTTAGGATGGACCAGTCACAGATGTCTGCTTGCAATAAGGTATTTGACTACTATCAAAAAAATGTGTCAATAATTACTTTAAAGATGTTACTAAAAAACACCTGAGTGGTAAAATAAATAAAATTGGTGGAAAAATTGAGAAATTATTTGTCTCAAACTCAAACTCAAAACTCAAACTCAAACTCAAAGCATTTATTTCAATTAAACCATGTACAGGCACTTTTGAATTGTCAAGGAGTCAGTCAGTCAGAAATATGAAGCTAGTTGCCCATTCCAAAACGTAGTAGGTACCTATGGAGAAGAACGGGCAAGAAACTCCACGGACACTCTTTTAAACAAAAAATTGTTACATAAAATTGGTTACATTATTCAAGTTGAAATTATACATGTGAGAACAATGTAAAAAGACGTGCACGTTATACCTCTATAGCTACGCGGCGCGAGTTCGCGACAACCCGCCAAGCCGCGCGGCACGCCCGCGGCGCGTCAGAGATAAGAGCTCGCTAACATAAACAAAAACTGAGAGCTTTTTTTTACGTAAATAGTCTTATCGTTAATGGTTTTGGGTTCCTGATTAGACAAAGGATTTTTTATAATACCTCGAATCTTTGTAAGCGAACGCTAGTATTGATAAATAAACATTCTTATAAGATTCTTATAAGAAATTCCGTTGTTCATTGTTTTGATTATTTATAATAAAACTACTGGTTCGATTCACATGAAATTTCGCAGGATACATTATGAATACATATACTATCGGTCAAAACCATTATTAACGCATAAACACAATAAATAAAAACACATATAATCAAAAAAGTTCAATAAATAGATAACCGTATCATTACGTAACTTTATTTAGTTGACAAAAAAATATTGAACTCTTTTTTTTCTGTATTATGCATTTTTATTATTAATTAGTTATTCAAGAATATAAAATAAATGACTTACCAGCGATTACATGCACAAAACACACACAAAACAACAAATTCCACATCAACACGTTTTTTCACTAACGAGTTTGTTTACATTTTTTGATGGGTCCGTAATAGGTAATTACGATGTTATTTAGTGCAAGTATTAACTATATACGATGACGACACTACTTAATTATTGAATTATCACCATTTCCCGTCGATTTACACTTAAAAAACAATAGAAAACAAATAAATACGACGCGTAGTGCAGCGCGCTGAACGCATGCGCAGTCGCCATTTTGCCGTGCCAAAATGTCCAATTTTTACTTTTTTCTAGAATTGTTTCTGCATATTTTGACGTTTTAGTCGATGTATTTGACAAGTATATTACCAAATCCATAGAATAAAATTAACTGTAGACCATATTAGCCCCTATGCATAGTACAAATACAGTTTGAATCAGCGTGAACGTACTGTATCCGTTCGGCGACAGACCCGCTTTACGGTATTGGAAATTTTCGTCGCCGTTCGGCGACGGCCCCGATTTAGAGGTTAAAAGCGTCCGTAATAAAAAGATAAAAATAAAGAACAATTCAAAAATTTCAATTAATTAAAATAAGCCATGGCAGATAAGAGATGACCAGTCACAACTGACGGCGCCCGTTCACGAACATGACACATGGATTAGCACCATTCAGCTCAACCATTTTGAAGGGAGCTAAATGATCCAACACACGCGCCACCATCAGCGAGACATCTGAGTGAGCATGACATACTCCCAGCCGCCAGGGCACACTCAAGTCAATGAAAGACATATTACCCGGTGAATGGTAGCTCTTTAGTACATAGTACTCACACCAGTGCTATGCAATTATATAATACAAAGGAAATTGAGTTTATACAATGCAAAGATGGTGTTACAATCTTCAGCAGCTCCAACAGTATTTTCAAATGTTAATCAATTAGTTGTGGTTGTGGAGCAGGACCAGCATTGAGCCAAGCATTTTTATCAGAGATGTAATCCCCCAACTTATAATATGCCTGCCTGCATAGTGTGCGTTTTATACAAGATTTGAATTTCGTCTCATTGAGTTGAAGTATGTGGGGAGGAATTTTATTATAACATTTTAAACAGTACCCCATGAAGGATGAGTCTACTTTTGCCAGTCTAAAACCTGGTTGAACTAATAGGTCCCTATTTCTTGTGCTATAATTATGTCTATCACCTCTTTTACTAAAAAGATGTAAATTTTTTCTTACGTACATGATGTTTTCATAGATATATTGACAAGGTACCGTCATGATGTTAATATCCTTAAACAGTTCCCTTAGAGAGTCACGCCTGCGGAGATAATATATGGCTCTGATTGCTCTTTTCTGCAGAATAAAAATAGACTCGATGTCTGCAGCCCGTCCCCACAGTAAAATACCGTAAGACATGATACTATGAAAGTAACTAAAATAGACCAGCCTTGCGGTATCTACATCAGTAAATTGACGGATTTTTCTGACGGCATATGCTGCTGAACTTAGCCGTCCTGCAAGAGATGTTAAATGAGGACCCCATTGTAGCCTTGAGTCGAGCGTGATCCCTAGGAAAACAGTTTTATCGACGAATTCTAGTTTCTCTTGATTCAATTCTATCTCACAGTCACTACTTTTGACATTTGGTAAAGAAAATTTTATGCACTTAGTTTTTTACGTCTATCCTTGTTATGCAAAACAATCATTGTAGGTACTGAATGGTGCGAAGTTGCTATTACGTTCCTGAGTTGTGACGTCAGATCGTAGCGCTCTCTCTGTCTAAGCTAAACTTTAATAGTTATTTGTGTTACAAGGGGACAAAGTAATATTTTGTTCTTCCAGGGCGTTATTTTGTAATCAGAGCTAAGCGAAGGATTCTATAGTAGAATCCCGAGCGTAGCGAGGGATTGTTACGTAGAATCCTGAGCTTAGCGAGGAATTCAATATACGCCGCCCGAGAACAAAAT
Source organism: Conistra vaccinii (assembly GCA_948150665.1). NCBI lineage: Eukaryota > Metazoa > Arthropoda > Insecta > Lepidoptera > Noctuidae > Conistra > Conistra vaccinii. The sequence goes on from OX411324.1 coordinate 1,317,566, forward strand.
ATTTTGTCCCCAAGTAATACACACTATTTTTCATCACTACCTATGAGAAAAATAAAAAGCTACATACTCGTTTTTTTTTACATTAAACCTTCACGCGAGCGCCTCCAACCTAACTACCGCAAATCAGTACGCTATGAAAAGCACGGAGTGGACCAATCAGAAGAGAGAAACCTCAAACTCCCTAGGGAGCAAAGTTGAATTTTGCTCCTGCTATCCTCTATAGGCAATTGTCGTTTTTCGAATAGGCGTGATGAAAAACAATAATATAACTTTGCTATTTATTGAGATATAAAAAAAAATTACTGGTGGTAATTTTTTTCTTTGTTGATAATTAACTACTTTGAAAACTTCCATTCTATATATCCTATATATTCTATATATTCCGTCCGATAATCGCAAACTAAATAGAACCAAACCACGAGAGAACTAGAGACGTGCCCGCGCGATCAATCAAGTCGCGTGTATACGTCATAATTAATGTAATCGTTCGGAAATTGCGCGACAGGCGCTTTCGGTTTGTATAAGACGTAGCTTGTCTATTATCGCAGTTGATGGGCGACACGTGCACCCGCGGCTGCATGTTCTGCTCGGTGAAGACGTCGCGCCGGCCGCCGCCGCTGGACCCCGACGAGCCGCGCAACACCGCGCACGCCATCAACCAGTGGGGGCTCGGGTACATCGTGCTGACTTCCGTTGATAGAGATGGTAAGATTATACAAACATAGAGAGAGAGAGTCCAAAACATTCATAAATTTACTAATTAATTATAAGAAATTTACTAACACAGTGGATCTAATGTTGTTCGAAATAAAGAATTTATTATTATAATATTTGGCGAAAAATACAGGGAATGATGGTTGTGAGGTGCTCACAAAATACTCCGCCACTTTTATAAAGGAGCCATGAGAATGCGCGTGAATTTCATGATCCTTCAAGCGTCAGCTTTGTAGGTTCGTATCTATCCTGGCATAATCGCAACTTTGCAATATTCACTGTGCTGAAAAACTTACGACCTGTAGAGAAATCAGTCCCACATTTTTTTTCATAATTCACAAGCATTACAATCTAAAGGACATCGCTCATTATAACAGCACCGCTCCGACACGGCAAATAACTTGGCATTCAAGTTAGAATTTTAAATCAAATTCATTAAAGTCTATTTTACGTGTGGCGGCTCGCGGGCAGTGAGTAGCCGGCGAGCCGTCCACTACTCTGTATAGCCATTGACCTATAGTGTGAAAAAATAATATGAATTTGGTAAACACTTTGTGCATGAATTTTACAGATTTACCCGACGGTGGATCAAATCATCTTGCTGAAACTGTAAGAGAAATCAAGAAACAGTAAGTGCACAGTATTAATCACCTTAAAAAAAAAAAACAAAATGTACTTTCACAATCAAATTGTACATTATATTGTAATGTACAATTTTAAAAGATTAAATGTGTAATGCACATCTGGGACCTGGGTATTCTGTTTCATTCGTAGAGTCAATTACCACTTCAGTTTTTAAATCTTATTTATTGTAATAAATATTAATTAGACAGGTTGTGCCAACCCCAAATAAATTGGGACAAGGGGAGGAGAATGATGATGAAATATAAAATTAAAATGGAAGTGTATAGAGTGCCACTAGAGGCACTCTATCCCTATCGGATAAAGTGCCGCTACCGGTACTTTATTAACACCGCCTCGGCCCGGCTAAAGTGCCGTAAGCAATGCATTGTCATTGTCACTAAGTCACGTCACTTGGTATCTTGTTTGATGGTTGAGGTTAGATCGCTGTAAAGCACCACATTCCCAAAACATTACATTCTCTTGTGCCTAAACAGACACTGGTACTCACCGCCCGGCCGCTACTGCGGCACCGCTCGCTACGCTCGCTCGGCTCGTGCGTTGTGTGGTCATAGTTCTAACCTAACCTAACCTACCTTTCAGCTATTTTCATTTGTTAGCAAATGAAAATAGCTGAAAGGTCAGGCCAAGGGATTATGGCACTTAAGTTTAGCCGGTTAAAGATGAAAGAAACTAACCTCAACAATCAAACAAAATAACAAGCGACAGTGACAATGCAATGCTTACGGCACTTTAGCCGGGCCGAGGCGGTGTTAATAAAGTACCGGTAGCGGCACTTTATCCGATAGGGATAGAGTGCCTCTAGTGGCACTCTATACACTTCCATTTTAATTTTATATTTCATCATCATTCTCCTCCCCTTGTCCTTTACTTTAGCCGGGCACTTTAGCCGGGTCAAGGCAGCACCACTAGAGTGCCACAAGAATTCTTGCGGCACTCTATACACTTCCAATTAAAATTGAAACAGAAGTTAAATTAAAAGAATATTAACTCTTAGACTCAATTTCACCATACTCTGTTAAATATAACAGACTGTTAAACACACTGTCAACTGCTGTGATTGGCTGTTGTCATCTCAGTGAGCCAATCAAAGCAGTAACCTGAGTTTAATGACCTGTTAGCAAATTTTTGTGTTTGGTGAAATTGGGTCTTAGCTATTATATAAATGCAGAATACAATGTCTCAAATAATTCTGTGAGTTTTTGTGTCAGTTATGAAGATGTGTATTAGCAGCAGTGTCCATTGAATTTTGTCGCTGACCGTACTAAAGGTTCTAAGTATTTTAGAGTAAAATATCGAATATACTTCAAACTGTTCAGGAACAAGGACATCCTGGTAGAATGCCTGGTGCCAGACTTCAGGGCGAACCGCGAGTGCGTGGCGACCATCGCGAACTGCGGGCTCGATGTGTTCGCGCATAACATCGAAACCGTCGAGCGCCTGACGCCGTTCGTGAGGGATCCGAGGGCTGGGTAATACTTGTGAACTTACTAGCTGTTGCATGCGGTCTCACTTGCATTCTAGAGAAATTAGTTTTTGTACCTGAATGTACCCGTGTGTGTATTTGTTAAGGCTGCGCTAGTAGACGGCTTCAATTCGTTCGTGAGCGTGGCGAAAATGCTTACATAGAGATTTCAAACTCCTGTTATTTATTAACTCCCAAATTTAAAATGTTAAAATGCGGAACTTTCGAGGCTTATATCTTTTAAATTACGAGTACCTTTTATTTTACTATTCTGCTTACGTACAGGCATCGATACAAACAAGACAATTTAAACGTAAGACGCCAAACAGGAATCGTCTAAAACGTATACAACGTCATTTTTTGTTTATACTAAACCTCTTAAGGGGTCATTGTACTCATCATTATGAACAACTTTCACTAGTCATTCATCTCTCTAAAATCGCGAAAAAAAAATCTGTGGTTCCTGTATGGGTCATTTATGTTCGCATATCTCGTCAAAGTGTAGGGACCAGCATATTTTTTTTTCGCGATTTCAGCATTTGTCCCATAGTGAAAGTTGTTCATAATTATGAGTACAATGACCCCTTAAGAGGTTTAGTATAAACAAAAAATAACGTTGTATATGGGAAAAATGACGACTAACGCATCCTTAAAACATGTTCTATTTGTGTGCCTTATTTCATCCAAATCACTTCATCTGCACTTTTAAATTGGTATCACTCAATAATCCTAATGTAAGTAAACGCACAATTCGCCTTATTTTATGTGTTTCCATTTCATCATTGCTTCCATTATATTCCGTTTCCTAATAAATAATTAAAGGTAATTATTATTCTCTACCCTCAGCTACCGCCAAACCTTGAAGGTCCTGCAGACGGCCAAGGAAGTCAACCCCGACCTGATCACCAAGTCTTCGATCATGTTAGGACTGGGTGAAACTGACGAGCAAGTGGAACAGACTATGAAAGGTCAGTTATCGTTTCTAGATCTAAAACAATACATCTATTCTACGTTCGCATTTTTATTTCCAAACATGTAAACAAATACTTTTTTGAAGTGAAAACTTCTTTAGCGGCGTTGTGCACTTTTTAAGAGATGGGTATTTTTTGAAAAATTACTTTAACACCTACGTATAAGGCTCAGTTTGCGCTACAGCTTCAATTGTTTTAATGACTTTTCCTTTTGTACTAGTGATGCTTAAATCAACTTAATTTACATTAAAATAAAGTTGATATTTTTGTATAAGTAGAAGTAATATCAATTGGAAATATGGATTTAAATAGAACTAAGTTTAATATTAAATTAAAAAATTAAAAAATGGCGTATCATACGCCTTAAAACTGTAGGCAATATGTCACGATTTTTAACGCGTTTGGATGAAACAGTCTGAATTAAGTTCAAGATTTTACCGATTTTTATTCAAACTGTTTCAATGTTCCGAAAACATTAAATCAGTCTGAATTAACAGAAGCCCTAAAAAAGGCTTATAGCGCCATTTAGAATTTTTTTACGATCTTTGATTTCTTCTTCTGTTTGAATCAAATACTTTAGCGCAAATACCCTTGAAAAATATCATAAATAATTTCAAATGATTGACCGTTAATTGTGTTCGTGTCTATCGTTTTATAAAATACATCGAACTACTCAACAGATCTACGCGAGGCGGGCGTCGACTGTGTCACCCTAGGCCAATACATGCAGCCAACTAAACGTCATCTCAAAGTCTTTGAATACGTCACACCAGCCAAGTTCAAGGAATGGGAAGAACGTGGAACAGAATTGGGATTCCTATATACAGCCAGTGGCCCTCTAGTCCGGTCATCGTATAGGGCAGGAGAGTTCTTCATCTCCAGCTTACTTAAAGATAGGAAGGCGAAAAGCTTGTGACCCGAAGCTTAGTCGTTTTTTGTCACTAGTTATTTGTAATTTATATGTAAAGTAGATGTGGTTTTTAACAGTGGCGTAGATCTGTCAGATAAATTTTTAGAGACACCAATTTCTAAGAGAAAACACAAATTTTAATGCACTATTGAAAGTTTAATTTACGAGTTCGACTCCTGACGAATATGCTCTTGAGTAAAAGCTCTGTTCAAGTTCGAAATAAACCCGGAAACACTAAGGGCCTGTTTACCTACGATAAGTTCCTATTTATTTATTAACTTACTTGGCAGATAATTTCATACAAATTCTGTTCCATTTTTTAATTTATTCGGTAAGTAGTGGCTATTCGTAGGTGGTGAAATAGGCCCTAACTATTAGTGACATAATTATGGATGTTGACTAAAAATATTGCACACGTATTTTTTCAATTTTTATTTATTCAAAAATTACGGCAATACATTGAGGTAAAATGTGGCATGACGTACACTTCCCGGTAGATTTTATACTGACTTGTGGCGTAGCGACCCCCACTCCCCAACTTTAACGCGTTTTATCTAATCCATTTTTTTATTAATATGTTAAAGCAAAAAATACGTGCCTAATATTTTTTTATTATCTGACTGACGGACTTAATAGAAATTTTTTCCCCCAGTCAATATCGGTATTACTTGACAAATATTTCACTTGATATTTAGCAATAGTGCGGTCGACGATTGTGTACGCTTATGTACAAGTAATCTATTCACTCGTGTTTTTTAGTAGTTTAAAACACAATACTTATATCACTTTTACACTCTTGTGAGCGTTCTTTAATACTAACTAAGTTTTAGTTAATAGTTTATGGGCACTATTAAGTATAATGAATACTCAGACGATACTTACGTTTCACTAGGTTGACCAAAGCCAACGTAGGTAATAATCACAAAGTTGACCATAACCTATGTTTCTAAAAATACATTTTACATGACATAGGATTGTGTTTTTTTATCCAACATCAATGTATACTGTGTTCGTGATTTTGTTTCCAAACTTGTAAGCCAGTGTGTCAACAAAACAGCTTTTATATACACATAAAGTTTAGTTTGCGCTACAACTTCAAACATTTTATGATGTTTTCAACAGAACTAGTCATTCTGAAATTAACTTAATTTACATGAGCATAAAGTTTATATTCGTTTAGTAGAAATAACATCAATTGGTGATAAGGAATTGAATTTACTTGTAATGTTTCTTTCACATTAGACCCGTTAGAACCACTGCTACATGCACCTAATATTGTTTCATATTGTGTATATTATGGATCTGTATAATAGCGCTAGCCAAATCATTCTTAAGCTATTTATTGTAAACAAGCCTGTTGTTATTGTTAATAAATATATTTTGCCAATTATTTCATAAGTTTTCTTTATTCACACTATAGTTTTGGTATAGGTGTACCTACCACACGTTACAGATCGTGGCACGTAAGTTGAACCAAAATGGCCGTCGTCCGCGCAGGTAAAACTATGATATACGTACTTTGATTGAGACCCGAAAATGTTTTTCTGCACATTTAAGGTCATATATCTGCCGGGGCAACGTGCAGGCAACAGAAGGAACACGGGTGGGTTTTAGTCAGTAAGAGTCTGACACGCCCTTCCGCTCCGCCCAAAGCGGGAGAAGTTATTTGATGACTTCCTAACAAAAAAAATAAAATACATTTTCGGGCCTCAATCAAAGTATAATCATAGTTTTACCTGCGCGGACGACCGCCATTTTGGTTCAACTTACGTGCCGCGATCTGTACATTGTTTCGGAAAGCAATTTTTTTTTTTTGTTGAACTAAACATTGTAGTTTGTGCAGCAAATGGTTTAATATTGCCTGTAATTTCAGTGTGTGCAAGTGCATTTGGTGGACACATACTGGTGGAAAACTAATTTGAACCTTATCTCAACTGTATAAGGCTCAATTCAGATGGCCAGAGAGCCACAAGACAACACAGAACAACTTTTATTTCTACAGAATAGGCTTGCAAACCACGTGCAATTCATAGTTTGTGAGGACATTAATTTAGATAAAAACAGCAAGGCTTTGTCATAAAAGAAAGAAAAAAAATACATTTATTTAACACAGACTAAAAAGCACACAATTTATACAGCAGATAAAAAAATAAAAACAAAAATTGTAAAATGAGATATATGAAATTAGCAGGGGAGTGTGCCTCACGGCTGCGCTAAAAAAGCCAGTTCAGCAAAAAATTCCAGACAACTGTAAGTGCCTGACGCTGGTTTTCAACTGGACCTGAAGAGAGAGTCTTAAGAGAGTAGAAATATTTCTTGCGCTCAATTTAGCGGCAGGAACATGTCACAGCCACAACAATAAAACAACTGAACGCATACAAAAATGCACTTTTATTGTAAACAGCTAGTTACGAACGTATTTGCCGAACTTGTGCCTCATCTGCAGCTCCATAACCTGGTTGAAGCAGCCCGGCTTCCGAGCGGCCTTAGCGATGATGTTGAAGCTGCTCACGCTGTATTGCAGCGGCTTGTACGCGATCGTGACCACGTTCGCTAGTTTGTTGTAACTCACGCCCGGGATGGATATCGAGTTCTGAACTTGTACTCGCACGTACTCCATCACGTAGCAATGTGGTGTCTGGAAGAACGTTATGTGAATCGTGTGTTACATTTGAGTAGTTATCTAAACATTTTTCGACACATATCAGGGTCAAAACTTTCCGGGATTATAATTTATGTGCAGATAGGGAACAAAAAAAAATTGTTTGCTGGTTTCATGGTCTGGGCTGTGTATGACGTCACCCTGTCTTGTTTACACTCTATCCACACAGAGTGTAAACAAGACAATGTGACGTCATAGTCGCCGTTGGAATGTTAAAGACATTGTACCCGGAGAGTGAAGCCTACTGGCTTCAAGTAGCTAGTTTAAGTTTATAAGTTAATCCCATAGTTGTATGTAAGCGAGTAATTCCGTATGATTCACACAATAGGCCTAATATCTAATCAATAAACCTGAACTCCACTCGTTCTTATGGTGGCACTTCACATCGCTATTCGGTATTCGTGTATTTTATTGTGATTTATTCGCTCATATAGTGTAGAAGTCCAAATAACTCGAACAAACCGTCCACATATCGTCATGAACAGCGAATAAGCCGAACATTCAAGAATATTTTTATCTTTTTACTAATCTGAATGCAAAGATAGATGGACGTCTTGACGGCAGCAGCGACTTATTATTTGCTGTGTGTTAATTACCAATACATGTTATGCGTACATAAAACAAGCACTCTACTGAGCAAGCCATGTGTGGACGGTAAACGAACTTATTCGGTATATTCGCTATCCTTTGATATGTGACCAAAAACCGACAATCGGCGGATACGAGTATTCGTGTATTTGCGTAGTCGTCTTATTCGTGAAAAATAGGCAAATATAGGCGAATAGAGTAACTTCACATCGTCATATTTGGGCAAATAAAATGAATACGCGAACACGAATAGCGATGTGAAGTGCCACCATTACACCTAGCCCCTTCAAAATTTGCATTAACTCACCCTTAGCTTTATCTCCTTAGTCTTCTGGAAAAGCGAGAAGTCATCTTCTCTATGATCCACTATAATGCTGCCGGGAGCATCCACGCCGAACTCCCATATTTCGCCCAGGACGCCGTGAGTCACCGACAAAAGGACACAGACTACAAACAGCCTCCGTGGTTCCATTGCTCACAATCCACTAGAAGCATCAGTGATGACGATTCGACGCGCCGAACCTTTACAATTTCAGTTTAATCCAACTTTGTAATTCCCTTAGCGATACATAAGTACGTTAATTTCAATATCTACTATGTAAATGTGCGGCAAATTGCTTAACGTACCTAAATGGAATGCGCTAATATAATTGATTTGTTCAATTAAGTCGTTTTACGCTTCATCGTGTTAAAAATTGTTCGGTTCTAGGCTCTCGTGTGTTAATATGTGTGTACTAATGGTATGAACAGAGCATTCTTGGAACCTAGGAATGTTATATGAAATCTTTGCTTTTACTATTTTGTATTACGTAACCCTTAACGTAACGTCAGTCACAAACATTCCCTTACAGACTTGAGCCTTCAGGAAGGGTGGTAGAAGCGTATATTTCACCAGATCTGTTTGAGTCACATGTAATAGGGGGGAACCTATTGTCACTAACCGGGTGTAAATGCAGACAGGACTGCCACAAAGCAATTCCTGACGAAGAATCCCCATAACACTCTGCCTGATCTGGTAAAAGAACCCTGGACCACACGATCAGCAATCTGCAGGGACTGAAGTCGAGTAGTCAAGTTATACTTACATATTAATTACTGGTACGACATCTAGAAAAGCAAACTAAAATGACGAGGTCTCGTCTTGTGTAAAAAAGTGTCTCAACGTTGGGAACTCAGCGTGAAAATTAATCCCCACTATATTACAAACTGTGCAAAATTAGTACATGCAATTGCTTTCCATGTTTGCAATACAATTACCTATACAATTTACTAAAATACATTTTCTTTTGATTGCTTTTACATTTTGCCATGATTGTATGAGTGGTATAATGCGACAAACATTATGCGACATTAAAACCTAAAATACCATGATCATCGATTGCACTGGAAATATGTATGTCATCCACAAAGGGTTACGTCACTGAAATTAGATAAGGCATACATAGGCATGGACGCCGGCAGGTTTATTTTCAGAGGGTGCATCTTCAGCTCCACGAAGCGAGCTCGATCATTTTTGCGGTTCACCTCGGATATGTTAGGTTATCGTTTGTCCATTCATACTAACAGAGTAACTTTGTCGACTAATGCAGAAAAACTTAAAAAATAAGAGATTTTTCCATCGCGCCTCGAATAGGATAGGTTTTATTTTGTCCACTCATATGAAATGAAATGAAATGAAATGAAATTGTTTATTCTGTAAATAGGATATCGGAATCACTTTTACACGTCATATTTAAAAAAATGTTTAAAATAAGCTAGATGAGGTCGGCGTTTCCTAACTGACTACTCTGAGAAGAAAGGCCGAAACAAACTCAGAGGTCACGGTCTCTTTTAAAGTCCAGACATAATCTTGGTCAAGCCATATGAGAACAATGTAGATTAGTGTCTGAAATGGTCTTTTGAGGAAAGCACCACACAGATTTGAGTGGACCTGTCCAGTCAGTGCAAGCATTTGTCAGTAATCGTGGAGCTCACTCAGAGCTTAAGGAGCTCAACTCGACGAACAATACCAAAGAAAGGACATTTGGGTAGGCCGCATCAACTACTCAAACTGCCAGACCATCATTAAAACTAACTGTGAAATAAAAAAAAAAATTAAAACACTAAAGAAAAAAAAAAATACCCACATAGTCCTCATATTCACAATAATTAAAATAATATTATACTTTACAAAGTAATCATGTCATTTTGTATTTAATTTTAATAAGTTATTATTTTAAGTATAAGTTTTATTCTTCTATGTAAATATTTTTAAATCTGGTTTAATTGATGATTATAAATAACAATTAAAATATCACGTTTTATGGTTTTATCACAAGGTATAGCAGAGCGAGCAGCTCAATCCCAAGCTTTTTTATCTTCTAAATAATCTGAAATTTTATAGTATCCTTTTTTACAAAGTTTGGTTTTGATACAGTTTTTAAATCGTTTAATGGGTAAGTTTCGAATGTCAATGGGAAGTTTGTTGTAAAAGCGTATACATTGACCCATGAACGAGTTGCCTACTCTGTGAAGACGTGTGCGATGTACAGCAAGGTTGTGTTTATTCCTGGTATTTAAACTATGAACATCGGACATTTTCTTAAAATTTGATATATTTTTGTGTACATACAATAGGTTTTCAAAAATATATTGTGAGGCTACAGTCAGAATATTTATTTCTCTGAATTTCTCTCGAAGTGAATCTCTTGGACCTAGGTTGTAAATGGCTCGAACAGCCCTTTTCTGTAGAACAAAGATAGAATTAATGTCCGCACAGGTTCCCCAGAGAAGAATCCCATAAGACATCAGACTATGAAAATAACTAAAATAAACAATTCTGGCTGTATCTACGTCAGTTATCTGCCTAATTTTTTTAACAGCATATGCGGCTGAACTAAGCCTTCCTGACAATTTTTCTATGTGTGGGCCCCATTGTAATCTACCGTCAATAGTTATTCCAAGAAAAACTGTTGACTCAACAGGGTCCAACTCTATTCCATTAACTTGAACATTGGTAGTTAGTTGCCTGACATTTGGCGTTGAAAATTTAATGAGTTTAGTCTTTTTTTCGTTCAGGAGAAGATTATTTACATTAAACCAATGCACAACTTTAGAGAGTGCATCGTTAAATACAGAAAGAGGACTAACTGTGTCGACTTATACAAAGAAGCTAAAGAATTAAGATAGAGTAGCATGCAAGAGCGAGCGAAGCAAGCTCGATAATGGTAGCACCCCGCCTACCGATTCGATATTCGGAAATAGGAGTTCGGTACTTCGTCGACTGATCACAGAACCTTTAGAATTCAGAGATCGCAGAATGCAGGAGCGAGCGAAGGGAGCTCGAAAATTTTAGGATGTCGCCTCGAATACGTTAAGTTCTCTATTATTGTGTTAGGCGTTTTCAGATATTTCTTTAGTTTTGAATGTTTTCACACCTATATTTTATTCGAAGTGTATAGAGTGCCACGAGTATTCTTGTGGCACTCTAGTGTCGCTGCCTCGGCCCGGCTAGAGTGCCGCGAGCGTTGCATTGTCACTGTCACTTGTTGGTTAGGTTAGAACTGTGACCACACAACGCACGAGCCGAGCGAGCGTAGCGAGCGGTGCCGCGGTAGCGGCCGGCGAAGTGCCAGGGTCCGTTTAGGCACTATCACGAGAGAATGTAATGTTTTGGGAATGTGGTAAACACCACATTCCCAAAACATTACATTCTCTCGTGTTAAAACCACAGCGAGCTTAGATCGCTGTAAAACTACAGCGATCTAACCTCAACAATCAAACAAAATACCAAGTGACGTGACTTAGTGACAGTGACAATGACAATCCAATACTTGCGGCACTTTGGCCGGGCGGAGGCGGTGTTACTAGGGTGCCTGTAGTGGCACTTTATCCGATAGGGATAGAGTGCCACTGGTGGCACTCTATACACTGCCTATTTTATTTTGAAGCCAGGGAGGTACAAGTACACATGGGGCTCCTATATGGGCACCGGGAGGGGGGTCCCTCCCGGTGCCCATATAGGAGGCCCATGTCCATAGGGGCTTTTGCTAATAAGGTGCTCCAATGGGTAACCCATACCTATGTAGGTTCAGATTCCAGTAGGTGTCAGCACACCAAGTTAAGACGAGCTCGAGTTGTAACGCCCCAGTTAGATGGACCGACGACCTTAAAAGGCAATACGTCTGACAGACTGGCTGTGGAACTCGCAAAATTGGGTTTTTTGGAACGAAGTTCCGTATCGCACATCCTACTCTGGAAATTTGGCGACTGACAGCTAGATCGAAAAGTGTAATATTTTGACAGTCACAACAACACTTTTGTTACGTTCCTAACAAAAGTGTCGTGACGGTTAAAATGTTACACTTTTCGGCGCTTTTCGGTCTAGCTCTAAATTGCCAAGTGTGCAAAAGCGAAAGGAACTTTCCAACCGGGGTCCCACGGCACCTCTCAACTGATTTTGTTTAGGAGGTAATCACTCTCGAGAGGCTTTTCCGACAATGGAACACTACGCAGTAGACTGCACAAGAATGAGGTAATTGAATGATTGATAATTTCTGAAGGGCCGTGTTATCTCCTTTTTAATCAAACGAAGAAGTAACAATATGAAAAAAAAAACTCAGCAGTCAATCGATTTTCAAATTACTTTCAAATTGTTCGGATGACTTTTCTTGTCAGAAATAGTATTGAAATTGTATTACCGTTTAATAATATAATATTAATTACAAAAAAGCATTAAAAATAGAACCGGAATGAGAAGCAGCGGCTTGGTGTTGTTTGCGTGTGCTGGTCTGCTGCTCGTGAGTATTCCAACACTACCTACTGATTTTACAAGCTTGAAGCAACCTCGGCAACCTTCAGGAATCGACGAGCTTTCGATAGTAGACTCAACCCGAAATGGAAAATAACTAAAATTGTTTTAGCTCATACCGTGTACAGATTATAATTATAATTTCACCAGCCTTATTTAAAATAATTGGAACTGGACGTTTATAAAGATATTAGTATTGCCTGTCTTACGAGGTGGCGAGTTGGGTATCTACCTACCCTGAGTACCTACCAAAGTTAATATTTAATTTGTACTTTCTAAGTTCACATATCTGGCTCGGTGGGGGAGTTTCAAATGCCTTATCTCCCAGGGCTTGTTCTAAAAGTTTTTTACGAGCTGTTATGTCTGAATTTGTAGAGCGGCGGTGCGATCCTCGGCGGGTCGGTGACATGGAGTCTGCTGCGCATGTCCTACTACTTCTGGACGTCCGACCTGGGCGTGGAGCTGAGCTCCAGCGTGCTGTTCATGGCAGGCGCGCTACTGTGCCTGCCCACCTGCTGGCTCTCGACCGTGGTCCCCTACCACACCAAGTCTTTGTCGTTGACTGCTACGGTACGCGAGCTTTAAGTTTTATTTGCTGAAGGCCAACTGGGCTCAGTTTTTGTGTAGGATCGTTAGAGTAACTAGAACAGAACAATCAAGGCCGTTCCCTTAAGATAAGGTAAGGTTCCAGAGTTCGAGAGGGCAAAGACCATTATTTTTTGTTAAGTACCTGTCTTATTCTAAATGGCAAGTAAGGTATGAGAGAGGGCTTTGCCCAGCAAACACAGTGTGTTTTCAAGATTATCAAGAAAAATTTCTAGTCTTACGTAAGGAATTACAAATATGTCACTGAACGTATCCGTTATTTGTTGCTTTGTGACTATTTTCAGCTTTCAAAAACAAAAATTACCCATATAAAACTGTAACTATTAAGCAGTTCGTTCGTACATCAAAGCACCTCGTAACTTCTGCTCCACATTTCCATGTTAGTTAAGTTTTACATAATTTTTATACGGTGGTTTTTTTAAATACTAAATAGACATGCCTGAATTGGTGCAACACAGTGGACTGAGCATCCACTTGACATCTAGAAATGTATGAATAATTATGTGCTGTGTTGAGCAATAAACATTTGAATTTGACACACATTTGCCTTGTAGTTAGGTCCTGTGATCCCCTTAGCCATGATGTGTTTCCTTTGCAGCTGATGGCGCTGGTGAGCGTGGCGATGGTGACGCTGTCTGTGGGCATGGTGTCGGTCTCGGGGCTGTCGCGAGCGGTGCGCGAGCCGGCCACGCTGAACAACAGCATGCTGCGGGCTATGGCCATCGACGCCTATGACCCCGCTGTTAGGAGCTCCTTCGCGGCTATGCAGATTGAGGTAGGCTTGCTATTTGGTACTACCATCCTTACATGTTATAAACCAAAGTCCCCCGCCGCGTCTGTCTGTCTGTTTGTCGGTCTGAACGGGATTAACTCAAAAACTACCGAACGGACGGTCAAATGTGTTATTATCATGCGTGTGCTATAGATAGGGAGAGTTCAGCGCTATTCTGCCGCGTTCAGCGCTATTTTGTTCAACGCTGTACGCGGCTGATAGAAACAGTAGTGTATAAGTGTGACCAAAATCGTTCGTCGTGAGCTCGCCCCCTATTACATGGGACTTGCATCTAGCCCCTAACTAATGAAAGGTCATAACATAGGTGAGTGGGTGTCATTCAAACATCTTTAACTTCCATTTTTTTTCATAATGGTGTGCTAGCGCTACTGCTGAGCATGATATCAAGTGCCAACATGACATTGGGGTTTTTCGTCAAGAATTATCCAGTGCCCGGAGTCTGGCTCACCCCTTATTACATGGGACTTAAAAATAGTTGGCGATATGTGGGTGTACTGTAGGTACACCTCTGCTTAACCTTTCCGGGAATACCGGCGTGATGTAATGAAGCAGATGTGAATGATTATTTATCTTTGTTCTAGTTGAGATGCTGCGGCGTGCAGTCGTACTCTGACTGGTACCTGCACCGCCGCACCCTGCCGCCCGCCTGCTGCGGACGCATGTGGAACGGGAAGGTAATTATGGGTGTATGTACTTTATTGAGGCTTCTGTTTTTCCTCCTATAAAAATCAAAATCCTTGTCTCCAATTGATGTTATTTCCAATTAAACAAATATAACTTTATGATGGTTTTAAAGTGATTATTACTATTGAAAAAGTCAATTGGTTGAAGTTGTTGCATAAACTGAACATGTCTAAACATGAGGTGCAGTTTGCGCTACAAAAAATTACAAATACCTACGTGTTAAAGTAATTTTTCCAAATACTCAATATTTGTTAGCATTTTTGGAAACTAATTTACGAACGCAGAATAGGTTGTCTGGGTTCTCGCTCGTTCTCCAGAATGTACTCAATAATACGGCCCTCTGCCTATCCAAGTCTATTTTTATGATCGTTAATCTATTTTTTTCTATTAAGAGCAAGGCATTTGAACAAGTCAGTAGAATCTCAGAACAGACAGACAGACACCCAGACACACGTTTTTTTCTTTTGAGGTACAGAACCCTAAAAAGAGGCTGGGACAGACTTCCGCATCCATGGACGAACCACCTGGGGTTGTGAAGCAACTTGCAAGAGGCCTAAGGCCAGCTCTGAACTGCGATAAACTGAATTGATTGATTAATCGCGACATGGTGTGGTACATTTCCAGCGAAGTGACTCGTGCGAAGTGCCGCTGTACAACATGGGCTGTCTGCGGCCCGCGCTCGCCGAGCTGCGCTACTTCGCCAACACGCTGTCGGCGCTGTCCTCCGGCATCGTCATCGTCATGGTAAGCTTGTGTTGTTTAACAACCTCTTTTATGTGTTATTTGCTGGCAAACAAGCCGACGGCCCTTCTGATAGTAAGTTGGCCTCGCAGCCTAGGGACAACAGCAATATTAGTATCGCAAATGCTGTACTACCCCAGAGGCTGAGCAGAGAACCAAGTCTGCTATTTTCAATGATCTGTCATCACGACAACCGTACCAAGGCAACGCCACGCCTTTACCATCGTGTTAAAATTTCGCTGAGATGAGTCTGCGACTAGATTTGGGATGTTTTTATTAGGGCTCATTCACACTGGGTCCGTCAACGACGATTCGTCAAAAAAGACGATACGTAATGACGGATGAACGTTCACATTGCATCCGGAATCGAGTTGTTTCACACTGAAGGTTTTTGAAAAAAGACGAAACGTCATTTAAGACATATCCGTAATTTTTCACGATTCCGTAATAGTGTGAACACGGGCAATTAAAATGTATAGCCGCCCATACAAATCAAAATAACGATTCGTGAAAAAAGACGATTCGTCAAAAAACACGAATCGTCTTTGACGGATTAGTGTGAATGAGCACTTACGCACACACACGGCATATAGAGAAGTAAAATGTATGGAAATATATGAACACGCTTATAAATTTCCATCAATTCCGTCCACGATAACGTTCTAACGTGCACGTCCTTCGTAGACGTCCCCGATAATATCGTCACATTAGAAGTTAGAATAGCGTAGAGTGCGCGCCACGAAAGAAGGCCCGCGGAAAATTGTGGAACTATTTTTTTTATTCAATATAATGCAATGACGTAGACACTAGCGCCGCGTCGTGGACTTCAGTGGTGGCCCGGACTTTATACTGGCCTTCTGAGATTCTGAATTCAAATATGGAGTGCAGTTTTGAGCCAGTCTTGTTCCCCAGGCCGTGACCCTGTTCGCGGCGGCGTACACGCTGGTGTCGGGCGTGGTGGAGCGCGGCGACCCGCGCGGCGACCTGCGCGGCGACCTGCGCGGCGACCTGCGCGGCTACAAGGCGCCGGCGCCGCTGCGCGTGGCGTGCCTGGCGCGCCCGCCGCCGCTCGTGGCACTCACCGCGCCCATCGCGCTGCCGCACGACAGCGCTATGTAACCGCGCCCTAATCCCACCCTTTACACCACCGGAGCAAACGGCATTCAGCACCTTAACATACGGAGCAGTTACTAGGCGACCAACCGACCAAGTTACACTGACACCTGTCAATTGTTACTTGACGTCATATTCAGACCGCCATCTTGTTTTTTAATACCTATCATTTGTGTCAATTTCACAGATGTTTACCAATCATGTTTAAGTAACCTCTGGTTGTCCTTGTAGCACTTCATGTGATCGGTACCAATCTCAGCAACATTGAAAACCGGTCTCGACTTTTGGATGCCGGAGTGTAGGCGCATTTCGATGATAGATATACCTACGGTTATCTAATTGTGATTTGTGTTCATATGACACCAAGGGCAAACACGAATGAAAATGGAAGCGTTCAGCACATCTAAACCGCGTTCAAGAGCTAATACCACCTGGTCACAGAACATTCGCTGCAGCGAATATTCGCGCGGTGCGAATGGCGAAGCGTCTAGCGACTAAAATAAATGTATACTAATCATGCCACGAGTAGCGACAAACGGCGGGACGACCGAATCAGTTCGACGCATGCCACCACGGTGTTGAGCAACAGACGCGGCGAATTCTAAATTCAAAAGTCATTTATTCAAACTAGGCTGAGAATCGGCACTTTTCGAACGTCAAAATTACATTAGACAGTCCCCCAAAAACGCCCGCCCTTCACCACTTCCTAGTGCTTTTAGCTGGGAAGAAGAAGTGGCGCAACAAACTCCCCAGCAGCACAACTGTCTGTTCAGTTAGAAAAAAATATGATTTTATATAATAGTATGCAAAATAATGACTTCGCAACACAAACATTATTTAAATTAATAGCCATAAGTCAGCTAGCACACGCCAATATACTCGTACCAACCAAAAACATCGAGAACTATACTCAGGCAGAAATAAAAAATTAAAACTAAATTCACACTACACTTATTAGGGTATTATCGAAAAAAATATCTGGATATAAGTAGTAATATTATGTCTTGAACCAAAAAAACTACTTCTCTCTATATCGAGATAACTTTTAAAGACATTTCGCTCTCGGTCTATACTGGTCACGGCGGTGAACGCTTCTGCCCGTGGCCTCCTAACTTTACCGCATGGATTAACGCCTCGCAAGACGCACCGCCATTCGTGACGCCCAGTGGCGTAACTATACCATCTGAGGCCCATGGCAAATTCATTGGATGGGGCCCCAGTAAAAATCGTCACGTTGTAATTTAATTTTAATAAATCTCTGAAGTAGTTTTTTTTTTTACTAACCTGTGCTGTCCCACTCCTGGGCCCTTCCATCTTTAGCGAGACCGCGCGTTCTCCTCCTTGGAACGGAACCTATCCGCTCGTCCCGCCATCTCCCACGTGGTCTACCGCGACCCCGCCTGACTGCCTCAAGGCACCAGTTCTATGCTATTTGGGCCCACAGTTTGTTCGGCATGCGGCAGACATGTCCTGCCCAGTCCCATTTAAGTTGCGCAGCCTTTTGAGTCACGTCAGCCGTTATTTTTGTTTTGGAGCGCAATATTGTGTTTCGAACACGATCTGTTAATTTAACGCCTATATACTGCACTCCATTGCTCGTTGGCAGACTTTGATGTTGGACTTCTGGATGTTAGACAAAGACCATGCGGGAACTCCCCGAGCGTCACGAGCTCGCCCGCGCCGCTATTGTACCGCGTCAAAAATTAAAGCAACCAATGGATGCGTTCTAAAATTGATCCTTTTCGTATGAATGCGCTTAAATCTCATTAATTTATTTGACTTTTTATATGGTCTTTAGTTGTGTTCATTGAGTTTGTTTTTTTTTTTTTAAAAGGTTACTTCTGTACTCGCGGCATCTCGGGCAGGGGGCCCCGTCGGGCCGGGGGCCCGTAGCATTTTGCCAGCCTTGCCACCCTATAGTTACGCCACTGGTGAAGCTCGTCCCCGTGGCCCGTTGCTAATGTCAAAATTGATATTAAAACAAAAAAAAAACAAAGGAAAACATTTAATTCAATTATTGTAATTTTTTTTTTTTTGTTGTGCAATTTTGTTGACGCTGACAGTTCTTGAACGCGGTGTAGAAGTGCTGATCGCGTTCATTTTTAAAAGGAGAAGGTTGTCTCGCGATTACTCCGCCAATATTATGGATTGATTTTGATGATTCTTTTATTTGATAGGTCATAACTTCAGAGGTGGTCCCATATTTTTTTTATTAATTATGCTAGGGTAGTTTTTGAGTTAGCTTAAATAATACGTATTTTTTCCACTAAGCCTATGTGGATGATGATGATAAGTTCCTGTCACTGTTATTTACATATCTGGTAGTGGTATTCGAATTTGTGTGGGGTAGGCACCACAACTAAAAAGTGAAAAATATTTTTTTTTACAAAAAAAAAACAACCTACTTCCAAAAAGACAGAGAAGACAGAGAAGAAGTCGGTGGCAAAAAACACCGACTTCCGAAATTAAAGTTCTTTTTAACTTTGTAGTGTCTTTCTTTTGGAAGTTCGTTGTTTTATTTTTGTAAAAAGTCTTGAGCATTAAGTGCGAATTTCACCAATGATAAAGACTACTAAATTATATTGTTCGCTCAACTGAGTGCTGTACGCGTTCCTCAAGTAGTCAATCGCTGTGCCCTATGCGCATTCCCATTCCGAATGCTGCTGTTCCGGTGGTGAGCTCTCTCAGCATGTCGGCGTGTCGATATCAACTTAGTTACTCAAATTCTTTCTAAAACCTTGTCAGTCGATGACAGTGGCCAGGGTATTTTATGCCAGTTCATTATTGACCATACTTTGCAAATTATGTCAACGTATATTTCCTATTGGAAGGCACTTTAGGGAAGATCTAGAACTATAATTTCAAATGTCCTTTAAAATTGTTTAAAGTCGTATGTAAATGTGTAAAATAAACGTCTTCGTTGACAATATTTGTTTGCTTTCGGTGCACGAGCTGGTAGGGAAATAAATAAAATTAAAAGTCGAGGATATCTTTTTAATCGTAATTTTTTGAACACAATACAACATGCAAGCATTAAAATGCTTTATGAAAATCAAAAACAATCATATCTTTTTCTATATTTGGTACCTATTTTTGGTTACTTTCAAATTATACAAGAAAAACGATCTCTATATAAAGTCAAACAAAAACTATAATATATTATGAAAAATTTGGTACAACAGGGCGCGGGCGCGCGGGCGCAGGCGGCCGAGCGAGCGGCCGCAGGGGCCCGGGGGCCGCCGGGGCCACTCACGTAACATACTACACTATACAAACGTACGCACTAATGATTCCACTCAGTCGCTCTCACTAACTTAGGCCGGCTCGGCGGGCCGCGCCGCCGCTCGCGCCAACAATACACGGCCGGCGCCGCCCCGCGCCCCCCGCCCCGCCCCCGCCCCCGCCCCGCAACAGCTAAGTACTCGACGAGTCTAAGATAATAATGTGAAGCGATCGACTTACGTTTAAATTTAGAATCGGAAGGGGCGGCGCGGGCTCGCGGCGCTCGGCGCGGTAACATTAGATCTATCTAGAATAAATAGAGGCAGCCTCCGTGCGGCGCGCTCAGGGCGGCTCTAGCGCCGCGCGCCGCGGTGCTTGCGGTGCGCGGCGCGGCCCCGCCCCCACCACAGCGCCAGCAGCGTCAGCAGCAGCAGCGCCCGGCGCGCGCTGCGGGACACGGGCGGCTGAGCAGGCGTCGCAGGCGCCGGGAGGCCGGCTCCATACGACGAGCGAGCGAGCTCTAGCTCACTGGACGCACACGCGTTTTTAAGGCGTGTTTTCGCTCGTAATATGGATTCGACCTCCTGGACCTATCTATTTTGTGGCGGCGCGCTGCTCAGTCCGGTCAGGTCAGGTCATCAGATATAAACTAAGTTTAATTTGATTCTCCAACTATCTATGACTAGCACTACTCTATACATCATAATATACAACTTTTTATTAATTCTGATTTTCGAGAATGTTGTAAACTAATTTGAATTTTAAATTCTAATTCTATCTAATTTCTAAACTAGTGGGGGAAGGTGAAAAATAACAGAAAATCGATTTTATAAATAATTAAAGATGCAAAACTTAAAAGGTAGTAAATTCTCAGCGTGACGCATTCAAGATGCTTAAATAACATCGAAGCAAGAGATAACGAGATGTAGTTAATGAGTAAATGATAAAACATGCAACATAAAATGATTCTAGAATGAATGTCCTCAATTTAATACATTTTGTATTCGTGAGCATGGCAACCCTGTCCTTTGTGGGCTAGAGTTGTCACGTCGAAGAATACAGTACAGGGTACAAATACACAAACTACAGTGTGACAGCTAATGACTCCGATACATTGATTCTAATTTAATAAATTAAAAAATAAAATTAATTGGTAAAGTGCCCTTGGACAGCTCTGTTCAGAAGTGAATTGTTCCGTTTCGGCAGCAGTGGTAAACAGTGGTAATACAAGCAATAAGCTGTTTGAATAGAGATAGTGACAATAATTCCTCTGTCCAATGAAAAAACTGTTCAGTACCGTACATAATAAAGAACAATTCGGCATTCCTAATTTGTTTATAAGCTACTTCATCATAACAAACTTACAGAGGAACTATTCAATGTCTCAACCCCTTAGCTGCCTGCATTAAAACCAAAACCATAATTATTAAAACCGATGTAATTAAATCAAGGACTCAAGCTAAAAACACGTGTTAATAGAGCAGATGTATGAATGAATAAGAAGAGTGGGGATGGTTACCGATGCACACAACACGCGAGATTGCTCACCAAAGTAGCACACTGGCTGCCCTGCAACAAGCATTAATGCGATCACACACCGACACGCCGTCCTTTGACACCACCAAAAGATCCGCCCCGTAGTGTCACGGAGAATAATGTTCTCCACAGAGCACAGAGACGCCTCGGCGGCCGCTGTTAGAGGCGAGATTGTCCACACTTTCCATACAAGCATGTCACTGTTTTTTCTCAATACTTATAGAAACTAACGTCTTTGAGTGATGGTCCGTGACAGAAGTTTAACGCGTTATCCATCCCAAAAAATCCACCCTACGGTGGATACTCTTAAACGTATGTCCGAGAATCCACCCTAGGCCTAGTTAGATAAACGGAATTTATAGGCTTAGGGTGGTGGATTCTCGGATATAGGTTTCGGAGTATCCACCCTAGGGTGGATTTTTGGGGTGGATATAGGGCATAACCTAAGTTCTGCTCTCAAAGCTCTTTCGGGACCTCGAGTACTGCCTCTAGTCTGTCTCTAGACGCAGCCGGCGCGGTGATTCCGTGCTCTGTGCTATATTCCCCATGACTCTCCATAACACCACCGACTATTAGTGATGTCGAGGCGCTAGCATCGGGGTGTACGAAGCGATTAGTTCAAGCACTGAGCACGAAGATACACGGGCTCGATGAGGATGGCAGAAGTGAACGGCCTCAGACAAAATAGCGCTACAAATGATTTTTTTTAAATTTGTAAATAAAAATTGGTGTCAAATTGCAAGAATTTTAGAATTCGCTGGAGTGATGCTATGTATTTTAAAACAACAGAAAAAACTAGTTATTCTAAGTATGGATTTCTCTGAACTGGTAGCGACTCTTCTCTGAACTGTTCCTGTCAATGGAGAAAAATTTTCGAGAGGAAAATAATGCGCGTTCTGTCCTGCCAACCTCAATGCAAGCCAATGTGTCGCTGTGTGTCAGCTGGTATGTGACGCACCGTGCAGGCGGCGCAGTGCGGCGGCGCGCACCCCCCCAGCTCCAGGCGGCGGGGGGGGCCCGCTCCCCCGCCCCCCGCGCCCGCTCCCCCCGCCCCCACGCCCCCCGCGCAGCAGCCCGCGCCCGACTCCCCGCACTCCGGCTCCCAGCAGTCTACCTCACCAAGCTGCAAGCAAACAATCACGAGTCAACACAAACATGGACTGTTAAAAAACGACTATGTGAAGCTTCACCCAAGGGGGCAAGTCATAAAGTTTGGCTTTCGTTTCCTTCAAATTCAACATGCCAAAAGTATGGAAAGGTTACTCAAAGAAAAAGGGAATTGTATTGAGAGTGCAATGGTTTATGAGTATTGTATTCCAATTGTAATACATTTTTTAAATGTAATTGGATTGGATAAAATACAATAGACGATGTATATTATAAGACAAGAGCCGAACGCAAAGCGAGTCATTTTGCGTTCGACTCTTGTCGTGACAACACGTCGTGTCCGAGTTCGCAACAAGTCAATCTTCATCCTGAGGATGCCTCGTTGAGAGGCGAAAGACTTGTCGATTTCTTACAGGGTTCTCTAAGACTCTTTAGGAACAGTTAAGCGGATTAAGTTACTAAATCGTCATCGTCAATTAACTATGTAATTGGATGGCAAATAAATACCCGACCCACTCGATGAACACCAGAGGCATCACAGATGCGTTACCAGAGACGAAGCTGAATATAACATAATAAAAGACTTTACTCACGAGACACTCGCAGATCTGGCACTGGTAGAGCCAGCGCTCCCCGCTGCGGAAGGTGACGTGGTGCATCTCCTGGTGGCGGCAGTGGAAGCGCGCCTCGCAGTGCGGGCAGCACGACGCCGGCGCCAGCGACGGCAGCGACGTGCTCTGTAACTGTAACATATGGAACTGTGAGAATGTGGAGGTGGATACAAAAGAAGTGGCAGTATATGGGCATAATGTTATCTATGTCATGCTAGAAACCAGAAGGCATCCACATCGAGTAGGAGGGAGAGAACTTGTTACCATTAACCAGGAAAAATTCAGACTCTGGATTGATTTTTAAACTAATTGAAAAATCCGGCAAGGGGATCGAACCCAGCCGCGAATTCGACCAAAAGGCTAACAACGTCTGGAATATTTGGACGAAATCTGTGTTGTGCAAATGTGCAACACCAGTTTCCGCTTTGATGATCTGCCTGCTACCCAATAGACAGACTATGCGGACGGGAGCCTGTCATGATGTGGCAAGGATCGATGCTATACTTCAGAATCGGGGCGCATGTGTCCTCCTCACTACCCATATTCAAGCATGTTCTATATATTCCGTTCTAAGCATAATTTATTCTGGAGCATTTTACTTACAATCAGTCTAGTTCGAGCGATAGTTACCGCGGTGGTGTGGTTGTCGAGCAGGTCGCAGGCGCAGGCGGCGAGGCGACAGGACGCCACGCCGGCTGCGCACGCGCACGCGCGGCAGCCGCCCGCCTCCGCCCACGCCGCGCCGTCCGACATCATGCGGCCTTGCCATGAACAACCTGGAAACATTTAAATGCTTAGCTGTAAAATCCCCCAAGGAATCCCGGAGTTTCATTAAAACATAGGAAAAGGAATAGACTGGAAGTGAGAAAGTGCCTGTAGTGGTTACACCGCCACATACGAACTACGCATCAAACACAAGACGTCACTCAAATCCTGCATTAGAGTTTACCGCGCGAACGACATGCATAAGACTATCCGAAATCAACTTACGGGCAGTTGCCCGCCAGACATAACACACGTCTGGTCGGAGGATTCACCCTTTTCTATGGTGGATGAGTGCCCTGTTCCTCATACCACTAAACGCCTCAACCACGGCTGTCATAATAATGGTGATTATATATCGTTTAATGTTTAATACTTACGTAAATTAATAAACTTGCGAGCTAGATACGAAAGATTTAATGGCGTTGACTTATGAGTTTTTAGCCGACTCTTTTAATTAACGCACACTCATAAGATTTGATAGGTAGCATAATAATAAAATTTACTCAATTTAGGGTGCCGTATGTCATTATTACTGAGCCGGCGCAAGTTCGTGTGTTCGGGCCCAGTCGGGGGCGCTCCTGATCTACACGGTTAAAAAACTCACTTAATTCACAATGTTCTTCCGAGTCACATTCACATCTGAAGCCGCCCTCGATGTTGACGCAGCGCGCGCTGGGGTGGCACGTGTGGAACCCCTCCGCGCACTCGTCCACATCTGCAATTTTAAACAGGCTCTTTTAGTAGGTGTGATGCATGAAGTTTTAGAAATAACGTCTAATCGAACACATTCGGGTGACCATTGAAAATCAGCGCTGTGCTGTGGGTCCCCATAGCACGAAATTATGCAGAGTAGAAGCCTTCTTTGCACAGTCACGGCGTGCAGCAGTATAAATCTGTTTTGTTTTGCACCTTGGCATGTGTCCAGCACTGCATCCCTCGTGTAGCCGGGCGCGCACACGCAGTAGTAGCTGCCGGGCGTGTTGACGCACAGCGCGTGCGGCGGGCACGCGGGCGGCGCGGCGGGCGCGGGCGCGCGGCACTCGTCCACGTCGCGCTCGCAGCGCGCGCCGCCGAAGCCGCGCGCGCACGCGCACAGCTCGCGGGATATGCACACGCCGCCGTTCAGGCATCCTCCCGTGCAGATCGCTAAGGAACAAATTAAATAAGTATATGGAGCACGTGGTTAAATAGTATGAACCGCACGGGTCGGGTTAAGCATCGCTTGTCGAGGTCGGTCCGTGGATGGGTGACTATCCTTTACATACCTTCCCTTCGTGCCTCGAAAAGCTCGTTTAGCCGTTACACGGTCGTTACGGGTAGTCAGAAGCCCGAAAGTCTAACAACCAGTCTTACCTTTTGGAAGGGGCGACTAGAATAATTTTTTTTTTAATTCTTTGATGTTCAAATGTGCCTTATAAGTGCCTAATTGAAATAAATTATTTGACTTTGACTTACCAAGGGCTATTAACCCTATTAACTGGGTAACAACCCAGTAAGGCTGCCTGTCCACTGGAGCGGAGAGGAGAAAAGAGGAGCGGAGATGTGTCAATATTAACCAATAGAATCTTGACTCCGCCCCTGAGTTTAGATCAGTGATCCTAAGTCAAGATTCTATTGGTTAATATTGACGCATCTCCGCTCCTCTTTTCTCCTCTCCGCTCCAGTGGACAGGCAGCCTAACTGGGATGTGGAGGTGAGATAGACACTCCATGTAAAATTCAGCTGCATCCGGTTAGACTGGAAGCCGACCCCAACATGGGGAAAAGCTAACCAAACGATGATGATGGAATTTGGAGAAGTATGGAAGAAGAAGAATTTCTGCGTTGATCCGAAATTGGGTTAAGGAGCAGGAAAAGTTTTCCAAATACTTACCACCCACCGCGTGCTGATAAAAAAATAGTGAATCTATTGATTTGCCAATCCATTGACCGCTGCGCCACACACACCAGAAAAAACTCATTTGATGCGAGGAGACCGAACCGAAAGGTCAACGGTTCTGTCTGACATGAAGAGGTGGTACATACGCGTGCACTCGTATCCGTCTCCGGTGTAGCCCTCCCGGCACCGGCAAGTGTACGAGCCGGGCGTGTTGGTGCACACGGCATGTGCGTGGCAGCCGTGTGTCTCGCCCGCGCATTCGTCTACCTGAAAAAGATATACAATTATTAGTAACTGTCTGACCCATCACCACCTTCTTTAAGAGGAACCTGTATTCGTGGAACCGCTTTGCTTTACTGAGAATGGTATATAGGCGATATACGGAAAAAGGCGACATAAATAAGGAGGACTATGGAGAAGATCGAGACCAGCAGTGGTGGTTCAGGTTGAAAAACATGAAATGTTTCAAGATTGGATAAATTTCTTAGACAGCTTACAATATTTTTTGGAAGTGCTGCTAGCAGCACCTTATCCCTGTCGGATAAAATGCCGCTATGACAATGCAATGCTTACGGCACTTTAGCCGAGCCGAGGCAGCATTACTATTATGCCGTTAGCGGCACTTTATCCGATAAAATATATATTTCCAGCAGTAGGACTTTATTGTGGTCCGACAAAATGTAGTACCTATGGCTGTTCATCAAATTTGGCAGACCATTTCTTTTTAATTCATAAAAACATGCACACGCCGCAAGTCATAATCCAGTGCCGCCACTGTAGTAAGTTTTTCTTGTGAAGCAGGGTGATAAAAGAACTTACTTCAACACAATTGAACTTGTCTCTCCGGGTGTAGCCCGGCAGGCACTGGCACACGTAGCCGCCCACCACGTTGAGGCAGCGCGTGTTGGAGTGGCAGTGGTGGCCGTCCAGGCCGCCCGCGCGCTGGCATTCGTCCACATCTGGAATATAATTATGTGATTCAAGTTTCAACAATACATACTATACTCAACAAAAAAGTATGTGAAGCTATGGGCCATGTCAACCTATAATCGCTATTAGGCAGACATGTCCTAGAGCTTGGAGTTCCCGAATGGAAAAACGTAGTGTATGGCTAGCCATACACTACTATTTGGTGTTCAGCTTGGCGTCTGGACGCCAAGCTTAAGGCTGCCTGTCCACTGGAGCGTAGAGGAGAAAAGAGGATCGGAAATGTGTCAATATTAACCAATAGAATCTTGACTCCGCCTCTGAGTTTAGATTTGATTGGTTAATAATGGCACATCTCCGCTCCTCTCCGCTTCAGTGGACAGGCAGCCTTATGGAGCGACAATATTCACAAGTGTTGTGTTGCGGTAGTAGATAAATGACAGTGGGTCAGCATTGACCTCGATTGTGAGCAAAAGGATTCTTTTGCTCCGTATAGTGAGTTTAACATAACAATCCAGCGAATGAACCCCACGACTTTCAGCCCAGAACATTTTTATTTAAATTGTTGGTCTGACTATCCCTATAGATGGTAGCGATGATGCGGTCGAAGCTGGCACCCGCTTGTCTAGAAGAACCCTATTCACTCGAGACTTGAAAACTCTGTTTACCTTGACAAGAAAGTCCGTCACCCTGGAAGCCCTGGTTGCACTTGCATGTATATTTGGTGTTCAGGTTCATGCACGTCGCGTTCTCGTCGCACGAGTGCCCCATGCTGCAGTAGTCCACGCCTGACAACATAAACCACAATTCGGAACGAAAATGAATTCTTATACTTTTACTTTTTTTTGGAAAGTCATACGTGCATACAGTAATAAGTGCTAAAAAAACAGATGGAACCTGTTCTGCAGTGCGCAGATGCATTATTATTATGACAAGGTCCATCTTAATCTGGCAGGCCAACACCACCCTGGAGTCCGAATGTTTGCCTGATTTTCGGAAGAACTCCGCATGTTTTCAGTCAATAAGAACCTAACAGACCCAGACATGTTAGAGCACATCCCTAGGAGACTGTACAGGAGTCACTTCGAAGCCTCGTTGTATAACTGACCTGGACAGAACTTGCAGCACTCGCCGGGCACGGTGAACTGGTCGGCGATGTCGCACGGCAGCGGCGGGCACGCTAGCTCGGGATCGACTCGAGTGCACTGCATGTTGCCATCATGACACACGCATTCCGCGCACTCCTTCGGAGCGAATCGCTCCCCGTGCTCGTATAATGTTCCCTTTAGAAGGCACTGCCCTGAGAAAGATAATTAGTTGTTGAAATTGTAGAACTAACCCTCGGAAAAGTAACTGGCTTATGCGCTACTATTAGATAATCTACTTAGACATTAATATCAAGATGCCACATAAATCCTACTACTGCACATGCCATAATCCATGGTTCCTGTTGGGTTAAAAGCTATACGTACTCAAGCATGTTGGACAACACTCCCCCGGATGCAGCACCGGGTTCTTGCACTCGGCTCTGTCGCACTCAACTGGCCTGCACGTTATCTCACCGTGCTGGAAATGAAAGGAATCACCTTTACAAACACAATAATGAAAAATTTAGTTATTGGTGTTATGGCTCTTCCTCGACCCGAAAAATCTCCGTTGTCATCAAAGTTCGAGGTCCAACTAAAGCTGGCAATGAAAAGCCCTGCTGAACCTTGATGAGGCAGGAGATCATCCAATGCCCTTGAACAACATGAACCCAATTGTTAACTGTGGCAGCAATAATTCGAAGCATTAGCAGCCAGATGAGGTGCACCGTATCATATCACACTAACCAAATGAGTCAAGGTCAACCTAAAGTCAATGTCAAATTGTAGATATATATAATAAACTTAGTAAGATTAATTCAAGATCGCTCAGCGCGCTATAGGGCGGGCAATGCTCGGAGTATCTTTGAAGTCAACAAACTCAGAAATTATAATATTATCCGGAAAAGTACCGGAGATTAAGACATAGCTGCAGAGTAAGCAAACTGAAGTGGCAGTGGGCTGGCTATGTTTGTCGAAGGACCGATGGCTGGTGGACCAGAGGAGTCCTAGAGTAGAGACCCCACATCGGCAAGCGAAGTGTGGGGCGCCCCCCAGCTAGATGAACCGATGACCTTAAGAAAGTGGCCAGGACTGGATGTGGAAGGCGGAGGACAGGGTGTTGTGGCGCAGCCAGGGCGAGGCCTATGTCCACGATATGCTGAATTGATTGAAACAGTGATTGTAACTACCACACAGGAGCAGCGATTGCAGTCCCGTTGCCATGTGGCGCCGTCGGCGTGCACCGTGCCGTTGGAGAAGCACGACTTCTGACAATCACATTGTTCCAGACGTGCTAACCTGGCCTCCGTGCCAACCAACTGTGAACAAACATTATTGAAATTAGCTAATGAAATCTTGTGAAATCTTCCCTCATCATTTACATAGTAAATAGTCACATAATTATCATCGGGCACGCAAAATAGTGTCGAATTGTATTCTTTTGTATGGTCTATTCCAAAGTATCTAATGATGAAATGGATCAGAAAACGTACCTACCTGTGGAAGTGCGGATGCCAAATTGCCAATCAGTAGTGCTACTTACAAATTGAGTGCTTTGATTTGATTTTAAAACCTACATGTTTTATATAATATTGTGGTTAATTTTATAACCTCAATTTTCATCGATGAATTTTCAATTACTTACAATTTAATCATTCAAAAAATATAATTGTTGGATTGTATAAGTTGTATTCTTCTGAATACAGATGAATGTGTTACTAATTCCCATTAGTGGGTGATTGCGTAATAATTGATCCTGAACAGGGTTTGTTTACAGTTACGGAAGAGACTTTGGAACAGATTTTAGTAGTATTGCTCTGCATTTCTCTGGGATAAAAACGGAAGGTTTTAAACAAATTCAGATTAATAACAAAGAAACCTGACGTCACCTTGAGTGATAGGTCATGGATATGTGTCGTGAGCTCCTGCACTGTGGCCTGCAGCAGCGAGAACTGGCCGCACGTGGGGCACTCGGAGTCCAGCCCCGGGCACTGCGCCAGGTAGCCGTGCGGCCCGCTCACCAGTCTTACTTCTTGTAATGTACCCTGTAATCAGAGGCGGAAATTATTACTTGTGTGCGTTTAATAGTTGCAAAAGTTGATCGCTACATATTCACAGCCATTGTATGGAACAAATCATGAAACGCTTGCTACACGATTGCCAACCGCGACCCAACCGAGATCACCTTGGTGGTTTACAACCGTGTAGATGATGGTTTACGACCAAACGATGAACAACTTTGCCGGTCGCCAACCAAGGTCACCTCTGTCGGGGACGCGGTTGGCGACCATGTAGCAGGCGTTTAAAGCACAAGTAATATAATGGTAGGAACTTACCTTAAATAAGGAATGTTTGCTATTCCTCTGGCCAAGCCAGAGCGCTAGCTGCGGTTGCGTAAAGTTGCGGTCGGGCGGCGGGATGAGCCGGCGGTACAGCGGGTGGCAGTCCACCAGCAGCGTGGCCTGCGCGCCCGACACGGCCAGCGCCAGGCGGTGCCACGCGCCGTCCGCCAGCCGGAACGGGAACGTCTCCACGCGCGGCGCCGCGCCGCCGGCCGCCACGTAGTGCAGCCGCACCTCGTCGCGCCGCCCGCTCGACTGCACCTCCAGGTACCTGCACACACTCACTACACGTCACACCACCGCCGCACGGAGCGACTCCGCCCCGCCGAGCATACTGTTCCGAGGTACACACAAACAAAGCAAACAACACACAGATCGCACGACGGGACGGACCGGCCGCGAGCGGACCTCGGCTCGCTCTACATCTCAATATCGCTCGGCCAGAAGGGGGACCATGTACCTCGGAACGAATTGCGTTCGGTGTCGACAGAGACGCAAGGTGTCTGTTAGTCGCTCCGGGTGCGCGGGCTCAGCCCGGCTCGCGGTGTCCGCTTACGTAATTAAGGGAGAACGTTTGACCGAACAGTTAATTACGAGTTAGCAAAGGCGCAGAGACGGCCAGTGCGCCGCGCGAGGCTTTAGACACATACGAGACAAAAAGGATTCCCATGTCGCTTGGAATGCAAGTGCGGAACAGCTCGGCAGTCCCCTCGTGTCGCGCGATGGCGGCCGCACGGCGCGCCTCTAACAACAACATCCAGGTACAGAACATCGAACGAGGAACGTGGGGGGGCGGACATATACAGAACACAAAACGTCAAGACACAGAACACAAGACGGACGGCGGCGGGGGCGCGGGGGGCGCGGGGCGCATGCAAGCCGGCCCGTCCGCGCACACAACATCCATGCAGATGTGACAGTGAGCGCAATCAGGTCAACGGATGGGTCGAGGAGGACATTCCGAGGCACAGGACATTCCAAGATACATGATTCTCCCCTAGACGCGCGCACGCATGGCGCCGGGGAGGCATGCGTGCGCGCAGCGATGTTGAGATCTAGAACTCACCGTGCGTGGCGCGTCGGCTGCGGTGCGGGGCCCGCTCGCCGCCCGCCGCCTCGCCGGGGCAGGGCGAGCGCCGTCCACTTCCACTACTCGATACCAGATGAATACATAATTAAGTCGTGAAATCGGGACTTCAACAATTTAATTATCGAAACATCAAAAAACATTGGTAGCTCTCAAGTCTGTGGTCGCTACAAACTGTGCTACGCCGCGTAGCACTTGCTACGACAGGTGCTACGCACACTGTTATGGATTCTTTTCTGACAAAATTCGTTAAACATTTTGTAACTTTATTTGCGACCGATTAAAATAATTGACCCACAACATTGTCTTGTCATAATAATATTCAAATATTTCAGACTAAATTACAATAATAAGTAATACAGTTAAGCAAGAAACGTGCTACTAACTTAAAATTAAACGAAAGTTTAAGTAAGTACGACAACATCGAGTACACAGCGGGCAGTTACCTGTTGTATCCATGTGAGAAGGACAGGATGGTGCCCGAGTTGGCGGGCTCTTGTCGAAGAGACGCGAGTACTGTGAACTCGGGCGATCGGCGCAGGAGTTCTGCCGCGCGCTCAAATACGGCGCCTTCCACTTGTAGTGAACGAGATTCTCCTGAGATATACATACACAATTATATAATACACATAAAACATGTTAACATGTTGATTTATAAATAAAAATCATTTAACTCAGACAAAAAAGTCCAGAGGTACGGCAAGGTAACAAAAAATTTGTTTATAACTAAAGTTAGTAACTAAAAAAGGTAAAAGAAGAAACTAGACACACCGTCTACGCGTCGATTTATGTTTATAATTATTAGGTAATCTTACGTCTACGTCCACTTTGAATGGCGTACTTGAAATCAATGATTTGACTTTGACTTTATGACCTATTAATCTTTGAATATCATTTTGATGTATCGCTTTTAAATACGAATGTGGTGTTAAATACAGTATTGATCAAAATTCTCTGAAGATAGAAGTGGGAAAGGAATATTCTTGTAAAAGTGCATGATAATTGCTCATAAACATTTTATGTATAACTACAAAAAGGTTTTTCCGTAGCCATTTTCCATCGGTTCATAGCTTAATAAAACCTATTGCAGTAAATTAAAGCAGTCAGCTGTTATCGTAGCCTATACGTGTACCGTAGCCTACATGTGTGTGTGTGTATGGTAGCCTACTCGTGTGTGTGTACTATCGTGATCTTGGAGTCCTTGACTGGTAACGATCGCAGCGCGCTGGCGCTCCGCCAGATCTATTATCTTGATTCAGTGATTTCTCCGTAAGATTTCCCCTTGCTTGATTGCTTTTCAGATAATTCTAGAATTAATTTTCTCTATAGCCTCTGAAATTCTCGAACAATCTGGCTTTGAGTAAGCTTGCCGGTAGTGAAAGTTTGGATTTCAATTGGTCAAGTTTTAGCGAGCTTTGTATTGGACAAAGACTAAACTTTGCTAAACAGAATGCTGCTCGGAGTTGGAATTAGGTATATCGTATGATAAAATATGAATTTATGTAGACCCATAATTAGTCTTTAGAATTTGCCATTGACAAGTTTTTAAGAATCATTAGAAAGTTTTTATGAAGTTGCAGAAATAAACTTTGGTTCTCGTAAAATGTAAACGGTTCCCATTTGAAAGGTATAAACCAGCTATGCCAATATATATAAACAAAAAATCCATATGATTATTCATAGACATTGAATGGAAAGTCTAACACATCAGCTGAAGGTACATATTATTATGACGTGCAAGCTGTATGATCGAACACATGCTCGTTCGCCTAGCTTTCGTGCCGATTGAGCTAGCTGTCACAACCACGCTAGTGCTGTTTATAAACCAGACATGACATGAATGTTATTCTACCACCATGTCACTTTACCATCGTGTTAACTACCATTTGGGTGTCAGTTCCAGAAAACATTTCTCATGTTGGACGGGTCTTGATCATGTCGATTTGTTTAAACTTTGACACTTTGATTTTAAGTTTCTAAAGTCGTCTATTTTAGATGTCTAGAGAGAGCTTTCGAGTTTAAAGTTAGACTTTATTATCAGATAAATCCTTACAGAGATTTGGAAAGTTGAGCCTCATTTGTAGGAAGATAGATGTTTTCTAAAACTCTTTAATATCTACTTCATTTCTCTTTTTCATTAGAAACAAATTAGCGCAATGGGTTGCTATAAGTTGGATTTTACAGATTTTTTTTTTGTTGATTATGAAGGAAAATTGTTTCGTACAAACACGCAATTCGTATTCATTCGTTAAGCGTTACCTATTCTGCAGTGACTTCATCTCATGGGTATTTTGATAAAAAATACCCTCAGTAAGTACCTAATACCAACCATACCTCAGTGCAAAAAAAAGTGTTTATTTCAATAATCATGAAAGTTTTGCTCGATCTCAACCATTAAAATGATGTCATTCCAGAGTCTAATATAGAAACGCTATCAAATCGAGTTAATGTTTTACTGCCATTTCGCTGAAATACTTAGTTTTAGTTACTGATTTGTGTACAAATGTTTGCCAAACCCGAGATTACCGCAGTTGTGCGACTGATTCTCGATGCAATGCTGCAATGCAGCTGAAAACCCCGAGAGAAACTATAAAGTAGTTTAAGTATGATGCAGATTTATTGCAGATGCGAGTTTCAGAGCAGTTTCTAGGTTATTTAATGTTAAAAATAATGGATATCATTTAGAAAATGCAGACACCTTAACGAACGGGAATAGATTACTTTCTCTTTAGATACCAATAGAGAATTAATCTTAAGAGACGTTTGCATTTAACAATTCGCATCGCATGGCGAAATAACTTCCCTAGTTTTAGCAGACTTTATTTTAATTTTAAATATGACGAAACCCTGTTCATGACCGGAAACCGAGGTAATGTCAATCTCGATAATACAAAATTATAGTCGCAGCTGGATTTCACTCATACCAGCCGTATTTTAGGGGAACTATTTCATTTTCCCTGATATAGATGTATACTTTGTAATAGTCTAGCTAGATATGTAAACTTCAAACATGTACATTTATAATAATAATCGGATTTAATCTAGCGCAATGAGCACAGCCGCACCTAGCTTTGAATTAATTAAGTATTCAATTGAAAACCTTACAAATAAACCCTCAGATCTATTCGACGGAATGTGTCAGCGAAATCACGAGCGGAAATAAAGTGCGCAACACAGAGATTTAAATCACGGAGGGTGGAACGAGATGACGAAATAATATCGCGAATGAATGACGTGATAGCCCCCTGCGGCGAGGGCATTCGTTCGGAAGGGTGGCACGCGACCCACCGCCGACCGACAATATATTTGACGGTTTCAAATGAGAATTCAAACTAATAAATATGTCATTCAATGTTTAGCTGTACTGTAATTGATTCAAGAACAAATGATGCGTGTTTATTTCGATGATTTATTACGGTTACAGTAAGACGTTGACTTTTAAGACGAATTCGTACAGTAATGTTTCGTTTTTATGTGTTCTGTGCGTAAAAAATGGCCGTCCTTAGCTGTACGCGTGTCGTATGCGGGGTGACGACGACGTTGCCGGTCACGTGACCGGGTGTCACGAAGATGTCAGCCCCTCGGGTGGCACGACCACGAGGGAGTTTTTAACAAGTAAGAATTCCATGATTAGTACCTAAAACGTGAGTAACTTCGTCGCAGTTAATCAACAACCTTCGCATGGCAAAGACATTTTCAAACTCCAATCATTTCCAAAACTCAGTCTTTAAATTCCCTTTCCAAAACTTTTGGAGAATCTGCTCCCCTTCTCTCTATAGAAAAGGTATTTGAATCAGGAATACAATAGAATATTCAATCGGGTAAACTCGGCAGCTCAATCTCCGTATTTCGAGTAGATACTTTCAATGAGAAAGTTTCCCGAGCTCCACAACCCTGAGAGTTCGATGCCTCCTCCCAGACACACCTTCGATATTATTGATAAAGCCGCATTTCCACTGACCGACTATTGTTGATGTCTCCCGCGATAAAGGCAGTATTTTCCTTGAAATATTTGATGTTGGAAAAGTTTCTTTAATGACTCTACACTTAGGCGCTTTTGTTTTGTCAGGTTTCCTTCATATTATACAGTTCTCTAAATAAGGATTGAAATAAAAGTTTATTTATAAACGCTGCTTAAAGTAAAGTTAGGAAGTAATGATTTCAGCCGTCTTTTTTTTCCTTAACTTTAAAAGTAACGTTTAAGAGTATAAATAAACCCCATTTATACATATAAATAAACTCCAAGTTGTGTAGAACCTTTAACTACCGCCGTTTTTTCTTAGCTGCTTTTAAGTAAGGTTTTTACTCGTATTTTGCATCTTATATAAATGTCAAAGCGATCCATATTGTTCGCTTAGTGAATACTTTGCTTAACACCCCCATGTTATTATAGAAGATTGAACAAAAACAATAAAAGGGAGACAGTTGCTTGTTCAGTGTCGAGACACCGACGATTACGAAACCCTTTCGAGAAGCTGACGAATCCGCTAATGTAAGTGGATTGAATAATACAATGATATATCGTACAATGAATAAGATTATGCAGATTTGACTTAACCCGGAAAATACAATCTATACTTTATACTATTTAATGTAAAAGTAACTCTGTCTGTCTGGTAACTTTCACTCCTAATCCACTGAACTACACGAAACTTTGCTTATTCATAAAAGTAAAGTTTTCGCGAGCAGCTACATATTGCACGACTCTTAATGCGAAGCATTAGAGTGTGCTCTACGATCGAAAAATTTTTTTTGCCCCATTTCAGTAACTGTTTTTATTGTTACACTCCTGCTAGTACACAGAACCTACTTAATTTATATACCATTGTATAGATGATTAAATGGAGATTAATACTGTACTTTTTAACAATTGATTTAATGCAGCAGAAATGGAAAAAGCATAAAAATAGTTGAAAAAAAATTCCTGTCCGTCAATTTATGAACCCTGAAAACATTGTAGCTTGCGATAAAATCAATTAATTGAGTAAATTTTTTTTTATACATTTGTTTCAGCCGTAGAAGGAACCCTATTGAAAATGGCTCTTTTATTCAAAGTAGTTTAATTATAATTAATAAAATACTAACTAAAATATAATATCTTTAACTAAATATTTCCAACCTTTGACTTGAAGTTGCCTAGCAACCGCCAAGTAAATATCTTTGTCAGTCGTTGACATTACGACTTCATGAAAAGTGATAAATTGTTCATTTTTAAACTATGTTTTGAATTTCTTTTTCGTTTATGAATGAGTGATAAGTATGAGGCGTGCACTTTTGGATTTTCCAAACTATTTTTAAGATATTTACGTATTATTTGAACTACAAACTTTTATAACGGTTCAAATTAATACACACATCAAAAGTGTCTAGGGATCAACATATATTTTTGCAATAACTTTTCTCCTG
The DNA here is from genome assembly GCA_948150665.1 of Conistra vaccinii. Taxonomy (NCBI): domain Eukaryota; kingdom Metazoa; phylum Arthropoda; class Insecta; order Lepidoptera; family Noctuidae; genus Conistra; species Conistra vaccinii. Next base: position 1,354,210 of record OX411324.1, read on the forward strand.
ATTGATATTAATTAAAATTTTCTTTAAGGATTCATCAAATAAAGTGTTTTCGTTTGTCACAGTAACGATAAACCAAGTCACCTTTGCATTAATAAAGAAATTTGCCATTTTCCTAATAAAGGGATTTTTGACATTTGAACCACTAACATTAAAGTTCGAAAAAAAGACTGAAATAACAGTTTTCTTTAAAATTTTATTGGGTAACTTAAACAATTAATAATCCGTGTTTCTACCGCGAACACTAACAACACAAGAACATCGGTTTGGCATACTCAAAATGAGTTCATCCAAATCACGCTGTGGAATGGCCGCCCATGTTCGTTGCAACAACAAAAAAAGGTCTTCTTGCGACTGGATACCCTCCATATTCGGCAGAGCTCTTCTCTGTAGCATATCCCATGCATGCTCAATCGGGTTCAAGTCTGGCGACTGAGCAGGCCAGGGCAGGACATTGATGTTAGCTGCGGCGAGAGTCTGTCTTACAACTCTTGCGGTGTGCGGTCGTGCATTATCATGCATTAACTGAAATAAGGGACCGATTTGCACTTGTAGAGGAACGATGACGTCTGATACAATCGTCTCAGCATAAATTTGAGCGTTGAGGTTGCCTCTGATCCAAATCAACTCAGTTCTTCCGCCGATCCAAATACCCGCCCATACCATGATGGTTCCACCACTATAAGGATGGACTTCCTGGCAGGATTTTAATCGCTGTTGGCGTCCAGGGGTTCTCCAGTGTCGTATACGTCTTGTATCCGGTCTCATACCAAAACGAGACTCATCAGAAAAGCACACGAAACGCCATTGTTCTTCTGCCCAATTTCTGTGTTCAAGAGCCCATTGATATCGAATCCTACGATTGTGCATTGCTATAGGTGGTACCCGTAGCGGTCTTCGGGAATGAAGGTTCACTTCATGCAAGCGGTTTCTGACTGTTTGGTCGCTAATTAAGTTCCCTGAAGAGTGATGAAGCCTCACGGCTAACATCATGGCGGTTATTGTTGGAGCTCTTCGAGCTAAGATTTGAATGTATCGGTCTTGTCTCCGTGTGGTGCAGCGATACCGTCCTCCATGGCGCTCAGCCACGGTACCAGTGCTTCGGTAACGTGTCCAAAGTCGACTGATAACACTCTGACTTGTATTCAGAGCTAAAGCCACAGTACGTTGCCGGGAACCAGCTTCTATCATTCCCACGGCTCTGAGCATTTCTTCCCTGCTTAAATGACGTCGCTGCTCCATAATAACGTTGGTTTTAATCAGTAGTAGGGAAACAGTAGCACTAATAATGTCTTCAATGCGTTGTATGTTTTTATAGGGAAAATATTGACAGCTGATTTTCATCTTTTACTCGAATTTGATTCACAGTTCCTGATTCAAATTATGAAATGCACCAAAAAGGATCCATATAAATTTATAAAATCATAAATTTATTACAAAGCCACATCTCAATCTCAAGAAATCCGCATAAAAATGCTTGATCCCTAGACACTTTTGATGTGTGTAATTATCTTCAGCGCTTCTTCGCTTAATAAATATTCTTATTCTGCAAGCTTGAACCAGTTAACTGCCCATCATTTTTGTATCAGGTGGTACTGCAAAGGGCGTTTCTCTTAAAAAAAAACCACCCATGTTCAACGTAAATTATGGACTTTTAAGTGGTAGCTATCCAGTAACTGCAGCCCTATTTAAGCTGTCAGTAAACATGACGCTAAAATAACCAATGTTTACGTATGTGCCCCAAGAAAAGCAATTTACTTAATTGCTATATTTTCCAAGTTCATTTCTGAAGAAAAACTTTCATTGAACCGTCGCTGACGTCACCAAGTTTTAAGGGTTGCACGAACTTGTGATAATGCTTGAAGAATAGAAATATGAACACGTTATTCGGTTTCAAAAGGGGCGAATCTGGGGAAAAGACTGACTGCAAGGATTAAAATATTGTTATTTCATCATCAAAATTACACCAAAACAACATACTGAAAATACAACCGGAACACATCAGGAGTCCTCTAAAAACAAAACGGAAAAACATCTGTTTCCTGAGGCTCGCTTTCCACGAAAATATGAATAATGCATTCCTCGGCCCCTTAGCCCCGTGGTGACTCCCCTGCCTCAATTATTATTTAATATCAATTAGCTCGCACTGCTGCAGTCAATAGATAGTTAAAGAATCAACCAACTACACGAGAACCTTGGATTCCTTTATATTAAAAAGGCCTTGGGCCAAAAACGAGGTCCCTATAATTTGGCGGAGGCAACCCTAGTCCGGTTTACGAGGGGTTAGCGAATCTTATGCACTGCTTCATATTTCATTTGTTTGTTGCTGAAATAACATAAGGGGAAGATTCTGTATAATGCAAAGGTTTTATCATTCATGTTGGTTTATTAAAATATTTACAAAATACTTCAGATATTATGGAAATAGATTTTTTATGGTGTACCTAAGATATTTTATTTTATGGGCCGGGTAGATATGCAAGCTATATCAACATGATATGCCGTAGACCCTTCAGTGGCACGTACACCAATATTTTTTCTGTTTTATTGGTTGTGTAACGGCTGCATCGGTTGAAAGGTTGTAAATATTTCAAAAAGCCGACGTTTAAGGCTTGTAAATAATTTTCTGCTGTTTTTCGTAGTCTTCAACGACAGAACGTACAACTCTTTAACTTCTTCCACGCATTACTTTTCTAACATTTAGGACATTACAAAGTGCAAAAATAAAACACATGTACCTACTGAGTACTTAACAGATCAGTGGACCAGACAATAAATTGTACGTTAGGTACATTTCGGCATTAAAAGAGCTTAAAGCTACATAAAGGTGGATGTTCCAAAATTCCAAAAACATTCGGATTTAATTGTAATCGACCCTCGTGTCGGTGATGTACAAACATCGAGTCTGGTTTGTGTAAACACTCATTGTGTGACAATGGATATATTTTATTAGAAGTCGTTTGTCACTTCCTACACGTGCCGAGGTTTGCCTGTCTATGCGGATAAATACACACATCAAAAGTGTCTAGGGATCAACATATATTTTTGCAATAACTTTTCTCCTGATTGATATTAATTAAAATTTTCTTTAAGGATTCATCAAATAAAGTGTTTTCGTTTGTCACAGTAACGATAAACCAAGTCACCTTTGCATTAATAAAGAAATTTGCCATTTTCCTAATAAAGGGATTTTTGACATTTGAACCACTAACATTAAAGTTCGAAAAAAAGACTGAAATAACAGTTTTCTTTAAAATTTTATTGGGTAACTTAAACAATTAATAATCCGTGTTTCTACCGCGAACACTAACAACACAAGAACATCGGTTTGGCATACTCAAAATGAGTTCATCCAAATCACGCTGTGGAATGGCCGCCCATGTTCGTTGCAACAACAAAAAAAGGTCTTCTTGCGACTGGATACCCTCCATATTCGGCAGAGCTCTTCTCTGTAGCATATCCCATGCATGCTCAATCGGGTTCAAGTCTGGCGACTGAGCAGGCCAGGGCAGGACATTGATGTTAGCTGCGGCGAGAGTCTGTCTTACAACTCTTGCGGTGTGCGGTCGTGCATTATCATGCATTAACTGAAATAAGGGACCGATTTGCACTTGTAGAGGAACGATGACGTCTGATACAATCGTCTCAGCATAAATTTGAGCGTTGAGGTTGCCTCTGATCCAAATCAACTCAGTTCTTCCGCCGATCCAAATACCCGCCCATACCATGATGGTTCCACCACTATAAGGATGGACTTCCTGGCAGGATTTTAATCGCTGTTGGCGTCCAGGGGTTCTCCAGTGTCGTATACGTCTTGTATCCGGTCTCATACCAAAACGAGACTCATCAGAAAAGCACACGAAACGCCATTGTTCTTCTGCCCAATTTCTGTGTTCAAGAGCCCATTGATATCGAATCCTACGATTGTGCATTGCTATAGGTGGTACCCGTAGCGGTCTTCGGGAATGAAGGTTCACTTCATGCAAGCGGTTTCTGACTGTTTGGTCGCTAATTAAGTTCCCTGAAGAGTGATGAAGCCTCACGGCTAACATCATGGCGGTTATTGTTGGAGCTCTTCGAGCTAAGATTTGAATGTATCGGTCTTGTCTCCGTGTGGTGCAGCGATACCGTCCTCCATGGCGCTCAGCCACGGTACCAGTGCTTCGGTAACGTGTCCAAAGTCGACTGATAACACTCTGACTTGTATTCAGAGCTAAAGCCACAGTACGTTGCCGGGAACCAGCTTCTATCATTCCCACGGCTCTGAGCATTTCTTCCCTGCTTAAATGACGTCGCTGCTCCATAATAACGTTGGTTTTAATCAGTAGTAGGGAAACAGTAGCACTAATAATGTCTTCAATGCGTTGTATGTTTTTATAGGGAAAATATTGACAGCTGATTTTCATCTTTTACTCGAATTTGATTCACAGTTCCTGATTCAAATTATGAAATGCACCAAAAAGGATCCATATAAATTTATAAAATCATAAATTTATTACAAAGCCACATCTCAATCTCAAGAAATCCGCATAAAAATGCTTGATCCCTAGACACTTTTGATGTGTGTAATTATCTTCAGCGCTTCTTCGCTTAATAAATATTCTTATTCTGCAAGCTTGAACCAGTTAACTGCCCATCATTTTTGTATCAGGTGGTACTGCAAAGGGCGTTTCTCTTAAAAAAAAACCACCCATGTTCAACGTAAATTATGGACTTTTAAGTGGTAGCTATCCAGTAACTGCAGCCCTATTTAAGCTGTCAGTAAACATGACGCTAAAATAACCAATGTTTACGTATGTGCCCCAAGAAAAGCAATTTACTTAATTGCTATATTTTCCAAGTTCATTTCTGAAGAAAAACTTTCATTGAACCGTCGCTGACGTCACCAAGTTTTAAGGGTTGCACGAACTTGTGATAATGCTTGAAGAATAGAAATATGAACACGTTATTCGGTTTCAAAAGGGGCGAATCTGGGGAAAAGACTGACTGCAAGGATTAAAATATTGTTATTTCATCATCAAAATTACACCAAAACAACATACTGAAAATACAACCGGAACACATCAGGAGTCCTCTAAAAACAAAACGGAAAAACATCTGTTTCCTGAGGCTCGCTTTCCACGAAAATATGAATAATGCATTCCTCGGCCCCTTAGCCCCGTGGTGACTCCCCTGCCTCAATTATTATTTAATATCAATTAGCTCGCACTGCTGCAGTCAATAGATAGTTAAAGAATCAACCAACTACACGAGAACCTTGGATTCCTTTATATTAAAAAGGCCTTGGGCCAAAAACGAGGTCCCTATAATTTGGCGGAGGCAACCCTAGTCCGGTTTACGAGGGGTTAGCGAATCTTATGCACTGCTTCATATTTCATTTGTTTGTTGCTGAAATAACATAAGGGGAAGATTCTGTATAATGCAAAGGTTTTATCATTCATGTTGGTTTATTAAAATATTTACAAAATACTTCAGATATTATGGAAATAGATTTTTTATGGTGTACCTAAGATATTTTATTTTATGGGCCGGGTAGATATGCAAGCTATATCAACATGATATGCCGTAGACCCTTCAGTGGCACGTACACCAATATTTTTTCTGTTTTATTGGTTGTGTAACGGCTGCATCGGTTGAAAGGTTGTAAATATTTCAAAAAGCCGACGTTTAAGGCTTGTAAATAATTTTCTGCTGTTTTTCGTAGTCTTCAACGACAGAACGTACAACTCTTTAACTTCTTCCACGCATTACTTTTCTAACATTTAGGACATTACAAAGTGCAAAAATAAAACACATGTACCTACTGAGTACTTAACAGATCAGTGGACCAGACAATAAATTGTACGTTAGGTACATTTCGGCATTAAAAGAGCTTAAAGCTACATAAAGGTGGATGTTCCAAAATTCCAAAAACATTCGGATTTAATTGTAATCGACCCTCGTGTCGGTGATGTACAAACATCGAGTCTGGTTTGTGTAAACACTCATTGTGTGACAATGGATATATTTTATTAGAAGTCGTTTGTCACTTCCTACACGTGCCGAGGTTTGCCTGTCTATGCGGATAAATACACACATCAAAAGTGTCTAGGGATCAACATATATTTTTGCAATAACTTTTCTCCTGATTGATATTAATTAAAATTTTCTTTAAGGATTCATCAAATAAAGTGTTTTCGTTTGTCACAGTAACGATAAACCAAGTCACCTTTGCATTAATAAAGAAATTTGCCATTTTCCTAATAAAGGGATTTTTGACATTTGAACCACTAACATTAAAGTTCGAAAAAAAGACTGAAATAACAGTTTTCTTTAAAATTTTATTGGGTAACTTAAACAATTAATAATCCGTGTTTCTACCGCGAACACTAACAACACAAGAACATCGGTTTGGCATACTCAAAATGAGTTCATCCAAATCACGCTGTGGAATGGCCGCCCATGTTCGTTGCAACAACAAAAAAAGGTCTTCTTGCGACTGGATACCCTCCATATTCGGCAGAGCTCTTCTCTGTAGCATATCCCATGCATGCTCAATCGGGTTCAAGTCTGGCGACTGAGCAGGCCAGGGCAGGACATTGATGTTAGCTGCGGCGAGAGTCTGTCTTACAACTCTTGCGGTGTGCGGTCGTGCATTATCATGCATTAACTGAAATAAGGGACCGATTTGCACTTGTAGAGGAACGATGACGTCTGATACAATCGTCTCAGCATAAATTTGAGCGTTGAGGTTGCCTCTGATCCAAATCAACTCAGTTCTTCCGCCGATCCAAATACCCGCCCATACCATGATGGTTCCACCACTATAAGGATGGACTTCCTGGCAGGATTTTAATCGCTGTTGGCGTCCAGGGGTTCTCCAGTGTCGTATACGTCTTGTATCCGGTCTCATACCAAAACGAGACTCATCAGAAAAGCACACGAAACGCCATTGTTCTTCTGCCCAATTTCTGTGTTCAAGAGCCCATTGATATCGAATCCTACGATTGTGCATTGCTATAGGTGGTACCCGTAGCGGTCTTCGGGAATGAAGGTTCACTTCATGCAAGCGGTTTCTGACTGTTTGGTCGCTAATTAAGTTCCCTGAAGAGTGATGAAGCCTCACGGCTAACATCATGGCGGTTATTGTTGGAGCTCTTCGAGCTAAGATTTGAATGTATCGGTCTTGTCTCCGTGTGGTGCAGCGATACCGTCCTCCATGGCGCTCAGCCACGGTACCAGTGCTTCGGTAACGTGTCCAAAGTCGACTGATAACACTCTGACTTGTATTCAGAGCTAAAGCCACAGTACGTTGCCGGGAACCAGCTTCTATCATTCCCACGGCTCTGAGCATTTCTTCCCTGCTTAAATGACGTCGCTGCTCCATAATAACGTTGGTTTTAATCAGTAGTAGGGAAACAGTAGCACTAATAATGTCTTCAATGCGTTGTATGTTTTTATAGGGAAAATATTGACAGCTGATTTTCATCTTTTACTCGAATTTGATTCACAGTTCCTGATTCAAATTATGAAATGCACCAAAAAGGATCCATATAAATTTATAAAATCATAAATTTATTACAAAGCCACATCTCAATCTCAAGAAATCCGCATAAAAATGCTTGATCCCTAGACACTTTTGATGTGTGTAGATTGTAGTTGGGGATAAAGTATAATTATTAAAAGTTGGCTAGATATTTAGGTATTGGAGGAGCTCGTGGCTAAGTAATAACAAGCCGCACGGGTCGATCAAGGGATGGGTGACCATCTTTACATACCGAGACTCCTCCGTGCCTCGGAAAGTACGTTAAGCCCTTGGTTCCGGCTGTCATTCGTGGATCTTTGACAGTCGTTACGAGTAGTCAGAAGCCCGAATGTCTGACACCAGTCTTACCCAGTGGCGTATTTACCCTAGGGCCAAAAGGGCCATGGCCCGGGGCGGTAGGCTGCGAGGGGCGGAGCAGCCTAACCTGTCCGAGTCAGGGTGCCACAAGTCCCAAGCTCGCTTCGTTCGCCCTTGCATCCAAAGTTTTCCTTGTAGTAACATTGCCTTTTGTCCATACACAAAATGTTTTATTGCGCTAACACTCAACCGAAACACCAAATTACAATGCAATGCTTTTTGGGTGGGAAATTATGGAATAACTTCTGCTTTGGGCGGCGCGGGAGGGCGTGTCAGACTCTTACTGACTAAAACCCACCCGTGTTCCTTCAGTTGCCTGTTTGTTGCCAGGGGCCACGGTATCCCTTTCGGACTTTCCCGCGACCCTGGCCGGCATCGGCCCTAGCGGACCCCGTCAGTTGTGCTGACATTTCTTTAAGGCGCGCATGGAACAAAACGCGCTGTCGAGCCGGGCCTGTCCCTTATTGGCAGCAAGCATTGCTCACCGTCTCCGCAAGCCCGCGCGTAGGCGCGCTACCGTAGGGTGGCCGGAAATCGGCTATGGATTCCCGACGCCCAGGGCGTCTCCAGCGGCGACTAGGGACGTGAGGGCGCCTAATTTGCCTCTCTCTTGACTCTCATGTCCTCTCGCTCGGTACCATGGCCTGGACCAGGGCCGGACGCGAGAGGTCACCGCTACCAATCGCTTCCACGAGGGCGCGGCGGTGCTCCGCCCTAGCCGAGCAGGCCTCCACCGTATGCTCCACCGTGTCCTCCGGGCGATCCACACAATGGTGACACCTGGGCGTTTCTTCCCGCCTTATCTAGAACAGGAACCTCCCAGCCCCAGCATGCTCCAGTCTGGGAGCCAAACGTCGGAAATGCTTCACGAAGTTACACCGGTTGTCGAGGACGAGTCCCAAGTACTTCATCGTCAACTCGACGCCGCCGCGCCGATGTAAACCCCTTCTACCGTTATTTGGGAACCCGACGGTGGCATGTCCGAGGACCAAGAAAACACATGGCCTCGAAATGTGCAGGGCTACCTCGAGTCCCAATTGCCGGATCCTATCGACGATTGTCGTTACCCCGCGTGACGCTAGTTCGACCTCCGCCTGGTGCGACCTCCCCTGCGCCAGGACCAACGTGTCGTCAGCGTAGCAAACCAAGCTGACGCCGCTAGCAGGTCGGCGCGGAGCACCCAGTCGTATCTGACATCCCACAGATGCGACCCCGATCCCTGTGGGACATCGCAAGACATCCCTCGCCGGTTCCATTCTCACTCGTGACTGGTGTAGATGACGGCCCTGTCCGTCAAATAGGCCTCGACCACACGACGAGGTAGGTCTAGTGATACCGGAGTGCCTCCCATGCAACTCCAGGGCAGGGTATTGAAGGTATTGGCAATATCTAGAGACACCGCCAAGACGACCCCACCTCGGGCCACAGCATTCCCTGTCTGCCGCGGCGTCCACCGTAGACCTCCCCCTGCGGAAACTAAACTGGCTCTCCGCCAAATCCGGCCCCTCCCGCACTAGCCGCCCGACGAGACGGTCTGCAATGACTCTTTCAAAGAGCTTGCCCACCTCGTACAATGCAAAATTACGGGTTATAAACGGGTCTAGGTAGCGCCACTGCTGTGGCACTTTATCCGATAGTGAGGAATGTTCAATGAACACACACTGGGGTTTTATATTATAATATTAAAACTTATTGATTTTTTTCGTTAATTTATGGGGCGGCAAACCTTACAGGCCCAGGGCGCTGAATCTTAAAATACGCCACTGGTCTTACCAAGGGGTATCGTATTACGCTGGGTTGTGGAAGTCAAATAGGTAGTCGCTCCATGTAAAATACTGGTATTCAGCTACATCCGGTTAGACTGGAAGCCGACCCCGAGATAGCTGGGAAAATGGCTAGGAAGATAGATTGGCTAGATATTTAGGTATTTCTTTTCTTCTTAACTTTGAAGGCTGCTCTCGCGTCCCGTGGTCGCTATTTCGGCGAGACACAATGGCTTTTTAATTGTTTTTTAACTACGGGATTTGACGGGTTTTTCAATGCACAATGTAAACCATTGAAGATTGAGGGTAGTTACATAAATTCTTATTATTCCTTAGAAACTGTAGAGTTGCACAAAGTTTGTAAGCGAATGAAGTCACTTTCTCACATGTTTCCCGAATCAAATAAGTACGAGTAATACTATAACTCGTACTTATTTACTCGTAATACGTAATACTCGTAATACTACCCTCGGAAACGTTTTAGATGCGGGCCAAGCAAGCTGCCAGCTAGTGTTACTAATGTAAGGGATGTGTAAGTTACAGTCCATAATATATGAATGAGGCCGTGAGAACAGCTGTCTATACTACCTATTTTCATGCTGCCTACCTGGAAACAAGAGTGATAGAGGAGTCTGAGTCTGTGCCTCTATTTTTGAGGAGTTATGTTGCAATTTGTATTTGACTGTGATATTTGACCTTCCAAAAGAGCCTTAAAGAAAATATTCCCCGATAGATAGATATTATTATATTATATATTATTAATATTCTAATAGTATTCCTATTTTATTTATTTATATTATTTTGCCTATTTGATGTAAGAAAAATGGTTTTTCAAACAGTGATGTACAGACCATACAATAAAATAACAACCGTGTTAAAATGTATTTGTTTTTTTGGTCACTGCTCCTACACCTACCTACTTAGCTAGGGTAGTGAGAAATCGTGAAAATTCTTAGTGAGGTGGTAGCATTTAGTTCCGTGCGAGACCTGTTACAGCGCCGTCATTATATCGTGAAATGTACACGCGAGGCAGGTGATTTACAACACACCTTTATCTACAGTCGGTATTTTATATGATCGTTAAAAGCTCTTGAACTTTTGGTTATGCTTATTTTGAACGGAACAGTTTAAATACTGGATAAATCAAAGTGAATTGAAAATATATTTTTGGGTTAGAAACCAAAAAAAAAAATAGGTTAATTAAGGCACACATCACAGACGGCTCTACGTACTTAATTTATAAATAAGTTACTAAAATTACTACAAAACCCTTTTCTATAGAGAAAAGTTTAAAGGAAAGAAACTAACTTGAAATAACCAGGCCAAGTTCAGATTAAAAGTGAATGTTTTCATAAATTAAGCACGCATTTTCACGTGATTGAGCTTCGAACATTGTTGTTCGGCTCGCTGAACAAATAAAGATCAGTGCACACCAGTGGCGCGTGTTAACATTATAATAAGCCTAATAAACAATAGTTATTTGTTATACAAGAGTGCAAAGTTGCTTTTTAACCGCGTGTTCAATTTTGATGACCGAGCAAGCGAAGGATTCTAAAATTGAATCACGAGCGCAGCGAGTGATTCAAAATTAGAAGCCTGAGCGTTAGCGAGGGAATCAAAAGAGCACGAGGTGAAAAATCTTTGCACTCGAGTGCAACACGTAACTTTTCATTCCACCTCAGCGAGGAAATGACTAAATGCAAAAAAAAAAACCTTTACAATCACAAGATAGGTACACTTTTATTTCAGTTTAGGTATTAATTACTACATTATAACAGGTAAGTATTACAGAATAATCTTTAAATTATAACAAAATAATACTAAGGTATAATTAAGAAAATTTTAAAGTAACGTTGCTACAGTTATTTAAATTGAGTGTAATATTTTTGTTTGGTACTGTAATATTGGTGTTAGTCACTTGTGTACTGTTTTTCGGTAAACTATCTGTCATACTTAATAGTTGTACCGATTCATCGGATTCCCTTGGCGTGAATGTTGGAGAGAGAGGGAGATGGTTAGGTGTTTCATAACGGCTTATTTTTGATGTAGAAGGGCCAGTCCAAGGATCCGATTGAGGCTCTTTCAGTGTAATGGCTCCTACGATGCCTTCACATATTTTAGACTTATTTTGGATGGAATCCTCTATGTATCCCTCTACAACTGCATTGGACTTCCAGCCTCCGTGGCGCTTAAGGGACAGGAGATCAGCTCCGGAATCAGCCAAAAGTGTGGCTGAAGTTCGTCGGAAACAATGACCCGTGTACAACAGGGGTTCTGGAAGTTCAAGAAATGTTGCTATTTCTCGTGGGATACTGCCAATTTTATTAGTACCCATAGGCTGTCTAACACACTTTCCATTGCGATACTGTAGAAAAAATCGATTGATTGGAGTGTTAGGCGGGCGTAAGGCTTGATATTTCTCAACAATCGTTACGTATTCCTTGCGAATGACGAAGTTGCGGTCTCTTTTTGTCTTTGTATTAGGTAAATTAATTAATAGTAAGTCATCTGAATGTTTCTCAATGTTTTTGACATTAAGTTGTGTTAGTTCATTAGTTCGACATGCTCCGTTTATTCCAATAATAAGAACAACCTGTAACGTAAAGAGTATTGTAGTAGATAAATGAATAAAATTGATATGAACGCATAATTATGCCTATCAACATCTACTAAGTATACTATTTAATTGAGATTAATATACTTAAGTAGATACTGAATGTGCAACTGACTTACTTTTGCCGCCAAATATACGGAATCGGGTGCTTCGTTAAGAAACTTTTCAATATCAGATACTGTGAAAACCTTCGATTTTTTTGGTTGATGACCAGATGAGGCTCTTTTTAAAAATGCCACTAGTTTAGGATAGGTATCGATATGTTTGTCTTTTTTCATCTTTATTGTTGCTTTTAACATCGAATACGTACTCCATAGAGTGCTTGCTTTCTTGTTCTCGGATAATTCTATAAAATATGCCAGCAAAACGTTTTCTGAGAAAGTTTTGGCTCCTTTTGCTAGTCGCCACGTGTTGAACATATCGTACTGTTTTAAATACTTCTCGCGTGATTGTTGAGGGAGAAAGCTCATTTGCGCATTATTAACAGTTTCAGTCAATTCTGTTGGCGTCAAGCAAACTTCCTCGTCGCTAGAATCACTCATTTTAGTTTTTTCACTTGTTTTCAAGTTTCTTGTTTTTAATAAAAGGTTTAACAATGACGTGAAAAAATGCCGCGTAAAGAACCGCGTACAAAGCAAATTGAAAAAAGAACACCAAGAAGGTTCCGAGTCTGAGTTTTTAAAAAAAGAAAAAAAAAGTTGTATGATATATTCGGCACCATAGAGGTAGCAGTAAATAGGTTTAATGTTTTTTTTTAATTCACAAACTTAGTGCACACGATGTTCTAAATTCAATTTACTTTATCCTCTAGCGAATAAAAACGGCTTTTCCACTCAGATATTGAAGATTAAAAATACTCTTTCCGAGATGGTGGGATGAAAAATATTTCTCATGTTTAAGTAATCGGCAAAAATTACGACTTTCATAATTTCCCTTTAGGAGTTAAGAGTGTTTATTCTGAAAGTTGGCAACGTCGCAAATAGATGTCAAATATTTCGCTGTTTTGATTAATTTGATAATATTTCTGTATGGAAATAAAAAATGTGGCTAACTAGCGAACTAGAATATTGATTATGAAATGCAATAATTAATATTGTAACACCGAATAGTTAGTTTTAGATGTAAAAAAAGTATTTGGAAACTTTCCAAATGCCTTTTTTTCACCTAAAACGGGTACAACATCAAATTCAATGTTATAATTGCAATTCATTAGATATTAATATTCTAGTCAATTGGTTAACCACATTTCTTATTTCCATACAGTATTATTTCCAAATTAATCGAAACAGGTAAATATTTAACAGCTATTTACGACGTTGCCAACTTTTAGGATGCACCCTCTTAAGCCTTTCAGGGGTTTTGAAGAAATTACTTTTGAATTCGATTTTGAAGAGATGAATTTTCAAAATTCCTTCCTTTTGTAAGGAACTCTAGTATTTTCATGCTTCCAGACCGAGCGGTTTAGGATGTGCATTGTGTCAGTGACAGAATGAATGAATTTTAGCACGACGAAGTAGCATTCCGATGTTTTTAACCCATGTGAGAAAGACACTGTGTTATTGCACTAATTGTCGCAAGAGTGGTGCTGAGCGGCCCAGATTTTTGTCCCTAGGTTACAGTAGCAGTACTTAATATTGGGTTTTTCCATTTGAAAATTCTCAGTAGCAGCCTGAAATCTTGATGTGTGCCCAGTTTGTGGTAATAAGCTGGCCCCCTATAACCGAGAGATTTCTAACTTAACTACACAAATTTATCGCCTTTAAAAAAAATTATTGGCTTACATACTTTTCAGTTGTAAGGGTTGGACACCTGCATATGTTCATGCATTGAAAAACCCTAAAGAAGGAAATTAACTAAGCCATCGATATTAGTTGAAATTACATGAAATCAAGGAACATACACATTTTGATCCTGCCGCATCCACAAAGCGCAGTACGTGTCACTCGCCTCAACAATCCCAGTTATTATTTATTTACTGGCTCTGTCCTTGACGTGCCGACCTATCCGGCCATTATGCCATGCATGCATATCATTCATAAGCCTACTAGCTTGTCTGACGCACGCCTCTGTCTGCTAGTGAAAGCTTTGTGCCACAAAGCTTTCACGACCATTAGCACAAATATCTTGCTAATTTTAGGGTTCCGTAGCCAACGTATTCGACGATTTAAAACAGCTTCAATTTTTTACCCGACTTCGGCGAGGGTTATGATTTTGACCGGTATGTATGTATGTATGTATGTATGTATGTATGTATGTATGTATGTATGTATGTATGTATGTTCATCTGTAACCTCATAACTTCTAAACCACTGATCATAATTTGACAAATGAGATATCGTTAGAAGCGTCCTGATTGTCCGCTGGTTATAGGCTATATGAAATTACACTAAATTCAATATGGCGCCCTCTAGAGGACATAAAGTCACGAACGAAAAAAATTTTTAAATCATACCATGTGTGGTATCAAATGAAAGGGCTTGACGAGCACATTACAAATATGTATATATATTATATTTTTAAAGTACATAAATATGTTTAAATTGTTGAAAACATGCAAAAGTAAGACTGTGCTACGTACGGCGGCGCGGCTGTAAAATTTATACCTGTTATACAATTTAACCTATACAAAAAAGAATAAAGCGGCTCTGCAAATACTTTATTACGAAATTATAACCCCAAAACAAATTAAATAAAAAGCAAGTTTAAAAACTATAACCCGACTACTGAAAAATCACGCTCTAAAAAGTATAAAACAAGAAAATATTTCGGACAGAAATCAAGACAGCATAGGTACAAAAATGGTCAAAGTAAAGCCGTAGTCGCATGCCTGTCGGCTACAAAATTATAATGGCATGCGACTACGGCTTTACTTTGACCATTTTTGTACCTATGCTGTCTTGATTTCTGTCCGAAATATTTTCTTGTTTTATACTTTTTAGAGCGTGATTTTTCAGTAGTCGGGTTTTAGTTTTTAAACTTGCTTTTTATTAATAAACAGACCCTAAAGATCTAAACTTCTTGATTTAGAACTTTCTGTAAACGGTTTTGATAACTGAAAGAATATTCTTTGTTTTTTTTTTGTTTTATGTATGTCACCGCCACATTGGTCACTAACTGCATGTGCTATACAACTCACATTCGACGTACATATATCTAACGCCTACTTAGAAAAATAATTAAGTTGAGGTAGCTCCACCTTATGTTAAGTTCAGGTATCTAATTGGCACTTATTTCGAAGTTTAAAAGGCAATTAACTATAGCAGCTAAATAGGCTACTAGTTTACAGAATAGTCGTAAGTACAAGTAATACGAGTAGATAGGTGTTGTTAAGTTCGTAAAAAATTGTACTGAATAAATAACTTTGTGTTTATACAGTTCATTCGAACTCATCTAGTTTTAAAACAGAATTTATTTTGGGCGTGTCAAAGAGTTATTTCCCATTTATAAACAAACACTAAACAGAAGTAAATACATTTAATAAGAGTTTGACCAAAATAACTTGTAACGCACGTCGTAGACTACGGAACTCCCACACTGCGTGTGGTGCAACACACACTTTGCGGATTTCTAACAGCTTATCTTTTTTGTCACCACTCTCACTCAATGAGGCAAAGTGTTTTAATGAATGGTCCGTATTTACGACAATGTCGTTGCGTCCCTAATCCAACGCTTTTGGTGTTTGACACTTGAACCAGCACCGAGTCCACGAGACAATATGGCGTGGATCCCCACAGGGCTCACAATTAGGGTGAACACCCTCCGACAATTACTCGTTGCGCGCGAGTCGCTTAATGGCAGGGATTAGGTTACGCGTAAGTGAAATGCGAAAACGGGACGAACTAGTAGGGTTGCCCCGAACACGAGACAACTATCTATTGTGACATATTTTTTAATTATAAAATTGTGTTTTTTTAACAACGGATTGGTAACGAAAACTGCAAGGGTTCAGTTTTATTAGGGTGCTTGCGAGTGTCAAGTTTGGTCATTCTTTTGAAGTAACTTTTAACGATCCCCTCACCTCTATTAGATGCTTTTTATCTTTTCAGGAATTAGTGGTGTACAAAAACATATCTCTAATTGAACTTTTGTAAACACGAATTACTCATCAATGCAATGATGCTTTATTTCTCGGCCTGAAACACAGGTTTTCATAAACCTAGCTCAGGCAAGTAAGTCTACATTACAGTTAGTATTAAATTTTCTTCGATTGTAATTAATGTTTATTTATTTATTTATTTATTTATTCCCAACACAACTATCATTACAGGTTACCCCAAATCGGTAGCGTGGTCAACACAATATTTACACAATACAATATTTACACAATTTTTTCATAATAGCTTATCACAAAATGTTAATCATAGTTATTTATTTTTTATTTATGAGTTTATTACCGTTTCTAAACTGCAAACATTACAGTGCACCTTTTGACAACCTTATATTTACGTCAAATTTCGGGGCGATTTAGAGGTCAGTTAATCACCGGTCTCGGCAGGGGAGCCGTGCCGACCGGCTACAGACCCCGAGTAGCCGGTAATAGCCGGCCGTCCGGTCCGGGACCGGCTGGGACACGCGTTACCGGCAGGATTACAATCAATTAACTTCATCAACTTTGAACTGGCTGATTCATTTTGGGACTAATGAATGTATTGCTAAATACCTCCCTTATGTGGTGCGAAGTTATATTTTAATGGAGTGTAAAATTATGGCTATGTCAAAATATGTCCAACTAATAATTAATGAATTGAATATAACTGGCGAAATATGGGTGTACTATTAGGTACACCTCTGCTTAACCCTTCGTGGATGGAGTGCGGGCGTGATGTTAAGTTAGTAATGAACGGTGCGCATATGGCTGAATATAATCTTATTCCTTGAGTTAATAAACTTGAAACTTGGCACAAAAAGTACTAGGCTTACATGAATTCAATATAGTATTTCAATCATTAGACGTTGTGCACAATTTCTGAGCAGTAACCAAAAAGTAGGTACTTGGTTTGCATGAATTCACGATAGTATTATGATATGCTACTAATAGGATTTGTATGAGGCAAACAAACAGTTTATAACCTGGATTAACACATAGGATACGTTTTATCCCCGTAGTACGTTTCCCTGGGATAATTTCCAACTTCCACGCGAGCGAAGCTGCGGGAAAAAGCTAGTTATGAACATATTAGGAGTTTGAAAGAATGTTAGTACGTGGCTTTCTGTAGTTTGTATCTACCGAGGGGTAGACAAAAACTACAGTTAAGAAAAACGCTTCAGCAGGTACATATACTATATCTACTAAAGGAAAGTAACACTTTTCAATTATAGAAAACTTGTTCTATTCAACGTAAAGCATTTCTAGATCTGGTGAATTTGACAGTGTTATGTTTATGACTTTATAATAAATCAAACTACATTCATGTTTACATTTCAATCGATCAATCTTGGACTTATATCTCAAAAGAGGGGAGGCACAAAGCCTTGCTCCCCTAACAACAACAGTCACGAAAATAACATCAATTGTACACTCCCACCAAATATACGAGTTTATTAATATTGTAGAAGGGTTTACTTCGGCAAAACTTCATGCAACACTGTATCCCTTACTTTTCTTTCAAGTAAATACTTAATCTTGTACGATTCAAAAACTTATTTTGCATCTACCTACTACTGATCCATGACAGTTTTCAATAAACTGTAGGTACTTTTTTAGTTTCTTGGCACCTGCCCCAGAGTTAGCGCTCTAAACTGACATCTAGCCCATTTTTTTGGAAAGAGCACCGTCTTTTTTCGGTTCCCAGAATCAAGGTTGAAAAAATATTTGTTTTATTAACGCAAAAGTTGTATAAAGTTAAAGTGGGGTGAGCTTCAATTTTCTGAATAACTGACAAACTCCCTAAAAGAGTACCTTTAAATTGTTTAATTAAAATAAATATTTTGATTTTAAAACTCATTTCATTTATCTTCTACTATCCTCTGTCCAAAAGGCACGAGATACCCTACTTCCAACAATTACATTTGAACCAAAAACAAATCAATTCAATCCATTACAGACGCCATGCAGTCTTTATCAAAATAAAATACCACTCACGATACCGTTCAATCCATCGGTAATCAAATTGAAACCGATACCGATACCGCACGTACGTCTTACCGTACGTAGGGTGCATTAAAGAGGCGCACCTCTAGTGCCACTAATGGATGGCTACTAGAGGGGGAAATGGAATTGCAACTGAAATGTATTGCATTCATATCCGACAGTGTTTACGCTGTTACCAAGGCGTACGAGTATGTTACGTGGTCTTTATGTACGGTCAGCAAAAGTGATAGCTAGCTACAACTCCTTTGAAACCAAGTGAAGCGCCAGCCTTTACGCATTACTAAAATCTTTGATATTGTTTTCTGAGTGTCATTTGTGTAAAAAGCTATTAGGAACTACACAAGCAGAAAATATGAATTTTGCAAGCGTTGTGCAAATGTGTCAATTTCTTGGCTGGTTGCTTAATATTTATTTGGTTTACTGTACTTGTCTTGGAATACTCCTTATTTTTAGAGATGGGTCAGTGTACGAAAACATCCACAATTACCTATACCTACAAGAAATTAAAGATTTTATAAAAACAGATGTTTATGATTTCAAGAGCTTTCCTGTTTTCCTAAGCCTTATTTATACGAATTGTCACTAACTTGACAACTGTTTGCACGTTCCTTGACCGCCGGTTGCTAGTACAACCACTTGACCCTTTGGAGGACGTCTCAAATAAGGTCAATGGAAGTCCTTTCCCGACGTTTCCTTACTTCCTGGTCACATGACTGATCACTGAAGTTATGGTACATAATGTATGATGTATAACTACAATATAAATAATCGTCTATCGAAACAGGGTGTTCAAAACTCTGTTCTTCCCTTTTTACCACGTGGATTTAACCGTATAACCCATCTGCCTTCATCTCCTTGGCACGCTCGTTCCATCGTAGACCTCATCCATCGCTTTTCATCAAGCGTGATCTAGATCAAGAGCAGGCCCTTTTTTTTTGCATTTTGCAATCGCTTCAGGTTATCTTATGCCATAAACATCTGTAAGCTTGAAATAACGTATGAAGCAAATCGTTTCTAACATTACCTTTAAAAGGTATTTAATTTTTAATGAATTTTTTGCGCCACGAATAAAAAGGCAGGATTTTTCAAAACTCCACTTCTGAGCGGGTCTTACGAAGGGTTGAAGTCAACTAGTGAAACATTAAGGAGAATTCTAGGTATGTGAAAACATTCCCAAAGGTACACAACATTATAACATTAATTCAGTGTTCGTAATAACAGCGAGCGCTAGTGTTCACCCCGCCGCCGCCCGCGCGCCCGACTAACGAACCTATGTTTGCTTAGTTCCGCCGCGACCACGCGTAGAACGGGGACACTGACATTATAAACTTGTTTGTAGACGGAATGAATAAACTCGTTATAGTTTAAACATATTTATAGACTTTTTCATTAATATTATTAATGATTTTCCTAAAACGTCCCCACTTTATCATGATATCTTTAACTTTGCAAACTGTTAACGAAAAACCCCTCCAAAGGTTTTTAATAACTTATGATTTTTACGCAGAAGTACATCACCTCTTTGATGCTATACAACTTTTCGTGAATACTGCTGTCAATTTGTGTTTTTATTATAACTTAAAAGACGAAACTTGAGCAAAAGTGAAGGTTGGAATTGCAGATTTCATTAACTGCAGATCTGCGTATCGCTGCAGTAGAAGTTGTAACAGAACTTGTACTTATGTCACTTAGCTTTCGCTGGGGCAAGCATCAGGTTAAGCAAGTCCTACTCATATGCTATCTCTAATATCCTCATATTATTGCTACTCATATACCCATTTTCACTAACACTAGGCAACAAGTGCGCTGTTGAATTTTCAAAGCTCGGCTAAGCGCCAAAAGTTGAAAATGCAACAGCGCGCTTAGTTCGGTAATAGTTCTGTTCATGTAATGTTATTACTAACAGTGCAAGTGTTACCTTGTAACGTATATGCTGTGCGCTGCGGCTGCATTCCAGGCGCGGCGGTGACGCCTGCGCGAGACGTGTTGTGCAGCGACAAAGCGCCCAGCAGATCTAGCTCGGTGGCTGCAACAAATATCACATGGTCAACTATACATACTTACATCACAACATAGCAATATACAGGACAAAAAGATGACCTGTTATGGACCACGTAATTGACAGATGGAAGACCTAACAAACCCTGTCACCACCGCGTAATGGGTAACTTGTAAACCTACTGGAGACGGCAAGAAGAATAAAGTCACGCAACCCACTTTTCACTTTTAAGTAATAAGTAAGTATTGAACATGAAACCGCAAATTTTCGTGCAAAAGAATGACGGTCCTTCTTATGACTGATAAATTGATAATAAACGATCAAAAGTTGGGTTAGGTTACTAGAATAGGTATCATACAAAATTCTAAACGTTAGTTGGAAAAGTCTGTATGTAGCTACCATCCCGAAAACCTTTAAAATATGCCAAACCCAAAGATATAAACATGTCTAGATAGAAAGTCAAAGCTGTGAACTCGCCGACAACGATCGCGTCCAACTGATGGCCGATAAATGCACGCACACTAGAAAAGCACAATGACAGCACTATAAAGTTGCGCGTGTTTAAGACGTAGCTGTTACGCACACCAGCATGCGCACGCACACTCTATCTAGACATATAAATAATCAAAGGCTAAGCCTAATAATACCAATAAACAAATCACATGATTAATTCCAAAGAAGGATCCTGTAAATACGGACATTATAAAAATTCCGGCACGGTTCGTCTCATACATAATGGAAAGCCTCTAAACAGTTTATTGGCTAGAAAATTTATGTCACTCTCGTAAAATATTGCTTCGTACCCTATTTATTCTTCAGAAACAAGACACGTTTTCAATTACCCACGACACGTAGATACATGAGGCCACATATGGAGCAGGAGACATAATATTCAAGCAACAAGCTTCTTTATACATTACCCAGGCGTTAATATGACATGTCGAGTTCTAGAAAGAAACTGTCGTACAGGTATGAATGACAGAAAAAGAAAAGAAGGAAAGAAAATACGTTTATTTGCGATAAACATGACGCAAAGAAAGAACACAAACAAGAACAAGTTGGAGGAAAATATGTGTCCAAGCAAAATACCCATCGCTCAGCATAATGCTGAGACCCTATAGAGCCCCAGCGCTGGTTTTCAGTGACAGCGGTGCGTTGACGTGATGACGTCAACCGGTGCAGCATAATATAAATACACAATAATTACTTCTAACCCCCAGCGTTGAAATTTTTGTCGGTTATTAAAAAAAAATCTGCTGTTCCATACATTTTGACCGCGTAGGTATTGCACTTTTCTATGAAACAGCTGGTTTAAAAAAAGTAACCGACGGAAAATTTCACCGCAGGGGTGTTCAGAATCATGTACTGAATCCATGGTATCAGGCTTCGCGTCGATGTCGCTGCCACCCTGTATATAATAACAGAGATAGAGATAAACAACAGAAACAAAATGAATAACAGAGAAAGAGAGTGTGTTATTGGGTTTTTCTATAAGTAGATAGAATTTCTCAGTAGCAGCCCGGAGTCTGGATTTGTGCCCGGGATGGCAATAGGCTCGCCCCCTATTACATGGGACTTAAACATAACTGGCGAAATGTGGGTATACTACTACAGGTACACCTTTGCCCAACCCTTCGTTGAAACAAGGCGTGTTGTTATGTTATTTTGTGGGTAATAACAGAGACGACGATCTACAAAGCCGTAGTTTTTCTAACCTCAATGTGACATATTTACGGCTACAGCTTCCAAGAAGAGCGATAGCCACCACATAGCGTCTGTAATTTACCAGCGTATGACGTCACTGAACCGTTATTTATGATAGTAAGTTGGTGTATTTTCCTATGGAACGTTTGACACCGTAAAGTGAAACCCCAAAGCCATCTGTTTCATGACAGCCGTCATTGCGACCGTTATATAGCGGCCACCGCTTTTCTAAGACAGGGTAGCTTTATCTACATGGTCCTCACATTATCTGACCAAGATGATGTCTGGACTTTAAAAAGAAACTGTGGCATGTATGAAAGATCACTAAGAAATGGCTCGACCGATATGGCTTTTTATTTTTTGTGTATGTATTCGTAATTGTCTAGACAAGTTTTGCATGAAAGAAAATTTTGGAAAACCCACCGGTAAAGTCGGAAATACTACCCAGACGACGCCGGGCACGAACAGCTAGTTGTATATAAGCGCCACATAAATCTCCCTTATTCGGTTGTAAAATGTCCTGTGACCATAAAGTCTCTATAACGGAAAATGATAGATCAGTATACGTTATTGTTTTCTATATGAAATGAATATTTACGACCTAATAAACTCGTAGTGGCCTACATTCGTACAATCAATATGAACGGAGGAATCCAAAATACTGAGGAGCCTCGGGTGTATCGATCTGAGTAAACACGTTGCTTTTACATACATACATAAACTCACGCCTACTTCCCATGGGGGTAGGCAGGAACTACAGAACCACCTGCACCTCGTTAACGTTCGCACCTGACCTTTCTGAAGAAAATCACCAATAAGGTCACTATATGTCCTCCTAGGGTGTAATAGAGCTCGTGGCTAAGTTATAATAGCCGCACGGGTCAATCCCTCAGGTTAAGCTACCGGCGCCGGGGTTGGTCAGTGGATGGGTGACCATCTTTACATACCGAGACTCCTCCGTGCTTCGGAAAGCATTTTAAGCCGTTGGTCCCAGCTGTCATTCGTGGATCTTTAACATTCGTTACGAGTCGTCAGAAGCCCGGAAGTCTGACACCAGTCTTTCCAAGGTGTATTACCCAGTTACTGGGTTGTGGAGGTCAGATAGACAGTCGCTCCATGTAAAATACTGGTATTCAGATGCATCCGGTTAGACTGGAAGCCGACCCCAATATAGTTGGAAAAATGATAGGCAGATTGATTGATTTCCTTTAGGGTCTCCACTCCCAGCGTTTCCATTCACATCTTGCCTTGTGCCACGTGGCTTCTATTAAGTCAAAAATAATGAAGTTTACGTAGCCTTGTTGATACGAAACATTGCAAAGAAAATTATGTGTTGACAGTAACATGAAGGTTAATCACAAAATAAATTATGTACTTATTATAATAGTTATTACCATGGCATAATTTTCACGCTGATGTTGACAAAAGCGTGATGGAAACCATCAGTCAAGGCAATCAGCTGCTTATCAAGTTATCACCCCGCGTCGGTAATTTGTTGAAGTTCACAGAAAGAGGGTTGTATTATAATGTAATTTAGCTAATCGTTAGGTGATGGGTTGAATAATTTTCACATTAAGGGCCTGTCTTCGTGTAGATACCATCCACTACAAAAATAAAGAATTCGTATGGAATTATTAACTATAACTTATTCGAAGGTGGTATTACAGGCCATGAGTATATTAACACTGTGCATTTTTATCAACACTTTTAAAACAACTCCAAAGAGTTAAAAAAGGTTGCTACTATCCACGTATTTACATAATACCTTAACATTTGCCCATAAATCTCCTATGTACGTACTAAGGTAGTATTTAAGCAAATTCCTTCGTAGAATTCGGTGGCGCAGGTATTTTGTAGCCGTAGCAGAGAGCCATCTATCACTAGTAACCCGGTCACGTAGCGCGCTACGCCGGCTACAGCGCGTAGCACCGCTACAACTAGGCTACGGCTACGAACACTTCGCATGGTTCGCTTGAACTATGAGATTTTAAACTGCTAGGTGAAATTATATTATTTAATTTCGTTTGTGTTTAAATATAATCTATTTTTGTACTATAATGTATAGTTAGTTAATATATTTCTCTGCCTAGCCTTTTCCCAACTATGTTGGCGTGAGTTTCCTTGATGCAGCTGAATACCAGTATTTTACATGGAGCTACTTCCCTATCTGACTCCAGTTACTAGGTTACACGATACTCCTTGGTAAGACTGATTGGTAAATCTACGAATGACAGCCAGTATCAACGGCTTCACGTGGTTTTCAAGGAGTTCTATTACATGGCACTTAAACATAACTGACGAAATGTGGGTGTACAAAGTCTATGCCATATACCTCTGGCTACCCCTCGGAGTAAAACAGGCGTAATTTTTTGTTATGTTAATTTAGTACTTAGTGTAAATAATTAGTTGTATAATAATTTACTATTGTATACAAGGTGTTCCTTTGATCCCACAACTCTTTATTTTTCATACAAAATAATTCGACAAAGTCACGATTATTTATGTAAAACACTAAAACCCTTACGTGAAAAATAAAAAAAAAACATTAAAAGACTATTATTGTCCATAAAAAAATTACAACGTCGTATTTTTTTAGCGTTATATACATATGAATGATTGGTTTGAATGAAAATGATTTACTCGTACGTATCAATGAAACTGTGTGTATCTAAACACACATCGAGAGTCTAGTATTATATTATCTTCTTAACTATGTATTTTTGGCACACTTATTCTAGGACTTTTTGTATTATTTTTACCTATAGCTTAAAACCTTAAGAGTTATGGGACATCAGAAGAAACACGTTATACAGGGTGTTTGGTGCAACGTGTGCCAAATTGAAATGGTCGACTGAAGGGGTCATCTGCTATCCTTTTACACCCCTTAACAACTCTCATGCCTTGTGGAGTTTTTTTTATCAACTTTTTATTGTTTTATTGAAAAAAGACCCAAATTTAACATTCAAATACAATTTTTTTTTTTTTAAGTATAAGGCGCATACTCCGAATTTTAATTTTATTTAGATAAGTATAGTTTTAGAGTACTTTTAAATACAAAATTAGTGACATGAGTCATCTAGTTTTTTTTTATTTACTCGTAAAGGTAAAACTTAAATTAAAGTTGTACATGTTACAGCTGTTTACATGGCTACAAAAAAAAAAAGAAAAGCGACCGGGATCTTCCAACTCCTTCAAAAATTATCTATTTTATCCTCTTGCTAATGATTGTGCCACACGCCATAAAAATCTCGTAACAACTGCGAATTCACTAGAATTGTGAATCGAGTCACATAAGGCTAATGTTCAAAATTATGATTTAAAAAATGTTTTTGCGTAACTGTTACTAGAGAAACAGGTAAAATTTGCTTTTTCACTCTTGCGAAGTAAAATCTATCTTCTATCTCTATCTTGCATAGCGTAAACCGGGTGGAAACAAATCGTTTTTTTTGTCTCGACAAAAAGTCGATAAAAAAATACACAGGGCATGAGAGATGTTAAGGGGTATGAAAGGATAGCAGATGACCCCTTCAATCGACCATTTCAATTTGGCACACGATGCACCAAACACCCTGTATAACCTTTTGTCTTTATTTGATTATGATTTAACTCTAAACCACCTATTCGTTGAATAAATCAGTTCTATATTAAAAGCCTCATTTTGCTGTAGTATTATAATTTATGATGTTCAGGCATTTTGTTACCTTCGAAAATATTTAATTAATTTTGTACGAACAAAACCGGTTAGGTACGGGTAACGGGTAGCTTTATGAAAAGGCAAAGTTGGTTGTTTGGGTATTCATTACAAAGTTATGATAAGCCTTACCTAATTGTTATTAATTAAACTTTAGACTTTTAATCATATTAACGGTTAAAATTGTGGTTAACCTTGAATAGGGGTAGGGTATGTATGTGGGTACGCTTGTTCGCTTTACGACAGATTCGCTTTATGACAGATTCGCTTCACGGCAGATTCGCTTTACGGCAGATTCTCTTTACGGCAGAAATTGTACAGTCGTGTAGGAATGGCCTCCACGTAGTTTTCCTTGATATAATAATTATGTTGTCAAGCATAGAAAACTCCTTTAGTTTTCCTGTCAGTATCTTATTAATGGCCACTCATATGTCATTGCATATTTATTATATGACATTGCTAGTGTTTGCAGTTGAATATAGGGTCGAAATGTGCAGTTTGCAATCGCTTAATTTGAATAGATGATGAACACAATGGATGAATGAGTCGACCTGTTTATGCCAAGCCACAACCACAGATAAAAAACCCGGTATATAAAAAAAAACCCGGAAACCCGAAAACCCGGTATAGAAATGAAAGAAACAAATATTCTGGTTTTTTAAATTTTAAGTATTTTAATATATATTATTAAGTAGTTTTAAGATAAAATACGAAATGAGTACATAAGAGGAAGTCTGAAAGTGGCACCGGTGACCGAAAAGTTGTGCGGAAATCGGTTGTCATGGTATGGGCATGTGATGCGGAGGAATGAGGAAAATGTCATGAGGAAAGTTTTGAGTAGGAATGTCGATGGCTATAAGAGTAGGGGAAGACCAAAGAAACGATGTATTGACTGAGTGAAAAACGATATGGATAGAAAGGGGGTGACTACCGAGATAACGATTAATAGAGAAGTATGGAAGAAAGGGACATGTTACGCCGACCACAAATAAATTGGGATAAGGGCAGGAGAATGATGAATTTATATTTTAAGTGAGTTTTTATAATTCCTAACGTGACCATATTATAGTCTTATAATATAATTATTTCTCAAAAAAAAAACTGTTAATAAACAAGGGTGTTAACATCATACTCCATAAGCAAGCACGTGTCATGTCAAAAGAGCTTATTGCCACGCGTAGCTTCAAGTGGCACCGACACTTGTGAAGAGGTACCCGCTTAGGTGAGTCGTCAGAAGCCCGAAAGTCTGACAACCAGTCTTACCAAGGGGTATCGTATCACCCAGTTGGTGAGTTGTGGAGGTCAGATAGGCACTAGCTCCATGTAAAATACTGGTATTCAGCTGGATCCGGTTAGACTGAAAGCTGACCCCAATATAGTTGGGAAAAGACTAGGCAGATTGATTGATTGATTGATTGCATATACCTACACAACATATTGTACAGTACGACACAACTTAGATGTAGCATCGGCAAAATTCGTAAAACCGATCACCATCCGAACTGAGTGCGCCTTCAAAATCACCAATCTTTATTACTGCTTTAGGTGAAAATGATCTTTCGAAAACGCAATAACTTGTTAAGTTTTATAGCCAAATACATTCGTGAAATTGAAATGAATGAATGAAAATTTTCAAATCTATGCTACATCTAAGTTGTGTCGTACTGTAAGACATTTAAAAAGAGCAACTATGGTTATGGAGTTTCTTTCCCATTCTTCTCCATACGAATCAACATTTTGAAAGAGGACTAGAATCAATTCAATTTTCTTGTAAATGTTCACTTTCATCGTTCATTCAAATACATGATTTGACTTTGACTTTGTAAATAGATGGCTGGCATGTTAGTTCACCCTTAACGAATTCATTGAATGCTTCTACGAAATAGTAATTGGATTTTCAATTTTATTGCCGTCATTATTGTCACTCATTTACCATTTTACGAAACGAAACTCATATATCGCCATTACGATGAACAGCTTTATCTATATCTTAATATATTATTATCGTTGCTTTAACAATAAATTATAGGAGTTTGTCGCACTCTACTTTATGTATGGCCCAAAAGGAATCTATGCCAGAAAATAAAATATTGCAGTTTGTAAACGATATATCGTACCGTCTGGAGCATAACAATTGGATAAATTAAAATAATACGACTTGTAAAATATATTACAAGTGCTATGATAGATCTTTCTCATACCTACTACTACCATAGAAAAGAAAATCATTTTTTTTTATATTTCCACGTCAACATGACTCTCTCTTAATTTGTTCTTGAATTAACAAGCGCCTCAGATTGTGTCAAGGGCCCTTTCTCAGCAGAAGCTCCAATTTGCGACGCCTGTGTCTCACAGCGTATTTTACAGTTAAAATAACATAACATCACGCCGTACGCAAGGTAGTTAGAGGACAGGTGTGTAATAAATAATACTCTCACTTATTGCCAGTTATCCTACCCTGTTGCCATGATCCGGGCACCGATTTACATTCCGGGCTGCTACTTACGATTACGGTTGCAACTAGACCGAACGAGCAGACAAATAATACAATGGTGGGTGAAAACGAATATAATAGAAAAGAAATCATTTGTGACGCTCCCAGTCCATTAGATGTCCAAAGAGGAAAAACTAAAGCCATTACCGTGAACACTCATAAATTGAAGGAAATGCCGACCAGGAAATATTTGTCTAACGAGATATTAGTCTGAGGACTAGACTTTTTCATTTAGGAATTTAGGTGGTTGGATTGTCAAAGATATTATTAAAAAAAAATCTCGCGCACAGAGTTTACCCAGTATTTTAAAGAAGTAATACATATAGCGGACCTGACAGACGTTGTCCTGCCCAGACACCGACACCTACCGGGTTCAATTATGAATGTAAACCTTCCTGGGACCCACTCAAACACAACCAATAATTTCATCAAAATTGTTCCAGCCGTTAGGACGAGCTCAGTGACATACAACCGTATAGAAGAATTATTATATATACTAGCTGACCCGTCAGACGTTGTTTTTCAATTGTTTTTTTGGGTTATTCTTAAAAACTTTTTTTTTCTAAACCACCCCTGTATTGAGGCGTACAAAACAAAAAAAAATATTATTCAAATCGGTCGAGCCATTTTTGAGTTTTTGCGAAACTAATGCACGTCGTTTGATTTTTATATATACGGGGTGTCCGGGACATCGACGCGAAGCCTGATACCATGGATTCAGTACATGATTCTGAACCCCCCTGCGTTGAAATTTTTCGTCGGTTATTAAAAAAAAAATCAGCTGCTCCATACATTTTGACTGCGTAGGTATTGCACTTTTCTATGAAACAGCAGATTTTTTTTTTAATAAACGAAAAATTTCAACGCAGGGGGGTTCAGAACCATGTGCTGAATCCATGGTAACCGGCTTCGCGTCGATGTCCCTGCCACCCTGTATAGATAGAAGATAGATATACGTAGATATATAAAGATTTAGAAGAGGCTTTTTGTAACGGAAACATTTGGTAACACGCATGAGTGTTATATACTTACGTGTGCATATTACTTCTAAACTTAATAATCAACTCTCTAGTAGAGATAACTTTTTTAAACGAGCTTGGTATCATGTAACAGCCATTTATATACATACTTCTACACAAATTCCTAGAACTTTGTAACAATACTATGACACAGACTTGATCTACATCTACAGACAACACAACTCCGTCAAAACCCGCCGGCAGCCGCATCACCGAGCCGGGAGCGGGCGCCGGCGCGCCGCCGTGTCGCCGCCCCGTCTGCCCATCCGGCACAGATACGGTCCACATAAAAAGAGCTGCTATGGCTGCTCCAGATTGCCTCGTAAACTCGCTGTGGACTCTGCGTGTTTGCAGCCGACCCATAACTGTTGTTTAGCTATCGGAATAAACGAAGCTTTTATCTTTTATCAATGCAAATAATAGACTTGGGTTCTGATTGTAGCGGTGAGCGCTGTTGGTCTAGATTTATAGAACGCAGTGCATTTATCCCTAGATATGAGTATGTTTTTGCTTTTCCTCTCGACAAATGGGGCGAGCTAAACCAAGTGTCAAAAGTATGTGAATAGATGGGTGTAATACCTAACTGAATAATCATTATCCATCAGCAAGCACACAACTAAGCTCCTGCGTTTCATTTGGTTTCCTCATTATTTGTTTCATATGCTTTCGGCACAGCATAAATGCAAAGCACTTCTTCTCTATAATAAAGGAGGAAGCTACATAAAAATAATTACGCAGTTAAACATCTTAATAATCTGTTAGATACGTGTTCTTTAACAATACCACAGTTCTCATATACGACTCCGAACTCCGCACTACTATCGCCTCGAACGGCTAGCTGAAAGCCGTAAAACGTATTTTCCAGGCGATCGTAAACACTTCGACTCCCACACTAGTTTATAGTAGACATCGCTACTAGATATAGTAACGACCAGATAATGCTACATTACATTTGTGGAAGTTCCACACTGCTACAGAACTATTACTCTTATGCCAAAAGACATAAGGAATGTGTTGGGTAGAACGAAAATTCGGTTTACGAGATATGCAGTTTCGTGCTGCATCAAATGCATTTTATGAGTCGGAAATTGCGATTGGCATTAGTAGTTGTAAGACCGGACGATAACGTTTTAATACACTTTAATTATGAGCTGTTTTGTTGCTTACGAGTAGAAACTTTAGGTACCTATCTAATGTAATAATATACACTGGCCGTCAAAACTTAGTACCACACTTTTGAAATTGCAATTAATATTAAAGTACACAAAATATTTAAAGTTCACTGGTGAGTCTCGATTTCTACTATTCACTTCCGATGGAAGGCGAAGTGTACAGGTGACCTGGTGAGCGATACATTCAAGCCTGCTTCTCAGAAAGAGTCCAATACAGCGAAGCTATAGGCTGGCATCTCTTCAGAAGGTCGCACAGAGCTAGTGGTCATGGAAAATGGTACCCTGACTGGGGAAAAATATGCTCAAGAGTTCCATAAAGAGTATGCTGGGCCATAATTAGTCAATGTGGGTGATGGATTGATACTAATGCAGGATAACGCCCGGCCACACACCGCACGGGTCGTACAACAGTACATTCAGGAGGTTGGTATCAACTTGATGGCTTGCCCATCAAGAAGTCCTGATCTCAGCTCGATCCAGCATGCCTAGGATGAGCTCGGGAGCGAGGTTAGCATCCACAGACCATCTCCTTTAAAACTGTGGTACTAAGTTTTGAAGGCCAGTGTATATAGCTGGATTCGGTTTGACTGGAAACCGACCCCAACAAAGTTGGGAAAAGGCTAGGCAGAACATGATGATATCGTTAATTTGCGAGAAGTTTGACATAATTCAAAAAGAGTAATTTTTGGGTATTATTTATTTATTATTATTTATTTAACCATTTATGTCAACAGACAAGAAGAAAAGAACAGAAAAATACGTACAAAGGTGATGCTTATTTCTAAATAAATCTCTTCCAGCATACCTGCGATAGGACAGGGGGATACAAAGAGATGTAGACACCGTGTGTAAGAGTAGAGAGAAAGTAAAATACATAAAATCAAAACAATTCATTACTTAATAAAATAAAACACATAATATGAGATAATACTTACTTAAATACTTACATACATAAATACATACATACATACATACTACTAAAATACACTAAGATGATGTTAATTGAAATGACGAATGATGAATTGAAATGATGAGAATGATTTGAATGATGGGTATGATGATTTAAAAGTTTTAAAGCAGTCACACCTTTCTAGCTCCCTCATTTTCAGGCTTAAGGTACCATTCCGTACCTGACCGCAGGCGGCAACAGCAGGCGACGTGTCGCCGAGACACGTCTGGCTTCTATGATTTAATACCTTCCGTAGCTAGCGACACGGCTGCAGCTGCCTGCGTTTGGGTTCGGAATCATGACTGCAACGACATGACACGTCGTCGTCTGCAGTTGCCGCCTTCGGTCGGGTACAGAGTGGTACCTTTAGATAGCGTAATGCAAAGATTTCTATCGTAGATTGGCCCTGCCGCCACGTCAAAAGGTGGTTGCGTTACTGTTTCGTTTTGACACCTCTGACACATACGGTGTCGCAGAAACTTGACTTGATTGTCATGGAAACACCATTATTACTGTACGAGCTCACTCTTCTCATCATGGACACTTTTTCGCGCGACTTAGTACGGTAAGGGCAAATCTATAATTGAAATCCCTGGCCATAAAATTTGCCGCGTTCACCTGTATATACTTAACTCAAAATTGCATATTTTATTGTTATGTCATCTTACTTGCCAACAACAAAGTTGTTATGAAAAGCTCTTACGTGGAAATGTGTAGACCGTCCGGTATGCAGACAATATCAATTATTTTTATGAATCGACCGCCACGATATTGTGTCAGACCACGAACTAACGTTTAAGACCGCTGTGCAACTCCTAATTAATTAAAAAAGCTATATTTGTGGGCATAAAACTCGATTGTGCGGATAAGATTAGTAAAAATGGTGCCCTAATTGAATGGAAGGGAGTCACGTAGGATTAAAGTCAGGATTTCTACGAAATTGTAAGGTCATTGCGTGACGTCAAAATAGGTATTAATGCGTTTACTATTCATCCCTTCTTGCACGATTGTTTTTGTACGTTCTGTATTTGTTAGAATAGAATTGAATAGATTAGGTTTTTAATTGCTTAGAAGGCAGGTATATGAAAATAAGTTGTTATATAGGTAATAGGATCCATGTACATTCTGGCTTAATATAGCATGCAAATGTAATAAAAAGTAGAGGATAATAAAAATATTAAAAAAAAATATCATTTAATAAATCCTGCACAGAATATAAGGTTCATCTACAAGCAATTCTGTGAAAGGTTTTTAAAATTTATGCGACGTAAAGTTATTTTTTGGTCATGTATTTTATTGATAGTTTTACGGGAGCCCTTTATATCATTATTTTTTTATAAGCTAGTTTTAATCATGCCCATGTATAATAATAATACTTAATAAGACTAGCAGCAGAATAGTGTACCTACCTAAATGATAGAAACGCTCTTGATCGAAATCGAATGTATTGAATTCGGCTGTAGGCACGCTAAATGGGATTTCTGTGTCTAACACACAAAGGCTCTTTAGAAACTCAACTATACTATATCTTGACTCGGAGCGATTCCGACTGCACTGTTATATAAACACAACCTTACATTACTGTAACCCAATCCCGCGCATAATATTTATCAACCAATAACCACTCGATCGGAAGGTGATTAATTAATTAATGAAGTCCCTTGTAACTGGAGACGGCACGCGCTGCCAACCTGCCGACTTGTTGGCCAAACGACCATATGGCAATACTGACAGGATAATGTTAGTAATTATGTAAAACCTCAAAACACGAAGGGGTGACATACACGGAACACCCTTGAAGACATTTCTTGGAACACTTGTGGCGGGGCACGCGTCTTTTAAATGATTATTAACTATGGGTCGTGCCTGTGACTCCGCCGGGTGGAACTTGGAAGTTAAACTGTTACTTAATTGCTAACACATTAGTAATCGCAATCGCTTTCATTTTGAGAATTCAGCAATACTGAATGCCTGCCTGGTTGGTCTGAATACTTTCTTAATTGCAGCAATGCAAAGAAAAGATGATACAAATAAGCGTTACGTAATTAGCTTGGAAAATTAACGATGATAATGCTCAAAATGATAACTAAAGAAAGTTGACAAAAATAAGACTTCCACAAAAAACGAATGACTATACAAATATTTTAACAACAGTTTAAACTTAAAATTAACGTAAGTTTAGCTGACTCATGCACCATAAAACCCAAATAGGCCAAATTACGGTAACCGCTACAAAAAGTAAGGCTCAGTGGGCTGTATTGTACAAGGGCTAGACTGCGACATATGTCAAACGGCGGCGTGGCGCGTGCGCCCCTCGTCTTGTAAAGCTCGACTTACATGACAAAAGTAGCAGCTCGTAAACACATTTTTTTTACTATACGAGTACCTACCAAATATGCAGCTAGCTTTTCTAAAAAACATAAATGTTTTTACTTCTGTAAGTCTGTTTGTAGAAACAATTTTACACGTCAATAATATTTTAAAATCTACATGAGGTGGGTGGTGGTGGGTCCTGACCTATTATAACTCAGAAGAAACACCGAAACAAACTCAGAGGTCACAGTCTCTTTCAGAGTCCAGAATTCAATTTTCCAGTCCATAATCTTGGTCAGATCATGTGCGGACCGTGTAGATTAGTGTCTGAAACGGTTTTTCAAGGAAAGAACCACACAGATTTTATTTCTTGATAAACACTCTTATTGAGCGAAAATGCGAACTAAGTCACCGTAAAAATTTTAAGGACGGAATAATTACTTAAGTATAATCATAATTTCATGCATTTTTCAGCATAAGATAAGTACCACACGCAATATTTCCTTAAGTTAGAGTGAGAAAACAGATTTAATATACATAATAGGCATAAGATAAAAACTTTTAACTTTTTACAAAAAAAGAACAACCGACTTCCAAAAAAGACACTACAACGTCAAAAATAACTTTAATTTCGGAAGTCGGTGTATTAGGTTTTGAACTTTCGTTTTTTGCCACCGACTTCCGAAATTAAAGTTATTTTTGACTTTGTAGTGTCTTTTTTGGAAGTCGGTTGTTCTTTTTTTGTAAAAAGTTTTTATTTTGCACTTTTTAGTTGTGGTACCTACCCCATACAAATTCGAATACCACTAACCTGCTAAAATAACAGTGATTGGAAGTTATATCATCCATATAAACTAAGTGGGAAAAATACGTATTATTGAAGCTAACTCAAAAACTATCCAAGTAAAGTTAATAAAATTAATATGGGACCACCTCGGGTTCATACCCTTTCAAACAAAAAAACAATTTTCAAAATCGGTCCATAATTGACGGAGAAATCGCGTAACAAACATACAAAAAAAAAAAAAAAAAAAAAAAAAAAAAAAAAAAAAAAAAAAACATACAGATGAATTGAGAACCTCCTCCTTTTGGAAGTCGGTTAAAAAATAACTTAAAGGTACAAATACTAGATATTTGGTACGCGGCGGGTACCTGTACCGATACCCGTACCAGGTACCAGGCCCGTACCTACAGGTACCGAAAAGGCAGACCGCTGAGTACCGGTACAGAACCTGTTCTTTTGATACCCGTACCATGCCCTACTCTAAGTATTAAAAAGTAATACTTAGGTCTTCTAATGGGTACCTACGAATAACAAGAACTCTTTTATTCCGGCCTGCATATTTTCTTAACATGGCTTTAAAGTTAATTTTGTGTGTAGCTAAGCTAAGTGTTACAGTCACCCACGACCACGCTAAACCTACATAAAAGTTCCTACATAACTCTTTTATAAGCCCGAAACAGCCTTGACATTTAGTTACTTATTGATCTAACTAAGTGTACACGATCTATTGTCTATTTAGTAGTCTACAAGCAATCCACACGAATTACTTGTAGTAAGTTCATCATAACAGAATACTGGAATATTAAATATTTGTAATTATTATGGTTATGAATTACCTATGATGATATTATTATAATAACGTAAGTGGTTGTGGTACTCTAGTCAATCTATCAACACATTGACAGCAATAGTCCCGATACCCTAGTGGTGAAGTTTGAAGAACTGGGTCGAGCAATATAAAATTGAATTTCAGAGCAAGTTCCTGGTCCCCGTCTACCAGGCTGTCTCTGTGCAAGTATTATACGGTCTAATAAATAATCCCATTTATATTAGCAATGATTAAAACGTAATTAAAAGTACAGACGCCA
The DNA here is from genome assembly GCA_948150665.1 of Conistra vaccinii. Classification (NCBI taxonomy): domain Eukaryota; kingdom Metazoa; phylum Arthropoda; class Insecta; order Lepidoptera; family Noctuidae; genus Conistra; species Conistra vaccinii. The sequence goes on from OX411324.1 coordinate 1,389,770, forward strand.
GCACATCAAGTTACTACAATCTGTCAAATTTCTGTAATAGATTTTCAACTTTATCGCTAAAGAATAAGGTTCAATGTTGATTGGGAAAATTTGACAGATTGGAGTAGGTTGATGTGCTGGCGTCTGTACATATGTATACAATAAGGCTTTCCAAAGAAAAGTCTGCGTTTCTCCCAAATCATCGTCTATATCTTCTGAAATATGAACGCAGTAGTTAACAAGCGATTGCTTTAAAAAATATTTTGTTTAAATGTCATAACAATCAGACATTATGAAAGTGACAATCAATCTCGCGTGATATCTACATCAGCAGAAAATATCGTATGATGTGTGGTGCGACCACACATCATACGATGATATTTCTCTCGTTAGCAGAATTACATTCAACACCTGTGCATTACTTGTTTTAAATCTTACCTAACACACACGAATAACTGATGACCTGATAAATCGATGTCTAGTCGATATTCTAGGAAATCATACGATAGAGCGTTCTATTTACTTATAATTACTTATTTAGGTACTAGCACACGAAATGCTAGTAGCATACAGTGAGATTACCTATATACAAATTATCTACAAACGAAGGACTTGGTGGGACAAGAAGCTATCAGAATTATAATATTACTTAAAATCAAGCTTCGTTTTAGACATTTGTATGACATTAATGACCAAACACAGTACACTCACCTTTTGTAAGTTGTGACCCTCACAAGGCACACGTAAAAAGCAACGAAATTATTATGTTTCTGATTCTTACTTTCGTACGTCTTACATCGATCAATTCAACACACAAAAAATCTTCGAGCTAATTCCGAACATAAAACACGCAGGATTTTGGAATATAAATTCAGTTAATAAGGCAGCCGTGGTCGAGGGGTGGCCGGGAATCGAACCGGTGCGCGGACAGGTGGCCGACACGCGCTGCTGCCCGCGCCCGCTGCGCCCGCGCCGGCAGCCGTGCCCTACCCGCCACGACACTTTGTAGGTGGAACTATGGACTGTCTTTAGAATTTTTTGACATAGATACTTAAGTACTTAGTATGATTTTGAAATTTACTTTGTCCGGAAATTATAAAAGAGAATTTGTACAGATGGAAATCTGTTCTATTGATTGAACGTAGAAGCGAAAGCATTTAAAAATAGAACCTTTTGTTGTAGAGTGTTATTGAGATCCAAAGTCTTGCATAACTGACCAGAGCGAAGCTGGGTCATTGGAGCTTAAAGAAACAAAAAATTAAAAACTTCTGTTTTCCATGATGTTGACTCTAACATTCTCAACACCTTTAGGTTATGGAACGAGACATGAAATTACCATTTTTTTAATACACCCTAAGTAGGTATACGAAGATTTACTTACGTACACAAAGATTCAGTTACCATGAGATTTTACGCCAGGATTATGTATAGCTTATTATAGTGCCAGCTATGATGGAACATGATGTCACTCGCCGCATTATTTCAGAATTTACACGAAGTTCATTGATCTTGTTTATCTCAGAAAATCCTCCGTATGAACAGTGGAGGTTTGTGACAGTACTGTCGTGAATTAAATTCAAATAAAGCTACCTGATTAGGAACGAACCAGTCTGTTTAGTAAAGAGGTAGGTAGGTGTTCCTTGATTCTATAATATAATCGGATCGCGGCGCCTTACCGTATAATAATCTAATCTGTTAAAGTCCATTCATAATTCACAACAATGTTTCTTGCCCATAATTCTAACGCCCTATTTGAAATTCTGATACGGAGTGTCCTTCACATACCCTTTGCAGCTATGTACTCAAATGAGCGCAAACAACATCCGGTGGGTTACAGTGCCAATATGTTATAGTCAGTGTTAGAATATGGATTTAATACCTAAGTCTAATCTAAGCTGTAGATATCCTTTGTAAACATGCATCTACTGACAGTGAGATATGTTACTGCAGTGCTCTAAGAATGATAGTAACGATTCCAAGAATTTCTGAATTTGAAACATCGAGTACTCACCTAGTAACCTCAAGTTAGAAACACGATTCCATAGACATATAATGCATAGCAGATCAATTCTATTTATATAGTGCTAAATCTGGTATGTAGGTACTACACAAGCACATAATACGAAATGTTTACTTTTTTTTACTAAAAGGATTAGGCAAAGATGTACGAATAAACATAACGTCAATGGCAATGGAGTCCATTTTACTGGATTCCAGTTTTACGCCAGCCAATGTTCAGTATTTTATGTGTTGCTAATTGGTCAGCGAGCTAGACACACATTATTCGCAAGCCATGTTCATAAGTATGAGGATTATCGAGAATAAAGCCTGCTCGCAGTATAAACATACTCAAGTATACACACGATAACGAAAGTATGAATTAACCTGTACTATAATAATACTGTAGCTAGTTACAGTAAGGTTAGCAAAAAAGTCAGATATACTAGCAAAAATAAACAATACTTATCAATAATACGCTGTTAAAAACACAGTTCAGTTTTTGGGCGTGCAATAACTTATTAAACTAAAAACAGGCCTTTTCTAAACCATTCTCATCACAAGCAAAAAAATCCTTATTTGTTACCACTTTTAAGCCCGTAAAAACTCGTTTAAAAGCCTTTTGATTGGTTATAACTAGTTGATCTTAAAGTTAGCTGCCTTATTTATACCTGTTACCTACACTTACTTCACTTTTTTGTGTACCGTGCATGTAACTCATCATGAAGTCATTTCATCATCTAATACTGTTGCAGTACCTTATCCTGTGTTATGATTAACAATATTATTAGTATGAAGCATAAACATCTAACCTAAGTAATTGTAGTCGTGGAATTTGCCGCATTTCATCGCAAATTTCAATGTATAAACGTATTTTGATAAAACTGACATACCTAAACACACGGATAAATGTCAAGCTATACATTCTTGTATAAACGGATCTCGCATTGTTATAGGACAATAACAGTATAGCTTGATACATATCAAGTTATACTTTTCCAGTCTATGCTGACCTACATAGTAGAAGTAGAAGCTTTCGATTCAAAAGTCTGATAAACAAATAAGCTGAGAATCAGCACCTTTTGGCTGTAAAAAATTATGAAAGAAAACCCCCGAACATCACTTGCTAGTGTTTATGCTGGAAACAAAAAGTGGCGCAACAAGCTCTGCAGCAAGCAGCCATAAGCCCGATCTATTCCGGCGTCGTAACCTTCGATAAATTCGGAGTGTCTTTGACATTTTGAACTTGACAGTGGACGCCGGGCGCGGCTCGGCGTGCGTTTAATCGTGAGCACACAGCACGAGAGATAAGCACACCGCACGTGTGTACAAGCCGCTATTATACGACACATGTACACACTGCCGCTTCCTGCACCTTGACATCCCCACTGGGACATTGGACGCCTCATTGACACTACACCCTATCTTGAAGACCCTTGTTAAAGACATCATATAGGACGCATGTCTGTCTCATGATTTCACTACGTAATACTGTCTGAATAATATTGACATAACCAATTGTTACCAAGCACGCAATTACGTCAAAAATTGTTCTTTTTAATCCAAATTAAAAAGGCTAAAGTAAACTATCTGAAATATCGCGTGGCCGTCGGCTATAACACAGAACTGTAACAGCAAATAAAGTAACGTTCACAGATCGATACAGAGTTCAATGTTACTGTGAGCGATATAATTTATTTCGAGATCTTCGCTTCAGAGTTTCAGACTGTATTACATGAGCGTTTCTCGTCTGATAGGTTGCGTTTGAATACATTTGCGGACCCCAGGGAGATATTAAACCATGATCATTATTGCCTGGTTTTATTGGCAGTCGAATAAAAGTGTAGCGGTGTGCGTATTGAGCAAACATTTGATACGCACGGTCTGTGAGGTAAGTACCGCGGTGATACCGAGGGGTGGCGACAACCTGTCCGTTTCGGCACGGCAACCCTCTGTGAATACATTCCGACCCTCACCGCCGAGCCAATTGGCCAGACTCATTGCTACGTTCGTAAAAGTAAAATTTACAAGTATAATAAATCACTTTGATACCATTACAGTCATTACGCAGACTCCCCTCATATTTGCAAACTCATTTAATTTTATAACTTCACGGAAATATCGATTAAGATTAAATCAGGGAAGTATGTATACTATTGCATTGCAGTAGGTTCGTTTTACGACGAATATGCCCTGAAACATTGCCGCAAGCAAGAGTTTAATTGATTTGTCTTCTGGGAATAGAGTTCAAGTCCGAACATCTGATAGACTGACTTAGTCCAAGATTCTTTTATAAGTTCAAAAAACGTAGTCGACGTTATGGAATCACATCGCCGGTCAAGCTAAACTGCTATACAGGGTCATGTTATGATTAAAACAAGTTGTTTTAAACAACGACTGTTATAAAACCCTCTCTTATAAAACAAAAGACGTTATTAGCAGACGTCAGTTGTTTATCTACTTGTAGATCTTCAACGAGTTAGAAAGGCGTATGTCCAATATAGTACATGTTCGCAATAAAATAGATTATACTTGGTAAGCGGTTGGCTGCTAATTAGGTAACTTTGTAGTTTGACAAACATTTTTTCTTCAGAGCTTCAAAATGAATCGGAGCTACAATTTGAAATCAGCTCTGCGCATCCAGTTCGATGTCCCTTGAGACATGGCTACTGTCATTAAGAAACCACTAAGATGAGGGAATGTATGAGTAAGATTTATACCAAATATATATTATTAAGTTTACCTAACCTACATATTCCCCCTATGGGAGGCAATCTTCCTCTTTCTGACATGTTCTTTTGATCTCTTTTCCTTCCGACGCATGTTTATACACCACTAAACAGCTACCTATAACTCAAGTTACGGCAATAAATTGAACGTGATTTGGATAACACAGATTGTGGTGGTTGCTGTCAAAATATTATAAAACTTTCTAAAAAGGCATAGGCTCGTTTATTAATAGCAAAAACCCTAAATAATAACAATATGGACGATGGCTATGAAACTACAATCAGACCTGTAGTACTTCTAAAACGAAGAATGTAGGGTATTTTCCTTTCAGAATTTTAATTAGAATTACACGCAGAGTTCCTAAACGCAACCTTATTCAAACATTTGTAACACAACAGTCCATATTATATGATGTAGATATACAATATCTGACCTTAAATATACAACATTGAGCTTCAGAAATCAGTTAAGGCTTGATTTCACCAATGAAACTGAACGCGATCAGCATTTCTAAAACAAGTTCAGCTACCAGCCTCAAAATTGTTATGGAATATTGTACACTGACAGCTCTTGAACGCGTTTAGATGTGCTGAACGCGTCCAATTTCAGTGGTGAACGGTAAGGTAAGGTAAACTTAATTTGTGCTTAAACTTAAAAGTTTGGTTTCCAAAGCTCGATTGGAAATATTTAAGACCAGCGTAACACACTTTCAATCACAATCCGAAGGTTTGAAGGATATTAATATCCATTGCTTCATAGGTTTGTAAAATTCGTCTGCTCAACGTTGTAAATAACGCAATGAAAGTGGCTGAACTGTCAAAATGAAACCCATTGCGATCAGTTTTCATTTTGAGTGTGTTACCCCGAAGGCCCTATTTCACCACCTACGATTAAGTTCCTATTAACTTACTTGGCAGATAATTTCTTACAAATTCTCTTCCATTTTTGATTTTATTCGGTATAAGTAGTGGCTATTACCCTACCACCTAAGTTCACATGTGGAAGCAATAAATATATTGAGTATTGAGTATTGAGTATTCGGACATCGTGAAATAGGCCCTAAACCTCGCAGACAATAGGGCTGCGAAGAACATTAACATTTAGCCGGGGTGACCATAACGAAACAGACTGATATACCGGTGACTAGACGCCGATAAAACTATTACCACGTTCACATAATATGAGCCATACTGACAGCAGGACAGGACAGACACATTGGGGAATAGACGGCTCGGCCTTGAACCCTCCGGGGAGCAACACTCGTTCCATTTAGCGACGCGACGGTGAACGATTCAATTTTGTGGACACTTCGCACATAATCATATCGATCACCTTATGTGTGACGTCAGCTGATAAGATTACTGCGGGAAGCTTTTTGGGCCGTTTTTTGATAAGATATTGCTAATTTACCTACAGGTATTTTAAATTACTAATTTTTCACTGAAAGTTTGCGTAAATGTTTAGTCTCTATTGCATCAGCATAGTATATGAGGTATTTTCAAATACGTTCTATCTTTGCACGGAAAGTTTGTACAAATTTTTGAAATCCAAAATTGCATAAGCATTGTAAGCATATTTGCTAGGCTTAAAGGGTGTATTTTTTGTACCAAAGGGGGAAAAAATTCTACCTAAGTATAACTAGGTAAATGCATTTTGCGGTAATGTACAGACAGAAAAACAAAAAACAATAAAAACGAATAAAAATCTTTTTTACTAATACCCCAATGAACTATAATATATGTAGATAGAATGTTATAAGACAAATACGCGTTAGATTACATAGAGAGGCAAAATATAAATTTATTCAAGGTTATTAAGTATAGGTTCAGTAAATAGCGTAAAGTAAACAGTGAGGCAAGTAAGGACGACCTAATTGTGGGCTCTACCCGTCCATAATTTAGCGGTTGCTTAGTATATTACAGCAGTGCCGTTTTACAACTACCCACCTGAGGTATGGCTGAAATGTTACTACCGAAAAACTAACCCATAGTAACATGTACCTATGGTTTAGGTAAATGGTTTCAGGCTGCAGTTAGGTTCTTTGGCAAATGATAACTACCAAAAAAAATACTTTCTTTAACCTTAATAAATTGCTGAATTAGTTAAGTAGGTACAGTCAAGTTTTACGACAATTTACCGTTTTACAGCTGTCAAAGAATGACAGTTGAGATTTGGTAAGGTAGCCAATTTGCTTAACAATTAATTTCCTTGATATTAGTAAGTTCGATCACTCTCATAAGTTCGAAACAAAAAATGTCAATGCAGGGGGTTTCAGAATCATATACTGAATCCATGGCAACAGTTTTCGCGTCGGTGTCCCTGCCATCCTGTATATTGCTTATTCTGCCGACCGTACGAAACCAATACGACTAATACGTTTAGGATACTATAATACACTTAATTGCGTGTGGTCGATACTGTACTTTTGGGTGGAATCCGTCGCCCGGTAACCGGATGGTAAATAAACGTACCTAACTTTTTAAATTTCAGATCAATAACCTCGATAGCTACCTATTAATAGTTACCAAGTTGGATTCTGAATAGAATAGAATAGGTCTTTATTTGCTTAGAATGTAGGTACATAAAAAAAAAAATTAAATTATCTGCTATATAGGATACAGGATTTACCAATAAAGATAGTAGAAGATGGTTTAAAGACTCAAAAAATGTATATTTACTATGCGTTGATTCGAAACGGAAGCGAAACTGCCTGCTCTATCGTACAGATTTGATTATGATTTTATCTCTTTCTCGCGTGATTTCGCCGATCTGCTGGGAAGCCGTTTACACCTCCGCGCGTTTTTGCGCAGTCCGCCGGGTTTTTGCGGTTCCGCGTTTGTTCTGCAAAGAATCGCGACGAACCAATTCCGCTGCGAAAAATGTCCACATTAGGACATGTTTCGCAGCGGAATTGGTTCAGCGGTTCCGCTGCCACGGTTTCGTGGCGCAGATGTGGGAGCAGCGTAAGAGTATGCAATAAAAATTTAAAAACTTAACATAAAAATAAAAATATTGAGTACTTAATTTGTTACTTATTTTACTTTGTTATTTTTGTTAATTGCATAATATTTGTTTAGTTTTCTTGTTATTTCTTAATCGATATTTTTAATTCTGGTAGCTAGTAATCGTCTATCAAACGGACCGCGACAGCCGTTTAATATTAAAAAAAAACAGACCCCCAATGAAACTAATTGGTGATCCCTGATCTAGACTAAACTTTGTAACTGCAGTTCGGCTACAAAGTATATATTCTGAGAGTAATTCAATAGAGTAATAATTGAAATTTTTGGGGCAGGACGATGACCCAATATAAAATCCATAATCCTCGTATTTCAAAATTAAAGCTAAAGAAATAGGCAAATCTGTCATAAAGAAAAATATTGCATCGAGTTTTTAATCCAGTTAAATGCGAAACGGCTATGACTTTAAAAGTTGAAACTTATTTCCAAGACGGCCGTGAACTGAGGTCACTCTAGATTTAGTAGAAGCACCGCATTGCGCTCACTGCGCCGCCTGCAATCTTTCACTGCGTTATCTTACTGCCTAGAAACCATTTATTATTTACTAGTTATAGAATAATAACACTAGAAAATAATAAAAACAACCTTGAGCTGTCATATTTAAAGTAGAACCTCTTATGCTCCTCTACCTACTGCAATGTTTTTTAAATATAATCTGACTAGAGTCGCACTCATAAACATAGATTCAATGGTCTGAAAACAAATAAATAAAAAAATTAAATTCCATAAAACAGCGAAGTTCTGCGAAGGTTAACAGACACAATGATTACAAGAGTTGAAGGAGCATTCAATATGCATGTAAATTGCTGTCGTCGAGTACTGGTAACCAGTCAAGGTTCCGCACGGACACCTGTTTCCCCTGTTAGCCTGTTTCACCTGTTAGCCTGGAAACATAACACCATTACGTCATCGGTCAGATTTTCCAAGAAAATTGTATTCAGGGTGATTTTTCATGGAAATCTAAGGTACGGCGCCGGTGTATATCATGAAATATTAAAAGGCAAGTTCGCTACACTTAAATGTGTCAATGCCAAGGATTGAATAAAATAAACATACATGTATTAATATATTAGCAGATTATAATATCCCCGAGGGTTCAGTAGTTACGGTTAGTGCCAAACCACGGTATAAACCACTTTTGGGATTATGTGGTGGGTTAAATAATCCCTGAAGGGTTACACAGTGTTACCATGCAATTTATTAGTGGCAGCAATCATCCAAAACTGTTACCCTTTTGGGCATATATAGGCGAGATAAGTCGCTAAAAATAAAAGGGAAATTTTGGTAAAAGCACCTTTTCCATTTACTTAAGTTTAATGTGAGTATGCTTTAATCGGAGCGCGACATTTTTTGTTATTTTATCATCGAGATTTCAATAGAAAACTTGCCTAGTGGTGATACTCCTAGTATCATAAGACGGAAAAGAACGAGAAGAATGGCATACAAATAGAAAAACTTTTTAACTTCTGAGGAATCTCCACAGACAAAGGTCTTGGAGTGAGAGATCACATCTAGTTTAAAAATATTATTAAAAAAAGTGTGCTACACAAAACATTATTTTACTAACTACTAGCTGCCCACCCCGGCTTCGCACGGGTAGCAGTAAGTACTTATCTACGGCGAACCTACCTATCTACCTACTCTGCCCTACCTACCTACTCTGCCCTACCTACCTACCCTACACTGCCCGACCTACTTACCTACCCTGCCCCACCTACCTACCCTACCTACAGTGCCCGACCTACCTACCTACCCCGCCCTACCTCCCTACCTTACCCTGCCCGACCTACCTACCTACCCTACCTACCTACCGTCACCTATCTTCCTATCTACCTACCCTGCCCTACCTACCTACCCTACCCTGCCCGACCTACCTACCTACCCTACCTACCTATCTACCCTACTACCTATCTACCCTACCTACCTATCTACCCTACCTACCCTACCTACATACCAACCTACCTACCTTATACGCTACCTTCACCTACCTATCCTAAGAACCTTCTCCTTACAATAACGAAAAAAGAATTAGTGAAATCGGTCCACCCGTTCACGCGTGTTCAAATAGGGATTCATTTTAGGCCCTAAACTTTAGTGAGTGAGAGAAAGCTTATTGTGTGAGTGAGAACAACAGGAGACCGGTTTCGTTCTCATCCTTACTCTGTGCTGTTTACGGGATGAGAAGTGACACCGGTAGACGCCTGACGGGAATAAGTGATCGAGTGGGGACTGATCAATTATCGCTATTAAAAAATAGGGGTTGGTGGTAGAAGGGTGAAAATTTAGGGTTGTGTGTATTTTTTAATGCCAAATCATAAAAAAATTACAATAAAAAAAATTGTCCAAAAAAAGAAAAAAAAAAACTTGGGGTGGACCACCCATAACACTTAGGGGTACGAAAAATAGTTTACATCCTATTCTCATACCTACCTAATATACACAAAAAATTTCATAAAAATCGGTTAAGCCGTTTCGGAGGAGTTTGGCAACAAACACCGTGACACGAGAATTTTATATATTAGATTGTCCTCTACTAGCATGACTTTCAAGGCAAACATAAATAAAGTAATTCAATACATAACTGACGTCGTTTTAGTAAATAGAACTCAAGGAAATGAAAACAATTTCTATAAAAGAAATTCATAACAATAGCTACGAAATAACTGTTCGAATTTACGTTTGATTGATTGATACGATATTTTATTAACTACTAAGTTTGGTGACCCACATTTAGGTAGGAAACATGTCAATCATAAAATACCTCCGTAAAACATTGATGTAAGCGTAGAAATAACCGACTATTCGACTACAACCGGTGATAATAAAGTCATGACGGCGCTTATTCAGTAACTTGGTCAAATTGCCAAACTTGCGTAACAAGAAAATTATAGTTAGTTGGTAACTTTGTAAATGTCTGTAGACTCGGTACAGTTGCCCCAAGCACGACCTACCCTCTGAATATTTTACTGACTCACTTCTACGTAATAAATAAATTTTCCGTGTAGCACACAACACTAAAATTTTCCGCGGTATAAAACTTGAGGAATTACTCGCTCGTGTTATGGGATGTTTCACCTTTGATAATAAAGAGCGAAGTTCGCGTTGGCTATGCCTTCCGGAATTATTGAGGCAGTTTTGGACATTGTTAAGCCATGTACGAAACTCGCAATATAGTCGACTTTAAGGTCATAGCACACATATCTACTCGGGAAAGGGATTGTCACCGTATTGCCTTTCGCCTCGCCGTCAAACAGGCGTCAACCTAACGTAAGCATGTAACCAAATCGGATCAGCAGCTCCGATACGTCGACTCGGCTACGGCTAGGCGACGCCGCGCTTACGGTTTGCCGTAAGCGCGCGCGGCAGTAGTATGCTGCAGGCAAGAGTGGATGAAGAGACCTAAGCTCGGGTACGGAGAAACGTAGGCGCGGGAATGACGAGCCGTAAGCGCGGGAACTGCAAGTTGACCACGTACCCACCGCGGTTTGTAAGCTTGTCCCGAGGCGAGGCGATTACGTTACGGGTCCTATTAGTTGCGATGCAGTAGGGAGTTTCATACAAAGAATACTGAACGGCTCGAAATACAGTGATGATCCCTTTCCACGCTGATATCTGTGCTATGGCCTATATACGGCAATTCTTACTCGTATTCATTATTTTTCTTTTCCTGCTTTTAATTCTCGGTACCATATTAGTAATATTTGTAACCAGTAAAATATCTGATACCTACATACATAAAGGCCCTTCTCAAATGGGACTAGGAAGAGAAACAAACTTAAATTAATTTACTACAGAATAATCACATGTCTTTACTTAAAAAAATAGTTTAGGTTCAACAAACTACTGAAACAAGTTCAGGCATGTTTTTTTGTTTCAGCCGACTACGCGGCGGGCGCTATGAGCACGGACGGGTTGTTATTACAGAAGTCTAGGTATACTGCTGTTTGTTTTTTTTTTTATTGAACATTTTACATATTGACGTAACGATATCATGACGTAGATGTAACATTCTGTAAATAAGTAACGTAGGACGTAAGCTCAGGAAAGAATTAGAAAGTGAAGCCAACATCGATATAAGCTATAAAAGTCCTCTCATAGAAATGGTGTGAAAGTCGTTTAAACGTTTTCTGTAGTGGCAAGCGCTGTTTCTCATTTTACTTTGTTGTAATCTAGGGCCTTTTATCCGTGTTTTGTCGTCGTAACTTCTACTTATCAATCTGCCTAACCTTTTCCCAACTATGTTGGGGTCGGCTTCCAGTCTAACCGGATGCAGCTCTTGATACTAAAGAACAACGAAAAATTTATGTTCACTACAAGAAAAATTATCTTAGTATTGTAGCAAATCATACAGACTTGCACAATATTATCTTGTACGTTGTCAGCAAGTGAATTTTTTTTTATAATATGTAAGATGTTTTATTGTTTCATGTGAACTGGGTGAGTATTCTGTTCGTATCTGTGCTGTGGCTCCGCCCGCAGACAGTGCGCGGCCACAGGGCGGGCGGCACGCGATCTCCACTTTTCATTTTATTATTCAACCATGACGAACGATGAACTTTTTAGATTTTACTTTCTTTTTACTTTTAGTTTAGGAACTGTGACGTTTGAGACAGTTACTGTATAAAAATAGAGTTTTGCATCATGTTATCTGCGTTCCATGTTAAACACGAAAACTGTCCATCATATTTTCTTCGTACAGTCGATTAAATTAAAAATACAAACTAAGAAAGTTCAAAAGCATGAGTTCAAAGATGGTAGATACCTAATATTGAAACATTTCATTAAATTGAGAAGTGGTGTAGTTTCAACACCACTACAGGTCTGTGATGGCTCCAATTTAGCATTTTATTGATATTGAAGACATTACGGGGAGGGTTCCAAATATAGGAATGCCGTGGATTCGGAAAAAGCCGTAGGAACGTTCCCTGTTTCTATAATAAATTATGAATATCTGACGCAATTTACTTTGGTAACAGACAATAAAGGGAAAATGGTATGATGCGGAAATAGTAAAAGAAAAACTCTTTTGCTCCTTAATATGACGCTTTGCGCATTTAAATTAATTTTTTTTTTTACTGACATGTCTTAAATTGTAATTTTAATTTGTAACTATGAGATTAAAACAGTCACAATAGAATTTTCAACTTCTAAAGGTAAAACGATAGTTGAGCGGTTATAATATACAATCAATAATGTTATTACTGACCTAATAATCTCTGTAGGCTTATATTTGCACTAGCAGAATGTGGACGAACCATAATACAGTATGTTAACTAACAGAGGGCGTTCCCGTTAACCCGCAATAGTATAGCGTATATACATGCCTGAAAAAATATTAAAATTGAAAAAAAAAAAATTTTTTTTCGTTTTTTTTAAATAAAATTTTCTCATTTTTTTTTAAATTGATGCTTAATTGTAACACTCTGTACACGGGCACTTGTCTTTCAACGTGGAAAGACAAGTGCGACAAGTGCGCGTGTACAGAGTGTTTGTTTTACGTATGAAATTAATATTTTTTGTGAATATTTTATGACAAAAAAATAAAAAAAGTTTTTTTTTTTCGATTTTAATATTTTTTCTAGCATGTATGGACGCTATACTATGGCGGGTTAACGGGAACGCCCTCTGTTAGTTAACATACTGTATAATGTACTCACGGCTAGCACCACATCAAACTATACATTTCCAGTTTATGGTGATCTCGCATTGTAAACGATTTCCGTACAATGCGAGGTCAGGTTAAACTGGAAATGTATAGCTTGATGTGTACCATATTCTGACAAGTATGATAATGATTATGAATTTAATCCAACTATATCCTTACATATTATAAAACAAAGTCGCCCGCCGCGTCTGTCTGTCTGTCTGTCTGTCTGTCTGAACGCGATAAACTCAAAAACTGCCGAACGGATTTTCAAACGGTTTTCACCATTGGACGGAGTAATTCATGTGGAAGGTTTTAGTGTATAATTCATTAAGGTTTTGTGTAAATTGGCTGAAATATGACGATTATTGTTGAAGATGTCGGAAAAAATCATGCCGACTGGGAGCTTTACTGGCGTGCGCTGCGTAAGTCGTGAGAGATAAATCAAATTTATGTTCTAGAGTATTGTATATCTTAAAAATTGCAACAAAAAAGTCCGCAATGGCATATGTCTATCTTTTAAGGGTGACCCACAATAACCATTTTTATCTTTCAAAATTGTATAAAATTTTCATTGTTATTTCCGAAGCTATTTTGACCGGTACCTTATTAATCCTTATCCAATTAAATAGGTTATTTAAATTGGGCATTCAATTTCGATTAAAATATGCCTTTCCATCACATCATTTAAATGAATAGTTTAAGAGATATCACAGTTTCAAAATTACGCGTAACAAAATAATTATGGTTGACCACGCGGGCGCTGTAGTAGCCTACCACTGCGTCCGCTGAAAGTTAGTCAATGACCTTTTCCTTGGCTATTACCGGGAATACATACCGTATTCCCGGTAGAACGTTCCCGTGGGATATTTTGCGACATCCACGCGGGCGAAGCCGCGGGTAAAAGCTAGTAATATTATAAATGTAAAAGTTTTTACCTATGTTTGGATGTTTGTTACTCAATCACGGAATAACGGCTGAACGTATTTGGAACAAATTTGGCACTCAGATAGTTTACAACCTAGATTAACATATAGAATACTTTTTATCCCGGTAGTACTTTCCTGTAGGATTTTTTCCGTTATCCACGCAGGCGAAGCCGCGGACAAAAGCTAGTTATTACATATTTTATTTTCATATTTTTTTACATATTTTTGCGTGTATCACACAGTGTAGGTATGCAGTAGGCTACCTATCTTGCTTCTTCTTAGACTTAGTAATACACAATAGGGTATTACACCCATTTCTGAAAAGTGTCTCAATTGGATTCTGTAGTGCTAATGTACCACTAAAAAATTCACAAAATTTTTATTCAATCGTTAAGTGCCATAAAAAAGCATTAAAATTTTTCATTTTCAAATTTCGCGCGTAATTTGACGGAAACGCTGAACGCAGTGAACGCCATACTGCTCTGTTGTCATGACGTCAGTTGGCTGTGTAAACAAATGCAGTGATTGGAGGTACACTGATAGTTGACAGTTGACACTTCTAAGTTTACATAGCCGTATGACGTAATAACATGGCGAATACTATTTGGTGTTATGAAACAGATTAAAAAAGCTGAAACCTTTGAAATGAATTTAAAAATTTAGTTTGCTATTTTATGAACTAAGACTAACGTTTTCAGACTGCTTTTTGCCTAAACTATCTCAATAATATATTTTTAGATTTTTTCTCATATAGAGTAAAATACCCTATTATATAGATGCAATAAATACTTCGTTTTATGACGTAACAAACGATGCCAATCTCTTTAGTGCCGAACGATGTTCCATCGATTATGTTTGAATTATCTTTCGTTAGTAGTCACTCTCAGGCAAGTGAATTCTTGCAAGCTTGAAAATTCATGGAATAACATAACATAAAATAACATAACGACTGTATTCCACGAAGAATTAGGCAGAAGTGTACTTATGTACACCCACATTTTGATGCATAAGTAACATGTTATAGGGGGGCGAGCCTGTTACAATCAAGCGGGCACAGATCCTCCGGGCTGGTACAGTCAAATTCCTGTCGGAAAAATCCAGTAACACCTTGCCCGATCTGGGAATCGAACCCAGGACCTCATGCTCATTAAAAGCGCTTGCGAATAGACGAAATAGGCAGTCCAGGTAGGATTCATATAGAATATAGACATTTAATTACCAAAGCAATAACGGTAGAGTTACAAGTGCGATTACAATCTGTCTCATTTATTTTGTAATTATTCAGGGTGTAAAATGGAAAGTCTGGATATTACCTGTGGCCTGGCTGAAAGAAATCGTAAATTAAAGTGTAATAGTTCTTGGTAAGTAAGGCCATTTGAAATACCGTTTAAAGCTGTTAAAAATAAAATACTTTAAGTAGCGATGTCGGAAATTATACCACGGGAACGTACTTACTACCTGGATACAAATATCCTATGTGTTAATCCTGGTTATAAACAATCTGTCTGTGTGCCAAATTTCATTTAAATCAAACATCAAAACATACAATAATAATATAATACTAGCTGTTTCCCGCAACATCGTCTGCGGAACAGGAAGAAAAGTAGCCTATGTTCTTCTCCAAGTCAAGGTCTGTCAAAGTCTACCAATGTGCCAAAGGAGATGTTTCAAAATGGGCCAGGTCTATGTACAGTATCTCAAAAAAAAGAGAAAAATCCGTAGAATTCAGGAAAAATACAGATAATTCAATTAAATGTTTACTGTTGTGGTAGTAAATTGATATTTATTATCAATTTTTATCGACTTTCAACATGGCGTCTCACGGATTTAGTTATTCTATGCTTAAAAACATTGACAGCAAACCATAGATCATAGAAACAGAACTGTCAGCTGTCACAACAGTGTGAAATAAACATGTCAAACGTGACAAACGTCAATCAAAATGACAGCAGATCATAGAAACAGAACTGTCAGCTGTCACAACAGTGTGAAATAAACATGTCAAACGTGACAAACGTCAATCAAAATGACAGCTTACCGCCATGACGGGTTTTTGTTGTGTTGCAATTTCAAGTGTAATTTCTTGTGTTTACCAGCAAACCAAGCCATTTTAAAGTAATTGGACAATTAAGAACTGTTTTAAATGAATTTCCCTATTTTTTTGTATAGTGTACAAGGACCTGGCCCAGGCTCCATACATTTTGAAACATCTCCTTTCATCCAAATCCGTTCAGCCGTTTTAGCGTGAAACCGTAACAAATAAACTCACTTTCCTATATATAAAACTAGTTAAATTGTAAGATTTATAATACTAGTAGGATGCGCATGAATTTTGTAAAAAAATTAATAAAGCTTGCTTATTCATACGTTTTAGTTGTACCTATTTTGCTATAGTTTAATGGCCGTAGAGAGAGGGGTGACCTATCATGTGTCAATAGGACGACAGCGGTCAACACGTGTATTTGTTTTCTACAAACGTTCCCACGCCGAAAGCGTTCCAAGAACATGTGTATTTAAAAATCTTTCTTCTGACTGAGACTATTTCAATGTTGCAGAGTTTGACAGCTGTACAATGCTCCACCAACCCGCACTGGGCCCGCGTGGTGGATTATGGCCCACTCCCAATCACAGAGAGGAAGGCTGTGTCCCAGCAGTGGGAACATTATAGGCTTATTATGATACTGCTGGGTACAGATTAGTAAAACTGAACATAAAAACTAACACAAATGAGCCGATGCAACATGTTACACAACAAATATTGCGAATACAAAAATGTAACACATGCTGTGCATTGAGGTATTGTTGTACTAATACCTCAATGATGCTGTGTTACATGTTTTATGGACGGCTCATTTGAAAAGTACAGCTATAAAGTATCAAAGGTTGCAGACTCTTTTAACGACGGGAGAGTTTTTGGTCACAAACATGCTAGGAAGGAAAAAAAACAATAGAAATTATGTATTATTTTTATTCTGAGGAGCTCGTGGCTCCTGGTGGGTTTCTGTGCTTGGCTTAATTTTGATAGTTTGATATAGGTGACATATTTTCCATTTTCTATACAAAAACCGTCAAATCGCAACATTTATTCCTCAGATAGATGTTGTCTGACTCTTGAAGAAACAACCCTAAAGGTTCTATAGTTAAATAAATCATGAATACTGTATTGATGATGATGCTTGTGTCGTGGATTTTCTTGGATAACCACTTTATCAGTCAGCCTTTCCGGAGATATGGTTTTTTGGTTATCCCATGGAAACTTGAGAGTAACTGCTAATCAGTGAGAATTAATTAACCACAATAAAATAATCTTTCTTAATGTATTATGACGTGTTTTGGAGAATAGGAAATACCTACAGGAAAATAAACTTTAAATTAATCTATTTAATTTAATTATTTGAAGTTCTCAAATAAGGAATTCCATAAGTTATTATATAATGTGAAATTCCACGGAACGGGTTATTCCTAATCCGCTTGTTGATAGCCACCTACTGACCTATTTATTCTTGTATGAAACATGCGAATTCTGGTAAATTACGTAACACCAAATTTTTACCTATTTATGTGTTGAGATTCTTGCCCATTCTTCTCCATAGGTACCTACTACGCTTTGGAATGGGCAACTAGCTTCATCTTTCTAGCTGACTGACCCCTTGAGAATTACATACAGTACATTGGTTTATTTGAAATAAATGCTTTACTCGTAAGTTTGAGTTTTGAGTTTGAGCTATTGTGTCGTCAGCAAGCAGGTGGCTCACTTTATGGTTAATGGTGACCGCCGCTTGTGCAATACCAGAGACATCGCTGGTACGTTGCCATTCTAGAGATGAAGCTGAAAGCCTGAAATGTCTCATGTGACAGAAATTATAACGACGACCACACTCTTAAAGTCACAACACAACAGAGTTGCTAAGCATAAGAAAATGTTACGGTAGCTTTCTCATTATCAATCATCACACCACTTTTATCAATCATCACACCACTATTATCGACGTCCGACGTTCGGCAGTAATGCCTTATCAAAAGCTGCTAAAATATTTATTTTCCTCGTAACAGCAAGTAGTATAATTAGGTGGCTAAGTGGTTAGTGGATACAATGTATTACTAGGTATTAATTTGATGCATATAAGTACTTAATATGTATTAAACAGCTCCCGTTTTGCGGCGGAATCCAATACTGATAACAAAGGATTATTCTCAACAAATAGATTAAGATGATAAGATAAGTGGGTACATAGGTGCAGACTTTACTATTGCTGCGTTAATATTATTGATATCATTTGTGATCACGTCCAGAGGATGGTCAGCAGCGTCTGTCTGGACAACCTGGTCATAGGCCACGCTCAAAGGGGCCCCAAACTTTGAGATGTTTTTATTAAAAGTATTTCTGTCGCGGTTATCAATCAGACAAACTCCAAGGCGACTTCAAATAGTTTGAGAACTCGGCAGAAGGGTAGAACTATAATATATCTTTTAAAATAAATAAGCCAGTGGTTATTGATTCTTCAAACCAAAGTTTTCCAATACAATATATCCAAGAATTCGACAAAGTGAATAACCAAAAAGCAAGCCAAACCAGTGATGAAATTTTATAAAAGGCAGTTTCAAATAAAATTATGGATCATTCGCACCACGCTTGCTGAGCGATGTGCATTCATTGCCAAAAGTTGGCAAAGACATAAATAAAATTATTCTTTGTTACGTTTTTAAAGTGCTTAGTGCCAACTTGTAACCTACATAGTACTCGTAACAGCGCGACTTTTGACGTAGCTGAATTAATGGCGTGAACCTACGAAATGTCCTCGCTAATCAAATTATCTCTACATTATTTTAAACCAGAAAGTGTAAGCAATGATAACGATATTATTACAATCCAACAACTTATTGTAAACCAGAAAAAACAAAAATATTTATAATTAAATAATTATGTTCTACTACATAATTATAATATATGTTCCAAATTATGTATACAAATTAACTAGGATCGTGTTATTTAATGTCATCCGGAAGAAGCTGCGGTTATGGCAAATATTTAATAAAATATCAATATACATCAATATTCAACTCAAAAGTTCCCAACGAAACGAAATGCTGTTTCTTTAATAATTTCAGCGAAAATTGTTCCTCCTCTAACAAGAAGAAGGTAAGCTCTACATTGTTGATTGCCTCGTGTTAGCTCGAAGTTTTCCTACAATACTAAAAGCAATAAAAGTTGAATGAGATGGGTTGAGGCGGGGCTGTCGGGGCTGGCGGGACTGGCGGGATTAGCGGGGCTGGCGGGGCTGGCGGGACCCGCACCGAGATAGTCAAACTTCAATGAGAGGCTTACGTAACTGTAGACTGAGGAACAGAGGAACAGCGGTGAAAACAACGCACAGGTAATCTTATTAAAATTTAATAAGGTAATCTTGTTCTACTTAAAGGCGTATGCTCAAGTATGCTGTATATTGTATT
Source organism: Conistra vaccinii (assembly GCA_948150665.1). Classification (NCBI taxonomy): domain Eukaryota; kingdom Metazoa; phylum Arthropoda; class Insecta; order Lepidoptera; family Noctuidae; genus Conistra; species Conistra vaccinii. The sequence continues at coordinate 1,409,521 of OX411324.1, forward strand.
AAAGGTGTAAAATTAAGGGCTCTTTCGGTCTCGAGGTAGGCACTTTCCACTAGATAAATTATAAATTGGAACAGAATTCGGGTATGAAATTATAGGTTATCCGGAACTGAATAAGTTTCGGAAGTCCGGAACGGCCCATGGAATATGTAAGTCAAACGCAAGGGTGGATGCTGTGTTTCCGGAAGTAAATCATCTGATTTTCATGTTGGGTGGTTGACCTATAAATAACTTAGTAGTCCGTGGTATTTTGTTTTGTTAAATAGTTTCTTAGGAGAGTCCTTTTCGTTTTTTTTTTACGTTTTACCCTTTTCCTAGTAAGTATAGGTCGTAGGGAACGAAGGAATTTAATTCTCACCATGACGAATACCTAGCCTAAACGAAATATTGAATTAATCCTCTTAAAACTAGTGGTAAAAAAAATTACTGACCCAGTGAGCAGGTTGGTAGACGAAGTTGGTCGAATCGAACGAAGATAAACGAGGAGTTTAACTAAGACTTTGACGTATCGGTTTTCTAACTTCCAAAACTTCCTGGGGAAACTGGGTCGTTAATTTCAAAGTCGGGCATCTTAACTTTATGTAAATAAACTTTATCTTTAACTAGCTGTGCCTGCAGTTCCGGTTGGGTAGAGTTAAAATCAATTCATTTGAATATTTAAAATTTATAATTTTCCATAAGGGAAACTATACAGTATACAGTATAAATCTTAGAAATAATGTAGGTAATACAAAAGTATGATGCCTGTACTAGGATAAACCTGTATCACAGGCGGCAAAAGTTCTTACGATTACTATATGCGTACACATCACCTTTCCAGTTTAAATATTGAAAATAGAAAACTTTACATATCAATCAATATTTTTTTTCTTTATTATTCAATGCTTAAATACATAATCGTTTGTTCAAAGACAACGCCATTATTTCATGTCAAACTAAAGTTCGCCTTATTACTTGCATAAAAATGTCACTCAAAATGCAACGATATTTTAAATTTATATTCTCTGGGGACACGCCTATCATTGATATAAATGATTATTGTGTATTTATTTAAACTAGAGTGCTTATTCAGTCTATGATATGCAGGAAGTAAATATACCAGACTTTGTGGTGGTATTACCGTTTACTAGCTACCCGCACTGACTTCGTTCGGGCACAGATAATATAATACTGTTCGGGTGATTTAAACTTTTACTTGCGAGATACTTTTACTTCTAGACAGATATAGTCCAGTCATCAGTCGTCATCAATATCCCTGAAGACTCAGAGTAATTCATTGTTAAAAGTAAATTGACTACCTACCAATATTCAAATCTCAACTGCCATTCTTTGACAGTTGTTTGTGGGCCAATTTCACCAATAAAACTAAACGCGATCAGTGCATCTAAACCGCGTTCCAGAGCTGTCAGTGTCAATTTTTTTTTTTTATGTTGACACTGACAGGTCTTGAGCGCGGTTTAGACGTGTTGATCGCAATCAGACAGCATAATCTTACCGTAGAAATTTTGGTGAAATTTGCTGTCATTCCACCTGATGCAACAGTATTGACAGCTTCTTCAACTTAGCACTTCAACTTAGGGCTGACATCACCAATGAAACTGAACGTGATCAGCATTTCTAAAACGCGTTCAAGAGCTGTCAGTTTCAAAATTGTTATGGAATATTGTACACTGACAGCTCTTGAACGCGTTTAAATGTGCTGAACGCGTTCAATTTCATGGGTGAAATCCACACTAAGTTGTCAAGGTTAGATTTTTTAAAGAATAGATCGGGAGTTTCATTTCTGCAGTCAAATTCGCCCTGTAACAGCCCTTTCACACGGCAGTCCAGTTCTTAACAGGATCCCGTTTTCTGCAGGATCCCGTTTGATGGCCAATGTGTTTATATGCTAGCGTTCACACGAGCATCCCGCATGCGGGATCCTGCAAAAAACCGATCCGGTCGAATTGTGCCGTTCGGTTTTGTCACTAGAAACTGGATCCGAAGTCCAGTAAAAAGCGGGATCCCGTTTAATCACACATATATTTCAATAGCAGTGTTCACACGGCTTCCTGCGTGCGGTTTTTTGCTGGACACTGTTGCTGCTGGACTTTTTACTGAATCCTGCAAAACTGAACTGCCATGTGAACACAGCGTCCAGTTTAGCAGGATACCGTAAAAAGCCGATCCTGCAAAACTGGACTGCCGTGTGAAAGGGCTGTTACGGTTATAACACGTACGGCAATTTGACTAAGGGCCTATTTCACAATGTCCAAATAGCCACAACTTACCGAATAAATTAAAAAATGGAACAGAATTTGTATGAAATTATCTGCCACGTAAGTTAATAAGAACTTAATCGTAGGTGGTGAAATAGGCCCATACGATTTCAATTTGCTTAACAATTACTTAGTTGTGTCAAAGCCTTATCCGTTAAATTCGCCCTGAAACGATATAACACGTACGACAATTTAACGTAGGGTTTCAATTTGCTTAACATAAACTAGTAATGTCAAAGCCTTATCTGAAACACATACACAGACGCATCCGGGAGACTAGAACTATGGGGTTAGGAGGAGTTTATTTTGTGTACAGAATCCATCTCCTACTCACAGTTATTAAGTACTTCAAAGAATGATCGATCGTAACTGAGTGTAACTTCTTTTATTTTCTTATGACAAGGCGACTAAAAGCATTTCATCGAAACGAAAACTGATTTCGACAAAAAGCAAGCTCTAGGTACCTACTGAACTAATGAAGGCGTAATAATGCAATACTTTTGTTAAATTAGTTTCGCCCACAAACTTTTTGTCTTAATTATGATTAAGACAAAAAGTTTGCGAGTTTGTTTGTTTGTCGGGACTTTGGGAAATCAAGAAGCTGTGAACTATGTGTAACCTGGACTTTAACGATGTACATTACCAACATTTTATGTATCTAGTTCCAACATAGGAAATGGAACTGTGAATTTTCTAAATGACGTCACGTTCCGACCCTTCTTTTAATGCAAATTATATATTATTTTTGGTATGATATTTCAACTTTTAAATCGAAACGCTGTGAGAAAAGTGTTTTTGTTCTTCGCCGAACGTACCCATTATAAGCTCTAACTACTGGCTATAAACCGTTCGTTCAATACTTTAGGTATTTCAAAATGCATACGTTATTGAAAATTGTTATTGTGTTACAAAAAAATATTTAATACTACACAGGTGCAATATGCAACAAAATCAGCGATGTGGTACTAGCCAACATTAAGAAGCAAAAGTACAAAAGTGATCAAATAATAACTTTAAAATTGTCATTTTAGAAAAATGTAAGGACAAATCTGTTTTTTTTTACATATCAATCTTTTCTCACTTAAATATGCAAAAGAAATTGATTTTCCAACTTAGATAGATCTCAACACAAATAAGATCCAATATTTTAAATTTTAACTTAGCGCGTTGAAGTCTTTTAAAAGAGATTAAATTTTAAACTTACAATAAGCACATTTGCATAGTATTTTAAAACTATACGGTTATAATAATAGTGTTTCGAAAAAAGATGTCTAAACTTCATCGATAGTGCTATAGCGACTGATACACATTCAAAAATGTCCCCAAAATGTTAATATTATAAGGTGTGAGATTAGTTGACAGTGGGTGACTGTCGACTCGTTGGCAGGTGGTAGTTCGTCTCGCCTGCACTATAATCCTGACTTCCTCAGTCACAGTGGCGTGATTATGATCAATATTGACGCAGATGTGTCACTGTTCGCATTACGTAATAATATCAAAGTTTGTTTAGCAGTGGTCGCAGCAAGGACGAGCCTGCTCAGCAGTGCCGGCTGGCGATAACCCCGCCACTGCATGCGCCACCACACTCGCACATTATATAATAACCTTCTACCTAATCAAATACCATTTTAAACAAGGCTGCACCAACCCCTCACTAAATTCTGTTAGTAACGATTTAACATAACCTTACGAAACTAAAAAACAGACACCTGAGAACAATTAAATTAATTTAATCAAAATAACGCATCGAACCTCCGCGCGATCATAGTTAAGCATAACTCTAGGGGTTGCTCGTTAATAAATCACACAGAACACAACCGTATTCATGAAACTGCTACGAAAAGCATGTAACGTACGCAACACCGGGGGAAAATCGTGAAAAGTCATGTGTCGACGAAATCAGCCGTTCTGGAGGTCACGTCGTGGGTAACAGCTGATCGGGTGCAAGGTCGAGTGAGGAGCGTGGGCAGAGTATGATGGGGGGTACTCACCGGCTGCGGTCATCAGCCACCACCAGCAGCAGCAGGCGGTGACGAGCGCCCGAGCGCCGGCCATCTCAGCGGCAGCGCATGGTACGCGCGCTCTCGCCGGCCGCCCCGGCGGACTGAGCGCGGCTCGATCGATGCACGCTCGCGCCTCTCGGACACGCACCCTCCGGCAGCAGCCCCGCCCCGCCCCCAGGCCCCCCTCCCCTGCCCCCCTCCGCCCGTCCTCACACCCGCTACCATTTCCCGAGTTTCCTCGGAGAGCGCGCGCGCTGCCCTCTTTTCTGGCGGATCGCTGACCGCCCCTAATTGATTGGGCCCGTTCACTTGCCGAACACGTTTTAGGTCAGTTCAGCCGCAGAGCCTTGCGCTCTGTTCTTAGGAGCTTGATCTTAACTGTGGCTGGGTGAAAAGTTGTGACGGAGTATGGTGGAAGCACTGAATGTAGAGGCAGTTAGAACGCGTTATGCAAACGCCATGTGGAGAAAACTTATTAACACACAAGATAGAATATAGTTTTCTTACCTAGGTACCTACTGTTTATTTCCAAAAATTCCATAATTATAATGTGTGAGTCTATCTGGCAGGCCCCAACGAGATTTATCAACAGGTGATAGGTTTACATAAGGACATTATTTTGTACCTATAGAAAATAAATAAGATATATTTTGTACCTCGACAGTTTTTGATTAAATGACGTTTCTATGAAGTGTCTAGCTAGCGGGCCGCTTATGATTATTTTTATTGTTATTATACTTTCAGATCGCCCAGTAGTGCTCGGAGTTAGAAAATATTATGTACCTTACAAATCCGAAATTTCGACTTTCTGTGAGCTATACTTTAGGAGATATTCGTTACTTAGACAAACGTCCAGCCAGCGGGCCACTTTTTAAATACTACTCTTTTATATCATACAATAGCAGTAGGAGCTTAATCCTATTATGTACCTTACAAATCCAAAATTTCGACTTTCTGTGACCTATACTTTAGAAGATATTCGTTACTTAGACAAACGTCCAGCCAGCGGGCCACTTTTTAAATACTACTCTTTTATATCATACAATAGCATTAGGAGCTTGATCCTATTATGTACCTTACAAATCCAAAATTTCGAGTTTCTGTGACCTATACTTTAGAAGATATTCGTTACTTAGACAAACGTCCAGCCAGCGGGCCACTTTTTAAATACTACTCTTTTATATCATACAATAGCATTAGGAGCTTGATCCTATTATGTACCTTACAAATCCAAAATTTCGACTTTCTGTGACCTATACTTTAGAAGATATTCGTTACTTAGACAAACGTCCAGCCAGCGGGCCACTTTTTAAATACTACTCTTTTGTAACATACAATAGCATTAGGAGCTTGATCCTATTATGTACCTTACAAATCCAAAATTTCGACTTTCTGTGAGTTATACTTTAGAAGATATTCGTTACTTAGACAAAGGTCCAGCCAGTGGGTTTGTTTCTAAATACTACTCATTTATATCATACATAGAATATGAAGCTTGATACTATTATCACCCATCAGTCTATACATCATACAGTCGTCTGATGAAGACGTCTAAGACAGGGTAATCTTGCGGGGCGTGAGGGGCGAGACGGGGGAAGCGCGCTCCCGGACTGCTAACGCTACCGTGTTAGTAGTTCGGGAAATAACTTTCAGGGCTATCGTGTTGAATTTAATATTGTTTTAATTTATGTATAATATTATAATGGTGCATACGACGTGTGTTGTGAAGAGTGCAAGTCGTCATCTTACGTTAATAAAAAACTGCGATTTCATCAATTTCAGCTTAAAATACTAGCCGTGATCGCTTCGGAGGACTACAAGTCCCTCAAGATGATTTTGTGGATTACATCCATAGCTTGGAAACAAAATTGATGTCGATTTTTAATTTTTCTGGAAACAACATTGGGTCTAAATTGTTTGAGCATTTGAGTCAAATAGAATTCAAAACCAAACCATGTTCATGCTTCCCAATATTTTTTTTGTATTAGGATGAGGATTTTTTATATAATTAAGTTCAACAACAGAAATTTCAAATCCAGTAAATCTAAAAACCAAAAATCTAATAAATAAATCTAGTAAATCTAATATTTCTCAGTCGCCCATTTATGAAGATACCTACAGTTTTATAGAAATGAAATGAAATGAAATGAAATGAAATGAAATGAAATTGTTTATTCTGTAAATAGGATATTGGAATCACTTTTACACGTCATATTAAAATGTATGTTAAAAATTAGCTAGATGAGTTCGGCGTTTCCTATCTGACTACTCTGAGAAGAAAGGCCGAAACAAACTCAGAGGTCACAGTCTCTTTTAAAGTCCAGACATAATCTTGGTCAGGCCATATGAGGACCATGTAGACTAATGTCTGAAATGGTCTTTTGAGGAAAGAACCATACAGCTTTGAGTGGACCTGTCCAGTCAGTGCAAGCATTTGTCAGTAATCGCGGAGCTCAACTCTGAACTTAAGGAGCTCAACTCGACGAACAGTACCAAAGAAAGGACATTTGGGTAGGCCGCATAAACTACTCAAACTGCCAGACCATCATTAAATTAAAACTAACTGAGAAAGAAAAGAAAATAGAGAAGAGAAAAAAAAAAAAAAAATATCCACATAGTCCTCACATTCACAATAATTAAAATAATATAATACTTTACAAAGTAATCATGTCATTTTGTATGTAATAAAAGATGAGATGAGTGGCTGGTACACAAAAAGACGATCTTTTTGATAATTGTTAATTATTGTTTATAATAATGTTGATGCCCATGTTGATCTAAAATAAATTAATAAAATAAATATTGTTAACTTGGGACAACCCTAGCTGTCGTGACAATGCCTACACGTTGTCTGCATTTACCACGAGATCAAAGGCATCGTCCTACTGTATCTTTTTATACTGTAATATTATGTACCTTCAATCTGCCTAGCCTTTTCCCAACCATGATGGGGTCGGCTTCCAGTCTAACCGAATGCAGCTAAATACCAGTATTTTATATAGAGCGACTGCCTATCTCACCTCCACAACCCAGTAACTGGGTAATACTATTGTGTACAGACGCCAGCACATCAACCTACTCCAATCTGTCAAATTTTCCCAATCAACATTGAACCTTATTCTTTAGCGATAAAGTTAAAAATCTATTAAAGAAATTTGACAGATTGTAGTAACTTGATATGCTGGCGTCTGTACCTTACATATTCAAAATTTGAACTTCCTATGGACTTCATAAGGTATTCGTTAATAAAATAAGCGCCTAGCTGGCAAACCCGTTTTCAAACATTATACCTGCTTTCATAATCACTCAACAGTGCTACAACAAAACTGGGATTAAGAAAAAGAGTAGTTCTTTTAAGTAGGGCGCTATGTAAATGATTAAAAGAGAAAATGTAATACCTATAATAATTATAATATAGTAATTATAATCTTTAATGAGTAAATGATAGCTTGAAGATTGACATGGGAGAATGGAATAACTTCTAAAGTATAGCTCACAGAAAGACGAAATTTTGGATTTGTAAGGTACATAATAGTATCAAGTTCCTTATGCTATTGTATGATATAAAAGAGTAGTATTTAAAAAGGGGCCCGCTGGCTGGACGTTTGTCTAAGTAACGAATATCTTCTAAAGTATAGGTCACAGAAACTCGAAATTTTGGATTTGTAAGGTACATAATAGGATCAAGCTCCTAATGCTATTGTATGTTACAAAAGAGTAGTATTTAAAAAGTGGCCCGCTGGCTGGACGTTTGTCTAAGTAACGAATATCTTCTAAAGTATAGGTCACAGAAAGTCGAAATTTTGGATTTGTAAGGTACATAATAGGATCAAGCTTCTACTGCTATTGTATGATATAAAAGAGTAGTATTTAAAAAGTGGCCCGCTGGCTGGACGTTTGTCTAAGTAACGAATATCTCCTAAAGTATAGCTCACAGAAAGTCGAAATTTCGGATTTGTAAGGTATATAATATTTTCTAACTCCGGGCACTACTGGGCGATCTGAAAGTATAATAACAATAAAAATAATCATAAGGGGCCCGCTAGCTAGACACTTCATAGAAACGTCATTTAATCAAAAACTGTCAAGGTACAAAATATATCTTATTTATTTTCTATAGGTACAAAATAATGTCCTTATGTAAACCTATCACCTGTTGATAAATCTCGTTGGGGCCTGCCAGATAGACTCACACAATTATAATTATGGAATTTTTGGAAATAAACACTTTAGACAATTTTGAGACCATCTTCCGACCACGATGTCATGTGAACTCTCGCTGAAACCCCCAAAACCCCAAAACTGTTTTATAATCTCGTAGTTAACAACTATGGTGTAATTTACTTATTTTCTAATCTAATCTTGAAACCCATTTTCCCTAAATTATTGTTATTGCCTACATTACCTATTAATATTTTATAGTACCTACATAATTATGGCACATTCCTAATAATTCAAAATCAAATAGCGCGCGCTTCCCCCGCTTCCTGTTACACACTTCCGTCCCTTTTTACCCGACTTCGGCGAAGCAAAAAGGAGGGTGATGATTTTGACCAGTATGTATGTATGTATCATAACCCTCCTTTTTGATTCGCCGAAGTCGGGTAAAAAATAGGGATTACGTTATACTGCATCCCACGTAAATACTTACAGGTTACATAATCTACTATGGTAGTTTTGTGGGTGTAAATAGTTTCTCGGCTCGATCGAAGTTAAACTACGCTAGCTGCGATCCATTCGTGGATGGGTCACCATTCATTACATATCCCCTCCGTGCCTCGTAAGCAAGTTTTTTTTTTTTTCCTTTTGTGGCAACTGAGCTGATGTCGACTATTCTGCCAGCGTCCGTAAGCACGTTAAGCCGTTGGTCCCGGCTGTCATTCGTAAATATTTGACAGATGTTACGGGTAGTCCGAACCCCTAAAGGTCTGACAACCAGTGATAGCAAGAGATATCGTGTTACTCAGTAACTGGGTTGTGGAGGTCAGATAAGCAGCCGCTTCATGTAAAATTCTGGTATTCAGCTGCATCCGTTAGACTGGAAGTCAACCCCAACGTACGTTAGTACAATAATACCTCAATGACCATGACCCCAACATAGTTAAAAAGCGGGGCAGATATTAATTGAGTTTCCGTCAAAAGCTATGCCAACACACAGGTGGTTTAAGAGGTCATCAGCATACTCCTGCTGGCCTGCAGTCCTGCTCACTGCTAATATCAACATTCTTGAACGGTGATTGACTATTCATTAATAAATATTTTACTAACTGACGCGTCAGACGTTGTCCTGTCAAAATTTCAATTTCGATTCTTTTGGCTGTTTTTTTTTTATTTTCTTTTTTTCTAAACTAGCCCATGATTCAGGCGAACGAAACAAAAAACAGTCAAATCGGTCGAGCTATTTTCTAGTTTTAAGCTATTGCATAGCTTCTATCGCGGGCCTTGACCGTGGAGACCGAATCCAAAAATTCCGTAACGAAAATACATAACGCCTAACGAGAGTATTGTATTGAAAATTATGTTTAACTGTTTGACAACAAAGTTCCGAATGATCCTTGACTATTAATAGTTAAATTAAAACCTTTTATTAGTTTTATGTTCTCATTACGTTGTGTCAAGTTTTAAAAACTATAAATGTGAATAACAGTTCCTGTCAATGTCACCATTGCTATTTCTTGTATTCGGGTTAATATTTTACAATTGCATAAGTTGATAAAAAATGCTATGCAATAGCTTTACCGCGGCAATCCCCGAGTGCCACACGTCTTTTTTTTTGCTAGACTAACGCACGGTGCAGCAGTGGTAACGGCCCCGACTTACGAGTTGTAGGTCGTGGGTTCGAATCCCAGCAGGCGCTTTACTTTGTATAAATCATTTCATCACCTCTGCTCTCAAAACGGTGAAGGAAAACATTGTTAGGAAACCGGCATGTCCTAGAACCGACCGAACCGAATTCAAAGACTGACATCTACCAATCCGCACTGGGCCCGCGTGGTGGATTACAGCCCACTCCCTCTCACAGAGAGGAGGCCTGTGTCCCAGCAGTGGGAACATTAATAGGCTGATGATGATAAATGCACGGTAATTGATTTTTATAAATATAGATAAAATAATAAAGATAATATAGATAGATAGCGGTCATCTTTCATTTCGTTCGTTTTTATTAAATATCGCAAACTACAGCATCGTATTATTATTCATATTTTTTATTAGGGTCTTTCTGCTTCCATAGGTTACATATAAAAGGTGAGTAAGGTCATGCTGCAACAACAGATCCATTTGTCTATATTTTCATCTAAGAGTAGGTAAGTGCCTCCCCACACGTTCCGGCTGCCGGATATATTGTGTTAAGTTTGAAATCTTTGATTAATTAAAAGACGGATTCGGACCATGTGAAAAGGCACTAACAAGCAGTGTTCGTTTATGGAAGCATGAAGGATGCCTGTGTCCCAGCAGTGGGAACATTATATTCTGATTACACTTTCTGATGATCTTTATTCAGGAAATAATTTGCACTATTAAGTAACACATTTCAAAATTCAAAAGTCATTTATTCAAACTAGGCTGAGAATCAGCACTTTTCGGACGTCAAAATTACATAAGACAGTCCTCCAAAAACGACCCCCCCCCCGTTCACCACTTCCTAGTGCTTTTGCTGGAAAGAAGAAGTGGCGCAACAAACTCCCCAGCAGCACAGTTAGAAAACACTTGATTCTATACAATTGTACGCAAATAATATATAATACTTAACATAATGACAGCTAGCCTAGCACACGCCAATAGACCAATAAAAACATCGAAATGTATACTCAAGCGAAAATTAAAAAAAATAAAAAATTCTAGATGAGGCTGGTGTTTCCGACTATCTCTGAGAAGAAACATGCATGGAAACAAACTTAAAAGGTCAATGTCTCTTTTAAAGTCCAGACAGTTCGGATTATATCATAGCACTACGCGAGCACAATGTAGGCTAATGGCTCAAATGGCCTATCGAGCATACGCTATGCAGATTTAAGTGCACCTGTCCTAACAGCTGGCTGAGCTGGCTATTGATTTGCCACATGCAATCCATCAGTCTATTGCAGAATTAATCACCAAAACTATCCGTCGTTGCAATCTCAGGGTGGTTCGACTCGATTCGTGGCTAAACACAAAATCAAAAATACAGTTTTGTTGAATTAAGTCGACCAACTGTAAACAGTTAGTAAAATAGTTTTAATCCCGCAATAACTAGGTCCTGACTTGCAGAATACATCGCCGCCCTCAGCCCGCAAAAACATGCACATGCAGAACATGCGGCTATATTGATGCAACATGTAACCCGAACCTGTAGTCCAGTTATAGGTTCTGCATCCAAATCTGGATCAAGTTATTGCGGGATTAAAAAGAAATATGTTTACATATTATTTTACTGCCATGGATTTCCATAAAACGCCTGATTCCATAACTTACAATACGACCGATATAACTTGGTAGGTCTGAACATAAGCTCTGCGAACTTCGGCGCATGTGCTCTCACTCACACCCGCCTCATGTCACCATTTGGTTTAAAAAAAAATGTTATTGCGCAGACTTTTGCACGAAGTTCGAAACCGCCAAGTTATATCGGCCGTATCATATTTGTTGTTGTATTTCATAGAAACTCCAAAGATTTTGTCAAGTCGTTTTTGCAGTTGTCTTCGGTTGAAGTCAACTGCGTTGCGGATCGTTGTTCTGGTCTTTGAAAAGATTGTGAAAACTATTTCAGCTGTAAAATATACTCTTGAGAATGAAAGCGTTCTCAAAGTTATACTAGGAAAACCCTTTGATCGCTATTTTAATAGAAGAAATGAGTGTCAGTTTTAACTTTACATAATGCTTAAATATAAAATCATAGATAACCTCCTCTAAAACGAATCGTGGAGAAAACAAAGTTAATTAAGCAACCAAGAAAATTCATGCACCATATATTCATTCGAACGAAGTACCCAGCCCTGAGCCCAGCAGCTAGATTTTTTTGAGGCGGGACATAAACTTCCGTCTGCCGCCACCCGCCATCCTTCATGGGGGATGCGCTACGGTAGGTATCTCCCGAAATTCATATTTATTCGAATTAAGGTAGCAACATATTAATCAAATACGGCGAATGAGAGCTAAGCCGAAAAAAGTGTAACATTTTGATCATCACGACACTAGCTCTCATTCGCCAAGTGTGAAAAAGAGAAAAGAACTTCGTTCCAACCCACGACACCTCTCGACTGGTTTTTATTTTAGGTCAGTAACGCGCGATACTAATGCAGTATCTACGCGGCGTAGGCGCCTACGACGCGTCTACGCAAAGCCTACGCTGCACCTACGGGCCTACGCCACGGCTACGGTGCCTACGAGCTACGTAGGCGTACCCACCTACGATACGCATACGTTCGACGATCAAACTCGCTGGACCAATGCCATCTTTAGAAGTTTCTTTTTAATATGGTTTTAATATAAATAAAATACAACACTGACAATGTACTGCTGCGCGCCTTGTCGTGCCATCGTCACGGAACGAGCGACTCTGTAACCTATAAGTGAAATGTATTGTCGTAATGACTCTGCGGCAGTTCGATTTTTACTTTTCAGAACACTGAATAATCACGGAGAAATCGGTTTAAATACTTACATGAAAAAAAACTCATCGAATGCATAACCAAATAAAAAGTTTTGCAAACTGTGCCGTGTGATAATATCAAATGAAAGGGCTTATATTCCGAGGATCTCAAATATATTTTTTTCAATATTTTTATTTGAATAACTAGCTTTTTCCCACGGCTTCGCTCGCGTGGTAGTTGGAAATTATCCCACGAGAACGTACTACCGGGATAAAAAGTATCCTATTTGTGTTAATTCAGGTTATAAACTTTCGGTCTGCCTCATCCAAATCCTATGAGTAGCACAACATAATGATTGAATACTATCGTGAATTCATGCAAGCCTAGTAGTTTTTGTTAGTTTACTGCTCAGAAATTGTGCACAACATCTAATGATTGAAATACTATATCGTAAATTCATGCAACCCTAGTACTTTTGGTTAGGTTTTGCCAGGAAATCAGAAATTTCCCTCCGCAAATGTTTTACATAGCTTGATATTGCTGCTGCGTATTTTTAACCGATATCAAAAAAGGAGGATGTTCGTCTGTAAGCTTTTTTTTAAATATGTATTTTCATCTAGATTCTTGGTCAATTGTGGACCGATTCTAAATAACATGTCCACCTTTTTTAAAGTCGGTTATACATATAGGCACAGTATAAGTGCCGCGGTTTTTTCTAAAATTAATGCATATTACATATTATAATTATTGTAATGTAAAGTAAGTCTTAAGGTGAATGCAACATAAGTTTCTTCGACAACAGTACCTTAGGCATACAAAATTCAGGGGGGGACAGCTGCCCTCCATGCCCCCCCTGGGTACGCCCATATGTACACTACACTTATATTTAGAATACAAAGGGGGCACCCGCGGACCGCACCTGCCGTCCCCCCCTCACCCCCCTAATTGTACTATTATGGAGAATATAGGATGCAAGAGCGAGCGAAGCGAGCTCGAAATTTTTAGCATGACATTCCACTCGAATAAGTTAGGTTTTCTTTGTCTTTGTACAGAAATAAAAGTAAGTTTATCGACATAAGCAGAGAAGTTTGAGAATTAAGAGAATATAGGATGCAAGAGAAAGCGAAGCGAGCTCGAAAATTTTTGCACCCCGCCTTGGTAGGTTAGACTCTCTCACAGAATGCTTAAATTGTAGGAATTCATTCAATACAAAGTCAGACTCGATAAAAATACAGATGTGTCGCTCTTTTTGTAGATTATAAAATACTCCTATGCGAAATAGATTACAATTTCAGTACGGAGGTACCCTAGGAGGGTCGATCTCTGGATTAAGATTCTGGTTTCTCACATTTCGGGGGGGTTCGAACCCCCAACCCCCCCCCCCTGCCTACGGCCCTGTAAATAGCCACATTTCTAATTTCCATACAGTAATATTGCTAAATTAATCAAAACAGGGAAATGTTTGGAATCTATTTGCAATGTTGCAGAATGTTGCTCACTTTCAGAATAAATACTCTTAACAGTTTTCATTCCATCGCCGCCGGCCGCTTAAAATAAAGTTGTAAAGCCATATTTGTTACGATCGCAAATTATATTTTAATCATTAAACAACAGGTTGTTAGAAACTATATTTTGCCAAGCTGTAGCCATATAACTCATATGTTATTATGATCTTACTTTATTTTTACTAAAGTGGGTGATAGACAGGCGTACTTAAAGATCGCGGTTCAGTTCGCCAACTTACTTGGCTCGCCGTAGCTCGGTGACACACGTGAAGCTTTCTCTCACTGTATCGCGAGGTTTTCAAATTATCTGAACCAAACCGTAGTATTATATTATCTGTGACCAAACTAAACATATATTACACAAATGATGAAACAAAATGCTGGCTCGCGGCTCGCGGCGATGACAGACGTACAAAACTACAACCAAGGTGGGCTACGAGCAAAATTTCAAACCTGTTGGAGCGCCGGCGAACTTACTCGGCGGTTTTAAAATGGGACACACGGGCGAGTAAGGTGATCGCCGAGCCATAAGACCGCGTACAGTCACGAGCACCAATGTGTGTACACTTAGCAACTTGTAAAAGTGATTTGCTTCTACTGTGTTGATTGTTATTTTATGTTGATGATTATAATATTTTGGAACTCATATTAATATGAAATAGGCCTTACTTATCTCAAAGTTGCAGTCAATATTACACGAGAAAATCGCTTTTGAATTTTGGTAAGTGAATACATATTGGTGCTCGTGACTGTACTTGCTCGCACATCTATCACCCCTTTAACATTTGGGTGTTGCATTAGAAAGATTTTTTTTTATTGATATTTTATAACTGAGTGAATAATGTTTCATAGGGTGTGGGCAGCGTTCGACTTGACCAGACCGCAGGACGCAGAACGCCTAAGACCTCTATTCCAATACTGTAGCAAAAATTGATACTTCGATGCATAAAATCATCGATGTTTTTCAGCCATAACGAATTGTCAACCACAGTTGTCAACTTTGGCATTCAACTTGTGTCAAGTTTGACAACTCACAGCTGATGTTATCTCAATCTCAATTCTCAAAACAAAATCAAAACTCGTAAACAGTTTAAAGATGAAATCATGTTTGGGATCACACCAATTAGTTTTTGAGTATCGCAAATATTATGTTTAGAAGAATTAGTTAGGCAAAATTTTGATTTGCTATCATTGTATTCATATCAGTTATTTTTACCAGACGTTCTCTGAAAATAAAACAAGCAAATGAAAGTAAAACGTGGATATTACGATGTTTTCGTAAATACATGTGCCAAATACCCATCCAGCATCGCCGTGAGACACTACGTGGATGATGTTTACAAGAACTACACGTACTCGGAGCTGTACGGCGTGTGTGAGTACATCTCACAACAGCTTCAGTTTCGTCAATGCAACAAAGGCGTAATTGGATTAGTGTCGGAGAGAAACATCATCATACCATGTGTAATAGCTGCGTGAGTACCACAAGACAGCCTTCTGTAAATTGTAGTATAATTAGGTAGGTCTTTCTGTTGTCTAAAGTCATTTTTTATTTTTTCAGAGCTCACAAAAGTTGCACAACATTTATGTTTGTGGACCCGGCGCAGGATTTAGAAGCAATAGCTAAAGATATTAATTTTACAATTATAATGACCATCAAGAACAAAGAAAATGATTCTAGTTCTGAGTTATTTGGTAAAAAGCCTGACCAAACTGTTTCAGTTTTTGACTTAACAATAAGTTTCTATGACTTTGATGGTACTAATGAACCACATTATAAGCATGTACCTCAACACTCATTTATAGCTATGACTTCAGGTACCACGGGGGAACCTAAACATATACAGGTTCCAATTCAATGCATACAGCCTAACATCGATGATTTATCCAAAATGTTTAACATTACATCAAAAGATGTCATATTCTTCTCAACACCCCTTACTTTTGATCCGTCAATGATAGAAATATTACTGGCATGCATCAATGGAGCCTCTTTACTCATTGCACCAGATAGAGCAGATGTATTGTTCCCAGGGAACAGAGCTAATTCTGTAACAGTTTGGCAAACAACACCATCAAAGTTTTTACAGTATTCAAACACTGATATTAAAAACAAAATTTTATGTAAAAACTCAACCCTCAAGATATTAGCATTGGGCGGTGAACCCTTCAACAGTATTAAAAGGCTAAGAGAACTGAAGCACTGGGAAAATAAAACTAGGATATTTACACTGTACGGAGTCACTGAGATGTCCTGCTGGGCCTGCGTGGCAGAACTTGACCTTAACAGTATTCAGACTGACAGAGAAGTACCGCTAGGGAACTGTCTCTCAGAAACAGAAATTGTAGTTCAACGTTCTGAAAATTCTAAAGAAAACATCGGAAAGATAATGTTAGGTAAGTAAGAAACTTGAATATATACTCAACAAGCCTGATCAAAGACTCACTTTTTGTAATTGTATTTCAGTAAGCAAATCTAGAAAGTGTGTTATTCTAAACAAGTCAAATGGCCCCGAGGAGCAAAATTCTCTGAAATTTTTGGACACTGGTGACCTTGGAGAAATTAAATGTGGTACTGTTTACTACAGAGGGCGCAAGGATGATGTCATCAAGAGATTTGGGCATAAGATAAATCTGCTAACAGTAGAGGCTACTATAATGACATGTCCAAGAGTGCGAACTTGTTCATGTGTATGGCTACCAAAACCAATGCTCCTTGTGGTGTATTTTGCATCAGAAACCCTGAGCAGCCAAGAATTATCAGACTTTCTAAAATGCAAATTTGATGATAAGCATTGGCCTGATAAAATTGTTAGGGTAGATAATTTGCCCACTAATCCTCATGGGAAAATATCAAAACAAATAATATCCAAGATGTTTCAAAGAAAGCGTGTACCACAAACAATAGATTGTCTAAAGATGATCTTCCTGGAGGAGCTCAACACTGCTATGACTGAAAGGTTTACATATGACCAAATCAAAGATAAAAACTTCTTTTCTTTGGGAGGAACCTCTTTCTTAGCTATATCTGTATGTAACACAATATCTATGACATGCCCACAATTTGGGAAGTTGATCCTGCCTTACCTGATGTCACATCAAAACACCATAGGTGAGGTTATACAAATAGCCCAGAAAAAAATATGTATGGATATAAAAGCTAAAAAGTCTAAAAGGTTGAGGCCAAACACTGAAGCAGACACAGAGATTCCAAAGGATGCGTGTTGCAAAAAAACAAGTATCATGTCTTGCAGCAATGCTGTTGAGTTTAATGTGGTGTGGAGCATAGATACGGGGAAGTGTGTTGATGCCTCACCAACATTATACCAGTCAAAATTGTAAGTATATACATACATAATCAGCGTATTAATGTTCCCACTGTTGGGACACAGGCCTCCTCTCTGTGATAGGAAGTGGGCTGTAATCTACCACGCGAGCCCAGTGCGGGTTGTTAGATGTCACATGTTTTCCAATTTTTGGTTCTAAGACATGCCGGTTTCCTCACAATGTTTTCCTTCACCGTTTTGAGAGCAGTGATGATGAAATTATTTACACAAAGTAAAGCGCCTGCTTGGGTTCGAACCCACGACCTACAACGCGTCAGTCGGGGCCGTTACCACTGGGCCACCACTGCTCCAAAATTGTAAGTAATGGTCTACAATCACTGAAATTAATTTGTGATTTTAGGAGCTAAAGGCATAAGGCACACGATTGATATAACTCGATCATATTGATCAGTCCCAGTTGTCAAGTATAGACTTCAAAATCTTGTACTATCCGGTTGCCGGCCTATATCCCCCAACCGTAATTATGTGGTACCTATGTCAGGTCTAATATAACTACTTACAAGAATCTGCAGGACACTGAAGGAGTAGTACATAAACGTTTAGTGTCCTGCAATGATCAACAACACACAACACAGCAGTCACAGCACAACAGACGACAAAACAGTAGACAAGACAACAGACGTTAAAATGTTTGAGGGTACCCAGAAATATGAGTTAGGGCGATGCGTCATTAGTGCGTTGCGTTACGTCGTCGCAACGGTTCAACGCATTGTACGCCACACCTACCACGTCGTGCGTCGTCGCAGCGCAAGCGGACGATGCACGCACCTCAGTCAGTCTCCACAATGAATCGTAATAAATGTGTTCTATTGTTGCTGTCCGTCGTCGCACCGGAGCTCCGACAGCGCAGCGCATCACCCTCCCCCCACTTCGTCTCTCGTCCGCCGATCCGTTGAAACATCGCGTGCGACGACACAACGCTAACGCTTTAATGTGGCATGTCATTTAAAATATATTGAAAACGGCATTGACGCTGCGACGACGTAACGCAACGCAACGCAATGAGGCAGAGCTCTTACCAGGCTCCGTTATGAACTGCCGATACCTTTACTAACTTGAACGGGGCCATTAGACCCGCAGCCTTCCCACTAACACAAAACAGCAAAATCAGCTTATAATGTCCGACACAGGCTTTCTATCTGTGAGAGGGACCGTAATCCACCACGCGGGCCCAGTGCGGGTTGGTTGATGTCACATGTCTTCGAATTTTTTATTCTCGGACGGCATTTTCTCACGATGTTTTCCTTCACCGTTTTGAGAGCAGTGCAGTGTTGAGTGCTGAAATGTGAAATAATTTACGCAAAGTAAAGCGCCTGTCAGGGTTCGAACCTACGACCGTATATTGTAACTAAAATCATCATCATTCTCTTGCCCAATTTATTTTCTTCTCTAGTAGGTAGTCTTTATCTCGGTAGTCACTTACACTTTACTTATATTCTATACTGAAAGTGCTATTTAATATTTTCCAGCAACTTGTACGTGACAGTGGGCAGTCACTCCGGCAAGGTCATCATAATGGATGCAATAAATGGCACGCTTGAGCGCACGCTTATCCTGAACACACGGATTGAAGCCCCCGTGCTGTGTTACCATGACGTGAACGTGTTGCGCCCATTCGGCGTGGTCGGCGGGTACGACGGCACCATTGTCTGCTTCTCCCTAGAGACCTACGAAGAACACTGGAGGATAAACATCGGATACATGATCAAAAGCAAAGCCGTCTGCTGTAACGGGCAGTTGTATGTCGCCGCTTACGACGGAAATGTGAGATGTATTTATGTCGTGGTACGTATTTTATTCATCCATTTGCTGAAAAAATAGGGAAATTATTAGGTACTGGCGACACGGAAAGTTCTTTTTAGCTTGGCGGGTGCCTCGCGCGTGGGTACAATGTGCAAGGGACTAGGGACACAACACAAGGGGAAAGGTACGGTGTTAATAGACAGACAGCGGCGTCTTTGTCTCTTAGGCCTCGTTTACGGAGACGCGGGGCGTCGAGCGTCGCATTGGGCGGCGCAGCCCGCACGAAATTCAAACATAATGGCGTTTTATGAAAGCGTTTCCGGAGAAGCGATTTTACGCGCGTTTGCTTGAAATGCAGGCGGAGCCCGCGGATGGCATCGCCGCGTCTCACAAGACGGTTATCGCGGCGGCGCACGCAGCGTTGCGGCTAGCTATACCTGCAAATTATTACAGTTCACGGTAAAACGTAGCGACAACCGCGGCGGGTTCCGCTGCGTCGTACGCGCCAATACGAACATCGGCGATACCCGGGTGCAGCGGCGGGCACCGCTACTTTTCACACCCCGCAACACGCGCCGCGCCACGCCCGCGTTCTTATAAACAATATCGTACAGTACGACACAACTTAGATGTAGCATAGATTTGAAAATTTTTATTCATTCATTTCAATTTTACGAATGTATTTGGCTATAAGACTTTACAAGTTATTGCGTTTTCGAAAGATCATTTTCACCTAAAGCAGTAATAAATATTGGTGATTTTGAAGGCGCACTCAGTTCGGATGGTGATCGGTTTTACGAATTTTGCCGATGCTACATCTAAGTTGTGTCGTACTGTACATTGATTTGAGGGTGTAATAACGTGGGCCGATGCACGCGCCGCCTGTCTGTAAACTGAAAAAAAAAAACCTATGCACCGCGAAACGCCACGCCGCACGCGAAACTCCACTCCGCACGCGACGCACAACGCCCCACGTCTCCGTAAACGAGCACTTTTAGACTTTCGACTATTAAACAAAAGAAGGCTATTAATTTTAATACATACATATTTGATAGCATTATAAGGCTGCCTGTCCACTGGAGCGGAGAGGAGAAAAGAGGAGCGGAGATGTGCCAATATTAACCAATAGAAACTTGACTCCGCCCCTGAGTTTAGATTTGATTGGTTAATAATGGCACATCTCCGCTCCTCTCCTCTCCGCTCCAGTGGACAGACAGGCAGCCTTAAACAGTACCTGGCCACTGGCCAGAGATAGATTTGGCTAAACGACACTTATCAACTAAAACCACGGACGAACTAAAACCACGCGATGTTCTTCTAACTTCCACTAGCCCTGGCTGGAACACTCCCGCATTTCCCGTCATCCCGCCGCCGCCGGCGCGGCGGATAGATTGGGATAGGGGCGGACCCCGGCGTCCCCCTACCACGCAGTTCCTTTGTTTAATCCTATCAACTAAGGAACCCATCACAGGTCTCCTTTCTACGTAAAACATCTTTTGAAAAAATGTATAAAATGCAATGTTATGTTTACAATAAAAAATAATAGGTACTCAGAAAAATAAACTTTCCGATTAGGTAGGTACCAGACGCACTGTGACGCGAGCAGTTATCTCACAATTAAATATAACTAGTCATCAGTTACCTAATTATCGTTATTGTAGGTACGAATGACTAATAATATTGTAATATTTTCCTAATGATTAATATGTAACTGGTTTAACAAAGCGTTTATAAATAAATAAATATGACGAGTTGCCAATAATTTAGTGATTGTGTTTAATGTCCGGTAATAACAAAGTACTTAGAAAAAACGTTTATCCTCCTCGTGAAAATACATAATATAACATCACGCCTTGTTTCCCCGAAGGGCTGGGCAGAAGTATACCTGTAGACCTGTAGTAGGTACACCCACATTTCTCCAGTTATGTTTAAGTCCCATATAATAGGGGGCGAGCCTATTGCCATCAACCGGGCACAAATCCAGACTCCGGACTGCTACTGAGAAATTCCAGATAGAAAAACCCAATTACACTTTGCCCGACCCGGGAATAGAACCCAGGACCTCATGCTCATGCAGAATACATAGATTCTTATAAATGTACTACTATGTATTTACTTACTCTAGCTCATTGTCTTTTACCTCGCACCTGCAGAAACTGCCAACCCATCTCGGCATGATCGACCTACCCTAATAACATATTTATTTTTCAGTCGGGTGCCCCGAAAGTTACAATAAACATCTGCAATGAAGCTATATCTGCTGACCTTGTTCTTGCTAAGAAGGAGTTTGTACTGCTGGGCACATTATCGGGCGTGTGCGCATGTATCCACACCAACACTAACATGATAGTATGGCGCGGCACGCTTGCCAGCCCGGTGTTCGCGAGCCCAGTTTTGTATGATGACGATAAATACGTAATGTTCGCTGAAGTTGCCGGCGACATACATTGCAGAACTGTGGAGAAGGGTATCAAGGTAAATACGACACCTAAGTACAGACTACAGTACCCATTAATTAAGGACATCAAGGGTGGAACCAGGGGGGGGTCATGGGGCTCATTATTTTGCTGTAATTTTTTAAATTAAATCTTCTTTAAACGCAGGCCACACCGCCAGCTAGCGGGCGGGCGGGCGAACATCGTTTCACCTCTTTACATACTTTGGTTCACACCGCGAGCTACAATATTTCGCGTAGTTTGTATAGTTTCCTTCGTTCGCTTCGCCCACGCCCGCCCGCTAGCTGGCGGTGTGGCCTGCGCTTTAGGCGCGTTGAGCAGTTTTTAAACAAATATCATGGAACTCGCGTCATCGTCACCGCACGCTTCCCATGATCAATTTCGTGTTGACAGTGCGTGCACTGTTTTTTTCGTTCTTGTACTGACAGCAAGCCACATAAATTCCTGACATTTTAGTTAGATGGCGTTACGTTGCTAGAGGCATAATAAATATTGTAGCTGTGGTAACAAAGTATACAGGGTGTCAGGGACATCGACGCGAAGCCTGTTACCATGGATTCAGTACATGATTCTGAACTATTTAGAAAATCTTACCTGTTTCTCTAGTAACAGTTACGCAAAAAGATTTTTTAAATCATAATTTTGAATATTAGCCATAAGTGACTCTATTCACAATTCTAGCGAATTCACAAAGTTGTTAAGAGATTTTTATGGCATGTGGCACATCATTAAAAAGAGGATAAAATAGAAAAATTTTGAGGGAGTTGGAAGATCCCGGTCGCTTTTGGTTTTTTTTTTTTTAGCCATGTAAACAGCTGTAACATGTACAGCTTTAAATTTAAGTTTTACCTTTACAAGTAAATTTTAAAAAAACTAGATGACTAATGTCACTAATTTTGTTACCTTTACAAGTAAATTTTAAAAAAACTAGATGACTAATGTCACTAATTTTGTATTTAAAAGTACCTACTCTAAAACAATACACATCTAAATAAAATTAAAATTCGGAGTCTGCGTCTTATACTTAAAAAAAAAAATATTTGAATGTAAAATTTGGGTTTTTTTTTAATAAAACAATAAAATGTCGATAAAAAAAATCCACAAGGCATGGTGACAGGATAGCAGATGACCCCTTCAGCCGACCATTTCAATTTGGCACACGTTCCACCAAACACCCTATATAACTATGTTTATTTAATCGTTATACTACTACTACTACTTTAAAAAATCATTTGATAGTAAACAATGGCTACCTACTTACAATTTTTATTTTTCTACCTCATTCTCATAAAAACCTGATAAAGACTCATAGGACGCAGGCCCTCCTAACTAAGAGTTCTTTCGAAAAGACTCGAGCCACGAGTTCTTTTAGAAAAGACTCGAGTCTTCAAAAACAACTGAGTCTTCAAAAAGAACTCACAAGCAAGTCAGGACTCGAGATTTTTACAACACTAGTATAAAAAAAATTGATACAGAGAAACTACGCTCTACAAAGCGGAATCTAATCTAAAACACGATGCGTCATATTTAATGACCGGGCTTTGATTCCACCTAATTACTCGTAAATGCGCTTCTTAAACGTTCATAAAACTATATTTACTACTTATATATAATATATATTTATTTATTAGTTTTCTCGATAAAAACAGTCATTGCACAAATTAAAGTTATATTTTTTTTGTAATTTCAGATTTGGGAATATTCAGGTGCCAAAGGAAATATATTTTCTTCAATCTATGTAAAGCCATTAGATAAGCTGACATGGCAAATGGTATTTGGCTGTCACGACAAAGGGGTGTATAGTCTTAGTATTAAGAATTTTCAGCCAAGTCTGCTTTGGAAGACCCTACTTTCTTCCCCAGTTTACTCAACTCCTTGTGGTTTGAACGACAAGCTGATATTAGCTGCATCAACTAATGGAAAACTATGTGTACTTGATGCAGAAAATGGAATTGTATTAGAAGAACACAGTTTACCAAGCGAAGTATTTTCGTCACCAGCCGTTTATGGAGACTACATATTTGTCGGTTGTAGGAACGACTATCTGTATTCAATTAAATATATTTTGAACTTGTAATTTGTGATTTCATCTAATCTAGAAGAAAAATTGGTGATATTTAAATTAATTAAAAGTTTAAGAATAAATTGCATAATAAGCATAAGGAAAAATATAGCTTTGTTGTTATTGAACTGAACATGTAACATGTTGTGTTTCAAAATAAAACACCTCTTGTTATTATTATAAGTTTTATTCATGATCTTACACAACATACAGGTATAGTGAGCATTCAAAAATTTTGACTTGTTACAAGTATGATATGGTTACAGAATCAAACAATTACCAAATTGGAATGCATAACATCTGGTACAAATAACCTACCACTTGTGCAGATCATATAGCTTTGTATACTTTGAAAGCAGCTTTAAATAAAGTATAAATTCCTTTAAATAATATTTTATTTTTGGCAATAAAATGTATAAAATCAGTTTTGGAACCACTGGGAGCATTGTACATACATTAATACTTGATCTACTGCCAATACATCTAAGCTCTTAATAAAATTGATAACCCAAAATCCCTAGAGTATTGTTATTGTTGCCAGAACAGTTCTTAAACAAATATAAAATTAACAAGCAATGTACATAAACATGATATTATAACATAGTTCACTGTTCCTCTTCTCCAAGCTCTACTTTAACTTTGGAGAAGTCGAACTCTTCACCGGTTCCATACTTGTATATTTTAATCACATCTAAACAAGTAGTCTCAAAGTGTGTGGTAGCATCATAAGATTCCGAAACAAAGATCTGGCTCTGAGTGCCGTCATCAAGGGGCTCGTAGTAGTCTGTCACAGACACAAACTTCTGCCGGATAAGTCCAAGCAGATCCAAACCAGGCTTAATCTCAGTTTCTGGGTCATTGGTTTCAACAGTGGTCGACACCATGGCAATGAACCAGCCCTTAGCAGCAACCTGATGGGTGTATGACACAACAGAGATGTAGATGTCAGAATGCCTGCCTACTTGCTTCTGAGGAATGATAATTTGGGTGGACAAAGCATCCTTTGTATTTGGTATAGGATGATCCAATAAACAAATGCAACGAATCACCTGAGCCTTCTTGCGGACACGGTCAGGTACGTAGCTAGGGTCACAGTACACTTGCTTGCACTTAGCTATTTCATTGCCAGAGCGTACACCAACTACCTTGCCACCTTCTCCAAGCACTATCTCATCTATAGGTTTATCCAGCATGTAGGTGCCTCCGTAAATCGCAGAGAGGCGGGCAAAGCCTTGAGGCAGCTCCCCTAATCCATACATAGGATACAAGTATGGAGATTTGCCATATCTTGCGAGTGAGTCAGAGTACAGTTTAATACGGTGGATGGTTTGTATAGCTGGTTGTTGGAGGTAGTTATCATTGAGGTAGAGAGCCAGAGCATGCCCAGTGAAGTCTTGAGTGTTCTTGTCAAGACCAAACTTATCATAGAGTGACTGCATGTTGGCTGTACTCGGGTCCAAATCTTTCCAGGTCTTAGAGTCATCCTCCTGGAAGTCTTGGACGTAAATAAGGAAATTTCGGAAGCGTCTCTTTTCGAACATCCCCATCAGATCCGATGCCAGCGCCTCCTTCTGGTCGACGGGCACTTTTGAAATCTTTCCGCCTTTGTAGACATAGCTGCCCTCCACAGACTTGAATTCCAGGTATCGAGTCACACCCGTGTGAATGAGCAGTTTCACAAGAAGCCCATTTGCCATCAACAACTTGGGAATCAAATCTACATTCCAGTCGCGACCTCGGCCGTATGTTTCGTCGGGAGCCGGTGCGTTGAACTTTGCGAACAATTCTTCTAACGGGGTAATTGACGCAGATTCACCACCGTAGTACTTATTACGATCAATGTGCAATACCTTTTTTCCGGACACGGAGAGCATTCCACTTAGGATGCATTCCTTTAATCCCGTTCCCAGAACTATCGCGTCGTATTCTTCATCCATGTTGAAAGATTTAGAAGAAGTATTCCACTAAGAAATTGCAAACCGGGTGGTAAATGTCAAAATGTCGGAAAGAATATGGCCGACTTGGATGACGACGACGTGTGAGCTAGTGTTGCGCAAGTAAATATTTACTAAAATAGTCGATAATTTTATTTATTAAATGGCAATAGGAATAAATATTTTACAAGCTTTCAGTAGTAAGTATATAATAAACGCTATACGGGCAGCTCACCTAGCGTAGATAGCAGTTTACTTGAAAGTTATAAACGGGTGCAGTGCTTAGAATAAGCACTGCACCCGTTTACGCAAGAAGAACTTCGTATTCCTTATAGAATATAAACCGACTATAAAAAAGGAGGTCGTTATCTTTTTTTTGTCATGTATGCATACCAATTTCTCACTGGATCGATTTATATGATTAATTTATTTACATTTAGTAGAAGATGCCAGCGCGATGCTGGTATCATATCAATTTTATGGTGGCACTTCACATCGTTCGGTATTAGCGTACTCTATTGTGTTTTATTCGCTCATAATAATATAGTGTACAAGTCCAAATATCTCGAACACACCGTCCACTTAAATTATCGTCATGAACAGCGAATAAGCCGATGAAAAAATCATAAAAATCCGACTGCAACTAAAAGTTCTAAGCGAGCTCACTTTTCAGGTGAAAGAAAAGTAAATAAACTTTAACCCAGGTTAGGGCTCAAGTGACACAACATACACACCACACAAAAAAAACAGAAAGAGCTTTGCTATTATTGTGTGCTTCACGCACGGCTGCGCCAAATAGGTCATTAGTTATTTTAATTCCATGTCAGATTTGAAGCCACCAACTGCATTTTGTATTGCAATTGTGATGCGGCTAGCCCGTCCGCCGTTAACCATACTAATAAAAACACAACAACAAAATAATAAATAATTATGTGTCGGACATTATATCGATAGGTTGGGTCAAAAAAAAGGAGAATTTATTTTGATGTTGGCAAACCCAAATGTGTCTTGTCATGTCTGGCGACCAAGCAAGTTGAAGCAAGCAATGAAGGAAATGTCATGTCAGTCAGTCAGTTACTGAGTTCAGTCAGTTACTTGTCTCGTGTTTTTTACTTGTTTTTAAGTTTCGTACTCTATCGTGTATAATCGCTCCGTGGTGGTCAAATAATTATTTTAAAACTTCTAAGAATATGTATACGCGGGCTACTACAAAACTTATATGTTCGTCTAGTGATTATTGGAAATAATTAAGTTAGTGATGTGTGAATCTGTGAACGGATGAGTTCCTACCATATGTTTGATTTCGTACTGCACATTCTCCATAAATCACCTTCAACAAATACATTGAAACGGTGTGGTGACACAACAGTTTTAAATGAAAGGTAAAAGTGGGGTGAACACCGTTCAAATGAATAAAAATGTCAACAGAAGGCAGTGGAGAGACAACTTCTACCGTGCCATGTTTACCAGGGGCACCGGAGCAGACTTACCTGTTTCCGAAAGCGAAAGGACACTCGAGGTCTGTAAGTCATGGAGGCACTCCTATGCTTGCGGGAAATCCCACCGCGCCACGGCCTTCGCTCAAGTCGGCGATGCGTGGTCACCAGCGCGCTCTGTCGCACGGCCAGATCGGCGAGGGCGGGCGGCCCAGCACCGGGCCCGGCCACAGCCGCGCCGGCAGCCGCACGGACTTCATCCTGCCGCCGGGGCACCGCGACCCGCCCGCGCCCAGCGCCCAGCCGCGTCTGGGCTCTGTGCGAATCCACTCGCGGCAGGCCTCGCGATCCGACTCCATCTACACCATCAGACGCACGTCCGTTGTGAGCCCCTGGAGGCGAGCCGCCTTCTGGCTGCTGCGGCGACAGCAGCCTGCTGTTGACACCAGACATCTCTTAGTCACCCCCAACCTCCTGGTACCAGATAAAACACCACTCAAAGATCACCCTAATGGGCAAAGATGCGACAATAAAATTAGGACTACAAAATATACTTTATTATCATTTTTACCCAAGAACTTATTTGAACAATTCCATAGGATTGCAAATGTGTACTTTATATTCATAGTGTTGTTGAACTGGGTGCCTGCAATCAGTGCGTTCGGTAAAGAGGTTGCCATGCTGCCCGTGTTGTTTGTGCTTGGTGTGACTGCTATTAAAGACTTATTTGAAGACCGCAGAAGACACAATTCTGATAAAAGAATAAACAACTCATTTTGCAGAGTCTTCAAAAAGTAAGTTATATTATCTTTGTTTTGTATGCTTCATCCTGTTAGAAAATTTATTTTGCCTCAGCTAACACTCAAGGATTTTTTTTATGAATTTTGAATACCGTTATCTTATAATATATCTAGTTATAAGTACTATCTACTAACAATGTATGGAATTTTTAATTCTGAAATAATTGATTAATAATAAAACACTCAAAACATTATATGGAGACAAATTTGTATGGAAAATCAACATTTTTTTGTGTACAATGTGTGGTTGAAGACCTACTGGTCCCTGACCTTGACCCTGTATCTTTTCAGGAGTAGATGATAGTGGCATACAGACTACTACCTTATTTCATTGTTTGTCATAAAGTACTACTTTATTTATGAATAAAAGCTTAGGTTTATCAACCAGATTTAAAATGTACTTGCTTGCATATTTTCTGAACATAGCCATCTTTTCATCATGTTCCAAAACCCATAAAAGTTTACGTTTGTTTGAGGAGGTACAGTATCACTTTGTAATAGGACCATTTTGTTTAAATAATGAACACCAGGCATTTCAAAAATTCATCAAATTGGTATGAAATCTGTTAGTGCAAATCCTGCTGTACAATTTCAGTGGACATAAAATAATGAACTTCCTCAAATTATGAATTGCTATAATAAAAACTCAGTTATGAATTATCATTGTTTCTGAGAAAGGTAGTGGAGTAACTAACTAAACTTATACACAGAAAACTTATATTATTTTATTTTTGTTATTTATAAAATATGTCATAGAATTGCAATGAATGCTATAGACACAAAGTACAGAAGAATTACCAGTATTTGAGAAAGTATGCGAAGTATTATGAAAAGTAAGTTATTTTGTTTAGAATGTTCGCATAGACAACTATATTATTATTTATTTAAACATCAAGCAACAAGACTTTAGTAACAATTGTAACAAAAAACTTACAAAATATGTTAGTAAAACATTTCACACAAAAACAATTTGTGACGTCACTGCTGCAAGGTGACAGGCCCAGCCAATACCTTGCAGCAGTGGTTTACAAACGCACAATCTAGTCTGCTTGCTACCATAGGCAGGATGCTGTTGGTGCTGCTTCGCACCCTCGTACCACCACCCACCCTCTAACCAGGGATGCGCACCGCTTCCGCATCACAGTGTAGAAGCAGTCGACGCGAGCTTCAGCAAACATCCCTGATGCGCTGCAGTATCGAGGCAACCCCATCAGCACCCTGAATGCGTTATTATGTTTAACGCAAAGGGTGACATTTGATTTCTGAGTATAATGAGCCCACAGACTGCAAGAGTAAAAAGACGTGCAGTAAGCACTAAATATAGTGCGCCTGACCTCCTCTCCTGTCCTCCTAGAGGCACGCCTGAATCTGCGGACAATCATGTTAGCTCTCACACACAGCGCCCTCCACTCCGTGTCAATATCCTCATCATCTTTGTGGGCAGTGGTCAATACGTGACCCAGATATTTAAACTGGTCCACCCTCACAAGGGGCATACCGGTCAACTTCACTGAAGGTACATCTTCTGGGTATCTACCCCTGGACTCCTGGAGTCCTGGACCCAAAGACCATGACCACACTCTTCTTAACATTATATGCCAAACCATGCAGTCTGGCATATTGCTCGCAAATGGCCGCGAGCCCGCGAGTGCGATAAGGCCCAGACTGACGCGCTCAGCAGCACCATGTCGTCGGCGTAGCTTACGTTATTAACATGTACGCCATCAATATGACAGACTGCGGATAGTCCTAAGGGGAAACCGTGGCCCCCGTCTAGGCAATGGAAGGAACACGGGTGGGTTTTAGTCAGTAAGAGTCTGACACGCCCTTCCGCTCCGCCCAGAGCGGGAGAAGTCATTTGATGATTTCCCAACCAAAAAAAAAAAAAAAATATCAATATGACACCCGAACATACAAATGTATTGTATGAATTAATTATTTACATATTGTAATAGTGAGAAAACTTTTAAGCCCAAAAATCTAACAACCAGTCTTACCAAGGGGCTGTGTTAACCAGTAACTGGGTTGTGGAGGTAAGATAAGCAGTTGCTCCATGTAAAATACTTACTGGTATTCAGCTACATTTGTTTAGACTGCAAGCTGACTAGCCAAGCCAACAAAAGGCTAGGCTGTTGATGAGTGTGAGAGATTTTATGCAGTGTCTCATGTACAGACAACAAAAGAGATCATTAATATTATATTATTTTATTTGAATTAAAAATGGTATAAATAAAGATACAGCTAACTTGCAACTACTTACGACCAAATTAAAATAATAAAGCATTATATAAAAAAAAAAAAAAACATTTATTTCAGGCAAAACCCATATTACTTACATAAAAACAGATAGATAGTATATTCCACATTATCAAACTGTTAAAATTATAAAGAACATTCAAAATAAATTCAAAAAGTAAAATTTTTCTTTCATAATATTAGATTTAAAATTATTGAATTCAACTTACATACATACATTCAAATATATTAGGTATATTAATTGATAAATTTTGATATTATGATGACCCCACAAAAACTTATTCATAACACAGACAATAACAACGAACATTTTTATATCACGATTTAAAACTTAAGTATGAACGCAACAGTAAATCAGTTTCATAGGTATCAGTAAAAGTTGATAGCTGTAACAATAACACGCCTCAACTTTCGCTGGTCGATTTTTATGACTTGTGTGGGAAGGTGGCTGTAAGCATACAGTATACCTACCTATTCTGCGTTCGCAATTCATTTGCCAAACATGTAAACAAACACGAGTTTTAGGAAAAAACAACTGTAATGCCTACACATAAGGTTCAGTTTGCGCTACAACTTCATATTTTTTTATGACTTTTTCAACAGTACTAGTCGGTCTAAAATCAACTTTATTTACACTTGCATAAAGTTGATGTTTGTCTAAGTGGAAAACTCGTGTTTGTTTACATTTTTAGCAAATAAATTGTAAAGCAGATTATACATAAGTATTACAATATCTAGTCACTAGTGAATCAATTTCTTCTTATATAATTTAAGAGCGTTTATTGTGAACGTTGGCAACGACGACGTAAATAGATGTCAAATATTTCGCTATTTTGATTGATTAATGATTTGGCAACATTACTGTATCGAATTATGAAATGTGGCGAACTATAAAATAATGAATTGCATATATAGCACTGAATTTAATGTTGTACTCGTTTTAGGCAGAGTTGATATGATTTAAATCACCTGATTTAAATCGCGATTAAAATCATGTGACCTTTTTGAAAAAAATCGTTGATTTAATCAATAAAAAAAAAATCAACCAAAATGTGTTAAGGGACTTCCAGTAAAATCATAAACAACAAAACATGTTAAGTGACTGCGACTGCAGCAATATTGTTGATTTTCTTAATTATTCATTGTTGAAATGCCGGTAGCGGCACTTTATCCGATAGGGATAGAGTGCCGCTAGTGGCACTCTATACACTGCCAAACTTTTTTAATGATAACCATTCGCTCGTGTCGTCATCAAATATTTTAAAATGGAAACGATACCTAGTGATAATGTTGTCAAAAAGTAAGCGGAATTTGGTCAACTAATTCAAGTTTTCCTGCTGATAAAGCTATTGTTATGAGAACCCTGAACCCTGGTACTTACCCATAACTGGTAGTAACTACTTCCTACCAAAAATAATCGCTCTCTCACTGAAAACTGCGAGAATGTCATTTTATGAACAATCGCAACGTGCAAGGTACTGTAAATTATGCAGTCTTATCAAACATTGTTAATACCCGGTGTTTATTAAGTACTCGTATATAAGGCAAAAAAAAATCGATTACCTCGTCTTACTTTAGTCGACATTTTCCTGCTGGTAAGACCAAGTGGAGTATTTACCGTTCGCGGATGGTTTAATCACTGGGTGTGTTACGTATTGGTCAAACGCAGGCCTGTAGGATATCAAAGAATAAAAACACCAATAGGAATGTATACAATTTTTTTTTGTCCGTCCGATATAAGTATTAAAAAAAATATTAGACACGTATTTTTTCACAAACACGAAAATATTTCTCTCGGAAATCATAATATAGCCAATAAGGATTATGTTCTGTGCCTGAAACACCATTTCCATAGAATCGTATCTACCACTTCATTATGATATTATGTTACTAACACACTATGGATTCTTTAATCCGATTTAAAAATAAATAATAATAATAATTATTATGTATCTCCGCAATGGAGAACAGCGATTCGAATGTGGCTTCGGGTTCCTGCTAATAGAAACAAAGCCAAAGGCGGCAGGTTCTAGTGCAGAAAACCAATAAACAAACTTCAAATAAATAAAAAATTGGCAAAGTAATAACTAATTCTGAGAGGTTTTGACTCAAGATTCTACGAGCGTGTAACGAAGTCATTCGTTACCCACAGTAGGGAAATACGTTCGAGGACATGTCGAAGGACTAAGGCATACACAACACAACTTGTGATGACTCGATTAGAATTTGGGTAATGGAATTCTGGCAACAGATACAATAGCTGGTGCAAATACTTGTCTTCTCGGAATGCGCGCAAATACGGGAGAACGCGCTAAAGTTGTGTTTGTAAAACCACACACACAAAGTTAGGTTTTATTTTAATGTAATAGACCGTCTATCCTTCAATCATCGGTTATTTAAACTTATCAAAGTAAGCACTTGACCGTTTATAATTCCATTTAAGTACAATTTAAGTGTGGCTCTTAACTTTGTTGATATTATTGTGTTGACATTTTGTTTGATTTTTATGTAATTGGATGGCAAACAAGCTGATGATGATGGCCCAAACAAGCCGACATACAGTAGCCGAAGCATCGCAGAAGCGTCCATCATAAATATCATAATAGACTAATGTCTGGAGTGCACTTAACTTCATTGTTTTTTTTTTGGTAGTCTATTCTGACATCTTTGCCCCATTCCTGGGCAATGGTTTTGCTTCGTTCCCTTTATTTTACAGTTCTCCCTTTTCACTCACAATGCTAACCTGTCCTGTCCCGGTGCAGCAAAGGCATAGACCTCTCCATTCTTTCCACCGGCCACCATACTACGCTTCTGACTTCTTGCCAACTCAATTCGTCCCGCCATGGCCTTCGTGGTCTACCGGGAGCCTGAGGGTGTCTACCCTGTGTTTTTCGAACCCACAGCTCGCCCGACATGCAACATGGAATTCTATTTATTTTCGGAAGAAACTGACCCTGACCTGATTACCCTACATAATGTTCTTATAGCTATGTATAAGGTGGAGACGGACCACCATGTCATTCAGCGAAGGCCCTCCTCTGTGCCATGTCCATAGCGCAGCACATAAGTTATTCATTCGACATGTACTTACAGTGAATTTCTTATGATGTTTGCTACACCAAGTGGTAGGGCGGTTCAGCCACTCGACGAATAAATTACCCATTAATATTACAAGCGTATGATGGAAACTGAGCATGTTTGTCCGTAAATAATAGGATATTTATTTATTCTATTAGAGAGTTCATCGCTTTTCTCTTCCGAACTGTGTTCCATTAGCTTTTTGTTGAAGTGAATGTTCTACGAAAGAAAATCTTTGTTAGGAAATGTTTTCTTTATTATGTTCGTGGTGTTTCAACGAAGCTTGTTAAGGATCCTAGGGGAAAATTCTACGTAATAATTACAACGCTAATTAGGTCCACAAATGAATTTTACCTTGCGATGTGCGCAAGGTAAAATTCTAATTGATCAACAAAACGACTTGATCTACATTACCTGAGTTATTATGGGCGGAAGAAGCACTTATAGATTTGATTTCCACGAAAGACGTCTGCGTAATAATATGTGCTAGACCTAAGTAGTTATCATTATTCCTGTTTTCCGTTTGGCAATAAACATCTATCAAATCAATGACTGTAGAAAATTAAAAATGTATGTACCTGTCCATAATTATATTTGCAGTCGCTCAACGTTAAAATGTTAAATGCGATAGTGTTGTGATGGAGGTGAGCTTGGCTGTAGCTTCCGTGTCATGGATAAAACGAGCACATGTAAGGCCAAACGGAACTACGGGCATTTTTGAGCACGTGCCGTCCGATCGATGACACGTCAATATTTCATAAGTTCCACAAACATCGTTAAAGTTGAAGCAGCTTTCAGGCGCTCACCTCGTTAACTGTAATTCAATAGATTTTGTTGAGATTGGTAGACTGACGACATCAAGGTTGCCACTCGCAATCACTGTAGTTTATTATTTATGGCCTACATTTTTTTTGGTAAACGTTTCCTGATTTCTAGACAAACGATCTATAAATGTCATTACTGACACGAAAATAAGAAAAAACCTAATGTCCATTTGCACTAACGCTGATTACATTGTCAGTTAGCTCATAACACTTTCACACCTACTCCGTGTTGATAACGACTGTCGGGAGTTAATTATTATTGACACGCAAATAATTGTTGTATACATAATATACACAAACTCAGGCATTCGTCATCACGCATCGCCACACAAAGAAAATTGACCAATACAATACAATAACACAGATTAATACAGATGCTTCACTCCGCATTTTAGGTAGGTATGGAGCTAGAAGGCGAATTCAGCGGTCTCAGTTCGATAGAGAGGCAATTTCTATTATATACGTTAGTGCGACCTGAGGGCTTAGTGCGAGTTTCATTTTACCATCTCGATCAAACGCATCGACCGCGTTCGGCGCTCCGATTGGCAGCCGGCCGGCCTTCACCGGTGAAGGGCCAATCAGAACGCCGAACGCCCTCGATGCGTATGATCGAGAAGGTTAAATGAAACTCACACTAGACCCTCTGCGCGCTTAGCATGACTACAATAGAAACGACTTTTGTCGAGAATAGACAAAATGACGGATAAATAGTCTGTCATTTTGTCTATATTTTTCCGTCGACAAAACCGGTTTCTATGATTCAAAGTCAAATCATTTATTTCAAATAGGCCCTTTTAAGACACTTTTGAACGTCAAAATGTACAAAAAAATTGTATTGATTCTAGTCGGCCCTTCCAAAAGGTAGTTTGGTGGTCATGCTATGCGTGCTGAATTGCACTATATTGTGTTGTAGCAAGAGTCGTTTTTTTATTTAAATGATTGCGCGGCGTTGAATCTGTATTAATCTGTGGCAATAAGGCAAAGTGACGTCTTAACTAGAAAACCTTCATTGTTATTAATGACCACTTGTTAATTAAGTCACGCTAATTTATTCTTTTCTCGTTGCATCGCTGTTTATTACATCAAATTGATTAGATCGCATCGTCCATGGTGGTTGAGCGTAAAATAATTTAGTCGAGTCTAATTGACGGATCTTAGTGGATTCGCGCTTTTGTTCTATAATGTTAACTGCCTCGTTGGTCTAGTGGTCTCAAGCGCTACTGCTGAGCATGAGGTCTTTGGTTCGATTCCCGGGTCGGGCAAAGTGTTATTGAGTTTTTATATCTGGAATTTCTCAGTAGCAGCCCGGATCGGATTTGTGCCTGGCCAATAGGCTCGAGCCCACTGGCGAAATGTGGATGTACTATAGGTGCACCTCTGCCTAACCCTTCGGCGAATACAGCCGTAATGTTATGTTTTATTAACAGTATGTAAACATTTTAATTAACATAACAATTCAATGTTTCTAATTTTCCTCTTCAACCGCAGTCCAATTAGATGTGTTTTATTTAGAGATATTTTGCACTAGATTCAGAATCGTTATTCATAGTCTAGTTACTGCAGTGTGAATGTGAACTGAATGTTGTAACCACACATTACATCACTCATGGATTTTTTTTTTTGCAGACTGCCTAGTTCTACTATGCTAAATATTGCATCATTCTTCCATACAAGTAGCCCCGTTGCTGGAAACTTTTCTATAATGAAAAAGTGTTTAGGATCCCTGCAAGGTAAAATCACGAAGCCCCAAGCCACCAAGCCCGTGACTCCGGCTTCGTCCGCGTGAAATTAATATCCTATAGCTGCATAGCATGAATAGCATCGCATCGCCCGAATAGCATCGCATCGCCCGCCCCGATCTATTACTTCGTTTTCGCTTAGTTTGACTTTTGCTCGTTTTGACTAGCGTGATGTTAAATATCCTCAATTGGGCTATCAAATGCAAACAGATTTTTTTAAATCCGAGTGTTAGTTCCAGGGATACGCGCGTTCAAACAAACAAAGAAATTAATTTAATACACTCTTCAGATGTATTATATACTAGCTGCGCCCGCGGTTTCACCCGCATAATTCTCGATCTTGTGGAAATTTGGGGATAAAAACTATCCTATGTCCTAACCTAGATCATGGCCTACCCATGTAGCAAATTTTATTCAAATCTGTTCAGCCGTTTTAGCATGAAAGCGTAACAAACATGTACAAAAAAACAACGGGTTGCACTCCCGGAGTGCCGGCAGAAGTGAAAACTTGAACATTAACGTTGTGCATTTTTGAATATTTTGAAATGGTTAGAGAATAATTTCGCACGAATTGCTTTATTTATCAGTATAAAAGTACCTAATGTTATTTATATGGTTAAATACAATATTCATTAGTAGTAGTAGTAGTAGTATATTTATTTATTTTCAAAATATGTATAGTCCAACAAAAATAAACATGGTCAACATCAATATGGGTACATTTTTTTCCCTCGCAATCTTTACGTAATGTCAAAGATTTACTTTGTCGGTTGCTAGGCAACGGATCTTACGGTCACGTCCTGAAGCGAGTTTAAAATTTTTTACCCATCCAAAAAAAGTGCACAACGCCGCTAAAGAAATTTCACTTCAAAAATCTAATATTTTCTCATTATGATATTAGTTTAGACATTATGAGTATAGTATAATTAGTTAGTTACATTTGAGGGAATGCCCTGATTTCATGCACAATCATTATTATCACATCCTTGATTTGTCGAATCGCGGTCCATTGGTAAAATGAAGAATAAAGTAATATATTATGTAGTACTTTGTATCATTTTCTGAACTTTGCACGAACGTATGATATATTTGCACTGTTTTCTAAGACTTAGGGAACAACTATCGGCCTGTATTAGGGTTTATAGACCTCTCTACTCAATAATTCCGACTCATAAGCAACATAATAAATGGTTCATTAGATCTTTCAATTACTCCCTTCAAATGGGATAGATTGTGAATGATAAAGGAACGTTTTATGTCCACAGTAACATTAGCGTCAAACTATAACTATTTTATGATGCAGTGGCATAAGTGGAAACCTTCATGAATGCCCATTAGTGGGGGACAGTGATTACGTTGCGTTTGAATGTGGAATGAGGGTGTAAGTACATAAATTGTACAGCCGAAAAAATAGACATTTATACAGGCAACTTATTTTATTTTCGACTATATTTAATCAATGTTCTGCATGTGCTGAGTAGTCGAGTGATAGATATATCACTGTTCTAAGCGTGCCTTGTTGACAGGTCCACCCAAATCTGTATGGTTCTTTCGTCAAGATACCATCTCAGTCACTAAAAGAAACCTTGACTTCTGAGTTTGATTTGTTGTGTTTTCACAGTGGTAGAATAGGAAAAATCACCAAAAAATATTTAACGTATTAAAACGTTACTTCTAATGCTGGGGCTATATTGTCGCGTTATCGCGAACTAAACCTCGCGCGCTCTCTCTCGCACACCGCACGACGACGTCTCGCTGAGCAACAGAGAGCGCGCGAAGTATAGTTCGCGTTATCGCGTCAATGTAGCCCCAGCATTATAACTTATAAAATAAATATATTCAGTATTTATAGCATAATTAGCCTATAATGTTCCCACTGCAGGGACACAGGCCTCCTCTCTGTGAAAGGGAGTGAGTGAGCCGTAATCCACCACGCGGTATTTTCTTATTTATTTATTTATATATGTATACTTTATTGTACACCAGATAATACATTACAAAAAGAAAAAGCAATACACTACAAAAAAATATACAATGGGCGGCATTATCGCTTACTGCGATCTCTTCCAGGCAACCCTGTAGAAAGTAGTGGGATGGCATAAACCAGTTATTTAATTCGATTATGACACATTTTTTTTAAATTTTATCCTCATCATATTGTATTTAATTTTATTATATCCTATTGACATATTTTGTCTGTAATTTAATATTGACTACTTTTTGTACTGACTCTGATTGTAAAATGAATTATTGACTATTATTTTGCACTGACTCTAATTTTTATATATGAGTCTGACATATATATTCATAATTAATTTATAATTGGCAATCAAATTAATAACATATTTAAAAAACAATATTTGTACGCCGAGTGAGGCAAAACATGTTGGTCCGGTAAAATTATGTTCCCATCTTTATGTGCATATATTCATGCATCATGTTACACATGTTTGAACAAATAAATTGATCTTTATCTTTATCTTCAACAATTTGCAAATTCGACTTATGCCAGCATTATCGACTGTATCATCATACCTCTAAATATTTATTCAACTTTTGTACCTCGTTAGATAGCTGATTAAATAAAGATGTCTGCCCCGTAATTTGTATGCTTAATGCCTCAGTAAAATTTTGAGATAACTGGTCAAAGTTGATCATTGTACTTTAATTTTTGAAAACGGTTAATAAACTTCTTCCTCTAACTTTTAAGTTAGAGGAATAAGTTTATATAGCAAAAGATGATTATTTTTGCCAGTCGACAACCTCATTAGGTTGACTTGCGAAATGCTAAAAACAAAAAAAAAGTGCCTGTACACCTATTTAATTTGTTGACTGTACTGGATGCCCTGGACACGCAGCTCGTCTCTAACTGGGTCATTGGTCAAGGTCTGTTGGGACGTGAAACACAATGTCTTTCCCAAAGTCCTCGTAATAAAATGTCTATGCGTGTTTGACAGGCATTATTTCAGCAAGTTGTTGTGGTGTATATAGTTAGACTGAATACTTTTGGTGGACTCTGTATTTCAATTGTTTTAATTGAGTTGTTACAGTTTTTATGGATTTTTAAAAGGTATTTTTTTAATGGTGAAAATAATCAGACGTGCTTGGAATTAAAACGTTATTTTCTCCAAGATTTATGTGTCTTTACTTAAGACGCAGTTATATGCCAGTGACCTTCACGTAACGTGTCGTACGTCCAGCCAGTTATAAGACTCGCCCATCAAGGAGCGCTGTCCCAAATAAGACGCATTATTAATTTATTATACATATAAAACAAAAGGAATTTTAATAAAACACGTATACTAAAAGATAAATAATTAAATTATCTTTAAACTGGTTTCAGAAAAATACGCGTGATAGATTTTGTGTGATTCTCAGTTTTTTATCCGCGTTAGTCATAATTTTACAAATTAATTTCACTATGTAATATTATAAACATAATCTAAAATATTCCTATTTAAGTTATCAGAAAATACTCTAATTTAACAAAAAAAAATTTCAAGTCTAACACTACTCGTCTAGACGTGATCTTCGTTATAAAATCATTAGAAGTCGTTTATCGTCACCTTAATGAATTAGATTGGTCTTTAGTTTGAGAGACGAGGTTAATGTTCCTTTGACTCAAACCACAAGAAATCGGCTTCAAATAATGACGTATGATGTATGTTCTGATAACGGTATCAGCTCAGCGATGGACTCAGATTAACTCAATGGGTTTATTCAGTTCGTACGGTGAACGTATTTTATCAATTATGATAGTACATAGAAATCAAGGTGAGATAAGTAATGCTATTTGGTTAACTCAACGTGCTTCAAAGAAATCCCCCAGCGATGTATCTGTTTGAATTGTTGGAATGTTTTGTGAGCTCATTCTGTACTGTTTATTGCAATTCTTCGATACTTGAAACCTGTTGTTTGCTCAGATGCATCTTATTTTATGGTTTTTATCACATGTTACACAGGTTAGGAAGGTTTAGTATGAATGTAGATGGCTATAAGAGTAGGGGAAGACCTAAGAAACGATGGATGGACTGTGTGAAAGATGACATGGCTAGAAAGGGGGTGACTACCGAGATGACGACTATTAGAGAAGTATTATGGTAGAAAGGGACATGTTGCACCGACCACAAATAAATTAGGAGGTGAATGATGATGGTTCTGATAAGCTCCTGATTCTCAAGCATAGTCAAAAGTTTTAGAGACTGTCACGTAGAACGCACAAACCCATAAAAAAGAAATCGTGTTTAGAAAGTAATATTTCAACTGCTAATTAACGGAATTGGCAATGTTTCTAATCATTACGTAGTCGTTTATAGTTACATCTGGAATCTGGACATAACAATAAAATAGTGTGTTGTTTTATGTCCTTTACTTGTGTAATTAAATCAGCAGCCAAGCTTAATGTGGTGTATATAACGGAATCGGAAATTCCCAGTTCCACACTACCATGTTTTGTGCAAAAACCCAAACCGTTAATCTTCGCCGTGCAGTGATTGCAATAAACGTCATATTTCAGTACAGGGGAAGATAAACACAGTCTGAAGAAAAATGGCCGTCATTGATTTATTCCCTTGATGTCGAGTCCCGCCACGTCGAGTCGCCGCCACGTCTACTCTGAAAACTCCCCGCTTTTATTCCCGCCACGTCGAATCGTTGAAAAAGTATATTTTGTTACCGCCACGTCTACTAACCATTTTTATTTGTACAGTCGTAAAAAAAATACTCATAGTGAAACTTCCCATAAAAATTACTAGGCTTGCATGAGTTTAAGATAGTAAGTACCTATTGCAATCATTAGACGTGTACAATTTCTGAGCAGTTACAACATACCTAACCTAAGAAAAAGTACTAGGCTTGCATGAATTCCCGATAGTATTTAATCATTATAGGATTTGGATGAGGCAGACAGATAGTTTAAAACATAATGATTGAATACTATCGTGAGTTCATGCATGCCTAGTACTTTTTGTTAGGTTACTGTTCAGAAATGGTGCACAACGTATATAATGATTGAAATATTATCGTGAATTCATGCAAGCCTAGTACTTTTTCATCTATGAATAAGGAACAAAACATCATATATGTAGGATCTATTTATTCCAAGTAACCAACTATGAGTATTTTTTTACGACTGTACAAATCAAAATAGTTAGTAGACGTGGCGGTAATAAAATAGTCTTTTTCAACGATTCGACGTGGCGGGAATAAAAGCGGGGAGTTTTCAGAGTAGACGTGGCGGCGACTCGACGTGGCGGGACTCGACATCAAGGGAATAAATCCGTCATTGACGTTCCACGAGGTTCACTATCATTCAAGTGAAGGCATTAGAATTAGAAGCATCTTAGAGCTGTTCACGTTTGATCATTACGAGGTTTTCTACCCAAAAAATAAAGAAAAAAATCCGGGTATGCATGCCAGTAACATGTGCCGCTATGTGCGTGAGCGGTTTTTGTATTAAAACTAAATTGAATAGGTAATAGTAGCATGCAGCTTGCAAGTCGCCTCATACACACTTAAAAGCAATACAGTCCGGGTGATTTGTCTTCTTACAGCGAAGCATGAAAAGCCCAGTTCCTGCGTTAACCTCAGCCATAGACGTATATTTATACTACTATGACCTCAGTTCTTAACTTCTAAGAAAGAATAAAATAACTAAGTTAAACCTCAGCTTGAATACAATCAGCTCAAGAATATAACGTGAAAACTCTCAATACGGAAACGATTATCAAATACGACTCCTTATTAAGTTGAAGTCCTCATAGTTGATTTAGTTTCTTAGGTGTTTGCACTTTGCATATTCAACCAAATTGGATTTAGTTCCTAACTGCAGCAACTACAGGTGATCAATTGATATTATGAGTGGAGAGCCGGTCAATGCACTGCAGAAGTGGAGAGCTAGTAAATGAGCACTCAAGTGCCTAACAGTCTACCAGGAAAATATTATAATAATATATTGCAAATGGGACACGTACGTAATATTTGCGTTGGGCTTTCCGCAAACGAATCATTTTTAACCGCTACTGCTCCATATTGAAGTTAATAGTAAAAAAGTTATTTTGCACGCAGGAACTCTCGGAAAAGTATGATTTTTCGATGTTCATGTTTTACTTGAAATGAGCTTTTTCAGGTTTTTATTCATGTTTTTTTATCATGAATTCTGTTGCAAAAAACAAAAAGATGATCCAACGGAGATGACTAACAATTTCAAATACACTGTAATTGTATTCTCGAAATATACTCTTTTTAAGGTTTTAAAGAATTAAAATGCACCTTATAATTTAACTACGTTTTGCCAACATTTTGAATGATAATGACAGTTCGAAAAAGTGACAAGCGTCGGCAATGTGGCGCAAGAAAATTGATTGTTTGCTTATCATTCCACACACTCCTTGACTGTACAATATTGATAAAATATTTTTTAGGTACTTACTCCAATAGATCATACTAGGAAGGTGCGTCATCGACACATAAAAATATTACTGAAAGTATGTACTCTACTCTACGTGGGCAGTTTAACCAAACAACACTTGTGCAAACTCCGTGCTCGTGAACGTCATCACATCATGACAATCGACCGATTCAATTTCAGTTCGGTGTCGTTATCGTAAAACGTTTCGTTACAAATGCATCCTCGCTGTAGAACGTTAATTACTATACTATAATATAAACATGTTCATATAATTACGGTTGCATATTTTCAGATAAGTGCCAAACAGTTATGTCTGTTAGTATGTAGGACGTAGATAACTACTTTGCATTTTACGTTGAAGAAACATACACTGGCTACTAATAATTTGTAGATGATTTGGTATTGTTGTATTGTTTCATATTGGAGTTTTCCCTAATTGATTCACTTGTTCGCGGTTGTGCCACGTGCGCAAGAGTACATAATTTGACGTATTTTGTAATAACAGCTGTTATCTGTAATGATGCGAAAGGGTAGGTACTTTTTAGATACTTTGTAAGGAAAATAATGCTATTAAAATCCAATTGCAGGCTTTAAGTTAATCATCAATATACCCATTACTCAGTATAGGAAACTTTTCTTTTTTGCGGTCTTGTGTTATTCCGCAAAATACTCATATGCCCTGATGTTTTCTATAACCCATAGACTCATAGCCAGCACGCGTAGCATGATAACCCTAGTTATGGGGGTTCTACGGGTTTTGTCGACGGTAGAATAGACAAAATGCCAAATTGTGATTGTTTATCTGCCATTTTGTCTATTCTTCTGTCGACAAAACCCGTTGCTATTGTGGCATAAAGTTGTCCCATGCCCCTCATTTATTCGTTGGTTTATCTAACAGGTACTTGTACCAGTTTTCCAATTAACCGTTTTATAGATAACGGTCGTTGTAGTGTTTGACAACACTTTAAGGACGGCTTTGTAGGGCAAGCCGTGATTACACAGAACAGATATATCTGTTCTGTGCGTGATTGTGTACAAATCGTTACCTTTAGCACTATTATTTATTCTGTGTCGTAACTAAGAAAAATGACTCCGCAAAGAACCACTTATTGTATTAACTCCACCATCGTTAAATCGACTCACTGAACCAATAGAATTATTTAAATCGTTTTTCCAGTCAATACTAAACACATCGTCGATGATATTTTGATATCGGCGGTCATTAACGACTTATTAAACAATCATGCCTTTGCCTTGCCTGTTTACTTTCAACTATTAATTTGATGATTGATTGATGTAAACTAAAAAATTGGACACGTATGGAATTTGATTGTGGAGCAGGTGGACGCACGACGTTAATTTGCCGATAACCATTTCATACAACTGACAAATAATGACATGTTGTGATATTTCTTATAATTATCTATCTATAGTTGGGACTTGTGGCTAAGTAATAACAGCCGCACGGGTTGAGCGGGTGGATGGGTGACCATCTTTACATACCAAGCCCAGACCCCTCCGTGCCTCGGAAAGCACGTGGATCTTTGACAGTCGTTACTAGTAGTCAGAAGCTCGAAAGTCTGACAACCAGTCTTACCAAGGGGTATCGTATTATCCAGTTACTGGGTTGTGGAGGTCAGATAGGCAGTTGCTCCATGTAAAATACTGGTATTCAGCTGCATCCGGTTAGACTGGAAGCTAACCCCAACATAGTTGAGAAAAGCTAGGCAGATGAGGCAGATGATAATTTAATCTTTCTATGGTTTACGATTAAT
Source organism: Conistra vaccinii (assembly GCA_948150665.1). Lineage (NCBI taxonomy): Eukaryota > Metazoa > Arthropoda > Insecta > Lepidoptera > Noctuidae > Conistra > Conistra vaccinii. The sequence continues at coordinate 1,453,713 of OX411324.1, forward strand.
TTAATTGAGTTGTTACCTCTTAGTCAATTTGCTTATTAAACTTTACTTGACTATCGATATTGCAAACCAATATTCTTCAGAGGTGATGGTGAACGACGATTCGGAACTATAATACCTGAATATCTCGGTTTCGGGATATCATGAATCCCTTGAATATCATATCTTCCCTTGTCCCATGTAACGTGGGGTTGGCGTACCCCGTTTTTTCTTTCCACTCTCCCCTGTCTACCATCACGCTATCTTTCATATCATTCCTCACACAATCCATCCATCTTTTATTTGGCTTTCCTCTCCATCCATCAATTATCATTGTCTAGCTCTAATGGAATAATAATTGTGGGGAAAGAAGCGCTTGAAATGGTTCGTGTAAATAGTGTATTTTAGAGGTATGAGGAACAGGGTGCAAAGTTCACTCATACTCTATAGAAAAGGGAGGATCCTCTGGACAGACGGGTTTCGTGTCTGGCGGACAACTGCCCAACGATTGATGTCGGATAGTCTTATATGTATACATCGCTGCATCGTTCGCACGGTAAACTCTAATTGCACGATTCAGGATTTGTATGACGTCAGGATTATGTGCGACCTCAAGTCTTTGATGCGTAGTTAACATGGCGATATTGACGCCACAGTATATATTGACTTTTTTACACGAAAAATTCAAACCACGACACGCGCGGATTGGCGTTCTTCTGAATATGGTAGCATACCCAACACATTCCTTGATTGTAGTGCACATACGCAATTTATATTTTTTTTATATTAACTGGATTTGTTTGTAATGTTGTGCATGTTTTATTTTTTATTTTTTTAATAAATACACGTAGGTCTATACCCACAATCACATGGTTATAGACCTGAGACAGACACGAGTGACCCCTGCCTCAGTCATTAAGCCGGTTACCTCAATACCCAGATGTTTACAAGTAAATTTTAATACAACTGGTTATGCTAAAGCTGCATTTTCTAACATGCAAATTAAGCTAAAAAAATTCGGAGTTCTACTAAATTTAATTTGTCGTTTTAGAGGAAAGATGGCTTAATACAGTACAGTTATATTTCCTACTGTGCTGGTGGGCCGTTGAAATTTTAATAAATCCCTGAAAAGCTAAGCAACTGTTAGCTCCATTTCAGGGTTATTGGTTAATTCGTACGAATCACTAAATTTTTTTTTGTTTTTCTGTGGGCGATTCGTACGAAGTTAATTTAATTGTGGGCGAACCGAAAACTCCAGAAATACGCATTACGAGCCCGACTCGGGCGAGATAATCAACCAATAAGCCCTACTTCAGCATTGGCACTATCGCAGACAACATCATTTAACAATTAAGTAAATTAAAGGAAAATAATCGATATTTACAACCTCCAGTATAATTAGCAGTTCTCATCCTTCAACTTCAGGGCACTGCGTAATTCAGTTGGTTCTATTATGAAAAGTAATTGAAATAAGGAATGGGTGTTAATTTGAAGCCTAACTAATGAAACCACTAATTGCGTGCTTCGCTGCGGCCTTGGCAGCGTAACCTTTGCGGCCCACGAAGTAAGGCCATTGGCATTTACTGCTATATGTAAAACAGTTTTTATCAACAAAAATACTGTATGAACTGAATATCGGCCTGTCGTTTTGTGACATAGAAAGATTCAATATTTTATGATTAATTGTTCCCCAGTTTATCCGTATCTGTTACTTCGGGTACGGAATCCGCAGTCTGTCTCTGTTTGTAAGACTGGTTTCACAGCTGTCCGGGAAACCCGTACGGGCCGTCCGTACACGGGAGATTCGTACGGGTAGCGCCCGCAGTTCTGAAACGAGGGAGTAGTACGATACGTTGTAGGGGCTATAACCGGAGTGGGTCGCGTACGGACCAATTCGCATCGCTGTGAAACAATGTTCCAGCGCGTCACGTGTGTCTCCGCTCCAAGGGTCCTATCACCAGTCACCACCTCTAAAGCAGTATATTTTAATATTACTTTTAGTGTGGGAAAGAGATGAAACTCCACAGGACGTATAGTTCCATCTCTTTCCCCCACTGAAATAAGATTAAAATAATACTGCTGTGGTACGCACCCAGGAGCCCGTACGGGTCTCTCGTACAGCTGTGAAACCAACCTAAAATGACTGTAACTTTTTAACCGTAATATAGGTAAGTATGGTATAATTTCGGGATTAAATAGTCAAGTTAACAATTCAAAGCACTCAATTGGTAAGTGGCACTACAACTTGTCATCTACAGGTACGTTTTCGGATGCATTTGTTTACACTTTCATATACTTTTGGAACAAACTATAGGTAGCCACTTGGACGTGTCACTATGCCCCCTATCAGTTATCAGTGGAATTAAATTAAAACGGGTAGTCCCACACAATAAGTAACGAAAACATGTACCTATTTTTAACCGTCTTCCACAAAAGGAGGAGGTTCTCAATTCGGTTGTATTTTTTTTTTTTTATGTGTGTTACCTCATTACTCCGTCATTTATGAACCGATTTGGAAAATTCTTTTTTTATTTGAAAGGATATACTTCCCGATTGGTCCCATTTTTATCAAAATTCAGTTCTGATGATGGAATCCATGACAAATTGAGGGAACTCCTCAAATATTATAGGCATACACATAGCGATTTCGGTATTTTCAGCAACCAGTTAAACATTTGCATTCAGAAAGTATCATTTGGTGAAGTGGAACTGATGAAGAAGTCCACAGATGGCCACCGGAACTTCTCAATGATAAGTATTTCACGGGTGGCGTCATTTATGAACCGATTTAGAAAATTATTTTCTTATCTGAAAGGTAAGGTAAGGCTTCCAGATTGCTCCTATTTTGATCAAAATTCATATCTGATGAAGAAATCCATGACGACTTGAGGGAACTCCTCAAAAAAAATAGGACCACGAAAAATAAAAAAGGAAAAATAGGTAGGGAATACGTATAATACTTTTTTGTTGGAAAGGAGATATCCCAAGGGTGGTACCATGATAAGGAAACCAGGATCTGCTGATGGCATCCCAGACAAATCGAGGGGAATCTTCCAAAATCGTAGTGGCGACTAGTGCGTTTGTTATTTTTTTTCATTAAGCATTTTAAAGCACTACTATTTAATGAAGGCCTGGAGTCGATCTGATGATGGAGCCGAAAGACAGTCGAAGGAACTCCTCAACGATTTACAGCAATTACCTGGTGTTTGGGCTTGATTAATTTGTATTGATGAGAACTTTGCACCTAGATGGGTTGTGACTGTCATTAGGGGTTTGATGATGAAGACGAAGGACAATCAAGGAAACTCCTCAACGTTTTACAGTAGCTACCTTGTGTTTGGACTTAATTCATTTTAAGGATGATACGATGATAACTTCCTGTCACTGTTAATTGCGTCGCTGGTAGTGTTATTCGAATTTGTGTGAAGTAGGTAGGTACCAAAACTAAAAAGTGAAAAATAAAAACTTTTAACAAAAAAAAAACAATCGACTTCCAAAAAAAACACTACAAAGTGAAAAATAACTTTAATTTCGGAAGTCGGTGGCAAAAAAACGAAAATTCAAAACAAAAGACACCGACTTCCGAAATTAAAGTTATTTTTCACTTTGTAGTGTTTTTTTTGGAAGTCGGTTGTTTTTTTTTTGTTAAAAGTTTTTATTTCAACGCGACTGTACAAGTTGAACTTATTTGGATTTTTATTTGTGTACCAGATTTTTATGAGAACTTTTAGTCAGAGTCCCGCAAGGAATTATAATTTTATTTGTGGACAATATTGACTACGTCGATATTAGATAGAAAGACAATGCGTTTATTGGCATAAGAACAAGAACCATTATAACTATGGAAATATGTAGAAAGAACAGAGAAGAAAGATCATACCGAAGTGATGATAAAAATTAAAAATCTCTAGTAGTACTCCTAAAACATGGCTAAAAAACCCTTGTTCTACATAAATAAATAAATAAAATAAATCTTTATTGAACTACTAAGCCTAAATAACTATTACAATGGTATAGTAGAAGTACATACATTGAGAGGCTTATGCTAGGTAGTAATACATTGAAACCCTGACCTCTAAACTAGGTTAGTACCTGTATCTTAGAAGATCAGTGTCCCTCCGCAACATTGTTACAGGCCAGAAATTTTTACAGCTCTAGGACAACTACTAAAACATCGCAAAAAAAAAAATAATAATAATAGAACAAGTAAATAAATATGATATTATTTATTTATTGATGGTGTGCTTGCCATCTACGGAATTTGACAAAATAAAAGAACTTTTTTTCCCGGTAAATTAATATTAATTAGCATGTTAAATTAAATTTTAGGTACTTAAAATGGCAAAATAATTAAATGTGGGTATTGGTAAACCAATGTTATCACTTCCGTCTGTTTTATCCAATGTATTATGAGCAAATTTAATTAAAATATTTATATGTATTTGGATTAAATTTTAATTATTAATAGTAGCCTATATTTTTTGTTTGTCTGACGCGTTTCCTTATACAGGAACAGTATTATGCCACGTTATTTTTACCTGCTGCTAATTGTGTATTGACTACATGTTAATTGTTTGTGCTCGCTAGTTGCTGCTAATCACTTCACATTCTCTTAATATCTTTCCGTTGAACAACAACTTGAGTCGACTTCATTTGTATAAGTTTCAGGGTTGCAGTTTGAAATTAGTAGAAAATTGGTAGACAAGCAATTTTTTATTCAAGTCCAATATCTAACATTGCTACAAAAATAAAGATTTCTTGTTTTTTTTTTGTCGACTACCTCTTGTTGTGATGTTACCTGAAGTAGGTCCTGTAACCTATGAGTTGAGAAAATCTGTTTTTGTTTTATCGTGTTTAGGTATCAAAGTCCATCATGTCTGTGAAACAAAAAAAAAAGTTTTATTATGTTTAATATCAAGTGACTTGACTACACTACCTGCGGTTGATGACCCCAAAAAAGCTAATCTTTTGTTTTATCATGTTTATTAGAGATATCGATACCCATCACGTCTGCGGAGTTTCGCTAGCTAATTTAATTTGACCCTGTATTGTTTTTCCGAGTTGCCCACTATGTTTTTCTTGTCCCCCTTGATTCTAGCCCCTTTCAAACTGGGGTTGCGGATAAGTCCTTAGGGGAAACCGTGGCTCCGGTCTAGGCAAGGGAAGGAACACGGGTGGGTTTTAGTCAGTAAAAGTCTGACACGCCCTTCCGCTCCGCCCAGAGCGGGAGAAGTCATTTGATGATTTCCCACCCAAAAAAAAAAAAAAAGCCCCTTTCAAAAGGTAATTTCGTATGGAGAAGAATGGGCAAGACACTCCACCGTTACTCTTTTAAAAATGTTTTGTACACCTAATGCTTTAGTTTTGTTCATTTCTATGATTGCATGGCATCCATGACGTGACCCGGACTAGTCACCGGTGATATCTTAATCGGATTGAAATCGGACTCGAACCGAAGCAGATCGCTTCGGTTCAAGAAAAATTAAGAACCCTGTCGAACTATTTTGCCAAATGTACTTAGTCTGGAGCAACGTACTCTAATATACACACAAAAATCGGAGCAAATACTTTTATTTATGCGTCATCGGTGAAATTTTCTTGTTATTCACAAGGCGTGGTTAGTCCAAAAACTAGAATTTAAAATCTTTAATGTTAAAACAGCTATAAACGGTCACCACTCCCTTGGTAAATGTGTATAGTATATTGCGGTCACGGCGACCTTTGTCAGAGCTATGAGCCTGGTTGGCTATAGAGCGTGCGACTCGGTGCGACACGTGGATTTTGGAAAACAACATCGTGAAGCAAGACTAGTAATTACTGTTCTAATGACGTTGCAGAATGCGAATGTGACAACAAATAAAGATAGGTAGGAATTAGGATAGTCAGTATTGAACCTTGTGCCAGCTAGAACTAATTTGGCAGAGCGTTGCGTTTCTCAGGAGGTAAATTATAATTTGTAAGTAAAATTATTTCTTTTCTATTCCGTCTTTTAGTCCAGACTCGCGTTTGTTGACCCGAAGCTGTAGCTCGGGAATTGGTTAACGATCCCTGCAGTCTTCAAAGGTTCATAGCCTCGTTTAGGGTTGTCGCGATGTCACCCGCGTGTGACGTTATCGTCAGATCAATGTTACCTTGGCTAAGCATTCCAAGTCCTTCTTCGAGCGGTCATCAAAGTCATGTCGTGGTCTACTGACGTCATGTCGCCGCGCCCATGTTGTTTTAGGTGTAGTAGAAACATAATGCAATTAACGATAAGTTGCTAACAAGTGGGTGTGTTTATACGAGAGCTCCTTATGAGAAATGGAATTGCTCGAGGAGACGATACCTTTGAGGTTGAATGAACGGGATGTTACGTATGTTATGGAAGACAATATTTATATTATCATTTATGACAATTGATAACAAAAGGTGACCGCTTTAGATCAACAATAATAAATCGTGATCGGAGTCTGCGTTGACTTTTGGTCATGGTTGGTTGCTTGCTGCAAAATGATGTAGATTTCCGAAGTCCGGTTGTTAAATTGTGTATAAGTGGAAAGTTGACTCAAACTCAAAGCATTTATTTCAATAAACCACAGCCACTTTTGAATTGTCAAAGAGTCAGTCAGCAAGAAATATGAAGCTAGTGCCCATTCCAAAGCGTAGTAGGTACCTTTGGAGAAGAACGGACAAGAAACTCCATGGACACTGTTTTGAATTACATTGTTGCAATTACAAAAATATGGTCATCTGTCTCCGATACAAAACTGATGACAGAAAAAACCAAAGACTTCATGAGATAAACAGACAATTACTTTCGTTTTTCAACCACAAGACCACAATTGAGAGAAAACATACTCTCACCCAAAGTAGGTCATCCCCGTGATATGAAAAGTCTATAAATAGAGGTAAATGTCCTTGATCTAGTTCTAGATTATATAAATGTTAGCGTCCATTGTTCCATGCCATCCTATACCTATAATGTCGTCCATATAGACTCAACTGGCGTTAGTCTACCATATCAGAACTGAAAATATCTGGCCTTTTGTCGGTTTTGACAAGCTTGCGTCAGTCCGAATTCATGGCAAATAGCGGGGATTCTGATACAATAATGGTTTTTTTTATCTCTGCCAATCGATTATGCTTTTAGACTGATAATACTTTGTAAAGCAGTTCGTCCTGGGCTAACCATGGACGCTAGACTTATCTCTACCAAGTTGCTGGCAAAGGAACGTCAGTAGTATCAGAATCATGTAATAATCAGCATCATTAATTTATTTATGTGCGTAGAATCAAAATCAGCTTTATAGCTTTTACCCTTTAGCAATATAATCAATTACGCACACTTTCCTTCCTCGTATACAACATTCAAACCATAGGAAATAGAAATCACGATTACTTCCAAAAAATGATGGCTAAAACTAATTACATTTATGTTGAAGTGGACACTAGAGTATTCATTTCTATTGACCTTAGAGTCAGTACTATCACGGAAAACTGAACCTTGAGTCAACCCAGACAGCACTTCTAATTGCATTTTTTTCCGTGCTTGCCCATTATGAACAATTGATTAACGGAATTGATTGACTTTCTATCAGTATTGGGTATCTTCTCAGTGCACACGCTAACCCGATAAACAATGTATTTCGTTTGTGGTTCAATCTGAATAAATAAACAGCAATGACGAATGTTTGTTCCTCGATTTGTAGCTAGCTTGTTTGCCTGGAATCATTCACCCCTCACCTCTAGATAATGAAATGACTCACTGTATTTTCCCCTTTACTTAGACACTTTGATACTACATGGGTGGGTTTCTATTGCTTGTGAGATCGTGCTGTGGTAATCATCAGGAGGCAAAGTATATTGCCCAGGGAGCACCGGAAGAAATGCATGATTCATTCTTGATTCACTGTTTAGTATCAACATTTTAGCTTGCGGTAGGAAAAGGACGATTATATAGCATCCAAAACAAACCGAGCCTGCATGTGTTCATCTTTTAGGTCTGACCTCGCAACTGAGCATGACGGTCATGTTCTGTCAAACGCTTTTATCTCTACGGTCTAGATGCGCTATAAACATAATAGTGCCTATGACTATTGTGTGACTGTATGAATGTTAAAAGTGCCTTTTCAGCACTAAATTATATCTACTAAAATATTTGACCTATAGACCTCTTACGATAATGCCTCGGCGTGATAAGCAGCTTACGAGCTCATGATTATTACTTCTGTCATAAAGAGATGTATTACTGTTACCCATTTAAAAGATAGTGGAAATAATATTCTCTTTTCAATGTAACGTTAGTTTTCCGCACGTCAGCTTCTGATAACGATTTTTTTTGCACTGATTGCATTATAAAAGACGTTAAACGGTGATCTTCATCGTACCGTACTAGACTAGAATATTCATGAAACTCGTCGCATGCGGCAAAGAGAACGGTGACCACGAATCATGATGCACGGTCAATGTCAATCGATACAGTTGCGTGTACAACGAAGCCTGCCGACGACGCGACGTATCCGGGTCACCTATAAGCTTTTTACTGTCCGGTTCATGTCCAATCATAAAACAGGAACTCAAAGAACCTAATGTGCCACAGCCGACAATATATTATCATTGTTAGAAACGCATTTCAACCTTGATTTTGTTAAACTGTAGACAATTCCGAAATCTCTTTCGTTTACTCGCTCAACATCATTGTGTGTTCCACTTTCGCTGAACTGCTAGTTTTGTAACGGTTTCCAATCAGCGTGGTTAATAAACTAGCTATTAACTGTAAACATTAGCTCGATTAAAATGAAGACTATCCATTAGCTCCTGTCTACAAGTCTGATTCGATGCGCAAAACATTGTCTGAATAAAAAATTGGCGCTAGTTTCTGTCACTCACGTCGAATTGGTTTAATTTAGTGCATAAGTTGTTGAAATTGGTCTTTAAATGGCATACTTTATATGAATAGTATATTAACGAGCTGAATCGCTGGCGAAGGTCTTCTGAGCTGGGGACGACACGGGACAAACTAATAAAATGATATTGACGCTTAAGTTTATGAGCTCGGCGCCATTGGCACTCACTGATTTTGATGTAACGTCGTTCGATGGTACGACCTTCAATAAACTCGGTACGGTTATTAAAAACCAGAGGGATGCACATAATGGTGACTTCGTGTTCAGGGAAAACAATTGGCCCAACTCCAATATTGAACCAAGATTGGTCAATCTATATGCAGATTTATCATTCCTTGGAGCTAGAATGGGTATAAAAATCTCGCATTCGTAGATGAACAAGCTTAGCATACAAAATTGCGTGGAGTACCTATTTTAAAGCTGACTTTGAATTGCTTTATAGCTATAATGTATATGCAGCAAGTTTTTCATCTTGTATTGTTGAGAGTTTACGCAGTTATTGTTAAATTTATAACAAAATCTCTATTGTAATAGTCGCAACTAGTTCCTAGTCCCTGAGTTTGATGAAGGTTGGCCAGCATCCGGTTTTAGTCCGCGGTACAATAACTCTCGCGGGGCATAGCTTGGAGCTGTTTTTTCCGCGAGACTTTGTGAGTTTGCCGAGGCCAGTCGAGATGTCGACCGGCCTGTTACTTCCTGCTGGTAACTGTAGCGTTCAAATGTTACAATTACAAGTTGGTCTCCTCAACCTTAAAAAATACACGGATTTCATGGCAATGACCGAGCAACATTGCGTTTCGCTCATAGGTCACCGAGTACGTCAAAGTGTACAATGGCCAGAGGTTTTACCGCTTTTCAAACATTTGTGTAAAGCTTTGTTTAACGCTCAATTTATTGCTCTGGTGCGATTTTCTCGTGACGAAAATGTCACTGTAGTGACGTTCTAGTTGAAATGTATCGTTCAGTTTATGTCAACAATGTTAACAATACTCCTCACTCCATTAATTATGTCACAACGGAACATTAACTTTCGACTTCACTTTAGCTATTGTTTGATTGTTTGTGAGGCAAAAACCTAAACCTGACCAATGGCTTATCATTTTTATCTGCCTTTCCGTTTCGTTTATCTTAATATTCTCTGTTTTTGCGTTGGTATGTTAGTGGAACCAGCATTTAAATTCATATAAATCTCGTCCATTAGATTTTTCTTTAGACGTTTTTTAAATCATTTTTAAATACACCAGTATTTATACATAAGACCTGCAAGAGCTGTTTAGTATTTTTCTAAATGGCAAACCCGCCATTGACCATGGATTGTGTAAGTTAAACAAAACATGTTTTCCTTCATTCACCATGTAGTTGTTCCGCGAAATCGTTCCGCATGTGTTTGGATCATGAATTTCTCCCGGCTGCGCGCGCGCAGGCTCTCGTCAGAAAAGAAAGCGAATAGGTAACGGTACTGCGCGACTCAGCATAATTACTCGTATTTTGTTAAACCATTGTGCCGTACCTTTTTACCTTGTTTTAAGTTACCTAACATGCCATGATTCAACTTTTTAAATTACCTCTAGGTACCACAGTATAATAAAGTAACAGTATTATATTTCATAAACAAAAATTTGGTTACTGTGATGCATTTTTGCCTAGACTCATTAAAGACATACATTTTCCTTAAGGCTTTATTTATTGACAACCATATATGGACAAACGTGAGCGTAGGTTTAATATGAAATCACGTCATCTAAGTTTAGTCTCAAGGTGCATGCCCAGTAAGAAGTCATCATGTGGGCAGAAGGTTAATACGATCCAATTTCAGTTAAGTCAGTTAATTTAATCAACTGGACAATATCTACGACCACAACTACAACTTGTGTGCGTATGTACTGTACTGTCATTCCTACCATAAATCGTTTAATAAATCTTTAAACAGTGAGACAATTGCAATGTCTGGCGAGAAATAAAAAGCTAAAAGCCATTAATTGAAATCGACGACGAGTGCAGCGTGACGTGACAGCATCCGTGCCATGTGACCCAATAATAGCGAAAGTGTCAAATTTTCGAGGCCCACAAGCAGCGCGTGCGCCTTTTGTAGTAGACAGTAGTGGATTTGGCCGAAGAATTAGCGCACTGATTGTGCGCCGCGGTTTACCATAGGTTGCTCAACTATTTATACAGGGTCAATTTAAATTAACTAGCGAAACTGCAGACGTGATGGGTATCGAATGTACTGATATCTAAACATGATACTATAAAAAACTATTTACAAAAAAAAAACTTTCAAAAAATACTCTAAAAAGTGAAAAATACTTAACTTACAATTTCGGAAGTTGGTATCGTTGGTTGCGAATTTTCGTTATTAGCCACAGACTTCCAAAAAAAAGAAATTTTTCAGTTTTAAGTCTTTTTAATAATTTTTTTTTAGAAGTCGTTTTGTTTTTTTTTTATTTTTTATTTTTTCACTTTTTAGTTGTGGTACCTACCAACCCCACACAAATTTGAATACCACTACCTGCTATTATAATAACAGTGTCACGAACTTATCATCATATCATCCACATAGGCTAAGTGGAAAAATACGTATTATTGAAGCTAACTTAAAAACTACTTAAGCAAAGTTAATAAAATTTATATGGGACCACCTCTGAAGTATGACCTACCGAACAAAAAAAATCATCAAAGTCAATCCATAACTGGCGGAGTAATCGCGTAACAAACATACAAAAATAAACATCAAAACTCCTCCTTTTGGAAATCGGTTAAAAATAAAAAAGATTTTACTTACGTTTATTTTTTGTGGGGTAAACGACCGTTTGTATTATGAGTTAATCTATTGCACGACTCGTAATGCGAAGCATTAGAGTGTGCTCTACGATCGAAAAAAATTTTTTGCCCCATTTTTACAACTGTTTTTATTGTTACACTCCTGCTAGTACACAGAACCTACTTAATTTATATACCATTGCATAGATGATTAAATGGAGATTAATACTGTACTTTTTAACAATTGATTTAATGCAGCAGAAATGAAAAAAACATCAAAATTGTTGAAAAAAAAATCCTGTCCGTCAATTTATGAAGCTTGAAAACATTGTAGCTTGCGATAAAATCAATTGATTGAGTCAATTTTTTTTTAATACATTCGTTTCACCCATAGAAGGAACCCTATTGAAAATGGCTCTTTTATTCAAAGTAGTTTAATTATAATTAATAAAATACTAACTAAAATATAATATTATTATCTAAATATTTCCAACCTTGTCATGGCGTGTTGCCTAGCAACCCACAACGTAAATATCTAAATAAATAGTCTTTGACATTACGTAAGGATTGCGAGGTTAGAATTTTACCCATATTGATGGGTAACACAGCAGTCAAAACATACTTCATGAAAAGTGATAAATTGTAAATTTTTGTTAGAAACTATGTTTTGAATTTCTTTTTCGTTTATGAATGAGTGTTATGAGGCGTGCACTTTTGGATTTTCCAAACTATTTTATTTTGTTTTATCATGTTTATAAATATCGATATCGATAACTCGATATAATAACAAAGCATACTCAAAAAAAAAATACAGATTTTTTTAAACGGATGTTACACACAGACGTTACAACATTGATAACTACTGTGTTAGTGTAGGTGTAACTATTAAGTTAACCAATAGTCTCGTCTTTACTCACATATTAATGTCCTCGATACAAAATACCTATAGTATTGTTGGTATTTTATGTTAATTCGACAACGGTGAACCTACTTTATCTGCCTCGATTCCAAAACCCGTTCGTTTGAAACTTCATTAGAATTTTATTACGCACAACGTGTTCGTCACTCACGATTGTGCTAATTTGTTTATATTCCTACCAGCCAGTGGTATTACACTGTTACAATCAGATCTCCAGCTGTCGATTGATTGCCAATTCATTTAAATCGTTTTGTTGACAAACCTTTGCCTTGTATTTTTTTCGACGATTGTTTTTAATATGTCACTAAAACGTGAACATATTGTAAATGTCCTGTAGTCAAATACGAGACAATTGCGACAAAACAACGTGCAATGTCGCAGTGCCCGATAGTCCCCATGTTCATTGCAATATTCGCCATTGTCTATTGAAACTCAATTCATTTAATAAACCTCACGCGCTGGTGTCATGGCAGCGAAATAAATTATATGGCCATAGTTCACACTAGCAATTTGAACGCAGTCAATAGTGATGTCCTGATGTGACATGCGTGACATCAATTAATTCACTTTAGACATTTAGCAAAATGGTCGATATTCGTTTCTTGGTCAACTTCTGGGCACCACTTCTCTATGAAGTGGATCATGTCTGTTATGCTCCTGCTCAAGTAATCTTGTAATTTTACAAAAAAAATCGCCTGGGGTTAATCGCTTGCTAAACCAGTCAAATTGGTTACATCAGATAACCCATACGCATTACCGCGGGTCGTTCAACACATAACTTTCTAATGGTGAAAAGTAAAAGTGAAGCATACAGCCGAACCTCTAATGGAATGATATAAAATGATGTCGAATGACATCAGCATGATATAGGTATGGTCTAAGACAAAAATATCGCTCCATTTTTAGAATGAGCAAATTGAAATAGAAACGAAAGGAAATAAACTGCAATAATAGCAATGAACAGATGAGTCAAAAACGTATTTGGAAAAGGTGACAAACAAGTTACTGTTAAAACGTTACTAAACAACCTAGGTAAAGTAACTACTGATCAAACTACATATAAATTCAATTGATATATTAATAAGCAAACACACTCCGTGTTTGAATCGCTCAAGTCTATACATAATAGCTTATGATTAGCGGTGTGTTACAATTTTGATATACTATTGTAAGTATATCAAAATTGTTGTAAATCAAAACACACCTCTATGATACATTTAGTATGTACCTATCTTGTGGTGTCGAGTGGAGATGGCACGGGAGCCTTCGATTCTCCAAAATGGTTGAGGTCAATGATGCCGATAAACTCGTCAAGTTCGTGAACGCTATCAGTTTTGAATTGTACCTTGACTCCGACCATGAGTTAAAAAAGCCCAAGTTTACCAACAGAAATTTGGTATTATTTTACAAGCGATCATGGCCAGAATGCTGTACTCATATCATGGTATCTTCCTTGTGGCAGTGTTGAAATAATGGGTGATACAACTGCAAAAATACGTTTACTGTCAATACACACGAATTAAAACGGTCTAAGCCATCAACAGCGTTCATCTCAAAACAATTTTATCTTTACACTCTTGGATTAACCATTCATAAAGCCATCCTAAAGAAATGTCAATATTGTGCAAAATAAGAACTTATTGCGCTGTTCTGTAAAGTGTCAATTTTGCACTTTTGGACAGGCGACATATATGGGGAAATTGGGGCCGTTAAAGCCTGAATCACTAGTATTTTATTGTTTCAAGAATAATAATTATCAAGTAGTTCTCAGTATTAGAATCAAGGCCAGTAATAATTTAATTAGCGAAAATAAATAAGGCTGAACGTATTACACGTGCACTGATGGAAATGAAACGGGTGCGTTGTTCTTTATTTATTGTTCTTTAGAATGTTTAACTTGCATGTCCTTGCCAAACTTCGGATATTTGATAATATACCTACGTATTTTCTAGCACTTGTTTTCTGTACCAACAAAATTTATTAGAAGTGATCAACACTGATTTTAATCCATTGTGTTCTGTAAAGCCACAATCATTATTGTGTATTAAGAAGCATTTTGCGTGGGTCCTGAAAAAAAGAAACCTTCAGTTCAGTTTGAGTTGCAGTTAGAACAATAGTTTGCAACTTACTGCCTTCAAGTTTATTAATTTCGTCACAGTTAATTTTGAAACTCACACATTTTTAAACGACAATGACCATTTTTAATATTTACCCATTCTAGTATTGTTTTGTTAGTCAACAAACTCGAATCCAATCTAATCGTCGCTCGCTTTCACAATAAGTAATGCACTTTATTAATTATTGGCATATATCGTCGCCCTCCCCGCTAACTGTCGTATCTCACAAACTGACGTATCTGCACTGACATTACCTACGTGTTCATAATTTTGTTTCGAATAAGTTCTCTCTAATCGTCGTATCTGTGTCATCTACCGTTTAGAAGATAATCACGTATTTTGTTTTGCGTATGTGCAAAAGAAGGGAAGAAATATTCTCACTAACTGTCGTATATGCACACATACTACAGTTAGTGAGATTTTTATCCACTTATGGCACTTAGCTAGAATTATTGTCTATATTGTTTACACATTATTTTTTTCATTTATGTTATCCAAATCAAAAGCTTTTTGTACGAATATGAAACCCTTTTGGAAAATTGGCCCTTTTTGTCAAATCATCTCATTACTTATAGTTTAACATACCAAAATTGCCAAAAATATTAACACATTTTTTTTTTACTTCTTGCACGTAACTTGTAGCTTTTTACGCTAACGAACGAACATTTTTATTACTTTTAATGAATTTATATAACATTATTAGAGTTTTATTTATATTTTTATACAAAATAATGAAGTCGTAACAGACACAAGTTTTAAAACAAATTTCTTACAGAGTGACGTATCTGTTTCAAATGAATATAACTAAATAAATAGATACCTTAGGGCTTTAAAGAAACTACTAACTTAAAGAGTGAGCAAAGAGCAATATAAAAACGATATTAATTATTTAATAAAGCCACAACTAACGCCACTACAGTAACACGATTGTAGCGCCCGACCGAAAAACCGTTGCCCTGGAAAAATATCAATAGCTAGTTACGACAGTTAGCTGGGAGGGCGACGATATGTAGGTGCAGTGTTTGTGCCGCGTCAATCATGAGTTTTATCGCTATTCGGTTATTCATAGTTTTCTATAACTGTTTTGATGACTAACTCTTTACCATGGACGTTAGCTGAGTTCCTTGTCACCTATATTGTTTAAACTAAGTATGCTGTAAACATAAACGATCGGCCAATTACTGCTAAAAAAGTAAAGCAATTTGCAAATTATGCAAATGTTTGTTCACTGTTTGTAATTAGCAATTAGCTGAAGACAAAAAGCGTCCAATTCCTTGCGTAATAAGTGTTTCGTCGTGCTCTCTGGTGACAACTGACGAACAATGCTTATAATGGTGCGTATTTAAAAAAAGCGATCTTACTAATGAATGGCTATAAGAAGAGGACTGATGGTAGGATTGTCTGACATATGCTAATAATATAGCTGGGAAGGAAGTGAACACCGAGATGACGTCTAGTAAAGATGTATGGAAGAAAATGACTTATTTCATAGCTACGCCGATCTTTTATTATAATAGCCTACAATGGAAAATTGAAATAGGGGCAGAATCGATAGGATGAGGAATCGATCACAATCCTAACTTCCTAACTAATATTATAAATGACTTTCACGCAAAAACGGCTGAACAGATTTGGAACAAATCTGGCACATGGGTAGACCATGACCTGGATTAAGACAAAGGATACTTTTTATCCTGATATTCCCACGGTATCGAGACTTATGCGGGAGAAGCCGCGGGGCGCAGTTTTTGGCACTACAACTTACCAATTTACCATTCCCAGTCCAAGACCGGGACCCAGAGGCAGACCCAAAACAAGGTGGAAAGCTGTAGAGCTAAAGGACATGAAAGAGTGTCAGGTATCCGCAGACGATGTCGAAGATAGAGCGAAGTGGAAGAGAAAGACCAGGCAGGGTGACCCCACCACCATGTAGGATAGATAGCCAGGAAGAGAGAGAGAAATTAAAATAGCAATTAAGTAATCATTCTAATACAATATTTAATACGTCTGCCAAACTGTTCACGTAAATGTAGCTGTCTTATCACAGACTTGCATGCATGGAGACATTCGTGGTTCGGCATTGAGTTTAGACAGACCGAGGCCGCTTTCTTTTTAAAATATAGGAGGATAAACGGCGATAACATCAACGCAACTGGTAGGCATGGAAATACCGGCCTCGTGAGGTTACCCCGGAAAACATATATTACCAGTATTTGGTAGGTTTATAGGGGTCGATGAAACAGTATTTTCTGTGATCGGAAAGTTTTTAAGTCGACTGGCGAGAAACATGCAAACAACACGTCATCCGCTCCGTTAAGGAAAAGGATTCCGCAAGGAATTATTCTTGGCCCCGATAGAAGCTATGTGCAGGAGAATGTCATGTACTGTTTCAGAAACTTCAGTAGTAATTAGTTTCGGGACTCAGGTGTTATAAAGTTCCTTTAAGTACAGATTGTAACGACCTATAATGTACTTTGTGCGAGGAAATCACGTTAGTTCGACTTAAGCGTTATACGTATAATTTCGTAATGAATTCAGAATTTAGCTGATGTAGAACGTAAGAATTTCTCCAAATTGCCGTAACTGTATACAGTATGTACATAACAATCGCCACCAGTTAATTAATCTTGCAAGAATCATAAAGTTTATATTCAATCGGAAACGAGCAATTACAGCTTGAACGCTTGCACGACTTCACAAAATTTTCGCCTTTTTGCAAAATTATGCGACATCATTTTCGAAGAGTACGTTTTGTAATTACACGAGATTACCGACAGGTTGTTAAGGCCAATAGTGAACGTTTCGACCTTCACATTGCCTGTACTGACCAGCCGTGTCGTCACTACGGCTTTCGCAGTCTTAACAGACTGGAATCTTGAAGATTAACAGAATATTTTACTCGTTTACGCCTTGCCCTATAAAACTTTATTAGAAAATAACCTACAGTGGGTTGCCAAATTAATAGGGACAGTCACGAAAATTTTGTATTTCTGAAGTAAGAGTCTTAAATTAATTAGGAAAACAAATTTTTGAATGATAATAGCTTTAATTACACAAAACAGTTATTAAGGAAGTAAAATAACAACAAAATAAAAATAAATAATGATAATTAAGTATACAAATAGGCGAAAATAAATGTTACTTAGTAGTGATCTGTATTTAGTGACATTTCCTTTCGCCTCAATTAGTGCTTTTATACACCTGGGCATAATTTCTATGCACTGTTTGGCACTTTCATTTATCTTAGGGTTGTGATGCCAAACATAAATGAGCTTTTCTATCAGCCTGACCTTGGAGGTTATCATTCTCTGGCAATTTCGACCTTGGTAACTTCCCATGAATTTTCTATGGCGTTTATGTCAGGAGAATTACCAGGCCAAGGTAAAAATTGGAATGTTGTGGTCTGCCAGGAACTTGGTAATCCTCCTGGTTTTATGGCATAGAGCTGAATCATGCATAAACATGAATTCCTCACCATCAGGGAACCATTCTTCAAGTGTCGGTAACAGGCGAATTTGTAAAAGTTGTCTGTACTGGTCTTGTTTCATGGTTTTCTGGACAATGGACAGGCACCCAACCCCCTTGGCGCTTATGACAGACCACACCATTATTTCAACAGGGTGTTCTACCCTCTCCACGATGCAGTCGGGGTGGTATTTTACTCCTGGGCGTCGCCTGACGAAGCTGCTCTTGTCGGCTAGAATTTCGAATGTTGACTCATCCGAGAAACACATCTGAAAAAAAAATAACGTTGTTTATTATTTTGAAAATTATTATTTTAAATGGTATAAAATACCAGTAATAATGCAAATTGACCTTATTCCAGTCCTCAACCGTCTTGTGGCGGTGTTCCCGAGCCCAGGCCATTCGTTTCTTCTTCATTGCATCGGTCAACCGTGTTTTTTTAAAGGACGATGACCTGTCAAGCCTTCCTCTGCCAATCTGCGCTGCACAGTTCTCTTGGAAACTGGTATTCCCGACTCCTGGACTAACTGAGTTCACAGTTCAGCACTTCTTTTTCTATTTTGCAAACAGATATCCCTAATTTTCCTATCCGAACGTAGGGTAGTGATGCGTTTTCTGCCGCAATTGCCTTTTTTCTTAGGCGAAATTGGCTGATCTAGATCCAATTTAATTTTTATTTCATTGACTGCCGACTTAGAAACACCAGCAATGCCTGTTATTTTCCTTTGGGAATGACTGGTATGCTGGACTAGGGTTTTTATTTCAGATATTTTTTTTGGAGCTAAATCTCACCCCAACCCATACTGAAAGCAAAATAAATAAAAAAAAAATATTTTTACCATCATATTTTGATAAATAATTGAATTTTATAATAAAATAATAACAATACTTACATTCTAACAAAATTATTTAGCACAAATATAAAAATAACTTTGTATAAATATTCAAATTCGTCTTTCACTGATTAGCGTCTAAAGTGCACTACGGCCCTCACATAACTTAAATATTTGTAAAAAATAAATATACCCTTTAAATCTCAACATCCACTTAAAATTTGAGTAACAGAGACATGACGAAATTAAATAATACATTCCTGGAACGCTTGCACCACTTAAAACTGCAGTCAAGTGCGCTCAAAGTAAGAAATTGATAAAAAATGTGACTGTCCCTATTAATTTGGCAACCCACTGTATAGTCCTATAGACCTCGTTTGGGAGGTTTCATAAAAAATAACAAGGTTGTGTAAACAATAATGAATCCGATTATTCTGTAGACACAATATCTTTCAATAAAGATTTCTACTTGGAAACTAACAGGATTACAATCGGTACGCTTACATTTTGATGATATGTAAATAGTGGGCCTCTGTTTTGCAAATAAAACATACATGTAATATATACTCTGAGAGCACAGTAAACTCTTTATATTTTAATGGCCTACATTACATACGGCTTTTATATTACTTTGGTTTTTACTTTCATTCGAATATCTGATAAATATTTTCATTTTGATAAAGTGATTGCTTTAAATTACTTACATGTTGTTAGAAATACAATTGCGGTAGAATTTCTTAGTACCAATTTTCTTATATTATAAACTATACGAAGAATCGATAGAAAAGAAGAGATGTTTCATTCAACAGAGAGAGATAAATTGCACATCTTACGAGGCAGTCGCCGCACGCCATTCTATCATAACGTTATTGAGCTGTTATACAATCATTTTTATTATGTTTATTAAAGAATTTTCCTTTATAAATAAGGTTTTATCTTACATCTTTATTCCAGTGTTTGTGCAGCCTTTATCAAATGTTGGTTAGGATTTGATGCTGTTAACACGAAAAGATGTTTGCGATAACATGCCTAGAAGAGATGTCATTTATCTCTTTTTCGTTTGTACATAGAACTATGCTCTGATCCGCGACTGATTCTACAGGCTTACTTTGAATTCATCTGTATCTTCTTGGGAGTACCTAAATGTATTCAAAAAAGGCAAACTTAGCTGCTATTTCATACTAAATTGATAGATGAAATTGTCTATGACAGATGCTTTTTAGGGTTCCGTACCCGAAGGGTGACAAACGGAACCCTATTCATAAGCCTCCGCTGTCCGTCTGTCTGTCAGCGAGCTCTATCTCATGAACCGTAATAGATAGGCAGTTGAAAATTTCACAGATTGAGCATTTCTATTGCCGCAAGAGCAACAAATAATAAAATTAAAAATTAAAGGGGGGTCGCCATACAATAAAATTAAATTTTGAAAAAAAAATAATCTGACCCTGGCATGTGGGGTATCATTTTCTAGAGCTCATCGAGTAGAGAATAAATATAATTTTTATTTGTTTTTATCTCCAAAAATGATGAATTAGGTGGCCGTAGAAGTTGTCTGTTTTAGACCATTTTTGTACGAGCTCTATCTCAACAACTAAACAAATTAGGAATTTGAAACTTGTGTTTATCATGTAACATATACTGTTTATAATCAACAAATACTAAAAACGCCGATTCATAACGTATTTTATATAATATGGGCGATTTTCTGCAACTTAAAGTAATAATTTTGTATTTCATGCTAATATTATGCGATATAAATTCCACAGATAACTATTTAATAGTCGGAGTAATGACATGGAATTAGTAAGTACCTACTATCATGGCAGCATATACTATTTCGATCATTTAAATTTCGATCATCCAAAAAGGTCTACAAAATAAACTTTCTTCACAAGATTTTAAAACCGGCCAGTATTTTTTGAGTTTAAGAACTTTATCGACTTTTTTCAAAGTATCCCTAGACGATGTTAATGTGTGTACCTCATGTTAAAACTACACTCCAATAGACAATATATTCAGTAACATTGAAATGAATGCTGGCACATACAGTGTACTATTCAGTTACCTTAAACCGTTGTGGATACAATTTCATATTGAGAAAAATTATTGGTGTAAAAATATTCGGTCACGGCGGCCAATCTCAACGGAGACTGGCCTTCGGCGCGGGAGATATTACAGTGCACAAGTGTGTGCGCAGACACGAGTGCACTCTCTCTTCCCTCACTCTCATAGTCCGATGGGATGTGTAAAAATAATAAGTAAGAAATAATAGATTTCTGTATGACTATCAAAAATAACGTAAATAAATACCTGTATTGACCCGTGCGTTTGCACTGGCAAAACATCACGACAAAACATGTTGAAATCTCTAGTTCCTGTCAAACATTGTATGAAAAATTTACAGAAAATAGAGATTCCAACATGTTTTGTTGTGAATGTTTCGCCAGTGCAAACGCACAGTTAAAATTAAAATTTGGCGTACTACTTACATTCTATATTGTACAATATAGTCTGATGTAGCAAGAGAAATCCTTTTATTTATAAGTAACTAGCTTTACCCGGCCTGGCTTCGCACGGTTAACACTAAGTACTTATCTACGGCGCATCTACCTTTCCTAATTACCTATTTCTACCTAATTACCTACCCTACCTACCTACCCTACCTACCTACCCTACCCTTCTTACCAGGGTAGGTAGGTACCTAACCTACCCTACCTACCCTACATATCTACCTGCTTACCTACCATATATACCTATTTATACCTACTAATACTATGTTAGTAGCAAATAAATAACTTTGACTTTAGTTAATGCATGTTACTGGATAAAGTTAACTTAATATTTTTCTCTTAAAATAAATGAAATATTACCTCTACACCTATATTTTAACACAACAACATTTTTTCATTAAAATTAGACAATTTCTTTACAAATCTTTGTTTTTTTATAGCGCCTCTGTTGTTACCTTTACGAAAGTATTACAAAAATTCATAGTGTTAAATCTTGCACGACAGGGTATGGAACCCTTCGTGTGCGAGTTCGACTCGTACTTGACAGATTTTATTTTACCATTTCAGATTAGGACCCGTTGTAAAACTTGTTCATATTCATGAGTACTCCAATAAAGATTTAAAAATGATTCAGTGTCAGCTTGTAGGTATTAGTACCTCTTGTGGAAGCCATACAGGGAATGTCACAAAGCATAAAATTGAATGTGCTGGAGTATAGGGATGATAGCATTAGTGCTATCTAGTACTCGGTAGCTTATCTCTCTGAGTCAGAGTAGCCCATCCTCAGGGCTTAGCTAGCTGACTCATCCAAATCGTTGATAACGTCCAATGTTTTAGGATTGTTACGCTACAGTTTTATATCTTTATCGGCTGACTAAATTGACATTATCTTTTGGTTTTGAACGAATCTTTCCTTGATCCACAACTTTACACACAGTTTCTTCTTACAAATCACACAAACAATTTTTGTTTTGGCTAAAATTTTTTGCCTAAATAGTAAAAATCCAAAATGTAACAACCAAAAAATTATAGTAGCAAACGTGTTTAGAATAAGACGTAACTGCGTAAGCTTCTTGGCTTTGTTTTTCACGAAGTCTTGGAACTGCTGTGCAAACACTTGTATTTTTCGTACGATGATTCATGCCTGTACCTTTTAGTAGTTTACAAATTCGTTTGACGAGCCTTACATCATCGATAAGACAATATTCGGTAAACAAGCAGTTTTAACAGTTTCCGCCTTGTAACGCTCTGTAGGTTGTAAATATTGCCACCAGCGATTGGTATTTTTGTATCCATGTGTTAACCGTGTATACCGCTTTTATCATCAGTGACTTCAAAGTTCAAACGTCAGTCAGCAAGCATATTTATTATTGATAAAGGTGTCTTCAAAAGATGACAAATAAGAAATCTGCCGAGATAGCTATAAGTCTGATGCGATCGTGTGTGCTGTTTATTGCTTAGACAACTTAAGTTTCATTTGAAGATTCAATATTTCATGTACAATACAAGACATTTCAGCTCGCGTTTCTGGGATGGCAACGCACAAGCGATTTGTCTGAATAGCTAAGGTGACCTAAGGTCCATAGGTGTCGTCGAAAACCAGTTAGACCTCCATCTGCTTCTGACAGCTTCTGTGCCATCCAATAACGTACCTATTGGTTCACTTCTACCTCTGCAACAATTGCATTCACTATGAATGTTTTATAAGACTCACAATGCTTTGTTTTGTTGGCTAAATAAACATAAAGCTCGTTTAATAGTTGCATTGTGTCGATGACACAGATTCCCAGGCGTCACTCGTTGCTCCATTCACTCGAGTAAGCCGCCACACTTCAAATATTATTATTTCTAATGGTATTTATTACAGTATTGTTTCATTTGATTTTTACGTCTCTAAGAACTGCGGTACTTTTAGCGGTAGAAGGAGCTCTTTGTCCAAGAATTCGTCCGGGGAATCACAGTTCCTATTTCTATCGTAGTGTGGCTGTGTTCCGGTTTGAAGGGTATGAAGGCCTTGTAATTCCACGAATAATCATAAAGCTTCGTTACACCCGCATCGGATGCCAGATAACTGGCGATATGGATATGTAGATCATCATCAGTTAGCCTCATGTCCAGCCACTACTGAGATGCTCCTCCCTTTTGTACTTCCTTAGTCTGGCTGCTAGTCTAATTTAGCTCTTACCCTTCATACCCTTGGTCCTTTGTGGGTCTTCTACCAAATTAGTTATTGATTTGCCAACAATGATTCTACCGTTTCTTGGGAAAAAAAATTGTGCATGATTTGTCACCGGTAGGTACTGTGGAGACTCCACTCCATATATTATGATTATGATCCCATATTATATGGTCCCGGTACCGTAGACTAACATAGTGTCTAACAGTACTGTGCAAGCTTCCATACTTACTTATACGCAGCTGCCAGGACTGTAAAAGGGGCTTACCCGGAACACTTCGGCTCTATCCTGCCACTCGGCATTACTTTAGTTTTGTCTACGGCATTTGAGACGTGCTCGTGCTCTATGGAGTATTGTTTCGGCTATGACTCATGTAACGGCTCGCGACAGCATTAAGCACACTTTCCAATATTACTTCATTGTTGTTTAGCCACAACAAAAATTTTTGAAGATTTATTACTATTTTTTTCTCAACGCAATAGAAAATTGTTGCAGCTGATTCAAAACGAAGTGCTTCCAAGTTGATTATTGATATCGAGAGCGATAGCCGGTAAAATAAGGTGCACAGGTTTAATTGATTTTATAAAAACTTCAAGAGTGGCGTGCGTGACACAGAAAGTAAGACGCCTATAGATATTACTGTTCTATAATAACTGTATGAGTGTCGGCGTGACTGTCAGCAGTAAACTCATTGTTATTCCAACAAACAACAACATAAAGAAAGACAGTTTGTCGGAAAGTCATCTTTAATCGCGAAATGATCTGTAAAGTTCATTGAAACCGTAGAAAGTATTGCCCGAGGCGGATATCATGCCACAATCTCAAATCGCGACCTGTTGCTTGTCTCACGAATTTGGCCGAACAACTTACAGCGTTCGCTAGCTCCCACCGATAACATTGACTACAATGACGTTGTTGAATATGTTTATGTAGATAGGGAAAATATCTCCGTGAATGTAATGGCAGCGCTTAAAGCTTCGTGCACACTAGCGAGACGCGGTTATTGTTATACAGTGAAGTTTTCTTAGAAATTTTATTATTCGAGTCACGTCGCGCTGGTCTGCACGAGCCTTTAAAGGGAACAACTACAATAAATTCCATGATAATTCTCTATTACACTTCGTGCATCATACTATTATAACACCCTGTGATAAATAGTACAGCTACGAGAGGAATGTACGCACTCAAACAGGTAACTAACTGTACTTAAAACCAACGTATTTATAGTGCGTCAATGACGTACTTGAATGTAATCACATTTCACTACTGGTCTCACGGTATCACGGTAATACGCGACATTGTAGGCTCCAAAGTAATTTGTCTACGCATGCAGAGGCAATTTCATTTCAATGCGTTGATCGTGCAACATTTATGTAAACCCTTGCATTGCGTTACGCATAGATCTTGACGTGCGTGACGATACATGAGTCATGACGTAAGTTACCTGTGAGATTTTGTCACGGTAGTTCTGTAACCACAGTTCACATGTCATCTGAAAAAAAAAACTAGGCAGTGTATAGAGTGCCACCATTGGCGCTCTATCCCTATCGGATAAAGTGCCACTACTGGAACCCTAGTAACACCGCCTCGGCCTGGCTCAAGTGCCGCAAGCATTGGATTGTCATTGTCACTGTCACTAAGTCACGTCACTTGGTATTTTGTTTGATTGTCGAGGTTAGATCGCTGTAAAACACCACATTCCCAAAACATTACATTCTCTTGTGCCTAAACGGACCCTGGCACTTCGCCGGCCGCTACCGCGGCACCGCTCGCTACGCTCGCTCGGCTCGTGCGTTGTGTGGTCACAGTTCTAACCTAACCTAACCTAAATAACAAGTGACAGTGACAATGCAACGCTCACGGCACCCTAGCCGGGCCGAGGCAGTGACATTAGAGTGCCACAAGAAACTCGCGGCACTCTATCTATACACTTCGAAAAAACTATTGGTTGGAGATTGACTTAGGTCTTTGGACACGATTGAAACTGCTGCTTGGCTCACTCAAGTTATCGAGTGGTTAAAAGGGTACCTATAGCCGCAAGCAGGTTGAACCTACATACAGTTTGAGTGTGCTGCGAGTAGGTAGACCTAAGTAGAGTGGGAACAAAATTTTCTTGCTGATGTTATTTCTGAATTTCTTCGCTATTTCTAACCCGGAGGCGTGAAACGAGAACAACAACAGCACGAGTCAGTCGAGTTAGCGAAAAACACGTTGTATAAACTGATTACCTATACCTACTGCATCACAGTCTGCACGAAAATCTGTTGAGCTGTTCATAAACTATTATTGATTGTTTCTATTTCTGTCCGGCAGATCAGCAGACCGGTACGTGCGAGTGAAATGGCGTGATGTGCGCGTCGGGGATCTCGTCCACCTGTCTAACAACGAAGCGGTGCCGGCAGATATCGTACTGCTGCAGTCTTCCAACCCCCTCGGCATCTGCTACTTAGACACGTGC
Source organism: Conistra vaccinii (assembly GCA_948150665.1). Lineage (NCBI taxonomy): Eukaryota > Metazoa > Arthropoda > Insecta > Lepidoptera > Noctuidae > Conistra > Conistra vaccinii. Next base: position 1,479,813 of record OX411324.1, read on the forward strand.
AATCTAGACGGGGAGACCAATCTCAAGCAGAGGCTAGTGGCTCCTGGATTTAAAGAAAAGGTAAAAAAAACTGAATCATCTATTCAAATTAGGCTGAGAATCAACACTTTTTGAACGGCAAAATTACATAAGACTGTCCCCCAAAACACCCGCCTTTCACCATTTCCTAGTGCTTTACCTCGGAAGAAGTAGCGCAAGAATCTCCCCAGCAGCACAGATGTCTGTTAAATTAGAAAACGTGAACCCTGTTCAGATCTACCGAACATCTCTATCGATCATCGGCAAGCTGGGCTTATTGATTGGAATTGCGAAACGATCACGGTTAATTTAGGTCATCATGCTAGAAATCACAACCCCTGATTCTTTCCTGTTTCACTTCTAGGAAAGAAAATGGGTGAAGTAACGCTAGGCAAAGAAATACAGAGATCGCAAAGTTTTTTCAGTAATAATTTAAGTTGTTTATTTCGTTTCTACTCCCGGCTGCGATTGCGAAACTCAATAAATCGTTTCAATCTTCTAAATTCGTCCGGGTTTCTATAGTGTCACTAGGTCGACGCTTTTATAATTGGATGAGCATCATAATGCTGTTTTTAGGATTTGTTTGCTATGCGGGCAATGCAAAACCAAAAAAGCAGAGCGTGGGAATACTTTCTCCAGTACCTTGTAGAATATCACAATGGTCGTTGTAGTACCGCGGTCCGCGACCCGTTTTACCAAATCGTTTGTTTGGAGTTAAAGGTATAATATATAAATAATATTTTCCAGCAAGCAGAGTTCACTCCAATGAAGTTCAAAAGTTCTGTGGAAGTGGAGCGACCGTCTACAAAAATATATAGGTTTACGGGCTGCATCTCACACCCTAACGGAGCGCGCGTGCCGCTGTCGTCGGAGAACCTTCTGCTTAGGGACTGCACCATCAAGAACACAGACTATGTGGAGGGCATCGTCGTATACGCAGGGCACGAGACCAAGGCGATGCTCAACAACGGAGGACCAAGATACAAGTGTTCAGGCTTAGAGAAAAAAATGAACACAGATGTGATATGGTGTGTCTTAGTGTTACTTTTTCTTTGTTGCGCCGGCGCAGTCGGTTGCAAAGTGTGGTTGGACAAATATCATCTAACTGATAACTCATACAAATCAACTCCATTCATAACTATGGTGAGCAGGCCGGCCTTGGAGGGGCTTCTCATATTCTGGACTTACATCATAGCGCTGCAAGTAATGATACCTGTGTCGTTGTATGTCACGATAGAGATGACGAAACTGTTACAAGTATATCACATACACCAAGACATTCAGATGTACGACCCCGAAACGAACGTGCGGACGGAATGTCGCGCGTTGAACATTACGGAGGAGTTGGGTCAGGTGGCGTACTTGTTCACGGACAAGACGGGGACGCTGACGGAGAACAAGATGGTGTTCCGGCGCTGCGCGGTGAGCGGCGTGGACTACGACCACCCGCCGGGCGCGCCCGCCGAGCCCTCGCCCGAGCTGCCGCCGCTCGTCACGCCCGTCACCAGCGTGTCGCCTAACAGACGACTGCTTCAGCATTTAATAGATAACAACGATGCACAACACACGCAAAAGGTAACGACTCAACGATTCATTCAAATGAGTAGGATATGAAAGTATTTGTTTGAGTTTCCGAAACCTATAAAAATCGTAAAATTTACCTGTTTTCATGGAACAAATTGAGAGTACCGTAATAAAATTCCAGGTTCGCGAATTCCTCCTAATCCTTGCTGTGTGCAACACAGTGGTAGTTAGTCAGCCGCACGTCGACACGTCACTCCTGAACTCGTCCACTTCGGGCGAAGCCATAACCTCGGGGAAGGTCTCCCGGTCGAACGGAACCCTACGATCTAACGACAAGTAAGTAACTAGTAAGTCAAACATCTTAACCTTTTCATTAGTAGGTATATTGTAGTGTTTCTTGTAAAGGCTTAAATGCTACTGCTGACAACGGAAGGCGTGTAGACTGCCACAGTGGACGTTCTCTGTGACTACCATACGAACGAACCATTTTGATTAGTGGATTGGTAATTGCAGAATATAGAATAGATATCTTTATTAACTTAAAAAAGAAGGATCCGTCCTGTAATATCATCTCTTAGCAGCAATATGTGTACTTTTGACGTATTTTTGCTGACCACATAATACAAATGACCGCAGCCATGCATTTTTATTCTATATCTAGGAAAGTAAAGGACACATTTAACCCTTGTCTTGTGATACTGAATGCTATAATGACCCTGTAGTAAATAAATTAATAGTCAATCAATCTTCAATCTTCCTAGCCTTTTCCCAACTATCTTGGGGTCGGCTTCCAGTCTAACCGGATGTAGCTGAATACCAGTATTTTACATGGAGCGACTGCCTATCTGACCTCCACAACCCAGTAACAGGGTAATACGATACCCCTTGGTAAGACTGGTGTCAGACTTTCGGGCTTCTGACGACTTGTAACGACTGTCAAAGATCCACGAATGACAGCCGGGACCAACGGCTTAACGTGCTTTCCGAGACACGGAGGAGTCTCGGTATGTAAAGATGGTCACCCATCCACTGACCAAGCTAGTAGCTGAAGTTTTACCTGATGGATCGCCCCGTGGGGCTGCTATTACTTAGCCACGAGCCCCTTACCTCTAAAAAAATAATAGAATAGAGGTGTATTTTGTCAGTAAAGACATCAGCTTCATCACTTAGTGATAAGGATAACATTCGGGCAGATAAAGTATCAGTCGATGACAGTGCAGGGCGTACAGCCTGTCTGTCAGATAGTGTAAAACAGACGCTTATAAAATGAATCACTTAATGTCGCAGGGATATTGTCAAACCAGTAATATTATAATTTCACTAGTGACACCGGTGCAAACCTAGGCTTAGTTCCAGAAATTAGCACGTTCAAACAAAAAAACACTCTTCAACTTTATTCTTAGTATAGATTTATGAAGTGCCAAGCCATGTTATATAGCCCATTCCTTCTCACAGAGAGGAGGCCTGTGTCCCAGCAGTGGGAACATTAATAGGCTGATTATGTAAGCCATGTTAACGACGAGATCTCTCATCGGCAAAAATGTCAAAATTCCATACAAACGTTCATCCCCTACATTTAACCCCTTTACTGGATTTTTTTTCAAAAACTCCTTCCTCTGTGCTCGCTATCGGCATATATTGAACTCTTGTGCAAAATTTCATGCTTCTATACCCAGTAGTTTTAGCTGTGCGTTGTCTGTCTGTGAATGAATGAATAGATTTCCTCGTCTCGCTATCAGATACGCTCGTCTGACTGAATCCCGGTCCACCACTCCATCACCGCCGCCATCCACCGGCTCGCCTCTCAGGATAAGACTGCCGAAACTCATTCGAGGTAGCAAGGAGGACACCAGCGAGCCCAGCACCTCAGCGGATCACACTGTGAGTACCTTATTACCATGTTTATTCATCATCATTATCCAACTTAAGGATTTGTCACATCAAACTCATTTAGGTAATACGTTATAACATTTTTCATTTCATCATTTGCATAATAAGAATTCTAAGCATAGTTAAGGTTTTCTCCCTCCTCCACGAGACCTCGAAGTCCTCTACGGGTGTAAAAACACGCTTAATTAAGCCGAGAGTCACTGCTTCTTCCCATCATTGTGATATTATTTTTGTACTGGACCACCTGTGAACCTTCTGGTTATTGTGCTATTGAAGGTCAAAGTTCCAACTTTTCCTGACGTTTTAATATGAAAACAAGTTTTAAATAGTATAACTTAAGCTTAACTATAAATACCCCCACGACCCCTGTACCGTTGCATGCATCATTTGTGTTGCGTGCGTTATGGCTCCTCCTACAGTGCCGGCTTTTGCCGCGCGGCACGTGCCTACGGCTTTTGCGCCTTCTTTTTCTTTGCGTTTCTTTCTGCGGCTTTGTGCGGCATGGCTGGTGGCAAGGCCGGCGGGCATGCAGGCATTGTGCCATGTGTGTAGCAGCCATTACATTGAGCGCTACCATAAACACCAATTTTCACACGAATAAATATTCATTTCCAGGCAATATTTTTGTGCAGTGTTAGTTTGACGTACAGAATGCGAATTATTTACACTCTGTATTGTTTGTCCAGCTGGTTCGCTACGAAGCGGAGAGTCCGGACGAACTGGCTTTAGCGGAGGCGGCGCTGGCATACGGCTATGAGCTGCGAAACCGCACCCCGGATGAGGTGGAACTGGGCATCCGAGGGGAACTCAACAAGATGAAAGTCATAAGGGTGCAGCAGTTCGACGCCTCCCGAAAGTGCATGTCTGTGGCCATGAGGATGCCTAATGGACAGGTGAGCACTTACTTACAAATATGTAAATAAGCACGAGTTTTCCGTTTAGACAAACATCAACTTTATGCAAATGTAAATAAAGTTCATTTCAGACCGACTAATACTGTTAAAAAAGTTGTAGCGCAAACTGAACCGTATGTGTAGGCATTACAGTGGTTTTTCCTAAAACTTGTGTTTGTTTACATGTTTGGCAAATGAATTGCGAACGCAGTATAGTTACAAAAAGCATCAATAATAGCCACCATCTTGGATTTATATTTAGCACCCTCGAGAACTAAGCAAATGACACCCTTGACGAAAAAAGGAGAAACGATCAATCGATGATATCGAAATCCGAGGCGATCAATAGCTCCTGGTGGAAGTCGAACAACTGCAATCTAGTTGCATCACAACATCTAGATAGAAAGAAATAGTATATTACTGTCGAGGCCAGCAATTAAAGCATTGATGGACGATAGTGAAATGTGGGCCGAGGCGAAGCCGAGGCACACATACGTGAGTCCATCAATGCCTGGTTGCGGCCAAGGCTTGTATAGTACTTTTATCAAACAATGTGCGGAAATTCAAACCAAGTAAATTATTTATATATTCCAGAATCAATGACGAACAAAGAAAATTTTTGCATGTAATTTTTTTTTTTTTGGTAAAATAAAGTTTAATTTCAAACATTCTTTATGACTTTTTCAAGGTACAAGTACTTTGAAAAAGTACAAGTACTTTCTTCATTCTGAAAAAAACTTAATTTACATTAGCATTAGGTTAATATTCGTTTAAGTGAAAATAACATCAATTGAAAACAAGAATTCGAATAGACTTTAGCTGCGATTTTCTTTACCGTTAATTTCCAAACGCATTCCTTTTGTGCATAGTGTGTATATAATGTCGATAAGACAGTACGCAGTTGATAAAATAATAAGCCTCATGCGCTGGGCATGTAAAAGTAGCTCTATAATCTTTCCAATAATTTATTTAACTTTTGACAGCTAAAGTAATGATGTCCAAATTGCATTTCTGACTCGATTTCGAATTTCATAATGAATTTAATCGAATTTAAATAAAAATTAAATAATTGAAATAATATCATCATCGAATTCTTAATTCAATGAAAAGAAAACAAAGTGCCCATAAAGTGCATTTTTTCAATTTGGTTTTTAATATAATAATTACGGAACTTGTCAAAAGTGAAATAAATGGTTGGAAATAGTATTTAAATCTTAACTGTACCTGACTTATGTAAACTCGTAATTTTATCCTAAAAGAAAAACGTTATACTTTAACTAAAACATAATTATAATTATTCGTACACCAATCTACCCACATGTCCTATCACCAGGTAGTACTATACGTGAAAGGCGCCGACTCCACCGTCCTGGGAGCGCTAGCGCCGATGCGCTCAGGCTCGGCGGAATCTGCCGCGTACGAGCGAACACGGTCCTTACTCTCTGAGTACGGACGCGCCGGGCTGAGAACACTGGTCATGGCCAAGCGGACCATGCAGCCCGCCTTGTGGGAGGAGTGGCTGGCCGGACATAATCGGGCCATGGATCCAGGAGAAGGTATGTTTTAAAAGATCAAGAACAGAGAAGTCCTCGAGTGAAGATACATAATTTTTCGTTCGGATTCTTACTCTCAACGATCAATTACTGCTATAACTACCATTCTTTGGCACCGCCTATACCTAAACCCTATTCCGCCAGGTCGCGACAAGCGCGTGCGCGACTCGCTGGCGCGCCTGGAGAGCGCGCTGTCGCTGGTGGGCGCGACGGGCGTGGAGGACCGGCTGCAGCACGACGTGCCGCGCACCGTGCGCGCGCTGCTGGACGCCGGCATCGTCGTGTGGGTGCTCACCGGGGACAAGCCCGAGACGGCCGTCAACATCGCCTACTCCGCCGCGCTGTTCTCGCAGAGCGACCGGCTCATGCATCTCATGTCGAAGGACAAGGTGGGCCACAACCCAGCAAGAATGTCATTTTGTATAATGTATATACAGGGTTATTTTCCTTACATATTATAAAACAAAGTCCCCCAACGCGTCTGTCTGTCTGTCTGAACGCGATAAACTCAAAAACTACCGAACGGATTTTCAAACGGTTTTCACCAATGAATGGAGTGATTTATGCGGAAGGTTTTACTGTATAATTCATAAAGGTATTGTGTAAATTGGATAAAGTATGACGATTATTGACGAAGATATCGGAAAAAATCGTGCCGATTAGGAGCTTTACTGGCTTGCGCCGCGTAAGCCGTAAGAGATACATCAAATTTATGTTCTACAAGATTGAAGATCTTAAAAAGTTCAACAAAAAGTCCGCGATAGCATTATGTCTATCTTCTAAGGATGACCCACAGTAACCATTATTATCTTTCAGAATTTGACAAAAATTTCATTGTTATTTCCGACGCTATTTTGACCGGGATCATATTAATCCTTATCCAATTAAATATGTTATTTAAATTGGGTATTAAAATATGCCCTTACATCATGTCATTTAAATGAATAGTTTAAAAGATATCGCAGATTTTAGACAAAATTACGCGTAACAAAATAATCATGGTTGACGGCAACGCAGGCGCAGCGGTTAAGTCAATGACTTTTTCCTCGGCCATTAGATATTTTCCTACATCCACGCGTGCGAAGACGCGGGCAAAAGCTAGTTTTTATTAATTCCGAAACTTTACAATGTCGCGGTGTTGCGATCTAATAGCAATAAAATAAAATCCTGATCGGAGTCAATGCGCAATACGAGGCGCATTATTATAATGTTAAGCCCGTATTCTCGCGCATATTCACACAATGCGAAGTTTCGCATAAAAAAGATACCTGTATAAGTTTTACAAGCGAAATAGTTTTTGATGTAAATGTGTGTGTACAGGAGCATGCCGAAGCCACGATCAAGAACTACCTGGAGAGCGGCGCGACGTCCGTGGGCGGCGGGCGGGCCCTCGTGGTGGACGGGCGCACGCTGACGTACATCCTGGACCGACGCTCGGGGCTCGTGGCGCCCTTCCTGTCGCTGGCGCGGCGCTGCTCCGCCGTGCTGTGCTGCCGCGCCACGCCGCTGCAGAAGGCGTACATCGTGAAGGTACACACACACACACACACACACACTCGTGGCGCCCTTCCTGTCGCTGGCGCGGCGCTGCTCCGCCGTGCTGTGCTGCCGCGCCACGCCGCTGCAGAAGGCGTACATCGTGAAGGTACACACACACACACACACACACACACACACACACACTCGTGGCGCCCTTCCTGTCGCTGGCGCGGCGCTGCTCCGCCGTGCTGTGCTGCCGCGCCACGCCGCTGCAGAAGGCGTACATCGTGAAGGTACACACACACACACACACACACACTCGTGGCGCCCTTCCTGTCGCTGGCGCGGCGCTGCTCCGCCGTGCTGTGCTGCCGCGCCACGCCGCTGCAGAAGGCGTACATCGTGAAGGTACACACACACACACACACACACACTCGTGGCGCCCTTCCTGTCGCTGGCGCGGCGCTGCTCCGCCGTGCTGTGCTGCCGCGCCACGCCGCTGCAGAAGGCGTACATCGTGAAGGTACACACACACACACACACACACACACACACACACACTCGTGGCGCCCTTCCTGTCGCTGGCGCGGCGCTGCTCCGCCGTGCTGTGCTGCCGCGCCACGCCGCTGCAGAAGGCGTACATCGTGAAGGTACACACACACACACACACACACACACACACACACACACACACACACACTCGTGGCGCCCTTCCTGTCGCTGGCGCGGCGCTGCTCCGCCGTGCTGTGCTGCCGCGCCACGCCGCTGCAGAAGGCGTACATCGTGAAGGTACACACACACACACACACACACACACACACACACACACACACACACACTCGTGGCGCCCTTCCTGTCGCTGGCGCGGCGCTGCTCCGCCGTGCTGTGCTGCCGCGCCACGCCGCTGCAGAAGGCGTACATCGTGAAGGTACACACACACACACACACACACACACTCGTGGCGCCATCTATGACGCCACATGCAAACTACGCATCTCGCCTGACGTCACGCAAAAATCCTGCATCGCGCAAGCAGGGTTAGCCGCGCGATTAGCATAAATACGCAACCTGACTACCACCGTCGAGCAGTAGCTTGTCAGACACAATACAGGATCTTTGAAAAGTCGGAGGATCTTCCCTTTTCTATGCTATGTAAGAGGGAAAGAACTGTCCACCCTTTTCCTCGTACCCTAATAGTCTTCTAGACTGTATTTCGGCCACGGCGACAAATCGCAACGGAGATTAACCTTCGGCGCGGGACATAGTATAGTGCAGGCGTGTGTGCGCAGACACAGGTGCACTCCCTGTTCCCTCACTCTCATAGTCCTCAGGGACGGCACTGCGACAAGCCCGGAGGGAGGTCAGGTGCAGGCCAACAGCCACAACCCGGCGGGACCCTACAGGTCGGCAGCGGATGACGAAGTAGTCTCCTCACTGTGCGGCAGACGTTTTATCTACATGCATTAAATACGGCACATTACACTGCAAAGCGCCATCTCTTTCACTCATTCCTATGTGACACTCTCTAAATCCTGGTGTAACGCATGCATGTCATATTGACACTTGACACCCTATTACTGTATTATACGTATAAAAGGCATGCGGAGCAGACTTTGGGGACTGCCGATGGAAGTGAAAACTAAGTAAGTTTTCACTTCCATCGGCAGTCCCCAAAGACTGCTCACGAACGAACGAATCTAACGAAAATGTCAGGAATTTTTGTCTTGCTGTCAGTACAAGAACGAAAGCTGTAGCTCCATTAAAAAAAAAAACAAAAAACTAAAACGCTGTACGCTGTCAACAAAAAAGTGCTCAACGCGCCTTCGGTGACGATGACGCGAGTTCCATGATTTATGTTCACCCAAAAAGTGCTCAACGCCTAGAGAAGTTGTCACTTAAAAAAAATTGATTGCTAGTAAATTATTATGTCCTCAGGCTGTGAAGGAAGAGCTCGGCGTCACGACGCTGGCTGTCGGTGACGGCGCGAACGACGTGTCCATGATACAGACCGCGGACGTCGGTGTCGGTGAGTTATTCACTTTCAGCTACAGCTTCCCAAAGAAAATTAAAATTAAAAGAATTATCGTCTATCTTCGGAAATACGAACGTACGATGATGAGATCTATTATAAAGATGTTAATACCATGGAAGTGCTTGTCTGGTTTATATTACTATGTTAACAAAATTATAGATTCACAACTCTATGTAATTCCAAAATACTTTTCAAAACTTCTGAGTAACAAATGACGATTTGTAACCGGAGTATGTAATCCGACAGACAGAAAACTTCATACAAACGCAATGATAGGTGCACTAGTCTACTACAAAGTGCAGCAGTAAAAAACTTAGAAGCATTGTCTCTGTGAGGGGTTACTCTGTGACGCAACGTTCGTGCTAATTCTGAAACACAAAGATTACCGAAGCGCATACCTTTTCTAGATTGTCTATAATTCTGTGATTAAATTGTAATGTAGTAAATAAATTGTGTAGTTGGAGAATCCACTTAGTTTGATCTCTGTTATCATTAAAAAGGCAGTGTTTGCGTCTAGTTAATTGTTATGTCTTTTACACAATGATGAACAATTAATCCTTAATCACTTCATCTATTTCAATCAAAGTTGTCTACGTACTTCGTTAAGATTTTAATGTCTTATAAATCTGCGATGACGTGCGTTCATCTGTTCTATTTAACACATCAAGAGACTTGAAGGCAATGATTTAACTCAATAATGTTTTATGCGCGTGCTTGTTGTTCGACGCAATAAAATTAATAAGATAAAATTGTGTTCATTTTCGGTAACCTTGAATAAAGTGGTTACAATAAAATGTCCCATGATATGAGCCAGGAGAAAGAGACGAGACGATATTCCGATGACATTGAATAATAAACTTTATAATCAAATATCTGGGTACGGTTTTTTTTTTTGGTACGTTTTTAAAATGATACCTAGATTTGTCGCCCCCGAAACCATACAATGATACAAAATTTCATGAAAATCGTTGGAGCCGTTTCCAAAATTCAGATTATACAAGGTGGAGACGACAATACAACAAAAAATTAAACGGCGTGTCCATAATGACGTTCCCATTCTGTATACAAAAATTCAATTGAATATATTCAATAGTTTAGTCATTATAGCTCGGCAAAATCCATAGTCGGCTCGGGCTATTCCGTTTATCCGCCCCAAAAATCCACCCTAAGGTGGATATTCTGAAATGTATGCCCGAGAATTCACCCAAGGCCTAGTTGGATAAACGGAATTTATAGGCTTAGGGTGGATCATACATTACATTTAATTTGTTTGAAAAACTCATTTTTTTATTTCGTAGCTAGGATTTATTAATTTGACAGTTCCAAAATACTCTTAAGCATTAGTAGTGCCAGTATTAAATTTTTTTGTTGTATGGTAGTCTCCACATTGTATACAAGAATTGCTCGTTTTGAATTGTCGTTATTAGATATTGCGGCCAAATATACGAGGGTAAGACGAAAATCGAACCAGCATAGTTATTCACAATGATTCGGCAGGGTTCAGGCGGCCTTAATTGTCTTTTCGCCAACTTTAACATGGTATATTTGTTCGCCAGGTTTATCAGGGCAGGAAGGCATGCAAGCGGTGATGGCGTCAGACTTCGCAGTGTCGCGGTTCAAGTACTTGGAGAGACTGCTGCTGGTGCACGGACATTGGTGCTACGACCGACTCGCGAGAATGATACTCTACTTCTTTCTTAAGAATGCCGTAAGTCTTACACCGGTTTCTGTACTGAGAATTTCAAGTAGAGCACTTGTCAGTTTTATTTAGAATTATTTAGGTGAAAGCCCGAATAATTCAAAATATATCTACACAAGACGTTAGAATTTTTAATTTCGTTACATGGAGGAATCACTTTAAGTAGTAATTAAATAAATAATAAAAATATTTTTTGCAGACTTTTTATTGTGTTTTTTATGGATCATGTATCCATAAAAAAACAAAATAAAAAGTAAAAAAATATCATACACACACACAGAAACTCACGCATTTCTTCTCTTGCACATTAAAATTCAAACATTTACGCAGCTATTTCCTACCTCCGCTAGGTCTTGGTGATATACATTCTATCAGCGAGATCCATAATTATCCTGGACATGCATAATGCAATTCTGCATCTGCCTCTCTAAATGTCAGTGAACGCGTTCAGCATCGCCTCCGCGAACATTCCAGAGGCTAATGAACCACAACATCTACAGACACCTAAATGGTGATGTACTGAACTCGTATAACATACCAAGACTTCTTTCCTTTGTGGCGCCATCTACAACTCCTTGAAAGAAGATCTTAGAGCTTACTGATTCTTATTCGTTTTTGCAATTAGCGGGTCAGTATCAGGTTATATGTTGATCTTAATTTGATTCGCGGCCGTATCAAATAATTTATTTATAGAAGTATAATCATAAAAAAATCAGTTCATGTAATCCTATTGAATGACTATTTCATGAAATCATGACATTTGAGGATCATTTTAACTTAAGGAGATGTATTGCTGATTCTAATGATTATAATTTTGTAAAGCCATATTTGTTACGGTCGCGAATTATATTTAAACCAATATACAACTTGACGCTGACCTGCAAATTGCAAAAAACGAAGAAAATTTGAATTTCGCGGGCTACCTAAGTGCATCCCCGTAATCCGACTTACGAGTATACTCATCTTAATCCTGAAACATGCGTAAGACCTGTAAGTTACATAGATACACGTTTATGTCCGCAGACGTTTGTGTTCCTGGTGTTCTGGTACCAGTTCTACTGCGGCTTCTCATCGATGGTGATGATCGACCAGGTGCACCTCATGACCTACAACCTCATGTTCACGGCGCTGCCGCCCATCGTCATCGGCGCCTACGACCGCGTGGCGCCGGCCGCGCTGCTGACGGAGCGGCCGGGGCTGTACGCGGCGGCGCGGCGCGGGCTGGCCTACCGCGCGCACTCGTTCTGGGCCGTGCTGGCCGAGTGCGTGTACGTCAGCGTGGTGCTGTACTTCACGGCGTGCTTCGCCTACTGGGACTCCACGGCCGACATCTGGTCCTTCGGCGTGTGCTGCATGACCTGCTGCCTGGTCGTCATGCTGTTGTATGTCGCTATTGAGACTAGGAGTTGGGTGAGTAGTTGGTTTTTCTGTTTCTTTGCAGTTGCAGCGTTTCATTTGTTATCAAGATTGATGGCAAAATGGGGAATAAAAGACATTAATCTAAACCCAATAAAATATTAAAAGACATGTCATATTCAACTCTTAATAGCCGCAAAAAAAAACGAAACTAAAAAAAGTTGTACTACAGTTCAAACGTCCGTTATTGTAGCGGCCATGATGTGACGTCATTATCGTTATAGAAATCTCTTTTATACCACAAAGTAAATTTTCTGTGCTTTATTTGTAGAAATCGCACTTACACTTTACCTTAATGACGTTTATTCACATAACTTTTTACGTCACTTTCGGCAATGTCGAAGACTACACGTTTCCAGTTTGCGTTCCGTTCTACCTAAAAACGCAACATAACATAAGGAATTTATAAATAAGACCCCTTCCCCAAGTTTACAACGTATATTTCAATAATGAAAAAGTTTTGAATTACTTGGATATATTATAAAAAGAAAAAAAAAGTACGATATAACCTTCTAAAATTATTTATTCATCAATTAATTACATGCAGCTTTTTAATTATACATTCGTAAGTGTATATTACAGTGTGTGTGTGTATGCATGGAATGAGAAATTAGAAAATAGTAGTTTGAGTGAATTAGTAGTACAGTCAACCACGTATCCGTGGTAACAATTTTACTTTTACAGCACCTTTATCTCGTAGCATTAAAGGCAATTTTCGTAGTGCACTTACTATAACATGCGGTTGATTGTACAACTTTATAATTAGAAAACAAACACGAGTGACAGTTTATACCAGCGGGCCAACCAGCACCTCAGCAGGATTATTTCAATATTACTTCAGTATGTGAAAGAGATGGAGATATACATATGTCCTTTTTAGGTCCGTATCTTTCTCACACTGAAGAGGTCAACTTTGCCGAAGCCAAATGGCTTCGCTGGGACTTTAGCGGAGAGCGTTTATTCTGATAGTGGGCAACGTCGCAAATAGATCTCAAATATTTCGCTGTTTTGATTAATTTTGCAATAACACTTGCTATACGAAAATAAGAAATGTGGCTAACTAGCGAAGAATAGAATATTAATAATGAATTGCAATGTTAACACTGAATTTGATGTTGTAACCGCTTTAGCTGTAAAAAAGGCATTTGAAGAAATTTCCAAATATGTACTTTTTTACATCTAAAACTAAATATTCGGTGCTACGATAATAATATAATTATTGCATTTTATAAAGAATATTTTAGTTCACTCATCCACATTTCAAATTTTCATATATCCACATTTCAAATTTCCATACAGTAATATTGTCAAATTAGTCAAAACAATTAAATATGCGCTCTTAATTAAGTGGTGGTGGTACGTACGGTCTCAGTATTTACAGAAAGTGTGTGCTAAAAACAATTTCCTATCGCGTGTACTGAGAGTCGTTTGCTCAAGGGGTGGGGGATGAGCTAAGCTAGCCCGCGAAATTCAAATTTTCATACTTTTTTTTTTGCAATTTGCAGGTCGGTGTCAAGTTTTATGATGATCAAAAATATGATTCGCAACCGTAACAAAAATATATTTACAGAATTATAATCAATCATGCAATCTTCTCTAACTTCATATTACCCATATTATTCCATGATCATGACATTTGAGGCTAATTCTATCTGATCTGTGATAGTTGTATTGATGATCCTAATGATTATCTATACAAGGTGGAGACGACAATACAACAATAAATTAAACGGCGTGTCCATAATGATGTTCCCATTCTGTATACGAAAATTCAATTGAATATATTCAATAGTTTAGTCATTATAGCTCGGCAAAATCCATAGTCGGCTCTGGCTATTCCGTTTATCCTCCCCAAAAATCCACCCTAAGGTGGATATTCTGAAATGTATGCCCGAGAATTCACCCAAGGCCTAGTTGGATAAACGGAATTTATAGGCTTAGGGTGGATCCGGCCATACATTACATTTAATTTGTTTGAAAAACCGTTTTTTTTTTTCGAAGCTAGGATTTATTTGACGGTTCCAAAATACTCATAAGCATTAGTAGTGCCAGTATTTTAATTTTTTGTTGTATGGTAGTCTCCACATTGTATATATAAAAGGAGAAACTGATTCACTGACTGACATATCAACGCACAGCCGAAACTACTGGGACTAGGAACGTGAAATTTTCCACACAGCTTCCTTTAATAATGTAGGGGAGCACTAAGAAGGGGTTTTTGAAAATTCGACTTTTAAGGGGGTGAAAAGGGGGGATTTCGATTGTATGCAAAATCTTATTCCTTGAGTTAATAGACTTGAAACTTGGCACGAATACTTACCTAAGTAAATAATAAAGTTTGTCATTTTAAGTTTTTCTAAGCTACCCCCTAAACGGGGATTGGGGGGTGTCAAAGTTTGTATGAAAAAAAATTTACGCAAGGTCCGAATAACTCGAAACTCAGTATTTATACTTAAAATCGAAAATAAAGAATAATGCGTATCAAGGTTTTTCGGAAATAACCACTAACGGGGTGAAAAGGGTTAAAATATTTTAATGACTGCTGCGATTTACTCATTTTTCATCATAGGTGTCGTTTTCGTAGTTTTCGATAGTGCTAAAGCCGATAGTGAGGTCAAAATATAAATCCAAGATGGCGGCTGCGAAATTTTTCTTATTTTTCGTCATGGGAGTCGTTTTCGTAGTTTTCGATGGTGCTAAAGCCGATAATGAGGTCAAAATGTAAATCCAAGATGGCGGCTGCGAATTCTTTTTTATTTTTCGTCATTGGCGTCGTTTTCGTAGTTTTCAAGGGTGCTAAAGCCGATAGTGACGTCAAAAAGTAAATCCAAGATGGCGGCTGTGAATATTTTCAAATTTTTCGACATGGGTGTCGTTTTCGTAGTTTTGGATAGTGCTAAAGCCGATAGTGAGGTCAAAATGTAAATCCAAGATGGCGGCTGTGAATTATTTTTTTACTTTTCGTCATTGGTGTCGTTTTCGAAGTTTTCAAGGGTACTAAAGCCGATAGTGACGTCAAAAAGTTAATCCAAGATGGCGAATGTGAATATTAAAAAAAAAATCGACATGGGTGTCGTTTACATAGACTTCTAATGTGCTTAAGCCGAAAGGGAGGTCTAAATGTAAATCCAAGATGGCGGGTGCGACAAATTTGTCATTTTTCGTCATGGGTGTCGCTTTCATAGTTTTTGAGGGTGCTAAAGCCGATAGAGAGTACTTCGTACGAATATTTATCATAATAATAAATGGGATTAGGGGTGTCAAAGTTTGTATGAAAGATTTTTTATGCGAGGTCTGATTTACTCGAAACTCAGTATTTATACTTAAAACCGAAAACAAAGAATAACGTGTATCAATATTTTTCGGAAACAACCCCTACTGGGATGAAAAGGGTTGAAATATTTTATTTGCATCGCACTGACCTATATCAAGATACACGCAACGACATCTATTTTTTGGAATTTGCTATTCACAATTTTGGGCCCGATAGGTGACGCTGCAATCGAAGTTCAAGACGGTATTCTGTTCATGACACGTACACAATTTCTGAGCAGTACCTAAACTAACCTAACAAAAAGTACTAGGGTTTCATGAATTCACGATATAGTATTTCAATTATTAAACAATCAATCTGCCTAGCCTTTTCCCAATTATGTTAGGGTCGGCTTCCCGTGTAACCGGATGCAGCTGAATATTAGATGCAAGGAGGATTTTGCTGCTTCTAATCCGCACATCGGGCTCTTTCGAGGTGACGTTATTTGGCTAATAGCTTGTTCGGAGTATTAGACGAACGATTCGCCGAACAGTACAAAAAAGATATACAGCTTGTAAAACAAAACGAAAAGCATCTTAATAACTTGTTAAGAAATCAAACCTCTATCATTGAGGCTGAATACAACGTATTAAAAAGAACCGAGCAAACTATCCAATTACAACATAAAACCATAAACAAACACTTGAATCAATTGGATAATGCTGCCTTTGCTATTAAGCAAGAAGTTGAAGGTTTAGCCAAAACGCAAGACTTTGCTCTGTCGGCAGTCACAACTATCAACTTACTTCAAAACCTCAAAAGGATCCAGGATACTCTGTTAGATATCATCACGGATATTTACCACGGGAAATTCAATGCTCATCTGTTAACTCCAGATCAGTTACAACGTGAGTTACAGTTCATTTCTGGGCAACTAACAAAAGATACTACACTGCCCGTGGACAACCTACAATCTGACCTAAAATATGTTTACAGTATGTTGAAGGTAAAAGCTAGAATGATGGAAGAATACTTCATATTTGAGATTACTTTTCCATTGACCAGCAGAGACAGCTACAAGATTTATAAAATCATACCAATTCCTCAGCAGGTTCAAAATGATATGATTAGCGTACTACCAGTTGCGGAGTTCGTGGCTATTAGCTTGAAGAAAGATGCTTTCTTCACAATGTCGTTTATGGAGCTCCAATCATGCCTGCATAATGATCAGTCATATTTGTGCCAAGCTAACAAACCAATTAATCACTTAAGCATCGATGAAAAATTCTGCAAACTGGATAATAAATTAAAACAATGCATTGTAATTAAATCCCCTTGCCAAGATAGCTGGCTCGAACTAAATGACCCATCGCGGTACATGTATTTTTGCTGCAATACCTACTCAGTAAGGATTATATGTCAAGATCAAGTTTCCTTTAAACAGGTGACTGGAGTCGGAATTATTGACCTAGGTCCGAAATGCGTAATAAAAAGTAAAGATTTTACTTTGTATTCTCATGCCCTATCAGCAAACACAATTAAATCAAACTCTGAAATTCCGACCCCTCAGATAGCAGAATTAAACCATATGGTTAATATATCATTATCTCACTACACCGCTTACGAAGATCCCCTGAACAGCACATTAGTGGATCTGGGAGAACGAATAGAACAACTGAAGTCTGCCAATACTAACTTACCAGATTACTCTCTGTCTACACATGACATTCATCAGTTTATTATTTGTTACGGATTGCTGGGTGTAGCCGTTTTATTGGCGTCATACTTCTTATGGAGAAGGTGTCGTGCAGCTTCTTCAGTGAACCTATTATCACAAAGTGTGGAAAATAGTGTTGTGTTCTCGCGAAAGCAGAGTACGGCTGACCGTCAGCCCAGTGAAGTGATTATAGTTAGTGAGGACACTAATCCTAAACGAGACGTATCCACGTCACCTATTTCTAAAACATGTCGCTTTAGATTAGAAAATTTGTAACTTTTTGGCCCGGGAGCATGTACGGTGAAACCATACATCGACGACTAAGCATTTTACGTTACTTTATTAATTCATATCTACTTAGCAATTAGTACTCAATTAGCGGTCATCGCGTGTGCTCCCTCGCTCCTTTATATTATAACCTTTTGGTCCGTGGAATATATTTGTTTTTACCTTAAAACGTATCAGTATCATTGACTATCTTCCTACCTTCTACACCATTATTTTACATGGAGCGACTGCCTATCTGACCTCCACAACCGAGTTACTGGGTAATACAATACCCCTTGGTAAGACTGGTCGTCAGACTTTCGGGCTTCTGACGACCCGTAACAACTGTCAAAGATCCATGAATGGCAGCCGGGACCAACGGCTTAACATGCTTTCCGAGGCATGGAGGAGTCTCGGTATGTCAAGATGGTCACCCATCTTAACCTGATGGGTCGACCCGTGCGGCTGTTATTACTTAGTTTCCAGCTCCTCTACAATTCTTCTCTCAATTTCTATCAATTCATCAATTTCTATCATTATAGACATCGTGCACTATTTCTGAACAGTAACCTAACAAAAAGTACAATCATTACGTTATGCTACTAATAGGATTTGGCGATTTGGATATAGGCGACAGATAGTTTATTACCTGGACAAAGAATACTTTTTATCCCGGTAGTACTTTTCTTTGGTTTTCCAACATCCACGCGAGCGAAGCCGCGGGGAAAAGCTAGTCTATATATAAATGTAAATATTCATTCACCAAACGTTTTCTTTGCTTCCAAGGGCCACAATTATATAATAAACTCAACAGAAAATTGAAATTATACTCTCTTTCAACCGCGTCCCTCAAGAAATCTGTGACAAACTTTCTACTTACAAATAACTACCAGGATACAGAGCGCCTCCTTTTCTCTGATAATAACCCACCCTAAACCCCTCCACCGAGAACATAACACATTCTCCACCGACACAACACATACCATTACACATACACATACACACACACACACCCCCCCACACACACACACACACACAAATACAAATAATGAAAATGATAAATAGATAAAATGTAATTTTTGAATCCGCAAAACACTTGCTCTGTCTGCAATTTCTATTGTGAAACTGAAGTATGTATGGGCTTGTATCAGTGCCCTTAATACAAGTTATTTTATAACTTAGTAAGGGTGCTGGTTGCATCACCTACCTGTTTTGTTAACTAGCATATAAGTCAAGTGTACCTACAGATGATACTGTTTAATGTTAACATTGTTATTTCATTTCATTTGATTAAATAAATAAAATATACATATTAAAAATGAATCCCTATTTCCTTGGTCATCGCATCACGTGTGAACGGCTGCACCAAATTGGATAATTCTTTTTTTGTTGTGTTCGTTATTCTCAGGACAATGTTCTTAGGATAGGCACGTGAAGGTAGGGTAGGTAGGTAGGTATATAGGTAGGGTAGGTAGGTATGTAGGTAGGGTATGTAGGTATGTAGGTAGGGTAGGTAGGATAGTAGGTGCAACGTAGATAAATATATACATGCCCGCCCCGGCCTCGCACGGGTAGCACTAATGCTACCCGTGCGAAGCCGGGGCGGGCAGCCGGGAAGCCGACCCTAACATAATTGGGAAAAGGCTAGGCAGATTGATTGACCGTTATAAATATGTTTTTATAGAATAACTAGCTGCCCGTCCCAGCTTCGCATGGGTAGCCCTAATCTATATATATAAAAGGAGAAACTGATTCACTGACTGACATATCATAGGGTCGGCTTCCAGTCTAACCGGATGCAGCTGAATACCACTATTTTACATGGAGTGACTGCCTATCTGACCTCCACAACCCAGAAACTGGGTAATACGATACCGCTTAGTAAGACTGGTGTCAGACTTTCGGGCTTCTGACGACTCGTAACGACTGTCAAAGATCCACGAATGACAGCCGGGACCAACGGCTTAACGTACTTTCCGAGGCACGGAGGAGTCTCGGTATGTAAAGATGGTCACCCATCCACTAACCAACCCCGGCAAGCGTAGCTTAACCTGATGGATCGACCCGTGCGGCTGTGATTACTTAGCCACGAGCTCGTCAACATATTTAAACCGGTCACGAATCATATTTTGATCAAAGTACAACCTGAAAATTGCAAGAAAAATTGAATTTCTTTGGCTTCCCTGACTCTTTCGCCTTAAAAACAACTAATATTAAAGTCATAATATTCTCAGACGGTGATACATCTAGTGGCGCTGTCGGGTTCTCTGCTGTCGTTCTTCATCCTGACGATAATGTACCAGAGCATCTGGCCGTCGTTCCTGAACCTGCCCTCCACGTACCACGTCATGCTGAACACTATCAAGGAGCCGAAGTACTGGCTCGTCCTGATGCTTACTACTGTGACCGCGTTGGCGCCCAGGTCAGTATCTTTTATTTATTACTAGCTGGCCTTTCTTCTCAGAGTAGTCAGTTAGGAAACGCCGACCTCATCTAGCTTATTTTAAACATTTTTTTTTTAATATGACATGTAAAAGTGATTCCGATATCCTATTCATTACAAAATAAACAATTTTATTTCATTGGAAGGTTCCAAATTCATTATACAACATTTTCAAAAAAAATAACTTTTTGTAAAGTAGGTAGAATTTCTTTTTATTATATAAATATCGCAGAAGGTAAAGCAGAGCTCGGATAACGGTATATTTTTCAAAACGGTTTCGTCTTAAGAACCTAAAGAACGATTTGTTTCGGTTACGTTCGAACGGAACGTTATAAAAACGTTTGAAGAAGAACAAAATTAAATCGTTCTTTTTTCATAAAACGTTTTTAACAATTTTTGGGTTGATCGATAGGAAACTCGCATCACAACCTAATCAATACGTAAGCGGCTGACGCAATGGAATCAATGATCTAATGAAATGAAGATAAGGTACAACTTAACTAAACAAGTATAGTTGTGCACCGTGTACTTGTACACCGTGCGCGGCTGCGTCCTGCGATATAAACCGGTTTTTCAAAACGTTATCATTTCGTTTTCGTTCCGAACAAAATGTACTAAAAAGAATAAGAACTCAAACAAAAGTTTTAAAAACGTTATTTTAAATAACGTTTCCGAGCCCTGATGTAAAGTAGAGTAATCTCCTCGGTGCGGGCGATAAAAATGATTCGCTGCTCTCAGGATTCTAGTCTAAACTCTTCGCTCGGGAGCATTGGAATCCTTCGTTACGCTCATTATACTGCTTTATCCCTTTTTTTTTTCGTACATGATGTCTTTATGGACTTTTAACACAGCATGGTTACCATCGTAATTAAACCAAATTGAAACGAAAAACCTTCAATAGGATTTTTGTCTCAGATTTGTCTTTAATTGTCCGGATAGACCTTAGATCCATACCTCACCGGGAAGCCATGGCGACGTCGCCAGGTCACGCTGGCAACTAAATGTATACAGCTATACAGGGTCGATTTTTGGGATGGGGCAGTAAGAATAGCTACCTTAACCGTTGTAGCTACAGGAAAACGGTCTTAGGAGTGTGAACTGTCCTTAACTTTTTGAGATATTTTGATCAACATTCAAAGATTTTGAAAAACATGTACAGTCAGCAAGAAAATGGACAGTATTCACAAAAACTTTTTTTGATGTCAATTTTATATTTAAACAGAATGGCGTACCATGGCATCCGAAACTCGGTGCACCCCAACACGCTGGGCCGCGCCGTGGCCGCGCGCCGCCGCACGCGCTCCTACGCCGCGCACTACCGCTCCGCGCCGCCGCACGCCACGCTCTACCGGTACGTACACACACACACACACACACACACACACGCACCAACACGCTGGGCCGCGCCGTGGCCGCGCGCCGCCGCACGCGCTCCTACGCCGCGCACTACCGCTCCGCGCCGCCGCACGCCACGCTCTACCGGTACGTACACACACACACACACACACACACACACGCACCAACACGCTGGGCCGCGCCGTGGCCGCGCGCCGCCGCACGCGCTCCTACGCCGCGCACTACCGCTCCGCGCCGCCGCACGCCACGCTCTACCGGTACGTACACACACACACACACACACACACACACGCACCAACACGCTGGGCCGCGCCGTGGCCGCGCGCCGCCGCACGCGCTCCTACGCCGCGCACTACCGCTCCGCGCCGCCGCACGCCACGCTCTACCGGTACGTACACACACACACACACACACACACACACACACACGCACCAACACGCTGGGCCGCGCCGTGGCCGCGCGCCGCCGCACGCGCTCCTACGCCGCGCACTACCGCTCCGCGCCGCCGCACGCCACGTTCTACCGGTACGTACACACACACACACACACACACACACACACACACACCCCAACACGCTGGGCCGCGCCGTGGCCGCGCGCCGCCGCACGCGCTCCTACGCCGGGCACTACCGCTCCGCGCCGCCGCACGCCACGCTCTACCGGTACGTACACACACACACACAGCGCCATACATACTATAATAATACCAGCCCATTTTGTCAAAGGCCTCGTCTCATACAGAGAAGACATGAGCATTGATCACCACCCTTGCTCAAGACCGGTTGGCGATTTCAAACTTATGTTAACTAAAGTCCAGGTTTCCTCACTATGTTTTTTTTTTCGGCGATGTCAGTATGCCCAAGAGTAACTTCCACTCGAACTTGTAATAACTCCGGCGTGTCCCACAGGGCGCGGGACGAGGACGGGCTGCAGAAGCCGCAGCCGGAAGTAGCGGCCATCACCTGAGCCGTGACGTCACGCGCCGCGCCGCACTACCTCCACTGTTACACTGAACTAGGCTGTGATCTGTCGATAGACCTATTGTAATACATGTAGATTATATTGTGCTTTTATACTGCAAAGCGGGACCAACGCGTCCGAGACGCGGCCGGCACGTCGGAAAGACGCATACGGTACGTCGGAAAGACGCCAACGGTACGTCGGGAAGACGTATCCGGCACGCCGCAGCCACGTGCGCTCGGCGAGACTTAGCTAGCATTTATCTTGGCTCACATTTTTGCAAATTGAGTGAATTTATGTCTTTTCTCACATAGTGCGAAAATAGTTTTCAGTGAGTCAAGAAAATAATTATATTGTACTACACAACTTGAATCTGAATTCTTTTAAATACACTATTCTTGTTTCTTTGTAAATATTTCATCGCAAGTGTTCAAAACGATAACGTATAACCTACCATATCATCGAAATTACTTCCGATGTTGTTAGTTACCATAATTATATGTATAACATTATTATTTGTGTAGTATTTATAGTACATAGTACTTACGCGCCGCATCACGCGGTATCTCATAGATCTGCCAATGTTATTGACGAAACACGAGGTGTTGCTGACCGTACCACATTCAAATACCACGCATTCCATATTACAGAAACACCACTTTAGACGACCTTTCGCGAAGAGGGATGATGATAAAAAATCCTGCAAAAAACATTCTTGAAATTATTTATTTTTATGGTTTTCAGTTTCAAGTTGAAAATAGAAATATAGTACGGTCAGCACCACGACGTATTTCGTTTGTTAATTTTAATCAGTATTCTGCATGTCTTTGACCATGGATTAAGAACCGATAACACGTATAAGGTACAATAAAGATTACTAATATTAGTCTCACGGTTCATACAATAAACGAGGTGTAAATTCCATAATATTCTGTAGACTTTCTTAAACATGTTCCGAAGTATTTTAAATCCATGACGGATAACATCATGGGACATTAAACGTCTAACTATACTTGAATGTGAACCTATTATGTTATAGTAGCTGCATGTCACAAGCGCGTCAATCATTGCAATTTAAACCTTAAGTCAATGACATGAAAGTCACAAGAGCGCTCGTGACATGCAACGCCTATAACCGCTTCGTGTTACTGTTAAGACAGCAATATGTTTTGTTTCGCTGCTTAACATTTTAACAGTATGTGTTCAGTCAGAATCTTGGTATTTCATAAATTTATGTTTGGATGTTGTGCGCTGTCAAAACAATACAACTAACAACTAGCGTGCAGATGACAGTCGCGGTCATCAAACGTGCGAAAAGGACGGTGAATTGAATATTTCGATTTCTAAAAACTCTATTCTGAGTCTCGTGTCGTCTCGCTCCTACCTTTTATGACTGCGCATGCGACCAAAGTTGACGTTTAGTTAAGTGAGCTGTACAATAATGTTAATTAGAACTCAATCTACGGTTTACTACATCTAACTATGAATACCTATAAGTAGGAGAGAGCGGACAATATGCGCTGTCTCATTCCCACATTCGCAGCAAGTTTTTGATCGAATATAATACAGTTGTCAGCTTTGTTATAAGGTTTGCATCTGTGTGAGTGGCCGCCAAACACATTTCACTATTCCATTTAGTTTTTGCGGACTCATCCACAATTTTGTAAGAAGAAATGATATTAACAATAATATTTTAAGTATCGAAAAAAGGGGTTAGTTTTCTTATTTCGCAAATCGATTCTCAGCCCTTTGTGGAAATTGATCCCCACATTCACATAAGCAAACCTTATGAAGCGATATTCGAGAAATGCAGTATTTGAAGGTTACACGTTGACTAACATAGGGGAAAGTCAAGTGGACTCTCGTTGATTCTTAGTCTGTGTTGAATTATGCTAAACGCCAACGTTTTTAACGCGGTCATAAAACGTGCGAGCAGGATGGTGAATACTGAGTAACATTACAAGTCTATACATGAGTCTCGTGTCGTCTCGCTCCCTCGTTCTATGACCGCGACTACGAAAGTTGGCGTTTAGTAAATGGACATTATTGTTTGTATGTCTGTCTATTATATACCTGGTATGTAGTACCGTGTTTTGTGGCAACGTGCGACACGATTGTGATTGTTGATGAAATCTTGTATTTTAGTAGGTTACTAGTGTGTGATAACGGTTGACTTCCTTCTCAGAATATTTATATTTATTTATAGAGAAACGCTGCCTTGCCCGAGACTGCACCCGTTATTGGGGCAAACATATTAATCGTAGCGAGGAATACACTCGGGGAACTGACGCGTTCACGTTCAAATGTTCGTTAAGACATTGTAAATTTGTCCTAACGTTAGGCGAAAACGCCAGAGCTTTAATTCAGTAAAGAGAGTATCCTAAGTCCCTGATTGGATCTTGGATCTCTTATATCCGACATATAGCGAGTCCGCGTCTTTACGGTCCCTATTTTATAATTTAAGAGATATTTTAAAATGTAATTATTCTAAAATAATTCAACACGTTGAATTGATGTGTATAAGGTTAAAATAATATTAAAATACCTTCCTATTCCCCATTGATCCCGCGCAAACGTCAATTCAATTTAGTTAATACTTAAAGTGCCTTGAACGCATTCGCCGAGTGTGGTCCCGCGACGGCCCGACGTCGTGTAGAGGATTCCTAAAGATTTAACTATTTTTACTATCGTTTCTAGTTTTGTACATAGAAACAAATATATTTCTATATGAATGAGATGATTGTTACGTGTACAGTAGGATATTTTTATATGAAACAAATCTTTGTGTAAATAACTTGTATGTTCTAAGACTGTTGTTTACTTTAGAGCTTTTAGTTTGTTCAGTTAAATTTAACTATCTAATAGGGTATTGTGATGAACACATGTATTTTCCAGTCATTTTGTTATCATGCTGACCAACTTTGACTAGTTCTTTCCGTTTTTCATTCTTGCCATGTTGTTAACAAGGTTTAGTACAATTTCTGTATGTTAATTAGTACTTGAATGTTTTCTTCGTTTTAAAGTGATACGAATAGAAGCAGTTCGTTTATATTGCCAGTTTAAAATTATTGTGTTGTTTATTGGAGATATTTTTGTATAATTAAGGCCTGTTTTACATTTTCCGGATATACACTTTCTATACGAAATTAGCTACCTGATAAGTTAACTCGGGGTGGTAAAACAAGCCATTATAGTTTAAATTTTTACTAGTCTTATCAACGAAATATAGATTTTGTTAAAATCTTTTTAGTATTATAAAAATTAAAATCTTCCATGAATGTATTTAAAGGCATTTTATCAATGTACAGTACTACGGAACTGATTTTGCGTCTCGGTAATCAACATTTTTCAGCAAATTAATACGAGAACATAGTACATTCGTATTTTTGAAGCCATACGAAAAAATGTCATTGCTCTAGCTTGGTTACGTAGTACTTTATGCATTTAATCTGTTGCTTATTCCATTATATTATAAATCATGTTGATTCTTACTTACTTATATTAAAACTAATATTGTGCATTTAGTTTTTGTGATATTATCAAAACAAAAATCTCTTTTATAGTCGCTATATCAAAATGTAAGCACGGCAATGACTAGAAAATACATCATATAGATGTGTTGTTTTATAATAATAACAAATTATTTAATTTCATTACAAATATTGTTTTATTATTCTCCTCGTCATACATATCTTTTGAATTTGTCACCATTACATTTTAATAGTGGTTTGTGCAGTTCAACATTGCTACAACAGTTTTTAAGCAAGTGTAGAAAACATTAAAAAAATTCGTAATTCCATCTTAAAATTCTACCTTTTTTTACAAAAGTTCCTCAAATAAAGGACACAAGCGACTGATCTATATTTATTGCACTCCCAACTGTCACATCAGATAAAACTGCGGAGTGACTTGGATATATAAGCCTCTGCCGTAAATAAGTATATCGCATAAGGGCCGGCAGACAACGAACAGTCCGCAGCGTATTTTCACCAAAATAGTCAGAAATTAGACAGAATATACTACACTTCTACTATACTTCTTGGAACTGCGCTAGCACACCAAATTGTATGTGTTGTACTTTCGAACAGAAATACACTCATCATCTTTAACTAACCCTAAGCTGCGACACCTCTTGTAACATGTTCGCCAACTGAACTTCTAACATGTGAAATACGAGTAGCAAAACGTGACGTCACAGTGCACAGTGCTACCCGTTCCAGACTCTCGTAGAAAGAACTTGCAACTTGTTACTAAATATGCTCGAACGAACAGAACGTTAGAACGCTATGAAATCCCCTTTATTTTTTTAAGTGAAAACTGCTTTTGCGGCTTTGTGCACTTTTTTTAGGATGGGTAAAAAATGTTAAACTCGCGTCAGGACGTGACCGTAAGATCCGTTGCCTAGCAACTGACAAAGTAAATGTCAAAATAAATAGTCTTTGACATTACGTAAAGATTGCGAGGTAAGAAATTTTACCCAATTTTTGTTAGGCTATATTTTGAAAATAAATAAATATACTACTAAGTACTACTAATGAATATTGTATTTAACCACGTATATGATAGTACTTTTATACTGATAAATAAAGCAATTCGTGCGAAATTATTCACTAACCATTCCAAAATATTCAAAAATGCACAACGTTAATGTTCAAGTTTTCACTTCTGCCGGCACTCCCGGAGTGCAACCCGTTTTCTTTTATTTATGGTTACCGTAACACAAGTTCAACTATTTTTGTCAAAGGTCACGGTCAATTATAAGTAATCCATTCATCAGTAGAAAAACAACCCTGAGAAAATGGGTACAAGGCAGAGATTAATATTTTAATTATTTTTGACCTAGGACATCTAATTTTAGATATATTTGCAAAAAAGCTTAAGGGGATTTCAAGTTATCCATTTATCAATTTTAGAATCCAGCTTACAATACCTACAGCTTATCAACTTTACATTAATTTTTATGTGTAAGATTATGCTAACTGTTAGATAATCAGTTTGAATATCTTATATGAAGGATAATCAAATCCTGTGAATAGTCGGCTCGGTTCAGACTGGTCAGATCAAAGTTTTCTGGATAATCAAAACAAAGATGTCTTGGATCATAGAAAGTTGTTGGCGTGGTTGTTACAAGAGGGCACGCAGCTTTAGAAAACATTTTTAACAAAAATATAATTTGTAGCTGTCTTTGAGAACAGAATAACAAAATAACACATAAACGATAAACTTGAATATTGCATGTATTGAAAGGAAACATAAACCAGATGATATAATATTATGCTGAGTGTCAAAATATCAATTAAATTCATTTATAACAGAAACAACAATAACAAAACAAAACTTTAAAATTCAAGGACGCTGGGCAATTTTGTATAACCAATAAATATACAAGACAATGGTTCCTATTCCAATATCGGTCAGTTTCCTTTCCTCGCGTAGATACCTATTAAATACTTATAATTAGTAAATCTACTAAGTAGAATCGAAAATGCCGAGGATAAGAGAACAAAGCTTCTCACAACGAGTTTGACTCATCTAGGTCATAATTAAGCACACATGTATGTACAAGAGGTCTATGACCTTTGAAAAGATACAAACAAAGCGCTACTCACAGTTTACAATGAAGCTACTTAGTTCATAATACCTTCAGAGACAAATTATCGAAAATATTTCAATAATATATCGCATTTTAGCCAGACCCGCAATTTTGTTATTACCATGCCATTCATCATAAAATCAGTTGAACAAAATGAGCAAAAGTTTTTACCACTAAATATATTTGTAAAAACAAATGAAAAATGGCTCGAATATTCTATTGGACATTAATATTATTTTGTTCAAAAAATTAGTCTTAAAAAATGCAGCTTATTAAAAAACGAGGCACTTAATTTACAAAGCGATCACTTAAAAGATAAATAAAGGCAGTACGGTATAATTTAAACCTTTTTTACGTATGATTTTTTTTAATCTCTAGGCAAGAAGGGTCTGGCTGATTTACACAAGAAATAAACACTATTGCACAATCTTCTAACAAGAAAGAACGCTGTCTAACTAACAATAAATTATTACCACCGAGTTTCTGAAAGGCTGAAACTTATACAAATGATTTGATCGGCTGTTGCTATTTTCAGTCAGCCAATCACAGCAGTGATGAGTTTGTCAATCTGTCATCCAATTTACTGATCATCCTTTCAGAAACTGGATGTTAGTTTTTTTTAGCTACAATCACAATAAAAAATCACAGTATAAATTGCAGTATGGCGTTAACGACGTCGACAGACGGTTCGTTCACCAGTACTATGTCGAATTTATTGAGATAGTTTCTCAGGTTGCCTTCAGCATTCTTTCCTAGGAAGCCTACTTTGACGACGACGTCGCAGTGTTCCATGCCCTCGGCCATGCCCGCGTCGCCGATGTTGTCGCCCATCAGTATGACGTTGGACCGCTGCTGTACCAAGTCGTAGTACTCTGTGTGTTTGATGGCGGTCTCATTCTTGTTGTAGGTGTGAATGACCTCGCCTTTGATGCCGACTATGTAGTCGTCGTCGTCCATAGCAAGGAAGTTCGATACTACCTAGAAATTCAATATTAGATGTTAATATTATATGTTGACATAAGCTGCTATAGTAGCAATATCTTACGAACGGCAACAGCTGGTCATTATTAATGGAGGTACATGATCCCATTCATTTTTGCGCATCCTCCTTTATTTATTGTTCATTCAGTGATCCATGATCATCATAACAGAGACAGAGAAACTAGAATATTTCGCCGGCAGCAAAGTACAAAGAGTCAACTGCACTTTTTTACATAATTCGACACAGAATTCTTTGTTTTATCATAGGATTCTTTTTTGTTTAGTTCTCAATTTTTACTAATATGTCACGTTTAAAAAGATAACTACTCCTTTTTTCCACAAAGTAACGAAGTAGAAATGGACATAATACGATTAGTCAATGTATGCGTCGGACAATCGACACGTTCGCCACTTGTAAACAAAGATATCAGTGACATAGCCGTTTTAATGTCGGTTTTTTAAACTTGCGTCATTTTAGTGCAACCACAATACTAATAGTCACGTCGGCGCGCGGCGTTACCGCGAACATGCATTTTTTCCTTTATTCATTTTTTAATGTCGTTGAATACAGAAAAAATTCACGCGTTGATTGCAACAATCTCATTCAAGGTAACTCGCCAATCATAAGCTAGAATTCAAAATTTGCATCACGAATGCCGTTGATTGGCTAGTTTGGCATAAAAACAGTTAAGAAAAAGGCATATTCGCGGTGTTGTAATATAAGCGACGAAATAATAGTTAAATAAGGAAAATTATTACATAGATAACTTTATTTATTATAGCAATACTAGCAATAGCAATCACCAATGTAAAATCCTAACTATAATATTATAAATGCGAAAGTGAGTTTATTTGTTTGTTTGGTATACTTTCACGCTAAAACGGCTGAACAGATTTGGATGAAATTTGGCACATGGGTAGACCATGCCCTGGGTTAAGACATAGGATACTTTATATCCTGATATTCTCACGGGATCGAGACTTACGCGGGTGAAACCGCTGGGCTCAGCTAGTATAAAATAATAGTAATACCTGTTTTAATATTTATAAAATTAAATAAGCTTAAGCTTGACTCATAAATATTACAGTAATTGGTTAACCATTACCTCGGTAAAATGCCCTATTAACTAAATTTTGTATAATAGAGGAAGATAGCTTTGTTCTTCTATTAATTATAACAGTTGCGTTCAAAACACTCTCCTGCAATATCATGATTTTGTAGATACCCATATATACTTTGCGGCCGACGATTTAATAAGAAATTACACAGGTAACACAGGCTTTTCATTCATCCAAAGTTCTTTTCATATGCCATACTCTGTAAACCTATAATACACAAATACATAGTTAGGTACCTTGACATGAGGAAGCAAGAAGTTAGCAGCCTTCATAGCAGCCAGCACAGACTCCCCGAGACCTGCTGAGAACACCAGCACGGGCACTTGCTGGGACTTGCTCCACTCTATCATGTCTTCCACTCCTTTTCTGTAAATATATTTCAGTTTTTTTATTATGACTACGACAGCAAGAATTACATACAAAAACAAAACATAGCATGCACCGAGTAAGAAATGTATTAAAAAATTATTTTTTAAATTAATTAATATTATTTGTGAGTTTTTTATTTGTTCATCTGTTACGCTTTCACGCAAAAACGGCTGAACGAATTTGAATGAAATTTGGCACATGGGTAGACCATGACCTAGCTTAGGACATAGGATACTTCTGATCCCGATATTCCCACGGGATCGAGCCTTATGCGGGTGAAACCGCGGGGAGCCGCTACTTTAATATAATGGGATGCTACAAGATGGATTGCAAATATTTTATTTTCTGGAAATACTTAGATAAAACATCAATAATTTACTAAAAAAATATGCTTTTACATTAAAAATAACACCATAAAGTAAATAAGTAAGTAGTATTAGTAGTAGTAAGTATTTTTAACCGACTTCAAAAAAAGGAGGAGGTTCTCAATTCGTCGGAATGTTTTTTTTTTTTTTTTTTTTTTTTTATGTATGTTCCCCGATTACTCGAAGACGGCTGGACCGATTTCGAAAATTCTTTTTTTGTTCGAAAGGGCATACTTTCTAGTTGGTCCCATTGTCATCAAGTCAGGATTGGATGATGGAATCCTGGAGAAGTCGAGGGAACTCTTAAAATGTTATAGGCACACCTATAGCGATTTAGGTATTTTTTATAGTAACTCTTGAATTTGCTCTCGGAAAGCACCATTTAGGGAAGTGGAACTGATGATGAAGACCACAAATGGCCACCGGAACTACGCAATAATACGTATTTTACGGGTTGCGAACTTGCGATTCGATTACTTTAATATGGTTGCCCAGCAATTTATGCCCGTCGCAATGCATAGGGTGAAGAGGAGCTGATGGCGAAGTACCAGAAGAACTCCTCAACAATGAACGTCCCCGCATTGGGAAAAGCAATATTTAGTAAAAGGTGATGAGCAGTTGACATTAGGCTATTGTAAATTAGATGAATACAAACCGACCCACTAAAAAGCGAGAAAAAAAATCTTTTTCACAAAAAACACAACCGACTTCCACTATAAAGTGAAAAATAACTAAAATTTCGGAAGTCGGTGGCATATAACAAATATCCGTGTCTTTGGTTTTGTATTTTCGTTTTTGCCACCGACTTCCGAAATTTTAGTTATTTTTCACTTTATAGTGGAAGTCGGTTGTGTTTTTTGTGAAAAAGATTTTTTTACTTGTTAGATTGTTTCAATACCTTGCATATTGTTCAGAAATGCACGACTAAACACTGCAAGGGTCATTTTGAATACATAATGGCAACATGTGCACAGATGAGACAAAACAGGTATTGTTTAAAATCTAATACTTGACTAAATATATTATTATACCTGAAACATTCCACCATTCTGTGAGCTGAATCCATTAATTCATTTCTTGGGAACTTTACACCTCTGAAAATGTACAAAAAAAAATGTTGAAAGATTTAAAAAGGTTATTGGATAACATGTTAATCTGATAACATTTAAAACAGATAAGTAAATTCATATTTTATTGCCAGCAGGTGTTACTATAGTGACCAATGTTTAATTAATTCCCAAAAAAAATACAACAAAGAAACTGTTATCAATCAAAAACAGTCACTATCCGATTAAAAATAAAAACAGTCACAATCAGATTAAAAATACTTAACATTGTAGAGCCATTTGCTATCTTCAAATTTGGTGCTCAACAAAATTTCTACCCTAGCCCCACCAACAACAAACTTCTGCTGAATGTATAGATAATCAATTAAAATACCACTTAAAGTTAACATAAATCTTGAATTTGAATATGATATAAGATAGAAGTTCAAGAGATACTTACTTGAGCAATGCATGTGCAGCCACGTACCAATCAATCATATGTTGGGTTTTCTCCTCGATACTCATCACAGGGTCACACTCGATGGGCTTGTAGATGCCCGAGAGCCGATTGTCCTCATCTTTATAGTGCTGCGGTATTGATGGACACTCACGGAACATACCTACAATAAAATTTAAAACATTGAATATAGTATTTACTACAATGTCTTGGAGTTTTGTCTGCTGTGCTGACAGAGATTACGCAGGCAGATTAATTTGTACCATTATTCATCAAATAAAAATCAACTCCCTTGAATATATGAATACTAAACTTTATGATATCATGAGTAGTCGTAAAAATCTCATTCAGTTTTTATTATACAAGTTGACACAAAAAATTATTAGCTTACCGAAACTTGTGAGTACAGTGTTTCCATTGTCCAGAGTGTGTCTTGTCAGAGTGTGATCGAAATCTGTTACAATCTGTAGCTTACTATGTCCATCGTTTATCATTTTATTTAATTTTTGTAATAACTCAGCTTCATCCCTGATGTGGACATTCTCTTTCTTGAGTTCGGGTACATCGTTTAAACTTGTCAGAAATTTCATAGCTACAACAGAGAAATAAATCATTAAGCGATAGTTGCTGATTACGATAATATTTTGTCAACTAGTTCTAACAACAAATTCGTGTTGAATCTACGATACACAAAAATCAACAGTCACCGAAGCAAATGAATTTTAAATACAGACCTGCTAAAGGAAAGGTTACTGGAATCAGTCACAAAAATTTCTATTGATAGATTATTTATTATTTGGTTACGCTAAGTAATATGTAGCGGTAATAATAGAACAATAATTATTGGTGAACAAGACGACCAGCCCACGTACGACCTTGATGAAAGAAACGGTACTGACATCTGTCAAGTTGTAATCAGACAGTCTATAATAAAAGCAATGACTTATAAATCATAAATAAAAGTCACCTGTCTGTCAGCTGTCATTTCTTGGTAGTCTATGGCATGGACCACAGATTTAGAGTAGGCTAGATACCATCGCCTTCACCGTCCGACCAAGCGTGCCGTCAAGTTTGTGCAATTGTACATAAGCATAGTGTTTTCTTATACCATGGCCATGCATGGTGCATTGCACAAACTTGACGCGTGTCGGCCTTCAGTTTGTGTTCGATCGCGCCAGTGGCGAGTTGTGTCGTCGAGGATTTCGCTCGGTTTTCATTTCATATTATCGAATGAACATGCGGTATCTAGCCTACTCTACATCTGTGGCATGGACCACCGAGTACCTACTTTGTAAATAGGTACTGAAATGGCATGGACTTGTCTATAGTCAGTTAGTATCGGAATCTTGGTTGATTCTTTGGTCCCAATATAGTGCGACATGGATCATAATGAACGTGCGACAAAGAAGCAAACGTTGCGACACGGCACGATAAAATATTTGATAAAATTATTTGTATGGCGCTGAATGTCAATGCCTGCCGTGCTAAAGTCTCCTTATGACGGTTTCATCATCGAAATGTGAATGCTAACAATATTATAAAAAAATCAAAATCATGTCCGCTTACTTACAAAAATTCTATGCCGGGCCGGCTCAATCTCAAGTGTCTACACAAGAGATATGTTGTGTAGACACATATTAGTGTAGTGCACAAGTGCGTTACTTCTCATAGTCCAAAGGGACGGTAATCTGACACGACCGGGGAGAGACGGAACAGACGCAGGAACCACGTCTTTCACCAATTTCCAAACCCCCAGCTGCTATTAATTTAGGCATTACTCATGGCCAAACCACTTTGCTCGCTGCAACACTGCCCGACCTGAGAATCGTATCCAGGATCTCACGCACACTCAGCAGACACGTTTGCGACCACGAGACCAGCTTGGGCTATGCAAGCATGCGATATGCAGTTTGTTTGCCTAGTTAACGGTAAACAATAGAGAAAATTTCACGGTATAACAATAACCGGCGTCGTATCGCGCCGAAGCATTAGGCCAAGTAAGACTTTGGATCATCCACTGCAACGGATACACAATTTATACACAACGCACCATAGCAATGTATGATGACTTTGATGAAGTCTTGACGTCTTTTGGCAGGAGTGTCGTTAGAGGAGTGCAAAAGTAAAACATTATTTTCAAAATATTCATATAATATGTATTTATATTTTTGTTATTTTTCCTCTTCAGTATCACAAAAGTATACAAGATTTACATTCAAATAGGTTACATTAATTATGCTTTCATAGTATTGTTTATTAAGGCTCATTTACACGAGGAGACTGTCGACTTTCGACATGGGCGTTTCGTGCATACTTACCACATACGGGAGTCAACTTTTTATCCCCTGTCGCTAATTGGTCGTTTCTACAGGAGAAGCTCTCCTCGCGTTAATGAGCCGTTAAGAATATCGATTAAATATAAATATATTTTTCAACTTTCACAAGCACAGCCACACAGGCGTCAGGCCACTGTGGGAATGTCTAAAATTAAAAGATGAAAAATTCACCACTGTGAATATCATACAGTTTGAAAAAAAAACATTATACTTTATGCACATGCTATGTGCAGAAAATATCTTGTGTGGTGTTCATTTTTTTCACACTGCATGGAACAAAGTATATTATTATTACTTATATATAATTGTCTCTCTCACATGGTGTTATATTATATTGGGGCAAGTTAGATTGTATGATATTATTTATTGTGTCTTTTTATTTTACATAATAAATTCAGAATAATTTAATATTATACATAAAATTCATAGATAAGGCTCGTAAACTTACCACACGTGACCACCACTAGTGGTCAGTCTGTCAAAGGGTGGTCGTGAAACTCGCGAACAGGGACCGGACCGCGGAAGTACTCCATGACGAAGGGGGGCAAACTTCTTCGGTCAACCCCGAAAAGTGGGCAACGTCGCAAATAGGTGTCAAAATATTTCGCTGTTTTGATTAATTTAGCAATATTACTGTATGGAAATAAGAAATGTGGCTAACTAGCGGACTAGAATATTAATAACTAGATGCTGCCAGCGGTTTCACCCGCGTGGACTCTTCTCTGTACTATAATATGTATGTATTATACATATAAAACTTTCTCTTGAATCATTCTATCTATTAAAAAAAAACTGCATCAAAACCCGTTGCGTAGTTTTAAAGATCTAAGCATACATAGGGACAGACAGCGGGAAGCGACTTTGTTTTATACTATGTAGTGATGAATTGCAATTATAACATTGTATTTGATGTTGTAACCGTTTTAGGTGTAAAAAAGGGATTTGGAAAGCTTCCAAATACTTTTTTTTACATCTAAACCTAAATATTCGGTGTTACGATATTAATTATAGCGTTTCATAATCAATATTCTAGCGCAACACTTGATACTGCCTCATAAAAAATATTCTTATTCTGCTCTCTCTGAGAATTTCTGATCAGGTAAAAAGAACGCTGACAGTTTGACCTGCGCACTGAGCGATTTATCGATTCCAGCCTATTCCATAGTGCTAAGTAGCTAATAAAGTACCTATTATTCTACAATAAAACAATTACACTTACATCATAAAAACAATTGCCTAGTACTTTAGGATGCGACTGTACCCGTGCGCAGACACATCCCCTGCTGTCGCTCAGCGTTCTTTTTACGTGACGACAACTGTAGTAAAATCGGAGCCCCCCCCCCTCCCCCCGTTTGGTTTTAGGGGGGAATTCGGCCCCTTCTGCCCCCCACTCCCGCGGTCTCTGTTCGCGAATGATCCGTATGCGGTTACACTATGATGTGACGTGGCATACGCTATAACAACGCAGTATATTGCAAAAGTTTAAGAACTTATTAAAATACTATAAGGCATAATGAAACAAGGACATTCGTACAACAGTATCAAACAACAGGCTTCAAGCATGAAACATAAAGTACTAATTCTGAAACAAAGTCGCTAGAATTAATGTAACTCAAAGTAATTAAACGAATAAAATAATATAACTTAATCAAATCATTATTTAACAAACCTCTACTAGCTATCATTGAACAGATGATATTAAGTAAGATAACCCTAGTTGATTTATTTGTGATAAATATACATTCGCGCAGACGACAGGGTTGTCACGCAACAGAAGAATACAATTTTATTATTTCAAAGTTGCCAAAATTCAAATTTTTTGTATTTATTTCAGGGATTCATTTCTGTTTGTAAATTTTCATATCATGAAAAAATTGGCAGTTAGATTTACATGGATGCAAAAATTATATTTTAGTGGTGTACTATTTTGCACAAGGTTTTAAGTTATTGTTATAACACCCGACCTAGAAGAACTAAGATATGCAGCGCAACAACCCTGGCATACTCTTGTATGTTCTGTCCAGTTTAAGAAAAAAAAACTAAAAAACAAAACTATGCAGTAGTTTATTCCAATTCACTCGTCAGAATATCCCAACAAACCCAACTGAGCTTGGTACCAGAAATATATAATAAAATAATAAAACTATGAACAAACTTATCTGTTATCGTAAATAAATATTTAATTATAGTGGTAAAGTTCTCTATTGCACATGTATAATAGATCTGATAAACATAATAATGTAAATGTTGATCATCTCGTATCCGCACGAACTAACAAAAGTAACCCATGTTAATACTACATATTAGCCAGTCAACAAGGTGCAAGTCGGGCTAGTCAGCCCAAAATGCGTATTAAGACGCATTTAAGCATCGCCAATCAATAGTAATAGTAATTTATTTCCAAACTTCAGTACACGTTACATCAATGAGGTCTCGACCCCAGAACTAGGACATCCTGTACGACAGGGGAAAATAATATATATAGTTCTAGTGTGGTTAATAGATAAATAAATAGTTCTCGCGTTATGAACTGAGTCGTCGGGCCATAAGCTCCGTAAGCTCCATAAGTGCGAGCGACATAGACTAACCCGGCCCGACCACTTAGTTCTTCACGCAGCGATATTAATAACGTGTTGTGAATCCGATCAGTTACTCCATAATGAAAGCTGACTTGTTACGGTAAAAAAGCAGACAAAATGTACATAACATGAGCGAAAAGAGCTATTACTTAACAACTCAAAAACAAATTCACTTTATACAAATACACAAATTATTTTAATGTACAGGTAACTAATTGAAATAAGACTATTTATTATTGGGAGACAATCAGTTGCCAATATAATTGTTTAAACAATTAATTGAGTTTAATTGATCCCTTGTAAAAACATGACTATCTAATTGTAAATACCTGGGCAACGTCGTAAATAACTCTCAAATATTTCCCTGTTTTGATTAATTTGTAAATAACGCTGTATGGAAATAAGAAATGTGGCTAACTAGCGAACTAGAATATTGATTATGAAAGGCAATAATTAATATCGTAACACCGAATATTTAGTTTTAGATGTAAAAAAAAGTATTTGGAAACTTTCCAAATGCCTTTTTTACACCTAAAACGGGTACAACATCAAATTCAATGTTGCAATTGCAATTCATTATTAATATTCTAGTTAGTTAGTTAGCCACATTTCTTATTTCCATACAGTAATATTGCCAAATTAATCAAAACAGCAAAATATGTGACAGCTATTTGCGACGTTGCGCACTTTCAGAATGCACACTCTTAATTAATGTATCGCAAATGATTGTCTTAGATGTGTGTGGTCGTTAGCCGGTTGGTAGTTCATCGTCGGTCAATCATCGTTTATACGTCGCCCTTTTTTAGGTTTTTTCTTCTCCATAGCCTCCATTCTCATGTCTTCTAAATCTTCCATAATACCTGGATGAAAAAAAATATAATTTTTTAAAAGGTTTCTTTTCAGGAAGCTCTCAGGTTGTCATGGTATGGGCATGTGATGACGAAGAATGAGGAAAATATTTTGAGAAAAGGTATGAATATGAATGGCTATTAGAGCAGGGGAGAGGAAGACCGAAGAAACGATGGATGGACTGTGTGAAAGATGATGTGGTGATCTACAACGCCACATGGTAAGGGGTCGTCTATTAATCCATGTGATGTTTTTTTTTTGCAACTTTTTAACCGTTGCACGTTGAACGAAAAATAAATACGTGATATCTCACTGCACCCCCTTCACCTTGCGATAATTTGATATTTTTCCGAACCCGAATCCTTTCGAGCCTGACGTGATTTATGGACGACCCCGTAACTACACTGACAACGTCATAATGATGAAAATCCTGCAACGCGCAAGCATAGTTTACCGCGCGACTAGTACAATATATTTAATGTCCCGACATCAATCGTCGGGCAGTAGCCCACCAGACACGACACCCGTCTGGTCGGTGGTGGAGGGAGGGAACAGGGTGTAGAGAACTCTACACCCTGTTCCTCATACCTCTAAAATGATATAGCTGGACAGGGGGTGATTACCGAGATGATGACTAATAGAGAAGTATGGAAGAAGGACAGTTGCTCCGACCGCAAATAAATTGACATTACGCATATCGTTAGACAAGACTTACCAATCTTTTTGCTGATGTACTCCTCACGCTGCTGCCGCGCGAAACTAGACTCCATCATCGGATCATCATCGTCGTCCATGTCCCGATATCTGAAATGTTTATTCAAGCTTGTCAAAACCGAGATAAAACAACAAAACAAGATGGAACAGGCCGGGACGGCATAAACGAATATTTACTTTGAAATGTGGCCACCTGAATATCACTCGGTGGGGTTACAGAATTTGAGATCGTTCTTTGTGCAGGAGTTTGTGTAAATCTCCCGCCTGCACTACACGACTAAGGCGGAGGACATCGTGAAGTACGAACGCTAAAAGAGGTGGGTGCAGTCACTAGAATCTGACCGGAATGTGACTTCAACGTGACGTCAATCTGAAGGCGTTCGTCGTGCGTGTACTGAACTGTTATCTGCCTCTCGCCATGGAAGACTTTTGGCCGCAGGACGTGGTGGTCCATCGCATCCGCGGACAAAATCCACAAGACAACACAAAGTCAAGCTAGTGAAAAGTGAAGTGCTACTAACATTGTTGAAGCCTTATTTATTTACACAAGTTTGCTTATAATATGTATGTTCAGGTTAAGGTATTTTTCTATGGATCTGTGTCGCCTGAAATAAATGGTATTATCTCCTTTATTTCATTTAAATCCTTATTAACGACATTTTTAAATATTAGAATATTAAAAAAATATAAAAACATTTAAAAATGTATAGAACAGTAGCCAACCGGTATCGAGAACAGGGTCCGAGCTACCTGCGGTCAGGGCTCCAGAGAGAGGAACCTCCTGACAATGCGAGCTGTGTCCAAGAGTACCGCTTTCTGAATCAAGCCCTTGATCCCGCTGACCAACGAGAGCCTCCTTAGGTGTTTGTCGAGACTCTTGGCAATTAAGCCATTAGCTGATACGACTATCGTCAAATGGTATTATTATTTTATTAATATTATTATTTAACTTCCGTATTAAACCGCAAACGGAAACGTTGCCTAATCGCAATCACAGACCTCAGCGACACAACTGGTTTCTATGTAACTCGAAAACGGCGACAAGCGGCAAAGGCAATATCGTCATCGTTATTCATAAACGTTTTCATAGCGTTACTTAAAATCAGTAAGAGCAAGTTTAACGTCGACAGCCCATCTTATCCTATAAAATCTAGATTCTTAGATAACATTACCTAGGAAATATGCTTTAAAACATTTACAAAACTATAGTTTGATCGAGACTGCTGTACTGCGAATTATGTATGTGCGCGGCGAGACGGGGGAGCAGTGCAGGTCGCTCATTCGTCAACGGTACTGCGGTGTCGGTCATACTATATTACACGGTTCGCTTAACAATAAAGAAAAAAAAATACACGCAAGCAAACGTGGTGATTAATGCTCGTGCCCTCTCTGTATGAGAAGAGGCTTTTGCCCAGCAGTGGGACCGTAACAGACTGGTATTATTATTACTTACTTGGACTTATCATAGCCGAATATCTCCTTGATGTGTTTGGAGTAGTCCATCTCATCGTCGCCGTCGTCAATGAAGTCATCGAGCTCCGAGTCGTACTCAGACTCTGAATCTAGTGCACGACCTGTTCAACAAACATCATTATAACATAAAGAAGCGTCATTCGTCAACATTATAGGGATGTTGATGAAAAAAAAAAAATTTTTTTTCGTAAGGTAGATAAAAAAAAAATTGGACATGTATTTTTTATTTTTTTACGTAATTAAAAGATTACAGCAATACATTGAGTTAAAATGTGGCATGACGTCACCGGTAGATTTTATACTGACTTGTGACGTAGCTAGCTCCCACTCCCGAACTTTAATGCGTTTTATCTAAACCAATCAATCTTCCTAGCTTTTTTCCCCAACTATCTTGGGGTCGGCTTCCAGTCTAACCGGATGCCGCTGAATACCAGTACTTTACATGGAGCAACTGCCTATCTGACCTCCACAACCCAGTAACTGGGTAATGCGATACCACTTGGTAAGACTCGTGTCAGATTTTCGGGCTTCTGACGATGACGACTCGTAACGACTGTCAAAGATCCACGAATGACAGACGGGACCAACAGCTTAACGTGCTTTCTGAGGCACGGAGGAGTCTCGGTATTTAAAGATGGTCACCCATCCACTGACCAACCCCGGCAAGTGTAGCTTAACCTGATGAATCGACCCGTGCAGCTTGTTATTACTTAGCCACGAGCCCTTTTATCTAAACCATTTTTTATTTATTAATATAATGCAAAAATACGTAAAAATAAAGCAACACAGCAACGTACCATACGTTGCTGTGTTGCTGGTAGGGAATGCAATTTCGGCGGCTACGCCAAAGTGATGCAACATTTGATGTTAATTCCTTACTATTCAAAGCAATGGCACGTACAATTTTATCGGAGAGGCAACCGGATGGCGAGTGGTAATCTGGGTCTTGAAGTGATACCGAACCCCCCCGTACCGTCCGAATGGACCCCAAATGGACAAATATTGTTTTTTGACATGGCATTTGAAATTTTTGCTCTAATTCTAAGCAAAATTCACCCTCATTTTCAAAGATAAATCATCGGTAAGGAGTTTCAAGAATTATATTCAGCGGAAGACTTTATTTCAATTATAACGATGTTGGGGGGTGGCAATTTTTTATTATTATTTCAAAAGGGTAAAAACTTCAAAGCAACCGCATTTCCATCCAGTTGCCTCGTCCAAAAAATAATATTTTACCTTGGGGACTCTAACTACATTTTCGTCCTGCTACTATCAGTTCAACGCTTCGGAATATTTTCACTATAATAAGTTAAACAACACTTACGTTTCTTGTTCTTCTGATCCGGATGTCCTTTTCTCTTGACATCGCCTGGCGGGAACTGCCGCGAACCGTCCGGCTTTCTCGCACCATTCTTGCCCAAACAATTAATGTGTTTATCAAAATCAAATGTATTTGTTACCTTCGGCTTACTTGGGCCTGCTTTGTCATTAGGAGCACCAACTTTCCTGTCATCAGGTCTTTTGGAAGGCACTCCTTTACTGTCAGGCATTCTTTTATCGTTCTGTTTCTGAGATCCTTCGCCCGATGCCCTCTGTTTCGCTAGTAAAGCCTTGTCCTTGAAGCCGTTCTGTTGCGGTTGCTCTCTCTGCTTTGGCACAGGTTTACCTTGGCTGGTATGGCCGTTTAAGTGTTTACTATCAGACTGCTTACTTGGTACGGATAATTTTCTTTCATTAGAATTCTTATCTATCCTGTATGTGTTTTGGCTCTTTAAATCTATGTTTTTATTAACATCTTGCTTTAAGCTCTCTTTATAATTTAATCTTGATCTATCTACGGATTTGTCAACATTTTTGATTACCTTGTCAGAAGACCTACTGCTACTTTCTAATTTAGATTTTGCCTTTTCTAATTTTTCTCTGTCTCTGTTTAGTCTGTCTATGTCTCGTTCGATGCGTTCTCTCTCTGCCTTCAACTTGTCAAGTCTCTCTCTGTCTGTCCTTTCCTTTTCACGTTCAGCCTTATCTTTGTCTAGTCTTAGTCTATCTCTTTCTTTCTGTAGTTTTTCAATTTTCTCCCTCTCAATTCTCTCCCTGTCAGCAAGCCTGTCAGAAGGTCTATCGGGTCTTTCAGAAGGTCTGTCGGGTCTTTCAGAAGGTCTTTCTGTCCTGTCAGATGATCTATCTGGTCTGGAAGGACTGTCGTTTCGAGAGTTGGAGTTATTCAATTTGTCGGAGACTTTCGGGATGCGGCCGAAACCAGTAGTTGGTTCTGGTCTTCTCTCTCTTTCCACGTCTCTTTGTTGTCTATCATCTCTTGGAACTGAAATACACAATCGAAGATTATTTAACTAATTAATTAATTATTTGTAGTAAGATAAAAAAAGACTTTATAGAATAATGAGTTCATGATAAAAACGCATCGGAACGCAACGCGATGCGGATCGAAGCGCACTTTCACACTACCGATATTCGTACGTGTCCGAAACACGAACCATCTGTATTTGTTCCATCTACGTACCTTTCTTACCACCTCCTTTCTCGGCATCCAACCTTTCCTGTCGCCGCTGCCGTCTCGCCTGTTCCTCCTCATACTCCCGCTTCTGTTTCTTAGTCATCGGCCTCTCCGCGCCTGGTTCCATCTCAGCTACAGCCTCCTTCCTTTTACCGATCTCCACCGGCTCACTTTTCTTTTGCTCAGCCAGTTTCAACAATTGGTTGAAGTCCATAGGAGGCGGAGCCGGTTTACGGAACTTGGGTTTATCAGGCTTAGTTTCTTTTTTCTCAGGCTCATATTTTGTTGGGGGGCTGGGCTCTCGTTCTTAAACAAAAAATATAAACTTGTAACACTATTGACGATTTTTTTGGTGTTAATTAATTTCTAGAATTTGGAATATTCACTACAACATTATACGGTCATTACTGCATGTTGCATGTCACATCCATGAAAAATACTAGTGTGTGATGTGATGACTGAACATGAGTCTTCAATACAGGTGGAAAATTCACATGTAGAAAAACTAAGTAAATCGGTATACGAAACATCACGTGGTGTGCCGGCGCTTTGCCCGCGTAATATCTTTTTTAATAATAGCCAATATTACTCAGCGATATTATAGCATACTACTGGTGAAAGATGTTTTTTTTTTTCCAGTATTTTTTGAGTTTATCATTAGAAACAAAAATGCGAATCTTTCCTATATAATATTAGTAGTGTAGATAAATGTCAATTAAGGTTGCTTTTCCGAAAGCGACCGCAACCGCTAGCGGAAACGTCGCCCAATCACATGACAGACCGCAGCGATTCAACATGCCGTTACAGTTTTAATTACAAACGCG
The DNA here is from genome assembly GCA_948150665.1 of Conistra vaccinii. NCBI lineage: Eukaryota > Metazoa > Arthropoda > Insecta > Lepidoptera > Noctuidae > Conistra > Conistra vaccinii. The sequence goes on from OX411324.1 coordinate 1,523,533, forward strand.
GCGTCACAAATTCGCGGACAGCGGCAAATCTCTTCAGTTCAGCGATAGTCAATTGCATAGTCAAAAATACGTGTTGTCAGCCTGTTAGTGACAGGCAGTGATCTGCGGTCGGCACAGCGTCAGGCGATAACGTAGCATCCGCATCGCCATCTATGGAAACTTTTCTTAGACTTACATAAAAACTAGTCGTGTTGCTGCGTTCTGTCTTCGGAAGAGCATATACATGTATCTAAAACACAAATTATGTATTTGTTTTACCTGCAATTTCACCTTTCCGCCTTCTCTTATGAGGCACAGGGTCATCTTCATGTCTCAAGGCGTGTTTCACTCTCTCTCTCGTGCCATTCAGATCCTTTTTCACAGAATTGTCTAGAAAAAAAAAACAAACATAAGCAATTTAATTTATTTCTCAAACATACTTTGGAAATTCGAGCATTATTTTGACAACCTTCTTCGAGATAAATCGAAAATGCTGTACTGGCCAAATACATGCGAGCGTCTTTGGCCGGCAATGTTTGTATGAAAATCCATATCATTGTTTTGTGTTTAGCCGGCGAATAAATTACTTTGACCCATATCAATTTTATCAACCGTAGCTAAAATGTTTAAGTCTCTGATCTGCCCCCACATTCAGAATCCCTTAAAGCTCTACGTAAGCGAAGAGCAACATGGCTTCGTAGAGTCTACATCCACAAGTACCAACCTGATACTGTTCACCGAACTATTAATGAAGACAATGGACTCAGGTTATCAAGCTAATCTCATATTATACAGATTTTAGTAAAGCTTTCGATAAGGTGTCACACGGAATATGATTAGTAAATTACGATCATATGGTATCACGGGGTCGTTACTTTCGTGGTTCATGACATCTTGTGGATAGATCTTTCTATGTGGTCGTCAACTGTTTTCGATCAGCCCTACGTTATATCTCGTCTGGCGTTCCACAGGGATCTCATTTGGGGCCAGTTTTGTTTAATAAAAATATTCCCAATTATCTTATTATATCTTTAAGCGCAGGCCACACCGCCAGCTTAGCGGGCGGAGCGGGCGAAGCGAACGAAGGAAACTATACAAACTACGCGAAATATTGTAGCTCGCGGTGTGAACCGAAGTATGTAAAGAGGTGAAACGTTCGCCCGCTCCGCCCGCTAAGCTGGCGGTGTGGCCTGCGCTTTATGTATGCAGACGACTTAAAATTTGTCAAACTTGTTAAATCTAAAGATGATGCCTCTGCCCTACAAAGCGATGTAGAAAGGCTTGTTCAATGGTTTCAAACCAACAAGATGTATCTTAATCCGAGCAAATTTTCGTAAGCATTATGTAATAGACCAAGGTTATTATATCGATGGAGTAAAAATTGCTGAACAGAACACAATGAGATACCTTGGTGTCCGTGTTACGTTTGATCGAAAGCTAAGGTTTATTCCACACATAGACAATATAATAAAAAAAGTCCTCTAAAATGCTAGGATTTGTTATAAGGAACTCTAAACAGTTTAGGTGTATAATTATGCTTTATAATTACTTAATTCGAAGCATATTGGAATATTGTAGCGTGATCTGGCGTCCACACTATGCCACACACTCGTTGGTTGCGTCTAGAACGCGTTCAAAAGCGTTTTCTAGCAAAAAAACTAAAAAAAAAGCGTTCATACAGACTGAAACACTTTAAAATGGTTTCGCTAGCCAATCGCCGACGCATTAATGACGCAATGTTTGTTTGCAAAGTAATGAACCATAAAATTGACTGCCCTCAAATATTGCACACCTTTAATTTCCGTGCTCCTTCAAGAATTCCTCGCAGTCCCATAAGACCACTGCCCAGCGCAGAGGAAAACGGTTTTAGGCGCCAATTGCCCCTATGCAAGGTTATTTATTTATTGTTTTAGTTCGGACAACAATATGGTCCAATTTGTTAGTAAAATACCTTATCACTAGTGTTAGTAGTACACAAAACAAGTAAAAAAAAAATGAAAAATAAATAGCAAATGACTGCGGCAGGATGTGCAGAGAATGTTATGCAAGGTCGTAAATAGCTACAGTGATCAAATCGATGTGCACTTTGAGAGTTTAGGTAAATTGAAAGCCAAATTTCGTAAATACCTTCCTAAATAGATGCGTGTGTTTACATATAATAAGTATCTTATATAAGCCAAAAGTGTAATATACTTATACCTTTGTATATTACACTTTTAGATAAGTAATTAAAAACTAGATTAATAATTATTTTTGTACAACTTCTTTATGCATGCGGAGTTTGCCTGCAAGTGATTGTTGCAACTGTTGTATACACACTTTTACATTTTACCTTGAGCATAGAACCTGTGTAAACAATTGTTGGTGAACCAATAAAAATAAATATATAAACTATGAAAACTCTTATCCGTAGTGTAATTTAAAAATGGAACGAACTTTTTACTTCGACACCTTTTTACGACGCAACCAAGGACGTAAATTATCAAAGATTTTATTTATATTTCGATTTGGCTTGCAAATAGAGCTGTATAACGTAAAGAAGAAAAAAATTAACATATTGGTACGAAAGCCCACGCCCAAAACCATGTCACATCGTTTTACGGTCAAAACCGTATAAAATCGTTAGTTTAGTTAGATGATTCTGAACCCGGCTCGGTGGGAAGTACCAGTCAGAAACGTCTCAATTTTACGGGACCCCATTTCTGCTATGTCAAAAAAAAATAGGCAGATGGTTTCATCACAATATGTCTGATATTAAAAATGTACATAGGTTCCGTAATTTTATAACGAAAAAAAGTTTGTTTAAAGACATTTTGCGTGGCACATATAAGACAGATCGGTTAAAAAAATCAGCTCAACAACGCAATGATCTTATCATTCATAGCGTTATTTACGTTGTTCATGGGCGTACCCAGCTTTTGGGCCAGGGGGGGGCAAATCAGAAATCCCCCCCCAGATGTTTTACTAATTTGATATTACTGCTGCTGCTGTTTTGATCGACTTCAACAAAGAAGGACGTATTAAGCTTTTTTTTTTATATGTATGTGTATCTATATTTTTGTCCATTGTGTAATTTAATTTTTTAAATGATACACGTATTTTCAAAATAGCTTCATAATTGACGAAAATGTCGTTAACCATACATAGTAAAAAAAAACAGTCGAATATAGAAAATCCTCCTTTTTTAAAGTCCGTTACAAATAATAGATACGTCACGAAAAGCCGCGCAGCGCGGGTTTTTTCTAAAATTAATTCAAAATAATATATTGTAATTGTAAAAGAAGTCTTATCGTGACTGTAACTTAACTGTTATGGACAACAGTACTTAGGCATACAAAATCCAGGGGGGGGCAGCTGCCCTCCCCTGCCCCCCCCTGGGTACGCCCATGGTTGTTGAGCTGATTTTTGTTTTAACTTATGAAGAAATGCATTAGCAATCTGTTTCAAAACGATTCAGATTCTGATTGATCATGTATTACGCAATTAGGGTCCTATGTTTTTAGTTTTTTTTTTTTTTTTTTATCTTTTGTAAGTTACCGGGGTTATTAAAAACCTGTTTTCAGACATTTTAAATTTCACCTATAACTCCAAAAACCAAAAGAACGTTTCAGAGTCGCCCGGCAAACGCGCGGTTCTGTAATGCTCCTATTCCTCACGACACCGATGATGAATCCGACAATGACTAGAAATTAAGTTTTTTTTCAATAAACAGTCATTTTCTTACCCCAGTTTCCTTTAGTCCAATTTATTAAAAAAAAAAACCTTTTAATTTCAGTGCCATGGCTTTTTTTTTTTTTTTTTTGGGTGGGAATTCATCAAATGACTTCTCCCGCTCTGGGCGGAGCGGAAGGGCGTGTCAGACCCACCCGTGTTCCTTCCCTTGCCTAGACCGGGGCCACGGTTTCCCCTTAGGACTTATCCGCAACCCCAAGTGCCATGGCTTGGGGTAAGTTCAATATTAATCGTACGTAAAAACGCCGCAATACAATTTATTAATAATTCCTGATTATCTATAAGTTGTCTGATTAGTAGCATGCGGCACAAAATTTTTCTGATTTAATTTTTGCTACATCTGGGCCAGACTCCAGACTGAATGCCATGTTACCGATCGAAATTTTTCAGCACATTCAAAATGGTTTCAACACTTATGAATTTTTGATGCTCACTGTCTTCTGAAAAATGATTTATTCGCATCAACTGACCATTGACCAATGTTCACTTGAAAACAAGGTTTTCAAACGGGTTGCCATGGGTTTTATTTTTAGCCTCATTTTTAATTTTCTCAAATGGTCTCCTGGGTACGTGTGACGCTATTGGTTTCTGAAAATTGTGTTTTCGGAATCTAAAATCAATTGTTCAACTACATTCTGAAAATCAGGCCGATTGCTATGAAACAGTTCGGTATTTTTTTTACTTATTTAAAAATGCGCTCAGGTCAGACGTGACGCCGTAAATTTCTGATATTAGGATTTTTGGATTCAGAATAACTAAATCTATCGATTTTATACGGTTTATTCGATGTATTTCGTAAAACCATAAGGCAAAAATTTTGATCATTGGTGGTACCATTATTAGAGCGTGAAAAATTATCGTTGTTCGTCATTGATTCTGGAATTTATAATTATTTAGCTTTCGCTCGCGGCTTCGCCCGTGTAGAGGTTGGAAATTGCTTAACCCACGGGAACGTACTACCGGGATAAAAAGTATCGTAAGTGTTAATCCAGTTCTATCTGTGTGCCAAATTTCATTCAAATACAATCAGCCGTTTTTGCGTGATTGAGTAACAAAAATACAAACTTTCACATTTATAATATACATAGAATTTACTTAGTTTGAATTTCCGCGCATTATTTGAGAAAGTACTTTACAAGCCTTGGCCGCAACCAGGCATTGATGGACTTCACGTATGTGATCACGATCGTACATCAATGCCCCTTTTGCAGGCTGCGGCAGTAAAGTACTATTTTATCATATTTTGTGACCATAAAAACAATCTTTAATACAAATGAATAAAAAGTAAACAGAAATGATGAAAAACCTTCTAAATATATGTAAACAAGACCTTCCAATCAGATCAAATACCAAGTTAATAAATGTTAATTAGGAACACAAAACTATTACAAGCAGAGAAAACAATGTAAAATTACTCTACCTCACTTAAACTACACGGGCAACTAAATCTTACAATGTCATAATTCATAAAACACAACTATTAGTAGAGAAATTAATTTCAGTGATTATTAACAAGGTGTAGATTATTATTTTGGGTCAGTAGGAAAAAATATGTAAATACAATAATAATTGATAGCATGAACAAAGAAAAAGGAAAAATGGTATGATATCCATGAGCAGGCCAAGGGAACAGAGGGACACAGGTAACCCTTTTTTTTAATCCTTGTAAGATCGAAGTTTAAAATTGAGTATGTGGTTTCGTAGAACAAATTTATCATCTCTAATAATTTTTCATACTAAAATACATCTCAAATAAAATACTTACAAAAAAAAATAACAATGACATCCACTGTGCAGTGAACTACAGTTCTTTCATAGTGATTTTACCTCTGACACCAACCCAACTGCAACCTTATGGAGTCAAGAATAAAGATCACTGTGCTGTAAAACCAGAGGTAAAACTACTATGAACTGTATCACCACTATATCATAAACAATATATTTTCTTGTAGTGATGATAGATTTATCTCAGAACAAAATTGGATAAGTGAAATCTTAACTGCATCATAAAGCTTTCCTGAAAAACTATAACTAACCACAATTGACTATAACTATAATTGAATTTTAAGTGACTTCTGTAATAATTTTGACCTACATATATAATATATTCCTAGAAATAAATTTACACTTACTTCCAACAGGGAATTTGGGTACATCAGGCATTTTACTGTACTTTTCCATCATTTTTTCATATATAGCGGCTGCTTCCTGGGACTCATAGCCATAGTCATCCTGATCAGGCTGGTCTGGGCCCTCGCGCGTGACTGCAGTGTTGTCCCGATCAATGGCATCCGCAATCACAGACTTGTTGGCTGACTTGATGACCTTTAAGGTCTTCTGTATTTTCCTCAAGGCTTTAGGATCCCTCAAGGCACTCAGCTCCTCTCGTTTCTTCTGAGCGTCGATTCTCTTTTGCTTTTCTTCCTCATCTTTCTTTGCCAAAAACTTTTGAATGTTTGCTGACAACTTGTCTCTTTGCTTCTGCTCCTTTTTGGGAGGATCGAAGCGAGCCTTGTAATAAGCATTTTCCTGAAATCACATCAGTGAGTTGGTGATAAGTACTCATTGACAATCACTTGACAATAACAACAATGTAAAAGTACGTCCAGCTGCATCATGTACAAGTTTGTAACGAAAGTCCATAAGTATTAATTCTATTATTATTGCACAGAAACACTAGCATTATCATTAAATTACTTATCTGATCAAAAAGTATGCGCATAATATTTCGCAAAATAAGTACTGAAACTCACAGATGACTTTTGTTGTTGATTTCGTTGAGCAGCTAATAACGTCTCGCGGAACTCCATGTTCTCGCAATTTAACTATTCTCCAGAGGTAAAACTTCTACGAACATAACAGCATTGCAAAATTTTCACAAATTATTTTATAAAAATCGTAAAATACGTGTCATGCCCGATTTTGATACACAATCCCACCATTTTCTGGAAACGTACTGACCAGTGTTGCCACTTGTCTGCTAGCTGCTAGGCGACCAGAGATCAGAGACCTTGTTGCTAGATATATCTGGCAACAATTTAAGCGGAGAGAGCACAGACTACAATTATATATAGGGTGAAAAGTGCAAAGTAGGCAAGCAATTTGCCCTGTTTTAATAGAGAAAGACAACGGACCTTAAAAACTATATATTTTTTCGTTACACTATAAGTCATAGTAACACATATAATAAATGACATTGGCATTACAAGAAAAACACGTGAAGAACTTTTAATTACGTATAACAGTTATCATCCTCCAAATCTTGCCCATATTCCAATGGCGTAGACGAAGCATGTCACCTGTCTTGGTATATCACTTTGCAGACACTCCATAAATCATTTCTTTGGTCTTCTTTTACTTAGAATAATTCCATTCACATTCATAGATAGAAAAACAAAAGTACTACATCATTAACGTCCAGCTTCACAAAAGCCACAAATAAAAATATTCAATCCCGTAATCCCGTTGAATCCGGGCAATCTGATTACCTAAAACAATATGTTTGGCTTGCGATAAAACATTAATTTAGTACTAGGCCGCACTGTGATTGCGGTTTATTTATTTATTCATATAACAATTCGCATTGTGTCTGAAATATTTGTACATTAATTAACTTATTAAAACAAAAAAAAAATTAAAATTAACAAAAAAAAAATTAATAAATTATGAATTTCAAACAGTAGTTTCACCAAAACAGAAAATGTGAAAAAAAAAAAATACCAATAACATGTGATAAATATTAAGCAATTAGATAAGTCAAACCGTAAATCGATAATATGTCAATAAATTTAAAATAGTATTTGACGGCGCCTTCATATTTAGAATAGTGTTAGTTGAAGTTCATAGATGTCGCTGTTAGCTTAGAGTGTCATGTAATTGAATTGTCTGTGTCTGCTACGTCACTTCCGAAGACATGACACTCTGACACAACACCGAGCGCTAGTGCGCAGTGAAGCGACGATTTACTGGCAGTATGATTTGAGACTCGGTCGGGATCGCACAGGTGTGCTACGCGCTCGGTGGAGTGTCTGAATTGTGCTACCTATTTTGTACGGGTATTTAGTGGTGATTATTTTAAAAGGACATTAAGATTAAAATTAAGTGATTGTGTTATAACGAGTGCTTCTATTTTCTTCGCCCGACAATCCACGCCTACCTGTAAAGTACTACTTAAGAATTGTGATCATGGATCTTATTAATATCGCTTATGAGGGCCTAGTCCCTTTATCAGAAGTGGGATTCGAAGGGCAAAGACCTGAAGAAAATAACGACGACAGTGTTGTGGCCCCGCCAACATCTAACTTATTGCAAAATATGGAGATTTTGCTATCGCGACTGCTGGCAACCGGTCAACCGCAATCGTCTTTCAACGCAACTACACGATTGATACGGTTTGATCCTGATGATGCTGATGCTGACATAGAAGGCCACAAATCAATAGATTGCCACAAGCGGCAGGACGAGACTTCACCCCAAATGAAGACTTCGAATGAACCACCAGCACCGAACGTTTGGTGAACCTGTTACGTGTGTGGACAACCTGGACATGTTGCATCGTCGTGCCCAGACCGAAAAGGAGGCAGTGGGGTAGCGGTGGCTGTGGTTAAGGAGGTCAACACCTGCGAACCCAAATCAACTAGCAGTAACCTGACCACGTCATCCGGTGAGCTCGTTTCTTTTCTATTTGATAGTGGATCTGCTTGTTCGTGTAATTTGCCAAAAAGTTCCCGGGTACTATGCGCTGTAATTTAGTGTGTGAAGATAAACTTGCATTAGTTCAGATATTGAAAAAGTATAGTGAATTCTTTATTGACGTTTTAACTACGCGTCACGTTGCGACAGATGTTTTTCGTTTATACCACTGTATCCTTTGGGCAAATTAAGAGGGCCAATTAAGTAGACAGAGAGACATGGTTATATTCACGAGAAAGTGGTCGAAATGCAGCATCCGAATCGGTTCTGACTACATTTACCCGTGATGCACCTATAGGACTTCACACCGACGCAAGGTCTGGCGGGTACGGAGCAATATTGATGCTTCTCATATCGCATCTTATTTTTGCCGGCAAACTACTGATACAGAATCGTGGTATCGCTCTTGCAAATTGGAGGCCCTGGCCATCGTTGGAGCTGTTGGCGGTTTCATGCATTGCTTGTACAGGCGGCATGTTCATTGTCTATACAGACCGTAGCTCCCTCAAGACATCGAGGTCAGGGATTGGCCTCGCTCCGCGCGTTTACGGTTGGTGGTCCTTTTTACAGGTCTATTATTTCGATATTGTCCACGGGCAATGGAGTGGCATGGAACACGCTAATTTTCCGTCCAGAAATCCTATTCCGGAGTTGGTGCATGGTCCCGTTCCAGTCTTGGTAGCCAGGTGAAGCTGAAACTGCCCAGTTTGTTTACTTGCTTTCGGGTTGGCTTTTAGTGGAGCGGTGGGTGCGACTGCGACTCTAGATTCAGGATCTCATCGGTGGGCGTAGCAGTCGAAGGCTGTGGCTCACACTTGCGACGTTCCTGGGGGAGTATAGAACAGGAGGGTCGAGCGTGGTAAGGATGGCTTTGGCTCCCAGTAGTCCCGGGCTCACTTACTTTGGTTTTAATTAGTTGTGTTCACACGAAGGTTGAACTCCTTGGTGCGGACGAAGCTCTTGTTGGGATTTGTGAGCAATTTTGGTTCCCAGGGATGGCAAGGCAGGTGTTAAAGTTTGTTGGGTCGTGCATTGTGTGCAGAGCTTCAAGGGGATGTTCGGGGCTCAAAGGGTCGGACTTTATCCGATGCCTAGGGTTTCTGCACCATGGCATACTATACATATGGGCATCGCGGGGAAGTTGGGTAGTGGAAGCGAGGGCAAGGAGTATTATTCCGTCCGTTCCGTCATGGCTAATTCTTTCGCTTAAATGTGTCCTTCTCGAGAGCACTTCCTCTTTGGAGGCAGCTGCTGCTGTTGTAATACTAAAGGAGGATGTTTGTCTTTTCAGCGTGCCTTCACGGATCATTGCGGATCGAAGCGGGTGTTGTATTGGCGCAGACAGAGCAATTTTGTGGTGACCATGGTGTAGAGTTGTATCTTATTGCTACTAGTTCTGGCAGGGCAGGTTTTCGGGTAGAGAGAGTTATGCGGACGTCGGGGTGCTTACGTGCTATAATGGAAAGTGACCCGGGCGGGACCTGGCGTGACCTGGCGTGACGAGCTTCTCTGAGTACTAATAGCGTTGAATAGTACACGGTCTAGTGTAACTGGGTACACACCCACAGAACTTGTGTTTGGCATTCGGGCGCGGTCTTTGGGTCTAGCACGCATAGCTTCAAATTCAGTCTGAGTCTCGGTTAGATATGAAATTCGTGAGATAGCATCCGAGAATATTAAGAAAGCGTTTCAATTGCGGTAGGGCAACAGTGAGGTCGTTTTCCAAGGGATCAAGATTTTGTCTTCATTGAATGTAGTGATAGAGATCAGACTAAACTTCATAGGAAATTCAGAGGTCCCTTTGTTATAACTGACGTTTTAGACAACGACAGGTACGAATAAAAAAACTTAGATGGTCTAAATTTGCGTGCAGTACCCGGGGGCTATGAAGGCTTGGTAGATATAGCTACCACCTTAACCAATAACTTAGAGGAGGCCGAGACGGCGGTCCGCAACCGGGGAGTGGAGTGGGTATCATCTTGTGATGACAGTGATACCTTGTCATATGCAGTTCACGTACGTTAACCGCCAGCTCTGGAACCCTCTCGGCCTCCGAGAGTGAAGAAAGGTAATTAAAAGTAACATTGCTACTAATCTGTGAGATTAACTAACTGTGTGAGGGACTGGCTCATGCGGGTCGACGTCCTATGATATATGTAGTTGCGGGGTAGACGTCGATAGGGTGATCTAAGGAACTGGCCTATGCGGGTCGATGTTCCGGATCCTATCATTTCACTGATCGTCTAGTCTGAGAGGCTATGAGATCGATTGGGATATATGTGGCTAAAATAAGTCATCGGAGGGACGCTGATAGATTGTCCGGTCCATGTTATCTGGAGGGTAACTGGTCGAAGGGACACCTATTGCGATATGTGTGGCACTAGTGAGTGATCGGAGGGACGCTGATAGGTAGTCCGGTCCATGTTATCTGGAGGGTAACTGGTCGAAGGGACACCTATTGCGATATGTGTGGCACTAGTGAGTGATCGGAGGGACGCTGATAGGTTGTCCGGTCCATGTTATCTGGAGGGTAACTGGTCGAAGGGACACCTATTTCAGTTGTCCGGGTCAGCTCGTAGTGGTTGAGTTTGTGGGGAGGGACGCTGACGGCTTATCCGGTCCATGTTATCTGGAGAGATAGCTGGGTGAAGGGATGCCTTAACAGTTGTCCGGGTCAGCTCCTAGAAGTTGAGTTTGTGGGTTGTAAAACGTTGTAATGTACGTCAGTGATGGACGAGAGTACAATGTAATGTATCTACCAGTTTTATTCTCTTTACAGAATAATGGGCAAGAGGCGACTTAAGAGGATGGAGACGCACGAGGACGTGCGAATGTCAGTCTGGCCGTGACGGCGCCTTCATATTTAGAATAGTGTTAGTTGAAGTTCATAGATGTCGCTGTTAGCTTAGAGTGTCATGTAAATGAATTGTCTGTGTCTGCTACGTCACTTCCGAAGACATGACACTCTGACACAACACCGAGCGCTAGTGCGCAGTGAAGCGACGATTTACTGGCAGCAGCGTTGTCACATCTACCAACTTTGTGGTAGATCTACCTATTTCACCTCCCGTCTACCTATCTACCAACTTCGGCCTCAAATCTACCTATTTTTCAAAATATTACTATTGAAAACATTTTTTAGGAACACACAATTTGAGCCATGCATGACGGATAGACGACACTGACACTGACAGTTAGCAGCGTTCCGAAACGATCCGGCTCCGATTTTGGCGCGATATTTCTCTTTCCGTCGCGTCGGTATTGATGTGAGCTGGAACGGAGTGAGCGTGACAACGATACATTGTGGGTTGTTTGTGGACAAATTCGGACAAAATTATCGCGAACCGGAACGTTTGACTTTTTTTGATGAAAAGTGAGTTCGCGCGTTTTGTTTATATTTATTATTTCGTTCGCGGCCATTTGAATTGTGTATGTGCTTTTTTACCTATTCTCGTCTCGTTACCATCACATCACCATCACCAATAAAAGAATAAAACCTCTTTAGAACAGAAAACGTTTTTATTTACTCGAATTATTAATTCTCAAAATGTACTGTTTGGGTGGTAGATCTACCAATTTTTCATTCAAAATCTACCTATTTCTACCTATTTTTGACATGCCATCTACCGATTTTCTAAAATCAGGTGTGACAACACTGACTGGCAGTATGATTTGAGACTCGGTCGGGATCGCACAGGTGTGCTACGCGCTCGGTGGAGTGTCTGAATTGTGCTACCTATTTTGTACGGGTATTTAGTGGTGATTATTTTAAAAGGACATTAAGATTAAAATTAAGTGATTGTGTTATAACGAGTGCTTCTATTTTCTTCGCCCGACAATCCACGCCTACCTGTAAAGTACTACTTAAGAATTGTGATCATGGATCTTATTAATATCGCTTATGAGGGCCTAGTCCCTTTATATTAATTAAATGATTGTAAATATTATTGTGTCAAATGATTGTAAATATTATTGTGTCAAATAAAAATAAAGTCTAATAGTATTTAATGTCATAAGTTAAATAATAAATATTAAAACTATCTACTATCATTCGTCACCAATTCAGATACAGAGTATAAACATTTACTTAAGAGGAATGCTTTAAGTTTAGCTTTGAATAGAGTACCTTTGTAAATCAATGATCTTATGTCAGTAGGCAACTTATTAAATAATTCTACTGCTTGGTATTTAGAGCAATGTTCAGTAATATTAAGTTTAGGTGCAATTTTATTTTTTATAACCTTTCTTCTAGTGTTCTCTCTAAGTTCACGTTTTTCTTGTGATTCGTGCTCGTGTATGTATTTTGCAAAGTAGCTGAGTACAACTAGAACATATAAACTTGGTACTGTTAATATACCTAATTTTTTTAAATATTCTTTACATGACTCTCGTTGTGGGATTCTAACAATCGTTCTTAATGCACGTTTCTGTAGTATGAATGCTCTTTGGCAATTATACCCGTAACTGCTTCCCCAAAACATAATGCTGTATCGTAACCTGGATTCTACCAATGCATAATATTATACTGCTTTTAGCTGCTTTTGATTAATATCGTCCCTGAGGTTTCTTAGCGCGTAACAAGCTGAAGATATTGAGGAGTCAATGGCGGTGAGCTCTTTTTTCCAATTTAATTGGGAGTCTATATAAACCCCTAAAAATTTAACTTCCTTTACTAGTCCAATATTATCCCCTTTGAGCGTGACATCTATGCTATCATTGTTACGTGACGTTGTTTTAAATAGCATAACATGGGTTTTGTTTGAGTTTATTATTAAATTATTAGCTGTAAACCATTCATAAAGGTTTTTTAAACACATATTTACATTTTCTGACAAGTCATTTATGTTTGGCGACCCGATTACGGCGTTCGTGTCATCTGCAAACATCACAAGTCCTGCGTCGGGTTGGGTATTATTCATAAAATTTTGTAAATCATTCGTAAAAATTAAATATAAAATTGGTCCCAAAATTGAGCCTTGAGGCACACCGCGGCTTATTTTGGTTATTTTTGATTTATATATTATTTCACTCACACATTTTACGTCACAATTGTTTGCAGTAATGTCTTTTACTTCTACGTACATTTTACGGTTTTCTAAATAAGATTTGAATAGATTTAACGCTTTACCTCTTATTCCATAATACTCTAGTTTAGCCAGAAGTAGCTCGTGATCCACTGTGTCAAACGCAGAACTTAAATCAATAAATAATCCCGCTACCTTCATTTTGTCATTCAATTTACGAATAATGTCATTTACGAGATTATCTATCGCATCTGAGGTGCCTATCCCCTTTTGATATCCAAATTGTCTAAAGTTTATTATTCTATTTAGATTTAAGTGGGCCATTAACCGAGATTTCATTATTTTTTCAAAAATTTTCGATAAAATTGGTAGTAAGGATATTGGCCGGTAGTTTTTAGGATCCGTTCTTGTGCCCTTTTTGTGTAGCGGAACCACTTTTGCCAATTTAAGTTGTTCAGGAAAAACAGACTCCTCAATACATTTATTAATGAATTCAGATAGAGGATAAGCTAATATTTCTATGTTATCCTTTGGTTTATTTTTGGTTGCATGGTATATAGCCGCATTACTGTGTATTTCCACATTTTCCAATGGCGAAATAGAAACATGTTGAAATCTCTATTTTCTGTCAATGTTCGCTAGAATGTTTGACCGGGGTAATAGAGATTTCAACATGTTGTGTTGTGATTGGGAATGTTTCGCCAGTGCGCACAGCACAGTTAGAGATTTTGTGGTTATCTACGGGTAGCATGCAGCGAAAAACTGTAGAGCGGCCTCTGGCTTACACGATCAATCCAGAAAGAATCAAGATAAAACCAAACTGCCTGAGTGACCGTCATATGTTAAAAGAAATCGACTATTTATTGCGACAGAGTGACAGCACTAGTAAGTTACCATAGACTAGCTGGGCTGTCTGTGACAGTGACAGTTTATACCATCTCTTTTTCTCTTTTCAAAACTTGACGGAAGACGAAAATATGGTTCGTGTGTATTTCTACGATTTATATCTGAATATTTCAATAAAATCACTTACTAAATATGTTAAATTAAGTGTGGCTTATATGTTATAAGTGATATCAGTGTTATACAGCACATTATTTCTAGATACGATGTGGAAACATTTTTGTAAATCCTATTTGTTGTTCCGCTGCAGGCCACCTCCAAGAAGAAGACCAGGAAGTTACGAGGACACGTGAGCCATGGCCACGGTCGTATCGGTAAGTTCTATTTCTTATTACTATAATTATACAAACATTACAGCCAACTTGTTAAGCCTAACCTATAAATTATTTCTAACTGTTAGGCCGGGCTCAACATGCCTCCTAAACAAGTAATTCCTGGTTCTGTATACACCTAAGCAAAATGTGTAATGTGTCGATATTGATAGTTACTTGTCCAGTGTTGTTCTTACGCATGGCTTTTGTTATTCATATTCTGTTAGTTTACCATGACATGATTGAAATGATGTACTACCTGGTAAACAGAGATGAGGACTATGAGGAGTGAAACAAGACTTTCTACTTCTTGGTCTATGAGGAAAGATTAGTCCAATCCATTTACTTAATTTGAACGCAAGTTATCCCTTGATTCCCATTTGAACTTTTGGATATTCATGTCACAATGTCATTGTAATATTCTAGGCAAGCACCGCAAGCATCCTGGAGGTCGCGGTAACGCTGGTGGTGAGCACCACCACAGAATCAACATGGACAAGTACCACCCTGGATACTTCGGCAAAGTAAGTCAATGACCTACCACACATTTTAGTTATTCCTCAAGTGTATGCAGTGGTCTAATATTAGTTGTTTTTACCTGAACTTTATAACTAAGGTAACTCCCCAGAGTAAATATGCTAGGATCACAATGTTCGTGAACGCACAGCAACTAGGGTCACTGTGATAATTTTTTATAGAAACAATAATGCTAATTCAACTAGACTATACATTCAACTTTAAAACAAAACAGATGATGGATCAAAACTTTTTATATTGGTAAGGTACATGAATTGTATACAGACAGGGTAAAATGACTAAAAAAACACTAAATGACGAAAACAGGACCAAACCAAAACAATTAGCTATTGAAAATGAAATTGCATTAAAAGATTCAAGTATTTGATGTTGTTAAATATCTGGTGGAAGACTAAGCTCATCTTGCTATAGATATAGAATATTAATGTTTCTATAAATAATAATGTGCCATTATGTTTGTTCTAGCTCGGCATGAGGAATTACCACGAGAGGAAGAACAAGCTGTTCAACCCTGTGCTGAACCTGGACAAGCTGTGGACCCTCGTGTCTGAGCAGTCGAGGCTCAAGTACGCCACGGCCACCGACGGCAAAGTGCCCGTCATCAACATTGTCAAGGCTGTAAGTATACTGACAATGATGAGCTAATGAATATTCAGGGTATTTTTAAATAGTTGCCCACAATTTTTGTTAGGCTACCTGTAGATGGCCCAACATACATACTACAACTTTTTATTATTTGCATCTTTGCATCATCATAATATGAGGCGGCGCGAATCGCCCAATAAACGATTAGGTTGGTGATGCAGGACTAATTTAATAAATGGAGGATGGTGATCAGTTCTGAACAAAAAAAACAGTGCCATTAAAAGGCTATGTGCCGAAATTTAAACCTTAGGGCATTCACCAAGTATAGTGATTGTCTTGCCCTCACAGCGTGAGAGCCATTCTAATAAAAAGAATTCCTCAGAAAACAAAAAGCATGTGCGATGCTTTTTGTTTTCCGAGGAATTCTTGCACGTTCTATGGCGACCCAGCGTTCATCGATCGTGTGGTGTGAGAGGCGTACGTCAAACCTGTACAATTGCGCTAATCAAATTAATTTCTATTAATTTCAGGGTTACTACAAGTTACTCGGCAAAGGCAAGCTCCCCAAGCAGCCCGTCATAGTTAAGGCCAAATTCTTCTCCAAGACAGCCGAGAGGAAGATCAAAGCTGTGGGTGGTGCCTGTGTTTTGTCTGCGTAATTTAAGTATACATTAAAAAAGTGAAAATCATGCTTGCAGTTCTTATTTTATTGTTCCTATCCCCCAAATACAACTACACACACTAACATTTCACTTAGGGTCGGGCCACACCTGCCGAACGTTCCGCGGCGGAACGCTCCGTCGCGTCATATTTCTATGGACGTAACGTTCGGCTGATGTGTCATAGGTAACTTGAAAAACATTAAGAGCGTATTCAACCGAACGTTCCGCGGCGGAACGCTCCGTCGCGTCATATTTCTATGGACGTAACGTTCGGCTGATGTGTCATAGGTAAGAGTCGGGCCACACCTGCCGATTTATCCTAATTAGGACTGCATCGTTAGTCTAGGTCTAGTGGTCACTAGCGGGGGCTGGCGGGGGATACCTGGGTACGATTCCCAGGTCGTTTCTGTTAGTAATTTTAACAGCATAATCTGTATTCTGGATGCCCAGTGAAGGCAATGGCTTGCCTCCTATGACATGGACGAAATATGGATGTAAGACACCTCTACCTACAAACCCATAAAAGAATACAAGCGTGACGTCTGAACTCATCGGACACCAGCACCACCGATGTGCTCGCGAACATAAAAGCACTGTACGGGATTGTGGTACTGCCGCATTCCCTATATATAAAGTAAAATTCAAGATGGCGGCTGTTAAAATTTTCATCATGTGTGTGTTTTGAGAGCGGTGGTGGCCCAGTGGTAACGGCCCCGACTTACGAGTTGTAGGTCGTGGGTTCGAACCCAAGCAGGCGCTTTACTTTGTGTAAATAATTTCATCACCACTACTCTTAAAACGGTGAAGGAAAACATCGTGAGAAAACCGGCATATCCTAGAACCAAACATTCGAAGACATGTAACATCTATCAACTCGCACTGAGCCCGCGTAGATTATAGCCCACTCCCTTTCACAGAGACCTGTGTCCCAGCAGTGGGAACATTAATAGGCTGATTGTATAGTTTTCATGGTTTTCGAAGATGCTAAACCCGATACTGAATTCAAAATGAAAATCCAAGATGGTGACTGCGATTTTTTTTCCAAATTTTCATCATGGATTTCGTTTCCATGGTTTTCGAGGGTTCTAAAGTCAATATGTAAATCCAAGATGGCGGCTGCTAAAATTTTGTTTTACATCATGCGTGAGAAGGAACTCCGTTCCTGTAGGCATAGGGGTAGGTGTAGGTGTCCCCTGACCTCACACGTTTTTTTTCGTGTAAGTAGATGTCCCACCTACCTTTAGCAGAAGTCAGTCGCACCATATTCATGGAAAACAAGTTGCATGACATTGTTTCAGCAACATGCTTGTGTTGTTAGGACCACTTCTTACAGTTTGAGTGTAAAGTATCTTGCTTTTAACTTGAAATTATGGGGGTACATAACTGAGCCAGTTAATTGCCACTAGTGTCATCAAGCAGACAAAGTATTCCTGTGAACTCCATTAGGTTGTAATAAAACAGCAGTCTTATAATATAGATAGCGTCACATGTAATAATACTTTATGCTTGCTTAAGTAAACTTAAGGTTAAGCATGATACATAACTATCGGTCATGCGAAATACTCAATACATTAAACTAAAATCATTATTAATTCATAGGATTCTTAAATATGTATATTCAAATAATAAACTATATGCGGCATTTTAAATGCAATTTCATGTAAAAGCAACACAACACAACATTGTGTAGGTACTAAATAAAATTATAATTACATCTCTTAAGGTGAGTACACAACAATAACATTTCCATGTAACATGCTTTCGAATGCTCGACGGTGTGTTCGACGAAACCGCGGTGTGTCAGCGTCGCGCCGTTGTGATGTGGTCGAGCCCCAAGTTTTATTTATTTATTTTTTATTAAAGTGTTGTACAAGTTCTGTTACAAATGCTCAAATATGCATTCACCTTTACAATAATGTACCTATTTATTATAAGCACTGGGTTTCGAATTATTATAAAGCAAATTATACCATGAGATCAGTAAAACAATATCCTTCAGATTTTTTCTTATTCAGTACTTAAATTAAAGAGATTTTTAGCAATTATGTAGCTAATTCTAAATCTGTAGTACTTTATGCTGGAGTAACTATGCTGCAATGACAAAATATAAGGCATTACATTATGATTAAACATAGGTAGTTCATGGCCTACGAAAACTATTATTATAAGCTGTATGTAGATTTAATTAAAACTGTAAATCCTCAAGGTATCAAACTTTCTCCCTTGATTTGATGTCATTGGGACATTTAATTAAATCGCACGTTTCCATTCTGCAGACAAAATTCTACTCATCAAATAATCTTGTCCAATTTGAATGAAATCCAGACAAAATTGTAAAATTTTCAAGCTGATTCCATTATGTAACAAATGGTAACTGCTTTGTGTATGTACACCTGATTTGTATAAATAGTGTCTGTCTTTAGCAGATACATATTTTGTTCTTGTTTTTCAAAGCTAGTTTCATATCTAACTCATATAATTTATATGGCGTTCTTTTGACCTTGCATTCAATCACTAGAATTGTAATTTATTGAAACAATTTTGTGTATAGAATCTACAAAGCCAAGATGCAAACATACATGACTGGAATTACTCCCAATAAGTTGTGATAACAAACACTTTGAATGTTCAAGCATTACCAATTTGAGATGATTTACGATTCAGTCAAACATGTCAGTTTTTATGGCATTAAGTGTATATTGTCACTGTGTGTGTCTGCCTCATCTGTGGGACTTGCTCTGGAGGAGCTTGTGCCTGGACCACATCTGCAGGCCTCGCCTGCTTGGCCTTTTTGCGAGCAGCATCACTCTCAGCATAGTACATCCCCAGCCTAGTTTTAATAGCTGCCAAAGCTGCTCCATTGATCTCATCATGGAAAATATTTGTGTATCTCCACTGTTTCACCATAGGACCCCTCTTCCGTTCTTTCTTAATTTTCTTTTCTGGTTTCGGTTCAATGTGATGATGCATGAGCTCTGCAGCATGTCCATACGGATTGTCTATTGTGATGGTGTGTTGTTGTGGCTCAGGTTTAGCCTGAAGTACAATGAATGCTGTTGTGGGCTGTGTCGGTCTTGGTGCAGCTGACTGAAGTAAGATCCCCATGCTCTGTCCTCCATTTTGAGTTTGATAAAAGTTAGTAGCAGTGCTTGTAGCCAATGTAGCTGTTTGATATTGGTTTTGAAAGTAGTTCTCAGCTATGTTGACCAGATGACCAGTTCCGGGATATGCAATGGTCCCCAGAGACTCTTGTGTAGTTTGTGTTGTTTGTTGCTGTGGAGGTTCCACCTGGGGCACAAGATCCATGCTCCTCTTAGATTTAGGCATAGTTGCTGATATGTTATCTGGGTCAAAAGTTTTGATGTAATCTTTCCACATTTTGGAAATATTAATTTCTAAACCAGCAATTTTATCCAACCTGATAAAATCTTTTAAACGGTGTGTGTGTACAATAGAATAAACATGATTTCTTATTTGGTCTAACACTCCAGATGGCAAGCGGACCTCTCCAGAGCGGCGATGACTATTCTTTCCACGATTGTCACTGGGGAACATGACACCATCATCCATTTTCTTACAAAGAACTCTGACTTTCCTCTCAGTTATGGCATGAATATTTTTGAAAGCTGTTTGGCACACCTGGGTCTCTCTTCCCTTTACTCTCACAAAGTATTCGAACGTGCATGTGCGGCGACTGCTTGTTTTCACCCTTTTTCTCTTAACATCCACTTGCCTCATAAGTCCAAACAAATATGCATTTTGTTCATCATGGGTTTTCATTGAATAGAAGCCTTGAAATGTTTTCAATCGTATCTCTTCTGGAACTTTTTGGAAGCATCGTCTTCGGCAGTTACAGTCTGGACCAGGCTGTTTAGGTGGCACCACTTTTCCATTTGCGTTTATGTACTCGAGTCCCGCTATTCTTAAACGCTTTTGTTTTTGTTTGTGCCATTCTGTAAATAAAAATATGCATAATGTAAGAGTAATGCGACGAGTTAGTAGTACCTATATTTACCTATTCTTTATACTACACTATAATATACTGAAACACCTACGTGTGAACGTTATAAATATTGCGCTAGACTTATGTAGTTCCTGCAATGTTTATTGAGCGTTACTATCAAATAAAGTCAAAGCAAACAGTTTCAGAACAATCAACAACTACTTACACAAAAATGTAGTAAGGTAGTAAGAGTCAAAAACTGGTTGAAGTAATGAAGTCCTAACAATGAGAACAATATCTAAAGAAAAGTTAAGCGACGGACCATGTGCCTCTATCTTGATAATCATGTAAAGATAAAACTCACCTTCTGGATTCCTTAAACGTCTTTTGATGATTTTCCCATTTTTAGTTAGCTTTACTTTTCGTTCATTATTTGAGACATCAGCCATTTTCGTATCAAAGCATAATGTTGCTGCGTTTGGTTCATTCATACACAAATCTTCGTAACAATCACACAACTCACGAAGAAACAAAACGCGTCTGGTGTCAACAACAAAACGCAACAAATAGTTTTTCTCAAACATACTTTTGTTTCAAATTCAAATTCAAATTAATTTATTCACCAAAAAAGAACACATATTACAAAATTGAATATTTGACAATATACAGTAAATAATGGCTTAAAATTTGTAATACACATAGTTAGAGACTATCTGCATCCGAACTAGGTGGTAAAACTTGTCTCTCGGATTGCATTTGATCCCCATACATAAATTGTGAACATTTAGTAGCCATGTTAAAGTTGTAAACATTATTAGATTGCCATGTACGCATGTATGTGTAAAGTATGCATAAAGTATGAGAAATAGATTAAGTGTAGTGTGAGAGTGCGTGTGAGTGTGTGTGGGTGTGAGTGTGTGTGGGTGTGAGTGTGTGTGGGTGTGTGTGTGAGGGTGTGTGTGTGTGTGTGTGTGCGCGTGAGTGAGGGTGAGTGTCTGATGTGAATGGAATGATTGTAAAAAATGAGCGAGAAAAATAGTAGCTTGTCTATTTTAGAATGTTCAAAATCGCTTCTGTTTCATCATAAGAAAGTTTTAGTAGGTAGTCCTGTATTTTCTTTTTACAGTGTGTCTTATTAAGTGGATATATGTTCATAATTTTGTTGATTTTCTCGTATAGGTAAGGACCAAGGAAAATAAAGAATCTCTTAAGGTGAAACAATTTGATATTTTTTCCATACAAACTTCGGAGGGGTTTTACTCCACTATTTGACATCGTACATTCAAAGTTAAACATGATATCGTTAGGTCTCATTATTAAAATTGTCTGTACGGAAGCAGAATAGTAAAATAAAAAACCATTAAAAAGTTATGAGCCAACAAAGATTCGTTTTTCTTGCTAATTTTAACGCAACTTTGGGCGTAAATAAGTAATACAAGAAGTGTGAAATCTCGAAAACAAAATCCGTACCGACACAGAAAAATTTACGAAGATTTCAATAAATTTTATTTGTAATTGATTTATGCAGTGGTTATTTCAGAAAAACCTTTTTTCCAAAGGCCTTTTCGTAATTTTTGACGCGCTCGTTTTACTAAAATTGGTCGGTACGGTGTTTCTGTGCGTGCGAACTATACGTTGTCCATGTAGATCAGCTTCTAACTGCTCATCACTGATACTATCTCTGTCGGACACGATGCCAGGTGAGACAGTGTGGTTTTTGGCCAGGCCCACCATTGAGTTCGAGCCCGCGACTAGTTGCACCTTAATAAAAGATGTTTTGGGAAAATATGTATGTTTGCATACTGCATGTTTTCTACGTTTGAGTTGAGTATTTGGATCGTATATGAGATTACCGTGTTGCTTTATCACTATACTAAAAATAAAAAGTTGACGCACGTTGAGAACTTTGCATGATTGATAGAGCTCCGTTGTAGGAAAGAGAATAGGCCGAAAAGTTATAGTTTTTAAAATAGCTCGTTGAGCTATTTCTATTTTTTTCAGGATGGTTTTCGGAGCGCCTCCCCAAGACGAGATGCAGTACGTTATTATGGACTGGCAAAGCGCAAAGTAGACTTGCTTCAGTAGTTTGGCGTCGGCGGCATATCTGAGATTTCTAAAAACAAAGATTAGTTTCCGTACACGAGCACTTAACTGTTTAATGTGCTCTCTGAAACTAAGGTTGCTATCAATTATGATACCCAAGTACCTGATGTTGTTGACGCGCTCTAGAGATCTGCAAGAGCATTCCACGCCAGATAAGCATTCATGGGATATTATGTGATGATTGTTAATAGCTTCACCAACACAGCGAGCACTAAACGTCAAGTACTTAGTTTTTTCAACATTTAGGGTTAAGATATTGGCCCTGAGCCATTGCTTCACCACATTGAATCCCTTTTGGGCAGAACTGAATACCTCATCCCAGGTATCAGCGGAGAAAAGAAGTGCAGTGTCGTCTGCATATGAGATCAATTCGCCTCGGGGTAGATGGAGGTTAGTGAGGTCGTTAATGTAAACGAGAAACAGAGTCGGTCCCAAAATGCTACCCTGGGGTACCCCATAGTCGACCACATGATCACTACTTGTGTGTTGACCTACTCGGACACACTGTTTTCGCCCAGTTAGATAGCTCTTTAAAAGATTCAGTTGCGTGCCTCTGATTCCTAATCCATCTAGTTTGTCAATTAATCTAGGAACAGAAATAGTGTCAAAAGCTTTGCTTAAGTCGAGAAAGATTGAGAGGCATTTCTTTCCTATATCTAGATTGCTAGATATATAGTTAGTTAAAATATGCACTGCCCTTCAGTAGATCTGCCCCTCCTAAAGCCAAACTGTTTATCTGAGAGCAAATTGTTATTTTCCAGGTAATTGACTAGCCTTAGATTGATAGCTTTTTCCAGGATTTTTGACAATGCAGGTAGGATTGATATTGGTCTATAGTTAGACAAGATATTTGTGTCTCCACCCTTGTGTATAGGACGCAAAACAGATTTTTTTAATTGCTCCGGGAAGATGCCACTCTCGAGGCAGACATTAAAAATGTATGTGAGGGGAGGAACCAGAGTATTTTTGTTGTTCTTTAGCAATCTGTTTGAGATTTTATCCCAGCCTACTGCAGAATCTGTTTTTAGTCCTACGATAAGACGTTCTATTTCCTCTTCAGTCACGTCACTCATTACAAATGAGTTGAGCTGGGAAGATCTCGAAGTAGTAAGCGGGATTTCATCAAGAGATCCAGGTGCCGGATTTTGGGGCGTTTGGATACAGGCATTGGCTAAGTTTTTACCAACACTTGCAAAATAATCATTGATTTCATTGACCGATAGTTCAGGAGTCGAGCGTAGGTTAAGAAGTTCATCTGGGTTTTTGAATTCTTTTGTTGTTTTTATTTATTATTTTTTTTTATTTATTGTTCTAGTTCGGACAACAATATGGTCCAATTTGTTAGTAAAATACCTTATCACTAGTGTTAGTAGTACACAAAACAAGTAAAATAATAGTAAATGACTGCGGCAGGATCTGCAGAGAATGTTATAGCAAGGAATATGCTACCTGACCATTCTCCCCACATAGTGCCGCAGAAAAGGGGAGTAAGGGCACTCCACCACTGTTTTCAGGATGCTATTGTCACTGACCCGCGTTCTACGCATCAGTGATGCGACTTTTTTGCGGATCACTGCATGAAAGCCGTCAGTTCGGTTTTGAGCAAACATCTCCGATGCGCTACAGAAACGGGGCAGTTTCAACAGCATCCTAAAAACATTGTTGTATTGGATACGTAAGACATCTAGCGATCTTTTGGTGTAGCTGACCCATAGACCCCCCGCATACAGACCTTGACAAAACGCCTTGAACAGGGTGATTTTGACCTGGTCCGTACAACGAGAGAATCTACGGGCCAACATGTTCCCTCGGACCGCCAGTGCCCTACGTTCCCTTTCGATATCTACATTATCTTTAAGGTCGTCGGTAAGTATGTGCCCTAAGTACTTAAATTGGTGAACTCTTTTTATGGTCATACCATTTAGTGAAAAGCTAGGTTCATAATTAGGGCACCTACCGGCGGCCTTAAAGACCATGTACTCACATTTACGGACATTGTATACAAGGCCGTGCACGGCAGCATACTTCTCGCAGACCTTCAACATTTCTCCGATAGATCCCACAGTCGGGCCCAGCAGCACCATGTCGTCCGCGTAGCTGATGCTGTTAATACTAACACCACCAACCCGGCAGCCGACACGCAAACTACTGAGCTCGACTATGAGATCATTAATATAAAGGTTGAAGAGCCGTGGAGACGTCAACCCCCCTGTCTCACACCGCACTCCAACCCATACGACTCAGAGAACGTTCCGGCCCACTTTACATAGTTCGTTTGGTTCGCATACCAATACTGCATGAGCTTAATCAATGATGCCGGTACATTCCTGTCACCCAGCTTTCTCCAGAGCACATCATATGACACCAGGTCGAAGGCTCTGGAGAGATCCAGGAAGCAGGCATACACCGGCGTTTTTCGGTCTGTGTAATATTGGACAGTATTCTTCAAACTCAGCACAGCACTTTCGGTTGAAAGCTCAGGTTGAAAACCAAACTGTGCATCATGCAAACACAAATACTTTTTCAGGCACGAATCAAGCATACTGTCCAATATTTTAGCCGCTGTGGTTGCAAGGGAGATTGGACGGTAATTACCCTTATCCGAGATATGTTACCCCTGTCCTGTTTTTGACTATAGGTACTACAATAGTTTGCATCAGCTCAGCAGGTAAATGAGAGTGGCTGATGCACATTGTATAAAACCAGGACAGGACCCTCGGCAGGTGACCCCCCGCATGTTTGAAATGCTCGATGCTGAGTCCGTCGTGGCCAGGCGATTTACCTCTGCTCATGCCCTTAATGACGTCTCTGACTTGTTTAGCCGAAAAAAGTGTAAGAGGTTCCGCCCCCCCACCGTCAGACTCAGCATCGGCCATTGCAACTGAAGGGCCCAGTGGAGATTGCACTTTAAAATGTTCCATGAACATATTTGCAATTACCCCCGGGTCATTGGCCCCACCTACGCTCACCGGTAGACCAGGCCCAGTATCCAACTTACGTGTCGACTTCCAAAATTTACTAAAATTTTTCGTGGCCCTATGCTTAGCTAAATTGTCCATTTTGTTGTGTTGGTGATAGTTTTTATAGTCTTCCAAAGGGTTTTGGGATCGTCTCTAACTTCTGCAATAAGGGATCTGTCATATTCCCTTCTTACTTTTTTCAGTATAGTATTGTAGTAATTTCTGTATCGGACATATGTTATTCTCAAAGTCTCATTATCCGGCGACTTGTTTGACTTTTGGTGTAACATATCTCTGTTTTTCATACAGCGAATTAATCCCTGAGTGACCCACGGTTTGATAATTTTTTTTCGCTTCGATAGTTTTATTACTTTAGTATTCTGATCTAGAGCTTCTTGTATCTTAGTTATAAGGTAGTTTAGCAAATAATCAGGGTCTCGAGATGCATAAACGGAATCTAGGTTTATTGAAGAAATAGCCAATTTCAAAGATTCCACGTCAATTTTGGTAACTGTGGTGGTAGCAAAATGGCGTGGTGGCTTAAAATTGATGCATGTTAAGACCGGATAATGATCTGTTAGGTAAGTTCTGGGGATAATTGTGAGACCAGAGTACCTAGTTTTTATTAGTACGTGGTCAAGGGATGTTCCCGTAGCCTCACGGGTCACTTCTGTGTGAGCTGGTAAGAGTCCGTGAGAGGCAGCTAGAGTAAGGTATCGTTCGCCAGGATATTCAATTTTTGAGCAATTTATGGGGATGTTTATGTCCCCGATTATCATAACACTTTCAAAATGTACAAATTGTGACAGAACATCGTTTAAAGACGACAGAAATCCTTCAATATTTTTGTGCGAGGGTGAGCGATATATAGATATAATTACCGTGCGGTTTTCGATAATACTGACCAAGCAATTACCGTCCGCAAATTGAGGTTCTTGAATTGTGAAGTTAAGATGGGCTTTGAAGTAGACAACCACTCCATCATTTTGCCTAAGATTTATTTTGGTGGCAGCGGAGCGATATTCTGGCATTTTGGGAATGATGGATGAGGCTGATATCCAGCATTCAGTCAAGACCAACACATCACATTCAACTCGAAGTCGCGTGAGCATTATTTCGAAGCCATGAATGTTACAGTTTATACTCCGTATGTTCTGGGTTAGGATAACTAAACGACTGGATTGCAAATGTAGTAAATGCTTGTGGCAGTCATCAATGTCGGAAACAATCGCTTTAGAGACAGTCACTTTATCAATATCCGAACATATTTCAATAATGTTACCGAATTTTAAAATAAGTAAATAAAAGGATCGAATTAAAGAGCGTTAGATTTAAATTTATATAGTTATGTAATATTTGTATATTTGGATAAGATTCTTTAAGGTTTAACTGAGAACAAATTATCTTTAATGAGTGATTAGTGTTTTTATACAGTAGTTTATAGTATGTTATGTAGGAGCGAGTAGTTAAAGACAGGCACTTGTTTGAGTGGAATTTTGTTTTGTTGTTGTAAATTTGTGTATAGTTATTTTGTAGTTGTAGTGATTTAGGTGTTTTATGGTGCTTGATGAGTGAGAAGTTTTGAGTTTTGTGTGAGATTTGCATTTGCACTAAGATTTGCATAACATGAGAAAGAGTTTTGGTGACAAATAGTTCTTGTACAATTATTGTTAATAGAATAAACAAAAAATACATGTAAAGTTTAAAGAAGTGACAAAAATTGGTCTGAAGGACCTCCATAACTAAGACATGAAATACAGAATATGAAGTATGAAAACTAGCCATTAGTCATATAGCATTTCTCATCTTAATTAGGTCTGATTCGGTATTAATTCTTACGGCGTTTTGACCCTCCTGCTTTCGAATGTAAATTTTCCCATACGAAGTCCAGCAATACTGTAGATTGTTTGATTTAGCGTAATCTCGAGCAAGATAAAATAGTCTCTTTTTCTTGTAAGTCAGGTGTTCAGACATGAAAATAAGGTTTGATGGGCCTTCGAGTTTTATATCGGTAGTGGTTAGTCTATTATCTTTGTGAGTTTTGTTGTAGTTTTTAAAGGCCAGCAAAAAATCATCTTTTTTTATGACTGTTGTAAATTCAACTACAATCGAGTTTGCGTTGGTGTTGTTCGTGCGAATTTTGGGTTTTAGGCGAAAAACATCTCTTATTTCTGACTTGCTGATTTGAACGTCTAGTGTTTTCCCTGCGTCCATGATAATCTTGGAGAGGGTAGTCTTGGTTTCCCCTCTATTTTCAGCGATATTCCTAATTTCTATACAAGATGACTTGCTAATGACATCCAAATTTTCTATTTTTTCTTCCAAACTCTGTATGTAGGCAAGTTTATCAACATTATCAGACTCCAATTTGTGAAGTTGGGCTTGTATATCGTCGTATTTTGCTGATACAAACTTTAAGGATTTATCAATTTCATTATATTGCTCCTTAATGTCGGTTACTTTTGATAACAGTGATCTAAACTTCTCATCCTGTTGTTGAGTGAATTCAGCAAACATCTTTTTAATTTCAGTCATAAATGCTGAGATATCTTCTCCTTGTGGATATTTGCGCTTGCATCCTTGTTTCCTAGAAGCTGACTGTTGAGGAGGGACAGTAGAAGTTTTCATGTCCGGCTCTGAGTCGTAGAGTGGGTCTGTTAATGTTTTCGGAGGAGTTCTGTTTATCGGCATTATTTATTATTGTATTGAAGATTAAATATAAAATAAAAATATATTAACAGAATCCCCACTTTCCAAGTTTATGCCCACAGAAAAAAAGATACAAAAACCATACACAGTTAAACCATATATAAAAGTTTTGCGCTTCCGGCGAATCGAACTTGAGTCTTCGCTTGTTAGAAGACGGCGGGTTTGCCACCGAACCAGATAGACAATAATTTTGGTGTCGAAATATTTGGTCTAGATAGATAGTTGCGACCGCTGACTACTAAGGCATGTGAGTCGTTTGTTGTGTACAATAAACGATTACCCTCAACCACCAAAACTTGCACTAGTTTGTCCTATATTTTTCTTAAAGTATTTCTTCAATTTCACAGTATATCACGTTGTTCGGTAGTGTTTTTTGCACTGATTTTAAGGCTAGTGTTTTACGCAACTTCTTGGAGATGTTTCAAGTGATAAAACACAGTTTTTACTAGATTTTGTGAATTATAAAGCACTGAGTCGGCACGTATGCGTTAGGCTGGTACAAGAGCGCGCGCGGGAATCCTTGAACATTATTTTGTGCATTACGTCTCGATTCTTGCCATCCCCTTGGACAAGCGAGCCGTGGTACTGAAGCCAGAGCAGATCACCAGTTTCCCGTTGAAGTCCCCCATAACAACGGTGAAGTGAGTTATAGAGCCATGTATGGCTCTAGAAATATCCTCATACATGGTATTCACCTCATCGTCGGGGTGAGACGATGTCGGGGCGTAAACCTGTACGACCTTCAGCGAATATCTTGCGGATATTCTGAGTATCAGGTACGCCACCCTGGTCGACACTCGACACACTCTCGATTTTCATCACGTTAATGCTCACAAGAGACTTATGTACGATAAACTCGACACCACCCTGGGAGTGCTGGTCGCCCTCCGGAAATAGATCAAGTTTCCAGATTTGAGGATTATCGAGTCCTCCCCCTACGCGAACTTTAAAACCGCCTAGTAAGTTCGCCGGCGACCCAACAGGTTTGAAATTGTGCTCGTAGCCCGCCTTGGTTCGTAGATGTACTCTGTGGTTCGTAGTTTAGTACGTCTGTCGTCGCCGCGAGTCGCGAGCCAGCATGATTGTTTAGTTTGGTTCAGAAAATTCAAAAAAACATCGTGGTGGTACAGTGTGAGAAAGCTTCACGTGGGTCACCGACGACGACGAGCCGACAACTTAAAAACCGCGGTCTATCACTCACCAAGTCACCACTTTACCACGGTAGACGGTAGAATAACTAAGCCATATTTAGAAATAAATGCCTACAGCCGAGCGGTACGTAAACATGCGATAGGGCTGCCCGCCTCCAGTATTTTAATTACATTTGCCTACTTTGTGTTTCCATTTAGTTTTGTGATTGTAAATATACTTTTTTATCTACACAAATAAATAAAATACTTTGTGAATTGAATAACAAAACAAAACACAAATGCCCGAGGTTTTAAAACAAGCGTACCTACCGTATTAATTCATGAACCTCCTATAACTACCTATTTCACTCGTGTTATCACTTTCCTTTACTCTATTCACTTTATTTATTAATCCAGACATCTTTTTTCCGGGAGATAAAAGGAAATACTTATCCGTTAAAAATACACACAATATGTACCTACCTACCAGTAAGTAAAATTATTTTATAGTAAGACTATAAAATAATTTTGTTGTTGTTGTTTGTTAATAATAATACCTTTCAAAGTTTCCAGGTAATCTAAAAAAAGTTATCTCTGGATGCGTTATTGCCAAATTCATGCAACCAAAAACAGCAACAATATATCCTACTCGTCATATTAAATATGTACTTGAATTTATTTTTAGTGTAAAAATCGCGCGGTTATTGTTAAAAAAACAACACACCGTTCGTTCGTCACTGCGGCACAGACGCGACTGTCTGCGTACCTCGCGCATACCTCGATCGAGGCGCGTAGGTATAGCTCGCGCTTCGTCCGTTTCTATGAAGTTGGCCTACCGTCTACCGTGACTTTACCTTTCAGCGTTCAATGGTTTTGATTGCTAAAATAGTGCAAAGGTTTTTGCATAGTGGCAACTGACTAGAACCCACAGAGTACATTATAGAACCGTCAATGTCATGAGATAAGACATCATCCATTTCGTTCGGATCCAGGGCTGCCAGATTGGGTATTTTTTTCGCAATTTTGGGTAAAAATTTGGCTCCTGGAGAAATTTTGGAGAAATGAAATATTTGGAGAAATATTTGGCGAGAAGAAAAAAATCATGGAGAATTTTGGGGTTTTTATTTTTTATAGTTTCATAGCGCATCCGTAGGATGTATCACATTTTCCGAACGCACCCGATAAAACAGTACGCTCGTTTTATATTTATTTCGTATCTCATCTGTGGTTTAGATCATTCTACTTCAATAATCATTCATTTCAGTCAATATTTTCTTCATTTTTCTCTCAATATTCTCCATAATCTGTATATTTTTCATTCGTTTCATTCGCTCATGATTGTTGTGTTGTTATTGTTTCGCACCACAGACTACAATTATATGTTTCGCTCTTTCGCATAGTTTTCGATATAACAAAATTATCTTCAAAGTTCAAAGACAAAATGTATTTCTGTTGAGTTGTTACGTAGTATTAATTCAATTATATCAAAATCAAGACGATACAGACCAGCTTGGGAAGCTGAACGCCGTTTTCTAGTATGTACTTAAGTAATGTTTTTTTACTTCATTTGCCAAACAGAACGTGAGTACCTATTTTATTTCTAAAAATAAAATAAAATCGTCATAAAAAACTGTTCCGTGATGATTACAAATCTAAAATTTCTTTACTACTACTACGGTACTAACTTTTTGGTTTTGGGTAAAACTTAGCAAAATGGTATCATTTTGGAGAAAAAATATTTCAAATATGGGGAGAAATAAAAAATCACATCTGGCAACCCTGTTCGGATCTGTCAGTGTCAGTAATAATTGGTAGCGTAAGTTACACGTTTGTCGATAGTGAGTGATAAACTTGTTTTATCACGAAGAAAATAGAAACGCGTCAACAAACAGTTTATCATTGTTTATTATAGAAATAACCGTCGGCTGCTCTTTATTTTAAGTTACTAGAACAATACCATAATCGTGTTTTAAGTGTTAAACAACAGTAAAACCAACAGGTGAGTGAGTCAACAGTACAATAGACTACAGATCTTAGAGTCAACACATTCGCTTCGTTTTTTCATAATTACTGTGTCCTTTGATCATCCTATCTTTTTGTTTATTATTATTGGATTTCAAAGTAAGGCTGTGCCTTAGTTTCAGTATTACAACATCTTGCATTTTCTTTTGACTTCCAATTTTAGGCTTTCTACAGTGTTCATTTTTCATTCAGATGCAAAGTAAAGAACCTATGTTAGTGAAAGTCTTAATTCATATCTAGACTAGGTATCCCCGCATAATTATAAGGAGCAAGTAGCTGGACATATTTGTTTGTTTGTTATGATGGAAATCTAGTTATTTGTCTAATCTAGTTAGGCGTCTCAGTTTATGCAAGTTTAGGTCAAGTCAGAATTATTTTCAAAATAATAAGTCTTGTTAATAAAACATGAATACTTAACTTAGTAAAATCGTTATCTTTGTTTATTTACAGATCAAGATGACATTCCAATCTCCTATGCCAAGCAGGGAGTTCCTTTGGGATGTATTTAGGAGGTAAATACCATTCATTAATAGTATTACTTGTTTTGTGCACAAATTAACTTGAGTTATGACTCAGCTTGTAGTAACTAAATAATTGTTGCACCATATAAACTCAATGTTAAATGTGTCATGATAAGGGATGGCTGTCCTTCTTTATGGCGTCTGATCCATTTGAGTGGCCTTGTGTTCTTTCATTTGATGTTGACGCAACTCTCTAAATTATGGTTGTATCCATTATTATGTATTTAAAGTTCAACACCATTATTGTATGTTTAAGTTTATCGTTATTTGTATGTTTTAAATGATGACCAATGATTTCAAATTATTTATCTCTATAGTGTAGCTACACAGTCCACAGACCATTTTGTTCTGAAACATAACAAACAAAAATTACTGACTAAACTTCACAGAGATGGGTTGCAACAACTAATGATGATTTTATTTATTTATTTAAGATATAACAAAATGATTTTCTAAACTAATTATTTCGAGTACATGCACCGTGCTGTGCCATTAACCCTGTAATCAGTTTACTTTGAATTATGAATTTAGAAAATTAATTTTATTTTTCCCATTATAATGCAAATTCAGATTAATGAGGAATTATTTATTGCAGAGTTGACAAGGACCGCAGTGGGTACATCTCAGCTGATGAGCTGCAACAGGCACTGTCCAATGGAACATGGAATGCATTCAATCCTGAGACTGTGCGCCTTATGATAGGTAGGTACTTTTACAGTTTCATTTAGACGTGTTATATTGTACTTGGACAGTATGGCGATAAGATCACACTTCACTAAAGCCTTCTAATAATACAATTCTCGGAATGTGCAGGGTGTATTAAGTGCGTAATTGATAAGGAAATTAAATTTTCATTTGTGTTAGGTTGCCAATCGGTACATTTCAATAGCCGTTTCCTCGAGCGAGTAGGTTAATAAATTAGGTTAGTCATTTTTATCATAATTTTTAATATGTATGGACGTTTACCTTTTGTTTTTTTTATTCTGTAGTTTTCCTGTACGTTATAGTATTTCATTCCATGATTTAGGATTTCCCATACTGTACTTTCCCAGTTAGTTATGAAGGAACATCATCATATCAGCCGAAAGACGTCCACTGCTAGACTTAGGCCTCCCCCAAGCACCGCCACTTCGACCGAAGGAACATTGAATATTAATATTTTTTATTGAAATCTAATAAAATGTTTACTATGTTTTCAGGCATGTTTGACAAACAGAGCAGAGGTGTAATCAATTTTGAGGATTTTGGTGCCCTGTGGAAATATGTAACTGATTGGCAAAACTGTTTCCGGTCGTTTGACAGAGATAGCTCCGGGAACATTGATAAGGTGGAATTGAAGAATGCACTTACAGCATTTGGGTATAGATTGTCAGATGAAGTGGTCAACATCATGGTGCAGAAGTTCGACAGATTTGGCCGCGGCACCATCTTGTTTGATGATTTTATCCAGTGTTGTGTCACTTTATATGTAAGTTGTTTTGTTTTAAAATCATTAATCATATATAGCATAACTACAATGATTATGTCGACGATTTCAAGACAAATTAAGTTTTTTTTTTTTTTTTTCTCTGATACAGTGTGGCTTATTTGGGTTTTTTGTTTTCAGACTCTGACGTCAGCATTCCGCAGTTACGACACGGACCAAGATGGCGTTATAACTATTCACTACGAACAATTTCTTAAGATGGTGTTCGGATTAAAGGTAAAAGTATAAATATCTCTTTATTGACTATCAATATTTTAAGCTGTAAAATATTAATGGTCAATCTCAATACGATTTTCGCTACAATCGAAACTCAATCACTCTTGTTTGTTGGGTGACTGCGAATTATACGCCTCGTGTTATGCGTCCACCTCGCGAGCATATGACTACTCGAATGGTCTTACAAGAATGCTCGCAGTGCATACGCGCCTTGTATTTGTATCAAGTTCTGGCCTAGTACAGACACCTGCATTATTTAGATAACCCTTATGCATTGAAATACTAAACATCTAACTGTGCGTTTGCACTAGCGAAACATTCCCAACAAAACATGTTGGGATCTCTATTTTCTGTAAATTTTCCATACAATGTTTGACAGTAACTAGAGATTTCAACATGTTTTGTCGTGATGATTCGCCAGTGCAAACGCACAGTAATATGCTCTAAAATGTGATAACTAATTAATGCAGGCTTGCTTGTACAGAGTGAATGATTAAATTCGGTATTTTATCGATTTAAGGCTGATTTTTATTAGTAACATTTAGACCAAACTAGACGGCATTTTTAAACACAAACCTCCTATCTCTATCGATTAGCGTAGCTGCTGTAGAGATCCCTGCTTAGAACCTTCTGGGTAGATGGTTCACAGATTAATACAGATGGTTCACTCAGCAAAATCATTTAAATAAAAAGTGACTCTTGCTACGACACAATAAAGAGCTATTTAGGTAGCACAGCGCTAATTATCTACAGTTATAGTTGCCTCGCTTTCTACCGCGTAACTTATATATTCTGACTACGTTACGCCCACTGAATTGGCCTCATACTTAAAACGCGGAGTGCGCGTTCTGTATTATTCTGTGGCATTGGAAACATTACCTTCATTGTAGAATTTTAAAGGGCGTTGCTTCTGCAGTCATTGCTAATGTATCACGATTATTCAATCACCTTTTATGTATTAAAATTAAGCTATTAATGTTTGTGATGAAAGGAGAAGGTAAAACTTTTCAAATATGTTTTGTGATATAAAGAGGCA
This sequence comes from Conistra vaccinii, assembly GCA_948150665.1. Taxonomy (NCBI): domain Eukaryota; kingdom Metazoa; phylum Arthropoda; class Insecta; order Lepidoptera; family Noctuidae; genus Conistra; species Conistra vaccinii. The sequence continues at coordinate 1,558,084 of OX411324.1, forward strand.
GAATGTGCGTTTTATAAATGTTAAGATAAAAATGTTATTTACTTGTAAATTCTAATTGTATTTTGTAAACTGTATAGGTCTGAATATTGCTAAATGTAAATCGATGTAATCTATGTTATATCTTATAGGTCTTCCAACTTAGCTTACTTTCGCATGATTTCAGAAAATCTAGCTCAATAATACTCAACCTTTTTCTGCCTTTACTGCATGCGCTGCGCTCTCTTTCGAGGCAATGCATGCATTAAAACGTTACTTTTAATTACTTGGCAAGATTTAAAAAATGTGTTTTGAGTAAGGTTGTCTGTAAAAGATCGCTTTTAGCGATAAGACCGCCCATTGTGTCACCCTATGTAAAATTTCTACATTTATATCTGTACTTTTAAGGCTGCCTGTCCACTGGAGCGGAGAGGAGAAAAGAGGAGCGGAGATGTGCCAATATTAACCAATAGAATCTTGACTCAGGATCACTGTTCTAAACTCAGGGGCGGAGTCAAGATTCTATTGGTTAATATTGACACATCTCCTCTCCTCTTTTCTCCTCTCCGCTCCGGTGGACAGGCAGCCTTATGGTGTACATAATAAAGAATATTCTATCTATCTATCTAAATAAGTTTTGTTTTAAATTGGCAGTAATGGACTGCCGACAGAAGAGAAAACTTAAAACTGGCATAAGCGCCATCTATATTCTATAGTAAAGCACTACGGCGCGTCGGTGACGCGTATCCATATGAGGTTTACCCCCTACCAAAAATCGCTCAACGCATCTGAAGAAGCACACTGAAAAAATGTTTTTCACATTCCGTTTTTTTTGTATGAAATTCACGCCTGTTTTGAAGTTTCGCCAATGAATTAAAAGTAACGTTAGGGTTATGTTCTTACAATTCTGTTGCGTGTCTATTCGATACGGTCTATTCATAAGTACTTATATACTACATATTTAGTAACTTAGTGGCTCAGTTGCTTGCGCTTCGACACGCGTCGTCGTATCGGGTACGAGTCTTGTCTTGTCTTCATATTGCATGTCAGAAAATGTAGTAACATTTAAAAAAAAATGTCATGTCACTAAAACATAGGCTTGTAAACGTTGAGTATTTTTGATCGATACTAAACGCCAACGTTCGTGGCAGGCGCAGTCATGAACGTGGGAGAGAGACGACATGAGACTCCGCTCCAGAAAACCAATTACTAAATATTCTCCATTCTACTCGCACGTTTTATGACCGCGACTGCATCATGTCTTGGCGTTTAGTTGTCTTATTCTAATAATGCTAGCTGTTCAAAAATGTTTATTACGACAAGGTCTTTTTTAAGTTACTCTTTTGAAATTAAATTGTTAAAAAATATTGTGGCTCGATGCACTAATAGGAAAATTTCTCTTTCGTCCAGTGTGTGCCGTAGACATCGCAGTTGAAAAGGTCCCGGGAAAATGCTTTCAGACCAACTGATACCCACCAATTTTATAATAAAATTGTAAAAGGTAATAATTAAATAAGAAATATTATATTTCGATGCATTGTACATGTAAAAGTACTTACTCAAATTTTTCCGTGGGTCTATAATTTCTTCTAGCAGTAATTCCGTAATTTTGAGGTATAACGGGGTATTCCCCACTAAAGTTTTCTAGCTAGCTGTGCCCGCGGCTTTGCTCCTTAAAAACCTTCTCAGGTAACAAATTTAATATGCTCAAATATAAATTAAATTCAAAATTATACCTACAATATTAATCGTAAAATAAGACAACTTGAACATGAAAACGTGTTTAAATATTGCCTTGCCAAGTGTTTCATATTATAGATCTTATTTTTTTTTTTTATAAATTAGATTTTTTACTTATAGTGTGAGAGCTCAAAACATTTTCTGTGCATACACTTCAATTTTAGAAAGCTTTATAAACCGACAATTTTTATAAATGTATAAGAATAGTACATGGTACAGTACACCTACATATATTTTAAGATTTATTCTTATTTAAGATTTATAATTCTTATGCTATTGGTGTACTTATTGACAAAATAAGTACCAAGTTGAAATTAATCTGCTTTGTGTAACTGCTAAGATAAAAATAAAACAAATATACAATGTTATTTTTGGTATAGTAACGGCCCAAAACGTTATTGCTGGTTGCAGGTTTGCACTATACTAAAAATAACGTTGTTCATGTATTAATAATGAGTCTATGTAAAAATATATTAACAAAAGATTTAAAAAGTACATCCTTATAAAGTAGATATAAAATGTAAGTACTATAAAGAAAGAAAAGTATTCCTATTGCGTATCAATATCAAAAATAAAACCTTTGTATCCAGTCAATCATTTTGCAGATTAAAAGAAAATCATTGATATTCTTTAGCAATAGGAAAAATTATATTTTGTAATTGCAAAGAAATTACAATTGAAGCATAAAATTATTTATTACTTTCTAAATGTGTAAAATCATTATTACAGCTTATTATTAATAAATGATCACAATGTGCAAACTATATTTCTTCTGTTTAGGTTAAATACCTACAGACTTTTCAATAAATGTTTTTAAATTAAACCGTTAATTTTAATTCTAGTATAATTCTTGTTTTCAACAAATGCGTATTTTTGGAATCTGCTACGAATAAACATAAAATATGAAGTAAAATTGGAAGAGGCATCACTAATTTGACAAGAAAGATGCCGTCCATCATATTCACATAATTGTTCGAAATATTTGAAAAGGTTAGTCTAATCTGTTTTCAAACTCTTTATTTTCCAAGCTCCTATGGTATATTTGAGCCAAATAAGGCCCAGGTCACAGCCCATTTGTAACCACGAAAGCACCGGCGTCACCTTGGAGCCCTCTATCTCCGTCCATCTTACTGGAATCTCAGCAATTGGAATGTTTAATTTTTGTGCTATGTACAGTAGTTCTACGTCAAACGCCCTGGAAGAAACGTCAACCTGATTATTGATACATATCAATACGGGGTGTTAGGTTAAACGAAGAACGAACACACTGTAAGGGAGTGAAGTACAAATGAAAATTATCAACTTTTACTATGAGGACAACTACGAAATACATATGTATCAAACAAAAATCTGCTGTTGAATTTATCCACATTCATTTCAGACTATGCTATAATATAATAGCACATAATTCATAGCACAGCAATACCGCTCGCCATACATTTATTTAGAACATGTTCACACTTTGCTATACTATATATTGTTTGTTTCCTTTGTGTTGTTGTAATATAGAGAAGAATAATATAGCGTAGTCTGAAATAAGCTTAAGGCGCTCCCTCACCGGGAGCATTCGTCAGTAATGTAACAGTTGAGATTCGAGCATTATATCAGTGAGTGAGTAGAATTGTTAATAATCAGCTAGTCAATCTGCTATACTACATTTGAAATAAGATTAGACTTTTTACAGTCCGTTCAACCGATTCTGACTTCTATACTGTAGGTATAAGGAGCCCATTAAAAGCATAAAAGTGGTTACAATACCAACTGTTTATTGCAGCTGCCATTTGTCATGCTACTAACTCAATAGAAGTCAAAATACGTTGACAGACTTTAAAAAAAGGTTTAGTTAAATGTCTAATCTTATTTCAAATGGAGTACATTACAGGTGAATGCTACTGGTGAGGGAGCGCCTCTGTGCGAACATAAATGTATGGAGCAGCTGTTTTTTTATGTGACAGCCTGTATATATTTTTTGAATACCTACGCAAAATAACAAGGAAAATGTTAATGATAAACTTAAGCTTATCAGTCACCATTTTAATGTACTGGGAATTTACACTATGGCGAAACTAACTTGGTTAATTCTATAAAAGATTTTATCGCATTTACAGTTCGCGTCAAATAACTTTGCCATTCTGAAGTTAGGTTGCGCATGCGCGCTACCGTTTTTGTAAGATTGACTACTGCGCAGTCATTTGTAGCCTACTTCAGAGCGGCAATGTTATTAGACGCGAACTGATATGTGCTGCAGATTCTTACCATCTGTTTACATGTAGACTTTTGAAACAAATGTCAGCTGATTTCCTAGTGAACAGCTTGAAGCCGCACTGTGTGTCCTTAATGCCTTTGACAGTGAACAGCCACACGAGGAAGTGGAAGCCATACATCAGAATATTCCTAAAAAAGAAATATAAAACTTATTTGAGTTTCAAAGCTTATTTTACAACTAGCCCGCCCTAATTCTTTTTCAAAAATAAAAGCATAAGTTACTCCGTATAACATCAGCTATCTGCCAGTGAAAGTCCCGTCAAAATCGGTCATTTTAATTTTATTTGTATAGATGCCAACCAAGGCGCCAAGAGACTAAAAGACCATTATTTTTATTCTTTAAAAGCCTCATACAAAAACATTACCCTCCTTCTGGGGCAGTCGGGTAAAAATTAAGAAAAGCCTCATACAAAAATCCTTACATATTATAAAACAAAGTCGCCCGCCGCGTCTGTCTGTCTGTCTGAACGCGATAAACTCAAAAACTACCGAACGGATTTTCAAACGGTTTTCACCATTGGACGGGGTGATTCATGCGGAAGGTTTTAGTGTATAATTCATTAAGGTTTTGTGTAAATTGGCTGAAATATGACGATTATTGTTGAAGATGTCGGAAAAAATCATGCCGACTGGGAGCTTTACTGGCGTGCGCCGCGTAAACCGTGAGATATAAATCAAATGTATGTTCTAGAGTATTGTATATCTTAAAAAGTTAAACAAAAAAGTCCGCGATGGCATTATGTCTATCTTCTAAGGGTGACCCACAGTAACCATTTTTATCTTTCAAAATTGTATAAAATTTTCATTGTTATTTCCGAAGCTATTTTGACCGGTATCATATTAATCCTTATCCAAAAAAATATGTTATTTAAATTGGGCATTCAATTTCGATTAAAATATGCCTTTACATCACATCATTTAAATGAATAGTTTCAAAATTACGCGTAACAAAATAATTATGGTTGACGGCAACGCGGGCGCTGTAGCTTACCACTGCGTCCGCTGAAAGTTAGTCAATGATCTTTTCCTCGGCTATTAGGTATGTATTCCCGGTAGAACGTTCCCGTGGGATATTTTGCGACATCCACGCGGGCGAAGCCGCGGGTGAAAGCTAGTTAAGAATAAAAAATAAAAAAATATTTAACTTCGATATAATTTATGAATAACTTTAGGTTCTGTTCTGTCCGTTTGAAGACTTTCTATATTTTCCTGGCATTATTTTTTCTCGATCATCGATTTCTAAAATGTTCAAGTTTTCCTCATAGTTTGTACTGCATCCGTTAAATTATTCATGTATGTATTTAGAGTGGCTGTCCGCAACACAACGGCCAAGTGCGTAATTATATGCGCACGGCGGTATCCGTTTCATATCATATCTATGGGTGTTTCACTAATACCATGCGCATAATTATCATAGAGAGGGCAGTAGTACTTATGATGTCATTTGTATGTAGTCATTAACTGGAGCATATAAATGACAATGAGCAAATATTGTTTTCAAAATAATCAGGATGTCAACTAGTGTTATCAACAGATTTAGAAGTTTGAAATTATGATTGTGTATTGATTATAATATCTTCTAATTAATTCAAAGTTTTTGGGTTGACTGTTGCAGAACAGAAAATACATTTATTATTTAGGCTCACTGGTCATTGAAGTTACATTCAAACTTAAACTCGGGATTTTTTCTGAAGGAGTTGGCAGAAACTACAGAATGCCACGTGCAATGGCCACGTCATGCAGCTGTTCATATAACCGCGCCCGCGCCGCGTTTAATAGACCAGATTTTGTAAGGACATCGTCAATAACATCCGTTTATATTATAAAGTGTTTTTACGTCCGGTTAAAATGAAGCGAATACTGCGCTAGATGTGGAACATGGCTAGAGCTTTATGCCTGCGTTTCGAGTAACGACTGCTTAACAAATTCCTTTTGATTATATCCTTTCAATTATCCTGTTTCTTACATGATATTTGACCAAACCATCCAGCACACTTCAAATTTTTGCCATTACTTATTTGTACATATATTTCACTATATTACAATACAATAACAATATTTTTAGGGTTTCATACCTCAAAAGGTAAAAAAATGATCCCTTAAGATCACTCTCTTGTCCGCCTGTCTGTCCATTGTTCACCACTGATTTCTTTAAATTGAAAAGCTTAAAAAAGAATTGTATAGTTTACATATCTCTTACCTAAAAACGCTACGCGTCGCCAAAGATTCTTTTTCTAGATGCGCCCTAGATCCGATCACAATGGCTATGCTGTCACTGACATCACTTTGCTGGGACAATGGATCACACTTTGTAAGGCTCTTCAAAGCAACTTCTAGTTTTGTTAAGTCTTCGAATTTAGACGCCCCATCTGCATCAGCAAATAATATGCTGGCTCCTCTACAGCTCTCTATACCCTGAAATATAAAGATTATTGATTGTACACAGTAATAGTTTATTAAATCATTATATTATATATACTTTATTGTACACTAGAAAATACACAGCAAAAAAATTATGCTCATTGTGATGAGTGTGACATCAATAGATTAGAGCCTGATGATTATCTGCATATTTTCTGATGTCAATGAGTGCCAATATAGCGTGCTTGTAATTCAACCTTTACCCTGAACATAGCAACTTTGTGTGGCAACAGAAATAGGTAAGGTGGGACCACTGTCCCGGATGAGTTCCTTCACAAAGCTCATGTAGAATAGTTTGATTGGGGCTACTGTCCCGCGCCTTCAGAATGAGCGGCGAGGCGGGGGGGCAGCGCGCAGTGAGCATTGACGAATGAGCGGCCTGCACTGCCCCGCGCCTCGCTAAGGCGAGGACCAGCGGTTAAACTATAGTCTGTACTCCAAAACTTTTAATCATTTACACCATATTGTTTTGGAACAGAGTACATATTACTTTCTGTTATGTCTATGTGTTTATCTAAGTAATTAAGCCCCCACCACAGTTAATTGCAATTAAAGAGTCTTGAAGCAAAGCTTGAGTCTTAATCAATTCAGACGTACCAGCCGCACAGCACCACCTTTCCCCCTATTCTTAATCAGTTCAAGGCACCTCACTTTCTCACTGCCGTACTTTATGGAGTAACCCTCAGTCACTTGCACGGTGTTGTCTCTACTGCCATCACTTACTACTATTATTTCATATTTGTACGAAGGCTGTTCTTTCACTCTGCTTTCTAAGAACTCTATGGCTTCATCAAGCATAGGTGGTACTAGAAAGATAGTATTAATGTACAGTAATTACAAAAAGGTAATGAGAATGGGTAGTTTCTTTTTAAGTTATAAAATTAGTGATTGTTGAAAAACTTTGAACTAGACGGGTGTTAATGAACAAGAAGGATACCATAAATAACTTACATCTCTCCTCCTCATTGTAAGCAGGCACTACAACACTCAAGTGTACACTCTGTGGCTCTGTAATGTTTGGGAACTTTGCTTTACTCTTGGTTTTAGGATCATTGTATGTGGTCTCTTCTTGGAAGCGTTCCACCACTGGATATGGGTTTGTTACCACGTATATTATGATGCATATCTACAAAATACACAAATAAAAACTCATCTTGTCAGTTAAATCTTGAAGAAGTCTTCATTCATAAACTATAATACATTTATATGAATAAGTATTTCTGCTGGAGAGAATTTTAGGTTATCACTGATATTTGTTGATTTGCAAGACTTCCATCCACGTATTTATTTGAATTTGTTGCTTTACTTACCAAAACAAGTAAGGTTACAGCGGCCGCAGAACCGTATACAATAATAGTCCAAATAAATGTAAATAGATCCATTGTACTATTTTTAACTACTAGCTTGTTTTAATTACTATTTTTTATTGTTTTTTCTTACTTGTTCAAACACAATTTCAGGATTAATCTTAACTGAATTGAAAATGAAACTATTCCTAACTTACTGTCATTCATTGTGTCATTGATGATTTTGTGTTGCGTTTCGTGACGTTGACACTCGACGTTTAGTTATTTTAGGATTGTACGTTTAGTAACCATATATACTGATACAGTACTCAATAAGTAATAACATTTTTTATAGGACAGTTTGGATTTAGATAGGTACTGAATAAATTAACCGACTTGGTTTTCCATTAGAGTCTGGCTAACGAAAGTTGGCCCCAGAATATTGGCGGCAAATTTAAAAAATACATGCATGACAACACTAAATACACCAGAGATACCGAACGACAACCTTGTCAAATTGACGTTCACGTTCATACAGAGTTGCTATATAAAAAGTTCGCAAATAATTCCAGGGCCAACTTTCGTTAGCCAGACTCTAGAAGGCTACCCACCGACCATTAGATCTTACAACTTTTTGCGGTAGAAGAACTGCGTTGCGAGACTCGCATTTTTGTACATGTTATGATTTGATATTTATAGAAGATCCTATTCTTTATTTCTTTTTTTGTAGGTAGATAACTACCCTGACATAGTTGAGCTGCACGATTACTGACAAATGCGTGGGCACAGAGCATGTGTGCGTGGGCTGAATGGAAAGCTACACTTAATCTGTGTGGTTCTTTACACAAAAGACGACACCAATCTACATGGTCTTCAGTTCTTCACATCACATGATCTGAATGATTATATGTCTGGACTTTAAAAGAGACTGTGACGTCTGAGTTTGTTTCGGCCTTTCTTCTCAGAGTAGTCATACAGGAAACGCCGACATCATCTAGTTTTTAAACTTAAGCCTACTTAATATTTAAGACTCGCGCAGTCAGGCGCGACGCGACTCAGGGGGCCTACTCCGGTACTCCCTAAGCGAAATCGGGTGCTTCGCTCTCTGTCTAACTTACAATATGTCCGTAAGTGAGACGGAGAACGAAGCGCCCGTAACGACGGCCGTCCGTAATGATTTCGCTTAGGCCCCCTGGTTCAGGTTTCAGTTTCTATGAAAACTTCACGGAAATTGTTTTACCGGTGTCGCGCCGCGCCTGTCTGCGGGGAGCCAACTAGATTTGGGTAAATACCTACTATTCCGGCTGCCATGACTGTGCCATTCCAGTCACGGCCTTATCGCGGCGCTCACGGGTTCATGATCTCCCCCAATCATCCAAGCTGGTGACGGCCTATCAAGTTAAAATTAAATTGGCGAAACTCCGCAAACTTGGTGGGTTTGGTATCGATATCTACCTAAACACGTTTTTTTTTTAAATTATCTGTCGCCGGCCGCTTCGCCGCTTGCATGTAGTCAAGTTACAGCAGCTCACAGATTAATACAGATGGGACACTCCGCAAAACCATCATTTAAATAAAAAGCGACTCTTGCTACGACACAATAAAGTGCAATTGAGGTCGCACAGCGCTAATCACCTACAGTTATTTAAGTTTAACTGAAAAATTCGATTCAAAATTTAAATTAGACGGCGACTTACCTAATAATTGAATGGAATTTAATTTCTATGACATTGTACTGATTTTTATTTTTATTTAATTTTTTCATTGTTTTAATCATTTTTGACTTTATAATTAATAACCCCTGACATTGTATTTCACATTTTTTGACATTATAATTAATAACCCCTGATTGTATTTGATAGTAGTTAACGTTCTCCTTTCCTTTTCTTTATTATTCTCAACATTGTGTGGTCTATTGTTAATTTTAATTATTTGAAATATTTGTACGCTGGAAACACCAGAATATTATGGACATCATATTATGTGTAACACCTATGTAACAACAATATTCTCACTAATAAATTTATTACTATTACTACTATTACTTATATTCACCTAGAAGTTGCCTCTCTTTCTATCGCATAGCTCTTAGATCTTCTGACTACTTTACACTCACTCAATTGGCCCAGCAAGACGGGCCCGCCACGTACTTGTAGCTTCCTACCTAAACTGCGGAATGTCCCATCTGTATTCATCTGTGGTTAGAGGTAGTATGAGTTGAAAAAAAACTGTTTGTTTTATCGTCTTTGGACCAACACTGGCACTCAGAGTAATAACTAAGCACTGGCATTGCGAAAAAAAAAATCTGCTGTTCCCTACATTTTGACGAGATACGGAAATATAAATATAATTATGGAACAGCTGATATTTTCACGATTTCATCGTTGCCGTTGGTCCCATAGTAAAAGTTGTTCATAATGATGAGTACAATGACCCCATAAGAGATCGTGTATGAATAGATAGGTACACCTTGTATAACTAGCGGACCTGGCAGACGTTGTCCTGCCCGAACAAGTTCTGCATTAAGTTACCTCATGTTCTTCAGAAAGGTCGTGCGTAGTACCACAGATAATATAATACTACGTAGTACTTACTCGCACGCAACCGGCTTACGTCAGGACGTAAACAAAGCAGAAGGAGTATATTAGTATCGGTGGCGTTCTGTAGTGTCTACTTTCTCTCATGGGAAGTAGACGTGAGTTTATTCATGTATGATATAAAAATCAAAATATTTGTTTCACATAAACCTACATGGGCACATAAGAAACGTCAGAAGCTAGGTGCACGGTTCCAATTGGTCGTCTCGTCTCCTATGGAGAGCCGGCAAGAAACTCCACAGTTGTATGAATTGTAGTGCGAGAGCCGATTGCAAAAACACCTACCTCATAAGATACCCCAATAGGCTAAATGTAGATCGTTAACCAACACTTAAACACGTAAAAAAAATGAGGTCTGCCAGAGCCGATCCTGCCGGGTCATAGAAATAATCGATATTTTTTGACGTAATTTTTTAGTGAAAATTACCTCATAAGATACCCGAATTAAAGTGCTGGCAACAGTTTACCACTGATTAATTGTGTAAAAAAAGTTGGTCTGCCATTGCGCACCCTGCCGGAAGTACTTGGCAGACCTCTAAAATATACCCCTTCGGACACCCTTAACCTACCTCATCGACTACCTGGACGGATCCTACGCCAAATAATAACCAAGATGCCCCTGATAATGGATCAAAAGGTCTGCCAGGTCTAAGCTTGCCGGAACTTTGTGTTCAAAGCATTTGAAGATGGTAGAGAGCATAATTTCACCTGAAGTCAAAATAACATTTGTATCTAAATTTATACAAATTTATAAATATTAACTGCTTTTTTACCCGACTACGGCAAAGCCAAAAGGAAGGGTTGTGATTTTAGCAGTTTATGTATGTATATAAGTATGTATATATGTTTGCTTTTACGTGTGTTCCACCGTAGTGCCTAAATTACTGTACCGATTTTGATGAATGAGGTATCAATAGATTCGTAATAATGGTCCGGGTGACATAGGTTATATAAATTCTCCCTAAATTTAATATGGTGGACTTTACACATAATTTTATAACATCTAATTGAGATAATCATGACATGTTTGGTATCAAAAGAAAGGTCTTAAGGTGTTGTTAGAGAGATTTGATGCTTATGATTGACTCTATCGATTGATCCAATAAAAATACAGGGTGTTATTTTTTCGGATTTTAGCTGGTTCGATTCTCGATAGTGGGAAGTGAATTTTTGAAAATCTTTGAACGCAGAATTGTTTCTTTTTTTAAATAAAGGCTTGTTCCTTTGAGTAGAATTTGCTATCGTTAGTATTTAGAGTACTTTCAATCGACGTGAGGTTCAAAAAATCCATTCTGTATATAAATATTTGTAATATGCTCGTTAAGACCTTTCTTTTGATACCAAACATGTCATGATTATCTCAATTAGATGTTATAAAATTATGTGTAAAGTCCACCATATTAAATTTAGGGAGAATTTATATAACCTATGTCACCCGGACCATTATTACGAATCTATTGATACCTCATTTATCAAAATCGGTACAGTAATTTAGGCGCTACGGTGGAACACACGTAAAAGCAAACATATATACATACTTATATACATACATAAACTGCTAAAATCACAACCCTTCCTTTTGGCTTTGCCGTAGTCGGGTAAAAAAGCAGTTAATATTTATAAATTTGTATAAATTTAGATACAAATGTTATTTTGACTTCAGGTGAAATTATGCTCTCTACCATCTTCAAATGCTTTGAACACAAAGTTCCGGCAAGCTTAGACCTGGCAGACCTTTTGATCCATTATCAGGGGCATCTTGGTAATTATTTGGCGTAGGATCCGTCCAGGTAGTCGATGAGGTATATTTTAGGGGTCTGCCAAGTACTTCCGGCAGGGTGCGCAATGGCAGACCAACTTTTTTTTACATAATTAATCAGTGGTAAACTGTTGCCAGCAGTTTAATTCGGGTATCTTATGAGGTAATTTTCACTAAAAAATTACGTCAAAAAATATCGATTATTTCTATGACCCGGCAGGATCGGCTCTGGCAGACCTCATTTTTTTTACGTGTTTAAGTGTTGGTTAACGATCTACATTTAGCCTATTGGGGTATCTTATGAGGTAGGTGTTTTTGCAATCGGCTCTCGCACTATTGTATCCGTATTTGCACAAGAGGCGCGCGTCGGTGGTTGTCCTGGGGGCCAAGTCTACTAATTTACTAACGTCACAATGGTCTCACGATATGGTGAGTTTTTGACAGATTTTGTATGGCAAATCTGTCAAAAACTAACAATCGAGAGACCCCTGCGCAGGTGCAGTGCAGCTGATTTAGCTGATGCGTCCTGGGCGTCATATTAATAAACGGGCGTTATTAATAAATTAATAACTAATATTCGTCTCACGAAAGAAGTCTCACGGGCGTGGTTGGTTTATTTGTTACGCTTTCACGCTAAAACGGCTGAACGGATTTGGATGAAATTTGGCACACAGGTAGACTATGGCCTGGGTTAGGACATCAATCAATCTGCCTAGCCTCTTCCCAACTAGGTATGTTAGGGTCGGGTTCCAGACTAACCGGATGCAGCTGAATGACAGTATTTTACATGAAGCGACTGCCTATCTGACCACCACAACCCAGTGACTGGATTATACGATACTCCTTGGTAAGACTGGTTGTTAGACTTTCGTGCATCTGACGACCCGTAACGACAATGCGTAACGTATACGTACGTTAGGACGTTATGATAATTTATCCAGATATTCCTACGGGATTATGACTTAGGGCTTGTACATACCTAAAACTGCGAATAAGCGCGATGTGTATTCGCAAGGCAGAAGATTCGAAAAAAAATCTTAGGGAGCCGTCGCTGATTTTTGCGATGCAACGTCGCAACGCAGTTTTGAGTACAAGCCCTTATACGGGTGAAACCGCGGGGTGCAGCTAGTAGGTATTAATTAGTTTCATTTATTGCCGCGGGACTTCTTTCGTGTGACTAACTCTACCCGAAGGGTAACCCTACCTCATTATTTAGCTAGTTATTATTTATAAGTTACCATCGAGAGGAGGCCTGTACCCCCAGTGGGAACGTAATAGACTGATTATGGTATAAGCTTGCTATTACAGAAATGAACCAGGCAGAAATTTGGACTCCAACTGCTTTTTCAACACAGTTGCTCGTGGCTCTTATTTAACCGCATTTAGGTTCATAATAATAATAAATAATCGAGGTTTCTTGAATGCCAAAACCCTCCACAACCGCGAGATTTACAGTCTCAGGGAATATTTCCTTCAAACTGACGTGGGGATGCACCGAGATGTGGTCGCAGTGGACAAGGGCCTCACCCCGCTCTCCTTGGCGAAAGAGAACTGGCGCAAACCTGCAGTACTGGATACTAACGATCGTAAGGAAGTATGGCAAGGCAAAGAGCTTCACGGACGCTTTTTCCGGGCCCTTCATGGGCCTGACGTAGACTTTTTGGCGTCTATATCCTGGCTGCGCTTCGGCGACCTCTTCGGAGAAACCGAAGGTTTTGTCTGTGCGATTATGGATGAAGTTATCATGACGAATAATTATCGGAAATACATTGTCAAGGATGGTACGGTTGACATTTGTCGGGCATGCCACCGTCCCGGTGAATCAATCCGACATATTGTTTCCGGTTGTTCTCGTCTTGCTAACGGCGAGTACTTGCACAGACACAATCTAGTAGCTAGGATTATCCACCAGCAACTTGCCTTGCAATACAACCTTGTGGAGTCAGAAGTACCATACTACAGGTATGTGCCCGACCCAGTTCTCGAGAATGGTCAGGCCACATTGTATTGGGATCGATCTATCATCACTGACAGGACTATTGTAGCTAATAAGCCTGATATTGTGGTGATAGATCGACGAGAACGCCGTGCAATGATTGTTGATATTGCTGTCCCTCATGACGAGAATCTCGTGAAAGCTGAGAAAGATAAAAAAATCAAGTATCTTGACTTAGCACACGAGGTTGTCGACATGTGGGACGTGGACTCTGCAATCATTGTACCGATAATCGTAACGGTTAATGGCCTAATAGCGGAGAGCCTCGACCAACACCTCAGGAGGCTCTCATTGCGCGGCTGGGTCAAGGGCTTGATTCAGAAAGCAGTACTCCTAGACACGGCACGCATAGTGAGGAGGTTCCTCTCTCTAGAGCCCTGACCACCGGCAGCTTGGACCCTGTTCTTGATGCCGATGGGCGACTATTTTTTATATTTTTAAATGTTTTTTAAATCTTTTTTTAAGAAATATTTAAAAATGTAATTTAAATATGTATTAAAATGAAATAAAAGATAAATAATAATAATAAAAATCTTTATTGCAGACCACATGATCCATAAAAAACTAAACTAATAACACATAAATTAAAAATTAAAAACTAGAATTAAAAATCACAATTAAAAAATTTAAATCCAAATTCCAAATTAAAATCAAAAAAATTTAAATCCAAATTCCAAATTAAAATCAAAAAAATTACAAATCCCAATAAAAAATCAAAATTAATTTCTAAATTAAAATCATAAATTAAAATTAAGAATAAATAATTTGAATTAGAATTGGAATTAGAATAAAAAATAAAAAAAAATTAAAATTAAATTAAAAAAATCATTTACGCGGCTATTTGTAGCCATCGTTTGTAGGTCTCGGTAGCATACATCCTCTTAGCAAGGTCCTTAACTATACTGTTCCTACACGTACCAACCCTGGACATGAATGATGCAATTCTGGTTCTCTGAATGGCATTGAACGCGTTCAGCCTCGCCTCCGCGAACATTCCAGAGGCACT
Organism: Conistra vaccinii; assembly: GCA_948150665.1. Lineage (NCBI taxonomy): Eukaryota > Metazoa > Arthropoda > Insecta > Lepidoptera > Noctuidae > Conistra > Conistra vaccinii. Next base: position 1,573,130 of record OX411324.1, read on the forward strand.
ACAGTATCGCTTCAACCCCATTAGGTGTCTGTAGATGTTATTGTACTGAACACGTATGCCATCCCAAGACTTCCTTGTATATTCAGTCCAGAGCTGGCACGTATAGAAACTTTGACAGTACGTTCTGAATAGGTGCACCTTAGTCAGTACATTAGCCTTACAAAATCTTCTGACGAGCATGTTTCCCACAACCGATAGGGCACGACGCTGGCGATCGATATCCGCGTCGTCTTTCATGTCCGATGTCAGTATGTGACCAAGGTACTTGAACCTCTCCACAACCTTCACCGTCTGCCCTCCAATGCACACTGGCGGAACATTTTGAGGGCCCTTTCCCGACCTGAATATCATCAGTTCTGTTTTTCTAGCATTGTAAACTAGATCATGGTTTTTAGCGTACTGATCACAAATAACCAGCAACTTTCTTAAGCCCTTAATTGAGGGGCTGAGCAGAACCATATCATCAGCATAACTCAGGTTGTTCACATAACGATCGCCCAACCTGAGCCCTACCGGTGTCCTGCTCAACTCCTCAATCAAGTCGTTCACGTACAGATTAAACAGGTCGGGAGAGGTCAAACCCCCCTGCCTAACACCACACGACAGCTTATAGTCGTCGGACACAGAACAACCCCATCTGACATTATTGGACTGATTACCGTACCAATATCTGATGAGCCCCGTAACCCCAGCTGGCACATTATTATTTTTTAACTTCCCCCACAACAGGTCATGATTTATGGTGTCAAAAGCGCGACTAAGATCAAGGAAACAAGCATACACACTGGTTTCCTGATTGACATAATGCTTGACAACCTGCTTTAGGGAGAATATAGCCATGTCAGTTGAAACCCCCGTCCGAAAACCAAACTGACCATCGTCAATCTTAAGTGATGGACTCAGCTTCCCGTGTATTAGACGTTCAAGAACCTTGGCCACTATTGTCGCGAGAGAGATAGGTCTGTAATTAGCCATGCTCGAGACATCACCAGTCCTGTTTTTAGGTATAGGAACAACCACTGTGCGAATGAGATCCGCTGGCAAGTAACAATGCTGTGCACAAAGGTTAAAAAACTGTGCTAATACACAACAGATATACTGACCCCCATTCACCAAATGCTCTAAACTAAGACCGTCATGACCCGGAGACTTTCCACGCTTCATACCTCTGAGCACGGCAAAAACGTCATCGGCTGTGACATGAAAGGCCTCCGCGCCATTACCATACTGCAGCTCCTCAGCTGTAACAGTCTGCGTCTGCCTGAAGGGCGGCGTTACATCAAAGTGTTTCCGGAACTTATTTGCAATAACAGTCTTATCAGTCTCCCCTTCCACACTAACAGGGGTACTACTCTTAGGATTTAGTTTCTTGACTTCCTTCCAAAATTTCACAAAATTTTTAGACGCAGTATGCATAATGCAGTGTATTATAGACACGTGCCTTTTTCTTTACATAATCGCTTTAGTGCGGTAATGTGCGCCATCGATAACTATTTTTTTTTTTTTTTTTTTCTTTGGCTTCGCTCGGTTTGTGCATTTAGCCAATGTCACGTTTAGTTCAGTTTAGTTTTACTTTGAAGAAATAAAGATAGGGAAATGAATCATTTTAAATGTTAGATAAAAGACATGACCAGTGGGGCGATGGGCGCCTGCTTAGGTGTAAAAATCAATGTGCAGCAAAAATTGTTTTATTTTTGCAATTGTTGTATGTTTTATTTTTGCAGTTTACAGGTAAAAAACTTTCACGACTCCAAAAGATCAGGAGTCTGAGAAAAATAAAGATAAGTTTTCACTAAATAGCTCTGCTTTTCGTTAAGAGATGGCGCTAGGCGTTGTGGTAATCGAGTTAAAGAATGATTTTCTACTATTCGACACGCCATCCATCGAGGCGCTAGGTTTTTTTTTTATACCATCAAGGGCGCAAATTAGCATGCTGATCACCTGATGTTAATAAGCAATAACCGCCGCCTATAGAAGTCTACAACACCAGGGTTACTGCCGATGCGCTGCCACCCTTTTCCCACCCCAAACCCGGGCTTCCGATTCTCTCACTCACTATTCGAAGCGCAGCAACATAATGTTGGTACTTTACGTTGGTATTCTGTAAGAGTGTGGCAGCTATTGGCTATTGACTACAACTAGGCTCTACGTGGCTCGGGAAATAAAAATAAGGCTATTGTTATTATTATTTGTGAAGGCATGAGGATTTAAATAAAACTATTATTTGAACGAATTAATTATTTTAATATTCTTTAATAAAATAAAATATGTAGGAAAGACGAACTGTGCCGGACGGGCGTGATCGCTGGACGCGTAGATTATGCAGGTTGTAAAACTATCCCAGTCCAGGGGCGGATCCAGGATTTCATTTTGGGGGGGGCCATTCTGACAAGGTTCGGAGCTAGGGTTAAAATCACAAAAACAAAAAAAGACGTTTTCTGCATTTTTTTAAATTCAACCCAAGAGTTTTATCTCCATTTACGAGGAGGGTTACTTGCTACTGATCCTAAGTATGTGCATGCTTGTTATATCTTTGTTTACACCTCAGGGCCGTAGCCCAGGAATACATTTCGGGGGGGGGTTGGTGCTGCCAACTTTTTTTAGAAGATATAAAGTAGGTATTTCTGATTTCAGAGACGGTAAATAAAGAGTAGGTACTTTCTTTGTGGTAAATCATAAAAAAAAAATGATGCTACCATATCAGATAATTATATCTAATTCTAATTGATGAAGAGCATAGTCCTGTTTCTCTCTTGCCGCCACTTTGCAATCATATCCAAAATAGGGAAGGTCACTTTAGGAGAATATAATGTAGTATCCAAGAGCGAGCGGAGCGAGTTCGAAATTTTTTGCATGCCGCTACGAATACGTTAGGTTTTCTTTATCTTTGACCATTCATACAGAAATAGAAGTTTTATCGACTTATCAGATTTATGTAGAAAATTTAGATAAATGAAGAGAATGTAGGATGCAGGAGCGAGCGAAGCGAGCTCGAAAATTTTAGCACCCCACCTGGAATAGATTAGACTCTCTCAGACAATGCTGAAGTTGCTGGAAGTCATTCAAAACAAAGTCATAGTCGATCGTACTCTTACTGCTTTTGTAGATTTTAAAATACTTACACTTATCTTTGACCATTCATACAGAAATATAATTAACGAACGGGAATACACGAATTGATCGACTTATCAAATTCATGCAGAAAATTGAGATAAGAGAGTTATGAATGTAAGAGCGAGCGTAGCGAGCTCGAAAATGAAATACTTTAGACGGTTAGACTCTCTGAGAGAATACTAAAATCAATCAAAACAAAGTCATAGTCGATAAAAATACCAATATTTAAGCGTACTCTTACTGCTTTTGTAGATTATAAAGTACGCCTTTGCGAAATAAATTAATGTATTAGAGTACGGAGGTACCCTAGGCGAACTCCGCTAGGGTACCTAGGTTGGCCCCCTGCCTACGGCCCTGATACACCTGTTTGAAAGAATATATTTCTGATTCCTGATCTACCTATCTATGAGTAGGTACCTATGCTGAGTAAAAGTGCAGTCGAATTAAATCGAAAGTATAGAATTCATCGGTCGTTTGAAGATGTCAGTCCGTAAAGAATAGCAACGGTCGTGGTCAGTGGGTCGTCTTAGGGGCGTAGAAATAGAACACAATAATCGCACAGTACACAACGAACGCGTAAACACAACGTGGGTCGGGAACTGCAATGATAGATAGATAGAAGATTCTTTATTATGTACACCATAAAAAGTACAGATATAATATATAATTATACCTGACGTGACGCCAAGATTGAATGTGCAAGTAGGGATGGTGAATGGCGATCTGAAATCGATAAAGTGTCAATTGCTTTTTTCTCGAACATAACACATAAAATTCGAAAACATTTGACTGCCTCGTTGTTCTAGTGGTGGCAAGCGCTACAGCTGAGCATGAGGTCCTGGGTGCGATTCCCGGGTCGGGCAAAGTGTTATTGGGTTTTTCCATCTGGAATTTCTCAGTACCAGCCCGGAGTCCGGATTTGTATCCGGTTAATGGTAAAACGCTCGCCCCGCATTACACGGGACTGGCGAAATGAAGGTGTTATGTTATTATTCATCCAAATTAAATATAAGTAGTTCAAAACGGTCAAAGAAAATATCAATTAAAAATCCATTTTATGTGAATCGATTTTTCATGCTTTGACTCGAATCGATTGAATTATCAATTTTATGAAAAAAACTACTACCCCTTTGGTCCCTCCCTACACCGGTGTCTGCTAATGTCAGATGCATTGTCAACGAAGTAACACTCCTATATACGCAGTGATTATTAAAAAAAATATGGTGTTCGAACTCCACTACACAATAGCGCCATCTGTTGCCTTATCTGTGTACTACTTCAACTAATTGATTACACAAATACAAGTTCACCAATTAACTATGGCTAAGTGTGGCGGCTGTGGCAAGTTTCTGTCGTCGGCAGAGGCCGCCCATTGCACTAAGTGTAGATCCTGGTACCATCGAGCGTGTGTGGGTTTACAGAACACCGGCCCGTTAACGACACCCTGGCACTGTCCTGAGTGTAATAAAAACCTGGTGAGGGACAATCGGGCTGAAACTCCGGTAAGGGCGCGTACACCAGCATCGGCAGCACATGAGGAGAGCCTTGCTAACCTGATGGCCACCAGTCCCATAAACACCACAGCTCTAGACGCCACAAAGGACCTAAACCTAGACATCCTCAGGGCAGAGCTAAATGTATTTAAGGAGGAATTTTTGAAGACGGTGCGGAGTGAATTCCAGCTGCTTCGCGATGATCTGTCAGAATTAAGATCCTGCCTAAACGCAACAAATGATAGGATGAGTAATCTGGAGGAGAGAGTGGCTGTGTTAGAAAATAAACACACTCAGCCCCCTGTATCATCGGAGGTAAATGATTTAATATCACAATTGCGGAGTGATATAAACGACCGAGATCAGGAGTTGCTCGGAAATGATATACAGATCTCAAACATACCCGAGACAAGTGAAAATCCAATCCACACGGCGATGTTGGTTGCGGCCAAGATTGGAGTCAAAATCGAGGCGCGCGACATAGTGAGCGCCGAGCGGGTGGGAGGTAGGCGCATCAACGCGACGCAGGCGACGGCGCCGGTGGAGACCCGCCCCCGCTTCCTTGTCGTGCGCCTCGCACGCCGTGACCTGCGTGATGAGCTGCTGGAGGGTGCGCGAGTGCGACGCGGTATGACCACTGCGGACCTGGATCTTCCAGGCCCGGCGAAGCGCTTCTACGTGAACGAGCGCCTTACGAAGGTGAATCGGGGGTTATTTCGGAGTGCTCGTGAGGTCGGCAGTCGCCTCGGGTGGCAATTTGTATGGGCAAAGCGTGGCCGTATTCTCGCCCGGTACAAGCCCGGAGACGCCACTTGCCATATCCGCAGTGAGGCTGACCTGCAGCGCATTTTCGGGGCACCGGGTAACGGCGGAATTGGCACACTTTAAGACTAAAATTACCTTTTCTTTTACTATTGTTTATTCTTGTACTGTCACGTTGTTTTATAAAGTAAGCTTATTTACTGTGAGCATCTCACAAGTTACATTACGTTTTTGTTGCTACTATGTGATATATTTTGTATTGGTAGGTGTGTGTCTCGCGGCGCACCTCAGTCAACTATACGTAAACCAGTTTTATTACACTACACATATTTATCTACACCTATTTATAACAAAACCACTATTTAATTTTACAACCCCTTTATTTACAAAACTATTAAGTATATACCGCTGCTTAAAACCTTTGTTTAATTATCATTTTATGTTTTCCATTATCTACATAGTTACAATTGGACTAAAATTAATAATAATAAATGAAATTAGTATTGAAACGTTTGAATGTGCACTGATAATATTGATATTTTTAAATGACGGAATAACTTTATATTACTATAATGATGACTAAAGGAGAAAAGTTCCTTAAAGTTGGTTTTCTTAATGCAGGTTCATTAGGTACAGGTCATGATAACTTGATTGGTGCACTCGACAGGCATTGTTTTGACGTCATGGCCATAAACGAGACTTGGTTGCGTCCGGGTGAGGAGGGGCGCGCTCCGGTGGTGCCTGGCTATCGTTTGCGTCACACACCGCGGCCGGCGAGTGTGCGCTCGGGTCGTGGTGGGAGCGTCGGCTTTTATCTGCGGCGGGGTTTGAGCGCGAATTAAGTTAACGACAATCGGAGATTTATAAAAATAACTTTATTTAACTGACAGAGTCACAATGAAGATAATAATGATCTTAATCCTAAAGATACAAGGTACTTATAGCTAAATTATGCTAACATGACAATTGTGGCGTGACGACAATGTTCTACATTATAATTACTTACTCACTAGATTTGGAAGAAGCTGCACTGCTGACAAAGCTAATTGTAGTAGGGCTACCACACTTAACTCCTCCCTCCCTAAGAGAGAAATTATCTAAAGGCAACTGAGTAGTCTTTAGGGAATTTCTCTTACAAATTCTAAATAAGTCCCATTTATATATAATGAACCCTATAACAGAAACTAAAATTATGACGTAAATACTTAGGGTCCATACACTGATGTTGTCACTTGTTACACGTATGTATGACTCGAAATCACTGACACTTTCGCTGTATTTTGCTCGGTTCAATAAGTCCTTGATGTCACCTAAGTCCACCCCTCTAAGATCCATCTGCTTCGCCGGTGGGCTGACATCATGACGGAGTTCGGGCATCTGGGCTGTTGGCAGGCTGAAGGAGATTGTGCTACTGTTCGCCGGCGTTGTAATGGAGATATCAGCGATCTGCAGGGTGCAATGCTGACTTGGTACTAAGATGTATGTACCTTGCAAGGTGTATTTCCTGGTTTCGTCGTCACAATGCTCCGTTGTTTGGATACCTTTTTCTGCATACACCAACCAGTGACTTTCAGATATGGGTTGTATCTTGGTTTCCTCAATTTTCACCTGGTGTTGCTGGCAGTCCGTGAAATTATGTTTTAGTAACATAAGTTGTTCGACACATGTTTCCTCTGGGTACTGAAGTACGTTGTCTTCTGAGCAAAGATATGTGAGGTCATCTATTTCCTCGCAGCTGTCTACTACGGGCCTGTATTTCGACTTTTTCACCAGTAGGTAAGGATATTTCGGAATAATGACATAGGGTTTTTTCGTGGAAGGGTTAAAAATTGGAACAGGGATAACTTTATAATAGATATATGTGTTACTGTCTACTAGTGGGACTTCCAAAATGAAAACTATTTTACTATTATCTATAAACCCCTTAATTTTTATACTTCCCTCTAACTTAACTAAGTTATGAATATCTAATGGGTAAACTAAACTATGGTGCGTTTTGATTACCTTCAAAATATTAAATAGTTCCGTAGAGTTAATTATTGATTGATGTAATATGTGTATTTTGCTAAAGGCAATGGCTGTTTCTAGTTCATAAATGATGGTGTAAATAGTGCGAAAATTATTTAATATTTGGTGCATACTATTCATGACTGAAATCAAATTGGAGTACTTCGTTTGATTTTGAACAAGAGACTGAAATTGTTTCATTTTTAGATTTAAATGTTTAGTATTGAAATTGATATCGTCTGAAACATTAAGCAATTTATCGAAAGCCCTTTGCATTAATGATACCCTTCGTTCAACTGAATGTTCCCTTTTTCCTAGATTACTTATTTCTAAATCGTACTTCTTAGCATCCTCGTTATCTAAATTTCCCGTTATTACTTTAACGAGGGAGCCCAACGGGTTCAAAATACCTCTTTTTGTTCTTCTTGGCGGTAAAATCTGCTGTAACCTATCCTTGGTTAATTCTACCAGAGAATCTATCTGTACGGTTAATCCTATAAGTTCCCTATATATCTCGCTATTACTATTACAAATAATTTTTAACTTATTATATTCTAGTATATTATTCTCTAATTGAAGGGCTAAAGAGTTTAGATCTATTGTTTTTATGATGTCCCAGTGGTTATTCTTCATCAGAGCCGTCCCAATCCGGATCGGAACTATCCCGGGATTCTGATCGATTTTCTGGATGTTCAAAGTTGTCCCTTGATCCACTAGGACGAGAAGTATCGACCACCATCTGTGAAGGACGTTTAACGTTTTTTAATGCTACTCTCGTACGTCTATTTTTAAGCTTAACTGGGACTATGTTTTTGTCAACATTTCCCATAACGATTGCTTTTTCAAAACGAGGCAACTCTTTAGCTTTTCTAGTTCTAGTATTTTTCATATAAATCGTGTCCCCATCTACTACACTTGGGATATTATATTCTCCTCCTTTTTTTTCCCTGACTAAACTTTTATGTCCTATCATCTGGCTACTCATGTGTTCGTAAAGAATTTTCAACCTTTTACGATGGTCTTGTAAAATTTTCTGCATTAAGTTTTTATCTCTATCAATATCAAAAACATTCCCTGACTCTGTATGTCCGAAAACTACCTCAAAAGGTGTGAAATTTGTGGCACTATGAATTGTGTTATTATATCCCATGATCGCGTATGTCATTAGAAATGTCTTTTACAGCCAAGCTGTCTTTAAACCAAGTAAAAATGTGAATTTGTCTAGGCTTGGTGTCTATCGCTTCTTTGAGGATAGGTATACCTTTGTGTTCTCTATTGGATATACATAGAATTGGCTGTAGCAGCATCACTTTCAGAATCTGATATTTCGATCGTCTCTAGAGCAGGCTCCTTTTTGCTAAGTTTTATTATCTCATTAGTCACCTCATCTAAATGCTCCTGCAACCTTTTTTCCTGTTCATCCACATTTACAATCATTGACTCACAATCATTGGTAACATTAATTTTAATGCGTGATAAGGCATCTGCATTTGTGTTTTGTTGACCCTTTTTATAGTGAATATCAAAATTGTAATCCTCTAACCGTAATCTCCACCTAGTTAACTTGCTATTTGGTTCCTTTAACGAGTTCAGCCAAGCTAATGGTCTGTGGTCGGTATATATAATAAACTTCCTGCCATATAAATAGGGTCTGAAGTATTTGACCGCCCATACTATGGCTAATAACTCTTTCTCTATTGTGCTATATCTAGACTCTGTATCACTTAATTTCCTGCTAGCAAATGCAATTGGTTTATCTGAGCCTATGTTGCCTTGAGACAAAACAGCGCCAACAGCGAAATTTGATGCGTCAGTTGTGAGAATAAAAGGCTTGTTGAAGTCAGGAAATTGCAGTAAAGGTGCATTTGTTAGTAATTCTTTACATGTTTCAAAACTTTTCCTATATACGTCATCTATTATTATACTTTTTCCTTTCTTTAAACATGCTGTAAGAGGTCCCGTTATCTTAGAGAAATCCTTGATAAATTTCCTATAATATCCTATCAAACCCAAGAAACTTTTTATCTCCGTGACTGTTTTTGGTATTGGATATTTTAAGATAGCTTCTATCTTATCATTATTAGGTTTAAGACCATCTTTTGTAATTGTATGACCTAGGTATATAACTTCTTTTCTTAGAAATTCGGACTTATCCAGTTGAACTTTTAGATTTGTTTTTCTAAATCGTTCAAAAATTGCTTTGAGCTTAACGATGTGTTCCTGTGTAGGCTTGTGGAAAATATGATTACGTCATCCAAATAGACAAGGCAATGCAACCCTTGTAACCCTCTAAGTACACTATCCATTGCTCGTTGAAAAGTAGCAGGCGCTGTTTTTAAACCAAAGGGCATTCTATTAAATTCATATAGCCCAAATGGTGTTGTAAATGCGGTTTTCTGCCTATCCTCTTCTTGAATTTGCAACTGATGATAGCCTGAGGCAAGGTCTAAAGTTGAAAAATACATCGACGCCCCCAAGCAATAAGTCGGTAATCGTAAAACTTAAATTTTACAGGAGAAATGTTTTTCTGTTTTTGTTGAATAGCTTTTCAACGAGTCGGAGTAGTGACGTCATTGATACATCAAGCGAAAGCTAATTTTTTGCTTAATTCAATTATTATTTTAACATTAAACTATGTGCGTGATAAGCCTTGCAATTTAAGAAAATAAATATTACAAAAATATATTAGGTAAATGGTGTAATAAACACTTACGCCATTATTGCAGTAAATTAGTAAACAATGTTGATACGTAACATTACAATACGGACTTTTCCAGCGTAATTTTTCATCTTGAAGACGATACGTAATTGGTTATTACGGTGTTATTGTGGTTATTTTAAATTGTCACAGTAACAGTATCGTTAAAGAACATTGTTTTTGGAGGAAAATTCTGAAAAATATTTTTGTGTAACCATCCAGTGCTAATACATTTTCATCGAATTTTTTAAGTTTAATATGTCTAGGTTTACAAGAAAAGACTGTAGATGATGAATATAATGACGTTTAATAATCACAATAATTAAATCAGAATCGAAAATTAACATCTTAACCTTTAGGAGAATTAAGATAAACATTTATCAATTAAAATAATTATAGGGACGTCATTCATGATTAAACATTAAAAACTAGAAGTATATCAATGATAATTAAACACAGCAATAAAATAATGTCACAAAATTAACACCTTAGGTTTTAGAAATATTTAGGTACTTAAATAACTATAAATCTTAATGAGATCAATTAATTAATTAATTAATCAGTCTTCATCCGTAGCAATTATATTTTAAAAACACAGCAATAAAGTAAGTTCACAAAATTAACACCTTAGGTTTTAGAAATATTTAATTCAATAACTAAGAATCAGATCAAAGACTTAATTAATCAGTTTTCATCCGTATCAATTATATTATCGTTCGTGGTATCAGTATATGACAATGACTAATAAAAACGATGGCAAAATCGCGGAATTGCTCCACTTTTACATAAACTCTGGGCTGTATGCAATCCGGGGATACCGTACGGTCTCCGGTGAGGCGGCGAGCCTCCTTGCCGGATTGCCGTCATGGGATCTGGAGGCGAAAGTCCTCGCCCACATTTCCTCACCGGACACGGTTGTTTCGGGAGGTTCCTGTTTCGCATAAGGCGGGAAGAAAGCCCGGAGGACACGGTGGAGCATACGATGGAGGTCTGCCCGGCTTGGGCAGAGCACCGACGTGTTCTCGTGAAGGCGATCGGCGGCGGTGACCTCTCGCGTCCGGCCCTGGTCCAGGCCATGGTACGGAGCGAAAGGGCATGGCAAGCCGCCACCTCCTTCTCATCATCATCATCATATCAGCCGAAAGACGTCCACTGCTGGACATAGGCCTCCCCCAAGCACCGCCACTTCGACCGATTCTGTGCTTCCCGCATCCACCGAACTCCTGCGGCCTTTACTAAGTCATCGGTCCATCTTGTGGGAGGCCTTCCAACGCTACGTCTTCCAGTACGTGGTCGCCACTCCAGAACCTTTCGGCTCCATCGGCCATCTGTTCTGCGAGCAATATGTCCTGCCCATTGCCACTTAAGTTTGGCAATTCTTCGGGCTATGTCGGTTACCTTGGTTCTCCTGCGGATCTCTTCATTTCTGATTCGATCACGTAGGGAAACTCCAAGCATAGCCCTCTCCATTGCTCTTTGGGTGACTTTTAGCCTTCTGATAAGGCCCATTGTGAGCGACCACGTTTCAGTGCCATAAGTCATCACTGGCAACACGCACTGGTCAAAGACTTTCGTCTTGAGACACTGTGGTATGTGGGACGAGAAGATATTGCGTAGCTTCCCGAACGCTGCCCAGCCGAGTCGGATTCGACGATTGACCTCTTTCTCGAAGTTGGACCTACCTAGCTGGACAGTTTGTCCTAGGTAAACATACTCGTCTACAACTTCGAGCGTAGCATCTCCGATCTTTATGAGGGCGGGTGTTACATGGGCATTTGACATGACCTTTGTCTTGTCCATGTTCATTTTAAGACCCACTCTTTTGGAGGCTCTACTGAGGTCATCGAGCATTATAACAAACCGAAGATCAGTGATATACTCGCCATTGATGTTGGTGCCTAGCCCTTTCCAGTCCACCTCCTTCTGCGAAGCAGTAATTCTCGCAAAGGAGGAGGCGGAGCGCGTAAGGAAGAGGCAAATTTCGTGCCCTCACGCCCCTAGCCGCCGCAGGAGACGCCCTGGGCGTCGGGAATCCGTAGACGATTTCCGACCACCGTAGGCGCGGGCTTGCGGACGGAAAGCAATGGGTAGCTCCTCGTCCGATAATGACCAGGCCCAGGTCGACGGCGCTTTGTGTTCCACGCGTGCCTCAAAGAAATGCCAACACAATTGACGGGTCCGCGCCGTAACCCCGGTAGGCTGATGCCTACCGGGGTTACGGTGCGGCGGGCGCCACGGTGTCCCTGGCGGGGGCCACGGTGTCCTTTTAGGACTCCAACTGAAGGAACATGGGTGGGTTTGAGTCAGTAAGAGTCAGACACGCCCTTCCACTCCGCCCAGAGCGGGATAAGTTATTTGATGATTACCCAAAAAAAAAGGTCTGTATGCAAAGGTTTACTAATTAGAATGGGTTGGTGGTATGCATTTTGCAACTCTAAATTTTTTAAGCCTATATATATACATCTTGTGTTCGTTTTCGTCCCCTTCGTCTAGCATGGGAATTATTTAAATCAAGCTCTGAATATGTATCGTTAAAATTGTACTTATAGAACAGCTTACCTTCTTGCGTACGTAGCGTTAACCTCATCACTATCATCACAATCACATCAGCCCATCGGATTATATTACCGTCTACATCATGCCGCTAATGATTGAGATCTACAAGTGGCTTAATATGGTATATTTCAGACTGCTCTAATTCTTTCAGCTGATATTTTTCACCAGAGATTTTAGAATTTAAAATAATACTGTATATTTGGTCGGGAGTGTATAAAACTTAGTTCTGCAGGTTCTTTTCTATCCATGCGTGCATAGAATCGCCCTCGTTTTGGCTTGCACAGTTTCAAAAAACCTATGCGTAATAGATATGCTTAGTAATTTGTCAGCATAAACGTAAAGGGTTAAAATATATCGGTTTTTATTTTACCCATAACATCCATCAGAATATTTAGACTCGGCAGGCAACACAGATCTTTATTTTGTTAACTAAGATACCTACCTACCTTCTTTTAATGCTTGCAGTGCATTGGTACATTTGGTACACAGGGGATCGAACCTGTAACGCTCGTCGTTATGAAAACGTGGCATGCAGAGCAGAAAATCAAAGAACAGTTAAAAAAAATACTTTGCATTGTAATCTATACTTATACTGAAAATTAAAATTACCAGAAGAACTTATAAAGTAGGTAGTATGTTAGCACTACTTCAACCGTGTTGTCAACCATTAGAAGCATTCGTCTCACACGAGCATTATTTAATTCTCTGCGGCCAGTTTCTTCATCAACAACTAATCAGTTTGCCATAGAAAGAAAGAGACCAATGCGTCTTGTAAACTGTTTTGCGCAAAAATATAAACAGCAATATCGAAAACGGAACCAGACTTGTTCGAATTACATACGTATTGCAACTTTACACATAGTTATTAGTGAATTATTTACTTTAAAAACCTTGTTAGTTCCCATTACGGTCTGAGCTGACTCAAAATAATTCGACAACAACAACGTGCTAACGTTTACCAAGAACTGTACGAAATCCATTCACGCCAATAAGTCGGTAATAGCAACTTACCAAAATTAAATACGAAATACACTTTTGTATTGATACATAATGCTACTTTTCTCGACATAATTTCATTTTTTAATTTCCCTACAATAAAAGTGTTTTTCATGATATCTTCGTAAATATCACTACAAAAAATATGAAATAAATTACTAAGATGTATCCCAACCCTTAGGTTCCGAATTTGACATAACAATAAAAAGTCCATAATAGCACATTACCGACTTATTGCTTGGGGGCATCGACATACTCTTTCCCAACTTATCAAAAAGGTCATTAATATTTGGCAAAGGGTATTTATCGTCTATGGTTATGTCGTTCAATCGTCTATAATCCACAACCATTCTCCATTTCTGTTGGCCTGACGCGTCCAACTTTTTTGGAACTAAATGGACAGGTGCACTCCAAGGAGAATTTGATTCTCGGATTACATCGTCCCTTAACATCTTATCTACTTGACGCCTAATTTCCTCTGTTTGTGCTGGCGGCAACCTATATGCTTTGACGTTAATTGGATCTTCGTTCGTAGTTCTAATCTTATGCTTGACGTCATTCGTAAAAGACAACGGTATGTCTTCGCAATAAAAAATATCCTTATATTCCTCGCAAGTATTCCACACCATGTTTCTTTCTTCCTCATTCATGTGATCTAATCGTAATTTGCTAAGATTTTTTAATAACAAATCATTCACTCCATCCGTTTCGCTTAGGTTATTTACTGCTAAGTCGCCATTATTACACTGTTCTACTTTAAATGGACTAGTGACCTTAAGGATCATTTCTTTGTCTTTACAATTTTGAATAACCGTATATGCAAACCCATTAACACAGTTTACTAAAGCACAGGGCATTCTTATTCCCTCGGTTAATTCTTTATAATCCAAAATAGCCTCGCCATACGTTAAATTAACTGGAAGGTTAACTTTTACTTCACAACGTGCCGGCAGAACATATGTAAATGTTGACGAATAGACGAACGGTATGTTTGTTTTTTTTGTGCACAACATTGACGTTTCGTAGTCAATCTTTGCGCCTAATTGTTTCATTAGATTACTCCCTATCAAACCATCGTAGTTACTATCGACATCGTAAAGATAAAACTTATGATCCTCCGAACATTTAAAAATGTTAGGTAATTGCGTACAAATAACTTGTGTATGCTCGCTAATACCATGTGTGCTAACGACATTAAAACGCTCATTACATATTTTATTTCTAAAATATTGATTCGCTATATGCGACCCGATAAACGACCTAGTGCTGCCAGAGTCTAACATAAAAACTGCATTACCTAACTCTGGAATTATAATATATGGCAAAGAACGAAAACTAGTGCAATTCAAAACTATATGTTCTCTCTGTTCGAGGCCCTTAGATGAAAATTTTCCGTCAATACAGGCTCGTCCGAAGTACTTGGTTGTAGTTCCCTTTCAAACTCATACTGATTATCGCTATCGTATGAATCATTGTTTATGTAATTGACACGTCTAGAGCTCGCAGTTCGCATAGTAACATCGGTGTTTGCCCTTGCATTTGCAACCGGTGCATTATGCGCCGACGTCAATCGCCGGTCATGCTGACTCGACGTCCCTGAAGCTGACCTAGTTTGTTGCGGAATTTGATTTTGTGCAAAATGCGAATTTCTCGATTGAAACGACGTGTTTGATGAGCCTGGCTGGTTTATATTATTTTGTGAACTATTAGGTGCATTCGGATTTGCCTCCCTTGCTTGATAATTAAGCGTTTTTTTGGGAATGTTATTATTTGTTTCCGTAAATTTCCTTAATGGCTTACTTCTGCTATTTTTTTGATCATAAACCGTTTGGAAGTTCTGTTCTTCTAATACCACCCTTAAGGCATCCTCCAAAGTCGTTACATTTCTCAATCGTACTAGCCTAACTAAATACGCAGGTAAATTATATAAGAAAACATTCAGCGACAAATTAGTATAAATATGCTGCTTGGCTTGACGTAGATTAATATTGCTTATTGTTTCATTAATTTTTGCAATAAGAATACTACGTATGTTTTGTATCCTATGGCAAAAATCTAAATAACTTTCGTTTTGGTTAATCTTCAGAGATTCCAACCCCAACACCAAACATTCTTCGGTCCTAGGATCCCCAAAATGTTGCACTAACAAATCTTTTAATTCATCCCAATTATTTATTTGATCCCGCTCTCCTACTAAGTTTGCGGCTTCGCCCGAAAGTTTACTAGTTATGACGTGATACAAGTATTCGTTCTGAGCGTCTCCTCCTCGGAACTTATTTAATATATATTCGCATTTCTTGATAAACAGTGGAAGCTGTCTAGCATCGCCGCTAAATTCCGGAATAATGCTAGTCATTGTTGACGGAACTGGTACGATCTGATCCATTGTTATCGAAATTTGAAACGCTACACACACCAAGAAAATGCTAACCTAGTGTTACAGTTTAATATGAAAATTTTATCGTAATAAACTGTAGGTATTAAACAATTATGCCTACCGAATTGTTTTATCGCGAGAATTGTATCGTAATAAAATGTACTAAAGTGACTATATCTACCTATTTATTCTATCACGAAAGTTCTATCGTAATAAAATATGTATGTTACCCAGGTATTGTCCGACCCCTAATAACACAAACACATATATCTAATCAAAGAGGAAAACGTAAAGGAAAACAGAAAGGATAGTGAAAAAGTTCTACTCACAGTCCCGAAGTTACTCCCATCTCCTCCCTGGATTATTATCACCACACTCAGCGTCAGCCTCTCGATGAAGTTGCTCAATAAATTTGTTTGTTCGGCGATCTCTGTTAAACTGTTGGAACAGATGTCACAGCAGCTTGTAGAGTTTTATACTATACTGAGTGACCACAGAGATCCTACCGGCTGCGCCAATTAAGTTAACGACAATCGGAGATTTATAAAAATAACTTTATTTAACTGACAGAGTCACAATGAAGATAATAATGATCTTAATCCTAAAGATACAAGGTACTTATAGCTAAATTATGCTAACATGACAATTGTGGCGTGACGACAATGTTCTACATTATAATTACTTACTCACTAGATTTGGAAGAAGCTGCACTGCTGACAAAGCTAATTGTAGTAGGGCTACCACACTTAACTCGCGCGTACATGGACTGGTGCGATCGATCCAAGGTTCGAATCGGTCGAACAAATGTGGTTAACGATCACTTTGAACGGCAAAAAAATTGCTATCGGTACAGCCTATAGACCACCATGGCATGACCTAGTCCTTTTCCTAGATGCCATAACGGACACAATTAGTTCATTAGGAAAATGCGACCACTACATATTGCTTGGCGATTTCAATGTTAATTTGCTAGACACGAACGGGATAAAAACTAAAAATATTAACGAGTTTTTGAATTGCCTCAGCCTTTCACAGTTGGTCACATCTCCTACCCACTTTACATCATCTAGTGAAACTCTCATTGATCTCCTATGTACTGACCTGAGAGCACGAAATACGGCGGTAGAACCTTTCGGTTCAATCAACGGCCATTCTATAGTAATTGGTGAATTTCACATTAAGCGGGACAGGTTCAAACCATTCTTGGTAAAATTTCGGCCACTTAAAAATGTGTGCTTAGAAAGCTTTAATTTTGATTTATCATTTTTAAACCTTGAAACTATTTCGTCGCTTGCCAACGTTAATGATATGGTGCATGTCTTTAACACCCATATAATTTCCCTGTTTGATGTTCACGCACCTATCAAGACGTGTACTATAAAGGAAAAGTCGTACCCGTGGATTACAGATACAATGAAAGTTATGATGCGATTACGTGACGACGCACTTAGTAGTTATAGGAAAACGAAAGCCGATTCAAAAAAAATATATTACAAAGAGCTAAAACACTTAGTGATAAGTTCATTGTACAGTGAAAAAGTTTCGTATTTTAAGCACAACATTAATAATAAAATTAAAAACCCTAAAATATTATGGAAAAATTTAAAATCCACCCTATCGCCCTATAAGCCCAGACAAGACCTTCCGTCGCACTTTACAGATCCTGACCTAATTAATAACAACTTTCTAATTGTTCCCGGAAACCCCGTGGCAAGCATATCCCTTATGCAATACTATGAAAATCATAGACATGGTGAAGGAATTTTTACAATCACTCCAGTGGAGGAGAACGACATCTCTCGCATTATCTCCAACCTTAAAAGTAACGCTGAAGGTTACGACAATATTACCCTGGATATGATTAACATGACTCTGCCACACACGTTAAATGTTGTAACGGACATAATAAACCGCTCCATAGTGACGTCTACGTTCCCCGACCTATGGAAAATTGCCACTGTCAGGCCCCTGCCCAAAAATTCAAATCCATCTACTTTAAAAGACCTACGCCCTATAAGTATATTACCATGTCTATCCAAAGTATTAGAAAAAGTCGTTAGCCGCCAATTGACGCTTTTTTTGGAACAAAACAACGTTCTACCTGATTTACAATCTGGTTTCAGAAAACAGCGCAGTACATCTACTGCTTTACTGGATGTAACTGATAATATATTGTCTGCCCAAGATAGGGGAATGTGCACTTTACTGGTTTTACTAGATTTTTCGCGGGCATTTGATGCAATAAATATCCCGCTATTACTATCGAAGTTGAATTATTATGGTTTTGACCCCAGCGCTACGCAATGGTTTCGCAGCTACCTAAGTAATAGGGAGCAATTTGTTGACTTGCGTTTGAGTGACGGCACTACCCTTAGATCGACACTTACTTCTGTAGAGAGAGGAGTCCCGCAGGGCTCTATATTGGGCCCGATTATATTTATTTTGTACTGTGCGGATATTATAAAATGTCTCCAGAGATGCAAGTACCACATATACGCCGACGATGTTCAAATTTATATATCTTTTAGGCCAGATGAGTACCATAGTGCCATTAAGGATCTTAACGATGATCTTCAGAGAATCGCCGCCTGGTCAGAGGAGAATTGCCTGTCGTTAAATCCAACAAAAACCAAATATATGGTATTTGGCACAAGACAGCAGTTGGCTCGACTACCTGTGACATTTGATTTGAGACTTATGGGTGAACCAATTGAACGAGTGCATGAAGCGCGGAATCTAGGTGTCATTATGGACAAAGACCTTCGTTTTGAGAAACATGTAGCGGAATCGGTCAGAAACTGTTTTTATCGCCTAAAGGTTCTATACACTATGAGGCCTTATTTATCCGAAAGACTACGGGAACAGCTAGTGGAAACCCTGGTTCTGTCTAGGTTAAACTACGCTGACACGGTTTACGGCCCGCGCCTATTAGCTCGTACAGACCGCCTCATCCAAAGAGTACAAAACGCTTGTGCTCGGTTCTGTTACAATATTCCTCGCAGAAGCCATGTAACACCTTTCCTCAACAGGCACTTTACTCTGAAAATGAAGTCCAGACGCAAGTTACACCTGGCCTGCCTTCTGTTTGGTGTAGTTAAATATCAAAAACCGGACTACCTTTTCAACAAGCTAAGTTGGGTTACGAGTAGACGGGAATGCGGTAGAAGACAATGCTCACAACAACTCTCGACTCAGTCTCAGGGTACAGCCGCTTTTAGAGGCAGCTTTCGTTATGCGGCCTCCAAAGTATGGAACAACCTGCCGCCACCGATTAGAACTATTAACACGATAGGCGCTTTTAGACGACGCTTACGGCAGTATCTCATAGATGCGCAAAGGAAGCTGGATATGGTCACACTAAATGTCTCAATTATATGATACTAGATGCCGCCAACGGCTTCGCCCGCGTGGACTCTCTTCTGTACTATAATATGTATGTATTATACATATAAACCTTCCTCTTGAATCACTATATCACCTGCGTCAAATCCAATGCGTAGTTATAAATATCTAAGCATACATAGGGACAGACAGCCGGAAGCGACTTTCTTTTATACTATATACCTATTAATTTATGTACCCACCTACCTACTTTCAGTATTTCTGTCGGTCAATGTTACACAAAAATGTAAATAGCTGCGTCCTTCTCGTTTATTGTTCAGTTAACTATTGTTATTATTTAATTAAATATTCGTTATTATTATTATCTTACACAAATTTATGTTATTTAAGTACATATATACACATTGCAGTATAAATTTATGTTATTTAAGTACATATATACACATTGCAGTATAAAACTGATTTACATCCGTTACCTCACACTCCAGGTCCAGTTGAAAACCAGCGTCAGGCACTAGTTGTCTGGCATTTTTGCTGAACTGGGCCTATTTGGCACAGCCGCGAGGCACACATTCCTGCTTTCACGAACTTTACACTTGTTATTTTATTTATTTTTGATTTTTTCTACTTGTAGTACAATATTTTGTGTTGTGTGCCTTATCTGTGCTAAATAAATGTATTTTCTTTCTTTCTTTCTTTCCACATGTCAATAAAACCTAACATAACCCGTTGGCGTATCAATAAATAAGTAATTATAAACAAAACATGTATATTCCATGTCGTTAAAATTCACTTGATCGAAAATAGCTCGTTTTTAATTTATTTTTTTCCATATTATGTGTAGCTTATTTTGGTTACCGGGTGAATATGGATACAATGGAACGTCAAAATCAGGAAGTGCATAAAAGAGAGAAACGG
The DNA here is from genome assembly GCA_948150665.1 of Conistra vaccinii. Lineage (NCBI taxonomy): Eukaryota > Metazoa > Arthropoda > Insecta > Lepidoptera > Noctuidae > Conistra > Conistra vaccinii. The sequence goes on from OX411324.1 coordinate 1,593,393, forward strand.
AAGCAATTAATATACTGATTTTTCAGATAATTTAATCTGGGCTTTAGTCGGAATTATATTATAACCATGATAAATTAGATCTTTATTTTTAAACCTTAATGTAAAAGTTGTAATGCTGCGCATGTTCCCGAATTCGAAGGCTAAAACTGGTCATGTCCTTTTATCGGGATTTAGGATAGGACGGTTAAATAGGATCAGTATAATAATATAAAGGTGAAGATAGTGAATAATGATTAAATTACAACTTAATATTATTTAAGGTGATGAATCAAACTATACATTTATAAACAGGAAAGCTATTTGTACAAAGTAAAGAAAGTATTGAGGTAGGAAAAGGAGTACGAAGGGACAAGAGATTACTGAGAAAGGAAGAACGGTCATATAATGGACAGGAGAAAAATATGTGGTCTAAATCGCCAACATCTGTGCCACAGGAACAAATGGGGTCGCTGATAATATGAAGTTTGGCAAGATGTGCTGGTGAGCAAACATGTCCCAGTCTCATTCTTATAAGAACGGAAGTCTCCATCTTGCCAAACTTTGCCCTGCCAAACCACGGTTTTTCCGGAACGTCGGGTTGAATATAAGAAAAATATCGTCCCTTCGATTTACTTCCGATATCCCAAGCTACCTTCCAAGTGTCCCGAAGATAGGTCTTAGGTAATGTCACGAGGTCATAACAAAAATTAGTATAAGGAAATAGGTCTCCACACTGCATCGCCTCACCGGCAAGTCTATCGGCCACTTCATTACCATGGATTCCAGCATGGGCCGGAATCCATACAAATTGCAGTGTATTACCCTCGGAGATGGTTCTGGACGTAAATTCTCTTATTAAAAAAACTATAGGAAACTGCGATTTGTGTTCGAAAGGGGATTTATTAATGGCTAGAAGAGCACTTTGGGAATCTGTAAAAATGATGGTATTTTTGAGCTTTAAAATTCGAGAATATTCAATGGCTTTTAGAATGCCGAAACATTCTCCCGTAAAAACAGAAGTTTCAGGAGGCAGTTTAATTTTTTGTACGATGTTGTATTGAGAATGGTAAGTGCCTATCCCAACACAACCCGTCGGAGAACGCTTAGAAGCATCCGTAAATATATGGTGGTACTCTTTGTGTTCGGCCAGAAAATTATTAAAAACTATAATACAATCGGGATCTGATTTATTTACACAGTTATATTTTATAATGGGACTGAATAGTAAACTCTCAAAACTACTGCTAAATAGGGGAAGTTTATTGGAACGGTGAATAGGAGAAGAAAGTGAGAGGAATTTTTTATAGCTTACAACTAGACAAGGAGCACGTTTATGGGACCAATAATCTGATGAATCTATCTGCAAAACTAAAGATTCTAGTATAGGAATGAGTGGATGAGTTGAAAACTGAAGAATTCGAAACAAATATTTATCAGACAGGAATTGTCTTCTAAGATGTAAAGGAGCTTCCCCGCATTCAATTTGGAGTGCATTAATGGGACTGGACTTCATGGCACCCGAAATAATGCGTAATGCCTTAGATTGGATGCGATCCAATTTTTTAAAAGCCATAACACTACCAGGTTCTATAACGAACAATCCATAATCCAGAGTGCTTCTGATGATGGCGTTGTAAATAAGTTTCAAAGAAAAAACTTTTAGACAAAAAAAGAACAACCGACTTCCAAAAAAGACACTACCAAGTCAAAAATAACTTTAATTTCGGAAGTCGGTGTATTTGGTTTTGAACTTTCGTTTTTTGCCACCGACTTCCGAAATTAAAGTTATTTTTGACTTTGTAGTGTCTTTTTTGGAAGTCGGTTGTTCTTTTTTTGTAAAAAGTTTTTATTTTGCACTTTTTAGTGGTGGTACCTACCCCATACAAATTCGAATACCACTAACCTGCTATGTAAATAACAGTGATTGGAAGTTATCATTATATCATCCATATAAACTAAGTGGGAAAAATACGTATTATTGAAGCTAACTCAAAAACTATCCAAGTAAAGTTAATAAAATTGATATGGGACCACCTCGGAAGCATACCCTTTCAAACAAAAAAAGAATTTTCAAAATCGGTCCACAATTGACAAAGAAATCGCGTAACAAACATACAAAAAAAAAAAAAAAAACATACAGACGAATTGAGAACCTCCTCCTTTTGGAAGTCGGTTAAAAAGGGATGTGCACCCCACGACACACCAGAGAGGCATCTAAGCATGTTGAGGTGTTTTTCACATTTATTAACAATGTAATCACAATGAGGAACACTACTTAATTTACAGTCAAGAATTATACCTAGATATCTGAAATTATCTTTACCTGGGATAGGTATTTCTCTATAAAAGAGATTTAGTAAGGGAATATTTCTTTTCCGGGTGAATAAAACAGCCGCACTTTTAGATGTGGATAATTCCAAACCGTTTAGATGTAACCATGACTCCAAAGAGGATAATGCAGAATTGATAGCATAAATAGCTTGTTCAACAGATTGATTTGAAGAATATAGTAGTAAATCATCGGCATATTGAAGAACCTTAACATGATTAGTTAAGGACGAGTCTAAATCAAAAGTGTAAATATTGTATAGAAGGGACTGAGGACAGAACCCTGTGGGAGGCCTCTCCATACAAGATGAGAAACCTCTTGATCTCCTATTAACATGTTAACAGAACGTTCAGTCAGGATTTTAATAATGAAATTCAACAAATTCAATGCAACTTTTAAGGCTTTTAATTTATTTTGTAAAACTGATAATAAGACATTATCATAAGCCGCATCAAGGAAAACTGCAACAGTGGAATAGTTATTAGAGAAGGATAAGCGAATATCGGATGTTAAAATACTTAAACAGTCAGTTGTACTTTTACCTTTTCTAAAGCCATATTGTGATTCTGACAAAAGACCCTTACTTTCAACATACCATTCTAGGCGATTTTTAATTAAGTGTTCCGCTAGTTTCATCAGAATTGAAGGCTGAAACAAAACTATGGGACGGTATGAAGAAGCATCAGATGGAGTTTTATTTGGTTTAAGGAATGGCAACACCATTTGACGTTTCCATTCAACTGGTATGTTTCCTGTATTCATAATAGAATTAATAAGTTCTAAATAATAAATGAGGACATCATCATTTAAATTAGCAAAAAAGGAATACGGGATCCCATCAATGCCTGGTGCAGAATCCTTACTTTTATTTATAACACCCTTTAATTCAGTGAGAGTAAATGGAAGATCTAGCGGCGTATGAGTATCTTGATTATTGGATACGGGAGATAGGTTAATAGCCTCAGGAACCCAAGGTGGAGCTAGTTTATCTAAAAATTCACTGGCTAAAGAATCAGGAATAGGAGAAGGGTTGTTATAAATGGACCACATATTGAAAGGTCAATTGCGCTTTGGTTCTGATTGGGATCTGAACGACGTGTGGCAGCTCCTGAGTTCAAGATGCATAAGTTATGTATCTAGTAATTCATCTCCATAACAATTAGAACTTGAACAACCCCATGATTGATGATGGCAATTAAAATCCCCCAATATTAAGATTGGCTTTGGAAGAAAAGAAAAGAGATTATTTAACTCTTGAAGAACAGAAGAAGAAGGGTGAGGAATGTAAATAGAAACAAGACAAGTATGCTGCACTTTAATAGCTACAATTGAAATTTCCTCACTATGACGAGGTAATGTAATGGTAGAGAAAGGGATAGAATTCTTGATAAGTATAGCTACTCCACCATACCCATCAGATCTATCCTCTCTAATGGTTAAATAACCATTAAATTTAAAAACATGATAAGGTTTGAGCCATGTCTCTGCTAAGGCAAAGGCAAATGGTTCATATTTGTTTAAAAGATATATAACATCACTCTTTTTGTTTACTAGACTGCGGCAGTTCCACTGGATTATTTTGGATGTGTTGTCCATTATGAATGGATTCAGGTACATTTAAAGATCGGGCAACGTTGGACGGTGTAATGTTGAACTGGGAGAGAAGATTGTGTAATGCAGAAAGAAAATCGTTTATGGAAAAATTTACGTCATTTTTATCATTGATACAATTATTAGAAAAAGCACAACCATTTGATGGTTGGGGAATGTTAAAATCCTTAATAATAGCATTGTGAGCCTCTTTATTATATCCTTGTACAGATTTGGGAGGGGAGCGGGGTTTGAAGAAGACAGTCTTTTTATAGCTATTTGAAGTAGGCATTCTATTAGGTGAAGAGATAGATGGAGAATGTGCAAAGTCTTTGGAAGGAGAAGATAAAAGTGTATCAGCATATGATTTAGTTACTGGGGGATATACTTTTGCCGCTTCCGCATAAGATACTGAACTTTGTGCCATGTATGTTTTAATTAATTTTTGCCTAGAAAATTCTGGGCAAGACTTATTAGTGGCATAATGAAAACCAGAGCAAAGGCAGCAAGATGCACTTTCTTGTTCTCTTTCACAGCCATCCCCGGTGTGGCCTTGGCCACATTTATAACAACGAGGTTTGGATCTGCACTGAATTTTTGTGTGACCAAAACGACAGCAATTGAAACACTGTACAGTAGGGAAAATATATAAATCTACAGGTAACGCATTATAACACATGAAAATTCTTTTCGGTAGAATCTGCCCATCAAATGTAACAACTATGGATTGGGATGGTTTCCAAACGGTTGTACCGTCAACAATGGTTTTAAAATTGAGGCGTCTGACTTTTAAAATTGGACCGCAACCAATTGGTACTGTTATATTATGTATAACTTCCTCCGGAGACCATTCCGCCGGAACACCACGCACTAAACCCATTCTAGTCACATTAAAAGTAGGTATAACAGCTTTATAATTATACGTTGTAAGACTACCTATTATGGGAAATAAAAGAATTCGCATCCACGAAATTGGAAAAGGATAAAGATATTTTATTGCGCCCAATTTTTTTTACGCTACCTACCATTAATTATATTTTGGAAGGCGTTGTTTTAAAAACTTGCCAAATGTAATAGGGTGCAGTGTAGTACCATCATCTGGTGAGATTACTATTTTTTGAACATTAACAACAAAAGGCGCGCTGTCAGTTTTATCATAGGTTTTACGACCTATCCGAGTGGGAACAACTATGGACGGAGCAGGGATATCGGTGTTAGAGACAGTTATTTCGGAGCAGTTAGGCACCGATTCAGTAAGTAAAGATTCCGTGCAACCACAACCCGAAGACTCGGAACCTTGGTGTTTACGGGTACGACGGCGTTTGTTACAGTGTTTGCACACCTGTATACGACTTCGTTTTAACCGACGAGACGAAGACGATCCATCGGTATCCATGCCCGATTCATTGGAAATGGTAACAAATTTGCCTGCCGGGGGAACAAACTCCCCCGGGTCAGGCGGGCGGTTCATTTTCCGCAGTAAAAAAGAATGTAAAAAGACTTACCCTAGCGAAGAAACTGTACAAAACTAATATTAAAATATAGATACAAGAAATTATACTACTAAAACTACGACTACTGATCCTATAATACACTGTTTTAAAATTTACAAGTTATCAATTTACAGTTCTTTAACGCGGCTTCATTCTTGCGTCTGTCTTTTTCTAATTGTATAGAGAGAGAAAGAGAAAGTGTGAATTTCGTCAAAATGGAAACCTAAGATGGCGGCTGCGAAAATTTTCTCATATTTCGTCATGGGTGTCGTTTTCGTAGGTTTCGATGGTTCTAAAGCCGATAGTGATGTCAAAATGTAAATCCAAGATGGCGGCTGTAATAATTTTTTCTCATTTTTCATCATGGGTGTCGACTGTGACCTCACTATCGGCTTTAGCACCATCAAAAACTACGAAAACGACACCCATGACTAGGGCATGCTATTCGGATATCCGGATATCCGAATTATCCGGATATCCGTCGAAAATATTATCCGAATATAATTTGTTTTACTATCCGGATAAAACGGATAATACGGATAGTTAATTTTGTTCCATTTTCCTTTTGATAATATAACATTTAACATCTCTCATTCAGCTGCCATCTTGGATTAACATTTTGACCTCATTATTGGCTTTAGCACCATCAAAAACTACGAAAACGAGACCCATGACAAAAAATTTGAAATTTTTACAGCCGCCATCTTGGATTTACATTTTGACCTCATTGTTGGCTTTAGAACCATCAAAAACTACGAAAACGACACCCATGCCGAATATGAGAAAATTTTCGCAGCCGCCATCTTGGATTTAAATTTTGATCTCACTATCGGCTTAGCACCATCAAAAACTACGAAAACGATACCCATGATGAAACATGACAAATTTTGACCTTAGTGAAGTCAAAATCAAAATCCAAGACGGCGGCTCAGCTTTAGAACCACCGAAAACTACGAAAACGAAACCAATGACAAAAATTTTCACAGCCGCCATCTTGGATTTACATTTTGACCTCACTATCGGTTTTAGCATGATCGAAAATTACGAAATCGACACCCATGACGAAAAATGAAAAAAAAATCACAGTCGCCATACTGGATTTTCCATTTGACCAAATTCGCACTTTCTCTCTCGCTCTCTCTCGATAGAGAATAATTAGTAATAATTAGCAGCGAAATCTAATTTTTTCAAGTTTTTATTTCGTCTCCACCTCCGACCGAACGTGATAGTAGGCTGTTCAGCGGTTTTGTCAGCGCCTTTATTGACATTGCGCGCGCATCACTACCAGAAAAAAAAATCTAGCGCGCCATTTTTCATAAATATTTGGTATCGTTTAAGTTGTGTGGTTACATAATAAGAAAAATACGAAATTTAAAGTATTGTTACCCAAAATACCAACCGACGTCGAAACGTTTTTACGGGAAGTGGATAGTCAGTACCTACCTGGCAACAAAGGTCAGTTGAACTTTATAAATCTAAATGTATCATTTCTCTAAAGTTACGTTATTGTAGCATGAGTTCTTACAACAAGACGGTTTCTTTCCTCGCAAATGTGTTGAAAAACGTCATATGAAACGCGTGTGCATTGGTCATTGACCAATACAGCACAGCACACTCGTATCACAATGTACTATTGTGATATTCCTCTAAATAACACCGTCCGACCTGGGGATCATACGCAGAACCATGGTCAACAGTCTACCTTCGTCAGCTATGACCACTGAAAAAAATTAATTGCGTGACACACGATCAATCACAATCTGAATTATTTTGAAAGATATTGCTAATCCATGAAACTCTCTCTCTTCATAATTATGTTCGAAAAATTTGTCTGCTCAACAACGTTACGTAACTAAATGTTGAACTGTCAAAATGAACCTTGTGCAGACTACATCTGTGGACTACCGCGACGCGCCGACGCGACGCGACGCCCGTAATTGTTCTACCGTGAAGTCAGTGGCGTATTTTAAGATTCAGCGCCCTGGGCCTGTAAGGTTTGCCGTCCCATAAATTAACGAAAAAAAGCAAAAAGTTTTAATATTATAATATAAAACCCCAGTGTGTGTCCATTGAAAGACTTTTTCATGAAATCATGACATTTGAGACCAAATATATAAGCAATGCTCGCTGCCGATAAGGGACAGGCCCGGCTCGACGACGCGTTTTGTTCCACGCGCGCCTTAAAGAAATGTCAGCACAACTGACGGGGTCCGCTAGGGCCATAATTCCCCACCCAAAAAAGAAAAAGCATTGCATTGTCATTAGGTGTTTTGGTTGAGTGTTAGCACAATAAAACATTTTGTGTATGGACAAAAGGCAATGTTACTACTGTTACGAGTACTAGGAAAACTTAGGATGCAAGATCGAGCGAAGCGAGCTTGGAACTTGGGGCACCCTGACTCGGACAGGGTAGGAAGGTCCCCTCGCAGCCTACCGCCCCGGGCCATGGCCGTTTTGGCCCTAGGGTAAATACGCCACTGCGTGAAGTTTTCTTAGAAATTATTTTGTTGGAGTCGCGTCACGCCAGTTTGCACGTAGCTTTACGCAATTAGGGTGCTTATCTGTGTTTTCTGGAAGCACTTACCTACTTTGATAAGCAATTTAATTTGGTTAAAAGGCATTAAAGGAAAAAAAAAACACTTGTGATTTGGTTTGTGTCATATATTTTATTTGCATTAAGGTTCTACGTACCTAAAGGTGAACTTCAACGCTAATTTGAATTTAATAATACATTTTTCAAAATAGAATATGTACTTAAGTAATAAAGATAACTTAAATAACTATTATAATATTATAGATACTGACGAAAAGGGTATTCAAATAAGTTTATGAGCGGTATTCTAAACGTAAGTAATATAATAACAAAGGAGATCGGACATTGGACAATTAATTTACATTCTACTGTAATTTTAACACCGATGTCACTGACATTCCAAGGTATGGTCACATAATATAATACGTATGGTCTACTGTTACGTACCTAATACAAAAGTCTAAAGCCTGTACCTACTCGCGAAGTTGATCGAAGTTAAACGAATACGAGAGTGCAAGACGAGCACTTCGGTTCGATTCGTGCAACCTCCGCTCGTCTCGGGTGACTTCCAATCGTTGTCGGTTTTTGCGCGAGTCAAAGGACTTGAAGCGTCTTGGGGGCCAAGTCTACTAATTTACAAACGTCATAATGGTGTCACGACTCACGATGGTGAGTTTTTGACAGATTTTGTATGGCAAATATGTCAAAAACTCACCATCGTGACACCATTATGACGTTTATAAATTAGTAGACTTGGCCCCCTGTAGTTCTTCGCACGAGTGTGTAGTCACGTAGTATTATATTATCTGTGGTCACGTACTTCGGACTTCGGTCTTCGGTCAACTTCGACGAGTACTTTGTCGAAGCAACTTTGCGAGTAGTGTAGTGCAAGTTTAATAATTTTTTGTCACAATTAAAACAACAATAGGTACCTACACTTTACAAGTAACTTTATGTATGACCTAAGAGGTTGCTATCTACTATAGGGTAATATTTAATTGCATGGGTAGGTACATTTTAGAATTTAGAAATTTTATACGGGGTGGCAGGGACATTGACGAGAGAACCCCCCGCGATAAAATTTTTCGTCAGTTATTTATAAAAAAATCTGCTATTTCATAGAAAAGTGCAATTCCTAAACGGTCAAAATGAACAGCAAGCAAACAAGCAGTCAAGGAACAGCTGATTTAAAAAAATTACCGACGAAAAATTTCAACGCAGCAGGGCTCTGAATCATGTACTGAATCCATGGTTCCAGTATTCGCGTCGATGTCCCTGCCACCCTATATACAGGTCTGGTACTTTTTGAAATTTTATATACAGGTTTCCTGGAGTAGTACCTATGTCAAAATATATAAAAATTCATTTAATACATTTGTGCTTTTACTAAATCTAAATTTTTAAGCGATACAATTAAACATTCTAATAATAAAGTAAAAACCCCTTGGAAAATTATTAACAATGAAACGGGTAAGTCAGTCTAACAAAATACACAACTTGAGATTATGGTCGACAATAAATTAGTAGTTTAAGCATCTGAGGCGTTTAATTTTTGCCAACATACCTATAAATAAGACTGGCTCCTTAAGTTCGTCCCCGTCTAAAACTGAAAACCTTTTGCTTAGTAGTGTGTCTAAAAGTACCTAGTCGCTTATTTAGCTTCGAACATGTATCGCGTCGTAATGTAGAAGAACTTGCAAAATGCTATTGGGGTTTTCTGTGATCTCTTGAAAGCCTTTGATTGCGTGCACCATGACACGCTTTTGCGTAAACTGCGTCATTACGGTGTGCAAAACGAAGCTCTCAGCATTATAAATTCTTATTTACATTAAAGGTCCCAATGTGTAGATGTTGATGGTGGGAAATCTTCCGGGCTACCAGTTCAGTTTCGTGTACCTCAAACCTCAATACTGGGTCCATTCTTGTTCTTAGTGTATAGAATGACTTACCATTTTATTTAAAGGGTATCTGTGAAGTTGTACTGTTTACAGATGATACCTCTCTTATTTTAAAAGTAGACAGGAATAGACAAGATTTTGACGATGTAAACAGTGCATTATCAATGGTTACGGATTGGTTTACGTCAAATAACCTAGTTCTCATCTCAATGCCAATAAAACGAAATGATGTGTAAAGTTCGCCCTGCCAAATGTTAGAAATATAGGACCCAACATCGTCTTAGATAAAGAGGTGCTTGAAACTGTAAACTCGGCAGTTTTTCTTAGCATAACAGTAGATGCTAAACTTCAGTGGGTGGGGCCCACTTATATCGACCCTAGCGGGAAAGCTCATTTAGGCGGCCTACGCCCGTCAGGAAAGTAAGACAATACACTGATGTGACGTTGACACAGCTCGGTTAGTCTATTTTAGTTATTTTCATAGCGTTATTTTCTATTCTGCTGTGGGGAAGAACTGCTGTCATTCAAAATATATTTGTCCTTCAAAAACGAGCTGTTCGAGCAAATTACCAGCTAGGTGTCAGAGTTTCTCTGAGAGATTTTTTCAAAGATATTAGTATCCTCACAGTGGCATCACAATTAATCTTCGCCAGCATCTTATATATTAGGCAAAATAAACACATATACACTAAAAACAGTGATATTCACAATGCTAACACTACAAATGAGGGCTTCATAAAGTAAATAACTGATTTGTTGACCTTGGTATAACCTTTTATAACAAGGTACCCTCTTCTTTGCTACATTTGCCTTTTAATGAACCCAACTTTGAAAAAATCCAACCTTTGTTCAAAGGGATACTGTTCTATCAATGACTACTTAAATGAAAAGGATGGTGTCGCCATTATTCTAAGGGTGTCGCTTTGATTACCTCAAGACTGTATTGTGTGATTTTGACTTTCGAAAAGCGCTGATTCTCAGCCTAGTGAATAAATGAGTTAATATTTTTTTTTAAAATTTGTAATAGCAATATATAAATACTACATTTACCCGTTACCGTTACACGTATGGCAAGGCGTTAATGAAAGGTCTAACTTGACAGATTACCCTATTGATATTTTCTCCATGAGTTTCGCTTCATACAGATGCTCGGGATATTTAAACAGTGCTAAGAGTGCCAGTCTATCTAGATCTAATAGGTTTGTTTTGTAGTGTTCTAGATTTAGGTAGACCTAAATCTACTAAAACAAAGTAAACACTACCAGCACAGACATAGAGTTCCCCACCACGACGTCAATGTAGAGATTATTATTATGAAATGAGCTATATCTGTCTAAATATATTTGTTAATCACGTTCTCGAAAACGGCTCTAACGACTTCGATGAAGGTTGCAATTTTAGGGATTACAGGAGTGAAAATCGATCTAGCTAGGTCTCATATCTGGAAAAAATCTTTTTATCGGTATTTTCACCCGAGCAGAGCTTGGTCGCCCAGGTACTTCTAATTAATTATTAAGATTACGTCATTTTGCCTGGCCATTGGAGCCTTTACCTAAAGCCAGTACAGTATACGTTGGCCGAGCGACGGGCTCGCTCAACGTATACTGGGCCTTATTGGATGATTTGCGCTCGGCCAACGCAACCAATACAATTCTACAAAAAAAGTCATATACATTTTGTTTAATTCTTTTGGTTAATGTTTGCACTCCTTGGCTTCACTCTGTCACGCTCCAAAATACAAATTGTTAAGAGGCAGTTTGATCTTATAGAATTCCAATAAATTCAGCAACCCACCCCGTGCCGCCATTATTCATGGTGGTTACAAATACTATCTTCACAAAGTTATCCTCACTCGTATAGTCGGCAGGCACGTCCTCACAGAACGTTCGTACTACTACGCCCTTACTGTCCACCAGCTGCACGTAATTCTGATCGCAACTAATACCCAAGTCGAACGTAGGGAAATGTAGCAGTAGACGTGTTCCTAAGGGAGTCTCAAGCTCCCACTCGCAGCTCGATACCCGCCTGTAAACGTTCGGGTACAGGGGACTGGTGACTTTACCCACCACACTTTGCAGTTTTCCACCGCACCCAGGACCCTTATCGGATATCACGTAAACCAAATCGAACATGACACGATCACCAGCATTTTCATGATTGTGCAATAACAAATATCTACCAGTGGAGAAGACAGGGTTATTATTCTCATATTCTGTGAGAATTTTAGAAAGTGTTGGCGCACTGGCATTGTTACCGTCAAGAATTTCAAGATAACAATCAGCGTTCCAGTAACTTGGGATGGCGTTCAAGAAATACGCAGATATCGTATAGTTAACTGGAGCAGTGATCAGCGTATAACAGTCATGGTTGGGGTTACTATCAAAGTCACTTATATAAGTAGCCTGGACTCGTCCGTGAGGCTCCGTATAATTTCTGCCACAAAATCCTGTGAACACTGCTTCTATTTCCATACCTTTATATACATTAGAATCTGAGTCTGCTGATGTGATTAAGTTTATAGACGTAGATCCATAAACATAAAAGTCCGTAGGCTCCTTACGCCCGCATAGCTCAAACCGAATGGGAAAGTGCAAAGAGCTGTCGTAAAAGGAACTACGGCTAAAGAAGTCCTCCGTCCGTTGGTTCAGGATAAAGTCTTTACCGAGTGAGGTATTGTGAACGCCTGGATTGCTGGATATCAGCAACTTGTCTCTATTGCAGCGCTTTACGCCTGTACTATCAGTGATGGGGGGCTGTATATCTAAATCTTTAACAGTGATACGTAATAAAATGTAAGGAGACGCACTAACATCCAAGCGGTATACGCAATGAAGCCCCCGAGGAATGGAACCTGTTTCATAACCGGGAGATTTCAAGCGTTGTGGCGTATTGCTCACTGAAATGACGGAAGTCCCACATAGTCCCGGCTCAGCTGTTAATGTGGACACAAACCCTTGACTTCCTATTTCACCATCCGTGGACAGCCTGACGCTCATCACATTTCCAGATGAAATTAATTGCGGTGGGAGGCTGTGACCACAATAGGTTCCTATTACTAAGGCATTAGGATTTAAGCCATCCATTATTTCAACTAAGTCGCAATCGCATTTACTGTACCCTATAGCAGTTTGGTTGACATTTTGACAAGGGGCTACGTGGAACGAGGTGAATTTGATTTTTATAACGGTGTCAGGTGGTGATATTATTGACCAATGACAATCTAAGAATTCTTCGTAAACAGTATGATTCATTAAAGGAGATTTCAGAGCTTGCGATGACGTGGTTGTTAAGTTAATAAGTCCACCACATTTAGCTGCTTCAGAATAGCTGAAGTAAACTTGAACTTTGAAGCCTTTAAGGTTGACACTAGCGTCGGATACAAACTGTAACAACGCTGTGGTCCCTTTGCTTCTAAGTGTAGTCGATGAGTTGACATTACCACACATTAGTGCTAAACGCTTATCATCATCAATTTTGAGTCCGTCATACACTGCGATATAATCATTATAACAATCTGTTTGGCTTTCTAAGTCAATATAAAGGAATTTTAGTACAACAATCTTGGTAGGTGGTGCTTCAATGAACCACGTGCAGTTCATATTAAATTCGTAATATTCAGTAAGCGATGATGTGAGTACAGCACTCTCGTTTACTCTGCCTCCACATGAATATATAAAATAAGCAATTCTAAATCCTTTCCTCTGTATATATCTGTCACTATTAAATGTTAATGATATTTTTTCAGACTGAGTTGTGACGGGAGGAATTTTGTCACCGCAGTAAACTTCGTATAGATAGTTATAATCTGACTGACCTGATACTGTTAAATTATCAGACAAACATTCAGGAGTAGAGCCTTCTAGTTCAAAATCAAGGAACTTGAGTACAACTTTGTTGTTTGGAGCAGATATTTCATATTGGCAACTCATACGTGGGCGGTAGTATGGAAAACCTGGACTGTATAAAAATTGTTCTTTAAGAGTTGCTACATAATTTCCACCGCATATAGAATCCCATTCAGCTTTGAATCCATCGAGATTTTTGTCAGCATCTGTACGTAAGACAACTTTCATGCGATTGAAGGTTGAATTATAAACTGGTGGTATGTTTCGTCCACATACCCTTGCTATCTCCGTGTAAACTTCGTCTTTCCAGTCATAAATTATGACAGCATCCTTAGTGCAATTAGTTGTTTCCTCAACAAAAAATCGTTCTACAAATTTAAGAGATACTCTGAAGCCTAAATCAGCCTGTATTTCCCAGGAGCATTCCTGGTTAGGTAAATAATTTTTAGGATGATTTGGTGATACAAATGTGGTTTGACCTGAACTAAGATATCCGCCACATTGGTCAGTAACAGCTCTAACCATAAGCTTTATATTTGTTTTGTTTTTCACATTCGAGTGATACTGAATGTACATGTTACTCAAATGCGTAACTAATGGGCTATCTAAAAGTGTTTCTTTGCAATATTCACCAATTAAAGGTGTGTTTTGTCTTGTGTTTGAACTTATTTTCAAATACTCGTCATCACAATTTAACGTGAAATGCCCTTCCATTTTAATTTCAACTCTATTATTCGGGCTTGTAAGAATCCAAGCACAATCTATGGTATCATTATAAAAATCAGGTAACTTTAAAATATTTACAGGATCTTCGCCTACTTGAATAATACCACCACATGGTTGAGGCTTCCATTCTAAACGGAAGTAAAATGAGCTCAATGTACTTTTTGTTGCAGTAACATCAATTATTGTTGATGGAATTCTGTATGATACTTCAGTGTTCCCACAAATTTCCAGAGCAAACCTATTTTTATTAATAGGTGACTTAATAACGACTCGAGGATCAAAGAATTTACAACGTGTTCTGGTTACTGACGAATTTATTTTGGCCGTTAGAATTATGGAATTGTAAGTAAGATTTGTTATAAGAGCATTATAATCATTATTTGTGTTTGCTTGACTATTATAATGCCATTCACAAGTATAAGATCGGTTTAAGTCTGGTGATATGAGAACCTGGTTCATATCAGATAAATCTCCGCCGCATAGTGCTTGTTCGTCAGAGCTAAATCTAGCTTTGAAACGGTGAGAGGAAAACGTACGGTTGCGCCATACATAAAGTGCCAATGTGTTTCCTGAAGACTCAAAAACATTTGTTCCAGGAATATAATCGTCGCCAGGAATTGATTGTATAGCAGTATGAAAGGCAATGTCATTGAAAATACCAATTCTGTGCTTTTCTGCGTCCATGTCTATAAGCTCTAAACGCACTCTTCGCGACTTATTTGGTACTTTTACTTGCCATTGGCAGTACCTTAATGTGGTTTCTTGAGGATAACTTGGAGAAGTTAAGTAACCGTCTGAAGCCGTTATTGCCCCACCACACATAGGTCGGGAAGAATTAAAGCTGATTCGAAATCCTCTATTACTCGATATTTGATCCCATGAATCTGGCTTACCGATATGAAGTTTAATACTAAACTCATTTCTTGAAGTTTCAATCGGCTCAAGGGAGTGATCATAATCATTACATAAGCTTTTTAGTACGGTGATAGTATTATTGGTAAGCATAGTTTCTTCAATAGTTATTTTGGTTCCACAAGATAACTCAGATTCAGGTAACTCAATATCATCGGGCTTAATTCGAAAAACGTGTCCTGGCGGTCCTATGATATGCCACTCACAGACTGTTCCGTAAGGGAGCATTTGCAGATGCGGGTACCCAGGCGATGTGAGTTCGCCGGCATCAGTGACAATGGTTCCACCACACGTATCAATGGACACGTTGGCTTTGAATCCATTTCGTGGTTCTGCCAACTGAGTTATATATTTAATATACATTGTATTGCCAGTACTCTTAATGGTTCCAGGTCTATCTTTGCCACAATATTGACCGTGTAGAGGAGAATATTTCGATGATCCTAATCGTATTTCGACAGCTTCAGTTCCGCAATCATCTACGTGATCCAAGTCAAATCTATCAATAAAATCTATTCTAATAATTTCTCCAGGTGGGCCGGTAAAGACCCACTCACATTCTGAATACGGAACTGGTACTGATGGAAAATTTGGTGAATTTATTATTTCCCAATTGTGGTCAGAAGTGAGAGATGATGTTGAACCACATTCATAATTGTTCTCTTCGTAATTAACCACAAAACTTTCATATGCGAATGATCCCTTCGTGTAACTTATAAATAAAGTATTACTAGAAGTAATTATGTCTGCTTTATTTTCGTGATCGTATCCGCAATACTTTCCACTTGCCAAAAGCGGCGCTTCCTCAGAATCGCCGTTTTTTAAAACAACGTATGTTGCGCAATCATCATTTTTATTTGTAATATTAAAATGATTCAATTCTAATTTGATAGTCCTGCCGGAGCGCACTTTAACAACCCAGTTGCATTTGATTTTAGTCAAATACCGATACTCCGGCTGTACATCCCACCAAGTCGGACCGACTTCACCGGACAAACTAGTCACGAGTCCTCCGCACTTAGACTTGACACGAGCATCAAATCCTTTCCTAGTAATGGATGAATCTGTTTTGAATTTAATTTTCATGTAAGTGGACGAATTAAAGCCTATTTTGGATGATTCTGTAGTACATATCTTTTCATTGACAGGTTTCCAATTTCCAGGAGTGTCAGAGGAATATATAGAAACTGAATCTGCAAAACAAGAGTGGATATCTTCTATATTAAAATCTACGAAGTCTAAACTTAAATGTCTTCCCATTTGTGATTTGTAAACCCATTCACAATTTAAATTATCTGAATAGTCCTTTGGATAATTCGGTGATGTTAAAGTGATCGTGCCGTTTTCTGGCAAAACTGTTACAGTCTCATTCGAACCACAGTTTATTCTATCTTCAGTTCCAGTTTCAGAATTTCTAGAAGCTTTTGTCCAACTCATATGAAACATCGAACCCGTATTTGATTCATCCGTTGTAAGGGTCATAAAAACTACACTGGAGGAGCTCTGAATGATTTTAGTTTCAACGAGTACACCATTTAGTTCTTCTAAAATTGGAGCAGTTGAGTCATATCCATCATAAATAGTTAATTTGTTATAGTTAACGTCGCTGTGTGAATAAATTTCCAAAACATCAAGTGTAATAGATATAGTATCTGAACCGGTAACGAGCACGCGCCAACTATATTCGCCAGATCCTAAATATCGAGTGGGGTACAATGGAGAAGATACCTCGCCACTATCTCCCGTAATATCATTTTCTCGTTGGAATCCATAATGTAAGAGGAAACCTTGACCACTGGTTTCGGAATTACTGTGGAATTTAACATATATTTGTGATGCTGTGCTATGATTGCTAGGAGTTTCACTACTACAATATACACCCAATAGCCGACCTGCACCGTTGTTTTCGCGAACTTCTACGTAGTCGTCGTTACAACCTTCAGAGAATTCTAAGTCAAATTTCTCGAATTGGACGTATGCAGTGTTCCCAGGGGATGATTTTAGTACCCATTCGCAATCAGTGTTTACAGGATACGGGCCAGGGTAGTTCGGAGACGCGATGGTTCCTTCTTCTGAAGTTAATGCACCTCCGCAGGCGTTACTAAGTGGTGAATAGTGAGCTGCGAACATTCCAGTAGTTCTACCGGTGTAACTGCCGAACTCTATCGTCAAGGCACTGCCGCGGCTGACAATCATAGGAGGAACTTTGCGTCCACAATATTCCCCGATTAGCGGAGCATTACTGTCATCTCCGTCGAGAATTCGTAGGAAAGAGGAGGGGCATGTTCTACTTGTGACTACGTTACTGTCTTTTGGCAACGACATTAGAGTTAATGTTAAATATATTTTTTGATCTGGTGAATCCGCAAGAATGGTCCAAATACAGCTTTTATTGGTATGTTGAACAAAGTTATCGCTATGTATGATACCTTCATGTGCAGCACTTATAAGAGCACCACATGTAACAGTAAAGTTAGCTTTGAAACCTTTGGCCGTTCCATAAGCATCGGTTTTGAATTGCACACCTATGCTATTGTATTTGCTAACAAATTGTGTTCCATTTGAATTTGGACATATACGGTACGTGTAATTTGAGGAAGGTCTATAGGTTTTATCATAATCGTAGATTTGAATCGAATCTCCACAGACTCCTTCACCATCGTCGAATCCAAAATCAGAATAAAGATCAAGATCCATAAAGTTAAGTTCAACACGATGGTATGCGGGGACGGAAATATACCAAAAACAATCCAAATTATTGTCATAATTCTTTGGGTAGTTCTTAGAGTATATGAGCCCAGATTTGGAATTCATAGCACCTCCACATTTCGAATTGGCAGATCGAAATTGTGATGAGAAGTGAACATCCCTGAGCGTTGACCGTTTGGACAAACGCACCAACATGAAATTGCTATCAGATTGCACAGACGCAAATTCTCGATGGCAAATTTTTGTAAGAAGTGGAGCCATTGTATTTTGACCGTTGTATATTTCAATAGCGTCAGTAGAACAATTAGCGGTATCTGTCATATAAACGTCTGTAAATGAGATTGTGATACTCTTACCTGCTTGTGTTTCTATCAGCCACTCACAATCAAGTTCCTGGTCGTTAGTTTTACTTTTATCGAGGATTATGGAGCCTGTGGGTTTTTTAATATGTCCTCCACATCCATAACTGATCCATTCTAAACGGAACCCGGTGCGGGGCATATAAATACCAGAGGCAAATTTTATTTGCAATGTGTTACTCTTTGTACTAATTGGACGCGGAGTTGAACTGCCACAGATTCTACTAGAATAATTTGGATCAGATAACTCTTTTGTTTGTAAGTAATCAAGATGGCAATCATCGTTGTTTATATTAAGCCGAGGTCTCATCCAAATACGATAAAATCGGCGGGTTTTGTAAACATCAAAATGTGTAAAGGTCACATTAATTTTATTTCCTTTGGGAACTGTGATGCTCCATATACAATTTAAGTTCAACGGGTAATTACTTGGATAACCTGGACTCTCAATTACTCCGTATCTTCCGGTTATATTGTGATTACATATTGTTTGATAATTGAACAGAAATCCTTTACCACCCTGGTATATATCAGATCTAAATTTAATGTACGCATAATTAGTAGATGTTTCGATGCTAGCTAGCTCCGGTGACATGTAACAATGTTTTCCTAATATGGAAGCAGTCGTATCGCGACCGTCAAATATTTCAACATAATCGTCTCTACAATTAGGAGTTCTTTCAAGATCAAGCTCTGTGAATGTAATACGTATCCGTGAACCTTCACTGGTAACTATTCTGTAGAAACATTCGGCGTTTTCGTTGTAATCATTAGGATAGTTCGGCGATGATACAGAGCCAGAAGGGCTCGTCAGTGTTCCTCCGCATCCTGTTATAGTACCATCCCATTCAATTTCGAACCCAGCCCCGGTTAAATAGAAATCAGAATGAAAATGCAGATGTATAGCATTAGATAATGATACGATTCGTTTTGATTGGAACATCCCACAATACTGGCCAATCAATGGTGAATTTTCGTTGCCACCATTTCTTATTTCTAAAAAGTCACCGAGGTTACATTTGTCTCGTATAGGTCGTTCTAGATTAAACTTTGAAATGTTGAGCACGATCTGTTGGCCAACCGGCACCGTGATGACCCATGTGCAGTCGCGATTGGGTTCGTACGGCCGAGGCCAGCCGGGAGAGTATATGAAGCCATGAGTTTTAATATACGCTCCACCGCAATGAGATTTTTCATCTAAAAATGTATATGATACAGAAAAACCAGAGGAACGAATACTGCCATCAGACTCAAAATTTAATATGAGCCGGTTAGTGGATGTGGTCAAGGCAGGAGGCGCGTGAGTACCACAGAATTTGCCCAATACATTATTTTCATTGTTATCGTCTATCTCTTGCAGCTCCAGGTAATCGCTGCCACAGCTGGGCATGTCCTCAATGTCAAACCTGTTCCATGTTAACTTTATGTGCATTCCTTCAGGAGCAATTAGGAACCACTTGCAGGTCTGATAGTTTTTGTAAGTGGTAGCATCTCCGGATGGATGATTTATTAATCCAGTGGTTTCTCTGTGAATACCCCCGCACTCTGTATCGATAGTCGTATAGTTAGCGTAGAATCCCGTGCCCGAAAGGCTTAAATCAGATTTGAATCTTATGTACATATAGTTAAGAGTGGATGTTTGAACAGGCGGCGTGTGCGCGGCTCCGCCGCAGTATCTGCCTAGTAAAGTAGAGTTCTGGTCGTGGCCGTCCCTGACCTCAACGCTATCGTACCGGCAGTCGTAGTACCGGTTGTCTTCAATATCAAAATCTTGAAATGTTAATTCTATTGCTTTGCCGGGAACTGTTTTGATAATATAAACACACAATTTGTTCGCTGGATAACTGAACGGATAACCGGGTGATTTTATGATTCCACTATCACCTTCGATAGTTTTCTCGCATATGGCCTCGTACGTGATTCGAAAACCATCGGCGGGCATACTTCTGTCAGTTTTAAATTTAAAATATAGTTCATTCGACGATGATGTATATGATTTTGGAAAAGTAGTTCCACAAAATTTTCCGACGAGTCGTGAATCCGGAGATGGGCCGTCATAAATTTTTAAATAATCGTATTGACATCTAAAAGACCGTTCTAGTTTGAATAATTTGAAGTCGATTTTTACCTTGGTATCCAAGCTAGTTTTAATTTTATACTCGCATAATAAATTACTTAGATAAAGCCCATTATAAGTAGGAGAAACAAGTTCCCCCTTATCGGCAGTGTAGTAACCTCCACAGCCAGGAACGCCTTCGACAGGCGCGTAAGCAATTTGAAATCCATATCCCGCACCGTAAGCGTCTGAATGAAAGTGTATCAACATATCGGAGCCTGCCGACTGCACGGGCGCGGGCTGTGTAGTGTTACAGTACCTATTGATAAGCGGATCCGTCATATGTTCACCGTCATAAATAGCTAAATAGTCGAAACTACAGTTTGAATGTGTTTCAATATCGAGAGCAAAGAAATTTAAGTTAATCCTTTTACCGAGAGTGGTCGTTAAGCGCCAATAGCAATCACGATTAGGAGGGTACGGGCCGGGAGAGCCTGGGGAGCTGATGTGACCGTGCGTAGTGGCGTCCACCTCACCCCCGCACACTGGGTTTATACTAGTCCAGTGTAGTGCAAACCCGTCTTTAGCTACAGTTTTGTCTGAATGGAACCAGAAATATAAATTGTTATGACTTGATACAATGTTACCACCTTTAGGATAACTATTACCACAAAATCTTCCTATAAGTTGACTAGAAGATTTTCGACCATCGTGAATTTGTAGGAAATCATACAAACATTCGGGACTACCTTCTAAATTAAATTTACTGAACGTAACATTAATTACTTTATCAGGAGCTGTGTGTATTACCCAAGCGCATTGAGAATTATGTTTATACGTCGTATTAGTCAAAGGATAAACAATACTGCCTTCTTCGTTATCTAAAACGCCACCACAAGACTTTGTCCTTACCTGACACAAGGCGCCTGAGTACTGTGCCGCGCACTCACAACGGAAGCCTCCAATTGCACTGTCGTCTGGTCTACAGATTCCTCCGTTGTGGCAAGGATTCACTCCGCAAACGGCGGTGGGCATTTCACAGTGGGCGCCGCCGTAGCCCTTGAAACAGATACAGGTGTAGCCGGTACGAAGGGAATGGCATTGTCCGTGGATGCCACATGGATTGATTACACAACCATCAGTGAAGTTGCCCCCGCCTGTTGCAACGTAGCAGCCACTGATTCCTACTCCATCACCTTCCATGCCGTCGGGGCATATACATTGCGCTGATTGGCCAGTTGGCGATACGCTTTCTATGCACTGCGCAGATGGGTGGCATCCTCCATGACCGATGTTGCACGTACCTCTCCACGAGCACGTAACTCCGTCACCTTGGTAGCCAGGTGGACATGAACCACATATTCGGGAGCCGATGGTGTTGTGACATGTCACTAAAGGACTGCAGCCTCCGTTGGGAATAGTTGTGCATTCGTCGATATCGTAACAGCTGTGACCGTCGCCTTCGTAACCAGAAGGACACTGTCCACATCGGAATGAGCCCGGCAGATTGATACAGTCAACCTTAGGGTTCACGGAACATCGTGGACCTTGATATGATTCACATTCGTTTATATCGGTTAAGCAAGCGACACCGGTACCATTCGTTGTCCATCCCTGGTTGCATATGCATTGAACGCCCTCTCCTGAAGTTACTTGTATACAGGTTCCATGGCCACACATTTCAAAGTTACCACCGGAACAATCTTTTTCCTTCCTAGTGCAATGTAAGCCAAACCAGCCAGATTTGCACAAACACTCATAAAATCCTGGTTTGTTGATGCACGTACCTCCATTTTGACAACCAAGGTCCGTTCCAGCGAAATTCCGGCATTCGTTTACATCGACGTCACAATCTCTACCTTCCCAATTTGAGGGACAAAGACAATGGTAGCCATTTACTAAGTTGAGGCAAGTTCCGCCATGCTCGCATGGATGAGATTGACATTCGTCTTTTCCTCTATTATTTAATTGAATTTGAAGATTTAACACTTTCCTGTGAATATTGCTAACTTTCCGCCAAAGCATTGATATATTGAAAAGTAAGTCATTCGGAAGCGTGGAATCCTTGTTCTCCAATATCTCAAGTCTTTCTAATATACCTTTTATGTTCTTGTCAGTATTTTCATTATTCGATGGCTGGTACTGCGTTCCCTCACTCGGGATGTTTGGTTTGAGTACGTTAATATCACCAACATAGATGTTCGATTTTGGTCCATTTGGGCGTAGATATATGTTTTTATCAAATGCTGGTTCTAGAATTAGATCACCACCCGAAGTCTTGATTTTTGGACGGTCCTGGTAGATTTCGCAATCAAGAGGAACAAAACAAAGTACGCCTAGCAGGAAGAGACATTTTCCGAATGTGCTGGACATGATCCATGTGTCTAGGTAGACGGTTGTGTTCGCACTGTGTGCTGCACTGGTGCCTCGAGTGCCACTATAACTTGCATTATCTAAGGGGGCGTATTGCTGTACGCCCCTAATGATGATTAACCGATTCGGGCCATCTGGTGTAATCAATGATATGTGTTTTCTAGAATATCATGAGATTAGGTATATTACTTTGTATGATTGATTATGAATTGAAATCGATATCGGGCTTTGGGGTTTTTGTGGTTACCAACGACAGCTTGTTACGCCTCATTTTTGATTGAATACTAGCTGCTGCCCGCGACTTTGTTCGTGTGGAACGTTTGTAGTTTTGGTCTAAGCAGCCAAAATATACAAAAAGTCAGGACCAGTGGTGCGGGCGGGAGCAAGTGACGAACAGTTGTCCGTGTGAGATGGTCATCCCGAGGTCGACACCCGCAGCCTTCAGTAGCAATTTCCCATTGCTTACGAAGTTTATTGTTTTTAGGGTTTCGTACCAAAATGGTAAAAAGGAACCCTTCAAGATAGCACGTCTAGCGCAGTGATATTGGAAACAGTGTTTTATTGTACATACCTAACCTAAAACCAAGACACCACAAGTGGCGACGAGGATATAAGGTATGTCGTGCATAAGACTTAAAATATAAAAACAACCTAATGGTTGCGAGATATAGTGGCAAATTAACGAATGAGGTTTTTAAAAAAAAGTTAAGAAGTGGTTCTCCTAATAATTTGTGGTGAAATATATAGTATTCATTTTTGTAAATTAGAAACCTCGAGATGTAGCGATGGTGTTATTTTCATTTAAATCGACAAATGTCATATGAACCATCTATTGTTAATTGAAAAAGCATTATACGATCGAAACGACAGCAAAAGTACGATCGCGAAAGTCGTTGAATGCTTACACTTTCATGCAAACGGCTTTTATATCATTCAATCGATCGAAATATAATTTGACGGGTTAATAATTGAATTCAATCCAAGGTCGAAAAGAAATGACTGTATTTAATTTCCATCTACCGAAAAGCGGGTACAAAAAAAAATAAAAATAATAATAATGACCTCATTTGTTAATAGGTGCCAATAAGGGCTATTGTACTAACCTCCTAATCAACTGAAATAAACTCCAAAAACTAAGTAAAAATACAAAATACTATTGCAACTACTTATTTTACTTAGTCTAATAAAATCGTTTTCAAATTTAAAACACTAATTAAACTTTACAAAAGTGAAGCAACATGTATAAAAATTTCTTCACGTTGACTAGAACCTGTTTTAGCTCTGATTCAAAAACTTTACATGTGCACAATATAAAGATGGACAGTAAGGAAACTAGGCCTATTTGTTGTTATAATTACCTACGCTCCGTTGGAGCGTTAGGGTTGTCACTCTTAACGTTTGTAAAATTGAAGTGTTTTGAGTTGACAGGTAGAAATCGTCACTAACGAAAAAAGTAGTTAATAGCATGAAAAACAGTTTCATATTAATGTGAAACCGCAGTTCTAGCCCGCGAAACTCAAATTTTCTTACGATTTTTACAATTTGCAGGTCAATCAGGTTATATCTTAATCAAAATATGATTCGCAACTGTAACAGATAATTATGTGTTTACAGAATTATAATTATTGGAATCATTAATACTTACATCTCTCTAAATTAGATTTGTTCCTTAAAAACTTTTCCATAAGAAAATTGTTCACATGGAACAAATATAACTTAGAGAGATGTAATGATTATAATTCTGTAAATACATAATAGAATAGACCCCTTTTAATGTATTTTTGAAAACCCCAAAATACGCAAAACTATAGGCGCCGAGAAAAAAATCGCCGATTTTTTTTTCTCAAAAAGTGTGTGTTTGCGCAGTGTAATATTTTGCAAAAGTGTTTTATATGACGATATCTATACACTATAAAATTGTGAAGCTTCGCACGCGCGGGTTATAATACGAAGTGGAGCCTCTATTTTGATACCACCAAAAAAAATATCATGAAAAAAAGTGAATGTTGTGATATATTGAGTTTGGTGTGTGTAATCGGTGGTAACTGCATTATTTATTATTGAGAAATAGTGTTAGTAGACATATAGATAATATTTGAACGAAAATACACCGTTCAAACATTTTTTTTTAATCAAATAATGTTACGTTTTGATACAACTACTTGTTCAATTGTCGTAATTTTTTGTGATTTTGAATTTTTGTATTTATCTGTAAAACACGCTTTTCTATTCATAATGTAATTTGCAAAATTTCGTGTAAATTGATACAGTAGTTTTATCAGAAATAGACATGAAACAGGAACAAACGTTTTTCACCCCGTATCTGATAATAACATTTTGTTTATAAATACGATTCTCGTCCTACGAGCATTTTTTTTTTTTATACATAATATGATGCTCTGTTTATTCAAGAACACAACACAGTTTACATAGTGCGCCTAGCAATGTTCGAATTTCCAAGCATGTAGGTATAGCCGCCGCGGTAGTAGACGCCCCGGGCGTCGGGAATCCATCGCGGATTTCCGGCCACCGTAGGCGCGGGCTTGCGGACGGAGAGTGATGGGTAGCTCTCCGTCCGATCAGGACCAAGCCCGGGTCGACGGCGCGTAGTGTTCCACGCGCGCCTCAAAGAGTCGTCAGCGAAGCTGAAGGGGTCCGTTTGGGCCGATGCCTACCACTGGGGTTGCGGATAAGTCCTTAGGGGAAACCGTGGCCCTGGTCTAGGCAAGGGAAGGAACACGGGTGGGTTTTAGTCAGTAAAAGTCTGACACGCCCTTCCGCTCCGCCCAGAGCGGGAGAAGTCATTTGATGATTTCCCACCCAAAAAAAAAAAAAAGCATGTAGGTATCAGAAAAATATTTATGAGCATCATCACTTTTTGGACGAACAATAAATCATTCTTACCGTTCAAGATTAGCTGGGAGTTTAAAAAACGAAAGCTCTGGCTTTGAAGAAGCCGAATTTAAACAGCCGTATGACACACAATACATTCCTGGCATTTTTAAAAAGATCGCGGCGATCACTCGTCTCGACACGGCACACGCAACTGACAGAACTGCGACAATCGCTAAGGA
Organism: Conistra vaccinii; assembly: GCA_948150665.1. NCBI lineage: Eukaryota > Metazoa > Arthropoda > Insecta > Lepidoptera > Noctuidae > Conistra > Conistra vaccinii. The sequence continues at coordinate 1,619,269 of OX411324.1, forward strand.
TCTCGTAAAAGAGTGCGTCTGTGTGAGTGAGCCGTTTTGATCGTTTTCTTAGTAGTTTCCCTACTGTCCATCTTTATATTGTGACATGTGTGTGACTCACGTACTTACTGATAGATACTTACGGCTAAAATAGTGTACGTACATGAATAATATATAAATCAATAAATTAGAGTAATATTTAAGTGATTAAGGAGTGTTCTAATAGCGAATGTGAGTAGGTATACAAACCACTTCTGGTTTATTGGTACAAAACGAACATGAACCATTAATACCGTATGCATAAAATAAACTAACCTTACTCACCAGTGAAACCAACTGGTGAGCACAAAAACGATAGACCCAACTAAAAACTATGCCATTCAATATCTGGCTAACAAAATTGTCTAAAATTAGGCAAGGATCGCGGAAATGGCGAATATGATAGATTACATGTGTAATCGGTATCAATTACGTTACGAAAAGTAATTTGAGAGGTAAACTGTTCAATGAATGGTTGGTACCAATAAGTAAGGCAATAACTCATAAATTCTGTTTTTTTATAAAGAACAAAATACTTCTAACAATATAATAATATGAAGTTTATACCATCGAGCGCATAAAACAATGTTTCTTTGGTACGTTCGGTCTACCTTCCAAATAATATTATTTCATTGTTCTTAAAAGAAAAAATTAACTATTAAATAGTCTATATTCTTTTACTATTTACAGTTACCTACCATACACATAAAAATATTTTTTTGTGGTAGTAACTGTAATTTTGATGTTCTGTTTGAAATTAAACAATTATTTAGTTATGTTTGTCATAACAAATGAGTTATTGTTAAAGTGGTAGGAATTCAGTTATTTCTGAAAGGTACCAGATAAATGGAAAAACATGTAACTAGATAATATACATGTAAGTAAACGAATTAATTCATGCAAATGCACAAATGACTAGATAAAGAAAAAAAAAAGAAAGCACTCGGGCTAAGTAAACTTATAATTTATGTATTGAATTATTGGATACTAATTATAACCAGATGTATGAACGTAAACGAGGCAAAAGGAGTATATAAGGATCGTAGCAAGTGGCGTTCTTTAGTTGCTGCCTACCCCCATGGGAAGAAGGCTTGAGTATATGTATGTAATTATAACACTCAATAGACCTTACTGAAGATTCTTTAATGAAACATAATAAAAAAGATAAATAAATGGAATACATTTTAGGAATGGAACAGGAAAGTACGTGTTTTGCCAATAAATAAAACAAATGCCTACCACTAAAAATAGTTTATTAATTTGAAGACAGTAAGTACATTTATGAGATTGACACTCAACGCTTACAGTCTGAAATTCAGGTATTAGAAGAGTCAATACATTCACTTTATACTAGGACGTATGTGAGGTCTGAAAAACAAATTCAAGACATGTGCAACTCTAACTGTAGACAAAGGAGACCCGCTGACTCTCAGCAGCTCTTGATGTTCTTTGCGAAGGAAATCCAATCTTGCCACTCTTCGAACTGAGGTAACGGAAGACCCGTCCCAGTCAGGAAGTTCTCGGGTCTGCATCCCCAATCAAGATATACCAGAAATTGAACAAGGTTCTTTTGCAAGTACTTAAAAAAGAAACTAGTTCTCTTCCTTGTAGTGATAAAGGTTGTTACTGCTCCATTGTTTCCTGATAGTTTGGAAAAGGGTTAGAAAAAAAATACTTAGCAACAAACTGAGTCATTCTGCTCAAAACTATTGTATGCCTCAGACTTTCTAAAAACAGATAATTTCATAAATAACTAGGAATGAATATGATCCTAATGACATTATTACTGTAAAAAATAGGCATGACTGAACAACAACAGTGTGTGCCTCGGGGTTGCAGCTGTGCCAAGAAGGCCCATCACACGCATAGGACATTGGTCACATATAATTGATAGTGTCACCGAACTATTGAAGTTAAATTGTAAGAAAATAATGTTGTTTGCTGCTCCACTAAGTCTATACCATTATAAAATCGTAATATACCCAAAAAGGCGTAACTACCGTGGTTGCTCAAAGGCCCCTAAGGCCACGTCATTAAAATCAGCCAAGCGTCTCGATGAACGCCAGGCTAAACAAAGGGACTTCATACCATTCCCGTCTAACCAAATGCCAGAGCGACTAAGTCCTCAGAGACCTAGTCCCTGGCATCAACTAAATCACCACAAGGCCTTCCCAACGCTGGCTTCTCCAGCTCCCCCCCCCTAACACCCCCCTTTATGGCCTTATGGACCCCCGAAATCGCGTTCCCCCCCCTACCGCACCACCCGCGAAACCCGCTCCTGCTCCTCAAGCACCGCGACCCGTACCTACTGCTCCTCAAGCACCGCGTAACGCCCCTGCTCATCAAGCACCGCAACCCGCTCCCAGGCCAGTGAACATGCCTCCCATGTCACTGCTTAACCCAGAGAATAATTTTCCCTTCCTCGCGCAAACCTTTCAGGTTTTCTGTACTCCCCGTGCCACTAAATTGGTACATGACATTATGGCATGTAGGAGCGTCGGTGACTTAGCCGGCATCCAACGCCTTTACAGCGAAAATCAAGAGATTTCGCAAGCCCTAGTTTCCTTAATGACCCCCCAACATGTCTAACGCCGTAATAGCTAGGTTTAAACCCCGATCCCTCAACTTAGGCATCTTCAATGCAAACGGTATTAAAGGTCAAAAAGACGAGATCGCGGAATTCCTTCGCGAACACGAAATAGATGCACTCCTCATCCAGGAGTCATTTCTTAAACCTAGCCACCGAAACCCCTCTATTGCTAACTACCGTATTATCAGAAATGATAGGACGCGTTGCCATAAAGGCGGAACTCTTATTTATTACAAAAAGGAACTGTACTGCATACCTATGGATCCTCCCCCCCTTGCCAGACTCGAAGTCTCTATGTGCCGCCTAGGCATGACAGGCCATCAGCCGATTACTATAGTCTCGGTGTATATTCCACCGCGATCTCCTTCAGAGAGTTTTCAACCTATAGCTAACGACTTAAAAATCCTTTTAGACATGAGTGACTCCGTTATCATAGCGGGCGATCTCAATGCAAAGCATCCCTCGTGGAATAGCGTTCAGACTAATAACAGAGGTCAACACTTGTTTGACCTCACTTCCTCCCTTAACTTTGACATCATCGGTCCGATGTCACCTACTCACTTCCCTCACGATCCTAACTGGACTCCGGATGTCCTAGACGTGGCGCTCCTTAAGAACGTCAATCTCAGATTAGTCTCTATTGAAACGGCGTCAGAGCTTACCTCTGACCACCGTCCCGTAGTAATTAAAATGGCTTCCCGCACAGGTCACCCTAACGACCCCAACCAACCCCCCGTTACCAAAAGGGTCACGGACTGGAGGAAAGTAGGCGAACAGCTGAAACCCATGTCCCCCCTATTAGAATCAATCCCAGACCAGTTTGACTCAGTCGCAGACACGACGGCCGCGATCGACTCACTCACGGAGCATGTGCAAACCGTCTTGAACAACTGTTCAAGGGAGGTTCCAGCGACGGATACCCTTCGCTTTAAACTCCCTGACGATGTGCGTGCTCTGATGACTGAGAAGAACGCGGCCACCCGTGCCTACGATAACTTTCCCTGCGCCTCTAACAAAGCCCACATGCGCTATTTACAGAGATCTGTAAAGACACGCGTGGAGGAGCTGCGTAATGCGAATTGGGACAAGACTCTGAGCGAACTCACTCCCAATCACTTAGCCTTCTGGGAACTCCAGAGGAAACTTAGGTCCAAACAAGAGGCTTCCATGCCCCCGTTAGTTCGCCCCGATAAAACAATCGCTTTCGACGACATCGACAAAGCAGAATGCCTAGCCGACAGTCTCGAAGCGCAATGCTCCCCGAGCCTCCTACCCGTAGACCAAACTCAACTCAATAAGGTCGATACGGAAGTAGAACGTAGAACCTCTCTACCCCCCGTAGAAGACCCTGATAATCCTCTGGCTCCCGTCACACCAGACGAAGTCCAAGATATCATTAAGGGTCTTAAAACTCGCAAAGCCCCCGGTTTAGATGGCATCACCAATAGGGTGGTCCAACTCTTCCCCACTCATCTCATACTTCTAATGTGCACCATCTTCAATGCTGCTCTTAGTAAAAATATCTTTCCACAATCGTGGAAAGAAGCCGTAGTTATAGGTATCCCTAAACCCGGTAAACCCAAGTCAGATCCATCTAGTTATCGTCCCATTAGTTTGCTCAAGGTAATGGCAAAAATCTATGAGAGACTTATTTATAAGCGACTCAGAGACTATGCTGAGACCAAGGGCCTCATTCCAAACGAGCAGTTCGGTTTTCGAACTCAGCACTCTAGCGTGCATCAGGTCCACCGGATCGTGGAACACGTTAGCGCTGGTTTCTATCGTGGTTACGTGACCGGTGCTATCTTCTTCGACATAGCAAAGGCGTTTGACAAAGTCTGGCACAATGGCTTAATATACAAGCTATACCAGCTCGGTGTGCCAGATCGTCTCGTACTCATCTTACGGGACTTTTTGACAAATCGTACCTTTCGCTATCGTATCGAAGGAGCGTTATCCTCTCCCCGTCTCATTCGCGCAGGAGTCCCTCAGGGCTCTGTTCTTGCCCCCCTCATATTTACACTGTTCACCAGTGACATACCTAGAAGTATAACGGCGCAGTTGGCTCTGTTCGCAGACGATACGGCCATTTACTGTACCGGGTATAACTCCAACCGATTAATCCTTAACCTACAAAAGGCCGTCGACAAGCTCGGCGCCTGGTTTAGGTTATGGAGAATCGAGGTTAATCCCGACAAAAGTCAGGCGGTCTTTTTCTCTAAGCCGCAACATAGGCCCATCCTTCCTCGTCCAGTTACCATGTTTGACAAGCCGATCCCTTGGGAGAAGCGAGCCAAATATTTAGGTGTAATCCTGGATCATCACCTCACTTTTTCGGAACACGTAAAAGCGGTACGCGCGCGAGCCGCTTTCGCGCTTAGTAGACTTTATTTCGTTATGAATGCACGCAGCAAATTGTCACTCAAGTGCAAATTGCGCATCTATACGTCGTGCATTCGTCCAATCATGACCTATGCGGGAGCCGTCTTTGCTCACGCGAATCCCACTGCGATCCATAGGATGCAAGCACTACAGAACCGTGTCCTTCGTAGGGCCACGGGAGCCCCGTGGTTTGTTAGGAACGAGATCCTCCATCTCGACCTCAAAATCCCCACAATCCGTCAGTTCCTTAAACGAATGTCCAAGCGGTACTTCGACTCCGCAGTCAAACACAGGAATCCCCTAATAGTCAAAGCAGCTTGCTATGTCCCGTCCAATAACCAAGTTAGTAAGGCCCGTCGCCCTAGGCATGTCCTCTCAGACCCAGATGACCCCATAACTCTCCTCCAGGAGAGCAGTAGGGCCACAAGTACAGTATACAAAAAGACACACCGACACAACTTCAGACCTCGCCGTAGAGGTCCGCGACCGCGACCCACCCGAGTAAATGATACTCCCCCCCGACCCTTGCTCGATAACGATGCGCCAGCCCGCGTTTTTGCTGAGCCTGTAGCTTTAAATTCCCCTGATAATAATAATGATCCATCCTTGATCCAGCCTGTCCCTCTTGCTGTCCTCCCCCCAGCGAACGCCCTAAGCCGAGGTTCGTACCCCACAGGGGGTGCCCTTAGCGAGCGTTCGCCTAGTTTTAATTAGCTTAGTTTATATGCCCCTGGCTGGAGGCTTTGAGTTTCTTTTAGGAGCTTAAGGCAGCCACAGGAAAGTCCGGTTAAGCAGCGAATACCTCAGTGGTAACCTGCGAGATGCCCTAGTTAAAAAAAAAAAAAAAAAAAAAAGGCGTAAAGACATAATTGAACTATCCGTTGAACTGGAACTGTCCTGTGTTGAACTAGATAAGCATGTCATAGTTTTTGAGTCGATAATGGACAAAACAAAACTGGAAAACTTGCAACTGGTAATAAATCGGTAAAGATTGATTGCGTCGTTGAATGATCGCAAGCGCTAATGCTAAACATGAAGTCCCGGGTCGAGCAAAGTGTCATTGGATTTTCCATCTTGAATTTCACAGTGGCGTCCCGTAGTTTGGATTTGTGGTCGATTGATGGGTCTCCCACCATCTGATTGGACCGAAACATAACATAACATAATTGGCTAAATGTGGGTGTACATTGGGTACACCTAAGCCTGACCCTTTGGGGAATACAGATGTGATGTTATGTCATGTTACAACATACGAAAAAAATACATTGTGCAGATACAAACCAGACCACATAATTTTGTTAATTTTGCACTTTAATTTGTAAGTTATCTGATCTTACAATAAACGATGTTAATATTTTGTAGAATTATTAACAAACTGAGTTAATATTTTAAATTAAGAATTCAGTGAGTTCAATAATTCTTTTTAGAAGAAAGCTAAAACTATCAGGTCTTAGTTTTATTTAGTGTTTGGGCAAATAAAGAACTAAAGAAAAGTAGACTCAAAGAACTCAAAGGACTCAAGACTCAGAGGTCTCATAATAATAATTTAAAAAATGGTACGTAAATCAATATTTTTTGATAAATAAACGATTACGTCGTCCTAAGTTTTGATAGAATAATAGATAAAAATATTATAATATTAGAAACTGGAATAATAGATAAAAATATTATAATGTTAGAAACTAGCATAGTAATTAAGAACATATTTGTTATAAAATTGATTATTTCTAATAAACTATCAAACTTTTGATTGGAAGACAAATATGCTAAATATATTATATCAATAATTAATTTCCTCATCAATAAATAGTAATGAAAAGGAATAAAACAACATCTACAAAATGACAATATCAAGCTGCTGCTTGAAAACCAAAATGATGTTTTCTTAAAAATGCTTGTTTAGATGACGAATTAAGCAAATAAAAAGAAATAATGTAAAATACTGGAAGCCGCTCCGAACATGTTGGGAAAAGACTAGGTAGATTGAATAGTAAAAGAGCTCCAAAATATTCATTAACTTATAAAATTCTGAAATAAATTCCTAAAATGATTGTAATACCTTGAGTTATTTGAGAATTTGTATTTTCTGTAATAGTATGATGAACTCGTGTAACAGATACTCCTGAACTTATTCAAATAATTGTATTTAATAAGGGAAATTGAAAAGGATTAAATGGAATAATACTAGTTACAAGTCAAATGTACTGAAACTTTTAATAAGTGGGTATGAGCTACTTACTCTAAAACTTTTGGTACAGTAGTAGTACTAGTAAGACAGATAAAGCTTTATATAAGGTTATATCAGCAGACAATGTCGTAGCCAATATAGTCTATAATTGTGACATTACCGCTATAATTAGCCAAAAAATTTAATAAATGTATAGATCAAGGAGTCTTCCCGAATTTAATTAATTAAATCCGGGAAGACTCGATTAAGTATGATAATACCACTAAATATGGTAATACTACTGGCATGGTAATACCACTACCAGAATTAAGTATGGTAATACCACTTTTCAAATACTGGGATACAAAAAACGTTTTCGGCAAGCTGTTTCAAATGATAGTGCTAAATGAAAAACTTAATCATTTAACACGAATAAAATTATTCGCGATCAACAGTATGGTTTCACCAAAGGACGTTTTATGATAGACGTCGGTGTAACCCTATTTAATTAAACGCATTTTAACGCGTTGGAAGAGGCCCAAAATGGCATAGATTTGCGACCTGTCTAAGGTTTTTGATTGCGAAAATCACGATACATTTACCTGAAACTTGAGCACACGGACTAGACAATTTAATGCTCAGCTTAGTAAAATCATATTTGAATGAAAAATTATGTAAAAAAAAATATGACAAAAAGAAACAAATTGTAATTAAAATAAAAAATATGATGTGGAAGTACAGGGCAGATATCACGTAGAAACATTATTCATTTTATGGAAAGTAGAAGGTAAATCAATCGGGAACTGTGATTCCCAGTAATGAATTTGATTCACATACTAACTGTTTACATAAATGTTGACAATAGATTAGATCATAAAGAATGTATGAATGTAACAGATTTCTATATGTGAGAAATTAACTTGATGATTAGTAAATGTGTTAATATTGTCAGCCATTGATTCTTAAAGCAAATAATTGTATTATTGTTTATTTTATATTTTGTAAAGAAGAGATGTTACGTCTAATAAATAAGTTATGCGTGCTATGGTGGCTGCGTGGTAGAGGGAGTGCAGAGCGTTGTACCGTGCTCGGCAGTCTACTCTGAGCAGTCATTGCGATAGCACGTCTAGCGCAGTGATATTGGAAACAGTGTTTTATTGTACATACCTAACCTAAAACCAAGACACCACAGGGTCTAAAAATTCGAAGTAGGACTACTAGGACATTGTGGGGGCATATGGAACTATGGAAGAGCGCAATCTGCTTATTTTTTTTTTCATTTTTTTTAGGCCGCATAGTTTTCGACTTTTCACGAAAAATGTAAAAAACAAATACCGTTCCTCTCCTCTTATCTCCGAAGTTTGCAAAGAGAAAAATCTGAAATTATTCTATGTGATATAGTAGTTTATGTAAAGATTACAGGATAAATAAAACTCAATAACAATCATCAAAAAAATTACATTAGTTCCACTATCGGTCAAGAGATGGCGCTGACCTAAAACTGCAATATCCTACACCGCTGTGGTACGTAAAGTAACACATCCAAAATATTTATATATGATGGTACGGAACCCTCGGTGCGCGAGTCCAATTCGCTCTTGACCGGTTTTTTTATAGAGAGGTCTGTAGAATGTTAAATGACTGATACCACAGATCTTGCTCTTTAGGCATTTTTTCTGCACTAGGAAGGCGTCATTAATATTCGTCATTTCCCCCAGATTAGGAGCCGATACCTGAGTAAAGAGAAAACATACCCGTGGTAACGGTAAGCTAAGCAGTAAGTGCAACAGCTGCACTTACGGTACGTCATATACGTAAATTGGTTTAGTTTCTTACAGACGTGCTCTATCTGTAATTTCCAATTACAATGCTGCCCCCCAATTACGCAATGCACGATCAATTTTAAATTGAAACCAATTGAAAAAGATTGCCAGTCCATTGCTTCATAAAATCGACAAAAAAAAATGTGCAGATTTTTTTTGTCGAACTTATGAAGCAATGGACTGGCAATCTTTTTCAATTGGTTTCAATTTAAAATTGATCGTGCATTACGTAATTAGGGTGCAGCAGCCTGATTACCAAACACCTTTTGTTTCTGATTACGATTCTGAAACTAAAGCAATTGCCTTCTTAATCGCATTCCCTAATTGGTATTACGTATTGCATTTTTTACCATTCGACGGAAATTGGATAGGGTTGTGCCATAGCAATAGGCTATAATCTGCTTGATTGATGTGTTTTGTTACACCATATAGGAATGATTAATTTCCAAAATATTTAATTCTGTTTTAATTACAACTGATGCTCTACTAGTGCTTATAAATAAAAGTGTACAATGATTGCCGAAAAATAAAAAATCTATTTTTAAAACACTTTCTACCAAAAACTAGCTTCATAAAATCGACAAAAAAAAATGTGCAGATTTTTTTTGTCGAACTTATGAAGCAATGGACTGGCAATCTTTTTCAATTGGTTTCAATTTAAAATTGATCGTGCATAACGTAATTAGGGTGCTGCAGCCTGATTACCAAACACCTTTTGTTTCTGATTACGATTCTGAAACTAAAGCAATTGCCTTCTTAATCGCATTCCCTAATTGGTATTACGTATTGCATTTTTTACCATTCGACGGAAATTGGATAGGGTTGTGCCATAGCAATAGGCTATAATCTGCTTGATTGATGTGTTTTGTTACACCATATAGGAATGATTAATTTCCAAAATATTTAATTCTGTTTTAATTACAACTGATGCTCTACTAGTGCTTATAAATAAAAGTGTACAATGATTGCCGAAAAATAAAAAATCTATTTTTAAAACACTTTCTACCAAAAACTATCATAATTGAATTGCGTAACAAAACGTTTTTCTTTTCACGTTTTTGTTATCTGTGGCCAATGACAAAATCGTAGAAAAACAGAGCTGTCAACTTAGTGGGATTTACACTAAACCTGGGGGTTTGGACACCCCTACTGGCGGAAACAAATTGCTTATAGTGGGTGGTGGTTTGTCTAGTGGTAACTTTAATTCAATTTTTAGAAATCAATTAAGTACTAAAACTTTGACTCGAGAAAATTTAAAATAACACGTTAATGGCATATTTATATATCTAACAAACATCCAAACATCTTCGCTAACTTTTTGATTAATTATTGTGTGAACCGATTTTGACTTCTATACCCTAGGCATAAGGACGGCATTAAAAGCAAAAAAAAAACCTAACATACGCGTTGAACATAATTATAACCTCCTCCTTTTTGGAAGTCGGTTAAAAAAGTGGTTACAATACCAAGTGTTTACTGCAGCTGCCATTTGTCATGTTAGCAACGCAATGGAAGTCAAAATCGGTTGAACGGACTGTAAAGGTTTATTTAAATTTCTAATCTTATTTTATTAAGGAGTACCTATAGTTTATTATAGGAGTACCGCTAGTGGACTAACATGGGTGGTTTAGGATTTTGACGCAAACGGTTAAATATCCTATTTCAGATTTAAAAATCGTTTTCAAAAATTTTTTTTAGAAATCGATTTCAGGAAAAGTTCCGGCTCACAATTTCGATCGTGTCTAGAAAACAAAGCTACTCTCGTCGTTTGATCGATCATTTTGATGTTTATGATAACGCACGTCTATAGTGGACTCGGGGAAAAAATTGGCAGCACTGGGTAAAAGTTGAAATTACTTGAAATAACCATGTTCAGAGTCGAATTTAATGCAAAATATTGCTTGACTAAAGTATACCTTTACTGCTCTAACTTCATCAATGTGTAGGGAAAAGAACAGGAAAGGCATATAACATCACATGTTAAACATCGGACAATAATCCGCTGGAATGATCATTCTTTGTAGTCTGTGGAGAGAACATTGAGAAAAAATTGTTTTGCATTGAATGCAATGACTTATAAATCCTATGGACTTGGCATACCTACAAGAAAAACGTGCATACCTATACTTTAGTGAGAAAATAAAATGGCGGCTTATAGGGTAGTCCTTATCGATATTTCTATATAATAACATCGATAAAAGATTGTGAGAATGTTTTCATAATGTTACGGTACAATATCTACCTACCTACGGGTAAAATAAAAATACCCGATCTCAATGAAATACCCCAAGTTTTCTAATACATGCCTTTCATTTGTTTGTATTGGTTCGTCATTATTTCACGGCTAGAACTATTTTGATGTTTACCATTGAAATAGGTTGAAACCTGGAGGACAGATAATAAGCTGCTTTTTATCGACCTAGTATTGTGTAACTGATTTCACTCCATTTTATATTAATATAAGCAACAAGTTTATCCCGAATCCTGATGCCGGACCGTTGAATTAAGAACCTCCTCCTTTTTTGAAGTCGTTTTTTTTATTTTATGCTTGCAAGAAATGAAAAACAGTAAGACGTACAAGTCGTGTCATTAAAGTTGAGACTTGACCGACCGCGCCTCTCACCGCTCTACGCCGCCACGGAGGGCGGCGGGGACCTCATACCGCTAGAGACCCATAAATTGGGTCTCAACTTTAATGACACGACTTGTATTTACTGCTTTTCATTTCATGTACCTACTTACATCAAATAATTTTTCAACCGACTTTTTGGCTTGATTGCTGTCCCAGAGTGTCCCCACGGATTCTTTATACTGTTAGCTTATGATGGTTCCCTCAATGGCTCGAAGATGGTAATTTTTAAATGAAATACTATAATTTATATTACATCACATTTTGATCAACATACAACATAATACAGAGCTGCATTTACCAAAAAACTTGAATTTGAATTTCACGGATAACCAGTGAAAAACCAATTTAGCAATTTTTTTCGTTTGTCGTCTATCTTTCTCATTAAGTCTCTTTATCTTCTTGGACTGTTTTTGACATTTTTCCTTTAATGTTTTTATAATTTCAAATGTCCTGACCTGAAATCAAATAAAATTAAGCTTTAATAGATATTGAAGACAAGCAACAGATACCACCCAGTCTCAATCAGATAGCAGATGTGCTAGGGGCTAAATCTATGCCACTCTTTGATATCTCTCCAGGTTTATTTTGAATGGTAGGCACACAAACAGCTTCGACCTGAAAACCACTCTATTATTAACATAAATAATAATAAAATAGAATAGTGTCGCTACGACACTTTGTGCAAGCGACCGCTTTCGGGGGCCCATCATTGAGTGTGCAAGTCACCCCCTGCCATTTTATCCGTGTATATATAAAACATTGATCAGGCAGGGGCCATAGTCCTTCCATAGATCCAGGTCACCAGTCAACTTAAGCCACCCAAACCCATAGTCCAATATCTTTGTTTCCATATCCTGCAATAGTCCTACACCAGCCAGGGGCTCTCTTTGGGTGCACTTGCATAGTGCATACAGGGATAATCGTCGGTTGGTGCCTCATTTCATTACAAACGTCTAACGGGCCTCTGCGAGTTGGCTTCGGCCCCTCGTACGCCTTCCAGGGTTCCGTGAATAGTCAAATTTTATTTCACATTCTTTACATCAATCACTCTTTGTGTCCATTAGACAAGTACAATTGAGGACATCAACATAATTTTTCAACCACAACAGAATAATGTTGGACAAATTTACAAAATGCAATGTTACTTACCAATAAGGATCGTGAAGGTAAAGCATCGTCACGCAATGTTATTTTATTGAGTGTCCGATTGAAAGACGATTCTTCAAAGTGAAGAGAACAAATACCTATGTAAGTATTCTTTTTGTCGACATCTTTAAATTTTCCACACAGATTGTTTCCAGCCAAATTTTCTGTTTTCTTCTATTAGAGGGCAGCCTTGAAAGTAAAACATAAAACCAATACAGAACCATAAAATAGCATTATCGACAAATATAACAATGTCTAAATGCACTACTCTATCCCTTCAATAACAAGAAAATGATTTCATGAAGTAAAACTGTTGAAAATAGAGGCAAAAGCGAAAATATGAATGCTTTACTGTTGAAGCTCTTCACTGAATGCAGAATCTTTTGTTTATCATCTAAATCTAAAGATATTTTAACTAAAATTATGTACGTACTTGTGTGTGTAAAGTTACGTTCGGGTGATTTCCGCTTCTTTTTATGCCACATCCGATAATACTGCAATTGGGCATCTTGGTATTGACGATTTCCAATATATAGGACCGAGTCCAAACGCAATATCACAGCAAATAACTCCAAAATTCACAATATTTACCACAGCATATGAGTGATTTGACAGTTCACGTACTCAACTTTGATACCAAACAGCGAGAAAATAAAATGGCGACCCGGCCGCAAATAGGTATTTCAATGAGTTAGAAATGTAGGGTTGCCATGATAGTAACTGTCAAAAACACTATTATCCTTTTTCAATTACGCAAAATTATTAAAGTTAAAAAGAGATAGCAGTATTTTTATGAATTTGGCGTCGATATGCCTCGTATTTGTATTCAAAAAAATTCAAATTCAAAATTCAAAAGTCATTTATTCAAATTAGGCTGAGAATCAGCACTTTTCGAACGTCAAAATTACATAAGACAGTCCCCCAAAAACGCCCGCCCTTCACCACTTCCTAGTGCTTTTGCTGAAGAGAAGAAGTGGCGCAACAAACTCCCCAGCAGCACAGCTGTCTGTTCAGTTAGAAAAAAAACTTGATTCTATACAATAGTATGCAAATAATTTACATTACTCAACACAAAACATTCAATCAAATATATGCCATAATGTCAGCTAGCACGCGCCAATGTACCAACAAAAAAAAAAAATATCGAAATCTAAACTCAAGCAAAAAAAAAAACTAAAAAAAAAAACTAAAAAAAAAAAAAAAAAACGTAAACAGAACTTAATACCCGAATTATAAAGCCTCCAGGCATAAAGGGCGTGCCCGCTTACATATAGCTAGTAAAGCTGTAACTCGAAGTCACATAATTAGATATGATAAACTAGGACCATTGAAGTAAAAATAAATCAAAAATAGATCAACAGAATAATATATAATCTACTGTCGAGGTCGCTAGCTAATCACATATTGCAATACAACTCATACGAAAACATTGTAATGAGTAGATCATGTCAACAATAAATAAAAATAAAATAAATAAAGTCAAATAAATTAAACATTCTATAAACTCATATAACCTGTCAGTAGGTAAGCTAATTCTGGAGAAAGAACATAAACATTGTCTTGAGTTAATCACAGCGACCAACTATTTTTATCGCTTAAGTAGTCATTGATAGAATAGTATGCCTTTGAACAAAGGTTGGATTTTACTTCAGCTTTAAACGCATTAAAAGGCAAATCTAGCAGAGAAGTGGGTAGCTTGTTATAAAAGGTTATACCAAGCCCAACAAATGAGTTATGAACCTTATGAAGCCGGTGAAAAGGAGCTCGTAATTTGTCTTTATTTCTGGTGTTAATATTGTGGATATCACTGTTTTTAGTGTATACGTGTATATTTTGCCTAATATATAAGATATTGGCGAAGATGAATTGTGATGCCACTGTAAGAATACCAATATCTTTAAAAAAATCTCTCAGAGAGACTCTGGTACCTAGTTGGTAAATTGCTCGGACAGCTCGTTTTTGAAGAACAAATATATTTTGAATGTCAGCGGCTTTGCCCCACAGCAGAATACCATAGGACATAACGCTATGGAAATAACTAAAATAGACTAATCGAGCTGTATCAACGTCAGTGTATTGTCTTACTTTCCTGACAGCGTAGGCGGCCGAGCTGAGCCTTCCCGCTAGACTTGAAATATGTGGGCCCCACTGAAGTTTGGCATCTACTGTTATGCCCAGAAAAACTGCCGAGCCCACAGTTTCAAGCACTTCTTTATCTAAGACGATGTTGGGTCCTAGATTTCTAACATTCGGTAAAGCGAACTTTATACATTTCGTTTTCTTGGAGTTGAGAACTAAGTTATTTGTTGTAAACCAATCCGTAACCATTGAGAGTGCACTGTTTACATTGTCAAAATCTTGTCTGTTCCTGTCTACTTTAAAAATAAGAGAGGTATCATCTGCAAACAGTACAACTTCACAGATACCCTTTAAAAAGAATGGTAAGTCATTGATATACACCAAGAACAAGAATGGACCCAGTATTGAGCCTTGAGGTACACCTAACTGAACTGGTAACCCGGAAGATTTCACACCATTAATATCTACACATTGGGACCTATTACTTAAATAAGAATTTATAACATCGAGAGCTTCGTTTTGCACACCGTAATGACGCAGTTTACGCAATAGCGTGTCATGGTGCACGCAATCAAAGGCTTTGGAGAGATCACAGAAAACCCCAATAGCATTTTGCGAGTTCTCCCATGCGCTAAATATGTGTTTCAGCAGAGCAACACCCGCATCTGTAGTATAACTGTTTTTTCTATAGTCAAACATTTCAAGTCCATATGATTTATATGTCAATGATTGAATGTTATAATTTTCAACAAACAAAATTAATTATATTCACACTATTCTCTTATAGAAACATGGGCCTATGTTATGCAGTTTTGGAACATTTTTCTTGTGGCTTGTGGAAGTCGGAAGAGAAAATTCTCTCGTTCAAGACAGTGGAGGCAGCCACTGTTTTAGTATTCTACTGGCTGCACTAAAACTTACTTACATAGGCTGTTTTGCTCAATAGCGAAAAGTACCTAATTCGATATTATCACTACAAGTAAGTAAGCCAATATAAATAAGAATAATTTAACGTGTGTAAGAGAGATCTCATTAGATTATTGTAGCTGTTAGTCTTAGTACATTATTGGTGACAATTATTCCCACAAGCTGTCATCAATCATTCCTTTGTTTGTTGCATAGACACGAGCATCTTACGTGAGGTTAACTATTTATTGTGGTTAAAATAATTATTTAGTCTCAATGATATTATAATAAACAGATATGTTATACACTCACAAAACAACCGAAAAATTTGTTCCGCGCAGCAGCGGCAGCACACATACCCACTTTTCATTCATTTTACATTTCACTACAAGTAAAAATAATAGAAAAGAGAAGGCTTGATAAAAACAGTAAGAAAAAAAAAGACAGCTAGTGGTGTCAATTGCGCGTGAATGTAAACAAACATTATTCTGGCGACCAATCACCGCATGTTGGCATCACAGACTAACAAATTTAACGAGACAGAAGGTACAAACCGCGCGTACTAAATTTGTACACGCGGTTTGTACCTATAACAACTAATAAACAGTATTAAAGGTAGGTAGGTGAGAATCAAAACACGATGTAAAAGGAACAATATTTATTTTGTTATAAAAACAATCATACACCTTCGAAAAGATTCAATTTATTTATTTTCTGTCTCTTAGAGAGATTTTTTATTTCGGAATTTTTTAGTTTCTTTTCCCGCACTTGAAATGTTTAATTTATATTCAAGTATATCAATTATTACATAAAACGAAATGATTAAATAATCAAAACGGAATCAAAATAGAAAAAAGGAAACAGAACTGTGGGGTAACGATGACTTTACTGCCTACGATATTCGCATCTGTACCTTTATTCTATGTCCGGAGTGAATGCGTCCTTGTCATCCTCATGACAAATAAAATGTATTTCCATTTCTTTCTTTTTTCTAACCTCCAATTGTCAGAATATTAGGAAAATAATTGAAATATATTAATAAATCCACGTATTTTGCGTACTTAAAAGTGGTATGAGATCCCTTGTGTTTTATTAACTTTGGTATCATAATTGGTACACTTTATAAATACACACGATGGCATTTTTTGAATTTTTTAGCTGCTTCAGCTAAGCGTATGTATTGCTCGTCGCCATGCGTGTCGCAGACTAAAGTCAATACGTCCCAATTAGGACGTTTTCGAGTCTTCAGGATTGCGCGCTCACAACATCCTATCTGTTTAATTTAATATCATTGTTTAGTCTAGTTACTATGTCCATCAACCTCACATTCTAACTAAAATTGTTAATTGATATTTTTTAAATGCTGAAAAAACGATTAAAAACCACTAACCAAATAACAACCAACTACAAAACATATTCATAATATTTCCACAGATGGTGCTAGAGCTGTAAATACAAGAATGGAATGCTACCCAACATCTATTTTGTTGACATCCTAACAAATAAATTGGTGAAATGGTGTTAAACATGAATTGGATAAGCAATACCCACCGACCTAATCTTCTGTATTAATCATTGAAGGTAAGCTTTACAACACATAGTTAAGAATCAAGTGTAGCAACTCACCTAATAATAAAATTATGAATATATTCCCTTGGCCTAACTATCTACATAGACACAGCATATATTTTATGTATACTTAACTAATGTTTATTATTATAAAAAATCTGGAGACTGAAAAATCTGCCGTAAATAAAGAAAAAGAATAAATTATACAACCGCAGCAGTGACTAGGCTGATGGCTTTTGTCCAGCCATGAGCCTAATGAACGCCTATTTATGTCTACTTTACTTTGCCACATAATATTTAAGTACAGAGCAGAAAATAATAGTTTGGAAAATCCAAAAGTGCACGCCTCATAAGTTCATAACTCTCATTCATAAACGAAAAAGAAAGAACATCCGACTTCGTTGGCATACCTATACCGACCGCCATTATGAAAAAAACTGGTTTTGGCGGCCAGTGATGAAACAAGTGTCAATCGATAGAGTAAGTGATTGCAAACAAAAAATATTTAGTGATGAATATCGTAAGTGATATACTTCCTGAGATATTTGAGTTAAAACATGAGAAAAAAAATAAAACAGTAATATTTTTTTTAAATATCTCAGGAAGTATATCACTTACGATATTCATCACTAAATATTTTTTGTTTGCAATCACTTACTCTATCGATTGACACTTGTTTCATCACTGGCCGCCAAAACCAGTTTTTTTCCAAATGGCGGACGGTTAGGTATGCCAGGTCCCATACAAAAATGTTGGAACCCCTTTAAAACATAGTTTCTAACAAAAATTAACAATTTATCACTTTTCATGAAGTATGTTTTGACTGCTTTTTTACCCATCAATATGGGTAAAATTTCAATCTCTCTCATATCGACCTCCGGTCTCCGGAGGGGAATAATGTAGCGGTTACACCACCACATGACGCTGAGCTACGCAGCAAAGACATGACGTCACACAGATCCTGCATCGCGCAGTTAGAGTTTACCACGCGACCGACATAGATAAAACTATCCGAAATCAACTTACGGGCAGTTGCCCGCCAGACACAAACACCCGTATGGCCGGAGTATCCTCCCTTTTCAAATGAGGATGAGTGAACTTTACACCCTGTTCCTGTGTTATTTTACGGCGCCATTCGTCATAGACTAAAACATTCAGAAGTGAAGTGTAGGTACAAATAGCTGCCGTTTGTTTTTATGACGGATTTTTTATGTATGTATTAAGTACCTATCTAATATTTTGAACGCTGATATTAATGTTTGTTTTATTATATTATGGTATACTTATGGTTATTTGTCATCAAATAATTATTACAATTTGTGGCATGTTTTTCCTTTAAGATTTCCACGTCCGAGCTCCAGGAAACAAGGGAAAAATGGATAACATTTGTGCAAAAAAATCGTTATGAGCAAACGTGGTTGCCAAGTGAACCATCTCACATAATGTTCATCATTAATACAATGGAAATTAGAATAATGTTCTGCAGTTAAAACTGTGTTAGGTATCAAGTAGGCAGAAGAAGCAGACTGTGTCGCATCTGCGGGTGCATTACTCTATGAGAATCTCCTCGCAACGCGCATGCACCGCAGTAGTCAAACGTCAAAGCATCCAAGGGACACATTTTTTGTTCGCGGTGTCTTCTTTGATAGTATATTTTAGTTAGTATTTTATTAATTATAATTAAACTACTTTGAATAAAAGAGCCATTTTCAATAGGGTTTGTTCTATGGCTGAAACGAATGTATAAAAAAAAAAATTGACTCTATTAATTGATTTTATCGCAAGCTACAATGTTTTCAGGGTTCATAAATTGACGGACAGGATTTTTTTTTCAACTATTTTGATGCTTTTTCCATTTCTGCTGCATTAAATCAATTATTAAAAAGTACAGTATTAATCTCCATTTAATCATCTATACAATGGTATATAAATTAAGTAGGTTCTGTGTACTAGCAGGAGTGTAACAATAAAAACAGTTGCAGAAATGGGGCAATAAAAATTTTTCGATCGTAGAGCACACTCTAATGCTTCGCATTATGAGTCGTGCAATATGTTTTTGTTTTAAAACTTTACAGTTCCTGGGAAGCTTGGCAGAATTAATGATGTCTAGAAACTGAAGATTGTTCATGAAAGAAAAACATTTTCTTTAGAAAACTGTTCAGTCTTGTACGACTACAATAAAAATGTGTGTTCCTATTTATTTAATTGATAACAGTGTAAACTTTAATAAAGTGTTTTAATTATGAACTATAGAGATTAGAGTTACAAATAAAAATACCTTGTTATGTAATAATTGAATACTGTTTTTTATAAATACAGACAATTGATTATTATAATGATACTATTTAGAGGTATTTACCTAAATTAACTGTCATTCATTAGGTTTCAGTAAATAGAGAGAAATAAATTATGAGCTGTTTTATTATATCAATACATAACTCACAATAGCATTTATTCACTTTTATTATGAAATATTTGGACATGGGGCAAAAAGAAATTCGAACAAATATTTTGTAAGAATTAGTGGAATTTGGGATGTAATTTCTTCCTGTGGAAGTCATCATGGATTATGTATGTACTGCTTGCAAATTCTTGCTGTAAGTGCCCGACACCTGAAATATGTAATGTAACGCTTAGCTCCTCGGAGCTAAGCGTTGATACAATTAAGATAAAGAAAGGTTAAAGGTTAAGAGTTAGAGTCTAGAGTATAGTTAGGTTATAAGAGGTAAAAGGTAAAAAGGTTAAGAGGCCGGCTTCACACGACGTGGGATGCACAGGATAGGCGGGACCAGGACCGAGCTGAGGTGCAGGTAGGCTGACGGACAGGAAGGCAGTAAGGCAGGGAGTACAGAGGAGCCGCCGCACACGCCGCACGCTGAGTAGGAGGTTCCTTCACCCTGTTGAACGGAGAGGTAGGTGTGAGAGGTAGCTAGGAGGCGGAGGTACTTTCGTGGTACCTCACGCTAACAGGAGGGACGCGTCGGCGTCACTCGTGACGTCGTGCTGTGAGGGCTAAGATCACGACTCCTGACGTCACGTCACTCGACGTCGGTGCCCTCTCTTGTTCGAGTAGTATGTGTGACTTTGAGGCGTGGCGCCTTGCGCCACGCGGCCAGATGGCTGGTGTAGGGCCCTCTATAGGGCTAGGTGAGAAAGTCGGTTGAATGATAAGCCGGGTAGACACTGAACACCAAAAGTTTATTGCTTGAAATTACACAATAGTTTAGGTTATACACAGCATTATGTTAGTTACTCTGAATTAATCAGGCTAGGATTTAAGTAGTAAAATTAGATTCAAGGTGAAAAGTAGTACATCACACGGCTAGAGCCAAACTTCAACTCCGTTAAGAAAAAGAACCCGTTTTTATCGTTCTGTGTCATATTTAAAAACATTTCTTCAACATAGTTCATATTTAACAACATAGTCTATAAACGTCCTTATTGCGAACAATACAGTGTATTCACCTGCTTTATAATAGGTTTAGCAGAATGTCTATAGCACATTATGTCTATGATTAAGAAAAGTAAATAAGACAGATGACAGCTTTCAATTAATATAAAATATTCTGTCATCTTTACAACAGGGAATCAATAAATAGTATTTAAATAAAATAGAATTTAGATGCTAAAACAATCAAAGAATATAAAAGTATGCTATTACAGGTATAGTGTGATTAAGAATAAATACAAGGAAGTTTACATGAATGATGATGGATTTCATAGTTAAGTTATCAAAAGGTGAATTGTTTAGAATAGTAGCTTAAAAAACATAAAAGTAGATAAAAAATTGTGGTTCTGCACAGCAGATGCCACAAATATAAAAATAATAATTTAAGTAAATCCACAATATATTCCATGATCTATTACATCCGTCCAAAAAGTCTAATAGGCTTCTCCTTTAAACACTTTCGATGCACAATCTATCTACTTTATAGAACAGAATGTAAACTTAAACATCCGTCCACAAACTTAAATGTAAACTTATTATACATTTGCAGGTGCATTTCACATTCACCAATAAACAGTATGTTAGTGTGTAACGTTGTTGCTGTGCTAAACACACATTCAATGTTTAACACTAAGAAAGAAAATAAAACGACTGCACGACTCATAATGCGAAGCATTAGAGTGTGCTCTACGATCGAAAAATAATTTTTGCCCCATTTCTGTAACTGTTTTTTATTATTCTAAGCTGTTTTTATTGTTACACTCCTGCTAGTACACAGAACCTACTTAATTGATATACCATTGTATAGATGATTAAATGGAGATTAATACTGTACTTTTTAACAATGGATTTAATGCAGCAGAAATGGAAAAAGCATAAAAATAGTTGAAAATAAATTCCTGTCCGTCAATTTATGAACCCTGAAAACATTGTAGCTTGCGATAAAATCAATTAATTGAGTCAATTTTTTTTTTATACATTCGTTTCAGCCGTAGAAGGAACCCTATTGAAAATGGCTCTTTTATTCAAAGTAGTTTTATTATAATTAATAAAATACTAACTAAAATATAATATCTTTATCTAAATATTTTCAACCTTTGTCCGTAAGTTGCCTAGCAACCGCCAAGTAAATATCTTTGTCAGTCGTTGACATTACGACTTCATGAAAAGTGATAAATTGTTCATTTTTAAACTATGTTTTGAATTTCTTTTTCGTTTATGAATGAGTAATAAGTATGAGGCGTGCACTTTTGGATTTTCCAAATAGTTTGGAAAATCCAAAAGTGCACACCTCATAAGTTCATAACTCTCATTCATAAACGAAAAAGAAATTTAAAACCTTAAACATAGTTTCTAACAAAAATTAACAATTTATCACTTTTCATGAAGTATGTTTTGACTGCTTTTTTACCCATCAATATGGGTAAAACTAAACTCGCATCAATATCAATCTCTCTCATATCGACCTCCGGTCTCCGGAGGGGAATAATGTAGCGGTTACACCACCACATACGAGCTACGCAGCAAAGACATGACTAGGGAATGCAAATCCGTTCTGTTTTAAAATCCGGATTTTTAAGAACGGATTTTTGATCCAATCCGGATTATCCGGATTTTACGGATTTTTCATGAAAACAAAAAAATCTACGCATATTAGTTTGTTATTATGATGTTCCTTATATTTGTGTAAATGGATTAAAAAATAAAAGCACATGAAAATCAAATGAAATTATTTTAATTTTTTTTGATATTTGGTATTAAGTATACAAAATATCATCATTAAATGCCATAATTAAGGTGTTATTGTTATAGCTATGTGTACTTATTCTTAACTTTTGTAATAATCAGTCATTTTTTGTCGTTCGATAATATAGGTATTTCATCATCATTTACTGGGTTTACGAAAATGTGTTGCGTAAATCTATAGTAATAGTGCTCTGTGGGTTCGCCACTCCTGCCCTACAAATTGTAAGTCGGGGCTGTTGCCACTGGGCCACACACTGGGCCACCACTGCTCTGGCCACAGAGCATGTAACTATGCTCTGGCTGCTGTAAAATTGAAATGAAATAGAAATATACATTCATTGCTGCTACTTGTCGTAGCAGCAACAGAAGTCCGAATTATGGAATGACAAATAAGGTAATTATGCAAGGTTGATGTACTGCCTCTAATCTTAAAAATCCGTTGACAAAAGTTTACATTTTGCTTCTGAACCATTTGAGGATCTTAAGAAATGAGCCCATGTACTAGATGAATTGCCAGATTTTTGGAGTATTCTTTGAAATCCATGGTCAGTTTATACTGAAACAAATGAACATCTACTATGCAATATAACCAAACACAATTTATGAATTTAGACACCAAAAATCATCGTAATTGGTTATTACTCAAACAACAACAAAGTTACTCGATTCAATTAAATTACCTTCTAACGAATAACATCAAAACCGAAAAGTAAAAATAAAAATGGTACAGACAGCACATCAACCTACTCCAATCTGTCCCAATCAACATTGAACCTTATTCTTTAGCGATAAAGTTAAAAATCTATTAAAGAAATTTGACAGATTGTAGTCATTTGATATGCTGGCCAGTCTGTACGCACATTTTATTGATAATTTTGAATGAGCTGTGCTTGTGCATTGAATGAAGATTACAGAATAAAAATTATAGTTCTTTTTTTGTTACAATTTCTTATTATTCAAAAAATCCGGATTTGAAAGTCTAGTAAAAATGTGCGGATAGTCCGGATTGCATTCCCTAGACATGACGTCACACAGATCCTGCATCGCGCAGTAAAACTATCCTAAATCAACTTACGGGCAGTTGCCCGCCAGACACAAACACCCGTCTGGCCGGAGGATTCTCCCTTTTCAAATGAGAATGAGTGAACTTTACACCCTGTTCCCCATACCTCTAAAGTTTTAAACTGAAATATGAACAAAATATTTTACGGCGCCATTCGCCATAGACTAAAACATTTAGAAGTGAAGTGTAGGTAGTCAAATATGAACGCGCAAGACTTATTAAAAAAATATATTTATTTAATCAAATACACGTGTGCTCAGCATGAGCGTTATGATATAATGGAACCCTAAATCTAGATTACATTTGGCTTATATACTGTTAAAGGGTTTACATGTGTGTGTCTGTGACTGGACCTCACAGGTGGCCAGTAACAGACTGTCGGTCATATGTCTAATTGATTTGGTCATCATTAATTTTATTACAATTGGCCATTTGTCACATGATGTGAATTACTACCAGGTATCCATGAGGATTTAGTTTACTAATACAGTACGAGGTAAGGGTTGGCTACGCATAACTCCTCCCTCCGTAAGTGCAAAATCATCTTCCGAGGGTTCATCGCTAGGTTGATGATTTTGATTAAGCTTACGCAGTAATACATTTTTATAACGATACATAACTATGATTAGTACAAAAAGTAATATAAAGTAAATTACAATAGTTCCTATGCTAACACTGTGCACATTCACAAAATGTCCTTCACTATTTATCACTTCACTGTTATCCTTCAATGCGTGCGACAGGAACTGTAGATTTCCTAAGTCGATCTCATCTAGGCTGATAGTTTTACGTAGTACGATGTCCTTTGGTGTTATAATACTGGGTAGATGTATAGATGGTGAGCTGCGGAAGACAACTTCTCCTGTCTGCAAAAGGCGTTTTCTTAGCGTTGCTGTACCAAGTTTTACCTCACAGGCATTGTTAAGTGTTATAATGTATGTGCCCATGATGTCGTGCTGGCTCATGTCGTTGTCACAGTATTCTGTTAAGGATGTAGGAAAACCTGTGAAAATAATCCAAGAGTCTGGTTGTATAGATTTTATCTTAATATCTGATGCATTGACGGGAAGAGGTAGGCACGATGTTATCTTCGTAGAAAACGTCATCAAATCTTTGATGCATTTATTTTCCTCCTCTGAAGACACGTTGCTCTCGTAACAAAGGAATTTTCCTTCGTCTATTTCTCTGCAGGGCTGGGAGAGCGATACTATTTTCGACCCTTTCGCAAGGATATGGGAATGTTTAGGAGTAATTAGGAATGCTAAGTTAAGGTGTGTATTATACATAGGGAATGGATGTAAGGTATAATAATTGTAGACATCTAATTGGACTGTTGGTACCGACATAATAAAAGTTATTTGTTTGCCTTTTACATAAGCTTTGATGTCAATACATTGTTCTATTTTAATTAAGTTTTCAATAGTAGCAGGAAATGCTAACTTATCTATTTTTTCAATGTCTTTAAGAATATTAAATAACTCGGTTGTATCTAATATGGACTGGTGTAATATGTTAACTCTACTAAATGAGACTGCTGTTTCCACTTCATCTAAGCGGGTTAATAATATTTGGAAGTTATGAGTTAACATATTATAAGTATTTATAACAAGGTTCTTACTCCTCTGGAATTGTGTTTTATTTAGAATTTCTTCTATGTCTTTAATAGTTTTCTCTAGGATTATAAAGTTGTTTCTAGTTGAATTAGTAATGTTAACAAATGTGTCGACTATTTCGGAAATTAAGGTAACTTTATTTATTATCACATCTTGTTGTGATTGTAGATTACTTATCAATTTATCGTATCTAATTGCATCATCGTTATCTAAATTTCCGGTAATAGCTTTAATTAAAGATCCAGCAGGATTGATAAGTCCCCTTTTAATTCTAATGGTTGGAATTAACTGGTTGTATCGTTCTATAGTAATGTTCATTATGTATTGGGTTTGCAACTCAGCATCAACAAGATTACCATCCAAAGTATACATGTCTAATTTCTCTTTCATATAGCTAGAAATCTCATAATACTTTTTTATGTTATAATCTAAATTCTTATGAACTAAATCTAAATCTAATATTTTAATTATGTGCCAGTTATAGAGGCTTAAGGATGCTAGTCCTTCTTTAACGGGAAGAACTCCCGGATTGTCTTCAATCCTTTGAAGTTGAAGGGCCAGGCTCAGGGCTGCTTGCATCGTTACCACCAGGACGAACCTGTGAAGGACGCTTAATGTCTTTAACGGGTATTTTCTTAGTCTTACGGGCTTTGTTTTGAATTGCTACCGTATTTCTATTAACTTCATCTATAACTGTTGCTTTCTGGTATCTAGGCTTATCTTTGCTACGCCTAGTATTAACTCCTTTCATATAAATGTTATCGCCTATTTTAATGTCGAATTGTTTTTCTCCGCCGCGTTTTTCTTTTATTTTCTCTTTAGATTGTATCATCTTATTCGTTAGATAGTTATATAAGTATTTAGTACGCTTAACATGATCGGTTACTAACTGTTGAGTGTAGCTCTTATTAAAGTCTACAGCAAAGACGCTTGAAGCGTCAGTGTGTCCGAAGACTACTTCAAACGGTGTTAGGCCAGTAGTTGAATGAATAGACTGATTGTATGACATGATAGCATATGTCATGACAGATGCGGCGTCAGTTATTTTCCTTTCATATTTAGCTAATCTATAGATTTCTATAATAGTTGAATGGAATCTTTCTACTAGTCCCATAGAGTTCGGGTTATGAGGTGTACCTATGTGTAGATCTATCTTGTAAAATGTTAACATTTCTTTTAATAGATTATTATTAAATTCGGACCCTGGGTCTGCACTAATTCTTGATGGCACTCCATATGTGGCGAAATACTTTAATAGTGCCCTAATGACTTCCGGTGTGGATCTATTAGGTACTTCAAATGCTTGTCCAAGCTTGCTGAATGCGTCTATGATAGTAAGGAAATAGATTCCTTCTATTGAGAATATATCTATGAAGATTTCCTGAAATGGTTTTGTTTGGGTCTGAGTTAGTTGTAGTTCGGGTTTTATTGGTTTCCTATCGTATTTCATTTGCTTACAAAGTTCGCACGAGTTAATTATGCTAGCTACGGTTTGGTCTAAGTTAATCCAATAGTATGTTCTTTTTAAGTGAGCTACTGTTTCTTTGATGCCACGATGACACGTTTTACCTACATGATATTTTAGGACTATTTCTCGTTGTTCGTTTTCATCCTCTATGTAAATGACTCTTTCGGTGCACTCGTAGATGCTAATCGCATCCTTTTTAAACAAAGTTGTGATTATATTAGAAAATTGTTTACGGTGGCGTTCGTCTTCAAAGTAAATATACACACATCAAAAGTGTCTAGGGATCAACATATATTTTTGCAATAACTTTTCTCCTGATTGATATTAATTAAAATGTTCTTTAAGGATTCATCAAATAAAGTGTTTTCGTTTGTCACAGTAACGATAAACCAAGTCACCTTTGCATTAATAAAGAAATTTGCCATTTTCCTAATAAAGGGATTTTTGACATTTGAACCACTAACATTAAAGTTCGAAAAAAAGACTGAAATAACAGTTTTCTTTAAAATTTTATTGGGTAACTTAAACAATTAATAATCCGTGTTTCTACCGCGAACACTAACAACACAAGAACATCGGTTTGGCATACTCAAAATGAGTTCATCCAAATCACGCTGTGGAATGGCCGCCCATGTTCGTTGCAACAACAAAAAAAGGTCTTCTTGCGACTGGATACCCTCCATATTCGGCAGAGCTCTTCTCTGTAGCATATCCCATGCATGCTCAATCGGGTTCAAGTCTGGCGACTGAGCAGGCCAGGGCAGGACATTGATGTTAGCTGCGGCGAGAGTCTGTCTTACAACTCTTGCGGTGTGCGGTCGTGCATTATCATGCATTAACTGAAATAAGGGACCGATTTGCACTTGTAGAGGAACGATGACGTCTGATACAATCGTCTCAGCATAAATTTGAGCGTTGAGGTTGCCTCTGATCCAAATCAACTCAGTTCTTCCGCCGATCCAAATACCCGCCCATACCATGATGGTTCCACCACTATAAGGATGGACTTCCTGGCAGGATTTTAATCGCTGTTGGCGTCCAGGGGTTCTCCAGTGTCGTATACGTCTTGTATCCGGTCTCATACCAAAACGAGACTCATCAGAAAAGCACACGAAACGCCATTGTTCTTCTGCCCAATTTCTGTGTTCAAGAGCCCATTGATATCGAATCCTACGATTGTGCATTGCTATAGGTGGTACCCGTAGCGGTCTTCGGGAATGAAGGTTCACTTCATGCAAGCGGTTTCTGACTGTTTGGTCGCTAATTAAGTTCCCTGAAGAGTGATGAAGCCTCACGGCTAACATCATGGCGGTTATTGTTGGAGCTCTTCGAGCTAAGATTTGAATGTATCGGTCTTGTCTCCGTGTGGTGCAGCGATACCGTCCTCCATGGCGCTCAGCCACGGTACCAGTGCTTCGGTAACGTGTCCAAAGTCGACTGATAACACTCTGACTTGTATTCAGAGCTAAAGCCACAGTACGTTGCCGGGAACCAGCTTCTATCATTCCCACGGCTCTGAGCATTTCTTCCCTGCTTAAATGACGTCGCTGCTCCATAATAACGTTGGTTTTAATCAGTAGTAGGGAAACAGTAGCACTAATAATGTCTTCAATGCGTTGTATGTTTTTATAGGGAAAATATTGACAGCTGATTTTCATCTTTTACTCGAATTTGATTCACAGTTCCTGATTCAAATTATGAAATGCACCAAAAAGGATCCATATAAATTTATAAAATCATAAATTTATTACAAAGCCACATCTCAATCTCAAGAAATCCGCATAAAAATGCTTGATCCCTAGACACTTTTGATGTGTGTAGTACTTTATTTTAGGGCGGATGTATTCCTTTAAATATTCTTTAATTAGTTCCGGTTTGTCTATTGGTAAATGTACTTCGAAAACTTTTTGTCTATCCCTAGAAAGATCTTTGACACTACACTCATTTCTATTCCAAGTGTATACGAGTATCTGATTTGGCTTCGTATCTATAGCTTCCTTTAATATTGGGATATCTGAGGAATCTGTGTTATCTTCCGAATGGATAGTTACTAATGAGGGGGAATCTGCTCTTTCAGAGGCTGTGACTGTTTCGCTTCCTATTGAAGGTATTAGACAAGGTGACTTAGGTCTAATTTTAGAATTGCTAGATGAAATGGTATTATTGTCATCTTCATCTGATGAGATGATAATAGTCTTAGAACTGTCAGTATTTACTATCATTGAAACTTCATCTAAAGCGTTAACTTTTATTCTAGATAATGCATCTGCATTGCTGTTCTGTTTACCAGGTTTGTATTTAATTTCGTAATCGTATTCAGAGAGTCTAAGTCTCCATCTAGTAAGTCTGCTTCCTGGTTCTTTAATTGAATTTAACCATACTAATGGTCTATGATCGCTTATAATCGTGAATTTTTTACCATATAAATAAGGTCTAAAGTGTTTGCATGCCCAAACAACTGCTAATAGTTCCTTTTCTATGGCACTATAGCGCGTCTCGGCGTCATTAAGGGTTCTACTCGCGAAAGCTATTGGCTTATCGCTGCCAATTGGGCCTTGCGATAGGACTGCTCCTAATGCAAAGTTAGATGCATCCGTTGTTAACAGAAAGGGTTTATCGAAATCTGGAAATTGTAACAATGGTGCATTGGTGAGTAGCTCTTTGCACTTCTCAAATGCATTTATGAATTCTTTGGTTATTGTAACTTTATTTCTCTTTTTAAGGCAGTTTGTTAAAGGTTGTGTTATCTTAGAAAAATCTTTAATGAATTTGCGGTAGTATCCTACTAAGCCTAGGAAACTCTTTATTTCCGTTGGTGTTCTAGGTAAAGGAAATTGTAAAACAGCTTTAATCTTATCGTTATTTGGTTTAAGACCGTCTTTAGTTATTGTGTGACCCAGGTATAGTACTTCTTTCTTAAGGAATTCGCATTTATCTAAGGTTACTTTAAGATTAGTTTGTCTAAGTCTGTCGAATATTTTTCTAAGTTTGTCTATGTGTTCTTGAAGGCTGGTTGAGTATACAATTATGTCATCTAAATAAACAAGACAATGTATGCCTTGGAGACCACGGAGCACATTATCCATTGCTCGTTGGAAGGTAGCTGGGGCTGTCTTTAAACCAAAGGGCATTCGAGTAAATTCGTAATGACCTGACTGGGTTGTAAATGCGGTTTTTAATTGATCCTCTTTTTCTACTTCTAGTTGATGATAGCCACTAGCTAAATCTATTGTAGTGAAATAAGATGCCTTTCCTAGCCTATCAAATAAGTCTGTGATGTTGGGTAATGGGTATTTATCATCTATTGTTATTTCGTTAAGTCTCCTATAGTCTATGACCATTCTAAACTTTTGTTCACCTGAAGCGTCCATTTTTTTGGGAACCAAGTGTACAGGGGCACTCCAAGGTGAGTGTGATTCCGTAATTACCCTATTTTCTAACAGTTTATCTACTTGTCTCTGTATTTCTTCGTTTTGACTAATAGGCTGTCTATATGGGCGTATGTATATTGGGTCTTCGTTCTTTGTACGAATCTTATGTTTAACTTGGTTGGTGAAAGATAGAGGGACGTGTTCACAATGGAAGATATCTTTATACTCAGTGCATAGGTTGGATATTAACGACCTTTCCTCTATGTTTAGATGATCAAGCCGTAATTTAGTTAGGTTTTCATCTAATAATTTGTTTATATCTAAGTCATCGTTTATATTATTTAGTAGGCAACCATCTATTAAATCTTGTTCTATTTTATGAACCGTAAACGGTTTTTTAAAAGTTAATATCATTTCAGTATCAGTAGTGTTCTGAATTACTGTTTGAGCTAAAGAGTCTATGCAGTTAACTAAAGCGTCGGGCATACGTACGCCTGGACAGAATTCTATATGATTTAAAATAGCATTACCATTGTCCAATATAGTTGGTACTTTAACACGCGTTTCTGATCTAGGTGGTATTATTATTTGATGTAATGGGTTATATAAGATAGGAATTTCTGTCGTGTTAGTTTTTAAGACTTGGTTTTTCATATCAATGGTAGCTTCTAACTCTTTCAGTAAGTCAGATCCTATAAGACCGTTATATGCGTTATCTACGTTGTAGATATAAAACTTATGGTATATATCTGTATTAAAAGTGTCCGTTAAGGGAATGTACGCGACCTCGCTATGCTTGCTACGTCCATGGGTACTTATAACTTCGAAAGGTTCTGCACTCTTAAAATAGTAGAAATACTGGTCTGCTAATTCAGCGTTAATAAAAGATCGTGTACTACCTGTGTCTATTAGAAAAATTGCATCTAGTTCTGGTAAATAGATGTGTGGTAGCCTAAGGCCATTATAATTTAAATTAATTACTTCTGCTGGTCTATTGAAGAGGCTTCTATTTGAAAATTTTCGGGTTCGTTTTCTGTTTGTACTTGATTTAATTGACTAATGTCGTCTACGAGCTCTATGCAGTTCTCGTCGACATATGAGCATAGTTGTTCATAGTTATAATCAAGCTCGACTGGTTCATCTAACATGTTATTGCGCATCGTTCGCATTGATACGTCTGTGTTTTGTCTAGGCGGCTGATTATTAATTCCGAAACGGAATTGTTGGTTCGGATTGGCTTTAAAGAAGCCTGATTGTTTATAATTATTCATCGTTCGCGGAATCTGTTGCGGTTGATGAATTATTGGTTTTTGATTTGGCTGGTTAGTAACGTTTGGTTTAGGGGCTTGTGGTTGAATACCAAATCTCTGGTTACCGGTATTAGGGTTTTGTATAAAGTTAGGTCTAAACGGATATATTGGTTTAAAACCTTGATTATTGGGAATACCGAACTTATGCTGTATTGGAGCCGTAAAGTTTGGTCTAGGATTATTTGGTTGATTAGTGTTACTCGTATTATTAGGTGTAGACTTAGTACTTTTATTACGGGAGTTGTACCTTGTTTGGAAGTTAACTTCCTCAGTTACAACACTTAACGCGGATTCTAGTGTTTCACATTTATTTAATCTAACAAATTTGATCATATCTTCAGGTAAATTGTATAGGAAAACGTTTAGTGCCGTATTGTTATATATTATATATTTTGCTGCTTTAATGCCTTCGTCAGTTAGAAGGTTCACTTTGGAGATTAATGAACTCCTAATATTTTGTATACGATGGCAAAAATCTATATATGATTCTCCCTGTTTTATCTTGAGATTTTCTAATTCTATGCTAATACATGCTTCGGATCTAGGATCTCCGAAGTGTTGCACAAATAATTCCTTTAAACCATCCCAGGTAGTGACGTTTTCGCGTTCGCTTATTAAAACGGCAGCTTTACCTATTAACCTACTAGTTATACAGTGGAATATGTAGGTCTGTTGTGCTGGGTTGTTCTCTCCTCTAAAACTTCTAATAACATACTCGCATTTCGATATAAAAAGGTTAAGCAACTTATCATCACCGTCGTATCTAGGGATGATGCTTTGTATTTCCTTAGGGATAAGCTGGATATTCATTTTAAAATAGTTTTACACAATATTAAAATAAGGCAAAAAAATAAACGTAATTGGAAATTTTAGTCCAATCTACGCGACTTAAAGACTAAAATGTGTAGATTAACTAATTTTTGAGTAAATCTCACACAATAGTAAATGGCAATGTGAGTCCAATTTACTTACTCAAATAATACTTAATTAAGATGTAGACTCGACGATTTCTGTTCAAGAATACACAAGTTGCGTTAATCGGCGAGTTTTAGTCCAATTAAACGAAAATAAGGAATAAAGACAAGGAATGGAACAATGCGAATTAGGGTCTACTCACAGCTTGCTCGATCCCATGCCGGTTCTCGTTCGGCTGCTTACAGCTGCTCTTGCACACGCGACGTTCTTTTGACGAATTTATTGTAGGTTCTTTACGGACTAGGAGTATTTGCGACTAGGATGACGTTACGACCGATTCTAGTGCCATTAACGATCACTGGTACGCGACTTTACTAATCCTACCCGGCTGCGCCAGTCAAATATGAACGCGCAAGACTTATTAAAAAAATATATTTATTTAATCAAATACACGTGTGCTCAGCATGAGCGTTATGATATAATGGAACCCTAAATCTAGATTACATTTGGCTTATATACTGTTAAAGGGTTTACATGTGTGTGTCTGTGACTGGACCTCACAGGTGGCCAGTAACAGACTGTCGGTCATATGTCTAATTGATTTGGTCATCATTAATTTTATTACAATTGGCCATTTGTCACATGATGTGAATTACTACCAGGTATCCATGAGGATTTAGTTTACTAATACAGTACGAGGTAAGGGTTGGCTACGCATAACTAGGTACAAATAGCTGCCGTTTGTTTTTATGGCGGATTTTTTTATTAAGTATCTAATATTTTGAACGCTGATATTAATGTTTGTTTTATTATATTATGGTTTATGGTTATTTGTCATCAAATAATTATTACAATTTGTGACATTTTTCCCTTTAAGATTTCCACGTCCGAGCTCCAGGAAACAAGGGAAAAATGGATAACATTTGTGCAAAAAAATCGTAATGAGCAAACGTGGTTGCCAAGTGAACCATCTCACATAATGTTCATCATTAATACAATGGAAATTAGAATAATGTTCTGCAGTTAAAACTGTGTTACGTATCAAGTAGGCAGAAGAAGCAGACTGTGTCGCATCTGCGAGTGCATTACTATATGAGAATCTCCTCGCAACGCGCATGCACCGCAGTAGTCAAACGTCAAAGCATCCAAGGGACACATTTTTTGTTCGCGGTGTCTTCTTTGATAGTATATTTCAGTTAGTATTTTATTAATTATAATTAAACTACTTTGAATAAAAGAGCCATTTTCAATAGGGTTCCTTCTATGGATGAAACGAATGTATAAAAAAACATTGACTCAATTAATTGATTTTATCGCAAGCTACAATGTTTTCAGGGTTCATAAATTGACGGACAGGATTTTTTTTTCAACTATTTTGATGCTTTTTCCATTTCTGCTGCATTAAATCAATTAATAAAAAGTACAGTATTAATCTCCATCTAATCATCTATACAATGGTATATAAATTAAGTAGGTTCTGTGTACTAGCAGGAGTGTAACAATAAAAACAGTTGCAGAAATGGGGCAAAAAATATTTTTCATCCCACCATCTCGGAAAAAGTATTTTTAATCTTCAATATCTGAGTGGAAAAGCCGTTTTTATTCTCTAGAGGATAAAGTAAATTGAATTTAGAACATCGTGTGCACTAAGTTTGTGAATTAAAAAAAACATTAAACCTATTTACTGCTACCTCTATGGTGCCGAATATATCATACAACTTTTTTTTAATTTTTTTTAAAACTCAGACTCGGAACCTTCTTGGTGTTCTTTTTTCAATTTGCTTTGTACGCGGTTCTTTACGCGGCAATTTTTCACGTCATTGTTAAACCTTTTATTAAAAACAAGAAACTTGAAAACAAGTGAAAAAACTAAAATGAGTGATTCTAGCGACGAGGAAGTTTGCTTGACGCCAACAGAATTGACTGAAACTGTTAATAATGCGCAAATGAGCTTTCTCCCTCAACAATCACGCGAGAAGTATTTAAAACAGTACGATATGTTCAACACGTGGCGACTAGCAAAAGGAGCCAAAACTTTCTCAGAAAACGTTTTGCTGGCATATTTTATAGAATTATCCGAGAACAAGAAAGCAAGCACTCTATGGAGTACGTATTCGATGCTAAAAGCAACAATAAAGATGAAAAAAGACAAACATATCGATACCTATCCTAAATTAGTGGCATTTTTAAAAAGAGCCTCATCTGGTCATCAACCAAAAAAATCGAAGGTTTTCACAGTATCTGATATTGAAAAGTTTCTTAACGAAGCACCCGATTCCGTATATTTGGCGGCAAAAGTAAGTCAGTTGCACATTCAGTATCTACTTAAGTATATTAATCTCAATTAAATAGTATACTTAGTAGATGTTGATAGGCATAATTATGCGTTCATATCAATTTTATTCATTTATCTACTACAATACTCTTTACGTTACAGGTTGTTCTTATTATTGGAATAAACGGAGCATGTCGAACTAATGAACTAACACAACTTAATGTCAAAAACATTGAGAAACATTCAGATGACTTACTATTAATTAATTTACCTAATACAAAGACAAAAAGAGACCGCAACTTCGTCATTCGCAAGGAATACGTAACGATTGTTGAGAAATATCAAGCCTTACGCCCGCCTAACACTCCAATCAATCGATTTTTTCTACAGTATCGCAATGGAAAGTGTGTTAGACAGCCTATGGGTACTAATAAAATTGGCAGTATCCCACGAGAAATAGCAACATTTCTTGAACTTCCAGAACCCCTGTTGTACACGGGTCATTGTTTCCGACGAACTTCAGCCACACTTTTGGCTGATTCCGGAGCTGATCTCCTGTCCCTTAAGCGCCACGGAGGCTGGAAGTCCAATGCAGTTGTAGAGGGATACATAGAGGATTCCATCCAAAATAAGTCTAAAATATGTGAAGGCATCGTAGGAGCCATTACACTGAAAGAGCCTCAATCGGATCCTTGGACTGGCCCTTCTACATCAAAAATAAGCCGTTATGAAACACCTAACCATCTCCCTCTCTCTCCAACATTCACGCCAAGGGAATCCGATGAATCGGTACAACTATTAAGTATGACAGATAGTTTACCGAAAAACAGTACACAAGTGACTAACACCAATATTACAGTACCAAACAAAAATATTACACTCAATTTAAATAACTGTAGCAACGTTACTTTAAAATTTTCTTAATTATACCTTAGTATTATTTTGTTATAATTTAAAGATTATTCTGTAATACTTACCTGTCATAATGTAGTAATTAATACCTAAACTGAAATAAAAGTGTACCTATCTTGTGATTGTAAACGTTTTTTTTTTTGCATTTAGTCATTTCCTCGCTGAGGTGGAATGAAAAGTTACGTGTTGCACTCGAGTGCAAAGATTTTTCACCTCGTGCTCTTTTGATTCCCTCGCTAACGCTCAGGCTTCTAATTTTGAATCACTCGCTGCGCTCGTGATTCAATTTTAGAATCCTTCGCTTGCTCGGTCATCAAAATTGAACACGCGGTTAAAAAGCAACTTTGCACTCTTGTATAACAAATAACTATTTCGATAGTAGAGCACACTCTAATGCTTCGCATTATGAGTCGTGCAATAAAACAAAATTAAATTCCTTTTATCCAACTAGGCCTAGGGTGAATTCTCGGGCATACATACGTTTCCGAATATGCACCTTAGGGTGGATTTTTGGGGTGGATAAACGGAATAACCAGAGCCGACTATGGATTTTGCCGAGCTATATATTATGACTAAACTATTGAATATATTCAATTGAGTTTTTGTATACAGAATGGGAATGTTATTAGGGACACGCACTTTAATTTTTTGTTGTATTGTCGTCTAATTAAAACCTCAATGTTTTATCGGATTCGCACAGGTAATAAAGGTTGTTGATGAGGAGTTACGAGTATTACTGCATACTGGTAGCACAGCTGTGATGACGCAGACTTGTGTCACCCACGTGACCACTGTGTCTCGGAATGCCATACCTGGTTTTATTATACCATGCTTCTGACCAACTTAGTACTGATAAACAATTTATTTTGTCTAGGTTGTAGTCTCTTTTGGTTCAAACATCTGGCAAAGCACAAGAAAGTCTATTATGCTTTTGTTGATTTGGAGAAGGCCTACGACATTCTGTGGAGGGAAGAACTGTGGTCGACACTATCTCTGTACGGTGTGGACTGGCACTTGGTACGGGCACTGCAATCTTTATACAAGGATTCCAGTGCTTGACCATCAACATTCACATGCTCAAGAATTTTCCGATGTGATGTATGTACTTCAAAAAGTTGGTGATGGCACTCTATAGTCCCAGACTGCCCAATTGTTTTTTTTTTAAATTAAAAATTGTATTTTATGTAAAAACGTTTTTTAGTTTTTCTGTTGCATCTGTTGATTGGTTTGAATTTAAAAAAAAAATCTCGTACTTATCAATGAAAGGCCGCCTCCGGCCTTTTTCCAGATACCGGACTATTCACCAGGGCCTCAAAGAGTCGTCAGCGAAGCTGAAGGGGTCCGTTTGGGCCGATGCCTACCACTGGGGTTGCGGATAAGTCCTTAGGGGAAACCGTGGCCCTGGTCTAGGCAAGGGAAGGAACACGGGTGGGTTTTAGTCAGTAAAAGTCTGACACGCCCTTCCGCTCCGCCCAGAGCGGGAGAAGTCATTTGATGATTTCCCACCCAAAAAAAAAAAAAAAAAAAAAAAAAGGCTTGCGTGCGCTGGTTTGTTTTTCCCAGCTGTATTCGGGTAAAAATCGGCAAGTCCATGTTGGTGCGCGACACATTCATGATCATCGTGTCACCTGCGATGCTATCGAGGCGTGTTACGCTTTGAGGATGCAGTTCAGGGACCTACTTAATATTTAAACCATCACACTTAACTATTATAGTTGTTAGTAGGTAGGTACTGTCAGGGTTAAAATTTTAATACTAATTAGTAGTTTCTAGTAGACAGAAACAGTCCAACACCCAAATTGCGAAACTCACGATCAATCATAATCTGAATAATTTTAGGGATTTTATAAGGATTTTACAAAATGTGGGAACCTCAAAGATAACTTTTTTTATGTAACCAAATGTACCGCGGTACCTCCGCGGAACATTTGGTTTTCAAAAAGGAACTATTTTATTATATTATCTATCAACGCATCGTCAATATTTTACAAGGATCTGAAATAAATGCACATTCGTAAGTTTACATCATCTTACATACATACGTAGTATAGGTAAACATGGAAGATTGATATTTATTCATACCCTGCCAGGGTATATATGTATGAACTAGCTTTTTCCCGCGGCTTCGCTCGCGTGGATGTCGCAAAACCAAGGAAACGTACTACCGGGATAAAAAGTATTCTTTGTCCAGGTTATAAACTATCTGTCGCCTAAATCCAAATCGCCAAATCCTATTAGTAGCATAACGTAATGATTGTACTTTTTGTTAGGTTACTGTTCAGAAATAGTGCACGATGTCTAATGATAGAAATTGATGAATTGAGAGAAGAATTGTAGAGGAGCTGGAAACTAAGTAATAACAGCCGCGGGTCGACCCATCAGGTTAAGCTACGGTTGCCGTGGATGGTCTGTGGATGGGTGACCATCTTGACATACCGAGACTCCTCCATGCGGAAAGCATGTTAAGCCGTTGGTCCCGGCTGCCATTCATGGATCTTTGACAGTTGTTACGGGTCGTCAGAAGCCCGAAAGTCTGACAACCAGTCTTACCAAGGGGTATCGTATTACCCAGTAACTCGGTTGTGGAGGTCAGATAGGCAGTCGCTCCATGTAAAATAATGGTATTCAGCTGCATCCGGTTACACGGGAAGCCGACCCTAACATAATTGGGAAAAGGCTAGACAGATTGATTTCTTAATAATTGAAATTTTATACTATATCGTGAATTCATGAAACCCTAGTACTTTTTGTTAGGTTAGTTTAGGTACTGCTCAGAAATTGTGCACGTGTCATGAACAGAATACCGTCTTGAACTTCGATTGCAGCGTCACCTATCGGGCACAATTGTGAATAGCAAATTCCAAAAAATAGATGTCGTTGCGTGTATCTTGATATAGGTCAGTGCGATACAAATAAAATATTTCAACCCTTTTCATCCCGGTAGGGGTTGTTTCCGAAAAATATTGAAACACGTTATTCTTTGTTTTCGGTTTTAAGTATAAATACTGAGTTTCGAGTAAATCAGACCTCGCATACAAAATCTTTCATACAAACTTTGACACCCCTAATCCCCATTTATTACTAAGATACGTATTCGTACGAAGTACTCTATAGCGGCTTTAGCATCCTCAAAAACTACGAAAGCGACACCCATGACGAAAAATGACAAATTTGTCGCAGCCGCCATCTTGGATTTACATTTAAACCTCCCTTTCGGCTTAAGCACATTAGAAATCTATGTAAACGACACCCATGTCGATTTTTTTTTAAATATTCACATCCGCCATCTTGGATTAACTTTTTGACGTCACTATCGGCTTTAGTACCCTTGAAAACTTCGAAAACAACACCAATGACGAAAAGTAAAAAATAATTCACAGCCGCCATCTTGGATTTACATTTTGACCTCACTATCGGCTTTAGCACTATCCAAAACTAAGAAAACGACACCCATGACGAAAAATTTGAAAATATTCACAGCCGCCATCTTGGATTTACTTTTTGACGTCACTATCGGCTTTAGCACCCTTGAAAACTACGAAAACGACACCAATGACGAAAAATAAAAAAGAATTCGCAGCCGCCATCTTGGATTTACATTTTGACCTCATTATCGGCTTTAGCACCATCGAAAACTACGAAAACGATTCCCATGACGAAAAATAAGAAAACTTTCGCAGCCGCCATCTTGGATTTACATTTTGACCTCACTATCGGCTTTAGCACTATCGAAAACTACGAAAACGACACCCATGACGAAAAATGAGTAAATCGCAGCCGTCATTAAAATATTTTAACCCTTTTCACCCCGTTAGGGGTTGTTTCCGAAAAACCTTGATACGCATTATTCTTTATTTTCGATTTTAAGTATAAATACTGAGTTTCGAGTTATTCGGACCTTGCGTAAAATTTTTTTCATACAAACTTTGACACCCCCCAATCCCCGTTTAGGGGGTAGCTTAGAAAAACTAAAAATGACAAACTTTATGATTTACATAAGTAAGTATTCGTGCAAAGTTTCAAGTCTATTAACTCAAGGAATAAGATTTTGCATACAATCGAAATCCCCCCTTTTCACCCCCTTAAAAGTCGAATTTTCAAAAACCCCTTCTTAGTGCTCCCCTACATTATTAACGGAAGCTGTGTGGAAAATTTCACGTTCCTAGTCCCAGTAGTTTCGGCTGTGCGTTGATATGTCAGTCAGTGAATCAGTTTCTCCTTTTATATATATAGATAAATATAACTTACGACGAATAACTTACGAAAACGAAAGTGGTACTTTTGCTAAATAATACTAAGATACCATATCCAATTGAAACTTTGCCCAGGGTATAAATAAATATTTTTCACTACGATAAAACACCCTTGTGAATTTTGTAAGTTTAGTATGGGCGTAAAAACGCAGATTCGAACAATTCAATTCTGTAACCGTCAGAGATGAAAATTCGGGTTAAGACAAAGGAGATGTTCGATTTTGGGCCACCACTATGTACACCACATAGATAAATAGGAAAAAAATAGGGGATTCTCATAAAAATACACAAAAAAATATTTGAAGAAGAGTACAGCTGTACAAAAATGATTACATAGGAAGATTTTTATTATGGTAACTCTTTTTCTATAGCAGCCATGACAGTTTTATTTGACATGACGTTTGACAGTTTGTAAGTGTATTATCTATGCGTTTGACTGTCTCTGAGTCGTTGTCTCATGACAAATTGACAATAATTAAACAATTTGCACATAATAGCTATGTGTTCGCGCGTATTGGATTGGATCTGTTTCGGAGTTTTTAGTGATTGTTTTTATTCTGCCTACAACCCACACCCCTAAGGCGACCCACTGACCATTGGCGATGGCATGCCTACAGTGCACCTCTCTCTGTAATAGATGAAAATGAACACTTGAACAGTATTATGTTGCCGAAAATATGGGTCCCGAAATAATTTCGGTCGTCAAGCGGTTTCTTGGCCATCAGGTAAAAACATTTTATTTATTTCTATACTGTAACGAATTACGTTTGCTGCGATCAGAGGATTGAAGAAAAACCGAAATGATCTTAAATTAATTTAATTACTACTTAATATTACAAAATTAAACCTACGAATGATGATTCTACCTCGAAGTAGGAGAATAGAATGATCCTTCTTACAATTTATTGAAACACCTTAACAACTTGCGGAAGCGATTGATGATATAGACCGTGCATCAGCGATTTTAAGCTTGGCACGTATATAACATCAGCGACCTTCATAAGTAGTGGCGCTATGCAATTTAGGTTGATGCGGATGCATCGTCAGCGACCTTCATAATGTAGCGCTACGTAATTCCTCCCCTCTGAGAACGGCGACTATTTTAGCACGTTGAGTGAAAATGTTGCCGGAAGTTCGTCAGGAGTTTCCTTTTTTCACAAGGTCCCTGCTGCTGGGCTGGTGGTTTTCCATGGTGTTAGTACATCTGCATATGTAGCACCGGGTCATTGCGATGATAACGAGTATGCTTGCACCTAGTAGTACTCCATAGAATGGGATTGTAGTGTGATAAAGTGCGTCGGTCTTGCACATTCTCAGGTTGAACGGGATTCTGGATCATAATTTGGTCCTGGATGCTGTGTAGTCCTTGTAGATCGATAGAGTTCAGATTGACGTGGGTGGCTGTGGTGGTCTGTTTCTCAGCGTCGTAGGGTATTTTCATTAACACAAATGGTTGGCCATTAATTTCGTCGTAAATGTTTGCAATTGTGAACTCTTCGGATTTCAGATAGCATCCAATAGGAATCGTAGCAAGGTAACTACCCTGAAGCGATGTATAGTCTTTTTGGTTACAGGTTAATTGTACCTTCGTTTCTTGAGGAAAGGATATGACGTGTAATGTTGGTCGTCGAGCTCCTCCATGGCTTCTCTTGTCAAGGTGACTGTGGTAAACTTGCAGGAGCCTTGAAGAGCTTGGTTGGTGATTAACTCCTGGACGTGGTCAGCTTTGGTGCGAGTCTGATGAGTAATGTCCTTCTCGCAGAGGTATCAGTCTTTCAGCTTCGGGCATTCAGCCTCTATGTACACATGTAACATCTCGTTAGTTGCAAGGAAAGGAAAGGGTGGAATAAGAGCTTGTGCGTGTTTATTAGGAACTACGGAGAGTCTATAAAAATCGTAGCTATTTTTTGAAAAGATTGGAAATTTAAATACGAATACTATCTGGTTGTCTGCATAGTATGATCCCGGTTTTATAATGTCATAATTATCTCTAGGTTCTAGATCTAAAATTTGCTCTTCGGTGTAAGTAGTCTTAGGTTTTTTTTTTTACCATTGACACGGTATTTCTACGTCTATCATAGAGTGTAGTGTATACTACTCGCACGAACAAAAGCTAAACTATCTTTTACCCTAATTAGTCCCTGAGTTAAGTCTTCTACATTATCGCTTAGAACTTCTAGTAGTTGGCCACATGAGCATATTTTATTAATCTATTTTCTCTTAGTGCATAGCTTTGTAATATAGTCTCTAAGGTAGTGTTAATTTTAATCTGGTACTATCTGTGTAATTACGCTGTTATATTTAGACATCTACTCTTTACTTATACTAATGTGATCATTGAATTCGGTCCCTTGATTACGTTCTAAGATTTGAATTGCCTGATTATAGCTTACCGCATTCTCGTGATCTAGGTTCCCGGTTAGGCTTTTTATTGTTGAACCTAGCCCGTCTGCGAGACCTCTTTTAGTTCTATTGGGTTCTAAAGATCGTAATGGTTTTAGGACATTGCCAAGTTTGCTAGCAAGATACTCCAATTGGATTTCGTATTTCGCGTAGGTGTCAAATGGCTCGGTAACTACAGGTCGTTTCTTTACGTCATTTACAATAGTGAAACATATCTGTCTGCTAAACTTATTTAATAGCTCGTCAGTTATAAGAATTTCTAGCATGGGGTTCGCAACGCTTGTATGTACTGTTTCGGTCGGGGAGTTTGGTTTGCCAGGGGTGGTTTCTGATTGATTACCCATTAAGGAGTTGAGTTCATCAGTTTCCTCTGTTAAGGACATGGCTTCTTTGGTGTGAATCTTAAATTTAAATTTACGTCCAAATAGGTAGGGTCTGAGATATTTCGCAGCCCGAAGTATTGCAAGTAATTCCTTCCCTACAGTGCCATAGTTCATCTCGCTTTCATTTAAAGTTCGGGATGCATAGCGAATAGGCTTGTCTCTGGCATCATAATACAAGAAATGAGTTCTGATAGAGCTCTGGCACATGAAGATCACGAAATCCAGCATTCCCATGATAGCAATTTTTGTGTTAGGTGTAGGACATCTTTGTTTCGGAGGCGTGCTCACTCTATTCCCGAGGGTCCCGAAAGACCCCAATCCTATCGGGTCCTAATGCTGAAACAATTGCTCCAAGAGAGGTAAGCACCTCTTTTGTTTTCTTTTTTATTTATATAAGGCAGACATAAATATAAAACAAACGCAGATGTTTCTTAATTATGATCCAAGACTGTTATCCAAATAACTAACTATATACTACATTTATTATTATTATATTACTAAATCTATTTCATATTTTTTGTTTTAGATACCGGAATACGGCTTAGTATGTTTTGCTTGTTGGGTTAATACTCAGCGTACAATTCAACAACAAGGAATCATAGCAGCACCTGCTGTTAATATGATTACATGTGTATGGTGTCATCGGTCTCTTGCCCAAACACGCAGACACTCCATACCTGTAGAACCTGAACGAACAATAATAACAGAATTAATATATCCAAGAAAGGTAACATTAACAACTTACTTAATTACCTATTATTAGAATTAAAAGATTGTGTAAATACCCAATACATATTGTATTCTTTTGTTTTATTCAGATTCCATCAGGAGGACTGGTTTCCTATAGTTGTTGGGTAGCAGCACGTAGACATGTGGAGCGTGCTATAAGCATTGAAGATAACCAGCAAACTCCAGGCCCGTCTAACCTTCACCAAGACTATGTGTGCATGGTGTAGAATGTCGCTACACCAAAGGGATTACGGGAAAACGGACAGTGGGTTGCTGTGCTCACATAATGACCATTGTGTGGTATTTGGGTTGGGATCGGTACCAAGAGAGCATAGAAGCTCCGGCGTAATTTCTGGATGGAATATAAATAAGGGATGTGTGGAAAATGAATAAAATCATAAGTCCCAACAAATTATTTT
Organism: Conistra vaccinii; assembly: GCA_948150665.1. NCBI lineage: Eukaryota > Metazoa > Arthropoda > Insecta > Lepidoptera > Noctuidae > Conistra > Conistra vaccinii. The sequence goes on from OX411324.1 coordinate 1,662,889, forward strand.
ATTTACATACCTCTCATGACTGATTTCTCATCCGCTTAGGCTGCCTGCACACTGGAGCGGAGAAGCCCTGTGGAACGGAGATGTGCCAATGTGAATTTGTTTGTGCGTGTAATATTGGCACTGGTCTCCGCTCCAGTGTACAGGTAGACTTAATTCACAAATTCTAGGAACTAAATAACGTAGAACTTGTTTGAAAAATATTTACTGTCTTGTTGGACTAATATAGTTGGTTTCTTCCCAGCTGTTACTGTGTAATAGGAATAGTAACTTGCAGTTGTCAGGTTCTGCACAGCTCACTGCTCTCCTATGAATTATCGAGGTCCAGAGTATATTGATAGGCACTAAAGTATGAAGCAGCAGGACAGTTTGTTATACAAAATAACGTTCAACCATTCGTTTTGGGAAGCACAGAATCGGTCGAAGTGGCGGTGCTTGAGGGAGGCCTATGTCCAGCAGTGGACGACTTTCAGCTGAAATGATGATGATTTGTTTCTTCCTCCTCTTGACACCGATGTAACCAATCTCTAGCTGCTCGAATGGGTAATATAAGATGTTGCCGCAATCGAGTAGAAAATCCTGTGTCCTATTTTATTGTTATTATACCTAGTTAACTATAACGAAACTCGAGTATTTTCTGAAATCTTAAGTTGTTTTCATTTTCAGTAATGTCAATAGCCAGGAAGATTCATCAATCTGAATCAATCAAATGTCATTGTCACTGTCAAAATGACATTTCGCATAATTATTGCTGATCCACCATAATTACGTTGTGTTGCTCTCTTTGATCGAGATAATTTAAATGTACAATTAAACGAAGTAATATTATAGAAAATTAACATCAGAAAACAGTTTCTATAACGCATAGCCATATTTACATATAGTGTACATAGTGCTGGCCCAGGCTCCATACATTTCTGGAACATCTCCTTTGGTGCCTTTTCTTTAATGCACACTAACGCCATCTTATAGATGTGTAGAGCACTTCCATACAAACAATAGTCACTATGGCAACTCAGCTATAAAGTACATCCGTCTCGAGATATGCGCCCTAATCTATAACGCGTATTTAATGATTAAAACTGAAAATATTAGTTACTTTTGATGGTCCTATACTTTTTATTTCATAGTACAAACTCAATTGGACTCAAGTTGCATAATATTGGCGTAAGTGGCATAGTGTGAGTGTGACATCAAGTTACACTTCACTGTAACAATGATAAGGGTATTTTTTATTAGTAAAAAACCTTTTTCCAAAAAAAAACAACCGGCTTCCAAAAACCCACACTACAAAATGAAAAATAACTTTAATTTCGGAACTATCCAAGCAAAGTTAATCAAAATATGGGACCACCTCGGGAGCATACCCTTTCAAACACAGGACGATTTCGCGAGGGCCGTGACATCCTGTTTTGGGGTGCATGACGTTGTGCTGCGTCGGCGCCTCGTGTCCGCGGCGGATGCAATGCGCGGTAATTAGGTGCTTGTCAGCGGTTTAGGTGCTATGCCAGTATGTAACAGGTAAGCATGGTGTGCTGTTTTAATACTGTGCATAATGAAAACTTGGCGAACAGTCAATACGTTGCAGGATTTATGTAGCAGATCTGTGGGAAAGAAAAAAGGATGGAAGTTGGCTACCTTTAAAATGGCTCTCTGAGCCAGTTTTTGGTTCGCCACCCATGTAGAGATGCAGTATTGAATTGTAGATTGACACAGGGCCAAATAAACTTATGTGATTAATTTTGAATCTGCAAATGTTCGCATTTTTTAAAAAAATATTTACCTATGTGTATTAATATGCGCACTCGTTTAGCTAGACTTTCAAAATATTTTCTGAAAGACAGTGTGTCGTTCATTATTACCCCAAGGTATTTTATGCTGCTCGTTTTGAGGATAAAAGGGCAATTATAAATGTTGACTGAACGGTTTCCACATTGAGGGGCATTAATGGGCATATAGAGGGGGGTTAGTAATGTTAAGTTGAGGCTAGCGCATGGAGAAGTGAATATATTTTGTCTTGTAAGCATTTAATTTTAGTAAATTGCTTTGAAGTCAATTAGTCACAATATTACACACAATATTAAAACCTAGTTGAACAGTTCGCTACTGGTTTTAGCGGTAAATATTAACGTCGTGTCGTCGGCATTATGATATAATTTTGCCGTCTTAAATATTCAGATTACACAAATCGTTAATATAAATCAGGAATAACGTAGGGCCCAGAATACTTCCCTGGGGAACACCAAAACCAGTACTTTTCTGCTAATCGCTCGTGATGTTATCTATTCTAACACATTGGTATCGGCCATCTAAGTAGTTCTCAAATAGTTTTAGCGGCGTTCCCCTTCCTATTGCCACAAATTTATAGAACATTAGAAGAACAGAACTGTGTCGAAGGGCTTGGCTAAATCAAGGAAGACTCCCAGGATCTGCTTACCTTTGCCGAGATCTTCTGAAATATAATCGGTCAGGCTATGCACCGCATCGGCTGTGGATAATTTGACCCTAAAACATAATTGCGCAGGGGATAAGAAATTATTTTTTTCTAGATAGTTTACTAGTCTACTGTTTATAATTTTCTCTAATATTTTTTATATTGAGGGGAGTAACGATATTGGCCTATAGTTATTTACTAACCCCCTTACTAATAAACGTTGTATATAGCATCTGCATAGTTACACAACGCTTTGTCTTCTTCTTTCAATTGTCAAATTACTGACGACTGAAAGAGAGAAATCGGTGTGTAACTATACAGGCGATATACTCGTACAACGTTTATTAGTAAGGGGGTAAGTCTTTACTTTTTAGTCTTTGTTTAAAGACACAACTGCTTTTTTAAGGCAGCTAGGGAAAATCCCTTTGGAAATAAATATGCGTTACTCATCATGACCTAAATGAAATGAAATAAAATAAATATGCGTAAATGAAATAAATATGCGTTACTCATCAACTCATAGGGAGGTACCAAAATATGAGTTTAAGGATCTTAATGCTTATGTTATCCAATCAATTTTTTCCGGACTAAAAGATGACTGTGCAGTTGACAGTCATCTTTTAGTCCGGAAAAAATTCGGGTTATTCCGCCTTCGTCAGTGTCCAGCATAGCAAAAGATTTCAGGCTACAACGATTGCTTGATTTTTGGAAAGGTGGTTGGTCACAATAATGTTTCGGAATCTGTATGACTCTACACATAGGGTATTATAGCCAGCCAAAGGCTACCACACCCTCATTATTTGGCCAGTTAATATTCATAAGTACATAATAAATAGGTGGCAAGTCTATTACCATCGAGGGTAGGCCTGTGCCGCAGCAGTGGGTACGTAATAGACTGATTATGCTATGCTTGCCACTACAGGAATGAATGTCGGGTAGTTTAGACTCTACTACTATTGAAATATTTGTTTGAATAACTCTTTCCGACCTGGGGGACGTACCCAGGCAGGACCCCATGGTCAACAGTCGACCTTCGTCGGTTATCCACCACTGAAAAAAAATCTGATCTGTGTTTTATGGAAGCAAGCAATTTAATTTGGTTAGAAGGCATAAAAAGTAATAAAACACTTGTAATTTGCTTTGTTTCCCATATTTTATTAATTTGCAATAAGGTTAATGTAAACATGAACCACAATGTTAATTTACAATTATTAAATAATTCCGCTTTGCCAAACCCAGCCCACCCCACTGGTGGGGCAAAGTGGAATGACTACAATTTTGCAGTGAAATCTGCTCCACTAGTTCTATTTTGGTGGGGCAGATTCCACTAGTCTAAAATCTTGCTGGATTCTGCCCCACTGCACCTTAGAATTTGTAGGTATGTGAAGGTAACTATGCCCATTGTGTCACCCTATGTAAAATGTCTAAACCTATGTCTGTAATTTTTATGGTGTACATAATAAAGAGTATTCTATCTATCTATCTATCTCGTTTTTTTATATTTGTTTGGAAAAGAAAGAAAGTGTATCTAATTAAAATTTAAGATTAGACTGCAAAATTTTAGGTGTTCTACTTTGCCTCACCCAGCCAGCCACACTAGCAATAATTCGAATCATTTAACATTTTTCAAAAATAGAACACTTATGTAATAAAAATAAAATAAACAACGGGTTGCACTCCGGGAGTGCCGGCAAAAGTGAAAACTTGAACATTAACGTTGTGCATTACTACTCTCCCTCCGTCTCACGAATTTTCGACCAGGTCACGTGTCCTGACGCGAGTTTAACATTTGTTACCCATCCCAAAAAAAGTGCACAACGCCGCTGTTGGCATTGGCTCAATGTGTTAGTTGCCATTGCCTAAGAAATGTAAAAAGTGTCAAGCCGGAGGCATGTCCCGCCATCTTTGCAAAAAATGTGCAGCACGCGACACGCCAAGCATTTTGTATTATCGTTGATTTATGATTCTAAATAAATAATTTCAACTATAAAAGGCAGTTTTAAAACATGGTGGCAGCGGATGGTTGAAAAATAACAAGATGACTGAATCACTTGCAGCAATCGTCGAACTACAGACAAAACTCCTCCAGTCAATGCAGGAGCAAATTAACTGCTTACAAAATGTGAACGCTAGTAATATCAACGTGCCATGGCCGGCCCCTATCAACATAAGCATCGATCCAGAAGATGCATACAAAGTTTTTGAAGCGTCATGGAACAATTATTGTAGAGCTACTCAGATGGATGACTGGACCGCAGACAAAGAACAAAGGAAAATCGGTGTGCTTTTTGGCGCCATAGGAGAAGAAGCCCTCAGAAAATATGGCTACTTCGGCATCAACCAAGCGACCGTTAAAACTTGCAAAGAGGTGTTACAAATAATGTGCTCGAAAATGGTTCATAAGAAAAATATTATCTATAACAGGTACAAATTCTGGAGTAGGAACCAATCAGAAGAATCGTTCGATATTTTTTACAGCACCTTATCCCAACTCATAGACGACTGTGACTACAAGACGTACACGGACGAAATGCTGAGAGACAAAATAGTCCTTGGCATAAAAGACATGGCCCTAAAAAAAGAACTGTTAAAAAAAGAAAATTTTACTCTTCAAGATGCGATAAATATGTGCAGAGCTTCAGAGGCCACAAACACACAAATAAAAAATCTTTCACTTACAAGCACAAATGCTGAAATCAAGAAGATAAAAACAAAAGAAGAAATAAAAAAAGGAAAGTGCCGCTTCTGTGCAAATACACACATATTCAAAAAAGAACTGTGTCCAGCGTGGGGAACAACCTTTTATTTTTTAATTTAATTAAATGTTAATGATACTTTTTCAGACTGAGTTGTGACGGGAGGAATTTTGTCACCGCAGTAAACTTCGTATAGATAGTTATAATCTGACTGGCCTGATACTGTTAAATTATCAGACAAACATTCAGGAGTAGAGCCTTCTAGTTCAAAATCAAGGAACTTGAGTACAACTTTGTTGTTTGGAGCAGATATTTCATATTGGCAACTCATACGTGGGCGGTAGTATGGAAAACCTGGACTGTATAAAAATTGTTCTTTAAGAGTTGCTACATAATTTCCACCGCATATAGAATCCCATTCAGCTTTGAATCCATCGAGATTTTTGTCAGCATCTGTACGTAAGACAACTTTCATGCGATTGAAGGTTGAATTATAAACTGGTGGTATGTTTCGTCCACATACCCTTGCTATCTCCGTGTAAACTTCGTCTTTCCAGTCATAAATTATGACGGCATCTTTAGTGCAATTAGTTGTTTCTTCAACAAAAAATCGTTCTACAAATTTAAGAGATACTCTCAAGCCTAAATCAGCCTGTATTTCCCAGGAGCATTCCTGGTTAGGTAAATAATTTTTAGGATGATTTGGTGATACAAATGTGGTTTGATCTGAACTAAGATATCCGCCACATTGGTCAGTAACAGCTCTAACCATAAGCTTTATATTTGTTTTGTTTTTCACATTCGAGTGATACTGAATGTACATGTCACTGAAATGCGTAACTAATGGGCTATTTAAAAGTGTTTCTTTGCAATATTCACCAATTAAAGGTGTGTTTTGTCTTGTGTTTGAACTTATTTTCAAATACTCGTCATCACAATTTAACGTGAAATGACCTTCCATTTTAATTTCAACTCTAATATTCGGGCTTGTAAGAATCCAAGCACAATCTATGGTATCATTATAAGAATCAGGTAAGTTTAAAATATTTACAGGATCTTCGCCTACTTGAATAATACCACCACATGGCTGAGGCTTCCATTCTAAACGGAAGTAAAACGAACGCAATGTACTTTTTGTTGCAGTAACATCAATTATTGGTGATGGAATTCTGTATGATACTTCAGTGTTCCCACAAATTTCCAGAGATAACCTATTTTTAATAAGTGACCTAATAACGACTAGAGGATCAAAGTATTTACAACGAGTTCTGGTTACTGACGAATTTATCTTGGCCGTTAGAATTATGGAATTGTAAGTAAGATTTGTTATAAGAGCATTATAATCATTATTTGTGTTTGCTTGACCATTATAATGCCATTCACAAGTATAAGATCGGTTTAAGTCTGGTGATACGAGAACCTGGTTCATATCAGATAGATCTCCGCCGCATAGTGCTTGTTCGTCAGAGCTAAATCTAGCTTTGAAGCGGTGAGAGGAAAACGTACGGTTGCGCACTACATAAAGTGCCAATGTGTTTCCGGAAGACTCAAAAACGTTTGTTCCAGGTATATAATCGTCGCCAGGAATTGATTGTATATTAGTTTTAAAGGCAAGGTCATTGAAAATACTAATTCTGTGCTTTTCTGCGTCCATGTCTATAAACTCTAAACGCACTCTTCGAGACTTATTTGGTACTTTTACTAGCCAAAAGCAGTACCTTAATGTGGTTTCTTGAGGATAACTTGGAGAAGTTAAGTAACCGTCGGAAGTTGTTATTGTCCCACCACACATAGGTAGGGACGAATTAAAGCTGATTCGAAATCCTCTATTGTCCGTTATTTGTTCCCATGCATCCGCCTTACCGATATGAAGTTTAATACTAAACTCATTTCTTGAAGTTTCAATCGGCTCAAGGGAGTGATCATCATCATTACATAAGCTTTTTAGTATGGTGATAGTATTATTGGTTAGCATAGTTTCTTCAATTGTTATTTTGGTTCCACACGCTAACTCAGATTGAGGTAACTCAATATCATAGGGTTTAATTCGAAAAACGTGTCCTGGCGGTCCTATGATATGCCACTCACAGACTGTTCCGTAAGGGAGCATTTGCAGATGCGGGTACCCAGGCGATGTCAGTTCGCCGGCATCGGTGACAATGGTTCCACCACACGTATCAATGGACACGTTGGCTTTGAATCCATTTCGTGGTTCTGCCAACTGAGTTATATATTTAATATACATTGTATTGCCAGTACTCTTAATGGTTCCAGGTCTATCTTTGCCACAATATTGACCGTGTAGAGGAGAATATTTCGATGATCCTAATCGTATTTCGACAGCTTCAGTTCCGCAATCATCTACGTGATCCAAGTCAAATCTATCAATAAAATCTATTCTAATAATTTCTCCAGGTGGGCCGGTAAAGACCCACTCACATTCTGAATACGGAACTGGTACTGATGGAAAATTTTGGTGTATTTATTATTTCCCAATTGTGGTCAGAAGTGAGAGATGATGTTGAACCACATTCATAATTGTTCTCTTCGTAATTAACCACAAAACTTTCATATGCGAATGATCCCTTCGTGTAACTTATAAATAAAGTATTACTAGAAGTAATTATGTCTGCTTTATTTTCGTGATCGTATCCGCAATACTTTCCACTTGCCAAATAGGGCGCTTCCTCAGAATCGCCGTTTTTTAAAACAACGGATGTTGCGCAATCGTCATTTTTTTTTGTAATATTAAAATGATTCAATTCTAATTTGATAGTCCTGCCGGGGCGCACTTTAACAACCCAGTTGCATTTGATTTTAGTCAAATACCGATACTCCGGCTGTACATCCCACCAAGTCGGACCGACTTCACCGGACAAACTAGTCACGAGTCCTCCGCACTTAGACTTGACACGAGCATCAAATCCTTTCCTAGTAATGGATGAATCTGTTTTGAATTTAATTTTCATGTAAGTGGATGAATTAAAGCCTATTTTGGATGATTCTGTAGTACATATCTTTTCATTGACAGGTTTCCAATTTCCAGGAGTGTCAGAGGAATATATAGAAACTGAATCTGCAAAACAAGAGTGGATATCTTCTATATTAAAATCTACGAAGTCTAAACTTAAATGTCTTCCCATTTGTGATTTGTAAACCCATTCACAATTTAAATTATCTGAATAGTCCTTTGGATAATTCGGTGATGTTAAAGTGATCGTGCCGTTTTCTGGCAAAACTGTTACAGTCTCATTCGAACCACAGTTTATTCTATCTTCAGTTCCAGTTTCAGAATTTCTAGAAGCTTTTGTCCAACTCATATGAAACATCGAACCCGTATTTGATTCATCCGTTGTAAGGGTCATAAAAACTACACTGGAGGAGCTCTGAATGATTTTAGTTTCAACGAGTACACCATTTAGTTCTTCTAAAATTGGAGCAGTTGAGTCATATCCATCATAAATAGTTAATTTGTTATAGTTAACGTCGCTGTGTGAATAAATTTCCAAAACATCAAGTGTAATAGATATAGTATCTGAACCGGTAACGAGCACGCGCCAACTATATTCGCCAGATCCTAAATATCGAGTGGGGTACAATGGAGAAGATACCTCGCCACTATCTCCCGTAATATCATTTTCTTGTTGAAATCCATAATGTAAGAGGAAACCTTGACCACTGGTTTCGGAATTACTGTGGAATTTAACATATATTTGTGATGCTGTGCTATGATTGCTAGGAGTTTCACTACTACAATATACACCCAATAGCCGACCTGCACCATTGTTTTCGCGAACTTCTACGTAGTCGTCGTTACAACCTTCAGAGAATTCTAAGTCAAATTTCTCGAATTGGACGTATGCAGTGTTCCCAGGGGATGATTTTAGTACCCATTCGCAATCAGTGTTTACAGGATACGGGCCAGGGTAGTTCGGAGACGCGATGGTTCCTTCTTCTGAAGTTAATGCACCTCCGCAGGCGTTACTAAGTGGTGTATAGTGAGCTGCGAACATTCCAGTAGTTCTACCAGTGTAACTGCCGAACTCTATCGTCAAGACACTGCCGCGGCTGACAATCATAGGAGGAACTTTGCGTCCACAATATTCCCCGATTAGCGGAGCATTACTGTCATCTCCGTCGAGAATTCGTAGGAAAGAGGAGGGGCATGTTCTACTTGTGACTACGTTACTGTCTTTTGGCAACGACATTAGAGTTAATGTTAAATATATTTTTTGATCTGGTGAATCCGCAAGAATGGTCCAAATACAGCTTTTGTTGGTATGTTGAACAAAGTTATCGCTATGTATGATACCCTCATGTGCAGCACTTATAAGAACACCACATGTAACAGTAAAGTTAGCTTTGAAACCTTTGGCCGTTCCATAAGCATCGGTTTTGAATTGCACACCTATGCTATTGTATTTGCTAACAAATTGTGTTCCATTTGAATTTGGACATATACGGTACGTGTAATTTGAGGAAGGTCTATAGGTTTTATCATAATCGTAGATTTGAATCGAATCTCCACAGACTCCTTCACCATCGTCGAATCCAAAATCAGAATAAAGATCAAGATCCATAAAGTTAAGTTCAACACGATGATATGCGGGGACGGAAATATACCAAAAACAATCCAAATTATTGTCATAATTCTTTGGGTAGTTCTTAGAGTATATGAGCCCAGATTTGGAATTCATAGCACCTCCACATTTCGAATTGGCAGATCGAAATTGTGATGAGAAGTGAACATCCCTGAGCGTTGACCGTTTGGACAAACGCACCAACATGAAATTGCTATCAGATTGCACAGACGCTAATTCTCGATGGCAAATTTTTGTAAGAAGTGGAGCCATTGTATTTTGACCGATAAATATTTCAATGGCATCAGTAGAACAATTAGCGGTATCTGTCATATAAACGTCTGTAAATGAGATTGTGATACTCATACCTGCTTGTGTTTCTATCAGCCACTCACAATCAAGTTCCTGTTCGTTAGTTTTAAATAAATTATTATTCCGCTATTTTGCTGGAGCTGGATGATAATACCTGACACATACAAAACTGTGAACCAGCCCATCTGTAATCGGTATTACGAATTACAATGAAATAAAACACAAGGTACCTATCTTAATGATTTATTTTTCTTATTACATGTTTGCATAATGCTCGTGATCATCAAGGGCTCATCTAGGTGCCTAGCCAAACCAAGAAACCAAATGTCTGACATTGTATGTGCATTGTGCACGGCAGCCGAGAGTTTTTCTGCCAGCAAGACACGTGCAATGATATTTTTAGGGTTCCGTACCCGAAGGGTGACAAACGGAACCCTATTCATAAGCCTCCGCTGTCCGTCTGTCTGTCAGCGAGCTCTATCTCATGAACCGTAATAGGTAGGCAGTTGAAAATTTCACAGATTGAGCATTTCTATTGCCGTAAGAGCAACAAATAATAAAATTAAAAAATAAAGGGGGGTCGCCATACAATAAAATTAAATTTTGAAAAAAAAATTATCTGACCCTGGCATGTGGGGTATCATTTTCTAGAGCTCATCGAGTAGAGAATAAATATAATTTTTATTTGTTTTTATCTTCAAAAATGATGAATTAGGGGGCCGTAGAAGTTGTCTGTTTTAGACCATTTTTATACGAGCTCTATCTCAACAACTAAACAAATTAGGAATTTGAAACTTGTGTGTATCATGTAACATATACTGTTTATAATCAACAAATACTAAAAACGCCGATTCATAACGTATTTTATATAATATGGCCGATTTTCTGCAACTTAAAGTAATAATTTTGTATTTCATGCTAATATTATGCGATATAAATTCCACAGATAACTATTTAATAGTCGGAGTAATGACATGGAATTAGTAAGTACCTACTATCATGGCAGCATATACTATTTCGATCATTTAAATTTCGATCATCCAAAAAGGTCTACAAAATAAACTTTCTTCACAAGATTTTAAAACCGGCCAGTATTTTTTGAGTTTAAGAACTTTATCGACTTTTTTCAAAGTATCCCTAGACGGTGTTGATGTGTGTACCTCGTGTTAAAACTACACTCCAATAGACAATATATTCAGTAACATTGAAATTAATGCTGGCACATACAGTAACCTAGCTTAAACCGTTGTGGATACAATTTCATATTGAGAAAAATTATTGGTGTAAAAATATTCGGTCATGGCGGCCAATCTCAACGGAGACTGGCCTTCGGCGCGGGAGATATTATAGTGCACAAGTGTGTGCGCAGACACGAGTGCACTCTCTTTTCCCTCACTCTCATAGTCCGATGGGATGTGTAAAAATAATAAGTAAGAAATAATAGATTTCTGTATGACTATCAAAAATGACGTAAATAAATACCTGTATTGACCCGTGCGTTTGCACTGGCGAAACATCACGACAAAACATGTTGAAATCTCTAGTTCCTGTCAAACATTGTATGAAAAATTGACAGAAAATAGAGATTCCAACATGTTTTGTTGTGAATGTTTCGCCAGTGCAAACGCACAGTTATAATAAAAATTTGGCGTACTACTTACATTCTATTTTGTACAATATAGTCTGATGTAGCAAGAGAAATCCTTTTATTTATAAGTAACTAGCTTTACCCGGCCTGGCTTCGCACGGTTAGCACTAAGTACTTATCTACGGCGCATCTACATTTCCTAATTACCTATTTCTACCTAATTACCTACCCTACCTACCTACCCTACCCTTCTTACCAGGGTAGGTAGGTACCTAACCTACCCTACCTACCCTACATATCTACCTGCTTTTTTTTTTTTTTTTGGGTGGGAAATCATCAAATGACTTCTCCCGCTCTGGGCGGAGCGGAAGGGCGTGTCAGACTTTTACTGACTAAAACCCACCCGTGTTCCTTCCCTTGCCTAGACCGGAGCCACGGTTTCCCCTAAGGACTTATCCGCAACCCCAGTGGACATATCTACCTGCTTACCTACCATATATACCTATTTATACCTACCAATACTATATTAGTAGCAAATAAATAACTTTGACTTTAGTTAATGCATGTTACTGGATAAAGTTAACTTAATATTTTTCTCTTAAAATAAATGAAATATACTCCTACACCTATATTTTAACACAACAACATTTTCTCATTAAAATTAGACAATTTCTTTACAAATCTTTGTTTTTTTATAGCGCCTCTGTTGTTACCTTTACGAAAGTATTACAAAAATTCATAGTGTTAAATCTTGTACGACATGGTATGGAACCCTTCGTGTGCGAGTCCGACTCGCACTTGACAGATTTTATTTTATTGCACTTCTGCCATTTTTTTAATAATCTGCGATAATATAAACGTAATAGATCCTGGCTATTGAGTGTCGCGACTGGATATTATGACCTCTTACAAATCGTGTTGTATCAGGCAAGTTAATTACATTCGGATCAATGTAAACTTCGATTATGTATACCTACCCCATCTCTGATATTCTCACCACAGTACGTTTCCCGTCGTTTAAGTTCAGAGGGCCTAGTGTGAGTTTCATTTAACTATCTCGATCATACGCATCGAGCGCGTTCGGCGTTTCGATTGGCCCTTCACCGGTGAAGGCCGGCCGGCTGCCAATCGGAGCGCCAAACGCGGTCGATGCGTAAGATCGAGTTGGTAAAATGAAACTCACACTAAGCCCTCAGATAAACGTTACCTTAAGTATTAGAAAAAGGTGTCGAAAGAGATGTTTAATAATTGGAATCAGTGACATGGCTATTTAACTAAATAATAAATACCTACAAGTGGTTAGAAGCAGGGTGTCGAGAGATTCAATAGTGTGAACTGATGCCTGCAGGTATGCACGCAAGGTACATTCATTATTTATTATGGAACAAAAGTGATAATTATGTAGTAAATGGAGATTATTCTGTTAATCTCACAAGTAAATTATCTAAAAATGAAGCCGGAGCAGACAACGTGTTCTGGTGTCTCGCCCACCCCAAATACCAGATCACTGTCATGACATGAAAGCAGCAGCCAAAAGTTCTGTTCCACACAAGACAGCTGCACAGTAATATGCAAGTATGTCCATTATGGGATTACTTGTAGTTTCGTTTTCATATAATATATATATATATATACATAGTAAACTCTATAACTGATATGCCTCGATTTAATTCGGCCTCTTAAGAGTTGAAGTCACCATCCGACTAAATGTATGAACCTATCAAGGTCCGGGCACACTTCAATTTCGTAAATACCTTTGCTCTAATTATGCTCTCCGTAGTATGACCGGGCTTGTTTAACTTGACAAGGTCCTAATGCCAACAACATTAACGGAGAATGTTCAAAAATTGGAAAATCCTCCAATTGGGGCGGGTTACCATCCAGTCTACAAAAAATTGTTCTTTGCCTATTCAGATAATTTTCCTTATATTTACATTGTATGATTATGAATTTAAATCGAAATCGGGTTGCGGTTTCTGTGGTTACCAACGACAGCTTTGTTAACGCCTAATTTTTATTGAATACAAGCTTCAGCGCGCGACTTCGTTCGCGTGCAACGTTTTTAGTTTTGGCCTAAGCAGCCAAAATATACAGAAAGTCAGGACTGGTGCCGCGGAGCGAAGTACAGTCGACACCCGCAGCCTTCAGTAGCAATTTCCCACTGCTTATGAAGTTTATCGCTTTTAGGGTTCCGTGGTCAACAACAAACCCTTATAGTTTCGCCATGTCCGTCTGTCCGCGGCTTAGCTTAGATACTGTTAGATACAGTACATACCATGTCTTCAATAATTGATGTTATTTCACCCTTTTTAGCAATTGTTTTTAACTCTTGTATTGCATCTGGTGTATTTCCTGATCTGATGAAACTTAGCAAAGTGATTCCACTGTTCAAATCTGGCAGCACAACTGATCCCACAAATTTTCGGCCTATTTCGATATTACCTACTTTGAGTAAAATCTTTGAAAAATTAATTTTGAAACAAATGTTAGGACATTTCAATGCACTTAATTTACTACATCTGAAACAGTTTGGTTTTACAAAGGGTCGTTCAACTACAGACGCGCGCGTGGAGTTACTAAAGAGCATATTCGAGGCCTGGGAGGAATCGTAAGATGCTCTTGGCATTTTCTGCGACTTGTCCAAGGCCTTCGATTGCGTACATCATGATACACTCATCAGGAAACTGTACCACTATGGTATGAGGGACAAGGCTCTCGACCTTTTGACTTCTTATCTGAACAATAGAATTCAAAGGGTCGATGTTAATGGCAAGAGATCTTCAGGATCCGCGGTCACCATGGGCTTTCCGCAGGGTTCAATTCTAGGTCCTTTCTTATTTTTGATTTATATAAACGACTTACCTTACCATATAAGGGATAATCACAAGATCGTATTATTTGCAGATGACACTTCCCTTATTTTTAAAATCAAACGTCAGATAATCAACTTTGAGCAAGTTAACGATGCACTCTCTAAAGTGGTGCATTGGTTTAATGTAAATAATCTTCTCCTGAATGAAAAAAAGACTAACTCATTAAATTTTCAACGCCAAATGTCAGGCAGCTAACTACCAAGGTTCAAGTTAATGGAATAGAACTGAACCCTGTTGAGTCGACAGTTTTTCTTGGAATCACTATTGACGGTAAATTGCAATGGGGCCCACACATAGAAAAATTGTCAGGAAGGCTAAGTTCGGCCGCCTATGCTGTTAAAAAAATTAGACAGATAACGGACGTAGATACAGCCAGAATTGTTTATTTTAGTTATTTTCATAGTCTTATGTCATATGGGATTCTTCTCTGGGGAACCTGTTCGGACATTAATACTATCTTTGTTCTACAGAAAAGGGCTGTTCGAGCCATTTACAACCTAGGTCCGAGAGATTCCCTTCGAGAAAAATTCAAAGAAATAGGCATTCTGACTGTAGCTTCTCAATATATATTAGAAAACCTATTGTATGTACAGAAAAATATATCAAATTTTAAGAAAATGTCCGATATTCATAGTTTAAATACCAGGAATAAACACAACCTTGCTGTACATCACACTCGTCTCCACAGAGTAAGCAACTCGTTCATGGGTCAATGTATACGCTTTTACAACAAACTTCCCATTGACATTCGAAACTTACCCATTAAACGATTTAAAAACTTCATTAAAACCAAACTTTGTAAAAAAGGGTACTATAGAATTTTCGATTATTTAGAAGATAAAAAAGCATGGGATTGAGCTGCTCGCTCTGCTAACCTTGTAATAAAACCTTGAAAATTGACATTATAATTATTCAGTAAATTCATCAAATTATACCAGTTTTATATAAACATTGACATTGTTGAATATTAAATGAGGAGCTCGTGGCTAAGTAATAACAAGCCGCACGGGTCGATCCATCAGGTTAAGCTACGCTTGCCGGGGTTGGTCAGTGGATGGGTGACCATCTTTACATACCGAGACTCCTCCGTGCCTCGGAAAGCACGTTAAGCCGTTGGTCCCGGCTGTCATTTGTGGATCTTTGACAGTCGTTACGAGCCGTCAGAAGCCCGAAAGTCTGACACCAGTCTTACCAAGGGGTATCGTGTTACCCAGTTACTGGGTTGTGGAGGTCAGATAGGCAGTCGCTCCATGTAAAATACTGGTATTCAGCTGCATCCGGTTAGACTGGAAGCCGACCCCAAGATAGTTGGGAAAAAGGCTAGGAAGATTGATTGATTGTTGAATATTAAATACAAAATGACATGATTACTTTGTAAAGTATTATATTATTTTAATTATTGTGAATGTGAGGACTATGTGGATATTTTTTTTTTTTTTTCTCTTTTCTATTTTTTTTTCTTTCTCAGTTAGTTTTAATGATGGTCTGGCAGTTTGAGTAGTTTATGCGGCCTACCCAAATGTCCTTTCTTTGGTACTGTTCGTCGAGTTGAGCTCCTTAAGTTCAGAGTTGAGCTCCGCGATTACTGACAAATGCTTGCACTGACTGGACAGGTCCACTCAAAGCTGTACGGTTCTTTCCTCAAAAGACCATTTCAGACACTAGTCTACATGGTCCTCATATGGCCTGACCAAGATTATGTCTGGACTTTAAAAGAGACTGTGACCTCTGAGTTTGTTTCGGCCTTTCTTCTCAGAGTAGTCAGATAGGAAACGCCGAACTCATCTAGCTAATTTTTAACATTTATTTATTTATTTATTTCAATTGCTTGCTACACTTACAGTAAACACCAAAGCGCGCAGCAAGCCAACAACAACATCTAGCTAAAAAACTTCATGCAAATATTTAACATCGATTTACTGCTATACAGAAATATGTCAACATCGGGCTCCTGAGCAATCAGGGCGTTCAGCAGATTGATCGCCTGGCTTGTGGGAGCATATCGAGCAGTATGGGTACGCACTGGCGGAGCCGCGAACAGGCACCGCGAGGCACAGGCGCGCGACCGCCGCTGCCGGTCCGGAGCAAACAATGAACAGCGAGCTAGAGTAGTCGCGTCATCGATCTTATTATTGAGCAATAAGTAGTAGTGCATCAAAAGTGCACACTTGCGTCTCAGTTCCAAGGTGTTGACGCCTAACATTCCCGCAACAAACAGAGACGGATACAAATAGGGATAATACCCATATATTTTTTTATATAGGTAGCGAGCAAATTTTCGTTGGACCCGTTCTATCATGAGCTTATATTTTTGCTCATGTGGATCCCATACCAGCGCATTATACTCAAGTTTACTACGCACAAACGAATAATAAAGAGTCAGTATAGCATTCCTGTCTTTAAACCTACTTGCCTGTCTCATGACAAAACCAAGTGATTGGAATGCCTTACCACAGATGTTATTAATGTGCTGATTAAAGGTCATATTCACGTCTAAGGTCAGTCCAAGATCTTTTATTTCGTTGACGCGCTCCAGAGGGACACCCGATATGTGGTAGCTATGCTGAATGGGCGCACGCAAACGGGTAAAAGAAATAGTCTTACACTTAGAAGTGTTAAATTCCAAGTGATTGGCTTCACTCCATTTAACCACCATATCGATGTCTCTCTGCAGCGCCTCACAGTCTAGAGTCACATACTTTTTAATATGACGTGTAAAAGTGATTCCAATATCCTATTTACAGAATAAACAATTTCATTTCATTTCATTTCATTTCATGTTAGTACTGTAATTTGGGGTTATTCCACTAATCCCCATTGAGAATCCCCATCAATGGGGATTTATGAAATTTTTGTTCACAAATCCCCATTAATGCCGATTGGGATTAGAGCTCCAAGGGACTATAGACCTAGGTATTTGATATTAATTTCAATTTGATATCTCTACGCGTTCCTGAGAAAAAGGGGCTTGACAGACTGATGGACATCGAAGTTATCCTATAACCCCTAGTATAAGGGTTCCGTTCCGTCACTGAGTGAATATAATAGATTTTGATTTAATAAGCATCGATTTTCAGTTTTTATTTTTATTTTAATAAATGGTTCACCACTAGACTTAGTTAAAGACCTAGAAACAAAAGGTAAACAAAAGTTCTAAAATAATTAATCACAAAGTAACCATAAAATCATTTAAAAATTGATCTCTAAAAGATTTATTTTGTATTACCTACACTTTAGACTGTAATATGATATGACAGAAATATTTTATACTTAGGCTACTTTAGCAATTAATTTATTATTTTTTTATTATAAAAATAATCAATGAGTCCTTACTTCCTTTAGAAATAAAAACTTCGTGATTCTTAAATAATATGTTGTTTGTATTTTATTTTTAAACCGATGGGGATTTGTGAACTCATGTCCTCAAATCCCCATTGATGGGGATTTATGGACAAGAAAGTTCATATCGACGGGTTCCGGGCTATTTGTATTAACCGACATTTTTGGAACTTTACACCAGAGCAGTTTAAAGTTTCGATTTTTAGAAAAAAAATAATAACTTTAGCAAATCGCATTATTTTTTTAAAAAGAAGGATATTATTGTTTTTATAACATATTCCCCATAATCCGATTTTTTTTTTTTCTAATATTCCTATTTTTAACCAAGATAAATGTCGCTTAATACAAAATGACCCATATTTTACTTTTTTTCGTTCCAGGCTAAATGACTTAACCCCCTATGATTATTGTTTCTTATTCCAGGCTAAATGACTAAACCGCCTAGGTTTATTATTTCTTGTTCCAAGCTAAATGACTTAACCGCCTAGGTTTATTATTTCTTGTTCCAAGCTAAATGACTTAACTGCCTAGGCATGCAAATAATGGCTGTAAGCTAAGTGCTTTAATCAAAGATTTGGTCATATTTCAAACCTAAGCTAATTGATTTAAATACCATATCTTAAACTTATTAACCTAAAGCTAATTAGTTTATGCGACTGATTTTTTTTTTAATAAATTGTTTGTAATCATACTTGAATAATGAAGTTTGAACATTGATAAATTAAAAGGTACATACATAGGGTGTACCTACCTATCTTGCCACGTGCTTTTAAAAACACAAGTAACTCGCTCTTTTCAGCATTATACCTGAGTCCTTGAGCCACCACATAACTCTCACAAATTCGCAGAAGGCACCTGAGAGCACTGATCGAAGGACTCCGCAACATCATATCGTCCGCGTAGCTGATATTATTAATACAAAGCCCATCAATGTGACACCCGACATTTGTGTTGCTGAGTTCAACGATCAGCTGATTTATGTACAAATTAAAGAGGCGAGATGAGGTTATTCCCCACTGCCTCACCCCACATTTCAATCGGTACTCCTCAGATAGTACCCCCGACCACTTTACATGGTTAGTCTGGTTTTGATACCAGTACCTGAGCAAAGATGTTACTGCACTGTCTACATCAGTTTCCCGGTACAGCTTATCCCATAGAATGTCATAAGACACCAGGTCAAATGTCTTCGATAAATCGAGGAAGCAAGCATTGACCGGTGTCTTCCTATCTGCATAGTACTGGACGGTCCGCTTGAGACACAAAATGGCAGTTTCTGTCGATAGACCGGGCCTAAAGCCAAATTGTGTGTCATGCAATTTTATGGGACTGGCCATTATGTGTATCAAACAGACAGTCCAGCACCTTAGCTGTAATAGTAGCCAGGGAAATTGGCCTATAATTCGACAGATCTGCCACATTCCCCGTTTTATTCTTCACTATCGGGACAACTATGGTTTTCATAAGATCATTCGGTAGGTAGGAGTGTTTTAAGCACAACGAATTAAACATTATTATGTCACCCGATACACACAGCCGCCTAATAAGGCGGCTGTGTGTATCGGGTGACATAATAGCTTTGCAAGAAACTTGGTTGATGCCTCACGACTTGGCATTTCTTGGCAGTATACATGACGATTTTGCTTTCACCGGGACCTCTGCGGTAAATACATCGGTTGGTGTACTTCGAGGGAGACCTTACGGAGGAGTAGCACTGCGCTGGAGGAAAAGTTTATTTTCATCGGTGTCTGTTGTACCTTGCAATAGTGTTCGTCTTACAGCTATAACAGTGCAATTGTGTGAACAAGAAATACTACCTCGCCTCGCCTCTTTAATTTGTACATAAATCAGCTGATCGTTGAACTCAGCAACACAAATGTCGGGTGTCACATTGATGGGCTTTGTATTAATAATATCAGCTACGCGGACGATATAAATTTTTTATTGTATGTGTATACTATTCTTAGTGCGTTTAAGATAAACTGTTTGAAGTACTAGAACTATACTTTTGTTATAACTGAAACGACACTGCAAATCAAATATTGAATAAAAAAAATAGGTTTAACCATAATCTTTAAATGTTTACTGTTGAAATCCTAAATAGTTCATGCGACTGACATATCATTATCTACTGCAAGCTAAATGGTTGAAGTGACAACATCTAACATTTCATGTACAGAGCTAAATGTATGGATCGACACTGGGTATGAATTTAACAAAGAGGCTAAATGTATTAAACGACATTCTTGTATATTTATAAGGTAAAGCTAATTGTATTAAACGACACTGGATAAGAATTTAACAAAGAGGCTAATTGTATGAAGCCACATTTCTATATATTTATAAAGCCAGGCTAAATGCTTTAACGTACGTTGCCTGTAAATTGTTGCTCCAGGAAAAAAAGTTTAAACGACTGCCTGGTATTTGGTAGTTAGCTTAAGTACACAGTTCCTAAATTTATCAATATTTTGTGTCGCTTCATACATTGCAGTCCAAAATGGGCCGAAAAATGCGGTTGTATTAAGCGACAAAAAAGTGCTCCGATCGTCACCAAACCCAGCTCAAATGACGCAGAAAAATTCGCTGATTCCAAATATGTATAAAAGTCTATATCGCTCAGAGTGTCGCTTAATACAATTAGCCCGGAACCCGTCGATATGGAATAACCCGTAATTTGGCATACTATGACAAATTACATTTTTGGGTCTTGTTTTGATAAACATATCTTGCGAAAAAGATGTTGATTTTTTCGAACATACATAACGTTTTCATATACTCGTATACGTATACTGACAAGGTAGAAGCTGACTCCAAGATAGTTGGGAAAAAGGCTAGGAAGATTGATTGACTGACAAGGTAAGAAAGAAGAAAGAAAATACTTATTGCGGTAAACATGACGCAAGTAAAGAAAAAAAATTTCGTCAGTTATTATTTTATAAGTACGTAAATTACTTTCAAGTCCCATTTAATAGGGGGCAAGTCTATTACCATCGAGGGTAGGCCTGTGCCGCAGCAGTGGGTACGTAATAGACTGATTATGCTATGCTTGCCACTACAGGAATGAATGTCGGGTAGTTTAGACTCTACTACTATTGAAATATTTGTTTGAATAACTCTTTACGACCTGGGGGATGACCCAGGCAGGACCCCATGGTCAACAGTCGACCTTCGTCGGTTATCCACCACTGAAAAAAAATCAGATCTGTGTTTTCTGGAAGCAAGCAATTTAATTTGGTTAGAAGGCATAAAAAGTAATAAAACACTTGTAATTTGCTTTGTTTCCCATATTTTATTAATTTGCATTAAGGTTAATGTAAACGTGAACCACAATGTTAATTTGAATAAATTATTCTGATTTGCCAAACCCAGCCCACCCCACTGGT
This sequence comes from Conistra vaccinii, assembly GCA_948150665.1. NCBI lineage: Eukaryota > Metazoa > Arthropoda > Insecta > Lepidoptera > Noctuidae > Conistra > Conistra vaccinii. The sequence goes on from OX411324.1 coordinate 1,684,091, forward strand.
GGGGCAATGTGGAATGCCTACAATTTTGCAGTGGAATCTGCTCCACTAGTTCGATTTTCATGGAGCAGATTTCACTAGTCTAAAATCTTGCCGGATTCTGCCCCATTAGGGTTGGCACCTTAGAATTTGTAGGTACATATGTATATGTATGCTCGTTTTATTATATTTGTTTGGAAAAGAAAGAAATGTAGGTTTATCTAATTAAATTAAAATATAAGATTAGATTGCAAAATACGCTGGCAATAATTCGAATATTGAATTCTTTTACATAAAAAATAAATAAAAAGAACAGTTATGTAATAACTGTTAAATCAGTTATAAAGTCTAACATACAAGAAATAATTATTATAGATACTGGCGAAAAGGTTCTTCAAATAAGTTTATGAGCGGTAATCTAAAAATAAGTAATATAATAACAAAGGAGATCGGACAATTAATTTACATTCTACTGTAATTTTAACACCGATGCCACTGAAATTCCAAGGTTTATGATAAATGATGAATGATTTTATTTCTGTAAGTAGGTCTGTACAAACACTTTTACACGTCAATCATATTTTTTAAACTAGATGAGGTCGTTTCTACAAAAATCTAAAACAACAATAAACTTTACAAATAACTTATTATAACATAGGAGGTTGCTATCTACTAAAGTATGGGGTAATATTTAATTGCATGGGTACCTATAGGAAAACCAACGAAAACTGTTGAAAAAGTGAATTACAACGCAATGTGACCTAATGACCTAACTTATGATTTACAATAAAATCTAATTGTGTCAAATTTAAAAATGGCAGTGTATAGAGTGCCACCAGTGGCACTCTATCCCTATCGGATAAATTGCCACTACAGGCACCCTAGTAACACCGCCTCGGCCCGGCCAAAGTGCCGCAAGCATTGGATTGGCACTGTCACTGTCACTAAGTCACGTCACTTGGTATTTTGTGTAAAAACACCACATTCCCAAAACATTACATTCTCTTGTGCCTAAACGGACCCTGGCACTTCGCCGGCCGCTACCGCGGCACCGCTCGCTACGCTCGCTCGGCTCGTGCGTTGTGTGGTCATAGGCAGGTTCATTCTAATAAATTATTAACATTACGTCATTTGAATCCCATGGGCTGCCTGGCCGTTGAAGCGGAAAAGAGAAAAGCCAGAAAAAGATTAATTAACCAATAGATTTCTACATAAAATTTGTCAACTGTGGAATTCTTTTTTCATTTGCACTTCTTGGCTCCAGTCCGCCACGCTCCAAAAGAGAGGCAGTTTAACCTTAAAGAATTCCAATAAATTCAGCGACCCACCCCGTGCCGCCATTATTCATGGTGGTTACAAACACTATCTTCACAAAGTTATCCTCACTCGTGTAGTCGGCAGGCACGTCCTCACAGAACGTTCGCACTACTACACCCTTACTGTCCACCAGCTGCACGTAATTCTGATCGCAAATAATACCCAAGTCGAACGTAGGGAAATGTAGCAGTAGACGTGTTCCTAAGGGAGTCTCAAGCTCCCACTCGCAGCTCGATACCCGCCTGTAAACGTTCGGGTACAGGGGACTGGTGACTTTACCCACCACACTTTGCAGTTTTCCACCGCACCCACGACCCTTGTCGGATATCACGTAAACCAAATCGAACATGACACGATCACCAGCATTTTTACGATTGTGTAATAACAAATATCTACCAGTGGAGAAGACAGGGATATTATTCTCATATTCTGTGACAATTTTAGAAAGTGTTGGCGCACTGGCATTATTACCGTCAAGAATTTCAAGATAACAATCAGCGTTCCAGTAACTTGGGACGGCGTTCAAGAAATACGCGGATATCGTATAGTTAACTGGAGCAGTGATCAGCGTATAACAGTCATGGTTGGAATTACTATCAAAGTCACTTGTATAAGTAGCCTGGACTCGTCCGTGAGGCTCCGTATAATTTCTGCCACAAAATCCTGTGAACACTGCTTCTATTTCCATACCTTTATATACATTAGAATCTGAGTCTGCTGATGTTATTAAGTTTATAGACGTAGATCCATCAACATAAAAGTCCGTAGGCTCCTTACGCCCGCATAGCTCAAACCGAATAGGAAAGCGCAAAGAGCTGTCGTAAAAGGAACTACGGCTAAAGAAGTCCTCCGTCCGTTGGTTCAGGATAAAGTCTTTTCCGAGTGAGGTATTTTGAACGCCGGGATTGCTGGATATCAGCAGCTTGTCTCTATTGCAGCGCTTTACGCCTGTACTATCAGTGACGGGGGGCTGTATGTCTAAATCTTTAACAGTGATACGTAGTAAAATGTAAGGAGACGCACTAACATCCAAGCGGTATACGCAATGAAGCCCCCGAGGAATGGAACCTGTTTCATAACCGGGAGATTTCAAGCGTTGTGGCGTATTGCTCACTGAAATGACGGAAGTCCCACATAGTCCCGGCTCAGCTGTTAATGTGGACACAAACCCTTGACTTCCTATTTCACCATCCGTGGACAGCCTGACGCTCATCACATTTCCAGATGAAATTAATTGCGGTGGGAGGCTGTGACCACAATAGGTTCCTATTACTAAGGCATTAGGATTTAAGCCATCCATTATTTCAACTAAGTCGCAATCACATTTACTGTACCCTATAGCAGTTTGGTTGACATTTTGGCAAGGGGCTACGTGGAACGACGTGAATTTGATTTTTATAACGGTGTCAGGTGGTGATATTATTGACCAATGACAATCTAAGAATTCTTCGTATACAGTATGATCCATGAAAGGAGATTTCAGAGCTTGCGACGACGCGGTTGTTAAATTAATAAGTCCACCACATTTTGCTGCTTCAGAATAGCTAAAGTAAACTTGAACTTTGAAGCCTTTAAAGTTTACACTAGCGTCGGATACAAACTGTAACAACGCTGTGGTCCCTTTGCTTCTAAGTGTTGTTGATGAGTTGTCATTACCACACATTAGCGCTAAACGCTTATCATTATCAATTTTAAGTCCGTCATATACTGCGATATAATCATTATAACAATCTGCTTGGCTTTCTAAGTCAATATAAAGGAATTTAAGTACAACAATCTTGGTAGGTGGTGCTTCAATGAACCACGTGCAGTTCATATCATATTCGTAATATTCAGAAAGCGATGATGTTAGTACAGCACTCTCGTTTACTCTGCCTCCACATGAATATATAAAATAAGCAATTCTAAATCCTTTCCTCTGTATAGATCTATCACTATTAAATGTTAATGATACTTTTTCAGACTGAGTTGTGACGGGAGGAATTTTGTCACCGCAGTAAACTTCGTAGAGATAGTTATAATTTGACTGGCCTGACACTGTTAAATTATCAGACAAACATTCAGGAGTAGAGCCTTCTAGTTCAAAATCAAGGAACTTGAGTACAACTTTGTTGTTTGGAGCAGATATTTCATATTGGCAACTCATACGTGGGCGGTAGTATGGAAAACCTGGACTGTATAAAAATTGTTCTTTAAGAGTTGCTACATAATTTCCACCGCATATAGAATCCCATTCAGCTTTGAATCCATCGAGATTTTTGTCAGCATCTGTACGTAAGACAACTTTCATGCGATTGAAGGTTGAATTATAAACTGGTGGTATGTTTCGTCCACATACCCTTGCTATCTCCGTGTAAACTTCGTCTTTCCAGTCATAAATTATGACAGCATCCTTAGTGCAATTAGTTGTTTCCTCAACAAAAAATCGTTCTACAAATTTAAGAGATACTCTGAAGCCTAAATCAGCCTGTATTTCCCAGGAGCATTCCTGGTTAGGTAAATAATTTTTAGGATGATTTGGTGATACAAATGTGGTTTGATCTGAACTAAGATATCCGCCACATTGGTCAGTAACAGCTCTAACCATAAGCTTTATATTTGTTTTGTTTTTCACATTCGAGTGATACTGAATGTACATGTCACTGAAATGCGTAACTAATGGGCTATCTAAAAGTGTTTCTTTGCAATATTCACCAATTAAAGGTGTGTTTTGTCTTGTGTTTGAACTTATTTTCAAATACTCGTCATCACAATTTAACGAGAAATGCCCTTCCATTTTAACTTCAACTCTGATATTCGGGCTTGTAAGAATCCAAGCACAATCTATGGTATCATTATAAGAATCGGGTAAGTTTAAAATATTTACAGGATCTTCTCCTACTTGAATAACACCACCACATGGTTGAAGTTTCCATTCTAAACGGAAGGAAAACGAACGCAATGTACTTTTTGTTGCAGTAACATCAATTATTGGTGATGGAATTCTGTATGATACTTCAGTATTCCCACAAATTTCCAGAGAAAACCTATTTTTAATAGGTGACCTAATAACGACTAGAGGATCAAAGTATTTACAACGTGTTCTGGTTACTGACGAATTTATCTTGGCCGTTAGAATTATGGAATTGTAAGTAAGATTTGTTATAAGAGCATTATAATCATTATTTGTGTTTGCTTGACTATTATAATGCCATTCACAAGTATAAGATCGGTTTAAGTCTGGTGATACGAGAACCTGGTTCATATCAGATAGATCTCCGCCGCATAGTGCTTGTTCGTCAGAGCTAAATCTAGCTTTGAAGCGGTGAGAGGTAAACGTACGGTTGCGCACTACATAAAGTGCCAATGCGTTTCCGGAAGACTCAAAAACGTTTGTTCCAGGTATATAATCGTCGCCAGGAATTGATTGTATATTAGTTTTAAAGGCAAGGTCATTGAAAATACCAATTCTGTGCTTTTCTGCGTCCATGTCTATAAACTCTAAACGCACTCTTCGAAACTTATTTGGTACTTTTACTAGCCAAAAGCAGTACCTTAATGTGGTTTCTTGAGGATAACTTGGAGAAGTTATGTAACCATCGGAAGCCGTTATTGTCTCACCACACATAGGTCGGGAAGAATTAAAGCTGATTCGAAATCCTCTATTGTCCGTTATTTGTTCCCATGCATCCGGCTTACCGATATGAAGTTTAATACTAAACTCACTTCTTGAAGTTTCAATCGGATCAAGGAAACGATCATCATCATTACATAAGCTTTTTAGTACGGTGATAGTATTATTGATAAACATAGTTTCTTCAATTGTTATTTTGGTTCCACAAGCTAACTCAGATTGAGGTAAATCAATATCATCGGGTTTAATTCGAAAAACGTGTCCTGGCGGTCCTATAATATGCCACTCACAGACTGTTCCGTAAGGGAGCATTTGCAGATGCGGGTACCCAGGCGATGTCAGTTCGCCGGCATCGGTGACAATGGTTCCACCACACGTATCAATGGACACGTTGGCTTTGAATCCATTTCGCGGTTCTGCCAACTGAGTTATGTATTTAATATACATTGTATTGCCAGTACTCTTAATAGTTCCAGGTCTATCTTTGCCACAATATTGACCGTGTAGAGGAGAATATTTCGATGATCCAAATCGTATTTCGACGGCTTCAGTTCCGCAATCATCGACGTGATCCAAGTCAAATCTATCAATAAAATCTATTCTAATAATTTCTCCAGGTGGGCCGGTAAAGACCCACTCACATTCTGAATACGGAACTGGTACTGATGGAAAATTTGGTGAATTTATTATTTCCCAATTGTGGTCAGAAGTGAGAGATGATGTTGAACCACATTCATAATTGTTCTCTTCGTAATTAACCACAAAACTTTGATATGTGACTGATCCCTTCGTGTAACTTATAAATAAAGTATTACTAGAAGTAATTATGTCTGCTTTATTTTCGTGATCGTATCCGCAATAGTTTCCACTTGCCAAAAGGGGCGCTTCCTCAGAATCGCCGTTTTTTAAAACAACGTATGTTGCGCAATCGTCATTTTTATTTGTAATATTAAAATGATTAAAATCTAATTTGATAGTTCTGCCTGAGCGCACTTTAACGACCCAGTTGCATTTGAATTTGGACAAATCCTCCGGCTGTACATCCCACCAAGTCGGGCCGACTTCACCGGACAAACTAGTCACGAGTCCTCCGCACTTAGATTTGACTCGAGCAAGAAATCCTTTCCTGGTAATGGATGAATCTGTTTTGAATTTAATTTTCATGTAAGTGGATGAATTAAAGCCTATTTTGGATGAGTCTGTAGTACATATATTTTCATTGACAGGCTTCCAATTTCCAGGAGTGTCAGAGGAATAAATAGAAACTGAATCTGCAAAACAAGAGTGGATATCTTCGACATTAAAATCTACGAAATCTAAACTTAAATGTCTTCCCATTTGTGATTTGTAAACCCATTCACAATTTAAATTATCTGAATAGTCCTTTGGATAATTTGGTGATGTTAAAGTAATCGTACCATTTTCTGCCAAAACTGTTACAGTCTCATTCGAACCACAGTTTATTCCATCTTCAGTTCCAGTTTCAGAAATTATAGAAGCTTTTGTCCAACTCATATGAAACATCGAACCCGTATTTGATTCATCCGTTGTAAGGGTCATGAAAACTACACTGGAGGAGCTCTGAATGACTTTAATTTCAACCTGTACACCATTTAGTTCTTCTAAAATTGGAGCAGTTGAGTCATATCCATCATAAATTGTTAATTTGTTATAGTTAACGTCGCTGTGTGAATAAATTTCCAAAACATCAAGTGTAATAGATATAGTATCTGAACCGGTAACGAGCACGCGCCAACTATATTCGCCAGATCCTAAATATCGAGTGGGGTACAATGGAGAAGATACCTCGCCACTATCTCCCGTAATATCATTTTCTCGTTGGAATCCATAATGTAAGAGAAAACCTTGACCACTGGTTTCGGAATTACTGTGGAATTTAACATATATTTGTGATGCTGTGCTATGATTGCTAGGAGTTTCACTACTACAATATACACCCAATAGCCGACCTGCACCGTTGTTTTCGCGAACTTCTACGTAGTCGTCGTTACAACCTTCAGAGAATTCTAAGTCAAATTGCTCGAATTGGACGTATGCAGTGTTCCCAGGGGATGATTTTAGTACCCATTCACAATCAGTGTTTACAGGATACGGGCCAGGGTAGTTCGGAGATGCAATGGTTCCTTCTTCTGAAGTTAATGCACCTCCGCAGGCGTTACTAAGTGGTGAATAGTGAGCTGCAAACATTCCAATAGTTCTACCGGTGTAACTACCGAACTCTATTGTCAAGGCACTGCCGCGGCTGACAATCATAGGAGGAACTTTGCGTCCACAATATTCTCCGATTAGCGGAGCATTACTGTCATCTCCGTCGAGAACTCGTAGGAAAGAGGCGGGGCATGTTCTACTTGTGACTACATTACTGTCTTTTGGCAACGACATTAGAGTTAATGTTAAATATATTTTTTTATCGGGTGAATCCGCCAGAATGGTCCAAATACAGCTTTTGTTGGTATGTTGAACAAAGTTATCGCTATGTATGATGCCCTCATGTGCAGCACTTATAAGAGCTCCACACGTAACAGTAAAGTTAGCTTTGAAACCTTTGGCCGTTCCATAAGCATCGGTTTTGAATTGCACACCTATGCTATTGTATTTGCTAACAAATTGTGTTCCATTTGAATTTGGACATATACGGTACGTGTAATTTGAGGAAGGTCTATAGGTTTTATCATAATCGTAGATTTGAATCGAATCTCCACAGACTCCTTCACCATCGTCGAATCCAAAATCAGAATAAAGATCAAGATCCATAAAGTTAAGTTCAACACGATGATATGCGGGGACGGAAATATACCAAAAACAATCCAAATTATTGTCATAATTCTTTGGGTAGTTCTTAGAGTATATGAGCCCCGATTTGGAATTCATAGGACCTCCACATTTCGAATTGACAGATCGAAATTGTGATGAGAAGTGAACATCCCTGAGCGTTGACCGTTTGGACAAACGCACCAACATGAAATTGCTATCAGATTGCACAGACGCTAATTCTCGATGGCAAATTTTTGTAAGAAGTGGAGCCATTGTATTTTGACCGTTATATATTTCAATGGCATCAGTAGAACAATTAGCGGTATCTGTCATATAAACGTCTGTAAATGAGATTGTGATACTCTTACCTGCTTGTGTTTCTATCAGCCACTCACAATCAAGTTCCTGGTCGTTAGTTTTACTTTTATCGAGGATTATCGAGCCTGTGGGTTTTTTAATATGTCCTCCACATCCATAACTGATCCATTCTAAACGGAACCCGGTGCGTGAATACGAGCGGTGAATACCAGAGGCAAATTTTATTTGCAATGTGTTACTCTTTGTACTAATTGGACGCGGAGTTGAACTGCCACAGATTTTACTAGAATAATTTGGATCAGATAACTCTTTTGTTTGCAAGTAATCAAGATGGCAATCGTCGTTGTGTATATATCTCACATATCTTATCCAATCACGATCAAATCGGCGGGAATTGTAAACATCAAAGTGTGTAAAGGTCACATTAATTTTATTTCCTTTGGGAACTGTGATGCTCCATATACAATTTAAGTTCAACGGGTAATTACTAGGATAACCTGGACTCTCAATTACTCCGTATCTTCCGGTTATATTGTGATTACATATTGTTTGATAATTAAATAGAAATCCTTTACCGCCCCAGTATATATCAGATCTAAATTTAATGAAAGCATAATTTGTTGATGTTTCGATGCTAGCTAGCTCCGGTGACATGGAACAATGTTTTCCTAATATGGAAGCAGTCGTATCGCGACCGTCAAATATTTCAACATAATCGTCTCTACAATTAAGAGTTCTTTCAAGATCAAGCTCTGTGAATGTAATATGGATTCGTGAACCTTCACTGGTAACTATTCTATAGAAACATTCGGCGTTTTCGTTGTAATCATTAGGATAGTTCGGCGATGATACAGATCCAGAAGGGCTCGTCAGTGTTCCTCCGCATCCTGTTATAGTACCATCCCATTCAATTTTGAACCCAGTCCCGGTTAAATATGAATCAGAATGAAAATGGAGATGTATGGCATTAGATAATGATACGATTCGTTTTGATTGGAACATCCCACAATACTGGCCAATCAGTGGTGAATTTTCGTTGCCACCGTTTCTTATTTCTAAAAAGTCACCGAAGTTACATTTGTTTTCTATAATAGGTCGTTCTAGATTAAACTGTGAAATGTTGAGCATGATCTGTTGGCCAGCCGGTACCATGATCACCCATGTGCAGTCGCGATTGGGTTCGTACGGCCGAGGCCAGCCGGGAGAGTATATGAAGCCATGAGTATTAATATACGCTCCACCGCAATGAGATTTTTCATCTAAAAATGTATACGATACAGAAAAACCAGAAGAACGTATACTGCCATCAGACTCAAAATTTAACATGAGCCGGTTAGTGGATGTGGTCAAGGCAGGAGGCGCGTGAGTACCACAGAATTTACCCAAAACATTATTTTCATTGTTATCGTCTATCTCTTGCAGCTCCAGGTAATCGCTGCCACAGCTTGGCATGTCCTCAATGTCAAACCTGTTCCATGTTAACTTTATGTGCATTCCTTCAGGAGCGATAAGTAACCACTTGCAGGTCTGATAGTTTTTGTAAGTAGCAGTATCTCCAGACGGGTGATTTATTAATCCAGTGATATTTCTGTGAATACCCCCGCACTCTGTATCGATAGTCGTATAGTTAGCGTAGAATCCCGTGCCCGAAAGGCTTAAATCAGATTTGAATCTTATGTACATATAGTTAAGAGTGGATGTTTGAACAGGCGGCGTGTGCGCGGCACCGCCACAGTATCTGCCTAGTAAAGTAGAGTTCTGGTCGTGGCCGTCCCTGACCTCAACGCTATCGTACCGGCAGTCGTAGTACCGGTTGTCTTCAATATCAAAATCTTGAAATGTTAATTCTATTGCTTTGCCGGGAACTGTTTTGATGATATAAACACACAATTTGTTCTCTGGATAACTAAACGGATAACCGGGTGATTTTATAATTCCACTATCACCTTCGATAGTTTTCTCGCATATGGCCTCGTATGTTATTCGAAAACCATCGGCGGGCATACTTCTGTCAGTTTTAAATTTAAAATATAGTTCATTCGACGATGATGTATATGATCTTGGAAAAGTAGTTCCACAAAATTTCCCGACGAGCCGTGAATCCGGAGATGGACCGTCATAAATTTTTAAATAATCGTATTGACATCTAAAAGACCGTTCTAGTTTGAATAATTTGAAGTCGATTTTTACCTTGGTATCCAAGCTAGTTTTAATTTTATACTCGCACAATAAATTACTTAGATAAAGCCCATTATAAGTAGGAGAAACAAGTTCCCCCTTATCGGCAGTGAAGTAACCTCCACAGCCAGGAACGCCTTCGACAGGCGCGTAAGCAATTTGAAATCCATATCCCGCACCGTAAGCGTCAGAATGAAAGTGTATCAACATATCGGAGCCTGCCGACTGCACGGGCGCGGGCTGTGTAGTGTTACAGTACCTATTGATAAGCGGATCCGTCATATGTTCACCGTCATAAATAGCTAAATAGTCGAAACTACAGTTTGAATGTGTTTCAATATCGAGAGCAAAGAAATTTAAGTTAATCCTTTTACCGAGAGTGGTCGTTAAGCGCCAATAGCAATCACGATTAGGAGGGTACGGGCCGGGAGAGCCTGGGGAGCTGATGTGACCGTGCGTAGTGGCGTCCACCTCACCCCCGCACACTGGGTTTATACTAGTCCAGTGTAGTGCGAACCCGTCTTTAGCTACAGTTTTGTCTGAATGGAACCAGAAATATAAATTGTTATGACTTGATACAATGTTACCGCCTTTAGGATAATTATTACCACAAAATCTTCCTATAAGTTGACTAGAAGATTTTCGACCATCGTGAATTTGTAGGAAATCATACAAACATTCGGGACTACCTTCTAAATTAAATTTACTGAACGTAACATTAATTACTTTATCAGGAGCTGTGTGTATTACCCAAGCGCATTGAGAATTATGTTTATACGTCGTATTAGTCAAAGGATAAACAATACTGCCTTCTTCGTTATCTAAAACGCCACCACAAGACTTTGTCCTTACCTGACACAAGGCCCCCGAGTACTGTGCCGCGCACTCACAACGGAAGCCTCCAATTGCACTGTCGTCTGGTCTACAGATTCCTCCGTTGTGGCAAGGATTCACTCCGCAAACGGCGGTGGGCATTTCACAGTGGGCGCCGCCGTAGCCCTTGAAACAGATACAGGTGTAGCCGGTACGAAGGGAATGGCATTGTCCGTGGATGCCACATGGATTGATTACACAACCATCAGTGAAGTTGCCCCCGCCTGTTGCAACGTAGCAGCCACTGATTCCTACTCCATCGCCTTCCATGCCGTCGGGGCATATACATTGTGCTGATTGGCCAGTTGGCGATACGCTTTCTATGCACTGCGCAGATGGGTGGCATCCTCCATGACCGATGTTGCACGTACCTCTCCACGAGCACGTAACTCCGTCACCTTGGTAGCCAGGTGGGCATGAACCACATATTCGGGAGCCGATGATGTTGTGACATGTCACTAAAGAACTGCAGCCTCCGTTGGGAATAGTTGTGCATTCGTCAATATCGTAACAGCTGTGACCGTCGCCTTCGTAACCAGAAGGACACTGTCCACATCGGAATGAGCCCGGCAGATTGATACAGTCAACCTTGGGGTTCACGGAACACCGAGGACCTTGATATGATTCACATTCGTTTATATCGGTTAAGCAAGCGACACCGGTACCATCCGTTGTCCATCCCTGGTCACATATGCATTGAACGCCCTCTCCTGAAGTTACTTGTATACAGGTTCCATGACCACACATTTCAAAGTTACCACCGGAACAATCTTTTTCCTTCCTAGTGCAATGTAAGCCAAACCAGCCAGATTTGCACAAACACTCATAAAATCCTGGTTTGTTGATGCACGTAGCTCCGTTTTGACAACCAAGGTCCGTTCCAGCGAAATTCCGGCATTCGTTTACATCGACGTCACAATCTCTACCTTCCCAATTTGAGGGGCAAAGACAATGGTAGCCGTTTACTAAGTTGAGGCAAGTTCCACCATGCTCGCATGGATGAGATTGACATTCGTCTTTTCCTCTATTATTTAATTGAATTTGAAGATTTAGCACTTTCCTGTGAATACTGTTAACTTTCCGCCAAAGCATTGATATATTGAAAAGGAAGTCATTCGGAAGCGTAGAATCCTTGTTCTCCAATATCTCAAGTCTTTCTAATATACCTTTTATGTTCTTGTCGGTGTTTTCATTATTCGATGGCTGGTACTGCGTTCCCTCACTCGGGAAGTTTGGTTTGAGTACGTTAATATCACCAACATAGATGTTCGATTTCGGTCCATTTGGGCGTAGATATATATTTTTATCAAATGCTGGTTCTAGAATTAGATCACCACCCGAAGTCTTGATTTTTGGACGGTCCTGGTAGATTTCACAATCAAGAGGAACAAAGCAAAGTACGCCTAGCAGGAAGAGACATTTTACGAGCGTGCTGGACATGATCCATGTGTCTAGGTAGACGGTTGTGTTCGCACTGTGTGCTGCACTGGTGCCTCGAGTGCCACTATGACTTGTATTATCAAAGGGGGCGTATTGCTGTACGCCCCTAGCGATGATTACTTGTTTATGATTAACTAATTCGGGCCATTTGGTGTAATCGATAATTAATATATTTATTCTTTAAATAACAAGTAATGCCCAGATACAATAAAAAATTATTATTCAACTAACTATCCATACTTACTATATAATATTATAAATTCGAAAGTAACTCTGTCTGTCTGTATGTTACCTTTTCACGGCTAAACCACAGAACGAATTTCGATAAAAGTTGGCAAGGAGATAGATGGCATCCTGGAGAAGGACATAATTATGGTACTTTTGTCTCAAAAATACTCCTTAAGGGGGTGATATAGGGGATGAATGTTTTTAAGGGAAACCCAGCATTTTTTGGATATGAAAACACTACAAAGTGAAAAATAACTTTAATTTCGGTGTCTTTGGTTTCGAATTTACGGTTTTTGCCACCGACTTCCGAAATTAAAGTTATTTTTCACTTTGTAGTGCTTTTTTTTTTGGAATTTGATTTTTAATTTTTTTGTAAAAAAAAAAATCTGAGTCAAGTCAAAGGCAAAGCATTTATTTCAAATAGGCCTTTGAAGGCACTTTTGAACGTCAAAATTTACAAAATATAGTATTGATTCTACCGCCACTTCCAAAATGTAGTTTTCGTATGGAGAAGAATGGGCAAGAAACTCCACCGTTACTGTAATTATTTTTTACTTTTTTGTTGTGGTACCTACCCCACACAAATTCAAATACCACTACTCAAACTCAAACTCAAAGCATTTATTTCAATTAAACCATGTACAGGCACTTTTGAATTGTCAAGGAGTCAGTCAGTCAGAAATATGAAGCTAGTTGCCCATTCCAAAACGTAGTAGGTACCTATGGAGAAGAACGGGCAAGAAACTCCACGGACACTCTTTTAAACAAAAAACTGTTACATAAAATTGGTTACATTATTCAAGTTGAAATTATACATGTGAGAACAATGTAAAAAGACGTGCACGTTAAAAGCGTCCGTAATAAAAAGATAAAAATAAAGAACAATTCAAAAATTTAAATTAATTAAAATAAGCCATGGCAGCTAAGAGATGACCAGTCACAACTGACGGCGCCCGTTCACGAACATGACACATGGATTAGCACCATTCAGCTCAACCATTTTGAAGGGAGCTAAATGATCCAACACACGCGCCACCATCAGCGAGACATCTGAGTGAGCATGACATACTCACAGCCGCCAGGGCACATTCAAGTCAATGAAAGACATATTACCCGGTGAATGGTAGCTCTTTAGTACATAGTACTCACACCAGTGCTATGCAATTATATAATACAAAGGAAATTGAGTTTATACAATGCAAAGATGGTGTTACAATCTTCAGCAGCTCCAACAGTATTTTCAAATGTTAATCAATTAGTTGTAGTTGTGGAGCAGGACCAGCATTGAGCCAAGCATTTTTATCAGAGATGTAATCCCCCAACTTATAATATGCCTGCCTGCATAGTGTGCGTTTTATACAAGATTTGAATTTCGTCTCATTCAGTTGAAGTATGTGGGGAGGAATTTTATTATAACATTTTAAACAGTACCCCATGAAGGATGAGTCTACTTTTGCCAGTCTAAAACCTGGTTGAACTAATAGGTCCCTATTTCTTGTGCTATAATTATGTCTATCACCTCTTTTACTAAAAAGATTTAAATTTTTTCTTACGTACATGATGTTTTCATAGATATATTGACAAGGTACCGTCATGATGTTAATATCCTTAAACAGTTCCCTTAGAGAGTCACGCCTGCGGAGATAATATATGGCTCTGATTGCTCTTTTCTGCAGAATAAAAATAGACTCGATGTCTGCAGCCCGTCCCCACAGTAAAATACCGTAAGACATGATACTATGAAAGTAACTAAAATAGACCAGCCTTGCGGTATCTACATCAGTAAATTGACGGATTTTTCTGACGGCATATGCTGCTGAACTTAGCCGTCCTGCAAGAGATGTTAAATGAGGACCCCATTGTAGCCTTGAGTCGAGCGTGATCCCCAGGAAAACAGTTTTATCGACGAATTCTAGTTTCTCTTGATTCAATACTATCTCACAGTCACTACTTTTGACATTTGGTAAAGAAAATTTTATGCACTTAGTTTTTTTTCCATTTAGTACTAAATTATTAGCAGTAAACCAATTTTGGACCTGCAGTAGGGCGTTATTTACGTCGTCAAAATTTGTAGCACGTCTATCTACCTTAAAAATTAAGGAAGTATCGTCAGCAAATAACACCATTTGTGGTTGATTTTTTAATAAATGGAGTAGATCGTTAATATACACTAAAAAGAGGAATGGACCCAATATCGAACCCTGTGGCACACCCATTTTTACTTTTAAACCTAATGAATTGACACCATTTATTTGAACTTGCTGTTGTCTATCATTTAAATAAGATTTTACTAAATTGAGCGCAAGCTACCTGCTATGCAAATAACAGTGGCAGGAAGTTATCATCATATCATCGATATAAACTAAGTGGGAAAAATATGTAACATTGAGGTTAACTCAAAAACTATCCAAGCAAGTTAATAAAAATATGGGTGGTCCCATATAAATTTTCGGGAGCTAACCCTTTCAAACAAAAAAAATATTTTCAAAATTGGTCCAGAATTGACGGAAAATCGGTGAAAACATAAAAAAAAAAACATACACAAAGTCGAACATAGAACCTCCTCCTATTCCGAATAGGAGGAGGTTCGGTTAAAAATTCATATTCATGCTTTTGGTAAGAAATAAAGAATTACGTGTATCAGCGTTTTTGTAAAATCGGGGTTTATATAAAAATTCACATTTAATTTATTATTGATTTTTTGTGTCTTATTTTTAAGAGATTTCAGAAATTTTATTGAGTCATAATCCGTATCGTGAATTAATATTTATAGTCTTTATTTAATTAAAATCGGCCCGCTCTGTCAAAAGATATTACAATATAAAGTCATAAACTAACCTTTCTAATATAATTATGTACCTAGCTTAGGGTCGGGCCACACCTGCCGAACGTTCCGCGGCGGAACGTTCGGTTGAATACGCTCCTAATAAACATACGGAGTTCAAGTTACCTATGACACATCAGCCGAACGTTACGTCCATAGAAATATGACGCGACGGAGCGTTCCGCCGCGGAACGTTCGGCAGGTGTGGCGCTAGGCTTAGATAATACGTGGTCAATGGTGGCACTGAATAAGTACCTATTACAAATTAATGGTGATAGTAATAGTAAAATGAATAATTAGTATTTTAAAGGAAAACAGAATCATGAAAACTGTTTTATTTGTTTGAAAAAACCAGACTAGGTGTGAGTAGGACTTTGTGCTTGCTCGGCTGCCCGAAATCCCAAACCCGGATTGAAGGACAAACTTTATTTTTCATTTGAAAAAGAACTACTTATTAATAGATTGGAGAGTACCAATTTGAATGAAATACAGACTAAATGTTATTTCAAGACACGGCCTATAAATTTTTGATCCCGGATTGAAGAATAAACTTCACAGCTCATAAACAACATGTAAAAAAAACCTGTCCGGTCCGTGTTTTTAGGTATCGTACTAAGAGTTCATTTCTCGCCAAAGTTGAAGTCCCAAATAGGCTTTGGTTTATATGCGGCATGAATGGCTGTATTTTTAACCGACTTCCTTATATTGTGTTGACGTGAACGGGCGCCGTCGGTTGAGACTGGTCATCTCTTTTCTGCCAAGGCTTATTTTAAATCTTATACTTTGAATTGTTTCTATTTCTTTTTTTCACATTGTTCTCACATATAGAAGCAACAAGAATAATGTACCCAGGATTTTGTAATGTCTTTATTTAAAAGAGTGTCCTGGGAGTTTCTTGCCCGTTCTTCTCCACAGAGATCTACTTTTTGGAATGGGCGACTAGCTTCAACTTTCTGACTAACTGACCGACTCTTTGACAATTCAAAAGTGCCTGTAAATGGTTTAATTGAAATAAATGCTTTGAGTTTGAGTTTGAAAGTTTAATTATCGTAACAAGATTCAAGAGACCATAAATCTAAGTTTTTGACTTTTTTTGTCGTCAAAAGTCGTTTTCAGAGGAACTTGACGAATTCGATGACGAATCAGATTTTTTACGGCTACGCGCCTGTACTCTATCCGCCATCGTAACAAAATTTAATTTCTAAACTATTTTATTGTATTGTTCTATATTATACTATCACTTTTCAGTCTATTCACTTTTTTGTAAAACAATCTTTAATATTTTATATTTCTAAGCATATACCGAACGATAACCGCCTGGCCGCAGGACATTCGCTACAGCGAAAATTTGCGCGGTGCAAACGACGAAGCGTCTTGCGACTAAAACAAATGTATACAAAAATATGTACTAGTCATGCCACGCGCAGCGGCGAACGGCGGGGCGAACGGCGAAATTCGCCGAGCGAATCGCACGAGCGTCTGGCGGCGCGGCGGGCGACGGAAACAAATGTATGAATCAGTATACGGCGCATGCCACGGGTGTCGCGCGGCAGACGCGGCGAATAGTGCAGAAACCAAACTCAGTTAAACGCGATAAACTCAAAAACTACCTACCGAACGGATTATCAAACAGTTTTCACCAATGGATGGAGTGATTCATGCGGAAGGTTTTAGTGTATAATTCATTAATGTATTGTGTAAATGTGCTGAATTATGACGATTAAAGACGAAGATGTCGGAAAAAATTACGCCGACTGGGAGCTTTACTGGCGTGCGTCGCCTAAATCGTTAGAGATACATGAAATTTATGTTCTACAGGATTGAATTTTGAAAATTTCAACAAAAACGTCCGCGATAACATATTATTATGTCTATTGTATAAGGATGACCCACAGTAACCATTATTAGATATCTTTCAGAAGTTGATAATAATATCATTGTTATTTCCGACGCTATTTTGACCGGGTTCATATTAATCCTTATCCAATTAAATAATATGCTTTTTATATTGGGCATTTAATATAGATTAAAATATGAGTGTATGTCATTAGTTCGATCAACAGGTGTGCGACATGTCATAACCTCGACAAGTCGTTTGTTCGACAGGTCGCTTGTGCGACAGGTCGTTACTTCGACAAGCAATGTACGTTAAACAAATATGGCTTCTAGATAATACGGCGGTCGATACCGATGGCGCTACTACTTTTTACTCGACTGCCCTGGGGCAGTCAAGAAGAAGAGCACCAAAGAAATATACCCTACTTCTGTGGTATCAAATACAAACTAGTAATGAGTAAATTCCATGCATTGTTTTTTTAGTTTTCGTGACCACGTAATACCGACGTCGCTTGACTGCGGTAGGGCTGCCGATCGGCATTTTCTTGGTTTAAGTAAACCAGTGGCTTCTAACTAGTGGTCCGCAGGAGTCAAAATATGGTCCGCAAACGATTACAAATTTCGCGGGCGATGCATCGCCTCGCACCGATTATTGTGAGTGGCGAGACTGCGGGAGTCGCGGGGCCCGGAGGAGGGGTAATAGGGGTATCCCATAATCATTGTATTGTCGCTTGCATGAGCCGGTCAGTTGTAAGCGTGCGCAAGGATCGAGTGTTGATTGATAAACTTTATCGTTACGTCCCAGAATATTATGAAAAAGAAGCTAAAGTTGATCAAAAACTGAATCGCGACCTTTTTAGCACGGATGCTGGTGAAGTTACAGAAGAAATCTGGGAAGAACACTTGAGAAGTTTTGGCGTAAAAAAGCAATTTCTTACACCAAAATTAGAGAAATCGCCTTACGCTATCTTATGGTTTCCTCAACAACTTATTTATGTGAAAAAAGGGGTTTCTGCTTTGTTGGTAAATAAAAACAAGGCCATCAATCGATTGAAAATAAGTGATGATTTGTGCAGATGCAAGCTCAAAAATCACATTGATTCAAAATGTACCTATCTGTACTTTCTGAAAAATGTTTTCTTTTAACCGATAAAGGCCCCACCGTGTCCATTTACTAATAATGTTAATGCATGTTACTGAGTTGAGTTTTTAAATAAAGTTTATTTTCGGATTGATTCAGTTTATTTTTACATTATTACACATTATTTTAAGCCTATATTATGGGATATCAAAATGAAGAACGTTGTACAAAAATATAAAAAGTAGTAGCCCCATCGGTATTGAGCACCGTATTACATATATGTCATAATTTTGTTTAACGTACATTGCTTGTCGAAGTAACGACCTGTCGCACAAGCGACCTGTCGAACAAACGACTTGTCGACCTTATGACATGTCGCACACCTGTTGATCGAACTAATGACATACACTCGCCTTGACATCATATCATTTAAATGAATAGTTTAAAATATATCGCAGATCAGATTCAAAATAGTTTGGAAAATCCAAAAGTGCACGCCTCATACTTATCACTCATTCACAAAGACATTAAATTATCTCATTCATAAACGAAAAAGAAATTCAAAACATAGTTTAAAAATGAACAATTTATCACTTTTCATGAAGTCGTAATGTCAACGACTGACAAAGATATTTACTTGGCGGTTGCTAGGCAACTTCAAGACAAAGGCACAGATTATTACAGATGGGACTCTCCGCAAAATCATTTAAATAAAAAGCGATTCTTGCTACGACACAATAAAGTGCGATTCAGGTCGCACAACGTTAATTACCTACAGTTATATTCACCTACAAGTTGCCTCTCTTTCTAGCGCGTAACTCTTATACCTTCTGACCACGTCAGGGTTGTCATCTTTTAAAGAATAATTAGATAATTAAGTAGGTACCAGCTCTTGGTGTATTTTTAAATGTACCACCAATCCGTCACGTCACCTGCTGCTGCCGCCTGCGGTAAATGGAGACTAAACAAATTAAAGTACGTCGGTACTTTAATTTGTTTAGTCTCCATTATTTATTAATATGTACCTACCTATGTAACTGGGCAAATAAAAAAGTATGTACGAATACCCTGTTGTCTACATAATAAAAAATTTACTAAGTACATAATATTTAGTTATGGTTACACTAAGTCCGTGGTGTACCTACCACGGATACGACCAAAAAAATATTTAATTATGTACTTTCCTACCTATACTTATCGAAGCCTGAACCTGACCTTGTAAACAGAACTTGTAAGTACCTAACTATACTAAGTATAATAATAATGAATATTTAAGAACTACGTAAATTCGTGTGCCTTATATAAGAATAACCATTAATGTAAACGTTTGGTACCTATACTACCTACCAAACGTTTACATTAATTGCTATTCATAGGTCATTACTAATTACTTAAAGGTAGACGTGCATTTCTTTACCTTTTCGTGTCCTTTGGAAGTGAGAAAAACGTGAGGTTCGGATTATTATATAAGCAGCCAAATGGGATGCAATAAACTGCTGCCTTCATTTTAGT
This sequence comes from Conistra vaccinii, assembly GCA_948150665.1. Taxonomy (NCBI): domain Eukaryota; kingdom Metazoa; phylum Arthropoda; class Insecta; order Lepidoptera; family Noctuidae; genus Conistra; species Conistra vaccinii. Next base: position 1,704,062 of record OX411324.1, read on the forward strand.
ATTATTAGTTTTAATATCTTGCGACAAACGGCGCGCGGCAGCCCTACTAAATAGGCACAGTGAGACGAGCCCGCCGGGTACTTGTAGCTTCATACCTAAACTGCGGAGTGTCCCATCCCGATATCCCTGACAAAGGTTGGAAATATTTAGTTAAAGATATTATATTTTAGTTAGTATTTTATTAATTATAATTAAACTACTTTGAATAAAAGAGCCATTTTCAATAGGGTTCCTTCTACGGCTGAAACGAATGTATAAAAAAAATTGACTCAATTAATTGATTTTATCGCAAGCTACAATGTTTTCAGGGTTCATAAATTGACGGACAGGATTTTTTTTTCAACTATTTTTATGCTTTTTCCATTTCTGTTGCATTAAATCAATTGTTAAAAAGTACAGTATTAATCTCCATTTAATCATCTATACAATGGTATATAAATTAAGTAGGTTCTGTGTACTAGCAGGAGTGTAACAATAAAAACAGTTACAGAAATGGGGCAAAAATTTTTTTTCGATCGTAGAGCACACTCTAATGCTTCGCATTACGAGTCGTGCAATTACGCGTAATGAAATAGGAACGCGGGCGCAGCGGTAGGAGTCAATGACCTTTTCCTCGGCGGCTATTAGGTATAGAATGTCTAGTGGGATATTTTCCGACATCCAAGCAGGCCAAGCCGCGGGCAAAAGTTAGTATAACAGTTTCACCACTTATTCGGGTATAATCGAAAAAAAAAACTGGATATAAGTAGTCTGTATTCTAAATATGTATTATACCATGAACCAAAACTACTACTTCTCTCCAAGCAATATCGAGATAATTTTAAAGACATTTCGCTCTCGGTCTATACTGGTCGCGGCTGCGAACGCCACTGCCCGTGGCCTGGAAAATTGCCGCATCGATTGCCGCCCCGCAAGACGCACCGCCGCTCGCGCCGCCCTGTCTCGTGGCCAGGCCGCCAAATAAACTAATTAAAACTATAATTTTCTAAGAATTCTTAGACTATCGAACGCTAAAAAAACGTTAACTTTTAAAAGATGTGAACCGTCCGAAAACGGACGCTAATGAACGATTTGGCGCGCTGCGGCCATCTGGTGAACGCGGGCGGAAATTATACGTCATCATCGTGTTGTCAAGAGGGAGAATGAGATAGTTGCATACATATACCTAAATAAATGTGACACGAAAACGGAAGATGCTAGACTGAAAAGTTTATATGACCCCGAATGAGGCCGAAGGACACAACTTTAATTTTTAACATAGAGCGACTGCCTATCGGATCTCCACAACCTAGTTACAGGGTAATTATGATACTACGCGGTACCGCGGTGGTTGTTCACTTGTTATAGTGTGGCCATTAGTGCTGTGCACTCCCTGAGGTATGCGCGCGGCGAGACGGGGGGGAGAATCGGCTGCTGCGCTCTGTCAGTTCACCTCCCACCTCGCCGCGCATACCTCAGGGAGTGCACAGCACTAATGGCCACAATATAGTGGTGGGTTGTCGATGGTGGATTTATGTAAGATTAAAAATGTATAAATGTTATCTTATCAAACACTCACCCTGTATTCTCTTTATCCTCTATTACTTGGGACATAATATGTAGTAACTGGCGAAAGGTTTGTTTCGAATCTGAAAACAATGACTTTAATCATCATTTTGTACAACTGTTGCTATGGGATCAATTCGAAAAATCATAAAATGTTTCTCACCTTTTTTATTTCTAGCTCGATTTATTTTAAATGTTTTAAAGCTGGTCGCACATTTGACAGCAACGTATGCGCCGTACGCGCCGCATCTTAGAATTCGTTGTATGAAATCATGTGAAACCTCGCACAATTCACCCGCACCGTAAGCACCTTATTTCGTAAAATTCCGTAGGCATCCAAATATTGAGGGAAGCATTCTAATGACGTCATATAATACGGCGCGTTCGGCGCGTGCTGATAAAAACTGCAAAAGTTGTTGGCAATACCAATACCTAAAGATTTGCGTACGGCGCGTACTGCGCGTATGCGCGAAGCCATCATAATCAGTAAATGCGGTGCGTACGATGCTGATAAATGTGCGACCACCTTAAGAGTACATCGTGTGGGAATCTCAAACCGGCTAAGATTTTACCGCGCAAAAGCCTATCCATAGGATTCTTCTACGCTTTGGAATGGGCACGCTTCATCTTTCTGGCTGACCGACTCAAATGATTTCGCGGAGTGAACCATTTGTATTCATGTGACAATACGCACATGAATCCGAAAAGTCAGATGAAGTCATAACTTTAGACTTGACAAGCCGACAATGGCCACACTACTAAGCTATCGCTGCTATTCAAATCATCAAAACAAAATATGGCGACGTTGGGAATTTGAAAGAGAGAAAAAAATACATGCTAACAGGTACAAAAGTTTATTACAAAAATCTCACAATCAGTCAGTTTTAAATTTAATACGAATCGAAATAAAATTAACTAATCAAGCTTTTTTACATAAAATAATATAAATGCAAATATAAATGGCAACTGCAAATAATCACAAATAATTTTCTTTTTATAAATTATTTTACATTTCGGTTTGTCACAGGCCTATAGAGTAAGTTGTTACATTGGAGACGAAAAAAAAACTTTGAAGAGGGGGAACACTGGTATTCTGTATTATTTCTACTTTACATTGTAACAACCAATCAATTTTTAAGAGGGTGCATCCTAAAAGTTGGCAACGTTGTAAATATCTGTCAAATAGTTACCCGTTTTGATTAATTTGGAAATAATACTGTATGGAAATAAGAAATTTGGCTAACTTACTAGAATATTAATAATGAATTGCAATTATAACATTGAATTTGATGTTGTACCCGTTTTAGGTGTAAAAAAGGCATTTGGAAAGTTTCCAAATACTTTTTTTACATCTAAAACTGACTATTCGGTGTTACGATATTAATTGTTGCATTTCTAAATTAATATTCTAGTTCGCTAGTTAGCCACATTTTTTATTTCCATACATAGAAAAAATATTCGAATAATCAAAACAGCGAAATTTTTGACATCTATTTGCGACGATGCCACTTTCAGAATAAACCCTCTTAAGACCTAGACCAAATATTTTTGATATTCGAATAGCTAAAGAGGTTCCATAAAGAATATGAATTAAAAATTCCCGACTAATTAAAAAGTTATGCAACAACGCGAAATTTCGCGGGAATTCTGATTTTTTAGATCACATTAATATTTGTGTAATGTGTAGTTATTTTTTCGGTCGGTAAACCGTTGTACTTTTAGAGGTATGAGGAACAGGGTGTCAAAAGTTCGCTCATCCTCTATAAAAAAGGGAGGATCCTCCGACCAGACGTGTGTCTAGCGGGCAACTACACCCAAAGATTTAGAAAGTTTTATATAAATACTGCTCGTCAAAATTTGTGTGACGTCAGGATTTTTGTATGACTTCAGGTCTTTGATGCATAGTTCGCATGTGGTGATGTAGATGCCACATACTCGTCATTATTCTAAACGCTTGCGATAGTTACACTCACGGAATGAAAAAGCTAAGCAATTTTCACAAAGTAGAGAATCATTTACATTGATCATGTTGGCAGTACGAAGTCGGAAGTATCTAATAATAATCTCATGCACGATGCAAGTAAAAAATGACTTAACATTTTAATTCCCCGACTGTAAATTAATTTGTTCTATAACACTGAGTAACATAAAATTTCGCCTCTCGTTGACTTGATTTATCTACACGGTATTTCGGAATTCGTCGAATTCTTTAAAAATACAAGAGTCAAAGACATGGGTTAAAGGTATTACACGACTTTGGAAACACTTAAGTTATGTTATTAAACAATAGAGCTGATTCTTTTGTTTAACAATAAACTAATATTAGAGTACAACTATATTTGAATAATAGAAAATGCAAGTAATAGCTCAGAGCTGCCAAACTAATTGTTCAACTTCAGTGTGTTTCAGGCTTTACTTTATTTCGACAGTCCGGTCGTGAGAATGCGCTCCTGGCACTGTCATTTGGACAATTTCTAATAGTAATAAGGATCAAATTCGCAAAACACATAGTTATATGAAATTGACACTGTTACGTACTTATTGGAACGAGTTAGGAAATACTTCTAAATTAATTGGTTCATTTAAAATTCCGTGTCATGTGAAAATACGGCTATAGCCTAAGTTAAGAACACAGCAAAATCAGCGTCAGTCAATTTAAACTTAAACCAGAGTTGTAAGTACAGTTACTGGGCGTAACGACGCTATACAAACCCGAATTTATTCTAAAACTCATTATGTATTTACGTGCGGGTACTGTTATACCGTTGATAATATGGTTGCATATATCATGCATATGCATTTTCATAAACATATTTTTATCAAGGTACAACACTGAATGTGTGTGTAAGCACAGGAGCACTCGGTACCGTCAAGACAATGGCGAAATCGGAAGTGTGTGTGTGTACGTGCGGTGTGTGGGTGACCATGTGGGGGTGCGTGAGTATGTGTGTGTTTGGGGTGTATGTGAGTGTGTGAGGGTCTGTGCGTGATGGATGTGTGTGTACGTGTGTTATGTGCTGACGTCTTTACGTACACATTCACAGCTTGATTGTACCCTTTGTTACCAGATGAACGCGCATCGCTTCGTAAGATTAAATACTGTAACTTATTATTTATTTATTTAACTACAAAACAGTCAATAATGGGGCAAAAAATAGATGCCTTACTTAGCTGCGATACAGGTCATAGTTTCTTTGTAATTCCGTCATTATCACTGGTTACAGTAAAAATTATAGCAAATAAATATTTTCAGGATAAGTTTGATTTTTATCAGTTTCAACGTTTTAAATTTTTAACTAAGTAGATCGATAACGACAAAATTTTACTAAGCACGTTAACAAAGAACATACGTCAGTAGGTGCACTGTAACCTACTAATAGTAATATATATAGCTAATTTATAATATGTATAATAACTAATAAAAACTTGTTTACAATATTTTATTTACAACATTTATGGAGAAACACATAAAATATAAGACCGAAAGAAAGAAAACAAACATTTCTTATGTCTAAGGCCGCTTGCCCACTGGTCGGTAAGTGTGCGGGGCGATATCGTTTCGGTACTGCGTGACGTCACGCATTTTACTGCATCGGTACTGGAAGCTTACCGCGCAGTGTTTCCACTTTTAGGGATTTCTCCCTGTTTTAGGGAAAAAATACCAATATTAAGTTTGGTTTAGGGATATTTTATTTTGACAGGGATTTGGGGAATTTAGGGGTTAATATGAATTTAAGTTGGTAACCTTATTGTTTATAGTAGGCATCACCCAATATATTACTTGTGTCTATGGCACCACCGATTTATTAAAGGATTCGATTTATTCAACCACCGATTTATTCCCTCAACCCAAACTCATAATGAATGCAATTCATCAAATTTTAATTTACCATGTTAATTGTGCCATTAACTTATTATTTATAATCATGCTCCCTAAACCAAGGAAATTTGAAGATTTTTTAGGGAAATTTAGGGATAATTCATTCAGAAACTGGAGAAAATCCAAAAACAAGTGAATTATATAGTACGAGAGCCCATGACCAAAACCATGTCACATCGTTTTACGGGAATCATTGTAAAAAAATCTTTACGTTTTGATGATTCTGAACCCGACTCGGTGGGCAGTACCGGTCAGAAACGTTACAGTTTTATGGGAGCCTATTTCTGCTATGTCAAAAAAAATTGGCAGACGGTTTCATCACAATGTGTCTGATAATAAAAATATACAAAGATTTCGTAATTTTATTACTAAAAAGTTTGTTTTCAGATATTTCCGTTGCGTCACTTTGCGTGTCAAACGTGGCCTGAGCACATTTCCAAAAATGACGTATTCGAATCAACTGACCAATGTTCACCAGAAAACAAGATTTTCAGATGGATTGCTATGGGTTTTATTGTTTGCCTCAAATTTAATTTTCTCAAATGGTCTCTTGGGTACGTACTCGAAGCTACTGGTTTCTGAAAATGGTGTTTTCGGTATGTAAAATCTATCATTTTTAAACATGATAAAAAAGAATTATCAACATATTTAAAAATGCGGTCAGGTCAGAAGATGTGACGCGGAAAATTTCTGAAAATAGGAGTTTTGAATTTAAGAATAACCAAATCTATCGTTTTTATACGATTTTGTTCGTAAAACGATAAGGCAAAAATGTTGGTCATGCTCTCTCGTACTAATTGAATTAATTTGAATTTGGAATTCTAGATGAAAGCAGTGCAGTACACAGATATAGATATATAATAATACCTAGATAAGACAAGTATCACGATCTGTATGAAAACCATGCGTGGCATTTTTAAAAAATGATCAAAGCGCCTATACCATGAAACTGAAGCGCTATACGATAGTATCACTTGTTTCGATTGTCATAACCTGTTAACACTCAACGTCACATCAACCGTTCCTAGTAAAAAGCTATAAAGTATTACGAATATAGGCATTTTCTATTTTATTATTTATGTCCGACTAGCGCGGCGGACAGGCGCAGACCATAGACTATATTATATAAAATGAGACACACTGAGCCACGTTCGGGCACGCGAAGTAGATGCTCTTGCGCTATCCAGGTATATCTATATCTGTGTGCAGTACCGATTCGGTACAGAGTGCTTACCGACCAGTGAGGAAACATAAGCAGTACCGCGCAGTACTGTACAGTACTGCGCGGTAAAATACCGACCAATGGGCAAGCGGCCTAAGTTGGTGACAGAAGTGTTGTAGCGTGTCGTATGTCAGGTCTTGTTTCCAATTGATGTTATTTCTACGAACACAAACAACAACTTTACGCAAGTGTTAATAAAGTTGATTTTAGACTGACTAGTACTGTTGAAAAGGTCATAAAAAATATGAAGTTGTTACGCAAACTGAACCTTGTGTGTAAGCATTTTTAATTTTTTGGCACTAAATTGCGAACTCAGATTACGAGCGAGCGTGAGTGCAGTCATGGACACGGATTGATTAACAAATCTACAGGGTCAAATTAAATTAGCTAGCGAAACTCCGCAGAAGGGTATCGATATTTAAACATATGATAAAACACAAGAAAACAGATTTTTTCAAGTCAAACTTCAATTTAAAATTTTTTATTTTTGGTTTATCGTGTTTGGTTATAGAGTACTCGTATTTTTGTGTTTTTTTGGACATTAACCGCAGGTAATGTAGTCACTTGAAATAAGGGTTTTTTTTTGTGAAACCTTTACAGAAGTGATGGGTTTCGAAATCAAAATATCTATGATAAAACAAAAAAAAAAAAATATTTTCTCAACTCATACTTTAAGTAAAATCACTAGAACGAACGTTGACCCAAAAAAAAATCTTCAGTACTTATTTATTTACTATCGTGTTTAGATATCGATACGATACCCATCACGTCAGCGGAGTTTCGCTAGCTAATTTGGATACACTTCCTTTTATTTCTTCACGAGCATCTTTATGCGTTTCTCCTCAACTTATTTTGTTTAATACTATATAATACAAATAATAGAGATTTTATTCTTATAACGATTATTGAGGCACGAACAGTGAAATAGCACCAAGTAGTTATTTCACACTCTACGAACAAAACTTCCAGATCAGTGTTAATTACGTCAAGTAATGCGCCATTTTATTGTGCGTTTTATTTCATCCTACAATGTTTTATTGGATACTTACACTTTTTTAGTATAAAAAAAATTACGTATGTCTGGTTCGTCTATAAATGATAATGTGAAACAACTGTTGTAGTACGGTACATACAGCAATATTAGACTAACAGCTAGGCTAAGTAATTAGATACGTCATAGGCAAATACCTTGGCGTTTGTCACATAATTTATAAAAAAAAAAAGGCGGTCAGTGTTTGTGTTGAAGCTGTATAAGTAGGTAGAGGCGGTCAGGCGGGACTTGAGTAGATGTGAGACAGGAGAGGGATCGATAGTGCTTTGGGTCGCGACACGACAGTGGACGTGAGGGGCGGAGAATGGAGTTGCCACACTTATCGAAGCGGAATCAATTTGAGCTGATCACGTACCACTTTTCGATTGGAAATTCGGCACGATGCAAACGATCGGTGTCGAGTCGGGTTATCCTGACCGGCTCAAGCCGATTCCGTGTAAGTATGGTCACTCTCGAAAACAATCGGTGCTTTCGGGAGTGACCACATTTGCACGTGAGGCCGGCACGTGAAGTTACACACGTGGCTCGCACGAAGAGCGTTTGCCCTGTCATCTCGTGTGGCTAATTCTGCGTGCGTGCGGTCGATTGCACGCGTTAGATTAACTCGGGTCGGCACTACTGGCGTCAGTAGAGAGGCGGCGCGCGCGCGGCGGGCTCGGGCTCGGACTGTCGGCACTGCTGGTACTGGCGTCAGTACAGCGGCGGCGCGGGCGAGGGCGGCGGCGCGCGCGCGGCGGGCTCGGGCTCGGACTGTCGGCACTGCTGGTACTGGCGTCAGTACAGCGGCGGCGCGGGCGAGGGCGGCGGCGCGCGCGCGGCGGGCTCGGGCTCGGACTGTCGGCACTGCTGGTACTGGCGTCAGTACAGCGGCGGCGCGGGCGAGGGCGGCGGCGCGCGCGCGGCGGGCTCGGGCTCGGACTGTCGGCACTGCTGGTACTGGCGTCAGTACAGCGGCGGCGCGGGCGAGGGCGGCGGCGCGCGCGCGGCGGGCTCGGGCTCGGACTGTCGGCACTGCTGGTACTGGCGTCAGTACAGCGGCGGCGCGGGCGAGGGCGGCGGCGCGCGCGCGGCGGGCTCGGGCTCGGACTGTCGGCACTGCTGGTACTGGCGTCAGTACAGCGGCGGCGCGGGCGAGGGCGGCGGCGCGCGCGCGGCGGGCTCGGGCTCGGACTGTCGGCACTGCTGGTACTGGCGTCAGTACAGCGGCGGCGCGGGCGAGGGCGGCGGCGCGCGCGCGGCGGGCTCGGGCTCGGACTGTCGGCACTGCTGGTACTGGCGTCAGTACAGCGGCGGCGCGGGCGAGGGCGGCGGCGCGCGCGCGGCGGGCTCGGGCTCGGACTGTCGGCACTGCTGGTACTGGCGTCAGTACAGCGGCGGCGCGGGCGAGGGCGGCGGCGCGCGCGCGGCGGGCTCGGGCTCGGACTGTCGGCACTGCTGGTACTGGCGTCAGTACAGCGGCGGCGCGGGCGAGGGCGGCGGCGCGCGCGCGGCGGGCTCGGGCTCGGACTGTCGGCACTGCTGGTACTGGCGTCAGTACAGCGGCGGCGCGGGCGAGGGCGGCGGCGCGCGCGCGGCGGGCTCGGGCTCGGACTGTCGGCACTGCTGGTACTGGCGTCAGTACAGCGGCGGCGCGGGCGAGGGCGGCGGCGCGCGCGCGGCGGGCTCGGGCTCGGACTCGCCCGCGTCAGTGGAGGCCGGCGTGGGCGGTGGCGGGCGGTTGGAGGCGCGGTAGTGGCGGTAGGCGCGGCGGCGCGGGGCCGCGTCGTCGCTGCCCGTGGCCGGCGACGGCGGCGGGTTGGCCGTGGGCCGCGGGTAGCGCGCGCAGTTGCTGTCCAACGTGCTGCAACGATAGATCTTTATGTTTGAGGACCAGTATGATTTGTATATGATAAAAGAAAAAAGAAATGAAACGAAGTTGGTATACTGACTCGGTGTAAGTGGTGGTGAGGGCGACGAGAGCGGTGAGGTCGCGTTTGTGCAGCGGCACGAGCGAGGGTGCCAGGTCGGGCTGCAGCGCGGCGGGGCCGGGCGCGCGCGCGCGCGGGCGGGGCGCGCGGGCCCCGCGGCGCACGCGGCGCAGCGCGGCCCAGGCGGCCCCCAGGCCGGCGGCGGCGCCCACGACGCAGCCGCACACGAGGAAGGCGCTGGCGCGGCGCGCGGCGGGCGCGGAGTGCTCCCTGGTGGCGCCGGCGAAGCCGCAGGTGGCGGCGGCCTCGTCGGAGCCGTCCTCGCAGTGCTGGTGCCCGTCGCACAGCAGTCGCGGCGCGAGGCACAGGCGCTCGTCGCATCTGCAGTAGAACACATATTGTAAAAACTATAATACACTGGTACACGGATATCTGAATCGAGCCAAAGGAGAAAACCAAACTCCATAGAAACTTGGGCCCAGCGTTACAGGGCTGGGATTTGGCCTTATATTAGAGCATTTAGGAAGGATTCACGACGCTAATTTTCACGTCTCCCAGCAATGGCCAAATCGGTAAAATCAGACAATGTTTACATTTTAGGTTATTTTTATTATTTGAGGTATTCAAATAAAAAATGATATATTTGAGGCTTTGTTTGTTTCCTACGTTAATTAGGCAACCACATGCGCTGTGCTGCAGCACCTGCAGCCTATCACGATGCGGTTAAAACCTCCTTGTAGGTACCCACATAAAAAGCGCTTAGCGGGTGATTTATCTGTATGATCTTACTGAAAACCTCAGCTGAAAACTATGTTTATTAGACAAAGCCCACTTAGAACACTACTGGCTTGCATTTGCTAATATTGTATGTATCTACAAGGGGAGTTGAAGCAATCACGGATTACAGTAATCTGAGATTGCAATAATATATTAAAGTAAAACACACATAGGTAATCGTGATGAATCGTTTTATTAATCACCTTCTTCATTAGGACTATCATTATATAATACAGTATCCAGAAATTGTGCAGGAGGCAATTGAGTACATACCCTGGTGCCGTGCCAACTAAGCCCAACTAAAATACCATAATTATGCTCATGGTGTGGGCACAGCAACCAACCGTTCTTTTGCCAACGATACAGGTGCAATTATATTGGACTATAGCATCCCTCCCACTTAGAGAGCTGTCGAAGTGTCGACTAACATATAAACGAAATATATCCTATTAGTAATAGGACATATACGGCTGGATTTTATTCTTCCTCTCAACATCCAGGTTGAGTCCGATGTTGACAGCCCTTGCAGCCACCGTTCACCTCTACACAGTTCTATTCATCGGTGTCTGTTCAGTCTGTTCTAGTCCATTTCCATCAAGAGATACAGCATTGGTATGATTTCAGCAAGCTTGGCAGATAGTCATTTTCATTTAAGTACCTGAAGCAGATTGTGTCATTAGGTCTAGCACTAGCTTTTAGCAATAAACATCTGATTGGCATATTTGGGTACTTAAACATAAGCGGCCTTATTACATTCCCACTGCAGGGACACAGGCCTCGTCTCTGAGAGAGGGAAAAATCTGTAATTTAACAATGCAGGTTCAGTCCAGATTGGAGATGTCACATGTCTAGATTGAATATTATGAATTTGTTGCATGCACTGGTATCATTTTATAAAATACAACTATCAACAGACAATTGAACATAAGCGATAACACTATTTAGTTTGATTACATGAAATAATTTCATAGTAAGTACGAAAATGTTGCGATATATATTATATCGGATACTAACCGTTTGATGCGCGACCCATTCCTGTACAATTGAAAGAATCATTTCATCTTTCAGTCTTCGCCTTCGCATTGTAATGCAGCGGTCCGTTGCTATTCCGCAATTAATGCACAGGCTCTTGATGTCATTGTATCCAGTCATCCAGTCAAAAGAGCATTATACAGATCCAGTTTTCCAGCAAAGGTCAGCAGGAGTGGCAGGATACGGTGCCCAATGTTCAAGCGAGGGCAGTCTATGGCAATCAATTTCGGAGGCCAGTATTCGAGTAGAAGTCAGAAATAATAAATCCCGAGAAATACGGAAAATCATTAGCGTGGCGAATGACAACAATAACATGACATGACAGTACGAGTACAATCATGACAATTGACAGACGTTGACATTGACATTTGCCGTTTACTAGTGCAATCCGTGGTGCAATTGATTTTATCGATTATTTACTTTGAATGATTTTTTAATGGTGGTTACATTATAAATCAATTAGATTCCAGGTTTTTTTATTTTACATTGATTTTAATACCTAAAAACAATTATATCAAAACAATGTAGTATTATTTAATTATTTGTAACAGTATCGATTTCTACGAACTCGATAATATTCTTAGGGTACGCTCTATTGATATAATGCCAGCGTTTGTGAAGTTAATGAAATATAAGTGTTGTAACGGATTACAAAGGTTGCTTAAAACAATAAAATAGAAATCTACTTATTTTCTACACTTGGCCATTGCTAATGAGGCTGAAATTAAAATGGGTTAATTAAAAAAATAGAAGATTTTTTTGGTACATATCTCATTCGTGTAACGGTTGGGCCCAAAAACGGCTTTCTCCTTTGTTGTGTTCTAAGTTTGACCGCTATGCGTATGTCTGTCTGTAGATCTTAAACGGGTGAACCGATTTGAATGCGTTCAATCAAAATCAGTTAAGCTGTTTGAAGATTATCAGCTCTTTTCTAGTTGATGAATGGATGTGAGCGTCTTCTACAGGTCCGATCTATTTCAAATTTGGTATTCTGTTACTTCAATAATATTAGAAGAACATAGTAACCCTGAACTGATGTGAAGCATTACCTGGAATTTGCAGGATACCTAACTCCCTTACCAACTTACAGCACAGGTATCGAGTTAGGGCTCATTGGAATTGTCTCAATGAATTATAGATAGATGATAAACAGAGTCTGGTGATAGAGTAAGAAAGAGAAATGAGGAAATGTTTGTGTCAGGGGTTTGTTAAATTTTAATATAATTTCACTTGTTAAATCAAGAAAAGTAAAGAAAAGAAAAACGGGCATGTCTGTGTCCGCATGTCGCGATCACGATGCTCATGTCTCAGGTAAATGGCCGTCGTAAAAGATTGTGTAGTACGTTCTGATTTATGAATTGCAAGTGTGAGCGCAACTTCGCATCTATTGGTATTACTGATCAGCATATGTAGTTTTGGCGAGGTGGTGGGGACAAACTGGAGACATTGGGTTTCGATACATTTTCAACTACCGGGACATATCTCCTTCTTTCTTATATCTATGGCCACGACCAATGGTCGCAGCGACCAGGTAATACCACAAAAACCGACGAATCGCGCACTTGGTCTCAAAGGCCAACTAGCCGCAGACCATACAATACCACTAGACGGCCACGACTGACCGGAGTCGTGGCCGTTGGGAGTTTTTTGTAGTTTACAAAAAAAAAAGCCGCTCATTCATCAACGCTCACGGCGTGTTGTTGCTCATTCATCAAAGTATTCCTATGTAACGTTGTGCAACTGAATAGTCGAGTGTTGCTATAATGATATTTAGTAAGTTACTAATCACAACACTAAAACACATGTCACAACACTATCTATCTCAGTATAGCTCTTTGCTCTGTCATTTGACTTCCGTTCGCAGTAACATTGACAGCTAGCCTATAAGGTCTACTATGTGCCCCGAATCTAGGGTGAGTTCCTCATTATTCTACTGTGTACTATAAACTGTTATATAGTGTGCCATCTGCCGTGATCTTTGTATCCTTCCTTCTGCTATCTGCTATGATCACGTTACCTTGTGTTTCACTTAACCTAACTTATCATCTGCGAATGTGCCACGCTGTCTCTGCACTATCTCTCTCTGCCTGTAAGCCGCTGCGATGTGTTAAGCTTCCGCCTACTCCGCTACCCATACCGTTCTTGGTCGCTAAATGGGGGATGAAGCTAACACACCGCATGCGGCCTGCTTCTACTCGCACTGCACCGCTAACATGCGCTTTCTCACGCGCCTTGCAGGGCTCACCGTACGGGCTGAGGGCAGGACCCCTTACCCATACCTGCATGCCTGCCTGCCACGGATGCGTAGTCAACTACGCACGCTACCGTGGCCTTACCTACCTGCGGCCTACCGCCACAAGCCTGTGCTGACAGGCAGCCTCCACCTGCTACCGACGCACACCATCTGTCGTCCTACGAGGGCCGTCCGGCCTACTACTGCTGGAGCCTGTGCTGACAGGCCCCCACGTCTACCACGTGCTGCCAAGGACGGTACCCTTCCTATCTATCTATAAGTGCGAGTGCCCAGATTCAGTGTTCAGGACCTACCCGCGACCTAGCCGTGTTATCTAGTATCTAATTATATGTATAAACTTGTCAAGCTGTTTCTATTCTATCTACCTAACTACCTACTTATCTCTTGGCAGCCTGCGCAGCCTACCCTGTGCAGCCCTAGCTGCCACACCTAAAGCGCGGTACAGCGGTTGAAACGCTATCTTGAAATAAACGATTCGTTCTCGCCGCGTCTTCGCACGTACCGGAAGGCGTCGGGCAGCGGCGCGCGCTCGCAGTAGGCGCCGGCGTCGCACGCGCCCAGCGCCGCGCCGCACGCGCCGTCCGCGCAGCGCAGCCCCGCCGCGCACGCGCCGCACGACGCCTCGTCCGCGCCGTTCTCGCAGTCCTTTTGTCCGTCACATCTGTGAGCAGCAGACATAACATTACAGTATTTCAACCAAACTCAAGCTACCATACAGCCGGAAATTCAAGAAGCGACCTTGAAACGTTTTTTTTTATGGGAGTAATTTTTATGATTTTCTGGGATGTTAATACCGAAATGAGGCCAACTCAAAATCCAATAAAAAAAAACATTTAAAATTGGTTAACCTTAAAATCGCGGAAAACAAATATTGTTTCTTGTAGAAAATTAAACACATTAAAGCAAACAGTAATTTTTATTTTATTTTTTTGCTATGTTATTTAATTTTCTTGTAATTAAGTGAGTTAGAGCCTATAAATAAAAGTTAAACAAAATTTAACTCCGTTACATTTTGGCCTGAACCACTATTGCATAAAAACTTTGATTAATATCTTGCGCTAGTACAATATGTTTAATTTTGTTGGACATCGTATTAAAATATTTAGTTAGGTAATTTAATGCAAAAAAACCGCTGTTAATATTTTAGCTTGAAGTACAATTAAAAAAAATCGTAATTTAATTTTTATTACGAGTACTTAAATTTTCCGTGGACGAAAATGTTTGATTCTGTAAAAATACCAATTCTTTATTTATTGTAATCAAAATTTCCTGTTAACTATTTTGCCTCAATTTTTATTCACAAAAACGTGTTTTTGATTTTTTACCTTGATGCGGGCCTGGGAAATGTTTAATTTTCTATTATTATTTGGAGAGCTAAGTTCAAAAACACGATTCAAGAAAAAAATCGCTGTTAAGATTTAGTGCAGGGTTCAAACCTAATTTCTCCGGCCTATATAATTTTATTTCCTTTGAGAACAAGATAGTTTGTTGCTTGTGATTTCCGACGTTCTCGACGAAAAATAACTGAAATAATTTTGAACTTTACTGCCCCATCTCAAACACCACCCTGTATAACGAAAATGAGCACTAAGAATTTTTTTTTTAATTCACATCTAAAGGAGATACTCAAACAAAGGTTTTAAAAAAAAATGGAAGTTCGTAATATTTGCTGATGAGAAATCCCATCGGGCCATCGGGCACACGTCTTGTCTCTAAAAACGCAGCCATCCCTCACTCGGTTTTCGACGAACTGGCAGGACAAAACGTGCGCGCACAATGCAAAACTATTTTTTTACTCATTCTTAAATAGACTCACGAACGATCGGGGTCGGTTGCGTTCGCAAAAGTTGGTTCAAATTTTGCCTAGAATTTTGTTAAGTCAAAACTCACGGTCATTTCAACTCGGTTGGAAAGGGATAAGTAAAGTTGTGGACACTAACTTCCAGTGGTGCGGAATGCAGCGCGGCTCGGGCGCGGCGGGGTCGCACAGGAAGCGCTGCGGGTGGCACGGCGCGGGCAGGCCGCAGCGCAGCGCGCAGCCGCACGCGCCGCCCGCGCCGCACGCGCCCGGCGCGCCGCCGCACGAGCCGCCGTGCCAGCACGGGTGCGTGCGCGCTATCTGCACAGACAACCGATTTTTATGTCACATGATCTTTTGACGATTGACGTTGACAGCGGTGTTAGTAAACATTTGTGCAAACGTTTTGAGCTATTACTTACGCTATAACCTTGTAACAGTATACGTGTGACAGCTGCGGGAGCCATAATTGTTCCCGGTAAACTGGACAATAATGTCAGTTATAAACATTTAAAAAAAACATGCGGAGCAGTCTTTGGGTAGTCTGCCGATAGAAGTGAAAACTAAGTAACGCCATCTAACGAAAATGTCAGGAATTTATGTGGCTTGCTGTCAGTACAAGAACGAACGCTGTAGCTCCATTAAAACAATTCCAAAAAAAAAAAAACAGTGCGCTCTCAACAAAAAAGTGCTCAACGCGCCTTCGGTGCGAGATGCGAGTTCCATGATTTTTGTTCACTTAAAAAGTGCTCAACGCGCCTACAGAAGTTTTCACTTCAAAAACTGTCCTACCAAAATCCAATCTCTCACTCTTGTAAACTAATAAATGATTTGTGATATCCCTCAATGTTGACATTTTACAAGTGCTGTCAAACAATGTATGGGCGATGAACCTCGGCGCGTCGTCGCGCCGCGTCAGCGCCACGCGCATGGCGCCGCCCGCGCCCGAGAAGTGTATGTGCGGCGCGGCCCTACCTTGTGCACGGCGCGCGCGGCGACCAGCCTGGGCACGTGCGGCACGGGCGCGGCGGGCGCGTCGCGCCGCGTCAGCGCCACGCGCATGGCGCCGCCCGCGCCCGAGAAGTGTATGTGCGGCGCGGCCCTACCTTGTGCACGGCGCGCGCGGCGACCAGCCTGGGCACGTGCGGCACGGGCGCGGCGGGCGCGTCGCGCCGCGTCAGCGCCACGCGCATGGCGCCGCCCGCGCCCGAGAAGTGTATGTGCGGCGCGGCCCTACCTTGTGCACGGCGCGCGCGGCGACCAGCCTGGGCACGTGCGGCACGGGCGCGGCGGGCGCGTCGCGCCGCGTCAGCGCCACGCGCATGGCGCCGCCCGCGCCCGAGAAGTGTATGTGCGGCGCGGCCCTACCTTGTGCACGGCGCGCGCGGCGACCAGCCTGGGCACGTGCGGCACGGGCGCGGCGGGCGCGTCGCGCCGCGTCAGCGCCACGCGCATGGCGCCGCCCGCGCCCGAGAAGTGTATGTGCGGCGCGGCCCTACCTTGTGCACGGCGCGCGCGGCGACCAGCCTGGGCACGTGCGGCACGGGCGCGGCGGGCGCGTCGCGCCGCGTCAGCGCCACGCGCATGGCGCCGCCCGCGCCCGAGAAGTACGCCCAGCCGCCCCACACGCACAGCGCCGTGGCCCAGCCGCCCTGCCAGACCACGCGTCTGTGGGAGAGAACGTGCTTATAATACCAATCAATCTTATCACATAAAAAAATTAATATTCATTCACTCATCCTATGCAAAATTTCTACATTTATATCTGTAATTTATACGGTTTGCAAAATAAAGAGTATATTCTATCTATTTATAAGACTCCGATTAGGCGTAAAATTTTCGCTCTGAACAAGTTCAAAATTAGCGCAACGCATGAATAAAATATACATGTTTGAGTTAGCGATCAGTAGTCGCAAAAATCATCATTTCGGTGAAAGCAAAAGGAGTCATTCGCTGCGAGTCGATCATTTATCAGTTTTGAGTGTTTGTGCTTTCCTTCAAAGTTTTAATACACTAGTTGAACTCTACAATAACAAATGTATTATAATAGTATATATAGTTAGTCGAACAAATTTTAAATACAGCACATACGATGTATGTATTTATAATGAGATCCATGACTTTAGGCGGACCTCTTCAGCAGATCCCTGAAAGATATGGAAAGATCTCACCAGATTAGCTTGCAAGGGGTCACAGGGTCCTGCGGCAATTATTCCCTCGTATCCACTGGACAAGCAGGCGCTTTACTTTGTGTAAATAATTTTATCACCACTGCTCTCAAAACGGTGAAGGAAAACATCGTGATGAAACCGGCATGTCTTAGAACCAAAAAATTCGAAGACATGTGACATCTACCAACCCGCACTGGGCCCGCGTGGTAGATTACAGCCCACTCCCTCTCACAGAGAGGAGGCCTGTGTCCCAGCAGTGGGAACATTAATAGGCTGATGATGATGATGATCCACTGGACCGCTCACCTGACATCAGGAACGCTTAGTCCACCCACTTTTGTACTGTTTTAATGTATATTCTGGCGACATAACGTCACAAGCATAGCAAAAAAAAAAAAAAAAACATTTAGATTTCGATGCCCGGCTTGTAGCTCAAACTTGCAACATGTGGTGTGCACATTTCACAACACGTATGGTGAAAAACTCAGATGGAGCACAATTAGGTGTGTCCGTGTTCTTCAACGTTCAACGACCGAAACCCGATCTGCCCTAAATTAACGCCCTGAACTGCCCCTGCCCTGATGCTGCTGTTTGCCCTGAATTATGGTAGAAAAATGACTAACTTATTGGAGCCATCCAGATCGACGGCATGAATCTGTCTGCTAACGGCCCAGTACACTGTGCCAGTAGTATGGTCCACTGTGAGCGCGGTGACGTTGCTCGCTCGCGCCAGTTCCACTCGTGATGTTCCGTCTACGTTCGCGCGCATAATCACACCTAGCGCTGCGTCGTTCCAGATCAGGAACCTACGAAAAAATTACATATTTGACTATTATTTAAAATGTACAGAGAAATGTGTGGTTTAGCTAGCAGATTGACATAATCGTAAAGATGCAATAGCTATTTTATACCACTGACAAAGAATGGCAATTGTGACGTGAATTTTGCAGAATTATAAAATCAAAAACGCGTTTGAAGCTACTAATTTCTGCTTACTGGCGGAAATTCAACGCACAATTTAAAAAAATACAAAAAGTAAATCATGAAACGTCAAAATAAATACAAAAGCACCTCACCTCTTAGTCTGATGAAAAGCCAAAAACCGTGGCATCATATTATCTCCTCTCAGTATCACTCCGGACGACGAGTTATTATCAATAGAGGTCGCATTGATCGAGTCCGTATCAGCACAAGTCCAGTATAAAGCTCGTCCTAGTATGTCGAGGACCATGTGGAATGGACGACTGAGTCCTGAGATCACTGTTACTGATTCTGTGATAGCGGAGGTGACGGAGTAAGAGATTGGGACTCGACGGATTGAGTGAGAGTCTTCGTCCATCCAGTAGAAGTGTCTGGGGAAGATACGAGAAATAACTAAATTGGTATCTTAAGACTTGATGACAAAAATCTTGGATAGGTAATAAACTCCAAGGGTCGTGAAAATGCAGTCTTAAAATGTACGAGTAGGACGGTGAATATTTTGTGTGGTAATTCTAAACAGTCTTACTCTTGTGTCATCTCATCATCATCATCATCAGCCTATTAATGTTCCCACTGCTGGGACATAGGCCTCCTCTCTGTGAGAGGGAGTGGGCCGTAATCCACCACGCGGGCCCAGTGCGGGTTGGTAGATGTCACATGTCTTCGAATTTTTGGTTCTAAGACATGCCGGTTTCCTCACGATGTTTTCCTTCACCGTTTTGAGAGCAGTGGTGATGAAATTATTTACACAAAGTAAAGCGCCTGCTTGGGTTCGAACCCACGACCCACAACTCGTAAGTCGGGGCCGTTACCACTGGGCCACCACTGCTCTTCTTCATTCTGTCATCTCGCTCCCACGTTTTATGACCGCAGCATGAAAGTTGGCTTTAGAGCATTCCATATTTAACACACAAATAACTAATGTAGTTGCTGATTGTTTCTGATGCTCGCCCTAGAGTAACAAGGCATTAAATGTAAAACAAATAAAATATTGGTGATATTTTGTTATAAAGGAAGTATGAATAAAATGTATGTGTTGTATGTGATTTGAATCTACATTTTCCCTGTAAATCCAGGTTTAATATAAATCTAGAAACGATATTTTGTATTCTTATACACGTAAATGGTCACAGGTGTACAGACTCCAGCACATCAACCTACTCCAATCTGTCAAATTTTCCCAATCAACATTGAAACTTATCCTTTAGCGATAAGATAAAGTTGAAAATATATTACAGAAACTAGCTTCTGCCCGCGGCTTCGCCCGCGTGGATGTCGGAAATTATCCCACAGGAACGTGTAACATGTCCTAAATCAGCGGGGTAATTGCGTAGCACTTACAATAGCAATGGGTTTTATTTTGACAGTTCAACAATTAATTGCGTTATTTACGTTATTTCTCGAACATAATTATTAAGCAATAGCTTCCACTCGGCGCTCTGGCGCGTCATCCCCTGGCTGGCCCGCCCCTCCACCCTCGTTCTGTGCGCCGTCGACTCAATATCGCAGGTCATTCTTATCGTTCTAACTTTTAAACTATTTGTCCAAATTACTTAGTGTAAAAGACAAACTTTATCTACATTAAATACCAAAAGCGATGAAGGTATTTATTTTGATAAGAATTAACTAAATACTCTAAAATATGCAATGTAAAAAAAGTATTCAATTTAACTGTATTTATTGCTCACTATTTTGGTTATAAAGGCTTCCACATAAAAGGTAGATATATGCTGTCGCGCACTTTTATTTAAAACTCTTTAAGACAAACAATCCCACAATACATTTTCTTCATGTAACTCTAACGGTTTAGGCAGCGCACGCAGCATACGGTGGAGGTCTGCCCGGCTTGGGTGGACCACCGCCGTGTCCTCGTGGAGGCGATCGGCGGCGGTGACCTCTCGCGTACGGCGCTGGTTCAGGCCATGGTGCGGAGCGAGAGGGCATGGCAAGCCGTCACCTCCTTCTGCAAAGCAGTAATGCTCGCGAAGGTGAAGGTGGAGCGCGAGAGGGAGTGGCAAAGGCCGCGCCCTACCAGCCGGGCAGCAGCTAGGAGACGTCCCGGGCGTCGGGAATTGATAGCCGATTTCCGGCCGCCGTAGGCGCGGGCCTGCGGACCGAGAGCAACGGGCAGCTCGCCGTCCGATAAGGACCAGGCCCGGGTCGACGGCACATCGTGTTCCACGCGCGCCTCAAAGAGTTATCAGCAAAACTGACGGGGTCCGCTAGGGCCGATGCCTGCCGTGGTTGCGGGTAGCCCCAAGCGGAAACCGTGGCCTCTGGCAAGGCAAGGGAAGGAACACGGGTGGGTTTTAGTCAGTAAGAGTCTGACACGCCCTTCCGCTCCGCCCAGAGCGGAAGAAGTCATTGGATGATTTGCCACCCAAAAAAAATAATTAAAAGGCAGCGCACGCAAAGATAGATCTCAGAGGGCAGGAATTTTTCCGACTTACTTGATACTTATCGTTATATTATGGCCAAATCACATAAAATCTTTATAAATTGTAGCCTATGTGTTATTCTAATGTACCTATAAGCTACATTATTGTAAAGTTTCATCAAAATCCGTTCAGTAGTTTTTATGTGAAAGAGTAACAAACATCCATCCATCCATCCATCCATCCTCACAAACTTTCGCATTTATAATATTATAGTAGGATTAATGTAGGGCAGTGTTTTTCAACCTTTTTCATGACTCGTCGCCCTTAGTATGAAAACATTTTTCGCGACCTCGACCATTCGAGAACGATTTGAACTCAGTCGAGATTCCCGCTGAGTCGAAGTTTCTGCAGCACGAAACCTAGCCTGATGTTCCCGAGTTGCAGAGAGCCTTGCCTCACGACCTTCCTCAGATTCCTGTGATCGAACTAATCTCATCCTTTTAGCATATCTGCTACATTGGGAGAGGTTGGATCTTCTTCGAGGCATTCTTACAATAAAATAGTACTTACTACTTAACACACAGTTATTTAGTAAACACGTACTATCGTAAACAATTAAATTATAAATACTTACATATTATTATACAGTCTAAAATTATCACAGTTTAAGTAATAAGTGTTAAGACGTGTAAACCAAACGTACTAACTTTATAAAACAAAAGAATTGCTAGAAAAATTCATTACTAACCTGAGCTAATAAACTTATACTTATTAAAGAAAATCAAGAAAAGAAATGCCTAACCTATACCAAATACTTATAATATTTATATACAAACCCTAAATGATAAGTATACCGAAAATCAAGGAAAGAAATGCCTAACCTATAACAAATGTTCGCCGTGATTTTTTAAATTGACATAACTTTTTTATTTATGAACCGATTGACATGAAATAAACACTAAATGTTAAGTGAAGCTTACTACAATATATTAGTGAAAACCGCATCTAAATCGAATAAGCCGTTTCTGATATTAGCGTGCACAAACACACAGACAAACAGACAAACCGACAAACAGACAAACAGACAAACAGACAAAAAAAAAATTAATTACAATCTCGGGTTCAGCATCGATATAATAACAACCCCTGCTACTTTTTTTTCATATATTTCCATTGTACAGACACCACTTTTCTACAATTTTATTATATGTATAGATTTAACAGATTGAAGTAACTTGATGTGCTGGCGTCAGTACGTCAATAAACTTCTTTCTCCAATACTTACTTGTTTACAGGATCGTATTCGATGGCTTTCACGTTTTTCAATCCGGTCAGAGGTATGTAAGCATCGTTGCATTCGCCGTTAGCAACAACTATTCGTCCAATAGCATTCTTTTGAGCGAATATCAGAAATTCCTCGGGTTCTGTGAACAGGTAAATAATTATAGAAAAAGTTATAACACTTCGTTTCGAAGCGTAACTACTATTCTTCACATCTACGTCTCACGTTATCAACCTATTTTTCTTTTTTTTTGCTGGTGGGGTATCATCAAATAACTTCTCCCGCTCTGGGGGCCTACCACAACCACTAAAAGCAGTATTATTTTAATGTTACTTCAGTGGGGGAAAGAGATGGTGCTTTACGTCCTGTAGAGCTTCATCTCTTTCCCACACTAAAGTAATATTAAAATAATACTGCTTTTAGAGGTGGTGGTAGGCCCCCAGGGCGGAGCTAGAGGCCGTGTCAGATTTACTGACTAAAACCCACCCGCATGTTCCTACAGTTGCCTGAACGTTGCCAGGGGCCACGGTAACCCTTTAGGACTTTACCAGATGTCAGGAGTAAAATGAAACAGTATTCAGATTTCATTACTTATATTTAAAAGGCTAGACTATATACACAATGTTATTATTTAATACAATGTAGGACAGCTATGAACAATATTACATTGACCAATCACCGAGCGTGAGCGCCTGTTACGGCTGTTACTGCTCCCAGTATAAATACCGCGCGTCGCATCGCAGCGCGTCGCGATCCGCTCCCAGGCCAGTGAACATGCCTCCCATGCCACTGCTCAACCCTGAGGATAATTTCGATTACCTTGCAGAAACCTTTCAGGTTTTCTACACTCCCCGTGCCACTCAGTTGGTACATAACATTATAGCGTGTAGGAGAGTCGGCGACATAGCCGGCATCCAACGCCTTTACCGCGAAAATCGTGAGATTACGCAAGCCCTCTACTCTTTTATGACCCCCCAAAATGTCTAACGCCGTAATCGCTAGATTTAAACCCCGATCCCTTAACTTAGGCATCTTCAATGCAAATGGTATTAAAGGTCAAAAAGACGAGATCGCGGAATTCCTTCGCGAACACGAAATAGATGCACTCCTCATCCAGGAGTCATTTCTTAAACCTAGCCACCGAAACCCCTCTATTGCTAACTACCGTATTATCAGAAATGATAGGACGCGTTGCCATAAAGGCGGAACTCTTATTTATTACAAAAAGGAACTGTACTGCATACCTATGGATCCTCCCCCCCTTGCCAGACTCGAAGTCTCTATGTGCCGCCTAGGCATGACAGGCCATCAGCCGATTACTATAGTCTCGGTGTATATTCCACCGCGATCTCCTTCAGAGAGTTTTCAACCTATAGCTAACGACTTAAAAATCCTTTTAGACATGAGTGACTCCGTTATCATAGCGGGCGATCTCAATGCAAAGCATCCCTCTTGGAATAGCGTTCAGACTAATAACAGAGGTCAACACTTGTTTGACCTCACCTCCTCCCTTAACTTTGACATCATCGGTCCGATGTCACCTACTCACTTCCCTCACGATCCTAACTGGACTCCGGATGTCCTAGACGTGGCGCTCCTTCAGAACGTCAATCTCAGATTAGTCTCTATTGAAACGGCGTCAGAGCTTACCTCTGACCACCGTCCCGTAGTAATTAAAATGGCTTCCCGCACAGGTCACCCTAACGACCCCAACCAACCCCCCGTCACCAAAAGGGTCACGGACTGGAGGAAAGTAGGCGAACAGCTGAAACCCATGTCCCCCCTATTAGAATCAATCCCAGACCAGTTTGACTCAGTCGCAGACACGACGGCCGCGATCGACTCACTCACGGAGCATGTGCAAACCGTCTTGAACAACTGTTCAAGGGAGGTTCCAGCGACGGATACCCTTCGCTTTAAACTCCCTGACGATGTGCGTGCTCTGATGACTGAGAAGAACGCGGCCACCCGTGCCTACGATAACTTTCCCTGCGCCTCTAACAAAGCCCACATGCGCTATTTACAGAGATCTGTAAAGACACGCGTGGAGGAGCTGCGTAATGCGAATTGGGACAAGACTCTGAGCGAACTCACTCCCAATCACTTAGCCTTCTGGGAACTCCAGAGGAAACTTAGGTCCAAACAAGAGGCTTCCATGCCCCCGTTAGTTCGCCCCGATAAATCAATCGCTTTCGACGACATCGACAAAGCAGAATGCCTAGCCGACAGTCTCGAAGCGCAATGCTCCCCGAGCCTCCTACCCGTAGACCAAACTCAACTCAATAAGGTCGATACGGAAGTAGAACGTAGAACCTCTCTACCCCCCGTAGAAGACCCTGATAATCCTCTGGCTCCCGTCACACCAGACGAAGTCCAAGATATCATTAAGGGTCTTAAAACTCGCAAAGCCCCCGGTTTAGATGGCATCACCAATAGGGTGGTCCAACTCTTCCCCACTCATCTCATACTTCTAATGTGCACCATCTTCAATGCTGCTCTTAGTAAAAATATCTTTCCACAATCGTGGAAAGAAGCCGTAGTTATAGGTATCCCTAAACCCGGTAAACCCAAGTCAGATCCATCTAGTTATCGTCCCATTAGTTTGCTCAAGGTAATGGCAAAAATCTATGAGAGACTTATTTATAAGCGACTCAGAGACTATGCTGAGACCAAGGGCCTCATTCCAAACGAGCAGTTCGGTTTTCGAACTCAGCACTCTAGCGTGCATCAGGTCCACCGGATCGTGGAACACGTTAGCGCTGGTTTCTATCGTGGTTACGTGACCGGTGCTATCTTCTTCGACATAGCAAAGGCGTTTGACAAAGTCTGGCACAATGGCTTAATATACAAGCTATACCAGCTCGGTGTGCCAGATCGTCTCGTACTCATCTAACGGGACTTTTTGTCAAATCGTACCTTTCGCTATCGTATCGAAGGAGCGTTATCCTCTCCCCGTCTCATTCGCGCAGGAGTCCCCCAGGGCTCTGTTCTTGCCCCCCTCATATTTACACTGTTCACCAGTGACATACCTAGAAGTATAACGGCGCAGTTGGCTCTGTTCGCAGACGATACGGCCATTTACTGTACCGGGTATAACTCCAACCGATTAATCCTTAACCTACAAAAGGCCGTCGACAAGCTCGGCGCCTGGTTTAGGTTATGGAGAATCGAGGTTAATCCCGACAAAAGTCAGGCGGTCTTTTTCTCTAAGCCGCAACATAGGCCCATCCTTCCTCGTCCAGTTACCATGTTTGACAAGCCGATCCCTTGGGAGAAGCGAGCCAAATATTTAGGTGTAATCCTGGATCATCATCTCACTTTTTCGGAACACGTAAAAGCGGTACGCGCGCGAGCCGCTTTCGCGCTTAGTAGACTTTATTTCGTTATGAATGCACGCAGCAAATTGTCACTCAAGTGCAAATTGCGCATCTATACGTCGTGCATTCGTCCAATCATGACCTATGCGGGAGCCGTCTTTGCTCACGCGAATCCCACTGCGATCCATAGGATGCAAGTACTACAGAACCGTGTCCTTCGTAGGGCCACGGGAGCCCCGTGGTTTGTTAGGAACGAGATCCTCCATCTCGACCTCAAAATCCCCACAATCCGTCAGTTCCTTAAACGAATGTCCAAGCGGTACTTTGACTCCGCAGTCAAACATAGGAATCCCCTAATAGTCAAAGCAGCTTGCTATGTCCCGTCCAATAACCAAGTTAGTAAGGCCCGTCGCCCTAGACATGTCCTCTCAGACCCAGATGACCCCATAACTCTCCTCCAGGAGAGCAGTAGGGCCACAAGTACAGTATACAAAAAGACACACCGACACAACTTCAGACCTCGCCGTAGAGGTCCGCGACCGCGACCCACCCGAGTAAATGATACTCCCCCCCGACCCTTGCTCGATAACGATGCGCCAGCCCGCGTTTTTGCTGAGCCTGTAGCTTTAAATTCCCCTGATAATAATAATGATCCATCCTTGATCCAGCCTGTCCCTCTTGCTGTCCTCCCCCCAGCGAACGCCCTAAGCCGAGGTTCGTACCCCACAGGGGGTGCCCTTAGCGAGCGTTCGCCTAGTTTTAATTAGCTTAGTTTATACGCCCCTGGCTGGAGGCTTTGAGTTTCTTTTAGGAGCTTAAGGCAGCCACAGGAAAGTCCGGTTAAGCAGTGAATACCTCAGTGGTAACCTGCGAGATGCCCTAGTCAAAAAAAAAAAAAAAAAAACGCAGCGCGTCAATTGTATGGCCGTGCGCACAGCGCGCGGACGTTTATGCCAGCTGCTACATAGCTCCTCCCCAGCGAAGCGCCGCATAATGTGAGTGATACAGAGAGGTGTCGCGGGCACGGCGTCAGCGAGCGCGTAAGTAGTACGAAGTGGTGGCGCCTGCCTAGTACCGCGGTGACGTCAAGTTTGCACACAGAGATGCGTGTACGCAGTGTTTGCGCCGCATGCCTTTCACTTTTGGGTTAGTGCGCGGCCGTGCTCCGTCTCGGCCGGTCGTACAGTTCACAGGTACAGTTATAAGGCGAAGCGTACAGTGGGTCTTGAGGTGCGGCCGGATCGCGTGACGTATGTTGACTGTTCGCCTTCACTTTCTGCTTCTTCGGTGTTAGGCAGGAATGCAGGCTTGAGTCGATCTATGCTGATGTTTACTTGTCGGTCTTTGATTTTCACTGTAAACACCTTGTTCTGTCTCTTCAAGACACGATATGGGCCTTCGTAGGTCGGTGTCAGCGGCCGGCGGTAAGCATCGGTACGTACAAATACATGCGTACATACGTGTAGGTCGTCATGTATAAACATTGCGCGCCGATCAGTGTTGCGGCGAACGGCTTGCATTTTTTTCATTGCGCTGGTTATGACGTCGCTGAAATGTGTATTCGTATTTGCGTATATCGACGCTTCTCCACACATTTCACCGGGTAGCCGTAATGGTTTTCCGTATAGCGCTTCTGCTGATGACACATCTGTGTTTTCTTTAATTGCAGCGCGAAGTCCCAGTAATACGGTTGGCAATTCTTGCGTCCAGCTTGAGTTTTGTAACCGTGCCGTCAATGCTGTTTTAAATGATCGATGCCATCTCTCAACCATTCCGTTCGCCTGTGGATGGTAGGCAGTGGTCCGTGTTTTCTCGATGCCCATTCTATTCATTAATGTTTTGAATAAATGTGATTCGAACTGCCGTCCTTGATCACTTGTGATCGTTTCTGGGCAACCAAATCGCACTATCCACCCTTCGTAGATGGCCGTGGCAATAGTGTTGGCTTCCATGTCACCAACTGCGAATGCTTCTGGCCATTTAGTTGCTCGGTCGATAATGGTAACACAATACCGTCTTCCATCAGATATTGGTAGTGGTCCGACGATATCTATGTGTATGTGTGACAGTCGATCTGCTGGTGGATACTCTTCTAGCGGCGATACTGTGTGTCGCTGCACTTTGGTTCGTTGGCAGGTTATGCAACATTTAGTCCACATACTGACGTCTTTGTTCATGCTTGGCCAGAAAAAACGTTGTGTGATCATCTTCCTAGTGGCTCGAGTGCCGGGGTGACTCAACTCGTGCATGGCGTCGAAAGCTTTTCTTCGTAGGTCTAGTGGCAGGTAAGGTCGTACGTGGCCATTTGACGTTTCGCACAGTATTGGCTTATTTGCGTTGAGTGGTTGTAACCGTTCGAATCGGAGCGAAGCGTTTTTCGTGACGTCAGTTAGTTGTTTGTCGCTGTGTTGAAGACGGGCCAGTTCGTCGTAGTCGATTGGTGATGGAGTGGATATTGCTTCGATTCTCGATAATGCATCGGCCACGATGTTGTCCTTTCCTTCAATATGGCATATCTTCATTGTGAATTGACTGATATAGTGCAAGTACCTCGTGCGTATTGGTGTTTCAGTCTTGCTATTTAGCCGCAGTAATGCATGTGTTAACGGCTTGTGGTCTGTGTAAACCGTTATTTCTCTACCCTCAAACATGCGTCGAAAGTGCCGTATTGCCAGGTAGATCGCCAGTAGCTCTCGGTCGAACGTGCTGTATTTCTTTTGCGCTTCTGTTAGTTTTTTTGAGTAAAAACCGAGTGGTCTCCAGCCGTTTCCTACACGTTGCTGTAACGCGGCTCCTACACAGGTGTTTGAGGCGTCACACATCAGTGATAACGGTGCGTGAACTGAAGGGTGTGACAAGGTGACGGCATTCTTGATGCTATTCTTACAGGCTTGAAATGCTTCTTTATCTTCACTGTTGAAGTTCACCTCGGTTTTTTCATTTTTCTTGCATGTTCGTAGATATTTGTATAAGTTTTCCTGTGCGTGAGCGGCATGCGGTATGTTTTCTTTGTAGAAGTTCAATATACCGAGGAAACGTCGTAATTCTTGTATTGTGGTTGGTTCAGGATAATCGGATATTGTCTTCACACGGTCTTCTGTTGGTTGGATACCGGCTTCAGTCAATATGTAGCCAAGGAATTCTAGTTTTTTGTGTCCAAAAACGCATTTCGACACGTTTATTTTCAAACCATGCTCTTTAAGCCTTTTGAAAAGTTCTTCTAGGTGTCTTCTGTGGGTTTCTTGGTCTCGTGAGGCAACGAGAATGTCGTCGACGAATGGGAAGACGTGATCCATGTCACCGAGAACATGGTTGATGTGTCTTTGGAAGGTTTGCCCAGCGTTGCATAGACCGAAACACATCCGTGGGAATTCAAAAAGCCCAAACGGCGTAATGACTGCCGTCTTTTCGATGTCTTCCTCCCGTATTCGCAATTGATTGTACGCTTTTCTCAAATCAATTTTTGAGAAGATCTTCATCCCTTCGAGATGGTATGTGAAGTCACGGAGTCGTGGTATTGGGTAGCGATCCGGTTTGGTAACGGCATTCAGTCTTCGATAATCACCACACGGTCTGTATTCGCCACTCTTTTTCTCTACGAGGTGGAGTGGACTCGCCCAAGGTGACTTTGATGGTCGGCATATTCCTTGTTCAAGCATAACTTGGAACTCCTTCTTCGCTGCTTGATATTTGTGAGGCGGCAACGGTCGTGCTTTATTATACACCGGCGGGCCGTGAGTGACAATATGATGTTCAACTTCGCTATTCTTCATGTTGTTGAAGTTCGGGGAAGTTATTTCGGCGTACTGTTGAAGGAGGTTGTGGTACGGGTCGGTGAGGTTGATAGTGAGCACAGTGGGAGTAGCTACACTGCTTGCAATGCAGCCGTCGACTGCCAGACCTGTTTTCTTATCAACGAGTTTCCTGGCACCTAGGTCGACGAGAAGGTCGTGATGGCGCAAAAAATCGGCGCCCAAGATCGGTCGTTTCACGGCAGCGACGATAAACTGCCATGATAAGGGGCGGCGCAGACCAAGGTTGAGTTCCAGCTTCCTCTCGCCGAATGTGTGTATCGGAGTTCCGTTCGCTGCATACAACACTTCGTCCCCCCGTTTCATTCCTCTTGTGTAAGGAATGACCGACACGTTGGCTCCGGTGTCCACCAGGAATCTCAAGCGATGTTGGTAATCGCAAACATGTAGACGGTATGGTGATATTTCATTAACCTCGGGTCCCGTCGCAGCCAAGGTCGCGACTAGTTTTCCTGCCGCTTGAAGTTGCACGGAGATCTGCAGTTGCGTGCTTCCTTACCATATTTTGCGTGGTAAAAACAAATATCGCCTGACATATGCTGGTAAGTACCTGATCGGCCTCGGGATAGTGAACGTGACCGTGAGCGGAATGATCTGTATGAAGATCTTCTTGGTCTTGATCTATCCATTTTCATCGCTGCGATCTCCCGCGTTAGTTGCATGATAGCTTCTCGAAGGTCTGGTTCTGGCTGCGAGTGATTGTTTTCGTGTCGTGACGTAGACGCTGACGGCTGTTGGCATGCACAAACCGAATGGACTTCCCGGGTTTGCTCGTGCATCTTATCGGCCATGGCTGCAAGCACGTCGAGTGTGGCCTCTTCGTTGACTGATAGTACGGCACGCGTGGAGGCGGGCAGGTGTCTCATCCACAGCATCTGCAGAGTGGTATCGGGCACCTTGTCACGTGCTGGCTCTCTCATGCTACGCAATAGCTGGGACGGCTTCTGGTCTCCCAACTCCATCTCGGTGAGCAGCTTTTGCAGTTGTTTCGTCTCCGACTCTTCATACACGGACAACAGTCTCTTCTTGGCCTCCTCGTACCGGCCAGTGCGTGTACTGCTGATGAGGATGTCGCTTATTTGCTCAACGTCCGTCTTCTCAAGGTGAGCCACTAAGAGGCTAAACTTGGCTTCATCTCCGGGCTTCTGCGGGTTGACAACCGTTTCAAACTGCGCAAACCAGAGAAGAGGTTTGTCGCGCCAAAACGATGGTATGCGTGATTTTACGGAGACGGTCGCTACTTCGTCGTTCGGCATTATAATGTTATCACGTCGGGGTCACCACTTTACCAGATGTCAGGAGTAAAATGAAACAGTATTCAGATTTCATTACTTATATTTAAAAGGCTAGACTATATACACAATGTTATTATTTAATACAATGTAGGACAGCTATGAACAATATTACATTGACCAATCACCGAGCGTGAGCGCCTGTTACGGCTGTTACTGCTCCCAGTATAAATACCGCGCGTCGCATCGCAGCGCGTCAGTTGTATGGCCGTGCGCACAGCGCGCGGACGTTTATGCCAGCTGCTACAGGACTGCTATGTATGCTGCTATCGGCCAATAACACTTCTACCGACAGTCTCCAAGGTGTTCGAGGCGCTCCTGCTGCGACACTTACACCATCACATTGCCCCACGCCCAGAGCAATTTGGTTTCAGGGCGGAGCACAGCACGACGCTTCAGTTGTCAAGGGTACTGCACCTGCTGACAACAGCAATAAACAAAAAGGAATGCGCGGTGGCAGTATTCCTTGACATGGAGAAGGCCTTCGACCGTGTATGGCACGAGGGCCTAATTTACAAACTGGCCACGTCCGACGCGCCCCGTCGCGTTGTTAAGGTGGTCTCCTCCTTTTTGTCACACAGGACCTTCAAGGTGGTGGTCGACGGGGCGCTATCCGGCGCCCGCCCGATACTTGCAGGCGTGCCCCAGGGCAGCTGCGTGTCGCCGGCGTGTTACTCACGTTACACCGACGACATTCCCACCACGCCAGATGCGACGCTCGCGCTGTACGCCGACGACGCCGCGTACATTACTATATCGCTCAATGCGAAGCACGCGGCCGTCAAGATGCAGCGCGCCCTCGATCTGCTCCCCGACTGGCTGTCTAAGTGGCGGCTTTCGGTTAACGTGAGTAAGACGCAAGCGATAGTCACTGGGTTCGTACACCTCCCACCACCTTTGAAGCTACAGGGAACCGCCGTCGATTGGTCGCCCCAGGTCAAATACCTGGGTGTGACCATCGACCGCCGCCTCACAATGGGGCCCCATGTCCGCAAGGTCGCCGCGCAGGTAAGGGTAGCCCGCAACCTCCTCAGGCCCGTGCTCTCATCCCGCATCCCGACGCGCGTCAAGTTGGGCGTGTATAAGACTTATATACGCCCAATATTGACGTACGCCGCCCCGGCATGGTTCGCTCTCACTAGCGAGTCGAACCGAAAGCTGCTCCGCACGCAACAAAACTATGCGTTGCGGACCATTGTAGACGCTCCTCGCTATGTGAGAAACGATATTATCGCCCGGGATCTCGGGATAGAGAGCCTGGACGAGTTTGTGAGGCGACTCGCTAAGGCGATGTTCGCGCGTGCCGACGCTTCTGCCTGGCCCCATGTCAGGCAGATAGCGCCCTTGCATGCGCGCCCGCCTGACGCGAGACCCACGCCCCGCGACCTGGTAGCGGACCCTTGACCCCATTGCACCTATTATGACGCCTCGAGTTAGCAGCACCCAGGTTACACGCAGCTAACTCGATATAATGAAACTCTACAGATGTATACATACATCTAGTCGCACGGCGTGTTCTAGGTTAATATAGGCATCTCGTGCGACTAAGAAACAGACATTCATCACTATACAGACGCTTAAACACAACACACGCCGACGCAGCGCGGGCCGCGACGCGTGTCTACACTGGGTGGCGTTACACTACATAGCTAGCCACCCACACATACATTACTGCTACCCCTCCAATCCGCTAACGGCTAGCTCTGTAAATGGGGCGGAGGAAGCTTCATCTCTTCCTGTAGGTGCGTCAAGCCGGTACCCTAGTCGCAGGTCGGCCTCGTTGGGCTTCCCCCAGGAAACTGGGGGTCTAACCTGATGTGGTAGGACCGCCTAGGGCCCGTGAACATCGACGCTAGTACCTTATTAGCGTCGCGACGCCCCTACAGATTTCATTCAATGCAACCATTTACACAGACGCAGCTTGCTGCGTCATTTCCGCCAGGCGCTTAGCCGCATAAGAAGAAGGGCCCATCGTAATGGGCCACTGTATAGCTTCCGCGGGCGAGGGGCGAGGCCCCGACCCCGCCTGCCACGCCCCCTTGCGGGGGCGTAGCGACATCCACACTCGCAGCGCGTCAGTTGTATGGCCGTGCGCACAGCGCGCGGACGTTTATGCCAGCTGCTACAGGACTCTCCTGCAACCTCGGCAGGCATCGGCCCTAGAGGGCCGTCAGTTGTGCTGACATCTCTTTGAGGCGCGCGTAGAACACAACGCGCAGACGAGCCGGGCCTACAACCTAAGCGAAATCCGTAGTTACGGCCGTCGTGACGAGCCCTTTGCTTTCTGTCTACCTTACGGTATCCGCCGGTCCTTATCGGACGGCGAGCTACCCATTGCTCTCCGTCCGCAAGCCCGCGCCTATGGTGGTATGGATTCCCGTAAGCGAGAAACTAATAATACTTGGCTATAGTTGAACAAGGATCTTTTGACGCGTAGCCAAAATCTGAACTAACGCGCACTAACAGCTTTCCCTGTCAATGTCATTCAAGCGCCAAAAGATTCTTGTAATACTACGATACGATTATTATAATGTCTTAAGGGTACGCTAGTCGGTAATTCTTCCATACAAACGTAGTATGGTGATTACTCGTCTGTTTGACGGTGTACGTTCAAAACAAAAAATTTTATCATTTTGTCTTGTCATTATCTAGACAATTGGAAAAAAAAAATTGGTTTGGAAGTTATGAACGTCGAAACATCCATATTTTAACACTAATTTTAACGTCTTTGGGCGTAAATTTAATAATAAAAAAATGGCAAAATAGAAAGCGTACAGAGATAGATAATTTATTCAAAAGTTCGTAAATAAATCCAGTAGTTTTTCCATAATTATATATGTACGTATATACGCCCAAAGGTTTGTTCATGAAATTTTACGCGCTCGTTTTCGTAAAAAATCATCGTCTTTCACAAAATCAATAAATAAATAAATATTAAATAAAATAATAAATTTAAAAAAAAATTAGACTAATTAGCATGCATATTAGTCACGCCCACCAACGAATTCGACCCGTCAGACTGTGATTCGAAATTCGATTTTTTGTTTACCGATATAGCTTCCAATTTTCAAAGGCGAGACTATTCCCGTTTTTCGTGACATCGTACGAAAACGCCTTTTGTAACGTAATGTCCTCCACCTTACGATATGAATTCTACATACAGTACACTCCGTACCTGTGCAAGTCAAGTTGTCCTTGTTGAGCCGGTAGTGCTGCGGGCAGGCGCAGCGGTAGTCGGCGGGCGCGGCCACGCACAGGTGCGCGCAGCCGCCGTTGTCAGCCGCGCACTGGCTGCCCGCGCCCGCGCCGCGCCCCGAGCGACCGAACACCTTTAGCTCGGAGATGTATTCAACACCTGAGTGGATCACCTTGCGAGATTCACCCAAGGTTTTCGATGCTGATTCTACGATGCCTGTTGGTAAAAATTATAGTTTTGAAGGCACGTTTGACTAGGTAATGCAATCGCGAGCCCTGATTGGCAACTAGAGATCTGACTAATGCCCGTTAGTCTGGTCTCGAGATTGGCCACTTGAGATCTCGCCTGGCAAGTAGGCGACATCTTGTTTTCGAGATCTAGGTTACATTTACTTTTTGAAATAATGCGTGATTTTTTATAAAAAAAAAGTGAGAATTCATTTATATAATAATTTAATTATTCAATGCTTTAACATTTCTATAAAATAAAAATAGTTTGGAAAATCCAAATGTGCACGTCTCTTATCACTCATTCATAAACGAAAAAGAAATTCAAAACATAGTTTCTAACAAAAATGAATAATTTATTTAAACACTTTTCATGAAGTTGACTTTGTCTTTCTTTTGACTGCTTTTTAAGCCATCAATATGGGTAAAATTTCTAACCTCGCAATCCTTACGTAATGTCAAAGACTATTTTATTTAGATATTTACTTTATCGGTTGCTAAGTAACCGACGAGGGTCGAAGTTGGAAATAAAAAAAGTTTTATTATCTTTAGGACAATTTCTTTTTGTCTAAAAAAATAAACAATTTATTTAAACACTTTTCATGAAGTATGTTTTGACTGCTTTTTTTACCCATCAATATTCTTACCTCGCAATCTTTACGTAATGTCAATGATTTGATATTTACTTTGTCGGTTGCTAGGCAACGGAAAACCTCGAAGTTGGAAATATTTAGATATTATATTATTTTATTAATTATAATTAAACTACTTTGTATAAAAGAGCCATTTTAAATAGGGTTGCTCCCAAGGGTGAAACGAATCCATTAAAAAAAAAAGGTTCAATTAATTGATTTTATTGCAAGCTACAATTAATGTTTTCGGGTTTCATACATTGACGGACAGGATTTTTTTTGAAATATTTTGATGTTTTTTTCATTTCTGCTGCATTAAATCAATTGTTGCAAAGTACAGTATCAATCTCCATTTAATCATCTATACAATGGTATATAAATTAAGTAGGTTCTGTGTACTAGCAGGAGTGTAACAATAAAAACAGTTGCAGAAATGGGGCAAAAAATGTATCGATCGTAGAGCACTCTCTAATGCTTCGCATTATGAGTCGTGCAATATGACAGTTATAGCGTAGATGACGAATTGAAGAAGCTTTGACTACGAGTCACCGCGCCCGCGCGCCGTGTGTTCACTTCAGATGTAACTTTACGTCACACATCATTTCAGTGCTGTTGAGCAATTTTGAGTCGAATTAGTGTTGAGTCGAACTGTTTGTATATGTGAACGTTGTGTTTTGTAAGCACACCCAAGATATTGGAGAAACTTGAAACAAATACTTAAATTCAAGGTCAGCCATACACACAAACCTGTATTCCAATCACCCCAGAATATCCTGTCGTTATGCAGCGCCAGCGTATAGGGCATGGATACATTGTTCACTAGCACCTTCCTTCCCGTTCCATTGAGAAACGCGAACTCAATAGCGGGCGGGTCCAATCCTGCCCAATAGAGGGCGCGTCGTTCATAGTCTATGGCTATGGAGTGCACCTTGCCCACTTGCTCGAAGAGTATGGTTGGTGATGAGCCATCCATGCCGGCTCGTTTGATGGTTTTAGAGCCTAGTTCTGACCAGTACATGTAGCTGGAAAAAGGGAGTAAAAGATTAGTATTGTTTTTGAAGTGCAGAAGTACATACAGTCATCATCTCTAATGTTGACTGGGGAAAAAAAACTATTATATATATATATTTATATATATTTATTTATTTATTCAGACAACCATTGATCCATTACAATTAATTATATTTACATTTATATTGTTAGTATGAACTTAAAACTATGTTAGTACCTAATAACTAAGACAGACTTAGTCCTCTGGGTGAGGCTCCACACCAGTGGGCTGTCTAACTTATTGCCTATTACATTCAGGATGCTGTTACTGCTCCCACGCAATCTGCTTAGCAGTGACGCTGTCTTCGTTGTCTATTGAGTCCGTCCGTCAGATAATAAAAAAAAAATTAGTCACGTATTTTTAGCTTAGACGGAAGCAGTAGCTTAGTTTATTTTTACTAGAGCAGTGGTGGCCCAGTGGTAACTCCGACTTACGAGTTGTAGGTCGTGGGTTCGAACTCAAAGCAGGCGCTTTACTTTATGTAAATAATTTCATCACCACTGCTCGCAAAACGGTGAAGGAAAACATCGTGAGGAAACCGGCATGTCTTAGAACCAAAAAACTCGAAGACATGTGACATCTACCAACCCGCACTGGGCCCGCGTGGTAGATTACAGCCCACTCCCTCTTACAGAGAGGAGGCCTGTGTCCCAGCAGTGGGAACATTAATAGGCTGATGATGATGATGAGATATTCTCATATAGTTCGACGGACAGAAAAATAATAATCAAACTTTATTAATTCGGGTCTTAGTTGTGAACTTACCCTTTCTTGGGGTCTAAAGCAATGCTCTTAGGTTTCTTGAGTCCCTGCCAGACGAGAGCTCTTCGACTGGAACCGTCGAGTCGCGCCACTTCAATACGTTGGGTTGCCGTGTCCGTCCAGTAAATGTTCTGACCCGACCAGTCTATTGCTATACCTAATATGGAAAATAATAAAAGTCTTTTTACTTTACTGACACCAACAAAAATGACCAAGGTATTGCCATTTAGTAGTGTCACAGCGTTATGCTGAGCGATGGCCATTTTGCGTGGATGTGAAGCGTATTTTCCCCAACTTGTTTTTTGTTTTTCTTGTTGCATCTTGCAAAAAAAAGAGCTCTATAAAGGCCTCGATCTTCGGTCTCGGGCTTTATTCCACCTTGTCCATCAAGGCCCGCAATGCTGACCGCGCTGTGCTGGCCTGGAGTTGCGCTACGCTGTGCTACACTACACTGCGCTACGCTACACTGCGCTACGCTGTGCTTTCGGCCATCATCAGCCAATAACAACGCAGTCATTATAGACCGGTAGTAATGAACTATTTCTTTCCATTATTTGAACAAGCAATTAATTTATTTTAAGTAATCGAAGTCATAATAGATTTAACTAAATTTCGTCTTAATTTTTTATTAATTGAAAAACATTAAAATGCAGTTTTGATTTTCTCGGACATCCAGCTCAAATCGCTTTTCATTAGGTACTTTTATAACTAGAACTTAAATAAATTGTACATTTTATGCCAAACGCCAAAAAGTTGTGTCCACATACCTTCAACCAACCCCATCCACTCCAGCACTTTCTCCATGTTAGAACCGTTGACAGAACATCGGTTGATAGTCTTAGTTTTGCTGTCTGACCAGTACAGCTTGTTGCCAGATACATGCACTGCTAACGCACTGAAATAACAATACTATTTATATAAAAACTATCGATAAATTCACCGACAATCGTTAATGGGGTTTTAGAGGCATGAGGAACAGGGTGGATGAATAAAGAAATAAGAACTATTTTTTTTTGGGGTAATAAGTCCCTGAGATGCTGCGCCGAACCTAAATAATATTGGAATAAGGACAGGAAAAGTCTTAAGTAACAAATGGTGAGTCCAAATTAAATGACCATAATAAATCACGTATGAGGCACTTACCTAACTTCTTTCAAGTCTTTGAGAGGCAGTATGACGTCATTCTCCTCGTTCTCAATACTGATGTGCCCGATGACATTCTTGCGACTGTACACAAGGAACGCTTCAGGTTCCACACAAGTCTTCCTGTCCTTGCTTAGTTCCAGACCTGAAAGTGGTGAAAAGGTGAGATTATTTAGGGGGAGTGTTTAGTAATTTGCCTTTAGGACGTGTTTTTAGGAGGAGCTCGTGGCTAAGTAATAACAAGCCGCACGGATCGATCCATCAGGTTAAGCTACGCTTGCCGGGGTTGGTCAGTGGATGGGTGACCATCTTTACATACCGAGACTCCTCCGTGCCTCGGAAAGCACGTTAAGCCGTTGGTTCCGGCTGTCATTCGTGGATCTTTGACAGTCGTTACGAGTTGTCAGAAGTCCGAAAGTCTGACACCAGTCTTACCATTATATAGAAAGAAGAAAAGAAAGAAAGAAAGAAAATACGTTTATTTGCGGCAAACATGACGCATAGAAAGAACACAAAATAAAAAGAAGTACACAAGTACACAGATACAGTCGCTCCATGTAAAATACTGGTA
This sequence comes from Conistra vaccinii, assembly GCA_948150665.1. Taxonomy (NCBI): domain Eukaryota; kingdom Metazoa; phylum Arthropoda; class Insecta; order Lepidoptera; family Noctuidae; genus Conistra; species Conistra vaccinii. The sequence continues at coordinate 1,742,343 of OX411324.1, forward strand.
TTCAGCTGCATCCGGTTAGACTGGAAACCGACCCCAAGATAGTTGGGAAAAGGCTAGGAAGATTGACGTGTTTTTAGGTATCTTTGTTTTTATTTTTGTGAAGCAAGCTAAATTTGATATAATATGAATCCAACCCAAGTACTCTAGGCCAGGTAAAAATGGGCTTTTTTTTCCTAAAACTGATTTCTTCCGATATGTTTTTCAAAAAATTTCGTAGTTTTTCGAGCACCATGTGAGTAGCACAAGGTTTTCAGAGTTGCAAATTTGGGTATAAACTACTCTCAGGGGACCTAACGACGTATAAAAATATCGTAGTTACATGCGCGTTGGCGACGTTTGCATTTTTTTGTGTCGATATTGACAAGGCTATTTAGTTATTCGTTTTTTACATTTTATTTATTTAATGATTCAGTTCGGACAACAATATGATCTAATTTTATGTAGATATTCTATTTTTTCTTTGCGTCTTTTTGGAAATAATCTGACTAGTGTATCACTTACCGACAGGACAACTGCACACACAGCGCTCGGGCGTGTTGAGGCACAGGTGCGAGCAGCCGGCGTTGTCGTCGGCGCACGCGCTCCAGCCGAGCGACGAGCCGAGGCGGAAGGCTTTCACTCCCATCATGTTTGCCATCTGCTCCACGACGGGCTGACGTTCAAGACCTGGAGAATAGAATATAATATGTTTATTTGCATAGAATGTAGGTACACAGGTGAAATGTGCAAATTAATGGTTGGTTCTAAAGGTCATCGTTCATTATAACAGCACCGCTCCAGCACGGTAGCGCCCCGGCACCGCCTCGAAAAATCTAGTCACCAACGCGCCGTAAGCCAGGCGACGGCTAGCCGCCAACGCGCCGTCAGCAAGGCGACCGCTCGCTGCCGGCACCGGCGAGGTGTCACCGCGTAGACGGCGAGGCGCAGGCGAGCGGGCTCCTCGCTTGAAGCGCGCTGTCGGCCCAACGTGTGACGGATCAAAAGTTTCGTCGTCCCATCGATGGTCGTGAAAACAATCAGTCGCACTAACGTTCGTCGAGCTGATGTGCTGTCGCACCGCTGATGGTCGACCTATCGTACTGTCGCTCCAGCATTTGTCGCGCATTTGTTTGTCGCAACTTTGATACGGAATCATATTTTAGCGATATAAAGCGCTGTGGTCTAATGTTTTGTGGTATTGAACGCGTTGAGTTCCAGTACCACAAAACATTAGACGACAGCGCTTTATGTCGTAGGTCGTATAGATAGGAGCTCGTGGCTAAGTAATAACAGCCGCACGGGTCGATCCATCAGGCTAAGCTACGCTTTCCGGAGGTGGTCAGTGGATGGGTGACCATCTTTACATACAGAGATTCCTCAGTGTTTACCTGTATTTTTGTTGATCCTGTCTAACGTCCGTTTCTGCATATCCGTCCAGTAGAGATGTTCGCCCAGTAAGGTAAGGCCGAAGATGTGTAAGATCTCACTGCTGTGTAGTTCTTTCCTCTCTGTGCCATCCATGTTGCATACCTGTAGGAATGAGATGATTTACCAATTAAAAGACGTTTCCAAGACGGCACATTAAAATTAGAAATTAGTGGCGTATTTGTACAAATATTTGAGTTATTTGGCTAATGCATAATAAACTTTATTTCTATAACAATAGGGTATATTTTCCTTTGGCCACGAATGACAAATACGCCAATTGAAGTGCTAGCATAATCTAGTGAAAACTATCCTAATTTAGTACAGTTAGTAAAGTATCATGCGCTCCGAACGCTTTCAGAATCACAGTATACGTCATCAATTTAATATTTTCTAAAACATCATCTGCAAAGTCGGCTTCTAGTCTAACCGGATGTAGCTGAATACCAGTACCTATTTTATATAGATCGACCCCTTGGTAAGACTGTCAAGCTTCTGATTACTCGTTACTTCATATCTACAAAAGCTGAACAGCTGTTTTATATTTGAAGCGCTCATATCTTGAACTACCAATCGGATTAGAAAAATTATTTTTGTATTAATTTGATAGCTCAATTCTTGAAGAAGGTTTAGGCTTTGTAACATCACGCTACGACCCTTAAGAGCCGAGCGAAAAGAAAAAAAAAACAACGGGTTGCACTCCGGCAGTGCCGACAGAAGTGAAAACAGGAACATTAACGTTGTGCATTTTTGAATATTTTGGAATGGTTAGGGAATAATTTCGCACGAATTGCTTTATTTATCAGAATAAAAGTATTTATGTGGTTAAATACAAAATTCATTAGTAGTAGTGGTATATTTATTTATTTTCAAAATATAGTCTAACAAAAATAAACAATTTATTTAAACACTTCTCATGAAGTATTTTTTACTGCTTTTTTTTACCCATCAATATGGGTAAAATTTCTTACCTCGCAATATTTACGTAATGTCAAAGACTATTAATTTTGATATTTACTTTGTCGGTTGCTAGGCAACGAATCTTCTGACGGGGTCCGTTAGGGCCGATGCCTGCCGGGGTTGCGGGTAGTCCCAAGGGGAAACGGTGGCCCCTGGCATGGCAAGGGAAGGAACACGGGTGGGTTTTAGTCAGTAAAAGTCTGACACTTCCGCTCCGCCCAGAGCGGGAGAAGTCATTGGATGATTTCGCACACGAAAAAAAAAAAAAAAGGCAACGAATCTTACGGTCACGTGTCCTGATGCGAGTTTAACATTTTATACCCATCCCAAAAAAGTGCACAACGCCGGTAAAGAACTTTTCACTTGAAAAAAAAATCAGAAACACCGCTAAGCGAAAACGAAGAAATAGCGCGTACGGGCGATGCGATGCGATGCGACACTGTGGATCGAAGGAAACACGTGGACAACGTCGCGGGCATAACCCGTTTTATTTATATAACGTTACCTCAATTTTATGCGTCCTTGCGTCTCCCCAGTAAAGCTTGTTCTTGACTGTGTCAAGTGCGATGCCGTTGGGCCACGTGAGCTTCTCATAGACCAGCAGCACTCGGCCACTGCCGTCCAGGTTGGCTCGTTCTATCTTTGGCTTCTTATCGTTCCAATCTGACCAGAACATCCAGCCGGCGGTTGGATGGAGGGCTATGGCTCGAGGGTCGTAGAGCTCGTTGTGGATTATCACCTAGAAGTACACAACATAACGTCAAGCAATTCTCCGAAGGGACAGGCAAGTTGTTGGTACACTTACATTGATCAATTGTGCTTTAGTCTCATGTATACAGGGTGGATTTTTTGAGATGGGGCAGCAAGGACAGCTACCTTAACCGTTGTAGCTACAGGAAAACGGTATTAGGAGACTGTCCATAAGTTTTTGATACATTTAAAAAAAAAGTTACAGTCGTCGCAGGAGTCTCATTGTCTACAAAATGTATGGGAAAAGTTTTTTGTGATTTCTGACTTTTCTAGAACTCAAACCTCAGTTGGTCCAATAGAGTTTTTGATCCTTATATGAAACAGGATCGATTAGCATCAAAAAACGTTTTTGTGAAAACAGCCCATTTTCTTAACGACTGTACATTTTTACAAAATCCATGAATGCAGATCAAAATGTCTCAAAAAGTTAAGGACAGTCTCCTTAGACCGTTTTCTTGTAGCTACAACGGTTAAGGTAGCTGTCTTTGCTGCCCCAACTCAAAAATCCAGCCTGTACAAGTCTATAGCCATCAACAGAATTATAGTAATAAGTACGCTCCCTGGTCTTTTACCTTCGACCGGGCACAAATACACACTCCCGGGCTGTTAATGAAAATTACACAACATCACGCCTGTAAACCCCGAAGGGTAGGCAGAGGTGTGTACCTATAGTACACCCACATTTCGCCAGTTATGTTTTAGTCCCATGTAATATTTTTATTTTTATTTTAGCCTGTGTTGTCCCACTGCAGGGCAAAGGCCTCCGTTTCTTCTTTCCACTCCTCTCTGTTTTGAGCCAGTGTAGACCAGTCCTGTCTGTAGGCGTCAAGCTCGTCTCGCCATCTTCTTCTGGGTCTCCCTCGATGTCGACGGACGTTTTCTGGGACCCACATGGTGGTAGATTTGGCCCATGATTCATTTGACATGCGGCAGACGTGTCCGGACCAGTCCCACTTAAGCTTGATCGCCTTTTGGGTGACGTCGGCGATTTGTGTTTTGGAGCGTAACACTGTGTTCCTAATACGGTCCGTTAATCTGACTCCAAGAATGCTGCGCTCCATTGCTCGCTAGCAAACGTCAAGCTTGGACCTGTACTGAAGCTTGGACATGTAATATACTACAAAAAAATCCTGATTGAAAACCAAGGATCTGCCTAATTTGGGGGTTGAAGCCTGGACCTAAGGCTGTCCCACTTGCTAACACTTAACCTACGAGGCAGTCATTAATCCCATCGAACGTCTTATGATCCGACGTCGGTCCAAAAAGATATGTACCATATTCGATTGTTCTTAGGGCAAATTTCACCAATGAAATTAACCGCGATTACACATCTAAACCGCGTTCAACAGCTGTCACTGTCATTATTGTTAAGGAATATTGACACAGAGAGCTCTAATTATTATTTTATTAATTCATCATAAACAAAGTTTATAAAAAATCTTAACCTATGCCCCGCAAAACCGTTTTCACAGTTTGTCTGCGGGAACAGAACAAACAGTAGTAAAAATAAGGATTATTAAACGCTCGGTTTAGGTGTGCTGATCACTTTCAGTTTCCTTGGTGAAATTTGTCCTTAGTAGACATTTTGATGACTATACCTTCTTGGAGGTGCCGTCCAGGCGGGCCACGTTGATGGTGTCAGTGACGGGGTCTGTCCAGTAGATGTTCCTAGCCAGAGGGTCGATAGCAATGCTGTCAGGCACTCCACTGCTGTGTATTACTACTGTTTGTTCGCTGCCATCTAAACGCGCTCTTGATATCGTCTTTGCCTGAATAAATAAATATTGATTTATTTAACAAAAAGGCTAAAGTATTTACAATTAATCAAAGGTAAAAAGAGCAATGGTGCTTAGTGGTAACGGCCGCGACTTACGAGTTGTAGGTCGTAAGTTCGAAACCCAGCCAAGCACAATACTTTGTGTAAATAATTTCATCACCACTGCTCTCAAAACGTTGAAGGAAAACATCGTGAGGAAACCGGCATGTCTTAGAACCAAAAATTCGAAGACCTGTGACATCTACGAACCCGCACTGGGCCCGTGCTGTAGATTACAGCCCACTCTCTCTCTAAGAGAGGAGGCCTGTGTCCCAGCAGTGGGAACATTGTAGGCTGATTATGCTAAAAGTAGAAATGGTGAAAATTTCCAAAAAAGAGCACAAAAGGATGAGATAATACGCTAATGCTGCTCTGTGTGTGAGTGCCATAATAAAGTGCAAAGTTGTAAGCACAACGCAGTCATGAAACGGCGGCGTCTCGGACATTTGCGGACGCTGCTTCGTTTGCACTTTAAAGCACTTATAACAAAGTTTATAATTCAATATTCATTCTATGAACATGAAAGAGCCATCTTAAGCGTGTTTCATTTTTGTTCGATGTTCGTACCACTTTGTTCTTTAAACCATTTACAAGCACTTTTGCATTTTTAAAGGAGTCGGTCAGTCAGAAATAGAAGCTAGTTGCGCATTCCAAAGCGTAGTAGGTTCCTATGGAGAAGAACGGGCAAAAAACTCCACGGATGCTCTTTTAAATTATAATATTGTTTGTTACAAAATATTTATCATCACTACATAGTATAAAATAAAGTCGCTTCCCGCTGTCTGTCCTTATGTATGTTTAGATCTTTAAAATTACGCAACGGATTTTGATGCGGTTTTTTTTAATAGATAGATTGATTCAAGAGGAAGGTTTATGGTATATGTATAATACATGCATAATTTAGTAACCTATAATTTATAAAATTATCACGCGGGCGCAGCCGCTGGCGGAAGCCAGTTACATAATAAATGTTGAATTTATAATTTGTATAAGGTGTTAAAATGTTTGTTTAAAAACTTTCAGAGGTGCTTAAGTCCTTCAAACTGAATAAGTTTTACTATGGGACCAACATTAAAATCGCGAAAAATAAATCAGCTGTTCCATAGTAAAGTTACCTACTGTTCTGTTTTTTTTTAGAGATTTTAAAGTTGGTCCTTTATTAAAAGTTATTCAGTTCCATGGAAGTCGTGCCCGTTAAAAGCGTCCACAGAAATAGCTACTTTGCACTTCTTTCTTAGCTTATAATATGCACAAATCACTTACCAAACTATCAGCCCAGTAGATATACTCAAACTTAGGATCAAAGTCCACAGTGAGTGCTCTCTTCAGATCTTTGAGCGGCAGCGTGTAGGGCGTGAAGTCGGGCGAGTCGAGTGATATCTTGGATATGGCGGAGCGTTGGGCCACGATTAGCAGTGACTGTGGACTGTTGTAGCAGGTTGTGTTGCTGTTCTCACGGAGTTTTGAGCCCGTTGGGCAGGCGCACTGGTAACCTAGGCCCAAATAATAATGATATAATGTCATTGTCAAAAACTCTAACCAGTTATATAGTGAAAAACATCGTCCAAGCAATCACACATCTTTTACAAGTGCTATAACACGAATATCAAATTTATATTCATTTATTTATCTTTTAGTTAAAAGGATTGTATGTAAGATTTACTGTAAAAGTTGTACAAGTTTCTGCAATAAACCTTTTTATTTACTTATTTAAAAGACAGTTCTTACTTCGTGTTACAGGTAGTCTCAAAAATAATTCCTAAGTACCTACATAATTTTAAACTGTACTAAAGTTCGATTTAAAGTTAATGGCGGCTCGGAAGTTAGCTGCTCGTTGCGCAGCACCGTACCCCTCACCCCATGAATTTGTTACTGCGCAACGACTCGCCTCATGTTCCGACTGTACTGAATACTAACAATGGCATCGTTGGAACTCTTAAAATGATTAAAGATTGCCATGGACAAAGGACATGCTAACCAGTAGAAGAATGTTATGTGCATTATCTATCAATGGTTGACATGAAATATTACCTGGTGGAGTAGGCGCTAAAAGGCACAAATGTGAGCACCCTCCATTATTTCTCTTGCATGGATAGTCACCAGAGGGCATCACTTGTCTGCTTCCATCATATACTTTTAAATCTACAGGCACTGGGTCAGATTTTATTATCTCCTTCATTGGACCCGTTGTTGATATGTCCCAAGTGTGAATTGACCTTGAACAGGAAGTAATAATATAGATTTAATTTAAACAATTATTCTCAATGAGGAAAATAAGTGATTAAGGGCTGATTTCACCAATAAAACTGAACGCAACAAGTATTTCTTAAACGCGTTCAAGAGCTGTCAAAATTGTTATGGAAGTATAGTACACTGGCAGCTCTTGAACGCGTGCAGATGTGCTGAAGGTGTTCAATTTTATTGGTGAAATCCGCACTAAATCTAGATAAGCAAAGAACACTTATTTATAAAAATAGTTATTATAAGTATGGCAAGTGATAACAAATTGTTAGATCTCAATTTACATCACTATAATTTGAACGAAATTGCTGTACCTGACCACTGACCGAAAGCGCGGCGAGGCGGGGGGCGGGAGTCAGGACCCTGTTAGCAGCGCTACCAATCGCGGTTTTCCCCGATTTGCGGGGAATTGAGGGTTAACGCGGGCAGAGCGCGGGGAATGACAAAATCGGGGAGTGGGCTGAAACTATTTTATGTTACCCGACTTTATGGCGAATGAATTAAAAAGAAGCGGGGAATTTCAGGAAATTGACAACACTGACGCGGGGAATCAGGATTTTTTTATTGGCAGCACTGCCTGTTAGCGTTGACGGCGGACTGGTAAGAGCCGAGCGGACTACACTGCCCTCCCGTCTCGTCGCGCACATACCTGAGGCGCGGTACAGTGCTTTGCGTCAAACTATAGTTGTATAATTACTAAAACAAGTAAAACCTTACCATGTTTTCCAATCAGTCCAATAAAGCTTATAGTTAAAAAACGCTAGTGCATATGGATACACAAGATCCTCTTTAACAACACTTTTCCTTTTCTGTCCATTAAAATCAATAACATCAACAAAATGTAGCTTAGCATCCACCCAGTATATCAGGTTGTTGTCATAATCTATTGTGATACCGTTTGGCCAGAATATGTGGTCTTTGACTATAATTTTACGTGTAGCAGGATCACCGTTCATGCCAGCTCTCTCTATTTTGGGTACTTCACCCCAGTCTGTCCAGAACATGAGACTGAAAATTGAGATATTTATTTATTGGATCTCCAACACAGACTGTACAATTACAAGCAATTTTACAAAAATAGGGATAAATACTGGTGAACCAATGCAATTTTAGACAAGGAAGAACAAAATAAAAATCAAGACACATTTTAAAATAATCATACAGAGGAAAACAAGAGATTAGAATAAAATAGAATAGAATATTCTATATGTACACCATAAAAAGTATAGATATAAATGTAGAAAATTTACATAGGGATTATTAGAGTATTTCCATGTAAATATTGGTTTGGAAGAAAGGAAAATAATTTGTACTTGCAAATCAAATTAACAGTTGAATAAAGTGGCTATCTTACCCTTCTTTGGGAACAACGGCAATAGCCCGAGCGAGGTCTACCTCTGACCAGAACAGAACTTTCCTATGCCTCTGCTCTATGCTAATGACTTCAATTTTATTGGTCTCCCCATCTGTCCAGTATATTTTATCTGTGTACCAGTCTATTGCAATACCGGTTGGTGTTATTAGTCCCTCTGATACTATTCTAACCTGCAAATAAACAATAGTAAACAATGTAGAAGAGAAATGGAACAAAAAGTGACCCTATGGTACCCGGTGCAAGAGAAAGAAAGGTTGAAAAGAGGCAGGATGACTTGGTGAGGATGGCGGAACATGGACTAGACAGGCAAGGAACAGAAAGAATTAGAAGGGGCTGGAGGAGGCCTTTGCTAAAGGGCCCACAGAGACTCAGAATTTGTTCTCAGTTAGAAATTGCATTTGTTGAATTCAACAAGTTGAATTTTTGGTACTTAGAGCAGAATGTCTTTCATTTATAGTATAGTGATAGTCTAGTGGGGGGACCATCGGACTGCAAAGTCAATGCTTTCGAGTTCAAAACCATAAGGTTTGCACCAGACTATTCAGATTCATGTGCGTATTGGATAATTATCACGTTTTTGAAAAACGGTGAAGGAAATTATCATGATGAAACCAGCATTCCTGAGAGTTTTTTCGATGTCATGTCAGAAAGAGAAATATTTACTCTCCACACATCTGGCTACATATTTATTTTTATCAATTCCATTTATTTTCTTACCTTATCCCCTACATGAGTCTCATTATAACTCATACATTGTATCAATTCTGCAGTCTGATCTGACCAGCATATAAGATCCTTTCTGTGAAGGAAGTCCACGGCTGATCCTTGCTCCAGATCCTTAACTATAGTGTTCACTTTACTGAGTTTCGACGTGTTCACTACACGTATGTCAGATGCCGTTGAGTATAATAATATTGGGTTACTAACTACTGCATAGAAACCTGAAACATTTTTTTTTACATAATTAAATACTTTAAGAAGTGGTTTTTGATTATTGTCATAAATGGTTTCTGAGATTTAGAGTTTAATCTAGCAAGTGCAGTAAAATTGATTTCATAAATATTGACACAATGCGGTTCTACACATTACTTAAATAGTTTAAATTAATTTGAATGTTTATAAAAAATCAGGCAATTTGTTAACAATAAATAATAAATTACAATTGAATAACACAATAATCTCCAATACATGTGTGAAAAACATGTCAATAATTATTAAAATAACAACACAAGAATCTAGCTGCAGTAAGTTATCTTCAAATCCTACTTGATGGTTTAATTTTAGTTCTCAAAACTCAAAATCACAGGAATGTTATCATGTTAATTATAAACAAAGTAACTTATATCAACGAATAAACAACATACTCATTTGTAAATTATGATCATGATGTCTTGTAGAAACAAGGAGAACCTTTCGTTTTATCACTAGTATTGTATATCTTTCAACAATAAGTCAAGAAGTCACATCTTTGATGATAAGTATGCAATGCAATTCGTACTCGTTCTATTGTAGATAACAAGCAATAACAAAGAATATTGACTAACCTTTTAGCTGCAGGAACATTAACAAACAAAACACATTCATAATATTTTGAATTATTTTGTCCGCATGAAGTATTCTTCGGCGTTTTGTCATAATGAAAACAAATGCATACCAATCGTCCAATCTTTCATGTGTTTATTTCACTTTGACACTAATTTATTTAGCACGTTAATTAATTAAGGCACGGTTAAAAATCATCAGGCAGCATTTTCGTCTTATTTAAAGACCAGGAAATAACTTTTTATGAATTTTGGTTAGGGATAACAATTTCTCAGACAATGAGTTTGAGAGATCAACAAACGCAACAGTGTTGCCAGCTCAAAAAGTTTATTTCGGACAGTAGATAAAAATGAAAAACAAAAACACGAGTGAGAGAAATACATACTGGAAAAATAAAAACATTCTTGTCTGATATTATAGCCACAGTCGCATGTCTAATAACGTATTTATTTGTATTTGTTGATTTGGCGCCCACACACTGGGGCACACCGCACAGCAGCAACTATCATGACCATAATTTAGGAGATCACGACTACTGTTTAAATATTACACTCCTTTTTGGACAGTCGTGTAAAAACAGGAACATTTTTTTGTGGATTTCAAATTTTAGTTCAGTTCAATGTAGGTATGTACTAGGTACGTCATTACATTGCACATAATCGACAAATCTAAGAGATGGCGCTAGTTGTACGAAATTCTTAGGCACCCTAATCATTTTCGAAATTGGTATAGAATCACTAGGTACTAAAAATGTGTATTTTATATACCTAACAATAACTTTTTTATTTTTAATAACAATTAGATTTTTATTACTTTTTGGTAATGTTTTTGCAAACTTTTGGATCGGACAAGTTTTTTTTTAAGGTACAGTTTATTGTAAGTAGTTAGGTACTTAAACTGCGGAAAACATCCATAATGCTGAGAAATTAAGGCGCTGTCGAAGTTCTACATAATTCCTGCTAGTGGAAAGATTAGGTACAGTCAACCGCACCTCATAATCAACCTACAGTTCGCGTCAAATAACTTTGCCGCTCTGAAGTAGACTACAAATGACTGCGCAGTAGTCAATCTGCCTTAGAAAACAGTCGCGCGCATGTCAGTACGCATGCGCAACCTAACTTCAGAGCGGCAAAGTTATTTGACGCGAACTGTACCGAATGTTCCCCACTGCTGAGACACAGCCCTCCTCTTTCTATGAGAGGGAGTGGGGAAAATATATATGTGGTATCCACAACACTGGGCCAGTGTGTGGATACCACATATATGTTGGATTGGCTAGTGGTCGCATGGATTGGCTAGTGGTCGCATAGACTGGTCACATCCCACGCGACAGTTTATTTTTCCGCGCGGACCGCAATTTTTAATCGCCTTTCCTTGTGTTTGTGCAGGAGTCGTCGGATACCTGTACGAACACAGGGGAAGTCACTCGCTGCCCGGCGTTAACTCGCCGCCGCGGTCGCGGAGGCCACGCCTAAAAGATGCCCAAACCCGGCACGCGCACCTCGTTGGGTCGCGATGCCGGGTCTTCGGATGACCGCCCGATGCTGGACCGGGCGACGTCTTTGCCAAATATTGGTGATGCGTCGTCCGGTGCACCGCCGGCCGGAAGTATGAGTATGTCGACGAAAAAGAAATCAAAGAAAGGGGGAACGAGCGCCGCTGGAGCGACCGGCCCACCGACGACATCGGCGCCTGCGCGCGTTGCGCCCACGCCGTCGTCGAGCCGACCGCACGCGGTACCCGTTCGCCCCCCTGCGTTCCGCCCGGTGCCCATTTTGGCCCCGGGGCCCGCCGTAAACCCGAGTCGCGCGCCACAAACGCGCGCCCAAATACCGCCCGTGCGCGTACCCGCGCCTGGGCCCTCTACCGCGGCTTCTGTGCGTTCCGCCGCGCCGCAAGCATACCCGATGCTACCCACACCACGTGCACCCGTGCCGACAGCACGAGCCCGCGCGCCGCCTACACGAGCCGCCGCTCCGCCGCCGCGGTTTGTGTCGCCGACCGCGCCTGCTGCGAAGGCAGCACCAACCGCATCACCTAAGGAGCCGCAGCCCAGAGCCGTGCCCGCTTCGCGCCCCGCCCCCTCCGGCCCCCGCCCCTCGCTGGGTGGGCCGGCGGCGGCTGAGCAGCAGGAGCGACCAGTAAGTGCCGGCCCTTATTTTAAAAACCCTACGATGACGCCACGGGTGCCTGCCTCGCCGGCACCACCCCGTGCTTCCGCCTACGACTCACCGGCTATGATGTCGGCGTGCTCCTCACGCGTGGGGTCGAGCGCGTCCATCACCTCGGTGGGCTCGGCCGTATCCGGTCGCGATGACATGTCTTCGGACATGACCCCGCGATCCGGCATGCGTCCCCCCGTGGGCGGGGCTGCCGCCGGGCCATTGTCGCCGGCGTCACCAACACCGTCGCTGGGTTTCAGTTTCGAATTCGAACTCGAGACTAGAGCCCAGCGACGCAGAAGGAGTTCCGGCGAGACTGCGTCGGAGGAGGCGAAGCGGTATTGTTTAGACCCGCCGCGACCACAGCGCGTAAGCGCGTCGCGGGGTCGGGACACACCGATGTCGCCTACCTTCTCCGATACGGTCCGCCGGTCGCCGCCGAAATCACCGACGCCACCACCTAACATGACGTCCGGGAGGGCGAGTGCCACAAACTCCCCCCCCCCCACCCACCGTGTCCCCCCCTCCTGCTGCCGTCAAGCCAAACAACTCGACGAAGCAGCAAAAGGGGAATAAGAAGCCGCGATACCCTCCGCTGGTAGTCGAGACGCTTCCTAACTGGGCCATGCATTGTCGGGCCATCAGCGCGAAGCTGGGCCGGCCACCACACGCTCGTCCTTTCGGATCCGGGGTCAGATTCAACCCTGAGACCGAGGACGAGTACAGGCTGGTCCAGCGTTACCTGACCGGCCTGGAGAAGGACAGCGGCGTCGCCTGGTTTGCGTACTCGCTACCGGCGGAAAAGAGTTTGAAGATCGCCATTCGGGGCCTACCGGCGGACACGGACCCGAAGGAGATCGAAGAGGAGCTCCGGGCGCTGGGATACCAGCCGGAGTATGTGCGCCACATTAAGGGCGCACAAGGAAGACCCGGCTGTGTATTTCACGCCATTCTAAAGAAGACCCCAGACGTCCGGGCCATATACGACACCTCCGTATTCATGTTGATGCGGGGGGTCAAAATTGAGGCTTGGCGTGGTAAACGTGGGCCCGCACAGTGTCACCGGTGTCAGCGGTTCAGACACAGCTCGCACCAGTGCCACCGTCCGCTCGCTTGTGTGCGATGCGGAGGCGAGCACGCGGCACGCGACTGCCCACGCCCGCGGGAGGAGCCGGCCACCTGCGTCAATTGCGGTGGACCGCACCCCGCGAGCAACATTAAGTGCCCCGTGTTTGAGCGAGAAATTCGCAACAAGCGGGCGGGGACCGTCGCCATCACGGCCACTCGCCGAACAATGGCGGGGCCGCAACAGACGGTTATTATAGAGGCACAGCCCGGTCAAACGTTGATGGCGGCGGCCAACGAGCCCACACAGAGGACCCAAGCCTCCTCCTCTGGGCGGAGGAAGAAGAAAAGACGAGGGGGGAAGAGGAAGAGAAAACGTCCCGCCCCCCCAGCGACCTTACAAGAAGAGATAGAAGAAGAAATCCCTACGGCCGTCCCTGCCTTAAACATCGCGCAGGTTAAGACAACGGGGGTAAGCAGCGACCGTAGCGACACACTGCGGACAAAGAGCGAAGCTCGGAGGTTCGCTAAAAATCCACCAGGCGCCGCCTCTGCCGCGCGTAAGTACAGAGAACCGCGGCCAATCACGGAGCAGGCAAACTTCCCTGCCTCGGCCACTGGTGGCGCTGCGATCGCTGCCAAACGAGATACTTCGCCGATTAAATCGGCGAAAGGACACAATAAAGACTTCAAAACCTGTGCGATTAAGCTCCTAATGGAGCTTATTAGAGCTATAAGGCAGGGCCGAGATATAGAGACGGTCATCCTCGACGGTCTGGCCACCTTGCTATCACTCTGTGATGGCTAGACCGTTGAGGATTATTCATTGGAACGCCCGCGGCCTTAGGGATAAGGTCGCCCCCCTCCGCCATCTCCTTCGGGATCAGAACATCGACGTGGCGCTAATCAGCGAGACGCACCTGGGACCCGAGGATAGGGTTAGGTTCCCAGGTTACCATGTTTACCGGAAAGATGAAAGGTCGGCTCTCCACACCCGTTACCGTGGTCTGGCGGTGCTGGTGAGGCGAAGAGTCGTCCATCAAGAGCTCCCCTTGCCGTCGCTCAGTTCGTATTACGCGCTGGGTGTGCAGCTACATGTTGCCGGCGAGGACGTCAACGTCTATGCGTGCTACAAGCCGCCTGCGACTCGTCTCGATTTGACTGAGTTGCGGGTGCTAATTAGCGCGCTAGACGGTAACGCAGTTATCCTTGCCGGCGACTTCAATTGCAAGCACCCGGCGTGGAACTCCAGTAATACGAACACCGAGGGGAGGCGGCTCTTCGCGGACGCGGAGGCCTTCGGGTACACGGTGTCCGGCCCAGAGACGCCTACCCACTACCCAGATGCGGTCACATACATGCCGGACGTACTGGACATCGTGGTCCACAGAGGGCTACACGGCCAGATCACCCAGCATGTCATAGACGACGAGTTACAGTCGGATCATCAACCTGTACTCGTCGTCTTAACGGGACAGCCGACCCAACTGAAACCATTAGCGCCGCGTCGATTAACTGATTGGACGGCGTTTACAGAAAAGATGGAGACCACCACGCCGACTCGGCCTATCGTCTCCTCCGCGGACGTGGAGCAAGCGGCGGATGACGTCACTGCTTGCATACAGAGCGCCCTAGAAACGGCGACGACGACGCAGCCGCAAGGGAGAGGGCTACTGCCGCCCTTACCGGCTCGTCTCGCAGCGATGATCGCCGAGAAGAGGCGCCTTCGCAAGCAGTGGCAACAGTTGAGATGCCCCACATTAAAGACGAAACTCAACCGCCTTGCGGAAAAGGTAAAGGCCGAGTTACAGGCCCATACCGCCGCGGGTTGGGAGGAAAGAATAGACGCCACCGCTGACAGTTGGCCGTCTGTACATCGTCTCTGCCGCCAACTGGCGAATACCCCAGCCCCGGTGCGCCCTCTACTCAACAGCGACGGGGCGCTTAAGTATAAAGCGGAGGACCGGGCGGAGGTCTTCGCCGAGCACCTGGAACGTCAGTTTCGCCCGAACCCGACCAGTAACACCGAGCATGTTGCGGCGGTCGAGCAACACCTAGGAGACTATTTCGCAACGCCGATAGCTCCCGAGGAGAACCCTATTTTCTTCTCGCCTGGCGCAGTACGACGCGCCATCCTAAAGACGAAGCCTAGGAAGGCCCCTGGGGCCGACGGTATCACTAACACAGCGCTGCGCCACCTGCCGTTCCGTTCGGTAGCGGCACTGGCGCGCCTGTTTACAGCGATACTGCGCACGGGGGCCTTTCCCACCTCGTGGAAGGAGGGGCGCGTCATTATGCTGCCCAAGGCGGGGAAAAACGTAGCGAAGCCGGAGAGCTATCGGCCGATCACACTTCTACCGACAGTCTCCAAGGTGTTCGAAGTACTCCTGCTGCGACACCTCCAACAACACATCGTTCCACGCCCAGAGCAATTCGGGTTCCGGGCGGAACATAGCACGACGCTCCAGTTGTCAAGGGTACTGCACCAGCTGGCAACTGCTATTAACAAAAAGGAATACTCGGTCGCAGTATTCCTTGACATGGAGAAGGCCTTCGACCGTGTGTGGCACGAGGGCCTGATATATAAGTTGGCCACGTCCGACGCGCCCCGTCGCGTTGTAAGGGTGGTCTCCTCTTTTCTGTCCCACAGGACCTTCAAGGTGGTGGTCGACGGGGCGCTATCCGGCGCCCGCCCGATACTGGCTGGCGTGCCGCAAGGCAGCTGCGTATCGCCGGCGTGTTACTCACGTTACACCGACGACATTCCCACCACTCCAGATGCGACGCTCGCGCTGTATGCCGACGACGCCGCGTACATAACTACATCGCTCAATGCGAAGTACGCGGCTGTCAAGATGCAGCGCGCCCTCGATCTTCTCCCCGACTGGCTGTCTAAGTGGCGGCTTTCGGTTAACGTGGGTAAAACGCAGGCGATTATCACCGGTTTCGCCCCGCTCCCACCACCCTTGAAGCTACATGGAGTCGACGTCGATTGGTCGCCCCAGGTCAAATACCTGGGTGTGACCATCGACCGCCGCCTCACGATGGGGCCCCATGTCCGCAAGGTCGCCGCGCAGGGTAAGGTCGCCCGCAACCTCCTCAGGCCCGTGCTCAAATCCCGCATCCCGACGCGTGTCAAGCTGGGGATATATAAAACATATATTCGCCCAGTACTTACATACGCCGCCCCAGCTTGGTTCGCCCTCACGAGCGAGACGAGCCGTAAGCTACTCCGCACGCAACAAAATCAAGCGTTGCGGACCATCGTAGACGCCCCTCGCTTCGTGAGGAATGACGTCATCACCCGGGATCTCGGGATCGAGAGCCTGGATGATTTTGTGAGGCGACTCGCTAAGTCGATGTTCGCGCGTGCCGACGCTTCTGCCTGGCCCCATGTCAAGCAGATAGCGCCATTGCACGCGCGCCCGCCTGATGCGAAACCCACGCCCCGCGACCTGGTAGCGGACAACTGACCCCATCGCACCGGATTGACGCCTCGAGTTAGCTGTACCCAGGTTACACGCAGCTGACTCGATATAATAAAACTCTACAGATGTACACATACATCTATTGCACGACGTGTACTAGGTTAATATAGGCATGTCGTGCAACTGAATTACAGACATTCATCACTACACAGACGCCTATACACAACACACGCTGACGCAGCGCGGGCCGCGACGCGTGTCTACACTGGGTGGCGTTACACTACATAACTAGCCACCCATACACACACTACTGCTTACCCCTCGAATCGCTAACGGCTAGCTCTGTGAACGAGGAGAGGGGCGCTTCATTTCGACCTGTAGGTGCGTCAAGTCGGCACCCTAGTCGCTGGTCTGCCTCGTTGGGCTTCCCCCAGGTAACTGGGGGTCTAACCTGATGCGGTATGAACGCCGGGGTGTCCGTGAAGATCGACGCCGTCGTTATAACGGCGTCGCGACGCCTCTACAGATACATTCAACGCAACCATTAACACAGATGCACATTGCGTGCATCAATTCCGTAGGCGCTATAGCCATATATTATGAGGGGCCCATATTGATGGGTCACCGTTACGCTTCCGCGGGCGAGGGGCGAAGCCCTGACCCCGCTCGCCACGCCCCCTTGCGGGGGCGTCGCGACATCTCCAGATTCTGGGCCAGTGTTGTGGATATCACATTTTTCGAATTTTAGTTCTAGTCTAGTACATTCCGGTTTCCTCACGGTGTTTTCCTTCACCGTTTTGAGAACAGTGGTGATGAAATATTTTACACAAAGTAAAGTGCCTGCATGAATTCGAACCCACGACCTACTATTTGTAAGTCAAGGCTGTTACCACTGGGTTACTACTGTTCTACTCCGCATCTCAGTGGTAATAATTTGAATCTGACTGCGCCTTTATGCCCTTACATTGGTAAGGGTGGTTTTCTTAGTGCAAGTCAGTGGTAACCAGAGAAATTTATTTCTATGGTGGTAACTGATGCGTGGTTGGCTGTACGAAACTATAATTATTTTACATAGACGGATGAGCATGATGTTCTGTACCCTAATTACGTAATAAGAATCCTATCAAAAACATAAATGTGAAAATTGGGAGCCAAGCTTTGTTGTCGACTTCGCCAAAAAAAGAATTGAGATCTAAATGGGTGCCAAATTCTGTAGATAATCCTGAAATTTATTTATAAGAACATACAACATTCTAAAATGAATTTAAAACACAAATTCTTGTTCTTCAAATTCACAAAGTCAAATCTTGAGCTTCAATTTATCCTAAGTGCTTTGTGTAAATAATTCGACTGTTCAAATTTGAGCAGTTATATTTCTAAATAGCAACCATTGTTAGAGCAGAAAAAAACAGGAATTTGTAGGCACACTGTAGCCGAAGACCTAGATTTTTTTTGAAGCGTGGCAAAAACTGCAGTCTGCCGCCCCCCGACAATCCTCTATGCCTCGGATACTCTAAGGTACGCGATATTAAAAAAAAATCTAAATGAAAATTTTGGCAGCAACATAATTTATCAATAAGAAAATCCAAAAGGGGCGCTAAAACTGATGTAAAAAGAAAGATTATAATGTGCTAGGCGTCTCATTTATTGCAAAGTAGCGGTGTCCGGAGCACTTGTCTGCTACGGCTGACTCGCCCGAATTAACTCGTCCGAATCCGGACGAATCGACCATTTTACTATGGTTAAAATTATTGCCGGAGTACATGCCCCGCAGGGCTATTACCTATCTTGCAGAAGCAATGCGATAGCGATCATTTGTTCCATTTTGACAGTTCAACAACATTCAATGCGATAATTACGTTGCAAAGCAGGATTAAATTTCGAACTTATGAAGCAATGGATTAGTAATCTGTTTCAAAACAAATTGATTGTGTATTACGTAATTAGGGTACCGGTTTGACCCCCCCTAAATCCGGGGCTGGCATACCTACTATAAAAAAAGTCGACTCTTATGTACAGGATGGTCGGTAGGTACACTATCCAAAGCGACGAGTCGTCTTTAATTCCACCTAGTGATAAAATGCGGTAGTATTTCGACCGTTATAATATAACTGGCTAAATATGGGTGTTACAAACACCTGTATTTAATTCATTGGGGAATACGTGCGATAATGTTATTTTAGTGTTTACTTTAGCTAAAAGCACACTTGCATGGTATGGCGTTTTACTCGAGTACCGGCCTACCTACCTAAGGTGTTTAACAAGGAGCTCTACCACTATAAAGTACCTACATAAATGCTAGCTAAGCAACATTCCAAAATACCTCCCCGAAACAATAACGCTTACTTTGCGCTTACTGCACCAAAACATACTAAGCGCTTTAAGCGCTCAATTATCTCCACAACACGCGATGTTCGTATAGAACAATCCAGTAAAGTACTAAATAGTGGTTGTTTCGATTTGGCTCGCTGCAAAATTGACTCGATCCTCGATCACCAACAATAACAACTTAGCACCGCACTATTCAATGCAGCCGCAGCGCGATTGGCCGCTGTTAATGTTAAAGTTCCAACACTGCCAATGAATAGTTCACCTTTTAATTTGGATTTTAGAGAATGCAAATAATTTGGTTAGATTATGACCTAAACTCATTACTGGGTTCTGAAAGCGTTTTCCATTTTAGATACTACCAGAAACGTTTTATCAATTAAAAACCATTAAAGTTAATACTTATTTGCTTTTGATGTGAAACTTCTACTCCTGTAGATGTTTCTAAACTCCGCAGACATGGGTATCTATCAATATCTACATACGACAAAAAAAAAGGATTGATGATTTTTTGGACCGGTGTGTGTTGTGGCAATACTTCAAGAGTATGAGTTGAGAATTACTGTTTTCTTATATGCTAGTTACGACTTACGCTACTATAGTAGGTAGCTATAGGAGCTCTGTTCGGGAGAAAATAGATGAACATATCGTCCTATAGGTACCAATGTTTGTATCACATTCCCGAGGCTGTGAAAAACAACTTTTCCTAGATATGAGATCTAGCTAGATCGATTTTTCATTCCCGTAAAACCCTATATTGCAACTTTCATCGAAATCGTTAGAGCCGTTTTCGAGAACGTGATTACAATATTATGTAAGTATTATGTATTTAAATACAACTATTGCTCATTTAATATTATAGGATTATATCAATACTTATAAGTACAAAAAAAAAACAGGTTTTTTTAAACTGATATTTCAAAGTAACACTAATTGCGGTTGATGACCCCATAAAAATCTGCATTTTTTTTTTGCTTCATCCACTTTAGATATCGATACCATCACGTCTTCAGAGTTTCGCTAGCTAATTTAAATGACCCTGTATAGTTGCGCCTTGGGGGTAATTTCGACTCCTATGGCGTAACGGCAAACGATATGGCGTTCTCTTATGTCCTCATGCTACGCCATGTTTCACATCTGCCGGGCGTCCCGTGACGGTCACTTGTTTTGTTATTTTGTCAACCAATCAAAATTAAATAATCATGAAGTCTGGGGTCAGTATGCCTCGATCACTGATGATGAGACTTTCAGAGAGAAAGGGGGGGCTGGCATCCTATTCAATAATAAAAGCTTTTGTAAAATAATGGTAGAACCTTCTGTAAGAAGGCCTTAAAAAGAAGGTAGGTAGGTACCTACCTAATTAAAGACCCTTTGAATGCAAGTCCTGATAGTTGTGGAGAGGTGTCAAACACGCAAGCACGTAAACTTGGCCCGACAATATCCGACAGTAGCCGTCAGCGCCCGACAGCCATGTCACACTTCGTGCAAATTAGTGTCGGCCGTGATGCCGCCACAGGCAAACTGCCTGCGTTGCTGTGGACTGACTGAATGTGATTTCAATATCAAAGGACTTCTAAACTAAACATACACAGCTGGTAAAGTAGCTACGGATTTAGTTACGATTAATTTCATTGATTTAATTAACACGTGCAGTGCCGGGAACCCTCCTGGAGGGTTCACTCAAGTCGCATATGGGATGCCGGGAGCCCTCAGGGAGGGCTCATTTTAAATGTAGGTTTTTCAAATTCAAATTTTTTATTTGCAAGAAAATACATGGTTTACAAAGAAAGATCTAGTCATTGTATTCGGCCTGCAAGCAAGCGTGCAAATTATCATGTTTAAATGTCATAACCTCTGGACGGTCACGCGCGCGCCGGCGCAAAACCGTTAGCTGTCAAGCTGCGCGTGGGTGGTCCCGAGACCCCCCACGAAGCCTGCCACTTGAGATTAGAACGACTATATCTCTAAAGTTTCGTATGGGAGCTATTTATAATACTTACGTAGTTGGAATCGGTATAAAATAAGCTAACACAATAAAACTAGATAACTAAATGTTATTTTCCTATTATATTCTTAATTTTAATGTAAAGTCACGAGAAGGGGGCTTTTTCCCCATTACCGTAAAGAAAAAAATAATTGAAAAATATAGAAAATATTATTATCAATAATTTTTTTTTTTTTTAAATTGATATATTATTTAACGTTAAAGAATTACATAAAAAACTACACGTCCCCCTACATTATATTGAAATAAAAAATTTATGTATGACTTACCACGCGATGACGTCACCTCCCGACGGGCCGCCGACACGTTATCGGAACCTGTTTTTTTCTTTGTTCTCCTTATCACTTAACACACAAACACTTTTACACTGAAGTTTATCTTTTGTTCGTCATTTATACAATAGCTAACAGAGATTCAACTGATATAATTGTTTATTTTTAACAAAAATAACACCACGTTTGACCACGCCATTAAAAGTTTTAACACGGAAGAAACCGAACCAGTTTATTTGGATCACAGTTTTTATTACGTTGCACTATACTCAAATCTGAATGTACATTCGAACTTATGATGTTATTTACTCATGGGAAAACACTACACAAAGGCTTGAGGACTACCGAAATTAACTAAAACAAAATAAAATCGAAAACAAAACACGAGACAAACACCACACGCGCGGCCATTTTGCGCGCAGACCGTATGAACTGAATAAATATTGAATTTATTCAATGAATTTACTGTCAGATGTCGGTCATGTCATGTTTTATGTCATCGTTCGTTCATAGACTTTAATTATAAACCTGTTCCACGAAAGTAAACACTATTTATAATACAAATAATACTCAAAATTAACTGAGTGGCCGGTGGGGTCCAAATTGGCCGCCCGTCAGTCAACACTTTTTGACGTCGGACCACGGGGACCCGGCCGTCAGTCCAGAGGATATTTATTATGCGGATTCTATTATTAGTAGATTATTATTATTACATCATTATTTAATTTTCTTAGCGAATTCGGCATTGTGAACTGTGAAACTAAAATCAGTTGTATATTTTAACAAGATATCAATACTAATGCCCGGTGAGGCGGTGACACTCCTCGAGGGTTCACTTTAGCGCAAACGTATCTAATGCCGGTGCCCTCCAGCAGGCGTAGCATGAGCACCGCTTTGTCGACGGAAGAGTAGACAAAAATGACGTTCCGAGTAGACAGTACGACGGCAGCAAAGTAGAAAGAAGCAACTGCACTTTTTATGAAATTCACTCTTTAATATAATTCGACTCAAAATTCTTTGTTTCGTCATAGGATGTTTTTATTGTTTGATTGTCAATTTTTACTGATATTAAGTCACGTTAAACACAACTAAGTACAGCTTATTTTTTGCAGTGTGTCGAAGTACCGTGTTTTGGAACAAATAACATTACAGTAATATTGGCCTTAACCATTTCCTTGGTAATATTAACTAAATGATGTAAAATAGGAGAAGATAGCTTTCTTCTTCTATTAGTTATCACAGTTTTGCGTTTAAAACGGTCTTCTGTAAAATCATGATTTTGCAGATAACCCTGTATACTTTGTGACCGTCGAGTAGAATATTTCACTACCATAGACAACTGTCAGTCGTCAGAGTGATTTTGACAATTTGGTATAGAAAACTTTCATCTGAAATAGTCTACATATAAAATGACCTAGACAAAGATAGTTAGAAACGAAAGACAAAGTGACAGATTGAAGAAAGATTTCCACGGTGCGATGTCAAAAACGAAGAAAGGAAATGTCACTTTGTATAGAAAGAGCTGTGTCTACTCTTCGTAGACATAGAAAGCATCATGCTACGCGTGCTGGAGGGAACTTGCATAACGTGTGGAGTCGAAAGTGTTAAGCAAGAAAACATTGATGCAAAAATTATGTTTAGACTTGAGTCAATTTTAAAAGAGCTAAAAAAACACTGCAGCGTTAGTTTTCTTACTTTTCTTTTTAAAACGTAAACGGGGCAGCAAATAGGACACTGGTTTTACTATTGTAGCACGAGGATTAATTCGTATGACCAGATACGTTTAGTGCCGGGAGCCCTCCTGGAGGGTTCACCTAGTCGCATATAGGATGCCGGGAACCCTCGCGGAGGGCTCTTTTAAAATGTAGGTTTTTCTTAGCGAATACAGTATTATAAACCGTGAAAATAAATTCTGATGTATATTTTAAAACAAGATTTATTAGTAGATGCCTTGGTTTTAAAACCCCGAGCATTTTTTTTTTAAATTTATTGTTCACAGTTTCAAATATTCACTAAGCGTTGGAAACTACGTATAGCGATAATATCCCCTGAAAACACTACTTTACTTCGTTTTACACCACGGTTTTAAATCTCATTAGGTTTGACCGTTGACCGTCCACGATGGTTAACTTTAGCGCAAAAATGCCTCCCGGAGGGTTCACTTCCAATATGTATAGGTATGCGGCATGGCGTATAAGTTCTATGATAAGTGGGTGGAGTCGAAAGTATTAGGGAGCTTATATGGGTCCCGATCACATACATCAATGTATATTATGTACCGATGCAATTAATCAAATTATTGTTACTTTCCTTTCCCTTCGGACTAAGTTTTGTAACAACTGTAGAAATATCTAACTTTGTTTTTCATAAATTATTCGATTACCTAAATTAAATTTTTACTATAAAATGCAAACTTACTTTTGCGGCCGGTAGAATCAATACTGTGCATGCGCAAATATTGATCCCAATTCCCAACTACGGAACCCTTCACAATGTGTGGTCCAACACGCACTTGACCGGTTTTTATTTAACGTATCTCCGATTTCCGCTGTTATTAGGTAGATTTCTTTATTTATTTTATTCACTAGGTACTAGGATTCTCTTGGCCTGCATCTCACCTGATGGTAAGTTATGATCAGGCCGAAGGTGGCGGTCCAGTACCCAGTACCTAGTATAATATAATAAGCGAGCTTCACCCGGAATTCTCATCCACAGAGGAACTGGTTATCTTACCTCTAACTAAACACAACAATGCTGTTAACATTGTTGTTATTGCGACAGACTTAGATAAGATGGTGGTAGCTAGCCAGGCGGACTTAGAGCAAGCCCTACCACCAAGAAAATTTTGCCCGCACTGGGAATCAAGCCCGGGAACTCTGTGTCTGAGACAGGTGGTCTAACGGCTATACCACAGAGCCTACTTTAATCTAATTACATAGAGTTTGTCGACTTAGTTTGTTAAACACGGATTTCATTGTTGGCCGCGGCAGATTCGTCGGGCGTTTGAGTGTTCATGTTGTGTGCGAAAATAATATTAGTTTCCAGAAGAAATAAGAGGAGACTTGCTTGTACAAAAGCAATTCTCCGCTTCGCATTTTTATTGAATTATGTTGAAAAATAGAGGGCATTATTCTTTGTTATGCTGATAGAGAATTGAAGTGTTTTCATGTTGGCCTTTAGCCAGTAGTCAACGAAGACAAAAGTTCTCTCTAGCTTAACACATTCCGGGACACTGAACGAGACACAATAGAAGTTTTATTGTTATGACGTCTATATCTAAGTGTCCCGGTCTCCCGGAAAGTGTTAAGGAGAAAGTGCCAGGGTGGCCTGCAAAATTGTTGTATTATTAATCTGTAAATACATATTTTTTACGGTCGCAAATCATATTTTACGTACATACATACATATAACATTTTCACCGAAGGGTTGGGCAGAGGTGTACAGTACGACACAACTTATATGTAGCAATGCATAGATTTGAAAATTTTCATTCATTCATTTCAATTTTACGAATGTATTTGGCTATAAGACTTTACAAGTTATTGCTTTTTTGAAAGATCATTTTCACCTTAAGCAGTAATAATGATTGGTGATTTTGAAGGCGCACTCAGTTCGGATGGTGATCGGTTTTACGAATTTTGCCGATGCTACATCTAAGTTGTGTCGTACTATACCTGTAGCACGTATATACACCCACATTTCGCCAGTTATGTTTAAGTCCCATGTAATAGGGGGCGAGCCTATTGCCATCAACCGGGCACAAATCCAGACTCCGGGCTGCTACTGAGAAATTACAGATAGAAAAACCCAATAACACTTTGCCGGACCCGGGAATCGAACCCAGGACCTCGTGCTCAGCAGTAGGGCTTGCTACCACTAGACCAACGAGGCAGTCAATCAATCATATTTTAATCAACATTATATTTATTTATTTATTATATACTTTATTGTACACCAGATAATACACACATCAAAAGTGTTTAGGGATCAAGCATTTTTATGCGGATTTCTTGAGATTGAGATGTGGCTTTGTAATAAATTTATGATTTTATAAATTTATATGGATCCTTTTTGGTGCATTTCATAATTTGAATCAGGAACTGTGAATCAAATTCGAGTAAAAGATGAAAATCAGCTGTCAATATTTTCCCTATAAAAACATACAACGCATTGAAGACATTATTAGTGCTACTGTTTCCCTACTACTGATTAAAACCAACGTTATTATGGAGCAGCGACGTCATTTAAGCAGGGAAGAAATGCTCAGAGCCGTGGGAATGATAGAAGCTGGTTCCCGGCAACGTACTGTGGCTTTAGCTCTGAATACAAGTCAGAGTGTTATCAGTCGACTTTGGACACGTTACCGAAGCACTGGTACCGTGGCTGAGCGCCATGGAGGACGGTATCGCTGCACCACACGGAGACAAGACCGATACATTCAAATCTTAGCTCGAAGAGCTCCAACAATAACCGCCATGATGTTAGCCGTGAGGCTTCATCACTCTTCAGGGAACTTAATTAGCGACCAAACAGTCAGAAACCGCTTGCATGAAGTGAACCTTCATTCCCGAAGACCGCTACGGGTACCACCTATAGCAATGCACAATCGTAGGATTCGATATCAATGGGCTCTTGAACACAGAAATTGGGCAGAAGAACAATGGCGTTTCGTGTGCTTTTCTGATGAGTCTCGTTTTGGTATGAGACCGGATACAAGACGTATACGACACTGGAGAACCCCTGGACGCCAACAGCGATTAAAATCCTGCCAGGAAGTCCATCCTTATAGTGGTGGAACCATCATGGTATGGGCGGGTATTTGGATCGGCGGAAGAACTGAGTTGATTTGGATTAGAGGCAACCTCAACGCTCAAATTTATGCTGAGACGATTGTATCAGACGTCATCGTTCCTCTACAAGTGCAAATCGGTCCCTTATTTCAGTTAATGCATGATAATGCACGACCGCACACCGCAAGAGTTGTAAGACAGACTCTCGCCGCAGCTAACATCAATGTCCTGCCCTGGCCTGCTCAGTCGCCAGACTTGAACCCGATTGAGCATGCATGGGATATGCTACAGAGAAGAGCTCTGCCGAATATGGAGGGTATCCAGTCGCAAGAAGACCTTTTTTTGTTGTTGCAACGAACATGGGCGGCCATTCCACAGCGTGATTTGGATGAACTCATTTTGAGTATGCCAAACCGATATTCTTGTGTTGTTAGTGTTCGCGGTAGAAACACGGATTATTAATTGTTTAAGTTACCCAATAAAATTTTAAAGAAAACTGTTATTTCAGTCTTTTTTTCGAACTTTAATGTTAGTGGTTCAAATGTCAAAAATCCCTTTATTAGGAAAATGGCAAATTTCTTTATTAATGCAAAGGTGACTTGGTTTATCGTTACTGTGACAAACGAAAACACTTTATTTGATGAATCCTTAAAGAAAATTTTAATTAATATCAATCAGGAGAAAAGTTATTGCAAAAATATATGTTGATCCCTAGACACTTTTGATGTGTGTACATTACAAGAAGAAAAAGTAATACACTTTAGAAGTATGATGAACAGGGTGTAAAGTTCACTCATCCACCATAGAAAAGGGAGGATCGTCCAACCAGACGGGTGTTGTGTACTTGTGTCTGGCGGGCAACTGCCCATATGTTGATTTCGGATAGTCTTATCTATGTTTTTCGCTCGGTAAACTCTAACTGCGCGATGTAGGAATTGTGTGACGTCATGTCTTTTTGTTTCGTAGTTTTGTATGTGGCGGTCTAACCGCTACAACACTACAAAATATACAATGGGCGGCGTTATCGCTTACTGCAATCTCTTTCAGGCAACCTTGGGCAACCATTATACCCTGACACTGACGTGCAACTTGCAAAAAAACCTAAGAAAATTTGAATCTCCCGGGTTACCTTAACGCTTCTCCCTTAAAATAAATATTACAGAATAATAAAATAATTTTATAGTACTTATTCTCTATTATCATCCAAGAATACAAAGCTTAGGCTACCTTTATATTAAAATACATTAAACTTATACTGGAGTGCCTCACCGAATTAATTAATTAAGCTATATTATACAGGGTGAGGTTTTTGAATGGGGATCGCAAATGGCTGAAAATTGTCAAACCATTTCGGTGACGGCTAGTTTTTCAAACTTTTTAAAATAAAAAATTAAATTAATACAATTCAGGTAAAACACATATTAAATTATCTCAAGTACACATTATTGTAATAGAATAGGTCTGAATAAAATAAAATAAAACGTCAATGCAATTGAAATTAACGAAGTAGGATGGTACAATCAAAGTAAATATTAAAATCATAGTAAAATTTGAGAGGACATACTTGTAATAAAATTTCATAGGAAATCGAATTAAAATTTTAAAAATAAAACAAAGCACAAGCATATAGTTTTAATATTAAACTACATTTAAAATGTTTTTTATCAATGTAATAATAATAAAAAATTCTTTATTTCACCAAATGGATTTTGTAATGTGATGACTCACATTACAAAATCCAAAGAGTAAGAGCATAATTTATGGCTTATAGCTAGGTCACAATAATTTTAATACTCTGACTCCTAAACTAGGTGTCTATAATATTGCCAAATAATTTACCCTGTATATTGAAAGGTTCATGAAGTGTGTAATGGCCGCTGACAAAATTAATAATCTCGAAGAGGGTGTGAGCGTTTCAAATGATATCATTATGCGCTATTATTCGGATGATGAAATTAATTACGTACCTACATAAAATTTACATATTTTCTGCTGCGTCGTGCTAAGCTGTTCTATCGAATTGAACGAGGTGGAGGTAATCTGTTTAGAGGTGCTTTGTCAAGCGATAATGTTGCCAATTAATAAAAAAATATGGGTTCTGCGTAGTCTGTATTAATTGATTTCGCAACATATTTGTGGATTTTTAAGGTTCGATTTTTACTTATACTTGATTAAAATGTTAAAACTCGGACACCACCACGATCTCCATCTAAGTATCTTTTCTCCTGTTTCATTTGCAGACTAACGAAGGTACCTAGTTACACAAAATAGATAGGTAGTCAAAGCTATAAACAAGTTAGGTACATGGCAGATACGCTATAATGTGTACCAGCTAAGTAATAGTTGGCGCTCGTTTGCGCCACCATTGTCAAAATAATGGCGCGCACCGCTATTTGGCGACTGGATACGGGGTCACATTACACCAAATGGTTAATTAAAATATCTACGGTTATTAGTGCGTGTATCCGAACTGTGAAATCATTTCAGTGGAATGGAGCAGTGAAAGAGCGTAAATGGCGTGGCCGGCGAATGAGCCTACTCATTATGTTAAAGTAATGCATTTTACAAACTGATTTAAACTTTTTAATAAGAGCATTTGTGTGAAAGCTGGACCAAAATATTCTGAAATTCTGATTTACGTATTTTAACCGACTCCGTATCAAAGTTGCGACAAACAAAGGCACGACAAATGCTAGGGCGACAGTACGAAAGGTCGACCATCAGCGGTGTGACAGAACATCAGCTCGACGAACGTTAGCGCGACAGATTGTTTTCACGACAAACGATGGCACGACGAAACTTTTGATCGACGAACGTTATTGCGACTGATTGTTTTCACGACCATCGATGGAACGACGAAACTTTTGATCGACGCACGATAGCGCGACACAATTTTCGCTCGACAAACTAAAGCACGACAAACATTTCTATAATATTTTGTTGCTAATAGCAAATAAGAAAAAAAATGTAAAGTTTTAGGTTCTTTATACATGGTTTTCGCCTACCTTGCTCGTAACTGCACTCGCGCACTGCAGTCATTTAAGATTGACAATAAAGAATATTGCCAATTAAAACATTTAAAACGAAAGTACTTTGTACTTCCCATTTTTTTGTTATCTGCTATTAGCAACAAAATATTATAGAAATGTTTGTCGTGCTTTAGTTTGTCGAGCGAAAATTGTGTCGCGCTATCGTTCGTCGATTAAAAGTTTCGTCGTCCGATCGATGTTCGTGAAAACAATCAGTCGCAATAACGTTCGTCGATCAAAAGTTTCGTCGTGCCATCGTTTGTCGTGAAAACAATCTGTCGCGCTAACGTTCGTCGAGCTGATGTTCTGTCGCACCGCTGATGGTCGACCTTTCGTACTGTCGCCCTAGCATTTGTCGCGCCTTTGTTTGTCGCAACTTTGATAAGGAGTCATTTTAACCAGCCGGTTTCTAAGATCCTAAGGAATACAAAAATGAGCTAACAAACTAACAGATTCCATTGGTTGTAACTGGCTGACTGGGATACAAAAAACAGTCAATCAAATCACTTGCCTGACATGACGTGTCTGACAGTTTGATTTGATTTTGACCATAGACATAGAGAGTGGACTGAGCGTTATTTAGCCTCACAAAAATAACCACTCTGTAGTAAGAGACAAAGCGACTGTGCGGGCAATACCTGTATCTTTTCTGCAAGCCGAAAGGCGCAGTCCCCTGAGAGAATAACTTTTTAAACTAAAGAACTATTAAATTTTGAATTCTAGAAAGAGACTACTGACCGCACATTCGCTTTGTCTCTCTCATACTTTTCGGTAATGTATTCACCGATTATATGGCAGATTAAATCCTTTTACTACACAGTACGTTAAAATTGAAAAAGCATTACTCAAATATCGTGTTATGTCACGTAGAAACTTAATAACATTACGCCTAAGAACTAAAGTGGGGATAATAATAGATGTCTTTACACTTGAGACAATAAAACACTTAGTGTAAGTGTTACTTCGACATGGAACTTGAATTTAGTGAGCGGATAGCGGTGATTAAATCCATAACGCATGATTTGAAACGTATTTTATTTAGTTATAATTTATTCACTGTGTTTTGTTTTTAAGTAGATATGTACTTATTTTTGAAAATAGTATAGACTAGTAGAGTTCTATACGAAGGAGTCCGTCGTCCGTGTAACTACCGTCCTGACTGTCCTAACTAATATTGTAAATGAGAAAGTAAGTTTGTTACGCTTTCACGCTCAAACGGCTGAACAGATTGGATGAAATTTGGCACACGGCACTTGGAATAGTACATAGGATACCTACTTTTTATCCCGACACTTATGCGGGTAAAACCGCGGGGTGCAGCTTGTTATTCATATTTCTGCTACCAAGTAAATAAAAACACATGAGATATTTCTGATTCGTCAGCGAAAAAAAATTCTTTTTTAATTTGCAGAATTAGGTATAATGCTAATTGTTTTTAATGTGCCTTCTTTACTGTTTGTATTTCCTGTGCGTGGCCCAAATAAAATATTTTTCTTTCTTTCTTTTCTATCCCGGACCCTGAAATAGTTCTACCTTTGGATAGAACTCCACTTCCACTACCACGGGGTTCCATTTTTCTTAAACAGGAGTTACTGCAATTACTACCATAAACAATGTTTTCCAGCATCAAAGCTCCTTTTTAATTCCCGCGTTGAAAATTATTGAGTGCTTTACAGCGACACAGCGCTTCACGGCCGATGTGCTCTAAGTGGACCAGTCAGGTAACTCTGCTACACTGGTTACAGTTTCACGCCCAGTTGCCGCCAACATATTATGGCCCCGCCGAGATTTTAGAATGAGTCCTCACTGCGGAATACTGAAATAGTAGGCTTTTTAGGGTTCCGTAGTCAATAAGGAACCCTTATAGTTTCGCCATGTCAGTCTGTCTGTCTGTCCGCGGCTTAGTTCAGAGACTGTTAGTAATAGAAAGCTGTAATAGACATGGGCATACATATTAATCACGCCGACAAAGTGGTATTATTAAATCATTTTGTAGGGCACCTCCCTATACGGGTTTTTTTTCTCGTTTATTCTATGGCGTGGGGTGTCGTTGTAAAGGTTGTTCAAAAATATTGTGAGTCTGTGAAAATCATGTGGGCAACTGCCCAACGATTGATGCTGGGGAAGTTATAGGTACATATTGTATAATTATGTCGGAAATACGTTACTGAGTTGACTAATCAAGACGCCAGCGCCGCCTAGCGGCGCTCAACAATGTCTACAATATAACACTCGGATGACGGATCGGCGGGAGGTTAGCAGACTTCATGGGTGGCGCTGAAGCAGTGAAGACGTTGAGAAACTGTCGCGCGTTCCATATACAATGTCGCCCATGCGCATGTGACCGCCCGTACCTAATTTTCTGAATATTCATGAAAAAATATCGAACATAAACTTCAAAAGGTTCAAAAGTCTATCTATAACATTTTTCACTAGTTTTTTTAAAATAAATACACAATTTTTTACCGAAAAAATGATTTCGATTCCGTTTTTTTTTCGTAGTCGATAATTTTTTGTAATAATTTTAATTATCCTGTTAAAATAACTCATAAGCTTTTGGAAATAATAAACAGAATCCAAATCGACCCATAAACTTCGGAGATGTGTCAAAAAACAGAAAGCAAATCTTAAAAAAAATAAAATTGAATAACATGAAAAATGTTATAGATAGACCCCCCCTTTTAAAGTTTATTTTCGATATTTTTTCATGAATATTCAGAAAATTACGGGCGGTCACATGCGCATGGGCGACATTGTATAGTTGTGACGCGCGTATCTACAGTGTGTGAATTGCAAGTGTGATTAATTTAATAGTAAATTATAATTTGATCTGAACTGCAAACGGTTTTTCTATTGCGCAATAACCAACACTACCCACAGTACGCCCACAGTAGTTAAAATATGGCTGATAATTACGAATGAGACCCTCCTCCGTCATATATAATATAACTAGCTTCTGCCCGCGACTTCGTACGCGTGGAAATCATAAGACACCAGTTGACACCACAATATACTACAGTTTATAAAACTTTCGTGTATACTACGTTTGTAATATTGTTCTCAGCAGTTAAAATACACAGAGAGTCAGGACTGGTGACTCGGTAGCTAGCGACGTACAGTGTCCGTGCGAGAAGCAGACCGGGCTGGGCGGAGCTCTTACTGACTAAAACCCACCCGTGTTACTTCCCTTGCCTGTGCCAGGGGCCACGGTTTCCCCTTAGCAACCCCAGCAGGCACCGGCCCTAGCGGACCCTTTCAGTTTTGCTGACATCTCTTTGAGGCGCACGTAGAACACGTCCACAGGCCCGTGCCTACGGTGGCCGGAAATTGGCTACCAATTCCCGACGCTCGGGGCGTCTCCTACGGCGGCGGCTTGGGGCGTAAGGGCGCGACATTTTTCTGTCCTTCGCGCGCCCCGCCTCCTCCTTCGCGAGCATTACTGCTTCGCAGAAGGAGGTGACGGCTTGCCTTGCCCTCTCGCTCCGCACCATGGCCTTTACCAGGGTCGGACGCGAGAGGTCGCTGCCGCCGAGCGCCTCCACGAGAACACGGCGGTGCTTCGCCCAAGCCGGGCAGACATCCACCGTATGCTCCACCGTGTCCTCCGGGCGTTTCCTCCCGCCTTATGCGAAACAGGAACCTCACGAAACAACCGTGTCCGGTGAGGACCTGCGTCAGGCGGAAGAAGAGGACGTCGTGGCACCTCTCTAGCCACTCCTCAAAGAGGAGACTTATCGTCACAATTGTGGCGTGCCCAAATCTGGGTTGCGACAATCACACACTCCATGCCGCCATGAGATCCCGCCGGAGCTCTGTTCGCTGTACCGTGATTTCTCGCGGCAGTGGAGCCTTCAGCCTTCAGTGACGGTCCTTGTGACTTATTGATAATTAGCCATCGCAAAGCATACGCTCACAGGGAACTGCACGCGCTTAAACTGGTAATTGTGGGGAATTAGTGGTATACGCGGTATATACACTGTCTCGCCAATGCCACAACCTATTAGAATTTCCGCCTTGATGTCGTTTCCTTGCAAAGACATGACTTTGAGCCGAATTCCATTACAAAGCTTTGGCAGAGTTAAGTTCCGAAGGAGCATAATCGGGACACCGACCTTCAGCTGGATTTTCTGCGCCGGAAGTCCAGTTGCCATGAGCGAAATCAGAAATTCTACGGGGTAATGTGTGGCATCGTCTTCCTCCACATCAGCATAAATGGAGGTTTATATCACTTCGCTCCCTACAATTTGCGAGAGAATACCGTGGTTTATCGCTGCTGCTTGATCATTTTTGACGTTAAAATGGAACACGCCCAAGAATTCTCTTGGTACGGAATTCGACTGATGTCTTCGTACACCAGACGAATCGGATCTTCTAAAGTGGGAACTACTCTACTCTACCAAGAGTCTCCGGTAGGGCCACCTGACCACACTCCTCTGTTATAGTGCCTTCACCAACTTTTAGAAGAACATAGGAGAATTCTTGAGCATGTGGATTCCCGCCAAGCCGAGCTCGCATGTTGACCTTTTCAACAAAGCATTCACCTCGTCAGACAGAACTGTGGCACCACCCATAATGGCTTGGTTCCCGCGGATTTCCTGCAGGGTTCTGTTTATAGCTTCCACTGCTGTCTTATTTGCCATAATTCTTTCATCTCATACAATGAAGCGCTAACCCTAAGTACGCATCCCTTGTTACTGTTGCGTGACACCTCACAAACAGCGTTTCGTTGTTCTCTAAATTGATGGGAATCTTAAACATGAATGGCGTGCGCTGTTTTCTCACCAGAAAGCAGTGTGGCAGCGATTCCAGAACATATTGGCGATTACACGCAAATTTTAAAATCGCTAGCACAAATCTGCTG
The DNA here is from genome assembly GCA_948150665.1 of Conistra vaccinii. Classification (NCBI taxonomy): domain Eukaryota; kingdom Metazoa; phylum Arthropoda; class Insecta; order Lepidoptera; family Noctuidae; genus Conistra; species Conistra vaccinii. The sequence continues at coordinate 1,776,371 of OX411324.1, forward strand.
TCAAAATCTGTGTGTAAAGTCAAAAATTAAGCTAGTTTTTTTTTGTGCTGGTCAAGGCCTCCTCGAAGTCTTTCCAGGTAGGTACCTACTCTTTCTACATGGGCCGTCTCAATAAAGAATCTTAAGCTACGCTGTCACAGCAGACCAAGCAAGGAATTAATACCTATGTACTATACTCGTACATATATATAAACACCAGGTATAGTTAATTTATTTCGCAAAAGTCCTGTCTTGTCGCCGTTATGACGTTAATCATAAGGTTTAAATTGCAATAACTAACAGGACTTCGTGAAATGGTTTAAGCAAACTGTAAAAGGCGAACGTTTTTCGGCTTTTTTCAGTATTTTTCGGCTTAATGTTATCCTTGATACCAAAAGATGCATATTTTGCCATATTGAACTACTTTACAATATGCTTAAAGTAAAAAGCGCTAAAATATTGTGTTTTTTTACATTCGGTTTATTCTATAATCCGTAAAAAATCATTTTATTCTTATAGTTTTTGGCACTAAAATGATCAGAAGACAACCTTGAATGTTTTGTGACTGTAAAGTGCTTGTGACGTAGCAGTTTCCCATAGATTACGAAGTTTTCCTTTTTAGTGAATTTAATACATTCTACGAACTATTACAAACATAAAAAAATAAAAAAAACACATAAAAAATAAAAATCGTATTACAAAATGTAAAAAAGAGAATTACAAAAAAAAAAAAAACAATAGATGGGATTCGAACTAACAAACTCGGGATTGCAAAGCAACCGTCTAACCGCTTAGCTATTTGCTTACATGAAAGCTAGTTAAAATAGCCGTTCCTATATATTTCATGATTGACTGCTTAGTTCCATAAAGGTATAGCGTGATGATAATCATTTAAAAAGTTAAATCGGTAACTAAACTATCTACAATATGCAAACCTTTTGGCGCATCTTTTTACAATTTGCGGAAAAAAATACGAACATAATGTAATATTGCTCATCCCCCTAAGCAAATAGCGTGATAGTTTATACCCTACCATTTGACCAGACTTATAGGGAATATCTATGCAAAATTTCAACAGAATCTGTCCAGTAGTATTTGCGTGATGCTGGAACATACATACAGACAAACAGACAAACAGACAAAAATTCTAAAAACTATATTTTCGGCATAAGAATCGATCCCAGACCTCGTAGCAATTACTTTATTTCAAAAATATTCAATGTACAGTTTTGACTTCGCTACGATTTTATTATATGTATTATATGTATAGATATGCTGATCGCGCGGTGACCTGTGTTTGCGCGATGCGGGATTTTGTGTGTCGTCTGGATTTTATGTGACGTCAGGTCTTTGATGCGTAGTTTGCATGTGGCGATGTAGATGGCGCCACAAGATGATGACGTAGAAGCTTTTTTGAGATGTTGGTTATAAAAGTGCGAGATTTTTGAAGTGAAAACTTCTTTAGGCGCGTTGAACACTTTTTGGGTGAACAAAAATCATGAAACTCGCGTCATCGTGACCGAAGGCGCGTTGAGCACTTTTTTGTTGACAGCGCACTCTGTTTAATTTTTTTGGATTTTTTTTAATGGAGTACACAGCTTTCGTTCTTGTACTGACAGCAAGCCACATAAATTCCAGACATTTTTGTTAGATGTTAGATGGCGTTACTTAGTTTTCATTTCTATCGGTAGTCTCCAAAAACTGCCCCGCATGTTTTTATTTACTTGTTTTTAAAGTGGTCTGAAGAGACATAAGTAATCAGCAACCATTTTTATCAATATAGCATCAATCAAAAGCTCTAATCAGACGTTTAATTTTTATCAGTTTCTGTTGTCAAGTCAAATTAAATTAGCTGATGATAAAGACTGGCTTATAAACGGCAAAATGTAATAACAATTTACCTTTTGTTTCCAACTATGACTAACTCCTAGCTAGCCGGAGATTCCCGTCTTCTATTATAACGGGGTTAATAAACAGAACGCCGCGACAATACTAACGAGATCAAATTATTTACACAGGACGCTTAAATTAGAGCTAATCTTATTACTGCTTTAATATAAATTAAATTACACGATGTTTGAATGTGAAACAATGTTGCAAGCGGCTGCTGGAAGCGAAACAACGGAGTTCGGGATTAATCTTCTTTAGTTTGTAAAGGGTTAAATTTTAAAATACAATTGCTCGGTTCAAACTAGTTAATAGTTGTTGAAGGACCATAAGACGTTTTAGTCGACCGACGTTCGCACGGACGTAATAAAATCTCGGCGATTTTTTTTCGCGTATTGGATTTTCAACGCTCTGCTTAGCGCCGAGAGCTGAATATCCAACAGAGCGCATTCAGAGCGTATCCCAGCGCGTCAAGAAAATACACATAACATATTGAACTCTCGGCGCTAAGCAGAGCGTCGAAAATCCAATACGCGAAAAAAAATCGCCGAGATTTTATTACGTCCGTGCGAAGGTTGCCAACCGCGTCCCCGACAGAGGTGACCTTGGTTGGCTACCGGCAAAGTTGTTTCACCTTTTGGTCGTAAACATCATCTACACGGTTGTAAACCACCAAGGTCACCTCTGTCGGGACGCGGTTGGCGACCGTGTAGAAGGCGTTTTATTGAGAATAGATTCGTACTGTGTTGTTTCGAGACAGTGGTGGATTTGCAATTGGCATTCTTGGCCGCCCTAGGCCCCAAGCCATGTAGCCCCAAGTATCAGCCGCATCTTTCTCAGCACCTATATATACAATGTCGCCCATGCGCATGTGACCGCCCGTAATTTTCTGAATATTCATGAAAAAATATCGAAAATAAACTTCAAAAGGGGGGGTCTATCTATAACATTTTTCATGTTATTCAATTTTTAATTTTTTAAAGATTTGCTTTCTGTTTTTAGACACATCTCTGAAGTTTATGGGTCGATTTGGATTCTGTTTATTATTTCCAAAAGCTTATGAGTTATTTTAACAGGTTAATTAAAATTTTTACAAAAAATTATCGACTACGAAAGAAAAAACGGAATCGAAGTAATTTTTTCGGTAAAAAATTGTGTATTTATTTTTAAAAAAACTGGTGTAAAATGTTATAGATAGACCCCCCCTTTTGAAGTTTATTTTCGATATTTTTTCATGAATATTCAGAAAATTACGGGCGGTCACATGCGCATGGGCGACATTGTATATAGACTACATAATGAATTTACTTTATTGCCAAATTTTATCGAAATCGGTTCAGAAATTTAGTTATACAATGTGTCCCAGGAATAAGTGACCGCCCGGCGATTTTTGAATATTTGTACAAAATTATTAATAATTACATTTATATTTGTGACTTAGCGGCTTTAGTTTTTTTTTATGATTTTTTTTCTTTTTTTTTGTGAAGCCGCGTGACGTGCTGCAGTTTTTTTACGATATTTCCTAAGTTTGTTCATCTTTTTCCATTATTTTATTTTACTGACTAGCCGACATCATAATTTATCAATTAAAATCATTAAACATAACTAAAATGTAGTAAAATATTTATTAAATAAAAAACAAAATTAAAATTCGAAGAAAACTCTTCTTTTCAGTTTTTTCAAAATAAATTTAAAAAATGCCCCTTAATATCACATTTTTTTAATTTATTAATTAACTACATGATATTTCCTACACACTAACGCCGGGCGGTCACTTATCCCTGGGACACATTGTATATAAAAAGCTGCTGGTTAATAATATTTTCCAATGTTTCAGGAATAAATGCACATTTCAATAAAACATTTAAAACGGTTTATTTCTTGTTATCATCCGAATTTTTTGTCACGATTGGTCACCCCTAGCCGCCCTGGGGCCGAGCCTACTGAGCCTTAGGGCAAATCCCGCACTGTTTCCAGACCATTTAAATTGTCATATTAGCAACATAATTAGCTATTTAAAAGCATAATTATTGCGGACTAGAATCGTATTGTACCCAATGAGGTTATTAACCTCATTGATTGTACCATTTAAAACCAATTTCAGTTAGTTTTAATGACGTGGGACGAGTTGCAGAATGAAAATAATATTTATTTAGATTTTCTGCAAGTCGTCGTAAATGGGCCGTAGGCATGTAGGACGAGTTGATGAATTACTCGATGGTGATGTCGGGATTCTTTGGTATTGTTCGTCGAGTTGTTGAGCTCCTTAGCACAGTACGTCATCGCAATCGCAACAGGGAAATGCAACTGTACTTTTTTAAATGGTGAGCGACGCGAAGGCGAAGGTGGGAGCGAGACAAAGCACTGGATATTCTCGTGTAGTAAGAATTAATAATATTATGTTACAAGTAGGTACTTACATTATTTATGCACAGTGATGCCTGCGGATAAACTTTTTATGTTTTTTTGTTATATAATAATATTTATTCATAGATAAACTTAATTAGTTGTATATGTTCTATGTATTATGTTCTAAGTACTGTTTATTTTATTTTGTTACTTTTTATATATTCACAAATGACTGAACCTGACTTGATTTCCGTACGTCTGTTTCGGGTGACCACTGAAAATCAGCGCTGTGCTGTGGGTCCCCCATAGTACAGCATTATGCTGAGTGGAAGCCTTCTTATCACAGTCATGACGTGCACTATTTCTGTTTTCTATTTTTTTTTTTTACTCATTTCTTTTTGTATGCACGTGTTTCTGTGATGAATAAACCTATTTTTCTTTCTTTCTTATCTTTCTTTCCTTAAGTTCTGAGTCGAGCTGCACGATTACTGACAATTAATGCTTGCACTCACTGGACTGATCCACTCTAATCTGTGTGGTTCTTTCCTCAAAACACCATTTCAGACACTAATATACATGGTCCTCACAGTCATGATCTGAACAAGATTATGTCTGGACTTTTAAAGAGTCTTTGACCCCTGAGTTTGTTTTGCCATTTCTTCTCAAGTCAGTCAGTCAGTCAGATAGAACGAGGTAGAAATGGCGACTTCAACTAGATACTTTTTTAATTTTTTTTTAATGACGTGTAAAAGTGATTCCGATATCCTATTTATAGAATAAACTTACACATAACAGCAAAGGTGTACCTATAGTACACCCACATTTCGCCATTTCTCATGTAATAGGGGGCGAGCCTATTGCCATCAACCGGGCACAAATTCAGACTCCGGGCTGCCACTGAGAAATTCCAGATGGAAAAACCCAATAACACTTTGCCCGACCCGGGAATCGAACCCAGGACCACATGCTCAGCAGTAGCGTTTGCGACACTACACCAACAAGGCAGTCAACAACTTTATTTTAAATATGTCGATAAAATTGAAAATTCTGTGGTTAGACCAGACAATACTACTTATGAGTAAATTTTAAGCGGTCAGTTCTGCTATCGTCCGTCCGTCGGGTGGTTCTCATTCGATGATCATCCCCTTCTGAACGGTATTTGTGGAGTGGTTATCGCTTCGTTTATGGCCACACAAACTGTCATAGAAGATATTATCGCCAGTTTAAGTGCCAATCGCGGTGTGAGCTTCCAGATTACGGTCTTAGAAATTGTTGGGATAGCGTTTGTTGGGCGTGTAGTTTAAGTAGGACTCTCTTATCCATTTTGTTACTTATTTTGAGGTTTCAATATCTATTAATTACTAAAATGTGATCCTTCTTTCTTCATGACGACATTTGAAAGAAAGTTACTGAACAAGTTTTATAAAAAGTTTTCTAACTTAACATCACATCATAAGTAATCAGAATTATAATGTTTCCACTGCTGGGAGTGCTGGGACACAGACATGGAGTGGGCCGTAATCCACCACGCGGGCCCAGTACGGGTTCATTAGATGGCAAATGTCAATGTGTGTGTCAAATGTATTTAAATCTACGTATTGTTTTTATTTTCTTGTTCTGCTCGAACTTATTATCTTTTTTTTTATGCACGTGTTTCTGTGACAAATAAACTTATTTTTCTTTCTTTCTTTCTTTTAAATGTCTTCAAATTTTTGGCTACATGCCGGTTTCCTCAAAATTTTTTCCTTCGCCGTTTTGAAAGCAGTGCAGGTGATGAAATAATTTACTCAAAGTAAAGCGCCTGCTTGGGTTCGAAGTTCGAACCCACGATCTACAACCCGTAAGTCGCGGCCATTACCGTTAAGCTACCACTGCTATTTTTGCTTAATTGTCTTTGATTTTGACTTTTTGGTAAATAAATCAATCTTTATTTAATCAGGCAAAGACGATATCAAGAGCGCGTTTAGATGGCAGCGAACAAACAGTAGTAATACACAGCAGTGGAGTGCCTGACAGCATTGCTATCGACCCTCTGGCTAGGAACATCTACTGGACAGACCCCGTCACTGACACCATCAACGTGGCCCGCCTGGACGGCACCTCCAAGAAGGTATAATTATTATCAAAAAATCTGCTAAGAACAATCGGAAACGGCACGTTTCTTTTTGGACCAACGGCAACGTCGGGTCTTAGGATGGTCGATTGAATTTATGACTCTCTTGACTCTCAACTTAACATAACTTTTCATAATAATCATTGTCTATTCAGCAGAGAGGCCATTTAGCTGAAAAGAGCAGTATAGCTGAATGTTATACCAACTTAATGGACCTCATTCTACCTGCGTCACTTAAAATCTCTAGTTTCAATGTTCTGGATAGCAATGATTTGTCACTGTCTTCTACAACTGATACTGTCATAACTCAACACACTGGAGTGAGTTCAACGGGTGCTTACACGTAAGATATGTTGCCCTGTCACAAACGTGTCCACTTTCAAAAAAATGGAACAATCCAAAAAGTTCAATCTCGTCCTGTGAGTCCTCCATCAAAATAATGTAAGCTGACTTTTATTACAACAAAAAGCCGGTAATGCCCGCAAAAAAATGATAGTTCGCGAGATACGTGGCATATATGCGGCCACAATTCAGGAGAAATGACCCAGACATCGCGTACGAATACTAACAATATTTACAGCGGCTATTACAAGCCTTTTATGTGACACAAATGCTAGTCGCTGTAATCTGGGACGGTTTTTACGAGCATTTTAAATAATGTCTAGTGGGTGCAGGTATAAATCAGAAGCACAATAGTTGCAACATTTGCATTAAACGTCGCTTTGTATCCGAAATTGCTGTCATTTTAATTTAATAATAAACGTGGTCCAGTTAATTTTATTTAAGAGTGCCGCACTCGCTGTAAAACTCGCTTTACCGGGACTTTGGTAACCGATAGTTGGATTAATTTGATCACGGTTTAAGCTTTACAGTTTTCAGTGAATGCAACTGAATATTTAATTCCTAGTTTAATTCCTAGTCACAAGTGCCAATGAAAGTGTAATTTTATGAAATTTTTTATGGCGAATGGCGGTTGCTAGTGGTTCTGTGTTCGACAAATGGTGTGGTTAAGTTTTAACAAACCTAAAACAGCTAATATTTACTACATGAATAAACATTTAATTACATCTGTATGTAAAACTAGCTGTGCCTCGCGGTTTTACCCGTGTACGTCTCGATCCTGTGGAAATATCGGGATAAAAAGTATCCTATATCCTATACCAGGTCATGGTTTGTCTGTGTGCCAAATTTCATCCAAATCCGTTCTACCGTCTTAGGGTGAAAGCGTTACTAACAAACTAACTAATAATTTAATATTAGTTAGAATAATATCGAACACATACTCTCCCCAAAAAATTAATAAGTACTTACTTAATTACGTTAATTACATTGTTCGTATAAAACTCACTTGGAAAACAACGAGCTTAGAGAATATTGGGCACAATGATAACATACATAGAAGCGAAGGGCTTCAATTAAGAGCACTACCTCTATTAGCCGGCAAGACGCGCTTTACTGGCAATAACCGGCTATAACCGGCTGTAACCGGCTGTAACCGGCCCCGGCCGCCCTCGACAAGCCTAATCCGGATAAATGAGACGCGAAAGATGACATCCACTCGCTAATTGGAGGACGGAATTAAGTGTGCACCTTGAGAAAATGTTATTAATTTGGTTTTTTTACGTTCTTCTACGATGATCGCTTGTGTTTAGATTGGGTTTCAGCCTTTGGTGTTGTGTGGCAAAGGCGTCCAGCAATACACGTCGGTTGATAAGATGGAAGAACCAATACTATCTTCGGCAACTCTCACCAACCTGCCAATCTGCGAAAATCGTGATTCCACTCAGCAAAAAAGGTGTTTTACCATATCCTCTACTTCATCATCATCATTTCAGCCGAAAGACGTCCATTGCTGGACATAGGCCTCCCCAGCACCGCCACTTCGACCGGCTCTGTGCTTCCCGTGTCCAGCGGTTTCCTGCGGCCTTTACAAGAACATATTCTGTCCACCAGTGATAGGCTTTCCAACGCTAAGTCTTCCGGTTCGCGGTCGCCACTCCGAAACGTAGGCTTAGTCGACACTAATACTTCGAACGTTTATCCTAAAAGTTGGCAACTTCGCAAATAGCTGTCAAATATTTACCTGTTTTGATTAATTTGGCAACATTTAATCAATATTCTAGTTCGCTAGTTAGCCACATTTCTTATTTCCATAAAGTAACATTGCCAAATTAATCAAAACAGGGAAATATTTGACATCTATTTGAGATATTGCCCATTTTCCTAAACCTACATGGGCACTTATGAAACGTCAGAAGCTAGGTGCATGGTTCCAATTGATCGTCTGCTATGGTTAAGAGCCGGCAAGAAACTCCCCGTTAATAGACGAAGCTTTGTATATTGAATAAGACAAAAAATGCTTAATCTCTTTCAAATTGTAAGTAATTAATTGGTCCAACAATCCAACTCTCCCTTCAATCTTAACATACCGTGCTACATAAAAATCACGTGAAACTTCTCTCACTGTTTACCTGCATACTACTTGGATTAAAACCACTGAAAGGATTCGAACGAAAAGATAATTTACTAGATAAAACTGCTGTTTGATTAAAGTTGTGATGGATGCTTACTTCCTTCATCGAAAACTGGATTTATTTTAGTTATTTTATGTTATTAGGTGGTTAACGCAACTCACCTGATGGTAAATGCCCACCTGCTCACCGCAGCTTATAGAATATCATTAAAGATCACCATTGATATATTGAAAGGAGGTTTTAATACATCAATGGGTTCTCGGATAGAAAAGTGTAAATGCCCTGTAACCGTAACTTATACTCTGGCAACCATTCTTGGGTTAAAATCAGTAAGTCAGTAACAGTCTGAGGGACATTAAACGCCCATAAGAGTTATAACAATAAAATATATTGAGTCTTGTTCAGTTTCTTTGAATGCGTTAAAAAAAATAGAAAAATTCATTCAGGAAGAGTATTTCATTCAAGATTCCTTAACATTTTCGACTCCACCCACTTTTCAAAGAACTCATACGCCATGCCGCCATACTTATTGGAAGTGAACCCTCCGGGAGGGTTACCGGCACGACCGTTTGCGCTAGTGTTAACCATCGCGGACGTTCAACGGTACTTATTACGTTTACAACCAAGTTATAAAACACTGTAAAACGAAGTAAGTGTTCAGGGGGTCTTGTCGCTATAAGTAGTTTTCAACCTTTTATATTTTTTGTGAATATTTATGTAACCGTGAATAAAAAAGAAAAAAAAATGAAATGCTTGGATTTTAAAACTAACAAGTATACCTACTAATAAATCTGGTTAAAAAATACCTGATTTCATTTTCATGATTTATAATGTATTCGCTAAGAAAAACCTACATTTAAATTTAGCCCTCCGAGAGGGCTCCCGGCATCCCACATGCGACTAGGTGAACCCTCCAGGAGGGCTCCCAGAACTGAACGTGTCTGTTTCACCACGATCCATGACAGATAGAAAGTTATACACATAAACGTACAAGATAATATTTGAGTCCTGAACCACTGACTTATATGTTACGATCTGTCTGCATACTTTAACTTTCTGCCGATTTAACTTGGAAACAGAACTGAGTGATAATGCTTCCAAACTTGTACTCTCGCCGAAGTTTCAGTCATACATGCGTACCTACGACTTCTCACGGGTCATTAGTTTCAAATATCTTGTTTTCACTGAACATTGTTGAAGATTATAAGAAGATTTAGCCACTTTGCTGCAGCAAAAAAAAAAATAGGAGGAGGCTAAGTATAACAGCCGCACGGTTCGATCCATCAGGTTAAGCTACGCTTGCCGGGATTAATTGTTGGATGGGTGACCATCTTAACAGACTCCTCCGTGCCTCGGATAGCAGGTTAAGCCGTTGGTCCCGGCTGTCATTCGTTACTGTCGCGTCAGAAGCCCGAAAGTCGATCGTTTTTTTTCTGTGCATTCAGTTTTTGTTGTCTTTGAAAAGAAGAGGTACACTTTTACAAACACGATCACCATAAAGTCACCGGATGTTTTCCCTGATGGCTTACTGAAAAGGGGAAAACCCATCTCCACATCCCTTGTTAACCATCCCAATATATTTTCATAAAAAGATATTCCGGTCACAGCTTCCAAATCCCTAACGCAAACTACCACCATCACAACTTAAAACAAAATCTATTTTAAGGGTCCAATGTAAGGCATTTAGATAAAAAAACGAAGATAAACATCAGCTAGAGTATATTATACGTCGCGATATCCGTGTAAGAGCGTGGCTACATGAAGGGGCCCCCGAGAGGACACTTGTTCATAAATTAAGAAGAGCCCCACTCATTCCCGTCTTATCTTTATGAGGGTCCCTGCCCACTAGCCGTGGAATTAAGTAATCACACAACATACTACTGAAATTGATCTTGAGAGGCGAAAAGGGACTCTAAAGACGTAGTTTGGGACAAGAGAACTAAATAATTAGGAAATTGCATTTGATCAGGGACACAGTCAATCCTTTTTATTAGTAAATACTAGCTTCTGAGTTCGTCCGCTTGAAAAATTTCGGCCCACTCACCGCGTCGAATCCCATCGCCCGTCCGCGCTATTACATAATTCGTTTTTGCTTAGCGTTCTTTCTGACCTTTTTGAAGTGAAAACTTCTTTAGCGGCGTTGTGCACTTTTTTTGGGATGGGTAAAAAATGTTAAACTCGCGTCAGGACACGTAACCTGATCGAAAATTCGTAAGACGGAGGGAGAGTAGAAATGTTGTTGACAGCGTCTGTTTTATTTTTTTTTGAATTTTTTGATGGAGCTACAGCTTTCGTTCTTGTAGTGACAGCAAGCAACATAAATTCCTGACATTTTCGTTAGATGGCGTTACGTTTTATCAAAAAGTTACTTAGTTTGCACTTTATGTTTTTTTTCTCATTCTGCTCGGCTCGTAAGGACCGTAGCGTGATGTTACATAGCCACCTTTCTCAAAAATTGGTCTATCCAATGCAAAAATATATTTTTTACTCCGACTGTCATAGAGATGTCGAATGAGTATAGGTTCGTGCCTGGGAACCTGAAGACTTCAATTACAGGGTCAAGTATAATAATGTCTTACCTACCCTACCTAACTCAATGATCTGTGTGGCTTTCTGAGTCATACTTTTCGTAATTTTCCTTGAGACCACTATCCTTTTTTTTGGTTAGGAAATCATCAAATAACGGAGCGGAAGGGCGTGTCAGACTCTTACTGACTATAACCCACCCGTGTTCCTTCAGTTGCTTGTACGATGCCAGGGGCCGCGGCATCCCTTTAGTAAGAGGAGAGACCACCGTCCCTGTTCCAAATTATTTGGGGTTGGTACAGCACTTCTTTTTCTTTTATAAATCTCTATTCGCCGTCATCATAAAATTCATGTCCAAATACAATCAAATACATTTATTTGACAGAATTTAGGTTTACAATGTATGATCTTAAAACTATAATGTCCCACCATTACATATGGTGTGCAAATATTTAGTTTTATCCTGCACAATGCAATTTTAATTAAATTAAAAAAAGGTCAAAGGTATATCTTTAAACGCGTCCGGTAATTTCTTATAAACCCATACAGCATATATATTATGTAAAACTCTCCCATATGACCCATCCATTTCTTTCCTCTACCTCTTTTCTTACATTCATAATCACTTCTCTTGTCACATGCTCATCATTCCTCTGCATAAAAAGACCTATCACCAGAATAAAAGTGTCCAGTTTCAAACAAAATCCCTCTGACGTCATACGTGTTCCTCATTGAATTTCAATGTTTTTTCCTAAAGTAAGTCGTGTATGTGGTCTCGGACTCGGTGCATGTTTGATCGTGTCGCCGGTATGGGGGTATCGTAAACATGTTCACCGCGAGTTCTGTTTGAGTTCGATGCTGGAACTCCATCCCTGGAACGAGAAACGATACGGTTGGTACACGAAATTTTCGTTGTTTTGATATGTAAAAAAATCGCATATTGTGTACACGTTTTATCTGATATTCTTACTTTGAAAGAAAGAAAAAAGAAAGAAAATTCGCGGTAAACATGACGCAAAAAAGGATACAAAATAAAAAAAGAGGGAAAATATGCGTCACATCCACGCAAAACGGCCATCGCTCAGCATAATGCTGAGACCCTATGCGAGACATAGCCACAGCGCTGGTTTTCAGCGACAGTCGCCGTTGACGTTATGACGTCGACCGGTGCAGCATACAATGAGATATAATTATGATATAAACATAAAATAAATATACAATAGGGTAAACTCACCAGTAACTGGCCACATAAGCACATCGCCAAGTTCATGTCATTGTTATGACCAAATGTGTCAAGAAATTAATATTTTTAAATTACCTATGTTTAAAGTGTGTATACGTTTATCGATATTGATGGGTAAAAAATCAATAAAACAAAATTATGTAGAAACATTTTAACCGAATGAAAAAGTAGTCATTTTTAATAGTAACTGGCCATCAAATTTAGAAATTAGCCACCATAACACTAATAATTGGCCATGTTATAATAATCATCAAAAACAATATTAAAATATAGGATAAAGTCCCTAAATTAGAAGTACAAATATTTAAAAAACTTAATATGGCAAATTCTGACAATATTGTACTTAATTCGCTACAAAAAATCAACATCTTAGCTTATATTTCCTAACAATTTTCTAGACTCATTTTGACTATTCACTGTTTTGCTTTTAGCAGTCTTATTCTTTGTATTTTTAATCCTCCTCCTATAATCATTCTTCTGCCATTATCCCAATTTATTTGTAGACTGCGTAACATGTCCGTTTCTTTCACACTTCTCTGTTAGTCGTCATCGCGGTAGTCACCTCCTTTCTAGCCATGTCATCTTTGCCACAGCCCATCTTCTTCTTTGGTTCTTTGGTCGGCCCTTACTCTTATAGCCATCGAAATTCATACTCTCAACTATCCTCACGACATTTTCCTCATTCTTCTTTATTCTTTATCCTGTATTAAACTTTGAGTTAGGATTTCGTATTTTAAATTGGATACTACTTCAATCAATCAATCAACTCAGCCTATCGCAGTCCACTGCAGGACTTAGGTCTCGCCCAGGCTGCGCCACAACACCCCGTCTTCCGCCTTCCGCATCCAGTCCGTCCCAGTCAACATTTTAAGTTCACCGGTCCATCTAGCTGTGGGGCGTCCCACACTACGCTAGCCGATGCGGTCTGCACTCTAGGACTCGTCTGCTCCAGCGGTCATCGGTCCTTCGACAAACATGGCCAGCCCGCTGCTACTTCAGAGTGCTTACTCTGCAGGCTATGTCGATAACTCCGGTTCTTTTCCGGATAGCTTCGTTCCTGATCTTGTTCTCCAAAGAATCTCCGAGCATAGTCCGCTCCATAGCGCACTGAGCGATCTACACTACTTCTGGGCACGCAAATTTTTTTTCCTGCTTGACGAATCGAACCTTCAACGTTTTCAATAAATTTTATAGTCTTTTCTATTGCTTCTGGCTTATTTTTAAGGACATTTTGGAAAATCTGTGTAATAAAAAATATTCCGTCAGTAACTGGCCATACAAGTGGCCACCCATGCCAGTTACTGATAAATGTGTATATTTTTATTTGATATTTTTTTAGGAGATAGTATACCTTATGCAACTACTAAATACGTCTCATTTTTGATAAAATTCGAAGATTAGTTTATAATCTAGTAACTGGCATGGGTGGCCAATAATTGAAAATAATCAAAAATGTCGATCAATTACAAGCCACCCGCCTAATGTTGGTTTACAATAGATGCTGACAAAATAGAACTTTTAAAAAGGATCACTTACCATCTATACAACACACTAAACACAATCGACTGACGTTTACTACACAAAATACATCAAAATTAATTTTTTACATCAAGCGTTACGTTAAGATTTTTGTAAAGACTTACCGTTCATATGAGCGAACATACCGTGCATGCTCGCCGACTGTCACAAAATGATCGATATTTTTGGCAATAGTGTCCGTATTGGAAAATAAAATTACTTTACTTAAAGCTACTTGAGTAGGCAATACCGAAAACAAATAATAGTTGGCGTACTGTGAGCGTAATTCTTAATTTATGCAGTTGAAGTGTATAGTGGCCAATTATTGAAAGCGGCTAGTTACTCCTCGGTTTACCCTACTTGATTAGTCTCGATGTTTCTATTATTTGGTCATGCTTGTTGACCTTGGCATATTGGATATGCAGTGATGGTGTCCTTGTAACCTTCTTTATATTGTAAGTCCATAAAGTCACTAAGTTTCCCACGTTATGTTTGCAGATACGCGGTGTCAACTCATGTCCTTGTATGCTCAGCAGCTATTGGTCCTGTGGCAGAAATGACCCTTGAATGGTAATTTCTTATTACGGTGATTGAGATAAGGCGACTATACTATTTCCAATCATTTCACATATTTAACTTTTGACATTGACTACACGCATAATGAAGTTCCGTAATTATTACATTAAAAACCAAACCGAAAAAATGCAATGCTTTATGGGCACTTTGTTTTTTTCATCCAATTATGAATTCGATGATAATATTTTTTCAATATATTATTTTTACGGTGAAGGAAAACATCGTGAGGAAAACGGCATGTCTTAGAACCAATTCAAGACATGTGACATCTGTCATCCCATACTGGGCCCGCGTGGTAGATTCTATCCCACTCCCTCTCACAGAGAGGAGGCCTGTGTCCCAGCAGTGGGAACATCAATAGGCTGATTGATTGATTATTTCAGTTATTTAATTTTATTTATTATTTAAATTCGATTAAATTCATCATGAATTTCGAAATCAGGTCAGAAATGTGGACATCATTACTTTAGCTGTCAATAGTTAAATAAATGATTGCAAAGATTATAATGACGCATCCACATTGGTTCTATGATCCTCGCCCCACCCACTTAGTCTCCTTGTAAGTTTGTTGTTGTTGTCTTTATTTTAATTGAAATACTGTGTTCTTTCGCTGGCTTGGATCACTTTGAAGTAATTACGGTATGGAAAGTTTTTGCAAAACAGCAGTAATATTATTGAGAATATTTTGTGGCCCTCTATTCTTTATAGGATGACTGGTAATTAGTGACCGATATTTAAACACGTGACTTTACTCATCATAATCCCTAACTATTACGTGGATAGTGTGAGGTCCGACTCCAGACTTAGGATTAGGATACTAACATTTAGATTTAGTTTTTGTTTACTAACACTCTATGGATCTTTGTGGTCTGACCATAAAGTTTTAATAATAATAAGTAATGAGCAAATTTTACTATGGAACCAAACTTAAATCACGAAAAAAAAATCTGGTGTTCCCTACATTTTGACGAATTATTAGAGAACAGCTGCTTTTTTTTCGCGATTTCACTTTTGGTCCCATAGTGAAAGTTGTTCCTAATGTTTCAGGGAGTCTAGCTTTATTCCTAGCATACTTACCAGATGTTTCAGTCCTAATTAAAGTTAATATAGATACATTATATTATCACAAAACCATATCTATCAGAGCTTACGTTCATGCTGAGTACATAGCCCTGTAAAATTTTGGCGGAAACAGTAAATTTGGCAAAGCAGCATGGCGGCCGGCTTGTGAACACTGTGATAACGGTCACATTACGTGCTATTTGTCTGAATTATGAATGTATGGCCCATTCTACAGTAATAGCAGTTTTTTGGGCGAGTTTAAAGATTATTCTCTACCTTTTTGAACTTAAAAATTGTCTAAATCAACTAGATATAAAAACGTTATACAAAGGTAGTGTGGACTGGTCGCTTTAGTCACTGGTAGTTTTGCCAATGTCGATTCGCAAAGCACGTTTTCTAAGTTCAAAAAATTGAGCCTGGCAGATGTGAAATTATATCGAAACTATTTCGTATAGAAAATATGCATGAAAGGATTATGCATTAAAAATAATAAAATATGGCATATAATTAAAAAATATGGCATAAAACACAAAATATTCATTTTTTTTTTACTGAAAAAATTGATCACTGATATCGAAGTTCAATGATAATAGTTTCACGAAGTAAATTGAGGTGATTAACTAGCTATCTAATTACGTAACATACCTATTTTCGAAAACGATTCCGACTTATCTGTATCATTTTGACAGTTCAACAATATTCATTGCGTTAATTTTGTTGCTGAGCAGATTTTTTTTTAGATCTGTTGAAGCAATGGATTAGCAATTGCTTTCAAAACGATTCAGATTCTGATTGATCGTGTCTTACGCAATTAGGGAACTGGTGCTTCGAAAAACCAATGAGTTTCGGATGAAGATAAATAAAATGAGAAAGCAATTAAAAATAGCCAATAAATTCCAACAATATAAACCCAAACACCCAACGAATCTAACAAACAAGAACACGAACTAATTGCCAACAACGTATTTACACAAACTACGAACGAAATCAATAAACAAAAAGCTGTGGGCCACAGTTAAATGGCAACGATAACTAAAACGCCTTGTTTGAAAACCCGTGAATCTGTGAGGAGAGTTATTGGGGTTCAGTTTCTATAAGATGGCGGACACAACTCAGGTCCCCTGTCAATTTACCGCCCGTATTTATGTCCAGCCGTGTCAAGTGATTTAAAAGTTTACTGGACCAGTATTATTGTAATAAATCTGGAGGTGTCCTGGACTTTGACACTATTGGAGTATGATTTATGTGGTTTGTTATACTTACAATACTCTACTTCTAAATACTTTTCATCATCAAGCTAGTGTAATAAAATAATCATTGTTTTAATTATGTCACAAGTTTGACCATTGTAATTATTTGTAATAATTAAGATCGCTATAATAAGGTACCGTAAACCGAGGTTACTTTGATTAATATTGAACTATGAATGTCCATATCTTTTAAATTTGTGGGTGTAAAAAAATACAAAAAATGTCTAATTATCGGTTTTTTTATTGATATCGATTACTGTAATCATAAGTGAAAAAATATGGCTTGAAATTGAGAAAAAAAATAAAAACTGGCTGATAAAGTTATACGTAGAATGGGGGTTACTTTGATACTCCCGGTTTTATTACGTGATTACAAAGTAGCCCCAATAACAGTTTTGCAGCACAGTTATTTAGAAGAACAATACATTTACCTTTTTCAATTAAAAATCGTTGATGAATTCCCAGCGCGTCCTCAAAAAAGGATTTGACAGTTCTTCAGTGTTGCTAACATTGAAAAAAAAACTACCAAATTGCGTTTCGTTTAACGCAATTCGCGATTTTATATGAATGGAAAATTCGATCAAAGTCACCCCGTGATTCAAAGTAACCCCGGTTTACCAGTATATTCATTTTGTCACGTTTATAATAAAACTTTTTTTTTTATATGTAGGCCAACAGCATATAAATATTGTACACATACATACATACATAAACTCACGCCTTCTTCCCATGGGGGTAGGCAGAAACTACAGAACGCCACCTACTACGATCCTTACATACTCCTTTTGCCTCGTTTACGTTCATAAATCTGGTCATACACGCTCGCCGGTTGCGAGTACTACGCACCTGTCCTTTCTGAGGAACATCACCAATAAGGTCAGTATACGTCCTCCTAGGGCGTCCCCTCCCGGCGTTATAAATTGTACATTAAATATTAAAAGTGAGCAGATATGGGCTCTTATATACATACCAATTACAGATGTACACGACATTCACATGCAACAAAGCAACCTTGATCAACCTTCTTAAATTACATAAAATCATAAACGAAAAACAGCGTTGACTTATGTCTAAAACATAACAAAAAACAGACTAAACGACACCAAAACTGAATATCTGAAACTTTTACTAAAAGTTTCAGACATTCCTCATTGAAAGTGCCAATAAAATCTTGCTCGCCATGGGATCGACTCCATGGTCGGCTCAGCATTCACGCTTGCGAAGTTGCGACCGCTGGACCAACGAGACTGAGTCAAGGCAGAAAGACTATTTAATCCAATGGTTTTTGGCGATTATTGGATTAATGGTTTACGGTGTTTTGCCATGACATGTTTAAATTGTTTTGGTGGTTATGTCGTTGTCCCATGGGGGTGGTAAATGTGGATTAATGAGCGAGAGCATGAACAGTATGGGCAGTGTCCACCTGCGAACTAATAGCTACGGGGATGCCGCGCGGTCATTTGTCATTGTTATGTTAACATTCTATTAGGTGTACTTTCGGGAAAGACTGTGTTTTTGTTTTTACTATAGGTAGATACCATTACACAAAAAATTTAAGTATGTTAAGGATCGTGTAAATGATCGCAAATATAACTAAATTAGAGTTGTGGTGGCATGTACATAGCCACATGCGTACTAGTACGCATCACACTGACGTCAAGAAAAATCCTGCATCGCGCAACCAGAGTTTACCACGTGACTAGCATATACAGCGTCCCAATAACAATCGTCGTTTACCAGACACAATTCCCGTCTGCTGGGAAGATCCTTCCTTTTCCACGGAGGATGATAGAACTTTACACCCAGTTCTCATAACTCTATAGAGTTTACCCGTAATTTTCTTATCGTCAATTTTTTTTGTCTTTTGACACCCCTGCATTTCTTTCTATATACGCCCATTTTACCAATACTTATATATAAATACATTCTATGACCAAATGAACTGAAACACAATAATTTATCAAAAGTTTCTTCCAAAACATTTCAAAGTCAACATTCCTTTCAAATTACATCGCAATCCAACACGCCTCTCTAAAATCACTGGAAATCCGCAGTTATTTAAATGTTGACCCAAGAGCGTTGTCACTTGAAGCGAAGTGGTGTGCCATATTGTCTTAAATCCGGATCACACGAGTTCCGGAGTTCCGCTTTGACAAGGGGCCCTCTCACGGACGTGGATGAGCAAACACAATGGGACCCAACGTGGCGAGGAATACTGCAGGCCGGGCTTGCAGCCTGCCAGGACTTGGGTTTTGTGAGGAAGTGAAGATTGGTTTATGAAGGTGTTTGTTTGATTGTAACTGGATGCGGGCTGTTATGATTTATGAACGCGCAGAAGACTACATGAAGCTGTGCAGACTTTCATTTGTGTTTTTCTGTGTTTGAATTTACTTTGTTTTGTTTTGTGTGTTTTTTATATTTATTTGCAAGTGTGTGATTGTGAACTACGTTCAATGAAGAATTCCGTTGACCTGTTGGCCAACTAAATATTTTATAGTTTGTACTAAATTATTAGTCTGCTATACATAGTCTATTTAGGCAGCGATAGCCTGGGAGTTCGAACCCACCTCTGACTTTTCGGATTCATGCGCGTATTATAATTATCACTTGCTTCAAAAACGGTGCAGGAGAACATCGTGAGGAAACCGTCTAACCTGAGAGATATTTCTCGACGGCATGTATTTTGTACGCCAGAGGCCCATGGGCGGATTTATAACTTTGCACTAACCACACGAAAAGAAGAAGTCTATTAGTCCTTTGACGTATAAAATATAGGAAAAATAGAAAACACAGCAACCTATAAGAAAATTGAAGCAATGGTGATAAAAAGAAACAACTGCACAAAAATCGATTGAGTTCTGATCACACCACAAGAAAGAGGGTGTTTGTATTTATCTTTACAGTCTGTTCATGTACTCAAGGACTAAAGCAATCCCATTGAAATGTCCGGCAATGGTCCCGCTTGGCTTATTCTATAAGAGGAAACCGGTAGTGACGCAACTTCTGCTTATGTGCACACTGCAGCCGTATTCTCTTAACTGAGAAATAAAATGCATAATGCTAACAGAATTTTGTATATTTCCAAAGCAAGACGATTATTTATTTTCTGCCATTCATTTGTCAGTTTGAGTAATGTACGTGGTTTATACAATGAAGCATAATTTTCTTATGTACACATTAAAATCACGTAATATCATTAATTACAACACCGAAGTCAATATATTAGTGCTAACGAGCGACCATTATCGCGCCTAAATGACGGCTAAATAGCTGCAAAATAACAAAACTAACTAAACG
This sequence comes from Conistra vaccinii, assembly GCA_948150665.1. Classification (NCBI taxonomy): domain Eukaryota; kingdom Metazoa; phylum Arthropoda; class Insecta; order Lepidoptera; family Noctuidae; genus Conistra; species Conistra vaccinii. The sequence goes on from OX411324.1 coordinate 1,796,645, forward strand.
CAATATATTACGGAACAATAGGAGTTAAACAATTCTAACCGAAATTAGAGACTTCATTTAACAATCGTTTAAATTTAGTGCGCCATTAGCGATCAACTGCGCGGAACATGGCCGCCCAAGTGTTGCTACTCCGCGGAAAAACGGAAAATACCAATTCTCCCAATATTTACTTTAAAATGTTTAAAACGTTGCGCGCCGCTCAATTTACTACTTTGAAACGACCAAATTTCGTTCTGATACCAATTTGAGCGGGATATGTCCATATAAATGTCCGAATACTGTACTATAGCTATGATTGAAACAAACATTATACACAGAATTAAAACTTCATATAGCAAATACGGTTTGGAGTTCCCGCAGTTAAGTACAAATGTTACAATCGCATTCTCTATTATTGCTTTCGGACCAATGGTGTACAGAACATTCCAACTGTTGCCGCTCCAGCAAATACCGCGCCCCTGCTGCACTATAACCGATACAGTATTACTACTTGACACACATAACAAACTAAACTAGTCCTTAACACAACGCAATAGAGATTAGCGTGTGTGGCTTCCAGTGAATAGATGTCCTAAGTCATTGTTCAAACTGGATTGTTTTGGAACTGTGTTGTTACATAACTTAAGATAAGTCCTGTACACAAATAGTTTCATGAGCTCCAGTAATTAAGGGTAAATTTTGTTTTATGACAGTCTGGGGATGTGAAGGCTGAATTACGAACTGTTAGCGGAGATAGGGGAATTGGTTAATGCCTAAGTTTTGCGTAATTTTACAGCGCTGTAAAATTATTTAATGTTTATTATGAGTTTATGTCTGGGGTCTGAAATGGGTTTAGCACACTGTCAGTTTGACCACATTTTCTTATCTTATTTTGTTCACTCTAAAAGTGCCTATTTTTATTTTAGACGGGTGAAAGTATTGGTGTATTATCTAATGGCAATATAAACCACCTTGGTATTTTAACACCAGCGGAGATAGATAGAATATACACACACAAACAGACACTGTATAATTGACCTATAGGCCTCCAGACCGAATTCCGACCATGGCGACCAATCTAAGCGGAGACTAACCTTCGGCGCGGGAGATATTACAGTGCTCAAGACACAGGTGCAGCACTCTCTCTTACCTCACTCTCATAGTCTGATAGGATGGTAATCCGACACGACCGCAAATAGATCAGGCGCAGGTCCACGTGCATTCAGAGGCACGGGGGTATCACTCCGCCAACTTCTAAACTCCGGGCTGTTACGAAGAAATTCCTAATGAAAATCCCAATAAGTAACACTTTGCCCGACCCGGGAATCGAACCCAGGCCCCACGCGCGGCAGTCGACCACAAGACCTACGGGGCAATGACCTAAGTACGTATCGAAAACGACCACTATTAAGATAAAACACCTACCTATATCATAATTATTCCGGGAAGCACTAGCACAGACATTACGGGCCAAAACTAGAGCATTTTAATTAACGCGGCATCGATAGTGCTGTGTCCACACCGCCGCCGCGCCGCCGCCGCCGCCCGCGCCGCTGTTAACCCCCATTTATCATACAGGATTAAGCCAATCCCCTGTATATTATTTTTATTCGTCCCCGGGGGTGAATTCTGTCCGTTTGCTGGACAACGGCTGTTTATTATTATTTGCGGTGATTTTTCGGGTGTTGTTTCTTGGTCGGAATAAGATTATTTTTGGGGAAACGTGTTGCGGCTTAAAGCTCCCCGTGTATAAGACTAGCAGATTTCTGTGACTTTGTTTGCAAAGTTATAGTAGGTTGACAAGACATGTTTTATTAGTGATTTTGTGTCGAAGAGGAGTGTAAGCTGCCGTCACAATATGAGATATAATACATAGTACATTCCAAGATAACAAAAGAGAGATGTAGTATATATTACATCTCAGTGTAAACGGTTCTATTTAAAAGTACGGTGAGTGACATTAATTTATATCTCGAGATGTAAATATCTCATAGCGTGAAGGAGCCTTAAAGCCCGTTACAGACGTAGCTATAATATATTTTGCTTTTGCTTTTTTTGCGTAGTTTTTGGTGTGTACTAGAAATATATTTATACCATTCCCCCTCTAAAAAGCTTATTTTATTCACTGAAAACAGTGAATAAAAAGCTCTTTTAATCACTATTTTGGTGTTTGAATTTAGAACACACCAATGTATTCGACCTCGTATCTCAATGCTATACAACCTCCTTAACACTTTCGACTCCACCCATTTTCATAGAACTCATAACTCATCATTCCGCCATAAAAGTCTATTCGTAGTTGGAAGTGAAACCTCCGGGAGGTTTCACTTCCAACGTCCACGAGGGCTCCCGGCATCCCATACCCAAGTAGGTGAACCCTCCAGGAGGGCTCCCGACACTGCACATCTACATTTAAAATGAGCCCTCCGCGAGGGTTCCCGGCATTCCATATCCAAGTAGGTGAACCCTCCAGGAGGGCTCCCGACACTGCACGTCTACATTTAAAATGAGCCCTCACGAGGGCTCTCGACATCCCATATCCAAGTAGGTGAACCCTCCAGGAGGGCTCCCGACACTGAATGTCTACATTTAAAATGAGCCCTCCGCGAGGGCTCCCGACATCCCATATCCAAGTAGGTGAACCCTCTAGGAGGGTTCCCGACCCTGAATGTCTACATTTAAAATGAGCCCTCCGCGAGGGCTCCCGACATCCCATATCCATGTAGGTGAACCCTCCAGGAGGGCTCCCGACACTGAATGTCTACATTTTAAATGAGCCCTCCGCGAGGGCTCCCGACATCCCATATCCAAGTAGGTGAACCCTCCAGGAGGGTCCCGACACTGAACGTGTTAACCTTTTATTAAATGTCTATTTTCGCTTAAATCTTTCTTTTTCTCGTAGTCATGGTATAAAGTATAGTATGCAACTCTTGAATAAAACGGATTTATATCGAGGTCCATGAATCACTCGCGTCGCTCAGGATTCTAACACTTGAATCACTCCCTACGGTCGTGATTCAGTCGTTAGAATCCTTCACTTGATCGTGATTCATCTATGGCCCTCGCTTTAAATCCGTCCTTTATTCATTAGTTGCATAATATACTATTATACCACTCCCCTTCTTAAAAGCTTATTTTATTCACTGAAAACAGTGAATAAAAAGGTCTTTTAATCACTATTTTGGTGTTTGAATTTAGAACACGTCAATATATTCGACCGCCATCTCAATGCTATTCAACCTCCTTAACACTTTCGACAACACCCATTTTCATAGAACTCATACGCCATGCCGCCATACATATTGGAAGTCTACGACTTTTATTATTCGTGTTGGAATTGAAACCTCCGGGAGGGTTTACGTTACGGCATTACGTTTTGTTAAAATATACATCAGATTTTATTTTCACGGTTTATAATCTGTATTCGCTTAGAAAAACCTTCATTTAAAATGAGCCATCGGCGAGGGCTCCCGGCATTCCATATGCGACTAGGTGGACCCTCCAGGAGGGCTCCCACCACTGAACGTCTACATTTAAAATGAGCCCTCCGCGAGGGCTCCCGGCATCCCATATCCAAGTAGGTGAACCCTCCAGGAGGGCTCCCGACACTGAACGTCTACATTTAAAATGAGCCCTCCGCGAGGGCTCCCGGCATCCCATATCCAAGTAGGTGAACCCTCCAGGAGGGTTCCCAACACTGAACGTCTCCATTTAAAATGAGCCCTCCGCGAGGGCTCCCGGCATCCCATATCCAATTAGGTGAACCTTCCAGGAGGGCTCCTGACACTGAACGTCTAGATTTAAAATGAGCCCTCCGCGAGGGCTCCCGGTATCCCATATCCAAGTAGGTGAACCCTCCAGGAGGGTTCCCGACACTGAACGTCTACATTTAAAATGAGCCCCCCGCGAGGGCTCCCGGCATCCCATATCCAATTAGGTGAACCCTCCAGGAGGGCTCCCGACACTGAACGTCTACATTTAAAATGAGCCCTCCGCGAGGGCTCCCGGCATCCCATATCCAAGTAGGTAAATCCTCCAGGAGGGCTCCCGACACTGAACGTGTTAACCGTTTATTAAATGTCTATTTTCGCTTTTCTCGTAGTCATGGTATAAAGTATAGTATGCAACTCTTGAATAAAATGGATTTATATCGAGGGCCATGAATCACTCGCGTCGCTCAGGATTCTAACACTTCCTACGGTCGTGATTCAGTCGTTAGAATCCTTCACTTGATCGTGATTCATCTATGGCCCTCGCTTTAAATCCGTCCTTTATTCATTAGTTGCATAATATACTATTATTTAGTTATTTTCTATTACTTACCACTTACATTTGTTTTTACAAGTGGGAACCCAATACAAAAATGTAGTCACAATTTCCACACTCAGAGACGTCACCCAAAAACCGATTAAACACCACCACCAACAAAAATGATGTCTTTTAAACTATACTATTCTGACTGACTGGTCCAAATTTATAACTGTCGATTAACGTAGATAATAATCAATAACAAGTCCCAAGTAACGACTCTTGAGTACTAGTCTAGTCTAGTTATACAGATGACAATTATTATGTTAAGTGTCACCCTCTGGAATTCCGCCAATAAGCATGTGAAGATATCCACTTGCAGAGAGACGCTGTTGAGTATCTTTATTGTCCGCCCCACTGGTGCAAACTTTAACGAGTTATACAGGGTGTCAGGGACATCGACGCGAAGCCTGTTGGACCATGGATACAGACTACAGTACATGATTCTGCAATTGAAATTTTTCATCGGTTATTTTTTTTTTAATCTGTTGTTCCATACATTTTGACCGCTTAGGTATTTCACTTTTCTATGAAACAGCTGATTTTTTTTTAATAACCGACGATAAATTTCAGCGCAGGGGTTTTCAGAATCATGTACTGAATCCATGGTAAAAGGCTTCGTGTCGATGTCCCTGTCACTCTGTATATTATATCACCGTTTGAGGTCATTCGAAGATTACTATGGAAAATTTATCGTATGTTTTGCTATAATATAGAGCGATTGTCGCGTAAACACGATCGACTGTCGCGCGAACACGCGCTCATTTATCCTCACTAATATTATAATTACGAAAGAGAGTTTGTTTGTTTGTGTGTTTGTTAAGCTTTCACACTAAATCGTCTGAACGGATTTGGATGAAATTAGGCACATGGATAGACCATTACCTGGGTTTTGACATAAGATGAATTTTTATACCGCTAGTACGGTCCCGTGGGATAATTTCCGACCAGCAAGCGGGTGAAGCCGCGGGGAAAAGGTAGTATGAAATATAACAAGCTCGCGCGATCAATCAACACGTGTATGTATGACATTAGTAGTAGCTTTTGGTTAGGATGCAGGGTTCGTTTGAAGACACTGCGTCAAAATACGGAACTGTGGCAAGCCTTAATGTTAGCTGTAAGGAAAATTATGTAAATAAATGTTATGTAATAGAAATACCATGTCCATTGTCCTAATGTCCATCAACTTATCTCATCTCTATTATTTCATAGACTACTTTGCATACAGAGCGATATGCGGATGCCTCTTTCAAGTCAATAGCCGTGAATGAAAGGCACTGAGAAAAACGGCCGTGACAGGTAGGCAGACATCGAACTCCCTTAGTTGTTTTTTTTTTGTATTTTTTGCTTTGCAGTCTCAAAGAGGCTAAGGCGTCGTCCTAATTGGTAAAGATCGCACGAGCAAATGAGGCCATTTTGTCGAACGATGAAAATGATCGTGCGATGGTCCAACAAGTGTCCTAATAGTTCTCGCGATGGGCATCATGCGATGCTTCTGCGTTGTGCTCGCGCGATGACGCAATTACATTTAAATAGATTAAAATATAGGAAGTATATAGAGTGCCGTAAGAATATTTGCGGTATACTAGTGGCGCTGCCTTGGCCTGGCTAAAGTGCCGTAAGCATAGCATTGTCACTGTCACTTCTTATTTTGTTTGATTGTTGAGGTTAGTTCGCTGCCCTTTGTATTGATTATTTGTTTTTGATAATAATATCAAAAGATGAGTTTATTTGTGAGGAGAGGCTAATGTTAATTTATTTTATCTATAGCCAGCTAAACGTAAGCGCCCGAATCCCTCGGCTTAGCAAATGAAAGAGGCTGAAAGGTAGGTTAGCTTAGAACTTTGACCACACAACGCACGAGCCGAGCGAGCGAAGCGAGCAGTGCCGCGGCAACGGTCGGCGAGCGCCAAGGTTCGTTTAAGCACAAGAGAATGTAATGTTTTGGGAATGTGGTGTTTTACAGCGAACTAACCTCAAAAATCAAACAAAATAACAAGTGATAGTGACTCAGTGACAGTGACAATGACAATGTCATGCTTACGCCACTCTAGCCGGGCCGAGGCAGCGAGACTAGTATGCCACTAGCGGCACTTTATGCGATAGGGATAGAGTACCACTAGCGGTAGGTACTCTATACACTGCCTAAAATATATTTCTAGTAAAAGTAAAGTAAAAATCGTTTATTTCAACATCTAATTTACAATATTGAGGTACCGTTGGTCCCAAACTAGGCACAGCCTGTATCTTGGGCAGGGTTCTACTCGTATATATAAATTAGTTAGTTTTAAATTTAATTGACCTAAGGAATTTAACCGACGCCAATTTCAACTTTTATTAAAAAATTAACCAAAATCTTTTATATAATGTTGCCCAAGTTACAAACCTTGCCTAGTTTAGGACCAACGCTATTGTAACAATAAACATACAAAAAAAACGATACCTATTGTAATTTTTAATGTCAAAAATTAACTTTTACCTACGGAATCCTAAAAAGTGGGATCAAACAGGACTTCTAAAAATAAGGAAAGTAGTGTTTTTGGGAGTTCGTTTAATCCCGACCAAATACACACGCGGTGGGAGATAACAATCTTCTTTTTGTGGATTCAGTTAAAATTCTCATTCGACTATTTACTAGCGCTACGTACCTACACGCGTATGTATGCTGCTGTGGATCGGACCGGGTCACGAATAGAGCTGACTCAAAATAATTCACTGGGAAACAGTTTTATAACTTCTATATTATTTTTGTTACAAAATCCTGTCCATCAAAACTTTGTGTTGGTGTAGCAATTTCCTTGTCTACACTAATATTATAAAGGGAAAAGATTTCTATTTATTTTTGTTTGTTATGAATAAACACAAAAACTTTTACCAGTAGAATGCTACATTATCACTGAGTTAACATAGGCTATAATTTATTAAGATAACATGCGGGCGAAGCAGAAGCTAGTTTATCATAATTTTGCCGCAATACTGTTAGACACAGGCATCTTCCAAGCAGCACCACATAATAGCCTAGAGAGAAGATAGCCTAGAGAAAGATAGCCTAGAGAGAAAGATAGCCTAGAGAGAAAGATAGCCTAGAGAAAGATAGCCTAGAGAGAAAGATAGCCTAGAGAAAGATAGCCTAGAGAAAGATAGCCTAGAGAAAGATAGCCTAGAGAGAAAGATAGCCTAGAGAAAGATAGCCTAGAGAAAGATAGCCTAGAGAAAGATAGCCTAGAGAGAAAGATAGCCTAGAGAAAGATAGCCTAGAGAAAGATAGCCTAGAGAGAAAGATAGCCTAGAGAAAGATAGCCTAGAGAAAGATAGCCTAGAGAAAGATAGCCTGGAGAGAAAGATAGCCTAGAGAAAAAGATAGCCTAGAGAGAAAGATAGCCTAGAGAGAACGATAGCCTAGAGAAAGATAGCCTAGAGAGACAGCTGCTTGTAGAGCAGTGATAGATGACGAGACGACAATTCAAAAGTGCCTGTAAGTATATGGTTTAATTGATATACTTGTAAATGCTTTGAGTTTCAGTTTGAGTTTGAAAGTAATTTTAAATTTTTTTGTATTTTTTTTTAAATCGGTTGTTTTTTTGCAAAAAGATTTTAAATCAAAGACACCGACTTCCGAAATGACAGTAATTATAAATTACATTTTGTAGTATTTTTTTTTATTGGTTTTTTTTTTGTAAAAAGTATTTTTTATAGATTTGAAAATATAACCTTAAAAACTTACATTTATCAAAAATACAGTCCTAATCTATTTTTTTCCTACACAAACGATTAATTTTTCCTTTAATTCACCTAAGGAAAATGGCGCCGCGAAAGGGTGTGGTATTAAACAATATTTTAAAAGCGGCTAATCTACAGCTCATAACTCATGTGGAGTATTTTAAAACGTGTTTTATATGGGAAAGCAAAAAGTTCTAGCTGGATGCTAGGCACGATGCTATGCCGCCGTATTTACGACTCCTTCGTCCATAATGGTGCATTAATCATGTGGTTTTGGACGAGGATTATTTAATACTCGATTTCAGGCTTCAGTTTCAGTATTTTCATTTTTTTTTTGAAAGATTTTTGTGTCTGGTTTTAGTGAAATCTCTTTAGGGTTCCGTAACCGAAGGATGCCAAACGGAACCGTATACAGCGGAGGCTTTGTAGCCTTCGCTGTCCGCAGGGTTGGGCAGTATTTGAATTACTTGTAATTGAAATACGTAATTGAAATACAAATACGTAATTGGTATTTGTATTTCAACTACTTCTTATAAATGTAATTTGTAATTAGTATTTCAAATACCTGACGCTGAGGTATTTTGTAGTTAGTATTTCAAATACTTATAGCTCCAAAATACATTTGAACATAAATACATTTAGCGATCTTATGAATGGGTGCGATCTGCAGAAAATAGCGCTCGATAGCTTTCGTAAGCAAAATGGCGACCGCTAAATATGTAATATCTTTAAAGTTGGCAACACTGCACTTAAACTGTACTGTAGTCTGTACTGCAGGTACATACGTCAAATTGTCAATTACTTAACTTGTCAATTGTAATTTTCATTCGGCGATAGAGTGAATCCTGTGAATGCTGTGACATATTTAGCGGTTGCCATTTTGTAAAATATGATGGTAAGAATATATTCCCTTTGCCCTAGGCTGGGCTGGATTAGTTCTATTCTATTTATATACCTAACGTAACACCAGACTGTATTTTGTAATTTGTATTTTGTATTTTAAATAAAAATAGTCAAAATACTGTATTTTGTATTTTATATTTTAAATACACGACTTAAAAATATTTTGTAATTTGTATTTTAAATAAGTGCGAGATAGTATTTTGTAATTTGTATTTTAATTAAAGCATAGCATGTATTTTGCCCAGCTCTGGCTGTCCGTCTGTCTGTATCTCATTATGAACCGTAATTATGTAGACTGTTGAAGCACAGATTGTGTATTTCTAATACCACTATATTCACAAATAAAATAATAGAAAAGTAACCTCATACAAGAAACGAGTTTTATTCGGCGGTTTTTGCTTGATCTTACTACGGTAGGTACGAAACATTTCGTGTGCGAGTCCGACTCGCACTTGGCCAGTTTTTACTGTTTTGATTGTTTTTGTGTAGCACATTTTGGCTTCTTTAAAAAACTATCTAAAGAAAGACTTAAAATACATATTTAGAATAGACTGATGGTACAAAACATATTCTGCAAAATAAAATAAAAAGTGTACTCTGTTCAATACTCAATTCTTTATTGCATTCCATATGTACAACAAAGTAAAAGATCAATATAGGGTCGGGCACAGCAGAATTAGGAGAGAGGAAGAGGGCTAAGTAACAATTAGGAGAGAGGAAGAGGGCTAAGTAACAATTAGGAGAGAGGAAGAGGGCTAAGTAACAATTAGGAGAGAGGAAGAGGGCTAAGTAACAATTAGGAGAGAGGAAGAGGGCTAAGTAACAATTAGGAGAGAGGAAGAGGGCTAAGTAACAATTAGGAGAGAGGAAGAGGGCTAAGTAACAATTAGGAGAGAGGAAGAGGGCTAAGTAACAATTAGGAGAGAGGAAGAGGGCTAAGTAACAATTAGGAGAGAGGAAGAGGGCTAAGTAACAATTAGGAGAGAGGAAGAGGGCTAAGTAACAATTAGGAGAGAGGAAGAGGGCTAAGTAACAATTAGGAGAGAGGAAGAGGGCTAAGTAACAATTAGGAGAGAGGAAGAGGGCTAAGTAACAATTCAAGCAATTCAATATCAATAAATAAATAAGTAATATATTAAGATAAGTTGTAAGATATTAGTAGGAATGTCTACCTAATCATCAACCTCTTCCAAGAAAAGAACGTCAATTACTATAGTTACACACACGGTACTCGCAGGTCCAATACTACATTCGAAAAAAAAAACCCACTGGGAATCGAACCCGGGACCTCTGGGTCTGAGACAGGTGGTTTAATCACTAGACCACAGAGGTGGTTAAATTAGACGAGGCGGTTGTGGTTTACTTAAATGTTTAATCTTATTTCAAATAGAGTATAGGTTTCTGAAAAATATTAAAGAGAGATGTGGAAATGCAATTTTCCAAGATATTAAACCAGCAAGTACCTCACAAACCGTACCTATAACATAGCTCTAGGTAAATAGAATTTGAGCTGGACAGCTCAAGAGATGTGCGCTGTAACATTACCAAAATAACTTTGTGTAATAGAGCCAGGCTCGGGTTGTTGTTGAGACAATTTCGGCCTTCCAAATTGTCTCTAAATTATTCGAAATTAAGGCAGCAAGATGCCTGGCAGAAGTTAGACGAGGAATTTGTATGTTGATACATTTTTTATAATGCCGACAACTCTATTGCGTTTCCTGAATTAGTCATTTTTTTTTAAATGTACAGCAATTTACCCATACCGCTCTAATTTGAATAGGGAATAGTCCAAGAAAATCAAAAGGAAACAATGTACACCGATGAGTCTAACTATAGATAGTCATCTATAGTTAGACTAGACTAGATAAAATGCTTGGCTCAATGCTGGTCCTGCACCACAACCACAACAAATTGATTAACATTTGAAAATACTGTTGGAGCTGCTGAAGATTGTAAGACATCACTTGCATTGTATAAACTCAATCTCCTTTGTATTGTATAATTTTTTTTTTTGTTTTTTTTTCGTTAATTGCATAGCACAGGTGTGAGTACTATGTACTACAGAGCTACCATTTACCGGGTAATATGTCTTTCATTGACTTTAATGTGCCCTGGCGGCTGAAAGTATGTCATGCTCACTCAGATGTCTCGCTGATGGTGACGGGCGTGTGTGTTGGATCATTTAGCTCCCTTCAAAATGGTTGAGCTGAATAGTGCTAATACATGCGTCATGTTCGTGAACGGGCGCCGTCAGTTGGGACTGGTCATCTCTTAGCTGCCAGGGCTTATTTTAATTTAAGATTTTAATCTTTGAATTGTTTTTGTTTTTATCTTTTAATTACGGACGCTGTTAACGTGCACGTCTTTTTACATTGTTCTCACATGTATAATTTCAACATGAATGATGTAACCAATTTTATGTAACAATTTTTTATTTAAAAGAGTGTCCGTGGAGTTTTTTGCCCGTTCTTCTCCATAGGTACCTACTTCGTTTTGGAATGGGCAACTAGCTTCATATTTTTCTGACTGACTTACTCCTTGACAATTCAAAAGTGCCTGTATATGGTTTAATTGAAATAAATGCTTTGAGTTTGAGTTAATATTATAAAGAGGTAAAATTTGTTTGTTTGAATGTTTGTTTGTTAGTTTGTATGAAGGCGGTAATCTCTAGAACTACCAGTCGGATTTGATTTTTTTTTTTTGCATTTGTTAGCCTAATTCTTGAGGAAGGTTATAGGCTATTTTATATCATGCTTCGACCCTTTGGAGCCGAGCAGAAAGAAAAAAAAAGTCTGAAAGAACGTTAAGTGGAAACGAAGTAATAGCGCGGGCGGGCGACGCGATGGGTCGGGGGTGAAAGGTAGTAGGTGTGATATAATATAACCTAAGAAAAGGAAACAGTGTACCGATGAGTGGTTATTAAAAATCAATCTGCCTAGCCTTTTCCCAACTATATTGGTGTTAGTTTCCAGTCTAACCGGATGCAGCTGAAAACCAGTATTTTACATGGAGTGACTGCCTATCTGACCTCCGCAACCCAGTTACTGGGTAACACGATACCCCTTGGTAAGACTGGTTGTCAGACTTTCGGGGTTCTTAGGACCCGTAACGACTGTCAAAGATCCACGAATGACAGCCGGCCGGGACTATCTGCGTAACGTGCTTTCTGAGGCACGGAGGAGTCTCGGTATGTTAAGATGGTTACCCATCCACGGGCTAACCCCGGCTTTGCGGCTGTTATTACTTAGCAACGAGCTCCTCGTTAGCAACGAGTGGTTATTTAAAATAAAAGAAGCAATAAGTCGTTCCGTCAACATCACTTTCTTCAAGATCTCTTGACGCGCTCGTTTTATCTCGCCCGCCCTCAATCTCCCCTGACAGACGGATGGCTACACTACACACCATAGCCATACAAAGGCATCTTAAGCCGACGCAACAGAGCACAAATCCAAGCGGACAAATTGAAAAACCACTGAAACAGCGAGCCCGTGAACGTGGCGTACCGTTATAACCACTACGCATTACGACCGAATTCCCGTTTCGGTCATCCGTATACAGCCCGGAATAACACAGATCGGTAACGAAACACAATGGCCGCTGTTCCGGGGGATCTATTCCGCCCCCTAATCCAGAAAGGTCGCTGGAAGCTATTCGATAACCACTTAGAGTGGGCACGATTGTACCACACTGATAACGGCCGGCGTCCGCGTGCCGTACGCTTTATTATGATTAGAATATGAAGAAGTGCGAGTATCGGCAGATTTTATTACTACACAGGTTGTAGGGATCAGGGACTCAGGTATTTTTATAGATAAACAGATAATTTAATCAAAGTTTTTTACTCGGGGTACAGGAACGAGAGGCTGGCTTGCTAATACAGAAATTGTACCTACACGAGAGGATTGGATTTTGTGTTTTTGTTGTTAACATAAAACTTAAGCTGACAATACACGCAAGCAGCAAATAACTACCTAACAGCTCATACACGCGGGATCCCTCATTGACGATCCGTTTAAAAAAACGGATACGTCATGACGAATGCACGTTCATATTGCATACGGAAACGAGTTCTTTCGCGATTCGTCAAAATATCCGAATAGATTTTCACACTTGATTCGTGATTCAGAGTTCAGTCCAGAAGAGCGCTTCAGCGGATTAGCCACAAAAAAATCACAATTCATGTTTTTTGACGAACGTGATTTTTAAAAGACGATACGTGATTTAAGACGTGTCTGTCACGATTCGTGATGCTTTCAGCGGATTAGTCACAAAAAAATCACAAGTCATGTTTTTTGACATACGTGATTTTTAAAAGACGATACTTACGTGATTTAAGACGTGTCTGTCACGATTCGTGATGCGTGTGAACAAGGGCATTTAAAAGCATAGCCGTCGTCAAAAAAAAAAACCGAATCATGAAAGAAGACGATTTGTCAAAAAACACGAATCGTCCTTGTGTGTACGAGCACTAACAAAGTAATAAAACGAAATTATACAGCGCAACCATGCTCACAACGTTAATGCCTTCATATGCACAACTCACAGCAAAAGAACTTACGGGAACTGAAACAAACGGTACGAATGAAGTCTGCTTAATCTGCAAACAGGAGGACTTCAAAACGTCTGTTTAATACGTTGTCTAACAAGACGGTAAGCCTCGAAACAAAGTTCTCTTCATAAACGGTTCTCTTTATGCAATCGCTTCGGTCTATTTTGTAGAATTTATTCGAACCATCGGACTGTTAATGAGGACCTTTCCAACGCTTGCATTCCCTCTTTATATTAGATCCTCTGTATTAAATGCGGGGTTTTCAATAGCTCTAAGTCCCTTTTCTAGAACGATGCTCAAACATGAAAATCGATTTGAAATCTAGAGTTGTATCAAGTTTGTCAGATTTGAATCTTATCTTTTCACAAAGTTTAAAGGAAAGGAATGACTTGAATTCCTAAATACCCTGGACATTTATTAGTGGGGTATTTTTACAGTAATCAAATTATACATGCAATGCTTATTGTTTTTTAAAAATCGTATAATTACAGAATACTGTCTGTTGATTAGAGATTAACCTGATTCCTTGATCAGCAATATCAATAAACCATCAAATAACACTACCTTACCCCCAAACAACGTTAATAGAATTAATAACATTGCAACTAATACGAGTCGACTTAGCAGGGAGTTGGGCGAAACTTTTATCTTTTATTAGCCCCGCTACGAAAACTGCCATATTGGTCGCGAAGTTTCGATATTAATACCGCACAAACTAGCGATTCTGGCCGTTCAATCATGTTTTCTATTGTTATGTAAGAAAGATTCATAAATGTATTGCGGATATTACGTATTTAATCTTTTATCTCTGTTACCGCCGGGATTTGGGAAGGACATTGGATTAGCTTGTTATTTTTCGGAGAGGTTTTCTTTGTTTTCTGTTGTTAATTGGGTTCTTGCTGTAGGCAAGAATGGTATTATAAGCTGCTTTGCAGACAAAGACAGAAGTCTGATGGTCAAACTTCACTCTATTTCATTAAGTATGTTTTTCTTTTTTGTATAAAGGTATCTTGTTTTGTTTTTATATATATTTATGTAATTTGTTATCATTTAATTGTGCTTTTGTGTGTATTTTGTGTGCACTGAATAAATGTTTAATCTATCTATCTTTTTAAAGAAGATTGACAAGTTCTATCAAGTATCAAGATCTACTATTAGCAGAGATCACCATGAAAAACGTCGGGCGAGATCTTGTGGAAGCGATTGGCTTGATACTACCAAGAGCGACCGGTGGAAACTTATATAAAAAAAAAATATAAGTTCGAAATTCAAAAATTTTCTTGGGCTCTTATGAATCTTCAGAAGCTTGGTTCACTGTTCCAATTGGTAATTTCTTATGGAGAAGAGCCGGCAAGAAACTCCGTGGTTACTTTTTTTAAATAATTGGCTTTTACAATATTTTCTAATAACAGTGTATGGTGGTATGACAGGAGAGGGTTCATTTCACAGTTAGTTGGAGACAATTACAACATCATAATTTTCCAGTATCTCTCCATTTACATTTAGTTCAGCAAAATTAAATCTAACGAGATACGGCTGAATGGAGTCTAGTCTATATTCCGCCCTCAAATTAGCTGAAGATATTAATTACCATTAGCTGTATTGTGGTAACCTTAGAATAATAACGCATAGAAACCTAGTACGAGTGCAAAAAGTGAGGCAATTAAAACTTAGCCATAGTGGCTAACTTCTCTCGGCGAGCCGTCAGTACTCAAGGTCACGTTCCGTCGAACACAGCTCGCGAATAAATAATTTAAAATAATTGAAAATGACAGTTTGTAGCGTGAAGAGATGTCATAGCACTAGGAAAACAAGACAAAATGTGATCAAATTACATTTCATAAGTAAATACTTACATTTTATACATTCTTTTTACGTAAATCGATCATCAAACAAAAATTCTAATAACCTACTTTATCACAATACAGTGTTGCTATTTGTGAGGAAAAAAATACCCACATTGCTTTCAATTTTGTTCTTATTTTGGTTTAGCAAAAAAAAAAAAATGTTTTTGATGTAGGTACCTTACTACCTACCTTATGGAATACGATAAAACATTTTGCCAGTTTCGAGAAACTAACTTGTCATTAGGTATTTTATATTAGTCTTTGTAAATAGGATACTGGTGGCGATTCTGGGTGCGTCAATTTAAACTATTTACAGCCTCTAAATTTTGATCGTTATCGACACTGCTACTTAGTGTTTTTAAACTTTTAAATTTTTTGTAATTTTCACAGTCATCCTCCTATTTAAATATAAATAAGTATTTGGAAACTTACAACACTTACTATTATTTGATATCATATCCGATTTTTTTTACATTAATACATGTTAATATTAAAAACCCATCATACATTCTAAACGCATTGTACTAATCATTTTCTTCATGCGATTAACGGTTCATTTATTTCCTTTTATTTTAAACTAGCTTTTACGCGTAATTTTCAAACTGTGATATCTCTTAAACTATTCATTTAAATGATGTGATGTGAAGGCATACTTTAATCGAAATTGAATGCCCAATTTAAATAACATATTTTATTGGATAAGGATTAACATGATACCGGTCAAAATAGCTTCGGAAATAACAATGAAAATATTATAAAATTTTAAGGGATAAAATGGTTACTGTGGGTCATCCTTAGAAGATAGATATATGCCATCGCGGACTTTTTTGTTGATGTTTTTAAGGTATACAATACTCTAGAACATAAATTTGATTTATCTCTCACGGCTTACGTGGCGCACGCCAGTAAAGCTCCCAGTCGACATGATTTTTTCCGACATCTTCAATAATAATTGTTATATTTCAGCTGATTTACACAAAACCGTAATGAATTATATACTAAAACCTTCCGCATGATCACTCTGGCCAATGGTGAAAACCGTTTGAAAATCTGTTCAGTAGTTTTTGAGTTTATCGCGTTCAGACAGACAGACGCGGTGGGGGACTTTGTTTTATAATATGTAAGGATAAATCGAATTTTACCTTCCGAAAAAATAATGAAGTTCCAGTTCCTGATAACATAAAATACTTGTCTTGGTTTGGTCCTTTTCCCATATTTTTGTGGGTAAAGGCCTGGTAATGGTATCACTGAAAGCTATATTTGTGTGCGTTTGCGGAACGTAGACACATTCGGCTCACGCACACAAACAAAATGAACTGGACACACGATATCGCTCGTGTTTTGTACTAGACGCGGCTTCTATGCGTTATTATTCTAAGGTGGTAACATTAATTGTTCTAGCATTCTCAGTATTCAGAATAGGAAGTCTTGCGTAGGATAATGCCTAGAGAATTTCAGACCTGCTTCTGGTAAATAATTCTAGATATTATGTGGTTGGTTGTGTGGACTGCTAATGAAAATATTTCAGAGCTAAGGGTGGAATCAGCCATTAAGTTAGTTGATTGTAAATTCAAACATGGGCATTTCAGGTCCAAAGACAAGTTTGGATGAAAACTTGGCCGAAAACATGTAAAACTATTAAAATGTAAAAGTAATTAATTCAATTTTAAAAACCTGTAATTATCGCCTTATTGACCCACTTTTCTTAGCTTTTCTGTCGGTAACCAATTTAGTTCTGCGTGTGAGTGAATTCAATATGGCGGCTATTCATTAATAATTCCCGCGCAAATCTTGCAGACTCATTGTTTAGTGCCCGGCATCGCTCGCGTTGCCAAGCGGTTTGTTGTGTTCCTCAAACTGCCGATGTAATCTTGTTGTGCACTTTGTTTGTTAAAACAATTTCTTGATTATTGATAACTGGTGTTGAGGGTTTCATAAAAGTAATTTGGTTATGTATGATGTAAGCTATATTCAGAGAGTTCTTGTTTTTAAGCCTAGTAACGAAATAATGAATGGCCACCTAGCACAAGTGTCAGGGACACACAATTGGTGATTATTACTAATTGGGTTCGATAGAAAAAAGTCAGATTTTCATCTGTCATTGAATGCAACGTAATTTCGGCGACTTATGAGTTGCGTAAACAGTTTGCTAGGTTGGCGCTCATCGGAAAACATCCTTAGGTGAGCATTGAACGTAATGATCAAACTTTTAAACTTGACGATAGAATTCACAACAGTTTTCGAACATTGAGGACTCAAGAGACGTAATGACAAAACACACATAAAAACAGCAGTATAACACATAAACGGTGTTATTATGACAGGAGTATCATAATAGGTCATAATAATAATAATAAAAACGACGTCCCGAAGTAAACAATCAAAAACATTTTAGTACTAAACATTGGAAAGTGCGGTGTTGCCGTAAAAACTCGCATTCCAACTTCTTTTCTTTTTGGCGACAGATGTTCCGATATTAGGGGGTTGTTCTTTATGGTGTCATTTAAATAAAGAGCCTCTTAAAGTGTACTACGTATATGGATATTATGATATGTATTATGGTCCTCTTTAATGGACGGTTGTTCTTGCGGTAATATTCGGAGGATATTTTGGCTACCAGTCTCTAACGTCACAGTTGTCTGTTGTCTACAAACGTCTGAACTGATATCTTCCGTTTTTTTAAGTTTATATTTCATGTAAAATATTAATATTCAGCTGCATCCAGGTAAGACTGGCAAGCAGAATGATTTTGACATTAAAATGCTTATCCTATACTCTTAAATGAGCAATATTTGTATATAATGTATACAAGGTGGAGACAACAATACAACAAAAAATTAAACAGCGTATCCATAATGACGTTCCCATTCTGTAAACAAAAATTCAATTGAACATGTTCAATAGTTTAGTCATTATAGCTCGGCAAAATCCATAGTTGGCTCGGGCTATTCCGTTTATCCACCCCAAAAATCCACCCTAAGGTGGATATTCTGAAATGTAGGCCCGAGAATTCAGCCAAGGCCTAGTTGGATAAGCGGAATTTATAGGCTTAGGGTGGATCCGGCATACATTACATTTAATTTGTTTGAAAAACTCATTTTTTTATTTCGAAGCTGGGATTTATTTGACGAATCCAAAATATTCTTAAGCATTAGTAGTGCACGTATTTTATTTTTTTGTTGTATGGTAGTCTCCACATTGTATAACAAATATTTGTAATCACGTTCTCAAAAACGGCTCTAACGATTTCAATGAAAGTTGCAATATACAGATTTACGGGGGTTGAAAATCGATCTAGCTAGTTCTCATATCTGGGAAAATTCTTTTTCTCCGTATTTTCACCCGAGCAGAGTTCGGTCGCCCAAAGTTTAAAATAAGGGTGGTTACCTTAGAATAATGACATGGAATTAGTAAGTACCTACATCATGGCATCATGGAATTAGTATGAACTATCCTATATTAAATGAGCATTCTCTTTTTTCACCCAAGCAGAGCTCAGTCGACCAGCTATCTAATTCCGCAACACATTTTCGTAAAGGATTCCGACTAATTTGTTTCATTTTGACAGTTCAACAACATTCATTGCGTTATTTACGTTGTTGAGCTGATTTTTTTTCGAACATATATGAAGCAATGGATTAGTAATCTGTTTCAAAACGATTCAAATTCTGATTGATCGTGTATTACGTAATTAGGGTACAGGTACTGTACAATAAATAACACTACTAACTATTTACAATAGGTACTACATTAACTGACATTGATCATGTTTATAATATCTTTCGTACTCTAGATTCATGATCCATATTCTGTAGAATGTTATTAAACCAATTGAACTATTCGAATTGATTTATAACTATGAAACATTTTGTTCCAAGAAAGTCACTGTTCAAAGGAAGGAATGATTTGTAGTAACCTCTGATCTCTCTAGTCTTTGATGTCCGTTCTACCATACATAAAATACATATAGTATCTTGGCGAGCAACTTGTATACAGCATGTCATATAAATAAATCAACCATTCCATACATATTGGGTCGAGTAGGTGTTGAAATTTTGTATGGGACAGTTGAATTTTTTTTCGAGATTACGTTTTTGGACCCATGGTCCAATCATTAAAACTAAAGTCGGTTATACGATAACCGACTTTTAATGATTTTGAAACATGTAGTGTTAATGATTTGGAAAAAATATATGTTAAATAAGAGCATTTTCTTAATAACTGAATACAGGAATATTTTAGATTATGTTTATATTACATAGTGAAATTAGTAAAGTTAGGTCTAACTCGGATAAAAACTGAGAATCACGCAAATCAATCAAGCGAATTTTTTAAACCTTCACCATTTTAAAGATACATAATTTAATTTAATTATTGATGTTTTAATATACATATTTTATTAAAATACCAATTTGTTTTATGTATAATAAATTAATAATGCGTCTAGTTTAAGACAGCGCTCCTTGATGGGCGAGTCCTATTACTGGCTGGACGTACGACGCGTTGCGTGGCATATATTCGCGTACACCTTTCTGATACATGCTGTATAGTAAAAACCATCTAATTACGTCTTATGTACGTACGGTACATCAAATAACTACGATCAGTGGCTCGGAAAATAGCCTGTGCGGTAAAGTTGTCGAGAGAGGGTAACGGTTAAAGTCACATTTTTCTTCCTAACTATTTTGTAATATCTATTTGGCACACACTAAAATAGTATATTTATTTTAACAAATAAATAAATGAATAAATGTAGTTTTGATAGCTTTTTTATTTTTTTTGTTGTATTTTAGCTCAGCTTCCCACATACCACAGTGTCTCTAGACGAAAGTCTTTGACCAGTGCGTGTTGCCAGTGATGACTTATGGCACTGAAATGTGGTCGCTCACAATGGGCCTTATCAGAAGGCTAAAAGTCACCCATAGAGCAATGTTGAGGGCTATGCTTGGAGTTTCCCTACGTGATCGAATCAGAAAGAGATCCGCAGAAGAACCAAGGTAGCTCGAAGAATTGCCAAACTTAAGTGGCAATGGGCAGGGCACATTGCTCGCAGAACAGATGGCCGATGGGGCCGAAAGGTTCTGGAGTGGCGACAGCGTACCGGAAGACGGTAGCGTTGGAAGGCCTCACACAAGATGGACCGATGACCTTGTAAAGGCCGCAGGAATCCGCTGGACGCGGGAAGCACAGAATCGGTCGAAGTGGCGGTGCTTGGGGTCTATGTCGAGCAGTGGACGTCTTTCGGCTGATATGATGAAGTCAGCTTTGTGAAGAGAGAATAAATGATTGTTGTTGTTGTTGCTGAATTTTAAACTTTCATAACTTAACATAAAGGCAAGCTTGTAATCCCGGAAGGGCTGAGCAGAGGTGTACTTATGCACACCCACATTTAAAACTTTCAGTAACTCCATAAAGATGGAATTTGGTATAGACAAATGTGCAGACGTGCATGAATTTAGAGCAAGGGGAGATTATGGAATTCGTGACAGCATAAGTACCAGTAACTTGGGTGTGTAGAAAGCATTGTTCAAAGTTTGCTTACGCGAAGGAGATTTTCTATATTTTTGTCTCGTTTACTCCTTCTTATTATTATTGTTCAGTGACTTGTTTATTTCTATACTCTCTCTACGTGTAACATGTAAGTAATCGAAGTGCTTTGTTAGTGAAAAAAGTAAGTATTTGACTACTCGTATAATCCATAGGTTTAGGTGGTTAATATAAAATCTGTCAAGTGCGAGTCGGACTCGCACACGAAGGGTTCCATACCATGTCGTACAAGATTTAACACTATGAATTTTTTTAATACTTTCGTAAAGGTAACAACAGAGGCGCTATAAAAAAACAAAGATTTGTAAAGAAATTGTCTAATTTTAATGAAAAAATGTTGTTGTGTTAAAATATAGGTGTAGGAGTATATTTCATTTATTTTAAGAGAAAAATATTAAGTTAACTTTATCCAGTAACATGCATTAACTAAAGTCAAAGTTATTTATTTGCTACTAACATAGTATTAGTAGGTATAAATAGTTATATATGTAAGCAGGTAGATATGTAGGGTAGGGTAGGTAGGTAGGGTAGGTAATTAGGTAGAAATAGGTAATTAGGAAAGGTAGGTGCGCCGTAGATAAGTACTTAGTGCTAACCGTGCGAAGCCGGGCCGGGTAAAGCTAGTTACTTATAAATAAAAGGATTTCTCTTGCTACATCAGACTATAATGTACAAAATAGAATGTAAGTAGTACGCCAAATTTTAATTATAACTGTGCATTTGCACTGGCGAAACATTCACAACAAAACATGTTGGAATCTCTATTTTCTGACAATTTTTCATACAATGTTTGACAGGAACTAGAGATTTCAACATGTTTTGTCGTGATGTTTCGCCAGTGCAAACGCACGGGTCAATACAGGTATTTATTTACGTTATTTTTGATAGTCATACAGAAAAATCTATTATTTCTTACTTATTATTTTTACACATCCCATCGGACTATGAGAGTGAGGGAAGAGAGAGTGCACTCGTGTCTGCGCACACACTTGTGCACTATAATATCTCCCGCGCCGAAGGCCAGTCTCCGTTGAGATTGGCCGCCGTGGCCGAATATTTTTACACCAATAATTTTTCTCAATATGAAATTGTATCCACAACGGTTTAAGGTAACTGAATAGTACACTGTATGTGCCAGCATTCATTTCAATGTTACTGAATATATTGTCTATTGGAGTGTAGTTTTAACATGAGGTACACACATCAACACCGTCAAGGGATACAAAGTCGATAAAGTTCTTAAACTCAAAAAATACTGGCCGGTTTTAAAATCTTGTGAAGAAAGTTTATTCTGTAGACCTTTTTGGATGATCGAAATTTAAATGATCGAAATAGTATATGCTGCCATGATAGTAGGTACTTACTAATTCCATGTCATTACTCCGACTATTAAATAGTTATCTGTGGAATTTATATCGCTTAATATTAGCATGAAATACAAAATTCCGATGAAACCCGGATGACACGCTGTAGAGTCGTAAATCGTAATGTCGTTTGGGACCCGACGACACGGATACGTGTCGGTCGGGTCGGCCGGTCGGTACGGTCTTCAAGCTCCGATTTTACTCTATTTATGGTCTGTATCTAGTCTGTTTTCAGCTTTATTCTATGGTAGGATAATATACCTGTCAAATAAATCGATTATCCGGAAAAATATTAATAGGCAACATTAAAAAAATTAAGTTGAAACTGACATTCCGGGACAGTCAAATGTCAGTGTCGGAAATGCGCGGGGACTGACCGTTGCAGAAAATCGCCCATGCTATATAAAATACGTTATGAATCGGCGTTTTTAGTATTTGTTGATTATAAACAGTATATGTTACATGATACACACAAGTTTCAAATTCCTAATTTGTTTAGTTGTTGAGAGAGAGCTCGTACAAAAATGGTCTAAAACAGACAACTTCTACGGCCCCCTAATTCATCATTTTTGAAGATAAAAACAAATAAAAATTATATTTATTCTCTACTCGATGAGCTCTAGAAAATGATACCCCACATGCCAGGGTCAGTTTTTTTTTTTCAAATTTAATTTAATTGTATGGCGACCCCCATTTAATTTTTAATTTTATTATTTGTTGCTCTTGCGGCAATAGAAATGCTCAATCTGTGAAATTTTCAACTGCCTACCTATTACGGTTCATGACATAGAGCTCGCTGACAGACAGACGGACAGCGGAGGCTTGTGAATAGGGTTCCGTTTGTCACCCTTCGGGTACGGAACCCTAAAAAAACCACGTGACGAGACAGCTGTCAAGTAACCAACTAAACGTAATACCTGTCACTTCAGTTGTCATGCTACGTCACAGTTGTACTCTTCAATTTAGTAACGATATAATTCGTTGACGTTTAGAGTTTGGGTTCTTTGGTTCTTTAATAGACAGATTACAAAATATTATAATATTATTATTATATATCTAACAAAAAAATTGTGCCTAAGCAGTTACATTTACGAAGAGTGTTTATGAATAAATGATAAAGTTTCACATACAGTAATAAAAGAGGAAACTATTGTAAAAAAATTAAATGATTTTTATTTCATCATCATCATCAGCCTATTAATGTTCCCACTGCTGGGACACAGGCCTTCTCTTTGTGAGAGGGAGCGGGCCGTAATCCACCACGCGGGCCCAGTGCGGATTGGTAGATGTCACATGTCTTCGAATTTTTGTTTCTGAGACATGCCGGTTTCCTCACGATGTTTTCCTTCACCGTTTTGAGAGCAGTGGTGATGAAATTATTTACACAAAGTAAAGCGCCTGCTTGGGTTCGAACCCACGACCTACAACTCGTAAGTCGGGGCCGCGGGCCGTTACCACTGAGCCACCACTGCTCCCGGATTTTTATTTGGTTTTATCGTATTTTTAAACAAGAAAGTGTCATCTATAAAAATCCTTTTTACGATGTGTTTACCTTAAACCTATGAAGTATAGATGCTTCGTATCCTATATAAGTGTACGTACGTACCGAAGGTTTTCTCTGCGCAATCATGGTCGAAATTGCCAATTGACCACCGAGCCGAGCTATCCACTAAAAAGACAGCATTTTCGACGTTTGACAGGCATTCAGGGGATTCTAAATCTATATATTATAGGGATATTAAAATATCTTTTAGGGTTCCGTAGTCAACAACGGACATGGCAAAACTATGTCTTTCTGTCCGTCTGTCTGTCTGTCTGTCTGTCAGTCTGTCCGCGGTTTAGCTCAATGACTCTTAGTACTAGAAACCTGTAATTTGGCATGGGTATACATATCATTAATTACGCGGACAAAGTGTTTTTAGTTTCCATTTCTAATCTCTTTTATCCCATTGTGTGTGGGGTGTCGTTGGAAAGGTTGTTCAAAACTATTGTGAGCGTTACAAGACCATTTTTGGATTCAGAAATCCATTTGCGAAATAATTAAGCCGAAAATTTGCATTTTAAAAGTGCAAATTTTTGTTAGAGTCAATCCCCCTCCTGCCAGCTAAATGGTTGGTTTTTGATATGTGAAAAAATTTACGGCAGTAGTATATATAAAGAAATTAAAAGATAAACTACCATAGCTAAGTAGGCTCTACAAGTTAACGAGTAATAATTGACCAACTTACATTTGCAGTGGCAAAAATATGATTTTCAACTACAATGTAATCACTGTCCATCCAAGGTTGCCTGGAAGAGATCCCAGAAAGCGATAAGGCCATTGTATGTTTTGTAGTGTTATATTTATTTTTTTGCTAGGTATTTTCTGGTGTACAATAATAGTACATTATGATACGAGTGTGCTGTATTGGTCATTACCCACAAGGCGGTATTATACGCGCGAGCCACAGGCGAGCGCGATAATGTAGCCGAGTGGGTAATGATCAATGCACACGCGTTTCATACGACGTTTTTCAACACATTTGCGAGGAAAGAAACTGTCTTGTTGTAAGAACTTATGCTACAATAAAGTAACTTTTAAGAAATGATACATTTAGATTTATAAAGTTCAACTGACCTTTGTTGCCAGGTACTGACTATCCACTTCCTGTAAAAACGTTTCTACGTCGGTTGGTATTTTGGGTAACAATACTTTAAATTTCGTATTAATATGTAACCACACAACTAATACGATAACAAATATTTATGAAAAATGGCGCGCTGGATTTTTTTTCTGGTAGCGATGCGCGTGCAATGTCAATAAAGGCACTTATAAAACCACTGAACAGCCTACCATCACGTTCGGTCGGAGGTGGAGACAAAATTTAAAACTTGAAAAAATTAGATTTCACTGCTAATTATTACTAATTATTCTCTATCCAGAGAGAGCGAGAGAGAAAGTGCGAATTTGGTCAAATGGACAATCCAGTATGGCGACTGTGAAAATTTTCTCATTTTTCGTCATGGGTGTCGTTTTCGTAATTTTCGATCATGCTAAAACCGATAGTGCGGTCAAAATGTAAATCCAAGATGGCGGCTGTGAAAACTGTAGCACCATCAAAAACTACGAAAATGACACCCATGACGAAAAATGAGAAAAAAAATTAGCAGCCGCCACTTGGATTTCCATTTTGACCTCACTCTCGGCTTTAGATCCATCGAAAACTATGAAAACCGACACCCATGATGAAAAATGAGAAAAAGATTTGCAGCCGCCGTCTTGGATTTACATTTTGACACCACTATCAAACCATCAAGCATTTAGAACCATCGAAACCTACGAAAACGACACCCATGACGAAATATGAGAAAATTTTCACAGCCGCCATCTTGGATTTACATTTTGACATCACTATCGGCTTTAGAACCATTGAAAACTACGAAAACGATACCCATGACGAAAAATGAGAAAATTTTCGCAGCCGCCATCTTAGATTTCCATTTTGACAAAATTCACACTTTCTATTTCTCTCTCTATCGAATTAGAAAAAGACAGACGCAAGAATGAAGCCGCGTTAAAGAACTTCGTTCCAAGAACCTGTTTACTTTGTCACACTATATTTAAGTCGCAATAAGAAAGACATGCCGTGCCTTGATAGTACTTACTAATTCCATACTGCCGTGTCATTACTCCGACTAGTAAATAATTACCTATGGCGCAAATTACCGCACTAGTGCGATTATGTAAAGAAAAAAAGCACGCGTCTATAATACACTGCATTATGAACCTAAAAGCGGTTAAATAAGAGCCACTTTACGAGCAACTGTGTTGAAAAGTATATTATATAAATAAATAAATGTTAAGTTTGTTCTTGGGACAAATTCATCCAATTCCAACTACGGAACCCTTCATTGTGCGTGGTCCGACACGCACTTGGCCGGTTTTTGTATATAATTTCATTCACAAAATAATTATGCTTGTGTTTTTAAGCATCGTCTCGTAGTCGTAACATACAGCAATAATGAAGACATCAAGTTATTAAAATACCAACGTGAATGGAATGTGATGGAAGTTCATTTTCCTTAGGATCATAATGAATAAATATTTCGTTTCATTTTAGGATAAATAATGAAGAAAATGTCCATCGAAGAATATAATTATGTAATTTCCGCAGTCACGGTTCATCTCTCGGAAAAGCGAATGAGATAGTTATACCAACTGAGAAAGCCACGAGCACAGTATAAATAAGTAACAGTATTATAATATTTAATTATTTATTACTTTATAAGCACAAAAATGGACAAAGGCGGACGTAATGCCATAGACATTTTCTACCAATCAACCTTAACCGTTACCTAATATCTTCATAGAAAACAGCCGTAATGCTGCGCTTCGAAATCTCAGTGTGTATCAGTACGGAACCAACAATATCGAGTGCGCGACAGTTATACCGGTTAAACGCCTGCTACACGGTCGCCAACCGCGTCCCGACAGAGGTGACCTTGGTGGTTTACAACCGTGTAGATGATGCTTACGACCAAACGTTGACACAATTTTGCCAGTCACCAACCAAGATCACCTCTGTCGGACACGATGGCGACCGTGTAGCAAGCGTTATACGCACGCATGCGGAAGGTTTATATACCTACGGCCAGGTAATTATTTCAAGATCATTGCCGACATATAATACTGTTACTTTCTTATACTGTACCACGAGCTTCATACAGTTATACAATTGTAAAAGCAACCAAAATAGCACTTTCACAAAATCGTAAGAAAATTTTCGATAACACCTCCAGCACAATTTAAACGGCTGCGTCCTTCCATCGAACGAATAAAAAAGAAACTAAATAACCTAAACCGCTACCCAAAACTACGTGGTGAACTGGCAAACGTATTCTGATTTAAATATTCGCGACCTTTGGAAGTCTTCGTAATATTGGAGACAGGATGGGCCCAAGGTATTGGTGCTATATAGTAATGCGCTAGGGATTTCTGAAAGGTCCGGGCGACGGCAAAATGTGTTAGTTCGCCTTATTGAATATCGGGAATATGACGTGGTCCCGCAGGACCCCAATATCGGAGGTCGGCAGAGTTTGGCATACGTTGCATTCTCAGCGGGTTTTAGGGACGAGTTTTACACATCTAGGTAATGGATTTCGGATGGTTATTGCTTTTACGTAAATAAAAATTAAAGTGCGTTAGGTACGTAAAAAGTTTAGTTTTCTTTTAAACAGTTTTATGGAGATTTTCTTCATGAAAACCAAACATAAAATCTTCTTTGTGGGTAATAATTACGCTCTTGCCACGTCCTCATCTCAGTTAATAAATTGTTGTATTTTATTCGCTCACTTTCATCTGCAGGATTTCAACAATAAACAAACCATAAACAAAAACTTAAAACTCGAAGCCGTTTCATTTCCCCAATCAGCGCAAACAATCAACAAATTGATTTACACAAACTGCAATTCTAAATACAAAACTTAAGTTTGTATTTCTGCCGAAAACAATTGCACGAACCCAATATCTGGGAACTAAGGGCCTGTACAGACGAGCGAAATCTATAGCCACACCACAGCTGCAAAAATGTGGCCGGGAACAACAGCTAGTTTATTTATTTAACCATTTATGTACACACATTTAAAAACAGACAAGAAGAAAAGAACAAAAAAATACGTACAAAGGTGATGCGTAGTTCTAAAGAAATCTCTTCCAGCATACCTGCGACTGCGATAGGACAGAGGATACAAAGAGATGTAGACACCGTGTGTAAGAGTTGAGAGAAAGTAAAATACATAAAATCAAAACAATTCATTACTAGTAATTAATTTATTAGTTTTAGTTAGTTTCATTCGCCTACGGCACTTTGCAGTCGTGTTCAACGGTGCGGCTGTCGCAAATATGACGTGGTCAATGCCGACGACATCGTGGCCAGAAGCACAAAGTTGAGTTAAGCCACAAGCCGTTGCTATACAATCTGGAGAGACCAATACGACAATAAATGAAAACACTGGCAATAGTAATGCATAAGAGTATCCTAGAACTATCAAATAAATCCTGGCATCGAAATTCAAAAACTGATTTTTTCAAACAAACTAAATAGTAGTGATGGTTCGACTATGGGTTTTAATTTTCGTATGCAGACTAAGAACGTCATCGTCAATTTAATTTATTGTCGTAATGTCATCTCCACTTTGTATAATGGTAATACAATGTCGCCCATGCGCATGTGACCGCCCGTAATTTTCTGAATATTCATGAAAAAATATCGAAAATAAACTTCAAAAGGGGGGTCTATCTATAACATTTTTCATGTTATTCAATTTTTAATTTTTTAAAGATTTGCTTTCTGTTTTTTGACACATCTCCGAAGTTTATGGGTCGATTCGGATTCTGTTTATTATTTCCAAAAGCTTATGAGTTATTTTAACAGGTTAATTAAAAGTTTTACAAAAAATTATCGACTACGAAAAAAAAAAACGGAATCGAAGTCATTTTTTCGGTAAAAAATTGTGTATTTATTTTAAAAAATCTAGTGAAAAATGTTATAGATAGACCCCCCCTTTTGAAGTTTATTTTCGATATTTTTTCATGAATATTCAGAAAATTACGGGCGGTCACATGCGCATGGGCGACATTGTATATGTTAACTGTCCGAAATAAGATTCAGATATGAAGCGTTGTTGGTGAAAAGACGCGCGACGTCGCCACCACACGAACTTCACACAGCTGAAAGAAAGAAAGAAAAAGTATTTATTGGGACAAGCACAGATCTCAAACTAAACTAAGACACACTCATTGAAAAATCACTTAAAAAATAGTAATGAAAAAATAAAACAAAGTAAAATAAAAACAGAAACAAAGTAAAATAAAAACAGAAACAGAGTCCTGTGCGAGGCCAAAAGGCTCCTATATCAGCACGATGCTGCGACATTTAATGATAAATGTCGCAGCGCTAGTATTCTGATAGGGCCCGCAGTGATATCACGGATAGATGGAAACAGAAATAAATATTAAATAATAAAAAAAAAAACAACGGGTTGCACTCCGGGAGTGCAAATGAAAACTTGAACATTAACGTTGCAACGTGCATTTCTACTCTCCCTCCCATCTAACGAATTTTCTATGGTCACGTGTCCTGACTAGTGATGGGCAATTCTCGAGAATATTCTCCTTGCGAGAACTTTGCTGTTAAGTTCTCGAGAACATTCTTTTGGTAGGGAATTTACGAGAATTTAAAAATTGGCTGACTTTATTGAATCGGTTTTTTTTTAGAGTAATAGTTTTTAGCGCATTTGAACGTTTTACGAAGTTTGAGTTTAAAATAAACTACACCACAACTTAAATTCTCAGTAAATTCTCCTGAGCGAGAACATTCCCGAGAATATTCCCGAGAAAATTCTCATAAATTCTCTTAAATTTCGTATGGTAGTAATGTTAAAGTACGATTTCTGTATTAATACGAACTTTATGAGTTTAAAATAATCAGCATTAATAAAATGAATAAGAAAACAACATTATAAGAAAGGTTTATGGTGCAAATAATTCAAAACAAAATAACAATTAAAAATAATTTTGACGCAACTAAAATCGAATTTGACAATCGCGACTCCATGTGGTACTTGTTTGCCCTCCCTTGGGATTTTTTTTAGAGCCGGAGGCGCACAGGAGGGCAGCGTCGACGTGTTTTGTTATGGAATTTTTCACTTTTTGTATGAAAAAAAAAAAAATATTACCTACATGTTGAGTTTTGGGGGTTTATGGGTTTTATAAAGATAAAGATATAAAGTTAGGTTTTATAATTATAAAGATAGAATAAAAATTAGTTGGCATGCACTCACACCAACACTTTGACTTCAGTGCAAAAACAGTACTATATTTTTTTTTTCTTTTGCTTATATCTCGAAAATGGTGCGTCCCATCGCAAAAATAATGAAATTTTCGACACCCTTTAGGAAACCCTTAAACCCCTATATCCCAACATGTTGGTAATAATTTTTCATATTTTTCATACAAAAAGTGAAAAATTCCATATAAAACTCGTCGAGGCTGCACCCCCTGCGAGCCTCCGGCTTTAAAAAAATTCACAGGGTAGAGTAAACAAGTACCATGTGGAGTCGTCACGTGATTGTCAAATTCGATTTTAGATGTGTCAAAATATTTTTTTAATTAAGAGTTTTTTTTTTGTCAGAATAGCTTTAACCGGTCAAGCCGGACCGAAGCCCCAGGCGCACGAAAACTCCCAATACCGTCAAGCCTCGTTGTGTCCCCGGGAACACGGTACGTTCATGCAGATTGCAGCTCTATTTATATGTAATATACGGGCTGATATGGTCTGTGGTTGGTTTTGATTTATGGTAGGATAATATACCTGTCGAATAAATCGACCATAACGTCAAAATATGCAGAAACAACTTTAAAAAAAAGTAAAAATTGAACATTTTTGGTACGGCAAAATGGCGTCCGCGCATGCGTGCCGTGCACTGCACTCCGCGTTCTATTTATTTGTTTTCTATTGTTTTTTAAGTGTAAATCGACGGGAAATGGTGTTATTTCAATAATTAAGTAGTGTCGTCATCGTATTTAGATAAAATTTGCACAAAATAACATCGTAATTACCTATTACGGACCCATCAAAAAATGTAAACAAACTCGGTAGTGAAAAAACGTGTTGATGTGGAATTTTGAGTTTTGTGTGTGTTTTGTGTATGTAATCGCTGGTAAGTCATTTATTTTATATTCTTGAATAACTAATAAATAATAAAAATGCATAATACAGAAAGAAAAAGAGTTCAATATTTTTTTGTCAACTAAATAATGTTACGTAATGATACGGTTAACGATTTATTGAACTTTTTTATTTATATGTGTTTTTATTTATTATTATTGTCCGTAAATAATGGTTTTGACCGATAGTATATGTATTCATAATGTATCCTGCGAAGTTTCATGTGAATCGAACCAGTAGTTTTATTATAAATAATCAAAACAATGAACAAAGGAATTTCTTATAAGAATCTTATAAGAATGTTTATTTATCAATACTAGCGTTCGCTTACAAAGATTCTAAGTATTATAAAAAATCCTTTGTCTAATCAGGAACCCAAAACCATTAACGATAAGACTATTTACTTAACAAAAAGCTCTCAGTTTTTGTTTATATTAGCGAGCTCTTATCTCTGACGCGCCGCGATCGTGTCGCGCGGCTTGACGGGTGTCGCAAAATCGCGTCGCGCGGCTTAACCGGTTAAGATTATAGCCAAAAGTAGGGAATTTTAGTGACAGTTTAGTTAGTTTAGTTCGGTGTACAAGAGAATCGTTAAAAATCACTAAAATTTAGTTTAGTCCTGTCAAACGAGGATTTCCCATTCTGAATTAGACTAAAGTGACACAACTTAACTATATTTTAGTTTGACAGCACTAAGATTGCACTGACTGCTATCCAGTTTAGTGAAAATGGCAATTTTGCTATTATGAATTTGACGTTTTTCACCATATAAATTTAGTGTATCTGTCTAAATGTGATTATTTTTAAACGCTATTAAAAACGAGTGGAATGAAATTAGTTGGCATGAACTAAAATTCACACCAACACTTCAACTTCAGTGCAAAAACAGTACTATTTTTTTTTTCTTTTGCATAAATCTCGAGAATGGTGCGTCCTATCGCAAAAATAATGAAATTTTCGACCCCCTTGAAGAAACCCTTAAACCCCTATTACCTGACATGTTGGTAATAATTTTTCATATTTTCCATACAAAAAGTGAAAAATTCCATATAAAACACGTCGAGGCTGCCCCCATGCGCACCTACGGCTCTAAAAAAAATCACGAAGTAGAGCAAACAAGTACCACGTTCAGTCGTCACGCGATTGTCAAATTCAATTTTAGATGTGTCAAAATATTTTTTTAATTAAGATTTTTTTTTTGTCAGAATTGCTTTAAGATTCTCATAGCCAAAAGTAAGGAATTTTTGTGATAGTTTAGTTAGTTTAGTCCAGTGTACAAGAGAATCGGCACCATTTCCAGTCCGAAACATAATACAGTAACGTTTTTTCAAATAAAGTATAAAATAACAACAAAAGATGTTTACTTGAGGCCTTGAAATCAAAATATATTGTAATAAAATTTAGCAATTTTACTTCCATTTTTAAATTCTCGTATATTCTCCGTCGAAAAGAATATTCCAGAATATTGCAGAACATTCTCGACCCGAGAATATTCTCCGGGTGAGAATATTCTCCCGACCCATCACTAGTCCTGACGCGAGTTTAAAATTTTTTACCCATCCCAAAAAAAGTGCACAACGCTGTTAAAGAAGTTTTCACTTCAATCAATTAAATAGATGCTAACAGCGATACCACATTCGCACTAGCCACTGCCAGCGACATTTAGTCGCTAAGCTGTGGTGTGGTTGTGGCGCGTGTGTATACGACCTAAGTGGGTGAAACTTGGTGAAACAATAACGGTAGTCATATTTCATTGTTTTCTCGTATCGAAGTCGCGCGGCCTACGACCCAGATATTTGAGCAAAACACATTTGTATTAGTTAGTAAGTTTAACACGGACGTACATCGTACAGAGCGATGCAGATGCTACTTTCATGTTTTATGACCGAAATACTTGTTGTGTAAGATGCGTGGAGAGATATCAAGTTTGGGTGTAATTGTATGAAAATTGGGGCTAGATGAACTATATTTTATACAACGTTATTTTTTTATTCATTACAAACCTCTTAAGGGGTCATTAAGTACTCATCATTATGAACAACTTTTACTATGAGACCAAAGCTGATATCGCGAAAAAAAAAATCTGCTGTTCCATACATTTATGTTTGCATATCTCGTCAAAATGTAGGGAACAGCAGATTTTTTTTTTTGTAAGAATCGAATTCTTACTATCTCTCACTTCCGATGGAAGGCGAAGAGTGTACAGGCGACCTGGTGAGCGATACATTCAAGCCTGCTTCTCAGAAAAAGCCCAATACAGTGAAGCTATAGGCTGGCATCTCTTCAGAAGGTCGCACAGAGCTAGTGGTCATGGAAAATGGCACCCTAACTGAACATGCTCAAGAGATCCATAATGAGTGTGCAGGGCCATATTTAGTCAATGTGGATGATGGATCGATACTCATGCAGGATAACGTCCGGCCACACACCGCTCGGTGTCGATGGCCTGACCATCAACTCACCCCGATTCTGCATGTCTGGGATGAACTCGGGAGCCTGGTCAGAAGCCACAGAGAGAAATTACAATTTTAAAAGTGTGGTACCTACTAAGTTTTAAGGCCAGTGTATATTGATAAATACAGTATAGGATAGATCGGAGAGGAGATCGTGGCTAAACAGTAACAGCCGCGCGGGTCAATCCATCAGGTTAAGCTACGCTTTCCGGGCTGGGCAGTGGATGGGTGACCATCTTTACATACCGATACTCCTCCGTGCCTCGAAAAGCACGTTAAGCCGTTGGTCCCGGCTGTCGTTTGTGGATCTTTGACAGTCGTTACGAGTCGTCAGAAACCCGAAAGTCTGACACTAGTTTTACCAAGGGGTATCGTATTACCCAGTAACGGGGTTATTGAGGTCAGACAGGCAGTCGCTCCATGTAAAATACTGGTATTCGGCTGCATCTGGTTAGACTGGAAGCCGACTCAAACATAGTTGGGAAAAGGCTAGGCAGATTTTTTTTAGATACTGGATGTAATGTTTTTATTATATTTTCACATGAACATGATATCAGCCCTAACGTGGAAAATGGACATTTTCGACAAAAACTTCCTTGTATGTACAAAGATATAGGCAATTAAGATAAAGCCCCCATAGTTGCTGGTAGATGGCGACACTAGCGCCCCGCGGCCCTCGGCCCACGGCCTCCGCTTCATTATTAATGGATAACACTAACTCAATATAATAAGTGTATTGGATTACAGGATATTGGAAGTTGGTAGATTATGATATTACGACGAAATAATGTATTTTTATTTTATTTTTGTTGCTACACTGCTTCACTTATTGGATTTTCTTTTTGGAAAATGTTGAGCATTTAATTAAAGCTGTTGTCTTTGTTTATGTTGGATTATTACTTTAGCATTTAATTTTGTTTTTGATAAAATATTGTTTTTGTAGAAAGAATGTGCATGAGTTTTACAGTGAATCGACATTTTAGTTATCAACATCATCAGACCTTGTCTTCAGACTTCAAAAAGGAGGAGGTTCTGAATTCGATTGTATGTTTTTTACTTTTTTCTGTATGTTTGCTACGAGATTACTCCGCCAATTATGAATTGATTTTGATTATTCTTTATTGTTTGGTAGGTCATAATCGAAATTTCAAATCAAATACCCGACTTCCGAAATCAAAGTTATTTTTGACTTTGTAGTGTCTTTTTTGGAAGTCGGTTGTTTTTTTTTTTTGTAATTTTTTTTTTCTATTTTTAGGTGGAGGATTGAATCACATGAAACAGTGACAGTGACATGAAACAATGAGGCTCTTGACATGTGGAATGTGAGCTCTGCTATCATTGTGCTGATTGTCGTAACGGCCAATGGCCTGATGGCCGAAAGCCTCGACCAATATCTCTCGAGGCTCTCGCTAGGCGGTTGGATCAAGGGCCTGATTCAGAAGGGCATATATATGAAACAGTATATTTATGTATATTAAATATGTTACATACTGTTTCACACGTCCAGTTTTACCAAGGGGTAGATATCTGTTACCCAGTAACTGGGTTTTGTCGGTTATTGCGTTGAGATTCGGAATATTTTGGTCGCACTTTCGAGTAATGAACCAACGAGGCTGTTATAGTGGACCAAAAGAGGTTTTACTGACTTAATAAATAATTGCACACGTTCCAGTAATGCCGTTGTTCCCTTCGTCATGCTCGTTCGTGGATCTTTGACAGTCGTTACTGGTCGTCAAAAACCCGAAAGACTGACAACCAGTCTTACTAAGGGGTATCGTGTTACCCAGTAACTGGGTATCGTGTTACCCAGTAACTGGGTTGTGGAGGTCAGATAGGCAGTCGCTCTATGTAAAATACTGGTATCCAGCTGTATCCGGTTAGACTGGAAGCCGACCCCAACATAGTTGGGAAAAGGCTACGTGAAGACTGGTGTCAGACTTTCGGGCTTTTGACGACTACTAACGACTGTCAAAGATCCACGAATGACAGCCGAGACCAACGGCGTAACATGCTTTCCGAGGCACGGAAGAGTCGGTATGGAAAGATGGTCACCCATCCACTGACCAACCCCGGCAAGCGTAGCTTAACCTGATGGATCGATCCGTGCAGCTTGTTATTACTTTTAAAAAAATTTACCCTAAGGTGGATAATATTCGGAAACATTATGTCCGAGAATCCACCCTAGGCCTAGTTGGATAAACGGAATTTTTAGGCTTAGGATGGATCGGCATACACTATATAAACTAATACAATATTTTAATACACTATTTAATTTGTTTGAAAAACTCCTTTTTCTAATGTCGTTGCTAGGATTAATTTGATAGTTCCAAAATACTCTCATGCATTAGTAGTGCCAGTATTTTCATTTATTGTTGTATTGTAGTCTCCACATTGTATATAACATCCTATTTACTATACTTAAGCCAGAAATTCTTTGGCTGATTTCGAACAATATTGTACTCAATAAGTCTAGCCAAATGACTCGTAGGTACTAACTATTGTCATTTTGCGGCCAAAGTGTTTTTAGTGCACAACCCTGTGGCCTGTCCAGCCGTAAATGCAGGAGTGACATATGCGGCTAATGCAACAATGTAACCATGTATTTTACGGCCATCACTATTATGTAAAGGTCATTACGTGTTGCAGTTAGAGGCTTTCAAAATTCCGACTAGTCCACGTTCAGTAACCATAGACTACCTGCAGTATTGTCTCTCCTTCTTCCTTTAAACACATTTATTTATACAGTAGGTTCACTCCGCAAAATCATTTAAATAAAAAGCGACTTTTGCTATGCCACAATAAAGTGTAATTCAGGTAGAACAGCGCCCATTACCTACAGTTATATTCACCTAGAAGTTGCCTCTTTCTATCGCGTATCTCTCTTATATCTTCTGACTACGTTACGCTCACTGAATTGGCCGCGTACTTGTAGCTTCATACCTTAAATGCGGAGTGCTGGTTCTGTACTATTCTGTGCTTTAAAATCATCCAAAGGTTGTCTGTAAAAGATCGCTTTTAGCGATAAGACCGCCCATTCTGTCACCCTATGTAAAATTTCTACATTTATGGTTTCTGTAATTTGTATGGTTTGTTATTATTCTATTCAGTGGTTTCGTATTTTAAACCCTCCCCTCTTCCCTCCATCTTGGGAGAACGGAGGGTTGTGTCGGATTCCTACCGATTAAAACCCCACTGTTTCTGCTACCACCATGGGTCGGGTGCATGGAAGATACTTGTACATTCGTCGCACATCCTACTGGTATCAGCCCGCCATGCCTAGCGGGCCCTATCACCAAGTGCGGTTGATCCCACGACAGCACGCCCTCCTATAAAGGCGCACATAAAACAGCGTGCCACCTTGGATTTTGTATGTCTTTGTTAAGAAGAATGTTAGGAAAAGCTCTACCACTATTTCAGTTGCCAAGCAGCGTTGCTGTGTTTCCGTTTGAATGAGACATTTCAGCTTTATTTCAGGGCTGGCAACATATTTCTGGTTTAGCAGATGTCCCCAGGTGGCTGTCACTCCTGGTGAAAGGTCAAAAGACTGCTTGATTGCCGCGCTATAAAATAATTATGACCATCGTATCTAATCTAGTTATTAAACCTATGTAATTATAATGTTACTTCGTAATTACTTTTAGATCATTTTTATATTATTCTTCGGAAAACTTCCTTCTCCAATAATATTTTTTATATAATAAACGCTCGTAGCTAATAAAGAAAAATACCTCGAAGCCTTGATACACTCGGAGGTTGCACATTTTCATAACAGCGCTGTATGTTCGTAACATTATGAGTAAAATAACAATTTGAATGACCGTCGCAGGGGAGAACGAAAGAGAAAAATATCGACCTTTAGTAACAGGGCACAAGGGCAGGCAGAAAAAGAAATCCGACTGACAAATCTGCCTACCAATGTTGAATAGAAAGGGAGCTACTACTGGCTACCAAGCCGAAAAAGGCTGTTCAGTACAAACTCAAAGAAAGCCATGGGTACGCGTTTTTAAGACTCCCGCGACGCGAAACCGGTAGCATAATTTCCGTGAAATTTTCATAGAAATAGTTCCACTAGAGTCACGTGTCGCGCCATCGCGTCCCTTGTCTGCGGGAGCCTTTAAACTTTCCCAAATCAAACACTACTAAGGTATAACAAAATTTTGAATTACGATAAAGAACTGGCAACACCGCAGTACTATCCCAACTATTTTACTAACTTCAATAGTTGGGATAGTATGCGGTGTTGCCAGTTCTTACCTACAACAAAACTAAAAAGAATGTTGGTAAGACCTTGTATCGATACAATAGGAGCAGATTCAAGGACCTATCATAAATATCTATCTGGGAAAACATAAAGGTTCAGAAAACTTAGCCACAGCTAAAATATTTGGTGAAAGATTAAAGCCGAACTTGAAGAATTTCGAAAAGGTTCGACCCTCCAAATGGTTCATAAAAATGTTGGTGCTCTTTATTGGATATAAGAAAGCGAAGGAGGTGCCTCTGATTTTTGAAGGCAATACTGTCCGTGGTTTTGAAGCGTTCATTTGTTTATTTCCCATTCGCATGGTATGTGTGGTGGCCAGTTTAAAATAAGTGGACCGAACTTCCGATGCAGCGCTGAGTTTGTTGGTAAAACTCATTTTGTTTATTGTTTTATTAAAGGTATTTTCCCTCTAAAAGGGAGGAAGCCTGTGTCCCAGTAGTGGGAACAATATAGGCTGATTATGATGAAGGTATTTTAGAATGAATTAATGGTTTTTGTTTGTGAAATAATAATCCCGAACCAAATTGTAGGCAAAGATATTTTAATATCAAGAACAGCATTTTTGTACAAATGCTTGTAAGTGTCATATTTAAAATCAAGTAGAAAACAGGCCATCAGTGAATGTAGGTTTATCTTGAAGTTTCCACAACATGGATTCTCTGTGAAGTGAACTGAAAACAAATCTCATTAGGTACATATAACAGTAGGCGATATAGAAATCTGCTGTCGCCTTGACTAGAAAGATAAAAAACTTCAATGCTCCAAGTGGAACAAAAATCACAATAATTTATGAAAATTCTCACCGTCAGCAGTTATTGACAAAACATTAATGAGCCTATCAACCTAAGTTGAATAAACAAAGAAGTATTGAGAGCGACATATCTTATCAATCTTGATTGTTTCCACAAATTCTGAGATACTTAAGACTCTTGGCACAACAAAATGATAAATTAACCAAGTTTCTGGACCCAATATTCTCTGTCATGAACTCATGACTGACACTTTTGTTTCGATATTCGAAAGTATAGTTAGCTTTAAACTTTTGCAACTTATGCCTAGAACCTTTAGATATTCTGTGCAAGTATTAAACTGCGATGAGCTGAGCTGATTGATTAATCAAAGCCTTTTTTAACGGTACCTACCAATAGAATTTCTAAGAGAAATGAACAAAAAGCGTGATGTCAAATGAGAGTGTATTTATAAATACCATCTTCAAAAAATAGGAGCTTTTCAAGACAATCCGTAATATTGTTAAACAGAGTGCTTCGTTTTAAGTCAAATAGAATCAGATCTTTATTCCATCCAGTAAATAACTTTGAATGGAAATGTTCCAACGTAACACTAATCACACAACACACGTCTCGCACTCAGTTACATCAGACATTATCATCTCAATACGAAAGTTCCGAACACCGCCTCCAGTAGTTCCACCATCAGCAAACGGAACTCCATCATTATTCTAACAAAAAGTTGGGAAATGCATACAATTCTCTCAAAGGCGTGAAAGACAATACGTATCACAAAGTAGAGGAACGCAAAGTAAGAGCGTTTGCTTGCCAAGTACCAGGAATGCAAACATGAGCTGGAAGTAAAGCGAGCAAGAGACACCTTACTGACTACAAAACGCCACAACAATGACGACGACCACAAAGAAAATCATACCCTAAACATGACAAGGTAAAGTTGAATTTCGAGGGAGGCAATAAGAAGGTCGGATGCTCACATTTATTCGCGCAGTTGGAATGCGGCTGTTCCGTGATATGCTAAGCAAAAGCCAAGCAAACAAATTGGAAGCGACACATGAGAGGTGCACGAATAAAATGTTTCTTAAGAGAAAATACAGAGCAGAAAATTTAAAAACTATTCGCGCAAAAGTAAACATTATAAGCTGCTTTAGATATTCAGGAAGCTAAGAGCCACGTAAACAATATCAAGTTTGAGCTTCCCTCTATTTGTTTTTGTTTGGTACAAATAATGTTATGTGGGTACTTTCAGCAGGTCTAGCTTATTTGAAGTCAACTATATTTTATGTGTGGTTCTTTCCTCAAAAGACAATTTCAGGTTTATACATGGTCTTGACATAATCTGACCAAGATTATAAAGACCTCTGAGTTTGTTTCGGCCTTTCTTCTCAGAGTAGTTAGTTAGATAGGAAACGACGACCAACAACTAGTTTATTTTTTTTTCAAATATGATTGACGTACTCCACGTCAATCCTACTTACAGAAATAAAATCATTTATCATTTTATGTTGGGGTCGGCTACATTACTTATAGTCTAGCAATAGTTTGATTCTTAGTTATTAGAGATTTGAGTTAAATCTGCCGACCAGTGGCAATTTGATGTAGACTAAGTACATCAAAGAATATGTGCTTTAATTAATTTATGGAAGACTCTATACTATTTTCTTTTTCTTGCACATAAAAATCAATTGCCGTGCGTTAGTTAGTCTCGCAAGAACTCGAAAAAGGCTCGAACGAAGAGAATTTTTGTTTTTTATATCCTTCTTAGTATGGGGTGGTTTAGGTAAAAAGAAAATTAGGTAAAACTCAAAGGAACTGCCGAAAAATCGAAAATATCTAAAGGGGTTTAATGATTTTGGCCCTAAAATCAGCCTCCATTTTGATTTTTCGATTTCGATTCTGAAAAAAAAACAAAATGGCGGCCTCACGTTAGGGCCACCCTCCATACAAAAATCTTCAAACCCCTTTTGTCTCAAGTGGTACGAAGTTCACCGACTATTTAATTACGCAACACATTTTCGTAAACGATTCCGATTAATTTGTTTAATTTTGACAGTTCAACAACATTCATTTATTTGGATTAGAAATCTGTTTCAAAGAAATTCAGATTCCGATTGATCGTGTATTACGTAATTAGGGTACGGGTCATCTAGCTGAAGATTTTATTTATTTTTTTGTTTCAACGCCTTAATCTCTGAAACTCCCAGTCGGATTTATATATTTTTTTTTGCATATGATAGCCCAACTCTTAAGGAGGCTAGCCCAATCCTTAGGAGCCAAGCAAAAAGTCGAAAGAACACTAAGCAATAACGAAGTACCAGCGCGGGCGGGCGATGCGATTCGACGCGGTGGGTCGGGGGAACAAGAAATTGAATGGGGACCAAGTCGTGGGCAGAAGCTAGTATAAGGATAATACCGTCATTTTCAATTCGAAATACAAAGTGATTGTAAATAAATACTGTGCATTGTTCGATTGTCTTGTTGTTTGCGAGGTAGTTTCACGAGCAACATACTATAGCAGGCTTAGTTAACGTTTTCCCCCTATGGAGCTAATCAGGGATTGAAGGCGAGTCAACAAAAGGTGTGTTGTTCTGTCGCTCGCGTCAGGCTCCGCTTGAAACCACATGCTGGAGCGACATTTAAACTTCACAATGTTGCCTTGTACATATTAACGAAGAGATACCTACGTATATCGGTCAAACAAACAAAAATAGAAAATAATATGTTGAAACCTCCAATAAAGAAGAGATTAATAAAATATATATATATATATATATATATATATATATATATATATATATATATATATATATAAAATATAATAATATTAAATAATATTTATTATTTATTGATTTATTTATTATAATATTCTTTATTATTTTTTATTATTTTTTATTTAATTTCTTTCTTTCTTTCTTTTTTTTATTAATTTTCTATCAGAAAGACTATTCAAGGTATGAGTCATTCCTACTACGAGATGAAACTTGAAAGCCTTTTGCAATTATTTCGTTTTATATCATTTATTTGTATCAATGATCCATCAGATTAAGCTATGCTTGCCGGGTTGGTCCGTGGATGGGTGACCATCTTTAAATACCGAGACTCCTCCGTGCATCGGAAAGCACGTTAAGCAGTTGATCCCGGCTGTTATTCGTGGATCTTTGACAGTCGTTACGGGTCGTCAGAAGCCCAAAACTCTGACAACCAGTCTTAGCAAGGGGTATTAATTACCCAGTTACTGGGTTATGGAGGTCAGATAGGCAGTCACCCCATGTAAAATATTTATATTCAGCTGCATCTGGTTAGACTGGAAGCCGATCCCAACACAGTTGGGAAAAGGCTAGGCAGATTGATTGATCAATAAAGAATTTGTCGATAGAGGACAGCATATTTTTTTTTACAAAGTAGTTAAGAACTTATTATATTAGAATTATTTCAATATTATTTTACCTGGTGGTTAAAAAATATTTCCCCCACTACAAAAACTGAGAGGGTAATATATTTTATCCAATAATGTATCGTGTATGTTGTTTCATTTTCAGCGGCGGCGGCGGAGGTAATAGTAGGTATCGCCGGGAGTGACCTCAATCCACTGATGTGGAAAGTGCTCTCCATTCCGACTTTTTAGAGTTTTCCCGAACGGTAAAACGGAGATTATTGTTACGTTTATTATGTTCACTATTGAGTTTTCCTGTTATCGTTTCTTTTAATTTTATTATGTGGCTTTTTTTGTTTGTGTGTTTGTTGTTGCTAAGATGCGAGTGCAAAAAGAATCCATGTTTTTCTTCTTCACATTATTTATGCTTTTTGTGTCCCTCAACCATAATAATTATATTTATTATCCATTTCCACAGTGGACCATTTAAACATATCTGTTTTTAAGTGATGTATCTACTTATGGAGTTTCAAAGATTTTCTTCTGTCGAGGGTGCCAATAATAATAAGCGATCGCAACTTTCACTTAGGTAAATATGATTTTTATGAGTCAGCCGACTTTAAAAAGCTCCCCGCGATAAATAATCTTCTTATTAAGCATTGAAAGTTTAATTAAACACCAAAAAATCGTGCCAAACAAGAACAATAGCGGCATTAAAACATAGATTTATCAAGTCACCAACAAGCGCTGCTATCAAGATCCCGGTATGTGTCAGCGAAATCACTACGGAAGTTCCCTCAGCAGATTTATTCATGACTTGGCCAAATATTTGATTGATTAACGTGTCTAAAGCAGTCCCGGCCCTCGATAAACTTGCCGACCACTTCATTTGGCGAAAAAGGCTCTTGTTTAAACTTCTCAAAGTGATGCTGCTCTTTTTTTTTCTTTTTATTGACTAAGAAAACATAAACTCCATTCAATTTCGTTAAAATAACGCTCGAAACGGAGGAGAATTATTGAAACGTACATAAAATCCGCCGGGATTCCATTACGCCTCATATATGTATAAGTAATACAATAACGGCGTAATGTATTTGTTGATGAGACTGATGTTTTTGAAACGTTTTTCATGTTTAAGCTATTTTGGAGAAATGCCAATAAATAACGATGTCGATAGAATACATATTGTTGTCTTGATCGCTTCAATAGCTCGGTAACTGTGAATAAGCCGTCAAGATCGGCTTTCATTATTGTGTTTGGTCCTCGATTGAGTCGGTTGGTCTAATTTATTTTCATAGTTTGGTCTCTGCTGCCGTAGGTTCACTGAGGACGTCGTATTATATTATCTGTGACCGAGGTAGGCACACCGATGAAATTGTCACTTGCAGTGCGCATATCTAGCGCGCGAATGAGGCTTCAAGGATAAATTGTTTGCCAGCATCTTCATAAGCAGCATAACATAGCATAACATAGCATATCAGCTTATAATCTTTCCACTGCTGGGACACAGGCCTCCTCTCTTCGAAAGGGAGTGGACCACCATGCGGGCCCATTGCGGGTTGGTAGAAGTCATATGTCTTCGAATTTTTGGTTCTAGCACATGCTGTTTCCTCACGATGTTTTCCTTCACCGTT
Organism: Conistra vaccinii; assembly: GCA_948150665.1. Classification (NCBI taxonomy): domain Eukaryota; kingdom Metazoa; phylum Arthropoda; class Insecta; order Lepidoptera; family Noctuidae; genus Conistra; species Conistra vaccinii. Next base: position 1,840,037 of record OX411324.1, read on the forward strand.
TTGAGAGCAGCATTTTCATAAGACATTCAATAAAATTATAAAACCAGCCGATTAATATTCCACTGCAGGGAAAAAGCCTCTTCTTATGTAGACAATTCACGAGTCATTCATATTGGTCACCACGCTCAAGAGATTTCATACTTGTCACTCTAAGTCCAGGTTGCCTCACGATGTTTTTCTACACCGATGTCATATACCTAGTAATGTTCAAGATAATAAGTGATCAAACGAACTTACCTGTTGTGAAGTTCGATCATTATTATACGAAGGGCTTCGTTCGAAGATATAATATTTACAACGCAGCTTCCTTAACGCATCCGACAACCATCGCATATTTAGAACTGAAAGCAAAAACTAAACGCACAAGTGTAGTATATCTGTTCTATACGTCATCTGTCATTATTTTAGAGTAAGAGAATCTCAATTTTTCTGGGGTAGGGTAGGGAGGGTCCCTATATCTTCGAACGAAGCCCTTCGTATAATAATGATCGAACTTCACAACAGGTAAGTTCGTTTGATCACTTATTATACTTCTGGCTTCGTTCTCGATATAATATTTACAACGCAGATGTTAAGAGTTTATGAGGAAAATTGAGATTCCAAAGATGAAATTATAAATAAATAGTATTTAAATAACAAATTAAAATCTTTTAGTTTTAAGACACAAATGACATAATAAACTGGCTATACTCATAATAGATGACCAGTCTCGTTCATCTTAATATTGGACTTATTGTTGAACTTATAAACAAGTTTCAAATTATATTAAAGATAAAAAATCAAGTTATTCATCTTAATATTGAAGTTCTTGTCTAATTTAGTTAGGCACGTACTCAGACCATTTATTGGTCTGAGGGAGTGAGGGCACGTAATAATTATACGTAATATTCTTAATACTTAATCAAGTATTTTGTTCAGCATTAAGCACAGCATGAGCAAATTCAATTGAATTATTCACAATTGGCCTATTATAAAATGAAGCAAAAGGTTGAAGAGCTATTTGTCCAGTTTGCCGTATTACATCTAATGACACTAACACTCTACACCTTAGTAGTGGATGTCAAGGCATGTCTAGTACTATTTTCTGAAAAAAAATTATTATACTAATATCTATGATGCAAACAGAGAGTAGGTATATTTACCTATATATTATAGAGATGGAAGAGGCATAAACTGGTTTATGGGGCTTATACAATGAAAGTATTAAGTGAATATTATTTCGCTTAAAAACTGAGTATAGTTAATTTAATCACGAAATGTACTAGCTGGACAAATTTCGGACTTTTCAAAGATAGGTATTTTAATAAGAGACAAAGTCCATGCTCTTTGGGCTTGTACTTACTGTACCATTTTTTTTTTTTTTTTTTTTTTTTTTTACGTATGTAAATTTATAGACCCCATACAAGGTCCTTATCTTGAAATGCTTGGTTAGAAAAAAAAAATACATAATAATTATTGGTATAGATGAGATGGTGTAAATGAATCTATAAGTAAGTAGGTACTTACTTTGTTTTTGACAAATAGCCCACCATAATTTAAAGGTGAAATTGTATTGTTTCAAGGTATTATTTGAAACTGAACTTAACATAACATTTATTGCTGATGGCTAGGCTTACCCATGCCTTCCTGATAATATTCCAGTGGAGATGTAGGGGGTGATTCTATCAGGCTTATGACTACCTAGTATGGCATAACCATAATGCCTGTCGCTTTATAATTCTTAATTTTTTGTAAACATCTTAATAATAGACTAAATGGGCATAAAAAGGGAAAAAAGTAGTTAAGTCTCAGAAACGAAAAAAGAATCATCTATTTTTGATGCATCCGGGCCGGGTTCCAGGAAATGTAATATTCACATTTTTGCATTAATTCTTGAAGCAAAAGGTATTGATACCTATCAGGTTGACCAAACTGAGTCACAATGTACTGGAATGTGGAGGTATTTATTTCTCACTTTATGTCAGGATTGGCTGTACATTATGTGATTCTTCATCTGCTTCATTGTTTTCCCTTGATTTTATGTAAGAGTGTGTTTATCTTCACACCATTACCAATATACTTCTGGCAAAGATATTTAAATGTGGGTACTGAATACCTCCCATTTGGTTAATAATTATATTATGAGGCATTCTTATTATCAGCATGTAACAATATACCAATTTTTAACAAACATTTTTTAAGGCTCGAAATATGAGTAGTTCTAGATAATTTAAGTATGTGATATTTATAAGTTTTCAGTCTCTTTCCAGAACCCATGAACCCTATTATCATTACAAATGGTCCCCCACCCACTTCTTGACACATCTATAAATATTTTCAAATCATATTTTGAGTATGCTATACTTTTGTGTAAACTATTGATATTATCAACTCACCGCTGTAGGTCTAGTATATATCTGGGGTAAATGATATCATAATTGCTTTTACTTTAAAGTAAACCATATTTATGGTTATATGGTAGTATATTTAATGTTCTAATAGTTTTGAGTAAAGTCAAACATATGTACTTGCCAGGCATTTGGCTGTCAATGTTCCTATTAAATGAGCATGGTCTCTAATACTACAACTCTGTTTTTTCAAATATTTTTCAATGGATTTTTGTTTTACAAAACCTAAGAATTGACAGCACTGTGATGGTCTAAGTACTCAATTATACTATTTTGATAATTTATTACTAATCTGGAATTTTTGTAAATACTTAGGAATTGTTTCATTATCATTTTTCAACCATATCTTATATTCAGAACCTGTTGTATACTACGTATGTAGGTGCTGACAGATATCTCTTGTCATTGGAATAATAGTATAGGTAATTATTAGAAATAGAATTATCTGTACTTAAAAAAAAATAGTCTTGGTTAACTTGTCTTTTATTTACAACAAGAACCAATGCACAAAAGGTCATTAAAGTATTGCACTGATTGGTGACCTATAGATTTTTAAATTATGCAATCACCACTCTCATAATTAGAGAACAACATGGTGCAGAACACAAGACATAATACAAGAATGCATTAAATTAATATAATTTTTCATACAGAAACCATCAACACTTCCTGTGAGCTGGATTAATATTTACCAATAAATAGAACTCTTAATAAATTCTCCTGGAGAAATTAGAGCTACTGTAGTTCAGTGATCTTCCATTTTAAAATGGTATGTGTTAACAAATTTGTTACGAGGCTTAAGGTTTAGAATAAATCTTTTGTGACCATTCAGTGTTGGAAACAAAACACTTAAGGTATGAATTGGCCTTTACATGGTGTGCAAGGAGTAATTGCACCTAATGCCAGCAAATTATTAATGGCTATTAGCATAACAGGATCATTTAAAATATCATTTTATAATGACTGTTCAGATTATAACTGAAAAGGTGTCAGTAAAACGGTTTAAAAGTATTGAGTATCCATTGACATGTTCAATATTGAAACATCATCACAGATGCTTTCCCAACAAGGTAAAATATGATTTAATCTTCCAGCATGACTAACCTCTAGTAGCGAGCAGGAGTCTTGTCCTGTGGTGGTGGGGCTTGGGCTGGTACTGGTTGAATTTTTGTTTGATATTTCAACTTTATCTTTATTTCCTTGCTTGATATGAGAACTGTGGTTCCTTGTGTCCCGGCTTCGAATTTGCCCTCTGTTGGTTGTAACGAAGTGAACCACTCAAGTTTCCCTGACGGGTTGTGGTAAAAGTAGTTGTCTTTTTTATAGATTGGCCTGTTCTTTGGCAAGCTTGTAAGACTCTCTATCTTTTTAGATTTTAGGTTGTTACCATAAAGGTATGATAGAGTGTTGTTACCATAGAGATGATCATCTCTTTCTAATTCTTTGACAATATTTAAGCATTTTTTGTGCCGGACAGGGACAATATAAATTGATTGTTTGTGTTAACATTCTTCCAGCATCACTGAGCGGGGAGATCTCTATCATTATTGTTGATATTGATTAACATTGATAATGTCCCTTCTTCAAAATTGTATTTCAAATACGGGCTAAGTAGTTGTTTAGTGCTCTTTTATATGCATAATTATTAATGCATCAAATCCCATAATGCTTGCAGCACTTCCAGGGATAGAATATAAGTAGGCCCAGTGTCTAGCACATGTGATGGGTCATGCTCAGGTAGAGCGTCAGTTACAGTTATGGCTGTATTAGTGTTATCCGGGTTTGTGTCAAATGGAACCGATGGTTCGACACTGACATCAAGTACCTACCTAGTTCCATAACTAGTTCATTGGTTCATAATTTTTGCGGTCTGCAAAAAATATAGAATTGACCCTGATAATGTACCATAATAATTATACTTACCTAAGCGTAGCCTCTCGGCCTTCACCTTGAAATAAGTAAATTATAAAACTCGTGCGTTTATCTCGTAAACGCCCCGAATTATTTGTTCGCGTCAATGCATCTCGTCCATCACCCGCGTGGTACAATAATAATTGTATATAAGTCTTCTGAAACACGTTTTACTGTATAAAACGTTTAAAACAATGATAAAATTCGTCCGTTTATCTCGTAAACGACCCGAATTATTTGTTCGCGTCAATGCATCTCGTGCACCACCCGCGTGGTACAATAATAATTGTATATAAGTCTTCTGAAACACGTTTTACTGTATATAACGTTTAAAACAATGATAAAATTCGTCCGTTTATCTCGTAAACGACCCGAATTATTTGTTCGCGTCAATGCATCTCGTGCACCACCCGCGTAGTACAATAATAATTGTATATAAGTCTTCTGAAACACGTTTTACTGTATAAAACGTTTAAAACAATTGTTTTATCTGGTGAAGAAAAAATGGATGAGTCTGATGACTCTGATGAATCGGTGTTGTACCGGTGTCGTTTCATGTACTTAATCTTCGGATTTTTTGAAGATAATATTCCTTTTCATGTTTTCATTTCGGCATGATAACATATGCCAACTTTAATCACACTTTCAACTAGTTTTAAACACTTTAATTAATATTCTTTGGAAATAACAGCGTACTGGTTGCCGCGCAAACGTAAAGAATGACAGATGACGTATAGAACAGATATACTACACTTGTGCGTTTAGTTTTTGCTTTCAGTTCTAAATATGCGATGGTTGTCGGATGCGTTAAGGAAGCTGCGTTGTAAATATTATATCGAGAACGAAGCCAGAAGTATAATAGTGGCCAAAGCTTCGAAGTCACTGGGTTTTGTTATGAGACTCGCAGGGTCTTTCAAGAAAGCCAAGACCCTTAAGATTCTTTATGCTCTTTTGTGAGAAGTCATCCTGAATACGCGTCACAAATCTGGAACCCATGTTATAGCAAGTACACTGATCGATTTGAGAATATACAAAAATGATTTATTCCTTTTCTTTATTTTTGGGTACGACCATACCATTCTGAATTTCTGATGATTGTATAAATCTTTGCAAGAAATTTCATTTACAGCCACTCATAAATCGTCGTCGACTAGCAGATTGCACTTTTCCTTTATAAAAATATGTGTAACGAGATTAACTGTCCTGATCTCCTACATAAACTGTGTTTCAATGTCCCTCAGAGATCTGCCTATCTCCATTCCTTTTTCCTCTTCTAACTACTGGCAAAACTCATACATGGTGTGAGCGAGTAAGGACTTTAATATTCATTGTAAAGAGTTCTCATCTGACCCTTTTAGCATCAAAACCTATTCTGCTCGCACTCGGCTGAATGAGCCAGCATTCAGCCGAGTGCGTGCAGAATAGGTGTTTAAAGTGCATAGTTCTTATTGTACCTATATTTTTTTCTATCGTGCTTGTTAGTGATCCTAAGATTTCTACTACTATTTTCTGTTTTTACCCGTGAGAACCTGTAATTGGGTCTGTTTCATATACAATTGTTATCCATCTGTTATAGCTGTTGGTTCTCCTATAAATAAATAAACTCAACAAAAATTCGTTATAACTGAAAACCCGCCTATGTAATGCCGATTCAAATATACACGATAGATAATATACATAGTAGATAAAGAAACTCAAACGTTAGAGAGTTCGTAAGAAAATAAGTTGTTGCTTTTTAGGATTCTTAGTAAATTGCGAGGCGTAGAAGGAAAAGTTTGCGAGATGAATCTTTAGGTTCGAGCAAAAAAAATCTTCGCTCACTCAACGTCTATGAACTTATATTAACAAGGAAATTATTACGAATTTTGTCGGTTATTGCGTTGAGATTCGGAATATTTTGTTCGCTCTTTCGAGTAATGAACCAACGAGGCTGTTAAAGTGGACCAAAAGAGGTTTCACTGACTTAATAAATAATTGCACACGTTCTAGTCAAGCCCAGTAACTGGGTTGTGGAGGTCAGATAGACAGTCGCTTGCTCCATGATACTGGTATTCAGCTGCATCTGGTTAGACTGGAACCCGATCCCAACATAGTTGAGAAAAGGCTAGGCAGATTGATTTAGTCAAGCGAAGTTAGTTTCGTTTCCTTTAAACGATATATATGTCTCTTAGCAGAATAATGAGCAAAAAGCTTTTCCAATTTCTTCCAAGTTACCTTTTCCTGTCACCGCGAACCAGAACTCGCGGCGTTCAGGGTACTTTATATTTTTAAATCCAACCATAAACTAAGTATCGGAAAAGGTCGAAGTTTTATTCTCTAAGGAAAACAATCTGCAGACGAGTATTAGAGCTTGCTTGTATCGGCAGTTCTTTTATATTAAACAGTCTTACATTTTGGAATAGAAATTACATACATATTATAAAATCTACGATGTTATCATTTCAAGTGGCCATCGATCATCTGAAACTTACCTACGAGAAAATATCAGGATTCATATGTTCCTTATCCTGAAACATTACTGAACATAACCTAAAATGACTGCAATTAGATACATGTATCTACTTGCAGTCATTTTAGGTATAACATATACACTTAGCTAGCAGATAGAATATGCTTATCTTGCCTGCTTTTCAATTATTCAGCCCACTGCTATGTGTGCTTGGACATAGGCTTCCTCTGTTCGAGAGGGAGTGGGCTGTCGTACTTTTTAGATCACTTTTATTTTCCCGTAGTCGGGTTACAGCTGTCGTACTTTTTAGATCACTTTTATTTTCCCGTAGTCGGGTTACAGTTTTTACTTTTGCATTTTTCAAATGTGGGATTCAACGGATAATAATGTTTTGTGGGATCCAACGCCAAAAATATTAAACTGGGATTCAAAAATGGGTTCCAACGAAAATAAATGGTAATCTACAACGCGGGCCCAGTGCGGGTTGGTAGATGACTCATGTTATGGATTTTTTGGTTCTAGGAATGCCTGCTTGCTTTCTTGTATGACTGGTAGATTCTATGACATGATTTCGAAATTCAAACAAAAAAAATTTGAATATCGTGTTTTTTTTTTACAAATGTGTTCTATTTCTAATTGTGTGTCACTTGAGTAATGTTCCAAATAACACAGACACTTTACAGATTTGCCAACTGGACCATTTATGTCTTCAAAATGTCTTTCAATAAAGTGCTCCATTGGAACGAATTCCTAGTATCGAACGCTTCGCACTGAAGGGTATCGGTGGCATTTGACGTGCGTTGTCAACGCTGACAGATGACGTGAACACGCTTTAATGTCTAGCCGGAAAGATGAAAGTGTAATGGATGCTTTCAACGGAAATATGACTTTGTAGTAGGTAGACATTAGTTTTTGGATATATTACTCTTATTATCAGATATTCTTTAAGGAGATTGCTTCCGTGTATCTTATTGTTATCTTGATGCTCTTACAAACAAGGACCTACGTGTGTGACAATTTGTAAAGCCTGGCTGCAAAAAAAAATCTGGGTTGTCTACTTCGTATGTCCGTCAACGATAATCCACCAGTCCGAAAGTAGTTGATACGTCAAAACAAGTGTTTATAAAATTTTTCGGACAGTACAATACATAAGTGTAGTAGACACAGCTGTCTAATCGCGTTGTCATTCATTCTTAGTTTGGGCCCCGATCTATTTAATGTCCGTAGGTGATACGGAATAGTAAAGGCCTGTAACTTCGGCCGAAACTACGGATTTTGTGCTCAGGGAGTAACTCTAGATTTTTTTTCCAAAATCCACACGGATGAAAAATACTAGTAAAAAAGAAAATCTTACTTTGAAGACGAAGACTCCTATATTCTTAATACATCCAGGCGACCACATCTCTTCCTCACGTCCCTCCGATACCCGGCTTATCGAAATCCCACTAATAGATTATTTTTATACCTACGCTCGCGACGGCTATTAACCAATGTTTACGCTAACGATAACATAATATTATGTTTATGTTACAATTGCTTTTAAAGCCTATGTTTATAAAAAAATGCATGGTGTACCTACGGGATTCACTTTGTTGTAGGGGTCTGGTGCTGCGGAATATCATATTAAATTCCTAGGAATCCTAGGTGTCCGTGTCAGGTAGGAATTTTCCTAGGAATTCAATCCAGTTGAATGTAAACTTTGCGAAATCATTTATGATGTGTAAAATCTTTCCTCTCGCTTTCCTGCAATATGCGGGAGTGATTGCATGAAAAGAGACGGAAGTGTGTAACAGGAAGCCGGGGAAGTGCGCGCTATTTGATTTGACCAATGAGCGCGCGCGAGGCTAGAGCTGGTCGTCAGATGGTAGCAACCCATTTTTTGAAGTAAATCTTCTTTAGGTGCGTTGAACACTTTTTGGGTGAACAAAAATCATAGAACTCGCGTCATCGTCACCGAAGGCTATTATGTATCGAGCGAAAAACATCAACGCGAGAATTCAAATTCAAATTCAAATTCAAATTCAAATTCAAAAGTCATTTATTCAAACTAGGCTGAGAATCAGCACTTTTCGAACGTCAAAATTACATAAGACAGTCCCCCAAAAACGCCCGCCCTTCACCACTTCCTAGTGCTTTTGCTGGAGAGAAGAAGTGGCGCAACAAACTCCCCAGCAGCACAGCTGTCTGTTCAGTTAGAAAAAAAAATTGATTCTATACAATAGTATGCAAATCATTTACATTACTCAACACAAATCATTAAATAAAAAAATATATTTGCCATAATGACAGCTAGCACACGCCAATGTACCAAAAAAAAAAAAAAAAAAAAAAATATCGAAAGCTAAACTCAAGCGAAAATGAATACTAAAAAAACTAAAAACGTAAACAGAACTTAATACCCGAATTATAAAGCCTCCAGGTATAAAGGGCGTGCCCGCTTACATATAGCTAATAAAACTGTAACTCGAAGTCACATAATTATGATAAACTAGGACCATCGAAGTAAAATAAATCAACAGTTAGGCAAGAATAATATAATGATCTTCTGTCGAGGTCGCTAGCTAACCACATATTGCAATACAACTCATTAAACAAAAACATTGTAATGAGTCGATTATGTCAATAATAAATGAATTTAAATGAAAATAAATTTACTTATACAGTCAATTAAAATAACAATTATATAACTCATATGACCTGTCAGTAGGTAAGCTAATACTGAAGAAAGAACATAAATATTGTCTTGAGTTAATCACAGCGACCAACTATTTTTATCGTTTAAGTAGTCGTTGATAGAGTAGTATGCCTTTGAACAAAGGTTGGATTTTACTTTAGCTTTAAACGCATTATAAGGCAAATCTAGCAGAGAAGTGGGTAGCTTGTTATAAAAAGTTATACCAAGCCCAACAAATGAATTATGAACCTTATGAAGCCGGTGAAAAGGAGCTCGTAATTTGTCCTTATTTCTGGTGTTAATATTGTGAATATCACTGTTCTTAGTATATAAGTGTATATTTTGCCTAATATATAGGATATTGGCGAAGATGAATTGTGATGCCACTGTGAGAATACCAATATCCTTAAAAAAATCTCTTAGAGAAACTCTGGCACCTAGCTGGTAAATTGCTCGAACAGCTCGTTTTTGAAGAACAAATATATTTTGAATGTCAGCGGCTTTGCCCCACAGCAGAATGCCATAGGACATAATGCTATGGAAATAACTAAAATAGACTAATCTAGCAGTATCAACGTCAGTGTATTGTCTTACTTTCCTGACAGCGTAGGCGGCCGAGCTAAGCCTTCCCGCTAGACTTGAAATATGTGGGCCCCACTGAAGTTTAGCATCTACTGTTATGCCCAGAAAAACTGCCGAGCCCACAGTTTCAAGCACCTCTTTATCTAAGACGATGTTGGGTCCTAGATTTCTAACATTGGGTAAAGCGAATTTTATACATTTCGTTTTCTTGGAATTGAGAACTAAGTTATTTGTTGTAAACCAATCCGTAACCATTGAGAGTGCACTGTTTACATCGTCAAAATCATGTCTATTCCTGTCTACTTTAAAAATAAGAGAGGTATCATCTGCAAACAGTACAACTTCACAGATACCCTTTAAAAAGAATGGTAAGTCATTGATATACACTAAAAACAAGAATGGACCCAGTATTGAGCCTTGAGGTACACCTAACTGAACTGGTAACCCGGAAGATTTCACACCATCAACATCTACACATTGGGACCTATTACTTAAATAAGAATTTATAACATCGAGAGCTTCGTTTTGCACACCGTAATGACGCAGTTTACGCAAAAGCGTGTCATGGTGCACGCAATCAAAAGCTTTGGAGAGATCACAGAAAACTCCAATAGCATTTTGCGAGTTCTCCCATGCGTTAAATATGTGTTTCAGCAGAGCAACACCCGCATCTGTAGTCGAACGACCTTTTGTAAAGCCATATTGTTCATTATGAAGGAGGTTATTTGAATTAAAATGTCTTAGCAACTGCTTGAGTATTAACTTTTCAAATATTTTACTAAATGCAGGTAAGATAGAAATAGGCCTGAAATTACCAACATCATTTTTATTACCGGATTTAAATAATGGTATGACTTTACTACTCTTCATGAGGTCAGGAAAAGTTCCTAAGTCAACACATTTATTAAAAGTAACAGCTAGATAGGGGGCTACGATGTCTATTATATTACTTAAAAGTTTAATGGAGATGCCCCAGTAATCACCAGTGTTTTTGGATTTGAGTGTATTAAAAACATTAATTACATCACGAGGCGTTACATGTTCGAAGCTAAATAAACGACTACTTTTAGACACACTACTAAGCAATAGGTTTTCAGCTTTAGACGGGGACGAATTTAAGGAGCGAGTCGTAGTTATAGGTATGTTGGCAAAAAACTCATTAAACGCCTCAGCTACGTCAGCTGCTTTAGTAACTAATTTATTGTCGACCATAATCTCAAGTTCTTTATCTTGTTTAACCGACTTACCCGTTTCATTGTTAATAATTTTCCAAGTGGTTTTTACTTTATTATTGGAATTTTTAATTTTATCGCTTAAAAATTTTGATTTAGCATAAACACTAACCTTTTTAAATAATTTTGAATAATTTTTGACATACTCTAGGAAAGGAGTATCAAACCTGTATCAAAAAGTAACTTAGTTTTCACTTCTATCAGCTAAAAAAATATGCTATTAATAAAGTGATAAATAAATTGAGATTATGAGATTTTAAAGCTTACAAGTGTTGAGTTATGATTAGTCTCTTGCAGATATAATAGCAATTAATTAATATCAGCTTATATTTACATAGATAAATATTAGTTTATAATTTATTTGGGGAAGATGCACTGTCTATTAGCTTTAGCTCTTAATTGGGAAGCAGATAGTGACCAACAAGCAATAATACTATAATCAGCCTAAAATGTTCCCACTGCTGGGACACAGACCTTCTCTCTGTGAGAGGGAGTGGGCCGTAATCCACCACGCGGGCCTAGTGCGGGTTGGTAGATGTCACATGTCTTCGAATTTTTGGTTCTAGGAAATGCCGGTTTCCTCACGATGTTTTCCGTCACCGTTTTAAGAGCTGGTGGTGACACTGATTTCAAAACGGTGAAGGAAATTTACACAAAGTAAAGCGCCTGCCTGGGTTCGAACCTACGACCTACAACTCTTAAGTCGCGGCCGTTACCACTGGGCCACCACTGCTCCAGAATAAAATAGGTATATGTAATACCTACAATTTAATACAACGAATTATTCTGTGTAGAAAATAAATGAAAATTCTCTCCGGGAAAATTGACCGATATTTTTGTGTCCTTCACCACACAATCCTCACTTTTGAAAAGTTCATGAAATTGAATTTTGAAAACGCCAAAAAATAGTCAATAAATAGTCATAAATAGTCACCAAAGTTAAAAAAATAGTCGCATTAAGATTCCGAAGTTATAGCTATAAGTTGGTGAGGATTGTGGGGTGAACGTCTCCACACAATCCTCACCTCAGTGCAAGCAAACGGCTGGGAGTATCGACTTGGTTTCAATTCCAAAAAATAGTCAATAAATAGTCGTAACGCTATGCCAAATCTCGAAAATAGTCATTAAGAGGTTCCAGAGATATAAAGGTGTCTTGGTGAGGATTACGTGGTGAGCCTTTCTCGCCACAATCCTCACCTGATTACCGCGGAATGCTTACGTTTTTTCATTTGAAATTGGTGTCAAAAAATAGTCAAGAAATAGTCGTCTCCAACCACCATAATTTCGACCTGGTTTAATATGTAGAAGTATGTTAAATTTCCATCTAAACTTCTACATACATTATGTTTTGGTACAGTCGCGAATACTTAAATTGCAAATTTATTTTAATATTGTTGTTTAATAATATACGGTAATAAAATATTGTAGTTATAATTACGTATTTATTATTTCTGTCAGAGTTTAATAAATACCAATCTACCTGTACATGATATTCCTCCAATTTTAAATATGTTTCTTGCTATTATTTCATTTAGACATTTCCTTCCAGTTGGCTTTGAGTTAACTGATTTTACAAATGAAACTGAACGCGATCAGCATTTTTAAAACGCGTTCAAGAGCCAAAATTGTTATATTTCAACGCGTTTAGATGTGCTGAACGCGTTCAATTTCACTGCTGAAATCCGCACTAAGTCTTTATTTCAGATTAATTTTATTGTAGTATGAGAAATTAAGACTTCTACCTACTTACCTATTATTAAAATACCTACAGATATTCATTATAATTTTATATTCTCTACTTTGTTTAAGTAGGATGGTATAATATTTATTTTATACGTGCTCGGTAAGCACCATTATACTTTTTTTTTAATGAGGCAGAATGTACGTCATCATTATTGTTGTACAAATGTGCGGATCGAAAAAAATTATGAAAATTCATGGTTAACGTGCTGAGTAGGCAGAAAAGGTATATGAAAATCCATTGTTAACGTGCTTTTTTTTTAATTTTGGGCAATTCAGTAACTAAATATAGTATAATAGAATAGCCAAAAGACAAACAAGTTTTTAAAGTCCGCAAAATGATACTGGCCATCTTAATTATTGTTTTACGAGTTTACGATCGAATAGTTTTGTTAGGAAAATAAAACATGTTACACAGTTTAACAGGTATGTGTATGTAGGTACTTAGTAACAGAAATCATGAATTCTGTAAATTCAGATATATAAAGATAATTATATACCCGGCTTCGGAATAATTCTATACACCACTTAAACCTTCCTTATGAATCACTCCGTCAATTGGTGAAAACTGCAGGAAAATCCGTTCGGTAGTTTTTGAGTTTATCGCGTTCAGACAGACGCGGCGCCGGCGGAGGGATTTTGTTTTATAATATGTTATGATTATGTTATTCATTATTATATATAAAACATAGTTAAAATACCTACCTAAAATAGCTACATAACTAACAATAATACAAACAAAAAATTTGTTGACCACTACAAATACGAACATAATAATTTTGTGCTCGGCTGTACTCGAATCGAAAATGTATGTAGAAGTTTAGATGGAAATTTAACATACTTCTACATATTAAACCAGGTCGAAATTATGGTGGTTGGAGACGACTATTTCTTGACTATTTTTTGACACCAATTTCAAATGAAAAAACGTAAGCATTCCGCGGTAATCAGGTGAGGATTGTGGCGAGAAAGGCTCACCACGTAATCCTCACCAAGACACCTTTATATCTCTGGAACCTCTTAATGACTATTTTCGAGATTTGGCATAGCGTTACGACTATTTATTGACTATTTTTTGGAATTGAAACCAAGTCGATACTCCCAGCCGTTTGCTTGCACTGAGGTGAGGATTGTGTGGAGACGTTCACCCCACAATCCTCACCAACTTATAGCTATAACTTCGGAATCTTAATGCGACTATTTTTTTAACTTTGGTGACTATTTATGACTATTTCTTGACTATTTTTTGGCGTTTTCAAAATTCAATTTCATGAACTTTTCAAAAGTGAGGATTGTGTGGTGAAGGACACATATTTTTCTGTATTTAGCACGTAATATCCTAGGATACATCATGTAATCACTACTAGCATCAACTTTGTTATATGCTTGTATTAATTAGCACCAGGACAATAGTGGAGTATGCTCTGATTTGATCCATTGTCCTGCAATGGCTGCAATCAACACTATAACTGTACATTATAATGATTGTTTGTGAATGATCGACAATGGCAACTTAGCCCTTGGCGCCCATTCGTTGATCGTATTAACGTCCAAGCCGATTATAACGTTGGGTAGTCGGATTATGGGATACTGGGTTCTGCTTGTGGTTTTGCCTGTACAGAAATAAGGTTTTTCTCGTAATTTTTTGTTTTTTTCCCGGATAAATACATCCGTTTTTATTCCGTTGCTACTTTCATCTTGGTCTTCTTTATTTTCTTAATTAAATAAGTTGCCTGAAAAGAGACATTTTTCATAAATTGATTATGAAAACCTGCCAACATTAATTTGAACACGCTTGCGTTTGCGGTTCACCTGACGGTAAGCGATGCTGTTGTTTACGATGGTACATGGTTGTCTAGAGCCGGGTAACCTTCACTCTGAGCTTGAAAACTCCCAGGTTGTCAAGCTAAATTTCTTTCTAAATAAATAAACTGCAATGTTTGTAACTATGTTAAGTAAGATAGTTAATTGACTCAGGCGTAGTTTTGCGGAAATTCATTATAAAATACAATAGACGACGTATATTTAGTAACCTAATCACACTGCATTCGGTGCTTGACGTGGCAACACTTCGTGTCCGGGTTCGCAACAAGTTAATCGTCATCCTGAAAATGCCTCGTTGAGAGGTGAAACACGTGTCGATTTCTTACAGGGTTCTTTATAACTCTTCAAGAACAGTTAAGCGGATTAGGTTACTAAATATACGTCGTCTATTGTAATCCTTTGACTGTAAGTACATTGAAATAACAGATGGTTACGCTTTGGAAAGGGCAACTAGCTTTTTATTTCTGACTGACTTGACAATTCAAAAGTGCCAGTAATGCTTTGAGTTTAGATAAAGTAACCAAATTGAATCGTGTAAACATTAAAGTGAGTCGTTCATGGACAGCCATATCTTTAATTTTCGCGCCTTTCAATCAAAGTCAATCAATTTGTATGAACCTATTTCACGATGTCCAAATAGGCACTACTTACAGAATAAATTCAAAAATTGAACAGAATTTGTATGAAATTGTCTTGCAAGGATTAATAGGAACTTAATCGTAGGTGGTGAAACAGGCAAGTCATTACTCATTTTACTCATTAACAATCATTTGTATCAGAATTTACTTGAAATAAATTAATTACATTGCATAAGACAGATAAATAATTAAAAAGTATATAAATAAATATTGTCAATACATATACAATAATTCTATGCCTATCTGGAGATCTTATTGCTTCTCTATTAACGATAGAATTGCCCAAAGTGAAGCGAAGACTCTTCATTTCTTCTTCAGTAATTAATTGCATGTACATATTTAGTCGAACCCCAAATATTTTCCGTTTTAATTTCCTAAAATACTCATATAATAAATAAACCTCTTCTTGATCGTCAAATAATTCTCATGTTGGTGTCCTAAAAATACTAAATAGTCAAATAACTGCGACTAACTTGGATATAGCGCTCGCTGGCTGTTACCGCGGCACCGCTCGCTTCGCTCACTCGGCTCGTGCGCGATAGAAAACCAAAAAGTTTCTTTGCTGCGGTATTTGTGTTTTATTCAAATATCGTAGCATCATGCTGAGATAGGAGCCTTTTTGCCCTCGAACAGGTCTTCTTTTTCATTTTCACTATTTCGTTAGTTTTAATGTTCTTTTTTTATTGTTGTAGTTCCTGTGCGTGTCCGAAATATAATATTTTTCTTTCTTTCTTTCTTTATTTATTAAAAAAAGCGTAAATCATTAGAAGGTCTACAAGTTTTTAGTTAAAGGATCAATTAAATATTTCCCGTAATTATTGCTATAAATTTACCATTCTTAATAACTCTAGTTGAGTTTTGGTATATCCTTGGCTGAGAAAAGACCACTTCACTCCCGGGGGATGTAATAAGACACGGCTAAGGGATTACGTCGGCAGGATGGATAGCAGTCATTTAACAGCAGCTTTTCATCCGACATACATTGTAAAACTCAACTTAGATGGAGGTTTCAGTAAGAAAACAGGTTATTTCAGTAGCATGGTTGCTTATAAGAAACATTTTCGTGACCCAATTAAAATTAACTCTCCATGGGGTATGGCTTTATTCTGCACGTATGTTATTTGCGAAGATGTTCGTACAAATAAACCATAATCAGTATAGTGTTCCCACTGCTGGGACACAGGCCTCCTCTCTGTGAGCCCTCTCAGTGGGCCATAATCCATTCAAATATAATTCCTAACTTTATTGGTATATTGTGAGGTTGCAATATCCTAAGCACATAATACCTAGATACATAATATAAGGTGGCTTGATTGAAATGTCAAGGAGATACCGATATGTGGAAGTTTGCTGAGAACTACATTTTAAAGTTCATACATAATTTTATTTAAATACCTGTGCATTATCTCATCTATTAGTTTCATTATTTCTAATGCTGCGGCCGCACCTGTGTCTATCATGACGAAGCTTCGCAAAGTGATACGATACACGCAGATGTGACCAACCATTATCGGTTATCGTCGCGATAGTTCGAGCTGCGTAGCACCTATCGCCCGGGTGGCGGTACAGAATGCGGTCCCTAGACGATCATGCGGCATGACATGCAATTCTTTGAATTAGACTACGTCATTTATCATGCTGCATGAACGGCCCATCATGCGTCTTGCAATTGCCGTGAATTGTTGGTAACACAGAATCTGTACCTTTTGCATGACATGCCGATCTGTACCCTAATTACGTAATTCACGATCAATAAGAAATTGAAATGAATTGAAACAGATTGCTAGTCCGTTGCTTCATAAGTTCGAAAAAAAAATCTGCTCAATTTATTATTACTCAATTTGTTGATCGTGCATTACGTATTTAGGCAGCAGATATTTTAGCGTCATGCATTTTTCATTGCATGATGAAAAATTGTCAATCAACTGCCAGCACGTAGTTTGCATGTCATTCACATCATGCAATACAACTAAACGGTCATGCATGCATGACAGCACGTAAGTTAACGCAAGTCATGCCGCATGACCGTCGGACCGCGATAATCATGGCGAAGCAGCTAATGTGGCTACCACATTAGCGCGATAACTTTTAGCGAGCATAACATACGAAGCTAAGCATAAGAGTTATACAATACTGGCTTATGGTGAATAATGAACCACTTCCTCCTCTCTTTATTTATCACAAAAAAAAGAAAAAAAAAATTTTAAAACTTTATTCACTAAAATGTTGTGACAGTGAATTCACATTACGAGTTTTTATTTCACTTGTCACAAGCTTCAATTTGTATTTTATTCCATTTTATTACTCACGAAATACAGTACGCAAATTGTTCATGATATATTTTTTACCAATTAGTTCGTTCCATTGTTGTATACAGGCGTACAAATTACCTCTTCTCGTTAATGAACTTATGCGTTTTATATGTAAACAAGCATAATTAAACTGCACAGTAAAATTATAAATATATCTAATATTGTTGTACATAATATTTTATATTCAGATTTTTTTAAGCATATTTTAACACTTAAGCATTTTTGTACATGAATAGTTTTTGTACTAAATATGTATAAAGCATTTTTTGTAACTTATTTTATAAACCATTACAATTAATTAGTTCTACATTTATAATATTTAATTGGTATTATACCAATTAAATATTATAAATGGTAACATTTATTTAAGTAGTCATTGTTTTAACATTTTTGTCATTCGAAATATGTATTTGGAGAGTTATTTGTATCAAGCTGTTTGAAAGTGATCCGTTTTTGTTGCTAGAGGGTATATGTCCCATTCAGAAGCGGCAGGTATAGGTTTCTTTAATTTTAGCATCAGCATATTTTTATTCGTTTTTATTTTATTTTGTGTTTGAATTCAAACACGGTTCGTGTTTATCTCGGATCTTGGGATGTCTATAATGTCGGATATTTATTTTTTAACAACACAGGTTGAATGCATCATGCTCACTGTAAAGCCGCCCTCCGACGGTGCGCCATATCGCGGACGCACGCGCACGACGCACCGTGGGAAACCTAGCGTGCGTGGTAGCGCAGACGCGCGTTGTACGCGTGCGTGGCGGTGCGTCCTCGTGCGGGCTGGTGCGCGTCCGCGAGATGGCGCACCGTGGGAGTTGGCTTTTAGGTGCACACAAGAAAAATATTCCACAGCTCAAAGGCTGGGCGACACCAAACCCAGTTCAGCACAGCACCAAAGTCAGGTAAAACAGGAGCTAAACGCAAGTTTTATATTGCCTAAAAGTATGTTTATTTATGATCCACTGCAGTAAACAAAATGATATTGTTCAGTATATTATATATGCTAGTTAGGTAGTGAAACGAAAACATAATACAACTAATTTGAAACGATAGAAAAAAACCATAATACCTCAAAAAAAATCTTTAAACGATTAAAAATCATATTAATAGACATGCAAACATTCCGATTTTTTGTCATATTATGCAATATATTAACGTAATATAATACATATAGCATACATTTTACATATTAATATATTTTTTTAGTCCAATCAATAGATTTTTTGTAAATAGATAATTGCTTCATATTTTGCAATAAGTAAATTACCAGCGTTGTTTCATCGCGCTCCTGTTTCTTTTCTATGCATTCCGACATTGACCGCACTTTAGCTGTTGGCTCTACCATTTAGTGTCACCCGGCGTTAATCCTTATTAGTTAATATACTTAATTAAAAAACGAAACAACACAAATAAAACCATTCTTAGTCTATGAAGGATAAGGAAAAGTGTCTAATGGTCAGATATTACGTATATTTATTTGGGCTGTTTTGTCACTAAGGAGATTTTTCCTGTGGGTCGTTTCTTGTGTTTGTCTCGAAGTAATTTCTTTTCATAGCCGTAGACGGAGTAGTAGGGCAGGGGCATAACCGTTGACGACACTGGCAACAGATCTGGAACATGAAAAGTTTATCCTGTTATTCATTAATTTCATTGTATAATATTTGTTGGCTGTGGTCGCTGGTCGTCCACGCGTAAGGGGTCGTTGATCTATTGAACAAGGCATGTAATCTCAGGGAAATTAATTGTTAAGTCAAATTAAAATGTATGTATATTCAAATCACAACTGTCATTCTTTAACTGTTTTATGAAATGGTTTTAACATGGCAGATTGACGTAGGGAGTCACACAATCCTCGACTTAAAATTTGGCTTTGTTCGCCCACTTGTATGGGTCGTTAATTTATTGAAAAAGGCATGTACCTATTAATAAAATCTTAGGTTGGAAAGTCAATTTGGGACTCTGGGTTGTTTTGTAAATGTATAACGTCAGAAATGACTAAATAAGCTGAATGACGTAGTGAGCGGTTCACCCCACTTCCGCTGGCACTGCCGCCCCTCCCTGTCACACGACGCAATGTTAGTTAGACCGTTTATACTGTGACCAATTCATATTTGAGCTAGTTTCACACAATATGCCTAGCGTTTACACATAGCATTTATGAATACACCATTTATAGAGTTTATTCTTCATCTAACAAATCAGGAACTTAGTTGATGCTGACATCTCTCATAATGCCCAGAAAATGAAAGAAAAACGTGTTAAAATTATGTTCGAATTAATGAAGTTTAAAGATAGAATGATTGATTGATGATTTGATGAGATATTAAATGATTTGATGTCAAAGTTGTGGTACCTAAACACAAATTCACTGTCTTTTTTTCGACTCCGTATCAAAGTTGCGACAAACATTTGCAATGTTGACTCTATAAGTAGGAACAGTCGATTTATTAAACCTTATTACCTCCTATTTTGAGCTGTCATAACATAGTTTTAGAAATTAACCAAACAATGGTATGTATCGCATCTATCGTATCAAACAGACGCAATAATGTTGCAAATAGCTGACATTTTCGGTGCGCACCGCGGAAATCCAAATAAGCGCTGATGTGCGGAGCGCAGTTGTTGCGTGAATGCGTTGCATACGCGGAAGTGCGCTGGTATGGACGAAGTGGTCGGCCTAGTAATTTTTGAGGAAATCCTCACAATCGGGTATAAACCTTAGCCTATTTTGTGGAAATAATGATCCTAATTTTGATATTGATACCATCTCATGCTTTTCGTTTGCCATCATGTGCATAAGAAGAAACGACAGTCAAAGTTTACAAAATATGAAGTAGATAATTCACAGCGCGTTGAATATATATAAACTTTTTTATGTGAATTAAGCCCCAAGCTTGTGGCTAAGGTAATAACAGCCGCACAGGTCGATTCATTAGGTTAACCTACGCTTGCCGGGTTTGGTCAGTGGATGGGTGACCATCTTTACATACCGAGACTCCTCCGTGCCTCGGAAAGCACGTTATGCCGTTAGTCCCGGCTGTCATTCGTGGATCTTTGACGGTTACAAGTCGTTAGAAGCCCGAAAGTCTGACACCAGTCTTACCAAGGGGTATCGTATTACCCAGTTACTGGGTTGTGGAGGTCAGATGGGCAGTCGCTCTATGTCTTCTTCTTCTTTTCGTGTGGTTTGTGAGTAACCTGGCGCTCCATGTAAAATACTGGTATTCAGCTGCATCCGGTTAGACTGGAAGCCGTAATCAACATAGGTAGTTGGGAAAAGGCTAGGCAGATTGATTTGAACTAAGCCCTGATCACAAACATAAATATTATAATAAATTCACAGATGTTTTTATTATTTACTGATGTCATCAAAAACCAATTGACCGTGACCGTGAAGACATGACAAATTAACACCGTAGGACATAGCGTTCGACATACATTAGTCATCGAATAAATTACTCATAGGGCCTACTCGAGAGAATAACGCGATGACTGCTACCAATGATTTACACATTGTCCGATGACTAACAGGGCCCTCATCTCAAATGTTAGAATATAAATAAATCTTACAATAGTACCTACTAACTTAAAATACCTATTTTTGAGACGTTGCTTACTGATGAGCACTCGTGACGATTATGTGAATACCTGATGGTTTTCCTGATTTTAGGAATATTAAGGATAGAATAGAATATATTTATTTGCAAAGAAGCTTGGTGTCTGTTTAAAGTTTGCTTGGTCTATGTGGAAAAATTAAACTTCAATCGTTTTCCACATAGCATTTCATAACCACTACTCTAGGAAACCACTTCTTTGCTTTTAATGGCATCCTTATGACTACAGTATAGAAGTCAGAATCGGTTGAACAGACTGTAAAAAAGGTTTGTATAAATGTCTAATCTTATTTCAAATGGAGTATACGAGTAGTTTATCTAAAAAATCTACAATAAAATTACCAGCTATAAAATACTAGTACGATATAATTATAACAGCTCTAAAGTACCATTTGTCATACCAATACCCCATAAACTGAATAGAGTTATAGTTAGAAGTTTGTGTTTAACCACGAGAGTAAGTAGTAACCGCTTTATACTCGGCATAGAACATAAGTATTAGATTTAAAGTCACATCATAGTGTAGTGAGAGGTGGCCTGCTACGTGCTCGTGCGCCATTATTAATCCAGTTTACTGCGGACTCTTAAGGGGAATGCGCTAAGGAGTTGTATTACTGATTCTAATGATTATAATTCTGTATAGCCATATTTGTTACGGTCGCAAATCATATTTTAGTCAAGATACAACCTGACACTGACCTACAAATTGAAAAAAAACGTAAAAAAATTGAATTTCGCGGGCTACCTTGACGCATTTCCCTTTAAAGGTTACAGAAAAGTTGAGTGATTCATCAACTCGTCCTACATGCCTACGGCCCATTTGGGACGACTTGACGAAAATCTAAAAAAATATTATTTCCATTCTGCAACTCGTCCCACGTTCCAATCAAAAGGAGAAAAGGTACAATCAGTAGCAAAAGTGTATGTTACATTTTATTCTGATATATTCAGTACAGTATCGTTTTATGAACTTAAAAGAATAACAAATGAATGCAGGGGCTTGTGGCTAAGTTATAACAGGCGCATGGGTCGATCGATCATCTCCGTGCCTCGGAAAGCACGTTAAAACGTTAGTCGCTGTCAGTCGTGGATCTTTGACAGTCGTTACGGGTCGTCAAAAGCCTGAAAGTCTGATAACGAGTCTTACCAAAGAGTATTACCTAGTTATTGGGTTGTGGAGGTCAAATAGGCAGTCGCTCCATGTAAAACTCTGGTATTCAGACTAGAAGCTGACCCCAACGTAGGTGGGAAAAGGCTAGGCAGATGATGATGACAAGAATGACATCATTATGTTGACAGATCTGTAGGTACCTATCTAAGTCATACAAAGGGGAGAATGAACAAAATGAATGAAATGAATGAACTACGTTGTCAAATTATGTAAATGTCAAGCATCTATAATCAAGATCGTATATAGATGGCCATATAATAAGGGCTTTATAGTCGGGGTTAGTACTTGTTGCATTACATCGCCATATTACGTGAAATACGCATCACAATGTTGTCACGCAAAATCCTGCATCCCGCGAGTAGGGTTTACCGCGCGACCAGAAAATATACAACGTTCCAACATCAATGGTCGGGCAGTAGCAAACCAGACACAACACCTGTCTGGTCAGAGAATCCTTCATTTTTTATGGAGGACGAGTGAACTCCCCCCCCCCCCCTTCCCACCCTCTACTTCGATAGGTTTTTATTTTCGAATGCTAGTCTTTGTATTGATAAGAGCTGAGTCATTGAACAACTTATTTAGAACCGATCTTCTCTAGCTTATGATTTATTTATCAGGGCTTTATTTATTTATAGCCTGTAATGATATGACCTTCTTTTCCATTTTCACTTACAAAAATATGTTTACGTGATCATTTTTGAGCAAAAGGTTTGTCCTAAGTCAAGTGTTATCGCCTTTATCCAATCGTGGAGGATGTTCGTTATCCCTGCATAGAAATAAAACCGTGGTACCTTTCTACATGGTACTCACACATTTTAGCTATAAAGAGGGTCCAAATTGCAATAAAGGTTACCTTATATTTCGTGATAAAGTGTCCGAGGTAACGTTTAAGCCAAAATAAAATAATGCGTGTAACATTCTTTTATTTTGGCTACTTTAACACATTGCTGTATTTTCTAAGCGGGTCTGTATCATAAACCTGTTGTATTTATTAGTAATTTTATTTTATTATTAAACCTATGTTATAATAAAAACTCTTTGGAAGTATAAAATATCTATTCATATAAATAAATAAAATACATAGAGGTGTCTGTTTGTAATGTCGAAACAACAGCTTTTTGCTAAATGCATGTGACAACTTCAATTCAATTCAATTCTAAATATTTTATTTCACATAAGCCTGTACATGGGCACTTATGAAACGTCAGAAGCTAGGTGCACGGAGTCAATTGGTCGTTTCCTATGGAGAAGAGCCGGCAAGAAACTCCACGGTTACTCTTTTAGAAATAGTTGGCTTTTACAATATTTACAAATAACAGTGTTATTTATTAGGTATGGGAGGACGGTTTGGGTCTCTCAACAAGTACCAAGAACACAAAACGATGATAGTCAACAAATCTACAGTCCAAGCCTACAGCGCTCTCACATTCACAAAATAGAAAATAATCTATATAAAGATAAATTAATTAATAAAAATAGGTTAACATTTAGGTTAGGTTAGGTTTAACATTTTTATCCGTTTGTTCCGGCTAATCTCCGTAACGGCTGGACCTATTTTGACGGAACTTTCACTTGCAGATAGCTGATGTTATAATATAAGGAGTGACTTAAATTACTTTTATTTTAGAAAAAGATTTAAGTTTCACGCGGACGAAGGTGCCGGCAGCAGCTCGTTCACTAATATAGACAATATTATTAAACTTTTTTTTTGTTTCAATAGTTATCGAATACGAGGCTGTTGGCCACTTAGATTAATTGAAAATCAAAAATCATTAATAATGTTTAATGTGTCTGCGTCTTAGTTGTGTTTCTCTCTTCTTCAATAATAATGTGAATATAATTATGAATGCTACCGGTTTATTAATTGTCAAACCAGTTTTGAGCTATCCTGTTACCAAGGCCCGCTTTATGAGCAAATGGAGAGGTGGCTCAGACAACAAAAAAAAAAAGAAACAGTGTGATTGGTCGCAAGTTCAAATTCCGTACGGTGCAAATATTTATTTGACAGACAGATCGTTGCGAGTGTTGGTGATTGAGCATGAGAGGATAAAATAAGGTACTAATCTAAAAAAAAAACATGATTGAGGAGCAGTCATTATCTGCTAAGCTTTTACTAACTAGTATGGGTTGGCTTCGTCTACCCGAATGTAGCCGAATATCAGTACAGGAGTAGTCCTAGAACCTAATTCTAGCCTCATTGTTGAATAAAATAAAACAGAAAAGTTATTTTAACTATCAACAGGTTAACTAAAGCGTTATCTCACAAGTTAAAGTCTTGACCGTGGCCCGGCGCACGCGCAAGGCCGCTCACTTCGCAACCACTTACTGCGCTATACGGACTAACTTGAATATGCATTGTGCTGATGTAACCCACCTGCCAATATTTACTTAAACATAATGTTTGGATGAGACTTTCAAACTATTACTGCTTATCTAATAGTGAAATGTGTTATATAAGTGGATGCAGTATTACATGTGTTTGTGAATTTGCATGTTTGGATGAAAAAGTGAACAGACGGATTTTATCCATATTCGCAACTTTATACGCGTTTTTGACAAGGTGAGGAGGTGAATACGACAGCATAATAAATTCATAAAATATATGTAATAATGTAGATAGTCTACAAACAAAAATCAGTCTAACTGATGATATTTGACCTATTTGAAGTCGGTTAAAATTCAATCAAATAGCCAGTCGGCTGATTGGCAAAACTCTAACAGTTGGCCAACACTAGATGAACTATAAAGAGACTGAAAAAAAAAACATTTTTATTTCCTATTCCATTTAGGGTCATACGGTACTTCTTCTTCTTCAACGTAACGACTTGAAGATCCACGAATGACAGCCGGGACCTTGCTCTCCGAGGCATGGAGGGTTCTCAGTATGTAAAGATGGTCACCGATCCACGGACCAACCCCGGGAAGGATAGCTTAACCCGACTGACCGACCTGGGCGTCTGTTATTACTTAGCCACGAGCCCCTCTTTTATTCTCTTCTTTCTCTCAGGTCTTTACAAAATCATACAAGATAATAAAACTTGTGAATCCTCTCTTTATAAGCATGTGTTGCGCAGTTTTATTAAACTCTCAAGTGCCTTGCAAACATAGTAGCTTTGTGTTAAGCAAGGTTTGCTACCATATCGGACGAACTTCATTGACCCCTGATATTTATATATTCAATAACGTAAAAGTGCACGGCGAGTATAATTTTTAACCGACTTCAAAAAGGGGGAGGTTCTCAATTCAATTGTATGTTGTTTTTTTATGTTTGTTACGCGATTACTCCGTCAATTATGAATTGAATTTGATGATTCTTTTCTTGTTTGGTAGGTCATAGGTACTTCAGAGGTTGTCCTATATAAATTTTTATTAGTAGTTTTTGAGTTAGCTTCAATAATACATATTTTTCCCACTTAGTAGCCTATGTTGATGATATGTTCCTGTCACTGTTATTTACATAGCAGGTAGTGGTATTCGAATTTGTGTGGGGTAGGTACCACAACTAAAATGTAAAAATTAAAAATTTTAACCAAAAAAAAAAAACATCCGACTTTAAAAAAATACACTACAAAGTCAAACTAGGTTTTTTTTTTGTAAAACGTTTATACAACCAAGTTTTATGATTATATTTTTCTGATCTGGTCTGATGATGCCTGGTCTCTCCCCAGTCGATATCATCGGACTAAGAGAACAGAGAGTGCAGATACACTCTCTGTTCTTTTGAAACACTGGTTTGTTTTGCGTAGACCCTGTGACCTTTAATATATCCTGCATATCTACGTGGCTATACTCTCCTTTGAGATTAGACGCCGTGACCGAAATTCGGTCGGGAGATTATATGTTAGTTACGGTTTAGATTATCGTCCGAAAAGTGTAATTGAAATAAATAATTATAATGCTCTTTGGTCTAGTGGTCGCAAGCGCTACTGCTGAGCATGAAGTCCTGGGTTCGATTCCCAGGTCGGGCAAATTGTTATTGGGTTTTTCCATCTGGAATTTCTCAGTAGCAGCCCGAAGTCTGGATTTGTGCCCGGTTGATGGCAATAAGCTCGCCCCCTATTATATGGGACTTAAACATCACTGGCGAAATGTGGGTGTACTATTAGTAGTATGTACACCTCTGCCTAACCCTTTAAGGATTACAGGCGTGATGTTTTGATAATTATAATGCCTAGAACCGAATAGACAACGTCCAAAGCGGGACAGCACCACAGTCTACATTCGAAAGTGCACCATTCTCGCAGCGTGCGCAGTTTACTGATCAAGGTAACGCAGTGCAACCTGCGCCCGCTTCGCACTATCAACACATTTACATATTTTTGTCGTGACCTTGTGTTTTCGTCTCTTTCTTTCTAACTGTTAATTACACGTGGTGATAGAGACAGCCGTCCATAACTATCTCTGGGATTTCACTCTATTTTTGACATTTGTGTTTCGTTGCATGTCACTGTAGTTAACAATTTATGGATTGGCACTGTCTATTAGATAAATTCGAAAATGAAGAAAAAATTGTGTTAAATTATTATCGGCCACATAACTTTTTTGGAGCTTATCTGGAGATGGTGAAAATGGCTTTAATTTTACAGCCATTTTTACCATCTCCAGCTTAGTTTAAAAAATATATATTGGCATAGTAGGTGGATCAAATTAGACATAAGTATTTCTAGCAGAGTCCAAGTTACAATCATATTACTCTATAGCGTAACTAAGGGGATCGTGTACAGTATCTTTTGGAAGATGCCTCTGCGCAACAGTGACGTGCTACAAAAGTGAGTAGTGCACCGAAAGTGCACCATGAGCAACACGAGATGATGTAATCTGTACGAGCGCTGGATAGCACTGCAACTGTGTGTGTGGCTTTTTAATATTTTGCCAAAGTTACGGTACGGTGCATAGGTTAACTACTGAAATCCATATTATACCTACATTGCTAATTTTACACAAAAACAAACTTTTAATTTTTTATACACCTCTGCTCGGCTCTCTGGTATATTTTTTTTTCCCATTTTTGTTGGTATTATTATTGTATAAGTAATTGGCTTATGTTCACTACCAACATGAACCTTTTTTTATTTTATGTATTAAAACTTAAAAGCTTTCGTAGTTTTTTTTTTGTAACACTTCCAATCTATAGGTACCTATATAGCCGTTGAATATAAATAGTATGAAATAGCTTAAATAAATAGTGTACCATAGTTTGAATAAATAGTAGCCAAGTGAGTGAATAAATCATTAATGTTTGAAATTAAATATTAGATAAAAATTCACAAATAGCTAATTGTATTTTATTTATTGATGAACTGTGTGATATTCTGTCGAATTGAACAAATACGCAACTAAAACAAAATGTATTAAACTTATTATTTCATAAAAACAATGTTAACGGCTCGTTAGAATTGCAAAGATCAAGGAACACAGACAACACTGAACTGGGAAAAGGCGGGAATTTTCAATATCTTACAAGTTGCGAGTTAATAAAAAAACAAAAAAAAAAGTACCCACCAGGTTTCAAAACATTGTCGGAGTCTCGTCGGTACAGCATACCAGCACTCCACGTGAAAAAATAGCCGAACAACACGAAAACCAAACAAAAATTCATCGTTTAAATGGCACGTATATACCAGGATCACAGTACGCGACAGGAGATATATTTCAACCTGTATTTATTTGACACTCTTCCGTGTCGCGGCGGG
The DNA here is from genome assembly GCA_948150665.1 of Conistra vaccinii. Classification (NCBI taxonomy): domain Eukaryota; kingdom Metazoa; phylum Arthropoda; class Insecta; order Lepidoptera; family Noctuidae; genus Conistra; species Conistra vaccinii. Next base: position 1,868,264 of record OX411324.1, read on the forward strand.
CGTTCTCGAGCTCACTCGAATAAAGTATCGAATGTATCGGTGACATTCTCGATACGGCCGGCTGGCATTGGGAGCTCGGAAATCTAATATGAATACGCTTTTGGTAAATACGTTCTAGAGTCGGAGGCGTATACCGTTGGCCGGGATCACCGACTCCACTGTAAATAATGTGAGACATGTGCTTAATAAAATCGGGATGTTCGAATTCAGAGGTGCATTTTATATGTATTGGATGCTGTCTTTAAAATGTCTTACGTAAGTACTAAAAAGGAACCTTATTAAAGGAAAGAAGAAAGAAAAATAGGCTTATTTATCATAGAAACACGTGCATACAAAAAGACAAGAGTAAACAAAATAGAGATCAGAAATAGTCGGCAGCTGCACGTCATGACTGTGTTATGAAGGCTTCCACACAGCACAGCGCTGATTTTCAGTGGTCACCCGAAAAAGACGTAATATCAGGTGGGGTAAGTGAAACGAAGAGGTAAGTGAAACACCCTACCCTATAGAATAAACTATGCAGTTCAGCTCTAATAGTGATCGGTCTATAAGCCACGATCGACGAAAAGATTTCAATGTTCTAGCACAGATGTCGCTACTATCATCCTGCAAGATTTTATAAAGAAACGAAATCTGACATCTTGTAAACTTCAAAACACGAGTTGGACGTGCTTAATCTTTTCTCTGGTTACAAGCAATTTAATAGTGTTTATGAAGATTTTTATAGATACGTAAAGTAACTGTATTTTATGTTCATATAGTTATTTCTAGCTAAAACGTGCAGGCTATTGAATTATCAGGCGGTAGAAATTCTATCCTCAAAAAGTACTGATTGGGGAAAGTGAAACAGTGATGGCCGGGGTAAGAGGAACATATGGCCCACTTCCCCCGTGCCAGAGTATAGAAACATTTTTTTGAAAAGTAATCTCGTGTCCTGTAATGTTTCGTTTTACTAGGTACTAGATTTATTGGTTACCGTCTTGTCTTGTCATATTCAGTCGTGAGAAATATTTAATATACAAAAAGTAGTTTGGAAATTCCAAAAGTGCACGCCTCATAACATACATTCATAAACGAAAAAGAAATTCAAAACATAGTTTCTAATAAAAATTAACTATTTATCACTTTTCATGAAGTATGTTTTGACTGCTGTTTTACCCATCAATATGGGTAAATTTCTAACCTCGCAATCGTTACGTAATGTCAAAGACTATATAATTAGATATTTACGTTGTGGGTTGCTAGGCAACACGTTAAGTCAAGGTTGGAAATATTTAGATAAAGATATTATATTTTAGTTAGTATTTTATTGATTATAATTAAACTACTTTGAATAAAAGAGCCATTTTCAATAGGGTTCCTTCTAGTGATAAATAGTTGAAGTTTAATTTTTCGTGGAAGTTATTACAGTTGAGTTGTAACATTTTTATTAAAACTTGTTTTCGTAAAAAAACGTCCTAAAAAGTTATAACTTTTCTCTGTACTGAACCATACCTGAACCTTCTGCTTACCCTGCAGCAGAAGGTTCAGGTATGGTTCAGTATAATAATAATCATATTGTACTAGACCATAACTGAACAATGACGGGAAACACAAGTGACTCTCCATCTTATTCAGCGTCTCGACTACATTAAAAGAAATACAACAATCCAACATTAACATAGAAAATACGGTTATAAACCTTATGTCACAGAATCAAGACCTTGAAAAAAAAATATCCCATTTAGAAAATCAGTCTAAAGAAGACAAAAAGTATATCACACTTTTGGAGAATAAAATTGAAGAAATTGAAACAGGAAGTCGTAAGGCCAACTTCGTTATAAAAAATGTGCCAAAAATTACCAATGAGTCTAAGCATGATCTTATAGATATGGTCCTGACCCTTTCCCAGAATATAAATTGTTCCATGGCCAAGTACGACATAAAGGACGTCTACAGAGTGCGTGGAAAAAACAATGAAAGCCAAAAGATGCCCATTGTTGTTGAAACCGGATCCACTCTGCTAAAAAATGAAATTATGAAATCGGGTAAGAATTTCAACATAAAAAACAAATCCAAGCTATGCTGCAAGCACCTCGGCTTTAAAACACAAGAAGATGCACCCATCTTCCTATCTGAGCATCTGACCCCTAAGGGATCTCGCCTACATTTCCTTGCCCGTGACCTAATAAAATCAGGAGCTTATAAATACTGCTGGACTGCATATGGAAAGGTCTATATAAAGAAGGAGGACTTAGCACCAACCATAATTATTAGAAGCGAAGAACAAATTCATCAACTGATAGTGAAAATATGACTCTTTACCGTTCACTCTCTTTGCCTACAAAGTATGTGTATAGCCGCGATGATGTCATTCCTACTGATACTCATAGTGTTTACAGTGATATACCCACTGAGTTTTATACGTTATAGTGCGACGCCGTTTAATTATAATACCATGGACATAGTAATAAGGTACCCTCTTATTTTATTTGTAAACTTAAAGTTGTTCACAGACCCTCATACACACTATATCCATACTGACCCTTTTATACAGTTCAATTTTGCTCTAAATCTAAATACATTCAGCCTTTACAACCCATACTTGCCGATAATGAATATTAACCCATGTAAACACTCATCACACACATCTCACACCCTCACTATAACTCAAATACACAACTGTAAACACACATATACCTCTCAAAATACATACACTGGTCATATAAAACCAATCCTTGATATATACAACTCACACAACTCTAAGTCTAACACCCTCACAACACAAATAATCACATACAAACATATAAAAATACTAACTTATGAGTTATCATACTTATCATGCACGCTGTTACGGAAAATAAAACCGGCTTGTTGTTCTCTTACATACCTAAACCTCAGTAGACTTTTCAGACATGTTTACGGTTATCTTGCAATGATTTTCATTCTATTAGAAAACAGTTCTTATGAGTGATACATTACAAACAGTCCATGAGATAGACAAACTTGAAATTGCGAACACAATTGAATGCGACTGTTTGAATCTTACTAAACATATTTTTGTGAAGAAAAATGATTTGACTATTTTCTCACAAAATATAAGGAGCATATACTGCAACTTTGATGCTTTTGTTGTTATGTTGTCGACCTTTAAGTTTGAAACCGATGTGATAATATTAACGGAATGCAGATTGAATACTAATAAACCATTACCTCAACTTACTAACTATCACTCATATGTAACAACACGGCAGATGAACCAAAATGATGGGGTTGTAATTTACATAAAAAACACGCTAGAATCACAAGTTCAAGAAATAAACTTGAATGGGGCGTCTTGTCTCCAACTGGACATACTAAATAATACTGTCTTGTGCATTTATCGATCCCCGTCAAACACAAACCCTGATATTTTTTTGGATTCACTTAGTTTACACTTGGATTCAATAGCTCCACAGAAAAACATAGTGATAGCGGGGGACATAAATATTAACATTAGGTCCAGGGATGCAGAATTGTCTCATGAACGAAAAAACCGAAATAGTTACCCTAATATGTTGTCGGCCTATGGCATATTACCTGGTCATACCTTACCCACAAGAGAACTGAATTGCCTGGACCACTTCATGTTACGAATTCATAAAAAGAAGACATCTGCTTCAATTGCTATCTTACAAACCACAATTACTGACCACTACACTACGTTTTTATCACTTTCTAAAATAAAAAACAAAGCGGTTACCAATAAAACTTCTACTAGTGTAAATTTTGAACAAGCACTAAATATTTACAGGAAAAGAATCTTGCCGAGTTGTTATTTTGCAATGATCCAAATCTCGTAACTGACCTACTCATTCAGAAACTGACTGATTCTATTAATAATAATACCACAACAACAAGCATCCCAAATAGTAAACGTATAATCAAACCTTGGATCACCCCGGGAATACTGCGCTGTATAAAAAATCGCAATAAACTGCAAAAGAACTCTCGGTGCGATCCGTATAATGCAATTTTAAAAATCACATACTGTCGATACAGAAATTTTTGTAATAGTCTCATCAAAAAAATAAAAAGAAAATATGAAAGAGAGTTACTCACAAAATCGGTTACAAACACTAAGTTACTCTGGAAAAACATAAAATCAATCACCTACTCAAATAAAATAAATAGACAAAGCGCAGAATTGTTAAGTATCAAACCGTCTCCAACTGAATCAGTCAACTTCGTAAACGATTACTTTGTGAATATTGGGAAAGAATTAGCTCAGAAAAATTCAACCAAGGACTAATAAAACCCCTTCTGATCGACCTAGCATTTCTCCACCGCAAACTAACTCCTTTGTGCTCTTGGACACTGACCCAAAAGAAGTCGAAACAATTCTGATGAGCCTGAAATCGACAAGTGCCCCGGGATGGGATAGTATCTCCACTGGTTTCTTAAAATATGTTTACAAAGAAGTTGTTCCCATCATTACCCACCTAGTCAACCTTTGTTTCAAAAATAGTACTTTCCCAGCCCCTCTGAAAAAATCAATTATTACACCGGTACACAAGGGAGGGAGCAGGGATGACGTCGGTAACTACAGACCTATCTCTGTCCTACCAGCTCTGTCTAAGATTATTGAAAAACTAACTAATACTAGACTCATAAACTACTTAAACAAATTTAAATTACTATCATCTACACAATTTGGTTTAAGACAGGGATTATCCACCGAGGACGCAGTTGCTGCCCTCAGCTCACTAGTTACCGAACATCTCGATACAGGAAGTAAATGCTTAACGGTATTTCTAGATCTAAAAAAAGCTTTTGACACCGTTTCTGTTCCAACCCTTGTGACCAAGTTGGAAAGAGAAGGAATAAGAGGAGACCCACTCAATTTTTTCAAAGACTACCTGTCAAATAGAAAGCAGAGGGTTAAGATAGGAGAATATATTAGTGACGATGCGGATGTATCATTCGGTGTACCGCAGGGAAGCGTGTTAGGCCCTACATTGTTTCTTACGTATATTAACGATCTCTGCAACTTAAAGGTCGATAACGCAAACATCTTCTCTTACGCGGATGATACAGCTGTTGTCTTTTCCGGGAGTGACTGGTCCGATGTTAGGCGAAATGCGGAAATGGGCATGGCCCAAATAACAAACTGGCTCAATGACAATCTACTCACACTAAACACATCAAAAACGAACTACATCTGTTTTAACATCTCGAATGGTTCACAACCAAATGAAGCTTTTAGCATCAAAGTACACTCATGCGATAAAGCTACAAATAATAACTGTAGGTGCCCTGCAATTAGTAAAGTCTCACAAACTAAATACTTAGGCGTCATAATTGACCAAAAATTATCATGGTATGCTCATCTGGAGCATGTTACAGGAAGAGTTAGGAAACTAGGATGGATATTTAAAACATTAAGACATGTCATCCCCACAAATATAAATAAAAAAATAGGCTCTCATAGAAATCTCCTTAATGAAGTTTATGTGGCACTTGTGCAATCAGTTATAGTTTACTGTATCCCCATATGGGGCGGTGCAGCAAAAACAAGATTTATAGACGTAGAACGAGCACAACGAGCATTAATAAAAATAATGTACTTTAAAAAGATAAGATTCCCTACTGACAGTCTTTACCAGATTAGTGGCCTGCTTTCTATTAGAAAACTGTACATCACCTCACCACCACAGTCCTAAAAAAACATAAGACACTTCCCTATAACGCAAACACAATATCAAGAAGACGGAAAGATATAATTGCTCAAATCCCACAAACTAAAACAAAATTCGCTGCTGTACAATATAACAAACGTTCTGCTCATCTTTATAATAGGGTAAATAAGGAGATATACATATACACTAAACAACCACATGAATGTAAAAAAATGCTAACAAACTGGATAAAACCATTAACTTATGAAGATACTGAGGCCCTCCTGCAACACATAGTTTAACTCACTCGTTTTCTCTGCACACATTTTTACCTACACGCACACTCACCTACACACACACACACATTCACCTACACACACACACACCCATTCACCTACACACACACACACACACAATCCCCCCCTATCCCCATACCATACACATTTACACAATCTGTAAACAATGTCATCATATTCTGTTCCACTATATTTTGTTAAAATTTTCGTGCTAAACATTGTACCTAATTTATAATTTATTCTACTTGTTCTATACTCAACTGTTTTATTTTGTTTAAAATTTTCGTGCTATGGAAGAGCGGAGTCTCCTAATACAGGCATTTTTTGCTTAAAAGGAGGCTCCAATCATAAACTTGTTGTACAGACTTGGTTATGAAATAAACAAATTTTAAATTTAAAATAAACAAATTTTAAATTTTTTTAAATTTAAAATTTTTACACCCGTATTAAAGAATTTAACGTTTTATTAAGAAAATTATATTATTATCTTCCTTACATATTATAAAACGCAATGTTTCTCAGTCTGTCTATCCCTTTGTGCTTTCATAACTCGAGAAACGCTGATTCGATGTTTTTCGTAAGCATAATCTGTCTCATTCCGGGGCAACGGTTGTGTATTATCCTATTTTACTTTTTTACCTACTCTATTAATCCACGCTAACAGAGCTATGGGAAAACTTAATATAATAATATAAAACACAAAGCGTTTAAAAGAAAAAATTGATAATTAGATTAATACTTAATTGATTAATAGGATGATTAAAATTTCAAATAGAACTGCACCATTATTTCTACCGGCTATTATACATATGTATAAAACTACATTGATATCAACAATTTGCTGTAAAACATAATTCAGTATAATTTAATAAAATGTAATGAAGATCACAAACTATGATACAATTTTTATTTTTTTGGTGTGCATAAGTGACACGACCATTACTAAATGATGTTTATAATGTGAGGCTAACCTAGGCTGGCTAAATGTCCCTGAAAAGAGCAAACGCGTGTAGAGTTAGAGACGTCACATGTATACTAGAATAAAATGGAACTAACATGGAAAACTTGTTTTTTCAAAGAAAAAAACACTATTTCTCAAAAGTTTACCAACAACGCTCCCTGTCAATGTCATCCAATACCCAAATTATCCGTGTAGCCCTGTCGAATAAAGTTCAGTTACAGTCCTTATCATTATTAGCCTAAAGCAGTCCACTGCTGGACATAGACCTCTGCACTTGCACGCCATCCGGCTCGATCCTCGGCAACTCTCATCCAGCTGCTATCAGCCATCCTGCGAAGACGTCGCTCCACCTAGCCTGAGGGCGTCCTACCTTTTTTTTCGCAAGTCATCAAATAACTTCTCCCGCTCTGGGAGGAGCAGGAGGGCATATCAGACTCTTACTGACTAAAACTCACCCGTGTTCCTTCAGATGCCAGGGACCACGGTATCCCTTTCGGACTTTCCCGCAACCCCGGCTGGCATCGGCCCTAGCAGACCACTTCAGTTGTGCTGACATCTCTTTGAGGCGCGCGTGGCACACAACGCGCCATCGACCCGGGCGTGGTCCTTATCGGACGGCGAGCTACTCATCGCTCTCCGTCCGCAAGCCCGCGTCTACGGTGGCTGGAAATCGGCTTGCGATTCCTGATGCTCAGGGCCCCTCCTGCGGCGGTTAGACGCGTGAGGGTATGAAATTTGCCTCTTCCTCACGTGCTCCGCCTCCTCCTTCGCAAGCATTACTGCTCTGCAGAAGGAGGTGACGAGTTCCCATGTTCTCTCGCTCCGTACCATGGCCTGGATTAGGCCGGACGCGAGAGGTCACCGCCGTTGATCACCTCCACGAAGACACGGCGGTGCTCGCCCAAGCCGGGCAGACGTCCACCGTATCCTCTACCGTGTCTTCCGGGTGATCCATACAGTGGTGATACCCGGGCGTTTCCTCCCGCCTTATCCGGAACAAGAACCTGCCTAAGCAGCCGTGCCCGGTTAGGACCAGCGTCAGGCGGAAGGTGAGGACGCCGTGGCGCCTTTTTAGCCACTCTTCAAAGAGGGGACTTATCACCACAATTGTGGCGTGCCCAGCACTGGGTTGCGACAATCGCACTCTCCATGACACTATGAGATCCCGCTGGAGCTCTGTCCGCTGTGCTGATATATCTCACGGCAGCGGAGTTACACGCCGGCGTTTCACCTCCTTGCGTCACTCCCAGATGTGCGCGAGAACTTTCGCCTCCAGATCCCATGGCGGCAATCCGGGAAGGAGGCTCGCCGCCTCACCAGAAACTATTTTGCCACGAGCCCTTCAATCGATAGATCGAGTTTTAGAGAGAGATGACACTAAAGACAAAGTCGAACTTGTGCTATGTTAACTCACTTTTACACGTCTAAAAATATAAAATAATAAGCTTAGAAGCTAGATTAAATAATAAGAGAGATCCGACATTTCCTTTCTGACTACCCTTGTGAAGAAATAGCGAAATAAACTCAGGGGTCAAAGTCTATTTTAAAGTCCAGACATAATCTTGTTCAGTTCATGTAGATTAGTGTCAGAAATGGTGTTTTGAGGAAAGAACTTGAGTGGACCTGTCCAGTCAGAGTCCTGCTCCCATTAATGAGCCCTTATATTTACAACATTCATTCAACTCCTATGAAAATATTTCATCATCGCCTACATTTACTCAAGAAAATGAAAATAACGAATTTATAAATTTTACCATACCATAACACAAACTGTAAAAATGCAAAAACTGTTCGGTATCACTTTGAGAATTGTACTTTTACTCGTACTAATTGTTTCAATAACAGTGCAAGACTGTTTTTAGGGTTCCGTACCCAAAGGGTGACAAACGGAACCCTATTCATAAGCCTCCGCTGTCCGTCTGTCTGTCAGCGAGCTCTATCTCATGAACCGTAATAGGTAGGCAGTTGAAAATTTCACAGATTGAGCATTTCTATTGCCGCAAGAGCAAAAAATAATAAAATTAAAAATTAAAGGGGGGTCGCCGTGCAATAAAATTAAATTTTGAAAAAATATCATCTGACTCTGGCATGTGGGATATCATTTTCTAGAGCTCATCGAGTAGAGAATAAATATAATTTTTATTTGTTTTTATCTTCAAAAATGATGAATTAGGGGGCCGTAGAAGTTGTCTGTTTTAGACCATTTTTGTACGAGCTCTATCTCAACAACTAAACAAATTAGGAATTTGAAACTTGTGTGTATCATGTAACATATACTGTTTATAATCAACAAATACTAAAAACGCCGATTCATAACGTATTTTATATAATATGGGCGATTTTCAGCAACTTAAAAAAATAATTTTGTATTTCATGCTAATATTGCGATATAAATTCCACAGATAACTATTTAATAGTCGGAGTAATGACATGGAATTAGTAAGTACCTACTATCATGGCAGCATATACTATTTCGATCATTTAAATTTCGATCATCCAAAAAGGTCTACAAAATAAACTTTCTTCACAAGATTTTAAAACCGGCCAGTATTTTTTGAGTTTAAGAACTTTATCGACTTTTTTCAAAGTATCCCTAGACGGTTTTGATGTGTGTACCTCATGTTAAAACTACACTCCAATAGACAATATATTCAGTAACATTGAAATGAATGCTGGCACATACAGTGTACTACTCAGTTACCTTAAACCGTTGTGGATACAATTTCATATTGAGAAAAATTATTGGTGTAAAAATATTCGGCCACGCGGCGGCCAATCTCAACGGAGACTGGCCTTCGGCGCGGGAGATATTATAATAGTGCATAAGTGTGTGCGCAGACACGAGTGCACTCTCTTTTCCCTCATTCTCATAGTCCGATGGGATGTGTAAAAATAATAAGTACGAAATAATAGATTTCTGTATGACTATCAAAAATAACGTAAATAAATACCTGTATTGACCCGTGCGTTTGCACTGGCGAAACATCACGACAAAACATGTTGAAATCTCTAGTTCCTGTCAAACATTGTATGAAACATTGACAGAAAATAGAGATTCCAACATGTTTTGTTGTGAATGTTTCGCCAGTGCAAACGCACAGTTATAATTAAAATTTGGCGTACTACTTACATTATATTTTGTACAATATAGTCTGATTTAGCAAGAGAAATCCATTAATTTATAAATAACTAGCTTTACCCGGCCCGGCTTCGCACGGTTAGCACTAAGTACTTCGGCGCACCTACCTTTCCTAATTACCTATTTCTACCTAATTACCTACCCTACCTACCTACCCTACCCTACTTACTAGCGTAGGTAGGTACCTAACCTACCCTACCTACCCTACATATCTAACTGCTTACCTACCATATATACCTATTTATACCTACTAATACTATGTTAGTAGCAAGTAAATAACTTTGACTTTAGTTAATGTATGTTACTGGATAAAGTTAACTTAATATTTTTCTCTTAAAATAAATGAAATATACTCCTACACCTATATTTTAACACAACAACATTTTTTCATTAAAATTAGACAATTTCTTTACAAATCTTTGTTTTTTTTATAGCGCCTCTGTTGTTACCTTTACGAAAGTATTACAAAAATTCATAGTGTTAAATCTTGTACGACATGGTATGGAACCCTTCGTGGTCGAGTCCGACTCGCACTTGACAGATTTTATTTTGTGTTAGTGTGTTGGAAAACGTCGTATGAAACGCGTGAGTATCATTACACCGTTATGGGAGTCGAGTGTTACCAACAGCACACTTGCATCATAATTATTGTCAACCACCATACAACCTTACAAGTTAAAGTTAACCAAATTTTTCTATACAATATGTGTATTTCTGAGAACAACTTATTAAAACACGATAAACAGATTTTAGCACGTTTTGTGATTTTTTATTGTAAAAACATATTTTTTTTCGCGAATTCCAGGTTGGGATATAATTATGATTGTAGCGATGTGTTGCAAGTTACACCCGCGTTGCCGCCCGCGTCTAGGATAGCCCTTGCTTCCCCCTGCCCGCGCTCGCTCGCGTGGTCAGTCGGCTCCCCGCTACGTATCGAGATAGACCGCGCCGCGCACGCTGCGATCGTGCGACGGGCGGACCGCTATTTTGTACGCTGATTACCTCTCGTGAATACGTTGTAAATCTTCTAATGTTATAATCTAATACATAATAAACATATTGTGTTATAAATGGCGCCCAACTCGTGGCACGTGCTCCGTACGGCAAATACGTACCTACGAAACGAAAAATAACCGACGCGAGTGCGAACGAAATCCACGCGAACAGTGTTTAGTGTTCTACCTAGTCACGGATCGAGTAATTAGTGCACCTACTGGACTATACTGCTGTTATTTACCGTTTGCGTTCATCACCGAGTGTTACCGTCGAGAAAATGCCGCCAAAAACACGCGGCGCGCACGCAAACTTGGAGGAAAACGATGGTTCCAGTAGTGATGAGGAAAGTCACGCGATAGCTAACCCCGCGAGCGTGAACACCACGGCAACTGCTACACCGATCCCGGCAACGACATGTGGTAACATGATTTCCATGTCCGAAGAACAGCTCACACGATTGTTATCCAACGTCATGAGAAGCGTCGCGACGTCGACGCCGACGTCAACGAGTAGCGACCCTACGGGACCGACTCAACCCACCGCTACACACACTGGACCGCCCGTGCATGGCATGCACGGCATGCACAGCAACTTTACCCGGTGCACGGCCCGCTTCGACGGAGCCGCCCGCAGTACCGAAGCCCTAGAAGCATTTGTCGAGAGCGTGCTCATCTACAAAGAGTGCGCAAGTGTATCCGACGAACATGCTCTTCGAGGTCTACCAATGTTGCTGACCGGAGACGCCGCAGTGTGGTGGCAAGGAGTGAAATCTACCGTGGAGACCTGGGACGCCGCGATACGCCGCCTTCGATTCATGTACGGCGCCCCGCGCCCCGCCCACCGGATCTTACGAGAAATATTCGCGCGCGAACAAAGTGATAACGATAGTGTCGATTCGTTTATATCGCGAGTGCGAGCAGAAATGTCGCGTATACCTTATAAGCTACCAGATGTTATGCAAGTAGACATAGTTTACGGCCTTTTACATCGTAAGTTCCGTAAAAGAGTGTCACGCGATAGTATAAGTAGTGTCGACTGTCTACTCGAGCGAGCAAGGTATGTTGAGGAGACGCTAGGCGAGGTAAGTCATTCTCAATCAGTAATTCAGTCTCATAACGCGAATATCTCGACTAATAACAGTAATAACACTGCAAGTTCCGCGAAATGTCGAAATGTAAACATTAACCCTCCGACGGCGACGGTTAATCAAAGTAACCCTTCGCGCGCTGTGTCCGAATCTAGTTCGAATATTTGTAACGAAACGAATTCGAATACGAAACGTGTTCGACCGCGCTGCGCTTTCTGTAAACGGTTTGGTCATTCGATAGATGAATGCAAAATTAAAATAAAATCGGGTGACCAATGTAATAATAATGCACCGCTGTCTTGTTACGGCTGCGGTCGAGAAGGAGTAATACGCTCGAAGTGTCCGACGTGTAAAGGCACGCCCTCCGCTGATAAGGCGAGTTCTGCTGATAAGGTGAGTTTTCAAAGTGCTATCACCCATGAGTCTGATCTGTCACACCCTACGGTCAAGATAGAAGTTGCGTCTTTAGTAGGTGTTGCAGTGCTGGATACAGGTGCTACTGAGAGTCTCGCTAGTCCCGGACTCTATAAAATATTATTAGATAGCGGGACCACTTTTACGAAAACACGTCGCAACCTCGGCCTCGCCGATGGGACGCAGCAGGTACGTGAGTTATTATCATGTGACACGAATGTCACCATTCAGGGACGTGTTATCCCCACCACTTTCCTAGTGATACCGGAGGCGAATAATAGGACGCTTCTGGGACAGGACTTTATCGCTAGAGCAGGTATATTAGTGGACCTCCAACATAACTGTTGGCATTTTAGTCATTTACCAGGGCAGAAGTATACTTTTGTGCAGTCTTTTAGCCTTACATCCACCAGCGATGCAGAGCTGATGCAGGTTGATACCACCGGCTTGGCGCTGAGAGAGGATGAAGGAACGAAGCTGTCACCTGCTCAAAAGACACAGCTCAACCAGTTCATAACTGAGAGAGTTGAACGCTTCGCCACCGAAGGACCTCCTACAACTTACGCCACTCATCACATTCGGGTTGACGAGAAGCAGGAACCGACCGCTTCACCACCTTATAGGATGTCGCAAGGTAAGAGAGAGTTGTTGGACGGTGAGCTTGAGAAGCTGCTGCGCGCAGATGTAATAGAGGAGTGCGAGTCGCCGTGGGCTGCCAACGTCGTCTTAGTTGCGAAGAAAGATGGCGGAGTCCGCTTATGTGTGGACTACCGTAAGCTCAACGCCGTGACGGAGCCGGATAGGTACCCGCTCCCGCGCATGGAAGACGTGCTTCATGCAGCGAAGACGACCAGCTACATGACGACGCTAGACCTCCACTCCGGTTACTTTCAAGTTTGTGTCGCTGAAGAAGACCGCGACAAAACAGCATTCGTTACACCCTCCGGCACCTACAGGTTTAAAAGGATGCCGATGGGCCTTCGCAACTCTGGCGCCACGTTTCAGAGATTAATTGATCGTTTCAAGTCGAACCTGAGTGTGCCTATTCGAGGACACATGGTAAGTGACAGCTCCGATATCCCACCAGACCCCCAAGGAAGTAGGCCTGTGACTATTCTCGGATATCTGGACGATCTAATAATCCTGTCACCGAGTTTCGAAGGTCATATTGAAGATCTCGAAGCTATCTTCGACAGACTCAAGAAGTTCGACCTTCGAGTCAATCGAAAGAAAAGCTGCTTCGCCCGTGACTCTGTGAAATTCCTTGGTCACATAATTGTTCCTGGAGGTCTACAAGTAGACCCAGAGAAAACCTCAGCTATTGCTGACATGCCTGCCCCGAAGAACGAGAGGCAGCTCAAAGGATTCCTGGCCACATCTAGCTGGTTTCGAAGGTTTGTACCGAACTATGCTACAATCGCCAAGCCTTTGACTGACCTACTCAAGAAGAACAGTAGTTGGAGATGGCATGATGAGCAGCAGGCTGCTTTCGAGCGCATCAAAGACCTCCTGGTCACCGCTCCCATTCTTCGCCAAGCTGACGAGTCCAAGCCTTTTTCCCTCCGGACAGATAGCAGTGGCTACTGTCTCGGCGCAGTTTTGATGCAGGGGGAGGGCCCCGACGAAAGGCCCATAGAGTACGCCAGTCGCCTACTCTCGCCAGCCGAGCGCAACTACACCACCACTGAGCGCGAAGCTCTTGCCGTCGTCTGGGCGGTCACGAAGTTCAGAGGTTACGTGGAAGGCTCAGAAGTAGTAGTTAAGTCCGACCATCAGCCGTTACGTTGGCTGATGAGCCTTAAATCTCCCAGTGGTCGTCTTGCCAGATGGGCATTGACCCTCCAGGCCTATAATCTGCAGATACAGTACACTCCCGGAAAGGTGAATGTGATTGCCGATGCACTAAGCCGCCCAGCTTGTTGCGAGGAAAACCCAGCTGGTTGCGAGGTATGCTTAGTGACCGTAGATATGCCACATAGGACACCTGAGGATGTGCGCTCTAACCAACTCAAGGACCCAGAGCTGAAGAGTATCGTCGAGGACCTCGAGACAACCGACGATCCCTTCAGGGGGAGAGGATGGTCAGAGAGAGGATACCTGGTATCTGATGGTGTATTGTACAGGTGCGCACCCGAATCGGAAGACGCCGAGTCCGCCTGCCTCGTGGTTCCTAAACACGAGAGAGAAGCTGTCCTCGTAGAGTTCCACGACGCTCCCACAGCAGGGCACTTTGGTGCTGAACGTACCCTACAACGTATCAGATTACGATACTTTTGGCCAGGTATGAAGTCTTTTGTCACAGACTATATTAAACGCTGTGCAGCTTGCCAGCGATATAAGATAGATAACAGGAAGCCTGCAGGACTACTCCAGACTCCTGCACCTACTCGGCGATTCGAAGTGGTTTCGGTCGACTTATTCGGACCCCTACCAAAGACTTCGAAAGGTAACCGTTGGATTTTAATTCTAGAAGACACGTGCTCCCATTGGGTTGAGCTATTTGCGTTGGAGAAGGCCACCAGCATGGAATGCGCTGAGATTTTAATATCCGAGGTCTTTCTGAGGTATGGAGTCCCGCGCAGGATGATCAGCGACAACGGAGTTCAGTTTGTTGCTGAGGTGATGCAGCAGGTCTGTCACGTGATGGGTATCAAACAGTCTTTGACACCGTTGTATCACCCAGAAGCGAACCCCGTTGAGCGCAAAAATCGTGACCTTAAACCACAGTTAGCGATACTGGTAGGAAAGGATCACGCATCGTGGGATACTCACCTCGCGGCCATAAGGTTCGCGATGAACACCGCTGTTACAGCGAGCACTGGATTTTCACCAGCTTTCCTTACCTTCGGGAGAGAGCTGCGCGCGCCATCAGACGTCGTGGCAGACATGAAGACCATTGTGGACAGCGATAATTTCGTCCACAATATCACTCCTTACCTTCGTAAGTTGTCGACGGTGCTGCTTGACGCCCGAGATGTCCACGAACGTAACCAGTCTCTGCAGAAGAAGTACGCAGATGAAGGCAGACGCGCCCCTCCAGAATACAAGGTAGGTGATCTCGTTTTGTTGAAAACGCAAGGTATGAATGATGTCGGCCCCGGGCAGTCTGCGAAGTTTATACCCCGGAGAGATGGCCCTTACCGCATCCGCGAAGTAGTAAGCCCTACTACTTACCTAGTGGAAGGAGTTACTAGAGGTGAGCACGTAGGACGTTACCACGTCTCTGACTTGACTCCATTCATCGGTGATGTCGAGGCTCCGGTTAGAGAAAAGCGCAGACGCGGTCGACCGCGTAGATTTGATTGCTAGCCCGAACGCGAGGGCGCTATGTTCGAACTAGAGGGGGAGTGTGTAGCGATGTGTTGCAAGTTACACCCGCGTTGCCGCCCGCGTCTAGGATAGCCCTTGCTTCCCCCTGCCCGCGCTCGCTCGCGTGGTCAGTCGGCTCCCCGCTACGTATCGAGATAGACCGCGCCGCGCACGCTGCGATCGTGCGACGGGCGGACCGCTATTTTGTACGCTGATTACCTCTCGTGAATACGTTGTAAATCTTCTAATGTTATAATCTAATACATAATAAACATATTGTGTTATAAATGTAGATACTTTACAAAACATGCATTAAAATAAATTGCCTTCTCTTATGAAATACAATAACGTCATTATTTTCAAATAGGTATAAATTCTATTTATGCACTACGTTTCAATTGCAGGAGCTAAACTATTAGATAATTATGATGGTAACTTGCCTTTTGTTAAAATGCATGCTGCGCATTTAATTATGTATGATTTGATTTCACAAAAACTATGTATTCTCATAAAATTTTGAGCATCAATTTATTTAATTATGAACATTTCCGAAACTCGGTAAGTAATCGATTTTATCATTGTTATTAACGCTCATATAAAACGGAATGGACAGACTGATTTTTTTTTGTTTTTTACTAGGCATACTGTCGTGTAGTTTCTTTCTTAGTCATTTTTAGCAATGAGCTACTCTACAGCATGTCTCTGTGCGTTTCTGCTGTACTTTCTAATGAACAATTATCAAGTAAGTTTATTAAAATATTCTGTATTTTGGTTCTAGTTCAGGATATAGATAAGAAACCATTTTTTAGGGTTCCGTACCTCAAAAGGTAAAAAAAGGAACCCTTATAAGATCACTCTCTTGTCCGTCTGTCTGTCCGTGTGTCACCACCGAATTTCTCAGGAACGGGTGGTTGAAATTTATACCAGATACTGAGGTATATTAGTAGTCCCTATAAGTTTTATAAAATCTAGGTCCTGAGTCAACACGATAAAAAGAGATTTTCGCGAAAACTTGTAAGTACCAAAATTTACTTTATCATTTAATTTTTTTCGGAGTTTCCCTTAACTTGTGCTGTAAGACCAGCTTTTAACCAAAATTTACAATCCTAGGTTAACCGGAAGTACCCTATAGGTTTCGGGTCGAAAACCTTTAAGGTAGTCCGTTGACCCGTTGAAATCAAGGTCTTCAGCACAAAAATAAAGGACCGAACCCTCTGTGCGCGAGTCCCACTCGCTCTTGAATGGTGTTTTTTTTACAAATATGTATATAATTAATGACCGTCGTTATTAATTATATACATAGTAGAATAATTAATATATACTAATAATTAATATATACTAATAATTAATACATACTCGTATAATAATTAATGACCGCCTCGTTGATCTAGTGGTTGCAAGCGTTGCTGCTGAACATGAGGTTCTGGGTTCGATTCCCAGGTCCCGTGAAGTGTTATTGGGTGGTCAGGGCTCTAGAGAGAGGAACCTCCTCACTATGCGTGCCGTGTCTAGGAGTACTGCTTTCTGAATCAAGCCCTTGACCCAGCCGCGCAATGAGAGCCTCCTGAGGTCGAGGCTCTCCGCTATTAGGCCATTAACCGTTACGATTATCGGTACAATGATTGCAGAGTCCACGTCCCACATGTCGACAACCTCGTGTGCTAAGTCAAGATACTTGATTTTTTTATCTTTCTCAGCTTTTACGAGATTCTCGTCATGATAGGGACAGCAATATCAACAATCATTGCACGGCGTTCTCGTCGATCTATCACCACAATATCAGGCTTATTAGCTACAATAGTCCTGTCAGTGATGATAGATCGATCCCAATACAATGTGGCGTAACCATTCTCGAGAACTGGGTCGGTTACATACCTGTAGTATGGTACTTCTGACTCCACAAGGTTGTATTGCAAGGCAAGTTGCTGGTGGATAATCCTAGCCACTAGATTGTGTCTGTGCAAGTACTCGCCGTTAGCAAGACGAGAACAACCGGAAACAATATGTCGGATTGATTCACCGGGACGGTGGCATGCCCGACAAATGTCAACCGTACCATCCTTGACAATGTATTTCCGATAATTATTCGTCATGATAACTTCATCCATAATCGCACAGACAAAACCTTCGGTTTCTCCGAAGAGGTCGCCGAAGCGCAGCCAGGATATAGACGCCAAAAAGTCTACGTCAGGCCCATGGAGGGCCCGGAAAAAGCGTCCGTGAAGCTCTTTGCCTTGCCATACTTCCTTACGATCGTTAGTATCCAGTACTGCAGGTTTGCGCCAGTTCTCTTTCGCCAAGGAGAGCGGGGTGAGGCCCTTGTCCACTGCGACCACATCTCGGTGCATCCCCACTTCAGTTTGAAGGAAATATTCCCTGAGACTGTAAATCTCGCGGTTGTGGAGGGTTTTGGCATTCAAGAAACCTCGACCCCCACACTTCCGCAGGATGTACAGTCTCATCAGTGATGACCGTGGGTGATGCATCCGATTTGCTGTCAGCAATGTACGGACCTTCCTATCCAGAGCGTCAAGTTCCGTCTGAGTCCATTTGAGTATGCCGAATGAGTACATCAAAACCGGCATGACCCAACCGTTGAAGGCACGCACCTTGTTTCCGCCTGATAAAAGACTATTTCGTACCTTATTCAGGCGGCCAAAGAAACGCTCCCTCAACTATTGTTTCATGTCGGCAACATTGATGCCTAATGCTTCCGACATACCCAAATACTTGTAAGTTTCAGTTGAGGAGAAGGATCTAAGGTGTATGGAATCCGAGAGTTGGGTTCCCACGGATTCCATAATCCCCCCTCGCTTTACATGCATGACTGCACATTTGTCCACACCAAATTCCATCCTGATGGCGCTACTGAACGTTTCTGTTACCTTCAGTAGCTCCATCAGTCGCAAATTGTTGGGGGCAAAGAGTTTCAAGTCATCCATGTAAAGGAGGTGAGATATTACCTGACCACTTCTTCTCAACCGATAGCCTAGACCTGAATCCTCCAGCAGTGTGCTTAGAGGATTCAAGGCTAAGCAAAACCAAAGCGGGCTCAGACTATCGCCCTGAAATATTCCCCGCTCAATCCTGATCGGTACATCGATCCTCCGGATTTGTCGACATCCTGGGTAGAGAAGGACCGTCCTCCATTGCCCCATACATGACATCAGGAAGGTGCGCAGAGTTGCATCTATCTTGTACAACTCCAGCACCCTCATGAGCCATGTATGTGGCACCGAATCATTGGCCTTCTTATAATCTATCCAACATGTTGACAAATCCTTCCGGGATCTACGGACCTGTTGGTTTATGGTCATGTCTATAAGGAGCAGCTCCTTAGTACCGCGGGACCCATTCTTACATCCATTCTGAGATACAGACATAATGGAGTTGGAGTCAATATGTTGTACAATTTTTGCTCTAAGAATGGATGTAAGAACTTTATAGACCGTCGGTAAACATGTGATTGGTCTATAGTTTTTAGGTTCCGCAGTACTACCCGATTTATAGAGCAGGTGGGTAACTCCTGTCGTAAATAACACTGGTAGCGACCCAGTCTCTAGAGATGACTGGAATTGCGAGGCTAAGCAGGCGTGTGATCTTTGTAGCCATTTAAGCCAGAAATTGTGCAGTCCGTCCGGTCCTGGAGATTTCCAGTTAGGCAACGGACGAACTGCACGGGCTACATCCAGAGGGCTGATGTTAATAGCTTTCATGTCTGGTATTGAATCATACGTCCGCTCAACAACACGCATCCAATCACCTTCAGTGTGACTGACGGGCACCGACCAGATGCTTCGCCAAAAAGCACTCATGGCCTCATTTTCCGGTGGACGCGCGTCAGTCACACCTTGAGTGGGAATGGGTCGCTCCCATGCTCTGTATCCTGTGTCCTTTCATCGCTCTGGAACATGCGGTTCTGAGTGTATCGATCCACTCTTCACCTATACCGACGGATACGGTTTGCCCATGCATAAACTTTCTGCTTCAGGAAGTCGATGCGCTCTGTGACACAGGAAACATATTCTCGAGGACTAACACTAGTCCCCGAGAACGCCCGCCTCACAAAGCGCATCACCCTTGGGCGTGTATTACCCTCCCTGAAGCAGATGAGCTTCCCGATGAGTACCCTGGCCTCATTAATACGACGCTCAATCCTGCATTGCCAGGCTGGCGCGGCAGGTTTTGGCCGTACAGCTCGGTCAGTGTTTGGAAATTTGACACGAGCTATACGACATGCCGCAACAGTCGTGCAATACAAGATTGAGTGTGTATCGCAAAGGTCTGCACTGCTTTCCATAAAATTCGGTAACAGCGCATCCAGGGCACACACCAGCGCCCTGTTTCTTTTATTCATGGGCAAACGTGGTAGCCGTGGTCTAAGGTAAGGTAATGTGAACCGGTACTCATGAATCGCATCTTCCAGTGCGCTCCTTAATTCCACATTGCATAGGTTGTCTGCAGATATAGCCCTGGCGTCCTCCTCCTCATCATGCTGGTTTGCCTGCAATGGAACTTCGGCAGGCACATGCACGACATTCTGGAATGGGGGAGGGTTACTAGCAGAGCTATTCTGCATTTCTGAGCGTAGCCGATCAAGTGTGGCGTTATCCAATCTGTGATTATTTTGAATGACGCGCACTTGATCCGACAATTGTTGGGCCGAGAGGTTGACGGCAGGTTCAAGCACCTGAAACAGAGAGAGCATCCGACCTCGATACGCTGTAAGGTTAATTCCTCCCTCAGTAGCCCCATAATATGCGCGCATGACGTTTTCATTAATGGACTGGGTCCATCGCATGCGCGACACATTTCCACCGGCAGCGGGGACCCTGTTCGGGGCCTGTTGGCCTCAAGGTCCCAAGCCCGCTGGTGGCCGTCCTCTTCCTCGCCGTTGTGGTGGTGTTGGTGACGACGGCGGGGAGAAAAACTCGTCGCTCGAGCTCGACGCAACTGCAGCGACCGATGACACGGCACTCACGGTTGAGGCGCGTACCGGTGGCTGCGAGGCGAGGGCAACAAGTCCGGAGATGGTGGGTGTGCCTGTTGTCGTGCTCTGGCTCTCGTTTGCATTATTTACATACTCACATTCACATTGCAATATTATATCGTCTATTTTTATGTGTATTTTTATAGTCCGTTTTTCTGTGGTTTTTCATTTTAATTTGTATCTGGTATTTTTGTTGTGGCTAAAAACTGTTTCATTTTAATCTGGACTGTGAAAATCTATCGTTTTTATATAAAAAAATATTGAGCAAAATTTTTGTTATAGTGACAGATAAAATAATAATAACCCAAACCCATAGTCCATTAAATTTGTTTCCATTTCCTGCAATAGTCCTACACCAACCGGGGGTTGTCCTTGGGTGCACTTGCATAGTGCATACAGGGATAATCGCCGGTTGGTGCCTCATTTCATAGGGGCCTCTGCGAGTTGGCTTTGGCCCCTCGTACGCCTTCCAAAGGTCCGGGACCCCAGGGTCCCGAGATATGTAGACATACAAAATAATAATAATAATAACCCCACCGCCGTATCTCTACGTTGACGTCGTGGTGGGGCTTGCGCGCTCCAAACTCTAGGTCTGTGCCGGTAGAGTTTACTTTGCCGGACCAGGTCTAGCATGAGGAGCCAGACCAAGAGAGATACAGAAAACCGCAGGGCAGCGTGTGGCGAGCTGTTGGGCAGTAGCGACCCCACGGACCCTATCTCCCGGGAGAAGTCTTGTTCTTCACCTCCGGCTTGCCTTTATTGGCCGGCTGGAGTAAACACTGACGAGGAACAGATCTCCCACCTCATTCTTGCCTTAATTGGCCGGCTTGAGTGGAGATTCGCAAGAGCAAACGTGCTCGGAGGAAGGAAGTATTCCAGTAAGATGCTGGTAGGGATCTTGACCGTAATTCCGGGATTGTCCTGATAGCTGTGGAATACCGCTCCACTCCTCATAAGCACCTCAGGACATGTTGCCCCCTTGTCGCTACGACACTTTGTGCTAGCGACCGTTTTCGGGGGCCCATTATTGAGTGTGCAAGTCACCCCCTGCCTTATACATAAAATATTGGTCAGGCAGGGGCCATAGTCTTCCTATAGTTCCAGGTCACCAGTCAACTTTAGCCACCCAAACCCATAGTCCATTAAATTTGTTTCCATTTCCTGCAATAGTCCTACACCAACCGGGGGTTGTCCTTGGGTGCACTTGCATAGTGCATACAGGGATAATCGCCGGTTGGTGCCTCATTTCATTAAGCACGTCTAACGGGCCTCTGCGAGTTGGCTTTGGCCCCTCGTACGCCTTCCAAAGGTCCGGGACCCCAGGGTCCCGAGATATGTAGACATATATAAATTATTTGGTTTTGCTTAGCCTTGAATCCTCTAAGCACACTGCTGGAGGATTCAGGTCTAGGCTATCGGTTGAGAAGAGGTGGTCAGGTAATATCTCACCTCCTTTACATGGATGACTTGAAACTCTTTGCCCCCAACAATTTGCGACTGATGGAGCTACTGAAGGTAACAGAAACGTTCAGTAGCGCCATCAGGATGGAATTTGGTGTGGACAAATGTGCAGTCATGCATGTAAAGCGAGGGGGGATTATGCAATCCGTGGGAACCCAACTCTCGGATTCCATACACCTTAGATCCTTCTCCTCAACTGAAACCTACAAGTATTTGGGTATGTCGGAAGCATTAGGCATCAATGTTGCCGACATGAAACAATAGTTCAGGGAGCGTTTCTTTGGCCGCCTGAATAAGGTACTAAATAGTCTTTTATCAGGCGGAAACAAGGTGCGTGCCTTCAACGGTTGGGTCATGCACCGTTTGATGTACTCTTTCGGCATACTCAAATGGACTCAGACGGAACTTGACGCTCTGGATAGGAAGATCCGTACATTGCTGACAGCAAATCGGATGCATCACCCACGGTCATCAGTGATGAGACTGTACATCCCGCGGAAGTGTGGGGGTCGAGGTTTCTTGAATGCCAAAACCCTCCACAACCGCGAGATTTACAGTCTCAGGGAATATTTCCTTCAAACTGACGTGGGGATGCACCGAGATGTGGTCGCAGTGGACAAGGGCCTCACCCCGCTCTCTTTGGCGAAAGAGAACTGGCGCAAACCTGCAGTACTGGATACTAACGATCGTAAGGAAGTATGGCAAGGCAAAGAGCTTCACGGACGCTTTTTCCGGGCCATCCATGGGCCTGACGTAGACTTTTTGGCGTCTATATCCTGGCTGCGCTTCGCGACCTTTTCGGAGAAACCGAAGGTTTTGTCTGTGCGATTATGGATAAAGTTATCATGACGAATAATTATCGGAAATACATTGTCAAGGATGGTACGGTTGACATTTGTCGGGCATGCCAACGTCCCGGTGAATCAATCCGACATATTGTTTCCGGTTGTTCTCGTCTTGCTAACGGCGAGTACTTGCACAGACACAATCTAGTGGCTAGGATTATCCACCAGCAACTTGCCTTGCAATACAACCTTGTGGAGTCAGAAGTACCATACTACAGGTATGTAACCGACCCAGTTCTCGAGAATGGTCACGCCACATTGTATTGGGATCGATCTATCATCACTGACAGGACTATTGTAGCTAATAAGCCTGATATTGTGGTGATAGATCGACGAGAACGCCGTGCAATGATTGTTGATATTGCTGTCCCTCATGACGAGAATCTCGTGAAAGCTGAGAAAGATAAAAAAATCAAGTATCTTGACTTAGCACACGAGGTTGTCGACATGTGGAACGTGGACTCTGCAATCATTGTACCGATAATCGTAACGGTTAATGGCCTAATAGCGGAGAGCCTCGACCTCAGGAGGCTCTCATTGCGCGGCTGGGTCAAGGGCTTGATTCAGAAAGCACAACTCCTAGACACGGCACGCATAGTGAGGAGGTTCCTCTCTCTAGAGCCCTGACCACCGGCAGCTTGGACCCTGTTCCTGATGCCGATGGGCGACAATTTTTTATATTTATAAATGTTTTTTATATCTTTTTTTAAGAAATATTTAAAAATGTACTTTATATGTATTTAAATGGATTAAAGATTATAATAGTTTTAAATGCGAAGACCCTTCACAACCGCGAGGTGTGCAACCTCAGGGAATATTTCTTAAAAGCCGAAGTGGGTATGCACCGTGATGTGGTCGCAGTGGACAAGGGACTCACCCCGCTATCCATGGCTAAAGAGAATTGGCGCAAACCTGTTGTACTTACTACAGATGACCGCAAGGAGATATGGCAAAGCGAGGAGCTTCACGGACGCTTCTATCAGGCTGTCCATGAGCCCGGTTTAGATTTCTTAGCGTCCGTATCCTGGCTACGTTACGGTGACCTTTTCGGGGAAACTGAAGGTTTCGTTTGTGCAATTATGGACGAAGTTATCTTGACAAACAACTACCGGAGACATTTATGAATTACGGTACGGTTGACATATGTCGGGCATGCCATCGTCCAGTTGAGTCTATCAGACATATTATCTCTGGATGTTCGCGTCTGGCTAACGCGATAAGGCCGCCAATTGTATATTTTGTAGTGTCAAATTTATATTTTTTTTTTCTGTTATGTATTTTTGTGGTGTACAATAAAGAATATATAAATAATAAATAAATAAATAACGGCGAGTACTTGCACAGGCCTGCACAGGCATAACCAAGTGGCTAGGATTATTCACCAGCAACTTGCATTGAAATATAAACTTGTGGACTCTGTGGTACCGTATTATAAGTATGTGCACGATCCAGTTCTCGAAAATGACCTTGTCACGTTGTACTGGGATCGGTCTATCATTACTGATAGGACTATTGTAGCTGATTGTAGCCAATAAGCCTGACATAGTATGTGATAGATCGATTAGCGCGCCGCGCAATGATAATCGATGTTACCATTCCACATGACGAGAACCTTGTGAAGGCTGAGAAGGAGAAACAAATTAAATATCTTGACTTAGCACATGAGGTTGTTGACATGTGGAATGTGAGCTCGGCTATCATTGTGCTGATTGTCGTTACGGCCAATGGCCTGATGGCCGAAAGCCTCGACCAACATCTCTTGAGACTATCGTTAGGCGGTTGGATCAAGGGCCTGATTCAGAAGGCAGTGCTCCTCGATACGGCTCGCATTGTGAGGAGGTTCCTGTCTCTGCAGCCCTAACCACCGGTAGCTTCGACCCTGCTCCCGACACCGGACCTATATATTTTTTAAATTTTAAATGTTTTTTTTTTAAATTCTGTTTTTTTTTAAGAAATATTGAAAAATGTAAATTGATAAGAACCTAGATGAACAAACGAATAATAATATAATAATAATTCAGGTGACATAGGCCATAAACATATTTATACATTATACATAATATATTATATACATTTATATTTTATACATATTTATTTATTGATGTTTTAAATTTTCTTTGATAAATGAAAGAAAATTTAAAACTCATGTAAAAAGTACACTTTGTAAACAAGCATATTACAGATTAGAGGATTATATCCAAGATAAGAATGCTTGGAAACATGCTGGTCCTGCTCCATAGGACAATTTAGAGTCTAAACAAAATCAAACTGGTTGCTTACTTAATTGTATTTATTTTTCATTCTAAGACATTGATTTTACATCCTGTGATTAGTTCCTCACACACTGACTTATTAATTGAAAATTTTTAGTAGATTCGTCTATTTTTACAATGTTTGTAGTATGTGAACACCATGTATCTACCACATAATTAATTTATCTGTCGTTTGCTCCAATTTAAATTATTTTTACTGTATACAGTAATTTTATTCTAGGTGCATCGTCTTCACATATTATAATTATATAAATAATGTACTTATACAAAATATTGTAAAACATTTTAAAAGAGTAACGGTGGAGTTTCTTGCCCATTCTTCTCCATACGAAAACTACATTTTGGAAGGGGCGGTAGAATCAATAATATATAATAACTATAATTTGTAAATTTTGACGTTCAAAGTGCCTTCAAAGGCCTATTTGAAATAAATGCTTTGACTTTGACTTTGACTTCATTTATTAATGACACTACAAAGTCAAAAATAACTTTAATTTCGGAAGTCGGTGTATTTGGTTTTGAACTTTCGTTTTTTCCCACCGACTTCCGAAATTAAAATTATTTTTGACTTTGTAGTGTCATTAATATATAAATAAATATGTATAAAATATAAATGTATATAATATATTATGTAGTATATTATGTAGTGTCTTTTTTGGAAGTCGGTTTTTTTTTGTAAAAAGTTATTTTTCCTTTTTAGTTGTGGTACTTACCCCACACAAATTCGAATACCACTACCTATTATGTAAATAACAGTGACGGGAACATAACATCATATCATCCATATAAACTAAGTGGGAAAAATACGTTTTATTGAAGCCAACTCAAAAACTATCCAAGCAAAATTAATAAATATTTATATGGGACCGGTTTCGTTAACTATTTTTCTTTAATTTTTATTATCAAAATCGCATTTTTATTTATCGAAAAAGTTTTATTTTTTTAAGGCAGTGTATAGAGGACAGTTAGGGGCACTCTGTCTCCGCAGTTTATTAAGTGCCGTTTACGTGACTCTATCTCAGCAGTGTATTAAGTGCCGTCAGTATGCGACATACTAGTGAGGTGAACTCTCAGGTGAACTGAATGTTTTTAAAAATAAGGTTATAAAAATGAGGTATTATTAAAAAAAAACTAAAATATAGTACAGTACGACAGGGAACCACCACAAAACACATGTTTAAAACCACACCATGTATGCAGCTTGCATGCAGCATGCAAGCAAGCATGCAACATGTAGGATGTAAGCAAAGCATGCAACATATTATAGCATGTAAGCAAGCATGCAGCATGCAAGCGAGGATGCAACATGCAGCAGCCTCGCCACTCCGCGCCTACGCGATTCTAAATTACACTCTAGGGGTAGGGCAAACAAGACTGCATGTTGTCGGATTTACAGCGATTCGTTTCTGTCACTAAAACCTAATTTTTAGCAAATGTTTTAGGACTAACAATTTAATTATAAATGAACATTCGGACTAATACACATTATACAATGTGGCGACTACCATACAACAAAAAATTAAAATAGGTACTGGCACTACTAATGCTTAAGAGTATTTTGGAACTGTCAAATAAATCCTAGCTTCGAAATAAAAAAACCGGTCAAGTGCGAGTTGAACTCGCGTGGAGAGGGTTCCGAAGCCGAAGCTGCGGTGGTGAGCGTTAAAACCACCTGCTCCACAGCTCGCAGGCCGCCTATACCATGTTTTTTTTTTAAATCTGACCCGTTGTTTGTAGTACCTAACTAAAATAACTATGTATGGTACCGGATTGTAGAGAGAAATTTCTGAATATTATTGTATAGACAAGATAGAATTCAACAATAGTGTTGAATTCTGTCTTGTCGTATATTCTTGAATACGTGGACTAAGGCCGAGTGATAGAAGGTATTCTGATATTTCATTTTTTGATATGTCCTTAAAATTTTTATTGTAGTCTCCCGCTATGATAATCTTTTCGTGTGCACTGATAGAATTCTTAATGCATTCGACGGCAATGTTAAGCTGAATATCAATGTCATTCATATTACCAGTTGCCATATTATTTAATGTAGTAGCAAAATTCAGATCATCATCATTCATCATTCATTCATTTATTTCTTTGTAAACATGGGTAATTTTTACATTGATGTTTTATTATGAAAGTCCTTCATGTTCTACCGTCACAAAGGCATGCAAATCATGTTAAATTTACACAAATTAAAGACATTATAATTTTAAATAACAATTTATAACAATACAATATAATAAATTAGACTTAATGTCAAATCGTTTGAATTACAGTCAATGTCAAATTAATATAAAAATGTCAACAATTTTGCAGTAATAAACAATAAAATAATAAAATATCAAATGGATCATCCCTCCGACGCATTATTTTGCTCATTAGAAACAGGCTAAATGGTTCCCACAATGGTGCATGAGTTAAAACTGCCACCGGATTACGTCCTGTATTAGGCTGAATAAAATATAAGTAAAAATATTTTTAAACAAGGATTTATTAAACTAAAAAGAAAAAATAAGTCTTACATAAACAGATAAGTTTAATGTTTTCTTAAAAGATTGAGGCTTATCTTTGTTTAAGAAAACCGTTCTTGCCTCAAGCTTTTGAATCAAAACAAATCCAAACGGCCGAAATACAACGGGGCTATCTTGTCTAGTTAAGGAGTTCGTATGGTGACATTCTAGATCTCTCATGAGGGCCTGGACTACACCTTAGGCTACAGTACTTTATAAGACAACACCAACGACCGCAAACACAATGATACTATTATGTTTGGTTGAGAAGTTTCTTTGATCACTTTTCAGCTCTATCATCAGACCCTGGATGCTACTTTGGGCTATAGTTCTTGTCAGGACAAAACGAACCGGTCCAATTTCGATGGTGCTGTCTCGTTTATTTTAGAAGTTCCTATGGTCATCTTCCGGCTCTATCATCAGACCCTAGTCCCATCTAGTTTATTAGCACAATACATATCCTTATACAATATAAAACTTCGTGTCTGTACTGTGAACCATTCAGGAGTTCTCTCTTCTGAAGCCAATCCTGGATGCAGCAGTCAGATCATGGTGGACTTTAGAATGTTCTATCACAATTAAAGCACATATAATATTTCGTGTCTGTTATGTTGGCCGTTGAGGAGTTTCCTCGTCTAGAGCCAATCCTGGGTGCAGCAGCCAGATCATGGTGGAATTTAGAAAAAAATATCATATTTAAATGCATATATAAAACGTGTCTGTCCTGTGTACCGTTCAGGAGTACCCTCGTCTCAAGTCAATCCTGGGTGCAGCAGCAAGGTCATTGTGAACTTTAGAACGGACCATGATAATTCAACCGTATATTATTAAATTTCGTGTTTGTGCTGTTGACCGTTGAAGAGTTCGCTCATCTGAAGCCAATCCTGGGGGCAGCAGCCAGATTATGGCTGAATTTAGAATGGTCTACCACAATTAAAGCGTACATTATATTTCGAGTTTGCACTGTGTACCGTTCAGGAGTTCCCTCATCTGAAGCGAATCTTGCGTGCAGCAGTCAGATCACGGTGGACTTTAGATTAGACTATCATAATTAAAGGGTACATAAAATTTCGTGCCTGCACTGTTGATCGTTGAGGAGTTCCCTCGCCTGAAGTCAATCCTGGGTGCAACAGCCATAAATGATGGAATTTAGAACGGACTATGATAATTAAAGCGTATATAAAATTTGCTGTTTGTACTGTTGACCGTTGAGGAGTTCCCTCGTCTGAAGATAATCCTGGATGTAGTAGCCAAATCATGGTACAATTAAGAACAGACTGTTATAATTAAAGCTAATGTGTTAGCAGTGCTTGCCGACAATGCATAGTACTATGAAATCGGCAAACAGAATGCTTCGCGGAAGGTACGAGAAGTGACGGATGCCTCGCCTTAGTACACGTTGGGCGAGCCCGTTGAACGTGTACTGGGGGCTTTAGTCGAACTAGCAGTAGCAATAAATTATCCCAAGAACTAACTTAACATTGTAGTTGAAAAACTTATTTTCCCATACATTCCAACCGCAAATGTAAGATTGTAAGCACAATATTGAGAGATTGACCATGTTATTTTAAGACCATAGACTTCTTATAGGTTTTCCTATAATCTATAAGTAAGGAACCATTCTCTGAATTTTTTTCATAATTTTAGGCTCAGTAGTTTCGGAGATAAGGGGGGGGGAATGGTCAATTTTCATATATTTTCGTAAATATCTCAAAAAATATTTGTTTAAAAATTATTTTAAAATAATATTTGAGATTCTTGTAACAATTTCTTTCATTTGATATATCACACGGTACAATTTGCAAAACTTTTTTTTAATATTTTCTTCTTTGCCCCCCTAAAGTGACCCCCATATTCAAAATTCATTTATTTTCTTTTCATTTCCGTGTTTGGCTTACAGAAATACATATGTGTACCAAATTTAAAGTTAATCGGCCCATTAGATTCGGAGCAAATTGACTGTGACAGACGGACAGACAGACAGACACACGAGTGATCCTATAAGGGTTCCGTTTTTGCCTTTTGAGGTACGGAACCCTAAAAATAAGTTTTTCAAAGAAATTAAATGTAATGTATGCTGGACCCTAAGCCTATAAATTCCGTTTATCCAAGTAGGCCTTGGGTGAATTCTCGGGCATACATTTCAGAATATCTACCTTGGGGTGGATTTTTGGGGTGGATAAACGGAATAAATAGCCCGAGCCGACTATGGATTTTGCCGAGCTATAATGACTAAACTAATGAATATATTCAATTGAATTTTTGTATACAGAATGGAAACGTCATTATGGACAGGCCATTGAATTTTTTGTTGTATTGTCGTCTCCACCTTGTATAAAACAATAATTAGGACATATGACTTTATTTTATTCAAAATTAGGACATTCAATTATTATAGTACTCGATATTATGACAGAATAGTTTTAGAAGTAAAGATAAATAAGTACAATAACAAAATTTCGATTTTTTTAACATTATGGTTACTGAAGTTTATAGCAAACGTGGACTAACCTCAACAATCAAACAAAATAACAAATGACAGTGACAAGGACATTGACAATACAATGCTTACGGCACTCTAGCCGGGCCGAGGCAGCGCTACTAGTATGCCGCATTAAAGGCACTTTATACGCGGCGGATAGAGTGCCTCTATACACTTCGTTTTTTTAATATTATTTGAAGAGCTAAGTTAAAAATAACGATTCAAGAAAAAAGTCGTTGTTAGGATTTGATACAGCGTTCAAACCTAATTTCCCTGGCCTATAAATAAAAAAAGAGGTACCTATAAACTTAAGTCTTTTTCAGGCGCTGTAAAGTGGAGAGCTCATAAAATAATTTAGGTACTAATATTGAATTACTTGGAACAATGTCCCAACTCCTATCCTGCTCTCTGTGCCCAAAAAAATAAAGCCACAGCGACATCTGCGCTGCCACCGACGGCAGTGCCGTGGAAGTGGCCATGTTTTGGGCGAACAAAATGTATACACTGTCGTGCCATCGACACGACGAAGAAGAAGAAGAACAGGAACATTTTGACACGGACTTGTATCTTTTTGTGGCTTATTTATCATTATTTCTTCTTTTTGTAGTGCCTCAAAGTGATCCCAGAACGTTGTGAAGTTACATATTGGAATAAATCGTACTGTGATGAGTCTCCAATAGCTAATGTGAGGCGTTATTCACGAAAAGGAGATTATTGTGTAAACCTATGGTTTAATAATAAGGTTCTTTTGACCAACGCCATAACGGTAAGGCATTCGAATATTCTTAGCTCGTTTTACCACCAACGGGGAACCTGACAGACATCCTGTCATTTTTTAATACTCTTGAGAAGTGATCTGAATGATGGTGAAAATCGCATCAAAATAGATCCCGTTGTTTCAACGCCTAAACGCCCAACGCGGAGGGGAGACCTATGTCTAGCAGAGGACGCCTGTCGGTTGAAATGATGCTGGATAAGGTAAGACTACCTTACATGGTCACTAATGGTGAGTTCTACCTGCAGGTCTGTCTGACCAGACCAAAATTGTGTGTGTGTGAATTTTTATGACGACCCAAACGATTTAGTTTTACCTACAAGATGTAGAAGATAGTTGAAACTAATATTTTATGCTCATTTATGTATTCAGACTGACCGATTGGGTCAGACGCGTCTCATCTGTTCATGTGTTGCCTGGGTCGGTAGAAATTAACTTTATGAAATCTTTGGCCTAGTTGACTGTAGTTAAGTAGCTGGTACTTATTGAAAGGCCAACACTGTCCTCTCATACCTATTAACACTGTTATTTGAAAATATTGTATAATCCAATTATTTTTTTAAAAGTTTTTCCGGTTTTTTATTTTTTTTGTTTTTGCACAGGTTGACATACATAGCTACGAATATCTTCACAACGAATTCAGGAGGTCATTTCCAGAATTGCACGTGAAACTATGCGATCTCATTAACAATGATCCTTATATTGGTGAAAGCGTAAGGAGGGGAGGCTTGAAGACTTGCCCTATTCAACCGGTAACATTGTCTTATTTCTAATATTTGAATGACAATATTATAATTGTATCTACGGTTTACATGTTAGGTATTAATATTTTTGATGAATAACACCTGCATTAATTAGGTACCTGTTTGCAATACTATTTGTATCTAAAGAACTGTTCGTGGCTAAAACTTAATTTGCATTTCAGGGCAAACATGAAGTAAGAAACATGACTTTTAACATGATCATTCCATCTGTGTGGCCGTTTGAAAAAGGAATGCTCGAGTTTATCTTCAAGAACATAAATGACGTAATAGGAAAAGGTACACTTGTTGTAACGTTCAAACAAGAACTTCCCAAACTTAAACCATGATTTTTCAGTATTTTTTAATTGACATAATATGAAATAACGCAGCTAACGAAATTTTTGGCCGATAATTTGCTCACTTTAAATGTCGTTATAACTGTATACGTTCCCTTTGCCATTAAATCAAATCTGTGCCCGACAAATTCCCTAAACCTAAAAGCACACGCTTGTATTTCCTCAACGCAGTGTAGCTGCCTCTTTCTCACTAAATCCTCTTCTGTAAGACATCTGGGAGTACTCATTGATCAGCATCTCAACTAGCACCCACAAATAGACAAAATGACGTCTCGAATACGTAAGCTAATCTATATTTTTAAGAATACACGAAACTCTGCAGATGATACGCAAGTTTTTTTTACATTTTGCTCTGTGCCGGTCTGTCCTAGCGTACTGTTTGCCCGTATGGGGTGGTGCCACCCAAAATGTCGTTATCCGAACGTCATGCTCTCTCGTCCACGAATGTATGGACTCTATGCTAATTGCTGGGTACTCACGGTTAGGCTACTTTATGTGCTCCTGTCGACGCTACGCAAACACTCTGTGCGTCCGTCCCCTTAAGCAACCGACTGGTAGACTTAAGCATAATGTTTTTCCTTTGGAACGCTATAGGACTGCCTTTGCCAAACGAAAATTCTATGTTTCTAGCACAAAAATGTATAACTTCCTTAATAAAAATAAAAAATCGTACACACCCACACCCTACACCTATACACCCACACACACCCTACACTTACACACGTTTCATCATACATAGATACATACGCATAAACACTTTTCATATAATTTTTATCTATAAAGAAATTATAATTCTGTTTTCCACCATTAAATTGTAAAATATTTCCAAATTACCTACCCAAAATGTACGAGTATATTTATAACTTGTTTGCTACGGACGGTCACAGGAATCTACACCTAGTTTAAGAGTCAGAATATTTAAATATTGTTCAGGGCTTTTATTTGGCCTTTGTATGAAGCCTTTTTATGTTGTAGTCATAAGGCTGCCTGTCCACTGGAGCGGAGAGGAGAAAAGAGGAGCGGAAATGTGTCAATATGAACCAATAGAATCTTGACTCCGCCCCTGAGTTTAGATTTGATTGGTTAATAATGGCACATCTCCGCTCCTCTCCTCTCCTCTCCGCTCCAGTGGACAGGCAGCCTAAGGATATTGTTAAGGGTTTTTTGGTGAAATAAAGAATTGGTTTATTATTTTCTCCTTTAATTCACTGTTTCCATATAAATTATATTTTTAAATATTAGAATAAAAAACCCGGTCAAGATCGAGTCGGACTCGCGCACCGAGGGTTCCGTAAGGAGTTTCATTCGTATATTTCGGCGCAAGGTTGGCCGGATTGAAGTATTATTGGAGGACGTTTTTTATTTTTTATTATTAACTTAATCTAAATTATTAAATTATCTGTTGCACTTTTGTCATGGAACATCATTCCATTCTGTATCTGGGGAAGGGCGTTGTTAGCTGCGCTACAGTTTATACTTTTACAGCTATCATCGTTTTATTTGTTGTACCCTTGTGTCTTGTGTGTTCCAAATAAACTTTTATTATAATTGATTATAGACACGAATTTTACAATGTCCACGTGGTCAAGGTTTTCATTCGCCATTATTTAAAAGAAAATCAATCTTTAACTCAAAATGTATTTAATTTAACAACAAAATGATTAAAAGTAATAATTAACAATAAATCGTTTTAATAATATGATTCAGGCATAAACCGTGTCACAATTAGAGTTGTACTCGACTCAAACTGTCCGCAATACTCGGAGGGTCGTCTTATAAAGGCCGGTCCCTTCCACAACTCGCCTGATTCACTGAGTGGGGCGATGATGGCACTAAACACTGCGTTCCGTTTTACGTTATAATTTGCTCACTTCGAAATATTGGGTGACTGGTAATTAGTGACCGATACTTAATCACGTGACTTTACTCATCATTATGAACAACTTTTATTATGGGTCCAAACCTGAAATCGCGAAAAAAAAATCAGCTGTTCCCTACATTTATGTTCGCAAAATTCGTCAAAATGTATGGAACAGCTGATTTTTTTTGAAGAACAGTATTAATCTCCATTTAATCATCTATACAATGGTATATAAATTAAGTAGGTTCTGTGTACTAGCAGGAGTGTAACAACAAAAACAGTTACAGAAATGGGGCAAAAATAAATTTTCGATCGTAGAGCACACTCTAATGCTTCGCATTATGAGTCGTGCAATATAAAAATTGTAGTCCACCGGTATCGGGAACAAGGTCCAAGCTACCGGTAGTCAGGGCTCCTGAGAGAGGAACCTTATTATTATTATACAACGTGAAATTTGAATCACAGTTTTGCTAGAACAAACGTTGTTCAGACCATGGTCTACTACCATTCTATACCATTCAATAAAAAAAAACGTCAATTTTATTTGAAAAAAAAAACCAAAAATGACTGATTTATTTATTTGCATTTCGGCCCGCATTGGCCGGACATCCTTGTAGTCCACGTGGACTCCTCATAACTCTTTTGAATGCCATATTGCTACCGCGATGAGTCCTTTGATGTCACGGTTAATGTTTGAACACGTTTGAGCAACATAAGACTGATTTGAGAACGCCTAATTTAGTTTGTTTTAATAACATATTGGACGGTATAGAATGGTAGTAGACCATGGTCTGAACAACGTTTGTTCTAGCAAAACTGTGATTCAAATTTCACGGTGTATTAACAGTATCAGGTCGACCGAGCTCCGCTTTGGTGAAAATGGAGAATAATTCATACTAATTCCATGCTGCCATGATAGTAGGTACTTCTAATTCTATGCTGTCATGTCATTATTCTAAGCTATCTTGTTCTAAACTTCAGGCGATCAAGCTCTGCTCGGTTGAAAATACGGAGAAAACGAATTTTCCCAGATATAAGGCCTTAGATAGATCGATTTTCACTTCCGTAAACCCCTATATTGCAACTTTCATCAGAATCGATAGAGCCGTTTTAGAGAACGTAATTAAAAATATAATAATATATAAAAATATTTTTTTATATCTTTTTTTTAAGAAATATTTAAAAATGTAATTTGTATGTATTAAAATGAAATAAAAGAAATATAAAAATATTGCTTATTTAATAGTTTAATATCTGGTCAACCGAGGTCTGCTCGGGGAGAAAATATAAACTTATAGTCCAGGTACACCAAAGTTTTATCAGATTTCCGAGACTGAAAATAAAGAAAACGATAGTTCCCGGATATGAGACCTAGCTAGATCAATTTTTAACCCCCGTACCTAAACCTATAAATTGATGTAGCGACAAGAGAGCAACATGTCCTGAGGTGCTTGAGGAGTGGAGAGGTATTACATGGCTATCAAAACAAGAGCCCGAAAGATGGTCAATATGTATACCTACAGGGTTATTGGTAAAACACTAACAATCTCTTAAGGGGTCATTGTAGTCATCATTGTGAACAACTTTTACTATGGGATCAACGATGAAATCGCGAAAAAAAAATCATACAATATTTTGACGAGATATGCGAATATAAATGTAGGGAACAGCTGATTTTTTTTTGTGTGTTGGTCCCTTAGTGAAAGTTGTTCATACTGATGAGTATAATGACCCCTTAAGAGGTTGTTGGTGTTTTACCAATAACCCTGTAGGTATACATATTGACCATCTTTCGGGCTCTTGTTTTGATAGCCATGTAATACCTCTCCACTCCTCAAGCACCTCAGGACATGTTGCTCTCTTGTCGCTACATCACTATGTGCTAGCGTTCCATAATCTATAGTTCCAGGTAAACATTTCACTTTAGCCACCTAAACCCATATGCCCATAGTTCAATATCTTCGTTTCCATATCTTGCAATAGTCCTACACCTACACTAGCCGGAGGTTGCACTTTCATAGTAAATACAGGGATAATCGTCGGTTGGTGCTTCAAATGTCTAGGGGGCCTCTGCAAGTTGGCTTCGGCCCGTCGTACGCCTTTCAAAATACCGGGATACATACTCCCGAGATTTGAAAAACCTTTAAACGAGTAATTCTTGTGTATATATTATAATTATTATACGGGGTGGCAGGGACATCGACGCGAAGCCGGTTACCATGGATTCAGTACATGATTCAGAACCCCCCTGCATAGAAATTTTTCGTCAGTTATAAAAAAAAAAAACAGCTGTTTCATAGAAAAGTGCAATACCTACGCGGTCAAAATGTATGGAGCAGCTGATTTTTTTTTAAATAACCGACGAAAAATTTCTATGCAGGGGGGTTCATAATCATGTACTGAATCCATGGTAACCGGCTTCGCGTCGATGTCCCTGCCACCCCGTATTGTACTTACTTTTACTAATTGTTTCAATAATAAAAAGTTAATAACAATACAAGACTGTTTTTTTTTCTAGCAACTGTGTTGAAAAACGTCGTATGAAACGCGTGTGCATTGATAATTACACCGGTAGGGAAGTCGAGTGTTAGCAACATAGCACACTTGCATCATAATGTACTATTGTCAACCATGTCACCTTACAAGTTACGCAAAGTTTTCTATACATGTGTATTTCTGAGAAAAACTTATTAAAACACGATAAACAGATTTTAGCACTGTTTTGAGACTTTAAATTGTATAAACATTATTTTCTTTCGCGAGTTCAAGGTTGGTTCATAATGATGAGTAGATACTTTACAAAAGATAAATTAAATTGCGTTCCCTGATGAAATATAATAGCGTCATTATTTTAAAATATAAATTCTATGTATTTATACACTGCGTTTCAATTGTAGGAGCTAAACTATTAGATAATTATGATGGTTACTTGCCTTTTGTTAAAATACATGCTGCATATTTAGTACATTTTGTGTGATTTTATTTCACAAAAACTACATATTCTGATAACATTTTGAGTCATTTATTTAACTATGAACATTTCCGAAACACGGTAAGTATTCGATTTATATGATCATTGTTATTAACGCTCCTATAAAGCGGAATAGACAGACTCGTTTTTTTTTGTTTCTGACTAGGAATACTGTGGTGTAGTTTATTTTTTAGTTAGTAATTTGTTCCAATGGGCTACTCTAGAGCGTGTCTCTGTGCGGTTCTGCTGTGCTTTGTAATGAACAAATACCAAGTAAGTTTATTAAAATATTCTGTATTTTGGTTTTAGTTCAGGATATGGATAAGAAACAATTTTTTACTTTAAGGGTTTCTCCTAGAGATAAACGTAAGTACATATTTGTTAAATAATTAATGACTGCCTCGTTGGTCTAGTGGTTGCAAGCGCTACTGCTGAACCTGAGGCTCTGGGTTCGATTCCCAGGTACAGTACAGTTTTATTGGGTTTTTTCATCAGAAATTTCTCAGAAGCAGCCAGCAGCCCGGTGGATGGCACTAACCTCGCCTCCTACTACATGGGACTTAAACATATCTGGCGAAATGTGGGTGATGTACTATAGGTACCTAGACATCTGCCTAACTTTTCGGGGATTACGTAATTATTAGCGTCTAATTTATATACCAAAACCGATTTCGAACCGCGATTTCGGGTTAACCAAACCCGAAATAGCGAAAAAAATAACAGCTGTTCCATAAATTTAGACGAATTTTGCGAACATAAATGTAGGGAAGAGCAGATTTCTTTTTGACGATTTTTGGTTCTAATTCATTTATTTAGCTTACACAAAGTTCTTAAATATACAACCTAGCATGGTATGAAATTTTCACTAACAGAAAACTTAGAATATTAGACAGCGGGTCCCAAACTAGGCACAGCCTGTATCTCGGTGGCCCAAACATTACACATAGTTAACAATTTAATGTGTTCTGCTAGCGCAATATTATTATTCAAATTACAAAGTTTACAATAATTAAAGTACAAAGAAATAACATAGATTATACAAAAACAGTTAAGGTAAGTGTGTAATGTACTTTAATCATCATTATGAACAACTTTTACTATGGAACCAACCCTGAATACCCTCACTTACACACTAGTGAAGTAGTGAGGGTATTCAGGGTTGGTTCCATAGTAAAAGTTGTTCATAATGATGATTAAAGTCACGTGTTTAAGTATCTGTCACTAATTACCAGTCACCCTACATAATATATTAAGTATCATTATTTCTTCTTTTTTTAGTGCCTCAGAGTGATCCCAGATCGTGCTGAACTTAAATATTTTAATAAATCGTACATTGAAGACTCTGTAATATATAATGTGAGGCGTTATTCACGAAAAGGAGATTATTGTGTAAACTTGTGTTTTACTAATAAGATTGTTTTGACCAACGCCGTAACGGTAAGGCATTCGAGTATTCTTAGTTCGCTTTATCACCGACAGGGAGCCTGACAGGCATCCTGTCGTTTTTTAAATACTCTTGAGAAGTGATCTGAATGATGGTGAAAATCGCATTTAAGTAGATGCAGTTGTTTCAACGCTTGACAATCTATAGATACTATAATCTGGTGACGGTCGCTGGAATCCGCTGGATGCGAGAGGCATATGACCAGCCGATGATGATGATGATGATGATGAGACCTATGTCTTGCAGAGAACGCGTTTCGGTTGAAATGATGCTGGATTAGGTAAGACTACCTGACGTGGTCAGTTCTACCTGCAGCTCTGGTTCACCTGACCAAAATTCAAATTGTGTGTGGCTTGTTACGACAACCGAAACGATTAGGTTTTACCTATAAGATTTAGAAGATAGTTGGAACTAGTTGCTCGTTTATGTATTTAGACAGACCGATTGGCTCAGACGCGTCTGTTCAATTCAATCTGTTCATGTGTTGTCTGGGTCGGTAGAAATGATCTTTATGAAATCTTTGGCCTAGTAGACTGTAGATTTGTTGACCATTTTCTATTTTGTTAAGTAGCTGGTACTTGTTGAAAGGCTTACACTGTGCTCTCATACGATTTATCCCCTTGATGTCGAGTCCCGCCACGTCGAGTCGCCGCCACGTCTACTCTGAAAACTCTCGCTTTTATTCCCACCACGTCGAATCGTTGAAAAAGTCAACTTTATTACCGCCTCGTCTACTAACCATTTTTATTTGTACAGTCGTAAAAAAAATACTCATAGTTGGTTATCTATCTATACATATATGATGTATAAAAGGAGAAACTGACTGACTGACTGACATATCAACGCAGAGCCGAAACTACTGGGACTAGGAACGTGAAATTTTGCACACAGCTTCCTTATATAATCTAGGGGAGCACTAAGAAGGGTTTTTGAAAACTCCACCGGGGGAGAAAAGTCGGGATTTCGTTTGTATGAAACATCTTATTCCTTGAGTTAATAAATTTGAAACTTCCCATAAAAAGTAATAGGCTTGCATGAATTTAAGATAGTACCTATTGCAATCATTAGACGTGTACAATTTCTGAGCAGTACCTAACCTAAGAAAAAGTACTAGGCTTGCATGAA
Organism: Conistra vaccinii; assembly: GCA_948150665.1. Classification (NCBI taxonomy): domain Eukaryota; kingdom Metazoa; phylum Arthropoda; class Insecta; order Lepidoptera; family Noctuidae; genus Conistra; species Conistra vaccinii. Next base: position 1,907,944 of record OX411324.1, read on the forward strand.
GTGAAAACGGTAGCCTATAATATTATGATAATCCAGGTAATAAAAAATCCGTCTGCTTCATCCAAATCCTATTAGTGCCCTAACATAATGATTGAAATACTATCGTGAATTCATGCAAACCTGGTACTTTTTGTAAGGTTACTGCTCATATATTGTGCACAACGTCTAATGATTGAAAATTGAAATACTATCTTGAATTCATGCAAGCCTAGTACTTTTTGTTAGGTTACTAACAAATTCTACTCTCCCTCCGTAAAAAAAAAGAAACATGACAGATGATTCTTTGACATGGTCTATGGATATGTTATACATCTTGTATATATGTAGGATCCTATCTATTTATTCCAAGTAACCAACTATGACCATTTTTTTACGACTGTACAAATCAAAATAGTTAGTAGACGTGGCGGTAATAAAATAGACTTTTTCAACGATTCGACGTGGCGGGAATAAAAGCGAAGAGTTTTCAGAGTACTCTGAAAACTCCCCGCTCTATTTTATTACTCTCTCTCTCTATTTTATTACTCTCTCTATTTTGAAACTCTCTCTATTTTATTATAGACGTGACGGCGACTCGACGTGGCGGGACTCGACGTCAAGGGAATAAATCTTACGCTTTTATTATTGACTTGTATCTATTTATTAAATTATACAGGGTGGCAGGGACATCGACGCGAAGCCGGTTACCATGGGTTCAGTACATGATTCTGAACGCCCCTGCGTTGGAATTTTTCGTCGGTTATAAAAAAAAAATCTGCTGCTCCATACATTTTGACCGCGTAGGTATTGCACTTTTCTATGAGACAGCTGATTTTTTTTTCTATAACCGACGAAAAATTCCAACGCAGGGGGGTTCAGAATGATGTACTGAATCCATGGTAACCGGCTTCGCGTCGATGTCCCTGCCACCCCGTATATTATATGTAAAGGAATCTTTTAACGTAATTTCTACCAACTTTAAGACTTTCGATTAACTTGAAAATTTGCACACGTATCAAGGACTGATGACAATACAATAGTTTAGTATTTGGGAGCTGATCTGATGATGGAGACCGGAGGTCGATAGTAGAACTTCAGCAGCTTCTAGTAACCCCTTCGAGTTTGGGCTCATATGATTCGGTTTGACGAGTCCAATATATTGCACTTGGTGTCGAGGGTCTGATGATGATGGAGCCTGGAGGTGGATAGTGGAACTCATCAGTGGCTACTAGTAAACCCCTCGAGTCTTGGGTCATATGATTCGAAATGATGACGCCAGTATATTGCACTTCGTGTCGAGGGCCTGATGACGTAGCCAAGAGGCGGATAGTGGAACTCTTCAGTGGCTATTACCCTTAGAGATTTAGATCATAATTTTTTTCCAACTTTTTTCTATCATTACAGGGTAACCTATTGCGATAGCGTACTTATCTAACTCTTAACCTAACTTATTATTAACATATTACAAATAATGCATTTTATGTAAACTCCCTCAGAGAACATAATATGATTCGTTTTGATGAGTCAAACTTAACTAGTAAACCGGTCAAATCATAACTTCGTTGACTTAAGACTTATTAACTAAATGAAAAATATACTAGACTCAAAAATAAAAAAATAAAATTGTAGTTTATGAAAAACTAAAAAACACGCTTTTTAGCTGTGTTTACTTTGTAGTGGTTACACCGCCACATACGAACTACGCAACGAAGACATGACGTCACTCAATTCCTGCATCGCGCAGTTAGAGTTTACCGAGAGAAAAACATAGATAAGACTATCCGAAATCAACATAATTATGGGCAGTTGCCCGCCAGACATAACAACCCGTCTGGTTGGAGGATCCTCCCTTTTCTATGGTGGATGAGTGAACTTTACACCCTGTTCCTCATACCCCTAAATTGGTGACCCCGAGTATGAACGTCAACGCAGCCTTCGTGCAACTACTTCAGCGTGACGTCATCATCATCGCTCCCGCAAGCTTTCGTGAGACGAGTCACACAGCCGGCCAGCACCCACGGCTTCAACGGGTATCCTGACCACCAGCATGCAGCGAACGCGCATTCCTGGTCATCACCCTCAGCCACAACCCGGCGCTGTACCACATCTGACTCACTGGATGACGACGCAGCGCCACCCCGACTCACTGGGGAATCACCGCAATCACTTCAATCACCGCAATCACCTCAATCACCTCAATCACCTCAATCACCTCAATCACCTCAATCACCTCAATCACCTCAATCACCTCAATCACCTCAATCACCTCAATCACCGCAATCACCTCAATCACCTCAATCACCTCAATCACCTCAATCACCACAATCGCCGCAATCACCGCAAACAGTTCCGACCCACCGTGAACTGTGCGGCACCCGGTTCCGACTCACTGGAACCACAGCTGGCACTGTGAAGCATCGCAAGATCCAAGATTCAGCCCACTATCGACCTCCGGTCTCCGGAGGGGAGTAATGTAGTGGTTACACCGCCACATACGAACTACGCAACGAAGACATGACGTCACTCGATTCCTGCATCGCGCAGTTAGAGTTTACCAAGCGAAAAACATAGATAAGACTATCCAGAATCAACATATGGGCAGTTGCCCGCCAGACATAACAACCCGTCTGGTTGGAGGATCCTCCCTTTTCTATGGTGGATGAGTGAACTTTACACCCTGTTCCTCATACCCCTAAAACTTTAATTTAAATATAGTACTCCCCGCTTTTTGTCATTGGTTATAAAAGAAGTGACAAACTGCATTGGTACTTATATCGTAACTATATCAACTGCATCGACAAATGTCGCATACCAAGATTCTTAGGCAATACAGAAAAAACCTGTCAATTACATGCGCATTGTGACATGTCGCACACCTGTTGATCGAACTAATGACATACACTCGTTAATTTAATTATTTTATAATTTTTAGTTCGTTTAAATAGCGTGTTATTTTACAAACTAATTTTTATTTTATTTTGGTTTTGCACAGTTTGAAGTACGGACCTACGAATATCTTCACAACGAATTTAGGAGGTCATTTCCTGAAATGCGCTTCAACCTATGCGATCTCATTAACAATGATCCCTATCTTGGTAATACCGTAAGGATGGGAGGCTTGAAGACTTGCCCTATTCAACCGGTAACATTATCTTATTTCTAATATGTGAATGACAATTATAATAGAACGATATACGAATACGATATACGAATTATATTATAAGAGAGCGTAGGGCGTTAGCTGTAAGGGAAACATGTTGGCTCGCAGGTTTGCTAAGTGCTCAGTAGATGTTAAAGTCACTTTATTCGAGGCCTTCTGTCAAACTTTTTATACCAGCAGCCTGTGGGTTAACTTTATTCAGAAAGCTTATAATGCGTTACGTATTCAATATACCTAATAACGCGTTCAGAGCGTTGCTGAGGCTTCCTAGGTACTGTAGTGCCTCTGGCATGTTTTTTCAAGCCAATACATGCGATTTCTATGCAATAATAAGAAAGAAAGTGGCCTTTGTAGTACACAGGCTATGGAAAAGCCCTAACACCTTAATGTTGGTGTTTGCAGCACGACTTAACAGCATGATCTTCGGGTGGTTCACTGAGCTGCACGTCAGTGGCGTAACTCGATGAATCGGTCGGGGAACATGATGTCAATGTAGTGTCATACTGTCATTGTGATGTGTTTTTGTGAAGATTTTTTAGCGATCTCATTGTTTTTTTTGTTGTTTTTTTTAATTATTTAAAAAATATTATATAGTACTACCTAATTATGGACTAAGAAGTTGTCTGAAATAAAAGTTATTTTATTTATTTATTTTATTTATAAGGCCCTTTGACCATTGCTCGGTATTTTAAAAGCTGTAAAAGCTGTAAAATATTACGAATATAGACATTTTGTATTTTATTACTTATGTCCGACTAGCGCGGCGGACAGGCGCAGACCATAGACTAATATATATAAATTGAGACAGACTGAGCCACGTTCGGGCACGCGAAGTAGATGCTCTTTCGCTATCGAAGGAAACATAAGCAGTACCGCACAGTACTGTACAGTACTGCTTATGTTTCCTCACTGGTTGGTAAGCACTCTGTAACGAATCGGTACTGCACACAGATATAGATATACCTAGATAGCGAAAGAGCATCTACTTCGCGTGCCCGAACGTGGCTTAGTCTGTCTCAATTTATATATATTAGTCTATGGTCTGCGCCTGTCCGCCGCGCTAGTCGGACATAAGTAATAAAATACAAAATGTCTATATTCGTAATATTTTACAGCTTTTACTAGGAACGGTTGATGTGACGTTGAATGTTAACAGGTGATGAATATCGAAACAAGTGATACTATCGTATATCGCTTCAGTATCGCGGTATAGGCGCTTTGATCATTTTTCAAAAATGCCACGCATTGTTTTCATACAGATCGTGATACTTGCCTTATCTAGGTATTATATATCTATATATGTGTACTTCACTGCTTTCATCTAGAATTCCAAATTCAAATTAATTCAATTAGTACGAGAGCCCATGACCAAAATTTTTGCCTTATCGTTTTACGAACAAAACAGTATAAAATCGATAGTTTTGGTTATTCTGAAATTCAAAAATCCTAATTTCAGATATTTATTTTTTGCATGTTTAAAAATGATAGATTTTAGATACCATAACATCATTTTCAGAAACCAGTAGCTTCACACGTACCCAGGAGACCATTTGAGGAAATTAAATATGAGGCAAATAATAAAACCCATAGCAACCCGTCTGAAAATCCTGTTTTCTGGTGAACATTAGTCAGTTGTTTCGAATAAATTATTTTTCAGAACAAAATTTGAGCATCTTATGTGTTAAAACCATTTTAAACGTGTTGAATTATTTTTGCGATCGGTAATATAGCATTCTGCCTGAAAACTGGTGGACATAATAAAAAAGGTTGTCCAGATGTAGACAAAAATTATATCAGTAAGATCGGTAACATTTTTTTATTTTATTTGCATAAACATGTGTGTGTACTTATATAGAAAGTGTATACAAGATGACAAAGTAAATTAAGTGCAAACATGTTTGCCACTACGTGACGTGCAAAATAATAGATTAGGTATAATACAATTTAAACAAGAAAAAAATATATAATTATCAAAATGTCATACTTAATTATTAATGGGTTATTAAAATTATACAGTCAATCAATCTTCCTAGCCTTTTTCCCAACTATCTTGGGGTCGGCTTCCAGTCTAACCCGATTAAAATTATACAGTAAATCAACATTATTATATAAGGAGCTCCAAATAAATCTATAATGATTACTTATGTCACGACAAATTCCTTTTCAATATGGAACTCAGTAACGCTATAATATGCTCTGGCGGTCAAAAAAGTCCGAAGTTTATTTTTAAACATAGATTGAGGTAGTTCTCTCCAACTTTTAGGTACTTTGTTATAGATGACTGGAGCCATACAGTATACACTTTTGTGCATTAGGGTCGTCTTAGCGGATTGTAGACAAAGCTGACCATTGTCACGTCTATTGCGTGGGAATATGTCGGCTACACGCGGCTATAGTAATGAGGATTCGACTTAACAAACACAGCTACTTCTAATATGTACAAGCACGGTAAAGTTAATATCTTGTAATTTTTAAATCAGACTTTAGTGTCTCACGATCAGACTTTAGTGTCTCACGTTACTAATCAGACAACTATTCGATAATCAGAAATTATTAATAAATCATATTGCGGCGTTTTTACGTACGATTAATAAAGAGTTAAATGTTTTTCTTAATAAATTGGACATTTAATGCTTTTGGAAAATACTTTTGATTGAAATAATTTCATGGTTTTTAATAATTGTCGGACTCATCATCGGTGTCGTGAGGAATAGTCGTGGCTTCATGAGAAATAGGAGCGTAACAAGCACCGCGCGTTTATCGGGCGGGTCGGGCGGTTCTTTTGGTTTTTGAAATTAAAGTGACATTTAAAACTTCTGAAAACAGGTTTTTAGTAAACCAATTAACTAAACAAAACAACATGATTTAAAAAATAATTGAACCAGGCTGCTATGAGACAGACCGGTAATATTTTTTGACATTTTTGAAAATGTGCTCAGGTCACATTTGACACGCAAATAAAATGTCTGAAAACAAACTTTTTAGTAATAAAATTATGAAATCTACGTATATTTTTAATATCAGATATATAGTGATGAAACCGTCTGCCATTTTTTTTTTTGACATAGCAGAAAAAGGCTCCCATAAAACTGTAACGTTTCTGACCGGTACTGCCCACCGAGTTGGGTTCAGAATCATCAAAACTTTTTTTTACAATTTTTCCCGTAAAACGATGTGACATGGTTTTGGTCGTGGGCTCTCGTACTATATAATTCACTTGTTTTTTGGTTTTTCCCCAGTTTCTGAATGAATTATCTAATCTTCAAATAAGATAATGGCACAATTAACATGGTAAATTAAAATTTGATGAATTGCATTTATTATGAGTTTGAGTTGAGGGAATCCCCTTTAATAAATCGGTGGTGCCATAGAGTAAAGTAATACATTGGGTGCTGCCTACTATAAACAATAAGGTTACCAACTTAAATTCATATTAACAACAAAATTCCCAAAATCCCTGTCAAAATAAAATATCCCTAAACCAAGCTTAATATTGGTATTTTTTCCCTAAAACAGGAAGAAATCTCTAAAAGTGGAAACACTGCGCGGTAAGCTTCCAGTACCGATGCAGTAAAATGCGTGACGTCACGCAGTACCGAAACGATATCTCCCCGCACACTTACCGACCAGTGGGCAAAGGGCCTAATTGTATCATATTGGTTAACATGTTATGAATATTTTTGATGAATAACACCTGCATTATTGGATACCTGTTTGCAATACTATTTGTATCTAAAGAACTGTTCGTGGCTAAAACTTAATTTGTATTTCAGGGCAATCATGAAATAAGAAACATGACCTTTAACATGATCATTCCATCTGTGTGGCCGTTTGAAAAAGGAATGCTCGAGTTTACCGTCAGGAACACAAATGACGTAATAGGAAAAGGTACACTAGTTGTAACGTTCAAACAAGAACTTCTCAAACACAAAACATGATTTTTCTGTATTTTTTAATTAGAATAATATAAATTATCAAACTTTTAACTAACTAAATTTTTGGCCGATTTGCTCACTTCAAATGTCAATAAAACGGTATTCCGTTCCCTTTGCCATGAGGTCAAATCTTATTGTTAAGGGCTTTTTGGTGAAATAAAGAATTGATTTATTATTATCTCCTTTAATTCACTATTTACATATAAATTATATTTTTAAATATTACAACAAAACAGATAAAAACATTTGAAAATATAAAAAATTGTAGCCCACCGGTATCGGGAACAAGGTCTAAGCTGCCGGTAGTCAGTATCCTGAGAGAGGAACCTTATTATTATTATATTTACAGTATCTGGTCGACCGAGTTCTGCTCTGGTGAAAATGGAGAAATCTCATTTAATAGTATAGAAGTTCATACTAATTCTATGTTGTCATGTCTTTATTGTAAGGTAGCGATCTTGTTCTAAACTTTAGGCGACCGAGCTCTGCTCGGGTGAAAATACAGAGAAAACGAATTTTCCCAGATATGAGACCTAGTCACCTACTAAATCGATTTTTCACCCCCGTACACCCCTATATTGCAACTTTCATCAGAATCGATAGAGCCGTTTTAGAGAACGTAATTAAAAATATATATAAAATATAAAAATATTGGTCATTTAATAGTTTAATATCTGGTCAACCGAGCTCTGCTCGGGGAGAAAGCATAAAAACTACTTATGGTCCAGGTACACCAAACTTTTATCAGATATCCGAGACTGTGAAAATAAAGAAAACGATTGTTCCCGGATATGAGACCTAGCTAGATCAATTTTTAAACCCCATAAACCCCTAAATTGCAACTTTCATCGAAATCGTTGGAGCCGTTGTCGAGATTCAGTTTATACAATGTGGAGACTACCATACAACAAAAAATTAAAATACTGGCACTACTAAATATGCTTAAGAGTATTTTGGAACTGTCAAATAAATCCTAGCTTCGAAATAAAAAAAAGAGTTTTTCAAACAAATTAAATGTAATGTATGCCGCTGGATCCACCCTGACCCTATAAACTCCGTTTAGCCAACTAGTCCTTGGGTGAATTCTCGGGCATACATTTCAGAATATCCACCTTAGGGTGGGTTTTTGGGGTGGATAAACGGAATAGCTCGAGCCGACTATGGATTTTGCCGACCTATAATGAGTAAACTATTGAATATATTCAATTGAATTTTCGTATACATAATGGGAACGTCATTATGGACACACCGTTTAATTTTATGTTGTATTGTCGTCTCCACCTTGTATACGGTCCCATTAAAATAGATGGACAAACTTTTAGTAATCATTCGGACCACCAAAATAAGGACAATGGTAAAAAAATAATAAGAAAAACGCATTAGATACTTACAAGAAAAATAAATCAGCTAAAGAAAATACACAAAAAATTTTGGTTACCCAATGCCATTTATTATTTTTGGTTAAAAAAAAAAACCTTTTTTTTACTTGGATATCTTTGGTTAGACGTACTGAACGCTGTGTTAAAATTTGTCCATCTATTTTAACGGGACCTTGTATATACATATATATACAGATTGTATATGTCGGAAATATGTTAGTGAGTTGACTAATCGGGACGCCAGCGCCGCCTAGCGGCGTTCGACAGAGTCTACAACCTAACGCTCGGACCGGCCGCCCGCGCCGGTCGGGGCTCGGCAGAGCAGCGCAGACTTCAGCGGCGGCGGTCAAGGAGTGAACACGTTTAGACACTGTTCCGCGGTTACGTACCTACAGTGTGGGGAAAAATACCTTATCATGGTGGATTTGTCGATAAAATTGATCATATTGCTTCGCCTTAACGGGTCGGACCCCGGTGACCAGACACACTGTATATACAAGAATTGCTCGTTTAAAGGTTTTTCAAATCTCGTGAGTATGTATCCCGGTCTTTTGAAAGGAATACGACGGGCCGAAGCCAACTTGCAGAGGCCCCCTAGACATTTAAGGCACCAACCGACGATTATCCCTGTATGTACTATGAAAGTGCAACCTCCGGCTAGTGTAGGTGTAGGATTATTGCAAAATATGGAAACGAAGATTTTGGACTATGGGCATATATATGGCTTTGGGTGGCTAAAGTGAAATGTTTACCTGGAACTATAAATTATGGAACGCTAGCACATAGTGATGTAGCGACAAGAGAGCAACATGTCCTGAGGTGCTTGAGGAGTGGAGAGGTATTCCACGGCCATCAGAAAAATCCCAGAGCCCGAAAGATGGTCAAGATCCCTAACAGCACTTACTGAAATACTTCCTTCTTCCAAGCACGTTTGTTCTTGCGAAACTCCACTCAAACTGGCCAATAAAGGCAAACATGAGGTGGGAGCTCTGTTCTTCGTCAGTGTTTACTCCAGTCGGTCTATAGAGGCAAGCCAGAGATGAGCAACAAGAGTTCTCCCGGGAGATAGGTTCCGTGGGGTCGCCAATGCTAAACTCTACCGGCACAAACCCAGAGTCCGGGGTGGGCAAGCCCCACCACGACGTCAATGTAGAGATACGGCGTCAGGGGTTTTTTTTTAAGTGTCTTAAATGCAGTTTTTTTATTTTATATACTAAGAAATTGGTGTGTACATTATACATTACATATTACCCTAAATATTACATTTGAAGTTGCATTTTAAGGGCAGAAACAAATAAAACAAATAGAAGAACGAACGAAGAGTAAGGTAAACATCGAATTTCCTATTATAAACAGAATTGACATTGCGGAAATATGGCACCAGAGCCCTACTGTTTCACCGGCCGTGGTGTTGTCGCAGGCCCACAGCTTCGTCCCCAGGCAAAATTAAGTGTTCCTGGGTTTTTCATTAGCAAATTCCCAGATACACCTTGGCGTCAAGATTTACTTCCAAATAGTCTGACAGTATCAATCAATCGATCGAGTTTTAGAGAGAGATGACACTAAAGACAAAGCCGAAATTTTACTACAACTCCATGTGCTATTATAACTCACCTTTACACGTCTTATTAAAAAACATTACCCTCCTTCTGGGGCGGTCGGGTAAAAAATATAAAATAATAACATTTTTTTTCTGACTACATCACTGAGAAGAAATGGCGAAACAAACTCCTGAGTTGATTGTTTCGATTGATTGATTGATTGAAAATAATATATTAATTTATTTTCAATCAATCAATCAATCATTTATTTATTTTGTCAAACATAAATGTTTGGTTACAGACAGTATATTGTCTAAAAGTCCAGACAATCACATCTTGTTCAGATTATGTGAGGACCATATAGATTAGTGTCTGAAATGGGAGGAAAGAACTTGAGTGGACCTGTCCAGTCAGTGGAAGCATTTGTCAGTAATCGTGTAGCTCAACTCAGAACTTCAGGAGCTCAACGACTCAAATAAAATACGAATAATAATACGTTACATTCTCTCAAATTATCAACTGTTCTTGTAAATGTGGTGTGCTAAATGAAGCCTGTTATATAAATCATAAGTGATGCTGCATCTCAGGCGTCTGATAGTACGACGTGTGATGTGTCTACTGCGACTCTGTATCAAAGTTGCGACAAACAAATGTGCGACAAACGCTAGGGCGACAGTACGATAGGTCGACCATCAGCGGTGTGACAGCACATCAGCTCGACGAACGTTAGTGCGACAGATTGTTTTCACGACAAACGATGGCACGACGAAACTTTTGATCGACAAACGTTAGTGCGACTGATTGTTTTCACGACCATCGATGGGACGACGAAACTTTTGATCGACGAACGATAGCGCGACACAATTTTCGCTCGACAAACTAAAGCACGATAAACGTTTCTATAATATTTTGTTGCTAATAGCAGATAAGAAAAAAAAAAAAAGTTTTAGGTTCTTTAATACATGGTTTACGCATACCTTGCTCGTAACTGCATTCGCGCACTGCAGTAATTTAACATTGACAATAAAGAATATTGCCAATAAAAACATTTATAAACGAAAATACTTAGTACTTTAATTTTTTTGATGTGATGCTAATAGCAGATAAGAAAAAAAAATCTTATCTGCTATTAGCAACAAAATATTATAGAAATGTTTGTCGTGCTTTAGTTTGTCGAGCGAAAATTGTGTCGCGCTATCGTTCGTCGGTCAAAAGTTTCGTCGTCCCATCGATGGTCGTGAAAACAATCAGTCGCACTATCGTTCGTCGATCAAAAGTTTCGTCGTGCCATCGTTTGTCGTGAAAACAATCTGTCGCACTAACGTTCGTCGAGCTGATGTGCTGTCGCACCGCTGATGGTCGACCTATCGTACTGTCGCCCTAGCATTTGTCGCACATTTGTTTGTCGCAACTTTGATACGGAGTCGTCTACTGCGCTCCGTGCCAATACCAATAGGTGGCTTTTCTTATCCCGTACAGAATAAACGAAATGCGTTATCACTGCGTTTAAATTCCAGGAGTTTAAATGTTAGATTGTTATGATGATAACATGCATTTTTTTTTTAATAATGCTACTTAAAATTAAGTACATTGTGTGATTTTATTTTACAAAAGCTATCAGGGTGAGTATAGTTATAAAATTTTAAACAAATTGTTTTAATTATGAACATTTCCGAAACACGATAGGTATGCAATCGATTTTATCATTGCTATCAACGCTAATATAAAGCGGAACAAACACTCTGACATGTTTTGTTTGTTATTAGGAACACCGTGGTGTAGTATCCTTTCTTAGTAATTTTTTACCCGACTACGGCAAAGCCAAAAGGAAGGGTTATTAGCAATGAGCTACTCTACAGCGTGTCTCTGTGCGTTTCTGCTGTACTTTGTAATTAATAATTATCAAGTAAGTTTAATAGAATAATACTGTTGTTTGATTTTAGTTCAGGGAATAGATAAGAAGCCATTTTTAGGGTTCCGTAGCCAAATGGCAAAAAACGGAACCCTTATAGTTTCGTTATGTCTGTCTGTCTGTCCGTCCGTATGTTACAGCCACTTATTTCCGAAACTATAAGAACTATACTGTTGAAACTTGGTAAGTAGATGTATTCTGTGAACCGCATTAAGATTTTCCTAAAAAAATAGAAAAAGAAAAACAATAAATTTTGGGGGTTCCCCATACTTAGAACTGAAACTCAATTTTTTTTTTTCATCATACACATACTTGTGTATCTATGGTATATCTTGGGTATCTATGGATAGGTGTTCAAAAATGATATTGAGATTTCTAAAATAATTTTTCTCTAGACTGAATAGTTTGCGCGAGAGACACTTCCAAAGTGGTAAAATGTGTGTACCCCCCCTGTAACTTCTAAAATAAGAGAATGATAAAACTAAAAAAAATATATGATGTACCATGTAAACTTCTACCGAAAATTGGTTTGAACGAGATCTAGTAGGTAGTTTTTTTTTAATACGTCATAAATCTTTAACAATTTACCTTTAACGAACTACAAGAACTTTTATATTATATTACTTGCTGCTACGGAACCCCTTATGGGCGAGTCCGACTCGCACTTGGCCACTTTTTTATATTAAGACCCCTATTATATGGGACTTAAATATATCTGGCGAAATGTGGTTGTACTATAGGTACAGCTCTGTCTAACCCTTCAGAGATTACGTAATTAATAGCGTCTAATTTATATTTATTCCTGGCTTGCTTATTTATTTATTTTATATACGGGGTGTCCGGGACATCGACGCGAAGCCTGATACCATGGATTCAGTACATGATTCTGAACCCCCTGCGTTGAAATTATTCATCGGTTATTAAAAAAAAAATCAGCTGCTCCATACATTTTGACCGCGTAGGACCGCGCACTTTTCTATGAAACAGCAGATTTTTTTTTTAATAACCGACGAAAAATTTCAACGCAGGGGGTTTAAGAACCATGTACTGAATCCATGGTAACCGGCTTCGCGTCGATGTCCCTGCCACCCTGTATACATCATTAATAAAATTATTATTGAAGCTTAAAATGCCAATGCATTCCACAACTTTCCTTGTCAAATCTACACTGTCCAGGCTGGTCGGTTATTGAATGCACTACCAGTTCCAATAAAGCGCGCGCAATCGTTAAGACTGGTGAAAGAACATTACTTGTCGTTATGATATAGTTCTCGTCGTTAGCTGTAATAATAATCGTCATTTATTTTCGTTGCTTATAATAATAGTTAGTACGTATGTATCTATTATTTATCTGTGTCTTTATTATATTATATTGTACTTATATACTTTTTATTGCACTAAAGACAGCCCCATTTTATGTCCAGAAACTCACTGTCCATTCCAAGGTTGCCTGGAAGAGATCGCAGTAAGCGATAAGGCCGCCCATTGTATATTTTGTAGTGTATTACTTTTTCATTTTGTAATGTATTATCTGGTGTACAATAATGTATATATAAATAAATAATATAAGTACATACAAAAAAATCTTTTTTTTATTTTATAACGTTGCCCCACACATTGCTTGCTTGCTAGCAACAGCAAAGATTTTAAATAAAAATAGAGATACCTATAAACTTTATAGTTTTTATCACGTGCTGTGAATTATAGAGCTCATAAAATTTATTTATTTATTTATTTATCAAATCGCCGTCCCCATCGAATAAAACGGTAATGTGCTATTACGATAGTTTTAACTTTATTGCATATTCGATATTTAGAGGTTTGATTACACTTTGTTAATTTTTTTCAGAATTTTCCTATGGTTATTTCAGAAGTTACGAGATTTTCATGTGTATTATAATGAACTTTACAATATTATTTGTATGTTTACTTATTAGACTTCTTACAACGAATAAAATTGTTATAGACTATTACAATACTTTCGATACGTTAAATTTCCAGTAAGATGCTATTACCATTTTATTCGCGGGAAAATATTTAACATTATTTGCGTAAAGCTTATTACAATTTTATTCCGGTAACTGACAATTTTATTTTAAAATCGTTGAGGTTCTTACGATACATTTCATTACAAATCAAAGAAGGTAATATTGATAAGGCGACTGCCTCCGATGCCAGAATGCCTCGACGTCACCCTCTAATCAGTGTTAGAAGACCTCAAATGATACTCTACCGCCTCTGTTTATTTTTGTCTCCTGCATGCATTGAGGTCGGGGATACTGTTTAGAGGAATACTTATACATATATGTTCAGGGTACGGCAGACTTATTATAATATGGAACACGGTTAGTCAGGGGTTTTCTAAGGGAAGTTATAATTAGATTTTTATAAATTGTAACGATAGAGTTTTGACGAAAACTTTAAAGAGACAATAAACATTGATCAAACCTATAAAGTCTATCAAGGGGTTTCCGTTTCTCAATGTTTGACGTAATTTTTTTTTTTAACCTTGGGGAAAGACATCAACAATAGGTATTATTTAAACGTGGCTGTTACAGATTACCTTCAAGTATTTTAGTTGGAATATTTACACGAAGTAAACTATGAAGGATTATTTTTTAATCATTTTAATGGATAGCCATGGACATCAGAGAAGATAAGTCTAGAGATTTTCATTAATAGTGATAGTTTACCTGATGCACCTTAAGCTTCATTTTGTGTGGATTTCATGTGTTCAATGGGGTTAATTGCGATTCCAGGCCTAGCTGTTTTTTCACAGTGCCTACTGCCTACCGAAGCCAGAAAAGGTAACAAAATGCGATGCAATGTTATTGGTAATGTTTAAACTGATGGTGTAAAACTAAAGAATAGAGTGCCACCACGCTGTCATTAAATATCTCAAATAGAATATTATTTTAAGCTAACATTTTATTAGCAACAGTGTGAAGCGCTAAAACGAAGTCTGAATATTTCATAGAACTGGAATTCAAAGAATAATAATAAATAACCCCACCGCCGTATCTGTACGTTGACGTCGTGGTGTAACTTGCTCGCTCCTGAACTCTAGGTCTGTGGCGGTAGAGTTTACCTACTTTACCGAGACAGGTCTAGGGTGAGGAGCCCAACCCAGAGAGATACATAAACCCGCAGGGTAGCATGTGGCTAGACGTTGGGCAGCAGCGACCCCACGGAACCTACCTTCCGCGAGGAGGGTTATTCCTCACCTATGGCTTGCCTTTATTGGCCGGCTAGAGTGAACACTACTGAGGAACAGAGCTCACACCTCTTTCTCGCCTTTATTGGCCAGCTTGAGTGGAGATTCGCAAGAGCAAACGTGCTCAGAGGAAGAAAGTATTCCAGTATGATGCTGGTAGGGATCTTGACCATCTTCCAGGCTATGGGATTGTCCTGATAGCCATGGAATACCTCTCCTCTCCTCAAATGCCTCAGGACATGTTGCCCCCTTGTCGTTACGTTACTATGTGCTAGCGACAGTTTTCGGGGGCCCATTATTGAGTGTGCAAGTTACGCCATGCCATTTTATTCGTGTAGGTATATTATATAACATTGGTCAGTCAAGGGACATAGTTCTTCCATTTCTCAAAGTTATCAATCCACTATAGCCACCCAAACTCATAAACCCGATATGCTTTGTTTCCATGTTCTGCAATTCTCCTGCACCTTGTCCTTGGGTGCACTTGCATAGTGCATACAGGGATAATGCAAAAGTGACGAAGCATGAAATGAACCAGCGTGACTTTTCCGACATAAAAAGCCTTATTTATTTCTGGAAAACACTGGCTAAATGACTCTCAAGAAAACCAAATAAAATGGGCATTTAAAACAAGCTTATGATCAGCAAATACCTTTAAGTAAAGTGTTACATGCAGATTTATTAAGTTTGTGTACTCCCACAGTACTACTATGCGTTTTAAGACTCCCTCACGAGCTGCGAGGCTAACCCGAGCGAACATTCAGACTCTAAACTCTCTGAACATGTGGATAACGAGGCTTAGAGCTACCCAGAGTAAATGCCTCGTAAAAAATAAGAATTAAGTACTAAATTAAAGTAGAAACTTCCTAAATTCGTTGATTTTATAAAAACTTGTTAATAATTATGAATAAATAAATAATTATTAGACAGATTTCTTTTATTTCTTGGAAAATTAACGTGCACCCGTACAAAATATTGATTCGGTATTCAATACTTGCCTACAGTTGGTATAATAAATTTTCCACGGAATACACACGTAAGTTGCTATTACAGTAATCTGTAATTGACTGTTTGTCAGCGAATAAAATGGTAATAGTACATTACGATATGAGATCCTATCACAATTTATCAACCAATAACATAGCAATGCATTATTACGCTAACGTATAACATGAGATTTTACGCGAATAATATCGTAATGTTGCTTTACCGTTTAAGTTTGTGCCTTTAATTCATGGTAATTTTAATTTCGTTAATAACTTTATTTCTGAAAACGTTATATTATTTAATACAGTATACAATTGTTTTGTAAAAAATCACCTTTCTTTTGGTATTTGAACGATCCCGATAAGTGTATTAATTATTTAGTTATTCACGAAAAACAGTTTTTTATTTTTCCTGTAAAATTTAGTTTTTACGATTACCGTTTTATTCGCCGGGGACGGCGAAATCATCATCACTATCATTACAGTATTGTCCTAATTCAATAGTGTGGCTACAATTACAGTTTTATTATTTATCATATTCATAACATATTCTGTACATAGTGATTTTCGTGAACTCACCCAGAGAATAAGTAAAAAGATCTCTGCTGTCTGCTACGTCATTAAGTATTCGCAAAAATGCAAAATAATTTATTAATATTGCATTACCGAGAAGAATGTCCCAACTCCTATCCTGCCCTCTCTGCCCCAAACAATATAGCCATAGCGACCACTGCGCGACTACTGCGGTGCCGTGGAAATAGCGACGTTTTGGGCGAATAAAATGTAATACACTGTCGTGCCATCGACACGACGAAGAAGAAGCTAACCGGGAACAGTTTGAACGGGACTTATGTATCTTTTTTGGCATATTTATCATTATTACTTCTTTTTTTAGTGCCTCAGAGCGATCCCAGAACGCGCTGAAATTATATATTTTAATAAATCGTACGTTGAAGACTCTCCAATATTGAATGTGAGGCGTTATTCACGAAAAGGAGATTATTGTGTAAACCTGTGTTTTACTAATAAGGTTATTTTGGGCAACACTGCAACGGTAAGGCATACGATTATTCTTAGCTCGCTTTACCACCAACATAAAACAAGACAGGCAGCATGTCATTTTTGAAATACTCTTGAGAAGTGATCTGAAGGCCAATTCTCGTACATAAAAAATGTTCACATTCAAGTCGCAATCTGTCAAACTTGTCAAAAATGTTGGTGAATTGATTGTATTTTTGACAGATTGCGAATGAGATGCGAATACGAACGTTCTTAAAAATTACGGGAATTGCTCCTCTGAAAGATAGTAAAAATCGCATCAAAATAGATACCGTTCTTTCAACGCCTAAGAATCTAGTCTGGTGACGGTCGCTGGAATCCGCTGGATGCGAGAGGCATAGGACCAGCCAATCTGGAGAGACCTATATCTAGCAGAGGACGCCTGTCGGTTGAATTGATACTGGATTAGGTAAGACTACCTTACATGGTCAGTTCTACCTGCAGCTCTGTCTGACCTGACCAAAATTCAAATCGTGTGTGGATTGTTATGACAACCGGAACGATTAGGTTTTACCTACAAGATGTAGAAGATAGTTGAAACTAATATTTTTTGCTCATTTATGAATTCAGACAGACCGATTGGGTCAGACGCGTCTCATCTGTTCATGTGTTGCCTGGTTCGGTAGAAATTAACTTGTAATCTTTGGCCTAGTAGACTGTAGACTGTACCTGGTACTTGTTGAAAGGCCTACACTTTTCTCTCATGCCTATTAACACTGTTATTTGAAAATATTGCATATGCCAATTATTTAAAAGAGTTCCGTTTTTTTATTTTATTTTTGCACAGATTGAAGTACGTAGTTACGAATATCTACACAATGAATTCAGGAGGTCATTTCCTGAAATGCACGTGAACCTATGCGATCTCATTAACAATGATCCATATCTTGGTAAAACCGTAAGGATGGGAGGCTTGAAGACTTGCCCTATTCAACCGGTAACCTTATCTTATTTCTAATATTTGAATGACAATTATAATTGTATCCACGGCTTACATGTTACGAATATCTTTGATGAATAACACCTGCATTATTGGATACCTGTTTGCAATACTTTTTTTATCTAAAGAACTATTTGTGCCTAAAACTTAATTTGCGTTTCAGGGCAAACATGAAATAAGAAACGTGACTTATAACATGTACTTTCCATCTGTGTGGCCGTTTGAAAAAGGAATGCTCGAGTTTATCATCAGAAACACAAATGACGTAGTAGGAAAATTCGCAGTTGTTCTGACGTTCAAACAAGAACTTCCCAAAATATATAAAACATGATTTGTCAGTATATTTTCATTAGAATAATATAAAATAACTAACCGATAATTTGCTCACTGTGTGCTCACCAAATGTTGATAAGACGGTTTACGTTCCCTTTGCCACTAGGTCAAATCTGTGACCGACAAATTCCCTTCCGACGCAGATACTCGTATATGCCAATGACTTTGAGTGGTTAACTTGTGTGTTCTGTACTGAGCTCACGCAACGCGTCGCACGTCCAGCCAGTAATAGGACGCGCCCATCAAGGACCGCTGTTGCAAATAAGGCGCATTCATAATTTATTATACATAAAATAAAAGATTATTTAATATAACACGTATACTAAAAGATCAACAATTAAATAAGCTTTAAAATGGTGAAAGTTTCAGAAAAATACGCTTGAGAGATTTTGCGTGATTTTAAGTTTTTTATCCGCGTTAGACATAATTGATTTCACTATGTAAATTATTAAGAAAATGCTCCTCTTTATAATTATTTTTCCAAATCATTAACACTACTCGTTTAGACGTGATCTTCAGTGTAAAATCATTAAAAGTCAGTTATCATCGCCTTAACCTAAAAGCATACTCTTGTATCCGATAATTTGCTCACTTTAACGCCGCTAGCACATCTCCGCCGTGAAACCGTAGCAGCGAAATCGCGGTAGTTCAATTCAACTGGCACGCGTCATGTTTCGCTACGCGAAATTCGAGCAGCGGAACTCGAGTAGCGGAACATGACGCGGGCCAGTTGAATTGAACTACCGCGGTTTCGCTTGTACGGTTTCGCGGTGGAGGTCTGCTACTGGCGTAAACGTCGATAAAATGGTATAGGTTCCCTTTGCCATTAGGTCAAATTCCCTTAAACTAAAAGCACACGCCTGTATCTCCACAACGCAGTGTAGCTGCCTCTTCCTCACTAAATCCTCTTCTGTAAGATATCTAGGAGTACTCATTAATCAGCATCTCAACTGATATCCAAAATAGACAAAATCACGTCTCGAATACATAAGCTAATCTATATTTTTAAGAATATACGAAACTCTGCTGATCATGATACGCTAAAATTTGTATATTTTGCCCTTTGCCGGTCTGTCCTAGCGTACTGCTTGCCCGTGTGGGGTGGTGCCACCCAAAATGTCTTTATCCGCCTTGAGAGAGCCCAAAGCAGCTGTCCTGTCCACGCTCTCTCGTCCACGAAGGTATCCCACTGCAGCAGCTGACGCTATGCAAACATTCTGTGCGCCCCCCAAAGGAACCGACTGGTAGACTTAAGCATAATGTTTTTCCTCTAGAACGCATTAAGATTTTCTTTGCCAAACGGCAATTTTATGTTTCTAGCACAAAATGTATAACTTCCAAAAGCAAAGACTTACTCAAAATTTCAATGTAAAAACTTACTTTTAGATTTATTTCTAAACATTAAATTATGATAGTACTGAGGATCTTCTACTGGGTAATCTACAGTGATATTTAATTATATATCTATTCATACACACCCACACTCTACACCTACACACACACCTTACACCAACAAACACACACCCTACACCTACACACACCCTACACTTACACACTTCACACACGTTTCATCATACGCATAAACTTTTTTTATTTGTGTTTTTTTTTAACTTTATTGAAATTATAATTCTGTTTTCCACCATTAATTGTATTTTTTCCAAATTATCTACTCAAATTGTATGGCTTTGTTGCTACGGAGAATCACTAATCACAGGAACCTACACTTAGTTTAGGAGTCAGAGTATTTAAATATTGACCTTTGTATGTTTTAATCCTAAGGATATTGTCAAGGGCTTTTTGGTGAAATAAAGAATTTATTTATTATTTTCTCCTTTATTTAACTATTTACATTTAAATGATATTTTTAAACATTAGGATAAAAAATATAAAAACATTTAAAAATATAAAAAAATAGTAGCCAACCAGTATCGGGAACAAGGTTCAAGCTACCGGTGGCCAGGGTCTCTGAGAGAGGAACCTTATTATTATTCGTTTAATTACTTACACTTTTATAAATTTACATTTTTAAATATTTCTTGTAATAAAAAGAAAAAAATACATTAAAAAATATAAAAAATTGAGGTCCACTGGTGTCAGGAAGAGAGCCGTATCGAGGAATACTGCCTTCTGGATCAGGTCCTTAATCCAACCGCCTAACGAGAACCTCGAAAGATGTTGGTAGAGGCTTTCGGCCATCAGACGATGGCCGAAAGCCTCTACCAACATCTTTCACCATTGGCCGTTAGGACATTCGACACAATGATAGCCGAGCTTATATTCCACATGTCAACAACCTCGTGTGCTAAGTCGAGATATTTAATTTGTTTCTCTTTCTCAGCTTTCACGACGTTCTCGTCATGTAGAGTGGTATATGGTTCCGTACGACTTAGGCGGTATAATAAATAAACACACACGTCAAGTGTGTGTTTATTTATTATTCGGTCATGATTAAAACAAGTATATTATTATAGTGAAAAAATAAAATAAAAATAATACGTTAAAATAAAAAACTTGTCAGAGCCTGTTTTGAATCAAAAGGACGGTACGACTACAAGTAAAGTCGCCGGAAAAGATTGTAAGGGATCGCGGCACGCGGTTGTAACTCACAATGGCCAGGGCTAGTATGACTCGCGTGTATTTGTTTATGGGTCCGAAGAAATTTCGACGCACGACGAGCTTACCGCATAAAAAATAACCTATGATCCTCCCCGTAGAGGATTCAGAGCCAAGCAGAACCAAAGTGGACTCAAACTGGCGCCCTGAATATTCCCCGTTTAATCCATATAGACTCACCCTGGATCTGTTGACATTCAGGATAGCGAAGGACCGGCCTCCATTGCCCCATACACGCCATCAGGAAAGTGCGCAGAGTTGCATCTATCTTGTATCACCGAGTCGTTGGCCTTCTTATAGTACATCCAGCATGTCGACAGATCCTTGCGGGATGAATCTGTTGGCTTATGGCCATGTCTAAAAGGAGTAGCTCCTACGTGCTGCGGGAGCCATTCCTACATTCATTTTGAGCGGCAGTCATAATCGAGTTATTGTCAATGCGTCTGTTAATTTTCGTTCTCAAACTGGATGTAAAAAGTTTGTAATCCGTCGACAAACATGTGATCGGTCTATTATTTTTGGGTTCCGCGGGACTACTTGACTCATGGAGCAGGTGAGTAAGGCCTGTTGTTAGAAACTGTGGTAGCGACCCAGACTTTAAGGATGATTGGAACTGAGTTGCCAGGCAAGCGCGTGAACTTATTATTAGCCATTGTAGCCAAAAGTTGTGCAGTCCGTCCTGTCCCGGTGATTTCCAATTCGGTAACGGATGGACTGCTCTGGCTACATCCAATAGAGCAATTTCTTTTTTTTTTCCACTTCTGGTATAGTTTCACACACTCGCTTGATGTACTACATCCAGTCAGCCTCAGCGTGACGGACGGACACCGACCATATTCTGCGCCAGAATACACTCGTGGCGGCATCATCCGGGCGGCACACGTCTGTCAGATTTTGTTCAGGTCGCTCCCAAGCTATATATAACCACCTCTCATCACTCTGGATTATGCGATTCTGCGTGTATCGACCAACCCGCCGCTTATACCGTCGAATACTGCTCGCCCATGCACAAACTTTCTGCTTTAGGAAGGCTATACGCTCTGTAACACGGGACATGTATTCTCGAGGGCTGATTCCAGTCTCCGAGAATGCCCGCTTTACAAAGCGCATCACTCGTGGTCGTGTGCTCCCTGATGTAGTATAGTTTGCCGATGAGTAACTTGGCCCCATCGATACGTCGCTCAATCCTGCACTGCCAGTCTGGTACGGCTGGTTTTAGCTGATTAGCTCCGTCAACAGTTTGGGAACTTGACGTTAGCTAATCGACATGCCACAACAGCCGCGCAATACAGGGTTGAGTGTGTATGAATGAGATCCTCACTGCTTTTGAAAAAATTGTAAGCTGCAAGTCCGGGGCACACCCCAACACCCTACTTTTTTTGTGCATGGGTAGGCATGGTAATCGGTGCCTAAGTTCGATCGGAGTGTACCTATACTCGCAAACGCATCCTCCAGTGCGCTCCTCAATCGAACGTTGCACTGGCTACTTGATGTCGCGACCCTATCATCCTCCTCTTCAATACCATGATTGAATCGCGGCGAGATTGCATCATTATTTGACACTTGTGCCGCAGTTTGTGCCGGAGTTGAGACGATATGGTTGTACAGTAAATCTAAAAAAAAAAAAAAATTCAATAGTCATTTATTCAAACTAGGCTGAGAATCAGCACTTTTCGAACGTCAAAATTACATAAGACAGACCCCAAAAACGCCCGCCCTTCACCACTTCCTAGTGCTTTTGCTGGAAAGAAGAAGTGGCGCAACAAACTCCCCAGCAGCACAGCTGTCTGTTCAGTTAGAAAAAAACTTGATTCTATACAATAGTATGAAAATATTTTACATTACTCAACACAAAACATTAAATAAATTATATTTGCCATAATGACAGCTAGCGCACGCCAATGTACCAACAAAAAAAATATCGAAATCTTAAACTCAAGCAAAAATAAAAACTAAAAACGTAAACAGAACTTAGGTAATACCCGAATTATAAATCCTCCAGGCATAAAGGGCGTGCCCGCTTACATTATAGCTAATAAAGCTGTGACTCGATGTCACATAATTATGATAAACTAGGACCATCGAAATAAAAATAAATCAACAGTTAGGCAAGAATAATATATGATCTACTGTCGAGGTCGCTAGCTAACCACATATTGCAATACAACTCATTAAACAAAAACATTGTAATGAGTCGATTATGTCAATAATTAATGAAAATAAAATTAAAATAAATTGACTTAAGCAGTCAAATAAAATAAACAATTATATAACCCATATAACCTGTCAGTAGGTAAGCTAATTCTGGAGAAAGAACATAAATATTGTCTTGAGTTAATCACAGCGACCAACTGTTTTTATCGTTTAAGTAGTCTGATGTAGCAAGAGAAATCGTTTTATTTATAAGTAACTAGCTTTACCCGGCCCGGCTAAAGGCCTCGCACGGTTAGCACTAAGTACTTATCTACGGCGCACCTACCTTTCCTAATTACTTACTCTACCTACCTACCTACCCTACCCTACCTACCTACCTACCCTATATACCTGTTTATACCTACTAATACTATGTTAGTAGCAAATAAATAACTTTGACTTTGACTTTAGTTTAATGCATATTACCGGATAAAGTTAACTTAATATTTTTCTCTTAAAATAAATGAAATATCCTTTTACACCTATATTTTAACACAACAACATTTTTTCATTAAAATTAGACAATTTCTTTACAAAACTTTATGTTTTTTTATAGCGCCTCTGTTGTTACCTTTACGAAAGTATTACAAAAACTCATAGTGTTAAATTTTGTACGATATGGTATGGAACCCTTCGTGTGCGAGTCTGACTCGCAATTGACCGATTTTTTATATACAGGGTGACACAATTAGACGTATTCCTTCCAGGACGTGAAAGTGTAACCCATTTGCAACAATTAAGCATCCCATAAAGCCTAGGCGAAAATACATGGGATTCGACAAAATACAAATTTTAAGAATTTTTGAAAATTTCCCAGAATTCGCCATTTAATATCATTTTTCTCCAATCTCTCAAATTGTATGGCCTTCATTACTACCTCATTTCATTGGAGATCTAATATTTCAACAAACATTTCTATGTATCCAAATTTTCTAAAACTTCAAACACTTAAAAGTTAGAGGAAGAAGTTTATTAACCATTTTCAAAAATTATCTACGTACATGAACTTTGACACCAGTTATCTTAAAATTTTACTGGGGCTTTAAGCGTACAAATTACGGGGAAGACATCTTCATTTAATCAGATATCTAAATAAATACAAAAATTCAAAAAATATTTAGAGGTGCCGATGAAACAGTCGATAATGCTGGTAAAGGTCGAATTTGCAAATTGTTGAATTATTAAAAAAATGTGTGATAATCGAATTAAACAACTGGTTTATGCCATCCCACTACTTTCTAACTTGCCAGCAGTCCATTGCACGTTAGATACCTAGGTCATCATGACCAGGTTACAAGTTGCGGAACGGCTTTGGAGTTTTTATATTTATCCGATCAGTTTTCTTGGTCATTTTTCTTCTCTTTATTTTAAAGAGGTTTAACATACATATTGTAAAGGATGATGCCCATTTTGGTACCCTCCTCCAATAGCCATATGTAATACACTTCATCATCAGCTCTTTTTAAACTGAATAGAAGTTACTCTGGCGCCTAATTCCAAAAATATTTCCAAAATCATTGGATTAGCAGACGAGACCCCTTACCATGGCCTGCCAGGTCACCTGACCTTACTCCTCTAGATTTTTATGTTTGGGGTCATATGAAAAGCCTTGTTTACTCAACACCGTTGCCATGTAGAAGTATTATGGCAAAGAATAATACATGCAGCGGAACATGGAACAAATACTTCAAGAGTTACCAAGACAGAAGTTAGAAGAAGAGTAAGGGATTTTATAAGGCACAGAAGTGCGCATTTTGAACAAAACCTTTAAGTAACCAACAGCAATCAGGTTCAGTTTTTAAATTATTTCAACAATTGCCAATTCTATCTTTTTCGGCATTATCTATTATGGGCCCCACAATGCTGTTTGATTACTTAAGAAGCTTTTTATTGAAAAAGCTTCTATTAAAGTATAGTGCGCGCAGAACTAGTTGGCTGCTCATCTCATCACAAATCATCTCGCTATTGCAATCTCATGTACGTTTTGTCAAAACTAGCCGGAACTTTCAACGCGTGTTGCCGTCGCGAAGTATTATCTTTCAATTAAATTAGCAATGAAGGCTCTTCAATTTCATATTTTAAAGAATTAATATTTTATGACGCATTCTGGGAAATTTTCTAAAACTAATGATGATTAAAGGGTTTATTGTAAAGTCTCAGATGTCGATGTATGTCCAACTACAGCGTACATGCGCTGTAAGTTTAAATACACGCAAAATAAGTGACAAGTGAACCGTGACCAACGAGTAGACCGCGAGTCATGATTAAAACTCCAAAACCGGTCCGCGACTAGTGACCTGGCCATGATGACCTGGGTGTCTAACGTGCAATGGACTGCTGGTAGGTAAGAAAGTATTAGGATGGCATAAACCAGTTATTTAATTCGATTATCATACAATATTTTAATATTTCAACAGTTTGCAAATTCGACCTTTGCCAGCATTATCGATTGTTTCATCGGCACCTCTAAATATTTATTAAATTTTTGTACCTCGTTAGATAGCTGATTAAATGAAGATGTCTTCCCCGTAATTTGTACGCTTAAAGCGTCAGTAAAATTTTGAGATAACTGGTGTCAAAGTTCATTTACGTAGATAATTTTTGAAAATGGTTATTGTACTTCTTCCTCTAACCTTTAAGTGTTTTATGTTTTAGAAAATTTGGTTACATTGAAATGTTTGTTGAAGTTTTAGGTATCTAATGGAAAAGTAATGAAGATTATTCTATTTGAGAGATTGGAGAAAAATGATATTTAGTGACGAATTCTGCAAATTTTAAAAAAATCTTAAAATTTGTATTTTCTCGAATCCCATGTATTTTCGCCTAGGCTTTATGGGGTGCTTAATTGTTGCAAATGGGTCACACTTTCACGTCCTGGAAGGAATACGTCTAATTACAAGTCACCCTGTATAATATACAGGATGGAAGGGTAAACACCGTTGTCACTCAAACTATGGGTAGTTGGCTTAAATATAAACATAAAAAACCGAGTAAAAAAAAAATTACGTTATTTTCTTTAACAAATATTAAAAAGGTTATTGTCCGACACCGTCCGCAAATTCATGGATATGCGCCTGCCCGATTGACGTAATCGATCGCCGCCCGTGCTACCTACCAACAAAACACATGAATAAATACAATACAACCTTTTCCTGGCTTAAGACAGGCAAAAATACCTACCTTAGGAATTGCGTGACGATTCTAAATGTACATCTTTAAAAAAAAAGATGTGATTTTCCATTGAATTTATGTTCTATAAACGAAACCAAACCACTGGTTTGAAGGATAACGGTGTTTACCCTAACACCCTGTATAGATATAGATAATAGAATAGATAATGAGTGCTATAACCGCATTACAAATCATAAATTAAATTGCCTTGTTTGCTGAAATACGTCAAGTACGTCATTATAACCTCATTATTTTAAGGGACCGCGCAACCCCGTATACGAGTTAAGCTTTTTGTTAGGGTAACCCGTTTATGAGGTAACTCCTTGAATGGGTTCTATGCTTGAAACCCAGTAAAAGGGTTATCTCTTCAATATGAATAACCCATTGAAGGGGTTCTATACTTGAAACCCATTGAATGGGTTACATGATAACCCATTGAAAGGGTTACATAATAACCCATTGAAAGGGTTACATGATAACCCATTGAATGGGTTCTATACTTGAAACCCAGTGAACGGGTTACCCCTTCATTATAATAACCGATTGTTCCTTGTGTTAACCCGAACAAAACCCTTATAATAATAAGGGTTTTGTTCGGGTTAACACAAGTTTATTCAATAAATGTGTGCTAAGTAGGTGATGGGTGGGGTGGCGCGAGCACCACGAACCATCCACCGTCGCTGGCTTTGCTATGTACCTACAATAGTTCAAGCCACGAGCTCAAAAAAGTACCGTCGCGCATTTTATGATGAAAAAGTTGCTTCGGAATTTTGGCTTTAAGGCGCCTCCCTGACCAAAACGCCGCGCTAGCCGTTTTTTGAACGTTTTTAGGAGCTAACTACTTGTTATTTAAAAAGAAATATCAACTTATAATCTTGAGTCCAAAATGGTCGTTTTTTTTTTTATAGATGTCTATTTTTAATTAATCTCCTTCCAACGAAACCATAAAAATGAGAAATAATGATTGATAATACATATATGCATCTACTCGTAAAGTAAACATTATTTAATAAAGGGGTTCTAAAGCCGATAATGAGGTTAAAATGTAAATCCAAGATGGCGGCTGCATTTTTCGTTATTGGTGTCGTTTTATTAGTTTTCAGGGATTCTAAAGCCGATAATGAGGTCAAAATGTAAATCCAAAATGACGGTTCCGAAAAATTTCTCTTTTTTCGTCATGGGTGTCGTTTTATTAGTTTTCAGAGGTTCTAAAGCCGATAATGAGGTCAAAATGTAAATCCAAAATGGCGGCTCCGAAAAATTTCTCATTTTACGTCATGGGTGTCGTTTTATTAGTTTTCAGGGGTTCTAAAGCCGATAATGAGGTCAAAATGTAAATCAAAAATGGCGGCTCCGAAAATTTTCTAATTTTTCGTCATGGGGGTCGTTTTATTAGTTTTCAGGGATTCTAAAGCCGACAATGAGGTCAAAATGTAAATCCAAGATGGCGGCTCCGAAAATTTTCTCATTTTTCGTCATGGGTGTTGTTTTATCAGTTTTCAGGGGTTCTAAAGCCGATAGTGAGGTCAAAATAGAAATCCAAGATGGTGGCTCCGAAAATTTTAAAATTTTTCGTCATGGGGGTCGTTTTATTAGTTTTCAGGGATTCTAAAGCCGATAATGAGGTCAAAATGTAAATCCAAGATGGCGGCTCCGAAAATTTTCTCATTTTTCGTCATGGGTGTCGTTTTATCAGTTTTCAGGGGTTCTAAAGCCGATAGTGAGGTCAAAATAGAAATCCAAGATGGCGGCTCCGAAAATTTTCTAATTTTTCGTCACGGGTGTCATTTTCGTAGTTTTCGATGGTTCTAAAGCCGATAGTGAGGTCAAAATGTAATTCCAAGATGGCGGCTGTAAAAATTTTCTCTTGTTTCGTCATGGGTGTCGTTTTCGTAGGTTTCGATGGTTCTAAAGTCGATAGTGATGTCAAAATGTAAATCCAAGATGGCGTCTGTAAAATTTTCTCATCATTCGTTATGGGTGTCGTTTTCGTAGTTTTGATGGTGCTAAAGCCAACAGTGAGTGTCGGCGACGAAACTCTATCGACGCGCCAGAGCGCAAATAACAGGTGATCCTACCACGAATAGTAGCGTGGTAACGTGTAAATTTTATAATAATGTTTGTCATTTGACATAATATGTTAGTTAGAATATGTTTTAAAATTTTTCCTTAATGATAGGACCCTATCTGGGGCACTAGGGCGCAAGTAGCGGGTAGGTACCCATGTAGAGTAACGAAATATTTTATGTTAAAATGGCAAAATCTAAGGAATTCTTTTATATCTAACTAGATTCTAGTAAGAATATGTAAGGCTAGCGCCACACCTGCCGAACGTTCCGCGGCGGAAGGTTCGGCGACGGAACTATCGGTCGTAGATTCGGTTGGCATGACACACCAAACGCGCCGAACGGTCGGCGGCGTTTAGTTCGGCGCGTTACGCGACGGAAAGTTACGTTCCGTCGTCGTCACAGTGTTTCCACTTTGTGGGATTTCTCCCTTTTTTAGGGAAAAATGCCAATAATAAGCATGGTTTAGGGATATTTTATTTTTTTAAATTGAACTTGAGATGGTAGCCCTTTGTTTATAGTAGGTAGCACCCAATGTACTACTCAAGTCTATGGCACCACCGATTGATTAAAAGGAGTAATTTGGAGATTTTTTTTGTCAGAATAGCTCTAAGATTCTCATAGCCAAAAGTAAGGAATTTTAGTGATAGTTTAGTTCGGTATACAAGAGAATCGGCACCATTAGGTTTTATTTAAAAGACCGATAGTTTAAAATTTGTGGTCACGATGATTCGTCGGCCATCACTAATTAGGTAGGCATGCCCATAAAGAATGACACTATCAGGTACTGTCTGTGATCTTTTTCTAAATATGGGTCAAAATTCCTTTATAGTGGAAACACTGGCCAAGATCCACCGAACCATGCACCGAACGTTCCACTACGCCCGCGGAACTTTCCGTCGCCGAACTTTCGGTCGCGTTCCGTCGCGTCATGTGACGCTTGCTCATGAACCGACGTAACGTTCGGCTGATGTGTCATAGGTAACTTGAAAAACATTAGGAGCGTATCAACCGAACGTTCCGCCGCGGAACG
The DNA here is from genome assembly GCA_948150665.1 of Conistra vaccinii. Taxonomy (NCBI): domain Eukaryota; kingdom Metazoa; phylum Arthropoda; class Insecta; order Lepidoptera; family Noctuidae; genus Conistra; species Conistra vaccinii. The sequence goes on from OX411324.1 coordinate 1,937,458, forward strand.
TTCGGCAGGTGTGGCCCGACCCTAACCTATAAAAAATCCAGAATACCGGTAAAAAAAACAATTCCAATTAGATTCATGCTAGAATTGTGAAATTCTTATTTAGGTTCATTAAAAGCATGTAAGGGATTTTCGTCCAAATTTTCATACATAATAATTACGTAACTTGAAAACTCACTTTTTGTTTAAGTATATATATCGCTATTTTTGGTCTCAAATGAAAGGTCTAGGCTTAAAACCATTTTCTATGTATAGTTTATAAGAATCGGTTCACTCAATAAAGAGATATAGTCATCTTTATGTAAGGAAATTTTACATAGTAATAAGGTGTAATGTTTTGGTCTAGAAAGGTGTTATATACTTAATATAATAAATATATTTGATGTTTTTTAGTTTCAATTACCTAAGCAAATAGCTAGTATAAGAGTTTTATGTAAAAATATAGGTTATATATAAGGGTGTAATGTAATATAAGTTTTGATTTTGTAGTACGGTTTGCCAATAATGTACATACTCAATTCCAAGAATTCGGCTTGCATCTGCAAAATTCTTAACGATTTCAGTATAAAAGGAGGGCCATTTCGCAAGGTTTTTTAGCCTAGCCACCCATACACACAACACTGCTTACCCCCAAATCGTAAACGGCTAGCTCTTTGAGCGAGGAGGGGGAAGCTTCATTCCGTCCTGTAGGTGCGTCGAGTCGGCACCCTTGTCGCAGGTCGGCCTCGTTGGGCCTCCCTCAGGTAACTGGGGGTCCCACCCGATGTGGTCTGACCGCCTAGGTGGTCCGTGAACCAAGCGGCGCTATTGGTAAATAGCGTCGCGGCGCCCCTACAGATTTATTCAATGCAACCATTCACACAGGCACAGCTTGCTGTGTCAATTGCATCAGGCGCTATAGCCAATCAATGGTAGTAGTAATGGGCCACTGTAAAGCCTCCGCGGGCGAGGGGTGAGGCCCCGACCCCACCTGCCACGCCCCCTTGCGGGGGCGTAGCGACATCTCACACTCAAGGTTTTTTAGTCGCAGCCCAGCCACCAAAAGAAACACTAATCAAGAATGCAAGCCGAAGTCTCCAAATAAGTTCAGATAGATATCAGAGTTTTATTTGCTCCAAGGTATTCTATGGTAAGTAAAGGTTTGTGTTACTCAATCCTCAAGGTACGTATACAGGGGTACGTGATGGTGTGTGCAACCAATACAGCCATCCAGGCTCAGGTAATAGGGAACACGCATCAACCTATTGTTGGAGATCGTCCCAGGGCGACTGAGGTACACTGGGTGCCTAGGCCGTCCGCAACAGTGAGGTCAAAATGTAAATCCAAAATGGCGGTTACGACTGTCGGCGGTGTCAACTGTGACCTCACTATCAGCTTTAGAACTATCGAAAACTACGAAAACGACACACATGACAAAAAATTAGAAAATTTTCACAGCCGCCATCTTGGATTTACATTTTGATCTCACTATCGGCTTTAGAACCCTCAAATATTATGAAAACGACACCTATGACGAAAAATTAGAAAATTTTCGCTGCCGCCATCTTGGATTTACATTTTGACCTCACTATCGGCTTTAGAACTCTCAAATACTACGAAAACGATACCCATGACAAAAAAATTGAAAATTTTCGCTGGCGGCATCTTGGATTTACATTTTGACCTCACTATCGGCTTTATAACCATCGAAAACTACGAAAACGACACCCGTGACGAAAAATTAGAAAATTTTCGGAGCCGCCATCTTGGATTTACATTTTGACGAAATTCCCAATGTGAATTCGAAAGAAGAAAGTCGCATGGAGGAGGCATAAAAGTATCAACGCTTTTTCGCGTGACGATTTTTACTAGCTACCGCAAGCAGCGCATTAAAACTTCGTTCCAAAAAATATTTTTCGAATGTGTGCAGAGTACTTTTTTTGAATGCGTGTAATGTCTGTGAATTCTAAGGTCATGGTAGGGGAGCCCAGAGGGTTTTTGAGCAAGCATATTCAGGGCGAAAACTTGATAGCTGAGTAGGTGCGGCATGAGGAGAGGACACCGAAAATATATTTGAAAAGTTCTAGATAGGAAGCTCGTGGTCAGGATTCCACTTTCAGATTTCGAAAATCGGCCAAAATTAAAGTGATCTTCAGCGCCGTTGATTTTCATATGATCGTGTGCGGCCTAACCCACAATGACTTAAATCGGCAAATCTGACGAAGAAATTGTCGGTTTTCCCTAAATCTGATGACTTTGAAAACTCAGATTTTGGCAATTTTTAAAAGGATATTCAGGGCGAATGAAAGTTATTCTGTGCAATAGTGTTGCATGTCCTGATAATGAATATATAAATATCTGACGGATTGATGGAGGCTTTTGGCAGATATGACGAAATTTCATCAATTCAGAAAATTACTCAAAAGTTGTCATAATTTTGTATTTATTCCTAAATCAAGGAACCCAATAGCTTCGTTTACGGTTTGAATTTGAAGCTGACACTTTTGAGAATATTTCTCAGTATTCAAAAGTTTGAAAATATCAAACACTTGAACCTAATGATCAAAAGTTAAGTAAGAAAATTAGAACATCGTCAGGGTACACCCTAAACATGGTCGATTATTTAGAAAATTTACTATGACACTAAGTAAAAAAATTATGTGAAAAACATCCATATTTTATGGGCTATCCAACGGGCTATTAATGTTTAAAAAAATATTCAATGATGCCCGTCATTTTTTTGATCAAGCTGGGTAAGATCTAAAACAGTACTTACAAACATTTAATTAACGATTTGTTTACGTCATAACACTTTTCTGTTCGAGGTTTTATTGTAACTATGAACCTCTGGGCTTGATATCGTTAATCATACCGCCCCTAATTCTTAGTGATAGTTCGTTTTTGTGAGTTTTATATTAAAAATTTAAAAAACCTCCGACACAAAAAAAATCCTTTAAAAAGCTATAAAATAAAATATACTGGCCCTTTAAAAATTTAATATAATTTGTAGTTAATAATATTTTGTTGTCGCGTCGGGGGACGGCGAATGTAAAATTGAAAATATATTTTCTACAATAGCATGCCGTCCCCCGACGCGACGACAAAATATTATTAACTACAAATTATATTAAACTTTGAAAGGGCCAGTATATTTTATTTTATAGCTTTTTAAAGGATTTTTTTTGTGTCGGGGGTTTTTTAAATTTTTAATTTAACTTTTATTTCCAGCTTTTTAAACTTTATATACGTACTAGCTTTTACCCGCGGCTTCGCCCGCGTAAAGGTCGGAAAATATCCCACAGGACCGTACTACCGAGCTATCAACTTTTCGCCCTGAATATGCTTGCTCAAAAACCCTCTGGGCTCCCCTACCATCAGTGATTCTTTACTTGTATTCGTAAGTTGTTCGCCTGATGGCGCTAGTTATGTTTTGCGAAGTATTGTAGAGGTGGGGTGCGGCAAAGAGGGAACGAATGCTCAAGGTTTTTTGGTCGGGGTACCGCCCTAAATAAACTAGTTGCCCGCCCCGGCTTCGCACGGGTAGCACTAAGTACTTATCTACGGCGCACCTACATACCTACCCTACCTACCCTAACTAACTACCTACCTACCCATCCATATAACTACCTACTTACCTACCTACCTATCCTACCTACATACCTACCTATCCTACCGACATACCTACCTACCTACTTACATACCTACCTAATTACCTACCTACCTACCCTACTTTTTCACCTACCCATCCTAAGAACCTTCTCCTTACAATAACAAACACAACAAAAAATTAATAAGCGAAGTTCGTCCGTTCACGCGTGTTGCCGTGACCAAGGAAATAGGGATTCATTTTTTATAGATAGTTAAGCAAAAATTTCAAAAAGCGACGCCGCTATGAACTCAACTAAAACTCTTCACCACTCAATAAGTCATAGTTGTCGAAGTCTTTCAGTTACTCAGAATAAGAACGCCAAAGTTGCCTATTTAACGCAAAAATCACCGTCGAAATGTAATAGGGCTTTTATGCGTGCTATTCCATTTTGCAAACTATGCCCATCATCGAGAGATCATATTACATTGTCCGATCGGAATGTTATACTTTAGAGAGTTGAAAGTATAACCCTTTTGAATGGCTTAAATTAAGCCGTTCAAAAGGGTTACCCACATCGTATGGGTTTTTGATTAAGCCGTTCAAATGGGTTACCCTCATCGTACGGGTTTTTGATTAACTGCTCAGAAAAACCCTATCGAAAACCCTTTCAATGGGTAACCAAAATGGTCCCTGTTTTAAATACAAATTCTGTTTAAACACTGCGTTTAAATTGCAGGAGTTTAAAATTTAGATTATTATAATAATAACTTGCATTTTGTTAAAATATATGCCACTTAAAATTAAATACATTTTGTGTGATTATATTTTACAAAAGCTATCAATATAGTAGTAGTATAGTTATAAAATTTTAAACTATTTATTTTAACTATGAAGATTTCCGAAACACGATATGTAATCGATTTTATCATTGCTATCAACGCTAATATAAAGCGGGACAGTCACTGACGTGTTTTGTTTGTTAATAGGAACACTGTGGTGTAGTATCCTTTCTAAGTATTTTTTTTAGCAATGAGCTACTCTACAGCTTGTCTCTGTGCGTTTCTGCTGTACTTTGTAATTAATAATTATCAAGTAAGTTTATAAAAATATTCTGTATTTTGGTTTTAGTTTACTAGTACATTTATTTTTACGTGATAACTTGTTTAGGTGCATTTAGCACTTTTTGGGTGAACTAAATTCATGGAACTCGCGTCATCGTCACCGAAGGCGCTTTGAGCACTTATTAGTTGACAGGGCACTATGTTTTATTTTTTTTGAATTTTTTGTAATGGATCTATTTACAGCTATCATTCTTGTACTGACAGCAAGCCACATACATTCCCGGTGTAGCGGATGTGGACTGTATATGAAAAGACACTTGTTTGCGTAAGGGTGAAGGGCGTGGGAGAGGCAAAGCAATACGTCCGTGCGCAGTCTTTCGTAAAGATCACTAACAAAATTCAAATTGTAAATCGTAGCGCCGCCGCTAGGCGCGCGCCCCACTCCCGGTCGCATGCGTCTCCCGCGCCCTTACGAGCCCGTTGATTTATTAGGTACATACATAATTAGAATTAAGTACATAGTTACATACTTGACAAATACAAATATAAAAAATAACAAATCGATATTATCACGCGTCGCATAGATTCCCCCCCTCCCTAGTGCTGCTAGAGCAGCACTCATTATCCAATGAGATAGGTGCGACGCGTGTCGCGTTTCGCCTCAGAAGTCCGGATCTGGTCTTAACGTCGACCACTCGAATGCGGCCATCCTTGCCGGGTATTACGGCCTGAATCAGGCCTTTCGGCCATATATTCCTGGGGGTGTTTGGGTCCACGATCAAGACCAGATCTCCCACTTGAAGGGGTTTTGGTTCGTCGTGCCACTTTTTCCTGGGGCGCATGTCAGGTAAGATTTCGCGCACCCAACGCTTCCAGAACATGTCGGCTAGCGTTTGCGACAGCCGCCACTGTTTCCGGAGGTAGATATCGGATTCATTAAATTCCCCCAAGGTAGGTAGGTTGGATGATGTTCCCAATAAAAAATGGTTGGGGGTTAGACTCTCAAGGCTGCTCGGCTCCACTGCGACGTGGGTGAGGGGACGGCTGTTTATTGTTTGTTCTATTTCGGCTAATAACGTTTGAAGTGTCGCGTCACGTGGCGCTCGTTCTCTCAATACAACCTTAAGTGCGTTTTTTACGCTTCTTATTAGCCGTTCCCAAGCCCCTCCCCAGTGAGGGCTAGCGGGTGGAATAAAAACCCAAGTTGTTGCCGTACTGTAGGTCGTTGCTCCTTCTTTAAGTTTCTCCTGGTCCAGCTCTAGAACACATTTCTTCAGCTCCGTATCAGCTCCTCTCAAGTTCGTACCATTGTCTGAGTACAAGTATCGTGGCCAGCCTCTTCTGGCTGCCATTCGTCTGAGAGCCATTATTAGTGCGTCTGTGGTCAGCTGGTTCACTATCTCAATGTGAATGGCTCTTACGGTGAGGCAAGTAAAGATGACACCGTACCTCTTCTCTCGACGTCGGCCAACGGTTACTTCTAGGGGTCCAAATAGGTCAACTCCGGTGAACGTGAAGGGGCGATGGTGATGAGCGAGCCGCGCTTTAGGTAAGTCACCCATTCTGGGTGGATGGGGACGAGCCCTCTTGATTCTGCATAACATGCATTTTGAACTGATATATTTCACAGTAGGTCGTAGTCGTATAATCCAGTATAATTGTTTCAGTTCGTTCACGACCATTTCCTGGTTTCCGTGGTGTGATATACAATAAAATGTAGCACACAAGTCAAAGGTAGCGCCGCAAGAGTGTCCCGGAGAGTTCCGTTCTATCCACGGAACCGAGTAGACGTGCTCTTTGAGTTGATGTGTTACTTACTGATAATTTGGTGGTTTTACTCTAAACCCAAAGCCATAACAAGTGATACAACTGAACACCACATTGGCGACGAGTAAAAGCGCAGTAAGTAAAATTATTGCTCAAACAATGTACCTGCTTACGGAAATTGGTCAGCAACAAAATGTTAATTTTATCGCACAAAATGTTTTGAAGGAAAAAATAAAATTAGTGACTGTGATCTAAGCGAAATCCACTAATCGTGTTTGTTATAATTTCAATTTAAGTACATTATGTGTGTCTACCTTGCACAATCTATGTCGGCGATCAGCTGAGACAGACGATGAAATGAGTATCACGTCACTTACCAATACATCCACTCGCAAATAAAACCGTGCGTTGGGATATGATAAGAAAAAAAAAAAACATCTAATACAATGTTTAGAATGTACTACCACACAATAATTAAATTTTGTTGACCAAATCCGTTTGCAAATAATAAAATTATACTAACTATCGAAAAAATATTATTCGATCAGTTAATGGAATGTTCCAACGAATATAATTCGTTAATTAACCTGTTTTAACACAAGTTCCCCTTCGATAACATCGAAGTAATATAGGTAATTATTATCTTACCTACTGTTAAAACTGAATGTTCCAACGAATATAATTCGTTAATTTACCCGTTTTAACACAAGTTCCCCTTCGATAACATCGAAGTAATGAAGGTAATTATTATCTTACCTACTGTTAAAACTGAATGTTCCAACGAATATAATTCGTTAATTTACCCGTTTTAACACAAGTTCCCCTTCGATTACATCGAAGTAATGTAGGTAATTATTATCTTACCTACTGTTAAAACTGAATGTTCCAACGAATATAATTCGCTAATTTACCTGTTTTAACAAAGTTCCCCTTCGATAACATCGAAGTAATATAGGTAAATATTATCTTACCTACTGTTAAAACTGAACAAATGTCATAAAATCTGTAAAGGCTGTCATTATTTAAATGATCTAATTCTAATCAAAACGAATGCATTTTGCACTGGCTATCGACATCAACAAAATAATTCATAAAAATCATTACTTCTCTATGGGCTCCATTGTGCCTCGATGTGTTTTAATTTCAAGTGAGTAGTTTGCTTTGTGGCATGTTCTTAATAGAGGACCTTTGTAAAACTTGCTGGAGAGACTTTGTTTATTTAAAACTTATGCATTTAAACATAGAGCTCTTGTTACTAGCCGGGTACGATCAACTGATTAAAAATAAACTAAGTATAGAGTACGGGGTTTGATTAATTCAAAATCAAATCTTTATTGTACTATGTTAATTAATAAATAATAATTAATAAAAAAGAGAAAGTAATTTGAAGGTTATATTAATTCGTCGAGTCGAGCTGAAAATTCTTTTACTGCAATAGTATGCTGGCTAGGTCCTTTTCTTACTTGCAGGCCGATGAATGTGACTGATCTTGATACAACTGACGTTTATTGCCACCGCAATTAAACAGTTGGAGGAGTATTTTTCCCCAAAACAAAGTTAATTTTAAATAAGAACCGGACGAAATTTTTGAATAATTCTTGGTTAGATTGAGACGTCACAGCTCAAAATGAAATTTTGCAAAAGAGGACAAAAATCTTATCGACCAAATAACGGAAAAGTGTGGAACATTGAAAAAATCAAAGCATATGCAAACTCCCTAGACACTGTAGAACGGCAGTTGAACAAGTTCCACGATAGCCAGAGCACAAAATGCTATAACTACCAGCCTAAAATTGACACTAAAACAACAAAACGTTGTACTAACAAAAGAGGTTGATTTCTGTTGCCGATGTGGCAATAAAATCACAAAGGTGAAAATAGTTCCTGCCCTGCTATTGCAAATTGTATAAAAGGTGGTTTCAAAGATCATTTCCAGAAAACACTAGAGAACAAGGGCCAATAAAAGACAATCTTCTAACCTCTCGTCAAATGACAACAATGTACCTAAAAACCCCAAAGTAGAAAACATCAAAAATAAAGAGTCTACATATTATTATGTAGACTAGAGGGGGTTATAATGCTCATTAATTCCGGTTGTAAATCTGATATTATAAATGATAAAACTTGGGAGCACATGAAACAATCTAAAGTTATAGTTAGTCTCCAACCAGCAAACGTCTGCAGACAAAACATTCATGGCTTATGCCAAACATCCACTAACAGTAATAAGATCATTTGATGAATCAATAAAAGCTGGTTCTAAAATATCTGTACTAACAAAATGTTATGTCACAGAAAAAGGTTCAAGGAATCTTTTGGGTAAAATAAACTCTCATCTCCTTTAATGTGCTAAAACCAGGTTTTAATCTGAGTTCCATTAGGATAAACAATTTCCCAAGTTCAAAGATGTTCAGTTAGAGATCACTATTGATAAAACAGTACCTCCAGTTTGTCTATCTTATAGTCCCAAGTCCTTCGGAATCAAAAATAAATAACAAATTAGACGAACTGGTAAAAATGGACATCATTGAATCTGTAAAACAAACCGCCTTCCTGAGTTTCTCGGATGGTACCGGTTCTAAAGCCTGATGATGATAATCGTATTTGTTTGGATATGCGTGCTGCCAACAAAGGCATTATTAGAGAAAATCATCCCTTGCCCACCATGGAATAACTCAAAAAATTACTAAGAATAACTCATTTATTAATTTGAAAAGCCATATTTTTCTCAAAATTAGATGTTAAAAAAACGCTTTTAATCACGTTCATTGATGACATACTTGTCTTTGGATGTGAGTGCTCAAAGACAATAATGTTTAACTAAACAAAAATAAAATTAGACCACCGGAAACCATTGAAGAAATTCAAAGTTTCCTGGGATTAGGTTTAGGGGCCGTACTGATTCAGTACGACGCCAAGAATCATTTCCTTTGGAAACTAGAAAAACAGGCATTAACTTTGGTATGGGCAATCGAATAATGTATGATAAAAAATTGAACCAGTCAGACCATAGCCAAGCCTCTGGAGATTATATTTGACACGAAATCGAAACCTTGCGCACTAATTGAGCGTTAGGTCCTTTGATTACAATCATATAATTATAAAATCATTTATAAACCTGGAAAATCAAATAGGTTTAGCAGATCCATTGACACGTCTGTGTACGGGTGCCACAAGCATTAAAAACAAAAAACAAAAAAAAAACAAAAAAGCCCTATTGAAAGCGAATATCATATTGCGAATATCATATTGACCCAGATTGTTCAATACGCACGACCCGTAGCATAATAATGTTAAATAAATATTGCTTTGGATGCTACAATAAACAACTAGAAATTATTTGAACATGAACTTTGGTTACATGATGGCGTCTTATTAAGAGGAAACAAATTGGTGATACCCACTAATATAAGAAAACAAGTATTAGAAGCAACTCATAAAATACGCCGAAAATACTGTAAAAAACTGCATAGGGACTTTAGTCTCGGGTCCAAAATCACCAGTACCGATGAAAAAGCATGAACTCCCATTGAAAGCCTGGGTGGATACTGCTGTTGATTTTACAGTAGATACAAAGAGATCGAAATTATGAAGGACAATAAAAGTGTTAAAAAAGATCTCTTCGCGAACCGGGAATCTTGCAAGCATACCACCTGATAATGGTAGACAATTCTGTAGTCAAGAATTCAGAATCTTCTGTCCTGAACAAGGAATTACGCTTTTCAATATATCCCCTACTGGCAAAACGGTTAAGACGACGAGCAAAATACGGATATCCTTAACTTGCTGAGAATCAGTTAATGTGGAAAAACTGACTGGAAAGATGACTTGTTAAAATATTTAATGATGTATAACATAACAGTACACCTCATCCCTCTACAGGAAAATCCCTACGGAGCCAGCCCGAGCATTTTACGGAAGGCCATTAAGAGATAAGTTACCTTTTTAACAGATCTCAAAAATAGCTACCACGATTCAAAAGTTAGCGACAGAAAAAAAAAAAAAAAAAAAAAAAAAAAAAAAAATTGAGAAAAAGAAATTAAACGAAAATTAGAAAAGAAAAGTTACAGATAGATAATTAGAAATTGAAAAAAAAATATATATTCAAAGAACATGATAAAAGAAAACAAATTGACTCCAGAACATCCCACACCGCATACAGTTACAAATGCTCAAAGAAGCGATATAAATAATATAAAGAATGACAAAACTGTAATACCCCAATTACGTAATACACGATCAATCAGAATTTGAATTGTTTTGAAACAGATTACTAATCCATTGCTCCAAAGATCTGCTCTACGACATAAATAACGCAATGAATATTGTTGAACTGTCAAAATGAAACAGATTAGTCGAAATTGTTTATGAAAATGTGTTGCGTAATTAGCTATCAGGTCAAGAGTACAGGAGGAACATCATAAACCTAAAGAAGGTAGAAGGCAAATGGAAAGTTATCGACCACGACGGGTCAGATAAAGGAGTTTAGTTTATATGTTAAATACTGTAATAAAATTGTAAGTTCAATGCTAAATACTGTAATTGTAAGTTCAATGCTAAATACTGTAATTGTAAGTTCAAACTGCATTGTACTTAAAGATTTTCTAAATGCTTAAAATGGTTATCGTACTTTAAAATAAATTAAATAACGCCTAAATAAGCAAATATTATTGTTGTACTTTAAACTTAATGAATGACTAAATGCTTACATTGTTATCGTCTAAATTAATTGACGTCTAAATGATAAATATTGTAATTGTACTTAAAACTTAATTAACATAAAAAAAGGAAGAGATGTGATATACAATAAAATGTAGCACACAAGTCAAAGGTAGCGCCGCAAGAGTGTCCCGGAGAGTTCCGTTCTATCCACGGAACCGAGTAGACGTGCTCTTTGAGTTGATGTGTTACTTACTGATAATTTGGTGGTTTTACTCTAAACCCAAAGCCATAACAAGTGATACAACTGAACACCACACGTGGTATGCTTTTACGTGGTAGTACTTCACGATGAGGTGAGTGACATGGCACCGGCCGTGCAGTATCACAGGACGTTTTACGTTGGTTGATATCTCAGGTGCGGCATCAATGCGGCCACCCAGTCTCAGCAAGCCATCATCGTCAATAATTGGAGTCAAGGTAAGTAATTTACTTTTTTTATCTAATGCTTTATTTTGTTTCAGGTTGTGCAGGTCATCTGGGAAAGCTTTCATCTGAGAGTACTTCAACAACATGTTCTCAGCGCGTTCCATCATTGCGCCATCTATATCAACACTAGAAACTTTCTTGCATTTGTTTATGAAAGATAAAACCACACACATGGATCTCACCAGTCGAAGCCATGAAGAGAACCTTTCTGGTTCAGGAACAGCAGGTAAACACACAGGTGCAACGTGAATGTTGTTTATGCATTCTAGGTCCACGTCGTGAACATCAGGTAGCTGTATCTTCGATTCTCCAGGCCACGATTGTTCTTCTTCATATAGAAATGACGGCCCATATAACCACTCATTTTTCAATGTTTTTATTTCACAGGTTTCTCGTGTGGCAATATCGGCGATATTCAACTTCGTAGGTATGTATCTCCATTCTTCAATTTTCGTCAGTTCATCTAATTCGCCAAGGCGGTGAGCTATGTAGGCTTTATAACTGCGCGCGTTATTGCGTATCCAGTGTAAAACTGTAGATGAGTCACACCAGAATATTTTTCTTTCAGCCTTTATTCTATGCTCATTTATTATGTTATTGGCCAATCTTCCCGCCAAAACAGCTGCTTGTAGCTCTAAGCGTGGCATAGATAAATACTTTACAGGCGCGACTCGACATTTACTGGACACAAAGGCAACTTGAATATTTTGTTTACAATCAATCCAACGCCAGTACGCGACAGCGCACATCGCTTGAGTCGACGCGTCGCAGAACATATGGAGCTGTAGGTTCGTATAGCGCTCGGTCAACTGAGCCTGCGACGCGCTATTCGGTGCGTCTGCACTGAGGTCGTGCGTGTCGCTCTCGCACGTAGGTAGTGAGTTGCGAGTATTTCTTGTTGCCGACTCGTAATGTCGAGGCAAACGAATTTTATCAATGTTTATCATAACGCTCAGCCATTCGACCCATTTTATAAATATTTGGTCTGTTATTTCGTCGTCCCAGCTTATTCCAGACCTCCAAGTGTCTTGTAAAAGGATCTTGCCCTTTATCGTAATAGGCGAAAGGAATCCATAGACATCGAAGATGGACATTAGTACACGTAGCATTTCCCGTTTAGTAGGTTTCTTTTGTCCAAGCAATATTGGTGTGGGAATTCTTTTAAAAGACACATCGAATCCCAGGTTATCATTGGCCGGAAACCAAATTAGGCCGAGTGTACGTTCTCCATCATAAAGTTGTCCATTTTTGAATATCACAGACGTCGATTTCAGGTTTTCTTTGGGTACATCTTTAAGTACAGACTGCGTATTAGACGTCCAATTTCTAATCTCGAATCCACCCTGTCTGTGGACGAATGTGACGTCATTCACAAGTTGGTTAGCCGTTTGTTCATCGGGTAAGGAGTCTATGTAGTCGTCGGCGTAGTGTTGGGTAAGTACAGCTTGCACAGCGGCCGGCATTGTGGACCGGAATCTTTCAGCGTTTTTGTTCTTTATAAACTGGGCAATGAATGGGGAACAGTTCGCGCCAAATATAAGGCTAGTCATGACCCAAGTTTGTACTGGTTTGTCTGGTGATTCTCGCCATAAAAAGCGCAAGGCATCTCGATCAAGATCTCGTATTTTAATCCTTAAAAACATGTCTTTTATATCACCCGTGACCGCCACTTGGTTTTCTCGGAATCTCAGCATTATCCCGTACAGAGAGGTAAGTAGGTCGGGACCTTGCAGTAGGTAGTCATTTAAACACATGCCTTTGTTCTTAGCCGCGGCATCAAACACCAGTCGTAGTTTTTGTTTATTAGGGTTGTCAACTCCGAAATGAGGTAAGTACCATATTCTCTTCGGACTTTTAGTTTCAGTGAGTTCTGATGCAAAATCGTTGCTGAACAGGTGGTCGATTCTTTCTTTGTATCGCTCGGCGAAGCTTGAATTCACTTTCATTTTCTTTTCAACACCTTTCAGTCTTGTGAGTGCATTATCGTATGAGTTAGGCATCTCACCAAACGTACCTTTCCACGGGAGACCCACGTACCACCTACCATCTTTCAAAGTGGCCGTTTCTTCTAGGTATTCTGTAGCTTTTACGTCTAATAAGTTTTGGCGGGGCTTACTAGTAACTCCGACAGACTCCATTTCAAATGACTGGCGCATCTCGTTTTGCATTTCTCGTAGGATATGCTCACATTCATTGTTTTCTCCTTCCGACAGGAACAGAGTAGACTGCAGCTTCACATCATGATCGACAGCGGGCTTGGTGCGCATGCACCCGTGCATGCACCACCCTAACGGAGTGCGTGTGAAGTAGGGGTCCGTAGGTTTACCCTTAATTATTTCCAATGGTAAAATTAAATCGTAATTGTCCTGCCCTATCAAAAGTTCCGGTCTGTATTGACCATCACAAATCACATTTTTTATTTCCGGTTTCATCAGTTCGTAATCACTTAGGTCCACGGCAGTAACATTTTGTACAGGTAAGTTCATGTTTGTTACACTGCGCGCACGAATTGTAAACTTAGTTCCTTCACAGTTAGAAAGTTCAAGTTCGATTACCTCACTATGGCATACCACTTCGCTATTGTCCCATGCACCGCACACACGCATAGTTTGTTTATTACCTCGGAATCCTAGTTTCGACGCGAGCGTAGCGCTTATCAAGGTCACAGTTGAACCGTCATCGAGGAGCGCGACACTACGAAAAGTACCGTTAGGTCCGTGTAGGTAAATCGGTACAGTTTTTAGTAAAACTTTACGGCAGTTCTGGTGCAGATGATTCACAGTTTCCACGCGCGACTCTGTCTTGGTTTCAGTCTCAGATTCAGTTACATCGGTTATTTTCACGCGCGGCACTGAGTTTTTGTTTGGAATATAGTGCAACAAACGATGGTGATTTAGTCCACACTTGTCTACGTCACAAGCCGGTGCGGTACAGGTATCTTGTTTATGTTGTGACGTCAGACACTTGTAGCAAATACCATGGCGTTTTACGAATGCCCAGCGGTCTTTGCGTAATGATTTTTTAAACTTTTACAGTCTTGTAGTAAGTGCTCGGATACGTGACAGTACCGACACTCCATAACACTTTTCTGTCCATTGTTTTTGCTCACTTGTTCACTATTCAATAGAGTACGATGTTTTGAATGTTCGTTGTAACTTTGTTTTGTGTGTATGGTTGTTAAATTTACAGAAGTTTTAGTCATTTTTATTGCTTCATCACTTAGAAACTCGGACAATATTAACAGTTTAGGTTTTTCTGTGTTACTGATAAGGGGGTAGCAGTAATCAGCCCACTTTGAGATCAGTATCATTGGTAGTTTCGAGAGGATGACCGATACAATGTTCAGTGGCAGTCACAGCAGCGACACAGTTTCTTACTTTCACAGAGAAGGGAATAATATCCTTCTGATACTCTTGTGCCATGGGGCGTAGTTTACTTATGTCCTGCAGGATCCTGGATATTATTACATCAGGATTTCCAAACTGAAGTTCCAGTGTGTTCATTACATCTACTGCGGAGGTAGCACCAATGAGTAAGGCCGTCACCGCTTCTTTTGCTGGCCCTTGTAAGCTCCTCCTCAGACGCCACAGGTTTTCTTTGTCACTAAAATTACACACTTGAGAAGATTCGTCAAATGCTTGCTTGTACTGAAGCCATTCAAGCGGGTCACCAGAGTAATTAGGTAAGTCCCTCGGTGTACACAAGCGATTCAGCATTCTGTCGTTAGATCTGCTAGCACCGGTAGCAGAGGCAGCGGCAAGGTCCTTCAGAGCGCTCGCCAGGGCTCGCACGGTTTCATCAGTGTCACCAGCAGCTGGTGGCGGCGGGCGTGCCTCGAGCGCGAGTTCCGTAGCCGGTTGCGGGCCGGTGGGCCCCACATGGTGCAGGAGCAATTCCTGCGGTACCGAACGCAGCACGTTATCGTGGATGCCATGATTGGTGACCTCCTGAGTATTCACGTCCTGCTGACTACTTTCCAGCCACTTTTCCACTACACGGTCATTTATATTTTCTTCTGAGGGTAGACTACATCTGCTGCAGTCGTCATCGATTTCTGCTAGGTCTGCATCCAGTTGTTTGTCTATCAATTCCATTCTAATTTTAGCCTTTGCTTGGGCGGCTATCAGTTCCAGCCTTTTCTTTCTCGCCGTAATAGATGATGTCGACGATTTTTTATTGCGGGTAGACTTTCGAACACTTTGGGCAGTAGAAGGTCCAGGTTGATTTTCTTCCATCTTGTTCCCGGGTTCAATAGGTTCTATAGCTTCTTTCGAAATGTCTGTGTGTTCGACTTTGCATTGTTCTCGAACTTGCAATTGTTGAGCATCTTTTTGTTGCGCTTCATTTTGCTCATCTTCCTTTCTTCTCGCACTCCTAGTCATCACGCTTCGCGGTGGTGTATGGTACATCCAGAAATCCGGCTCGAAGGACCAACTAATGTAGCGGATGTGGACTGTATATGAAAAGACACTTGTTTGCGTAAGGGTGAAGGGCGTGGGAGAGGCAAAGCAATACGTCCGTGCGCAGTCTTTCGTAAAGATCACTAACAAAATTCAAATTGTAAATTGTAGCGCCGCCGCTAGGCGCGCGCCCCACTCCCGGTCGCATGCGTCTCCCGCGCCCTTACGAGCCCGTTGATTTATTAGGTACATACATAATTAGAATTAAGTACATAGTTACATACTTGACAAATACAAATATAAAAAATAACAAATCGATATTATCACGCGTCGCCTACACCCGGCATTTTCGTTAGATGGCGTTACTTAGTTTTCACTTCTATCGGCAGTCCCCAAAGACTGCTCCGTTTTTTTATGTAGGTTCATCGACACTTCGTCAATTGTGAATCGATTTTGAAAATTCTTTTTTCATTTGGTAGAGAAAGCTTGCGCGGTGGTCCCTTATAAATTTTATAGACGTTTACTGTGTAGTTTTTGCGTTAGCTTCAATGATGCGTATTTTCCTACTTAGGGCGCTTGTACACGGTAAGAAAATACGCCGGGCCTACGCAAGAATTCGTGTCGTAACTAGAAAATAACTGTGTACACTGCTCGCAGCGGTGCACGAAAAAAAATCTTGTCTGCGCAAGACACGTCGCGACGAACGTTGTTGCGGAGCGGTGGGGGGAGGAGTAGTAGGGTTCAGCCAGTAAAGTCTCTTGTTTTTGTTTCCTTTTTCATTTTGTTATAATAATAATATGCAATTATCATTCTTTTTTGCTTTGTAGTTAACATTTTTATAAATAAACGAAAATGATTATCAGACTTGTTATTACTTGCGCGCCCTACGCCCGACTGACGACTGCACGAAAAAAATCGTGTGGTGTACACGTTCCGATTGGTCTTGTCTGCGGAAGACAGGAAAAGTTTTCGTGTGTAGAACAGACAAAATTCTTGTCGTGTACACGAAGAATTTGTCTTGTCTGCCGCAGACACGGTAAATTTTCTTACCGTGTACAAGCGCCCTTGTCTATGTGGATGATGTTATAATAAGTTGCTGTCACTGTTGTCACCACAACGAAAATTCAAAACCAAAGACACCGACTTCCGAAATTAAATTGATTTTTCACATTGTAGTGTTTTTTTTGGAACTCGGTTGTATTGTTTTGTAATTAATGACTGCCTTGTTAGTCTAGTGCAAGTGCTACAGCATGAGGTTCTTGGTTCGATTCCCAGGTCGGGCAAAGTGTTATTGGAAATAATCCAATAACACTTCCATCAGAAAAAAAAACAACGAATAATTATCGTATTAATAAAACTTTACACATAATAGTATATTATGCAACTAATGAATAAAGGACGGATTTAAAGCGAGGGCCATAGATGAATCACGATCAAGTGAAGGATTCTAACGACTGAATCACGACCGTAGGGAGTGATTCACGAGCGCAGCGAGTGATTCAAGTGTTAGAATCCTGAGCGACGCGAGTGATTCATGGCCCTCGATATAAATCTCAAACTCTCAAACTCAAACTCAAAGCATTTATTTCAAATAAACCAATTACAGGCACTTTTGAATTGTCAAGGGGTCGGTCAGTCAGAAAAGATGAAGCTAGATGCCCATTCCAAAGCGTAGTAGGTACCTATGGAGAAGAACGGGCAAGAAACTCCACGGACACTCTTTTAAATAAAAATTTGGTTACAAAATATTGGTTACATCATTCATGTTGAACTTATACATGTGAGAACGATGCAAAACGTTAAAAGCGTCCGTAATAAAAGATAAAAACAAAAATAAAACAATTAAAAAAATTAAATCAAATTAAAATAAGCCATGGCAGCTATGAGATGACCAGTCACAACTGACGGCGCCCGTTCACGAACATGACGCATGGATTAGCACCATTCAGCTCAACCATTTTGAAGGGAGCTAAATGATCCAACACACACGCCACCGACAGCGTGACATTAGAGTGAGCATGACATACTCTCAGCCGCCAGGGCACATTCAAGTCAATGAAAGACATACCCAGTACCTAAATGGTAGCTTTATAGTCTGTACATAGTACTCACACATGTGCTATGCAATTATACAATGCTAAGAGATTGAATTTATACAATGCAAAGTTTTTAAAATCTTCCGCAGCTCCAACAGTATTTTCAGATGCTATACAATTAGTTTATGTGCCCTTGTGGAGCAGGACCAGCGTTGAGCCAAGCATTTTTATCAGCGATGTAATCCCCCAACTTATAATATGCCTGACTGCATAGTGTGCGTTTAATATAAGATTTAAATTTCGTTTCATTCAGCTGAAGTATGTGGGGAGGTATTTTATTGTAGCATTTTAAACAGTACCCCATGAATGATGAGTCTACTTTAGCCAGCCTGAAACCCGGTTGAACTAATTGGTCCCTATTCCTAGTGATATAATTGTGTCTTGAACCTCTTTTACTAAAAAGATGTAGATTTTTCCTTACGTACATAATGTTTTCATAGATATATTGACAAGGTACCGTCATGATGTTAATATCTTTAAACAGTTCCCTTAGAGAGTCGCGCCTGCGGAGGCCATATATCGCTCTGATGGCTCTTTTCTGCAGAATAAAAATAGACTCGATGTCTGCAGCCCGTCCCCATAGTAGAATACCGTACGACATAATACTATGAAAGTAACTAAAATAGACTAGCCTCGCGGTATCTACATCCGTAAATTGACGGATTTTTCTCACAGCATATGCTGCCGAACTTAGTCGTCCTGAAAGGGATGTTAAATGAGGACCCCATTGAAGCCTAGAGTCGAGCGTGATCCCCAGGAAAACAGTTTGATCGACGAATTCTAGTTTCTCTTGATTTAATACTATCTCACAATTACTACTTTTGACATTTGGTAAAGAAAATCTTATGCACTTAGTTTTTTTCTCGTTTAATACTAAATTATTAGCAGTGAACCAATTTTGGACCTGCTGCAGGGCGTTATTTACGTCGTCAAGATTTGATGCACGTCTATTCATTTTAAAAATTAATGAAGTATCATCAGCAAATAACACCATTTGTGGTTGAGTTTTTAACAAATGGGGTAGATCATTAATATATACTAAAAAGAGAAAAGGACCCAATATTGATCCTTGTGGTACACCCATTTTTACTTTTAAACCGAGAGAATTGACACCATTTATTTGAACTTGCTGTTGTCTATCATTTAAATAAGATTTAACTAAACTGAGCGCAAGTTTTCCAAGTCCGTAATGCTCAAGTTTCAAGATTAAGGTTTCATGGTCGACGCAGTCAAAAGCCTTGGAGAGGTCACAGAAAATTCCTATGGCGTCTTGGGCCTCTTCCCACGCCGTAAATATGTGTTTTATTAAGGTGACACCGGCGTCAGTCGTACAACGTCCCTTGGTGAAGCCATACTGTTGATCATGTAAGATTTTATTGGTATTAAAATGATTGAGCATTTGATTAAGCATAACCTTTTCAAACACCTTGCTTAATACTGGCAACACGGACACGGGTCTATAATTATTGGTATCTTTACTGTCCCCGGATTTGAATAGTGGTATTACCTTACTATATTTCATTAGATCAGGGAAGACTCCTTGATCCACACACAAATTAAATATTAAGGCTAAGTACGGCGCTATAGTCTCAATAATGGAGGTACAAACTTTGATTGACATTCCCCATAGATCTTCGGTTAATTTGATCTTAATTTGCTTGAAAGCTTTTAATACTGTTATGGGGTCTATATGCTTGAATTTAAATTCAATCGGGCAGGATGAAACGTTGGCTCTTAATAAATCAATTGAACGCGAGGGCGAGGAATTTAAGGTTTCAGTAGTTTTAAGTGGGATACTGGTAAAGAAATTTACAAATTCTTGAGCAACTTCTTTGTTAGTGCTTATGACACCACGTGAAGTTTCTAGTGTGAAATCACTGTTATGTCTTTTATTCCTATTTGTTTCGTCATTGATAATTTTCCAAACCGTCTTTATTTTATTATCGGCTGATTTGATCTTGTTGCTAAGGTACAAGGCTTTAGCTACCTTGCAGGTATTTTTAAAAGTTTTAGAGTAAGTAGCAACGTATTTATTAAAAGTGTCAGAGTTAATAAAAGGCTTAAGGCCATACAGCTCAAACAATGTTTCCCTACTTTTCCTAATACCCTTAGTTGCCCAGTCACTGAACAGAAAATTTGGGCAAATCGTTTTAGTTTTCTTTTTTAAAGTATTATCGAACTCGGTGCGCACTACCGAAAAGAATTCCTCATATAATTCATTTACATTGTTTATAATATGACCCGGTATACTTAACTTACTAATTAAGTTATTATTAAATTTACTTAGATTGCTGGTTGTTACTTGTCTAGATTGTATCTGAAATCTTTGTAATGGTGTGTTGCACTTGAAAGCAACAGTTTGACCACTGTGATCCGAAGGCAGATAATTTACAATAGCTTTATCTAAGTAGTCGCAGCAACAAAAAACATTATCAATACATGTAGCAGTATTTGTAGTTATGCGGGTTGGTTCTGAAAACACATTTGACAGATTGAATGATTTAAAGAGACTTAATAATCGACTGCTATTTGAACTATTTTCTAAGATATTAATATTGAAGTCACCACAGATAATTATTGATTTTTTCCCCGTTGCAAGTTTTGCTAGAACATCTTCCATTACTGCCTCAAATATGGAGTAGTTTTGATAATTGGGGGGTCTGTAAACGCACACTATGACATACTTATCTAGCTCAACACAGGACAACTCAATGTTATGTTCGACCGACAAATCAACTATATCTTTACGAGTCTTACATTTAATAGACTTTTTAACTAAGATTAGTGAACCCCCACGCAGCATTGATTTGCGGTTAAAACAACTGACCACGCTATAATTTTTATAATTAATTAACATCTCAGAATCTTTCAACCAATGTTCAGTTAAACAAATAATTTCGAACATAGTTTTTTCTAAAAATAATTCAATTACTAATTGTTTGGAAGAAAAACCTTGAATATTTTGATGGAATAATTTCAAGGTATTCTGCTTAGACTCTTTTTTACAATTAACTATTTTAGAGCCAGAAGACACCTTGTTCTTGGTAGGTATAACTACAGTGTTACTGGTATCTTCTGTTGTCTTACTATCTAGTTTAAATTAACATCCAGAGTGAGCCCCAAGACTCCCATGCCATCACCAGGCAATGAGATCCTACTACTTGTGGACCCCACATTATGACAAGAATTTGCCATAGTGACACATGGATCCTCCTTCGTACAATAATTGTAAAAGTTTATAGCATTAGTGCTACAGTTACTGGTGGCCACCTGTACATTAGAATTATTACTAATAATTGCGGTGTTAATTATAGTACTGCACGTCGACATACTACTTATGTCTGAGTTTATATAAGCTAATAGCCTCGCTATTTGAAGTCTAAACCTAATGGGCAGATACACTGTATTCCTTGTCGATTTCAACTTATCAACAAAATTGTTGGTGTCAAAAAATATAAGTTTGTCACTGTAGTGACTTACTAAGAACTGAATATGCTTGTTAAGCATATGTATATAATTGTTTTTTCTATTTGATAACCTCTCAAAATAGGGAAAAGCACACAAAATAATTTTATTACAATTTAACTTTAAAATCTCAGTAACACTGTCAGTGATATCTTCCTTTTTGACCTGGGAACTATTTCCTACAAATACAGTTATGTTGGTATTAGAATCATATTGAGTCCTTGTAATTGATGTCATTATTTCTTTGAAGGATATCCCAGGTAAACAATAGTTTCCGTCAATCCGTTTTATTCAAGAGTTGCCTATTATACTTTATACCATGACTACGAGAAAAAGAAAGATTTAAGCGCAAAAAGGACATTTAATAAAAGGTTAACACGTTCAGTGTCGGGAGCCCTCCTGGAGGGCTTACCTACTTGGATATGGGATGTCGGGAGCCCTCGCGGAGGGCTCATTTTAAATGTAGACATTCAGTGTCGGGAGCCCTCCTGGAGGGTTCACCTACTTGGATATGGGATGTCGGGAGCCCTCGCGGAGGGCTCATTTTAAATGTAGACATTCAGGGTCGGGAGCCCTCCTAGAGGGTTCACCCACTTGGATATGGGATGTCGGGAGCCCTCGCGGAGGGCTCATTTTAAATGTGGACATTCAGTGTCGGGAGCCCTCCTGGAGGGTTTACCTACTTGGATATGGGATGTCGGGAGCCCTCGCGGAGGGCTCATTTTAAATGTAGACGTTCAGTGTCGGGAGCCCTCCTGGAGGGTTCACCTACTTGGATATGGAATGCCGGGAACCCTCGCGGAGGGCTCATTTTAAATGTAGACGTTCAGTGTCGGGAGCCCTCCTGGAGGGTTCACCTACTTGGTCGGGAGCCCTCGTGGACGTAACTACGAATAATAAAAGTCATAGACTTTTATGGCGGAATTATGAGTTATGAGTTCTATGAAAATGGGTGGAGTCGAAAGTGTTAAGGAGGTTGTATAGCATTGAGATAGAGGTCGAATACATTGGTGTGTTCTAAATTCAAACACCAAAATAGTGATTAAAAGAGCTTTTTATTCACTGTTTTCAGTGAATAAAATAAGCTTTTTAGAGGGGGAATGGTATAAACTATTATTTAAGACCAACTAAAGCAAAAAACAGGCACAAAAACACTCTTCATGTAATATTTGCCAACTTTTTGGTAAATTATACCTGAGTGCGGCAGCGACTTGGAAGTGGCGAAGTTTTCCAGTGATCTACCACGCGGGCCCAGTGCGGGTTGGTGGATGTCACATGTCTTCGAAGTTTTTGTTCTAGGACATGCTGGTTTCCTCACGATGTTATCCTTCACCGTTTTGTGAGCAGTGGTGATGAAATTATTTTACACAAAGTAAAGCGCCTACCTGGGTTCGAACCCCCACGACAACTTGTAAGTTGGGGCCATTACCACTGGGCCACCACTGCTCGCCATAAACTATTATAAGACCAACTAAAGCAAAAAACACTTCATATTCTCCTATTTGCCAACTTTTTGGTAAATTTTACCTGTGTGCAGCGGCGACTTGGAAGTGGCTAAGTTTTGGGATAACAAAATGTAATACACTGTCGTGCCGTCTACACGGCGAAGAAGAAGAAGACCGGGAACAATTTGACACGGACTTGTATCTTTACAATGCATTTTCTCGAAAAGGGCGTTTTCCAAGCAGTCAATTTGTGCGGAAAGTGTCACTTTTTTTGACTAGGGCTTTTTCTTTTCTGTTTTTTTTTTAATTTTTGAATCCGTCGTTTGCCCGACGCAACGCGAAGAGTTTTTATAATGTATTTGAAAAAAGTTTTACAAATTAAATGATGATCTTGATGACGATGACGATGGCGATGACGATGGTCAGTCATTCAAAGTCAAAGTCGAAGTCGAAGTAGAAGTCGAGGTCGAAGTCGAGGTCGAAGTCGAGGTCGAAGTCGAGGTCGAAGTCGAGGTCGAAGTCGAGGTCGAAGTCGAGGTCGAAGTCGAGGTCGAAGTCGAGGTCGAAGTCGAGGTCGAAGTCGAAGTCGAGGTCGAAGTCGAGGTCGAAGTCGAGGTCGAAGTCGAGGTCGAAGTCGAGGTCGAAGTCGAGGTCGAAGTCGAGGTCGAAGTCGAGGTCGAAGTCGAGGTCGAAGTCGAGGTCGAAGTCGAGGTCGAAGTCGAGGTCGAAGTCGAGGTCGAAGTCGAGGTCGAAGTCGAGGTCGAAGTCGAGGTCGAAGTCGAGGTCGAAGTCGAGGTCGAAGTCGAGGTCGAAGTCGAGGTCGAAGTCGAGGTCGAAGTCGAGGTCGAAGTCGAGGTCGAAGTCGAGGTCGAAGTCGAGGTCGAAGTCGAGGTCGAAGTCGAGGTCGAAGTCGAGGTCAAAATCGAAGTCGAGGTCGAACTCGAAATCGAAATCGAAGTCCAAGTCCAAGTCCAAGTCCAAGTCCATGTTCAAGTCCAAGTCCAAGTCCAAGCCCAAGCCCAAGTCCAAGTTCAAGTCAAAGTCAAAGTCAAAGTCCGACTCGTGTCGACTTATGCACTCGTCGGAAATCACCTATTTTCCGCACTTATAGCATAAATAATTATTTTGTGGCATATACAAACCTACATCATTATTTCATTTTTTTTTAGTGCCTCAGAGTGATCCCAGAACGTGCTGAACTTAAATATTTTAATAAATCATACATTGAAGACTATCCAACATATAATGTCAGGCGTTATTCACGAAAAGGAGATTATTGTGTAAACCTGTGTTTTACTAATAAGATTGTTTTGACCAACACCGTAACGGTAAGGCATTCGAGTATTCTTAGCTCGCTTTACCACCAACAGGAAACCTGACAGGCATCCTGTCATTTTTGAAATACTCATGAGAAGTGATCTGAATGATGGTGAAAATCGCATTTAAATAGATCCAGTTGTTTCAACGCTTGACAATCTATATACGATGATCTGGTGACGGTTGCTGGAATCCGCTGGATGCGAGAGGCATATGACCAGCCGATGATGATGATGATGATGAGACCTATGTCTAGCAGAGGACGCGTTTCGGTTGAAATGATGCTGGATTAGGTAAGACTACCTGACGTGGTCAGTTCTACCTGCAGCTCTGTCTGATCTGACCAAAATTCAAATCGTTTGTGGCTTGTTCCGACGAAACGATTAGGTTTTACCTATACGATGCAGAAGATAGTTGGAACTAGTTGCTCGTTTATGTATTCAGACAGACTGACTGGGTCAGACGCGTCTGCTCAATTAAATCTGTTCATATGTTCATTTGTGTTGCCTGGATCTTCGGTAGAAATTAACTTTATGAAATCTTTGGCCTAGTAGACTGTAGATTTGTTGACCATTTTCTATTTTTTTAAGTAGCTGGTACTTGTTGAAAGGCTTACACTGTGTTCTCATACCTATTAACACTGTTATTTGAAAATATTGTATAAGCCAATTATTTTTAAAAGAGTTCCGTGTTTTTACCCGACTGCCCCAGCTTCTAGTAACCCCTTCGAGTTTGGGCTCATATGATTTGGTTTGACGAGTCCAATATATTTCACTTGTTGTCGAGGGTCTGATGACGTAGCCAAAAGGTGGATAGTGGAACTCTTCAGTGGCTATTACTATACCCTTCGAGATTCAGATCATTTCTTTTTTGGTTTTTTTTTCCAACATACTTCTATCATTAGGTACAGGGTAACCTATTGCGATAGCGTACTTATCTAACTCTTAACCTAACTTATCATTATCATACTACAAATAATGCATTTTATGTAAACTCGCTCAGAGAACATAATAGGATTCGTTTTGATGAGTCAAACTTAACTAGTAAACCGGTCAAATCATAACTTCGTTGACTTTAGACTTATTAACTAAATGAAAAATATACTAGACTCAGAAGCAAAAAATTAAAATTGTAGTTTAAGTAAAACTAAAAAACATGCTTTTTAGCTATGTTAACTTATAATTAATTTAAATATAGCACTCCACGCTTTTTGATTTAATCATTGGTTATAAAAGAAGTGACAAGCTGCATTGGTACTTATATCGTAACTAGTACCAGTTAATTTAATTATTTTATAATTTTTAGTTCGTTTAAATAGCGTGTTATTTTTCAAACTAATTTTTATTTTATTTTGTTTTTGCACAGTTTGAAGTACAGACCTACGAATATCTTCACAACGAATTTAGGAGGTCATTTCCTGAAATGCACTACAACCTATGCGATCTCATTAACAATGATCCCTATATTGGTAATACCATAAGGATGGGAGGCTTGAAGACTTGCCCTATTCAACCGGTAACATTATCTTATTTCTAATATGTGATTGACAATTATAATAAAACGATATACGAATACGATATACGAATTATATTATATTATAAGAGAGCGTAGGGCGTTAGCTGTAAGGGAAACATGTTGGCTCGCAGGTTTGCTAAGTGCTCAGTAGATGTTAAAGTCACTTTATTCAAGGCCTTCTGTCAAACTTTTTATACCAGCAGCCTGTGGGTTAACTTTATTCAGAAAGCTTATAATGTGTTACGTATTCAATATACCTAATAACGCGTTCAGAGCATTGCTGAGGCTTCCTAGGTACTGTAGTGCCTCTGGTATGTTTTTTCAAGCCAATACATGCGATTTCTATGCAATAATAAGAAAGAAAGTGGCCTTTGTAGTACACAGGCTATGGAAAAGCCCTAACACCTTAATGTTGGTGTTTGCAGCACGACTTAACAGCATGATCTTCGGGCGGTTCACTGAGCTGCACGTCAGTGGCGTAACTCGATGAATCGGTCGGGGAACATGGTGTCAATGTAGTGTCATACTGTCATTGTGATGTGTTTTTGTGAAGTTGTTTTAGTCAATGGTGCCAGCCACGAACTCGATGTTTTTTTTTTTGTTATTTTTTATTATTTAAATAATATTATATAGTACTACCTAATTATGGACTAAGAAGTTGTCTGAAATAAAAGTTATTTTATTTATTTATTTTATTTATAATTGTATCATATTGGTTAACATGTTATGAATATTTCTGATGAATAACACCTGCATTATTGGATACCTGTTTGCAATACTATTTGTATCTAAAGAACTATTCTTGGCTAAAACTTAATTTGCATTTCAGGGCAAACATGAGATAAGAAACATGACTTTTAACATGATCTTTCCTTCTGTGTGGCCGTTTGAAAAAGGAATGCTCGAGTTTACCGTCAGGAACACAAATGACGTAATAGGAAACGGCACACTAGTTGTAACGTTCAAACAAAAACTTCCCAAACTCAAAATATGATTTTTCAGTATTTTTTAATTAGAATAACATAATATTATCTATCAGAAGCAGGTTTATTAAAAAAATACGCACAACACATCAACTGTATTTATTACATTTACAAAATAAAACTTAATGTAGAAAAACCTAGCAAACTAATAGAATTAACGAGCACTTATACATAATATAGCTAATCACTTGGCACCGAGAAAAACGCAACACAGAGGCGGAGAGACGTCCGTCGCCGCCGGCTGTCGATCCAAAAAGGGGCGAGTGCTCCTCGCCGTCCGCAGTTGAAGCGAACTATCCCCACTCTTCATGCAGCAGTCTTGACGACGCCCCTCGTTGCCTCCAACTTCTTCATGGTTGTAACAATAAATTATCTAACTTTTAACTAACTAAATTTTTGGCCGATAATTTGCTCACTTCTCAATAAAACGGTATTCCGTTCCCTTCGCCATGAGGTCAAATCTTTTAGTCATAAGGATAAAGTCAAAGTCAAAGCATTTATTTCAAATAGGCCCTTGAAGGCACTTTTGAACGTCAAAATTTACAAAATATAGTATTGATTCTACCGCCCCTTCCAAAAGGTAGTTTTCGTATGGAGAAGAATGGGCAAGAAACTCCATTACTCTTTTAAAAATGTTTTACAATATTTTGTATAAGTACATTATTTATATAATTATATGTGAAGACGATGCACCTAGAACAAAATTACTGTATAAAGTAAAAAGAATTTAAAGTGGAACAAACGACAGATAAATTAATTATGTGGTAGATACATGGTGTTCACATATTCACAAACATTGTAAAAATAGACGAATCTACTAAAAATTTACAATTAATAAGTCAGTGTGTGAGGAAGTAATTACAGGATGTAAAATCAATGTCATATAATAAAATATAAATACAATTAAGTAAGCAACCAGTTTGATTTTGTCTAGACTCTAAATTGTCCTATGGAGCAGGACCAGCATGTTTCCAAGCATTCTTATCTTGGATATAATCCTGTAATTTGTAATATGCTTGTTTACAAAGTGTACTTTTTATATGAGTTTTAAATTTTCTTTCATTTAATTGTAATATATCACAAGGTATTTTGTTGTAACATTTAACACAGTACCCCTTATAAGATGTATGTACTTTAGATAATCTGAAAAATGGTTGATCTACTAGATGAATTGGCAAGGAACGGTCATAATATTAATCCTTTTAAATAGTTCCCTGAGAAATTCGCGACGACGGAGATCATAAATGGCTCTGACAGCTCTCTTTTGCAAAATAAAGATAGATTCAATGTCAGCAGCCCGACCCCACAGTAAAATGCCATACGACATAATGCTGTGGAAGTAGCTAAAATAGACCAAACGCGCGGTTTCTACATCTGTTAACTGTCTGATCTTTCTAACAGCATAAGCGGCCAAGCTTAGCCGCCCCGCAAGAGATGTTATATGAGGTCCCCATTGTAATTTCTCGTCTAGCGTGATTCTCAGGAAAACCGTTTGATTAATAAATTCCAGTTTTTCTCCATTCAATATGATGTCACATTCGCTACTTCTAACATTAGGTAATTTAAATCATTTGGTTTATTTGGATATTGTTAAGGGTTTTTTGGTAAAATATTGAGTTGATAGAGTTTTTTCATAGTGTAACACTATTTGGACTCGCATGTTGCATCATGTTGGCGTAAGTGGTATAATGTGATGTGACATCCATTCACACTTCACTATTAGTAAGTACTGTTAATGTAATGTTACGAGTATTTTATTTGCAAAACTGGTAATGTGATAGCTCCGTACTGTCTTGTCTTCTTTATTTAAAAGATCCCAATGTCTTTTCTATAAAAACCCTTCTCTAGGCCTTCTTCAGGATCTTTTTTTAATTTTTTCGATATCTCTTTTCGTTTTTGAGAGATTAAAAATTCTTTGAAAAGGGTCTCAAAAGAAACTGTAAAACATTTAACAATTTTTTTGCAGTATTGTAAGGTACATTTTGATATCATTTTCATTTGTATCTTAATAATTGAGAACGCTAAGGTGTGTGTGTAGGTGTAGAGTGTGGGTGTGTATGAATAGATCTATAATTAAATATCATTGTAGATTACCCAGTAGAAGATCTTCAGTACTACCATAATTTAATGTTTTGAAATAAACCTATAAGTAAGTTTTTACAAACACACACCCTACACCTACACACACACCCTACACTTACACACTTCACACACGTTTCATCATACGCATAAATATATTTCATCTGTATTTTTTTTAACTTTATTGAAATTATAATTCTGTTTTTCACCATGAATTGTATATTTTTTCCAAATTATCAACTCAAATTGTATGGCTTTGTGGCTACGGAGAATCACTAACGCCTAAATCACAGGCACCTACACCTAGTTTAGGAGTCAGAGTATTTAAATATTGACCTTTGTATGTTTTAGTCATAAGGACAAATAAAGAATTTATTTGTTATTTTCTCCTTTATTTCACTATTTACATTTAAATGAAAAATATAAAAAAATAGAGGTCCGCTAGTGTCGGGAGCAGGGTCCAAGCTACTGGTGTTTAGGGTTGCAGAGGCAGGACCTCACAAAGAGAGCCGTATAGAGGAATACTGCCTTCTGGATCAGATCCTTGATCCCATCGCCTAACGAGAACCTCGAGAGATGTTGGTCTGAGGCTTTCGTCCATCAGACCATTGGCCGTTAGGACTTTCGACACAATGATAGCCGAGCTTATATTCCACATGTCAACAACCTCGTGTGCTAAGTCGAGATATTTAATTTGTTTCTCTTTGTTAGCTTTCACGAGGTTCTCGTCATGTAGAGTGGTAAATGGTTCCATACGACTTAGGCGGTATAATAAATAAATACACACTTCGCCGTCCCCGGCGAATAAAATGGTAATCGTAAAAACAAAATTTTACAGGAAAAATAAAAAACAGTTTTTCGTGAATATCTAAATAACTAATACACTTATCGGGATTGTTTAAATACCAAAAGAAAGGTGATTTTTCACAAAACAATTTTATACTGTATTAAATAATATAACGTTTTCAGAAATATAGTTATTAACGAAATTAAAATTACCATGAATTAAAGGCACAAACTTAAACGGTAAAGTAACATTACGATATTTTTCGCGTAAAATCTCATGTTACACGTTAGCGTAATAATGCATTGCTATGTTATTGGTTGATAAATTGTGATAGGATCTCATATCGTAATGTACTATTACCATTTTATTCGCTGACAAACAGTCAATTACAGATTACTGTAATAGCAACTTACGTGTGTATTCCATGGAAAATTTATTATACTGACTGGAGGTAAGTATCGAATACTGAATCAATATTTTGTACATGTGCACGGTAATTTTCCAAGAAATAAAAGAAATCTGTCTAGTAATTACTTATTTATTCATAATTATTAACAACTTTTTATCAAAATCAACAAATCAGGAACTGTCTATTTTAATTTAGTACTTAATTCTTATTTTTTTAGAAGCATTTACTCTGGGTAGCTCTAAACTTCGTCACCTACATGTTCAGAGAGTTTAGAGTCTGAATGTTCGCTCGGCACCCTAATTACGAAACGCAAACTCAGTTTTAAATTGAAACCAATTGAAAAAGATTGTCAGTCCATTGCTTCATAAGTTCGACAAAAAGAATCTGCTTAATTTTTTTGTCGAACTTATGAAGCAATGGACTGGCAATCTTTTTCAATTGGTTTCAATTTAAAATTGAGTTTGCGTTTCGTAATTAGGGTGCTGGTTAGCCTCGCAGCTTGTGAGGGAGTCATAAAACGCATGGTAGTACTGTGGGAGTACACTAACTTAATAAATCTGCATGTAGCACTTTACTTATAGATATTTGATGATCTTATGCTTGTTTTAAATGCCCATTTTCTTTGGTTTCCTTGTGTGTCTTTTAGCCAGTGTTTTCCAGAAATAAGTAAGGCTTTTTATGTCGGAAAAGTCAGGCTGCTTCATTTCATGCTTCAGCACTTTTGCATTATCCCTGTATGCACTATGCAAGTGCACCCAAGGACAATGTACAGGAGAGTTGCAAAACATAGAAATAAAACATATTGGGCTATGAGTTTGGGTGGCTATAGTGGATTACTAACTTTGAGCAATGGAAGAACTTTGTCCCCTGACTGACCAATGTTATATAATATAAAACGGATAAAATGGCTTGGGGTAACTTGCACACTCAATAATGGGCCCCCGGAAACTGTCGCTAGCACATAGTAACGTAGCGACAAGGGGGGCAACATTTCCTGAGGTATTTGAGGAGAGGAGACGTATTCCACGGCTATCAGGACAATCTTATAGCCCGGAAGATGGTCAAGACCCCTACCAGCAACTTACTGGAATACTTTCTTCCTCCGAGCACGTTTGCTCTCGCGAATCTCCACTCAAGCCGACCAATAAAGGCAAGAAAGAGGTGTGAGCTGTGTTCCTCGGCAGTGTTCACTCCAACCGGCCAATAAACGCAAGCCATAGGCGAGGAACAAACCTTCTCGCGGAAGGTAGGTTCCGTGGGATCGCTGCTGCCCAACATCTCGCCACATGCTACCCTGCGGGTTTATGTATCTCTCTTAGTTTGGCTCCTCACCCTAGACCTGTCTCGGTAAACTCTCACCGCCACAGGCCTAGAGTTCAGGAGCGTGCACGTTCCACCACGACGTCAACGTAGAGATACGGTAGTGGGGTTATTTATTATCATTCTTTGAATTCCAGTTCTATGAAATATTCAGACTTCGTTTTAGCGCTTCACACTGTTGCTAATAAAATGATTCTATTTGAGATATTTAATGACAGCGTGGTGGCACTCTATTCTTTAGTAGGTACTAGGTCTGTTCACCATCAGTTTAAACATTACCAATGATATTGCATCGCATTTTGTTACCTTTTCTGGCTTAGGTATGCACTGTGAAAAAATAGCTAGGCCTGGAATCGCAATTAACCTCATTGAATACATGCAATTCACACAAAATGGAGCTTAATGTAGAGGAGACCGGGGCTTCAATTAACAGAGGTAAGTATTAACAAGTGATTTTCTCCAAAACTATAAACACTACACCTACAGCGGGTGCTTCAATATGCCGACCAGATAACGCGGCATGGCTCGGGGTTGGTCAGCTGCGATCTGCGCATCATCCGAATGTGTTATATACCGGTCGACATTTTCACGCACGTAACGAACTTTTTAAACTTTCAAATTTTTTGATTTATTCTCGAAACATTCGGTGTAATGATTATGTTTTTTGTTTTCCTAGAAGCATATTTCATACTTAATAAAGCTACATTGCTGTATTAGTGTAATTATTAACCAATATTTTGTTATGTTACTTAATACTAAAAATGTACCTTTGGGGTTATAATTAACAAATCGGCGGGGTCAGTATTAACGTGTTAATACCTACCCCAGATGTGGTGATAGCGCAAATATCTTATGAACCGGTAGCTGAATCATCTGACATGCAGAAAGATGCTAGTGATTTCTAGGTCCAAAACCATAAGACCTGTGCTAAAAGCTCTACCACGTGCTCAAAAAACGTATAAACGCTCTAAAAATGTAGTATCTATATTATGTATTTCACTTCACTTTCACATTCTTGTAATATTTATTGATGTATATGACGTCTCCTGTAATAAAGATACATCGTGCTGACTGGATTCAATATACCTATCTCTTGCAATGACTGTGCCTAATATAAGCTAGATGTATCAAAGGCGACATCACCATTCACTTGCCTGAATTGTATTTGATATGTATTATAAATTATTAAGAAAATGTGTTCCATTCAATTCTGTATTAATTTCACTTTTATTAATACCAAAAAATATTGGCATACATACATTTGTTTTCTTCTATATCAGTTGGCATAACATAATGTTAATTGTTGCCGCTTCTGTTAATACTTACCTCAGAGCTGTTAATTCTAGCCCCGGAGATGAGGTAAGAATTAACAACTGACTTTTTGGAGAAAAAGTGTTCTATTTAAGACATCATTTCTTTTATGTTTGATTTATGTGAATAATATGATACCTGAATAATTAAAGCATCATTTAAGAAAAAAAACAAGTCTTAATGTTGAATCATTTCGAAGATACAACTAAAAGTATTTTTTTTGTTAATTGTGGCCCCGGTCTCCCCTACATCAGGTAAACTATCACTATTAATGAAAATCGCTAGAGTTATCTTCTCTGATGGCCATGGCTATCCATTAAAATGTTTCATAAATAATCCTTCACAATTTACTTAGTGTAAATATGCTAGCTAAAATACTTGAAGGAAATCTGTAACAGTCACGTTTAAATAAAACCTATTGTTGGTGTCTTTCCCCAATGTTTAAAAAAATTTAAACGTTAAACATTGAGAAACGGAAACCCCTTGATAGACTTTATAAGTTTAATCAATTTATTATTGTCTCTTTAAAGTTTTCGTCCGAACTGTATCATTACTTTTTATAAAATTTAATTTTAACTTCCCATAGAAAACCCCCGACTAACCGCGTTCCATATTATAATAATTCTACTGTATCCTAAACTTAAGTATAAGTATTCATCTAAACAGTATCCCCGACCTCAATGCATGCAGGAGATAAAAATAAACAGAGGCGGTAGAGTATTACTAGAGGTCTTCTAAGACTGGTTAGAGGGTAACGTCGAGGCATTCTTGCATCGGAGGCAGTCGACTAATCAATATTACCTTCTTTGATTTGTAATGAAATGTATCGTAAAAACCACAACGATTTTAAAATAAAATTGTCAGTTACCGGAATATAATTGTAGTAAGCTTTACGAAAATTATGTTGAATATTTTCCCGCGAATATAATGGTAATAGCGTCTTACTGGAAATGTAACGTATCGAAAGTATTGTAATAGTCTATAACAATTTTATTCGTTGCAAAAAGTCTAATAAGTATACATACAAATAATATTGTAAAGTTCATTACAATACACATGAAAATCTCGTAACTTCTGAAATAACCGTAGGAAGAGTCTGAAAAAAATTGACAAGGTGTAATCGGACCTCTAAATATCGAATATGCAATAAAGTTAAAACTATCGTAATAGCACATTACCGTTTTATTCGATGGGGACGGCGACTTGACGTTGATGATTAAAACAAGTATATTATTATAGTGAAAAAATAAAATAAAAATGACACATTAAAATAAAAAACTTGTCAGGAGCCATTGAGGAATTATTGTACTAACGTACTTCAAAGTCTGTTTTGAATCAAAAGGACGGTACGACTAGAAGTAAAGTCGCCGGAAAAGATTGTAAGGGATCGCGGCACGCGGTTGTAACTCACAATGGCCAGGGCTAGTATGACTCGCGTATATTTGTTTATGGGTCACAATTTCGACACATGACGAGCTTACTACATTAAAAATAACCTACGGGGAGGGCCCCGTAGAGGACTCAGAGCCAAGCAGAACCAAAGTGGACTCAAACTGTCCGTGTCGCCCTGAATATTCCCCGTTTAATCCATACAGGCTCACCATTTCCCTGGATCTGTTGGATTAGCAAAGGACCGTCCTCCATTTTCTCCAGCTCCAGCACCCTCATGAGCTCCGAGTCTGTAGCACCGAGTCGTAGGTCTTCTTATAGTCTATCCAGCATGTCGACAGATCCTTGCGGGATCGATGAACCTGTTGGCTTATGGCCATGTCTAAGAGGAGTAGCTCCTTCGTACTGCGGGACCCATTTCTATATTCATTTTGAGAGGCAGACATATCGAGTTATTGTCAATGTGTGTGTTAATTTTCGCTCTCAAAATGGATGTAAAAAGTTTATAATCCGTCGACAAACATGTGATCGGTCTATTATTCTTGGGTTCCGCGGGACTACTTGACTCATGGAGCAGGTGAGTAACGCCTGTTGTTAGAAACTGTGGTAGCGACCCAGACTTTAAGGATGATTGGAACTGAGTTGCCAGGCAAGCGCGTGAACTTATTATTAGCCATTGTAGCCAAAAGTTGTGCAGTCCGTCCTGTCCCGGTGATTTCCAATTCGGTAACGGATGGACTGCTCTGGCCACATCCAATAGAGTAATTTCTATTTTTTTTCACTTCTGGTATAGTTTCACACACTCGCTCGATGTACTACATCCAGTCAGCCTCAGCGTGACAGACAGGCACCGACCATATTCTGCGCCAGAATACACTCGTGGCGGCATCATCCGGGCGGCACACGTCTGTCAGATTTGGTTCAGGTCGCTCCCAAACTCTGTATACCCATCTCTCATCACTCTGGAACATGCGATTCTGTATGTATCGACCAACCCACCGCTTATACTGGCGAATACGGCTCGCCCATGCACAACCTTTCTGCTTTAGGAAGGCTATGCGCTCTGTAACACGGGACATGTATTCTCGAGGGCTGACTCCAGTTTTCGAGAAAGCCCGCTTTACAAAGCGCACTCGTGGTCGTCGTGTGCTCCCTGATGTACGAGTAGTATAGTTTGCCGATGAGTAACTTGGCCCCATCGCTACATCGCTCAATCCTGCACTGCCAGTCTGGTACGGCTGGTTTTGGCCGATTAGCTCCGTCAACAGTTTGGGAACTTGACGTTAGCTAATCGACATGCCACAACAGCCACGCAATACAGGGTCGAGTGTGTATCAATGAGATCAACGCTGCTCTTGAAAAAATTGTAAGCTGCGAGTCCGGAGTGAGATTTTTTTTGTGCATGGGTATGTTCGGTCGGAGTGTACTTATACTCGCGAAACGCATCCTCCAGTGCGCTCCTCAATCAAACGTTGCAATGGCTACTTGATCTCGCGACCCTATCATCCTCTCTTCAATACCATGATTGAACCGCGGCGGGATTGCATCATTATTTGACACTTGTGCCGCAGTTTGTGCCGGAGTTGAGACGATATGGTTGCTACTGGTACCTCTGAGCGCAGCGTTTTAAGTGCGGTATCGTCCAACTTATGATTGTATTGGATGACACGCACCTGGTCCGACAGTTGTTAGGCCGAGACGTTGACAGTTGGCTCCAGTTCCTGAAAAAGAGATAGCATCCTAACACGGTACGCAGTGAGGTTAGTTCCTCCCTCTATAGACTGTATGTAATATGCGCAAATGATCTCGACGTTCTCATTCATAGACTGAGTTCATCTCATGCGCTGTACACAACCACCGGCAGCGGGAATCCGGCTCGGAGCCGGTGGGCCCCTAAGTCCAAGCTTCTCGGTGGCCGGTCTCTCCCTTGCCGACGTACAGATGTTGGCGACGTCACCGCGTCGGCGACGAAAAAAAGAAACTTGTCTTAGAGGATTTGTCAAGAAAGACCGCAGCGATAGCACATTACCATTGTGATGCACCGAGTGGAAGGGGCGACACAACGATACAGGGGCGCTCACGCAGCTCGATCACTCTTGCTCGGGCGCTCAGAAACGACGGACGAGTATTAGGAACTGTAGATTTCAATTCTTTCGCTGTCTAACGGTTTCACGTTATTGTGATTTATTTTCTATTCTGTTATTTTATGTAGTTTTGCTTTTCTTTTATAATAATCAAATGAGCTTCTGATCCATAAGACTTGTATCTAAAGAACTATTTGTGGCTTAAACTTCATTAGCATTTCAGGGCAAACATGAAGTAAGAAACATGACTTTTAACCAAATCATTCCATCTGTGTGGCCGTTTGAAAAAGGAATGATTGAGTTTATCATCAAGAACACAAATGGCGTCGTAGGAAATTCAAATTCAAATATTTATTGCAAAACACAGTACCTACATATGTGCATTTTCAGGTGTTAAGTGAATGCGCAGTCCACTGTATTTACCAATTCAGGCATGCAAAATTAAAAATTATAGTTAGACAATTTCATAAAATCCAATTGATCGTTAGTTATATAATGTCATAAATTCGAAAGACTAATAATACCCTGTGCAATAATATACATTCAAATTATTAAGTAAATTATAATGTCACAGATTCAAATTAAAGTATAAAGAAGATTCAAATTAATAGAGTAAATAATGTCAAAATAATTTATGAATTTACCAATTTATAATTTATTATGCATTGTAATATTAAAATTATCATTGAAATTAAAAATATATACTAAATAATCATTCAAATTACATTATATAATTGCATTTAGATAGAATTAAGCTTAAATAGATCGGACATTTGACATATCTAATTATTATTTATTTAACTTATCTGTGGTAAAGGTGTTTTACTCGTGTTGTAGTTGTAACATTCATACAAGAACTTCGTAAACTCAAAACATGATTATTCAGTATTGTTTAATTAGATTAATATAAGATAACTAACTAAGTATCTGAAATGCAGTTTTTTCATTTAATATAACAAGAAGTTGGTGTCTATATTACATACTACCTTAAATATTACATTTAAAGTTGCAGTTTAAGGGCGAAAGTGTACGGTTTAAAACATCGAATATCCTCAATACTCAATAAACAGAATTGACATTGCGGAACTTGGCACCTGAGCCTACTGCTTGCCGGCCGTGGTGCTGTGTGATCGCAGGGGCAGCATCAATACCCAGGCAAAATCAAGAGTTATTGAGTTTTTCATTAGAAAATTCCCAGAAGCACCTTGGCGTCAAGATTGACTCCCAAATAGTCTGACAGTGCCAATCAATCGATCGAGTTTTAGAGAGAGATGACACTAAAAACAAAGCCGAACTTTTTCTACAACTCCATGTGTAATACTAACTCACCTTTACACGTCATATTAAAAAAATATAAAATAATAAACTAGAATCAATAATAAGAGAGATTCGACATTTCCTTTCTGACTACTCCGCTGAAAAGAAATAACGAGATGGCGAAACAAACTCAGGGGTCAATGTGTATTTTAAAGTCTAGATAATCATAATTTTGTTCAGATCTTGTGCGGACCATGTATATTAGTGTCTGAAATGGTCTTTTGCGGAAAAAACTTGAGTGGACCTGTCCAGTCAGTGTAAGCATTTGTGAGTAATCGTGTAGCTCAACTCAAAACTTTATGAGCTCAACGACTCAAATAGAATACGTATTTATTTTCTCTCAAATTATCATCTGTCCTTGTAAATGCAGCGTGCTAAATGAAGCCTGTTATCTTATATGTGATGCTGCATCTCAGCCATCTGATAGTAAGACGTGTGATGTGTCTACTGCGCTCCGTGCCAATACCAATAGGTGGCTTTTCTTATCCCGTACGGAATAAACGAAAGGCGTTTTCTAGAATTTCCGATCGAATTTTCTAGTATATTCTTTTTCATTTAAATATAGCGGGAAAATGAAAAAGCTGGGCAGTCCCCCGTGACAGAATTTGGTTTGAAAGTTGGGGGCCCATCCCAGCTTTCGGGACAGAGTAGAGGATAAACCGAATATCTATGGGATAAACAGATTTTAGCACTATTTTGAGAATTTAAATTGTAGAAACCTTTTTTTTTGCGCTAATTCAAGGTCAGTCCATCGATTAAATTGCCTTCTCTGCTGAAATATATACCTAACGTTATTATTTTCAAATAAAAATTCTGTTTAGTTTAAATGTTAGATTATTATGATGATGGCATGCATTTTGTTCAAAATATATACTATGTACTTAAAATTGAATACATTTTGTGTGATTTTATTTTACAAAAGCTATTAGGGTGGGTATAGTTATAAAATTTTAAACCATTTGTTTTAACTATGAACATTTCCGAAACACGGTATGTAGTCGATTTTATCATTGCTATCAACGCTAATATAAAGCGGAACAAACACTCTGACATGTTTTGTTTGTTACTATGAATACTGTGGTGTAGTATCCTTTCTTAGTAATTTTTTTAGCAATGAGCTACTCTACAGCGTGTCTCTGTGCGTTTCTGCTGAACTTTGTAATGAACAATTATCAAGTAAGTTTAATAGAATAATACTGTTGTCTGGTTTTAGTTCAGGGAATAGATAAGGAGTCATTTTTTTTGTTGAAGTGAAAACTTCTTTAGCGGCTTTTTTTGGGATGGGTAAAAAATGTTAAACTCGCGTCAGATTCTGCCGTAAGATCCGTTGCCTAGCAACCGACTAATTAAATATCAAAATAAATAGTCTTGGACGTTACGTAAAGATTGCGAGGTAAGAAATTTTACCCATATTGATGTGTAAAAAAAAAGCAGTCAGAACATACTTCATGAAAAGTGAAAAATTGTTTATTTTTAATAGACTATATTTTGAAAATAAATAAATACACTACTACTACTAATGAATATTGTATTCAACCACATAAATTATAGTACTTTTATACTGATAAATAAAGCAATTCGTGCGAAATTATTCCTTAACCATTCCAAAATATTCAAAAATGCACAACGTTAATGTTCAAGTTTTCACTTCTGCCGGCACTCCCGGAGTGCAACCCGTTGTTTTATGTTTTTTTTAAGACCCCTATTACATGGGACTTAAACATATCTGGCGAAATGTGGTTGTACTATAGGTACAGCTCTGCCTAACCCTTCAGGAGGTACGTAATTAATAGCGTCTAATTTATATTTATTCCTGGCTTGCTTATTTATTTTATATTTACATCATTAATATTATTGAAGCTTAAAATGCCAATGCATTCCACAACATTCCTTGACAAATCATTTACGGTCCAGGCTGCTCGTTTATGGAATGCATTACCTGGGCCGGCAGTCTCGACATAGATAGCGATCGTTATACAACCGAATTCGGTCGCAAACTCCTAATGGCGTCCCTAGATGGTCAAAATTGCGTGACAAGCACGAAAAAATCACGTGGTTGTCAAGCGCATCGCACGCGTCTAGGGACGCCATTACGAGTTTGCGACCGAATTCGGTTGTATAACGATCGCTATCTATGTCGAGACTGCCGGCCCAGGGGCGGCAGTCTCGACATAGATAGCGATCGCTAAATGACCGAATTCGGTCGCAAAATCCTAAAGAGGTCCCTAGACGGTTAACACGACTCGACAAGCAGTGTAGACATAGATAGCGATCACTTTACGACCGAATTCGTTCGCAAAGTCGAATGTAACGTTATTTGGTAGTTTCGATACTCCGAGTTATCGATTGTCATCGGTATTGTACCGAACTTTGTCGCAAATGCTCGGTGTTTACGAATATATTTTGCGACCATTTTTGACAGCCCGCAAAGTGATTCGTTAGCTCTATGTAGTCTGTGGTGATTCGTTAAAGATTGAGTAAAAGAAGAAATCACATTAAATTATGGCGGAGGCATATTTAGCGTGGGATTTAGTCGTGCTTGAACACAGACGCGACATTATTGAACGACGACAAATCGGAAAAAACCGGCGCGACTGTGAAAAT
The DNA here is from genome assembly GCA_948150665.1 of Conistra vaccinii. Taxonomy (NCBI): domain Eukaryota; kingdom Metazoa; phylum Arthropoda; class Insecta; order Lepidoptera; family Noctuidae; genus Conistra; species Conistra vaccinii. Next base: position 1,977,520 of record OX411324.1, read on the forward strand.
GTATTAGATTTGGAGGATTCGGAATTTTATTTTTGAGTATCGACACTACGAATCTACGATTTCTCAAACAAGACAAAATACAACAAACGACAAACGACAAATCGTATTTGTTTTCATGTCAACACAGACTACAATTATTATAATATATAGGGTACATGTCAAAAAGTTGTTTTGACACCGACGTTAAGTGTTGCAAGGAGGTAAACTTTAATGCCCCTAGATATTTAACAAATTATTTTAATTCTTTAAAATGGATATTGCTACTTCTTACTTTCCTTGAAAAATAATGTTTTCAAGATAAGTTTTACTTATTCACTATACAATTTTCAAGAAAAACAATTATTTTTATTAAATCATGTTCTGCAATTTTCCCGCTATTTATGTAGAGACTGCAGGCCGGTGCTTGTCAAGCAATGTTGACCGTCTAGTGACCCCTTTAAGACTTTGCGACCGAATTCGGTTGTTTATCGATCGCTATCTATGTCGAGACTGCCGCCCCAGTTCCAATAAAGCGCGCGCAATCGTTGCCTGTGTTTAAAAGACTCTTGAAAGAACATTATAACTTGTCGTTATGATTTTGCTCTCATCGTTAGCTGTAATAATAATCGTCATTTATTTTCGTTGCTTATAATAATAGTTAGTATGTATGTATCTATTATATAGCATTTATCTGTGTATCTATTATATTGTACTTATATACTTTTTATTTGCACTAAAGACAGCCCCATTTTATGTCCAGAAACTCACTGTCCATTCCAAGGTTGCCTGGAAGAGATCGCAGTAAGCGATAAGGCCGCCCACTGTATATTTTGTAGTGTATTACTTTTTCTTTTTGTAATGTATTATCTGGTGTACAATAAAGTATATTATTATATAAATAAATAAATATTATAGGTACATGTAGGAAATGAGAAGATCTTTTATGTAGGATACTCTGCTAATTTGCTTTTTATTTTATTTATTTGATTTTGGAGAAGGGAGCAATTTGTTTTTTCATTCTGGCAGATGAAGTATGAGCCGAGACAGTTGTGTTTTATATTTTTTTTTACCTTTATGTTTTTAAAACAACATACCGTTAGTTCTATCGAGAAATGCTGAATTTTATTTATCTACTATTCCCACATACATACAAAAAAAACATTGCTTGCTTGCTAGCAACAGCAAATATTTTAAATAAAAATAGAGGTACTTATAGTTTTTATCATCACGCGCTTAAAATTATAGAGCTCTTAAAATAATTTATTAATATTGCATTACCGGGAAGAATGTCCCAACTCCTATCCTGCCCTCTCTGCCCCAAACAATATAGCCATACCGACCACTGCGCGACTACTGCGGTGCCGTGGAAGTGGCGACGTTTTGGGCGAACAAAATGTAATACACTGTCGTGCCATCGACCCGAATGGCATATTTATCATTATTTCTTCTTTTTTTAGTGCCTCAGAGCGATCCCAGAACGTGCTGAACTTACATATTTTAATAAATCGTACATTGAAGACTCTCCATTATTGAATGTGAGGCGTTATTCACGAAAAGGAGATTATTGTGTAAACTTCTGTTTTACTAATAAGATTCTTTTGGGGAGCAGTGCAACGGTAAGGCATACGATTATTCTTAGCTCGCTTTACCACCAACATAAAACCTAACAGGCAGCCTGTCATTTTAGCAATACTCTTGAGAAGCGATCTGAAAGATAGTGAAAATCGCATTTATATAGATACCGTTATTTCAACGCCTATAAATCTACACTGGCCGTCAAAACTAAGTACCACATTTTTCAAATTGCTCTTTCTCCAAAACTATAGAAGTCAGAGTTTTGAAATAACAAACGTTTTATAGCATCAACTTTTTTTTAAATTATTTTTTTTCAAGTGTCGAAGGGGGAAGCTTTATTTATTTTTGTGTTTAGAATAATTAGAGAACTTTAAATTAACAACTAACATGATCTTCCAAAACTAAAAATAACTAACCTAACTTAGGTAACTAAAACTATTAGGAAACAAACAATAAGGCATCGAAAAATTCCTCCGCATCGCTGTCGACTGGTAATGTACCCAAGAGACTGGCGGCATTGCCACGTTGTATGGCAATGCTTAGCCTCTGGTCCAAGTAAAAACCAGCCCTTGGGTCACCAGTCGTTTGGAAATGTCATTGAAAAGATCTCTGACCCCACGGCCCTAGGGTTTCAACCCCAAACGGCTCGAAAATATAGTTACCTATGCGGTTATTATACTTTCGCCGCTTGAGGTTTTCTGCAGCCGCAGCGGCAGCGCCAGCACAGTACGCTGAGCCAGGACGATGGGATGGCGCAAGAGTATCGACACATGTTGCGTCCCACACTAAAGGCCTACCCATCTTCCATGGAAATAAAGACATACCGTCCGGTCTCTTGCCATCGTCGCGTGCCAAGCCATTGGGTTCTAATACAGCTGAAACGCCGACGGCGACAAGAGCTCGTCGGATGATTTCATTAATGTTCGCGTGCCGCGCTAAGCGGCCCGCACTTCGGCTGCAAGACAGGCCGTGGTGTCCGAGGCTGTTGACAACTTCGCCACTGAGATATACCTCTTGAAGAGGTATATCTCTGTGTCGGTAATTTTGAATCGAAATCATGGTCCGAAATATTACAGTTTTCTTTAATTTGTGCAGTTAATGTCTTTTTGGTTGCCAAATTCATTTGTACGTGTAGAATTCTGTAAGGGAAGGTGAGCAGCTGTTCCCAAGCACTTTGCGAGTTCTCCCGGGTGGCAAGACGAACACAACCTGCGAGGTGTTGTGCCACAAGAGGTCTAGCACCACGGGGATTTCGCTTCAGAACGGGTACAGAGTTTTTGAATTTAGAAAGGGTTTTCCAAAACGGGTCAACATTGGATGTAGCTGGTGTTGTAGGTATAGATGTTGAGACGGGGTCTGAGGTGAGTGCATTTTGTGGTCTGTGTACCTTACCAATATGCACATTCAGACCCCGCTTACCTTTAAAAAACCGTGCCTGGGTACACAGGGAACATCTCTCCAGGATGCTCAGCGATGTCGAAGGTTGACATGCACTGCCACTATCGTCCACCACATCGCTGCTGCCACTGAGCATTAATCTAATGGATTTACAAAATTACAATGCTAAAAGAAAAGTATTAACAAACTAAATGAATAAAAAAAACACTAAAACTAAAACGTCTATGTGACACCGATGACTGTTTACGGATGACATCGATAGGGGCTGGAGGTACAACGGGAGCGACGCAGTCGCGCGGGCGGCCTAGGGCGCCGCGCCGCCGCGCGCCGATGCTTTTTCAGCGCAGCCCTGACAGCCGTTTCCGGGTGACCGACGGGCTGGGGACGCGTCCTCACCGTCGCGTTTAAAATTATAGTTTATTATACATTGGTAACTTTTTTTACTTAAAAAAATATAAAAACCAAAAAAAATTCAACTGCCTACGTATTACGGTTCATGAGATAGAGCTCGCTGACAGACAGACGGACAGCGGAGGCTTATGAATAGGGTTCCGTTTGTCACCCTTCGGGTACGGAACCCTAAAAAATAGCCATTGTTAAGTTACTGGCAAAAACATCAAACAACATTTTTACGTATACTTTACGCCTTATTTACAATTTAATAACTGGTATTGCCTCCTCAGGCTCTGATTACAACTTCGAGCTGGTTTGGCATACTGAAGACGAGGTTTTGGAGGCGATGTTGGGGTATATTCTCTCATCCTTCCATCAGGGCCTGTTTTAGGGCCCTGTGACTTCTGACCTGGCTCCGGAGCTCATCTCAGGCATGTTCGATCGGGCTGAGATCAGGACTTCTGGATGGCTAAGCCATCAAATTGATACCAACCTCCTGAATGTACTGTTGTACGACCGAGCGGTGTGTGGCCGAGCGTTATCCTGCATAAGTATCCATCCATCACCCACTTACTACTAAATATGGCCCTCCATACTCATTATTCTCTCTTGAGCATATTTTTCCACAGTCAAGGTGCCATTTTCTATGGCCACTAACTCTGTGCGATCTTCTGAACAGATGCCAGTAAAACTTAGTACCAGACTTTTGAAATTGCATGATATTAAAGTACGCAAGATATTTAAAGTTCACTGGTGAGTCTCGATTCTTACTATTCACTTCCGAAGGAAGGCGTAGAGTGTACAGGCGACCTGGTGAGCGATACATTCAAGCCTGCTTCTTAGAAAGAGTCCAATACGGTGAAGCTGTAGGCTGACATCTCTTCAGAAGGTTGCACAAAGCTAGTGGTCATAGAAAATGGCACCGTGATTGGGGAAAAATATGCTCAAGAGATCCATAATGAGTATGCAGGGCCATATTTAGTCAATGTGGGTAATGGATCGATACTCATGTGGGATAACGCCCGGCCACACACCGCTCGGGTCGTACAACAGTACATTCAGGAGATTGGTATCAACTTGATGGCTTGGCCATCGTGAAGTCCTGATCTCAGCCTGATCCAGTATGCCTGGGATGAGCTTAGGAGCCTGGTCAGAAGCCACAGACCACCTTCTATCACCCTTAGGGCCCTAAAACAGGTCCTGAAGGAAGGATGGGAGAATATTCCCCAACATCGTCTCCGAAACCTCGTCTTCAGTAAGCCAAACCGGCTTGAAGTTGTAATCAGAGACTGAGGAGCCAATACCAGTTATTAAAATGTAAAAAAGTTGTAAAACATGCATAAAAATGTTGTTTGACTTTATTTCCATTTAATAATTTAATATTTTTAGTGTTATTTTGACCAATATTTTAATTTATTTGATTGTAATTTGGTTTTGACATGCATTTTTATTATTCATCTGACTATTTTTATACCTTTGACATTTGTAGTACTCTAAATTAATTTTATGTTATTTTATCAATTTGCCTTATTATTTTGAGTAGTTATAGTAATTTTGTAACATTATTTTAATAATTATTTAATTTGATTAACAATAATAATATAAATATTTGCACACCTTACTAGGTAATGGCACAGAGTACTTTATATCTATTTGTAACATCTGTTGTGTAACACCTGTATTAAGCAAATAAATAATTTGATTTGATTTGATTTCCAGTAAGTTAAAAATGCATTTATTTTGGTTTTTAACTTTTTTTAAGTTAAAAACGTTACTAATGTGTAATAAAGAATAATTTCAAAGAAAGTTGATAAAATTTTTCTATAAAACGTTTTATATTTCAAAACTCTGACTTCTATAATTTGGAGAAATAGCAATTTGAAAAGTGTGGTACTTAGTTTTGACGGCCAGTGTAAATAGGATGATCTAGTGGCGGAGGGGAGACCTATGTCTAGTAGAGGACGCCTGTCGGTTGAAATGATGCTGGATAAGGTAAGACTACCTTACCTACATGGTCAGTTCTACCTGCAGCTCTGTCTGACCTGACCAAAATTCAAATCGTGTGTGGATTGTTATGACAACCGGAAACGATTAGGTTTTACCTACAAGATGTAGAAGATAGTTGAAACTAATATTTTATGCTCATTTATGAATTCAGACTGACCAATTGGGTCAGACGCGTCTCATCTGTTCATGTGTTGTCTGGGTCGTCGGTAGAAATTAACTTTATGAAATCTTTGGCCTAGTAGACTGTAGATTTGTTGACCATTTTCTATTTTGTTAAGTACCTGGTACTTGTTGAAAGGCCTACACTGTCCTCTCATACCTATTAACACTGTTATTTGAAAATACTGTATAAGACAATTATTTTTAAAACAGTTCCGTTTTTTATTTTGTTTTTGCACAGATTGAAGTACGTAGTTACGAATATCTTCACAACGAATTCAGGAGGTCATTTCCTGAATTGCACATGAAACTATGCGATTTCATTAACAATGATCCCTATATTGGTAAATCCGTAAGGATGGGAGGCATGAAGACTTGCCCTATTCAACCGGTAACATTATTGAATGACAATATTATAATAATTGTATCCACGGTTTAAATGTTATTCATATTTTTGATGAATAACACCTGCATTATTGGATACCTGTTTGCAATACTATTTGTGGCTAAAACTTAATTTGCGTTTCAGGGCAAACATGAAATGAGAAACATGACTTTTAACATGATCATTCCATCTGTGTGGCCGTTTGAAAAAGGAATGCTCGAGTTTATCTTCAGGAACACAAATGACGTTGTAGGAAAATGCACAGTAGTTATAACGTTCAAACAAGAACTTCCAAAAATTAAAACATGATTTGTCAGTATATTTTCATTAGAATAATATTATAAAATAACTAACCGATAATTTGCTCACTGTGTGCTCACCAAATGTTGATAAGACGGTTTACGTTCCCTTTGCCACTAGGTCAAATCTGTGACCGACAAATTCCCTTCCGACGCAGATACTCGTATATGCCAATGACTTTGAGTGGTTAACTTGCGGGTTCTGAGCTCACGCAACGCGTCGCACGTACGCACAAATAAGACGCATTCATAATTTATTATACATAAAATAAAAGATAATTTAATATAACACGTATACTAAAAGATCAACAATTAAATAAGCTTTAAAATGGTGAAGGTTTCAGAAAAATACGCTTGAGAGATTTTGCGTGATTCTAAGTTTTAAATCCGCGTTAGACATAATTGATTTCACTATGTAATTAAGCATAATCTAAATTATTAAGTAAATGCTCCCCTTTATAATTATTTTTCCAAATAATTAACACTACTCATTTAGACGTGATCTTCAGTGTAAAATCATTAAAAGTCGGTTATCATCGCCTTAACCTAAAAGCATACTCTTATCCGATAATTTGCTCACTTTAACGCCGCTAGCACATCTCCGCCGTGAAACCGTAGAAGCGAAATCGCGGTAGTTCAATTCAACTGGCACACGTCTTGTTTCGCTACGTGAAATTCGAGCAGCGAAACTCGAGTAGTGGAACATGACGCGAGCCAGTTGAATTGAACTACCGCGGTTTCGCTGTTACGGTTTCGCGGTGGAGGTATGCTACTGGCGTAGGTAAATGTCGATAAAACGGTATAGGTTCCCTTTGCCATTAGGTCAAAACCCTTAAACTATAAGCACACGCCTGTATCTCCTCAACGCAGTGTAGCTGCCTGTTTCTCACTAAATTCTTTTGCACCTGCACCGGTACCTGCGAAAAATATTGATAGGTGCCGTATATGGAATACCTCAGGTGCCATTTGCTCAGGTGCCATTTAAGCGGGTGCCCAATGTGGAATACGTCATATTTTTCGTTTGTGTTTTTTTTTAAACTTTATTGAAATTATAATTCTGTTTTCCACCTTTAACTGTATTTTTTTTCCAAATCACTTACTCCTAAATCACAGGCACCTACACCTAGTTTATGAGTCAGAGTATTTAAATATTGACCTTTGTATGTTTTAGTCATAAGGATATTGTTTAGGGGTTTTTGGTGAAATAAAGAATTTATTGATTATTTTCTCCTTTATTTCACTATTTGCATTTAAATGAAAAAAAAAAAAATAGAGGTCTAATATTACTATATTAAGGTGTTGTTATAATAAATAAATAAAAGGAGTAGCTCCTTCGTACTGCGGAACCCATTCCTACATTAATTTTGAGAGGCAGTCATAGTCGAGTTATTGTCAATGTGTGTGTTAATTTTTGTGCTCAAAATGGATGTAAAAAGTTTATAATCCGTCGACAAACATGTGTTCGGTCTATTATTCTTTTGTTCCGCGGGACTATCTGACTCATGGAGCATGTGAGTAACGCCTGTTGTTAGAAACTGTTACTGTGGTAGCGACCCAGACTTTAAGGATGATTGGAACTGAGTTGCCAGGCTAGCGCGTGAACTTATTACTAGCCATTGTAGCCAAAAGTTGTGCAGTCTAATGGCGTAATTTAATTTTTTTTTACGCAATACAGAGTCGAGTGTGTATCAATGATATCAACGCTGCTCTCGAAAATTGTAAGCTGCGAGTCCGAGGCGTGACAATCGGTGACTAAGTTCGGTCGGATTGTACCTATACTCGCGAAACGCATCCTCCAGTGCGCTCCTCAATCGAACGTTGCTACAAGTGTTATTGGGTTTTTCATTAGAAAATTCCCAGAAGCACCTTGGCGTCAAGATTTACTCCCAAATAGTCTGACAATGTCAATCGATCGATCGAGTTTTAGAGAGAGATGACACTAAAGCCGAAGCCGAACTTTTTCTACAACTTCATGTGTATTATTAACTCACCTTTACACGTCATATTGATAAAAATATAAAATAATAAACTAGAATCAATAATGAGATTCGACATTTCCTTTCTGACTAATCCGCTGAAAAGAAATAACGAGATGGCGAAACAAACTCAGGGGTCAATGTGTATTTTAAAGTCTAGATAATCATAATTTTGTTCAGATCTGGTGCGGACCATGTATATTAGTGTCTGAAATGGTCTTTTGCGGAAAAAACTTGAGTGGACCTGTCCAGTCAGTGTAAGCATTTGTGAGTAATCGTGTAGCTCAACTCAAAACTTTATGAGTCTGTCGAGAGTGACGACTCAAATAAAATACGTATTTATATTCTCTCAAATTATCATCTATCCTTGTAAAGGTAGTGTTCTAAATGAAGCCTGTTATCTTATATGTGATGCTGCATCTCAGGCATCTGATAGTAAGACGTGTGATGTGTCTACTGCGCTCCGTGCCAATACCAATAGGTGGCTTTTCTTATCCCGTACGGAATAAACGAAAGGCGTTTTCTCGAATTCTCGATCGAATTTACTGATATTTTCTTTTGAAGTTGAAAACTGCAGTTCTTACGTTGCAGTATGTAGTCGTGAGTGTTCTTTAAAGATTAGTAGTTATAACTACAGACAGTCTGTAGTTACCTATCTACTGCTTATAGGTAGTTCCTGATTCTGTAGGTAGGTACTAACGGTAAAAGTCGTTAGATTGCCTCGTTGGTCTAGTGGTCGCAAGCGCTACTGCCGAGCAAGAGGTTCTGAGTACGATTCCCGGGTCGGGCAAAGTGTTATTCAAAAATCTCAGTAGCAGCCCGGTGTCTGGATATGTGCCCGGTTGATGGTAAGAGTCGGCCCCTATTACATGGGACTTAAACATAACTGGCGAAATGTGGGTGTACCTGCTACAGGTACCTCTGCCCAACTCTTCGGGGAAACAAGGCTGATGTTATGTAAAAGTCGTTATTATTTTATGTCAACATTTATTGTCACCTTACAAGCTACCCAATTTTTCGTAATATGTGTATTTCTGAGACCAGCTTATTAAAATACGATAATAAACAGTTAATAACAAGTTTTTTTTTTTTTTTTTTTTTTTCTGCTAATTCAACGTCTATCGTCAAAGTTATTCATAATGATGATTGCAATAACCGCAATACAATACATAAATTAAATTGCCTTCTCTGCTGAAATATATACCTAACGTCATTATTTTCAAATACAATTTCTGTTTATACACTGCGTTTAAATTGCAGGAGCTTAAATGTTAGATTATTATGTTGATAACTTGCAGTTTGTTAAAATATTATGCTACTTAAAATTTGATACATTTTGTCAAAGTCAATGTCCAATAATTTATATGAAGTAGGCACATGCACTTTTGAAAGTCAAGTGATATAATTTAAACCATTTATAATATGAACGTTTCCGAAACACGGTATGTAATGGATTTACCATTGTTATTGAAGCTGATTCGATGTAAGATAAACAGTCATCATCATCATCATATCAGCCGAAAGACGTCCACTGCTGGACATAGGCCTCCCCCAAGCACCGCCACTTCGACCGATTCTGTGCTTCCCGCATCCAGCGAATTCCTGCGGCCTTTACTAGGTCATCGGTCCATCGTGTGGGAGGCCTTCCAACGCTACGTCTTCCGGTACGTGGTCGCCACTCCAGAACCTTTCGGCCCCATCGGCCATCTGTTCTGCGAGCAATATGTCCTGCCCATTGCCACTTAAGTTTGGCAATTCTTCGGGCTATGTCGGTTACCTTGGTTCTCCTGCGGATCTCTTCATTTCTGATTCGATCACGTAGGGAAACTCCAAGCATAGCCCTCTCCATTGCTCTTTGGGTGACTTTTAGCCTTCTAATTAGGCCCATTGTGAGCGACCACGTTTCAGTGCCATAAGTCATCGCTGGCAACACGCAACTGGTCAAAGACTTTCGTCTTGAGACACTGTGGTATGTAGGACGAGAAGATATTGCGTAGCTTCCCGGACGCTGCCCAACCGAGTCGGATTCGACGATAGATATATAAAGTGGAATAGACACGGACATATTTTGTTTGTTATTACTAGGTACACCGTGGTGTAGTATCCTTTCCTAGTAATTTTTTTAGTAATGAGCTACTCTACAGCGTGTCTCTGTGCGTTTCTGCTGTACTTTGTAATGAATAATTATGGAGTAAGTTTAATATAATATTCTGTATTTTGGTTTTAGTTTAGTAATAAGTTTTTTTATGTATGTTTATCGACATTTCGTCAAAATTGTGAATCGATTTAGAAAATTCTTTTTTCATTTGGTAGAGGAGCTTGCGCGGTTGTTCCATTTAAATTTTATTGACTTTTCTTGTATAGTTTTTGAGTTAGCTTCAATGATGCGTATTTTCCCACTTAGTCTATTTGGATGATGTTGTAGCGGTTACACCTCCACATACGAACTACGCGTCAAAGACATGACGTCACACAAATTCTGCATCGCGGGTTCGATTCCCAGGTCGGGCAAAATGTTATTGGGTTATTCAATAAAAAAAAAAAAAATAGAATAAATATCGTATCAATAAAACTTAATTTTTCATAATACACATTTAAACTATTATTTAAGATAAACTAAAGCAAAAAACAGGCATAAAAATAATATTCATGTAATATTTGCTAACTTTCACCGAGTGCGGCGCGGCGGCGACGTGGAAGTGGGCTAACAAATGTAATACACTGTCGTGCAGTCTAAACGACGAAGAAGAAGAAGAAGAAGACCGGGAACAATTTGACACGGACGTGTATCTTTTTGTGGCTTATTTATCATTATTTCTTCTTTTTTCAGTGCCTCAAAATGATCCCAGAACGTGCTGAACTTACATATTTTAATAAATCGTACATTGAAGACTCTCCATTATATAATGTGCGACGTTATAAACGAAAAGGAGATTATTATGTAAACATGTGTTTTACCAGTAAGGTTGTTTTTGGCAACAATGTAACGGTAAGGCATTCGGGTATTCTTAGCTCGCTTTACCACCAACAGAGAACCCGCCGAACACATTCAAAATTGTAACTGTCATTTTCAAAATAGTCTTCCGAAATGATCTGATTGATGGTGGAAATCGCATCAAAACCCATCAAGCAGTTTCAAAGTCTAACAATTTACATTATTCTCCATTTGAAATAAGATTAGACATTTAAACTAACCTTTTTTACATTCCGTTCAACCGATTCTGACTTCTATACCGTAGGCATAAAAGTAAAAAAGTGGTTACAATACCAACCTGTTTATTGCAGGTGCCATTTGTCATGCCACCAACGCAATAGAAGTCAAACTCGGTTGAATGGACTGTAAAAAAGGTTTAGTTAAATATTTAATCTTATTTCAAATCTAAATAATATAAAAATCAATGCCACTTTTCGTTGTAATTTTATAACTCGAGAACGGCTGGGCCGATTTGGCTGATTTTGGTCTTGAAATGTTTGTCCAGGGAAGGTTTATAGGGTAGGTAGGGTAGGGGGGGGAGGTAGGGTAGGTAGGGTAGGGTGGGTAGGTAGGGGGGGTAGGTAGGGTAGGTAGGGTGGGTAGGGTAGTTAGCCGTAGATAAGTACTTCTACTTAGTGCTACCCGTGCGAAGCCGGGACGGGCAGCTAGTAACTTATAAAATACAAATTACTTTATTTAATAAAGTAAGCAGCATTGGTGGCCTACCAACGCTGCACAAGGTGTACCTAGTGACGGTCCCGGGAATCTGCTGCGCGAGAGACCCAGGACCAGTCGATGGGAGGAGACCTATGTTTAGCAAAGGACGCCTTTCGGCTGAAATGATGCTGAATTAGGTAACACTACCTACTACTAGAATACATGGTCAGTTCTACCTGCAGCTCTCTGACCAAAAATTGTAGCGTGTGTAGCTTTGTTACGACGACCGAAACGATTAGGTTTTACCTTTATGATACAGAAGTTAGTTGAATATAGTCTGCTCGTTTGTTATTCAGACAGACCGATTGGGTCAGACGCGTCTGCTCAGTTTAATCTGTTCATGTGTTGCCTGGGTTGGTAGAAATTAATTTTATGAAATCTTTGCACAGATTGATGCCATCTTCTACGAATATCTTCACAATGAATTCAGGAGGTCATTTCCTGAAATGCACTTTAGACTATGCGACCTCATTGACAATGATCCCTTTCTTGGTAAAACCCTGAGGATGGCAGGCTTCAAGAGTTGCCCTTTTCAACCGGTAAGATAAAAATTGTCGTTGGAAAAACAAATCTTTTTCAAGGATATCATTTCTATGACAATTATAATTGCCTCCACGGTTCGCATTAACTGTATTAATATTCTTGATGAATAACGCCTGCATTTATGAGTACCTGTTTGACTATTTGTATTTTAAGAACCACTTTTTGAAGTATGTATGTAAGTAAGTATGTATGTATGTATTTATGTATGTAAGTATTATCTCATATTATGTGTTTTGTTTTATTAAGTAATGAATTGTTTTGATTTTATGTATTTTACTTTCTCTCTACTCTTACACACGGTGTCTACATCTCTTGTATCCCCTCTCCTATCGCAGGTATGCTGGAAGAGATTTCTTTAGAAATAACCTGATGGTTATTTCTAAAGAAATCTCTAAACAAACAAGAAAATAAACAAGAAAACAGACAAGAAGAAAAGAACTGAGAAATACGTACAAAGGTGATCCTTTGTACGTATTTCTCTGTTCTTTTCTTCTTGTCTGTTTTTAAATGTGTGTACATAAATGGTTAAATAAAATAATAAAATAAGGGCTAATTTCACCATTAAAACTAAACGCGATAAGAACTTCTAAACCACGTTCCAAAGCAGTCATCGTCAACATTATTGACAGCTCTTGAATTTCATTGGTGAAATTCGCCTTAAGTATTCGTGTCTTTAACTTAATTTGCATTTCAGGGCAAATATGATGTAAGAAACATGAGTTTCGACCACAACATTCCATCTGTGTGGCCGTTTGAGAAAGGCATGATCGAGATAATCGTCAGGAAAACAAACGAAAAAGATGTGTTGGTAGGAAGAGCCTTATTAGTTGTAACGTTCAAACAAGACCTTCCTAAATTCAAAGCATAATTTTTCAGTGTTTTTTCATTAGAATAATATAAAATACCTATTTAAAATGCAGTTTATTATTTTTTACACTAAGTGCTTACACATTTGAAGTTGCATTGTAAAGGCGGAAACACGAAGATCGCTGAAGGCTGTAATTTGAATCGCTTTTAAGTTGGCATAACAAAGTATAGGTACAATAAAAAATTAAACGGCGTGTCCATAATGACGTTCCCATTCTGAATACAAAAATTCAATTGAATATATTCAATAGTTTAGTACTATAATGACTAAACTATTGAATATATTCAATTGAATTTTTGGCAAAATCCATAGTCGGCTCGGGCTATTCCGTTTATCCACCCCAAAAATCCATCCTAAGGTGGATATTCGGAAATGTATGCCCGAGAATTCACCCAAGGCCTAGTTGGATAAACAGAATTTATAGGTCTAAGGAGGATACATTACATTTAATTTGTTTGAAAAACTCATTTTTTTATTTCGAAGCTAGGATTTATTTGACAGTTCCAAAAAAGACGTGTGGCACTCGGGGACTGGCGCGGCAAAGCTATTGCATAGCATTTTTTATCAACTTACGCAATTGTAAAATATTAACCCGAATACAAGAAATAGCAATGATGATATTGACAGGAACTGTTATTCACATTTATAGTTTTTAAAACTTGACACAACGTAATGGGAACATCAAACTAATAAAAAGGTTTTTATTTAACTATTAATAGTCAAGGATCATTCGTCTAAGTAAATTTGAACTTTATTGTCAAACAGTTAAACATAATTTTCAATACAACACTCTCGTATCATTCGTCTAAGTAAATTTGAACTTTGTTGTCAAACAGTTAAACATAATTTTCAATACAACACTCTCGTATCATTCGTTTAAGTAAATTTGAACTTTGTTGTCAAGCAGTTAAACATAATTTTCAATACAAAACACTCTTTCTTAGGTACTCGTATTTTCGTTACGGAATTTCTGGATTAGGTCTCCACGCTCAAGGCCCGCGGTAGAAGCTATGCAATAGCTTAAAAACTCTTAAGCATTAGTAGTGCCAGTTTCAAATTTTTGTTGTTGTATGGTAGTCTCCACATTGATATGTCGATCGCGCGGTAAACTCTGACTGTGCGATGCAGGATTTGTGTGACGTCATATCTTTGATGCGTAGTTCTTATGTGGTGTAACCGCTACAGATACTCTTACATTTATTCAGTCATCCTTGAACAAAATGGAAGTAGGTATTGTAAGGAAAATGGACTACAATGTTATTATGAACGTCGTTCTACAATAGACAAGTAGCTCATTATACTCATTACGGAAAGCTTTATTTGTACAACTCCACGTTGTTTTTAAAATGTGTTATCAATTTATTTAGGGTTACCATTCCGACGTTTGAAAAGTTCTGACAAAAAGCCGGGCATTTATGAAAGAGTTCTGATATTTTACTTTTATATCTTAAACTAGCTTTTGCCAGCGCTTTCGCCTGCGTGCATATCAGAAATTATCCCACGGGAACGTACTACCGAGATAAAAATGTATGCTATGTCCTAATCCAGGCCATGGTTTACCCGTGTGCCAAATTTCATCCAAATCCGTGCAGCCGTTTTAGCGTGAAGGCGTAATAAACAAACTCATTTTCTCATTTATATTAGTTAGGATTATATAGTTAGATTCATTTAATTTTTTTACCATTTAATATTTTTTATTCCTATAAGTCGAAAAGTCCAGACAACGAACAAAGTCCGGATGGATGAGAACACTAGTTATAGCAGCCCGCTATTAAGGTGTAAGTGCTTAGGGCAGAAGACTTCTAATCAAGTACTAAGTTACTATAACCTACTAATTACTGTCTTACTAATGTTTGGCTATTACGTTATCGTTAAATTTTTATAAGCTTATACAATATATAATTCAAAAAGAAGCAGCTCTATTAATTTCCAATGCCATTTTTCCATTTGTGTCTCTCATGGTAAGAATTTGCTTAAAACTCAATCCTAGTGCTTAAACAAACACGCTTACATTAATTACTTATCCTTTTTTACGTCCAAGATTAATACAAAAACACATAAAAACGAGTTTCCTTATATAGTTCGATGAGATCACGCCATGATCTTCGTTGCGAGCGATGACTCAATGTGGGGGCGGAAAAGATGACACGGACGTAGCCCGCTTTCCATTTAGGGACACTGTGTCATCTTCTTAACGTTGTGTGGCGGATTTTAATTGCTGTATGAAGACTGTGTTGCACAGTGTCGTTGGTGAGGAACTTCCTATATGTCAGCGTTTTGAATCATCTCGGAAAAAAGTCCTTACCTACTCTTATAAGGATTACCATTAAATTAACCTCCGCGACGCAAAATATTGCATTAAAATAGATCCGCTTTTTTGGGCTGTCATTTATGACTGGCTTATATTTCTGTTATGATGCTATTTTCATACAGTTTGTGCAGATATAGGGGTTGTACAAGTACATCCACCCTCAACAAACGTCACGTAAGGCCGCAATACTGCTAAGGGTGTGATGAGATGGTACATGAAAATATATGATAAGTTAAAGGAACCTATTAAGACCTGCAAGCCTAACAGTTCCTAAAACTCTAAGCCCTATAAGCCCTACAGCCCTAACCTATCATATATCTAGTATGTGATAAATAAATATATAAATAAGTTCAGGATGTCTGCACCATGCGGCCTAAGGTTACAGACGGATAATAGGCAGGAGACCAGGTTCGGGAAGGGTACACTCACTGCCAATCCCGCAGAGTCATGAGACTGATCAGAGATGGCTAAAGGTGTCTTGGCCACAGTAAAGGGTAATGAGACAAGAATATAAAATTCAAATCTGATTTATTTACAATATGTTACAGCTTATATACTACTTTTTCTTAACACACACTAATATGTAAGATCTTTGTATCCTATGCGTGTAATATGCAACCAAATCAGTATTTTAACTGGGCCGCGCGTAATTCGGGCCGAGTGCTGAGTCAATGTCCAAAGGTAACATTGAAGAAGGAAATTTTATGACGTCCCGTTGTCCCCATGACGGGGACTCAATTCCATGTACAACGGGAATACACGCACGGGTAGTCGGAACAGCCAGTCATATTAAGGAGTATATCGTATTACCCAGTAACTGGGTTGTGGAGGTCAGATAGGCAGTCGCTCTATGTAAGATACTGGTATTCAGCTGCATCCGGTTAGACCGGAAACCGACCCCAAAATGGTTGGGAAAAGACTAGGCAGATAAACATATTGTAATGACCGCAATTATGCGCAAATCTATATATAAATTGTTGCATGCAACAACCATAACTTATCCCCATGATCTATCAGCAGTAACTTATCTACAATTAATAGAAAATTGATACCATTTGGTCAGATAGGCAGTCGCTCTATGTAAAATACTGGTATTCAGTTGCATCCAGTTAGACAGGAAACCGACCCAACATAGTTGGGAAAATGCTAGGCAGATGATGATGGTCTGTAGTGTAATACAACTTTTAAATATGATTACTCATTTCTGATACTCGCTGTATGATGAGATAATAACGGGGATACCAAAACGGTATTTTATTACTGAAATGTAATGAGAGCAGCTCCTAAAAATTTTGGCAGTCGGTAAAACAACTACATTGTAAAGTTACCTTCATAAAGATAAGTTAAAAGTGCCAAAACAACAGCTATTTTTGCGATAATGGCCGCTAAAAACGGTACTATGCCTTTATATGTAAAGTTGTCCCAGACACATTTCCTTATATATTAAAGCGTTCTCACGTCATGGCCATACAAATGATGCTATTAAATAGGAACAACAACTTTGTTATTAGAACAAGTTCTGTGTATACCTTAGAGTATAACAGGTGACTTATAATTTGACGTATTCCTTCCAGGACATGAAAGTGTGACCCATTTGCAACAATTAAACACCCCATAAAGCCTAGGTTATGAAAATACATGGGATTTGACAAAATACAACTTTAAAGAATTTTCGAATTTTTCCCAGAATTCGTCACTAAATATCATTTTTCTCCAAACTTTCGAATTTAATACAGCGTGTTTGAATTTCGAGGTACAGCGGTTTTGGTCAACCTACACACATCAAAAAAAGTTTGTGATCAGTTCGAAAAATCTAAATCTTTTTTGTAAAGGTAGTCTCTATTATAATATCTTTTTAGATTCTTTCAGGCAGTGTATTTCTATTTTTTTAAAGATATAATGTGAACACTTTTTCTAGATAAAGTAAAATTTAAAAAATATATCAGCGTTTGCCAGTGATCACAAACTTTTTTTTAATGTGTGTATACCAACTTGAATTGTCCGTATATTCAAATCACTATTGTCAATCCTTGACACTGTTGTATAAAATGTCTACCTATAACACGGATAATTGAAAAAGTGTTTTAATTTAATATATTTATTGAAGTAAACTTCTGTTCTGGTGTCGTTTTAGGAGTATGAGGAACAGGGTGTAAAGTTCACTCATCCCCCATAGAAAAGGGAGGATCCTCCAACCAGACGGGTTGTTATGTCTGGCGGGCAACTGCCCCATATGTTGGTTTCGGATAGTCTTATCTATGTTATTCGCTCAGTAAACTCTAACTGCGAGATGTAGGAATTGTGTGACGTCATGTCTTTTTGTTTCGTAGTTTTTTTTTTTTTTTTTTTTTTTTGTATGTGGCGGTCTAACCGCTACATCACTCCCCTCCGGAGACCGGAGGTCGATAGTGGGCTGAGTCTTGGATCTTGCGATGCTTCACAGTGCCAGCTGTGGTTCCAGTGAGTCGGAACCGGGTGCCGCTCAGTTCACAGTGGGTCGGAACTGTCTGCAGTGATTGCGGCGATGGTGATTGTGGTTCCAGTGAGTCGGAACCGGGTGCCGCACAGTTCACGGTGGGTCGGAACTGTTTGCAGTGATTGCGGCGATTGTGGTGATTGCGGTGATTGAGGTGATTGCGGTGATTGAGGTGATTGCGGTGATTGCGGTGATTCCCCAGTGAGTCGGGGTGATGTGGCTGAGGGTGATGACCAGGAATGCGCGTTCGCTGCATGCTGGTGGTCAGGATACCCGTTGAAGCGGTGGGTGCTGGCTGGCTGTGTGACTCGCCTCACGAAAGCTTGCGGGAGTGATGATGATGACGTCACGCTGAAGTAGTTGCACGAAGGCTGCGTTGACGTTCATTCTCGGGGTCACCAATTTAGGGGTATGAGGAACAGGGTGTAAAGTTCACTCATCCCCCATAGAAAAGGGAGGATCCTCCAACCAGACGGTTGTTATATCTGGCGGGCAACTGCCCCATATGTTGGTTTCGGATAGTCTTATCTATGTTATTCGCTCAGTAAACTCTAACTGCGAGATGTAGGAATTGTGTGACGTCATGTCTTTTTGTTTCGTAGTTTTTTTTTTTTTTTTTTTTTTTTGTATGTGGCGGTCTAACCGCTACATCGTCACAAACTATACAAGACAACAGATAAGCCAGTCAGTAATGTTGATAGTGGAGCTGACGGCCCAGGGGCGCTCTATAGATGGTCATCAGTCACTTTCGCTAGTCATGGAGGCTCTTGCAGTGATGCACGATTTTATGCTCGTGCGCATGAAATATTATTTGGCAGCAGATATAAATGAAAATGACGATTACATTATAGGCTAATTCTAATATAGGCTAATAGACTGAGAGCAGTGGTGGCCCAGTGGTAACGGCCCCGACTTACGAGTTGTAGGTCGTGGGTTCGAACCCAAACAGGCGCTTTACTTTGTGTAAATAATTTCATCACCACTGCTCTCAAAACGGTGAAGGAAAACATCGTGAGGAAACCGGCATGTCTTAGAACCAAAAAATTCGAAGACATGTGACATCTACCAACCCGCACTGGGCCCGCGTGGTAGATTACAGCCCACTCCCTCTCATAGAGAGGAGGCCTGTGTCCCATCAGTGGGAACATTAATAGGCTGATGATGATGATGATGAATATAGACTAAATGTGCCCGCGCCTGTCTGAATTTTATTGACATTATGAAGTCGCAGTATATTCGTAATATTTTAAACTGAAACATGATAACACATTCTAGATTGAAATGCATTTATGAATAGTCTGTAGTCAGGGAATGTCCTTAATTAGTTCTAGAAGTAACAATGGGCTAGACATTTTTATTCAATGTTATTCATTTAGAAATAATTCAAGATTTATGCTCCAGTAATTACATTGGAAGAAAAGCCTATTTATTAGGACTCAAATTAGTTATCTTATCTATAAAGATGAGTTTCACATTATGCTCCAATTAATACAGATTTTGACTCATCTGTATGTATACAAGATGGCAGGGACATCGACGCGAAGCCTGTTACCATGGATTCATTGCAGGATTCTGAACCCCCTTGCGTTGAAATTTATCGTCGGATAGTTAAATAAAAACAGTTGTTCCATACATTTTGACCGCGTAGGTATTGCATTTTTCTATGAAACAGCAGTTATTTTTTTTTATAACCGGCGAAAAATGTCAACGCAGGGTTCAGAATCATGTACTGAATCCATGGTAACAGGCTTCGCGTCGATGTCCCTGACATCCTGTATATAAAGAGACACCGGTAGGCACCTGGTGGCACCGTTTGAGCGATCACCATGAAAGTTGGGTCGTATGATTTTTTTTTTATTGAAAAGCTTTTCACGAGCGAAGCTGCTGGCAAGAACAAGTAAATAAATCATAATAAAATTATGGTTCTCCTGGACACGGCTCGCATTGTCAGGAGGTTTCTCTCTCTGGAGCCCTGACCGCCGGTAGCTTGGACCCTGTTCCCGATACCGGT
The DNA here is from genome assembly GCA_948150665.1 of Conistra vaccinii. Taxonomy (NCBI): domain Eukaryota; kingdom Metazoa; phylum Arthropoda; class Insecta; order Lepidoptera; family Noctuidae; genus Conistra; species Conistra vaccinii. The sequence goes on from OX411324.1 coordinate 1,997,591, forward strand.
CGAAATATTAAAAAGAAAACAAATGAAATAGAGGAAATCAATAAATACATTCTTTATTTCACCAAAAGCCATCACATTACAATAGCCAAAGTAGGTTATTAACAAAGATTTTGATCATGCAAACTAGATAAAACACATATTTTTCAATCGTATGAAAATAACTTCCAATGTTCCAATTTAGAAATCTACCAATTATCATAATTCGCATCGTTCTACTGCGATCTGAGGTACCAAGAATGGACACAACGACTTATCACAACATCATTTTCAATCTTAGCCGCTCTATTGTAAGGTTTAAATTACCTTGTAAACTTGTAGACTAACCCGACAAATTCTAATTTGGAATTGTATCACAGATAAGTATTACGTATAATTAGCATTGTATAATTAAGTCTCTTGGTACGTATTTGGAATTCAAGTGTCCCGCCTGTCTAATCGTCTAATTATGTCTTTGAACTTTGTATAGCTCAATTTCAAATTAGGGGACGACCTACGTCAACGAGTCGCCGTTGGGGTGCCCGATTAATTATGAATAGTTTGGTCTTAGGCTACCTGTGCATTAGACTGGAGTGGAGAAGATAGAGGAAGAATCATGTGCTCGCCGAAGAGGGAATAAAAGTGAGAAAACTCACATCCGACGTAGCGGGAAATGGCATAAAGGGAACATTAAGCTCAACGAAGCATTGCACGGGATGAGCATGGCTTCAACTTGAGTCGTTCAGGATTCTTTCTATGAAACAACATGCAACGAACACTAAGTGCTCAGGGACACGACGTTGTCGCCGCGCCACCACCGCGCCTCTAAGCTGTGTATATGCAACGTTGCCAGTTCGCTGCTGTACCGCCGCCGCCGCCGCGGATGGTAGAATGATATGGCAAAATAAAAGCGGCGGCAGCGACGGCTCTATTTACATGGGTCCGCAAAGTGATGTCGGTGCGCCGCCGCCGCTTTTATATGCGCAACTTTTTTACTCTACGCTATGTCGTCTACACGAGCCCTTACGCATTCACGATCATATTTGAATGACGTAAAACCATTTAGAATAATAAGAATAAAGTTTAGTTTTGTATTTGGAGCCTCGTGTTATGCAAACAATGCCTGCTGTGTTAGCAGACTCCGCTCTTGCATAGTACGGCATAATCTACATAGTAACAAAATGGCAATTAAAATATAAAATAAAAATATCATAGATACTGTTTCGCGCCTGTATTCCCCGATGGTTCCGTTAGGCAGAGGTGTACCTATAGTACACACACATTGACGTGTAAAAGTGTTTGTACAGACCTACTTACAGAAATAAAATCATTTATCACATTTCGCCAGTTATGTTTAAGTCCCATGTACTATGGGACGAGCCTATTGCCATCAACCGGGCACAAATCCAGACTCTAGGCTGCTACTGAGCAATTCCAGATGGAATAACCGAATAAAAATTATTGCCCGACCCGGAAATCGAACCCTGGACAGCAGTAGCGCTTGCAACCACTAGACCAACGAGGCATAAAAATATCAATGACTTACAGTCGTTTTACGTCGATCGTGAATGTCTTACCTTAGGAGCGTCATAATATTATCGCCTCGGCTCGGGATCAGGTAGGAAACAGCAAGTCACCGAGCTTACGTTAGGTTGACGCCTGGTTGATGACGAGTCTGAGGTGATCAGTACAGTGCAGTGCTTATTAGTGTGTGATGAGCTTTATCGTAGCAGTGCGGAGCAGTATAGCGTAGATGGCGAGATTTTATTCGAATTCTATTGGCTAATATTTGTCTAGCTATGCAAATATTCGCTTCACTTTCTTCGCTTTTTAAATTGTTTATGATCTTGTTTATTGTCCCCTGCCCTGACATCAAGCGATAGACAATATTGTTTAACAGTATTTATTATCGAAACGAATCTTCTGGCTACTTTGATTATTTTATGTTTATTATAATGTGCGTCGTAATTGTGCAGAATACACAATGTTTCTTGTTTTCTTTCTTCTCTCTGTGCTCTCAGATCAAATAAAAACCAAGACAGAGCTCTGGGAAAAATACAATGAAGCATGTCAAAACTACACCGCCACTCTGTACATACACGCTCACACGCACACATTCACAACCTTTAACAATGACACTAACACTACACAAAGTGCACACATGTTTACGAAACCGACTTCACCTCACTTTTGACAGCGCTCTGTCTTGGTTTTTATTTGTTCTGAGTCTTTACTCCAATGGACAGGCAGCCTTAAGGGTGCGCTGTTTGACTTGTCTGTTCCACAAGATACTTGACTTAGTCGGACCGAGATGAGACCTTAAATACGTAATCTAAATTAGGGTTTATAGATTAGGCGTTATTGGCAGCGATATTGATTAGTGATTTCATTGTTTCCTTTGGCAGATGTTGTTAAGCAAAAGTTTCATTCGTGCTCTGCTCTAACTGATTTATTCTAATAATAAACTATGTTACTATCATCGAAAATGAAATCATAATTATTTTGAAATTGCCATCAGCTCTCTGTCTACTCGTATTAATATGTGTTGTTTGTTTTGATTGAAGTTAATTTAAATACAATTTTGATAGCTCGTTATTTAATTCACAGGATGTCATGCATTTGGGTAACAATTTAAAATCTGACCAGACAAAATCTCTTCCACTCCTCTCAAAACGGTAAAGAAAAACATCGTGCGGAAAACGGCATGTCCTAGTACTTAAAATTCGAAGACATGTGACATCCACCAACAAGCACTGGGCCTGCGTGGTGGATTACGGCCCACTGCCTCTCACGGAGAGAAAGCCCATGTCCCACCAGTGGGAACAATAGAGGCTGATTATGCTTATATTATTATTTATTTAATCATCAAGTAACAAGACTCATAGTGTTAGTAACAAAAAACTTACAAAATATGTTAGTAAAACATTTCACACAGAAACAATTTGTGACGTCACTGCAGCAAGGTGACAGGCCCAGCCGATACCTTACAGCAGTGGCTCACAAACGCACAATCTAGTCTGCTTGCTACCATAGACAGGATGCTGTTAGTGCTGCCCCGCACTCTACTAACCAGGGATGCGCACCGCTTCCGCATCACAGTGTAGAAGCAGTCGACGCGAGCTTCAGCAAACATCCCTGATGCGCTGCAGTGTCGAGGCAACCCTATCAGCACCCAGAATGCGTTATTATATTGAACGCGAAAGGCGCCGTATGATTTCTGAATATAATGAGCCCACAGACTGCAAAAGTAAAAAGACGTGCAGTAAGCACTAAATATAGTGCGCCTGACCTGCTTAGAGGCACGGCTAAATCTGCGGGCAATTACCTATACTTGCACCTTTTCTCCTGAACATCTCTTTTAGTATTTCAGTATCTCAAATCTACATAGTATTATTAAATCAAAGTCGTATAGTATCACGCACAAAACAGTTCAGTTTCCACATCACGAACACTATCAAGTAACACAAATTTTCTCACATAATATCAGTGGCTACAGGTGCAAACTATAACCCGTGGGGAAGCAGGACCCTCTGATCATGTAGCCAATCACAGATGAGCCCTCCAAAGCTGCCTATAGTATAACTTAGGGTGTATATTGGAAGTTTTCCGAAGGTCAGTGTAACTTGGTGGGAAGTTGCAGTAATATGGCTGTCAAGGGAAATATCCGAGGTTTGTGAGCGAAGGGATATGCCGCGTAAGATAGTTCGAAACTATACAAACTGCTACTTTTGACATTAATTTTGATTTTGTTGCCGGTTTACAGTTTTTGGTGTAATTTATGAGGGTTAGGGTGTGTAAAAAGTATTTTATTTGTGAATTGTATCTACTAGTTTTTTCATTAATTTTGTGTGTAGTCTGAATCTGCCAAGCCTTTTCTCAACTATGTTGGGGTAAGAGATTTTCGATCCTTTGACAACAAAAAAAGTTTCTGGCAAAACCGCCTGTTTTCTTACTGACTGTAAATTTTTCTTCAAAATCTGAGAATGCAGATCAGAATGTCTTAAAAACTTAAGGACCGTCTTCTAAGACTGCTTTACTGTAGCTACAACGGTTAATCCCATCTCAAAAACATACCCAGTACAAATACGTTAGGTGGTAAATATAATACGGTGGGTGGTGGTTAAATGGTTGTGGTTCTATTTGTGGTGGTAGTTGGCAGTAGGTGGTCTACACGACATCGAGTGCATAATAGGATTTTCTTCGTTTATTTCTATTGAGTGAAAGTATTCAAGTGATTGAAGGAGATTGCTTATTCAATAATACATCAGTTTTTATTACTTATACTTCCCTCTGTTCATCTGTCTCTCTGTGAGAAAAAATAATGCGAAATAGAAACGATTTTTCTGTTGGGTCCTGAGAGCCTAAACAAGTGGCAATGGCTTTCAAAGCGTTTCGTATTTCTACAACAACTTTCAACAGGATTGTCACAGGCGTTTCGGTAGCATATTATGTCAGTTTCTTTTTGAAATTTCCATCATTATGATCGCTGATAACTCACTTTGTCTAGGCCCTCTGGAACGCATTATACAACCTTATTTTTTGTTTATACTAAACCTCGTAAGGGGTCATTGTACTCATCATTATGAACAACTTTCATTATGGGATCAACGCTGAAATCGCCAAAATAATCAGCTGTTCCCTACATTTTGACGAGATATGCGAACATGTATTGGTACAGCTGACTTTATTTTCGGGATTTCAGCGTTGGTCCCATAGTAAAATTAACGTTATAGAATACCTACCTAGTGTTATCAATAACCTGCCGTACAGTCAGCACCAACATCTCCAAGTAGGTTGACTTCAAATATTACAACATGATCGAGTTCTCAATATCCAAACCTAAAACTTGTCTAACAGTAGAATAAGAATCATAATTATATATACAGAATATACGCCGAAATATAGGCCGTGGCAATCAATCTTACATGTTGACACCAGGATAAGACGGCTTAAAGCCGCTACTCATGTCAAGACTTAAAACTATTGAAATCGCAACACGGCCTTAACAGAAACAAAGTAAATACCGAGAGAGGGTTATCCACGAGGAATATATCGGACATTTTGGCAAAATAAATTTTATATACCACAGCCAAAATCCAACTCTATCTAGCTTGGGGTAAGGTGTAGTTTTATCTGTGCTAGATAAAAAATCGCGCACCAGAATATAATGAAAGGCGGGCTAACATTTTTATAGGGGTTTCAACGACTCTCGGAGTGGCACCGTTTTACATTTAAGGAATCCTCATTGTATTATGTGCCGGGTAACACATCGTCCTTTACGGTGACAACTATCTTTATGCCATGTTTATCTCACGCTGTGTAATGTTTGTTCATTTAAAGTTTCGTATTAAAACTCTGGTGACTATCGCATTTAATTTGCTTGTGCGAGATTCTCTGAAACTTGTTTTCTAAAGCTGAAATGAAGGGTCATCCTTCAACGTGCAGATGAATTTGAAATGGCTGTATTTTGTTACAATAGCTTAGCATTTACCGTTAAAAACAAGCTTTCTATATAAAAATATGCATGAATTCGTTACTATGAATACGCCGCGTAGTACCTATCTGTGCAATTTTGCGCATTCCAATTATTGTATCTGGTTCAGTGGTTCCTGAGATAATTCTGCTGTAACGAACAGATTAATTCCTGGCCCCTGTACCACAGGTGTTTTTAAGTAGCGCAGGAATTAGGGCTTTTTGTTTGTGGGTGGTAAATCATCAAATAACTTCTCCTCAGACTCTTACTGACTAAAACCCGTGTTCCTTCAGTTGCCTGTACGTTGCCAGGGGCCACGGTAACCCTTTCGGACTTTCCCGCAACCCCAGCAGGCATCGGCCCTAGCGGACCCCGTCAGTTGTGCTGACATCTCTTTGAGGCGCGCGACACAACACGCCATCGACCCCGCCTGGTCCTTTTTGGATGGCGAGCTACCCATTGCTCTCCGTCCGCAAGCCCGCGTCTATGGTGGCCGGAAATCGGCTCTCGATTTCCGACGCCTTGGGCTTCTCCTGCGGCGGCTATGTGCGTGAGTGTGCAAAATTTGCTCCGCTCCGCCTCCTCCTTCGCGAGCATTACTGCTTTGCAGAAGGAGGTGCCCTCTAAGTCAGGGCTTCACTTTGTTTGTACACATTTTTTATGCCAATAAAGAATTTATTTATTATTTAATTGCTTGAAGAGTATTTAGTTAGTGAAACAATATTGTTCATCTTATTGTTTATCTTAAATGGTGTGTGCCAACCGACCCATATGAATGGTCGCGAGAACTTAATTAATTCTTGGCCTAAAGTTGGGAGTAAATTGGTCCACTTATGTCATAGTTCAGAACATAGGGTGGTAAGTTCTAGGAGATGGGATAGTGCTCTTGGAACCCCTATACAGTATGCTATAGCACAAATAAAGGGCTCTGCATAATATTATAGAAGAGCTTTTCTCGCTAACTAGCCTTCGTAATCACAACTACAAGAATAATAAAACTAAAAGTTCATTTTATCAATTCCCATATTTTTGTGGCGACATCTACATCGCCACGTGCGAACTACGTATATCACGGACGTCATGCAAAATCCTGCATCGTGCAAGCAGACTTTACTGCGCGACTAGCATATATACAACGACCTCCCGACATCAATCATCGGGCAGTAGCCCACCAAACACTAGTGGTCTCTCTCTGGTCAGAGGATCCTCCTTTTTCTATGAAGGATGAGTGAACTTTACAACCTGTTCCTCATACCTCAATAACTTCTTAAATCAGAACATTCTTATGTTGCGGTTTTATAGAAGGTGTAGTGACAAAAATTTAAAAGAGTATGCTTAAGATGCTTTGGTGGATGATGAGTGAAAGGCGACCGAGGAAGATGTGAGTGGAAACGCCTGGAAGGAACGCCGTAACGAGGACATTATAGTGACCTTATTGGTGATGTTCTTCAGAAAGGTTAGGTGCGTAGTACTCGCAACCGGCGTGCGAGTATGACCAGATATATGAATGTAAACGAAACAAAAGTAGTGTGTGAGGATCATGGCAGGTGGCGTTCTATACAGTACAATACAGTTCCTGCTTACCCCCATGAGAAGAAGGCATAAGTTTATATATGTTTTTAAATCAGCTGACTGGCTAATAATTTTACCACGTAACTACATATTCCTATACCTAAGTAGCTGCTGCCTTAGCGCTTCGCCTTCGAAGACCTTTATTCTTTTTAAAAGTATCCTTGTAACATCAGCTATCTGCCAGTGAAAGTCCTGTCAAAATCAGTCCAGACGTTTCGGAGATTAGCCGGAACAAACAGACGACAAAAATGTAAACTGTTTTTTTGTTTTAAGTACCGTATTACTTTCATATGCATTTAATAAAAAGCTGCTATTTTGACATTACTAACAAATTTTATTTATTTGTATGTATGTTTGTATGTATAGATACCTACATGTTGTGCCGCTTTGAGAGAAGAAGAATAAGGATTATGTAATATCTATATTTAAAAGTCTCCTTGGAGTTTCTTGCCCGTTCTTCTCTACAGAGATCTGCGTTTTGGAATGGGCAACTAGCTTCAACTTTCTGACTAACTGAGCGACTCTTTGACAATTCAAAAGTGCCTGTAAATGATTTAATTAGAATAAATGTTTTGAGTTCGAATTTAGTTAATATTCAGAATTATTCAGATTTTCAACTAGAGCTACAACTGGCTATGCGACTTTTCTTGCTTGGTAAGCATTTTCACAGTCTCCACTCCAAATGCAGAGCAAAAGTATTATTAACCTTGCGGTACCCGCAGCAGACATTACAAGCTTTTTACCTGGATTAAATGTAAAGAGACTGCCTGTTTAAATCTGGTAAAACTGTACCTACCTGTGTTGAACAGTTGTTGCAATATAGCTGCAATAACCCGCATTTGTCTTTGCATAGTGACCGGATCAAACATGGAACCGCATTGCAATAAACTCTTTGTGTGCGTTGCGTTTCAAAAGATTGTGGCAATATTCGAGTTGCAACATTGATGCCACAGTATATAGGGACTGCAGAAAGTCTATTCTTAACAGATTTGGAAGCATAGGTCATGTCAAGCTTCAGCTCGTACGATACGAACTGTATGGATAACTTTTGGTGTGGCAAAACATTGGTCAGTCAGAAAGGTGGTGTTAATTTAATGAGGTGCGCCTGACGTACCTAGTCTGGCCGTCAAGAATGAGTTCCTGACACGTTAGTTCGACAATTTCTAGTAGTAATAAGGATCAAATTCGCAAAACAAATATTCGTTAGTATGAAATTGACGGATGTCAAAACGCATTCTCTCGACAGGCGGACTATGAGTAGGTATCACCTCTCGTGGAGACTTACCTATATACAATACGTGTGCGGTCGGTGGGGACCCCCTCGTCAGGAACGAAGTTCCGTAAGGATCATTTTCAATAAAAATAAAAGTTATAAAAACTAAAACCCAACTTCTACTACAAAAAAGTCAACAAAAAAGGGTATAAACAAGACATCGCAGACAGACAAATTAAAAGTCCGGAGTCACACGTTTTAGGGCATACATCGGAAAGATTACACACTTTTACGGATTTTTACGCCATATTCAATTCAATGTAACGTCAAATAGCCAATAACCAGTTAACGATCAAGACGCTTTCATTCAATGATACCTCTTTTGTCAAATTACGATGAGTAGTTTTGAAGTTATTAGGGAACAGCTAAACATACATACCCACATACAAACCGGTCAAAACCATAACTCTCCTTTTTGCTTCTCCGTATTCGGGCAAAAATTACAACTTTGTTTAGTCGTCTGCTCGCATTTCGATACACGCATGCACACACACACTCAATAGAAAGAGACAGAAAGAGAGTGAGAAAGTCACATGGAGGCTGCATAACGCTTTTCCTGACGTGACGATTTCTACCAGTCAACTCCTACGGCGGAACTTTATTCCAAAAATCTTACTTATTACTTTTTTTTTTTTTGTGGTAAATCATCAAATAACTTCTCCCTCTCTGGGCGGAGCGGAAGGGCGTGGCAGACTCTTACTGACGAAAACCCACCCGTGTTCCTTCCCTTGCCTAGCCAGGGGCCACGGTTTCCCCTTAGGACTTCCCGCAACCACGGTAACTTATGCCTGGCTAAGAGGCTTGCCATTTCTTATTTTGGTAGATACTGTTGTTATTTGCCTATTATGATTTTGTCTTGTCCAATGTCATATTTGCTGCTTTTGACTCGATGTAGTTGACCCGAAGTTGAGATCAGACATCAACTCCATGCCCAAAAGCTCTAGGCGGTCGGTAACTGGTACAGATGCACTTCGGATACTTTACGAGGTAACTGAAACTGGCTCCTCAAGACACGCATAAGTTTTCAGAGCATTGAATTTAACCAGATTATCGTTGCCCCACTGGGAAACGAGATTTGAGGTCGAATTTATTCGCTCCACCATGACCGCTCTAAGAGAAGCTGTTTCATCTCTGCTGGCTCTTGCCCTAGACACGTATCTTTCTGAGACTGTGCTGTCAGCGGCGTACCCAATAGCACCAAGCTGTAGCAGTTTGTTGATGTTCATCTATTTCGAAATATTCTTTGGTTTTTAGTTGGACCTTCTGCATCTATCTCCTTTACTCCACAACCAAGTTTTTGATAGTGTTTTAACTGACCAAATTGACGGCCGCACGTTTTTATAACGCGAGGAGAATTTTATTGTATTTCTGAACGTAGTTTTAGTTCGTTGTAACAATTCACAGCCAATTGGGTGCCTCGGTGATCGATTGGGTAACAAACTAACAGGTTGGAGTACAACATAAACAAATGCTTTACTAATTGAGAGATACGTTTTAAAGACTAGTTTATCGCGGACAAAAGCTAGTCTCTTATAAACAGGCCTAAATGTCTTCGCCAGCGTGGAGGTCGGGAATAGGGATGTAGACTGGGAAAAAAAAAGAACCAGTTAGTCCGTCAGATAATAAAAAAAATAACGGGTTGCACTACGGGAGTGCCGGTAGAAGTGAAAACTTGAACATTAACGTTGTGGATTTTTGAATATTTTGGAATGGTCAGGGACTAATTTCGCACGAATTGCTTTATTTATCAGTACTATATTCATTAGTAGTAGTAGTATATTTATTTATTTTCAAAATACACAATTTATAACACTTTTCATGAAATATGTTTTGACTGCTTTTTTTTACCCATCATTATGGGTAAAATTAATTACCTCGCAATCTTAACGTAATGTCAAAGACTATTTATTTGGATATTTACTTTTGATTACGTAAAAAAAGAACATCAACAACATCCCAACATCTACGTAGACCATGAAAAGGGAACAGACAGACGAACACATAGAGTTCCTTTCACATTTTACAAAAGTATAAGTAAGTGTACATAGTGGTTGGGCTAGGTGTAAGAATTTCGCTAAAAGCTATTTGGCGAGCTCAGAACGAGCAGAAGGACATTTCACTGGAGATCTATTAGCAGGGCTGCATGTGCAGAGGATTATCACATGGTGGTGAAAGTACTGTATAATCCTTTGCCTTCCTTTGGTGGCGTAGTTTAAATTTTATGGTTTTCCTTTCATTTAATGTAACATGTTTGTCAGAAAGATTTTATACTTATGATTGAGTCTATCGATTGATCCCATAAAAATACTGGGTGTTTTTTTTTCAGATTTTAGCCGGTTCGATTCCCGAGTGTGGGAAGCAAATATTCGAAAAACTTTGAATGCAGATTTATTTCTTTTTAAAAATAAAGGAATGTTTTCTTTGAGTAAAATTTGCTATCTCCAGTATTTAGAGATCCTTTCCCCCAGGTGAGGAAATTCCACCCTGTAGGTATATTCAAAATATTCACCAACGAAATTAATACAAAATTCTCATAAAACTGTGAATTCGAAGACGGTACGACTACAGAATGATCCTATTGGGATTGGATATTTTATCTTTCTTTCTTTCTTTAGAGTTATAGTTAGACGGACGGTCGGCAATACTGGACATCAAGTATTTTATTGCGACCCTGATTTAGGTGGTGCCAACGATAAAATAAAATAGTGGGTTGAAGAGTTAGGCGTGTTATACAACTTGTGAAAGCGGTGAAGCGAAAATCCTGAAAGTAGTTTATTCAGAATCGAATACTATAAAATTGTAGACTAGATCATTTATTGTTATACATTTAATTCATAACATGTGCATGTGCAGTTTATGTGCTTCTGTTTTTTATAACATAATCATCAGAGGTAGGCAGTGCTGTATACATATTGTGGTCCTTCGAGCCGGATTTGATCCAGCAACTGATAGAGTTTGACCGCGATCAGTGGGACCTAGGCAACTGCCTCTATTCATGCTAATGAGCTCACTACTTAATCCGTTACCTAGCAACTGACAAGTAAGATAACAAAGTAAATCAAAAGCCGAGCTTAGCACGATACATGTTTAGGAAAAAGAGCAAGACGTTCATACAAACATGTAATCCTATCATAAATCCGATATAATGTTGCTGTTGCTTGTTATTTAGTCAATGCTCGTTTGCGGCCGGAAAACTTTTTATCCGTTTTAAGGGCAGGACGTACTAGTTCCAATAAGGGCCTGTCAGCAACAATGTTATTTGTATTTTTTCAATTTAATAACGATATTTTTGTCAATATTCAAGCACTGCAAACGACAGACGTCAGGAGTTTTAAGTCTTCTAGTTAATATTAAGAGTGTATATCCTAACGCAATGTTGCTAATAGCTGTCCAAATATGGCTTACCTGTTTTGATTAATATGGCATTATTACTAAAATATGAAATATGGCTAACAAGAGAACTAGAATATTAATAATGAATTGCAACTGGAACACAGAACTTGATGTTGTGACCGTTTTAGGTGTAAAAAAAGCATTTGGAAAGTTTCTAAATACTTTTTTTACATCTAAAACTAAATATCTGATGTTATGATATTAATTATTTTTGCATTTCATTATTAATATTATAGTTCGCTAGTTAGCCACATTTCATATTTTCATACAGTAATACTACCAAATTAATCAAAATAGCGAAATATTTGACATCTATTTGCGACGTAACCCACTTACAGAATACACATTAAACTCTTCAGAGACTGAAACAGTCAAAGCAACAGTGACTTTTTATAATCAATTTCATTAAAGTCCTTCAATGCCTTCAAACACTTAATCATTTAACTTCACAAATCAACTTTACAACAAACATTTAATTTCTGAGCGAAAAAAAAGAACCACGCAACAAAATCCTCGCACAAGCATTTAAACTTGCGTTACACAAATGAGAGCAACTTTAAATATTGCTTTACAACGAACGGTTTTAAATTGAGCTGTGTGAGCTTAGGAGGGGACGAGCGAGCGAGCTTAACGGAAAGACAAACGACCGAAAAAAGAGCATTGAAAATGACGCAGCGTTGCAAAACAGCCGCTCAGACGCGCGGAACTGTTGCAAAGGAAACTTTGTGTTGTACGGAAAACGTGCCACTTCGGGCACTGTCGTGGTTCTGTTTTCATACGGCTATTATCTGGCATTCTTGGTATTAAAACGTGGAGGTGAGTTCGGTAAAGTTTGGTTCTACAGCGACCTGTTTGTGCTGGTTGTCCGCGAATGTTGATTGTTTATCTATTGTGTTTTACTCATGTTCAATGGGACATTTAGGACCAGAAGAATATTTAATACATTTGCACCAGTCAAAAAATGTGTAAATTTTGTCATTTTTAGGGTTACCTACCTCGAAAGGAAAAAACCTAACCCTTCTAGTATCACTTCGTTGTCCGTCCGTCAGTCTGTCATAACCCCTTTTTCTCAGGAATGCCTGGAAGTATCAAGTTAAAATTAATATCAAATACGTAGGTATGGAGCTCTAAAAAAATTAAGCTTCTAAGTTTATGTAGGAATATCAAGCTTACATCTCTACCTACATATTTATTAGAAACTGACTGTGTTCCCGCATCCTTGCCCGCATGAAAAGTTTTCAATTTCGGAACGATAAAGTCTCTATACTCATTTCAAGGTGCTTAAGCTAACTCCTTTATTCTAAATGTTTATTCAATAACGCATTCAAAACTGTAACTTGTGCCGATACTCTGAAATTAATAAACTTATATTTTGAAGGGTATGCTATAAACTAGCGGCCGGGTAATAACTTAAATTCCTGTTAGATTTAATATAAATTGTTTCGTAATAAGCAAGTTTCTGCATTGTTTAAGGATTGTCTACAGATTAGAGTGAAGTTAAAGCTAACTATAGCTAGACATTTCGTTCATTCAATGAGGTTTGTTAAGACAGTTTCGTTAGTCTGGTAGTCGGAAGCCCGACTGCTCATCCTGGAGTCCTGGATTCGATCTCCTAGTGGGGTAAAGAGTTTTCATTTGGAAAAATCTAGATTTTCTCTGTATCAGCACGAAGTCTGTATTTGTCTAGATTGATAGCAATAGGTTCGCCCTTTTTAGGTACATTACTGAACATAATATTTGAAATGTGTGTGCACTATGCAGGTACTGTAGGTATACAGGATGGATTTTTGAGACGGGGTAGTAATGGTAGCTACCATAACCGTTGTAGCGTTGTAACGGTTAGGGTAGCTTATTGCCCCGTCTTAAAAATCCACCCTGTATATTGTACTGTGAGCAGAGATGTATACCTCTATTTATCCTTTCTCAGAATATAGCGTTATATTTTGTTTCCCTTTTTAAAAAAAATCTAAAAAACAAAGCTGAACAGAAATTCTAGTAAAATGCCTGACACACTGACAGAAATGTTGTAAATAAGGACAACAAAACATATTGCCGAAACTAGACAGACGTTGCTCGTAAAATTTTAGCTTTAAAATGACTACAGAAGTTCTGAACATTAACTTAAAAGGTAAAAAACGTATTTGCAACGTTACATTTCTTTTCAGCGCTACATATCTGTCAACATTTTTGCGCTGCCGTATTGCTATTTTACTATTTTGTTAGTTCTCTTTTTACAGGACATACAAGACTTTAATAAATACTATTTCCATAGACATCCTGGAGCAAAGTGGTGCAAATTAGTAGTTTAGGGATTTTTATAGGTTTTTTATATATATTTTTTTATGTGCACATAATATGCGCATTCTTACTATACGTGCCTTGAAAAACACGTTAAGCCGTTGGTCACGACTGTCATTATAGATCTTTGACAACGCTACGTGTAGTCAGAAGCCTAAAAGTCTGTGAACCAGTCTTACCAAAGGGTCTCGCGTTACCAAGTTACTGGTTTGTGGGGGTCAGATAGGCAATCGCTCCATAAATCCGGTCAAACTGGAAGCCAACCCCAAAATTGTTGGGGAAAGCCTAGATAATGCACATTCTTACACTAGTTACCCTGTCTGCTTGTCGCTATACCCGATTTTTGATACAATACATCCTTAAATTATATTATGTATTATATTATAAAATAAAGTTCTCCGCCGCGTCTGTCTGTCTGTCTGAACGCGATAAATTCAAGAACTGCCGAACGGATTTTCAAACGGTTTTCAGTAATAGACGGAATGATTCATGTGGAAAGTTTTGGTATATAATTCATTACGGGTTTTGTAAATTGGCTGAAATATAACGATTATTGTTGAAGATGTCGGAAAAAATCATGCTGACTGGGAGGGGTAAGTAATATACGATATAATTACAAAATGACTAATATTTACAAGATATAACAACTGAATCTATAATTTTATTTGTTATAATCATCAGTTAATATAATAAACGATTGATATAATTTTAAAATAACTAATTTTTATAATCATAACATACATTTAATATAAAATCGTTTGATATACCACTCAAAAGACATAAACATATTTAATCTAATATGTCATTTCTATCACAGTTAGTAACCTGAGTAGATATACCTAACTGATTACCACCTGCCAAGATGGTCACTCGCTACGCCCGCTCGCCTTCACGCGTTAATGGTCACTGTTCTAACCTAACCTAACCCAAATGGTTCACCAACAAGAGAGGGGATCAGGCACTCGGCGGCCGCTGCCGCGGCACGCTCCCTACGGTCGCTCGCCTTCGCGCGTAAATGGTCACTGTTCTAACCTAACCTAACCCAAATGGTTCACCAACAAGAGAGGGGATCTGGCACTCGGCGGCCGTTCAAGCCTTAGCCTTCCAACCTAACATATCCTAGTTGGATTGCTTTGAATCGCGGTGTTAACCATAATGATGTGATGGTATCAATATATATTTTAAACGATAGACCTAATGATTTTCGATTAAATAAACGTTATATCCAATAACATTATACGAAATAAGTTTTAGAGTATATAAATGTTATATGTAAAGAAATTATATCAACAGTTGGTATATCTCACGTTTGTTATATCTTGTGAACGTTATTGAAATGAAAATATACCAAATAACTTTATATGATATGAGACGCACCCGACTGGGAGCTTTACTGGCGTGCGCCGCGTAAACCGTAAAAGATACATAAAAAATTGGTTTTACAGAATGGTTCATCTTAAAAAGTTCAACAAAAAAGTTCTCAATGGCAAACGTCATACTTCTTATAAGGATGACCATTTTCATCTTTCAGAATTGGATAAAAAGTTCATTGTTATTTCCGAAGCTATTATGACCGGTATTATATTAATACTTATCCAATAAAATATGTTATTTAAATTGGGCATTTAATTTAGAAATATGCTTCGACATCATATAATTTAAATGAATAGTTCAAAATATATCACAGATTCAAAATTACGCGTAACAAAATAATTATCGTTGACGGCAACGCGGGCGCAGCGTTATGAGTCAGTGATGACTTTTTCCTCGGTACCTATGCAATCCCGGTAGTACGTTCCCGTGGGATATTTGGCGACATACACGCGGGCAAAGCCGCGGGTAAAAGCTAGTATAATATAATTACAGTCTCTAGCTATGTTTGAATATTACCTATATGTTTATGCACGTTTATATTGTAGATACACAAGCTCGTGAATGTATGTCAACATTGTAGCAACGGCTTGTCAAACATCAGTGTAACGTGAGATTTAATTAAAACGTTACGTTCTGCAACTAATACTTGTATATCACTTAGTTAATTTCCATTAATTATAAGCTTTGCAAACATATTTCATTATCAAATATTATTACAGATTCTCGGGAGTAGGGGTGTATTTCTGGGGTAGGTCAGTGTATTCCACTGGAGATGTTGGTGTATCTGCACGCGCAATGAGTTCAAATGAATTGAATCTTCTCCTGGAGTCGATGGCAAAGTAAAAATACTTTGTTATGTTAGATGACTTGGGCCCAGTACCTAAGTAGCCATGATAATCGCGGCATCAGTTTTAGGTCCTCAAAAGAGCAAGTGTATGGAATTGAATTGTGAAATGAGTTATTTTGTAGCGAGCATATAAGAACCCGTTCAGTTCAATTTATTGTTCGTTTATACAGTAAGAGTTCAAGACTTCTTTTAAGATACGGTGTTATCTTTTGGGGTAACTCGACTGACCGAGAACTTATATTTAAAACTCAAAAGCGTTGCATCAGGTCAATGTTTAAACTTGAAACCACTCAGACTTGCAAGCCTTATTTAAAAAAATACAAAATCTTGACGTTACCTTCACTGTATTTATTAGAAAATGTAATGTTCTTAAGGTCCAACCCTCACCTCTTTTCTCGCATGGCAGACCGATTTCCTCGTAATAGACGTGACAATAGTCAAATTTGCCTACATCAGTATAGAACGGCACTTATGCGGAAAAGTGTCTTTTGCATGGCTCCAAAAATTTATAATAAACTGCCCAAAAGCTGGAAGCAGTTAAATGACGTAGCATTTAAAAATAAAGTTAAAAATTTTCTAGCAGATATAGCTTATTATAATTTAAATGAGTTTTTAGATGAGAAATTTTGACATGTTTCACTAAGGGGTTCCGACATTTTTGTATGGGACCTGGCATACCTAACCGTCCGCCATTTGGAAAAAAACTGATTTTGGCAGCCAGTGATGAAACAAGTGTCAATCGATAGAGTAAGTGATTGCAAACAAAAAATATTTAGTGATGAATATCGTAAGTGATATACTTCCTGAGATATTTAAAAGAAATATTACTGCTTTATTTTTTTTCTCATGTTTTAACTCAAATATCTCAGGAAGTATATCACTTACGATATTCATCACTAAATATTTTTTGTTTGCAATCACTTACTCTATCGATTGACACTTGTTTCATCACTGGCCGCCAAAACCAGTTTTTTTCATAATGGCGGTCGGTATAGGTATGCCAACGAAGTCGGATGATGATGTGATTATTTTTTTGAATCTATATTATCATGACATTTTTTTTTATTTTTTTTATTTAGACTTGGAGTAATGTGATACCCTATTTTATAAATATTTGCATGCCATTGTTTAAGGCAAACGTGATGATCTGTGTATGTATTTACTATTTAACATCTCTTGCATGCTGACAATTTGTGTTGTGTGTATTGTACTCATGTTTGAGCAAATAAATGATTATCTTATCTTATCTTATCTTATCTTATCTACTTCCCCTACCGGAAAAAAGGTAAGGTGGAGTGAACTGGTTTTCAGTTACTGCCATAATTAACAAACGTGCTCAGCAAAATACCAACTTGCTACACTTGACTCGGTGGAACGCAGAGCAAAAAGGCTTACAGGCGAAGAAACGTTGGTGGCTAGGCTTCACAGCCTGGCTCATCGGCGTAATTTTGCTTGCCTGTCAGTCTTCTACAGACTGTACTTCGGAGAGTGTGCGCAGAAGCTTCACGACCTGATCCCACTATCGCCCTTTTACCACCGGACTACCAGGCATCATCATCCGTAATTGGTTGATCCCGTCTACACGTACTCAAAACTTCTCCAACACATTTGTAATGGGTACAAACAAAGTGTGGAACTCTCTGCCAGCGGCTGTGTTCCCTTCCACATGTAACCCGTCTGCTTTCAAAGCAAGAGTGAAAAGCTATCTTCTGGGCACGTTCAATCCCTTATAGACCTCATCCATCGCTTTCCATCAGGCGAGATTGAGGCCAAGAGCAGGTCCAACGTAATAAAAAAAAAACAACGGGTTGCACTCCGGGAGTGCCGGCAGAAGTGAAAACTTGAACATTAACGTTGTGCATTTTTTTATATTTTGGAATGGTTAGGGAATAATTTCGCACGAATTGTTTTATTTATCAGTATAAAAATACTATCATTTATGTGATTAAATACAATATTCATCAGTAGTAGTAGTATATTTATTAATTTTCAAAATACAGTCTATGAAAAATAAACAAATTATTTAAACACTTTTCATGAAGTATGTTTTGACTGCCTGCCAAAATTAATAGGATCACTGCTTACTATAGCTAAGTTACTAACTACTTCATAAACAGACATTCCATACCCGGATTATAGAGTGCTCTACGGATGCCCCTGAACAGACATACGTGAACAACCAGTACTTGGTAATTTAGACCATTTAACTGGCATGTCGACAATGCCTTTGTAATTACTGAATTAATTCAAACATGATGTTGTTCCTGCATTTTTTTAAATCGGTTGATATTATGGGCAACAGCAGGGGCAGTTGGGCAAGAGCAGTGGTGGCCCAGTGGTAACGGTCCTAACTTACAAGCTGTAGGTCGTGGGTTCGAACCCAGGCAGGCGCTTTACTTTGTGTAAAATAATTTCATCACCACTGCTCGCAAAACGGTGAAGCAAAACATCGTGAGGAAACCGGCATGTCCTAGAATCATAAATTCGAAGACATGTGACATCTACCAACCCGCACTGGGCCCGCGTGGTGGATTACGGCCCACTCCCTCTCAAAGAGAGGAGGCCTGTGTCCCAGCAGTGGGAACATTAATAGGCTGATTATGTATGTATAATTATGTTATGGGCAGCATAATTATATGGCAAAATGGTTTAATTGTTTAATTGCTTAGTTGTTATCCTGAAATAACAAAACCACTCCTCTACCTACCATAGATTTGCCGTTCGTTTTAATGTTTTCGTTAGGCTAGTTAGACTCAATTTTGTACAAGTTACATGTGCCCACAATTTTACAGGCACTAATAATTAAAACTAGTGGTCGAAATTCGACCATAATTCTTAAAAAAAATTCATTTGGTAGGATAGTTCATACAAATTCCATGCTGCCATGTCATTTAGCCATCCAAAAGAGTGTGTGTTTCTCAATCGCAATCAGAAAGGTCAGATGCGTAGTACTCGCAACCGGCGTGCGTGTATGAAGCAAAAGGATCGTAGCAGGTGGCGTTCTGTAGTTTCTGCCTACTCTCATGGGAAGAAGGCGTGAGTTTATGTATGTATGTATTATATAAAAATATAAGCTTTCTGCTGTTCTGCACTCCTTCTTCATATAAACTTCTGTACCAAATTTCATACTGCTCCGTCGGCGTTATTATCGTAAAAAGGGCTACAAAGTTTTTGCTTCACGTATTAATATAAAGATAAGAAAAACACAGCTAAGCAGCAGGCTGCGTGCTGATAGTAGACATTGCCTGAATGAGCTCTTTGGTATTAGACCAAATTAATTCAACCACAATTTATTGCAAGGATAAAGGTGATATGCAAGTAATTTGACAAAAAAAAAACATGCGGGGCAGCCTTTGGGGACTGCCGATAGAAGTGAAAACTAAGCAACATCATCTAACGAAAATGTCAGCAATTTATGTGGCTTGCTGTCAGTACAAGAACAAAAGCTGTAGCTCCATTGAAAAAAATCCAAAAAAATAAAACAGAGTGTGCTTTCAACAAAAAAGTGCTCAACGTGCCTTCGGTGACGATGACGCGAGTTCCATGATTTTTGTTCACCCAAAAAGTGCTCAACGCGCCTAAAGAAGTTTTCAGTTCAAAAAAAGAAAAGCCACAAACACTAAACTTGTTCTCCCCACTTGAAAATACGTAAACCAATGCACGTACTTCCTTGTAAACAAATAAACTGACATTGAAACAAACAAATTGAACGCTAAAACATAATATTTATTATAGAAACTATATAAAAATACCAAAGTGTTCCCTCGATTTGTTCCATTTAATAACGACAATAGAATCCTTTAGGGTGTGACCAGGGTAAGTTACGACGCCCCTGATGTATTTATGTGCGAAAAACAAAAGTTTCAGAGGGTAAATGTGGGGCACATTTATTTATTTGTTTCATTAATTTAGTAGCCCTTGTCTATGCGGATGGTTATTGGCGTGTTTCACAAGTTCAGGGTCTTTTATAGGTTAGGCATGTGTTTTATTATTGGTTAATCTTATTTTTGATGCCACAGAGTCAATCAATCTTCCTAGCCTTTTCCCAACTATCTTGGGGTCGGCTTCCAGTCTAACCGGATGCAGCTGAATACCAGTATTTTACATGGAGCGACTGCCTATCTGACCTCCACAACCCAGTAACTGGGTAATACGATACCCCTTGGTAAGACTGGTGTCAGACTTTCGGGCGTAACGACTGTCAAAGATCCACAAATGACAGCCGGGACCAACGGCTTAACGTGCTTTCCGAGGCACGGAGGAGTCTCGGTATGTAAAGATGGTCACCCATCCACTGACCAACCCCGGCAAGCGTAGCTTAACCTGATGGATTGACCCGTGCGGCTTGTTATTACTTAGCCACGAGCTCCTCCTTGATGCCACAGAGTATGGATGGAAAATGCAGCAAAAGTGATCTCTTCGTTGCCACCGACAACGACGTGGGGGTGGCGAAGTCTTGGGCCAACCTTTAATAAATTGTGGTGTCATCGACAGCGCAAAGAATAATATGTTCGATTGCCTGTTGCTTCCGATTTGAGTAGGTGCTCTGTAAAAATATAGGTGAAGGGTTTGCGAGTCCTGCAGTTAATTAATCATTTTATAAAAGCGAAAATAGAGTTTAAGTGAACTGATATGAGTTTGGAATACAGAGTACCAGTAGCTGATCCCTCTGTTTTTGTAGTGAAATACTTTGGCCTGTTTCATAGTGTATAATTATTATCAATATTCGAACAACCAACTTTTAATGTATTTTAAGGAATGATATTATTATAATAAAAAGAGGTACATAGGTTATACATGACTCGCAAGTGGCACGTTACTAATTACTCGTTTTCGGTCCCAATAATTACGATATGCCAGCCTTCCACGTGTCATCTAATAGTGTGACATCGTGCCGTTTTTGAAGATCGAATGTTGAGTAAGTAACCTATTTATGTCTTTTTACTTATAATATCATTGATATTAATCGTATGTCACAGTTTAAAAAAGTATACTATTGCATGTTTCAAATAGACCATCACAAAATGAAAAAGGTAAATGAAAAAGAAAGAAAAAAATTTTTTTTGTTTTTTTTTTTCACTGAGTTCGTGCATATGGATAACTTGAATACCTACTAAGTGATAATATTATTAAAAGCATGGGAAAAATTAGTTGGTAACTGCAGGTCGTGACTCGTGACTGTGACAAAAGGTACCTACTGTCACCCAATACTCACTCTACTCGTGTCATCTGTCACACGAAATGAAAATGTCGGCAATACGTAAACATAACAGCATTTACATTCTATTTTGTAAAATAATTTAATTAATCATCGTCGGATTACAGTCAAGATCTTGTTTGTGGAAAACGATCTCTGTTGAATACTTCAGTCGTTTTCACGGTAATTATTGGGTTTAATTAAACATTTGATTTAAGCGATGTGTTTCTACGGAAGAATTAAATAAATAAATTAGTCTTTGTTTGTTGATTTTAACAAAAGGATGCCATTAAATTCCCGTTTTTCATTTGTTGGGTATTTTTACCTTTTACGTCAAAGAGGTAGCGGAGATAGGAGTCACTGTGTTTCGCAGATTTTCAACATGCAAGGGCATAATTTTCTTTTATAATTTTGAAGAAAATTCTAGAAACGGCTTAATTAATAAATAAAAACTATATACCATCCATTTGGGCTTCACCACTGTCGGGTAAAAATTGCTTCAATTTTTTTTTTTTTTTTTATGTTGCCACGGGAGATTAGTTTAGGTTAAAAAATAACATGTTTTAGGAAACACCCAATTTTAAACATTCATTAACTATTTTCATACATGTAAAACAAAAAACACCTTGTATCACCAGAATTTGAAAATAAAAATACAGCACGACTAACCCCACGCTTCCGCTGGCGCGCCGGCAATGATTCGCTCCTTTATCGAGAGGGTTATAAATTGACGGTTCGAAAGTACGTTTTTAAACGCAGAAAATGGAGAAATTTAAAAGTGGGCTCTTTAGGTAAGTGTTAAGTATGGGGGAACCGTTTTTTTAGGGTTCGCTTGTAAATTGTTTTTCCTTATTGATAGGTTTTTGTACTCCGTTTTAGTCGTGAATTATTTGCTGGTTCATCTCGTGAAATATAAATAGAAATCATTATTTATTTGCTTAATATGTAAGTATACAGATACGACGGAATTTTTTACTTACCTTATCATTTTCAAATAGAATTTATACATAATAAAAATTATAGGGCAAACAATGATAAACGATGGATGGGCTGTGTGATTTGTGTGAAAGATGTTATGGCTAGAAAGATTGTAATTACCGAGATGACGACTAATAGAGAAGTATTGAAGAAAAACAAATAGTTTCATGTTGCGCCGACCCCAAATAAATTGGTAAATGGGCAGAAGTATGATGAATTTATAATAAAATATAGAAAAGAATGAATATCAAGTAACAAAATTATTATAAACTCTTCCCCAAACAGTATAAAAACTATAGGTAAAGATTGTTTGAATATAATTTTGATCTCGACTGCAGGCTACGTTGTACTGTTGCAGCTTCAACAAGTTTCAGCTCTTCGCACCTGACTAATTCGTCTTTTTTCTTGTATGCCTATTTTTCTGTTTATCTTTTTTTTTTCTATACCTACTTTGGCCGATCATAGTTATGACCAGTCTTCAAGTAGGTAATATATTGCAAAAATGAAACGCGTTATTGCGTATTGTTTAGACCCACGAAAACTTGGTATTAATATTTTGACTGCATATTACTGTAATATTGATTTTTTTAAAGTAGGTAGGTACCCTTAAAGCGTTTGGCTTGAAATTTCTTTTAAATCACACTCAAATATTCTGGGAGATACCAACAGAAATAAAACGAAAAAATCTATTATATTTACTAGATTATGAACGTAAACGAAGCGAAAGGAGTATGTAAAGATCGTAGCAGGTGGCGTTCTGTAGTTTCTGGCTACCCCCATGGGAAGAGTAAGTTTATATATCAAATCTTTAATTTTCATTTAAATCCAATAAAACAACTCAGCCCCTGCTGATTTCTTGCTACTTAATTCAGAAAGAGACCTCAGTAAGAACAAAATTAAACGGAGTATTACCAACGTACGACTGAACCTAAATCCAGGCATGCTAACTATACTCGAAAACTGCATGTTAACCGCATTTTTACTACCCATTTACGACTCAACTACCCGAATGCCAGATTCCGTATTCTTTTCTTCGTTTTTTTTTTTTGGTGAACGTTTAATGTTCTTGGTATTCTGAGTTCTTAGATAGGTACGAGTTTTTTATATAAATGGATGTTCATTTTAAGTATATTTTTAAAGAATGCAGTTATTGTGATTTAAAAAAAAAACAAAACCGAAGCTACTGGTCATTGTAGGGAAAAATATCTTCTTATTAAGTCAGCAGATTAGAATCTACTCATAATAAACTAGACCTAGCTAAAAATTATGAAGGTTTCAAAAAATAAAAACTATTCACAAGAAATGGAAATCACAAAAAATGTGGCAAATAATATTATAACGTATAAGTCTAAACCTCAAAACATTTGTCTCGAAAACCTTTAAATAAACATAAATAACAACACATAACATATCGTCCTTACACTATTGGTAACACAGTAGACCAATACTTTGCGTACGTAAGCTTCCCAAACATGCAGAATAACATCTCACAACCACGCATCGACCATCCTGTATTTACGCCAGCCGTTAATTTTATGTTCCTAGAGCCTATTACGGAAAAAGATATATTTGATATTATTCAGAAACCTCCCTACAAACGCAGCTGTGGCAATGACGAGATACCACCTACATTAATAAAATAATGTATCCTATAACTAACCCCCGCTAACATACCTTGTAAACCTATCCCTTGAAGAAAAAACATTCCCGTCTCGAATTAAAAAAATAGCATTAAACAAACCTATACCAAAAAAAAGTGGGAAATCTAATGACCCTAATCAATGCAGACCAATAATAGTACTTCTTCCAGCATCCTCAAAAATATTTGACAAAGTATTTACTAACCATACCTATGTGTAAATTCCTAGAAAAATACAACTTACTCGACAATAATCAATTTGGATTCCGTAGAAACCGATCGACAACTCTAGCAGTCTACAATTAATCACAAGAAATCCTTACATAATTACATCAAAGGCAAAAACTACGCATTGGTCGACATGACATGACTAAAGCCTATGATAAGGTATCGCACTCAATCTAATTAACCAAATTAAATGGGTTGGCATTAGAGGAGACGCACTTGATTGGCTTAGATTGTATCTTGCTGACAGGATACAGAACGTACAGATCAGACACCTGGATGGCGACTCATGTGGGTTTCAAAACGTCTATTCCTCAAGGTAGTGTAATAGGATGGATACTTTTTCTTATTTACATTAAGAACCTGCCAAAAATATGGACACTATGTGTTTTATTCGCTGATGATATCTCCATACTGTTTAAAAGGGCTTACAAACAGTTTAGAATATAATACCCATTTGAAACATTTAATTGAATAAAATCTTTAAGTAAACTAAAATAAATCACAATGCAAACCCTACAAAAAAAGAACTTAAAAACCATAACCAATAATATGAAAATTGAAGCAGTCGAAGAATTTAATCTATTAGGTATTACCCTGCTGGACACTTAGTCTTAGTGTGCTAAGTCAAACACAAAAACAGACTGTGTTCTTACTGCATATTATTATGTATTATAGATATATGTTTTCACAGTTTATCAATCAATCATTAGAATGCCTCAGTAGCAGCCCGGAGTCTGCATTTGTGCCTGGTTGATGGCGATAGGCTCACCCCCTATTACATGGGACTTAAACATAATTGTTGGAAATAAAACAAAGAGAGAAAGTAAAATTATGGATTTCACTTATATTTGATAAAAAAGGAAAATACAATGGCGAGCTACGCTCAACGAACTTTTCACAAGTACAAAAAACGTGTGTTGCCACACGTGATAAACATTTTTAAGGCACATTAATGTTGCACACTTATAATTTTATAATTAAAAACAAAAATATTAAATTTGATTCTAAATTATTACAGATCAATGCAATTAATTGCATTAATCTATAATAATTTAGAATATCAAATATATATGTTCACATTGTATTGAACATAGTTGGGGGGGGAGGCTGACAAGCTATTAAAGATACAATGAGAAACAATTATGTAAAAATGGATTAAAACTAAACCATTATTCCACCGGCAGAGGACATAACTTTGCAATGGATCTTAAATATATTTTATTATTAAATTTTATTTCAGCCACTCTTACATTGTTGTCTGGCCCAGGAAACACTTTGACAATCATTGCCATAGGCCATTGTAAAGGAGAGGCATTTACATCCTTAACGAGAACAAGATCACCTACCTTTAGGTTAGTAGAGCTATGCTTCCACTTGGGACGGCTCTGAAGTTGTGTGAGATAGTCTGCTGACCATGCCTTCCAAAAATGTTGCTTGAGTTTAGACACAATTTTCCAAAATTTCAATCTATGTATTGGTATTTCCAATAAATCGACTTCAGGATAACTAGACAAAGCCGTACCAATTAGAAAATGACCTGGAGTTAAATATCCTCCTTCATTGGGGTTGGAAAGCAGAGGTCTAGAGTTCAAAACACCCTCTATTTGTACTATCACCGTGTTAAATTCTTCATAAGTCAAGCACAAAGTGCCGACAACACGTTTGAGATGATGCTTTACGCTCTTTACCCCGGCTTCCCAAAGACCACCAAATTCAGGGGAGTAACTGGGAATGAACATAAATTTTATGTATTTAAGTTTACAATAATTATACACAGAGTCTCTATGAGCTCTGGAAGCCTGTATGTTATACAATTCCTTTAATTGATTTTCAGCTCCCTTAAAGGTTTTTGCATTATCACAATACACTTTAGACGGTATACCACGCCTAGAAATAAAGCGATCAAAGCATGCCAAGAAAGTTGGGGTTGTCAGATCAGACACAACTTCTGCATGTATAGCTTTGGTAGAAAAACATACAAATAGAGCTACATACCCTTTTGTAACGAGTGGTTTCCTTATCCTTGATACCTTTAAACTAAAGGGACCACAAAAATCGATGCCGACATGCTGAAAGGGCCTAGTTGCTGTGACTCGTTCTTTTGGAAGTGAACCCATGAGCTGCTTAGCAGTGTCAGCTTTCAAACGAAAACATTTCAAGCATTTATGCACTACCTTTTTTACCTCTCGTATGCCATTGATTATCCAGAATTTCTGTGATAATGAACTGAGGACTAACCTAGGACCTGCATGCAATAACCGTAAATGCTCTTTAACTATAATTAAAAAAGTTATGTTAGAATTTTTTGGCAAAATGATAGGGTGCATTTTATCTTGGGGAACTCCTGCATTTTGCAGCCTGCCACCCACACGGAGCAAGCCGTGTGCATCAATAAATGGATGAAGATTGGCCAGCCCTGACTTGATTTTTTTATTATTGATAATTGAACTAATTTCTTCCGAAAATGATATTTTTTGTATGGAACGAATTATAAATTCCAGAGCTAGTTGTAACTCTTTAGGAGTTAAATTTTTATCTTTTATAATGTTTTTTCGTAGAGAATTGTTTATAAACCTATACATATATGCGACAACGCTTTGTAGTTTATTTATGTTTGAATATTTTTCTAATAAATAGGTTGGTAGAGAAGGCTCTACATTAATTATAAGACAAGATTTGTCTTGTACTGTTTCTGGTACACTAAAATTTTCTTGCTTATGAGCTAAATCTGGGTTTAATAAGTATTGTGGACCATGCCACCATAATTTATTTTCTTGCAACTTTTGCGGCTCTACCCCGCGGGAGATAATATCAGCAGGGTTTTGAGAAGAGCGAACATAGTACCAAGACGACCTATCGGTATAAGAAACAATTTGTTGAACTCTATTATTCACATAAGTATTAGCTCTGACTCTACCTGACTGTATCCACGCTAGTACTACTTGAGAATCACTGTACAAACGTGTGTAATGGGGAAATCTAGAGCCAATTATATCACTGACTCTTTTTGTGAGTTGGGCAAGCAATAACGCACCATTTAACTCTAATTGAGGTATAGTAAGTACTTTAGCTAGAGGTGCTACACGTGACTTTGAGCAAAGAAGATTTACTTCAACACTCCCATTGGATTTTAAAATCCTTATGTAAAGGCAGGCACCATAAGCTCTTGATGATGCGTCAGCAAACCCCACTAACTCAACAGATAAAAAATTGTTACATTGGACATACCGAGGTACAATAATTCTATTCATTAAATTTAAGTTATTTAGAAATTTTACCCACTGCTGGGAATGTCTTGTTGGAAGAATATCATCCCAACCTATCTTAATACTCCACAATTCCTGCATGATCATTTTTGCAACAATTATAATTGGGCTAATAAGACCCAACGGGTCAAAAAATTTCCCTATGTAACTAAAGATTTTTCTTTTAGTGTTCATTTGTTCATTAGGTTGTATTAAAGGAGCCTGAAAATAGAAATTATCAAGCACGACATCATATTTCAACCCTAGAGTTTTTATAATATTATCCTTATTCAAGTCAATTTCATCAAAATATTTATATTCACTAGGGATATCATCTAAAACAATAGGATGATTTGAGCACCATTTATGTAATTTAAAATTACCAAATTTAAGTAACTCAATTAGCTGATTCTTTAATAAATTAAGTTGCTCTATATCTTCGCAACCTGAAAGCACGTCATCGACGTATGTGTTTGAGAGCATGGCTTGTGCAGCAAGAGGTAAGTCATTCTTATGCCTATTTGCAAGTTCTATTAAGCATCGAGTGGCCAAAAAGGTAGAGGCTTTCAACCCATATGTTACTGTCTGCAACTGCAAACAACTTATGGGTGTATTAGGATCATCCCTCCAAAGTATGTTCTGTAAGCTAGTGTGATGTTCATTAATATAAACACCACGGAACATTTTTTGTATATCACAAATTAAAACAAATAAATATGTTCGAAATAAAAGAAGAATATCAAAGAGCTCACTTTGTACCACAGGCCCATTCAGCATGACGTCATTCAGCGAAGTTTTGTTTTTCGATTTCATACTTCCATCGAAAACCACTCGCAACTTTGTAGTCTTACTATCTTGGTTAAAGACGGCATGATGTGCTAAAAAGTAAACAGAACCATTATTAAGATCATAAGAATTTATATCAACTTCCTTGGCATGCCCTAATGCTACATATTGTTCTATGAATTTTTTATATTCTTCCAATAATATTGGATTTTGTTTAAGTTTTTTTTCTAAACTTATAAATCTTTGCAGGGCGACTGAGAAAGAGTCTCCCAACTGTAGCTCATTTTTAGGAAAAATAAGCGGCATATCTACATGGAATGTGCTGTTAACAATTTGAAGGGACTCTTTAAAAATATTTTCAGATTTTTGAAATTCATCTCTAACCTTTTTCAATGGGAGTTCAGACACTTTCTCAGTCAACCAAAAATTTTCCATCACATTTTCTAATTTTCTTTCATCAAAGATTGCAAAATTTGAAACTACATTTGAACATACATTTTTACTGCTTGTGCAGGATTTACCAGCAACCACATAACCAAAAAGAGTATTTTGTAATACAAGACCATCCAAAATTTTGAAACAACCACTTAGCAAAGAATCAAAATAAACATCAGCCCCTATTAATATAGAAATTTCAGTAGGGATGTTAAACTCTTTATCTGATAAATTAATATTTTCTGGAATGGACAAATTAGAAATATCTAATATTTGCAGCGGCTGTGGTGCTGTAATCGTATCAACTATATAGCAATTGACATTAAATGTAATATTATCATATGCAGTTGAATTTACAGGTAATCTAACAACCTGATTTATATTTGTGGTTTTATTACCAATACCAATAATATTGGTAGATTGCAAAGTAGGAACAATTGACAACCTCTTTACTAAAGAATTCGTAATAAAGGAAGCCTGGCTCCCACTGTCGAGCAAGGCCCGTACAAAAATATCACGACCATATTTGTCAGTGACTTTAACCTTAACTGTAGGTAATAATACATTACAATTTGAAATGTTGCTATGTGAACATAATGAGACTGAAGTCTCTTTCTTACCTTCATGCAGAAGTGTATTGTGAGATTCCTTACAAACTTTACATTTAAATTTGTACTTACAGACATTGTCAGTATGTAATCTCAAACATATAGAGCACAATTTGTGATCTTTTACAAAGGTCAGACGTGTTTCTATGGGAACCATCTTGAATTTAGGACAGGCAAAAATTGCATGATCAGTTTTATTACAATAGGCACAACACAATACATTGGATTGTGCAGCAATATTTGAGACTCGCACTGTAGTTTTGGATTTATTTTCAGTAGTATGACCTTTAAGGGGGATAGTATCCTCCAGCGCCATAGCACGCTTATCTAAAAAGTCTAAAAACTCTGACATAGTTGGTAAAATTCTAGCATCTCTTTCTAAATGAAATGCTCTGTGTGTATATAAATCAAGCTTTTTAGTAAGTAGACACAATAGAAGCCGATCCCAGCTATCCACTGGTTCATCGAGATTTTTTAACGCATATAATTGTTGTTTAACATCAGAAACAAAGGTTCTTATAGAAACCGCCGTTCCCTTTTGCATTGTTGGTATATCCAAAATTAAATTAATGTGGTTACAAATTAAACGTGTCTTATTATCATAGCGCTTTCTCAATAATTCTAAAGCTTCCTTATAAGATTGACTAACTAATGGTAGGTTAACTATTATTGACAAAGCCTCATCAATGAGGTACTTTCTCAGGTAAAATAGCTTTTGTACATCAGTCAATGTACGGTTATTGTCTATTACCGCTATAAACAGTTCATAAAAGGGTTTGAATTTTGTAAAATCCTTGCCATCAAAAGTAGGAATTTCTACAGTGGGTAATTTAGAAGTAGAAGTACATGTGGATTGAGAGGACTCTGATTGGGTAAGCATGCGTATAGTTTCATTAATTTTAGCAAGGGTTTTAAAAAACCGTTCCTCAAACATGCCTACATCCTCAGAGTCATTTTCATCCAAACTTAATATATCTAACTGGAGAGCTTCAAACTGTTTTAATGAAGTGATAAGTTTATCTTTCCTTGCCTCTAGAAGGTCTATTGTAGCCGAGGCGAGGTTTATCGGATCCTCTACAAAGTTTTGAATTCGCGTCAATGTTGCTTTGCATGACGCTCGCGACAATTTCAGCTTCTTTACATCAGTCATTTTATTGTACTAATATAATATCCACTCGTAATTAGTATGAATATGCCGCACAAACACTTTTATTTATCACTTGTTTTTCTTTATTTATTATAATCACTCAACTTGTCGGTTTAATGTTAGAAAACTTTCATTGTATTTGTTTACTTCGATTAACTGTCAAAGTCAAATGACATTCGACAATACGTCACAATTGTCAAACTCGAATGACGTTGGAGTATGACAGTGACACTTGATGGTCTGTCTGCCTTGACAGGAAACGTCGACCAAGTACCAACTTCACGACAAATGAATGAAGAACAATGATGACGCAATTATTGAAATTGCTAGAATAAATTGGCGGGCGTACATACCAGAGAGGATAGGAGAAATCTACCCACATCCACTATAATGTTGATGAACTTGAACTTGTTGATCCAAATTCCAATTCCAAAATCGCACCAATTTTGCGATGTTTCACGATTATTGACGTGAAACTGGAATAAAATCTTCGTGATTCGATGTGATCACCCAAAATATTATATGGGTGAGGTTGCGCCGGGGCGTGAGACACGGTCCCACCCTGCGCGCTATTTAGCGCTTCCACACAATCGACGACGAAATCACCGAAAATCACTTTATTTGAAGAACTATTTAAACTGACACTCGAAGGACCACTTCTTTTTTGGAAATAAAACAAAGAGAGAAAGTAAAATTATGGATTTCACTTATATTTGATAAAAAAGGAAAATACAATGGCGAGCTACGCTCAACGAACTTTTCACAAGTACAAAAAACGTGTGTTGCCACACGTGATAAACATTTTTAAGGCACATTAATGTTGCACACTTATAATTTTATAATTAAAAACAAAAATATTAAATTTGATTCTAAATTATTACAGATCAATGCAATTAATTGCATTAATCTATAATAATTTAGAATATCAAATATATATGTTCACATTGTATTGAACAATAATTGGCAAAATGAGGGTGTACTTAGGTACACCTCTGTCCAACCCTTGGATGATTAAAGGCATATGATATGTTATGTGTTGTATTCAATCAATCATAAATTAGTTTGGTAACGGTCAATCAATCTGCCTAGCCTTTTCCCAACTATGTTAGGGTCGGCTTCCAGTCCTATTTACGGAGCGACTGCGATACGGTACCGCTTGGTAAGACTTTTAGGGGTATGAGGAACAGGGTGTAAAGTTCACTCATCCACCATAGAAAAGGGAGGATCCTCCAACCAGACGGGTTGTTATGTCTGGCGGGCAACTGCCCATAATATAATGTTGATTTCGGATAGTCTTATCTATGTTTTTCGCTCGGTAAACTCTAACTGCGCGATGTAGGAATTGTGTGACGTCATGTCTTTTTGCTTCGTAGTTTGTATGTGGCGGTCTAACCGCTACATCACTCCCCTCCGGAGACCGGAGGTCGATAGTGGGCTGAGTCTTGGATCTTGCGATGCTTCACAGTGCCAGCTGTGGTTCCAGTGAGTCGGAACCGGGTGCCGCATAGTTCACGGTGAGTCGGAACTGTCTGCGGTGATTCCCCAGTGAGTCGGGGTGGCGCTTTCGTCATCCAGTGAGTCGGATGTGGTACAGCGCCGGGTTTTTGGCTGACTGCTTGCGTCGACCAGAAGAGGGAAGAATAGGCTCTGCTTGTGAGACCGGCCGGAAGTGCAGGTGCTATACCAAGGTTGCTGATGAGGCTGAGGGTGATGACCAGGAATGCGCGTACGCTGCATGCTGGTGGTCAGGATACCCGTTGAAGCCGTGGGTGCTGGCTGGCTGTGTGACTCGCCTCACGAAAGCTTGCGGGAGTGATGATGATGACGTCACGCTGAAGTAGTTGCACGAAGGCTGCGTTGACGTTCATTCTCGGGGTCACCAATTTAGGGGTAAGAGGAACAGGGTGTAAAGTTCACTCATCCCCCATAGAAAAGGGAGGATCCTCCAACCAGACGGGTTGTTATGTCTGTCGGGCGGGTTTTGCTTCGTAGTTTGTATGTGGCGGTCTAACCGCTACAGACTAGTTGTCAGACTTTCGGGCTTCTGACGACTCGTAACGACTGTCAAAGATCCATGAATGACAGCCGGGACGGCATTAACGTGCTTTCCGAGGCATGGAGGAGTCTCGGTATGTAAAGATAAAGAGCCTAAGCTGATGGATCGACCCATGCAGCTGTTATTAGCCACGAGCTTCTCACTTAGTTAGGTACCGGTACAAGTCATAATATGTTTAAGTTTTTAAGAGGAGGTTGTAGATTTAATCTCTTGACACTCCAAACCCAACCACAAGAATCTGTTAGTTACAATATTTGCTATTCATGTTTACGAAGCTGCTACGATAAGTTTATTACGAAGAAATTCCACCGAACCAGTATTTTTTTCCATGTTCATGACCTTACGTATACCATACCTACACCATTTTTCAATAAGTAAGTAGGTACGTAGTGTTTCATCAAACCATATTCGCATCCACTTAACCATTTCTACCTCAAAGCAGTAGTCTTCCAAACAGTTCCAATTTTAAGGGTGTCAGGGAAATTACAGACACGTGACATATATCAACATTGTCTCTAAGGGTGACAATGCATTGGAGAACTCCTCTGTATCCCAGGTGTCAATAAATGGCAGTAACTTCTTCCCATCGCGTGTGCTGTCAGCCCCTTTGTCACTATAGGTAACAAGGAAAAGAAATCGTTTTATCAACCTTTGTATCATGCTAACACTCATCTTATAACAGAACTGATGAAATGAGGGTACAATACGAAAAATAATCAGATGATACCGTAATACTTTGATCAGTTTTGAACGTAGTCATATCAAACTCGTTAATTTTATCTTAATTACTCAAGAAATTATCATATAGCTGTTTATTATGACGTCCAGACTTGATTGGACAGGACTCAAGTCTGTGTGGTTCTTTCCTCAAAAGACCATTTCAGACTCTAATTTACATGGTCCTCTTATGGCCTGACCAAGATTATGTCTGGACTTTAAAAGAGACTGTGACCCTGGCCTGAGTGTGTTTTTTAATATTATGACGTGTAAAAGTGATTTCGATATCCTATTTATAGAATAAATAATTTCATATCATTTTATAATTTGCATTTTTGCACCCATTTATTTACCTACATCGCACAAGTATAAAGAAAACGCTCTTTTCTTGCTAATACTTTTAATCCAGACAACTGTACAATTTCACAATCAAACGAAGACTGACTATGCATTACATTTTACCATTTAAAACGACTTTTGACCCCACCCAGAAATAACGATAATATCATAACCGTTATTTCTAAGTGTTGCCAAAGTAAAATAATACATTCAGTTGCCATAATGAAAATACATTTAAAAGTTTCTTACAATATTAATCATTTGTGCTTTGATAGTGTTGCCACAGTGGATATTATAAATCGATATTAAAATATACTTATTATTTTCAAATTAAATTAAAGAAATCACGACACTCGGCCATCCGACGGCGTGCTAACTCCGAAGCACGCATAATCACGACACTGAGGCAATACATCAATTAATAACAAATATAAGTAACTATACAAAAATATATAATCAAGATATACCTGCCCTGAGAACGTTACCAATTAATAAATGTAAAATTTTTGATTGGCTCTCAGACGTTTTTGTTTCGTCAATGAATTTTTAAATCATACGTTTTCATAATGTAATTAAAATCTTAATAATGAAATTAGTACAGTAGTTCTGAAGGCCAATTCTCGTACATAAAAAACGTTCACATTCAAGTCGCAATCTGTCAAACTTGTCGAAAATGTTGGTAAATTGATTGTAGTTTTGACAGATGGCGAATGAGAATACGAACATTCCCAAAAATTACGGGAATTGCTCCTCAGGTGTATAACAAGTTACCTAATTCATTTAAGGAACTTCCCATCCCCATGTTCAAGAAAAAGCTGTCAAGTTGGCTATTAGATCATTGCTTTTATGACATTGGCGAATATATGGACTATTGTAAAACTCTAAGATGACATAGACTTAACTTTTATGACATTGGCGAATTTATGGAATATTGTAAAAATCCAAGATGACATTCACTTAATTTTGACATTTTAAAGTAACGATTACCTAATTTTAATAATACTAATTCATATTGGACTTATCTACTGTAAATTGCAAATCTTATAATTAATTTTGTACTTAGTTAAGAATGACAAGTAAATATTTGTACACCATAAATTTTGTGGTAAAATGTAAAGAACTAACAAAAATATTATTAACACCATACTATGTAAAATTACATTCTTACAAATAAATAAATTCTAATTCTAATTCTGCTTTGACATTATTATAAATTCTTGGACATTGTAATTTTTATTTTGACATTCTCATTTATTCTTTGTTCCTTCTGATTTGCATGTAACTAGCATATCATTTAATATTTCTACACCAGCAATGTTAGTATATGTGAAACAGTAATTCATGTAAGACCTAATGTACCATGTACTCAGAAATAAATAAATACAATATACTATACATTATACATTCAATGCATAAGTACCTAACCTACCTATACCTGATTAAAGAAACGAGTATGCACTTCACATCACTTCACTAGTATAAATCCTCTTGACCGCATCTCGGCCACGAGGCGGCCAATCTCAACAGAAGCCAGCCACGGGGCATCCAATCTCAACAGAGACCAGTCAAGCACGCAGGAGGCATAGTGTGTGCGCAAACAGATGCACTCTCTGCTCTCCTACAGTTCGACGGAACAGCAACCCGACGCAACCGGGTAGGGATCAGGCGCAGGACCACCATTTCACGTGCTTTGCGAGGCACAGGGTGTCCAACGTCCAATCGCCAGGCCGCTACCAAGTAATTCCTAGTGGAAAAATCAAACAACACCCTGCCCAACCTGGGAATCGAACCCAGGACCCCACGCTCAGCAGCCGCGCTCGCAGCACGAAACCGACGGGGTTGAAACTAATGTTAACAACTATTATATAAATAAATAGCAATTCGTGTTAACCGGTATTTGTCAGATTCTAAATTATAATTATTAAAGTCCTAACGATTTGATGTGGATCCACGGTGACACCTTTTAACTCTGGCATATTTATTACTTTTGCCATCTTTTTGGAATTAGTTTCAGTACTTTTTTTTTATTTACTAAACATATTCTTTTATAATTAATTATCTTAAACGGTTTGATTTTTGTATATTTAACCGAATTGATAAATGATTCAAATATAATTTATTAGCATTAAACAAGATTTTATTAGAGGCTTTAATTCTTATATTTCGTCAATATTTTAAAAAAATGGGTGGGACTAAACCTGCCTACATATTAGGCTCATTATTCTGGAAGTTCTTTTCAGACGACCCTTTAAACCTAATGTCGAATAAACAATTCTGATGCACTTTATTACTGTCGCGATAATGGCACTGAGGATGATAGCCCATCGTACTTTAACCGGTTGCTGGTCCAAGATGCGTTCGTTTTTGCCAAACTTTTGAGTAGACAAGGTCGTCAGAATCGTCTGGTTGAACCTTTAGGCTTGGCAATTTGCTCGAGGACAAGCAACTGCGTTTAGTACATTTTTAACCTCCCTAGCACAAAGTCTTTAATCTGTTTCGAGGTGAAAACTTTGCCATGATCTGAAATGAAAATTATTCTAGTTGATGCTTGTAAATTTTTGAGAATTATGAATTGGTCTAACAATGAGATATTTTGTAAATGCATCAATAAATCGTCAATTTTTGTTTTTGAAACTATTGGCGACAAGGTAAATAGCCGGAAATGTCATAAAGATAGACTCCAGTTGCCACCAATAAAATTAAAAATTATTTATGATAAATGTCTACTGCATGTCTGTTATAATATCTATCCATTTACCGAATTATTTTCAAGATTGACCTTGTTCAAAAAAATCTATTTAAACTTTTACTGTATAAACAATATTACACTCATAAGGAATATTTAGAGAATAAGTCAATGGAACCTAATGTAAATTTGTAATAATTATAACGACTTGAATTGACATGAAATGTATTTGCACGCCATATCATGGCAGAATATGCTGAAACTAAAATTATTGCTATCTATTGTACCCTATTCTAACAAATATTTTTGATTCGATTTGATTTGACTATGGATAAAGTATAGACAAACGGTTAAAAATGGTCTAATTCAAATTCAAAAGTCATTTATTCAAACTAGGCTGAGAATCAGCACTTTTCGAACGTCAAAAGGTCTAAGTATATGGCATGGAAATATGATGCAAAATTGCCCATTACGCGTTCTTGGCGTATTATCTTTGCTATATGCACAATCTATACAAGCTACATAATTATTAAAAAAATTTATTTTATTTATCGTCTTTATTTAAGAAACCATTATTGTCTTTGAATTCGTTCAATAATTATGGTTTGTGTAAAACCGAAATGGCCCAAATCGTTATGATTTTTAATCACAAAGTTATTGGAATGTCTATACAATGATCTGCGTTTAGGTTTCAAAAATAAAAAGATTAAGAGTAAGAACCCCAAACAGCTGGCATTTGTATGTAGCCCAGTATCTAATTCATACAGAGTAAGCAAGGGCTTGTTGTGCAACTATTCATTGCGCTTTAATTTGTGCAACTAACCTCACTCGGTCTGAGCAAGACATTTCCTATTCTTGGCAAAAAGTTTATAGGGCTTTTCGAAAGTGAACTGATTAATGTCTTAGCCGTTTTTAATATCAGATTTGTTGAGATCCAATTCTTGAGTAATGATAAAATCTTTACTGATAGACAAGGTTTTAGTTTCTGTAGCGGGATTTACACTCGCAATTAAAGTATCTGGTAAGGAGTTTTGAAAGGACTGCTGTAAAAGAAGTTACAATTACGTAACTGCTTTACTATGAATTATTTTATAACAGCCTTGATGTAAGTGATATTCTTGATTTGGATTTATCCGTGTACTTCTAGTCAATACAATATCGCCCGAGTAATGCCCTTTAGCATTGACTCCTACTACACCAAACCCTAACTATGGTCGTCTCTACCTCAACATAATTATAGACCAATTGATAGTTCCAATCGATTCCAAGTCACTTTATTTGAAGGGTATATAAAAACAATATCTTATTATCCTTCATAACAGTAGTTCGATATAATGCTGACCTATTAACACTAATTTGGTTTCAATATCATCAACTCTGAAATTTCGGTTTGGTAATAGAACTCGCAAACCGTTTCATGATTGGCAGATCTTTAAAAAGAACAATGGTGATATCTTATTTGAAAGTTTTGAAACATCTGAAAAGTGACTAGTTTTTCAGTGTTCTTCCTTACATAAGAATATGGCAAAAAAACTAGAAAATATATAAAATGTAATCGCAATTTTGAACTAGGATTTGAGTTGTTGTCATTGACAATCGTTAACAGTTTACAACTCTTGACCAGATGATTGCTTTCTGTCTTGTGTTATTCAAAAATTCAATTGAATTAACCTCCGCTTTCTCTAACAAAAATGTTGCCAAAACAAGTTAAAAAAATATGACGCAGTTCTATGTAAGTAAGATATTTTTCATTTAAAGACGCAGTGATCTTTCTTCAAGACAGTTCTTTTGTTTTCGAGCATTACATAATTTATACAATCTACTGCCTTTCGGCCATCAATTTCATGACGTACTAACAGCACACATACATGGCTGCATAGAACTACACAAGTGCCTATGTTAAACTTTGAACTACAGCTAATCTCCGTAGCTGCATAAGATCACATAACTGCCTATATTAAATTCTGAACTACAGATCACCTATATGGCTGCATACGATCACATAAGTGCCTATGTTAAACTCTGTACTACAACTAACCTCCATAGCTGCATAGGATCACGTAATTGACTACGTTAAGCTTCAAACTACAGCTTATCTACATGGCTGCATATAATCACATAAGTATCTGCGTTAAGCTTTGAACTAGTGTCTACGTTAAGCTTTAAACTAAAGCTCACCTACATGGCTGCATAGTATCACATAAGTATCCACATAAAATTCTGAACTACAGTTCACCTACATGACTGAACTGGAGTGTAAGCCGCATGGAACTCTAAACTATACTTGTAGGTACTTGTTCATGTTTATTTTGAAATTCTGAACTACAGCTCGCCTACGCGGCTGTTATAAATGACTAAACTCGTACATTTTTATCTTTAAGCTCTGAACTGTAGCACGCCTACTAGGCTGTTATAAACTATACGCATACATCTCCTTAAAGCTCGCCTACGTGGCTGAACTAGAGTGTAAGCCGCATAGAACTCTAAACTATACTCGTACATCTTTATCTTTAAACTCTGAACTACAGCACGCCTACGCGGCTGTTATAAACTATACGCATACATCTCCATAAAGCTCGCCTACGTGGCTGAACTAGAGTAAGCCGCATAGAACTATCTAGACTATACTCGTACAACACAGGTCGCCTGAACGGCTAAACCAAAGTGCACGCCGTACAGGAGTCTACACTATACTCGTACATCACAGGTCGCCTGAACGGCTAAACCAAAGTGCACGCCGTATAGGGGTCTACACACTATACTCGTACATCACAGGTTGCCTGAACGGCTAAACCAAAGTGCACGCCGTACAGGAGTCTACACTATACTCGTACATCACAGGTCGCCTGAACGGCTAACCCAAAGTGCACGCCGTACAGGAGTCTACACTATACTCGTACATCACAGGTCGCCTGAACGGCTAAACCAAAGTGCACGCCGTATAGGGGTCTACACACTATACTCGTACATCACAGGTTGCCTGAACGGCTAAACCAAAGTGCACGCCGTACAGGAGTCTACACTATACTCGTACATCACAGGTCGCCTGAACAGCTAAACCAAAGTGCACGCCGTATAGGGGTCTACACTATACTCGTACATCACAGGTCGCCTGAACGGCTAAACCAAAGTGCACGCCGTATAGGGGTCTACACTATACTCGTACATCACAGGTCGCCGACACGGCTAAACCATTGTGCACGCCGCATAGGAATCTACACTATACTCGTACATCACAGGTCGCCCACACGGCTAAACCATTGTGCACGCCGCATAGGAATCTACACTATACTCGTACATCACAGGTCGCCGACACGGCTAAACCATTGTGCACGCCGCATAGGAATCTACACTATACTCGTACATCACAGGTCGCCCACACGGCTAAACCATTGTGCACGCCGCATAGGAATCTACACTATACTCGTACATCACAGGTTGCCTACACGGCTGAACCAAAGTGCACGCCGCATAGGATACTCGTACATCACAGGTCGCCCACACGGCTAAACCACAGTGCACGCAGCATAGGATACTCGTACATCACAGGTCGCCCACACGGCTAAACCACAGTGCACGCAGCATAGGATACTCGTACATCACAGGTCGCCCACACGGCTAAACCACAGTGCACGCAGCATGAGGTCTACACTATACTCGTACATCTCTGAACAGCTCACCTACATGGCTGAACCCGAGTGCACGCCGCATAGGAGACAATATATATTTTATTATATAATAAATAGCTCATGCAGTCATTAGTCATAACCGCAATAAACAAAATCTAAGCTGCTGTTTAAACAAACCAACAAACAAACCATAACCAAGCCAGCATACCACCGTACCATCAACAAACTATAAAGCTGCTCAGAAAATTCAGTGAACGGAGCAGACTTAAAATACTATTTAGATAATATTCAAAGTGAAATCTCGTGGCGGAATTCCCAACATTCACTCGCAAAATTTCTAATTTATTTATTTTCCTGGTTGTCCAATGCAATGATAGCTCTATCGAGGAGTTGCCTCGACCAAGAGTATCACATTGCACTGGTTCAACTATTTTACTTATTGTTTATAATGAGTCCAACGCAAAGATAACCCTATCGAGGAGTTGCCTCGACCAAAGGTAGCATGTGCATCGGCCCAACCATTTACTCATTATATTATTTTAAATTAGTCCAACGCAACGATAACCTTATCGAGGAGTTGCCTCGACCAAAGGTAGCACGTGCATCAGCCCAATTACTTTTAACTATGATTTAAATATTAACCATCTGGGAAATACGCCACAATGATTGCTACCGAATCATGAGACTACAAACTAACCATACTCATTGCTCACTGAACATAACTGGGACAAAAAGAATTAATAATGTTAAGAATTCATAAAACTACTCACGATTTCACCAACATATAGCTCGTGGTTCTTGTCACTTCTGACTTATAAAGAAAACGCTCTTTTCTTGCTAATACTTTTAATCCAGACAACTGTACAATTTCACAATCAAACGAAGACTGACTATGCATTACATTTTACCATTTAAAACGACTTTTGACCCCACCCAGAAATAACGATAATATCATAACCGTTATTTCTAAGTGTTGCCAAAGTAAAATAATACATTCAGTTGCCATAATGAAAATACATTTAAAAGTTTCTTACAATATTAATCATTTGTGCTTTGATAGTGTTGCCACAGTGGATATTATAAATCGATATTAAAATATACTTAT
The DNA here is from genome assembly GCA_948150665.1 of Conistra vaccinii. Taxonomy (NCBI): domain Eukaryota; kingdom Metazoa; phylum Arthropoda; class Insecta; order Lepidoptera; family Noctuidae; genus Conistra; species Conistra vaccinii. The sequence goes on from OX411324.1 coordinate 2,038,592, forward strand.
TATTTTCAAATTAAATTAAAGAAATCACGACACAAGGTTCTTAGAAAGGTAAAGATTTCTTCTCAAAAACACTGTACGACAATAATCGAGAAACTCTGTAAACTGTACAGAAACATTTCGACAAGCCAATCATTAGAATTCCACAGTAGCAAACGATAGCACCGCCCGATATTAGCACCTACGTATAATACATTTAACCCTTTCTCAGCGACGGGGGTCGGGCGAGCCAAATTAGATTCAGTGAGTTATATACAACCTTATTGGCTCCGACTACCTTGGACCGGGTTGATTAATGCCTCTATAGTTCCGTTATATCGTTATCTCTTATAGATATGCGTTCTATGATTATTTGAGTCCAACGGTGTTATTAATGCTGGAGATTTGCTTTTGATATTTTGGCCTATGGGTACCATGTATTTTAAGGATGGATTTTTAAGCTAGTTACTCGAGATTCTAATGTAATATATTGATTTCTAGTTGTTCGAGGAGCTCGTGGCTAAGTAATAACAGCCGCACGGTCGACTGCGGTTGGTCTGTGGATGGGTGAGTTGGGTGACCATCTTATAATACCGAGACTCCTCCGTGGCTGTCATTCGTGGATCTTTGACAGTCGTTACGGGTCGTTAGAAGCCTGTCAACAACCAGTCTTACCAAGGGGTATCGTATTACCCAGGTACTGGGTTGTGGAGGTCAGATAGGCAGTCGCTCCATGTAAAATATGGTATTCAGCTGCATCCGGTTATATTTGATTGATTGGAGATTAAGTACGTTGTTGTGATTCCGCCAATAGTAAGTACGTCATAATAATATTGTTAATTGCGAAATTAATAAAGTTCCGCGAAACGTCTTACCAACACTCAACACTCATATGCAACTTCTATAAAATCCTAATATAATTATTACAACATTTTTGAAAATAATATCCTTTAGTTGAAGACCTCCTATTTCTTGAGGAACCTGAATAAGGAAGACGAAGAAGATTAAGGGATCACAATATATCACGTGCATTGACGGAAGTATTCACCTGAAGACTGATAACGTCATATTGAGGGGATCGAGTCCGTTACGGTTCGGTGTAAAGATTCCTGTAGAAAAAATAAAGAACAACGATAATAGTGCTGTACCTACAGAAGAGTCAAATTAAGCTAAAACAACGATGTAGTACGTCATCGTATGAGCAGTTGTGGCCCAGTGGTAACCCAGTGGCCCCATCTTACAAGTTGTAGGTCAAGCAGGCGCTTTACTTTGCGTAAATAATTTCATGATCACTGCTCTCAAAACGGTGAAGGAAAACATTGTGCGAAAACCGGCATGTCCTAGAACCAATATTCGAAGGCATATGTATGACATCTACCAACCCGCACTGGGCCCGCGTGGTAGATTACAGCCCACTCCCTCTCAAAGAGAGGAGGCCTGTGTCCCAGCAGTGGGAACATTAATAGGCTGATTATGTTAACGTAATCATAATTATTTTATTAATAACTAACAAAAACACAGACATTTTACATGACTGATTACTGAATTAATAGAATGAGAACTTTCACTGCCTGCGTACATAAAAACAATGTTTATTTTTTGTTAAAAATATAGGGAACGTTAGCAGCCAAACATTTGCGCCACCCTGTGTAGTACTAATTAACTGGCATCAAAACCTCCTTTGTATATCCATAATATGGGGCCCACCTCCGGGCCTACGACGTCTACTCCAATTACAATTGAGACCAAATTCTCTACCACATAAGCTTCATAATTGCTTGTCCTGAATCAAATTTCTTTCCGACTTTCACACTTGACTTTATTATAAGTACACTTGAGTACAAATTAAGGAAGTTCGACTTTGTTGTTGGAGTAATCGGAGCGCTTGTGTTGGTCTTTTATAAATGACTTCGAGAGAAACGGAGCGAGGAACGTGTTGTTGACGCGAGACTTCGATAATTAAAAGCATTATTTTCTGTTTATCCGCGCTTAACGTTTATTTAGAGAGTATTATATAATTGTTGGGTAATGGGAGGTTGATAGCGTTGTATTATTTCGCCTTTTTCGCATGCTCGGCGTTGCTGAAACTGTCTGTCTCATTAGCAAAGTATTTGAAGGTAGGTACTGAGAATCTTCCAATGCCCAATCATGAATACCTACTTAAGAGCGTGTCATCCTAAAAGTTGGCAAGGTCGTAAATACCTGTCAAATATTTACCTGTTTTGATTAATTTGGAATGTGGCTGACCTACGACTAGAATATTGATTATGAAATGCAATAATTAATATCGTAACATCGAATATTTAGTTTTCTATGTAAAAACAGTATTTGGAAACTTTCCAAACGCCTTTTTTACACCTGAAACGGGTACAATATCAAATTCAATGTTATAATTGCAATTCATTATCAGTATTCTAGTTTGCTGGTCAACATTTTTTATTTCCATACAGTAATATTGCAAATAGGAAATTTTTTGACAGCTGTCTGCGACCTGGCCAACTTTTGGGATAAGCGCTCTTATCCATGTTTTCAGTAGTTACATGTATATTTGTATATAACCTCCCACTGTCATACTGAAATTTGAGTAGAGATCCAACCGTCAGTATAATTCTGTAACCCGGACCTTAATAAAGGGTGCCTCACCATTTAATTATCGATATAAACGCCCATCCCTAATGCGGCGTGACAGCTGATGTCACCTCACTAAACCTATAAGTTAATATTAACACGGATATTGCAACGTTCCACTGAGTTCGGTTAAGTTCCCTGAGGAAGTTTCCTTGATATCCCAAAAGTATACAAGACTTTGATATTCGATATTGTGCAATAAACATGAGAAAAGCTAATAGAGATAATTTGTATGGATATTACTGTCTAAAGATACAATTCTAGTCGACTGCCTCATCAGTCTAGTGCAGAGGTCTTCAACGATTTTAAAGTCAACGGCCGAGAATACTTTGGTTTTGGTTCGGCGGGCCACATCACAAGGGAAAATTTTATATGCCATTCCTTATACCTAAGCTTATAGGTAAGTTATTAAATCCTTGCCCTGGACTTTAAACATGTAGTAATAAATAAATTTAATTTTTCCAAGCTATTGCCGGGCCGCCGAGGAAGCCACCACGGACCGCGGGTTGAAGAAATTTGGTCTAGTGATTGCAAGCGCTACTCCTTTCGTCCTGACGTCCTGGGTTCAATTCCCGGATCGGGCAAAGAAGCAACTACAGACAGATAAAGTGTTATTGAGTTTTTCCATTTGGAATTTCTCAGCAGTAGCCTAGAGTCTGGATTTGTGCTCAGTTGACGGCAATAGGCTCGCTCCTAATTACATGGGACTTAAACATAACTGGCGAAATGTGGGTGTCTACTATGACGTACAGGCGTGATGTGATATTATGTTATATTCATTTTGGTTCGGGTACAATGTGTAAGAAGAAAAAAATCTTTCTTAACACAACTGGTCAAGAATTAGAAGCTACTGCTAGAAAGTTGACAACTCTCTTGCCCAGTTGAAAAGCCCAGCAAATACAAATTTATAGATTTTCTAAAAAGTAGGACGATTATACGGATAGCCTACATTCCAGAACTCCTTAAGTTCTGAGTTGAGCTCCACGATTACTGTCAAATGCTTGCACTGACTGGACAGGTCCACTCAAATCTGTGTGGATCTTTCCTCAAAAGACCATTTCAGACACTAATCTACATGGTCCTCATGTGGCCTGACCAAGATTATGTCTAGACTGTTTCGGCCTTTCTTCTCAGAGTAGTCAGATAGGAAACGCCGAACTCATCTAGCGTATTTTTAATATTTGGAACGAAGTTCCCTTTCGCGCGTTGCAAAGGGGGCTAGACGGAAAAAATTGGGACCAAAACTTGTAACGACACTTTTTATTTTTTATTATAACGCCATCTGTGAGCGACCACAGGTACTAATTAGTGGCATGCCTTTGTGAGGTTCATTCCATAACTTCGTTCTATCCGGGTGTCCCTTGACACCTCTCAGCTTTTTTTTTAATATGACGTGTAAAAGTGATTCCGATATCCTATTTACAGAATAAACAATTTCATTTTATGTCATTCCTACTTGGAAGTTAAAATAAATAAGTGATCAGAAATTTCACTCACGAATAACATTGTTTGATTAAATCTGATCGTGACGCCTCACATTAATACACCAATATTGACTTTAAGAGGATTAATAAATCGCCTGATGACGTCACGTGAAATATGAAATAAGCCAATGTTACAACAAAATGAATTAATATTCATTGCTTAAATTTTCCATTTTTCATCCGACGAAATTGATATTGAAAATATGCGTACGGTCTTTAAAAATGGTTCATTCTTTAATTAAGTGCATGTTTTGAATGCTGATCCTGAACGGCCGTGCGGCCGTCGGATTCCCTGACGACGTCGAATCGAATATTCGAAATTGTACAATTTCGATATTTATCATTTTGTTGGCGCGTTACAATAAAAATGGGGAACTGAAAATGTTGGAGCGCGTTATGTCAAACATCCCACTTATAAAACTGATTTAATAGTCTTGTATAATCCACAAAAAAATTATTATGCGCATTTTCTTCTATTAGGACGAAATAAGTCTCTACTAAAGCATTCTGTTCAGAAGCATAGTAAAATGAACAAATCTCTAATTCATATATCACAGAAAACACATCCTGCAGTGAACAAAAACCTCCAAAATACAAACAGAAAACCATCCCTGACTAGCTCAGTTCGAAAAAACTCAATATGTCAAAAGTATGCACGAGGTACGCCGTACGCTATGAACCACAGCAGCGTAGTCAAAACAATACGCTCTAAGTACGCCGTCCCGTTCGCAAGCTCATTCATTCCGTATTCAGATAGTTTAATTGCGATCCTGTCTTGCATTTAGAATGCAAGCAACGTCTCACTTCGGTAAAATGCGAGCTTGCGATTGGCGGAATGGAGAAGACTTGATTAAGCTCGAAAACTTTTGTTTATAATTTCAAAATCGAATTATGGGTTTGTGTATTGTCTTTGAATAAAATTCTTGGAGTGTTTTATTGGTGTAGTGCGGTTATTATGTTTCTAATTCAAGTTTTTGCAATTATTTGCTAAAGGAGACTTAGTGAGGAGCTCGTGGCTAAGTAATTACAGTCGCACGTGTCGATCGGTCGATCCATCAGGTTGTGCTACGCATGCTGGGGTTGGTCCGTATATGGGTGACCATTTTTATATACCAAGACTCCTTCGTACCTCGGAAAGCACGTTAAGCCGGTGGTCCCAACTGTCATTCGTGGATCTTTCAGTCGTTACAGGTCGTCAGAAGCCAGAAAGTGTGATAACCAGTCTTATACTAAGGGGTATCGCCACAGATATAATCGCTCCACGAGTAGGTAACAAAATAAAGTTACAACATTCAAGGCTGTTTTTAACCGACTTCCAAAAGGAGGAGGTTCTCAATTCGTCTGTGTTTTTTTTTTTTTTTTTTGTATGTTTGTTACGCGATTTCTCCGTCAATTGTGGACCGATTTTAAAAATTGTTTTTTTGTTTGAAAGGGTATGCTTCCGAGGTGGTCCCATATAAATTGTATTAACTTTACTTGGATAGTTTTTGAGTTAGCTTCAATAATACGTATTTTTCCCACTTAGTTTATATGGATGATATGATGATAACTTCCAATCACTGTTATTTACATAGCAGGTTAGTGGTATTTGAATTGTATGGGGTAGGTACCACAACTAAAAAGTGCAAAATAAAAACTTTTTATAAAAAAAGAACAACCAACTTCCAAAAAAGACACTACAAAGTCAAAAATAACTTTAATTTCGGAAGTCGGTGGCAAAAAACGAAAGTTCAAAACCAAATACACCGACTTCTTCTCTTATTTTTGATTATTTTTGACTTTGTAGTGTCTTTTTTGGAAGTTGGTTGTTCTTTTTTTATAAAAAGTTTTTCTTTTTTGAGAAGGTCAGAAAAATAGTTTCAATAACGCCTGAAATTAATATTATTTGTTTTTAATTCAGTTCGAAATGTGTTATTATTTCACAAACCTATCCCAAGTAACTCAGATTGGGGGCATTAATTACACATTTTCGCCCACAAGCCAACGTACACCTCACCAAAACGCGAACTCGACATTTTGCCAAATTCTTGACGAGCGAAACCTAAAAATGTATTCGGGCGGGCAAAAATTAAATTAGTTGGCAACACAAATGTAAATTAATTAGCAGTATTTACGTACAGGGTCGTTCTAGAAAATTGCGAACGTTCCACGCTTGCGTTTACTGCTTTGCACGTAACTGTAGTTTGAACAAAAAATATTTTTTATACAAAGTGTACCTATATGTTGTGGATATTAACATTTTATGTTCAGCCGTCTACGCGTAATACCGTAATACCTCCGTCACGTCGCTAATCTTGTAACACAAGTCATTATTTTCTTAATAATAATAAGGTTGTAAGGTTGAAAAAAAAGTTTGTTAAAACGTAAAAAAGGTTTATTAAAAGGTTGTTTAGGTTAATTTTATCTATTTTGTATCTATATGTATTTTATTGTGTGTACATAAATATTAAAATAAATAAATAAGGTAGGTTCAAACTCCATAATATTTCAAAATTAGAAGTCATCATGTGAGGTACACCCTGTTCCAAAACTTTTTCGTCTCTGTTCTCAAATCTGTTTAAATTAAATTCTTACCCAATTAATCACTAAGAGGAATTAGTAACACATTCACTTAGTTCCTACTTTCAACAAATATTGTTCGATAAATATTATAAAATTGTCATTTAAAAATCGTCGATGAAAATCGAGTTATAAAACTAACCTCCATTGTCAAATGAAAAACATTTTTATGGAGATTTAGGCTTAAATTGTTAGTAGTAGTAGAATTAAGACTTAGTATTTAAGTATTCAAATAACCGAATTAAAAAAAAAAGCCGTAAAAGGTATTTACAAGTCAGATGAGGGGAGAGCAGGATGCACAATGTGTTACAAAAACCTTGTCAAATCCGAAAAGGGCACACATAGGTGTATACATTATCAAAAAGTAATAACTTATTATTTTTGAAAATATAAATTTATGCAATATAAAAATCACGTTTTTAGAAGTCAGAATTTTCAGACTCATAGGACATGACTTGTCGACACCTGCTAATCGACGACCGCCCACGCCCTATGTAAATAACCCGGTAAAATTCCCCATTGAAATAAAATGCGGCAATTTTTTTTTCGTTTTTCCCCGAAAAATTTCACATAAAATAGACTCTCAGTATGATTCTTTACAACACCCTCACGGCCCGAACATGGTTTTCGTTACGCGCTTTATGAAGAACATCACTAATAAGGTCATTATTGGTGATGTTCTTCAGAAAGGTCAGGTGCGTGTATGACCAGATGTATGAACATAAACGAGGCAAAAGGAGTATGTAAGGATCGTAGCAGGTGGCGTTCTGTAGTTTCTACCTACCCCTATGGGAAGAAGGAGTGAGTTCATGTATGTATGTGTATAATCCTAACTTCCTAACTAATAATATAAAAATGTGAAAGTGAGTTTGTTTGTTTATTTGTTTATTACGCTTCCACGCTAAAACGGCTAAATAGACTTGGATGAAATTTGACACATACATATATAGACCATGACCTGGATTAGGACATAGGGTACTTTTGATACTTACATTCCCACGGGATCGAGACTTATGCGGGAGAAACCTCGGGGCGCAGCTAGTAATATTATAAATGCGAATGTGAGTCTGTTGGTTACGCTTTCACGCTAAAACGGCTGCACGGATATGGATGAAATTTGGCACATGGGTAGACCATGACCTGGGTTAGGACATAGGATACTTTTTATTCCGATATTCCTATGGGATCGAGACTTATGTGGGTGATACCATGGGGCTCAGGTAGTCAAAATAATTATAATAAATGTGAATTTTTAAGTGGTAAATACCTACAATTATCCATCACGCCATTGACGATGGGATCAAACCTTCAAATTCAAAATTCAAAAGTCATTTATTCAAACTAGGCTGAGAATCAGCACTTTTCGAACGTCAAAGTTACATAAGACAGTCCCCCAAAAACGCCCGCCCTGCACCACTTCCTAGTGCTTTTAGCTGGGAAGAAGAAGTGGCGCAACAAACTCCCCAGCAGCACAGCTGTCTGTTCAGTTAGAAAAAAAATGATTTTATATAATTTTTGATTTTGTATGCAAAATAATGACTACGCAACACAAACATTATTTAAATTAATAGCCATAAGTCAGCTAGCACACGCCAATATACCAACCAAAAACATCGAGAACTACTTAGGCAGAAATAAAAAAATAAAAACTAAACGTAAACAATATCTAAATAAAAGTTCAAATATAGTCAGTTCATTATAATAAAACTTCAAATATAATGAACTGAACTTATTTGAACGAGGATGTTTATTATCCTTTATACTGCATCTCTAAGCTCAAAATAAGCAAAGGATACGCGAGACATAATCAGGCTGCGCGCGCCTCGGTAATGGACATTTATGGGGTCCCATGATTTATTATGAGTAATATTCAGTTATGAGGCTCATCTGTGGACATGCCCATGGATATGGCTCCTACCTTTGCAAATTAAGTCCACTTTTTGTTTCAATTTTCTTACTTACCGTAGTTGTTTTAGTTACCTACTAAGTAAATAGTCGTAGTCAATACTGAAATAAAAAAATCAATTATTAACTATGTAACTGTAATGAGGACGCTGGTGAAAAAAAAAAAAACTACTACCGATACAACTTTGCCCAACATCCTTTTTTAATTTAAGTTTTATAATAATTGAAAACTTTTAAATGACTTATCTACCTATTTTAGATTAAAAATCTTTGTACAAAAATCACTCTTTTGATGTAAAGCAAAATAAAGTATATTATCGTTTTATTGTGCATACATTCTCAGCAAATACAAATTCATTTCACAATAGGTAAAGTTGATGAAATATGCCACAGTGCACGATCGCCGTCACTCTGACGTCAGCCGGTGTCATGATGAAACCCGAGGTGAACCGATAGTGCTCAAGTGCCAGTATGACTGACAATGCTGCCATTTTCGGTTACACGCAAAAATATGCCCGTAGTTTTAACAGGGTAAATTGGCACTTTGATGTGGTTACTGCTTCTATTTGACGTTAAATGTGATTGGATTTAAATCTGTAGGTGGAAATACAAATGTGGTAGTTACTACTCTGATATATGTAAAACAACAGAAGCTTATAACCACGTTTAAATTTAGAATAGCAAATAACAAAAGGCTATCACAGCCTGCCCTTTCAAAATTAAATACAAAATTCAATCACGTCACCCTGCAGACATTATAATGGAAAAAGCCGCAGGAACAGTCAATTCAAATACGGACCAAATTAGAAACACGATCATTATTTCAGAGGTGCTATAAATCATGATCTACTGGCAGTCTGGCATGTCGCAGCTCTCTGGGCGCGGGGCGGCGATGATACGACGATGGCGGCGCGCGGACGCTTGCAATATTAAATTCAATTTAGTTGCCTTGATTAGTTTTGTGGTCATAATGCTCTGGTCGGCTGCAGCCTCTTCCTTCATTGTCGTATTAATTTTGATTTTGCGCATAGACGGCTTGCTATGTGATTTTCAGTGCATTTATGTTGCTAAGCCAATTTTGGAGCTCCCGTGTTGGTTGTGGACTTGTGGTATAATATAATGGTGTTTCGGGTAGGGAATTAAATGGAAATTCTGGAGCACTGGTTGTAAGTAATATTAGCTGTAGCATGCACTTGCGTGGACTATGTAGGTACCTGGTATCTGCTTAGCCTTTCCCCAACTATGTTGGGGTCGGCTTCCAGTCTAACCGGATGCACCTGAATACCAGTATTTTACATAGACCGACTGCCTATCTTACCTTCACAACCCAGTAACTGAGTTATACGATACCCCTTAGACTGGTTGTCAGACTTTCTGACTTCTGACAAACCATAACGACTGTCAAAGATCCACGAATGACATCCGGGACCAACGGCTTAACGTGTTTTCTGAGGCACGGAGGAGTCTCTGTATGTAAAGAGATGGTCAACCATTTTCATTTTATTTCATTCACGGGCCAACCCTAACAAGCGTAGCTTAACCTGACGGATCGACCCGTGCGGCTGTTATTACTTAGCCACGAACACCTCTCTGGAAATTCTGTAACACTGGTTGTAATATTAGCTGTTGCATGCACTTGTGTAGCCTACGTACCTATCCTACCTTTATTTTTTATTTTTTTGGGTGGGAAATCTTCAAATGCGGAAGGGCGTGTCAGACTCTTACTGACTTAAACCCACCCGTGTTTCTTCCCTTGCTTGTTCGTTGCCAGGGACCACGGTCTCCCCTTAGGACTTCCCGCAACTTCGGCGCGGACCCCTTCAATTTTGCTGAAGATGTCAGCAAAATTGTACTACTTTATGATAAAGCTGTCGCAGTAGTTGAGCATTAAGAGGGCGTATAAAGCAAGCAAAAAATCAAATTTCACCCGCGCAACCCTTACCTACCCTCTCTCATCAAACACGACGAAAACAAAACACAATCCCTTCCCGCCAGCAGAAACTTTTTATCTAGCTTCGAGTTTTGAATATTCTGTAGTAAGTATACGCAAAATAATCAGATGTAACGGCTCTATTCAATTTACCTAAGTATGATCGTTGTGTACAAGTAGATATTTTATTCAGTATTATTTAATGTCCGTGAATCTATTAACGATGCCGGAGGACGAGTTACTACCCCCTCATAAGATAGGAGGTAAATCGGCACATGAGGCAATCTGAGATATTTTTCTGATGCTACGGGTTAGTCACAAGCCTCCGCTTTCTTATGCTTATGGAATTTCGGTGGCCTCCTTTCCGCACGGTGGTTATTGCTGCGCCATCTTCCCACGTCATACATATCTATGTTACAAGACGACCTAACCTGTCTGCTCAACATCTATGTAGCCGCTAATTATTCAATTAGTAAGGAATTGTGTAGCAGAGCAGAAGTTGGGTTGATCTAATCGAGCCATTGACACGTAAAGACAATGTTAGGAAGCTCCAATCAAGTGTGCTAATGTGCTCTCGCCTAGTAATTACATATAGCTGACATGTGTTTAATACACAAACCATTTATGTACAGACTATCTTCTGCCAGCGACTTCACTTGTTCCCCCGACCCCACCTCGTCGCATCACTTTGCCTGCCCGCGCAATAGAGATGTTTACTGGGAAATAAAATCCGTCAGTCAGATAATTTAATTTAATTTAAAGATACGTATTTTTTGCTTTATCTTATTAAAAAAACGCATTTAAGTTGGGGAATGGGGGGCTCGCTACGTCACAAGTCAGTATAAAATCTACCGGGAAGTGTACGTCATGCCACATTTTAACTCAATGTATTGCCGTAATTTTTGAATACGTAAAAAAAAATATCTAAGTACCTAACGCACAAAAAAAATTTTTTTCAACATCCCTATTACCTACTTTGTTTTCGCTTAGCGTTTTTACAATTTTTTTTTTTTTGCTCGGCTTATATGGGTCCTAGCATGATCATTAAGCAGATTTAAAAAAAAAAACTGCTGTTCCATACATTTTGACCGCGTAGGTATTGTACTTTTCTATGAAACAGCAGATTTTTTTTTAATAACCGACGATAAATTTCAACGCTGTACTGAATGCATGGTAACAGGCTTCGCGTCCATGTCCCTGCTAACCTATATATTTAAATGCTGTACGATTATGAGTGACATTGTGTGCCGTAAAAAGTAAATAAGAGATTTTTGTACGAAAATCAGTAAGTAATAATAATGTTTTTTACCGATCCGTGTGCTAGCATAATCAACCTAATGTCACTGCTGGACACAGGCCTCATTTCTTCGAGAGGGAGTGGGCTATAATCTACCAGAGCCTAGTGCGGGTTGGCAGATGTCACAGTCATGTCTTTTAATTTTTAGTTCTATAGGACATGCCGGTTTCTTCACGATGTTTTCCTTCACTGTTTTGAGAGCAGTGGTGATGAAATTTTTCACACAAAGTTTAGCGCTTGCCTGGGTTCGAATCCACGACCTACAACTCGTAAGTCACAACCGACGATGGTGAAAATAGCAATACTTCATTACTGGTTAATTGGTTATAGTCAGTATTGCTAAGTTTTAGGTTGACCTACTGATAATGACGGTATTCATAAAATTATTGTTTAAAATTAGAATTCCTTCTGTGTCGTTTAAAGACATGCACCAAACCCGGAATATCCAAGCCATGAGTAGTGGTGGCCCAGTGGTAACGGCCCCGACTTACGAGTTCTATGTCGTGGGTTCGAACCCAAGCAGGCGCTTTACTTTGTGTATTTCATCACCACTGCTCTCAAAACGGTGAAGGAAAACATCGTGAGGAAACCGGCATGTCTTAGACTCAAAAAATTCGAAGACATGTGACATCTACCAACCCGCACTGGGCCCGCGTGATGGATTACGGCCCACTCCTTCTCACAGAGAGGAGGCCTGTGTCCCAGCAGTGGGAACCATAAAAATAGTGTCTGTTCTTAGTTCGAACCCTCACCTCATAACGTAGAAACCAATGGGCCAGCTACTGCTAGCCGAAGTATAAAGTTATAAATAACTACATTTGACTAAAATACCGTTATTTATCGCTTGTCAACCACTGCGACAGGTACATACAGCCTGTTGAGGTATTAAAAGTGCTTTACCTCTCATGAAATAAAAAGATTTTCGTAACAGGTGGTCGGTTTTTGTGTGTGGGCTGACCGTTTCATTGGCATCGGATTCTTAAAACAAGAAAAATAACCAAATCAGATTAAAATGTTAAATCTAGCAGATTATAAGATGAAGTAAGTAAATTATAATAGCTTACTGACATTGGAAGCTATTTATATTTGTTTCTCTGTGAATTAATGTGAGATATCAAAGACAAAATCTTTATTTGTAAAAAGTGTAAATGAAATAGGGTAAAGTTTGTAAATTGTTTCGCAAAAAAAAAATACACATTATAGTATTCTAGTAGTAATGAGTAGGTATTTGCTAAACTGCAAAGCAGTTTGTCGGCAGTTGCAAAACAGTTTGTCGGCAATAAAGATCATTTTGTCCTGCTGGGGTGCGCGGCGTACACATTAATTTAGTAGGTACTAAATTACACTTACGCATCAGAATTCGTTAAAACTAAATGACATGAAACTATCAACAGGCTAAAAATAAATGAGATCAATATGACCATTGAAAGAAAATTCTTGAAGACACCAAAACTTAGTGCGGATTTTACCAATGAAATTGAACGCGTTCAGCACTTCTAAACGCGTTTAGGAGCTGTCAGTGAACAATTCCATAACAATTTTGACACTGACAGCTCTTGAACGCGTTTGAGAAATGCTGATCATGTTCAGTTTCAGAAATCAGTCCTCAGGGTGCGTTTTCACTCGGATCAACGAATCAGACTAGACCAGCTATGTGGTTTTGAACCAATATCTCCTCTTCGGTCCACTAGTCTCCACGTCACTGACAACTCATCCTTATTACAATTTCTAAAATCGTCAACCCACACTTAGCAAGCGTGGTGATTAAAGTTGACGCCAGACGCGGGACGTGACTGCACGCGTCGATGGCTCTAGCCAATCTGAAGCGAATCCTGCGTGGGATGCGCGACGAAATTCGCTTCAGATTGACCAGAGGTATGCTCGTTCGTGCTCTTTATGAGAAGAAGCAGTGGAAAATTTAAAGGAAAAGTAAAATTACTTACCAACTTTTTATTTTATCTTTTTATCAAAAGGAAATCTAGAAAGCTATACAAAAACTAAGCAAACAGATTATTGTCTGATTAAGGCATCCTTTAGAAGGTAAACCTCCATTAGCTGCCTTTGTGTAGAAGTCTTACAGTGCTCAGATAAAATATTAAATTAGCGTTTTGTTCAAACTAGGTAACTAGACGGGTATTTTTCTTTGGACTCTTGGTTCCTATTATAAAAGAAGCCCCCGGATTACAAGTTGTGAAGCGAAATAGAGTTCAGTTACAGAGTAGGTACAAAACGCTGAAAAGCTTGTTTAAAAAGTTTCAGTTGCTTAATACAAATGAAATGAAAACAAGAGATTTTTTTCTTATTAAACAATAAGGGTTGAAGATTATTAGCATAAGACCGTGGATGGCCCAAGGTAACCTATATCTGGAAATTGGATGCTGAGATCTTTTGGATAGTAAAGATTCTCATGGTTGCTATCCAAAATATCTCAGTATCCAATTTTTTTGACGGCTGTAATACGCATAGTCCACCAGACCGTATTTCGGCCACGGCGGTCAAACTCATCGGAGACAAGCCTTCGGCGCGGGAGATATTATAGTGCAGAAGTGTGCACACACTTGTGCACTATGAATGTCTCCTGCACAGGTGCACTCTTTCTTCCCTTACTCTCATAGTCCGATGGGACGGCAATCCGACACAACCGGAGAGAGATCAGGCGCAGGACTGACGACTTAACGTGCTTTCCGAAGCACGGGGGTATCACACCGCCAACTTCCAAACTCCGATCACGTACCGACATAAATACACGTTTTAACGGTCAAGCCCCGCAGTTTGACACTGACGCGCCCCATTACGTCACTTTTGACATTTTTCTGAATTTTTCGGAGTTACCTCAGAGTAATAACTTAGTTATTACTGTTTGTACACGGTGTTACCTATCATTTTTTGATAATTTTATTTCTAATTGACAATAATATACCTCAGGCCATAGAGAGAAACAACCGACAGACCAAACGGAATCTCCGTATGTATAGCCCCACCGTGTCCAAAAGGCTACGCCGTGAAGCGCGTATCCCAATGGATAGGGTCGAGCTTGAAGGGGGTGTTAGTTTGCTATCCAAATGGATATAGTCGGGTTTTACCGGTTAACTGAGGAATTCCTAATGGAAAAACCTAATAGCTCTTTATCCAACTGAGAATTGAACCCAGGACCCCACACTTAGCAGTCGCGCTTGTGACCACGAGATCAACGGGGCAGTCATGTAATACGTCACATTGTCATCAAGCAAGCCATTCATGAATTAGGACCCACAGTTATATATAACGTCAATGTAAATAGGTACGCTTGTACGTGTTTCCAATTGTTAAATCTTTATCTTATTTAAACTGTTAATATGTGAACATATCATGGCAAAACATAGGATACCTCCCTATGTAATATAGCAATGTCACATACATAACAATAATAATAATAATGGCAACACTGATACGTCAACGACGTAATTTTTTTTCTCTTATCTCATAATTCGCTTATTTAATTCTATTCAACTTATCGTATATATACAAAAACCTCAACAAAACTCCAATAATAAACAATATAAATAAATAAAATAATCTACGATGAAAAAACGGAAAAAACCAAAAATATATATAAAACTCAAAAATGACAGTGTCAAACTCGGACTCCTGTAAGCGATAAAAAATTATGAAGAAGTGAAAAATGTTGACGAGATCAGCAGCTCAACGTGCACGCCTACCACCCCCGGTCTCGCCGCTCAGCTCCGCCTCGCCGCCGCCGGTACCCAGCCCCATCGTGAGTGCTGTGTCGACACCGGCCGCGGTAGTTGCGTCGAGCTCGAGCGACGAGTATTTCTCCCCGCCGACGTCACCAACACCTGCACGTCGGCAGGGGAGAGGCCGGCCACCGAGAAGCTTGGGACTTAGGGGCCATCCGGCCCCGAGCCGGGTCCCCGCTGCCGGTGGTTGTGTGCAGCGCATGAGATGGACTCAGTCTATGAATGAGAACGTCATGCGCGCATATTACGGGTCTACAGAGGGAGGAACTAACCTCACTGCGTACCGTGTTAGGATGCTGTCTCTGTTTCAGGAACTAGAGCCAACCACCAACGTCTCGGCCCAACGACTGTCGGATCAGGTGCGTGTCATCCAACGCAATCATAGGTTGGACGATGCCGCACTTGATAGGCTGCGCTCAGAGGTACTGAGCAACCTTAGCGTTTCAACTTCAACACCGACCGCGGCACAAGCGTCAAACATTGATGCAATACCGCCGCGGTTCAACCAAGATGTGCAAGAGGAAGATGATAGGGTTGCCACAGTAAGTAGCCAGTGTAACGTTCGATTGAGGAGCGCACTGGAGGATGCGTTTCTCGAGTATAGGTACACTCCGACCGAACTTAGACCCCGATTACCACGCCTACCCATGCACAAAAAAAATAGGGCGCTGGTGTGTGCCCTGGACTCGCAGCTTAAGAATTTTTTCGAGAGCAGCGAGGATCTCATTGATACACACTCGATCATGTACTGCGCGGCTGTTGCGGCATGTCGGTTAGCAAATGTCAAGTTCCCAAATTGTGACGGAGCTAATCGACCAAAACCAGCCGTACCAGCCTGGCAGTGCAGGATCGAGCGACGTATCAATGGGGCTAGGGTACTCATCGGCAAACTATACTGCTTCAGGGAGGGCAATACTCGACCACGAGTGATGCGCTTTGTGAGGCGGGCATTCTCGGGGACTGGAATCAGCCCTCGAGAATACATGCCCCGCGTCACAGAGCGCATCGACTTCCTGAAGCAGAAAGTTTGTGCGTGGGCGAGCCGTATTCGGCGGTATAAGCGGCGAGTGGATCGATTCACGCAGAATCGCATGTTCCAGAGCGATGAGAGGTGGGTATACAGAGCTTGGGAGCGACCTGAACAAAATGTGACAGACGTGTGCCGCCCGGATGATGCCGCCACGAGTGCATTCTGGCGCAACATATGGTCGGTGCCCGTCTGTCACGCTGAGGCTGGCTGGATGCAGGATGTCGAGCGAGTGTGTGAAACTATACCAGAAATGGAAAAAGTTGAAATAACGCCATTAGATGTAGCCAGAGCAGTTCGTCCGTTACCGAATTGGAAATCACCGGGACCGGACGGACTGCACAACTTTTGGCTAAAATGGCTACATAGTTCACACACTCGCCTGGCATCTCAGTTCCAGTCATCCTTAGAGTCTGGGTCGCTACCACAGTTTCTAACAACAGGCGTTACCCACCTGCTCCATAAGTCAGGTAGTCCCGCGGAACCCAAGAATTATAGACCAATCACATGTTTGGCGACGGTTTATAAACTTCTTACATCCATTTTGAGAGCGAAAATTAACACACATATTGACAAAAACTCGATCATGTCTGCCTCTCAAAATGGATGTAGGAATGGGTCCCGCGGTACTAAGGAGCTACTCCTCATCGACATGGCCATAAGCCAACAGGTTCGTCGAACCCGCAAAGATCTATCGACATGTTGGATAGACTATAAGAAGGCCTATGACTCAGTGCCACATACATGGCTCATGAGGGTGCTGGAGTTGTACAAGATAGATGCAACTCTGCGCGCCTTCCTGATGTCATGTATGGGGCAATGGAGGACCGTCCTTCGCTATCCAGGATGTCGACAGATTCAGGGGAACGATGAGCCTGTATGGATTAAACGGGGAATATTCCAGGGCGACAGTTTGAGTCCACTTTGGTTCTGCTTAGCTCTGAATCCTCTAAGCACACTGCTGGAGGATTCAGGTCTAGGCTATCGGTTGAGGAGAGGTGGTCAGGTCATATCTCACCTCCTCTACATGGATGACTTGAAACTCTTTGCCCCCAACAAATTGCGGCTGATGGAGCTACTGAAGGTAACGGAAACATTCAGTAGCGCCATCAGGATGGAATTTGGTGTGGACAAATGTGCAGTCATGCATGTAAAGCGAGGGGAGATTATGGAATCCGAGGGAACTCAACTCTCGGATTCCATACACCTTAGATCCCTCTCCTCATCCGAAAGCTATAAGTATTTGGGTATGTCGGAAGCGTTAGGCATCAACGTTGCTGACATGAAGCAATCGTTGAGGGAGCGCTTCTTTGGGCGCCTGAAGAAGGTGTTAACTAGTCTTCTTTCAGGCGGAAACAAGGTGCGCGCCTTCAACGGTTGGGTCATGCCGGTGCTGATGTACTCTTTCGGCATACTCAAATGGACTCAGACCGAACTCGACGCCCTAGACAGGAGGGTCCGTACACTTCTGACCGCAAACCGGATGCATCACCCACGTTCTTCGGTGATGAGACTGTACATCCCGCGGAAGTGCGGGGGTCGAGGGTTTTTAAATGCGAAGACCCTCCACAACCGCGAGGTGTGCAGCCTCAGGGAATATTTCCTAAAAGCCGAAGTGGGTATGCACCGTGATGTGGTCGCAGTGGACAAGGGACTCACCCCGCTCTCCATGGCTAAAGAGAACTGGCGCAAACCTGTGGTACTTACTACAGATGACCGCAAGGAGGTATGGCAAAGCAAGGAGCTTCACGGGCGCTTCTATCGGGCTCTCCATGAGCCCGGTGTAGATTTCTTAGCGTCCGTATCCTGGCTACGTTTCGGTGACCTTTTCGGGGAAACTGAAGGTTTCGTCTGTGCAATTATGGACGAAGTTATCTTGACGAATAACTACCGGAGACATATAATGAAGGACGGTACGGTTGACGTGTGTCGGGCATGCCACCGTCCGGGTGAGTCCATCAGACATATTATCTCTGGCTGTTCACGTCTGGCTAACGGCGAGTACTTGCACAGGCATAACCAAGTGGCTAGGATTATTCACCAGCAACTTGCTTTGAAATATAAACTTGTGGATTCTGAGGTACCGTACTACAGGTATGTGCCCGACCCAGTTCTCGAAAATGACCATGTCACGTTATACTGGGATCGGTCTATCATTACTGACAGGACTATTGTTGCCAATAAGCCTGATATAGTGGTGATAGACCGATTAGCGCGCCGCGCAATGATAATCGATGTTACCATTCCCCATGACGGGAACCTCGTGAAAGCTGAGAAAGAGAAACAAATAAAATATCTCGACTTAGCGCACGAGGTTGTCGACATGTGGAATGTGAGCTCGGCTATCATTGTGCCGATAGTCGTAACGGCCAACGGCCTGATGGCCGAAAGCCTCGACCAACATCTCTCGAGGCTCTCGTTAGGCGGTTGGATCAAAGGCCTGATTCAGAAGGCAGTACTCCTCGACACGGCTCGCATTGTGAGGAGGTTCCTGTCTCTGCAGCCCTAACCACCGGTAGCTTGGACCCTGCTCCCGACACCGGCGGAACACTATTTTTTATATTTTTAAATGTTTTTTATATCTTTTTTTAAGAAATATTTAAAAATGCAAATTAATATGTATATAAATGAATAAACGAAATAATAATAATAATAATTTATTTATTTATTATCTCATCACAAATGTTGGTTTGGACAGAAAGTGCTTAATCTAAAAAATCGGGTTTACATTTGTGAGAGACTGGTGCCCGAAAAAGGCATAAAATACCTGTGTTACGGGTCACCAGGCCCCCCAACACTTAAATATGTACAAATTGATTTAGATTATATAACAATATTAGGTGATGAAGTTGACTCCATGTCTACATCTAGGTAAAATATAAACTAAAAATTAAACTATCATAATTCTAGGCTGGACATACATAATTATGTAGTGTAAGTGTATGTATGTGTGTATGAGTGTGTGTGTATGTAAGTGTGAGAATTTGTGTGTGTGTGTGTGTGAGAACTAGTGTATGTTAGTGAGGGAAATATAAAATTAGCGAATAGGGATCAGAAGACTTTCGGTTGACTGATAATCGAGAGTTTTAAGCCACTTACATACATTAAGTTTAAAAGCTGATCTAAGCATGGGGTATATTAGAAGTGTGGTATTGATTTTATTATACAGATATCCTCCAAGGTAACAATAAAACCTTTGTGAGAAAATGGTACGAAAGAAGTTAGTAGGACAGACATAACCTTTCCTTCGCTTATCTTTGTTGAGATTAGGGTCATACTTTATTTCTGTATGTTTTTTGCGTAATACTGCGAATATGAAGGTCTGCCTGACTGTCAGAGTATCCCATCTTTTATAAAGCTCAGCAGTTGGATAACGAAAAGGGAGCCCAGCTCCCACCTTGAGTACGGCTCTCTGTGCTCGTTCAACTTCCAGAAGGTGCACTTTTCCTGCTCCTCCCCAGGAAGTTATGCAATAGTTGACTATTGACTGACAGAGTGCTGAGTACACTGTTTTGGCAGTCTTAATATCCGCCACATGTCGTAGTGTCTTAAAAATATATATCAGCTTACGAATTCTAGTGACGAGAATGTCTATGTGAGGCTTAAAAGTTAGTGTCTGATCGATATACACTCCAAGATATCTAATAACGTCCGTTCTTTGCAGGGGTGAACAAAGGCATGATGGAGGGGCCAAGTAGGTACAAGTGTGAGCAGTAATATTGAGAGTTGTGGGTGGTAGCAGGTTTCTTCTAGTTGCAAAGGCAATATATTTGGTTTTTGATACATTAAGTGTCAAAACATTGTTTTTAAGCCATTGACATACTTCATTGAGACCATGTTGAGCACTTTGAAAAACATCTTCCCAACTTTTCCCACAAAAGAAAAGCGCAGTGTCGTCAGCAAAAGATAGCAATTTTCCTTGTTTGAGTTGGAGTTGACACAAGTCATTAATATACACAAGGAAAAGGCTAGGACCCAGGACACTACCCTGCGGCACACCATATTGCACAGAAAGTTCGTCACTAGTCCAGTTGTCAATTTTCACTCGTTGCTTCCTATTACTTAAATAGTCTTTGAGCAGTTGGAATGGAAGACCTCTGACACCAATTTTATCAAGTTTATGTAATAACAATGGAATAGGGACCGTGTCAAAGGCCTTGGCTAAGTCGAGGAATACCGTAACACACTTCTTGCCACTGTCAACATTAGTAACAATATGGTTTGTAAGTTCATGAACAGCGTCATCAGTTGACCTTCCCGAACGAAAACCAAATTGCATAGGTGAAAGAAGGGCGTTTGTCTCAAGGAAGTTCATGAGGCGTTTGTTGATCAGTCGTTCTAAGACTTTAGACAACGTGGGAAGAATCGAAATTGGTCTGTAGTTGTTAATGCAGCCTTTATCGCCTCCCTTGTGAATAGGTTTAACAAGAGCTATCTTCAACGCTAGTGGAAAGGTACCAGTAGTAAAGGCCAGGTTGCAGATGTGAGTGAGTGGACATGTTAGCTGCTTAACGTAGCGCTTTAAAATTTTACCCGATATCTGATCTACTCCAACAGCTGCACCCTCTCTCAAGTTCATCACGAGGAGTTCCACCTCATTTTCATCAGTAGGAAGAAAGACAAGTGAGTTTGGTGATGTGGGAATAGAGGTCAGGCAGCAATTCGATAGATCGGTGTTACCAATAATCTCTTCCGCCAGACTCTGCCCAACGCTCGTAAAATATTTGTTAGCGTCATTGACACTGCTTTTAGGATTATCAGTCTTGATTAGAGCCGAGGAGTGATCTGTCTTTTTGTTCGTACTACAGATATTTTTGATCACATCCCACAACTTTTTACTGTTACCTTTTGAATTTTCAATTTCCTGTTTCTCATATATTCTCTTCTGTTTTTTTAAGATAGCGTTGCAAAAGTTTCGGTATCTTTTGTATGTTAAATTAAGTGCTTCATCGTTAGGTTTCCTTTTAAGCTTTTTGTGCAGATTGTCTCTATTACGCATACATCGTAATAAACCAGCAGTAATCCATGGTTTGTTTATTCTTTTCCTATTAGACACTTTAACCACATATGAGTTATCCTGAATGGCATTGTCCAATAGGGAAATGAGTTGATCAGTAGCTGCATTGGCATCATTACAGTCAAGTATCGGTTTAAAGTTAGTTTCATTTATAGTGTGGTCTAATCCGGTATAATTGATACGCCTCATCGTTGAAGAAGGCGCGCAGTGTTTTGTAAGTAGGGTAATAGCAACGCCAACACATTCGTGATCAGTGACTGAAGATTCCGCAGTAAAGCAGGTGGCTTCCAATTTAGTTTTAATCATAATATGATCCAGACAAGTGAAGCCATGAGTGGGTATGGAATGAGCGGGAAGTATACAATGACTAGCCAAGACATTGAGGTATTCGAAGGAGCGCTTATCATTAGTGTTAGGAGCTATGTCAATATTTATGTCTCCACAAATGATTATATTTTTGTAGTTGGATAGTTTTTTTAGCAGCTCATCTAATGAAGTACAGAAACCACTCGTATTACGCTGACCTGGAGGGCGATAAATTCCGATAATGCATGTATCCGTGCTCAGCTCTAACAAAAGACAATTAGCATCGACGATGGGTGGTTCCTCAGCTAAAATTTTGTAACTGTTTTTATGATAGATGACAACACCTTCATTTTGAGTGTTGTGAGAAGTCGTAGAGTTACAGATATAACCATCCAGCTCAGGTATGGCTTGGGTAGAATTAAGCCAGCACTCCGTCAGAATAAGTATATCCCAATCAATGTCCGAGCGAGTCAATAATGTATTAAAACTAGGCATGTTACATTTAATGCTCCTTATGTTTTGGGTCAGAATTTTTAGATTATTGTTTGGTTTTGGTATTATGGATTTAATATCTTCTACCTCGCATGTCAAGGAATTGGCTACCACTAAAGAATCGAGACTGTGGTGAATAGATTCAAGACATAAGTTATCGAATTTTAAAATAAATTGTCTTTAAGGATGACTTAAGGGATATGAAATGCACAAAAGATACATCGAACTGTGGTGTACAACAGATTAAAGAGAATCGGTGATAATGGTGATTGTAAACGGTGTTATACAATGTAAGTGTAAGTGAGTCAGTTGTGAATGAGAACTGTATATGTTTGGCGAGTGTGTGTCCAGAATTAATTAAATTGAATAAAAGAATTACAATGCATACAAGAATTTTTTTAGAGCTTATTTTCGTGATAAAAGTGTAGCATTCGTTGTTTATTAAAACGGAAATATAATTATACAACATGAGAGCTAGCACTATTGCAACTGAAATACAGGATAGATGTGTATATTTACCATATGAGGTTTTCAATATGCAAATTACAGCAATTGAGTAGGGAAAGGCTTTAAAGAACTTAATTACTAAGTACCTATTATGAATCAAACACAAAAAAAGTAAAAAGACAGAAGATACTAGCAACAAAAAATAGTTTACATTCAGTCACATTATAATTTTGAGTATTTCAGCTTCTTCTTGAATGCGAATAGGTACCTGACCCTCCTGCTTCTTCACGTATACCTTGCCGTAGGATGTCCACGTTGCCGCGAGTTTATTGTTTTTAACATATCCTCTTGCCACGTAGTACAAGCGTTGAGCTTTAGTGGTTAGGGACTCGGAGATAAAGATTGGTTTGGCTGGCCCCTGTATTTTTAGAAGGACCGTATTAAGTTGAGGCTTCTTTGCTTCTCGATTGGCTTTATTAAACTTTTTGGACGTTGATACCATAGATTCCTTTCTGGTTAAAGAAGTGAAGTCAACAATAATTGCCTCGGACTTAGATCGGTAAATGTCTCTAATTTCCAGGTCCAGAATAGGAGTTTCCAATCCAATAATTGAGCCGATATCTTTGATAATGTTGGTCATATCCTTTTTATTTTCATTGTTTTGTTTCGGGATATTTCGAACTTCCATTAAAGTAGAGCGCATATTCTTTTCAGAGTGTTCCAATTTATTTTCCAAAGTCTTAATGCGGGCTTTGTAGTCAGTATTTTCTTGCACCAGACAATTGATTTTAGACAAAAGTTCGTCATATTTGGCAGACATGAATTGTACTGATTTATGCATTTCTTCGTTTTTATTGGTAAGGGTATTCACTGAACTAGTCAAGGATTCGAATTTTAGATCTATTTGTTCTTTGAGCTCGGAGAACATCAATTTAACGACATCATCAGACGGAGTGGAGTCGGAGTCGGAGTGATCACAATACTCATTAAAAGTGCGCTTGAATCGTTTTGCTGCTTCGCTCGATGTTTTATTGATTGCAGAGTCCGACCCATAATGCATCGCAGTTGGAGATTTTACTGGTAATGTTGAGCTCTGGGGCGAGCGTTGAACAGACATAATGATAAGAAAAATTTAATTTATTTCCAAAAGACAAAAAGTAGATGTTGGTGAGCAGTATCGAACTCGAGTCACCGAGCGCTACTATCTGAGCTGTTCGGACAGGCGCTATCTCGGTACAATTCTAACTTGTGAAATTATCAAGTAGTTTGTAGAACAACTGTGTGATTGTCATCGGAACACAATTTGTGTTAGTGGGTACTTCACAGTCTCACGAACAAGACTCATATAAATAATTTTTGTTTCTTGATTTGCGAATAATGTTCACATGCACTGATTTTACACGCGTAATTTTGCAATAGTTCAAAAGAATTTCGGTTTAGTTCACTTATTAGCAATAATTATGGCAGAAGTATTGCTAAACACACTTTTTACATTTATTGTTGCGGAGCTAACAAAAACACGACCGTTCGCTACTAAGTCAGCAGGGGGGGGGGGATAACGGAGGGAGACAGAAAAAAGGAAACGCCGAACTCATCTAGCAATATTTTTTTTCTTTATGTGACGTGTCAAAGTGATTCCAATATCCTAGAATAAATAAATTCATTTCATTTCATTGCAAGGAACTACTGACATGGCTATGACTCTTGCAATCGAGTTACGCTTCTTCCACATTAACACAACGTTCACAAACAAAGTAAAAAATAACAAAAGTAAGATACACCGCAGCGAAACCAGAGAAATAAAAACTTACCATAAACAAACCCGAGGTAAAATAGAGAGCTTTCCTATAAACAAGTAAAAAAGCTCTTCCTATTCATTACAGAGTTGAGGAAAGAATACAAAAAATGTATTAAACTCTTAACAAGGTTTCTAATAACCTTACATCATCAATATTCATCAGAATTACCATTCATGAGCTTACCTTTGACGCCTGAAGCCAAAGATGATTGGATTTTTCTTCTGTCTGTCTATAATTGAACGGAGGAATCAATTAAATTGAAATTGTGTAATGAATCAGGTAATTAATATGTACTTAGTTAAATTTATCTTTAGAATAGCTTGCTCCATTGAATAAAGAATGTACGACTAAAGAAAGAAGAAAGAAACAATAAGAGTAAACATGACGCTAAGAAAGAACAAAACAAGAAAATAACAATTTGGGGGAAAATATGCGTCACATTCACGCAACACGGCCAGCATAATGCTGCGACCCTATGCGTGACAGAGCTCCAGCGCTGGTTTTCAGCGAAGTGTTGGCCGTCAGATGGTACCAACCCATTTTTCGAGAGGTTGGTAGGTACTGTCAGCCAAGATGTCAGATTTTACACATCACATGCGACTTCTGTAAGTCTCGCTCGTTTTTTTTGAAGTGAAAAATTCTTTAGGTTTTCTTTAGGTCACTTTTTGGGTGTAAAAAAAATCATGGAACTCGTGTCATCGTAACCTAAAAGGAGAAATAAAAATAATAAAAAATAAAAATTGTTTATTTGCACCTTCAAGAAATAAAATACAGTTTACAAAAGATAAAATAAAATAGGCCTTAAAGGTAAGTATGATTATAATATTAGAGTTTCAGCCAATACCTAAGCTAAGATAACTTAATATCTTGTAATTATAGGTATCAGCGCCCACCCTCGCTATTATAGTAGGCGATGTTTTTGTGCCCAAACTATAGGATAATTTAAAACAAAACAAAAATAACTTGTAGCACCAACAAAAGTGAAGAGAAGGTATAAAATGTTTAAGTTACAAGCATAAAATTTTGAATATCTACAGGATTGAAATCTTTATACTAATCACAAGAATTGGAGACTATTTAGAAAATGAAAAAGAAATGTAGACAATAGTGTGTGAGAACAAGAAGAGAAAATATGAATAAGCGATGTCTTAAAACTAAAATATTAAATATACCTACACGTATAAAGCCTAAATATATATATAAATACTCTCAGTTGAGAGGAAAGGTAATGCTCTTTTACTCACTTACTTAGTTTTCTCTTCTATCGGCAGTCCGCAAAGACTGCCCGACTTTTTTTTTTTGTTAAGACTACAACACAGTTTTCTGTCGGATCTACTGTAAAGATTGAGCACGCCTCCTCTTTAGGCCTAACTGTTCGGGCGACGACACTTTACGTGTAAAGGAGGTACCCAAATTTTTATTTTAGTTTACTGATTTGTCGTTGTGATTAATATGCATGCATAAAAATGCCAAATTACAGCTTTCTAGTACTAAGAGTCTCTGAGCTAAGCCGCGGACAGATGGACTTTGCCAAACTATAAGGGCTCCTTGTTGACTATGGAACCCTAAAAAAGCTTCTGGCACAAAACCTACCTATTTCAAGAGATACAGTTTTGTCATGGTAATTGTGTAATACAGCATTGTTTAACTGTCTTCTAGCTTCTGTAGGTTGTAATGGTTTCCAATTTACATCTCTTACAATTAGCTTCCAATTCTTAATAGAACATGTGTTCCCACTAGAGGCCACTAGAGCACGCATGTGATTTCAGACCATGAAAATAAAACGTTACGAGCTTAACAGGTACAACGTTTGCATCTGAAAATCAAGAGTTCTTGGTGTTGAAAACTGCAAATACACCATAACTACATCCTTTTACAGTTCATGTTATAGATATTTTAAAGTTTTAATCGATATTTTGGAAGCAAATCGTGCTGGAATTTCGCCAAATAAACCTACATCTTTTTGCACGTGCAAAACTTTCAGCTTGGTGTATCAAGTATTGGGTAAATCTCATAACCACGATATGAACATAATTATATTTGTCTCTCTCATATCCTGATGGTCGTCCACAAGTATTTGATTATGGAGTTCGGGGTATATACATCAAAAATAAACATTCGTCATCAAAGGGCTGTGACGGACTGCCGATCATACCCATATCTCCACGGATCACAGGTATAAATTACTTTTTTTGCAAGGCCTTTTACGAACAAATCAATTAAATTGGAACGTTTCGCTACGTGTATTGTACATTCGTAAAAGGTTGAGTTCAGTAAACTCATCTGCATAATTACTCGCACATCGTAGGAGTTTTACAAATGGAAAATTAATTACTTTTTTTTGGTTCGACTGTACTTTATTTATTTTCTGTTTGAGTTTCTTCTGTTTTTTATATTATACTTGCTGCGCCCCGCGGTTTCATACGTATACGTCTCAGTCCCGTGGAAATACTGTGGTAAAAAGTACTGCACATGCTGAGCTGGATTCCCATTTGGTGGAACCTTGAGACGCACACCTCACCTTGTATATTATAGTTGTATGTCATATTGTCACTCCATTTGTTTAAATACCTATGTTTTTTATTTTTTGTATATTGGCATCTTGTATATTATTCATCTTTTTACATAATTATATTCATGTTAATTGTAATTATTTAATTGTGCTTATGTGTGTCTGTTGTGTGCACTGAATAAATGTTTTATCTATCTATCTATATAAGTATTCTACGTCCTAAGTTCCTAACCCAAGTTATGGTCTACACAAGTGCCAAATTTTTAGTGAAAGCGTATTGCTCCGGCGCATCTGCGTCTATCGTGATAAAGCAATGCGTGCCGAAGCTTCGTGTTTTGTTCATGTTTTGTCCGCTAAATAGTTGTTGCGCTAATGCGGTGGTGACATTAGCGGTTTTGCCATGTTTATTATGTACCGCCACCCGGGCGATAACTGCTGCGCAGCCCGAACTATCGCGACGATAACCGATAATGGTTAGTCACATTTGCGGGCATCGTATCACTGTGCGAAGTTTCCTCACGATAGACGCAGATGCGGCATAACAAACAAACAAACCAACAAACACACTTTCACATTTAAAATATTCAAAGAAAAATAAAAAAAAATCAAAATATCTTTATTGTGGGCATATGTCAGGTAGGGGTCTTAATAATAAATTAAACTTTCAATATGTCCTGCCTACTAGGCATACAATAATTACGTATTATCATTAAATTTAATATTATTTTAGTTATTAATTAGGAATGCGATTCATTTTAGTTGTGATACTTCTTTTTCTCGCGTTCCAGCATGAACCATGTGAGAAGAGCACCTGAGAACAAAACTAACAGATGGCAGCAATGCTAGCGGCAGAAATATGGTGGTAGTATGTACTTTCCTAGACGAGCTTCTTTCCCAAGAGCTCTGCTACCACAATGGCGACTACGTTGCACTTTAATACTCCCTTCAGTCACGGTAGACGGTAGAATAACTAAGCCATATCTTAGAAATAAATGCCTACAGCCGCGCGGTACGTAAACATGCGATAGGGCTGCCCGCCTCCAGTATTTTAATTACATTTGCCTACTTTGTGTTTCCATTTAGTTTTGTGATTGTAAATATACTTTTTTTATCTACACAAATAAATAAAATACTTTGTGAATTGAATAACAAAACAAAACACAAATGCCTGAGGTTTTAAAACAAGCGTACCTACCGTATTAATTCATGAACCTCCTATAACTACCTATTTCACTCGTGTTATCACTTTCCTTTACTCTATTCACTTTATTTATTAATCCAGACATCTTTTTTTCGGGAGATAAAAGGAAATACTTATCCATTAAAAATACACACAATATGTACCTACCTACCAGTAAGTAAAATTATTTTATAGTAAGACTATAAAATAATTTTGTTGTTGTTGTTTGTTAATAATAATACCTTTCAAAGTTTCCAGGTAATCTAAAAAAAGTTATCTCTGGATGCGTTATTGCCAAATTTATGCAACCAAACACAGCAACAATATATCCTACTCGTCATATTAAATATGTACTTACTTACTTGAATTTATTTTTAGTGTAAAAATCGCGCGGTTATTGTTAAAAAAACAACACACCGTTCGTTCGTCACTGTGGCACAGACGCGACTGTCTGCGTACCTCGCGCATACCTCGATCGAGGCGAGTAGGTATAGCTCGCGCTTCGTCCGTTTCTATGAAGTTGGCCTACCGTCTACCGTGCTTCAGTGTTATTTAATGGTATTATCCATACCAATAAACCTCCCGACCGATTTTGGTCACGGTGGCCAATCTCAACGGAGATTAGCCAATTAAGCAGGATATATTATAGTGCACGAGTGTGCGCGCAAACACAGGTGCACTCTCTGTTCCTTTACTCTCATAGTCCGAAGGGACGGCAAACCGACACAACCGGGGAGAGATCAGACGCAGGACTTACGTGCTTTCCGAGGCGCGGGGGTATCACACCACCAACTCCCAAACTCCGGGCAGCTTGTGACGGAATGAGTTTACGTGGGGGGTAAAAATAAGACCACGTAACCTTGTCAGCATAAAAAGTATATTAATAAATGGGGTGGGTAGGTCTATGGTCACAAGATTCTTTCAACTTCCTTGGGAGTAGCGCAGTACTCTCCTGGCTCAGCCTGACGCGACGATGACCCCAGCGGGTGTGCCACGCTGCAGACGCCAGGAATGGTGTTGGTCGGCAGATGGTCGTGCCTGACCCGTAGACAGCTCGACGGCCACGCGGGTAAATATGTACCCGGCGCGGAACTCGGGCAGTAAATGAGGTACCGGAAGCGTAGCCGGAAGTTGGACTTGCTAGCCGGAATTTTGGACCCTGGAACGTGACGTCCAGCGTGTCACAAAATGACTAAAATTGTCATCTCCGCTGATTGTGACACCAAAGCATAAGCAAAGCGAGATGTACTAGTGCGCTTAATGAAGGTGGTGTGTAAATGTCACAATCAGTCGGAGTTTACAAAGATGGAACTGAAGATACACGACATGACTTGCACATTTTGATCGAATGAACATACATAAAAATGTGCAGAGCTAATGGCAAATAATTTGCATGATAAGCTGAAGGCAATTAATTTAATACAATGAATTGAGCAAAAAGGCACACGTCTTAAGTTGACCTAAATAGGTATCTACACACAATATAAAACATAGTTAGCTGTTCAACACTTACCCAGTATGGAGTTACGAAAACACAGAATTTAATAGGGTTGACTACTATGAGTCAATTAAAAATGTTGCCTGCTTTAGGCTTTGAAAAATTATGAAGACCACGTATGTAGGGTCACATGTGATCTAGGATCAAGTGAACGTGTGTCTTCGCCCGTAGCAGGAATTCGAATGTGCTGGTCATCCTGAGTGAAATGATCACTGCGGTGTCGCTAAGGTTAAGCCAAGGTCAGCAATCCTCACTCACGCGTTCGGATACGCCGACCGCGCACATCACTATTGCTTTATCAGCTAACTAATTACGTTTAGTAACTTAAGACATTCCTAATACTATTACGTCTGTGGTTAGACTTGACGTTTTATCGTTGTGAATATGTTGGAACTTGACAATTTGGGTTTTAAATATGTAAACAAATATAAAAATGCCTAGAAGAAGCTTAGTTTAACGTTTAAATATGTGATTTATGATTAATTAAAAAAAAGGGAACGTTACAACGTTACAAGCTATTGAGAACTTCCTAATGTAAAACCCAATAACACTTTTCCCGGCCTGGGAATCACACCCAGGACCAGGACGCACAACAGTACTGTAGCGTTTGTGACCCCAAGACCAACGGGACAGTCAATCCATACCAAAAAAAAATATACTAACTATAATATTATAAATTCGAAAGTGAGTTTGCTTGTTACGCTTTCACCCTAAAACAACTGAACGGATTCGGATGAAATTTGGCACTTGGGTAGACCATGACCTGAAAAGGTCATAGGTTACTTTCAACTTGGATAACAGACGAAGACGCGGGCAACAGCTAGTTTTAAATAAGAAAATAACGCTGTCTGTGGGTATGTGTGTTTTATATCGTGGGCAACTGCTTGTTCCGAATAAAAATTCGATTATTTCGAATCGCGAAATTATCGTGATGCTCTAAATCGTGGATTCGTGGGCCTGTTAAGCCAACGTGAGACTGATGACAAACAGAACACAAAATAAAGTAATACTTCAGATCCTCGTGTATCTGACGTCTCCTTGAAACAATGATCTGAGAGCTTCAGTTTTGATTGGCTACTTCATCAGAAAATGCAGCTATTGCCATACATTATATATATACCTTCTGCATCAGAGAATTTGTATAACAAAGGATTACTTTTCATTTTTTGGGGTTTCGTATTTTTGTAATATTGGTGAAGATTCACTTTAGAAAGAAAGAAAGAAGAAAGAAAGAAAATAAACTTATTTAACACAGACCAAAAAGCACACCATTTAGAAACTAGGTATACAGAAATCCTACAAATAAAACCGGCCAAGTGCATGTCGGACCACGCACAATGAAGGGTTCCGTACTTGGGATTAATTTATGTCAAAAAAAAACGTAACTGTCTAATTGTTTTTTTTTTTGTCCCATACATCGACATACTATTACGTCGTGGTCAATTTAACGATTTTCGTACTTTTTCCTTTACTTCTGTGAGACTTTTCATGGTTATAGGTCAACGGAAAGTACCCTTTATGTATCGATTTATTTGCGAGTACCAAAATAGGTCGCATAAATGGCCGTATTTTTTTAATGCGTTGACTTAGAAGCTTTATTTTTTTTAGAGCTCCATAGTGCGTAGGCCTACGTATTTGATATTAATTTCAACTTGATACCTCCACGCGTTCCTGAGAAAAAGGACCTTGTCAAGGTCCTTTTTCTCTGGAACGCGGATACACAGACGGACAGACAGACGGACGGATGGACAACGAAGTTCAACTAACGAAACTTACTTATTTGAAGATGACAACATCTAACAACGCTAAACACTACAGCTCACTAAGAATTATTTCAACACAGCACGTTTATACAGGGTTGCTGTGAAAACGACGAGCCAGCTGAAAATTCAATTTTAGGTCATAATAACGTGCGCCGTGCTCACTATGAGGAACGGTATTATTAAGGTGATGGCAGTAGGTGGAACCTCGCTTAAATTTACTTTGTATATCGGAACATGATTTCTGGAAAAATATTTTTAGCGAATCGAATGTTTTTACATATTGTGGATTTTCAAAGAAATTTAACTGCGCTTATACGGTTTTTGTTAAAATCCTTCATACAATTTTAGTTTTATCTGAGAATATTATGAGTACATTGTACAGTCACGACGTCACGAGCACCAATATGTATCCACTTAGCAAAATTCAAAAGTGATTTTCTCGTGTAATATTGAGAAGTTGTGAAGAATACGCCACATCACATGGTCGTATCTATAATGTAAGAAAACCGAGTTCATGGTCTTCAAGGCCGCTGGCAAGTGCCCAGACACCATTTCTTCAATTACTTTGAACGGCGCTAATATAAAGCAGTTGACCAAGTTCAAATATCTGGGCCATGTACTTGTCGACGACCTTAAAGACGATGCTGACGTGGAGAGGGAGCGCAGGGCGTTGGCGGTCCGCAGAAACATGCTGGCGCGCAGATTTTTTCGTTGTGCCGATCAAGTCAAAATAACCTTGTTTAGGCTGCCTTTGGTTAATATTGGCACATCTCCGCTCCTCTTTTCTCCTCTCCGCTCCAGTGGATAGGCAGCCTTAAAGCGTGCTATCCTGTCAGGGCTTGTACGCGGGAAGTCTATGGTTCAGCTGTTCACGGGGGACACTAAATGCCTTGCGCGTCCAATAACAATGTTTTCAGGATGATGTTGAAACTCTCTCGTTTCTGTAGTGCCTCGGGGACATTTGCGCAGTCGTGTACGGATGGTTTCCATGCTTATCATCAGGAAAAAGGTGGCATCGCTTGTGGGGAGGATTCGGCGGAGTAACAATAGCATCCTGAAAGTCGTGGCTGAGGACCCGAGAGCTCCTGTGCTGAGACATCTTATGCTGAATCATTGTCGGCATGAAATGCCTCGTAAGTTCACGACTCACTAAATTACAAGTACATGACTCACTAAATTGTATGTATGTTCCTAAAATTGTTATTAATCCTAGTGTATAAGTTGTAGTTATCTAAAGTGTGTACTAACTACTACTACTATGGTTCCTATGTTGTCCCAAATAAAACAAATTTTATTTATTTAGTTTATACATTCTCAAAATTTCAAACCAAATTAAAATAAGCAACTCACATTCTAAAGCAATACATTTCCTGTTACTTCATAAATGTAACAATTCAAACACGTCACAGCGAGATTAAATTCTTAATCAAAATAACTTCAATCCATGACACAACCCTGAGATGCTCACTCGACGCACACTCCGACAAATTCAATAACTAAACGACCAATATGGAATTCGCGGGCTTTAATCAAATGCTAAGGTTGTGAAAATGAACAATTCACCCGGAATATCGACGACAGAAGTTGTCAGTTCTGTCAGCAATCAAAGTTGGTTGGCTGATTAACATAGTTTTCACATCAAACTTGCTCCGATTAACTTCTGTAGGTATTCGTCGGTGGAACTTTGAGCAAGACTCGAGTCTCCAGTTCTCGCAGCGTTGTTCTTCAACGTATTGAATGTGAACTTGCAGGTTCTAATTAAACGGAGTTGTCTTTTTCTCGGCTTCCGTGGAAGGGTTTTTCTTTTTTAGGGTTCCGTACCTCAAAAGAAAGAAAGAAAGAAAGAAAAATTGTTTATTCTGCACAAACTAAACGCACATTCCAAAAAATACATTTATGACTCCTTTATAAGTTAGCCAACAGCCTCGTATTCAAGATTCATAACATATAAAAGTTTAACAAATTTTGGCTATTGCTTGCTGTCTGTGTCTGTCAGTACCAGAGGCCAAAGACAATTTACAATCTGTAATCTGTGATATATACGAGTAATACATTGCGTAATGCGTACTGTGTTGTGGCAATAACAAATCAAAACAAACAATCAAACTTATACAAAATGCCGATTGCAAAGTGGAAAATTAACCATTTTTGTAACAGCAAACAACAATAACAAGAAGAATTAAGCTGTGCGTCGTATTTGTGCAAGAATAGCTCAGTTGCTCAGCTATATTGCCGGGACTTCGGACGAACCTATTGTCAACAGCGATGATTTTCAGCAAAAACCTCGTGAAAAACGTAATGACGTCCCCCTGTGCTACAATAATAAATCAAGATAAGCAAAATTTTCTTACGGAAATGAGTGTTGAATATCTATAAAAGGAAAAAACTGAACCCTTATAGGATCACTCGAGTGTTTGTCTGTCTGTCTCTCTGTCCGTCTGACACAGCCAATTTGCTCCCAATCTAATGGACCAATTCAATTGAAATTTGGTACATATTATATGCATTTCTGTGACCCAAACACGGACGTGCAATGTAAATATAGTACATTACTGTCGCGGCCAGCAATTAGGGCATTGATGGACTATCGTGAAAATGTGGACCGAGGCAAAGCCGAGGCACAGGTACGAGAGTTCATCAATGCCTGGTTACGGCCAAGGCTTGTTTAGTACTTTTCTCAAACAATGCGCGGAAATTCAAACTAAGTAAATTAATTATAAATTTCAGAATCAATGACGAACAAAGAAAAATTTTTCACGTGCCAATATGATATGATCAATCTCAATCTCAATATGAGATGATACAAAGTATTGATATGATCATGATAAGTCGTCGGTATTTTTTTAATGCAGTATTGTTGTCAATCAATCTGCCTAGCCTTTTCCCAACTATGTTGGGGTCGGCTTCCAGTCTAACCAGATGCAGCTGAATACCAGTATTTTACATGGGTCAACCTCCTATCTGACCTCCACAACCCAGTAACGGGGTAATGGGTACGATACCCCTTGGTAAGACTGGTTGTTAGACTTTCGAATTTCTGACAAACCGTAACGACTGTCAAAGATCCACGAATGACAGCCGGGACCAATGGCTTAACGTGCTTTCCGAGCCACGGTGGAGTCTTGGTATATAAAGATAGCGTAGCTTAACCTGTTGGATCGACCCGTGCGGCTGTTTTTCCTTAGAGCCATTATGCTCCTCGTTAAGCAGAATTGTTGTATCGAAACTAAACATAGATATTGTTGAAATATCTAGACAGACAAAGCTGGCTAAACACTGGATGCCTCTGGCAGTACATACTTATTTTCATATTTCTTTACTCCTTAACAATGAAACTCCTACTAAAAAGCCCTAAAGCAGAAGCGAAGAAACTTTACTCTTCATAAAACCTTGTAACTGAAAATATAATATCGTTTAATTTATGAAGAATATGTGCGAATCTTTGGAAACATATAAATGCGTGGGCAATTCCCTTTCGAGTTACAAACTCCTCACAATCAATATGGCAGGATCCTGGCAAAATTGGAATCGTATAAAATATTGCCAGAGTCATGCCTCACAAAGAACTTAGGGTGACTTCGAAAGAGACAATTTCGGTTTTATGTAATAAGTTTTTCGCTTTGGAATATTGTAATTTAAGAAATTTCCATAATTCCTTACTCGGGAGAAGGTCTGGGCTTATTTGTAGTTTAAACAATGGTAGGTATGTCACGACATTTTTTTTACATTCTTCGTGTCCTGCTAGTCGACGCATTTTCCTTCCATTTGAGCTTTGCCTTACCTTTTTCATCTGTTCTGGCTTGAACTTGTTGGTGGGCGTGAATAATATGCATGCTAATTAATTAGTTTTATTTATTATGTAAAATCAAATCAAATCAGTTTATTGCAAACTTGTTGTACAGAGGTTGGAATAAGAGTAAAAGTTTCAAACATGCACCCTGTAAGGGCACTGCAAAACAAAACAAAACAAAATTAATAAATTACAATACATATAATTTTATTGTATTGTATAAGTATTTATTCTAGTTGTAGTGAAAACTTCTTTTGGCGCACCGCACACAGATTTTTCCGTAGGTACTCGTAAGTTAGGCTGATCCGTCACGCTCTGAGGTGAAAGGCTCGATCGGATGAACTCGGGACCGCCGAGTGTACCCGAGTGAGAAAGATTGTGTTCTATACCTTTTTGTCTGTCCTAAATAATTGTACTTTCTTTCTTTTCTTTAATCACCATACTACTTTTGTATGGAAGAATGACCGACTAGCGTACTCTTAAAGTATAATCACTTTTAAATTACCTACATCACTCCTTTTGTTCGCATTTCCTTGAAAATTTCCCCATTATTAATCAAGGAAGCCAATAGGAGCGCTTTTTAATTAAGAATTACATTATCTTTGACCTTTGTAACGGATTTTTAACCTTTTTTTCTAAGAACATGACAAAGCGCTAAGTATAATGAAGTGGCTCTGTTTCCGTCGCTGTACGGTGAAAGAAATACTAAGTTGTTTCTTTACATAAGGAATACAAATATTATAATTAAATGTAAACAACAAGATGTACCTTTTTATAAAGCCGCTGCTCCGTTGCGGCGGCCGGAATACTGTTTATTCTCCTTCTCTCGTATCGGCACATCTTGTTCGTGAACGGGCGCCGTCAGTTGAGACTGGTCATCTCTTTTCTGCCAAGGCTTATTTTAAATCTTATATTTTGAATTGTTTCTGTTTTTTTTTCACATTTTTCTCACATATAGAAACAAGAAGAATAATGTACCTACCCAGGATTTTGTAATATCTTTATTTGAAAGAGTGTCCTGGGAGTCTCTTGCCCGTTCTTCTCCACAGAGATCTACTTTTTGGAATGGGCGACTAGCTTCAACTTTCTGACTAACTGACCGACTCTTTGACAGTTAAAAAGTGCCTGTAAATGGTTTAATTGAAATAAATGCTTTGAGTTTGATCACAGATTAATACAGATGGGACACTCCGCAGTTTAGGTATGAATCTACAAGTACCCGGCGGGCTCGTCTCACTGTGCCTATTCAGCAGGGCTGCCGCGCGCCGTTTGTCGCAAGATATTAAAACTAAAAATACTAAAATGAAGGCAGCAGTTTATTGCATCCCATTTAGCTGCTTATATAATAAACACCCCTTCGTTTTCCGTCGGGGGTTAATAAGGATCCGAACGTAGTTCTTAAATATTCATTATTATTATTATACTTAGTATAGTTAGGTACTTACAAGTTCTGTTTACTTATAAGTTCAGGTTCAGGCTTTGATAAGTATAGGTAGGAAAGTACATAATTAAATAATATTTTTGTTTAGTGGTATCCGTGGTAGGTACACCACGGACTTAGCATAACCATATTTAAATATTATGTACTTAGTAATTTTTTTATTATGTAGACGACAGGGTTATTCGTACATACTTTTTTATTTGCCCAGTTACGTAGGTACATATTAATAAATAATGGAGACTAAACAAATTAAAGTACCGGCGTACTTTAATTTGTTTAGTCGATGTATTCGATGATTATTATTATTATTGAGTTTGAATTTGAAACATTTTGCACAGATGATAAGGTACAAGTTTCTCACTTGGTCATTCTCTCCACAGAATGCCTCGAAATGGGATAATAAAAACTCTCTGACGCTGTTTTCAGAATGCTGTTGCTACTGGTCCGTGTTCTGCCTAAGGGACTACTCACACTTATTCAGCTCTATTCAGCTTAAGCTGAATAAGTGTGAGTAGTCCGTAAGCTGTCAGTTCGATTTTGTGCAAACATTTTCGACGTGCTAGAAAAACCGGGTCCTTGGTGAAAACACTAGCCAGTCATTATGGTGGTTGCGGGGCTGACTATCCCAGAGCGTGCAGCCTAAGGCTGCCTGTCCACTGGAGCGGAGAGGAGAGGAGAGGAGAGGAGCGGACATGTGCCATTATTAACTAATCAAATCTAAACTCAGGGGCGGAGTCAATATTATATTGGTTAATATTGGTATATCTCCGCTTCTCTTTTCTCCTCTTCGCTCCAGTGGACAGGCAGCCTAAAAGTTGGCAACGTTGCAAATAGCTGTCAAATATTTATCTATCTTTATTCATTTGTAACAATTCCATACAGTAACATAACATCACATTACGCCTTGTTTCCACGAAAGGTTGACCAGAGCAGTACATTTCGACAGTTATGTTTAAGTTACATTTAATAGCTGGCGACCCTATTGCCATCAACCGGGCACAAATCCAGACACCGCGCTGATACCGAGAAATTCCAGAGAGAAAAACCCAATTACACTTTGCCCGACCCGGGAATCGAACCCAGGACTTCATGCTCAGCAGTAGCGCTTGCTACCACTAGACCAACGAGGCAGTCAATGGATTTTTCCATACAGTAGTATTGGCAAAATACGCTAATTAAATGATACCAGGCACACAGGTCGATCGAAGGTTAAGCTACGCTTACCGCGGTCGGTTCGTGGATGGGTAATCATCGATTACATTATCGAGACCCCTCCGTGCCTCAGAAAGCACTTTTAGCCGTTGGTTCCGGCTGTAAGTCGTAGATCTTTGCCAGTCGTTACGTGTAGTCAGATCTCAAAAGTCTGACAACCAGTCTTACCAAGGGGTATCGTGTTACCCAGTAACGTATCCATGGATCTGGTTAGACGGGAAGCCCGTTGGGAAAAGGTTTATAGGCAGATGTAAGGATCGTAGCAGTTGGTCTTCTGTAGTAGTCAGTAGAGTACCCCAATGAGAAGCAGTTTACGTCTGTAATATTGACAAATTAATCAAAACAGGTAAGTATTTGACTGTTAGTTGCGACGTTGTCAACTTTCACAATGCACTACCTTAAGGAGCTGATAGACTTGAGCATTCATTTGTAATGTGCATTCCTAGCGAATGTTACAGGAAAATAAACGGGAGCGTTTTAGCGAGCATTCTAGCGAATGGACAGCAACTATGCTCGGAACTTTTTGGCGAGCCGAGTCATTCTGTCATTGTTTCCGTCAAGTCAACCGTCAAGTCTGACATTTTCAAGAAGATTATTGTTTTGATGAGCATTCACAAGAACGTTCGCTAGAATGATTGTAAAAATGTTCGTAGCGATGTTTGGCTCTACGTTTGGCTCTGTTCGTTGTTCAGTTCTAAATTTTAAAACGGCGAATGCTCGATGTTCTTTTACAAGTGAATGCTCAAGTCTATTAGCACCATTAAGTATTACTAGCGGAAGCCATTTTAATACACCCCTCATGGCCCTACTTAGTTTCACAATGCAGTGCTAATAGCAACCATGCCTAAGAGAATACCTCCATCTGTAATAATTAATTTGATTTCCTGGAGGCATGTCTATTGATTTGTGACTAATCCACAGATGACGGCGCTGCACTAATTCAATTGCATTAGCATAGCAAGACAAGATTTCTGTCAATGGAGGTGGTAACGATCTACCGCATTTGACGTAATGTGGCATTATGGTGAAATAATTTATGAGAGATGAGGAGATAATAGATCTTTGACAGCCGTT
This sequence comes from Conistra vaccinii, assembly GCA_948150665.1. NCBI lineage: Eukaryota > Metazoa > Arthropoda > Insecta > Lepidoptera > Noctuidae > Conistra > Conistra vaccinii. Next base: position 2,077,666 of record OX411324.1, read on the forward strand.
ACAGGTAGTTAGAAGCCCGAAAAGTCTGACAACCAGTCTTACCAAGGGGTATCGTTTACGTAGTAATTGGGTTGTGGAGGTCAGATAGGCAGTCGCTCTATGTAAAATACTTGTACTCAGCTGCATCTGGTTAGACTGGAAGCTGACCCCAACATAGTTGGAAAAAAGCTAGGCAGATTGATTGATTTATGAGAGAAGAAGCTGTTAAAATTTGAGGATGCAATGTGGAGGATGTAAATAAAGTCATGGGGCAGATGATAGAGAGGGGGGTTCTGCTGGGGAATAGTTCTGTTTGTCGCGCCACTTCATCTTCCCAGCTAAAGCACCAGGAACTGGTGAAGGGCGGGCGCTTTTGAGGGACTGTGTTATGTAATTTTGACGTTCGAAAAGTGCTGATTCTGAACCTATAAACAACTATTGAATTTTGAATTTGAATTTAGAGAAATCTTGTAGACGATAATTATGTGTCAATACTTTTAACTATGATAATTTATTTACTTATAAAAATAGATTGACTGATTAAAATAAATATATTGAATATGACTGCTTCGCTGGTCTACTACACTAGACCGAGGTTCGATTCCCAAGTCGGGAAAAGTGTTATTGGATTTTGCCATCTAGAATTTCTCAGCAGCAGCCCGGAGTCTGGATTTGTGCCCGATTGTTGGCAATAGGGTCGCCCCATTACATGGGACTTAAAAATATCTGAAGAAATGTGAGTGAACTACAGGTACACCTCTGCCTTACCCTTCGGGGGATATGGGCGTGATGGTATGTTATGAAAATATATTAAATCAGTTTTCTTTGTTTAATTTGATTGCTGACCTAAGCCTTTTTGTAAACAAATACAGACGCCAAAGACTTTTTTTTCAGTAATGTGTTTTTTTTTATTAAAACAATATATTTAGATTGTGATGATATGTGCTTAGGTGCCTGCAGATTATGATATAATCTACCAATGAACAAATCCCGAACAAGTAACACCACAGGCCACAACACTGCTTAGCCTTCAGAAAGTATGTAACTCGAAACAAGATCTGTTTACTAAAAATGTTCTTTACGAAAGCCGATCAACGGGATCGGCTTCCGTACAAAACATTTACCAAACGTTCCAATTTTAATCCCAACTAACGATTGCACCGAATCTAGGAAACAACAAGTTAAGCCATTCCCAGCGACTGATGTTTTACGTTTATCTCCAATTTCCAGTCACCAAGCGTGTCCCGAAGAAGAAAGATTCCGACAGATTCCGACGGATTCCGAACGTCAAATGAAAATACTGCATTAGCACTTCTCCACGAACGTATGAGGATAAAAGCGTTAACTGAGAGAGGAAAATTTAATGGCGTGCCGCAGAAATCTGTAATCCGTTTTCGTTTTTCAAAGAGGATTAATCAGAATATTATTTTATATGGAGCTGGCGAAGGAGGTTGAACTACACGGTAGGCAGAAAGCATCTGCCTACCGTGTAGTCATCTTTACTACTTCTGTTTTACTCTTTTCTGAATTTACATGTCTATGAGCTGTCTTGTTCGAGATATTCAGAATTGGAAGTTCAGTTAAAATTAAGATAAAAATGATGGAGATTTTCTATTAATTTTTTATTTATTCAATATCTGTATTAACTATAACTTACATAAAGTCTGCCAAACTATATAACGGTTTGTCGCCAGTTGTTCTTTTCTAACAACGGATTAAAATTTTTGAAAATGTATGTTCTAAAAACCTTAAATAAGTGAACAATAAAATAATAATAATACCTACTACAGTCGAGATAAAAAATCTCACATTTAACAAAAAGGCATTTTAACAAACAGTAGCTTTGTTACAAACATATCTATGGACGCAATGAGAGATAATGTTTTTCTAGAACTCTTTTAAGCTTCGTGCAGACTAGCGCGACGCGACACTAGCTATTGTTATACCATGAAGTTTTCTTAGAAATTGTATTGTTCGTATCGCATCGCGCCGTCGCGTCGCGCTGGTCTGCACGAGCCTTTAAGTTGGTCCTTAGACTTGACATCCGTTATCAGTTTTGGGGGTAGCTCATTCACTAACGTTGGTAGTACTACGTACCTTGTGCGCTTACCAAGTTTTATTTGTTGATATTTATGTATTTGTTCGTGGCCAGCTTTTTTCTTATCTATCTAAACAAAAAGGCTATAACATTAAGGAAGGCGTTTTAGCTGCCCAAAGTTATCCTTAAACACCTATCTTCGCTGAGTGTAGTTTTATAGCGCTCTTAGGATGTTTATATTTAGTGCCACTTAACAAAAGTAGTATACTAAAGCTGGTTTGACGTGTTTTCGGACTAATCAGTCACAAACATCTAAGCTGCGGACGAGACTAATCTTCCTTTTCATTCTAGGACCCAATCTTTCTTTATTTATCTTCTAGAGTGGACGAGTAAACCCACTTCATTCGTTAATTCCATCACAGAGAAAATGTTTAAGTGGTCACATTACGTTCACTGAAATGTAAATAAAAATCCTGCAGATTTAATCTAGCGCTGCATCTGCCAGGCCAAGAACCACTTCTTGTTATAATTCTAAAACAATATTATCCTTATTCTGAGCAGGGAGACAAGAGACAGGAAGCTAGTGACACAAAGAGCGTTGTACCAGGAGCGCAGAACGTGCTAGGAAACGTTAACTGAGACAAACAAGCTCATTACCCGTGCGGTCGACCGACAGGGGTGCGGCGCGCGACTCATCAGATTGGCGTGCTGCTGCTATCTGTAAAGATTTATGTGTCCCTGGTACACACTTGGAATTATTCATACCTGTGTTTCGCGTGTTTGAATATCGTTTGTTTGACTCTCCTCAGCTCATTTCAAGGTTAAATAAATATCGTCTTCACAATAACGTGTTTTCTATTGTGCGAAAACGATTCCCCTAAATATTACAATTATTTGCAATGTTGGAACGGAATAAGATATAAAAGTTTACGAAACCGAAAAAAAGATGGGATGGGGCGGGATCATTTGCCTTTTGTCTGTCGCACTCTGTCAATGTACAAAGGAAACAATATTCGTAAAATTTACGCGAAAAGTCGTGGTATTGTTCTACTCCCCAATACAGATCGGAGGCAGATATCAAAACATAACAGAAAATCAACTCCAAATTAATACTGGTCTTATTGTACGCAGTGACAATTTACTCGTATACCTATTCGATTGAATATTTAGTATTGTTGAATTATAAACAAAAGCCTATCAGGATGTTTCAGTATCACTCGAATGCTGTTTTTATTCGTGGTTACTCTGACTCCGTATCAACGTTGCGACAAACAAATGCGCGACAAATGCTGAAGCGACAGTACGATAGGTCGACCATCAGCGATGCGACAGCACATCAGCTCGACGAACGTTAGCGCGACAGATTGTTTTCACGACCAACGATAGCACGACGGAACTTTTGATCGACGAACGTTATTGCGACCGATTGTTTTCACGACCATCGATGGGACGACGAAACTTTTGATTGACGAACGATAGCGCGACACAATTTTTACTCGACAAACTAAAGCACGACAAACATTTCTGTAATATTTTGTTGCTAATAGCAGGTAAGAAAAAAAAAAATTAGTTTTAGGTTCTTTAATACATGGATTTCGCTTACCTTGCTCGTAACTGAACTCGCGCACTGCAGTCATTTAACATTGACAATAAAGAATATTGCCAATAAAAACATTAAAAACGAAAGTACTTAGTACTTCACATTTTTTTGTTATCTGCTATTAGCAACAAAATATTATAGAAATGTTTGTCGTGCTTTAGTTTGTCGAGCGAAAATTGTGTCACGCAATCGTTCGTTGATCAAAAGTTTCATCGTCCCATCGTTTGTCGTGAAAACAATCTGTCGTGCTAACGTTCGTCGAGCTGATGTGCTGTCGCACCGCTGATGGTCGACCTATCGAACTGTCGCTCTAGCATTTGTCGCGCATTTATTTGTCGCAACTTTGATACGGAGTCGGTTACTCTATTTGGTTTCGCATTATGCCTGTAATTTCATGAACTTAAATAAAACAAACGGGAATTTTTTGTCGCGGTCAAATACCTTAAATTGTTTGTCCTCATGATTGTGGTTTGAATTTTTCCAGGTAAAAGGTTCAAAGAATGGAAAATTACACATTTATTTTTTATTTACATCCTTTGTAAACGACAACTCGTACTATGAGCCCTCCTCTGACACAATGTCGTTGATTTACTGTTTCGTTTCCACTTGGTGAACTCTCAAAAAATGAACCAAGGATGTTGTTTGATAGCAATCATGCTATTTGTGTACACAAAGAACTCATTTTGTCCTTTACAAAGTAACTTCGCCGACCTACAGCGTAGATCTGTGATTTCTTGAGCCCATTATCTGAAGCGTGGTAATAAAGGTCTTTATGTCTTAATACGAGATTTGGTATAATTATTGTGAACATCTTTATTTACTACGAAATTTAGAATGTTCGTTTTGGGGTCTGGTATACGTCAATAACTCACGTATGTTTGTATATGATACAACAAAGCGCTGATCAGTCTTCGAAACAATGTATTATGTTAACCTTTCAGGTATTATTGCTGAAATGTCTGTTACGTTATAACTAAAATAGACTTATTTGGCGTAGACGTGAGACACACGAGATCCAAGGATCTGCTGTAATACCTACGTTTAAATTTTCCTCTAAGAAATTATGAAAATCTGAATTTAAATCTTTATCAGTCGTAGAATAAGAAGAAATCATTATACATATATGTACCAAGTCATTAAAATAAGCGTAGGTATTATTTGTTGTGAACTTTCATCGTTATATTTGTGGAAAACCTTTCTTGTTAAAAGTTAGAAAGTGGAAAATTTATACCTATAAAGTATTTTAGTATGGTACGTCTGTTTTGTTTCCCAAGTAGTAATTATGTACGTAAAGAAAAGAAAGAAAGAACAAAAAGAAAGAAAAGAAAGAAAAAAAAGTAAAGAAAAGAAAAGAACAAAGGAAAAGAAAAGAAAAGAAAAGAAAGAAAAAAAAGAAAAGAAAGAAAAGAAAGAAAAGAAAGAAAAGAAAGAAAAGAAAGAAAAGAAAGAAAAGAAAGAAAAGAAAGAAAAGAAAGAAAAGAAAGAAAAGAAAGAAAAGAAAGAAAAGAAAGAAAAGAAAGAAAAGAAAGAAAATAAAGAAAAATTGTTTATTCTGCACCGTTCGCTGTGGATTGAATAAAAACAACCGTTTATTGTATGAAATAAAGTTAATAAAATATGTTTTCAGAGTAATTTATTGTTTACAATATTTCATCATCATTCTCCTGCCCTTATCCCAATTTTATTTGGGGTCGGCGCAACATGTCCCTTTTTTCCATACTTCTCTATTAGTCGTCATTTCAGTAGTTACCCCCTTTCTAGCCATATCATCTTTCACACAGTCCATCCATCGTTTCTTTGGTCTTCTCCTACTGTTATAGCCATCGACATTCACACTCAAAATTGTTTACAATATTTATGCACAATAATACACAAATTCAGAAGCTTTCGTTTCATTATTATAATACGGATGATGACAAAAAAAAATTGTTTTAGTCCGTTATGTTGACTATTAAAAAATATTGCACACGTATTTTTTCTATTTTTACGATATCAACAGATTATGGCGATACATTTAGTTAAAATGTGCCATGACGTCACGAGTACATAGGTAGATTTTATACTTACTTAATATGACGTAACGACCCCCACTCCCCAACTTTAATTTGTATTTTTTTATTAATATGATAAAGCAAAAAATACGTGTCTAATACTTTTTTAATATCTGACGGACGGACGGAAATTATGAACAAAGTAAATAATTTTACTTTAAGCGTTTCAGTATTTCAACGTGACTGGTCATAGTTCTTTAGAAATATGCTTTACCTTGCACGTCAACGCCTTTTTTTGCCCTGATATGAAAATTAAAACTTTATTTTCTTTTCACCCCATGACTCAAGCCTTATAGTATACAAAAATAGAATTATTTATTATTTCATGTAAGCACATGACATTGAGTAGTGGTGGCCCAGTAGAAACGTCCACAAACGAGTTGAAGGTCGTAGGTTCGTACCCAGGCAGGCAATTTACTTTGTGTTAATTATTTCATCACTACCGCTCTCAAAACGGTGAAAGAAAAGAAGACATGTGACATCCACCAACCCGCACTGGTTCCGCGTGGTGGATTACGGCCCACTCCCTCTCACTGAGAGGAGGCCTGTGTCCAGCAGTGGGAACGTTATAGGCTGATTACGTTTAACATGAATTTTGTACTCAATCTCTACAAAATCAGAATAAATCATAGACCTCTACACAGTTTTACATAATATCTAAAGCTCAACTCCCACCGTGCGCCATATCGCGGACGCACGCGCACCAGCCCGCACGACGCACCGTGGGAAACCTAACGTGCGTGGGTAGCGCAGACGCGTGCGTGGCGGTGCGTCCTCGTGCGGGCTGGTGCGCTTGCGCGATATGGCGCACCGTGGGAGTTGGCTTTTATGCGTTAAAAAACCGGCCAAGTGCGTGTATGACCACGCACAATGAAGGGTTCCATAGTTGGGATGAATTTATCCCAAGAACAAACATAACATTGTAGTTGAAAAACATGTTTTTCCATACAATCTAACTGCAAATGTAAGTTTGTACGCACAATATTGAGTGATTTACCATGTTATTTTATGACCATAGACTTCTAGGTTTTCCTGTAATCTAGAAGCATAGAACTATTCTCTGTATTAGGGTCAGTAGTTTCGGTGGTATGGGGGGGCGGAATGGTAAATTTTTGTCTATATTTTTAAATAACTTTAAAATTGTCGTTGCAATAAGCCCTAAAATACAATAGACGATGTACATCGTCTATTGGGTTCTGTTTTTTTTTTTTTGAGATACGAAACCCGAAAAAGACAAGAAGGGTTATTAATTCTGATGTTTTGTACAGACAAAATGCAAAGGAAGGTAAAACATTGCACTCTACCTTTAATTTAAATAGCAAAACCAGAAACACAGGATAAGCTTTTATGAAGACTACAATGGTAGCGCTCGGCGACAATTAGTCGAGATATTCCAAGTACAGCATTCCGTACGTTTTGTCCCGGGCAGAAACATTCAAATAGTTTCTCAAATAAGTAAATTTCACGTAGTTTATTGTGTTTGAGCTGTCGCTGCGGACGGTCTTGAACAATTGTCATTCTGGCGTACGGTACGCCTCGCTACACGTTTGTGCAATTGCGAATTCCGACGGGCGGTGAGGTAATATCAATATGTCGAGGGTCGACTACACGAAACTTGCTGGGAAAATTCACTATGCCGTCACTTTTAGCTGAACCCTCCGTAAACAATGTATTACTTACATTTAAACACGACTAAAATTGAATTGAGTTATGTTTTAGAGGTACGTTCTTAGATAGTTTAATGTCAATAAAATACTTATGAATCACACACATCCTGTGTGTGTTAATGATTCACGAATCTTGTCGAAATACGAAAATTAATACCTAGTTCAATAATTAAGGAGTAAAGTTAATATTTCTATCCAGAATATTTCAGAACGACTTATCTGAAGTTGAGAACTGTTGAGTGGGTCTAACCGTATTACGAAATAACTAAAAAGGAATTAAAACTTAAAATTACTGAGATCAACGTAAAATTATTTAGACTTATCTAATTAAACTATACAACTTGAACACCGAAGACCAATTCTGCCGTGCTAATTAGAAACGCAGTAAGGAAGGATTTTTGGAAAATTGAGTTAAGTTCTTATACTGCCGCGCTTAGAATTGCAGTAAGAAGGTTAATCTATATGTAACACAATTTACCAAAAATCCATCCTTACTGCGTTTCTAATTAGCACGGCAGAATTAAATTCTCAAAAACACTGCAAGTCAAAAAAATGTGGATACCAATACCAAGGCAATTATGACATGTCTTAGGAGCACTTATTCTAAAAGTTGGCAACGTCGCATATAACTGTCAAATATTTACCTGTTTTCATTAATTTGGCAATATTACTGTATGATAATTTTAAATGTGGCTAACTAGTGAACTAAAATTATGATTATAAAATGCAATAATTCATATCGTAACACCGAATACTTAGTTTAAGATGTAAAAAAATTAATTAATCAATCTGCCTAGCCTTTTCCCAACTATGTTTGGGTTGGCTTCCAGTCTATCCGAATGCAGCTGAATACCAGTATTTTACATGGAGCGACTGCCTCCACCTTCACAACCCAGTAACTGGGTAATGCGATATCCCAAATAAAATAATAACAATATAATTTGATATTGAATTAATCTAAACAGCGAAATATTTAACATCTATTTGGCGCAGCCGCGAGGCACACATTCCTGTTATAATATTATTTTACACTTTTTATTTCTTTCCTTTTTATTATCTCTTTTTTACTTGTGTTATAGTTATGTTGTGCTGTGTGTCTTTTTGTCTGTGCTAAATAAATGTATTTTCTTTCTTTCTATTTGCGACCTTGCCCACTTAACTTACAACTTCTGAGACAGCCCTCACATAGTTGATTAATCACACGGTTTTACGTGTTCCATTGTAGGGAGGGCTGGTAAACAAGGAGGTTGTACCTACAGTCAGATTAAAACGAAGGCGAACCCATTGCCATTGCGGTGTAATTCCAAATTCCACTTGGTGCGAACGTCGACACATAGCGCTGAGGTCTTACGTCAAGTGACATATACGTACAGCTATTACGTCTAAAGCCACGTAATTTGGTGGATGCACCTGCCCGTATTTTCACGGTACCGCTGTTACACTAGATTCGGAGCTAAGCTGAATTATTCTGACGTCGACTGTATTTTGATTTAGTTCTGTCGAGTAATTCGATTAGTGCTTTTTGAAGTGGTCGTAGATTAGTCTCTGCTCGAGTTTGTTTTAAGGATTACTGGAGATGTTTTTGAGATTAACTTATTGGGTGGTGTTTTGTTTTTCTGTTATGTGGGTTAGTACGTTTTTATATTTTGACTGTACCTACGTGGTGCAGGTATCGAGTGGGTTGGGAGTAGGGCCACAAAAGGGATGAATAAAAGGCAGCACGCAGCTGAGATGAGAACGAGGGATGTGTAGTGTTACACTAATGGATAGAATAAGAAATACTCATTTCTTATTTTATCCATTCGTGTAACACTACGCACTATGTACTCACATATGAGGAGGAGTCTGAAAGTGGCACCCAAAAGTTGTGCGGAAATCGGTTGTCATGGTATAGGCAGGTGATGCGGAGGAATGAGGAAAATGTCATGAGGAAAGTTTTGAGTATGAATTTCGATAGCTATAAGAGTAGGGGAAGATCAAAGAAATAATGAATGGACTGTGTGAAAGATGATATGGCTAGAAAGGGAGTGACTACCGAGATGACGACTAATAGAGAAGTATGGAAGAAAGGGACATGTTGACCACAAATAAATTGGGATAAGGGCAGGAGAATAATGAAATGACCTACTGGTGCATGTCTTCGGTATTTTTTTTATTAATTGTTTTGAATTGGTATCTATATTAAGTTGTGCGTACCAGTAACATATTAACGTAGTCATTGGGTTTGGAATCTTATAGCCTGGCGAACACAGATTCTCCAAAATAAAAACACATTATTATGTTGTAAGCACATTATTAAAAAAATCACAACATAAAAAAATATCAACATAATTATCTTTGAAACATACTCCCACTAACCATACCAAATCGCACTAAACCAATCTCGCGTGGAAGCAGAGTGCCTACCAAACAGACAAAGCATCGCTCACATGCTCATCGATGCGCGATATTTGCTACGCATTGGAATCATGGCGGCCGTCTGCCAGAATTTTTTGTCATACGTGTTACTAAGAACGTACAGTTAGCAATATCAGAGAGTATCGGTGTGTGAAATTGCATACCGGTCCGTCGGGCGAACGATGCTTGAATTGGTTAAGTCGCCAGACGCATGTCGACGTATTAAATGTTGATGATTCTCCGTGTCTGGCGGTATTACCTAGATTGTTATCGATTTCGATGTTGTAGTACTAGTCTGTCAAGCTCTCTTTGAATCTCACTCATACGCTATTCGAAATCAAATTAATTTGTTTTTAAAACATGTTATTGCCGCTTCAAACCACGACACCGGTCGGATTTCAAATTGACTTAGAAACGCGACATCGTGCACCGTTTGAATTTCGAATTGATAGTTATTTTAATTTTCTAGGATACCTTATTTGTTTATTACCTATATTTCACTGTTAGGCTGCCTGTCCACTGGAGTGGAGAGGACAGGAGCGGAGCGGAGCTGTGCCCATATTAACCAATTAAATCGCATAAAATCTCCGCTTCGCTTCAGAGTCAAAATCATACAAAACCGGGAAGTGGAGCGGAAAAGCGGAGCGAACAAGCGGTGCGGAGAAGCGGAGCGGAAAAAAGGACCGGGAAAGCGGAGCGTAGAAGCGGAGCGGGGTTGCGGAGCGAGGAACCGGAAAAACTGGCCGCGAGGTATTGCAGCCGGCTCAAATCGCAACTCCGCTCCGCTACCTTGCTCCGCAACTCCGCTCTGCTGCCTTGCTCCGCAACTCCGCTCCACTGACTCACTCCGCATCAATGGACAGACACTGTCCGCAACTCCGCTCTCAACATTTCTTATTTCCTTACAATAATATTGCCAAATTAATCAAAACAGCGAAATATTAGACATCTATTTACGACGTTGCCAACTTTCAGCGTAAACGCTCAAACGAGGGTAAGGGTAGGTTCAGATGACAAGCGCTCAACGCGCGTTTTGATAACGCGCGTTTACAACTACATACATTTTATTCAGGCCGTACACATGCTAACGCGCGTTTTAGTAACGCGCGCGTTCAACGCTGCGCTAGCGCTCGACTGTTGTCAGCGCGCGTCAACGCCGCTTTGAGATCATTGGTTTTCTATGTTTCCGTTCAGTTGAGCGCGCGCTTTCGACGCGGATAGACGTATTTTAGGGTTCGTCAAGTTCGTCTGAAAATCGTCCGAAATGGAAACCGAAGCTTTTAATACGGAATTATTAATTGATGAGGCGAAAGATTAATTGATTAATTGATGAGGCCGCAACAACGCGCGTTTAACGCCTGACAAGCGCGCACCATGTGAACACTATACAAAAATTCAACGCGCGTTCAACGCGCGCTGAGCGCTTGTCATCTGAACCTACCCTAAATGATTAAATAAGTTATTTTATAATGTCCTAATACTCCTGCTGGTGTTGCAATTTATAAATAACAATGTTCGTGCAAAATTACTTTTTATTCAAATATTTAAAAACGGTTTGCTTGCAAAGCAACAAAATAATACTTCGGCTTAATCTGAAAAATACTCGCGGTCACTAATTGCCTATTTCAGCTTTCTGAAAATCAGGCGGTACAACTTGAAACTGCAATTATGATAGCAAAGTAAAACTTTCGGTTTGTGCAAATTAAAAGAAAATATTAATTCGTTATTAATTTATTCAGCTGGTAACATTTAAATAAATCTATATTTTTTGCTTTGTTAAAATGGGGATAAAAACTACCACTTGTTCACTTCAGATGGCGCTACTACTATCCAGCGTCTAAGAATTTGACAGCTAGCTGTCACTATCCATATTTTTTTGTAAACAGTGATGATCTTTTGCATAATTAATTATAAACCCAGTTGCCTATCTATTGATTGCAATAATATGGGGATCCTATTTATTGTTTATAAAAAAAACTGTGAAAAGCTCTCCGAAAAAATATTCGAACCCAATATTTCGTTGAGACTATGACTGTGTTATCCTAAATTAAACCAAAAAATGTATTAAGCAAAACCCTAATTTTGTAAATGTGTGAAGCGTACAAATCTTAATTAAGCACAAGCTTTGCATTAAAACTAGTCAATATGGCGTCTGTACCTCGCGTGCCTTTGAACGTGTGTGTGTCTTTGTTTCCCTCCCCTACTGTTAAGGCCTTAGCAGACATGCTACTTTAAGCCTCAAAGATTTTGCGACTTAAGGTATTTGGGTTTTAGCGACTCTTTGCGTTCGGTTGCAATAGCAAAATAGCACGTTTCAGCAGTTGCTTTGATGCTATCTCACGTCTTGGCGAATCGATGCGCGTTTTATTGGCAGTGTATAGAGTGCCACCAGTAGCACTCTATCCCTATCGGATAAAGTGCCACTACAGGCACCCTAGTAACATACCGCCTCGGCCCGGCTAAAGTGCCGCAAGCATTGGATTGTCATTGTCACTGTCACTAAGTCACGTCACTTGGTATTTTGTTTGATTGTCGAGGTTAGATCGCTGTAAAACACCACATTCCCAAAACATTACATTCTCTTGTGCCTAAACGGAACCTGGCACTTCGCCGGCCGCTACCGCGGCACCGCTCGCTACGCTGGCTCGGCTCGTGCGTTGTGTGGTCACAGTTCTAACCTAACCTAACCTAAATAACAAGTGACAGTGACAATGCAACGCTCACGGCACCCTAGCCGGGCCGAGGCAGTGACACTAGAGTGCCACAAGAAACTCGCGGCACTCTATACACTTCGCGTTTTATTTCGGTCGCTTTTTTTGTCTGTCGAGTTTCTGCCTTTCTGAAAAGTGACTTAATCCAAATATCGCTGCAATGACTATATTATCATGTTTTTTATTTAATTCAAATTACAAGACTCATTAGCTACAGTAAACAACTTAATTCTAGTGTTAGTAAGAAATAATTAATTAAATTTGCTTCTCTTCTTCCCAATAATTGCTGAAAAATATCTCGTGTAAGCACTGCTTTACGCGCTAACAACCCCGAATCGCAAAGGGAGACTTAGCACGGATTGCGATTCGTGTCTCGTGACTTCATTCTTTTCTGCCGTTCCACCTTTGTCTGTTTTCGTGAAAACGACTTTATCACGTGTTACAACTCTTGTTTTGTTATTGAAAGAACACGTAACGTACGTATTTGGAAGGTAATGGTTTGCGTTTCGATCACGTTGCCTTTGAATCGGTTTTATGAGTCTATTGCGTTTATGGTGATCGATTTGGTTCTAAAATGCAGTTTGTTAAGAGGCCAAATATCGAATGTATTGAATCGAAAATATTTATGGATGTTGACCCACTGAAACAAGTGAACATCTTAGGTATAAGGAACTGAAACATGATAATATATACATAGATACTACGACTATTACCTAAGTATGTTCTTTTAGGCACGGTTTCTATACGGTACGGTGCGGTATAAACCGTGCCGTAGAAAACACGTGTCTGTAACAAGCTTCCATAGTGATGCACACACGGCGTATAAACTGTAGTTTTTCACGGCAAGCAAAACATGTGTACAAAGGGCTTTAAATAAAGAAAATACATTTATTAAGCACAGACTAAAAGGCACACAATTATACAGCAGATAAGACGAAAAATCAAATAAAAATTGTAAAGTGCGATTTAAGAAATTAGCAGGGGAGTGTGTCTCACGGCTGCACCAAAAAAGCCCAGTTTAGCAAAAATGCCAGACAACTGTATAAGTGCCTGACGCTAGTTACAGGTGCAGTTCAGCGCGCAAAAAACCATAAACTTATAATAACAGAACACAAACCACGAAGCAGCTACTTTATTTTCAACTTAAACTATTACTTATTTCACATTCATAGCTCGTACATAAACTTATTTTCAAAGGAAAAAAACCTTCATAGAAGTTTCTATAAACTGGCCTTAGTGGTCGCTACAGAAACTTGGCTTATCTTAACTATACTTTAAAACCAGTCTCGCATCTTTTATTTTTAATCCCCCGGCAAACGCTATCCGAGTTAAAATTACTTTGTTCTTAAGCAAAGATCGAATATCAGCGCTCATTTTTCAATACTTTATAATGGTTTAGCTCGGAACTTTGGTAATTAGACGTCAACTTAAACTTCGTTTTGTAGACGTGTTAGGTTTAATCGAATTTGGATGAGAGTTTACGATTATTTCATTTAGGGATGTTGATGTTGCTTGTGTGTTTATTTTAATTTTATATAAGCATGTTTCATGGTATAAACATTCATTACATATTTAAGGTAAGTAAATGCAGCGCTGATGCATTTTTTATTTTTTTATAGCTTTCTTTTTACGATTTTTATTATATACTCCAAAAATCGAGCCACCGTGCATATTTACAAGTAAAACGAAAACATCAAAATAATTAAAAGTTAAAAATGGTTTGTTATGCAATTTTTTTATACTGGCCATCATTTTGGTCTCATCATTCATCAAAATTGGAATTCACGACCATCCAAAAAGTTTATACAGACCTTTATACAACAAAATGCAGGATGGCTCGATTTAGGTGCCCGGAAGTCTATTTTTAGTTTAGGCAAACAAACCAAATTTTTTGGGAAACTTTTACGCATACACATAACTTTACCAAAGGCATTTGGTTACCTCCAAATGCAGTCGTACCTGCATAATCATGTTCTCTGGAAAACACCTTGATACTGACACACAGACACCAAGAAACCTACCGTTTTTTCACCCAAGTGCTCTACGGAACACTAAAAGAGTTTTAATAAACACAGCAACAACTTTAAATTGGTTTTCCGACGCTTTGACGAACCAGCGCGAGTTTTATTCTTTAGAGGATGCGACTAGCAACTATTTAACATTGGCTCTTGCACTTACGATGTAGATTGCACTGTCTACATTGATGTAGCGTTACAACTTTTTCTTGGACAAGGAAGACGATTAATTTATACAAAGTATCTAATAGGATGAAAAAAAAAAGGAAGGGCTAGTCCGCCACACAGCAATGTGAGAGAAATTAATTGTGTATCAAATTGATACACTATGCCAATTTCCCGCGTTAAAGCCATTTCATAAAACTATCAAATAACGACAGTAGTCGGAGAATTTAAATTAGTAGTAGTGTATTTGATAAACAATATTTTTTTCTGACTTTTTATCGGTCTAATAATGGAGACATTTTTCACTGTTTACCAACAGAAGTACTTACTAGGTTTCAAGATCATTCATCTTACATAGGCATTATGTTCAACTCAGCCTATCGTAGTCAGTGGACTATGATAGCCCTCTCCTAGGCAGTGCCTCAATACTCCTTTCTACGCCTTCCGCGTCCAGTCTGTCCCAGCCACCTTTTTAAGGTAGTTGGTCCATCTAGCTGGGGGGCATCCCACACTACCTTGACGATACGCGGTCTCCACTCCAAGACTGCTCCAGCAGTCATCAGTCCTTCGACAAACATGGCCAGCTCAGCCTTAATGTTATTGGTTTGAAACTTCGCCACGCCCTGGATACGCAGAGCTACTACCAACCTCATTGAGTGGCTCATCTTCTGACCTATATTCTTATACCTCAAGAAAAAAAATAGATTATTTCCAAATTTAAATAGGACGTTCCGTCCACTCCATTATATTTTGTTTATTCATATTTATTTGAGATCAATCAATCTTTGCTGGATACTCCGTGGGCCTTCAAGGAAGAAAATAAATCTTTTGTAAAACTTTCCTCAGGATAGGTGTTATTCATGAGGTGTCAAAGTGTTGATTGATCGCGTTGTTTGTTATACAGGGTGATGTTGTGGGCTGAGGCGATTATTGGGTTGTTTAGTAGGACATTAATCCATAAGATATTGAGACAAAGGAATGCGAATAACATTTTGCTAAATATAAAGAGAGAAATCATATGGAGAGGGCTATGTTTGGAGTTTCCCTACGTGATCGAATCAGAAGAGATCCGTAGGAGAATCAAGGTATCTGACATAGCCCGAAGAATTGCCAAACAGGGCATATTGCTCGCAGAACAGATCGATATGGCTAGAAGTTTCTGAAGTGGCGATTGCATATCGAAAGACGTAGCGTTGGAAGGCGTCTTTAAGTTGGACCGATGATCTGACGAAAGCCGCAGGAACGCGCTGGATGCGAGAAGCACAGAACTGGTCAGCAGCAGTGGACGTCGTCTTTTGTATACCTAAAATGCACAAACGAAATCTTGATTAATAGGTATTAGTTCCTTTTCTGAATAAATATCTGCCAACCCATTATACAAAGCCGTAGACTATTTTTGTATTTCCAAGTCTTTTTTAAGAGCGTTTATTTTAAAAGTCGGCAACGTCGCAAATAACTGTCAAAATTTTTCCTGTTTTGATTAATTTGGCAAAATTACTGTATGAAAATAAACAATGTGGCGAAATAGCGAACTAGAATATTAATAATGAATTGCAATTATAACGTTGAATTTGATGTTGTACCCGTTTTAGGTGTAAAAAGGGCGTTTGGAAAATTCGGTGTTACGATAATATATTAATTAATGCATTCTGTAATCAATGTTCTTCGCTAGTTAGCCACATTTCTTATTTCCATACAGTAACATTGCCAAATTAATCAAAACAGCGAAATATTTGATATCTATTTGCAACGTTGCCCACTATCAGAATAAACACTCTTATCTTGAACCAAACACACTGAAATCAAATCAAGTAGGTACCTGCACACAAAGTTTGTTTCAGCTTCAGATTAGTGTTATCTTGAGCCAAAAATGAAATAAAACTAAAGCCTAATATGGCTTGCTCCAAATATTAAAACAAACCATACATTTTTGTCGTATTTTTCATTTATAATTTTTGCAAATCGTAACTTTGACGATATTAAGGGCCTGTTTCACCACCTACGATTAAGTTCCTATTAACGTACTTGGCAGATAATTTCATATAAATTCGGTTCCATTTTTGAATTTATTCGGTAAGTAGTGGCTATTCGGACATCGTGAAATAGGCCCTAAGAGTTTCTAAATGTAATTGTTTTCCTTCACCGTTTTTTAAACAAGTGATACAATACGCACATCCGGAAAGCCAGAGGTGCGTGCCTTTGGTTCGAATTCGATACCTATGACTTGGCAGTCCAACGGTCTAACCACTCGGCTATCACAGCTATAATAATTATCTTACTTAGTTAAAGCATAGAAAACTTAGTTGCCGGGGTTGGTCAGTGGATGGGTGCCCATCTGTACATCCTCCGTGCCTCGGAAACCACGTTAAGCCGTTGGTCCCGGCTGTCATTCGTGGATCTTTGACAGTCGTTAGGGGCCGTTCAAGTATTACGTAAGCAGATTTATTACAATAATTTACCCCCCCCCTCCCCCTTGTCATCAAAAGTAAGCAAAGCTCTTACCCCCCCTCCCCTGCTTACGTAAACATTGGTATATGCATTTGTGGAAATCCCCGAATATGCGTTTCGTTTTCAAGCATAGACAATGTGTGGGTTGCCATAACTATGTGTAAAAAAGAAAACATTACTACTGACGTAATCACCATCTAGACCCCCCCGCTCCCCGACAGTGCTTACGTAATACTTGAACGGCCCCTTACGAGTCGTCACAAGCCCGAAAGTCTGACACCAGTCTTACCAAGGGGTATCGTATTACCCAGTTACTGGGTTGTGGAGGTCAGATAGGCGGTCGTTCCATGTAAAATAGCTATTCAGCTGCATCCGGTTAGACTGGAGGCTGACCCCAACATAGTTGGGAAAAGGCTAGGCAGGTCAATTGAGTCTTTAACTCAATTACAGAAAACTCGATGTTTTGACATGTCGCCTCATCAGTAGTTTTCTCTTGTGAAGAAGGGGCAGGTCGCTAATAGTTTAGAAAACATAGTGAATGGACTTACGTCAAAACAAAGACATAACAGTCTAGACAGATTTCAGCGAAGTTAGATAATTTATAGTTAGATGACATCTGTCCCTGTTACGTGATATTTTGTTATTTGACTCCGGCAACTGTTAACTATAAAGTTTACTTTTCATATAACCGGTGTAGTTTTATTCTCTAAATACTACAAACGGTGTCGAAGCGTGAATACTGCTAATACATATTCAGCATATAATGTTCCCACTGCTGGGACACAAGCCTCATCTCTTCGAGAGGGACTGGGCAACAATCTACCACGCGGGCTCAGTGCGGGTTGGTAAAGGTCACATGTTTTGGTTCTAGGACATGCCGGTTTCCTCACGATGTTTTCCTTCACCGTTTTGAGAGCAGTGGTGATGACATTATTTACACAAAGTATAGCGCCTGCCTGGGTTCGAACCCACGACCTACAACTCGTAAATTGGGGCCTTTACCACTGGGCCACCACCGCTCTAATAAAATACTATCTATGTTCTATCTATATTGTTGTTGTTGTTTTTTGAATATATAAAAGAATAGCCATAGCTGAAGAGTTTGTTTGTTTGCTTGAACGCGCTAATCTCAGGAACTGCTGGTCCGATTTGAAAAATGATTTCAGTGTTAGATAGCCCATTTATTGAGGAAGGCTATAGACTATATATCATCACACTAAGACCAATAGGAACCGAGTAAAAAGAAAAAAAGGCAGAAAACGAAGTAATAGCGTGGCCAGGCGATGGGATGCGACGCGATGTGTGAGGACCGTAATTTCACGCGAACGAAGTCACGAGCAGAAGCTAGTAATAATGTAAATAAAATATATAGAACACTACTAATATGGAGTATAATTTTAAATGAACTCTTCGACAAGTCGATAATATTATATACTCTTAAACTTTCAGCAGTACGCTGTGTGAAGTCTGTATTCGCGCGACAATCGCTTTCGGTTAGGATAGGTAAAGAAAGAAAGAAAGAAAGAAAATAAATTTATTTAACACAGACCAAGAAGCACACAATTTATACAGCAGATAAAAAAAAAACAAACAATAAAGATAAAAATAAATCAAACAGTAAAGATAAAAATAAAATCTAACAAAAAGTGTAAAATGCGATTGAAATTAGCACGGAATTGAAATTAGGTCTTTACCGAAATCTATTAACGCGCGAATAAGCGATCAGTCAAGTCACGTTTGTATGTCATAATTGTTGTAAGATATTGCGACGATTGCGTACAAACATAACATTCGCTTTCGACTAGAACACGGCCAGTCCGTCATTCACGGAACTGGTTTACATAAAGCGATGCGAACAAGTACTAAACGGCCTTTTTGTGTTTTGTATTTATTTTTATAGTTAGTCAGTTAGTCACTTAATTTAGTACCTAGTCTAAATAGTTAGTTGTGTTAAATATTGTGAAATAAATTTAAAAAATTTCTAGCTGTTGCCCGCGACATGGTCTGCGATGCAGGAGAAAAGTAGCATAAGTCCTTCTCCACATAAAGGTTAATGTTTGTTACTCAATCACGCAAAAACGGCTGAACGAATTTGGATGAAATTTGGCACACAGATAGTTTATTATCTGGATTAACATATAGGATCCCGGTAGTACATTCCCGTGACATAATTTCTGACCTCCATGCGGGCGAAGCCGCGGATGAAAAATAGTTTATAATAATAGAGTTAGGATTCGAAAAGAAGCAATATTTGTAGGTTTACATAAATGTGGGTATAGAAGGACGAGATGACACGACCCTATTTGTAAACTCATGTCCAGTTATGAACATTCGGGTTTTTATGATGTTTGCATTTGTTACCAGGAGTACCTAAAGGGCCTGTACGAAAATTACGATCTTTCGTTATACAACGTGTCGGTGAAATTTATTTCGACATTCGCGCGTGCTTCGTCCGCCACAATTTGTAAGAGTTTTAAATATTCACGTGTAAGCAGCGTATGCTTAATACATTCTTCATCTACATAATGTAATATTTTTCGCAGAAAACCAACCAAATGTACAATAATGTTCTTATTTTTTTCTCGCAGCGAAATTTTGTTATACGAAGACGGTTAAAAACTTCGTTTTATATAACACACACACACATGTCTACCTAGCCTTTTTCCCAACTATGTTGGGGTCGGCTTCCAGTCAAACCGGATGCAGCTGTACACCAGTATTTTACATGGAGCGACTGTCTATCTGACCTCCACAACCCAGTTACTGGGTAATACGATACCCTTTGGTAAGACTGTTGTCAGACTTTCGGGCTTCTGACTACTCGTAACGACTGTCAAAGATCCACGATTAACAACCGGGACCAACGGCCTAATGTGTTTCACTTCGTTTTATAAAACATCTAACTATAATAGTGTAAAATGTTGAAATAGGTGATAATATTTTACTTTACGATTTGAAGAACTTTTACTCTTGTACCAGTATAGTCGTAATTAGCAAAAAAAAGTCTGTTTCATACATTAGCATTTTTATATGTTATTATATCAGTTTTCTTTTCGATTTTGTGACACTCCCGTAGCATTTCAATAGAATAAAATGACTTTTAAAATTTAAATTTAAATATTATTAAAATTCAAAATTTAAAAGTCATTTATTTAAACTAGGCTGAGAATCAGCACTTTTCGAACGCCAAAATTACATAAGACAATCCCCGAAAAACGCCCACCCTTCAAACTATACTATCACCCCTAAAATATTTAACATGTATTTAGACCTTTTTTTTTTTGTGGGTGGGAAATCATCAAATAACTTCTCCCGCTCTGGGCGGAGCGGAAGGGCGTGTCAGACTCTTACTAACTTTAGTCAAAACAGAACACAGGTGGGTTTTAACCCACCCGAGTTCCTTCGATTGCCTGTACGTTGCCGGGGGCCACGATTACCTTTTTGGACTTTCCCGCAACCCCGGCAGGCTTTGTAGGTAGACCTTACCTTACAATTATAATATTACTAGCTGTGGCCGCAACTTCGTCCGCGTAATATGGTCTACCCGTGTGTCAAATTTCATCCAAATCCGTTTAGCATAATAAACAAACTTACTTTCGCATTTATAATATTATAATAGTTAGGATTTTGACCTGTACCTATGAGTGTTTGAACAGGACTCAAATCTTTATAATATTATTTATCTTATAAAAAGTTATTTGGCGATCGACATTTGAAGTTGCGTGGGCGGAGTGTGATGCCTCCTACAGTATTTCATTAAATAAATATGAATATTCAAATACGTGAAGTGTATGTTCAAAGAGAGCTTTTATTTTATTTTATTGCCTTGTTTCTTATTTTCGGAATGATATGAAAGTCTGTGATAAAATGAATATCTGCATCTGTTTTATTTACAGACGCAATCAGCTTCTGTCATTGACCTACGGCAACGACTTTTGCTACGAAACGTCTACGAAACTGCTACGTAGCCGCTACGCTTTTGCTACGAACATTCTCGAGGTAGAACTTACAAAGCTTCCCGTTGTTTTTACAGTAATGGTCGAGTCTTATTTGATTGATACATAAAAGGCGTTTTATTATTGATCAGGAAAGAAAATAGACCTCAAGGCTTATAACTTATCTACATAAAAACCATAACACATTAAATAAAATATTTAAAAAAAAACAATAAAATATCCTAACATTAAACCAAACAAAATAAGAACTTTTTGTAACAAATCAAGAAAGAAAAATCCTAAAAGAAAACTATCTTCCGTTATCATTATCTGCCTTGCCTTTTCCCAACTATATTGGGGTCGGCTTCCAGTCTGAATGACATAACATCACATCTGTATTTCCCAAAGAGTTAGGCAAAGGTGTACCTAGAGTACACCCACATTTTGCCAGTTATGTTTAAGTCCCATGTAATAGAGGGATAAAATTAAAAAAATTCAATAGATTACTATAATCATCAAATCATAAAATCATTGAATCATTGAAAGTGCTGATTCTCAGCCTAGTTTGAATAAATTGTTATTCAAACTATTCTGAGAATCAGCACTTTTCGAACGTCAAAATTACATAAGACACTCCCCCAAAAACGCCTGCCCTTCACCGCTTCCTAATGCTTTATCTGGGAAGAAGTGGCGCAACAAACTGTCCAGCAGCACAGCTGTCTGTTTAGTTGGAAAAACTTGATTCTAGACTTATTCTACTTATGCAAAAAAAATATTTACATTACCACATATAACAATACAACCCATAAAACATTGTAATGAGTAGACTGTCAACAATAAAAGAAAATGAAAATAAATTGACTTATACGATAGGTAATAATAATATATTTGCGTATAAATCCAAAACGATGTACTAACTACACGGTATTACACGGTGAATGCACTACTAAGGCGGCCCATTCAACCGCAGACGTATCGCAGGTGCACTGCAATCGTCAACAGATCTTACGACGTGCGACGGTCGTAACGTGAATAGGAACCATTACTTGGTATCTTTATGACGTTCACATAAAGTCGATTCTTAGTTTGCGACTATAAATGGCCGATAGTGCAGGTTTAGTAGAACCTACTAAGTCATGGTTAAAATTTGAGTGTTATAGATCTCGTTTCATAGCATATTTTTATGGTTTATGATTTAGTTGTTTTGTGGATCAATAGAAGATAATTTTCCCGTTATGGCTTTGGGTAAGAATTTTGTAGGAAAGTTATTTTAGGAGAGTAATGTGGTTGCTTCTTGATATACTTAGTAGCTTGAAGATGCAATTTGAAAAGTGCTGTTCTACAAACGATGGAACACTTAACGTGTCCTACATGTTCTGTCAGCTGCACCACAGATAATATAATACTACGTACAGATACCCAATCCCATACAAAGAAATGCGACCTCCCTAAGTCAGGCTATTGTCTGGCTACAGCATAAATGTGGTACAGTGATGTAAAACGCCATCACCAAAAAGGTTTTAGCTTTTTTTGTTGAAAATACGAGATTTATGAGTTACAATAGATAAATCAGCATTAAACAAGGAAGTTTTGATTTTTACTAATCTTACTTCAGTCAAAATCTTCCGTTTATCGCTTTTTAGTGACTGTTAATTTCATAATTGTTACCTATGCTGCCATCTATGATCTTTTATCAAAACTAATTATAATTTGTTCGAATTGGTACCCCATGGCTGCACGTTACAGGAACTGATGGGTGCCAGTGATGGCGTCAAACACGTGGCCGAATTTTGAGCCGAGTTTATTTAGATTGCCATCGACAAGCTACGAAGAAGAATTTGAAAAGTTACTCGGGAAAGATCAGTGGTGGCCGAGTGGTAACGGCCGCAACTTACAAGTTGTAGGTCGTAGGTTCGAACCCTGACAGGCGCTTTACTTTGTGTAAATAATTTCACCATCACTGCTCTGAAAACGGTGAAGGAACACATCGTGAGGAAACCGGCATGTCCTAGAACCAAAAATTCGAAAACATGTGACATCTACCAACCCGCACTGGACCCGTGTGGTGGATTATAGCCAGCTCTCTCTCTCCCTGAGAGAAGGCCTGTGTCCCAGCAGTGGGAACATTATAGGCTGATTATTCTTATGCTTACTCGAGAAAGAATTTTGTTGTGAAGCCGGTCGAAAAGGCGGAATGATAGAGCACTAATAATAATACCCACTGTGCTAGCGACCGTTTTCGGGGGCCTATTATTGAGTGTGCAAGTCACCCCGGGGCCATTTTATCCGTGTATATATAAAACATTGATCAGGCAGGGGCCATAATCCATCCATAGATTCAGGTCACCAGTCAACTTAAGCCACCCAAACCCATAGTCCAATATCTTAACGTCTAACGGGCCTCTGCGAGTTGGCTTCGGCCCCTCGTACGCCTTCCAAAGGTCCGGGACCCTAGGGTCCCGAGAATAGTCAAAAATACCCACTGTAATATGATTTCACTGCAGGCCAAGGGCCTATTCTAACACAATGAAGGAACTAAATGACTTGACTACAATCTACCGTGACCGTGACCGTCAGAAAGCCAAGTCATAGGTCTCGAATTCGAACCCAAGGCACGCACCTCTCCCGGCCCGATTTCCGTCCACCGTAGGCGCGGGCGGAGA
Source organism: Conistra vaccinii (assembly GCA_948150665.1). NCBI lineage: Eukaryota > Metazoa > Arthropoda > Insecta > Lepidoptera > Noctuidae > Conistra > Conistra vaccinii. The sequence continues at coordinate 2,101,335 of OX411324.1, forward strand.
TCAATGGGTAGCTCGCCGCCCGATAAGGACCAGACCCGGGTCGACGCGCGCCTCAAAGAGATGTTAGCACAACTGACGGGGTCCGCTAGTGCCGATACCTGCCGGGGTTGTGGGAAAGTCCTAAAGGGTTACCGTGGCAACGTACAGGCAACTGAAGGAACACGGGTGGGTTTTAGTCAGTAAGAGTCTGACACGCCCTCCCGCTCCGACCAGAGAGGGAGAAGTTATTTCATAATTTTATTGTCCACCCAAAAAAAAAAGGCACGCATCTCTGACTTTTCGGAAGTAATAAATATACAATACGCACATGAGCGTATTGTATAATTATAACTTGCTTCAAAAACGGTGATGGAAAACATCGTAAGGAAACCGGCATACCTGAGAGATATTTCTCGACGGCATGTGAAGCCAAGTCAGAAGCCATGGGCGGCTTTGAAACTCTGACACCAGGTGAGTCACTAAACACACGAAAAGAAGAGAGAACACGAGGTACAGAAGTTATAAACAGCATACAATTTAGAAGATTTAGAGGATAGATATTCGTTAGAGGGAAGAGTGCACTAGAATCTAGCTAAATGTTTTTTGAAGTGATTATTTCTTTAGCGGCGTTGTGCACTCTTTTGGGATGGGTAAAAAATGTTAAACTCGCGTCGAGACGTGACTATAAGATCCATTGCCTAGCAACCGAAAAAGTAAATATCAAAATAAATAGTCTTTGACAGTACGTAAAGATTGTGAGGTAAGAAATTTTACCCATATTGATGGGTAAAAAAAAGCAGTCAAAACATACTTCATGAAAAGTGTTTATTTAAAAATGCACAACGTTAATGTTCAATTTTTGCAACCGGCAGGGCTATTACCTATCTTGCAGGAGCAATGCGATAGCGATCATTTGTTTCATTTTGACAGTTCAACAACATTCAATGCGATAATTACGTTGCAGAGCAGAATTAAATTTCGAACTTATCAAGCAATGGATCAGTAATCTGTTTCAAAACGAATTGATTGTGTATTACGTAATTAGGGTACCGTTGTTTTTTTTTGTAAAAAGACGTCTGAGAAAATGGCTGTTTAGCGACAAAATAAATGTTCTCTTCTATACATATTATTCAAAGTCGCTATTTTTGTGTCTGTCTATGTGACCTGATCTCCTAAACTACACAGTGGATTTAATTCGGTTTTCACTATCATCATCATCATCATCATCTACCTAGCCTTTTCCCAACAATTTTGGGGTCAGCTTCCATTCTAACCAGATGCAGCTGAATACCAGTATTTTACATGGAGCGCCTATCTGACCTCCACATCCCAGCAACTGGGTAATACGATACCCCGTGGTAAGACTGGTTGTCAGACTTTCGGGCTTCTGACGACCCGTAACGACAGCCGGGACCAACGGCTTACCGTGCTTTCCGAGGCACGGAGGTGTCTCGGTATGTAAAGATGGTCACCCATTCACGGACCAACCCCGGCAAGCGTAGCTTAACCTGTTGGATCGACCCATGCGGCTGTTATTACTTAACCACGAGCTCTGACGTCTGAGAAAATATATTGACAATAAACTTACTAAAAAAAAAAAAAACGCAAACACAATGTTTTGTCCAGTCGTAAAAACTGTGCGAAGCAGACCAGGTCTAAAAATATGAGAAATATTGTAAGTTACAATACCACCTAAAGATTATACTTTCCACCTTTATAACCACTATAGTTTCATCTATTTTCGACTAGACTTCATCTAGAGAATAACAACACACTGCAGTCATCTCATTTCCCCTGCATTGGATCAAAGCCCGTATCTGCACCGCTACCTAGGTTGTAATCTAGATTATATCCAGGGCTTAAAATAATAATCTTCGGGTCTTTCATGAAGAAAGTAATGGGTATTTGGATGTCTGAGAAGAAAATATACAGTTCAAAGAAAATAATAGTTTTAAATAATGTCAACACAATCTTACATTATGCCTGTTGTGGGACCAAGGGGTACAGTAGAGATGCTCAGTTTACCCAAAATTTTGGCAGAACTGCCAAAATTTTGGTTAGTGGCAACTTTGCCACTAACTTCCAAAATGTGGGTATCATAAAATCATAATCATAATCAGCCTATTAATGTTCCCACTGATGGGACACAGGGTTCCTCTTTGTGAGAAGGAGTGGGCCTTAATCTACGACGCGGGTCCAGTGCGGGTTGGTAGATGTCACATGTCTTCGAAATTTTGGTTCTAAGACATGCCGGTTTTCTCACGATGTTTTCCTAAGGTGGCCCAGTGGTAACGGCCGCGACGTACGAGTATGTTCTATGTTCTATGTTAGAGGGTTTGGTTTCCGCACTTAGTCCTTCAAGTGGACCATTGTGCGTGGGCCATGGCGGCCGCTTGGGGGGGTTATTCCAACCAGCCCACCTCCCTCCAGAAGCTAATTAAAGCTCCTGGCCTGTTCAGAACATCCGTGAAAGATCTGGGTGACCCGAGGGTTTGTGTTCTAATCTGGGTGACGCCTGTGCATTCAAAGAGCACGTGCGCGACGGTCTCCTCAGCCTCCATGCACGCCCTGCACAGAGGACTGTCCGTTATACCTATTGTGTGGAAGTGTTTGTTCAGCGAGCAGTGTCCCGTGATGGTCCCCGTCACCAGGCGCAGGCCGTTCCTGTCCAGGCGTAGTAAACGTCTGGTTAGTCCGCTATCCACTGATGGCATAGCTTCCTTGGACTGCCTGCAGCCCGGTGCCGAGGTCCACCAGTACTCCGCTTGTGTGTTGGTGAACTCTTGTAGCCACCTGCGTATTTGGTTGAAGGGGATGGGTATAATAGGCTCGGGTCCACAGACTGCCGTGCTAGATCCCCGTCTAGCAAGCTCGTCCACTGCGTCGTTGCCTAGCGATCCGCTGTGTCCTTTTATCCATTGTAGTGTCACCGTGTTGCGGCCAGACAACGTTATTTGCTCTAGAGCATTGTGACATTCTAGTGTTAGCTTTGAGGTAATACATTTTTTCTGTAAGGATTGGAGAACTGAGGCGCTGTCGGAGAGTATACGAATATGTGTGTCCGTAACTCTCCTGGCTTTTAGGGCATGGGCCGCTTGTATGATGCCTACACACTCCGCCTGATAGACGGTGTTGAACATTCCCAGCGGGCTGGATATATTTATGTTGAAGTCGTGTGAGAAGACTCCGGCTCCAGTGCCGGAGTCGGTTTTCGATCCATCGGTGTATACTCTCATCTCTTTCGGGCCTGAGTAGTCACACCGTTCCTCTGTGAGTACAATGTTGTAGTGCCTTTGAAAGTGGTGTGTTTTTGGAGCTTTATCACAAGGTGATGCCATCATTGGTCGTCGTTTGATCGCGTCTTCCTTTATGCGTGTGTGCTTGACTCTGGAGTCATTGCTAAGGGTTCCTGATAAATGGAGCCTAAAGGCGGCCAAGGCCGCCTCCTCTCGCACGATGAGGTGCAGAGGCGGCAGTCCCAGCATTGCTTGTAGGGCGGCGGTGGGTGTAGTTCTCATACTGCTCGTGATTGCGACACAAGCGAATCGCTGCAGTTTTTCGAGATCTCTTTGGGCTGTGCTTAGGTCTGTCCTGGGCCACCAGACCAGTGAGCCGTATGTGATAATAGGTCGGATAACTGTAGTGTATAACCAGTGGGTGACCTTGGGGCTGATCCCCCAATTCCTGCCCAGCAGCCGCTTGCACTGCCACAGGGATATGCTGGCTTTTGTAGTGATGTAGTTTGTGTGTTTTGCCCAGTTTAGTTGCTTGTCCAAATAAATGCCCAGGTATTTGGTTTCTGTTGAAAGGCTTAGGGTTGTTCCAAAGAATCGTGGTAGTTGTAACGTCGCCAGTTTTCTCTTTTTTGTGAAGAGAATCAGTTCAGTTTTTGTGGGGTTCACCGAGAGTTGGTGCTTGTTGCACCAGTCCTCTACAATTTTCAGGGCTTGACGCATTAGGTTGCATAGAGTGTTTTCGTGGGTTCCGTTTATTATTATGGTTAAGTCATCGGCGTAGCCTACGGTGAAGTAACCTTTGTCGTTGAGTGTTTTGATGAGGCTGTCTACTACCAGGTTCCATAGGAGCGGCGAGAGGACGCCCCCTTGCGGGCAGCCTTTCGCTACGATGGCCCTCGTAGTGTCATTTACTGTGACCTGTACAGCTCTCATTTTGAGCATGTTGGTGATCCAGCCGCTCAGGGTTGAGTCTATTCTGTGTCTGTCGAGGGCCATGTTTATACTGTTAAACATGGTCTTGTCAAAGGCGCCCTCGATGTCAATGAAGGCGGCTAGTGCTGAGCATTTGTGTTTGTGCAGTGGTTTTATTCGGAGAGGTCCGTCTCGGATGTGCCTATCACAGAGTCTCTCGAGGGTTTTCAGTAAGAAGGATGTGAGGCTTATAGGCCTATAAGCCTTGGGTTGTGTATAATCGGTTTTGCCGGGTTTGGGTATAAAGATGACTTTCACCTCGCGCCATGCGAGAGGTATGTACCTGAGTGCTATGCAGGCTCGGTAGATCTCCACGAGCCATGGTGTCAGATGATCTACCCCCCACTGCAGCAGGGCTGGGAAGATGCCGTCCAGCCCTGCCGACTTGTATGGCTGAAAGGTGTTGATAGCCCACTTTATTCGGTCTTCTGTTACAATGTTGCGGGCTCTTGACCAGTCGTGTTCCGTAGGGGTCCATTCTGAATCAGCTTCCCACGTCCCGTCCTCTAGGATTCTGCAGTCTGGGAAGTGAGTCTCGAGAAGGACCTTACTGGTTTCATAGTCGGTTAATGTGTATGAGTTATCGGGTTTTTTCAGCGCGCCAAGGGTTCGGTCCTGATCAGTTGATAGGATCTTCCTTACCCTTGCGGCCTCACTGTTTGTTTCGATAGATTGACAGAACTTACGCCAAGCGGTCCTCCTGGCGGTCCTGATCTGCTTTTTGTATGTATATTGGGTCTCTTTGTATATCTCCCAGTCTTCCGGGAGTCTCGTGTTTTTTGCTCTGTTAAATTGCTTACGTAGCGCATCTCTGAGTTTACTAAGTTCAGCGTTCCACCAGGGGTTTCTCTCGTTCTTGCCTTGTGGCGCTCTTAGTTTACAGCATGCGTGGTATGCTTCGGTTAGGTATTCGGATAGTTTTGTCACGGTGTATTCTAATTGTGCTTGGTCCCTTATGGTTACTTGCTAGGTGTCTAGCTAGTAGGGAGGCCAGAAGGCTCTTGTAATTGGGAACATTGGTGCGCCTCGGGTTTCGCCTCGGTGCGGATTTCCTGGTGTTTGCGGTTAGTGTAAAACGAATCCTTCTGTGGTCTGAGCAGGAAGGTTCGTCCGATACATGCCAGTTTGTGATTAGGTTTGTTGCGGTTTCTGTAGCGAGTGTCAGGTCTATAATTGTTTGTCCGCGGACTGTGACCCAAGTGGGTTCCGAACCGCGGTTAACAATGTTACGGTTAGTAGAGAATAAATAGGTTGATAGTACCTCTCCTCTGGAGTTCGCTGCGGCGCTGCCCCAGAGCGGGTGGTGGGCGTTCGAGTCAGTGCAGATGATTAGGTCCAAGTTGGCGCGCTCGCAATGCTGCACCAGGTCGGCCATCTCTTTTGGCGGGCAGTCTGCGTCCTCGCCCGGCATGTATACCGAGGCCAGTACAACATCCGGAACGCTACTTTCGGTTTGGAGCCTAACAGCTGTCAGGTCTCTGGAACAGAATTGGGTGAGTGGCGTAAAGGGAATTTCTTTGGGTATGTAGACACAGGTTCTAGGTTTGTCTGAGCTGTGCGTGTCTAGAATTAGCTTACCTCCGATGTTACCGAGGCCGCATATTCTATTGTTTCTGATCCACGGCTCTTGGATCAGTGCGATAGTTCGGGGTTTTACCTCTAGCGCCCTGCGTAAGCTAGCCGTGGCAGTCTGGCTATGCTGGAGGTTGGTCTGGATGATGTTGAGGGGCGATGACGGTGGTGAAGAGGGGTTAGTCGGAGATGGGTCCATCGGATAGCCTCTCCACCACCTCTCTGTACTTGTCGTCGTGTAGTTCACCCGGCGACGAAGCGAGTAACCGGTCGCTCCAGCCAGGTGATTCGGGTGGTATGGTGTCGACGTCGTCAGCCATTGCCGCTCGGGCCATGACCTCCTCAAGTCGGTCGATGTCGGTGTCATCCGTCTGTATCATCGTCGGTTGTGTCGTCGTCGTCGTTGTCATTTCTGTGCTGTCGGTTGTAACGTAACGCTCAGCTCCTCGGAGCTAAGCGTTGATACAATTGAAATAAAGAAGGTTAAAGGTAAAGAGTTAGAGTCTAGAGTATAGTTAGGTTATAAGACGTAAAAGGTAAAAAGGTTAAGAGGCCGGCTTCACACGACGTGGGATGCTCAGGATAGGCGGGACCAGGACCGAGCTGAGGTGCGGGTAGGCTGACGGACAGGAAGGCAGGCAGGCAAGGAGTACGGAGGAGCCGCCGCACACGCCGCACGCTGAGTAGGAGGTTCCTTCACCCTGTTGAACGGAGAGGTAGGTGTGAGAGGTAGCTAGGAGGCGGAGGTACTTTCGTGGTGCCTCACGCTAACAGGAGGGACGCGTCGGCGTCACTCGTGACGTCGTGCTGTGAGGGCTAAGATCACGACTCCTGACGTCACGTCACTCGACGTCGGTGCCCTCTCTTGTACGAGTAGTATGTGTGACGTTTGAGGCGGCGTCTTGCGCCACGCGGCCAGATGGCTGGTGTAGGGCCCTCTATAGGGCTAGGTGAGAAAGTCGGTTGAATGATAAGCCGGGTAGACACTGAACACCAAAAGTTTATTGATTGAAATTACACAATAGTTTAGGTTATACACAGTATTATGTTAGTTACACTGAATTAATCAGGCTAGGATTTAAGTAGTAAAATTAGATTCAAGGTGAAAAGTAGCACATCACACGGCTAGAGCCAAACTTCAACTCCGTTAAGAAAAGAACCCGTTTTTATCGTTCTGTGTCATATTTTAAAACATTTAAAACATCTATCAAGTTAATTCTTAATTGAATGATGGCCAGAACGGATAAAAACGGTTTACAGAGCGATAGTCTATAAACGTCCTTATTGCGAACAATACAGTGTATTCACCTGCTTTATAATAGGTTTAGCAGAATATAAAGTGTCTATAGCACATTATGTCTATGATTAAGAAAAGTAAATAAGACAGATGACAGCTTTCAATTAATATAAAATATTCTGTCATCTTTACAACAGGGAATCAATAAATAGTATTTAAAATAGAATTTAGATGCTAAAACAATCAAAGAATATAAAAGTATGCTATTACAGGTATAGTGTGATTAAGAATAAATACAAGGAAGTTTACATGAATGATGATGGATTTCAAATGTAAGGTCTCGAAAGGTGAATTGTTTAATAATAGTAGCTTAAAAAACATAAAAGTAGATCAAAAATTGTGGTTCTGCACAGCAGATGCCACACGGTCTGGACGTCAGAGGGTCGGGTCGTGGGCCAGAAGCGAACGTATATCGAGCCGAGCATGTACGATATGCGTCGCTCCCGAGCCCGGACCTTTACGGCTTCCTCCGGTGGGACACCTAGGGTCAAATAAGTCCCGTAGTTGTCGCCACCGACGGTAGTCGCCCTGTAGAGTGTCCACCTGGCAATGTCGTACCAGGTATTCTGACGGATCAGAATACCCTGGAGTCTGGCTATGTCGCCTCTGTAACGAGGGACAAAAAGCGAGACTCGGACACGGGTGGGCACGTCAGTCTGTCTCAGTACCATAAGTGTCGAGTCAGTAGTCGGTAGTTTAATCGAGGGTACATTCTGGGTCAGCCAGGTCAGGGCATAGTCGTCCTCACACCACAACTGCACGGTGCCTTCCGCTACCCGTGGGTATCCGCGGAAGGCAGGAGTGGCGCTGCAGAGTCTGTGCCCATGACCAGGTTCTCGAGGTCAGTCTTTATGTAGTCGGCCTCGTCCCTAGTCAGGTCTCTGGAGGGTGGGGGGAGGCAGATTGCTACGGCAAGCCGCGCCGGGATATCCTTCGTGGCTCGCGCGTAGGTTCTTTGCTCCCCTTGAGCGGAGTGGACCCTCACCCGTTTGGCGTCGCCCTGGCGCTCCCTCTTCGCCGGCCCTGTACCGCTCGGTCCAGGCTGCGGCTTGGAGGTGCCTGGCTGGGTGTTGTTAGCCGGCAACGCCGGGTGTTGGGTACCACCCCGTTTGCCCCTGCTGTGTCTAGGTCGAGGTCGGTCGTCGGGTCTGTCTGTGTGTCGGGGTCGGCTGTCGGTCCCGGCAGACTCTGTCACGTGCGGAGGCTTTTCACTCTGGGTTGCCCCTTCGCAAGCTTGCCCCCGCACGCGCGGTTCCGCGTCCAGCCGCTTCGCGCGCTGAGGTTCCTCTGCACGCTCTTGCGGCCGGTCGTGTGCTTCCGGCCCCTTTTCGCGCGGAGTTTCCACTGCGCGTATTCGGGACCGGTCGCGCACCTTCTCTTCAGCGTCCGATCGCGCTGCTTCGCTCTGGCTAGTGCCTTCGCGAATTTTGCGCTTTCGGTCGCTTGCTCTCTTCTTCCGGGCCAGGATTTTTCCACGCTTTGTCAGCGGGCGTACTTCATCGCCGGCCACCAGAAGAGTGCTAGAGGTACCAGGTCCGTCATCTTTCCCCGTCTCTGTCTGTTTGTCTTGGTCTTTGTCTGGGTCTATATCAGGGTTGGTTTTGCTGTTCCGTACGGCACTCTGTTGCCAGAGGTTCGTAGGAGGCTTAAAACCTGTAGTGGGAGTTGATGCGTTAGTCGCAGTTGAAGTTGGGTTAATGGGCGCACTAATGTCAGCCTGAGTTATGGGCGCTTGATCAGCTGCCGGCCGCGCTAAGAAGCGCGGCATTAAAGAATCGGCGTTGCAGTTAGATGCCCCCCCCATATTACGTTGGGGGCTAACCGCCGGAGCGGTGTGGGATTCCCCGACTTGGTCGGGACCCACCTGGGTAGAAATTTTTTTCTCGCTGCATGTTCATGGTCGTGGGGGTGGGCTTTTTTGGAATCGAGGTTACCCTTCCTCTGGGACCGACGGGAGTGATAAGGACAGGAGGGAGGGCATTTGGTGGATAGAGGGTGTGGGTTGCTTGGGGGACACCTTAGGCCTGGGAGTTGGCCTAAGGGTTTAGGAACGACAGGATGTGTCAGGATAGGGCGGGCGGGGTAGATTGGTCAGGTGATGGATTCATGGGAAGGGGTATATAGGTTACCCTTAACCTGGGATTTGGCTTTCGGGAACTTCTCTTGTCCGGGATCTCTTTAGAAGATGCTCCGAGTACGGGGCCGCCCACTGACAGTCAATGTAACCGTGAGTGGTCGACCCCGCAGCCGGAGTTGGGCTATCCGCAACCTGCCCACCCGCTCGGTTGCATGAGAAGAAGTGCCTGGCAGTCTGGGTCGCTCCACCGCGGATATACGTGTAGATACGCGTTAGAGCGATCCAGCCTCCCCCGAGAGGTACGAGTAAGTAGATTGTAAGTTCAAACCCTGACAGGCACTTTACTTTGTGTGTATTATTTCATCACTACTGCTCTCAAAACGGTGAAGGAACACATCGTGAGAAAATCGGCATGTCCTAGAACAAAAATTCTTAAACATGATTCTCAATTCTCAATTCTCAATTCTCAATTCTTTATTGCGTACCATAATGTATTATAGTTGGTATGGAAATAATAATATTAGTCACAATTATGGACCCTGTCGGGCACAGCATAGATCAAGTAGATGATTGTGACAACTATCAACCCGCACTGGGCCCGCGTGGTGGATTTCGGCCCAAGATCCTCCCTTCACGATTTTAAATAAATAGTTTACTTTACTAACCAAAATATCTGTAGAAACTCGCCCTAAACATTCATGCTTATGTAAGGTAACTAAGGCGAGTTCTACACTATCTCAAACGAAAAAAGAGCAGAAATACACGAAGTGTCTCGGAGAGGTAACATCGCCTTGTCGACCACAAGCTTAGTCAGGGGAATAAATAGCAGTTAGGGATGAAATGCAATCTTATAAACATTATTTAATAGAACTTAACTTAATTTGCAAGTATTCAGTAATTATTACACTTAATATAAAAACTTTTTGCAAAAAAAGAACAACCGACTTCCAAAAAAGACACTACAAAGTCAAAAATAACTTTTATTTCGGAAGTCGGTGTATTTGGTTTTGAACTTTCGTTTTTTGCCACCGACTTCCGAAATAAAAGTTATTTTTGACTTTGTAGTGTCTTTTTTGGAAGTCGGTTGTTCTTTTTTTGCAAAAAGTTTTTATTTTGCACTTTTTAGTTGTGGTACCTACCCCATACAAATTCAAATACCACTAACCTGCTATGTAAATAACAGTGATTGGAAGTTATCATTATATCATCCATATAAACTAAGTGGGAAAAATACGTATTATTGAAGCTAACTCAGAAACTATCCAAGTAAAGGTAATAAAATTAATATGAGACCACCTCGGGAGCATACCCTTTCAAACAAAAAAACAATTTTCAAAATCGGTCCACAATTGACGGAGAAATCGCGTAACAAACATACAAAAAAAAAATACAAAAAAAAAACATACAGACGAATTGAGAACCTCCTCCTTTTGGAAGTCGGTTAAAAATGGGATTTAAGAACGCTATGTCGTTGCTCCCAGCTGTAATTCGTAGATATTTGACAGTCTTTACGGGTAGTCAGAAGCTCGAAAGTCAGACAATCAGTCTTACCAAGGGGTGTGTATTACCCAGTTACTGGGTTTTGAATGTCAGACAGGCAGTCACTTCATGTAAAATAATGGTATTCAGCTGCTTCTGGTTAGACTGGAAGCCGACCCTAACACAGTTGGGAAAGGCTAGGCAGATTGAATAAATTACGATATAATGATCAAACGTAGTTTTGGGACAGATTAACATAAATCTCGTTTATGAGAATATATAAGTTACTTAGCACGTCTCTTAAAGATGAAGGATCTCGTAAGGTCATGCTGACAGAGGGCGCGCCTTCCGGTTTCCCGAATAAAAAGTGACATGAACGACGATAACTTGTTCTAAGTTGTATTGTATCGATTCTCAATACATTTCATTACATAAAGCACACTCAAAACATTAACGAACAAGAACTTTTCCCAATGCATAACTTTGCTGTAGAATACCTACATAATTAAAGTTGCGGGTAGGTACATACTTACATAATTTCACTCCACGCATAACTCTTTGTCATAATACCAATTTATCTCGTCTGCTCGACGTCCGTATGTCACTGCAAGGATCCAGCAGAATATCAGCGGCAGGTATATTTGCCTGACACTGCTGAGTTGGACTCCCATTTGGTGCAACCTTGAGACGCACACCGCACCTTATATATTTTAGTCTAAGTATGTCATAATATCACTCCATTTCTTTAAATACCTATGTTTTTTCTTTTTTGTATATTGGCATCTTATTTTATATAGGTACCTACCTATATAAAATAAAATAAAAATAAAAAAACCCTTTTATTTCTTGTGGATTATAAAGTTTCTTAAAATATCTCTACTTAATATAAATCTCTATTTTATTTATATTAGTTTTTTTATATACACTCATGTAAATTATTATCATTTAAGTGTGCTTATGTGTCTTTTGTGTGCACTCAATATTTTTTTTATCTATATATCTGTCTATCTATCTAAAGCAAGAAATCTATTTCTAAAACCAGACCTAAAAATGACAAAAAGTTTGGTTTCCCAAAACCTTGTGTACAAAAATCTAGGGCACCTATTTCTCTGTTTGCACTACAGGACATAAATTGCAACCCGGCTCGCACTTGCCCACTTTTATTTTACAGCCGTAAAACCGGCCGATTGTAAACATAATGCGTTGGAGACCATAAATAATGGCGCATTAAATTCCCTCGGCTTTGGCGGTACGTTCCGGAGTTGTTACCACCTGAACCAATTATGTAACGGTAGTAATGTTCAGTTTAATAGTTGATCACTTGCTGAGTGATTTCTAGGATGGAAAACTCTGATTATTTAAAGTGGGAAACGATGTAGGTACATTTCCCACTTTTAATAATAATTTAATCAGACTTTTTCACCGTCATAACCTGAGTACACAGTTATATCTGTCAAGTTCTTTTCGGTTTTGTCAGTTCTATTCGGTTTTCTCAGTTAATATATCAGTATAGCTTTCGTTATTATCAGTGACAGAAGCTAGAAATTCTGACAACCAGTATTGCTAAAGCAAATCGAGCTATCCTGTAGTTACTTGGACCATCTTACTATCAGGGGGCTTCAAACGGCCGCTTTGGCAGAATCACAAACTGTCAATTCTTATTATTATCTGCATTCAATTCATATTACGCAATTCATCTGTTTGACAGTTTAATAGTAGAATGAGTGGAAATAAAAATTTAAAAATATTATTTGTTAAATAAAAAGTGTAAAGAAAAATTATCCGGTAAAATTACGGTCTTCATATCTTTCATGCGGCAATAATTACACCAAATATGATTCTGATATTAATTGAATTGAATATGATTCAGCTAAAATATGTGTTATCATAGAGGAATTGCTGGGAATCCAGAAAATTAATTGATTTTAGAGGAAATGCTTACGCTTTAGGCCCCCTGAACTCCACCACTCAAGTGGGTCGCTGAATGCAAAATAAAAAAGGAATTTAACTACTAAAATTTAAAATGGAAACTTATTTCCAATTCAAATCAGGCTTCCCAGCAAACACGTCTCTGTCTATAACTGTTTAAAGAGCGCGCACCCATCCTAGACAAGATCTCCACTACGATGGCTTAACTTCGAAAAAAATCGATTCCGCGCTAGCCGTTTATCCAAGAGCCCTTGAGCTATGCTACTTGAGTGGCTGAAAATAAATTGGTATTTCCATTTTCAGTAACAGTATCGAGCTCGTTAAATCGCCCGGTTGATTTCGAGTTTGCACTTAAAGAAATTAGTAACAATTTGTAGCTGCCGGGGGCCGTAACTTTGAAAAGTTTTGTAGGAAATTTGTCAATGCATTAATTTGTTTTACGATGAAGTAACTTGCGGACTTCGGGATTATGGACTTAATGATCCCGGTTACTATTAAATTGTAATGGAATTTGGTATATTTTGAGCTTTATTAATATTTTGACCATAATCAGCCTATAATGTTCCCACTGCTGGGTCACGGGCCTCCTCTCTGTGAGGGGGAGTGGGCCATAATCCACCACGCAGGCCAAGTGCGGGTTAGCGGATGTCACATGTCTTTGATTTTTTTGTTTCTAGGACACGCCAGTTTCCTCACGATGTTTTTCTTCACCGTTTTGGGAGCATTGGTGTTGAACATATTTTTTACACAAAGTAAAGTACCTGCTTGGAGTCGAACCCACGACCTAACACGTAACTCGCGGCCGTTACCAATGGGCCACCACTGTTCTGACTCATTTTACGGTTAAAACTTGGATTACCGAATGCCTGTAATATAATAATATATAGTACCTAACGACATTGTAGTACTAGTTTCTACATCACATTTAATTTAATTTGAAGAGTAGGTTTGGTCATGTTGAGAGAATGAACATTAGTGTTCAACTTTATAATATTATCTGATGGAGTTCGGATGGCATAGCATGGAAAAAACGGTTCCTTCTCAGCAGCTTACTAAGTAGCCACGGATGTCATACATAATTCTTATTAGTGATTAGAGATGTCCTTCAACAAATTCAGGTGCATGATTAAAATGATGTATGAAAGTGCACGAAGCAAAAGAAGTTTGGTAAGGAGGAGTTTGGAAGGTTTGGAGGCACGTGGCGTTTTGCAGTTTTTCTCTACCTCCATGGGAACAGGCGTGGGTTTTAAGTCCAAAAAAAGTTATAAAATATACACATAAATCCCTTAAAAAATACCACCCATATCCTGAAACCACTATCACATGCACGTCCTATAAATATAATGTAGGTAACTATTTATAAAGAGGGTAAGTGGGGTGGCTCATAAGAATAAACGACACACATTAGGGCCACACGCTGCTACCACAGAGCGACCCATTTTATAAAAATGTACCAGGCACTGCGTGTACCAACAATACGGGACTTTAAGGTATGTTCTCAAATATTTATGGGTATAATGAGGTGCTATATGTACAAGGAGAGGAAGGCGAATGAATTACAATGGGAATGTACGATGTGATGTCGTTGTTCCAGTATAATTGCACTATCATTACCATTACCATAACCATTTACTCATATTATTATTTATAATTATTTTTTTTTTTTTTTTTCATTCATATAATTAGTTGTATATTAGCATTATATTCTAAGATTCATTTTATTTTTTTACCTTTTTATTAAGAGGGGTTACGTTGTACGGCATTTCATACAAACTTTCAAGCCCTTGTGTTTCGAAATGACTGAACCGATTTTAATGAAACTTCATACACATATGCAGGATACATAGGTCTAAAAACTTAGTTAAGAACATTTTTGAAATGTCTTATTTATAAACAGATAACTGGAATACTCTGTTTCTATGGAAAATTTAAAATCGGTCTAATTTGGCTGTAACACTATTTTTCGAAGATGTTCTTAACAAATTTTTAGACCTTTGTATCCTGCATATGCGTATGAAGTGTCACGATGTAAACCCTCTTAAACCTGACTGGGTTTCCGTATTTTTCAGGTGCAACTACTGAAAATCAGCGCTGTGCTGTAGCTCCCCATAGCACAGCATCATGCTGAGTCCATGCGGCACCGTCATGATGACGTGCCAGCAGCTGCCGATTATCTTTTGTTATGCACGTGTTTCTGTGACAAATAAACTTATTTTGTTTCATTTTTCTTTTATTTGTATTGCATTGCAAACTGAACTGTTGTTACAACGTGGTCTACAGAGCACCTATCTAATTATTATTAGTGTCAAAGACAGTTGTTTTTTATCAATCCATTAATTAGAAACTCTAGCCATAAAGCTCTGGCCAATTTGAATCGAATCCCGCACGGAATGCGGATGGAAATTCGCTCGCGCTGATTGTGTCAGCGAACTTACATGGAGGTGTTCAAACTGGCGCGAATAGTCAAGTGACTTCCTAGTCGTTAAAAAAATCAACGAGCGCAGTCGCGTCCCGGATCCCGCATCCCGTTCGGGATTCGCCTCAGAGTAGCCAGAGTGTAAGACGCAGATAATTATATGCCAGTGACATTGAGTGGTTAGCTTGCGTGTTCTGTACTGAGCTCACGCAACGCGTCGTATGTTCAGCCAGTAATAGCACTCACCCATTAAGGAGCGCTTTCCCAAATTAGACGCATTATTAATTTATTAAACATAAAACAAAAGATATTTGAATATACTAAATTATCTTTAAAATTGTGAAGTTTTCAGAAAAATACGTTTGATATATTTTGCGTGATTCTCAGTTTTTTATCTGCGTTTGACATAACTTTACAGATTAATTTCTGTCTAAAATATTCATTTATTAAGTTATTAATAAATGAATGCTTTATATTAACATATATTTTTTCCAAATCATTAACACTCATCGTTTAGACGTGATCTTCAGTATACAATCATTAAAAGTCGATCATCATCGCCTTAAGAGAGCTAAATAGCAACTGAAAATTGAGTTTATTTCACGATAACTGTTAATATTAAAGGAACACCTTTTAAAAACAGAACTTTTACAGCGTGTTCAAATAGCGAAAGCTCAAAAACATTGCAAGCAAAAGTCTATTCATCCGATCATAGAACGAACATTAGCCGCTACCACCCCAGAATTCCATTCGAATATGTTTTATTACCAAAGTGAAGGCAATATCGAGACTATGTGGTTTCTTAGAGCTCTCTGTCGAGCATTAATACCGTGCGCCGCGCCGGGTACGTATAAGGACGTCGACGGAATACATTTGCTTCGTAAAAGTTATTTTTCGTCATAAACTGATCGTGTTCAATGTCTTAGTGTATTGAATTATTGGGAGCGATGCTGTCGACGTGTTTGGATGTAGGTATTATTGGTATATCAAGGTTATATCAACATAAAGTGAATGTGTTCGGTTTTGTATATAATATAAGGACGTTTATTCTGAAAGTGGGGAATGTCACAAATAGATGTCAAATATTTCGCTGTTTCATTGGCAATATTACTATTGGAAATATGAAATGTGGCTAACTAGCGAACTAGAGTATTATTATGAATTGCAATTATAACACTGAATTTGATGTCGTAACCGTTTTAGGCGTAAAAAAGGCATTTGGAAAGTTTCCAAATACTATTTTTACATCTAAAACGAAATATTCGGTGTTACGATACTAATTATCGCATTTCGTAATCAATATTTTAGTTCACCAATTAGATCACAGTCCGTGACAGTGGGCCCTATTAGAATACCAGCGCTCCTGTATTTAATCATTATTTTTTGAATGTCACAGCATATGCTGACATAGGAGCCTTTTTCGTCTCGCACAGGTCGTTTTTCTATTTATCTTTTTTTTATCGTATTTGAATGCTCCCTTTTGTTTTTTTTTTTCTAAAGGGTCTCATTAGAAGGCTGAAAATAATCAGAAATGAAGAGATCCGTAGGAGAAGGAGAACCAAAGCAGTGGGCAGGCACATTGCTTGCGGAACAGATGGCCGATGGGGCCGAAAGGTTCTCGAGTGGCGACCGCGTACCGGAAGACGTAGCGTTGGAAGGTCTCCCACAAGGTGGACCGATGATCTGGTGAAGGCAGCAGGAATCCGCTGGATGCGAGAAGCACAGAACTGGCCGGTGGCGGTGCTTGGGGGAGGCCTATGTCCAGCAGTAACGTCTTTCGGCTGAAATTATGAAGTCGTGTTGACACGAACTAAATCAGATCAGCTCATGAAGTCGGTAACAAGACTAGATGTCCATATTCCAGTAGGTGACGTCCAATTAAATGATACATCTTAAGCAATTATTTGTAGTATTAACTAAAAATATGTTTGAAATGGCTTAAAGAATGTGTGACGATAGCGCAGAAAAACACATATTGTTTAATAATTGATATTAAATGCTAACCAAATCCAGCACCTGAGCAAATAAAAAATATATTTATTTAAATATCCATTTGTTTGCATCCAAATGTTTGTAGAAACACAACGCACGTACCGGGCAGTGAGATGGGTCTCTGTTATTAACCAAATTCTGCAGATGTTTTCTGAGCAAACGTTCCGTGCCGTCATTCTCAAGCAATTCCTGGCTTATTATTCATGAATAAATATTAAATAATGTTCAATGTTATATTATGTGAAGAAATTCGAGTTTTAGAAAAGTATGGTTTTATAGAGCGCTGTTTCTGTAACTCATAAACAACAAAGAAATTTATTTTATTTCCCAGATTTAAATCTACCCACCACCCACCACCACCACTATCCACCTCTGCCTACCTTACGGGAATAATAGGCGTGAAGTTATACAAAAACAACATATTTTGTATAATTATCATATTTATACAGACAGTGGGAAAGGTCGGTAGGTTTGATGTTGTAACAGTTTTAGATGTAAAAAAAGCGGCCAAGTGCGTGCCAAACCACGCACAATGAAGGGTTCCGTAGTTGGGATTTTATCACAAGAACAAACCTAAGTAATGTATCGGAGAACATGTTTTTGCAACTGAAAATGTAAGCTGGTCGATGTACATCAGAAAAAGTTTAACGATACCTAAGGTCAAATGAATAATTGCACGACTCTTAATGCGAAGCATTAGAGTGTGCTCTACGATCGAAAAATATTTTTTGCCCATTTCTGTAACTGTTTTTATTGTTACACTCCTGCTAGTACTCAGAACCTACTTAATTTATATACCATTGTATAGATGATTAAATGGAGATTAATACTGTACTTTTTAACAATTGATTTAATGCAGCAGAAATGGAAAAAGCATCAAAATAGTTGAAAAAAAATTCCTGTCCGTCAATTTATGAACCCTGAAAACATTGTAGCTTGCGATAAAATCAATTAATTGAGTCAATTTTTTTTATACATTTGTTTCAGCCGTAGAAGGAACCCTATTGAAAATGGCTCTTTTATTCAAAGTAGTTTAATTATAATTAATAAAACACTAACTAAAATATAATATCTTTATCTAAATATTTCAGACCTTTGACTTGATGTTGCCTAGCAACGGCCAAGTAAATCTTTGTCAGTCTTTGACATTACGACTTCATGAAAAGTTATAAATTGTTCATTTTTGTTAGAAACTATGTTTTGAAATTCTTTTTCGTTTATGAATGAGTGCTATGTATGAGGCGTGCACTTTTGCATTTTCCAAACTATTTTATTATACGGATACTATAACAAGGGAAAAAAACTGTTTTTTTATCCTACATCAGTTTTATAGAAATTTTAATGATAACTCGTAAAAAACAGTTGAAAACCTATAATCCTTATGACTTGGAACTCCTCTTATAAAGGACGACAAATGTCTACGAGATCATGTGGTGCCACCAACGAAATTACACCATCAATTCGACAACCGCGAGTCGTAGGAGACGAGTAAACCCCTTCCATCTCAGCAAATCCCTTGCAGTTTCCAATCAACATTGGTTTCTATGTTTTTACAATGTAGAAACACAAACTTTGCGAAACACATCATAACCAATCATAAAGTTTTTATTTTACACTTTTTAGTTGTGGTACCTACCCCACACAAATTCGAATACCACTACCTGCTATGCAAATAACAGTGACAAGAAGTTATAATCATCTATATATATAAAAATGAATTCCTATTTCCTTGGTCACGCCATCACGCGTGAACGGCTGGACCAATTTTGCTAATTCTTTTTTTGTTGTGTTTGTTAGGGTTAGGAGATGATTCTTAGGATAGGTAGGTGAAGGTAGGGTAGGTAGGTAGGTAGGTAGGTAGGAATGCAAGTAGGTAGCTATGTATGTTGGTAAAGTAGGTATGTAGGTAGATAGGTAAGTAGGCACCTACCTACGTATATACCTATCTACCTACCTAGGTAGATAGGTATGTATGTAGGTAGGTGTAAGTAAGTAGGTAGGAAGGTAGTTAGGGTAGGTAGGTGCGCCGTAGATAAGTGCTTACCCGTGCGAAGCCGGGGCGTGCAGCTAGTACAAAATAAATGGAGAAAATACGTATTATTGAAGCTAATTCAAAAACTAACCAAGTTAATAAAATGTATAAGGGACCAACTCGGGAGCATACCCTTTCAAACGAAAACAATTTTCAAAATCGGTCCATAATTGACGGAGAAATCGATGAACATGAATTAAAAAAAAATACATAAAGTCGAACATTATAATCTCCTCCTTTTTGGAAGACGGTTCAAAATAGCGTCAGCGTTTTATTTGACCATCGCTTTCCTGCGTATAAAGTAACTAAATAACAGAGGCTAAACTAAATATTTTATCAACCTACTTTGAGATAAACACGAACTCAATTACAGTACCTGCACCGGCAAGCGGCACACAATATCACCATGCACTAAACACTTGCCTCACAAATACCTTGTAAGAAACCTTTCATACATTTTAAATAAGAATTACCCGACCAAGTGAAGGAGACACCGCGGGAAGTTATCCACTGGCGTCTAACCATTACTCCGAGAAATGCCAATTTAAACTTGTAACGAGGTTTCCCGCGAGTGGTTGCGGAACGAAATTAAAAACTCTACAGAGCCGACGCTCGAATAGCTTCGGTGACTGGATGGGGCCTGTAACGGGCCTAACTTTCATCCTCACTTTGTTACGTACTTCCCTCACGGCAATTTTCAGCCTTTTCAGCGAAAGATCAGGATGCAAAAAGTGTGCCAACTAGTTTTTGCCCTCGTTCGTGTGTAATGCCTGGTTTACTAAAACTTTCTATGGATTAAAAGAGCAAGGGGATATGTATTAAAATTGTATGCTCGTCTTCGGGATGCCGAATATCTACGATATTGGCTATGGGTTTTGTGTCATAAAGTGCATGGGGAAACATCTCTCGGTAGATGCAAGCTATTGAAGCTGGACTTTCATTTATAACTTACTAGCTTTTGCCCGCGGTTTCGCCCGCGTGGAGTTCGGAAATTATTCCACGAGAATGTACAACCATACCGAAATAAAATTTATCCTATATATTAATCCAGGTTATAAACTATCTGTATGCCAAGTTTTATCCAAATCTGTTCAGCCGTTATTGCGTGATTGAGTAACAAATATCCAAACGTACAAACTTTCACAATATTTACAATAAAAAATATATATTATAATATTAAGTATTATATATTATTATATCCTATCTTGTATAGGTTCCTACCTAATAAAACATTGATCCTGATTTTATCTACTAACACAACAACACTTAAGAAACAGGTCAAGAAATCAAATTTTGAAAGACTTTTCTTAAAGCGCTATTGAGACCATACGAGATGTCGTAAAATAAATTACGTCTTATAATCGGTAATTGTAAATGAATTAACAAACCATGTTAATAATATTGTAGTTGTACTTTTGGGCTAATCACCAAAAATATACACAACTTCAAAACATCGCAAATGGAGCTTAAAATGCACCGCCATCAGCTCCTACATTTTAAAGTACCGTAGCTCAAAGTTGTCCAAGTGTCGGCCACGTAAATACCACCGAATAAGTTTCAAAAAGTGCGACCAGACAGATGTCAGTTTAAAAACAAAGTTCAAGACGCTACAGCATGTTGCAAAACAATCCAGATGTTAAGACAGCGGCGTACGTGATCGGAATGGGAACACCCTGTACATTCCCGTCCCCAATAGTTGTGTATAAAAGCGGTTATTGAATATTAAACTCACGAAATGGGATATTATGGGCGCGGAGAAAGTTAAGAGTTTACTATGAAATTTTTTCGTAGATATTCTTTTTTATTTTGTTTGCGGAGACTTACTTTTACTAGTGCTCATTTTGTGGAGCGGTCTTTAGGAATATTACTTTTGTGTTGACTTAGTGTTAGGTTATCTAGTCTTCAGAATTTACTTCATTCTTTTTTTTACTTTGTTTAAAACCTAAACTCGCTCTTGCTGTCCTTTATTTCACTTGGAGCTTTATAGGTGCTTCGTTTGGCCGTATTTTAGTGTATAATCCGAGCTATGAGCTAAGTTAGTGAAAACAGCCATTATAATTGGTCTATAAAAAAAAGAAAAATATTTTATTCACAGTAATAAAAAATAAAATAAAAAAGGAGCATAAAACTAACAAGATAATAACAACCTGTGCGAGGCCAAAAACGCTCCTTTTTCAGCATAAGGCTACGATATTTAAAAAAAAAAACTCGGCAGTCTGGGACTGCCGATTGCAGTGGAAACTAAGTAACGCATCTAACGAAAATGTCAGAAATTTATGTAGCTTGCTGTCAGTACAACAACGAACGAATTAGAAAAAATCCAAAAAAATAAAACAGAGTGCACTATCAAGAAAAATTTGAACGTCTTACGAATTTTCGATCATATTATCACGTGTCCTGACGAGAGTTTAAAATTTTATACCCATCCCAAAAAAAGTGTACAACGCCGCTAAAGAAGTTTTAACTTAAAAAAAATACCGCTGCGCTGGTATTCTGATAGGGCCCACTGTATTGCCACGGACACACCTACGGACGTATACAAATCACACTAGGGAAATACAAAATATAAAACAATAAAAAATAAAAATAAAAACAAAATTAATATAAAAACCTAAAACATAAGCTCACGGCTTACCTGATCGAAAATGATTACCAACGCTTAGGGACACCTGCTTCTAAAGAAACAAGGTGACGAACTTAAAGACAAGGCTACAAAGTTACACGTTTCAGTAGTGTCACCGAAAAATTTAAGCACAGAATTATACTTTTTTTGGGAATTTTTTGTGCCTATACGTATATTCGTTCCCGAAACGAAATGTTTTACAAGAAGGAATCAAATGAGTATATACTGCTTAAATTAAATGTATCATATCGTAAGTCTAGTTAACAAGTGAGTATACTCTTCCGCTCCTCAACTCAATCATACTTACTCAAAATGTAGACCTGTTCACTGACAAACTGTGCAAAATTATATCTGCGGCAAATGTCCACCTCTCACACTGTATGACTACAAGCTAAATGATATCGACGAAATGGGCTGAGCTGTACTTATTTTATTGTTAGTCGTTAAGCATTACTTAGTATGTATCCAATAATAATAATATGTTAAGCACAAATTGTAACTGCACGCGTATATTACGAAAATGTAACTTGTTTGTAGACGCTTTGGGTTTGACCTGTTAAGTCTACAAATGTTTAATAAATAAATAATTATATCGCAGGAATCCGCTGGATGCGAGAGGCACAGAATCGTTCGATGTGGCGGTGCTTGGGAGGTCTATGTCTAGCAGTGGACGTCTTTCGACTGAAATGATGATGATGATGATAATTAATATGAATCAGCCTATTAATGTTCCCACTGCTGGGACACAGGCCTCCTCTCTGTGAGAGGGAGTGGGCTGTAATCTACCACGTGGGCCCAGTGCGGGTTGGTAGATGTCACATATCTTTACATTTTTGGTTCAAAGACATGCCAGTTTCCTCACGATGTTTTCCTTCACCGTTTTGAGAGCAGTGGTGCTGAAATTGTTTACACAAAGTAAAGTTCCTGCTTGGGTTCGAACCCACGACTCGTTACCACTGGGGGTAGCCCAGTGCTCAATTACCACTTGGGTCTAACTAACTGTGATCACCAATCAGTTTGCAAAGTTTGGTGATTGCATCATTAAATCTTATTCGTCGTCCATTGCAGTATTCTTTTAGCAGTCTCCTCGCTAGCTGGGTGACTGGTAATTAGTGACCGATACTTAAACACATGAACAAGCTGTTCCCTACATTTTGACGACATAATAGCCGATTTTTTTTTTGCGAGTCCTGGTTTGGTCCCATAGTAAAAGTTGTTCATAATGATGAGTAAAATCACGTGTTAAAGTATCGGTGACTAATTACCAGTCACTCTATTTAGAGTGGATAAACTGTGAGTATTCAATACGTCAATAATATTATAAATATTTTTCTTCACATAGTTGACGCTGCAGAACAGTATTTGTGACAAACTGCATTTTTAAATTCAAATCACTAAGTTTTCAATTCAATTGCCTTCTAATTCGGAGCTGGTAATAAAATCTAACATAAAACACACGTCCGAAGACACAACATCAGTTTGCTTAGCTCAAAAGGGTCGTTTCGTACGTCCGGCGAGCGTGTTGTCGCAAGGAAGATGGTCGGCGTACGTGTCCGGCATTCTGTCCGGCTGTCCGAGCGTCCGGGTTTAACCCTTAACGGTTTTAGATTAGCCCGTATTCTTGGAGTGTGACGAGAAACATAACTGTGTAGGAGTGTTATGAATTTCGACGTAAGCGATTTTTCTTTCATTCAATTTAACGGCCGGTTGGGTTGTTTCGTTTTTGTTTTATGTGAGGGCTGTTAAATATTTTTTGGTATTTTGCAATGATTAGATTTTTTACTGTCCGTCTCCCGTAACTACCGGCTGAACACGCTAGTTTTAATAATACATGTAATCGGCTGGGCATTCTTAAGAATATGTAAGCTTAGGCTGCCTGTCCACTGGAGCAGAGAGGAGAGGAGCGGAGCGGAGCTGAGCCAATATTAACCAATGGAATTGCATAAAATCTCCGCCCCGCTTCAGTGGACAGGGATTTGTGAACTAGTTTAAAAACTCATTCAAAATCGGGAAGCAGAGCGGGGAAGCGGAGCGGAGAAATGGCGAGGGGAAGCGGAAAAAACCAGCCTCGAGATATTGCAGCCGTCTCAAATTACTCGTCGCTTGAATTCGGCCTAGCTCCGTACAGTCCGAAACTCCGCTCCGCTACCTCGCTCCGCCACCTCACTCCGCATAGTCCGTAACTCCGCTCCCCTGATTCGCTCCGCATCAATGGACAGACAATGTCCGCAACTCCGCTCCGCTGCCTCGCTCCGCTTCAATGGACAGGCACGAACTTTACTCTTTCACCGCATTAACGCATTTTTCTTTCTTTTTTAAATGACAACGTCTCGCGTATTTAACTGTTTATGATGTGTAGGTGAAACATATTTCGGAAAATATGTGCCTAGCAAAAGTCACGAAACTTTATCTCGACATAATAATGTTGTATTCTGGACAAGGCTTACAATTCCAGAAAAATATTTTAAATCAAACCCACATTTATGCAAACAAACAATATCCTCAGTACGCGCGAAAAGCTACAGCAAACGATTAATTCACCTTACAGCGTTATGGTAATAATGTCACACTGCAAATTTTCACATTATCGAAACATTTTCACGTACATTGCTGAGTTTATCGCGCCTCGTCATGCGAAACACGGAACTGGGGGGGAAACCGGCAACGTCCTCGTGTATACCACCGATCTTGATACGGCGTTTGTTAGTGTGAAAGGAAAATTGTTCTTATAAATGTTAGCTTGGAAATTCAGTGGACGGTTGTATTGGTAGAGGGTCTGTGGTCTTCTTCTTCGTGTGGTTACTGACTAACCTGGTGTCAGAGTTTTAAAGCCGCCCATGGGCAGAGGCCCTTGGCTTCACATGCCATCGAGAAATATCTCTCAGGCATGCTGGTTTCCTCACGATGTTTTCCTTCACCGTTTATAAAGCAAGTGATAATTATACAACACGTGCGTTTCTTGGGGTCGAACTCGAGACCTATGACTTGGCAGTCCGTCGGTTACACCACTAGGCTATCAGTGCTTCGGTTCGGTGGTAACATGTAATTCATACCACCCCTTTTAAATTATTGATACTTTAGACTTTTTCCGAATAATCTTCATTGTAGTAGGCTGAATGAAGATTTTAGGACCAGGTTTAAAATCTCCAGTCTGTCTGCGATCAAAACCAAAATGCTATTATTATTAAAGTAATTTCTTTTAAACAAATACCCTAGAAAGTGAAAGTTGCGACCCGAAATGAACTGGCCGATACACACGATGCGTTGTAGCGGCGCCGGCGGCGCGGCGCTCGAACGGTGTCGCTGCGGCGTCCAACATAAAAATATCCATGGAATGCACCGCATGTGCACCGGACGTGCAACCCGCGAGACGAGGCGGGGAGAGGTGTTCGCGCTACGACGCCGCCCGCGCCGCGCATGTGACAATATGGCGAAATATTTGCGATGTGGCACCTGCTGCGGCGTAACAATGTTACGACGCCGCCACGCCCGCCCGTGTGACCGCGAATACGGCGAAATCTAGGCGATTCGGTGCCACAACACATCGTGTGTATAGGCTCTTAGTACTCGACTAGGTATGACTCGCACTTGTTTCCCTTCACTAAGTACGCCTTTTTTGTAGCAGACTAAACGAAATAAATTAATAACCACAGCTTCTGAATAGAAAGCACTTTACAGGATCTAATGTTCTAGACGTTTCTCTAGAGTGCATACCAGCGTGAAACATCGCAAGAATTCAAAGCACGGACTTATTTCTCTTTAATTTCTCCATCAAAGAACACAAAAACTAATAAGAAATGCAAAGCGGAGCAACAAAACATCACAAGATGCATTCCGCATTTTAACGGACCAGAGAAAATATTAAAAAGGAGATTTAATGCAAAACAGGCAGGCGACAAACGGGACTGGATGCAATCAACATCTCATTAGCGGAGTTCTTAATTCCCGTGTCTCCCGGGACTCCCTCTGATTTCTTCGATAAATCGTTTATTACAATTCCCGTTTTTCCCCTCCCTACTGTTCTTGTCTCGCGAATATCAGCGTTATCCGATCGGTGATTATGTTAAAAAATTGAACGAATTTAGATTGGATTCGATAGAAAGTAAATTGGGGAGTCGAGGAAAAAAGTTTAATGAACTCACGCTTCGGGAGTTTGAAAAATTCCGATTTGTCTGACATTTTTTGATAGCTACATAGTTGTCAAAGTTTCAGAATGGGAACTTTTAGTTAATTTTAACTTTAAAATTGCGAACCCATCTGCCTAGCCTTTTCCCAATTAGGTGGTCGACATCCAGTCTAACCGGATGCAGCTGAATACCAGTATTTTACACGAAGGGACTGCTTATCTGACCTCCACAACCCAGTTAACATGATACCTTGGTTGTTAGACTTTCGGACTTCTGACTATCAGTAACGACTGTCAAAGATCTAGAACAAGCGAGACCAACTGATTAACGTGCTTTCCAAGGCTCGGTATGTTCTGGATGGTCACCCATCCACAGACCGACCTCGGCAAGCGTTGCTTAACCTTGATGATCGACCCGTGTGGCTGTTATTATTTAGCCACAAGAACCCTATGAAATTTCGACCTATATGGACTAAATACAAACATGTATGAAATTACTGCTGAAATCTACTGGGATTGAACTAAGTAAAAGCCCATTTTCGTAATCCCTAACTCACCTGTTTTGACTCCTACGACAGATAAGGGTCACCAATTCCTATTAACACTACGCAAATAAACTGCGTACTCATATGTACTGTTTATAATACTTAAAATCAACATGGCAACATTACGACGCGAGTACCAGGCTCCCAGAGCCAGTGCGGAGTAATTTAATGAGTTGACCCGTTAATTGGCGAACAGCTGGTTCCTACAGCCAATGTTTAAATTAACTGCCTTTTGTGTAGGGCTGCTGAGTTCTGACGGTTCTAATACGCGGACGTGTGATGTGGGAATTATTTCAACTAATTTAAAAATAAAATTTTGTTTGTCTTTGTTCGAACATTGTGGTCTGAACCGTGTTCATGTTCAAATAAATAACATTATTATGCATTAATTATCATTAAGATCCTTCGAAGTTATTCTTAAGACTTTTAGATTTCGTGGCTTTAATGTTGATTGAGGCAATGTAACGTGGAATTCTAGATGTGATAGAATTCTAAATGTAACCTATAACTAACTAACTAGGTACTGCATTTTTTGTCAATATAATATTATTTTTAATCTTATTAATTTCTTCTTAATGAATACTTAAGTATTTACAAGGCAGTTTGTGAGTGGAAACGCCGGGAGAGAATGCCCTAGAAAGACATTTAGAGATGTTCTTCAGAAAGGTCAGGTGCGTAGTACTTGTAACCGAGCGTGTATGACCAGATGTATGAACGTAAACAAGGCAAAAGAAGGATGTGAGGATCGTAGCAGGTGGCGTTCTGTAGTTTCTCCTTACCCCGATCGGAAGAAGGCGTGAGCTATTTATGTAATCTGTAATATTTAATTTACACCTTTTTACTTTAGAAACAGCCAGCCCTATTTTAATCGCGCTCTTCCGATGTTACAGTTTTCCAACAATCGCGTAAAATTTCCACTTGTTTTTACAATAAAACTACGAATAACTACGAATTTATTGAACCGTTACAACCAAAATACTATCTTGTATTACTTCGTTCATAGTTGTCTGGTTTCAAAGTTTTTCTTTTGTTTGAATTAATGTATAGTATTGTGTTATGTTAATATAACTTGTTGTAAACCTTTTTTAACCGACTTCCAAAAAGGAGGAGGTTCTATGTTCGTAGCGTACATTTTTTTTTTTCTATGTATTTCTACCGATGTCTCCGTCAATAGTGGACATATTTTGAAAAGTCTTTTCACTCAAGGTGGTCCCATTAAATTTCCCACGGTCCCATTTAACTTTGCTTGGGTAGTTTTTGTTTGAGTTACCTTCAATAATACTTATTGTTATGATATGATATTAACATCCTGTCACACATAGCCGGTAGTGGTATTCGAATTTACTTGGGGTAGGTACCACAACTAAAAAGTGAAAAATAAAAACTGTTTACAAAAAAAAAACAACCAACTTCCAAAAAAAAACACATTATGACTATGGGTTTTATTTGTATTGGTTTTCAATTTGCTAATGATTTATTTTTGCCAATCTTACAAATCACTGGGAAACGCCTAACTGGAGTTTTGTAATTATTTTGAAATGGTAATTATACTAAATTAAAAAATTAATACTAAATTAAAATTTTGTTTTGAAGCCCGATATCTCATATCGGGCTTCAAAAGAAAATCGTGTTTTCAAACATGATCAATTCTTCATTCAAATCGTTGATACATACCTACGTTCATTGTAAATAAATAAATAATAGTATTTGCATTAGCTTTGGAAACAAAATCAATCATCAAATAAACAAACGGTTTTATGATGATTCATGTTCATTTATTTCAAAACACGAGGGTAGGTACCAGTCATGCATATATTTACAGTCGATTTCGGGCATAGAACCTTTCAAACCAACTACGGCGAAGCCAAAAGGATAGCTAATCAGGGGGGCTACTACAACCACTAAAAGCAGTATTATTTTAATCTTACTTCAGTGGGGGAAAGCGATGGTGCTTTACGTCTTGTAGAGCTTCATCTCTTTCCCACACAAAAGTAATATTAAAATAATACTGCTTTTAGAGGTGGTGGTAAGCCCCCTGTACGATGTATGCCCTAATTACATGACTTAGTAATAACGTGTGGCTTTATGAAAACCGAAATAAATCGATATCGATTTGTCTTCTTTTACTTTTACCTGTAGTTGGCATTTTTGTCGTAGTTGGGTTTAAGTTTTTAACTAACTTTTTATGATCTTGTAATTGCGGTAGTCCCGATACGATACTCGCGTGCGTCGCGTGCGTGCGTGTTGTTTTGCGTTCGGCTCTTGTCGTGGCAACACGTCGTGTCCAAGTTCGCAACGAGTCAATCGTCATCCTGAGGATGCCTCGTTGAGAGGCGATACACGTGTTCTTACAGGGTTCTCTAACTCTTTAAGAACAGTTAAGCGGATTAAGTTACTAAATATACGTCGTCTATTGTATTTCATTATTATAACAACAATTATCTACATCACAAATCCACTAACATAATAGCGTCCCTTAGTTGTAAACTCCACGACCTTATTGTCAAGTTAATTTGCTCTAAACAGTATAATCAATCGAAAATTTCTGGAGGGATCATGAATAATTCGCCGAACAAGTGAACTGACGCAAAACTTTTCTCCCAAAGCGTCTCCGCTGTAATGAATATACACCCTTAAAACATTTTGCAAACTCTATTGAATGAACGGAACGAATGAACTTTAATTTTGATGAAGTATTATGTACCGCAATTTGGGAGCGGGATCGGTTTTTGCTCGGTCATAGCACTCTATTACCACAAATAGATAAGTTTGTTTGTTTAGAATAATAGACTGTATGATGTTTTGTGGGCTAGGAAATTATCATTTGAGTAAGTATGTTTTGTGAGCTAGGAAATTATCATTTGAGTATGTTTTTTTTAATTTTGGGCTAGGAAATTATCATTTGAGTATGTTTGTTTATTTTTGGGTGGGGTTTGTGACAAATGATAATAGCCGTACGGGTCGATTGAAGGTTAAGCTACACTTACCGCGGTCGGTTCGTGGATGGGTGAGCATCTATTATACAGGGTGTCAGAGACATCGACGCGAAGCCTGTTACCATGGATTCAGTACATGATTCTGAACACCCTGCGTTGAAATTTTTCGTCGGTTATTAAAAAAAAATCTGCTGTTTCATACCTACGCGGTCAAAATTTATGGAACAGCTGTTTTATTTTTTAAATAACCGACGAAAAGTTTCAACGCACGGGTGTTCAGAATCATGTACTGAATCCATGGTGACAGGCTTCGTGTCGATGTCCCTGCCACCCTGTATACATATCGAGACCCCTCCAAGCCTCAGAAAGCATATGAAGCCGTTAGTTCCGGCTGTCATTCGTAGACCTTCGACAGTGGTTACGGGTAGTCAGAAACTCAAAAAGTCTGATAACCAGTCAAAGGGTATCTTTTTACCAAGTTACTGGGTTGTGGTGGTAAGATAGGCAGTCGCTCCATGTAAAATATTAGTATTCAGATGCACCCGGTTAGACGGGAAGCCGACCACAACTTATTTGGGAAAAGGCTAAGTAGATTGTTTTTTGTTTTTAATGTTGAGTTAGGTTTTTTATTTATTTGTTATCAATAATAATTTAGGTTATAATTATGGAAATACTGATCACTAACAAATTTTCTGAAAATTAATGTTTCTAGTATTTCCAAGTATCAACCATTTTACATCCGAATATTATACAGGGTGGCAGGGACATCAACGCGAAGTCTGTTACCTTAGATTCAGTACATGATTCTGAACCCCCCTGCATTGAAATTTTTCGTCGGTTATTAACAAAAAACAGCTGTTCCATACATTTTTACCGCGTAGGTATTGCACTTTTCTATGAAACAGCAGATTTTTTTTTATAACCTACGAAAAATTTCAATTTCAATGGCCTACCTATGTGTCAAATTTCATCTAAATCCGTTTAGCTGTTTTAGCGCGAAAGCATAACAAACAAACTCACTTTCGAATTTATAATATTACTAGAGCTTCTGCCCGCGACTTCGTCCGCGTGGAATAGTTACTTTGGGCTAACGCTAAAAAAACCCCCCGATTTTGAAACATTCTTCATTGGTACTCCGCTCCTATTGGTCTTAGCGTGATGATATAATAATTATAGCCTATAGCCTTACTCGATAAATGGGCTATATAAAAATGAAAGAATTCTTCAAATCGGACCAGTAGTTTCGGAGCCTATTCGGTACAAAGAAACAAACAAACAAAAAAATCTTTCCTTTATAATTACAATATTAGTATACATAGATAGTCAGGTTTTTGTCTGGAAGTTAAAGTACTTTTCCTTACCAAAAATCTTAAAATTTTTCACCCAGACGAAACCACCGCCATAAGTAGTATTCCATATTTTTCATTCCCATTACGCTCAACAGCTGTAAACGAGTATTGTTACAATTATGTTCTTTTATTTTATTTGCGTCATATTTCAGGACTGCTGTAAAAGCATCCGTTTGTTTATCGCCGTGTCAAGTTTTATTTAGTTGTGTTCCACATACTAATGAATGTGGAGTGCCGTGTTGACAAAGTACCTAAATAGATAGACGAAAAATATATTATGTTATGTACTTTTATAAGCGGTCCAGTGTCTCGCTTCTCATGCACGATGTCAAATCCGAGCAAGAACCAATCTCTCTCTCTTCCTGGCTATCTATCCTACATGATGGTGGTGTCACCCTTCCTGGCTTCCTGGTCTTTCTCTTCCACTTCGCTCTATCATCGACAGCGTCTTCAGATACCTGATACTCTCATGTCCTTTAGCACAACAGCTTTCCACCTTGTTTTGGGTTTGCTTCTGGGTCTTCTGGGTTGGGCTTTGACTGGGAATGGTAAGTTGTAGCGCCAAATTCCTTACGTACTCAGACGGCCTCCTATCCACTTGACCATACCATCGCAGCGTGATGTCGGCGATATCGTGCACGGGCAAGTATCAATGTGCCTTTTTAATGTGAGCTTTCCGAGTTTATCTTGGACACTGACATCGGTGAAGGAAAACATCATGAGGAAACCTAAAATTATAGTTAATGTAAGTCTGAAATCGCCAACCCGTCTTGAGCAAACGTGGTGATCAATGCTCGTGCCTTCTCTGAATGAGAAGAGGCTTTTTGCCTGCAGTGACACAATAATAGGCTGGTATTATTATTCCTTTATTATATTTACATACAAAGCGTTTACATTTTTAAATATTTTTATAAATAAAATAAAATTTTAAATTTCAAACTATTTATTTCAGAAAAAAAATTTTTTTTAGACATTACAATATCTAATGAAAAAACATTTTTTTCTTTACATTTAAAAATCCAATAAATAGTCGCCCATTGGCATCAGGAACAGGGTTCAAGCTGTCGGTGGTCAGGGCTCTATAGAGAGGAACGTCAATGAAGTATTATTTTTTTTTTTTTTTGTAGTTTTATGCAAGCAGTTTAATATTGCAATAATTTTTTGGAAATAATTTAAATATGGCTGACGAAGACTCCTTAATAAAGTCCTATACAGGGTGTATACATATACCCTGTATACATACTATTCAATTAAAAGTAATATTTTTGTATTTCTGGACCTTATTATGTTTATCTATTTTCACCCAAGCAGAGCTCGGTCGACCAGGTAATAATAATAAACGTAACAAGAACATCAAACAAATTCCTAAAATGTAGACAAGAAATTCGTTTTCGAATCTTAACTATCCACTAAAATTATTTGCTTTAGCGTGGAATCGCTATAATACTTTGGTACGTCTAGGACTTATTTTAATAAATTATAGGTTCTCAGCTCATCAGGGTAATTTTTAGGGATCCGTACCTCAAAAGAAAAAAAATGGAACCCAGGATCACTTCGTTTTCCGTCCATCTGTCTGCCAAGACCCTTTTTCTCAGGAACGGGTGGAAGTGTCAAGTTGAAATGAATATCAAATACGTAGGTCTGGTCCTTTGGAGCTCTAAAAAATCAAGTTTATAAGTCAAAGCAATTTTTACGGCTATTTATGCGACATAATATTTTGATACTCGCAAATAAATCAAAACCTACAGGGTACTTTCCGTTGGCCTAGAATCATGAAATTTGGCAAGAAGCAAGGTTTCACAGCACATGTTAAGGAAAAAGTCCAAAAATAGTTAATTTGTAGTATTACCATTTTTTTTTTTTTTTGCATTTACTAACTTACATTTGCAGTTGGAGAATTGACCTTTTTTTTTTTTTTTTTTTTTTTGGCTAGGGCATCTCGCAGGTTACCACTAAGGTACTCGCTGCTTAACCGGACTTTCCTGTGGCTGCCTTAAGCTCCTAAAAGAACTCAAAGCCTCCAGCCAGGGGCATACAAACTAAGCTAATTAAAACTAGGCGAACGCTCGCTAAGGGCACCCCCTGTGGGGTACGAACCTCGGCTTAGGGCGTTCGCTGGGGGGAGGACAGCAAGAGGGACAGGCTGGATCAAGGATAGATCATTATTATTATCAGGGGAGTTTAAAGCTACAGGCTCAGCAAAAACGCGGGCTGGCGCATCGTTATCGAGCAAGGGTCGGGGGGGGGAGAATTGACCGTGACGTATATCTATTTATGGGAGAACATGTTTTTCAACGTAGACCAGCGCGACGCGACGGCGCAATGCGACTCGAACAATACAATTTCTAAGAAAACTTCGAAAACTTCACGGTATAGCAATAACCGGTGTCGCGTTGCGCTAGTTTGCACGAAGCTTTAAGGGCGGCCGTACACGGACTGCTCGAGCAGTTAGCGGCTGAGCGACGTACACGGACCGCTCGAGCGGTCGGTGTCGACTGCTCGAGCGGTCGGTTGTTGACTGCTCGAGCTACGCTACCAACCGCTCGAGCAGTTGATTTTCTACCACAGTCGAGTCATGGATTCTGACGAGGAAGCACTGCTTTTGCTGCTGCTTCTCAAGCGGAGACGACGGCGGCGACGTCAAAAGAGAACATTTTGGGTTCATCCAATTTTGGATCCAATCCAAGTTAAAGAAATAAGATACATACCAAATAAGTTCTTGCGTTTTAATTGCACTAATAAGCGCATCACTATTCACTATCGCACACGCCCTTCATGTTCAAAGATCAGTCGACAAATGAGACGAGACAGACAGACGCCACGAGGCCACAAGGGACGGGGGGGGGGGGGGGGGGTCGGAAAGCTGTCGACTGCTCTAGCGCAGTCAACAGCTCGAGCAGTCGGTGTATGCCTCGCGACCGCTCGCGAGCGGTCGACGGCACAATGGAATTTCGTCATGCAGTTGACGACTGGAAGCGGTCGCGACTGCTCGAGCAGTCGTGTGTACGGCAGCGAATGAATGATTATAGTTCACCGCGCGGTCGCGGCGTTAAGCAGTCGGTCTCAACTGCTTGAAGCAGTCCGTGTACGGCCGCCCTAAGGAAATACATAAAGCAATTGTTTTATAATTTACTAGGTACCTTTATAATATAATATTATAATTACGAAAGTGAGTTTGTTTGTTGGTTACAGTTTTACGCTAAAACGGCTGAACAGATTTGGATGAAATTTGGCACATGGGTAGACCATGACCTGGATTAGGATATAAGACTTTTATCCAGAGATTTATGCAGGTATAACCGCGGGGCGCAGCTAGTAAATAAATAAATTGAAGTGATATGATAACGCCGTTTGGAAAACGATTACCCACACACGCCATGGGTTCGAATGGAATGGTGGATACAAACGCAATTTCAACGAACCTTATTGTTCGAAAATGCACATATAATATACGGTACAATCGGTCACGACCCAATGATTACACACATATGAAAGGTATCTGACCATATCACTCTTCAAAGGGAAAAAGCTTATTTGCGTTGCATCGGATAGCTCAATGGACCCAAATGGTGAGGAGATCGATGTTTGTGATTGGCCAAATATTCCAACTCAAAGAGATTCGGATTTCCACAATGTTTTAATCAATGACTTGTGATGTCAGTTTTGTAATTACCTGTTCAGTGGTCATGAAGCGAAATAATCACACTCTGTCTAAACGTACAAGAATATTAATAGGTTATTCTATGGTTAAAAAATTAGACAGACGTTAGGTTGTTCACATTGCCAATTCACCGTCCTTATAATAAATAAATAAAATAAAAAATATCAATAAAAAAATAAAAAAGCCTTTATTATTCCTTAATTATAAAAATAAATAAAGTTCTTAGTACTTAATGTTATTAATAAACTAATTAAAGACCCCTCGACGGGTATAGACCTCCTCCAGTAATTTCCAGTCTTGTCTGTTTTTTGCTTTTTCAAGCCATGATTTGCCAATCAATTTAGATATCTCGTCTTGCTTTGCTGGTCTACCTCTTGTTCTCTTTCCGTGTGGGCCTTTCCAAGATATATCTGAATTATAATAATTATTATGGTTGGTAGTATGGCTGACAGTCCACATACGCTGAGCGCACACTTAGTACTGCAACTTGTAGAGGTTTCTGTCGTATATATTTTTAACCGTCTACCTTTCAACAACATTCTAAAATCTAAATACCATCGTAATATCACAGTTCTTCCTTAGCACCAGCACCCAAAGGTTAAAGAGACCACGACAGAAACCAACTTTATAACTATATGCGCATAATTCGACAACCCTGTGCCATACGCGGAATTTTTTGCATAGTCGACAAGACAAACTCATACAGTATGCGAAGTGTTTCATATTGAATAAAATTTGCATGTGACGCCGTGTTAGGATCGTGCCAAAAGTATGTCCTCACATTAAGTAAGGTGACCTACGACCTCTGTTAGCGATTTGGAACCGGGCCAGGGCAGTCCACGTAAATTTTGTTTCCAGAGTTCAACATTAGGGGTGAGGGGTTAAAAAGTTAAATATGAACCCTGTTACACCCCCGTGACGAAGGTAAGTTATTAATTTACACGGCAGCTGAAGGTTAATCCAAGAATTTGTATCTTAACACATGGATAAGCTTAGAGATGGATGTCAGGGGGTTTCTAACCCGACTGTATTTTGATATGAAAGGTTATGACGCACGGCTGAGTACAAAATGACTGAATGACGTAAAGATTTATGTGAGAGCAAATTAATGAGGGTAGGGAAAACTCATAAATAAATAAAAATAATATAATGCGCTCTCTACTGTTGTATAGAGCGCATTTTGTGTTTCAGAGAAAAACGAGATTAAAGTTCCATTCCTGGTTGGATTCACTTCATTGAATCAAAAGCAACTTTCATATTCGAAACATCTTCATAAAACACAGCCAATCATAATTCAGAACGTCCCACTTGTCGTATATTTTATTCAGAGCAGAATCCGAAAGTGAACACATAGTTTTACGACGATGAGCGATGGCTTACAATCTTAGATAAAAAGAGTTACACAATAGTGATATCATAAAGTCGGCCTCATCCCGCGAACATAAACGGACAGCGGAAAATAAATCGAAAAAGCTATAAAACCTCAACGATCGGACCGAAATATCGGTCGTAATAACAGCACTGTCGTTAAAACAGAGAAAGAAAAAAGCCATTGGCGGCGTTATCAAACCGAAAACTAATTCAAAGTTCTGTCATTGTTTGCCGTCGGGGAGCGGAGTGAAGGAATAAAAAGCATCTTGTCGCCAAACGATATCGAGTTTCTTGAAGCAATTAAGATAAAACTGACGACAAAAGCCGCTGGGTTGCTCAGAGGGCCTTTGTTATACCGCGTTGGTAATTAACGAGAGGTCTAGCTGCCCGCATGGCCGGCGACGCGGATTCCACCTACGGACCATTTGTAACTCGCCCAATTAAATTTGTCCTCTTTTTAAACTTTTGCATTATTTTGTACCGAAATACTTTCGAGTAAATACAAATAAATAAAGGTGTGTTTGCAGTTAAATGTGTTTTAAAGTTAAGTTGGGAGTTCAGGGGTGCGACGGTTTAATGTAGGAATGTTGTTCATTCATTTGGGGAAATTATTATTAAAAGAGAATTCAGTTCTCTGTTCTCTCAATCTTCTGTTGCAGAAGTAAATTAGAGCCATTTTCCTGTGACTTTGATAGAGAAGCAAATGAGGAATAGGTAGGTAAATAGCATCTTTTGAAATATACAGAGGGTGCCACGTCATTCGCTGTACTAAAGAATAGCTCCATCCAACAAATTTACGTCCAACGATGAGAAATAGCAACACGACATTACTCGCGGCCTAAACGTGAATAATAGAAACAGACCCGCAATAAGCCCTACTGTAATCGTGGTAGTGATCTCTTCAACATGAATAATATGAGGCAATTATATCAGATGACACTGTAAGCAGGAGACTGAAACGAAACGTGCGATTTACACATAAAACCTCGTTCACACTGGGTGTGTCATGTTGAACTACATGTCCACAACTTGTCAGTCAATCTGCGTAGCGTTTTCCCTACTATGTTAGAGTCGGCTTCCAGTGTTACCGGATGCAGCTAAATACCAGTATTTTACAAGAAGCTACTGCATTACTGACCCACACCTCCACAACCCAGTTACTGGGTAACACGATACCCCTTGGTAAGTCTGGTTGTCAGACTTTTCGGCTTCTGACTACCCGTAACGACTGTCAAAGATCTAAGAATGACAGCCGGGACTTAGCGTGCTTTCCAAGGCACGGAGGAATCTCGTTGTGTAATGAATTGTGACCCATCCACGAACCGACCGCGGCAAGTGTAGCTTAACCTTCTACCATTGCGGCTGTTGATAGAGAACGCAATTTTGGGTTAAGCTCGCCTTTGTACGTAAGCTGTCCTTATAATGTATATCACATTATTTTTGTTCAAATTTATGTGTACAAAAAAAAAATACATTTGAACATTGAATCAAGGAAAAGCAAATGCATGTTAGAAAGAAACCAGCCAAATTTAAATTTAGTTAACGAACGTGACAACGAATCAATAAAGTTTACATAATACTTTATGTTGATTCAAATTTCGATATCATGGAAAGCACTCTCCGGATGTCGTATTTCGGTCCGAAATCATCTCCAAATACAAAAATCTTTTCTGATAAACATGGCAGGCAAGCAACATGTATCTCAACTTCTGCCGCAGTGTGCACAAAGCTTTAAACAGGCACACCAAAATGTTGCATTATACTGTAAACAATGTGGGTCTCCGACAAAAAGATACCCACTACAGTTAATGGGTAGTAATATGGCGGTGCTTAAAGTAAGAGCCGAATTGTGACGCACGTCTAACAGTTTCCAAGCTATTTCAGGTACCTACCCGGAAGATATTGAAGTGGTTTAAGTTGTTTAAGTATATGTGGTTATAGATTTTCAGTAAATAGATTTTGTAACCTTGACGTCGGTAGCACACCTCGGCAGCAAAACCGCAGTTGTTCAATTCAACATGACTCAAGCCAGTTGAATTGAACAACTGCGGTTTCGCTGCTACGGTTTCGCGGCGGAGGTGTGCTACTGGCGTCAGTGTGCTGTAATCTTGCTATTTTGGAACTAATTTTAAGTTTTAATACAGTGTATAATGTCTTTAGCTTCTCAAGAAAGTCAAGTTGCTGGTTTAAAATGTGTGCGTTTTTTGTCATTAATGTACTTTGTAAGTAAATCTAAATAATCTAAAAGTAAATGTACCAGAAGTACGTATTTCTTCAAAAGATGAAAAATATTAAGAATTGCCGTCAGTTTTGAAACAGTACGAAAATCCAGTACTAAAAATGGTGTTGAGGTTGCCATTTTGTATTTTAATGGTTAACCATAAACAACAGTCGCAACTTTTTTTTTTATAAATGTGGTCATTTTAATATTTGCTGGTTGGCTGCCGTGGAGGCAAAATTACAGGGCTCAGGTTGATGACCTCTGTACCCTAATTGCGTAATCAAAAACGCTTTCATTATGACAATACCGCAACTAAATTGCTTCGTATCTTTGAAGTCTGGTCGACTACTTGCTTACTTACAGCACGCGTAGCATGCGCTTTCTATGTCTACGAAGAGTAGACACAGCTCTTTCTATACAAAGTGACATTTCCTTTCTTCGTTTTTGACATCGCACCGTAGAAATCTTTCTTCAATCTGTCACTTTGCCTTTCGTTTCTAACTATCTTTGTCTAGGTCATTTTATATGTAGACTATTTCAGAAGAAAGTTTTCTATACCAAATTGTCAAAATCACTCTGACGACTGACAGTTGTCTATGGTAGTGAAATATTATACTCGACGGTCACAAAGTATACAGGGTTATCTGCAAAATCATGATTTTACAGAAGAGCGTTTTAAACGCAAAACTGTGATAACTAATAGAAGAAGAAAGCTATCTTCTCCTATTTTACATCATTTAGTTTATATTACCAAGGAAATGGTTAAGGCCAATATTACTGTAATGTTATTTGTTCCAAAACACGGTACTTCGACACACTGAAAAAAATAAGCTGTACTTAGTTGTGTTTAATGTGACTTAATATCAGTAAAAATTGACAATCAAACAGTAAAAACATCCTATGACGAAACAAAGAATTCTGAGTCGAATTATATTAAAGAGTGAATTTCGTAAAAAGTCCAGTTGCCTCTTTTTACTTTGCTGTCGTCGTACTGTCTACACGGAACGTCATTTTTGTCTACTCTTCCGTCGACAAAGCGGTGCTCATGCTACGCCTGCAGGAGTGCTATACGCATATTCGGTACGGCAGTATTTGTTAAACAATAAATCCGACCCGAAGCAATTACTACACATATTCGGCTTTCATTCGGCTTTCGCTAATCGGCATATTTCGTTCGGCATCTTCACTCCCTTAATCATGTTCGAGTCGGGCATAATAATCTATAATAATTATAAATTCGAAAGTGTATTGGCACATGGGTAGACCATGACTGATGACATGATGTATACGCTTTTATAACAAACTTCCCATTGACATTCGAAACTTACCCATTAAACGATTTAAAAACTGTATTAAAACCAAACTTTGTAAAAAAGGGTACTATAAAATTTCAGATTATTTAGAAGATAAAAAAGCTTGGGATTGAGCTGCTCGCTCTGCTAAACCTTGTGATAAAACCATAAAACTTGATATTTTAATTGTTACTTATAATTTTAATTATTGTGAATGTGAGGACTATGTGGGTATTTTTTTTTCTCTAAAATGTTTAATTTTTTTTTTAATGTAATTTTTTTTTTTTCTCAGTTAGTTTTAATGATGGTCTTGCAGTTTGAGTAGTTGATGCGGCCTACCCAAATGTCCTTTCTTTGGTATTGTTCGTCGAGTTGAGCTCCTTAAGCTCTGAGTGAGCTCCACGATTACTGACAAATGCTTACACTGACTGGACAGGTCCACTCAAATCTGTGTGGTTCTTTCCTCAAAAGACCATTTCAGACACTAATTTTATTTATTTATTAAAACTTTATGCACAAGTAAAAAAAATACTGCACAAAGGCGGACTTAATGCCTGGGGCATTTTCTACCAGTCAACCTTAGTCTACTACTCTACATGGTTCTCATATGGCTTGACCAAGATTATGTCTGGACTTTAAAAGAGACTGTGACCTCTGAGTTTGTTTCGGCCTTTCTTCTCAGAGTAGTCAGTTAGGAAACGCCGACCTCATCTAGCTTATTTTAAACATTGTTTTTTAATATGACGTGTAAAAGTGATTCCGATATCCTATTTACAGAATAAACAATTTCATTTCATTTCATTTCATTTCATGACCTGGATAGGATAGAACATAGTATACTCTAACTTTTTATGTCAGTAGTACGTTCCCGTGGAATAATTTCCAACATACACGTGGGCGAAGTCACTGGCAAAAGCTAGTCTACAATATGTGTGAATTGTACCAAGCTGAACATGGTGAGTAGCACCCCTTACTTTCATGGCATTGCGTATATCCAGAGTGTGTATGCGCATTAATTTTATTATGTTTGGATCCTAAAATCATGCAAATTATTTGAAAATATACTTTGCAATTATTTGTGAAATATTTATTAATTAATTAAAACTAAGAAAACACAAGGACTAACAACAAGAACTACAAGTAAAAAAAGACTATACAATGGCGGATTAATGCATGAGGCATTTTCTACAGTCAACCTTAAGGTGATGTAGAGACAAAACATGGCAGGTGCAACATAAGGGATAGATAACTCGAAAAAGAATAAATACTGATAGATACATATATACATACATAATTATATATAAATAAAATAAAATATGTCAGGAGAAATAACGAAGGGTAGAGGAAAAACGGAATCCAGCTAATCAGCGTTGGGATGATTCTTCAAGGATGAATGTTGTTAATATTGTTATTGTTTATTTAAAACTAAGTAATAATTAAGTTGATTAACTTGTATTGTTAGGAAGCTAATTTCAGGGCAAGTGAACCGTTCCTTAGTTACAGCTAATCAATCTTAATATCGCTTGAAGCTACTAGTTTGATGTTGCCTGGTAATCGAATTGACTTAGGAACTACTATAATATCATAGACTATTTGACTGAAACTGTAAGGCTAGGTTCACACAGCGACTATACGATTCGATTTTATCTCGGCTCATTCACACGGCGACCATTTCCATTCGATTTTATTTAACGTAACATTAAAACCAGTCAGTTGTTTAGTTTACTCGCGCGCGAGTCTCGAATACTAGAGAAAATTGTTCATGTGAACGATACAACGTGAACATAAGCGCCACTGCGATTCGTATTCGATAAAATCATTACGAAACGCGGCCTCCTCGGTGGCAACTTCGGAAAAATATTTCTCGAACACGATATTTTCCCGCATAGACTCCGTGTGAACACTGTTATACAATGTGGACTACACTACGAGTACTAATGCATAAGATTATTTTGGAACTGTCAAATAAATCCTAGCTTCAAAATAAAAAAAAATCTTTTTCAAACAATTTAAATCTAGTGTATGCCGAATCCACTCTAAGCCTATAAATTCCGTTTATCCAACTTGGCTTAGGGTGTATTCTCGGGCATACGTTTCCGAATAGGGTGGATTTTTGAGGTAGATAAACGGAATAACCCGAGCCGACTATCGATTTTGCCCAGCTATATTGACTAAACTATTGAATAATATTCAATTGCATTTTTGTATGCAGAATGTGAACGTCTTTAGGGACACACCGTTTAATATTTTGTTGTATTGTCGTCTCCACCTTGTATATTTTCTACTGCCACCGCTCTATTCGATAAAATCCCGTATACGATATACGGGAAAAATATCGCTGTGTGAACGTAGCTTCCAACTTTCTGATGTCTAAGATTTTCATAATTGAGAAATAATAGAAAAAAAATCTAGTGCTTTGTCTCTCGTCTAACATAAAATATCAATCTTTTTTGTCCATTGAAGAAAGAAATGTAATCCAAATAGCAATTAAAATATTTTATCGAAATCTTTTTGATAGAACTGGCTACGAATATAATGGTGTAAGTCGCGTTTGTCTGTTTGTCCGCGTTGTTCTTCTAAACCAAGCAACAGATTTTGATGAGGTTTCCACCATCGTTTAGAGAATTTATTCCGGAAGGTTTATGTGTATAATAGGTACGTTAAAAAGTAACGTTTACCTTAGAAATCGCGATGTTTTGTCAAATTGTGAATACCGTGCGACGCAGGAGCGGGCCGCTAGTAATAATATAAGGAAACCAAAATACTTATTATAATCAAATGCTGCAGAAACAGCTGCAAACTTCTAAGCAACAAATCATACCGTTTTACTTCAAAATAATATTCATAGATACTTGTTAACATTCCCGTGTAAAATCACATCTAAAAAATACATCCTGTAACTTTGTGCGCCTAATGTTTACTTTCGGTTCGCCTGCGGTATCTCCGCAATAACTTCGGTACAAGGAGTTTAAGTTCCAACAGGTAGATATATTATATACAAGTATGTAGGTATAAGTTTAAGGTACACTTTTGGAAGAACTTCGAAGTTTTCTTCCTGTATTTTGAAAAGGAACGGAACGGACACGAAGCGAAACCGGAATGGGCATGTGGTGGAACTTATAAACTATGCAAGTTCAAAGATCGCCTGGTTGGTCTTGTGAGCGAAAACTCGACTGTTGAGCGTGAGGACCTACATCAGGAAATTCTCAGAAGCAGAACGGAATCTGAATTTATGCCCGGGCTCGCATGGAAAAAATAAAAAAGATATTGGTGGATACACGCACATGCACATGTGTTCGTTTTTTAATCACAGATAATATAACATCTATACAAAAATAAATAAAATTGAAGTGTCAGTTTGTAATGTCAACATTACAGCTTTTTACTAAATGCATATGAAAGTATATATGATCCATACAACAAAAACACAATTTTGAAATTTTTCGTCTGTCTGTTGGTCGTTGTGTGGAATTCAACATCAACTTTATTTATTTGTATAGCTCCCAGTAAAACTCTCGTCAAAATCATTCCAGCCGTTTTGGAGATTAGCCGAAAATCTCCAAAACGGCTGGAATGATTTTCAGCTAGTTTCAAATATTTGTCTTTGTTTTGTCAATTTGGAGTTTGGCATTTGCACCTGTCTAATTAGTATCTGGGACTAAAAAACGAACTGTAGGTAACTAGGTGGAAGTATACATCTGCCTACCCCTTATTGGAAAACAAGGGTGATTTTATGTAACGATATAAACACAAAACGTTTACCAAACCCATTATTTTAGTATAAATGTCACCTAGTAGGGCCATTCTACCCTATTTATACTTTAAAACAGATCTTTGTTGAAAATCTTTTTCGCTATCAAAGTGAGATATCTCTTTGTAATCTCCGTGAATAATATTGGATTAACAAGACTTTGTTACTAATCCAGTTCCTTGGGCCGAATCCCTTTTATCCTATTGCTTGGCTCCAGCCGACCCAGTTATCCGTTCCCGAAGGTTAATTTAGAGACATCTTTTATCTTTAAAAAACGTTTGTCAATAATGAGCGTCTGTTTTGCTCGTGTTTTTGTTTCGACGCATTCATTCCCCGAGTAGCGGCCGCCATATTGGACGAACTTTTTTGAATAAACAGAGATGAGGTTTCGGAATATAGTTGACTCAAAACGTATGATTGGTAATTAGTTTTCACACACGATACTGAAATTACTTATGCGTAAATGTTTCTAGTTTGCAATTTAGATACAAGGACACCAGAAAGCTTATTGCGACTGTCTAATAGCTAGTAGGTTCCCGCATTAACACATACCACCCAACTCATTTAATTCAAATCTATGTACATGTACATAAAGTCTGTTATTGCCCGAACAATGTGCGTACCAGCCTATAAAGATGTTCACACACTGCCAACTCGTAGAGGGATTTTGTATTAAAACATTATGACAAAATTATAGCACACACTTGGGAAAAGCGAGAGCTTAAAATGTTCGGGACGTGACATTTTAGTTCCAGCCCGTACTAACGACGAGTATTTGACTCTACTTAAACGACACACTAAAGTTACACTCCGTACGTAGTAAGCTAAGAAATTATTTTATGTCGAAAGAGTTTTGCAGTGAAAAGTGCTTTGTGAAAGGGTATTTACTGTTACGTTCTTGGAATGCATTGAAATAGGTAATAAACGCGTGCTGAAAAACGATGAAATCAACCTTAAGGTCGACCATTTCTTGAAATTTTTTAGTTTTCTAATTATGTAAATTTATAGCAAAATAATCCTTATTGAATATGTTAACTAGTTAGTGTTACCGTTACTGTTCAAAATTATCTTAATGCCATCATGTTGGTAATTTTAAAGTTGTTTGAAATTCTTCACATCCTGAAAATTCACATAATAAAAGGACAAGCATTTCTTTTTGTTTTTTTACGCATGAAACCCGCTAACAAAATGTGTCTAATCTAAATGCCAACGAAATTCAAGTATTTGAGTTTGTTTTAGCATGTAGGGTATGTGTTTTATTAGCATGTGTAGACTAGACCGCACGACCGTGGTAATGTTTTGTCCTTGAGCTAGCCTAGTGGAGTGCGGAGTGTCAATAGAAAGCGAGGCTGATTTTCTAAATTATTTAGCTTTTATATAAATAGCAAGTTGACAACAAAACTTATAATACATTACACTATTTGTACACAAACGTATTTACATGATTTAAAAACAAACAGAATTAAAATAATAATAATAATATGTACAAGTATATAAAAAAGGGGGGGAAACGATCAAAGGGCATCAAAAAATTCGTCCGCATTGCTGTCAACAGGAAAAGTGCCCAGAAGGCTGGCAGCATTGCCACGTTGTATGGAAATGATGATTCTTTGGGCAAAGAATAAGCCAGCCCTCTGGTCACGTGAGGAGTCGACCAACCGCTTGGCGATGTTCCGAAATACTCGATGACCACTCGGACCCACGGCCCTAGTGTTTCAACCACAAACGGCTCAAAAATATAGCTACCAATAAAGTTGTTATATTTGCGCCGTTTGAGGTTTTCTGCACCTGCATAAATAATATATTATATATGTCGGGGTTACTGAGTTGACTGATCGGGACGCTTAGTGGCGTTCGAGAGAGTCTACAACATAGCGCTTGGTGGACCGGCCGGAGATAAGCAGCAGTTCATCGGTGGCGGTCAAGCGCTGAACATTCCGATTAATTGTGTCTTGTACCTACAGTGTGTGAATTGCTAGTATGACTAATTTGATAGTAAATTGTAATGTGAATTGAATTGCAAACTGTTT
This sequence comes from Conistra vaccinii, assembly GCA_948150665.1. NCBI lineage: Eukaryota > Metazoa > Arthropoda > Insecta > Lepidoptera > Noctuidae > Conistra > Conistra vaccinii. The sequence goes on from OX411324.1 coordinate 2,146,221, forward strand.
TTCTATTGCGCAATAGCCAACACTACCCAAAGTACGCCCACAGTAGTTAAAATATGCCTTATAATAACACAAGACACACACCCTCTTCCGTTGTTGTCCACTTTTTGTAAAGTTTTTATTCAATAAATATTATTCTATTCTATTCGTTATTATAAATGAGTCATGTAGGTGCACAGGCATATAATTATTTTTTCAATGATAACATTGAACTTTGAAATACAGTCTGTAAATGTCAAATCAGTTTCATAGCAAAAACAGCAACATCGTATATAAAATAACTGTTGAAATTATAGGTTTGCGGCAAAATCAGAAATGTCCAATAGTAACTGCGCTGCTTTGAAACCAACAATTTTAAATAACATACATTACAAACTGTAAAAGAAAATGCAAAGAATTCCAAATACAAAATCAACTGACCAAAAAAAATATATAAACGAATTCAAGAACTCTAAGATCCATTTAGCTTGCAAATATACAATGGTTTCAAAACTGTCCGATCAACAGACGGCACGTGACCTTGCCAGTTTTTAACATCCATTCTGAACAGCATTCAACGAGATAACAAGGAATTTTGACATTTCAGCTGTTAGCAGAATGTCCTCTGTAGTTCCCATTCCGCTTTGCCCGTCATTAAAGTGGAGCCCAAGCATCTGCTCAGCTTTTAATTTTCTGAATGTCTGTAAAACAAACTGCCTTCCCCCAGGGATATGAAAGTAAATGAAACACTGATGGCTCCTTAAATATGCCAAGTTTAGCGTTGATCGTTAATTTCCTTGGAGAATCTTGAGTACTAAATGGCGTCAGGGAATTAATACGGAAAAACTTAGCATTTCGACTTATCTTTGAAGAATTGTTTATCGCTCTTTAGAAAGTGAAGTGCTTCGCGCGTTGTTATTCTAAGCTGCAGTACGTTCTTGCTATTTTCTTGTCGTAACTTCAAGAGAATTATTCAACTAATTAAAGTCTCGTAAACTTGCTAAACGAAGCGTTTATAACGTAATTTCTTGTTGTCATTAATGGAATATACCATAGGCCACAAAGTCAGTTCAAATTTTCTGTTTCATATTTATGTTAGTTTGCTCGTTCAACTTTAGTTTCTCTCCAGAACTGAGAAACACAAAAACATTGTTGTCCTACTTAGGTACACACCTTTCCTTACTTTTATCAACTATCCGAAAATCCGAAATGATGACAGGAATGACTCTTAAGTCTTAAAACTTTGCTATTTTCCTCACGAAGGGTTCCGGTCTCGGGAGATTTTGTCGCACTAACGTTAAAAGATTCAGGAGTTGCGAGTCCCCAATCAAGAAGTTTTCTATACACGGTGATCCTCGAATCTGGCTTAGTTGGAAATTGGTTTTTTCGATTCAAACACGAGTTTGCTTTCTGAAATCATTATGATGGAATTAAAATTAAACTGACCAATATTTTCCGTTCTTCCTCCAAAATCTTCCATTGGAATTCATCCTTGTTAAAATCGATTGTTATTATTTTATTATCATTATTTTAGTCAGCCATTTTATCGCTTACATTTGTGACTTGCGCCTTTCTTCTAAAGAATCATCTAATACAGTGTTGGGGACGGTGGGACACGATAGTATATTGTGTGGCGATTACGTCACGCTCTTTAGGGACGAGCTCGTTACTGCGAATTGTTACATCTTACTTTAGTGCTGTAAGCGTTATTAGTGTTTACTATTTATTGGTGTGTCGTGGAGCTCGGAGATAGTTCCTTACAGGATTTACTTTTTTCTTTCCTCGATTTTTGCCTGTAATATTCGTTATAAGTAGTCTTTGCTTCTAGTTGTGTAAAAAGGTGTTTTGCTTATGGCTGTTTCTGACTGTGATGAATTAAAACTCGTAGGTAGTAGTTATACATATTTTCAAAATTTAAACTTTATCAGTGAATCCTTAGTCAGAACCACTATTACCAAAATATTTATGCTTTGCATGTTAACATTAAAATAAAAAAATAAGCCAAAAAACCTACTAAACGCAAAACCCAGAACCGAAACAAGTGAGCCTCCCAAAAAATTCGAGTTCCCTTCTTTCCTTCAAATATCCGGGTCAGCCATTGTTCCTTTGTCACCGCACCGGACAATCTTCAGACAAACTTAACTTTGCATTCAGTGCAGGCCCTAGTGCATTGTTGAAACAGTCAAACTCCGCTGTTCTAACTGCACCATGCAATTGCAAAGAAGCACAAAAGATATCTGACGTTCGGTCGTTGGAATTCTCTCCTGTTTTTCGTTTGTTGCTCTCTTGGACCTGGTAGGTAAGGTATTGACCAGGAATGAGTAATCTTTTTGATGGATTCGCGCCTGACTCTTTATTAAAAGTTGAAAGGATGAGTTTAAAGAATTGTTTAGCGGTAGGGTTTTTACTTTGATTAATAGTTTTAAGTGCATGGGTTGTGTTTTTTTAACCGATTTTTGTTGACAAACAAACAACGGGTTGCACTCCGGGAGTGCCGGCAGAAGTGAAAACATGAACATTAACGTTGTGTATTTAAAAAAAAAAACACTTCTCATGAAGTATGTTTTGACTGCTTTTTATTACCCGTGTTTTTTTTTTATTACCGGTAAAATTTCTTACCTCGCAATCTTTATGTAATGTCAAAGACTATTTATTTTGATATTTACTGTGTCGGTTGCTAGGCAACGGATCTTACGGCCACGTCCTGACGCGAGTTTAACCTTTTTTACCCATCCCAAAAACATTGTATAATAGGATTAGAATAATAATATTTGCTTCAGAGCCTGCAATTACAATCGTATTGCCTTATCTGGCTCACGCTTCTAGGGAGATTCCGAAAAAATGGCTCATAAACTGAATCATATAAGATTGCATTCAATATCTGATGATTATCATAATTCCTTTAACATAAGCCTTCTTACAAAAGTTTATTGCTGTTTATTACGAGTGTTATCCCAAATTGGAGATAGTGGTCATAGTAACCAAACTTAGAAACTAAGTGCATGCTATTCCGGCAGGGTCTTGTGTCGGGTCGCTGAGCTCTCCAGAATAGGGTTACGCGATGGCTGATGCAACTTACCATCTGTCAAGAGAATTACCTCGAAGCTAGTTTCTCTAAATACCGTTCCAGGCGTTGCCCTAAATTGCTAAATCAACCGGGGTCTTTTTGAGTCAAGGGCCAAGATCACTTTGATTTTGGTTCGGCGGGCCGCAACACAAGGGGAATTGATTATATTCCATTATAAACTTATAGGCAAGTAGAGGTACCTTGCAGTTATTTATTGTAAAATTTTACAAGGCAGAAAATAGCAAATGATATTAATAAAATTCAATCAATGAGATTTTTGACATTGTTTACTCTTAACTATTTTATCAATATGTGCCCCAATAGTGGTTGTTGCAATTTTTCCTGTTCGAGGTGAATATTTGTGATTCTGGTCCTTGCCCTGGACTTTACGTTTTTTATTCGAGAAAATAACTGGTCGCATAGATAAATGTGGAGTCAAAAAGTGATGTATTTATCCGTGCATAATTTCTTAGGAAGAAATCTGATATGGGGATGTATTTTCTTGGATTTATGCTGGTCTGTTTTGTTTTGATTTCTAGACATGAATAGAATACTTAAATATTTTTTATTTAGCCAAGCTATAGTTGAGACGCCAAGGAAGCCACCGAGGGCCGCGTGTTGAAGACCTTTGACCTAGACTATAACATAACATAACATCACACCTGAAATTTTCGAAGATATGGCTATAAAGGTGGTGACTACAGAGATGACGACTAATAGAGAAGTATGAAAGAAAAAGAGATGTTGCACCGACCCCAAATAAATTGGGATAAGGGCAGGAGAATAAATAATAATGACGCCTGAAATACCTTAAGGGTTAAGCAGAGGTGTACCTTTATAATACACCCAGACTCGACTAACTGGTAGTCGAGTCTATTTGTCATCAACCGGGCAATTTCTCCGGGCTGCTACAAAGAAATTCGTGATGGAAAAGCCCCATAACACTTTTCCCGACCTGGGAAGAACCCACGACGTCATGCTCAGCAATAGCATTTGCTCAATGTCATATGAGCACACTTCATCAGTCCGAGAAGTTATTGGTCATTACGCTATTATTTTCATCAAATAAGATAAAATATGCGCTGTTATTCGATTATCGAGTGTTCAGAAAACAAAGAAGGTTTTGTTAGGTATATACTTAATTTTTTTATACTACAACAATAGACCTTTATACTTAAGTTCGCGTGTTGTAGTACTAGCACGCTTCACGGAAAGTAATTAAGTTTACTTTAACATTTTTATTCTTTGTGGAACAAAAGCGAATGATACTCCTCCCACACATAATTATTGTATTACTTAACCTATAAAGGCATATGTTTTATTCAAATTGACGTGGTATTAAAGTCTTAAGGCGGAGACTGACTTTGAACGTTTTTTTGTATTGTATCGAGTTTTCGTAACACGCTACAGTAGTCGATTCAGCGAGCCAAGCCGCTCGATGCGAGCGCCAGATTCTCCACTTGACTGTCGGCTTTTTTGTGAATTTCTTTGAAATGCGTTACAGTAGTCAGTGCAGCGAGCCGAGCCTCTACGCCCGCCATCCTGAATAAAAGTCGAGCACGCTTGAGTCAAGTGCTCGAAGCGAGCGTTCGCCACGTTTAGTATATCACCGTTTTGTAACCAAAAATGGAGCGCGCTTGAGCCATGTTCACGAAGCGAGCGTTTGTGGCGTCTCGCGTATCGCCGATTTGTACCCAAGCTCGCCTCGAATGATACATTACGGACAAACGCTGCAAGTCAGTGTCAATCTTTCTGTTGCGCCAGGAACACGAGTGGGTTTTAGTCAGTAAGAGTCTGACACGCCCTCCCGCTCCGCGCAGAGCGGGAGAAGTTATTAGATGATTTCCCACAAATAAGAAAAAAGCTCGTTTATCAGTTTTACTTATTTAATTTTAGCTTGCTAACTAAAGTTGATGACATAAAAACATCACTATAGTAATTTTATGAATATTTTATATTTCTTACCCATTGGCAGCTTTTATCCTTAATATATTGTAAGAACGAGCTGCTTCGCACACGGACAACTGTACGTTTTGACTCTCTGTATATTTTGGGTGCTGAGAACAAAACTACAAAAACGGTATACAAGGAAGTTTTATAAAAATGTGACTGTCATTGTAGTATATTGTGGTGTCTTACAACTTCCACGCGAACGAAGTCGCGGGCAGAAGCTAGTCCTTAATATCAGTGTCTCCAGTAAAAAAGGGCACAACTCAAATTCGTCACTTTTCAGGAGAGGCAAAAAACAACACTTTTAATGTTTTTTAGTATTTCGCAATTAAAGTCATAACTGCTTTCGAATTAGTATTGTAGATAAAAAATTGCTCTTTCATTTAATAGTAATCACTTCCACATTCAGTCACTCCTACTATATTTTTTTTTAGTTTTTCTCGAGTTGTTCCCTTGTTAACGAAGTGTTAAGGGAATAACGTTAATTATACTAGTCAGGTTGGTCGTATCTAAAGTAATATTGCGAGTTATTCCCTTATTTTATAAAATGCCTAAGGGCCTATATCACGATGTCCGAATACCCACTACTTACCGAATTAATTCAAAAATGGAACAGAATTTGTATGAAATTATCTACCAAGTAAGTTAATAGGAACTTAATCGTAGGTGGTGAAACAGGCGCTAAGACAAATATAGTAACGACTTATTTCCTTCTGCTATCGATCGAACAAAAAATCTATAATTAAAACAATAGTCTAGAAAATCTTTTATTTAAATATTTATTAAATCTACACTTTAAATAAAACACCTAACAGTAAAAGAGATTGTAAAAATGAAAAAGGATGAAAGTAAGAAAAGTGCCTATAACAGGAAGTTCTCTACAGGTAAAAGGATAACTACAGGGCCAATGTGTTAAGCTGTTCTGGAAACAGATAAGATTGGCTCATGGAGTGACAGGACCATCGAGAAGGATTATTATAAGAGCAGAAGATGGATGTTTACTAAACGAAGAATGAAAGGTCTTGGAACACTAGAAGGGATACTTTGGAAGTTTATTCAGTTGTCCAGATAGTGTGCAAGGAGTGGGTAACTGGACAGAAGCAAGTTTTGAAGACTCTAGAACAGATGCACGTGATGGAAATGAAATAGAAATAGATGAGATTGTAAGAGTGTTGAAAGGAATGAAAATTGGGAAGCTCAGGGAATGGCAGAGTGTCTGCTGAAATACTGAAGGCATGTGACAGGGTGGGAGCAAGCCTGTTGTGACGGATCTTTAATATGTGTTGGAGAAATGGCCGTGCGCCGGATACAAGGTGGATTTTTTGGTGCAAGGCTGTAATCGTACCACTTTATAAGGGAAAAGACTCTCAGCAGCAGTCCAAAAACTGTCACGGCATTAGTCTTTTGAGTGTTGTCAGCAGACTTTATGCGAAGGTTTTAATAAATAGAGTGATTAGAGCGATAGATGAGAAAATATTGGATGTGCAGGCGGGATTTAGATAGAAAATCGGCTGTATGGATCAGATCTCTTTAAGGTGCATAGGCGAAAAACATCTGACAAAGAACAAGAAAGTCTAGTGTGTTTTCTTTGGCTTGGAGAAGGCCTATTACATGGTGTGGAGGGAAGAACTGTGGTCAACACTATCCGTGTACGTTGTGGACTGGCGCTTGGTACGGGCACTTTCAATATTTCCACAAGGATACCAATGCTTGTGTTAAATGGGGTATGCTTAGACTGGTCTTGCACCTCAAGAGGTGTTACGCAGGGCTGTCACGTCACCGTGGATGTCCAACATGCACACGGATAGTTTTTTGCTAAATTTGAAAGGGGGTGAGTGCGGATTGAGCATTAATGATTTGCCTGTCAAATACCTTCTCTACGCAGATGATCAAGTTCTACTTACATCGTGAGCTGAACAGTTGCAAGACATGGTGACTGTGATGGATGAAGCATATAATTTGAAAGGGATGAATATAAATGTGAATAAGACGAAGCTTATGGTATTTGAAACAGAAGAAGATGTATCGGTGTATAAACATAAATGATAAGAGTATGGAGAAAGTAAGTGTAATAATGTATTTGGAGAGTCAGTTTACAAGGGATGGAAAGATTGAAGAAGATGTGGAAAGGAAAGTAAATGCGGGAAATAAAGTGAATAGTAGTAGTGGTAGTAGTAGTATACCTATACATGCGATTGTGATCAACCAGTCGATGCCCAAAAGGTATCGACTAGCTGTTCACAATGGGGTGCTGGAGTGCTGGTGCCTATGTATGAAGTGAATGTTGGGTGTGGCAGAAGAAGCATAAAAGTAGAATAAATGCTGTGGAAATGCGTTCCTTGCAAAGCATGTGTGGCGTGACTATGAATGGCTGTAAAATGGTGTGATAAGGCAACGGTGCGGTTTAAAAGACGATGTGGTGACAAAAATTGAAAAGAGTATGCTTAGATGGTTTGGTCATGTTGAGAGGATGAATTAAAGGCGAGTAACAAAAGGTATTTACAAAGCAGATGTGACTGGAAATACCGGAAGGGGACGCCCTAGAAGGACACATAGTGACCTAATTGGTGATGTTCTTTAGAATGCTCAGGTACTTGTAACTCGTGCGTGTATGACCAGATGTATGAACGTACACGAAACAAAAGGAGTATGTAAAGCTAAGTGAGTTTATATATGTATATACATAATGTTTAAATAAAACATTTCAATTGTCCTCGCTGTCCTCTTCATTGCCCGGTACAAAACTTAAGTCAGGATCGTCTTCTGCTCTTTGCTGTTCTGAAGTCAGCAAATTCTTATAGAAATAAAGATATTCTGTGTATATAGATGGTAGAAGTCTCATTATATATTTGAATACTAGCTTAATGATGTTATATCACTTTTAAAAGCTTGAAAATTAATACGCGTAACACTAATTTAATTATTACAAAAGAAATTATCAAATTACAAATTAAGGAATAAAACGACTTATTTATAAAAACAGTACACCACACGCTAATCCACCAATAGCGATAAAGTGTTTAGTGGGGATATACCGCTTGAGACTTCCTAAAGCAAACGCAACAAATGCACTTGTTCCCTTTCAAACATGCTTACCAAAGGGATTATCTACATTTATTTCTTACTATATTTAAAAAACTTTGGAACTACATGAGTTGTGTCTTTTTGTAATTAAGTTAACTGTATTTATGCCTTTTAGTTCGATTGTGTTTTGGGGTTTCTTGCAGTTATGTCTATTAAGCAGTGAAATTTACTTGATATCTATAGATGTGCCTTTAGACGCAGTCGAGTTATGCCTTTGATATATTACAAAAAAGTATGTTAGGATGCAGCTAGAGCTATGTCCTTTTGATATGTTATGTAACAGAACACGTAGATTACAATGGTGCTATAAAAACAAAAGGGCATAACTCGACTTATGCCGTTTTTGACTGGAGGCACTGATATATTGTAAGAATTGTCTCCATACACTTCGCTTTACGCTGAAATCTCTACTCTAAATGAGTTAAATGCAATCTACTTTCTTATCTATTTTAAAATAGTTGAAAGATAAACCCAATGAAAGGAAAGCTGATATACGAATTTCCAATCTAAACCCTTTAAATCCGGACTTTTGACTGAATAAAATAATTTATCAAAGCTGCCTAGCTTCGACCATCCGACTAGCAAAATCTCAGCTAAACGAAATAAGGTCGTTCTATTCCACATACGTACACGGACTAGTTAAAAATAAACGTTGATATAACAACAACGAATAACCCATTCGTAACTCGTATTCTCTCAAGGGGCAAATTGAAAAATTCCTAAAATAAAAGCGGCTCGGAGAGCTAGAAAATCCTAGACAGGGGCCAGTTCGTTCCTCGGACATTAATCTTACCGTTCCACACACGTCCACATTTGCTAAGTAACGTACGACTCGTCTCAGTTTTTCCGAAAGGGAAGATATAATATTGCATAAACAAGAGACAGATGGTAACATTTCGCAGTATACCATTCCTCGGAGGACGTTTAAGTTGTGGGACACGTAAAGTGTTGCCATTTGTTCAGTTGTAAGTTGTGTTTATTCTTTTTCTCTTCCGTATCCTTTTCGGTTGGTTATGAGTAATGGAGGGATAGAGGGCGACTGACGTGAACGGCGGCCCTTGACGTGAAATACGTTCACAATGCGACAGGGATTGTTGCACTCTATTGTAGGATTTCTTTTTTGGGACGTTACACGCGTTCCATTAGACATTATTATTGTGATCTCTTAATTGTGTTATGTTCGTTTTTTGTGCGTGGAGTGCGCTGAAAAGGAACAGAGTGTATTTTACGACGCACTCTTATAAAAACACGTGTTATATATGAACGTTGATTATTTCACGTTTTTTAGTTTAGTTAGAAACTTATGCAATGGTGTGCTCTATAAATAAAGACTAGTTAGTCAATGACACTTGTTCTGCTATATCTAAAGCTAAAATTTCATTTAGAACTGTCGATTTTGACATTTATAAAAACATTCACGATTTTTGTACCATCCGGATTCTGTGTACGTTTTATCTTTTGATGTGTTACAATCCCAGCTTTGCCACGACTCGCATTCCGGATTTAATATTTAGGTGATATTTTTAGGAATTCGTAAAGTTTTATTTACACATCTCTAAAATTTCAGCAAAAGCATGGATATGACAAAAATAAATGTGCACGACCTCGCATCAGGTGCTGGATTTCTATTTCTGTATCTGTATTTTGAATAAAAATAAATATTTCATATTGATGTTGATTTCGCGTTGTATTCCAACAGATACACGTCACTTGTTAAAATATTAAATACTGGAAGGACAAGTTTTTATTTAAGTTACTTTTTATTCAAAAATTGGCAACGTTGCGCCAAATAATCAGAACGTGGTATCGAAAATTTTGAGAAAGCTGCCAATAAAATAAGTCAGAAAAATAATTTGAACTAGGTATTGGAAAAATTGGAGCCGAACTGTGAACACATTGCCCGAAATCCGGCCTTGTTCCAATAATGCGCACTACACATTGATTAGGATCCGGCCGGAATACAAACAGAGAGCGAATTAAATAAAAACGTGTAATAAAAAGTTTATCTTAGTAAGGACCTAATGCTATTCCGGGAGAGGGTTTTAACCCTGAAGACGCTGACGATATCCATTACCATTCAGTAGTAACCCCAATAAGAATAAAGAAGCTCGAAAAATAAAAGACTGGGTAATTGAATCCCCATAATGGCATGGGTAGTGAAATATATGTAGATTACGGTATTCGGATGCGAGAACATTGGGCGCTATACTGAGATTTTACACTTCGCCGATAGCTGCCAATCCCTCTAATATTATTATGGTAATACGGCCAATTTCAATAAAAGCGTTCGTCGCAAAAGACATTTTCTTTTAGACGCTATGTATAAATCCTGTAGACATGTGCCGGTTCTGCAGACATGGGTCTGAATTTGTAGCTCATATCGTTTCACGGTTTCGGGTACCGTATTTTAAATGGACCGAGAAATTAATTGGTGGAATATGTTTTCGCTGATGTTGGTATCGGGCACTTATTTCTTTGTGTTCGCGCTCGTTTCACCTTTTTGGATAAACACAATTCACGATGTATATTTACATAATTATAGATTGGAATTGAGTTCGATCGAATACGAAATTGAAAACATATCTACATAAGTAGTATTAACATGTCTGTCAGAAGTTTGTTGTAATAAATTGCTTAAAATAATTTTACATACTTATATAAACTCACGCTTTCTTCCCATGGGAGTAGGTAGAAACTACAGAACGCCACCTGCTACGATCCTTACATACTCCTCTTGCTTCTTTATAAACTTAAAATAATTTATTTAAAATATTGTAGTGACAATGAAAATTAATAATCTGTGTGGGTATGGCGTTTTTATAACAGTGGGTACACATATGTGAAAAGTAACATGAAATGTACGATACGTTTGACATATTATTTATTTATTTATTTATATATTCTTTATTGTACACCACAAAAATACATAACAGAAAAATATATAAATTTGACACTACAAAATATACAATTGGCGGCCTTATCGCTTTCCGCGATCTCTTCCAGGCAACCTTGGAATGGACAGTGATCTGCCTGGACATAAAATGGGGCTGTCGTTGGTGCAAATAATACTAATTTACCTACTTAATTAATACTACTCTTCCCTCTTCTCTTCTCTTTCTTCTTCTCTCTTTCTTACTTATATTATGTGTACTCACCATTAAGTTCACTTCAAATGAATTCAAACTACACTCAAGTGACTGCAAAAATCGAACGCGAACTCATTTGTTTTAAAAATAAATCATGGCGGACCACACCTCGATACTGTTCGAATTTCGAATTGATGTTTATAACTGCTGGGGAGTTTGTTGCGCCACTTCTTTTTCCCAGCTAAAGCACTAGGAAGTGGTGAAGGGTGGGCGTTTTTGGGGGACTGTCTTATGTAATTTTGACGTTCGAAAAGTGCTGATTCTCAGCCTAGTTTGAATAAATGACTTTTGAATTTGAATTTGAATAGAAAACACCACTGATATTCATTACAAAATGAGTTAACGAACGTACTTAGGTACTTTTAAATTCCTTCAAAGAAATTAAATTAAAGTAAACAACGTAAAGTTCTCAAGGAAACATAAAGAGGGATAGTTAATAAAGTGTTTATTGCCGGAGGCTCCGTATCGCGTGTCGCGTACTGCGATACGTCCCTCGGGGCTCGTACCGCATTGGAGACACTTCTAGTTTTAATCTAATTATCTTTGATGGTGCGATTAGCGGGTTTGATTGTCAAGGAATATTTGTGTCATTATAATTTACAATTATTTGTACATGAACAATAAAAACAGACTGAATTTATTACTTTTTTGAGACGTAACCAAGATACATGTTTATGAATTAAATATTTCATAGTTTCCAAACGTGTTTTTTGAAGTGAACAGTTCTTTAGGCGGGTTGAGCCATTTTTGGTAGGGGTAAACTTATGGATTCGCGTCACCGACATGCTCGCGTCTCAGTGCTGTACTATAGAATATAGATGGCGCTAATATCAGTTTTAAGTTTTCCCTTTTGTCGGCAGTCCCCATGACTGCCATTTTTTTTAATTCGCCCGCTTAATTTCGGTACACTAATCATCATTTTTTTTATCAGAAAGTTCAACGACCTATTTGCCTACATAAAAAAAACCACTTCAATAACGGGATAAAATCTCATTCGATTGAACTATTCATGAATTCAGCAAAATAATATTTGAAATGGGTCATATTCGTTTCGGTATGATTGAGTTTCTGAATAATCAAATAGGCACACAGGATCAAATTAAATTAGTTAGCGAAACTTCGCAAACGTGATAATATCAATATGTAAACACGATAAAACATGATTTGATAAAAAAAAAATTGGGTGAACTACTTGAGTTAGATCAGTTATCAAAAATAAAATACATGATTATATAAAAACAAATATATGGGATAAGAAAAGAAAATATACTTAAATAAAATAAATATATTAAACACAGTTTAAAAAAAATTGTTTTTCTTTGTGTAAACTTCACAGACTTAATGGGTGTCGATATTTAGAAACGATAAAAAAAACTTAATAAATTCATTTTTTTTTATGTGTTTACGTATCGATACCCATCACGATTGCGTAGTTTAGCTAGCTAAGTTAGTTTGACCCTGTATTAACGAGGTCCTTACATGCCCATATTGGGAGTAGACATAGAATTTGTGACTTAAATGGAGTGGCTTATTTGTTGGCTGAACTCTTTATAAAATAATAAATAATAAGTAAACAAATAAAAAAATACAATCTTTTAATTCAGACTATTATCATATTCATATTTTACTAGTACTTATTACATAATCTTTAAACTATTATCTTATGGGAATATAATAATCCATTTATTTTTTATTATGGTTAATAATACCTAATATAAAATGATGATAATAAAGGTCGTAATGGATCGAATTATATGAATAAAAAACCTTATTATTAGCGCTAAAAAAACATGTTTCGTAAAATTCCATAGAGAATCTGATAATAAAATTAAGGTGTATAGTAGGCTCACTGACCTTGTGCATGTGGGCGGAGCTAAACGCCCTACTCTCCAATACGTAAAACGTGCAACGGTGGCGCACTACACTAAAACGACGATCAAAGACTAGACAAAGGCGCAGACATGCGCACGTATGTCGCATTTTTTGCCTAAGATTCCTAATCCTATGAGAAGAAATCGTAGGCAAATCTGAAATTGTACGCCGACTACCATATTTTGACCCGCATATTATTTTAAATACTTTGTTTGTTTTTTAAGAACATTCCTGGCAATAAATAAAATATCGGTGTGCGTGTGTTTGTAATTCTTCTTATGCTAAATGGCTTGACTGATTTAGATGTTTTTTTTTCAATTCTTTTTGTGTCACTTGGATGGTTCTTAGCTATAGTTGGACGCGCTGTTGGGAGGCGCTGTTGTCGCATGACAACGTCTGCCTACCGGGTCTGCTAGTTATATTTTGGTGCCGATTCTCTTGTCACAAATGCCTCTAAACTAGACTAAAAATAGATTGCACTGAGTTATTAGTTTAGTGAAAATGGCAATTTTGCTATTCTGAGTTTGACGTTTTTCACCTAAAAATTTGGTGTATCCAACTAAATCTGACTATTTTTAAACGCGATTAAAAACGTGTGGAAAAAAGTAAGTTGGCATAAACTAAAACCCCAACACTTCGACCTCAGTCCAAAAACAGTATCGTATTTTTTTTTCTTTTGCTTATATCTCGAAAATGGTGTGTCCTATCGCAAAAATAATGAAATTTTCGACCCCCTATAGGAAACTCTTAAACCCCTATATCCCAACATGTTGGTAATAATTTTTCATATTTTCCATACAAAAAGTGAAAAATTCCATATAAAACACGTCGAGGCTGCCAACCCCTGCGCGCCTCCGGCTCTAAAAAAATTCACGGGGTAGAGCAAACAAGTACTACGTGGAGTCGTCACGCGATTGTCAAATTCGATTTTAGATGTGTCAAAATATTTTTTTCATTCAGAGATTTTTTTTGTCAGAATGGCTTTAAGATTCTCATAGCCAAAAGTAAGGAATTTTAGTGATTGTAGTTAGTTTAGTTCGGTGTACAAGAGAATCGGCCTTTGACTGTAGAAATTTTTTGTAGGTATCATAGTTTTTTTTTTTAGGAAAAACTTCTTTAAGCGCGTTGAGTGATATTTGGTAGGGGCAGCCCCGGATCTAGAACGGAACGGATCTTTCGAGGCGGTGCAAAACCTATCGCCTGACCCTGAATCGTTTTTTTTTTTCTTAAAAAAAAACCGTTTTTTTTTTAAATATACTAGTACGTGTCATTGTCGTGACATTTATTTTGATTAGCCTTATTCACTCTGCCTGAGATAAGTTGGATTTTTGCTTTAGGAGTTACTTTACTAGGTTGCAAGAGCGAGCGAAGCGAGCTCGAAAATTTAGGCATAATAAACACATTAATCAAAAATCGATCGAAAATGCGCCAATCCAACAGGGGCGCCAAAACTGTGGTAAAAGTTAAAGTAAGTCGTGTCACAGGCGTCGTCGGCGTTGAAGCAAGACGCCCGGCACCGCAAAACTTAAAAAATAGACCACAGAAACGCTCATCGAGTTCCTGGTAGAATACAACTGCGCCCGCTCACAAGTACTCACAACCCGCTCAGACCGTTTGACGACCTAAACCTACGCTAATCAGTAATTTCCTCAGTGCACCACCCTCAGAGAAAGATTATAATTGTTGCGCGTCTCATTTGTTGCAAAGTTGCGGTGCGCTGGGTGGTGCACTTGTCTGTCATGTCGCCCGGGGCACGTGCCCCGTACCCTAATTACGTAATACACAATCAATCAATTGATAACACGAAAATAACTAAAAAAATACAAGAATAAATTATAATTAATAAATACATATTATACATAATAAACAGAATAAACTTTGTCAGGAGACATAACGATCGGTAGAGGAGAAATAACGATCAGAAGAGGAGAAAACGAAACATGCAGAATGCAGTTATTAAGAAGGCGGTCTAGTTATTGAGAAGATCTGCATTCAGGTCATAGTAACACACATCATCATAGTCAATTATGGGAAATATTAGGGACTGTACAAGCATTGCCTTTATGTGTGATGGGAGAAGGTTTTTCTTATCGCAAAATGGTGCGTCCTATCGCAAAAATAATGTGAATTTCGTCCCCCTTTATGAAATCCATAAACCCCTATAACTCAGCATATCATCATTATCATCATCATATCAGCCGAAAGACGCCCACTGCTGGACATAGGCCTCCCTCAAGCATCGCCACTTCGACCGATTCTGTGCTTCCCGCATCCAGCGAATTCCTGCGGTCTTTACTAGGTCATCGGTCCATCTTGTGGGAGGCCTTCCAACGCTACGTCTTCCGGTACGTGGTCGCCACTCCAGAACCTTTCGGCCCCATCGGCCATCTGTTCTGCGAGCAATATGTCCTGCCCATTGCCACTTAAGTTTGGCAATTGTTCGGGCTATGTCGGTTACCTTGGTTCTCCTGCGGATCTCTTCATTTCTGATTCGATCACGTAGGGAAACTCCAAGCATAGCCCTCTCCATTGCTCTTTGGGTGACTTTTAGCCTTCTGATAAGACCCATTGTGAGCGACCACGTTTCAGTGCCATAAGTCATCATTGGCAACACGCACTGGTCAATGACTTTCGTCTTGAAACACTGTGGTATGTGGGACGAGAAGATATTGCATAGTTTCCCGAACGCTCCCAGCCGAGTCGGATTCGACGATTGACCTCTTTCTCGAAGTTGGACCTACCTAGCTGGACAGTTTGTCCTAGGTAAACATACTCGTCTACAACTTCGAGCGTAGCGTCACCGATCTTTATGAGGGCGGGTGTTACATGGGCATTTGACATGACCTTTGTCTTGTCCATGTTCATTTTAAGACCCACTCTTTTGGAGGCTCTACTGCGGTCATCGAGCATTATACTGAGGTCCTCCATGGTCTCAGCCATGATAACTATATCGTCGGCAAACCGAAGGTTAGTGATATACTCGCCATTGATGTTGATGCCTAGCCCTTTCCAGTCCAGTCGCAGTCAATTCCCGACGCCCGGGACGTCTCCTACGGCGGCGGCGGCTAGGGCTGGTAGGGCGCGGCCTTTGCCACTCCCTCGCGCACTCCGCCTCCTCTTTCGCGAGCATTACTGCTTCGCAGAAGGAGGTGACGGCTTGCCATGCCCTCTCGCTCCGCACCATGGCCTGGACCAGGGCCGGACGCGAGAGGTCACTGCCACCGAAGTTTGACAGCACTAAGATTGCAATGAGTTATTAACTTAGTAGTTTAGTGAAACAGGGAATTTTGTTATTCTGAATTTGACGATTTTCATCTAAAAATTTTGATTATTCAAACTAAATTTGACTATTTTTTTTTACGCGATTAAAAAGGAATGGATTATAAAAATTAGTTGTCATGAACTAAACTTCACACCAACACTTCAGGTGCAAAAACAGTACTGTATCTTTTTTTTTATTTTGCTTATAACTCGAAAACGGTGCGTCCTATCGCAAAAATAATGAAAATTTCGACCCCCTTTAGGAAACCCTTAAACCCCTTTACCCCAACACAAAGGTAACAAATTTTCGTATTTTCCATACAAAAAGTTAAAAATTCCATACAAAACACGTCGACGCTGCCCCCCTGCGCGCCTCTGGACCTAAAAAAATTCACAGAGTAGAGCAAACAAGTACCACGTGGAGTCGCGAGTTCGCGACGCAAATTCGATTTTAGATGTGTCAAAGTTATTTTTTAATTTAGAGATATTTTTTTGCAGAATCTCAGATTCTCATAGCCAAAAAGCAAGTAATTTTAGTGATAGTTTAGTTCGGTGCACAAGAGAATCGGCACCAATCAAGATTTATTTCTTAACCTTCTTACCTACGTAACTTAAGAAAATATTTGGTGCCGATTCTCTTGTACACCGAACTAAACTAACTAAACTACGACTAAAATTCCTTACTTTTGGCTATGAGAATCTAAAAGCTATTCTGCGAAAAAAATTCTCTAAATTAAAAAATAATTTTGACACATCTAAAATTGAATTTGACAGTCACGTCGCGACCGACGTGGTACTTGTTTGCTCTACCCCGTGAATTTTTTTAGAGACAGAGGCGCGCGGTGGGGGCAGCCTTGACGTGTTTTGTATGGAATTTTAAACTTTTTGTATAGAAAATATGATTAAATATTACCTATGAGTAGGGGCATATGGGTTTACGGGTGGCAGAGGGGGTCGAAATTTCCATTATTTTTGCGCTAGGACGCACCGTTTTCGAGATATAAGCAAAAGAAAAAAAAAGATACAGTTTTTGCAGCTGAAGTGTGTGAAGTGTGTGTTCATGCCAACTAATTTTATTCCACTCCTTTTTAATCGCGTTTAAAAATAGACTGATTTAGTTGGATAATCTAAATTTTTAGGTGAAAAACGTCAAATTCAGAATAGCAAAATTGCCATTTTCACTAAACTAATAACTCAGTGCAATCTTAGTGCTGTCAAACTAAAATATAGTTAAGTTGTGTCACCTTAGTCTATTTCAGAATGGGAAATGCTCGTTTGACAGGACTAAACAAATTTTAGTGATTTAAAAAAAATTAACTTTAGAAACTTTAAGAGGTGCTTTAGACCATCAAACTGAATAACTTTTACTTTAACTTTGAAATCGCGAAAAAAAAAACAGCTGTCCCATACAGTTTAGAACAGTAGGTATTAAAGTTTACTATGGAACAACAGATTTTTTTTTTCGCGATATCCAATGTATGTCCCAAAGTAAAAGTTATTCAGTTCGATGGTCTAAAACACCTCTTAAAGTTTCTAAAGTAAATTTTTTAACACCATAGGTACACCTCTGCCTAACCCTTCAGGGAATACAGTCGTGATGTTATGTTATATTTTACATTTACATTTTTTTAGTTTATATTGTAAATTGTTAATTTGTATGTAATTGTCAATGTAAAAAAGTATTAATAATTGTACATCAAAGAACAACTCAACAATAAAGCGCCTACGCGCACAATCGATTTGGACTCTCTGCAGCAAGCTCGTCTATAAACGCACACTAATACAATAAGTTCATAAATATTCGCACTAACACATACGTATGCGCATACTCGGTCGATAGCCGGAGCGGACCAGCGAGCGACACAGCCATCCCGTCTCAATGCTCACGGGCGACTGCCGCCCGCGTCCCGCGCAGAGCCCCTCTGAACCTCTATCTCTAAATGGGGACATTTTGTTTAACAAATATTGATTGATTTACAAATGCAGTTTCAAATTTGTAGTACCTTTAATCAACAATTTTTCAGTGTAATTTTTTTTCCAATCGTCAAAGCCGTTTAGAAGTAGTTAGGAATATTAGCCAAAAATAGCGTTATGGTAAATATTTTTTTAAGGCAAAAGTATTAGTCATACGAAAAAACCCGGTTTCAGATATGTTGTAGATGAATCTATAGCAAACATATATTTTTTTCAAATCATTTAACTAAGCCGTTAAGGAGAAGATAGCTTTTAAAGTGACCGTTTTACGGTACTAAACGAGACTAAGGCCCTTAATAAACAAAAAATCGCTATAGGAGTGTGAACACACTGAACATGAACACAAAGCGATCGTAGAACGACGTAGTCACCTGCTACGGCGTAGCACTCGTAGCATCGCACGGCATGCGGTGTAGCTTGGTATGCGTAGTTTGGCGCTCAGCGTCGCATTGCAAGGCATTGCGGTTTCAAGCAACACGTTTAAACTACTATTATTTTGCTAGAATTATTTTTATTACAAAAACAGGTACCTAAACAATTAAACTTTTTTCCACATGGTTTTTCCTTTTTCTATTGTCTGATGGGCCTTCTCCTCATACTTAATAATATTCTTTGCATTTAATTCCCGTTCAAAATAACTTCGACAATACTTGGCCATTAAAACTTTACTGTTGTTACATTTTTGATATTGTAGCTGCCACGCCACAGGAAATAAAAGAATAATACGAAATACAACCGGCTCACTTACCAGCGCAAGTCGTCAGTCATTTAAGGAAATGGCTTTCCGAGAATGCTTATGTATCTGACATCTGACCCGCTTATGCTTTATTGAAATATATTAAAGCTGACATTACAATGACCACTTCTTTGTTTTAATTAAACTTTAAATATATAATAATAATAAAACTTTATTTATTTACTCACATAACATACATAATCAGCCTATTAATGTTCCCACTGCTGGGACACAGGTCTCCTACCACGCGGGCCCAGTGCGGGTTGGTAGATGTTACATGTCTTCGAATTTTTGGCTCTAAGACATGCCGGTTTCCTCACGATGTTTCCCTTCACCGTTTTGAGAGCAGTGGTGATGAAATTATTTACACAAAGTAAAGCGCCTGCTTGGGTTCGAACCCACGATCTACAACTCGTTAGTCGGGGCCGATACCACTGGGCTACCACTGCTTTCTTTATTTACTTATTGTCATAATATTTTATTACTTCCTTACATATTATAAAACAAAGTCCCCCGCCGCGTCAGTCTGTCTGTCTGAACGGGATAAACTCAAAAACTACCGAACGGATTTTCAAACGGTTTTCACCAATGGACGGAGTGATTCATGAGGAAGGTTTTAATGTATAATTAATTAAGATTTTGAGTAAATTGGCTGAAATATGATGATTCTTGTTGAAAATGTCGGAAATCATGCCGATTTCGAGCTTTACTAGCATGCGCCGCGTAAGAGTAAAAATTATATTAAAAATAAATATGTCGCGTCGACCAGTCGCACTGGTCTGCACGAGCCTTTATATGTCTTAAAAAGTTCAAAGAAAGTTCAACGTCTTCTAAGGATAACAATAACCATTTTTATCTTTCAAAATTTGATAAAAAAGAATTGTGTTATTTTCAAAACTATTTGAACTTTTGAGCATTTCATTTAGATTAAAATATGCCTTGACATCATATTATATTATCATTAAAATTAATACTAAGATATCACAGATTCAAAATTACGCGTAACACAATGACGGCAACGCGGGTTCAGACGTTCAGAGGTGGAGAGGAGGAGTCAATGACCTTTTCCTCGGCTCATAATAATCAGCCTATAATCTTCCTACTGGTGGGCGTCCTCTCGGTGAGAGAGAGTGGGCCGTAATCCACCGCGTGGGCCAGTGTGGTTTGGTAGATGTCACATGTATTCACACTTACACAAAGAGAAGCACCTGTCTGGGTTCGAACCTACGACCTACAACTCGTAAGTCGCGATCGTTACTACCGGGCCACCACTGCTCCTCGGCTATTAGGTATGTAATCCCGGTAGTACGTTCCCATGACATATTTTCGACATCCACGCGGGCGAAGCCGCGGGAAAAAGCTAGTATATTATAAAAATAATTCTTAACTCTTAGATCTTACAAGTAAACGTTAAAGTTTAGAAGTTACAGGGCCAAATTAAATAAGATACAACATAAAAAAAAACATTTTTTACCTTATTTATTTCAAGTAACTACGGGGTCAACGACCGCAATAGAATAGAATATTAATAATCAATTGCATTTGTAACATAGAATTTTATATTGTATCCGTTTGAGGTGTAAAAGAGGCATTTGGAAAGTTTCCAAATACTTTTTTTACATCTAGAACTAAATATTCGGTGTAACGTTTTCATTATTGCATTTCATAATCAATATTCTAGTTCGCTAGTTAGCCACATTTCTTATTTCCATACAGTATTATTTCCAAATTAATCAAAACAGGTAAATATTTGACAGCTATTTACGACGTTGCCAACTTTTAGGATGCACGCTATTTACATACTAAACAATACCATCCTCGTTCAAACTGGTCTGTCTGTATGTAAACTTTATTAATTCAGTCAGTGGTCATGGTATATTGCTCGGCAAATTACTAACATGTGTTGCGTGTATTATATGATGTTGCGTGATATTTATTTAATTTTGACAATGTAAAATTCTCATCTCATCTTTATTTCCATTGATTATTTATTCATATGTTTATTATATTTATTCATATGGTATACTCAATTGTTAATGTCTTGTTTGTTTTTTCCGTCTTAAGTTATGTTGTGTTTCGTTGTAATTATGTTATTTTAAAATGTTGATTATTCTTTTTTTATAATAATTACTAATTATGTCAAAGAGTGTACACCTTTAAGGTAGTTTTTTGAGGAACAAATAATTTATTATTAAGATCTCATGTAAAAATGTACCAAAAATCACACCAATAAATGAATTTGAATTTGAATTTGTGTACTACGCAAAAGATGTATATATTTACAAAAATTAATTTGATTGAATTCAATTGATTTGAATTCCATAATATTGTATCAATGTATAAATACAATAAAGCACCCAATGTGTGCTAATGTTTTGTGGCTACACATTCATACAAAATTATAGAACAAAGATTGTAGACAATTAAATTATTTTTTGTCGATTCCTATAAATCGCAGATGGATTGTCAAATTCACCTAGCAGTTTTACAAAACAGCTCCATTATGTAAAACAGCTAACAACGTAACAGCTACATTGCACTTATTTATTTCTGAGTGCTCTGAGTGGAATACCTCGCCATTATTGTTGTAAATAACACACAGAGCCACGAGCGACAAAATTTAGAACTAAAATATACAATCTGACGTTTCATGCTGTTTTCGTAACCTCTAATCGTTGATCCACTGCATTGATAAATGCAAAACATTTATGAAATTCTGTGTGTTAAAGTTCAGTTATTATGGAAAATCATTAAACGCCGCGGGCGAGAAGCTGTTTTAAATAACTCAGCTGTTTTGTAAAACAGCTACCGGTTATGTAAAACAGCGGATTCAGTTATTCATCTGCGACATTTTAAGGCTGACTGTAACTAAATAGCGTGCTTAGTATCTATGTTTTATGTGTATTCATAATTCATGTTTTCACGTCATTCATTTTTACTAGCTAGCGGGAATACTAACTTTTAAAAACAGTGGAGTTCCTAATTTCTTAAATTCCGTAACGCATATTATGCAATTATCTTATAGATAACCCTTATAGGCTTATAGATAACCTTTAAATAACAGCTGAGAACCCATTGAAAGTACTTTACAACAATGAGCTTAGTAGGCTATACTTCCAGTATTAAACAAGCACTTATTTTAGTTGAACGTGCTGCCGCATAAAAAGCTTTAGCAGCATTGCTACCGATTTCAATATTTGCATTCCATTTCTGGGTTTGAATTCCACCGTACGGTTCGAAGGCAATTCTTGGCAAGTTTCTTATTGTTTCGCTCGTCTTTTGTACATTCAGTTATTATGTATTGCGTACATTTGTATAGTTTACGTACAACTTGCAGCTGGGTTGCTGCTTAATTTAATATCTTTGTTTATTGTTGGCGTTGGTAAATAAATTCAAGTTCTGTGTGTAGTGTTTTGTTTTAATTGGATTTGTTGTTCTTGTGTTTGCATGGTGTTGGGCTCAAGTTATAGTAAACATTGAGTCTAAAGTTAGGAACCTACTGTTGACCCTAACATCCAGACTCAGGTCACTCACTCCTTCATTACATTGCAAACTGATTACGCTCCGTCGTACACCATCGCCTGATGGGCAAACAGAGCACAAGAATACACAAAAACAATAAAAAAAAGAAAGTCCAACTCCCTCGCGACACGACCACTGCCGTTAAAATCTTTTGTACATAATACTTGTTCTCAAATATGTATTAATATCCTTTGTGTCCATAAAAAAGGGTTGAACATTAATGAGTTTTGTCTCGTAGCCACGTCGTGCGGTTACCCTATGCCACCCTAGGGAGGTCATTAAAAACTTCGCTTAGGTAGGATAATATGGCCGTGTAGACATTTAACGGGCAATGCCAGAAGATTTTTATACATTTTACAAGGTTATTTTAAGTGTAAACACTAACTATTTTATTTAGAATCACCAGGAGACTCCTATTTATGTATTTTCAGCAAGTCATGTTCAAGATTCGACGTGAATATAGTAGATAAATATATTCGTAAATCAACGAGACGTTAATAGGGACCTCGGGACCCTTCGGTCTAGTCTTAGAACTACCTTAGCGGTGGGTTCAGAGAGATTTTGTGTATTAGGCAACCCTTTTAGAACAGCTGACCTTTCTGCACCTTACTCTTGAAATCAAGGCAACATGATAAGCAAGAGTGTCTAGCTTTCCTATAAAATGTAATTAAAATGCTCAGATGTATTCATTTGGACAGTTATCTACACACATACATACATAAAGAAAGAACTAACATAACATAACACCAACTTTGTACACTTAGTTCGCAATAAACGTTTTGACTTTGACTTTGAAAGAATAATATGTTTATTTGTCACAGATACACGTACATAAAAAATACATAATAAACTAGTAGAACAATAAAATAAAACACAATAGATTTAAATATAATCACTAGCACAAAACAGACATAGTCGGCAGCTGCTGGCACGTTATGACTGTTACAAGGAGGCTTCCACTCAGCATGATGCTGTGCTATAGGGACCCACAGCACAGCGCCTGATTTTCAGTGGTTACCCGAAAAAGACGTACGGAAACTAAGTCAGGTTTAATGGTTTAATTATAGTTTCGCTACGATCCCTACATACTCTTATTGCTTCCTTATGTTTATATATCTGCAACATTATTGCGTATCACACGATCAATCTTAATCTGTTTCATTTTGACAGTTCAACAAACATTCATAGCGTTATTTACTTTGTCGAACAGATATTTTTTTCGATTTTGAACGTGTGTTACGCAATAAGGGAGCTGGTCATACACGCTCGCCGCCGCGCCGGTTGCGAATACTACTATAATTTCCTGCTTTCTCGGATTTAGTGTTTGTGTCAGTTTTATCAATTACGACCAAGCTCCGCCCCTAATGTAACGTATTAAACACACAGCTCACATATCAACTCGGAAAGGGAGCGTCACAAACTCCCTACTGCAACCCACACTAATCGGAATCGTAACGTAATCGCCTCGCTTCGGGACAAGTTCACGAACCGCGGTGCCATGCGTGGTCAACGTCGTGGTCCCTGTCCGAGATGATATAAGTATTATGACCTTTAACGTTCAAGCCCCAGGGTTTAACATTGACGAGCGGTCCACGTCACCATCGACTTAAAAAAAAAATCGGTGTTACCTGTAATTTTTTGATTATTTTGGTTCTAATTTACGAGACCCGTCAGGCCATAGATTGAAACAGCCCACAGACGATATTAGGCCTTATTTAGCAGTAAAAATAGTGATTTAAGCCGCGTGTACCAGCCGGGTCATTTATCCTTGTTAAGGTTAGATCTTGTACGCGGGCTTGTTTATAAATAACAATGCGTATTTAAGGGTTGATCAGAAACCTCTTAGATGTAATAGGAGGTTCTTCTGAAAGTTGAAACAATAATTAACAACAGCAACACAAACTGCTTCTTCCATTCACCGCTTTCCCTTGTTTGGTGCAACAATCTAGGTACACTTGTAATAATCCGCCTAACAAGCACTAACAGAAATATATTAAATCAAACTGCAACTTAAAACATCCGTTTCAGATCTGGAAACTTCAATGCGGATGCAAATACGGATCTCAAACGTTCCGTGGTCGTGACTGTGAATGTAGATGTCTGTTACATCCTCGGATTTCGAGTAACGTCGCGACGTACTTGAAATACGATTTTCAAAGGTAGTAGGTTGTAGGTAGGTTTGGATGTCGGAAACTGGGTATAAGAGTGCTTAATATGTTTCTTGAATAGAGAGCTAACTACTTCGTTTTTTTTGTTTGATTTGAATTTTTTCATAACCTGTGTTCTAGGTATCTCCTTTCAGTAGCATATTTATACCAAACACCTTTTGTTTATAATAATTTAGATGTCTATCATATTCTCTTCTACAACAAAACCTAGTGCATTATAATTTATCTAGTGATCTGATCATAAAAGCCATGCTGAACATTCCTCTTAATGAATTTCTGCCACTTTTTTAGTGGTATATACTATAATCATAATGAAACTCACAAGAGTGGGAAATTGCAATTTAATATTATTTTTAGTAGACAGAAAAATATGTGGTCTTTTCTAAAAATTAACGAATATTAACTTTAAGGCTGCCTGTCCACTGAAGCGGAGAGGAGAGGAGAGGAGCGGAGATGTGCCAAAATTAACCAATAGAATCGCACCTCTGGAGCGGAGTTTTGATTCTATTGGTTAATATTGACACATCTCCGCTCCTCCCCTCTCCTCTAAAAAAATAAAATAAAGACAGACCCCTGTCTATCTTTATTTAATTTTTTTAATCATCGGGGCGATTATATGGATTAACACTTGTTTTTTCAATAAATACAGATTTTTCTTAGAGAAATATGTCCTCACCTCCGTTTATTTTTCATAGTCGACAAATAAAAAAAAAAGTGTTTGTTAATCGGATAAAATAACTCATAAGCTTTTAGGAATAATAAACAGAATCCAAATCGAACCAATATCATCGGAGATATCAAAAAGGCTACAAAAAAAAAAAAAAAACATGAAATATTTATTAAAGATAGACCTTTTAAAGTTAATTTTCGATAATTCATGAATATTCAGAAAAATACAGGCAGTCTCATGCCCATGGGCGGCATTGTATATGCGATAAACTCTGCTTGCGTGATGCAAGATTTTGCGAGACGTAGGGTGCTGCGTAGTTTGTATCATCATCTGCCTAGTCTTTTCCCAACTATGTTGGGGTCAGCCTCCAGTCTAACCGAATGCAGCTGAATAGTTACTAGGTAACACGATACCCCTTGGTTCTGGTTGTCAGACTTTTGGGCTTCTAACTACCCGTTACGACTGTCAAAGATCTACAAATTTGTGTGTTTGGGTGATGCGTAGTTCGTATGTGGCGATATAAATGTTAAATGACGTAGTGTCATAATTTTCTCCCGTCGTTAACTTTCCAGACGTGCTTATTACGAAACCTTTGAAAGGATAATAACCATTAAAAGTGTATTAATTATCATACTGTAACTAAGACCCAACTAAAAGTGTTTCA
This sequence comes from Conistra vaccinii, assembly GCA_948150665.1. Classification (NCBI taxonomy): domain Eukaryota; kingdom Metazoa; phylum Arthropoda; class Insecta; order Lepidoptera; family Noctuidae; genus Conistra; species Conistra vaccinii. The sequence goes on from OX411324.1 coordinate 2,172,311, forward strand.
TCTTAGTTTCACATGTTTACTTAAGTATAGGGCTTCAAAACTTAAGCAACGGTGAACTAGGTAATTAAGCAACTTTGGACTTTATTCCCAAGGTGTAAACTGAAAAACTAGTTGGTAGTTCTTGCGTTCTTTTTTTTTGTCTGCGTTCTTTTTTTTCTGAAACTTGAAGGTATCGAAAAGAATTTGATTAATGAAGAGTCAAACGATTGATAGTAGCTGTAGACCTTTTTGTAAAGTTTAGTTGCTGGCAAAGAACAGGGCTCTTATTCTGATTATGTCTAAAACAAAGACAGTTAAAGAATAAACAAGATCAAATCTATTACGTGACCGAGTTGCCCTTCAAAATTATGCAAGAGCTTTTGATGCAGTTTTCATCATCATTTGATGATTTATTACGGTAAGGTTTATGTGTATACCTATCATAATCATAATCAGCCTATTAATGTTCCCACTTTTGGGACACAGGCCTCCTCTCTGTGAGAGGGAATGGGCTGTAATCCACCACGCGGGTCCAGTGCGGGTTGGTAGATGTCACTTGTCTTCGAATTTTTGGTTCTAAGATATGCCGGTTTCTCTAAGTAAGTCTAAGAACTACAACTCGTAAGTCGCGGCCGTTGCCACTGGGCCTACACGAGCTATACATATTGATTACATTTTTAAATATTTTTATAAAAAAGAAAAAAAAACATTTAAAAATATAAAAAAATTGTAGCCCACCGGTATCGGTATTTTCTTATGCTGCAGCATAAGAAAATTGTCTTCTTGCCAATTAGAAAGGATGCGTCGCGCCGGGTTTCGAACCGCTACAATAGAACAAAATAAAAACACTCCGTTGCGTAGATTTTAAATGACGTATTGGTTAAATAAAACGAAATACAATTGGGTATATAAAAAAACACGTTTGTAAGTCGCCTACGGATTTGGCTTTTGGATTATTAGGAAGATTACGTGATGATAGGATTTGGTTGATTATTATTATTATATAAATTGAAGTCGCATTTCGTGTCTGTCCGTGTGACTGCTTTTTTCTTCTAAATTATGCAACGGATTTTGCTGCGGTTTTGACCATCATTTAGATAATTTATTCCGGAAGGTTTATATGTATAATACATTAATGTTAAACTTACAAATCATAAAGAAATGTCGATGTTGTATCAAAACCGTGCGTAGCACGTTCGGGTCGCTCGTACCTACTACTATAAATATTCATTAATTCATTTCAAATTGTTCAAAGTTGTGACGTATCATTAAACTTCGTTTTATGTTAAGAGCATTATGTACAAGCTGCTTACACATAAATAGTTTTGAATATAATTTCAGAGTTGGGTAGGTATAATACTTCTTCATTCATCGGATAATTTTCTCGAGCCTTTCAAAGACTACCGTTGTCCAAATAATTTTCTAAGAAATTATTCTTGAATAGAGTATTATATAAGGATTATTAATAATGGTAGTAAGAATGTTTGTGTACCTGAAAGGCTCTTACGCACGAGTATACAGGTTTCATAAACTTTACCTAGACTTTTTGGAAATCTAAATATAATAAATACCAGTATAATACTTAGATATTTTGTAATAGGTATTTTCTTCTGCTAGTGATGCAATAAAACAATTTTCTCAAACATGCTTGGAAATTAGAACATTATTTTGATAAACTTCTTGGAGATAAATCGAACTTGCTGTACTAGTCAAAACCAAGCGAGCTCCTGGCCGGCAACGTTACTATGAAAACTCATATCCAATCCAAAACTCACAACCGATTTGAACGAAACTGGTACCTATACAGGTTTTACGACTTTATAGATTTTCTTTGTCATTTTTGACTGGAGGGGCTTGCTCCAAAAAGGGGCTACTATATTCAGTAGCCCCCTAGTTTGTCCCTTTAGGCGGAGATATTTTTCCGCCTTATGAGATCCAATTTCGATGGTTCTTTTTTTATTTGAAAGGTGGTCTAAAAATGAAAAAAAATCTTGCAAAAAATTTATGCTCGCAAGTTCTATTGTTCGCAGAACTACTAGTACCAAATTATAGGTGTACCATGCCATGACATGTATGAATACACATATTCATCAAGATCTAAATAATCCATCGTTTGTTTTGTCATAATCGAGTAAAAAAGTAACAAACAAAATGGTCCCAACTCAAAGTTTCAAGACACTCATAGTTATGAACTAATAACACTAAAACAATAATAGTACGCTCCGTCGTACCCCATCGCCTGATGGGCAAACAGAGCACAAGAATACACAAAAACAATAAAAAAAGAAAGTCCAACTCCCTCGCGACACGACCACTGCCGTTAAAATCTTTTGTACATAATACTTGTTCTCAAATATGTATTAATATCCTTTGTGTCCATAAAAAAGGGTTGAACATTAATGAGTTTTGTCTCGTAGCCACGTCGTGCGGTTACCCTATGCCACCCTAGGGAGGTCATTAAAAACTTCGCTTAGGTAGGATAATATGGCCGTGTAGACATTTAACGGGCAATTCCAGAAGATTTTTATACATTTTACAAGGTTATTTTAAGTGTAAACACTAACTATTTTATTTAGAATCACCAGGAGACTCCTATTTATGTATTTTCAGCAAGTCATGTTCAAGATTCGACGTGAATATAGTAGATAAATATATTCGTAAATCAAGGAGACGTTAATAGGGACCTCGGGACCCTTCGGTCTAGTCTTAGAACTACCTTAGCGGTGGGTTCAGAGAGATTTTGTGTATTAGGCAACCCTTTTAGAACAGCTGACCTTTCTGCACCTTACTCTTGAAATCAAGGCAACATGATAAGCAAGAGTGTCTAGCTTTACTATAAAATGTAATTAAAATGCTCAGATGTATTCATTTGGATAGTTATCTACACACATACATACATAAAGAAAGAACTAACATAACATAACACCAACCTTGTACACTTAGTTCGCAATAAACGTTTTGACTTTGACTTTGAAAGAAAAATATGTTTATTTGTCACAGATACACGTGCATAAAAAAGAGATAATAAACTAGTAGAACAATAAAATAAAACACAATAGATTGAAATATAATCACTAGCACAAAACAGACATAGTCGGCAGCTGCTGGCACGTCATGACTGTGACAAGGAGGCTTCCACTCAGCATGATGCTGTGCTATAGGGACCCACAGCACAGCGCCTGATTTTCAGTGGTTAGGTACCCGAAAAATACGTACGGAAACTAAGTCAGGTTTAATGGTTTAATTATAGTTTCGCTACGATCCCTACATACTCTTATTGCTTCCTTATGTTTATATATCCGCAACATTATTGCGTATCACACGATCAATCTTAATCTGTTTCATTTTGACAGTTCAACAAACATTCATAGCGTTATTTACTTTGTCGAACAGATATTTTTTTCGATTTTGAACGTGTGTTACGCAATAAGGGAGCTGGTCATACACGCTCGCCGCCGCGCCGGTTGCGAATACTACTATAATTTCCTGCTTTCTCGGATTTAGTGTTTGTGTCAGTTTTATCAATTACGACCAAGCTCCGCCCCTAATGTAACGTATTAAACACACAGCTCACATATCAACTCGGAAAGGGAGCGTCACAAACTCCCTACTGCAACCCACACTAATCGGAATCGTAACGTAATCGCCTCGCTTCGGGACAAGTTCACTAACCGCGGTGCCATGCGTGGTCAACGTCGTGGTCCCTGTCCGAGATGATATAAGTATTATGACCTTTAACGTTCAAGCCCCAGGGTTTAACATTGACGAGCGGTCCACGTCACCATCGACTTAAAAAAAAAATCGGTGTTACCTGTAATTTTTTGATTATTTTGGTTCTAATTTACGAGACCCGTCAGGCCATAGATTGAAACAGCCCACAGACGATATTAGGCCTTATTTAGCAGTAAAAATAGTGATTTAAGCCGCGTGTACCAGCCGGGTCATTTATCCTTGTTAAGGTTAGATCTTGTACGCGGGCTTGTTTATAAATAACAATGCGTATTTAAGGGTTGATCAGAAACCTCTTAGATGTAATAGGAGGTTCTTCTGAAAGTTGAAACAATAATTAACAACAGCAACACAAACTGCTTCTTCCATTCACCGCTTTCCCTTGTTTGGTGTAACAATCTAGGTACACTTGTAATAATCCGCCTAACAAGCACTAACAGAAATATATTAAATCAAACTGCAACTTAAAACATCCGTTTCAGATCTGGAAACTTCAATGCGGATGCAAATACGGATCTCAAACGTTCCGTGGTCGTGACTGTGAATGTAGATGTCTGTTACATCCTCGGATTTCGAGTAACGTCGCGACGTACTTGAAATACGATTTTCAAAGGTATTTGGATGTCGGAAACTGGGTATAAGAGTGCTTAATATGTTTCTTGAATAGAGAGCTAACTACTTCGTTTTTTTTGTTTGATTTGAATTTTTTCATAACTTGTGTTCTAGGTATCTCCTTTCAGTAGCATATTTATACCAAACACCTTTTGTTTATAATGATTTCTATCATATTCTCTTCTACAACAAAACCGTACATTTATAATAATATCTAGTGATCTGAGGGTCTAGACAAATGACATTCGCTTCGGAGCGATTCTATTTCGACAATCGCTATCGCTTCAACGACATACCTACACTACGTTTCGCTATCGTCTGATCCATTGGTTTCTTCGATAAAAATTACATATTGTCTCTGGTCTTTCGTTAGCAAGTTATCGTTCGAGGCTGTATGAATGGAATGATGTTAAATATTGTCTAGCTAATTTCTATTCGTTGAGCTATGATCACGTGACGTTTCGATAGCTTTTGTCAATCCCATACATTTTTGACTTTTCTACTAGCGTTGTCGCTATTCGAATGTTACTTTGAAGCCATATTGAACATTCCTCTTAATGAATTTCTGCCACTTTTTTTTAGTGGTACATACTATAATCATAATGAAACTCACAAGGGTGGGAAATTGCAATTTGATATTACTTTTAGTAGACAGAAAAATACGTGGTATTTTCATAAAAATTAACGAATATTAACTTTAAGGCTGCCTGTCCACTGAAGCGGAAAGGAAAGGAGAGGAGCGGAGATGTGCTAAAATTAACCAATAGAATCGCACCTCTGGAGCGGAGTTTTAATTCTATTGGTTAATATTGACACATCTCCGCTCCTCTCCTCTCCTCTAAAAAAATAAAATAAAGATAGACCCCTGTCTATCTTTATACAGATTTTTCTTAGAGAAATATGTCCTCACCTCCGTTTATTTTTCATAGTCGACAAATTAAAAAAAAATGTTTGTTAATCGGATAAAATAACTCATAAGCTTTTAGGAATAGTAAACAGAATCCAAATCTAACTAATATCATCGGAGATATCACAAAGGCAACACAAAAAAAAAAAAAAAAAAACATGAAAAATATTAAAGATAGACCTTTTACAGTTAATTTTCGATAATTCATGAATATTCAGAAAAATACAGGCAGTCTCATGCCCATGGGCGGCATTGTATATGCGATAAACACTGCTTGCGCGATGCAAGATTTTGCGAGACGTAGGGTGATGTGTAGTTTGTATCTGCCTAGTCTTTTCCCAACTATGTTGGGGTCAGCCTCCAGTCTAACCGGATGCAGCTGAATACCAGTATTTTACATGGAGCGACTGCCAAAGATCTACAAATTTGTGTGTTTGGGTGATGCGTAGTGCGTATGTGGCGATATAAATGTTAAATGACGTAGTGTCATAATTTTCTCCCGTCGTTAACTTTCCAGACGTGCTTATTACGAAACCTTTGAAAGGATAATAACCATTAAAAGTGTATTAATTATCATACTGTAACTAAGACCCAACTAAAAGTGTTTCATCTTAGTTTCACATGTTTACTTAAGTATAGGGCTTCAAAACTTAAGCAACGGTGAACTAGGTAATTAAGCAACTTTGGACTTTATTCCCAAGGTGTAAACTGAAAAACTAGTTGGTAGTTCTTGCGTTCTTTTTTTTTCTCTGCGTTCTTTTTTTTCTGAAACTTGAAGGTATCGAAAAGAATTTGATTAATGAAGAGTCAAACGATTGATAGTAGCTGTAGACCTTTTTGTAAAGTTTAGTTGCTGGCAAAGAACAGGGCTCTTATTCTGATTATGTCTATTAAAAATATAAAAAAATAGTAGCCCACCGGTATCGGTATTTTCTTATGCTGCAGCATAAGAAAATTGTCTTCTTGCCACTTAGAAAGGATGCGTCGCGCCGGGTTTCGAACCCGGCGCTACAATAGAACAAAATAAACACTCCGTTGTGTAGATTTTAAATGACATAATATATTGGTTAAATAAAACGAAATACAATTGGGTATATAAAAAAACACGTTTGTAAGTCGCCTATGGATTTGGCTTTTGGATTATTAGGAAGATTACGTGATGATAGGATTTGGTTGATTTATTATTATCTCCTTTATTCAGTATTAAACATATTAATTACATTTTTAAATATTAAAATAAAAATTAAAAAACATTTAAAAATATAAAAAATAGTAGCCCACCGGTATCGGGAACAGGGTCCAAGCTACCGGCGGTCAGGGCTCCAGAGAGAGGAACCTTCTGACAATGCGAGCCGTGTCCAGGAGTACTGCTTTCTGAATCAAGCCCTTAATCCAGCTGCCCAACGAGAGCCTCCTTAGGTGTTGGTCGAGGCTCTTGGCAATTAAGCCATTGGCTGATACGACTATCGGCACAATGATCGCTGAGTTCACATCCCACATGTCGACAACCTCGTGAGCCAAGTCAAGATACTTGATTTGTTTATCTTTTTCAGCTTTCACGAGGTTCCCGTCATGCGGGACCGTTATGTCAATGATCATTGCGCGCCGTTCTCTTCGATCCACCACCACTATATCAGGCTTATTGGCAACAATAGTCCTGTCAGTGATGATGGATCGATCCCAGTACAATGTGATATTTCCATTTTCGAGAACTGGGTCGGGCACATACCTGTAGTACGGCACTTCCGATTCTACAAGGTTGTATTTCAGAGCGAGTTGCTGATGGATAATCCTGGCTACAAGGTTATGTCTATGCAAGTACTCTTCGTTAGCTAGACGAGAACACCCGGAGATAATGTGTCGGATTGATTCTCCCGGACGGTGGCATGCCCGACAGATGTCAACCGTCCCATCCTTCACAATGAATCTCCGGTAATTGTTCGTCATCATAACTTCGTCCATAATTGCACAGACAAAACCTTCGGTTTCCCCAAAGAGGTCACCAAAACGCAGCCAGGCTACGGACGCTAGTAAATCTACATCGGGTCCATGTAGGGCCCGGAAGTAGCGTCCGTGAAGCTCCTTACTCTGCCATACCTCCTTGCGATCGTTAGTGTCAAGCACTACAGGCTTGCGCCAGTTCTCTTTAGCCAAGGAGAGCGGGGTGAGACCCTTGTCCACCGCGGCCACATCTCGATGCATCCCCACGTCGGCTTCTAGGAAATATTCCCTGAGACTGCATATCTCGCGGTTGTGGAGGGTCTTAGCGTTTAAAAAGCCTCGACCCCCACACTTTCGCGGGATATACAGTCTCATCACCGATGACCGTGGGTGATGCATTCGATATGCAGTCAGCAGCGTACGGACCCTCCTATCCAGGGCGTCGAGTTCGGTCTGAGTCCATTTGAGTACGCCGAAAGAGTACATCAAAACCGGCATGACCCAACCGTTGAAGGCGCGCACCTTGTTTCCGCCTGATAGAAGACTATTGAGTACTTTCTTCAGGCGGCCAAAGAACCGCTCCTTCAACGATTGCTTCATGTCAGTAGCATTGATGCCCAGCGCTTCCGACATACCCAAATACTTATAGGTATCGGATGCGGAGAGAGCTCTAAGGTTTATGGAATCCGAGAGTTGGGTTCCCACGGATTCCATAATCTCCCCTCGCTTTACATGCATGACCGCACATTTGTCCACACCAAATTCCATCCTGATGGCGCTACTGAAAGTTTCAGTTACTTTCAGTAGCTTCATCAGTTGCAAATTGTTGGGGGCAAAGAGTTTCAGGTCATCCATGTAGAGGAGGTGAGATATAACCTGACCACCTCTCCTCAGCCGATAGCCTAGACCTGAATCCTCCAGCAGTGTGCTTAGAGGATTCAAGGCTAAACAAAACCAAAGCGGACTCAAACTATCGCCCTGAAATATGCCTCGCTCGATCCTTATTGGCTCGCTATTCCTCTGGATATTTCGACATCCTGGATAGCGAAGTACCGTCCTCCATTGCCCCATACACGACATCAGGAAGGTGCGCAGAGTTGCATCTACTTTATACAACTCCAGCACCCTCATGAGCCATGTATGTGGCACCGAGTCATAGGCCTTCTTATAATCTATCCAGCATGTTGACAGATCCTTTCGGGAACGGCGAACCTGTTGGCTAATGGCCATATCAATGAGGAGTAGCTCCTTAGTACCGCGGGACCCGTTCCTACATCCATTTTGAGAGGCAGACATGATGGAATTGGTCTCTATATGTTTGTTAATTTTAGCTCTCAAGATGGATGTAAGAACTTTATAGACCGTCGGTAAACACGTGATCGGCCTATAATTTTTGGGTTCCGCGGTGCTACCAGATTTATGGAGCAGGTGGGTAACTCCTGTCGTTAGGAACTGGGGTAGCGAACCAGACTCCAAAGCAGTCTGGTACTGAGCCACCAAGCGAGCGTGCGATCTTCTAAACCATTTGATCCAGAAGTTATGCAGCCCGTCCGGCCCTGGAGATTTCCAGTTAGGCAACGGACGGACTGCACGACCTACATCTTCGGGGCAGATAGTAATAGCCCCCATTTCTAGTATTGGATCGCAAGCTCGCTCAACTTCCCGAGTCCAGTCACCTTCGGTGTGACCGACAGGCACCGACCAGATACTCCGCCAGAAAGAGCTCATGGCATTATCGTCTGGCAAGCGCGTGTCGGCCACACCTGGGTCCGGTCGCTCCCAAGCTCTATAGACCCACCTTTCATCACTTTGGAAGGTGCGATTCTGAGTGTATCGCTCCACTCGCCGCTTATACCTACGGATACGGTTTGCCCATGCATACACTTTCTGCTTCAGGAAGTCGATGCGCTCTGTGATACGGGACATATAGTTCTCAGGGTCGATATCAGTCCCTGAGAATGCCCGTCTCACAAAGCGCATCACTCTAGGGCGCGTATTGCCCTCCCTGAAGCAGATTAGTTTGCCAATGAGGGCTCTGGCCTCACCAATACGGCGCTCAATCCTGCACTGCCAAGCTGGTACGGCTGGTTTCGGTCGTGTAGCTCTAGAGTCATTTGCAAATTTGACGTGAGCTACACGACATGCCGCTACAGCCGCGCAGTACAGAATTGAATGAGTATCAGTGAGGTCTTCGCAGCTATCAAAATAGTTTGATAGTTGCGAATCCAGAGTCGCCACCAGCGCCCTATTTTTGTTATGCATGGGCAAACGAGGTAAGCGTGGTCTAAGTTCGGGCGGCACGAGCCGATATTCCCGAATCGCACCCTCCAAAGCACTCCTCAATTCCTCATTGCACTGGGTACTTACGTTTGTAGCCCTGTCATCAATCCCCTCGTCAGCTTGACTTGTAATTAGCTGTTCGTCAGCTTGACTTGTAACTAACTCATGTATGACAGTCTGCGACGGTGGGACGATGACATGGCTACTCTGCATCTCAATTCGCAGGCGATCAAGTGCAGTGTCATCCAACATATGATTACGCTGGATGACCCGCACCTGATCCGACAGTCGTTGTGCCGAAACGTTGACAGCTGGCTCAAGCACCTGAAAAAGAGAGAGCATCCGAACACGGTACGCGGTCAGATTGTTGCCCCCCTCTGTAGCCCCATAGTATGAGCGCATGACATTTTCGTTAATGGATCGTGTCCATCTCATGCGCTGCACACTTCCGCCGGGAGCTGGGACCCTATCAGAGGCCGGTGGGCCTCGAGGTCCTAAGCCGTCCGGCGGCCGGCGTCCTCCCCGACGACGAGCAGGTGGTGGCGTCGTGGGCGGGGAGAAATACTCGTCGCTCGAGCTCGACGCAACTGCCGCGGCCGATGTCGTCACAGCGCTCACAGTGGGGCTGGGTACCGGCGGCGGCGAGGCGGAGCTGAGCGAAGAGTCCGGAGGTGATGGGCGTGCTTGGCGTGCGGCTGCTCGTGTCAACATTTAGGTCTTTATTTCATTATTGCATTTTTATTTTGTGTTTTTCGGAGGTGACATGACACCTAATGTCACGTTGTTCACTGTTCGGCAGTTTTTGATCCATGGCTTATTTGGTGTTTTGCGCTTTGGATAAATTGGGTTTCAGACTATTTTTCGGGTTCCTTTTTTACACCTAAAAGCTAGTAAACAGTGTCGAAAGTTATTAATATTATTAAATTATGAATTAAAAGAAATATGCTTTTTTTTGACGTTTTGTTGACGTTGGTGTTGCCGTATTATATTATATTATATTATTATTATTATATAAATTGAAGTCGCATTTCGTGTCTGTCCGTGTGACTGCTTTTTTCTTCTAAATTATGCAACGGATTTTGCTGCGGTTTTGACCATCATTTAGATAATTTATTCCGGAAGGTTTATATGTATAATACATTAATGTTAAACTTACAAATCATAAAGAAATCTCGATGTTTTATCAAGTCGAAAAAACCGTGCGTAGCACGTTCGGGTCGCTCGTACCTACTACTATAAATATTCATTAATTCATTTCAAATTGTTCAAAGTTGTGACGTATCATTAAACTTCGTTTTATGTTAAGAGCATTATGTATAAGCTGCTTACACATAAATAGTTTTGAATATAATTTCAGAGTTGGGTAGGTATAATACTTCTTCATTCATCGGATAATTTTCTCGAGCCTTTCAAAGACTACCGTTGTCCAAATAATTTTCTAAGAAATTATTCTTGAATAGAGTATTATATAAGCATTATTAATAATGGTAGTAAGAATGTTTGTGTACCTGAAAGGCTCTTACGCACGAGTATACAGGTTTCATAAACTTTACCTAGACTTTTTGGAAATCGAAATATAATAAATACCAGTATAATACTTAGATATTTTGTAATAGGTATTTTCTTCTGCTAGTGATGCAATAAAACAATTTTCTCAAACATGCTTGGAAATTAGAACATTATTTTGATAAACTTCTTCGAGATAAATCGAAATTGCTGTACTGGTCAAAACCAAGCGAGCTCCTGGCCGGCAACGTTACTATGAAAACTCATATCCGATCCAAAACTCACAACCGATTTGAACGAAACTGGTATACAGGTTTTACGACTTTATAGATTTTCTTTATCATTTTTGACTGGAGGGGCTTGCTCCAAAAAGGGGCTACTATATGAAAGGTGAAAGGTGGTCTAAAAATGAAAAAAAATCTTGCAAAAAATTTATGCTCGCAAGTTCTATTGTTCACAGAACTACTAGTACCAAATTATAGGTGTACCATGCCATGCCATGTATGAATACACATATTCATCAAGATCTAAATAATCCATAGTTGTTGTGTCATAATCGAGTAAAAAAGTAACAAACAAAATGGTCCCAATTCAAAGTTTCAAGACACTTATAGTTATGAACTAATAACACTAATAAAGCTACCATTACAGGCCAACTAGTCTTCTAAGTGGGGTCACGTTAAATCTGAAAACTTTCTCTCAACTCCTTCTGTGCGAATCGTTTGAACGCCAAGAAATCCGTCGTATGATCTTGTAAAGGACTGTGCGACATTTAATTAGTGTAGACACTGTTGCAAAAGCGACATCCTCAAAACCGCCGGGTTATAGGAATGTCTCGAGACACTGAGAGATACAACCTTAAAGAACAAAAAAAGACAGTTGAATATCAACTTTGGGAGTGAGTTTTTAGGGTTGGTTTTTGTTCGTGGTAATTTATATAAAGAAAAGGAGTGAAAAGTGAAGCAATTCATCAAATTGTAGTCACAATCACGGTCGAGTGACGAAACGTCTGAGGACGCGCTTTCTCGCAGCGCTTTGTGGGATTCAGCGGGATTTGCTGAATTTATGGAAGGCAAGCTCGTTAAGTGTGAGTTGACGATGAATACAAATCCTTCATGGTGTTATAATGAGGACATGAGCATTTGAGCATGGCTTTATCTTGAGAGTACGTCCCCCTAATTATACGCGCATTATTTTATGATTATGTAGCTTTAAAGTGGGACGAACATTTGTAAATTGTTTCGGATTTTATGCAAAGATGCTGTTGCCACTTGACTGTGATAACTTTTTCGGCCGTTAAGTAAGGAAAAATATCGCCTGGTTTTTTAAAAGGCTTTGTTGGTAATATTGGGTTATTGTAAACTCACCACAACGAAAATTCGCCACATTTAAAAATATTAGTTAACTTGCCACAGTGACAAAATAATTCACAACAGGTATAGTAAACTCGTCACAGGTACGTCAAACTTGTTTTGAATGTACCGACAGCAAGTAAAAGTAATGTAGTTTCAGAATAAAGAAAAAGAAGAAAACGATTTTATGTAACAATCAGTTTAATGGAAAGTAAGAGGCGTGATTATATAGATAGATAGATCAGTTTAATTGGATAAATAATAGATAAAAAGGTTTAACTATGTTTTAAAATAGGAATTACTAACAAAATAACTATCTTTGGCTTAATTACAAATCACAGCATTTTGTATTACACAATCAAACTTACAACTACATTGGTACATAATATAAAATGTAGAGACGTTTATCTTTAAACACAGTTAAAATATAAGGTAAAATCATTATATATTAAAAAAAAAATCACAGTATTATTTAACAGGTCCACATATAAGTTAAAAATATCTAACTTTGGCTTAATTACAAATCACAGTCAAACTTACAATTACAATTGGTACATAATATAAAATACATATAGAGACGTTTATCCTTTAAACACAGATAAAATATAAGTTTGTAAAAATCGATCATGTATGTATTTTAAGATTTTTTTTATTTATTACATTCGACTTCCTAAATAAAAGTTATTATTCATTTTTTTTGTGTTTTTTTGGAAGTCGGTTGTTTTTTTTTTTGTTAAAAATGGTTTTATTTTTACTTTTCAGTTGTGGTTGACCAACCTTTTGAGATGTTTTCCCTTTAATACCACACTCGTAGCTCGTATCAATAAGTCAGGCCTACAAAAAACATTATTTTTTGTCTATCTGTATTGTTCCGACTTAACTCCGAAACGGCGAAACCAATTTTGACGGGACTTTCACAGGCAGATAGATGATATTAGAGTGGACCCTCCACTCGGGTGAAGCTATGGGCAGCTGCTAGTAATAATATAATAAATGTGTATACGCATATAAAATCACCCATTTATGTAGGTACTATGAGTTAACATATATATCCACTCAAAGTTTGAAGGTGAGCTAAAACAAATATCGAATTACGAGAAAGGGCCCTCTGTTCGAGGATTCAGGATTCATTAAAAGTTTCAATTACCGAAATACATACGCGTTTCGACATCAAGCGGTGGTCAGGCAATGTGTGTTTTGCACCTGAGTATATTTAATAACAAAATAGGTACAAAAATTACACACAAATAAATTATAGGTCTGGCAGCATAATCAGTCTATAATGTTCTCACTGCTGGGACACAGGCCTCCTCTCGGTGAGAGGGAGTGGGCCGTAATCTACCACGCGGGCCCAGTGCGGGTTGGCAGATGTCATATTCGCAAATTTTTGGTTCTAAGACATGCCGGTTTCCTCACGATGTTTTCCTTCATCGTTTTGAGAGCAGTGGTGATGAAATTATTTACACAAAGTAAAGCGCCTGCTTTGGGTTCGAACCGCTCGTAAGTCGGGGCCGTTACCACTGGGCCACCACTGGTCTCTAAAAGATTAAGGTTAAGATTATATAGCATGTTTAATAGTTATTGAATATGTAGGTAGGTACATATAATTCTGTAGTCTGACTTCAGATTGTGTTTTTAATAAAGTTTAGTGTTGCTTTGTATTTTTAAAGTTTAGATTTTTAAATATTAGCCGTAAATTGATTTTTCAATTTATTTGTTGTGTATTTACAAACCACTATTGTATTGGGGTCATCCTGTAAGGATAGTGTGTGTAAGTTTAATATTAAAATAAAACGGAACAGAAAATACAAACAACTTAACATCACGCTTGTATTCCCCGAAGGGTTAGGCAGAGGTGTACCTATAGAACACCCACATTTCGCTAGTTATGTTCGAGTGCCATGTAACAGGGGGCGAGCCCATTGCCATCAACCGGGCACAAATCTAGACTCTTGGCTGCTACTGAGAAATTCCAGATGAAAAAATCCAATAACATTTAAAAAACAACTGCAAACAACTTAAACTATAACGTAAAAATATCAGGAACGAAACTGCTCTGGCATGCCATAAAACTTTTAAAACAAATAAAAATAAATTAAAAGTGTTGCACATAATCAGTCACGCTTAATCCCGTGTGAGCTAATTAATCATTGTGCTTTTAACTACCCAGTACTCATCAGTGGGGTTTAAATTGCAGTAGTGTAGCCACGGCACTAATTACAGCGTTACGAGTAGGTACTAGGGCAAATAACACTACGCTTTTGTAGTGATGTTCGGTTTTCTGGCGTGGGGCTAATGTTATTTTTGGACAGGTTAACATTAATAACGTCAGAGGGAATTGTCTGACAGAAGCTCTCAGATGACGTAATCTTCCTGACGAACAACACGATTTAAATACCGTTATAATTTCAAAGAAACATGGCCACCTTCTCTAAACAAAAGACGTCGTTTCAAAGCTACAAAAAAATTTAAACTTAGTTACAACACCCCTAGTTAAACGCAGGATGTCCCGGCTTTAACAGAAAGCACAAAAGAGGAAACCCGAGTCTCCAACATGTCTGCCGTAACGAAATCAACAAAAAGCGCCACCTAACATTGTACCTAAATGAACAAAAATTCTCTACAAAGAAAAATTCCGGTACATTTTTTCAAAAACACAAGCTAGTACCCACACATTTCCCCTGTTTGTACAGTTCGGTTCTCGTGAAAACGTGCTCGCAACGACATCAAAGTTAAAATGCTAGCTTCTCCATTTTCAAACATAGTCAGTATAGTAACGGCAATTTCTGATACATTGCCAAGAAATTCTTCTAAAACAACGAATTGAAAAGCTCTGGAAATTTCAAAAGAATTCTCAGTAAGCACCTTATTTAGAACCCCCGGTTTATTTGCTGCCAGGTTATTTATTACATTGTATTGCTTTATCTTATCTGAAAATAGGAGCGGCTATTCTAAAATTGCTGGAGTACTTTTAAACTAAACATTTTATTTTGTAAACGGTTTATAGCTGAAAACAAGTAGCCTTTTAGAGAATTTAATTGATTCTTTTTAGTTAATTTAATCGAGCCCATTTATTTTTTTTATTAAAGATAAAACCGGTAAAACGAGGAAACCGAGGAAACCGGCATGTCCTAGAACCAAAAATTCGAAGACATGTGACATCTACCAACCCGCACTGGGCCCGCGTGGTAGATTACGGCGCACTCCCCTCTCACAGAGAGGAGGCCTGTGAGGGTTGCAGTGGGAACATTAATAGGCTGATTATGTATGTATGTATTAAAGATAAACTTTAAACAAGTCTTGTAACCTAAATTATAAAAACAAAATAAATAAGTAAAAAAAAAAATCTTAAAGTGTACATAATATGCAGTAACGTCAAATGCATATCTGTTCACCCTCCTGAAAAAGTTATACCGTCCCGTCGTTAACCCCCAAGGTAAAAGAATAAACAACGTTTGCAATAAAATCACCTACAGTTTAATTCCAAACTTTACTACATCGCATAGCATTCGTAGAAAGCACTACGTTGCAAAAGCAAGCTGCATTCTCTAAGTGATCGAATTTTACTATTCACAATAAAACGCCAAAAACATGAACAGGATTCCAATAATGTTATTTACATCAATATTATGCCTTTCTTCGCCCGTCCTCTGAATTTATTGTCGAAAACGAAAGGAATAAAATATGTAGATTTAGTACAGAGTACAGTAAAGCACTTATTGAAATTGGTTGATTTTCTTTAATCACATTATCTGAAAGCGTAAAAAGGATTGGGTCGTATGGTTCTGCCCGGAGTGTATGGGTTTTGTGAACATGCCATAGGTGTTGTATCCCTTATGTGTGATATTTTTGCTGATAAGTACAATACCATTGTATCTGGGTACTTTTAATCTGAGAGAAGGTTTAAAAACAGACAAATAAAGTCAATTTATTTATTTATTTATTTATAAAGGTACACCAACAGCTTCTGTATACAACATATCTTAAGTACTGTAACAATAGCCTCGGACTTATACAGTCGCCAGTTACAGGATAACCAGCAATCGCAGAAATAAGTGAACACACATAATAATACCTACTTAAAACTAAAAACTAAAGGCACTAGAATAAAAAATTTGGAAATTATGGCTAAAACTTAAGATTAATATAATAACATGGAAAAATAAAATTACAACACGAACAATATTGCAATTTTGCCCACTTACTTAAGACTAAACAAAAAAGACAACAAAAACTGAAATAAAAATGAGATCTTAAAGGTGTAGGTAGTCCGTAGTTTCTAATATAAAATAAAATCAATTGAAGCATTGTCATGGCAGGTATTCTGTCTTGATTCTTTCGTTACTCTTTATCTCAAAGAAAAACTAATATTCAGCAACCAGAAGTTTCTTTTCTACAAAAGAATAAATTACATAATACAGTCAGGAATCTCTCGTAATCTCCAGCTTCTCACGGAGTTTCCACAAGTCTATAAATTGCCTAAGGTATGGGTCGAACTCCCCGCTTTCTCAATTTAAGTAGATATCCAAGCGACATAACTACCTCGGCACCTGTAATTCTAGTGGGTGTGTTAGTGCTTGCTGTCAAGCTTGAGATCTAGAGTCCAATTTACTAATCAAATAGGTCATAGGGGTCAAATAAAATTACCTAGCGAAACTTGATGGGTATTTGAACATGATAAAACAGAAACACTATTATCATAGTCATAACATTCATTACATAATGCGCCATGCTAATTGTTAAGTAACCTGTCATGTCAAAACGTCATACAAATAGTTCTCTGAGTTCTGACAGCTGCGCGCACAGATTACTCTAAGCGGCGCGCGAGTCGATGCAGACTGAACGAAATGTTGCCATATTATTATATTTTATTTACACATAAAGAATTTTAGTATTGTATATTTATTTTATTTTTATATATCATTATTAATATCATTGTATGTTGCACCAGCGACGTCATAACGTCAACGCCGGCTGTCGCTGAAAACCAGCGCTGAGGCTCTGTCTCGCATATGGTCGCAGCATTATGTTGAGCGATGGCCGTTTTGCGTGGATAAGTCCCATATTTTCCCTCAACTTGTATCTTTTTTTATTTTGCGTTCTTTATTTGCATCTTAAACGTATTTTCTTTCTTTCTTCTATTAATACAGAATTATACTTACGTCCATATCACACGTCGCAAAGTCACACATTCTCAAAGTGAAAAGCAATACGACATCAATCACCAACGCCGGTGACTGAAAACTAACACAAAATTAATAACGAGCATTCACCGCAGCCAAACTCTACCTATTAATTACACGGCCCATACCTATTTCTATGTATACAGTGCAATATACCAACACGAACTTACATTCAGAAGGCTAAATAATAAGGTCTCACCGAAATATATAAAAAAATATCGTTCACATTTTGAAGGGAAATCAGACTAGCATAGGTAATTAAAATTTTCAGGAATTTAAATGAATAAAAGTCCATTACTGTTTTGCTTCATCAAAAGAATAATTGAAAAAAAAAAACGGGCGAAGCTACAGCTACAGTAGTCGCATATGATGCTTGGTAATAAGCAACATTAAAGAGGGGGCCGTCAAGGTCGTTTCTGATGGCCAACTCTAGCCCCGCGCGCGCTCATTTGTCAAATCAAATAGCGCGCACTTGCCCGGCTTACTGTGAAAGACTTCCGCCCCTTTTCACGAAATCGCTCACACAGATTAGTATTTAGGTTTTTTAAATTTGGATTTAATGATTGCAAGAAAGCCAGAGGAAAGTTGTTACACATCAAAAACTACAACAAGAATGTAGTTACGCTGATACAATTGACAGATTAAGGGCCTGTTTCACCAACTACGATTAAGTTCCTATTAACTTACTTGGCAGATAATTTCATACAAATTCTGTTCCAGTTTTGAATTTATTCGGACATCGTGAAATAGGCCCTGAATGTGCAGAAACTCGACAAAGAATACTATCAAAGTAGGTCATCCGAATACTAATGAATTATTGTTCTGTGTAGAAATCAAAACCTTAGATCTTGGCAATTTAGAAAATAGAGCTCTTTGTGGAATAGTTCTGAGAAGGACCTTTTTGCGACCGAATATACCAAAGGAAGGTACTATAATATGTAGGTATATACTGCACGGGCACAACACAAGGACAAGGGTGAGACCCATCAGCAATTACTTGAGTACCTAGACCGAGAACCAATTATTTTTAGAAAAACCTTTAGTGTTGCCACGTCCAACATGCGAGACTCAACCTACCCCCAATTTATTTGTTGATCTCTTTTATAATATTGCTTTATAAGTATCATATGACTTAGTGATTGTATCACTGCACAAGCAGTGCGTCCAAAAAACACGAAGTTCTTCCGTTTAAACTTTCATCCCCTATTTTTAACCCCTTTACAATTTTCAGAGATTTTGCGGGGGTGAATTTTCAGAAATGCATTGATAATCTGTTGATTTGCATTTCAGAAATGCTGCTGATCTTAATGCATTAAAGCAATATAAGGAAGTCATCCTGTGGCAAATTTAATTTTTAAAGACCGAGCGGTTTATGTTATGCAGTGTATGCCATTGAATGAATGAATTTAAAAATTTTATAATGTAGAGAGAGCTAGTCTGATTATTGTTCGATGCGTTTTCTTACAGATTTTCCTATGTTAACACGACACACGTGCGATACCCTTGTTAGAACTGACCTATTCTGTAAAATATCGCCATGAATACTTATGTCAAGTGATCTTGAAGTGAGCTGTTATTCCACTTGTTTTTAGAGATTGACACAGTTGACAGCTTACTGAAATGAAATGAAATTGTTTACTCTATAAATAGGTTATCAGAATCAGATTTACAAAAAAAAAAAAAAACATCAGGCAGTCTTTGGAGACTGCCGATAGAAGTGAAAACAAAGTAACTTTTTGATACAACGTAACGCCATCTAACGAAAATGTCAGGAATTTATGTGGCTTGGTGTCAGTACAAGAACGAAAGCTGTAGCTCCATCAAAATATTCCAAAAAAATACAACATAGTGCGCTGTCAACAACATTTCTAATTTCCCTCCGTCTTACGAATTTTCGATCAGGTTACGTGTCCTGACGCGAGTTTAACATTTTTTACCCATCCCAAAAAAAGTGCACAACGCCGCTAAAGAAGTTTTCACTTCAAAAAGCAAGATGAGTTCGGTGTTTCCTATCAGACTACTCTAAAAAGAAAGAAAGGCCGAAACAAATTCAGAGGTCGCAGTCTCTTTTAAAGTCCCGACATAATCTGTCAGGCCATAATGAAGATCATGTAGATTAGTATCTGAAATGGTTTTCTGAGGAAAGAACTACACAGATTTGAGTGGTCTGGGCCAGTCAGTGGTCACTTGACATAAGATTTCATGGTGACATTTTTAAATCGGCAGTAATTCAAAGCGTCAGTGACATCATCAGATGACCAAAATCCTAACTATGTTCGGGTTGGCTTCCAGTCTAACCAGATGGAGCTGAATACCAGTATTCTACATGGAGCGACTGCCTATCTGACCTCCACAACCCAATCGCCGGATAATACGATACGCCTTAGTAAGACTGCTTATCTTCTTGGCATCGAATAACATAAATACTGTGACAAGATTTGTGGGTCTTCTCCATTCATCTACACCGTAACTTCGCCGACAACTTCGCGTAATGTAGCGCCAGAACCGGGATAAACCCGTAAACGCCTCCGCGGTAATTCCGACCGACAGTTCGCACTGTTCGCGGGAATTATCATAAACACAACCGACATCGGCCAGGGTCGATAAGACCGACGAAGTCAGTACTATATTTGGTACAACTATCTCTGTTCCCTCCGCTTTATGTGTTCTGTTGATTTAAATTGAGTCAGGTTGAACTTGCTATAATTATGACCAAGTTTTGACTGTAATAAAGTTTTGGAGTTGTGGGTTCACGTACGTCACTAATCATAGTAAGTTGTATGGGTTTTCATGAGATTTGTGGCCAGGCAAAGCCTTAGCATTTTCCGTAGTGCAATATTAGAGCAAATATGATATAATATACCTATTTTATATAATAGATTTATAGTTCACCTGAGTCAAGAGAAAACACCGGACCTTGAACAATCTTCTCAAAAATTTCGTGACCTCTCAAGACTCGTTATTACGAGTACTTCACCAAGAAATTAAAACAATCGTATAAATATACACTCACCTTAAAACTTCCAGACCTGCTCAACACTTTAACCACTTTAAAGTATTTAGTCCTGTTTACCTTTCACAACTCCTGACGCACCATCAAAACGTTTTCCCGACGAATTAACTCATAATTATTAAATGAGGGTGTAATTAGAGTGGGACTTGGCAAGTTTTTACAAAGTGAAGTGCATTAAGTGAGAGATTAAGGCAAAGGTGTTGTTTGCCAAGACCCACTAGGCGGCTCAGAGCTCATTAAGACGTTTTCTAACTAGCGATGCGTCGCTGGATAAATAGTTTGGAGACGTAATTCAAATAAGACGTTTTAAGCGAGAATTTCGTTGGAGACGGGCTACTTTATGATGTTTTAAGCGAATGCAATTAGAGGACGTTACTAATTAAGACTTGTAGACACTCTGTGAAGCATGGGTCGATCCATCAGGTTAAGCTACGCTTGCCGGGGTTGGTCAGTGGATGGGTGACCATCTTTACATACCGAGACTCCTCCGTGCCTCGGAAAGCACGTTAAGCCGTTGGTCCCGGCTGTCATTTGTGGATCTTTGACAGTCGTTACGAGTCGTTAGAAGCCCGAAAGTCTGACACCAGTCTTACCAAGGGGTATCGTATTACCCAGTTACTGGGTTGTGGAGGTCAGATAGGCAGTCGCTCCATGTAAAATACTGGTATTCAGCTGCATCCGGTTAGACTGGAAGCCGACCCCAAGATAGTTTGGAAAAAGGCTAGGAAGATTGATTGAGACACTCTGTGAAGCCTGTAGATAGCTAACGCACTGTGTGACGAAACTGCAATGTTTATCTGATGGTTATCGCAAAGCATATCTGAGATCATAAACCGCTATCTATAAACAAATTAGTGGGCCAAAAATTTTAAAACAATATTCCGTACTAGTCAGTTAATTTCTTTGAGGACTGGTATCATAATTTGTTAAGCAGTCAAATAATTAAATCCTTTATGATACCATTAGTTTAAAAGCTACGATGCCAAAGGTAAACAAGGCGGGCAAATTAAAGTCATTATTTCAAACTAGACTGAGAATCAGCACATTATGAACGTCAAAATTACATAAGACAGTCCCCCAAAATGCCCGACCTTCACCACTTCCTCATGCAAAGGTTTGCGCATTAAACTCCCATCTATTTTAATCGCGTGTCAAAAAATATGGCGATTGCAACACTGACAAGTGCCAAACACATAAATTATGGATAAAATACTGGCTGAAATAATGAATATTTTCAGTTAAATGACCCCAAGTCTCATAAATATCGACGAATGTCATGAATGTCAAAATTTGGGTCACTGTCGCTCAAAATAATTTCCGTTTGAAGTTATGGAGAGTATTTAATGAGCGCCAAGTGATGAGAAATTAATTAAATTCATTTCGTTTGACCGTTTTTCTTATTGGCTTAAATATAATAATTATAATGAAATTGTTTCTGGTAGGTATAAGCAGGCATTAGTGATTAATTCCTGGTTCTTTTGTCTTCCTAGCTGGTAATTTTTAATGAATGGTCCTTTTAAAACATTAAAACAGCATTTTAATGCTTTCTATGAAGTGTAAGATTATTTTGGCCGAAGAATCAGCATTGCCTTAAAACGTGCAATGTTACCAGACTTTTGGGCACTTCTCCTGTTCACAGCGATGCGAATGAATTTTTTGATAATTTTTTATATACGATACATGTACATATTATTATTATTTTAAAACTGTTAGTTTATAATATTTTGTATAAATATTATCATAAGTAACTTATTAAACATAAATATATTTGTTAATAGGGGTGTGCTGAAAAAACCAACACTAATAAAAATAAAATTTAGTATTATTTTATAACATTCTAGAGAGGTTGTTTCCATGCAACGTGTTAAAACAAGACTATTAACAGCACGCGAATGTTAATTATTAATGAAAAGATCATTAATAAGGTCTCGCAAAATGCACTGCTTTACATACTAATGTTCTCTTGGTTAATATTCATACTTAACTACTATTATAATAATAATAATTTTATTTCAGAAAATCCAAAATAGAATAGGTACACCATACTTACAGACATAAATGTAGACATAGGGAGCCAAAATGGCCGATCGTATCACAGCTGATCATTTAAAAGCAACCTTTAAAAGGATTTAAAAGTAGGAGTGACAATAGGCAATAAATACATAAATAGGTACACTACATGCTAGGTTAGGTATTATACCTATAATACCTACCTAAATAGTTCTGTGCCCAGAAACTAGTCCTAACTAATATTATAAATGTGAAAGAGAGTTTATTTGTTACACATTCACGCTAAAACGGCTTAACGGATCTGGATGAAATTTGGCACATGGGTAGACTATGAGCTGGGTTAGGACATAGGTTAACTTTTATTCCGATATTCCCACGGGATCGAGACTTATCCGGGAGAAATCGCGGGGTGCAGCTAGTTTTTCCTATATAAAGCAGAAAAAACCGCAAACCAAAAGAGTTCCCTTCTAAAGCTAAGAAACATAATAAAACTAAAACAACACACTAAGAAACATCATATGGCAAGCGGTCTTATAACCTCTTTACAAAATCCTAGGAGCAAATAAGCAGTTAGCGTGGCATATGGCTGGTATACGAATAATAAAAAGCAGGTTAAAACAACAGAGCTTAGCAGTACCGCTAACTCGTAAGCTCTTAATGGATGGAGGAGACCTACATCTAGGTTATAGTTTGAACCTAGAACCTATTTGGTTAGTTTAGAAATGTGGAGGCAACAGCTCAAGGCGACGTCTATTTTGGTATCTCAAAACTGTTAATTGTTGTGTTAAAATTAAGTCTTGACAACCAATCTGCGTAGCCTTTTCCCAACTATCATGGGGTCGGCTTACAGTCTAACTAGATGTAGCTGAATAACAGTATTTTACATGGAGCGACTGCCTATCTGACCTCCACAACCCAGTAACTGGGTAATACGATACCTGTTAATAAGACTGGTGTCAGACATGCGGGCTTCTGATGACTCGTAACGACTGTCAAAGATCCACGAATGACAGCCGGGACCAACGGCTTAACGTGCTAGTTTAACTAAAATTGTTTTTTAATCACAATAAATTATCTTTAAAAGTAACTTAAATGACCTTTTTTTTTTTAAAACAATACAATTGAAGTTATTAAATATAATTGAGCATCATGAAAAAGGAAAAGAAACAAAAGAAAATATTTTTTTTTGTCTTTTCACTGTCCGACAGCTAATTAGCAATTTACTGTACCATAATAAAAAAACATGGATTGTTGTTACCAAGTTTGTCGATGTAATAATCTATGAAATTGTATCTATCCATACAATTACATTATACACGATAGCAACACGGCAAATAATCAATTATCGCCTGCAGTTATAATTGTGATATCACTGGTATCGGTAACACGACACAAAAACAAATGAAAGCACGATTATTATCGTAACAACCATGCAAATATAATATTTAATGCATTAACATCGTCTGCATCAGTGGTGCATAAAATATGATGTTTAAAATACCTATAACAGTCTCGTGTACATAATATTATTACAATCAACATGTTTATAAAATGGTAAATGGTGGAACGGCTCAGGCGCAAAACGTCTCTTTCGCAAAATGTCCCCTGGTCGTAAAACGTCTCTTTCGCAGAATGTCTCTTTCGTAAAATGTCTCTTTCGCAGAATGTCTCTTTCGCAGAATGTCTCTTTCGCAAAATGTCGCGCCAGGGACTTAAGAATAAAATTTTGATTTTCAAAACAAAAAATCATTTATTAAAATTATAGTGCAATTATGATGTAAAAATTTTGGTACTTAAATTTACTTAAGAATGTATTCCAAATAAAAAAATATATTTTGATACAGTTAAAAATAATATTTTGGTACAATTTAAAGTTCAGTGATGGCAACATTTATAATAATATGTGAGGGTAGTTAGAAAAAAACTTATAAATGTATGTGTCATTCATTAATTGCCGAGCTGTGTTTTGTCTGTTACTTTTTATTGAAAAACAGTAGTGAATTTGAGTTTTAATATGGATTTTTTTTAATAACCAAGGTTTATTTTAGTGCGAAGATTTAATTTTTTTATCATTTATGAAAATGATAACAAAAGTTAATTTCAGTGCCACAATTAAGATATAATTTCATTTGATATGTCATATATTTATATTTTCTTTTTATCAATAATGTTATGTTAATCATTTATGAAAATGTTTTTTTTTTATGTAGTACTTGATAATAACTCAAGTAAATTATAATGCCAAAATTTATTTATTTGACATTTTAATATTAAATATATATTTTTTAATCATTTTAAAAATGGTAAAAAAAATATTTTCATTTGCAATACTTAGTTAATGTTTAGTTACTATTAGTAATAGCTCCTATTATATTATCTGTGGATATGTTTACTAACAGTATTGATTCTTTTGATCTAAATTTTGAATGTGTGTAAAATGTTTAATACCTATATTATATTGTTTTTATTTTGAATACATACTTAAGTAAATTTAAGTACCAAAATTTTTACATCATAATTGCACTATAATATTAATAAATGATTTTTTGTTTTGAACATCACAATTTTATTCTTAAGTCCCTGGCGCGACATTTTGCGAAATAGACATTCTGAGAAAGAGACATTCTGCGAAAGAGACATTCTGCGAAAGAGACATTTTACGAAAGAGACATTCTGCGAAAGAGACGTTTTACGACCAGGGGACATTTTGCGAAAGAGACGTTTTGCGCCTGAGCCGGGGTGGAACTATCGTTCTATGAAAGCAATGATAATGTGCACACTCCTGAACTCAGTCTATGAAGCCAGTCAATAATGATTGATCTCTGGTGATTCTAACTTTTACCAACATTTTCCATTTTTCAAATTCAAATCACTTTTGGTCCCTAGGGATTAAAAATCTATTTTGTTTTGGTTCCTATTTACGAAGAATAAACTAGGTCTTCTTGAATAGATGTGATAAAAAACTATTTTTGACTGTGTGACGGTGATGCATGTTAATAAATAAGCCTTTGATTTTTCTCATTATCCATGCAATTTTACAGTATTTGTTAGCATGCAACAAAGTTAATATATTAATCAATTAATTTTTCAATTCGATTGTATGCATGTACTGTCCTGTAATTATTATTTGTTACGTTCTGTGTGCCCTGGTGCCACGGGTCTTGATCATAGCTAATTTCACAAGATTTATTAAACAATATTCATATCCCAGTCCAAAACACAACAATACAGACATAAAATTGCATAACAAATAACCCCCATACACGCTCCATTACAGTCACGCAAATAAACTAAACTAGATCATAACGGAGGTACATGAAAAACCTTTCTGGAACTAAAATGTGGGGGAGCAGGCGGAGTGAGACAATAGGAACTAAAATCGCACGAAACGCGAGTAAGATAGCGTAATGAGGGTTGACAAATTAGTGCAGAGTTCCGTAGTTGGCAAACACTCGCCGGCCGGTCTGAAAGACCTATTCCGAGGATAACGTTGGACTAATCGAGCGAGATAATTCGGTTTTTAGGGGTTGAATTATTAACAACTGTATGTTTTTTTAATGGTCCCTTGTTGTAGGTGGAATATAATTATATGGAGGAGGAGATTAGTTTGACTGATAAAGTGGGATAAAATTAACAATTAAAACAGTTTTATAGTAGGATTAGGAGCGTGTTTTAATTTAAAAAACAGTGTTAAAGATGTTTGAGCTGTAGTGAAATACAAATAAATTAAACGAGAAAACAAACAGAAATATCCGTAGCGTTAATAAAAAGCTGGGATAGATCCCATTCCATTTATACTTCTTCAAATAAAATATAACTACCTACGACATGTTTTAATTAAAAATGGCGTAGCTTTTGTGCATTCTGCCAAAGACGAAAGCGGGCCAAATACAGGCCGAATGGCTGAAATCTGGTCAAAATTCATATAATTTTGAATTGTCGATACGACGAAGAAGATACGGGGCATTTGAAACCTATTCCCAAAGAACCAGTTGACGCTCACCCTCGAAGGTATCCGTCATTCAGTATTCAAATTGGATCCCGTCACGATTCAATAATATATTCTAATAACGAATTGCTTACATAGACGGGCCGTTTATACCAGATATGAACGATACCTACTGAGGACAGGTAGGTTAAGAAGGCCCAGCCTTTAAAAGAATGAGCCATCAGTTTCATTGCCCACCTAACCATACAGTAAATGTAAATCAATTTAGCCTATAGAAAGAAAGAAAGGAAGGAAGAAAGAAAGAAAGAAAGAAAGAAAGAAAGAAAGAAAGAAAGAAAGAAAGAAAGAAAGAAAGAAAGAAAGAAAGAAAGAAAGAAAGAAAGAAAGAAAGAAAGAAAATGTATTTATATAGACAAGCACAGGAGAGCACATAGCACAAGAACATAGCTGTCGACTGCTGAACATATACTACCAGCTTTGCTTCAACACATGTTTCTCGCCTTCAGTATCCAGCCAGTCCCGGTCACCTTTTTAAGGTCGTCAGTCCATCTATAGCTAAGGTAAATGGCTAAGGGAAATTAATAATTGAGTGCCCGTGTCACCAAATTCGCGAAGGAGTATCAACTTATAAGACGACTGTTTACGGACGGAGCTTGGCTAAAAATACTTAAAGCGTTTATTCTGAAAGTGGACAACGTCGCAAATAGCTGTCAAATATTTCGCTATTTTGATTAATTTGGCAATATTACTGTATGAAAATATGAAATATGGCTAACTAGTGAACTAAAATATTGATAATGAAATGCAATAATTAATATCGTAACACCGAATACCTATTTAGTTTTAGATGTAAAAAAAGTTATTACTTCTCAAACGGTTACAACATCAAATTCAATGATATAATTGAAATTCATTATTATTATTCTAGTTCACTAGTTTGTGAAAATTTCATATTTCTATACAGTAAAATTGCTAAATTAATCAAAACAGGTAAATAATTGACAGCTATTTACGACGTTGCCAACTTTTTGGATGAACTCTTATGCTGAATGCAGAAGTGGGGTACGCAACTAGTCAGATTTAGATAAACCATATTATGCTTCCTATAAAAATATAGACGTAGAAGATATCAAAAAACAAAATCCTGCCACAACTAAACAATGTCCGATTAATAATGAACTTGAGCTCGTTCTTCAAACAGATAATCTGCTTTCAGTGGTTGGTCAAAGGCGCCCAAACCATATTTGAAAAAAAAAAAACACGCAGATTAAGTCATGGACAACAGCTATTTAATAAATAAAACCTTATTCTTTTTCAGGGAATCCTTTTCTAACCTTGTTGAAAGTGGGTCTTTTATCATTTTTACTCTATGGTATAGGACTAAATAACACTGTTATCTCTTTGCAACATCATCGACAATTTTTGACGTACAAATAATTTAGATACCGCGAATCCTACTTGTTTATTTTTCTGCCCTTTAATCTTTAACGAATTTTTACGTGGTGACACCAAAAGAGATTTATTTCCAGAGGGAATTGAGATTTTTGTGTTATTTATTTTACGTAAAAATATTGTGGTGACTCAGATGTTTAATAAGGCTTCTGAAGCATGAAGTTGCGAATTTGAATACAGTAGGCAATATTACAATAATATTATAACTTATTTAATGTCATAAACAATTTATAACGATGTGATTTCTTACTTTACCAGGTAACTTATCTATGGCAAAGTGAAAGGTAGAGTTTTATAACAGAACCTCACTCAAAATTCAAGCATTACTTAAAACTCTTTTAAGGCCCTTTGATTGGTTAAAACTAATTTTAAGTGATGCATGTGTGTGTAATACGGCTTTAGACTTTTAAGTTAAAATTTCAGTCATGAGATGTGTTTAAAAAATATTCAGCAACCTTGATTTCGGATGAACTGCTTACCGCACTGATTATAACTTTTGACAGTTAGACTAAATACTTAAAATAATATAGATGATTTTAAACATTTCAACTCTTTCGCATTCATTTTCGGTTGTCAACACAAATTAACAAACTCAAGCACTGTGTTCCTGACAACTTGTTACTGAGATTTTTTTGCTAAAAATATTTCAGCTGCTCAATTAAAATTGTTTAGGGATAAAACAACCATAAACATCAATTTAGTAATGGCTGGATTGTGACATTTAATTTAAAAATATCAAATGCAGACGCCCACAGAGTGCGCCATCTTAGGGAAACGATTCCAAGAAAAATATTATAAGGGAATACCGGAGATTGACCGCAACATTATAATTCTATTTTTAATTTCTTAGTATAGACGGCTATATTAACTGTTACCCCTTTTTGTAAAGACCCTTATAATACCTCCTTACCGATTTTATTACTAACCTCTTTTGATGGTGGTCTCTTGGTTTTCTTGTTCACTACAGCAACTGCTGGGTAACAGACGCGGTGGGGAACCTTGTTTTACAATATGGAGATCACTACGTATTGTAAAACAAGGTTCCCCATCGCGTCTGTTTGTCTGAACGCAATAAACTCAAAAACTACTGAACGGATTTTCATACCGTTATGACTTATTGACGGAGTGATTCATGAGGAAGGTTTAAGTGTATAAATCATTACGGTCTTGTGTAATTTGGCTGAAATATGACGTTGATTGTTGAAGGTGTCACCAAAAATCATGCCGACAGAGAGCTTTACCGGCGGCCTATGCGGTGGTTAACGTAGGCTATACATTCCCGAAAAAGAAAACCCTCCCAGGACGGGTTGCGGATTACTACTACTGTTATGTATTCAGCCTATTTATAGTATTCCGTTCATATTGTCTGTAAATACCTACACCCGTCACACAGCAAAAAGAATCCACTCAACAAGTTAACACTTCATCGAAGAACGAAAAATACAAAACTACAATTTTATTTGTTTCACCTAACGTCTTGCCACTGTCAAAGCGCGTCCGTTGTACGTGCATGTGAATTCATATCTTCGTCTTTGCAATAAGCTGAGCAACGTAAAGACTACCAATGACTATCCTACCTTACCAACAGCTATCCGTAAGTAAGTATTGTTAGTCAACGAACGTACGGAACGTTTCGTGCAATTTCAAGTGTTTCTCAGAATAAGACGTTCGGTCTTAATTTTAGAACAGAGTTAAATATTTAATTAAGAACACTAACTTGAGACGGTTGTTTAGATTGAGATAGTGAATTTATACAAATTCTATAACTAAGCTTAGTAAATTGGTACTACATTTTAGCAACAATTAGTGCACCAACACTTATTTGATGAAGAAGACACTAAATTAATAGTCAGAACGAGTATGTTAAGGTCAGGTTTTTTTAATGATAAAGAATTAATGTGAAAAAATAAAACGCATTTTTTTATCGACTTCAAAATGGAAGAGGTTTTCAATTCGACTGTATGTTTGTTATAATATGAGTCCTCCGCCAATTATGCATTGATTTTCATGATTCTTTTTTTGTTTGGTAAGACATACTTCAGAGGTGGTCCATATAAATGTTATTAACTTTGCTTGGGTACTTTTTGAGTTAGTTTCAATAATACGTATTTTTTCTGCATATAGTCTAATATCGATGATGTTAATATTATGTTCCTGTCACTGTTTTTATAAATAGCAGGTGTATTCCAATAAGTGTGGTTTTTTTTTTTTAATAAAAATAAAAATAAAACAATTGATTTCTGACTTCTTTTTGTTTTTTTTTATAATGGTTCTCCACTGGGATTATTATAGTAGTGTCATCCTCGAAATTTCAAACGGTATGTAGGTGTAACTCCCTGATGCAAGTGGTCACTTGAGTACAGCACTACAGGCTCAATATTAAATATGAAGACTTTTTTTTTTGGTGGGAAATCTTCAAATAACTTCTCCCGCTCTGGGCGGAGCGGGAGGGCGTGTCAGACTCTTACTGACTACAACCCACCCCTGTCCCTTCAATTGCCTGTAATTGTGAACGGGCGCCGTCAGTTGTGACTGGTCATCTCATAGCTGCCATGGCTTATTTTAATTTGATTTAATTTTTTAATTGTTTTATTTTTGTTTTTATCTTTTTATTACGGACGCTTTTAACGTTTTGCATCGTTCTCACATGTATAAGTTCAACATGAATGATGTAACCAATATTTTGTAACCAAATTTTTATTTAAAAGAGTGTCCGTGGAGTTTCTTGCCCGTTCTTCTCCATAGGTACCTACTACGCTTTGGAATGGGCATCTAGCTTCATCTTTTCTGACTGACCGACCCCTTGACAATTCAAAAGTACCTGTAATTGGTTTATTTGAAATAAATGCTTTGAGTTTGAGTTTGAGTTGCCAGGGACCACGGTAACCCTTTAGGACTTTCCCGCAACCCCGGCAGGCATCGCGGCCCTAGCGGACCCCGTCAGTTGTGCTGTTATTTATACTCGTAATTACAGCAGTATATAATGCGTTCTTCTAAATTGTACTTTATTCTGCTGCGAGCTTTACGGAAGTAGACTTCGCTTGGGGCGGTATTCGTGTGATGATCAGGTTCCTCTATATACATTCATGTCGTATACTGAAGGGGGACTCTATAGGACTGTCGAGTTTTCTTTTCCGGTTTGCAATGTAAACAAAGGGGTTAAAATAATGTCAAATTCAATTTGTTTTTTTTTTTTAATTTTAACTATGGGCCCCAATTATATTATGTGTTAATAATTGTAAATTAAATAGAAGCATGATTGTAAATAAGTATTATGAAAAGACGTGAAAGTTGTTGAAACATAAAAAAAGTTTTAGATCAAATCAAATAATTTATTTGCTTGAATACCTACCGTACGGTACCTACATGAGGTGCCAAGTAACGACGTAGGTTCATGACGCCAAATATAGATGATGTTTGATAGACATAAAAGTCATCCTATGTAAACATGAAAAACCCAAGCAACAAGTTACAGTCGAGCTAGTGCCAACTGTCTTATACTACCTAGTATGTATCACAATCTGGTTCAGCCAGCCGATGCAAACATACACATACAGCATAATTTCAACATAACATCTATACCAGACACCGAGGTGTCGTTCAGTAAATTTTTCTCATAAAAATGTTCCGCGTAATGCCTTCCTTTAGTCGATGAGAAGAAATTTATTGTTGGTCGTAAAAAGTACATTGCGCGAGCAACCGCGAGAATTTCGGAAACTCGCTGCCGCCGTTCTCATGTCGTCACTCAGTCTTGTGACGAACTTTTTGACACAAAATAGATAGATGCCGAAGGCTGGTTTCATACAACGAACGAAAAAGCACACACACATAGACTTAGACATGCTTCACGTTCAATAAGTGCAAGCGCACTCACGACTGGCATTCGACCAAGATCACGATTCGATCGCAATCAGAACGAGGTCTGTTCCAAAACTATCTCCGGAAAGTGTAAACAAATAAATCAGAGAGTGTACCTAGAGTTGCTAATTTGTAGTGCAACTTACAAATTGAGTACTTTAATTTAATTCTGATTATTTGAAAACCCGAAAATCTAGTTTATGTTATATTACCTTAGGCGATTAACACACGGCACCGCGCATCGCGGCGGTAGCGCATAACCAGTCTGACCCGCGCGGATCTGCACTATGTTTAAATCCATCCACGCGGACAGGCGCGTAAACTGCCTTACCGCGCGGAGCACCGCTATGAAATCTGCATTACCGCCACCGCCCTCCGCGGCGCGGTGGTGCGTGGTGCCGTGTGTAATCGCCTTAAAGATGTTTTTTATTAAATATAATTTTAACCAAGTTAGATTAAAATTAACTTCAATTGCATAAACAAAACAGAAGAAGAAGTTGAAAAAGTGGTTGTATACCTATTACTCTCATCAGATACTTTTGGAATAGACTAAGGTAGGTATGCGTTTTTGTGCGTGCGGGAGTCTTTATACAATGAGTGAAAACAGGCCCGTTTTCACTCATTGTATTAAGGCTGACAGGCGCAACGTGAGTCTGGTCGAACAATTTCTATGAAAAATTAACGGAAATTGTTCTACCGGCGTCGCGTCGCGCTTGTCTGTACGAGCCTTAGACTGCCTGTCCCCTGGAGCGGAGAGGAGAGGAGCGGAGATGTGCCAATATTAACCAATAGAATTGTACCTCTGGAGCGGACTTTAGATTCTATTGGTTAATATTGGCACATCTCTGCTCCTCTCCTCTCCTCTCCTCTCCTCTCCGCTCCAGTGGACAGGCAGCTTTAAAGTCGACCTTCTGTCTATCTATTTGTTCGACCTCGTGAATGGTGGTGTAAATAACTAGAGATGATCTAGAACATCATAATGTTACATGTAGGTAGGTCGGAACATACAATTTGTGGTTTGAATGGCGAGTGCGCTTCTGCAAGTCTTGTCACGTTCTTTGAACAGCCTGTCTTGGAAGCTGTGTGGCTGTCTTTGGTTTTGTTATATTATGTGTACGTCTATCCTTTGTTTATGGCATGTGGTTGTAGTTTGAAAGTGATCCCATCAATAGGGTTTTTGAAAACTATTTTAAATGTAGAAGTGTGTTTAAAAGACGCCCTAATATTTTTTTGGCGATCAAAGAGCACAGCAGTTGGTTGTCTTGGTGATAATTTGAAAACTCTTACTTAGTACAAAGAAAAAACGTTATTAATTTTATCTTATCTCGGGAAACTTCAAATATAAATAAATAAAATACTTAATATCGAATACTCTATAAGCATTTTAAAATGGAAGCTACCCAATTCTAAAGTTACAAAAGGATAGTAGTATCCTGAAAATGCAGTTCATTTACAGAATTTGTAGCGGTAGCATCATGAATAGAACACATTGCACTAAGAGCTTCAGAGCCTTTGACGTGATATCAAGACGAAATATCTAGACTAGACGCAGGGACATACCTATATAGGTACACAGGTATTTATACTGACCTCAATCTTGTCCTCACAATTTAATATCTAATGCCCCCTTTACATGTTGGCCCAACATGCGCAAATATAAGCCACAGAATCTTTATATTACAACAATAAGTATACGCAAATGACGGTAGTTCAATGTTCTGATAATAGTTTCAGTATACTGTGGCGTAAATTGGCTTACGTTGGCCCAACATGGAAATGACGCTTAATAAAAACTAACTAGCTTTGATGATACAACGGTTGCTGGCCATAAGCGACCCATAAGAATTTGAATTTAGAATACGTAGAACTTCTATGTTGTCTATAGATTCCATGATTGCATCAGACCCAATTCCCATAGTTTTTAAGAACGTTCGCATTCTAATCTCATTCGCAGTCTGTCAAAAATACAATCAGATTTTTGACAAGTTTGACAGATTGCGACTTGAATGTGAACGTTCAGTTTGTGTTCATTCTAAATTCAAAAAAATTTCTAACACAAAACCTTCGCAGCACAATCCTCTTTCTCCAATTTAGAATCATCTTATCATTCCAGACAACAATCTCCCCGGTACATTCAGACGGTATGAGCCAAGATTCATATCTGAACTGGATGCATTTCCCTATAGTGCGATGCAAAATTAAAATTTTATTACTAGCTCACCGCCATCGTCCCTGACTTGCGCACTGATGTAAACTTTGAGAAAGTTTCTTTGGCCATTAATAATTCTCCCAAGGCATCCGGGACCCCTGAAAAGAATATTTCACTCTTTTGAAGCTGCAAACTGGGTACAATCAAATTACCATTTGAAAGAGCCCCTTGTATTGCTATTTAAGACGTTGAACGATTTTCGTGAGCTTTGTTTGTGTCTTATCGTTGAAACCGTTTGTAATAAATCTCTTAACAGATGTCTACAAGTACAAGAAGGCCGAATTATGATGAAAAACCGGATTTTCTTTTGCGTCAAAGGGATACGAAAACTGTGGTGTTTTTTGTGATTATTCGATAAAGATACTTTTCTCAAATATGCTTGGAAATTCGAGCATTATTTTGATAACCTTCTTTGAGGTACCTAACTCAAAAATGCTGTTCTGTCGTGTTTAGCTACCGAATAAATTACTATGAAAACTCATATCTGTCGTGTTATTTAAAAATGGATCGAAGTTTTTACTTCAACACATGGCAACCAAGGAGGTAACATACCAAAGATTTTATTTAAATTTCGATTTGGTTTACAAATAGAGCTGTTTAAAGTAAAGTTTGTTTCTTACAAATGAACACTAGGCGCATGAAAAATAATCATTGTTTGTCATTGATTCTGTTTATAATTAATTTACTTAGTTTGAATTTCCGCGCATTATTTGAGAAAACTAATATTTAGCCTTGGTATTGATGGACGTCGTATGTAAAGAAAGAAATAAAGAAAGAAAGAAAGAAAGAAAAATATTTTATTTGGGACACGCACAGGAAATACAAACAGTAATAAAAAAATAAAAAAATCTAAAAGGAGCATCTAAAACTAACAATTATACGAGTTCAAATTAACCAAAAATTAAAATTAAAAACGACCTGTGCGAGGCCAAAGAGGCCACTATCTCAGCATAATGCTGCGATACTTAAAAAATAAATACCGCAGCGCTGGTATTCTGATAGGGCCCGCTGTGATGCCACGGACATACCTACGGACACATAAATCCCATTAGGGGATTACAAAATAAATAAATAAATAAACAACAATTATTAGTAAAAAATAAATACAAATAGAAAAAACCGTAAACTAACATAAAGCTATCGGCTCACGCACGACGCCGACGCTCCTACATCACTTATCCTAGTTATAGATGTGTGCGTGTGTGTGTATAGATGTGTGTATGTGTGCCTCGGTTTCGCCTCCTCGGCCCACATTTTCACTATCGTCTATCAATGCCCTTGTTGCAGGCGGCGACAGAAATGTACTATTACAATAGTACATTTCTGTCGCGGCCCCGCCAGAATTTTTCACAAAACTTATAGAACATAATAATTATTATCAGATTCTGTGCTTCATATACTTTTTGAAAGCAATACTAATCCGTTTAAAAAAAAAAGTGTTTTTGATTTCCGTCACTGCAAAGCTTTGCACGAAGAGGAAACGAAAAGTAAATAATGAAGCTGATCGTCCAGCGATCATAGCCGTAGGCATTCTATCGTATTTGCTTACATGGCACAAAAGAGAGTGCACGTTTATATCGTGCAAAATGAGGCCATTATAGAGCGAAGAGATTTTATTTAGAATATATTTATCCAAATAAAAAATAAAAAATACGGGCTACGTCATGGTTATTTAGTAACCTAATCCGCTGTGTTGCCACGACAAGCGCCAAACGAAAGGGGGTCCGGCGCTTGTTGTGACAACAAGTCGTGTCCGGGTTCGCAACAAGTCACTCGTCATCCTGAGGATGTCTGGGTCTTTATGACTCTATAAGAAATAGTAAAGCGGATTAAGTTACTAAATATACGTCGTCTATTGTATTTTATAAATAAACTGTTATAAAGAGAAAAGATTAGATTTTTTGTGTTTGTTTGTAATGGATTAACTCAAAAAATAATAAACCAATAAAAAAAAAACCTTTAGAAAACTACGTTAGCAGCGAGTAGCATGGGTTGTATTTTATTTGCAATAATGTAACCCAAGGTATCAAAAATTTCCCTATAATAGTCATTATTTGGC
Organism: Conistra vaccinii; assembly: GCA_948150665.1. NCBI lineage: Eukaryota > Metazoa > Arthropoda > Insecta > Lepidoptera > Noctuidae > Conistra > Conistra vaccinii. The sequence goes on from OX411324.1 coordinate 2,208,350, forward strand.
GTGCGCTGCGAAAACTATACGATGATACCAAAAATAATGTACTACATGTTTATAGTACTCATCATTACCCATATAAAAGTCTCCTCGGTTATATACAGTCTAGTTATTATAGTTAACTCACAATAACTTTTTTTTGTTCAAAATTAAAATTGTCAATCTTTGTACGGGTAGAATCGAAAGATGATAACATTCGTGTCATGATATCCATATTTTCATAAGTTTATAACCTGGATACATAGGATTTACTACATACTTTTAATCCCGGTAGTATGTTCCCGTGGGATATTTTCCGACACCAACGCGGGCGACCCTGCGGGCAAAAACTAGTCCTCTTAATTAAATTCCCGTATTCCTACACCTGTTACATGAGAAAAATAATCATCCTGTAGCTTTATTATCAAACCGATCAAACACCAATGTTAGTACGTAATACCATTTGGCAAATTTTGGTCATGATTACTAGTAATGTCAAAACTATCACATTAAGTTAAGCATACATTTTTATTATTTTTTGTTAGATCAGCGATAGAATTACACAATCTGTGTAAATTTCAACTGTCTACCTATTACGGTTCATGAGATTCAACCCGCTGACAGACAGACGGACGGACTGACAGCGGAGGTTTAGTAATAGGGTTCCACGGAACGGAACCATTAGATATTAACGTAGATAAACAAACACAAAACATCAAAAAAAACCGTAACAACATTATATTTTTAATCCAAACTCACAGGAGTAGATTACATTATCCCAATACGAATAATTTATAATGCAAATCAAGCCCGGGGGCAGCTTTACGCTTCTATAATAGAATAGATTGCTAAACATCACGGCATGGATAATTCACTTGTTAGTGAGCGTCGTCACTTGCTTTCTGCGGTGGTGAAGGTTAGTAGTCATGGTGTAATCGGGGAGATGTCGATTGAAAGGGGCAGATAATGAGTATTTAAGGTTGTAAATTGACATGGGTACATAGGATGTCGGAGTTATTTGACTTGTTCGATTTGAAAGTTTATTAGCAACTAGCTTTTGCTTAAAAAGAAGCAAAGATCAGTTGCGTAATACACGATCAATCAGAATCTGAATCGTTTTGAAACAGATTGCTAATACATTGCTTCATATATTATGTTCGAAAAAAAAGCTGCTAAACAACGTAAATAACGCAATGAACGCTGTTGGACTGTCAAAATTAAACAGATTAGTTGTAATCGTTTACGAAAATATGTTAAGTAATTATAGATAGTCGATCTATTACCAACATACACCATTCTTTAAGCAAAGCTTCGCCAAATATTTTCGCCTCGCGATAATTGAGTGAAACCCGGTATGTACTTTTTTGTACGATAATGTAACAATATACAGTATTAAAAAATCAGTCACACAGCCGCTGTGTAATACAGAGTTTCATGGATTATGCATAAGTCAAGTTTGTTCAACCTCAAGACCCAAACAGATGATAAATCTATCAGATCAAGACCCCAAACAGGTAATTTCTATCAGACTCATCGAACACAGTCCACCAATAAGTGATGTCCTCTAAAAACTACAAACATTCTTGAATCAGCTGTCTTGGTGGTTGCAAGCGTGACAGCTAAGCGCGATGTCCTTGGTTCAATCCCTGAAGTGTTATTGAGTTTTTCGTTGAGGAAATGCTTAGAATCAAGCTGGAGTACACAGCGGCTGCTGTGTAAGCAAATATTCATAACTAACTGCACCCCGCGGTTTCACCTACATAAATCTCGATCACGTGAAATATCGAAATAAAAAGTATCCTATGTCCTAATCCGAGTCATGGTCTACCCGTGTGCCAAATTTCATCCAAATCCGTTCTGCCGTTATAGCGTGAAAGCGTAACAAACAAACAAACTCTCATATAATATAAGTTAGGATTTCAGATACTGCAGAATAACTTCACATTGAGCTAAAACATTTAGTACACAAATAGGAATATTTTGATGGGATAAACAACGGTTGGTAACTGGTCAGTGGTCACAACCGCCTAACATCTACAATATAAATTATATCACAGATGTGTTGGTAATGTTGCCATTCCACAGAGAAATATGACATAAAATATTAGTGAGTGGTACAGGGTGGGTAATTTTAGTGACAGCTCCCCTAATTGTAAGTATACAAGTGACTATTATTTGCATGAAGTATAAAATAATTATCTACTATATCATTGTTTACTAACAACAAGTTCCTCTGATTAAAGTAAATTAGCGACACAGAAAAAAATAATTGTCAGTTTTTCTACGATTACCTTTTCAAGGTTCGAAACACTATTGATATTTTAAAATGAATAAAAAAACATTTTACTGAAATAAAACACTTTATTATTCCAGAGAATAGAAAACTCCCATTCAACCTTACCTACAACGTCTAAAAGTTTTATGGTCGGAGCGAAAATTACATTTACCATTTTTACGTCCTATTCCTGCACCTCGCATTGCACTCAGCTCGGATATAACTCAAAATTATGAAATAAAGTGAAATGTACTTTAAAACGTTTCTAAGAGTGTGCAACAGCTGAAACAAATCGTGGCCACCGTTGGCCTTCTCTAATGGAAATAATGGAAACGGCTGACTATTGGCCCGCTTACCTTAAGTGGGTACGCGACTTGCAAAGAAATGTCTGGCTATTGGTAACGTACCTTATTGAGTTCAGTAAGTGTATTTAATGGAGATATAGCGCTGTGGTTGGCGATAGGGGCGTTTAGATAAGCTCTTTAGAAAAGGATCGAGACATCCTCATAAAGTTTTAATAAGGTGGTTATAGAAATATCTTAATGGATTTCTTGATGTTGTTTTCTTCAGCACACTTTTATCCACTGTTATGACTGTGGTATTTTCATGCTATTTTTAGAGTTCAAGAGCTTGATTCCTAAGGTTTGGTTGATGGATTAGAGTGATTTCCGAACAAAGCTGTCAAAATGTAAATATCTTCAACTTAGTTTTGTAAACATTTGGCTACATTAAAATAATATAGGACAAATAGCACTATCCTTTTTTCACAACAGAACAATGATGGTTTTGACACGTCACAGTATGACCTGGTCACATGAGGACAGCATAAAATTAACTCTTCTCATGTAATCATCATCACAATCACCATTATTTGCAGTATTTTTCCATCCACTGCTGAGTATAGGCCGCCTTCCATTTCTCATGTAATATATTGTGCTAATATAAGAGAGAGAGTAGAGCAGTGGTGGCCCAGTGGTAACGGCCCCGACTTACGAGTTGTAGGTCGTGGGTTCGAACCCAAGCAGGCGCTTTACTTTGTGTAAATAATTTCATCACTACTGCTCTCAAAACGGTGAAGGAAAACATCGTGAGGAAACCGGCATGTCTTAGAACCAAAAATTCGAAGACATGTGACATCTACCAACCCGCACTGGGCCCGCGTGGTAGATTACGGCCCACTCCCTCTCACAGAGAGGAGGCCTGTGTACCAGCAGTGGGAACATTAATAGGCTGATGATGAATATAAGAGAACCGAGACCTTCCTAAGGTCGTTGAAAATTCAGTAAATAATTGCCCCAAGCGACTGCAAATTTTCAGTAAAACAGTATTTATTAAAAGCTACTTAGCAGAATATTACACGTTATTAAGTTTCTCTGACCCAGTTGGAGCAGCCTCCTCTTATTCGACCGGGGAGACTTTAATATTTTAGTTGTAGACTACTCCTTAGTTCTACGCTCAATTAATCATTTGGAATTCTGCACTGTTTTAAAATTGACTCTGAGAATAGAAAAACAGAAAGTACAGATACTTTTACTATTTTTGTTTATTTAGTTAGGGATATTAATAATGCGTTATGACTAACGTGACCATTTATTTTTTTACTCAAAACGGGACATAGGTTTATTTATCTCAATTATAATAGGGCAGATTCATTAGGAAACTTATTTTTGAAAATACCAGCATACTCGTATGTTCTCATTTTCTCAATGAAAAATAAAACTTTTTTAATAAAAAAAATCTTATCAATATGATGTACATAATTAAAAATTAAGCAGGATAAATTTTCGGTCATTTTTACATTTGTCAGCAGAACAACTTTCTTTTAATACAGCTGGTGATGATTTTAAATAAGAATAAAGTTCTTGGCACGTTTTTTTAATATTCAACTTAGTAATCAACATCGCCAAGCCTGTAACTGGGTTTTTTCAGACGTCCACAATTTATTATTAAAGAAAGACTCTGAGAACGGGACAATTTTGCGTCCCCAGGTGTTTTTCGGGGACACTGGGACGTAGAACCGAAAAAAGGGACGGTCCCGTTAAAAACGGGACGTATGGTCACGTTAGTTATGACTATCTCAATCCTATCCTAATTCAACACCACTGTGGATTATTATATTATGGGCAATGAACCTGAACAGACTATTCGCAACTTGAACCATTTTCATGGATTACAAATCAAGTCTGTTTAACTCCAAACAGGTAATTTCTATCAGACTCATATAGAACACAGTCCACCAATAAGTGATGTGTCCTCTAAAAAGTACAGATATTCTATAATAAGATCATCAGCTGTCTTGGTGGTTGCAAGCGTGACCGCTAAACGCGATGTCCTCGGTTCAATCCCTGAAGTGTTATTGCGTTTTTCGTTGAAGAAATTCTTAGAATCAAGCTGGAGTAAATAATAGATTTGTGGTTAAATAACAATAGCTTTACTTTCTATTACTTGGGAATATCACTATTAAGCTTTGTGCAGACCAGCGTGACTTGTCGCGCGACGCAACACCGGCTATTGATATACAGTGAAGTTTTCTTAGAAATTGTATCGTTTGTGTCACGTCGCGCCGTCGCCGTCGCGTCGCACTGGTCTGCACGAGCCTTTACACGCAATTTTAACTGAGAAACCGAAAAAGTGTACTTACTTACACATCTACCTACACTTTTGATGAATACAGTCGTGATGATATGAATAGTATGGACTCAGCTAAGTAGTTAAGTTATGCCCATGCCATGCCCAGCTGAAAGATTTCGCATTTATGCATTGATTGTGACTGGCGTAACAACAAAAAAATAAATTATTATTGCTTAATTTCATACTAGCTGCACCCCTCGGTTTCACACGCATAACTATCGATCCCGTGGGAATATTGGGATAAAAAGGATTCTATGTCCTAAACGCAGGTCATGGTCTACTCATTTCATCCAAATTCGTTCATCCGTTTTGCGTGCAAGCGTAACCCACAAATCAACAAACAAACTCATTTTCGCATTTAAAATATTACTAGCTGATCCGTCAGACGTTATCCTGTCAAAATTTCGATTTCGATTTTGCTGCTGTTCCTTTGGGTTTTTCCTAATTTTCTTTTTTCCTAAACCACCCCAGAAGTCAGGCGAACAAAACCGTTCGAGTTTTTGCGAGCCTAATGCACGACAATTCATTTTTATATAAATATAGAAGATATTGTAACATTCAAAAATTCAAAAGTCATTTGTTCAAACTAGGCTGAGAATCAGCACTTTTCAAACATCAAAATTACTTATGCAAGTCGCCCAAAACGCCCAAATATAAAGTTAGGATTAGATAGGTTAGACAAAAATTTATTGCATTGTATCGCACATTGCAATCAATTTTTGTACGCTTTTACCTATTTTAAACTGCAGTTTTATTTCCTGTAATGTTCATTCATGTTGTTTGTTCACCGATATAGTTTTACAAGTTATATTAATCGATACACGCATACGAGCATCAACTTTGTATCGGCAAGAAACTGATCTTATAGAGAAGTTGGTTGTTGTTAGCGCTCCCAGAGTGTTGGTAATATTTAAGAAGTTAACTTTGTGGTTAAAACCACATAAAGGTACAGCTATAGCATAATGTGTGCTTTGCAGCCATGGAGTTCCTTGTCAGCTTTACGCCATTAACTATTTGGAACCGTGTAGCTTATTTTCACCTTTCATCAATTTTGACTTTGGTCTTAAACTCAGTGTTTTTTTTGTAAGAATAGTTGATGGTACATTTTCGAAATGAGAATTCAATTAAATTGTAAAACGATAAAAAATACACTTTTCAGAAATGCTTGCAATTCTCAATTGCAACTGGCAATTCATTACTTGCAATTCTCAAAACAGCGTCGGTAAGGCATTCACCAATTTTATGTTATTCTTCCATTTACTTATAGACAACCCCAATTAAATCAACGGTGCCAACCTCCCATCCAAAAAAAAAAACGAATGACTTTAATAATCTCGTTGTTCGCTCGATCGCTCGCCAATCGCCTGCATTACGCCCCTCTCTAATATTTGCATGAAAAATACTCATTGCTCAGGGCGCCGAAGTGCGAACATAAATAATGAGGGCCCAGGTTTCCGGACTATTATTGTCGTCTATCACCGAGGACTGCGAACCGTATTCTTTTACGTCCAAGCGTTTTGTCAGACGAGAATATTTCACAAGTTATTTGTATCAATTTAGCTTCGAAAGGAAAAAGTTGGCCCCTTTAACGTTCTCTTTTTGTGAGAGACGTATCCGCGTATTGGTTTTCGTAATGGCTTTTTGAATCATAGCGATGTTCATGATGTGAAGTGAACTTTGTTATTGGTTTACTTTGTTATTGGTATCTACATAAACAATTTTTTTATCTGAGTATTTTTCAAACGGTGGTGTGAAATCAGTACACATAATAAAATTCTATAGACGTAGATATGTATTTAGTAACCTATTCCGCTTAATTATTCCTACTAAATGTTACCATAATTTTGATTGTTCTCATGATATAAATTTTAGCAACAATACAAACGAGCCCGTAAAACCAATTAAAATCACTTTTAAGTTTTCCATTTTCATTTTGACCCACAAAAATGCAGTGTAACAATCCTTGAAAACGGAAAATTTCATTCCGTAATTTTGCAGCCGAAAGAATCTTTGCTTTAAATCGGGATTTATTTTGCTGGTCTCAAATATTCTCATAATATTTCCGTTCCTGGAATCAACAATGTCTAGATTGTTAGCTATAAACATTCTTTGGGAATATTCTGCGCAGTAGACGATCTTGGGTAGTATTCCCCGTACATTGCGGACTAAAGTACGTAGGAGCCTTTGCTGTTCACTAAGAATAGTTTCTGAAACATTAAAGGCGGATTGTTGCGCCAGTTTTTATAACGCTCTGCTATTTATTTCGAGCCACAAAGATATTTATGAACTACACAGTTACGTGCTAGTATGTATTGACATTAGGGACGAGGCTTCTTTTCAACGCTCTTGGGGTTGTTCGTGGCTATTGATAGCCGTGGTGTAGTGTTCATAGTTCATAATCAGCCTATTAATGTGCCCACTGCTCGGACACAGGCCTCCTCTCTATGAGAGGGAGTGGGCTGTAATCTACCACGCGGGCCCAGTGCGGGTTGGTAGATGTCACATGTCTTCGAATATTTGGTTCTAAGACATGCTGGTTTCCTCACGATGTTTGCCTTCACCGTTTTTGAGAGCAGTGGTGATTAAATTATTTACACAGAAAGTAAGGCGCCTCATTCTATTCGAACTCACGACCTACCCCTCGTAGCCTGTGTAGTAGTAGTTTAGTGTAATTATACTTACCTTACCAACCTATATAACTTTAGTGGTATGAGAAACAGAGTGTAAAGTTCACTCATCCACCATAGAAAAGGGAGGATCCTCCAACCAGACGAGTGTTTTGTCTGGCGGGTAACTGCCCGAAAGTTGGTTTGGATAGTCTTATCTATGTAGTTTGCGGCGCGGTAAACTCTTACTGCGCGATGCAGGATTTGTGTGACGTCATGGCTTTGATGCGTAGTTCGTATGTGGCGGTGTAACCGCTACATAACAAAGGCGTAGTTGCCTAGGTCAGTTAAACAGTCCAGCAGTTGGATTATTCATCAAAACATTTTTTTTCTTATGTCGTTTGACCCAAGTGACAACACAAAAAATCAAAATACTTTCTGAATTGAATTCAAATGGTGGACCATTGAATTCAGCAATAAATTAATGTGCATAATATATACGTTAAGACCGGAATCGAATTACCGACTAGACCTCTGAAAAGGGATCCTTTTCATTAGGCCTTCATAAAAAACGCGTTAAGAAAAACAAGGAAAAGAGATACATGCAATCATTTATCGTTTATGTTGCTCCCTGAGCTGGCCCCATTATGAACCTTGTAGCAAGAGCCTAAAATAGATGCTTTGCTGTAAATATTTTGTTTTGTAAAGAGATTAAGAAAATTATTGTTAATATCTCTATATTTGGACTATACATCTTTACTGAATACACAGATTCTCTGTTGTTAATTCACGTAAAGTTATAGTCCTACATTTTTTTGTAATATGTAGATACAAATTGACATCTCATAACTTAGAATAGTTTATAGGACTTGACAAAACATCGAAATGTCTTTATAATATGTAAGTTTCATTATCAATATAGGTATTCTACACATAAGCGTTCCGGAATAAATTCTGTAACTAAAATGATGGTGAAAATCGCATGAAAATCCTTTGTGCACTTTAGAAGAACAACGCGGACAGACAACAGGTGATCACGAATTTAATCTATATCTATAAAGAGTAACTAGAGTAGACTAATATTATAAAGACGTAAATAAAGACGTTTATGAGGGATTAATCTTTGGATCTACTAAACCGATTTTGAAAATTCTTTTACCTATAGAAAGCCACGTTATTTGTGAGTGTCATATGCTTATTTATGTTTACCGCCCAACGGACTGGGCAGGGTTCAGCTAGTTGTAAATCAGAAGGTATATAAGTATAGATTACGATTAGTTTCCTTGGATGGGTTTCGTGACTGTAGAGACACCTTTTTACAGGAAAACAACACTAATATTTTCCCCTTAGCTTTACGTTTTCACATTCTCATAGTAAAAATATAACATTTACTTCACTACGTTAAAATTTAAGAACATTTGCTCGGAGTTCAGTTCCCTCCGTATTCTGGTAATCTGCGTTATAAATGGTATAACTACTATAACCTAAACATCGCTCCATCAACACAGCAAATCTCGTGGAACGTAATTTAAAAACGAGAAGCGATTGGATTTTTATATAGAAAAAAAACCAAGAAGTACATTTCAATAAAATAACGTAGATAAAGTCGAGTTCTTTATCACTTTTGATAATTCCCAGTAAATTGAAATTACTGCACTTTAGCATCTGCATCGTGAATGATGGAAGTTTATTTTACGTTTATATCGAAATAACGAAAGAGTGATAACCGTTAGTTTTCTAATGTTATAATAAATATATTTATTATATAGGTTTACAAGGTCGATTGTAGTACCCGCTCAACTGTTTATTACTAGGTTCAGATATATTAAAGTGGGAATAATGATAAAAACAAAGGTAAAATAAACAAGCGGCCATGATTAATTAATGCTGTATATTATACAGTGTGGCGATTAGGTTATCACATTAATTGAAACCACGTGTTCTACATTACGTATTTTAAACATAGGTACACATTAAAATAATTACTATCAATTAACATTCTAGTCGTGGGACCCTTTTTTTCGTTTTAGCGTTTAACAAAATTAAACTCAATTTGTGATTATTTGGTAACAATACCATAAAGTTTGTGTTGGATATTATTGATACCATCGCCCAGTGCATGTTGTGTTGCTTTGGGTGGTTTATTTTGTGCCAAGTTTAGTGAAATTGTTTAATTTATTATTTAAACAGATTGATAAAAACTATATTATTAACTAGATTGATAATAACCGCTGTACTATTTAATGTGAAAACCTAATCGCCACTCGGCACTCTGTATAACTTGTGTAATGCCAACGACTGCAGTAACTATTAATTAGTCGTATGAAACAAACATGATTGTCGTTATAGTGACGCAACATAGAATGATGTTGCTTTGTTGTTCACGCTTATACAGATTATATTTGAATGGATGATGTTTATAGAAGTAACAACTCCTAGTCTGCGGTCATTTTAGGTGTCCCACATGGTCCTATTTTTGGTCCAGCTTTTTCACTTTACTTTCGACCTGTGAGAAAGAAGTCAAGTTCTTTGAAGCAAAATGTCGAAGTTCCCCAAATTGGTATTTCAAACAACCAAATTGAAATGATGAAAATCATTCATATTTTCTTGAAAAAATGTCTTGGAGTTCATTCCCGGAGCCGCAATACGCTCCTGACTTCAACCGCACAGAACCACGTCGCGTTCCCTCCGCCGCTCTCTAATTTTGTATGCTCTGTTGTTTCACCGCATTTATTTTTCTTCGCGGTCTAATTCTCTTTGTTGTCTCAGTCGTTTCGCAACCAAATTTCGCGGAATGAGGTCCGTGGTTGAAATGAAATTGGTATTCGGAATGAATTGGGCTCCTCCGTAAGTTTTGCGGACCCTTGATTTTTAATTCGATTTGTGCTTTGCACGGATGCTGAATATTAACCCAGTTTACAATACGACGACAAAACAATGACAAGTATATTCAGAAACAATTGAAAAAAATCAGGAACTTTTTTGGTACCGTCGGGTCCACCGTCACGAACGTACACACACATTTGATGAAATAATTAGGACATTATAGCTTCTTTAATAACGTCATCTCATTAGTGTTGAACAACAGTGCCAACGCGTGTTGCCGTCACGAAGTGAAAGTTCCGGCTAGTTTAGACAAAACGCACATGAGATTGCAATAGCGAGATGTGATGAGATGAGCGGCCAACTAGTCGCGCGCGGGCTATAATTCCAGCCGATATGCAAGTCATCACCGCGGCTTACTAATTAAGCTAGCGCTCTCAACTTTGAATACGTTTCTTCAAATGCTTTTAGCAGCGTGAAAATCTTTTCATCGGAACATATTTTATGAAGCGCCTACGAATTTATTACAGGATTAGCAGCTAGTAAAATACTTATTTCTAAATTGTGCAATGCTGCTGTCTTTAAAGGTGTAAGTTACTTTTATAAGCCTGAGAAGAGAAATTCGAATTCGTAATACATAAAGATCTTTAATATTTACTGTAATATACCTCTATAACAACTCGAATCTAGGTCAATCCTCAACTCGAGGAGGTTCCAACTCGTCGATTTTTCGATGACATGCAAATAAGATCAACACCAACTGACAAGCATCCATCCGCATCGATTCATTTCAAAACAGAGATAAGCAACATTATAATATTATTGTTAGAGACATCAGCAAGACAGATGGGGCGGTCAACGCATGAATATTTCAGGAGTGGCATTAGGACATGGGAAAATAAATATGGCCGACTTGACTGGACGCATTTGTACATAAATCGTAGTACCGCCCGTGTTTGAATTACCAATGAAAGGGACCGAGTTGGGGTTATTTATCAGTTAACCGTATATCCATCTCGCTGGGTTACACGCTGAATTTTTATTGAAAACTCACGGAAGTCATGATTCGTTGATTACGAGATTAGAATAACGTGAGTGGCTATTTATTTAAAATGCCATTGATTAATAGAAAATACAATGGAGTTTATTACACACTCGCAAAAATATGTACCTATACGTGCCTTGATTCGTACTTAAAACCATGTATTTCGCAATGAGACCTAGTATAGTCATGGGTATCATTTGCATTATTTAAAGGCACTAAAGCTCGGCGTGTGATTACATTTGACCAACCCTTCGGGAAAAGTCAAGTAATCTGAATTCATAATTATGTTACTTTGTATCTGGATAGAGCATAATAACATCTACCTCATCTACTTTGACATATCTCAAATATATTTTGGTCGGCTCGGCTTCTAATCTAACCCAATGCAGTCGAATAGCAGTGTTTTACATGGAGCGACGGCCTATCTGACCTCCACAACCCAGTTACTAGGTAACACAACACCTCTTGGTAAGATTGGAGGTCAGAATAAAAAAAAAAACTACAACGGGGAAGCTCTTGGCCTGCATCTCACCAGGGGGCAGATTTTCCATACAAAATCTGTCAAAAACTCACCATCGTGAGACCATTGTGACGTTTGTAAATTAGTAGACTTGGCCCCTTGATGGTAAGATGGTTATATTGGTTATCAGGGTTCTGACTATACGTAACGACTGTCAAAGATCTACCAAGAATGACAGCCAGGACCAACGGCATAACGTGTTTTTCGAGGCACGGAGACGTCTCGGTATGAAAGGGATTCAAAATTCAAATTCAAAATATTTTATTTCACATAAACCTACATGGGCACTTATGAAACGTCAGAAGCTACGTACGGTTCCAATTGGTCGTTTCCTATGGAGAAGAGCCGGCAAGAAACTCCACGGTTACTCTTTTAAAAATAATTGGGTTTTACAATTTTTACAACAAAAAAAAAATACAGTGTTATTAGGTATGCGAGGACAGTGTAGGTCTTTCAACAAGTACCAAGTATGTACTTAACAAAATAGAAGATGGTCAACAAGACTACAGTCCACTAAGCCTACAGCGTTCTCACATTCACAAAATAGAAAATAATCTATATAAAAGATGAATAAATTAATAAAAATAAAAACTATTTTAAACGAAATGACATGATTGCTATTACAACTGTAACAAATCTGAATAATTAACATGTCCACAAAAGCCACAAATAAAGAGTTGAAAATTAAAAAGTAGGTATATAATGTCAAATAAAATTATGATTATGTCAAGGAAGAATGTAAATAAAACAAAAATATAAACATGGTAATTTGAGAGCAGTTAATAGAATCTTACATATTTTGCCGTTAATGAGGTACCAGGGAAGCCACATGTGCAGAGGGAATTATTGCCAAACTTCTTTGTCTTCAACGTAGTCTTTAATTTTATAATAAGCTTTCTTGATAAGGACACGTTTGATGTGGGATGGTCACCCATCCACGGACTGACCGCGGCAAGCGTAGCTTAACCTTGGTGGATCTAACTGTGCGGCTGTCATCTCTATAAAGCATCTATTTTTATAAATAGTTTTTTATTTGTAAACACAAAATACTTAAAAAACATTACGCAGCATAAAGGCACTATTTTACTGCTTATTTCATCAGAAATACAACATTTACAAGGCCAACCATTAATTTTTCCAAGTGACATTGTTCATCAAACATTTCTCAATAGCCATTGAATTTGAAAATATTGAAGATACAAAGCTAAACAAGGAATTATGTATCCATGGAGTTTCTTACCCATTCTTCTCCATAGGTACCTTATATTTCTGACTTACCAACAATTAAAAAATGCCTGTTGCCTGTGGTTTCGAAAAATTATCAAACGTCAAACGTGATGAAAAATTTAAGTATTATGATTTGTTACGAAAAATGGGAAAAGCTTACCTTTACATACAAGCAATCACTTAAAAAAAAATGTTTTCTATTGATGTACGCTTTTTTAAATAAACAAGCCTATTTTTAGCTTTCTGGCTTTTTCTCATTGTGGGTCGTAGTAACTAAGCTAAGGACTCTGACCAAATGGATTAGGTTAGGTCACTGTGAACTGTGAAAACCTGCGAAAAACCGAATCGAGCGGTGCCGCCGCAGCGACCGGTGAGTCCTAAATCCAGGTTGGTAGCATTTACTTGGCTATTTTGTATCTGAAGGACACCAAAATAGAAATTATTTAAGGATCAGAACAAGAGACACGCTTATTACAGTCCATTATAGTAAAGGATCCGCAGAGGATGACCTTCACCATCTGTTTAATGGATGAAAATAATTTTAAAATGTATGTTTGAAAATAATCGCGAGTCGGTTGGCTAAAAAAATCCTGGCCAGACTGATTAATTGAAAATTCAATAATTACCATTTTTCAACATTGCAAGATACACACCAAAAGAAAGAGCTTTTCAAGAAGAACCTTTGTTACTAACTCAAGTTTTGCCAATTGGGAGTTGAAATGACCTAAATAGGTGACTACTTGGTCACCTAAGTTTAGGAATGTTCTTGGCGCCCAATAGCACAATAGTGTCACTATCCATTGATATATCACTTATGTTTCTCTTAAAAAGCACAATCATAGTACTTTATATGAGAAGTATTTGTACCTAATTAAAAGAATTCATCGATAAAGACTTGTGAGTGCAATTTTCGTCTTTTTTTTTTGTTTGGCCAGGAATATTTTAGCCAACCCACTCGCGATAATATATTTTTTAACATTATTAAATTTGATATAAATTACTCTTCATTAATTAAATAGATGAATGTAGGTCGTGCTTAGTCGGATCTTAGACCATTAATATTTTTAAGAAATCAAAATGGATATTATTTGGAGTTCGATTAAATAAGAAATCCAGTATGAAATCCTTGTTAGAGACTACTCCTCCTCCTGAGACTACTAATTACAATCATCCTATAACATGCTCGTATTTTAAATATTTGCGTTTCATGTTCTAGGATAGGTATTTAATTACAAAAAGTAGGTATCAACGGGATAAGACTGATTATTATTAATAAGAAGTCTATAATATTACGGTTGAATTTATTCGGAGTTCTGTTCATTTCACCTCACCTAGTACCTTATCAAGATCAAAATAATTGAGTTTAAATATATATTGACTTGTGAGTGTTTGTACCAGTTTGTACCTACTAACCTACTTATTCACAGAAATAAAATCATTTATCATTTAGTTAATGACAATGCTTAGCCTAAATATTTAGGCTGTATACTAGGTAGCCGTTTCAATACCTAGTAAACTATTTAAAAATATACATAAATAAACAACACTGTTGTCTGTAGTACTATGTTTTAAAAATACATCTATTACGCCTTACGTATAAAAGTATCTTATGGCTTTCAATTAGAAGTATCCGTACATTTTGATTGTGTTACCATAAGAATTTATTCCGTATATTACGATCTAATATTATTTATTTATTTTACACATTTATTAAGAATGTTGTGTGATTTACATGGAGTCGCGGGCAATGTATTTTATTTTGAAGGTAGAAAGTAAATAATATGATAGCGTAATATTTTAATAACAGGCAGTATGTAAACATGAAGGTATCCAAATGTTTACATAGTAGGAAGCGACAATTTCCCAAGACACACAGCTCTGTGATTTGGTCCCAAAATGGCGCCACACGTTACATCCTTATGAAAACGTTTATCGTCGCAATATTCTGTTAGACGACAGAAAAATTCTTTTAACTAAGTAGTCGCTCACGTCCTAACCCAAGATGAGACAAATAAAGCAGAACGTAGCCACAGCAGCCCCTAAAATAATAACCTAAACCCTGGCCACATGTCGTCCTAATACCAACCGGCATTTGCTCGTAAAAAATAAGAAAAGAACCCCGCCAAATACTCTCTATTACAACCCACCGTACGTCGAAGAAATTGGAAATACATTTGTTGGAAAACGAATCGGACTGCGTATTGCCAGATCGGTGTCAGACATTCTGATATCATTTTGTATCTCACACGCGTGCCACGTTACCCGCTGACTTAGAATTCTTTTATGAATAACATATTCTTCAAAATGATGGTCGTGTTAGTTCCTTGAATAGGAGTCGTTTGGTAATAAAATAGTTTCCTACCAGACGACGCGATCGAGAAATAAAAATGTGGTTTCTCGTCCATGAAAAATTGAACGTAAGTGCAGTATGCAAGTTGTGGGTAAAATGAGTTTGCGTTGGTGCACCGACTTGTGAGTCGGTGCACCAACGCAAACTCATTACAAAATTTCTGTTCAAAGAGTTCTGTTCATTTCACCTCACCTCACCTTATCAAGATCAAAATAATTGAGTTTAAATATTTTTTTGGTTGGTGCACCGACTCACAAGTAAAGGATAGACAAAACTTAAAATACATAATTATTTTGCAAAAATTTCGTATAAATGTTTATACGAAATTTTTGCAAAATAATTATGTATTAATTTCTAACAAAGAAACGTATTAATAGAAACTTATTCAGAAGAAAAGTGATCATGTCATATTTATTCATTGGAAAGTTATCTGACTATTGACTATGTGTTAAAAAATTAACTTTAGAAACTTTAAGAGGTGCTTTAGACCATCAAACTGAATAACTTTTACCATGGGACCAATATTGAAATCACGAAAAAAAAACAGCTGTCCCATACCTACATTTAGAGCAGTAGGTATTAAACTTTACTATGGAACAGCTGATTAATTTTTCGCAATTTTAATGTTTAAAGTTTAAAGTTTATTTATTTATTTCATGAGGCCTTCTTTTAAGTATGGAGATACCTGTACCAAAAGACCTCCCTCTTCCATATCTATGTGTATCATACAAAGCCTGTTAATAACATAATTTTAACAAAGTAGGTAAAGTAACAAAACTAGAACTAGATAATTAAAAAATAATTAATCAGGTACTTGAATTCGCAATCTCAGATAATTTACATTACATCCCCACTTACTTACAACTGGCTATATCAGCATTGTAAGTTGATTTGTTAATTGAACCCTGTTGGTCCCATAGTAAAAGTTATTCAGTTTGATGGTCTAAAGCACCTCTGAAAGTTTTTAAAGTTAATTTTTTAACACCTTATATAAAATAAGTCCTTCAACAAAATAACTGATAGACAATTTTACAGATTTAAGCGACTCGAAGCCATACCGTTCCGAGTTTAAATATCAAAATAATTATATTAATGACACAAAGAACAAAGTTTTGTTTGAAATATGATACTGAAGAAGCGCAAAGAAAGTGATAAAAGTGATCTTGGGTTCGGGTTTTGAATAAACACATAATTAAAGAATGCGCAACATTAAAAAGTAGCTGATTTTAGGTTCTGGCCTAAATTACTAAAAAACAATAGAACACAACATGGATGGCACGACACTGTCTACTCTATGGATATGTATCAAGCAGCTTTATAACTGACAGATGACATAAGGAATTTTACAGATTTTTTCTCGATCATAACATTATTTTAACTTAGTTTCTTGTGTACAAAAAAAAAGCATTATTTGGAATCTTTCTATCTTAGGTTATCGTCTTTTAAATAAAAAATCGTTTTAACTACTTATTAAAATCGCTAGAGCTATTTCGGCATAGTTCTGCTTCTAATAATCATAATATTCGTACCATTAAAGTTAATGATGGCGGAATAGCCCATTAAATGGCTATAGGAAATTGCAACCAGAACCTCCAAACCTATCTAGAGAATGAAGTTAAAATGAAGCTACATAAAAGTCATTCCACGTCAAGTTCTTTGATTCAAGAGTGAGTTGTTTACCTACGTCTAAACGCGAAGTCACTCGTAACAGTTCGCTTCGCAACGAAGGGTCGCGAGCAAAAAGTTGAGAGTTTCATTAGGAACTTGATTAAGTATGTAAATGTACCTACCTACAAGTTTCCTCGTTGGACAACAGTGGGCGCTGAAATTTTTAACTTTTACGTAAATATTTCCTTTGACAATTTTTATTTTGCAGAAGTAGTTTAATTGTTTTTGTGTGACAACACAAAAACAATTAAACTAAATATCGGGCAGTCTTTGGGGACTGCCGATAGAAGTAAAAACTAAGTAACATTTTGATTCTCGTATTAATGTCTTTCGTTCGATACATATACCTCATGGAAACCGTAAGGTAACGATGACGCGCCTAAAGAAGTTTTCTCTTCAAAAATAGAAAACAATGATTATAATGCCAAAGGCCTCAGCTCAGCATAATGTCAGATGGCAACACAAAGTGTACCACGTGTGTGTGTGTGTGTGTGTGTGTGTGTGCATGTGTGCATGTGTTGAGCTGCGTGTACTGCTGCGTTGAGAGTAAGCCCGCCTTCAAATTTATTAATAAAATTAAACGCGCGACTGCAGCCCTACACCCGCGCTGCGGCCGTGCTTCAGTTCATTGATTTTATTTATATGAATTTTCAAAGCAGCGCGGCCGGAGCACTGCAGCCGCGCTGATTCCGCGCTGCTTCCGCGCGGCACTTTGCGGCAAATTTGAAGGCAAGGCAAGGAATTCCAGTGAAACATTTTCCTTTTATTAATCAAATTGTAAATAAAAACGTTACGCAATTTATCAAGGTTAAACAAAGGTCGGTTTAATCCTTAGAAAATCACCTGAAACTGTCCTCTTAACGTTAATTGTCTTGCTCCTGCCCTTTGTACGTTTCAAATCCTTAACAAGATCTCAAGAAAAGTCATTAGAAAACACGTTCGCAATGCTTTTATTTTCGATTTTAGCCACTCACTGTTCCACTCAGTTGAACGGCGAGGTGGATTCATTGTTAGCGCCCACTTTTCTACAAAAACCTCTTGAGCGGCATTCCCTAATGAAATAAAAATCTCAACTACAAAACAGTGAAACGCCCCAGCATTGTGTTTTTTGTTATGGATATAACTTGCTCTTCCTGCGGTTTCACTCGCGTGATTTACGATGTTTGTGGGGAGAGTAAAAATATGGTAGTATTCTGGCAAAATACGACCATACAGAAAAAAAAAATGGTTATAATACAAACATCTAGTTGTGATGAAAATCACTGCGCAAAGTTTTAATAAGGCGTTCCTTATCACTTGATCAGTAAAGCTTCGTGCAGACTAGCGCGACGCGACAGCGTGACGCGACACCGGCTATTGTTATACCGTGAAGTTTTCTAAGAAATTGTACTGTTCGTGTCGCGTCGCGCTGGTCTGTACGAGCCTTTATACTTCAGCCGGTAGGTACAGCATGATGACGTGAAAACAACGAAGGCGTTTACGTCCTCTTCTAAGCGAATCGATCTGAAAAGGATGCACGATCTAAATATTTCAATCAGACGTAGTAGAACATCTCGCCAGATAAAGGAAAGCAGACCAGAGAAGGTCCAAGTATCTTCTATCTATCTAACCCTTAAAAGTAGGTTATTACAAAACAAAACCTCCGTAGACAAGATCATCGTTCATTTCCAATGTTAAAAATAAACGAAGCAGATTAAAAAAATATCAGCCAAGTGCGTGTCGGACCACGCGCAATGAAGGGTTCCGTAATTGGGATGAATTAATCCCAAAAACAAACTTAACATTGTACTTGAAGAAGATGCTCTCGCATACATCAATATACGTCACGGTCAATTGCAAATAGGTACAAGTATAAAAACGCAAAAAATGATAATTGTGTAATAAAACTACAAATTAACTATTTTCAGACATTATCTTTTACATGTGCTGTGAGACCTTGTCACCTGCCAAATTTAATTTATTTGCGAGTATCAAAATATGTCGCATAAATGGCCGTATTTTTTAGAGCTCCAAGGGACCATAGACCTACGTATTTTATATTAATTTCAATTTGATATCTCCACGCGTTCCTGAGAAAAAGGTTCTTGACAGACTGACAGACAGACGGACAACGAAGTCACAATCAGCAAAACCTCTTCACAGAAAAACATAAATAGCAGCCCATTTAGAAAGATGTTCTAAAATAACAACTATGAATTGGTAACGAATGTTCCAGGAATATTCTTTGCTATATCGTGTCATAGCAGCCCATTTAGAAAGACGTTCTAAAATAACAACTATGAATTGGTAACGAATGTTCCAGGAATATTCTTTGCTATATCGTGTCATAGCAGCCCATTTAGAAAGACGTTCTAAAATAACAACCATGAATTGGTAACGAATGTTCCATGAATATTCTTTGCTATATCGTGAGCTTTCCGCAATAACTTGCACCCGCTTCTAGTAACATGTTAAATATAGAGCTGGATACTTTTCTGTGGTAATTAAATTAGTACTTCAATAGATTTTTTGTCGCTTCAGTATACATGGTGTTAGAGGAAATGGTAGATAATTAAATATTGCCAGTTAATAATGGTCAACTGCTTCAAAGGAATATTGTTTTTAACATCTTTTTTACCTAATTGCGTCAAAAGAAGGCTTACGAGTATATAAGTAAGTAATTCAATCTTTATGAATATCATTTAGGGTACCCAAAGGGTGTCAACGGCAGTGCCTAACCTACTAAGACTCCGCTGTCCGCCCATCCGTCTGTCCCAGGGCTGTATCTTTTGAACCGGAATATGTATGTATGTAGACAATTGAAATTTTTAGAGAGCGTGTAGTAAATGGCCGCTTTAACAACAAATAATAAAAATAAAAAGAAGGTTGAAATTAAAGGGGCCACCATTCAAGACGCGTATTTTTTTTGGTTTTTTGGTCGATCACCTCTCAGGCCGCGCGGCGCGATTTCGCGACATTGCAAAACTAAAGTATAAGAAACTAGTTAGATATTGCACGGTGGAACGGAACCATTCACGTGCAAGTCCGACTCTCACTTGACCGCTTTTTTCTAGGGAAAGTATTGCAAGACTCTTAATAAATAAAACGACATGGCATTCCATATAATATTTAACGTTAGTGACGCTGAATTTGCTCATATGCTCACAGCACTCCCCAATTTAATATAATATTGACCTGCCTCTTATTCAAGAGGTCCCCGTCACCCCATGTACATCTGATGTTCAATGGGGCGTCGAACTGCTCCACGTCCGTTGTCCGGAGGCCAATTTCAATGGAATAACTTTGATTGCTCTCTGGCGTCTGCTGCGGTAAATGGGAGACAATCTTTTAGATTAAAGTATATACAGTTACACATACAGGATATTAATATGAATAATTCCTACATACTTGAGAACCCTAATTTTTGTGTGATCCGATGGCATCACACGGACTTTTACTTCAGATCATGGACAGACTTAACTCAGGGGGTCAAAGACAACAACAAGGTAACACGCCACCCATAATAAGCTAAAAAAACATAATGACCTTGATTGACCTCAATTTAATAATTGGTCACAGATATGCGTTTCTGGTGGTATGATTGAGGTCTTCTGTGGTGCAAGTGTCTGGGCATAGGGAAAATAAGTCACTGTCTGATCAAAAATACACGTCTTTACGTACATATTAATAAAAAAAAAAACAGACAATTCTAGTCCATAGTTTTACACTCACACATTTAAATGATAAACTGTTTTAAATTGTAAACAGATAAAATCCCAAAATAAAATTGTGATTAATTAAATTTAAATAATCAACAACTAATTAAGAAAAACAAAATACATATATAAAAAAGCAGAATGGTATATAAAATTAAATGTCAAATATAAAATTGTCATATTTATACTAATGAGTCTAAAAAAGTTGTGTGACCTTAGAACTCTACTTCATTATCAAAAAATTCTAAATCTAACGGCTGATTTACATTTGCTTTAGATAGCTCGTAAGTTGAAGAAGTCGAAGATAACAATAACATCACGCGTGTAATTCCCGAATGGTAAGGCAGACTGTAGTACACCCACATTTTGTCAGAAATAGCGGGCGAGCCATCAACCGGGCACAAATCTAGACTGCAGACTGCTATGAGAAATTTTTGATGGGAAACACCCAATAACTATATGCCCGACCTGAGAATCAAACCCAGGACCTCACGGTCAGCAGTAGCACTTGCAGCCACTAGACCAACGAGACTAGTAGGAAGAGGAAGAGATTTTTTGTTTTTTTTCTGGCTATGGAGTTGATGCCGACAACTCTGCCAGCGTCACCTTTAGACGGCAGCGGTGGGAAGTAGTATCAAAACATCAGTATTTCATTGTGAAGGTCAGGTGTAAATGTCAAGGAACGTAACTAATGAAAATGTAAACCAGCCTTTATAGAGTACATTTACACCATTTGCAGAGTTTAACCAATTGTCTATACTCACAGATCTTTGTTTGTTTTCGACTGCGGATGTGCGAGGTTTTGACCTGTTATTCTTTGATTATGGGCGTCTGTTGAGTTGCCGGCGCAGCGCCGCCCCCGGCCGCCTTCCTTTGATCCCAACTCAACTGCGTCTAATTTTACTTACTAGGTCACCTTTGGCGCAGTCTCTCATTCCTTTTTTCAGACAGTTGACAACACCTCTACGAAACAAATCAACTTTTTTTAAACAAATATCAAAGATGGGTCTAGCGATGTCCAGTTAGTATCCAAATTATATTCAAAATGCTATAAGATTATGGAGAAGATTCTGAAAATGTTCTTTCTGAAAACTACAGTAAACAATGCCATTAAAATAACTTTAAATGCCCGCCTGTTTGAGGTAGGTGGATGTCTGTGAAATTGAAACGTCCCAGAGATAAAGTCAACAGAAATTATATTCCCCTCTCGAACCATTCCTGAAACGCAATTATCAGATACAAAATACGTTTTCTCAGAAGAAGGAAATGCGCTGATTCGCGACCTTCCTAAGCTCGTTTAATTCCCAGAAACGGTGGAACAAAACTCATACTTGTATCTGTATTATGGGCCATTCAACTGAGTTAAAACATCAGAGGACAGAGGAGCACTTAGTATCTACGTAAGGAGACAATTAGGGATGATGACAAAAATTTTTTTTTGTCCGTCAATTGATTTATCAATAAATATAGGACACGTAATTTTTCTTTTTGACGTAATCAAAAGATTACCGCGATACATTGAATTAAAATGTGCCATGACGTCACGAGTATGTAGATTTTATACTTACTTGTGACGTAGCAACCCCCACTCCCCAACTTTAATGCGTTTTATCTTTAGTCATTTTTTATTATTATGACAAAGCAAAAAATACGAGTGTATCATCATCATCACCCAGGCATCATTCCTATTATCAACAAAGTTATGGGAAAAGCAACTAGGTGTGGTGCGGAAATGAAAAAAGTCTTTTTTTTACGATTGAATAAGTACCTACTACATTTTTCATCTAAGTGCACATTGTATAAGACCAAATTTGTTTTAAGGAGATTTACTGTACCCATTCTTTCAGTAATAAAGACTTTTTAATAATTTAATAATTTTATGTACCTACAGGCAAACCACTGTCCATTCCAAGGTTGCTTGGAAGAGATACCAGAAAGTGATAAGGTCGCCCATTGTATTTATTTGTACTGTATTTTTTTTTGTTATGTATTTTTCTGGTGTATAATTAAGTATATATAAATAAGTTTTGAAATGTAGTTTAGTGTTTCGCATTACGCTACATATCCATATATTTGTTTTCTTATATCATAACGAATAACTGAATTACTACCCCTTTTGTAGAGCTCTTTATGAAGGTGTAGAATTATGACATTTCAACTTTGGGGTTTATTTATAAACGTTGCTTAACGTTGCGTTATTCAAACGTCAAAAATGTATGGTTAAACGTTCGCTAATCATTACTTAACAGTAAACAACGTTTATGAATAAACCCCTGCATGTCCCTGGGGTGACGACATAACTGAGTTGCATCTGGTATTAAAGTCATTCAATACGCGGCAGTGAACGCACACCAACAAGTTCATAAAATAAAAAAATAAACTTAAATAAATAAACTGTTAGGTACCTATATTACTTTTTATTCCCTGCCTCATTGCTTCCCCCTAAGTACCCGCGTAGCGTCTAGTGGAGGCTATGGAGTTAATAAACGGTAAAGATGTTTAATAAGCACGATCTTATTGGCTTCAGCTAAATGGAAGCTTCATGATCCGTAATTTTCAAGTCAACTGTTTTATTATTTAGCCTCGACTCTGTTCGCAAGGATTACGGGCTTAAACTTTAGTTTTCGTTAAAATATTTACGTGAACGTTATAGAAGTTATTAAAAATCCAATAATATAGACTTCTTTCATCTAGTAGAAATACAATGTAGTTTTATTGGAACGAAGTTCCCTTTCGCGCGTTGCGAAAGGGGGCTAGACGGAAAAAATTGGGACCAAAAGTTGTAACGACACTTTTTATTTTTTATTATAACGCCATCTGTGAGCGACCACAGGTACTAATTAGTGGCATGCCTTTGTGAGGTTCATTCCATAACTTCGTTCCATCCGGGTGTCCCTTGACACCTCTCAGCTTATTTTTATTTTAGATTTTTGTTTTAGCATATAATTATAATATTATATAGGTCGGTACCTACATTATAATAATTATAGTTTACTGTAGATAAAATAAAGTAAAATTAATTATTTTACATCCCATTCAACCCCAGAGCTTGTACCTACTTTCTAAATCTTTCTTAGGTGGCCAGTAGTTTTCAGTTTCTATGCAGAATTGCACAATTTAAAACCTATAATATAAGATATATACATCTATTTAAGTCTCCATTCCCCATATAGAATGAAACTCCTAACCAAAACTCTAACTCGAATATATCAAAATATCACCATAGTTTATTAATTGACTTAGAATCTCGAACAAGGCGAAAACTTGATCAACAGAGCTCGCAAACCTCGGACCAACGCATAATACAGAGCAAGTTGAATTAGTTTGGTTTGCGGCCACCGCACACTGCCGGACACTGCCGGACACAGCCGGATAGTGCCGGACAACACCGCACTTAAGAACAGCTAGTTATGCTCAAGAACCGATCTACTGGTAACCTAAATATTGTCTGTACACATGATAGTTGAAGGAGATTTGGTTTCCGGGACCCACTTTATCAGCCCAATTGTATTTACTATTATTTTTATTTTGTAAGTATCTTAACTTAGGATTCAGGTAATTTGGAAGGAGTACGAGAGGCCGAAGCCTGCATCTTACTCCTTAGACAATTTTAAAAGGAATGAGACAACAACCGACTATTATCACAATACGACATAATATTGCACCCAAGGACAACCCCCGTTTGCAGCAGGACTAAATATGCAAGATATGGAAATCAAAAGACATTGAATTATGGGTTTGGGTGGCTAAACTGAGGCTACCTAGAACTTTGGAAAGGCTTTGGCCTCTGTCTAACCAATGTTTTTAGACAATACATGACGCGGATAAAATGATAGGGGGTGACTTGCACACTCAATAATGGGCCCCCGAAAATTGCCGCTAGCATAATGTTACGACATTATACAATGTGGATACTACCATACAACAAAAAATTAAAATACTGGCACTACTATTGCTTAAGAGTATTTTGGAACTGTCAAATAAATCCTTGCTACGAAATAAAAAAATGAGTTTTTCAAACAAATTAAATGTAATGTATGGCGATCCACCCTAAGCCTATAAATTCCGTTTATCCAACTAGGCCTTGGGTGAATTTTCAGGCATACATTTCAGAATATCCACCTTAGGGTGGATTTTTGGGGTGGATAAACGGAATAGCCCGAGCCAACTATGGATTTTGCCGGGCTATAATGACTAAACTATTGAATATATTCAATTAATTTTTTGTTTACAGAATGGGAACGTCATTATGGACACGCCGTTTAATTTTTTGTTGTATTGTCTTCTCCACCTTGTATAGTGTCAAGGGGGCAACAATGTCCTGAGGTGCTTATGAGGAGTAGAATGGTATTCCACGGCTACCAGGAAAATTCCGGAAGTACGGTCAAGATCCCTACCAGCACTTAGTAGAATATATACCTACTACCTTCCTCCGTGCACAGTTGCTCTTGCAATCTAAAGTCAAGTAGGCCAATAAAGGCAAGAAAGAGGTGGGAGCTCCGTTCCTCGTCAATGTTCACTCTGGCCGGTCATTAAAGGCCTTTACCCTGCAGAGAAACAGTAATAGGCAGGTATTATTTTATTGCATCAATGTGCATGAGCAGTGGTGGCCCAGTGGTAACGGCCCCAGCTTACGGTCATGATTTCGAACCCAAGGCACGCTCCTCTGACTTTTCGGATTCATGTGCGTATTGTATAATTATCACTGGCTTCAAAAACGGTGAAGGAAAACATAGTGAGGAAA
Organism: Conistra vaccinii; assembly: GCA_948150665.1. Classification (NCBI taxonomy): domain Eukaryota; kingdom Metazoa; phylum Arthropoda; class Insecta; order Lepidoptera; family Noctuidae; genus Conistra; species Conistra vaccinii. The sequence goes on from OX411324.1 coordinate 2,233,907, forward strand.
GCAGTATATCCTAGAACCAAAAATTCGCAGACATGTCTCTTCTACCAACCCGCACTGGGCCCGCAAGGCGGATTACGGCCCGCTCGCTATCTATGAGAGGAGGCCTGTGTCCCAGCAGTGGGAACATTATAGGCTGTCATGCTTATGCTATGCATTATGAAATTTACCTCCTAACTAATATTATAAATGCGAAAGTGAGTTTGTTTGTTTGTTACGCTGAAAACGGCTGAAATTTGGCACATGGGTAAACCATGACCTATTTTAAGACATAGGATACTTTTTATCCCAATATACCCACGGGATCTAGAGTGATGCTGGTGAAACCGCGGGGCGCAGCTAGTAAAGGAGATCATTTATAGTGGGCTAAATTATGAAAGTGCCCAACAAAAAGAAAGTTATATTTCGTTAGAACATGTTAAATTCTCCTCACTTTTCACTATTGGACCAAATCTGTAGGGCCATTCCCTGCGCAGTTATATGAGTTTGTGAAATACTGTTTTCCCAGAAAATAATATGTTCTAACCAATTATAAAAAAAAAAAATTGGCCGGCACTTTCACATTTAGCCCAAAAATGTATGGACCGTGAATGTTCTCCTTTAATAATCACACCACATTTCTCGGAGAATCCTGCCCTAATATTGACTGCTGTAAAGGAAGTGCAACGGTGCATAAATTAAGCTGTTCGAGCTCACGAAATAGCAAGAAATAGCTTGTCGCTTGGATGAGGTAAGTAGTTTCACAGGAATATCGCGTTTACGGTTCCTGGAGGTATTAGGGGTTAGGATTTAGTTGTGAAATAATGCAAAGCATGTTTACGGAAGGAGACGAAAGTTTAGCTGTGGAAATCTGTAGGTACTGTTAAGACCTAAGCCTTTATGCTGTTAGAAATATAAATAATATTTATTTGCATAAAACATGGTATATTAAGTAGTTATATAAAAGACATTATAGAGCATACATGTTTTGCTTGTATCCTAGCATGCAAATATTATAGGTTACATTACAAATGTTTCCTGTCAGTAAATTCTTTTAGGCTATAAAAATTTGGCAGTGTATAGAGTGCCACCAGTGGCACTCTATCCCTACCGGATAAAGTGCCACTACAGGCACCCTAGTAACACCGCCTCGGCCCGGCCAAAGTGCCGCAAGCATTGGATTGTCATTGTCACTGTCACTAAGTCACGTCACTTGGTATTTTGTTTGATTGTCGAGGTTAAATCGCTGTAAAACACCACATACCCAAAACATTACATTCTCTTGTGCCTAAACGGACCCTGGCACTTCGCCGGCCGCTACCGCGGCACCGCTCGCTACGCTCGCTCGGCTCGTGCGTTGTGTGGTCACAGTTCTAACCTAACCTAAATAACAAGTGACAGTGACAACGCAACGCTCACGGCACCCTAGACGGGCCGAGGCAGTGACACTAGAGTGCCACAAGAAACTCGCGGCACACTATACACTTCGATTAATTAGAGTTTAACCATTTATGAAGTATTCTTTTAAACAATACAAGATCGAAAGTTTTTAAGTCACTTGGAATATGATTTATACATACGAACACACCTGGCCAAACAGCTTTTATTATATTTAGCCAGTCTTGGTAAATCATTTAATATAAGCCTGTGAGGTTTTCATGCAACTTCCGCGAGTAGTTTATAAGTTGATGGTTTAGAAGATTAGAAAATAATAGAGAGCTTGAAGAGCTGACAGAGTGCGTCATCTTGGAAAATTTTATAGATTACTTTGATTTCATTTAAATAATTACGAGTTTAATTTCTAAATATATCTTTTATTTCACCGACCTTCTCGGTGTGAATAATATAAAAACTTGTGGGTTTATCTAATGTATGTTTATTCTTTAGAAGGTAGAAAAGAATAGAATACTCAATTGAGTACACGGTAGTAGAAGGTAACACTAGATTATAATTAGAAAGATCTTCGCCTTCAACCGCACCTATCAAAATTTGGTTTCAGTGCGTTTAGTGGAAGTGCAGTTGAAATCAGTGCATTGAGTGGAATACCTCTAAACTAAGGCAGATACTGTGCAAAAGAATTTAAAAACTATGTTTGATTGATCACACAGGCTTTTTTCAACATGCGAATTTTATTTCCCAAATATCTTGCACCAAAATATAGAAACGGTAAACTATAAAATCGTAGAACGCAAAGTGAGGGAGTGTGGTGAGGTACACCGAGCAGTAATCTTATATTATAAGTAAGGTTTTCGGGTGGTATGGCTCACTCTGCGTCCGGCGCTCGGCGTGGCAACACGCCGTGTTCGGGTTTGCGACAAGTCAATTGTCGTTTTTTTGCGATTATGATGTTGTTTCCATTGAGAATATGGTTCAGTTTGATGGATGCCCTTCAATATGACCACGCCTTTCTGATACAAGCTGTTTATGGCAAAATGTAGTACAATACACGTGTGCCTACCCATTTAGGGAACACCTACGGATGTAATGTTAACAAACAGTCTTATCAAGAGGCATCGTATTACCCAGTTACAGGATTGTGGAGGTCTGCTATGCAGTCACTCCATATAAAATACTGGTATGCAGCTACATGCGGTTAGGCTGGAAGCTGACCCCAACATAGTTGGAAAAGGCTAGACAGTTGACGACGATTCTTCGTGACTTTCAACCATTCAAGTAAATCTACCCATCTATTATATTATTTTTATTTGAAATTTTCTTATTAAAAATATAAAATTTTATGATATTAAAAATTAAATAAATTAATAAAAAATAAAAATTAGCCGACGCGCAGCTTGCAAAACAGCAAAACTCAGCAGAAACTCGAAAGCATTCCTACTTACTGCTTATTACGTCCGGCCTAGGGTTGACGACACCATCATGTCCCTTTTACGGCTTTATCAAAATCCATTGAATTATTCCGATGCAACTTTAGCAGGAATGTAACGACTTTCCCTTTATTAGTCTCACGCTTGTCATAAAAGTCGTCGCGTAAAAAGAGCTTTATAGGAAAAACTTTTTTTATAGCGAAGTATCAGCAGATTGAGTTTATTGTAGTTTTTGAATTGAAGTAAAGTAGAGGAATGACGGACGATTGTGAAAATGTGGGCCGAGGCGAAGCCGAGGCACAAACGTGAGTCCATCAATGCCTGGTTGCGGAAAAAGCTAATAGAGTACCTTCTTTTCTCAAATAGTGCGTGGGAATTAAAATTGAGTGAATTAATTATAAATTCCAGAATCAATGACGAACAACCGAACAACGATAATTTTCCACACGTCAATTATGTTCAATTGTTGCTTCTTTACTTAAAATAGCTCTATGTGTAAGCCAAATCGAATCAAACAATTTATTTGGCCGCTAAACACGACATAGATTTTCATACAAACATTGCCAGCCGGACGCTCGCATGTATTCGACCAGTATCGCAATTTCGATATACCTCGAAGAAGGTTGTCAAAATAATGCTCGAATTTCCAACCATGTTTGAGAAAAAGAAATTCTCAACCCTGTTAACAACAAACTACACCTAGAGCTATACCTATTTAGCCAGTTCATCGATTCCCATGGTAATATCGTGCTACCAATGTTTCGTAACGTTCCATTGCATTCCCGTAATCCATTAGCGACCATGTAAGCATTGCAAGTAGTGACGAGAATATAACCTCATTTATTTGTTAACTTATAGAGGCTACTTTAGCTATATTGTTGTAGTGGTCGCAAGCGCTTTAAGCGCTGATCATGGGAGTTCGATTCCCAGGGCGGGTCAAGTGATATTGGGTTTTTTTTATCTGGAATTTCTCAGTAGGAACCCGGAGTCCATATTTGTGCTAGGTTGGTGGCAATAGGCTCGCCCCCCATTAATAATAAATAATAATAAATTATAATTGTCGTATCTGAGTGTATTTTACTGTGTGTACATAAATAATAAAATAAATAAATAAATAATAAAATGTATTTTGGTATATAATGGTTCCTCTCTCTAGAGCCTTGACCACCGGCAGCTTGGACCCTGTTCCTGATGCCGATGGGCGACTATTTTATTTTGGTATAATATTATAATGGTTCCTCTCTCTAGAGCCTTGACCACCGGCAGCTTGGACCCTGTTCCTGATGCCGATGGGCGACTATTTTATTTTGGTATAATATTATAATGGTTCCTCTCTCTAGAGCCTTGACCACCGGCAGCTTGGACCCTGTTCCTGATGCCGATGGGCGACTATTTTTTATATTTTTTATTTTTTTTATGTCTTTTATTTAAGAAATATTTATTTCCAAAAGGGTGCCTCGGGGAATATTGCTTCGTTTTTTAGAATCAGACGGGGGACGCTAGCGTGTCTTCTAAGGACAGATTGAAGGACAAAGAACTGACGGACTATTAGAACGTTGCAATCAGAGTATAGTTGTTTTGTAGGATATCGATATCGTTTTCGTAACATCACTTTCAGTATAGCCCTTTGTGCTCTTTGCACTCTGATCAGACTAGTTTTAGTTGCACCACCCCATACGGTAATGAAATACCCAATAACGGATTGGCACAGTGCATAGAAGACCATTTTTAGTGTATCAGGGTTTGCCGACTCTCCTTGCGACCTTGCTGACCTTGAGTGGTTAGCTTGCGTGTTCTGTACTGAGCTCACGCAACGCGTCGTACGTCCAGCCAGTAATAGGACTTGCTCATCAAGGAGCGCTGTCCCCGATTTGACGCATTATTAACTTATTATACATAAGACAAAAGGTATTTTAATAAAACACGTATACTCAAAGATTAATATTTTAATTACCTTAAAATGGTGAAGGTTTCAGAAAAATATGCTTGATAGCTTTTGCGTAATTCTCAGTTTTTTATTCGTGTTAGACACAACTTTACAAATTAATTTCAGTATGTAATGTAAACATAATCTAAAATATTCCTATATTAAATTATTAATAAAATGCTCTAATTTAACATATATTTTTTCCAAATCATTAACACTACTCGTTTAGACATAATTTTTGGTATAAAATCATTAAAAGTAGCTTATCGTCGCCTCTCATAGTTCTAGAGGTGAGGGCGTTAAGTTGTTTATCCCATCATAACCCCTGCATCATTGTACGCCAAGATATCCTACATTATCAGTTCTTGTGAGTGCTAGACTATTACATGTGACTTAAACATAACTGGTGAAATATGAGTGTACCATAGGTACACATCTGCTTAACCGTTGGGGTAATACTGGGGTGATGTTATGTATGTACTGTGGGTTTCTAGTAAGAAGGTTACCTTTCTATGTATTATGAAAATTATACCTTTTACAATTTCGTGGAACTTCATTATTTGTCTTTTGAAAGCCTTAGCTATTTTACAGAATGTTACAAACGTTGGCTAAAAACGTTGAATATGCATCAGGGCTAAGCTCAAAATCAACTAAGCTGCCAACAAACTTGTTAAGTATTTATTATTTTAGTCAATAGTTTACGCAAACCACTAAAGTTTGTATTTATAACCATTAACCAAACTGTTGCTACACAATAGCGTGGCTTGACAATATGCCGGAAAACAAAGGGTAGAGAAAAATAACATAGTTAACAGCATTGCGAATAACATTTGGAACGGTGTGCTGCGTTGCGAAAACATGTTGACCCACAATTTAACATTCACCCCATACTTTATCATTCCCAAAATGAAAATATTGAAGCATACGTTTATCAAAATTTAAATTTTCGATCACGAGTATAATGTAGGTCGTACGTTTAAATTCTAAAATGCAATTTGTGCCGGTAGAGGGCAGAGTGGGTGAGGTCTGAACTCCATTAGAATTTATGATACATGTAGGGGCCGAGAGTAATTAAAAGAGCCCGCAGTGGGAAATAACACACCGAAATACTGTAAAGTTATGGTATTATACTGCTGGAGCTACTTTGATAAATGGAGTTGTTTGTTTTGAAGAGGTCGATGACCAACTTATGTAGCGTTAAAACTGTTTCGTTTATGATTTAAGCGGCTTAATAATGTTTTTCATGTAGGTAAAAGAAGGGAGACTGTATTTTGTGTACATGTCTGTTTAAAGAAATTTATTCTCATAAAAGACTACAGTCACTTACATGAGAAATAGGTTACAATAGTGCTTAATAATGGGATTTTCGTCGATTCTTTTAAAATTATTTTTATAAGTGGGTACTTCTGTCACATGTCTCAAATGGATTATCGAATCCGCTGTTTTACATAACCGCTAGCTGTTTTACAAAACGGAGCTGTATTGTAAAACACCTAGCAGTTATGTAAAACAGCTAGCGGTTATGTAAAACAGCAAAAATTCAAAATTCCAAAGTCATTTATTCAAACTAGGCTGAGACACAGCACTTTTCGAACGTCAAAATTACATAAGACAGTCCCCCAAAAACGCCCGCCCTTCACCACTTCATAGTGCTTTTTGCTGCATTGTGCTTAAGCTGGGAAGAAGAAGGCAGATTCGTCAATCCACCTGCTTCATATACCCAACTAAATCAAACCAAAGAACTTAGCAATAAGATAATTATATTATATAACTAGAACAACATTTTATTGTAGACTTTTGTGTTAAATTTCAAAGTGAAAATGGAAAGTCTAACTTTACTCAACGCTTGTGTTCTTTTTTGCAACTGACTGCATTACTTGCATGCATGTATTTGGCTGCCTGTAAGAGCCCTGTGTCTAGACTCAAGGCTATTCATGTACGTTTACCTACAACGTAAACATTTTTGTAGGTTAATCCGTGACCTTCACATAATTTTAGATATATTTTAGCAAAACCGTACCGTGCGAAAAGAAATCTGGTCCACAGCACTTCTATACGCAATTAAGAGGCTTTTATAGGCAGCCGTATGGCCTTTTTTATTACAGAACGTTTAAATAATTTTATGAGATTGCGTTGCCGAAATTACCCCATTAACTTTTTTAAACAATCTCATTTTGAGTTTTACTTTCGCGCGAGATTTTGTTTAAATGCAAAGTAGTCCTAAATCACAAAAGTCAGTTACTCGACTAATTATCTATGATGCCTCATTGGTCTAGTGGTTGCAAGCGCTACTGCTGAGCAAGTTCCTGAGATCGATTCCCAGGTCGGGGGATAGCTTTTCCGCTTGTGTCCGGTTGATGGCAGTATACTCACACCCTATTATATTGGTCTTAAACATGGCGAAATGAGGGTGTACTGTAGGTACACCTCTGCCTAACCCTTTGGTCATTACAGGCGTAATACTAAGGTTATTTAATAGGAAACAACCCAAGACCCAATAGTTGTCTCTAGACCTACACAATAAGCAAATGGTCAATCGAATGCCCATACGAAATAAATGTGTGAATGGTCAGTCTACGGTTTCCTTAAGAATACACTAGTCGAAAGGCTCGAACTCGTTGGTAACTAATATGTATGCTAGTCTAATTATTTATTTATTTTATTTTGTATTTATTTATCAATTTTTTATTGATTTCGTTATTAATTTATTTAGTGAAATAGATAATGGTTTATAACGAAAACGAGCGCGTAAAATTTTATCGGCCGCAGTGACGGCTGTCATGAAAATCATGGCAGCGGGGTTTGACTTTACTGTGTCAAAAAACGCTGTCTAGGAAAACACACCAACTTACTTTCATAAATAACGTTTCAGTGACGTCATTGCCGGTAAATTGCGGGTGCTATGTGGGCGGCCATCGTTCTTCTAGAAAACTATAGGTTTAGTGCGTCTGTGATTTGTGTTTCTAAACACACCTACGGTACACCAGAAATTCCGAGTGTGGGAAATTGCTTCTCAATTCAATTCAAATTCAAAATATTTTATTTCACATAAACCAACAAGGGCACTTATGAAACGTCAGAAGCTAGGTGCACGGTTCCAAATGGTCGTTTCCTATGGAGAAGAGCCGGCAAGAAACTCCACGGCTCCTCCAATGAACCTAACACCCTCTTATCTCACCTACTGATTATAAGATCCAAGAAATAATAATAATCAGCACATATTGGCACACTGCAAGGCAAAGGCGTCCCTTTCCTTTTTCCACTCACCTCGATCCTGAGCCAATATGGACCAATCCTTATAAGAGTCAAGTTCGTCTCGCCATCTACGCCTGGGTCTTCCACGATGCCGCTGGACGTTTTCAGGAACCCATGTTGTAGAGGTCTTAGCTCACAATGCATCCGACATACGGCAAACGTGTCCGGCCATGTCCCACTTGAGCTTGGCAGCTTTTTGGATGACGTCAGCGATTTGTGTCTTAGAGCGTACTGCGCTCCTTCGCTCGCTGGCAAACCTGGAGCCTGATCCTCTATTGAACTGTCAAAGACCAGGTTTGAGCGCTATGGAGAATACGAGTACACATGTCATGTTCAATACGAAAGATTATACAAAAAAATCTAAATGATTATAAAATAAAAATAAATATTTATTTGCAAAATAAGAGTCACGGTTACATAAAAGCTGTGCCTCTCAAACTGGGTAGTTAACCTGTATCTCAGGAGACAGTTCCCTTCCTTAGTACATAATTCAGTTTATTTACAAGCTAGGTACAATGCTAATTGTTACATTAATATTAAAGATTTAAAAGTAAGTCACTAAAAAATTTCTAAAAATGGTTTAATGATTCTTAATCTTTTTATTTCATCTAAAAACAACATACACGCTTGTTATTCCCAAAAGATTAGGCAGGGGTGTCGTCTGAAAAAGCAAGTAGGTATTATTGTCAACCTCATTTTGGCAATTCACAAAAATTACCAATAATAAAGCTGGAATCGAAGGCTTTTATGTTTCGAAGCTGTAAAACGTTGCAGGTGTAATATTTCGTATTACGTTTTTTTTCTCATATTTATAGAGCACAAAGAAAAACGAACCTGTTGAAATTAATGAGGAGCGTCGTTAACGCTTCGCTCTTACGAATCGAAAAAATTATTAATGATAGATGATGAGTTGAAACATAGTTTTTTTTATGATTTTAACTGAGAGTAAACTAGGATTTGATTTAATTGATTTTTCTTTCTTTCTTAGGCTAGGAACTCACGGACCGGTATTCACCCGCGCCCGCCACGGTTGCGGGCCCGCAGCTTCTGTAGGATGTAGATTTATATGCAAAAAGTAAGAGCACATTTCACGACGCGTTTTACACCCGCAGCCCGCGCGGTTGTTTGCGGTTCCCGCGGCACCGGCGGGCAACTTGTAGAATCAAAACTAAGAACTCACGGAGCGGTTTGCACCCGCGCCCGCCGCGGTTGCGGGCCCGCAGCTTCTATAGGATGTAGATTTATATGCAAAAAGTAATAGCACATTTCACGACGCGTTTTTCACCCGCGGCGCGCGCGGTTGTTTGCGGGTCCCGCGGCACCGGCGGGCAACTTGTAGGATCGTGCGGGCGGTGGTCACCCTCCTCCTCTAGCGGGCGACCGCAGTAGCTGGCGGGGCGGGGGGTACAGAAATCCGACGCCATTTTTGCACCCGTCTTGTGATTATCGCCCGCCAAGTTTGCAGGTCTCTCAACCGCGACGGAAATACTCGTACGAACACGTACCTAATACATGGAAATTTAGATATTAATTTTCACGACGCGGTTAATGACCGCGGCGGGCGCGGTTGAAAATTAACCTTAGCCTGCCCGCGAAAATCAGCGGTCTCGTGAGTTTTGAAATAAAACCGCAGATCCACGACCGCAGCGGGCGCGGGTGAAAACCGCGCCGTGAGTTCTTAGCCTTTAATTTAAATCCTGCTGGGAAGAAAAAAGGTTAAATAACTGCAATAAAACTGTTCAAACCAGACTGTAACAGCTATACCATGTAAGGAATTTAAAGACATGCCTCAAATATTTTGACAAGTTCTACATGAGGTTTTTTAGGGAGTTCCTGAAATTAAGGAATCCAATCATATTTTAGTACATACAAATCACTGAAAACGCTAACTCCAAAACCCTCATAATTTGTTTAACAGTTCAAACGCTCCATAAACTAACAAAAAAGGAATAGAAACGAAAGTATAGACCGATATTGCGGTTCTGCACAATCGTAAGGAGGCACACATGACGATCGTAAAAAATGTGAATGGCATATTGAAATATTTCTCGCGACCCTTTTTCTGGCCAATTTTCCTTAAGGCTCTATGTAACGCCGATATAAATCTGACTCGCAGCCCGTTACAGCTTCTATTTGTGTGTTTATGGTAAGATGGGGGCTCTGTTTTTGGTAATACTTGAAGATCGAACTGTAATATTGTGGGGTACCTGATATTATTGGCAGAGCGAGTATTTTAAGGTAACCTTCTAGTAAGTCGTAAGGAAGAGTTTGAACCAGATTTTGCTCCGTCAGGTGCAAAATCTGACAATCTCTTTCATTTGAACTGTTAAACAAATTATGAGGGTTTTAGAGTTAGCGTTTTCGGTGATTTGTATGTACTAAAATATTATGTATGATTGGATTCCGTCATTTCAGGAAGACCCTAAAAATCTCTTTGTTATTTCTACTATTTGCTTTTTAGAACTATAATATTTCAACCGTTTTAAGCTTTTTAATCCATCTGTCAAGATGAAAGGAAAACTTCTTCATATCTACTTATTAAACATCTTGAATTCAGAAACACACAACACACAGCCTAACTAACCGCCATTGGGTCTAGAAGGTTGAAATTTTGGAAGAAAGGGTTTTTTTAAATCATCCCCTAATGTGATAAACATTCCTAAATTATTATTTTTATAAAACCCCGACACAAACAATTTCTCATTTCTCTTTTCTACTCCATCACCAGACCTTGTTCACCATTTATCTATAACCTATTCATTGAGACCATTCCAATGAGCTCAAACACGTAACGTGTGCTGTAAGTTGTTAAGGGAGTTGGGTATCCTGCAAATTCCAGGTGATGCTGCAGCAGCAGTTCAAGGTTACTTTGTTCTTCTAATATTATTGAAGTAACAGAATGACGAATTTCAAATCGATTAGACCTGTGGAAAATGTGAACATATTCCACAGGTCTTATCGATTTGAAATTTCATCCATTCATCAACTAGAAAAGAGCTGATAATCTTCAAACAGTAGAACCCTTGAAGCATAGCTAAGAACACTGTCGATCAAGTCACCTTCCAAACAAAAACAACAAAAAATACAATCGGTTCAGCTGTTTGGGAGCTACGATGGCGCAGACAGATACAAAGATACAATCGTAAAACTTATAACACCCCTCTTTTCTCAGAGGGGTTAAAAACGGGATGCAAGTTTGTATACATAATTAGCCGATGGGAAATCCCATAACATTTGATCATTTTTGCGAAGTGTCTAGTCGTCCGCTCAACGGATGAATAAAAAAAAAAAATTGTCGTCCGACGGTCGAATTTATCGGACGAATTTATTCGTCCGTTTACCGGACGACTAGCAGCAGCCTAATTTTTGACGCTAATATTTAGCTAAAATACCTAACAACCTGCTATTTACCTATTAACGTCAAAAAAATGTTTTACATTTCATAAACGTCTCATGATCCTCTGAACTTGAGTTAATTACATTTAAATTATAACGAAGATCTTGGCAAAGTCCAAAGTTTTTAGTCCCGTTAAACATTTTAACGTTTTTTATTGATACATACGTAACTTAGGAATGTTGCTAATAGACTTGGATGGTTACCGAATACTTACTTGATTACCTCCTAAAAAATAACCTTATCATTAAATAAGATCTACCATTGGTCTCTTGTTTATTACACGAGTATTTGAATTACGTAGTTGCGGTTTCGATATTTTCCATTACCTTCAGTGGTTTTAAAGACCTCCCTCCGTAATAACATTGTCATCACCAGCTTGCCTTTTTCCAATGTTGTTGGGGTCGGCTACCAGTCTAACCGAATAACTGAATACTGGATTTTGCATGGAGCAACTGCCTATCTGGCTTCTACAACCCATAAACTGGTTAATACGAACCCCTTGTTAAGACTGGTTATCAGACTTTCGGGCTTCTGATTACCCGTAATGACTGTCAAAGAACAACAAGGCGGGGTCTCTAATATGGATGGTTACCCATCCATGGACCGACCTTGGCAAGCGTACCTTAACCTTCGATCGAGCCGTGCGGTTGTTATTATTTAGCCACGAGCCCCTCATACGTAGTCACATGTGGCGTTTTCTAATTACACGTTGGTAAATGCCACATACCAGGGTTACATCCAGGAATACAGGAAGCGGGGCAATAACCCTCGGAATAAAAAATAATAGAATAGAATAGATTAGAAAATGTTTATTTTCATAGAAGATGCGGACTTGCGGAGGAATGAGGTAAATGTCGTGAGGAAAGTTTTGAGTATGAATGTTAAGGCTATAAGAGTAGGGGAAGACCAAAGAAACGATGGATGGACTGTGTGAAAGATGATATGGCTAGAAAGGGGGTGACTACCGAGATGACGACTAATAGAGAAGTATGGAAGAAAGGGACATGTTGCGCCGACCACAAATAAATTGGGAGAAGGGCAAGAGATCTAGTAATAATATTACTAGATCCACTGAAACATAAAAACATAGCCAAAGAAGTCCATAAAACTAAACAAACTAATGTAAAGAACAAAAGAAGCGGGCTGGCTAGCTGGGATGACAAATTCAAGCAAAGATGTGAATTGGATTCTATGAGACAAGCAAGAGACAGAGAACAATGAATATGATTGGGAGAGGCCTAAACGCCAAATAGGCAACTTCCTTAAATATAAAGTAGAGAGCACTAAAAACAAATCTTTCATTTGTTAAAAACAATGAAAATGAGAATTAAATAAAATACTAATACAGTTAAAAAAATAAAAACAACGATATTTTGATATAATGTAAATAGTTGTGTTTATGTGTTTATCTACATTTTACATGCAGATATAAAAAAAAAATACAGGGTGGAATTTTTGAACCTCACCTGTAGATAGCAAATTTTACTCAAAGAAAACATTCCTTTATTTTTTTAAAGAATCAAATCGACATTCAAAGATGTCGAAAATTCGCTTCCCACATTCAAGAATCGAACCGGCTAAAATCCGAAAAAATAACATCCTGTATTTTTATGAGTATGAGGAACAGGGTGTAAAGTTCACTCATCCACCATAGAAAAGGGAGGATCCTCCTACCAGACGGGTATTATGTCTGGCGGGCAACTGCCCATATGTTGGTTTCGGATAGTCTTATCTATGTTATTCGCTCAGTAAACTCTAACTGCGAGATGTAGGAATTGTGTGACGTCATGTCTTTTTGTTTCGTAGTTTTTTGTATGTGGCGGTCTAACCGCTACATCACTCCCCTCCGGAGACCGGACGTCGATAGTGGGCTGAGTCTTGGATCTTGCGATGCTTCACAGTGCCAGTTGTGGTTCCAGTGAGTCGGAACCGGGTGCCGCTCAGTTCACAGTGGGTCGGAACTGTCTGCAGTGATTGCGGCGATGGTGATTGTGGTTCCAGTGAGTTGGAACCGTGTGCCGCACAGTTCACGGTGGGTCGGAACTGTTTGCGGTGATTGCGGCGATTGTGGTGATTGCGGTGATTGAGGTGATTGAGGTGATTGCGGTGCTTGAGGTGATTGCGGTGATTCCCCAGTGAGTCGGGGTGGCGTGGCTGAGGGTGATGACCAGGAATGCGCGTTCGCTGCATGCTGGTGGTCAGGATACCCGTTGAAGCCGTGGGTGCTGGCTGGCTGTGTGACTCGCCTCACGAAAGCTTGCGGGAGTGATGATGATGACGTCACGCTGAAGTAGTTGCACGAAGGCTGCGTTGACGTTCATACTCAGGGTCACCAATTTAGGAGTATGAGGAACAGGGTGTAAAGTTCACTCATCCACCATAGAAAAGGGAGGATCCTCCTACCAGACGGGTATTATGTCTGGCGGGCAACTGCCCATTATGTTGGTTTCGGATAGTCTTATCTATGTTATTCGCTCAGTAAACTCTAACTGCGAGATGTAGGAATTGTGTGACGTCATGTCTTTTTGTTTCGTAGTTTTTTGTATGTGGCGGTCTAACCGTTACAGGATCAATCGATAGAGTCAATCATAAAGACCAAATCTCTCTTAAAAACATGATAAATTAAATGCGTAACAAGCATGATAAATCAATACTCATCGTGTCTCCGGAGTTTAGTTAGCCAATTTTATTTAACCCTGACTTGTCTGAAGCCCAGATTCTACCACTAATATCATTAACATTTCAAAGTCCAATACAGTTCCCTACCAATCCTACAGTTTTCCAATGCCAATCTACTTCAATCTATTTCACAGAGCTTTATTTCAACTGTGACCGACCAAGATATTCCGTAGCACGTCGGTATATGAGAAAATTTTGCATTTTATACAATTGCAATTTTACCGAAGAGTTGTAGTTTATGAATAAGATTTGCTTTAGTTTTGCTATTGAATGATTTAAATTGAGGATCAGTTTAGTGGATACGATGCAATATAGTATATAGCAGTATAGTACACGATGCAATATTTTAAAACTATACAACGTAATGTTAGGTTTTGCAACCAAAAGACGATGTCAATTTTCGTTAAAATATAATAGTTATGACGTAGATGTAAATAATTAATTTTACAATTTAGCATCAAATCTAATCGAAATCAAAAATATTTATTTGCCAGAATATGGTACATAAGGTGTTGTAGTAGATTCGTTTCAGCATATCCTGCCATAACATGGCGTGCAAATTATATTCACAATTTGTGATGTCAATTATTCTATTCTATTTTTATTAAATGTCAAGCAAAGTCGATGGCGACTATTCTGCCAATGTCGAAAGTGCATTGGAAAAACAAGTGTGCATATTTTTTTTTTTAACCTTCAAGCGGTCGCGCGGCGTCGAATCGACCGCACTCGACACATTTTAGTTCATAATATCGTTATTTCTTATCGCATGTTGTTCTTATTCCTAGTAGCCTGTCATTGCTTCACTATGCAATAAATAAACATTTTACCACCCTTCTCCGCGCCCCCTGGAGCGTACAGATTGCATTTGCTTTGGTCACGGCGCAGGCGTCTTTCGACGCCTGCGCCGTGACCAAAGCAAATGCCTGCGCCGCCGTGAGCGCGACGCTCAACGCGAAATATTATTTTTTGGAATATCATCGAATTAAGTTTGTAATAGTGTTTATTTATATAAAAATGGCTCGTAGAGTGAATTAGACATTGAACTGACAAAAGAGTACGTTCAAAGAAGGGCTACGATGGTGAACCTGCCAAGAAAACTCAAAAGAAACATAAGAGAGCATTTGAATATGAAGACGGTAGTTATGAACCAAGCAGTACCTAGTTCCAGCAGCACATGCAAAGGCAGCTGCAAAATATGCCCAGCAAAAAAAAGGAGGCAATTAAAAACACAATTCACATCATGTCTGAGAAATATTTGCAGGACCCACACTACATTCATTTGCAATTAATGTTATCAAGTCAAAAATACTGATTCTGAAGAAAACTAGACCCAAGTTCATGATAAATACTTTGATTTTAATTATTTGATCTCATGCAGCATACTTATTTTGTTATTTTGATTGTTTTTTTATCATATAAAGCTAGTTAGACGTATATAAGAAGATATTGTGTTGCCAAATTCCTTATTTCATCCAAAGAAAATTTAAGTTTTTTATTTTAATTTATAATTTTGAATTTAGCTGATTTCAAGTTAATCTTTTTCGTTAAATTGAGTCCTAATATAATGATAACATGTCTAAATAATAAATGATTAATAATTAATTCGTGTTTTAAATCCCTGTAATATCCAATACGCGCGACCGCTGCCGTTACAAATGACCGCGCGCCCGCTTGAAGGTTAAACAAAAAAAAAAATTAAAAAAGTATTTGAAGTGTCGTCAATTATATTAATCGAATATATATTAATCTAACTTACAAATGACAAATTATATTGATCTGTCTTCTAAATATTCCTTAACGGTATATCTTTTAAATAGTAATACATAGTTTGAATTTTTTTTTTAAACATTGTCTGCAGTAAGTCTTGAAAACTATTTGCTAAATGTTTGTAAATAAAAATCGACATGCAGTATACATTTTTTTTTTTATCTTTTTTTTTCATCGACTTTCCAAAAATCCGTAAGGTTTTAACTCCACTAACCAAAGTCAGCGAAAAAGTCAAGTGCCAGTCTATTTACAAACAAAAAGGGGCGAACTCCCTTAACATCTTAATCATTCCAAAAGGGCCAAAGGCAAGTTCAGCGATAATAAACGCCTAACCAGTGAGTGTTCGACCGAGATACAGCCGTTTAATGGACCGCTGTGGCAAAAACAACGCTGTTGCAACCCAAATTATAATATTGGAGTTCCAATTGCATAAGTTTGTGCTATTTGCTACTTCGCACTATCGTGGACGCGGGTGGGGAGGCTCGCTGTAATGGAACTGGGTTTGGTACCAACCCAGAATTGGCGAAGATTACCTATTTAGTTTTTATCTTCGTATTTTTGATGCTCAAGGAATGAAAATAATTCGGATAGTAATTAATATTGCCGACTCGGAGTCGAGGTATTTTACTTCAATAAAATTAAGTATTTTATCTTCTATAATGAATAATTATATAAAAATCAATTGCCGTGCGAAAGTCTCGCAAAATCTCGAAAATGGCTCGACTGAATTGTTTTTTTTTTGTTTTGTTCGCCTCAAATTTTGTTTTTCCTATACCACCTCGGTTTAGGAAAAACATTAAGAAAAACACGAACGAACAGCCGAATACTTGAAAAAAATGTATACGAGTTTGAAACGTGGTACGAAGTTCACCTGGTGTTGGATAAAAAATGCCAAAATATCGATCCCATAATACAAAGCCTTTAATACATATGTACGTGCATTGGCTTTGTATCCCCCTCAAATACATGTGGAAGGTTTAACGTACGAATGAATTTTAGAGATATTTCAAAATTGGGTTAAGTAAGATGGATTTAAAAAAAATAAACTACTGGAAAAGCAAATCTCCCGCGAGCGTGGCTCTAATCCAAAACTAATTAAAACTGCAAAGAATCTCTTTATTCATTTTCCTTCATTTTAATTTTTTCAATATTGTGCCTATGCTAGAACCTAGTTAATTATTCACAATTAATTTCGAAGAGTTTACCACGTAACAAAGAAAATTTACTTTATTTTATTGTATTGTATTGTATTTATTTATTTCTCAGTATATGGTACATTAAGATCTTACATTATAAAACTGTTTCACACATACTACCATTGCTGGTGTAGAAATATTCAAAAATAAGCTAGGTACATGCAAATCAGAACTAGGTTACTAAGTACATACATTTTATGAATTTTATATAAAATTATGAAAATTTGGGTTAAGTTTGAATGTCAAATTAATGGACTCATCATACATTCATCAAAAATGGATTATTTATAATGTCAAAATATTAATAGTTTAATTTAAAAAAAAAAAAAATGTAAATCTTATTGTCAGAAATATAAATCATAATGTCAAAGAATAAATCATAATGTCAAAATATAAGTCAAAGTAAAAAAAAAAAAAAATAATTAGAATGTACAAGAATTTATAATAATGTCAAAGTGCTAATGTCATCATTAATAAGATCATCGATATTAAGATTTTAATTTCAATATCAAAAAGTATGATTCAAAAATTCATTGACGGAATAAAAACACATGTCTAAGAGCCAATCAAACATCTTACGTTTAAACTTGGCAATTGGTAACATTCTCAGGGCAGGTGGTAATTTATTATAAATTTTAATTGTCATACAACTAGCATTTCTACTGTATAACTGCAATCTTTGAGCAGGTACTAGCAATTTCCCGGCATTTTTTTTGTTCAGCCTTTCGGAGACTTGTACATAATATATGTATTATACATAATATAGTTCTGTATTTTTGATGTAGGTTACATATCAAAAATACAGAACTATATTATGTATAATTTCTACAACTGTGACATGCTTGGCAATTTGTGGGTGTACATTATTCATTATAAATAATTTATCGAAGTGTATAGAGTGCCGCAGGTTTCTTGTGGCACTCTAGTGTCACTGCCTCGGCCCAGTTAGGGTGCCGTGAGCGTTGCATTGTCACTGTCACTTGTTATTTAGGTTAGGTTAGGTTAGAACTGTGACCACACAACGCACGAGCCGAGCGAGCGTAGCGAGCGGTGCCGCGGTAGCGGCCGGCGAAGTGCCAGGGTCCGTTTAGGCACAAGAGATGGGAATGTGGTGTTTTACAGCGATTTAACCTCGACAATCAAACAAAATAAAAAGTGACGTGACTTAGTGACAATGACAATCCAATGCTTGCGGCACTTTGGCCGGGCCGAGGCGGTGTTACTAGGGTGCCTGTAGTGGCACTTTATCCGATAGGGATAGAGTGCCACTGGTGGTACTCTATACACTGCCATAATTTATTAAGAATATTATAAATGCGAAAGTAATTTTGTTTGTTTGTTTGTTACGCTTTCACGCAAAAACGGCTGAATGGATTTGGATGAAATTTGGCACATGAGTAGACCATGACCTGCATTAGGACATAGGAAATATATTTTTTCGCGATATTCCCACGGGATGGAGATTTACGCGGCTGTAACCGCTAGCCTAGCTGGCTAGCGGTTACAGCCGCGTAAATCTCGATCCCGTTCATTATAAACTACTGGGTACCGAGGAAGAAGAGGAAGGAAGGATTTTTTATTCTAGCTCGGTATTCAGGCATTTTAGGTCATGATCAAACAGCAGTCTTACGTGTATGCAACTTATTATGCAGTTTCCTTGTGTGTTTCACTAGGGTCCAAGGCTTATTTTAATAATTGATTTTTTTTATTGTTTTTGCTATGAACGATTGTATCGTGCACGACTTTTTATATCGTTCTCACAATATGTACCTATAATTTCAACATTGATGAAGTTACCAATATTTTGATTCAGAAAAGTGTCTCTAGAGTTTCTTGACCGTTCTTCTCCATAGGATCGCACTACACTTTGGAATGGGCCACTAGCTTTATTTTTCTGACTGACCGACTCCTAGACAATTCAAAAGTGAAAATGGTAAAATGGTGGTGTGGTTCTGTGTATGGTTTAATTTAAATAAATGCTTTTATTTGTTTTAGGTTCATATGACGTCACTTGACATGACGAGCATCAAACGCGCTTGCCCTAACAAACATAATCATCTGCTCTCGGCATTGCCACTGAGAACTTTGACAAATTAGTTCATGCTTTATGGCTGCTCCAAACTTTGTTTAAATGTAACACAGGAATAGCATTTCAAGCCTCGGTAATTCTCATCAGACCAGCAGTCCCACAGTGTTTTAATTAACTGTTTAATTGTCTGATTACTCTTTGTTACCGGTTTTTGAGGTGGGACTGGAATGCTGTAAACATTAACCGAAACTTAGGTTGTATGAATAAAGTCTCATCATTTCTTGTGAATTTGGGCGATAATTCTATACTGCGTCAGAAAATTGTACACCACCTATTTTGACGATTTTGAATTTTGTTTGACATAAGCATTAATATGACATGTAACGCTTAATTTGACATATTGAAATTGATGTGTTGGTAGGCATTTACCTATCTAAACGTTAACATTTACAAAAAAATAAATGTTGCATTACGTATAGAGAAGTTTGTGCAACAACTCCACAGTGTTGTTCAATGTTTTGCATACATTAGTTATAGAATTATGTAATTATTTGGTACCAAAAATAAAATGTACGTTGCGTATGTAACGTTTGCAACTTATGTAATTATACTTTTGAAAAAAAAATACAGTAATTAATCTGCGTATTCTGGAAATTATAAGAAAATAACACGCTACGTTCCATATTATAATAATATTCGAATTTGTGTTTTAATTAAAGACCTTTCATTTGACGACCTTATTTGCCACCCACGCGGTGACCTTTCTTTTAGATACGTCGTTTTTTTTTCTATAAATACCCTGTAGCCATTAGGATCAAAAGTATTTTTATTATAATTTTTATTCACTTCTGTTGTTGTATAGAAACTCTAGCCTCCAGCCTCCAGCGTCTAGCCAGTCAGTCAAACTTTTTTTTGTAAGTTTTAAGCTCTGGCCATATTTGGGGCGAATACCGCGCGGGATGCGGGTTGCTACTGCGTGGGACGATTGCTTTGATGAATAAGAAGTCACGTGACTATTTGCGCCAGTTTAAACATTTCCTTAGGTTTATTTAACACAATCGGCGCGAGTGAATTTCGTGCCACATCCCGGGATTCGCCTTAAAAAAAGCGACTATGTCGGACATAAACAACTAGGTACCTACTCATTTTGTTTTTCTAGTACCGATACCTACCTATTTGGTGTCTTTAATTTATGTAGGTATTCTGTTCTTTTTTATTTAATCTTCAGCTGTAATTTTATGACTTAATTAAATTAATAAATAATATATTACACGTGTCCCTACTGGAAGCTGTAATTAAACTGCCAGGCACTATTACCTTATAATTTTGTTAAATCAATATTAATTAACATCATTCTATAGTCTCTTTGAGTAGACATTTTAATTACTATCTCTGATTAATTGGTTTTATTCTTTGGCTAGCTGTCGCCCGTTTTGGTTCGCGTACGAACTTCAAACTTCGTTGGATAAGCTAGTTGAGTTTCGAATAAACCTTTTTTATTTCACCTGTAATCTTAAAACTTAAAAAAAATGAAAATTCGTAATTCAAAATATTTTATTTTGGTCATTTCCTATGGAGAAGAGCCGACAAGAAACTCCACGGTTACTATTTTAAAAATTGTATAATTTCATCTATTATTGTATATATTGTCATCTATTGTAGTTGTATCTCGCTTTGTCAAGACTGGTTGGCGATTTCAGCACGATGTTTTCCTTCATTGATATCAGAAGTGTCCAAAGAAAAACGGAGAAAGTACCATAATTAATTGACAGAGTCACATTGGTACTTTCCCGGATTTAAACCCACAACGTCGTGCAAGAGACGCGGGTCTTAACCGTAGTTTGAGCCTTTAACTTAGTTACGGCGCGCGGCGTGGACATTTGTCTACGGTACGGCACCGGCCTCCGTGCAACGGCACGACGGATGTGTCCACGCCCTTAGAGCTATAGTTACGTTTTAAAATAACCTAAAAATGAAATGTCATAAAAATAAAAGAAGAAATTAAAACAACCATTTGGGTACTGAAGACAGACACAACATTAATCTTCGCTATTGTCCATCTGTTTGACAGTGTAATAAAAAACAAACAAAAAAACTAAGTAATATTTTCTTTTACCGTTAAAAAAATAATTAGAATTCGTCGCGCTCATTAAAATTCGACGTCGTGAGATCAAAAAGCCTTAGAAATGATACACAGTTGATTCAAAACACATCGTTTTCTATTTCAACAAATTGACATACCTAACTACGTAGTACTGAAAAAACGTACAAAATAATCATTGGTGTTTTTCAAGTCTTCATCAAGTCTTCATTTTTAGGATTCCGCAACCAACCCATATAGGATCACTTCGTTGTCCGTCCGTCATTCCGTCAAGAACCTTTTTCTCAGTAACGCGTGGAGGTATAAGGTTGAAATTAACATCAACCCCTGGAGCTCTAAAAAAATCAAGCCATAAATCAACACAATAAAAAAATATGACCATTTATGCGACATAATATTTTAATACTCGCAAATAAATCAAAACCTTCAGGGTACGTTCCGTTGAACAAGAATCATGAAATTTGACAGGAAGCAAGGTCTCACAGCACATGTAAAGGAGAAAGTCTAAAATCGTTAATATGTAGTTTTTGTTTTAGCGATTACAAACTTACCTACATTTCAGTTAGAGAATTGAACGTGACGTACCTATATCGATGTATGGGAGAACATGTTTTTCAACTACAATGTTAAGTTTATTTTTGGGATAAATTCATTCCTACTACGGAACTCTTCATTGTGAGTGCTCCGACACGCACTTGGTTTTTTAGGGTTCCGTACCCGAAGGGTGACAAACGGAACCCTATTCATAAGCCTCCGCTGTCCGTCTGTCTGTCAGCGAGCTCTATCTCATGAACCGTAATAGGTAGGCAGTTGAAAATTTCACAGATTGAGCATTTCTATTGCCGCAAGAGCAACAAATAATAAAATTAAAAATTAAAGGCGGGTCGCCATACAATAAAATTAAATTTTGAAAAAAAATTAATCTGACCCTGGAATGTGGGGTATCATTTTCTAGAGCTCATTGAGTAGAGAATAAATATATATTTTTATTTGTTTTTATCTTCAAAAATGATGAATTAGGGGGCCGTAGAAGTTGTCTGTTTTAGACCATTTTTGTACGAGCTCTATCTCAACAACTAAACAAATTAGGAATTTGAAACTTGTGTGTATCATGTAACATATACTGTTTATAATCAACAAATACTAAAAACGCCGATTTATAACGTATTTTATATAATATGGGCGATTTTCTGCAACTTAAAAAAATAATTTTGTATTTCATGCTAATATTATGCGATATAAATTCCACAGACTATTTAATAGTCGGAGTAACGACATGGAATTAGTAAGTACCTACTATCATGGCAGCATATACTATTTCGATCATTTAAATTTAGATCATCCAAAAAGGTCTACAAAATAAACTTTCTTCACAAGATTTTAAAACCGGCCAGTATTTTTTGAGTTTAAGAACTTTATCGACTTTTTTCAAAGTATCCCTAGACAGTGTTGATGTATGTACCTCATGTTAAAAATACACCCCAATAGACAATATATTCAGTAACATTGAAATGAATGCTGGCAAATACAGTGTACTATTCAGTTACCTTCAACCGTTGTGGATACAATTTCATATTGAGAAAAATTATTGGTGTAAAAATATTCGGCCACGGCGGCCAATCTCAACGGAGACTGGCCTTCGGCGCGGGAGATATTATAGTGCACAAGTGTGTGCGCAGACACGAGTGCAATCTCTCTTCCCTCACTCTCATAGTCCGATGGGATGTGTAAAAATAATAAGCAAGAAATAATAGATTTCTGTATGACTATCAAAAATAACGTAAATAAATACCTGTGTTGACCCGTGCGTTTGCACTGGCGAAACATTCACGACAAAACATGTTGAAGTCTCTATTTCCTGTCAAACATTGTAACTATGAAAAATTGACAGAAAATAGAGATTCCAACATGTTTTGTTGTGAATGTTTTGCCAGTGCAAACGCACAGTTACGAGTATAATTAAAATTTGGCGTACTACTTACATTCTATAGTCTGATGTAGCAAGAGAAATCCTTTTATTTATAAGTAACTAGCTTTACCCGGCCCGGCTTCGCACGGTTAGCACTAAGTACTTATCTACGGCGCACCTACCTTTCCTAATTACCTATTTCTACCTACCTACCCTACCCTACTTACCAGGGTAGGTAGGTACCTAACCTACCCTACCTACCCTACATATCTACCTGCTTACCTACCATATATACCTATTTATACCTACTAATACTATGTTAGTAGCAAATAAATAACTTTGACTTTAGTTAATGCATGTTACTGGATAAAGTTAACTTAATATTTTTCTCTTAAAAAATAAATGAAATATACTCCTACACCTATATTTTAACACAACAACATTTTTTCATTAAAATTAGACAATTTCTTTACAAATCTTTGTTTTTTTATAGCGCCTCTGTTGTTACCTTTACGAAAGTATTACAAAAATTCATAGTGTTAAATCTTGTACGACATGGTATGGAACCCTTCGTGTGCGAGTCCGACTCGCACTTGACAGATTATATTTTTATTTGTCTCTGTTTCTGTATATTCAAGGCAATGGCACGTAAAATTTAATCGGAGAGGCAACCGGATGGCGATTGGTAATCTGGGTCTTGAAGTGATACCGAACCCCCCCGTACCATCCGAATGGACCCCAAATGGGTGGGGGCGGAGATATGGTGTTAGAAGGGCATATATATTTTTTTTTTGACCTGACCTTCGAAATTTTAACTCTAATTCAAAGCAAGGAATTGTGTGTATCAATGCAATCCGGTTTTGTCAAAATTGACCCTCATTTTCAGTTAAAAATCATCGGTAAGTAGTTGCACGAATTAAATAACGCGTAAGACATTATTTCAATTATAACGATGTTGGGGGGTGGCAATTTTATTTTTACTATGTCAATAGGATATAAACTTCAAAGCAACCGCATTTCCATCCAGTTGCCTCGTCAAAAAAAAATGTTATGACCTCCCAACACCATATCTCCGCCCCCGCCCATTTGGGGTCCATTCGGACGGTACGGGGTGATTCGGTATCACTTCAAGACCCAGATACCCAATCGCCATCCGGTTGCCTCTCCGATGAAATTTTACGTGCCATTGCTTTAACTAGTAGCCACTTGTTTGTTTTTCAAATTCTATATTATCTGTGGACCTATTTTTCATGGCATCTTATTTAAAGCTGAAACCTTGTATATTACCAGAACACTCGCGAAATTACATAACTTTTTAAATAAAAAGTTATGCGAAAAAAAAATGAATGGCAATCGAAACTTAAAGCACTTTATGAAAACTCAAAATTTCGATTGCCATGCAAGTAAAATGAAAAAGATATAATTACAGCTTTTTCATTAAATCACATTCACAGATAGGACGCCGGGCAAAGTTGGGGCAGTTTACCTCTTTAGGTCATGACCATCAGCTATCCGAATAGCAACAAATATATTTAACTTAGATCTCGTAAAACTTGATTAGCTGTTATAATTTATAGTAGAAGAGCTGAATATTAGTCTAGATCGGTGGTTCAAAAAAAAAAAATCCGGCTGTCTTTGGGGACTGCCGATAGAAGTGAAAACTAAGTAACTTTTTGATTCTCGCGTTGATGTCTTTCATTAAGTAACTTTTTGATTCTCGCGTTTATGTCTATCGTTCGAGCGTTAGGTGACGATGACGCGATCAATTATTTTTGTTCACCCAAAAAGTGAACGCGCCTAAAGAAGTTGTCACTTCAAAAATCTTGACTGTCCAACCCTGAGGAAGCAGCTAAGCACCTGAATGTATGTAACCAATTATTCAAGTAAGGTACGCGACGTTATCATGGCGCACATTTGGCACACTTCAGAAGTTCACTTCAAAGTTGGGGGAGGATAATGGTAAACCTCAACGGTTTACCATTATCCTCCCCCAACTTTTTTATAAAATCACAACGCCCCTTATCTGCCTAGGGTAAAATCAAGGAGCCAATGAAGTGTGCCAAATGTGCGCCATGATAACGTCGCGTACCTTACTTGAATAATTGGTTACATACATTCAGGTGCTTAGCTGCTTCCTCAGGGTTGGACAGTCAAGATTTTTGAAGTGACAACTTCTTTAGGCGCGTTCACTTTTTGGGTGAACAAAAATAATTGATCGCGTCATCGTCACCTAACGCTCGAACGATAGACATAAACGCGAGAATCAAAAAGTTACTTAATGAAAGACATCAACGCGAGAATCAAAAAGTTACTTAGTTTTCACTTCTATCGGCAGTCCCCAAAGACAGCCGGATTTTTTTTTTTTCAAAAATCTATGGTCATGTTCAGGTCCACTGTGGGGTAATTGCGGCATAGATATAAACTGACAGTATTTATCGCAATTCCTTTAATTTTTTTATTATATTCTTTATTTCGCAATACAAATCTCGGAGGAAACACACACACCCATTTTGGAGGGGCTCGTGGCTAAGTAATAACAGCTGCATGGGTCGAGCGATCAGATTAAGCTACGTTACCCCTCCGTGCCTCGGAAAGCACGTTAAGCCGTTTGTCCCGGCTTTCATTCGTGGATCTTTGACAGTCGTTACGTCAGAAGCCCGAAAGTTTTACAACCAGTCTTACCAAGAGGTATCGTGTTACCCAGTAACTGGGTTGTGGAGGTCGATATGCAGTCGCTCCATGTAAAAAAACTGGTATTCAGCTGCCTCGTTGGCAACTGCAACTGGTATAGTTGGGAAAAAGGCTAGGCAGATTGATTGATTTCGGACTACACATCAAGTAGGTACACACACTCCTTATAGTGTTAGTAACATTGACTTAAAACAATGTTAGTAAACTTTGACGTTCAGCCTCATTTTCCTTCAAAATGTGTTAGGGGCCGCCTCCACGAGCAAGAGAATCGCGGCGATATTATCGTCGTGCCACGAATTTTTATACATTCTCTTAGAGGCCGTTTCCACGAGCGAGAGAATCGCGGTGATGCGACGAGTGGCTGAATGCGAGCGAAACGTCATCGTATCACCGCGGAATGTGCGCGCTGTCCCCGTCAAACACGGCGATTCCAATACGAGTCGTCGCGACGCACACTGTTCTTTGTAATATGGGAAGCTTGGCCAAAAGTATTTTTCAATATTTATGCACGAATCTAGTTACATGCGATTATTTTATGATAAAATATAACATTAAATAGGCATTTGAGGATAGGTACATAAGTTAATTATAACATACTAGCTTTCGCCCGCGGTATCGCCCGCGTAGATGTCGGAAATTATCCCACGGGAACGTGTTACCGGGATAAAAAGTATTCTATATGTTAATCCAGGCTATAAACTATGTGTGTGCTTAATTTCATCCAAATGTGTTTAGCCGTTTTTGCGTGATTGAGTAACAAACATACAAACTTTCACATTTATAATATTGACATTTTGCGAATGGGACATTCTGCGTCAAGACCGTAGGAAAATAGGATCTTCCAGTGGAAAACATGTCTTTTTTATTTCATGTACTACCTACATTATAACTTGGGAAACTGAGAGGATCAGTTTTTTTCTTATCAATTTGTACTGATTAACCAAAAATTGATCATTAATAAAAAATGCTAACGCTTTTTCTGGAGTCGACTTGGTAACCCAAATGGCTTTTCAGGCGTCTTTAACTTGGCAGCATCTGGTAATACAGACCGACCTGAACTTCTTAATTTCATCGACGCTGCATAACATAATTCAGATGTCGATATTGATTGCCGTAAAACTTCACTTTTTCGTCTTTTTGATCGTTCACTGCTTTTATCAAAAGATAAGTTGGCCGACCAGTTTTTGTTACATAACTACAAAAGTATACATATAGGAAACGTCTCCGTATGTTGTAACCATCCTGAATACTTTGATTTAAATCTATATTTTTTCTGTTGAACTTAAGAAAGCGTAATTGAATCCAGTCATAAAATTACTGAGTATTTGTTTAATTTCAGGCATTTTATTCTGGTGGGCATTGGGTTTTTTCTATTACATGTAGTGTAAAATGTTTAAGTTTACTATCAAATGACTTTTCTGGGCGTGAAAAGCAAAATTCGACCAACTCTGACCTAGACATTGATAAAATAACTAAAACCAAAAAATTATAAAAATATCAACGGAATCAATCTTTAAAAACAATAGTAAATAATTGTTTTGTGAATAAACCTACATGGTATATAAGAGCCACCATGTTTGAAAACAGGAAAACAATCATATTGAATAAAATCATAAATGTTGTTAACTGAGATTAATTAAACCTCTTTCGTTTTTTAGTATAGGTTGTATGAGTGGCGGTAAAAGGCGGTGGGTTTTTTTACAGAAATTGATAACAGACACTGTGACCTACATTTTCTTAAAACAAACTATAGCACAGAAATGTACAGAACATCAACTAAAATACTCGTCTTTAAAAAAAACAACATATTTTTTTACTCGTCATGAAAAACCACAGTATTGTCTTATATACCTATCAAATTTATAATAACAATATCACATAGTAAATAACACATACCTGTGCTAACAGACTCTATTGTTAATAAATACAAATTTTATCAACGGAAAAGAATAATGAGCTCCGAATTGACACAATATTTTATGTAACTATTGCACTGCAACTAATGTCTCGTTAAACTGTGCTCATTACGACAGAACAAAAAAATGTACATAGCTTGTATTAGTAAATTGTAATGCACATGTTATCCATCTACCCTCAGATACCTAAAAATATAGATGAATGTATTTTTTTAAATTTTGACTTCTGGCCAAGCTTCCCATACCTCATAGAACAATGTGCGACGATACGCTGGCGGAATAATCCTCGTTCGTGGAGATTACCTGACGTAGAAGCGCGGATCTGTTGCGATTTTCTCGCTCGTGGAGGCGGCCCCTTAAGGTGTTGGTTAGGAAAATTCATATAGCCGGTTGATGACACCACTAACCCCATTAGAAATGCTGCACATTTAGTTCGCATTCCATTACTAGGTGTTCAACAAATGTCCTGTTCGGCCCAAAATTACCGGCTCTAAATAACGTTACTTAACGCTAGCGTTTGCAACGCGTTAATCGTACCGGAGCCCATAACAGTGACAAGTAATCCTCAACGACGTATTTGGTGCAGTTAGGCCGATGTAGATCAACGGTGGCCGTGCTCGGGATTTGTTGAATTTATTTGCTCGAGCCCGATGCCTCTCTGTATCCTTGTTCGGTTTGGGATGTTGAGTTACTGGAATAGGCAGCTAATAACGGACACTAGCACTACGTTCATTCCACCGCAGTGCTGCATGCATAATCACAATTTTAAAAAAAAACTTAAGAGGCAAGGTACAAATCAAAAAAGATTAAATCTTTTTTGATTTGTACTTTCATCAATACTTAGGTAACTACTTGCAAGTTATTCTGATATGTTGGTACTCAAACTTTTAATATATGGTATTGTCTGTCGTTCGTCGTCATCGTAAGCAAGTAATGAACGTTTGTCGTTTTCGGTTACTGTTTGATAAAAAAACTGGTGTCCTATGGTTATGCAATGAATGACGCATGACGGATCAAAGGTGCTATGGCATTAAAATGTATGGTTAAATGACTTACTCTTGACATAGCCACAGATGGGACACTCCGCTAAATCATTTAAATAAAAAGCATCCCTTGCTACGACACAATTAAGTGCAATTCAGGTCGCACAGCGCTGATTACATTACATTTAGTTATATTCATCTAGGAGGCCTATGTCCAGCAGTGGACGTCTTTCGGCTGATATGATGATGATGATTATGATATTCATCTAGAAGTTGCCTGTCTTTCTATCTCGTAACTCTTAGATCTTCTGACTACGTTACACTCACTGAATTGGCCCAGTAAGACGAGCCCGTCGCGTACTTGTAGCTTCATACCTAAACCTAAACTGAATTGATTTCGTTTTGATTGATACGTGAATTGATTTGATTTCGTGTTTTCCTTTGTGGAAAGTTAAACAAACATCTTTCTGGCCTATGCAAGTACCTTCATCTCATCACCATATCCTAAGCCACATCTAGTCTTTCTAATTCCACGCCCGCGTCCCCTGACAGCCATTCGCTGCTCCCGGTACCCGTTTCGATTACATTGACGTCACGACCTCACAGCAAAAAGATAAGTTTTAGCTCTAATGTAAGGGTTACGACACACGCGAGAGACCGGGATAAGGACGTGGACATAACTTACCTACTGATGGCTAATAGGCTAGGTCTGAACGTAGGCTTATTTTTCTGTAGGTACTTTTTTGTTGGACTTTACGTATTGTTGCTTTAACTGTGATACTTTTCGAACGGCGCGTTGTGTTCCACGCGCGCCACGCGCGCTTCAAAGAGATGCCAGCACAACTGACGGCGTCCGCTAGGGCCGATGCCTGCCGGGGTTGCGGGAAAGTCATAAAGGGTTACTGTGGCCCCTGGCAACGTACAGGCAACTGAAGGAACACGGGTGGGTTTTCGTCAGTAAGAGTCTGACACGCCCTTCCGCTCAGAGCGGGAGAATATGTTTTGTTGTGCGAATTTGGGTAAAATTACGTCATTCGCACAACAAACACATTTCCTCCCAAAAACAGATCCACAAGTTAATGAACAAACCCCGATGAGATACATACGTATCAGTTTTTCCGACAATCATCCTACCAACGAGTTCTAAACAAATAATGGCGGACGCATAGCCTTCTGTAAATCACAACACTGTGCAGTCTGCAGTCTGTAGTCAGATAGCAATCAGCGTTCCTGAACAACTTCTGAACCCTGAAACTGCAATGGAAAGGCAAAAACATCGACCCGTTTGGTGATTAATTTTAATTGCCGAACTTAGCGGTGTGGAGTTGTAGCCGATACTTGAAACTATTAATATTATTCGAGTTCTGTTACTTTAGAGTTTAGAGTGAGTTGTGGTTTTAGTTCCGCTTTTTTTTTAGTTGGTATTGTTATGTTGTTAAGGTATTCAGGTAGGGTGCTGCAGGTTTTCAATTAAATTTGATTTAGTGAGGCTTAGTGTGATAGGCTAAACATGATTGATAATTGTACGTAGCAAAGAATTTAATAATTTAAATAAGTCTTATACAGCGTGTCCGGACATGGACTAGCGATATTCTAAATACTTAAATATAAACTATTTTAAAGTACAATTTATTACACTCTAGGTTTGTAATAATTATTGGTTGAATTGCATAACTTTTCTTTTTTTTTTTTCGAATTTCACATATTTTTTCAAAAGTTATGGAATTGTGAACACATTGCTTTGTAATGCAGATGGTAGACAATATTATTGCCTTTCGAATAAGCCTATTTTTATCTCAGTATGACTAAAACTTTGAGATATATGATATTTTATGTAACAAAAAACAAAATGGCTGCCACATAGCGGGGAAGTGTATTGGACCCAAGCCTAGAGTGTAATTGTACTTTAAAATAGTTTATATTTAAGTATTTAGAATATCGCTAGTCCATGTCCGGATACACTGTATATATTAGTGTTGAAGGAGAGTTACTAAATTAAATTATTAATAACATATTATTAGTAGCTTCCGCCAGCGGTTTCACCCGCGTGATCCTCTAATATTATAACGCGAAAGTGAGTTTGTTTGTTTGTTATGCTTTCACACTGAAACGGCTGCATGGATTTGGATGAAATTTGGCACATGGGTAAACTATGACCTGTAGAAGGACATAGGCTACTTTTCATCCTGGATCACAGACAAAGTCGCGGGCAACAGCTAATATCTTTATAAATTAGCCTATTTTACTCAGTGATACAGGTCTTTTATTTTGTAAATTTCATTAATACTCCGTTTTGTTTAAGTATATTTTCTTATTTATTATGTTTTTACAATTACTGTTTGTATTTCCTGTGCGTGTCCCAAATAAAATATTTTTCTTTCTTTCTTTCTTTCTTTGATAATAATAGCATTCTACTGGTGAAAGAATTTATAAAATCTTTCCAGTAGTTTTCGAGTTTATTAATTACAAACAAACATACAAAAATCAAATCTTTTCTCTTTATAATATTAGTTTTATTTTTGCCATCGCTATTCGTAGCAGTCGCCTCTACGGCGCGTGGCGTAGGCCTCCAAATTCTAAATTGCTCTACACGCTTCCATCGCGCGCCTTTTGCATCCAGTCCAGTCCACAGAGTTGAGTAAGCAGTAGTTAAAAAAAGTTAGCTACTGCCCAATGATTATTTTATCAACAACGTCAAATACAACGGTTTACTGTTAGAAAACCTGATTTCACACACGTACCTATCGATGTCCACAATTACTTATAATGATGTATATATTTAAAAATAATAAGAATATTACAAGATGGCAACGAAATAAAGAACTTTTTGAAGTAGGTATCAAAAAAATTGAAGCATCAGAAAATTTAATTAAGAAAAACATAGGAAATAAATAAGTAATAAATAACAAGTAGGTATGTAACACTAAAGTAACAGGTATTAACATTCCCATTTCAGGTATACCTCGTTAAAACAACAATAGAATTAGTGGTGAAATGTTTTACGTTGTTTTAATATACGACTGCGTTAGACTAGACTACCCGTATTTTATGTAAATACTTTGAAAACAGAAAATAGGTAATGTTGTTTCATTTATGTCGTACACTATAATGTATGGAGGTCCGCTAAAGAGCCACAGAAACTTTTGATATATTACACATGTTATTGTTTTATGTTTTTTTTAACAAAAATATTGGTCGTTGAAAAGCAAAACGGAAGTTAACGAATAGTTATCTTTGTTTAACATGTTTTTGAAGATTTTACTTCAATTCTAGTGACATGACATAAATTAATCAAAGAATTAATTCCCTATTTTTTAAATTTTATTTAGGTATTGCTGTATTATGCTGATGGATCTTACGTGCTAGAGAAAAATAAACGTTACACTTTTTGATTTTTGTTCAGTTCTTGCTGCATTATGCTAATTAATCTTACGTGCTAGAGAAAAACCAATTGACCTAATATTACTAGCAAAAAAGACTGTAAATTGTTTCCGTGACAGACTGACTGACAGATAAGTCACAGAATAACTACTTAGGTACACCGGAGAAGACAAGAACAGCATTCATCATCATCATTTCAGCCGAAACACGTCAACTGCTGCACATAGGCCTCCCCCAAGCACCGCCACTTCAACTGGTTCTGTGCTTCCCCCATCCAGTGGATTCACGCGATCTTCACAAGGTCATCGGTCCACCTTGACCACCGGGAGGCCATCCAACGCTACGTCTTCCGTTAAGCAGTCGCCATTCCAGAAACTTTCGGCCCTATCGGCCATCTGGCATTTTTATGTGGCAGTGGGTAGGACACATTGGTCGCAGAAGAAAAGAAGATTTGTAAAATATGTACACCTAGTACCTAGTGTTCCCTAAGAAGTGTGGAGGTACAGGTACTTAGGTACATAA
Organism: Conistra vaccinii; assembly: GCA_948150665.1. Lineage (NCBI taxonomy): Eukaryota > Metazoa > Arthropoda > Insecta > Lepidoptera > Noctuidae > Conistra > Conistra vaccinii. The sequence continues at coordinate 2,266,461 of OX411324.1, forward strand.
TAATATTATGTAATAACTTTACAAAGCTTTCGATCTCTCAGTATGTCAACGAGATAAAGCAAAATAATTAGCGGGCAGCGACTAATTACATATTTAGTGCAATTCCACAAAACCGGCATAAAATTACGAGTAATAAATAGTAATTTATAGACATTAAACTTGAATGTTAAATTAATTTCGACATCGTATTGGAACCACCGCTCCGCTGATTCACTATCGAACCATGACAAATTGGAATTGTTTCGCTCACATTTCCGCTTTTGCTTGAATATCGCGGTATCCAAATTTAATTTACAAATTACATTAATATTTGACGGTGTGTGGAGTAAACTAATAGGGAACTATAAAAAAAATGGAACGGTGCGTAAAAATGGAACGATTTGGGTGGTTTACTTTATTTTTTGGGCGGAAATTGACAAACGACAGTCAAAATGACGTTATGAGTTTTCTCGTTTGATTTCAGAGGGGCTATTCCCGTATTTAGAAGACCTAAATAATAATATCTAGTTCTTACTCGGTCGACCAAGCTCTGCGCGGGTGTAAATAGAAAATGCTCAATTAACAGTATAGAATAGTTCATACTATTTCCATGTATAGTACATACTAATTCCATGCTGCCAAGACATTATTCTACGGTAGCCATCTTGTTCTATACTTTGGGCGACCAAAATACGGAGAAAACTAATTTTCCCAGATATGAGACCTAGCTAGATCGATTTTTCGCCCCCGTAAACCCCTAAACACATCTTTCATCAAAATCGTTAGAGCCGTTTTCGAGAACGTGATAACAAATATATAAACAAATATTGCTCGTTTAATATCTGGTAGCGACCTAAAAACAAACTACAAATAAAATAATTATTTCGAACTACGCAACAACAGGAAAATAGCGCCTGTTTTGTTCCACCTTTTTATTTAAAAACCCCCGATTCCTCTCTGATTTATAAATGCAATTAATCAGGCTGAAATATCATCCCAATTATCTCAGTGGATCCCACCGCTTTTTTTACGCCTGTTGTTTGTCGGGAAACGGGAAGTTTTGAAATAATAATTAAATGATTGGGTTAATGCTGTAGCATCTTGGTGTAAAATGTAGATTATGAGCAGAGATTATGTTAATTATTAACGTAGATATATTTTTTTTGTCAAATTCCTCGTGAATTTTAGTTTGTAAATAGTTGTTTATTTTCGTTTAAGGAGCCCTCGATATTAAAATAGGGGTGTTAAGTTAAAGGTTGAACCTTTGTCTATCTGAAAAGTTAACCAAGCAACAAGGTTACAATAATTTTAATAATGAGGGAACAGATGAATATTCATACATACCCACATACATACCGGTCAAAATCATAACCCTCCATTTAGCTTCGGCGTAGTCGGGTAAAAATTTATTACAATTTCAGATTATTCCTATAGAAAAGCTAGTTTTGCCACATTATTTATTTTATACACAGTTTTTTTGCAACTAGTATTACACGATGTCGAACATTTGACTTGGTCTTAAAACTACTAAGAAAGTTAGCATTCTTTTGCCTACAGTTTCACAAAAAAAATTGGTGCACAACAAATATCAGCTGATCGAAATCACATCTCTAGCTGCATCGATACGAGTTCCCAAAGGTAATCGATTACAGAGCAATTCGAGTGGAAAATCAAAACCTGTAGTGAACATGATGGACTGAAGACCGTGACGCGGCACGCATTGCGGTTGACATGGCCATTTGTTCCCACAGAGTAAGATATTTATATGTCACGACACGACTACGCTGCGTAAATGCAGTCTCAGCTCCAATTGATGAAGTTAGTCAGTGGATGTTGTAAGACTGGTATAGGGGCAGACATCAATTGTCTTGGTTTTGTGTTTGGGATTACTTACAGAAAGTTATAGAAACGAAAAAAGGTCCAAAACATCTCATATTATCTCACACAAAGTTTTTACATTCAGCAATAAAATACCGTTACAGTTGAAGACAAAAAACCCCTCTTTCAATACACGTAAATCCATTAATATATTTAAAACACTCAGCCTAGCCTTTTCCAAGCTATCTTGGGGTCGGCTTCCAGTTTAACCGGATGCAGTTGAATACAAGTATTTTATATGGAGCTACTGCCTATCTGACCTCTACAACCCAGTTACTGGGTAATACGATACCCCTTGGTAAGACTGGTTGTCAGACTTTCAGGCTTTTGACAAACCGTAACGACTGTCAAAGATACATGAATGGTACCAACGGCTTAACGTGCTTTTTGAGACTCAAAAGAGTCTCGGTATGTTAAGATGGTCACCCATCCGTAGAAAAACCGCGGCAATCGTAGCTTAACCTGATGGATCGAACCGTGCGGCTGTTATTACTTAGCCACGAGCCCCTTTCTAGTGCAACTAACTGTAGTTGCACTAGGAAGGTTCACGTGACGTATTTTGGGTACTGACCCAAATTACGTCATTCGCACAACAAAACACATTTCCTCCCAAAAACAGATCCACAAGTTAATAAAAAAACCCCGATGAGATACATACGTATCAGTTTTTGACAACCAGTGTCAGACTTTCGGGCTTCTGACGACCCGTAACGACTGTCAAAGATCTACGGGACCGACGGCTAAACGTGTTTTCCGAGGCACGGAGGAGTCTTGGTATGTAAAGATGGTCATCCATCCACATAGGTACCAACCCCGGCAAGCATAGGGTAGCCTGTTAGATCGGCCCGTGCGGCTGTTACTACTTAGCCACGAGCTCCTCAATTAATCAATATGTTTAAAACACTAAATTCAATTAAAAATCTTAATTCTTTTTCTGCTCATCCAGTGTGGTATAAACAGCCCCTCCGCTCACTCGCGCGGTTCAAAGGAGCCTGTGTTACGTTACGGCTCCGCTGAATATCATCATTTTTCCTTGTTACCAACAAGGTGGGTGTTCTCTTGTAAAGTTGCCGGGATTTCCCCTGATGGTGACAGATCATACATAGTATTACTCGGGAATATAAAGAAATTCATACTGTTACATTACCACGATGAAACATTACGTCTGCATGCGATCGTTACTCAAGCTTTTATACTTACTTTTATACTTTTTGAATGAAGTAGTTTATTGTGTGCGTGTTTAGGGGATGAGAGATAAGAATGGCAATAGACGGTTTTGTTGGGGTGCAGACATAATATCCCGTTTATGACGAGTACTTACATACACACGTGAAGGCTGCGCATTTTATTTACTACCAAGGAACCTTTTTCTCGAGAGAGAGACCACTGTTCTACTAATTACTATCTCACTCTGTATGTGTGTTTAAGCATTCAGAGAGAGCAGTGTTGGTGTCAAGCAATAAGATTGAGAGCAGTGGTGGTCCAGTGGTATCGGCTCCGACTTACGAGTCGTTGGTCGTAGGTTCGAACCCAAGCAGGCGCTTTAATTTGTGTAAATAATTTCATCACCACACTGCTCTCAAAACGGTGAAGGAAAACATCGTGAGGAAACCGGGCGTGTCTTAGAACCAAAAAAATTGGAAGACATGTGACATCTTCCATCCCGCACTGGGCCCGCGTGGTAAATTACAGTCCACTTCATCTCACGGAGAGGAGGCCTGTGTCCCAGCAGTAAGAACATTAATAGGCTGATTATGAACGTCTTTTTGGTGCGAGCTATTTGACAGTTAAAACATGACTCCATAAACGGTTTCATGTAAACATAATTAAGCTCAAGAATAAACACGACAAGCTTAAAATGTGTTTCAAATAAGTACGTATCTAAAAACAGCTGTGTTGCTAATAGTCTTTTTTTCAAAAAACTCAACTCATTACATAGACTAATTTAACTTTATTCCAGAGAGACGCAGTAATGGGGTTGTTTTTTTCGGCTTGCACTGTACAAAGTGAAAATAAGTCAGTTAAAAAAGTCATTAAACTCCAAATGGAGGGAAAATTGCATTAACAAAAAATAAAAATAAATTGAACTGTGTAAACATAATCTCATGTCATCGTCATGTGTCTCATATATCATGATTGTGTTGTATAATTATCACTTGCTTCAAAAACCGTGAGAAAATCGGCACGCCTGAAAGATATTTCTCGACGGCATGTGAAGCCAAGTCAGAGGCACATGAGTGGCATCAAAACTCTGACACTGCTAGTCAGTAACCACACGAAAAGAAAGAGATAATTAATGAAGAATGAGAATTATTGTATATTTATTTTGTTGTTATATCATTGTATGCTGCACCGGTCGACGTCATAACGTCAACGCCGGCTGTCGCTGAAAACCAGCGCTGGGGCTTTCTCTCGCATAGGGTCGCAGCATTATGCTGAGCGATGACCGTTTTGCGGGGATATGACGCATAATATTTTCCCTCAACTTGTTTCATTTTTTATTTTGTGTTATTTATTTGCATCATGATTGTTGACCGCTAATAAACGTATTTTCATTCTTTTTTTCTTAGATAATCTCATATTATTCAAATCCTAATCTACCAAGGTCAGTGACATCCCTAATCCGCAACTCCTCAACTAAGCAGTAAGCATAATAGGCAATAACAATTTGGGTTCCTTTCGACGTCAATAAAACGTCGAGTGTTTCTTTAATTTGAATTTTGATAGAGTTCTAATGAAGTCGTAACGAACTTACTAAGTTCTGTACTTGGACGCTGAGCGTGGAAAGGAACGTTATTAAGGCAAAATGTATTTGTTCTGTCTTCATCCTTGACAAATATTAATATTCCCGAGTTAAGGAGGCGTTGCTTCAATTAAGTCCCTAACTTAGTTTGCCGCTTAGACTTGTTATCTTAGTTCTTCAGACGCTCAACAATTATTTATTTATACGCCATTCGAAGAGAATTTGGATGTTTTGCTAATTCTTCTTCTAAGCATATTATTACTAAGAATTTTGTTCGTTGTCGTCGTGTTTTGATTCAAGATACTCTCTCTACCTTTATAAAGAAACTTTCGACGCGTGAAAATTTGTTTAGATTATTTTAAGTTTCTCCTCACCTTTGGAGTTAGTTTGCGTCTGAATTTTAGAGATATTTATTATAAACATTTTAAGTTACGAGTTTAAATCACAAATCACAGGATTTCAGCAGGGATTTCTGTAAAATTAAATTTGTTTCTTTAATACTTTTAGTAACTATGCTTAATTAAGAATATTTTAAGTTAAACTAAGTTAGAGTGTGATGTCGTCTGTTGTCTGCACATCTCAGAAACTGGACGCTAGTGATGGTGTCAAGCACGTAGGCAAATTCTGGGCCGAGTCTATTGAGATTGCCATCGATATGCTAAGAAAAAGACGAGAGTGATAATTAAGTAAGATTATTTCTTCTACTATTTTAATATTTTATGATGTGTGCTTTAGGAACTGCAAGAATCCGCTGGATGCGGGTATCACAGAAACGGTCGAAGGGACGGTGCTTGGGGGAGGCCTATGTTCAGCAGGCTTATTAGCGAATTTACTCGCCTGAAACGAGCGATTCAAAATTTTTTTTATAATTATAATTTTTTCTTGAGGCGAACAACGTTTTTCGGTTGAAATGATTACGATGATGATTTAAACTCAAAAGAATAAATAATAATAACATCTCTGTAGTAGATTCCAAAAAAAAAAAAAAAAAAATTCCCACACATAGCAAACACATTAAATTTCTAACACCATCCTTCTGAATATTAAAACCAAAACACATTACAATAAGCTCTCGCTTCAACACGAAACCGTTGTTTCACTAACTAATCCTTATCCAAAGGTGTTCCGTATGAAATAACATGCACCGTTGCTTTAGGGCGGACGTAGACGACATACTTTTTGAGCTTGCGACAATCTTCCCTTGATTCAGTCGCAATATTTTGTAGGGGAACTAAACTTTTGCTTGCGGATTTGCATTGTCCAAGGAATTTTTCTAGGATAAAAAGTCAATTCAGGTAGAAATTAACCGATTGTTTACAGATGGTTCACTCCTCAAAATCATTTAAATAAAAAGCGACTCTTGCTCTAACAAAATAAAGTGCAATTCAGGTCACAGAGCGCTAAGTACTTACAGTTATATTCACCTAGAAGCTTCTTTTTCTATTGCGTAACTCTTATATTTTCTTCTAACTTCGTTACGCTCACTGAATGGGTCCGACAAGTCGAGCCCGCCGCGTTCTTGTAGCTTCATACCTAAAATGCGAAGTGCGCCTTCTGTACTCTCCGGTCCATAACCTACCTTTATGCAAAAAATCACGTCAATCTGTTGCTCTATTGCTGAGTAAAAGAAGGACAAGCTAACAAATGTGCAAACATATTTTTATTTTGCACTATCTTTTGAACGCGGTTTCACCCGCATGGATGTCGGATATCATCTCACGAGGACGTGTTACCGGGGTAAAAGTATCTAATTATGGTCTGTCTACCCATGTGCCAAATTTTATATAAATCCATTCAGCCGTTTTAGCGTGACAACAAACAAACAAACTCACTTTCGCATTTCTAATATTATTAGGTTTGGATTAGTATTAGTATATAGTATGGATATACACTACTAGTAGAACTATTCCACTAGTTCCACTTACTTTTCAATGAACTTGCCTTTGGATGGATCTGCTAGTGTTTCTTGTTATTTGACGACTTTTTATCACCAAACGATAGTCGAATGTCTGCAACCCACCTTATGGGTATGTGCCATTAACGTAATTGCCACTTGAATATTCAAGATGCTGGATTAGACGGGATGCTGTGATCGTCTGAACGCCTCATTTGTATGCCGTTCGGAAATTTTGCATGGGTACAACATCAGAGGTGACGCTACTTATTTTTAGCCAATTATGTCGAGAGACCGGGGATGTGAGTTTGACAGTATATGTATAATTATCTTGTTCGTGTATTTTTTGGTGTTTAAGGAGCTTAATCACTTCTATTCCGACATGTACCTATGCATTATTATAAGGCGGTGTTATGTTTTAGTAAAAATGTGACAATTGTGTCAACAGAAATATTTGTTTTTGAAGTGATTTCTATGAGCACTTTTTGGCTGAACAAAAATCAAATATATAAAAATATACAAGTTCAGAATAAATCGATTAGAAATTCTGATCAAATTACATTGAGCAATTATCGCAAACGGATCGCAACCGGCAAATATTTGCCGTTGTCGTATTAAACGCACACAGTTGCATGCAGATGGTCAACATTCATTTGTCGGAATGATTCCACGGTAGCCAGTGGACGGTTGAAATAATCTGATTTGTTTGCAAAAGCGTTCTTATTAAACGGTCGATTATTGGTTTTAGCGCTGAGTTTGAGAGTTTGTTAGTTGAATTTGTTAGCTATTTTAAAACTAAATGTAGTAATTTTTAAAATAAGAGGACTTGTAGTGATTGCTCTTACTTCTGCTTCTTTTCGTGTGGTTAGTGACTATAGTGACTAACCTGGTGTCAGAGTTTTAAAGCTGCCCATGGGTCTCTGACTTAGGTTTCACTTGCCGTCGAGAAATATCTCTCAGGCATTTCCTTACGATGTTTTCCTTCACCGTTTTTAAAGCAAATGATAATTATACAGTACTCACGTGAATCCGAAAAGTCAAAGGAGCAATACACACGTGAATCCGAAAAGTCAGAGGCCTTCCGTTCGAACTAGAAGCCTATGACTTTGCAGTCCGTCGGTCAGACTACTGGGCTATCACTGCTATTCATCTACTTTAATCTAACTGGTGAAGAATTGATCTAACTGGTGTTTGTCTAGGTGTTTTACTATTACACATCTAAGGGAGAGTTTTTTAGATTTTACATGCGTCTTTATACTGTTAATTTTGATCCATTTTTGTACCAGGCTGATTCACATTTGCATTAGTTCATTCCGCGTCTATACGTGACACTTCTCAATGAAAAATCACTTTTGGACTGACGTTTCGACACAACTACCTACTTGAACTAAACTCGAGAATGCAAAAGTAAATCGGTCATTTATTAGACGTCAATAATTGAAGTACCTGTCATGATTCTCCTGCCCATAATCCCAATTTATTTGTGGTGGGCGCAACATGTCCCTTTTTTTCCATACTTCTCTATTAGTCGTCATCTCGGTAGTCACCCCCTTTCTATCCATATTTTTTTCACACAGTCCATCCATCGTTTCTCTGGTGTTTCTCTACTCTTATAACTTTTTGTGACACACTGTGTAGAGACTAGTGTATCCAAAAGTATACTCTACATCTTTCGAATTGGTAAAAGCGCTGTGTATGTTTTAGGAACATGTACTCTATACATTTATTATGCAGAAATGAAAGCCCAGGCCTGTCACAAATTTACAAAAAATTTAAAGAGCGTCCATTTAAGGGGTGGTAGTGAGGGTGTTAAGTACTTGAATGGCTCATTAGAATTCCTAAACTCGCTTTTAGCTATAATAGAAAAAAAAAAAACAAATGACGGTCTGTACACCTTCAAAACAAAACACGGTGAATACAACGAACACTTCAATCAGGGTGACCATCCCAGTGATTGGACGCAATCGGACGATGTACCCGGCGCTCTAGTGCAAACAGGCTTTTTGAACTAGCCTGCAGCTTAGTTTTGAGGGCTTTGATCGGAATCGAATACCTGAACAGAGACCTTGATGATAAGGGAATTCAAAATAACTTTGTTGGTATGTGTGACTTCAGGGTTCACATGTATTGTATAAATACCAACAAATTGTAAATTATTATTAAGAATGCTGGTCTTGAAATTGGCAACTGTGTAAGGATACCTATAAATAAGGTTTTATTTTTTTACCGGAACTGTGAAGCTCTTGGCCTGCCTCTCACCTGATGGTAAGTAATGATCAGGCCGAAGGTGAAAGCGAGCTTTACCAGCATAATCCTCAACCACAGAGGAACTGGCTATTTCACCTCTATCTACCGAAACACAACAATGCTGTTAACATTGTTGTTATGGCAACAGACTTAGATAAGGGTCGCGCCACATCTGCCGAACGTCCGCGTTCCGCGGCGGAAGGTTCGGTTGAATACGCTCCTAATGTTTTTCAAGTTACCTATGATACATGAGCCGAACGTTACGTTCATAGAAATGCAAGCAAACATGACGCGACGGAACGTTCCGCCGCGGAACGTTCGGCAGGTGTGGCGTGACCCTAAGATGGTGGTAGCTGGCCAGGCGGACTTAAAATAAACTATCAATCAATTTTCCTAGCCTTTTTCCAACTATCTTAGGGTCGGCTTCCAATCTGTTTATGTAGCTGAATATCAGTATTTTACATGGAGCGACTGCCTATCTGACCTCCACAACCCAGTAACTGGGTAATACGATATCCCTTGGTAAGACTGGTGTCAGACTTTCGGGCTTCTGACGACTCGTAAGACAGCTGTCAAAGATCCACGCATGACAACCGGAACCAACGGATTAACGTGGCTTATTTTAATTTGATTTAATTTTTGAATTGTTTTATTTTAGTTTTTTTATCTTTTTATTACGGACGCTTTTAACGTTTTGCATCGTTCTCACATGTATAAGTTCAACATGAACGATGTAACCAATATTTTGTAACCAAATTTTTATTTAAAAGAGTGTCCGTGGAGTTTCTTGCCCGTTCTTCTCCATAGGTACGTACTACGCTTTGGAATGGGCATCTAGCTTCATCTTTTCTGACTGACCGACCCCTTGACAATTCAAAAGTGACTGTAATTGGTTTATTTGAAATAAATGCTTTGAGTTTGAGTTTGAGTTTGAACGTGCTTTCCGAGATGATGGTCACCCATCCACTGACCAACCCCGGCAAGCGTAGCTTAACCCGATGGATTGACCCGTGCGGCTTGTTATTACTTAGCCACAAGCTCCACCAGAACTTAAAATAATTCAATTCAATTCAATTCAATTTATTTTCAGGAACAATAAATATTGTGTTTGAAATTTTAAAAAATACAATAAAAACACGATCATAAAAACTATAAAACTAACACATTCATAAATTAAAAATTAAAGAACATAACACAAAATAAAAGATAAAATTGCAAGATCATGATTCAATACAATAAATAAAATAAAAAAAACAATTCATTTACAAATTACTACCTAACAACTATTTATACTGTGGATATGAAAGAAAAGAAAGAAAAATATTTTATTTGGGACACGCACAGGAAATACAAACAGTAATAAAAAAAATAAAAAAAATAAAAAAATCTAAAAGGAGCATCTAAAACTAACAATTATACGAGTTCAAATTAACCAAAAATTAAAATTAAAAACGACCTGTGCGAGGCCAAAAAGGCCACTATCTCAGCATAATGCTGCGATACTTAAAAAATAAATACCGCAGCGCTGGTATTCTGATAGGGCCCGCTGTGATGCCACGGACATACCTACGGACACATAAATCCCATTAGGGGATTACAAAATAAATAAATAAATAAACAACAATTATTAGTAAAAAATAAATACAAATAGAAAAAACCGTAAACTAACATAAAGCTATCGGCTCACGCACGACGCCGACGCTCCTACATCACTTATCCTAGTTATAGACTAATTGTCTATGTCATAGCGCATGACAAGTGAAGGGACGCGGGCGCAGTGCATGATGCTATTGTAGTCTGTGGTTATAGAATACATTTATACATCTGTGCATTCGGCTGTCAATGTTTGTTTATAATAGTAAAATAAATTATGAAAAAGTAATTAAAGTATTGATAGATTCGGTCGTTGGACGTCGTAGGACACGGACGCACCGGAAGCGAGCTCCCAAAGTTTTTTATATATTTTTCGAGTTCGCAGAGAGCCTAACACATGTGCGGACAGCGGGTCGCTTGCCCTCAAAATCGAACAGTGACTCTTATTACCGCCAAAATCGAACAGTGCTGTGTTTTGTTTAAAGTAGGCTGTGAATTACGGGTTGCCAAATAAATTCAGTGATAGAGTGAGGTGTGCTAGACCTACGTCCGATCCGGATCCCAGGCGAGCTATCCAGGCTATATGAGGCTCTAATAGTCTGACACAGGATCCAGGACCAATGAACGGCGAGGCCAGCAGAACCCGGTGAGATAATTCCATAGCTGTCATAATACACACATCAAAAGTGTCTAGGGATCAAGCATTTTTATGCGGATTTCTTGAGATTGAGATGTGGCTTTGTAATAAATTTATGATTTTATAAATTTATATGGATCCTTTTTGGTGCATTTCATAATTTGAATCAGGAACTGTGAATCAAATTCGAGTAAAAGATGAAAATCAGCTGTCAATATTTTCCCTATAAAAACATACAACGCATTGAAGACATTATTAGTGCTACTGTTTCCCTACTACTGATTAAAACCAACGTTATTATGGAGCAGCGACGTCATTTAAGCAGGGAAGAAATGCTCAGAGCCGTGGGAATGATAGAAGCTGGTTCCCGGCAACGTACTGTGGCTTTAGCTCTGAATACAAGTCAGAGTGTTATCAGTCGACTTTGGACACGTTACCGAAGCACTGGTACCGTGGCTGAGCGCCATGGAGGACGGTATCGCTGCACCACACGGAGACAAGACCGATACATTCAAATCTTAGCTCGAAGAGCTCCAACAATAACCGCCATGATGTTAGCCGTGAGGCTTCATCACTCTTCAGGGAACTTAATTAGCGACCAAACAGTCAGAAACCTCTTGCATGAAGTGAACCTTCATTCCCGAAGACCGCTACGGGTACCACCTATAGCAATGCACAATCGTAGGATTCGATATCAATGGGCTCTTGAACACAGAAATTGGGCAGAAGAACAATGGCGTTTCGTGTGCTTTTCTGATGAGTCTCGTTTTGGTATGAGACCGGATACAAGACGTATACGACACTGGAGAACCCCTGGACGCCAACAGCGATTAAAATCCTGCCAGGAAGTCCATCCTTATAGTGGTGGAACCATCATGGTATGGGCGGGTATTTGGATCGGCGGAAGAACTGAGTTGATTTGGATCAGAGGCAACCTCAACGCTCAAATTTATGCTGAGACGATTGTATCAGACGTCATCGTTCCTCTACAAGTGCAAATCGGTCCCTTATTTCAGTTAATGCATGATAATGCACGACCGCACACCGCAAGAGTTGTAAGACAGACTCTCGCCGCAGCTAACATCAATGTCCTGCCCTGGCCTGCTCAGTCGCCAGACTTGAACCCGATTGAGCATGCATGGGATATGCTACAGAGAAGAGCTCTGCCGAATATGGAGGGTAGCCAGTCGCAAGAAGACCTTTTTTTGTTGTTGCAACGAACATGGGCGGCCATTCCACAGCGTGATTTGGATGAACTCATTTTGAGTATGCCAAACCGATGTTCTTGTGTTGTTAGTGTTCGCGGTAGAAACACGGATTATTAATTGTTTAAGTTACCCAATAAAATTTTAAAGAAAACTGTTATTTCAGTATTTTTTTCGAACTTTAATGTTAGTGGTTCAAATGTCAAAAATCCCTTTATTAGGAAAATGGCAAATTTCTTTATTAATGCAAAGGTGACTTGGTTTATCGTTACTGTGACAAACGAAAACACTTTATTTGATGAATCCTTAAAGAAAATTTTAATTAATATCAATCAGGAGAAAAGTTATTGCAAAAATATATGTTGATCCCTAGACACTTTTGATGTGTGTATATTCAGAAAATATTTTAGATTCAGATACCAAAGCAAGTTACATGTAGAATTTCTCCTAGTAAGTGTAGCGGACAAGTCGATGAGTTAAAATCTCGGCGATATTTTGATTCCGCGGCTAAAACGCAGAGGCTAAGCTCAGTATAGTATCTAATAGAATAAGGTTTAACATATCGAGCGCGAATCTTGAACTTTTATGGCTTTTGATTGGCGTAGCTACACCAATCAACATATATGTTGCGTTGATTGAATTTTATTGGTGTTGGTTGGCGTGTCTACTGATACGCGCAGGACAAGGGTCGCACTTGCAAAACCGAGTGCCGGGGCTTCCAAGTACGTCCACCTTTGGACACCGGCGCCAAAAGCCAGGGCTCGAGATACTTTCAAGTATTCTCTTACTGCATGGAGAATGGATCCGTGGGGTCATACAAATAAGGAGCACAATCGCGTATGCAGGGAAGGATGCGTCCAACTTTCAACCGGGCCTTGCTGGAAAAAAAAAAAAAACTTGCATAGAACATTGATTCATGCGGCACGAAACAATAGGGCAGTTTCTTTAGAATTACAAAACAGTCGCATGTGAGCCAACCCTTTTTTTGTTTTTATCTTGTTTTTGTTGAGTTTCTTTTGAACAATGTACCCAAGTTTCTTGTAACGAACGGCCATTAAACTTTCACATTTAGGTACATGTCTATTGAAAAACAAAGACAGTAACTAATAAATTTCAGCCCACAGTCATTTGTCTCGAAAATAGACCTGCACGTGCACGGAAAAGTGGGACTTTAACTCCAAAACAATAAGTTTACAATGGTTATAATTGCGGCGATGCGTAAAGACGGCAATTGTCTGTTTAGCGCAATCGCCCACCAAATAAACAATATAATGGGGTTAACATTCGACCACAAGTCCGTTCGCCGAGACCTAGCGGCCTATGTCTCGGATAACTGCGACGATGCCAGAATACGCTTAGCACTTAGAAATAATATCCAAGACTTTATCCCTAACAGCAAGCTTTCTCAGGAACAAAGGATAACAAAATACATCACCGCGCAGTATAACGAATCTTTTTGGGGAGGCGAAGACATCTTAATTGCCGCGGCTGAATTCTATCTCGTTAATGTACACGTGCACACAAATCACGCGAGCACACTGATGTATTCACCTACCGGTGAACCAGTACCCGGAAATATACATATCCTTTACAAAGATCAACATTATGATAGCTGTGTCATGAGCGCCGGCGAGCAGTACAACAATAACATACAAAATCTAACGCAAGAAACAACCAACAAAACTACATTAGCTAGCTCACTAACACCGCGTGAACAATTAAATTCAACATTAGGTACACCACCGGTTTCGGATGAAGTCGCTGATGACACCGGATACACAATACTTAGAAACCAGCCTTCTGCCGTAACTAAGTACACTTGCCCAGACCTGCACATTGCAACATGGAACGTACGTGGGGCCTCTAAGCCGGCTAAAAAAGCTAGAATAGATACGGAACTCTCAAATAGGGGCATTCACGTAGCCTGCCTACAAGAAACAGGGATGAACACAGGAACGTACAATTCCACCCATTACGAATGGCACCTATCTGGAACATCAGGTAAAGCCCACCGGGGACTTGCAATTGCAATCAGAAAGGATGCCCATATAGAAACAATAAAGAAGAGCAGTGATACAGATGCGATGTCAATCACTCTCAAAGTTGTTAGAGGAAGTGACAAACCTGCGTCACTTTACATAATTAACTCTCACATCAACAGCTGTACCTCTAAAGCAACCAGATCCTTCACAGGTGTATTAAGCTTGATCAGACAAAAGCCAAAAAAATATACTTTAATAATCCTAGGCGACTTTAACGCCCATATCGGCAGACAAGATACAATAAGTTTCCAACGCAAAGGACTGATTCACCAAAATCTTCATCATGACCATTCTAATTACAACGGGGAAATGTTAATGGATATAGCTAACAGGGAAAAACTGCAAATAGAAACAACAAAAGCGAGATCATCTTGTAGGATAACATGGTCAAGGGGCACACAGAAGTCACAGTTGGATCACATTATTACGCCACAGGCAACAGGAAAACTATTTAAGTATATTAAAGGCGAATGGGCAAGTAGGGCCATATCCGACCATAAAATAATTTGGGGGCAGCTCAGAAGTATCTTAAACAAAGATGACACCACCACACACAAGACACAAAAACATGAAATAACAATAGAGACCAAGGATTTTAATTACAAACAATGCAACTATGCCGCTCTCAATATCAAATCCACCAAAGCAAAATACCAAGCGTGCATTATCAAAAAACTGGAAGACTCAGGAATAGACTCAACGGAACAAGATTTTGAAATACCATGGTGTACCATAACGGGAGTGTTAAAAGCGGCTGCCCAAGAAACCTTGATTTTTCAACCGAATCACTCTAGGAATCATCGTATAGCCCTTGCCAACCTACAAAAGGCTAAATTCATACAAAGAAATCAACCAGATAACCCAAATAGACATAATCGTGTAAAAGATTGTCAGGCAATACTTCAAAAGATCAGAAACCAAGAGGAAAACAAAGAATGCAGGGCTTTTTTCAATGGACTGGGAAAAAAACATCCTTCAAAACGCATGCAGGTACTTTATCTTTTTTACAAGAAAAACAAGCAAGCTACAAAACGCCGTAAAAGGAACGCCTATATACCAATGTCCAAATGGGAGCAAATCCTAAAAAACTCCGAGGGCCAAACTATACCAACGGTTAACATAACAAAGCCGACAACCGACGAACAAAACAAAGGACCCACAGTGGATGACGTAATGGAAATAATTAACAACATGCGAAACGGGACGGCGCCCGGAACAGATCAAATAGTAATAGAGCTCTACAAAGCTATGCCCAAAGTATTACAGGAAGCCGTCACTAAGCACATTAACAAAGCCTGGACACAGAATGAGGCACCCGGCACGTGGCTAGAAACAATGCAGGTACCAATCCCTAAAAAAACCAACCCTAAAGACCCAAATGACTATCGACGAATATCGGTTTGCAACACGGGCTATAGAATCTACGCCTCCTACGTTCTTAAAAAATTTGACGAAGTAATAAAAGAATTAGGCAACTACCAAGCAGCCTTTCTAAACAATAGATCCACAGACGATCACATATTTACGCTAAAAAGGGTTCTGGACGAAGAATGGCGAGCAGGAAAAAGAATTTATGTACTCGCTCTGGACATTGAAAAAGCTTTTGACAACTTCGACCTCCAAGCACTGCGAGACATTCTAATACAAAGAACCAACAAGGCACTAACCAATAGGATAATCAAGGTTTGCATGAATGAACGCACACACATCAAATGGTGTGGGCAGCAATCTAGTTGGATTACCAAAGGAAAAGGTGTCAAACAAGGCTGCCCGCTGTCGCCTCGCCTTTTTACACTGGTCATGGATGAAGTCCTTAGAACCCTCGAAGAGGAAACTCAACTAATAAAATTAGACCAAGATCGGGGAATCTCACTCCCGCTGGTGCTATCATTCGCAGACGACCTAATCTTCATTACAGATGATCTAAAAGGGTTAGAAGGAATCGTTTACCATATTGAACCCCTACTAGGTAGTGTCGGCCTACAAATAAACGAAACTAAAACAAAAATTTTAATTAGGGACCCAGTAGCTAAACAGAAAGCGACTTATGTGTCAATGAACGGATTAAATCTACATACTGTCGATGAAATTAAATACCTAGGCACATACATAACATCTGCTTTAAGCAGGAGAAACACAATTAGGAAACGATGCGAACAAGCTACTAGAAACGCAAAGGCACTATTACCATTCATAACAAACTCAAAGATGGACTGGAAACTAGCCAGACTCATGTACCGAATGGTGATCGTACCTTGTATGATATACGGTTTGAAAGTATCGGCAATCACCAAAGCTAACAGGTCAAGGCTGAGAAGATATGAGCGAGTCATCTTGAGAGACCTGATTAACCACGCCAGAAACAAACCAAGACATAAGAAGATGCACGAAATCTTGGACGGAAAAACAGTAACCAAACGCATCAAGAATCACAGAATGTGCTATCTCGCACACGTTCACAGGCGAGGCAAACTACACCTGCTACACGCAGCAATGCAGTAGAAGGCCAAATCCAAGAAAGTAGGACGTCCAATTTACACATGGAACGACAACATTAAACAGGACTCGATTTACTTCGACAAGGAAGTCAACTTCTGGAGGGACACGGCTACAGACCGAAACAAGATAATGAAGGCTGCCAGCGAGATCTACAAGAAACCTGAAACGGATAGCAGCGAGGCCTCTGACGAAGACTTAGAAACAGCTAAATATAACACAGCAAAGCAGCGATATTGAAAAAAGCCGAGAAAGCAGCGCAACCACACCTCAAGAACCACCAGCGAAGATCTATGTGAACCGACATAACGGCGAGTGGTGACGTCGTAAAAAGATGCCCATCCAATGATCTATAACCTGTCTCTCCACTAGTCCTAGGCTTACTCTAGGATGCATATCCGGTAGGCTCATATCTCCCTCCTTATCCCAGGGCACATATCTAATCCCTACCATTACCGCGCCACCCGGTCTACTCTTTGATATGCAATGGCTTTTGAAATCCCATGCAACATGAGATTTCATGGGCTAGTGCAAATCTTGGGGTTCATTCGATTTATCGAGTCTGGTTAAACCACGTTGGGATCGGGGCATTTCATTCATTCATTCATTCATTCATTCAAAAAGTAATTAAAGTATTGATAGGAATACAAATATACTACTCTGTACCTTGTTGATACAAATAACCAATTAGTGAATAATAATAGATACTGCAAGAAAATGGTCCAAATAAATAATATTTTAACATATCGTTGTAAACTAAGTATGACTTACTGTTGTGTTGTCTAAATCGGAAGAAGAGATACAATCAATCAACTAGCATAACAAAGCAATTGGAGTAGAAATCATGGCGCCAGGAACATAAGGCTCCGCTGTGGTCACCAATACCAATTACGTGCAGACCCCGGGTAAGTTAGAAACTATTTTCCTTTTGTACTCGCATCAAATGTTGCTTATATGTAGTACTAAAAGTCCCAACTGTTTTTATAGCACGAAAAGGAGGTGGCAAGTCGTTCCAACAGCGAGAGGCTGCGAATTTAAAGCTTCCACGGAATGCAGCAGTTTTATGCGTTGATGCCAACAGAAGGTATGATGATGCTCTTGTTTTAACTTTATTAATGTCACGTGACCAAGACAGTTTCCTGTATAGATATTCTGGTTTTTTTGTGAGAATGGTGCCAAAGAGTAGGGTAGCCAGATGAAGTTTTCTGCGATCTGACATTCTCATCAAATTACCCTTATTTAAAAATGGAGTTATGTGGGACCGGGGAGGAACGTTGAAGCAAAATCTCGCACAAGCATTCTGCACTCGCTGGATCAACTTTTCGCTTCTACCGAGAATGCACGCCCCATACACAGTGTCAGCGTAGTTCAGCTTGGATAAAACAAGTGACTCACACAGCATCACCCGCATATCCACACTTATGTAGGGCCGTACACGGTACAAAAGCTTTAAACGGTAAAAACAGTTGCGCACAGCCTCAATGATATGTGTCTCAAAATGCAGATGCTCGTCAAAGACCACCCCAAGATTACGGGCTTCTTGCACCCTATCAACAGAACACCCATCAATCTTCAAGTCCATATTGTACCCTAACATCTTGTTTAGAAAATCCCTTGATCCCATGAGAATGTACTTGGACTTAACTGGGTTCAGAACCAAACAGTTTCTTTTTGACCATGCTGAAATCCTACTTAAATCCTCGTTCATACTTTTTACAGCATCAGCAGAGTGTTGAGGGCGGAACGAGAGATACATCTGCAGATCGTCAGCATATAAGTGGAACTTAGTGTTTATCAGACAGTTGATGATATCGGCACTGATATGTCATCGTCTACCCCTAATAAGCCCTACTACCAACCAAACCAAGCCGTCGTTTTGCCGTCACTGGTAATTGAACCCGGGACCTCTTGGTCTGAGACAGAACGGTGGTCTAACCACTCGACTACAGAAGCGGTTTGCATACGGGAGGAGGGATGGATATGGGAGTGGGCTGTAACCTACCACGCGGGCCCAATGCGGGTTGGTAGATGTCACATGTCTTCGAATGTTTGGTTCTAAGACATGCCGGTTTCCTCACGATGTTTTCCTTCACCGTTTTGAGAGCAGTGGTGATGATTATGATTTACTCAAAGTAAAGCGCTTGCTTGGGTTCGAACCCACGACCTACAACTCGTAAGTCGGGGCCGGTAAGTCGTAACTGGGTCACCACTGCTCTCGCGGGTAGCAGTTAGTAATAAATAAATAAATCAACCCCCTTACTAAACGTTGTGGTTAAGGTAGTATCCTGTTGATCCTTGTGGTTTTAAGGTTATTTAAAATATCTTAACGTAGGAAATTTCAGTAGCTGTAATTCTTATCAAGTTGAGAATTAAAATAATTTTACAACGGTTCAAATCGATCTACCTTCTTATCTTCGTTTTTAACGTCTGAATACTTTAGGTACCTGAGGATCGTTTTACTTATCAATTTATTGCAATCGTTACTTATAAAAGCTCTTTGAAATCCAGAAGAAAGGCAAGGCCATCGTAAAAATAAAATTGTGGAATAAAAAAACAGCTTAGTCGCTTTGACCAATTTATTCATCACAACTTAATTAGAAATCGAAGAATAAAAAAGACCAATAAGTAAACATAAAAAAACAGACTAACATTTGCCCATATATTGTAAGTTACAATGGTCTTAAAACTAACATAGTTTTAAGACCATTGTAACTTACAATATATGTCAGTCATCATTAAAAAAAATCTAAATACATACAATTCTAAATACAAATAATACATGACTCATGTCAAATAAAAAAGTCATAATATAATAATGTCATCTTGTCAAGTGAAGTTGGATGAACCTACCTATACTCCATTTGCAATAAGATTAGACATTTAAATAAACCTTTTTACAGTCCGTTCAACCGATTCTAACTTCTATACTGTAGGCATAAAGACGGCATTAAAAGCAAAAAAGTGGTTACAATACCAACTATTTACTGCAGCTGCCATTTGTCATGCCACCAACGCAATAGAAGTCAGTATCGATTGACCAGACTGTAAAAAAGGTTTAGTTAAATGTCTAATCTTATTTTAAATGGAATATAGCACTGCAGACTATGGCCTCACAGAGATCATCCTTATTTAGAGATGATCCTTATTTTTTTGACAAAAGGGGTTTGAAGATTTTGGCCCTAAAATCAGCCACCATTTTGTTTTTTTTTCAATATCGAGGTGCCCAATAAATGTCATATATTTGGATAGGGGACACTTATACAAACATAAAACTTCATATAACATAACATCATAAAGCGTCACGTTTCTGAGATATTCAAAGATAAAAATAACAATTGTTATAACGAATTTATTTGTTTATGTTGTAGTTACTTCATGTTGATTAAGTTATTTACACATGAATTACTTGACTACGAAAACACCCTATGCAACCTCATGCGTCAAGCCCTGAAAATAGTAGAGGAATGGTGCAACAACCACCAGCTTTCAGTGAACCCCACAAAAACCGAATTGATTCTCTTCACAAAAAAGAGAAAACTGACAACGCTACAACTACCACGATTCTTTGGAACAACCCTAAGCCTCTCAACTGAAACCAAATACCTGGGCGTCTTTTTGGATAAACAATTGAACTGGGCTAAACACACGAACTATATCACCTCAAAAGCCAGCATATCCCTGTGGCAGTGCAAGCAACTGCTTGGCAGGAACTGGGGGATTAGCCCCAAGGTCACCCACTGGTTATACACCACAGTTATCCGACCAATCATTACATACGGCTCACTGGTCTGGTGGCCCAGGACAGACCTGAGTACAGCTCAAAGAGAACTCGAGAAACTGCAGCGATTCGCTTGTGTTGCAATCACTAGCAGTATGAGAACTGCACCCACTGCCGCCCTACAGGCAATGCTGGAACTGCCGCCTCTGCACCTCATCGTGCTGGAGGAGGCGTGCCTGGCTGCCTTTAGGCTCCACTTATCAGGAACCCTAAGCAAAGACTCCAGAGTTAAGCACACACGCATAAGGGAAGAAGCGATCAAACGACGACCAATGATGGCATCACCCTGTGATAAAGCCCCAAAAACGCACCACTTTCAAAGGCACTACAACATAATACTCACGGAAGAACAGTGTGACTACTCAGGCCCGAAAGAGATGAGAGTATACACCGATGGATCGAAGACCAACTCCGGCACCGGAGCAGGAGTCTTCTCACACGACTTCAACATAAATATATCCAGCCCGCTGGGAATGTTCAACACCGTCTATCAGGCAGAGTGTGTGGGCATCATACAAGCGGTCCACGCCCTAAAAGCCAGGAGAGTTGCGGACACGCATATACGTATACTCTCCGATAGTGCCTCAGTTCTCCAATCCCTACAGAAAAAATGTATAACGTCAACGCTAACACTAGAATGTCACAATGAACTAGAACAATTAACGGTATCTAGCCGCAACACGGTGACACTACAATGGATAAAAGGACACAGTGAATCGCTAGGCAACGACGCAGCTGACAAACTGGCTAGACGAGGATCCAGCACGGCAGTCTGTGGACCCGAACCTATCGTTCCCATCCCCTTCAACCAAATACGCAAGTGGCTACAGGAGCTCACCCACACACAAGCTGAGACCTGGTGGAATTCGACACCAGGCTGCAGGCAGTCCAAGGAAGCTATGCCATTCTTGGATAGCAAGCTGACCAGGCGTTTATTACGCCTGGACAGAAATGGCCTGCGCCTGGTGACGGGGACCATCACAGGACACTGCTCGCTAAACAAACATTTCCACACGATAGGCATAACGGACAGTCCTCTGTGCAGGGCTTGCATGGAGGACGTCGCGCACGCGCTCTTTGAATGCACAGGCGTCACCCAGATTAGAACAGAAACCCTCGGGTCACCCAGATCTTACACTGATGTTCTAAACGGACCAGGAGCTTTAATTAACTTCTGGAGGGAGGTGGGCTGGTTGGAATAACCCCCCCAAACGGCCGCCATGGCCCACGTACAATGGTTAATTTGACGGACTAAGTGCGGAAACCAAACCCTATAACATAGAACATTACTTGACTACACCTAGCGGATAAAACATAAGATTTTTTAATCATATTCGGTATAAAAAATACCATCCAAGAAGGCAGCGGGACGCTGAATAGGATTTTCTTGGTGTCGCGCCCATGCCATGCACCATATAATACATATACCATATAACACACGTCCTCGTTCGGCGGAGGGTATACAATATATTTTTGTCTCTTTCGCTCTTAACTAAAATATTACCTGTACATGACGCAATTATGTTTTCATAGTTCAATATACTTACCTGAAGGAAAACAAAACAAAAAAATCCTTGTTTCAGGGTTAAGTTTTCGACTTATATTTCGGTGAATAACTCCGAAACCTGACGCTTTAGGATATTATGTTACATGACCTTTTTTGTTTGTATAAGTGTCCTCTATCTAAATATATAACTTTCGATTTTCTCCGCGATTCTGAAAAAAAAACAAAATGGCGGCATCATGTTACCCTCCATACAAAAATCTTCAAACCCCTTTCCTGTCATTTTCAGGAACCTCCGAACCCCCGTGTTCCTACACGTTTCTGTTACTTACATGTAGAAAAAAAAATGAAAAAAATAAACTCACACCACGCCTATAAATAAATAAAAAAAACGTTGAGGAAACGAAACCACGAATTTTTGTGTGAAATTAGATTTTTTTCATGTTTTACAAAAATACTGATTTCCTCCTTGATATATGTCTTTAGCATCGTCTATAGCTTTGAGACTAACTGTAATTTATTTTTTGGATGTCTTAAGAGTCCTATAATAAAGTGACAAATTAAGATTAATTCTACCTGAGAAGAAATGCGTACCTACTTATCTATTTCAGATATTTTTGAAAAATATGAATGAATATCATGTCATCAAGTCGACGTTTTCAGTACCGATGACATTTTCAGAGCAAAGGTGGCCGAGTGGTAACGGCCGTGACTTACGTGTTGTAGGTGGTAGGTTCAAATTCTGACACGCTCTTTACACCACTGCTCTCAAAACGGTGAAGGAAAAAATCGTGAGGAAACCGGCATGTAATATTATAAAAAATTCGAAGACATGTGACACTGGGCCCGCGTGGTAGATTACAGCCCAGTCTCTCTCGAAAAGAGAAGGCCTATATCTCAGCAGTGGGAACATTATAAGCTGATAATGATTAGGATATGATATTCAGTAAAAGTTTGGGGATCTTCAATTCAGCATGTTGTGTAACCGTAGTAAAAAAAATACAGTGAAAACAACGGTATTAATTTATTTGCCGACTTCAAAAAACTAGGCGGTTATAACTATATTCGTTTGTATGTATTTTAAATTTTTTATGGAAGTAATGAACTATGTTAATCAATATTTTCATTTTTCATCTAGAAGAAGTTTGCTCGGTGGTTTTTTATTAACTTTACTTGGGTAATTTTAGAGTTACCTTCAAAAATACGTATTTTAATCTACTTTGTTTATCTTGATAATGTTATCTTCCTGTCACTATTGTTTACATAGCAAGTAGTGGTATACGAATTAGTGTGGAGTAGGTACCATAACTAAACAGTGAAAAAAAACGACGGTCTTCTTCGGAGAAAAACACTGCAAAATGAAAAATAGCTTTTAAATCGTTGGCAATAAAAGTAAAGTACAGATCCAAATTCCGAAATTAAGAGTTGTTTCTCACTTTGTAGGTTTTTTTTTTATAAGTCGATAGTTTTTTTTTTGTTGAAACGTTTTTTTATTATTATATGAATACCGTTGTTTTCCCTGTATTTAGTAAAGAAATAAGGTAGCTATGTGGAAAATGAAACACAGAATGGTAAATCATTTGCCAACCGTATTCCTTAATTAGTATACAATTAGCGCTGAACTCTAATTACATATCGTGCCGTCACAGCCAGGCTGTAACTAAACAATGATTTACCTACGAAATAATAATTAAAAGGTCCACAATAAGTCTTTCACACAGCCTGTCGATAAGGCTCTGTCACAATAGACCAGGAGACAAAAACAAGAGAGGAGCAAAAGCTATTGTTCGCCGCTAACAATAAGGTAAGTGAAAAAGCCTGAATTGACAGGGAGGAAGAATTCACTGGATCTGTATGAGACAACATGATGCCCATGTAATAGAAAACGATCAATGGAATTATTGAGTTGATCATTTCAATGTTGGAATTGTTCAGTGAATCGAGAATTTTGAATTATCTGGTAGTTTAGTTGTGTATATAAATTTCGTTAGTCAAATTAAAATCGTTTAAATGATTACTCATTTCCATTTTCTCAATACTTGATTGTATTCAGACACGACTATGAATCAGTTATGAACTCACCACACCACATTTTTATAGCGATTTGCCCGCTCACAGGTTCTGTTCTTCGCAATTATTAATCTCGGGAGCTGTGGTTAGTCTTAATGTTTAAAATTGATGTAAATTGTATTTTGAAGAGTTCTATCAATGTTAATATTAGGTACCTAGTAAAGAGTCTTATGGTAATAATTTGACAGTGATAGCGCAATAGCAGTAAGAGCACTTTGGGCGGAACATTCGATAGTAGCAGGAATAATTATTTTAATGTCTTTGGTAGCAGGAAATATGGCGAGGAGCTCGTGGCTAAGTAATAAGAAGCCGCACGGGTCGATCCATCAGGTTAAGCTACGCTTGCCGGGGTTGGTCAGTGGATGGGTGACCATCTTTACATACCGAGACTCCTCCGTGCCTCGGAAAGCACGTTAAGCCGTTGGTCCCGGCCGTCATTTGTGGATCTTTGACAGTCGTTACGAGTCGTCAGAAGCCCGAAAGTCTGACACCAGTCTTACCAAGAGGTATCGTATTACCCAGTTACTGGGTTGTGGAGGTCAGATAGGCAGTCGCTCCATGTAAAATACTGGTATTCAGCTGCATCCAGTTAGACTGGAAGCCGACCCCAATATAGTTGGGAAAAAGGCTAGGCAGATTGATTGGTAGCAGGAAATATCTTGTGTAAATTGATAGGGTAAGGATTACCCTATCAATTTACACAAGATATTTATAAATGAAAGATCAATTTCGAATTTAACGAAGCACCTAACTGATACTGTAGTAGTTAACGGTTGTTATTGAACCATTTATAGTTTGAATATGTGACTGAAATTCTCACGTTTGACTTGGAATTCACAGGAAAGTTGTTGGATGTTCGCCGTATTGATCAGTAACAGGGTGCACCGAGAGCTTACAGGTGAGGTTTACTTCTGGAAATTCTGAATTTCGGAGAAAGGCTCAGCCTGTCTATTTAGTGATGGCTTGTGGTTGAGTGGGGGAAACATATTCATATTTTTCTCTGTCTGTCTATAAGTATTATGGAAGAAAGTTATTAGTACCAAAATTCAAGTGAACAAATAAAACAGTACTGAAATGTAAAATAACAGACGAAAACCTGCTAATCCCTCTCTTTATCTAAGCGATCGAAACGATCCAATTCAAAATTCGAAAGCAATCAGCCGCGTTCCTCAAACGGTAGTCGTTCAAGCGCAAAAACGCCCGGGGTCTCCGTTCCGTCCGGCGCGATCTTGTAATAACCGACGCAAACCGGTTCCGACCGGTAATATCTCGCTTCAACCAGTTTTGCTCGAATTAGCCAACGGTCCGGGTGGCAGCGTTGCGTGCTCCGACCTCTGGGCCTGTGTGCATATGTAATTGATGTGCTTTTCCCTTCAATTTAACGCCGCACGTAAGCGTAGCACTAAACGTATTTCACCATCGGGTTAGTGCTCACTTTTATTCGCTTCAGTGAAAATATATACGTGTAAAATTGATTATTGATAGAAATGTCTCCGGATTTTTTTTGTAGAAATATTGTTTGGTATACAAAAAAATATTCAGTTATTTTGTTGGAGTTTTTTTTATGAGAATCATGGTTAAATAAACTTCCTTAATAACAAGTAAAGCAATAAATTTTGATGATATTAATCTCAAATAACACTACAACGATAGCTTGAACTCTTACCCATAATTCAGTATATGAGGTTGAAACACCCCAAGCTGCGTGTTTTCCAGAAATAACCACTTCTAGGAATCCTGACTAAATTACGAATAATTGGCGATGTTGTGTTTCATTTTAGTAATCCGAGCACTTAATTATTAAAGAGGAAATTTATCAGTAATATAATTATATCATTTTAGTACAGTACGACACAACTTAGATGTAGCATAGATTTGAAAATTTTCATTAATTTATTTCAATTTTACGAATGTAATTGGCTATAAGACTTAACAAGTTATTGCGTTTTCGAAAGATCATTTTCACCTAAAGCAGTAATAGCGATTCATGATTTTGAAGGCGCACTCACTTCGGATAGTCATCGGTTTTAGGAATTTTGCCGATGCTACATCTAAGTTGTGTCGTACTGTATCCCGTTTGTTAATAAAAATAAAAGTACCATTTTATGGGTATCAAATTAATATTTTAAATAACAAACTACACAAATTGCTATAAGGATTATTTAATAGGAATTTCTCAGTGTAACAGTACCTCTACCATGAGTTGCCATCGAAAATTTACTCGCTAGCGCTAGCGTATTAACCCGTTCAGTGCCGGGAGCCCTCCTGGAGGGCTCACCTAGTCGCATATGGAATACCGGGAGCCCTCGCGGTGGGCTCATTTTAAATGTTGTTTTTTCTTAGCGAATACAGCTGGCATTGAAGAGGTTACTGGGTAAAACTCAATAAAAGATTTAATTTCAGTAGCACTTCTATTACTGCCTACCTCGGCACTCCCTTATAACATATAAGGTTACAAAAAACAATGTAAGGACTAACACAAGTTGTACAGACAAAACAGATAATACAGCAATGGTTCGAAGCTAACTTGGAGAGATCTAGTGCTTGGATGAAGACTAGATTTTGGAACAGAAAAGTAGCGTATGTCCAGCTGGAGGCAAGATAGTACACTATGTAAACTCTAACTGCGAGATGTAGGAATTGTGTGACGTCATGTATTTTTGTTTCGTAGTTTTTTGTATGTGGCGGTCTAACCGCTACATCACTCCCCTCCGGAGACCGGAGGTCGATAGTGGGCTGAGTCTTGGATCTTGCGATGCTTCACAGTGCCAGATGTGGTTCCAGTGAGTCGGAACCGGGTGCCGCACAGTTCACGGTGGGTTGGAACTGTTTGCGGTGATTGCGGCGATTGTGGTGATTGAGGTGATTGCGGTGATTGAGGTGATTGCGGTGATTGCGGTGATTCCCCAGTGAGTCGGGGCGATGTGGCTGAGGGTCATGACCAGGAATGCGCGTTCGCTGCATGCTGGTGGTCAGGATACCCGTTGAAGCCGTGGGTGCTGGCTGGCTGTGTGACTCGCCTCACGAAAGCTTGCGGGAGTGATGATGATGACGTCACGCTGAAGTAGTTGCACGAAGGCTGCGTTGACGTTCATTCTCGGGGTCACCAATTTAGGGGTATGAGGAACAGGGTGTAAAGTTCACTCATCCACCATAGAAAAGGGAGGATCCTCCAACCAGACGGGTTGTTATGTCTGGCGGGCAACTGCCCATATGTTGATTTCGGATAGTCTTATCTATGTAAACTCTAACTGCGAGATGTAGGAATTGTGTGACGTCATGTCTTTTTGTTTCGTAGTTTTTTGTATGTGACGGTCTAACCGCTACAGCATTATAAACCGTGATAATAAAATCTGATATTATAATTTATAATTTAATTACTCGTATCAATAAAAAAATTGTTCACTGTTACAAATATTCACACAAATTAACTTCGTTTTACAGTGGTTTATAATACGGTTTTAAACCTAATGCCGTAGACCGTCAGCGATGGTTAACTTTAGCGCAAACGAAATGCCGGTGACCCTCCCGGAGGGTTTACTTCCAATATGTATGGCGGCATGACGTATGAGCTCTATGAAAAGCGGGTGGAGTTGGAAGTGTTGACGTAGATCAAACTGATTTCGATAATGCTCGTACCATGAGTTTTACGGAGTCTCATGCAGGCGCTAAGGTAAGCTCGATAGCTCGTGTCACCTACAGTGTGACCATTTCATAAATGGCGAATCTGCCACAGACTGGGCAAAAAAACTGCCAAAATCTGCCACACTTGGCGCCAAAAATGCCAAAAATATGCCTTCATGGAAACGGAAAAAATACACATAAATTCAATGAAATATCATAAATCAACAAAAATATTTAACAATTTTCTTATGCATTATTATACCTAATAATAATAAAAAAAGGAAAATTCTAATAAGGTTATGTGAATTTCCTTGAAGTCTTTTAAATCTGCCACTTTTGTAAATCATCAGCAGGATCTGCCACAGACAAAATTTTGGAGCGAAATCTGCCAAAATGGTAGAAATCTGCCACACTGGTCGTCTAGCTAACTTCACTCTTATGTTTTGTTTCTATCTTTCTCAGTAATAAGAAGAGGGAACGGCTCATAAGATCAAAACGTCACATAAGTAGTGATGGGTCGGGAGAATATTCTCACACGGAGAATATTCTCGGATCGAGAATGTTCTGCAATATTCTTTTCGACGGAGAATATACGAGAATTTAAAAATGGTAGTAAAATTGCTAAATTTTAATACAATAAGTTTCGATTTCAAGGTCTAAAGTAAACTTCTATTGTTGTTATTTAATACTTTTCTCGAAAAAACGTTACTGTATTATGTTTCGGACTGGAAATGGCGCCGATTGTCTTTTACACCGAACTAAACTATCACTAAAATTCCTTACTTTTGGCTATGAGAATCTTAAAGCTATTCTAACAAAACCAAAAATCTGTAAATTAAAAAAGTATTTTGCCACATCTAAAATCGAATTTGACAATCGCGTGACGACTCCACATGGTACTTGTTTACTCTACCCTGTGAATGATTTTAGAGCGGGGGGTGCAGCCTCGACGAGTTTTATATGGAATTTTTCACATTTTGTATGGAAAATATGAAAAATTATTACCAACTTGTTGGGATATAGGGGTTTAGGGGTTTACTAAAGGGGATCGAAAATTTCATTATTTTTGCGATAGGACGCACCATTTTCGAGATATAAGCAAAAGAAGAAAACAAATACAGTAGATAGATAGATAGATAGAATATTCTTTATTATGTACACTATAAAAATTACAGGTATAAATGTAGAAATTTTACATAGGGTGACACAATGAGCGGTCTTATCGCTTAAAGCGATCTTTTACAGACAACCTTCGGTACTGTTTGTGTTGTTAGGTACTTGTTGTAGGTAGGTACTGTTTTCGCACTGAAGTCGAAGTGTTGGTGTGAATTTTAGTTCATGCCAACTAATTTTAAGCACTCGTTTTTAATCGCGTTTAAAAATAGTCAGATTTAGATGCAGACACCAAATTATTAGGTGAAAAACGTCAAATTCAGAATAGCAAAACCGCCATTTTCACTAAACTAATAACTCAGTGCAATTTTAGTGCTGTCAAACTAAAATATAGTTAAGTTGTATCACTTTAGTCTATTTCAGAATGGGAAATCCTCGTTTGACAGGACTAAACTAAATTTTGGTGATTTTTAGTCTAGTTTAGAGGCATTTGTGCCAAGAAAATTGGCACCAATAGCGACTTCACGTGGTACTTATTTGCCCTACCCCGTGATTTTTTTTAGAGTTGGAAGGGCGATGGGGGCACTCTCGACGTGTTTTATACGTAAGTTTTCACTTTTTGTATGGAAAATATGAAAAATGTTTGCTTACATGATGAGTTTTAAGGGTTTATGACTTTCATAAAGGGGGTCGAAATTTTCATTATTTTTGCGATAGGGCACACTATTTTCACGTCGGCGCTGCCCCCCTGCGCGCCTCCGGCTCTAAAAACAATTCCCAAGGTAGGACACACAAGTACCACATGGAGTCGCGATTATCAAATTAGATTTTAGTGGCGTCAAAATTATTTTTGATTGTTATTTTGTTTTTAATTATTTGCACCATAAACCTTTCTTATAATGTTGTTTTCTTATTCATTTTATTAATGCTGATTATTTTAAACTCATAAAAAAGTTCGTTTTAATACAGAAATCATACTTTAACATTACTACCTTAGGAAATTTAAGAGAATTTATGAGAATTTTCTCGAAAATATTCTCGGGAATGTTCTCGCTCAGGAGAATTTACTGAGAATTTAAGTTGTGGTGTAGTTTATTTTAAACTCAAACTTCGTAAAACGTTCAAATGCACTAAAAACTATTAGTCTAAAAAAATACCGATTCAATACAGTCATCCAATTTTTAAATTCTCATAAGTTCCCTACCAAAAGAATGTTCTCGAGAATTCAACAGCAAAGTTCTCGCAAGGAGAATATTCTCGAGAATTTCCCATCACTACACAAAAGGTATCGCTATGGTAACAATGTTATGACAGTCAATAAGTATCATGAAACAATCCGACTAAATAGAAAGGTTGGCGGTTAGTGCACCTTTTTATGGTATTTAGGGGTTGTTGAATTTTCATTCCTTATAGGTAATAATTATTTACCTCTATTCAATTTGTAATTTTGTTGACAATGTGTGATTCGCGGCGTTATTTATTTAAATTTAAAATGAACTATGTTTACAATAATAGTGTTGCGGACGGCAGAGGTACCTACAGTACCGCAGGCAACCTGGGACGATCTCCCACTGATATTTGATGTGCGCTCCCTGCTAACTGACCCTAGGTGAATCCGCTGGCTGCACAACCACCACGGACCCCTGAATACGTACCTAGGTTGGGTACCATAACCCACAGTGACCACGATGAGGACTATCTTGAGGCAGCGAAATAAAACACTGATTTACTATCTTGAATTATTCCGGAGAATTCGGCTTTTCTTGGTATGTTTCTTTTTTGGTGGCTGAGCTCCGTATTTAAGTATATTATCTATGGCTGAACTGCGACTGAATTGCCCACAAAATGGTACGCCTTTTATAGTAGGTAAATCCGTTAGGATATTGTGGTGCAAGCCGAATTCTTGGAATTGTGCATTTATTTATTTCTTATTAGAATTTCTTACAATCTTTGTAGATTATTCATTATAAAACACTTTACAATTAATTAACTTATGTAGTTAAAACTTTTAAAACAAACCGGTCCCGTCGGCGTCGTCGGCAAATAGAATATTTTGTAAGAGAACTAAATAAGATAGTTTCTTGAAATTTACGTTCTTCCAGTCGTTGGCCTCCAAATTTTGGGGCCACTAACATATTCCATGCTAAATAATCTCTTCCAGACATTATTTTGCTTTTAATAGACTCAAAAACGTATATAATTTGAATGTAAACATGTTTCACACGTCAAAATGGTAGTGAGCAACGTAACTACTATCGCAAGCGTATTTTTCGATAGCGTCTGTCGATTTAGTGACTCATGGTGCCGTTTTGTATGGTGACAGCTGAAAAACGTTAGCGACTATCGAATAGATTACGTTAGGTTCCTTACCTATCGAAAACTATGGTACTCTTGGAACAAATTTTAATTCTTTCTGTGACCGCTAGGGGCGCTGTACAATATCTTTTCATATAAATCATTTACGGGGACGCTAGCAAGTTTTGACATTATCGAAATGTATTTGATTAACGTTAATACGCTAGCGAGTTTAACGATAGCGAGTAAATTTTCGATGGCAACTCATGGTAGAGCTACAGGTCGGATTCTGGATTACTCCCCGATTTGGGACTTAAAAATAATTTGCGGATGCGGATGTACCTACTATACGCTTCTGCCTAACTCTTTGTGGTACAAAAGCGTGATATTATGTAATAAGTAACAAACAGAAGCATGCAGTTATCCTTCAGTTGGCGTGCCAGTTGGTGCACTCTGTTGGGTTCTGGTCTCTACATAAATCGCCATCGATTGCCGTAAGTCCGTAACAGATAGGAACCTCCCATAGAGGTTGCCTCTCAAGGATTCGCTATCTGATGGCCAATTCCCGTATTAAAAACGTTCAAAATCTAGTAGCAGTCTTATCTCAGTGACAATCAATGTAAAAAAAAATACAAAAGTTTTAGTACCTAATAGTAATAGGTGCCTCATTTCAATAAACATATTATCCACTTTGTGCTAGCAACAGTTTTTCGGGGGCCCATTATTGAGTGTGCAAGTTACCCCCTGCCATTTTATCCGTGTATACCATAACATTGATCAGGCAGGGGACATTGACCTTCCATAGTAAGTATAGTAACCAATCCACTATAGCCACCCAAACCCATAGCCCAATATTTTTTGTTTCTATATCTTGCAATAGTTCTGCACCAACCGGGGGTTGTCCTTGGGTGCACTAGCATAGTGCGTACAGGGATAATCGTCGGTTGATGCCTCGTTTCATTTAACACGTCTAACGGGCCTCTGCGAGTTGGTTTCGGCCCTCTGTACGCCTTCCAAAGTTCCGGGACCTAGGGTCCCGAGAAATGTCAAAGACGTAAAAATAGAAGTAGTAATATATTCTCCAAACTTCAGTACACTATAAAGAGGTCTCGACCCCTGAACTAGGACATCCTGTACGACAGGAGTCGAGGTTCCTCCAATTACATGGATCAACATGACAAGGCTTAGACTAGATACAATGTATACTAGACTAGCTTCTCCGCGAGCCTATAATCTTCCTCAAGAATTGGGCTTTCCAATGCAAAAAGACTTTTAAAATCCGACTTGTAGTTGCGGAGATTACCCTTTACATACAAACTAACAAACAAATTTTACTTATTTATAATATTAGTATGAATTTGAGGAATTTTTGACAGATTGACACTGAGATTATAATGCGAACGTTCGTAAAAAAGCAAGAATTGTGCCTCCATTGTCTAAGGTTGAAGATAAAGAAACATTTTTTCAGGTTACAATAAATTATATAAACATAACATCACGCGTGTAGTCCCCGAAGGGTTAGGCAGAGGTGTACCTATAATACACTCACATTTCGCCAGTTATGTTTGAGTCCCATGTAATAGGGGGCGAGCCTATTGCCATCAACCAGGCACAAATCCAGACTCCAGCCTGCTACTGAGAAATTCCAGATGGAAAAACTCAATAACACTTTGCCCGAACCGGGAATCGAACCCAGGACCTTATGATCAGCAGTAGCGCTTGCGACCACTATACCAACGAGACAGTCATAAATAAATTCTAATGATTCTATATTATTATGGTTATAAATACCATTATTTATAACCGTAATAAAATAGAATCTAAATCTCATACTATGGATATAATGGACTATCGAAATAATGGACTATGGAAATAATGGACTATGGATATAACGAACTAAATAATGAACTTTCAGTTGATTTTGAGGCGTAATCAAAGAGTGGCAAAGACTATATTTATTAAATTGCAGGTTCTACCCATCGAATTTGAACTCTGCTTTTTGCACTATCATGAACAATAAATACAATGTAACAAGTCTATTATTTTATTTGTTGGAGTTTAAAAATCTAGGCATTTGTAATGACATAACAAATTTCAGAAATGTCCTGCTCACCGTATTTCAAACAGCGTGGTTTCAACTTTAAAATTGACAAACGTACCTACATAACACGTTCAACAAAACTTACTTACACCGACTCACACGTGTGTAAATTATTAATAATATAAAAGGAGAAACTGACTGACTGACTGACTGTTGATATATCAACACACAGCCCAAACCGCTGGTCCTAGAGACATGAAACTTGGAGGGTGTGTTCTTTGTGAAGAGTAAGTATACACTAAGAAAGGATTTTTGGGAATTCCACCCCTAAAGGGGAAAAATAGGGGATGAAAGTTTGTATGAAAGTCCGTCAGTTTTGAAGTTAGGATCTTCAAATTTTGATTTTAGGCTGACAATTGAAAATTAATCAATACAAATCTCAACGTTTTTGATAATTCCGCCCCCGAAGGGTTAAAACGGGGGATAAAGTTGAAAGTCCATAATTTTCGAAAAAAAATCACGAAATTTACTATCTAGGCTTATGGTTGGAAGCTATCGCAACGGTGTTGTAAGAATTTCAACCCTTAAGGGGGTGAAAAGGGGGATGAAATTTTGTTTTTAATTAAAGTTCTTTATTTTTTTCTAAATCACGAATATTTCGGTTTATTGTTGGAAACTAATACAACGAACCTAAATCGTTGGTTTTTTTTTTCATTTCAACCCACGAGGTCCAGAAAAGGGGGATGAAGTTTTGTATTGAAGTTGTTCATTTGCTAAATTCTGTATTTAAGTAAAAATAAATATAAGTACACGTGTACTGTTTTTACAGTATTTTACATGGACCGACTGCCTACCTGACCTCCACAACGCAGTTACTGGGTAATACGATACCCTTTGGTAAGAATGGTTGTTGGACTTTCGGGCTTCTGACTTCCCGTTACGATTGCCAAAGATCCAAATCCAGAATCGATATTGATATAGATTAGGATACGAGCAGAATGCGATACTGCTCATCCTACATAGAAAATAGCATGATAATTTGTACCCTACAGACTGACCACACTTATAGGGACATTTCTCCCACGGCCAATTTTATGTGCTTGCTCACGTGTTCAGGGCCATAGGTAGGGGGGGGGGGGGGGGGGGCTAGGGTACCTCTGTACTCTCATACAGATAATTGTAATCTATTTCGCATATGCTTACTTTATAATCACAGTTTTTAATCTTCAAAAGCAGTACGAGTACCTACGCATAAATAATGGTATTTTTATCGACTCTTACTTTGTTTTGAATGATTTCCAGCAACTTCAGCATTCTCTGAGCAAGTCTAATATGCCAGGCGGGAGGCTAAAATTTTCGAGCTCGCTTTGCTCGCTCTTGCATCTCTTAATGAACCAACTTTTCTGCATAAATCTGATAAGTCGATTTTACTTCTACTTCTGTATTAATTGTCAAAGATAAAGAAAACCTAACTTATTGAAGCGGGATGCAAAAAAAATATTCATAGGTACTATATTCTCCTAAAGTGGTCTTCCCTGTTTTTGGTCCTGATTGCAAAGTGGCGGGAAGAGAGAGTCAGCACTTTATTTATTGAAATTAAAATAATTATAAGCTCTTCAACAATTTGAATTAGGAATGTCTAAGATCGTAACATATATTTTTTTAATGATTTTCCGCAATAAATTGTATTTTTTTTATACTCTTTATTTACCGTCTTTGAAATCAGTAATACTTTATTTCTTCTTAAAAAAGTTGGCAGCCCCAACCCCCCCTCGAAATGAATTCCTGGCTACGGCCCTGCACGTGTTAGCTCTCCAACTAGCCTGGTTGTTATAGTGCCCGGTAGGTACCGGTCCTTTACAGTAGGTATTTCTTTACAGTATTCCTAAAATATCACACGTAGTGGAGGAAAATTTGCCATGAACAATGCTCTATGTATATTGTTATTTTATGTATGACCATGCATAACTTTTTACTGAGTAGTCCGATTTGAACGATTCTTTTTTTATTGGCGAGAATGTACCTCAAAGTTGGTCCCATATAGAATTGAAAATTGAAACCCACCCCCAAGTGTAAAAAAATTGTTGTTGATTGATGTTTCACGTACTTACTGAATTTTCAACTGTGAACCGATTCAGTTGTAATTTCGCACACATAGTGTAGTTCTGATGACACAACTACACAATAAAGATCCGCTATCTAATTACGCAACACATTTTTGTAAACGATTCCGACTAATCTGTTTCATTTTGACAGTTCAATATCATTGCGTTATTTCCGTTATTGAGCAGATTTTTTTTCGAACTTATGAAGCAATGGATTAGTAATCTGTTTCAAAACGATTCAAAGTCTGATTGATCGTGTATTACGTAATAAGGGTACTGGAGTTGATGTGATGATGGAGTCGGAAGACAGTTGCGAGAGCTCCTCACCAGTTTACAGCAGCAACATCGTGTTTAGGCTTATTTCATTCACCCTGATGAGAAGTTGACACCTAGCGGTTTAGGGGTATGACTGTCATCGTCGGTCAGAGGTTAAACATTAGGTGTGGTGTGCAAACATTAAGCATATGGTAACTCAAAAGCGAAAAATAAAATAAAATTAACAAAAAAATTTACCGACGAAAAAAAAAACTGAAAAGCGTAAAGTAAAGTAAATAACCTTTTAGTGACAAATTGATGATCCTCAAATAACAAATTTTGCGGCGGCGTCAAACACACATTCAACGAAGATGCATCAAGCTAACATTTTACGCTTTATGTCATTAATTTGTTTGTTTGGCGCCACATCATTTGTTATTTGAGGGTCATCTCCTTCTGCGAAGCAATTACTGCTTCGCAGAAGGCTCATGAAGGAGGTGGCAAAGCGCGTGAGGGAGAGACAAGTGTCACGCCCTGACACCCCTAGCCGCCGCGCCGCAGGAGAAGAGGGTAGCTCGCCGTCCGATAAGGACCAGGCCCTGGTCGACGCACGGTGCGTTGTGTTCCACGCGCGCTTCAAAGAGATATCAGAACAATTGACGGGGTCCGCTAGGGCCGATGCCTGCCGGAGTTGCGGGAAGTCCTAAGGGGAGACCGTGGCCCCTGGCAACGTACAGGCAAGTGTAGGAACACGGGTGGGTTTTAGATAGTAAGAGTCTGATACGCCTTTCCGCTTCGACCAGAGCGGGAGAAGTCATTTGATGATTTACCAACCAAAAAATAAAAATAATTAAAGGATCATCAATTTGTCGTCACTAAAAGGTTATTCTTTATTTTTCGCATTTCAGTTCTCTTTTCGTTCGTTTATTTTTTTTTGCAAATAAGTTTTAATAACTCATAATTATCTAGAAAAAAAGAATTTATACTCTACGCAGACGAAGTAAAATAAAATAGTAACCTGAATTAACCTACAGGTTATCGGGATTACGTTCCCGTTGGATATGTTTCGACATCCACGCGGGCGAAGCCGCGGGCAAAAGCTAGTTATTAATAAAAACAAAGCCGAATTCCAAACAACAATTCAGAAATATAATTGGCCGCATCTGAATACCGATCTCGATTCCAATTGGTCGATCCCGTCCCGTGGACCCGTGAGATTCATTTAGGTAATTGATACATACGCCCCGTCAATTTAACGATGGACTGTTACGGGTACATTTACCTTACGTGCGAGCGATCGGGAACTAATTGCGGATAGTTTTCGCCTTGCGACGGATGTGGGGGATTTTTCCTTCTCTTGTTATCGGTTAAGTGTTAGTAGATTGGTGGGTTGGGGCTTCGGTTTAACACTAGTCAATATTAAAATGTTTATTGACATTAAGTTTTTTTATTCAATATTGTGAAAAACGTGAAGGAAAACATCGTGAGGAAACCGGCATGTCTTAGAACCAACATTTCGAAGACATGTGACATCTACCAATCCGCACTAGGCCCGCGTGGTAGATTACAGCCCACTCCCTCTAACAGAGAGAAGGCCTGTGTCCCAGCAGTGGGAACTTTAACAGGCTGATGATGATGATGATTCAATATTGATTGATGCCTACTATGCGCCCCGTCAATTTAACGTTGGACTGTTAGGCCACGCGCATTATGAATGCGTTTTCGTACGAATTTCACTGGTGCGTACAGATACGAACACGCACGTGCGATCCCGATCTACCAAGTACAAAGGGCGCAGTCTGGGTGGGACTTTGTTATACGTATAATACGTACGTATAGTTCCGATGTCCGAAAACAATCCGAACTTCAACAACCGGAACACTCCCTACTTGACGGAGAAAAACGTACACTGGTACGCGCACTCTGGACCATGGTCGTACGTGTGGGCGATCGGTAACTTTCGCCTTGCGACGGGTGTGAGAAGCTTTTCCTGTTCTTGTTATCGATTAAGCTAAGTATGAGTAAATTGGTTTCATATCTATATCTATACTAATATTAGCTTTTTCCCACGGCTTCGCTCGCGTGGAACTCGGAAATTAACCCAAGAAAACGTACTAGACTACTGGAATAAAAAGTATTTTAGATGCTAAAAACTATCTGTCTGCCTCATCCAAATCCTATGAGTAGCATAACATAATGATTGAATACTATCGTGAATTCATACAAGCCTAGTACTTTTTGTTAGGTTACTGCTCAGAAATTGTGCTTAACATCTAATGATTGAAATACTATAACGTGAATTCATGAAAGCCTAGTACTTTTTGGTAGGTTGTACCAAGATTCAAGTTTATTAATTCAAGGGATAAGATTTATCAAACACACAAAATCCCCCCTTTTCACCCCCAATTTCCAAAAACCCCTTCTTAGTGCTCCCCTACATTATAAAAGGAAACTGTGTGCAAACACGTTCCTTGTTCCAGTAGTTTTGGCTCTGCATTGATATGTCAGTCAGTGAGTCAGTTTCTCCTTTTATACATATATATAGATTATAAAGAAATAAAGTTTGTGAGGTAG
The DNA here is from genome assembly GCA_948150665.1 of Conistra vaccinii. Classification (NCBI taxonomy): domain Eukaryota; kingdom Metazoa; phylum Arthropoda; class Insecta; order Lepidoptera; family Noctuidae; genus Conistra; species Conistra vaccinii. Next base: position 2,304,534 of record OX411324.1, read on the forward strand.
GGGGAAATCTCTGGATCTTCTGAACCGATGTAGGAAATTCTTTTACCAATAAAAAGCCACGTTATTTGTGAGTATCATAGGCTATATATTTATGTTTACCGCCCAACGAAGTGGGCAGGGGTCTGCTAGTAATTTTATAAAAAAAACAAAACTATTTCATTAAAAAATGCTAATATAGTTTAAACAAATATTTCAATGATAAATAAAATACAGGATGGAAGGGTAAACACCGTTGTCACACAAACTATGGGTAGTTGGCTTAAATATAAACATAAAAAACCGAGTAAAAAAAAAATTACATTATTTTCTTTAACAATATTATAAAGGTTATTGTCCGACACCGTCCGCAAATTCATAGATATGCGCCCGCCCGAGTGACGTAATCGATCGCCACCCGTCCTACCTACCTACACATCACACACAACACATGAATAAATACAATACAACCTTTTCCTGGCTTAAGACAGGCAAAAATACCTACCTTAGGAATTGCGTGACGATTCTAAATATACATCTTTTAAAAAAAAAATGTGATTTTCCATTGAATTTATGTTCTATAAACGATAGTTAATTGACTCAGGCGTGACCTTGCGGAAATCCATCATAAAACACAATAGACGATGTATATCTAGTAACTTAATCCGCTTAACCGTTCTTAAAGAGTTAGAGAACCCTGTAAGAAATCGACACGTGTTTCGCCTCTCAACGAGGCATCCTCAGGACGACGATTGACCCGTTGCGAACTCGGACACGAAGTGTTATCAACGCGAGCCGAACGCAAAGTGAGCTTCAACCGCCCGTCACCCCCACTTATATAGGATCGCTTATCGGCCCACCTCGGCCGGGATCGTTATCAGTGCGATAAGCGAACAATCGCAACAATGGTGACCTCGGAATGCTCGTATTTAATTCGTTCAACAGTGTAACGTTTCCTGTATTATTTTTTGCAATTTCTAAACTCTCTAATACAGACATTTTGAAACCTTTATCACATGTGTGTAAAATTTTGAAAGTGTTATTGTTATTTAACGAATGACCAGAATCTATTAAGTGTTGAGCAAAATGGGATCTTTCTGGACAATTATTCCTGTACGCTGCAATATGTTCTTTATATCTAGTTTGAAAATTACGACCAGTTTGACCTATGTAAATACCATTACAATCATCGCAATGTAACTTGTAAACACCTGATTTTTTATGGTTTTCTAATTGATCTTTTCCATTGCAAATCTGCCTTAATGAATTATTTGTTTTAAAGGCTACCCTAACTCCATTTCGAAACAATGTTTTTGAAACCCTATCACTTATGGACCCTAAGTATGTCAAACTACCTATGTATTCATGTGGTCTTTCTGGAGGCAATGGGTACAAAAGAGAACGAACTATTTTACGACGTTTCGTTTGAATCAAATCATCGACCATTTTCTTTTTGTATCCGTTACTCTCAGCTATATGATATATAATGTTAAGTTCTCTGTTATAATTATCTTGAGAAAGTGGTACTGACATTAATCTATGAGTGAAACTACGATAAGCTGCTAATTTATGTTGAATCGGATGACAAGATGACGCAGGAATCGTAACATCTGTATATGTTGGTTTTCTATAAATCTGAAAATCGTGTTTATTATTTATTCTTGAAATAGTTAAATCTAAAAAGTTAAGAGATCCATCAACTTCTAATTCTAATTTAAACTTAATTTTAGGATGCAAACTATTGATTTTATTAACAAAAACATCGATTTGACGCAATGTACCGGTCCAGCACATAATTATGTCGTCAACATAGCGGTAATAATATAAAATTTGAGGTTGTCCAACAATGTATTTATTTTCAAAATGGTCCATGAAAATATCTGCCATAAGAGGACTGAGTGGAGAACCCATGGCTAAACCTTCTTTTTGTTTGTAATATTGATTATTAAATCTAAAATAATTTTGTTCCATACAAATCTTGGTCAAAGATAACAATTCATTAACCTCACCAGGATGGATTCGCTGTTTCTCAAAAAGATCTTCAAGTATTAGTAAACATTCCTCATAAGGAACGTTTGTAAATAAACTTTCAACATCCAATGATAATAATTTGGCACCAGTAGGCAAATTGATATCCTTAACCTTCTCTACTAACTGTAAACTATTTTTAAGAGTAAACTTTGGTTTAAAATTTGATCTCGACTTCAATAAGTAGTTCAAATGTTTTGACAATTTATATGCTGGAGCACCGATATAAGAAACCACTGGCCGAATAGGGATATTATTCTTATGAATCTTAGGCAAACCGTATAGCAAAGGAGACCTAGGGTTCATAGGGACAATATATTTTAAGGGCTTTTGATCGATGTAAGATATGTGTTTGGTAAGATTTTTTAACTGGGAAGTAAAAACTTTAGTGGGGTCTGAACCTAGTTGTTCAAAATCGCTACCCTGTATTACGTCATTTACCTTTTGGACGTAACTGTTTCTGTCTAAGATAACCACTGTATTTCCTTTATCGGCCTTAGTAATGACTATACTGTTTTGATCAATTTTGCTTTTCAAAGATCTATAAGTGCGTTCGTCTGTTGATCGAGACAATGAATTCGATGAGCTAAGAGACTGTTTAATATGAACAGATACCTGGTGCGCTACTGTCTCATCTTTTTTACCTCTAACTATTGCCATTTCTGAATCTACTGCCAAAAGTTCCAATGGTTTTTGTGACAAGACGGGCTGGATATTAAATTTAAGTCCTTTCTCTAATAAAGAAGTTTCTTCATTTGATAATTGAATGTTACTAAGGTTTTTAACACGTTGATGAAACGTATGAGGACATGTTAGCTGATTCCTTTGTCTGCCACTACCATGACTAATGTTTCCTCTAACTAATCTTTCCAACTTCCTAGACTGTATCAAATATTTTTCATGAGCTGAAATAGATGCAAATTCCCGCGCTTTATTGTCTAAAATATCAAATTCTATATTGTGTAGGCTGTATACTAACTCTGTGTATAAAATTTTAAGGTGATTTTTTAAGCTATCCCTAACCGAAAACCAGTAACGTATCTCCTCATTTAACCAAATGTTTTTTGCCCTATTCAAAGCTATACTTGCTGATCTACTATTTGTATTGGAACGAATATTAATGTAGGAAGGGATTACTCCCAATTGCTTACACTGTTGATTAAACCAAACATTCTGAGCAGCAATACGATGCGATTTAGTGAGTTTGGTGTAAAGTTTTGCCTGTTCTGCTGTACCTGTGTGTGCAGAAAGACCACATGAATACATAGGTAGTTTGACATACTTAGGGTCCATAAGTGATAGGGTTTCAAAAACATTGTTTCGAAATGGAGTTAGGGTAGCCTTTAAAACAAATAATTCATTAAGGCAGATTTGCAATGGAAAAGATCAATTAGAAAACCATAAAAAATCAGGTGTTTACAAGTTACATTGCGATGATTGTAATGGTATTTACATAGGTCAAACTGGTCGTAATTTTCAAACTAGATATAAAGAACATATTGCAGCGTACAGGAATAATTGTCCAGAAAGATCCCATTTTGCTCAACACTTAATAGATTCTGGTCATTCGTTAAATAACAATAACACTTTCAAAATTTTACACACATGTGATAAAGGTTTCAAAATGTCTGTATTAGAGAGTTTAGAAATTGCAAAAAATAATACAGGAAACGTTACACTGTTGAACGAATTAAATACGAGCATTCCGAGGTCACCATTGTTGCGATTGTTCGCTTATCGCACTGATAACGATCCCGGCCGAGGTGGGCCGATAAGCGATCCTATATAAGTGGGGGTGACGGGCGGTTGAAGCTCACTTTGCGTTCGGCTCGCGTTGATAACACTTCGTGTCCGAGTTCGCAACGGGTCAATCGTCGTCCTGAGGATGCCTCGTTGAGAGGCGAAACACGTGTCGATTTCTTACAGGGTTCTCTAACTCTTTAAGAACGGTTAAGCGGATTAAGTTACTAGATATACATCGTCTATTGTGTTTCTATAAACGAAACCAAACCACTGGTTTGAAGGATAACGGTGTTTACCCTAACACCCTGTATAAGTGCTAACACAGTATAAAGTATTGAGTAAACTATTTATGTAAAATAAAAGGTATAAAAAATAACCTAATATAATAGGTAATATTAGATTTAGTTCAGAAGACTGATGATAAGCTAAGTTTTTTTAAAGCTTCCTCTCTCCTACTATTTTGCTGTGCCCGACAGGGTCTATAATGATCACATATAATTTTAACTTACACACTAAGTACACAATATTGTGGAATGCAAATAAAGTACTGAGTACCTATCTATCGTGTTTTATATCCCAAGATTAACATTATAGTTGAAACCTTGTTCTCCCATACATTCCACATTCCAACTACAACTGTAAGTTTGTTCGACAATATTGAGAGATTTACCATGTTATTATAAGATCATAGACTGCTTGTAGGTTTCCTGTAATCGATACGTAAAGAAATATTTTCTGTATTTCTTTCAAAATTTTAGCCTCAGATGTTTCAGAGATACGAGTAAGGGGGAAGCCAGTAGAATCGTCTTAAATTGGCAGACGGACCCACAGATACACGACTGTTCCTATGAGGGCTCCGTTTTTTTCATTTGGATGTACGCAACCCTTTAAAAGGATTGCGGTCAACTTTGTACTTCAGCCCAAATATTATTTAATTTTCTCTATTCACCACCACACGATAACAAACTCCTGAAATGAAAGCTCTTGTAAAAAACACAAAGCTGCCGGTAATCATATCTAAACACCGTTATTAACGGCCTCCCATTGTTTTCACGAACAAATAAAAACAAAAAGATCCTGCCGCTAAAGCTGTAGTCATTGTTACAAAGATTACGCATTTCACTCACCTCTGTTAGGGGCTGGTTTTATGTAAAGAAGCTGCCAACTTAGCTAAATTACTTTTTGTACTACCGAGCATTTTTTTAAAGGCCTTTGGAACCATAAATCTGATTAAGTATTACAGCGTGTAAATGTATGTAGTTTGATATCTCTGAAATCATCTTGGGTCTTGATTCGTCATTTAGGAAACCTGAAATTTTAAATGATGACAAGATAAGTAAAGTTACAAGTCGTCTAAGAAAGGAAGTTTTATTACAAACTTGCTGTTGCCCGCAACTTCGTCTGCTATTCATAATTAAAAGTAGCATGTCCTTATCCAGGTCTCAGGCTATCTGTCAAATTTCATCCAAATCCGTTCAGCGGAAAAGCGTAACAGACAAGCAAGCAAACTCACTTTCGCATTTATAATATTACTAGCTTTTGCCAGCGGCTCCGCCCGCGTACATATCGGAAATTATCCCATGGGAACGTATATGACCTGCATAACCTGACTTCCCCAGCCGTTTTAGCGTTAAAGTGTAACAAACTCACTTTCGCATTTGTAATACTAGATATTTATAGGATTAGAATTGTGAAATACTGTTTTCCATAGAGCGTGGTGGTAACGGCTCCGACTTACGTGTTGTAGGTCATGGGTTCGAACCCAAGCAGGCGCTATACTTTTTGTAAATAATTTCATCACCACAGTCACCACTGCTCTCAAAACGGTGAAGGGAAATATTGTGAGGAAACCCGCATGTCTTAGAAACAAAAATTCGAATACATGTGACATCTATTACGGCCCACTTCCTCTCACAGAGAGGAGGCCTGTGTCCCAGCGTCCTAGCAGTGGAAACATTAATAGGCTGATTATATATTTTCCATACGGTTTTCCACTATCACATACGACCTTACAAGCAATATAGGAAACCCACTATATTTTTCCACGCCATAAAAAACTAAAACACTAAAACATCCACACGCCATAATCTCTAGAGGGATCGCTCTTACTAGACATAAACAGCAAAATCGTACTATGAAGTAGCTGCATTTTACACGCCAATCTTTATTCCAAACAAAAGCAAACTTCGAATAAAAATTCTTATCACAGCGACAATCACGTCGAGTAGGCAATCTGTTCGGATAGCTCGAATGTTGGAAGAAGTTCAACTTCGATCAAAATTTTTAAATTGAAGCACCTAAATGAGAAAGGATTTTTGGTTTTCGAATGTTTGAAATTGTGTGGAATTGTAATTGAGTCTTCTCATTGGTGGTTGTAAAAAGTTGGTTGGAACTTAGCTACGGGTTCGAAACTAGATTTGTTTCGGGCTTTGTCCAAGAACTTGTTGTGAAGAACCAAAGAATAATTTATTTATTTAGTGATTGATTCGACAATTTTAATCAAACTTCGTTATCACAATAACACACAAAAAAAAATACAATCTAGACTCCTATGTGACAATTATTGTGTTTTAATTTGGTTTTCAGCATTTGGGACTAAAACATAACTGGCAAAATGTAGGTGTACCATATGTACACCTCTGCCTAACCCTACGGGGAATACAGGCGTGATGTTATGTTTATATTTTCTTATTTCTTTTTTATTGATTTATTTACTATAATCAGCTTATATATCAGTGCTGGGACACCGGCGCGGCATGCGGGCTCAGTTGGTATTAACCAGTCAAAGATCCAGTTTCCAGGCTTCTGCTCAAAATGTCCTAATGGAAAGTCCAATATAATTATAATAAAAGTTATAAATAAATAGAACAGTGACAGCCTAATGGTGTAACTGTCGGACTGTCAAGTCATAGTTCTCGAGTTCGAATCCAAGCCCCCGACTTTTCGGATTCATGTGCGTGTTGTATAATTATTTACTTGCGTCAAAAACAGTGAAAGAAAACATCGAGAGGAAACCGGTATGACCGATAGATATTTCTCGACGGCATGTGAAGCCAAGTCAGAGGCCCATGAGCGACTTTACCGACCGAATTTCGGCGACGACGGTGGCCAATCTCAACGGAGATTAGCCAAGTACGCAGGAGATACATATTATAGTGCACAAGTGTGTGCATTTATAAAAACACAGGAGCACTCTCTGTTCCCTTACTCTCATAGTCCGATGGGACAGCAATCCGACACGAGCCCCCGATAAATGAGGCGCCGGACCAAAGACTTGAACGTGAAAACGTGCTATCCGAGGCACGGGTACCTACACCACCAACTTTCAAACTCCGGGCTGCTACCTTTACTAAAGAGATTCCTAATAGAAAACCCCATAACAGTTTGCCCGACCTGCGAATCGAACCCAGGACCCTACGCTCAGAAGTCACGCTTGGGACTGCGAGACCAACACGGATCAGTTATAGGGCCGCAGTTGCAGGAAAACCCAAAAACACTACCGAATACGGAGATCAAACTCTTAAAAAGAGTGTCCGTGGAGTTTCTTACCCGTTCTTCTCCATAGGTACCTACTAAGTTTTGGAATGGGTAGTTGCCCATGCTTCATATTTCTGAGTGACTGAGTTTGAGTTAACTGCGCTACAGTTTAATTAAGAACCTACCTGAACTAATACTGGAACAAAAAAAAAAAAAAGAATTCTAAACAGTCTGTAAATTATTCAGCCGATCAATTTCCAAGTAAACGCTGATAATGACGAAACCAATAACTTCTCATTAACCGCTACCTTTTCGTGGAGTTCCTCAATAACCTACAATTACGCCATGCGTCTATATCTGACGTTTAGCGATGACCTTGTTTAGGCGAATTTATTTTATTACCACTCAAAGAACTTCTACGGAGTTGCGTGTTTATGAGTGCTCGGGGGAGCGTCTTTTGTCTATGTGTGGCCGTGTTTAGACATTTGTTTGAATTATTAGTTATTTTTTTGTGTTTTTGTTTCCATTTTTTGTGCATGGAGTTTATAAAAACATTCATCAAAAAATTTGTACAATAATAAAGTTACCAGGTGGGATGATAGCTGGGTGGTACGGTGACTGCCTATCTGACCTCTACAACCTAGTTACTGGGTAACACGATACCCCTTGGTAGACTGGTTGTCAGACTTTCGGGCTTCTGACGACCAGTAACAATAATTGTCAAAGATCTTCAAATGATAGCCGGGACCAACGGCTTAACGTGCTTTCCGAGGCACGGGAGTCTAGGAATGTAAAGATGGTCACCCATCCACGGACCGACCCTGGCAAGCGTAGCTTAACCTGATCGATCGACGCGTGCGGCTGTTATTACTTACTTAGCCACAAGTCTTGCACGAACGCGCGGAGTAAACGAACGTAAAATCGAACAAATTGAAAATTGAAAATAATCGGTTTTAATAACAATATTTACTTAATTTTAAGACTTTAGTCATATACTCGTACGGGTCATACTATTATTCAGCTTGTCGTAAATTTTGAATCAAAATCCTATAGGATAGTAGTATTTTGGATTCAAAAATCGTTCAAATTTACGTTATGTTTACGTGCTAGGGTTGCTTCTTTCATGTTGTTAGGTTGTGTCAACTTTATTGTGTAAGCACTGTTGTACACATACCTTGCACAAGTTTTATATTTGAAAAAGTCGGGTTGGCGGACTAAAACACATGTCAGTTCCCTTGTTCGAGCTTGAATGAACTTATGTCTTCTATAACGTCGTAAGATTCATGCTAATCAAGAGGTTGAAAAAGGACGCTACTCGAGATTCAAGCTCGAACAAACGAACTGACTTATGTGCTTTAGTCTGCCGATGTATCGATATAAATTAATAATCATTTTTTTTACTTATGTGCTTTAGTCCGCCGAGCGGTTTTAACGTTACACAAATCATCCATGTTATAACAATTTCTAACTCTATACCTACAACCTTCTGAAGGGGCCCGTTAGGGCCGATGCCTACCACTGGGGTTGCGGATAAGTCCTAAGGGGAAACCGTAACCATATGACGAGTACAATGACCCCTTAAGGAGTTTAGTATAAACAAAAACTTACTAACGTTGTATACAACCTGACCCATAGTTGACGATCTCGTTGTACACAAACAGATCTTACTTAGTACACAACCGACAATTAGCCAGAAACAGTAGTACACTTTAGTACATTCGTAGCCAATGAGTCATTTAAAGCAAGATTAATTGGACGGCTTGAAGCGTTGTCGTCGAGTGCATAACTGCCAGAGTGCCGTAGTGTGCCGTAGTGCCGGATTGCCGGAGTGCCGGCTTTTAGTACGTCCAAACCGCACTTGACAGCTTCGAACAAATCAAACGATCCACTAAACGACCTCAGTTGACCGGCTTGGATGGAGCAACTAAGCTATTTATTCACCTCAAATATTGCTTGGAGGTTGGTCTTAGGTATTTCAAGAGACTGTTTTGTGATGTTAAGACTATGTTTGAACTTACCTATTGGCAAAACAGATGTCCTAAAATACCACTGGATTGCAGATCTCCACAAGTTGCTGTGACCACTTTTTCTCCCGTTCTGGGCGGAGCGGAAGGGCGTGTCAGACTCTTACTGACTAAAACCCACCCGTGTTCCTTCCCTTGCCTTGCCAGGGGCCATGGTTTCCCCTTGGGACTACCCGCAACCCCGGTAGGTATCGGCCCTAGCGGACCCCGTCAGTTTTGCTGACATCTCTTTAAGGCGCGCGTGGAACACGACGCGCCGTCGACCCAGGCCTGGTCCTTATCGGACGGCGAGCTGCCCATTGCTCTCCGTCCGAGCTACCCATTGCTCTCCGTCCGTGCTGTGACCACTTACCATCATTGTCGATGAAAAACCACTGAAAAATCTACGCTATAAATGTTAAATTACGTCAACTGATGACTGATGCACTTAAAATCTTTATTTTTAAATTTTCTGAACCGCTTATGGAAATTCTGCTGACTAGATTTAAAACTTTTCACGTTAGGCAAAGACTGTCCCAGTGTTAAGGTAAACTTACGGGAAAAAACATACTTTATTACTCTTTTGCCAGCAAAATTGAGTCAATTTCAAGACATGGCCGTGTTAAAGTGTTTGTTAAACCAATTAATAAAATATAATGAGCTTTTATACAGAAAGTAGGCAACGTCGCAAATAGCTGTCTAAGATTTCGCTGTTTTGATTAATTTGGCAATATTACTGTATGGAAATAAGAAATACGGCTAATTAGTGAAATAAAATATTGATTATGAAATGCAATAATTAATATCGTTACACTGAATATTTAGTTTTAGTTAAAAAACAAGTATTTGGAAACTTTCCTAATGCCTTTATTAACACCTAATGCGGGAGCTTTAGGAGGCTTTGAGGAGCTCGTGGCTAAATAATGACAAGCCGCACCGGTCGATCCATCAGGTTAAGCTACGCTTGCCGGGGTGACCATTGTATGGGTGACCATCTTTACATACCGAGACTCTTCCGTGCCTCGTCGGAAAGCACGTTAAGCCGTTGGTCCCGGCTGTCATTCTTGGATCTTTGAAAGTCGTTACGAGTCGTCAGAAGCCCGAAAGTCTGACACCAGTCTTACCAAGGGGTATCGTATTACCCAGTTACTGGGTTGTAGAGGTCAGATAGGCAGTCGCTCTATGTAAAATACTGGTATTCAGCTGCATCCGGTTAGACTGGAAGCCGACTCCAAGATAGTTGGGAAAAAGGCTAGGAAGATTGATTGACTAGTTAGCCATATTATTTCTTATTTCCTTACAGTAATATTGCCAAATTAATCAAAACGGCAAAATATTTGACAGCTATTTGCGACGTTGCCAACTTTTTGGATGAACGTCATTAGTGAATTGACTTCTTTTAGGCAACACCATCGATCGTATCATAGCTTAACAGCAGGTGAAATAGATCGCAAATGCGACATAGTTCGACTATTATGAAAAGAAACTTTGTGCTGTGGCGTCGCATCACATCACATCGCATTTGTCACTCTCCAAGGACGTTGGGTGCATACCATGTGAGTGTGTGTGTATGCAACATGAAACTCAAAGGGCTTTGAAAGGGCCGTGAAAACAAACAATGATGTCACACTTCAGAGGGTGTCATTTATTTTGACTTTTAGCAGCAGAGATGAAAAGCTGCAAAAAACCGTATTATATGAGTCTGGTTTATCGTGTTATGAAATTATCTTGCTTGTTTATCGTGAGTTAGTTGTTCCATTTTTGTGCAATTATCAATTCAATGTTCCTGAAAGAGGTGAGATGGTGAATTCAAACAAAAAAATGATTTGCCGATAAGCAAATTTATTCCAAGAAGTATTACACATATCTTAATAATTACGATATGTCAAGAAGTCTTTGAAAAATCACTGAAATTATACGCATTTATACAAACTAAACTCTTTTGTAGAGAAATGTACCACCAAACATAATTATAAAAAGAATATATATATTGTGATACTTTTAATATAATAATATATTCGTAAAACATGTCGTTTTAATAGTCCACAATATTTTGTGTAAATGTCGGGCCACAGCCGTTTATTTTATTACTCGAATAAAATTTCGAAGGGAAGTATTCAAGCGGAGCTCCTACGTATGTATAAGTATTATGCACTTTATATCGTCGACCTGTAAGTGATGTAGCCCGTAACCACATTATGTTGTCAGGAAACGAAAAGCTATTACAATTTTTAATATGAAACTTTTATTTGATATGCGAACACATTTTATCTTCAGCTTCATTTAAAATGCTTTTGAATTGTTTAAAATTTTCATTGTTTCCTGCGAGTAGTGTTTTCAAGTTATCATGTTTTAAAAATTATTTTATCAGGTTTCATTAATTTAAAACAGTTTTCTGTATTTAGTATACCTACAAGGTAGGTTTCCCTTATCCATTTATATAAATTAGTTTTTAAAATATTGTAGACTATTAAAATATTTTCTATAATTCTACTATTATAGAAAAAATTTGATAAGTTAACAAAATATTAGTAATAAAATAAATATTGGTACAAACAGAGACAAAAATATAGTTAAATCAATGATATAAAATAAAATGAGGTTCATTTTATACTTCAGAGACCAGCTAGCTTAATAATTCGTTTTATTTAATTTAAAAATAGTTGTGTTTATTCGGAAAACTTCACTTGTCTCCAATTTATTCAAATACAATCTTAATAATATTTATTTCATTGACTTTTGTCCCTGATTGCACATTCAACTTAATAGTTATATTTTTATCAAATATAAAACAAATAACAATTTTAAAAGTAGAAATGACCTTTCGACTTTACAAAAGAATAATATAGCAAATAAACTAGCGGATTAGATTAACATTCAATTGTTTTTATTTATAATATTCCTTCACATATAAGTTAATACTATTTACAATACACAAAATTTCTAAAGTATTTCACTAGGGTCATTTTCATAATACCCTAGAACCGACAACACCTTCATTTTTAATATTATTATTTACAGTTATATAAATATTATGAATGTAATTCATAATTTAGAGAGTTATAAATTTTATAGCATCACAGTGTATTCATTTTTATTTAATTTAATTTATAGAAATTCAAAGTCAATTATAATTATTTACTTATAAGCTACCTTCAAGTTGTGGTTTATACATACTTGAAGGAAAAGTATATTAGGTAAGTTTAAGTATATTTCAGCATATTATGCCTACTAAACAAAACAATAACCAAGTTTAACGTAGAACAAAATAAACACATTCAAGAAAATCATAAGCTAATAATAAAATATAAAATATTTAAAATAAATTCTCAGAGTATAAAATTATAATATGTTTTAAAAATATCTTAGAAATTATTAATATTAAAAACAGTATAAATTGGACAATCCAATAATTAAATGTCCTCTCGAAATATCGTGGTAATCTTTTAAAACATGACCAAGATCAGATGTTAACTACGAAAAATTTTTTGTTATAAATTTGAGTGCAAATTGCCATCTTTGCTAACATTGTGATATTATATTTTTGGAGGACTCCATAAATATGTAAATAAAGTATTAAAAATTTAAATAAATTCATCATCATCATCATTCTCTCCCTTATTCCATATAGAGTAAACTGTGACTAGTCACGAAGATACGAGGAAATATTTTTTTCTTCATATGTCCCGACATATTTACATTTTGTATCGTGGGTGCCGGTGACATTTACAGAGGCAAAATAACTTCCGTCAGAAAATATGGTTCAGATCCTAAAGAAGGTCGAAAAGCCCATAAGTTGGGTGGGTATATTTACTCGGATCTACTTTCTTGAAGGTACGTGATTCTAGTATTTTCTTTTTCGCTAACAAACCAAGTAGTCTTGACCTTTTAAAAATGGTTTTTTTCTTTGCGAAGTACCTACATAAACGTACTAGGACCAGCATAATATTTACTTTTTTGTTATTTAATTGCCAATTGCCAAAAAAGCAAACGTTTTTGAAAAGAGAACTAAACAATTTCACGGATGGGTTTTGTTTTTATATAAATTATAGATTTATGAAACATTTCAAACCAGTTGTTGACTAAATGTGTATATTTCCTTGAAATCTATTGACGATAGCCCAGTTTACATTATAAGCTTTTAAAAACAATGAAAAACATAACAGTAACGTGTTTTAAATTTATTGTCTACTTTCCATTCAAACTATTTTAAATCCATTAACAGGGGTATTCGATACAAATAAATATAAACCTCATATGCGTAAACAATTACGTTTTCACCAACATTTTAAACTTTATAATGATATTTTTATAATAACATTATTGAGCCAGTTTCAGAAAGTATAAATATATTTACAATTTGAAACTTTTAACCGGTAAAGTCCTTCGTGATCCCAATAGTGCCGGTCTTCGATTTATAAAAAGACCAATAAAATATTTATAAAAATTATACTTACAACAAAAAGTAATAAGTAAACAGTCGTTTATAAATCACAGAAGTAAATGTTTAATAAGAGTTCTTTTTATTTAGAAAATAACAATTATTTGCTAAAAACAAATCTAATTTTTATACTTATATTAGTAATTATATATACTTTCTAATATCTGTCTAACAAAACATTATAAGGACTTTATAGAACATTTACGTTAAATAAAATAAAATTGAAACTACTCATATTTTAAGAAGGACACTTAGTTTTAGGGAAAACGGAAATAATGAACACAGTACTATGTAGGTATGAGTATTTTTATAATAATTATGTTTAATTACCTGATATATGTTTTATTCCTTCGTAAAAAAAACTATTTAATAATAATAATTTATTGGTTATTTATAATTTGAAAAATACTTATTAAAACCATTAAGGCTTCGTTGATAATAAAAAAAAATGTAAATTTGTTTTTTTTTTACTTTGAACTATAGTTGTAGCAGAGGTAGGTAACAATTATATAAAGAAGAACACTTCAATGTTGATATAATAATGTAAAATTAAACCAGTTTTATTTTCATTCTATTTCTCATTAGCCAATAGCTGAACACATGGACTATCGATTCAAATTTCGAACGTCCGGTGTGGGTGCTAATGAGCACTATGGTCTAATCGATGTCTGGATCTCATATTTATTTATTTTATTATATTATATACTAGTTGACCCGTCAGACGTCATGTCTATATTTTAATTTCGATTTTACGGCAGTTCCTTTAGTTTATTTAAAAAAAATATTTCATAAACCATGGGACCACCCCTGGTTTGAAGCTAACAAAACAAAAAAAAAATATCCTAATCGATCGAGCCATTTTCGAGTTTTAACGAGACTAATGCAAGGCAATTGATTTTTATATAATAGATTAATTATAATTATATTGACAATATAATACAAGGGTGTGCTGATAAATCTGTCTTCACTCCCTTGCTAATTTCTTACATCGCATTTTACACTTTTTATTTGATTTTTATTTCCTGTTTTAATTGTGTGTGCTTTTTGGCCTGTGTAAAATAATGTATTTTCTTTCTTTCTTTCTTCAATTCTAATAAGCATGATAATTTGATCCACTGTCTGTAAACGGATTCTTCCTGAAAAATTATGAGCGGGAATTGGACCGGTGCCCAATAAATTAATGACGATAGGGTTGCTTGTGCCGCTTCGGCTTTAATACAGTTGGCACATCTGCCTAACGTTTTAGGGACTAAAATCACGACAGTTTTTATTAGGATATGCTGTCAGTTTTGGAAATTTGCCCTGCCCACTTAATTAAGCCACGTAATAATTGAAACAAAGTTGCGTACCATTGTTTCAGCAACATGTTTTTGTGTTGTGGTACAATATTGCACGCAACATGCTATAATATCAGTCTATTATTGGCCTTCGCCAGGATAAAGGCCTCTTCTCGTACAGAGAAGGCATGAGCAATAATGAGCATCGACCACTACGCTTTCTCGCTTGCTAGGCGGATTTCAGACGGACTCGCACTACGGCCGTCACGCGTAACGTTTTAGGGCCCTATTGTATTCTTGAAGGTGCATTTTTTCAAGTACACTCAACGTTAGAAGTGCCTGTGATGAGAAAATAATCACACAGATCAAATTAACATTTTGTGAAGCATGGTACTAGGCGTGCAGACTTATCAATCAGACTTATGTAAATTATTAGGTTTCCTCACGATGTTTTCCTTCACCAATGTCAGTAATGTCCACGTAAAACTCAGAAAGTACAGTATGAATTGAAATAGTCACATTGGGGCTCAGATTTGAACCCACAAACTCGTGCGAGGCGACATGCTATAATTATGTTAAACAAAAATTTGCTAACATTGTTGCCAGCTTCATTTGATGTTTCAGGAAACAATGTTGAATCACTTCTCATCCTATCGTCCTTCGCGGTTCCCACTACTTATGTACAGCACAGTAAGTTCTAGTCTGATCGATTTGAAATTTGATATTCTGTTACTTCAATGATATTAAAAGAATATTATTATAGTAACCTTGAACTGATGTTGCAGCATCACCTGGAATTTGCAGGATACCCAACTTCCTTACCAAATTACAGCACAAGTATCGTGTTTTGGCTCATTGAAAGATGATGAACAGGGTCTGGTGATGGAGTAGGAAAAATAAATGAGGAAATTTTTATGTCGGAGTTTTTTAAATTTTAATATAATTTAATTTATTGAGTTTTTCATTATCGTTATCGCTGATTGATTTGTCACGTTGTTGACCCGCAGTTCCTCCTATATCATAATCAAGCTTTCAGAGGCTGAGGCCTGATAGGTACATCCAAATAAGAAACAACCAATCATATAGGTACTAGATAAATATACCTACTTAACCATAAAAATTCAATAGACTTTATATAAGAGTGAACCTTGATGGTAGCAGGTAGTTTAAGTACCAACCTATGACGAAGGAATAAAACATATCCCAAGTTATGTATAATTATGTACATAATTTATAATGTATACCATCAGATCATTAATATGCCTATTACAGAATAGTGCCAGTTTCCAGAACATTAATTACACTTATATTTACTTAGATTGATATAATATTTCCTCTTTTTGAAAGTGAATATTGACTATAAAACAAACATTTTATCTAATTTACATTCGTGTTTGCGTCAAAGGGATTATGTTTTAACAGTCTTTCACAATTTACTTCGATGTATATATACAAAAATATCGATCGTTATATCTTTGAGAAAAAGTTTTGAAACAATATACAAAAAAAAAACAAGTATGTTTTCAGAAAAATCTTTAGAACATTTTCAAAAATTACCTGTAAAATTATTTAAAGTTAGACATTTCGTAACCAAAATTTTACACACAAAAATCGTAATACAAAGATTAAGTCAACAACCCACCACATATCCAAAACACACGTTAAGCCGTATGACAGACCTAATACTAGATAGTAAAAAAATATTCTAGAAAATAAACGCGAAACATGATCCCTTTGGCTCAAACTCTTACTAAAATAGTAGTTTCAGACTAGACACAACTTTCTCTCGCATTCGCTAGCAATGGCGTTCTAGTTGTGACAACTTCTCTCCGCCTAGAGAATGTACCACTAGTCACGCTTCGACGGTCCTCCGCCAGTGTCCCGATGCTCTGGGGTAAAAGGATAAATAAAAATATTAGCTTAGAAAACAAAAAGAGAATTCGGTTGAAGTCCTTATTCGCAGCACACATCATGCCGTACGTTGCACATCAAAGGCTGGCATTGAGTCTATTAAAAGCTAGTGACATTTATCGTCAGCGTTAACTCTGCAGGATATTAATCTTTAAATGTAGTGAACGTTTTAAAGAGACCATACATTATCAGTATATTTTCATGGTAAGCGTCTTGACGCGTCGTTCGGCAGGACGTTGTATATGTAACCATTAATACATATGAGGGCCACAAAAAAGTGAGTGATTTGAACTAACCCTAATAATAATTCGCTGTGAACAAACCGTAATAATAATTCGCTGGTACAACAATCTTTAAGTTCCAACAACTTAGCTGTATCAACAGAAAATTAGACCCATTTAATATTTAAAATAACTTTCCACTAATTAGGGTTTTAAACTTCCAAAGGCAGACTCCTCATTAATAAGTAGGATCAAAAACAGCTAAGTGGCCTATATTAAATAAAATAAAATTTATATTCTTTCTATAAAGTTTCACTTACGCGAAATTACCTACTACCGAAATTACATACCTATGTATGTTTATTTAGTTATTAGTGGTGGAAGTGAGCCTTAATGATGAAAAACTATGAAAACCGGTTTTAAACAAAATAGTCAATTTTTTTTTTATATTTCTGTCCCCTAAAAAAACACCTAGCATCAATACAACCATCTATTTTCAATCTTTCAAAGTTTTTGATGATTTTAAACTTACATGGCCATCAGAAGCGGGAGTGATCGGTGTGTGCGGTGTGGCAGGCCTCACTTCATGATGATGGAGACTATTAGAACTCCTTGAAGCCCCCACAGGGGGCGACATGACAGCCCCATAAGGTGGCGGCTCCGGTGGCCGCTCTAAATCCCGCGCACTGTTAAAATCTAGCAAAAAAACAAAATGATTGATCAATCTAAATTACCAAAGTTTTAAAATGCAAGTAAATAAGTAACATTAAAAGAAAAAAATATGAGAAAAGAAATAATTTATTTAGTTAAAGTGGTCAGCGATCAATCTTAACTTAAAAATTACATTAAAACTTTTCTTTTTGATATGACGGTGTACTCTTGAAAGTAAACATCGATGAAACGATAAAATAAACAAACAATTTCTGAGCAGTGACTGCGTTTATTTGTTTAGTAGCATGCCAAGTATAAAGCAAAGACTTGCACTGAACAAATAAAGCGAACAAAACATTTTGTGATAAATAAAAATCGATCTACCTATACCTTTACCCAGAGGAACCACATCAGGATTTTTATCGTCAGGTTGAACCGGAGAATGGTTGGTGCTTTGTATGGCGCCTTTGTAAGGCTTCACCGTCTGCATAGGAGCTAAAAATAAGGTAAAATAAATTATATAGTATACATTGCACGTCCAAAGGTGAACTATGAACGTGAAATTGGTTTAAAAATATTGAGTTTGACGTAAACATCCATCATTCTTTATGATGTGAAGACTTTGCAGTGTACGCTCTAGTTTGCTTCGTCTTTTGTGATATTTAGAGCGTAAAGGCAGAGTAGGTAAGGGTCAAGCGGGTTTTACGGTTCGGAGTGCATAGCATAGATTAGAAGTCCGTCATCTCAATGCTGGACAGAATCTTTTGACATGCATAAATTGCATGCACTCGAGATCTACCCATTTAGACCAAAGTAAAGAAGATTGCTTGAGACAGCATTATATCTAGCATGTTATATTCCTGCTACCTAATATTTTTACTGGTAAATTACCTTGATGTAGTTTACTAAGTTCGGTATTCTGCCTAATTTAGAGCTCATTTTTAATGTAGTGTAGTGAACAACAAAAGTTTAATCGATATCGATGATTTCAGTGTCGATATAGCGATACGATCGTCTGACACGACATTTACCTACAACTCAGGTCCTAAATTCACCTGGCACTAGGCTGGCACAACGAATGTTTTTCTCGATATAGGTAAATGTTTTTATTGCACCATATTTCTAAAAGGCTATTATTTCTGTGAAAACGTTTGTTGCTTACAAAGTTTTTGGAACATAACTTTTCATGCTCGCGAATTCCAACAATAGCAGCTTTTGTACTAAATCTTAATGGCCAGAAGCAAGGAAAAGAATAAATCATTCTGATTATTGCAAAAGTAGGTTGTGGAAATCGAATGCTAATAAGTAGGTACAGTACGACACAACTTAGATGTAGCATAGATTTGAAAATTTTCATTCATTCATTTCAATTTTACAAATGTATTTGGCTATGAGACTTTACAATTTATCGCGTTTTCGAAAGATCATTTTAACCTGAAGCAGTAATAAAGATTGGTGATTTTGAAGGCGCACTCAGTTGGGATGGTGATCGGTTTTACGAATTTTGCAAATGCTACATCTAAGTTGTGTCGTACTGTACCTATTCTGTGCGTTTCGATATAATGAGGACGCTATTTCAAAAAATGGAACAAGTTTTCTGAGAATGTTCTCAGAAGTTCTAGTCTGACTACTGAGAATAATTCAATAATGGTTTAGCAGTACTTCCACATTATCCTTTAAGAGCCCATTGTGATCGTCAAGTCTATTTCTACAAATAACCTTAGCCAACCTGTGTTGACAATTTATTGTAAACTAGCTGCACCCCGCGGTTTCATCCTCTTTGGCTCGATCCCGTGGGAATATCAGGATAAAAAGTATTGTTTATCCTAACCCAGGTTATGGTGTACTACCCATGTGCCATGTGTTTTAGCGTGAGAGCGTAAACAAACCAACTCACATTCGTTTATTATTTGTAATATTAGTGAGGATTAGGATTTATGTACTGGTAACCACACTGCCACTTATACTTTAGGTACGGTGTTTCTCTAAACATCAATCACTACATAGTATAAAACAAAGTAGCTTCCCGCTGTCTGTCCCTATGTATGCTTAGATCTTTAAAATTACGCAACTGATTTTGATGGGTTTTTTTTTAATAGATAGAGTGATTCAAGAGGAAGGTTTTTAAGTATAATACATACATATTAAGTACAGAAAAGAGTCCACGCGGGCGAAGCTGTTGGCAGCAGCGAGTTTATTATAAAGTCGAATTGTATCGAAGTGATCCGCGTGGTTTCACTTTATAAGGATTAACAGAATAAACGCAAGACCTGATTTCCGTCATTACAACGTCTAGCTACAATGGCGACATCAATTTGACACATTGCAGCAGTGGTAGGACTAGTGGCCAGTTATCATAAAAATAATATTAAACAGAAAATAATCTACAAATTGAAAAATTTTAATTTTTGAAACACTCGCTGACCTGGCATTCTCTTTTTTTTAATTCACCTACTGTTTGTGCGTAAAGGATTTTGCAGACCAGCGCGACTTGTCGCGCGACGCGACACGAACAATACAATTTCTAAGAAAACTTCACGGTATAACAATAACCGGTGTCGCGTCGCGCGACATATCATGCTGGTCTGCAGAAAGCTTTATTCGTTTTAGAGGCATCAAGATGTTATTTAAAAAAATTGGAAATAAATCAATAAAAGATTACGTTTAATTAAATTAAAATAAATCTTCATAAAACGAAAACGCGAGACCGTATACGTGTGTTAAATTAATGTCGTCATTAAAGCAGCACGCCGTATGTTAATTTTTCCCCAAAAAATCTTACCACCACCGCGTTATAATAAGTTAATAAAAACTTCTATTTGGGGAAATTTAAGCCTTATTTTAGAGCAATAAAGCCTACTTATATGCATGGCCGAATTTGCGTTTATAAACCGTTTTACGCTTAGTCCGAATAACTAGTTTATAAATAATGTAACCTGACGCGGTTAAACAAAATTAATTATAATTACCTACATACGTATATTATTTTAGTCTTATAATTTATTATTCTAATTCTCTTCTGATGTCTTGCGTTCTATCACCAGCTGTTTAAACAAAATCTGAAGTTTTTTTTTATAAAATATCTTTACTTTTATTTTTATTATTAATGTGATGTAATTATTTATTACCTATTTAGTGGCACTCATTATCATATTTTCTTTTTTAATATGTGGATAATGTTGGGTTGCAATATTGTTAATATTTTGTATTATGTTTTTTCTGCTCTAACACACGTTGTAGCTGTTTATTGTCCTTAAATAAATAAAATAAAATACTGAACAACATGAAACATTTTTCGTTTCGCTAGCAACGTCTATCCAAACTAAAACCTTATTCCCGTTGAATAGAAACATTCGAAACCAAACACGTCACCAAGATTCACGTTATGAAAATTACATTACGCGTCACGTCAACGTTATTTACCGTCAAACCTTCCTTGTCTCGTGTTTGTCTCCATTAATAATATTACTAAGGGGACGAACGAAGTGGTTGCATGACATTCTAACCATCTCGGAGCAGTCTGTTCGTCACTGCGCAACTGTTGACGGAGCGGTTAGAATATTTGTTCGCATAACACGTTGCCGCTCTGATGTTGCTACAAGTCAAGGTTGCCATTCTACGCGTGTTTGTAAAGGGGATATGCTGAGTTTATACTCCGAAGTAGTTGTCAGCGTTTCAATTTTCGTATGATAGGATATTCTGTTGAAGTATCGGGTAGTGTGCTTTGTATTACTAAAGGTAACACCCGAATTATTGTCTGTATGTTATTACTGTTTTTATCTGAAGCGTATCCCCTTTTTATCCAGATAAAGGTTTCTCTACAAACTTTAACAGAGTTCGAAAGTTAATCTGATTTATTAAGAGGATAAGCCTTTTTCTTAACTTGGAAGCCTCAAGAAGAATCTTCAAGTTTAATCAATTCTGGCTGACAGTATCTTCCAAGGAGTGACCGATATTTAAACCTTAGTTATTGAAGTATACCGATATCCCCCAGTTAAATAGACTATCAGGCTTATATGATAACAATTTCCTGTTTACTGGTAAGAGAATGTTAATGTTGCAAAGTACGCTATTATGTGTATTTGTTTTGACATAATATTATGATACTGGATGCCAGTTGACCAAAAAATGTCAACCATAGATTGCCAAAAATGCTTTACGTCTTTTATTTTACCGAAAAAAAAACCACCAATGTCATTAGGGCCATCTAAATTCAACGGAACAACCATTTCGCAAATATCACGTAAAAGTATCATTACGTGGCGCAAACGGCGCAAACAGCCAAACGTCTAAAAGACAATTTATTTAATAATATGGAAACTTAATAAAGACGTCGTCGCCGCCGTCCATCGACAGACGGAACATCTGCAATTTCATTCCAAATGCAAAAGGACATAAATCACATTTCAAATGCAGTGAAGCCCACAGCCGGGCCGTCCGAGGCGTTCAAAAATTCCAGTCACGCGACAGAATCCGCCGCTATTCGCCAGTAAACCTGCCCAGCGAAGCAATTTCGATTTATTTGTGGTCGAAGGTACGAACCTCTATATTGCTTTTATATTGCCCTCAAAATAATTACCTATCCGAGACATCGATAATAAAAAGGCATTAGGCACGTCACTATACCAAAAACCAGTATTGCCAACAGAAAAATCAAAAATTGTTTGGAACTTTCAAGTTATAATTGTTAGGTTTCACAACGTATTATTTTAATGTGTTATGTATTAAATTATAGTCACATTACGTGAGAATGGCTAAGGAAAATTACTTTGGCACTATCTGGCGACAATTTCACAGTAAAATTCAAACTTGTGTCGTTTATATTCTAAGTTATAGGCGTTGCACACGCCATGGCTCGGTTAAATACTGTTATTTGGTAGATTCATAGCATCTATCAAAATTGGACACGCTACGATCATGTACACATAAATGATTCATCGACCTTTGTCAATTTGTGGAATGATACTTTATGTGAAATATTTTTTATGCTTCGCTGCATTCCAATTTTCACTGTTTGAGTTTCAGCGCATAAGCTTTAAATATTTTCTCTCATCTCTTTCCGTGATATTTCGTTAGTTACGTTTTGTACTACCCGGTAAAATGTGGGCTAATAATGTAAACTCACTGAAAAATGCTAGAATAATGAGATTTTTCTTCATCGTGGAAGTCCGCTGAGCACAAAAATTCAAACACAATAACTTTGTAAAATAAGTGGTTGTGGTTTTGAATAGTATTTTTACCCATTTCGTTTCCATTTTTGCATCAATAGTTACTAATCACAGCAAGTTATTTCCTAGAGTTGCGGTATGAAGAACAAAAATTTTCTCATTTAAAATAATAACCACAACCGTTAATATTTTTTACAAACACTGATAAAGAGATCTTTTTTTTTTACCTATTAAAAATCTCTATTACTATAAGAATACCTCTGCCTACCTTCGGGGAATATAACAGACGTAATGTTATATTATGTTTAGAAATCTCTAAATGTAAAAAACTAGCTAATGAATATAACTCTTTAAAAAAATTATGATTTTCGGTCAACCACCCGCCAACGACCGGGCCTTCCTTCTTTTCGGGCCTTCTTACAACTAGAAATGCTTCCGATTCCTTACCTTCATACTGCATAGGAGGATGATGTCTTCTTCTAGCCAGAAGAGCAATCACCACGATTGCCACCAGGGTTCCGGCGATGCCAGCTATCACTCCTAAAGCCCAACTGGCATCTACGCCCACTGCTTTACCGGATTTAGCTTCTGTGGGTAAATAATAATTATGAGAACTTGACTAGACTTACATAGCTTTCATTTAAAAGTTTTTCAAGGATCTTTTGGCGCCTGAATTTTATTGACATGGGAGCGTTGTTAAACATTTGTGTAATTGACACAGAAATGGGGAAGGCAACAGTCAAAATGGCGCTGTCGTAGCTCCTAAAAACAGGCTAATAATGCAAGGTGGTTTTATTTTTGCGTAATATAAGTGCTCGGAAATTGAAATCTACCATTTTTCGAAAGTAGCCTCTTTAAATTAGAAGAATGTGGCTATTCGTTGATAATTATTTTAATTACACAGAGTTCGATGTTATGTCCGAAACATTTTGAAGAAAGTGATTACCAGGAAATATGTAGATAATAATTAAGGTTTTTATTTCTGATACTTTCCATGTCGTTTAAATATTGATTTAAAATATTGAAATCACCGAATAAAAAGAAATTGTGAAATAAAACCAAGCTCACGAATGAACACGGAATGGAATGGATGAATAAAATGGAAAAGCTATGGTCACGCCATCTACAATTAGCTCCGGTAGTTCCGCTATTAAAAATCTATGAAAACTTAAATATAAAATTGATTGTTTTATTTTGTCGATAGAAAATAATTTGAAAAGTTGGCAAGTGGCCTAAATTCATTGATGGAGATAAAATTGGGGTCTGTTTCTAAAAGTGTGAACACTTTGCAGCTAAAATAATAAACTATAGTAAAACAAATCATGAAATGAAAATGTACCCAGTAAGAACTAAGCGCTACAGCGAATTCTTTTTTAGTCTTTTGTTCATTAGTTCTATCGAAAAAAATCTTACAGAATATTTTCTAAGGCAGAATAGTTAGGATTACAGGATTAATAAATTCAATTAACTTGACAACTGTGTTAAAGTCTCAAAACATCAAAGTTTAAACTTACATCTACCAATTACGCCTAGTTGTCAAACCAATTTGACGGGAGATAGAATTTAGCAAAAAGCTAAATCCTTATCCAATTTAGTATTCAACACGAACACTACGCGATTTTTTACGTTTCATTGTGATTATTCGGTTTTCTAATTATTACTGAAACTCAAAAGGAAACAAAATGAAATCAGTATTTTGTATTCAGAAATGAATAATTGAGGATGTAACTCCTAACAACTTAATTAACGCTTTTCGTTTGTTTCGAGAAAGTTCAAAGCATTGCACGGTAGAGTGTGAAATTATGGATTTTACTTTGCGGTTGAAACCATGTTTGTGTCTTCAACCAGTAGGTCTGTAAATAATTTTGAGTATGAAAACACATTTGACAAAAATAATTAGCTATCGGTACTCTATATATTTCATTAGAAAATTAATGATTATCTCACTTATCACCCTTTCCTTATTTCGATATAAACGTAAAATAAATTCCGTTATTTCACGATAAATACAAAGCAAAGTACCTAATCTATTTGACATTTACATTTTTTTTAAATCTCTAAATTGCAGTAATTTCAACAATATTACTCAATAACTGTCGTTATATTTCTGTTATTTTTCCAATGCTATTTTTATAAATGTAGTATACGCCATTTTAAATGAATAAGTCACACCTATGTACACTATATAGTCTAAGCGAAACAAAAGCCAGATGTTTGCATGAAACAGCAGACTTCTTGTTTTCACCCTCTTCATAAAGGTACCATTCCGTAGCCAACCGCAGCCCACAACTGCAGGTGACGAGTCACCGCGACTCCACTAGTTTCTATGAAAATACCTGCCGCAGCTAGAGACACGTCGTTTGCAGTTACGAGCGAGTGACAGACGACACGTGTAGCCCGACCGCAGACCAGTAGTGCCACCAACGCTCGAGCGATAACACGTTTTTCTATCTTCTATCTACCGACTAGAATACACGCTGCTGCCGCCTGCGGTCTGGTTCGGAATCATGACTGCAGTGACATGACGCCGCGACGTGTCGTCGAGACATGACGCGGCGGCGACACGTCGCCTACAGTTGCCACCTGCATTCGAATACGTAATGGTACCTCAATATAAAACTAAGTAACTCAGTGCATACCTGTATGTAAAGCAAGTCGCGTCAAGGTATTGATCCTCATGACAACAGTCTCAGACCTTCCCCTGGCATTAGCCGCGAAGAACACCAGCTTCAGACTCTTCCCTGAGCCAAGACTTCGCAGTATCCATGCCGGTAACGCAGTGGACACATTTGCTACTAAATTCTTAGATTCCCATACTTCCACGAAGTATGACGTTTGAAGTCCACCGTCGTAACCTATGAAAATATGGATTGTTTTAGTTTATTTTGTTTTGAGGTTCTGCAAGCGACTTTGTCCGCGTGAAACTGGTTTCAAATTAAATATTATAATATCCTAAGACATTCGAGAATACTGTAGCTTCTAATTAATTAAAGAATTTTACGAATCGGTTCTGTAGTACCAAAGATTAACCCCCACATACAAACTAATAATACATCTTTATAGTATTAGTATAGATTTAGATACAGCCATCATTGTTCAAGTGCGATGCAGCACGAATAACGCCATCTCTTTTGCGCATCGCATCGCAACAATAATCGACAAGTATTAGTAGGTACGGCTCAAGTTGATACAGGGGATCAATAAGTAATTAATAAAAAAAAATAAACAATGCCTAGGAAAAATGAGCCACAAAAAAATAATCTTATCGTGATTTTTCACAGCGAGAATGAGTGACAGCTTATGTCTACTTTATAAATAACCGTAGGTTCAGAAATAACGGTTAGTTTTTTAAACTTGTACTTTAGGTATGAATAGCCTGCAAGCCAACAAGCAAAAATATGGAAATATTTTATGCTTGCAGGCTTGACTAAAAAATGTGCCACTAAAAGCAAATTTCAAGAATGAAACTGCACACGATCAGCTCATAAACTGCGTTCAAGAGCTATCAGTTTCAATATTGTTGTGGATAATTGATACTGACAGCTCTTGAACGCAGTTTAGATGTAAATCACGTTCAGTTTCATTGGTAAATTCGTTCTGAGTTGTGTAAATCTCCCTTAGAAAATAACAAACACAAGATGGTGGTTATTCTATTACTACATTGTAAAGAACATCATAACGAAGTCACAATAAACCTGGAAATGAAACAGACAACACCGACTTTTTATTTTCTCGTCAGTTTATAGTCCAGGTGATTCGAATAACTTGATTTCCTCTTCCATTAAATCTTACGGCGTTTTATAAAAATGCAACTAAGCTAAGTTTACTGGAAGGTTGAATCAACCACCATGGTTTCATAATCTCCTGATTGATATCCTGAAGTTATTTTTCTGCTCTTTTGAAATGTTCACAGCAATTATTTAGGAGGAGAGTAGTGGTGGCCCAGTCGTAACGGCCCCAACTTACGAGTTGTAGGTCGTGGGTTCAAACCCAAGCAGGCGCTTTACTTTGTGTAAATAATTTAATCACCACTGCTCTCAAAACGGTGAAGGAAAACATCGTGAGGAAACCGGCATGTCTTAGAACCAAAAAATTCGAAGACATGTGACATCTACCAACCCGCACTGGGCCCGCGTGGTAGATTACAACCCACTCCCTCTCACAGAGAGGAGGCCTGTGTCCCAGTAGTGAGAACATTAATAGGCTGATGATGATGATAGGTACACGACACAACTATACGGAACGCGAGACAGTTTCTAAACGTATTCACTGCCTCCGGTCGAGCGTTATGTTGTAGACTCTGTCGAGCGCCGCTATCCGGCCCTGGCGCCCCGATTAGTCAAATCAGTGACGTATTTTCGACAGGTAGATCATTAGACTGCTCGTTTTTAAACTAGCTACCAGAACTTATATTATTTTTTAAAGGAACTTACCAGAATCACATCTTATTGCCACTGAATCATCAGTAAGATTGACAGCAGAACAGTTGGCCAATGGATCTGGCCTCACAGCCGGCAGCAAAGAGTATCGACAGGGTTCCACCTGCTGACCAGCAAGGTTCGTAGCTCTGCACGCTAAAGACCCATAGTCTTTTTCTGATGCTGGAGTGTAAAACAACACCGATTTGCCAACTCCATTCAAGATGAATTTCTCCTGTTGGACAAAAATGCAACTCATTATCTTGTATCCAATTAAATAACGCATTCAAGGTATTGTTGCAATGGCCACACCTCTGTAGTGAGGCACAGAAATCTGCCTCGCTACTCTGCAGGCTGCGTGGCAGTTCTACCACTATCCTGCATCAATAGCAGCCCGGGCAGACAGCCCGCTAGTGTGGGCGCTTGCAAACCGGACCCGTTCTATTTTAGTTATTAATAACTAAAATAGAACGGGTCCGGTTTGCAAGTACTAACTAGGCTTACCTATTTTGTTACTAACAATATAGACCATTGTAGTCTGATAAAATAAAGATTAATAATCATAATTATCACCTATTCCAATTTAATTGGGATCGGCGCAATATGTCTTCTACTTCTATACTCGTACTACTCTACTAGTCGTCATCTCGGTAGTCCCTTTCTAGCCATTTCATCTTTCACACAGTCCATCCATCGTTTCTTCTTCCCCTCCTCTTATAGCCATCGACATTCATACTCAAAACTTTCCTCACGACATTATCCGCATTGACAAAAATGTAGCTATAAAGAAATTCCCAAAAAGAAATACTCTTATAAATAAAAATGCTAATGTAATAAAACTGCCATTCAAATCGAAATTATAAGTTGCCAACACATGAATTTGTTTAACTCCCATAGGAACACTTATGGCCCGTTCTGTAATCCCGCATAAAAGGCGAAATTCGTGGGAAATGTTTGAAAAAAATGTTTCCATACAGCAAAGGATTATTCATGACGAGCGTTGTTCGCGTGTCCATAAAAAAGAATGACAAGGACCGTACGTGTATTTATAAAAGGGGATGTTTGTAACGACAGAACAACGGGAGGAACAAAATGGAATCGTTTCGAGTTACTTTAACAGTAATAAAATTGTGATCTCTGATCGATAGTTGGTCTATTCTATGAGAAGCATCTTATTACAGAGACTCTAGGCCTTCCAAATTAATCTCTTAATATCATTACATCTCCAGGATCAAAAAGATTACGTTAAGTAGGACTTAGAAGTAGGTAATTCTATTTCTAACTCAATCATAATAACATGATTGAGTTAGAACTTATTATGTTATCTCAGACCGCTTTTTATTTTAACGGCCTCTGTGATTTTGTGGTTAAACCACCTGGTTCAGACCCAGTGGTCCTGGGTTCGATTGTCAGTAGGGGCAAAATTTTCTGCTCGGTTTGGTTGGTGGTAGGGCTTATTCTAAGGCTGCCTGGCTAGCTACCATCATCTTATCTAAGTCTATCGCCATAACTACAATGTTAAAAGCATTGTTGTGTTTGGGCAATTCGAGGTAATATAGCCAGTTCCTCTGTGGTTGAGGATTCCGGGTGAAGCTTGCTTTCACCTTGGCCTGGTCATCACTTACCATCAGGTGAGATGCAGGCCAAGCGCAACCTCGTAGTTGTAAAAAAAAAACCAAAAAAGAAACCAAGACAGCCCTGCGAAAAATACAGTGAAGCATGCCAAAACTACACCTCCGCTCTGTATGTACACGCTCACACGCACACATTTACAACCATTTACAATGAAAGTACAATCAAACTACACCTCACTAAGTGCACACAATGTTTACGAAATCGGCCTCACGTCACTGTTGATAGCGTTATGGTTTTTTTATTTGGTCTGAGGTTTTTATAAGATAAATCCAAAGATTTTAGAAATGTTGGCCAGGCCATTTTGTTACATAAAGAACGCACGAGATAACTTAAAAAATAGACAGACATTGTTGCAGTAGGTACTGCCATTGTAAAACTAATTTATTCTATTTATAACTTGCAAATTGCAATACTTACTTCCCTGCACAAGTTCAAGCACACATTACTATTCCGTTTGAGACCTCAACTTCTCAAACTATAAAACTTTTACATAATTTCGAGCACCGTAACATCAATTATTCCGTTTAGTGTACAGCCGACCGAACGTAGCGCGTCGGTGGTAACATTTTGGCCTTGAGCAGGCCTAACTCAGTGTGTAATTTCAATAGAGTAGAGGCCAGCTTACATTGGCTTTGTTACCACTGTCGTGTGGCCTGCTGTACTCGTACAATGCATATTTCCATAATAAACTTTGCTGTACTCACCGGCTCGATTTCAGAAGTTCCCATGGAATTATTGAGCGTCCATTGAAAATTCTTGGGCGGTGGGAAGGCGTCCACCTCGCATATTACTTTGGTTGGTTCATTGATTGCAGCGCCTACAATTGCTACTGCATTTGCCAGACACACTGGCTTATCTGTAAAGAATTTACTGAGTTATACCTTTGTTACATTACACTTCCTCTCAAATCGGCTTATTTTATTGCTATTGTATAATAATCACTTGCTTCAAAAACGGTGAAGGAAAACATCGTGAGGAAACCGGCATGCTTGAGAGATATTTCTTGATGGTATGTAAAGCCAACTCAGATACCCATAGGCGGCTATAAAACTCTGACACCAGCAGCCTAATTACGTAATGCACGATCAATAATAAATTGAAATGAATTGAAACAGATTGCTAGTCCATTGCTTAATAAGTTCGAAAAAAAATCTGCTCAATTTTTTTTTCGAACTTATGAAGCAATGGACTAGCAATCTGTTTCAATTCATTTTAATTTATTATTGATCGTGCATTACGTAATTAGGGTACAGGTTGGTCACTAACCACACGAAAAGAAGATAATATTGCTAGCTGTGCCTCGCGATTACACCCGCGTAAGTCTCGTTCCGATGAGAATATCAGGATATAAGTATCCTTTGTCCTAATTCAGGTCACGGTCTACCCATGTGCCAAATTTCATCCAAATCAGTCTAGCCGTTTTAGCGTGAAAGCGTAACAAACAAACTCACTTTCACATTTATTATATTA
Source organism: Conistra vaccinii (assembly GCA_948150665.1). NCBI lineage: Eukaryota > Metazoa > Arthropoda > Insecta > Lepidoptera > Noctuidae > Conistra > Conistra vaccinii. The sequence continues at coordinate 2,334,953 of OX411324.1, forward strand.
TAGTTAGGATTGTAATAAAAAGAGAACGAGGAAGGCTATACTACCGTAATACAATTTTTACCTAGTACGGGGTGAATCGGTTTTTGTAATAACCTGAATTTAATATTGTGCATTGAGTAACGTTTACTAATCTGTTAGATTCAACGAAAATTACGTGTGTAAAATTTTATGTAAGGTTGTTATTCTTTTGGCAAATAAAGATTATATTATATTATATTATATTATATTATATTATATTGTATTATATTATATTGTATTATATTATATTATATTATATTATATTATATTATATTATATTATATTATATTATATTATATTATATTATATTATATTATATTATATTATATTATATTATATTATATTATATTATATTATATTATATTATATTATATTATATTATATTATATTATATTATATTATATTATATTATATTATATTATATTATATTATATTATATTATATTATATTATATTATATTATATTATATTATATTATATTATATTATATTATATTATATTATATTATATTATATTACTTATGAAATATTCTCTAGTTTTATGTTAGGTACTGAACGATTGATAGATTAGCAACTACACTAAAATTTTTTAATAGAAACGTTTTTATCCAAGTGTCCTACGACCCTTCTTTTACACAATAAATCTGCCTTCGTGAGTGACATTTAATTTAAGAGTATAGACAGCTTTACTCATGAGGATTTATTGGGGTTTCTTAACTAGATTTTTACTCAATCGAAGTCTATAATCGTGAGTTGGTCCCGGCGCGGCTAAGTTGCGGGTCGAAGTAACTACTTCAGCCAGAACTAATCAACTATCCTCAATAAAATTCACGTAAGTCTTTTCCTATAATAATATACACTTTATACAGAACTAGCTTCTGCCCGCGTCTTCGTTCGCTTGGTAGTGGTAAGATACACAATACACTAAAATAACAGCCCCCTCAGCCCCCGACTGACCGCGCCCGCCCGCGCTGACTAATTTTCTTTTTGCTCGGCTCCTAAGAGTCATAGCGTGATGTTAAATAGCCTATAGCCTTCCTCAACAATTGGGCTATCACATACAAAATATTTTTTCAAATTCGACTTAGTTTCTGAGATAAGCAGAGATATAAGGCTCAATTATTTGACTTGTTTTCAGACTGTAACGTAACGAACTGTATAAATGTAGAAATCTAACAAGCTATTACCAAAAGCCAAATAAAATAAACTGCCCACCGGTATCCATCAGTACAGGGTCGTCATAGATGCTCAATCATTCGATTTGGATACCAGTTGCATGGGTGACTAATATATGCACTCCATCACATTTAGGAGTCGGAGTAATCTACCCGATCACGGCCCTATCGTCGCCTGCATATCATTCATGGGGAGTGATTACTCACGTTTAGAGCTCCCGGTTGATTTTTGGTCAACTAACACAGTTTGATTGATGGTCCAAAATGTGAAAAGTTTAATTGAGTTTGTCGTAGAGTGCAAATTTTTTTGCTCGGGTATGATTGGTTTATAAAAATGGCGTTTGTTTATGGTCTAGAAAAAATCCATCAGTCGAATTTTGCGTTATCTGAGTTTTGTTGACTGAAAAAACGACGATTTTTTTTTCAAAATCGAGAGTTTTCGAGTTGTTAAAAATTAAAACAGTAAGCTGCCCTTACATGACGCAGGAGCGGCAACGGGGCCGGACCGATAGATGAAATAAAATCAGAACATCTCAGTAAATAATCATGTAAAATCAACGCGGTGCATGGGTGATAAATCCATTCGTATACCTACACAAACATGCGGTGCTGTGCCGGTGCGGCTTCGGCGTCATCAGGCGTACAGGAAGCCAAAGGCCCAAAAAAAACATGCGGGGCAGTCTTTGGCGACTGCTGATGGAAGTGAAAACTAAGTAACGCCATCTAACGAAAATGTCGGGAATGTATGTGACTTGCTGTCAGAACATAAACAAAAGCTGTTTTATTTTTTTGGATTTTTTTTTATAGAGGCATTAAAAAAAATCCAAAAAAATAAAACAGAGTGCGCTATGAGTGTCTTACAAATTTTCGATCAGGTCACGTGTCCTGTGTCCGTGATTTTAAAATTTTTTACCCATCTCAAAAAAAGTGCACAACGCCGCTAAAGAAGTGTTCACTTCAAAAAAACTTTAACAAAAATATTTATTTTATCCTTCAGGATTAAATGATGCACAATTTTTTCATGTCCATGTGGAACTGGGGATACATCTACTATACAGGTTTTATTAAGGCTAACAAAACCTACTTTTTTAAACAAGCTCCAATCATTGAGTTAACAGACAACAAACTCAGTATCGATGTTAACAATATTTTCTAACCTAACCTAACTGAACCGGATTCATCCTGTTACTCCCGCGAAACACAAACAAAAAAGATGTTTCGTATTTATTTTCAAGCAGAAACGGGCCCGTCCGAGTTTGAGTTCCAAACTACATACCAAAGCTGGTTACGTTTTTATTTTTGTTTTAAATAAAGTCGTTATGGAATCGACTTTTCTATTTTTGGTACAAAGTTTTCAATTTGTTTTTGAAAGCGTGAGTGGTTTTCGGTTTAGTATTACTTATTCTGTGTTGATTTTGATAGTCGGCTTACTAAATACTAATAACTGATGATTCTCTTGTTACAAATGTCTCTAAACTAGACTAAAATTCACCTAAATTTAGTTTAGTCCGAGGATTGAAAATAGGACAGAAAATCGTCGTATGACATGAATAAACTAAATTTTGGTGATTTGTATTCTAGTTTAAGAGGCATATTTGTGACAAGAGAATCGGCACCATTATGGCCTGCTTGCACCTACTATTTTCTCATGCATCTATAATAATTATTTAATACATTTACTGACTTTACTTAGAATTAAGGAGGAGGAGCTCGTGGCTAAGTAATAACAAGCCGCACGGATCGATCCATCAGGTTAAGCTACGCTTGCCAGGGTTGGTCAGTGGATGGGTGACCATCTTCACATACCGAGACTCCTCCGTGCCTCGGAAAGCACGTTAAGCCGTTGGTCCCGGCTGTCATTTGTGGATCTTTGACAGTCGTTACGAGTCGTCAGAAGCCCGAAAGTCTGACACCAGTCTTACCAAGGGGTATCGTATTACCCAGTAACTGGGTTGTGGAGGTCAGATAGGCAGTCGCTCCATGTAAAATACTGGTATTCAGCTGCAACCGGTAAGACTGGAAGCCGACCCCAAGATAGTTGGGAAAAAGGCTAGGAAGACTGACTTTACTTAGAATGGAGAATGTAAATAGTCCTCCAGACCGAATTTAAGCATGTTTATTTGCTTAGCGGAGACTAGCCATCGACCCTGGAGATAATTATAGTACTGACTCTGTCTATTTGAGAATGTAGCAATATAACAAAAATTTGATGTTAGGTACTTTTGCTACCTACTGATTTTTTTTTAAATATTTATCCTACTATCCTACTCCCTAATACATATTGTCCCGCGACTTCGTTCGCGTGGAGGTTGGAAATTATTACCACGAGAACGTAGTACCGGGATAAAAAGTATTATATATATTAATCCAGGTTATAAAATATCTGTGTGCCAAATTTCATCCAAATCCGTTCAGCCAAGCAGCAAACGTCCAATACTACTATAATAATTACTTCGAAATTGACCTCTATACTTTAAAAATAACAAATGAAATTACTTTATAATTATAAAGTTGGAAGGTCGAACTTTAATGTTATGTCTAGGTATTTCATTTTGTTTTCAGTTACTTAAAAAAGTTGTGAAGAGTATTGAAGGCCATGAAAAGGTCTGAGATTAAACAATGTTTGAGGAAAAACATTAATTAATGGCAGTGTATAGAGTGCCACCATTGGCACTCTATCCCTATCGGATAAAGTGCCACTACAGGCACCCTAGTAACACCGCCTCGGCCCGGCTCAAGTGCCGCAAGCATTGGATTGTCATTGTCACTGTCACTAAGTCACGTCACTTGGTATTTTGTTTGATTGTCGAGGTTAGATCGCTGTAAAACACCACATTCCCAAAACATTACATTCTCTTGTGCCTAAACGGACCCTGGCACTTCGCCGGCCGCTACCGCGGCACCGCTCGCTACGCTCGCTCGGCTCGTGCGTTGTGTGGTCACAGTTCTAACCTAACCTAACCTAAATGACAAGTGACAGTGACAATGCAACGCTCACGGCACCCTAGCCGGACCGAGGCAGGGACACTAGAGTGCCACAAGAAACTCGCGGCACTCTATACACTTCGTTAATTAATTAATAGATTTTACAATTATTCTATTTCTAGCTTCAGTATAGTTTACGTCAATTTATATGAAACATAGAGAGCAGAGGTGGCCCAGTGGTAACAGTCCCGACTTACGAGTTGTAGATCATGGGTTCGAATGCAGGCAGGCGCTTTACTTTGTGTAAATTATTTCATCACCACTGCTCTCAAAACGCTGAAGGAAAACATTGTGAGGAAACCGGAATGTCTCAGAACCAAAAATTCGAAGACATGTGACATCTACCAACCCGCACTGGGCCCGTGTGGTGGTTTACGGCCCACTCCTTCTCACAGAAAGGAGGCCTGTGTTCCAGCAGTGGGAACATTAATAGGCTGATTATGTTATATGAAACATCATGCTAAACGCTTAGTTTAGAGCTGCAGTAAATAATCTAACTAGTAATTAGATTATTTAACGAACTATTTTTAGTTACGGAGGGCCCTTCAGAAATTCTACGTGTTTGCCTAAAAACATACGTAAATAAATATTAGTACGACATGGTTCCCTTAGACTATGAGCAGTTAGAAACGGCAATGCACGTACCTCGTCATACGCAAGAATGCATATTTAAACCGTAACAACTTCCATATATAATTACAAACCAGCTGATGAATCATTTCTACTATTCAACCGACTCGAATACTGTTTAGCATGCAGCTTTGAATCATAAACACTGGCCTACAAAGCTTTGCATATAAAATCAAATCAATCCGGTGTTATTCAATGAATTTGCAAGTTATGCGTTACACGGTAGGTGCAAATTCAATTTGCTCTGACCATGGTGTGTGCGACATGGTTGAATTGATATATTACACATTCGGATGCAAATGTAGAGAAGTTAGGTTTGTTAATCTGGAGTTCAGGTGATAGAAGTTTGTCAAATTAACAACACATACTAACGGATACACAGACATTCTTATGTGTTTATTAGACGGCAGAATTACTTAACATCATGGCTGTATTATCATAATCAGCCTATTAATGTTCCCACTGCTGGGACACAGGCTTCCTCTCTTTGAGAGGGAGTGGGCCGTAATCTACCACGCGGGCCCAGTGCGGGATGGTAAATGGCACATGTCTTCGATTTTTTTGGTTCTAAGACATGCCGGTTTCCTCACTATGTTTTCCTTCACCGTTTTTGAGAGCAGTGGTGATGAAATTATTTACACAAAGTAAAGCGCCTGCTTGGGTTCGAACCCACGACCTACAACTCGTAAGTCGGGGCCGTTACCACTGGGCAACCACTGCTCTCATGGCTGTATTACCAAAGGTAAGTAGGTAGGTGCTGCACCTACCTCCACACACATTTCTCTTATTATGTTTATCACTCATGTGCCGAACTTAATGGGCCTTTTTTTTCATTGAATAACCTTTCCCGCTCTGGGCGGAATGGAAGGGCGTGTCAGACTCTTACTGACTAAAACCCGACCCGTGTTCCTTCAGTAGCCTATATGTTGCTAGGGGCCACGGTAACCCTTTAGGACTTTCCCGCAACCTCGGCAGGCATCGGCTCTAGCGAACCCCGTCAATTGTGCTGACATCTCTTTGAGGCACGCGTGGAACACAACGCGCCGTCGACCCGGGCCTGGTCCTTATCGGCCGGCGAGCTACCCATTGCTCTCCGTCCGCAAGCCTGCCCCTACGGTGGCCGGAAATCGGCTCGCGATTCCCGACGCACAGGGCGTCTCCTGCGGCGGCTAGGGGCGTGAGGGCGCGACATTGTCTCTCCCTCACGCGCTCCGCCTCCTCCTTTGCGAACATTACTGCTTTGCAGAAGGAGGTGACGAGTCTGACAGGGCCGGACGCGAGAGATTACCGCCGCCAACTAAACAGGCCTGGCAATCGGATTTTTCAATTAGCAAAAACTAAAGTATTGACTCAAACAAATAAAAAAATCTGTTTCAACGTTACATACAAAATGCATTTCACGTAGCAACAGAAAAAAAATCAAAACGTTTTTCAGTTCAAAAATGTTGTTAAATTGCTTTTAAACACGCGAATAAAAATCAACGCTTAATTCATGACTGTCAATATCTGAAACATAAATGGAATGGGTCTTCCCGTGATATATTGGCCAGTGTTGCCAATAAACTGCGTATCATTGAATGCCAGAATGTTTTATGCACATATTTAATGTTGCGAATTAAAAGAAAATAACGCATAAATATATGATGATGGATTACGCTTGTACGTTTGCAAAGGTCTTCTTTTGTAAATTGGTCTACATTACCTTTTAAAAGGTCATAAATAAACAAAAAAAGTAAAGAAAAAAGTGTATCCCTTGCATTCGTGTTTACCTCATATCAGAATTTATTTACTTGTTACTTAATTAAAAGTATATTTTGGTACGTTCAAAATACAATGTCACTAGTTCAAAATACAGGTCGTGGGCCGATCGTTAAAATGGCTATATCGTGATTTGCCTGGGCATTTCACGATACACCGCTATATCATGATTTGACCATCTTACATCTGCCATATCGTTCAAAGCTCAGCGTTCAACGATTTGCCCATGCATGATGCTTGGGTATATCGACCCATATACGCGTTATAATTAAATATAACCCTGTCTTTGCTGGCGCGTAGTCAGGTAGAAAATTCATATTCGACCTAATCCCACTCGAAAAATTCCTATATTTGAGTACCTACAAAAAAAAAATTGCCAAGTAACTGCTACCAATTTGCATTTAGCGCTCGCCGGCCGTTACCTTGCTACCACTCGCTTTGCTCGCTCAGCTCGTGCGCGTTTGGTCACACTGCTAACCTAACCCATTTGGTCGGGGTGCCATTAGTGGCGGGAAATGCAACTACTTTGCAATATAATGCCCAGTGGTCAGTTGGGAATATCGATAAATAAGTTGCTTTCGTCGATCCGCCCGACTTTTAGGCACAACGTGATACACGTATAACCGGCTAAATTATGAAATGGCGGCGTATCGTGCAATGGCCAAATAGATCACGTTATGGCCATTTCTACGATCGAACCACGATAGGTATTATACCTACCTACGAAAACAATTTTTCGTAAAAATACAGCATAATGTTTATTTTTGAAGCGAAGTATTCATCTAATAATGTGCTGTAATGTGAAGATTTTATTAAGTGTTCATAATACGGGTGGAATTTTTCCACGAAAAATATAAAAATATAATATTTTATCCTCAACAAAATATCATGAGTCTCGGATACTCTTTTGTACGGAGGTACATAATTTAATAAGTAAAGGCAAATAATGTGATTACGAGTGCCGGAGATCCGACCGTTTATCGTACCTACTTCCATATAACTGAGTACAAGGAATTTCGTATAACAATTATTATTGTGAACCCAATTCGATTCAATAGGAAGCCTTCGGCTATGAACATACCTATTCATGTTTATAATATTAGAATAAGATATTGTAATAATATTAATTTTGTGTTACGGTAAACAGAAATGCCTTCAAGTTATGTGGGCTTTACAAGAGTCGATTTTAGCTGTCCAATAAAAATAGAACTAGTGAAATGTGAATAAAATCGCCAGTGCTAAAGCAGACCGCTAGTCTACTTTTCGTTGTGCGGCGGGTGACTAAAATTGACCGTGTAAATGGACATTCGTAGGCAATCGCTATTCACATGAAGGAGTCGGAACATCATTCTGTTTTGCTGAATACTAGCAAAGAAAATACAGAACAGCACTATCGAGCTTACATCCAAATAACGTGATAGGCTCACAAGAAAAACAGTTCGAGGAAAGAGCACAGCAGCATAGCCTCTTAGGAAATTTATTGTGGACCACCCGATATTGGTGCGAAATTTTAAGCTGAGTGAAAAATGGAGCAGAGCTATCATAGAAGTGATAAAAGGCTCTAGCTCATACATGGTAAGAACGGAGAAGGGGGAACTACAGTTACGTCACGCAGATCAAATACTGGCTCGCGGAGTAACTCTATCAGAAAACCACCCAATAGTAACAGAGCGCAGAAGTCTTTAGAACGACCAATACATATACCAACTCCTGAGCTTGAGAGAGAAAATAAAGAGGTTGAGAGGATTAATGAAAGGTGACTAACTAAACGTATTTCCAAGATAAAAGTGAGTAGAAGGACTTATTTGTGAGCTTATTGGTGATGTTCTTCAGATAGGACAGGTGTGTAGTACTCGCAACCGGCGTGCGTGTATGACCAGCACGCTAAGCATGATCACAATAGACACTACCTACCTACCAATAGACCACAATAGGTCTACGGAATAATAGACAAAATGACAGGTAAACAATCACAATCTGTCAATTTGTCGACAAAATCCGTAGAAAACCCTTTTATGGTTGTCATGCTTCGCGTGAGTAAACAAAAGGAGGAAGGATCGTAGCAGGTGGCGTTCTGCAGTTTCTGCCTACCCCGATGGGAAGAAAGAGTGAGTTTAAGTGTATGATTTTTGTAGACTGTGCAGTTAATTGCGTGCCTACGCTGCACTGTGAAGCAACTCGGTAGGCTAAAACGCAAAGTGAAAGTTAACCAATGTAAAGTCCCCATAATATTCAGAGAAGCCCAACTCTAAGTTAATATAACATAAAAAGTGAATTCTAAATTGATGTTTATAGACTGTGCAGTTAATTGAGAAGTTACTTGTGAAGTGACTCAGTAGGCAACTAGCCGCAAGTCGAAAATCAACCCATGTAAAGCCCCCATAATATTCAGAGAAGACCAAGTCTAAGTTAATATAGCAAATGAAGAGCGCTCGGGCAGCGATTGAATCAACACGTAAACTTTCACGTCAGAGCTTGGACATGGAACACGGTGTTAACGTATGGGTAATTTAATAACGTATATTATTATAGACACTGTAGATACTGTATGTGTGTTGTAGATACTGTCTAGTTGGCCGGCAGATTTGATATGGGCAAATAAGTTGAGATCGCGCGGTTTTGCCTTGGAGAGACTGAACTTAAAGAAGACAAATCATAAAATTTCTCAATACGTACATTTATATCCCATAGGTTGGTATTGGAACCAACCTATGGGAACCTATGGGAGGAACTCGTGGCTAAGTTATAACAGCCGCATGGGTCGATCCATCAGGTTAAGCTACGCTTGGCTATACTTGCCGGGGTTGGTCCGTGGGTGGGTGACCATCTTTACAATTTACATACCGAAACTCCTCCGTGCCTCGGAAAGCACGTTAGGCCGTTGGTCCCGATCTTTGACAGTCGGTACGCGTCGTCATAAACCCGAAAGTCTGACAACCAGTCTTACCAATGGGTATCATATTACCCAGTTACTGGCTTGTGAAGGTCAGTTAAGCAGTCGCTCCATGTTAATGTCCCTCATTTTTAAAATCAAACGTCAGTTAGTCAACTTTGAACAAGTTAACGATGCACTCTCTAAAGTTGTGCATTGGTTTAATGTAAATAATCTTCTCCTGAACGAAAAAAAGACTAAACTCATTAAATTTTCAACGCCAAATGTCAGGCAACTAACTACCAATGTTCAAGTTAATGGAATAGAGTTGGACCCTGTTGAGTCAACAGTTTTTCTTGGAATAACTATTGACGGTAGATTACAATGGGGCGCACACATAGAAAAATTGTCAGGAAGGCTTAGTTCAGCCGCATATGCTGTTAAAAAAATTAGGCAGATAACTGACGTAGATACAGCCAGAATTGTTTATTTTAGTTATTTTCATAGTCTGATGTCTTATGGGATTCTTCTCTGGGGAACCTGTGCGGACATTAATTCTATCTTTGTTCTACAGAAAAGGGCTGTTCGAGCCATTTACAACCTAGGTCCAAGAGATTCACTTCGAGAGAAATTCAGAGAAATAAATATTCTGACTGTAGCCTCACAATATATTTTTGAAAACCTATTGTATGTACACAAAAATATATCAAATTTTAAGAAAATGTCCGATGTTCATAGTTTAAATACCAGGAATAAACACAACCTTGCTGTACATCGCACACGTCTTCACAGAGTAGGCAACTCGTTCATGGGTCAATGTATACGCTTTTACAACAAACTTCCCATTGACATTCGAAACTTACCCATTAAACGATTTAAAAACTGTATTAAAACCAAACTTTGTAAAAAAGGGTACTATAAAATTTCAGATTATTTAGAAGATAAAAAAGCTTGGGATTGAGCTGCTCGCTCTGCTATACCTTGTGATAAAACCATAAAACTTGATATTTTAATTGTTACTTATAATCATCAATTAAACCAGATTTAAAAATATTTACATAAAAGAATAAAACATATACCTACTTAAAATAATAACATAATAAAATTATATACAAAATGACATGATTACTTTGTAAAGTATAATATTATTTTAATTATTGTGAATATGAGGACTATGTGGGTATTTTTTTTTTTTTTTCTCTTTAATGTTTTAATTTTTTTTTTTTTTTTTTTCACATTTAGTTTTAATGATGGTCTGGCAGTTTGAGTAGTTGATGCGGCCTACCCAAATGTCCTTTCTTTGGTATTGTTCGTCGAGTTGAGCTCCTTAAGCTCTGAGTGAGCTCCACGATTACTGACAAATGCTTGCACTGACTGGACAGGTCCACTCAAATCTGTGTGGTTCTTTCCTCAAAAGACCATTTCAGACACTAATCTACATGGTTCTCATATGGCTTGACCAAGATTATGTCTGGACTTTAAAAGAGACCGTGACCTCTGAGTTTGTTTCGGCCTTTCTTCTCAGAGTAGTCAGTTAGGAAACGCCGACCTCATCTAGCTTATTTTAAACATTTTTTTAAATATGACGTGTAAAAGTGATTCCGATATCCTATTTACAGAATAAACAATTTCATTTCATTTCATTTCATTTCATTTCATAAAAACAGGTATTCAGCTGTATCCGGTTCGACTGGAAGCCGACCCCAACATAGTTGGAAAAAGGCTAGGTAGATGATGATATCTTAAATATGGACTTCTAAAAGATTTTATAACTAACAGTTTAATGTTAAATGGACACGTTAAAAGAAAAGCAGTGATGACGGTATCTGACCAAAGTCTTGACAGAATGACTCATCAAAAAGTTCTTAACACATCTTTCTCCACATTTTCTGGCTTGCCTAGTAAATGGCGCTATTTTTCCGCCCCTCGAGCCTCTATTACCGGATGTTATATTTCAATATTTCACAAGATATTTCAATATTTACGCTCAATCTAGTTTGAAGAGGGTCATATTTTTCATAGGCTGTCGATTCGCTGTCACATCTACAGGTAGGCATTTCTTAAGGCTTCAGACCCATTGACACTTAGGGTCTTCCCATTGACACTTGTGGCAATGATGATGGCTAAACACCGTAACAGGTGGGTTTGAATAGTGGCTGCCATTATTTGGGCTCACCCTTTTTAGGGGGCAATGAATTGCGAAATTTGAGCCAACAAAGGGTGAAAGTCTTCACATGTCATCGATTAACGAAAAGTACAATATGGAACAGGTATGTAGGGTTTACAAAAAAAAAGTGATTTTGTAAAGGTATTCGAATTTTACTTCCTTAGGTACTTAGATTACAGTGATTTCTGTAATTTTTAAGTGAAAATAAGAAGACGGTGAGTATACAACAACCAAATTGTAATCATTGTTTGGTTGCATTAGTAACTTATCAATAAGTCTAATGTTGTCATTGAAACTCAAACCCTACATGATAGAATACAAAACATAAATTCACCTAAAAAAATAGAATAGACGATGTATATTTAGTAACTTAATCCACTTAACTGTTCTTAAAGAGTTAGAGAACCCTGTAAGAAATCGACACGTGTTTCGCCTCTCAACGAGGCATCCTCAGGATGACGATTGACTTGTTGCGAACTCGGACACGAAGTGTTGCCGACATGACAAGAGCCGAACGCAAATTGAGCTACAACCGCCCGTCAACCCCACTTATATGGGATCGCTTATCTGCCCACCTCGGCTAGGATTGTTATCAGTGCGATAAGCAAATAATCGCAACAAAGGTGACCTCGGAATACTCGTATTTAATTCGTTCAATTGAGTCAATTAACTATCTTAAATTCACTTTGTTTCGGCCTTTCTTCTCAGAGTAGTCAGATAGGAAACGCCGAACTCATCTAGCTTATTTTTAATATTTTTAGTAATATAACGTGTAAAAGTGTTTCCGTTGTCCTATTTACAGAATAAACAATTTCATTTCATTTCTTGGCCCAATATTTCACAATCAAATCACTCATCCGCTATTTTCACAGCAACATTACAGTGTTATTTGAAAAATTTAATCAATGGGTGTAAACTCGGACATGTAAATGTGGCCTGTGGTTTAAACCCGTATGTGGGTTTAAACTATTTATTAACAAAGTGAATTGGTCGTTGATGTATGTTTGTGGGGAAATTCTAGTATTCCAATAATAAATTCAATAGTCTATAAAATTGGTACCTACTGACGATGTTATAGCTAAATGAATCACAGTGGAATGTCGATGTCGAATTATAGGAATACTTCGATGTCTGATTACTAAAGGAATCGTAATAATTCATCTAAATATATTTTTAAGTAGATTATAGTATCACTAATAATATAATAATTACCTCAACGAAAAACTGAATCCTGGTTGTTGGAGTTCTCAAATCTAATCAAACTAAGATGACAGAAAGATGACTTTTCATCTTTCAGAATTTTACACCATGACTAAATGGTCAGAAACAAAATGCGTCAAGATATTAAACCAAAAGTAATATCTAACAGAACACTCTAGCTAAGAATACGCCAAAAACTGGGCTTTAGACATTTAGAATACGGTACCTATTTGCAAGTCACGATACTAGGCCCTACAAGAACACAAATATTTTCATCGCGCACTATCTTAGCTAGGTAGTACTTGAGTGATACTTACAAATAACTTGCAGGTTGACTGGAAGTGACTTCCCATCGCCTTCCACATTGGATGCTGTACACGCGTACTTCCCCGCTTGACTTCTATTTACACCTTGTAAAGCTAGATTTGCTGAGCCGGCTATGACTCCAGCTCGCTGATTGTGCGTCATGATTTGACCCTGAAATTGTTCAATCTGGTTAATATTTTACAGAGTGCATATAGTATGTCTTGGCAGGCGTACACTGTTCTCTCATATCTATTAACACATGGCAGTAATTTAAAAACATTTTAAAACCCATTTATTTTTAAAAGAGTAGATAACCGTGGAGTTTCTTGCCGGCTGTTCTCCATAGGAAACGACCAGTTTGACCGTGCACCTAGCTTCTGACTTTTCATAAGTGCCCATGTAGGCTTATGTGAAATAAAATATACAGTTCGGTTATAACGGATTTCACTTAAACAGGACTTGATCATTAACTTCGACCAAAACTGTAAAGGTATTTCATTGTGTTTTTTTTTCTTCTGATATATAATGATTATTAGCTGGAACAGAGGTTTATGTTTGCACTGACACATGCACGTGTATGTAAAGTTTTCAAGGAGTCATTAAAAATGGCTGGAAAATTAAAACTTCTACACGTGTTTATGTAAACTTTTTAATAAGACAAGGATGTGACGTTGTTGTTGAAGTTTGTTTTGGATAGCAAGAAGAAGAAGAAGTAGCGGAATACTTTGTGAATAACTAACTTTCAAATACAAAAGTGTGGCACGTGAAAGGATTTTGCGAGGAATCTACTTTTCTTGCCAAGAAAATTGTGTCACAAAAGATTTGGAGGAAGTATTGGATGACAGGCACCATTAATTCAGTAACAAAATCGTATTGCTTGTAAATTATAATAATAACAAATAATAAAAATAATTCCCGATACCGGTGGATATCCGGCTACAATTTTTTATATTTTTTAAGTGTTTTTTTAATGACTTTTATAAAAATTTAAAAAAATGTATTTAATAATAAGTGTATAAATGAATAAACGAAATATATATTTCATAATTTTTATTGGCCATAATGCCAATGGCATTAAGACCGTTTCTGTACATTTCTGTTGTGGCAGCTAGGGCTGCACAGGGTAGGCTGCGCAGGCTGCCAAGAGATAGGTAGGTAGTTAGGTAGAAGATAATGAAACATCAAGGAAGGTTAATACATATATTTAGATACTTAGATAGATAGGAAGAAGTAACACGGCTAGGTCGCGGGTAGGTCCTAAACACTGTGTCTGAGCTCTCGCACTTATAGGTAGAGGAAGGGTACCGTCCTTGGCAGCACGTGGTAGACGTGGGGGCCTGTCAGCACAGGCTCCGCAGTAGTAGGGCGGACGGCCCTCGTAGGACGACAGATGGTGTGCGTCGGTAGCAGGTGGAGGCTGCCTGTCAGCACAGGCTCCGCAGGTAGATTGCGGCAGTAGGCCCTAGGTAGGCGAGGCCTCGGTAGCGTGCGTAGGGAGCTACGCATCCGTGGCAGGCAGGCATGCAGGTATGGGTAAGAGGTCCTGCCCTCAGCCCGTACGGTGAGCCCTGCAAGGCGCGTGAGAAAGCGCATGTTAGCGGTGCAGTGCGAGTAGAAGCAGGCCGCATGCGGTGTGTTAGCTTCATCCCCCATTTAGCGACCAAGAACGGTATGGGTAGCGGAGTAGGCGGAAGCTTAACACATCGCAGCGGCTTACAGGCAGAGAGAGATAGTGCAGATACAGCGTGGCACATTCGCAGATGATAAGTTAGGTTAAGTGAAACACAAGGTAACGTGATCATAGCAGATAGCAGAAGGAAGGATACAATGATCACGGCAGATGGCACACTATATAGTAGTTTATAGTACACAGTATAATAATGAGGAACTCACCCTAGATTCGGGGCTCATAGCTGACCTTAGAGGTTAGCTGTCACCAGTACAGTAAACGGAAGTCAAATGACAGAGCCAAGAGCTATACTGAGACAGATAGTGTTGTGACATGTGTTTTAGTGTTGTGATTAGTAACTTACTAAATATCATTATAGCAACACTCGACTATTCAGTTGCACAACGTTACAGTACCCCGGCTGCAGAGAGAGGATTTTACCTATACAAAATCCGCTAGAACTACCACTTCCCACTTGCTGTCTAATCCATAGCACAAGTCTGTATCCAGTCCAATAATAGGAAAGACTGGAACCATACGCAGCAGCCATGAGTGAAACTAGTTAGATAGATCACTCAAGATTACAGACAGCAAGCAAAGAAATACACAAGTGTTAGAGCAAGTGTATCTCAGTCGGTAGTGTTCTATTAGTAGCAGGTGCCAGTGTAATTAGTAGTATTCCTACATGTGAGTAGAGATGTAGTGTATTAGATATTTAGTTTTGTAACTGGCTTTAGGTAAGTATAGGTAAGTGAGTTCAGTATGTACTTGTAGGTGTAGTTAGGTATGTATACACATGTAGTTAGAATACCAAAGTATTAGATTTAATTTTAGTATGTACTTTGGGCATTTAGGTAACAGATAGACAACACAAAAGCTAAGGGTAGTTATAATAGTGAACTGCTATGCAATAATAAATAGACATCCCTTGGGATCAACAGCATTCCCTAAAATAGCGCCAGTGCAGCATATGTTAAGGATAGTTTTAGGTAGTAGATATAGTATATTATTAGTTATAGATAATAGTTTTATTTATATGTAGTAGTGTGTAGTATAGTTTTATTTCATTCATAGATTTAATAGTCCAAGTATTCCCATAATATCTTTAGATAATATCAGATAATAGAATAGTTGTGGGAGTAGATTATTCAGTAAGTAGATTACTGTTGTAGGTAAGTTCAATCTAGGTCCCTATAGTATAATCACACAAGACTAGAAATTAGGATGTAGTCCACAGTACAAAGTAGTAGCAGTTTTATTTCTTTTTATAAATATATTTATTTGTATGTTAGGTATAGTTAGATTGTATTATTTAAAATAATAGTTATTAGTGTTTCCATATCATTAGATTTAGTCATGGATAATAGAATAGATATGCTAGGTAGCAACAGATCAGATTTCAACAAGTAGGTAGATTACTGTTGTAGTTTCAACCAAAGTCCCAATAGTATAATGCACACACAAGAGAAATTAGAGTCTAGTCCATAGTACTAAGTAACCAGTAGTGTAGGTTTTATTTAGTACAAAATTCCCTAAACTGCATAGGAATACCAACAATTACATAGATAGACAGTTTACATAAATAGATAGTTTTGGTTTAGACTTTTTTAGGGAGTAACCATTCGCTCCATAGAATATATTTATGTAATAGATAGATAATTTGGTTTAGGCTTATTTAGGCAGTAACCGTCCGCTGCTTAGAATACACATATGTAATAGATAGGTAGTTTGGTTTAGGCTTATTTAGGCAGTAACCGTCCGCTGCTTATAGTATACATAGGTGATAGATAGATAGTTTGGTTTAGGCTTATTTAGGCAGTAACCGTCCGCTGCGTAGAGTATATATAAGTGATAGATAGGTGATTTGGTTTAGGCTTATTTAGGCAGTAACCATCCGCTGCTGTAAGGGCTTGTTTATAGAGTTACACCGCTCTTTAGAATTTATAGATAGTACATATATTATTATGTAGATAGGTTAGTAGAATTAGGTTGCTTAGGGTTACCAATGGTGTAGGGCCAATTGATAAAGCAAACCTACTGATCAATGGGGTAGGCCATTATGATCATTACAACTAGGCTGTTAGGCCGATAGTTATGGAAGGTAGGTGAATAATGGGGTAGGGCCATCATTCGTTTTTAAACTATGGTTGTAGACCAATAGTTATAGAGGGTAGGTGATAAATGGGGTAGGGCCATTATCAATTACAACTGTGGCTGTAGGGCCAATAGTTAAAGAAAGAAGTATAAGATGGATGGGGTAGGCCATCATCCTATAGAACCGTTTGGATTTTCCAAATAGTTGAAGTGTAGATATTATATAATTGTTGGTTATAGTAGACACAGTAGGTAGGTAGGTAGTTGTAGTGGGTGTGTGCAATTTGTAGAAGTTTGTAGGGCATAATTGGTTAAGTGGTGGTAGGTTAGTATGTTAGCGGGGTTTGATCTGTTGTTTTATTACTGGTAGTCAGTTGAATATTTGATAGCATAGGTTTAGTTGATATTGAATTTAGTTTGGTTTAGTTTTATAAGTAATTGTTGTTTATTGTTATTTTATTATTTTGACAACAATTCAGTAAGTATTAGTGTTAGATATAGTTTTGATTTGTATGTATGAATGTATGTATATAGATAGGAAATAGTAGTAGGTATAGTTGGTTATAGATCATACAATGTTTAGGCATAAGTTCAATTTTTTGGTTATGTGTAGGTAGTTTTTTAATTTATTTATTAATATTTTATAGCAATTGTGCCAATTATGTTAATAGGCAATTGATTGTTTCCATGTAGTAGTAGTAGTATTGCAACACTGGGTATTGTTATAGTTTGTCAGTGAAGTGAGTAAATAAGTTGTTGTTAATTATGTAGGTAGACTGGGAAACAGTTCAAGTTCAATTTCAGTTTATTTTAACCAGCCATTGAATGTATTGTAGTATTAATTGGGTAGGTAGTGTTATTTTATTGTAGTAAGTAGTAATTAATTTAGCTAATAGTGATTGGACAAAAAGTAGTAGTTAGCAATGAAGTTAATTTTATTTGGTAGTTTATTCATAGTAATAGCTGTCCTTAGTGTTTAATTTTGGCCACAGTAGTTATATATTTATGTTGTTTTTTATTTGTGAGCCAGTAGATAAGTTATTTAGATTGCAATAATTATGGAGTTTTGTTGCATTTAAAAGATGTATGAAGGTTTATCAAGTTTGAGTTTTGCAAAGTTAGAAGTTAGGTTAGGTTATTATTTTTATACTTAATCACAATGTTTGTAAGTAGTTGATTTTATCACTGATTTAGGTCAATTATGGTGTGACAGCTATCCATAGTTGATTTTAGAAGTCACAAGTCACTTTTTAGAAAAATATGCACTTCACCGCTGCCAGCACAGAGATAAAAGTTTTTAAAATTAAGTTACACAAGAGTTACACATCAGGTGAGTTCCCACTATGTACATAGGTAGTAGAATACACATAATTAGTAGACACAATAGGTTATACAATAGATAGAAACACTTAAAACTATACCGCTACGATGTGTAGCGAGGAAAGTGAGTGCGAGGGCTCAGTCAGGTCAGCGTGTTAGGTTTGGTAGGTAGTTTTAGAGTTGGGCGCCACTGTGGCAGCTAGGGCTGCACAGGGTAGGCTGCGCAGGCTGCCAAGAGATAGGTAGGTAGTTAGGTAGAAGATAATGAAACATCAAGGAAGGTTAATACATATATTTAGATACTTAGATAGATAGGAAGAAGTAACACGGCTAGGTCGCGGGTAGGTCCTAAACACTGTGTCTGAGCTCTCGCACTTATAGGTAGAGGAAGGGTACCGTCCTTGGCAGCACGTGGTAGACGTGGGGGCCTGTCAGCACAGGCTCCGCAGTAGTAGGGCGGACGGCCCTCGTAGGACGACAGATGGTGTGCGTCGGTAGCAGGTGGAGGCTGCCTGTCAGCACAGGCTCCGCAGGTAGATTGCGGCAGTAGGCCCTAGGTAGGCGAGGCCTCGGTAGCGTGCGTAGGGAGCTACGCATCCGTGGCAGGCAGGCATGCAGGTATGGGTAAGAGGTCCTGCCCTCAGCCCGTACGGTGAGCCCTGCAAGGCGCGTGAGAAAGCGCATGTTAGCGGTGCAGTGCGAGTAGAAGCAGGCCGCATGCGGTGTGTTAGCTTCATCCCCCATTTAGCGACCAAGAACGGTATGGGTAGCGGAGTAGGCGGAAGCTTAACACATCGCAGCGGCTTACAGGCAGAGAGAGATAGTGCAGATACAGCGTGGCACATTCGCAGATGATAAGTTAGGTTAAGTGAAACACAAGGTAACGTGATCATAGCAGATAGCAGAAGGAAGGATACAATGATCACGGCAGATGGCACACTATATAGTAGTTTATAGTACACAGTATAATAATGAGGAACTCACCCTAGATTCGGGGCTCATAGCTGACCTTAGAGGTTAGCTGTCACCAGTACAGTAAACGGAAGTCAAATGACAGAGCCAAGAGCTATACTGAGACAGATAGTGTTGTGACATGTGTTTTAGTGTTGTGATTAGTAACTTACTAAATATCATTATAGCAACACTCGACTATTCAGTTGCACAACGTTACACTGTGCTTGAAGTATTTAAATAAATAAATAAATTATCTCGGGAGAATTTATTGAAGTTCTATCGGCCTTAGTTGCCTGAAATAAATGATTGATAAAAAATAGACCTTTGAAATACACGAAATGGTTCACCAACTAAAAAAAAACTAAGCCAAATATTGGAATCCAATATTGGGTGTGAAACTAACATCACATTCCGAGAATCACGTTAGAAAGGTGACAGAATTTGATTGATCAAATGAAATTCTCTACACCCAATAAGGAAACTATCGTCCAATCTATTTTTAGGTTGTACGTAGAGGCTTAGTGATCATTCAGTCACAAACTGTTTTATTTCTATTCATGATCATGACTAGTTGTTGCCCACGGTTTCGACCGCGTGGCTTCTAAAATAAAAGTAATTTAGTATTATAAAGAGTAAGTTACTCCTTATAATATCAGCCATCTGTCAGTGAAAGTCCCGTCAAAATCAGTCCAGCCATTTCATAGATTAGACATAACAAACGGACAGACAGTTTTTTTACCCGACTACGGCAAAACCAAAAGGAAGAGTTATGAGTTTAACTGACAGTCTTGGGATAAGTGTGGGCTAACACTTGTATTTTTTTTTACGATCAATAAGGGCAAGCAACAAATCCAAATCGACAAGCGAGCGTTTGATAAGCTGGCCTCTGTCTGCCTCTTTCGCAAATGCGAAAGAGACGACAACACACGACAACGACACGACACGACACGACACGACATTATCGTATATAAATAACAATATTATATAATGTCGTGTGCCAAATATGTTTAGTACTTACGTTATGTTCCCAAACTACTTTATAAGCTGGAGGGTTCGACCGCACCATGCACTCGAAGTATACGTCATCGCCTTCTTCAATGTCATTGGGATTCATCTTGGAGCCAAGTTGCAGCGTCACTATTGGCATATCTGTGATGAAAAATATCAATTGTTACAAGTTTACTAAAAATTCCATTGCCAGGATGTTTAAATAATTTCAGGCAATCTTGTCATTCATAAATATTATGAAATTTTAGAAAATATTGCAGGTTTGTTTTTTCTTCTGACAATGAAATCTGTTGGAATAGTATAAAAATGTATAACAACTCGTTAACTCTATCTTTAAAATATTTACTTAAAACTGTGTATATTGAGTTTTTGTTTAGGATAGATGAGTTGTACCAACATTATTGTTAAAAAAATATCTATTTTTATCTCTTTATATGCATTGAATTCCAAATATAAAAATACTAGCTTTCACCCACGGCTTCGCCCGCGTGGAGGTCAGAAATTATCCCACGGGAACGTACCACCGAGATCAAAAAGTATCCAATATGTTAATCTAGGTTATAACTATCTGTGTGCCGAATTTCATCCAAATCTGTATAGCCGTTTTTGCGCGATTGAGTAACAAACATCCAAACTTTCACATTTATAATATTACTAGCTTCTGCCCGCGTATAAAAATATAACAAACATTACTAAAGTCGAAAATCCAGTAAAGTATATCAATTAGCTAGTTAGAATTATTAAGTGTTTAATAATAAATATCCAATCCTTTAGTCTTTCAATTAAAAAATTAAACACAGTACTGATTTAAAAATAAAACTGTCAGCTACGTAGTTTATTAGTTTTCGACAGCCAACCTAGCCGGCGAGGTTCGGCTGCAAATTGGTAACCGTATACCAATTTTAACCAAAATAACTTAAATATTAATTGCACTGAAAATAGAACTAAAATGTTCCTTAATAACAAACGGAAATAAATGATATGGGAAATTGATATTTGGAATAAAGGAATGAATAAAAATAAAAAATTATTCAAAAAACAAAAAACCCGACTGCAAAAACACTTAGCTGAAAAGAGAAAAACAAGCATTATAATCTATAGAATTTTGGTATCGCAGGCGGGGACAAACAAAAGTTACACCATATTTCCGGTTATTATTGTTATATTATTATTGTCCCCGCCTGCGATACCAAAATTCTATAGATTATAATGCTTGTTTTTCTCTTTTCAGTTATGTGTTTTTGCAGTCGGGTTTTTTGTTTTTTGAATAATTTTCTTTATTTCAAGTTTTTTAGTTTTATTAAAATTTGGAATTGACTCATTACCAGCTTTTATTTGATACCAATATTGTTGTAGTTTATTTTTAAAAAAACCTGCCCCTCCCTTTTTTTTGTATTTGCAGATATAATACATAAATATTATATAGCCTATGTCACTTCTACGATTAAGACGAATCTAACGACACCTCATATGTTAAAATCCATCAAGCCGTTTAGGCTACAGAGCGTGCCAAAGAAATAGACATACATACATACATACATACATACATACATACATACATACATACCTACATACATACATACTCTCGAAAAACCCTCCTTCTGGGGCAGTCGGGTAATAATAATGTTGTAATAAAGAAGTTAAGTCCGCCTTAGTACATCATTGTGAGCGAGAAATTTAAATAAATAAATAAATAAAATGTGTGTCTAATAAGATCCCAAAATACTCATCAAAATAGATCCAGTTATTTTGCAATGGAAATGTATTTTATCTCAGACACGGTCTCATTTTCCCAAAACTTCTCTTTTCGAATTTTCTTATATAGAATAAAACAAAATCGTTTTTCTGTCTATTTGCTTTGTAGGAAACTTTTAAATACTTTCATAGATTTTTATACGGTTTTTACCATTACTTATTTCATTTCTTGATAAAGATTATAATATTTATTTAACCCGTATTGGTGATGCTTGTATGTTTGTAACATAAATTAAAATAGATAACTAAGTATCAAGACATAAATAGCTATAGAGCCTCACCGGCTATAAATCCTCAAAAAAGATTGCCTTCTACCTATTCAAAAAAAAGAAAAGAAAAGGGAACTTACAGTGCAAATTGAGCGTGACACTGGTTTCTATTGTGGTGTGCTCGAGTTTGACGTGGGCCGCTCGGCAAGTGAGCGTGCGGCCATCTTGATCCATGCGGGGCGTCCAGCGGAGAAACGATACGGTCTCGTTTTTGTCATCCGAGTTCTGGATAAAATGAATAGATGGTTACTTTAAAAGTCGTAATGGAATGGGAATAAGAAGAAAATTTACGAATCAGAAGCCCTAGGTACGCGCAAAGTTAACGAATAATTCTAACGAATCGAAAAAAAATATTGCATTATGGTTATTTTTTTTACGACAATCACAGTATCACTATAATAGATAAGAATAAAGTCTTAAACTAAGTAAATACATATTATGTGAGAAACGTGTATTTTCAAAAAAGTTTTTACTCTTTTTTTACTAGGCCCACAGGGCACTTTCTGGCCCGTGCCTGACGAGTAGTGACGAAAGTATTTTATACCTAACCAGCATTATAAAGTCACACGTCGATGCAACAGACGCTATAATAACGCATGTATTTACGCAGCGTCTACGTGGCGTCAACGCGATGTGAACGCTTATGGTCCATGTTAAAAACTATTTCTCAGTATATTTGACTTAATACCGCACATTCCTTCACTATTCCTAAGCAGTAGTGCCCCAGTGGTAACGGCCGCGACTTCCAAGCTGTAGATCGTAGGTTCGAACAATGACGGGCACTTTACTTTGTGTAAATTATTTCATCACAACTGTTCTTAAAACGGTGAAGGAAAACATCGTGAGAAAACTGGCATGTCCTAGAACCAAAAATCGAAGACATGTGACATCTACCAACCCTCACTGGGCACGCTTGGTGGATACGTGACCCTGCAGTGGGAACATTATAAGTAGGCTGATTACGATTTATGCTATATTTCTAAGAGCAAATAATAGGAGTGCTATATTTCTAAGAGCAAATAGCAGGAGTTATTGTAATCAATATTCATGAATATGAGACAACTATACAGAATAACTTAATAATAAGCTCGATAGAACAAATATCTACAACTATCAAATTGTTCATTGCAATGATTGATGATTCGATATAATTATTGATTCAATGGTCAATACCTTGCATAATAGCTGTGCATTATTAATTATGCCACTGATATGCAGTAGGTATGTTTAAATAACGGATTGTGTGTAGTAGTATGCACAGAGCCCGTAACTACAAAAAAAATCTGTGTACTAGGTAGTAAGCAGGTATAGATTATATAATTCTTTGAATGACGTGAATATTTACTTTATAAGTATTATATTTTCGACATTAGAACAAAAAAAAGTTAAAAAAATATTTTAATTATTGAGAATGTGAAGAGTATACGAGTCATTGTTTTTTTTCTCAGTTAATTCAATTCATGGTCTGGTAGTTTGAGTAATGAGTAATTTATGCACCCAAATGTGTTTCTTTGTTCTTATTGTTTGTCGAATCGTTCAGCCCCTTAAGTACTGAGTTGAGCTGCACGATTACTGACAGATGCGTGTTCTGACTAGACAGATATACTCAATCTGTGTGGTTCTTTCTACAAAAGACCATTTCAGACACTTACGAGTATCTACATGGTCTTCACATGATTTGAACAGATACACACACACAGATTATGTCTGGACTTTAGAAGAGACCTGTGAGTCTGTTTTGGCCTTTTTTCGCAGAGATTCAGATAGGAAACGCCGTCCTCATTTAGTTTTTAAAATATGATTGACGTATAAAAGTGTTTGTACAAACCTACTGACTGAAACGACATCAGTAAATAATTTATCATTCTGCCTATTTATTGCATACAAAATTATGATGATTTATGTAGTTCTTCTTCCCAGCGAAAGACAGGGAAGAAGCGAAAGGCGTTTTGGTGGCTGTCGTATGTAATTTTGACGTTCTAAAAGTCAAACTCAAACGCTTATGCTGCTTCTTCTTCTTTTCATGTGGTTATTAGTGATTAACGTGGTGTCAGTTTTAAAGCCCATGTGCCTCTGACTTGTATTCCCATGCCGTCGAGAAATACGGGGTGGCAGGCACATCGACGCGAAACCTGTTACCATGGATTCAGTACATGATTCTGAACGCCCCAGCGTCGAAATTTTTAGTCGGTTTAAAAAAAAAATCTGCTGTTTCATAGAAAAGTGCAATACCTACGCGGTCAAAATGGATGGAACAGCTGTTTTTTTTTTAAATAACCGACGTAAAATTTCAACGCTGGGGGTTCAGAATCATGTACTGAATCCATGGTAACAGGCTTCGCGTCGATGTCCCTGACACCCTGTATAGTATATCTAAGGCACGGTTTTCTCACGATGTTTTCCTTCACTGTTTTTGAAGAAAGTGATACGCACATAACTCCGAAAAGTCAGAAATGCTATGACGTATGGTCACATCACTAGGCTACCACTGCCCTGCTGATTCTTAGCTTAATTTGAATATGTGACTATTAATTTAGATTTTAATTACCTTCTGTATCGCCGACACAGACATCTGCCGATCATCCATCCACCAGGTAATGACTGCCGGTGGTCTGGCCCCCACCGCTTTGCACGCCAGCTCGGCTGCCTGGCCCACTGAGAGCGGCTGCTCCCGGGCTAAGATCTCCACGAAAAGTGGTCGCACTGAAGAAAAAGTCTTCGTTAAAATATTTCAAGTAGGTACAGTACGATACAACTTAGATGTAGCATCGGCAATTTTTTTTAAACCGATCATCATCCGAACGGAGTGCGCCTTCAAAATCACCAATCTCTGTAACCGCTTTAGGTGAAAATGATCTTTCGAAAACGCAATAATTTGTAAAGTTTTATAGCGAAATACATTCGTGAAATTGAAATTAATGAATGAAAATTTTCAAATCTATGCTACATCTAAGCTGTGTCGTACTGTACAAATTTTAGAAGGAAATAAAAATTTGTTTATCACAGAAGCACGCAGAAGTACAGCTCTTAGTAAAGGAGCTCACTGGGATATAGATAAAGTCAACGTCCGGCAATGTCTATTTGTTTATGTGACAGTTAGATCATTTCAAACTTTTGAAATTTTACGCCAGCAGAACACCTCTGCCGCGAAACCGTAGCAGCGAAACCGCAGTAGTTCAATTTAACTGGCTCGCGTCATGTTCCGCTACGCGAAATTCGGCTTCGCGAAGTAGCGGAACATGACGCGAGCCAGTTTAATTGTGGTACTGCGATTTCGCTGCTACGGTTTCGCGGTGGAGGTTTGCTACTGGGGTTAAAGTTGCAATCGACAAATGTGAAGCAAGAGGTAGACTACACCTACTATCACCATACCAATTTGTGCCTCTAAGCATCGTGGCTGTGTTTCTGATCGAAGAGTATGAGTAACGGTAATTACAGGATCATGGAGACGTTATCTACTTTGGTCCTCAGATGGAACACACGATGGTTTATCATCCAATTTATGTAGATGAGTCACCTGCTTGTAAATCATCCAATCAGAAAGGTGAGATAAGATGTATTCATTTGCTCAAACATGTGTACGTAAGCATTCTACTATAAACTATCATACTGTGAAAGTAATGTATAAGTGTAGCTACGAATAATAAAAGTATTCAATATTCGAAGGTCTGTAGTAATGTGAAAGTTTGTATGTTTGTTACTCAATCACGCAAAAACGGCTATACGGATTTAGATGAACTTTGGAACACAGATAGTTTATAACCTGGATTAAGACATATATAATACTTATATCCCTATATTCTTACGGATTCGATACTTATGCGGGTAAAACCACGCGGCACTGTTAGTACAAGAATAAAAACGTGCATGCAGGATATTCTAGCTTGTAACATCCCATTGCAGAGAATATACCTACAACCTTGATTTCAGGATGAATCCACTTAGGCTCGGCGCTAATTATGTCACGACATTAACGTTAATGGAACACTGTCGTTCCCAAATTTCTCGCTACAACTTAAACGAGATGATTTTCAAAATCTAAATAGCGATGGCGTTAAAAAAATACTTTATTCACAAAAAATGACAAACGCAGTACCCTTATCATCATTATGGTACGTTGGGACCGCCAAATTTTGTTATATTGTGACAGCCTGGCTAACCAGTTCCCAACCATTACTATTATTAAACTTCAGTCCACAAAATGAAGTCTATTTAGTAAGCCTTCACCATTGTAGTATGTCCATTAAGTTTGTTATTTCAGCATAGTTTGGTAGGAATCTGACACGTTGTATTTAAACCAGAGCTAGCTGTTATTTTTGAATATTCTGAAAAATATTGAGTAGATACTTTCAAACTCAGTTGTTAAAATACGTATTAATTACTTCATAATATGTATTTATTCATATGAAAGTGCCTCCCCCTAAATTCATATACGGCAATTGGGCACATTGAAATAATGTTTTTTTAAACAAGGTTTGGCATAACTGTATTAAATCATTCATAACGCATTCTGCAAAAAACAAAATACGCACTCGCACAATAATGGACTATCCATTAAAGTTGATCTTTAATTCAACGTTAGCAACGTTTTAAGCCAGGGCTTATTTTTATTGGGAATTTGTTGCCACACACCTACCCAGAAAGTGTATGAGAAATTGTACTTCACGTTAAAATCGATGGTAATCCATCAATGTGGATGGGGGGAGCACGAAGCGGTATACACTGACTTATACATGTTGACCTTTCAACGGAAAAGTAACCAAACATAATTATTAAGAATGTCAAATTGGCCATGAAGTGCCAAAAACTTCTTTTTGAACATTTTCGCGAAATTCACTTTTAATGGTTTCGTTAGGTAAAATTCGCATGTTCTAGTAAAATCTAAATTATTTATTGCAAGTCTTGTAACAGCATAAATCAAAATGTAGAAATACCTACGTCTAAGTCTTTAATTTTTATGGTGTACATGATAAAGAGTATTCTATCTATCTATCTATCTATCTATCTATCTATCTATCTATCTATCTATACCTTCTAACTAAACCACCAAGCCATAGACTCGGTAGTCTATGGCATTAAATTACCTCCTAAGTTTCACGGGACACGTGTTGACTACGACAGTTAGAAGTTATTGGCACTTCGATTAATCAATAAAAATTAAACATTTTTTTCAATTTGTTTTAATTTTGTACTTTGGCAGTTGGAATTTATTGTCACTTTGCCGTCAAAATTATAATCCAATTGTCGATACCAGAATTTGTCATCAATAAATACATCGCAAGAATTAAATCGAAGCAGTTCGAACAATAGGAAACTAAAACGCTAATGGCATCCATTAACGGCATGGATAGTTGAAAAAGTGTTAAAAACAAAAATAAGATCGTCCACTAAAAGCTTTGTTGGAAAAAGGTGAGCTTAACGTGCATTACTGAACGAATGACATCATGGGTTATTATAATGGAGAATAATTTCCTGTTCGCCGACGTGGCAATGGCGTCACGACAGGACAATGCTACACAAATAAAAACTAATGGCCCCTTAGGGGTGAGCGGTGACAAAAGAATCCTGTCGGCGACGAACCGTCATATTCCGAGATAATCCGGGAGACTAGCGCAGGTTATATAGGTTAATCGCACGGATTTACGTGGATTCAGTCTTGCAATAACAGAAAATGAACGTTTGTCCCGCGTAATGCGGATGTTATGAAACTTTCCAACTATTTTGCGGCAACCAATGTTATTTTTCCTTGAAACTGTTGCTCGAGGCAGATTGGGTAACAACTGGGAAAAGGGTAGCACTAGATTTGATTAAATAAAGTGTCCTTATATCTTTTTATAGTGGCGTTTATTTTTCTTTGAGATAAAGTAAAATATTTTTGCGGTAAAAGTAAAGCTTTTGATAAAACAAGACAATATTCTTTTGTAGGAAAGGCAATAAAATTATACAAGCATCATTATTGTATATTGTCTAAGTGTGCATTGTTTTTATTACACCTAGATAGATCAATTCTTGTAAGGGGAATTTCAACATTTTCATTTAATCAGATTTTGTGATTTTGTTTTGTATTTTTCATGGTAAACACAAAAACCGAATGACGTGGTATTTTTTAACTAAACTGTGGAAATACGTCACGTTTTTTTCATTTAAATTCGATTTTGTGTGAATGAATAAATCCTAAATGGTATAAACCTACACGATTTTAATTATTTTCCCAATTACAAGTCCAAATACTGATTTCAAAATCGAGTCAAAAGCAAATAACTGCGGCCCGTCGACAGACATAATTTGAGTCCTTATTTTATACTCCCAACTGTAAACAAAAATAACTTACAGCTTTCGCAAATCTTAAGTCACGTCTGTCTTACTTTTTCGTTGAATCCACCATGGTTATGTGTTTATCCTCATATATTACAATCACGTACGATGACGTACTGCTCTGTCAACGTTCATAATGTCCCGACGCGGTTAGTCAGACAAATGACTGAATATTAGGCTGGAGACACGTCGTAGTACGAATATCTAGATAAATTGTAGACCTGTGTAGACCTGTCCTATTAATGTTGTAAATGTGAACGTATGGAAATTTGTGATTGTGAGTTAAAATGTTGGTGACTCTGCGAGTTTGGATGTTTGTTACTCAATCACTCTTTAACTGCTGAACGGGTTTGGATGTTTGACACATATAAAGACTGGGACTAACATTACTATAGGCTATTTTTTTTTCACGATTACATCTAGAAATTCCCCTCAAATGCGAGTGAAACCAAGGACAATAGCTAGTTAAATACTGAAAGCGAAGTTACGACTATAACTTTGCGTGACCTTTCCAAGTAATGTTTTTGTGTGCTTAGTTTCGTTGTATAAATTCTGTAAGGTAGGTAGCCTGTGAAATTATGGACGCTTGGATAAAACTTACGCATTTGCATAATTGTTTTATTAAGATCTAGAAACTTCGTAAGCGGTGCTATGTTTTTGTTGCTACGTGTCGTCATTTTATCTCTGCAAAATTGAATTTCAGCAATTCATGAAAATTAAAAGTCTTATGTGAATACTTTTAGTAATAAATCAAATAAAGTCCGTCTAAAATTAGAGCCAGCCATTATACTAACATAATTAAATACAATAGGTAGGTACAATGAAAATCTGTGATTTTCTAATATAATGTCGGGTAACTGTACTAAAGCTACATAACTTGAAAATACTTACAATAAATCTGTATCTGCACATTGACCCTCAGCGGCGGCACCAGCACCGTGTTATCAGCAGTGCAAGTATACACAGCTTCGAAGTAGTCTCTGGACAGCTTGGGTATCCTCAACTCTAGCAGACTGAGTCTCGACTCATCGTCTACTGGAGCTAGCGTGGCAATGACCTTATCGTCGCGCCACCAGCGAATACGAGGCATAGGTTTACCTGGGAAGAAAATTTAAAGTAGGTAATAAAATAAGATTTGACATTTAACTAAAAAAAAAAAAAAATATATATATATAAACAATATTGATTGATTGATTGTCAAATAAATATATCTTTATCTCTTCTTTATCTCTTTAACTAAACCTTTTTTACAGTCCGTTCAACGGATTTTGACTTCTATTGCGTTGGTGGTATATCAAATGGCAGCTGCAGTAAACAGTTGGTATTGTAACCACTTTTTTGCTTTTAATGCCATCCTTATGCCTACGTTACAGAAGTCAGAATCGGTTGAACGGACTGTAAAAAAGGTTTGTTTAAATGTATAATCTTATTTCAAATGGAGTATAGGAGTAAAGAAAGGCTGAAGAACGAGAATCAGCTTTAATATTTTTGGATTGGGTTCATTTTAACATACAGTGAATGTCTCCTTTTTTCAGTCCGTCCAAAGGTTGTCTGGCGGAGATGGCCTTGTGTGATAGGACTGCCCGTTGTACATTATTATGTAATGAGATACGTTCTAATTACGACCGGCGATGCGACAGTGGTTCATGTACATACTGTTAAGTCTTTGAAACAAAATCATCTTCACATATTCCGAGAAATTTGCGAAAATTGGTTTCTATGATTCTTCCACTCTTGTTAATTCACGGAATATTGTATTTTCCACTCTATACTCTACTTTTGTCAAAATTCAAATTCAAAGCCGTCAGTTATGTGGCAATGGGCAAAAAATACGACATTGAATTTTTTGTCTTTTTTGTACACATTTACCCCAGTAACACACCTCCGCCGTGAAACCGTAGCAGCGAAACCGCAGTAGTTCAATTCAACTGGCTTGCAACATGTGCCGCTACTCGAATTTCGCGTAGCGGAACATGACGCGAGCCAGTTGAACTGAACTACTGCGGTTTCGCTGCTACGGTTTCGCGACGGAGGTGTGCTACTGGCGTTAAGGTACAATTCCGTAGCCGACCGCAGGCAGCAACTGCAGGCGACGTGTCGCTGCGAGATGACTGGTTTCTATGTATTTCTATGAAACCGACGTGTCGCTACGGAAGGTATTTCATAGAAATTCATAGCTACCAGTCTACCAGTCGTGTCACCGTGACACGTCGCCTGCAATTGACGTCTGCGGTAGGCTAGGGAAGTGTATCTTTACTCGATTTTGTTTGATTACGTGTCGATTGTCAAAAACCGACAAAAATAGCCTTAGACGCCTTGCTATTTATTAGCCATAATAACAAGAATAGATTTACATATTTCCGTAGAAAGGCAAAATATCACACTTAATCCCTATTCAGCTCGAAAATCAAAGTATTACCTAATCAAATATTAATAAAGGCAAATTGGAGAAATTGCTGATTAGCAAATCTTAAGGTTGTTTGAACTCCCTTCAGTAATTTATAATCGAATTTGTTTCAATTATAAAATGAGGCAGATCTTCCAGTTAAATAATTTATTAGACTACTTTACAGTTCGGGGTGGAGAATTTTAATATAGCGGTAATATTTTATTTAAACCCGTTTCGATGGCAATGAGTTATAATTATTTATGTAGTAGGTTTTAACCATTCTTAGTGTCATAATAAAACTACGTATTATGTAAAAGCAGGGAAATTATAATTATTTGTCAAGCTAATTGACCCATTGCAAATTGCCTACGTCAATTATATGCCGCGTTATAGCAACTGTCAAAGAATGACTCATCAGCATCATCATCATCAGCCTATTAATGTTCCCACTGCTGAGGCACAGGCCTCCTCTCGGCGAGAGGGAGTGGGCCGTAATCCACCACGCGGGCCCAGTGCGGGTTGGTGGATGTCACATATCTTCGAATTTTTGGTTCTAAGACATGCCGGTTTCCTCACGATGTTTTCCTTCACCGTTTTGAGAGCAGTGGTGATGAAATTATTTACACAAAGTAAAGCGCCTGCTTGGGTTCGAACCCATGACTCACAACTCGTAAGTCGGGGCCGTTACCACTGGGCCACCACTGCTCCAAAGAATGACTATTGTGATTTAAATATACGGACAATTTAATAGGCAGTCAATTTGTTAAACGATTAATTTCCCTAACTAACTTTCTATATTTTGTTGGCACCCAACACCCAAGAAAGCACTCAATTAGGTTGTAAGCTTACAGACTGACAAAGCCTTCAAATTATACCGAACAGCAACTGAAAACTTACAACAAAGATTTTTCATTTTTCCGTACAGCTCAAAACAAGATAATTCACCTGCCTTCCTACCAAATTAAAGCCCGTTCTTTTACGTTCATGGTACACGGACTCTGGTTCCGTAGCTCAAAGGTTCAAGCATTTTATTCTTTCTCCAGTGTACCCTATTTCATTGAGTTAGTCTTCGACGGTCGACGCTAAACTTTAGTTGCGAAGGTACAAAGGTAACTAGTTTAATTTGAACTTTTACTGGGCACCGTCACTTTTACCTTAAAATGTCAATGTTTAACTTTATACTTTATTGTGTTTGTGGAAAGTTAACGGGTTTTGACACTCTATAAATGGTGATACGGCGTAAAATAGTGGGTGCAAGGTGTAGAAGGTACTGTTTATCGACCGCTGTGGTTTGGGAGGGGATTGTGGCTAAGTAATAACGGCCGCTCCGGTGGATCGATCAGATTAAGTTCCCTTCAAAATGGTTGAGCTAAATGGTGCTGATCCATGCGTCATGTTCGTGAATGGGCGCCGTCAGTGACTGGTCATCTCTTAGCTGCCACGGCTTATTTTAATTTTAGAATTGTTTTAGTTTTTTTTTTTACGGACGCTTTTAACGTGCACGTCTTTCTACATTGTTCTCACATGTATAACTTGAACATGAATGATGTTACCAATATTTTGTAACAATATTCTGATTTAAAAGAGTGTCAGTGGAGTTTTTTGCCCGTTCTTCTCCATAGGAACCTACTACGCTTTGGACTGACCGACCCCTTGACAATTCAAAAGTACTTGTAATTGTTTTATTTGAATTTTATCAGCCCAAAAGACTCTAAATTAATTAACCTTTTCGTGATAGTTAATTGACTCACACGTGACTTCGCGAAAATTCATTATAAAATACAATAGACGACGTATATTTAGTAACCTATTCCGCTTAACTGTTCTTAAAGAGCCATAAAGAACCTTTTAAGAAATTGACACGTTTTTCATCTGAGGCGTCCACAGGATGACGATTGACTTTTTGCGAACCCGGACACGACGTGTTGCCACGCCGAGCGCCGAACGCAGAGTGAGTGAGTGAGTTTATGATTCTTTAAGAACAGTTTAGCGGATTAGGTTACTAAATATACGTCGTCTATTGTATTTTACTATTCGTGGCTTTGTTTAGAGACAACAGCCCCCCAATTACGCAATGCACGATCAATTTTCAATTGAAACCAATTGAAAAAGATTGCCAGTCCATTGCTTCATAAGTTCGACAAAAAAAATTGAGCAGATTCTTTTTGTCGAACTTATGAAGCAATGGACTGGCAATCTTTTTCAATTGGTTTGCGTTACGTAATTAGGGTGCTGGTCTTAAAAGGTTAATCCTTAGCTACTAACAGTATAGCAAAAAGTGAAATGTGTCCTCAAAATTTACCTCCACTTACAACGCAGGTAAGCTTCAGACTTGTATCTTCTATGTAAGGGCCGGCAACACCGACCACTTCTTTGTCAAACTCATCGAAAATCTTCGGCTTCTCGGGTAGTTCTGTAACAACAAAAACATTACTTGAATTAATTTTAAAAGACTAGTGGACTAATAGTGGGTGGGTAGTTTCAGTATGCCGTGGCTAGTTCGTGGATGTTGTATTCTCCAAACATAAATATTCTTCGCTTTTAAAACGCACATTAATACAGTTTTGCGTTAAATGACTAATAGGAAAAATTGTTTATTTCAAGCAATTCAATTAAAATAACTCTTAGAAAAAAAATTACGCCTGCAAACACCGTTACACGTAATAGAAGTGAAACTACTTAAAAAATTAAGAATAAGAGAGATCTAGTGTGAGAGACAGAGAGATATTTTTCTTCCTAGCCTTTTCCCAACTATCTTGGGGTCGGCATCCAGTCTAACCGGTTACAGCTGAATACCAGTATTTTACATGGAGCGACTGCCTATCTGACCTCCACAACCCAGTAACTGGGTAATTCGATACCCCTTGGTAAGACTGGTGTCAGACTTTCGGGCTTCTGACGACTCGTAACGACTGTCAAAGCTCCACGAATGACAGCCGGGACCAACGGCTTAACGTGCTTTCCGAGGCACGGAGGAGTCTCGGTATGTATATCCACTGACCAACCCTGGCAAGCGTAGGTTAACCTGATGGATCGACCCGTGCGACTTGTTATTACTTAGCCACGAGCTACTCCATTTTTCTTCTCTCTCATTTAACGACATTTGCCGAAACGAGACGCGTCCTTGATATTTCACTCTCAATTCTCATCCAATTATCGAATCGCTGCCTAAGAAGTTAAAAAGTAGCAGAAACTAACTCTATTTAAAGATATTTTTACATTTAAAAAATACAATGACAGTCGTACCGAGCTATCAGTCTACAAAATAACATTTTTATTTTTACTGCTCCATCATCCTGGAATCGCGTCTGGCACAAATGTTATTGCTCAAAATAAAGCTGCTCTATGCAGTAAACAGTTGTCGGGCCATCAATATTATTAGCAATCACTACGAATTTCCCTCTATATGGTTAAGCGTATGCTGAGACGCAGGTAACGCAGCGCAGCACAGTGCAGATTTTGCAGGGTAGGGCAGGCGAGGCAGACATAGGACGCGAGCGCATGCTGCGATGCAGCTACACAGACACATTCGCGTCCTAGATAGTACAAATAATCAGTCAATGAAAAACAAAACGGGTTGCACTCCGGGAGTGCCGGCAGAATATTTTGTAATAGTTAGGGAATAACTTCGCACGATTACCCATCAATATGGGTAAAATTTCTTACCTCGCAATCTTTACGTAATGTCAAAGACTATTTATTTTGATATAATAGTTCGTCGGTTGCTAGGCAATGGATCTTACGGTCACGTCCTGACGCGAATTTAACATTTCTTACCCATCCCAAAAAAGTGCACAACGCCGCAAAAGTTTTCACTTCAAAAATTATGAAAAAAAAATGTTAAAAATGTATGCGTTTCGCAGAAATCTATGCCGGCACTACAATGAGACGCAGAGTAGAACAGACACATGTCTGCGTCACATGTCCCTGCGCCACAGAGTTCGCAACTGTCAGTACGTTCATGCATTACAAAATCTACTCTGCCCTGCACTGCGTGGACCTGCGTCACATCCGTTGCAGCACACGGTTAGCTTTAACCGGTTTCAGTCAGATGATAATACACGTTAACGTTCAAGCCCCACGGTTTGATACTGACGCGCGCATTACGTCACTTTTGACATTTTACAGAATTTTTCGGTGTTACCTGTCATTTTTTGGTAATTTTATTTCTAATCGACGAGAATATCCATCAGGCCATAGAGAGAAACAGCCCACATACGATATTAGTCATTATTTAGCAGTAAAAATAGTGATTCAAACCGCGCGTACATGCCGTGTAGCCGGTTACACGGTGGGGCTTGAAGGACGTCCGCGTGGAGCCCGCTCCACGGTCGGGCGTCAGCGATTCAGGGAGTTTGCAATTTGTTACTTAGTCTTTACTAGAAACACTTACAATTTATGATAAGCTGCTAATAAATTGTAAACTTTCTTTGTAGAGAGAATAACTAGATCGACGGTGTAGTTTGAAACAACATTAACTGTTCTCGTTATGCTACAAATCAAATAAACTTTATGAAAACAATATTTTATCACAAAGCTGTGACTGACGGAGTAACTGATTGATTGTCAGTCAGATAACGCAAAGCCTGAACTAAAGATAGAAACAAACTAGAAATAATTGAAGATAATTTTTGACTGTACAGTTCTTGACTAAGCTTTTCAATGGTACTCAACCATTTATTTAGCAGGTAGTTTATGCAGGTAGTTTAATATTTATTTTTTTATAACATCAAAATTACAAACAAGACGGCCCGTGGAACGCCCGTACCATATTCACTAATTCCTAGTGTTTTAGTGACACTACATATTATTTATCTTTTTGAAAAACAATACATAAACAAAACATCACTATGACGAAATTTTCCATCATTTGCGAAATAATTTTCCGTGTAATAAAGTTGCTTAAGGCGAAGGAAAATTAATAATTAAATAATGAGCCTAGCCAAGAATTATCAACAGAAGTTTCGGATGTAGAAACAATTAAGTTTGGAACATACGACATGAATTTTACATTGCTACAGCTCACGTGAGATTGACGTAGAATTTTATACTCTATACTTATAAAAATAAAGCAGATTATTGAATTTTATATGCTAAATATCTAAAAGACTATTTCACACTACGGCAGATTTGTATTGGCTCATTTTTTCAGAAAGAAAATTTAAATTGCATGAGTCAGAAGCAACACAAATAACACAATGTTTTAGAGAATTAGCTTGGTAAGTCGCAAACATACATACATAAACCGACTTGTGTTCACTATATGATATTAAATATACACAACACGTATAGGACTTCTTAGAAAGTATTTATTTATTGTAAACTCGCATCTGCTCCCGACTTCGTCCGCGAGCCTATAACATTCCTCAAGAATGGGGATATCCATTGCAAAAAGAATGATAAAAATCCGACTGGAAGTTCCGGATATTATTATATCCTATAAAAAATAAAGTATCTAGATGTACCTATTAGGCTCCATTACAGTAGATCTAGAAAGTTTTAGTTCACGGATAGCCAGATTAAAATGAAATTACAAGTGTGTTTTGTTGGGTTCCTGCTATCTAATTACGCAACATTTTGGATTAGCAATTTGTTTCAAAAGACTCAGAGTCTGATTGATCATGGATTACGCAATTAGGATACTATCCGTAAAAAACAAGTTAAAGAAGTACCTTTCGAAGTTAATACTTGACTGAAAATATCTTTTCCTTTACATCTAGACATCAAACAGAAAACGAGTAAAACTGAAGTCTGAAACACAAAACTCGTCATCCTTCCATACAAAGGCAAAAAGGAATATCATCAGAAGAGTCTTATTGGTAGCTTTAGAATTGGCTAAGTATCATTGAATTGGAGTTTCATTGACGGATCGCACAACTCCTAATACCAATTTTACTGGATGGATTTTTCATACCGGTTTTTATTTGAGTAGTATTTTTATTATTATATTTAATTTTCGTTTATTCATTTGTATAAAGTTATTAAGTACATTTTTAAATATTTTTATAAAAGTTATAAAAAAATACATTTAAAAATATAAAAAATAGTAGCCCACCGGTATCGGGATCAGGGTCCAAGCTACCGGCGGTCAGGGCTCCAGAGAGAGGAACCTCCTGACAATGCGAGCCGTGTCCAGGAGTACCGCTTTCTGAATCAAGCCCTTGATTCAGCTGCCCAACGAGAGCCTCATATCTTTTTGCGGTAGAAGAACTGCGTTGCGAGATTTGCATTTTTGTACATGTTATGTTTTTATGGGATTAAATATTTCCCAGGATTCTTTCATTTTGACATAAATATTCTATCTGGCAAAGATAAATTAAATAACATTTTTACCTAGGTTTTATAGATATAAGGTACCCACACACGGGTTTTATAAATATAAGGTCAACACAAATGTAGTAGGTACCCACCCAAATACAAAACATTAAAAAAAAAAGACTGACGGTTATCTCTGGAGGACGCCTTCTACTAAGAGGGGTTCTTTGTTCTGAAAACGTTAAAATAAACGATAATAATAAAAATTATGTAACAAAATAAATAAAAACAATAACATAATATTATATTATTGATTGATAGATCTGGATAGGTAGATAGGTAAGATAAATAAAAATTTAATTGTTATAAAAAGTAATATTTATGTAATAGAAATGTTATAATATTATGAATTATGATTGCATGCACTCTTAACATTATTTTTATAATTTAAAACGCAAGATATAAAATGGTATTTAATTATTTTTTTTACTCTCCTGCATAGGTAGGAGTAGGTACATAAATATTTAAGCTAGTTCACTTTTAGGCTTCTGATAACATAGTACCTCCCCGCTTTACGATAGGTACTAGCCATGTTATAGAAAGCAGCGGTTTAGACTAAGATTTGATACATGATAAAATTTTATTAAGATTTGAGATGTTAAGCGGGGTGGCATGGCACCTACATCGCTTGCAGAATCTCAAGACTTTACTGTGAAATACTTGCCTCTTTAGACAACAACTTGACAATCTGTTTTTTGTCAGTCTCATTTTGCATTTAGTTTTTATTTTCGCTTGAGTATAGATTTCGATGTTTTTGTTGGTATATTGGCGTGTGCTAGCTGTCATTATGGCAAATATATTTTATTTAATGTTTTGTGTTGTGTAATGTAAATTATTTTGCATACTATTGTATAGAATCAAGTTTTTTCTAACTGAATAGACGGCAGCGCTGCTGGGGAGTTTGTTGCGCCACTTCTTCTTCCCAGCTAAAGCACTAGGAAGTGGTGAAGGGCGGGTG
This sequence comes from Conistra vaccinii, assembly GCA_948150665.1. Taxonomy (NCBI): domain Eukaryota; kingdom Metazoa; phylum Arthropoda; class Insecta; order Lepidoptera; family Noctuidae; genus Conistra; species Conistra vaccinii. The sequence goes on from OX411324.1 coordinate 2,373,108, forward strand.
TTTTTGGAGGACTGTCTTATGTAATTTTGACGTTCTAAAATTGCTGATTCTCAGCCTAGTTTGAATAAATGACTTTTGAATTTGCATTCTCATATTTCTCATAAGCTAAAGGTAAACCACACTGCAGTCCATCAAAGTCAATTCTAGAGCATAAAGCTGTTTTCAGACCAGCGCGATTTGTCGCGCGACGCGAAACCGGTTATTGTTATACCGTGAAGTTTTGTATTGTTCGTGTCGCGTCGCGCGACAAATCGCGCTGGTCTGAAAACAGCTTAATATTAGATAATCCATTATCAATTTTATTGATGGTCGACCGACATGGTTATAAGTGAATTCCACGCCATCTATCGTTACCAAAACTTATTCCAGGACCATAATTACATACATAAACATCACGCCTGTAATTCACAAAGATTTAGGCAGAGAGAGTCAGAGTATAAGTCCCATGTAATAGGGGATCACAACGCTGTACTCCGGGCTGCTAATAAGTAATTCCATGATGGAATGACCTAATAACACTTTGCCCGGAACCCAGGACCTCATACTGAGCAGTAGCACTTGCGACCACTAGACCAACAAGGCAGTTTTCACCCATACAAAACAAATTGTATTGTTTATACAACAATATACTTTATTGATAACTGTGGAGGCTTGAAAATGACCTGTCATCAATTACTGCACTGTTACTTCTGCATTGATAGCAACCAAATACAATAAAATAAAAAAGACGTGTGGCACTCGGGGACTGCCGCGGTATAGCTATTGCATAGCATTTTTTATCAATTTATGCAATTGTAAAATATTAACCCGAATACAAGAAATAGCAATGGTGACATTGACAGGAACTGTTATTCACATTTATAGTTTTTTAAACTTGACACAACGTAATGGGAACATCAAACTAATAAAAAGGTTTTAATTCAACTATTAATAGTCAAAGATCATTCGTCTAAGTAAATTTGAACTTTGTTGTCAAACAGTTAAACATAATTTTTAATACAACACTCTCGTTAGGCGTTAGGTATTTTCGTTACGGAATTTCTGGATTCGGTCTCCACGGCCAAGGCCCGCGATAGAAGCTAAGCAATAGCTTAATAATATTTTTTTGTAATCGCCCCGCTACCGCTTATTGCACAGCACCCTAGGTCTTAAACGGATATTGGCTTACATAAAAGCAACACGCTAAAGCTAAACTAGTATATTATTAAAAATCTTTCTAAGCTCAAGATACTAAACTGAAACTCGGGTATTAAATATTTAATTTGTACCTATGTATCTCCTACGCGCTGTGAATATTTGTACCTCACATAACGTAAGTAATTAATGTATAAGGTAACGTATTATATATTTGTACGTAAATATTATGTTTACTGAGAAGTTGGAATTTTGTTTGCTTGTATTTTAGCCATTGTTAATAGGTCACCTAGGTAGGTAGTAGGTTATTAAACTTAAAGGTACATTGTGCTAACAGTTAGACACAGAAAAATTTGCTGCTAGAAATCAATTCCAATTTAGGTGTGCAGTCAAAAAAGTATATGTACGGCCAAAAATTAAAAAGGTTTCAATATTTAAATCTTTTATTTCACATAAACCTACATGGGCACTTATGAAACGTCAGAAGCTAGATGCACGGTTACAATTGGTCGTTTCCTATGGAGAAGAGCCGGCAAGAAACTCCACGGTTACCCTTTTAAAAATAATTATTGACTTTTACAATATTTTCAAATAACAGTGTTATTAGGTATGCGAGGACAGTGTAGGTCTCTTAACAAGTACCAAGTACTTAACAAAATAGAAGATGGTCAACAAATGTACAGTTCACTAAGCCTACAGCGTTCTCACATTCACAAAATAGAAAATAATCTATGTACAACATAAATAAATTAATAAAAATAAGAAAAATATTTTAAACGAAATTGCTGTAATGTTTTAAACAAATCTGAATAATTATCATGTCCACAAAAGCCACGAATAAATGTCTAAAAGGTCGCGGCGTAAATATATCTCATGTCATTTAATTCGCTTCCCGTGCTCTGTAATTAGATTTGGATTGTTTTTAATAATCATCATATCAGCCGAAAGACGTCCACTGTTGGACATAGGCCTCCCCCAAGCACCGCCACTTCGACCGATTCTGTGCTTCCCGCATCCAGCGAACTCCTGCGGCCTTTACTAAGTCATCGGTCCATCTTGTGGGAGGCCTTCCGACGCTACGTCTTCCGGTACGAGGTCGCCACTCCAGAACCTTTCAGCCCCATCGGCCATCTATTCTGCGAGCAATATGTCCTGCCCATTGCCACTTAAGTTTGGCAATTCTTCGGGCTATGTCGGTTACCTTGGTTCTCCTGCGGATCTCTTCATTTCTGATTCGATCACGTAGGGAAACTCCAAGCTAAAAGTCTAAAAGGCTAAAAGTCACCCAAAGAGCAATGGAGAGGGCTATCCTCTCCATTGCTCTTTGGGTGACTTTTAGCCTTCTGATAAGGCCCATTGTGAGCAACCACGTTTCAGTGCCATAAGTCAACACTGGCAACACGCACTGGTCAAAGAATTTCGTCTTGAGACACCGTGGTATGTGGGACGAGAAGATATTGCGTAGCTTCCCGAACGCTGCCCAGCCGAGACAGATTCGACGATTGACCTCTTTCTCGAAGTTGGACCTACCTAGCTGGACAGTTTGTCCTAGGTAAACATACTCGTCTACAACTTCGAGCGTAGCGTCTCCGATCTTTATGAGGGCGGATGTTACATGAGCATTTGACAATAATGGGTTATGGGTTTTTAATAATGATTATTGTCAATTAAAATTAACGTTACACGACCAGCATTACAAGTCAATCGATATAAAAATACGAGTGTTATACTGAGAGATTAATCATAATCGATTCGATTCGTTATCGAGAGGTCCTGAATCGAAAGCCTTCGGGAGAAACGAGAAATTCTTTGAAAGAAAACCACACGAAAATAACGTGTTAATAAACATCAATAGAGGCCCAACCCATAATAACCATCTACCCTCATTTCAAGTCCTCGCGTGAGAAAACCAACAGCTGACCTTATTCCCATTTACTTTTACAGATTGAAAATGTTACATCGAAGGGCAGATGGGGACCGTGTGACGAAAAAAGACACGCACTCCCAAGTACCTCCTATAATTGAGTTACCCTACATTAAACTTACCCTCGGACCGTATATTGCTAAAATAAAAGCCTCGGAAGACATCGTTGATGCAAATTACTTTGGCCCAAACTGCCCAAAGCAATCTTTTCATCGTTTGCGATTTTTCAGATAGAATACTTGCGCGGCACGATTATGATGTAAAGAATCAAATAACAATACAATAGAACGAGAATAAGGGTCGCGTAATAGATTTAATGTTTTTTGTTTATTCGTCGTTTTGATGTTTTTGTTTTATAAAAGTTAATATCGAAATATTGTCTTTAGCTTACCAAAAATTTGTAATATACAATGTAAAACATTCATATTAAAATATTTTACATGAAAAAATTCATTTGTATTGTAAAAAATGAATAAACTTTAATTGAAAAACAAGAACAAAATGGATGTTAGATTATTATTTTAACTTTTGAAATGTAATCATGAAGAAAGACTGCGCAGTGGCTACGCCGTAGCTGACGGCTCCGCAAGCTACGCCGTAGCTGACGGCTCTGCGAGCTACGCGATCGTAGCACATCGTATACTAATCATAATCTTCGTTCACTGCCACAGACAATAATAATGATCCAGATAAATATTATATTTAATCCAATTTAACGGTGATGACTGGTACCAAAAAATCACAGAATATCCCGTAAAACGAAATGACATGTAATTACTTAAAACATTCCCCGATAAAGTAATTTTTCTTCACTTTATATTACAGTTTCCATCTGTGGTCGCTGAATGTATAGCAATATTTCAGTTTGCCTTGGCGTTTTTATATCAACACATTGTTTAAGAATAGTTCGGCTTGTAGTGGAAATAAATTGCTTGTAATGTTTCAACGTTAGAATGAAAGTAAAAGAAAAGTAATCTCACCTATTTACTACGGCGGGGCGTAGCCCTACTCTGGTAAGATAGTTGGATGATATATTTTTGCCTTAGAATCAAGTCAACCTGTACCGTCTGTAGATTTGTTGAATTTTTTCTATTTTGTTAAGTACCTGGTACTTGTTGACTTGAAAGACCTACACTGTCCTCTCTTAACTAATAACACTGTTATTTGAAAATATATTATTGTAAAAGCCAATTATTCTTAAAAGAGTAACCGTGCAGTTTTTTTCCGTCTCTTCTCCATAAGAAAGGACCAATTGGAACCGTGCACCTAGCTTCTGACGTTTCATAAGTATTCACATGTAGGTTTATGTGAAATGAAAATATTTGATTTTTGACCAAAAAACTATAGTACCTTGTTAATTTCAGACTGTGCTATTTATTTATTTATTTATAATATTTATTTATTGCCGAAATCAATTCAAGGTTGACATCTAAATCCAAAGATAAGTCATTAAAGTCACGAAGGTTTTTAATTGTGACACGACAGGTTACTGGCTGTTCGTGGCTATAACCAATTATGGGTTGTTAGTTATAGGAATTGGACTACTCAGACCAAAAGTCCAATCACATATTTAAGGGTGTGGTATATACTATCAAAGGAGCTCGTGGCTAAGTAATAATAGTCGCATGGGTCGATCCATCAGGTTAAGCTACGCTTACCGGGGTTGGACAGTGGATGAGTGACCATCTTTACATACCGAGACTCCTCCATGCCTCGGAAAGCACGTTAAGCCGTTGAGCCCGGCTGTTATTCGTGGAACTTTGACAGTCGTTACGAGTCGTCAGAAGCCCGAAGTTCCTTACCAAAGGGAATGTTATTACCCAGTTACTGGGTTGTGGAGGTCAGATAGACAATCGCTCCATGTACAATACTGGTATTAGCTGCATTCGGTTAGACTGGAAGCCGAAAGGCTAGGCAGATTGATTTTTTTGGTACAGACCATCAAACTTAACAACTTTCTCCATGGAACAACATCATAATCGAAAAAATAATTAGCCATCCCATACATTTTTGTATCGAATAAGTATTGAAATGAAATGAAATGAAATTGTTTATTCTGTAAATAGGATAAAGGAATCACTTGTACACGTCATATGAAAAAAATGGGCTAGATAAGGTCGACGTTTCCTGTCTGACTACTCTGAGATGAAAGGCCGAAATAAACTCAGAGGTCGCAGTCCTTTTAAAGTCCAGACATAAAACACAATTGAAGTTTTGTATGGGGCAGTCGATAATTTTTTCGTGATTACGGTAAATAAAGATAAAGATGAAGATATAAAGATAGGTACCATAGATAAAATAGTTCAGCGATGGTCTGTAGTTTTTATTAACAAATCATGAATCTCATCATATTTCGCATTAATTTGGACGTATATAGCGATTACATAATTCGACACAGTAATAAAACTAAAAGAATTATTAGCCAATAAAACTGAGATTGGCACAGAGCCAGCATGCAATATGCAGCCACAGACGGCCGAGTAAAATGGCTACTTTATTGAGCCACACTTTTTTGTTGCGTCTCTGGATATCATACTTTGAATTCAAGCTGTATGTTGAAAAGAGGGTAGATAGGTTAGAAAGTCCACCTATAAATAAAAAATATAGTTAAAAAAAAAACATAAAACACGCACAAAAAATTATAACATAATTAAATTGATGTCTATTAGTTCCGATAATGTATAAGAACCTATGCAGCTAATCACTACTTTAATATCCAATATTTAAATCAAAAACCGTGGGGTGGAGGCAATTTTTTTCAATAAATGCTCGAATGACCTAATCATCCAAGCATTTATTTAAAAAAAATAAGTTTACGGTAAGGGAAATTATTTTTGACACAAATTGACACACTATTTCAAATGGCCGTGTTATAGCCATTTCATACAACAGTAAAAGAATGACAGAACTTGTAATTTAAATAAACGGCCAATTGAATTGGTATTCAGTTTGATAAATGATTAATTTCCCTGTTTTTATCTACTACACTAGCATCATAATAATTTAACATCACTTAGCGGCATTGCATTGAGACGATTTGAAAGGTAAGACTGACAAAAGTCGAAATAAACAATTAACAAAAAAAACAAACAAACAAACAATTAAGAATTTTTCTTTCTTTCTTTCTTCTTTAACTAAATCTTTAATTTAAATAAATAACGCAAAACTAAAATAGCACTAAATTATCAATGTCACATTATAATTCCAGCAATAATACCGCATCCTAAACAACTATTTCAAACCAAAATAATATTTCATACCTCCTAAAACGCAACTTCATCATCGGAACCAAGATGTCTGCCAATAAACCGATACTATTTGGCTGCGTTCCGATACCACACATAAATTTATAACGGACATGGGAACCAGGTGACTTGAACAGTCATAAAATATTGATACACCAGCATTTTGTGGTAAATAAAGCCTTATTGATAGGCCAAGACCCGTTCAATACAGGAAACATTATGGACACCGGACGTTGAATAATTTTGTTAGCTGTTTCCATCATTTGGATAAATTATGAATTGTTTATTGGACTTGTCCGTGGTTCATTTCCATTTCGCAATATTTTGTCATCCACGCGGGTGAAGCCACGCGCGGGCAAAAGCTAGTTGTCTATATTTACTTTTCGTCTATCCATTTACTCACAACATTTTTCGGTGAGAAATAATCATGCTGCACCCAAAAAACGGGTCAGACCAAGTCCTAAACAAAAAGCGATCATCGCGCGAGTTCCCAAGTCGCGCTATTATATATGAATATACAGTGTTTGGAAGCTGGATACAAAGCCTTAAGGGGGGGGGAAAGATTGTTGACACTATTTAGAGCATTTTGAGCCATTCATGTCTTAGACGAAGTACTTTTTACTATCCAATGGTAAAGCTGGTAAGTTCTAAGCATCTGTGATATTAAATAAAAATACGAGACAGTTTCAAAGCCCTTAAGGCTTTGCACTCTGTTTCCAAAAACCCTATATATGACATTGTCGTGCGATCAATCACGTTTGTACGTGAAAATTTACACAAACGATCGCGTCCCGGACGTTCATTTTTGGTTAGGATGCGGGATAACGCTTATGGAGACAATGACTAGTAGAAAATACGAGTTTATAGTTTTCAACTTTGGGATTAATAATTATGGATGTATTTTTTACTTGCATCGTAGCTGGTCTTTATCTCCAACGCCTTATCGAAATTATTACTTTAGTTACCTTAGTACCTATTTATTAGTTGGTTTCAGTCAAACACTGTGCAAACATACGTCATACGCACGAACCAATCACACGCTGCTGAACATTTGAACCCGTTTCTGCACAAAACGAACCTACTTGAAATTCTATTTTTATAAAAACATGGAGCAAAATTCTAATTACATCTTTGGAGACACCGAATTTCTGTCTTTTCTTTTTGTTCCTCGTGAACAGTCCGCAAAATAAAAAGTTCTCAAAAGTTACAAACTTGTTTCGCAAAATGGCTACACATTTGCACTCTCTCGTTGGATTGAAAAAATTCGTTGTTTGAACTTTTTCTTTGACTTCATTTGGCATTGGCAAACATCATGATTACTTTGTGTCGTTTTTACATTTTTGTGCCTTACTCAAATTGTTATGATTAAGTTTTTAGGTTGAAAATTGTCAAGTTGTATTCCAATGTCCGCTTTTATCCGCACCAAAATAACATCTATTAATTCACTCACATTGCGAACACAATTGAAGTCTGGCCGCCTCATTGATGACAATCAGTAATGACTTAAACACATAAAAGCTTTAACGCAATTCCAATAACCACAAATTGGCTGTAGAATATTAAAGGCGTGTTCAGACGAGCGCAGTGGAAGTTTGCATTTGAAGGCGAATTTGAAATAGTCACTATAAATGTTAAATGAACTATCCTAGACAGTGCCGGAGCGTAGTGATAGCTAGTTGGGTTATGAATATTGTACAATAACTGTCTAGCTAGAAGTGTCACGGAGTCTAACCTGCACTTAGTAACGTAGTGTTGTGTAAAACGGTATTATTAAATTTGAGTGAGATCTAGATAAGTTTGGGAGTGCTGCAACTTTTGTTATCTTATGCCATTTGTCATTGTCAGTCAGGGCTGTATTTAAATAGACTCCACGACTGGGTATACTTGAATTTACATCTGGTGCATCCGGGGCAGTCAAGTCCGTCGCTGGCTTGCATTATATTTTTAATGCGGCACAAGTATTTTTATATGCAAAGTGTGTGCCAATTCAAGAGAAGAAGATGTAGCTATCTTTAGAACGTAAACATATCAAGACAAAACATTAAATTCGGAATATATATAGTCCTCCAGACCGTATTTCGGCCACGGCAGTCAATCTCAACGGGACTAGCCTTCGGCGCGGGAGATATTATAGTGCACAAGTGTGTGCGCAGACAAAAGTGCACTCTCTCTTCCCTCACTCTCATAGTCCGATGGGACGGCAATCCGACACGACCGGAGAGACCAACGGCTTAACGTGCTTTCGGAATATAATGTAGTGTTCTAAGGGTCTATCTTTCAAAAGTCAATGCGGGTAAAACGCTTTAGCCCAGCTAAAATTCACACAAAAAAAAAGTAACTATGATTTTTTTATATGTTGTTAGGTCCCCTGAGAGGATTTTATACCCAAGTTCGCAACCCGAAACGCTACTCTCATGATGCTGTGAAAAACTGTGAAATTATGGCACTAGTTTCAGGTTTTTTTTTAAATATACCATAAGGACGCCTTTTTAAGTATCTTTGTTCTAAATTGAGTGCTTGGCTTGAACTCAGATTGTAGCAAATTTAGCTTGTTTCACAAAAATAGACAACAAGGGTGCCTAAAAACGCGTTCCTAAGGTACATTTTTCAAAAAAAAATAAACAAGTGCTAGAATTTTGCAGTTTTTCGAGGACCATGGCAATAGCACAAGCTTTTCAGGGTTGCAAACTTGGGTATAAACTACTCTCAGGAGATCTAACTAACATATAAAAAATCGTAGTTACATGCGCGTTTGCGATGTTCGATGTAGTTATTGACTGGGCTAATTGTAGTTTGTATGCGAATGAATTAACGGACAACTAGTTCGATAAACAAACGCATTCTAATAAACAGGATTAGGGAACGTTGATAGTCAAATGTTTAGTTATGCGAGCACATCGCGAATGTCTATTAGGACAGAATATGCAACGCACAGTGTTTGATCGTGTATTAGTATGAACAACTAGCGATGAATGTGGAATTGCGTTCGGTTGGAACTGCGCTATTAACTGAATAATGTTTTAACATAACATCGCGATATGGCGGCATCTACAATGCCACCTACGAACTACGCATCATAGACCTGACGTCACACAAATCCTGCATCGCGCAAGCAGGGTTTACCGCGCGATCAGCATATTATAGGGTGACTGGTAATTAGTAATTATACTTAAACACGTGACTTAACTCATCATTATGAACAATTTTTACTATGAGACCAAACCTGAAATTGCAAAAAAACAATCAGCTGCTCCTTACAAGTTCTGCAGAATGATGAGTAACGTCACGTGTTTAAGTATCGGTCACTAATTACCAGTCACCCTATATACAATGTGGAGACTACCCTACAACAAAAAATTAAAATACTGGCACTACTAATGCTTAAGAGTATTTTGGAACTGTCAAATAAATCCTAGTTTCGAAATAAAAAAATGAGTTTTTCAAACATATTAAATGTAATGTAGCCGGATCCACCCTAAGTCTAAAAATTCCGTTTATCCAACTAGGCCTTGGGTGAATTCTCGGGCATACATTTCCGAATATCCACCTTAGAGTTGATTTTTGGGGTGGATAAACGGAATAGTCCGAGAGGACTATGGATTTTGCCGAGCTATAATAGTCATTATAGCTCGGCAAAATCCATAGTCTAACTATTGAATTTATTCAATTGAATTTTTGTATACAGAATGGGAACGTCATTATGGACACGCCATTTCATTTTTTGTTGTATTGACGTCTCCACCTTGTATAACTTTCCAACACCAATCATCGGGCAGTTTCTCACCAGACAACGCAAGTCTGGTCGGAGGATTTTCCCTTTTCTATAGAGGATGAGTGAACTTTACATCCTGTTCCTCATACCTGTACAGTGTCTTTATTTCCTGGATAGGCATAAGTATTGGTACTTCAGAAGCTACATTTTATTGATTAGGTATGTGACACGTCTGGGGACGAGCAAAATAAGTTGTTGGAAAATAACTTACCTATTTGAAATATTAGAAACAAGTTTGAAAACCTGAAGACTAAGGTTATTAAGATTTTTACCGATCTGTGATAATAAAATGATACAAAAAGGGGTGATTACCCTCGAACAGGGACATGGCTACTGGAGAGTTAGACCCTGATTCCGAAATTTGACAAGGTCCTTATTAGCGTTCCGTACCTCAAAAGGATAAAACGGAACCCTTATAGGATCACTTCGTTGACCGTCTGTCAGTCTGTTAAGACCCATTTTCTTAGAAACGCGTGGAACGTAAATTTATATTCCCTTGGAGCCCTAAAAAAATCAAGTTTCTAAGTCAAGGTAATAAAAAAAACGGCCATTTATGTGACATATTTTGATACTCGCAAATAAATCAAAATCCGACAAAGTACTTCCCGTTGACCTAGAAACATGAAATTTTGCAAGAAACAAGATCTCACAGAACAAGTAAAAGAAAGAGTCCGATTTTTTGAAGTGAAAACTTCTTTAGCGGCCTAGTGCACTTTTTTTGGGATGAGTAAAAAATGTTAAACTCGCGTCAGAACATGCCGTAAGATCCATTGCCTAGCAACCGACAAAGTAAATATCAAAATAAATAGTCTTTGACATTACGTAAAGATTGCGAGGTAAGAAATTACCCCCATACTGGTGGGTAAAAAAAAGCAGTCAAAACATACTTCCTGAAAAGTGTTTAAATAAATTGTTTATTTTTGTTAGACTATATTTTGAAAATAAATAAATATACTACAAGGTACTACTAATGAATATTGTATTTAACCACATAAATTATAGTATTTTTATACTGATAAAAAAGTAATTCGTGCGAAATTATTCCCTAACCATTCCAAAATAGTTAAATTTCGTATATCAATGTATGGTAGAACATGTTTCTCAACTACAAAGTTCAGTTTGTTTTTGAGATAAATTCATCCCAACTAAAGAACCCTTCTTTGTGCGTGGTCCGACACGCACTTGGCTGGTTTTTAATATTTTAAAATGCAACAAATCTAAATACAATTTTTTCTTATTTTGATGAATAAAATGTCTACTCACCAATAACATCCAACAAGATCTTATGGTTCCTTGTGGGCGATATTTTGAAGTCTACCCGGCAGCGGTACATGGCGCGGTCAGTGGGGATGACGTCACGTATCCTCAGGGAGGATGGCGTGGCGGCGTGCCACCGCGCCCGGCCACCGAGCACGTCGTCCGCCCAGTGCGCAGTCGGGCCCTTTATGCGACCGTCGTAACTGTGAACAAACGGAAAAAATGAGCCTGATAAACTATGTACCTACTTACTTACTCTAGGTACAAATAAACTTTTTTGTAAAAATATATGAATTTAAATAGCTTAGGCATATGAGTTTTTTTGCGTAAGTGTGGACAGGTCCACTGTAATCTGTGTGGTTCTTTCCTTCAAAAACTACACTAATCTACAAGTTCCTCAAACTGACCATGGTGATGATAATTATGATATTGTTGATAATGTACCAGATGTAAAAAAAGTATTTCAAATCTTTCCAAATGCCTTTTTTAGACCTAAAATGGTTACAACATCAAATTCAGTGTTATCATTGCAAAGTTCACTAGTTAGCCATATTTGTTATTTCCATAGAGTAATATTGGCTTGGGGGAGGCCTATGTCCAGCAGTGGACGTCTTTTGGCTGATATGATGATGATGATGAATATTGGCAAAATCAAAACAGGTAAATATTTGACAGCTATTAGCGATGAAGTCAAATTCTTTTATAAACGCTCTTAAATCAACCGCAATCGATTAGACCTTTAAATAAATGATTATGAACTCAAAGAAATGAGAATAATAATTCCTTATTACCTACTCTCAAATCCTAACCTCAAACTTTGAACTCTCAAAAATTCAATGCGTTCCCAACGTGCTCCGAAATGAAAACGTTTTTACTCATTAATATTTCATAAGCACGACCAGCTTAAGGCCAGTTCAGCCCTGCCCTATTCTTTTATACAGTCACCAACATAAATCAAAATGGGGGATCAAAGTGTAAGAGGGACGATTTTTATAAATTGCATAATTATGCAGTTCTCTACGTAGAAAAATCTACCGACAAATTTTTATACCTCGCGTTTTTAGCGAAGTGTGGAATATAAAAGCCTGAAATAAAAATTGAAAGGAAAGTTTAAAGATGGAGTGTTAAGGAAGGAAGGAAAGTATCTTTGGAATGTAAAAGTTTGGTTGGAAAATAACGAAAATTAATTAGATGTTCTCTCCGAAAAACTCTTTTAAAATATAACATTTTCTTTTTGAAATCACAAATAATACCTAATGTTTAAAAACAATTTAAAAAAAAACAATTGTTATTATTAGCACTAGCAAGAATATTTTTGCCCACAACATTGGTATGTTCACTTCCTTCTTCAATAATTATTATCTACGAAATGTTAAATTTAAATACAGCTTACTGCTAAAAAATTTATAATTTTTTTATTATACATATATTTATAAAGTTTTTGTGTCTAAAACTATGTTTGATTATTATTAATGTCGATAGGTTCGCCTAGTCCTTTGAGACTTGATACTGTCATCGTGTCTGCTAACTATCGTATAGCATGTATATCATATCTGACTAACCATCTGACTCTGTGGTTATTGACGTGACTGTTATTGAACCACGAGCCCATTTGATAAAATTGTGAGTGGTTCTATTTTCACAATTACAATTAAATGAAAGAAAATTTAAAACATGCTGATCCTTGTGACATTGGACAATTTAGAGTCTAGACAAAATCAAACTGGTTGCTAATTTAATTGTATAATTTATTATATTTTACATTCTGTGATTAAATAAACTCACTCACTGACTTATTAGTATTACTTGTTAAAATGTTAGGAATATCGTCTACTTATACAATGTTTGTAAATATGTGAGCACCATTATGTATCTATCTATCACATAATTAGTTTATCTGTCATTGCTTCATTTTTCTTTTTTTTTACCTATTGTGGTAAGTAATTTTACTCTAGGTGCATCGTTTTCACATATATATTGTAAAACATTTTAAACGAGTAACGGTGGAGTTTCTTGCCCATTCTTCTCCATACGTAAACTACCTTTTGGAAGGAACGACTAGTTATTTTTATTTTTTTCGTAAGTCTTTGATGTTCAAAAGTGCTTAATTGAAATAAATTATTTGACTTTGACTTTCCTTTCATTTTTCAAGCTATTGCATAGCTTCTATCGCGGGCCTTGAGCGTGGAGACCGAATCCAGAAATTCCGTAATGAAAATAACCTAACATAACACCCCTGTCTCTTTAGTTCAGCAACTCGCCTCTAGATGGCATTGGTTGTATTATAATTGCATAAGTTGATAAAAACAGCTATGCAATTGCTTTACCGCGGCAGTCTCCGAGTGCCACACGTCTTTTTTACACTAGTTGGAAATTATCTCACGAGAACTCACCCGGTAGTGCGTTATATCCTTTGTCCCATAACAAAATATCCTTTGTCCTCCACCAATTTTATCCAATTCCGTTCAGTCATTAAAGCGTGAAAAGGTAACAGACAGACAGACAGAGCTACTGTCACAATTATAATATTAGTATGGATTAAATCTTAAATATTAAATAGATTAAATAATAAAAAGTATAAAATACTCATTAATGTAAATAAAGGAATTTAAAAAATGAAATAGTAAAACTAAGACATCAAAAATCGAAAAAATCAACCCATAAACGTTCTAAGTTTGAATAAACCACATCGATCGTAATTTATCGTTACCATTACAATAAACTACTTAATTTCTGCAATACGTTAGTTTCCCTCAATTATAATTTTGCCACATCACAGCGCAATAATTGTCACCGATACACAATAAACAATGAAAACAATCAAATCTCCACTTTATCAGTTAAACAAATTAATCGGATTAATTTGACATATTTTAAAACTGACAAACCGGTTTTACCGGTCACATAAATACGAATGAAACTGTACGATTGTTTTGTATTACAGTAATCGTTTTAATGACGTTAGCGTTAATAATAAATGTATTTTACAAGTTTTTGGCAGTGACGAATTTATTAACTTCAATGCTAGACACACTCAGAGGTGCAAAGAATCTTGCTGCTATAATGTTTTAACTGAAATAAATGTTTCTAGTTTGAGTTTCCTTTCTTAGTGCACCTCGCGCTCTTTGAATGCACGGGCGTCACCCAAATTAAAACAGAAACCCTCGGGTCACTCAGATCCTACACAGATGTTCTGAACAGACCAAAAGACTTAATTATCTTTTCGAGTGAGGTGAACTGGTTGAAATAACCACCGAACGGCCACTATGGCCCACGCACAATGGTCCACCTGACGGACTAAGTGCGGAAACCAAACCCTTTAACATAACATAACAGCATTAGCAACATTTTATTCAAGTGTCTATATATAGTGGCTTGGGCTGAGCATTGCCCGTCAGTTTGGAAGGCAGTTACGCAACTTTTTCACATTATGTATTTAGTTTAAGGGCCTACCTCGAAAATAAATAGAAGTTTGACGGGTGTGGCTGAAATATGAATGAATGAGAGTGATGACATTACTTTTTATAGGCAAAAGAAGTGATGGCGATAATGTGATGCGCTCGAAATAAAACAACGTAAGTGCCAAATCGAATTGCCGTCTTTTATAAATAAAAAGTATTATTAAAACTAAAACTGGTTATCTTATACCTTGATATGATTACTCTTAATGTTTTAAAGAAAACTCCATTGAATAACACATAAGCGTTACGCCTTGATACTCAAAAAAACATAACAATAGGTGGAACTTTGCAATTTTTTTGTATCGAGAAAATTTCATTGTATCGTGTATTCCATTTGCAGGATACTAGGCCATATAGTCAAAAAACATACACCAAAATATTGAATCCCTATTCCTTAAACCTAATAAGGTACACAAAAAAGAATAAGCACATATTTTTCAATATATCACCTTAATAATGTTGTAAACCCCGAAACAAACAAAATCTTTAGGTATTTCAGCAGCTAGAGACAGAAACTAATCGTTTGTTAAGAGACACGTCGCAATTCATTATAGTGAAAGTAATGTTAGTAGTTTCATTAATATGAGGTTATATAATAACGCGCCGTTTACCACAGTATTAGTAATCCTTAATCCCATGTAGGTGTAATGTAACAGCAATTGCCAAGCGAACAATCTTGACGATAAGTCTATATCTCTTTGATCATCGAGTTTAGCTCCTTAACTTCTAAGTTCAGCTCCACGATTACAGACAAATGCTAGCACTGACGGGACAGTGGTTCTTTCCTCAAAAGACCATTTTCAGACAATCTACATGGTCCTCAAAATAGCTTGACGAAGTTTATGTCTGGACTTTAAAAGAGACTGCGACCTGAGAGTCAGCAACGCAATAGAAGTCAGAATCGTTTGAACGGACTGTAAAAAGGGTTGAGTTAAATATCTAATCTTATTTCAATTGGAGTATAGGTACTTATAATATTTCGAAGTTAGTAATGTTTCTTCAGTAAGTTTACGGCATCCATGTCGTTATCGATTGCACAACTATCGCTCATTGGCTCGGCAGAACATGCTGATAACGTATTCATTCATTCTCACTCACTATCCTCTCGTTTCTCTGACAGATCAATTCAATATCAGTGTGAGAACATCAACAACGTAACACCGTTGACAAGAATCATCATCAACATAATTTTAGCCGAAAGACCACTGATCCATGTCCACTGCTGGCCTCCCACAAGCGTCGCCACATTCACCGGTCCTGTGCCCTCGCATGCAAGTCGACAATATCAGCTTACAATTGCTTCACTGGAGTGCAAATGTCTCTTGTCGTACGACAAAGGATTGGCCATTAATCGCCACGCTTGCTCTCTGTGTTGGCCATTTCCAACTGTAAAGTCCGTGCTTTCTAACTGCACGATGTTTTCTTTCACAACAAGTAAATATCCGAGAAATTCATTGCGATTTGCTTGGTTTTAAAGCCGAATTACGAAAACTAGCTTTCATACTTTTATATTTAACTTAACTAGTTACACCCCCTGGTTTCAGCCAAATAAGTCTAGATCCCGTGGGAATATTAAGATAAAAAGTATCCTATGTCTTAATCCAAGTCATAGTCTACCTATGTGTGAGATTTCATCCAAATCCGTTTAGCCATTTTAGCATGAAAGCGTAAGAAACAAACATTCTTTCGCATTTGTAATATAGTTATTAGTTAGGATAGTCAATCCATGTAGCTTTGAAGCTATTAAAGTTTACAAGTTTGTTAACAACTCTGTTAGCTATTAATAGCCTGTAGTAGTAGTTTTATCTACTATAAAACTAAAGTGATTTTTTATTTAGCCTGTGTACGAGTATGTGTCATGATAGGGCTGACATGGTTATAAAGCCTCTATCTTATTTAATAATATAAGGCCCCATTAAAATAGATGAACAAATTTTAACAAAGCGTTCAGTACGTCTAACCAAAGATATCTAAGCAAAAAAAGCGTTTTTATTTTGACCAAAAATGTATTATAATAAATGACATTGGGTAACCAACATTTTTGGTGTATTTTCGTTAGCTGATTTATTTTTTTGTAAGTAATAGTATCTAATGCGTTTTTCTTATACAAATATTTTTTTACCATTGTCCAAATTGGTGGTCTAAAAGATTGCTAAAAGTTTGTCCATCTATTTTATTGGGACCTTATACAGGGTGTTAAAGTAATTGCGTGCCATAGCTTAGGGGTAGGTTCAGTATCGATAAAGGAAACTAGGAAAAATAAAAAATAAATCCAGAAAAATAATTAAAAAAAAAAATATTAAAAAAAATTGCAAGGTCGACCTAATTTTGTTTGGAATCAGTTATTTACAAAGATTAAAAATCAACTTATTTACTCATGTTTTAAGTTGATTTGATTGCTATTTTAAGTTAGTAGGTACTAAATGAGGTTGACGTTGCAATTTTTATTTAATGTTTTTTATTTTATTATTTTTCTGTTTTATTTTTTAATTTTTCCTAGTTTTCTTTATCGATACTAAACCTACCCCTAAGCTATGGCACGCAATTACTTTAACACCCTGTATTGTAATAAAAATATTTACGAAAAAACTTAATAGTCCGTATTCAATTAAAAATAATGCAATAAAGCTCCCCAATTCAATCAACATCGATACAATATTCGAATATCAGTAGAAAATACATATAAATACATCATAATCCGTCAAATAGACGTGCGAAATGTATCCGAAAGGGAATTTTCTTGAGGCTAGTTGGCGGTTCAGATCAATCTTCAGATAGCATTTGTATCGTGTTCTTGGTGCTATTTCTAGCTTTGTATATGTGTGTACTCGTATTTTGTTTCTCCACACGTTTCGGAGAGAATAGCTCTTTGTGGTTAGTTTGGTAGACATGACACGTGCCTATGTATCGTCTTGACTAAAATTACTTGGATCATTTGTTATTTTAGCTACAATTTAATAAAAATACGAAACGAAAGTTGAGATATTTATAAATGATAATTAAGTCGGTTTTTATTACCAACACTTTTTCATGTCTATAATAATTATTTAAAACTAAATGATGTCGGGGTTTTCTATCCGATACTCTCTTTGTTTTCTATCCGATACTCTCTTTGTTTTGCATGATATCGATCATGCAAAACAAAGAGAGTATATTGTCAATCTGCCTAGCCTTTTCCCAACTATGTTGGGGTCGGCTTCCAGTCTAACCGGTTGCAGCTGATACCAGTAAACGTGCTTTCCGAGGCACGGAGGAGTCTCGGTATGTAAAGATGGTCACCCATCCATCACCCAAACCAACCCCGGCAAGCGTAGCTCAACCTAATGGAACAGGGCTATTACCTATCTTGCAGAAGCAATGCGATAGCGATCATTTGTTTCATTTTGTCAGTTCAACAACATTCAATGCGATAATTACGTTGCAGAGCAGAATTAAATTTCGAACTTATCAAGCAATGGATTAGTAATCTGTTTCAAAACGAATTGATTGTGTATAACGTAATTAGGGTACCGTGCGTCTGTTACTATTTAACCACGAGCTCCTCGAGAGAGAGTATAAATATACTATATTATAGTATTGGCACATAATGGGTACCAGATGACCTACCAAGGGCTTGCCATAGTCAGAATTGTGCCCGGTTATTGCCAATAGTATCACTCCCTATTACACGCGATTTCAGAATAAGTGGCATAATCTGTAGTAGTAGTATTTGTTGTAGTAGTTGTAGTAGTAATAGTTGTAGTTACAGTCGTAGTTGTTGTAGTAGTTGTAGTAGTAATAGTTGTAGTTACAGTCGTAGTAGTTGTAGTAGTAATAGTTGTAGTTACAGTCGTAGTTGTTGTAGTAGTTGTAGTAGTAGTAGTAGTTGACGTAGTTGTAGTCGTAATTATAGTAGTAGTAGTAGCAGCGGCAGTAGTAGTTGACGTAGTTGTAGTCGTAATTATAGTAGTAGTAGTAGCAGCGGCAGTAGTAGTTGACGTAGTTGTAGTCGTAATTATAGTAGTAGTAGTAGCAGCGGCAGTAGTAGTAGTAGTAGTAGTAATAGTAGTAGTAGTAGTATGATATTATAATGCCAATCCCTTCAAGGAATACAAGCGTGTTGGGATGAAAGGAATATAATTATTACCTCCTTCCGATGATGTTATTTCTTATTCTTCAGCCTATAATGGTCCCACTGCTACCACAATGGCATCCTCTTTTTGAGAGGGAGTGGGCTGTAATCACATGATATCGATTTTTTGGTTCTAGGACATGCTGGTTTCCTCAAGATATTTTCCTTCACTGTTTTGAGAGCAGTGGTGATAAAATTATTTACACAAAGTAAATCGCCTGTTTGGGTGCGAACCCACGACCTACAAATCGTAAGTCGCGGCCGTTACCACCGGGCCACCACCGCTCTTATTACTTAGATTTTATTGACAAGGTAGAAATAATTAAAAGAGTCGATAATGCCGATTTCCATACACAATCACACCGATTGACACACTTTTTCGAATAGTAAAAAAGTTACTATCCGTTCCCGGAAATCATTTTTCAGACTAAAATACACAGAAGCACTTTGTTTCGGCTTTATTCGCACACCAGTAGCTATTCGCTTTGAATGCATGATTGATAGTGCAAAGACTAGAATTTATGTCGATACCATCGCTTCTGCCTTGTCTATGGTAGTTGAAAATAATAGACGAAAT
Source organism: Conistra vaccinii (assembly GCA_948150665.1). Lineage (NCBI taxonomy): Eukaryota > Metazoa > Arthropoda > Insecta > Lepidoptera > Noctuidae > Conistra > Conistra vaccinii. Next base: position 2,392,589 of record OX411324.1, read on the forward strand.
TCGCGTTTATTTCTGTATCTATGGTTGGTAGAAAGAGGCTGGTAAAGTTTTCATTTGCGGTTGGTTTTCTTTGCGTTGAGGAAAAAAAAATTATGCAATAGACAATCAAATCATAACATAAAATCTGGCTAGTATTCCCCGAAGGGTTAGACAAAGGTCCTATGGAACAACCACATAATCGGCGGCGAGTCTGTTGCCATCAGCCGGGTACAAATCTCGACTCAGAATTTTCGTTTACTTTTGAGATAACTAAAGTGAAATTGAAATCGATCGGTATACTTGACCTCATGCTTTATCACCTACGACTAAAGACACCCGCGAATAGGCACGCCGCGACTCTCAAATTCACGACAATTATTATGCTACCGGTGTCGCGTCGCACCTGTACACAGCAGCCTTAAGGTCACCGCTCATAATAGCAGCACGGCTCCGACACGGCAAATAACTTGTCAATCAAGTTAGGACTTTAAATCAAATGTGTTAAAGTCTATTTTACGATGGCTAAACAAAATAGTGGACGGCTCGAGCGGCCCGCGAGCCGTCACCCGTCCGGCCGACAGCGCGCTTCAAGCGAGGAGCCCGCTCACGCCCCGTTGTACCGTATGCCGTCCGCGGGGTGACGCCTCGCCGTAAGCGCGGTGACACCTCGCCGGCCGCACGGTGACGCCTTGCTTGTGAATAAACAATAAACTGTTACCGCCAGTGGCGTGCTGGCAGCGAGCGGTCGCTTTGCTGACGGCGCGTTGACGACTAGCAGTCGCCTGGCTTACGGCGCGTTGACGACTAGATTTTTCGAGGCGGTGCCGGGGTGCTACCGTGCTGGAGCGGTGCTGTTATAATGGGCGATGACCTTTAAGGTTGAATGCTACTTGCTCATCGTAAAACGTCAAGGTCTATTTTAGCTTTAAAGACTAACAGTTGGATAGTTTCAACTTTAGTACGGTTTCCATTTGCTGAGAATTTTGCCAAAAGTGCCGGCAATGCTCGTACAAGCTGTCATTCAAAGTACTAAGCTTTTTCTTAAATCTTCGGGCAACTACTACTTACGGCAAGTCAGAGTTTAGAAGGCATTGACATAAAAAACCTTATAACCCTCGACAAAAACACTATAGGTATACACTATACGTATGTGGCAATGCCACCCGTATTATGAACAACATCAGATAAAAGTAACTGCCCATTCTGGTTAATCAGATCACATTTGGCGACGCTTATTTTTGTGTCGTAACACCAGAGGACAGTAGGTACCGAGCTTATTCAAAACAAGCTGCTATCACCAAAGCTAAAACGCGGGCAGTGATAGCGAACCCAAGGCACCCACCTCTGACTTTTCGGATTCATGTGAGTATTGTTTAGTTATCACTAGCTTAAAAAACGGTGAAGGAAAACATCGTGAGGAAACCATGCCTGAGAGATATTTCTCGATAGCATGTGAAGCCAAGTCAGAAAGCCATGGGCGGCTTTAAAACTCTGACACCCGGGTAGTCACTTACCACACGAAAAGAAGACCAAGGACAACCAAGCATTGTGATCATGGTATTGTTCGCCATCATCATCATTTCAGCTGATAGAGGTCCAATGCTTGACATACCTACTAGCGCTGTTTGTTCACCGCACAACGTCAACGAGAAATAAGATTATTCGGTCCAAAGGTGACGTCCCAGTGGTCGGTGGTGTTCGGTGGACACGTGACCATAGTAAATGTATTTATAATTACTTCAGCGCCGCCATCTCGTTCTCGTTGACGTGGCGGTGGACAAATGCCAGATCGATCAGTCCTGCTCTTCTCGGTTCCAGCGGATTCCCGCGGCCTTTGCAAGGTCATCGGATGTTGCCATCTTGAAAATGGATTAGAGTGATGCAAGTTCTATAAAGTTTTCAATGCCGTTATACAGGGCAAAGGGTTCTTCAAACTCTGACACCAGGTTAGTCAGTAACCATACCAAAAAAAAAAGAAGGGGTATAGGCTAAGTGCGTGTCAGACCACGTAACTACAATGAAAGGTTCCGTAGTTGGGCTGAATTTATTTTTATGTGATAAAACAAAAAATTCTCAATTTTCGGACTTTATCTTTTACTTGTGCTGTGAGATCTTGCTTCCTGCCAAATTTCATGATTCTAGGTCAACGGGAAGTACCCTGTAGGATTTGATTTATTTGCAAGTTACAATATCATATAAATGGTCGTATTTTTTTATTATGTTGACTCAGAAACTTGATATTATTAGAGCTCCAAGGGAACATAGATCTACGTATTTGATATTAATTTAAACTTGATACCTTTAAGCGTTCCTGAGAAAATGGGTCTTGACAGACTGACGGACGGACAACGAAGTGATCCTCTATGAGTTCCGCTTTTTTCCTTTTGAGGTACGAATCCCTAAAAACAAGTATTAATCCCCACACTTGCTCAGATACACAGAGATATTCCCTTTGTTTGATAATTAGATAACAAGAATTTTAATAAGGTACTTTTGTGCTTTAATTACTGTACCTAAAACAGATTATCAGTGTCAAATTACCAGCAGAGTGCCATATTAATAGCGTAACCAGATAAAATTTGTCAGGGCTACCCGAAATCCGGTTAATCTGATCACATTTTGGCGTCCCTAACCTCGCGTGCAAACTAATTTGCCTTTCACATTCTCACTGACACGAGTATGCATAACAAATGCTCGGTTTGAGCGATTTATAAAATATGTACACATTGTCAGATTGCGATTTAGTCATGAATCTTAGGTGATTCAGTGGGGTGATGTAGGTACGAGTAGGTACGGTACACCGGGTTCTCACGATGTTATCACTTTTGGTAGATTTTAATTGCGTTTTTGGGGAGTAGGTAGTGATTGTTGTCTTTCATAATGTTTGTATGACACTTACACTTTTTTAACGTACAGTCGACTGCTCACAGTGGTAACATTTTGACCTTTAGCTGGTGTAGCGTAATACGGAGTTTCAATAAAATTACAGGTAAGCTGCATATTCTGGTGACCACTGGCATGCAATCTGTTGTATCTACAAGATTAACCCTCCTCCCCCCCCAAATCTAATCTTTTATTTAAAAGTAACAATAATCGAATGGCCGATTTATAATGTGCTCTAAAAAGGCATTTATAATGTTCCATGACAATAATTCAGATTTATATTTTCCACTAACATAAAATAATGGAATAGAACGTGGCATGTTTAAGTCATAAAGCCGGGTATGAATTTTAAATAAGTAAAGGATATTACTGTCATTACTGTCTGTGTAATTAGTTCGGACTAAATTGATGATACAGATTTTTAATTAAAAATGATAATCTGCTCACTATTGTAGGTAAAGCGAAGCTACAAGGTTTGTTCGTATAAACCTATAAAGAATACTTTAATCCCTACATTAAATCTTTTTAATAATGATACCAATTAATAACGATGCTACTATACAAATAATTTTATCTTAAAATTAAATTTTGAACCCTAATTAAAATACTAAATGAAAGGACAAAGTAAACATATTTTAAACTTATTATTTTCATTTAGTTTGTGTTACAAAAAGAAACAGATTCTAATTAAATTTTATGGAATTAAAACGGATCCATTTATTTCACTTGAGCTTATTTCAAATGTTATTTAAAAACTATTAGCGGGCAAAGCTAGTTTTAATAAAACCTAGCACTATCTAAAACTAATTAATTAAAAGCTTGTTAAAATCACGTAACCATTTTATTGTTTCGGCATGGCATGACTGGTTTTTTAATAAAGATCCAGTGATTTATTTATTTTCTTTGCAATTAGGATACACGTCGTAGCAGCACCTAACAAATTATCAGAAAACAATTCAATGAAAAAAAAACATCATTTTCGTCGCCAACTTACAATAAACACTTTCAAATTCTAGTATAACACTAGGCCTCATCACAGTGACTTCTCAAAAAATCTCTCCCTCAAGATGTCGTCGGGTGAAAAGTTCACTTTACTTACTGTCACTCAACAGATAATGAACACGTAGTAGCGGCAACCGGGTCGTTGTTCTGGCGCCACACGCGACCTACCCTTATTACGGAGAAAAAAGAAAAACAAATGCCAACTAGCTACTAGCTAGCTCCTACGTGCCCCAATACAGAAGGCAATTTACATTTTTCCAACAAAAACTCCACAAAACAAACGTAGTGCTGAGGTTTTTTAATAAGAACCGACTGAAAACTTAAAGATCGTTTCAAATACGATTGTTCTACTTAGCTGGATAATAGCCCCTCTAATCCAAAATGCGTTAATTCTCTCTCCAATATCAACTCTATTACTTGATCGTTAGAGTTCATTGTTTCACAAGTTACGATCGAGTTTGGTCTTTCTGTCAAAAATAGAATTAAAGTAGCAGGTGGAATTATTTCTATTCTCATTTCTAAAAGGTTTGAATTAAAATAATAATACAAATTGTTTTCTAGGAATAATATTTTACTATTTGAGTGTAACAACTGTGAAGTAATTTTCATTACTTTATTTTCGTAATTATAGTAAGCCGTCCCGGTAATTAATTACAGCGAAGTTGTTGCCTTAAATATAATTGCGATTGCTGGATCATTAAAAAAGAAACAAAAAGTTTCGTACCACTGTTTGTCATCAGTCTTGTAATTAAATATTCGAGATTGTTCCGAAATGTAGACAGAGTAAATAATGATGTTTCTGTAAGGAATACTTATATTTTATTGAACAAAAGACCTTAAGCTTCGGCAAAACCTGCGCGACCAAAACGCGGGACGCGGGAGCGAAGCGGGAGCGAAGCGGGAGCGTCAACAACACGAAACTATCGCAGGAATTAACGTCTACGCCTGCGGGACTACAGCGCGAACAGCGAACTTCATTTTTTTTTGTGAAATGTTACAGCCGCTCGTCTCTACATTAGTGTAACATCTAAACTGTTGTCTTATATCAGTCTCATATTTAACATCAGAGTCTGACTCTGATGGAAAAAACCTTCTATTGCAGGGATGGCGAACCATTCTACATCTACGTGCCATTTTTTCAAATAAATATTGAATGTTGCGATGACGTGCCAACAAACAATCTTGACTTAGTCACTTCTGGAAAAAAAAAATATAAGTAGGTACTGTCACATAAAATATTATAATACAGTACTGTTAATATCAACAGTTTTATATTTATTAAAATTAAAGAACAAATTAGTCTGACTTCTGCTGTTGCAAACTAAATGACTTAGGTTTCTGAAATGATGCCGTGCCCAAATTATTTCGTTACGTGCCACCTATGGTACGCGTGCCATTGGTTTGCCACCCCTGTTCTATTGCATATTTGATCCTTTTTACGTATAATCTTTTAACCTGGACTTTTCAGATCGTACAAAATAGGTGTTCGCTCACTCTTTCTATAAACATCTCTGTCATGGCAAAATGACAGGTTAAAATGATGAGAGATTATTCATACACATGTCTGACCACAAGACGCGTGTGTCCCGCTCACTCCCGTTTTCCCGACACGGTGTGCCCGCTTTACGGTCGCGTAGGTGTGCAAGGCGCCATATAATAACACGAACAGCGTCCGCCGCACAATAGACGCTCCCGATAGGTCGCTCAGGCTTGGCCGAAGCTTTATACTGCAATACTTTTGCTTCATTATGAAACTAGATTGAACGATAGATTTAAAAAAATAATTAATGGGTCAATTTTTTATACCACGAAATTGTCGAAACCTAGTGCATTTGTTTCATTTTATGGTGATAATTGATGTTATAGCCATAAACATGATAACTGCGCCAATTTCCTAAGGCAACTTTTATTATAGCCATCTACAAAGTAGCCATAAGCCCCTGAAAAACGTACAAGGAATATAAGAAGAAGAATATCAAATGATGAACTAGAACGATATCTCTGTAAGCTCCCGATATAAGTTATCAGAACTTTTATCCGTTCTATCACATGCCTGTGTATTCATTTGGTCGAAATTCTCAGAATTATTTCCGATCCAATTTCGAGCTTATTTATTTTCCTCATACCTGGCTGTTGCATCGATCTATTTGAACATCTTTATAAGTTTTATTGACTTAAAAGCAATATAGGTAGTACTTTATTGCAAGTAATGTTTTTGTTAATGTATACTTGCAGAATGCCGAAGGAGCTCGTGGCTAAGTAAGAACAAGCCGCACGGATCGATCCATCAGGTTAAGCTACGCTTGCCAGGGTTGGTCAGTGGATGGGTGACCATCTTCACATACCGAGACTCTTCCGTGCCTCGGAAAGCACGTTAAGCCGTTGGTCCCGACTGTCATTTGTGAATCTTTGACAGTCGTTACGAGTCGTCAGAAGCCCGAAAGTCTGAGACCAGTCTTACCAAGGGGTATCGTATTACCCAGTAACTGGGTTATGGAGGTCAGATAGGCAGTCGCTCCATGTAAAATACTGGTATTCAGCTGCAACTGGTAAGACTGGAAGCCGACCCCAAGATAGTTGGGAAAAATGCAAGGAAGATTGATACTTGCATAATGCCTTATCAGCCTATAATGTTTCCACTGCTGGGACACAGGCCTCCTCTCTGTAAAAGGGAGTGGGCCGTAATACACCACGCAGGCGCAGTGCGGGTTAGTAGATGTCACATGTCTTCTCACAGTGTTTTCCTTCACCGTTTTGAGAGCAGTGGTGATGACATCATTTACACTAAGTAAAGTGCCTTTCAGGGTTCGAACCCACGACCTACAAACTCGTAAGCCGCGTTTTCGTCCGGATGATATTTTTTATTATAACACCTTTGATACTCGGCAATACCGTCCCCCCCCCGTATTCCCCTTACAATAAACCCATAAATACCTCTTTATAGAATGAACAGGTATATCTTTTGTTTAATTATTATAAAGAGTATGCTGAGATGATGTTCTTCAGAAAGTACAAATGCGTAGTACTCGCAACCGAAATGCGTGTATAACCAGATGTATGAACGTAAACAAGGAGTTTGTATGGATCGTAGCAGGTGGCGTTCTGTAGTTTCGGCCTACCCTCATGCGAAGAAGTCGTGAATTTATGTATGTATGTATCTTTTGTTTACATTAAATGAAAGTTGCGGGTCCGCAACTATACGCGGTAACTTCATACATACTTCTGTTTGCTTATTTCACTTTCTTATTCCTAGATTATAACTTCCAAGTCGTGCGTCTACATACTATTCTTACACATAACTTAAAACAACTCACCTATACAATGGTACATCGTTCTTGTACCAAACGACGAGCAGCAGCACATCTGAGGCCTGTGTGGAGCGAGTGTCACACGGCAGTGTCGCGTCGCCGCCTGACACCGCTGACACTTTCACTATGTCTAGAGACTCCGCTATGACACTTGGCGTCGGCCGGAGACCTGTTGACAAGTAGAGTTTGTGAGGTTATTGTGTCTATTATGTCATAGGCATTTATGTGCATAAGAATTTGGTATTAACCTTAGATGAGAAGAAGAAATAAGTCGTATCAAACAGAATCTATACTAATAATAAAGCTAAAGAGTTTGATTTTTATTTGTTTGTTTGAACGCGCTTATCTCTAGAACTATCTGTCAGATTTGAGAGAATCTTTTTGCATTTAATAGACTAATGCCCGTTTTCACCTTCACTAAGTGACACTTAAACGAATCCCTACATAAAAGTGCACTGTTGGATTTTCAACGCTAGGTTCAGCGCTGAGTGTTGAATATCCAATAGTGCCCTTTTATTTAGGGATTCATTTAAGTATCACTTAGTGAAGGTGAAAACGGCCATAATTCTTGAGAGGAACAAGAAATGTCACGAAGAAGTCGCGAGCTAAAGCAAGTTTAAAAAAAGTGCTGTCGAGTGTAAGTATGCGCATTGCTAGAAGGGCACCAAAAGATTTGGAACTAAAAGACATACCTACAAATTATTTAAATGCAAAGTTAGAACATGATTAGCTAGCGCAGGCTTCGATATTTTTGAGTAAATACCATTATGACTGGACAAGAAGACATGGCTAATTTGCTATACAAACGAGTCATAAAACAATACAAAAAAAATTAACGTCAACAAGACAATGCAGTATTAAGACATAAACTGTACCGGCAGAAACGCAGACCGAATAGTAATACCTCCGTGCCGGATCGAAACTTGGCACAGCACACCACAGGTTTAAGTCACCCTATAGTTAATAACTCCATTATTTTTCTGTCAAAAAAGAAATGAAGCAAAACCGATACGGAACACTGATAAACTTTTATTCAGTAATAGAAAATTTTTACATTGTTACTTTGGTTGTAATTTTCTGGTAGAAAATAAATATAGTTATGAACAAAACTAGCATGTCATTGTATGTTATTATTTGTTCTGTAATTGTCGTTCTACCGTGTTGTATAAACGGCGAGTGATTGACTTTGTTTAATTATATGGGAGGACTTACCATCGAAATAGAATTCATAACAAATACTGTACCTATTGGTGTTCCATTAATCAAATAATGTGACAAATTTTTTGGAACCGTGCATCTAGCATTGATTTGTAAAACTACAACTTGGTTTACAAAAATCGACTAAGCTCAAAACACACAAAGCGGGCCGGGCGCGGGTCGGATCGGGAGTACGGCGGGCTTGTTGAAATTGTATTTCCTTGTATTATATGGATGACAGCACACGAAACGCGTGCGCGGGTCAGGTCGGGAGCGGGTCGGGAGCGGGAGCCGCGCCCGACTCACACCCGCTTTGTGTGTGTGTTGAGTTTTAATAAAAATCATAAATTCACTCACTGGTGACAGATAACGCACAGCCAAAGATTTCAATCGTAGATTGGCACTGCCACGTCAAAAGATGGTCGCGTTTCTGTTTCGTTTTGACACCTCAAACACACATTGTCGCAGACACTTGACTTGATTTTCATGGAAGTGCCATTATTATTGTGCGAGCAAATTTTTTTTCAGTATGGACACTTTTTCGTTCACCTTAGTACGGTGAGGGCAAATCTACGATTTAAATCTTTGTGCAAACCCTTTCGCTAGTTCTAGAAGCATGAAATTTTGCACAATAGTTCCTTTTATAATGAAAGAGTAGTGAGGAAGGATTTTTAAATTCATCCTTTATTAGTGATTGAGGCTTAGTTTGGGAGTTTGTCATTTTAGCCGAAAGTAAATCCCTTCGGGCGCACGTTTTGTAAGGATCTCGTGCACTAGACGGTGACGACTCTGGCCACGACTGGCCAGAGTCGTCACCGTCGGTTTGTGGACCGGTCTGCGTCTAGTTGGCCGTTTGGCTGTTGCGATCAAGTGCCCGATTCGTATCGATTTCTTCCTACATTTTACCTGGTCATGGTCGTGGTTTTAGTCGTCTAGTGCACGAGCTCCCTAAATAGATAAAATGTGTTTGAATTTCGAAAAAAACACATGATTCCATTTATTCAAAAAAGGTTACCGCGCAAAAAGTATGGAAATATGGCATCCTGACTTAACAAACGAGAATCATGATCAGCCAGTAAGAATTTCGCGACTCGATTTCCTTTAGAAATCGTTCGCGAAATTCGAATTGTTCGTTCCCAGTGAATACCAAGCGCGATCGTGACAAATGGCCCGATTAACAATCCTGGCCCCGAAGAAGAGATGGTGCGACTAACGATGCAATATATCAAAGGATTTTTCTTAACGCTGACGAGTCTCTCAAGTTATTTGCTTGTTAAATATTAATGTGATCATAACCGTAATGCCTTGAAGATCTTGCTGACGTGGGGATGTGGAAACAGCGTTTCTTACTTGAGTTTGTTTGAGTTGAGTCGTGTGTGTTTTAGTTAACTTCTAAGTGCTTAGTAGATTGACATGAAAGTAATTCACTATGTAAATATTCTAAGCCGAAATCTCTATATTTCTAGTTTTTCGCGAACTTTAAAACAAAATCGTTAAGTAATAAGAATATATATTTGCCTAGCCTTTTCTCAACTATGTTGGGGTCGGCTTCCAGTCTAAACGGATGCAGCTGATTATCCAGTATATTACTTGGAGCGACTGCCTATCTGACCTCCACAACCCAGTAACTAGGTAGTACGATATTCCTTGGTAAGACAGATTATTAGACTTTCGGGCTTCTAACGACACGTAACGACTGTCGAAATCGTTGGAGCCGTTTCCGAGATTCATATTATATTATACAGGGTGGCAGGGACATCGACGCGAAGCCTGTTACCATGGATTCAGTACATTATTCTGAAACCCCCTGCGTTGTGTATGTCAACGCAGGGGGGTTCAGAATCACGTACTGAATCCATGGTAACAGGCTTCACGCCGATGTCCCTGCCACCCTGTATACAAAAATTGCTCGTTTAAAGGTATTAGATAAAATAAAACTACGCCAGTTTCAGACTTAAAGGGGGGAGGTATGTAGGGACTACAGGTAGCAGTAATGCTAGCGGTGCAAAATGCAATGTTCCCCCCGCATAGAGTTTACCGGCCAGTCGTTTTCCCAGCGCTTACATGTATATTATCATATAACTTGTGTACCGTGTTACTAATGTAAGAAGCGTCATTGTGCTATTGTCATTGTGCATATTCATGGTCATCTGAATTTCATTTACTCTCCTTCTCCAACCACTATAATATAAGGTCCCAACACGCCATCTTCTCCAAAACATTCAATTAGACCGATTTGATGAACGAAACGTGGTAATAAATAACACCAATTACATTAGCGGCTTCACTACCTTCAAAACGCTGTAGTTTCCACCCAAAATACCACCTCTAAAGGAAAATACAGGAGCCATACGTACATACATAAAAGCCGACAACCTATTAATAGTCTTAATGGAGTTTCTGTCTATAAATGTCTGTTCTCCTCGATAAACTGGTGATATATATCTGCCTTGTAAAACAGAGGTTGGTATGTACCTATCAAATAAGTGGGTGTATCAATTTAGTGTGGGAACCTCGGGGATTACTGCCAGGTCTACGTTTCTATGAATCTCGGTCGCGTGTTGCCGCTGTGTAACATTAGCAGTGCTTTGGATGTGAAATATACTCGTAAGTAACAATATACCTAAATGGGCCAATATACATGAACCTGGTATATGGTTCCACTTTTATTTTGCTTTCCATGTACCTTTTTGAAGTGAAAACTTCTTTAGGCGCGCTGAGCACTTTTTGGAATGGGTAAAAATTTTTAAACTCGTGTCAGGCGTCACGTGGCCTGATGAATTCATAAGACGGGGGGAGAATTGACAGCGCAAAATGTTTTATTTTTTTGGAATTGTTTTAATGTGTAGCGGTCACGGTCACACCGCCCCATAAAAACTATGCAGCAAACACATGACGTCACACAAAACGTGCATCGTGCAGTTAGAGTTTACCGTGCGAATAACATAGATAAAACTATCCGAAATCAACTTTCGGGCAGTTGCCCACCAGACACAACATCCGTCTGATTGGAGGATCCTCCCTTTTCTATGGTGGTTGAGTGAACTTTACACCCTGTTCCTCATACCACTAAATTGGTGACCCCGAGAATGAACGCCAACGCAGCCTTCGTGCAACTACTTCAGAGTGATGTCATCATCATCATCACTCCCGCCACGTTGAATGGCAATGCTGATTCATTGACCAAATAATGAGCCAGCCGTCTGGCTGGCTGTAAATGGCAAATAAACAACAAACTATATTTGTTTTAGCCATTACCTAATCCTCCTCCTGTATCTCGATAAATTTATCTTGACAAAACCCAGACTGTATCGGCCTAAGTCTAAGTGGATTTTTATGAATGTTCTGCCAAACAATTTGTCATGTTCCGTAAGTAAGTTTGACTGCAAGTTTTATTTACCTTATGTTGTTGTTAAGTACTTTATCGCTAAGGCATTGTTGTAGGCACTATTATATACATATATGGTATGAGGAACAGGGTGTAAAGTTCACTCATCTTATCTCATCATCATTTATAAATAGGATCCTCTGACCAAACAGGTGTTGTTTGGAGGGCTACTGCCCGACGATTACATTGATGTCGGGACGTTGTTTATATGCTAGTCGCGCGATAGACGCTGCTTGCGTGATGCAGGATCTTACGTGACATCAGTGTGATGCTATGAGCACAACAAGAGACACACATAGCGATAATATATAATATAACATTGCTGCGCGAAGTACCAAAGATTTCTAGCAAAAAAGTAAAAAAAACAGCTTGAAATTTTCCGAGCAAGGTGCTAGAGGTACCTACTAACAACAAATGGAATAATATGGACAAAAACATAACTTCTAGTCCGCTTGACCGTTACAGTGGACATCAGGTGGGCATAACAATTAAAATTCTATTGTGTCTCGTTAATGACAGCTGAATACCAATGATAATAAATGTATAAAGATGGCTGTTTGGACAGGAGTGACTACCGAGATGACGACTAATACGAAAGTATGGAAGAAAAAGACATCTTGCCCCGCCTTTATCCCAATTTATTTGGGGTCATCCCCAAATAGCACCGGGATAAGGGCAGGGGAACGATGATAGACAAGACTGATTTGCGGTGCCAAAAAATTATACGATTGTCGACTAACAAAAAAATGATAAAAATTAAGGGGCAAAACTATCCTTTAAAAATATAATCCACTAATTATTATTAAAACAGCCTTATCAACTATTTAAACGCTAAACGCCAACATAATATGTATAGAACCAACTCATCAAGTAAGCGCTATAATAGCATGTTCCATTTAAAACGAACGAATTCATTGAGTACAGCCACTCCCGTGAGAGCCGACCTTATTTCCAGTACATGTCATGGCGAGAATCATACGTCGTGAACTGACGTTAACTCCACCAATTGTTGTACAAAATGGACTAAGTGTACTTACGTTATTTGATATAACATTTCCTAGCTGAATCTCCACCGTTTTGGGGCGCCGTGATTTCTTGGTACATTTGTCAATTGTGTTCTGTTTTTGACAGCATTACGTTGTTTGTTTTGTTTCTTATTTTGAGTATTGACTAATGTATGATCTATAGATATACCTTCTATGTTTCGACGCCGTTTCTATCTCTTAACGCAGGTGTAGTTTAATGTAGGGTGTTATTTGGTAATAAAAATAATTATGAATTTCAAATAGACTTTTCAAATCTGAATGATTGACTCGCAACAATATCTACCTACATAGTACAGGTATACCTATCCAATGGATAGGTATACCTGTACTATGGATAGTATCTATATCTTCAATAACAAAAAAGATTTTTAATAAAGCAACTCTGCTATTGAACCCTTAAAACAAAACTACCTACTAAGATGTTCTTCGAACTGTCCAAGCCTGTCCCCGTTCTAAAAAACTCGAAGCACCTCTCCCGGTATGTCACAAAATTTATTCTGTCACATTTATTTCTAACATAAAAACGTTATTGGAAAAACGTGTCGAAGTTATGAACCTACGTAAGCACAAAGTGAAATCCGGATCCGATATTCGGTGCGTACTGAATTCCGGCGCTAATCGCCTCGTTAGTCACAACGCTGCACGGATTATCTCCGGTGGAATAATACTGGAATACATGCTTTTATGCAGTCTGTAGGTACCAAGTCTATCTTTAGAGCATAGTCCGCTCCGATATTTTATTTATGTCAATGTTCATTATTTTATTTCGGATGTCTCTCGGCAGTTTTCGGCCGTGTTATTGACATATTGTTCGGGAGTGTGTTTTGAATTTGGCATTATGAAGGGGTTGAAAAAATGTGAGTTTCGTTTTTATATTATTTTATAAAAATAATTCCCCAGAAATGTACCAACCATCCAAAGGGTTAACAGAAATCCTGTAATGGGCAGTGCATTGGCGAAGTGGTTAAGCTCTTGGCTTACCTACTGCATTATGGAACGCTGTAACTATGTAGTATTTATACTTCTTGTTACTATTACAGCTGATTGGTGTTCACAAACCCACAAAAAAATCAAGCAATATTTTTTTTCCATGTGACAATAAAAAAGCTAAAACATGTTATACTAGCTGCGCCGCGTGGTTTCACCCGCACAAGTCTCGATCCCGTGGGAATATTGGGATAAAAAGTATTCTATGTTCTAACCCAGGTCATGGTCTACCCATGTGCCAATTTCATACAAATCCGTTCAGCCGTTTGAGCGTGAAAGCGTAGCAAACAAACTCATTTGAGCATTATAATATTAATATAGGATTAATAATCGTTTGATTAGACAAATCAAACGATTCCTATTTACAATCATGATTGTACAAGTATGTTAAGTCTTATAAATTGATACACGATACCAACTGAAATCAAATAATGTTTTCATTGTCTCCGACTCATCAAACAGTTCGTCTGTTTATTTCACTTCCTTTCCACTTTTCAGCCATATTCACTTTATTTTCATTAAAAAACCGGTATCATATTCAGATAATATCAAAAAGCTTTAAAAATATTAGTTTTTCCATTAACGCAGAGTATACGGTTGCCTACAAAATGGACGATATAGTGAATGAACTTCGAAATTTGAATTTTATGGCCGTTAAAAGCTAGCGGCCATATTTATTCATAAAGTACTCGTAGTAATATATTTCAACTTTGCGAGTTCATATAGGGAGGGAGTGGGTTCATAATATTCTATCACTTAATAAAAGCGATTATGGTTAGCCGTTTATGATTCAAAATAAAATGGCGTCGCATTAGCCAATGAATCGACGGAGTATTTAAATTATTGCTCCTGTTCGTTTTGAAGAGCTCAGCAAAAGTGAAATAACATTATGCATATATTTCTCGAAGGGATAGGCCCAACCGAATTTAGAAGAAACATTTAAACAGAAAGTGGGCAACGTCGCAAATGTGGTACACGTACAATGGTTCATTTGACGGACTAAGTGCGGAAACCAAACCCTATAACATAGAACATAGAACGTCGCAAATAGCTGTCAAATGTTTCGCTGTTTTGATTAATTTGGCGAATTACTGTATGGAAATAAGAAATATGGCTAACTAATGAACTAAAATATTGAATACCCAATGCAATAATATATCGTATACCGAATATTTCTTTTTACTTTTACTTTCCGAATTCATTTTTTACACCTAAAACGGTTACAATATCAAATTCGGTGTTATAATTACAATTCATTATTAATATTCTAATTCACTAGTTAGCCAAATTTCTTATTTTTAAGCTTTGTGCAGACCAGCGCGACTTGTCGCGCGACGCGACACCGTTTATGGATATATCGTGAAGTTTTCTTAGAAATTGTATTGTTTGTGTCACGTCGCACGACAAGTCGCACTGGTCTGCAAATTTGCAAAAGCCTTCATACAATAATATTGCCAAATTAATCAAAACATGTAAATAAATTGATGCACGCTCTTAAGAAAACCCTCATTCGCCATAAAGGTATGAAGACGGATTGTAAAATGAAACCCATAATACCTACTTTTCCCGATCTCATATTGAATCCAGTCTGCACACAACACTACGCCTGTATTAACACTAGCAAAAAGTTGAATTTCCAACTTTTTATAAAGCTAAAATCATTATTATATTACATGAAAGAGAACTTCATGAAAGGTAATTCATTAATTTCTTTTTACTTTCTGCAACTAAAATCCTTTGACGATGACAAATGCAATAATAAAGAGCATACAATTTTATTTTTCACGTAACAGTCTCTAGTAAAGGAAAGGATGTTTATTGCTATTCATGAACTTTTGTGAACAATGGTTTGAAGTAAATTGTAAACAGTATAAAGGTACATAAGACTTTGTGAACCTGCTAAATTATGTACTTACCTAATAAAAATAATTATTATATTTCTACGAAAAGTTATTTAGTACATTTACCTAGTTGTCTTTAAAACCTCCATACTTTCTATCTGATCTTTTAATAGCACGGTATTTTCTGCACCACGTTTCTGATTGTGTAAGTCATCATTCAAAGAAATTCCAAGTAAGCTGAATGACGTTTTTCACCGCACACGTTCGATTTTTCCGATCAAGCTCGCAAACATTTTTAGTATTATTTGACAGGTCTCGAAATACATTAATGAAACGTCTAACGTGCCCACCTATTCACAAAAACTCCAGTATCTAAAAACTGATCTGCATAACCAGTTTTATTTTACACAAATTCGATTCCACCATTGTGGAGGCCTTACAAGTTCGCGTGTGGAATTCGCCGGCTTTTTCTCACAAGTACCTATGTATCGTGATACGTGACGGGGCCAAATTGGAGGGGAAAATTTGCCAAGAACACGTAATGTCTGAATTGTGACTTTGACGTTCGTAATGTGGAGCGAAGTTTCAAGTGTTGGTTGTCTGGGAGAAATCGATGGCTCTCGACGTCGAGAGCGATCCTTGAATTCCGTGTGCGCGGATCTTCACTAGAATTACTGTACCTATCTTTCCTAGTGCTCGGTTTATTTTGAAAAACCTAAAAACTGGGCCCTTGTTCCACTCCGCTTGTCTTCAAGTTTTTTGCAGAAAATACTTGAGTCTTGTTGAAATTAATGTCAAGTTACTAAGTCAATAGCAGTATGAGTATCGTATGCCTCTCTGAAAGTAATAAAATCTTTTTATTTCGGTACATGTGTCCCACTCGTCAAGACCTAGTTTCTGTTGAATGTTGTTTGATAAAAAGGTTAGTCCTTATAATATGTCACAAGATCAGAAAAGTCTAATGAAGTATTTTTTGTTATTGCTGGCATCTACAGCCACCCATGGATACAGATTAAGAATTTGATGAAGGTAAGTGAATATAGTTATTTGTAACAAAAACGACGTACCATAATAGGCATACTAGAAAAAAATGCGTTTAAAATGTCACATATTAGTGTTAGCGCGATAGCATAACTGCGTGTTTAATCTAATTATCTACATTTACCTATATTTATATCCAGCTAATACTATGCGAACTCTGACAACCTATTGAGCTGTCAATCTGGAATGTGAAATGCTTTGACACGCGGAAACAATATCTAGGCATCACTCAATTGGATACAGATATCTGCAACTATTTGAATCAAGCAAAAATATTTTTTCTTCCTTTTTACCTAATACCAATTTTTCTATTACGTACAAATGTACCTACTATTACTTTGTAATCGGATTACAAAAGAAAATACCTTTGAAAAAGGAACAAGAAAATCTTTTTTTTTCACCAAACATAAAACCTTTTACCAGTTACATTAATAAAAAACAATGTTGCAAAACCATGTCCCGATACTTAAAAAAATAATACAAGAAGTTCTCATTAAAAATGACGGGAAAGGACCTGGCTAAGTCATTCAAGCAGGGAGGAATTGGACACAAGGGGAACGTTAAACGCAGACTGCAGACAAAGAGTTGCTTCACTACATTTTTTACTACACAATGTATCTTTGAAACGTGTTGCACGTTAAACAATAGTTTCAACTCATTGTTTTAGTCACGTTCTTATGGATTATTAAGCGCTTTTGGTTAAAACTCGTTGACCACATAACTTACACCGCAAACAAATAAAAATATGTTTGTATGCCAGTCCAGAAATATCGTAGATATCAATCTACTGGCATCTCCGAAAGCGGTATACTAAATGCGAAAGTGATTCTGTTTGCTAGTTACGCTTTCACACTAAAACGGCTGAACGGATTTAGATGAAATTTAGCACACGAGTAGACCATGAACTGGATTAGGGTATAGAATACTTTTTATCCCGGTAGTACGTTTCCGTGGGATAATTTCCGACATGCACCCAGGCGAAACCGCTGGCAAAAACTAGTACTTACTTAAAACAACAACCTTTGTAAGTAAAAGTACCTTCTGAAGTAGAATGACGGAAAAAGGAAGCAAACGTCAGTATTAGTTCCTATAGACAAGTATTGCTCGTCTCATCTACCACCATCTTTAAACCAGTGCAACATTTATGTAGCGCAGTTGATGATAAGTATAGAGTTCAGCTCACCTACAACTATTCAGTGAATAGATAACACCAAAAAACCTTACCTCAAGGCACCGGACACCCCCATACACCAAGTTGCCTGTTCAATTACGTTTCAAAGTGAAGTGAATTCCCTCTTTGCAAAGGTAAAAGGCAATATTTAACGTAAACCATTCAGCCGACCTAAGCCGGTGTGCAAAAGCGAAAAATCCGCTAGAACATTTTACTTCCCGCTGTACAGTAGCGGCGTATATTTTAACCCGTTCAATGGATCTGTGACATGGCTAAAAATCGTGGATAAAAATTCAAAGGGTGCTGTGTGATAGTGTCCTATGTGCCCAAGCTTGAAGTGTAATTTTATAGGAGTAGAGATGAAATTAATAATAATAATAACGTTATTGTTGTCACGGCTAATGGCCTGATGGTAGAAAGCTTCGACCAACATCTCTCGAGGCTCTCGTTAGGCGGTTAGATCAAGGGGCTGATTCAGAAGGCAGTACTCCTCGATACAGCTCGCATTGTGAGGAGGTTCCTGTCTCTGCAGCTCTAACCACCGGTAGCTTGGACCCTGCTCCCGAACACTATTTTTTTTATTTTTAAATATTTTTTATAATAATAATATTTACGGATTTTTAAGAAATATTTAAAAATGTATTCTATATGTAAAAAAGTTAAATAAACGAAATAATATCGTTTATTCATCAAAAATTAACAATACAATGTGACATTTTCGGTGAGCCACAAAGTATAAACGACGCTTATAGTAAACTATTCAGCCGCTGCCGAGAAAAATCCACTGTAACATTTTGCTTCCCTCTGTACAGTGACCACGTATATTTAAACCCGTTCGATGGATCCGTGACACGGCTAGTCGTGGATAAAAATATGTGAAAGGTTGCTGTGTGATAGTGTTCTAGATGTGTCCAAGCTTGAATAATAAAAATAATACCGGAGGGCATTTTTTATATATTTTAATGGTAATAAAAAATGTATGTTTATAAAAGAAATAAAAATATAATAATAAAGTTTATTCATCACAAAAGTTACAGTACAATGTGACATATTAGGTGAGCCACAAACAATAAGCGTCGCTTGTATCTTGTGACTCTGGAGTGTGAATTTTCCAAAGTTATAATGGTCGCATTACAGTTAGTTACTTAAGTATCAAAAATTCACTTTTCAAGGATTTAATCACTTACGTAATCGATTGCGTGCCCAAGAACGCCGCTGCAAACATAATTTTGCGAAATGGGGCATTATCGATTCATCCTCCAGTGCGAGTTCGGTGCTCCTGAACAGACTATGCCCCATCTCCTACAGTGTCCAGGTAATAATAATAAATAATAATAAAAACTTTGTTGTTCTAGAAAACAGTACAAATTAAAATAGTACTAGCTTCCACACTAGGATTTCCTGTGTCGTGGAGACTAGTCTCCTTCGTCTTACAACTTTATAACATATAAAGTAGGTATTATAGGTGGACACATACGTAACATCGGTTGGTAAGATCTTTGGCGACAATAATCAAATGTAGTTCCAATACTATAAATTCAACTGAACATAAAAATACATTTAGATGCATTGAATTAAGTGTGTAGTGTATTGTATATGTGTTTGGTGTGGGTGTGTGATGAATGAGTGAGTTAAGGTGGGTTTGGACCAAACGAGGGTAAAACCAGGGCAAGAATAAGAGCAATTTCTTTCTTGATCCCTAACATTTCTGTAGGTATGGATGTTCGTTCACCCTTGACGATCTGAACACCGCTTCTGACGCTACAATAAACGTGGCCACCACAGGACCCAAACAGTATAAGCAACATAGATTTACCGTCGAATCGAAAAGAAGAAGAAGTATACAATAGTTAGTTGATAACTATGGGTCCAATTATGCAATTATTATTATTGCCGTTATGGTATTTTAGAGATATGAAGAACAGGGTGTAAAGTTCACTCATCCTCTATAGAAAAGGGAGGATACTCCGACAAGACGGGTGTCGTGTCTGGCGGGCAACTGCCCAACGATTGATGTCAGGGAAGTTATATGTATATCTGTTCGTGCGGTTAACTCAAATTGCGCGATGCAGGATTTGTGTGACGTCAGGTTTTTATGTGACGTCAGGTCTTTGATGCGTAGCTCACATGTGGCGATGTAGATATTAAATGCCTGAATATTCCATACATTATGCCAGCCTATTCAATTTATCTATGACATTATCACATCGCTAGAAACTTTGTTTAACATTTTGTTGACACTTTTATTATTGACTCTATGTATTCGGCTTAGTTTATTTTCGGTAAACAGTACAGTTGTTAAAGTCTTCCCGCTGGATGCGGGAAGCACAGAATCGGTGAAAGTGACGGTGCTTGGGGGAGGCCTATGTTCAGCAGTGGATGTCTTTTGACTGAAATTATGGTAATGATGAAACAGTATAGCTTTCTTTCTTTCTTTTCTTTCTTTCTATAGTTCTCTAGGGTACTGAATTACCGAATGCATCTAGTTACATAAGTATCTGCACTAATTTAAAGAGAGAAAAAAAAATTACTTAATTATTAAACTCAATATTAATATACTACTGGACCGATTCAAACAATTCTTTCACCAGTAGAATGCTATATAATCAGTGAGTAACATATGCTATAATTTCGCGGGTAAAGCCGCTGGCGAAAACTAATTACTAATAAATACATCAAATAAAACCAAAACATTTCGACTAACGAAGGAGTAGGTACTTTAAAAAATTAGATTTTTTTTTCTTTCTAATTATTATACCGGTTTAGCTGATCCACATACGTAAAAAGGTGCCCAAAATCAGTGCGGCAACGAATTGACACTTTTTATCTTGGGAGAGTAGGTACTGCAATCACTCGGTCCACTGAACGGGTTAATTAATGAAATCTATTAACTTCTCTCTACTCCTTAGGGACGGGAATTGCTTGCGGATTTTTTGCTCCGTCATCCTATCTAGCCAATTTCCAACTGTTCGCAGCTGTGTCGGTTTTCATTTTAAAAGTCCCGTACGAAGTGACACAGTGCAACACGGTAACGGTTGCGTCTCCCAATGGGGAGGCTCAGATTTTATTCTGTTGCGATTTCAGTAACTGAGGTTTAGTTCGGATCGGTCCGGAATTGATTGCGGATTTATTTGATGCGGTATTTTTAGAAGGATACTAAACTGGTCTCGGTAAAATGCTTCTATTTTTTACACGTCGATGGATATTTATCTAATCCAACAAGGTTTTTTATAAAACGTAATTCAGTAGAATGGTCTTGTTGCTCGTTCTATAAAAATATTATTTGGATATGTATCCAATATACTTTTGTAATGGATATAATATTTCTAAGTCTAGTTAGATTATATGTCTAATCATATCTTCTGATTGAGTATACAAGGTGCCGTTTTGCATCCTCGTCAAATTCAAGGAGGTAACTATGCTAATGATTCTCGACACGAATCAATAATAAAATAAGTAGGTTTATTATTTTCTTATTTTCGGAAATCGGCCTGTGTAGACACGCTTATTAAAATGCGGTCTGTGTGATACCGCACTGTAATTCAACTCTCTTTTACACACAATAAAAACGCGGCCGTGTACCGCATACGCAACGGGGCGATTCTGTTCTTTGAAAGTGGTGTATTCTGAAATACTGTCAAACTTAAATGACAAAAAAACAAGTATGTATTAATTATTGAGCAGGTATCGTAATTTTATTTGATTATTTATATCTTTCATAACAGCCTCCTGAAATTTGACGAGGATGCAAAACAGCACCTTGTATAACCATCCAAATTAAACAACCCTTTCCTTCTCAGCTACGCTTAAAAATATATTTCTCGACACAATGTCACTCCCATAATTATGAGTAGAGACTTCCTCACGCATTATTTAGTATTCCAACTCCGTTCCAAGATAACATGTAGGTGCTCAAAAGGCGTACAAAAGTGTAAATGTAAACAAGATAAGATTCGCAATTAAAAATAAAGGTTCCTCGTTAAATGTAACAGTACATTGATGCGACGCTGATATAAATATTCATGGAAGAGTTCAGAATACGCGCTGCGGCGTGTTACCATGTTGGTTTAAACGCTTATGTATGTGGTCCAAGATTGGAAGGCAAGCGGCAAACTGAATAAAAAAAAACAAGTGTTAAAAGAGTATTTTTTTTTAATTTTTAGGACATTATCTGCCTAATCTTTTCCCAACTATGTCGCACTCGGCTTCCAGTCTAACCAGATGCAGCTGTATACCAGTATTTTACAAGGAGCAACTGCCTATCTGATCTCCACAACCCAGTTACTGGGTAATACGATACCCCTTGGTAAGACTGGTTGTCAGACTTTCGGGCTTCTGACGACCCGTCACGACTTTCAAAGATCTACGAATGACAGCCGGGACCAACTGCTTAACGTGCTTTCCGAGGTACGGAGGGGTCTTGGTATGTAAAGATGGTCACCCATCTACGAACCAACCACGGCCATCGTAGCTTAACCTGATCCGTCGACCCGTGCGGCTGTTAATACTTACCCACAAGCCCGTCATAAAAGTTATTAGGTATTAATTTGTATATTATTGAGTAATTTTAAAAAAAGGAAAAACTTAGTATTTTCTCACTGTGTAATTGCAATTTCAGACCGTTTCAATCGGTAAAACCACCGCACGAAAATTTCCCTTACTACTACGACATAAATGCGCTGTCAACGTCAAATTGTTACTACTTATCTGGGGCACCACACCGCATTCTGAAAGTGGGCAACGTCGCAAATATCTGTCAGATATTTCGCTGTTTTGATTAATTTGGCAATAAGAAAGAGATAAGAGAAGATTCTAGTTCGCTAGTTAGCCACATTTCTTATTTCGTAAATATTCATTAAGGTACCTACATATTTGAGAGCTATTTACGACGTTGCCAACTTTTAGGATGCACGCTTATAAGCAAGTTACAAACGAAGAAAGTACGTACCAACAAATAATTATGTGTAAAAACAGAAGAACATGCCTGATTTCGAGGTATTATGCTTTATATAGAAAGAAGAAAAAAAATACATTTATTTAGCATATACTAAGAGGCACACAATGATTATAATTATACAGCAGATAAAAATTATAAAATAGAATACAAACAAAAAGTGTAAAGTGCGATGTAAGAAATTAGCAGGGGAGTATGCCTCACGGCTGCGCCAAAAACAATACCCATAAATAAGAACAATCCCATTTTGTCACCGTATGTAAAATTTCTACATATATCTGTACTTTTTATGGTTTATATAAGAATATTCTATTCTAATTTGGTGACTTACTTTCCGCTAAAAGCCTTTAACTTAAATTAACACCTAAGTAAATAACAATAGCACGCCTACGCCACTAACACTACACCGGCTGCTCGATACTAAGTATATAATATAGTAAGACTATAATAAATACTTATAATTACACTAGCTTTCGTCGCGACATGGCCCGCGTGGAGTTCAGAAATTTTCCGCCTGCAGACTGGCGCGACGCGACACCGGTAATTGTTCTACCGTGAAGTTTTTTTAGAATTTGTTTTTTAGACCCGCGTCGCGCGACAAGTCGCGCCAGTCTGCACGAGCCTTTATAGTGTTATAATGCATTTAGTAAAATGCTGTTATTTTGACATTGCAAACAGACACTTAAATTTAATTTATTTGCATGTATATAATTATGTATAGATGTATAGATAAATACTGTCTGTACAAACAATCTTTGAGTTCCAAAGTTACGTTTGTGAGATGTGTAATTGTGTTAGCGACTGTGACTTATTTATGTAATGGTTTTATGATAGTGTCTTCAAGAGAATATTATTAAAGAATAGATTCCTTGGTAAAGTCAATTGCAAATTGTAGCTGATTTACTGACAAACGGGAGAAAATAGTTCAAAAACAGTGGACAATTATGTTTTTTTTATGATTAAAGTTAAAAAATAAGGGAATTACAAAAAAAAAAACTCTTTCTTTTTTCTTGAATTATGAAAGTATGATTAAAGGATTCATGACATAAGCACGCCTCTGCTAAAGTCCCAGCGTAGCCATTCGGTTTCGGCAAAGTTTACCATGGCATTTACAAAAAATATAGTTTCATAATTTTTCGCCTGACTTCTGTGGTTGCGGACTCCAGTTTTAAGTTTGCACTTCTATCGGCAGCGCTCATGACTGCCTTGGTTTTCTTAAAAAAAAATATAATCTGGTGCTTCAGTTTTTCCAGCCAAGGACCACAGACAGAACACCACGTTTTTTACATACCTTCCTTCAACCTCTGCTTCAACTCAAAATCACACATCGAAAAATACAAATTTAGAATAAACACATTCAAAATAATTATGAAAATATATATTTGTTTACAAAAAACTAATGTGCATTTTATTTGTGCAGAATATTTATTTTTAAAGGTTTCTTTGTGTTTATGCCACAAATGAACACTGATTTTCTCATTCTCTACTACAATGTATTATTATAATAATCTGAAATATTAAATGTTTTCACATTCAGCACACACGCTTCTGCTTATCCAGTCATCTCTATCGTTAATATCTTCTGACTATTATTAACGATAAGCGTGGATACATTTACAATAAACAATCAGTGTAATTAATTATTACCACGTGATCAGTCTTGTGGTTTCCGGCTTAGTTTAAATCAATGATGGGAACAGCTTTATTGAACAATTTGAACATTAATTAGACATAAGACCTTGTCCAGAAAGGGCGAATTCGCCGCGACTCTCTCGTGCGTATCACGCGTGACCGTTTCGCCCAGAAAGAGCGTACCTACGCGCGAGCATTTCGAGCGAGCAGCAATTCCGTATCAAAATTTTTGCGCTCCATTTCCCTGGATACGTGCATTCGCTCTGGAGTTCGCGCGTCAACTGGACGCAACAAGGAGTCTCTAGTATCTCGTCTCGCGCGCAATACGCGCGAATCAAGCGCGAGTCGAGAGTCTGGCGAACTGCACGCGATTTACGCGCGTATTTTGAACTCGCGCGATGCTTGTGGACGCAATGTACTGGCGCCTAGTATCTCGCTAACGCGCGAATGAATTCGCGCGAAACGTTTCGCGGCGAATTCGTCCCTTCTGGACCAGGTCTAAGGTTACACAGTGTTCACACTTGAAAATAAACCAGGTTTTTAAAGTGAAAACTTCTTTAGGCGCGTTGAGCTCTTTTCGGGTAAATAAAAATTATGGAACTCGCGTCATCGTCACCTAACGTCATTGTAACCGCACGCTTCCCATGATAAATTTCGTGTTAACAGCGCACTCTGTTGTTTTCGTTCTTGTACTGACTGCAAGCCACATAAATTCCTGACGTTTTCGTTAGATGGCGTTACGTTGTTAGAGGAATGATAAATATTGTAGCTGTGGTAACAAAGTATATATATATATTATATAGGTAGTTTTCACTTCTATCGGCAGTCCCCAAAGACTGCCCCGCATGTTTTTTTTATTTCAAAAATACAAAACAAAACAGTTTTTTCTTGTATTTTTTTCAAGCAGGTTTTTCAGTATGGTTAGAAAAGTTCGTTTGTGAATGTGCCGTTTAATAAATAAAGAATGCAAGGCTGTGGTGGGGGTTGCGCGGTATAGTGAGTGCGGGGCGATGCGCAGTACTCAGAGTCTTGTCTGAGCAGCCATAGCGATAGCACGCCTAACGCAGTAATATTGGAAACAGTGTTTTATTGTACGTATCTAACCAGACACCACAGTGAAATTATTTTGTTGCAAGTGTGCACGCCATTATTGTTTGCATAAAGTAAGTTTGTCTAACTAATAGGTAGTATGAGATATGGAACGCAGTCCTTCTTATTACCTTGCTCACTTGCACTTAGATTTGCTCTCTCTCTCTTACCATCATCTACCATGTCCGGTGTAGCTCTGTAGGTATTAAATAAAAACTTATCAATAATTAATTCAAGCGTTTATTTGAGATACCACATTTTGGCGACGAGGATGGGATCCGAACCTACGCGTGCATAGCACATTTCATTTCATTTCAGAGATTTTTCAACAAAGTACATACATATTCGATTAAGTTAGGCGGTTACTTATCAAACTAAAGTCAATATTTGTTCTATGAATCTTGTCCTAAAAGTTACAGTAAGCGCTTAATGTCAAAATAGAGCCACACATAAAAAACGAAACAAGTAAACCACCCACATTTTTTTAATTCTCAGAACACTATAATTAAAACATACCACGCAATAAAAATTAAGGACATTAAAAACAAGAACTTAATTCAGTTCGTGATAATGCACGGCATTCGCGTGCCTCACGTGCTGGCGGATAAACGCGATGATTCGCTCATTTCACCGGCAATTTGTTGTTCCCTACAGCGGAGAACATTGTGCACGTATCAGATAAACTGAGCCCAATTTACGTGGGAAGAGATCTCTATTCAGTAACCAAGGGAGAAAACTGAGTTTTAGGGTGAAAATACTCGTAGTATAGAGAGGGTCTGTAGTGAAATTCTATAACATTACTTCGAAATTCAATCAATAATCGAGTTGTGAATTTATGGCGATGATTTTAAGTTTCTTTTTTAATTATTTATTTAAGCAATATTCATTTAATTGAATTTTCGAACAACAAAATAATTGTTATGCATGGTCGAATCAACTGACGCATTCATTTGCTTTTCACCGACATTCTTATAAGGCTTTCTGCATTGGATGTTCAATTTTCACACGAAACTAAACAATGATTGTATGCATAATGCGGAACGAATTGATTTTAGGAATGGATTTTTGATATTATGTGTTCGTAAAACGCATCCATAACTTAAGGTTAATCCTAGTACACTGTCTTTTTCACTCTTTCAGAATACAATTAGATGACGTATATTTAGTAACCTAATCCGCTTAAACTGTTCTTAAAAAGTCATAAAGAACCCTGTAAGAAATCGAGACGTGTTTCAACTCTCAACGAGGTATCCTCAGGATGACGACTGACGAACCCGGACACGACGTGTTGCCACGCCAAGCGCCGGGCGCCGTGTGCTTGACACTGTGTGTGTGACCCAGGTGTGTGTTCACATAGCGTTCGGCTGCGTTCCTGAGGATGCCTTGTTGAGGGGCGAAACACGTCACGATTTCTTACAGGGTTCTTTATGACTCTTTAAAAATAGTTAAGTGGATTATGTTACTAAATACACGTCGTCTTTTGAATTTTATAATGGAAGTCAAGCCTGAGTCAATTAATAATAATTACTCTTTCAGAAAAAAAATAAGGTATCGCTTTTTGTATTGATTGGTCGAGGCAGTCAAAAATGAAATGAAAAGAAATCATCATTTGACTGCCTCGTTCAATGCTGAGCATGAGGTCCCAATTCCCAGGGTTCAATTCCCAAATCGGGCAAAGTGCTATTGTGTTTTTCCATCAGGAATTTCTGTTCAGAAGCAACCCGGAGTCTGGATTTGTGCCCGGTTATTACATGGGTCTTAACATAACTTGCGAAATGTGGGTGTTGTTATGCTGTTATAAAATAATAAGTTTAAAATATTTGTATTGTTTGTTTTCACGTATTAAATCTTACCACAGCAGTGCCAAAACAAGCAGCTCTACCGTAGTCTATTCAACCGTTGTATTGTGCAATGCCATTGTAGTGTACGTTGTAGACTTTTACAGTTGCGTGACCGCACCTCGCTGATGTGTCTTTACCCTAAGGAACAGTATTTCTTGATATACGGTAAACGTGCTTGCAATGTGCTGTTACAAAATAAAATAAATATAAACGATGTTTTATGTAACTGTGGCTCGAAAGGAGTAGATTTTATTTTAACTTTTGTTGTGTTATTGTTACTTTGGATCGTGTTTCTTCCCTTGGAGGTTTAATTCTTTCACAAAAGTTATGGAGTGACAGAACTGACTTACAAATGCTATGCTATTTGGTTGCGCTGATTCGATTATAATTGTAATGTTGTTATTTCCTTTCTTTTGGTAATGTTGGCATAAGAATTAATATAATATAGTTGGTTTGCGACATCCTATCTCCCCATATCCCTATCCCATTCCTGCACATTACCTTTCGTTTGCGTGGGAGCGAGATGGCTATACCAAGTGGCGCCACCCGCACCATTTCGTCGCATCATATTTTTGAATGAGAAGAAAGAAAATTATGGCGTTGTCTGTGTTCGAAACGCGTCGCTAAAGCTTCTCGTGCGTTAAACTCGAAGAACTAAGTGGAAATTCGGGACTATGATATCCGGATCGTCAGTCCAGGCCGCTGTCGTCTCGTTATAAGGTATTGTGCATCCAATTTCCTTTGTACAACTGTCGCATAACGTCCAAATTTTTTTCCAAGCAGTTTGTACGTCCGCCATTCTTTTCGCAAACCAACTTTACAAAATTATCGTTAGTAATCGCATAATAGCGCATAGGTACACTATTGTTCGACAGAAGTCAAAATTACACTTTTTAGGTTTTATTGTACATCATTCTATACGTGCAGCCTGTGGACCGACTATACTCAAAAGTCTTACAGTGCCCTTCGAGTCCAATAAATTTAATAATGCGTTCAGGGTGCTGATGGGGCTGCGGCAATTCTGTAGTGCATCAGGGATGTTTGCTGAACATGGCGTAGACTGCTTTTACGCTACGATGCGTAAGAGATGCGCATCCCTGGTGCGTAGAGTACGTGGCAGCGCTAACAGCATCCTTAGCATGATCGCCAGTCTGCTGGACTGTGGTTACATCAATAATTGCTGCGGCATTTCTCATGGAATGGCGCAGTAGTGATTGTTTATTGAGTTTACTTTTATGTTTTGTTCTGGTTAATTTTAAGTATTAGTAACACTAGTCTATAAGAACATTGCTACTAACAAAATGGACACTATGGTCTGAAATGAAGTATTTTAATTTAATTTAATTTATACAACGTGGAGGTGACATTACGACAGTAAATGAAACCGCGTATATCTAATGACGTTCTTAGTCTACATACGAAAATTCAATCAAATATATCTAATAGTTTAGTCAATATAGCTAGTCACAGATTGGCAAAACCCATAGTCGGCCCATCAATACTATTTAGTTTTTTTTTTAAATCTCATTTTTTATTTCGCTGCTAGGATTTATTTGATGGTTCCAAAGTACTCTTATTCATTCATTAGTATAGCCAGTGTTTTCATTTAGTGTCATATTGTTGTCTCACATTGTATTAGTAAATCAATGGATATTTGATGAAGTAATTTTATGCTGACGAGTTGACTGGTCCACAGAATCATCATCAAAAATAATCTAAGTAAAGCTTCGTGTAGACTGGTGTGACGCGACGGCGCGATGCGACCGAACAATTTCTAAGAAAACGTCAAGGGAACAATTACTGTGTCGCGTAGCGCCGTTGCATCGCGCCAGTCTCCACGAGGCTTAATTCAAGAACTATCCCTTTATTCCGCATGACTAGCTGCATATTCCATTCAAAAATCTCGAAATAAGAGATTATTTCGTTTTTTTTTTACAATTTTATATTATTGGATAGACAAGATTATTAAAAAGCTTTAAAACCCCATTCCAGTTTCACTGAAAATCCAATAAAATGTAATATTCTATTTATATTCGTGAATTTATTGTAAAAACGGAATCCCTTGAGCGATTCAAGTGGGCTTGACCCAAACCTTCATTATTTTTCTAGTTATTCTAACTTTACCAGTTAGCCGTTTTGAGGGTTTTTGAGAATCTCACAAGTATCTGACCGTCTTGTTATTTTTGAAATTTTCTTTTCGTGTGATTAGTGACTAACCTGGTATCAGAGTTTTAAAGCCGCCTATGGTCCTCTGACTTGGCTTCACATGCGACAAGGGATATCTCTAAGACATGCCGGTTTCCTCACAATGTTTTTCTTCATAGTTTTTGAAGCAAGTGATAATTATAATACGCACATGAATCCGAGAAGTCAGAGGTGCGTGCCTTGGGTTCGAACTCGAGACTTATGGTTTGGCAGTCTGACGGTCACACCACTAGGTTATCACTGCTCTGCTGCTCTCTATCTCAATCTTCCTAGCCTTTTCCCAACTATCTTGGGGTC
Source organism: Conistra vaccinii (assembly GCA_948150665.1). Lineage (NCBI taxonomy): Eukaryota > Metazoa > Arthropoda > Insecta > Lepidoptera > Noctuidae > Conistra > Conistra vaccinii. Next base: position 2,422,450 of record OX411324.1, read on the forward strand.
AGCTTCCAGTCTTACCGGATACAGCTGAATACCAGTAGTTTACATGGAGCGACCGCCTATCTGACCTCCACAACCCAGTAACTGGGTAATACGATACCCCTTGGTAAGACTGGTGTCAGACTTTCGGGCTTCTGACGACTCGTAAGGACTGTCAAAGATCTACAAATGACAGAAGGGACCAAGGGGTTATCTCTTTGGGCCTTTTTCACCACCTACGATTAAGTTCCTATTAACTTACTTGGCAGATAATTTCATACAAAAGCTGTTCCATTTTTGAATTTATTCAGTAAGTAGTGACTATTCGGATATCGTGATATAGGCCCATTTAGTCACAAGTTATTGGATATTACATGCTTTTGCCTTACGTATAGTAAATGTCTCGTCTATAGCAACGCAACCACCAAGGAGGGACTTAACCAATCTACATTGTAAATAAATTCGTTCCAATTTCTTCTCCAAACTAATTTCACCCTCAGATAGAGAGCAGCGAGGAGCTCGTGTCTAAGTAATAACAAGCCGCACGGGTTAATCCATCAGGTTAAGCTATGCTTGCCAGGGTTGGTCAGTGGTTGGGTGACCATCTTCACATACCGAGACTCCTCCGTGCCTCGGAAAGCACGTTAAGAATATAAATTTTGATGGATGGAGAGGCAGCTAGGAAGGTCAAAGAAAAGATGGATGGATCGTGTGAGGAGTGATATGAAAGAGAAGGGGATGAATGATACCGTCACAGTTGACAGGGGAGGATGGAAGTAGAAAACATGTCGCAACGACCCCAAGTAACATGATACAAGTGCTGGCAGATGACATGCGTTTTCCACTTCAAAGAAAAAGTTGAACCCACTCATAATCCTAAAATTTCCCGGCACTCCTTAAACCGGAATACAGTACTGTAATGCAGATAATACTTCCCCGACAAACTTTTTCACTAAAGCTACTAGCAGCTCTCCTACGGCTAATTAAAAGTAAACCACAATTCTCAAGCAAGTATAATTTCTCTTGAACAATCTTAACAAGTTGTAACTTGAGATTGTAGGGAACATAAGTATCTTGTGTACTCTATGTTTACTGCTTAGCTACTATTTATTATGATTAAGTGTTGTGCTGCGGCACCTGGAACTTTGCGTGCCAGACCGGTAAGTGTGGAGGCGGCGACGGCGGCGACGCCCGCCCCTGCTTGATGTGCCTGCAGCCAGAACCAACCTATTGGCGAGAACTCCTCTCACTAGAGCCATGCGTGTGGAGAACGAGGTTCACGTGAGGGTTGGTGTATTGTGGTGCAATTTGAGTTTTGCAAAAGTTGCATTATAATTATATAATAAACTTGTTATTTAGTTGTTATTGGTTAAGATTTAGGATATAGTATGTAATTTTATAGAATGTAGATTTAGGATTAAACATGGCCACTCTATCGCATGGGATCGCAGATCTGTAATGGAAGTTGTGGGTAAGATTTGCGTAAAAATAAATTTAGAGTTTATATAAGCCATCGGCTGCTGGAAAATATGATCCTAAGTTATGTTTACTGTGATATCAATCATCATATTAAGTATTATCATTATTAGGAAATTATTGTATTGTAAGCATCATTGTAATAAAAGATTATTGTAAAATTTTAATGAACGGCGTACAGATAAACCCTGAGAGGTTTTCATTATGTGGCTAAAACTAAAGTGTATAATAAGTGTTTTGGAAATAACATAACATACATAGCATAATCAGCCTATTAATGTTCCCACTGCTGGGACACAGGCCTCCTCTCTGTGAGAGGGAGTGGGCCGTAATCCACCACGCGGGCCCAGTGCGGGTTGATAGATGTCACATGTCTTCGAATGTTTGGTTCAAAGACATGCCGGTTTCCTCACGATGTTTTCCTTCACCGTTTTGAGAGCAGTGGTGATGAAATTATTTACACAAAGTAAAACGCCTGCTTGGTTTCGATCCCACGACCTACAACTCGTAAGTCGGGGCCGATACCACTGGGCTACCACTGCTCTAAAATAAATAAATAAATAAATAATAATACAAATTGAGGTATGAGGAACAGGGTGTAAAGTTCACTTATCTACCATAGAAAACGGAGAATTCTCCGGCAAGATGGGTGTTGTGTTTGGTGGGCTACTCGAGGTGGATTAATCGACTTGTCACGACGCCCCCGAAAGGGGGCGTGGCGAGCGGGGTCGGAGCATCGCCCCTCGCCCGCGGAGGCTGTACGGTGGCCCGCCACTGCAACCCCCTCAATTGGTTTGCCTATTTCAGCTTAAGATGATCGAACGTGGATTTAACGCGTCCGTGCGACTGCTGCCCGACGATTGATGTCGGAACATTGTATATATGCTATTCGCGCGGTAAACACTGCTTGTGCAATGCATGAGTTTGCGTGACGTCAGTGTGAAGCGTGTATAGTACACTTCTGGCGATTTATATGCCACCACATACCTATGCACTTTCATTATCATCTTCCTGTCCCTATCTCAATTAATTTGGGGTCGGCGCAGTACCTTTTTCGCTTCCATTAGTAGGTAGGTACATCTCTATGAGTCCTCCTCGCAATATTCACGTCTTTCTAAGGCAAGTGGCAATTATATTGTCCAAAATGCACAACAAACACTAATTTAAAAATCATTTTTGTATCTAACTTGAAATCTAATTTTATGCTGAATGGTTCGTGTTGAGAGCTTTACCTCTACGCAACTAAATCACAAAACTATTTCAATACCCACAGTATCGAAATAGTTTTGTGATTTTGAGGCGTAGAGTCACACAACACAAAGCTCTCAACACGAACCACTCAGCATATTCAATTTCAATTAAAACTAAATCATACATTCTGACGAGACGTAACGCCAATTTTGAATTAATCGTATAAACTACTACACTGAAGGGGAGTCTTCTATTCACCTAATAAAGATCGATACCCGTTCCCAGTGAGTACCTGTTACAGGATTGTTTAATTTATTCGGGACCAGGAAATTAGCATCAATACCGTCCCACCCGACGTTATAATTGGGGCCTTTTGTTTATTTCGACATTAGGGATGTGCCTCGGTTTGGGTGAGAGCGTACCGAGCACATATGGACGTGTATGTGATTGATATTGCACGTGATGTTTATATTTTGTGATAGGCTCAAATAATATGTTTTTCATTTTTTCGGATGTTTTATTCTCAAATTCGCTAAAAGATACAGGTATGGAATAATCAAGGTTAAAACTGGATTTGGATTCAGCACCATTAAATCCGTATACTTAAATATACAAATAGCAACAAGACCGAAGCACTGTGGATTAACGAACTGCAGCTAAGTTGAGCCACCCAGCTGTAGTTTTAACTCTTTGCCGCTCAAAATACGCAAAAAGCTTTGTCAATTTTGCACCTTTTGTTTTTGTTTAGGTAACGTTCTTCTTGTTTCACCGAAAACGGGTTAAAAGACATAATAATAAAACTCAAAGTGCCAATCTTTAACACAATAACAAGTCCGATTAATTAATGAGTCCTCATCGCAACCGCTATCTCTTCTGTAAGAGCCGCAACCTAAACGTTTGTCGAATGTTGCTTTTGAATAATGGATTTGATGGTTGACACAGCGAAGCTTGGCTCCGTGATTGACAACTGAGATTGTGAAATTGATTGGAGTTTTGCGACAACAAACGTGTTTTCCGCACCAACTCCTAAAAACTGATGAGCCTGCTCAGCAGTCATCAATCAATTTATTTACTCAAGTCGCCAACAAAGAAAGACTGTTACTTTACACTTTTTAACTCTGATAAGGACCGTATTGTAAAGGATTTCTTACAAAATACGGCTCCATTACGAAATCCATTCACTTTAAAATTTATATTATGTTGCTAACAAATTGTCACCGCGCTTAAACCGCGGTCTCACACGACGATAAATTTAAGTCGTGGCTTCCTTAGATATATTGGGATTAGTGACGTCGTGCTATCAGCAGAAGCAGCTTTCAGACCCCGGGATAAGCAACAATAGATTTTTTCCTCTATTTTCTACGAGGTAAAGTCTGAAATACTGTGCAATGAACTTTACCATTCCCGTTGCCTGCTAAGAGGAAAATGTGCGGATAATATTATTGTTATATATTAATCTAATATTACGGGAATGTTAATTAGTACATCTTTACATTGAGTAGGATGTCTCGTTGAGTGTATAAAATTGCCTATTCAACAATTGTTATTACTTCTCCTTGGAGGATTTAGCTGGATCTTCATTTTAAATTAAAGAAATGTTAAACAGATATTAGGTTTACGTCGCCTTTTCGCTTTATCCTTAACTGTTATTCAAGACGAGCTTTCCTCGCTTGAATACACGTCGACGCAAATTAGCCGTAAGGGAGGATAAATAATTTTACAATTTTGTTTTCTTTTACTGCGTTATGTTTGGGCCAAGTTTTATATTCGTCTGGCACAGCAAGAATGGTCAAAACATTCTTCTTCGTGATAGTCTGCATACAAATCAGATCAAAAATATTAATACGAACTTAGTTTTAACTCCAATAAAATATGCCACGACATTATCTAATAATTCCATAACAACGTCTAAATCACCTTAGCATAAATCAGAATATTTAAATAAAAGGATCAGAATATTATTCATGTTTAGTGAAGATCGATTATGTTAAAAGAAATTAAATAATTTATATTATTCTTCGATCTTCGCTGTTGACATAACCAAAATAAAGACTAAGCAACAAGTTACAAATAAAAAGTGTTTTCAAAGATTTTTCAAATATCGTAGCAGCCTTATATCCGAGGGGGATATCTTCCCTTATATCCTTATATAGCCTATTGTAGCAGATAGGAGCCTTTTTGGCCTCGCACAGGTCTTCTTTTATAATAGGTTATAATGTTGTTTACATTATGTTTAATTTTTTCATGATTTTGTTAGCACTGTTCTTTAATGGTAATGTTTATATTTTTGTATTTCCTGTGCGTGTCCCAATTAAAATATTTTTCTTTCTATCTTTTTAACTAAGAATGGATTATTGTTTCAACTAAAAACACACCCCTTAGATGGCCTATGTGAAGTCATTCACGATTATTACATTACGTATATTCCACTCAATTTCCCATTCATATGAACACAGAACATACCAATGCTCTTCCAATTATCCCCAGCATCATTAGGGCATCGATACACACGTGTTTATTCCACGATGCAGGTTGTTCCAATGATCTTCTGTGCGAATACCGCATTATTCTGCGATGCGTTCACTGGAATGCGGTCGCAATGTGCCAGTAATTTTACAGTACAATTAATTTGGGTATATGTAGGCTCCTATTCTGTTTAGGAATTGATTGGATGGAGTTAATGCAGGGTATTATTTAAGAGGGGTCAATGTGCTAGCTTTCTATAACTATTGACTTAGGCGACTTAAAGTATCTTTCAAGATTATTTTACTGAAATTAATAATTTTATGAATTTAAATCATATACAATTTTATTCATAGTAATATTTTGAGATAGAGATGCGTTGTTAGGAATTCGTTTAGAATTTTTCAGGGAAACTGAAATAAAACTGTTTTTTTTTTTACGTTTGGTTCTATTTCATTTTGTGTATATTTCGTATTGATTAAATGGAAACAATTTATTCTTATTCAAAGTCAAATCATTTATTTTAAATAGACACATAAAAGACACTTTTGAACGTCAAAATTAACAACATAACGATACAAAAACACCCGCGCTACGCACATTAATAAAAAAATAATAAAAAATTAATAAAATTAATAAAAAATTACTAAAAAGTTTATTTTGGAACAATAACACAAGACACAAGGGTACAATAAATAAAACGATGATACCTGCAAAAGTATAAACTGTAGCGCAGCTAACAACGCCCTTCCCCAGATACAGAATGGAATGATGTTCCATGACAAAAGTGCAACAGAATTTTTAATAATTTAGATTAAGTTAATTAATAATAAAAATTAAATAAAAAACAATAAATAAGATAGAAATGAACAGTACAGGACATAATATATGCACATAACTAATAACTTTAAAACAATTCCATATTGCTCAATTATTACGATATCAAAATACTCACAGGAATCTCAAAGGACTATTTTGCCAGTGATCATTGGTCAGTGAATGTCAATATTATCTTGAGCTGCCAATATTCCAGAATTCAGATTCCATGTCATATTATTACTAGTTAATATTATGATTTGTATGTAAGTAGGTAAACTACGTTTGTTTCAGTAATTTATCTACTAAGGAGAATCACTGACTCGCTAAGTCACAGGAACCTACACCTTGTTTAGGAGTCAGAGTATTTAAATATTGACCTTTGTATTGCATTCTTATGTTTTAATCTTAAGTTAAGATTGTTTATTCTGAAAAATTTACAACATAACGATACAAAAAAACACACGCGCTACGCACATAACTAATAACTTTAAAACAATTCCATATTGCTCAAATAGCATGATATCAAAATACACACAGGAATCTCAAAGGACTATTTCGCCAGTGATCATTGGTCAGTGAATGTCAATATTATCTTGAGCTGCCAATATTCCAGAATTCAGATTCCATGTCATATTATTACTAGTTAATATTATGATTTGTATGTAAGTAGGTAAACTACGTTTGTTTCAGTAATTTATCTACTAAGGAGAATCACTGACTCGCTAAGTCACAGGAACCTACACCTTGTTTAGGAGTCAGAGTATTTAAATATTGACCTTTGTATTGCATTCTTATGTTTTAATCTTAAGTTAAGATTGTTTATTCTGAAAAATTTACAACATAACGATACAAAAAAACACACGCGCTACGCACATAACTAATAACTTTAAAACAATTCCATATTGCTCAAATAGCATGATATCAAAATAGACACAGGAATCTCAAAGGACTATTTTGCCAGTTATCATTGGTCAGTGAATGTCAATATTATCTTGAGCTGCCAATATTCCAGAATTCAGATTCCATGTCATATTATTACTAGTTAATATTATAATTTGTATGTAAGTAGGTAAACTACGTTTGTTTCAGTGATTTCTCTACTACGGAGAATCACTGACTCGCTAAGTCACAGGAACCTACACCTAGTTTAGGAGTCAGAGTATTTAAATATTGACCTTTGTATTGCCTTCTTATGTTTTAATCTTAAGTTAAGATTGTTTATTCTGAAAGTTGGCAACGTCGTAAATAGCTGTCAAATATTTACCTGTACGTCGTAAATAGCTGTCAAATAAGAAATGTGGCTAATTAGCGATCTAGAATATTAATTATGATATTGACAAAGATTGTTTTCACAAACAATCTATGTCAATCAGTCGGTAAAAAAAACAAAAATAGGAGAGAAAAGCTTTTGGTACAGACGCCAGCACATCAACCAACTCCAATCTGTCAAATTTTCCCAATCAACATGAACCTTATTTTTTGGCAATAAAGATTAAAATCTATAATAACTTGATGTGCTGGCGTCTGCATGTGACGATTTGATTTTGACACATGAAAATGGAAAATCACCCTTATAAATGTATATGGTTGTGTCACAATACTAAACATAATAAATAGACAATAGGAATGATGACAAAAAAGTTGTTTCGTCCGTCACATAGATTATCAAAAAATATTCGACACGTATTTTTTCTTTTTTTACTTAATCAAAAGATTACGGCAATACATTGAGTTAAAATGTGGCATGACGTCACTCTCCGGTAGATTGTATACTGAATTGTGACGTAGTGACCCCCCACTCCCCAACTTTATCCCCATTTTTTATTAATGCAAAAAAAAACCGTGTGTCTAATATTTCTTTATTATCTGACTGACGGACTAATTAGATTCTTTTTCCCATGTCAACATACCTATTACTGTTACTATATAAATGATTTAGGTATAGAATTGACGCTTTAACCTCAAAACCATATTAAATAAATCACACGATTCTGCGTAACTTCCCCGTATCAAACCTCTCAATCTAACAGGACTTATCGAATAAAACTCAGTGTACACTGGCTATAAATTTGGTCGCGAATCTTACAAAGATCACGCACCTTTTCGCCGTCCAAAGTAGCTCTTTCTCATGCAAAATACATATAGAACGCACGCAACGGCTCGGAGCGGTGACACGGAATAGTAAGTTGCAGAAGTTCCACTAAATAAAAGATAATGAGAGCTTTGTCCAAAGTTTAATAAATAATGCATGAGAATTTGAATAAAGTTTTTGTAAATAAGACCCTTACGAATAAAATTCAAGCATAAATAACGAATCTAGTCAACTTGTCACATTTCAAGTCGATTTGTAGACAAAAGTAGTTTTTAAATCGATATTGATGCTTATGCTATGGTTTCCCAGAAGAGCGGTGACCACCACATAAGGGCCGCAGTGAGCTGTCATTTAAATGATGGCGGCGCAGTTTGACTTTACTGTGTCCAAAAACGCTCTCTTGGAAAAGACCAACCAACTTACTTTCATAAATATCGTTGATGGATGCTATGTGGGCAGCCACGTTTTTCTATGAAACCGTATCTTTAGGCGTTCGGGTTCTTTTTACCTATTGTGGTATAGCAATTTTATTCCAGGTGCATCGTTTTCACATATTATTATTATTTAATTCATGTATACAAAATATTGTTAAAAATAAAGAGTAACAGTGGAGTTTCTTGCCCATTCTTCTCCATACGAAAACTACCTTTCGAAAGGGGCGACTAGAATCAATTCTATTTTGTTTTTTTTTTTGACGTTCAAAAGTGCCTTGAAATAAATTATTTGACTTTGACTTCTAATATAGGTTAAAATTTTTACTTTTCAGTGAGAATTTCTGATAGTACAGCTCGTTGTTCTATCAGAAATTCTCACAGAAAATTAAAAAAATTAACTAGATCCTTGGACCAAGTTAAGTTTTGTTTCATTAGTTTATGCACAAAAACTCAAGCACGAGGTTTTCTAGTTACTGAAATAACACCGAGCTGCAAATCGCGAGATTATCACCGACTCCGTTTTCAGCTGCGTCATTTTCATAACTCATGCAAGGCGGACCTTTTCATTGTGCCTTCTGTACTTCATATTCTTTGGTGTCGATTTATTTTCAAAAGGAACAATGCGATACAATAAAAAGTGTGGAACGTGCGAACGCCTATCGCGTGACCTTTGTGTAATAAGAGCGCCTAGCTCGACTCGGATATTTATTGCTATATGTCATTTCTGTTTTTCTATATATTTTAAGGTCTGACTAAAATGTGTTCTGTTAAAATAAGCTTACGGTTGGAATTTGTTTGATCGTTTTATGATTGGCAATTTGGAAATAGATCTATAGGTTTTTTTTGTGAAGTCTATAGCTTGTTTTTGTGAAGCTGTAGGTTGTGATCTGCTAGATATTATTAGCAAATATTAATATCTACCCTATGCGATACATTATATATTAAATCAACATAATATCGACCTAATTAAATAGACGGGGTTATATTGTATTCATCTATTGAATTATGTGGTATAAAACAGCACACCGTATTATGTTTGCAGAAAGAAGAAAAAAAAAGGATTCGTTTTATAGTTAAAATTATTCATATTCATAATTACTATCATTCTTGAAGTATTTTATCTCATCGATACTCTTTGGCTTGAATTAAATGCATGTAAGTTTTGCATATATCCTAGAACCAAATATTTGAAGACATGTGACATACCACCCGCACTGGGCCCGCGTGGTAGATGATAGCTCTCGATAAGAGAAGGCCTGTGTCCCAGCAGTGGGAAGATTATAGGCTGATTATTCTATGCTAAGTTTTGCATGTCTTTAGGATTAACATGATAACGAATGTTCTTTTCTTCTAGCCTTAGCGTTGTAACATCTCCCACAAGGTGAACCGATATCCTTGCGTGAAGACCACAGGAATCCGCTGGATGTAGGAAGCACAGAACCGGTCTATGGGGCGGCTTAGGGGAGGCCTATGTCCAGCAGTGGACGTCTTTCAGCTGACATTATGATGATGATGAATCAAACCTTTAAATAAGAACAAAATCATTTCATTGAATAAGGACAATTCCAAATCCTGATATCTCACCTACAATTACATTTTTCTCAAACATGCTTGGAAATTCGAACATTATTTTAACAACCTTCTTCGAGATAAATCGCTGTTGCAGTACTGGTCGAATACATGTGAGCGCCCAGCCAGCAATGTGTGTATGAAAATACAAATCTAATGTGTTTAGCAGCTAAATATATTACTATGAAAACAACTGTCGTGTTATTGAAAAATGGAACAAACTTTTTATTTCAACACAACCATAGAGGTAACTTATCAATGATTTTATTTAAATTTTGATTTGGTTTGTAATTATAGAGCTGTTTCAAGTAAGGCACAAACAAATGAACATAAAAAAATTGGCGCGTGAGAAATTATCGTTGTTCGTCATTGATTCTGGAATTTATAATTAATTGACTCATTTTGAATTTTCGCGCATTATTTCAGAAATGTACTAAACAAGCCTTGGCCGCAACCAGGCATCGAAGGTCTCACGTGTGTGTGTGTTTCGCCTCAGCCCACATTTTCACGATCGTCGATCAATGCCCTAATTGCTGGCCGCGATACTATTCAAGAACAAAATACCGTTCATGACTGTATGCAAACAAACAGACTTAAAATAAATGTTCATAACAGAGTCGATGACAACGTTCACAGTAAACTGAGCAAGATTCCGCGAAATTGTAATTTATGGCAGATAGGTAATATCCAGATGACTGGCTGCTTGCACTTCACGACCATTGTTGTTATTGGTAGCTGCTCGTTTATCTCCCTTGTGGAATATGTGCCGTAGTCCAGCAGAGTTGAATTTGATTTCACTTAGTTATGTTAGTATGATTGGCTCGTGGCTAAATGATAACAGCCGGGTACCATTTTACCCAGTAACTGAATTGTGGAAGCCAGTTAAGCAGTAGCTCCATGTAAAATACTGGTATTTAGCTGCAACCGGTTAGACTGTAAGCCGACCATAATATAGTTTGGAAAAGGCTAGGCAGATAGATGTTCGAATAATTTTATCTATATACCTGTTATTGGTCGTTAAGAGATTTGAGAGACACTATCCAGCCACATTATCACTAACTAATTAAAAATAATGTCTATTATTATGAATCGAATGCTAATTTGAGCACTAAGAAGGCTTTGCAAAGTCCAATCATAGTATCTGTCAACATGATCACCAAGAATTTAAGGTACTTAATTCACACAAAATATTTAGGTAAAAAGATTATTCAGAAAGTCTTATCAGAATTTAAAATAATCTGTATTCGAGGGATACAAAGATCGAAAATATTTTTTTTCACGAGTTGTGTTCTGTACTTTTTAGCATTGACTGCGAGAAAATAAATTTTGGCGGCAACAAATTATCAAATATAATTGCTGCTTTAGAAGGAAATGATTCCGGAGTCAGTATCTCATTATCGTTACTGGAAGAACTCATTTTAATATAATTATGTTAATAGATTTTCCAACGACCTAACCTAAATAAAATTGGCGGGATATATATTTTTTTAATTTAACTGCTCTATGGAATAGTTCCATTTAGTAGGTACTTAAATCGTATAATTCGTGCTTGTTCCACCTTCAAAATGTTTTTATTAACTCAGTGACTAAAAGAGAGTTTTATTCACTGTTATCGATAATTCAAATGCTCTTTCTCTCAGTGGCTATGGTTAAAAATTTATATCTAAAATAATAAAGCAATTTGTTCCTAAATCTACCCTGGTACAATAATTATCTAATCTAATATTAAGAAACAATTTTTCGCTCAGAACATTAATAACCCAGATGTTCGCGATTCACCATAAATTCTAGAGAAACGCTTTAAGAGAATTAAAAATGTTTCAAGGAAGTAATAAATGCGAAGTATTTAAAATTTATTACTGTTAGAGAGCTGAACATTTACACCTTTTGCTAACTTACTCTTTAGTGTACCTAGTCAAAGGACACAGCATTCAAAATCGATCTATTAAATCAAAATTTAATGTTGTTTCGAATAGAACGTTTGGACCGATTTGGGATATTAAGCTGTTTTCAGACAAGCGCGATTTGTCGCGCGACGCGACACAAACAATACAAAACTTCACGGTATAACAATAACCGGTGTCACGTCACGCGACAAATCGCGCTGGTCTGAAAACCGTTTATAGATAGTACAAATTAGGTTTTTATTGAAAAAAAAGTTGAAATAGTTTCCCGGACAATGTTCAAATTCGGGAAAAACTGAACGTTCTTTTTTCTATTGGATTTTTGAATGCATTGCTGAAAAGACAGGCAACGTCTGTCGGCTCAGCTAGTAAAGGATAAAATTAAAATAGAAAGTAGGGAAAATGTATTATTGTTCTGAAAATTCAAATATAATGTTACTTTATTGTTCATCATTTCACACAAATAAATACTTATGTAGAAAAAAATACAACGATAAATAAAAACTGAAAGGTGTTTTCGTCTATTATTTCTGTACTAAATAAACACTATATTTTTTTGGCAGGTTTTGGAGTTATTCGCAGTCGGTTGAACTGGTTCACTGGTCAGTGCCCAGCGCAGATGGCTCACACAATCCAATTGATGCCAATATATTCATTGCTTTTTTATTCACTACTAGCTGCTGTTACCCGTAACTTTGTGCGCATATAAACTTTAACCCCCTGTGACGTCCTTGACCCGACAATGTGACAATTCCCCAATGTCTTCAATTCCCCAATGAACCTAAAATTATCAATTCTTATTACTTCAGGTAAATCTCAAAAACAAATACCAATCACATCTTCTGTTAAATCTTTTCAAAACACAGATTTTTTTTCTCATTCATCTAGATATTTGATAATCGTCAAACTCAAACTCAAACTCAAACTCAAAGCATTTATTTCAAATAAACCAATTACAGGCACTTTTGAATTGTCAAGGGGTCGGTCAGTCAGAAAAGATGAAGCTAGATGCCCATTCCAAAGCGTAGTAGGTACCTATGGAGAAGAACGGGCAAGAAACTCCACGGACACTCTTTTAAATAAAAATTTGGTTACAAAATATTGGTTACATCATTCATGTTGAACTTATACATGTGAGAACGATGCAAAACGTTAAAAGCGTCCGTAATAAAAGATAAAAACAAAAATAAAACAATTAAAAAATTAAATCAAATTAAAATAAGCCATGGCAGCTATGAGATGACCAGTCACAACTGACGGCGCCCGTTCACGAACATGACGCATGGATTAGCACCATTCAGCTCAACCATTTTGAAGGGAGCTAAATGATCCAACACACACGCCACCGTCAGCGTGACATTAGAGTGAGCATGACATACTCTCAGCCGCCAGGGCACATTCAAGTCAATGAAAGACATACCCAGTACCTAAATGGTAGCTTTATAGTCTGTACATAGTACTCACACATGTGCTATGCAATTATACAATGCTAAGAGATTGAATTTATACAATGCAAAGATAGTTTTTAAAATCTTCCGCAGCTCCAACAGTATTTTCAGTTGCTATACAATTAGTTTATGTGCCCTTGTGGAGCAGGACCAGCGTTGAGCCAAGCATTTTTATCAGCGATGTAATCCCCCAACTTATAATATGCCTGACTGCATAGTGTGCGTTTAATATAAGATTTAAATTTCGTTTCATTCAGCTGAAGTCAAATTGGGAACAGGATAACGAGAATTTATTGTCCTCTTTTTCAATAAAACTAGTCACCTAAGTAAATACCTAAATAAAAGCGTTCTGTTGGATTTAGAATTGAGGGGCTCATGGGTAAATAATATCAGCCGCACGGGTCGATCTTCAAGGTTAAGCAACGCTTGCCGAGGTCTGCCCGTGGATGGGTGATCATCCACAACATACCGACTTCGAGACTTCTCCGTGCCTCGGAGCAGTTGGCCCCGGCTGTCATTCGTAGATCCTTTGACACTCGTTACGGATATCAGCCTTACCAAGGGGTTTTTTTTTTTTTTGGGTGGGAAATCATCATATGACTTCTCCCGCTCTGGGCGGAGCGGAAGGGCGTGTCAGACTTTTACTGACTAAAACCCACCCGTGTTCCTTCCCTTGCCTAGACCGGAGCCACGGTTTCCCCTAAGGACTTATCCGCAACCCCAGTGGTAGGCATCGGCCCTAACGGACCCCTTCAGCTTCGCTGACAACTCTTTGAGGCGCGCGTGGAACACTACGCGCCGTCGACCCGGGCTTGGTCCTGATCGAACGGAGAGCTACCCATCACTCTCCGTCCGCAAGCCCGCGCCTACGGTGGCCGGAAATCGGAGATTGATTCCCGACGCCCGGGGCGTCTACTACCGCGGCGGCTAGGGGCTCGAGGGAGCGACCTTAGTCTCTGCCTCTCGCGCCCCGCCTCCTCCTTCACGAGCATTACTGCTTCGCAGAAGGAGGTGACAGCCTGCCATGCCCTCTCGCTCCGCACCATGGCCTGGACCAGGGCCGGACGTGAGAGGTCACTGCCGCCGATCGCCTGCACGAGGACACGGCGGTGCTCCACCCAAGCCGGGCAGACCTCCACCGTATGCTCCACCGTGTCCTACCAAGGGGTATCGTGTTACCTTGTAACTGGGTTGTGGAGGTCAGATAGGCAGTCGCTCCATGTAAAATATTGGTATCCAACTGCATCCGGTTAGACTGAAAGCCGACCCCAACATCTTTGGGAAAGGCTAGGCAGATTGATTTTTGTTGAATTTAGAATTCTTTAGCTAGGACATTGCCCTGGCGTTATTGGTCTTTAATATATGAACATTTATAGACCAACTAAGAACCAGCAAAAAACATGAAATCAGGCCAGGTATATCACACATGTTGGAAATACATGGTTAAATCATAAAATGTAAAAAGCATAGGTACCCATAAAAGAGTGTTTACATTTTTATGGCATAATGAGCTTCGTACGCCTCACGGCATCAAATATTAAAATGTACACCTACCTCTTCAAACTGCTTCAAATAAAAAACAAGTGCTGGTGGAAAAACATGAGTTTTTTTTACTTTGTTATTTGGTCACGTGCGTAAAGCAATGAAACATGTAACCTCTTAGATGGGTGTGACAGTTGTTACAGTTTAATTTAAGTGTTACTGCATGTTCATAAAGATAAAGATACAGATTTATATTTATTGCGTAACTGTGTACATCACTTCTTATTTTAATAATTTAAGTGTTACTGCATGTTCATAAAGATAAAGATACAGATTTATATTTATTGCGTAACTGTGTACATCACTTCTTATTTTAAACGTTAGTATTTAAAGGCAAATGAATTTCCAATTACAATTAAATTACATACGCTTATTATTTTTTTCAAAAGGTTCATCATAATCAGTATTAATTAGCCTATAATGTTCCCACTGCTCGGACACAGGCCTCCTCTCTTCGAGGGGGAGTGGGCACGCGGGCCCAGTGCGGTAAATGTCACAAATGTCTTTATTTACACAAAGTAAAGCACCTGCCTTCATTCGAAGCCACGATAAGGCAGGGCCGTTACTACTGGGCCACCACTGCTCTCACTGCTCATAACCCCTTTCTTTATTACACTAAAGTAATCATAGATCGGTGAACTGGTGCACATTTACCTTGAACATTACAGTACAGCCTTGCCTAACGAAATAACTTCTAGTTTGTAAAAACCATTATTTCTTGTAAAAAAATAGTCATTTTGTTTTGCTTTCTTTTTATTATAATGAGGCAATCACAGTTTTGAATTTACTGTACAGAATTCTTTCGAGAAAATATACCTACGATTCGAATAAAAATCTTGAAACATTTTTAATTTTTAAGTCAAAGATAAAAATACTTTTAATTCAAGACACAACATTATTGGAATTAAGTTCTGTATCGCGGCTTGTAAACTTTTAAAAATCGTCACGCTAAAAAGTGTTAGCTCTTGCAACAGTCTTCTTTTAATTCAAAGAGGGAGAAAGAGAACGCCGGCAGAATAAAACAAAAAAAGTAAAGTAATTACAGTATCGTGTAATAAAATTGTACACATCGGCCCAAGTGCATAGAGAAAAAGTATGAATTTGGTCCAAATGAAAATCTAAGATGGCAACTGCAAAAAATTTCAAACTTTTAGTCATTGTTGTCATTTTCATAGTTTGCGAGGGTGCTAAGCCGGTAATGAGGTCAAAATGTATATCCAAGATGGCGGCTAAATGTTTCGTCATATGTGTCGTTTTCATGGTTTTCGAGGGTGCTAAAGCTGATAAAGAGGTCAAAATAAAAATATATTTTTGATTATAATCATACGTGACAAAGAACTTCGTTCCTGACGGGGGTCCCCCGACCACACATGTTTTTTTTTTTAAGAAGGACAGTAATTAAATTGGTCTTTCAGAGAAAAACACCGGAAAAGAGTGAGTCGGTCAACGCCATTTCTTGACCGATAGTGGAACTAATGTAATTTTGGTTGATGATTTCTGAAAAAGTGTGCAATTTAGAGAAATCGTTTTATTTTTTCTGTAATCTTTATTATAATCTTCCATCACATAATTTCAGATTTTTTTCCATGCAATCTTCGTGCAAACTTCGGAGAAAGGGGGGGGGGGGCGAGAACGGTATTTTTTTTTAAATTTGGCCTGCCAGCTGCGAGTTGGTAACGGTAACCGGTAATTACCGTAAAGCCCCACTGTTACCAATTGGTCTGACGGCTGACGGCGTCTGACGGCTGATTCTCTCTAGGGCCTGACGGATATTCTCGTCAAGTAGAAGTAAAATGACCAAAAAATGGCAGATAACACCGAAACATTCTGAAAAATGTCGAAAGTGACGTTTTGCGCGCGTCAATGTCAAACCGCGGGGCTTGACCCTTGTAACTTTACATTTTTCTAGGAGCTTAGGGTTCCTTGTTACCATTTTGGTACGGAACCCTAAAAAAGAATGTGTTAAAATGAAACAGGTTAATAGAACTCTTTATAAAGAAAGTCGTCCGAAATAATACTACCACCAAACCTATTTCTGTCTCCAAGCAGCGTCCCAAGGATAATGGAGGTCATGGGTGTAAACTGTCCATGTAATTTGCACATCGGCATAAATTCAGGAACTTGAAACAGAGCTTTGTCTCTTGAGTTGCAGCGCACCTGCGATACATCTGGTATTATAGATGTGCATAGATGGCACTTACCACGGTAAGCCACCAGCTTGATTGTCACCGAATATTAATATGGGTATGTACTGCGTCGTTGTATTGTAATGTCCTTTAACATACTATAAGGAAAAGCTATTACGGTTTCTAGCCTTTTTTTACAACCATTATAAAAACAATACAACACACGTCTCGGTTATCTTAGCCTTGCGTGGTTAGATAAGCTGTGATGTATTATGTTTTCCTTATATCCTGAAATGGGAAAGAAAATCACGAACGAAATCCAAAAAAAGTATGTTAAGTTGTATCAAAATTTTACTCTTTAGTAAATAATAAAAAATCTGTCAAGTGCGAGTCGGACTCGCACACGAAGGGTTCCATACCATGTCGTACAAGATTTAACACTATGAATTTTTGTAATACTTTCGTAAAGGTAACAACAGAGGCGCTATAAAAATACAAAGATTTTTAAAGAAATTGTCTTATTTTAATGAAAAAATGTTGTTGTGTTAAAATATAGGTGTATGAGTATATTTCATTTATTTTAAGAGAAAAATATTAAGTTAACTATATCCAATAACATGCAACTAAAGTCAAAGTTATTTATTTGCTACTAACATAGTATTAGTAGGTATAAATAGGTATATATGGTAGGTAAGCAGGTAGATATGTAAGGTAGATAGGGTAGGTTAGGTACCTACCTACCCTGGTAAGTAGGGTAGGGTAGGTAGGTAGAAATAGGTAATTAGGAAAGGTAGGTGCGCCGTAGATAAGTAGGTACTTAGTGCTAACCGTGCGAAGCCGGGCCGGGTAAAGCTCGTTACTTATAAATAAAAGGATTTCTCTTGCTACATCAGACTATATTGAACAAAATAGAATGTAAGTAGTACGCCAAATTTTAATTATAACTGTGCGTTTGCACTGGCGAAATATTCAAAACAAAACATGTTGGAATCTCTATTTTCTGTCAATTTTTCATACAATGTTTGACAGGAACTAGAGATTTCAACATGTTTTGTCGTGATGTTTCGCCAGTGCAAACGCACGGGTCAATACAGGTATTTATTTACGTTATTTTTGATAGTCATACAGAAATCTATTATTTCTTACTTATTATTTTTACACATCCCATCGGACTATGAGAGTGAGGGAAGAGAGAGTGCACTCGTGTCTGCGCACACACTTGTGCACTATAATATCTCCCGCGCCGAAGGCCAGTCTCCGTTGAGATCGGCCGCCGTGGCCGAATATTTTTACACCAATAATTTTTCTCAATATGAAATTGTATCCACAACGGTTTAAGGTAACTGAATAGTACACTGTATGTGCCAGCATTTATTTCAATGTTACTGAATATATTGTCTATTGGAGTGTATTTTTAACATGAGGTACACATCATAGATAATACACTTAAAGTACACATTGACACCGTCTACTTTGAAAAAAGTCGATAAAGTTCTTAAACTCAAAAAATACTGGCCGGTTTTAAAATCTTGTGAAGAAAGCTAAAGTTTATTTTGTTGACCTTTTTGGATGATCTGAAATGAAACGAAATAGTATATGCTGCCATGATAGTAGGTACTTACTAATTCCATGTCATTACTCCGACTATTAAATAGTTATCTGTGGAATGTATATCGCATAATATTAGCATGAAATACAAAATTATTTTAATAAGTTGCAGAAAATCGCCCATATTATATAAAATACGTTATGAATCGGCGTTTTTAGTATTTGTTGATTATAAACAGTATATGTTACATGATACACACAAGTTTCAAATTCCTAATTTGTTTAGTTGTTGAGATAGAGCTCGTACAAAAATGGTCTAAAACAGACAACTTCTACGGCCCCCTAATTCATCATTTTTTAAGATAAAAACAAATAAAAATTATATTTATTCTCTACTCAATGAGCTCTAGAAAATGATACCCCACATTCCAGGGTCAAATTTTTTTTTTTTCAAAATTTAATTTTATTGTATAGCGACCCCCCTTTATTTTTTAATTTTATTATTTGTTGCTCTTGCGGCAATAGAAATGCTCAATCTGTGAAATTTTCAACTGCCTACCTATTACGGTTCATGAGATAGAGCTTGCTGACAGACAGACGGACAGCGGAGGCTTATGAATAGGGTTCCGTTTGTCACCCTTCGGGTACGGAACCCTAAAAAGCATAGGTAGTCATAGAGATTGCCGATCGAAGTGAAAATTTAAAACTTTGTAATACAGTTATTTGTTTTAAGAAGACAAAATTTTTAATTATTTGTTGTAAGTATCAAAAATATAAAGGAGATTGGGCGATTCTGCCCTGAACACCAAAGATAACAAATACCAATGGAAATATCACATCAAGGAGAATATATCTTTTATAAGAGTTCTCTTGATTGTTAGTAGGTACATAAGGAACTGTAGATCTTTAATTGTGTAATAAACATAAATAATTAGTTAAAATTTAAATATGCTTTTACTGCTGGCCAACCGCAACACATCATACTCATAACTACAGTTATACTGTTAACATTAGCATGTCGGTGACGTAAAACCCATAAGATTTTCCCCTACCAAAAATTGCAACACGCACAAGAAGATTTCATTTAAAAAATTGCAAAACTTACAACTATAACTAGTATCAATGAACGAAACCTCTTAGGTACCTACAAAAAAAATGCATTAATTGGTTTTTTACTCATTTT
Organism: Conistra vaccinii; assembly: GCA_948150665.1. Taxonomy (NCBI): domain Eukaryota; kingdom Metazoa; phylum Arthropoda; class Insecta; order Lepidoptera; family Noctuidae; genus Conistra; species Conistra vaccinii. The sequence goes on from OX411324.1 coordinate 2,442,221, forward strand.
AGAGGTCAGTCATGACAATTTCATTCAAGGTTCTATATTTACACGCATTAAGGCAAGCACTCTCGATAAAGGTAATCTTCGTCGAGAGTCAGCTAAAAAGGTAGTCTAAATAATTTATGTGATTTAGAACTCGCTAACCTTTAATCCATGTCTGGGTATTGAATTCCCCAACGCAGTGTTTTCGATATCATATTATTTTTTCCTCTCGGCTCTTCTCCATACTTATCTTACTAAATCAGCCTATTAATGTTCCCACTGCAGGGATACAGGCCTCCTCTCGGTGAGAAGGAGTGGGCCATAATCCACCACGCTGGACCAGTGCGGGTTGGCGGCTGAAATCCGTTTGAATTTGGATTCGGTCAAAAGTGTAATAGAGTTTCTCTGTCGGAAAATTCCCAAAACGTTCACTCTCATGGGATCCAGTGCGATTGCAGCACTGTAGTACTACCATGTTACTATATCCCAAGGGACCTAGACAGATTGGAACTGTCCTTAGTAAGGCGTGTGTTACTGGCAACGAGCGGTGCCTGTACAGTACCTAGGTAGATTTAAGGTCTTGCTGTCGAAATTCAATGAACTGTTCGGTAGATAACTTACGTCATTAGGTTCACAGACAAAGTGACTTAGGTGATATGACATAATTATTTATAATTATTTTCTTGGTTAATAAAGAAGTTGATATTTTTTTTGTCCGTCATGTAGATTATAAAAAAATATTCGATACGTATTTTTTCTTTTTTTACGTTATCAAAGGATTAGGGTAATACATTGAGTTAAAATGTGGCATGACGTCTCTCCCCGGTAGATTTTATAGTGACTTGTGACTTGTGACGTAGCAAGCTCCCACTCCTCAACTTTAATGCGTTTTATCTAAACCATTTTTTATTAATATGATAACGCAAAAAGTACGTGTCTAATTTTTTTTTTTAATCTGACTGACGGACTAAATAGGTCTTTTTTCACCAGTCAACATGTCTATTAGGATAGCAATAACTTACTATGAAGAATTGAAACAGATTGCTAGTCCATTGCTTTAATAAGTTCAACAAAAAAAATTGAGCTGATTTTTTTTTCGAACTAATGAAGCAATGGACTAGCAATCTGTTTCAATTCATTTCAATTTATTATTGATCATGCATTACGTAATTAGGGTACTGGACTGTAATCGCTAATACGCTTTAGCTTATCCAAAGCTTGTTAGCGATTTTACATAGTCCATTATGATCAATGTTCAATGTAATTTAGCGCAGCCTAACACTCTTGATTTCAGAAACAACATTTTTTACAAAAATATGAAATCCAATTCATAAAACGTCTAGAAGAGCGTGCGCAATAATGAAATATCATAAGCTTTCGTGGTGTAAGTGCCAATTAAGCGGGAACCAGGGTCTAAATGTTGATTGCGTGCAATCGACGCGTAACGTTAAGGTACGGCTGTGAAGTAGGGAACACACACATGCTATCGTGTGTTCAGGTTCATTTATTTATCTGCAACTATGTTTAATCAAATGGTTCGACAATTATTGTGTTGTTTTTGCATAATATCTGTTAAAGTGGCGCCGCTCAAAGTACATGCGTTTCTTTACTCTGTGCTCAAAGTAGAAGATAGGTTGTGTATTTAGTTACATGCAAACATTTCCAATCGGCAATTCCTGGAAGTAAACCCATAAGAAATTGAAAAAAAAAATCCTTTAAGTTGGTTGGAAAAATATGTATTGTCTAGTACCTACAAAAACATTATTATTATTTATTAAAAAACTCAGCCAAATTGAGTAGGTCCATCTTTTTTTGTGATTAAACTCACTAAAAAAGATGTACGATATAAGTCACTTATATCGTACAATCGTATGTTAAGGCACTGTGCCTTAACATACGATTACTCTAATAGTTAATTTACAATTATTTCGTAAAAAAACACTGAATCATTGTTAACTCAAATAACTTGGAGTAAGTAAAAACGAACTTAGATGATACCAAAATCTTCCTCCAAGAATTCCCGAAGGAAAATGCAAGGCGAAATATTTTGTGTGTCAAAAGTATAACCAAATACTCGCGAAGAAAAGTAGTTTATGCCTCTTTTGCGACGTAAACTTTGACTTGAAAAGTTTTGTAGCTGCCTCTGAATAACAAACAAACAATTAGACTTTTATGCTTATTAGGTTTTATATTTTTTGTTGGTTAAAGAGCTTTTGTGTTTGGGGTCTTTCACGGAAGATTTACCATAATACCTTTTTTGCAACCAAAACGCGTTGCTATTTTCGCGGATCCCAGGTTTGAAGGTAAAACTCCAGGTAAGTACATTACAATTTCAATTTTGTTTACAAGGTTGGCAGCTGTTCGCGCGATTTCATGACAAGCCATTGAACCGCAAAGCGAAATATAGATAGGTACGTAAAAATGTTTCGAAAAATATAAATGCGTGTTATTTTAAACACAAATATACGTGTAACCTTTTAAATAAAAAGCGCTGTCGAAACTATGACGTAAGAACATGGACGGAAACATCATGATCTGAATAAAAAATGGCAGTGTATAGAGTGCCACCATTGGCACTCTATCCCTATCGGATAAAGTGCCACTACAGGCACCCTAATAACACCGCGTCGGCCCGGCTAAAGTGCCGCAAGCATTGGATTGTCATTGTCACTGTCACTAAGTCACGTCACTTGGTATTTTGTTTGATTGTCGAGGTTAGATCGCTGTAAAACACCACATTTCCAAAACATTACATTCTCTTGTGCCAAAACGGACCCTGGCACTTCGCCGGCCGCTACTGCGGCACCGCTCGCTACGCTCGCTCGGCTCGTGCGTTGTGTGGTCACAGTTCTAACCTAACCTAACCTAAATAACAAGTGACAGTGACAATGCAACGCTCACGGCACCCTAGCCGAGCCGAGGCAGTGACACTAGAGTGCCACAAGAAACTCGCGGCACTCTATACACTTCGATAAAAAATTAAAAACGTTCGCTAAACGTAACCTTTTGGCATCCTTCTACCAATTAAAATCTGGATTTTCGACTAAGTATAGTCACGGGCATAAATAAATTATTATATATTAATATGAACAGCTGGGCAGTAACATCTGACTTCATGATTTATCCATTAATATCTGTCGTCAAGATGACGGCAAATATATACAATCATTTGTGGAAAGCATATACAATTGCCAGCACAAATATGTGACATCGAAGGAACGCCAAAACTATCTGACGAGATGTGCGACGCAGAAATAAGTATATTATGCTCAAAAAGCGGTCTCAAAAAGTTGTGTCACCGCTTAGAATGCAATAATATCAGACATGTCTTGTATTATAAATATCTGTTAAATTCAAAAGAATGTGATAAATCACTTTTCTTCTGGAAATTACCCATGTTGTCATTACATGGATCAATGGAAATAGCAAATGGGACCCATCGTTAATATCCAAAAAATGGTATCGAAAACTGGGATCCAACGAAAATAAATCATAATTTCCAGTGATCAAAATTTTATTATATTTTCAGAATAGCACTACAGACTGAAGTCAGACAAACAGTATCATGTCATATGCTAGCTATCCACCTGAATGTTTCCAAACTTTCTTTAGGTCTCTGTCAGCTAGGAACCACTCGCTAAGTAGGAAGAACGAAGAAACAAACACGGGAATGTTACGACGAAAAAGTTTTGACAACTCGACTTTTGCGGTATCTGAGCCAAGTTTTGTTGCTATGGTTCTTCGCCTACAACTGGTACTGAAGAAATATTTCTGGGTTGATCATCATACTTGATTCAATAATTGTGTGTATTGTATGTAATACATTCGGGTTTCTGTGTGGTATCTGCTAATAAACTTCATAGTTTTAGGTAGAAAATCTGGGTTGGATGTTTGTAGAAAGATCGGCTTATGTAGACCAAACGATCGAATGCACATTATATCCCCTGTCAACCAAATTCTTTTTGTGTAAACATTCTTTCATTGTGACAAAAATATGATGTAATGAAATGATTTTCTGTAAATATGGGTTTGTACAAACACTTAAACACTTTTACACGTCAATAATTATAATATTTTAAAAACTAGATGAGATCGGCGTTTCCTATCGGGCTACTCTGAGAAGAAAAGCCGAAACATAGTCAGAGTTGGTTGTCGTTGGTCTATCAATACTAAAATGACAAGAAAACCAAGAAACAGATGCTCTTGTTCTTGTTCTGGTTCTATGTTTGTTTGGTCTACACCCATCTTAAGAACTATCACTACCTGCACGGCACGCGTAGCGTGACCGGGTTTTGTCGACGGAAGAATAGACAAAACCCGGTCATGCTACCCGTGCTGAACTACTATAGTAGGTATAGAAGGTTTCAGCAGTTTTATCTTACCACTTTTTCGAACAATAATTATGGTTTGATTAACAGTATTAAATGCCCGGTGGGCAGACGACATAGTACAAGTGGCTGGCGAACAGCGGATAAACACAGCGAAGGACAGGGAAGAATGGAAATCTCTAGAGGAGGCCCTCACCTTCAATTAACTGAGGTGTTCTTACTGAGGGCTTTATATATAAAAATAAGTTTAACTTTAGAGTATGTAAGAAATTGTCATGTGATAGGAAAAGTATGTTTTGTAGAATTTTGTTTTTTTTTTTGTAAGAAATGTAAGGATTTTTTGTTCTTTTTTTAACAGTATTAAATACTAATTGAAAAGTCACTAAAGACGATTGAGGTTACAGAATTATGAAAATAATAAAAAAACTCAAATATTAATTTTAAATCACCTTAAAGATATTAAGGTGATTTAAAATTGAAATTTAAATTTCGGGTTAAATATTCATAAAATCAAATTAAAGCACTCAATTTGTAAGTGTCACTACAAACACAGTATACATAAATACAGTATTCTATCTTCATAGAAAACGCGCGAAATGACGCGCTTCGAAATCTCAGTGTATAAATATCACCACGCGGCAGTCTCGAGTGCGCGGCAGTTACGCACGGATGCGAAAGATTTATCTACCGAGCGGCCACAGGTAATTATTTCAAGGTCACTGCTGAGATATTATACATAACATAATCAGTCTATTAATGTTCCCACTGCTGGGACACAGGCCTCCTCTCTGTGAGAAGGAGTAGGCTGTAATCTACCACGCGGACCCAGTGCGGGTTGGTAGATGTCACATGTCTTCGAATTTTTGGTTCTAAGACATGCCGGTTTCCTCACTATGTTTTCTTTCACCGTTTTGAGAGCAGTGGTGATGAAATTATTTACATAAAGTAAAGCGCCTGCTTGGTTTCGAACCCACGACCTACAACTCGTAAATCGGGGCCGTTACCACTGGGCCACCACTGCTCTCGAGATATAATACTGCTACTTGTTTTCAAGCCCTTGTTTTTTTAAATGACTGAACCGATTTTAATGAAACTTCATACGCATATGCAGGATATTCTAAGAAGGATAGGAATCTAAAAACTTAGTTTAGAATATTTTTTAAAAATATTGTTACAGCCAAATTAGACCGATTTTACATTTTCCATAGAAGATTTCCAAATAACTTTTTTAAATAAGACATTTTGAAAATATTCTTAACTAAGTTTTTAGACCTTTGTATCCTGCATATGCGTATGAGGTTTCATTAAAATCGGTTCAGTCATTTCGAAAAATAGGAGCTTGAAAGTTTGTATGAAATGCCGTACGACGTAAACCCTCTTAAACGGATTAGGATACTAAATATTTCTACGTCTATTTTATTTTTCAGACCATAATATTAAATATGTTTTAGTAGTCAGTCGTAACTATGCACTCAGCTTTACAAACTCAACAACAAGCAGTTCTGCTAAGGCACTATGGTATCGCGTGTAAATAATAATGTTGTTAATCGCAACACAGCTTTCATTTCTAAGGGCTTTCCCGGCTAATGAGTTCAAACGCCGTAGAAAGCTTATCTGGCAATTAATAATTATGGAAACTCTTGAGTATAAATGCAATTCTGCGAACGTGTTTCGTTGAATTGATTTATGTTAATTTGTTGAAGTAATACGTTTTATGTTTGTGTTACTTATATACTTTTTGTAAGTGAAAAAGTTGTTTTAAGCTATTGCATAGCTTCTATCGCGGGCCTTGAGCGTGGAGACCGAATCCAGAAATTTCGTAACGTAAATACCTAACACCCCTGTCTCTTTAGTTCAGCAACTCGCCTCTAGGTGGGATTGGTTGTATTATAATTGCATAAGTTGATAAAAACAGCTACATATGCAATAGCTTTACCGCGGCAGTCTCCGAGTGCCACACGTCTTTTTTTTATTTTTTAAGCACTACCACAGGGAAGAACGTACAGGGAATAAGGTTTTACTAGCGTATACAATTTGACATTCGTACCTTATAGAGGAGGAGAAGCTTGTGGCTAAGTAATAACAGCCGCACGGGTCAATCCATCAGGTTAAGCTACGCTTGCCGGGGTTGGTCTGTGGATGGGAGACCATCTTTACATACCGAGACTTCTCCATGCCTCGGAATGCACGTTAAGCCGTTGGCCCCGGCTGTCATTCGTGGATCTTTGACGATCGTTACTGGTCGTCAGAAGCCCGAAAGTCTGACAACCAGTCTTACCAAGGCATATCGTATTATCCAGTTACTGGGTTGTGGAGGTCAGATAGGCAGTCGCTCCATGTGAAATACTGGTATTCAGCTGGATCCGGTTAGACTGGAAGCCGACCCCAATATAGTTGGGAAAAGGCTAGGCAGATTTTAGTTGTATCCTATAGACAACACATGTAAATGTAGTAAACCATCTGTCAATTCATGATTCAAAGTAAAAAAAAGAACAAATGAACATCAGAACAGACTTCCAAAGTTAAGTTCTCGTAGTTCAAAATAATTTTCCACTACAGAAGTTAAGAAAATACTTACTCGAGCAGGAAACGTCGTTAACTGAGGGAAACCACATGTTTTTACTGTTAAACAGTAGTATTTTATGGTAGGCATGGGTAACGGCCCAGCAAATAAGGACTATTTTCGCTAAAGCTTTTTATGTTTTGTAACTAAAATTCTTATATTGTTAGAAGTCATGCAACCAGCCCTAGAATTACGATTCTGGAATACGGTAGCGTATTTCAATATCTTTTTAAACGTCAGGTATGCTTTAATGACTTAATGAAAAATCATGAATGTTTGTAATATTACTACAAACATTCATGATTTTTCATTAAGTCATTTATTATAGAAATATCTTCCATGAATTGTACTGTGTCATCGTTTATTCAGATTCAGATTCATTTATTTGCCAACAATGTAGGTACAGGTGGGTACATTACTAAGTGTTTCCGCTACATTCTACCTTACGGCATGCAAAGTCGTAAAAACTAAAATACTAAACAATTTTCATAAAAATCATGCAGTCGTCAAAACTAACGATACAATTTTCATCTAAATTAACAATTAATAATTAAGTAATTCTGATATAATATAAATTGTCGTATATTGTAGCGTCATTTTTTTTTATTTTATTGTTGTATATTTTTATTGTGCCTCGGAAAGCACGTTAAGCCGTTGGTTCCGGCTGTAATTCGTGGATCTTTGACAGTCATAACTAGTCGTCAGAAGCCTGAAAGTTTGACAACCAGTCTTAGCCAAGGAGTATCGTATTACCCAGTTACGGGGTTGTGGAGGTCAGATAGGCAGTCACTCTACTATTATTTATATCATTTAATAAGTTTTTTTTAAACAATAATAACATTTTTCTAATAATAATGCAGTCAACGTAGATTTAAATATTCGTATAGGGGAATTTAAAATTGTGAGGAATTTTATTGTATATTGCAACGAAAACATTTGGTAACGAATCACGGAACACCCCATGCTCGTTACAATGAAAAACTTCATACATAAGTACGCGGCTCGAAAGACCCATATAGGGATTATTTGATATTTCTAGGAGCGCACAGTAAGAATTATTAGAAGTTCTACTAAATAAATGCCATATTTTTATCACGGCATGAGTTAATATTCTCGCGCGCTATAAAGCGCGAGAAAAGGGGACGGGGGTGTCTTAATTTTGTCCAAATATTCGGTACACTTGCTCATTTTCTTAGAAGGAGTAATTCACTCTACATAATACAGGAAGTACAATATCGTATAAGGCGGTTGGCAGACACTAAATTAACATAAATAAGCTCAACCCTCGTGGGATGAGTTTCAAGAAACATACGGCCGCTGTGTAGGAGAGCAATGAATAAGACATTTGTATACTGTTGTTTAGAACTTGACGTTTTATGAACTGACGTTATGTGAACTGACGGTTTTAGGATTTTGATAATTGGTTTATTTTAGGTATAACTTTCGAGTGTAGCTGTGGCTTCATTGAGAAAACTGGTGTGGAGAATACGTTCGTTACCCTAACGACTTCTTCAGGCAATATGTCGAGTACCTACATAGAAATTCCGAAATTCTTTATTTGTCTAAATGGTGTTAACTTGAGAGCCCTGACACCCATAACACAAGTTTAGTCTTAGCTTGGGTGTCAGAGGTGTATAACTCTGCATGAACCTACAATTTATATGAAAAAAAATTATTATGTTATACTAAGTGGCATTTATGTAAATTGTAAACTAGAAATAAAGATATTTATTATTATTATTATTTAAAAAATCTGTTTATCTAGTTCTCCGAAAAAAAAGTCTTTTATGCGTCCGCAACAGAAGTGACTAAAAATAAATTATATGCAAAGAATATATAAATATAAATAGTCCTCCAGACCGTATTTCGGCCACGGCTGCCAATCACAACGGAGATTAGCCATCGGCGCGGGAGATATTATAGTGCTTAAGTGTGTGCGCAGACACAGGCGCACTCTTTCTTCCCTCACTCTCATAGTCTGATGGGACGGCAATCCTACATGACCGGAGAGAGATCAGGCGCAGGACCAACGGCTTAACGTGCTTTCCGAGCCACGGGGGAATCACACCGCCAACTTCCAAACTTCGGGCTGTTAATAAGAAATTCCTAATGGAAAAACCCAATAACACTTTGCCCGACCCGGGAATTGAACCCAGGACCCCACGCTCAGCAGTCATGTTTGCGACCACGAGACCAACGGGGCAGTCATGGAAAGAATAAGTAGATATCTAAATGAATCTGTTAATAACATTATTATTAATTGGCAATTTTCACGAAGACTCCATCTGATTATGCCTAGAAATCCAATTACAGATAAAAGGAGCACAAAAAATAATTTGTTATGTAATTTAGGTTCCCAAGTAGGTATCTACCAAGTAGATCATTTATGAAATCCTTGTTCCACAACAGAAACATACAATGGCAACTCAATGCCCCAACGTACATCGAAACAATTAGCAGTTCTGTTGAATTGTTAATAGGTACTAATAGTTAGTTATAACATCATAACTTTAACTAGGAATGCTATCCACTAAGTAACTGGATAATACTCCGGTTTCATGATATTGGATACTGTAAACTAAGTCTGTTTATAGTTCGGATCTGAAACCCAGAGTTTGTTATCCTGTTTCTTGCCGTGGGTTATGCAAGAAAGTGCAAAAGAAGGAATTAACTGCCTATTCTTAGACGAGCATATCTTATTTCAAACTATGTAGGTTATTATAAAAGAAATAAGAGAGAAGAAAGAATGGATAAAAGGCGACTAGCAAAAGATATTTACAAGATGTACGTGGAAACATCGGGGGGCCGCCCTACACCGACCTTATTGGTGACGTTCTTCAGAGAGGTCAGGTGCGTAGGACGCGTCGTCGCAATCTGTCAAATTTGTCGTCGCAATCTGTCAAATTTGTCGTCGCAATCTGTCAAACTGGTCAAAAATCTTGATAAATTGATTGTATTTTTGGCAGATTGCGTATGAGATGCGAATGCGAAAGTTCTTAAAAATTACGGGAATTGACTCTCAAATGTATGAAAGTTAAAGAAAAAAGAAGTAAGTAAGGATCGTGGCAGGTGACGTTCATTAGCTTCTGCTTACCCCATGGGAAAAAACGTGACTCTAAATATGCACGTACTAGACAAATGAATAATTTCATGAAACTCTTTCATCGCTTCATATGAGATTCACAAGATGTGACGGTTAGTTGATACCTACTGAAGGCAGTCAGTCCCGCTACCAACCGCTTGATTACCTAATATTTTTACTACGACATTTATTGTGTGTATTGTGTCGCTCATGCTGACATAATGTACAAAAAAGACTTCACTCAAAAAAAAGACCTTATTTTCAGTATTTATTTCACAGCCCTAGCGTGTTAGTTTTTTGCAAAAAAAAAATGTTGACATGAACATTTCATTGTGAAATGCTTAACCCATATTTACAATTTAAAATTACAGTGTTTACTACATTTTTATTAAGTTTGGTTTAAATTGATAGACATAAGCGTTAGGATATGACATTGCGTGTCAACTTACGCACGAGTAACCTTCATCAACACGAAAATGATAAATTTCATTAAATTAATTTTGTAGACCAGGACACAGCTAATTTAAAAATAATAATAAATTTAATTTAGAAATAGATGGTGGCTTTTTTTCATTGGTTGGCAAACAAGTAAAATGTAAAATAAAATGGCAAAGAGAATATTTTACTCAATGTTCACCGACAAGAATGGATTATTTTACAAAACATTTAGAAATCAAAACAATGTATTTTTACTATGTATAGCTGTCCTTGGCAACAAATCAAGGTTGTAATTATTTTGTGTTCGCAGAAACGCTGTTACCTACGTCTTCAAGAAACTTTAATTATTCTGTTCAATTTCCCGCATCTAGTTACCTAGGCCACGCGTTAAGTTTATGTAGCTTCTTAGCTAACTACAGCAAAATATCTTATACGCAAACACAAGAGAAGATATTCGGATAGAGGCAAAGCTTTAGAGGAAAACTTTTTCATATTTTGGTAGTATTTTTACTAGTGGGAAACACAGTTTAAACAAAAGGTTTGATAATAATAAATTAGAACACTACTATAAGATATTTCAGTCTTTTTTACTTTAAAGAGTTCAAGCTGCAGTTTTTATTTTTTTGCAAATACTTCTAACTTGTGCCCGAGCCAGAGTATAAACTCTCTCTTTCTACTTCAATATTAGTTACTGGTAATTGAAGTTTTGTCTCTGTTTATTTAGCTACTCTGTATTAAACACGGCATACACGCTATGGATAAAGTGTTCACAAAGATAGCGTCTCTTGAACTATACGCAGCGTTGTTTTAGGTATGTTCATGTTTGATCACGCGTGTTTTGTTACGAGTGGTTTCATAACGGATAATAAAGGTAGGTATTATGATACGGAGATTGAAATACGAGTAGTGTTATGAATTATTATGATATTTACAAGGATTTTAGCAAGTTACATACTTTTCTTGCTTGAGAAAATATAGACATTTTCAAAATAAATTAATCGTTTATGAACTACAACTTTATTATTATTTAGACTCTTCTTATTATAATATATTCTTTATTTCAAATCACACGTACAAGTTCATATAGTATTTTAGTAACAACGCCTTAAGAAGTATGTTTGTAAACTTTTATAAACTAACCTATTCAGCAATGTGCCAAGTCCAGCTAAACTACCGGTTGATCAAACGGTAGTTACTAAACTACCGTTTGATCAACCGGTAGTTTGATCATATAGCTCTAGTTTATATAGCTACGTACGAGAACGCTAAATTGCTTAACCCAATTTCTACGCCAAAATAAAATCAACAAATCGCGTAGTACCTTAATTGGATGTAGTCTCAATTTATTCAGTAACTACATTGAAACAATCCAAAACATATCTTAAGACGTTGACAATAGCTAAACCGTGGTCACTGTCAGACTGCATAGAAAACAAAAAGAAGCGCGATGACACAACGCTTGTAATTTATTGTAAGAATTTTGCAAAATATTATCGATATATTCAAAAATAAGTTGAGTAATCGAAAATCAAAAACAACCAAGTTCTGCATTCAAATAAGACATTCTTGTTATTAATTGTTATTAATGAAAATATCAACGTAAGTTGATATTAATACAGATATTTTGGATTAGAACTCAAGGTATAAGGTTAGTTTACCGTTAATTTGTATCGAGTTTTTTTCTTTAAAGCGTGTGTTGGTTATAACCAAGTTCTGAAATATGTGTTCAAGATTAACATAATTATTATATTTTTTCCGCTACCACAAACTATATAGATTTGACAATTGTTTTGTTTATGTCAAGTCTACTTTAACCGTTTGCCTGTTGTCAGCGCCTTAACACAATACTAGCTATACAAAACAATACAGTCACCCCTTATCGCAACCCAATCGTAACGAAATCGCGTTCCTAACAAAATTAGAACACAAAGAAAAAACATGCACTGAATACAGAATACAGAGAAAATAATCGAAAAATGGAAATTGAAAAACCGAGGAAAGTTTTCGTACGCATAAAGTAGTGGGATCACCTGGCGACGTAGTTATGTTAGGGCTGGTCGAACATATCTTGTTATTACGTGATACCAATGAAGATCGGCTAAACTCGGGAAAATTCGGGTAACCTCGGCTGTGCTCGGTATTGGAGACCGAGTGTTTTAAATTGGCTGTTATACTGAGTGTGTTGATAGCAGTGGTTTTGGGAGTATTAGGCTGAATAGTGAATATCTTTTATATTAGTTTCTTTTTTCTGCTGGTATAGTGTGTGAACGTGACTTGGGTGGTTAGCTCCTCGACTATTATAAAAAATAAATGTGTTAAACTGAGAATTGAAATATGTCGACATAAACGAGTCGAAATTCAAAAATCTATCATTTCAAAATAGTGAATATTATACAGGTACCTAAGTGTAAGGAAATAAAATGTGATCTTTTAAATAAAAAAATTGTAGGAGCCATTCTACTAGGAGCTAAACTCAATTTATTTCATTCTATCAAACTCATATCAGCAGCAAAATTCTATTTGCATTCACGTGTAACACGAAAACTTTATCCAGAACAAATATGTCGCCAACTATGAAGCTGTGGGTACAAGACGAGTATTACCCCTGTATTTGTAACAGACAATTTCAACTCGAACTGTTTCTGTCGCACTTTATCCTAGATTGTGTAAAAGAGAAACCGAACTTTCTGTCGAAAATGAAAACGGTGATTAATACATACGTGCCCCTTGTATTTGTTAAGGATAATTTCAACTTCGTCTCCTGTCTCACTCTATAATCTATCTATATCATAGTGTCAGAGGGAGAGAGAAGAGATCTTTCTGTTGAATATGATTGGAATTTTGGTAACACGATAAGACGAAGTTGTACACCCACATGTAATTTTGAATATATCAAACGTATGTAGAATTAATTCGTGGAAACTTAAGTTTATAGGAACGTGTCGTATCGTGTTAGTTTCTAACTCTTGGCAAGTTGAGGGGATTATAAATACCTACTCGTATCGCGTGGAAGAAAACTGTTTACCAAGGTTGATTTCTAAGAAAGATATAATAATTGTAATGAGATTTTTATTTGGAGGACCTAATTTTGTTATAACGAAATCGTGAGATTTTGATTTTGTTGTTATTTTATTTTATCCATGAGGCTTATTTTTTTCGACCATAAAATCGTTTGAGATAATTATTATGTCTAGACGATAAGAACGAAAATATTACAGACATTTTACTCGCAAAAGGAATAGGGATGTTGAATTTTTGTCCGTCAGGTATATTATAAAAAAAAAACATGCGTGGTTGTCTTTGGAGACTGCTGATGGAAGTGCAAACTAAGTAACGCCATTTATTACACATCTACGAAAATGTCAGGAATTTATATTGGCTGAACGAAAGCTGTAGCTCCATTGAAACAATTCCAAAAAAATAAAACAGAGTGCGCTGTCAACAAATTCTACTCTCCCTCCGTCTTACGAATTTTCGATCAGGTCCTGACGCCTGACGCGAGTTTTACATTTTTTACCCATCCCAAAAAAACGCACAACGCCGCTAAAAAAGTTTTGACTTGAAAATATTGAACACGTATTTTTTAAATTTTTTTTTCTTAATCAAAAGATTACGGCAATACATTGAGTTAAAATGTAGCATAACGTCACTCTCCGGTAGATTTTGTACTGACTTGTGACGAAGCGAGGTCCTACTCTCTTTACTGTGTTTTATATAAATCAATTTTTATTAATAAACTATGATAAAGCAAAACTATCTAATATTTGTTTATTATTTTGACTCACGGACTAAATAGTTTTCTTTTTTTCCCAATCTACATCCCTATTCCTCGAATCATTATTAATTCCTCTTCATTTGTTTATAAGGCTCAAAATAATAGTGTCAACATCAGCATCGTCCCAATACAAGAATTCTCTTTTATTCATCTAATTACGCCGTATATTTGAGGTCAATGTCCTTTCAGATCTTGAAATTATACCGGGAACATTCCATCGAATGTCAAGCAATCAACATAGTAGGTATCTCAGAGGCTCTTAATTAATTACTACCGCTCCCCATTCGCAGGAACGCGGCGTAACACACTTACCTACTTGGTAATCGATGGGGCAGATTGATTTAGTCATTCCGTATCGTTTAATTGAAGATGAATTTAAGCTTTGTAAATTCTAATATGAATTTTTGCATTTAGTCAGAATCTATAATTTAATCTGAAAAAAAACATGCGGGCAGTCTTTGAGGACTGCCCATAGAAGTGAAAACTAAGTATTGTTATCTAACGAAAATGTCAGGAATTTATGTGCCTTGCTGTCAGTACAATATTGAAAGCTGTAGTTTCATTAAAAAAAAAAAAAACAAAAAAAAACAGAGTGCGTTCTCAACAAAAAAGTGCTCAACGCACCTTCCGTGACGATGACGCGAGTTTCTTGAATTTTGTTCACCCAAAAAGTGCTTAACGCGCCAAAAGAATTCTTGGCCACTAGCGTAGAACCCGCTCAACCACTGCATCACCCATATCATCAAAAATATTTTTGATTGTTTGTTATTTTCATCATCTATCGAAATTAAAAAGAAAGTAGGTCTTATTCATCTTTTCAAGTCAATAACTGACTTGAAAAGATGAATAAGACCTGCTTTCTTTTTCACAATCCAAAGGACTACCCAAAAGTACTATTGTAGTACTTTTGGGTTGTCCTTTGTGTGATAAGTGAAGAAAGTGAAACAATAGGGTTACGGTTGACAGGAGAGAGTGGAAAAAGAAAACGTGTTGCTCCGACCACAAGTAACATGCTCAATACTCAATGTTTTATTTGCATACTCAATGCTTTATTTGCATACTCAAATGTGTACTTAGGTGGTAAGTTAAAATTATATTTATGTAATCATTATGGACCCTGTCGGGCACAGAAAAATAGAAGGAGAGAGGAAGCTTTGAAAAAAAACTTAGCTTATCATCAGTCTTCTAAATCTAATATTATTATATCAGGTTATGGTTTATTTAATTTTTATTCTTTTTATTTAACATAATACATAGTTTACTCAATACTTACTTACTTATTTGATTTGAAGTTAGCACTTATTATTTTATCGTTGATATATTCGTTGAACTAGCATTTTTTTATTAATAATTGTTTTAGTTTTTTTAATAAATATATTCAGTTTTTCTTCTTTTTTTCTTTTAGGTACATGGACAAGAGCAAGAAGACCATGATTATACTTTTTAAATTAGTTGTGCCCAATTGATGTTAAAATAATGGGACCTCTAAATGAAATTAACATATCACTCTCACACTTAACAGGATATGCATACTTACGCCCTTCTAACAATCGCTTAAGCATATTGGGAACAGAAAACTTATAAGAAAACTCTTCAAATAAAATAACTTTATGATATCCTTCACGATATCCTTGCATAAAGAATTTACCAACACCAGGATAAAAAACATATTTCATATTAACACGACCAATTAAACTTTCGATATAACTTGATTTACCAACGTTAGAAGGGCCATAAAGATACAACTGCTTTCTTTTCAAACCAACAGTACGTAAATAATCATTCCACCACATACACACTTCAATAGTCCAATTACCATAACAATCATTCATGGGTCTCAAGGAATGCCAATGAACGCCACTGACGGTGTTGTCCCAGCACCGTCAGTGGCGTTCATTAGATCTTCAGGTGTATGGACATGTTCTGGACGACAGCCCACTCACTTGGACGGGTCTATAATCCCATAATTTGTCAAGTTGTTAATTTATTAGTAGGTAGGATAGTAGATTTACAATACCGAATATGTTATGTAAAATATTTCATTAATTCAAGTCCCTACAATTGCACCACGCATTTTCACTCCTAAGCTTAGGATCCATCAACATTTTATATCTCAAACAAACTACATGTTATGAACTAAAACAGCAAATTGTCAACAAATGTTACTACATAATTGACGAGCTACTCTACCTACCGTAATATTTACTGCATTGCGGATCCGTAGGCCTACTAATGTGTTTGTATGTCACATTTTTTCTAAACGCGGTGTGGTACAGTCGTAACTTAGTTTGATTATACCGTTTATGAAGGAGTTCGTTAGCAGTGTGAGGTATTTAGTGCGACCTTTTTTCTATATTTGAGAAAACAAGAATATTACATGATATCTATTTTCTTGAAAGGACTGTTATGCTTACCAATAAAAGATTTTCTGTGTAACAGATTTCTAAATAAAAAAATCAGAATCTGTCACATGAGAATATTCAATTTTTGTAGTATAATTGACTAATTTTAATAATTGTAAACTGACATTGAAATGTAAAATAAACCCTTATGGTGGCTCTTTTTAATTTTACTGGTAGTAACAGATGCAAATAGTTTTTGTTTAGATTGGTTTACATTATAATGTAAAGACTTGAGTGATTTTAAATATTATTTCGTCTTATTCTACTTTTGTTTGAATGTGTTTGTATATACTTCTGCATATACAAACATATTAAGCATAGCCCTCTCCATTGCCCTTTGGTTCTCCAAAGGGCAATGGAGATGGCTATGCTTGGAGTTTCCCTACGTGATCGAATCAGAAATGATGAGATCCGCAGGAGAACCAAGGTAACCGACATAGTTAGAAGAATTTAAGTGGCAATGGGCAGGGCACACTGCTCGCAGAACAGATGGCCGATGGTACCTAAATTTTCTGGAGTGGCGACCCGGTACCGGAAGACGAAGCATTGTAAAGGCCGCAGGAATCCGTTAGACGCGGGAAGCACAGAATCGGTCGAAGTGGCGGTGCTTGGGGGAGGCCTATGTCCAGCAGTGGACGTCTTTCGGCTGATAACACGATACAGAACCAGTATTTAATTCAATATTTAAAAAAAAACAGTGAGTCTTACAATAGTCGCATATGATGTGATGTCTTGGCTGACAGCCTCTCGGAAAATGGGTAAGTAATGTCTGATGGCCAACTCTAGCACCACTTGTGCTCATTCGTCAAAACAAATAGTGCGCGCTTCCTCAGCTTCCTGTTACACACTTCCGTCCCTTTTCATGAGATCAGTCCCACAGATTGCAGGAAAGCGAGAGGAAATATGTTACACATAAAACAAATATAAAAGCTTATAGCCGACGAATATTCTTGTCTTCGTTCTTACACACAAAATGCTATGTTCAAAAAATCTAACATCCGACCTCCATCAAGCTTGCAAATCAAATAGGTACTTCTTTCAATAATACCCGAATTATCTTTAAAGTCTAGCCGACAATATCGGATTTCATATTCCAAAGCCGGCTTTAACAGTATGGTTCAGCGATTTCATTAAATTTTATACGGGACCAACTAGAACCTATCTCGGTACTTTTATTAAGTTAGTTATTTGAAACTTAACTACAAGTCTGGCAGGTTATCGCTCCAAAAGTTTCAGCTTTTACGTTTTCTCACGGGGAGCCGTTGGAAAAATATGCGCGGTATCTACGCTGGGGAACGGAGCAAAAATAAAGTTAGAATATAGAAACTTGCATGCGCTAGCGTTATATTATTGACTAGTTAAGTTTAGTTTAAATTGTGATTTTCTGCTCCTGATTCCAGTTTGTTAAAAGATTTTTTTTGTTTTTATTTTTGCTGTGAGAAGTTTGTATTATTTTCTGCAGCTAATGGGGTAATGGGGCTAATGGGGGAGAGCAGTGGTAGCCCAGTTGTAGGTCGTAGGTTCGAACTTAAAGCAGGCGCTTTACTTTGTGTAAATAATTTTATCATCACTGCTCTCAAAACGGTGAAGGAAAACATCGTGAGGAAACCGGCATGTCTTAGAACCAAAAATTCGAAGACATGCGACATCTACCAACCCGCACTGGGCCCGCATGGTAGATTACGGCCCACTCCCTCTCACAGAGAGGAGGCCTGTGTCCCAGCAGTGGGATCATTAATAGGCTGATGATGATGATGAATGAGGTTGTAAAAAGAAGTCTATTTTATAGAATGCAATGGTTTTTGGAAGGATCAATATTAAATCAAGCAATATGAATAACTAAAAAGTTCTCTGAAGAAATATAAAAGATTCCTAAACTTCAATGTAATCTACCTTTAAATTTTCCACTTCTACGTTTGTAATCGCAAGATCAGCACAGCGTTTTTATTTACTAGTTTATCAAAGTAAACAAAAACATGATTGAATGATAAACAAGTGTTGCAGTTTAAAATATTAACTGAAATATGTGTGTTTCTTCACCGTACTGAAACAGCAAGAAAATAATATTCTAACGCTGAACACATTTACAAGCATGCTCTTGGCACCTTGCCTAAACAAAATTCTAGAAATATTTTCTCCCAGTTCATACTTTTTTGTGATTATAAACTTTGTTACTACAAAATTGAATACCTAGAGGCATGTTATTATTTTTGAAGAGTTTGTAAGTTATTGTATCTGTTGGGGCGATATGTTACCAAATATTTTTAATATGTTTAGATTTACTTACGGAATTTTAAGGGTTGCCTGAATAGTTTTTGAAACAACAGCCAATGAAGTAGAGTTCGTATTTGTTAATATTGAAATAGTCAGACAACACCATAATTATTTAAAAAAAAAGATAGGTACCTACGCCCTTAGTGTGTAGTTCCTTCTAAGGCCTTATAAGGCACCATATAGGAAAACCCGGTTAAGCAACTGACAATCTCATAGGTTGACAGTTAAAACTAAATATTTACTTTAAAAAATATTTTACTTAGTCGACTAGCTAAACTAAACTAGCTTTAATAAGGATGCATATCCGGTACGGCTCGCAAATCCTTCCTTATCCTAAGAGCACGTCTTCCTTACCATCACCGCGCCACCCGGTCTACTCCTTGATATGCTTGGCTTTTGAAGTCCCATGAAACATGACGCTTCATGGGCTAGTCCAAATCTTGGGGTTCATTCGATTTATCGAGTCTGGTTAAACCACGTTGGAATTGGTGCATTTCATTTATTCATTCATTCAAATAAACTAGTTTCAATAGGTATTAAAGTTCACTGAGATTTAATTTCAAAGTTCCTATTTCATGTTTATGCGAATGAAATATTTGCTAATATAAATAAATAATCTTCTTTCATTTGACTTCAAGAAATTGCGTAAATTTCAAAGCTAACTTCTATGTTTTTCTTCGTGTTCAATTTTATATTTTCATCCCAGGTTAGCTCAGTAGCAAATAAACTAATAATGTTATTCGTAATCTAATATTTAATGATGTCTACGGGAACCTTTAAGTCTGAAGAACATTAATAAAGTAATCCCACTTCATCTAGGTAATCACAAAATCTAGCTCAAACTTAATAGCGTCAATTCAACTTTTTTGATGCTCTATTACATACTCGTAACATAACACCACGCTTTGATTCCCCGAAGGCTTGAGCAGAGGTGTATCTATAATACACCCAAATTTCGCCAGTTATGTTTAAATCCCATGTAATAGGGGGCGAGCCTATTGCCATCAACCGGGCACAAATCCAGACTCCGGGTACTGAGAAATTCCTGTTCTTGGATGTTCTTTAATCATGAACATAGATTTTCTATGAGTTAGATTATAGGATATCACTATACTTCCCGTGACATAATTTCTGACCTCCATGCGGGCGAAGCCGCGAGGAAACGCAAGTAAAGAATAATTGTATTTCATTAATGAAAATATTAGCAACCATCATTTAAGTCTATAATGGAATCTTTAGACAGAATAATTGAGTACTTAATAGATTATTACTTCTAGCAAAGATGTTAGTACATTAAATGATAACTATGAAGTACCTAGGTAATGTCTTTAGTGTTTAGTTTTAGGCATAATTTATTCAATTTCATAGGCCTCGCGCGTAATGTAGTATTTGATAAAGCTATTGAAATATTTAAACGTCTAGACTCTGTATCGTTAGTGGCCATTATTACTGAACCTCTGTTAATGATGTCTGATTGAAGTGTAGCTAGGTATAGTGGGTAATTTGTAAGGCGTAAAACTGGAGGTCATAGTATTGGTATCAGCATAGAAAATTACGGGTAATTTGACGCCTACAAAATATAAAACACTTCTTCAGAGTTCAATTCTGTCGATTGAGTCCTGGGTTAGATTCCCGGGTCGGGTAACGTGTTATTGGGTGTTTCCATCTGGAATTTCTGAGTACTAGCCCAGAGTCTAGATTTGTGCCCGGTTGATGGCAATAACCTCGCCTGGCGAAATGTGGAAGTACTACAGGTACACCTCTGCCTAATCCTTCAGGAATTACAAGCGTGTTGAGCAGTAGTTTAAAATAATGATATTTTTCGACTATATTTATTGACATCTCTCTTTATATTTGGTCCCTCTTGCCTCAACTAAAACTAAGTTATCACCCTCACCCTCTAAGTTATCCTCTACCCTGTATTAAAACAAAAATCTATTCTTTTTATTCTATTGCACTACAACAATGAATTTATTTACTTTGATACAAAGACAAGGTAAAACTAAAACACACCCCAACAAAAAGCTGAGTGCATTCCCCTCCATTCACTCGAAAATTCAGCAAACAACTAAAAACAGAAAGCATAAACTCAAAATAAGCTACTATTAATTAAGGTGAGCTACTAAGATTTTCGCAAAAAACAAATTTTCATTTAAGTTAGCTGCTGTAAGCACCTACTTCCATTCAAAACTGGTCTGACGCAATCAAGGTAATGAAAACAAGCCACGGTCTGCTTTATAGTAAATATTCAGTGGAAATTGTAACAGCCGCTACACACCGGTTTAACGTTTCACGAACCGTCAGCGAATTGTAAAATGAGGGCGAAATTGCTGCTATTCAGTTTTGTGTTTTGTGAGGAAAGAAGCTAATTGGTGGATGTATATGATGCAAGTAAGCCTGTAAAGGTGCAGGAAAAAACACTCAGAGTCATAGGATCCTCACGTGTATTACGCTATATTTTTTTAAATCCTTACATAATAGTGCATACATCTATCTACATATATTTATATAAAAATCAATTGCCGCGCAATAGTCTCACAAAAACTCGGCGTGACCGACCGAAAAACGTGGCTCGACCGATTTGAATCCATTTTTTTTTCTTCTTTATTCGCCGCAATATGGTAGTTTAGGAAAAAAGAAAATTAAGAAAAAACCCAAGGAACAGCCGAAAAATCGAAATTTTGTCTCATGTGGTACGAAATTATGTAGTTTTAAATAATGTATTATTGTATCTACCGAGAATTGCATAATTTGTGCTTGTTGACAGTCAGAAACAGTCAGTCACGGTGCTGCTTTATTAATAAACATAACGCGGTCAAAAATCCTAGCACCTTTGCTCGCCCTACAAACTGTGAGTGAATGCATACACGTATTACCATACTGAAAAGCTCCGTGCAGCAAAAATATTCATAGCCATCATTTCGTTAACAGCTGAACATATTGAAATAATCATTATGCATAGCAAGTTGTAGTATTTTTTACTGAAGGTTTTCACAAAGGAGAATCGTGTCGTTTTATTTATTTATTTAATCGAATGTAACACGGAACGCGTAATCATTTAAATATATCACGTAGTATTATGACGAGCTTACAGCGACAGTAAAAAATTTACTGTGTCGATTAAATGTCACTGTGTAATACTCGTAATCTAAGTGTCACGGTCGACCCAAGATTAAAATTATTAAATTATTGATCAGATCAGGATATCCCTGACTGTCGTTTACCGAAAAATTCGTGAGGGAACCTGGATCAATGGGCTGAAATCGCTATCCTCCAGGACTGCAAGCATGGTTTTTCTAACTGAAAAGACAGCTGTGCTGCTGGGGAGTTTGTTGCGCCACTTCTTCTTCCCAGCTTAAGCAGTAGGAATTGGTGAAGGGCGAGCGTTTTGCGAGACTGTCTTATGTAATTTTGACGTTCGAAAAGTTCTCAACCTTGTTTGAATAAATGACTAAAATTTTTTATTTTGGTGATTAGTGCTTGCAAATTCTCTGTATGAGATGAGATCTTGGCTTTGCTTGCAGTGAAAAGCAACTTTTGTATAGTATAAGTCAACAATAAAAATATAAAAATAATTGCATCATATTCAAATTTGCAAGTCCGATACAGGAGCAAGGATTCAGAAGTTATTTAAATTCTAGATTTAATTAGAACTAGCTCGAAATAATAATGTAATTAGAGCAGGTGCTCACTACTTTTGCCTGCATAATAAATTATTCCTTCGTTGCATTTCACGAGACCCGCGGGACGGACTGTTTTATTAGTACAAATTCATAGTCGACACCACAAAGTAAATATTACAAATGTTACGTATAAGTTCTTGCTGTAACTTTTCATCTAGGGAAAGTTCCAGAAAAGTGGAGAAAAGTTATCTACTAGTTCGGTGCATATTGCGTGCTGGTACCCGTCTTTAACTTTTCTGCCGTAAGCACATTCGTCACACATTTTTGTAACACGCGATTCTGAACAAAAGTTTAATAAACCAGCCGTTGGGAAAGCGAAATGGTAATTTTTCAATTACCCCTGAAGTGAGTTCAGAACTGTGTTTCCATTGTTTTGATTTCAGAATTAAAGCCATGATTTTATTTATCTTTTTCGGTTTGTGACTTGGCTTGTGGCTAAGTAATAAGTGTTATAACAGCCGCACAGCTCGATCGATCAGGTTAAGCTACGCTTGCCACGGTTGGTCTGTGGATGGGTGACCATCTTTACATACCATGACCGCTCCGTGCCTCGGAAAGCACGTTAAGTCGTTGGTCCCGGCTGTCATTTGAAAATCTTTAACGTCGTTACGGGTCGCCAGAAGCCCGAAAGTATGACAACCAGTCTTACCAAGGGGTATCTTATTACCCAGTAACTGTGTTGTGGAGGTCAGAAAGGCAGCCGCTCCATGTTAAATACTGGTATTCAGCTGCATCTGGTTAGACTGGAAGCCGACCCCAACATAATGGGGAAAATGCTAGGCAATTTGATTGATTCGTCTTGACTAGTTGATTTTGTTATTCTAGTTATTTCTGTATTTGCAGTATTTGTATGAAAACTTAGCTTTTCCTCTATAATTTAAGAAAATAATGCTCTCATTAGTCTCGGAAAGTGGCCTCAACGGTATGGGGTACCAGGGTGTGGTTGGGCAGCTATGGCGGAAACTATGTCCTACCTGTGTAGCTGTGTCCCAACAAAAGGGGACAGTGACCACTATGTTACCACCGACGATTCCGTAGATGTGGCGAAGTTTTGGGGCAACAAAATCTAATTCACTGTTGTGACGGCACGACAGTGAATTACACATGACGAAGATAAACTCCCGTACTAACTGTAACTGTGTGTGTAACTGTCGTAAAGATCCCGTATGCACCTGTCACCACTAAAGCTGCGCTGCGCGCTGGCGAGACGAAGCTACCCAAACCTTAGCAGCCAACTTTATAACACTATAAACGAAACCTGCAACGTATACCCTTTACCTAAATTGAAATGTAAAACTGTTGTTAGTGATTTTCTTCAATAGTTAACGTACGATGAGAGTGAACAACTCTTTGCAAAAAAATCTTACTAACCCGTTTTAAGAACAGATCTAAATTGCTCCTTTATTATCTGTTTTTATACTGTAACGTATACTTACGACACACACAACTAAACCCACTTACAAATCCACACATACACCCACACCACACACAACCACTCCTTGCTAACATAATATTTTTTATTTTTTTTAAGTGATTAGTACTTAAGATAAACTAAGTTTATGCTTACAATAGTGCAAATTGTCAATGAATTATAAGAGGAAGGCGCCTGTGTCTGTAACACAGTTTATACTAGCACAGACACAGAAGTTAACTCTGTCTCAAATATGCTTAGCGTTTTATTAATATAGTGGCACTTGTATGTTTTGGTTGAGATGGAGAAATTGTATAAATTGGCTTTTTGAATAAAGGATTATTTATTATTTATTTTACGAAGTGTATAGAGTGCCGCGAGTTTCTTGTGGCACTCTAGTGTCACTGCCTCGGCCCGGCTAGGGTGCCGTGAGCGTTGCAATGTCACTGTCACTTGTTATTTAGGTTAGGTT
This sequence comes from Conistra vaccinii, assembly GCA_948150665.1. Lineage (NCBI taxonomy): Eukaryota > Metazoa > Arthropoda > Insecta > Lepidoptera > Noctuidae > Conistra > Conistra vaccinii. The sequence goes on from OX411324.1 coordinate 2,466,625, forward strand.
AGGTTAGAACTGTGACCACACAACGCACGAGCCGAGCGAGCGTAGCGAGCGGTGCCGCGGTAGCGGCCGGCGAAGTGCCAGGGTCAGTTTAGGCACAAGAGAATGTAATGTTTTGGGAATGTGGTGTTTTACAGCGATCTAACCTCTACAATCAAACAAAATACCAAGTGACGTGACTTAGTGACAGTGACAATGACAATCCAATGCTTGCGGCACATGAGCTGGGCCGAGGCGGTGTTACTAGGGTGCCTGTAGTGGCACTTTATCCGATACGGATAGAGTGCCAATGGTGGAACTCTATACACTGCCTTTTATTAAACTTCATAACAATGACGACAGAAAATGAAAAACAACTCAGGATATGGTTGCGGTACTATTTAGGGTTCCGTACCCAAACACGGAGCCGTATTACTAAGCCTCAGCTGTCTGTCCGTTCGTCCGTCTGTCTGCCAGCGGGGTGTATCTCATGAACCGTAACAGGTAGACAGTTGAAATTTCCACAGATTGTGTATTTCTATTGAAACACGCGCATACAAAAAGATAAGAGTAAACAAATTAGAGAACAGAAATAGTCGGCAGCGGCACGTCATGACTGTGACAAGCAGGCTTCCACTCTGCATAATGCTGTGCTATGGGGGACCCACAGTACAGCGCTGATTTTCAGTGGTCAACCGAAAAAGACGTACGGAAATTAAGTCAGGTGAATATGGTACAGAACCCTTCGTGTGCAAGTCTGATTCGCTTTTGGATGGTTTTTCTTTTCAGTTAAATCACTAAACAATCAGGAGTAAGCATTTTAAGAGACTATTAGTTAAATTTATTTCCCTTTTAAACTCAGAAGTTATGACAACAAATGTAAAGTTGGGTTGGATAACCTATAAACTTAATGACGTGTTTTACGTTTTAAATAGGGACTTTTAAAATACCTAAAGATTTTGTTACTGCTCAGATTAATCCGGTCCAAGTCATGGTGTCCCTATAAGATTATTTAGATCTGTTTCTGGCCAAATAGGAGCTCGTGGCTAAGTAATACCAGCCGCAAGGGTCGATCAATCAGGTTAAGCTACGTTTGCCGGGGTTGGTCTGTGGATGGGTGACTATCTTTACATACCCAGACTCCTCCGTGCTTCGCAAAGCACGTTAAGCAGTTGGTCCCGGCTGTCATTTGAAAATCTTTAACAGTCGTTATGGGTCGTCTGAAGCCCGAAAGTCGGACAACCAGTCTTACCAAGGGGTATCGTGTTACCCAGTAACAGGGTTGTGGAAGTCAGATAGGCAGTCGCTCCATGTAAAATACTGTTATCCAGCTGCATCTGGTTAGATAGGCAGCCGACCCCAACATAGTTGCAAAAAGGTATGGCGAAATAGTTGTTTCTCGCTGTTTATTCATTCATACGACGTTTTAGTACTTATAGAACATTACTCGTTCCGTGGAAAGGACACGCGTACACTAGACACATATCATAACAACAGACAATGTGATTGTAATCGAGTTGAGTGTATTGATTTCAACAATACAATACGTATAATAGCGTCTACAATTAAATTCGAATCAAACTATCATGTGGTTTCAGTTATTAATTATTTATAGGTACGCCACAATTGTCAGTGTAGATAACAACTATTTTATAATTATCATAATGAACGTTTTATGTTGATTCGTTTCTTAAGCCGCGATTTCGTTTTTTTTTTTTTGTTTTGCTCACATAACTAGATCGTCATAACATCACGCTTAAATTTCCAAAAGGGTTGGGCAGAGGTGCATAGCGACTGTTAAAGTCAACAAGAAGTAGGTTTTATAGTACCTATAAAACCTCTTTTTATAGCTTTGTTTTTACTTTTCTTAATTTGAAATATTTTATATCTTCTTTTGTTTCTTCTTTTTCTTCTATTGTGTCATCTCATGTATGCACTAACTAACTAAATAAATATTTTATAATATTTCAATATTTTGTTTGCCATCTAACAGCGACCCACAATTACTAGTCGTTCTTATGAAGATAGAATTATAAATAGGACAGGTAAGAATTCACCAAATTATAAAAGACGTTAGAAGGCAGTCATTTTGAGGAGCTCGTGACTAAGTAATTACAGCCGCACGGGTTGATCCAACAGTTTAAGCTATGCTTGCCAGGGTTTGTCCGTGGACGGGTGACCATCTTTACGTACCAAAACTGCTCCGTGCCTCGAAAACCACGTTAAGCCGTTGGTCCCGGCTGTCATTTGAGAGTCGATACGGGTCGTCAGAAGTCCGAAAGTCTGATAACCAGTCTTACCAAGGAGTATCGTATTACCCAGTAACTGGATTGTGGAGGTTAGGAAGCAATCGCTCCATGTAATTGGTTACGTGCATCCGGTTAGACTGGAAGCCGATCCCAGGACCGTGCCTCGAAAACCACGTTAAGCCGTTGGTCCCGGCTGTCATTTGAGAGTCGATACGGGTCGTCAGAAGTCCGAAAGTCTGATAACCAGTCTTACCAAGGAGTATCGTATTACCCAGTAACTGGATTGTGGAGGTTAGGAAGCAATCGCTCCATGTAATTGGTTACGTGCATCCGGTTAGACTGGAAGCCGATCCCAGGATAAGTAGTTGGGAAAAGGTTAGGCAGATTGATTGGAAAGCAGTAATTTTGTTACTGTCTCTACACTTTCACATATCGAAACAATTCTTAGCTGCACTTCCTTATAAAGCCACGTACCTATTTGATAGTAACGCAAACGTCGGAAAGATGAAATGATTTCATGATACCGTAAGTATTCGACTGTTATACCCTTTACATCGAAATACAGCATTTCAGCTTACTAGGTACAGTGTGCCCAAAGAGCCTTACTGCCTTTGACAGTTAATGCTGAATGAAAATGTACGTTAATGGTCGTTATGAGTACCTGTGTACAGTCGAACTGTATCGAAAGCCTCACTGTTTCAAACGAAATTCAGCAAAGAGCTCTTAAAATAAAGAATACTGGTCTATAGAGGCATCCTGTAAATATACGCGTCAATAACTCTTTGAGCATCATGTAGGTCAGTTCAGAGTTCCAGAAATAACGTGGACTGTAAGTCAATAAGTTTAGTTAGCTTTAATTTTTAAGTGCAAAAATGTATCGTTAGGTAACGTTTTTCCAGTAACTATGAGCGGAACACAGTTGCAGCCTGTTGCTCAGGATACGTACCTAGGACATCTGGTTACGGAGGACTTATCTGATGATGCAGATTTGGACAGAGAGCGTAGGGCGTTGGCAGTTCGGTGCAATATGTTAGCCCGCAGATTTGCACGTTGTAGTACGGATGTGAAGGAATTATATTGTTACTTAAAAATCTCCATGTGGCATCAAAAAGTGATGTGGAGCGGCAGAATTGTATGTATGGGGTTCTTCCAGAGGTCTTTCCATGGAGCTAAAACGTGGACAGCTTTAAGAACAAATTGAAGATTAGATCTCAGGTGGCGGTGATCTTTGCTATTCTATGGCTTACTCGTACAAGCTGTGAAGATGTTTGTTCCTCTATTGTGTATAATCGGCTGAACGGATTTGCCACACAATTGGTAGGCCATTTCCCGAATAAACACATTAGGTAATTAGATATAAAAATCCCTACCGTGAAACCGGCCATCATTGCCCATTGCGGATATCCTTGCCCAGACACTAAAACTAACTAAAATCTTGAACTTTAAATTTTATTTTCAATTCAAGATTTTCTCTAGGTATTTACTAAAGAAAATCTTGAATTGAAAATAAAATTTAAAGTTCAAGATTTTAGTTAGTTTTAGTGTCCGGGCAAGGATATCCGCAATGGGCAATGATAGCCGGTTTTACTGTACTATTTATCTCGGTACAATTTTTTTTGTAAAAATCAACTGCAATTAGTTTTACAGAAAACACGTTGTTAGGGAAAAGGTCACTACTAATCTTAGTTTGTTCGCAAACTACTGTTAAGATTTCTGTTGACACAAAAATTTGTTAAAACAGGCTATTATAAAATGTCTGTCTGCCTAAGGAGGTATCAGAAGACTAGACCAAGGGATCTAGTCTAGTGGTTGCAAGCGCTACTGTTGAGCATGAGGTCCTGGGTCCGATTTCCGGGTCAGGCAGAGTGTTATTGGGTTTTATCATCTCGAATTTCTCAGTAGCCGCTCGGAGCCTGGATTTGTGCCCGGTTGATGGCAATAGGCTCGTCCCCTATTACATGAGCCATTAAAATAACTGGCGAAATGTGGTTATGCTATAGATACACCTCTGCCTTACTCTTCGGTGAATACTGGCGTGATGTTATGTTATATAATATCACCTTAGAGTTTATTTATTTAAAAAGCACAGCCACATCATATACATTAAACTTATGCTAGAAATAATCTTAATAACTAAAGGACTAATGTACATGACAATTACGGGGAAGAATTAGAATTCCAGTTATAGGTAACTAAACTTATTGACTTACAGTCCACATCATTTTTAAAACTCAAAACTGACCTATATGACACTCAAAAAGTTATTAACGTGTATATTTACGGGGTGCGCCTATAGACCAGTATTCCTTATTTTAAGAGGTCTTTGCTGAATTTCGTTTTAAACAGTGAGGATTTGAATACAGTTCGACGATACAATTAAATTCATAACGACCATTAACGTACCTACATGCTCATTTTCATTCAGAATTAACTGTCAAAGTCAGTACGCTTTGTGAAAAAGCTAGTCACCTCTGTCACTCCATAATTAAGACGAATCTAACGACACCTCATAATATGCTAAAATCCATCAAGAAGTTTCAGCTACAGACCGTGTCAAAGAAATAGACATATACACAGATAGTCTCAAAAAAGGTAATTTAGTAAAAACACCTAAGTTAGATAGACTATAGATAGAGAAAATAAATCAAATCTCGCTTGTTTTTTTTTCCACTTTCTGTAAGTTTGCCATCGCCCTTGTTAATACCTATGTACATGTTTTATTTGGATTTAGTTACTTCCAAAAATAGTACAACAAATACATTTAAATTATATATAGAAATCACACATAAAACTAAGTGAATTAAATATTAAGCAGCCTTTGAAATTATGTACCGCCGAAAATATTTTTGGGTCTCTTTCCTCGGAATGTATTTTTAGAAGTTAATTTCCGCTGAAAGGTCGAGGTAAGTCACTTCTAAGTTTTAATTATATTATAGTAAATAAAGTAAGCATTAAAAGGAAACATTTTGAAGATTGATTCAAGTTTGAGTGCTCAATCAAATAACAGGAAACTCAAAGATTTAAATCGATAGATTTGTCCTCACCTACTTATGTCACGAAAAAAATGGCCATACTAAGGACAGTGAGCTTACACTTTTCGTATAATATATATGTATTATACTTACGCTGCTTGAGATTTTCCGCAGCCGCAGCTGTATATCCGAGCTAGGAAGATGGGATGACGCAAGAGTCGGCACTCTTGCGCCGTGTACACACGTTGCGTCCACCCACCTTCCATGGAAATAAAAATATGTCGTCTGTCGTCTGTCTGTTTTTTTATTTTATTCATTAATATGTTATAGCAATTGTGCCAATTATGTTAATAGGCAATTGATTGTTTCCATGTAGTAGTAGTAGTATTGCAACACTGGGTATTGTTATAGGTTGTCAGTAAAGTGAGCAAATAAGTTGTTGTTAATTATGTAGGTAGACTGGGAACAATTCAATTTCAAGTTCAGTTTATTTTTTACCAGCTATTGAATGTATTGTAGTATTAATTGGGTAGGTAGTGTTATTTTATTGTAGTAAGTAGTAATTAATTTAGCTAATAGTGATTGGACAAACAGTAGTAGTTAGCAATGAAGTTTATTTTATTTGGTAGTTTTTCCATAGTGATAGCTGTCCTTAGTGTTCAATTTTGGCCACAGTAGTTATATATTTATGTTGTTTTTTATTTGTGAGCCAGTAGATAAGTTATTTAGATTGTAATTATGGAGTTATGTTGCATTTAAAAGATGTATGAAGGTTTATCAAGTTTGAGTTTTGCAAAGTTAGAAGTTAGGTTAGGTTATTATTGTTATAATCACAATGTTTGTAAGTAGTTGATTTTATCACAGATTTAGGTTAATTATGGTTTGACAGCTATTCATAGTTGATTTTAGAAGTCACAAGTCACTTTTTAGAAAAATATGCACTTCACCGCTGCCAGCACAGAGATAAAAGTTTTTAAAATTAAGTTACACAAGAGTTACACATCAGGTGAGTTCCCATTATGTACAGAAGTAGTAGATACACATAATTAGTAGACACAATAGGTTATACAATAGATAGAAAAGACTTAAATCTATACCGCTACGATGTGTAGCGAGGATAGTGAGTGCGAGGGCTCAGTCAGGTCAGCGTGTTAGGTTTGGTAGGATAGTTTTAGAGTTGGGCGCCACTGTAGCAGCTAGGGCTGCACAGGGTAGGCTGCGCAGGCTGCCAAGAGATAGGTAGGTAGTTAGGTAGAAGAAAAGAAACAGCTATAAAAGTTAATACATATATTTAGGATAAATAGAACACGGCTAGGTCGCGGATCAGGTCCTGTATGCTGTTTCTGAGCTCTCGCACTTATAGATAGATAGGAAGGGTACCGTCCTTGGCAGCACGTGGTAGACGTGGGGGCCTGTCAGCACACGCTCCGCAGTAGTAGGGCGGACGGCCCTCGTAGGACGCCAGGTAGTGAGCGTCGGTAGCACGTGGAGACGTGGCCTGCTTAGCACAGGCTTTCGGCGGTAGGCCGTAGGTAGGCGTGCAGTACTGCTACGCGTTAGGTTGAGGTAGCCGGCAGGAACTAGTAAGGGGTCCTGCCCTCAACCCGTATGGTGAACCCCTAGATTCGGGGCACATAGTAGATTATAGGTTAGCTGTCAACGGTACAGCGAACGGAAGTCAAATCAGAGCCCAGAGCTATACGGAGATAGATAGTGTTGTGACATGTGTTTTAGTGTTGTGATTAGTAACTTACTAAATATCATTATAGCAACACTCGACTATTCAGTTGCACAACGTTACAGACGACATGTCTTTATTTCCAAGAGACCTCTTGTCATCGTCGCGTGCCAAGCCATTGGGTTCTAATATAGCTGGAACGCCAACGGTGTCAAGGGTTTGTTTGCTGATGTCGTTAATATTCACATGCCGCGCTAAGCGACCCGCACTGCGGCTGCAAGGCAGGCCCTGGTGTCCGAGGCTGTGGTCAAATTCGCTACAGCAAGGCGGAAAGTCGTTTCGTCGAACAAAGTGTGAGTGTTTCGGCGACGGTAGTGCATGAAGCATTTTTATTCGTCAGATACAAGAAGTTTAATTTATTGTAGTATGGACGTACCCCACCCTGTAGAAAACATTTACTTACAAAAAGATATGTAGATATATCTATAATTATGTCCATAAAACTCCTGAACTCTAAGGTACAACAGGTCACATATAAAGTTACACGAGTATACTTCGCTTATTATAATTTGTCAACTTTTAACATATTCACAAGACAAGAAGCCCTTCATTTGGGTAAAGACATACGAGTATCTTTGAAAAGTTATTCGACTTTACATCATCTTCATCTTGTTTGAACTCCGTCTTTGAATTAATGGGCTTTGAAGTAACTTCAATCTTCTTTTGAACACGTGTTTTAGTTGAGCTAAAACTGATTTATTATTTTATGTAGCTCCGAAGGTTGTTATTTAAATAAATGTGAAGTTTGAGAAAGTAAAGGTGGAATTGAGACGACGATTTGTCTGAGATATGAATCATAAGAGTCGATATTTCGAAATCAGAATTATTATTTTCGTACATTTCAGAGGAAATTAAATGTGAATGATAGACAGACATACTACGCAATACCAACAATTTATTGAATAAACAAAACATTTTACTGTAACTAATCCGAGCATATTTTTAATAGGGAACTAGGGACAAAAAAAAATTTGGTGACAGATAAATTATAAAAAATTATTGGATATGTATTTTTTCTTTTTTTACCTAAACAAAAGATTACGGCAATTCATTGAGTTAAAATGTGGCATGGCGTTACTCTCCGGTACTGAATTGTGACGTAGCAAGCCCCCACTCCAACTTTAATGCGTTTTATCTAAACCATTTTTATTAGATAATGATAAAGCAAAAATACGTGTCTAATATTTTTTTATTATCTGACTGACGGACTAAATAGTTTTTTATTTTCTTAGTCAACATTCTTATTGGCTGCAGGAATTAATTAGGCTACAAAAACTCCACCTTTTAAAGTAGGTTAAAATGACATGTTATTTCGCTTTAAATATTACACCCTGTATAATTAAGATGGTGTTGCCTCACCAAATATTGATGTCACCTAAATAAAGCCCTCTTTACTTAATTATAGAATAATACGAAGAAGGCCTTACAGCGTTCCCACGAATTAATATTTTTCATGTACGTAAGTGAAATTTAATAAAGCACAGCCTTGGCGTAAAATCAGTGAGCGGCCTGTTTTCTACGCAGTAATTAAATACCTATGGAGTTTTCGTTCCATAATTACGTGATAAACCTTTTGCGGTATGATTTATTATTTTTGAGCGTTCCTTTGTTTTGGCGTCAATTTTCTTGGCCTTTGCGTTTCTTGAAACTTTTGCGGTTTATGAAATTGAATGTGAAAAAGTATACCAAACACAGTCAGTGGAGTGAACAGGATTTTGATTATGAATTTGCGAATATATACCTTTGAACCGTTAAGTAATCATTTATATTGGTGTTGTAGAAACAGCTCACTCTCATTTGTGACTTCGAGCATTGGGGTTGCCAAGTTGTACAGTAATTCTACTACTTGTCACTCATACGTCATACATAACATAATCAGCCTATAATGTTCCCACTGCTGCGACACAGGCCTCCTCTCTGTGAGAGGGAGTGGGCCGTAATCCACCACCCGAGCCCAGTGCTTATTGGTAGATGTCACAGCTCTTCGAATTTTTGATTCTACACCATTTTGAGAGCAGTGGTGATGAAATTATTTACACAAAGTAAAGCACCTGTCTGGGTTCGAACCTACGACCTACAACTAGTAAGTCGCTGCCGATACCACTGGGTCACCACTGCTCCCGCTGTCACTCATAACAGCGTATTTTATTTGTTGTAGAATGCATCGCATGCAGTTGAAGTTTCAGGAAAATACACACCGCAAAATATACATTGTAAAGACAGTAAGTAATTGTTAAAAAAAATTGAATACCAACTTAGATTGTCTGTATATTCAATCAAAACTGTCATTCTTTTACAGTTGTATGAAATGGCTATAATACGGCAAATTGACGAAGGGTGTCAATTTACTTAGCAAATAATTGACCTGGCTATATTTTACATTGTATTGTATATAAGGATCATTTGTTTTTTTTTATAAATTGTATATTTTCTAATTTACCGTGAAAGAAGCAATGTACTATTACAATAGACTTGTGAAGTTTTCCAATATTTCGCTTTTGTGTACCCACGCTTTTATTTTTCCCGCGATTGTGATTTTATTCCTGAGAGCTTTTCGACGATATTTCCTTCTGTGAAGTCACTTTATATTTTAGTTTTATTTGTCTAAGATAATGTACTTTGCTTATGCCATTTTCTGTATTATTTTGGTATACCGTTCGTCGCGTTAGTCAAAATGATATTATAGTATTTTGAAAAATATGTGGACTGCTGAGCTGTTCTAGGTTCGATTTCCAAGTCGGACAGTGTTATTGGGTTTTCTATCTGGAATTTCTCAGTAGCAGCCCGAAGTCTGGATTTGTGCCCGGTTGATGGCTCAACTTTATCCAGTAACTGGGTTGTGGAAATGTGGAGGTCAGATAGGCAGTCGCTCCAAGTAAAATACTGGTATTCAGCTACATCCGGTTAGGCTGGGAGCCGACCCCAATCTAGTTGGGAAAATCAGGATAATTTCAACAAAGTTGAGAAAAGGGTAGGCAGATGATGTCTCTGTATTAAAAAACATAAACTTTTGATAAATGATACTTGGGACCATACTTGATTGCTCTGTATTAATAATGTAGGTAGGTAGATTATAAAGCGAAAAGAACTTCTTTTCAATTATTCTAAAATTTATTTATAGAAAAGTGCTTATTTAATTTCGTTTATGATAAAAAAAAACAAAACACCGATTATTATGGAGAAAATATAACTATCAAAAATTGAACTACTATTTAAAAATCATATTGTGTCGGTTTGAGCTATACGAGAATAGACACAAGTAAACAAGTACCAATCTCGTGTAAAAGATTAGCCAAACAGCGGTTGTCTATTTAGGTTGTGATGGACATACATATCTAAGTATAGGTTCTATGAAGGTTTTTTGAACGCTTACCTAACAATAGTATCAAAGGGAAAAAGAAGAATATTCATAAGACTGACAACGTTTTCTTGTAAGTATGATTTTGTTTTTGAAAATTTAAATATTTATCTATGTAAAATAAGTAACCATCATGGCTATTACACACAGTGCCGGCGGCATGGCCGCCGGCTTTTGCCGCGCGGCACGTGCCTCAGGCTTTTGCTCCTTCATTTTCTTTGCGTTTCTTTCTGCGGCTTTGTGCGGCATGGTCGGCGGCAAGGCCGGCGGGCAGTGCCGCCGGCCCAGTGTATAGCAGCCATTATAATGGTTCCCAAAAATTCAAAGATATGTGACATCTACCACTGGGCACACGTGGTGGATTACGGCTCACACCTTCTCATTGAGAGGAGGCCCAAGTTCCAACAGTGCTGCAGTGGGAACATTATAGGCTTATTGTGCTATAAATTATGCTATTATGGTTCCAAATAAAATGACAACAACTTGAATTTATGCTTAATTAAATTCTATTTGAATACTATCAATGCCTCAGTCGGTCTGAATGAACCAAGGTTTTAAGAAGCTTATAGTTTCTCAATAGAGGAACAATCCTCATATTCTCATAAATTTAACAATGACAGGGCGAACCCAGAATCCATTTGTTGGTCGCGAATGAATACGAATAACCTTGCATAATAATAGTCCAACCCGAATGGTGGTCGTCCGTGGTTCGACCCGAGATTACAAGGATCCTACAAAGCCCTAATATTGTATCACTATGTATTAATATGGTTGTAATATTAATCCAATAACGTTGTCAATCTATTTTACTAGGGAAGTGAATTTATTATTTGGGTAGTATTTTTGTAATGAGATTTAGGTCCCATGTGGAAATAAAATATATTTTTATGACATATGCGGTGTCTGCATTAGAAATTCAATGTAATAAAATAAAGTTTTATCGGCGCTTTATTGCTTTGTAGACAGCTACGTATTCAGCGTAGTCTGCTACGGCGTAGTCCGCTACGGCATAGCGTGCTATATTAAAACATGCGATAGGGCAACGCGCAACTTACGTTGTTAAGAGCTATCCTTTAAACTGAGTTTAAATAAAAAAAACTATTAAAGCTATAAAACAAAACTTTGAAATATTGAAATTAATAATTTGGTAGTCGATGTTGGTTTTTTTAATGGCTGCAAGAAGTGTGCAAATTGCAAATTGAATATTTTGTAAATATTTTTTGTCTTTATTTGAAAAAAAAAAAATCTAACAACTTTATTACATAATTTATAACCGAACAACCTCAAAATAATAATTCTACTGTGCATATTAAGTAACTTGAATTTTTTATTAAATTTTCTCATTACTACAATAATATACTAACATTAAATAAAGTAGACAGAACTTTAACACAACCCACAAACTGCTCACAAATATAAATAAGCGTATCAACCTTATAATTAAAACGATTCCAAAAATTGAAGAGAGACGCAACGATAAAATTAACTTTCCCATTACACTAATAACTTGAATGAAAGTTCTTTAATGTTTCGCGGCCCACAAATTATTGCCACAGGTGTCAGGAGACTAACAAATTTTGCGAACTTCGAACTTTCGGAAAAGTTCTGTCCTAAACGAAGCCTTAAGTAGGCTGGTTTTTATTATCTTGGCTGTCTTAAGGTTTTTGCTGGTGTACTTAATTGGCATCATGCACGCTTTGGGCCTATTTTACGATGTCCGAATAGCCACTACTTACCGAATACATTCAAAAATGGAATAGAATTTGTATGAAATAATCTGCCAAGTAAGTTATTAGGAATTTAATCGTAGGTGGTGAAACAACCCCTTACAGGATTACGACAAGTGCGTGTTTGCAAAATTAATAAAAAAAATGACTAAGGCGTTTAAAAATAAATAAGGAAATATTTAACTGATCCCCTAAAAACTTATTGGCATTCTAATAATAATTTATTTTTAGATAAATATTCTGTTTAGTGTTTTCGCAATTATGTTGGGGTCGGCTTCCAGTCTAACCGGGGGTGCACCTGAATACCAGTATTTTACATGGAGCGACTGCCTATCAGACCTCCACAACTCAGTAACTGGGTAATATGATACCCCTTGGTAAGACTGACTGACCGACTTTTTGGATAATAATTTTGGATAAAAACTACAGTACCTACAATGGATTTGCAATTTTGAATAATATTTAAGTATTTTTTATTTATTTATGTGTCGTCGTGTTGTGTTAGTTTAAAATGAATACATTTTGATACAGTGGTAAAATTGTTAAAAAATTTAATAAACAAAATGAGGCAAACTTAGAAACAACTCCACAAAGTTATCAATTATTATAAATAATACAGAAAGAAAGAAAAATATTTTATTTGAGACACGCACAGGAAATACAAACAGTAATTGTAAAAACATAATAATCATAATCATAATCATAATATATTTATTTGCGTAAAACATGGTATAAAATAAACAAGAAAATATAAACAAAACGGAGTATTTGTGAAATTTACAAAATATAATCACCTGTGCGAGGCCAAAAAGGCTCCTATCTCAGCATAATGCTGCGATATTTAAAGAAATAATAAATACCGCAGCGCTGGTATTCTGATAGGGGGCCCCATGCAAGAAACTATTATTTCGCATTTTCTATCGAACTTCCAAAAAAGTAATTAATTTATATTTGGACACAGAGACTAATATTTAATTTATCCGTCTCTTAACTTCGTATTGTGCTGAATAATTAATATTACCTAGTAATTGTAGCTTGACCTCATATCAAGTGTGACCTTTGTGACCTTTCACATTATCAAACATTCTCCGGTCACAGACCAGCTAAGGGCAATGTTATTAACATCGACACTGAGTTATTATAATGGAATAATAGATGCTATAAATCTTTGTTGAATGACTGTGACCTCTGTTATAAGATATTGCATGGCAGACTGTGGTAGACCTAGTTATGTGTAGATTACATTTGGTATGAAAGTGGACCACCGCACCGGTCGCTTCTTTGATAAATGAAAATGACGGTGGAACTTATAGATTTTAAATGATAAAATGAAATGATTTTTTTTTTCTGTAAATAGGTTCACCCCAGTAGCACACCTCCGCCGCGAAACCATAGCAGTGAAATCGCAGTAGCTCAATTTAATGGGAATTTTGCGTAGCGGAACATGTAGCGTCATGTTCCGCTACAGAAAAAAAAAATCATTTCATTTCATCAGTTGAATTTAACTACTGCGGTTTCGCTGCTTTGGTTTCGCGGCGGAGGTGTGCTACTGGCGTTCTACAAACACTTTTACACGTCAATAATATTTATTTATTTATACTTCAAGCACAGAAATGTACAGAGGCGGACTTAATGCCATAGGCATTTTCTACCAGTCAACCATTGGGTGGTTCAGAGACAAACAGTGGTATGTGCAATTACGAAAAATTGAGGACTAAACATTTTTTTAATATAATGATACACAGATACCTATTACAAACTATAAATAGTATATATGTATATAACTAATTATATAGTATAAATATAAGAACAAATAAGTATACACAAATATACTAAAACTATATTTTAAAAACTAGATAAGCTCGGCGTTTGCTATCTGATGACTCTGAGAAGAAAGACCGAAACAAACTCAAAGATCACAGTCTCTTTTAAAGTCCGGAATTAATCTTGGTCAGAAATGTGAAAACCATTTAGGTAGATTGGTGTCTGAAATAGTTTTGCACGACTCGTAATGCGAAGCATTAGAGTGTGCCCTACGATCGAAAACATTTTTTTGCCCCATTTCTGCAACTGTTTTTATTGTTACACTCCTGCTAGTACACAGAACCTACTTAATTTATATACCATTGTATAGATGATTAAATGGAGATTAATACTGTACTTTTTACCAATTGATTTAATGCAGCAGAAATGAAGAAAACATCAAAATAGTTGAAAAAAAATTCCTGTCCGTCAATTTATGAACCTTGAAAACATTGTAGCTTGCGATAAAATCAATTAATTGAGTCAATTTTTTTTTAATACATTCGTTTCGGCCATAGAAGGAACCCTATTGAAAATGGCTCTTTTATTCATAGTAGTTTAATTATATTTAATAAAATACTAACTAAAATATAATATCTTTATCTAAATATTTCCAACCTTGACTAACGTGTTGCCTAGCAACCCACAACTTAAATATCTAAATAAATAGTCTTTGACATTAGGTAAGGGTTGCGAGGTTAGAAATTTACCCATATTGATGGGTAAAACAGCAGTCAAAACATACTTCATGAAAAGTGATAAATTGGTAATTTTTGTTAGAAACTATGTTTTGAATTTATTTTTCGTTTATGAATGTGTGTTATGAGGCGTGCAATTTTGGAATTTCCAAACTATCTCTTGGAAAATATTTTATTTTATTTTTTTATAAGTAATATTTTTATTTTATTGTCGTCTGCATCATGTTACCCAATAACTGGGTTGTGGAGGTCAGATAGGCAGTCGCTCTATGTAAAATTCTGGTACAGCAGATTTTTATTGACTGTAGCAAGCATATTCGCTTAACGTCGTCGAGTTAGTGGTCAAAAGTAACCTATCAACAAACAATAAACAATAAACAATTTTTCTTTTCTTTTTTTTTTCTATCCAAAGTAGAAAAAAAAACTGAAAATGGTAACGTGGACAAAATAACTTGCTCAATCATTTTTATATACAAGACCAAAAGTCAAACTTAATTCTAATGGAAATAACTTAGTTTCCTAATTACCATCTTACCAAAGCTTAGGGGTGTCGCAAATTCGTTTAAGAGCTAAATTCGCCTAACAGATGGATTCCTGCCACAACAATAATCCGGACCCTTTGGGCACGGGACCGTGAAACCGTAGGACGTAACAGGTAGATCCAGGCAGGAGTAATCCTTAAGTGTAAAGACGGAACGATCAAGGGGTTTTAACTCTTTGATTCCTGTGCTTTTGATTCTTTGATTCTTGTACCTTTGAAAGATGAAGTTAAAGATCGATTAATTAGGCGAATTAACAACGATTAAAGCCTCATGACTTGTACATTAAACTGAGGAGCTCGTGGGTAAGTAATAACTAGCCGCACGGGTCGATCCATCAGGTTAAGCTACGCTCGCCGGGGTTGGTCATTGGATGAGTGACCATCTTCACATACCGAGACTCCTCCGGGCCTCTACTTGCTCGTGATTCATCTATGGCTCTCGCTTTAAATCCGTCCTTCATTCACTAATTGCATAATATATAATATACTATTTACAAAATATAACTACCTACATTTTACCCTTATACACGCCTTTATACACGCACCAATATTTCATCTCCAGCACATTAACATTAACTAACCTAATAAAACGCATTAACGCATGGTACATAACTAAATTATTACATTCTCTTTCGATAACGAACGTGTAATATAATTTGGCGTAATAAGTGTTAGTATGCATCGTCTGACGTACACGGAAATATATTGTTTAAAGGGATTTCCTCATAGCAGAATGTCCTTTGAAGTTTGGTCTATGTTGTTAGAAGTTAGCGATTAGATCGAAAATAGAGCCATAGAGTTATCTGATCAGGAAATGAATGTCAAAAAATACAATACATAAAAGAAGATCGATCATTCTAAGAATGACCGACTATCAGATAAGTTTGAATCTAAAAGGTTGTTACCATAAATTGTGTTTCTCAAGTTCGCTGTTTAGGTAGGAGTAGTTAGGCGATATTAGTCCATATTTGAGAGTAGAAATAGAGATTTGTATCGCGTGAGAGACTGTCCTCGAATCGGGCACAGCGGGGCTTGACGGATAATATGCAAAGGGTCCCCGATTCGGGGTCACCGGGATATTAGCGGACTCGATTAGCGTTAGTTGTATTTAGTTTTTTGTGGTGTAAGTGCGCCTTAATTTATAGTAAACAAAAGTTGTACAACATTGTTACAGCAAAATGTTTTATGTTGCTGGCCATACGCTGCTGACAGAGGAAAAATGTTTGGTTGTAGCAACTTGTGTTCAACTTGTTATGCTTCATGATAAGTGCCTACTGCAAAAATAGCGCTAACAAACTATTACTGTATGAAATTGGGAAAGATTTTTTGCTAACATTCAGTAGGTAGTTATTTTTTTCATTCTATTTTCAAATATCGCAGAAACTTAAGCCTTGTGCCAAAAACCAACATGTTGTCGAGATAAAATCCAGATTCTGCTCCGGTGCAAAACTGGCTTGTTACAGTCAAATAAAACAAAGTAGGTATCTATCTACCTGTAGGTAACTGCCACGTGTGGCTTTAAGCGGTCCACCAGAATGTCGCATAGAGCTTCGGTTTTTAGCGAAAAATATTATACACATAACGTCAGAAAGGCCTGCAGAGTGGACACAGGCACAGAATCGCCGCGCCACAGTACAAAAAAAAATCGTGGCGCCGAAATTGCTCTGAGGGCACAAATTATGACAAGCATGCCTACAAAGCCTTCCGTTTTTATACGTCATTTGTGTCCTAGTGCCAGTTTACGGTGACACGATTGGTTTATACAAAAAGTGTTGAGAATCCCTACATCCAGATCTGTCAGTTCAGAACATACATCACATATGCTGTACGGTGAAACCATACACTACCGACGACTAAGCATTTTTACGTAACTTCATTAATTAATATCAATAAAGCAGTTAGTATTCGAATAGCGGTCATCGCGTGTGCTCCATCGCTCCTTTATGTTATAACCTTTGGTCCGTTAAATACAATTATTTATTTAACCTTAAACGCCGCAGTAAAATTGACTACCTTCCAACCTTCTACATGGTCCTTCGAGCCGGATTGAAACACAGGCTGCGTGAACCCTGAAAACATTACACTCCTTTTTGGGCAGTCATGTAATAACAACGTACACCATGTTGTTGCGTTCACAAAGTCAAATTTAAAGTATTTAATTTCACTGTTGGCTACCAATGACACAAGAAACACCATTGCTGAGTTTTCATTTTAGAACTTCCATGTGGAGAAGGTATGTCTAATAACGTTTAAAGTTTTACTTAGGAATTTATTTCGGGTTTACCCGACTGATTCGGATTAAATAATCACGTGGACGGGTTGCGAATCAAACCCAAAATAAATACTTGAGTAAACTGTAAAGTTGGGGAAATTGATTGTTTATCAAATTGACTACCAACTTTAACAAACCACAACTATCATCCTTTGACTGAGTTGTATGAACGGCAAATTGAATTTAAAATTCAAATTCAAAAGTCATTTATTTAAACTAGGCTGAGAATCAGTACTTTTCGAACGTTAAAATTACATAAGACAGTCCCCCAAAACGCCCGCCCTTCACCATTTTATAGTGCTTTAGCTGGGAAGTAGAAGTGGTGCAACAAACTCTCTACCAGCATAGCTGTCACGAAAAAAATATCCTATAATATTATACCAGGATGTAATTGTTATAGTGTGTCAATTTAACAACCAATTAATTTCCCTGACCGCACACTAGGATTTTTTTCTGTGTTATAGTGACAAGATTTAAATCATTCCACATTAATAACACTGTAAGCCCAGGTTCGCATGGGCGTGTTTTTATCGCGGCAATTTTTTTTCATACACTGGATTTTCAACTCTCGGTATTAAGCCGAGCATTGAGAATCCAACAGAGAGCATTCAGCGCGTATCCCAGTGCGTTAAGAAAATACACTGTTGGATATTCAACTCTCAGCGCAAAGCAGACCATCGAAACACCAACACGCGATAGAAGTGAAAACTAAGTACTTTTTGATTCTCGCGTTGATGTCTTTCGTTCGCTAAATATAGCTCATGGAAATCGTTAGGTGAAAAGACGCGAGTTCAATGATTTTTGTTCACCCAAAAAGACTCAACGCGTCTAAACAAATTTTCACTTAAAAAAATAATAACACGTCCGGGCGAACCTAGGCTAATAGTATTACGTTTTTCTCTCGTTCTACTTAATATACATTTACATTTACTAACCTGCAATATTACAGCATCCAAGCAGCAATGTCCACAGGGGCAGTACGCGAGTCGGGCTCGCGTGGAAAGAACTCTCCATTTTACATTTTCCGAGGCACTGCACGAATATCCCAACACCTCACAAAATCTTCAGGATTACATTTAGAATGAAATTTTCGTTTATACCATCACGTTTTCTTGTTCTGTAACAAAATAAAATTCAATGTTAGAAAATGTGGAGGATAATATATACATTTCGTTAGTTTTAGAACTATTGCTCTGCATGATAAAATCAACGCGTATATCAGCGTCGTAAATTATTAAGTCGTAGACTATGGAAGACAGAATCAAAAATAAAAATCTAAAATGATTTATTCAAAGTAGGCTGAGAATCAGCACTTTTTGTATATCTGAATTACATAAGATAGTCCCCCAAAACGGCCGTCCTTCACCACTTACTAGTGATTTAGCTGGGAAGAAGCAGCGCAACAAACTCCCCAGCAGGACAATAAGAACTTGATTCACATTATACACACAAGACAATAGTAGAGCAGAACCTTCATTTTAGCATCTCAATATTATACATTACGTTGATCAAGTTGGCTATAAAGAGTACAAGTATTTTTTTTTCGAAGTGTATAGATGGCCGCGAGTTTCTTGTGGCACTCTAGTGTCACTGCCTCGGCCCGGCTAGGGTGCCGTGAGCCTTGCATTGTCACTGTCACTTGTTATTTAGGTTAGGTTAGGTTAGAACTGTGACCACACAACGCACGAGCAGAGCGAGCGTAGCGAGCGGTGCCGCGGTAGCGGCCGGCGAAGTGCCAGGGTCCGTTTAGGCACAAGAGAATGTAATGTTTTGGGAATATGGTGTTTTACAGCGATCTAACCTCGACAATCAAACAAAATACCAAGTGACGTGACTTAGTGACAGTGACAATGACAATCCAATGCTTGCGGCACTTAAGCCGGGCCGAGGCGGTGTTACTAGAGTGCCTGTAGTGGCACTTTATCCGATAGGGATAGAGTGCCAATGGTGGCACTCTATACACTGCCTTTTTTTTTTAATAAGTTTTGTTGGATATTGTTGAATTGTCAATTTCGAACACATTGCAATCATTAGTCAATCTGACTAGCCTTTTCCCAATTATATTTTGGTCGGCTTCAAGTCTAACAGGATGCAACTGATTACCAGTATTTTACATGGAGCGACTGCCTATCTGACCTCTACAACTCAGTTACTGGGTAATAGGATCCCTTGGTAAGACTGGTTGTCAGACTTTCGGGCTTCTGACGAGGGTGTAACGAGTATTAAAGATCCACGAATGACAGCCGGGGCCAGCGGCTTATACATAGTTTCCGAGGTACGGATGAGTCTCGGTATGTAAAAATCGTCACCCATCCATGGAATAACCACGGCAAGCTTAGCTTAACCTGTTGGATCAAACCGTGCGGCTGTTATTACTTAACCACGAGCTCTTTACAATCATTAGTGTGATAGGTAATATGAGTATGATTCTGGTCGAAAGCAACGGAAATACAGGTTTCCCATATCAATCAATCAATCAGCCTAATAATGTTCCCACTGCTGGGACACAGGCCTCCTCTCTGTGAGAGGGAGTGGGCTGGAATCTACCACGCGGGCCCAGTGCGGGTTGGTAGATGTCACATGTCTTCAGACATGCCGGTTTCCTCACGATGTTTTCATCCACCGTTTTGAGAGCAGTGGTGATGAAATTATTTACACAAAGTAAAGCGCCTGCTTGGGTTCGAATCCACGACTCGTAAGTCGGGGCCGTTACCACTGGGCCACCACTGCATGGTTTCCCATAACGTAAAACCATTTTTATATTTTGAATTTAAAAAAACTTAAATTCATATCAATTAAAACAACTAGTTGTAAATTAATTTCAATTTGCTGCAACAAAGCCAACTCTGAAAGTTAATTTAAGATTATTTTTCATACAATATCACCACAACAAGGGCGACGGAATGGCGAGCTAAAGTCATAACTTTGAACCGCGCCCGTAACACTAATGACCTGAATTTAACCCTGTTACAAGTATTTAGCTTAGATATGAGGCGAACCGTAATTCTAGACTACATTCATAGTTCAATCTGTCTAGCCTTTTCCCAACTATGTTAGGAACGGCTTCCAGTCTAACCGGATACAACTGAATACCAGTATTTTACATGGAGCGACTGCCTATCTGACCTCCACAGTAACAGGGTAATACGATACTCCTTGGTAAGACTTGTCAGACTTTCGGGCTTCTGACTGTCAAAGATCCACGAATGATAGTTGGGATCAACGGCTTAACATACTTTCCGAGGTACGGAGGGGTCTCGGTATGTAAAGATGGTCACCCATCCACGGATCAACCCCGGCAAGCGTAGCTTTACCTGATGGATCGACCCGTGCGGCTGTTATTACTTAGCTGCGAGCTAAAATGCTGAGTAATAGAAAATGTTATAAATCGAAACATTATTGTAAACTGAAAATGATAGAAATAAGCTTTAACGAACGTGGCCTTCTGTAGTTTGTAACGTTGTAACGTTCCCTTTTCTTTTTAATTATTCATAAATCACATATTTAAACGTTAAACTAAGCTCTTTCTAGGCATTTTTATATTTGTTTACATATTTAAAACCAAATTATCAAGTTCCAACATATTCACAACAATAAAACGTCAAGTCAAACCACAGACGTAATAATATTAGGGATGTCTTAAGTTACTAAACGTAATTAGTAAGCTGATAACGCAATAGTGATGTGCGCGGTCGGCGTATCCGAACGCGTGAGTGAGGATTGCTGACCTTGGCTTAACCTTAGCGACACCGCAGTGATTTTCACTCAGGATGACCAGCACATTCGAATTCCTGCTACGGGCGAAGACACACGTTCACTTGATCCTAGATCACATGTGACCATACGTGTTCTTCGCAATTTTTTCAAAGCCTAAAGCAGGCAACAGTTTTAATTGACTCATAGTAGTCAACCCTATTAAATTCTGTGTTTTCGTAACCCCATACTGGGTAAGTGTTGAACAGCTAACTATGTTTTAGATTGTGTGTACCTACCTATTTAGGTCAACTTAAGACGTGTGCCTTTTTGCTCATTTCATTATGTATTAAATTAATTGCCTTCAGCTTATCATGCAAACTATTTGCCATTAGCTCTGCACATTTTTTTATACTATGTTCATTCACTCAAAATGTGCAAGTCATGTCATGTATTTTCACTTCCATCTTTGTAACTCCGCACTGATTTGTGACATCCACACACCACCTTCATTAAGCGCACTAGTACATCTCGCTTTGCTTATGCTTTGGTGTCACAATCAGCGGAGATGACAATTTTAGTCATTTTGTGACACGCTGGACGTTACGTTCCAGGGTCCAAAATTCCGGCTAGCAAGTCCGACTTCCGGCTACGCTTCCGGTACCTCATATACTGCACAAGTTCCGCGCCGGGTTCATATTTACCCGCGTGGCCGTCGAGCTGTCTACGGGTCAGGCACGACCATCTGCCGACCTACACCGTTCCTGGCGTCTGCAGCGTGGCACACCCGCTGGGGTCATCGTCGCGCCAGGCTGAGCCAGGAGAGTACTGCGCTACTCCCAAGGGAGTTGAAAGAATCTTGTGACCATAGACCTACCTACCCCATTTATTAATATACTTTTATGCTGACAAGGTTACGTGGTCTTATTTCTACCCCACGTAAACCCATTCCGTCACATTGGCGCCCAAAAACGTGGTTTTATGGTCACAATTTTTTTAATTCTCCTTGGTGGGTACTTTTTTTTTCCTGTTGGTGTTCTTGTGTGTGTTCGTCGTGTTGTAAGACGTTTCATTTTTATGGTTGCTAGCAACTGATGCGTACGTGACGACACATTTATTCTTAGGAAATTGTTTTTTATTTTTTTTTTAATAGTGGGTACACAAGGAACATTTATTTTCTTGTTGTACACCATCTGGTACTGGTACCATAATTGTGTGCGTACTAGCTCGTAGTAGTAGAGCTATTGTGAACAGCTCGCCCCGGGGAAGTACTACCACCATTCCTATTTCTTCCGGTAAGCAGCTTTGCTGTGTGCCGGTTTGAAGGGTTTGGGTGCCGGGTGTAATTACTGGCACATAGGACATTTTAACTTTGTCCCAAGGTTACATTTCCAAGCGCATATTCAACTTATATCGCTGGTAATTGTTAATTTACCTGGTTTTTTTTTATTATTCAATTTAGATTCCTTTTGTTTTTTTTAAAACCTTTTAACTTCAATTTTGTTCACAATTGTACAACAAGTTTTGTGCAGAGTTATATTATAACATAATGATTTACTGTAAAAGAAAAGTATTCTATGTTGTTACTATGCAAGGTCTCGGACTTATAAATTGTAAATATTATTCTTGGTTCACTAAATGTTTTTACGGAAAACAATATTGTTTTTGTGACCACTCATTATTATTAGACAGCTTTAAAACCTTAAATAATTAAAATTTAAAAGTTGTCATTTCTTTTTTTATATAAAAATATTTTCACTACTGGGTACACTCAACAAAAACATTTGGTTTCCAGGTAGGGAAACCAAAACTTTTTTTTTTTTTTTTGTTTTGTTATATTTTTAGCTACGCATGTACACATCAGTTGCACCTGTTGCTATTGCAGTGTTGTTTCCCATAACAATTTTTTTTATTATTTCGGTTAATTTAAATATAAATTAAGGACATCAACCAAAACGTTTCTCTTTTAGTTATAATTGTAACAGTCGGAGTATTTTTTCGTTTGTTTGATTGCTGTTCAACGCTTACCTTTTTATTAAATTATATTGTAATCACATTTAAACTGACACATCTTTGGAAATGGCTTATCCAATCAAATTTATGCTGTCGCACACACGGTTGGCAAAATAGACCGTCTCTAGGCTGGCATGATGGGCACACGCATTCGTGTCGTTCTTTATCAGCGGCATGACCCTACATATGCGTGTCCTGTCTCTCAGTCACGGTTGTCGCCGTTGTACCAGTAGTATTTTTATTTTATTAAATTTAATTAACAAATCGGAGCGGGTGGATACTCCTTAAATAAGCCTTAATCCAGTTATAAGTAAAGTAGCCCAGTAGACTACTTTTCTTGCTCGCTCTTTATATAGCGACATTTTTAATCCTAGTTGGGGTTTGACAATTTGGTTAACTACTAACTTTTAGTTAGATTAAAGAATTTGATTTTTTAGTTCTACCTACACTTCATTACTTTTACTTTTAACCAAGTTTTTTGTTTTTTTCCTTTTATAACTATTGGTCATATTATTATCAGTAGTTGCTATTTATTATTCTATCTGAGCGGTTTGCAACTCAATAAATAAGCCATTGCAGGGGCGGTATAGTTACTCCTTAAGTAAAGCCAAAACTAAAAAGAACTTTATTTCTTGTTTTTATTTATTTTTATTTGAGCGGGTTGCGACTCATAAAATAAGCCTTTGCAGGAGCGGATGGTTACTCCTTAAATAAGCCTTCATCCAATACCTTATTTTATATATTTTCTATGGTAACTTATATTTATATACTTGGTTTTGAGTAGAAGTAGCTACTAGCTCATTCTGATTTGCGCGAGTATTTAGTCAACTACGGACAAAATACTTTTGCACACTTGTCAGGATGCGGACGCACCTCCCTTTTTAGGTGGTCTGCTAGGTTAAAAGGAATATGAATGAATGATGGATAAATGAAGATGAATAAAAGGGCCGTATTTCGGATGGTAGTAAGTGCATTAAGGCAAGGATTTTTACTCAGGTAAAAACCCTAACCTAAGTGGGGGGGTATTGTAACGTTGTAACGTTCCCTTTTCTTTTTAATTATTCATAAATCACATATTTAAACGTTAAACTAAGCTCTTTCTAGGCATTTTTATATTTGTTTACATATTTAAAACCAAATTATCAAGTTCCAACATATTCACAACAATAAAACGTCAAGTCAAACCACAGACGTAATAATATTAGGGATGTCTTAAGTTACTAAACGTAATTAGTAAGCTGATAACGCAATAGTGATGTGCGCGGTCGGCGTATCCGAACGCGTGAGTGAGGATTGCTGACCTTGGCTTAACCTTAGCGACACCGCAGTGATTTTCACTCAGGATGACCAGCACATTCGAATTCCTGCTACGGGCGAAGACACACGTTCACTTGATCCTAGATCACATGTGACCATACGTGTTCTTCGCAATTTTTTCAAAGCCTAAAGCAGGCAACAGTTTTAATTGACTCATAGTAGTCAACCCTATTAAATTCTGTGTTTTCGTAACCCCATACTGGGTAAGTGTTGAACAGCTAACTATGTTTTAGATTGTGTGTACCTACCTATTTAGGTCAACTTAAGACGTGTGCCTTTTTGCTCATTTCATTATGTATTAAATTAATTGCCTTCAGCTTATCATGCAAACTATTTGCCATTAGCTCTGCACATTTTTTTATACTATGTTCATTCACTCAAAATGTGCAAGTCATGTCATGTATTTTCACTTCCATCTTTGTAACTCCGCACTGATTTGTGACATCCACACACCACCTTCATTAAGCGCACTAGTACATCTCGCTTTGCTTATGCTTTGGTGTCACAATCAGCGGAGATGACAATTTTAGTCATTTTGTGACACGCTGGACGTTACGTTCCAGGGTCCAAAATTCCGGCTAGCAAGTCCGACTTCCGGCTACGCTTCCGGTACCTCATATACTGCACAAGTTCCGCGCCGGGTTCATATTTACCCGCGTGGCCGTCGAGCTGTCTACGGGTCAGGCACGACCATCTGCCGACCTACACCGTTCCTGGCGTCTGCAGCGTGGCACACCCGCTGGGGTCATCGTCGCGCCAGGCTGAGCCAGGAGAGTACTGCGCTACTCCCAAGGGAGTTGAAAGAATCTTGTGACCATAGACCTACCTACCCCATTTATTAATATACTTTTATGCTGACAAGGTTACGTGGTCTTATTTCTACCCCACGTAAACCCATTCCGTCACACCAACCGTTCCGTCCCGTTCCGTCCGTTCCGTCTGCATACCTCCATGGAAAGAAGGCGTGAGTTTATGTATGTATGTATGTATTATTGTAAAATGTAAGTCTCTCTGTTTCTTTAGCCGTAAGTGCGCTTATAACTTGAGAATCACTTTCTGATGCACTTGTCATTTTGTGTATAATTATGTCGTAGGATGATTTGATAATTAGATTTTTCGCGAAAACCATATAGGGATATTGCGAAAACACGGATGATAAGACAATGGTGAAAACATTTCTGCGATCAACTTGGAAGTAGTGCTCGCCGGCCGCTGCCACGGCACCGCTCGCTACGCTCGCTCAACACACGCGCGGTTGGTCACAGTTCTAACCTAACCTAACCTATTTGACCCCTTTTTCCAATTTGCTCGCAGAAATGTTTTCACCATTGTCTAATTAATAATTATCCATGTTTTCGCAATATCCCTAGGGTATTCCTAGGGTTTTCGCGAAATTTTAATTATAAAACAAAGTCGCTTCCCGCCGTCTGTCCCTATGTATGCTTAGATCTTTAAAACTACACAACGGATTTTGATGCGTGTTTTTTAATAGATAGAGTGATTCAAGAGGAAGGTTTATATGTATAATATAGTAAGTTATAATTTATAAATTTTATCACGCGAGCGAAGACGCTGGCGGAACCTAGTAATTTATATAAATATGTTCTGGGTAGATTTCAGTTTAGGTATTGTAATTATATTTAAACTTATTACAAGCTAAGCCATATGCACAGCAGTAAAAAAAGTAAAAACCCACATTATTTTACTACAACAAATAGCCTTACTTATGCAACTTAAGTTTATTTACTTGAAAAGTAAAATAAAATGAAACCAAGGCCAACGGATGGCCTTTTCACTTAAAATTCATTATTCCGGTTATAATCCTATTTTCATTAATGACTCAAAGATCCTTGGAAGCTATTCTCGTAAATTAAAAAGCTCGATAATTAACTGTGAGACTGAATCAACTATGAACTGAGAATAAAATTGAGGCTTAATTTTTTGTTGAGTATTTTTCTCAACTTGACCTTCAACTATTTATAATCTTGTCACTTATTTTGTAACATCTTTAATTTATGTTAACTTATGCGTCATTTGCGAGGTTGACTAAGTAGTTTCTGACTCGAATTGAGTCATTACCCTTTTAAATAGCGGTCTTTCTGCTTGATCTCCTGGTTAAAATTCCGTTTGACTTCGATACTAGTTGGAAAATCTCGTAACAAACAATTAATTAAACTTAATACATACCGGATACATTAAAATGTATCTAAAGCTGTAACAATTATTAAACCTCATAAACTCTTCATACTTATTATTTGCAAAATTAAAATTAAAATAGTAAACCACGAACAAAACCGCAAGCATCACAAGTCAACATTATAATTTAAACCAACGCTGCCCTGGGTAGTCCTGCTGACGATACGGACAATATGCATAAAATTTTCATTATCCCGGTTTAGGCAGCATCTTTGCTCCCGGGATCAATAGATAGGGCATGCTCCCAGCCATCCATCTTCATATTTCCTGAACACTGTCTGACAATAACCATTCGTCTTACTAAATTGCTGGCCATGTACCGATTTCTCGGGAACTTTCGGTTTCTATAGGATAGGTAATTTTGCTGACAATAAAATATAGGTAAAAATAACTTAGATGTGTGAATACCGATGTTTAAAAAAATACAAATATTCAACGACTCGACAAAAAATAGTAGAAAGTTTCTACTTCGTCGAGTCGTTGAGCTTCTTAAGTTCTGAGTTGAGCTACACGATTCCTGACATATAGTAGACTGACTGAACAGGTACATTCAAATCTGTGTGTTTCTTTCCACAAAAGATCATTTCAGACACCAATCTGCATGATCGTCATATTTTATAGCCTGACCAATATTATGTCTGGACTTTAAAACAGACTGTGATCTTAAAAGAGGTTGTTTCGATCTTTTTTCTTAGAAAAGTTGGTTAATTTTAAAAACATAATTTATTGTTGACGTAAATTGCAAAAATAAATGGCTTGATACAATTTACAGAAATAAAATCATTTATAATTTACTAAACTTGGTAAGAATAACTACGACTAATTTACACGATGTTTGAACTTTTCCTCAATTGTAGACAATTTAATTCAGTGGAGCTAATTAATAGCTTGTCTAATAAATGATAGACCTTTTCTTCTACTTGATAATACAATATAGAGCTCGTTATTTATAGATGTTTATCAATATTAAACGCTTTTTAAACAATGCCTTTCCTTTTCATTATCACATAAAATTATAATTATATGAAATGAGAGGCTAATAAGCTATTTGAATACGCGTGTTTGACTTCTATTTCAAAGTACCTTTGGATTATAAGTAATTATGAAAATAAGGCTGCTATACGTGGAATTTAACGTCTATTATCACAACATACCATGTTTAACCGACTTCCAAAAAAGGAGAAGGTTCTCAGTTTGTCAGAATCATTTAAAATACAACTACAATTTTCTATTTTCTCTTTTAATAATTATCTGCCTAATCTTTTCCCAAATCTGTTGGGGTTGGCTTCTAGTCTAACTGGATGCAGCTGTATACCAGTATTTTACATGGAGCGACTGCCTATCTGACCTACACAACCCAGTTGCTGTGTTACACGATACCACCACGCATAGCATAACAACCATAGAAAAGGATTTTCTACGGGCTAAGTCGACGGCAGAATAGACAAAACAGATTGTGAATGTTTATCTGTCATTTGTCTATTCTTCCGTCGACAAAACCCTCGTTTCTATTTTCGTCATGCTAAGCATGCTGTACTCTTGTCTCTCTAATTGTGGGACCAAAAGTAATCATAAAAGGATAATGCCATAATGTATGGTAAATAAACACGCTCGCTAAGTTTTAGGGGGGCAGGCAGAAACCGCAAAGTTCTACGCAGGTCGTGGTGACCCCTTCTCTTGTGAACAGAACAGAAATAACTTTGCACGTTCTTTTGGCCTAGTTTAAGTTTTATTATTATAAGGTTGTATGCTGTACATAATAAATAGAGAAAAAAACAAAATTCACTATTCATTTGTCATTTATTCAAACTTGGCTAAGAATCAGCACTTTTCGAACGTCAAAATTACATAAAACAGTCCCATATAAACGCCCACCCTTCACCACTGTCTAGTGCTTTAGCTGGGAAGAAGAAGTGGAGAAACAAACTCCCCAGCAGCACAGCTGTCTGTTCAGATAGAAAAACTTGATTCTATATAATAGTAGGTACAAAATAATTTATATTACGCAACACAAAACATTAAATTAAATTATTTGATATGTGTCAGCTAGCACACGGCAATATAATAATATACCAACAAAAAACACCGAAATCTATACTCAAGCGAAAAACTATATTAAAAAAAGTCGTAAAAAATATTATATAAGATTCTATTCTACAGCATGTCTATGAAAAGTGTGCTACAGGTTCAAACTAATCAACTTTCTCCAAGGGACCAACATAGTAATTGCGAAAAAATATCAGTTGTCCAAAATAATATACTGACATAAAAAGTTCTGCTTTATAAGGCCCATTATAACCACATAAAACCACTTGGGAGGTATTTAAATATTTATTTTGTTTTTATTTTATTTTGTTCTTATAAAAATATTTAAAAATGTAAATAATATGTATATAAATGAAATAAAGGAAATAATAATAATAATAAATATTTATTCAGAATTAAAATTGGAAAAATATTAACATAAAATCTTAGAAATAATTTACAAAGGTATTAATGTTAGATGCCTGTACTAGGTTATATAAACCTGTATCACAGGCGGCATGAGCTCTCACTATATGGTAATTGTAGGACAATAAAATTCTTAACAATATTTAACATTGGAAGTATTGAAATAATGACAAAATTTTATTCATTATTTAAACCTAGTTTACTTAAATACTATTTACCTTAAAATAAAAATAACAAAAAGTCTTGAATACTTAATTTCCTATTTAGTTTGCGTAAAATAGTTTCTATAGATATTATGATCGTAATACATAATGCACATAACAACTTTGTACAATATTCTGACAAATAAATGCTTTCTATTCTATTCTATTCTAGCACTTTATAACCTAGTTAAAACAAGATATGATTTTACGTCAGCAGAATTTGTAAGTGGGTTAAAGTCAATGTTGTTCGACGCTATGTGTATATTCGATTTTACTGCGGGCGATCAATCTGCTTCGACATCAAGAAAAACGGTGATTTGTAGGTCAGTGCAGTGTTTTGTTGAGTCAGCAACAGGCAAGTCTAGCCTTGAATGTGACGCTCTAGGCGCCCTCGTAGTCGATAGAATTGATGTACCTGTACTCCGCTATTCTCCTAGCAGGGCAATCTGCGTCTCCCGTTTTGTGGTTATTGGGCTTTTTAAAGCGTGAGCAAGTTGCACATTTCGGTGTGTCAGCTTTCCTTGCGCATTCTGAAATCGGGTGTCCTTCTTCTCCGCAGTGACCACACGTAGATTTTAGCTCTCTGCATGTTTTTGCTGCATGACCATATTGTTGGCATTTGTAGCATCTGGTAACCAGGGTGAAGTCTCTGATTGGGCATGATGTCCAATTGATAAAAACCCTTGTTTGGGATAATAGGGCTTTACGTATATTCGCTGTAACTTCAATGACGTAGTTACAGGTCGACGCATCTTTCTTCCCAGATTTGTGGCTTAATTTAACCATGCTCAAAAAGGACTCCATAGGCATTGCTGGAAACTTGTCTGCTACGTTCTGGTCGTAAATGCAGCTGAAGACTTCAGTTTCAGCCAAAGTAGTCGGTACACCTATGACCACGATCCGAGGTTTGCGCTTTTTGGGTTCGTCGGCGGTAAGTCCGGATGTAGAGAGCTGGACTGCTTGCTTAAGTTTATCAGCGTCGTGTTTCGTCTCTGTACTAATAATAACGCCTCCATTTTTGGTCTTGCGAACACCACGCACATGCAGCTGCATTTGATCAGGGCGAATGATTTTTTGCACGAGGTCTTTTGTTTCATCACTAGACTTTAATTTATCGTTGGGATAAATAGCTACAGAGCTTAAATTGTTCGGTCGAATGAAATCGTTAGCTCCCTTCTTCACCATATCGGCAAACGAAACATTTCCCGAACCAGAGTCCTTAATCGTCTGCTTGAGCTCCGAAATATGTTCCGTCAGGTTTCGCTTTTCTTGAAGTGCATCAACCGCGTTATATGCGTGAATGGCTTTCTGCTTGAGCGACTGATATATGACTGCCATTTGTGAGGTTCCAGATCCTATTTTACGGCACAGGCTTGATATTTTCATTTTCTGCTCCGTTTTCAGTTGAGTTTGCCATCCGCGGCAATAGAGCAAACTTCATTTAAGTGCTGTTCGATGGCTGACATCCATTTTTGAATCTCGGGCATTGAAACAATATCAGCCGTGGCCGACTCGAGGGCTGGATTTTAAGTGGTCGTCTTCGACGGTGAGGTGGAGGGGTGCACTGGCCCCCTTGGATTCAAGGGGCTGTTATCCATTTTGTATTTTTACGAGTTAACTATTTCTTGTCCATTATTCACTGAAACTACACACTGTGCAAAAATTACAGTTGCATCACGTTAGTAATGCACTAAAGGAGGTCACTATTATTAAAGTAGGTAATTATTAAATATTGCTAACGAGCACGTCTGTACACTACGAGTGAGAAAGTCCTAGTGATTTTCTCACTCGTAGTGTACAGATATGACTAGAGAGAGATTAAAAATGAGAAGCAAACACCGATATCATAATCAGCCTACAATGTTTCCAGTGCTAGGATACAGGCCTCCTCTCTGTGAGAGCGAATGGGTGCCACGGGTGGCATAAAAACTATGACACAAGTTTAGGCACTAACCGCACGAAAAATAAGAAAAGAACTATACGGGCATAGTTCGGGTTGGTGGATGTTACTATGTCTTCTAATAGTTGGTTCTGTGATATGCCGGTTTTCTCACGCGCAATGTTTTGAAATATGAGGTGAATTAGAATAGCGTAGAATACACTTTATTATGTACACCATATGAATTACAGATATAAACGACATAAAAGACAATAAAAATGAAGGTTGATAGTTTCGTGTCTTCAAGAATGTTGTGATTATGATACGAGTAGTCTAAATGAGAGCCTGACAACTAGACTAATCATAACTGACACCGTACACCTACCTACGTAGATGACCTATGAGGACCTATGTAGATGGCATTACTTTGCCGACAAGTTCTAGTAGGTTTTAATTTGAGTCACCCACAGGCAGCGTTTTTTGTTGCACATTTATTTTAACAATTTATTTCCCATTTGAAGTGGCCTAAGTGCGATACTGGCGCCCTCATTTTTGCAAACTATTTTTTGCCAAATTGTATGTCCATTTGCCGTGCTAATTACCTATAGTTCATTTTAGAGATCTGTCAAAGAATGACAATAAATTTTGATTTGAATATACAGATATATTTATGTTGGGAGTATTTCCCTAGACACATGGATATTGGGAAAAATATCCCAGTGTAAATTTTCAAAAAATAAGCGTGTATCATTTGACTTCTGATTTCACATTTCATAGTACTCAAGCGCAAACACAGGATGTGTTAACATTGATACAGGCTTCCAAACTATTTCAACAAAATTTATAGGTAAAACTATTGTTACGCTAACCGAATGTAACAAAAACTAAAAAGTAATAAAAAACTGTTAAGTTGTAAAAATATGCAGAGGCACGCCACAGTTTTTAATTGAATAAATTAATGTTTTAAAATAATATTACAATGGAAATTACATCTCTTTTGAACTCGAAAAACTTTGCGCTCTATAACAATGCAGTTTTGTTATATTTGTAGGGGTATTAAATGCTATGAATTTCATTCTCATTCATTCATTGAATGTCTTGTTTTCTTTTTTATTTATTTTTTGTATATTGGCACTTTGTATCTATATTAATGTTATCATGTATTAAGTTATTATTTTAATTGTGTTTTTGCATGTTGTGCTAATCTTTTGTGTGCACCAAATAAACGATTTATCTATCTATCTATTTAGAAATCGAGAAGGGATGTAAAACACTATTTTATGCACGCGATTTTACCTGCGTGGAGATCCGAAATTATCCCACGGGAACGTACTACCGGGATAAAAGTATTCATTCTAACACAGTTCATAGTTTACCTGTATGTGAAATTTCATCCAAATCCATTCAGCATTTAGGCGTGAAAACGTGACAAACAGACCGACAGATACACAGAGGTACTTTAATATTCGCGTTTATAATATTAGTATGGAAATATATAGATATGGATTGAAAAAAAAACAATCTGCCTAGCCTTTTCTCCTATGTTGGGGTCGGCTTCCAGTCTAACCGGATGCAGCTGAATACCAGTATTTGACATGAAGCAACTACCTATCTGACTCCATAACCCAGTGACTGGGTAATACTGGGTATAACCGATACCCCATCGTAAGACAGACTTGGTCGTCAGATTTTTGGGCTTCTGACGACCCGTAACGACTGTTAAAGATTCACGAACGAATTCGGCTGTTATTACTTAGTTATGCCACGAGCTGTATTTTTTTTTTTTTCAATGTTTGTTACTTGATTACCCCGCCAATCATGAATATTCATTTTGGTGATTCCTTTTTGTTTAGTAGATCATAGTTCATAGGTAGTCCCATATTTATTAACTTTGCTTGGGTAGTTTTTGAGTAAGCTTCAATAATATGCATTTTTCCCAGTTAGTCTACGTGGATGATGTTATACCTAATAAGTTCCTGTCACTGTAAT
This sequence comes from Conistra vaccinii, assembly GCA_948150665.1. Classification (NCBI taxonomy): domain Eukaryota; kingdom Metazoa; phylum Arthropoda; class Insecta; order Lepidoptera; family Noctuidae; genus Conistra; species Conistra vaccinii. The sequence goes on from OX411324.1 coordinate 2,499,700, forward strand.
TTACATAGTAGGTAGTGGTATTCGAATTTGTGTGGGGTAGGTACCACAACAAAAAAGATAAAATAAAAACTATTTAGAAAAAAAAATACACTATAGTCTTTATGTGAAAAATAATTTTAATTTAGGAAGTCGGTGGCAAAAAACGAAAATTCAAAACCAAAGACACCGACCTCCGAAATTAAAGTTATTTTTCACTTTGTAGTATAAGTGTTTTTTTTTATATGGAAATTGGGCATCAGGTAATCTCCACCTTCCTCTCGTACACATCTTGACTCCCAAACGCAGCGGTAAGCTAAATATTCACATTCGCATAATGCTCACAAAGCCGGCCAATTTCTCAAACGTCATTGGCCGTTGTTTCCTTTAGTTCATTAAGTATTTTCATCACAGCTTCAGCGGCGTCGCGTTAAGAGTACCCCGGGGCCACAGTTGGGAACGCCGCTTTTTCTTGAATTTTTAACAGCGCTTTAGTGCTTTGGTACTATTCATAAGCGACGGTGCCATTTAATAATGCACTATAGTTACTCGTGTCTTAAGTGCAAATTGCAGTGTCTGCTGGTTTTTAAGATGCTGCTTACGAGTTTGTCGGTGAGGTAGGTAATGATGTTAAGTTTTTGATGGGGCTTTTAATGGAATATTATTGTGGTAACATTCACTGTAGAAGTTAATTATTTAGTTTACTTAGGAAATAAGACCAGAATTATATAGTAGGTTTTGATAGAGGTATTTCATGTTTTGTTGCTAGCCTTTAGAAAGTTAGTATTCCATTAAAATATTTTAACTCTTCAGCACGTTTTTTTTTTTCTTTCAGTGTTTTTTCTTTATGTTCCAAAAGAGCATTCATTTTATTGGGATACATACACCGCCGGCAATTTTTTTTTGTCGCCTACTCTTGCCTAAAAAAAACTTATACAAAAAAGAAATAGTTTGAATGGTAAACGTATACGTCAATACGTTTATTAAACTATTCTTTAATAAATGTATTGACTGTGGCCTGTATTCCTGACTTGAAAGAAGAGTAGTAAAATAATACCTTTGTTTAAATCGTGCAGCACATCAGGCCCCACGAACTTTAGACAAATTTCTGTGCTTCCCAGCATAAATTTTTCAAATATTTTACGAGTACTAAACTCGTAAAATATTTGAAAAATTTATGCTAGGTCAATTGTAAAGGCAGTTTTAACATAAATTATAAAAAACGGTAAAAAAATCGGTTTCACAAGGGGTCGCTCGACTTCCGACCTTCTTGTATTATAATACATCCTTTCTCTTTCTACTCGCTTTATCCTTATGACTTGTCCCACACAAGATTGCGATGCTATAGATGTACATAATGTAAAGATGATGTACTTTGTAAGTAAGATAATGGTCCGTTGTTGGTTGTAATGATTTCTTACGTGAAAATGGACCTGGAAAATATATTATGACAGATATGCTCAGGAACGCTTAGAACCTTTTTGAAGGCTTTTAAACAAACATAACGCTGTTTTACAGAACATTGTTCGGTACTTTTATTTATGAATGTTCTAATTTTGATTTAATGGATACGTTTTGGTTGAAATAAATTCGCGTTTTGCCTTTTCTCTGTGATTATCGGTTGAAATTTAAGCGTATACCGTTCACGTTGTTTAAGTAGCCTTAGGGACTACTCACACTTATTCAGCTCTACTCAGCTTATGGCCATAGAAAACAACGATTTTGTATGGAGACGCGTACGGTCAAGGGGTCAAGGTGTTATTATCATACGAGTGCTATAGATAGAGCTCAGCACTGTTCTGTCACGTTCAACGCTGTTACTGTACTGTGCTGTACGCGACTGATAGAAGCAGAATTCTATAAGTGTGACCAAAATCGTTCAGCATACGCGAATGGAGCTGAATAAGAGTGAGTAGTCCCTTCTTCATTATTTTTACATAACATTAATAGATTATAGATTAAATAACGAAATATATTTTGTTTCAAATAAATGACGTCTAAAGATTCTTTCGATATACATAATTGAACTAACGTTATCTCTATTCATTAAAAGAGGTCTCCGCAGTCACCATAATTATCACGAGTTATCTGTATTTCATTAACCTTTTTCAAATGAAAACATGATTGATTTCCTAGAATCATTGCAGATTCATTATATTATCATCAATGTGAAAAATGCGAATTACCCGTAATTTGCAGTTTATGAACACCATATTTATTTTATGAATGCTAAAATTCGTATAACTGCAGTAAAAAAACAAAAGGGAATGAGCGATATATTCCCGCGGAAACAAGCAAAAACAAAAAAATTCAACCCGAATAAAAAATTCAATTAATGCAAGCAGATATCTTTTGTCTGCATTATTGAATCGGGGAAATGCTGAAATGCATTGCAAGTTCTATGGAACTGCATTTTGAAGGCGAATAATTGCGTCGCGGCCTCAAGAGAGAATACGAAATTTAATGCGCACTCAGCAAAAATATTGTAGTCTGAAATTCACTAACAATGGAATAAAGCTTCAATATCGATGTGAATTTAAAATAATCCAGTTTCTTTATACCCTTCTGTGATTGATTCGTCTTTAGAAAACGTGATTGCACGTCTTCTATAAATTATTTGGAATATGTTTCTTAGTGTTGACATTTGCGACATCTGTTTCTTTATTGGAGCGTATCTATCACTTTTATTTTTGTAATGAAGTTGTGTTCAAATAATCGAATCGTTTCGTTGATTTGAAAAATGTAGTAGTTCGAATTTATATTCGCTTGGTTTCAGAATACGTCTGATTTTTGTTATATTATACAAAAGTTATCTGCCTCGTTATTTTTGCGCTGATATTTGAATGTTTTATATTTTTCATGAACTCTGACCTTGTTTCGTACAAAAACATTTTAAATAATGAACAACAGGGAAAAAGTAGCTAAACCAGGATTAAGTAAACCAAATTTCACATTTTATTCATTTTTAGATGAATATTGAAAAGGCTTTGGTAATCGAACAATGGCTTAAAACATTGTTAAATAATTTGATCAGAAAGATTACTTTGTACCAAAAATGTTTGACGATGAAAATAATAACCTTTTATTAAATATAGCAGATAAAAATAGCGCGACCTTTGCTTCTTAGCTGTTTAACTTAAAAACTGTGTTGTTTAGTACCTTTGTTTAAACCTTTTTCTCAACGTAATATTATTCAAGAAGTCTACACTTTAGAGCCTCAAAAATAAGATGGGCTACCGTAAAATTTATCTTAATAGGCACCTGCATAAAAATACATTGGGGTGAAACCTTTTTTAGATAGCAAACACAGTGCTCGCCCGCGTCTTCTCTGTGTTATCACTGAGTAGAATCTCTTTATGGGTGGCGGCTATCTATGCGTTTAATCCACTTTCTCTTTTTATCTTAAGACAAGTGGAATGGGTCGCCGTCCTTTGTCCACGATCCCTGATAACAGCGTGACCTTTTTCTTCTAAGGTTTATTAAACAAAAATACACCTGTGCAGTGTTGAGACAATTGTGGAGATTTCATTAAATTCAATGGAGGGTGGCGTAATTGGAATTTTTGTCAAGTTTTTCTTTTTTTTATTATTTTGATGGAAATTTGTTTTCCCCGTAGGCCTGTGAGTTTAGTGAGTCACCATGATAACGGTGTTAGTTGTTACTTTAGTATTTCCGTTTAATGTTTTTTAACTGTCATTGAACACGATTAGATTGCTTTTCGTTTAAAAGTCTATGAGTTCTTAACCGCTTGACCGTTACAGTGGACATCAGATGGGCATAACAATTAAAATTCTATTGTGTCTCGTTAATGACAGCTGAAGGTTATTGTGTTTGTCTATACTGTAAGCTTCCAAGCACCATAATTATGTTTTTATATATTTTTTAATTCGATCTATCCAATCTAATTAAGAAAATATTTCATCTAACTTCACTGAGCTTAACTTTATAAAACAAACCAAGATGTAGTCGACGCCGAAATACGCAGAAATTATTCAGGTTACGAATTAATTTAAGGCAAAACACACAAGCTTAATACGTTCGTATATAACTTGAGAAATAAACGCAGCATTACTATTGAAGTCATTAATTACTTATGTACCAACATGACGGCTACGAGACAGTGTCAATTAAGTTAGGTTGGGGTGAGGACACACTGCAGGTCTCGGGGGAGAAAGTTAGACATGACATGTACTCAGCCCTTTATTTTTAGTAGTTTTAATATTGACGACATTTACGACGGTTGGAGCCTAAGTTATTGTATTTTTTTTAAATTTTGTATAGATATTTATTTGTAAAGATCCGGATCTGTGATGTAATATCTAGGTATGAGACGGGAGTGATACAAGAAAAAGGTATTCTTTTTATTTAAGTAAATAATTAGTTCATACATTTCAGAGAGCAATTATCAATCTTTTTCCTTTACAATTTCATTGCTTTCTTTACCAACAATTAAGAAATACATTGCATATATCCGAGAGGGTTAGTAGTTCTTTTTATTTTCTTAGCTCATTACGAGAAAAGCTTGTATATTCTTGAGATTGAGATTTTTCATATAAAACGAAGTTATTTTATCAAAAAGAAGTTGTAATTTCATTGTTCGGTGGCTGATTCGAAGGTTTTTTCTTTGTTCTCTTTGCTGTTTCACGAAAACTCAAATCTCTGAACTAAAAGTGGAACTTAGTATTTGTAAGCTAGGCTAGACCTAATAGTCTGTAGCTTACGTATCTTTGGGATAACTACTACTTCAAATGCCTTGATAAAAAGTTAGATTATAATTGAGTGGATTGGTGGATACAAGCCCTCGGTTTCTGAATAATTGAGAATTAGAAGTTGGGAACTTGTCAAACTTTCCTGAAATATTACTAAAACCCACGAATTTCAATGTTTTCGAAAACGTAAAAAAAATATATTTGGTGGGATTTCACGTTAAATACCTAAGTCATGGAATTATTATTATTGCCACATTGTATTTTAATTCTTAGCGTCTGGCTAAGGTAAAAGCCAGTCTTTAGGTCAGGGGAAGTGTCAACCAGCCGTTTGGAGATTTCGTTGAACAAAGTATGAGCACTCGGACTCCACGGCCCGTGGGTTTCAACCCCAAACGGCTCGAAAATATAATTACTGATAAGGTTATTTTACTTTCACCGCTTGAGGTTTTCCGCAACCGCAGCAGCAGCGCCATCTCATCACGCCGAGTCAGGAAGATGGGATGGCGCTAGAGTATCGATACACGTTGCATCCCACACTAAAAGACTACCCCACCTTGCATGGAAATAAAGACATGCAATCCAGTCTCTAGCCACCGTCGCATGCCAAATGAAATGAAATGAAATGAAATGAAATTGTTTATTCTGTAAATAGGATATTGGAATCACTTTTACACGTCATATTAAAATGTATGTTAAAAATTAGCTAGATGAGTTCGGCGTTTCCTATCTGACTACTCTGAGAAGAAAGGCCGAAACAAACTCAGAGGTCACAGTCTCTTTTAAAGTCCAGACATAATCTTGGTCAGGCCATATGAGGACCATGTAGACTAATGTCTGAAATGGTCTTTTAAGGAAAGAACCATACAGCTTTGAGTGGACCTGTCCAGTCAGTGCAAGCATTTGTCAGTAATCGCGGAGCTCAACTCTGAACTTAAGGAGCTCAACTCGACGAACAGTACCAAAGAAAGGACATTTGGGTAGGCCGCATAAACTACTCAAACTGCCAGACCATCATTAAATTAAAACTAACTGAGAAAGAAAAGAAAATAGAGAAGAGAAAAAAAAAAATATCCACATAGTCCTCACATTCACAATAATTAAAATAATATAATACTTTACAAAGTAATCATGTCATTTTGTATGTAATATTCAACAATGTCAATGTTTATATAAAACTGGTCTATTTTGATGATTTTACTGAATAATTATAATGTCAATTTTCAAGGTTTTATTACAAGGATTAGCAGAGCGAGCAGCTCAATCCCATGCTTTTTTATCTTCTAAATAATCGGAAATTCTATAATACCCTTTTTTACAAAGTTTGGTTTTAATGAAGTTTTTAAATCGTTTAATGGGTAAGTTTCGAATGTCAATGGGAAGTTTGTTGTAAAAGCGTATACATTGACCCATGAATGAGTTGCTTACTCTGTGGAGACGAGTGTGATGTACAGCAAGGTTGTGTTTATTCCTGGTATTTAAACTATGAATATCGGACATTTTCTTAAAATTTGATATATTTTTCTGTACATACAATAGGTTTTCTAATATATATTGAGAAGCTACAGTCAGAATGCCTATTTCTTTGAATTTTTCTCGAAGGGAATCTCTCGGGCCTAGGTTGTAAATGGCTCGAACAGCCCTTTTCTGTAGAACAAAGATAGTATTAATGTCCGAACAGGTTCCCCAGAGAAGAATCCCATATGACATAAGACTATGAAAATAACTAAAATATACAATTCTGGCTGTATCTACGTCCGTTATCTGTCTAATTTTTTTAACAGCATAGGCGGCCGAACTTAGCCTTCCTGACAATTTTTCTATGTGTGGGCCCCATTGCAATTTACCGTCAATAGTGATTCCAAGAAAAACTGTCGACTCAACAGGGTTCAGTTCTATTCCATTAACTTGAACCTTGGTAGTTAACTGCCTGACATTTGGCGTTGAAAATTTAATGAGTTTAGTCTTTTTTTCATTCAGGAGAAGATTATTTACATTAAACCAATGCACCACTTTAGAGAGTGCATCGTTAACTTGCTCAAAGTTGACTAACTGACGTTTGATTTTAAAAATAAGGGAAGTGTCATCTGCAAATAATACGATCTTGTGATTATCCCTTATATGGTAAGGTAAGTCGTTTATATAAATCAAAAATAAGAAAGGACCTAGAATTGAACCCTGCGGAGCGCCCATGGTGACCGCGGATCCTGAAGATCTCTTGCCAATAACATCGACCCTTTGAATTCTATTGTTCAGATAAGAAGTCAAAAGGTCGAGAGCCTTGTCCCTCATACCATAGTGGTACAGTTTCCTGATGAGTGTATCATGATGTACGCAATCGAAGGCCTTGGACAAGTCGCAGAAAATGCCAAGAGCATCTTGCGATTCCTCCCAGGCCTCGAATATGCTCTTCAGTAACTCCACGCCCGCGTCTGTAGTTGAACGACCCTTTGTAAAACCAAACTGTTTCAGATGTAGTAAATTAAGTGCATTGAAATGTCCTAACATTTGTTTCAAAATTAATTTTTCAAAGATCTTACTCAAAGTAGGTAATATCGAAATAGGCCGAAAATTTGTGGGATCAGTTGTGCTGCCAGATTTGAACAGTGGAATCACTTTGCTAAGTTTCATCAGATCAGGAAATACACCAGATGCAATACAAGAGTTAAAAACAATTGCTAAAAAGGGTGAAATAACATCAATTATTGAAGACATGGTATGTACTGATAATCCCCAAAGGTCAGCAGTTTTTTTCACATCAAGATCCTTAAAAGATTCTATAATGTCTTTAGCAGTAGCAATTTTGAATTCAAATAGTTTTTCACATTCTGGTACACATTCTTTTAGTATTGAGTAAGCAGAAGTGGAGGATGACGATGACAGAGTTTTGGTTGTTAAAATGGGAATATTAGTGAAGAAATTTTCAAACTCAGTTGCCACCTCTACGTCTGCCTTAATATCTACATCATTAATTTTTAGATGGAAGTCACGATTCCGTACTGTCGTTCTTCCCGTTTCTGAATTAATAATATTCCAAGTTGTTTTAATTTTATTTCCAGAAGATATTATTTTATTTTTAATGTGAATGGCTTTTGCTGAGGAACAGGCTCTTTTAAAAGTTTTAGAATATTTCTTAACATATTCTTTAAAAGTTTCATCGTGGTTGTATGTTTTTTCATGATACAAGTCAAATAACCTTTGCCTACTTTTGTAAATACCTGGTGTTGCACAATCACTAAATATAACGCGATCACAAACAGGCAATGTTTTTGGGGTGAAAACCTTCCTAAACTCACAATTGATGAGGTTAAATAATAAAGTATAAGCTTTATCCGGGTCGTCGTGATAAGGCAAACCTGGTAGTTTTTCCATTAAATTATTTTTAAATTGTCCTAATCGACTTTTATTTACAGGAACAAAACTCACAAGTTTTCTTTGAGCTCTGACTGCTTTCTGAGGGAAAGTGACTAACTGGCCACAGTGATCAGAGTCCAATTCATTTATAATTAAATGGCTAGAAGGTTTTAAGTTTGTAAAAATATTGTCAATACAGGTAGCACTAGTGGCAGTTATTCTAGTCGGCTCGAAGAAAATATTGTACAAATTATATGACTTTAATAAAGTTATGAATTTATTTACTACAGCAGATTTTTCCAGTATATTAATGTTGAAATCTCCACAGACAACAACTGTTTTATTACTGTTACAAGTCTTTAATAATACTTCTTCCATATATTTCTCAAAAATATCATATGAAGCACATGGGGGCCTGTACACACTCAATACAATGAACTGCTCAAGCTCAATGCAAGCTATTTCAATTACTCGCTCAACCGAGAGGCTCACAATATCTTTACGTTCTTTAAATTTCATATTTTTACGAACAATTATTAGAGAGCCACCACGTATCATATTAACTCTGCTGAATGAGCTGGCTACCTCGTGGTTGTTAAAGCTGAACATGAACTGATGGACTTTTAACCAAAATGTTCAGTTACACATAGGATATCAATATAGCTACAGTTCATGAACAGCTCCAATTCTAATTCCTTACCGATCACACCCTGTATATTTTGATGAACAATTTTTAGAATAATAATTTATTATATTTATTTAGGTTACTGCAATTTGATGGGTGTGATATTAAACCAGTATTTAAATTTTCTTCATTTATTAAGCAAGAGGGTTCCTCTATTGTCTTAGTTTCTAATTTAAATGACAATCAATGTCAATAGTTGTTGCCAAATTATTGGCAGAATTATTTAAAATGTCATTGCATTGCTCAAAAGAAGCAAGTTGTTTAGCCAAGTTTTTGGCTGAAATACAAAAAAAAATATGATAGCGACACAGCTATCTGTCTTTTGTAATAGTTGGCAAGATAGTACATAACAATATTATGTCTATCTTTTGTCAAATACAAATTGTTTCCAATATAATTGTTGGTATCAACTAAATGAAATAAATTATTATTAAATGTCAAGTTAATAATAATTCAAGCCCTATGGTTTCTAAAACAGCTGGAACGGCGACGCGACGGTGACAAGAGCTCGTCGGATGCTGTTCGCGTGTCGCGCTAAGCAACCCACATTTTGGCTGCAAGACAGGCCATGGTATCCGAGGCTGTAAACAACTTCGCCACAGTGACAGCGATGAGGAGAACAACAATAAGAAACTCCTGGTTACACAGAAGTATGTATGTACAGATAGTACAGTCAAAGTAGAGTTTTACAAGTTTTCAATTCACAAATTCTAGTCTTATAGGTACCCACTCGAAATTGATTTTATTAATAGGGAAGCATTTTGGGTTAAAAATCCGCCAGTAATGTTAATATTATAAAAACCCAGTTATTATAAAATAATTAAACCCAAATTATTTTAACCCTTAATTGTGTCGGCTGGATATGACAATATCCAGCCGACACAATTAAAGAATAATGACCGAAAATGATATACATGTTGAAAGTTCAACTTCAAAGAGATTTTGATGATTATGAAAGTAATAATTATGATTGTTTCGATAGCATACCGTAACACCTGTTTATTATCATTGTTTATAATCAATATCATTATAAATATTATAAATATGTGTTTACTATTGATTTATGACATCATTACTGTGGTTCACTATGGTTCTATTACTCGTAAATTGTGTAATTCCACTATTTTACAATAGTCATTTTAAAATAATATTGCAATGGCTTGGAAATTTCCTATTGCAGGCCAAATTCCTCTTTTTATTTAGAAACGTAATAATCTTAGATTAGTTACCACTCTTGCTCATTATGTGTTAGCTATTTCAGTTTGATAAAACGCCAGGATTTAATTAAGATATTAACAACTAACGCTAAGGTAGATTATGGAATAGAAAAACAAAAAAAGCCACACAATTGTTTTTTCGATCAGGAGACATCTCTCAAAATCATGCTTACCCTAAATGCCTTTCCAAATAAAAGAACAGAGCACTTGTCTCCAAAAATAATGGCCTGACCTTCTCCCATCGTCACCTAGTGTGTCGCAATCCTTAGGAATTACGCGAAAATTCGTTACGTGAACGCACGTCACGCCAAAGACGCACCTGTGGTTGACAGCCTCATTTGTTTGCCAGCGTTGAAAGCTTCAGTCTGTGTACACAGATATCAAACGATACTACCCGACTACGCGTAGACTCTGCTTAAATTGGTTCCGCGTGTCTACGCAGTGTGTACGCACTACATCTGTTACTGAAATTGAGGGTAATGGGGTGAGGTGTCTTGTGGTTTCTTAGTTGAAGTCGATTGAGATATTCTTTAATACAGAAAAAAATTACGTTTTTTAGAAAATTAAAATTTTCATTGTCGATATCTATTTATAGAAAGCAGTAATTTAACTTCTATGCGAAACACGTAGCCATAAGTACAGACGCTAGCACATCAACCTACTCCAATCTGTCAAATTTTCCCAATTCACATTGAACCTTATTATTAAGCAATAAAGTTGAAAATCGATTAAAGAACTTTGACAGATTGTAGTTTGCTGGCGTCTGTACATATCTACATTTATTTTGCTTTCAATAACTTTTTATACATTAACAAAAATCAACATTACGTCAACTTTACGAACGCGTTTCTATCTCTATCAGATCATTCTAAGATACGGGCCTTAAACTTAAAACATAAAGATATATAAAGTGACCAGGCAGAAACATCCTACACAATAATAATCATCATTATACTGGCGATTCGCCTCATTTGGAAAGTCAGAGCACCGTGACGAAACCCGCACATTGGCTCGCCCCAGATTTACGTACCTACCTATGTACTTTACGATACGCTGGATGGTGCAACAAATTAGTGGAATTGCCGGATTGTGTCCGATAAATTGTCTCGATAGGTGCTCCCCTTATCCTGTCGTTGATGAAGTAAATTGAATGTTCACAAGCTAACTAGATTTTAGTACTGGTACCTAGAGGTCGGGCAAAGTGCTATTGGATTTTCCGATCATCGATTTCTCAGTAGCAGCCAGAATATGATTATTATAATATGCCCGGTTAATGGCAATAGGCTCGCTCCCTACTACATGGAACTTGAACCATAACTGGCGAAATGTGGGTGTACTATAGGTACACCTCTGCTTAACCCTTCGGGGAATAAAGGCGCAATGCAGGTACTTTTATACTGATAAATAAAGCAATTCACGCGAAATTATTCCCTAACCATTACAAAATATTCAAAAATGCCCATCGTTTAATGTTCAAGTTTTCACTTCTGCCGGCACTCCCGGAGTGCAACCCGTTGTTTTTTTTTTTACCGTGTAATCGATTTTGTTTTTTAATTATTTTGATTATTCTTAGTTTTTATTATTATTTCTTTTGAATTTTATTTATTTTTTCCAAATAAAATTGTTCACCTTACTTGGGAAGAGACTGGACCCCACGACACAGGGAATCCTAGTGTGGAGTCCAGGGAATTTGTAGAAATCTAGCACCTAAAGCTCCTATGTGTTCTGTTACTCGTTGTTTAAATTGTACTGTGTTTTTCTGAACTAAATAAATCTTTTTTGCTTTTACTTTACTTTAAAGTAGTGCTATCATTCTTATTCAACTTGCCGAGCAACGTTGTTGTGTTTTGGTTTAAGCATAATCAGCATATAGCGCGTCAAAGCAGTCCAAGCGAGAATTACAATGGTCATACGCGCTTGGACGTGGAGTTGCGGACAGCAGCCCGTTAAGAGGAGGCTCCCTAAATTGTATGTTATTTGCATTAACATTCTGAAACAGTCGCATACACAATCAAAATGGAATTTTAGTATATGATTTATTGGATCTTTATCTTTCCGAAAATATGACAGATACGTAATTGGAATATCTTTGCTCGATTCATTTTTTATTCGAAAATCATGTGTTTTTCAAATATTATTAAGAACCACAACAAGATTACTCGATTTTTATGTCTAAAATAATTATTTACAGTAAGAAAATATAGTTTACTATCCAAATATAAGATATTTTTTCTCTAGATCGATTATTACTTTAATTATAAACGAAATAAGAATTGAGACTTACGACATTTAATTTTGAACTCGTACATGGTCAAAGAGCGCACGCGATATACAACTTTATTACTGATGCGTTAACGTATAGCACATATCGGAGTGGCGGGGTGCGGGAGGGTGGAGCTTGCGTGGAAATTGTGTTTGGAGTACCTGGTCTTAACTATACCCCAAAGATTTTAATCGTTAGATTTGCCCTCACCGTACTATCGCGCGAAAAAGTGTGCATACTGAGAAGAGTGAGCTCGTACAGTAATAATGGCGTTTCCATGACGATCAAGTCAAGTCTCTGTGATATCGTGTGTGACAGAGGTGTCAAAACAAAACAGGAACGCGACCATCTTTTGACGCGGCAGGACAAATCTTCGATTGAAATCTTTGCAATAGATCATTCACCCGCTCAAATTTTAATGTAACCCAATAATACAGATATTCGACGACTCATTGTTTTTTTTTTCATTCAGTCGCCGTGAAACGTCTGTCTACAAAAAAAAACAAAAGTAAAAAACAAACTTTAATGAACCGATCCAACGATGTGGATTCGGCACTCGGCACCTTTCACTCGTCAGCCGAGTACTAAATGAACGTTCATTTCTATGTATATTTTTCGGTGTCGTGTGAACGTGAAATGAAACAATAAGAACATTCACTCCAGTAACCCATTCACTTCAGTAAAGGGTCAGCTACCAACTTAACACAGAACACGTGATCACTCAGTGATAGATCATTATTTGTGTACTGCCCCGATCCGATTAGTTAAGATCGATTATCATTATTCCCTTCCAAATAACCTCCGACTTTGTAACAAAGTAAATACCTACTACTTTAATTATTCATCACAAAAATGATTTAGTACAACGCTAGTGTTTCTCCAAAAGGATTTTAGTTTAAATTGTGGGTTAAGTGGTCTTAGGCCATGAATAATTTATTAGGTAAATGTTTCGATGTCAAGTTTTCGGGAAGTAGCTTTAATATTATCGTTAGTATTGATAATAGTATATTATGACACAAGTGTGCTATGTTGGTCATTACACTCGAGGTGGTAAATTAAGGGAGCCGAGTGTGTAATGATCAATGCACACGCGTATCATACGACGTTTTTCAATACTCTTGCGAGGCACAAAATAAATAAAGTTTTATAAAATAATAACCTATGCAAAAAATATTGTGAGATTCTGCGGATTCCTTTTATCACGGTGTCTTCGCAGGTTAAAGGACAGGCAAAAGCGCGATGCCGTCGAACAGTCTAATAGGTATTAAAACCTTAAAAACGGAATATTTTGTATGCTATTTGGATGTAGATCACTAAAATTTGCTATTTTTTGACAAAAATAAATAAATTGATGAATTATTATGTTAATTTATCTTATTTTATTTATTTACATAGTAAGCATACAAATGCATGAAGTCTCTTTGATGAGATAAAAAAGCGCACATCTGTGACTAGCAAATAGTTATCTGAGGCGCACATTACTGCACTAGTGCGGTAATATAAAGTTAAATGCACGCATGTATAATACACCTCATTATGCACTTAAAAGCGGTTCAATAAGTGCCACTTTGCGAGCAAGTGTGTTGAAAAAATATTAATCCGAATATCGATTTTAATGTAAGTATCTAGGTAATATTCTAATCAGATGGTTCCGTTTACTTAAGTTATTAAGTTGTCGGTTTTGGATGGCGTGCGAATTACAATGACAGTTGAAAGCTTGTAAGTTGGAATGTCTTACATTTGATATATTGAGTACCGTATCTCAAATTGGGCGCTTGATTTATGTGAATATCGATTTCTTGCCCGATTTTCAAGCCTAGCACGCAATTTAGTAACTAGTCATGAACTGTACGTGACATACTCGGGAGTGCTATAAATTAGTACAGTGAAAAAAATAAAAAGTAAGTTGTTGAAACGAATACTTAGATTAACCGATATTTTTTTTCTCATACTTTTTAGAGTTCCGTATCAAAATGGTAAAAAGGAACCCTTGTGTTGAGACTGAAGTCTACGAGTATCTGTCCGTTCGTCTGTCTGCCACAGCTGGATATCTCGAGAACTACTAATGCCATCAACTTGAAAGGAATAGTTTTGATGACGTTTGCCCAACTATTATGCAATAAGAAAGAAATAAAAATATTATTATATTTCTTGCAACAGGGACTGAACCCGTCTTAAAAATTTGAAGTGGGTCTACTAGGGCATGTGGGGTATCATATGAAAGAGCGCTATTTGAACATTCTCATATTTTTTTAGGCCGAGTAGTTTTCGACTTTTGACAAAAAATTAAAAAAAGTTTTTTGAGTGAAATAAAAATTCATATAAATGAGTTTGCATAGAGAACAATCTGAAATTATTCTATGTGATAGAAGTTTATGTAGGGATTACAGGAAAAATAAAACGACGTCTCTAAATGACACACTTTTTCAGAAATCAAGACATGGCGCGGACCTAAAACTGCAATATATACCAAAAAATATTTAAATACGATGGTACGGAACCGCGAAAAAAAAAATGCGCGAGTGCGACACGCTCTTGGCCGGTTTTTTCATTTTATTACGGCAGCGTGCGTGTTTGACCAGATGTATGAACCGTAGCAAGTCGCGTTCTGTAGTTTCTGGCTACGTCCATCGGTCAAAGGCGTTAGTTTATGTATGTATATAATATTATGTACAGGCTTAACTTTGAGTACGTTCTTATAGCGGAATAGACGCCTCTGATTTCCCACCCCAATCGCACTTCTATGCCATCGCGTAATTGTATCGCTTGTAATTTTGTATTAACTACGATACGACGGAATTTGTTTACTAGTATCGAATATAGTACCCAGGGTATCTGATATTCAATACTAGTAGGTATCATCTCCCTAGCCTTTTCTTAAATATGTGCGGTCGGCTTCTAGTCTAAAGGGTTACGGTTATCTGAATACCAGTATTTTATATGAAGCGATGGCCTATCTGACCTCCACATCCCCGTTACAGGGTAGATACGATAGCCCTTGGTAAGACTGTTTGCCAAAATTTCGGGCTTCTGATTACTCGTAACGACTCTCAAATGTCTACGAATAACATCCGAAACCCTCGGTATGCTGGTCTAAGCTACTGGGGGTAGCTAAGAAAGTTCAGGTGGGTATCTGTTGTGTTAAAACAGTGTGAACCGATAGTTATTAATTTAGTTTGGAAAAACCGCATGACGAAAATTCAGAACCATGTTTAGTTTGATTCCAGCGTAACCAGATTATATTCTGCCAATTCCCACATTTGTGTACGGTACTCTATTCAATGCGAACTGTGTCCAAATAAACATTATTTTTTCTTTCTTTCTTTCTTTCTTTCTTTCTTTCTTTCTTTCTATCTTTCTTTCTTTCTTTGTTTCTTTCTTACTTTCTTTCGTTCTTTCTTTTTTTCTTTAAATGCACGCATTACAATCACAGATGCCATTCTTTTGCCCAAACAAAACAAAAAAAGCAAAAAGCTATTTGTTGTTACGCAATCCATTCCCGTAATAAGCCGATATCTTAATCCACTCAATCTCACGCATTCCTCTCAAAAAGTTACTCTGCTCCGCTTGAGCGATTTATCGATTTATTCTAAAAGCTGCGACATATTTCGCAGCCATTAGGTAACCTCCACTTAAACCGGTGTTATCCTGTCTCAAAGCTTTCTCATTTCGCAAAATACCGTCGAACGTTCGGTTGGCAGTCCCGACTTCTCGAGACAAATGGGCGTGTCAGCCACAGTCTCCCCTTGACGAGCGTAAATTGCTTTGATTTTCTAACAAATCCTCCCGAGAAACTGTTGCCGCTTTTATATTTAGATTGCTGAGATTAAGCGTGTTTAGTTTCCTTAGAACGGGAATTTGTTGAGATGCTCTAATAATATTCAGGAGCGCCTCGTGGCTAAGTAACAGTCTCACGGCTCTATCGATTAAGGTTAAGCTAAATTTGCCGAAGTCGTTCCGAGGATGGTTGGCCTTAGGTTTCATACCGAGGTTCCGGATGTTATCCGTAGACGTATGAAAGCCATAACGGGTTATCAGAAGCTCGAAATTTTGGCAAACAGTCTTACCAAGGGCTATCGTGTCTACCTAGTAACGGGGTTGTAGAGGCCAGATGGCCGTCCCTCCTTTAGACTAGAAGCTGTCACCAACATGGTTAATAAAAGGCTAGGCAGATTATATTGCCCTAACAGTATTCATAAGATCCAGTTTATCAATAGGTACAGCGCGGTTAAAATAAAGCGCGTGGCTTTTACGAATCGGAGTGATACCAATAGTGGCATGGGATTGCATTGTAGGATTTATTATCGCTTGTTAGTGTTACAACAATATAACTTTGACTTTATCATGCGAGCTGCAGAACGGTCATGATGAATCGATACGGGTTAAGATTTTATACGCGGACAGAACGATGGCTAATGTATTTGATTAGATGTCTTTGTATATAAAAGCGGCCAAATGCGAGTTGAATCCGTACATGAGGGGTCCGTACCGCCATACAATATTTAATACAGTATTTTTTTATTTATTTTTTAAACACACTTCAGCGGCGGAATTATCGGTCGTAGTATTCGGTTGGCATGACACACCAAACGCGCCGAACGGTCGGCGGCGTTTATTTCAGCGCGCTACGCGACGTAACTTTCGGCTGATGTGTCATAGGCGCTCATAGGTAACTTGAAAAACACTACGAGCGTATTCAACCGAACCTTCAGCGCTTTACGTTCGGCAGGTGTGTCGCGACCCTTAGACCGGGATTTTAATGATGCCATGGCATCGATTTATGTCGTATTTCTTTATCGATACGTTTGAATGTCGATTGGTAAAAAATTTAATCCCTTGCCATGCCGTCCCGGTCTACGTAGGCCTTAATTTTTAACTTAATTTCATGTTCATTATTTTTTGTTGTAGCTGCCATAGTATTACACAGTCTATGATAATTCAGCTCGGTAAGCGCAGTGGTTAAGCGATTGACTGCTGCACTGCGTATAGCTGGTTCGATTCCCGCAGGGAACAAATATTTTTATGACATATAAGTAGTTGTTCCGGGTCTGGCTGTTTGTGTAAAAGAGAAAAAAAGAAAGAAAATAAATTTATTTAGCACAAATAAAAAGGCACACAGCACAACATAATTATAACACAAGTAAAAAAAAGAGACAATAAAAAGGAAACAAATAAAAAGTGTATAATAATAATTTAACAGGAATGTGTGCCTCGCGGCTGCGCCAAATAGGCCCAGTTCAGCAAAAATGCCAGACAACTAGTACTTGACGCTGGTGTATGTGAGTTTAAATGTTTGTAAACGCACCCACAATACAGGAGAAATTCCTAGGCAGTTTAAAAAAAAAATATTATTATATATTTCAGGTATCCCATTACGGTTCAAAAGGTACAGCCCTGTGACATACGACTGGATGGACGGGCGGACGGACAGACGGAAGGACAGCGGAGCCTTAGTAATAGGGTCCCGTTGGCATCCTTCGGACACGGAACCCTAAAAAAGACTGCTAAATATAGAAGCTATGTAAGTGTATTCCTTTACAAGTACCTTTTGTTTTTCTGCCCTTAAATAAAGAAACATTTTTTATCAAGTGTAATACAGGTTAACATTTCTTTACAAAGTTTTAAGAAAAGAAGCCATGTTTATAATTTTTTTTTGTTCATGAAAAAACGTTTCACGAGTAAAATATTATTTTATTTTTAGAATATTCCTGTTTTAGAGTGTCTTTAAGATCCTGAAATAAGATTTTTTGATGCATGATTATTTATTTATTAATTAGATTTTTTATTAATTTTATTTTTCCCAAATTGTTTCTGCGATTAGTTACTTAATATGTATTATTCTTTGATATAGGAAACGATTTTATAAGAATAATCCGTCTTTTCTGAAATTTAGGATTTTTTTTAGATTACGTGCAGATGGATTGCAAAGTTCATCAGTTCAAAATTCACTTACCCCCTTACTAATAAACGTTGTATATCGCCTGTATAGTTACACACCGATTTCTCTCTTTCAGTCGTCAGTAATTTGACATTCGAAAGAAGAAGACAAAGCGTTGTGTAACTATACAGACGCTATACAACGTTTATTAGTAAGGAGGTTAATGTTTAGTAGTGGACACTGGACATTAAACTACTCACGAGTATGTCCATCCTAACACTGCAAATGCATCTAAAGTTTAAAACTTCATTCCCTACTAGAACCACCAAAGGATGTAGAGTTAAAATGGACTTTAATCCCCAGAGTTACAGTGCAAATTAGGCTAAGAGTTAATCTAATTACAGTGCGTGCAATACTAAATGATAGTTAGCACGAATGGACTGGGGTTGGCGCTTTCACACCGTTGTTCAGTACGTACATATTAGGTACCCTGTTTATAATTACGAATAATAAAGCAATGCGTGTTGCCAGGGGCTATAATAATATGATAAGCTATGGTTAAAAGATTAATAAGTCGGCCATTATGGAATGACGGTGAAGGAAAATTGTGCCGGTTTTTCTCTACATGCTTGAGTCAAGCGTGGTGCTCACAGAATATACAGTTTGTCCGGACATGAACTAGCGATATTCTAAATACTTAAATATAAACTATTTTAAAGTACAATTACACTCTAGGCTTGTAATAATTATTGGTTAAATTGCATAATATATTTTTTTTTCGACTTCACATTTTTTTTCAAAGTTTATGGTATTGTGAACACATTGATTTGTAATGCAAATGGTAGACAATATTATTGCCTTTCGAATAAGCCTATTTTTATCTCAGTATGACTAAAACTTTGAGATATATGATATTTTTTGTAAAAAAATAAAATGGCTGCCACATGGCGGGGAAGTGTATTAGACCCAAGCCTAGAGTGTAATTGTACTTTAAAATAGTTTATATTTAAGTATTTAGATTATCGCTAGTCCATGTCCGGACACGCTGTATAAATAAACGAGGTGGTGATTAAGGCTTGTTTCTCCTCTATTGTGCGAAGATTCATTTTGCAATAAAGCTCAGGCACAGTATAAATAAGTACAGTATCCTATCTTCATAGAAAACGGCTGAAACGAGATGCTTCGAAATCTCAGTGTATATTAATACGCAACTGTATCGAGTGCTCGGCAACTACGCACGGACGTGGAAGGTTTATCTACCGAGCAGCCGTAGGTATATATTTCAAGGTCTTTTACGGTTATTCTGTAGCTCTGATCATACTGAGCCAACGACCGTACTAATCGCGAGACACGAGTGCACGCGCCTCTTGTTTTAATGATTAGAAAGTAATGGTAGTTGCGCAAGTTTAGATTTGCACAAGTCTACGTGACACCGAATAGCTCGGATACTTATACTCATTCATCACACACGTTATAATGTATATTTGATCAAGTAAAATTTTGCGTAAGTATAGTCTTGCACAAGTCTACGTGACACCAAATGGCTGGAACACTTATGCTAATGTATCCCATACACGTGAAAACATACTTGTCGTCATTAATTTGAGCCGAAAGACGTCCACTGCTGGACATAAACCTCCCCCATAAACCGCCACGTCGACCGGTTCTGCGCTTCTCGGACGCGGTCACCATTCCAGAACCTTTCGGCCCCGTGCCATCTGTTGTGCAAGCAATGTCCCCTACCCATTGCCACTTAAAGTTAAAACATACTTGTGCAAGTCAAAATTTGCGCAAGTATATCGTAACTTGTATCGCTACCATATCGATACATTCGCGATAGTTTGAACACTTTCTTATTACCTAGTTAGTTGACATAATCGGCCCTAGCGAATTTCGTCCCGCATCCCCCGCGGGATCGCTTCAGTTTGGTCAGAGCTTAATATGATTACAGGACCTGTATAGTAAAGCAAAATCGTTATGTGATTTATTTCTTTGCTTTTGTTTATTTTGTGTCGTACGCACTGCGATGCATTACCGTGAACCTTTGCGTTATTTTACCGCTAATATCATGTTTAACTTTGAATGTACAATGTCAAACAGTGGAGTAAAACCGCACCGAAATTTGTATGGAAAAAATATCAACTAGATCCACCTTAAATAGCCTATACCCTTCCCCAAGAATTGGGCTATCAAAGGCAAAAATATTTTTTCAAATCCGACTAGGAGTTCCAGAGATTACCCCCTACAAACAAACTTACAAACAAAAATACAAACTTTATAATATTAGTATAGATAGTTTATAGATAAAGTCGCTTTTCGTGTCTGCCTTTGGGAACACGTTGTTCTTTTAAACTACACTACGGGTTTTGGTGCGTTTCTCAGCATAATTTAGAGAATTTATTCCGGAAGGTTTATGTGTATTAAACTTACAATACCTGTGCGACAGAGCTCTGCTCTGGTGAAAATAGAGAATGCTAATATTTTAATAGTATAGGAAAGTTAATACTAATGTCATGCTGCCATGATAGTACATACTAATTCCATGCTGCCATGATAGTACGTACTTACTTATTCCATGTTGCCATGTCATTATTTTATGTCATTATTTTAAGGTGTCAATAGTCTTGTTCTAAACTTTGGGCGACCTAGCTCTAGAGAAAAAGAAATTTCTCAGATATGAGACCTAACTAGAGCGATTATTTGCCCCCGTAAACCCCGATACTGCAACTTTAATCGAAATCTTTAGAGGCGTTTTCGAGAACGTGCAATTACAAGTTATACAAGGCCATTAAAATAGATTGACTAATTTTAACACAGCGTTCAGTAAATCTAACCCAAAATATCCAAGTAAAAAAAAACACAGATTAAAGTGATTTATTTTGACCTAAAATAATAAATGGCATTGGGTTGACTAAGTTTTTTTCTTGTAAGTATCTAATGCGTAATTCTTACTTTATTTATTTACTATTGCCCTTATTTTGATGATATGAATTATTTTTAAAAGTTTGTCCATCTATTTTATGTAAATAAAAATATTGCTCGTTTAATAGTATAGAATATTTCGACAGGTTATAAAAACCGTGCAAAGCAGGGGCTGGTCACTAGTTTAGATATAAGTAACAAAACCCATCATTATTATGTCAACATTAGACTTACCAGCGTTTGACTGACAGCCAGTATCGACATGATATTGATGTTTTTGTAATTTCATGTTATTATGGTAATAGACGTTGATAATGATGTTAATGACCTAGATTAGTATCGAAATGTTCTTAACGGAATATAAACTTATATGTTATGTATGACTTGTTACTTACCAAAAAAAGCGGCCAAGTGCGAGTCGGACTCGCACACGAAGAGTTCCGTACCAAAACATATATTTAAAAGTACGGGCATGGTATCCGAAACTCCACGTCAAAGCGCGTATTTTGCGTATGGGTGGGAAAAGCGGTTATTCGATCCACCCCAGCTCCTCAAAGAAGACCAGCAACGCCTTGGTGTTACTGACAATCTCACGTAGGGTACCTGGGTTACCAAATTACTTTGCCTTGTATGTGGCGATCACGGGGCAATTTAACAGCACATGAGCTGCTGTCAAAAAAAAGCATTTATTTAAAAGTTGTTCCTGGTAATGGACCCCTATTTGTATTATTTTTGTTACAAGTCATTTGTTTAACATAGGTAGGTACAATAATAGTGGTATAAATATAATAAAGAGTTCGCTACATTATTGCAGAGGGCGTACAAATGTAGAAAATTAAATAATCAAGCCAGACAAGTCTCAATAATTAAATAAAATAAAATAAAGCCTGGACAGCGACCATAGTACTTAGACACACTCTTAACTTGCGTGTTCTGTACTGAGCTCATGCAACGCGTTGTACGTCCAGCCAGTAATAGGACTCGCCCATCAAGGAGCGCTGTCCTAAACTAGATGCTTTATTAATTTACTATACATAAAAAAAGTATTTAAACAAAACACGTCTACTAAAAGATAAATAATTAAATTATCTTTAAAATGATAAAGCTTCAGAAAATATAATGGTTGATAGATTTTGCGTGAATTTCAGTTTTTTATCCGCGTTAGACATAAAGATAAAGACATTTTATTTGCTGTAACATGTATATACATACAGAATTAAAATAATGCATGCATGCAATATCTTAAATAAGAGTGGCTCACGACATCATAACTTTACAAATTAATTTCATTATGTTTTATAAACATAATTTAAAATATTCCTATATTAAGTTATTAACAAAATGCTCTAACTTAACATATATTTTTTCCAAATCATTATCACTACTCATTTAGACGTGATCTTAAGTATAAAATCATTAAAAGTCGGTTATCGTCGCCATATATAAAATAAGATAACTATAGACACAGGAAAAAAAAACAAGTTATTCACTTAGGAAAATTAATCAATACCTTATCAATCATAGATAGTTGAATAAAAATATAATATAAAAAAAAACGCAAAACAAATAAAAAAAAAAAAAAGTAAGAGAGTAAGAGTTCGCAACAAGTCAATCGTCATCCTGAGGTTCATCGAGAGGTGAATCACGTGTCGTTTTCTTACAAGGTTTTTGAGGACTCTTTATGAACAGTTAACTGGATTAGGTTACTAAATATACGTCGTTTATTGTAACTTATCTCTGCCTAACCCTTCAAGGAAATGGCGTTATTGTTGTGTACCTACATGTTAAATTATGTTTTCGAACGTGACTGGTCATGCGCAAAGATCGCTTCGAATGTACGACCCCTTCTTTGTTTTGAATACCGTTTTTAAGTGAAACTTTTGCAAATTACTAGTCACAATTTCGTCCTCCATGGAACCAATTCTTACCGCAGACAGTTTTATCTTTGTTACAAGTGTAACAGGGGTCAACATTGAGCGATTATGTGGAGCACTTGATTGGCACTGTGGCTAAGCAATTTGCCTAACAAATATTGGCTGGCCCTTAGACGTGTAAGCATACTACTGCTTTGTTCTCGGTGTTTAGTGTGTAAGATTTATGTTCAGAGTACTGTTTGAACATAAATTTATGATTTTGATTTTGTGAGGTTTAACAAAAAGGTAACGTTCGTAACCGCGAACTGAGATGAAATTGTTTATTCTGTTACTTAAATATTTGAATCATTTTTACTCGTCTGAGTTTCGTAAGCTCGAGAAAGATTTAATGATGTACCTCAGACATGAAAGCCGGTTTCAATATAAACTATTCATCAGAATGTTGTTCATCATCTGCCTAGCCTTTATTGGAGTCAGCTTCTAGTCTTACCGGATGCAGCTGAATACCAGTATTTTACATAGAGCGACTGCCTATCTGACCTCCACAACCCAGTTACTGGGTAGTACGATACCCCTAGGTAGGACTGGTTGTCAGACTTTCTGGATTCTGACGACCCGTAACGACTGTCGAAGATCCACGAAAGACATCCGGGACCAACGGCTTAACGTGCTTTCCGAGGCACAGAGGGGTCTTGGTATGTGAAGATGGTCACCCATCCACAGCAAGCAAGTGTAGCTTAACCTGATCGATCGACCCATGCGGTTATTATTACGTAGCCACTAGCCCTTCAAGTTGTTATCTTCATATTATTTTTAAGGTGCTTTTGTGGAAGAGAAATAAAAATGGTTATTAGTTTTTATTTGTTTTTGTTAAGGTGTACATATAAAATCGATTTAATAAAAATGGTTATTAGTTTTTATTTGTTTTTGTTAAGGTGTACATATAAAATCGATTTAATAAAAATGGTTATTAGTTTTTATTTGTTTTTGTTAAGGTGTACATATAAAATCGATTTAAAACCCGAGTCCACTTTGTAATCAATAAAACAAAATATTTTACCTAGTTCATATAACTGTTTTTTATAACATTAGGATGACTTAATACCCCTGTTTAACAAAAAACCCTACTACTAACAAAAATAACCTAATACCAACACAAACGAAAAAAAACATGAAACATAAACAATAACAACCGTTAAAATAATTGTGTTGCCTTAATAAAGATAAAAGGGACAACTGTACGTGTGTTTCTAATTCCCGCCTTATTATCCACATACACACCTTGACTCCCAAGGGAAAATAATATAAATACATGGTGGATACGTCATTATTTATGTCTATGTTTTTAACGCTTTTATAAAAAAACACGTATTGTTTGTTTATTCAACGGTAGGACCAATGAATAAACATAAAACACGTGTTTTTTTTCATTAATTTATTGACAAGTATCTACTTTGTTTATAACACTTTTTTCACTTGTACCTAAGTATGTTACACTACATAATTATTTATATACCTAGTTCTTTTTACGGTTAAAAGCGATCAAGGCGGCCAATATTAGCGGAAACTAGCCATTGACGCGGATAATATTATAGTGCACAAGTGTGTGCGCATAATTATGCGGAAATATAAAGAAAATAAATCAAATATTACTGCCCATCTGAAAAGACAAAAATACAAAATTATCATTCGTTGCACTAAAAACTCATATATCAAAACTACCTCTAAAATAATTCAGTTCGATATTCTGTGCGAGCGAAAAGAGAATAAATTAAAAACTCTACTACTGCCTTTATTGGTACACGATAGATGGCGCTTTAGGTCCCCACTAAATCACGTCGAGCAACGCGAAAATCCATACGCAAGGAAAACCGTTTGATTTATTAGAAATTAGTTTCAGCGTAATTTCTGAATCTGTTCCACGCGAATCAAATGTTCGTTCACAGTGACTTTGGTTCGAGTTCGACTTGCCGTGAACATAATTTTATGGTAAATGGTATTTTGGGTGAAAATTATGCGAATTTGTGATGGCAGTCAATTTGTGATATTGTACGCTCATAACTGTCGCGCATAGGATTCGTAAAGGGACTAACATTATGTCAATGACGATTGGACGCATAAGCTACGAGGCTGATGGGTCGTGAAATTTTAACAGAATAATAAATGAAATACGTTGGGTTTGTTTTGTATCTTTGAGTTGAAAATTGTTTGCTATACTGCTCAATGTTTAACAAAAGTTAAAAACAATATTTCTGCAAACCCTTTTTTCGTAGTAGTCGGACTCAACATGAGCTCAAATGTCTGAAAGACTGATGCAGCTCGATAACAATAAAAATTTGATTGTGTCTCATTAGTGACAGTCAAGCGGAGGGACGTTGACTAAAAAACGGCTGAACGGTTTTGAATGAAATTTGACACATGGGTAGACCATGGCCTGGGTTAGGACCAAGGATAGATTTTACACGCTTTTTATAAACCCGATATTCTTACGGGACCGAGACGTAGGCGGGTGAAACCGCAGAGCGTAGCTAGTAATAATAATAACATTAATATTTATTGATATAAAACAAGATGTACACAAAATACGGAATTCTCTTACTCCTGCGCTAGTTATAACTGTGTTGCAGGAGAATATTGAGCGTTTATATTTGTGAAATCGTGCGTAAAACCCGAAATAACTTTTATTAAATTTATTTAATGTAAATGTTGTATTTTTGCAAAGTAGGTACATCTATAAGTCAGTTCTGTAGTGCCGTAAAAACAGCTAAAATAGACCGAAACTCTAATTTTCGAGATCATAAAATATTAATCAAGACTTGCTATATCCGCGGCATTCTTTTGTTACCTACTATGGAAACGAAAATTATCTGTGTTCTCCTTTTAAATTAAAATCAGGAGACATCAAGATAAATTCTTACACTAACTTTTTACCGCGGCGTCGCCCGCGTGGATGTCGGAAAATATCCCACGGGAACAACCGGGATTAAAAGCAGTAATTCCTATGTGTAAATTCTGGTTATAAACTTATGAAAGTAATTAGTTGGATAATGATTAATATCATGATACGAATGTCATCATCTTTAGATTCTACCCGTGTTTTAAATGTCTAATTTGAACAAAAAACGGTTATTCTGACCTAACTGTAATAGTTAGACATATAATAGTCTCGCGGACTTTTTTGTGAGTATGATAAGGAAGTACTATAATTTATGTATCATCAATAGTTTTCGCAGCACAGGCCAAATAATGACTTTTATAGGCAATTTTTTGATACCTTGGGTTACATTATTGCAATTTTCGTAGCTAACTGACTGCTAGTTAACTGATAATGTAGCTTTCTATAAGTGAAATAATTTATATTCTTTTTATATTTTTTGACAGTATCCTTTACAAACAAACATACAAGAAATCAAATCTTTCCTCTTTAAAATAATATTAGTTTAGAAAAAAAAGGAGGTGTCAAATAAAGACGAATTAGACTATCTACTGGCCCTAACATCGCTGACAGCATCGAAAAATCTCTCACCATTCCTTTCAATAAACAACACAAGCGAAACTTCAGCATTTCAAACCTTTTTTTATCCATTTAGAAATTCTAATAACGCTACAGTGTACATGAGGTTATGGTGGATATTTAATGGGGTCAGTCCAATCATGTTAATGAAAACAAGCCATGCGATAGAGCGTTGTTTAGCTTCTGAATATTCAACGGGGTTATTTTCTTAACGGCACTCCAGATTTCAACCCGCGGTCGAAATTAAACCTCATGTACACTGGCGAGTGTGCACGACTTTACCCGACTATAACCGACGGCTGTATGGCTGTAGTACCTGCCACAGAGTAGATAGGTAGCAGAAGGTCAGCTGCTTATAATGAGAGATAACGCACGCACACAGTCACTCTTACAAGATACAATCATGTTTTGGGATTCGAAGAACGAACGATAGGGGGTGCTGGTCTACATTAGTGTCATAATTTTTACCACATTAGTGCAACTGTTATGTTATGTGAAGTGTATTGTTCAGAGTTTGACCACGCGCCAAAAAAAACTTTGTAGCACTATACCGTGAGTGCAAGCAAACTACAGTTCAGCCGTTGAGAGAATGCGTTCTTGACACCAGTCATTAGTATTTTTCCCACTTAGCCTATGTGGATGATATTTATGATGATAGGTTCCTGTCACTGTTATTATATACCTGGTACCATACTTAGTAGTGATATTCGAATTTGTGTGGTGTAAATACCACAACTAAAAAGTGACAGACAGACAGTTCGATATCTCCGTACGTTTGTTTGCACCTACGTGTGCGAGGCCGTTTCGCTCATTGTATAAAACCGACCTTCTGGACCTATCTATCTCTTCTGTGGTACTGCTGTAGTACCTACGCTACTTAGATTGGATCGAGCTTTTGTGATTGCGGAATTGGCACGACGAAATTGCAGTTAGTGGTCGGAATTCAGAAATTTAGTATTTCAGGTGTAAAGTTGTGGCTATTAGTCAATGATTTATGGTTGTACAATATAGTTGGACGTTATTGGTCTTAACCGACAACCGGATAAGGTGACAACTTTTTATTTGTTGTATTGTTCCCTAGAAGTTTGTAAGTACTTTTTAATTTAAGTCGTCATGGTTTCGTTTCTGTAGTTTCATCTTCTTTGTTTTTTTTTAATTTTATTTTCGTTATGGTTCACTCGCCTTATCTTACCTAATTGTTATTTTATTTTAGTTAAAAAGTACTTAACATTATTCATAAAATAATGTTTTATTTAAAACAATTTTAAAGATATTCAACTATTGGCCATCCATCAGTGAACACTATGCCTGAAACCTTGTAAACCACTTTTCTACTTCGCTTGGTAAAAAAATCTAGGTTAACAGTACAGCAAATACGTTGGATACATTGGCAGACCTTAAACAGTTACGTTAATTAAAAACTTTTTGCTTTTGTTTCAAATTAAGCCGTTAAGTCCGTGGAACAATGATGTTGATGGATGGAAAAAAATAATTAAAATAAATAACAACGGGGCGGTAAAGCCTAATGGCTGGTAAATATGAGGATTGGAATATTATATTTGGCTTGCTATTATTATTGTCTGCAATATTTTCTTGACAAATAAAAATCTATTAACCAGATATTCCCATTCCGGACCCTAGGCACCCCTGAAGGATACCCCGGGAACACGGTGCCACGGGAACTTGAATTCGGACCTGTGGCATCCCCAGGTCCACAAACTAAGCTTGTAATAAAAAAAATCTTTTTCTTTCAAGTTTACATACATATATAATTTCACGCCTTCTTCCCATGGGGGTAGGCAGAAACTATATAACGCCAGCTGCTACGATCCTTACATACTCCTTTTGCCTCGTTTACGTTCATACATCTGGTCATACACGCTCGCCGGCCGGTTCCGAGTACTACGCAGCTGTCCTTTCTGAAGAACATCACCAATAAGTATAATTATCTCCTCCTAGGCCATCCCCTCTCGGCGATTTCAGTAACATCTGCCATGTAAATAAATTTTGTTAGTCGCCTTTCATTCATCTTCTTAACATGACCAATCCATCTCAGCATACTCTTTTAAATTTTTGTCACTACACCTTCTTTTAACTCACACCGTTGTCTTATCGCATCATTCATAGACAGAACACAAGACATGCTTCGCAAGGAACGCCTTTCCACAGCATTTATTCTACTTTCATGCTTCTTTTGCCACACCCAGCGCTCACTTCCAAACATAAGCGTGGGCACCAGCAGGTATCTTCCTAGCCTTTTTCCCAACTATCTTGGGGTCGGCTTCCAGTCTAACCGGATGCAGGTGAATACCAGTATTTTACATGGAGCGACTGCCTATCTGACCTCCACAACCCAGTAACTGGGTAATACGATACCCCTTGGTAAGACTGGTGTCAGACTTTCGGGCTTCTGACGACTCGTAACGACTGTCAAAGATCCACAAATGACAGCCGGGACCAACGGCTTAACGTGCTTTCCGAGGCACGGAGGAGTCTCGGTATGTAAAGATGGTCACCCATCCACTGACCGACCCCGGCAAGCGTAGCTTAACCTGATGGATCGACCAGTGCGGCTTGTTATTACTTAGCCACCCAGCAGGTATATTCCTAATAAAAAGCTTGCTATAATAATAATATTTTTTTTTACATTTATGAAACTTAGGTCAGTTTAATCGAAAACCCGGTCGATCATGATATACGCTTACCAAGAAACCTATAGCCAGAAATGAAATGAAATTGTTTGTTCTGTAAATAGGATATTGGAATCACTTTTACACGTCATATTAAAATTTATGTTATAAATTAGCTAGATGAGTTCGGAGTTTCCTATCTGACTACTCTGAGAAGAAAGGCCGAAACAAACTCAGAGGTCACGGTCAGGGGGCTTGAAACTATGTTTATACAACGTTATTTTTTATTCATTACAAACCTCTTAAGTGGTCATTGTACTCATCATTATGAACAACTTTTACTATGGGACCAAAGCTAAAATCGCGAAAAAAAAATCAGCTGTTCCATACATTTATGTTCGCATTCTCGTCAAAATGTAGGGAACAGCAGATTTTTTTTTCGCGATTTCAGCTTTGGTCCCATAGTAAAAGTTGTTCATAATGATGAGTACAATGACCCCGTAAGAGGTTTGTAATGAATAAAGAATAAGGTTGTATAAACTTACTGAATTACATCTGCGTAGATCTATCAAGCTGCACTTGGCGTGTTCAGTTTTTGGTCTTTTCTTTATAAACGTATCGGGAAAAGCAAGAAACGTCGTCAATCCCGGTTGTAAAACATTATAGGATAAGCCCTTGAGACTGATAAGTACACAAATTAACCTTAGAATATCGGTACCCAATCAGGGTGGTAAATGTAATTAATACATAATATTCTTTACCCAGTCGCAAGTAGGTAAGTACAAAAAAAAATACAATAGACTATGTATATTTAGTAACTTAATCCGCTTAACTGTTCTTCAAGAGTCTGAGAAAACCCTATAAGAACTCGACACGTGTTTTGCCTCTCAACGAGGCATCCTCAGGATGACGATTGAGTGGTTGCGAACTCGGACACGACGTGTTGCCATGACAGGAGCCGAACGTAAAGTGAGCTACAACCGCCCGACAACCCCACTTATATTATCTTATCTTTTACCTTATCGGCCCACCTCAACAACACGTGGCAACACCACGTGTCACCCTGAAGATGCCTCATTGAGAGGTGAAACACGTGTCGATTTTTTACAGGGTTCTCTCAGACTCTTTAAGAACAGTTAAGCGGATTAAGTTACTAAATGTACATCGTCTACTGTATTTTATAATGAATTTCCGCAAAGTCACGCCTGAGTCAATTAAATACGTACAAAAAATTTACTCATATGATGTAACTGAACAGTTTATAGGTAAAGCATCACTTACTACCGGGCTTACTACCGGCAACTTATTACCGGGAAGTGATTTATTCTATGCTTCGATTCCTTGTAGGTTATGATTAGGTAGTAATTAAAATGAAAAATTATGGGTTTCGTAACAAGTAAAATTTTTATTAGGTATTCCTTTTTTGGCAGCAACGTTCTTTGTTCATCGTTCATTAAGGAAACAGAAAACACTGTTTTCTTAACAAGTATTTTCATTTATTATTTTATGAAACGCTGTCAAATTATTCATTGAGTTAAAAACACGAGAAAATCAGACAATGGAAATATCTTACAGTTGAAGATGTATTTTTTCGACTGCCCCGTTGGTCACTACTGCTGAATATGAGGTCCTGGGTTCGATTCCCGGGTAGGTACACTGACCTACCCGGTCCGGTAGCCGGTATTGGGGTTTCCCATCTTATGTTTATGGTTGATGGCAGTAGGCTCAGCCCCCGGTACATGGGACTTAAACGTACCCGGCAATATGTGGGTCTACTATAGGTACACCTCTGCTCAACTCTTCGAGGATTATAGCCGTGATGTTATATTATATTGTTTTACAAAATGTTACATTTCAGCAATACCAAATCGGTAGGTATTCTAATTACGTAATACACAATCAATTTGTTTTGAAACAGATTACTAATCCATTGCTTGATAAGTTCGAAATTTTATTCTGCTCTGCAACGTAATTATCGCATTGAATGTTGTTGAACTGTCAAAATGAAACAAATGATCGCTATCGTATTGCTTCTGCAAGATAGGTAATAGCCCTGCCGATTTTGTTTTTACCTAAACTACAATTAAAATTAAATAATGATATCTTATTTTAATTGTAGTTATCCTAGATACAAATTTCAGGAACATCCTATAAAATATCAAAACCTTAAATTGTATTTAGAACTTAGGTAAAATCATGATCGATTAAATTAAGGCTTGTCAAAGTTATGTCAAACATCTAAAATTAAATATTCAGTCACCTAAAATTAGCCGTAGGTTCACGACTCACGTAGGTAGCTAATTAGTTTTATGTATGAAATAATTATTAGCAACTTTAGCCTAATCTCGAAAAGTCTCATAAAAGAAAAACAAGACCCCTAAATAAACAGATAAAAGATCTTAAAAAAAAAAGAATTTCAATTTAACTTATCTCACAAAATAAAAAAATCTATAGCCTCACAAATAAGAACCACAAAAATTTAGCACAGCACTAAAACAAAATAAATAAAAATATATTTTTACAAAGAAAGACGGCTCTATAAAAACCCCTGGCATTGGTCGTTGAAAAAGTGGTTTATTAACGTACAAGGGAGGCGGATATAATAAATATAAAACCAGGAATGACGTCCCGAGTTCCCCTGCCGTGCTCTCTGGCCCTTATTTCGTGATAACGTAAATACAACAGTTAGTAGGAAAAAATTGAGGTAAATAATTTGGTTTACTCAATAACTTTTATGAAGAATTGTGACTGAAATTGTCTGGCTTGTATTGAAGCTTTTTATATTACGGATATGTGTATATTTTCTTATTGGAACGAAGTTCTTTAATGCGTCTTGCGTGGAGTTCTCTGGTAGGAATCGTCACATAACAAAAAAGCGTTAGAGCCTCTGCCCACGATGCGTCGCGGCAGCGGCACGGCACCGGAGCGGTGTCGTTGCGGTGTTTTACATACAAATAGCCATGGTATGCCATACGGTTCGTTATGGCGTCGCACTGCACTTACACCAGACTTGCAGCCCGCCCAGCACGAGGCGGGCAGGGGTGTACGAGTTGCGACACCGGAGTGGTACCGCTCAGTTGTTTGTGCTTGTCAAAAACAAAGAATATGTTTGACAAATGACAATTTA
The DNA here is from genome assembly GCA_948150665.1 of Conistra vaccinii. Taxonomy (NCBI): domain Eukaryota; kingdom Metazoa; phylum Arthropoda; class Insecta; order Lepidoptera; family Noctuidae; genus Conistra; species Conistra vaccinii. Next base: position 2,531,846 of record OX411324.1, read on the forward strand.
AGTGCTTTGCGGCGTGGCGTCGCTGCGGCGTACCAAAGTTACGTTAGTGCACAGGTTCTTATGCCCGAAAAAGTCAGTTTCAGGTCTCTAGCTTAAGGTGTAAAAAAATTGTTTTTGTTTTTAATACAGAGCCATCTAGTATAAGTTTTTAGCGTCTAAAACCTTATGAAAGATGGCTCTGTATTAAAACATAATGTAAGTATAAAGAAAGGAACTTTGCTCCAAAGAGGTGTCCCACTACACCTACCCGCGCGACTTTTTTTATCAGTCTAGTCAAGGCAAGGGAAAAAAAGAAAAGAAAGCCAAGTTTATAAAAAAAAAAAGAGAAGTTATTTCGTATTTTGTGTTACACGAACCGATTCCAAATAAACATTTTTTTTCTTTCTTACTTTCTTTCTTTCTCTCTTTCTTTCTTTAAGGGCGCATCCTATCCTTTCCTATTTTGCTATAGTGCTAGTTCAAGGGTCTCAAAAATCTAATATTCAACTAATATTCATGAGACTCCTCTATGCTGGGACTCTAATTCTAACATCTGTGTGGGTTTTCTGGATTGTAAATACAAACGAGTCATTAGCAGCAGTGACACAGCACATACCGATGATTTCGGGGTTTTGGACCCTGTGGGTGACGAACAAGATTCGAATTACCTGGATAAATCTCAACTAGCGTAGAATTTGACAAGAAGGTTGACTTCGATAAAAACATAAATAGGCTAACAATTACGGGCCCTATTTAAAAAATTTATAGACGAAAGGTGACAGGCGACAATCTGATCATTTTGTAAGTATTTTTTTCATAGTTTTCTGCTTTATAAGTGACTACTCACACTTATTCAGCTCCACTCGCGTTTCGCTGAACGATTTTGATCACACTTATACAGTTCTGCTTCTATCAGCCGCGTGCAGCGCTGAACGCGGCAGAACAGCGCGGAACTCTATATATAGCACTCATATGATAATAACAGATTTGTCCTCATTTTATACTTATTTGCCACGCAAGCTGCATAGACGCGGAAAGCTGAACGGATGCGTACGCGTTTCCATACAAAATCATTGTTTTCTATGGGCTTAAGCTGAATAGAGCTGAATAAGTGTGAGTAGTCCCTTATACAGCAACCGTCACGATTTGACGATTATGTAATTTTCCGACAAAATGTCGCAATGACAGTTACATTACATAGGGTCCTAAAAAAGTCAAACATTCGATTCAGTCACTGCTATTTCCCGCCTTAGTGAGATCCGAATAGTCTCCAAAAATAAGGAAATTGTAGTCAATGCCATATCACACAAAAACTTCCTGATCCCCGGTACTTCAAAAAATCCCTTGAAATGATAAAATGTAAAAATCAGAGCCGAAACCGCGGTCAAAACTAAAGATAAGCAAAACCTTTGAAACCTTGAAAATGTGTCCGTAAAGATTGTACAGACGGGTTCCAAACATGTCTTCACGATATCGGAATGCCTATCTTCTATGAACACAGTAACCCTTTCCCTTCATAACTTATGCGGGTAGATAAACATCAAAGAATTTGGCTTCCTTCCCAAATCGGCATGAAGATAGTTTACGATATTATATGTATGTATTGCTTACAAAATTTGCTTATGTATAAACTGTATCGTGGAATACCATCTTTATTATATCGTTTACCTTTCGGCAGGTTCTAAATATTATCTGGAATATATTGGTTATAATGATAAGAATCTTAAATAGATGGTCTGCCTTCAACTCATACTTTTCTTGTATTACAAAGGTATGAGATGTTTGATTTTGATTTACATCTTCAGGCTTCGTGGTGACGAGAACAATCGATGAAACACTCAGTATGAAGCAAACTATACCCATTCACAGTTATTATCTATAAAGCACCACAGATTAATACAGATGGGACACTGCAAAATCATTTAAATAAAAAGCGACTCTTGCTCTTGCACACAATAAAGTGCAATTCAGGTCACACAGTGCTTATTATCATACATACAGTCATATTTACATAAAAGTTGCCTCTCTTATCGTGTAACTCTTAGATCTTCAGACTACGTAACACTCACTGAATTGACCCAACAAGTCAAGCCTGCCGCGTACTGGTAGCTTCATACCTAAACTGCGAAGTGTCCTATCTGTATTCATCTGTTATAGCACAATGTTTGCTTCACTGAAGCATCAGGTATCCTAAATACTCGTTCAGATTGTGCGAAGCATGGGCCGTAAATAGATTTTTTTATCTGTCAGATGCTGTCAGAGACATGCGTGTCTTACCATCGAGGCACAAATGTCGCACTGTCTAAACGCACCCATAAATAATAAAAACCGAGGCAGCCTGGGACTGCCGATTGAAGTGAAAACTAAGTAATGACATCTAACGAAAATGTCAGGAATTTATGTGGCTTGCTGTCAGTACAAGAACGAAAGCTGTAGCTCCATTAAAAACATTACAAAAAAATAAAACATAGTCCGCTGTCAACAAAAACTGGAACGTCTTACGAATTTTCGATTAGGTCACGTGTCCTGACGCGAGTTTAACATTTTTTACCCAGCTCAAAAAAAGTGCACAACGCCGGCCGCTAAAGAAGTTTTCACTTCAACAAATCCTGAAAATATATTCTGATAATCCAGTCCCAGTTCTAAATTCATATTCATTGTGCTGCCAATCTTATGTTCAACAATAGCTAATATACACCGTATACTTTCTTGCTTTTTAAATGGGTCTCTAAAACCTTGACCTGACCTGACCAAATCACGCGATGACTAGCAGATATAGACCTACTAAGAATTAATTAACCCTTTGTTACCCCATCATTGTAAAATTCTGCCGATGTCATGATGTAGTTAATAAAACGAAGTTCGAAGCGTGGTTTATGGGGTTATATGAAAATGAAGGTAGGCCTCTTTGTCTACGATGGTAAAAAAGGGTTCGTGAACAAGCTCTGTTACTTTGTTGAAAACTAGGTTATTTTTATTAGATGGTAAACAACCAGAGAGATGACTTTGTTGATCACAGTGGGCCCTATCAGAATACCAGCGCTGTGGTATTTATTCTTTTTTTAAATATCGCAGCATTAAGCTGAGATAGGGCCTTTTTGGTCTCGCACAGATCGTTATATTTTGTGCATTTTTAAATCCTTTGTTTTGTTTTTTATTTAATATGTTTTACAATTACTGTTTGTATTTCCTGTGCGTGCCCCAAATTAAATATTTTTCTTTCTTTCTTTATGATAGTTAGTGATCATCGATGCTTATTGAAATCTATTATTCTGCTGATATATTGCTATCCCAGATGGCCGGTGGAGCAGATGAGTAATGGAGTGGAGACCGCGTATCGTCAAGCGTAGTGGGGGACGCCCCCCAGCCTGGAGGACCGACCTTAAAAAGATGGCTGGGACAGACTGGAAGGTGAAGAACAGAGTGTTCTGGTGTAGCCTGGGAGAGGGCTATGTTCAGCTGTAGACTGCAATAGGCTGAGTTGATTACCAACCCAAAGACAAGCCTAGAATTTCTTTTGTGTCTAAAAGTAAACCGATACGTTCTGTCAAGAAGCGACTAATATAAAGCAGTTTTTTTTTACATATTCCTTTCTTACATAACGGCCGCATGTAATCTTATTGAACCGTTTCCATTCAAAATATTGTTAATTACGAAGTCGGAAATATAATAAGGTGCAATTAAAATTAACCTTAAAGTGTTTAACATATTTATTCCCTTTGAACGGGACTACAGCAATGCTGGTTGGCAGCACAAAATGTATGGTGATATTACTGCTCGATGGAGCTCCATCACAGAGTTACTTACTACTTGGAAAAATTACATAACGACACATTTACGTGGCATTAGATCATATCAAATATTTCTTCCCAAATAAACGATCACAGAAAGAGGAGGGGTGCACACGGGGCGCATAAACTTTTATTAATAAAAGAATAAGTAACTGTAGGCGAAGAAATGCCTTTCGGGGAGATTGTCGTGGTAGGGGTGTACTTCTCCCCGAACCGAACTCTCGCCGAGTTCCACAACTCCCTTGCGGAGTTGAGAGTCGTCGTTGTCGGGTTCGGTTCCCTCCCTGTGCTCGTTCTCGGGGACTTCAATGCCAAGAATGTGGCTTGGGGTTCCCGGTATACAGAAACACGGGGCAGGATGGTGGAGGACTGGGCACTGGAGACAGGCCTGGTCGTCCTTAATCGGGGTTCTGTCCCCACGTGTGTGCGGATGCGGGGTGAATCAGTGGTGGACCTTTCGTTCGCCAGCCCCGCTCTGTCGCCGCGTGTCGCCGACTGGCGCGTCATGGAGGGGGTGGAGACGTATTCCGACCACCGGTACATCCGGATTGACGTCTCCGCCCAGTCCTCGAGCGCGCCGGTCCGACAGGCCCCGAGTGGTCCGCGATGGGCGCTGAAGCAGCTGGACCGGGAGCTAATCCTGGAAGCCTCGATCGTGCAGGCCTGGGTGTCATCACCGGACAGGCCTGCCGATATCAACGATGAGGCGGAGTGGTTCCGGGAGGCCATGTCCGATATATGTGACGTGGCAATGCCCCGGGTCCAGCCCGGCCGTGCTTCGCGCCAGGTGTACTGGTGGTCGCAAGAGCTGACGACTCTGCGCGCCGCGTGCGTTGCTGCGCGACACCTGTACGCCAGGCACCGCAGGCTTCGTATCCGCCCTCCGGATACGGAGGCCATTCAGGCGGAGTTGTACGAGGGGTACAGAGCGGCGAAGACCGCCCTCCAAGCGGAGATCCTGCGGGCCAGGGGACTGGCCCGTGAGGAGTCGCTGGCGACTCTGGACAGGGACCCGTGGGGACGCCCATACAAGTTGGTGCGGGAGAAAATCCGCCCATGGGCTCCCCCGCTGACTCAGAGTCTCCGGCCACAGCTTGTGGAGGACGTGGTGAGCGCTCTGTTCCCCTCGAGAGGGGAACACTCCGCCCCGCCCATGGCCCCGCCTGTTGCGGTGCCCGCTGCGGACCACACCGCCGACGACGACGACGACGATGCTCCGGAGGTGACCGAGGTAGAACTGAGAGTGGCGGTACGTAGGCTGAGTGCCAAAAATACCGCCCCAGGACCCGACGGCTTACCTGGGAAAGCCTGGGTCCTGGCCATGGAGGCTCTCGGGCCTCGACTAAGGGGGCTCTTTAGCGCGTGCATGGAGAGGGGCCAGTTCCCACTTCGCTGGAAGACGGGGAAACTGGTCCTCATCAGGAAGCCGGGGCGCCCTGCGGACTCTCCGTCCGCTTACCGGCCCATCGTGCTGCTCGACGAGGTGGGCAAGCTCTTTGAAAGAGTTATTGCAAACCGCCTCGTCGGGCAGCTGGTGCGAGTGGGGCCGGATTTGGCGGATAGCCAGTTCGGCTTCCGCCGAGGGCGCTCTACGGTGGACGCCATCATGCGCGTGCGAGCCCTCACGACGGGGGATGCTGTGGCCCGGGGTGGGGTCGTCTTGGCGGTGTCTCTAGACATCGCCAACGCCTTCAACACCCTACCCTGGAGTTGCATCAGGGAGGCACTCCGGTATCACCGGATGCCGACCTACCTCTGTCGGTTGGTCGAGGCCTATTTGACGGACAGGGCCGTCATCTACCCCGGTCACCAGGGAGAATGGAACCGGCGAGAGATGTCGTGCGGTGTCCCACAGGGATCGGTCCTGGGGCCGCATCTGTGGGACATCGGATACGACTGGGTGCTGCGCGCCGACCTCCCTAGTGGTGTCAGCGTAGTGTGCTACGCTGACGACACGCTGGTCCTGGCGCAGGGGAGGTCGCACGAGGCGGCGGCCGAACTGGCGACACGCGGGGTTGCGACGATCGTCGACAGGATCCGGCAATTGGGACTCGAGGTGGCCCTGCACAAGTCCGAGGTCATGTGCTTTCATGGCCCTCGGAACGCGCCACCGTCGGGTTCCCAAATAACGGTAGGAGGGGTTCACGTCGGCATCGAGGTGACGATGAAGTACCTGGGACTCGTCCTCGACAGCCGGTGGAACTTCGTGGAGCATTTCCGACGTTTGGCTCCCAAACTGGAGCGGGCCGGGGCTGCCTTGAAGCGGCTTCTGCCCAATCTAGGGGGTCCAAACGCCTCCTGCCGGAGGCTCTACGCGGGGGTCGTGCGGTCCATGGCCCTTTACGGGGCACCGGTGTGGGCGCGAACCTTAAGGTTGCGCCCAGCCCGCCGGTTGCATGCAGCCCAAAGGGTCATGGCTATCCGGATGGTCCGGGGATACCGTACGGTCTCCGGCGAGGCGGCGAGCCTCCTTGCCGGAACGCCGCCATGGGATCTGGAGGCGAAGGTCCTCGCCCACATTTGGGAGTGGCGCGAGGAGATGAAGCGCCGGGGTGTAACTCCGCTGCCGCGAGAAATCACGGTACAGCGGACAGAGCTCCGGCGGGATCTCATGGCGGCTTGGAGTGTGCGATTGTCGCAACCCAGATTTGGGCACGCCACAATTACGGCGATAAGTCCCCTCTTTGAGGAGTGGCTTGAGAGGCGCCACGGCGTCCTCACCTTCCGCCTGACGCAGGTCCTCACCGGACACGGTTGTTTCGGGAGGTACCTGTTTCGCATAAGGCGGGAGGAAACGCCCGGGTGTCACCATTGTGTGGATCGTCCGGAGGACACGGTGGAGCATACGGTGGAGGTTTGCCCGGCTTGGGTGGACCACCGCCGTGTCCTCGTGGAGGCGATCGGCGGCAGTGACCTCTCGCGTCCGGCCCTGGTCCAGGCCATGGTGCGGAGCGAGAGGGCATGGCAAGCCGTCACCTCCTTCTGCGAAGCAGTAATGCTCGCGAAGGAGGAGGCGGAGCGCGCGAGGGAGTGGCAGAGGCCGCGCCCTACCAGCCCTAGCCGCCGCCGCCGTAGGAGACTTCCCGGGCGTCGGGAATTGATAGCCGATTTCCGGCCACCGTAGGCGCGGGCCTGCGGACGGAGAGCAGAGGGCAGCTCGCCGTCCGATAAGGACCAGGCCCGGGTCGACGGCGCGTCGTGTTCCACGCGCGCCTCAAAGAGATGTCAGCAAAACTGACGGGGTCCGTTAGGGCCGATGCCTGCCGGGGTTGCGGGTAGTCCCAAGGGGAAACCGTGGCCCCTGGCATGGCAAGGGAAGGAACACGGGTGGGTTTTAGTCAGTAAAAGTCTGACACGCCCTTCCGCTCCGCCCAGAGCGGGAGAAGTCATTGGATGATTTCCCACCCAAAAAAAAAAAAAAAAAAAAAAGGCGAAGAAATGCCTGGAACATCCACACCTCGGCGAGGCTATAATAAAAAAGTAAGAGAAATTGATGAGCCAAGCGTGGCGGGTTAAACTTTGCGCTCAATATTTGGAGTTGGAGCGGGAAATATTGCAAGTAAACGCAGATTACGATTATGCTGGCGATGTTTTTACTTAGTTACCCACTGTTGGAGTTCCGAAGGCCAATTCTGATATTTAAATACGTTTAAAATCTATTGTAATCTCATCTTAACGAAAATCAATGACACACTACCCGACGACTCGCTGACGTTCGTTTTGATCAAGGGTTGATGAGTCGCTTGGAGATTGAAACTGACTTGAAACTTGAAAGTGTTTTTAAGTTTTAATTATGTTTCATTAGGAAAACGGGAGACTGTTTCTGGTGCAAATGATAAATTATTTGGATTGATTATTATACATACCTTCAAACAGTTTTAAGTCATAAATATGTAGGTATATTCACCTAAATGTGTGTAACTGTAGTGCCCCGTCAGACTAGACACATAGACGGTCTCCCCTCAAAAGCGCCGCCTTTCGTCTGAAGCCGTTTTTGAGATTCAAAGTGCACTCCTAGCACATAACTTTTTCTTTTTGCTCACGGTCGAGTTTCAAAACAATCACCACGGTGAATATAAATTCTCAATTTCTGCTGCAAAAATACTGGATGCATTTTTCACGACTTGTTATTTTAGCGAATTGTATTTCTTTCTGGTTCATCTCAACGGAATCGATTTCGAATGTAATATTTTTCACGTAAATATCTTTGCGTTCCAAACACGCGTACTTTCGAAAACCTACAATAGGTTTTCCTTATGACTACTTTTCTCTATTTATATTATGTATATTTTCATATATTTTTACAGTATGGTGTTATTAACAGTTTTTTTTAAGTGAAAACTTCTTTAGCGGCGTTGTGAATTTTTTTGGGATGAGTTAAAAATGTTAAACTCGCGTCAGGACGTGACCGTAAGATCCGTTGCCTAGCAACCGACAAAGTAAATATCAAAATAAATAGTCTTTGACATTAAAGACAAAAATTGCGAGGTAAGAAATTTTACCCATTTTTATGGGTACTAAATTGTTTATTTTTGTTAGATTATATTTTGAAAATAAATAAATATACTACTACTACTAATGAATATTGTATTTAAACACATAAATGATAGTACTACTGATAAATAAAACAATTCGTGCGAAATTATTCCCTAACCATTCCAAAATATTCAAAAATGCACAACGTTAGTGTCCAAGTTTTCACTTCTACCGGCACTCCCGGAGTGCAACCCGTTGTTTTTTTTTTTACTTTAGTATTAAATTCAACAAATAAATGAAGTTACTGGCTTTAGAAAACTAACAGTATTTTAGGGGTATGAGGAACAGGGTGTAAAGTTCACTCATCCACCATAGAAAAGGGAGGATCCTCCAACCAGACGGGTTGTTATGTCTGGCGGGCAACTGCCCATATGTTGATTTCGGATAGTCTTATCTATGTTATTCGCTCAGTAAACTCTAACTGCGAGATGTAGGAATTGTGTGACGTCATGTCTTTTTGTTTCGTAGTTTTTGTATGTGGCGGTCTAACCGCTACATCACTCCCCTCCGGAGACCGGAGGTCGATAGTGGGCTGAGTCTTGGATCTTGCGATGCTTCACAGTGCCAGCTGTGGTTCCAGTGAGTCGGAACCGGGTGCCGCATAGTTCACGGTGAGTCGGAACTGTCTGCGGTGATTCCCCAGTGAGTCGGGGAGGCGCTGCGTCGTCATCCAGTGAGTCGGATGTGGTACAGCGCCGGGTTTTTTGGCTGACTGCTTGCGTCGACCAGGAGAGGGTAGAATAGGCTCTGCTTGTGAGACCGGCCGGAAGTGCAGGTGCTGTGCCAAGGTTGCTGATGAGGCTGAGGGTGATGACCAGGAATGCGCGTTCGCTGCATGCTGGTGGTCAGGATACCCGTTGAAGCCGTGGGTGCTGGCTGGCTGTGTGACTCGCCTCACGAAAGCTTGCGGGAGTGATGATGATGACGTCACGCTGAAGTAGTTGCACGAAGGCTGCGTTGACGTTCATTCTCGGGGTCACCAATTTAGGGGTATGAGGAACAGGGTGTAAAGTTCACTCATCCACCATAGAAAAGGGAGGATCCTCCAACCAGACGGGTTGTTATGTCTGGCGGGCAACTGCCCATATGTTGATTTCGGATAGTCTTATCTATGTTATTCGCTCAGTAAACTCTAACTGCGAGATGTAGGAATTGTGTGACGTCATGTCTTTTTGTTTCGTAGTTTTTGTATGTGGCGGTCTAACCGCTACAGTATAATTATGTAATCAAGCGAAAAATTATAACGATTACTGCGCTGTTAATGAAGATATTTGCATCAAGTGACTACCGGTACCTGGTCTGACTACTGGTAGGTAACCAAATGATGATTTAAAAATATTAACGAGGACTAATATTGAGTTGTTACATGTAATAAATAAAATTAACAATGTTCACACCGACATCATAATCTCCATCAAATAATAAACAACAGTTTACCTCAAATTACTAATTCAAATTTTACCTCTCCAATAAACTTCCAACTCCACATATTATAAAACAACTTGTTAACCTCTAAAAGATTTTTTAAAACCATCGCAAAAACGCCAGACTTTATTAGGTATAGCACGTACCAATGCAAGGTTAAAAGACCACCATTATTAAAATTCCCATAGCCGACAACGGCCATAACAATATTTCAGGCCAGTAAGCTCAAAAGAAAAACTGCGCTTAAATGGATTTAGCATATTTTATGATAATATTAAGACGTACAAACGGTCTTGGGAATTTTGGAGGTACGGTCTAATCATCCAGTCTGACACCGCTTCACTGAAAATATTATACCTACGGAAATCCTCTGGATTATTAATGTTCCGTTTTTCATAAGTTTGAAGGGAATTTTCAGGAAAGTTTTTGCTAAATAAATAATTTTAGCGTCGACATTTTTGAAGTTCTAATTAAGAGTAAGTACTTAATTATATCATTAACATTTTTTTTTCGTTACATTGTTAATACGTATAGAATATATTTTTTAATATTTTAATAAAAAACTTATAAAAATATACATAAAATAAAAAAAAAGTAGCCCACTGGTATCGGGAACAGGGTCCAAGCTACCAGTCGCGGTGGTCAGGGCTTCTGAGAGAGGAACCTCTTAACAAATTTTATTATTGGTAAGTAATTACTAAGACTCACTAAAATAGCTTCTACGATTGAAAATATTTATTAAGTCTGGCGTACTGTGGAATATAAAGTCAGCACCACGATTACCTGGCTCATACTTTTTATCACATCATGACATATCTAAAGATATCTATGATAAGCTAAAGACTCAAAAGATTTTGTCAAATACACGGAGAGTATAAACAGCAGCGCAGAAAATAAATTATACATAGACATTATGTATGCATGAGGATAGCTGTTCATTATACAGTTCGCTGCCTCTAAGGTAGAAAGACGAAGAATTTTGATTATAAGTCTTACAATTAATTGACTAAACGGAAACAGGGTCCAATGAGGGTTGTAATATCATTAAAATTAAACAGTTTTTTTCTCACCAATACAAATAATAAATACACACATCAAAAGTGTCTAGGGATCAAGCATTTTTATGCGGATTTCTTGAGATTGAGATGTGGCTTTGTAATAAATTTATGATTTTATAAATTTATATGGATCCTTTTTGGTGCATTTCATAATTTGAATCAGGAACTGTGAATCAAATTCGAGTAAAAGATGAAAATCAGCTGTCAATATTTTCCCTATAAAAACATACAACGCATTGAAGACATTATTAGTGCTACTGTTTCCCTACTACTGATTAAAACCAACGTTATTATGGAGCAGCGACGTCATTTAAGCAGGGAAGAAATGCTCAGAGCCGTGGGAATGATAGAAGCTGGTTCCCGGCAACGTACTGTGGCTTTAGCTCTGAATACAAGTCAGAGTGTTATCAGTCGACTTTGGACACGTTACCGAAGCACTGGTACCGTGGCTGAGCGCCATGGAGGACGGTATCGCTGCACCACACGGAGACAAGACCGATACATTCAAATCTTAGCTCGAAGAGCTCCAACAATAACCGCCATGATGTTAGCCGTGAGGCTTCATCACTCTTCAGGGAACTTAATTAGCGACCAAACAGTCAGAAACCGCTTGCATGAAGTGAACCTTCATTCCCGAAGACCGCTACGGGTACCACCTATAGCAATGCACAATCGTAGGATTCGATATCAATGGGCTCTTGAACACAGAAATTGGGCAGAAGAACAATGGCGTTTCGTGTGCTTTTCTGATGAGTCTCGTTTTGGTATGAGACCGGATACAAGACGTATACGACACTGGAGAACCCCTGGACGCCAACAGCGATTAAAATCCTGCCAGGAAGTCCATCCTTATAGTGGTGGAACCATCATGGTATGGGCGGGTATTTGGATCGGCGGAAGAACTGAGTTGATTTGGATTAGAGGCAACCTCAACGCTCAAATTTATGCTGAGACGATTGTATCAGACGTCATCGTTCCTCTACAAGTGCAAATCGGTCCCTTATTTCAGTTAATGCATGATAATGCACGACCGCACACCGCAAGAGTTGTAAGACAGACTCTCGCCGCAGCTAACATCAATGTCCTGCCCTGGCCTGCTCAGTCGCCAGACTTGAACCCGATTGAGCATGCATGGGATATGCTACAGAGAAGAGCTCTGCCGAATATGGAGGGTATCCAGTCGCAAGAAGACCTTTTTTTGTTGTTGCAACGAACATGGGCGGCCATTCCACAGCGTGATTTGGATGAACTCATTTTGAGTATGCCAAACCGATGTTCTTGTGTTGTTAGTGTTCGCGGTAGAAACACGGATTATTAATTGTTTAAGTTACCCAATAAAATTTTAAAGAAAACTGTTATTTCAGTCTTTTTTTCGAACTTTAATGTTAGTGGTTCAAATGTCAAAAATCCCTTTATTAGGAAAATGGCAAATTTCTTTATTAATGCAAAGGTGACTTGGTTTATCGTTACTGTGACAAACGAAAACACTTTATTTGATGAATCCTTAAAGAAAATTTTAATTAATATCAATCAGGAGAAAAGTTATTGCAAAAATATATGTTGATCCCTAGACACTTTTGATGTGTGTATATTAATAAAATTGTCTAGACAAAGTGGACGGGAATTGCAGCCGTTTCTATTTCTGCTGCCAAGCAGCATTTGTGTTTTCCGGTTAGAAGTGATGCAGATATTTATAGAAAAAATTACGGAAACATTAGATTTTTTAACTATTCCCCTAAGGTCGGAAATTGCATTCTCCTTTGAGTTGGTGTTGAAAGAAAGCCGTGGTCGCCGGAAACTTTACAAAACTCTATCATAATAAAAAACCTGTAAGTTTCCAGAGAACATTTTCTGACATTGCTTCCAGAGTTTCACCGCAATACCTAGTTGGCAGTCATTCCTTATTAATTCATTGCATTCTTTAGGTTGTTTGATTATCCAAGTGAAAGGAACTGCGAATAAAGCACCTAATATTCTTCGTCATTTCTTTATAAGTAAGAAATGACTTGCTTCGTCATTTCTTACTTATAAAGAAATGACGAAGACGTATAAATAAATACTTATTTTTGCATAGCCTTTTACATAATTTCAACAACGCCACTGAGATTTATTAGTCTCTGTAAATAACTTCCAGAGATCAATACTCTACAAAAAGATTAATTACGCTAGTTTATTATAATTTTAGTTCATTATATTAATTCAATGTTACATAGTAAAATTAGTGTTTATTTCAAGGAAACAAAATATTATGATGAACGCTAGTACACCTAATTATCATGTACATTAGTCCTTTAGTTATTAAGATTGTTTCTAGCATAAGTGTAAAATACGTGACGTGGCTGCGGTTTAAAAAAATAGAAACTAGTGAGAATCATCTCAATAATAAATTTTAATGAAGGCAGTCACTAAGGATTATGATACAAAAAAATATTTAGTCCGTCAGTCAGATAATAAAAAATGGTTTATGTAAAGAGTGGGGGCTCGCTACGTCACAAGTCAGTATAAATTAATCTACCGGCCAGAGACGTCATACCACATTTAAACGTACTGTCTACTCAATGTATTACCGTAATCTATTAATTACGTAAAAAAGAAAAAATCCGTGTCCAATATGTTTTAATAAACGTCAAAACGGACCAAAAAAAAATTTTTTTTGACATCCCTATTGCTTACATTCCAACACATATCATCCAAAAACTTTATCTAATATGGCTGTCTCTGAACAAAAAAAATGGAAGAAGAAGAATGGAAGAATCTATTTAAAAAAATACAGCGACCAGTGTTTTTATCCTTCCATTTTCATCGCGACATCTTAACTAAAGGTGGGTCTCGCAAAAACTTGTCGAGGACCTTGTAAGTCAGAAAAATACGATATAATACGATTATTTTCCTCTTGTCCCTACTCAGATTAAATTTCTCCGAGTCGAGTAGGGAGGGGACGTGTAAACTGGAGAACACTCGAACCCGGCTTGCCTTGGAGTGAGATCTTGACGGGAGATGTCATTACTATATGTCACTCACACGACTCGGGTTTCGATGAAGCGACATCACTTTATTAACATAAAAAGTATCAGCGTTTACTTGTTTTAAATTTAATTTTAGCTGAAAGACTATTAGTGTCATCAGTAGTTTCGGAACTCTTTGGTTAAGTACTGAATTGATTACGAGAAATTGTTATAGCATTGATTTTTGACTATTCTTGTGATACCTTGATTTGATAATTACGAGTATGATATTCTCTTTAGGTAGCTGGATGGATGGCTTAAAAACGTCAAAATGAGTTATTGTAGTGCTCTCAACCTTCAAAATGATGTAGAAGTTATAACAGTGGATTGCAGAGGTGGAGAGGAGTTCATGGCTAAGTAATAACAGCCGCACGGGTCGATCCATCAGGTTAAGCTACGCTAAGCTACGGGTTGGTTCGTGGATGGTTAACCATCTTTACATACCGAGACTGCTACGTGCCTCAGAAAGCACGTTAAGCCGTTGGTCCCGGCTGTCATTCGTGGATCTTTGACAGTCATTACGGGTCGTCAGAAAGCCGAAAGTCTGACAACCAGTCTTACTAAGGGGTACCGTATTACCCAGTTTCTGGGATGTGGAAGTCAGATAGACAGTCGCTCCATGTAAAATACTGGTATTCAGCTGCATCCGGTTAGACTGGAAGCTGACTCCAACATAGTTCGGAAAAGGCTATAGGCAGATTGATATAATACAGTTGATTACAGTACTCACAATAATATTTTGAAGGAATAAGGCTGTTTGTTTTTATCAAATCTAAACATAAAATATAACTATTTATATTAATTGTGTGTCACAATGCCATTCCAAAAATAGTTGCAAAATCGGACTCATTTTCTCGTTAACGCTAGCCAAAAAAGATTTATAACAGTATAAATAAATTGAAATTGTGTGAGCTCGCCTGAATTGACAGCGTAATCTAGCAACTGGAGACATGTTAATCCTCAGAAAATTAATTATTTTGTCACTATTTGAAACAATGATTGTCTCTTGATAGCTCTGAAGATAAGTAATTCGTTTCTCGAATACCAGGTTGCAGGTTCGAACTAGTTAGGTAGCAATGATTTTTTAATCTATAGTCATACAGAAATCAAAAGGTCAAAAAATCTTCAGTAAAACGGACTTGTGAAGAAAACCTATGAAATTGCGTGCGATGGTTATCAACGTCAATTCTTCTTTCAGTAAAAACCGGAATAATACTGACTAATCATAATCCGCCTATAATGTTTCCACTGCTGGGACACAGGCCTTATCTCTTCCAGAGAGAGTGGGTCTTCCAGAGAAATTGCCTCTCGGGTCCATGCGGGTTGGTAGATGTCACACGTCTTCGAGTTTTTGGTTCTAGGACATCCCGGTTCCTCATGATTTTTTCCTTCACCGTTTTGTTGTCCGTCATGTTTCTTTTTTTTTTTCGAATTCACTTCCTATAGTTTGGTAAGTCGAGGTCGTTATCACTGAGCCACCACTGCTTAATTAACCGACTACTCGTAGTATCGCAATTCCATGTTCATATTATTCTGCTTTTCCATGTACCGCCAGAAAATTAAACCTAAATTATTTACTACAATAATTGCCTCAATATATTTACATAATAATGGCTCTTAAGTTTCAACAATGTGCAACGCGTATTATGGAATCACTGGTCACTGTAATTATTATGGAACCTATTGATTAATTTATTTGCATAAATGGCTACTGTTAGCCGAATAAATTGACTCTAACCATGTATTAAAATGTTGCTTAATTATCTCATTGAAATTGCAAAATTCTGGCTTTACGATATTGCAGTAATTGGTTACCACAGCATACGAGTTGAAAGTCGAGAGAAAAATCATGATTATTTTATTTCTGTTAGTAGTTATATAAAATAGTGAGGGAAATGTATTGTTGAGCTGATTGATATAAATATTAAACTACTAAAGAATACTACGACTACTAAAGAATGACAGTTGTAATTTAAATATACGGACAATTTTAATACACAGTTATTTGCTAATCAATCAGTTTAAACGAGTGTACTGTTAGGACAACTTAATCTATTACATAAATTTTATAAAAATAGAGTCGCTTTTCCTGTCCGTCTCTGATGAGGATTTCGCTTTCCTTCCGGAATAAATTCTCAAATTAAATTTTTAACTCATCATCATCATCATCAGCCTATTAATTTTCCCACTGCTGGGACACAGGCCTCTCTGTGGGAGGGAGTGGGCCATAATCTACCACGCGGGCCCAGTGCGGGTTGGTAGATGTCACATGTCTTCGAATTTTTGGTTCTAAGACATGCTGCTTTCCTCACGATGTTTTCCTTCACCGTTTTGAGAGCAGTGGTGATGAAATTATTTACACAAAGTAAAGCGCCTGCTTGGGTTCGAACCCACTACTGCTCTATTATTTAACTTACTTGTAATAATAAAATAAAAACTGTTTTTTTTTTCAAATTGTAAATCGTGCAAAGCAGGACCGGGTGCAAGTAAGTGGTAATAAATCAAATGTAGTTCCTAAAACTAATACGCATAATAATTACAAAAAACTCATTATGTTACATATATATGACATCACCTCAACCGTCACATTTTTCATAACCTGGTCTGACCGCCGAGGTCAGGTCGCCATCATCTTTCTGACCGAAAGACCTTTTTATTTTACGATCCCTAACTTTCTTGATAAACTTGGACAAGTGTCGCTAGTCAGTAATTCGTTCCCCTCCGACCATTTCCTTATGGTTAGTTATAGAATTTGCGGGCGGCCGACCTGTGGGCTGTGGCCCAATTTCGTGGGAGCTCAGCCCTTGTGCGTGACCTTTGGATGTAATGGGCAGTCCTCGACGCGTTTTCTTATTCAACAATCTCGTATTTTGCCAACGTTTTAGTTAAGTTGCTAACAACACGTAGTGTTAGAAGTTCCCTTTTTCCTGAAAGTTGTGGAGGATTTTAAGAGTGGGTTGCGTTGTTAATATTTAATCATGTATTTTCGCTATCTTTTCTTTAGTGTGGAGCGTTTGATGTAAAGTGATGGTCAGCTGATTAGAAATTTTGCATTCATAACAAGCAGACCTTTTTTGTTTACTTCCATAGAGAGTTACGTTTTTTTATTTTTATATAAATCGTTGCCCCACACTATGAATTTATCTTCAAAATTAACATGAATGAACATGTTCGTTTCAAACATGTTTCAGGTCCCTGAAACCATAGGTATACTTCTTTAAAAAAATGAATGCACAATTACGTCACACCGACTAAATAATCGTTCAGAACTCATCATTAGCTTCCCCCTGCAGTATTATCTATTGACGATTTTCGCCAAAATTCATTTGAAATTCAATTAATTCCATTTGATTCCCGTCTATTCTGAAATGTCTGAAAATCATGACTATTTCCATCGGATCGGGCTGTCAATAAGTAAAATAACCGCAACATTAATATTGGCACTGTCATTTTGGCATCATTGTCAATTGTGGTCTATCTCTAGTGTGTTTTAGGAAAATAATATGAAATTGTTTGGTGAATGATAGAATAATAATACCAGCGTTTTATTTTAATACTTTTACTCATTCATAGATCAGGCTTTTTTAGATACAAGTTTCCTATAAAAACATGTCTTCTATCGTCGTCAGATAGTGATACGTTCAAAGTATAATAAGAAAGTATTAAAAAAATATCAAACTAGTCACACGTTATATCTAATCTTACTTTTCGGGCCATCACGATGATGCACGAATGAAACAGTTCTTATTGTTTTCGTATGTTTTTTGTTTTTGTAATTATACAAAACCTACCGCCCATGGGCCCTCCGGTATTTTTCTGAATGTTCATGAAAACATATCGAAATATAATTTAAAAAATACTTATATTAAAAAACAAAAAATATTAATATTATATTAAAACTTAGAACATATTTTTGGAATTTATTTCGTGTTATTTTTGCCATCGACACGCTAAGAAGAAGAGATTTAAATATATATATAACTTTTATCTTGAATATCTTTCAATATTGTGTACATTTTCAGTTGGAATGTATGGAAGAACATGTTTTTCAACTACATTGTTAAGTTTGTTCTTATTGGGATGAATTTATCCCAACTACGGAACCCTTTATTGTGCGTGGTTACGCACAAAGCCGGTTTTGTTTTCTCCAATATGTCCCGTATGATGTACGTCCATTGCAAATTGAGGTTCTAGGTAAAGATATTTTAATTGAACTTTTACATAAAAGAAATTGCTCAGGTTCCTAGAAACCACTTTTAATTAGTTGTACTCAAAGCAAATACTTGCAAATGAATCTCTTTTGATTTAAACATAAATTAATTTTCCTTTGCTAGAAAAACTACGGGCAGAATATGTTCTAAAATAATAAGTGCGAATGAAAACTTACAAGTAATATAATTATTATAATATTTTTAATTTCAACACTTGCACACAGTTCGCTAAAAACATCGTTATCTTGCAGTTTCATTTTGACGAAAGAACCTATGATAAATACATTTTTTATTTTACGATGTACAAAAAGAAATGCAATTTACGAGAATTCGATATATCAGTTATGTCATTATAGTACCCAATATTGTCAGCACTTTATTCAATTTCAACACTCTACAAACACATTCACGAATCAACACACCAAAGTTATCATAATCCACAAACATAATCTTAGCACAAAGTATGCCTCACTTGTCAGAACTAGAGCTGTGCGTCTGACATGAGCCATAACAGGTTAAGATGTTAGAAACACTTCTCAAAGACCGCGATCATCGTCCTTTGATATCATCGCAGTTGATATGAGCCCGTCTGTACAAGTTGTCGGCGGAAGGAGGGTTACTTGTGCAGAACTAACCCTTCCTTAATCCTGTTTGTATGTTCGCTTAAGAGCTTGTGATCTCGAGTGAAGCTTTGCATGTATCTGGGTAGACTCTATTTTTTAATCCCGGAGATTAGAGTGGCATTTGCAGGGTTAACTGTTATTGATGAGACAAGCATGTTTATGAAGTTTGTGTAATGAACTTATGAATATATAGGTATTTTTAGTACATTCAGTACATTAGTTATCATGGACTGATTTTTTGCAGACTTTACCTAAATATTATTTATTTATTTATTTATTTCAATCAACTTTGGATCATACAGTGAAACTAAATTAAAAATTATTAATTTTAAATAAAATTAAATAATTAAATTCAAATTAAAATAACATGAAATACATTAAATAAAATAAAATAAATGATTTTTTAATAACAAAATTAAAATTAAAATAAAGTCTTATTATCAGTCAGCACGTGAACCATGCAGCAGTGGTTCACGTACTGACAGTCGAAACGTTCTGCTAAAGCGCTCAGAATACTGTTGCGGCTGCCCCGAAACCTACGCACCAGGGATGTGCATCGCTTGCGCATGATTGTATGGAAACAATCCACACGCGCCTGGGCAAACATCCCCGCTATAGCTTGCCTTACCTTGTTGCAGAAAGAAACATTAGACTCGATTTGAATGGTTCTTTGCACAAATTAATGAAATCATTAGCGTTAATGATACATTACGTAATCTTTGTCTTTATGCAACTGGTGCTAGGTTAGGATATAATTAAAAAGCTTGTAGGTAAATTGCATCTTTCCAATTAGTCTCCAAGATAACCATCACACTATTTATTTATTCTTGTAACGGGAAAGCAATATATATTCCTTTTCCTGCAGGTAGAAGAAGAATTGCAATCACGTTTTATTTACTACAAAAGAAATCCAATTAACTGCATTGGTGGTTTGGCTTGCCTTGACTTGTCCCCCACACGTCAAGGTAAGGCAAGCTAAACCATTTGTGGGGGACCGTTTATTTCTATTGCCTTCTGTTTAGTAATAGATTAATAATGAATTTTAGAATTGTCTATTTATTTAAACAGTAGGTAATATACCATAACATCACACGTGTTAACAAGAGGTGTCACCACAGGAGGTGTGGCCACAGTTTGGCGCACGTTTCGCCAGTTATGTTTAAAACCCATGTAGTAGGAGCCTATTGCCATCCATTTAAATTGATCCCCTATTTAACGCCTTTAGGGGAGGAAGTGAGTGAGCAGTGATGGCCCAGTGGTAACGGCCGCCACTTACGAGTTGTAGGTCGTGGGCTTGAACCCAAGCAGGCGCTTTGCTTTGCGTAAATAATTGCATCACCACTGCTCTCAAAACGGTGAAAGAAAACATCGTGAGGAAACCGGCATGTCTTACAACCAAAAATTCGAAGACATGTGACATCTACCAACCCGCACTGGGCCCCCGTGGTGGATTACATTCCAGTCCCTCTCACAGAACAATAATAGACTGATTTTGTATGTATATGTATTGCCATATTATCGATCGGGACAAATTCAGACTCCGCTGCTACTGAGAAATTCCGGATGGAAAATCCAATAACACTTTGCCCGAACCGGGAATCGAACCCGGGACCTCAAGCTCAGCAGTAGTACTAGACCAACGAAGCAGTTAAACAATAAGACACAGGCAAGCAGTTAAACAATTACATAGGTAACTTACATTATTCTTGTTGTATGTATTACTAGCTTTCTCCAGCAGCCTCACCCTATGATATATTTATAAATGATAGCCTATGTTACTCAGTGTTAGTATAGCAAACTTCTAGTGAAATAGTTATTGAGTTAAATTACAAATCTTCTTTCATTATAATATTTGTGTAGACATAATATATTCAAAACAGTTTCGAAGCTGTCTGACTAATTGACAGACACGTAACCACGCAGCCTTATATTTACAGCACATGACACTAGATAAGCTTTTTTTTCTTTAAATCAACCCCTTACGTGTTTATAATTGTACGGAAATATATCATTCCCTCTTTCTTCATTTTAATTACTGCACCTATTATATTTTTTCAATAATAATATTCAAATGAAACTCATAAACGTATAACTAACGTAGTAAGAATACGTTACCTTAAAGCTGTCATTATAAAAACACCTACGCGTTTGTATAATAACACCTTTAAAAGTTAATTATAGACGTTTAACCTCAACGTCTTAAATAATTAAAACAAAAGAAAATCATTCACATTTAAAAACCAGTTAATTTCCCGAAGACGACATTGAATGCCATTAAAACCAATTTTGTCACTCGCTACACGCGGCTGACGTGACGAACTCAAGTGACTGTCCGTGACAAACAAGTTCTGCCACAATATCCGGCTGTGGAACGGTAACTGAATTTTAATGGCCCGACATGCGGGAACATATTGATTGTTTGTGTGTAATATCTGGTTTATGAATGTCAAGGGCATTGTTTTTCTCTTGTGAAGATAAACATTATAAACGATTTATGTTGGATAAAGTAACGAACAGCTGCGAGGTCAAATGAGGCTTATTTATTCAAAAAATTATCACGTGGTTATACATTTGCCGATGGATTAAATTCAGGTTTAAGAAAAAAAAAATCTGTAATAAAAAGCTAGCTAGCAGCAGCTGTAGCTTTGACTTCAGTACTATTTCTTTTTTATTTGAAAATCTAAAACCAGCTGACATACATAATTAAGCAAACGAACAAGATTCTTTTAAAACCCACAAAAACATAAAATAAACGTACATATTTCATTAAAAATAATTCCTTTTTACATCACAGAATGTACTTTAAAATACAAAAAAAGCACTCGTGTTTAAAAACAAAAGAGTTCCAAGTGCTCGCAACATAAAACTAAAAAAAAAACATTCCCTTTACGAGTCCACACGCAAATTTCAAATTACCAACTGTCCCCAACAAAGGTACGGCGACATTGTATACGAAACCACAGAACAGTTAAAATGACAGAGATGGCACTCAACCAAAACTTTAATGTTTACCTTTTTCGGAGTGGAATACCTTTTTCGTACGTGATGGTACCTACCCTGTGACGTACGCATCATGGTTCTGTTTGTCCTAATGTAGGCAGAGAATTAGCGCGTTCTTTTTTTATGCTGACCCATTAACGTTTTATTTTTGTTTGCAAGATTTTGGAGTGAATACAAATACAGGCTTATGGTGGCTTATCACGCCGTAAAAGTAAAAGGGTTTGTATAAAATTCGTGTGGGGTGATAAAAGGTTACTTTATGCCGTTAGATTGCTTTTTTTTTTGTTTAATATTAGTAATATTTATATCATTACACTTAAGGTTGATTTTTGTTTTTATGATATTATGAAATGTAAAAATATTTTAAGCACTTAATTGCTCAGTTAATTGGACTTCAGTCGTAAGTCAACATTTCGGATCTTTCAGTCTTTTCCTCAAGGAAAAGACGGATTTTCTTAATGTGTTTTCATAAGTGGAATAAGGTTACATGAAAAAATGGAAGAAAAACTCAAAGTTGTTTATAGATAGCAAAATTTTCCTGTTCATGAACTAAATGTACCTATTTAAAATGCAATGAAACATAAACGAGGACTGTGAAATATTCTAGAAAACCGACAATTATACTTTTATGATCACGTAAAATAGTAATGTCAAACTGACAAATTACATTTTGTTTCTATAGGTACGTACTTCGTTTCATACTCGTAGGTACATTCCACATCATTCTTTCTAGAATATTATTGATTCTACGCCCTACTTATATATCCTACATTATTAACGCATCAATCATATCGCTTATCCTACATTTACGTGCCATTCGGAAAACGACACATCGTCCATAAACACGATACACATGTAACATTCGGCAAGAATTCGTGTTATATATCTCTCGTCTTTTGTGACAAAACAAAAACCATCGGATAATGAAGTGTCCCATATTGGGGTTGGTACAACCTGTCATTAGGCCATGTTTTGAACAGCTGGTTTAAACAAAAGAGGCCAGTGTTTTTCATTGTTCCCAACAAAGGGATGCCTATGAAACCCCTATCTGTATTTTCAACGACCGTTTAAATAAAGTACTGTATCGGGCGATTACAAAACACTTCGATTTAAACAGTCAAACAAAATTACCCCTAATTCTGCCAACTATAAAGTTGAAAATTCCATTCACATACAGGAAATTTTTCTTATCAAATTAATAATGAGAAATAATAGGGTCTTTCTGTGCCGTCATGTTTGCATTGAGAATTCGACCTTATCTTTGAACTTTTAGCGTAGGTTTTTGTGTGGAGATTGAACGTAAGTATATCATTTTCAGCGGACGCTATAGTTTCGAGTATAGGGCAGTTAAGATTGTACGATAACTGTTTTAATATGAGCCGGAAGTACCGGGGCACGGCTCCCAATAGCCTACTAAGGAAAATAGTGCCATTTGTTTTCTTTTTTTTCCCGTAAATCGTTGAATGATAGTAGCAACTTGTTAATATCAGGAAGTTTTCATATTTAGAATATAAAATTAACTTGGTTTATTTTTTGGCCTAGATTTTGTGAAAGTGTTTCAGTAATTTAGTAAATTGACTCACGTACATCGTTTATGTTTTCATACACATTAAACGAATATAATGGATCCTTGGCCAAAACAACAAAAACGGATAATAGGTTTAATAAGTAATTTCTAAAACATATAGTACGCACGTGCGAGTACGCACGAATGAACAAGATCATGGTGAACATCGGACACTTTCTTCTTATAATCGTACCACTAACGAAGATCAAACACACGTGTTCGTAAAGAATGTTCGTGGCGATCCAATTTTGAATCTATGGCTACTAAAGAGAGCGGTATGGTTGAACGCGAACACAAGTCGAACTATGTTCGTGTTTTCTTTGTTAATTTACGTCCACACGTACGAACCAAATGTTCTGTGTTCGATGTTCGTGTTCACCATGTTTCGTTCGTTCGTGCGTACACGCCTTTTAATAGCCGTTCACAGCTAAATTCAATGTAAAATACAAATTAATAATAATGTAGTCTAAAGTATTGGTTTCATAATACAGAAGCTATGAGTACATTCTCTGGTAAAAAACAATTCAATTCAGTCGAATTTAATTGTTTTTCGTTAAAGACTTGTCGGATTTCAATGAATTCATTAATTATTTTATTAACAGCTGTATTATCGAATTATTTTTGAACATCAGTATAATAATTGTAATTGTGTAATTTAAGAATTTCAACTGCAGTCTGAATTTTTTAATGCCATAATTTAAATAATTAAAAATAAACAACATTTTGTTTGTTCACTAGTTAGTTCTCGCATAAAACGTTAATTGGATTACACTTCAAAGTACCGGCAGTATTAAAAAAAAAAATCTGTTGGATAACTTTTAAGAGTCAGTTTAGGTATTGGCTAAATTTTTAGTACCCTTTACTAATGTTAGGCATTACGCCCTCAAGTTTAATCCATTAATACCTAACAACTCGTATCACATTAGGTAATGAAACCCGTAATGATAGTTTTATAGGAGATAAACAAAAACAAAAAGTATGACATTAGAGTAAACGGTCATTCGTCACTACTGCTACGCCGTAGTTGCTCTACGGCGTAGCGGTAGTGACTGCTACGCGGGCTACGTGAGCTACGCTGTCGATTCCAATAACCGAGCCGCTAGGCGTGAAGTAATTCGTAGTCAACTAAAATGTGACGGATTTTTATGGGTGGAATATCCGTGTATTCCGTTGTCCCCTTTTTGTTCCCTTCATGGGGACAACGAAACGTCATAAAATTTCCTTACAAATCTAGTAAAAGCATTTTTTTTATGCGAATCAATTTTTTCAATGTAGTTCTTTGTAAAATCTCGGACATAAAAAGTGTTTTTTTTTGTTCGATGCTCACTGTGATTCATATAGCCGAATGTATTAAAGTATAATAGAGCTTTAAATTAAAATACAAATATATTGTTATGTATGGTGACTTACCTCGTTTTACACAAACCCAATAATACGCTCTAACCAACGAAAACTTACTAGGATAATATAAAATAAAGAACATCTTTATTCACAAGAAAAAGAACAAAGGAGTTTTTTCAACGCTTTATTAGTAGAAAATAATGTTTGTTCTGTCTCGCTACATAAATATCATGTTATACTGAACAAGGCGGTTACACACGAGTGTAATTTACGAATAAAAAATACGTTTTGCCAACATTTGTATGACGTATCGCTGAGCTTATGTTAACGTATTACTGTGTCTTCGTACCTTAGATCGTGGTTTTTGAAGTGAAAACTTGTTTAGCGGTGTTGTGCACCTTTTTTGGGATGGGTGAAAAATGTTAAACTCGCGTCAGGACACGTGACCTGATCGAAAAATCATAAGACCAAAAAAAAAATTTATGGAGCTACAGCTTTCATTTTTGTACTGACAGCAAGTCACATAAATTCCTGACATTTTCATTAGATGGCGTTACTTGGTTTTCACTTCAATCGGCAGTCCCAGACTGCCTCGTTTTTTTTTTTTTACCCACATCCCTGGGAGCTCTAGGCCTGCATCTCACCTGATTGTAAGTGATGATCAGGCCGAAGGTAGAAGTGAGCTTCACCCGGAATCCTCAACTACAGAGGAACTGGCTATCTTATCTCTAACTGCCGAACCACAACAATGCTGTTAACATTGTTGTTATGGCGACAGACTTAGATAAGATGGTGGTAGCCAGTCAGACGGACTTAGAACACGCCCTACCACCAACCAAACCGAGCAGAAAATTTTGCTCCCACTGGGAATCGAAGCCGGCACCTCTGGGTCTGAGACTGGTGGTTTAACCAAACACACCTCAGAGGCGATAAAAAAAATTTAAGTGATACTCTCACATACTTCTTCTTTTGTATTAAATCGAATCGAAACATAGGATTACTTCATATCATGGTAAATATTAATTTGATCAGGTTGCGCTGGATGGACCTTAGTATACCACTTGTGGAGGTTCTTTAAATTCTCCTGTGCACTTTTTTTGGGATGGGTAAAAAATGTTAAACTCGCAACAATTCGTGCGAAATTATTCCCTAACCATTCCAAAATATTCAAAAATGTACAACGTTAATGTTCAAGTTTTCACTTCTGCCGGCACTCCCAGAGTGCAACTCGTTTTTTTTTATCGGCTGCCTCGTTTGGTCTATTGGTCGCAAGCGCTACTGCTGAGCATGAGGTCTTGTGTTCGATTCCCGGGTCGAGCTGAGTGTTATTGGGTTTTTCTATCTGAAATTTCTCAGTAGCAGCCCGGAGTCTAGATTTGCGATGATGGCAATAGGCTCGCCCCCTATTACATGAGATTTAAACATAACTGGCGAGATGTAGGTGTTCTATATTTATGTACACCTCTGCCCAGCCCTTCGGAGAAACAAGTCGTGATGTTATGTAATTATTTTATTTTAAAGGAAACATCGTTTTCTAAACCACGAAGGAGCCACTGGCTAAGTTATAACAGCCGTAAGATTCGATCCATCAGGTTAAGCTACCCTTGCCGGGGTTGGTCTGTGGATGGGTGGCCTTCTTAACATACCGAGACTACTGCATGCCTCGAAAAGCACGTTAAGCAGTTGATCTTGGATGTCATTCGTGAATCTTTGACAGTCGTTACGGGTCGTCAGAACCCCGAAAGTCTGACAACCAGTCTTACCAAGGGGTATCGTATTACCCAGTTACCAGGTGGAGGTCAGATAGGCAGTCGCTCAATGTAAAATACTGATATTCAGCTGCATCCGGTTAGACTGGAATCCGATCCCAACAGTCTTACCAACGGTTAGGTTTGGTTAGGTAGGTTAGATATGCAGATTGAACGTTTTCTAAACAAATCACAAAAAAAAATTGTACAAAACCGTTGCTTTTTGATCCGAAATACTCGTATCTTTTGAAGCTACGTTGAATTTCCAGCTGGTGATAAAAAAAAAATTGCTTATATATTGGTTTTTGATCGGTCAGTTTAAAAATATATCCTACCTGGAATACCAATAGTGTTCATATTTTTAGTAAAATAAAATACAATACGTAGGAACGGGCAATGAATAGCCCAGAGCCAGCAATATAGACACGTTTTTTGTGACCCATACTAATAGTATATACACACCGTTTTTGAACTATTTGACTTCACTATCGGCTTTAGCACCCTAGAAAACTATGAAAACCCTTACCCATGATGATTTTTCTTATAAATTTTCGCAATTGGCATCTTGAATTTACTTTTTGACCTCACTATCAGCTGTAGCACCCTCGAAAACGATGAAAACGACACCGATGGTGAAAATTGTGAAAATTTTCGCAGCCGCCATCTTGGGTTTTCGTTTTGACCAAATCATAAGAAGAAGCATGAACGCTTTTACATGTGACGATTTCTACCAGTGTTTTCCTACAGCAAGCCGCGTTAAAGAACTTCGTTCTAAAAAACGTATTTACATCGATGATGATTCGATAACGTTTCTTAAAGCGTTTAAATTTATTAAGTTCTCATTTCTAGATGAGTCAATAGGCACCATTAGCTTGTTTTTAGTCTTGAACTGCGACGACGATAATCTGGTCGGCCTTAACAAAGGCTTCATTATATCATTATACATTACTTTATTAATCAGCGTCTCTCAGTGCGAAACTCGGTACGCTTCAATACAGCCAATTACAATGCACTCTATAGATAATCTTTATAATAAAGTCATTCGCAAAACTTTACGCCAGCTTTTAATAATAAACTGTTAATTAAATTATATTATTTAACTTCGTTGGCACTCGTTGGCTTTCAGGAAAATTATTATTATATCGTACGAGGTCTTTAAACTTTCAACTGGATTATGAAAAGTCCATTTTGTTTAATGGCATTTTAATAGCATTATATTTCTAACGGCGATGACCATTTGGTTTGATAAAAGTAGGGATTTAGGGGTACTTTCTTGCCCTCTACTTATTACTTGCACTCCAGAGGTAAGTTTTTCTCTTTATTCGTAAGAACTTGCCCTCTGGTGGTAAGTAGGCAAGTACTTACCACCAGAGGGCAAGTTCTTACGAATATAAATCACGCGGTAAGTATTTGTGCTCTAATAGCAAGAACTCCTTCTAGTTGTAAGTACTTACACTCTTGTGGTAATATCATAACCTGACGTGGTCAATACTATGCCGTAGTGGTAAGTACTTATCCAGAAAGTAAGTACTTACTTTCTGGTGGTAAGTATTTGACGTCTAGTGATAAGTGCATGCTTGCTGTACTGGTAAGGTAATTTAAAACCACAAAAAATAATGCCTTTGTTATTATAGTGGAACTATAATAAATCTTTAAAATATATTACTCTTGTTGGCTCTCAACGGAATGCTCATTTAAACTAGGTACTGAAAAATATTTTATAGAAAGTTTCTTAAGTCTCTAAGGAATCGGTTCTAGAGATGCCTTTTGAGTTATGATCTCCTAGTACTTGTTTCATACTTGTTTCTTTTTAGCTCTGAAGAAATTCTTTAAAAAAAACATAGTTTTTTTTTTTAATTTCGCAACTTTATTTTTGCTAACTCTGTATGAATGCCTAAGTAAAAGTACATTGTTGGATTTTTTACTTTCGGTGCTGAGCGTCGAAAATTCGACAGAGCGCTTTAATATAAGCAATGAATGCTTAAATAAAAGCGATCTGTCGAATTTTTTTAGGTGTCGCCTATTGTCAGTGAAGACGGGTATATAAACTCCATCGAGTGTAGATTTTTTTTAGATTTGGAGCCTTATTGACTAGACAATAATTAGGGAGCAATACAAACTGACTAAATTATATTTTTGGTCTCAATGGGTGCCGTGTTCAGTAGGCATATCTTATATTTTAGGTAGTGTAAATAGAATCAGTTAAAGCTTTTCATAGCAATATAAAAACCGTGTCACATTTTTCATCAGAATCTATACGCAAAAAACACGCACACGGACCAAAAGCGAGTTAATCAGCTTATCTTCAAAGCCCAAAGTAGGTTGAGAATTTATTAACTAAAAACATAAGTTCGTAAAAATAGGTTTTACTTCATAAGCCCGGAAGATATGCGCCATAAACCTAAAAACATAAATAAACATTTTAGTACCAGTCAGTAAGAAAGTGTACTAAAAATAAAAATGAACTTTATTTATATTCACGCCGCGTAAATCACGGGCGCGAACAGAGAAAATGACTATGCTATTAATCTTCTTTTCACGCTAACATTTTCTCTTCTTCTTTAAAAACACGTATTTATTTTAAATAAGGTTCATAACAACAAAACGCCGGTTTTCCTAAGGTAAGGTAAAGGTGTACCTATATTAAAGTACAACCCACATTTTGCGAAGGTTATACAAGGTCTATATGCCTTACAAAACAACTGCTGTGTTGTGGGTGCAGTGGCAGCGTTTATGTCAAATAAACAAACAGACTGGAGTCTGTAGGGCATACAAATATTTGTTTTGAGCGGGGAAGCGGTAAGCCGATGTCAATAGATTCGTTGAAAAATATAAAAGTGTACAGTTCTTTTACGTCTGACGTCCTGAAAATGTAATTATTTTTCTTTAAGGGTGTTACATATCTGTTTATGTAACGTCAGACATGAACACGTTGTTGCTTAGTTTCAGGTTTTAGTTGTTAAGAAATTTTGAAAGAAGAAATGTGGTAGTTGCGTTGAAAAGTAAATTCCAATTTTGAGAGAGTTAATCCGGTCAAGTACCTACTACCACTAATAAAACTTTATAACATTTTTTGCTAGCAATATCATGTTATGGTAAATAGCACAATCACGAAATAGCCGCCTTCGCAAAGTTTTCGGAATTTAAAATAAAATTATAATTACAAAATGTAGGTCAACTCCTCTGAAGTTTGTAACAGAAAGCAAAAACGTCTAAAAACAGTTGTGAAGTTAGTAATTAAGTACGGAAGTGGGTCTGTTAAACCGTTAGGAGTTAACTTGTTGGTTTTCTCTGCCTCTGTCACTTTCATAATAATTTTCTCTTTAGCTGTTTTAGACAAGTTTTGATATTACCCCCGAAATAAGGCAGTCAGTAAATAATTGAGGGAAATCAACTAACAAATTTCGTTACTGCTGCTTATATTTTAATTTTAATTTCATCAAAATAGGGCTGTTTATTCAAAAAAGGATATTAGAAAGTAATGTTTTGCGGAGTATTTTGATGCCAATTTTATTTTCATGAAAATCATGAACTTCTATTGTGTCATGTTTTAAAAAAAAACTTGTTTTGCTCTTAAAATAAGTGTAAGCAAAGTATTCTAATCTGTAACTATTGTAATACAATTTTTTTTTCCTAAATTGCTTGCTTAGCTACCAAACAATAACATTTTACATTTGCAAGATTTTTTTGTTTTTTTATCGTTGATAATTAAATAACAAACGGCTACACCAAAAAAAAATGTTTTGAAGTTGCCAACAAAGTTATATAAAATCAACGCTTTACCATATAATATACAGTGCGTATATTTCGAAATCCTTGCTTTCGATTTCGCGTTCGGATAAAACTGAAACGAGTTGTCAAACCTTCATCAGAATAAATTATTATCTTCTTTTGGAAAAAGAAGTGATTGACAATATTATTGTCATGATTTCTTTTTCACATTTATTTGTTTTTTGTTTGTATAAGTCCTGCGTATTTTCATTGAAATGGTAATCACTCTTGAGACTAATTCAAATCAGCTGATGAATTCCAATAAACAGTAAAAATATTTCTTTTTCGAAAAGCGTTTTATGTACCTTCATTGAGATGAACTATTTGTTATGTTATTTAGGCTTTCAGAATTTTTGAGTTCTAAAAACCTGGTGGATCTAAATACCAGACGGACCAGGCCCGGGTCGACGGCGCGTTGTGTTCCACGCGCGCCTCAAAGAGATGTCAACACAACTGACGGGGTCCGCTAGGGCCGATTCCTGCCGGGGTTACGGGAAAGTCCTAAGGGGAGACCGTGGCCCTTGGCAACGTACAGGTAACTGAAGGAACACGAGTGGATTTTAGTGAGTAAGAGTCTGACACCCATCCGCTCCGCATAGAGCGGGAGATTATTTGATGAAGGCGCAACCAAAAAAAAAAGGTATATCAAGAGTATTTGGCTATCTAAAGATTTAATTTAAGAAAGCCGTAGACAGTGACAATTAAATAAAGGCGAAATTTTGATCGCCTTTACCCTGCAGTGGATGACAGAGGTTAAAATAACAATAAATCAAGGTTAAAATTTTGGAACAGGCAAAAAAAAGGCAAAATCTTTTTGCAAGCCTACAAATAAAATCTAAACGACAACCATACAAAAGTAAAATAATTCTGTATCGTGAGAACCAGTGTTGTCGTAGCCAAGTGCCACGTACTTAATCTTCGACAATGCCCCAGTAGCCGGCCAGCTCGCGTGTCAACAGTTTACTAGCTAATATTTTGTATGAACACGCACGAACCCCACAAAATATAGGGCGGGGTTGACCAACAGACGGTTTCAAGGGCATGGGGGAAATAATAATATATTATTGTGTCTAAAAGGGCCGGAAACTGGCAAATCAGTGGGTTATTCATGTGATAATGTATGGTGAATTAATTTTAGAATACAAGGAAGAAAGGGTGATGTTAGTTAGTGGTGAATTTGTTACGAGGACTTTTGATGGCAGAATATATTTGTACAAATAAATCTAATTTATATTACGACGAACAATGAACGATGATTCATCACGCTTGCTCACTGATTATTTTATCAATAAGTCCAGGTTTATATGAGATATTTTGTTGAATTTTGAATATAGAAGAACGAAAATTGGAGTTGGCAAGTACAGGGTGGCTGATTCGGAAGAATACAACTTTAAACTAAGATTAATTATTTTTATTACAATCGAAAATTAACGGATATTGTTTTATGAGTATATTATTCAAACTTGGCAATTTTATACGGTGAATAAGATCTGCCTAATATGCTCCTGTTTTATAGTTAAAAATGCGATTGCTTTACATCGTGTTTTTCATTTAATTTTCGCATACTTACTTTATTACTCTGCCTTTAGATAACTCTACAGAAAAAAAAAAGTCAGGACATGTTGCGAAATCCTCAGTGTCAGAATGGTATTCGTTACTCCTATGATTTGTTAGAAAAATTGGGTCGTTTTCAAATTCGATTAAGAACTTCAGGATAAAATTACTGAAAGTATTACGGCAGTCATGGTACTCATGGTCTTAAAGACCGTGCGCGAATCTGCTGCCTTCTAAGTAAATAATAGACACCAAACTACTGCAAAATTTGGCGTCAAAAAGCAATTGTAGGTATACATCCGAATTGGCCACCCTATAGATTCTAACTTTAACTTCGTCACGACATCTATATTTTTTGGGTATATCCTTGAAACAGCTAAACCAGTGATATCTCAAACAACAGCCACGTCCCTTTATACCCTTTTTACACCAATAAAACGCACAAAAAAGCCATTACGCAAACAACCAGTTACCTAACAGACAGAAAATGAAAAACAAAGATTTAAAAAACTGCGAAAAGGTCAGAAACCTTAACAAAGAGAGTTGTAACTGGATTTTATTCTAGTTCGTATAAATAATTGAATATTTAATTCTTCTATTATTTTAAGTAGACAAAGCGGGCATTTACCAACTGCAATAGCAGTAATGTGGGATAAAATAACAGTTTTATTTTATTTCAATTAAATTAACTACTTACGTAATGGATGTCTTTATTGAGTTAGCAAAGCCCTGTGTGCCTGAACTAAGTAAAACGGTTATTTTTATTAATCCTTCGAATAAATGAGTTTTTAATCTACTCAACGTAAGACGAGTTTGACAATAAATAACTAGAGCCTGATTTACATAGTTCGATTTAATTGCCTATGACATGATTCAGGTTGAAGCAACAATACAATGTTGCATCATTTAGCTCCCTTCAAAATAGTTGAGCTAAATGGTGCTGATCCATGTGTCACGTTCGTAAACGGGCGCCACCGCGCTGTCATTTGGGACTGGTCATCTCTTAGCTGATATGGCTTATTTTAATGTTGTAATTGTTTTTTGTTTTTACATTTTTATAAGAGAAGTTTTTAACGTGCACGCTTTTCTACATTATTCAACATGAATGATGTAACTAATATTTTGTAAAAAATATTGATTTAAAAGAGTGTAAAAGAGTGACCGTGAAGTTTCTTGCCCGTTCTTCTCCATAGGTACCTACTACGCTTTGGAATGGGCAACTAGCTTCATATTTCTGACCGACAATTCAAAAGTGCCTGTAAATGGTTTATTTAAAATAAATGCTTTGAGTTTGAGATTGAATAATATTTACACTATTTATACACTGTCAAGATACAAGTAATTTTGTTGCTTAAATTGTATTGTATGACGCAGGCAAGAAACTTGCATCGTGTATTGCACAGGCTTCAGGCTTATATAGGCGGTCTAGTTCTAACGGCATCCTAAGTATGTTGTCAGAAAAGTACGACGCACCTTGGCTGTCGCACGCTGTGAAGGTGCTGGTCAGAAGACCCCACAGCTAACCTTAAAATTTTCTTTGGTTTATGTTTCTGTGTTTGTTTACTAACAATAGTTTTTAAGAACAATGTTATTAACAATTGGGCCTAGTTGCCATCAATAAACAAATATATAACGGTACTTCTACTGAGACGGCACGACCTATACGATTCTGATACAATTTTTCGTCTTTGAAGCACACATCATCATGAAATGCTACCGTAATTTAGGCAACTGAGCTACGAGCTACAAAAATTGAGCCACGCTCGTACACATGTTCGTGCCGCGAAACTAAATTATTACCTACAAAAATCTGACGCGGTTGACACTCAGTACTGTGGTACCATCTGTCACCTAAATGGAAAGCTCTCTAAGGGCTCGTATCATTGAGATTGGCACTACGCTGAAAGCCTTCTTTGAGCACTAGAGTTTTAAACCTAAGTTGTGTTACTCCAACGGGACTTGAGTTTCTCTACGACTAATATAACCATGGAATTGTGAAAATTAGAAAACCTGTAGTGAAGCAGGTATTAGACGTTTTATAATTTGTAAATTATTGTTTTTGTAAATTTTCACTTGAACTGAAACATCTGAACACGCAATGAATTAAGTGTTTAAGTGATCCGATCCAAAAACGTTGGATTTCTGCACTCGATTTTGCACTCGCCTACCGAATGATTGAAAAATTAAAAGAAAGGAGCAGATGAACATTCATTTCCTATGTCATTTTATCTGTGTCGTGTAAAGGTGGAATGATAAAAAAAAAAGACGTGTGGCACTCGGGGACTGCCCCGGCGAAGCTATTGCATAGCATTTTTTATCAACTTACGCAATTGTAAAATATTAACCCGAATACAAGAAATATATATACAATGATGACATTGACAGGAACTGTTATTCACATTTATAGTTTTTAAAACTTGACACAACGTAATGGCCGGGAACATCAAACTAATAAAAAGGTTTTAATTTAACTATTAATAGTCAAGGATCATTCGTCAAATAAATTTGAACTTTATTGTCAAACAGTTAAACATAATTTTCAATACAACACTCTCGTATCATTCGTCTAAGTAAATTTGAACTTTGTTGTCAAACAGTTAAACATAATTTTCAATACAACACTCTCGTATCATTCGTTTAAGTAAATTTGAACTTTGTTGTCAAGCAGTTAAACATAATTTTCAATACAAAACACTCTTTTCTTAGGAAAAACAAAACACTGTTTTCGTTACGGAATTTCTGGATTAGGTCTCCACGCTCAAGGCCCGCGATAGAAGCTATGCAATAGCTTAAAAATATTATACACTCGAGTGAAGTGCCTAGTATCAGCTCTACTAGAGTCGATCGATCCTTGTAGCTATGCTTGATCCTTACCTATGACCTGATAATTATAATGATGATCCTCTTTTTTTCGAGTTTATGGTGGTTTTTTTTACATTATCTGGCCCCAGTAGGAGCACGTTAATAGCAGCGTCATTGGCGTTCATTAGATCTTCACTGGTGCTGGTGTATGGAAACGTGGGTCATTTCAGCAGATGGTTCAAGTTGTAGACAGCACCGCAGGACACGACGATGATGACTGTTATTAACCCCGGTAGCAGATAGATTGGACACAGTTTACAGTGTTACTGAAGCTGCAAATCTTTGCTTAATTTCCTTGACCGATTGAAAAATATGTCAAACTGTTAGCTGCAGCCACACTGACAGATTTGCACTGACGGACGGTTGCAAAAAAATAAGAACTAGTTAAAACCAAATACATAGATAAATGCTAAGCTCATTTAAATTATTTATAGAACCATCTAATATAAATCTAAAGGCGTGTACGCACGAACGAACAAGAACATGGTGAACATCGAACACTTTGTTCGCATGTGCGGAACACTAATGAACATCAAACACTGTGTTCGTTAAAAATATTCGTGGCGGTCTAATTTCGAATCCATGGGCCGCTTGCCCATTGGTCGGTATTTTACCGCGCAGTACTGTACAGTACTGCGCGGTACTGCTTATGTTTCCTCACTGGTCGGTAAGCACTCTGTACCGAATCGGTACTGCACACAGATATAGATATACCTAGATAGCATCTACTTCGCGTGCCCGAACGTGGCTCAGTGTGTCTCATTTTATATAATATAGTCTATGGTCTGCGCCTGTCCGCCGCGCTAGTCGGACATAAATAATAAAATAGAAAATGCCTATATTCGTAATACTTTACAGCTTTTTACTAGGAACGGTTGATGTGACGTTGAGTGTTAACAGGTTATGACTATCGAAACAAGTGATACTATCGTATTTCGCTTCAGTTTCATGGTATAGGCGCTTTGATAATTTTTTTAAAATGCCACGCATGGTTTTCATACAGATACTTGCCTTATCTAGGTATTATTATATATCTATATCTGTGTACCTACTGCACTGCTTTCATCTAGAATTCCAAATTCAAATTAATTCAATTAGTACGAGAGCGCATGACCAACATTTTTGCCTTATCGTTTGACGAACAAAATCGTATAAAAACGATAGATTTGGTTATTCTTAAATTCAAAAATCCTATTTTCAGAAATTTTCCGCGTCACATCTTCTGACCTGACCGCATTTTTAAATATGTCGATAATTCTTTTAAGCTATTGCATAGCTTCTATCGCGGGCCTTGAGCGTGGAGACCTAATCTAGAAATTTCGTAACGAAAATACTACCTAAGAAAGAGTGTTTTTTTGTATTGAAAATTATGTTCAACTGCTTGACAACAAAGTTCAAATTTACTTAAACGAATGATACGAGAGTGTTGTATTGAAAATTATGTTTAACTGTTTGAACAACAAAGTTCAAATTTACTTAGACGAATGATACGAGAGTGTTGTATTGAAAATTATGTTTAACTGTTTGACAATAAAGTTCAAATTTACTTAGACGAATGATCAGTTAAATTAAAACCTTTTTATTAGTTTGATGTTCCCATTACGTTGTGTCAAGTTTTAAAAACTATAAATATGAATAACAGTTCCTGTCAATGTCCTCATTGCTATTTCTATATAATAGATTATGTATTTACATGATTTAAAACCTAACAGACTTAAATAAATAATAATAATATGTACAAGTATTGTTACCGCCGGGGTGCCAGCTGTTTTAGAACCCAATGGCTTGGCACGCGACGATGGGAAGAGACCAGACGGAATGACCATAATGCCTTGGAAGGTAGGTAGGCCTTTGGTGTGGGATGCAACGTGTGTCGACACCCTTGCGCCATCCCATCTTCCTAGCACGGCGAGCTGTGCTGGGGCTGCTGCTGCAGGTGCGCAAAACCTCAAACGGCGCAAATATTCCAATCTTATTGGGAATTATAATAATATGTTTGAGCCGTTTGGGGTTGAAACACTTGGTCCATGGGGTCCGAGTGCCCACTTGGTTTTTCAAGACATCGCCAAGCGGTTGGTCGACTCTTCACGTGACCAGAGGGCTGGCCTATTTTTCGGCCAAAGAATAAGCATTGCCATACAACGTGGCAATGCTGCCAGCCTTTTGGGCACCTTTCCTGTTGAGAGCGATGCGGATGAATTTTTTGATGCCCTATGATTGTTCCCGCCCCCCCTCTTTTATACCTATACTTGCTATTTCTTGTATTCGGGTTAATATTTTACAATTGCGTAAGTTGATAAAAAATGCTATGCAATAGCTTCGCCGCGGCAGTCCCCGAGTGCCACACGTCTTTTTTTTTATCATGTTTAAAAATGATAGATTTTACATAAGTACCGGAAACACCATTTTCAGAAACCAGTAGCTTCGAGTACCTACCCAAGAAACCATTTGAGAAAATTAAATATGAGGCAAACAATAAAACCCGTATTCAATCCATCTGAAATTGTTTTCTGGTGAACATTGGTCAGTTGATTCGAATACGTCATTTTTGGAAATGTGCTCAGGCCACATTTGACACGCAAAGTGACGCAAATGAAATATCTGAAAACAAACTTTTTAGTAATCAAATTACGAAATCTTTGTATATTTTTATCAGACATATTGTGATGAAACCGTCTGCTAATTTTTTTTTGACATAGCAGAAATAGGCTCCCATAAAACTGTAACGTTTCTGACCGGTACTGTACTGCCCACCGAGTCGGGTTCAGAATCATCAAACGTAAAGATTTTTTTACAATTATTCCAGTAAAACGATGTGACATGGTTTTGGTCATGGGCTCTCGTACTATATAATTCACTTGTTTTTTGTTTTTCCCCAGTTTGAATGAATTATCTCTAAATTTCCCTAAAAATCTTCAAATTTCCTTGGTTTAGGGAGCATGATTATAAATAATAAGGTAATGGCAAAACTAACATGGTAAATTTGATGAATTGCATTCATTATGAGTTTGAGTTGAGGGAATAAATCAGTGGTGGAATAAATCGAATCCTTTAATAAATCGGTGGTGCCATAGAGTCAAGTCATATATTGGGTGCTGCCTACGATAAACAATAAGGTTACCAACTTAAATTCATATTAACCCCAAAATTCCCCAAATCCCTGTCAAAATAAAATATCCCTAAACCAAACTTAGTATTGGTATTTTGTCCCTAAAACAGGGAGAAATCCTTAAAAGTGGAAACACTGCGCGGTAAGCTTCCAGTACCGATGCAGTAAAATGCGTGACGTCACGCAGTACCGAAACGATATCGCCCCGCACACTTACCGACCAGTGGGCAAAGGGCCTTAAAGAGAGCGGGGGTGGTTGAGCATAAACACAAGTCGAACTGTGTTCGTATGATGTCCGTGTTCACTTTGCTAATTTACGTACACACGTATGAACCAAATGTGCCGTGTTCGATGTTCGTGTTCACCATGTTTTGTTCGTTCGTGTGTACACGCCTTTAAGAGAACATATTCGTCCGGATTACTAATACATTGTAATCTACTGGAAATTTTGAATGATGAATAATAATTACTCAGCGTATACTAATAATTATCAAAGCTGTACAAATTATAAACCATTCGTTGAATTACATCGCTAACATACGGAAGCCTCAGGTCGTTATATAATTTATATTATGGCCTCTGTTCATAATTGAATGTTGTATAATTACTGGTATAAATCAATACTGTTAATATTGTTCCTGGTTAACAATAATTGATAAGGTATGGTATTCATATTGTAGGTCAATAGTAGGGGAAATTAGTATCGTATAATAGTCTAGAGTTTCCCTACGTGATCGAATGAACAGATAGATCGGTAGGAGAGCTAAAAGAATTCCCAAACTTAAGTGGCAATGGGCAGGGCACATTGCTCGTAGAAAAGATGGCAGATGGGGCCGAAAGGTACTGGAGTGGCGACCGCGTACCGGAAGACGAAGTGTTTGAAGGCCTTCCATAAGATGGACTGATGACCTAGGGAAGGCCGCAGGAATCCGCTGGATGCGCAAAGCACAGAATCGGTCGAAGTGGCGACGCTTGGGGGAGGCCTATGCTCAGTAGTGGACGTCTTTTGACTGAAATGATGATGATGATGAATAGTCTATTTGATAGTAAACTGCATGGTTATGAAGCCATGAATCGGCATAGAGCTCGTCACATGTAACACTATTCACTTACCCCCTTACCTAATAAACTTTGTATATCGCCTTTATAGTTACACACCGATTTCTCTCTTTCAGTCGTCAGTAATTTGACATTTGAAAGAAGAAGACAAAGCGTTGTGTAACTATACAGACGCTATACAACGTTTATTTGTAAGGGGGTTAGAATATATTTTTGTTACACACTATGATTGATTATTATACTGTCAGAGTATTAGTTTTACAAAATACGTCTTGAAAAAGAATTCATGACTGACAGACCAACAGATAACGCGCGGCTATATGAATATGAATAATTTATTTATACCAAAAATATATAGACATTTAAATAATATGGTGATACACTATAATACACTTAATTCTACTGAAGATAAAACTTACAATATGGAGTTTATTTTATTATTATAAAATTTATTTATGAAAACATCACGCCTGTTTCGTGGAAGGGTTAGGCAGAGGGTGTACCATAGTACAGTACGACACAACTTTTATGTAGCATCGGCAAAATTCGTAAAACCGATCACCATCCGAACTCCAATCCAATCTTTATTACTGCTTTAGGTGAAAATTATCTTTCGAAAACGCAATAACTTGTAA
This sequence comes from Conistra vaccinii, assembly GCA_948150665.1. NCBI lineage: Eukaryota > Metazoa > Arthropoda > Insecta > Lepidoptera > Noctuidae > Conistra > Conistra vaccinii. Next base: position 2,571,120 of record OX411324.1, read on the forward strand.
AGTCTTATAGCCAAATACATTCGTGAAATTAAAAAAAATAAAAAGTTTTTATTGTTTCTCATACAATTGTTCTACAGCACAAAATTGAGGCAGCCCCAGTAAGTTATAAGGATACTTGTGATGGGGATACCTAAATGAATGAATGAAAATTTTCAAATCTATGCTACATCTAAGTTGTGTCGTACTGTACTCGTTTATTATTTGACAAATGGGACGAATGTTTTTTTCTTAAAAGTAGGTTCTCATTGTTCTACCAACGTACAATTAAATAAAACAGACTACAGACAACAGGCTCGTAGTTGAAAATCCCTTGAATTAGCTTTATCAATTTTTTTCAGAACTTATCGCATATCCACTTGAAACTGCGGGTAGGTATGGCTTTCCACGGTCCTCGACTACATTATGAAGTTCCAATTCAAACTAAGTGACTAAAAAAACACTCAAGTCCCCAATTGCATACTAACTAATGAGAAAAAGATAGAGGGATGGCAACGCCGCATTGCATTAGGTTATTGAAAAAATGTTAATGAAGGTAATTAAATGCGCATCACTGACGGTAAGCTGCGTTGCCGTTTAGGCAGGACTTAAACCGCATTAAAATAATTGTTTTAAATGAATGCAGCTTGGTAAACGGGAAAACTTAAAGATAAAACTATTAACCATTTTATTGTTATGGAATTTAAATACATACCATACATAAATACATAATCAGCCTATAACATTCCCACTGCTGGGACACAGGCCTCCTCTCTTTGAGAGGAAATGGATACACGACGCGGACCCAGTGTGGGTTGGTGGAAGCGAATTTTTGGTTCTAGGACATGCCGGCTTCCTCAATTGTGAGGAAGCTGGCATGTCCTAGAACCAAAAGGAAAACATTGGTTTTCCTTCACCGTTTTGAGAGCAGTGGTGATAAAATTAAATACAAACAAAATAATACAAAAAGTAAAGTGTCTGCCTGGGTTCGAACTCACTACCAACACGTAATTCGAGGCCAATATCACTGGCCACCATTGCAAAGCTTAACCCGCACTAAAATAATTGTTTGAAATGGATGTAGCTCGTTAAAAGGGATTATTTAAAGATAAAATCATTAACCATTTGTTGATATAGAAATTTAAATATTGGCATAAATATTTAACAATGCGATATTCACTGGGACTACGATTAAAACTAATTTTGAACTGCTATGGTGATTAAATACTAGGCTTAAATGCTTATTTTGTGGTCGCATTCGTCGATTATACTATGCATAATCAGCCTATAATATTCCCATTGCTGGGCCAGAGACCTCCTCTCTGTGAGAGGGAGTGGGTTGTAATCCACCACCCGGGCTCAGTGCGGGTTGGTATGTCACATGTCTTCGAATTTTTGGTTCTAGAACATGCTGGTTTCCTCACCGTTTTGAAAGCAGTGGTGATGAAATCATTTACACAAAGTAAACTGCCTGTCTGGGTTAGAACCTACGACCTACAACTCGTTAGTCGCGTCTGGGCCTCCACTGCTCTTTTATTATAAATATAATAAAATAAAATAAAATAAAAAGCCTTATATTTCGTTGCAGATTACAGAAAAATATAAAAATACAAGTTAAGTTCTATGCTAGTTTATAAATTTTTTGTTAGTGTTTTAGTTTAGTACTTAAATTTAGTTGTTAGTTTAGATTTTACATTAGTTTTAATATAATTGCGTAATTAGTTATCTGCAAGAACCCCTCTGCAGGTAAAGGCCTCCTCCAAAGATAGCCAGTCCTCTCTAGATTGGGCTACTTTAATCCAGTTGTGGCCGGCTGTTTTTTTGGGGTCTCCCTTGTTTCATCTAAAATAAATTGACAAATTATCACTTCCCAAACAATTTTCTGCATAATTTCGTTTGCCAAATTATTACTTAGCAAATAAACTCTTCACAAATAATTGTAACGCAAACCTAATGTTTGGCAAGTTAACGTTTAAACAATAACTTGCTTACCAACTAGTACTTTTACCAATTTTAATTTAGTCAAATATTTCAGTTGGTATAACATATTTTACGCAAAATAAAATAAGCCAAATACTTAATTTCGCTAGTTTTCAATTTACGAAGAAAAATCGATACGATGTGGGTGTAGTAGGGTGGGGAAACACCATGGGACACCTTAAGGGCATTGTCCTTGACCTTGATGTTATTGACGTAGATGTCAAGGTCAAAATTCTGAAAGTCAAGATCCGCGATTCTCAGGAGCAGTAACAGGTCAATATCATGATTTGCTTGCTTCAAGCATGCAGCATGCAAGCAGGCATGCAGCGTGCAAGCAGGCATGCAGCATGCAAGCAGGCATGCAGCATGCAAGCAAGCATGCAGCAGGCAAACAGCATGCAAATAAACATGCAAGCAGGCATGCAACATGCAAGCAGGCATGCAACATGCAGCAAGCATTGTTTCTGTCACGGCTCCGGCGCTGCGGGGTTTGGGCGGCTCCACGCGAGCTTATCGTCGCAGATGGTTTTAACCTGCTCCTCAGCTCGCGGGCCGCCTTGCCCCTCCGCGCCTACGCGGGTTTAAATTACACTCTAGGGGTGGGGCAGACAAGACTACGTGGAGTCGGTTTTGCAGCGATTCGTTTCTGTGTACGTACTCTTGTTTTACGAGAAACAGTTGGTCGGAGACAAAAATTACCAAGAAAAAGCGTCTTGGTAATTTTTGTCTCCGACCAACTGTTTCCTTACATAAACTTACAAAGAAGTACGCAAATAACATCGCATATAAATGATTATATTAAAATAAAACCGCATTTTTTAATTATATAATTACCAAAAAATCTTAATTTTGTCTTTATATTTTTTGTCATAAAAAATCAATTGACTAAATGTTTATTGTCTAAAGATAGTTTGCTGTAATAAATCATTTGATTAAAGACCAAATGCCTTAATGACATTATCCTTGGTAATATTCTGCCAAGTAAAAATTTGACAAAATGAAAATGTGCGTACTAAAATCATTCCAAATATTGCATTGGTATAAAAAAAGGTTGCTAAAATTTGTTTGGATAATGAAAATTTGTCAAAATCCTTTAGGCAAAACGGGGGGATCCCGTTTTTTTGAGCTCATCATCCCAACTAACTACAGGTCTACCTCTCTTTCTTTTTCCTTGTGGACCTGCCCAAGTGGTCACCCTTTTGGTCCATCTCTGGTCTCGTAAGCGCGCCACATGTCCGGCCCACTTCCATTTCAATGATTGAGCATGTACCAATCCATCCCTTGCCCTGGTGATGTGTCTTATTTTTTGAATTTTTCTAATATTCATCATACTGCGCTCTATTCCTCGTTGACATGAAGTTATTTTGTCCTTAGTTTTGTTATTGAACTTCCACGTTTGGCAAGCATATGTTAAGCACGGCATAAGGCACGAGTTTAGTACCTTAGTTTTAATTTTAATTGGCATGCTGCTTTTGAATATGTCCTTCAGTGCCCAGTATTTGTTCCACGTTAACTGTGTCCTGCGCTCCACTTCTTGATCGTTACTTTTCTGGTCAAAGCTAATTTGTTTACCTAGATATATGTATTTGTCGGTATACTTGAGAGGCTCGCTACCAACATATAGTATTCTCTTTGTGCTGTTAGTCATCACCATTGTTTTGGATAGGTTCATTTCTAAGCCTACTACTTTACTGGCGTCATTGAGTGACTCTATCATGTACTGGATTTCCTGTCCTGTTTCTGATAAGAGGACCAAGTCGTCTGCAAATCTTAGGTGGCTCAGGTAGGCTTCTTTGATCTTAATACCCCGACCTTTCCAATTGAGTTGGCTAATAATCGACTCCAAGGTTGCTATAAACAGCAGTGGTGAGAGAGGGTCGCCTTGTCTTACTCCTCTTTTGACCGGAAACCATTATAAATATAAATAATATAAATTGTTCAGATTTGCACGTCATACTATCAACGTTTTACCAGGGTTTATTGATACGTCAGCGAGTTAAGGAATAAAACAGAAATGCTTTTAACACGATTGAATACCGGTGAAGACGCTGAAACGCAGATCTGACACGCACACTGGCACACTGTACCAAAACCGTAAAGCCCCGACGAGGCAGTACTGCGTCAGTCTATAGACATCGATGCAACGGCCGATTTTACTCTATGTATGGGCAGATCTAGTCTGTTCTTGGCTTTAATTTATGGTAGGATAATACACCTGTCAAATAAATCGACTAAAACGTCAAAATATGCAGAAACAACTCTAAAAAAAAGGAAAAATTAAACATTTTTGGTACGGCAAAATGGCGTCCGCGCATGCGTGCCGTGCACTGCACTCCGCGTTCTATTTATTCATTTTCTATTGTTTTTTAAGTGTAAATCGACGGGAAATGGTGTTATTTCAATAATTAAGTAGTGTCGTCATCGTATATAGATAAAATTTGCACAAAATAACATCGTAATTACCTATTACGGACCCATCAGAAAATGTAAACAAACTCGGTAGTGAAAAAACGTGTTGATGTGAAATTTTGAGTTTTGTGTGTGTTTTGTGCATGTAATCGCTGGTAAGTCATTTATTTTATATTATTTAATAGTTATTGCATAATAAAAATGCCATTTTTCAGAAAAAAATAGGAGTTCAATATTTTTTATCAACTAAGTAATGTTACGTAATGATACGGATACCTATTATTGAACTTTTTTAATTATTGGTGTTTTTATTTATTGTGTTTGTTCGTAAAAAATAGTTTTGACCGATAGTATATGTATTCATAATGTATCCTGCGAAGTTTCATGTGAATCGAACCAGTAGTTTTATTATAAATAATCAAAACAGTGAACAAAGGAATTTCTTATAAGAATCTGATAAGAATGTTTATTTATCAATACTAGCGTTCGCTTACAAAGATTCTAAGTATTATAAAAAATCCTTTGTCTAATCAGGAACCCAAAACCATTAACGATAAGACTATTTACGTAACAAAAAGATCTCAGTATTTGTTTATGTTAGCGAGCTCTTATCTCCACTGCGCCGTGGGTAGTTCAGCGGGCCCCGCTGGATTTTCGCACGCGCGTGGCGCTGGCGTCGCGAGTCTTTAGCGGTTAAAAAAAAAAGTCATAATAGATTCCGAACAAAAAAATACCGCTACTAGTATAAACAATTGAACAGTATTAAAAATGTTTTCCATAACATGAACCAAAAGGATCATGCCCAATAAATAAATGTGGTGTGGCTGTGTCGTGGACACGGCCGTGTGTTGCACGTAAATACGTGTACGTTACGAGTAATATTTCCTTTGAGGCGAATTCTTCGATCCTTTAGCTATCGAGTGGTGTAATTAAATTTGGGATATAGATGATATATAGCTGCAGCATCAAACTGTATCCCCCGATTTTGTAATCATCAGTTTTTTGAATTGCCTCCCACTATGGAAGCAAATTTAAAGACATATTCACGTCAAAAAATTATTCGATCTTTTTATTTGGTTTCATTATTTCAGCCCATATTTATCCGTCCATTTCTCGCCATTACTTCTCCTATCCTCCACTTAAGAGCAAATATCTACAGTCGCCATGTTTGTCAGATAGAATGCTAATCGCAGATTGTTGTTATTATCAAACAGGACGTCGCTGCAGCCAGACCTCTCGACAACTTAATCCTTTAGTCCTCTTTAACGACATAAGTGAGGTACAGCTAGGGTTGCTTTCATGACTAGACTGGCCCTCAGTTCTGTTACAAGTTAATTTATAATTATTATGAACTAGATGACCCGGTGAACTTTAAACCACGTGTGATCGATTGATACTTTCGGTTTTTCCTGATTTTCTCTTTTCCTAAACCACCACAGTACTGAGATATAAAACACAAAAAAAAAAAAAAATTGGAGCCATTTTCGATTTTTTGCGAGACGCATGTCAATTGATTTTTATATATATAAGTACTACGTCAGCAGTGGTGGCCCAGTGGTAACGACCCCGACTTACGAGTTGTAGGTCGTGGGTTCGAACCCAAAAGCAGGCGCTTTACTTTGTGTAAATAATTTCATCACCACTGCTCTCAAAACGGTGAAGGAAAACATCGTGAGGAAACCGGCATGTCTTAGAACCAAAAAATCGAAGACATGTGACATCTACCAACCCGCACTGGGCCCGCGTGGTAGATTACAGCCCACTCCCTCTCACAGAGAGGAGGCCTGTATCCCAGCAGTGGGAACATTAATAGGCTGATTTATTGATTGATTGATATATAGATACTTATCAGTGTATATTGTAGTTTTGTTTGTTTGTTTATAATTCTCTAAACTAAAAGAATTATAACATCACATATCACATAATACAATTTTATTAGGCACATTAAATGGACCTATTGAATCTTTGTTAAACCTAGTCAATCCCTTTTTCAATACTCAATACTCAATACTCAATATATTTATTGCTTCCACATGTGAACTTAGGTGGTAGGTTTAACAAAATATGATCATTGTGGACCCTGTCGGGCACAGCAAAAGTAGGAGAGAGGAAGAGGGCTTTTCATTTCCAGAAATGCATGTAGAAAGCAATGTTTCTTTTTAAATTTTCCTAGGAACACAAGTCATTAAGATACTCAATTTAAGCGTTAGGTATTATGCAGAATTCTGATCACAATTTAGACCAAAGGTTTCAGGTTGGACTTCAAACGATCTCCCACATTCCTATTCCAACAAAGTAAAGCACATGCAATTTCATTAGTAACAGAACTCATGGCCACATTTAAACGTTAAATCTATGCAATGTTAAAAGTACATCAAGTTAGGTACGTACAGCACTGTACAATAGACCTACGCTGCTTGAAGCTAACTTGTTGCATAATGTATAGGATTTAAAGTTTGTAACTGCAAGTTCTGATACGAGTAGGTTACTGGTCCAATGGCTTCGAGCGTCATACTAACCTATTTTCTTTAGCTTATGGCGTAAAGTTCAAAAGGTGAAATATTTATGTAATTTTTTGGTAGAAAGTAGGTTTTTTGGTAGATTGGAAATCATGTTTAAGAATATTTCACCCATTTTATAACGTCGTATGAGAAATGGAAAATTTTCAGAAATCGTTAGTTATCCCTCTTTTTCAACTACATATTTTACGTATTTTTTTAAAACTTTGGCTTTTCAATTTGAAGTTAACCTTTAAAATTTTGTGAAGGTTGTCTTTGACTCAATCAGCTGTTTTAACCGCAGAATAAAGAAGATTATAATTTATCCAAAAACAAGCCGATGGGATTTCACATCAACAAAAAATACAAAATTTCATCTCCTATTTAACCCCTTTAAGGGATGAATTGGGTGAGCAGTGATAGCTCAGTAGTAACGGTTGCAACTAACGAGTTGTAGCTGTTGTAAGTTCGAACCCAGACAGTCGCTTTTGTTTGTGTACATTATTTCATCACTACTGCTCTCAAAACGGTGAAGGAAAACATCGTGAGGAAACCGGCATGTCCTAAAACTAATTATTCGAAGACATGTGACATCTATCAAACCGCACTGGGCCGCGTACAGCCCACTCCCTCTCACCTAGAAGAGGCCTGTGTAATAGGAAACGTCATTATAGGCTGATTATGTACGGATGAATTCTCAAAAGTCCTTAGTGCTCATTTTCGTTATATAAGGATCTCTTGAGCAAATTTTTATGTTGTTAGACCCAGAGGTTTCAGCTGTACGTAGTCAGTCAGTAAATTAATGAATTTAAGAATTTTATTCTATAGAGAATCAGTCAGTCCATCATAACTTATGCAACAGTTTGATAATCCCCGTAGAACTAAGGTGAACTACGCTAAAAAGGTTTGAACACTATGAATATTTAAATCAAGTGAGCGATACTGTGCAGCAGGTTGTATAGATATGCATTTTGAATAATACACGGCAAACCTTTCCACGCGTGCGTGTGTAAAATAACTAAACACCGGTTCCCGTTTTAAACTAAGTTTAACGGTTTTTACCGTTAAAACGTATTATGTACACGTTTTCTATTGAATATTCATTGGTATGAAAACATGTTTAATGGGATTTTTGTGGGTATTGGTCGAATTTTGTGGGTTATTTGTGTTTATGTAGAGGTTTACAGAAATATTTGTGTAGTTGTTTAATTGAATTTGACTTTCGTTTGACTGCCTCCTTGATCTAGTGGTCGCAAGCGCTACTGCTTAACAGGATCCTGGGTTCGATTCCCGGGTCGGGCAAAGTGTTATTGGGATTTTCCTTATGGAATTCCTCAGTAGCAGCCCGCAGTCCAGATTTGTACCCGATTGATGAATACTACTACTACTACCGCAATTGGGTCACCCTCTATTACATGGAACTTAAACATAACTGGCGAAATGTGGGTGTACTATATGAAATACGGCGTGATGTTATGTTATGTTATGTTCCTTGAAATAATTTACTAGGATAGCAGCTGTCGTATTAAAAGTGCCTTTACGAGTGGTGTTTCTAAGTATCTACCGCTTGGCTTTGTACACCCACAACAGTCACTTTCGCTACCAACTTTGGGACTCTCTTAGCTTATATTTCCAAGAATACTGAACTAGAGTACTTAACTAGTATTATTTGTCCAGAGTACGTCAACATTTCACAGGTCAAGGTTTAATTTAATTTCAGGGAAATTCAAGGGGATTTCTTTACTTAAGAGCAAATAATTTTTTGAGTACTTAATTATTTCAAAATGTTTTTTAATGTAGGTAATTCTGTTAAAGGCACTTAATGCCCACCAGAGTACTTAATTGATCCTACAAGTTGTAGGCACCCAGTAACTGAATTGTGGCGGTCTAATAGGCAGTCGTTCCATAGTTGGGAAAAGGCTAGGCAGGTGGTGATGATAAATTGTAGGTATAAAAGGTTTAGGGGTATGAGGAACAGGGTGTAAAGTTCACTCATCCACCATAGAAAAGGGAGGATCATCCAACCAGACGGGTGTTATGTCCGGCGGGACACTACCCGAAAGTTTTTTTCGGATAGTCTTATCTATGTTGTTCGCGTGGTAAACTTTAACTGAGCGATGCAGGCTTTGTGTGACGTCATGTCTTTGCTGCGTAGTTTGTATGTGGCGGTGTAACCGCTACAAAGGCATTGTAAGGTAATTTTAAGGTATTGTAGGTCAAAAACGAGTGAGTCTTACAGTAGTCGCATATGATGTCTAACATCTGACATATTGGCGGACAGTACCAACCTCTCTGAAAATGGGTTGGTACCATCTGACGGAAAACTTTAGCATCACGCGCGCTCATTGGTCAAATCAAATAGCGCGCGCTTCATCGCCTTCCTGTTACACACTTCCGTCCCTTTTCACGAAATCACTCCCAAAAATTGCAGGAAAGCAAGGAGAAAGATGTCACACATCAAAAAGTTTTTGGGAAAAAAAAGCTTTTACATCAGTCTATGCTTATTTATTTGCTCAGTGTTTCTCGACTTAAGGCATTTGTTAGTGAAAAGCTTCTTTACATAAAAGTAATTGTTTGCATCTAATTTATTTATAGTTTATAGACGATCGTGGACTATTCATTTCCTAATTTAAGTTATAGGTAGGTATTTTCTACCAACCTTTTAAACGTTTTTATTTTTAGATTAAACTTGTAAATGTCCTTCAATTTCATATTGTTTAAGAACACTGAAGAAGTCATCTGTAAGTTTCTCGAAGAGAATAAAATAATATAAAATATTAACTGCTCTCATATGCCCGGCCTAAGCACATAGATTGCACGATAATGTCATCAAAGCTTCGTTGCATGACAGTATGAAATTGTAAGTGTTTAGCTATGTAAAGTGATGCCCCTCGCGTGAGCTGCAGCACGCGATACGTTAGTACTTTAATAGATAAAATAGTGCTGTGTTTGATCGTGAACTAACTGGTTCAGAAGAATGTTTTGAAAAGTGTTAGAGAATCAGATCTAGATTTAGTCCAAAATAACATAAGATTATTATAACATCACGCCTTTATCCCCGAGAAGTTAGGCAGAGGTGTGCCTATAGTACACCCATAGTAGTAGTTCAAAAGAAGATCTGTCGTTAATCGTATACGAGCCTAATTTGACACTGGTAACCGCTACATACGAACTACACAGCAAAGACATGACGTCACACAATTTCTGCATCGCGCAGTTAGAGTTTACTGAGCTAAAATCATAGATAAGACTATCCGAAATCAACTTACGGGCAGTTGCCCGCCAGACACAATAACCCGTCTGGTTGGAGGATCCTCCCTTTTCAATAGAGGATGAGTGAGCTTTACACCCTGTTCCTCATACCACTAAATTCGTGACTCCGAGAATGAACGTCAACGCAGCCTTCGTAAAACTACTTCAGCGTGACGTCATTATCATCACTCCCGCTAGCTTTCGTGAGGCGAGTCACACAGCCAGCCAGCACCCACGGCTTCAACGGGTATCCTGACCACCAGCATGCAGCGAACGCGCATTCCTGGTCATCACCCTCAGCCACAACCAGGCGCTGTACCACATCCGACTCACTGGATGACGACGCAGCGCCACCCCGACTCACTGGGGAATCACCGCAGACAGTTCCGACTCACCGTGAACAACCCGTCTGGTCGGAGGATCCTCCCTTTTCAATAGAGGATGAGTGAGCTTTACACCCTGTTCCTCATACCACCACTAAAACACCTTTAAATTTTTTATAGGTTTTGGAACTTGAATATTTTCTTGCATAAGTATCGCAGAAATGATACGGGCTTTGCTTTACTTGTCATACTAGTAGCAACATTACGAGTAAACATGAAGAATCAGTGCCAAGAATTAGTAAAAGTAAATATAAGCCGATGATTTAGGTATTATTTAGGCCGAGATCTATAAACGTCACTTACGTCGTGCTTTGTATCAGGTCCGTCTCTATTTTGCAGTTGTAGTTTGACAGTTCTGCGACACTTAGCCAGAGTATGCACTAAGCAACTTTTATAGACAACGCCTTTTTTTTTCAGACTTTAGTGGCAATTAAGCCACGTTCAGATCCTAACAATTAGTATTAAGCTCGTGTAGACTAGAAGTTTAGGAGTAGGAGAGCAGTGGTGGCCCAGTGGTAACTGCCCCGAGTTACGAGTTGTGGGTCGTGGGTTAGAACCCAAGCATGCGCTTTACTTTGTGTAAATAATTTCATCATCACTGCTCTCAAAACGGTGAAGGAAAACATCGTGAGGAAACCGGCATGTCTAAGAACCAAATATCCGAAGACATGTGACATCTACCAACCCGCACTGGGCCCGTGTGGTGGATTACGGCCCACTCCCTCTCACAGAGAGGAGGCCTGTGTCCCAGCAGTGGGAACATTAATAGGCTGATGATGATGAGACTAGGAGTTTTATAGGAATATCCTAAACCTAATATACCTTTAACGAGCAATTCTTGTAAATATATAATCTGAATCTCGGAAACATGTCCAACGATTTAGATGAAAGTTGCAACTTAGGGGTTTAAGGAGGTGCAAAATCGATCTAGCTAGTTCTCATATCTGGGAAAAATCGTTTTCTTTATTTTCACAGCCTCGGAAATCTGATAAAACGTTGGTGTACCTGGACGATATGTTTATATTTTCACCTCGAGTAGAGTCCGGTTGACCAGATATTATATGCACGGTAAACTAAACAACAATAGACGAGTTATCCTTTAATTGCAAACTGTTCTTTGCAGCAACCAATCACAAGACTGCAAATAAAACATTGAGAAGTAGATAGACGCAATTGGAACTAAAGTATTTAATGTGGTCACGACTCGATCCGAGATTACCTGTAATGGATATTGTTAGCCCACAAATCAAATTAAACTATACTAGCTTTTCCTGCGACTTTCTCTCCGTCGATTCTTCGGCTAAAGAGAAAGTTGGATTTTATTTTCAAATACAAACTTTTACAAAATCTTTTCTCAGAGCACCTCGATACCTAAAGTTTTCTTTTTCGTTTGATGTTTCTATTTTCTGTGTTTGCTTGCTCTTTAATTAAAATATCAAGTTTCAAATGTGCACTGTAATTAATATTTAATTTATTATAACTCTGTTGTTTCTGACAGCATAAACTATGTACAAAAGAGCTACCTACATTAAAGAATTTAAAAATATAATATATTTTCCTTAGCAACTCTCGAAGTATACTAGAAAACTACCATTAATAATGCTTAAATGTTAATGCTATTGTGTTTTTAGCCGGCCTCATTAGGTTAGGGTTAAGTTCATCTGTACATTTTTTTAAATGTATTATTATCGGTATTTTCGTCAAGTGGACAAATAAAAAATAAAAAAAACTATTAGTTAGAGGAAGTTTGCGCGGTGGTTCCATACAACATTTCATTAACATATGGGTAGTTTTTTAGTGAGCTTCGGTAATATGTATTTAACCACTACGCAAAGTGGATTAAATACGAGTATTATCGAAGCTATCTTGATGATATTATAATAATGTTTTTACATAGCAAGTGGTAGTAATTATATGAGTTGGCGTTGGGCAGGTGCCACAAAAAAAAAAAAATATGTTAAGAAAAACCACTTCCCTAAAAAAAAAAACACAACAAAGTGAATAAGTTTAATTTCGGAAGTCAATGTCTTTAGATCTGTATTTTAGTTAATGGCCACAGACTTCCGAAATTAAAGTTATTTTTCACTTTATAGTGTTTTTTTGGAAATCGGTTGTTTAAAAAAAAATGTGAATCAAAATTGAAATAAGTAGTTTTAAATTATATAGTCAATTTACCAAATGACAATGTTAAATAGCGATTACTTGTCTCTGTCAGGCGTGATGATTATAACCGTTGAGATATAGCTCCTACCAAAATCAGTCTACAAAGAGAAACATAATTAACTTCCGTACATTAGTAAGTGATCAAACTAATTACTCAATAGCTTAGCAGTTTCGACGGTAGACCATTAATCGAATTAAGTTGGTACCAATCAGCTAACATTTATACTGCTTTATTAGTTCCAAGTCGGGCTGGGATCCCGATCAAAATTGAATTCCAATAAATTTCATGAGCGCTATGCTTTATTAATTAAATGAAAATTAGTTTGATATTAAAAGGGAGTTTCCTGTTTGAGTTTCTGTGTCAACCTTTATTAGCTGAACTTTTTTAACTTTGAACTTTTATTGAAAGAGAAATAAGGTGTAGCAATAACTTTTTATGTATAAACGGTCATTTTTTACCATTTCTGTCCAATATAACTTTTGACATAAAAGGATTCCTTTTTCAAGCGTCTAGGTGATGACTGATGAGTTAATCGGTTTTGAAGACGATCTTTAGCTGTTCATTCAAAATACCTAAAAACAATACTGAGACGACGCCTCCGTACTTTTTTTAGGTAAACATGTAGGTAAGGTAGGTAGGTCTTAACTTAAAACACACTTGAATCTTACAAACATTATTTCAAAACAACAAACCACTAACATAAAACATCTAAGGATATTATTAAAAAAATAAGAAAATCTTTATAAGATTATTCCTTCAGTCTGTATTTTCTGTTCACTATTGTTTTTTCCAATTACCAGACAAGAGAAACTTAAGTATGACGTAATTGGATTTTCCGCTTTACTAACATGTTCCAAGTATCAGTTGAACTAAGAAACTGTACTATCAAAATAGTTCTCATTATAATTTTATAAGTTCGGTATTGTTTCGAAACTTTGGATCTATAATTTTATTGATGTTGCTACGGGCTCTTTTAGTCATGAATTTTATATTCATATTCCCTTTATTTTGAGTAATGTTCTATAGGTTAATGACAGGACTAACTTTTGGAGGTTTGACATTTACCTTTTTTATTTTTAGTTCTTGCCGATAAGGGAGTTAAACACACTAGGACGCCATGGCAACGCGACGTCACCGGCTACGTATCCAAACAATTCGTATTGAAATGTATGACAGTTAACTCACTTGACTACAGTCTGGCGACGTCACCAATTTGAAAGTATAACCACGACCGGCCGGCCCTTACGTTTGGTACTGGATACTCTGACAACCTGCCGACGCGCAGCCAAGTCGCCAGTATTTTGTATGCAAATAAGTTACGCCTCCCTCACTCAGTGGCCAACTGATCGCTAGGAAACCCGCGTGTTACTGACTACTTATTATTTTGCAACTGCATTTGGTTACGGTAGGTAGCCAGCGACGTCGCCATGGCATTCCAGTGTGCTAACACTCTAAAGCCCTCTAATCAAATGTTGGCCAACATAAGGCAATAGAAATCAGGCCGTCCAAAAGCGCGTTGGGTTGAAGACTCCTGGTTGAGGAGCGCACGGACCCAATTGGCAGAAGAAAGAGGAGGCCCATAACCTTCAGTGCGTGATATTCTCTGACATTCCATATGACAATCGCTAACCACAGTCACTCGTCTACAGACTAACCGTTTCAAACACAGGTTACCTTCCTTCCTATAGCCATGAACCCCTCACAAATCAAGTAACTTTAATAAAATTCAGGTATGTGTGACGCGTTTCGTATCAGGAAGAACAAAGAAGACATTAGTGAAACGTTAGTGTGTTTCCGTCTCCTAAAATGTATCCGTCGCAGACGTTTTAAACTATGTATGTAATTTAAGAAATGGTGTAGAAGAATTTATTGTATCACGCAACGTGTAGTTTGTAAGCTAATTTAATGCTAAAAACTGTGTTTAGTGAAAATAGTTTAAAATTATAGGCAACTGTGAATAAAAGGCAATTAGAAAAAAACAAACACAACATAAACACACAAACATGATATTTCTCGCCCGCATGTGCAGCCAAGTCAGAGGCCCATGAGCTGCTTTAAAATTTTTTAATTTTAAAGTTTTATCACACGAAAAGTTTTTCGTGTGATAAAACTACAAATTAACTGTTTTCGGACTTTTTCCGTTACATGTGCTGTAAGACCTTGCTTTCTGCCAAATTTCATTATTGTAGGTCAACGGGAAGTACCTACTCTGTAGGTTTTGATTTATTTGCGAGTATCAAAATATGTCGCAAAAATGGCCGTATTTTTTTAATATTTAGAGCTCCAAGGGACTATAGACCTATGTATTTGGATATATGAACACACACACACACAGAGATGTATGAACGTAGACGAGGCAAAAGGAGTATGTAAGGATCGTAGAAAGTGGCGTTTTGTAGTTTCTGCCTACCCCCATGGGAAGAAGGCGTGAGTTTATGTATGTATGTATGTATTTGGATATTAATTTTAAGTTAGGCCACTATCCCACTGGGCGTTACATCCGCTGAACGCAACGTTAACGTGGCGTGGTTGTACCTGTTGCCAAAAAACGCTAGAAACTCGAGACGTTAGCGCAACGTTGGCGCTTTACCACTAGAAACTCGCGACGTTAAGACGCTGCGCAGACGTTAGAGAAGCGCGAACGCTCGTAAAACGCCAGTGGGATAGCGGCCTTACTAGCTCCACGTATTCCTAAGAAAAAGGGTCTTGACAGACTGACAGACAGACAGACAGACAACGAAGTGATCTTATAAGGGATCCGTTTTTTTCCTTTCGCTGTACGGAATCCTAAAAAATCAATAACAATATCAGCCGGTAATTATCTCACTGCAGGGCGAATACCTTTTCACATACAGATATGAAACGAGCATTAAAACGAGAGTTATAGCGTATTAACGGTTTCAGATCGTTAAAACCTGGTTTTCTCACGTTTTAATTAACTGTTAGTCTTTAGTTAACGTAGAAAGTGAATAATGTTTTTACATTGGTATATGCTTGATTGATATCCAATCTTGGTGCATTTATTATTTTTGAGGTGAAAACTTCTTTAGCGGCGCGCACTTTTTAGCGATGGGTAAAAAATGTTAAACTCGTGTCAGGACACGTGACCTAATTGAAAATTCGTAAGACGGCTTGTACTGACAGCAAGCCACATAAATTCCTGACATTTTCGTTAGATGGCGTTACTTAGTTTTCACTTCTATCGGCAGTAACCAAAGACTACTGACTACTAAGAAACTGCCCCGCATTTTTTTTAAGCATTTACACATTTCTATTAATCAAATTGTTCGGGTCGACGCAACAAATTACGTAATGGGTGTATTTATTATTTATCTTTTATGTACCTGTAGGTTCACTACTAGGTAAATGTCCCATTCCACCTTTTAACACCACTCAGTATTATATTACCTTTCAAACTAATTAGTTTGCCTACACAAACACTACTTCGATTTAAAATAATAGTGCTCAAGGTAGTAAAAAGATAGATCGAAAAGATAGGATAGATGATCCTTAGTAATATGATCCGCTGCTCTCCGTTCAGCGCTCGCCCAAAGAAAATAAGATTTTTCTTTTACACTTTTTCCAATCAACTTGCAAATTAAATTTATAAAAAGTCTCATTACTTTTACGAAAGCAATTAGATTAAGTGCGATGTTGTGGTGACTAGGAGAGTATGAACCCACTCAGGTACCTACCAGGTTTTAGGTTCGAACCTGAATTCAAAAATAACAATGACAGCGACGGAGCACTCTAATTACTTAATACCCTCGTTAAAGTTTTCAATATGTTATTTCAACTAGCATAATAATTACCTTTGAAAGGGTCGTCAGATCAAAAACTAGATTTCAGGGATTTGATAAACAAAATTTGCCTCACAGAATATTGTTGATTTGTTAAAGTAAAATTTAAAGCTTTTGTGATAACGACTGTGTTACCAAATAAGGGTGTACAACTGTAAGTGTACAAGTTCTAATGATCTAAAATCGCTGACATGCAATGAGCGAACTTCACCTACGAATAAAATATTGAATTTAATATAAATTTTTATCAATTTTTCTCCCAGAAATAGGCCAATGTACTCCATACTCCATAATCCACTTGAGTATGAATTACAATAACCTAATTCAACATTGTTGCCATCGCGGGTAAAACCTGGATGAGGTTTGCACAGGAGCGTTGGTATTGGCACAATAAAGAGACGCGTGTGCCTAGCAGTGATAGCCTAGTGGTGTGGTGGTGTGACGGTCAAGCTGCCAAGTCATAGGTCTTGAGTCCGAACCCAAGGCATGCATGCACCTTTGACTTTTCCGATTCATGTGCTTGTTTATCACTTGCTTCAAAACCGGTGAAGGAAAACATTCGTAACGAAACCGGCATGCCTAAGAGATATTTCTCTACGGCCTGTGCAGCCAAGTCAGAGGCCCATGGGCGGCTTTAAAACCACATGAAAAAGAAAGAAGCAGTGGATGAAGTTATGAGATACATAAATAGAAAGAAAGAAAGAAAATACATTTATTTAACACAGACCAAAAAGCACACAATTTACACAACAGATAAAAATAAATCAAACAAAAAAAATATAAAAAATCTAACAAAAAGTGTAAAAATTAGCAGGACTTTTTTAGCACAGCCGTGAGGCACACTCCGCCTCACGGCTGTGCTAAAAAAGCCCAGTTCAGCAAAAAATGCCAGACAACTATAAGTCCCTGACGCTGGTTTTCAACTGGACCTGGAACCAGCTAAGCTAAATATCATCATCATTTGCCTAGCCTTTTCCTAACTATGTTGGGGTCGGCTTCCAGTCTAACCGGATGAAGCTGAATACCAGTATCTCACATGGAAAGACTACCTATCTGAGTTCCACAAACCAGTTACTAGGTAACACGATACCCCTTGGTAAGACTGGTTTTCAGAATTTCGAAATTCTGGCAATCCGTAATAACCGTCAAACATCTACAAATGACAGCTGGGAGGGGTCGTGGTATGTAAAGATGGTCAACCATTCACGGACCAACCGCGGCAAGCGTAGCTTAACCTCATCGATCGACCCGTGCGAATATTATGAGTGCTAACTACGTCTGTCTGTTACTTTAGCACAACTAAACACACACAAAACTGATCGTTATGAAACTTGACAGATAGAAGCCTGTGACCTGGAGAAGAACATACTAAAGACTACTTTTCATCCTGAATATTAAAAAAAATATGATACATAATACAGCTAGACACAGTCACAGAACATTTAGTATTACATATTTAAATAAAATAGCTTTATAACACAACTGAAATAATATTAGTCACCGCTCCATACCGGTTTATTCTCTAAGGTTTTCTCAGAATCAAGATAATATTTTCTGTGGAATACACGGGAGTTACATTTCTAACACTAACACAACATCACGCCTTGTTTCCCCGAAGGATTGGGCAGAGGTGTACCAATAGTACACCCACATTTCGTCAGTTATGTTTAAGTCCCATGTAATAGAACGCGAGCCTATTGCCATCAACCAGGCATAAATCTAGACATATATTGTTATATTACTAAATTCTTATTTTCGTTTATTCATTTGTATAAACTTATTAAGTACATTTTAAAATATTTTTCTAAAAGTCATTAAAAAAAACATTTAAAAATATAAAAAATAGTAGCCCACCGGTATCGGGAACAGGGTCCAAGCTACCGGCGGTCAGGGCTCCAGAGAGAGGAACCTCCTGACAATGCGCGCCGTGTCCAGGAGTACCGCTTTCTGAATCAAGCCCTTGATCCAGCTGCCCAACGAGAGCCTCCTTAGGTGTTGGTCGAGGCTCTTGGCAATTAAGCCATTGGCTGATACGACTATCGGCACTAAATCCTTATTATTATTAAAGTCCCAAATATGAAGCATTTGCATAAAAAAAAAAAATAATTATATATACACATTTTATAAAGTCACTTTATCTTGTCTGTCTGTGTGACAGCTTAGTTCTTCTAAACTACATAATGGATCTTGATGAGGTTCCGGAAGGTTAAATACATAGTATAATGTATTATACATAATATGGCCTATGTTCAGCAGTGGACGTCTTTCGGTTGAAATAATGATGAAAATATATTAATATATAACTTAGCACATACATCTCGATGTATGTGACTTTTCCAAAATTAAAATGCACTTAATTCATTTTAGATACCACTAACTAAAGACTAGCGTCCACGACAGTGCTCAAAAGTATTACAAAGTCATTTTTTTTTTTTTGTCCATTTATTTGTAAGAATATAGTTACAGAGATGTTACACAGTTTTAAGTAAGTACATAATATTCTGACGTTCCCGTCGTACAAATACATTGTCAGGGTTTTGGTTCGTTTATGAACTTATTAGTTATGTAATGTAGCCAAAATGTCACAGCATTAATATTTCAATGGCAGTCTACCTCTTTATCTACATACAGTGTATTTTTAATCTGTTATTTTTGTCCCAACTATTTGTGTTGAGGTCGACTTTCAGTCTAACCGGACATGAAGCGACCGCCTATGTGACCTCCACAAAACCCAGTTACTGTACCTGGTAACCCGTGGTAGGGCTGGTTGTCTGATTTTTAAGGGTTTCGTGGGTACTTTTTTTCATCTAAGACTAACAATAATGGAGTACAAACAATTTGTTTGATAAAAGGCCATTTAAATGACCTAGTTTACTCAACAATGCACATAGTAAATAAAAAACATAATAAGTGCAGACGCGAAGCGCGGCGACGATCGATGTTCTAATTTTAACTTACTAACAACTAGCAGAGGGATTGTATAAACAATTTACCTACCTAAGTTTACTAGGTATTTTTAAATAAAAATATTATTTTCGCTGCTGGACTAACGCCTCCTCTTTTTCCATTCAAACCTGTGATCTTTAGCCATGTTGACCCCGCAAACAAGATCAAATTGTCACTTACAGAACACTATTTATTATCCTAGCGATCGTCACAGACCTTCGCAGCTGTCTACCTCGACAGCGATGTCCTTACTCAGGCGTCCAGTGAGTGACGATCTTTGCCCATATCTCCGGGTGCATTCGTGTGACGTGACCAGCCGACTTGCACTTACGCTTATCATTACGACCTTTTGTTTTCGACGGAGTAGCCATCATTTTACCAGTTACGTTAAACTCTCGCGTAATAAGGAGCGAGCCCATTGCTATTAACCAGGTTGAAATACAGACTCCGTGCTGAGAAATTCCTAATGGAATTGTATTTTTATTTTACTATGTTATTTCCTGAATTCCAGCATTGTGCTAAGTTGCATTTTAAGCTGGTTTTAATGCTTGAATTGAAAGGCATCTCTTTCCATTCGTTCCTCGTGATTTCTAAGAATTTCATTTTTATTCTGGAATTTTCAAGACACGCTGTTCTGTTCTGTATTTTCCAGGAATAATTCCAGGTACCTATTCTGATTTTAAGATATTCAAGACAAGATCATTTTACATTTTGCCATTGTTTCTTGGTTTCTTTGAGTTTTCTATAGAAAACAAGCTTAAGTTCATAACTGAATTTAAAAAAAAACCTTTTATACCTTTATAGAGAGAATACGATTCGTATGAGCTACTGCATTTGAATATCAATAACCTTAGGTTTTATTTTATTAAATCCTTTTTTATTCCCCCCCTGTCCTATCCATTTTATCCTAGTACATCATTTGAAACAAATTCAGTTCCATTTTTTTATTTGTTTGGTAAAAGTCCTTATCCAAATGAAGATTTGTCAGGCATACCTTTATAGAGAGAATACGATTCGTATGAGCTACTGCATTTGAATATCCATAACCTTAGGTTTTATTTTATTAAATCCTTTCTTATCCCCCCCCCCCTGTCCTATCCATTTTATACTAGTACATCATTTGAAACAAATTCAGTTCCATTTTTTTATTTGTTTGGTAAAAGTCCTTATCCAAATGAAGATTTGTCAGGCTTTCATAATAAATAAGTCACTTTATATTTCGATAAACACACATTTTTTGTCGGAAAATAATTTTCGTAAATATTTTTGCCTTCCACCGACTTAACAGTTCCACGGAATATTTTATTTACTTTCGCCGTATGTCCTTGATGTTATATCATGCAAATAATATAATTCGTCAAGCGTCAGCAGGATCCTTTACAAATATGGGAGCTTTTCACCCTGGGACGTCAAATATTAGTCAGGAAAATTAAAGTCCGCAATACTGGGACTACATGTTTCTTAACAGCAAACAATATAGACACGTATTTGTGATGAGGTGATTTTTTATTAAATTAAGTATTGTTTTTTGTTGAATAATAAGTGCTATTTCAGGTAATCGATATTTTCCTATTTAATTGGACAAATGAGATGAAACACACATACACACGGATAAGTACGAGTATTTCGAGTATACATAGCTATATAATGTAGTTATTAATATTTCAGCTTCATAGAATTAAATTATGTAAGTATAAAATATTAATTAAATTTAAAAAATTCGAATGAGACGTTTGATTTTTTAATTGGCAACATTGTTAAAAAAAAAAATAGTCCGTTTTTAAAATCAAGAGAAGAAAAGATAAGAGAATCTCCACTCACCTGTTCTTTTTAAATCCATTAACACTTAAATCACTTACGTATACACTTTAATATTTACAAAGTTTTTAAGCAACTACTACATACAACAATCATTAAGTTAACTAACAAGAAACAAACTTCAAAGTTTATGAGACACTCACTTAAATTAATGTTTTATTCCGTAATTAATCATAATTTATATACAGGGTGTATTACACTTTTTAACGTATCGTTGACAGTTCGTCACGCGCGCGCGAAATGCCAAAAGAGGCAGCAAAAACCAGTAGGAACCGGTTCAAACTGGACGGCGTGCGGCCAATTACTGAGGATCGCACGCAAGCCCGCGCTAAACGCGGCACTGCGCATGCTCCGCGCCGATTGACACCCGCCAAGCTTATACACTAATACTACAGGAGAGAATATTCATAAGTTAGTTTTTAGTTTTGTTTAGAATGTTCCTCGCGGGATCCGAATGGGCCGTCGAGTTTGCGAAATCAAAACAAACGATAAACTGAAAAGGAATGAAAGGGAGCCCGATTGGGGCCTATTTGTATTTATGCCTTCATATTATTTTAACGAAATTTTGTTTACGTTGCCAAAGAAAAGGTATTAGATAAACTCTTCTAGAGCTATTTTTATAGGTAAATACTTTTCATCTTTTACAGAGAATTGTGGCATTAAGCCGCTTGTTATAAAGAAATGGGATTGTTTTCTCATAAAAGTCACTAATGTAAAATGTATGTATATTTATTAATATGAGGGAATAAACCAGTTTAGTTTTATTTACTAAAATATAAAACGCACAGACCTTATTTTTAAAAGCGTTACACTCAACAAAGAACACCATCAAGACTGCCTAATTCATTGACTTCAGTAAATCTGTATTAATACACCCGATGGGACATCTTCAAATCGCTAAAAGCTTAGCATCCATCCCCTTTTATCAGAACGATTGTAGAAAACCACTCAACCCTTTTAAACCCCAATCTGAAGTGCGTCCGGTCGTTAGTCGACATTAATGGAATTCAACCGGTTACTCTGCCGTGAAAATAACAAGGAGGCTGGATTTCATAAGCCCAATCTGTTGTTCTCACAGCGATAACAATGTTAGGCGACAACATGCAAATTGTACGGAACTTTCGTTTTACAATCAAACAGGCGGGGTTTGAAGGTTGAAGTGTTTTGGTCCTAGTGGATTAATGATTAACTGAGCTTGATTCGTCTTACGTTATTTAAACTATTTTCATAAATAGATAATATTTGGTAGGATTTTTAATCACTCTGTATACCTATACCTACGGTTTTCAGAGATGACATAAAATAAAAAATACTTAACGTACAGCAATCTAAAGTGCTACAGGACCTTTTGGCGCCTGAATGACATTGACAGAGGGGCGTTGTTGGTAAACATTTGTGAAATAAATAAATAAATCAATCAATCAATCAATCACTAAATAAATAAATAAATAAATATACAAATAAATTGTATTGAAAAAAAAACAAGATGGCGACTTTAGTTCCAATTTTGACGACGCGCCAAAAGATCCTTGTATCGTTGTACACGTAATTCCTACCTTTCACAACATTTCCCTGGTGCTAGCACCAGATATTCTAGATAATACATCAAAACCCTAAATAAAACCGTTTAAAATAGCAATAAACTACTAAGTTTAAATATTGCAATAGCCTAAACGTGAGAAATTGCAGGCCGTCGGGAGCGAGCACCATAGTCATCCATTTTACTTACTTCATTCTTACAGCTTTTAAGGATAAGATATATTTTTATTTATTTATTCCGTGGTGCCGTAAGCGTTTAGTAGTCTTTGAGCTAGATAATGTAGGTTATTAAATAAACGAGTCTATAATAACGTTATAAAATTAAGATAAAAACGAAAACCCCAGTACAACAAAAACTTCAACTAAAAAGGTATAAACAAGACATATCGTAACAAAATTACATCTTTTTTCGTATGACCGGAGTCACACGTCATTAATTATGGCATAAATCGTTCAGATTATCCTGGTTTTGCTGTAGTTGGGTAAAAATAAAGTTAATCAGAAAAAAAAACCTTTGACGCTGCCGGGCGTCAACTGTTTTTTGATTTTTGGATTGCATTGATAAATCATTTCATTTGGCATTGCCATTCCTTCTTTATATTCTACAAGAAGTGACTTTTATTTTATGAGTGATACGAGTAGTCCCAGACTGGCACGTGGTCATATAATTATTTGTTACGCAAAAAAAAAGCAAAACAGTCGTAATTCAAAATGGCGCTAACGGGCCGTCAACCGTCATGCAAAAAACGATGCTCCATTTATTAGGTCAAAGGAACGTCAAAAAGTTAAATTTTAACGAGCATAACTTACGGATAGCTGGTAAGTTATCAATGTGTTGTGGGTGGTTAGGATGTCCTTTAAAAATATTATGGAAACCACGATACATAATTATAGAATCTAATCATGAGCTACTAGCCTAGCCCCGCGGCTGAGCCCACGCTTTAAGTATTTTTATGCTCGATATGAAATGTGGGTGTTTGTCCTTTGAAGTACAAAAAGAACTATCAATAGGTACATAAAATCGAAGTTCGATGGACAGTTCAGTTGTAAAAACTGTATTAATAGAATGGATGAACAATATAATAATAATAAAAATGTTTATTTTTCTTCCACAAATAACACTTACTAACTAAAATTGGATGGAAAAAAAAAAAATTATTATGATGCAGGACAATGTTCATTTGTGGGAGACTGGTGCCTAAACTAAGCCGTGACTTGTATTTCAGGACACCAGGAACTCCCCCCTACAGGTAACAATATCATCAAAAACATTACTAAAGACAATGCTTAACGAAAGTTACATTTTTATGTTATAAGGGCTAACTATTTGTTGGAAAAGAAGACAAAAAGAAAATAATAATAAAAAATAAAAAACAAATATTAATTTTGTATGAAGTGTAGGGTGTGTAGTGTGGGTGAGAGTGTGATGTATTTTGACTGTGTGTGTGTGTGTGTGTATGTGTGCGGGTGTAGTGTAGAAAGGGCGAGAGAGTATGTGAGTGGGTTCATGTCCAACTAGACGAATGGTTCCTATTACGTTTTTATGACTAGTAGCTCCTCTGTCTTTGTGTAGTTCAATTTTATTAGCCAATTAGTCAATATATTTTTACATTTAGATTTATTGTAATTAAAAATACCTAATTCTTTATTTAACTTATTGTAGAGTTCAGGTCCTCGGAAAGTATAAAATTTTTGGGCAAATCCTGTTTTAGATTTGATGGTGCTACATATTGCATACTGCCTCCTCGTTGTTAATTTAGAAAGATCGAATGAGGATGAATCTGAATGTTGCCGCAGTATAGTAAAAAGGATGTAAATTTGCCTAACAGTTAACACCTCAGCTTCCTGATACAGTGCTTCAGTAGGATAGAGCCGTGGTTTTGAAAGGCCAACTTTCAGAATCAACCTTTGGGCTCTCTCTATTTCCAACATTTTAGTTTTACCGGCACCTCCCCACGTTGTTACACAATATGTCAGTATAGACTGAACAAGGGCAAAATATACCATTTTAAGCGTTTCACCATTTGCTACCTGTCTAAGCTGTTTAAAAATATAAGTCAGTTTCCGTACTCTTTTACATAAGTTGTGAATGTGTTCATCAAAGGACAACCTTTTATCAATAGTTACACCCAAATAACGAATACTCTGTGTCGGCTGTATAGATGAGCAGCTACATTGATTCAAAGGAGGAAATGAACACCGATGAACGTATAAGAGAGGCTTATTTTGAAAGAAAGTTTCTGCGCTCCTGATTGCAAAAGGAATGTATTTGGTTTTATCTGCGTTAAGAGTGAGCGAGTTTGCAGCGAGCCAGTGGCAGACCGTGTTCAGACCTGATTGAGCTAAAGAATATACTTCTTCCCAAGAATCGCCCTTGAAAGTAAGAGTTGTGTCATCTGCGTAAGATATTATTTTGCAGTTTTCAAGATTAAGTTGACATAGCTCATTTATATAACATAAAAACAAAGTGGGGCCAAGAACACTTCCCTGAGGAACCCCATGCTCAATAGGAAGTTCATCACTTAAGTGGTCCCCGATCCTTACACGTTGCGTACGATCGGATAAATAGTCGGCTATTAGTAAAAGTTCATTACCCCGTATTCCCATATTAGCTAACTTACGAATTAGCGTAGGGATAGAGACTGTGTCAAAAGCTTTGGCAAGATCGAGAAAGATGGTTAGGCATTTCTTGTTTTCGTCTATGTTTCTAACTACAAAATCCGAAAAAGTGTGAACAGCCTCATCAGTGGATTTACGTGCTCTAAATCCATATTGTGTTTCAGCAAGAATTTTATTTGACTCTAGGAATTTTATTAGTCTGGAATTAATAGTACGCTCGAAAACTTTTGAGAGTGAAGAAAGGATAGAGATGGGCCTATAGTTGTTGACACAGCCTGTATCCCCTGCCTTATAGATGGGGATTACAATTGATTTTTTTAGTATTTTGGGAAAGACACCTGTAGCAAAGCAACGATTTATGAGATCAGTGATAACCGGAGCCACCACATCCACAACACTTTGCAATAGTCTAGATGAGATGGTGTCACACCCAGGTGAGCAATCACTCTTTAAATTTAGTATAACAGATTTGACTTCCATAATATCTACTTTGAGTAGTACGAATGAGTTGCTAGGGGAGGTGTCCCTGATCACAGCCGTGTTATTGAAAGATGGAATATTCGAGGGTATGCGTTGAGCTAGTACTTTTCCAATTGTAGAAAAAAAGGTATTGACATTGTCAATAGATGATTGAGGGCTTTGACTTGTATATAGTAGTTCTTCAGGAGATTCACGATTTTTATTACAATTTGTTATAGTTTTAATAGAGTCCCATAGTAATTTGGAGTTACCTTTAGCCATATTTAGTTTGTTTTGTTCATACTGTCGTTTTATTTTTTTAAGAAGATTGTTGCAATAGTTCCTATATCGTTTATAAGTTATACTTAATATTTCATTATTTGGTTCTTTTTTAGTTTTAATATGCATATTGTCCCTATTTCTAATGCATCTCAGAAGTCCCGGCGTTATCCAGGGTTTTAGGGTTATTTCGTGGCATCCTAACGATCGACATATGTTTTAATGTTAGATTAGACAATAATTCGATAAACTCACTAGTTGCCAAATTTAAGTCGCTTTCAGCATAAACCTGACTAAAATCCAATTTTGAGCAGTTAGAGATGATCTCGGTCCAGTTCAGCTTCCTGATTTGTCTACTATTTAAGGGTTTTTTTGAACCCTTGTGCTTGAGACAAAATAGAATAGCATCATGATCAGATATAGAGGTGTGAAGGTTAAATGTATAAGAATGTAACTTGCTCTTAACTAAAACATGATCCAGATATCTCTGAACACAATAAGGTAAAATATAAGTTAGTATTTAATATATTATGTATTTATTTGCATCCACAGGTTACTTAATTCCATTTCATTGTCACCAGAACATTTGTTAATTTTTGTGACATAAATAAAATACTGAGAAAAAAAACATCCATTCATATTATCTCTGAAATGTCAACTGCTGAACTTGGCCCCTGAAGACAACTGAAAGGAAAATTTATAATTTTTACAAAGAAAGAAAGGAGAAAAGGAATAAAATGTTTATTCCGTCTTGTTATATTTGAAGCTAGCTGTGCCCGCGGCTTCGCTCACGTGACTATGTATTCTATTGGCATTATAAATTAAAGTCCACGCGCGACTGTTAGTCACCGCCTAGTGTATGTGAGCAGTGTGACGGGGGAGGTAGATACAGGCCAAGCTAACTCAGTCTGCTATTTTTGTCAGTGGTATCCTTCCCCGCCTCACCCTCACATACCTCAAGCGGTGACAAGCAGTCGCGCACGGATTATTATTATTTATTAAAGGATACTAAACGGCTACTAAAATAACCGTTCTTATACGTGGCAAAATTGACTTCTTATCTCCTTGTAGGTATAGCGTGATGATATTCATTTCAGAGGTTTAATCCAATATTTTGTATAATTTTCTCGTCTAATTAAATCTCGCGATAAACTGTTGAGAAATATGGACATAAACATAATGCAATAATTCTCATCCACCATAGGAAATAGCGTGCTAATACTATAGCATAATCGATGCATGAGCAGATATTGAAGAAAATTTTAAGAGATTCTATTAGTAGTACTACTATTTGCGTAAATCCGGAACATTATAATTATATCCAGATAAACAGACAAAAAATATTTTTTTGTGCATCAGAATCGTTCCCACACCTCGTTTCACATTATTTTTTTCAAAAATATTCTATGTACAGTTTTGACTTCGCTATAATTTTAATATAATGTCTAGATACGTGATAGAAGTAAAAAGATACAGCTAAGTAGATAGTGCTCTCTTTAATTTATTTTCTGTAGTGGCACACGGTTTGTGATAGCCTTTTAGCCAAATAACATGCTAATCGACGTTATACCCTGAACCTAATTGATTGCTCCACAAACAGACAGCAGTTTTCTTCGACATAAAAACATATGTACGTAAAATATACTCATAAAACAATAGCTTGATTGATCGATTATATATTCCAAGGGTTTTCCCTGTGTCGTTTCCATTTACATAATACATATTTAATTCGATGAAAAGGTATACATACATTACCCAGAGATTCGAGACAGGAAAAACCGAAGTAAAGGACCATGGGCAACTTTGTATGGAGTCTGGTACCAACGCTCAACAGTGATGAGACTCATGCCATGTGAAAGCTTTTGGAGTATTATTTAATTCATTCTATGGCAGCTAAGTCGAAATCGAGCGCGAACATGGTGTTTTTGAACATTCAAAAAAAGTTAGGTTAGGTTAGGTTAGGGACGAAACTCATGCCATGTGAAAGCTTTTGGGGTATCATTTAATTTATACTATGGCAGCTAAGTCGAAATCGAGCGCGAACATTTTGATTTTGAACATTCAAAAAAAGTTAGGTTAGGTTAGGTTAGGAATGAAACTCATGCCATGTGAAAGCTTTTAGGGTATCATTTAATTTATACTATGGCAGCTAAGTCGGAATCGAGCGCGAACATGGAGATATTGAACATTCAAAAAAAGTTAGGCTAGGTTAGGGATGAAACTCATGCCATGTGAAAGCTTTTGGGGTATCATTTAATTTATACTATGGCAGCTAAGTCGAAATCGAGCGCGAACATGGTGATTTTGAACATTCAAAAAAAGTTAGGTTAGGTTAGGTTAGGGATGAAGCTCATGCCATGTGAAAGCTTTTGGGTTATCATTTTTAATTTATACTATGGCAGCTAAGTCAAAATCGAGCGCGAACATGGTGATTTTGAACATTCAAAAAAAGTTAGGTTAGGTTAGGTCAGAGATGAAACTCATGCCATGTGAAAGCTTTTGGGGTATCATTTAATTTATACTATGGCAGCTAAGTCGAAATAGAGGGCGAACATGGTGATTTTGAACATTCAAAATTAGGTTAGGGGTAAAACTCATGCCATGTGAAAGCTTTTGGGGTATCATTTAATTTATACTATGGCAGCTAAGTCGAAATCAAGCGCGAACATGGTGATTTTGAACATTCAAAAAAAGTTAGGTTAGGTTAGGGATGAAACTCATGCCATGTGAAAGCTTTTAAGTATTTGTCATCGTTGCTGGCAAAGGATCGATACTGCTGCTGCACAGAACGTCGAAGAGGAACGTAGCATCTTAGAAATACACGACGTCCAAGAACCTGCGGCTGAAAACATTCCTGTTGGAGTTGAACCATTTTTTTTTTAAACGTCATATTGTTTCCATTCTACCTTGGTAATTATTTCAAGGTGACTGCCGAGACTTCTTACTATTACTTTATTATACTGTGCCTGCGTGCACAGCGCACGCGCATGTACACAAAAAAAAACAAGAAAAACTTTACTATTTACTATGAATTTTATTTTCTAGTTTCTCAGTATTAAAAATGTTCCAAAACACCATGTTCGCGCTCGATTTCGACTTAGCTGTCATAGGTATGAATGAAATAATACCCCAAAAGTGTTCACTTGGCATAAGTATCATCACCGTTGAAAGTCGCGTCCAAAATGACGCATGGGTATTGAATGCATTGGAGATGTCCAACGACACCGCCGACATCACCCTGACCCGGGATTCCGCTTCCTCCGCACGGCACGGTGAACCTAACCTAACCTAACCAAAATAGGTACCTTCTTACCTTACCTACCTACATACCTACCTACCCTACCTATCTACATACCTACCTACTTTATCTACCTACAAACCCTAACCTAACCTAAGTTTTACTTTTTTTCCGGGTTGGAAAATCCTCATGGAAGTCCTCCGCCCTGGGGCGGGCGAAGGGATCTGTCAGAATCCTACTAACTAAAAACCACCCCATTGTTCCCTTCCCACAATTAGACCGCGAATCATGAGATCAACCTAACCTAACCTATCCTAACCAAACATAACCTAACCTTTTTTAATGTTCAAAAACACCATGTTCGCGGTCGATTTCGACTTAGCTGCCATAGAATGAATTAAATAATACCCCAAAAGCTTTCACATGGCATGAGTTTCATCACTGTTGGGCGTTGGTACCAAAATGACGCATGGTCCTTTAAAATATTTTGTTTTGAATTTTGATGATTATTAAAGTAGAAAATTGAAATTGGACCGTAATTAACATAAATGAAAATGTATTAAATAATTAATAATTAAATAAAACAAACTTTGAATTTTTGCCGGAGTATATTTTTATGCTGTTATTTCGTTGGTTCGGTACATTTTTAATGTATTCAACACGTTGGATTTTAACAGGAATGTAACAGCCAAATTGCAGAATAAAAAGTAACTGTTACTGTGATATATACAATGTGGAGACTACCATACAACAAAAAATTAAAATACTGGCACTACTAATGCTTAAGAGTATTTTGGAACTGTCAACTAAATCCTAGCTTCGAAATAAAAAAAAGAGTTTTTCAAACAAATGAAATGTAATGTATCCGGATCCACCCTAAGCCTATAAATTCCGTTTATCCAACTAGGCCTTGGGTGAATTCTCGGGCATACATTTCCAAATATCCACCTTAGGGTGGATTTTTGGGGTGGATATACGGAATAGTCCTAGCCGACTATAGATTTTACCGAGCTATGACTAAACTATTGAATTTTTGTATACAGAATGGGAACGTCATGATGGACACGCCGTTTAATTTTTTGTTGTATTGTCATCTCCACCTTGTATATAATCCGTTTATTGCGGATTACACATAAAATTACACACACTCCATATAGTATTCTACATGGATTGTGTGGCTGCTGTGTGATTCAAAGAAAAAGAGAGTCAACTAACAGTTACAAAGAAAATAAGAAAAAAATCGAAAGAGAGTCAATTTAAATCAGTTCTGTCCAATATTAAACTAAACAGTTTTTGAAGGCTTTATTAAATAGATCTTATTTTAGTTATAACACCCCTCTTTTTCCGTCGGGGGTTAAAAAAGAGATGTTGCATCGACCTCAAAAATATGTATAGTTCTCCAGACCGTATTTCGGCCATGGCGGCCAATCTCAACGGAGACTAGCCTTCAGAGCGGGAGATATTATAGTACACAAGTGCGTGCGCAGACACATTAAAATATATTAAGATGAGGATAATAGATGATGAATGATGATTGATGATTTCTAATTTCCACCAACACTAGTTAGACTCTAAACTCCTCTTAAATGCCGCATGTCTGCACTAAACCTTGTTATTAAAGCACTAGAAGCTAAATGTACCACTCATTAACAAGTTAAGTGTAAGAGGTACTTTCTGTACTTGCTGTACTCGTGTGTAAGTATAAGATTATAAGCAGCACTGTCTCATAGAGACCTAATTTTATGGAAGCAAGCGTTTCATGCGTGGCTTGATAAACAGAATAAGCATAAAATGTGAGGTTTTGTTGCTATGTTTCTATTTACACAATACGTAAGACGCCTCTGTGTTTCTCCTTTAATATTTCGTGTATTTCTTTACAATTTCGCTACAGTACAACCAACAACAAAAGTCGATAACGATTAACACTGTTTTAACGCATCATCTATAGTGAACGAAAATGATTCAATAATTCATTTTTATTATTATTACATTATAAGCTTGTGTTGTCCCACTGCAGGGCAAAGGCCTCCCTTCCCTCTAATAATTCATTTATTTATTTGTAAGGTGCATTGGGGCAGTTAATTTAATGGGTTTATTTCCTATTGCCAAAAGCAACTACGTCGTGAAAAAAAAAAAAGCCGCGGGCGGCAGCTAGTGTTAGACTATAAAGCAACTTAGTAAAAAAGCTTCAACAAAAAATGAAATGCGGTTACGTTGTATGGAGGAGTAAGCAGGAAATAGGATAAGGAAGGAATTAACTCTTAGGATAATACGGACGAGGTTAGAAAAAATAAAACATGATAATATTAAATGGAAAAAACCAACTCCACACAAAGCCAAGCTTTTCCTTGTACTTTATTAAAATATAAAACGGACAAACATTGATGGATTTCAAGAACATGGCTCCTTCTCTTTATAAGTTCTTTGAACATTAACACTAATTAACATTCATAGCTATAGTACAGTCAGCAACAAAGATCCATTAACACTTCCGTTTTCTAAATCTTAATTACTGATACGTGAATATTTAATTAGTTGCTAGATGCTCATGTTAACAGCTCTATAGTTACTCTTTAAGGATCTTTCGGATGTTTTGATCAGTCTATGTGTCAAAATACCTGGATCTAGAATTTGCGCTAAACAAAATATTCATAGCATCATGCTGAGATAGGAGAAATAGGCCTCGTACAGGACTTTCTGCTTTTATTTTAATTTTACTTTGTTTTTTATTTATGTTTTTATGAGTGTACATAACATAACATAACATAATCAGCCTATTAATATTCCCACTGCTGGGACACAGGCCTCCTCTCTGTGACAGGAAGTGGGCTGTAATCCACCAAACGGGCCCGGTGCGGTATGGTATGGTAGATGTCACATGTTTTCGAGTTTTTTTGGTTCTTTATGAGTGTTTTAGTTTAATTTGTGATTTCCGGTGCGAGTCTCAATAAATACTTTTTCGTTCTTTAAAATTGTGTGAACCGATTACGATGACAGTAAGATTTTTTTTAGCCAATGCTAGTAACATATTTAATATAGTGGTAACATAACAAATTCTTATGTTTTGCGTACATTAACTTATAATAATATTTGACTCACGTTATATTTTGCGTAGGTACATTAACATAGAATAATACTTGAGTTGTATTTCATATTCTCTGAACTCAATTCAATCTGCCTAGCCTTCTCCCGACTTTGTTGGGGTCGGCTGCCACTCTAACTTGATGCAGTTGAATACCAGTATTTTACATGGAGCGACTGCCTATCTGACGCCCACAACCCAGTTACTGGGTAACACGATACCCTTTGGTAAGACTGGTTGTCAGACTATTGGGCTTCTGACTACCCGTAACGAATGACAGCCGGGACCAACGGCTTAAAGTGCTTTCCGAGGCAAGGAGAGGTCTTGATATGTAATGGATGGTCACCCATTCACGAACCGACCGCGGAAAGCTAGCTACGCTTTTCGCGGTCGGTTCGTGGATGGTCGTTCAATCGACTCGTGCGGCTGTTATTATTAAGTCACGAGCCCCACTCTGAACTCAATTATAGCCAGCATCCAGCTTACTAGTACACTCTTGAAAATATAATAGCAGTTTTTGACTTTTTAAATGTTCGTTTTTCTTTTCTTGGGGGTTAAAAAAAATATAAGTATTAGGACTAGATAGTTATCATCATCATCATCATCATCAGCCTATTAATGTTCCCACTGCTGGGACACAGGCCTCCTCTCGGTGAGAGGGTGTGGGCCGTAATCCACCACGCGGGCCTAGTGCGGGTTGGTAGATGTTACATGTCTTCGAATTTTTGGTTCTAAGACATGCCGGTTTCCTCACGATGTTTTCCTTCACCGTTTTTGAGAGCAGTGGTGATGAAATTATTTACACAAAGTAAAGCGCCTGCTTGGGTTCGAACCCACGACCTACAACTCGTAAGTCGGGGCCGATACCACTGGGCCACCACTGCTCTCCGAGATAGTTATATTATAGAACAAAGAAACTATTTTTCGTCTTTGATCTATCCATACTAATATTATTATAAATGCAAAAGTGACTCTGTCTGTGTGTTATCTTTCCACGCCTTAACGGCTGCACCGATTTCTATCGCACACAGGTAGACCATGACCTGGGTTAAGATATGGAATATTTTTAACCCCGGTAGTACCTTTTTATGGGATAATTTTCCAACTCCACGCGAGCAAAGCCGCGGGCAACACGTGAGTTATAAATCTGTTTTTTGAAAGGTTGTTATTTGATGTATTTTGAACTTTTAACGACGACATCGTTTCTTGTTATTTCTTTGTTCATTCTGAAGGCCAATCCTCGTACTTAAAACGTTCACATTCACGTCGCAATGTATCAAACTTGTCAAAAATTTTGGTTAATTGATTGTATCTTTGACAGAATGCGAATGAGATGCGAAGGCGAACGTTCGTAAAATTACGGGAATTGCCTCTCAGATATCCTACTTAATATTATCATTGTAGAAGTTTTTGTGTTTGGACGTTTAATACTCCATCACGCAAAAACAGTTGAACGGATATGTACCTATCAAATTTGGCACACAGATTTACTGTTTTTTTTTCTTTTATCCGTGGGGGAATCTTCATACATACCTACGTCTTGGGAGAACGGATAGTTTTTTTTTAATTTTTATTTATTTAAATTGAACACAAATTATTCATATTGTTGTGAGTAATACTTATAAAACTATGTTAGTAACATCATTAAAATAAATAAAACAAACTAAAATAAAACAGAAACAAAAATAAAACTAGTTCAAAAACCTATACTATATCCGCTTCCCGCTGCACCAGACCTGCAGCTGTGCATACGGGTCCAGTGCGCCAGGAACGAACAATCAGGGTTATTCACCTTTAGAATGCTGTTGGTGCTCCCCCGAATCCTTCGCATCAGGGATGCTATATAATATATATATATCTGCTTCAGCAAACATGCCCGATGCGCTACAGAACCGCGTTATGTCGGAATCCTACGTACTATAACCCCACTGTCTCTACGACTACCTTGTGTCGGGAGCCCTTGAGATATTTGTACATTTGCCGCACCCCATAACCTGGATTAACACATAGTATACTTTTTATCTCGGTAATATGTTCCTGTGGTATAATTTCCGATCTCCACGCGAAAGCCGCAGGCAAAAGCTTGTAATACCTAATTGAGGAAAGTTGTATTTCTTTACTCCAATTACACAGTATTAAACTGTGTGTGTGTTAGAGTGTGTGTGTGGGGCTCGTCGCTATATATAAACAACTGAACGGGTCGATTGAAGGTTAAGCTACGCTTGCCACGGTCGATTCGTGGATGGGTGATTACCGGCCATTACATATCGAAACCCCTCCGCGCCTCGGAAAGCTGTCATTCAAAGATCGTGTGTGATGTTTCGTATATTTAGTAATAAATATTTTAATTTCAGGTCGTAACTTTACAGTCAACCGCATATCAGGAGCATGACTTGAATTATGAAAATAAGCGGTTAGCGTAATTATTGTACTGCTTTGAAATAAACACGCACTCAAAGCCAGGCTGTGACCGTTGACTGTATAATAATATGTTTATGTTTAGTATAATTGTCACAATGTCGAGAATTTTTTTGAAAAACTGGCTTACAATAAAAACTAAATTCCACACTTTAAGAAAACACATTCTTAAACAGTTACAACCAGAATAACCATCTCCAAACTAGGGCTGGCACATCACAAACTAAAAATAAAACAATAAAATATGCAAACACGTGAACAAGATATCTTTCCGTTTAAAAACAGAGTGTTGAGTTCGTGACGATATGTTATTTTAGGCCGATGCTACCCCTACCAACTAAAGTACCGACCGAGGCGCGATACGGAAAATTGGATTTAGAGACCCTCTGTGCACTGCAATTGGATTACCATCGCCTGCTGCGGAACCCACAGCTTTGATGTAATATTATCATTTAATATCACATCATTTTAGGTGTTACCCGTTTCGGCATGTGATATGTGAAGGCATAATATGAGATTCTTTGATTGATACATTGTATCAGAAATATCACGACTGGTCATCTTATCGTATCATAAACATATATTTTTATATAAAAAAATCAATTGCCGTGCATTAGTCTCGCAAAAACTCAAAAATGGCTCGACCGATTTGAATAATATTTTTATGTGGTTTAGGAAAAAAAAAAAACCAAGGAACAGCCGAAAAAACGTAATTGAAATTTTGACAGGACAACGTCTGACGGGTCAGCTAGTATTATTAAATAAATCAATATTGCCGTGCGTTAGATCCGTAAAAAAAAAAAATCGGCATTGCAACGCGCATTAGCTAGT
The DNA here is from genome assembly GCA_948150665.1 of Conistra vaccinii. NCBI lineage: Eukaryota > Metazoa > Arthropoda > Insecta > Lepidoptera > Noctuidae > Conistra > Conistra vaccinii. The sequence goes on from OX411324.1 coordinate 2,606,811, forward strand.
ACTTTTTACGTCAAGATAGTGATTTTTTTGTTAATCTAATTGACACCCTATTTTATACAACTGACTAAACATGACAGTAAAGTTGTGATATGCATAAACAGACAATTTTAATCGTTTTTTTTTTTGCTCTATTTGCTATAATATTCTGGACGCTTTTAACGTGTACGTCTTTTTTACAGCGTTCTCATACTAAATGAATTAAACATTAATAATGTAACTAATACTTTTGTAACAATATAATTTAAAACAGTGAATCCACAACTAGACTAACTAATCTGAAAAAAATAAACTTGGATAATCTGTAAGGACGCGTTCACACCGAACTACAGTCTAATAGACTGTGAGTGTCAAGTTCAAACGTATGAACGTCAGCCGACGACTGACTGTCCGTTGTTTTTCGTACATTGCAAGCTTCGATCAATAAGTGCATTATTGATCGAAGATTGCAAGGCATGGGTTGGCGGCAAAGACTACAAAATATATACACGGATTTGAAAAAATCTTTTTGCATTTGATGGCCCAATTCTTGAGGAAGGAAATAGACTATTTATGTTCGGGAAAAGCTGCTCGACGTAGCTCTAACTGTCTTGAGCTGACCCGAACATGATTCAGCGAGTGTAGATGTCGCACGAAGTTTGCTGATCGGCACGAGCTGAATGAAAACTGAATTGCTTCGGGTCGTTCGGTGGTCTTTGTTGTTCAACAAATGCTAGTAATGCTACGACCGAAACAAGCGTTTAGCAACCCCTCACAGTCAGGGGCCGACTATATCTTTGATGTAGACGAAGCCTTAATACAAAGTGTCTCACAATATAAAAATAGAAAAGTTGAATTACTTTGTAAATAAGTTACAATTAAAATTAAAGTTTGATCATAAAATAACTTTACTTACGCCTTCAATACCAAAAAGAAAATTAGAAACTCTGTATCGTTGTTTACATTTTTCTTAGCATTCAGTATTTTAAATGAATTATTACTGAATTATATAAAACTAATTAGCGAAGACCGAAGAAAGCTCTCTGTGAAAGTAAACTTTGCGAAATATCGTTTTGAATTCAATGCATTTTAAATACTTCTGCACTAGGAAACGATAATTTAACTACATTTGTGTTAATTAACTATGTTTTATTCAAAGTAAAAGTACTTTCACTTATTTACAATTTAAAATTTAATGTAAAAGTAAGAAGAGCTTGTGGCTAAGTAATAATAGTCGCACGGGTCGATTTATCAGGTTAAGCTATGCTTGCCGGGGTTGGTCTGTGGATGGGTGACCATCTTTACATACTGAGACTCCTTCGAACCTTGGAAAGCCCGTTAAGCCGTTGGTCTCGGCTAAAATTCTTGGATCTTTGACAGTCGTTACGTGTCGTCAGAAGCCCGAAAGTCTGACACCCAGTCTTACCAAGGGGTAGAGGGGGGTCTGATAGGCAGTCGCTCCATGTAAAATGTTGGTATTCAGTTGCAGTCGGTTAGACTGGAAGCCAACCTCAACATAGTTTGGAAAAGGCTAGGCAGATTGATTGATGTAAAATATACAAAATTAATATAATAAAGCTATTGAATATTATGTCACTGCCTTCTGAACTACACAACCCAATTACTATGCAATAACAAACATTTTTAGTATAAATCAAACGGCAATAAATTCTTGTACTTAAAAAAAGTTCACATTCAAGTAGGTACCTATCTATCAAACTTTTCAAAATGTTGGTAAATTGATCGTATTTTTGACATATGGCGAATGATGCGAACGTTCTTAAAAATTACGGGAATTGCCTCTCAGTTGTCATACGTTCCAACTTCTGATGGTGTCAAAGGTCCGTCTACCAGTCTTCAGTTGCTACGGCGTAGCGCGGTGCTACGTCGTAGCTTGAAGCTACGCCGAACCGCCGCCGTTGTTCAAAATCTTGTACGAATATTTGATTCTCATAATGTTGCGATGCTGCATGTCTCGGAGAAACGAAGTTGCCGGCGACACAGACCGGAAAGTGCTAGCAAGACAATTTGGAAGCATTTCTAAGAGATTTGTCGTGGAGTTTAACCGGAGAGGTATTGAATAATGTTTTGAAAATGAACAGAGAACAGAATCAGCTTGCATCAATGTTTTGGTTACTTGTGCTATCCAAGTGTGGTAAAAGTATTTATCAGATTCCCGGGGCGGCCAAAGTGTATAGAGTTTTTCCATCAGGAATTTCTCAGCCGCAGCCCGGAGTCTAGATTTGATCCCGATTAATCGCAATAGGCTCGCCCCCTTCTACATAGGACTTTAACATAACTAGCGACATATGAATGTACTAAGGTACAGCTCTGCCTAACTCGTCGGGGAAACAAGACGTGATGTTATGTATGTATGTAAATTAAACATAAAATATCATTATATTAAAAATTTTACTTGCTACTGTTTTTTTTGTTTCAGATACACAATGTTTTTAAAAGAAAATGTTTACTCGTAACAAATCGAATATTTTTTTTAGTAAGGACATAATATTTATACAACATAATATGTTTATAAATATATACTCTATTGATATTATGAATAGAGTTCTTTATTGGGCATCTACGAGCGTACCCACTCTTAATACGACTATGTTACATTGAATGTTACCAATGGTACAATTAATTTGTCTAATGGACTCTTTCATTACTTTTCATCAAGCAAATAACATAGGGAATATAACTGAAATAATAAAAAACCGGCCAAGTGCGTGGACTACGCACAATGAAGGGTTCCGTAGTTGGGATCAATTTATCCCAAAAAAAACTTAACATTGTAGTTGAAAAACGTGTTCTCCCATACATCGATATATGCCACGGTCAATTCTCCTAATGCAAATGTAACTTTGTTATTGCAAAAAAAAATTGGTTTTATATGATAAAACTACAAATCAACGATTTTCGGACTTCTTACTTTATTATTTTGTGATGTGAGACCTTGGTTCTTGGCTTAACCTTCTTGATTATTTTAGAGCACCAACCGACCGTAGGCCTTCGTATTCGGTATTAATTTCAACTTGATACCTCTGTACGTTCCTGAGAAAAAGGGTCTTGACATACTAATGATGGACCTATGTTAGTTCCGTTTTTCCTTTTGAGGTACGGAACCCTAATTAAATATAGAATATACTGTCATATTTTGTGTGACCATTTATAAATAAATCATCATTCAGAGCTGTATCAAGTTTCGTTTTCCCTTGAAATACAGATATTGGTGTGGACGATATTTTCTAGTTTTTAAATAATATAATTTTAATACTCTACGTATGTAAAGAAAGAAGAAAGAAAGAAAAATATTTTATTTGGGAAAAAGAACAGAAAATTAAAAACATAAGAACCTGTGCGAGGCCAAAAAGGCCCCTATCTCAGCATATACTGCGATATTAAAAAAAAAAAAAATGCAGCGCTGGTATTCTGATAGGGCCCATGTAGGTATTATTTTTAAATCAGTCAATATCAAAACATTTATTTTAATTAAACCATTTACAGGCACTTTTGAATCGTCAAAAAGTTGGTCCGTCAGAAAGTTGAGGCTTGTTATACTCCAAATAGTAGTGTTCTCGAACGAATGTACAGGTTTCAAATGTATTATGTGTGGTCCAGCTTTTGTCTCGGGTTTATAACAACTTAGGCTGAAGGAAGACAATCGTTGGCATCACTACGAATTACTGTTTCTATATTACGAATATGTGAAGTGAAACTGGCTACCCATATGCCATTTTATACAATGTCATTGGTTATATCTCGGCATACCGTTAAAGGGGATGGAGGAGAGGTCATTTGCAACCAAATGACCCCCCATGACCCCTACGCCAAAGTCATTTTTTTTGAGTAATTTGACATTTTATATTTTAATATAATGAATTCAATAAAAATACAAAATGTCAAATTAATGTCTCGAAAATTGTTGACATTTACATAGGAGTCAAAAGGGGTCATTTGGTTGTAAATGACCTCTCCTACATCGCCTTAATGGATTGCCGACTTATAACCAATATGTTGGCAATCCGTTAAAGGAGATGGAGGAGTAGTCATTTGCAACCAAATGACCCTACGCCAATGTCAACAATTTTTTAGTAATGTGACATAATTATATTTTAAAATGAATTAAATAAAAATACAAAATGTCAAATGACTCGAAAATTGTTGACATTTGCATAGGAGTCAAAAGGGGTCATTTGGTTGAAAATTACCTCTTCTACATCCTTTTAAAGGATTGCCGACTTTGATACCAGCACTTGAGTTTGTATTTACCGCATCTCCATTGAAGTTGCATAAGTTTGACAAAAATACATTATGAATGGCGCTCAAAAGCATTGAGCCACTAACTTAATAACCGGAACAAAAAATACGAAAAGCATCGATTTCGTAACAGTTCCAATGTGGAATTTAACAGTTCCTTCGAACACACAAGAACGGGTGTTCCTTTTTTTTAAACTTTTAGCGTTTTCTTTAGTTACACTTCTCTTCCGAACTTACCTACACTCAATGAGATGGGAAATCATCTGCAAAGAAAAATCAACCTTATAAGCTGTGAAACTCGGTTCATGTTCGATTGTGGTTGTAAACCGTCTTTGATACATAGAGTACCTTTGTGAATTCGAGAACACGGACTTGGCGAAAAGTTAAAAGTTACAAAGTTTGTTCGACTTAGAAAATTATCTACGTATTATGTTACGTAGGAGCTTACCTAAACGTGTTTTTTATCGGTTGTGACACAGCGCACGATGGTATACCTAGGTACTGATTATTGGATAGATAATATTATATTATAGTCAACCCAAGCGCTAATAGAATCGTTATTAAAAGTTATAATATAGTGGTTATTAAAAAATGATGGACACGTACTTTTTCTTTTTTACGTAATCAAAAGATTATGACAATACATTGAGTTAAAATGTAGCTTCAAGTCACTCCCCGGTAGATTTTATACTGAATTGTAACGTAGCGAGTCCCCACTCCCCAACTTTAATGCATTTTATCTAAACCATTTTGCACGACTCATAATGCGAAGCATTAGAGTGTGCTCTACGATCGAAAAAAAAATTGCTTTTAGCTTGCGATAAAATCAATTAATTGAGCCAATTTTTTTTTTATACATTCGTTTCAGCCATAGAAGGAACCCTATTGAAAATAGCTCTTTTATTCGAAGTAGTTTAATTATAATTAATAAAATACTAACTAAAATATAATATCTATAACTAAATATTTCCAACCTTTGATTTGACGTCCGTAAGTTGCCTAGCAACTGCCAAGTAAATAGTCTTTGACATTACGACTTCATGAAAAGTGATAAATTGTTCATTTTTGTTAGAAACTATGTTTTGAATTTTTTTTTCGTTTATGAATGAGTGTTATGTATGAGGCGTGCACTTTTGGATTTTCCAAACTACACACATCAAAAGTGTCTAGGGATCAAGCATTTTTATGCGGATTTCTTGAGATTGAGATGTGGCTTTGTAATAAATTTATGATTTTATAAATTTATATGGATCCTTTTTGGTGCATTTCATAATTTGAATCAGGAACTGTGAATCAAATTCGAGTAAAAGGTGAAAATCAGCTGTCAATATTTTCCCTATAAAAACATACAACGCATTGAAGACATTATTAGTGCTACTGTTTCCCTACTACTGATTAAAACCAACGTTATTATGGAGCAGCGACGTCATTTAAGCAGGGAAGAAATGCTCAGAGCCGTGGGAATGATAGAAGCTGGTTCCCGGCAACGTACTGTGGCTTTAGCTCTGAATACAAGTCAGAGTGTTATCAGTCGACTTTGGACACGTTACCGAAGCACTGGTACCGTGGCTGAGCGCCATGGAGGACGGTATCGCTGCACCACACGGAGACAAGACCGATACATTCAAATCTTAGCTCGAAGAGCTCCAACAATAACCGCCATGATGTTAGCCGTGAGGCTTCATCACTCTTCAGGGAACTTAATTAGCGACCAAACAGTCAGAAACCGCTTGCATGAAGTGAACCTTCATTCCCGAAGACCGCTACGGGTACCACCTATAGCAATGCACAATCGTAGGATTCGATATCAATGGGCTCTTGAACACAGAAATTGGGCAGAAGAACAATGGCGTTTCGTGTGCTTTTCTGATGAGTCTCGTTTTGGTATGAGACCGGATACAAGACGTATACGACACTGGAGAACCCCTGGACGCCAACAGCGATTAAAATCCTGCCAGGAAGTCCATCCTTATAGTGGTGGAACCATCATGGTATGGGCGGGTATTTGGATCGGCGGAAGAACTGAGTTGATTTGGATCAGAGGCAACCTCAACGCTCAAATTTATGCTGAGACGATTGTATCAGACGTCATCGTTCCTCTACAAGTGCAAATCGGTCCCTTATTTCAGTTAATGCATGATAATGCACGACCGCACACCGCAAGAGTTGTAAGACAGACTCTCGCCGCAGCTAACATCAATGTCCTGCCCTGGCCTGCTCAGTCGCCAGACTTGAACCCGATTGAGCATGCATGGGATATGCTACAGAGAAGAGCTCTGCCGAATATGGAGGGTATCCAGTCGCAAGAAGACCTTTTTTTGTTGTTGCAACGAACATGGGCGGCCATTCCACAGCGTGATTTGGATGAACTCATTTTGAGTATGCCAAACCGATGTTCTTGTGTTGTTAGTGTTCGCGGTAGAAACACGGATTATTAATTGTTTAAGTTACCCAATAAAATTTTAAAGAAAACTGTTATTTCAGTCTTTTTTTCGAACTTTAATGTTAGTGGTTCAAATGTCAAAAATCCCTTTATTAGGAAAATGGCAAATTTCTTTATTAATGCAAAGGTGACTTGGTTTATCGTTACTGTGACAAACGAAAACACTTTATTTGATGAATCCTTAAAGAAAATTTTAATTAATATCAATCAGGAGCAAAGTTATTGCAAAAATATATGTTGATCCCTAGACACTTTTGATGTGTGTATTTTATTAATATGATAAAGCAAAAAATACGTGTCTAATATAATTTCATTATCTGACTGACGGACAAAATAGTTTTTTTTTCCCCTTCAACATCTTTATTGTAAGGATTTTGATCTTATTGTGTTGAGTACTACTGAATGTAAAGTCCATGTATGAATTATATACCGAGCGGGAGACTTACTTATTCAACTATATATAATGCAATTCACGACTGATTTTTATGCCATTGGTATAAGATGTAAATTCGAATGGTCGACGCGCGTTTCTGAACTGCAACATAATTATGTAGGGCTTTGAAACGCAATAATTAAATTTAGGTAAATGCAAACATACCTATGTGGAATAAGAAATCGGCAAGATAGTCGGTGTTTTGATACTACCTGCATGGAAAAGGCTTAAAAATTAAGGGGTAGCGCGCACAGCGGTGCGGTATCTTACACGATCAGCAATATGGGTTCACCAAAGAACATTGTACGACTGACGCCGGTGTCACCTTATTAAGACACATATTTATAGCGTGGGAGGAGGCCCAAGACGCCAAAGGAATCTTTTGTGACCTCTCCAAGGCATTTGACTGCGTAAATCACGAAACCTTACTCTTGAAACTTGAGCGTTAATATTAATATAACACGTATACTGAAATCAATAATTAAATTATCTAATGGTGAAAGTTTCAGAAAAATACGCTAGAAAGGCTTTGAGTAATTCTTAGTTTTATGCCCGCGTTATACATAACTTTACTAAATAATTTCACTATGTGATATAAACAAAATCTCAATTGAAGAATTTTCTTAATAATTTAATATAGGAAATATTAAATAATTAAGACAATGCTTAAATTATATTTTTTCCAAATCATTAACACTACTCGATTAGACGTCAGCTTCAGTATAAAAGCATTAAAAGTCGGGTATCGTCACCTAAAAATGTTTGAGGGGATAAATAAAACCAACCATTCTGCAAAAAAGAAAATAGGGACGTTCTATGTATCCTATCAAAACTTGCAAGAACCGTCACGCACGAAGCAAGCAACAGCTCAACAGCTCAAACATCTACACCATTTATCCGCGAGCCATCCTTAAAAACTTTTAACTTGGTAACCTCAAGCGAGATCCGTAAACGCGCCCCAACATGTTTTAAACTTTTTAATAAAGCAACGAAAAGGGAAATTTTAATAGTTTCACTTTAATAAAGAAACGGCGATCCACCGGCTTTATATTTTTTTCTTTCGTGCCTTTAATTATTAATTAAGACTGCGGTGGAACAAGGAAGGAATGGAGGCGGTGAAAAAGAGATTGAAATAATTGTGAAACAAATCATTACGAATAATTAAGTTAAATGAAGGTGGTTTACCGTGTCGTTGTTTTGAATTAATAAATTGACGAACCTTGACAACAACCCTTATTGTGTTGATGTACCTGGTATTCACTTGTAATAGAACATCGAGCATTCACGGTTTTTAAATTTATAGAACTGAATAACGAACAGAGCCAGGCATATAGCCAAACATCGCTACGAACATTTTCACGATCATTCTAGCGAACGCTTTAGTCAATGCTCGTCAAAAAAATATTCTTCACGAAGATGGAAATGGTACAATGACAGAATTGCTTGTGTAAACGGTCCTTTCGCTAAAATTCTCGCTAGAACGCTCGCTAGAATGCTAGCTAATACGCTCCCGTTTTTTTTTTCAAATGTAATATTCGCTAGAGAATGCTCATTACAAGTGAATGCTCAAGTCTATCAGCACTATTAGACGTTCAAAGTGGTAGGTGTAGCGAATCTATAAATTAAATTAAAATAATTACCTAGCTTATAATTGTTTGTCGAGTCTATTATAAGGCACACATAGACTCGACAAAAAAAGTGTTGTCTTACTGCGCTGAAATCGGAAATCTCCAGACTTCGTGGGTCAGCGCAGTAAGTCAACACTTTTTACGACCTGATGATTGCACGACTACTTATCATGGGCGTGCTACACCATGTTAAGTACTAAATACCAACGTAATGTCAAAATTTAAACTTAAATCTAGTCAAAATAAACAAAAATATTTAAGTGTTATCAATCCGTATCAACATTGAACAGTAAAACAAAGTTCCGTATGACATTATAATTCAGCCAATAAAGTTTGTATTAATGCAATATCGAATACAGATTTAGATAGAATTTTAGGTGATATTATTATTTGTGTTTGCAAAGATAATTGGTTCAGCAGTACTGGATGCGGTCAGAATTTCAAAACAACGCACGGTAGATTTCACAATTCTGTTGACGGCTAAACATAAACATTTGAACTAATAATAGATTTGATCTTTACTGCAAATATTGCAATTGCGTGGTGTAGGCACAATCTTAATAATATTACAGCTAGAATTGTGCTGTGTTGATTATTATTTAAACTTTGGATCGGAAAATGGCTGTTCATTTGTAAATAAATTGTTGAATATTGCTCTGTGTTTAAAAAATAATTGTGATTTAACATTACGTTTATGACATAAAGAATTGTATAAACTTAGGAACTTAGTAAGGCAACTCAGGAATTAAATTATTTTTACGATTGTTTATATTTTTTCTTTTCTTTTAATATTGTCAGTAAATATTGCTTAACTTGGATCCGTAAAGGTAGCCGTGAAATTCAAATTTTCTTACGTTTTTTTGTTATTTGTGGGTCAGTGTCAGGTTGTATCTTGATCAAAATATGATTAGCGATCATAACAAATATTTATTTACAGAATTATAATCATTAGAATCATTAATACATCTGTCTAAGTTAGATTGTGTTCCATTGAATTACTTTTTCATGAAATCATGACATTTGAGAACAAATCTAACTGAAATGAAATGAAGCTAAATTACTGATACTATTACTTACCTAATTATTTACGTTTATATTAGGTAGGTAGGCACATAATGGCATGTATTGGGATCAATCTCCAAAACGGGCGTATTCGTGTGATCGCTCTGGTGCTTTTCAGATATTGATATTTAATGGTAATTATGTATCTCATTAAAAATAAGGATATTCAAATAGTACATTTTTACTATTGGCCTTCAATTTACACAAACAGTTATGGAAATATTTAAGTTCAAAAAAATTCGCGACCAGAGCAATCATAATTGGTGCCAGAGCGATCATAAATGGTGAAATCAGTGAAACAAAAAAAAATATATTGATAAAATATTATTTATTTAGCCATTTTCAGTCATATTCAGTGTACGTGTAACATGATCACATCAAATCACGCATTGGTAGTACTGTGCCCCGAGCTTTTTTCTTTTGGTAACTCTCTCTTGACTTTACAAGCCATTGTGCGTATAGATCTGCCCCCCAATTACGCAATGCACGATCAATTTTAAATTGAAACCAATTGAAAAAGATTGCCAGTCCATAGCTTCATAAGTTCAAAAAAAAATTGAGCAGATTCTTTTTGTCGAACTTATGAAGCAAAGTTTCAATTTAAAATTGATCGTGCATTACGTAATTAGGGTGCTGGATCATTTTTTATTAACCCATTTTACGACGCTCAGCCAATTTCTTCCTAAGACGTTATTCTTCAATAGATAATTTATTTCGAGGCATGATTTCAATCTGAAACAATAGTTGCTATTAAATCGAGAAAAAAGGTTTACAGTTGTGGTTAGCTAAATGCCAATATAATAATATCATCAAGGTAAAATACGTCAAAATCTGTTTATGGGTTTAGGTTATCCAAAGAAACCCAGGAAAGGTTATTTATACATTAAAGGTTATATGCATAGTTCATCGTTTGTCATTGTTACAGTCCGGTACTACTACTTAAAATAGATTTATAACGTACAATTAATGCAAAATATCATCGCTCTGGTCTTTTTGGACAGAGGAATCACAGCCATAGCGATCAGAAAAAGTCACAAAATCATAAATATAGCCGAATTTAAAAGCAGTAGAAAGTTGTGATTAATTCTCATAAAAAACATCATAACGATCACTTAATTCACATAACAAACACATTCACAAGCTTACTATTTAATTTAAATAACGTGCCATAGCAATCATAAAATTCGAGAACCAAATCCAGAGCAATCATAAACTTACCTTCGTAATGTTGGACCGTGGGTACGTGGCACACAGGTATCCTCCTCGGCGGTTAGACCACTACTGGGGTTGCCCCGCGGGAGGGGAATAGAGTGTCTATAACGCGTAACTAGGGATGAGCGCGATGTTTTACCTCAGCGCAGAGCGATGAGATAAAATGCCCGGTCACGATTTTAAATTCAAATTGAGGCAAAAGTATTGTTAATATAACAAAAAATATTTTATTACTATGAAGATTAACTATTTATTATGTAATCTAAATAAATTGTTTCTTAAGAACCTTCTCATAAAAAAGTTAAAAAATATTTATTTCATTCAATCGGGAGTTGGGTCAACCCAGAGCGATCAGGATTGAAGGGTTTAAGATTTTTTTTTAAATATTTAAAATAAACTTATCCATAATACTAGCCTTGTTTCACGTAGATTAGGCACCGAACTGTATATAAAAAAATATTTTGAAAACGTTTTTCGATTTTAAAATGGGTTTATCCAGCCCGACACGAAAAACAATGCCTCTGGAGATCGACCCATTGAAAACATAGAGATATATTCAGTATTATTTCCATGTCTCGCAATAGTATTACGTTCATAAAGGTATATCTTAAAAAGAACATTTATAATAAATAATATTGTAATACTAAATTCAGAACAATATAAATTAGATTACGTCCTAGACGAATGAAATCGTCATTGAAATTCGTTCAAATATAAGACGGAGCCCGGCGAGGGAATTCTAATGTCTTTTTTGTTGAGTGCAAGAAAAGCAGATTTCGGGTTGTGTCAGTCAACTTGCCTTGGTATGGGTATGTAGATAATGTACGGGATTGATCGTGAAATTAAGTATAATGAAATGGGATATTATGTAGGAAAACTGTTGTAATGATCCGATCACGTTTGTGGCTAGGCCACCACAACCACATTACATCACGCCCACCTACATTTTTTAACCGACTTCAAAAAGGCGGAGATTCTCATTTGAAATGTATGTTTTGAATTTGATTGCCTCGTTGGTCTAGTGGTAGCAAGCACTACTGCTGAGCACGAAGTCCTGAGTTGGATCCCCGGGTCGTGCAAAGTGTTATTGGGTTTTCTATCTGGAATTTCTCAGTTGCAGTCCGGAGTCTGGATTTGTGCCCGGTTGATGGCAATAGGCTCGCCCCCTATTACATGGGACTTAAAAACACAACTGGCGAAATGTGGGTGTACCTGCTACAGATAGCACAGATACACCTCTGCCCAACCCTTCGGGGAAACAAAGCGTGATGTTATGTTATGTTAAATTCATGGAACATTTTCGCCTCCTATTACATGGAACTTTAATATAATTGGCGAAATGTGGGTGTACTATAGATACACCTCTGCCTAATTCTTCGGGGAACGCAGAGGTTAACTTATATTATCATTGAAGAACTGTAGTGTTCCACACTACCCCAGTGACTTGAATGGAGATTTCCTAACACTTTTCTGTCTTTATTCAAACTGTGAAAGCTGCTAACATGTTCTGTACTTCCATCAGTCTCGGTTATCCAAAATGACTGACTTAGCCGTAAGCTGAAACCGAGATCCGAAAATCCGGATATCAGTACCCGCGTATATTTTGGTTGCGATGGTCGGGTTAGGGCGTAAAATATTATACCTACTTATTTTTTCGTGTGAAAATCCTCTTAGAAAAGTCTGAAAAAGTCGAAATACTACCAACTAGATATCTACATTGGTATTATATTGTTTTCCATAATATTATTTGTCCTATTATTGTTTTACATAATCGTCCCCACTCATAATATTTACTTGCACTATTATCATTTATACTAATAACGCTTGCCATATCAACTTATTTGTCATAACTTTTATTTGCCATAATATTAGTTTCCATAATAACATGTGTCATAATCATTAGTTTCTATAAGTAACACATTACATAATCGACACTTGACAAACATAATTTAGAAACGTTACAGACAGATGTCCTCAGTATTGAATTATATGATATGTATTATTCCGAATGTTCATTTAAATACATACATACGTACATTTGCAAAATAGGATAGGTTAGGTTAGGTTTTCTTGTTCAGAAAATAAACAGTTTGTCAAATTCGAAACGGGTAGGTTAGGTTAGGTTAGAACTGTGACCAAACAACGCGCGAAGGCGAGCGAGCGTAGCGAGCGTGCCGCGGCAGCGGCCGCCGAGTGCTAGATTTCCTCTTTTGCAAAGCAAGCATGCATGGCAGATTAGGGTAATTTTTAGGTTTTCTTGTTCAGACAATAAACAGTTTGTAAATTCGAAACGGGTAGGTTAGATTAGGTTAGAACTGTGACCAAACAACGCGCGAAGGCGAGCGAGCGTAGCGAGCGTGCCGCGGCAGCGGCCGCCGAGTGCTAGATTTCCTCTTTTGCAAAGCAAGCATGCATGGCAGATTAGGGTAATTTTTAGGTTTTCTTGTTCAGACAATAAACAGTTTGTCAAATTCGAAACGGGTAGGTTAGGTTAGGTTAGAACTGTGACCAAACAACGCGCGAAGGCGAGCGAGCGTAGCGAGCGTGCCGCGGCAGCGGCCGCCGAGTGCTAGATTTCCTCTTTTGCAAAGCAAGCATGCATGGCAGATTAGGGTAATTTTTAGGTTTTCTTGTTCAGACAATAAACAGTTTGTCAAATTCGAAACGGGTAGGTTAGGTTAGGTTAGAACTGTGACCAAACAACGCGCGAAGGCGAGCGAGCATAGCGAGCGTGCCGCGGCAGCGGCCGCCGAGTGCTAGATTTTCGCTTTTGCAAAGCAAGCATGGTACATACTGAACTAGCATTGTTGTGCTAGTATGGGCAAATGAATATTAATAAATGTTATGGAAAACGACATTATTGAAAATAAAAAATATAGCTAATGAATTTATGGATTAAAATTATTATGACACTTGATCGATTATGACCAATGAAATTAGTGAAAATGATTTTATGTCATTTCACGATTATGGCAACTGAAGCGTTATCACCAATGAAATTATGGCAAATAAAATTATGGCATATTAAATTATGGCAAACATTAGTAAACCATCTACATTATTTATTGCTCATAAAAGTAACAGAACACTTTCCATCTTCTAAGTAATGTTTTCAAGACACCATCAAGTAAGTTTTTTCCTCACATTATGTCATTTAAGTAAGTAATTGACTCAGGCGTGACTGCGGAAATCCATTATAAAATACAATAGACGATGTATATTTAGTAACTTAATGTTACTAAATATACATCGTCTATTGTATTTTATTATGTCATTTGTGGTCTCACAGTTTTTAACAAAAACATTTTGTACTACAGGTACAGAATCAGTTAATAATCTTTGCCTCCAAAAATTATAAGCGTTGATATACCGTTTCAAATATCATTGGACCTTACTTACCAACCGATAAAGCACGTTCACACTAGTTTATTTCATTTCTGTCTGACTAAAGGGATGGTTATTATTGCCATTACGGCGCCTCGGTTGGGTACCCAGCCTTGTGGCTCTACAGAACGATGAAAATGATTCCCATTTCGTGTATTGTGTGTTCGTAATTTTACCAACCCGAAGTGCTGTGTATTGAACAAAATACACCGAAAAATTGTTGAGATAACAAAGGATCATTTACGTTTTTAATCCTTTAACGTAATATTGTGTGGCTGGAGTACTTAAATACAAGGTTTTATACAAAGGTAAATAATGGAGTTAATTTTATGTCCTGTGCGCATATTTTCATAAATCACTAGATGTGCCCTCCGGCTTAAAACCCACGTGTAAAGTTTTTTAATTTTCCGGTATGAACAGTAACTCCCTGGAAAATATCATTATAGTCGTGACCAAAACAGAATGACGGCCTTTGCTTTTATAAAATTATATTATCGAAAATTATAAACAGTGAAATGGGCTGAATATAAAACATAATTATTTTTCGTTGAAGCTTTTCATGCAGTCAGGCTTTGTAAGCTAGTTCTATTCATTCTGTTACGAGAGAAGATCAAGCATAATACGCGTCGGGCATGTTTGCTGATGCAAGAGTCGATGACTTTTATGGCAATAACGTTTGAAAACAGCTTCTCCGTTGCACCGGATTCGGGAGAGCGCCGTCTGTGAGGCCAAAGCTGCAGTGCCGGGGAAATTCAAAGTTAAAATCAAAGTCAAATAATTAATTTCAATAATTGTAACGCACTTTTGAACATCATTCAAAGTCATTTGAATTCATCCAGCTTCATGTGACGAGATGACACTATGATTTTTTGATTTTATTATTCATTGAATTTTGAATTTTATGAATGATGCAATACTAACATATTATTATAGTTTTAAGACCTTTGTAACTAACAATTATGGACAAGTTCTTCCAGGGTAGCCTAGAATCATCATCTTTTAGTCTGGACCTTCTTCCGGTCGTCGGTCCTTCTACTGAAATAGAATCAATCTGTTGATCGTTTCTTCACTTGACCACAACCCCTTCATTTCGGTCACTCACTTTCTAGACCTCTGGTGTTAACATGACACACATTAATTATTGTAAAGAGACTGTCATAGATAGATGTATTGCTGGAGAGTTTATTCCGCCACTTCTTCCCATCTAAAACAATAAGCAGTAGTAAAGGGCGTTTTGGGGACTGTCCTATGTAATTTTGACGTTTAAAAAATACAGATCCTCAGCCTAAAGGTCGCACGCAGCACGGCTCCGACACGGCAAATACCTTGTCATTCAAGTTAGGATTTTAAGTCAAATCCATTAAAGTCTATTTTACGATGGCTATACAGAATAGTGGACGGCTCGCAGGCAGTGAGCGGCCCACGAGCCGTCACACGTCGCGTCGGGCCGATAGCACGCTTCAATCGAGGAGGCCGCTCGCCGGCGCCTCTTCGTCCAAGCGGTGACGCCTCGCCGTCCACGCAGTGATGCCTCGCCAGCTGCACGGTGACGCCTTGTTTGTGAATAAACAATATACAGTTACCTCGCTGGCGGCGTGCTGGCAGCGAGCGGTCGCCTCGCTTACGGCGCGTTGGCGACTAGCCGTCGCCTTGCTTCCGGCGCGTTGGCGACTAGCAGTCGCCTGGCTTACGGCGCGTTGAGGGCTAGATTTTTCGAGGCAGTGCCGGGGCTGTGCCGTGCTGGAACGGTGCTGTTATAATGGTAGTTTGTATATATGATGTTTTTGAAGTGAAAATTTCTTTAGGCGCATTTAACACTTTTTGGGTGAACAAAAATCATGGAACTCGCGTTATCATCAACGAAGGCTATATGTATCGAACGAAGAGCATTAACGCGAGAGTCAAAAAGTTACTCAGCTTTCGCTCCTATCGGCAGTCCCCAAAGAGTGCCCGATGTTTTTATTTTATTTTGGTAGATATAATTGATAGGGATTATGCTGTATATAGCCGAACATTTTATTTCTCAGGTAGTTTTAATGATGGTCTGGCAGTTTGAGATGGTTCTTTGGTATTGTTCGTCGAGTTGAGCTCCACGATAACTGACAAATGCTTGCACTGACTGGACACTGGACAGGTCCACTCAAATCTGTGTGGTTCTTTCCTCAAAAGACCATTTCAGACACTAATCTACATGGTTCTCATATGGCTTGACCAAGATTATGTCTGGACTTTAAAAGAGACTGTGAGTTTGTTTCGGCCTTTCTTCTCTTAGAGTAGTCAGTTAGGAAACGCTGACCTCAACTAGCCTATTAAAAAAAATAATAAGACGTGTAAAACTGATTCCGGTATCCTATATATGGAATAAACAATTTCATTTTCAGAAACCTAATGTGCCGTATGAACAGCCGTGTATCCTGCATGAAACATTTCCCAAGTTACCTCCTCCACAGTTCGTAGGTCTTGTCCGCCTACTACTTTATTGCATATAAGCCAACCGACGCAGATGTCCCCGCTCTCTGTAATTGCCACTGTTCCTGTCCACACTGTAGACGCGCCAGATGTTTACAAGTACTGTCTTGTAAGACGCCAGCCAGTTTAGTGCTGTGTATTTTTTCTCGAGAAAGGATTTATTGAGGTTCATATCTGTTGGTTTTGTGGTTTTCAGTTTTTTTTTTAATATATCTTTGATCGATTTTTCGCTGTTGGCGGTGTGATTTCTGATGACAGTAATCATCCTTTTAAGCAAAAAGGAGGGTTATGATTTTGATCGGTAATCTTTTTTTTTTATTACAGTCTTGGGTATCACATGAAAGGGTTTGATGAGCAAATTACAAATATGTATAATATATCATATTGTCTAAGTAAATAAATATGTTTAAATTGTTAAAAACATGCAAAAGTGTGACTGCTACTTTTTTCAACCAAATAATGTTACTTTTTTAATTATTTGTGTTTTTTTTTATGTTTGTCCGTAATAAATGCTTTTGTCACATAGTTTATGTATTCATAATGTATCCTGCGAAGTTTCATGTGATTCGAACCAGTAGTTTTATTATAAATCATCAAAACAATGAACAAAGGAATTCCTGATAAGAATGTTTATTTATCAATACTAGCGTTCGGTTACAAAGATCCTAAGTATTATAAAAAAATTCTTTGTCTAATCAGGTACCCCAAACCATTAACAATAAGACTATTTGACGGGGGGGGGGGGGGGGGGGGGCAGTGCAAGCTGCTCATTTGTCAACGCTCTAGGTGTTCCGCTGCTCATTCATCAGCGCACCCACCATAGCACGGCTGACTGGATGATTCAAGATGAGCCAGACGTTCATTTAAATATCATCAATTTATTTTTTATTTTGTGCTTAACTTTCCAAAGCATTTATTATAATATCCTAGGAAATTCAACTCCAAAATTCAATTTTGCCATTCCATTCCAACATATTTAGTTTATAAAAGCCAGCAATTTAGGTCCTTTGATGAACTCTGCAGGCGTCGGAAGCCAACTGCTCTGAACACGATCAGATTGAAATCCCCTGGGTGAAGGAATGTTTGCTCCTGCCATCGCTTGGGAACATCCGCGTCGTGGAACTTGTAATATATAATATATGTATTATGAAATTCAGCTATCTGGACAATAAAGATTCCGAGAATTTAAGTGGAGATGACTTTGTTTGATTTTTATTTACACTGCAGACAGAACATGAAAACTTATTGAGTAGGAGTGAAAATGAAAGCAAGTTTAAAAAAAAATCCTTGCTCACGTAGGAAGTGTAGGTACTTATACTCGTAGTACCTTATCGAACAATAATTTTCATTCTAACCCCAGTAACACACCTCCGCCGCGCCGGCGCGAAACCGTAGCAACGAAACCGCAGTAGTTCAATTCAACTGGCTCGCGTCTTGTGTCGCTACTCGAATTATGTGTAGCGGAACATGACGCGAGCCAGTTGAATTGAACTACAGCGGTTTCGCTGCTACTGTTTTGAGGCGGAGGTGTGCTACTGGCGTGAATGTTAACATTGTTGATTAAGTTAAAGGTAAAAGTTAACATGTCCATTCTTTGACTGACTTGACTGGTACCTACATAAAGCATTCGATTTGTAGAAGCAAGTTTTAAGCATAACATTAAATATCCCAGCGTATTGCTAAGATGTTTATTCACTTCTTGTAGACCAAAAACTTTTGTTGACTGTTAACTAACTTCGGAAGAAAATTTACTTACTACGAAACAAAAGGTTTTCAACCTTATCAATTCCCTATACATGTATTCATGTAAGTATAATTTATCGTTAGTCGTGTTTACAATCTACTTTATAATTCCCCGTACAGTTTTTGGTAATTTCAAAAGAGGTTCCGAGCAACAGGCATATTAATGAAGTACCTACTTTATGTAAGTTCACAATCAAGTCTTTAATGTAGTAAAGTTATAGAAAATTCACGTAACTTAATATTTAATCATTTTGAACGAAGTTTATTGTTAAGAAATTCAAGTCTTAAGAGGAAAGTTCCAAGTATTTAGTTATAACAATGAGGGCCAACTTTCTATAGGTACTTTTATGTGAATTTTAATAATGTTGTAGGAATATTTTCGTTCGGAAAACGGTTTTGCTACACAATTTTTCGGTAGAAAGAAGCAAAAGAAATTATTGATAAATTTTAAGGATTTTAAAGGAAATGGTATATTAATATAACTTAAATGGGCAAATTGACAATGATTTACTTTGTGAAAAAAGAAACCGAAAAAAAAAAAACATTGGATTTAAATTATGTATGGACCCCGATTCATGCGTGTCTTTGTGATAATATTAATGAAGACAATGTTTTGTGTTAGTACAAAAACAAAGTATTATTTATTTGTCTCTCAACCGATCGATGGTTAATATACCGGACGGGCGTGATCGCTGGATACGGGTTCAGGTAGGTTGTAAGGCTATCCTGGTCCAAGCGGCGCTGACGTCCTGTACCGAAGTTTTTGCTAGCTATTTTCGAATACTCACATGGATATGCACTCGACCTTTTGAAGGAAAACGGGCTCGGCAGGAATGATTACACTGTTTATTGATAAGTCTTCATAACTATTCAGGACACGATTTCAGGACTCCTCAGGACTACTGCTTTACTTGTTAGGTGGAACTAGTTTCCATGTTGATGACTACAATTTCTAGAGATGGCGTGTTAGCTTAGCTGGTAGCGCCCTTTACCCTATAGAGACCCATGAATCGTCTCCTGTTTTCGTAACTTTATTATTTTCAAAATTCTTATAAAATTACATTTCTTATAGCTAAACACACTTATTTCAATAGCTATATACATCATGTTATACATCATGAGATTCACAAAATTGCCCCCTTTCTAATGAGGGTTCTTCCAGGATTCTGACTATTCCTGTTGAAAAGATATTTCAGGATTATCGGTATTAAAATGATTAAATAAATATTTAATTATTTGCAAGTGACTTTTCAGACAAAGTTCTGATCCGATTTCCACCATACCAAAAGAACACTCGGGCTAGTCTATTCCCCTAGAGAAATCTAGTATTTTATTTATTGTATCTAGATTTTTCAGCCAGTTATAGGCCTCTGAATACAGGTAGGGTAGCCTTTATTTTTACAAATCCGCTTTGCGGCATTCTAACTCGATTAAGTAGGTATCCTGAAGGGCTAGATTTCTAGAAGTTAGGTCCAGGGCTAGGTCTCGGTCTAGGTGACCTGGATGCCATAAATGATTTTACGTTATATCTGTCTAACCTACCTAATCAAGGAGTGCAAGGGCTTTGTTTACCTTTTTTAGTCAAATTTTGATATTTGGATGGTGTCTAGCTGCTAGATAGCATTACTAATACCTATACTATTTTCATATTTGAGTTAGTATAGGCGTTGCCCACAACTTGTATTATTTTGTTTTGCGTTATTGCAACTTTAGTTTTTCTTTTATAGGTGTGCCGATTTTTGGTATTTCAACATCCGGATAAATAGAAAGGTCCTTTCTAACAAAATATTTTGATGACGCATTATTGCGTATAACAAGGAATCTACATACTACATGCTATTATTACGCATATTGCGAAGAAATACTTATCCTATACATACAAGTTTTTAAGCTAAGTTAAAATTAATGATTTTAAACAAGCTAAAATTGACGGTGACGCCTCGTCGCGAACATCTCTCCCGCCATGCAGTGCAGTGGCGACTAGTAGCGACGTCGGCACGGCGCTGCATCACACCGGTGAGCGACGACCGTAGTCGCGACGCTCGCCGCCGCGACGCTCGCCGTCTCGACGCCTCGTTACTTCGGTAAGGGGACGAGTTTCTTCACCGGACGCTTCAGGGTGCCGCCGGCAGTGCGCACCTCAGCAGTCCGGACTTCACCATCAGCCCCGGGGAACACGGCGATTATGCGGCCTCGCGGTCATGTGTTGCGAGGCAGCTGGCCGTCAGCAATGAGAACAGGGTCACCCACCTGCAGGTCTGGTCCGCGGCTATGCGGCTCCCGCCGGTTTTGTAACTCCGGCAGGTACTCCCGGACCCAGCGGCGCCAGAACATATCGGCTAGTATCTGTGAGCGCCGCCATAGTTTCTTGCTGTCTATGTCTTGATCGGTGAATACCCCGGGTGTTGGGAGTCTGGCCGACCCACCAAGTAGGAAGTGGTTCGGTGTTATCGACTCGTCGTCTTCACTGTCCACTGAAACGTGTGTCAGTGGACGGCTATTCACTGTGTACTCTGCCTCACACAATAGTGTGGACAACACCTCTTCATGTGGGTGTTTCTCAAGTAACACAGTGTACAATGCGGACTTCACGCAGCGTACGAGACGCTCCCAGGCGCCTCCCATGAATGGCGCCGATGGCGTTATAAAGCGCCACACGATGCCTCTTCGACTTGCCTCTTTTTGAAACGCGTCTCGGAGCTCCTTGTCGGCACCGTGCATGTTGGTGCCGTTGTCGGAGTGCAGCTCGGTCGGGCAACCTCGGCGAGAAGCGAATCGTCGCAGCGCCAGTATGGCGGAGTCTGCGCTGAGGCTGGCGGCGATCTCAAGGTGGACGGCTCTGGTGGTTAGACAAGTGAATAGTGCTACGTACCTTTTTTGATGCTGGCGTCCGACAGTAACGGACAGCGGGCCGAAATAGTCAAGCCCCGTATAGGTAAACGGCCTCTGGTGATGCGCGAGGCGCGTCTTCGGATGGTCGCCGGTCGCAGGCACGGGTGGTTGTGCCTTGCGAATGCGACATTGTAGGCATCTGGCTAGCACCATTTTCGTGGTCGGCCGCATCTTGACAACCCAATAGTGTTGTCTCACCTCGTTGATAGTGAGTTCTACTCCACTATGTTGTAGGCTGCGGTGTGTCCAGTCTATATATAACTGGGTGATGTGATGGTCGCCGTGTAATATCGGCGGATGTCTCACGTCATCTGATATTTCGTCTGTTGCGGCTATCCGGCTTCTTAGCCGTAGGATATTGTCCACTACTTCGATCTGCAGTGGCCGCAAACGACTATCTTTCTCCAACTTTTTCTCTTCTCGCAGTTTCGCTATCTCATGAGCGAAAGACTGCTGTTGCACGACTTGAATGAGTATTTTCTCCGCTTCGTGGAGATACTCTGCTTCTAAGGTTTGCTTCACGATTTGAATTTCAGACGTCTTTGCTGTCTGTTTCGGAGGACTTGGGGTCGTCTTCTTTTTCCGCCAATCTGGATCTTTCTCTGCGTTTTTCCTCGTTCTTTTGTAGAACGTTTTCTCTGTTCTTTCTCGGCAGAGAGCAATGAAGCGAAGAACACTCGCTGTCGCACGGAGTAACCGTTCCCATCTCGAGAATCTGGCCGGATCTGGTATGGCTTCTGCTAGCTTTCGCGTGTTAGCTTCTTCGACGGCAACGAGGGTCCTTTCTTCCCCTGTCTCCTCTTTGATGGGAGGTTTTTCTGCAGGCCATGACGACGGTTCTTCGTATAGGAAGCTAGGGCCGGAATACCACGCATGCTTTGAGTCAAAGTCACGCGGTACATCACGGGTAGCGATGTCCGCGATATTCAATTTGGTGGGTACCCAACGCCAATCTTCTACTTTGCTGTTTTCCTCTATGGCGGCTATGCGATGAGCAACAAATGGTTTGTATACCCGTGCTCCTCTCCTGATCCATGTCAAGACGGTCTTACTGTCTGACCAGTATGTCACCGATGCGGGTTTGATGTCGTGCTCACGTATCACGGCTGCAGCCACGCGGGTTCCCATCACCGCGGCTTGCAGTTCGAGGCGTGGTATAGATTGCAGCTTCAGTGGTGCCACCTTCGCCTTTGCCATGACGAGGCTGACTTGCTGCTTGCCTTCCATCGATGTGGCCCGCCAATATACTGCTGTTGCGTATGCCATCTCGCTTGCGTCGGTGAACACATGGATTTGTGTCTCCACAGCATCACTATATCCAGGGTAACATCTTGGTATGCTGATATTCTTGAGTTGCTGCAGGTGCTGTATCCAACTTCTCCACTGAGTTGCCAGGTCCTTATCTAGTGGATGATCCCAATCGACTCCTCGCCTCCATGCCTCTTGCAGTATTTGCTTGGCTCTAATTGTGACTGGTGAGGCGAGTCCGAGCGGGTCGTACAGCGACATCACAATTTTCAGTGCCTCTCTCTTTGTGGGCGCTTCCTTCTCTAGAACACCTTTCGGTAGGCGCGCGAGCGTTAGATTGAAGCCCAGCGCGTCTTCACCCGGTCTCCATATTAGACCAAGTATCTTTTCGGTGTTTTCTGCATCTCCGATACTGATAACTTCGGTTCGGATCTGTGACGGATCTATATTTTGTATGACTTGCGCACTGTTCGATACCCATTTCCTGAGCTCGAACTTCGCTTTCAGGTGTATGTCCTTCACCGTTGTTGCGATGCGCGTTGCGTCTTCGACCGTCTTGTAGCTATCGAGGTAGTCGTCCATGTAATGGTTATGGATGATAGCTTTCACTGCCTCGGCTTGCTCCTCGAAGTGCCTTTTCGCATTCCAATTCTTTGCGAATATGGCTGTGCACGGCGAACTTGCCGCACCGAATATGATGGACGTCATACGGTATTCTTCCGGCGCTCCCTCTCTCTTGTTGCCTCTCCATAGGTACCGGAGTGCGTCTCGGTCCTGAGCTCGCACCTTTACCTGCATAAACATCTCCTTTATGTCACCGGAAATGGCTATGCAGTGTCGGCGAAATCTCATCATGACGCCGGGCAGTGACTGCAGCAGGTCTGGTCCTGTGAGAAGGAAGTCGTTGAGCGACAGTCCTCTCGACTTAGCGGCAGCGTCATGTACTATACGGAGCTTGTCTGGCTTCATGGGGTTGAATACGTCGAAGTGTGGTAGGTACCATGTTCTACCTGGTGTGCTCGTGGTGGGGGCTTTCTCTGCGTATCCCTTCTGCATGAGCGAGTCCATCTGTTCTGTATATCTGTCTCGAAGAGCAGGGTTGCTGTCGAGCTTCTTCTCGATTGAGACTAGCCGCTTGAGCGCTGTCCCGTAACTATCGGGCATCTCTATGCTTTCATTATTCCAAAGCATAGCGGTTTCTATATGTCCATCTTCTAGCTGCTGAGTGTGACGATTTAAAATGTCTTCCGCTCTTTTCTCGGGATCTGAGCTTGGTCGCTTCGGATTGATAGTTAGCGATTCTAAGGCGAAGAACTCACGAAGTCGCTCGTTCAGCTCTTCATCACTCGTTGTCAGTCGGTTGACGTAGTGTACCTGTTGACCTAAGATTCTGGTGTGCGCGCCATGCAGGGTCCAGCCCATTGCGGTAAGTGATGCGATAGGCTGGTGCCTCGGACCTCTGCGTATCTCACTGGCCAACAGCAGATGCCAGTTGTCTTGGCCAATGAGGATCTTCGGTGCGCCAACGTCGTACGTCAGCTGTTCCTTCAAATCGCTCAGGTGTTTGCACTGGGCGATGTCTTCTTCGCTGACTGACTGCGGTGCTAGGTTGAGCTTCGGTATCGTGCGCGCTCTGAAGGGCACTTTGCTTCTCAGCTGGCTTGCAAGGTCGACTGTTACTCGACGCGAACAAGGAGTGTCAATCGTAGTGTTGCCAATCGCACCTATCTTCAGAGGGTCGATGCGGCCCTCTGCCCCGATTTCCTTTGCGATGTCTTCGTCTATCAGCGAAACGGTTGACCCATCGTCGAGCAGCGCAAATGTTGCTGCTTCTCCCGCCGGTCCGATTACCCGGACCGGTACTATTTTCAAGTACGTCTGGTCTGACGTTGATCTCGAGCTGGCTACCGTTTCCTGAGGCTCCTTCTTTACTGGGGCATCAGGCTTCTCGGTACCTTCTGCAGCAGGCTTCTTCTTTTCTTTATGAAGAAGCTGATGGTGAGTGCCTATACACTCCTTGATCCCACACATTTTCTTTTTGCATGGTTTATCCGACCGATGGACTCGCAAACAACGGAAACACAGTCTCAGTTTCCTTGCAAGTTCCCATCGTTCATCTGTGGATGCTTCTTTGAACTTCTTGCAGTCATAAGCATCGTGCCCTTCTTTCTGGCAGACACGGCATTTCCAAGCCGTCTTGTCTGTTGCTGTGTGTGTCCTTTGAGTGACACGCCTAGTCGCTGTCGCTTCGCCGGGATTTATATTTTCGGGCGGAGCGAAAGCACTGCAGAAACGGGCTTGTTCGGTGATGAAGTCGCTGAGCAGAGATAAATCTGGCAGCGATTGGTACTTCTCGGTATAGGTTCTATACCACTGTACCCTTAGGGAGTTTGGCAACTTCTCAGTCAACAATCGCATTAACTCGGCGTTGATTAAGTAATGTTCTTTTTTCAACGCACGTAGCGTGACTATACCACTCCTTACTCGGCTGGCGAACGTGCAGATATCCTTCGGAGATTCACTGCAGCGCGGCAGCCCACGGAGCCTGTCCGTTTCAGCTTGAGCTATCGAGTCTGGACGGCCGAACTGCAGCTCGAGTTCTCTCATGATGTCATCTGGTTTGGCATTTCCGATGAGTTCTGAACTCACTGTTTCCAGTGCTCGTCCGCGCAGGCTCCTTCTCAGCCTAGCTGTATTCTCAACATCGTTGAAGTATCGACGAGTTGTTTCATAGATGGCACGGAACGATAACCATTCCGTGTGAGCCCCACTGTAATTTGGCAGGGTCATGATGACCTTCGACGCCGAGGGATTATTTACTGTCCACTGATCTGTTTTCTTGTCGGCTAGCGACGCTATAGCAGACGTCAAGTCCGTTATAAATGAACGGAGTTGACCTTCCCCCGAATCCTTCGATGGTACTACATTTTTCACTTCTTTTTCTATAGGATGATGTAACACGGGTACTTGCTTTTGATGGAAGTCTACTATAGGTTCAACATCCTTGGAGGGGCGTGGAGCAGCAACGGCGTCCCGTCTTCTATTGCTCCCGTTCTCTTCAGCGGCGTTGTCTACAGAAAGTGCTTGATCGCTTATCTCGCAATCATGGTTCTCCACCTCTGCAGAAGGGACTTCCTTCAATGGCTCAGGCGCTGGTGCGTCTTCTAGCCACGATCTCACGTACTCGTCGTTGGAATCTCTGTCATCCATGTATCCGTCGGAATTTTCTTCCTCGGCATTCTGAAGTGCTATCTCAGCAAGTTCTAACCTAATTTTCAATAGGTCTTCACGAGCTTTCATTACTTTTAGATGGGACCGCGTCGTCTTAATTGTCGACGGCGGTCTACGTGGGTAACGGGCGTCTCCCCGGCTAGTCATCGGAATAATTCCTCTATAAGTTCCATCCCGTTTGTCAGCTGATGGCTTCACTATTTTGTTCGGATTCACTGATTTATTTGAAGGTTTTAATGTTCTATCTGAAGTTCCTTCCAGTCTGGTTTCCTTCCTGGAAGTCGTTGGTTGTTCGATTTGTTCTGTTTCCTTCGTTTGTGTTGGTATAGGTACGTCTTCACCCCCGGTTAGGGCTTGTGGTGGTGGTGGCACTTGCTCAGTCCCTTCCGTAGTGGACGGCGAACGTGGAGGTAACTCATGACGTATAGCTGTAGAGGTACGCGTTCTGTCCAGCTCCACCGTCCATGCTTCAGGCGCTTTGCCTTGTGACCTTGTGATCGGCATGTTGGTTTAGATTCGGGGACGTCACTTCACTATAAACGCACTATACTGTAATCCTCAACACAAATCTTCAAAGTTCCAAGTTGTTTCTTCTATCTTCAAAACAAATCTTCAAACGTCAAACTATTTTCTCTATGTTAAATGTTAATTCTTCAAAGTTCAAAAATAATCCTTCAGGAAATAAGTCTTCAGGATCCAAAAATAATTCTTCAGGAAAAAAGTTTTCAGGATCCGAAATTAATCCTTCAGGAAAAAATTTCAGGAAAAAAGTTTTCAGGAACCGAAAATAATCCTTCAGGAAAAAATTTCAGGAAATAAGTTTTCAGGATCCAAAAATAGTTCTTCAGTCTTCAAAACAATCCTTCAGGAAAAATAACCCTTCAGTTATAAGTCTTCAGGATTCGAAAATAATTCTTCAGTCTTCAAAATAATCCTTCAGGAAAAAATAACTCTTCAGTCTTCAAAATAATCCTTCAGGAAAAAATAACTCTTCAGTCTTCAAAATAATCCTTCAGGAAAAAATAACTCTTCAGTTATAAGTCTTCAGGATTCGAAAATAATCCTTCAGCCGTAAGTCTTCAGGTTCCAAAAATAATTCTTCAGGAACCGATTTTCTTATTCCAGGAATCTTCCTTCTTCGGTAATCCTTCAGTCTTCAATTGAGCTCTCCAGGATTTCGAAAATAATCCGGCTTTCGAAGGACCAGCAGATATTCCGGACGGGCGTGATCGCTGGATACGGGTTCAGGTAGGTTGTAAGGCTATCCTGGTCCAAGCGGCGCTGACGTCCTGTACCGAAGTTTTTGCTAGCTATTTTCGAATACTCACATGGATATGCACTCGACCTTTTGAAGGAAAACGGGCTCGGCAGGAATGATTACACTGTTTATTGATAAGTCTTCATAACTATTCAGGACACGATTTCAGGACTCCTCAGGACTACTGCTTTACTTGTTAGGTGGAACTAGTTTCCATGTTGATGACTACAATTTCTAGAGATGGCGTGTTAGCTTAGCTGGTAGCGCCCTTTACCCTATAGAGACCCATGAATCGTCTCCTGTTTTCGTAACTTTATTATTTTCAAAATTCTTATAAAATTACATTTCTTATAGCTAAACACACTTATTTCAATAGCTATATACATCATGTTATACATCATGAGATTCACAAAATTGCCCCCTTTCTAATGAGGGTTCTTCCAGGATTCTGACTATTCCTGTTGAAAAGATATTTCAGGATTATCGGTATTAAAATGATTAAATAAATATTTAATTATTTGCAAGTGACTTTTCAGACAAAGTTCTGATCCGATTTCCACCATACCAAAAGAACACTCGGGCTAGTCTATTCCCCTA
Source organism: Conistra vaccinii (assembly GCA_948150665.1). Taxonomy (NCBI): domain Eukaryota; kingdom Metazoa; phylum Arthropoda; class Insecta; order Lepidoptera; family Noctuidae; genus Conistra; species Conistra vaccinii. The sequence continues at coordinate 2,634,647 of OX411324.1, forward strand.
GAGAAATCTAGTATTTTATTTATTGTATCTAGATTTTTCAGCCAGTTATAGGCCTCTGAATACAGGTAGGGTAGCCTTTATTTTTACAAATCCGCTTTGCGGCATTCTAACTCGATTAAGTAGGTATCCTGAAGGGCTAGATTTCTAGAAGTTAGGTCCAGGGCTAGGTCTCGGTCTAGGTGACCTGGATGCCATAAATGATTTTACGTTATATCTGTCTAACCTACCTAATCAAGGAGTGCAAGGGCTTTGTTTACCTTTTTTAGTCAAATTTTGATATTTGGATGGTGTCTAGCTGCTAGATAGCATTACTAATACCTATACTATTTTCATATTTGAGTTAGTATAGGCGTTGCCCACAACTTGTATTATTTTGTTTTGCGTTATTGCAACTTTAGTTTTTCTTTTATAGGTGTGCCGATTTTTGGTATTTCAACATCCGGATAAATAGAAAGGTCCTTTCTAACAAAATATTTTGATGACGCATTATTGCGTATAACAAGGAATCTACATACTACATGCTATTATTACGCATATTGCGAAGAAATACTTATCCTATACATACAAGTTTTTAAGCTAAGTTAAAATTAATGATTTTAAACAAGCTAAAATTGACGGTGACGCCTCGTCGCGAACAGTTAAGGTAAGCTTGCCAAGGTCGGTCTGTGGATGGGTGACAATAGAGTTCATATCAAGCTCCTCCGTGCCTCGGAAAACACCTTAAATCGTTGGCTGTTATCTTTAACAGTAGTTATGGGTAGTCAGAAGCCCGAAAATAAAAAAAAACTGGCGGGGCAGTCTTAGGAGACTGCCAATAGAAGTGAAAACTAAGTAACGCCATCTAACGAAAATGTCAGGAATTTATGTGGTTTGCTGTCAGTACAGGAACAAAAGCTGAAACTCCACTAAAAAAAATCAAAAAAATAAATAAAACAGAGGGCGCTGTCAACAAAAAAGTGCTCAATGCCTTTCAGTGACGATGACGCGAGTTCCATGAGTTTTGTTCACGCTAAAAATGTTCAACGCACATATAGAAGTTTTTTCTTCAAAAATCCAATCTTACCAAGGGGATCGTGTTACCCAGTAACTGGGTTTGTGGAGATCAGATAGGCCGTCGCTCCATGTAAAAATACTGGTGTTCAGCTGGATCCTCTAAGAGTGTATTCCGCCCCGGCAACATAATTTTTCATAATATACATAATTGGGAAAAGGCTAGGTAGATGATGATAATTCTTACTTTCTTAACCACACAAATCATTTTAAACCAACATAATTATCGCGCGCCATCCCATCTTCCTGGCTCAGCGTGCTGTGCCGGCGCTGCCGCTGCGGCTGCAGAAAACCTCAAGCGGCGGAAGTATGTAAAGGTAACTATATATTCGAGCTGTTTGGGGTTGAAACCCTAGGGCCGTGGGGTACAAGTGCTTATGGTCTGTTCAATTAAATGTCCAAATGACTGGTTGACACTTCCCGTGACCGAAGGGCTGGCTTTTACCTTGGCCAGAGGCTAAGGATTGCCATACAACGTGGCAATGCCGCCAGTCTCTTGGGTACATTATCAGTCGACAGCGATGTGGAGACATTTTTCGACGAAATTATTATTTGATAATAGTTTTAGTTAGGTTAAGATATTATATTTTTAGTTTCGGAAGGAGACTTAGAATATTTAGACATAACTATTTACTATCTGAAATACAAAATTATTCGCTTTGCATATGTAATCGGCAGTCCCGTTCCACGAAGCACGAAACTGTAATGTCCTAGTCTAGACATACTATACAGGGTGTGTTATCACGATCTTTTCACCTAGTTTATGTACACTATACAAGTCGTGAAGACATCCGTTTGTATTTGAAGTGCTCGTTATATCGGTAGGAATAGGAACTCGAGTGATACATTATGTCGCATTTTGTCGTACAAGTCCCGGTTAAAAATAGAGGAGGATATTTTGTGTCATGTATTTTTATTTTATGCAGTATTGATACTATATTTGCAATTATTTGTTTATTTTTAGCCTATATCGTCTTTGCAGTTAAATAGGCAAAGGCCTTTTTTACAATTTAAGGGCTGGAGGCCGTGTCAGACTCTTACTGACTAAACCCACCCGTGTTCCTTCAGTTGCCTGTACGTTGCCAAGGGCCACGGTAACCCTTTAGGACTTTCCCGCAACCCCGGCAGGCATCGGCCCTAGCGGACCCCTTCAGTTGTGCTGACAGCTCTTTGAGGCGCGCGTGGAACATAACGCGCCGTCGACTCGGACCTGGTCCTTATCGGACGACGAGCTGCCCATTGCTCTCCGTCCACAAGCCCGCGCTGAGAGTGGCCGGATATCAGCTACAGAATCTCAACGCCCAGGGCGTCTCCTACGGCGCGGCGGCGCGGCGGCTAGGGGCTTGAGGGCGCGAAATCTGCCTCTCCCTCACGCGCTCCGCCTCCTTTTTTACGAGCATTACGACTTCGCAGAAGGTGACGGCTTCCCATACCCTCTCGCTCCGTTGAATATATTCAATAGTCTAGTCATTATAGGTCGGCAAAATCCATAGTCGGCTCGGGCTATTTCGTTTATCCATCCCAAAAATCCACCCTAAGGTGGATATTCTGAAATTTTTGCCCAAGAATTCACCCAAGGCCTAGTTGGATAAACGGAATTTATAGGCTTAGGGTGGTACATTACATTTAAATTGTTTCAAAAACTCGTTTTTTTTTTCGAAGCTAGGATTTAAATTTTTTGTTGTATGGTAGTCTCCACATTGTATAATTTATAATTATTTTCTGTAAGGTATAATCCTAAAAAATAGACACGGAAAAAGTAACTGAATTATTCCATGCCTCATTCAGAGTAAAGAACGTAAATTCCCAAATAAATGTTCCCAAAAGACCAACAAAATATCTAGTGCGTGGTGTTACTTAACTGATAGTAGTAAACAATCATTAATTAGCAGCTGTACCAGTCGCAGACGTACCTGAGGGTGTGGCGGCTATTAATCACTCGATAGACTGATAGCCTGATAGACTGATAGCCTGATGGCCGATAGGACCAACTCTTTGTGATCGTGTGTGTATCCAGTTGATTAATGGAGAGGACTTTGAGCACGTGTTTATCGATATTATAATAGACGCCGTTTTTCTGAAGAGTAGTAAACAAAAATTTTGTTGCAATATGCAGTATTAGGCAGTGATTTATGTTTTAATTTGTGCTCGGTTTGGTTGGTGGTAGGGCTTGTTCTAAGTCCGCCTGGCTAGCTACCACCGTCTTAAGTCTGCCGCAATAACATTTGATTGATTTCATTTTAATTGATTAGATTTTTGTTAATTTATATTTTGTTTCGATGTTATTACTATTTTATTGATCTCATACTGATTATTTTATCTCGCTCCGATTGTTCTCACGCTGAAGTTTAATTGATTGGTTATACCTAGTTTAGTTTATATTTACTGGTTATGCAATCATTTCTGTGTACTATCCATAGCTCTGAAAATATCGCAAGTCCGACCCCCAAGATACAGGCAAATGTCTAGTTTGGGGTTCACCGTCCAATCTGTTCTTGTACAACCTCATTATGAATATTAATAAACTAGCTTCTGCCCGCGACTTCGTCCGCGTGGAATAGTTACTTTGGGCTAACGCTAACTTTAACCCGCGACTGAATTACCCTAAAATACTACAAAATCAAATTAGTATCTATTTAGATAAGGAAATTAACATAAACAACTAAATTAAAACAAAACTTATTATTACTAACTTATTCATCTAAAAAGTATATAAACGATGATATTTTGGAAAAACAAATTTAAAAAGTAGCGTGAGAGGAAAACCAGCCTAAGGAGCCGACTCAGCCAACCACGCGTCTGAGCTGCGCGGCATGGTATTTCGCAGAGCTGATTGGAGCCACCGCCCTTCCCCCTCATGACTGCCTTACATAACATACATAATCAGCCTATTACCTACTGTTCTCACTGCTGGGACACAGGGCTCCTCTCTATGAGAGGGAGTGGGCTGTAATCCACCACGCGGGCCCAGTGCACGCTGGTTTCCTCACGATGTTTTCCTTCACCATTTTGAGAGCAGTGGTGATGAAATTATTTATACAAAGTATAGCGCCTGCTGGGGTTCGAACTGATGTCCACCTGACAACTGTAGACCCTACATGCTAATTATGTTAAATAATATTCTTTCTAGCATTAAGTTCATACTGGCAATTGGCGAAAGAAAAACCCATGCCTATGGCTAAACCAGTTGTGATGGGCCACCTCTTTTTAATGATAAATATTGATGCAAGTGTCCCAAGTAAAATACCACCACCTCCTTTTACAATGGCATCGGTGATGCACATGTCCAATTTCTTCCTATATGAGTCTTCAGGATCCACTTTATAAATGGCCTTTTTTATTTTTATTTCACGTACAATTTAAGTTGGTAGTCAATTTGCTTAACAATTAATTTCTCTGACTAACACGGGACCCGAATGTAAAGTTTTAATTTCATGAAAAGTACCAAAGTACCTACGGGGCAGTAGGTAGGTACTTGGGTACTTTTCTCACTGACACGATCTCACTCTACGTAACTAAGTAGGTACTGGCTAGGTAATTAATTACTTCTCTAAATATACTTAGATTTCCAAGAAAGGTATCATCAAATTATTATTCTTAGAACCATTATGATTAAGTTTAGTTTCGCGAAGAGGGATTTCTTTTTCTTTGGCCTAAGCTTTTACGTGGAAGATCAGTAAAAAGTAGGTACCTATCCAGAATAAATAATGTTCTGAAGCTAAGAAAACAAAATAATACTATTAGATTGGACAATTTCATTTGTCAGTTTCATTGCTTGAGTCACGATTTTATTTTTCTTCTAAAGTAAAATTATGATTATTCAAAACTATTTTACTTAACTGTTCATAAAACAAGATAAGTAGTTAAGATTCAAGGCTCTTTCAAAATTATTTTTGTTCGTAAAAATTCTTAAATAGAAACTTTCTTTTCTAATAGTAATAAGTTCCAGAGATTCTATCGTAATTAGTTTTTCCATTCCCTGAAAATTCATAAAGGATATTTTTTGTCGTGGATTTTTATTTTATTCAGTACTAGTACTAGCTTCTGCCCGTGACTTCATCCGCGAGCCTATAACCTTCCTCAAGAATTGGGCTTAACATAAAATTGCAAAAAAAAAAAACAGGCAGTCTTTGGGGACTGCCGATAGAAGTGAAACCTAAGTAACTTTTTGATTCTCGCGTTGATGATGTGAAATAAAGAATGTTTCAAATCTTACTGGTAGTTCCCCCTACATAGAAACTTACAAACAAACAAATTTTACCTCTTTATAATATTTTATTATTCAGTATTGTTACTATATTTGCAATTATTTATTGTAATTCAATATTGAAAAGGTGTTCGATGAGGAATAATTATATTTATTGTTTCTGTTTTTTTTTTTGTTTCCTTTATCTGAACATTTTTCCATAAAAAAAGTTACTTCGAAAAAAAGTTTTAATTTTTTTAATTATCTAGTTTTACAATATATATTAAATTGATACGTAAAAGAAACACTCAGTACACGTGCACTTGTCGTACTTGTCTTTCCACGTTGAAAGACAAGTGCACGTGTACAGATTGTTTCTTTTACTTATCAATTTAATATTTATTGTAAAATTTGTATAATTAAACAAAAAAAAAATGTTTTTTCTATGTTTTAATTTTTTTGCCTGGGACCCTATACTATTGCGGATTAACGGGAACGCCATCTGTTAGTTACCATACTGTATAATATTCAGCAAAAGGAACTTCCCAAGTTTTTATTTAATCAACCTACGTTGTCCCACTGCTGAGCAAAAGTCTCCCTCATACTTTTCCAGTTTTTCCTACATTGTGCCTTCTCCTGCTAATCGGTTACGAACGAGTCGAAATCCATATACATAATCGAAATATACAACCAACATAATTCCAAAAAATTGTATCGCAATTTCTATCACTCCCCAATTCACTTACGAAACCTCCATATTATTATTGAGTCATAAAAACATCCATAACGGACAATTTTCTTCATTACCGCTACATCTGTATTTTCTTTAATACTGACGGAGAAATATCGCTCCTCAGTCATCGCTCAGGACTCACCCGAGTGTAAGAGTGTACATTAATCCTAAATCACCCACATTATGGACTGCAAGACAGAACGATCGATCTGTCACCGCTTATCCCCACCTAAAGCAACTGTAAGTAATGATAATGGATTACTTTGTTTTCTCTTTTTATTAACCGGGAGATTAGGACGGCAAAAACGATATCCCGTTGTTTTTACACCGGCGCAATGGTCGAATCCCCATTAACATTTTCTGTCGAGAGCGACCCTTGCCCACCCTTTTCCAATATTGTTAGCCTTAATTTTTTTTAAACGAGTACCCCTGCTCTATTGGACGAGATAATCGACTACTCACATTATTTTTTATTCACTGTGTTAAAAGTACAGTTTTGGTAACAGTTACTCTTACCTTTTTTTCTTTTGCAAAGAAATAATAAGTAGATGCTTTAAGTTTTGAGAAATCTGGTTTCTAAAAATGATTAGGAACGCTTTATTATAGACTAATTTCGCCCCGCGAATTCACCCACATAAGTCTTGATCCCGTGAAAATATCCAGGTCATGTTCTACCCATGTGCCAAATTTCATCCAAATCCATTCAGCCGTTTTAGCGTGACAAACAAACAAAAAAAAACACTTTTGCATTTGTTATATTAGTTAAGACTACTTTCAAAAATTAAAAGATCAGGCGTCTTACAATAAAAAAACATAAATATTTTTATTTTGTACCTACAAGTTATTTCAATTTTAAAATTAGTTTCTTTAATTTCATAGAAGTTGACCGTGACATTAATGTTTTAATAACTATTATTTATTTTCTAGTCTTTTCAGGGCCGTAGACATTGTGACTAGTTTTTAAAGGACAATCTAGCTGAAATTAGTTTATCTAGTTTAGACTTTTCCCAACTACGTTTGGGTCGACTTCCAGTCTTACGGAACTGCAGCTGATTATTAGTATTTTACATCAGTTTCTATTTAGAAGAAGTACCTGCTCGACCGAGCTCTGCCCCCTAATTACGTAATGCACGATCAATTTTAAATTGAAACCAATTGAAAAAGATTGCTAATTAATTACCTCATAAGTTCGACAAAAAAAATTGAGCAGATTTTTTTTCGAACTTATGAAGCAATGGATTAGCAATTTGTTTCAATTTATTTCAATTTAAAATTGATCGTGCATTACGTAATTAGGGTGCTGCTCTGCTCTGGTGGAAATAGAGAATGCTCTTTTAATAGTATAGGATAATTCATACTAATTCCATGTATAGTACATACTAATTTCATGCTGCCATGTCATTAGGTAGCCATCTTGTTGTAAATTTTGGGCGACCGAGCTCTGCTCGGGTGACAATACGCAGTACACGAATTTTCCCAGCTACGAGACCTTGCTAAATCGATTTAATGCCCCCGTAAACAAACCTGTTGCGACTTTCATTAAAATCGTTAGAGCCGTTTTCGAGAACATGATTACAAATGACAAACTTGACGAAAAATACACTATTATAATCTTTCCAACCATTTATTTAACTTTTGACAGCTAAAGTAATGATGTCCAAATTGCATTTCTGACTCGATTTCGAAATTCATGAAGAATTTAATTGAATTTAATCATTGAAATAATAATATTATCATCGAGTTCATAATTCGATGAAAAAAACAAAGTGCCCATATAGCATTGCATTTTTTCACCTTGGTTTTTAATGTAATAATTACGGAACTTCATAAGCGTGTATATGTCAAAATGAAATGGTTGGAACTAGTGTAGTTATTGAGTTTCTTGAAGTTGGTTGGGTTTTAAAATTAGTTTGACATGTTTAGTTTTACATAAGTAATAGTAAGTACCTATAGAGAGAGAGAACTTCCGTATCTTTTCTTTAATTTGCAAGTAGAGCCAGCGGTATTCTTGGTATGATAATAATACAACAGTAGATACGAGTACCATTATCCTAATCTCCAAATTAGAATCTAAATTCTGCATATAATTTTAAAAGCAACATTCAAAAGCGCCACGCATTGTGATAAGAATTTACGAGAACCACCCATACATAAGAAGGTTATGTACTAACATTTCCCTCAGCTACACAACGTAAATGTAGGAAATTCAGAGTGCGTGTTCACCACTGGCTCGACCGATAAGAATCTGACCTTGACCCTGAAACGTCCTAATAAACCGGTTTTTTATCGTCCCGAGTACTAGAAAACTTTTAGTAGTTGTAGATAGCGAGTTGATATGATGGAAATTGGGACTGGATTCGTTATTTGGGAACAAATTAGTTTCTATTTTTTGTGATGCTAAAAATCAAATCATTCTAGAAAAAATGTTTTGGAATAACTCGTAAGTCTCAACTTTGGTTTAGCATGGTTAATCGTGTGTTTCGACACCGCAAAACTAAAATTCTGAGATTTATGTTCGATGTACCATGAAATTTTATTTATTATTCTTTTATGTTGTAACTACGTTATCTTACTTTTAAAATTAGCATGACATTTAAACTTGAACGTAACGTGGCTTGTATTATGGTGTTAAATACGAGTATGTATAATAATTTAAACAAAAACCTTTTTCGTTGTCATGAATTTCGCACTTACTTTTATAACACCACAAATAGGTATGTAGTTTTCATGAATTTAAACGAACAAAACCATTCGAATTTTTGTAAAATTATATTCAGTTTTGTAAATAACAACTCAATTGCAAATAAAACATAGACATACACATACGTTTACATAAAGCTTGAATATTTAACGAAAATCAGATTTTGCAAAACTAGAAAAGTTTATTGCCTCTTACGAGTATGTCCATTCGCATTATATATCCATCAATCCTAACAAATATATTCTGTCCAAACTTGCATTAAAACCTTTTTGAAAGACTAGAGTTTGTATTTGTTTTCTCATAGGTATTTGTTTAAACCTGGGAATACAAGATGGAATTGAGCGAAAGCCTGTGTTGTATTCAGTCTTTTGTTTATTTACTCACATTGTTGAGCATTTTATGTATGTGTGCCTCTTTTTGAAAGTCATTGCGATATTGGTGTAGGTTATTGATTTAACGAGACGAGATTGCGAGTATTTGCGAGACAAGACTGAAGTAAAAAATAGAGGCCGTAAACATAACTTATTCGAACGGTTTTTTAATGTAAAATACTTAAACAATAATCAAAACAATGTATAATTTTTGTATAAATATATAAAAAAATTGTTTAAGATTATTTTAAAATAAAAATTAATAATATGGGTTAAAAAGTTGATATTATGTGCAAGACATATTTCCATTATAAAATCCTTCGTATTTACGTTACTTTGCACAATTAGTTATTCTTTATAATTTTATGAAAGCTCGTCGTCATATAATCTGGTTATTTGTACTTAGAATAAAATCGTAGCGAAGTCAAAACTGAGAATTAAATGATTTGAAAAAAAAAGTAATTGCTTCGAGGTCTGAAACGATTCTAGTGCCGATACTATAGTTTTTATTAAAAATGTTGTTTGTGTTATATGTTTTGTAAGATATTCCCTATAAGTCTGATCAGTCTAAATGTTATAAATTATCACGCTATTTGAAATGGGAGATGAGTATTATTGCATTAGGTTCGTATTTTTTTATAGTTTACCGCAAATTGTAAATTAAAGACGAGTCAAAACGATAACATTGCAGATAGTTACAGATTTGACCTTTTAAATGATATCATCACGCTATACCTTTATTGAGCTAAGCATCTCTATCATGACATATTATATAAGAATGGCTCTTTTAATAAATTTCGAATAAAGCAAATAGGTTAGCTGTTCGACGACTTCTTTGCAAATCTGTGGTTGTAAGTTCGATTCCTAACTAATTATATTTTTAGTGATTCTATTTTACATTATGATAAACTATCATAGTTTGTGAAAACTCATAAAAACCTGAAGCTCAGGCCTCTTCTGTCATCTATGTTTATAATAAAACTAAAAATCTATGGTTAGGTGGCAGTTCATGGGAAATTCCGTGTGTATCTACTAATGTTATTTCAGTGATAGCCGTTCGTTAGAAATAATCTATCAGAAGAATGCATCAGTGTTGTGCAATTAGGTACTATATGAAGGAACACAGGCGATCATTAATTCACAAAAAACAAAATCTTAAAAACTTCGCAAGCAATGAGAAATTCCTATTGAAGGCTGATGTCAAACTCATGGCAAGCTGCTTCTCGCACGGACAACTGTACAGTGTACATCACTTGCTTCCGCATCACCAGTCCTAACACTTTATACAGGTTGAAATTTAATTAATACGACACCTCTTAAGGCGTCATTTTACTCATCATTATGACCAACTTTCACTATGGGACCAACCCTGAAATCGCGAAAAAAAAAACAGCTGTTCCCTACATTTATGTTCGCATATCTCGTCAAAATGTAGGGAACAGCTGTTTTTTTTTTTGCTATTTCTGGGTTGGTCTCATAGTGAAAGTTGTTCATAATGATGAGTACAATGACCCCTTAAGAGGTGTCGCATGAATTCAATTTCATCCTGTATACCTATTTTGATGTCTTATGACTTCCATGCGCGCAGAAGCTATTTAGTAATAAACTTGATTCACTTATTGAGAATGATATGCGACATCCACCATTATGCGTGCTTGGTAGATTATGCCCCCCCCCCTTCCCACACACACAGGTGTCCCAGCAGTGGGAACGTTACAGGCTGATTATAAGGGTTGTACAACAATATGCACATTGCACAAGCCTCTACAAAAATTTTATACTTTGTAATAAAAACCAAATTCCTTCAAATCGTACAAGTCCGTGCTCAGACTATAAAATAAGAATTGCCAACGAAACCATAGCGCGATTCAGAAACAGCGCGTACAACTAACAACGCCATCTATCGAGCTATGAGTAAAACTTTGCACTATTGTATAAAATGGTAAAAAAAAAATCCTGATAAAATTACAACATTGTAAAAAAAAAAGGTTTTTTCAAAATAATAACAACTTGTTGAGTTTTTATGCAGGCTGTATTCTTCGGCACTAATGATCCGATTCCAAAAATTCTTTCACTGAAGGGAAGCTACAGTATTCCCAAGTATCATGAGATATATTTTATGTTGAAACAAGGAATTTCACGTGGACGAAGTTGCGGGCAGAAACTAGTTCTGATAAAATAAAATAAGTCATTCGCAAGCCACGCAAGATATGCTCTCAGAAGTTAATCCTTGACACCCGGTTCTCTGTTCTGTTCAAACTAACCAGTCAGATCCCGCATTCTTAGAATCCCGGACATTTTATTCGCAAAAATTATAACCCAAATAAAAATCATGACCCGAAGCTTTGCTTACATTTTGCCTAATTCTGTAACAAACTGGCGCTAGCAATTAATAAAAAAATTACGACCACTCTGGCCTTAACAGCACATACATCTACACTCCGGAAAGCCTTGAATATTTTTTGTTAAAAATAAAGGCGACTTAGAGACCCTTCATTAAAATAATTCATTTCGTTAGTCCAGTTAGACACGCAAGGGTGTTTTTAAAAATTTAATTACAGCGAACTCAGTTCGTCGCTGGACAAACACAGTGAAACAATTTCAGAATTAAGTTAGAATTTTCACGTGAAACGTCCACAATATTTCCTCTTTTCACTTCTTTATCTGAGATTATGAAGATTACGCTTGGGAAGGTAATATTTTTACTGCACTAGTGTGTGATAAAAACTATGGTGTTCTTAGTAATTTTGTAGGTGCTTTGTTTTTTTAGAATAACTGACTGGATTTGGAGTATTTTTACCACACAAATATTGTAAGTCACTTACAGGAAGGCAGTGTCACGGGTATTGTCTGTACTTAGGCAGATTTTGAGATCCATTTATCAGTAATCTATTAAATATACTGTTTTGTAAAATTCAATACCATAATATTGTATCACACAAAAAAAAATGTGCTTTTTATTTTAAATGAATACATTTTTATGGTCTACGGAACAAAGAACGATTTTCATTTAGAAAACATACCTTATGTTATAGGAAAATGAATCCATTATTGTAACCCCACATACAACATCCGTTACATGATCATCTTCCGGTGTACCTACCGTTCTTTTTCCACTTCGTAATACATATCACGAATGTACATATAAATAGTTCCATATTTGCCTAGGAAGAGAAAACTAGTGTAAATATCAGGTGTCCTAGTTGAAACCAGGTAAAATAAGTAGGTCAGAGCTACACTAGTACAATACCTAAGTCGAGTTAACTTTGGAATTGGAGATGTAACAGTACCAACTATTTGGATGTTTTTACAATGTTTTCTCTGTCTTACGAGCTGTTCTTACAACAAGATTAGTTCAGGAAATATCTGTCTTTGTTTTTAGGGTTCCGTACCTTAATAGGAAAGTAAGAAACCTTTATAGGATCACTTCGTTGTCCGTCTGTCAGTCGTCAAGATTCATTTTCTCAGGAACGCTTTTAGGTTTCAAGTTGAAATTAATATCAAATACGTAGAACCATGTTTCCTTGGAGCTACAAAAAAAACAAGCTTCCAAGTCAAGGCAATAAAAAAATGGCCAATTATGTGACATATTTTGGTACTCGCAAATAAATCAAAACCCGTTGACCTAGAATCATGAAATTTGGCAGGAAGCAAGATCTCACAGCACAAGTAAATAAAAAGTCCGAAAATTGTTAATTAGTAGGTTTACCCCTTTTTTTTTTCGATTACCAACTTACATTTCCAATTGGAGAATTGACCGTGACGTACACCAATGTATGGGGAGAACATATTATGTTTCTCAACTACAAAGTTAAGTTTTTTTTTGTGATAAATTCATCCCACCTACGGAACCCTTCATTGTTCGTGGTGTTTTGTATTTTGACATAGATTCACAAATCAAGGATTCCTCACGATATTTGCCTCTGCAATAATCAGCGGTAGTATCTGATTTATCAAGACGTTTAAAATCAAAACACGTTTATTCAAATTAGACTGAGAATCAGCACTTTTTGAATGGCAAACTTAGGTAATAAGACAGCCCCAGGATGCCCTGCTTTCATCGTTTTAGTTGGGGAGACGTGGCGCTACACCGCACACAACCGTTTCCTACCTTGTACCTACTTTATTTTTAGTTTAGACAATAACTTAAACACGAAATAGTGTTACGTGTTAGCTCCCCTGGGTAGCAGTTTCAAAATCTTTCAAAATAAATTTAGCCAAGTTCTAAATCGGTAGATATGTTAACTAAACTCTATGTACAACTCAGTCTTGGCTGAAACGTAGTATATTCTATCCGCATTGATCCGGTAATGTGTTCAGAACCGCAATATCCAAGCTCGAATGCTTCGGAGAAATTAATTGACACGATTCAATCCTATACATGGTCTGTAGATTGACTCTGAAGATATTCACCTGGCACTTTGCCGAAGGATCGATTATTGAGAAGATAAAGCTGTCTTTGCTCTGGCAAGACACCATTATCTTCTAAATAATTGATCCGCAGGGATCAATAGTGTGATAGAAAGCAAGTTGTTACTTGATTGACAAGCTCTTTACGGTGCACCTTAATCTAGTTCAATCTAGTTCAATCTAGTTGCAACTAGATTGCGGTTGGTCGAATGCGACCGATGACATCAACCTTTCAGATCAATCTATTGTGGTGCATGGATACTGGATATCTGTCGACTGTTATTATACGAGACGCCCGCTGAGTGGGGTGGGAGAACTGGTCTAGTAAAATGATCTTCTGTGTTTATCGATGATCGTTCGGTCATCGATGGATATGAACGATAGATTATGTTTTGCGGGCATTAACCCTTTATACATGCATGCAAACTTGATTTACGACAGTATTTCTTTAGACTGGGACTACTTCAAAGTGTCTCTCATATGACAAGTTACTTGGTGGATAATAAAATGCAACAGCAATATTGTATCTGAAAACACAACACGTTAGAAACATGTTAGTTTTGAATTTTAATATTATAAAATCAGAATACCGGCAAACAAACTGAAAATAGTTAATAAATCATAATGTCAAATGTAATACGGCGGGCCACAGTACACAGGTCGCTAATTAGCTACGTACGAACATAGCCGATGATTCATGTGGCCGCAAATTACCCTTATTACGGCGTATCGGGTACCGTATCAGCAGTAAAGCCCATTGCTGAACATGGGGCTTCCAATAACTGCTACAATAAACGGTCAGGAGCGATGTTGCCGTAATCACCACGGATGGCAGACAGATTGGTGTTCACACTAGTAAGTCACCACCAACTTTTATGGAGATCTGCAATATGCGTGTTGCTGTCCTAGAGTAAAAGCTGACGTCACAATCATGTGCTTGTAATTACACCGACACTTTTAGATAGAAATGGTTCCACATCGGAACAGAGCAAATGATACTTGGTAGAAGGAATAGATTTGTGTATTTATTCCTGCATTTCATAATCAATATTTTAGTTCACTAGTTAGCCACATTTCATATTTCCATACAGTGTTATTGCCAAATTAATCAAAACGGGTAAGTATTTGGCAGCTATTTGCGACGTTGCCAACTTTAGAATAAGCCCTCATAAGTTATTGTAATACGAATTTCACCAATTCAGATGCGGCAGTCATGTGCTGATTGCGTTCAGTTTCATTGGTGAGATTTACTCTTAGTCTGTGGTACACAAACACAACTGAGGTAAACAAGTAGATATTTCATACTACCTGATATTATCATGACTTACAGAATATTTTACTCCAAAAAAATCCAATAAGACGTTAGTTATTGAAACAAAGCTTTGCACTTCCTAAAAGGTTTTGTTTGTCCTTTGTCAAATCGCAGTATAGGCATCTAAGCAGTAGGTTTTACGGCCATTGACGCTACTAATCAATCGTTCTGCAATAGTCCTTAGCTAAGCCAGTCGTACGTGCTAATCGCCTATTAATTAGGGGATCTCAACCATTTTTTATGTTGTCAATCTGGTTCAGCGACAATGGTTTTATCAGCGTTGCGCACAATCGGAGAACATTAATTTCAGTGCAATGATTCTGTCTGGACTAGGATCCTTTGTAATGTTAGTAGAGAGATAATTATTAAGGATCTATAACATATTTTATTTTATGGACCACCCACAATATTAACATAAGTAAAAGCAATCATTGTGATTTTTTAAAAACTGCGAGCGTTCCGCAAGCAGCTTCATTCGTATATGTACCTTTATAGTTCTGTGCCCAGAAACTAGTCCTCTAAATTGTATGAGCGCCCATACAACTCGGAGGACTATCTTAATTGGCGTCAACTAGGTATATATTGGGGACACCCTCTATTTTTTATTTTTATATAGCACAAGTAAATGGAAAATTACGAATACCTAATAAAAAAAGTTGAAAATTAAAATAGTTTGCCGTGTACATTTGTACACGGTCCCCGGGGCTTTATCGGGGTGAATTTTGGTACTTACTTACAAGTTTTCGCGAAAATATAAATTTGCCCATATCTTTTTATCGTGTTGACTCAGGACCTTGATTTTTATACACCTAATAGGTACTATAGACCTCAGTATCTGGTATAAATTCAACAAAATTCAACTTGCTAGGTCCACCCGTTCGCACGGACAGACAGACTGACAAGAGAGTGATCTTATAAGGGTTCCTCTTTTACCTTTTGAGGTACGGGACCCTTAAAAATTTCTAAAGACAGACCAACTCTCGCAGGTCATGCTATAACTTATCATTCCCACTTTTATCATCTTTTGCCATCACTAAATACATTCAAACATAGTGGGTACTTCATTGTTACTATTAATCTTAAACAGTCACGCTTCGGTACCAGGACGACATAACCGTTACTGGTACCGAAAATATTTAATTCATAAGGACATTTAAAAAGGTACTCGCAATGAGGGTTTTCTGATGACGTTCACCTAGGTGGCAGCACTGGCACGTCAGGTCTAGGCACCTGTCAAAAGTGTCAAAAGGGGTCTCCTGTAATTGAAGGAATGCACAAAATTATTTTCTTCATCAACTGTGTCCCATATTTTGTTAGAGGTCCTCAATAAATGAATCGATTGATATCAATACCAAAGTCACTACTTTTAAGAATCCTTTCAACTATTCTTCAAGAACTATGATTAATTTTCTCCTCAAGACCCGTTTAATGGGCTTCACCAGTCAAAGTTGGCGCAATAGTAAGAAACGGTTCTCTGAGCTGAACTTCGAATGTTTGGAGTTCACTCCGATTTTCTCATTTAGTTGAAATGAGTTTAAATGAAAAGGTGTAGGTATCAGTTTTATTCGATTCTGGGAAGTCTGCAAATGATGGCTTGAGTTCTTGATTTACCTGGAAATGTTTTCACTGTTAGAAATTAATTGTTTTTAGATTTTTTGTTTTAAATTAATTCAAATACCAACCCAGTTATTTAAAATTAACAATTATTAATAATAATTATTATAACAATAAGCATAATCAGCCTATAATGTTTCCTCTGCTGGAACAGAGGCCTCCTTTCTGTGAGAGGGAGTGGGCCATAATCCACCACATTCACATGTCTTTGAATTTTTGCTTCTATGACATCCTGGTTTCCTCACGATGTTTTCCTTCATCCTTTTGAGAACAGTTGTGAAATAATTTTCAAGAAGTAAAGTGCCAGCTTTGGATCGAACCCACTCTTGAGTTGCGGCCATTACTACTATGCCACCACTACTCTTATATTATTTAAAAATACATTGAAATACAGTTAATATTTAAAATTCATTCATTCCTGATTTCAAAATATTTAATTACTGACCAAAAAAATTAACACCAGCATTACGTAAAATATTATTACTATGTTTGTAGGTTATATAGGGCTGTAAGGAACAGTGGCCGCTCAGTAATTTCTGCAGCTATCCTAAGTAAACAGTCGACAGCGCCATCGTAGTTATTTCGCTACTATTATTATATTAAATGGAAAACGACCCTAGTGTTTTGATACTATAACGAAATGGCCTACGGTCTAGCTTTTATAACGTTAAATAAGATTTTGAGGACAAAGGCATTCACTTTGAACTTGAACTTAAACCTTTAAGTTATTTCCGAATTTACCGCCAATTTATTCTTCAAAGTGTGTCGCTAAAATTTTGAAACAAATTTTTCGAAAAATGAGTTCTTTAGTCGCGTATTTCTAATCTATACAAGGCCACAATGCTATTTTTAAATCTGTGATTACAATGTTTACGAATTTTGCGTACTGCCTATATACTCTATTGAAATTGAATGCGTTTTGGTATGAAAGCGGCCTTGAAACCATTTTCGGATCATTTGGGACCTTGGACGTGACAAAATCATTTGAAATACTTTATGAAACTATGAATAGATACGTATTATGTACAGTACAGTACCATACCAGTACAGTTGTGTCTTTCGATCATCTTAATGAGAATAATACTTTTTTCATAATACTGCCTCGTTGGTCTAGTGGTAGCAAGCGCTACTGCTGAGCACGAGCTCCTGGGTTCGATCCCCGGGTCGGACAAAGTGTTATTGGGTTTTTCTATCTGGAATTTCTCAGTAGCAGCCCGGAGTCTGAATTTGTGCCCGGTTGATGGCAATAGGCTCGCCCCCTAATACATGGAACTTAAACATAACTGGCGAAATGTGGGTGTACCTGCTACAGGTACACCTCTGCCCAACCCTTCGGGGAAATAAGGCGTGATGTTATGTGTTAAAATATCTGTAGAATGGCGGTAAAGCTTGTCCGATATTGGTTCCAATGTCGTCCAAATAACTCATTCCTAAACATAGAAGTTGAACGCTCCACTCCGCGATAGTCATACGTATCAAATGTAGTAGAATATTTGTTTAAATCCAATATAGAGTTGATGTTTAGTTACCAATGGAGTCTCCAGGATAATCTCAGTAAATCTGTTGAAAGCCGATAAGCCGGTCAGATGTGGTATTGTAAGACTTCACCCTGTATATCAGGGTTAGTTTCAACCTGTATTATTTTACAAATTTTATGTGCAAGGGATTTAATTGTGTATCAAAGGTGAATGAAACCTCGGTTTAACTAGGTGACCGCTGATTTTAATCTCATACAATATCGCACAGTCAGCATTGCTGCTACAAGACTTAATCTAACACATTACTAACTAACAGCAAAGAAACTATTGTGAGGAATCCTGGGCTGAGAGGTGATAAATACTCGTTTGTCCTCTTTGAAAAGTAATTTTCCGGGAAGAGGACAACAATACATAATCAGCCTATTAATGTTCCCACTGCTGGGACACAGGCCTCCTCTCTGTGAGAGGGAGTGGGCCGTACTACCACGCGGGCCCAATGCGGGTTGGTAGATGTCACATGTCTTCAAATTGTTTGGTTCTAGGACATGCCGGTTTCCTCACAATGTTTTCCTTCACCTTTTTTAGAGCAGTGGTGATGAAACAATTAACACAAAGTAAAGCGCTTGCCTGGGTTCGATCCTAAGTTACTATACCGGACGGGCGTGATCGCTGGATACGGGTTCAGGTAGGTTGTAAGGCTATCCTGGTCCAAGCGGCGCTGACGTCCTGTACCGAAGTTTTTGCTAGCTATTTTCGAATACTCACATGGATATGCACTCGACCTTTTGAAGGAAAACGGGCTGGGCAGGAATGATTACACTGTTTATTGATAAGTCTTCATAACTATTCAGGACACGATTTCAGGACTCCTCAGGACTACTGCTTTACTTGTTAGGTGGAACTAGTTTCCATGTTGATGACTACAATTTCTAGAGATGGCGTGTTAGCTTAGCTGGTAGCGCCCTTTACCCTATAGAGACCCATGAATCGCCTCCTGTTTTCGTAACTTTATTATTTTCAAAATTCTTATAAAATTACATTTCTTATAGCTAAACACACTTATTTCAATAGCTATATACATCATGTTATACATCATGAGATTCACAAAATTGCCCCCTTTCTAATGAGGGTTCTTCCAGGATTCTGACTATTCCTGTTGAAAAGATATTTCAGGATTATCGGTATTAAAATGATTAAATAAATATTTAATTATTTGCAAGTGACTTTTCAGACAAAGTTCTGATCCGATTTCCACCATACCAAAAGAACACTCGGGCTAGTCTATTCCTCTAGAGAAATCTAGTATTTTATTTATTGTATCTAGATTTTTCAGCCAGTTATAGGCCTCTGAATACAGGTAGGGTAGCCTTTATTTTTACAAATCCGCTTTGCGGCATTCTAACTCGATTAAGTAGGTATCCTGAAGGGCTAGATTTCTAGAAGTTAGGTCCAGGGCTAGGTCTCGGTCTAGGTGACCTGGATGCCATAAATGATTTTACGTTATATCTGTCTAACCTACCTAATCAAGGAGTGCAAGGGCTTTGTTTACCTTTTTTAGTCAAATTTTGATATTTGGATGGTGTCTAGCTGCTAGATAGCATTACTAATACCTATACTATTTTCATATTTGAGTTAGTATAGGCGTTGCCCACAACTTGTATTATTTTGTTTTGCGTTATTGCAACTTTAGTTTTTCTTTTATAGGTGTGCAGATTTTTGGTATTTCAACATCCGGATAAATAGAAAGGTCTTTTCTAACAAAATATTTTGATGACGCATTATTGCGTATAACAAGGAATCTACATACTACATGCTATTATTACGCATATTGCGAAGAAATACTTATCCTATACATACAAGTTTTTAAGCTAAGTTAAAATTAATGATTTTAAACAAGCTAAAATTGACGGTGACGCCTCGTCGCGAACATCTCTCCCGCCATGCAGTGCAGTGGCGACTAGTAGCGACGTCGGCACGGCGCTGCATCACACCGGTGAGCGACGACCGTAGTCGCGACGCTCGCCGCCGCGACGCTCGCCGTCTCGACGCCTCGTTACTTCGGTAAGGGGACGAGTTTCTTCACCGGACGCTTCAGGGTGCCGCCGGCAGTGCGCACCTCAGCAGTCCGGACTTCACCATCAGCCCCGGGGAACACGGCGATTATGCGGCCTCGCGGCCATGTGTTGCGAGGCAGCTGGCCGTCAGCAATGAGAACAGGGTCACCCACCTGCAGGTCTGGTCCGCGGCTATGCGGCTCCCGCCGGTTTTGTAACTCCGGCAGGTACTCCCGGACCCAGCGGCGCCAGAACATATCGGCTAGTATCTGTGAGCGCCGCCATAGTTTCTTGCTGTCTATGTCTTGATCGGTGAATACCCCGGGTGTTGGGAGTCTGGCCGACCCACCAAGTAGGAAGTGGTTCGGTGTTATCGACTCGTCGTCTTCACTGTCCACTGAAACGTGTGTCAGTGGACGGCTATTCACTGTGTACTCTGCCTCACACAATAGTGTGGACAACACCTCTTCATGTGGGTGTTTCTCAAGTAACACAGTGTACAATGCGGACTTCACGCAGCGTACGAGACGCTCCCAGGCGCCTCCCATGAATGGCGCCGATGGCGTTATAAAGCGCCACACGATGCCTCTTCGACTTGCCTCTTTTTGAAACGCGTCTCGGAGCTCCTTGTCGGCACCGTGCATGTTGGTGCCGTTGTCGGAGTGCAGCTCGGTCGGGCAACCTCGGCGAGAAGCGAATCGTCGCAGCGCCAGTATGGCGGAGTCTGCGCTGAGGCTGGCGGCGATCTCAAGGTGGACGGCTCTGGTGGTTAGACAAGTGAATAGTGCTACGTACCTTTTTTGATGCTGGCGTCCGACAGTAACGGACAGCGGGCCGAAATAGTCAAGCCCCGTATAGGTAAACGGCCTCTGGTGATGCGCGAGGCGCGTCTTCGGATGGTCGCCGGTCGCAGGCACGGGTGGTTGTGCCTTGCGAATGCGACATTGTAGGCATCTGGCTAGCACCATTTTCGTGGTCGGCCGCATCTTGACAACCCAATAGTGTTGTCTCACCTCGTTGATAGTGAGTTCTACTCCACTATGTTGTAGGCTGCGGTGTGTCCAGTCTATATATAACTGGGTGATGTGATGGTCGCCGTGTAATATCGGCGGATGTCTCACGTCATCTGATATTTCGTCTGTTGCGGCTATCCGGCTTCTTAGCCGTAGGATATTGTCCACTACTTCGATCTGCAGTGGCCGCAAACGACTATCTTTCTCCAACTTTTTCTCTTCTCGCAGTTTCGCTATCTCATGAGCGAAAGACTGCTGTTGCACGACTTGAATGAGTATTTTCTCCGCTTCGTGGAGATACTCTGCTTCTAAGGTTTGCTTCACGATTTGAATTTCAGACGTCTTTGCTGTCTGTTTCGGAGGACTTGGGGTCGTCTTCTTTTTCCGCCAATCTGGATCTTTCTCTGCTTTTTTCCTCGTTCTTTTGTAGAACGTTTTCTCTGTTCTTCCTCGGCAGAGAGCAATGAAGCGAAGAACACTCGCTGTCGCACGGAGTAACCGTTCCCATCTCGAGAATCTGGCCGGATCTGGTATGGCTTCTGCTAGCTTTCGCGTGTTAGCTTCTTCGACGGCAACGAGGGTCCTTTCTTCCCCTGTCTCCTCTTTGATGGGAGGTTTTTCTGCAGGCCATGACGACGGTTCTTCGTATAGGAAGCTAGGGCCGGAATACCACGCATGCTGTGAGTCAAAGTCACGCGGTACATCACGGGTAGCGATGTCCGCGACATTCAATTTGGTGGGTACCCAACGCCAATCTTCTACTTTGCTGTTTTCCTCTATGGCGGCTATGCGATGAGCAACAAATGGTTTGTATACCCGTGCTCCTCTCCTGATCCATGTCAAGACGGTCTTACTGTCTGACCAGTATGTCACCGATGCGGGTTTGATGTCGTGCTCACGTATCACGGCTGCAGCCACGCGGGTTCCCATCACCGCGGCTTGCAGTTCGAGGCGTGGTATAGATTGCAGCTTCAGTGGTGCCACCTTCGCCTTTGCCATGACGAGGCTGACTTGCTGCTTGCCTTCCATCGATGTGGCCCGCCAATATACTGCTGTTGCGTATGCCATCTCGCTTGCGTCGGTGAACACATGGATTTGTGTCTCCACAGCATCACTATATCCAGGGTAACATCTTGGTATGCTGATATTCTTGAGTTGCTGCAGGTGCTGTATCCAACTTCTCCACTGAGTTGCCAGGTCCTTATCTAGTGGATGATCCCAGTCGACTCCTCGCCTCCATGCCTCTTGCAGTATTTGCTTGGCTCTAATTGTGACTGGTGAGGCGAGTCCGAGCGGGTCGTACAGCGACATCACAATTTTCAGTGCCTCTCTCTTTGTGGGCGCTTCCTTCTCTAGAACACCTTTCGGTAGGCGCGCGAGCGTTAGATTGAAGCCCAGCGCGTCTTCACCCGGTCTCCATATTAGACCAAGTATCTTTTCGGTGTTTTCTGCATCTCCGATACTGATAACTTCAGTTCGGATCTGTGACGGATCTATATTTTGTATAACTTGCGCACTGTTCGATACCCATTTCCTGAGCTCGAACTTCGCTTTCAGGTGTATGTCCTTCACCGTTGTTGCGATGCGCGTTGCGTCTTCGACCGTCTTGTAGCTATCGAGGTAGTCGTCCATGTAATGGTTATGGATGATAGCTTTCACTGCCTCGGGTTGCTCCTCGAAGTGCCTTTTCGCATTCCAATTCTTTGCGAATATGGCTGTGCACGGCGAACTTGCCGCACCGAATATGATGGACGTCATACGGTATTCTTCCGGCGCTCCCTCTCTCTTGTTGCCTCTCCATAGGTACCGGAGTGCGTCTCGGTCCTGAGCTCGCACCTTTACCTGCATAAACATCTCCTTTATGTCACCGGAAATGGCTATGCAGTGTCGGCGAAATCTCATCATGACGCCGGGCAGTGACTGCAGCAGGTCTGGTCCTGTGAGAAGGAAGTCGTTGAGCGACAGTCCTCTCGACTTAGCGGCAGCGTCATGTACTATACGGAGCTTGTCTGGCTTCATGGGGTTGAATACGTCGAAGTGTGGTAGGTACCATGTTCTACCTGGTGTGCTCGTGGTGGGGGCTTTCTCTGCGTATCCCTTCTGCATGAGCGAGTCCATCTGTTCTGTGTATCTGTCTCGAAGAGCAGGGTTGCTGTCGAGCTTCTTCTCGATTGAGACTAGCCGCTTGAGCGCTGTCCCGTAACTATCGGGCATCTCTATGCTTTCATTATTCCAAAGCATAGCGGTTTCTAAATGTCCATCTTCTAGCTGCTGAGTGTGACGATTTAAAATGTCTTCCGCTCTTTTCTCGGGATCTGAGTTTGGTCGCTTCGGATTGATAGTCAGCGATTCTAAGGCGAAGAACTCACGAAGTCGCTCGTTCAGCTCTTCATCACTCGTTGTCAGTCGGTTGACGTAGTGTACCTGTTGACCTAAGATTCTGGTGTGCGCGCCATGCAGGGTCCAGCCCATTGCGGTAAGTGATGCGATAGGCTGGTGCCTCGGACCTCTGCGTATCTCACTGGCCAACAGCAGATGCCAGTTGTCCTGGCCAATGAGGATCTTCGGTGCGCCAACGTCGTACGTCAGCTGTTCCTTCAAATCGCTCAGGTGTTTGCACTGGGCGATGTCTTCTTCGCTGACTGACTGCGGTGCTAGGTTGAGCTTCGGTATCGTGCGCGCTCTGAAGGGCACTTTGCTTCTCAGCTGGCTTGCAAGGTCGACTGTTACTCGACGCGAACAAGGAGTGTCAATCGTAGTGTTGCCAATCGCACCTATCTTCAGAGGGTCGATGCGGCCCTCTGCCCCGATTTCCTTTGCGATGTCTTCGTCTATCAGCGAAACGGTTGACCCATCGTCGAGCAGCGCAAATGTTGCTGCTTCTCCCGCCGGTCCGATTACCCGGACCGGTACTATTTTCAAGTACGTCTGGTCTGACGTTGATCTCGAGCTGGCTACCGTTTCCTGAGGCTCCTTCTTTACTGGGGCATCAGGCTTCTCGGTACTTTCTGCAGCAGGCTTCTTCTTTTCTTTATGAAGAAGCTGATGGTGAGTGCCTATACACTCCTTGATCCCACACATTTTCTTTTTGCATGGTTTATCCGACCGATGGACTCGCAAACAACGGAAACACAGTCTCAGTTTCCTTGCAAGTTCCCATCTTTCATCTGTGGATGCTTCTTTGAACTTCTTGCAGTCATAAGCATCGTGCCCTTCTTTCTGGCAGACACGGCATTTCCAAGCCGTCTTGTCTGTTGCTGTGTGTGTCCTTTGAGTGACACGCCTAGTCGCTGTCGCTTCGCCGGGATTTATATTTTCGGGCGGAGCGAAAGCACTGCAGAAACGGGCTTGTTCGGTGATGAAGTCGCTGAGCAGAGATAAATCTGGCAGCGATTGGTACTTCTCGGTATAGGTTCTATACCACTGTACCCTTAGGGAGTTTGGCAACTTCTCAGTCAACAATCGCATTAACTCGGCGTTGATTAAGTAATGTTCTTTTTTCAACGCACGTAGCGTGACTATACCACTCCTTACTCGGCTGGCGAACGTGCAGATATCCTTCGGAGATTCACTGCAGCGCGGCAGCCCACGGAGCCTGTCCGTTTCAGCTTGAGCTATCGAGTCTGGACGGCCGAACTGCAGCTCGAGTTCTCTCATGATGTCATCTGGTTTGGCATTTCCGATGAGTTCTGAACTCACTGTTTCCAGTGCTCGTCCGCGCAGGCTCCTTCTCAGCCTAGCTGTATTCTCAACATCGTTGAAGTATCGACGAGTTGTTTCATAGATGGCACGGAACGATAACCATTCCGTGTGAGCCCCACTGTAATTTGGCAGGGTCATGATGACCTTCGACGCCGAGGGATTATTTACTGTCCACTGATCTATTTTCTTGTCGACTAGCGACGCTATAGCAGACGTCAAGTCCGTTATAAATGAACGGAGTTGACCTTCCCCCGAATCCTTCGATGGTACTACATTTTTCACTTCTTTTTCTATAGGATGATGTAACACGGGTACTTGCTTTTGATGGAAGTCTACTATAGGTTCAACATCCTTGGAGGGGCGTGGAGCAGCAACGGCGTCCCGTCTTCTATTGCTCCCGTTCTCTTCAGCGGCGTTGTCTACAGAAAGTGCTTGATCGCTTATCTCGCAATCATGGTTCTCCACCTCTGCAGAAGGGACTTCCTTCAATGGCTCAGACGGCGGTGCGTCTTCTTGCCACGATTTCATGTACTCGTCGTTAGAATCTCTGTCATCCATGTATCCGTCGGAATTTTCTTCCTCGGCATTCTGAAGTGCTATCTCAGCAAGTTCTAACCTAATTTTCAATAGGTCTTCACGAGCTTTCATTACTTTTAGATGGGACCGCGTCGTCTTAATTGTCGACGGCGGTCTACGTGGGTAACGGGCGTCTCCCCGGCTAGTCATCGGAATAATTCCTCTATAAGTTCCATCCCGTTTGTCAGCTGATGGCTTCACTATTTTGTTCGGATTCACTGATTTATTTGAAGGTTTTAATGTTCTATCTGAAGTTCCTTCCAGTCTGGTTTCCTTCCTGGAAGTCGTTGGTTGTTCGATTTGTTCTGTTTCCTTCGTTTGTGTTGGTATAGGTACGTCTTCACCCCCGGTTAGGGCTTGTGGTGGTGGTGGCACTTGCTCAGTCCCTTCCGTAGTGGACGGCGAACGTGGAGGTAACTCATGACGTATAGCTGTAGAGGTACGCGTTCTGTCCAGCTCCACCGTCCATGCTTCAGGCGCTTTGCCTTGTGACCTTGTGATCGGCATGTTGGTTTAGATTCGGGGACGTCACTTCACTATAAACGCACTATACTGTAATCCTCAACACAAATCTTCAAAGTTCCAAGTTGTTTCTTCTATCTTCAAAACAAATCTTCAAACGTCAAACTATTTTCTCTATGTTAAATGTTAATTCTTCAAAGTCCAAAAATAATCCTTCAGGAAATAAGTCTTCAGGATCCAAAAATAATTCTTCAGGAAAAAAGTTTTCAGGATCCGAAATTAATCCTTCAGGAAAAAATTTCAGGAAAAAAGTTTTCAGGAACCGAAAATAATCCTTCAGGAAAAAATTTCAGGAAATAAGTTTTCAGGATCCAAAAATAGTTCTTCAGTCTTCAAAACAATCCTTCAGGAAAAATAACCCTTCAGTTATAAGTCTTCAGGATTCGAAAATAATTCTTCAGTCTTCAAAATAATCCTTCAGGAAAAAATAACTCTTCAGTCTTCAAAATAATCCTTCAGGAAAAATAACCCTTCAGTTATAAGTCTTCAGGATTCGAAAATAATTCTTCAGTCTTCAAAATAATCCTTCAGGAAAAAATAACTCTTCAGTCTTCAAAATAATCCTTCAGGAAAAAATAACTCTTCAGTTATAAGTCTTCAGGTTCCAAAATAATCCTTCAGCCGTAAGTCTTCAGGTTCCAAAAATAATTCTTCAGCCGTAAGTCTTCAGGTTCCAAAAATAATTCTTCAGGAACCGATTTTCTTATTCCAGGAATCTTCCTTCTTCGGTAATCCTTCAGTCTTCAATTGAGCTCTCCAGGATTTCGAAAATAATCCGGCTTTCGAAGGACCAGCAGATATACCGGACGGGCGTGATCGCTGGATACGGGTTCAGGTAGGTTGTAAGGCTATCCTGGTCCAAGCGGCGCTGACGTCCTGTACCGAAGTTTTTGCTAGCTATTTTCGAATACTCACATGGATATGCACTCGACCTTTTGAAGGAAAACGGGCTGGGCAGGAATGATTACACTGTTTATTGATAAGTCTTCATAACTATTCAGGACACGATTTCAGGACTCCTCAGGACTACTGCTTTACTTGTTAGGTGGAACTAGTTTCCATGTTGATGACTACAATTTCTAGAGATGGCGTGTTAGCTTAGCTGGTAGCGCCCTTTACCCTATAGAGACCCATGAATCGCCTCCTGTTTTCGTAACTTTATTATTTTCAAAATTCTTATAAAATTACATTTCTTATAGCTAAACACACTTATTTCAATAGCTATATACATCATGTTATACATCATGAGATTCACAAAATTGCCCCCTTTCTAATGAGGGTTCTTCCAGGATTCTGACTATTCCTGTTGAAAAGATATTTCAGGATTATCGGTATTAAAATGATTAAATAAATATTTAATTATTTGCAAGTGACTTTTCAGACAAAGTTCTGATCCGATTTCCACCATACCAAAAGAACACTCGGGCTAGTCTATTCCTCTAGAGAAATCTAGTATTTTATTTATTGTATCTAGATTTTTCAGCCAGTTATAGGCCTCTGAATACAGGTAGGGTAGCCTTTATTTTTACAAATCCGCTTTGCGGCATTCTAACTCGATTAAGTAGGTATCCTGAAGGGCTAGATTTCTAGAAGTTAGGTCCAGGGCTAGGTCTCGGTCTAGGTGACCTGGATGCCATAAATGATTTTACGTTATATCTGTCTAACCTACCTAATCAAGGAGTGCAAGGGCTTTGTTTACCTTTTTTAGTCAAATTTTGATATTTGGATGGTGTCTAGCTGCTAGATAGCATTACTAATACCTATACTATTTTCATATTTGAGTTAGTATAGGCGTTGCCCACAACTTGTATTATTTTGTTTTGCGTTATTGCAACTTTAGTTTTTCTTTTATAGGTGTGCAGATTTTTGGTATTTCAACATCCGGATAAATAGAAAGGTCTTTTCTAACAAAATATTTTGATGACGCATTATTGCGTATAACAAGGAATCTACATACTACATGCTATTATTACGCATATTGCGAAGAAATACTTATCCTATACATACAAGTTTTTAAGCTAAGTTAAAATTAATGATTTTAAACAAGCTAAAATTGACGGTGACGCCTCGTCGCGAACAGTTACCACTGGGCCACCACTGCTCTTGAAAGCTTACTAGTACGTAATACTTTTTATATTATAATACGGTTTTTGTTTTTATTATTTTTATATCGACATTGTTGTCCAGTGATAACGGCCCAGACTTACGAGTTGTAGGTCGTGGGTTCGAACCCAGACAGGCGTATTGCTTTGTGTAAATAATTTCATCGAACGAAAACATCGTGCGGAAACCGGCATGTCTCGCGTGGTGATGTGGCATACCCACGCCTTCTCACCGAGAGGAGGCCTGTGTCCCAGCAGTGGGAATAATATTGGCTGATTAAGGCTAGACACTTACTTCACTGTAAGACAGTCACTAATCGATATATTATGCAGGCACTTAACTACAGAGTAGCTAACCAGCTGAGCCGGTAGGTAAACCTGATGTCTTTACAGATACAAAACATAATGTCACAAGATAAAACAGTAGCAACGAGGTGCCGTAAATCTGAGTAGCCGAAAGCGTTAGTCCAACAATATTGAAAAGAATGGGCAGTACGGTAAAGTTCCAAATAGGGAGGGGTTTTTACTGCTTTTGTGTAATGGAAAATTAATAGTGTTTTCTAATGAGCACTAGTTATCACGCTATACTTGATTACTAGATGTATATTATAGCAGTATGAACCTGTATCATTCTATCTATTAAAAAAAACCCCATCAAAATACGTTGCGTAGTTTTAAAGATCTAAGCATACATAGGGACAGACAGCGGGAAGTGACTTTGAAATTTATACTATGTAGAGAAGATGCAGATGATAGTGATACGCAAAGTCATAGCCATCAGCAGTAACAAAAATATTCCCAAAAAATTTTAGTCGCATCACAGTTGTCAGAACGAGTCGATAGTACGATCGATGTCTGAACAAAAACATAGGCGTGCAATTTGTTCGTAACGCGCTGATTGATTGACCGACTCCCTTTTGCTTTATATTCACCACAATTCGACAGCAAATAAAACTACAGCACACAAAAAAGTTGGCACAAAATTACGAACATAGTCGGATGTTGAGGATAAAAGTTTTTAAAATAAATTGCAATTTCCATGCGTTTTCAGAGAAGTTGCTGCTGGTTGTGAATGCCAAAATAAGGACTTATATTTTGGTGACCGTAATTTTTAACGGACTTCAAAAAGGACGAGGTTCTCTATTCGACTGTATGTTTGTAACGCGATTACTCCACCAATTATGAATCGATTTAGATGATTCTTTTTTGTTTGGTAAGTCATACTTCAGAGGTGGTCCAATATAAATTTTATTAAATTACCTTGGGTAGTTTTTGAGTTAGCTTCTATAAAACGTATTTTTCCCACTTAACCTATGTGGATGATATGATGATAAGTTCCCGTCACTGTTATTTACATAGCAGGTAGTGGTATTTGAATTTGTGTGGGGTAGGTAGCACAACTGAAAAGTGAAAAGTAAAACTTTTTACAAAATAAAAAACAACCGACTTACACTTCGACGAAAAATAATTTTAATTTCGGAAGTCGTTGTCTTTGGTTTTGAATTTTCATTTTTTAGCCACCGCTTTCCGAAATTAAAGTTATTTTTGACTTTGTAGTGTCTTTATGGAAGTCGGTTGGTTCTTTTTTGTAAAAAGTATTTTTTATAATATTAATTTTCACTGAATTTTTCATTCGGTGCTATATAATCACATTGGTAACTATCGATCTATTAATTTGCTTTATAACCCGGTTAGATAAAATTGGTGTAGAATATACCATAGTCCAGTTTAGAATGAGCAGCCATTAAATTGCATTTACGGTTTTCTGATCAGTATTTAGATGGCTATACTCTATAAAACTCTATATCAACTGCATTATACTTTATACTGCCAGCATTTATGGTGGATAGTAAAAAGATAAGCCGTGCAGCGATCTCGCTTATTATGTTCTCCTTTATGTCCTAAATTGACTTAAACCATTCAACCTGCAAAAGTATAAAACAGACTAGCTTCTGCCCGCGACTTCACTTATTTCGGCCTCCAACACACCGCGTCGCATCCCGTCGCCCACCTGCGTTATTACTGCGTTTTCGCTTAGGGGCCGCCTCCACGAGCGAGAGAATCGCAATGGATCCGCGCTTCTACGTCGGGTAATCTCAACGAACGAGGATTATTCCGGCAGCGTATCGTCGCGACTCGTAACGGAATCGCCACGTGTCCGCGACGACTCGTAACGGAAGCGCCGTGTTTGACGGGGGACACCTGCATTAAGATAGCGCGCTCGCCGCGCTCTCCCTGCGAGAGCGCCACGTTCCGCGGCGAGAGCGCGGCGGGCGTGCCGCTAGTAGTGATGAGCGCGCGGGGTATGATGACGTTTCACTCGCACTCAGCCACTCGTCGCATGGCCGCAATTCTCTCGCTCGTGGAGACCGCATCTAAGAGAGTGTACAGAAATATGTGGCACGACGATAATATTGCCATGATTCTCTCGCTCGTGGAGGTGGCCCTTTAACGTCCTTGCTGACTTTTTGCTCGTCTCCTAAGGGTCTAAGCGTGATGTTCCATAGCCTATAACACTTCCTCAATAATTGGGCTTCCAATGTAAAAAGATTTTTTCAAGTCCGACTAGTTCCGGAGCTTACCTCCTACATATTTTATAAACACACACTGACTTGACTGCCTCATTGGTCTAGTGGTCGCAAGCGCTACTGCTGAGCATGAGGTCTTGGGTTCGATTCCCAGATCAGGCAAAGAGTGATTGGGTTTTTCTATTTAAAATTTCACAGTAGCAGTTAGGAGACTGGATTTGTGTCCGGTTGATGGCAATAGGCTCGCCCCCTATTACATGGGACTTAAACATAACTGGTGAAATGTGGGCGTACTATAGGTACTTACACCTCTGCCCAAACCTTCGGGGAAACAAGATGTGATGCTATACAAACTTACTAACAAATAAACAAACTAATATTAATTACTAGTTTATATAGATCAAAACATTTTATTTATTTATTTATTTATTTATTTATTTATTTAAATGCCTTAAAACTACCATTACAGGTCTTAGCCTAATGCGATAGCCAAGTCACACAGCAAAATCTTAAGATCATAAAGCTAATTAATCATTGTTATAACATAATGTAAACAAAAGTACTTTTGCGAATTCACCCCAGTGACATGTAAATATATCAATTTTGACTTGAATACAATTGATGGTGCGAATTGCCCGAGTCAGAGGGGTTTTGGCCAGCAAGTTGGTCCTGGCTGATGGTACGACCAGCAGTGGCGGGGGCCGTCGCCTCCACACATAACGGTCCGGTACGTACAAGTGCAACCGCTGCAGCACTCCCGGGTTGTGCTCTATGCCTCGGAGCAGTTTCACTATGTACGACACCAGTGCAAATTCCCGTCGCACCCCGAGTTGATTGTACCCCACCATACCCAGAACGAATAGAGTGGGGTACATCAAAGGGTAAAATGGGTATACCCCATAAAGTTTCTTGTACAGGTGGCGCGTGAACTTGTTCTGGACTCGCTCTAACATCACCGAGTACTTAGCCTCATGTGGAGCCCATATGACAGCACTATGTTCCAGATGACTCCTGACTAATGCGTCATACAGGACTCTGATAGCTGTGATGCTGGTAAAGTCTCGCGTCTGCCTCAGAACAAAACCCAAGTTTCTAAATGCCTTTTTGCAGATTCTAGTTATATGCTCGCGAAACGACAGTTCAGGAGTGAGAACAACCCCTAAATCCCGTACCTGCGTGACTCGTTGCATCGGTACTGCATCCACTACGTACTCATAGAGTAGAGGAGCACGTGCGCGGGTGAAACTCATCACCGAACATTTGGATACGTTGAAGTAGAGCCTGTTCTCATGACTCCATTCCACTATCCTATCGATATCCTCCTGCAAACGTCTGCAATCAGACTCCGTCCTGACCTCCAACAGCAACTTGAGGTCATCTGCGAATAACAAACAAGATCCATTTTTGACGACTTCTGGTAAATCGTTTATCATTATTATAAATTCCAGAGGCCCCATGTTGCTGCCTTGACTCACTCCGGACCAGGTATAATACGGCTCGGATTCGCAGCCGTTGCAGTCAACATACTGCTGTCTGCCCTGCATATAGCTGCCTAAGAACTGCAATAGATGTGGCGTGCAACCGATTTCTGCTAATTTACGTAACAATATGTCATTATCCACTGTGTCGAACGCTTTTTTGAAGTCAAAATAAGCAGCGTCCACCTGCCCACCAGCGTCCACCGCTGGCACCACCTGTGACATGAAGTTAAGGAGATTGGTGGCAGTGCTGCGCCCCGGCCGGAACCCGTGCTGCGCCTCCGATAACTCCGTGCGGACCTGCTCCTGCATGCTGCGCTGGATGGCGGACTCAAAAACCTTGGCCGGCGTTGACAACACGGCCACTGGTCTATAGCCACTGATGTCCGACCCCGCCTTACCTTTGGGGACTGGAATGACACGCGTTATCTTCCATCGAGTTGGAAACGTCGCTGATTGGAGACATGTATTAAATATATAGTGCAGAGGTTCCGCTAACACCCCACTACAATCTCTGAACAGGAAGGCTGGTATACCATCTGGGCCTGCTGAACGCTTTGGTTTTAGGCGCTCGAGTGCCTCTCTAACCTCCTTAAGACTCAGCAAGTTTAGTTGCACGTGTGACCCACTCATTGCCCCCGCCGCGGTCGCCGCGGCCGCTTGTGGATCCAGCCGTGGTGGCTCACTACCGTATACCGACTCGAAAAACATCGCAAATTGCTTGGCACATTCAAGATCCGTTAGGTGTTGACCATCCTTAACAATAGTTTGTCTGTTAGCTGTGCTGGTCTTAGATCGTATATATTGCCAGAATGACTTTGGATCTTTCGCAAACTGACATTGTATTTTAGTTTGATGCTGTTTGTGTGCTGCATGAATATTTTTTTTAATAAGTGCTCGGTACTCAGAATACTCACTGTAAACAATTAAATCCTTTGTTTCCTTGAACGTCTTGTGAAGTCTAGCTTTGGTTTTTAGATCTTGTATTATTTCGGTCGTGTACCAATTTGGATAAGTGTACCGTGAGTTCCCACTACGATTTTTCTTGGGAACACATTCATCTAAAATGCTATTAATTTTACTGTAGAAGAAGTTTAATATATCGTCCAAGTCGTGCATCTCGTACATACTATTCCATTCCGTCGAAATTAACAAAGAATAAAGCAATGAAAAGTTTGCCTTATAAAAGTTCCACTGCGGTCTGAGTGCGCTTGCACCAGCGCGCGAGTCTGTATCGGTGGCGGGTACGGCCGATGCCGACGAGGTAGCGGGGACAATGTCGGCGGGGTGGAGGGCGCATGCGGGCTCTAGGCTCACGCTCACTTCGAGCGGCGGGTGATGCACGTCGACGGCCACGAGTGGCTCATCGGCCGCCACCACCGATACCTTCCCTCGAAACCCTGAACTCAGCACCAGATCTAATTGACGACCCAAACAATTGGGTACTCTATTACTTTGAGTGAATTCGCAAAAGGACAAGAAACATTCATAATAATTAATCACATTAGTAGGACACGAATGTAAATTAAAATCACCTAACACTATTATTTCTTTATATCTAGTACACAGTTTTTCTATTATTGCAAACAGAATCATGTAATCATTTTCTGAACTACCCGGAGGAATATAAATAACAGAACACAGAAATAAAAATCTACTATTTAAATGTACCGTCGCACAAACCATTTCAAACACGCAGGTGTCTATAGATACGTCGGGCACAAGTACTCGCCGTAGCTCGAACCGGTGTGTGGCCACAAGAAACGCGCCACCCTGCTTTCGTCCATCCGCTCGGTCGCTTCGAAGTATATTGTATCCCGGTGGGACAATTTCAGAATCTTGAATGGAATCATTGCAACCCGATTCAGTAATTGCAAACAAGTCCGAATTAAATGAATCTATGTTATTTCTGAAATTGTCCAACTTAGTTCGGAGACCTCTAACGTTTTGGTAACAAATTTCAATAGTTCTAAATTGATGTATTTTTGGTATGCTTCCGAAACCAAATCCACTCGTTGAATTCAGCGTTTATGGGCCATATTTTAGTTTGGTTCAATTTATCAAACCACTGTTCTGGCACTCCGATACAAAACGACGAGTAATCTCGCTCGGTTTTATGTTTTATTTTATCTACTTTTACAGGTACATCCGGTCCGCATATACTTTCCACGTGATTAGTCATTGCTTCGACAGTCGTTTCTGGGTGTAGTCGCCACACATGCAAGTGTTTTTTCCGTTCCGTGGCTTGTAAAACTTTCAAGTCGGTATTGGTTCCCACTCTGACATCCTTTGGCTGCCGGCTGACTTTTTTATACTGTACAGTCGTCCAGCCAGATTGGTCTTTTTCCACCTCAACTTTACTTGCTTCTAGATCGGTAATAGCCGTGGTCCTTTCCGGCATCTCAACAGATTTTGTGGCCCCACCTTTGTTTACCTTTCGCGATTTGGTGTTGGTGCGTCGTATCTGTTGTAATGTTGGTGACTTCTTAGACATGTCCTCGCCAGATTGGTTTTCTTGACAGACGACTTCAGCAAAAGTGGATGAATTCCTGACTATCTCATCTGTAATATATTGGGTCCGTCCATCCTGTATCAGTTTAGCATCAACCTTTTCTTCGAGTACCCTCATTATATTAACCATGGTATCTAAGTCTGCTTTCGTTTGAGAAAATTGATCCAACAACAGTGCTATTGTATTTGCTTGGCTATCCATACGAGCCATCATATCGACTCGAAATTCTCTCAGTTCTTCCAGCAGAACAGCATCGGTATCCATAAAACAAGCCTTACTTCCCCTCTGAGTACTAACGTAATTCGTGGGAGAGGTGATGGTGGTCTTGGGTACATTATTCCCCCTAACTGGAGTTTCATTGTTCCCTCCTTTAGGAGTTGAGCATACACATTCCGGACATACCCATTTTTCCTTGTACGCTTGAGTAAATGTCTCAAACGCAATCGTACTTATTTTAAGACAAGCCAAGTGGTATTGCTTTTTGCATTTTGCATTCGAACATTCCATGTAAAAGTTTGTTATTATTGAACAACACGCGCCGCAATTATTGTTGGGCATTTTTGTTTTGCTATCCACACTTCAAATCGCAGCAGGTGTAAATAGTGCGCACTGTAGTGCGACAAAGACGAATTATTTCTTTTTCGCAGCCTGTCTCTTTCCCTCGAGGTGAGGAAGAGCCACCTCCGCGTTGACGAACGACGCGATCACAATTTATAGTTCACTCCACTTTAGTACGTAGAACACTTTATTGTTAATACACATGATGGATCAATATTGCATGTTATTATATTATTAATGCTCCATACTTTGGGTAAAAGAACGAAAAACACGTCTGCACTGATCGCATGCGAGCGGGTTATACATACCAGCTATTCCGATCCATATTTTACACTCGCTATGTAAATAATATGAACAAAAAAAAATGGATGTTGTGGTCACGTATAGGATATTATACTATCCAGTTTTTGCTATAAAATACTGTCTACCAATTTTTAACAACACCAGTATAATCAAAACTTTTTACTTGTTGTTTTAATAGCAGTGCATCCAACAGCAGTTGCGACGCCAAATGATTTTCACACTGCAATGTCCGTTGAGTTTAGCCGTAAAAGTTTTTGTTTCATGTGCAAGCCAAAATCTAACTTTTGTTTGCACACAATCCTGGCGATGTTGACTTTATATTGTAACTATAGAGGCCAGCTGCCGTATTTCAAATATTATATTGGGTACGTTGCTATTATTTGTCTGAAATCTCAAATATTTTTACGGCGCCAACTGTCCATTTCGGAATATGCTGTCTTGCAGCCGAAGTGAAGCCGAAGGAATAAGATTGCATATTTATTTGTTTTATTGTATAAATAAAGGCACTGTTCTGTTATTTTACCATCCGAACGAAGGAATATAAAATATTCTCATAGGGTATAACGTTCACTTACTATTGTGCTAATAATGAGAATCATGATTTTTATAAATTGTATTTATACAATTATTTATATCAATTTATATAATTATTCATTATTCAAGTAAATATGAAGATCTTAATTTTATCTAACATTCATGTACCACGTATTTACCTATATACTGCGATTAAATGTTTTGATTTGATAATTATTTTAAACATTCTTCATTCTTTTTCGTTAGTGACTAACCTGGTGTCAGAGTTTTTATAGCGCCCATGGGCTCTGACTTCGCTTTCATATGCCGTCGAGAAATATCTCTCAGGCTTCTCAGGTGGTTTCCTGACGATGTTTTCCTTCACCGTTTTCGAAGCAAGTGGTAATTAAACATTGTCTCATCGCATGATAACAATAATAATATAGGTTAAGTTTATAAAATAAAGAAAATTATTCAAAAAACAAAAAACCCGACTGCAAAAACACATAACTGAAAAGAGAAAAACAAGCATTATAATCTATAGAATTTTGGTATCGCAGGCGGGGACAAACAAAAGTTAGGTACACCATATTTCCGGTTATTATTGTTATATAATTATTATTGTCCCCGCCTGCGATACCAAAATTCTATAGATTATAATGCTTGTTTTACTCTTTTTTAGTTATGTGTTTTTGCAGTCGGGTTTTTTGTTTTTTGAATAATTTTCTTTATTTGAAGTTTTTTAGTTTTATTAATATATCTTAATTTGGAATTGACTCATTACCAGCTTTTATTTGATACCAATATTGTTGAAATTTATTTTAAAAAAAAACTTCCCCTCCCTTTTTTTTGTACTTGCAGATGCAATACATAAATATTATATAGCCTATGTCACTTCTACGATTAAGACGAATCTAACGACACCTCTTATGTTAAAATCCATCAAGCCGTTTAGGCTACAGAGCGTGCCAAAAAAAATAGACATACATACATACATACATACATACATATATACATACTCTCGAAAAACATTACCCTCCTTCTGGGGCAGTCGGGAAAAGATAAAATTTTCGAGACATTTTTTTTTAAACATATTCGTAAACAAAACCAATATTCTTTCGTAAGAGTAAACACCACGTCGCAATACTCAAAAGTCAGGATGTACTTACATACAGCAAGCACGCGTCAAATAAATGGAACCAATAAGATTGTTCACCTCCAATCTTTGTATCACAGGCCTATACGTCTCCGGTAATGCCCAATATGTCTCGGTAGGAAGTCGGTACGACTTTGACTTCCATCGAATTCCATTTAATGATACAATGTAGAATGTAGCTTCACTCGTTACGTCATTGTACGTGAGGGAAATTCCGAATACTTTGACAAAAGACGCGACAAGTTATGTAGCACCTTTTTTTTTTTCTGTGTGTGAGAAGTCTTCAAATAACTTCTCCGGCTCTGGGCGGAGCGGGAGGGCGTGTCAGACTCTTACTGACTAAAATCTACCCGTGTTCCTTCAGTTGTCTGTACGTTGCCAGGGCCCACGGTAACCCTTTAGGACTTTCCCGCAACCCCGGCAGGCATCTGCCCTAGCGGACCCCGTCAATTGTAAGTAAGTACACCCTGAATGAATTCAAATTCAAATATTTATTGGAACAAAAATAGGTTCACATTTTTTTTGTGTTTGTTAACAGCTAGTTTTAAAAAAACTGCGCGCGTGACCATAAGCGGCCACCTCCAAGACAAGACGTCGGGTTCCTAAAATTTATTATACAAAAACAATCAAACAAGAAGTGCACAATAAAAAGGTGGCTGTATAACCAACCAGTAAGCGGTAATATTCTTCCAGACATTAAAACTCATCAAAGGGATTTCTGAACATGGTTTAAATAACCGAATTTGGAAACATCACAATGCAATATTTGAGTTTTAAACCGATTGGATTTCGTGTGAACTAGTTCCGCAAAACTATATGTGTTTCAGTTTCCACGCGAATCTGAATATGAAATACCAAATTTTCATTGAACCTTGGTGTTTTTGTGAACACTATGTCATATGTTTTAGAATTTGTCAGAATATTTAGATAGCTTTGTGGAATAAAATTGCTCGCAAAATAACATAGCGCTTGTTTTCCCCGAAGGGTTATGCAGAGATGTATATTGTACACCCACATTTTATCAGTTATTTTTAAGTCCCACGTAATAGAGGATAAGCAACTTCGGGCTGCTACTGAGAAGTTCCTGAAAAAACCCAGTAACACTTTGCACGACCTGGCGCTGTGAGTGCGCTGTCTTACGGATTTTCGATCAGGTCACGTGTCCTGTGTCCGCGAGTTTAACATTTTTTACCCTTCCCAAAAAAAGTGCACAACTTCGCAAAGAAGTTTTCACTTCAATAAATATTTACAATATTTTATCTCTAAAAGAACGCGATGTTAGACTGTATAAAAAATACAAAAAAAAAATCTCATTGTACTTTATTTACATCAGATCTGCCGGATCTGCAATATAGTGCCTTACAAATTTTTTTTTTACTGATCCAACCAAATCAAGTCACCGCGGCTTCTTGTGAAGTAGGTTCTCAAAACAATCTACGCTATTTATTCTTTAAAACAAATTTAGAAACCTGAAACAGGAATAAGCACAAACACACGTACTTACATACATAATGTACATACACTTCTGGTTCCATTGTACACCCGTAGGCGAAAGCGTACGTACTTGGTAGCTGCAATAGTACTTACATTTAGAAGAAATGGCTTCCTAGTCCACTTACGAGCAATGCGGTGAACTGTTTTCCTTCCAGCGTTAGAGTAAATATTATAAATTGTAGGATTATTGTTCCTTTATGTGTTTAAAACCTGTCCACATATGTATGTAAGATTATATACATCAAACTTTGCTGTAATAAAATTGTGAAGGCTATGCCGAAAGTTGTACTATCAGGAAAATTATTGTTTGGCAAATTAACCAACTGAAATTGTCCCTAATATATTCAAATCTCAATTTATTGTCACAATGAAATGGAATGGATATGAAATGGCTTTAGTACGGTGATTTTTCGTAATGTTAAAATCTGCTAACAAGATATTTCCCAGACAGTGCCTGAAAACTTTTTTCAAAATTCGTCGACCTTCTACTCCACCTACAATAATTTACTTCCAACCGAAAAAACTATTCGAAATATACGAAAATAAAGAACTACATACACAGTTAAAGGTAAAAAATCAATCGGTAGAGAATCGTTTAAGAACTACCTACATTTAAATATTCAAACTATGAAAATCCACCACCATATTCGGTCAACGATTCACAAACCGTTCTCGGCGGGAACGCCCGAAGATTCCCAAGGGACCTCGGGCGCCATCGCAACTGCAACCGCCACAGAACAAATTCAATTTTGTTCGTTGTCGTATTTGCCCAGTCCATTTTGGTATTGCCAGATAGTCAAGACTGATAGGAGAAAAGTAGATTTATTCTGCGACACAAAGAGATTTCTCGCAATGGTTTTTAAGTAACACGTTTTATTTCAAGAGATGTAGCTTAGGGAACACTCTAGGTAATCTATGAGTATTGTAGGCTGCGCTTCTTCGAATAAACTGGTTTTTACTTTACATGGATGAGCACTTTGTCTAGTAAAAGCCCATCAGGGGACTACAATACTAGAATAAATTGTAGAACTTATTCTAAAAGAGGTAATGTATTTTTGAAAGTAGAAACCTTAATGCTTTCTCGAAATCTTATACGAACTGTATTTTTTTCTATTTATCAAGAACAATTTTATATTGTGTTTGATACATTACAATTCAATCTTCCTAGCCTTTTTTTCCAACTATCTTGGGGTCGGCTTCCAGTCTTACCAGATGCAGCTGAAAACCAGTATTTTACATGAAGCGACTGCCTATCTGACCTCCACAACCCAGTAACTGGGTAATACGAT
This sequence comes from Conistra vaccinii, assembly GCA_948150665.1. NCBI lineage: Eukaryota > Metazoa > Arthropoda > Insecta > Lepidoptera > Noctuidae > Conistra > Conistra vaccinii. The sequence continues at coordinate 2,674,302 of OX411324.1, forward strand.
ACCCCTTGGTAAGACTGGTGTCCGATTTTAGGGCTTCTGACGACTCGTAACGACTGTCAAAGATCCACGAATGACAGCCGGGACCAACGGCTTAACGTGCTTTCCGAGGCACGGAGGAGTCTCGGTATGTGAAGATGGTCACCCATCCACTGACCAACCCCGGCAAGCGTAGCTTAACCTGATGGATCGACCCGTGCGGCTTGTTATTACTTAGCCACGAGCTCCTCCATATTACAATAAAATTATACACCATAATTAATAGGTAATATTAATATAAATTCTAAAAATCAGATTGTTCACTCCGCAAAATCATTTAAATAAAATGCGACTCTTGCTACGACACAATAAAGAGCAATTCAGGTCACACAGCACTAATTACCTACAGTTATGTTCACCTAGAAAATGACTCTCTTTCTATCGCGTAAGTTTTAGATCTTCTGACTACGTTACAATCACTGAATTGGCCCAAAAAGGCGAGCCCGCCACGTACTTGTAGTTTCGTACCTGAAATGCGTTTTTTACTGATTTAAAACTGCTAAATGACGTGTGCCCATTCACGGATTAACAGCCCCATTGAATTTACAATAGGACACTAAAGGAGAAAATCCACTGCTACATTAACGCTAGTCTGAAATTACCATTCTAAAATGGACAAATATGTCTTCTGAAGTCATTATGGAACGGTCATTAACACTCGGGTTAGCCTCCCAGGTATTGCATAAGTAATGTTACTGCCACCATTCTGTCACACAAGACATTGATCCTTCATAATAAACACGGAAACATGACACCGATGTCTATTCTATTCTATTTTGAGTAAATGTTGATTATTCTGCCAATGTCTAAAGTTTGTTGGAAAAACAAAGGTGCATAATTAACAAAAAAACATTACAAAAAAATAACAAATAAAATTCTTCGATTGATACAGTTGAACATAATGTAGATCTTGTTGGGTTAGTACGGGACTGAAACAAACAAAAAATATAAATAATAAAATATTATAATTGTTATAATATAAAATGTACCTACGCATAGACACCGATGTCACTTGACCAAGGTACAAAACCGTAGCGAACGGAGACGTTTCGGCGGCCGCTACTGGAGGCGGCACTGTCAACAATTTCTAAGCTCGCACTACGACACTAATGACGTACAGAAACTGACAGCAGTCCGTGACAGAAGTTGTGCGTTTAACGCTCCGATACAACCGCCATCTCTAGACGCTGCCGATTCATTGCTCTGTTCACAAGACGTTGATCCTCAACACAACTTCAGCTGATGCTTGACAAACGTTAAAAATAAACCTAAAAATAATTAAAACCTCATTTTAGAAAATAAATGAATATTCAAGCATCAGAACGAAAGAGAAAACTTCAATTTTAATATAAATAACGTGGACTATAGCTGCAAGCCTCCGCTTTGTCGTGGCATTAAAAATAGAAAAGAAATCAGTCGACATCTGCAAATAAGGAAATTATGAAACCGCAGCAAAACGTCGGCATTCACCCTTTGTTTCTTCAACACCTTTTATTCAACGCTCTGGAGTTTTTAATCAAAAACTCACTACTATTTTATTTTTCGAGAATATTTTTAATTACGTTTTTGCTGTTAAGATAGGTAGTAAGAACTGACGATATTATTACCGTTGTAATTAAAGAGTACTTTGTATGCATTAAACTAATAAGGAAACAGTTTGTTCATTAGAGATTTATAACCTACCTAGTGTCAATTATAATTGATGTTGAATATAAAACGAATTTTTGGATGAAATTACCGTGCTAAATTCGTTGATTTGGCAAGGAACATTAATGCATTCATTAGTGTACTCAGTTTGGAACTGATTTTACAGGTAGGCCACCCATTGGTTCGATATTGATGGCTTCTGATGATTCAATTAATGATGATGAATAAAAAAATATAAAAGGTTTTAAGGAATTTAAGAAGTTAAGTGTTAAAAAAATATATTTTTCAATAACGCCGTGAGTCGAAAAAGAAAAACAGAATTTGACTTACTTGAAAATATTTTTAGAACTTCAAATATCCTAATCCTACTAAGAGTAATACTACAAAGAGAGTTTATAGACTGCCACTAGCGGCATTCTATCCTCTATCAGATAAAGTGCCGCTAGTGGCAAAATAGTGGCGCTGCCTCGGCCCGGCTAAAGTGCCATAAGCATTGCATTGTCACTGTCACTGAGTTACTGTCACTTGTTATTTTGTTTGATTGTTGAGGTTAGTTCGCTGTAAACACCACATTCCCAAAACATTACTTTCTCTTGTGCCTAAACGGACCCTGGCCCCCCTGGACCCGTTCTGTGGTCACAGTTCTAACCTCACCTACCTTTCTGCTATTGTCATTTGCTAAGCCAACGGGTTATGACTACACTTAAGTTTAGCGGGCTATAGATGAAAGAAATAAACATAAGCCTCTCCTCAAAAATTAATAATTCATCTTTAGATATAATTATCAAAAACAAATACGATCAATCAATACAAAGGGTAGCGAACTAACCTTAAAATAAAAGAAAATAACAAGTGACAGTGACAATGACAATGCAATGCTTACGGCTCTTTGGCCGGGCCGAGGCAGCGCCACTATTATGCTGCAAATAGCGGCACTCTACACTCTTCCTATCATAAATGCGAAAGTGAGCTTGTTTGTTTGTTACGCTTTCACGCCAAAACGGCTGAACGGATTTTGATGAAATTTGGCACATGGGTAGACCATGACCTGGTTTAAAACATGGAGTATTTTTTTACCTGATATTTCCACGGAATCGAGACTTTTACGGATAAAACCGCGGTGCGCAGCTATGTAGTATTATAAAAAACTATGACATGCAAGCTAAATGGTAACGTTAATTTTTTTTACAATTTGCTAAATAATATTTTATTATGCAGCCGCAAATTAAATAATTAATATAATAACCTACTAAACCCAGCGTTATTTAATTACTAAATAATTTAACAACCATATTGTAACTCACACATTAAACCAACACTACACTGCAACTTAGATTGCTTAGTGGACCAATGTATTCTTAATCTGTTCTGCATAATCCCTCTCATTGCTCCGTATGATCCGATCAGGTCACGTGTCCTGTGTCCGCGAGTTTAACATTTTTTACCCTTCCCAAAAAAAGTGCACAACTTCGCAAAGAAGTTTTCACTTCAATAAATATTTACAATATTTTATCTCTAAAAGAACGCGATGTTAGACTGTATAAAAAATACAAAAAAAAAATCTCATTGTACTTTATTTACATCAGATCTGCCGGATCTGCAATATAGTGCCTTACAAATTTTTTTTTTACTGATCCAACCAAATCAAGTCACCGCGGCTTCTTGTGAAGTAGGTTCTCAAAACAATCTACGCTATTTATTCTTTAAAACAAATTTAGAAACCTGAAACAGGAATAAGCACAAACACACGTACTTACATACATAATGTACATACACTTCTGGTTCCATTGTACACCCGTAGGCGAAAGCGTACGTACTTGGTAGCTGCAATAGTACTTACATTTAGAAGAAATGGCTTCCTAGTCCACTTACGAGCAATGCGGTGAACTGTTTTCCTTCCAGCGTTAGAGTAAATATTATAAATTGTAGGATTATTGTTCCTTTATGTGTTTAAAACCTGTCCACATATGTATGTAAGATTATATACATCAAACTTTGCTGTAATAAAATTGTGAAGGCTATGCCGAAAGTTGTACTATCAGGAAAATTATTGTTTGGCAAATTAACCAACTGAAATTGTCCCTAATATATTCAAATCTCAATTTATTGTCACAATGAAATGGAATGGATATGAAATGGCTTTAGTACGGTGATTTTTCGTAATGTTAAAATCTGCTAACAAGATATTTCCCAGACAGTGCCTGAAAACTTTTTTCAAAATTCGTCGACCTTCTACTCCACCTACAATAATTTACTTCCAACCGAAAAAACTATTCGAAATATACGAAAATAAAGAACTACATACACAGTTAAAGGTAAAAAATCAATCGGTAGAGAATCGTTTAAGAACTACCTACATTTAAATATTCAAACTATGAAAATCCACCACCATATTCGGTCAACGATTCACAAACCGTTCTCGGCGGGAACGCCCGAAGATTCCCAAGGGACCTCGGGCGCCATCGCAACTGCAACCGCCACAGAACAAATTCAATTTTGTTCGTTGTCGTATTTGCCCAGTCCATTTTGGTATTGCCAGATAGTCAAGACTGATAGGAGAAAAGTAGATTTATTCTGCGACACAAAGAGATTTCTCGCAATGGTTTTTAAGTAACACGTTTTATTTCAAGAGATGTAGCTTAGGGAACACTCTAGGTAATCTATGAGTATTGTAGGCTGCGCTTCTTCGAATAAACTGGTTTTTACTTTACATGGATGAGCACTTTGTCTAGTAAAAGCCCATCAGGGGACTACAATACTAGAATAAATTGTAGAACTTATTCTAAAAGAGGTAATGTATTTTTGAAAGTAGAAACCTTAATGCTTTCTCGAAATCTTATACGAACTGTATTTTTTTCTATTTATCAAGAACAATTTTATATTGTGTTTGATACATTACAATTCAATCTTCCTAGCCTTTTTTTCCAACTATCTTGGGGTCGGCTTCCAGTCTTACCAGATGCAGCTGAAAACCAGTATTTTACATGAAGCGACTGCCTATCTGACCTCCACAACCCAGTAACTGGGTAATACGATACCCCTTGGTAAGACTGGTGTCCGATTTTAGGGCTTCTGACGACTCGTAACGACTGTCAAAGATCCACGAATGACAGCCGGGACCAACGGCTTAACGTGCTTTCCGAGGCACGGAGGAGTCTCGGTATGTGAAGATGGTCACCCATCCACTGACCAACCCCGGCAAGCGTAGCTTAACCTGATGGATCGACCCGTGCGGCTTGTTATTACTTAGCCACGAGCTCCTCCATATTACAATAAAATTATACACCATAATTAATAGGTAATATTAATATAAATTCTAAAAATCAGATTGTTCACTCCGCAAAATCATTTAAATAAAATGCGACTCTTGCTACGACACAATAAAGAGCAATTCAGGTCACACAGCACTAATTACCTACAGTTATGTTCACCTAGAAAATGACTCTCTTTCTATCGCGTAAGTTTTAGATCTTCTGACTACGTTACAATCACTGAATTGGCCCAAAAAGGCGAGCCCGCCACGTACTTGTAGTTTCGTACCTGAAATGCGTTTTTTACTGATTTAAAACTGCTAAATGACGTGTGCCCATTCACGGATTAACAGCCCCATTGAATTTACAATAGGACACTAAAGGAGAAAATCCACTGCTACATTAACGCTAGTCTGAAATTACCATTCTAAAATGGACAAATATGTCTTCTGAAGTCATTATGGAACGGTCATTAACACTCGGGTTAGCCTCCCAGGTATTGCATAAGTAATGTTACTGCCACCATTCTGTCACACAAGACATTGATCCTTCATAATAAACACGGAAACATGACACCGATGTCTATTCTATTCTATTTTGAGTAAATGTTGATTATTCTGCCAATGTCTAAAGTTTGTTGGAAAAACAAAGGTGCATAATTAACAAAAAAACATTACAAAAAAATAACAAATAAAATTCTTCGATTGATACAGTTGAACATAATGTAGATCTTGTTGGGTTAGTACGGGACTGAAACAAACAAAAAATATAAATAATAAAATATTATAATTGTTATAATATAAAATGTACCTACGCATAGACACCGATGTCACTTGACCAAGGTACAAAACCGTAGCGAACGGAGACGTTTCGGCGGCCGCTACTGGAGGCGGCACTGTCAACAATTTCTAAGCTCGCACTACGACACTAATGACGTACAGAAACTGACAGCAGTCCGTGACAGAAGTTGTGCGTTTAACGCTCCGATACAACCGCCATCTCTAGACGCTGCCGATTCATTGCTCTGTTCACAAGACGTTGATCCTCAACACAACTTCAGCTGATGCTTGACAAACGTTAAAAATAAACCTAAAAATAATTAAAACCTCATTTTAGAAAATAAATGAATATTCAAGCATCAGAACGAAAGAGAAAACTTCAATTTTAATATAAATAACGTGGACTATAGCTGCAAGCCTCCGCTTTGTCGTGGCATTAAAAATAGAAAAGAAATCAGTCGACATCTGCAAATAAGGAAATTATGAAACCGCAGCAAAACGTCGGCATTCACCCTTTGTTTCTTCAACACCTTTTATTCAACGCTCTGGAGTTTTTAATCAAAAACTCACTACTATTTTATTTTTCGAGAATATTTTTAATTACGTTTTTGCTGTTAAGATAGGTAGTAAGAACTGACGATATTATTACCGTTGTAATTAAAGAGTACTTTGTATGCATTAAACTAATAAGGAAACAGTTTGTTCATTAGAGATTTATAACCTACCTAGTGTCAATTATAATTGATGTTGAATATAAAACGAATTTTTGGATGAAATTACCGTGCTAAATTCGTTGATTTGGCAAGGAACATTAATGCATTCATTAGTGTACTCAGTTTGGAACTGATTTTACAGGTAGGCCACCCATTGGTTCGATATTGATGGCTTCTGATGATTCAATTAATGATGATGAATAAAAAAATATAAAAGGTTTTAAGGAATTTAAGAAGTTAAGTGTTAAAAAAATATATTTTTCAATAACGCCGTGAGTCGAAAAAGAAAAACAGAATTTGACTTACTTGAAAATATTTTTAGAACTTCAAATATCCTAATCCTACTAAGAGTAATACTACAAAGAGAGTTTATAGACTGCCACTAGCGGCATTCTATCCTCTATCAGATAAAGTGCCGCTAGTGGCAAAATAGTGGCGCTGCCTCGGCCCGGCTAAAGTGCCATAAGCATTGCATTGTCACTGTCACTGAGTTACTGTCACTTGTTATTTTGTTTGATTGTTGAGGTTAGTTCGCTGTAAACACCACATTCCCAAAACATTACTTTCTCTTGTGCCTAAACGGACCCTGGCCCCCCTGGACCCGTTCTGTGGTCACAGTTCTAACCTCACCTACCTTTCTGCTATTGTCATTTGCTAAGCCAACGGGTTATGACTACACTTAAGTTTAGCGGGCTATAGATGAAAGAAATAAACATAAGCCTCTCCTCAAAAATTAATAATTCATCTTTAGATATAATTATCAAAAACAAATACGATCAATCAATACAAAGGGTAGCGAACTAACCTTAAAATAAAAGAAAATAACAAGTGACAGTGACAATGACAATGCAATGCTTACGGCTCTTTGGCCGGGCCGAGGCAGCGCCACTATTATGCTGCAAATAGCGGCACTCTACACTCTTCCTATCATAAATGCGAAAGTGAGCTTGTTTGTTTGTTACGCTTTCACGCCAAAACGGCTGAACGGATTTTGATGAAATTTGGCACATGGGTAGACCATGACCTGGTTTAAAACATGGAGTATTTTTTTACCTGATATTTCCACGGAATCGAGACTTTTACGGATAAAACCGCGGTGCGCAGCTATGTAGTATTATAAAAAACTATGACATGCAAGCTAAATGGTAACGTTAATTTTTTTTACAATTTGCTAAATAATATTTTATTATGCAGCCGCAAATTAAATAATTAATATAATAACCTACTAAACCCAGCGTTATTTAATTACTAAATAATTTAACAACCATATTGTAACTCACACATTAAACCAACACTACACTGCAACTTAGATTGCTTAGTGGACCAATGTATTCTTAATCTGTTCTGCATAATCCCTCTCATTGCTCCGTATGGCGTAAACACAGCAATGTGGATTAGAGGTTCCGCAGCTTAAATAAACACACTCATGATAGGATTTCAATTGAAGTAACATTTACTGTGTACATTTCTATTGGAAAATACCGTTCACAGTTTAAGCCTGATGAAGTTTTTAATTGGTACAAGGAAGTTGGATGGCGCTGTGTGATTATTTTGTTTGTTCTACCTTCGAGATTTTATTAAGAGTCTACTGAATAAGACTGTTTTCTGTCGGGACAAAAGTTTGTTGTTGCGAATTCAAGTTGGCATGTTTGACAGTTGATTCCTTTGATTGCCAACCAATCTAATTATTTTCAAACTGACAGTGCTTACAACAAAAGTGACAGTTTATAGCTGTCTAGGTAGTAGCTGAAAGTTGGAAACGTCGCAAATAGGTGTCAAATATTTCGCTGTTTTGATTAATTTGGCAATATCACTGCATGGAAATATGAAATGTGGCTAACTAGCGAACTAGAATATTAATAATGAATTGCAATTATGACACTGAATTTGACGTTATAACTGTTTTAGGTGTAAAAAGGAATTCGGAAATTTTCCAAATACTTTTTTACATCTAAAACTAAATATTCGGTGCGACGATATTAATTATTGCATTTCGTTGTCAATATTTTAGTTCACTAGTTAGCTATATTTCTTATTTTCCTACAGTAATATTGCCAAATTAATCAAAATAGCGAAATATTTGACAGCTATTTGCGACTTTGACCACTTTCTGTATTCTTAACAAAAAAATCGTACTAACAGTGCTAAAAAGAATAGTGACAGGTTATAGCTGCCTAGCGAGTTTGCATCTTAAACTAAGCCCAGGTTCGCACGGGCGTGTTTTTATCGCGGCGATTTTTAAAGTGAAAACTTTTTTAGGCGCGATGAGCACTTTTTGGGTGAACAAAAATCATGGAACTGGCGTCATCGTCACCAAAGGCGCGTTGAGCACTTTTTTTGTTGACAGCGCACTCTGTTTTTAAGCTATTGCATAGCTTCTATCGCGGGCCTTGAGCGTGGAGACCTAATCCAGAAATTTCGTAACGAAAATACTACCTAAGAAAAGAGTGTTTTGTATTGAAAATTATGTTTAACTGCTTGACAACAAAGTTCAAATTTACTTAAACGAATGATACGAGAGTGTTGCAACTATTGAAAATTATGTTTAACTGTTTGACAATAACACAGTCAATACACAACACAGCGATACTACACATTATTAATACATCCTTTCTTGCCTTATACTTTATTAATTACCCACTGTTTTATTTAAATCAATACCTGTAATTGTAGAGTAGTAATATTCTTTGATCCATAGTATATAATTTTCTCTGAAATCCCAAAAATTATTTGCCTGATTATTTGACAGCCGAATGCATAACAGATTCGCATTGCGCCCGCGCGCGCCGCGTCCCTTCGCTTGTCACCACAGATAATTAAGTCTTTATCATGGACAAGTGATGTTGGAACGTCGTCGGGCGTAAGTAGATTTATATATAATTATTTTCTATCTGTATGGAATAGATTTAATTTTGTTTATTATTATCTTTTTTACTGTTTTATTTATTTATTTTGTTACCCCCTAGTGGGACCTATCTAAGTCCGTGGGTGTGTCCGTGACATCACAGTGGGCCCTATCAGAATACCAGCGCTGCGGTATTTATTATTTCTATACCGCAGCATTATGCTGAGATTGGAGCCTTTTTGGCCTCGCACAGGTGATTAATTTTGTAAAGGACGATGCGTTAAAACGTCCCCCCAAACCTTACACCGACCAACAGATTTAAAATGTATCTCAGTCCAACCATCTTGGTAAGGTGATCAATTTTTACTATGACGACATCTGTCAAAAATATGGGATATCCCAGAAAAATCATGTTTTAATGTTATTATTTTTGGCACAAAATAACATGTTGTAAACCATATCTTTGATTTTTAATCACTATTTTTACTGCTAAATAATGGCTAGTATCGTCTGTGAGCTGTTTCACTCTATGGCCTGACGGATGTTCTCGTCAATTGTTAGGTTAGGTTAGGTTAGCCTAACCTAACCTGCTGTTTTCTTTAATATTTTGTACAATTACGCAATCACAAGGATACGGTGATGCTGTTCATCTTTGAGTAGTTCCATGTAGCTACCTTGAAAATCCAAGATCAGTAAGTTGATCACTGTACTGTACTGTCACTAACCTAACCTAGGTTAGGTTAGCTTAGGTTAGGTTAGGTTTTGGCGAAAAGGCGTGTCACCTACAGGGGACGTGACGGCGGGTGTTGGCACGATATATTATGTCGTGCGGTATTCCACAGTGCTCGGTCCTGGGCCCACTTCTGTGGAACATCAATTGTCAAAACGTCCCCCCAAACCTTACACCGACCAACAGATTTAAAATGTATCTCAGTCCAACCATCTTGGTAAGGTGATCAATTTTTACTATGACGACATCTGTCAAAAATATGGGATATCCCAGAAAAATCATGTTTTAATGTTATTATTTTTGGCACAAAATAACATGTTGTAAACCATATCTTTGATTTTTAATCACTATTTTTACTGCTAAATAATGGCTAGTATCGTCTGTGAGCTGTTTCACTCTATGGCCTGACGGATATTCTCGTCAATTCTTAGGTTAGGTTAGGTTAGCCTAACCTAACTCACTTTTTTCTTTTAATCTTTTGTACAATTACCCAATCACAAGAATACACAAATGCTGTTCATTATTCAGGAGTGCCATGTGACCTTCAAAATTCAAGATCAGTTTATCACTGTTAGGTTAGGTTAGGTTATGTTCACTGCGTCCATTGTCGGGAGGACACGGCGCGGCATACATTGGCAGAGTTTGCCGCGTGGGAGGAGCCGCGCCGTGCCCTCTTCCAGCCCCCCTAAATGGGTCCAGGGGCGACGGATTCGGGGACATCCGTCGCCCCCCATCACACAGGACCCGAGATGGCGGCGCGTAGTGTTCCACGCGCGCCACTCTAAGACGTAACGGGGGGAGTTTGCACTCCTCACTCCCCCTACGGGACGGGGCCCGCAGAGTGCGGGCCGTCACCAGTCCGGGGCAGCGGAAGTTGCAATTTGCTCCCGCAGCCCCCCGACGCAAGTGTGCGAGGGAACACCGGGGTGGTTTTAGTCAGTAAGAGTCTGAGAGACCCCTTCGCCCACCCCAGGGCGGAGGACATCCATGAGGATTTCCACCCCGAGAAAAAAAAAAAAAAAAAAGGTAAGGATGGGTAAGGTTAGGTTAGGTTAGGTTAGCCAACCAAAATGTTTTTTGTTATTACAAAAAATCCCATTGATTTCGCAATTGAACAAGACAGTAAGTTTTTTTCTGGATCCTTATAAACATATTGGCATGTATCACATGGCTGTTGGAGGGGGGGGACGGGGTCCGACCCACAATGCGGGCCACCACATGCCCGTGAGTCTCGCACCTCACTCCTGCTGCGACGTCAAAAAGGGGCGCGCTTGGAACACTACGTGCCGCCACTACGGGTCCTTCTGGAAGGGAGGCGGTGGACCTCCCCGAGTCCGCTGTCCCTATAGACCTGTTTACGGGGGCTGGTAGAGGGCGAGGTTAGGTTAGCCTAACCTAACCCACTTTTTTCTTTTAATCTTTTGTACAATTACCCAATCACAAGAATACACAAATGCTGTTCATCATTCAGGAGTGCCATGTGACCTTCAAAATTCAAGATCAGTTTATCACTGTTAGGTTAGGTTAGGTTAGGTTATGTTAGGTTAGGTTAGGTAAGGATGGGTAAGGTTAGGTTAGGTTAGGTTAGCCAACCAAAATGTTTTTTGTTATTACAAAAAAATCCCATTGATTTTGCAATTGAACAAGACAGTAAGTCTTTTTCTGGATCCTTATAAACATATTGGCATGTATCACATGGCTGTTGGAGGGGGGGGACGGGGTCCATACAAAATTGGTCATGGTCCTTTCACAAATACTCCGTTTTGTTTATATTTTCTTGTTTATTATGTTTTTAGAATTGCTGTCTGTATTTCCTGTGCGTGTCCCAAATAAAATATTTTTCTTTCTTTCTTTTTTGACAACAAAGTTCAAATTTACTTAGACGAATGATACGAGAGTGTTGTATTGAAAATTATGTTTAACTGTTTGACAATAAAGTTCAAATTTACTTAGACGAATGATCCTTGACTATTAATAGTTAAATTAAAACCTTTTTATTAGTTTGATGTTCCCATTACGTTGTGTCAAGTTTTAAAAACTATAAATGTGAATAACAATTCCTGTCAATGTCATCATTGCTATTTCTTGTATTCGGGTTAATATTTTACAATTGCGTAAGTTGATAAAAAATGCTATGCAATAGCTTCGCCGGGGCAGTCCCCGAGTGCCACACGTCTTTTTTTTTTAATGGAGCTACAGTTTTCATTCTTGTACTGACAGCATGCCACATAAATTCCTGAAAGTTTTGGTAGATGGCGTTACTTAGTTTTCACTTCTAACGGCTTCTATTTTTTTTTCTCGTATTGGATTTTTGACGTTCTGCTTAGCGCCGAGAGTTGAATATCCAACATTGTGTATTTTTGACGCGCTGGGATACGTGCTGAATGTGCTCTGTTGGATTCTCAATGCTCTGCTCAATACGGAGAGTTGAAAATCCAGGGTACGAAAAAAAATCGCCGTGATACGACATGTCCGTGCCTACCTGGGCTTAAGCTTTTAAAGAACATGTTCTGACATGTTACTTAAATACACTCTAAACAAGCAAAAGGAGTATGTTAGGATCGTAGCGACGTTAGGACTTTCTGCCAACCCCAAGGGAAGAAACGAAGGTGAAGAAGAATGTATGTTCTGATATTAGATACGTCTAAACTTGGAGTCGACCGCACGTCAATAGTAACATCTTGACCTGGAGCTGGCCTAGTGTAGTACGGAGTTTTAACAGATTCAGAGGCCAGCTTACACTGTGCAATAACTTGGATCTATGTTTGTAACATGCATGTTTTTTTTGAGGTATGAGGAACAAGGTGTAAAGTTCACTCATCCTCTATAGAAACGGGAGTATCCTCCGACCAGAGTGTCGTCTCTGGCGGGCAGCTATCCAACTATTGATGTCGGGGAAGTTATATTAAGTTATGTAGAATATGCTGTTTGCGCGGTAAACTCCAATTGCGCGATGCAGGATTTGTGTGACGTCAGGTCATGTTTTATACGTAATTCGCATGTGGCGATATAGATGCCCGCCACATTTTTATCAAATACATAATTATATAAATAGAGCACGCGTAGCATGACTACATAGAAACGGGTTTCCTACGGGTGTTTTCGACGGAAGAATAGACCAAATGACAGATTGTCTATTCTTCCGTCGACAAAATCTTTTTCTGGTGGTTAATGGTGGAAATTACCACTGAAATGCGGCCTATTGTACCCTATAGAAAATCTTTAACTACGTAAAAATGGTAGTTTTACAAAAAATAACAATAAAATTATTTATTTACTTAGTGAAAGTCATTATTCGTTTTTCTCTACCATCCAAAGTTTTAAATTACAGTCCACTAACTTAATTAAAAATTCTGTAAATATTGCTCAGGGCCCGAAAAAAAACCATTAAAAGTGGTACCGTCATCAATAATTCCATCGTTCCAAGACACCTTATATTACATCAACTGCTTGTTAATTATATGTTGCTGTCGGTCTGTCTGTTAACCTAAATTTGAGCTTGAATTTGAGCAATTTGGCTTGAGTGGACAGTGACAATGTAATCCCATCGCACTGATTATCATAGACGTTGATACGAATTAGTTGCTGTGTATCGTGTGGTTGTTAATGCATGAATTAATCGATTGTTTAAATTTTAATTAAACTTTGTTTTGACTGGGCGAATCCTCTTTTGATTCCGTATGTAAATTGGCAAATTATGGCATTTTACTAGTCGAATTTAGTTTACCTACGCCTAACTCCTAATAATGTAGGTAATTTATCAAACATTAGCTTTTACTTACGGCTACGCCCGCGTGGACGTCGAAAATTATCCTACTGAAACGTACGACCAGGATAAAATGTATCCTAAAGAGGTAAACTATCTGTGTACCAAATTTCAAACCAGTCCATTAGAATCAGTTCAGCCGTTTTTGCGTGATTGAGTAATAAACATCCAAATATTCAAACTTTCACATTATTTATAATATTAGTAGGAACAGTAAGATAGTAGGATTTACTATTCAAACTGGGATTAGTTTGACATATAAAACTTTGAAATAAAGATCGTAAATCTATCCTACTTATATTTGGTGATTTTTATTATTTAGGTATGTTTCCTAACTTAGTGAGGAGGGACTTATGGCTAAGCACTAACAGCCGCACGGGTCGATCGATCAGGTTAAGCTACGCTTGCCGCGGTTGGTTCATAGATGGGTGACCATCTTTACATACCAAGACCCCGTGTCTCGGAAAGCACGTTGAGCCGTTGGTCCCGACTGTCATTCGTGGATCTTTGTAGATCAGATATTTCAGAGTCTGGGTCTGTGTTCTTATTTATTCAATTTTCGAATCTTATAGTGATGATACTAATAAAATGTCAGCCCATGATTTTTTTCTTTGACGCCTTTTTACCTTCTTTGTAAAGGCCCTCAATTTAGTACAAACTTTTATTTTAGTCAAATATGTGCTCAAAAGCATCACCAGTTTTCTATTTCTGTATTCTCGTAGCCCTGCCTAAATTTGTACAGTATATTCCTAAACTGTCCAGTGGTGCCTCGAATCTCTCAGCCGTACAACTGTTGATACTGTTTATACTGCACTGTGGCTTGCATTCACGGCCGAATGAAGACTACGTCCAAACGCTAAGGTATATAGTGGTTGCATTTCACGAGCGCACGTCAATCGTTGCAAATTGAACTTTATGGCATTGACATAAAGTTAAACGACTTGGTTGGTAACGCCTGTAAGGTATTGGTTTAAATCTCGCAGACTTTGGGGTTGTGTTAGTCAACTATGGACTTGGTCGGTAGTCATTTGTTTACTTCTAAATAGATTGACCTGGTTTTAGTAAACAGATTATCCTGTTTTTTTGTGTAAACGATATCTACTCTTTTATTTTAGACCTTCATTGATCTTTCTAAGCTACTGCCACTCTTTTTTCTACACCAAAAACCTTGGTGTATGTTTTTTGTTGTTGTTGTAAAGGCATAAATATAAATTTTTAAGCTATTGCATAGCTTCTATCGCGGGCCTTGAGCGTGGAGACCTAATCCAGAAATTTCGTAACGAAAATACTACTTAGGAAAGAGTGTTTTTTTGTATTGAAAATTAAGTTTAACTGCTTGACAACAAAGTTCAAATTTACTTAAACGAATGATACGAGAGTGTTGTATTGAAAATTATGTTTAACTGTTTGACAACAAAGTTCAAATTTACTTAGACGAATGATACGAGAGTGTTGTTTTGAAAATTATGTTTAACTGTTTGACAATAAAGTTCAAATTTACTTAGACGAATGATCCTTGACTATTAATAGTTAAATTAAAACCTTTTTATTAGTTTGATGTCAAGTTATAAAAACTATAAATGTGAATAACAGTTCCTGTCAATGTCATCATTGCTATTTCTTGTATTCGGGTTAATATTTTACAATTGCGTAAGTTGATAAAAAATGCTATGCAATAGCTTCGCCGGGGCAGTCCCCGAGTGCCACACGTCTTTTTTTTTTACTTGCGGGCTTCTGGCTACCCTAAATTACTGTCAAAGATAACAGCCAACGATTTAAGACGAATGATCAGTTAAATTAAAACCTTTTTATTAGTTTGATGTTCCCATTACGTTGTGTCAAGTTTTAAAAACTATAAATGTGAATAACAGTTCCTGTCAATGTCATCATTGCTATTTCTATATAATAGATTATGTATTTACATGATTTAAAACCTAACAGACTTAAATAAATAATAATAATATGTACAAGTATTGTTACCGCCGGGGTGCCAGCTGTTTTAGAACCCAATGGCTTGGCACGCGACGATGGGAAGAGACCAGACGGAATGACCATAATACCTTGGAAGGTAGGTAGGCCTTTGGTGTGGGATGCAACGTGTGTCGACACCCTTGCGCCATCCCATCTTCCTAGCACGGCGAGCTGTGCTGGGGCTGCTGCTGCAGGTGCGCAAAACCTCAAACGGCGCAAATATTCCAATCTTATTGGGAATTATATGTTTGAGCCGTTTGGGGTTGAAACACTTGGTCCATGGGGTCCGAGTGCCCACTTGGTTTTTCAAGACATCGCCAAGCGGTTGGTCGACTCTTCACGTGACCAGAGGACTGGCCTATTCTTCGGCCAAAGAATAAGCATTGCCATACAACGTGGCAATGCTGCCAGCCTTTTGGGCACCTTTCCTGTTGAGAGCGATGCGGACGAATTTTTTGATGCCCTATGATTGTTCCCGCCCCCCCTCTTTTATACCTATACTTGTTATTTCTTGTATTCGGGTTAATATTTTACAATTGCGTAAGTTGATAAAAAAAAGCTATGCAATAGCTTCGCCGCGGCAGTCCCCGAGTGCCACACGTCTTTTTTTATATAATATATACAATGTGGAGACGACTATACAACAAAAAATTAAAATACTGGCACTACTAATGCTTAAGAGTGGTTTGGAACTGTCAAATAAATCCTAGCTTCGAAATAAAAAAAAATGTTTTTCAAACCAATTAAATGTAATGTATGCTGGATCCACCCTAAGCCTATAAATTCCGTTTATCCAACTAGGCCTTAGGTGAATTCTCGGGCATACATTTCAGAATATCCACCTTAGGGTGGATTTTTGGGGTGGATAAACGGAATAGCCCGAGCCGACTATGGATTTTGCCGAGCTATAATGACTAAACTATTGAATATATTAAATTGAATTTTTGTATACAGAATGGGAACGTCATTATGGACAAGCCGTTTAATTTTTTGTTGTATTCAATTCAATTCAATTCAATTCAACCATTTATTTCGGAAAAACATCCATATGTATTAGTATTTGCACTTAGAAAAATATATTAGTAGTATTAAATAAAATCAAAAAACAATATTACAATCACAACCAAATAATTAAAATAAAATCAAAACTAAAATCAACATTATAATCAAATTAAATTAAAATTATAACAACATTAAATAATTACAATCAAAACAAAATAAAACTAAAATCGAATTTATTAAAATAACATTAACATTAAAATGATGTCAAAATTAAATAAAAATGAATATAAAATTTTTAAATGACCACAGCTTAAATTTTACATAAAATGTCAATTCATATCCCTATCTTTCCTCCGCACCGGGCCCGCAGCTATGTCTACGAGACCAGTGCATCAGAAAAGGGCAGTCTGGCCTCTCCACAATAATCTTCAGGATACTATTGGAGCCTCCACGTATCCAACGCATTAGGGATGCCGTTCTTTTGCGCATGATAGCCTCAAAACTATCTATGCCAGCCTCGGCAAACATGCCCGACGCACTACAGAACCGCGGAAGCCCCAGCAACACCCGAAAAGCATTATTGTACTGAACACGAAGGGCGCTGTAGGCTCTCTGCGTATACCTAACCCACAGACTGCAGGTGTAAAACGTCTGGCAGTATGCCTTAAAAAGCGTAATTTTCACGCTTCTAGTACACCTAGCAAACCTGCGGGCCAGCATATTACATCGAACCGACAACGCCCTTCGCTCTCTCTGTATATCCTCGTCATCAAAAAGGTTCTCAGTCAAGATGTGCCCAAGGTATTTAAAACGAGACACTCTCTTTAGTGCCACCCCATACAAATAAACGGGAGGAACCGACGCCGGTTTTCTGGCACCCACACGAAACACCATAACCTCACTTTTCTTGACATTATACAAGAGACCATGAGCCGTGGCAAATCGTTCACACACTCCCAGTAACTGTCTGAGCGCATCAACCGAGGGACTCAGCAGCACCATGTCATCAGCATAGCTTATACTATTGATAGTCTTACCATCAATAGAGCATCCAACACCAGTGCAACCAAGCTCCTCAACCAGCTGATTGATGTATAAACTGAAGAGCGCTGGAGAAGTCAAACCTCCCTGTCTCACACCACAGTCCAGTCCATACTCACCAGATAATGCACCCGACCATCTGACCTGGTTTAACTGGTGGTCGTACCAATATTCGAGGAGGTTAACTAGCTCATGAGACACGGCTTTCTCCCGCAATTTTGACCATAAGATCTTGTAGTCAACCAGATCAAACGCCCTGGAGAGGTCCAGAAAAGCAGCATACACCGGAGTATTTCTGTCGGTATAGTACCTAACCGTATGCTTGAGCGCCAGAATAGCAGTTTCCGTGGACAACCCAGCTCTAAAACCAAACTGTGAATCATGTGGATTGAGCTGTCCTGCCATTCTACGCTCAAGCACACCGTCAAGAACCTTAGCCGCTATGGTGGCCAAAGAAATAGGCCTATAGTTATCGCTAACCGACGTATCCCCAGTCTTGTTTTTGACAATAGGCACCACTATTGTCCTGTGTGTATTGTCGTCTCCACCTTGTATATACGTATATTCTCAATCAATCTGCTTAGCCTTTTCCCAACTATGTTGGGGTCGGCTTCCAGTCTAACCGGATGCAGCAGTATTTTACACGGAGCGACTGCCTATAAGACCTCCACAACCCAGTAACGGGGTAACACTGATTGTCAGACTTTCGGACTTCTGACGACTCGTAACGACTGTCAAAGACCCACGAATGACAGCCAGGACCAACGGCTTAAGGCACGGAGGGGTCTCGGTATGTGAAGATGGTCACCCATCCACTGACCAACCTCGGCAAGCGTAGCATAACCTGATAGATAGACCCGTGCGACTGTTATATATTCAAGTTTTTGCTTTTTTTATATACCCTGGAGGTATAATATTACTACGTCGATTAGATAATACATACAATAAAATTATTCCTTTAAAAATCTCATAATACATATTTGTTTTATGAGTTGACTGTACCATTTCCGTTCTTTTGTTTTTAGAACTATTTGCTGTAAAGTGTCGTTTTGATGATAAGTGATTATTTGCTTTTAGGGCGTTTTCATATGGAGGGAGTTTGTCTAATCGTTCGAAGACACATTCAGTTTATGTATGTAATACATAAAATCATGTTGGCAGAAACTGCAGAACGCGATCTGCTACGATACTCCTTTTGCTAACTGATCTTTCTGAAGAACATCACCAATATGGTCACTATTACGTCCTCCTACGGCATTTCGAATAATAATTATTATTGTTTATCTCTAGATTGCAGTTTCATTATTATACTGGTAATTTTGTTTTTCTCGTGTTAATATTAATATTTTTTATTTTTTTACATAATGTAACGTACGTAGGTGTCTGTGTAATATTTTTAGTTTGTATATTGTTCTGTACAATGCCGTGGGAGTACATTCTGTAATGTTGTGCATGAAAACTTAAATAAATAAATCAAAGATTTCTGAAAAAATACATCTTGGCACGACTTTTTCCTTGAATAACTGTTCACCTGTTATTGAAAACCATCAACCTCATCCCGTTCCGTGACCCCAATTTATTTGGGGTCGGCGCAATACGCCTTTTTTCATCCATCTTTATAAGCCGTCATCCGAATGTTTACTTAGTTCTAAGGTGCTCAATCCATGGGGCGCGGTACAGTGCGGTATGGTGCGGTGCGGCGCGACGCGACTCGGTTTATTTGTTTATTATTCGTGCGAGGTGCGGCAGCCGTACCTTGATTTTTTTTGTCTCCTTTTTTAATCGCTCCTCAATAAATACAGTGTACGTCGACTGCGACACACTACACTGAATATAATATACACTAGTATAGCCTCATCAAATTGCCGAAAATTGTTCGATGTTGCCAAAACCTCATATTGATCACAGTTGCCGTATTATCATTATCATCATTTAAGCTGAAAGACGTCCACTGCTGGACATAGGCCTCCCCCAGGCAACGCCACATCAACGGGTTCTGTGCTTCCCGCATTCCGCACATTCGGTCCACTTTATAGGAGGGCTTTCAGCGCTGCGTCTTCCGGTACCTACGCGGTCGCCACTCCAGAACCTTTGTAATTTTTTGAGTCGTAATATTATAAACGTATTTAAACACATCCTGAAAAATAAATATTACCTATTTGTATTCCCGAAAAAATAAACACTATCGCCATGCTTTTAAAATACCTTTCATTAATTTTATTCACTTTGGCCTGAGCGTATGAAAATGAGCTGCTCACGTAAAATAGGCCACGTTTAAATGGTTACAGTAAATAAAAACACGATACGGGTTACGCCATCGCATTTGTATCGTACGCACGATTAAGCTGTCGCTGCTTTTCAGAGATACAACAAAATATTGTGATTCTGTTGCATGTACCTGCCAAAAATAATGCAACTGACAGGGGTGGGACCTATGGTTAGCGAGTTAAACAGCGGGGTGAGTTTTGATGAAACCGGTTAGCGGTCGATATCAAAATAAGTCAAATAAGGAACAAAATGTGGGGCGAAATAAAAATATAAAACGTGGGGCGAACTTTGTGAGGCGAATGCAGAGCAAATCAGATTTTGTCTAACTTTCGTCGTTATGCACGGCATTTTAGTTTCATTGATCTTTAATACAGTCATGTTTTATTCTTTGTCAAAAAAAAAAAACGAAAGTCGGAAATAAATTCAAACAAGGCTGAGAATCAGCACTTTCCAAACGTCAAAATTACACAAGACAGTCCCTCAAAACGCCTACCCTTCACCATTTCCTAGTGCTTTAGCTGGGAAGAAGTGGCGCAATAAACTCCTCAGCAGCACTGCTGTCTGTACAATTAGAAAAACTTGATTCTATACAGCACTATGTAAAATGTATTAAGTAGGCTCTCTTTCTTTTTTTTAATTTATTTACCTTTACATTGGTAATTTTTCTATCCGTACACCAAAAATAACAAAAAATATAAATAGGATACACATAATACATTAAATTTTTTATAGGTATATTTTATCTCTACGATATTTTTCTTCAAGGAACGCGTGTCGGTTTTATTTTAGTCTCCAGTTTGTTTAATCCACTCAGTTCCACGTGCTGAAAATGATAATAAAGGGTAGATATAAGAATCAATACCATTACCATTTCTAAATATCTTCATATCTTACCATTTCCTTACTTTGTAATTGAGATTGAAATTGCGTTGGGTTGAGATATGGGCGTAATTTGCATCACTCAAAAAAATCAGCTGGCTCATTTTGCGTTAACAGCCCCGAAAAGCGTAATCTGTATGCAACCAAGTGCAGCGTAGTTTTAGCAACTCCCTTTGTGCCCTGAAATTTTTTTTTGACGTGCTCTAGTGAATTACAAAACTACCATAGACAGGGACAGGGAAATTAGTTGCTAAGCAAATTGACTGTCATTAAAATTATCCGTATATTCAAATCACAACTGTCATTCTTTTGACTGTTGTTTAACAGTTGTATGAAATGGCTATAACACGGAAAATGTCCCTGACTGTATGGGTTGTATGTGATAGACGTCAAAGGTGAATTTCACCAATGAAACTAAACGCATTCTGCACGTTTGAACCGCGTTCAAGAGCCGTCAGTGTCAAAATTTTTGTGGAATATTGTCAGTTCTTGAACGCGGTTTAGAAGTACTGATCGCGTTCAGCTTCATTTCATTGGTGAAATCCGCTCTTAGTCGTGGAAATAAATTATCAAAAAAAGATGGAACGCTTACAATCTTCAAATTATACAATCTCAAAAGAGGTGGGCAAAGCTTTACCACCCTAGAAATAATTTAAAATTCAAATCTATTATCTTTTCTTTGACGGTTCTTTCTTTTATTATGAAAAATTGAATAATAACTTATACATTAATTTCCTTTATATTAGATTCCATTTTCTCTATGCTACTAAATCCTTGGCGAGTATCAGCTAGAATTCATTTTTTAAAGTGGCTAGTGATGCGTCTTTTGTAAATATTAAACATGGACTAGACTGTGCAAGATTTACATACCGAACTTTGACTTTACTTTGTTAAGTAAAGTTACCGTTTCATACAAATATCAACCTTATTCATAAGCAAATAATTTTTATATTCGTATGTATTTTTTTAATTATACAATAGTAGGTAATAATAAAAAACATTTATTTTAAATATTTTTTTTATATTATACAATAATAATAATAAAAAATATTTATTTTATATTTATTTATACTTCAAGCACAAAGATGTACAGAGGCAGACTTAATGCCATAGGCATTTTCTACCAGTCAACCTTTGGGTGGTTCAGAGACAAACAGTGGTAGGTGCAATTACGAAAAAAAAATGAAGACTAAACATTTTTTTAATATAATGAACACAGATACCTATTGCAAACTATACATATTATATATATAACTAATTATATAGTATAAATATAAGAACAAATAAATATACATAAATACAAAAATATACTAAAACAAACAATGGGAAAACATTACCGTTGTGATGATACTGCCAGCTTCTTACGAATGTGCTCGCGAACTTACTAACTTGCTTGTGCTTGTGCTTTTTATATTATACAATAATAATAATAAAAAATATTTTCTTGAGAATAAGGTTGATGTTAGTATGAAACGAGCTGGACTACTTCTTAAAGGATTGCCCCGCAATTGCAGTAGACCGGGAAACTGGAAAGAGGGGAAGAAGGCCTTAGCCTTGCAGTGGACAACACATCGGTTGGTGCCTCAATACTTAAAAATGTCTAAGGGGCCTCTGCGAGTTGGTTCTATTCCTGTATTTTTTATGAACTTTCGCATTCGCATCTCATTCGTAATCTATCAAAAATACCTACAATAAATGTTTGGCAAGTTTAACAGATTGCGACTTGAATGTGAACGTTTTTTATGTACGAATTGGCCTTCCGGGCATACACGCACGCCGGTAGCGAATACTACGCACCTTACCTTTCTGAAGAACATCTCCAATAAGGTGGACACTATAATGTTCTCCTAGGGCGTTATCTCTTGGATTTACTTACAAAAGTAAGGTCAAAGTGAATCTTGTCCTTATACCCAAGCCCGAAGTGCTATTTGTAAAGGTCACTTCGAAGTTCACTCGAGTGACCGCACGCAATTAGAAAGTCTGTGTCGAAAGCAAACTCATGCATTTGTTTTTAAGGTAAATCACAGTGACTACACAGAGTATTTGCGATTATACTGTAATTTCTAAATAAATGTTTTAGCAAATACAGAACAGAACAGTTTCTAGATAAATATTTGTTTGCAAATACAGAACAAACAGTGTTTTCCTTTGTTACAATAACTATTTAAGACTTAGTTTTTAATTATATTAAACATAGATATTAAAAATAAAACGAAATCGGACCACAATCAACGGAGAAATCGGTGGAAATACAAAAAAAAAAAATCATATGCATCGAACATAGAACTTCTTCCTTTTTAGAAGTCGGTTAAAAAGTAAAAAACCACTATTATTTTTATAGTAAATAGTAAATAGTAAATAGTAAAATATTTATTTGCGTAAAACATGGTATACAAGGTGTTAAGTACAAATTAATATGGCACAAACATGTTTAGCTAGAACATTATAGCATGCAAAATTATAAAGTTAGGTGAAGGGGGCATCAACCATCAACATTTTTTATCTAGAAATTCTTTTAAACTATAAAAACTACAATCCTGTAACCATTTATAAAAATTAATTTTAAATAATCTTGTATTTAATGTTTTGAAGTGCCTCGGTATTTTATTATAGATGCGCACACACATTGCTAAGCAGTTATTATTGTATTTAGCTAATCTAGGTAAATCATTCAACACTAGTTTATGAGGATCTCGTCTGTTCCTAGGATTAACCTCATTTGCAGTCTTAAACAATTGTTTATTTTTTGTTACAAACACACATATTTCGTAAATATAAAGTGACGGTAACGGTAACAAACCAAGTTTCTTAAATATTGGTCGGCATGAGTCGTCGGGTTTAAGACCACAAATTGACCTCATGCATTTTTTTTGAGCGATGAATGCTCTACAGAAATCTGTGCTATTACCCCACATTACAAGGCCATATCGTAGTAGCGATTCGACGTACGCATGGTATGACATTACAGCCGTTTTTATGTTAGTTACATTTTTAACTTGTTTTAGTGCATATACAAAGGACCATGACCAAAGCAGCATACATGCATACCCTAACCAAAACAATCATGTCCAAAAGTTACACATCGTGCATTTAAAAGCACATGAGACCTAGATTTTGAAACAATTACTATATTTTAATTTAATGGTAATTTTTTTGTATATTTCGTAATAAAAAAAATACTTATCCTGCCAAACGGCTCATTCGATTGACTTCAAAAAACGATTGATTGCTAATCATTTTCTGTCAGGCGTTTTCATAAACAATTAGTTCAATATCGAATTTCAATTTAAATAAGAATTGGTGTACATAATCTAGTAGTGCTCGACTAGATTTAGCAACATAAATAACTAAATGTTGTAGCACAACTCGTCACTAGGTCCGGCAGCAGCTGGAGCCAGCTTAAAATGTACCAAGACTGTGGTGAGAACGATGTACTTACCCATATTTTTAAACCTGAGAGAATTGGGCAGTCTTTCCATAAAGTATATGCGAAGTCGCTAAGTAATCTAGGCTTCCAAACTATGTGTAGGTACTTTGTTTCATTTAACCCTTTTCAAGCAGAATTAAACCATAAGTACTAGATTATGAAAATCAAATAATCCTATTGGATCGATCGCTAAGCTGCTTAGCACATCTCTGGTGAAAAGGATGCTTTAGGATAGTTTTAAATATCAGGAGTGGGCCTACCAGATGCTTATATTGGAGTATTCCACATACGGTACTAATAAAGCAGATCATATAGTGTAGAGGAAAATAAAACAAATCTCTAAAAAGAACGTAGGTACCCCTTTTTTATTCAATGCGTGGGTGCGCGTGACAGATCTGTCGTCGCGAGCCTTTACCGGTTAAGGCATTTATTTCAAAACTTTAATAAATATAAGCCAAGGCAGTGAAGAGATAGCCAGTCCCAACAACCTAGTCCCACCACCATTTAGCTTAACCACTTTGAAGGGAACTGAATTCTTTTCAACACGTCATGTTGTTTTGTACTCTCTCAAGATGCTTTGCAGTAGCACGGATAATTCACTGATCCACGCGCAAAACACATTTGTAGTACCGAAACATTGATGCATGATTTCAATCAACTCAGCACTGCAACATCGTATTTCACCTTTAAACTGACACGTATCGTAAGTCCAGTAGAAAAACCAAAATCGACAATGAGATATCGCTTTCAAGAATATGTATATCGAGCTAAAATGTGCAAAAAACGTACGGGTAAGTGTTAAATAAACAATAAATTAACAAACAAACAATACCACACGTACAGAGCACCAGTTTGAATGTAACAGTAGGTTTCTATGGCGACGAGTGACAATCGAGTGAATGTGAGAGAGTGACACCTACAATCAGTGTTTCCAGTTAATTGAATTTTTTTACCCAAAACCTTTTCAAGAATCTGCTTCGGATAAAATACTACTTACACCAACCTACCTACTATTATCTACCTACAAAAGAACTTATAAATCAAAATATATTTTAATTAATAAAATATCTTGGTAACATCATTCATATTCAAACAATATAGAATACATCCTATAAAGAATAAGTTCTCTGCCAGTGCTGTGCACTTCTGTAAGTGACGAATTCACAATACCTAACTAAAACTGTATGTGATTTTTGTGTTACTTGTGGATAATATGGTGGCCTCCATGGTTATCTCCTGTACCTCAAAAATAAGGTATTCTCCTATCACTCATCTGATCACATTGGCCGAATGAACTGAATGAACAGAATGAACTGTAATCTTTCACTTATCGTCGCCATTAAACCGAAAATGTAACCGGAACTACAAATAATATTTATTTTTATTCAATCTTAAAAAATACCTTTGATTGACTCTAGACTATTATCTAAAATCTAGTTTGAATAAATGAAGGATACTTAAAAATATGAATTCGCTGGACATGGTTAGGGCATATGTTGTCATGGTCCTTTATTAATTTTAGTGCTAACATTGCCTACGTGTTCTTTCCAATTAATGTCCTTATCGATTACTACGCCTAAGAATCTTGTATGCGTTACTTCTTTGATTTTATTAATATTGAGTTTAATGTCATTTTTATAATTATTTGATTGATTGAATTGGATATAAACAGATTTGTCTAAATTTATCTTTAAATGGTTAATGTCAAGCCAATGCAGTAATTTGTCAATTGTATTAATAATGTCAAGTTCATGGTCTAAAACGGTATTTTGTTTTTTGTTAGATGTCACTATAATAGATATGTCATCGGCAAATAATATGCATTTGTGGTTAGTTATTTTTATAATGTCATTTATGTAAATGAGGAATAGTATTGGGCCTAGTACGCTGCCTTGTGGAACGCCATATTTATTATATCTATATTCTGATGAGTAAGATATAATGTCATTATTTTCGTTTTTTTTATTGATAATGACACGTTGTTTTCTATTACTTAAATAGGACGATAACCACTGAAGCACTGGTCCTCTAATCCCAATAGCTTCTAACTTTTCTAGCAATATGCCGTGTGACACTAGATCGAAGGCTTTCGATAGATCAAAAAAAAGGCCAGTAGTTATATAATTATTATTAATATTTGAAAGTACAGCTTGCATTAGAGTAAAAATTGCCAGCGAAGTGGATTTATTCTTTTGAAATCCAAACTGCTCTTCACTTATAATTTGAAATTTTTTGCAGAAATCTGCTAATCTTTTGTACATACATTTTTCATAAATTTTAGACAAGATAGGTATTAAAGTTATGGGTCTGTAATTATTAATGTCACATTTATCTCCCTTCTTGAATAAAGGCTTTATTAAGGACAGTTTTAGTTTTTCAGGGAAGGTTCCATGCGAAAAAGACATGTTTATTAAATGAGTGAAAATAACCGTCAGTTCATTACAGCAGGCTTTTATGATTTTCGTGTTTATTTCATCATAGCCCTCCGACCTGCTGTTGGACAGCGACTTTATTTCCTGTCGTACTTCGCATACCAGCATTGGTCTGAGAAACATTGAGTTGACAGATGTACTTTTGTGGAGGTCTTGCTTAGTGTTTTTTTCCTCTGGAATATGCGTTAAATTTACATATTGATTATTAAATGTGGTAGCTATTTGTACAGGGTCTGTAATTATAGTATCATTTAACTTTATAAATTCTATGTTGTTTTTTTGAGTGTTATTATTTAATTCGCTTTTAATGACAGTCCATGTGGCTTTACATTTATTATCATGAGTATTAATATATTTTATGTTAGCATTTTTTTTGGAATTATAAATACATTTACTTAACCTTCAAGCGGGCGCGCGGTCATTTGTAACGGCAGCGGTCGCGCGTAACCTAAAAGACCTATTGGATATTACAGGGATTTAAATCACCAATTAATTAATAAATCATTTATTATTTGTTATGTAGACATGTTATCATTATATTAGGACTCAATTTAACCGAAAAAAATTACTTAAAATCAGCTAAATTCAAAAATATAAAGTCAAATATAAAACTTAAATTTTCTTTGGATGAAAAAAGTAATTTGGCAACACAATATCTTCTTATATACTTCTAACTAGCTTTATATAATAAAAAAAACAATAAAAATAACAAAATAAGTTGGCTGCATGAGATCAAATAATTAAAATCAAAGTATTTATCATGAACTTGGGTCTAGTTTTCTTCAGAATCATTGTCTTTGACTTGATAACATTCATTGCAAATTAATGTAGTGTGGGTCCTGCAAATATTTCTCGGACATGATGTGCATTGTGTCTTTGATTGCCTCCTTTATTTTGCTGGGCATATTTTGCAGCTTCCTCTGCATGTGCTGGAACTACTGCTTGGTTCATTACCACCGTCTTCATAACACTCATAATTCAAATGCTCTCTTATGTTTCTTTTGAGTTTTCTTGGCAGGTTCACCATCGTAGCCCTTCTTTGAAAGTACTCTTTTGTCAGTTCAATGCCTAATTCACTCTACGAGCCATTTTTATATAAATAAACACTATTACAAACTTAATTCGATGATATTCCAAAAAATAATATCTCGCGTTGAGCGTCGCGCGTAACTTTTTCAACGACAGGCGCGTGGCGTGCTTTCGACGCCTGCGCCGCGACCAAAGCAAATGCAATCTGTGCGCTCCAGGGGGCTCGGGGAAGGGTGGTAAAATGTTTATTTTTTGCACAGTGAAACAATGACAAGCTACTAGGAATAGGAACAACATGCGATAAGAAATAACGATATTATGAACTAAAATGTATCGAGTGCGGTCGATTCGACGCCGCGCGACCGCTTGAAGGTTAATAGATTTGAGTAATTATTATAAATAGATTTATTTATTAAATTTTTATTTTTATAGTACCCATATCGTAGCTTCCGTTTAGTTTTGCAACTTTGTCTCAAACCTTTACTTATCCACTTTTGCTTGTTTTTATTATTCCTATTGACTTTAACTCTTACTTTGGGAAAACAGAGATTGTAAAATAGACACACCAGTTCATGAAAATCATTGAATGCGCAATTTGTGTCAGTTTTTAGATAAATATCGGACCAAGAAAGATTTCGTAAGCATTCTTTAAATTTTCGGATGTTGTCTAAGTTATAGTCTCTTTTATGAATGTAGTATATTGCTGATGTTTGTGGTTTCTGTCTGGTTGGAAAACTTAACATTTGTGCCGTGTCATGATCTGAGAGGCACAAGGGTAGCACAGTAGCAGTTGCGTTGGCAATGTTGCTTAAGATATGGTCAATACAAGTCAATTTCCGAGTAGGAACATTGATATGGATTTTTAAATTATAATTGTTAGCCAAGTCTTGAAACCCATTGGTGATGTTCCCTTTTTTGAGTGTATTTATGTTAAAATCACCGGCCACAACTATATTTATTTTAGATTTATATTTATTCAGCAAATCGTGTAAAAGATTATGTAATTTTGTTAAAAATTGATTCGGATCGGATTGTGGTGTTCTATAAATACAAATAACTACTAATTTGTTACCTGTTATCTCTAAGCCGCAAGCTTCAAACGTGTTTTGAGTGGCATAGTTTTTCACGAATGATAGCTCTTTATAATGTAAACCTTTTTTCACTAATATACAAGTGCCACCTCTTTTTTTTTCTCTGCAGAAGTTAGTACCCATTTCATAGTTGTGTATTTTCACATAATTTTCATTCCCTTTTTTTACAAAAGTTTCGGATAGACATATTACATCCGGATCATTCTTAGCTTCTTTTAACTCCTGTATAGTAATTTCCAGTAGTTCTTGTTTGGATAATAAACTGGCGATATTTTGATGGAATATTCTAAAATGGTGTGTTGTTTGGGTTTGAGATACGAAAAAATGTATCGCGCCTGTTTAAAACAGGAAAGTAATAGGGTATAGTCCCTACTTGACCCTTAGCGTTCCGTTGCAAAGAGGAGCTACATTCGTTGGGCGTTGTATTCTTAATACGACTAAAGTAGTAGGGAATTGTCCCTTTTTTGGGTTCATTTGTAGAAACTTTTAAATTGAAACTTGTTTTGTTACTCGTTATTCTTTTCCGAATTTCGCTAGGATTTAAATATTTGTCACTATAATCACAGCAATCTATAAGGTAGTTTATCGCCTTACAAACATTGTATAGTTTCGTGGATGTTGGACTAACAAAGTGACATTTTTTATACTTATTACAAATATTTTTTATAGAATTGTTTAACTTATGGACATTGAGGTACATATTATTGATCACATTTAATACAATAACAGTGTTATTTATAAATATATCTAATATAATTCGTAATTGAGACAACAGTAGGTTTGTGTTGTAATCATTTTCACCTATGCATATTACAAGTTTGTCTTCGGTTGTCAATTTGGCATTTCTACAGTTTGCTATTATTTCGTTGCATGGCGCATTTGGCTTTGTTACAGAGACGAGTCTGTATTTTTCGTAATGTGTATTTGTTCTTGAGTGAGAGATGGCTGCTGCTAGCCCGACACAGCGCTGAGTACCGAAGATAAAAATCCTCCTTTCGGGGTCCATATTGATCCCGTCTGTAGCTGCACATGTCTGAGCACCGACGATGTTCACAGTATCCTGCTTCAGTTCATGACGAATAGCAGGTTCACAAACATTGCAACTATTTTGCATTAGTACTGCAATACGGTTCGTGAGGGCTTCTATCTCCAGCTGTGCAACGTTTAATTGCTGTTGTAGGGTTACAATTTCTTGTTCCAAGGACGATACATTAACATGGTCATTGGTTACTACGTTCAATCTAGGTGACGATAAAGGGGACGGTGTAGGAAGTACGTTGTGTTGATTTGACAAGGCTTGCCTCTTTTTCTTAGTGGTTGTACCCGGAGTTGTAAATATGGAGGGCGACTGGCATAACGATTTTAATGTTTTATTTTCTGTAATCAACTTATTTATTTGCTTATGTAGATCAGTGTTTTCTAATAAAATATTTCCCAGCTCATTTTCAGCGCTTTCGAGTTTTAATGTGAGCTGAGCAATTATCTCTTTCATTTCTGAGGCTAATACTAAGTCAGACACCGTACCGTCAACACTCATTGATAGTTTATTGGTAGTATATGATTCAAAAGATGTTTCGCAATCAGTAAGTATGTGTGAATCAAGTAAATCTGCAGCAATTTGAACCGAAGATCGACGTTTCAACGCTTCGTCGTGTACATCCTTAGTACTACGTGGTTGTTCCGTTGGTGGGGGTGTTGTTAAGGAAGTTGGTTTTTTTCTCATGGTGACATAGGTTGTACCGTCAGTATTAGCGTATTTTTTGCTCCTAATACACACCTTACACCTCCACTTTTTCTTTGCTTCCGCGTCCTTGAGGCGATATGTTTGTTCTGGATAACCATCGCAATCCAATTCATACCTGTTATCGCAGGCAGAACACAAAGCAGTACTTTTTATATTTACTATTTTTTTGCATTTATGACATGTTACTAGTGCTGCCATCTTGTAATGACTTTTTGTAGAGTTTGATGACATGAGCGGAGGCCGGAGCGTTATTCAAGCGACTCTTCGTAGGTTTGTAGTTGTAGTTTTTAAAATACGAATAATATGATAAATTTTCTAATTTACGAAAAGTGATGTTGTCCCTGGGGTTTGAACTAGTGACCGCTCGTATGAGGCTGGTTAAACTGCAAAAGTGTACATGCCTTAGCCACTGAGACAACTGTACATTAAATATTTAAGTGAAATTTATTGAACAGTTGCCGCAGATATTTTTCCCTTAATAGGTAAATCAGTCGTGACGGTTTAATTTAAAAGAGTTTTCAAGAGTAAGTGTACTAGTATGCTGGATATCCTGGCGGCAGCATCAGTTCATTGTGTTGCCATCATTGCATTGTATGTGGAATTAAATACCGATCAAAACGAATCCAAACAAGACATAAATCTGCAATTTTTTCAAGACTGTACTAGAGTGCGCTGAATATCCTGGCTGCAGCATCAGATCAAGAATTCCCTAATCTTGCATAGTTATATAGCATACATGGGTGTTTCAAATTTAAGTTCACTCACATGTTTGAAAGTAAAGTAAATATCCATTAAGCGTCTAAAATCTCTAGCGCAGCTAAAACAAAAGAGCTGACGACCTTGAAACGGCTGAACCGATTTTAAGATAAAACATGTATAGGAACCATCACTAAAAAACCTGCTTTCAAATAAAATAAGCCGCATTCAAATCGGTTCACCCGTTTAAGAGCTGCGGTGCCACAGACAGACACACATAGCGGTCAAACTTATAATTATAACACCCCTCTTTTTGCGTCGGGGGGGTTAAAAAATATCATTGAGTCCGAGATGTGTTTTTTTTTTGTGTTTGTAAAATAACAGTAATTGCGTTTAATTGAACTTAGACGTTGTGAAATTACTTAAGTTATTCAATTTGCTTACACGATTTTAAACTTTTTATCAATCAATTTGAAAATATTGCCATAATGATGCAGACGAATTCATTGAATTTGTTTCCAATAAATGAGCATTGAATACAGAGCTTCATTAGACATCAAAGCTACAAAAAAATCTTTTGGAATATTTATCGTACAGTCATTGACACATAACGTTAATTTGCCGTGCTATGGAGCCCACAGACGCTACGATATACTTGCGCAAAATTGTACTTGCACAAGTATTTATTGACATTAACGTGTGTCAGATGAATAAGCACAAGTACGAGTATCCGAGCCATTCGGTGACAAACTTGTGCAAATCTAAACTTGCGCAAGTATATCGTCACTTGTGTTGCTAACTTTGAAACCATGTCATACAGCTGTCAAAGACCGACAGCTGTGATTCAAATATACGGACAATCTAAGTTGGTGGTTAATTTCCAATTCATTTCAGTGACTTTTATCATTACACGAAAACATTCTTGTAGGCAGACACCTATTTCCCGAAAAGTTATTATATTATTGTGTCGCAGTTAGATAACAAACTTACTTTCACTTTTATAACATTAATAATTAGGATAAATTAGGATTACTAGCTGTGCCCCACGGTTTCACCCGCAAATAAGTATCGAGACTTATTTGCGGGTGAAACCGTGGGGCACAGCTAGTAATCCTAATTAAATAATACATGAAAATATCGGGATAAAGTATCCCTATGTCCTAACTCCGGTCATAGTCTACTCATGTGTCAAATTTCATCCAAATTCGTAAAGCCGTTTTAGCGTGACAGCGTAAACAAACCATCTCACTTTCGTATTTATAATATTAGATTATTATTAAGATAGTTAGGATTAATTTTTATTACGGTATAGTGCTATGTCCCGGCTATAATTATCTTACTGCTACATGCCCATTTAAATTAATGTCTGTGCAGTGAAACATGTTTCCATTTTTCATGCACACCAAACCCTTTCGCTCACTGTACATGACATCAATTTGCCGTTCTTTTTAATGTTCATTTCTAGCGTCTCTTGGACCATATGAAAGAAATGGGTACACCTGCAAGAGCGGTTCTCTCGCACTCTGTATCACTTGCCATGTTGGAATAAGGGCCAACAAGTCGCACCAGGCCGACACACGCCTTAGGAATACTCGGCATAGCCCGCAACAGGCCTCGGCAGGCGTGGCAATGTCTGGTGGGGCCTAGCAGTGGGACGGCAGCATTAAGCCTGCGTGCCAACGTCTGGCGCGCGGCCATGTTTTGTCGATGCCTGTCGCGCCCCTTGCCGAGCATTCCCACCACTCTGGCTTCATTGGATCGACGGTTCCCATGGCCTATCGGCCTGACCTGGCACAATCAGGCCTGTAAGAAAGCAGGCCGTGGGACCGCAGCATTAGATATAATAATAACATTATGTTGCTGCCTATGGATCTGATTTAATATAATACCTTCTCTGTTAATGGAATTCTTGGTTGAAACAATGTAGAATGCGTTTGCAGTAATTAATTTCGTGCCACAATACAGTTCCCAGAGAGTGTAATTATGGAATTATAACCTAATTAGAACGAGAATTTAATCAACGTGTTACAGTAACTTTGTTTATTACATTCAATGTAGGTACAGTGGAGTGTTTTATTTCTTCGTCAGTTTTCAATATATTCTTTCCTATAACAAGTCAGGACACGTAATGTCTTTTGAAGCTGCGACACTGAGCAGACTATAACATAGAATAAAAAATTTAGTTTAAAAAACTGTAACCCGCCGGGAAAATAAAGTTGATCTAAAAAGTACGAAACAAGAACGCCTACAAAAGTGCAATAGCATGCGACGACGGCTTTACCCTGACCATATTTGACCAATTTATACCTATGTCTTGATTTCTGTCCGAAATATTTTCTTGTTTCATTTGCACGCTATAATTATCATGACAGAATATGTGCTGAAACGAAAATTACTGTAATATCTATTGTACCATATTCTGGCAAATAAATATTTTTTATTTGATTTACCCTTACGTCTTGCTTGATAAACAAAAGGTATTGCCTACTGGAATTATGATTTTGAGAATATTAATTTGTGTTTAAATGGTTATTTGACTAAACTGAAACAGACGTAGAAGATTAATAAGATAATATATATTTGACAGTCTTCGCTTCAGGTATCCTTAACAGTTGATTAATTATTCATTAATTATTTTCTTCCTACGCGTAACCATACGCATCATTGATTATCGTTTCTCTTAATATTGACGTGGGTGGAAGATATTTTAATTAATTCACGAAAGTAGCTCACGCCTTTTGATGCCCATTAAGCAGTTTAATTTTATTATCAGCCCCTTTTTAGTTCAGGCATTTAGGGATAAAACGGTAAATAATTCCAATAGATCTACTAAGTGAAATTATTTAGTACAATTCTAATTACTGTTAGACAACTTAGTTTTCAAATATTCATTGAACGATTAAGTTTAGCAAACCCCTTTGAAAAGTTCCATAGTAAAAATTATTCAAGCAAGAATTGGAAATTATTTTGTACTGAGAATCGTACTGTTGTAACGTTTGTATAGTAAGAGAAAGATTCCAGAGAAATTGATCAAAGGTACGTTGGATACAAATTAAACTAAATTAAAAATACTTACCTAAATAGTCTTAGTTCAAAGCACTATTTATGTGAACTCACTACTACCACTAGCAAAAGCTAAGGTCGAGTTTGTAGAGATACTACTAACGATAAAACATTTCTTTGATTTTTTTATACTTCTTGGAAAACCTATACCCAACGACACATACATACATAAACTCATGCTTTTTTCCCATGGGGGTAGGCAGAAACTACAGAACGCCACCTGCTTCGATCCTTACATACTCCTTTTGCCTCGTTTACGTTCATACATCTGGTCATACACGCACGCCGGTTGCAAGTACTACGCACCTGACCTTTCTGGAGAACATCACCTGTAAAGTCACTATTATGTACTCCTCTATATTGGGCTTCCTCTCACAGGGTTTCCACTCACATCTGCCTTGCCACAACTTTTGTTAGTCGCCTTTCATTCATCCTCTCAACATGACCAAACCATCAGTCAGTCGAAAATATGAAAATAGAATTACAAAAATGCCCATTAAACGGTCAGTTCTACCTTCAGATATCCGTCTATGTGCTAAACAAAATCCTTACGGGTCTATTAATACGACCAGGTCGATAGCTTGATCGATTACTATTATGCTACATTCCCACGGCCCGCTATCTCACAGGCCAGATCGTGCCGGGCCAGGCCGACAGGACGTGGGAATCGGCGATCAGATGAGGCCTGTGATGGGAATGCTCGGCACGGGCCGCGACGGGCCTTCACAGGCGTGGTCGTGCGCCAGGCCGTGGCATGCCTCGGCAGGCCATGGGACCGCGGCTTTAGATGGATATTGTTGAACCTTAACAGTTCGATCGTTTGTATTTGGACGCATATGGTCAGGCCAATCATAAAGAACTAGCAACGTCAAACGCCAACAACCCAACGCCAGACATTAAAAAAACATGCTTTATACGAAAATAATCAAAAATGTAAACAATATTTGTAATTAAAAAGAAATAAAGGAAATAATAATAAAGCCCTTTATTCCGAAATTTCAACATCTTACCATTTAGACAACTAAAAAATAAAAATAAACTTTAAAATGTGTCTTAATTCGGCGTGCCTATTATATTGCCACAGGCCTCCTCAAACGATTTCCACTGTTCCCTGTCTTGAAGAACCCTTCTCCAGGTTGGTCCTGCTGTCAATTTTATAATTAAATAATAACAAAAACTTATGTCGACCATTTGTAGGTACATTCACGGAAATCAGGGCAGATCGTTTAGACCCCACATTCGCAGTGAAAGGTTAAGATAACAGATGTTCCTGTTCAACTCGAAACACCTACAGGCTTGTATCAAGTTGTTAAGATAGTAAACTTTCTAACAAGTTGGCTCTAAACAATAAATTAAACAGTAACTGTTATAGATGAATAATAATTTTGATTCATTTGATGGAAATAATTTGAAGTGTTGTTGTTGCTAGCCAGATATTGCGTAGTTTAAATTAATAATAAAATGTCTAAAACATAAGAACAGGTTTTTAATAAACTTAATGTTCAAAAGCTTACTCTGGCTACTAAGTGAACAGCAGATGCTATACAGGGTGTTAGGGTAAACACCGTTATCCTTCAAACCAGTGGTTTGGTTTCGTTTATAGAACATAAATTCAATGGAAAATCACAACTTTTTTTTTTAAAGATTTACATTTAGAATCGTCACGCAATTCCTAAGGTAGTTATTTTTGCCTGTCTTAAGCCAGGAAAAGGTTGTATTGTATTTATTCATGTGTTGTGTAGGTAGGTAGGACGGGCGGCGATCGATTACGTCACTTGGGCGGGCGCATATCCATGAATTTGCGGACGGTGTCGGACAATAACCTTTTTAATATTGTTAAAGAAAATAACGTAATTTTTTTTTACTTAGTTTTTTATGTTTATATTTAAGCCAACTACCCATAGTTTGAGTGACAACGGTGTTTAACCTTCCATCCTGTATACTCAAGTGATTTATTTATTTATTTAATTTCTTTGGAAGACAATAACAGCACTGCACAAAAAAAAACAGAAAAAGATAACAACAAAGCTAAAACTAGAAAACGAAGTAATACCGTGGGTAGGCGCGATGCGATGCGATGGGTTGGTCGGGGCTACAACAATTTCACACGGACGAAGTTGTGAGCAGTAGCTAGTATTCATTACCAATGGAAAAAACCCAATGAACTTTAGGCTGACCCCACATTAGGCGTGCGCGTTCCTCGGACGTGTGAGTAGCGCGGGCGCCGTGAGCGCACCGCAAGCGCGCTGCGTGAGCGTCGCGTTTTGCTGCCCTGCGGCGTGTGTGGAGAGTGCACGCGGCGCGCACGCGGCGCTCGAGTCGCGTTCTTACCCCTTCGCCCGCTATCCCCGCCGCCCGCTACTGTTTCAAATTGTATACCGAATCTGATCGAAGGGGGTTAAACGCCAAGGAGAGCGCAGTGTGCGCACCGCGCGCTCGCTACACACACGTCACACGGCGGCAACACGCGACGCTTACGCAGCGTGCTCGCGGCGCCCGCGTCCCTCACACGCCCGAGGAACGCGCGCCTAATGTGGGGGGGCCTAAATATTTGAGATGTTTGAATACAACTGAACTATATCGTGGGCTAAAAGAACGATACTTATATTGAACGTCATGTTTAAGAAAAAAACAGAAAATGTATTCAAATTCAAAATTCAAATTCAAAAGTCATTTATTCAAATTAGGCTGAGAATCAGCACTTTTCGAACGTCAAAATTACATAAGACAGTCCCCCAAAAACGCCCGCCCTTCACCACTTCCTAGTGCTTTTGCTGGAGAGAAGAAGTGGCGCAACAAACTCCCCAGCAGCACAGCTGTCTGTTCAGTTAGAAAAAAAACTTGATTCTATACAATAGTATGCAAATAATTTACATTACTCAACACAAAACATTCAAAAAAAAATATATGCCATAATGACAGCTAGCACGCGCCAATGTACCGACAAAAAAAATAAAAAAAAATCGAAATCTAAACTCAAGCAAAAATAAAAACTAAAATGGTAAACAGAACTTAATACCCGAATTATAAAGCCTCCAGGCATAAAGGGCGTGCCCGCTTACATATAGCTAATAAAGCTGTAACTCGAAGTCACATAATTAGATATGATAAACTAGGACCATTGAAGTAAAAATAAATCAACAAAAATAGATCAACAGTTAGGCAAGAATAATATATAATCTACTGTCGAGGTCGCTAGCTAATCACATATTGCAATACAACTCATACGAATACATTGTAATGAGTAGATCAAGTCAACAATAAATAAAAATAAAATAAATTGTATAATAAAGTCAAATAAATTAAACATTCTATAAACTCATATAACCTGTCAGTAGGTAAGCTAATTCTGGAGAAAGAACATAAACATTGTCTTGAGTTAATCACAGCGACCAACTATTTTTATCGCTTAAGTAGTCATTGATAGAATAGTA
Source organism: Conistra vaccinii (assembly GCA_948150665.1). NCBI lineage: Eukaryota > Metazoa > Arthropoda > Insecta > Lepidoptera > Noctuidae > Conistra > Conistra vaccinii. The sequence goes on from OX411324.1 coordinate 2,712,146, forward strand.
TGCCTTTGAACAAAGGTTGGATTTTACTTTAGCTTTAAACGCATTAAAAGGCAAATCTAGCAGAGAAGTGGGTAGCTTGTTATAAAAGGTTATACCAAGCCCAACAAATGAGTTATGAACCTTATGAAGCCGGTGAAAAGGAGCTCGTAATTTGTCTTTATTTCTGGTGTTAATATTGTGGATATCACTGTTTTTAGTGTATACGTGTATATTTTGCCTAATATATAAGATATTGGCGAAGATGAATTGTGATGCCACTGTAAGAATACCAATATCTTTAAAAAAATCTCTCAGAGAGACTCTGGTACCTAGTTGGTAAATTGCTCGGACAGCTCGTTTTTGAAGAACAAATATATTTTGAATGTCAGCGGCTTTGCCCCACAGCAGAATACCATAGGACATAACGCTATGGAAATAACTAAAATAGACTAATCGAGCTGTATCAACGTCAGTGTATTGTCTTACTTTCCTGACAGCGTAGGCGGCCGAGCTGAGCCTTCCCGCTAGACTTGAAATATGTGGGCCCCACTGAAGTTTGGCATCTACTGTTATGCCCAGAAAAACTGCCGAGCCCACAGTTTCAAGCACTTCTTTATCTAAGACGATGTTGGGTCCTAGATTTCTAACATTCGGTAAAGCGAACTTTATACATTTCGTTTTCTTGGAGTTGAGAACTAAGTTATTTGTTGTAAACCAATCCGTAACCATTGAGAGTGCACTGTTTACATCGTCAAAATCTTGTCTGTTCCTGTCTACTTTAAAAATAAGAGAGGTATCATCTGCAAACAGTACAACTTCACAGATACCCTTTAAAAAGAATGGTAAGTCATTGATATACACTAAGAACAAGAATGGACCCAGTATTGAGCCTTGAGGTACACCTAACTGAACTGGTAACCCGGAAGATTTCACACCATTAATATCTACACATTGGGACCTATTACTTAAATAAGAATTTATAACATCGAGAGCTTCGTTTTGCACACCGTAATGACGCAGTTTACGCAATAGCGTGTCATGGTGCACGCAATCAAAGGCTTTGGAGAGATCACAGAAGACCCCAATAGCATTTTGCGAGTTCTCCCATGCGCTAAATATGTGTTTCAGCAGAGCAACACCCGCATCTGTAGTCGAACGACCTTTTGTAAAGCCATATTGTTCATTATGAAGGAGGCTATTTAAATTAAAATGTCTTAGTAACTGCTTGAGTATTAACTTTTCAAATATTTTACTAAATGCAGGTAAGATAGAAATAGGCCTGAAATTGCCAACGTCATTTTTATTACCTGATTTAAATAATGGAATGACTTTACTACTCTTCATGAGGTCAGGAAAAGTTCCTGAGTCAACACATTTATTAAAAGTAACAGCTAGATAGGGGGCTACGATGTCTATTATATTACTTAAAAGTTTAATGGAGATGCCCCAGTAATCACCAGTGTTTTTGGATTTGAGTGTGTTAAAAACATTAACTACATCACGAGGTGTTACATGTTCGAAGCTAAATAAACGACTACTTTTAGACACACTACTAAGCAAAAGGTTTTCAGCTTTAGACGGGGACGAAGTTAAGGAGCGAGTCGTAGTTAAAGGTATGTTGGCAAAAAACTCATTAAACGCCTCAGCTACGTCAGCTGCTTTAGTAACTAATTTACTGTCGACTATAACCTCAAGTTCTTTATCTTGTTTAACCGACTTACCCGTTTCATTGTTAATAATTTTCCAAGTGGTTTTTACTTTATTATTGGAATTTTTAATTGTATCGCTCAAAAATTTCGATTTAGCATAAACACTAACCTTTTTAAATAATTTTGAATAATTTTTAACATACTCTAGGAAAGGAGTATCAAACCTGTATTTTTTCAAACCATATAACTCGTATAGTCTCGCTCTACTTTTATAAATACCTGGAGTGGCCCATTGGTTAAAGCCAGCGCTGGTGCCATTAATTTTAATAGTTTTGGTCTTGAATGTAGATTGGTACTCTTTTTGCACGACATCAAAAAGGGCTCCATAGATTTCATTAGGACTCTCGAGTTCTACTATAGATGGTGTAATTCTATGAGCTATATTATTTTTAAACTTATTGCAACGACTAGCTGTATAGGGCCTGCATTCTATTTTACGCGGCTTTTTATGTAATGGCATGGGGAAGCTAGCTAATAAACCACAGTGGTCAGAAGTTAAGTCACTTAACACACATTTATTTTTGGCATCACAATCACTAAATATATTATCAAGACAAGTTGACGAAGATGCCGTGATCCTAGTAGGTTCAAAAAACAAGTTAATTAAATTATAAGACCTAAACAGATTAAGAAGTCTAATACTTAATGGAGTAACATCTAAAATATTAATATTAAAATCTCCACATAAAATTATACTTTTATTACTTGATTTTAACCTATTGAGTGAATCCTCCATTACCGATTCAAAACTAATAAAATCACCAGAAGGGGGTCGATAAACGCAAATTATAACGTACCGCTCGAGTTCAACACAAGACAACTCAATAGTGCGCTCGATAGAAAGATTAACTAAATCTAAACGTTGTTTACATTTCAACTTGTTTGAAACAAGAACTAAAGATCCACCGCGAATGGCGTTTTTTCTTACAAATGCACTTTGTACAGTAAAATTATCATCATTGATAAACACTACTTCATGTTCTTTCAACCAGTGTTCAGTCAAACATAACACCTGAACATCATAGTTCTCCATAAATAAACTTAACTCTAGCTCTTTGCCGGACAGACCCTGCATATTTTGATGAACAACATTCAATATATGGGGCTCACCCGTTGTCGCACCTAATAGTTTAAACTACTAGGCGTATCAAAAGTAGTGTTAGTATCACTACTAACAGTAATCGATGGTACACTACAAGTACCAGTGTCACTGTGTATACTGTATGCTAAAAGATTAGCAATTTGTCTCCTACAACTAGGTGGCAAATACATTGTATATTCTGTCAGTTTGTAATCAGTGATAAATTGATTACAATCAAAATATAAAATAGCATCGCTGTGACGACATGTCCTATTATAAATTAACATATTTAGATTATAAATATGCCTATTTTGCTCATCAGACAAATAATGAGAATAAGGCAAGGCACAGAAAATAAATTTACAACTATTGGTCGCATTGAGATGTAACATCAAATGGACACATTCAATTATTTCTTTTTTTCTTACAGATAAACTATCCCCATATAATAGTATAACAGTTGAACCGGGGTTTATTTTTGTCAATTTAATATTACAAATTAATTGGCTAACACTGGCACCGGGTAAACAATTATTTATAACATACTGTTGTGAACACTGATTAAATATTCTACCAAAACCTTGACCAAATTTGTCAGAAAATACATATGTTGTGTTAACCAAATTATTCATACTATTATTAACTTCATTAATACAGCTACCTACTGGCTGAGCCACTGAGGGTGTGGGTGTAACAAGTTGAGGCTGAGTTGCCAGGGAACAGGCACAGCTAAAAGAGAGGTTATTTGTCAGAGACTCATACCTCTCTGCATTGTGCTTGACCAAGTCTGCCAACTCATTGGCCTCCTGCATGCGCTTACTTAGATCTTGTTGACAAGCCTCATATTTACTAAATATGTCCTTTAGAGCATATTCCCTAACAAACAATTCATCCTGTAGATGCTGAGTGTCAGTGTCATACATAGTATTACATAGTTGTAATTCATTATTACACTGCTTTAAGTCTTGTTTTAAATTTATATTTTTTTGCCTTAGTTTTGTATTTAATTTATTAACTTTTAGGCGTTTTAATGATTTCTGAGTTTTCCTAATGAATTTATTAATTTTAATATATTTTTTAATCTTATTGTGACTAGTAAACAATTTGGTTTTATTGATAGTATCATCAGTTAAATCTATTGTTACAATTGGCTCAATACATGTGGGTCCGGACCCGCTACCAACCAACTCATCATAAAGACTGCAGGTGATCGCAGACTCTTCACCGGCTTTGAGAGATTCCAAATGGGTAATTGTGTTGTGGGCCCTGCTTAATTCCCGTTCTAGTTCAGATATGCGTCTCAAAGCCAGTTCGTGGGTGTCACTACATTGCTGGAAATTTGACACCAGTTGACGGAGATGTTGATGCTGGTCAAGTATGTCCATATGCTGTGTATGTAGTTCAGCCAACTGGTTCTTAAGCTCAGTGTTCTTGTTATTAATAAACTGAATTTCCACCTCACTGTCTTCCCTTTCATGTAGCAGCTGATCGCACTGGTTTTTACTACATTCCAACTCTTTCAATGTAGCCTTCAATTTTTCCTCCAAGGATGCAGCTCTACGGGTCAACATATTGACAAACCAACCCTAGTGCAACCCTGGAATGAGAGATGAGAAAGCTAAGTGAGTAAAAGGAATAAGAGAGAGGGATAAGATGTAGAGGGATGATAGAAGTACTAAGATGAAGGGAAATTGTATACTTAATATTTAGAATTGAAAGAAAACAAAGGAATAAAAGTTATGAAGAGTGTGTCATCTAAATTATGGGATGATAATTTAATTATTCACAGGTATATCTTATTTGAGATATTAATATTCCAAATATAAAAGAGAAAATTACAAAATTAAGTTTGCAAAATGGTTGGGGGTAGGTACTACAAACTATTTTAATGAAATTTTTAATCTAGTTTTTAACAATAATTTCATAAATTGACACTAATACAGTAATTTAACAACATATCAGTGGTATTGTATGTGTAGTAATAATCATCTGCAGTGATGTCTAATGGTAAACAAAAGTGAAGTTACAAGGAATAACACTGCTTTTACTAAAGAAACTTGATTGACAATACAAGTTTATGACACATTACAGGTTTAAATAGGTAGTATGAATAAATAAAATACTATAAGGCCGTATGAGCCTATTTTTTGTGTAGTAAATTATGTAGTGTTTACTGTCTGGGCGAATGTTTTCGTCTTCGATTTTGCTTCCACTAGTTGTCAAGCAAAAGGAGTCATAAACGGTGCCAGCGTGTGATGGACGTAGCTCAGAGACCTGAGCAGTATTTTGTGATGTTCTGCGTTATGTAAATATTAAGTAGAATAAGAGAAATAAAACAAAATACTCCCCGGGATTGATGAATTTTTGAAATCCGTCACCGTTGGTTTGATTGAGTTGACAGCCGGTTTAAATCCTTTTTGTGCGAAGTTCCCGCAACAAAAAACACTGTATAATCACTGAATATGCTAATTAATAACTAATAATACACTAATTGAACATAATTTAACACTTTTTACTAATTTTCTAAATTAAAACCTAAGAGGTCGTTTTTATGACGACCGGCTACCAGTGTTGCCAGAGCAAAAAAAAAAAAGTATTATTAAGTATTTTATCTTTATACCTACTATACCATTCTGTACTAAAACCTTCATCCCAGATTTAGTCTAGAGTTAAGACACTGCACACTTACGTTCCGTGGCATTAGATAAAACAATACCCGTACACTCGCTCTAAAATGCAAGTAAACCTCAAACGCATCAGCCTGCATACATTGAGCGCACACGACGCTGCCATCAAGGTTTATTAAATCGTACAGTGTCGGTAAAGCGCTCTGCAGACGTCACAAATTGTTGCCCAACCAACAGAACGCCGACGAGGCGACGAATAAATGCCTTGTGTGTTTTTTTTTGTTGCTATAGAAAGATGGTCTTAGGAAACTGTTCTTAACTTTTCATTTTGAAAAAAAAAGTACAGTCAGCAAGCAAATAAGCCATTTTCACAAAACCTTTTGTGATGCCTATCAATCCTGTTGTGTCTTAAATAAAGATGGCAAATGACAAAAAAGGGTTCCTCAAACAGAGGTTTCTTACTTTATTATGATGGAAAGACTATTATTCTTCAACTCCATTATTACTTATTTTCAAGGCTTTGGCTATCACTCCATAGCCAATTTGTTGGCTATAGCTTTGTTGGACAACCAAGAAGGCGGCATTTGCTCATTATTTCTTTTTAATCTTCAGAAAAATTGTCAAAACACTAACTGCAATCGCACAACTGCGGAAGAAATTGGAGGTTGGATCTTTCTGTTGATACGTCTATGCGAGCGCCAATTACTTGTTACCAACCCGTTGTCCCGACAGGTTGTGACGTCTGTAGGGCGCTTAAGCGTAGTCGCGCTCATGGCAAATACTGGGTGCTTAATTTCTACGGATTTGCTGAGAAACGAACACGGGAATTATGTGTGAACTGCAGTCGTACGCTACTATTAGTTTTCGAAGTGCTTTGTAAATGAAGAATTTTTGTAATGAGTTACTTCTAAAACTAAGTTCTTGTACATGGAAAGGGTGTTATTACAATGTGTTTACGTGTGAAATTTTTGTGTGACGATGGAATTTATATTCGAATAAAAAAAAATAACTTAAAGAACTGTTACTTTAACATTATGAAATTTATACCTACCCCGGGTTTTGCTTGCAGTAGTAGATCTTAATGAAAAAAAAATATTTATATAAATATATCTTCAACCATGCAGTGCTTTTGTATTTCACTTTGAAAGAATAATGCCTTTTCGAACGAAGTTAGATAACTTTCTCTGTATGCTTGGAAATTGCCATAAAACAAAAGAACATCACACCAAAACCGAATTCTCAATTCAAAACATCATACCTATTTCAATATTTAGTTATATCTTTTATGTATTCTATTCAGACAATTTCCACAGAAAACGACACTAATACATTTCCGTGGTAGTGGCAATTGTTCAGCAGCACCAAGCATTGTATGAGCGTACCCATCCGTGTATTTACCTTTTGACTTGCAACCTTATTGGCGTAGCGCATTTATATAAAATGTTACTGTTTTAGTTCACAATACTGTATTGTTTTTAGAATTCTATGCAGGTTGGGTTTTATAGAGGAACGGTGTTTAGACGTTTCTGTTTGGCTTCAGACAGAAGACATTTAGATATTACTATATAAGTTACAACTTAAATTTTACTGCACAGATTGAACTGCCAATTTACACAATTTCGGAATGAATCACGTGCGCTCGCCAAAAAATTTAGAGGTCGCATTATCTTGCACCAAAATGAGACATAAAACAAGAGCCTTTCAGTAGTCCCATAATTATTATGTGTAGCATCAAACATCTTGACTCTGTCAGTACCAACCTCTCGGAAAATGAGCTGGTATCATCTGACGGCCAACTCTAGCACCGCGCGCGCTCATTGGTCAAATCAAATAGCGCGTGATTCCCCGGTTTCCTGTTACACACTTCCGTCCCTTTTCATGAAATCACTCCCACATAATGCAGGAAAGAAAAAAAAAGTCGTAGGTCGTATCCGCGCGATTATAATGTGATAATTGTTACGGCCATTTTTTTATCGTCTTCTTGCCTCCTCGCATTGCAATAATAATACGCAGGGACACAACACCCGAGAGTAAAATACACAAATATAATGTGAAGACTTTGTGGATCATTACATTTATTTTTATTTTTTATTTTTTCTCAGTTACTTTTTGTCATGGTCTGGCAGCTTGCGTAATTTAGGCGGCCTATCCAAATGTCCTTTCTTTGGTATTGTTCATCGAATCGTTGAGCTCATTAAACTCTGAGTTGAATTGCACGGTTACTGACAAATACGTGCACTGACTGGACAGGTCCACTCAATCTGTGTGGTTCTTTCCTCAAAAGAACCATTTCAAGACACCAATCTACATGGCCTTCACATGATCTGACAAAGATTATTCTGGACTTTAAAAGAGACTGTGACCTCTGAGTATGTTCGGCCTTTCTTCTCAGAGTAGTCAGTTAGGAAACGCCGACCTCATCTAGTTAAAAAAATTTAATTGACGTGTAAAAGTATTTGTGTATTTGTACTTCAATCTTCCTAGCCTTTTTCCCAACTATCTTGGGGTCGGCTTCCAGTCTTACCGGTTGCAGCTGAATACCAGTATTTTACATGGAGCGACTGCCTATCTGACCTCCACAACCCAGTTACTGGGTAATACGATACCCCTTGGTAAGACTGGTGTCAGACTTTCGGGCTTCTGACGACTCGTAACGACTGTCAAAGATCCACAAATGACAGCCGGGACCAACGGCTTAACGTGCTTTCCGAGGCACGGAGGAGTCTCGGTATGTGAAGATGGTCACCCATCCACTGACCAACCCTGGCAAGCGTAGCTTAACCTGATGGAACGATCCGAGCGGCTTGTTATTACTTAGCCACGAGCTCCTCGTGTTTGTTCGTGTGCATTTGTGTATTTGTACTTATAGAAATAAAATCATTTATCATTTATCAAACAAAGAAAACAAATAACAAAATATTCCACTAGGATTATTTAACCAACAATTTATTCCGCCATGACATCAACGTAACTGAAGGGATCCTAAAACATTTAAACATTTTTTTCTCGAATGATCTGAGAGGAAATTACTTTGCCCGTTTTAGTGGCTACTTGACTGTCACCGAAGCGACTAGCGACTCCTTCATTTCCCGTCTTCAATATAAAGATCATTCTTTTGTGAAATATTATTTTAACTTTACTTTTATTAACGAAGCTGAAATATGGTTTGCGTTGCCTGTTTTAAAGGGTAGAGATTTTTTGTATTTTCAATGGTTTTTAACATCTTGTTTGTAAATTGAGAAACACCTTCTTAAATCTGATTTTAAATACATGAACACGATTTAATTTTACTGCTGTCAAATCTATTGTTACTGTCAACTAAACATATTTATAAGGGTTGCTACACACAATCATGTTCGGGTCAGTTTTGAATCGGCAGCATTTGTTAAACAAAAAAGCTGACTCGAAGCAATTACTACAACTTTTTAGCTATCATTTGACTCTTGCCGATCGACAAACGTATTCATGCTTTCTCGGGTTGGCTAGACATAATTAGAACTAAGGTGAGCGACTTTTTCCTGAACATAATATATTATTTTCTACATAATTACATTTGATCTTGCGTAGCTATGCTGACTCATGCCAAAACGAACATTTATAGTAGCACCCCTAACGAAAAATTTACTAATCAAAGACTTGATCAGTACCTATTTTAAAAGCCGGGGAGTAACCTTATTACGAACGTCTTGATGGGTAGATATTCCAGGTGGGTAAGTACTTAACTGAAATTAAGATAAAATTTCAGTATCTTTTACCTTCATACTTCAATTAGGTACACGTAAAACCCAAAGAAAAGTACTTAACTATGTAGAAAAGCGCGTTCATAAAAGTCAAGTGTTGATTTTTCAACCAGAATCATGTAAAATATTTGAAGTGAAAACTTCTATGGGCGCGTTGATCATTTTTGGGTGAACAAAAATCATGGAACTCGCGTCATCGTCACCGAAGGCTATATGTATCGAACGATAAATATCAACGCGAGAATCACCGAAGGCTATATGTATCGAACGAAAGACAACAACGCGAGAATCAAAAAGTTACTTAGTTTTCACTTCTATCGGCATTCCCCAAAGAGATGTTTTTTTTTGTTAAAACACCAGTGTTCTGACAAACAGAATCAGTTTATTTTTAGAATATTCAGTTTCTAGAATCCTGTATTGGTTTACTAGTTAATAGAATAACGCTGCTCTTCCGGTACATAGAATATTGAGCTTGGTTCTCGTCGGCCATTTTTAGTCCCAGTTCATACTGTGAATTTCAAATAATACTGCGAACGTTTCTGTGTGTAAATATAATATTATATTTTGGCTTGGATGCGTTTTGATTTCATTTTATTTTATCATTCTATTGAAAGGAATTATCATGGATGTATGATACAAACAAAAGTAGTGCTAATTGATTCTTTAAATCAGATCGTACCAAAACATAATACGAGGCCACGATTACACAGTATAAATATAACCATTTTGGACCCTAGTTGCCTGTTTATTGAAATAATTACCAACCCTCCATTATTAAAAAGATCGCGGCAACCACTCCTCTAGATATGGCACCCGCAACTGACAGCACCGCGTAAACCGCTTGGGGTCTCGTCAATGAGCGCGTATGTGTGTGTGCCGTTTCGAACGCACTACTACGTAGTTGCCGTACGCAGTTGCCGTTGCTACGTAATACGTTTACTATGTAGTTTCTGTACTGTCTAGTGTCCATATTTATACTGTGACTATTATGAGCATAGTGTCCAATTTTTAGGGATTGTGTACGTCATACTTTAACCTTCAATGTTATTTTCGCATAAATATTAGCAGTTTATAGGTTTTTATTCAAATTAATAAAAACGTTATTGTTGGTACAGCAGCATCTCTTGTTGATTTTGTGAGCCAGCTTTTGACCTTCTAAATCCTTGACGATCTTAGATTTTATTCCTTAGATTAATGATCCTCTGATTAATTTAACACTGCCATAATAGGGATTTCTCGTTTTTCTTCTACTCTTTCATCCATGATGTTTTTCATGAATGGTTATTTGTAAAGAGATCCAATTATATTATTATGAGCTCAAATGTCCGAAAGACTGATGCAGCTCGATAACAATTACAATTTTATTGTGTCTCATTAGTGACAGTCAAGCGGTATATTATATTTATATTCCAAATATAATGGACATGTATTTCGAAAAATGTGTGTGTTACTAAAACATAACCCTTCATACGGCCCTCGCCGATGTCGGGTAAAAGTATAAATACATTATAGCCACTGACTACAACTCCGTAAAATTTTATCTAAAAAAATGTACCTACCTAAAAGTGACGAAAACCTTTTCAAACACTGCTGACATTATTTTTTCATGCATATTATATTCTGACATGGCATTTTCTGTGTTTGTTTTATAGGATTTTTTTTATTTTTTAAGCTCTAATAATCCTATTGCTACAGTTGATTCTATGAACACACTAGGTTTACTAAACTCTTATAAACATACATAATTATAATAAATTACAGTTGCGTTGCATGTCTTCATGTGTGACAGCGTTCTTCTAAAGTTCTTAACGGATTTTGATGCGGTTTTCACCATTATTTAGAGTATTTGTTCCGGAAGGGGTTATCTATACTAATATTATAAAGAGGAAATATTTTTTTGTTTGTTTGTACCGAATAGGCTTCAAAACTACTGGTTCGATTTGAAGAATTCTTTCAGAGTTAGATAGCCCATTTATCGAGTAAGGCTATATATCATCACGCTAAAACCAATAGGAGCGGTGTACCAATGAAGAATGTTTCAAAATCGGGGTTTTTTTTTGCGTTAGCCCAAAGTAACTATTCCACGCGGACGAAGTCGCGGGCAGAAGCTCTAGTACATATATATAATACTTCAGATCTCTCAGAAGAACATTACCAATAAGGTTTATTTCCATCTAGGGCCGTACCCTCCCGGCATTTCCACAAATATCCGCCTTATAAATACCTTTTGCTAGTCGTTTTTAATATTACATTACAGGTTACTTACATATTTCTTTTATCTTCTAAAGATGTAGGTATTATAAATTCAATAATAAACGATGTTCTTGTCTATGTTCCGGTAAATGGAACTTTAGATTCCTATCAATAGAAGCTATATTTAGTTTGTCTTTTATAAAGTCTTCTTTGTAGTTTTTTCAGGCGACTGATAGGCTTGTTACTATTTATAAGTCTTTCAATTCTTAATGTCAGATTTACAAGAAATCTGGATTTTATATTAAAGATGTACCGACTGAACCAACAAGGTCTTTTTTTATAATTATTTTTATACTAGTTGCGCCCCGAGGTTTTATCCACATAAGTCTCAATCCCTGGGAATATCGGGATAAAAAGTAAGTAAAGTTTTGGTCTTAACCCAGGTTATGGTCTACTGAAAGGCCAAAGGACATTGACCGGTTGTGGACCAAATGCTGCCCAGACATGGGAGTACTTCCAAATGGTTCCTTGCATCAATTAACACACAAAAAAAAATAGTTTGGCAAATCCAAAAGTGCACGCCTCATAAGTTCATAACTCTCATTCATAAACGAAAAAGAAATTTAAAACATAGTTTCTAACAAAAATTAACAATTTATCACTTTTCATGAAGTATGTTTTGACTGCTTTTTTACCCATCAATATGGGTAAAATTTCTAAACTCGCATCGATATCAATCTCTCTCATATCGACCTCCGGTCTCCGGAGGGGAATAATGTAGCGGTTACACCACCACATACGAGCTACGCAGCAAAGACATGACGTCACACAGATCCTGCATCGCGCAGTTAGAGTTTACCACGCGACCGACATAGATAAAACTATCCGAAATCAACTTACGGGCAGTTGCCCGCCAGACACAAACACCCGTCTGGCCGGAGGATCCTCCCTTTTCAAATGAGGATGAGTGAACTTTACACCCTGTTCCTCATACCTCTAAAGTTTTAAACTGAAATATGAACAAAATATTTTACGGCGCCATTCGCCATAGACTAAAACATTCAGAAGTGAAGTGTAGTTACAAATAGCTGCCGTTTGTTTTTATGGCGGATTTTTTTTTATATTAAGTATCTAATATTTTGAACGCTGATATTAATGTTTGTTTTATTATATTATGGTTTATGGTTATTTGTCATCAAATAATTATTACAATTTGTGGCATTTTTCCCTTTTAGATTTCCACGTCCGAGCTCCAGGAAACAAGGGAAAAATGGATAACATTTGTGCAAAAAAATCGTAATGAGCAAACGTGGTTGCCAAGTGAACCATCTCACATAATGTTCATCATTAATACAATGGAAATTAGAATAATGTTCTGCAGTTAAAACTGTGTTAGGTATCAAGTAGGCAGAAGAAGCAGACTGTGTCGCATCTGCGGGTGCATTACTCTATGAGAATCTCCTCGCAACGCGCATGCACCGCAGTAGTCAAACGTCAAAGCATCCAAGGGACACATTTTTTGTTCGCGGTGGCTTCTTTGATAGTATATTTTAGTTAGTATTTTATTAATTATAACTAAACTACTTTGAATAAAAGAGCCATTTTCAATAGGGTTCCTTCTATAGATGAAACGAATGTATAAAAAAAACATTGACTCAATTAATTGATTTTATCGCAAGCTACAATGTTTTCAGGGTTCATAAATTGACGGACAGGAATTTTTTTTCAACTATTTTGATGCTTTTTCCATTTCTGCTGCATTAAATCAATTATTAATAAAAAATCTGTCAAGTGCGAGTCGGACTCGCACACGAAGGGTTCCATACCATGTCGTACAAGATTTAACACTATGAATTTTTGTAATACTTTCGTAAACGTAACAACACCTCCTCCTTGTACGGAATGTCCTTCCACACAACGTCCTTGTACGGAATGATCATTTCATCTACGCTGAAAGCATTCTCCTCTTCAATAGATAGACATTGGGCTCTAACTCGCTCAAGGAGAGGACGTAGTTTGTAGTAACGATCGGACTCGTCAGCTTGCGTGTTGTCTGCAAAATGTAAATACCGCCTTATTTGTTGAAACCTTTTGATAGGCATGATGTCTGCAATCTTGCCGTAACGATAACTGGTCTTCCAATAGTCCTTGTAAGATGGCATAACAACAACTCCCATCAATATATTGATGGCCAAAAAGTCAAGTATATCCTCTTTATTTACTTTTATTGACTTTCCAGTCTCTTGAACGCTATATAAATTAGTGTTGTTTGCTATATCAACATTAAGGTCTTCAGGGAAAAATCGATAGAAATAGTCTACCGCCGACCAATTAGATGGGACAGTTTCCTTGAAGCCTTGATCAGATATTTCAGCTGCATGTTGAAACCTTCTCTTGGTCCATTGAAAAGAAAGTTTGAATTTCTGTATGTTTCGTCTTTTTACCCTGTTAGTAGCAACTATAGGAACTCTGCGTTTTCTTTGGACGCGTGTTGATGAAGGTGGTGGCGTCGACGGCGAAGGTTGAACTGATGGCAAGGAGGGTAGCGATGCGATAGAAGGTATCGCATTATAATTGCATTGCGTATCGGAAGGAAATACTGTTGAAAGAACGGGTGTGAGTGGTGGTGGATCTTCGCAGGCATCGGCTACAGCTTCGTGGCTTTGAAAATCTATGGATTCCAAGTGTGGATGGAAAATCGATAGAGAATCTTCATCTGAGTTTTCTATAAAGGAATCATTACTGGTTGGATCTGGGCTATTGAAATCTAGTCTTTCTAACGATGAATTTATAGATGGAGCAGGGGATGAGTCGCGACTGTTCACTTCGTCTTCATTGCTTGTGGCATCACTGACGTCGGAAGTAGCGTTGAATTTAGGAATGAGTGCTAGTATGCGTCTACACCGATCGCGTTGTCCAGGCTAGAACAAAGATGTTAGAAGCAAGCATGAAAGCAAGGCCCACACCATGCAAGCAAAAAATGCCGAACAGTAAAAAACGTAAACGTAATAATATACGATCAAAGTCAATTATAGTACTGACATCACCATTACCCATTAGTTGGCAGTGTATAGAATAATATACATCACAAATAAGATGTTTTTTGAGTAAACAGTCGCAACGTATGGTATGCTATACACCCAAGATTATGTTCGTAAAAAGCGATGAAAATAAGTGTATTACGTAGATAATTTAGCATTAGCTTGAGCTCAATATATTTGTGATTTGAATCCACAACACACTTATTAGATTTTTATAGTGAATAAGAAATTATAATAAATTTTACCTTGACGTGAACAAGATTCCTGCGCATGGTTTCACATTTACGTCACAACTGTCAAATTTACCATAGATAATACTTTCTTTTATTTATTATTTGAAAGAGGTGCGTTCTGAAATTACTTTTTGGTAAGAAAATTTCATTCAAATTATTTTGTTTATTGAGTTTTTTTTTTTTATATTAGTGTATAGTATACTATACAAATCAACCTAAAGTCAAAGTTATTTATTTGCTACTAACATAGTATTAGTAGGTATAAATAGGTATATATGGTAGGTAAGCAGGTAGATATGTAGGGTAGGTAGGGTAGGTTAGGTACCTACCTACCCTGGTAAGAAGGGTAGGGTAGGTAGGTAGGGTAGGTAATTAGGTAGAAATAGGTAATTAGGAAAGGTAGATGCGCCGTAGATAAGTACTTAGTGCTAACCGTGTGAAGCCAGGCCGGGTAAAGCTAGTTACTTATAAATAAAAGGATTTCTCTTGCTACATCAGACTATATTGTACAAAATAGAATGTAAGTAGTACGCCAAATTTTAATTATAACTGTGCGTTTGCACTGGCGAAACATTCACAACAAAACATGTTGGAATCTCTATTTTCTGTCAATTTTTCATCCAATGTTTGACAGGAACTAGAGATTTCAACATGTTTTGTCGTGATGTTTTGCCAGTGCAAACGCCCCGTGCGTTTGCACTGGCAAAACATCACGACAACATCAATACAGGTATTTATTTACGTTATTTTTGATAGTCATACAGAAATCTAATATTTCTTACTTATTATTTTTACACATCCCATCGGACTATGAGAGTGAGGGAAGAGAGAGTGCACTCGTGTCTGCGCACACACTTGTGCACTATAATATCTCCCGCGCCGAAGGCCAGTCTCCGTTGAGATTGGCCGCCATGACCGAATATTTTTACACCAATAATTTTTGTCATTATGAAATTGTATCCACAACGGTTTAAGCTAGGTAACTGAATAGTACACTGTATGTGCCAGCATTCATTTCAATGTTACTGAATATATTGTCTATTGGAGTGTAGTTTTAACACGAGGTACACACATCAACACCGTCTAGGGATACTTTGAAAAAAGTCGATAAAGTTCTTAAACTCAAAAAATACTGGCCGGTTTTAAAATCTTGTGAAGAAAGTTTATTTTGTAGACCTTTTTGGATGATCGAAATTTAAATGATCGAAATAGTATATGCTGCCATGATAGTAGGTACTTACTAATTCCATGTCATTACTCCGACTATTAAATAGTTATCTGTGGAGTTTATATCGCATAATATTAGCACGAAATACAAAATTATTACTTTAAGTTGCAGAAAATCGCCCATATTATATAAAATACGTTATGAATCGGCGTTTTTAGTATTTGTTGATTATAAACAGTATATGTTACATGATACACACAAGTTTCAAATTCCTAATTTGTTTAGTTGTTGAGATAGAGCTCGTACAAAAATGTTCTAAAACAGACAACTTCTACGGCCCCCTAATTCATCATTTTTGAAGATAAAAACAAATAAAAATTATATTTATTCTCTACTCGATGAGCTCGAGAAAATGATACCCCACATGCCAGGGTCAGATAATTTTTTTTTCAAAATTTAATTTTATTGTATGGCGACCCCCCTTTATTTTTTAATTTTATTATTTGTTGCTCTTGCGGCAATAGAAATGCTCAATCTGTGAAATTTTCAACTGCCTACCTATTACGGTTCATGAGATAGAGCTCGCTGACAGACAGACGGACAGCGGAGGCTTATGAATAGGGTTCCGTTTGTCACCCTTCGGGTACGGAACCCTAAAAAGTACAGTAATTATCTCCATTTAATCATCTATACAATGGTATATAAATTAAGTAGGTTCTGTGTACTAGCAGGAGTGTAACAATAAAAACAGTTGCAGAAATGGGGCAAAAAATATTTTTCGATCGTAGAGCACACTCTAATGCTTCGCATTATGAGTCGTGCAATACAAAAAAAAAAATTGGTCCCCGGGTTAAAAAGATTTTTTAATGTTTTGCTGGTAGTTTTATATTTATTCATTTTATTTTATTATTCAAAATCTATAAGATAACGTTGTTTTGAACTCGTTGGTTTTATCTTGACAAGTGCTATACGGCCTCAGAAGATGTGGTCCTATAGCTCCAGGGTCTGATGGCTGGAAGGTGGTTACGGGCACTCCTCAAGTAAACGAGTTAGCCCCGTCGTATGTGGTTTCATTGGATACGTATTGACAAGTGCTATTACACTAGGTGGTTTCCAGGGTCTGATGATGGAACCGGAAGGTGGCCATAGGAACTCCTCAACCAAATAAGTTAAGACGATCGTGTTTGGACTCTTTGGTTTTGTCTCGACAAGTAGTATAGCCCAAGGTTGTATCTAGGGTCTGATGATGGAGCTGGAAGGTGGTTACGGGCACTCCTCAAGTAAACGAGTTAGCCCCGTCGTATGTGGTTTCATTGGATACGTATTGACAAGTGCTATTACACTAGGTGGTTTCCAGGGTCTGATGATGGAACCGGAAGGTGGCCAGAGGAACTCCTCAACCAAATAAGTTAAGACGATCGTGTTTGGACTCTTTGGTTTTGTCTCGACAAGTAGTATAGCCCAAGGTTGTATCTAGGGTCTGATGATGGAGCTGGAAGGTGGTTACGGGCACTCCTCAAGTAAACGAGTTAGCCCCGTCGTATGTGGTTTCATTGGATACGTATTGACAAGTGCTATTACACTAGGTGGTTTCCAGGGTCTGATGATGGAACCGGAAGGTGGCCATAGGAACTCCTCAACCAAATAAGTTAGGACGATCGTGTTTGGACTCTTTGGTTTTGTCTCGACAAGTAGTATAGCCCAAGGTTGTATCCAGGGTCTGATGATGGAGCTGGAAGGTGTTCACGGGCACTCCTCAAGTAAACCAGATAGCCCCGTCGTATGTGGTTTCATTGGATACGTATTGGCAAGTGCTATTACACTATATGGTGTCCAGGGTCTGATAATGGAACCGGAAGGTGGCCATAGGAACTCCTCAACCAAACAAGATAGGACGATCGTGTTTGGACTCTATTGTTTTGTCTCGACAAGTAGTATAGCCCAAAGTTGTATCCAGGGTCTGATAATGGAGCCGGCAGGTAGCCATAGGAACTCCTCAACCAAACAAGACAGCACCATCGTTTTTGAACTCATTGAATATACAAGTGCTTTAGCCCCGTCGTATGTGGTTTGATAGGATACGTATTGGCAAGTACTATTAAACTAGGTTGTATCCAGGGTCTGATGATGGAACCGGAAGGTGGCCATAGGAACTCTTCAATCAAACAAGATAGGACGATCGTGTTTGGACTCGTTAGCTTTGTCTTGACAAGTAGTAGAACCAAAGGTTGTATTCAGGGTCTGATGATGGAACCAAAAAGTGGTCACGGGTACTCCTCAACTAAACAAGACAGCCCAGTGCAGTGAAAATATATCGCAGGTGTTGTCTTGGACCTTTGTTCCCGATACCGATGGGCAACATTTATATTTTTTTATGTTTTTAAAATGTTTTTTTCATCAATCAAAAATACTAAACAATTGATAGTTTTTCTCAAAACTCCGTGGATAGATTTTGAAGAGCCTTGGTTTAGAGACTAGTAAAAACCGAAGGAACATAATACACTATGTGTCCATTCGGGGCAGCTCGGTCCAACTTTCATATATGGATGGTAAATCGTTCGATACCCCAGTGCAGTGAAAATATCATCCCAGATGTTGTCTGGGATCCTTGTTCTCGATACCGGTGGGCTACATTTATATTTTTATGTTTTTTTCATCAATCTAAAATACTCAACAAAAGATAGTTTTTCTCAAAACTCCGTAGATAGATTTTGAAGAGCTTTGGTTTAGAGACTAGTGAAAACCCAAGGAACATAATGCACTATGTGTCCATTCTGGGCAGCACCTAGTCCAACTCCCATTATTTGAATGGTAAATCGTTCGATACCCCAGTGCAGTGAAAATATATTATCATCCCAGGTGTGGTCTGGGATTCTTGTTCCCGATACCGGTGGGCTACATTTATATTTTTGAATGTTTTTAGAATGTTTTTTAATAAAAATATTTAAAAATGTAAATTATATGCATTTAAATGAAATAAAGGAAATAATTGTGTGTTATTTAACATAATTACTGTCATTAATTAATAAAATGCGCCATTGGTTGTCGTTATTCATCAATCAAAAATACTCAACAAAAGATAGTTTTTCTCAAAACTCCGTGGATAGATTTCGAAGAGCTTTGGTTTAGAGACTAGTATAAACCCAAGGAACATAATGCACTATGTGTCCATTCTGGGCAGCACTTGGTCCAACTCCCATATATGGATGGTCAATGTCCTTTCATCCAAATCTGTTCAGCCGTTTCAGCGTAAAAGCGAAACAAATAAGTAAACAAACAAACTCACTTTCGCATTTATAAAAATAAAATATATTAGGAAGGATAACTAGACTAGCTACAGCCCATGACTTCATCCGCGTGAAACAAACAGTCAGGTTCAAATTAAGTTCCTTAGCGAAACTCTGCAGATTTGATGGGTTTCGATAAACACGACAAAATAATAAAACATGAGGGGCAGTCTTTGGGGACTGCCGATGGAAGTGAAAACTAAGTATCGCCATCTAAAGAAAATGTCAAGAATTTATGTGGCTTGCTGTCGGTACAAGAACGAAAGCTGTAGCTCCAAAAAAATAAAACAGTATGCGCTGTCAACAAATTCTACTCTCCCTCCGTCTTACGAATTTTCGATCAGCTCACGTGTCTTGACGCGAGTTTAACATTTTTGACCCATCCCAAAAAAAGTGCACAAAGCCGCTAGAGAAGTTTTCACTTCAAAAATTAAAATGTAGTTTTTTTTGGGGTAACAACCGCTGGTAGTGTTGCTACTTGAAGTATGAGTTGAGAAATCAGTTTTTTTGCTTTATCATGGATAGGTATTGAAACCCATCACGTCTGCGGAGTTTCTCTAGCTAATTTAGTTTGACCCTGTCTAATAAATACTGCGGCAGCCCAGTGGTATCGGCCCCGACTTACGAGTTGTAGGTCGTCGGTTCGAACCCTGGCATTCGCTTTACTTTGTGTAAATTATTTCATCACCATTGCTCTCAAAACGGTGAAGGAAAACATCGTGAGGAAACCGACATGTCTTGTGGCTACTATACACATGCCGGTGGCATGGACGCCGGCTTTTGCCGCGCGGTACGTGACTCCGGCTTTTGCGCCTTCATTTCCTTTGCGTTTGTTTGTGCGGCTGTGCCGGGTGCACCCGGCGGCCAGGCAGGCCGCAGAAACAAACGCAAACAAAATGAAGGAGCAAAAGCCGGAAGCACGTGCCGCGCGGCATTAGCCGGCGGCCATGCCACCGGCACTGTGTGTAGGAGCCATTAGAACCAAAAATTCGAAGACATGTGTGACATCTACCAACCCGCACTGGGCTCGCGTGGTAGATTATAGCTAACACCCTCCGATGAGAGGAGGCCTGTGTCCCAGCAGTGAGAACATTATAGGCTCAATACGTAATAAATACTTGGTTTAGACTTTCTATCTGTGAAATATTTTGTGGAATCGGATCAGTATCTACTTATAAACGAACAAACCTCCTAATAATATTAGTTTAGATAATTATAAAAAGAAAATTATATTCCAGAAGACTCCAAACATTTATTAGATTACCAAAAGATACAACAAAACAAATACAATCAATGCTACAGTTAATAATAAAATTGGTACCAGACTTATTTTCAGTTCAACGAACTTCGGTAAAAGTCGATCGTGTGCACACACCTTAACCGAAACTGAAGGGTTTAATTTCGGTAGCAATGGCGTAGTTTGGCGTGTGTGTGGCTTTACCTGCGCCATTATATAAGCGATTCATTTCGGTCGGAAGTATTGGAACTTTTAATTGGGCTTCTTTCTCGAACCATGTTGTATAACTAGAATTATTGGGGTAAGCGAAATTGTTTGTTAGACTAGCTGTTGCTTGCAACGTGTGCGTGTATTTCTACAAGATTTGTAATTTTGAGTTTAGAAAAGATTTGTATTTTTGTTCGTAATGGAATAACTCAAAAATTACTGGACCCATTTAAAAAATTCATTCAACAGTAGAATGCTGTATTAGTACTGAATAACATAGGTTGCGATGCGATGCAACGTGTGTCGGGGGCCGAAATTTCACGCGGTTCAAGTCGAGGGCAGAGGCTAGAACCCGTCTTGAACAAGAAGCGTGCCCTCTCTGTATGAGAAGAGGCCTTTGCCCTGCAGCAGCACAATGAGAGGCTGGTATTATTATTATTACTAGTATTTATTTGTTTATTTATTTATTTGTTTATTTATTTATTTGTTTATTTATTTATTTGTTTATTTATTTATTTGTTTATTTATTTATTTGTTTATTTATTTATTTGTTTATTTATTTATTTGTTTATTTATTTATTTATTATTATTAATTTACTATATAAAAATCTTCTCAAAAAGATTATCATAATAATAATTCAGCCTGTGTTGTCCCACTCCAGGGCAAAAACTTTTTTCCGCTCAACTCTGGGCCAACATGGACTCATCCCCCGGGATATAGGCGTCAAACTCGTAAAAAGATTATCTACTGAAAACCAATACATTGTTTTAGGGCTAAGTTCATTATTATTAATAAAACTACATAATAAAAAAGAGACCTTCGTTTTGATATTAAATTTTGTACCCTCCACATTTAGAGCAAATAAATGATTTTGACTTTGCCTTTGACTTTAGTGTTTCGTATTTCTCGAATACATAAATCATATCAGGAGCGATGTACGCGTAGTTCCAAATACTGACGCTGAAGCCGGTGTAACTATCAAGTAACTTGTTTGACGAATTTGAATCGTGCGGGTGAACCAAACTTTATTACTTCGCTACGATGTGCTACGCTGCAGTCTACGTGCTACGCCGTAGCCGTTCAAATGTAGGTAATGAAATATGCGTATGATAGATTGAACCGTGTAAACTTTGTAGGGAGTCCTGTAGATAGTGATTCAGTTATTTTTACATTCAATAAGACCTCAAAAAAACTTATTTCCACACTAAGTATTTTTTTTACCCGACTTCAAAAAGGAGTTCGACGAAACGGTTCTCAGTTCGACTGTATGTTTTTTTTTTTTTTTGTATGTTTTTTACGCGATTACTCCGCCATTATGATTTTGATTATTCTTGTTTCGCAGGAGAACCAAGGTAACCGACATAGCCCGAAGAATTGCCAAACTTAAGTGGCAATGGGCAGGACACATTGCCCGCAGAACAGATGACCGATGGGGCCGAAAGGTTCTAGAATGGCGACCGCGTACCGGAAGTCGTAGCGTTGGAAGGCTTTCCACAAGATGGACCGATGATCTTGTAAAGGCCGCAGGAATCCGCTGGATGCGGGAAGCACAGAATCGGTCGAAGTGGCGGTGCTTGGGGGAGGCTTATGTCCAGCACAGGACGTCTTTCGGCTGATATGATGATGATGATTCTTTTTTTGTTTGGTAGGTCATGCTTCAGAGGTGGTCCCTTATAAATTTTATTAACTTTGCATGGGGAGTTTATGAGTAAGCTTGGCCAGTTTTAAAGGTACATACATTTTTGAACTATTAACGGAAAATTGGTCACCCTGTACTCTTATTATGAGACACTTTGTATTAAATATCATCTTCGTATAATTATTGATTATCAAGTATATTATTTTAAACTTACTGAATTCTGATTCTGAACCAATTGTTAATACTATTGTATTAATTATTGGTTCAGAATCAGAAATTACGACAGAACACTAAGTAGCCACCATAAATAAAAGACACATATCAAAATAAAGAAATACGCCATATTTCTCAAAATTTTTACTTTATTCCTAGTATGAGACTGAAAGTTAGACGAAACAGCTAAGACGCTCGGTCTTTGAGCAAACACCGACTCAGCTTCTTTGTAAAATTTAAGAAGATTTGCACGCCTACTATGTGCCTACTAGGGATGTAACGGAGGCTATTGCAGCGGAGGCGGAGGTTGAAAAAGATTAATTGACCATTAATTGAAGCAAAAAATTACCAATTGGGAATCAAAATTTAGAAGACGCAAACTATATTTCAGAAAATAACAGTTGTTATGGCCTTGTGCCCTAGGCGATTTCCTATTTCTTCATAAATTATTCCGGCTCCACCAAGCAGTGAAGGGCGGGAGTTTTTGGGGGACTGTCTTATGTAATTTTGACGTTCGAAAAGTGCTGATTCTCAGCCTAGTTTGAATAAATGACTTTTGAATTTTGAATTTTGAGTTCCTCACTTGGTACTGAACCTAGAGAAGGCGGTGATATGGGAGCCAAAATGTGAAACTTCGACTTTTATCTCCACCACATGAAAGTCTTCGCTTAGAGCCGATTTTTTTATTGGAACTCTGTTACAGCTAAGGAAGGCCAAAGAAAAGATGGATGAATTTTGTGCGGAATGATATGAAAAAAAATGGAATCAATGATATCGTGACGGTTAACAGGAGTAAATGAAAGAAACCGTGATGCGCCAACCCCACGTACCATTGTACAAGGGCAGAAATATGATGATGATATTACTGATTAGCTTTGTTAAAAACTTGCTTAGGCGGATGCGGAGGTGAAGGTACGAACTGCGGTAGTTCCGCATTTGCGGTGTAGAGTGTACAACCCTAGTGCCTACTATGTGCTTACTCGGTCTTGTGCATACCAGTTTGTTCATGCCGACTATGTTAGATCGTTCAAATAGGTTAGAAGATTACCTGTTTATATGCCTTCTGATTACTTATTATGATGCTAAGTTGTGAAATGGAGTTAAAAAGTGTTGTGAAAAAGTATTAAATAAATTATTCTTTACTAGCTGCGTCCCGTAGTTTAACTCGCATAAGCCTCGATCCAGTGGGAAAATCGCGATGAAACGTATCCATGGTCCTAATTCAGGTCATGGTCTACCCATGTGCCAAATTTCATCCAAATCTGTTCAGCTGTTTTAGCGTGAACGCGTAACAAACCAAAAAAAAATACTTTCGCATTTATAATACTAGCTTCACCAGCGTGTAGGTCGGAAATTATCCCACGGGAACGTACTACCGAGATAAAAAGTATTTTATGTGTTAATCCAAATTATAAAATATCTGTGTGTCAAATTCCATCCAAATCCGTTCGGCCGTTTTTGCGTGATTGAGTAACAAACATCCAAATATACTAACTTTCATAATATGACATGTATTATTAGGACTAGCTGTGCCCCGCGGTTTAACTCGTATAAGCCTCGATCCCGTGGGAAAATCGAGATAAAAAGTCAAAGTCAAAGCATTTATTTCAAATAGGCCTTTGAAGGCACTTTTGAACGTCAAAATTTACAAATTATAGTTATTATATTATTGATTCTACCGCCCCTTCCAAAATGTAGTTTTCGTATGGAGAAGAATGGGCAAGAAACTCCACCGTTACTCTTTTAAAATGTTTTACAATATTTTGTATAAGTACATTATTTATATAATTATAATATGTGAAGACGATGCACCTAGAATAAAATTACTGTATACAGTAAGAATAATTTAAATTGGAGCAAACGACAGATAAATTAATTATGTGGTAGATACATGGTGTTCACATATTCACAAACATTGTAAAAATAGACGAATCTACTAAAAATTTACAATTAATAAGTCAGTGTGTGAGGAACTAATCACAGGATGTAAAATCAATGTCATATAATGAAAAATAAATACAATTAAGTAAGCAACCAGTTTGATTTTGTTTAGACTCTAAATTGTCCTATGGAGCAGGACCAGCATGTTTCCAAGCATTCTTATCTTGGATATAATCCTCTAATCTGTAATATGCTTGTTTACAAAGTGTACTTTTTACATGAGTTTTAAATTTTCTTTCATTTAATTGTAATTTGGTATTTTGTTGTAACATTTAACACAGTACCCCATAAAAGATGTATGTACTTTAGATAATCTGAAAAATGGTTGATCTAGTTTATCTTTATTTCTAGTATTAAAATTATGTCTATCACTTATTTTATTAAAAAGATGTAGATTTTTCCTTACATACATAATATTTTCATAAATGAATTGGCAAGGAACGGTCATAATATTAATCCTTTTAAATAGTTCCCTGAGAGATTCGCGACGACGGAGATCATAAATGGCTCTGACAGCTCTCTTTTGCAAAATAAAGATAGATTCAATGTCAGCAGCCCGACCCCAAAGTAAAATGCCATACGACATAATGCTGTGGAAGTAGCTAAAATAGACCAAACGCGCGGTTTCTACATCTGTTAACTGTCTGATCTTTCTAACAGCATAAGCGGCCGAGCTTAGCCGCCCCGCAAGAGATGTTATATGAGGTCCCCATTGTAATTTCTCGTCTAGCGTGATTCCCAGGAAAACCGTTTGATTAATAAATTTCAGTTTTTCTCCATTCAATATAATGTCACATTCGCTACTTCTAACATTAGGTAATTTAAATCTAATGCATTTGGTTTTATTTTTATTCAGTACCAAATTATTTACCGTAAACCAATCTTGGACCTGAAGAATAGAGCTATTCACGTCGTCAAGATTTTGCGACCGTCGGTTGATTTTAAAGATCAATGATGTGTCATCTGCAAATAACACCATCTTCGGTTGATTTTGAAGTAATTGGGGAAAATCATTAATATAAACTAAAAAGAGGAATGGACCCAATATCGAACCTTGAGGAACGCCCATTGCCATTTCAGACCCTAATGAGTTTATGCCGTTTACTTGAACTTTAACCTTTCTATCTTTCAGGTAAGATTTTAGTAAATCAAGAGCTGTATTCCTAATCCCATAATGCTCCAGTTTCAGCAGAAGTGTCTCATGGTCTACGCAATCGAACGCCTTCGAGAGGTCGCAAAAGATTCCAATGGCATCTTGTGCTTCTTCCCAGGCATTAAAAATGTTCTTTATTAGGGTGACACCGGCGTCAGTAGTACAACGCCCTTTGGTGAAACCGTACTGTTGTTCATGAAAGATGGAGTTTTTATTAAAGTGACGTAACATTTGATTGAGCATCAACTTTTCAAACACCTTACTGAGAACTGGTAGAATTGACACAGGCCTATAATTGTTGTGTTCTTTACTATCACCGGATTTGAACAATGGAACTACTTTACTGTGTTTCATGAGATCCGGAAAGACTCCTTGGTCCACACTGTTGTTAAATATGAAAGCTAAATAGGGCGCAATGGTTTCGATAATAGATCTACAGACTTTTACAGACATTCCCCAGAGATCTTCTGTTGATTTAATTTTAAGATCTTTAAAAGCTTTTATAACAGCCTGAGGGTTTGTATGCTGAAACCTAAAATCCAAAGGGCATGCCTTCACATTCTGCCTAAGTAAGGCAGCAGAAAGCGCGGGTGAGGAATTCAATGCTTCAGTAGTTTTAAGGGGAATATTAGTAAAAAAGTTTTCAAATTCCTGAGCTATTTCTATATCTGAGTTGATAGGGCCATGTGCAGTCTCTAAATTAAATTCAGTATTTCGCTGTTTTTTCCTACCTGTTTCATTATTTATTATTTGCCAGGTAGTTTTTATTTTATCCTCAGCTGATTTTATTTTATTACTAATGTAAAGAGCTTTGGCTATTTTGCACACACTTTTAAACGTTTTTGAATATTTTGCAACATACTTATGAAAGCTTGTATTGTTCATATGTTGCTTTAGTCCATAAAGTTCAAATAGTTTTTCCCTACTTTTACGAATACCTGGAGTCGCCCAATCACTAAATAAGAACTTTGTGTAAATACTTTTAGTCTTTAGTGGAAAAGTGTTATTAAATTGCGTGTTTAATATTGAAAAGAACTCGGCGTAGAACTCATTTGGGTCACCTATATTATTAAAATTCTGAACACATAATTGACTGGATAACGAATTATTATATTTCTGTAAACTTTTACATGTAATGGGCCTAAACCTTATTTGTATTTTTTGTAAAGGTATGTAGGAGCAAAATGTTATTGTTTGTCCACTGTGATCTGATGGCAACTTGTTTACAATTTGTTTGTGTAAGTAATCACAATTACAAAAAATATTATCTATACAAGTGGCAGAAGAAGCTGTCACTCGGGTTGGTTCAAAGAAAACATTTGATAAATCAAATGACCTAAAAAGACTTAATAATCTAACAGTATTAGAGTTATTTTCTAATAAGTTAATATTAAAATCACCACATATGATTATTGACTTACTACTAGTACTGAGTTTCTTTAATACATCTTCCATTACAGAATCAAACATGGATAGATTCTGGTAGCTTGGAGGTCGGTATACGCAAACTATAACATGCTTATCAAGCTCAACACAGGACAATTCAATGTTGTGCTCAACAGACAGTCCGGTGATGTCTTTTATTTCTTTCGATTTAATAGAATTTTTAATTAATATTAATGACCCGCCATGCATCATACGTTTTTGGCTGAAATGGCTAACTACACCATAATTCTCATAATTAATTGACATCACTTGATGATCTTTCAACCAATGTTCTGTTAAACAAATGACATCAAACTTGGTATTTTCCAAAAACAATTCTATTTCTAATAATTTGGAAGAGCAACCTTGGATATTTTGATTAAATAATTTTAAAGTATGTTGCACTCCCTTTGGTTTAATAATATGAGTTAAGTTGCCAGAAGATACCTTTTTATTATTCTCTAATAATAATTGGTTAATTGATGTGGTAGCTTCTGTTGTCTTACTGTCTAGTTTAAATTATCCGAAGCTACATCCACAACTATAAGTGAAGAGTCTAAAATGCCGGTATGAGTTCCAGCTGGTAGAGAATAACCTATCTGACTGGTAGAGGCCTCCAAGTATGTTGGTATTATAGGTGGATCCTCCTTCGTACAACATATTAAATCATAATTACTCACTATGTTGTTAGTATAACTAGACAACATAGAGTCGTCACTAAAAAAGTATCCATTGTTCTAATTCAGGTCATGGTCCACACATGTGCCAAATTTCATCCAAATCTATTCAGCCGCTTTAGCGTGAACACGTAACTAACAAACTCTTTTCCGCATTTATAATATTAGTTAGGATAGTTTTTGGGGGCTACCCGCGGTAAGGAAAACCCTCCTAATAAATGAAAGACGTGTTGACTTTTTATATTGGTTGTGTTTTTTGCCTATGAGTATCATCATCATCCACAGCCCGACTTTACCCACTGCACGGCATAACCCTTTCTTTTCTTGTTCCAATGCCCACGCTCCTATGCCAACCTCATAGGTTCTACCCGCGATGTACTTTCGTCCGCCACACACCTCATCCTCCAGTCCTTGGACGCCACTCCATCACAGCCTTACTTCACCTGTCATCACAGCGCCTTACCAGGTGCCCTGTCCAACTCCATTTGAGTTCCATAATAGGTACGCTTTCCGATATCGAAGAATACGAATACTATTCGAATACTATGTACTAACTATGTCGTACTATGTAGTACGATAGGTAAGTAAAATAAAAAACCAGACAAGGGCGTGTCGGACCACGCACAATCAAGGGTTCCGTAATTAAGGTGAATTTATCCCAAGAACAAACTTAACTTAGTAGTTGAGAAACATGTTCTCCCATAGTATACGTTACACGTTCCATACGTTACAGTAAATTCTCCAAATGCAAATGTAAGTTCGTCATGGTAAAAAAAAAGATGAAATTACAAATAATCAATTTTCGGACATATTCCTTTACTTGTGCTGTGAGAACTTGCTTCCTGCCGAATTTCATTATTCTAGGTCAACAAGAAGTACCCTGTAGGTTTTGATTTATTAGCGAGTATCAAAATAATTTATGTCACACATTTTATTATTGAAATAGCTTAGAAGCTTGATTTTTAGGGCTCAAAGGGAACATAGATATAAATATTTGATATTAATTTCAACTTGATACCTCCACGCGTTCCTAAGAAAATGGGTCTTGACAGACAGACCGGACGGACAAAGATGTGATCCTATAAGGGTTCCTTTTTTTCCTTTTGAGGTACGGAACCCTAAAAATTAAAACGAATAACTGGTGACACAAAAACACATTTATTACAATATGAAATGATAGTGTTGTCAGTAGCAAATTCAAGGCAAAGTCTTTGAATGACAATGGTGCCGATTCTCTTGTCACAAATGCCTCTAAACTAGACTAAAAATCACTAAAATTTAGTTTAGTCCTGTCAAACGAGCATTTCCCATTCTGAAATAGTCTAAAGTGACACAACTTAACTATATTTTAGTTTGACAGCACTAAGATTGCACTGAGATATTAGTTTAGTGAAAATGGCAATTTTGCTATTCTGAATTTGACGTTTTCCACCTAAAAATTTAGATTATCCAACTAAATCAGTCTATTTTTAAACGCGATTAAAAAGGAGTGGAATAAAATTAGCTGGCATGAACTAAAATTCACACACTTCAGCTGCAAAAACTTGATCATATTTTTTATTTTGCTTATATCTCGAAAACGGTGCGTTCTAGCGCAAAAATAATGGAAATTTCGACCCCCTCTGCCACCCGTAAACCCGTATGCCCCTACTCACAGGTAATATTTTTTCATATTTTCCATAAAAAAAGTTTAAAATTCCATACAAAATACGTCAAGGCTGCCCCCTCCGCGCGCCTCTGGCTCTAAAAAAAATTCACGGGGTAGAGCAAACAAGTACCACGTGGGTTGCGACGTGACTGTCAAATTCAATTTTAGATGTGTCAAAATTATTTTTTAATTTAGAGATATTTTTCCGCAGAATAGCTTTTAGATTCTCATAGCCAAAAGTAAGGTATTTTAGTCGTAGTTTAGTTAGTTTAGTTCGGTGTACAAGAGAATCGGCACCAATATAGTGTTACGTTATTTGTTTATAATAATATGTTCCATTTGCTAACATTTTATCATGTCTTAGAATTTGTTTTATATGACATATTTTTTTCAGACTCAATATCCCTATGAGAAATTAGTAGAAATACATTCGATTTCTAAACCTCTTAATACACGTGTCCTCAAAAAAATCAGGTGATCTATAGATTGTTCCGAGAAACAATTTAATAATTTTTGCTCGAGTGATCTCGAGAACACGATATCATTATAGGTAGGCTCTAGCCATTGAGATCGGAGGGCCCTTACCCCAACATACAATGACACTCCAGTCAAGAGCTCCAACGGAGAAAAATGGAATCGTTTTGTATTTAGTTATAGATTTTTTTTTCAGGTTTGTTTTTATGATGATAAGAGGGCGAAGTTTCTGGATTATCTTGGAACTACCTTATTTTAATTAAACTACTAACAACACGCCATAAGCTTCGCATGGTTTTTAGGGCAAACAGACGAATTATGTTTATTATTATGTAGGTTATGTCCTTTATTTCATTTATATACATATAATTTACATTTTTAAATATTTTTATAAAAACAAAATAATACAAAAACATTTAAAAATATAAAAAATAGTAGCCCACCGGTATCGGGAACAGGGTCCAAGCTACCGGCGGTCAGGGCTCCAGAGAGAGGAACCTCCTGACAATGCGAGCCGTGTCCAGGAGTACCGCTTTCTGAATCAAGCTCTTGACCCAGCTGCCTAACGAGAGCCTCCTTAGGTGTTGGTCGAGGCTCTTGGCAATTAAGCCATTGGCTGATACGACTATCGGCACAATGATCGCTGAGTCCACATCCCACATGTCGACAACCTCGCGAGCCAAGTCAAGATACTTGATTTGTTTATCTTTCTCGGCTTTCACGAGGTTCCCATCATGCGGGACCGTTATGTCAATGATCATTGTGCGCCGCTCTACTCGGTCCACCACCACTATATCAGGTTTATTGGCAACAATAGTCCTGTCAGTGATGATGGAGCGATCCCAGTACAATGTGATATTGCCATTTTCGAGAACTGGGTCGGGCACATACCTGTAGTACGGCACTTCAGATTCCACAAGGCTGTATTTCAGAGCAAGTTGCTGGTGGATAATCCTGGCTACAAGGTTGTGTCTATGCAAGTACTCTTCGTTAGCTAGACGAGAACACCCGGAGATAATGTGTCGTATTAATGTATAATATACATATAAACCGTCCTGAATTAACACTTAATTTAATAGTGAAAACCGCATTGAAATCCGTTGCGTAGTTTAGAAGAACAACGCGGTCACACAGACAGACACGAAAAGCGATTTTAAATAATTATATTTGTATTATACTGAATCTTTACTAATATTATTAATGCGAATGTGAGTTAGTTTGTTATGCTTTCACGCTAAAATACCCAAATGTACCCATATTTAATAAATTGCCCAAATCATGGAGAACATTGAGTATGTCTGCTCTTAAATGCAAATTAAGGACTTTATTAATTAAAAAAAACATAATATAGTATTTCAGAGTTTATGAAAGCGGGCAATTTTCTTCGTTTTTGAAATGATCATGTAGTCTTTTATTTAATGTTGTTTTTATTGTTGTTGGAATTTGGTTAGGCAGAGGTGTACCTATTAGAACACACCGACATTTAGCTAGTTATGTTTTAAGTCCCATGTAATAGGGGACGAGCCTATTGCCATTAACCGGGCACAAATCCAGACTCAAACTGCTACTGAGAAATTCTTAATAGAAAACCCAATAACACTTTGCACAAAAGTCATTTATTCAAACTAGGCTGAGAATCAGCACTTTTCGAACGTCAAAATTACATAAGACAAAAACGCCCGCCCTTCACCACTTCCTAGTGCTTTAGCTGGGAAGAAGAAGACGGGACTGCGACCTGGGAATCAAACCCAGGACCTCATGCTTAGCAGTAGCGCTTGCGAGCAATAGACCAACGGTAGATTTTTTATTAATGTTACGCGAAATAGCACTTAATAGTGGACGAGTCAGCCTGAAATAAAAGCCAGAACATAAATAAAATATTTATTCACACGATCGCTCGACGGCTTTTATTTTGTATTTGTAGTTTACCTGACTAAAGATGCTTTAGTTTTAAATAAATTCAGATGAATAAAATATTTATTCACACTTTCGCTTAATGGCTTTCATTAGGTATTCGTATGTATGTACCTACCTAACTAAAAAAGAGGACATGTGCGAATCGAACTCACACACAAAGGGTTCCATATACCACCGTTCAATAATTAATACTACATTTTTTTTATACTCTTTAATTGTTTTTTTTCTCCCATTTTTTTACCCCCTATAATTTATAACTTTTATTTTATTATTTGTTGTTATAGCGGCCATAGTAGTAGGTACATAGTAGTAGTAGTCTATATATTATATAGGTTTAATAGATACAGCCCGTTGACAGACGGATGGACGGTCGAAAGGACGGACAGTGGAGCCTTAGTGGGGATTTCACTAATGAACACAGATATAGATAGACATAGATAACGCAAGAGCAACTACTTCGCGTGCCCAGCTTACGTACAAAAATCGTAAACTGCCACTTTCGCGCTCAGTCTGCATCGTTGGTCCACGCTAGTCGGACGTCAGTTAAATAATTTGAAATGGTTAATTGCTCAGTTATAAATTGTAAAAACTTTACAAATGCGAGGAGAAAAAATAAAGGAAACGATTCCTTCCATCAATAATTCATTTTGTGATTTATATTATGCGTATTTAATATTAAAATCAATTATTTTTAATCTAATAATCTCTGTAATACCAAATTTGAGAAAAACATAGGTCATTAAACGTAAACTGAATATTCGTATTACATTGCGGCTTTTACTTGAAGCGGTTCATGCGACGTTTTGTTTTAACAAGTGATGAATATCGAAGCAAGTGATACTATCGTATAACGCATCGGTTTCGTAGTACAGGCGCTTTTATCATTATTCTGTCGATTTTAGCGATTAGTGCTGTTCATCGTATGCAATGCAACACAAATCGTTTTTCAAGAATCGATTTCGGAAACAGAGGAATGATTTTGTATTTTTTATAGGTAGTAATTATGTAGACAATTTTAATAAATAATCGTAACGTTTAGTGATTTTTTTAGTTTCCCACATGAACCCAATTTAAAAGAAAAATGGATTGAGGCGACGGGAAATAAAGATTGGTTCCCAACAAAGCATAGCACTATTTGTTAAATACATTTTGAGGAAGCATGTTTTGTTGAAGGGAAAAAGTAACGAATATTAACAAAATCAGCATATGCGACTATTGATGTACTGAAGATCACAACTTTCTTTATCTTTTTGCTGTTGTAGCTCAAGTAATTTTGTATACATTTTAATTTTATTATATCGTATTTTACTGGGTTTTCGTTTAGCTTCTAAAATTTCTTCTCTGGTTTTTTTTTTGTTTCTGAAACATAATCTACAACAATTACAAGAAATAAGTAGGGAAATACTAACAATTTGAAGAAATTATAATCCCTAACTGCCTACTAAGCAGATCAGGAATTTTTATTTTCCTCTGTTTATCTCATTCCTCTGTCTATCTCATTCCTCTGTATATCTCATTCCTCTGTATATCTCATTCCTCTGTCTATCTCATTCCTCTGTCTATCTCATTACTATGTCACAAAATCGATTAATTAATCTATTTAAGCGATTCTCAATACGAGTAATTCTTTACTGTACACGATTACTCAATAAATAGAGAAATGGTATAATACAAAGGCGATCTTTATTCAAAATTGAGATGAAAAAGGGTAGAATGTCGTTGCTTTTGTAAACACTAGAACTAAATTGAATATAAGGTATTTCAATCGAATATTCACGTATTTATAATGGGCTGGGTGAGCTCTACCCAGCCAGCAGTATTGATTTCAAAGATAATAAAATCGATTCAAAGACGCTGCCGCGTGCAGCGGATTTTATTTTCCCATCACTAAATAATGCTTGTGACGTCATAGTAGGTAGTCAAAAAACGGCACGCTTGGTTTTCATACAGATCGTGATACTTGCGTTATCTATGTCTATCTATATCTGTGCTAATGAAATTGTTCGCGGTCAGCACTTCTAAATGCATTCAAGAGCTGTCAGTGTACAATATTCCATATAACAATTTTGACACTTCTACAATTTGAACGCGTTTTAGAAATAGTGATCGCGTTCAGTTTCATTGGTGAAATCAGCCCTTAGTAATAAGATTCCGTACCCAACGGGACCCCCCTAAAAACCAAAAAAACCGGTCAAGTGCGACTTGGATTCGCACAGGGTTCTGTACCACCGTACAATATTTAGTAAATAAATTAAAATACTAAACGAAGAATATTATTATTTTTCATCTTAATTTTTATTAATTTTTTGTTATAGCGGGAACAAAAATATACAATCCATGAAAAGTTCTTGAGATACGGCCCACTGACAAACAGACGGACGGACGGACAGATAGACGGACAGCGGAGGCTTAGTAATAGGGTTCCATTTGGCACCCTTTGGATACGGAACCCTAAAAAGCACTAAAAAACTTACTGAGATTAAAACGTACATGTAATTCCAAATGCATTAATATTTAATTTAAAGATTAAACGAAACAAATTATGTTTCATGTGCACATACACACTCTCAAAACATTTAATATTCATCAGATACTAAGAAGCTTATAATACTACCAGTATTTACTAAGCAAGATAAAACATTATAATATTAAAATATCTTTTGAGAAAACAGCACTTTGTTAGCAAAAAAGATTATTTTTAAGACTTATACTCATGCTTACTAAGGACAAGTACATACACAAATTGAATTTATTTAACGGCTCAAAACATCTAAAGGTAGAAAAAAGTTAAAAATAAACCGGATACTTGAAACCCGGTCTCCGGGAAAGACAACTCAACGATTGCTGTAATGAACTTAATTGAGTCATCATTAAAATTGTTATTTTCTCAGATTTATTCGGGAATAGTTCCTAGATCCCGGGATTGTTTGACAAAAATAAGATTCCCGGGATTATACACATAGGCCGGTATTGAATTCTCCAGAAATAGGTATCTGAACAAAAAACCGACTCAACAGAATATACGAGCGACTGGACAAACATCGTAAAATAAAATGGCGAAAACTTATTTGGGGAAGCAAGTTTATTAGCTTTATCATGACATAGCTGATCCCTCATAAAAATATGTATCGGTATTGTAAGAAAAATATTACTTGAAACTTATGTTCACGACCTCTGGCGGGGCTACACGCGAATATGAACATTCAATTCGCACGTTTTATGGGTGCGATAGGGGCAATATCGCGTGGCGTGCTGACTCAGGGATATTGAAATACAGGACATTGTGTAAAGTACAGGTGTGTTCGAGGGCGTCATAATTTTGTTTGCTGGTCGATTTTGGTGTCAGGAAGTCTAAGGGACGCCTTGAGAATTCAGGGATATGTAATTCAAATAACCTTAGGTCAGTGGAGCCTTCAGCGATGAATATAAGCACCTTTAGCATAAATAAATAATGTTGTAAGCAAAAAAATAAGAGTTCGAATACTTGTTATATTCGCTTGTTGAAATGATCTAGCTAGCTATTTTCCCATAACTTACTTAGGAGCGTTCATTCAAAACGCTGGCAACGTCGCAAATAGCTGTCAAATATTTACCTGTTTTAATTAATTTCGGAATACTACTGTATGGAAATAAGAAATATGACCAACTAGTGTACTAAAATATTAATAATCATTTGCAATGATAACTCTGAATTTGATGTTGTAACCGTTTTAGGTGTAAAAAAGGCAGTTGGGAAGTTTCCTATCCTATACTTTACATCTAAAACTAAATATTCGGTGTTACGATAATTTCGGTGTTGTTTGGTGTTCGGTGTTAATTATTGGATATCATAATCAATATTTTAGTTCACTAGTTAGCCATATTTCTTATTTCCATACAGTAATATCGCCAAATTAATCAAAATAGCGATCTAATTGACTGCTATTTGCGACGTTGCCCATTTTTTGTATACGCTCTTAATGCTCTATCAGCAGACGAAAGAAGCGAACTGTGGAGAAACTAAAACCTCACACCTTCATAAATTGTCACTCCGTCAGAATCACTGCCCTCTGACCACGAAGTGTAGTGGCCAATATAGATCTATGAAAATTTAACAAACACGTCCCAAACACAGTTTGAGTGAGGAGCCCCCCTCACAGGATATGCCGCATCTTCTCTCTTGCCCGTCTTGAACGGCATCCTTCGCGTCATAAATGAGGCAATCGATAAAGCTGTCCAGGATACTACAAAATATAAATTATCAACACGAGAAGAAGACGAAGACGATGATATATTGGCGTGTGCTAGCTGATATATGGCTATTAATTTAAATAATGTTTGTGTTGCGTAATGTGGATTATTTGGCATACTATTATATAAAATAATTTTTTTCTAACTGAACAGACAGCTGTGCTGTTGGGGAGTTTGTTGCGCCACTTCTTTTTCCCAGCTAAAGCACTAGGAAGTGGTGAAAGGCGGTCGTTTTTGGGGGACTGTCCTATGTAACTTTGACGTTCGAAAAGTGCTGATTCTCAGCCTAGTTTTAATAAATGACTTTTGAATTTTGAAGATAATAAATAATGCATTATCTAAAACGTGTACCAATACAAAAAAAAACAGCCATGTACAGTACTATTGTGCGTATCGGACCACGCACAATGTAAGGTTCCGTAGTTGGGATGAATTTATCCCAAAAACAAACCTAACATTATAGTTGACAAACATGTTCTCCCATTCATCGATATACGTCACGGTAATTTTTTTATGTGATAGAGGAACAAACTGCAGTTTTCGAACTTTTCCCTGAACCATGTGCTGTGAGACCCTGCTTTCTGTCATATTTCATGATTCTAGGTCAACGGGAAGTACCCTGTACCCTGTGTGTGTACCCGGTTTTGATTTATTCGCGAGTATCAAAATAAATCGCATAAATGGCCGTATTTGTTTATTGCTTTAAGCTTTATTTTTTTAGAGCTCCAAGGGACGTACGAAATTTTGATATTAATAACTTTGATACCTCCACGCGTTCCTGAGAAAAAGGATCTTGACAGATTGACAGACAGACAGACAGACGGACAACGAAGTAATCTTATAAGGGTTCCGTGTTTTTTCCTTACATTCTGAATATAAATAGATACACACAAGCACCTCCACAATTAGCAATAAAAAAATCTCGCACCAATAATCGATAAAAAAATCGTTTCGTCGAATAGTTTGACGTATAACTGCTGCACGCCGTTCACACGTCGAGCTATTCCATGTGAACTGACAAAACATTCTACCAAAAGCAAACAGCCAGCCGTCTCGAAAACGAGTGTTGTAAATAATTCCAACAGTTTGGATTCGGTTCATACTCTAAACGGTTGGAAAATACGTGGGAGTTTTGTATTTTTAACTGCTGTTGTTTTTCATTATTCCCCATCGTTGACTATATTTTGAAAATGGATAGGAACCTCAATCAATCAATCAGCCTATTAATGTTCCCACTGCTGGGACACACGAGGCCTCCTCTCTGTGAGAGAGAGTGGGGCGTAATCTACCACGCGGGCCCAGTGAGGGTTGGTAGATGTCACATGTCTTCGAATTTTTGGTTCTAAGACATGCCGGTTTCCTCACGATGTTTTCCTTCTTCGTTTTGAAAGCAGTGGTGATGAAATTATTTACACTAAATAAAACGCCTGCTTGGGTTCGGTATACTCAATGATTGAGTTGGGTATACCTTCACCATGGAGTCTCAATTCGAACAAATTATAATTAGTTTTGATAAAAGATCATAGATGGCAGCATAGGTAACAATTATGAAATTAGCAGTCACTAAAAAGCGATAAACGGAAGATTTTGGCTAAAGTAAGATTAGTAAAAATCAAAACTTCCTTGTTTAATGCTGATTTATCTATTGTAACTAATAAATCTCGTTTTTTCAACAAAAAAAGATAAAACCTTTTGGTTTAGGGCTCTTTGCAATAGATGGCGTTTTACTAAATTTGTCATAGCTGTAGTACATTTAGCCTGACTAGGGAGGTGTCATTTCTTTGTATGCGATTGGGTATCTGTACGTAGTATTATATTATCTGTGCCTTCACCTACTTAACCTACCTTTGATAATATTTTGTAAGATTAAATAATTATTAATATTTCAAACTTTTAACACAAAACCAAGAATAATTAATTACTTACAGAAGCAATCCTCCAACATCCAAACGAGGTATTTATGTTCCATTCAAAAGCCTGCGGGCGCGGTCAAAAACAAAGCCCGTATATTCCTTTACCGAACTATATTCTCGAAACGGCGCGTCCGGTGAGGATCCGGTAAATATTTGAACGATCCACGTTTTACAATTTACGCCCATCTGGGGTATTCGAACGTTGCTTTATGTTCTATCAAACGGCATGGAATCCTTTAATTAGAAATTGTTTGATGGCTGACGGCTAGATGGCGTTAGTTTCAAGCGGAGTGATGTGGTGTGACGAAGTTGTACAGTGTTTTGGTGATACTTAGTGTTAACTTAAAAAGTGATAATTATGCTTTACGATTTAATTTAATTAAATAATATTATAAATTAAATAATATTATAAAAGCGAAAGTGAGTTTGTTTGTTACGCTTTCACGTTAAAATGGCTGAACGGATTTGGATAAAATTTGTCACATGGGTAGAACATGACCTGGGTTAGGACACATAATACTTTTTATCCCGATACTCTTACGGGATCGAGACTTATACAGGTAAAACCGCGGGCGCAGCTAGTTTTTAAATAATTCGTGGAATAACACTATAAGTAGGTGAGTACTAACTTACAACATTTTCTCAGTTTTCTTATACGTACCCAAAATTTAAGAAAATAAATGTTTGATTACTTCATTTTAAAGAAGAGTGGGCCTTAAAATATACAATGTAGTCCAAATGTTTACACACAGCTGAGTGGTATAAACAGTAAAACAGTACCTACAATTTACTTGCCCCTAACATCTTACCTTCCAAGCCAAGCAATCACCAACAAAACAATAATAACAACAACTTGTGGTCAAATAAAGCGGTAGACAACAACAAAATAAGCCTTTACCCATTAATCTAAGAGACGCATAAATTGGACTATCTGTGGTGAAACTTTCCTAGTTTGAACATTTGTTATTCAGATATCCCGTTCCTAATGGAGATTTACGAGATGCTCATTATTTTGTGTAACAGATTCAATTTTAAGACCACTCTGTGAAGATTTTGTTGATAATTTTGATGGTTTGGGAGTGAAATGTGAGCTGCTGTTGTAATTGTTTTTAATTTTAATGAGTAATGTTTCCGTCTCAAAAGATTTTCTTCATTGCTTTTTCTGACACATGTATTTGATTAATCTTGAACATGGCTTCGGTGAACGGAAAACGACGATAGTGTAATACAAAGTTTTTGTAAACCCTATTTTTAAAATTTTATGTATGTTTACTTGACAAATTTTAAATATAAAAAACAATGTAACACTAAAATATATATATATATATTATGTATAAGTATATAAAGGACTAAAAAAGAGGAAAGAGCTCATTATATTTTAAAATTAAATACACATAATAATCAAATTTAATTTTATCATAAAAAGGCAGAATAACATGAAAAGTATGGTTTGGACATCACTAGTATTTGTAAGTGTAAGTCCAACTAACCTGAAAAAGCTAGTTCTTCAACTTTATAATTTAGTTTTTAAAAGAAAATCTAAGTTTATGCAACTTTATTATTCCCAAATTAACTACCATATTATAACTACGATGTAGAAAATAACCCACTTCACACGAACTCGTACGATGTTGCCAAACTTCTGCAGCTGGAACATTTTAATTGCCGCAATTAATTAGGATTGAGTTAGGTTTCCTTCATACACGACCCACGCATAATGAGAAAAATACTTCCGTATGATGAGAAGTTAATTTGCAAAATTATGAGCTGAAAATATTATAATGAGGGGTTTTTGGTAACTTTATAATTTGTGTTGTATAATCAAATCCATATTTGATACTAAAAATGCGAAAGTGTCTTTTTAGAAATACAAAATATTTATGTCGTAATTTTTAACACCAAACTTCCATGCTGCCTGCTGAATAGCACTTCCGGCATAAACATACTTCATAACCCTCCCAGGAACCGACATAACACTTCTAAGAGGAGGACCACAGTGACGCCTATACTGACGACGAGGACGCCTCGTCTTCCGACGATAAGCATAATGGTTTCTTGAGACCACGGGGGCGTAGTATCTTCCTCATCTTTCGGGACGGACGCCCGAATTGCCTCCCAAAACGGTTCCGACGCACTAATAAACAACAAACGATTCTTTAAAGCATCATCCATACTATCATCTAACTCATTAGAAACAAAAATAATTGGACCTCTAAAAGCAATCAAATATCACTCTCACATTTCACAGGATAGGCATACTTACGACCTTCTCTTATCTTTTTAACATATTAGGAACCGAAAACTTATAGGAAAACTCTTCAAATAAAATTTCTTTATGATAACCTTCACGATAACCTTGCATGAAAATTGTTCCGACACCAGGATAAAAAACATATTTCATATTAACACGACCAATTTAACTTTCTATATAACTTGATTTACCAACATTAGAAGGTCCATAAAGATATAACTGTTTTCTTTTCAAACCCACGGTACGTAAATAATCATTCCACCACATACACACTTCCATAGTCCAATTACCATAACAGAATGACTGTTTGGTCTCAAAGAAACATTCACAACTGGTTCTTTAATATCAAAAAAAGCTTTCTGTAAAAATCGATAACAAAATCTATGCTCAATAACAAAAGGATCATCAAATCGGAATCTCGAAGTCGCGGGTAGAAAGCTGATAGAGCCCCAACCGTGTACCCATGTACACGGCAAGAACATGTCCGTGAAGCCCCACCGTGTACATCGGTACACGGCGGATACACGTCGCTTAAATCACTATTTTTTACTGCTAAATAATGACTATTATC
Source organism: Conistra vaccinii (assembly GCA_948150665.1). Classification (NCBI taxonomy): domain Eukaryota; kingdom Metazoa; phylum Arthropoda; class Insecta; order Lepidoptera; family Noctuidae; genus Conistra; species Conistra vaccinii. The sequence goes on from OX411324.1 coordinate 2,752,701, forward strand.
GTCTGTGGGCTGTTTCTCTCTATGGCCTGATAGATATTCTCAAAATTCTCAAAAAATGACAGGTAACACCGAAACATTCTGAAAAATGTCAAAAGTGACGTAAAGCACGCGTCAATGTCAAACCAAAGCTTGAACTTTAAAACGTGTATAAACGTTGGAGCTTTATCTTTAGCTCCTACCCGTTACATTTAATATTCTGTTTTATCATCTGGCATTAGGAAAAGCAATCATATGTAATAATAATATGTACATAATGTAACCATCAAATATTAATACAACCTTGGTGAGTCTATCAAAATATTTGACGTCAATACATATATACCTTCGTTTGAAGTGAGAATGGAAGTCACGATTTGATTGCAGAGCTTGGGTCTTCGAAAAAGTAGCAGGAGCATATTTATATGTAGGTATTTATATTTCACACACAGCAAGTTTAGGTATTTATCGCACGCATTCATGTTTGTCTGTACCTTAGTTTTTGTTTATTAAATACTAAACCTCTTAAGGGGTCATTGTATCATTATGAACAACTTTCATTAACGGACCAACGCCAAAATCGCGAAAAAAAAATCAGCTGTTCCCGACATTAAAGGAGAATGCTCAAGCTCCATAGAAAAAAAATCCAGCTCCGGGACAAAAGTGATGTATCTCAAAACATCAATAATAATAAGTACTTAAATAATAACCGGTCATGATCGTGATCCTTACTGGCAAACATATAAAAATTACCAGTTTTATTATGCAGGTTATGCAGTCGTCAATATAAAAAATTGATAATTAGTTTTAATTACTTTATTTAAAAATGTCATGTTAAAATGCGAGCTTGGCTCATTTTATATTTTTTACAATGCTTATAGTCGTTGAAATTACTTTGGATATATTTATTGTAACAGAAACTTCGAGTCGATATCAAAATATTCAGGATTTAATAGCATCGTCACGTGATTATACTATTGTTAACAGCGGTAGTATGATATTGATTCGATAGTTTGGAGGCCTATATTATCGCCATCAGCGCCATCTATACTGTTCATAATTATACAATGTGGAGACTACCATACAACAAAAAATTAAAATACTGGCACTAATGCTTAAGAGTTGCCTATAAATTCCGTTTATCCAACTAGGCCTTGGGTGAATTCTCGGGCACACATACATTTCCGAATATCCACCTTAGGGTGGATTTTTGGGGTGCATAAACGGAATAGCCCGAGCCGACTATGGATTTTGCCGAGCTATAATGACTAAACTATAGAATATATTCAATTGAATTTTTGTATACAGAATGGGAATGTCATTATGGACACGCCGTTTAATTTTTTGTTGTGTTGTCGTCAGCACCTTGTATAATCACATGAGGACACTTGAAGTTTTGGGAGTAGAGGTGAATTCAAACCAGAGTGTATTTATAACATTTTTTATTTACTGTTTTAGAGGGATGAGGAACACGGTGTAAAGTTCACTCAACCTCTATAGAAAAGGGAGGATCATCCGACCAGATGGGTGCCGTGTATGACGGGCAACTGCCCAACGATAGATGTGAAGATCTTGTACTTATATATGTCGCTTGTTTGCGCGATGCAGGATTTTGATGCGTAGTTTGCACATGTGACTTCACAGTGCCAATTGAGGCTCCAGTGAGTTGGAACCAGGTTCCGCATAGTTCGTGGTGAGTCGGAACTGGGTGGCGCTGCGTTATGATCCAGTAAGTCGGATGTGGTACAGCGCCGGGTTGTGGCTGACTGCTGGCGTTGACGAGAAGAGGGTAGAAAGGGCTCTGTTGTGAACGAGCAGAAAGTGCAGTGTGGTATTTCAAAGTTGCTGCTGAGGCTGAAGGTGATAACCAGGAATGCCTGTCCGCTGCATGCTTTTGCTCGGGATACCCGTTGACTTCGTGGATGCCGGCTGGCTGTGTGACTCAACAATTGATGTCGCGATCTTGTACCTATATATGTTGAACTCGCCGCCAGTAGTCAGCTACAACCCGGCGCTGTACCACATTCGACTCACTGGATTATAACGCAGCGCCACCCAGTTCCGACTCACCACGAACAATGCGGCACCCGGTTCCGACTCACTAGAACCTCAACTGGCACTGTGAACCCACATGCAAACTACGCATCAAAATGCTGCATCGCGCAAGCAAAGTTCAACATATATACAAGATCCTGACATCTATCGTAGGGCAGTTGCCCGTCATACACGACACCTGTCTGGTCGGAGGATCCTCCCTTTTTTATAGAGGATGAGTTCACTTTACTCCCTGTTCCTCATACCTCTAAAATAGTAAATAAAAAATGTTATAAATACACTCCGGTTTGATTTCACCTCTACTCCCAAAACTTCAAGTGTCCTCACGTGATTATATAATTATTGATAGTATAGATGGTGCTGATGGCGATAATATAGGACTCCAAACCATCAAATCAATATCACAGTATCGCTGTTAACAATAGTATGTTTACGTGACGATGCTGTTAAATCCTGACTATTTTGATGTCGAACTCTCGAAGTTTCTGTTACAATAAATATATCCAAAATACTTTCAATGACTTAAAGCACTGTAAAAAAATATAAAATGAGCCTAGCTCGCATTTTAACATAATATTTTTGAATAAAGTAATTAAATCTAATTATCAATTATATATTTATATAGACGACTGCATAATCTGCATAATAAAACTGGCAATTTTTATATGTTTGCCAGTAAGGATCACGATCATGACCGGTTATTATTTTAGTACTTATTATTATTGATGAGTTGAGATACATCGCATTTCCCCCGGAGCTGGGTTTTTTTTAAGCATCCTCCTTTATGTTCACATATATCTCGTCAAAATGATGTTTTTCGCTATTTCAGCATTGGTCCCATTGTGGAAGTTGTTCATAATAATGAGACCAATGACCCCTTAAGAGGTTAAGTATAAACAAAAACTAAGGTTGTAATAATTATGTTTTAGTTTTATAAAATCGCTTATTGTGTCTGCTGTGTGACCAGTTTGTTCTTCTAAACTATGCTACGGATTTTAATGCGGTTTTCATCATTATTAATTATTAAAATATTTATTCCAGAAGGTTTATGTGTTTATTAAATAGGTACATTAATTTAATTTATATTTATTTAATTTATTATAAATGTGAAAGTGAGTTTGTTTATTTGTTACGCTTTCAAGCTAAAACGGCTGAATAGATTCGGATGAAATTTTTCACATAAGTAGACCATGAACTAGATTAGAACAGAAGATACTTTTTATCTCGATATTTCCACGGGATCGAGAACTATGCGGGTGAAACTGCGGGGCGCAGCTAGTAATATATTATTATATAAAAAAGAAATCTTGTATTTTTTCAAGAAGTAAAAATCGTGCGAAGCAACGTCTGTTCGCTAATTATTCTGTAGTTAAAAAAATCATATTTAATTTTATTTTAGCAACACTCACAAATCATAACACTACCACATTAACCACTTTTTAGAACCCATAACTTAAATAACCCGGCAACCTGTACAGGAGTAAACATCAAAGAATTAAGACTAACAGAGGATCGAACATTTCAATCAAAGTGGTTATGCATAATTCAGTGAGACGCCCCGAAGGACCGTAATTGAAATACGCGAGGCCTTCGGGTAGCCACTTCGATGCTAATCGGTGACACCTAACGTAAATCACTATCCCTTTTAATAGTGTTATTAGTAGTGGCGTTAGGGGTTATTTTGATGTTGATTTTCTTGACTGAATGTTTATTATTGTGGTTTTTGTTAGGGTGGATTACTTATTTTGAAATCCTTACCTACCTATACCTCAGATTAGGTACAGATAGTTCACTCCGCAAAATCATTTAAATAAAAAGCGACTCTTACAGCGACACAATGAAGTGCAATTCAGGTCGCACAGCACTAATTACCTACAGTTATATTCACCTAGAAGTTGTTTCTCTTGCTATCGCGTAACTCTTATATCTTCTGACTACGTTACGCTCACTGAATTGTCCCGACAAGACGAGCCCGCCGCGTACTTGTAGCTTCATTAAAATGCGAATTGCGCCTTCTGTACTATTATGTGCCTATACCTACTCATACTTATTATTTGCGAAAGTAACTCTATCTATGTGTTACCTTTTCTCGCCATAACGGGTGAAGGGATTTGGATACAAGTGGACCATGACCTGGGATATTTAATGAATATTTTTTATCCCGGTAGAACGTTCCCGTGGTATAATTCGAGACCTTCATGAGGTCATGCCGCGGGCGGAACCTAGTATTTTCTACGCACCCGTCATCCGCTTATACAATGACCGTTGCGTTGATCAAGAGTCTCCTCACAATGAACGCCATAAGAATGTGGCAAAAATGTAAATAATAAATAGGTGCTAAGGAAGGAAGTATTTTTGTGCAGTATTGCCTGAAAGGACTTATGGAATGCTCATTTGCCCAGCTTTGGGACAGAATGAATAACAAAAATATTATATAAATTATATAATATTTATTCGCGCATTACCCGTCCTAACGAAAAATATTGTTCATACGAAAACGCGATCCCAGCGCTCTTTTAGCTATGGGAATCAATGCACTTATTTTTCCACAGCGGCGTATCTCTTGGCTTGCATCTCACCTGATGGTAAGTGATGATCAGGCCGCAGATGGAAGCGAGCGTCTCCCGGAATCCTAAACCACAGAGAAACTGGCTATCTTACCTCTAACTGCCTAAGCACAACAATGCTGTTAACATTGTTATTATGGTGACAGACTAAGAGATGGTGGTAGCTAGCCAGGCGGACTCAAAAGAAGCCAAACCGAGCAGAAAATTTTATCCCCACTGGGTATCAACCTTGCTAGGGACCTTTGGCTCTGAGATATGTGGTCTAACCACAGGACCACAGGGGTGGTTAAAACTTATACAAACGAATAACGGTCGCATCGTGGTTTCCAAATGTTGGCATTGTGATGCCCATTCATTCAGCCGAAAGACGTCCACTGTTGGAAATAGGCCTCCCACATCCACTGATGCCCATACATACATAATCAGCCTGTTAACGTTCCCACTGCTAGAACACAGGCCTCCATTCTGTGAGAGAGAGTGGGTTGTAATCTACCACGCGGGCCCAGTGCGGGTTGGTAGATGTCACATGTCTTCGCATTTTTGGTTCTAAGACATGCCGGTTTCCTCACGATGTTTTCCTTCACCGTTTTGAGAGCAGTGGTGATGAAATTATTTACACAAAGTAAACGCCTGCGTTGTGTGCGAACTTGGGTTCGAACCCACGACCTACAACTCGTAAGTCGGGGCCGTTACCACTGGGCCACTACTGCTCTGATCACTGATGCCCATTACCTAAGTGGAAATATAAAAAGTCATCTAAGTGCGAGAGTAGCCATCGTGCTACGAAACCTAAAAAGGGTACCTATATTTTCTTTAAAGCGAACCAAATAGATCTGAAACTAACGGAGTTCTCTAGAAAAACGGAGCACCCAAGTAAAGTGGGTACTTACGTTTAAATTTATCGTACCTGCCTTTACTTAGTGATTGATATATGGCTACAAACAAGTGGTTGTAGTACCTAGTTGATCGTTGAATATTTCCTAGAACCATTAAGTATAGTTTGTTAAGGACTCCCACACAAAACTGCGATGCGATGCGATACGACGCCGCATAGCATGTTTTTTTGAGAAGCTTTGTTTTTAGGAGCTCGCAGATTTTTGCAATGCGAATTCAGTTTTGTGTGGGAGCCCTAAGGTATGATATTGAATGAAGTACCTATGTTTTAACACATAACATCGCGCCTGCTATTCCCAAAGGGTGAGGCAGAGGTGTATGTTATGTATTGTGTAATCAGTGATCATAGTTTTTTCTAACTGAACAGACAGCTGTGCTGCTGGGGAGTTTGTTGCGCCACTTCTTCCCAGCTAAAGCATTAGGAAGTGGTGAAGGGCGGGCGTTTTTGGAGGACTGTACTGACTGAAAAGTGCTGATTCTCAGCCCAGTTTGAATAAATGACTTTTGAATTATGAATTTTGATTTTTTAAGTCCCATGGGGCTGAGCGTATTGTCACCGAGCACAAATTCAGACTCCGGGCTACTACTGAGAAATTTTTGATTGAAGGGCGAATCCGTGAAAAATTGCACGTACGAAAAAAGTACTGTCACAATATTTTACAAACAGTTTACAAGACCATCTCATACTCTATTGAATGCAGTTTTTTTTAATGTACAGTATAGCTCATTAACTTTCAGAAAAAAATATACTGGTGTCAATTGTTGTTAATTCAACTGATTAAAAATTAAAAATAAGAAGCAAAATACGTCATTTTTGCGTGTCACACATCCTGTCGCTAACTTTAACTAACTGAGGTTCATGGTTTTTTAAGATATATTTCAGTGTTTTTTGGGAGCTTTTACAGATTATTGTTTTTTTTTAAATTATAACATCAATTTTAATCATAAATCTTACTGTATTACAAAAAAAATCATGAAATATGATAATCAAATTAGCACTAAGGTGGACATTCCACTTTAGTCACTGCTGTTTTATTTGCTTTCAATAGTAAAAAAACTACCAAAACAAGTTATTTTATTATCATGGTAACATTATTGTGGTAGATCAGCCATTTCTTTTTACCCATCGGGCAGTTGTGACGCAGTGATCGGTGACGAAAGCCGTACTAACTACACGTAGTCGATTAAGAAGTCCACTATAGTCACAGCAATAACGTGATACCAATAAGTTCTTAAAACATTATTTTATTTGCGAATTATACTTAATGTATCTGCGAATGTCGTAAAATAATGATTTCCTCTAAAAGAACAAGGAACATTGAGTGTTGTCGTCATTATTTATATGAAGCGGAGTTCGTCACGTCCATTTAGTGTCGTGACTTATTAGTTAAAAAAAGAAAATTGACCATATTGTCCCCTTAGTAACGGTACAATTTTTCACGGATTCGCCCTGAAAACTTTAATATAACTTTGCCAGACCTGAGAATCGAACCCTCGACCTCATCTCAGCAGTAGCACTTGCGACTATTAGATCAACGAGGTACCTATTTTTATGTTATTTTAATAGGTTTTGAATGCATTCCTTTGCTAATTCATCATTCATTTTCTGAAATGCCAAAACGGTATAAACAGATATTATAGAGTTTTTCTTAAATTCGCCATATTGCCGAGTATATTTGTGTATTCTTTGTCAATTCCAGCCATTTAATTAAAAACATCCCGAGATCAAAGACTCTTACAGCTAAATGATTTCAACCGTCATTACAATTATACTGATCATGATCATAATGATGAATTTATCAGCAGAAACTAATCATTATTGAAAACAAAGGTAACTGAAGTAACTGCATAATGAATCTGTAGCGAACCAAAAATGCACACCCAATTTCAGAAAACACTACGTAATTAAATTTACATTTCCACCGAAAATTTACGAATAAATCACAGTTATATTAAGCGCCACTCACATAGAAAACATTGCTAATCTCTCTATAATTAGCCGTATATTTAACAGGAATGAAATAAAGCTAACTATTGGGAATTAATTTTAGCCATTTCTATATTAACAACTGCTTTGTTTCAGGCACTTTGCTAACTGAACATTGAAAATGGTCGTAATAAATTATTTTCAATGGACACGTAATTTTAGCTTGAATTAAAAGCTGTTTCAATTATAATTATCTGGTGAACTTTAGATGTAGCATCGTGTGTTGATGATAAAATGTTGTGATAGTTAATGTAGGTACCTACCTATTATAAAAGCCTTCTGTTGTAACTAAAAATAAAGAAACAGGATTTTAAAATTTCATAGAAAACAAAAATACAAAATAAACAAATAAAGATAGAAAAAAATATAATTACGTTTATTCTTTCTTTCTTTAAAAAAAGAAAAACAATTACATTACATAATTTTATCTAAGTATATTTATATAATATCTACAAAGTTTTTTTCACATTTGATATGCCATCCTCTGTATCAAAATTTCTATCTAAAAGTAAATAATATTTAGAACATAAACAGGATAGAATAAAAATAATTTACTATCATTTTGTTAACTAATGTAAATAAAAATTTAATGTAGATAGTTTTAATTACTTATAAATAACAGTAGTTATGTTTGTCGATATAACTACATAACTTACTGATATAATAAAAGAAAGCTCTGTAGATTTGTTCTGCTTTTAACAGTCACAAGCGCCATCTATTGTTTTAATATTCTATTAACGTGTTTGACCGTATAAGAACGTGTAGCAACAAATCTCTTTAATAAAATCATCCAATTATTTTAATTCAGATAAAAGCTCAAGATCATGAAAACTTAATACAGCGCCATCTATCCATCGTTTCTCGAACTCTGAACTCAAACGGCTGAGCAAATATTCAGGCTTCGTCTATACAATACGCAAGTAGTTATCCTGTTGTACAGATAGAGGTATCGCCTTGTACCGTTTGGGGGATGACATCGGTAAACTCATAATAAATTGGTTTCTTGTGACTCGTCTATGAATTTACGAGTATATTTCGTATGGTATCATTTTATTTTACTGAAAACTTGTTCTATCTTTAACAAGATACGTATTATGGTATTCTAGTCCTAAAAACATGTGTGTAATAATGTTTTATCAATCATACCTGATCAACATTGTCAAAATCAACACAAAAGCATGTTAGCTCGCTATCACACTGACCCATCACGATTTTTCACGGGTGCAATATACATGACGTGAAGACGGCATTCTGTTCACTACACGTTGTGCACAAGTTCTGAGCAGTAACCTAACAAAAAGAACTAGGCTTACATGAATTCAACATAGTATGTCAATACTATTATTAAGTACTTCTTTTTGTATAAATTTACGTATTATAATATACCCTATATCCATCAGGAATAATGTACCTTTCAAATGGTGAAATATTGAAAGAATTTTTCAAATAGGAGCTGTGGTTCCGGAGATTAGCCTCCACAATTTATACAAAGTAACAACATCGCTCTCTCTCTTTATAATTTTATAAATATAGTTCTGATTTCGTCATCATCTTAATAATTTGTCCTATTTATTTATTTTACTCTAACACAAAACGAATATCGGCCTATTACATTAGTACTGTTTAAGAAAATTAGACAAAATTAATTATGCATCATGAGAGCAGTGGTGGCCTAGTGGTAACTCCGGCTCCGACTTACGAGTGGGTTCGAATCCAAGCACGCGCTGTGTAAATAATTTCAACACTACTGCTCTCAAAACGGTGAAGGATAACATCGTAAGCAAACCGGCATGTCTTAGAACCAAAAAGTTGAAGACATGTGACATCTACCACCCGCTCTGGGCCCGCGTGGTAGATCACAGCCCACTCCCTCTCACAGAGAGGAGGCCTGTGTCCCAGCAGTGGGAACATTAATGATGATGATGATGATGAATTATTACACATCGGTACTCCCGCTAGCTCGGACATCATACCGAGCTCCAATGCTGGACAGACGTCTCCCCCATAGATTTGTACACATATCAGTTCTGAGTGGCTTACATCGCTTGGTGACTTGTGACTTTCACCTTTGCTTATTTGATTCATATTTCCCTAAAAAAAAAACATGCGGGGCAGTCTGGGACTTCCGATAGAAGTGAAAACTAAGTAACGCCATCTAACAAAAATATCAGGAATTTATGTGGCTTGCTGTCAGTATAAGAACGAAAGCTGTCCCTCCATAAAAAAAAATCAAAAATAATTAAAACATAGGGCGTTGTCAACAAAAAAGTGCTGAACGCGTCTTCGGTGACGATGACGCGAGTTCCATGATTTTTGTTCACCCGAAAAGTGCTCAAAGCGCCTAAAAAAGTTATCACTTCAAAAACTGTATAGTTCACTTTGAGTTCACATCCAACAAATCTGACATCTTCATAGGAAAGTCATGAAATCCCAGTGAATGAACGAACAGAATGAATGAACTAACAGTATCGTTTAATCGCACATATTTAACACAGCTCATGTCGAATGAACATTCATAATCTATTAACCGTGGACTAATTAATACATGGATTGAATGAATGCATGATGATCTCATTGTTAGTTAATAGGGGTATTATTGCAGTGACGTGGCGCATTATTTCCCTTTAACCGGATTGTTTTGATGCAAAGCGCGTAGTCTGGGTGGAGTATGCGTACTGTGAGATAATTTTCAGTACCTACTGCAATTGAGAGCAGTGGTTGTCCAGTGGTAACGGCCCCGACTTACGAGTTGTAGGTCGTGGGTTTGATCCCAAGCAGGGACTTTACTTGTGTAAAAAATTTCATCACCACTGCTCTATAAACGGTGAAGGAAAACATCGTGAGGAAACCGTCAAGTCTTAGAACCAAAAATTCGAAGACATGTGACATCTACCAGCCCGCACTGGGCACGCATGGTAGATTACAGACCCCTCTCTCTCACAGAGCTGTGTCCCAGCCATAGATATCCGTGGTTCTAGTGCTGTGGGAACATTAATAGGCTGATATGATGATGACTGAAATTCAGTTTAAAAAAAGATGTTATAACTATATTAACACACACATAATGCGCCATCACGCCTGTTATCCCCATTGTGATAGGCAGAGGTGTACCTATACTACCCTATATTTTACCACTTAAGTCCCATGTAATAGGGGCGAACCTATTGCCATCAACCGGGCACAAATTCAGACTCCAGGCTGCTACTGAGAAATTCCAAATGGAAAAACCCAATAACACTTTGCCCGACCTTGGAATCGAGCTCAAGACCTCCTGCTTAGCAGTAACACTTTCCACCACTAGACTAAAGGCAGTCAACAAAAAGAAAACGTAATTTCATAGCACTGCACTCCTTAACATCTTCAACCACATTTCAGTGGAAAAACGTGCACTGGTGGACAAAAGCCTCCCCCAAGCGTCACCATCAGCTCTTCAGCTTCTTCAGCATCACATCTTCAGCTGGATGCAGTTCTTGCACTGGATGCAAGTGGATTACCGCGACTTTCACTTTTTAAGTCATCGGCCCACCTTGTAAGAGGCTTCTACACTATACCATCGAGTACGTTGTCACTACATCTAAAGTGGCATATATGACAAACATGATCAGTCATCATCATCAACTCAGCCTATCGCTGTCCACCGCTGAACATAGGCTCTCCTAGGCTGCGCCAAAACACCCTGTCTTCCACCTTCCGCATCCAGTCTCTCCCAGTCACGTTCTTAAGGTCATTGGTCCATCTAGCTGGAGAGCGTCCTGCAGATACGCGGTCTCCACACATAAACATCGAACACAAACAGAACATCAAACATGATCAGTACAACGGTGCAAACAAACAAAAAACCATTACAAGATAATATCAGTATTACAATTTCCTGTAGACCCAACTTGTACGTCTCACTAAAGTTACAGTGAATATACCAGAAAAACGAAAGAGCAAAGATCTTACAAAGTTTCTGTGGTGCTAGCTCTCATATTTTCCGTTACATGAAATACCACAAAAGACTTGGGAGTTACTTCTTAGTTAACAGTAGAATCAACACTGAACCCGTCGTAACTTCTGACGATTCAAAAGTTCTGGTAACATCCTAATTGAATGAAAACATTTGGACTTACAACTACGTTTGTATTTGTGGATGCTAGTTCGTGAATGACTTTCTAGTTTGTTTCGATTCCTGTTAAATTCTGTTGAAGAATTTATTTTCTTTTCAGTGTGGTGCAGCTGGTATTAGGTATTTTATTGATGCAGGTCAAATATTTATGATTTTATAACTGCAGGACCTAGAATATTCGAAAGTTTTCTGCAATATTTAAAACAAAGTTAAAAATGCCAACAACCGGCGTCTTCGCCCGCATGATATCTTTATAAATTATAGCCTCTGTTACTCCGTGATCATATAGCACGTATTGGTGCAAGAATTTTTAAAATTGGTCCAGTAGTTTTGGAGTTTATTCATTACACACAAACATACAAAAATTTAATCTAGTTTTTTTATTTTAAAATTAAAAATATTAGTTAAGAATAGACACTATTATACTTTTGTGATATTTTAGCTCGGAAATTCAGATTAATTAATAATAAAGTTAATTCCGCTATCAACTTTATATTTGTTGATCTCATAAAGACCGTACTCGTGAAATTTTCCCACTTATTTATAGTCAAGCTTTTCTCGAAAATATTTCGATGTTAATTTCCGTACCTACATTTTCTTTTATCGCCCTGCGTTAGAAGTCCTGTTAATTATGCGTCATTTAAATTACCGATACCGTAAAACCCAGTCGCTTTCGGGCACTGCGGGTAATGTTAGATATCGGTGGTATTGCAAGAAGATGTGCAGTATTATTAGTCAGAAAAATATTAATTTTTTTATGACTTTTAGCCATTTGAATGATTGTGCTGCCCAACAAAATGCAACGCCTGTAATGTAACTTTACAGATTCGATTTTGACCATTACGTTACAATGCGCACTGAAATGCTCAGTTCTCCTCTCTCACTGATGTAATGCTCGAATTGTATCATTACAGGTTGCGCACTGTAGTGATCAGTTCTCCTCCCTCACTGATGTAATGCTCGAATTGTATCATTACAGGTTGCGCACTGTCATCATTCATCGGTTCTCCTCCCTCACTAATGTACTCGTAATGCTCGAATTGTATCATTACAGGTTGCGCACTGTAATGATCGGTTCTCCTCCCTCACTGATGTAATGCTAGACTCTGAACATACACGCGAGTGCTTCCGGTGAGGGAGCACTTTTAATTAATGGAATGTGTAATAAAGAATATTCTATTCTTTGCCTATCTAACGTTCTAAATCATGAGTTTTTCGGACAGTGCCGGAATCTTTTAAAATTGACAAAATTTAAGGCAGATCAGACTACCATAAAACAATAACCTTGACATGACATTCACGATAACCTCGAAGCCAGAACTTAGAATTCTGACAATAAGTTCGACTGGGACGTAAAACAGGTTTGAGTACGGATGGATCAAGTGCCCACCACTTGTGTGAAGTGCTCTTTATGATCGCTGTGTAGTGGTTTTGGCGTTTCCGAATTAATTCGAGAATTCCTATGAGTGGATCGATTCCATAGTTAAAAAATATAGACGTAGAATGAATAGACTTTGTTTTTGCGTTCAATTTTAGCTAGAAGCTGATTTTGTGTTGTTAATTGGTTAGTATTAAAATTCAAAGAAAAGTCTTCCATTTAACACAACTCGAAAAAATAATCAGATTAAAAACTCAAACAGATTTGGGTATTAAAGAAAGGGGGCCAAAGAACTCAATATACATTAAAATAAGCGAAACAAAGCCCCACAGAAGGGTTTGTAATAATTAAACTGAACTGATTTTTAGACTTTAATTCACGGCTGACCTTTTGTCCTGAGACAAAAGCTTTCGGCCTACAATAGAGGCCGCCACCTGTACCAGGTGGATAACTTATGTCACCATGATTTAGCGAAATGAAGGACAAAATAAAACCTTATTATTATTCGGCAAGATTTTATAAAGAGTCGTGGCTTTTGTGAACTTATTTATATGAATCTTTATAGAAATAACAAACATCACGCCTGTATTCCACGAAGGGTTAAGCAGATGTGCACTTATGGTACACCCACCTACTCAAAATCTCTAGTCTTCTCTTCTTTTTCTCTACTTTGGAATCTTTACATTATTATTCTATGGTGCGTATTCTTGTTCGTAATAATATTCCAAGTCACTTAAAAACGTTATATTATTTAAAAAAATACTACATTATGGTTAATTTCTAATAATTTTTACAGCATAAAATAATTTATTGACGGAAACATTATTTTGTAATTTACTCGTAAATAATATTTGCATGCTATGATAATTACTATATTTACTATTTATACTATATTAACAGGCAGAACATGTATGCTCTATAATGTCTTTTTAAAACAACTTTATATACCATGTTTTATGAAAATAAATATTATTTCTATTTCTAACATTAGACCTAGTGTTGTTCTAATGTTGAATTTTGAAAAACGCATTTCATTTGATGCTTTGTGAATTATTGTTAAAGTTTATGTATTAAAGTAAAAGTAAAAGTAAAGTAAACATTTATTTCAGAAAATCATCCATATTTAACACACATTTTAAGAACAACTAAAAACAACACACAAAATAAATAAATAAAAAACCGTTAAAGGACATATTTGCTCACAATTGAACCGGGAGGATCTGTCCACTGCTCACCGAGCAGAATGCAAATTATAATGTTCTCTAATTAAATTAAATAAACTCGTTCGTATGTAGGTTTTCCTAAATTAAAATTATTTTCTACTCAAGCTTAAAATTAAATGTTTTAATACAAGTAAGACAGGCTCTTATGAGATGTCAGACGCAGTTTCAATCTAGCAAAACGTAGTCGTTGATTTATTTAACATTATGTAGGCAGATACTCAAGATAATTTTCAAAACAAATAGGTACTTACGTGTGAATTAAAAACTTGCTTTTTGAAAGTAAGTTAAAAAGAATTCTGGTAAGGGTTTGGATAGTATCGACTAGTATCTTAAAGTCTCGGGACATGAGACAACTCCCGGTCAAAGTCCCGGGACGTCCCGGGACTTGGAAACTTCTCAGAATAAAAATCATTACTTATCTTTTTTTTTTTTTTTTTACCCTCGACGGGGAAGCTCTTGGCCTGCATCTCACCTGATGGTAAGTGATGACCAGGCCAAAGGTGTAAGCGAGCTTCACCCGGAATCCTCAACCACAGAGGAACTGGCTATCTTATCTCTAACTGCCGAAACACAACAATGCTGTTAACATTGTTGTTATAGCGACAGCCTTAGATAAGATGGTGGTAGCTAGCCAGGTGGACTTGGAACAAGCCCTACCACCAACCAAACCAAGCAGAAAATTTTGCTCCCATTGGGAATCGAACCCGGGACCTCTGGGTCTGAGACAGGTGGTTAAACCACCAGACCACAGATCAGAGAGACCAGAGAGGTTACTTTTTTAGTTTTATACGTAGCAATAAAACGTATGTTTGTGGTTTTTGTAATAATGCCAGGGACAAGGAGAACACTCGTTTTGAACAGATGTTGGCTTTGTAAAGAACATAGTTCTAAACTTTCAGTAGGTCCATTTTCCAGTTGCTTCAAAGTACCGGATTTTTTTTTTGCTAATTCTAATTCTAATCTTGGATGTTTTAAGAGACGTATTATAATTCAATGTAGGTATGTTTATTTAATAACGAAACAAATATAATTAATACAGAGTGACGTATAAAAATTTATTATGGTCACTGTCTACTTAAAATATCTCTATTTCTTTGAGAACAATAGTAATTCGAAGAGCACGCGATGAGCCCCTGACTGAGACAATCTCGTCAGATTATTTTGGCAAAACAATTTATTGTTTGCTAAGTACCTTCTCATATTAATTTCTTCAAGTTATAAAAAATATTATCTTTCCACGTTGTTCTATTAAGGCTTTTGAATGCTTGAAAAAATTTGTTTTTCTTTTAATATTTTAGGAAAATTTATAAATTGTTGATGTTTTATCTGAAATTTATGTAAAAAAAAATCATTTTGTAGATTTTTTTTTTATTGAAACATATTTATTCTATACAGTATGTTAACTAATGAATAGCATAATGAAGGGCATTCCAGTTCTTTAATCGTTTCTCTACTCTAATCTGTAAATCGCAATAGTATAGCGTCCTTATGTGCTAAAAAAACATTATTTTTATTTTTTATAATAGATAAACATTCTCAAAAAAGAGCTGTTCGAGCAATTTACCAGCTAGGTGCCAAAGTTTCTCTGAGAATTTTTTCCAAAGATATTGGTATCCTCACATCAACATCTTATATATTAGGCAAATTATACACTTATACACTAAAGTAGTGACATTCACAATGTTAACACTAAAAATAAGGACAAACGTGTGTAAATAATGCGTCTGTCATCCACATGTGGATGACGTCGTGAGCTACACCTATATGTCATATTTTTTTTTTCTCAATACCTATTTATTAAGATATTAATTTGTGTAACTGATTGTTTTCCCGAATTAAATAAATAAACTACCAGCTATTTCACCAGCTTCATACGGTTCATAACTCATTTTTTGGTCTTGGTGTAACCTTTTATAACGAGCAACCGTCTTATTTGCTAGATTTGCCTTTTAATGCGTCAACAATAGTTCAAAGGCATACTATTCTATCAACGACTACTTAAATGAATAGTTGGTCGCTGTGATTAACTCAATGTTTATGTTTTTTCTCCAGAATTAGCTTACCTACTGACAGGTTATATGAGTTTATATTATTGTTTATTTTATTTGACCTCGACAATTTATTGATCATATTATTTTTTGCCTGAGCAAGCGGCAGCAAGTTCGTCATGCTCTGATCCATAGCAGGTGGACCGGGCATCGGCGGAGGGCGGACAACGCCCTCTTCCAGCCCCCGTAAACAGGTCCGGAGGGACGGTGGACTCGGGGACGTCCGCCTTCCCCAATCCAGCAGGACCCGAGATGGCGGTGCGTAGTGTTCCACGCGCGCCCCTATTTGACGTCGCGGGAGGAGTCTCACTCTTCCCGTCCCGAGATCATGGAAGGCGCATAAGATCTCACGATCCCCAGTTCAAGTGTGGAAAGGGAACACCGGGGTGGTTTCTAGTCAGTAGGAGTCTGACAGACCCCTTCGCCCGCCCCAGGGCGGGGGCCATCCATGAGGATTTTTCCCACAGAGGAACGAAAAAAAAAGAAAAAAAAAAGGTTAGAACAGTCACCATTAACGCGGTAGCGGCACGCTCGCTATCTTGCCAGGTGGTTACTAGGTATATCTACTCAGGTTACTAACTATGATATAAATTGCATATTAGACAAAGGGCCGATTTCATCACTTACGATTAAGTTCCTATTAACTTACTTGACAGATAATTTCATACAAATTCTGTTCCATTTTTTTATTTATTCGGTGAATAGTGGCTATTCGGACATCGTGAAATAGGCCCTAAATAAGTTTTATGTCTTTTTGTATATCAAACGATTTTAAATTCAACTAGCTTTTGCCTGCGGCTTCGCCCGCGTAAACGTACGAGTACTACCGGGAGTCCTAACTCACGTCATCGCCTATCCGTATGCCAAACAACACAACAACCGGTACCCTAATTACGTATTATACAATCAATTCGTTTTGAAACAGATTACTAATCCATTGCTTCATAAGTTCGAAATTAAATTCTGCTCTGCAACGTAATTATCGCATTGAATGTTGTTGAACTGTCAAAATGAAACAAATGATCGCTATCGCATTGCTTCTGCAAGATACGTAATAACCCTACGGATGTGACAACAACGCACTACGCTACGGTTATTGAACAACGATATGACAAATCACGAAAATAAATCATTAAGGGATTCCCGAGATATAAAGGTGTCTTGGTGAGGATTACGTGGTGAGCCTTACTCGCCACAGTCCTCACCTGATTACCACGGAACGATTACGTTTTTTATTTGTATTTGGTGTCAAATAAAACAATTAAGAAATAATCGTCTCCAATAATTCCAATAATTTCAACCTGGATGCAGAAGTATGATAAACTGTCATGTAAACTTCTACATACAGTTTGTTTTGGTACAGTCACGAACACTAAAATTTCAAATCTGTTTTATACTAGAACCTCAATACTCAATACTTTTATTGCATTCCACATTTATGAGGTGGTAAACTATAAGTTTACCACCTAAGAATAAACCAGACTCTAACCTCTTTTTAGATTCGACCAGCATAGACTTTGTTGTTCACCAGATGCGTGTGCTCACTGGTTGAATGCGTAATTGTGGTGTATTAATATTATTAAGTAAAACATTGTAAGTATTACTGTTAATTTATTTACAAAGAGAAATAAGAAAATGTAAGAATAAAATAAAAATAAAAATAAAAGGGGATGATGTAGGAATAGTTACTGGATTTGACACTACAATTATTAAACTAGACAACTAACAAAACAATAATTGTTTTTTTTTTTTGTGATAACTTCTTTAGCGGGGTTTGCACCTTTTTTTGGGATGGGTAAAAAGTGTTAAACTCGCGTCAGGACATGTGACCTGATCTAAAATTCGTAAGACGGCTTGTACTGACAGCAAGCCACATAAATTCCTGACATTTTCGTTAGATGGCGTTACTTAGATTTCATTTCTATCCGTCAGATTGCGATCTTTATACCACGAATCACGATCTTGCGTCCGCCATTCGGGTTCGTTGGCGGGTGAAATACCGTTTCTGGCTTGGACGAAGCTAGGATTCTGGAAGATAAAACTTTGGTTATTATTAGTGATTGTACTTGTTAAGGCGCGGTGAAGACAGTTGGAATTAATGCTAATAAGGGATCTGTTCCAATGCCGGCGATTAACGAGAAGCGAGTAGAGCTAGCATCTAGGTAATAGGTAATAGGTAAAACGGGCTGGTATCCGCAACTCCACGTCAAAGCGCGTATTTTGCGTACAGGTGGGAAAATAGGTTATTCGATCCACTCCAGCTCCTCAAAGAAGGCCAGCAACACCTTGGTGTCTAGGCTATTTAAAATAGCCTACCTACCTATCATAAGTTCGAAAAATATTTGACCGAATTTCATTTCACCTAAAACTTTTGAACTATTATCGTTTCGTGTTTTTTTACTTCATCTAAGTCACGTCTGCCACTGTATCAGTTGACTTATTATCAATTCGATTTTTTTCGTTACTCCGACGTTTCATTTGTTCGAAAAACTTTTTACCGAAGTTACACTCAGTCGAAATAACATTAAATTTCTTCAAAATATTATGTTTCCGAACATTCGTTATACCACGGGGGATTTTACATGGGGAAGGATGCTTGCTTCAAGCATGCAGAATGCAAGCAGGCATGCAGCATGCAAGCAGGCATGCAGTGTGCAAGGAGGCATGCAGTATGCAAGCAGGCATGCAGCATGCAAACAAGCATGCAACATGCAAGCAGGCATGCAACATGCAGCAAGCATTGTTTCTGTCACGGCTCCGGCGCTGCGGGGTTTTTGGCGATCCCTGCGAGCTTATCGCAGATAGTTTTAATGCTCACCGCCGCGGCTGAGGCTGGCCGGCGAAGCCGGTCAGCAAGCCGAAGCTGGCCTTCAAACCACCTGCTCCTCAGCTCGCGGGCCGCCCCACCCTCCCGCGCCTACGTGGGCTTAAATTAAACGCTAGGGGTAGGGCAGACAAGACAACGTGAAGTCAGTTTTGCAGCTATTCGTTTCTGTCACTAAATTTTGTAGCACAACATATTAACTTTTTATGACACCATTTTAATTTAATATTCATAATGCTACCAAGTAACCGGCTGTATATTTTTAACCAAATAATATTACGTAAAATGTTGTTTCGGTGTGGTGAAAGTATGGCAAATGAAAAAAGTTCTGGAGCTTCGGCCAATAGCAAAAAGTTATTTTGTAAATCGGCGAAATATAGTTCGGTAAAATAATACCTATGATACATGATACTTCGATGAAATAAAATTATGTCAAATAATGCATATAGCAAAAAGACCTCGGTCAATAGGTTTCGGTAAAACGAAATTCGATAAAAAAAAATCGGAAAAGTGATCGGTTCCAATTTAAAATACCTTTGCCTACATAATCAGACTATAATTATTATTCATGTTCTCACTGGTGGAACACAGGCCTCTCAGACTCCATCTCGACTCTACGAGAGGGAGTGGGCCGTAATCCACCACGCGGGCCGACGCGGGCCCATTGCGGTTTGGTAGATGTCACATGTCTTCGTTTTTTTTTATTTTAGGCTTACCGATTTTCTCAAGATGTTTTTTTTCACTGTTTTGAGAGCAGTGGTGATGAAATAAAATAATTAGCACAAAGTAAAGTGCCTGCTTGGGAGCGAACCCACAATCTACAAGTGGTAAGTCGCGGCCGTTGCCACTGGGCCACCACTGCTCAAATCCCATTGCCTGTCTCGTATAATAAACTCATAAAAAACTTACTGTTGTTGGCGATTCTTCCAGTTTGGTTTGTGTTAGTATTATAACACTCATTTGCAGATTTGCTGCATTGCTGGATTTCGATGTTGTTATACATATTACTAGTATATATATCAACACCGAAATCCAGCAATGCAGCAAATCTAAAACAATATAGTGGAAAAGATTTTGATTCAATTTTAACTTTATGAATTTTTTATTGTGAAAGTGATTGAAGCAAATAGAAAATTGATTACGTTACTGATTTATGAAGTTATATAAGTTTTCTAGATTTCCCAATTTTAATCGTTTTATTGTGAAACTTTTATCGAAGCAAATAAAAATTTTGATTAAATTACATCAGTCATGTTCTTAATCTTAAAAGGAGATTAACCACGTGACTAAGAAACCTAGTATCGGTATGAAACAGTCACTTTAAAGGATGATTTCAGGGCTTTCAAATGTAGTTTACCATTTTACCATAATTCTCGGCATCACATTCGCACCTTTAATAATAAACCGTAATAATACAAAAATATGAGTTTTTGACATTTAATCAAAAAACGAATTAAGTCCACGTAAAGAATAGGTACAGTCTAACGGGCGCTTGATTCGGCCAACCCAAAGCGAAATAGTGGAAGTTCTGTCTCTTTTTGTTTGACGGAGTAGGCCAATGAGTATTCACAAAACGATACCATTTAGAGTTACGCCAACAGTGACAAGAGTGAGACGTGTATGTTCCTGTTCTAATCCCCAATAGTTCGTTTTACTATAAAAATGTAACTGCTTGCATTTCTATTGTTTTGGATGTAAAATGAACTTATTTAAGTTATTTCGTTTTGCTTTTATATGATGGCTATTTCATTTGGCAGAAATGAGATTTAATACGTTTTATTATTAAAACTTTCCGATGTTTAGTAAAATGTTAGATAATAGTTCTGTTTACTATTAAATGTTTTTAAAATCAATGTTAATGTAATGAATTAAGTCACTAGTGTGTTTTTTAAAGCCTTGTATCTTTTTAATAATATATAATAGTAATGATTTATATAAATCATTTGAAAGGCTATTCTGTTGGTAATACCTAAATTTTACTCGCATTCCAGTATCGTTTCAATCTTTATTGTAATTTGAAAAAATTTTGACTGCTTCGTATTTGCAAAACTTTAAACGCAATTTCCCAACAATCGTAATTTTGTAATTATTTCGGTTTTTTATTAAAGGTGCGCATGGTAATTAGGTCTCAAAATCTAGGTTTAGAATAGGTAATAGGTAATACGGGCTGGTATCCGCAACTCCACGTCAAAGCGCGTATTTTGCGTACGGGTGGGAATATTGGTTATTCGATCCACCCCAGCTCCTCGAAGAAGGCCAGCAACGACTTGGTGTCACTGACAATCTCCCGTAGGGTACCTGGGTTACCGAAGTACTTTGCCCTGTAAGCGGCGACCACCGGGCAGTTTAACAGCACATGAGCTGCTGTCTCGTCGTCCTCCATGCAGGCTCTGCACAGCGGACTGTCTGTGACTCCTATTATTTATTTATTTATTTATCAATAACAAGGTTTAAAATGACTCTTAGCTTAAAACTATGCCCCACAAAACCGTTTTCACGGTTTGTCTGCGGGAACAGAACACACAATAATAAAAAAAAAGGTTTAATCGTGCGAACACTTAATTCCCACTTAATACACTTATAAATTAAAATATCTATTCTATTTGTTCTCCCTCAACAATCTGTAACCAGTTTCCTAAGAACAATGCTTACAAACTCCTGAGAAAGAACTGCTTAAGCAATCTGGCAAATTTACCCTTTATTTCCTGACTTCTTATATCAGAAGGCAATTGGTTGAGAAGGTATGGTACTCTTTTATCGAGCGTTCGGTCGCCAAAATAATTCCTTATTCTAGGTACATCAAATTTACCTGCTGATACCATCCTAGTTGCGTGGTTATGGCTAACTAACGAGTGACGCCCCCAGCTGCCATGGCTGTTAACCAGAAGTAGGTATTTATGTTTTAAGCTGATTGGAAGAATCTTGCAAATTTTAAATAACTTATTGTAATCATCTTTACATTTATTTTTAGTTTTCTTACTTACTAATAGTTTTAAAAATCTAATTTGTTGTGCTTCTAATTTATCTAAATTACTTTTGAATGTGAGACCATAGCAGTCGAGGGCGTAACTTAGTACTGGGTCAACTAATTGTAGATAAAGGCACTTAAGGGTATTTCTTGGTACTTTAAAGCTTAGATGGTAGAATTTACCAAGCAATATTCTTAGTTTAGTACCCAAGAACTCAATGTGGTATGACCACGAAAAGTTCTCGTCAACTTTTACTCCGAGATATGTTACACATTTATCGCGTACAATTGGTTTGCAATTACAGTTTACATAGTTTTTATGAATGCACGTAAACTCATGTGTGTAAATCGGGAGTGGATCACCAGGTGGTGGTAAATATGGCGAGCGTATCATAACTAGCTTAGTTTTATCTGCGTTTAGGATTATCCCGTTGTCGTGTGACCATTCAACAACTCGGTCTACGTCGTGCTGCACGAGTCGACAAGTTTCAGCGAGGTCGGTGCCGGCGCGCAGCACGCACAGGTCATCCGCGAACATGTACGCTGAGCAGCTGCGTAAAACGCCGCACAAGCTGTTGACGTGCATTAGGTAGCATACAGGCCCGCATCCCGCGCCCTGCGGCACCCCCCACCTCACCTCCCTCGCGTCACTGTACGACTCGCCCACCTTTACACGGTAATATCTTTTTGTGAGATAGTCTCTAAACCATTTGTTAAGTGGTTCCCCCACCCCGCACTCCTCCATTGCATTAATTAATGTATTTGTTTCTAAAGTATCAAATGCTCTTTTAAAATCAAAAAATACTGCTACTACAAATTGCTTTTTATTTAAATAATTATTAATTTCGTCACCAAACTTAGATAACAAGGTGGTCGAACTTTTACACTTTTGAAATCCATGCTGGCATTTACTAATAATGCTATTTTGTTGAAGATAGTTTCCTAGTTGATTAACAATACATTTTTCTAATATTTTGTCTACACTTGATAATATTGCAATTGGCCGATAATTGGACAATGTTTTACGATCACCTTTTTTAAAAACAGGACGCACTATTGCCTCCTTTAGCTTGCTTGGACACGTATACGTACTTACACATAAATTAATAAGATGTGCGAGCACGGGACTTACTATATTGACCAAATATTTAAGATCAGACATGCGTATGAGATCGCTTCCGGGTGATTTATTTGTATTCATATCTGTTATAACTTTCTTAACATCCTGACTATTCACCGGTCGCCATCGCATACACACACTCTTCTCCTTAACATATGAGCTTCTGTCTATCCATTTCGCATCACAATCATGTTTTATATTTTCAATTTCGTTTGTAAACGTTGACGAGAACTTATCACAAATATCTTTCACACTGCCTTGCATCTTAATGTTATTTAATATTGCACTATCTAAGGATTGTTTATTCATCCCCATCATCACATGTATTCTATCCCATAACTTTTTAATGTTATTGTTACATTTTATTATACTTTGCCTGTCGTATTCATTTTTACATTTAGTTAATACTTTATGGCATCTGTTCCTATATTTAGTGTATTCTAAACGTTTAATCATATTCTTTGGTTCATTACTCCATATTGCAAAAAGTCTATCTCTTTCTAATAATAGTTTCTTATGATTTATCGTTATCCAGCTTTTATTATTTCGGACTCCTTTGTTAATTATTTTATTTCTATAGCAAGACTCATAAATATCTGAAAATATTTTTCTGAAAGATTCATATAATTCAACAGGACATTCAATCTTCAAGAGATTATCAAAATCTATACACGATAATTTCTCCCGCACCGCGCGATTATCAAGGACACGCCGTTTCGCAGGCTCAGTGAGCGCACGCGAGCATGGCGCTTGCGCAATCGCACTCGTAGGTATAGTTGTGTTCTGGCTATCAATTGACGCACGGACCCACTCCACTGCAACCGCTACTGGGTAATGGTCGGATATTTTGGTTCGTACTATAGCTGATTGCATATGTGCAAGAGGCGCTCGAATATAAATGTGATCTAAACATGATTCCACTAAACTACCCATGACAATTTCGCTACGAGTGACTCGATCTATACATTTTGTAAACCCATATTCCGCCAATAGATCTTCGTACAAAGTTACCTGTCTATCCTGTTGTTTAAGTAAGTTAATATTTATATCGCCGCATAAAATCACTTTAGTGTTATGTGGTATATTTGTAAGCAAATTACGAAATTCGTTAATAAATTGCACTATTTTATCTTGTTTATTTACTTTAGGCGGCCTATATATGGATATTAAATAAATCTGCTCGTTGACGTACTTGAATGAAATGGATACACACTCCGCGGAGCGCATTTCGGTAGGTATTTGCGACTCGATCACCTGAGCCGCGAGCCCCTCCCGCGCATACACTAATACCCCTCCTCCAGTTCGCCCGGTGCGGGTGAAACTACTTATTGTGTACCCATTAATCTTATAGAAACCAAGACAGTCAAAACTTATATTTGGTTCCGTTATAACTATTACATCAATATATTGTAGACTATTATTTAAACTAACTAATAACTCGTTAAAGTGTTTCTTTAGAGATCTTATGTTAATATGAATTAAACAAAAGTCCTTATTTCTGCCTAATGTTGATGTCCAGCTATATATATCATCAACACATACAGGAACAACTTGATCATCTGTTATTGTTTCAATATTGTCGAGAAACGAGAATGTTGTTAACAATGTTATCAGTTCTACACATCACTTATATACCTATCGGTATAGGTAGATTGGTACATGACTTTCACTTTTTGAGTAGTTCACGGATATCGCCTTCCGATCTAACCCACACAGATTTATCACCTTCTACCTTTTTTACCAGAATTCTGCCGTTTACGACCCAGATGTACTTGTAAATGTCCTTGAGTTGAGTCTTGGTATTCCATAACAATTCCCGAGTAGTTTTAGTTAGATCTTCATTTACGTATATCTTATTTTTCTGTGAACCTGTAGTAATAGTACTGCTGTTTACCTTAACGAGCTTACGTCGATTTGCTAACCAAGAATTCCGACTTTCGGTGCCCGTACTCTTGAATCCTATTACTATCGTGGCTGGTTTGTCACTTGCTTTCCGTTGTTGACGACGGCTCGCCCATTCGATATCATCGCAGTTCACGTCCAATGTATCTCCCAGTTTTTTAATCACCTCCATTATATTTTCATCCGGAATTCTCGGATCTCTTTGTCTATGACAAAGAGGTGTTTATTAAATGACCCATGGCCAGTTACGGCTGCTGTGACTATGCGCAGCTGTTGTTTCGTTAGTCTGAGAACCTTATTCGTGAGGCGGCCATCGATTGTAGGAAGTGCCTCCTTGGCTTGCCTACACTCAGTGTGGTCAGACCATAGTTTGTGGTGTTGGTCCCTGGTTCGTTTCCTTACCAGAGTGCGTAGGTACCCGAAGGGGAGTGGCACAATGGGTTCAGGCCCCACTGGTGCCATGCTCGAACCCCTTCTGGCAAGTTCGTCAGCTGCATCGTTGCCCCGCGAACCGCTGTGTCCTTTGATCCATTGAATGGTTATATTATTGAGGCTACCCACCTGGTTAAGGCGCTGGTTAGCTAGGTTTAGAATCGAATCACTAAATTTTTAGGGTTCCGTACCTCAAAAGGAAAAAACGTGCCTCAAAAGCATAACTTATTTGAAACTAGTTACCACTAAAACGTGGGCCATCTACTTAAAAAAAGTTAAACTAGATGGAAAGCATCCAGTTTCTACTCACCGTTAATATGAAGGCTTCTTTTGAGTTATTGTTATACTTTACAAGAGAAAGGCTGAACTAGATCTCTCTGGGATTAGGTTATAATGCGATGAGATACATTTTTAATAAAAAAAAAATCTTTGTTCCTCTCAAACAGAGCACCTACCATCTTATCTCTTCACCACCCTTGGCTGACTGGTAGAAAATGCCTTAAGTCCGCCTTTGTACCTTTTTGAGTGCGAAAAGGTTAAATAAATAAATAAACTAGAAATGCGTAACGCAGATTAAAAAATATTGGTTATAATATCATTTATATTACAATTATACATGTGAGAATGAGGCAGAACGTCAAAAAACAATAATAAAAATATAAAAAATGCAATTCAAAAATTAAAATGCCGTGGCAGCTAAGATATGACAGTCCCTAACTGACGGTGCCCGTTCACGAACACGACTGATGAATCAGCACCATTCTGCTCAACCATTTTGAAGGGAACATGATCCACTACACATGCCACCATCAGCGAGATATTTGAGTGAGCATGACATAGGTACTCATGCCGTCTAAGCACATTCAAGTCAATGAAACACGTACCCAGTAAATGGTAGCTTTATAGTTGGTAGGTACATAGTTTACATACAGTCATGTGAAATAAGGTAATTATGCTTATAGATATTGTGAAGATATGTACAAAAAAAATATACAAGAGTGACTCGAACCCGCCACCTCTGGCGAACTGTGCCCATGCCGTGACAAGGTTGAGCTGTAACATTAACAAAATAAAATAAAAAATTTTAACAAAAAAATTAAAACCGACTTCCAAAAACAATACTACAAAGTGAAAAATAACTTTAATTTCGGATGTCGGTGTCTTTAGTTTTTAATTTTCGTTTTTTGCCACCGACTTCCGAAATTAAAGTTATTTTTCACTTTGTAGTATTTTTTTTGGAAGTCGGTTTTAATTTTTTTGTTAAAAATTTTTATTTTTACTTTTTGGTTGTGGTTTTGATGTGAAGTGTTCGCTTATTATTTATTTAACAATCACAGCACATCATGTAACACTATTAAACCTAAACTTTAATGAGATTTACCTTCAAGGTCAACCTAATAGCCTCAAGGAATACTATTCTCTATCCATAAATATGTACGTATAATTTTGAAAGAATTTTCTCTGAACTCCTTACCTTTGAGGAGTTGTACCTTCCATCATCAGCTCATCCATAGGAAATCATCATCAAACGCAAATAATTGAACAAACTGTATGATATTGTCTGAAACGTAACAGTTATATGCTTATAAATTGAGTGTTCTTCTCGATTTCCTTGGGATCCCATCATCATATGCTGACTAGATGACCAGGGTACCAACTTGAATATGTACCCTACGAACAAAAAAAGAATTACGCAAATCGGATTAGAAATGTTAAAGTTATCGACATACTAATATACAAAGTATCGTCAAAATGACATCGTCCAAATAACAATAATGCTTATAAAATAAAAACTACTGGACCAAACTGAAAGAAATTTTTATGGGACCACCTGGCAGCTATTTTGCGTCGAACAAAAAAAAGAATCATGCGAATCGGTCGATTAACCGCGGCGTAATCGATGTACATACATAGAAAAAAAAAAACATACCTCCTCCTTTTTGGGAAGTCGGTTAAAAATAAACATGGAGTTTCATTCAAAAGTCGTAAAACTCAATCAATATGCCTAAAGTCTTTTCCTAACTATGTTGGGGTCGGCTTCCAGTCTAACCGGATGCAGCTGAATACCAATATTTTACATGAAGCGACTGCCTATCCGACCTCCACAATCCAGAAATTCAACATGTTAATCCACAGTTCAACATGCAATCAAATGTCACAAGTTTGCAACAAAGATAATCATCAAACGGGAAATTGGATGACATGAGCTGGTCAAGAATTTCAATGAGTATTTCAGTGTATTATTGAGGCATCCCAGCATTTCCACTTCCACGTATGTGTCGGTTCGGAGTTCCAATAGAGGTTCTATTACTCTGCTTGCGTGTTATAACTCCATTTGAAATAAGATTAGACATTTAACTAAACCTTTTTTACAGTCCGTTCAACCGATTTTGACTTCTATTGCGTTGGTGGCATGACAAATTTCAGCTGCAGTAAACAGTAAATGTAACCACTTTTTACCTTTAATGCCATCCTTATGCCTACGGTATAAAAGTTAGAATCGGTTAAACGGACTGTAAAATAGGTTTGTGTAAATGTCTAATCTTATTTCAAATGGAGTATAGTTACATTCTATTTGCTCTAGGGCTCTAAACACAGATTGGAATCAGTTCATCCATTTGTGAGCCTGAGAGTTCACAAAAAGACAGACTTCAAACGGAAAACTCCCATAAGTTTCAAGGATTTAAAACAGAATCATAGCCTACGCAGACGACGTATTTTTGTCCGCGGACTTTTTAAAAAGGGCGTAACGAGTCCACAGGTCGCGCTCTGTCGATCTCGCATAAGCATCAGAGGAGCCTGGATCAGGCAGTCAGTTCCATAGAGACCGTGAGATCGACTGAGCGCGACCGGCGAACTCGTTACGCCTTTCTCAATAAAAAGTCCGCGGACAAAAATCCGTCGTCAGCGCAGGCTATCATCCATATTAAAAAAATATAAAACCTGCCAAGTACGTGTTGCACAATGCAATGCACAATGAAGGGTTCCGTAGTTTCGATGAATTTATCCCGAGAGTAAACTTAACGTTGTAGTTGAAAAACATGTTCTTCCATGCGGAATGTATGGGAGAACATGTTTTTGCAACTGCAAGTATAAGTTGGTTGATTATTACTCGTTAACTTATAGAGCCTACTTATCTGTGATAGTTTTCCTTTTAATTTCGATAAACAACGTTATTTTCTGTTTATACTAAACCTCTTAAGGGGTCATTGTACTCATAATTATGAACAACTTTCACTATGGGACCAAAGCGAAAATCACGAAAAAAATATCAGCTGTTCCCTACATTTATGTTCGCATATCTCGTCAAAATGTAGGGAACACCTGATATTTTTTTCGCGTTTTCAGCTTTGGTTCCATAGTAAAAGTTTTTATATACTACTGCCGTGAATTTTGTCACATATCCAAAACCAACCATTTAGCTAATAGTGGGTCCCGGGACACTTGAACAAAAGTTAGCTCTTTAAAGCTTAATATTTTGCAAACGGATCCCTGAATCTAAAAATGGTTTAAACAATCTCACAATATTTTTGAACGAACTTTCCAACGACACCCCATTTCACCACTTTGTTAGAGTGATTAATATGGATACCCATGCCTACTAAGAATCTCTGAGCTAAGCCGCGGAGAGACAGACAGACGGACAGACAGACAAACGGACAGACAGACATTGCGAAACTACAAGGGTTCCTTGTTCACTACGGAACCCTAAAAAACACACATTATCATGATTACATAAACATAACTAAATTCGTAAGGAAAACCTTTCTGTTTCACACTTATTTTGTTTAACAACACACTCGCAGCTCCACATAATTTCCCAAAAGCATTACTCCAGATGCTTTGATATTTCATTCCATTTCGAAAACTGCAAGCCGGGCTTCTGACAAGGCTTTTGTTACATCACAGCTAAATAACTTTGCTGAAGCACGTACTGGATTACCAAGCTCTTCTCACGTGATATCTAAGCTAGGAACTCCTTTCCCTAAGGACGTATAAACTTTAAATATCATATTATATGCATCATCTTCAGGCATTTCTTGTTTGCTTTCTTGGCTGTATTGGTATGTGAAGCTAATTTTTTTGTAGTTGAAAGTCTATCATACAGATGAGCAGAATGCCGCACACCAGTGGTAGAAGTGAAAACTAAGTAACTTTTTAACATCCTTAAACTTTGTCGTCATAATAAAATTCCTGTACCATTCAAAAGTTTCATCATCCAAAAAAGATCTCAAAGCAATTACTTATTGAAAATTACTTTTGTTTATTCCGTAGTTTATTAGTGCTTGTCATTTTGGGTGGTATGCCATACTCGCCATGCTTGGCAAGCGGGTTGGGGATCGCAGTATGGTGTTGAAAATGCATAGATATCGCTGTATGCGGGAAGCACGGAACCGGTCGAAGTAGCGGAGTCTAGGGGAGTCCTGTATCCACAGTGGACGTCTTACGTCTTTCGGCCGAAATGATCATGATTATTCCGTTGTTTAACTAAATGCTGTATAAACTTCTAAGTATGTCTCCCTCGACATAAACTCCCAAAATAAAAGTTTCTTTCTTCTCATTTTGAAATTCTGGCTGCTATAATCATTGTTACTTTCAAGCTTTTTTTTTTCATATATTATAAAAATAT
Organism: Conistra vaccinii; assembly: GCA_948150665.1. NCBI lineage: Eukaryota > Metazoa > Arthropoda > Insecta > Lepidoptera > Noctuidae > Conistra > Conistra vaccinii. The sequence continues at coordinate 2,782,813 of OX411324.1, forward strand.
ATTTTCTCGATTCAATAAGTAGGTATAGGAGGATGAAGCTTGATTTATACGTTGTGAGTTGAAGCAACAATACAAGTTGTAACGTCTAAAAAAAAGTTAGAGCAACAGACAAGAAAATTGTTTCGTGTAAATGGGGCTTTAGAACTCATTCGAGTGAAAATACAATTTCCTGATAGGCACACAAGGCATTGTTCTACCATCAGCCTAGTTTCAACATGTCATGAAGCGAATGCGTAAATGCGTGTAAACATGAATTGTTTTCGCTGACTTCACACGACGCAGAATGACGGCAGGTAACCGCAAGCTCGCCACTCTGCTGTTCCCACTACGAGCATTGATAACGTGCCAACTCTACCAACCAACTGACTTTTAGTAATGAGAGGCATTTAAGTTGATAGTATACTATGTTGTGATAGCCCGGAGATTATAGGGATTACCAGGTTAACAGATCGTGTGTTCTAAACTGGCAAGAAGGTAATCTGTAACAACAATGGACAGTAAAGAAAAATGTGATGGGAAACCTGGATATATATTGATCTGAAGTTTCGTCTTCGTACTGAGCAAGCGTAGTGGGGCCAGTACGCTTGCTCAGTACGGGGAGGAAACGCGGACCAACAAATTAAAAAAACAAATGCACGCTGCTCAACTCGGGTGCTAGACGGTTTGGCACGTAAAATTTCATCGGAGAGGCAACCGGATGGCGATTGGGAATCTGGGTCTAGAAGTGATACCGAATCACCCCGTACTGTCCGAATGGACCCCAAATGGGCGGGGGCGGAGATATGGTGTTGCGAGGTCATAACATTTTTTTTTGACGAGGCAACTGGATGGAAATGCGGTTGCTTTGAAGTTTATATCCTATTGACGTAGTAAAAAAAAATTGCCACCCCGCAACATCGTTATGATTGAAATAATGTCTTACGCGTTATTTAATTCTTGCAACTCCTTACCGATGATTTTTCACTGAAAATGAGGGTCAATTTTAACAAAACCGGATTGCATTGATACACACAATTCCTTGCTTTGAATTAGAGTTTAAATTTCGAAGGTCATGTCAAAAAAAAAAAAATATTTTATGCCCTCCTAACACCATATCTCCGCCCCCGCCCATTTGGGGTCCATTCGGATGGTACGGGGGGGTTCGGTATCACTTCAAGACCCAGATTACCAATCGCCATCCGGTTGCCTCTCCGATTAAATTTTACATGCCATTGCCTTGAATAGTTGTCTAGCACCCGAGTTGAGTAGCAAGCATTCGTTTTTGAAGTGAAGTGAAAACTTCTTTAGGCGCGTTGAACACTTTTTAGGTGAACAAAAATCATGGAACTCGCGTCATCGTCACCGAAGGCGTCATCGTCTCCGAAGGCGCGTTGAGCACTCTGTTTTTTTTTAAAATGGAGTTACAGTTTTCGTTCTTGTACTGACAGCAAGCCACATAAATTCCTGACATTTTTGTTAGATGGCGTTACTTAGTTTTCACTTATTTGATGGTCCGCGTTATGGTGTTGGATGAACTGCCATTATCTAGACTATACTATGCTAAAACCAAGTGAAGGATTCGGGAATGGCGCTGCAGTTTGTGTGAGTTTTGGTAAAACGCTTAGATTCTAAGCCCTCTAACGTTGAACCAAAACTCACGTTCTAAGCCTTAGAACGTGCAAGGGGTATGTTTGTTCGTGCTGTCCAAAGGCTTTGGCAGGGCACGCACCAGCAGTGCGACAGTAACGTGATTATACTTTTCAATCTATTTCTAAATAACTATTCACTGCAACAGAACGTTGCTATTATCTCCAATGAGACAATTTAAAACACTTCTCTCCAAGTTCGCTCTAAGAGCTCGGGTGCCGGTAATCCTCACGTTGGCACGTTGTCAACGCTACAGTTTGTGGTCACCGGTCCCTGTTAGCGGTCACCGGTGACGGGTGTATTCTGTCCCTTGGACAACGATATTTTAGTGCTAAGTAGTATTATCCTATTAAATAATTTTACTTTCGTAGAATTTTTGGATTTTAAAAGGGGCCCAGAATTTCTTTTGGCTTTTCTTCCCAGATGTTGTCATGAAAGGAACGCTAGACCCATCGTGGTTTTAAAAATGTTCTTAAGAGATGGACCTAACTACACACAGAAAAAAAAACTATTTATTTTTAAATAAATCACAGGTTATCAAAGTCTAGACACAATAAATAGCACTTGGCAATTTATGCTTTCACTACAAACTGTACACAAAAAATTTCACCGAAACCGGTGAAATTTTTTGTGTCCAATCCATCATGGTTGCCAACCTCAGATATATCACATATTACAGAATAGTATTATACAGTCCTTACTAAAAGAATGATTACCTGAAGATAGCTAAATGGTGTGACCGTCGGACTCTGCCAAGTCACAGATTTCGAGTTCGAACTCAAGCCACGCGCCTCTGACTTTTGTGTGTATTATAATATAATTGTTACTTGCTTAAAAAACCGTGAAGGAAAACATCGTGAAGAAACCGGAGATGCTTGAGAGATATCTCTCGACGGCATATTGTGATGAGAGGCCCATGGGCGGCATAAAACTCTGACACCAGGTCAGTTACTTACCACATGAAAAAAATAAGAAATACAAAAAAAAACTTTTCAAGAGTCACCCATTTTTCAACAAAAAAAACGCAGTCCCTCACGTCTTTCTGACACAGCAACTTATGTTAATGCAACTTCCAAAGCAACAAAGCTATTCGTTACTTCAACACAACTTGTACCAAATATCTAAGTTGCTGCAACCAGGCGTGAGTCGTGACCGATCGTCACGCGTCTAGTACGTGAGAGGGAAACTCTACTGATATTGTATTATGTTTCTATATCAGATATAAAGAATATCCACTAGTAAGTTGATGGGAAAATTCAATTTCACCTCTCTTGGTGTAAAAGTGTTGGGTTCAGTTTTAGAGAAAATGGCACTGGGTTCGTTGAGTAGATAATATGACGTTAGTAGGTACTGTAGCGTTGGCGCTTTTTAGTGTAGGCGGTTTTATGATCTGATGGGATTTCTCATCGGTAAAAATGATGAACTTGCATCCCCTATTTAACTGCATTTAGGGGGTGAGTTTAAAAAAATCCTTTCGTAATGCTCACTATCGTTATAAAAGGAACTCTTGTGCAATATTTCATGCTGCTAGATTCAGCGGTTTAGTCTGTCTGGTCTGTCAGTGTATGAATGAATTTAACATAATATTTAGTAAGTACTTAGACGAAGATGCGCGCCCTTATGCTCATCAGAGCGACCATTTATTATAAAACATACTCGATTTAAATGGAAAACACTCTAAATAAATATATTTTCTCTCGTCTTATACGAGTACGATATCTCAACACAATATGGTGTCTTAATAATTGTAGAGGTCAATTTGTCGTGGCTACAAAATAATGAAGCGGATTATTTTTCACTATTAGTGAAGAATAATCCGCTTCATTATTTTGTAGCCACGACAATTGACCATTATACATTCAGATTTTCTGTCTTGTCTTATTTCAAAAACTAGCATTGTGTCGCTTTCTGTAGCAAAACAGTATTATCAGCTACATATACAAACTGCATTGTTTTAGATCCCATATTTAGAAAGACTTATGTAACATTGAGACCATTGGCAAGTCTATTTTTTGCTGTTACTTAACGTTCCTATTTCCACACTGTCGGTTTTCTGTGATTTTTGTTATTCTAGGAGTTAGTTCAGGTGCAGATGGTGCGGTTGGTACCCAAGTGTTATATAGGCAGTATCCATACTAATATTATAAATTCGAAAGTAACTCTGTCTGTCTGTCTGTATGTTACCTTTTCACGGCTAAACCACTGAACGGATTTCGATAAAATTTGGCAAGGAGATAGATGGCATCCTGGAGAAGGACATAGGGTACTTTTTGTCTCAAAAATAACCCTTAAGGGGGTGATATAAGGGATGAAAGTTTGTATGGGAAACCCAGCATTTCTTATGTTAGCGATATGAAAATTTAAATTTATGCTTTTGGAAAGAAATAAGGAAATACGCGTATCAGAGTTTTTGTAAAATCAACCCCCAAAGGGGTAAAATAAGAGTTGAATTTAAAATTTCTATGTAAAATTGATTTATTGATCTTTATTTTCAAGAGATTTTAAAATTTGGCAAGGAGGTAGATGATATCCTGGAGAAAGACATAGGGTACTTTTTGTCTCAAAAATAACCCTTAAGGGGGTGATATAAGGGATGAAAGTTTGTATGGTTTGTGGGATTTCTTATGTTAGCGATATGAAAATTTGCATTTATGCTTTTCGTAAAAAATAAGGAAATACGCGTATCAGAGTATTTGTAAAATCAACCCCCAAAGGGGTAAAATAGGGGTTGAATTTAAAATTTCCATGTAATATTGATTTTTTTGTGCCTTATTTTAAAGAGATTTAAGGTATTGGAAATATACTTAAATAGTCCTTATCTTGAATTATCATTTAATCTTTATTTAATTACAATTTTCCCAGTCTGTCAAAAGTTATTAAAGTTCATAAATTAACTTTTCTAACGTCATATACATAAGTATTGTGTGTTCAATGGCGGCCCTAGAGTAGGTATTACAAATTAATGATATTATTAATAGGAAAATTAATTTATTAGTATTTTAAGTAAGGCATTTAGAGTCATATAAACCAGTTGTTTTTTATTTTTTAACCGGGCGATAGTGTGAGTATAACAACAATGTTAACAGCATGTATGTGTTTCGGCAGTAGATAAGATAAGCTGTTCCCCTAATGGTTGAAGATTCCGGGTGAAGCTCGCTTCCACCTTCGGCCTGATCATCACTTACCATCAGGTGAGATGCAGGCCAAGAGCTGCCCCGTTGTGGGTAGAAAAAAAGAGTAGGACTAGCGCCCTGTCACAATGGGTAGCTCGCCGTCCGATAAGGACCAGGCCCGGGTCGACAGCGCGTTGTGATCTACGCGCGCCTCTTAGAGATGTCAGCACAATTGACGGGGTCCGCTAGGGCCGATGCCTGCCGGGGTTGCGGGAAAGTCCTAAGGGGAGACCGTGGCCCCAGGCGACGTACAGGCAACTGATGGAACACGGGTGGGTTTTAGTCAGTAAGAGTCTGACATTCCCTTCCGCTCCACCCAGAGCGAAAGAAGTTATTTGATGATATCTCAAAAAAAAAAAAAAGGTTTCCGTCTCAAAGCTGTAAGCGGCTCGGCTGCCCGAATTTGCAAACTGGATTGAGAACATACTTAACTTTTCAATTGAAAAAGAAGAAAGAAGGTATAAGGATAGGCCATGACCTGAGTTAGGTAGGACATAGGATACTCTGAATCCCGGTAGCACGTTTCTGTGGGATATTTTCCGACATCCACGCGGGCGAAGCCGCGGGTAAAAGCTAGTCTCAATATAAATAATTTATTTTGCAAGATTTTATTAACAGCAAGCCGATGGCAGTAAAATATGTATTTATAGGTTCTTACCTACATACATAATTTTACTGCCTCTTGGTAAATGTAAGAAAAATAGGAGCTAACTCTATAAATTATGTATTCAAAATGAACTATACAAGGTGGAGACGACAATACAACAAAAAATTAAATGGCTGCTCCATAATGACGTTCCTATTCTGTATAATAAAAATCAATTGAATATATTCAATAGTTTAGTCATTATAGCTCGGCAAAATCCATAGTCGGCTCGGGCTATTCCGTTTATCCACCCCAAAAATCCACCCTAAGGTGGATATTCTGAAATATATGCCCGAGAATTCACCCAAGGCCTAGTTGGATAAACGGAATTTATAGGCTTAGGGTGGATCCGGCATACATTACATTTAATTTGTTTGAAAAACTAATTTTTTAATTTCGAAGCTAGGATTTATTTGACAGTTCCAAAATACTCTTATCCATTAGTAGTGCCAGTATTTTAATTTTTTGTTGTATGGTAGTCTCCACATTGTATAAAGGAGTGTCCGTGAAGTTCTTGCCCGTTCTTCTCCATAGGAACCTACTACGCTTTGGAATGGGCACCTAACTTCATCTTTCTGACTGAGAGACCCCTTGGCAATTCAGAGTGCTTATTGTAATTGAATTGTTTGAACAATGAATTATTTGTTTATTTGAGACTACTTTCCAAAATAATCACAGCGACAACGTACCTTTAAATATGAACTACAAAAATGAAGGTAATGCAAGCTAAAATAAAGCAAAAAAACGTAAAAAGGGTAAAAAAAACTAAGCTAGGATAAACTTATCGCGACTTGAAAATCTACTTCGATACCTAATCCATATAATCCATAAGGAGAATAAAGTCTTAAGGGTACGCTGGTCGGTCATTCTTTACGTAGTATGGTGATTACGTCTGTTTGACGGTGTACGTTCAAAACTAAAAATTATATGAATTTGTCTTGTCATTATCTAGCCCTGTATGGAAGCAGAATTGGAAAAAAAGTATGGTTTGGAGGTTATGAGCGTCGAAACTTCCATATTTCAACAATAATTTAAACTCGTGTTTGGGCGTAAATAAATAACTTATGCAGTAAGAAAATGGCAAAATCGAAACCGTAAAGAGATAGATAATTTATTCAATAGGTCAAATAATTTTATTTTAAGTAAATACATTCAGTAGTTTTTTTATAATATCTATACGCCCACAGGTCTGTACATGAAAATTTATGCGCTCGTTTTCGTTATAAATCATTGTCTATTTCACTAAATAAATTAATAAATATATAAATAAACCAATAAAAAAACTAAATAAATAAATAGTTTGACTAATTTGCATGCATATTAGTTACGCCCACCAATGAGTTCGAGCCTTCGTGTCGACTAGGGTACCCTTGAGTCGTAAAACGGTGACGTAGCGTATCATAATAAATGTATGCATATTGTATACGTTACGCAAACAACTACATTATTAAAATTAAACATAAAAAGGATTAGTTAATTTAAAATTCTCCGAAAGGGGCCGTATTTATATTCGCACACCTTTGAATTACACCATTCATTTTCCACCGCTGTTAAATATGTATGAGAATACGTCAAAAGTTTTGTATGAGAACCGAAGCAGAAACTTAAAGTATCACTTGAAACTTGCGAGCTTAAGTATACGAGGTACGAGTAAAGAGCGTTCGCTATTAAGATCCTGTGACATAGTAGGTATAGTCAAATACAATATTCAGGAAAAGCTATTGTGAATGAAAATCTCGCTTTGTTCGTGGGTCCATTGTTGGCCGCGTTCGCTACTTGCTAATGGAGACTGCATTGTCTTAAACTGTAGTGAATCAGCGTCTGCCGACTTGATTTGGTTCTCGTTTAATTGTATTGCAACCGATTGTCGCGATAAAAGCGTTTACATTTTCCTTTATCGATATTATATTTGGAGTATTGTGCTGTTTGGAGTATTGTTTTGCAAATTAATGTCAATATTGTTTTATAAAATAGTTTGGAAATTCCAAAAGTGCACGCCTTATAACACAAATTCATAAACGAAAAAGAAATTCAAAACATAGTTTCTAACAAAAATTAACAATTTATCACTTTTCATGAAGTATGTTTTGACTGCTGTTTTACCCATCAATAATCCAAATTATGTATAAGACTATTTATTTAGATATTTACGTTGTGGGTTGCTAGGCAACACGTTAAGTCAAGGTTGGAAATATTTAGATAAAGATATTATATTTTAGTTAGTATTTTATTAATTATAATTAAACTACTTTGAATAAAAGAGCCATTGTCAATAATCCTTCTATGGTTGAAACGAATGTATTAAAAAAAAATTGACTCAATTAATTGATTTAATCGCAAGCTACAATGTTTTCAAGTTTCATAAATTGACGGACAGGATTTTTTTTTCAACTATTTTGATGTTTTTTTCATTTCCACTGCATTAAATCAATTGGTAAAAAGTACAGTATTAATCTCCATTTAATCATCTATACAATGCTTCGCATTATAGTCGTGCAATATACTTCAGAGAATCTTGCTTCGAACTTTAAAGACTCACAATTTCCAGAAAGGCACTATTTATTTAAACTCAAACTCAAACCATTTATTTCAATTAAACGATATACAGGCACTTTTGAATTGTCAAGGAGTCGGTCAGTCAGAAAATGAAGCTAGTTGCCCATTCCAAAGCGTAGTAGGTACCTATGGAGAAGAACGGGCAAGAAACTCCACGGACATTCTTTTAAATAAATAATTGTTACAAAATAGTGGTTACATCATTCATGTTTAAATTATACATGTGAAAACAATGTAAAAAGATGCTCACGTTAAAAGCATCCGTAATAAAAAGATAAAACAAAAACAATTCAAAGATTTAAATAAATTAAAATTAAAATAAGCCACGGCAGCTAAGAGATGACCAGTCCCAACTGACGGCGCCCGTTTACGAACATGACGCATGTTATTTTAATCATACAATTCAATGAATCTGCCTAACCTTTTCCCAACTATGTTGGGGTCAGCTTCCAGTGTAACCGGATGCAGCTGAATACCAGTATTTTACATAGAGCGACTGCCTTATATCTGACCTCCACAACCCAGTAACTGCGTAATATGATACCTCTTAGTAAGACTGATTGTCAGACTTTCGGGCTTCTGACGACTCGTAACGACTGTAAAAGCTCCACGAATGACAGCCGGGACCAACGGCTTATCGGGCCTTCCGAGGCAGGGAGAAGTCTCGGTATGTTACGATGGTCACCCATCCACGGACCAACCACGCAAGCGTAGCTTAACCTGATGATTACTATTATTACTTAGCCATGACCTCCTCAAGTAAACGATTTTAATTTTCACCTCCAAACAAAATATTACTAACAACCTGTATGATCTCTAAGGTCTCATACTGATTTTATAAATTGTACAATATTTAACGGACAAAATATACATAGAGTTTTGTCTCCATTAACATAAAACTTTGTCACTTCGCACTTCTTACATTAGTTTATAATTCACTGAAGGCAATCAATTTTATACATTTTTTTTTGATGATTTGTTACGAATTTGCTTCCCAGAATCTTGGTTTTTTACCTCTAGCCGTAGTAACTCTAATAGGTATTTAACTTCCAATATCTCCATGATAACGAGTACCTACTTAACTATTACAGTCAGAGTTTATCTTAGAAATATTTCATTCCTTTTCACGGTCTTTTCAGCCAAGAACCGGAGTTATTTAACTGTCTGTTCGGTCGATAAGCAAGGCTGCATTTTATAGCCCTTCGGAGAACATTCAGGAGATAATTTGTGTTGGTATTTTTTCTGCATTTTATATGTTAAGTAATAGCTGTCTCCCGAATAGCAGATTATCATAAAAGTGCCGCTGAAGTTTATATGGATTGTAGCGTTTGAGTTTTTCTCTTGAAGGTGACGCCGCTCTCTGTATATTTTTGTTTTTGTTGCTTTCCGTATAAAACGGAGTACGGATATTATGTTAATTCGGTGTAGGGGAATTTGAGTATTATAATAGCTCGCTTTTATTTTGCTTCTGATTCAAATGTGAACATAAAAGGTAGGTAGTATTTTGATAGCACCATTCTGTTGAAATCTGAGTTCTCTCAAAGCGATGCAAGTCAGACAAGAATCGCTTTGCATAAAACATGAAACTAACAATGCTGTTACTGAGATTCCCGGTTCGTCGGTGACGTAAACTAAGATGTAGTTTAGTCCTTCACCAATCACGTCATAATTCCAAATACTACTGTGAATCAACAAATCAAATATAAAAACTTTAACACAAAAAAACAACCGACTTTCACTATAAAGTGAAAAATAACTAAAATGGAAGTCGGTAGCAAAAACGAAAAGCAAAATACAAAACCAAAGACACGAATATTCGTAAAAATAAAAATATTCCGACGAACTGAAAAATTCCTCTTTTTTTTGAAGGCGGTTAAAAAATACCTATTAGTACCACTAATAAAATTCCACGAGCTCATAAAACTTTATATAAAGTTATAAAACGAGAGATTTCAATGAAAACGTAGTATTACGTGGGATCAATATGGCCGTTTACCGTGTTCGGCCACAGTCTTGTTCATACAAAGGTGTATGAACTCGAGATCACTGGCATGCGGGTTTGGCATCCAAACTGCTTAATCAACTTTAGACACATATTCTTGAGGTGCACGATACGTTTAGGGTGATATTTTGTCGGTTAGTCGCTGTAAGGGGAGTCAATTTTGCACTTTGGAGAGTTGGCAAAAACGTATTGATAATATATAAGTATGAATTATGATGAACAGGGTGTAAAGTTCACTCATCCTCTCTATCAAAGGGAGAATCCTCCGACCAGACGGGTGTCGTGTCAGGTAGGCAACTGCTCAACGATTGAAGTCGGGGAAGTTATATATATGCTAATCGCGCGGTAAACTCTGTTTGTGCGATGCAGGATTTTGTGTTACGTCAGGTCTTTGAAGAGTAGTTCCCATGTGGCGATATAGATGCCGTCACAACAAGTAAAAGTGTCTTTCCTGCAGAAAACCAAAGATAAGATCGACAAGAGATGCATTCATCACTTTCAGATAAGTTCAGTTACAGATAATCTTGTACAAAATCTGTTAAATTTTGTTTTAAAAGTATTTGTATGAGCCTTTCTGGAAATTGTAAAACGAGCCATTAAAGTAAGAAACAAGATTCTCTGAAGTATATTGTATCATATTACAAAACAATATTGACGTTAATTTGCAATCCTATCCCGAATTCCATATGTATTTATCAAAGAATGTTCTAAACCAATGGCTTTGGGGATACGTTAGCTTCCCATGTTTATTTTGGATCCCAAGTAAACATCAGTCCGTTCTGATCATCTTTTTATATATAACGATGGCTACTGTTTATTATAAGTGAGTCTATTCATGTCACTTTGTGAATGTCCTTCTGGGAAGCATCATTGTCCGGCCAATAAAATTCATAATGGTTTAAAACTTCAATGGTTGTTGGGCATGCACAATGCACGTCCACACACGGCTAGAGTCGTAACACGCACTCTTGCCGATGCTCGCATCAACGTTTTGCCGTGGCCTGCTCAATCGCCTGACCTCAACCTAATTGAGCATGAGATATGCACCAAAGAAGAGCTCTGCCGAGTATGGATGCCGTGCATACCCCACAGTAACTTTTGAACTTGTTAGAAAGAACGTGGGTGGCTATTCCTGAAAGTGAATTTGATGAACTGTGTTTAATTAAGCATGCCAAATCACTGTGATTAAGTGATTCGTGGTGGAAACATAGATTACAATAAAATATAAAAAACCCACATTTTTGTTTTTTTTTGCCGTTTAATTGACGACATTAATTTTCAACAATTTGCAAGAATTTAAATTTTTGTAATTTTTACGAAATATTGGGATAAGTTGTTAATTATTAAACATAGGAATTCAAGTAAGAAGCCATTCTGAAAGACTAGATTTGGTAAATATTAATTGGATATTTATTTATAGTTCAAAATGTACTTGATTCCTTGACACTTTTGATGTGTGTAGTTAGGAAAAGGTAGGCAGATGATGATGATGGTGCAAGCAGATCTAAAAGTAAGTACTGCAAAATTCTACAATTCAATACATATCAATTAATCAATCTACCTAGCCTTTTCCCAACTATGTTGGGGTCGGCTTTCAGTCTAAACGGATGCATTTGAATACCAGTATTTTACATGGACCGACTGCCTATCTGACCTCTACAATCCAGTAACTGCGTAATACGATACCCCTTGGTAAGACTGGTGTCAGACTTTCGGGTTTCTGACGACCCGTAACGACTGTCAAAGATCCACTAATGACAGCCGGGACCAATGGCTTAACGTGCTTTCCGAAGCACGGAGGACTCTCGGTATATAAAGATGGTCACCCATCCACGGACCAACCCCGGCAAGCGACCCATGCGGCTGTTATTACTAAACCACAGAATCCCTCCTCATAATTCAATAAAGATCAAATTCATATAAACTTATATTATACGTCTCCACAAAGCTGTTGCTAAAATAGTTTTATTTAATTCTTTCTGTTTTTAAGTTAAGACCCTCGCTTGCACTCTCTGCATTCAATGGCTATGGACACTGAACCTGACTGTGATGTGTTTACAAATGGAAAATGCTCTCGTTTATATGTCTGGAGTATAATGTGGGAATATGACAGCATGATAATAATGTGGTTCGCATGTTTGTAGGGTTCCGTACTCGAGGGATGCCAATCGCCGTATAAGGGCCTGCGCAGACTGGCAGACGGACCGGTAGAAGATTTTTTCATCAATTGAATTTAATACTTATCTACAATGGAAATAAGGTATATATTTCAATGCTCGTTTACCGAGTTTGGAGTATCGCAGCGCAGCTTTCCGTCAATCACCGAGTATAGTATAGTATTAAAATCAATTGATAATTTTAAAATCTCCTGCTACGTTCACGAGTCTGCGCAGGCCATTACTGTCCGTCCGCCCGTCTGTCTGTCTGTGCTCGGTGGGCTATATCTGAACACAGACAATTCAACTGTCTACCTATTACGGTTCATAAACCGTAATTGGTAGACAGTTGAAATTTTCACAAATTGTGTACTACTATTGCCGCCATATCAACAAATAATACAAATTAAATAAACTTTTGGCAAGTTTTTGACAGACCGATGGTTGTGGTGGCGACGAGGACTTGATGTGGTCAGTATAGCCCACACGGTGGATTTTAATAGTAAATTATGATCCATATGAATAAACTATTCATTTTCATACAGATTAGCGCCCTTCCACCTGGTTGTGGTGTGGTTGTGGTTCGTGTGATCGTGCCCTTATAAGAATAGTTCCGAATATTGCCGTCACGCACATCCTTAAGCGTACCACGTTTGAAATTAAATAGCCAAAGAGGTCGTGATGTGGCTTTGTCTTCTGTTTGAGTATCCAAGTACCTATATACTGAAAATAAAACCTTTAGACGCTGTCGACATTGAAACTTGGCCCACAAATTCATTCCTTATGGGACTTGATTCGAACGTGACGCGAATTCTCATCCGGTGATGTTTTGGGTCGGTTAATGTCGTTTTACTGCTCAATCTCCTACGGGGATCGGACAGAATTTGATACGAGAACTCTTCTACTATATCTTTTTTTTAATAAAAGTGGAAGGGTGGGTGTGGAATAAATAAAGGGATTTGAATAGGAAGTGAATACTGCGGTGTTGTGTATGAAGATAGGACCGAAGATAGTCCTGATTTTTGATTTGACAGTTTAACGTGTTACAAATTCGATTGTATTCTTATCGTTTGTAATTTCTTGAGATTATAAATACCTACGGAAAATGTTTATTGCCGTCTAGAACTTTAACGGGGAAAGTGGGTTTGTTTTTTTGTTACGCTTTTATGCTAAAACGGCTGAACGGATTTGGATGAAATTTGGCACATGGATAGACTAAGACCTGCATTGGGACTAAGATAACTTTTCATCTCGATAATCCTATGGGATCGAGATTTATGCGGGTGAAACCGCAGGGCGCAGCTAGTTAACTGTAATACTAAAATAAAACAACAGGTTATTCTAATAACCCTTTCTTTTGGCTTTGCCGTAGTCGGGTATAAAATATAAAGTATCCTCATAAACACTGCACAATGTAGTAGGTACCCAATTATTTAAAAACTGGAATTTATCTAGTCAATCTCTCAAAGCACTTTTATTGCTACACTCTCACCCTTCCCAAAAACACGATAAAATTCATCTTTAATTTGCAACACGATGGTAAATACACCCAAACATGATCGGACAAATCCGCTTTCGACCGCTTCTGGGCGGATTATACCAGTTTTAACCGGATTCAGGCGGGTGCCACCGACACCGGCATTGTAACAAATACATATTAATTCTTGTCCACAATTCGCGCATAATTGAAATGACAATATCAGTTAACATGGGGCTAATATAAACTGTTTTTGATTGTTAACCTATTTTAATGATGTCATTGATTTATGAATGGAGACAATATTGTTTTGGTTTAGCGCGAATGAGATTAGTAGGGATTTACTGAATAGTTATGAGGCGAACTATTAATTGAATTTAATTATTCAGTTGTAACTTAAGGTTACTTGCATTTTAGTAATTGGGGTGTTTCAACAGTAACTTCATTACGGTTTTTCGAATAGGGGTAGGCAGAAACTACAGAACGTCACAAGTGTATGTATTTGTTTGATATTACTAGTTTATTTATTTATTTTTAAGTACCTATAAAGCGAGCCGTCCTCCGCCAGCTAACCTAAACTAACCTTAAACTAACTTTTACTCCATTTGAAATAAGATTAGACATTTAAACAAACCTTTTTTACAGTCTCTTCAACCACATACCGTAGGCATAAGGATGGCATTAAAAAGCAAAAAGTGGTTACAATACCAACTGTTTACTGCAGCTGCCATTTGTCATGCCACCAACGCTATAGAAGTCAAAATCGGTTGAACGGACTGTAAAAACGGTTTGTTTAAATGTCTAATAAAAAAAGGTTTATTTAAATATCTAATCTTATTTCAAATAGAGTATAATTAAGCTGGCGGTGGACTACTCGCTTTAAAAAAATGTATTAGGTTTGTTGAAAATGTTTGTACTCCCCGTCACTCGTCCCTAAAGGTTCATTAGAAAACCAGCGTCAGACAGCTGCATGTCTCTGGCATTAAAGCTGAAATGAACCTTTTTGGCGCCGTCGTGAGGCACACACTATTGTTAATAAAACATTATTTTCACTTTATATTTTGTGTTATTCTTTCTTTCTTTCTAAATTTATTATGAGTGGTTGTTTTTGTTTTTGGAATACGAATACTGACTACATATTTTTTTAATAAAATAAAATTCAACCAGTAGAAACCCTTTGAAAAATCCGGAGACACACAAAGTAGATAGCTACATATTTATTTGATCATACAATAATATATTGCGAACCTCACATAATATTATCATTACATAAGGAAGGGACAGATGTAATGCTAATCTCAATAGAGGAAATAGATTAGTTGCTTAGATCAAGGAAGGGACGGAAGCCAGATAATTTTGTATCGGGAGCTCGGCTGGATGATTGTGTGATAGGACAGAATTAGGTATGATAAAGGTGGATATTGGATGAAGTAACCATGTGAATATGCTGTATAAATGCTTAACTGTCACTAACGAGACAATAGAACTTTTATTGTTATCGGTTTCTAAAGGCTCGATCGACAGTTCAGCGGGTAAGTTTTAGGATTTTATATTGGAATAAATCGGGAAATACATACATCATCATCTGCCTACCCTTTTCACAACTATGTTGGGGTCGGCTTCCAGTCTAACCGGATGCAGCTGAATACCAGTATTTTACATGGAGCGACTGCCTATCTGACCTCCACAACCCAGTTACTGTATAGTACGATACCCCTTGGTAAGACTGATTGTCAGACTTTCGGGCTTCTGACTACTCGTAATGAACAAGATCCACGAATGACAAACTGGACCAACGACAGTTTGATGTGCTTTCTAAGGCACGGGGGGGTCTTGGTATCTAAAGATCACGGACCAACCGCGGCAAGCGTAGCTTAAAACGATCGACCCGTGCGGCTGTTATTAATTAGCCACAAGCCCCTCCTTCCTCCCTTCGGGAAATACATACATGGGACTTATTTATTTATTGGATCTCCCTCTGTTGGAGCTACACAATTTCATGCAAGTTTACAAAATAAGAACAGGGACAAATACAGTGTGCGCTTCCAATTATAGGAGACCCTATCATTCTTTTATTATCTAGGATATGTCGAGCCATCTGTTCCAGACGGCTGTCAAAAACGGTAAAATGTCAGCCCATCGGAACCAGATTATCTGACAAATCTTTTATTTTGACTGATATTTGTATTAACCGGTTAAGCCGCGCGACGCGATTTTGCGACACCCCTCAAGCCGCGCGACACGATCGCGGCGCGTCAGAGATAAGAGCTCGCTAATATAAACAAAAACTGAGAGCTTTTTGTTAAGTAAATAGTCTTATCGTTAATGGTTTTGGGTTCCTGATTAGACAAAGGATTTTTTATAATACTTAGAATCTTTGTAAGCGAACGCTAGTATTGATAAATAAACATTCTTATAAGATTCTTATAAGAAATTCCTTTGTTCATTGTTTTGATTATTTATAATAAAACTACTGGTTCGATTCACATGAAACTTCGCAGGATACATTATGAATACATATACTATCGGTCAAAACCATTATTTACGGACAATAATAATAAATAAAAACACATATAAATAAAAAAGTTCAATAAATCGTTAACCGTATCATTACGTAACATTATTTAGTTGACAAAAAAATATTGAACTCTTTTTCTTTCTGTATTATGCATTTTTATTATTTATTAGTTATTCAAGAATATAAAATAAATGACTTACCAGCGATTACATACACAAAACACACACAAAACTCAAAATTTCACATCAACACCTTTTTTCACTACCGAGTTTGTTTACATTTTTTGATGGGTCCGTAATAGGTAATTACGATGTTATTTTGTGCAAATTATATCTATATACGATGACGACACTACTTAATTATTGAAATAACACCATTTCCCGTCGATTTACACTTAAAAAACAATAGAAAATGAATAAATAGAACGCGGAGTGCAGTGCACGGCACGCATGCGCGGACGCCATTTTGCCGTACCAAAAATGTTCAATTTTTACTTTTTTTTAGAGTTGTTTCTGCATATTTTGACGTTATGGTCGATTTATTCGACAGGTATATTATCCTACCATAAATCAAAACCAACCACAGACCATATCAGCCCGTATATTACATATAAATAGAGCTGCAATCTGCATGAACGTACCGTGTTCCCGGGGACACGACGAGGCTTGACGGTATTGGGAGTTTTCGTGCGCCTGGGGCTTCGGTCCGGCTTGACCGGTTAATAATCTGTGTGGTTTATGGTTTTAAATAGATAGAATGGTCCTGAATGAACTAAGAATGATAAACAAACTCTATATCAAAGATCTGACCATAGTTCGAGCCGAAATGTTCATTTCTTTGCAGTCAGTGCCGACTTCGCTACCCAAGATGGCGGATACGATGTTTTTATTTAGATTTTGTTGATTTTGTAAATGTTTTTGTTAGGCAATAAGCCTTTGTGTAGTGTTTTTCCACTATTAAAATTATCCAACATTAGAATGCACGTATAGATTTGAATAAAGTGTGACGAGAAATGTCGTGTTATCCAAAGTTTGTTTTTCGGATTTTGTGGTTTTGTTAGAAGTGCCGTAAAGTGGAAAGTGATAAAAAATAAACAATTTTAACAGTTAAAACTCTGTCTGCGATAACATGTGGTCTAAACAATAGACCAACTACAATAATGCTCCTTTGTTTGAGTCTCCGCGGATAACAAAAGGTATTTATAAACGCTTCTTTGTTTACGTTGTCGGGTTCAGCGGCTACCCGTCATAACTTTGTTTTTATTTAAGGCCTGTTGGTTTACAAAAAATGTATGGGGTGTTATGTTTTTTTTAATTGATTATTGTTAAATAGTGTATCTTTATGTTAAAAAGACCATCACATTTATTTTAAAATTTTTCTTAATTTTTTTATTTTTTTTTCTAAACGACGTTCCATTGAAAAATCCCCCTCCCCTGACTTTACATTAAAATTAACAATATATTACGAAACACCACTGTACACATCCATTTTTAATGTGTTAGCTTATTGCATAACGATTCCAACGACATAAGTTTTATAAACAGGTCCCTTAAAAAACTTTAAAGATATCGCCGTGTGTCGCGACCACAATGTGGTTGCGCGACGGTTAAAAACCGCGTAAAAAACGCGCGACACGACCCGCACTTGTCGCAAAACCGCTTGGCTAATGAAAGGGGAGCTATAATTTTTTTTTTGTTAGTGTATGTGCAATCTGTTCCTTGTGAACATTCAGCATAAGGCTTATAGGAATATATTAATTGTCTTGAAGGGTATTCAGTCCAGCGACATGCGCCCTTTACGTATCATATATTATTCCCTATAGATCTCTAGGGGACTTTGTTTTAAGGTTGAATTATTATTCATTAAGTGCGTAACCAGTAAGTTTGGATGATTGTCTAGCCTGTTCCTGTACGATTTCATTGAGTGTTTAATCTCTTCTTGAACTGTTCTGATTTCAAAGTCGTCGTGTAGTTGCTGGTTTGTTATGATACAAGGAACATTTGTAATTATCTTCAGCATTTTGGATTGGATAGACTAGGACTAGTTATGTTTAAGGCCCTACGTATCTACATACGTAGGGCCTTAAACATAACTTGTGAAATGTAGGTGTTCTTTAGGTACAACTACACCTCTGCTGTATCTTTCGAAGATTACAGGTGTGTTGTTAAATGATTGAGTAATTTTTTATAATCATTTTTCTTTCTGTAGTACACATACTTACATAAAAATTAAAATACAATATCTTAACCTAATTCGAAAAACTTCTCCGCATCGCTGTCGACTGGTAATGTACCCAAGAGACCGACGGAATTGCCACGTTGTATGGCAATGCCTAGCCTCTGGCCCAAGTAAAAGCCAGCCCATGGGTTACAGGAAGTCTTAGCCAGCCGTTTGGAGATTTCGTTGAACAAACCATGAGCACTGGGACCCCACGATCCTAGGATTTCAACCCTAACCGGCTCGAGAATATAATTAACGATAAGATTATGAAACCTTAAATTAATACCATTGTAACTTTGCGATCTCAATACCAAAACTTGTTACGCACAGGCGGACATAAGACTGCTTTGTTAAAGAAAAGTGTTTTTGGTATGGCACCAGCAATTTTTAACCACATTCCTAATTCCATAAAAAAGGAACCAGTAGTAACTTTCAAAAATAAACTAACGTCATTTCTATTAAATAAAATAAATGTTACTACTCCGTATCGGATTTCCTAGTTGATAAATTTTAGTTGTGTATCAATGTTAAGTTTGTTTGATGATTCACTGCATCAATTTTTGCATGCCAATATGGTAGAATGTACAATGATTGCTTTAATATTATTGTAACCACCTTATTGTAAATACCTACGTTCTGAGCAAATAAATGAATAATTATTCTATTCTATTCCATTTTAGTTAGTTTCATTGTAAGTCTTGGCTATGAGTATGACATCATCATCATCAGCCTAGCCTTTTCCCAACTATGTTGGGGTCGGCTTCCAGTCTCACCAGATGCAGCTGAATACTAGTACTTTACATCGAGCGACTGCCTATCTGACTTCCACAACCTAGCAGTTACTGGGTAACATGATACCCCTTATCCTATCTAAACTAATATTATGAAGAGATAGGGTTCGATTTTTTGAACTGCTAGACCGATTTAAAAATTACTTTCACCAGTAGAATGCTATATTATCATATAATTTTTATTATTATTATAAATGTGAAATTTTATGAATTTGGATGTTTGTTACTCATTCACACAAAAACGGCTGAACTGATTTGGATAAAATTTGGCACACAGATAGTTTATAACCTGGATTAACATATAGGACATTTTTGTCCCGGTAGTACGTTCCTATAGGATAATTTATAAAGATATCACGCAGGCAAAGCCGCTGGTTGAAGCTAGTGTTACAATAAAGTTATTTTATTTTATTCACTTATAAAATGTCATCACAGCATTTTCCTTCATAATTATTTTGTTTTGCGAAACTCAAAAAGTTCCTGTCATACTACATAGTTAAGTTATAGTAGTTATAAACTAATATTAACTACTACGCCACACAGTTCCGACCCCAACAGTTGATATTAGTTCTTGTTAAAAATTTATGAAATAAGGGTTAATTTATGTATGTTTACAAGTAGGTGACGGATGAAGGGAGTTTCATCGTTGAAGTTCATTAAGGCTCCCGCGCGTCGTGACTCTCGGGGAATTTCTGTGAAAACTTCACGGATTTTTTTCTACGGGTGTCGCGTCGCGCTTGTATGCGCGAGCTTTAATAGGCTGCATTAAAAGAGGTGACACAAGTATATTGTTATTCCGTCACTTTTGACAATAATTTCTAGTAAATTGAAGCTTCCACAAGGTTAAAAACTTAAAACTATTTAAATGTCAAAAAGACGAATAAACCTTATCGTTTTATGACGTGCAAGTGAAATTCAACGTCAGGGTGGTAATCCTAAGGGGAAACCGTGGCCTCTGGCAAGGCAAGGGAAGGAACACGGGTGGGTTTTAGTCAGTAAGAGTCTGACACGCCCTTCCGCTCCGCCCAGAGCGGAAGAAGTCATTGGATGATTTCCCACCCAAAAAAAAAAAGGGTGGTAAAGCATTTTCAAGGTCGAGTATACCTACAAATTCTAGCTTAATCTGTTGGCCCAAATTGACAGGTCTGTACCGTGTGTGTGCCTACGGTACGCTTTATACGGTAGGTACGTCAGGTGTACCATTCGGGTAACAGACTGTCAGTCTCGTTATATAATATAAAATATAAATATATACCTACAATATTAAAATACCAACTTCAACAATTTCTCAAAATTAAATTAGAAGCTTCCACATAGTTAAAACTATGTAAATGTCAAAAAAACGAATAAACCTTATCGTTTTATGACGTGCAAGTGACATTCAACGTCAGGGTTGTAAAGCAACTTCAAGGTCGATTAAACCTGCTAATCCTCGCTTAATCTGTTGGCCCTTTAGTCTATTATTAGTTTTGAAAAAAGTATTAGTCTTGAAAAAAGATCATAGATGGCAGCATAGGTAACAATTATGAAATTAACAGTCACTCAAAAGCAATAAACGGAAGATTTTGACTGAAGTAAGATTAGTAAAAATCAAAACTTGTTTAAAGTGATTTATCTATTGTAACTCATAAATCTCGTATTTTCAACAAAAAAAGATAAAACCTTTTTGTTTAGGGCTCTTTGCAATAGATGGCGTTTTACATCACTGTACCACATTTATGCTGTAGCCAGACAATAGCCCGACTTAGGGAGGTCGCATTTCTTTGTATGGGATTGGGTATCTGTACGTAGTATTATATTATCTGTGTCCAAGTTAACAGGTCTGTACCGTGTGTTTACGGTACGCCTTATACGGTAGGTACGTCAGTTGTACCCTTCGGGCAATAGACTGTCAGTTTCGCTACTAAAGCTGAAAAATGTTTCAGCAATTTTAATAAAATAAATTATGTACGTACCTACGATATTATTTAAAATACAAACTTCAACAATTTCTCAAAATTAAACAAGACTGCAACGCATAATAAAAGGTAATTAAAGTAGCGAAATAACCCAACAGTAACTTAATTCTACCTTTATACAACCTGCTTGAGTATTCTAGTTATTAAGGCAGGTTCATACTCACATCTATAGCGCGGTAGTTAACGTAGCCTGTAACACGAAAGGGGCGGTCTGAACGAGCAGTGTATACACTGTCGCAACCTTCCGGCCAGCGGTGTATACCGGCTTTATTGTTCTGTATGCTGGTGTATACAGTGTCTTAGTAATGCTAGTGTAATTGATGTATTGTGTTTAATTCCTAGGGAATTATAGTTACGGATTGGAGCAATTATTAAAATTTAAATTTGTGCCGTAATTAAGTTATGGTTGGGAAATTTAATTTGAGTGCGTGGAACTCAAATTTAATTTCCCAACCATATTTTAAATACCGAACAAATAAAGGTCTTTTGAGTCGAGCACAAAATATTTAGCATTTAAATCTGTTGCGAGATTTTTAATGATTACTGATTACTTTTTGAAGTTATGTATAACCATCTGATTTGGTCTATTTTAATTTGTGAATTGTTTTTTTTTTAATCTTTTTATTACGGATGCTTTTAACGTGCACATTTTTCTATATTGTTATCACATGTATAATTTCAGATGTAACCAAAATTTAGTAACAATTTATACTTTTATTTAAAAGAGTGTCCGTGGAGTTTCTTGCCCGTTCTTTTCCATAGGTACCTAATAAGCTTTGATAGTAATAATGGGCAGCTTAATATATCTGGCTGAAAGACTCCTTGATAATTCAAAAGTGCCTGAAAATGGTTTAATTGAAATAAATGCTTTGAGTTTGAATTTGATTCCAGAAAAAAGGTAAAAACTTCTTCATTCACGAATAATTTTATTAGTAAAAGGCAAAAATAACCGTTATACCTAAGCAAAAACCAATGATTACAAAATGTATTACAATTTCAGTACTAACCTACATCAAATTCCAGGTACTTGTATAATATTTGGCAGCAAATAATGGTAGTAACGTCGTGAATAAAATATGACATTACAGCCTACTGAAGTTGAGGCAAAAATGCGAGCAATTTCCCTTCCTGATGTTACTTTATATCATCGAGCGAGGTTTATGTTGTCTACTTAACAAGGATAAACTCCATCGTTATGTTTATTTAAATTCTTATAACAAGGTCATTTTCTTTTAGTATTTTTTGGCTTCAAGGTCGCTCAGCCCGCTATAGATCGAGTTATGCTCAGAGTTTCTTTGAAGGATATAATCAGAAATGAAGATAGTTGAACATAGTTTGCAGAGAAAGCAAGCTGAAGTGGCAGTAGGCTGGTCATGATTGTCGAGGGACCAATGGCCGGTGGAGCAGACGAGTCCTGCAGTGGGGACCGCGTACCGGCAAGCGTAGTGTGAGACGTACCTAGATAGATCTTAAAAAGGTGGCTGGGACAAAGGCACAGGACCCGGGGTGTTGTGGCGCAGACTGGGAGAGACCTATGTCCAGCAGTGGACTGCGATAGGCTGAGTTGATTGATTGAAAGATTCTTTGGCTCATAAGAAGAGATAATAGAAAGGAAGTAAAGTCTTAAGAAGTACTAGAAGAAAACGGTGATGGCCTAGGGAGCAAGAGGCATTGCACGTATTTAAAAAATATCCTAACAAAAATGCATTTTTCCACATTCATAATCCTCCTTTAATATGCTTGTTCGTATAAAGCCCCTAAAGTACACGTTTGGCAAATACACGCAAATAAAACGCCAGATACACGCAAAAAGGCCCAGTATACGTTGGCTGAGCGCGCTCGGTCAATGGGCTCGTCCAACGTGTACTGGGTGGGTTTTACATTACAATTCACAATTTAAGTAATAACTAAATAAAATATGCCAGATGCCCATTTTTTTAACATAACATTTGACAAGTATTGTTGACAACAGTCTGTTTAGCTTACAGTTGAGTGAGAACATACTTAGAAAAGACTAAGCAGTCAAAAAAAAAACTTACACCGTAAATGTTATTTAAAAAACCGTTCTTTAGAAGTAAAGGAACGCCAAGCCTGCAAAAGAAAAATAGCAGTCCCAAATGGCATACCATTTCCCAGTTGCATATAAAAATGATTTTGACAAATCCTTTTCATAAAACAACTTGGTATTATCAACAGTGTTTTATTCAATCTACGTCAGAGGGGTTAAGCCGGGTCTCCATTTGTGGGTTTAAAGCCAAGCACAAGCTATTTTGTCAGCGACAGTGTGCTTCTGACAGGGTACAAGCTATGCCGGTGTTAGTGTGGCTTTATGTCACACCGGAGCGTAATATTCGCATGGCTGGAGGCGATATGAAGTGACAAGTGTGTGGAATAATTTTTGAAGTGATTTTGTGTAGATTTTTGATCATTTTATGTGTTTCTTTCAAGTGCCCATGATAAACTTTGTCACTGTAGGACGATTGGTTTTTTATTTCTTAGTTATCAATATGCTAATTTTAGGATTTAGGTACGACTTTGCCTTCACACTCAGAAGTTTCAAAACTAGTAGAAGTGAATGCTGGTTTTGGAATCAATATATTTACTAAAAAAACCCCTTGGGAAAAATATTGCATAGCAGAATAAGATCACATTTATTTCACATATCTTCGAGTGGAAAAAATATAATACTCATCAAGATTACGTCTATAACGGTGTAAAAGACGACCAGTCCTTTTCTCATAGTTGTAGAACAAGTAAATTCTTTTCCCGACTCTGTTATAAGGACCCATTTATTTCATTTAAGTGAAATTTTTCAGTATACAATGAGAGGCTAATAAGATTATACAGTATACATTTTTGTTTGAGGTTTAATACAAAAGCGGTAAATAAAACTTCGGACACAAGTGTAGTTTCCATTATGTGGGGAAGATGAGGTAAAGGAAAAATGCCTGTCAATCTGTCTAGCCTTTTCCCAACTATGTTGAGGTTTCCATAGCCCAGATACTGGGTAATACGACAACCACTCATAAATGGTTGTCAGACTTTTGGGCTTCTGACTGTCAAAAATCTGCAAATGAAAGCAGGGACCAATGGCATACCGTGCTTGCGGAGGCACTGAGGGGTCTCGATTTATGTAATTTAAATTGAGTAATGTAAATTATTTGCATACCATTGTATAGAATCAAGTTTTTTTCTAACTGAACATACAGCTGTGCTGCTGGGGAGTTTGTTGCGCCACTTCTTCTTTCCAGCAAAAGCACTAGGAAGTGGTGAAGGGCGGGCGTTTTTGGGGGACTGTCTTATGTAATTTTGACGTTCGAAAAGTGCTGATTCTCAGCCTAGTTTGAATAAAT
Source organism: Conistra vaccinii (assembly GCA_948150665.1). Lineage (NCBI taxonomy): Eukaryota > Metazoa > Arthropoda > Insecta > Lepidoptera > Noctuidae > Conistra > Conistra vaccinii. The sequence continues at coordinate 2,807,289 of OX411324.1, forward strand.
GACTTTTGAATTTGAATTTGTAATAGATGGTCAGCCATCCTTGGACCGAACTCGGCAAGCATAGCTTAAAATTCAATAGACCTGTGCGGCTGTTATTACTTAGCCACGGGGTTTCATACAAAAGCGGTAAATAAACCTTTGGACACAAGTCTATTTTTCATTATGTGAGGAAGATGATGTCAAGAAAAAAATTATAAACACTATTTCAAACAAAAAATAATAATAGAAATGAGTATGTTTAGATGGTTTGATCATGTTGAGAGGATGAACGAAAGGCGACTAACAAAGGTTTTCAATTTACAAGGCAGAACTGAGTGGAAACGCCAGGAGGGGATGCCATAAAAGGACATTATATAATTATGTATACTGACCTTATTGGTGATGTTCTTCAGAAAGGTCAGGTGCGTAGTACTCGCAACCTCGTATGACCAGAAGTATGAACGTAAACGAGGCTAAGGCTGCCTGTCCACCGGAGCGGATAGGAGAGGAGAGGAGCGGAGATGTGTCAATATTAACCAATAAAATCAAAACTCCGCTCCAGAGGTGCGATTCTATTAGTTAATTTTGGCACATCTCCGCTCCTCTCCTCTCCTCTCCGCTTCAGTGGACAGGCAGCCTAAAGGAGTTTGTAAGGATCGTAGCAGGTGGCGTTCAGTAGGTTCTGCCTACCCCCATGGGAAGAAGGTGTGAGTTTATGTGTAAATGTATTTCATAAATATTCTTTTTGTATAAAGATTTACCAGCATGTCCTTTGATACGATCAAATCCTCAAAAGGATTGTTTCTTTATATAGAACTGGTTTTTGGGAAAAGAACGTAAACGAGTCAAATTTTTTCTTGATCTTTCTTTTGTAAAGCACGTTTCTTTTCATTTACTATTTTTGTATATTTACTTAGTAATTATTTTTGTATTACTTTTGCTTTTGTGTTTATTTTTAGTTTTTGACTATGATCTAAGATTCGACTTAGAGACGACCTTCACCCATCTTTTTATGTTAAAAAATATATCGCGAGTGGGTTGGCTAAAAAAATCCTAGCCAGACTATGATTAATTAAAAACTCAAAAATGACTTTTTTGCATAAATTGCACTCATACGTTGTATTAACAAACATTTTCCTCTTAAAAAGCACTATCCATTGATAATATCACTTAAGGCGTCTATCTCTTAGGCGTCAAGAACATTCAACTTAAGTGACCAAACTCCGAATTGACTAACAATTGGCAAAAGTCGAGTTAGTAGCAAAGGTTCTGCTTGAAAAGCTCCCTCAATTGGTGTATATCTTGCAATGTATGAAAAAAGTAATTTTTACATTTTTAATTAATAATAGTCTGGCCAGGAATTTTTCATCCAATATTCCTGATATATTTTCTATAAAATACTTTTCATCCATTAAACAGATAGGTGAAGGTCGTTCCTAGGTCGGATCCTCTACTATTATAAACGCCTACACTTCAGAGGTAGGTACTTGATAATTTGATTTTTCCCTTTTCTGCTGGTATTAATGCAGATCTACACTTACATGTATCATTCTGTCCATCTCTGTATAAAATTGATTCATCAGTATTGATAAAGCAATATTTAACAGTCAAATTAATTGTTTAATGCCAAGATGGTAAAGTTGCAGCGCTGCAGTTCCATTTTTTAGTTCACTATAGATCAATATTTCATATTTCCGAAATTAATCAAAACAGCGAAATATTTGACAGCTATTTGCGACGTTGCCAACTTTCAGAATGCACGCTCTTATATAATAAAATCCTTAAGGGTCACAACCACAGACCCTGTATCGCACAAAGCAAACTATCGATCAGAATGCCATCCTATTTAAATAAAATTCAAATTCTTTTGCATGACAATATGAAGGAAGCTACCCGCTGGCGAATGTCCAAAAATTGCTTCATTCACCATCCTGAAACCACGTTTCAGTTTCATTCATGTGTAAAGATACTGTTTGAACTAGATCGGGGCAGCTTTATCTGGAAAATGTAGGTTTAGCACGTGAAAAGAGCTATTGAGCTGGACGGTGTTTAGTTATGGCAATATGAAGCTAGATTTTTTGAATTTGTGGATAGTGGGAACTCATCAGTCTAGGTTTAAATGGGAGTAGCTTCTAATATCAACAATATAATCAAAGGATATTGGTCAAAGTTTTATGGAAAGTTATCTGCCATCTAAATGCGCTGTTATATTTTTTAAATAGGTACGCAATGTAAATTATAAATATTTTTAATCGCAATGATTTGAATTGTTTCTATTATGTTTGAAAATTCCTTGAAGACAGGTAGGGAGTGTGCAGGCAGATGTAGTGTGAGTCCTTAGCCTAACACATAACAATATAAGCAATTATGAAACGAACTTTAACTATAAAACTGAGACAAAATTTTAAGAAATGAAATTCGCAAAGTCAGAGAGCACGTTCTCAACTTCTCCATTTTAACAGCAAAAGCAGAATAACACAAACACTTAAAACTTTCGTCTCAACACACCGCAATTCACATAATCCAGGTCACATGGAGGACAAGCTTCGCCGAAATTCGTTGCATAGCAGGCCTCAAAACGGGCAGGTTTCAAAATCGAGCCTAACGTCTGAATAGTTCAATTCCCGGAGGTTATTACCAAAATAACCATGTTCTTTCAGCAAAATTGCTACACCCACCGGAGAATCTGTCGGCGCCTCAAAGGACCAAGCGAAATGACAGGCTCAAGTGTTAATGACTGATGCGTATCTCCATTTTCGTGAGGCAGACATTACTAAACGCGCCCAACGCCCTTTTGTTGACTTCCAAAGCCTTTAGTTTTGATGATATGAACGCTTCGAGGTGATTAAACGTCAAATATTTTCGATTTTGTGTTGTGAAATTGGGTTTATCTGTATTAAAGAGATGGTAGCTCTCGATTAGATTATTCGTCGTTGATTAAATAGCTGTGAAAGAGGCGTGAAATCTGATTACGATCTTTGCTGACGTGAATTTCAAAATGTATTTTTTCTAAACTCAAAACGTTAAAGTATAAATTTTAATCCCAATATCCTAGCTGTTTACTTTAGCGGGTAAAACTTGGGACCACCGATGATGAGTTTCAAACTTTCGTAAACTTGTTCGTTGAGATAGTTTTTGAGAATCTGCACATTGTAACACAAGCTTGGCGACGGGTACTTAGGAAGAAGATTGATCAATATGTCCTTCAAAGTACGAACTTACAATATAGTTTAGGTACCAACTCTATTAATAATAAACGTAAAAGTTTAACGGAATATACCTGTACGTAGGGTTTTTATTAATTAGTAGATAAATGACAATAATAATAACCTGTCACCATGTTTCTTGCAAGTATTCATAATACAAACATTTTATTATTAACATAATATTATGAACAAGTGATTTTGTTGTGCTCTCAAAATGGTGAAGGAAAACATCGTGAGGAAACCGGCAAGTCTTAGAACCAAAAATTCGAAGACATGTGACATCTACCAACCCGCACTGGGCCCGCGTGGTAGATTACGGCCCACTCCCTCTCACAGAGAGGATGCCTGTGTCCCAGCAGTGGGAACATTAATAGGATGATGATGATGATTTTGTTTTCGTCGTTAGCTGTAATAATAATCGTCATTTATTTTGGTTGCTTATAGTTAGTATGTATGTAGGTATCTATGTATCTATTTAAAGCATTTATCTGTGTATGTATTATATTATATTATATTGTACTTATATACTTTTTATTTGAACCAAAGATAGCCTCATTTTATGTCCAGAAAATCACTGTCCATTCCACTAGGTGCCTGGAAGAGATCGCAGTAAGCGATAAGGCCGCCCATTATGTATTTTGTAGTGTATTACTTCTTTTTTTTGTAATGTATTATATGGTGTACTAAATAAATAAATAAATAAGTCAAATACCTTATTTCAGTCAGGAGAGAAGCCAATTTATTGCTTCATATTTTATTAACAATTGTATTTCTCGTGTTAATCGAATAATTCTAACATTTTGATCAACGCCACTAGCTTAAAAGCAAACAAAATAGGTACATTTTTAATGAATAGATTTCAAAATAGTCATCGTATTCGTTAGTAAACTAATATTAGCTTCGTGTTTTGGCACCAATTAGGCTATTTTTAAACTTGTATAACATTGTTACCCGCAATATTTTGGGCATTATACAAACAGTGCTGTAAAAGGCAAATCTAATCAAGCGTTTTGTGCTAGAGATTACTCTTAATACTAACAAGAACACTAATTAAATGCATAAAACGTTTAGCACTACCATGTTCTAAAAATATTAAAGAACACGTCCGTTTTTTCATTTTCCCATCGCCAAAAATCGCTACCTAATCAAAACTGAACTGGTTTAAAAAAAAAAAAACTTAACAAAATGTTCAAAATTATTTTAGCAACAGCAACATTAATATCTACGTAATTACTCAGACTAGCGCACGTAATCCTCCTTCATACATAAAGCCTACCCCTCATGAATACATAGGAAGTGAATAGTTGTGATGAAGCCCTTAAAAGCTTTCCGCAAATGGAGCCCAAACGTGAGATCGTTTTGGCCTCACACTTATCACATAGATTGATTGCAATAGGAGGTGATTGGGCTCCTATATGTGCCGTCAGGTGGTAGGCAATTTTCTGGCAATTTGTGGGCTGTTTAGAAGTGTCTGAAGTTTTATTGAGAAGAAAAAAATATTTGGCACTATGAATGAGCTGCACTTAGACTAGATGCCGAGTAAAAGTTCATACAAGGTGATTTTTAATTTATTGTTAATCTTTCACGTGAAAGCACTCATGATCATTATAAAAAACTTTCACTATGGGAACAATTTAGAAATAACAAAAAAAAAATACATATTCTGTTCCATAAATTTTCATCGGGTAAATATTGCATTTTTGTATGAAACAGCACATTTTTTTTTTCGGTATAAGGGTGTCCCTCGCAACCTGTACCAACGAAGGTCTGTGATCAGGGGACACCAATACCCATCGATTGAACCTCCATGTATGTTCCGCGATATTTTGTAGTTTCCAAGAATTGATTTTTTTTGTAATATTTTCAGATTTTTTTACATTGTAGGTGGTTTTGGCTGTAACTTTTTCTGGGTGGTGTTTCTTTGATATTTTTTTTGCCAGTATTATGGCTAGAATGTGTGTTCACCTGTTACAAAACAAAAACCGAAATTCTAACTACTAGAAGCTCACAATTTGTTCACAAGATTAAAGTTTATGTTTGAGACAAATTTTCACTTGACTTCAACTTGAAAAAAAAAAAACTTACACCTGACTGAATGACATGTAAATAATTTTAAAAACTTTATGGGTTCCTTAGTTCTCAAAATAACATAAAAAAACTTGGTACTTCATAGGACATTATTACGCGAAAACGGAGTTCAAAGTTGATACAGTCAAAAATAATGAAATTTATTTTTAAAAAAATATCAAAGAAACACCACCCAGAAAAAGTTACAGCCAAAACCGCCTACAATGTAAAAAAAACTGAAAATATTACAAAAAAAATAATTTCTCGGAAACTACAAAATATCGCGGAACATATATGGGGGTTCAATCTATGGGTATTGTTGTCCCCTGATCACAGACCTTCGCTGGTACAGGTTGCGAGGGACACCCTGTATAGATATACGCCGAACGCAGTGTATATGTCTATTGTATTTTATTCGATATTTCAGAGTTGGTCTCATAGTGAAAGTTGCTCATAATCATGAAACGTTAACAGTAAATTAAAAATCACCGTGTATAAACCATTTAATTATAGTGCAACTGTAGACTTTTATGCGTTGTTTAGAATGAAGCGGTGGCGGGGGCGAGCAGTTCGACAGTAATACGATTGAACTATCTGACATTATGTCAGATAGTACAATTTATTACCGTCAAATTATCCACTGCCACCGACACCACCACTATCAAAAAACGTATTAAGAGACATTTATCTGGTTACATTATCTGTCTTCACTTGATCTTGTATGAACAGCAGTTAGCCTCGTCTAATAAAAGACAATGGAAGCAATTGCCTTGTTGGCACGCGGTAGATTAACGGTGTAACTTGAAATCGACACAGTTTACACTTTAACTGCCTGAATTGACTTGCCTGCTTTGACTGCCTCGTTGGTTTAGTGGCCGCAAGCGCTACTGCTGAACTTGAGGTCATAGGTTCGATTCCCAGGTCGGGCAAAGTGTTATTGGGTTTTTCTACCTGGAATTTCTTAGTAACAGCCCGGAGATTATTTGTGCTCGATTGATGGTAATAGGCTCGCTCCCTATTATATGGAACTTAAACATAACTGGCGAAATGTGGGTGTACTTAGGTACAACTAAGCCCAACCCTTCGGGGAAACAAGGCGTGATGTTATGTTATGTTGTAACAATTTAATTATATCCTAATGAACAATATCAACGCCGTTGATCAGATGAAGGTCGTGGGAATCCGCTGGATCCGAGAAGTATAGGACCGATCGATGTGGTGACGCTTGGGGCTACATTCAGCAGTAAAAAAATAAAAAATCGGCCAGTCTTTGGGGACCGCCGATAGAAGTGAAAACTAAGTAACTTTTTGATTCTCGCGTTGATGTCTTTCGTTCTATACCTATAGCTCATGGAAAGCATTAGGTGACGATGACGCGAGTTCCATGATTTTTGTTGACCCAAAAAGTGCTTAACACGCCTAAAGAACTTTTTTGAAGTGAAAACTTCTGTAGGCGCGTTGACCACTACTTTCCTCGGAAACCTTTGTATAGCAAGATGCAGATTATAAGGTCGGTCATAACTTTTTTTATCCTCACATCGTCTTCCTTTAAAACCACCGGTCGGCTTCCAGAAAGAGAGTTGAGCTTCATGATTACTGACAAATGCTTGCACTGACTGGACAGGTCCACTCAAAGCTGTGTGTTTCTTTCCTCAAAAGACCATTTCAGACACTAATCTACATGGTACTCATATGGCCTGACCACGATTATGTCTGGAATTTAAAAGAGATTGCGACCGCTGAGTTTATTCGGCCTTTTTCTCAGTAGTAGTAGATAGGAAACGCCGACTTCATCTAAGCTAGATGAAGTCGGCGTTTCCTATCTACATACTACTCACTATTCATTATAAATATCACTACTACATTTTAAATATTTTTTAATATGACGTGTAAAAGTGATTACGATAACTTATTTACAGAATAAACAATTTCATTTCATTTCATTTAATTTTCAGTCTAACCGGATGCAGCTGAATATCAGTATTTTACATGGAGCGACTGCCTATCTGATCTCCACAAGCCAGTAACTGCGTAATACAATACCCCTTGGGAAGACTGGTTGTCAGACTTTCGGGCTTCTGACGATCCATAACGACTGTCAAAGATCCACAAATATCACTAGGGTGTTATTCGAGGATCAACGGTTTAACGTGCTTTCCGAGGCATGGAGTAGTCTCGGTATGTAAAGATGGTCACCCATCCCAGGACTAACCCCGACAAGCGTAACCTAACATGATGGATCGACCTGTGCGGCTGTTATTACTTTGCCACGAGCTCCTGGTATTTAACGCAAACACTAACGGTAATTTGTTTAAAAAAACCTATGTGTACGTACGGTACAAATTGGAGTTAGTACTCGTAATGTAAAATGTTGAGTTTTAAATAATTGGTCTACATGTTTTGTGAAGATAATGCAATACAAAGTAAAACTTGCAGTATGCATGTTTTTTATTTTTAAATTGTGTGCGTACATATTCTCATTATTTTCTTTTTTATGTAGTTGGACATCTTTAACGTAATTTATTTCGTTCATTTTGTTCATACCAACGCAACGCGACTCCGGTCACATACTTTTCAGTCCGTTTTCCATGAAATTTCGGGTTGCGGTTTCTGTTTTATTTTACACAGAGAAATAAGAGTGTTGCATAGTGGAGTTTGGTCGACTGGCTGTTATTGCACACTTTAACTCTTCAACAGAGGGACTTATGTGTAGATTACCTTGGTAAAGCTTGGAGTCATAATTTTAAAGAAATATCGCACTTTACGAAATCGTGGTAAACCCTGGTTTTATTCCACAGATTTTTGGAATGTATAGTTTCATTTTGTGGATACTCAAAGACGAATAAACAACTAGCCTTATTTAAACTATCACACGTAACTAACACAGTTTGCAATAGCATGCAGATTAGTGATAGCAATTTCCATTTGATCCCATCTTATCGTCTCCATTTGTTTGCCTTTTACGACAGAAAAAACAATATAATATTTATAGGTAGGTTTAGTGTAATTAGATAATTAATGTATAGTCAGAAAAATTATTTGTTTATCAAATTGACACATAACACCAATTTTCCGTGTTATAGCAACTGTATACAAAAGTCAAAAAATTACAGTTGTGTATTTTATGGCCTAGAACTGACACTTTAAGTTGGTAGTCAAACTCAAACAGGCACTTTTGAATTGTCAAGGGGTCGGTCAGTTAGAAAGATGAAGCTAGTTGCCAATTTGCTTAACACTTTGAAGGACAGTCAATGAGACACAATAGAAGTTTTATTGTTATGACGTCTATGGGAGTTTACTGTCCTTCAAAGCATTAACAATTCATTTCCCTGAGTTTACCACACGAACCTGCCTATTTTACTTTCTTTTGTTTTGTCATTATGCAACTTCTGAAACGCAAGGCTGCGCCCCGTTAGCTTGTGCTGGGCTTCTGGAATCTTTATTCCATTCAAGAATACCAGTGATATTATTCTACCTCGTAGAATCCTGTAATAAAATAATTTCCTTCCGTCTCCACTACTAGGATAAATAATGCCTCTAATAAATTAAGGGCTTTTGTTTCAGTAATTTGCAAGGTAAGATAAAGATGGCGGATATACATAGTTTAAACCTGTTTTAAGGGTATTATTATGAGGGTTTCAACTGTAAATTGTACTCATATATTTTGTCCTTTTAGTGGACAAAATATATTTCTGGGCATTTACAGCGTCTGCATTATAATCTACTAGCGACGGTTTTTACGACTTGACAAAACATCGAGATATCTTAATTTTATGTAACTTTATACTAAAGTACATAATTATACACATAAACCTTCCGGAATAAATTCTCTAATCGATGGTGAAAACATCATTAAAATCTGTTGCGTGGTTTAAAAGAACAACGCGGAAATACAGCCAAACACGAAAAGTGACTTTCGACGAAAAGTGATTCAGTCAGATTACGATGATCAGAAGTTTTTTTTCAAATGTGAGTATCTTATTTAGAAGTTCCTTTGTGGAATACTAGGTGTGGATAATCTTCCAACGAACAAAGGTTTTCAACACGCATATATATATATTGTTTGCATAATACATTATGTATATATATAATTATAATTGTGAAAACGATGCACCTAGAATAAATTATGTCGACACGGAAGAATTACTTATACCATAACTTAAACAAATCAGGCACCCACTCACACATACATACCTACACACACTCATACATGCCTACACTCTCACAAACAGCACACACCCGGCACATAAATAGATACTACCTTTTCCTTAATTAATTAACTAATTAAACCCCTTTTACTCTCATCCCACGTTTCTTTTCTCAAAATCAATTGTATTTGTCTAGGTTATTTATGTTTTTTTTACAAAAGTGCACTTTATTAAATTGTAAGTAACTATTATAACATTCATAATGGACGGATGGATGACCCCTGTAACACAGGTTTTTTCTAGCATAGGGGTCATTGATCAATATTTAGTATCAGGCTATTTTCACGTGTAATCAAGTGTCACCTGTATGTGTACTTTTTACGTCAGAAATAACTATACTTTATACTAGTCCATAATAGGTAAAAATAATAAAAAATGAAGCAATTACGTATAAATTAAGGCGGTATTACTCGAAGCGCACCAACTTTGAAACGCACCTAATGCACCGCACCAAAAGTATTCCTGGAAACGCACCATCCAGGTCACATCACATCATCAGCCTATTAATGTTCCCACTGCTGGGACCCAGGCCTCCTCTCTGTGAGAGGGAGTGGGCTGTAATCTACCACGCGGGCCCAGTGCGGGTTGGTAGATGTCACATGTCTTCGAATTTTTGGTTCTAAGTCATGCCGGTTTCCTCACGATGTTTTCCTTCACCGTTTTGAGAGCAGTGGTGATGAAATTATTTACACAAAGTAAAGCGCCTGCTTGGGTTCGAACCCACGACCTACAACTCGTAAGTCGGGGCCGTTACCACTGGGCCACCACTGCGCACCATCCAGGTGCGCTAACAAAATGAAATTAAGGCCTCCTTACTCGGTATATCTACTTACGCACAGCCTAAAAAAATTGTTTTCCAAACTCAACTCCGTTCTTTTCGAGAATTGAATAAAGTCACGGCCAAACCCAGTGTGAAAATAAACTGTCAACACTTACTAACTATCAAGCCAGCTTTATCAACAAAACCTTTCTCAATACTAATGGAAACTAGGAAAACAAATACAATGGAACTTGTTAAAACAAAGGTCTAAAGTAAAGAACAAACGGCACGGCACCACAAAACGGGCGGAAATAAGCAGAGGACATTGTTAAAAGTTCAAGCCAATGCGGCGATTGTACACGGAGAAAAAAGTCTAGTTGCAGTTATCAGAATCTTGTGAAGTTTACTAGAATGTATATTAGTATACGTGATTCTAGTTGCAGTTATCAGAATCTTGTGAAGTTTACTAGAATGTATATTAGTATACGTGACAACTATTCATTTTGTAAACGTTAGTAAAAAAATCTAGTTTCTGATAACGTTAACATTTTGGTATGTTCCACCAGATTTTCGGTACACTTTATTAGCAAATGTGTACTGTGTGCAAATATAATGGCTGAGCTTACTATCGTGCTTTATTTATCACAACAAAGCAAGATTTAATATAAACCGAACGAATTATTGTCATTACCAAGGTTAATGTAACCACGAACAGAAAGTTTGTAAGGACTATTAGAATATATCAACCACTGAACGGTATTTTATGTACTCTCTACCAGAACACTTGTAGCTACAAAAAAACTTTTATTTAGGTTTACACAAACCTATTATAATATTAATTATATTTTCTGGTTTTCATAACCAGTAAATATTATGCCCTCTATATAAATCTTTAATAATATTAACTATACTTTCTGATTTTCATAACCAGACAATGCTATGCCCTGTATTATAAATCCTAATAATATGAACTATATTTTATGGTTTTCATAACTAGAAAATGTTATGCCCTGTATATACTAGGTTGTTGACGTTACACTCGTTTTAAGTTGCTTCAGACTTTCCAAAAGCGAATAGCCGGAGCCATCGTCCCATACAATACTTTTGAAGGTTGGTTTACTTCAAACCATTTGTATGGAACGGCAGCTTTGGCAATTCGCTTATGGAAAGTATGAAGAGGCTAAAAATTAAATAACATTGCAACCTGCTACAACTCAAATAAACAAAATCAGCCCTAGGAACGTTACCGAACCCTCATCACTGAAAACGAGTGGGCCGTAATCCACCAAGCAGACCCAGTGAGCGGATGTCACACAACCTTCGATTTTTTGCCGGTTTCCTCACGATGTTTTCCTTCACCGTTTTTGGAGCAGTGCAGTGGTGATGAAATGAAACAATAATAAAATACTTAATGATGTTTTATTTTTACACTGATGACCTAAGGGTTACATAATATATTTAATTGTAGACTGTACTCCTTGTCAAAGTATGAAGAGCATAAATACAAAAAAATATCCTCTTAAAAAAAAACTACTTTCTGTATGCAAAGCAATAACGGAAAACCTCTTAAGAGCGTGCATCCTAAAAGTTGGCAACGTCGTATATAGCTGACAAATATTTACCCGTTTTGATTAATGTGGAAATAGTATGGAAATATGAAATGTGGCTAACTAACGAACTAGAATATTTATTATGAAATGCAATAATTAATATCATAATATGGAATATTTAGTTTTAAATGTAAAAAAAGTATTTGGAAACTTTCCAAACGCCTTTTTTACATCTAAAAGGGGTACAACATCAAATTCAATGTTATAATTGCAATTCATTATTAATATTCTAGTTCGCAGGTTAGCCACATTTTTTTTATTTCCATACAGTACATAATATAGCCAAATTAATCAAAATAGGTAATTTTTTGACAGCTGTTTGCGACGTTGCCAACTTTTGGAATAAACGCTCTCAAGGGGTCATTGTACTCATAATTATTAACAACTTCTACTAAGCCCTCTTACAATTACATTAAAAAACCAGATGTAAACAATTTACTTGAATCGTGGGAGCTATCTGAATATAAGGAAAAGTTTGCACGTAAGTGTATAATATTCATTGATCTCAAGATAGATAGATAGAATACTCTTTATTATGTACACCTTAAAAATTACAGACATAAATTTAGAAATTCTCAACTACAGTGTAAAAAGGTTTTTTCAACTTCTCAATCCGATTAAATATTAAGCAAGTGAACAGCAGATTTTTTTCCCTCTTTCAGATTTGGTCCCACAGTAAAAGTTGTTCCTATATGATGAGTACAATAACCCCTTAAGAGGTTTTCATTTATTGCATGTACACTTTTTTATGTTATTAAAATAAACTTATTATTACTAATATATAATAAAGTTATACTTCAACAATAGAATTTACTGTGTACTAGGTGGAATTAACGACTGTGTAGTAAATTGTTATTTTAAATTGTGTGAGACCGACTATAAAAATTGTTGGTAGAAAGGTCAAACCATGTGCAGCATATTTCTCTTTGCGTCTTGATATACTTTCTTGCAATTCCGTTACTGCTTTTAAATGGTTGATGAATGCCTGTTGTGACTCCTGTTTCGATGGACGCCAGGATTTTTTCTTATTTTTGACCACTGGGTGGTTGCCGAGTAGAAGCGGCAAAAACATGAAGGCATTATGGAAGTGATTTCTTGTGATTATGCAGTAGCTGGGTCTTCTTTTTCTGAAAATCACACAGTGGTAAGAAAACATGTCATTGTATGTTGTATTTTTATTTAGGTAGGGACTCAAAACAATTATTTGGACCAGTACACATGTCATATAATCATAATATTGATTTATCTGGTTTGTTGGAATATTGCCATGCGCCATAGATAACTTATTAATTTGTTTTAATAATATTTGCCTGCCCTTAAATATCGTTGTTGGAATACAAAATCATTAGCTAGAGTTTAATAATTTACCCTAATATAAGTAGGTAAATGTAAGACTTACTGAAATTCACATATTCTTCAGTCTAGAATCTTGCTTTTATGAACATGAAAGTTTTCAAGCGGATTGCTATTGTCAGGGTATTGCCATTCAAACTAAGTTATTTAAAATCAGACATCAGCAGATTAAATTCAGCAGGCTTCTTCAGTGCAGGGTCCATATACGTTTGAATCGTAAGATTAGAGTTATTTAATTCTCTGCGACGATATTCTGCAGTCTTTTTCCACTTCTCCTCAACTGATGACCAGGGGTCGCATGAATTCGTCAATCACATAACATCCTCAGTGATATCTAAAAATAAGCATAAAAGTAAATTGGTAAAAATTGCAGTAACACATTCTCATTCTTTTGGCAGGCTACGGCTGCCCCCTCGGTACGCCCAATGTATGACTGAGGTATAATAATAATCGTACATAATACATTATGACTTGAAAAGAAACAAATATTTAACCAACCTGGATCTTGCAAGTGATTCATTAATGACACTGTCATCTTGGGTATTTTTTTTAAATTTAGTTTGTCTAGACTCTCTGCATTCTCTCTTTCGGTCCTGAAGAAAATCATAGAGTGTTCCTTTTGCACATCGTATTATCTTCAATTTTCAATTGTTTAGGTATGGTACAAAGTACCTACGTTGAAAATTTTTCCTTCCTAAATATTTTTTTGATTTCTTGGGCATATTTTTGAAGTGTAGAATTTGGAATTCTTCTGTCTGGGTCTTGTCCTAGCAAGTTTTTAATAATTATGTTGCAAATTTTTCTTCGCCCCATGTTTGACAATAATCCAGAGTCCGAGTAAAGGCTGATAAGTCCCCTTCGCTCTAAGGATTCCTTGAGTAAATCTTTGAGCGGCTAAAAATAATAATTTATTATTATTTATTTATATAGATAATTCTATTATATTATAGGTCTATACAATTAATCAATAAAAGATAAAAAAATACATTTTTTGAATCAATTCAATAGTTTCAGAGATTACTTCCTACATACACGCATTCACAAACATTACTTCTTTCTACACACATAACATAAAAAAAAGAAAGAAAGAAAGACAGCCAGTTATGTTTAAGTCCCATGTAGTAGGGGGTGAGCTTATTGCCAGCAATCGGGCACGAATCCAGACTCCAGGCTGCTACTGAGAAATTTCAGAAGGAATTTCCTAATAACACTGCCCGACCCGGGAATCGAACGCATGACCTCATGCTCAGCAGTAGTGCTTGAGACCACTAACCCAACAAGGCAGAGGTTACTTCTTTTTAATATTAGTATAAAAGTGAAATAATAGTATAGTTATGTAGTATAGACAGATTTAAGTAATTTAGTACCTACTGGTAGCGTAATACAGGGTTCATAAAATTGAAATTTAACAAAATGTCTACACTTTATGAAATACTCACTGAAAGAATGTACTTTTAGTTTAAATGTTTTTACTTACAGTATTGAAATTAGTGCTGTTGTTGCCATAATTCAGAATTTCAAACGTTTTGATACCATCAAAATCTATTGATTGCAATGGGATCTGAGAGGACAGCAATGTGGCTTCCTGTGTATCTTTGGATGTTGATGGTGCAATAAACAATTATTGCAAATTCATAATTTTCTTGACCGTGCCATGTTGCTCGCTGAGGAAAACAACGTCGCCATCATCATCAATGGGACTCTCCTTAACAATGCAAAAAAATACAAGTTAGGGTTGCAATACAACTGCAGATGTTTTCAACATGATATTTTTTTGATTTTATTTTGTATTAAGTGAGTTTGACACTGCTACTGGGTCAAAAGTCTAAGTGTAACAAAGCACAGCCTAATAAGTAAGTGAAGTAAATATTACTTACTTGAAGTGAGTTTGTCAATCCATTCCAGTGAATTAAATTGTTTGAAAAGCGAGCACAGTCCCCAATTGGCCCAATTAATTCCTTTATAAGGCAAGTCGATTTTATTAACTGAAAAGAAACATAATTTTAGACAAATTGGTTAAACCATTTTCAATTCGATAACAGATTAACTGTTTATCATTACACAAATTACCTGCGTAGCCTTGTTCCAACTATTTTGGGGTCGGCTTCCAGTCTAATTGGATGCTAAGACTGGTGTAGGGCTTTCGGGCTTCTGATAACCCATAACAACTGTCAAAGATCCACGAATGACAGCCGGAACCCGTTGGTCCCGTTTGGGAAGCCGTTGCTTAACATGCTTTCCGAGGCACGGAGGGGTCTTGATATGTAAAAATGGTTACCCATCTACAAACCAACCGCGGCAAGCTTAGCTTAACCTGATCTATCAACCCATGCGGCTGTTATTACTTAGCCACAAGCCCCTCATTTATTAAACATTACACAAATGTCGAAAAATACGGCTCGTGACTCGACGACCCAAAGTGGACTACGAGCAAAATTTGAAACCTGTTGGATTGCCGACGAACTTACTCAGCATGACACTGGTAAGAAGGGTCGTCGACGCAGAAGTAGCGACCACAACGCGGGACGCGGGACCGCCATTTAAAACGAACGAGCTATAGCGTCCGCCGCCGCGCCGTGCGAAAACACGCCCGAGTCCCACGTTGTGGTCGCTCAGTTATGGCCGAAGCTTTAACACTCAACTTGGTGTCAATCAATAGACTTACGTGCAAACTTTTCCTTTTCCCTACAACACAAAATTCGTAAATCCACAACAAAACCAAATAGGCAATATAATATTTTGAACAAAACTTATAAGAATAGTCACTCACTGTCTTTATGATTCGTAGCTCACAATCAATTGGAGTCTCAGAAAGAACACGCGCTTGACTCACGCGAAACACGTAACTCGTAAGCAATCTACACTATTACAATTTACAATACTAGAAACTTCATATCAAAAAACAAAAAAGTACTCTGCTATCATGGCTAACGTTTTACAGGAATTTAAGTGTATTTTAGTGTATTATCTATGACAGGAATGTACCTGAGCGCACGACAGTGTCAGTATGACAGTGAACCAGTGTTGCCAAGTCGCATAACCGCATAACTACTGTTGACATTACAAAATATGTTTTATGTGAACAATATTTTTACTGTTTTATCTAAAATAATGTAACGTAATTTCAACCTATCAGATTACATTACTAGTAACCATTGTTTTTGTTCTAAATATTTTCTAACTTTTAGTGGCAAAAATATGCACTGTAATATAAACGATTATTCTGGTAGACCTCAACAAAAAAAAGTCATGTTCAATACCAAGTTTAAATTTTAATCTTTAACAAAGAATTCATAATTGATACTGTTTAACATGTTTCGTACACTAAACTTCTTTACCAGATTTTTTCAGTATTCCCTAAAATACGATTATATAACCAATATAATAATTCCGATAGACACGACAATAGATTGTTTCCGTTAATTGAATTGTTATTTACTAGTCGTTCTGTTTACTTAGTAGAATATTTTTTTCTCCGTGTAAAAGAAAATAGTTTAGGAATGAAAAGATCCACCGAGACCAATAGAAAGTAACGCTGAATAGTCCAATCATTTAGTGTTTCATACTTTTGCATGTATCAAAATCTAAGTCAAATAATTTATTTTTATTATTTGACTTTGAAATATCATTATTAATTGCGCATTTATGGTACACTAGCTGTGCCCCGCGGGTTCACCCGCATAAGTCTCGATTCCGTAGGAATATCGGGATAAAAAGAATTCTATGTTCTAATACAAGTCATTGTCTACCCATGTGCTAAATTTCATCTAAATCCCTTCAGCCGTTTTAGCCTGAAAGCGTAACAAACAAACAAACCAACATACAAACTCATTTTAATTAGTTAGGACTAGCTTTTACCCGCGGCTTCGCCCGCGTAAAGGTCGGAAAATATCCCACAGGACCGTACTACCGGGATTCAGATTATCCTCTATCCTAACCCAGATCATGGCCTATACGGATTTAGTTAAAAGACCATACGCCTTTCAACTAAATCCGTTCAGCCCTTACGGCATGAAAAAGTAACAGGCACATTTTAGGGTTGCGTACCTCAAAATGAAAAAATTATCTCTTTCAGTCGTCAGTAATTTGACATTCGAAAGAAGAAGACAAAGCTTTGTAACTATACTATATGTTTAACTATACAGACGCTATACAACGTTTATTAGTAAGGAGGTAATGTTTGTAGCGGTTACACCGCCACATACGAACTACGCATGAAAGACATGATGTCACACAAATCCTGCATCGCGCAGTTAGAATTTACCACGCGAACGACATAGATAAGACTATCCGAAATTAACTTATGGGCAGTTGCCCGCCCGACATAACACCCGTCTTGTCGGAGGATCCTCCCTTTTCTATGGTGGATGAGTGAACTTTACACCCTGTTCCTCATACCACTAAATTGGTGACCCTGAGACTGAACGTCAACGCAGCCTTCGTGCAACTACTTCAGCGTGATGTCATCATCATCAATCCCGCAAGCTTTCGTGAGGCGAGTTACACAGCCAGCCAGCACCCACGGCTCAGCGGGTATCCTGACCACCAGCATGCAGCGAACGCGCATTCCTGGTCAACACCCTTAGACTCACCACCCCGACTCACTGGGGAATCACCGAAATCACCTCAATCACCGCAATCACCGCAATCACCTCAATCACCACAGACAGTTCCAACTCACTGTGAACTGTGCGGCACCCGGTTCCGACTCACTGGTAGCACGATCACCACAATCGCCACAATCACCGCAGACAGTTCCGACTCACCGTGAACTGTGCCGCACCCGGTTCCGACTCACTGGAACCACACCTTAAATCTCTTAAAAATAAGAGACAACAAAAATAATCACCGAAATCATCGCAATCACCTCAATCCGCTCAATCACCGCAATCACCACAATCACCAAAATCGCCGCAATCACCGCAATCACCTCAATCACCGAAAACACCACAATCACCTCAATCACCACAATCAGCTCAATCACCGCAATCACCACAATCACCACAATCACCACAATCGCCGCAATCACTGCAGACAGTTCCAACTCACTGTGAACTGTGCGGCACTCGGTTCCGACTCACTGGAACCACAATCACCACAATCGCCACAATCACCGCAGACAGTTCCGACTCACCGTGAACTGTGCCGCATCCGGTTCCGACTCACTGGAACCACACCTTAAATCTCTTAAAAATAAGAGACAACAAAAATAATCAATAATACATGTGAATTTTAAAATCAACCCCTATTTTACCCCTTTGGGGGATGATTTTACAAAAACGCTGAAAAGCGTAATTCTTTATTTCTTACCAAAAGCATAAATTTGAATTTCCATATCCCCAACTTAGAAATATTGAGTTTCCCATACAAACTTTCATCCCTTATATCACCCCCTTGGGGGTTATTTTTGAGACAAAAAGTACCCTATGTCCTTCTCTAGGATGCCATCTATCTCTTTGCCAAATTTCATCGAAATCCGTTCAGTGGTTTAGCCGTGAAAAGGTAACATACAGACAGACAGACAGACAGAGTTACTTTCGAATTTATAATATTAGTATGGATGAGGAATTCGAAGGACACCGAACTTTGGTGACTTATGGTGAAGCTCATTTCAATAAGTTTAAAATGTATATAAACAAACACAGTCCACGTTTCATTATAGTGAGTTGCTAGCCAGGGACCGTATTATCTTTTGATGTAAGGATATTTTTTTAAGTTAGTTGCCAATAAAAACCATCAAAGACGGACGCTTGTTTGTCTGAGTCAACTACTTGCGAAACTAAATTGACAGCATACACTACACAACAATATATTTTTATTTTATTTGAAAGATACGTTTAATATACCCAAGCTATTTAGGGCTGATTTTAGTCTCAAGCTGACCGTCGTCGGCGCTGACAAGACAATGTATATAAAGTTTAGTATTCTATGAAATTACGCCAACCGCTGAGCGCTGACGTCTGAAGTTCATACGTTTCGGCTGTCAGCGCCGACGGTCAGCGTGCGGTCAGCGTGAGTCTAAAACCAGCCATAACCCATGAACGCGCAAGTGGGCCTTAGAAAATCAACCATATTCTGGACAAAATTGCAAAGCGTAATTTTACTCAGAAATAAGAACCATATTTTATTCATTTCTAACAATATCACTACCAAAATACATCGAGAATTCATAACAAAACAACAAGACATTGCAAACGTTTCCAATCAGTAAATGGAACCGCAAGAAGTTTCTAGTGCTGTTAAGGTGCATTATGTCACCTTTAGCGCAAAGTTTCGGCGTCCGAATGGCTGAACCTTCCCGATTCTCTCACCCGCGCGGGTAAGGTAGAGGGTTTAGTGACATTGCAATTGAAATACTCTTCTTAAGATGGCCCGCTATTGATTCAAGATATGCATATTATTTGCATTAAAAAAAACTAGTATAAGTATACAAAAATATTTATAACAGTTGATTTTGAATATTAAATCCTAAAAAAACATTCTTACAAAAAAAAACAACCGTCTTCCAAAAAAAAACCACCACCACCTACAAAGTGAAAAATAACTTTCGGAAGTCGAAGTCTCTGGTTTTGTTTTTTCGTTATTTGCCACCTTTGTGCATTGTCACCTATAGCGCAAATTGACTTTACGTTGTGGAAGAATGGTTTTTGTTAATTAATACATTTTCGTAAGAAAACTACAACCAAGGTAAATGTGATATTTACGAAAATATTCGGATTGTAGTATTTTGAAATGACTTCCTAAATGTAGAAAGAAGGCGAACCTTTATTGTTTACAAATAAAAAACGCATATTTCTCTTGGTTTCGCGAGAACAGAGTGAAGAGAGAATGTCCCTTTTGAAATCTTTGAAGACAAATTTTTCTTTACTCTACATTCTATGTCTTCTAACACGAACCACCAATCACCAAGTATTATTATTACAGTAACATTCAGCCTAAATTAATTCCACAACACTTAACACGTAGTACCCACTCATGTTAGATTACATACCCGTACAATATGCTTGAGGTTAAACTAATACTATTCCACCTTCCAAGTGTTGATAATTCATAACCTCTCCCGCTTGCTCCTAAAACGGATAATAAAGCTTAATATGGGAAACGGTACACCGTTTGGAGCATTGTAAACCAGAAAGGTATTGTCATATTTAAAGACCATCAACACGTCCTAGCATAAACTTTTAAGGCTTAATATTGTTTGGCATAACGTTTTCGCATAACTTTTATTAGCTTAATAATACTTTGGCATAACTGTCATTTGGTCTAATTTGTTTTGGTATAATTTGGAGTTGCAGTTCCACAAACAATTTTATGGCGTAATATTTATATTCGTCTAATAATCTTGAGCCATAAAATAATATAAACATAATTTATTATAATTTGGGAATTATTCTAATGGGTTAGGTTAGGTTAATTGTTTGTTTTATATGAGTTATAAATATTAGGGTATTTTTTATTTTTATTCCAAAGAACATTATGTGTATATTATTATAACAACAATATACGTTATTAACATTATGATTTATAAAATTATGCTTCAATATTATTATGCCAACAGTATCTATGGGAAAACATTTAAGACTAATAATATTATTCAAAATGATTATTAAAATTATGCTGAATTTTGTTATGCCAATGTAAATTATAACAATAATTATATTTTATGCTTATCATTAGTAAACCGACCATCAAAATGAACAATTTTCTCCATGGGAGTCACATAAAAAACATAATACCTACAAGATCCAAATGTACCCATCCATTTAAATCTTGTAGGTATTACTAGTAGTAATAGTATTACAGCTGATAATTTGTAGGGTTCCGTACAACCGAATGAAAAAACGGAACCCTTATAGAATCACTCGTGTGTATGTATGTGCGTCTATCACAGCCAATTTGTTCCGAATCTACTGGACTAATTTTATTTAAATTTGGTACACGTATGAATTTCTGTGAACTAAACACGGACGTGTAACGTAAATAACTGTTTTTTTTTAAATAATAATGGGTCACTAATATTTTTCACATTGTTTTAGGAGTAAATTGGAAAATAAAATAAAGAGTTTTGCGAACTGTACCGTGTGACATAATTATCAAATGAAAGGGCTTGTTCTGAGGACTCGATTTCTTTTAAACAATTTTAAATTAAATATTTTTAAAGATATTTAAGAAAATTTATGAAAAAGACATGACCAGTGGAGCGATGGGCGCCTGCTTAGGTGTAAAAATCAATGTGCAGTAAAAATTGTTTTATTTTTGCAATTGTTGTATTCTACAGTTTACAGGTAAAAAACTTTCACGACTCCAAAAGATCAGGAAACTGAGAAAAATAAAGATAAGTTTTCACTAAATAGCTCTGCTTTTCGTTAAGAGATGGCGCTAGGCGTTGTGGTAATCGAGTTAAAGAATGATTTTCTACTATTCGACACGCTATCCATCGAGGCGCTCGGTTTTTTTTTATACCTTCAAGGGCGCAAACTAGCATGCTGATCACCTGATGTTAATAAGCAATAACCGCCGCCTATAGAAGTCTACAACACCAGGGTTACTGCCGATGCGCTGCCACCCTTTTCCCACCCCAAACCCTGGGCTTCCGATTCTCTCACTCACTATTCGAAGCGCAGCAACATAATGTTGGTACTTTACGTTGGTATTCTGTAAGAGTGTGGTACCTCCCCGGCCGAGCCAACCCAATTAAGAGTTACAGTCAGCTATTGACTACAACTAGGCTCTACGTGGCTCGGGAAATAAAAATAAGGCTATTGTTATTATTATTGTGAAGGCATGAGGATTTAAATGAAACTATTATTTGAACGAATTAATTATTTTAATATTCTTTAATAAAATAAAATATGTAGGAAAGACGAACTGTGCCGGACGGGCGTGATCGCTGGACGCGTAGATTATGCAGGTTGTAAAGCTATCCCAGTCCAAGCAGCGCTGACGTCCTGCACCTAGGGATCTGGATACTTCAATACTAACCGAGCGGCTGTCCTCGATTCTTGAGGGAAAATGGGTTTTGACAGGAAAATAACAACACCATTTCCCTGATAAATCTTCATAATATGCCTTTGAACCCGCCTTACAGATATGCCATAGTTTAGGCACCTCATCATAATATCCGTTTATCCGAATCGTAAATCAAAACAGATAAATCCTTTATGAATAGCAATGGTAATCGGGTTTTGAAGATGTCAGTCCGTAAAGAATAGCAATGGTCGTGGTCAGTGGGTCGTCTTAGGGGCGTAGAAATAGAACACAATAATCGCACAGTACACAACGAACGCGTAAACACAACTGCAATGATAGATAGATAGAATATTCTTTATTATGTACACCAAAAAAGTACAGATATAATATATAATGATACCTGTCAGTGACGCCAAGATTGAATGTGCAAGTAGGGATGGTGAATGGCGATCTGAAATCGATAAAGTGTCAATTGCTTTTTTCTCGAACCTAACACATAAAATTCGAAAACATTTGACTGCCTCGTTGGGCTAGTGGTGGCAAGCGCTACAGCTGAGCATGAGGTCCTGGGTGCGTTTCCCGGGTCGGGCAAAGTGTTATTGAGTTTTTCCATCTGGAATTTCTCAATAGCAGCCCGGAGTCCGAATTTGTGCCCGGTTAATGGTAAAACGCTCGCCCCGCATTACACGGGACTGGCCAAATGAAGGTGTTATGTTAATAATCATCCAAATTAAATATAAGTAGTTCAAAACGGTCAAAGAAAATATCAATTCAAAATCCATTTTATGTGAATCGATTTTTCATGCTTTGACTCGAATCATCAATTTTATGAAATAAACTACTACCCCTTTGGTCCCTCCCTACACAGGTGTCTGCTAATGTCAGATGCATTGTCAACGAAGTAACACTCCTATATACGCAGTGATTATTAAAAAAAATATGGTGTTCGAACTCCACATGTCAATAAAACCTAACATAACCCGTAGGCGTATCAATAAAAAAGTAATTCCTATAAACAAAACATGTATATTCCATGTCGTTAAAATTCACTTGATCGAAAATAGCTCGTTTTTAACTTATTTTTTTTCCATATTATGTGTAGCTTATTTTGGTTACCGGGTGATTATGGATACAATGGAACGTCAAAATCAGGAAGTGATAAAAGAGAGAAACGGAAGCAATTAATATACTGATTTTTCAGATATTTTAATCTGGGCTTTAGTCGGAATAATATAACCATGATAAATTAGATCTTTATTTTTAAATCTTAGTGTAAAAGTTGTAATGCTGCGCATGTTCCCGAATTCGAAGGCTAAAACTGGTCATGTCCTTTACCATTAGCTCTGAAACTACTGAGCCTAAAATCTTGAAAAAAAATACTTACAATGGTTTTTTTCGCAATTACCACATTTTTGATACACGGTGTTTGAAGGGGTTTCTTGGAAGGGCAGAGAAACGCTGAAAGATTATGTTTTGCAATTTTAATGAACCTCGAAAGCTGCTCATCGAAGATGCGTTCCAATTCCAGGAAATCAATAAATAATACTTACAATATTTTATGGCAGCTCATTTTATATTCGGATGTTTTATTTCGAACACACAACTTTTAAAATTTATTGTTTATTTTTTAATCTCTGAGTACTAAATCTTTATTTTTTTATTTATTGTGTAAAGAAAAATTTGACATAAATTACAAAGTATTTTAACAGGCTAAAATTAAGTCAGTTTAAGTGATATGCTCATCTGTAGCCGTACTAGGCAGAGCCTGTATTTCGGCTATCAGCGCCAAATTGAATGACTAAGTAACCAACTGTACGAATAAATACAAATTCAAATTCAAATTCAAAATATTTTATTTCACATAAACCTACATGGGCACTTATGAAACGTCGGAAGCTACGCACGGTTCCAATTGGTCGTTTCCTATGGAGAAGAGCCGGCAAGAAACTCCACGGTTACTCTTTTAAAAATAATTGGGTTTTACAATATTTACAACAAAAAATATAAAAAATACAGTATTATTAGGTATGCGAGGACAGTGTAGGTCTTTCAACAAGTACCAAGTATGTACTTAACAAAATAGAAGATGGTCAACAAGTGTACAGTCCACTAAGCCTACAGCGTTCTCACATTCACAAAATAGAAAAGAATCTATATAAAAGATAAATAAATTAATAAAAATAAAAACTATTTTAAACGAAATGACATGATTGCTATTACAACTGTAACAAATCTGAATAATTAACATGTCCACAAAAGTCACTAATAAAGAGTTGAAAATTAAATAGTAGGTATATAATGTCAAATAAAATTATGATTATGTCAAGGAAGAATGTAAATAAAACAAAAATATAAACATGGTAATTTGAGAGCAGTTAATAGAATCTTACATATTTTGCCGTTAATGAGGTACCAGGGAAGCCACATGTGCAGAGGGAATTATTGCCAAACTTCTTTGTCTTCAACGTAGTCTTTAATTTTATAATATGCTTTCCTGATAAGGACACGTTTGATGTGGGTTTTGAACTTCCCATCGCTAAGTTCTGTAACCGACTTTGGCAACTTGTTATAAAATCGGATGCTGTTTATAAGAAATGACTTGCTTGTTTTAGTTAATCTAAATTTGGGTATCACAATTTCATGTCTACTACGTGTATTTATATTATGGAAATCGCTTCTTATTTTGAAAAGTCCTAAGTTTTTCCGAACATACAAAATATTTTCTAAGATATAAAGAGAAGGCAGAGTCAGTATATCAATTTCTTTACAAAAACAAAAGGACTCAAAGACGTCGAAGTATTCGTCTGCATCGCTGTCATCTGAAATCATGCTTAGAAGACTGTCAGCAGCGCCACGTTGAATGGCAATGCTAATGGTTTATTGAATACTAGCTTCTGCCCGCGGCTTCGCCCGCGTGGATGTCGGAAATTATCCCACAGGAACGTGTAACATGTCCTAAATCAGCGGGGTAATTGCGTAGCACTTACAATAGCAATGAGTTTCATTTTGACAGTTCAACAATTAATTGCGTTATTTACGTTATTTCTCGAACATAATTATTAAGCAATAGCTTCCACTTGGCGCTCTGGCGCGTCATCCTCTGGCTGGCCCGCCCCTCCACCCTCGTTCTGTGCGCCGACGACTCAATATCGCAGGTCATTCTTATCGTTCTAACTTTTAAACTATTTGTCCAAATTACTTAGTGTAAAAGACAAACTTTATCTACATTAAATACCAAAAGCGATGAAGGTATTTATTTTGATAAGAATTAACTAAATACTCTAAAATATGCAATGTAAAAAAAGTATTCAATTTAACTGTATTTATTGCTCACTATTTTGGTTATAAAGGCTTCCACATAAAAAGTAGATAGATGCTGTCGCGGACTTTTATTTAGAACTCTTTAAGACAAACAATCCCACAATACATTTTCTTCATGTAACTCTAACGGTTTAGGCAGCGCACGCAGCATACGGTGGAGGTCTGCCCGGCTTGGGTGGACCACCGCCGTGTCCTCGTGGAGGCGATCGGCGGCGGTGGCCTCTCGCGTACGGCCCTGGTTCAGACCATGGTGCGGAGCGAGAGGGCATGGCAAGCCGTCACCTCCTTCTGCAAAGCAGTAATGCTTGCGAAGGAGAAGGGAGCGCGCGAGGGAGTGGCAAAGGCCGCGCCCTACCAACCCTAGCCGCCGCCGCCGTAGGAGACGTCCCGGGCGTCGGGAATTGTTAGCCGATTTCCGGCCACCGTAGGCGCGGGCCTGCGGACGGAGAGCAACGGGCAGCTCGCCGTCCGATAAGGACCAGGCCCGGGTCGACGGCGCATCGTGATCCACGCGCGCCTCAAAGAGATATCAAGGATCGAAGGAACACGTGTGGGTTTTAGTCAGTAAGAGTCTGACACGCCCTTCCGCTCCGCCCGGAGCGGGAGAAGTCATTGGATGATTAACAACCCAAAAAAAAAAAAAGGCAGCGCACGCAAAGATAGATCTCAGAGGGCAGGAATTTTTCCGACTTACTTGATACTTATCGTTATATTATAGCCAAATCATATATAATCTTTATAAATTGTAGATTATGTGTTATTTTAATGTATAAGCTACATTATTGTAAAGTTTCATCAAAATCCGCTCAGTAGTTTTTGTGTGAAAGAGTAACAAACATCCATCCATCCATCCATCCATCCTCACAAACTTTCGCATTTATAATATTAGTAGGATAGTAGGATTAATGTAGGGCAGTGTTTTTCAAACTTTTTCATGACTTGACCCCATTAATATGAAAAAAAAAATTCGCGACCTCGACCATTCGAGAACGATTTGAACTCAGTCGAGATTCCCGCTGAGTCGAAGTTTCTGCAGCACGAAACCTAGCCTAATGTTCCCGAGTTGCAGAGAGCCTTGCCGCACGACCTTCCTCAGATTCCTGTGATCGAACTAATCTCATCCTTTTAGCATTTCTGCTACATTGGGAGAGGTTGGATCTTCTTCGAGGCATTCTTACAATAAAATAGTACTTACTACTTAACACACAGTTATTTAGTAAACACGTACTATCGTAAACAATTAAATTATAAATACTTACAGATTATTAATTATACAGTCTAAAATTATCACAGTTTAAGTAATAAGTGTTAAGACGTGTAAACCAAGCGTACTAACTTTATAAAACAAAAGAATTGCTAGAAAAATTAATTACTAACCTGAGCTAATAAACTTATACTTAATAAAGAAAATCAAGAAAAGAAATGCCTAACCTATACCAAATACTTATAATATTTTTATACAAACCCTTATACCGAAAATCAAGGAAAGAAATGCCTAACCTATAACAAATGTTCGATGTGATTCTTTAAATTAACATAACTTTTTTATTTATGAACCGATTGACATGAAATAAACACTAAATGTTAAGTGAAGCTTACTACAATATATTAGTGAAAACCGCATCTAAATCGAATAAGCCGTTTCTGATATTAGCGTGCACAAACACACAGACAAACAGACAAACAGACAAACAGACAAACCGACAAACAGACAAACAGACAAAAAAAAAATTAATTACAATCTCGGGTTCAGCATCGATATAATAACAACCCCTGCTATTTTTTTTTCATATATTTCCATTGTACAGACACAACTTTTCTACAATTTTATTATATGTATATAGATGTAAATAGGACGTTTCCGATAACATTGAGTGTTAGGCCGTGTATACTTTAGACGCGTTTTCGTACAAATTTTACTCATACGAACACGCACAAACGATTCCGACCTTCCAAGTACTAAGGAAGCGCGCAGACTGAGTGCGAGTTAGTCGTATACGTACGTACGACGTCCAAAAAAAATCCGAACTTGTTGGGATTTCGTGCGGTCAATGCGATTTCACCGGAACACTACCAATTTAACGGAGAAAAATGTAGGTATTCAGTGTGTGCACTTAATTCGTACGACTACGATCATACATTATACGTACCTAACTAAGGTAATAACATCTTCCGCTCTGGGCGGAACGGGAGGGGTGTCAGACTCTTACTGACTAAAACCCACCCGTGTTCCCTTCAGTTGCCTGTATGTTGCCAGGGGCCACGGTATCTCTGTCGGACTTTCCCGCAACCCCGGCAGGCATCGGCCCTAACGGACCCCGTCAGTTGCGCTGACATCTCTTTGAGGCGCGCGTGGAACACAACGCGCCGTCAACCAGGGCGTGGTCCTTATCGCACGGCTATGAGCTACCTATTGCTCTCCGTCCGCAAGCCCGCGGCCTTAGTTTCAATCACGGTGTAGATTCTAAAATACCTAGAAAGGGACCATTCATAACCTATTACAACAATGAACATTTTGAATAATGAAATCTTGGCTAAAACCTACCATTGTATAGTTGACCTCGTTATGGGTTTACCACGTCATAAAAATAAAGAAAGAAGAAATAAAATACATTTATTTAGCACAGACTAAAAGGCACACAACACAAAATAATGTACAACAAGTAAAAAAATTGAAAACTAATAAATTTAAAAGTGTAAAGTTCGATTGTAAGCTATTAGAAGGAATGCGCTTTTTTTTTAAAACGACAAGTTCTTACTGCCTAGTTGCTACCTACTGGGAATTGTTGTTGAAAACTGGTAAACCACCGAGGACTATCCAATCATAGTTTTACAAATGCGGATTTCTTCCAAAAATTGGTCCCATGACTTGTCAACATTTCGCGCAATTAAATATTTCTTCTAAATAGCTCCATATTTCAGTTTTTATCACATAATCAAGTAAACGAGAATAGGAAAACTGCGTCCGCTCCTGGGTGTAATAAAGAAAGACACAGTTACTATGACTTCCTTTTATATCAGAAGTTATGCAACAACGCTCCCTCGAGAACGATTAATATCATACAATAGTCGTAGTTACGAGGTCATACTTTAGAAACTGGATTAAAAGAAAAAACAAAAAAAAAAATCTTATTATATAGAATATTCGGTTCAAAAAATATGGCACTGTGACAGACGGACGGAATGACGGACGGACGGGAGGACGGACGAACGCACGACCGGACGAACGGACGGACGGAGCTTTAGTGATAGGGTCCCGTTGGCACCGTGTGTGTACGGAACCCTAAAATATAGCAAACTATTCTATTTTACCTTAAATATCTAGTACTTTTAAGAACCTTCCTGATGCGTAAGTTTACGTTATATTGACGCCGCGTATTCGCTGCCGTATACGCTGCTCTTAGACACGAACCTACACGTGATTGTCTGGCTCTTGTGATACAGCAACTCTTAGTACAAAAGCCAGGGCTACACAGATGTTTGTGACTTTGAAATGTAAATAAAGTAAAATTATTATTAAATTATTATTATTATTGTATCAAGAACTTACCTCACGTTGAACTTGCGTTAGCGTCGCATTAACGCAGCATAATATTATCACATGCAGAGATTATCTTATTTTATCGAAACCTTTCACAGATCAACGAAATTCCGAAATCAAACCGAGAGAGACGAAATCAATAGGGAAAAAAAAATCGACGTTTTAAAAATAGTCGCCACTAAAACCTCACCTGAATCTAGCGGCTGTTCTCTTTCCCGCCTTTATTGGACCGTATTGAGCCTCTGTGAAATGTGTAAAATTGCCAACAGTAGGATTCTAGGGGAACTTTTGAAACGAGTTTGCTAAGAACGAAAGCTAAAGAAAACTAAACATCGGAATGGAAGCGTTCCTCTCGTAATGTTTGACGGCGAAACTTTTTGTGGATAATTCTGAGTTTTACTGGGATTGGTTTTCGCTTTGTTGTTGACATGCAGTTAGGACATAAAACAGTGTGCTGTTTTGTGCGAAATGGTGAATAATATCGATTGTGATAATTAAATTTTTGCGGTTTTAGTAGGTAGCTATTTATTTCGTGATAGCAGGAAATCGGTACCTCAACTGCACTAACTTCACCTGGCGTCCTATGTTTCCCTATAATGAAAAACCTGTAATATCTTTTTCATTTTACTTGTATGGCAATCGAAATTTTGAGTTTTCATAGAGAACTTTAAGTTAAGTAGGGCAGTTGACTGGTATTTATATTCGTACTGGAGATTTCAGAATATCTATACAATAGTAAAATAGTTACGAAGTCAAAACTGCACTCAATGTGCCATTTTGACTTACATTTTTGAAAAAAAATAATTGCTTCGAGGTGTTCTGAAGGTTACCAAAAATTCGAAGACATGTGACATCTACCAACCCGCACTGGGTCCGCGTGGTAGATTACAGCCCACTTCTTCTCACAGAGAGGAGGCCTGTGTCCCAGCAGTGGGAACATTAATAGGCTGATGATGATGATGTTCTGAAGGTTGTCCGTTTGTCTGGATGTATGTTCCGGATTGGCGAAAAAATGGCTGAACAGAGAGAGAGAGATAGTTTATAACCTGAATTAAAACTAGGGTTCTTTCCATCCCGGTAGTACGTGTCCGTGGTCCGCCATATTATCCACGCGGGTAAAGCCGTGGGCAAAAGCTAGCAAAATAAAAAATAAGATAAGAGACTTCAATTTTAAAAAAATTGTACAGCTATACTCTTTTTTTTTTAATAGCAATTAAAGATACAATTTCACTCACTCAGATCGTACAGAAATTGAATTATCCGCTACCTTCAAATGAATGAGTGGGTATAATTAAACTCTAATAGTATCCCAACGTCTAAGAGGTCAGGCTGGTGAGCAAATCGATAGTGCATAGAGGTCAGGAGTTCAAACCTCTATGCACTATCGATTTGAACCCATTTCTGAGTGCTAACTACAATTTATAAATAAAATACGAAACTGAACATCAGAGCAGAATAATGTTTTTGGGGTTTCGAACCTCAAAGTGAAAATACGGAACCCTTATAATATCACCTTTTTGTAACAAAAGACTTCTCTTCTACTCCTTTATTCATAAACATTGCTAAACGTTAAGTAATGATTAGCGACTGTGTGTAACCATACATTTTTGACGTTTAAACGTATCTTAACTATAAGCAACGTTTTTAAATAAACCCTTAAAACTACAGACAGACTTCAAAATACAATATGAATTCGAGCAAGGATTGAACTCGCGACCTCTGTCACAAGAAGTTATATTGCTTTATTCGTGATCCGAAATTAGTCAACGTTCAGACGATAATCTGCCCTGATTTATGGCCATATTTGTATGACACCTTGTATTTTTAACCGACTTCCCCAAAAGGAGGAGGTTCTCAATTCGGTTGTGAGAAATAATTTTCTGACAGCTTGTCATCAATTGCACAGGTTGAAGTGCGTTTGACAAAAATGAATTATTTTTTATATTCCTGAATCCTTGCGCGGGATTCCACGCCATACTGTTACCGTTATCATTCATCAAACTCAAACTCAAAGTTGTCAAGGGGTTGGTCAGTCAGAAAGATGAAGCCAGATGTCCATTTCAATGCGTAGTAACCTATGGAGAAGAACGGGCAAGAAACCCCACTGACACTCTTTTATATCAAAATATATAATCATCATCATCATTTCAGCTGAAGAACGTCTAACGACTGCTGGACATAGGCATCCTCCAAGAGTCACCACACCACAACGGCCGGTATTGTGCCACTCCCAAATAAAAAAATAGCATTTATACAATCTAGCATTTTATCAATCTTAGGCACTTTAGAAACTCCAACAATTCACATTACTATTACGTACCAGTCTGGGCAGTAGAATTTTTATTGGCCATAACTGAAGGGGTCAGTCCACAATTTTACTGAAGCTTTCCATAACGGCCGAAACTATGTGCGTTTATTAGCACTAGTATGAAGATTAAAGCTGAAGGGAGTGAGGGTCAGACCTTTAATTAAGGGACCTTGAATTTGAGCTGTACCTCGGTCCGGATTTATAGTAACTGTCGAAATTCACAGATTATTTGGGGCGAGTAGTTTCACATTTTATAACTGTTGGAACTTGAGGTTAGGTTTGAATCTGAATGTTAGACCGTTTTGGGAATTATGTTTTGGAATTTTTGTTTGTAATAAAAAAGCCTTTTTCGTGTTCAAGTGTCATCAGTTTTAAATACCATTACTACACTTAAATAATTTTGGAAATTGGTTATCGTACATTGGTTTTATACAAGAGCCTCACGTGTACAGGGACTTCATTCGCCATTACCAGAATTGCAATATTATTAAATTTATATCTTGTTAGAACAATAAATGGTGATCTTTCACATCCATCCACAGCAACATTCACCGTAAAAAAAAATCTAATCAACCCCAAACGCATAAGAATTTTATACAAACAATTTTTCATAACAACCCGAAGCAATGTTCCGGGCTGTCAGTTACAAAGTACTGACGAGGTGCGAGCCCTGGTCTCGGTTTAATCAAAGCTCTAACTTGTTCCGACAACGTCCCGGCGTAGAATAGATAGATACAGAAGGTCGGATAAATACAATGAGTGAAAACGCATGCATTCATGAATACACTTCATGTACAGCGACGTGCATTCATATGAGACAGTTAGAGATATACCTTCCGCCAGATAACTATGCAATAAAAGTCATTCACCCCACTTGTATTAAAGTATCGAAACTTAAATGCAAACAAAAAAAAACATGTCACGTGCACGCGCTAAGGATGCCTCTTACCGCGATACGTTTCTTTTGGTCGTGTTATAGCTTCTTTTTCTTTTCGAGTCGATGGTAAATACATCTAATATTGGGCTTAGTAGGTGGCTATTGACACAGTCTTAAAATTTTTCGTATCGTTTTAAAACATTGGAATAGATTGTGTAGGGTTACCCGGCATAAAACCTCGATGCTGCTAAATGATTAGCAGTATAGATTTTGCGTTACTTGGCCGGTTATTTTTCTGTTTTTTTCTCATTTTAAATTGACTGGTCGAATGTCTGAAGTTTTTTTTCTCGAACTGCAGAAAAAGCAGAATTGAATCACAGTTTTTTTGGAAGCTAAACCCATATTCATTAAATCGTCGTTGGCGAGGAAAAGAATCAGTCTGAGTATATTTACTCAGAGGTTTAGTATTTTCTCCGAAATGGTGCGTAAGATATTATAATTATGTAATATCTCGAATCTTACAAGATGCAAGGACTATTATTGCACTGTTATCTGGCGGAAGGTTTATTCGTATTACAACTTACGCGAACAAGACAGTTGGTACCATTTAGGTTTCATTCCCCTGCCGTTATCCTAATTTATTTGTGGTCAGCGCAACATAATTATATTTTTCTTCCGTACTCATATACAGGTGAAAATATGTATTATTCCAATACTGTACCCGTATGTATTTTTTTTTTGTGTCCGTACCTATTAACTTTTTAAGCATTATGGCATTTAGCTGCTCAGCAAACTGTTAAAACCTTAACTGGCACTAACGAGACACAATAGAATTTTTATTGTT
Source organism: Conistra vaccinii (assembly GCA_948150665.1). NCBI lineage: Eukaryota > Metazoa > Arthropoda > Insecta > Lepidoptera > Noctuidae > Conistra > Conistra vaccinii. The sequence goes on from OX411324.1 coordinate 2,840,333, forward strand.
ATTTACTTCTAAAGGCAAATTGACAGTTGAGAGGCAAGTATTTGCAAGTTATTTTCACTAACATTTAATTATCATCTTAAATTGAATATACATCTTACACTAAAGTATATAAAATATGTACAGCTTAGAGAGGTAAAACAAAAGATGAGTTTGATAGATAGTTTATTTTGAGGTTATTATAATATTAAAATATTGGTTGTTGTATAGTGACATCTGTCACACTTACGAAGCTTGAGACCAATGTAGAAGTAGCTCATTTGACTACGTATTGTGTTTACCTAAAAATTATACTTAACTTGTAAAATTCATTTGGATATTATGTCTATTAATTACCGAGTAATATTTAATGAGACATTTAGTATATCTTAGATTTTATATTGTTATTTTAATATAACAAACTGTTTCAAACGATTGTTACGTTTCAAACAAGGTGGGGTGATTTCCCACCTTGTTTACAAGAATCAATGTTATAAAAGACCCGCTTTCGGTGGGAAGTCAGTTTCGATTTGGCTTTTGAGCTGTGCGGACCGAATCAAGTGATCGAATAGTCAGTTGCTCCGAGATGTTCAGTTCGTTGGTTCTAGTGCCTTTATTATGTGGAATATACCAACCAGGTGTCACGTAAGTTAAGTAATTTGATATTATACTGTAATTATTGCTTAATATGATTATGTTGGTATATTATTGCCGATATTGCTATTTTTATAATGTTGCTATTATTCTGAATCCAAGACATAACTGTTTTTAAGATAACGATAATTTATGGAATTATAAGAATTGTGTTAATAGAACACTGTAATACTGTTCCCATGGAGTTTCTTGTCCTTCTTCTCCATGAAGACCTAGATTTGGAACGGACAACTAGCTTTCTGATTTAATACTGACAAGTCTAATTAAATATACGTCTAGCCTTGTCTTTCTGTGCTTTATTTCATGAAAACATTCTCCTACACAACTTAGTCATAAGAACATTCATAAGTAATAAATAATCAGTAGTCATTCTGACATTCAAATCTTACTATTTGGGTAATTTCTATGTACACTTATAGTGCCCACCTTTATTATCTAACAAGCTCATTGGACATAAAAAAATTCGTGCGCGTGCGCATGGCTGTCAGTGGGAAAAGTGCCCAAAAGGCTGGCAGCATTGCCACGTTGGATAGCAATGCTGATTCTTTGACAGCCCTTTGATCACGTGAAAGAGTCGACCAACCGCTTGGCGATGTCCCGAAATACTCGATGAGCACTCGGACCCCACGGCCCTAGTGTTTCAACCCCAAACAGCTCAAAAATATAGCTACCAATAAGTCTGCAAGTTAGCTGCCTGTATTCCAAATAGTTTTTTAGACCGCACGAATCTGTGTCTTTGTGTGCGTGTGCTTTTAAGAAAAATCGCTCTTTGTTTGGAGTTCCATACCCTCCATAATATGGCCTTCTGTTTCCATCTATTTTGTGGTCTCAGGGTAATTGTTTCAACGAAACTAGCTTTAACAGTCGCCAGAGAATTAGCTGTTAAGGATTTGCTGGCGACTTGACGGATTAGCGAACGTTTTAATTTTGTGTTCGTCAATTTTAGGTTTTGGTTACGAATTGGGTGGTAAAGGATAATAATCTGGCCTTTGATGGAAGTGGTCTATGAAAGAATTAAGATGTGGTTAATTAATTTTAACAGATATTTATTTTTTAATTTTTTCCTATGGTATTATGGTCATAATTTAACTGACTCACTGCTTTCTCATACTTAATAACACTGTAATTTTAAAACTATGTAAAAGCCAATATTATTTTTAAATAGTTAACCGAGGAGTTTCTTGCCGGCTCTTCTCCAACCATTTACTGAAACCTTGCTCCTTGCTTCTGACGTTGTATAAGTGCCCATGAAGGTTATCTGAAATAATTTTCATAAAGCATTCATGAGCATTGAGACAAATATAAATGAAGAACCTTAATCCTAACTATATTATTATAAAGTGACTTTGTTTGTTTGTTACGTTTTCACGCTAAAACGATTGAATGGATTTAGATGAAATTTGGCACATGGGTAGACCATGCCCTGAGTTAGCACATAGCATACTTTTTATCCCCATATTTTCACGGGATCGAGACTTATGCGGGTCAAACCGCGGGGCGCAGCTAGTATATAATATAATTTTTGTTTCGACATTTATCAAATAATGTTGGAAAAACTTACATAGAGTACATTAATTCTTTGAAATAAAAGGCTGTGCCCAGAAAACAGAATAGCACTCTGTCCATAAAAAAAGAATTTTATAAAACTGCTCCTTCAAAATACCTTTTCATAAAACTCCGTAGTTCACACACTCCTTCAAACCATGTCCAACAACAGCCACTGTATAAACGGCCCAATTCCTCATAATTCCTGACTTACACAGAGACGCACAGTAATTGTTTTAGTTCTCCCTTCGCAGTTTGACATGTAATTACGACTGGATAGCCCTGTTTGTTGTTCTATGCAAATACTGTGTTCCCCTCTGTGTCAATAGAGAGTTAGAGATTTGTTATTGTGACCTTGTTGTGTTCCGGGCTTATTTGCTTTAATAATGTTTCGTTGGTTAGGTCTTTCTTAGGGTTTGCCTTGTTACTGAAGTTTGTTCGTGGTTACCACAGTTTCGGTTAAATATCAGCCTATAATATTTTCACTGTTGGGAGACCTCGTTTTTGTGAATTAGTAGAGCCACCGTGCGCGTCCAGTCCAACATGTCTTCGATTTTTGTCCGCAGCCCAAAATGGCTGCCGAGAATGTACCAAAATTACCTACTTGTGTTTAATCAGTTATGGGGAAGAAGTAAAGCTCGAGAAGAGGAGCTCGTGGCTAAGTAATAACAAGCCGCACTGGTCGATCCATCAGGTTAAGCTACGCTTGCCGGGGTTGGTCAGTGAATGGGTGACCATCTTTACATACCGAGACTCCTCCGTGCCTCGGAAAGCACGATAAGCCGTTGGTCCCGGCTGTCATTCGTGGATCCTTGACAGTCGTAACGAGTCGTCAGAAGCCCGAAAGTCTGACACCAGTCTTACCAAGGGTATTACCCAGATATTGGGTTGTGGAGGTCAGATAGGCAGTCGCTCCATGTAAAATACTGGTATTCAGCTGCATCCGGTTAGACTGGAAGCCGACCCCAAGATAGTTGGGAAAAGGCTAGGCAGATTGATTGGGGAAGAAGTAAAGATGCTGACTTTCAGTTACCATGAAACCAAGAATTGAAAGACTTAGGCCGCTCGCCCACAGCAACTTTTTGTAGCGATTCTGTCGTGTGTTTTGTAAACGCTCTTCTGCATCGCTATTTTCGCGAATTAGTCACGTTTGCAACGTGCGCCAGAAACGATGCAAACGCGCGGCTGCATCGATACAAAAGCGCGACCGTTTCTAACGAAATCGGGGGAACGAAGGGTAGAGAACAGAAGGAGGGGCTGGGGGAGTTTGGGAATGTGACTGAAGCGCAACAGCATCGCGATAGTAGCGATACAGAATCACAGCCAGCGACAGCATCGCGGCTGTATCAATACACATGCGCGACAGTATCGCTACAAAAGTCGCCGAGGTCTCTTAGCCATTTAGCTCCTCCACTTCTGTCTATCCAAGTGAAGGTACATATAGAGCGTACAGTAATTGGATCGGTCAACAACTTTATTCGATAACGTTCTAGTCGCCTCGTGTTCGAAGAGCATAAGTAGATTGAACTCTGTTTGAACGTTTTCTCCGAGTCCACGACAACTTTCTACATTGTATTTGGTATTATGTTTTGCAATATGTAAGACGCTGTCGTTGACCGCAAAATTGCTTGGTATCAAGTGAGATCGTGACCAACACAAGTCTGAAATAAAAAAAATACAATGAACGAATGATTGCGATTACCAGAAAAATTGACCAGTACCAGACCAGACCAGGGTCTGTTTCGTGTAACAACTAACTAAGTAAATCTACTTCTCACTGTAAATTAGATATTCCTAAATAGCGATAAGTATTTTAGTTAGTCTGTCGCATAGACCTCCAAGCAAAGCAAAAAAAAGCAAGTTTTTTGCCATTTCTTTGCCGTTTCTTGAAAGCCTTATTCTAAAAAAGACAATTCTAATAAAATGATTTAAAGTAGTAAGGTTTATACTGTGGGGGCATCTAAATTTCCACATGCGAACACGCATCAAAGACCTGACGTCACACAAATCCTGCATCGGATCGCATAATAAGAGTTTACCGCGCGAACACCATGTATATAACTTCCCCGACATCAATCGTTGGGCAGTTGCCCGCCAGACACAACTCGCGTCTGGTCAGAAGATCCTCCCTTTTCAATAGAGGATGAGTGAACTTTACACTCTGTTCCTCATACCTCTAAACTACTACTTCGTATTAAAATAAACTCAACATATTTTTGCTAAATAAAACACCTATTTATAGGTAAGATTTGTTGCTAATTACTAACTAAAAAGTTGAACAAAGTAACAATCAAACTATTGAACGCTTGACTGGTATACGAAAACTATTTTTTATTAAAAAAGTGAAGTGTTGTGAAGTTCTTTGTCCCAGCCAATGTGATTTGAATTCAATAAACGGCACCGACTCAGATCGTTTTCCATGGAAATGAAGGGAGTGACTTTTATTTTGTGCGAGAAAGAATAATTCTATTGGCAGGTAATCGTTCCAGAGATTGGAGGTAGATATTAAAAATCCACTGGGAAGCTATTCAGGCATCCGATAGCTTTCCCGTTTTCATTGTTGGAAAATTTATGCTTAATTTTTTTTGTATATCTTTTTTTTAATTTACATTTTTCTGCTCTTTTCGTTTTGCAGTGAGTGGGCGATTGTTAGTGAGGAGAATTTGAAAGGACACAATTCTGTACGTTATTCAATTTGCTATTTATTAATAGAATAAGAAAATAGTTTATTGTCTGGGTAATACAGTAGGTAAGTAGTTAACCGCCTCTGTGGTCTAGCGGTTAAGCTACCGGTCTCAGACCCAGAGGTCCCGGGTTCGATTCCCACTAGGAGCAAAATTTTCTGCTCGGTTTGGTTGGTGGTAGGGCTTTTTCTAAGTCCGTCTGGTTAGCTACCACCATCTCATCTAAGTCTGTCGCCATAACAACAATGTTAACAGCATTGTTGTGTTTCGGCAGTTAGAGATAAGATAGCCAGTTCCTCTGTGGTTGAGGATTCCGGGTGAAGCTCGTTTCTTCGGCCTGATCATCACTTACCATCAGGTGAGATGCAGACCAAGAGCTTCCACGTTGTAGGTAAACAAAAAAAAAAGTAGGTTTACAGGCTAAAACCAAGTTGAAATATCAACCTTCAACTGTGTTAAAAAATATTATTTACCAGTGAACCTCAAACTAGACAGCGAGTCTGTATCTTGGGGCTCGGGGTTCGAAGCGTACGGGGAAGGAAATATTATGTTCTCCTTTAATGTGAGCTTTGAGGCGCTTCACTGCGACCAATACCTAAAGGTGACAAGCTGAGTTGAGACAAGCGATATTTATTAAAACCTGTACCATATAATTATTACAGATGGGACACTCCGCGAAATCATTTAAATAAAAATGGACTCTTGCTGCAACACAATAAAGTAAACTGACTCTGAGAAACTGTCTCGCGTTCCGGTTAGTTCTGTCGAGTACCTACAGTATGTGAATTTTATTACTAGTGTGATTTATGTGATCGTAATATAATATATAAATTCTCCTAAACTGCAAACGGTTTTTCTATTGAGCAATAACCAACATTACCCAAGTATGCCTACGGTATAGTTATAATATGCTGATAATAACGAAAGAGACACATGGGTATGTGTCTCTTTCGTTATTATCAGCATATTATATATATACGGAGGAGGGTTCCTCCGATATATAGATTTCATTCATTCCCGCGTCCTTGCATGATCACGCGTGAACAACAATAATATCTCGATCAAACAGAGTAACTGAATGCGCAAATAAAGGCTACTGATTTAAACGCGCCGAACTTACTGTATCAGATGCAAATCAACATAATTCAGGCTTTCATGAAAATCCAATTGAATTTGTCCATTTTAATAAGTTTAATTAATAGATAGGGGTGATTTGTGGCGCCTTTTACGTTATCAATTGACGTATTTGCATATTCCACACTTTGATGTATGCTTTTTGATTTAATTAACCTGATATTACAATATTTCGGGCACTATCAATTCTATAAGTTATTGATAAATGGTGACATAATTATTTCCACTATAATTGCATTCATGAATTTCTGATAATTTCATGTCTATCGAGTTTATCTTTCGGGAAAATAATATTATTGTAATTATCATCATCATTATATCGTCGCCTTAGAGTGAAAAACTCGGGAATGCAATTTTTGTTTTTTTTAATTTTATAAAATGTTCGGAAAGAAAACCTCGAAACGCACGCCCTAGTTTCACACATAATACTTTTAGTAACCTGCAACGCCATCTATGACGAGTTTGAAGAACTCGCAAACGAACCTACGAGGTTTTCATTGACCAACACTTAGGATTATTTTTTTGTAATTATGTTTAGGACTTTTGATGATTATTTGCCACACACTTCAAGTGTTACTTCTATATATATAAAAATGAATGTTTGTCTGTATGTCCTTTATGGACTCCGAAACGGCTGGACCGATTTTGATGAAACTTGCAGGCTTGACAGGGTATTCTGAGGACGCCCGCGAGGGTTTTAGGGTAGGTAGGGTAGGTAGGGCACGTAGGGCAGGTAGGGCAGGTGGGGCAGGTGGGGCAGGTAGGGCAGGTGGGGCAGGTGGGGCAGGTAGGGCAGGTAGGGTAGGTAGGGTACTGAGTGTCACCCGTGCGAAGCCGGGCCGGGTATAGCTAGTATTTATAAGTTATAGTTAAGTAAGGCAACGAAATAAAACGGATTAAAAAAGTATATCGATTTTAATAATACTATGTTTCATTGTTAAGGTGAAACAATTTGATATTTTTTCCATACAAACTTCGGAGGGGTTTTACTCCACTATTTGACATCGTACATTCAAAGTTAAACATGATATCGTTAGGTCTCATTATTAAAATTGTCTGTACGGAAGCAGAATAGTAAAATAAAAAGCCATTAAAAAGTTATGAGCCAACAAAGATTCGTTTTTCTTGCTAATTTTAACGCAACTTTGGGCGTAAATAAGTAATACAAGAAGTGTGAAATCTCGAAAACAAAATCCGTACCGACACAGAAAAATTAACGAAGATTTCAATAAATTTTATTTGTAATTGATTTATGCAGTGGTTATTTCAGAAAAACCTTTTTTCCAAAGGCCTTTTCGTAATTTTTGACGCGCTCGTTTTACTAAAATTGGTCGGTACGGTGTTTCCGTGCGTGCGAACTATACGTTGTCCATGTAGATCAGCTTCTAACTGCTCATCACTGATACTATCTCTGTCGGACACGATGCCAGGTGAGACAGTGTGGTTTTTGGCCAGGCCCACCATTGAGTTCGAGCCCGCGACTAGTTGCACCTACTAGTTGCACTACCGACTAGTTGCACTAGTAACTGCCACCAGCAAATCATGTTTTTTTTATATTTGAGGACATACACTTTCAAAGAATACAGCCTTTAAATATAAAGACAATATTTCCCTTTAATTCCTACACAGTAATTTCCCCTTTAATCTAACAGTATTATCTATCAACAAATCAAACTACAGTAGGCCTTGTATTGACATTGTTATTCTGTTTATGTTCCCTCAACTCCTTGTTATTCTCTAAACATCAATATGGAGTTGCTAATTCCAGTTTGCGGCAATAGTTTCTAGTATTTACATACAATCATTGTGGTGTATTGACATGCTAGTGGAATTCGTTGATTAAACTTAGTATTATAATAACACTCCAGTCTTCCCCGAAGGGCTGGCAGAGTTATATTAATATGTAGTACCTACACCCACATTTTCTCAGTTATGTTTTGTTTACAAATAGATGATTAAGATATTTGGTAGACGAATAGGAATCGCGTATTTACGGGTATAAGAAGTATAGTTTATAAATTTATTTAAGGGTTACCAATGAGATACAATTTAATTATCTTTTACAATAATTAAATTAAATTAAGAATACATTTAAATAAACAATATGCATGCAATTATAAAAGTTCAAAACTACACGAATACAATACAGTAAAACCAAGTATTATCTTGATTATCAATATTATGTCTGAATGAATTAAAAAAATACAATAACTGTAGGCTAAAAAATAAAAAAAGTTTAAAATTGTTTTACCTATAAACAAAATTAAATTTAATATAAATTAAAAGTATGAGGAGCTCGTGGCTAAGTAATAACAAGCCGCACGGATCGATCCGTCAGGTTAAGCTACGCTTGCCAGAGTTGGTCAGTGGATGGGTGCCCATCTTCACATACCGAGACTCCTCCGTGCCTCGGAAAGCACGTTAAGCCGTTGGTCCCGGCTGTCGTTTGTGGAACTTTGACTTGAGTCGTCAGAAGCCCGAAAGTCTGACACCAGTCTTACCAAGGGGTATCGTATTACCCAGTAACTGGGTTGTGGAGGTCAGATAGGCAGTCGCTCCATGTAAAATACTGGTATTCAGCTGCAACCGGTAAGACTGGAAGCCGACCCCAAGATAGTTGGGAAAAAGGCTAGGAAGATTGATAAATTAAAAGTATGTTTACTAGTAAAATAATGCTATAAGACTTGGTAAAAGTTTTTCAGCATTTCCAGAAATTAAGTATCTTATCTTTTGAAAACGAACAACTTGTATCGATTTAAAATTAAATACATTATTAATATTAGTTAAATACTTACCTTTATAATTTTATCAAAACAGATAATTATGTAGATTTAAGACACCTGACCCATCACCGTTACCTTTGTAAAATACGAGATAAAGTTGAAATCACTAGGAACTAAACCGGACTGGCAATGTTTTACGAATGGCGGAATTAGGAATAGTGTTGGTAATTACTCGGACCATTCCTGTCACAAAGAGCTCTTTACTACAGCTAATTTCAAGCTAACATAGGCTAATGTTAGTAGAATAATTACTTAGGCGCTCTACTTATTAACACACACAAAAAAAATGTTATGGTGATTTTTAGAGGGTTTTAAATAATCTTGATCTCAATTACCAACTCCTCATTTACAAGTTACAGCATTTGAGTACAAGGGGTACTCATAATGTTTTGTTAGAAAAATCAGCAACTATTGCAAGCCGAAGCATCCTTACAAGTAATTAAAAGAAAAGTTGTGAATCTCTATATCAGTATATAGGTACATAATGAAAAAGACATTCACCTACATTACCCTACAAGTTTATAATAAACTCAAAAAAGAGGAAAAACTTACAAAGAAATAGCAGAATACATTCATTTTATTTACTCAAACAATTTATCCCAAGCAACAAAAAATAAATGCAAAGTCGGATAAGTGAAATATTCGCGCTCACTGCAGTAAACTGACAAAATGAACATCACAAATAAAAAGTCGCAACATGTTCACACGGAATTATCTCTCACACAAAATGAGAAATTCTCTAAATGTAGCGAAGCTATTGTTTTACAGAATAATGCGCAGTTGTATTTAATTATTTATGTGTCCATTACATGCGACAGGTCATGCCGATAGTTCTAGCAATAACCGTACTGTCATTAATTTAAATTGAATTATTAAGTTTGTTAACGAACCTACCAATTTTAATAGAGCCCCTTTCGATAACACACATGAGATTCTGTATAAGACAGCGATCGCAAAGGCGGGAGGCGAGGGAGCTCAGTCCAAATTGGTCGTAATTCATTAGATAGGTTCTTGGTCTAGGGATTACGTCCTTGACTGGGCCCTGATAACAAAATTGGAACCTCTTGGGTCCAATTCGGTGATTAACAACTACATGATATGTGTACCCCAAAAGACAGTGTTTTGGAAGGTGTTAAGGTCTAACGTAATGGAACTTAAGTTAATATCTTGTCCCAAGACATTGCCGGAGAGTAATTCTGAAGATAATTTTGCAGTTTTAATAATGTTTTTTTATTCCGTTTATTCATTCTATATACATTTTGACGTCGGATCGCGGGGGCCCGGCTGCCATTCCAGAGGTACATTTTTGAATATTTTTATAAAAAACAAAAAAGAAACAAAAATATTTAAAATTATAAAAAAATAGTAGCCCACCGGTATCGGGAACAGGGTCCAAGCTTCCGGTGGTCAGGGCTCCTGAGAGAGGAATCTCCTAACGATACGCGCCGTGTCCAGAAGTACCGATTTCTGGATCAAGCCCTTGATCCAGCTGCCTAACGAAAGCCTCCTCAGGTGTTGATCGAGGCTCTTGGCTATTATGCCATTGGCCGTCACGACTATCGGCACAATGACTGCTGTATCCACATCCCACATATCGACAACCTCGTGAGCCAGATCAAGATACTTAATCTGCTTATCTTTTTCAGCTTTCACGAGGTTCTCGTCATGCGGGACCGTAATATCAATAATCATTGTGCGATGCTCTAATCGATCTATCACCACTATATCTGGCTTATTGGCAACAATAGTCCTGTCAGTGATGATAGATCGATCCCAATACAACGTGATATGGCCATTTTCGAGGACTGGGTCGGGCACATTCCTATAGTACGGTACCTCCGATTCCACAAGACTGTATTTCAGAGCAAGTTGCTGGTGGATAATCCTGGCTACAAGGTTGTGCCTATGCAAGTAGTCTCCGTTAGCCAGACAAGAACAGCCAGAAATAATGTGTCGGATCGATTCCCTCGGACGGTGGCATGCCTGACAGATGTCAACCGTGCCGTCCTTCACAATATAGTTTCGGTATTTGTTCGTCATCATAACTTCGTCCATAATCGCAAAGACAAAACCTTCGGTTTTTTTATTATTATTATTCTCACACATCACCGGCTAATTAAGTAGTAATAGAGTATCATTTACTTGTATTTTTTTTTTATTACAGCATATTTGAGAAGTTGCAATACCCAATCTGCTTTTGGAAGAAAGTCACCAATTGTATTTTTTTTGAGCTCTACAGCATAGAGCTATTACCAGTGGTCAGCAAACTCATTAGTCAATAGAGCCAAATAACAATACGGTGAAACCGGCCATTATTGCCCATTGCGGATATCCTTGCCCGGACACTAAAACTAGCTAAAATCTTGAACTTTAAATTTTATTTTCAATTCAAGATTTTATTTATTTACTAAAGAAAATCTTGAATTGAAAATAAAATTTCGGCCGGTTTCACGGTACTATAACGACTAAGATTCCTTATGAGTTCCAATCCTTTCTGTGTGTCCAAACTGTCTCAATACACTTTTCTTAATCCTTAAAACTCCCATCCTCTCTCACTCCATAATGCTTCCTAAAATTAACTTGCTAAGAAGTAGGATGCCTTCATCATCAGCATCATATTGGTTGATAATAATATGATACAGGCATTTTACTTAAGTTAACCTTGGAAAACTTTGAACTTTGAACATGGTTAATTTTCGGTATCCTGCAAATTTTTGGTGAAAATACTTCGGAAATAAATCTTTGAAATATAGTTTGAATTTTGAATTAAACTTGATGACCGACCACCCGACCCCTGCGCATATCTACGCTCGTAGTCATCGATATTTGTACAGAGCCGCACTCTAGAGGCCGCATGCGGCTCGCGGTTTGCCGACCACTGAATTGATCTATACAAATCTATACATACAAATAAATAAAATTTAAGTGTCTGTTAACTAAAATCTTTAACTACATGCATATGAAAGTATATACGGTACTTATAACAAAAACCATAATTTTTTTTTTCTATCTATCTGTCTGTCTGTTTGTTCCGGCTAATCTCCGAAACGGCTGGACCGATTTTGATAGCTGATGTTATAAGGAGTAACTTCCTTCCTTCTTCTTTCCTTCCTACTTCCTACCTAATTTTAGAAAAAGAATTAAGCTGTTTTCAGACCAGCGCGATTTGTCGCGCGACGCGACACCGGTTATTGTTATACCGTGAAGTTTTGAATTGTTCGTGTCGCGTCGCGCGACAAATCGCGCTGGTCTGAAAACAGCTTTAGGATCAATGTGGGCGAAGCCGCGGGCAACAGCTAGTGATACATAAAACCTGTAACTCGACTGGTTATATTCGATTTCAGAATGACTTCTTTTATTAGTATAATTGGACATTAGATATTGTATATTGGACATTGGACGAAGCTATAAAATTAGTCCGAGATAATATTCGAAACCATTTCATACAGCTCAAGTTGGAAGATGGAAACTATTTCTAAAATTGTTGCAAATAGAGATTGTTCGGAAGACGTATTTCTATCGCTGTTAGCCATATCGTTTGTTACAGTATTTGGTCGCCAATAACATTAGAACCTTTGACAATTTGAGAAAAAAAATTGAAATATAGGTTGAGATTCACTGATATAGCACTCAGTTTGTTCGTTATTAACGTGACAGTTTTCTAAATTATTATTCTTTTGATAGTGCGGTATGTTGCTAACTTTGTGTAATATGACTTGTTTTTTTTTATTCGAAGTGTATAGAGTGCCGCGAGTTTCTTGTGGCACTCTAGTGTCACTGCCTCGGCCCGGCTAGGGTGCCGTGAGCGTTGCATTGTCACTGTCACTTGTTATTTAGGTTAGGTTAGGTTAGAACTGTGACCACACAACGCACGAGCCGAGCGAGCGTAGCGAGCGGTGCCGCGGTAGCGGCCGGCGAAGTGCCAGGGTCCGTTTAGGCACAAGAGAATGTAATGTTTTGGGAATGTGGTGTTTTACAGCGATCTAACCTCGACAATCAAACAAAATACCAAGTGACGTGACTTAGTGACAGTGACAATGACAATCCAATGCTTGCGGCACTTTAGCCGGGCCGAGACGGTGTTACTAGGGTGCCTGTAGTGGCACTTTATCCGATAGGGATCGAGTGCCAATGGTGGCACTCTATACACTGCCTTTTTTATTTATACATAATTATAGCCGCTTTTCGTGTCCATCTGTGTGACCACGTTGTTCTCCTAAACAGATTTGATTGCGGTTTTTGTCATCATTTAGAGAATTTATTCTCAAAGGTTTATGTATATAATTCATTCATATTAAACTTACATAATATAATCAAGAAATATCGGTGTTTTGGCAAGTCCTTAAAACCATGTGAAGCAGGGACGGGTCGCTGGTTAATACTAAAACCTAACTTTCCTGACGGTTTTCAGATCATTAACGTTTTAAAATAAATATTTTATAAGTTATTTAAGTTAATGGATGAAAATTGACCATTTATCCGAAATTGTTTGTTTACTTATAGATTACAGGAAAACCTATAAGAAGTCAATGGTCTTAAAATAACATGATACATCTACCAATATTGTGCGTATAAACTTACATTTGCAGTTGGAATGTATGGAGAACATGTTTTTTAACTACAATGTTAAGTTTGTTCTTGGGCTGAGTTATGTGCGATAAAAAACATCCGTCACCACGAGTTCAACTCGCACTTGTCCGGTTTTTTTAGATATCCGAGTCATCGTAATTAAATCTAATTATGGCCAAACCTCCCTTTCACAAATGCAGGGCCCAGTTTAAGTAAACAAAGTCCAAGAATATCGCTATTCACCCCAAAAGCTATTTGTACGGGTGGTTTAAATATTCAAACTTCGTAAGTGGTAGACTGGGAAGTGTCATTGGCCGTAGCAAACCCAGTAAATCATCAAAGTACTTTTAAATTTAACCAAAAACGCCTTGAAGACATTCTGGACGAAGCCTTTGGTAAATTGGAATTTCTCTGACACAACTTTAGTGAAATTAATTTAGTGGTACCCGTCATTGTACTGAATACAAAGTTAATTTTCTTGACGGGAACAGTAAGTATTGCATGAACAACTTTGAACAGTAACACGCTAATATTCTAACTATTTCAATAACGCTTAGGCATTCTGATCTTACATACGATTGGGTAATTTTAGATCTGTTATACCTATCTGGTATTTGGAATTGTTTGTGCTGGTTGAATTGAGACCAAGTTAGTTGGTTGTATAACTTCTAAAATTGGATGGTCCAGACAGAATATTACTATGTGCAGGTACTCATATGTTTTGCGCTAGCGAATATTGTACATCATTTTTTTTGCGGACTACATTAGTTTAACAACTAGGTATTTGATATTATTTGAGCTAAAACCTGTACAGGTATGTTGCAAGGAAAAACTAAGATAAATCTTTTGTAGCGCTTTTCGGAATCGATCTTTTGGCTTACTATGCGCCAACGGTGTTACATTTCCTCTGTAAACAAGTAAATCAAACATTGTTTTGCCACAATTTCAGTCTAATTGTTATTATTAAACTTATTTTAGCAGTGAATATTTAGTGATCGCCTAGTAGTACGACTGACAGACTGCAAAGTCATAGGTCACGAGTTCGAACCCAAGACACGCCTCACCTCTAACTTTTCCGATTCATGTGTTTATTGTATAATTATAACTTGCTTAAAAAACGGTGTAGAAAAATATCACGAGGAAACCGGTATGCTTGAGAGATATTAATTTTTTCGACGGCAAGTCAGAGACCCATAGGCGGCTTTAAAACTCTGACACCAGATTGTAGCCGGAGTCCCTCTGTGCCCTCTTGCTAGCTCAGAATGAGGGAAACTCACCGGACTACGTTGAGTAGTGTAAGTTGGTAGGAATAATGAAAACAGACTGAAGATAACTGTATATTTTAGTACATCACAAATTGTAATAATTATTTTTATAAAGGTAGGTCTATACTATAGAAAAGTAAGTATAACTTTCCAAAATATTAAGGTAGTGGATATGGCTTGCGCAAGCTCTCTGTAGGTAATGACGACAATACTGAAAATGAGAGTGCATGAAAGTATGTGGCGTTCTGAATTTGAATTGAAAATAGAATGATGAAGCCATACATAATAAAATTGCCAGTAATAAGTGATCGGACGAGAAAAGAGGAAGGACTTCGTCACAAGGTTAGTCGGTGACCACACGAAAAGGAGTAGAAGCAGTGAATCTAAATATAACGCTACATTTCGTCAGCTTATTCAGAGGAATTAATAGAGAAATATTTGTGCTCAATGTTCCAGCTGGGCCACGCTAACTGAATGCGCCAATAAATGAGCTGCCGCTACATGCATTAGTTAACGCTCATACCCAGTAGTGTTGTGGTTTAACCTCAAGACGTGTGGCCAGGCAGTCAAAGTGCTGCAGGAATTCTGGGTGAGCATCATTTTGTTCATAGAACGCTTATGCTTAGACATTTTTATTGTATTAAAGCCTTGTCTTTTGTTCTTCTAAACCTCTCTTTTTGAGTGATTTTTGTGAAAACACATTGATTTTCAAGCTACTTTTTTTACCTCCAGGCCTGATCGGAAATGTCATAGTTGTAATGGCATGCTCCTCTCATGTCCAGTGACTTGCAATCAATTTTCATTTGTGCAGTCGCGGAAATTAATTGTTTATCAAATTGACACACTACGTCAATTTACCGTGTATAGTTGTGATTTGAGTACCTACATGGACAATTAAAGTTTGTAGTCAATTTGCTAAATAATAAATTTTCTCTGACTTACATCAGTTTAGCCTAAACCGTTGGAGATAAAACATTTACCTATTAATTCCAGGGTCCTTATTCACACGTTCCGTATTTGCAGCAGAAAAATCACTAAATATTCGTCGCCAGCGCCATTTTGGTTACAAAGCAGACAAAATAAATTGTCCTTTAATTGCCACGCTGAACATTTTACCTACGTTTCAAGAGGGACCGCTAATGCATACAACTTGAAAAATAAGGAAACTGTCCTGTGTACTGGTTTTCGCTGTTTTTTTCCTTAACAAGTAATTTAGCGCGTTGATGGAAATGAAAAAGTGAACATTAATGACTTTATTTGGGTATTTGATGCAGTATTTTCAACGTTTTGTACTAGTAACACGGTGTTTTACTAGATTTGAAACCACTTGACTATTATATTATTTGTCTCACTACTCAAGACATTATCCTAGCGTAAACAATTTCAAATTGTCTAAGAAGGTACTTATTTATTTTCTTAACAGCTATGTTCCACTATATCCCGGTGGATATGGCAAAAAAATATCCTTCAAACCCCACAGTTTAAATTAATATCAGCAAGCACACCATAATTTGAACCTTTTTAAGTTGCATCATAACACCCGGTTTTTAGCCTTGGATTTTTATCTGCTTTGAGCATTATCTTCAGGCCGTTGGTCGTTCTAGACGAAGAAGGTCTTGGACAAGACTTTTCTGCTCTAAGATCCACCTAATTCTCCGGTAGACAAAGCCAGACTACTGCTATTTCAGCTTGAATTTACTGCAAAAAAAAACACCTATAAAAATACACCTAACAACTAGCAGCGCCCCGCGGTTTCACCTGCATAACTCTCGACCCCTTTGGAATATATTCTCTAACCTAAGCCAGGTCATAGCCCACCCATGTGCCAAATTTCATTTAAATCTGTTCAGCCCTTTTAGCGTGAAAGCGTAAAAAACCAACAAATAAAAAACCAAATATTTTCACTTTATAATATTACTTTAGTTATACAAAAGCAAAATACTATAAAATTTTAATTTTAACGTCAAAACGGCGCCTGTTCCCAAGTTCACACTACGAACGGTGTGACACGGGCAGGTGGGTAGCTAAGTAGCCGGTCACTTCACTACAGTGCCGGCAATTTATAGCCTCCGGCATGGACAAAAGAACGCCTAGATTTCGTGGTAATGTACGAGGAATGGCGCTTTAATTGCACGTACAAATAAAACGTTCGCCCTTATTCACTGCAACAAAAAATATGTACAACTGAACGTAATTTAGGTTAATCGTGGCTTAATAAAAAGCTGTGTTATCTTTCATGGCATGATTAATTGCAGCTGCCGTCTTATGACATAGAGGTGAAATTAATTCTGGGCTCATAATTATCTGTATAGCCTTTTCTCAACTATCTTGGGGTCGGCTTCCAGTCTAACAGGACTCAGCTGGATACTAGTATTTCACATCGAGGGGCTTATCTCCCACTCCTTTAAATTGGGCAACTCTCTAACAATTGTTTTGAAGATATCCATAATCTTACTGAAAGAAAACTGTAGTATTGATATTGTAACCATATGAGATGACCAAAATCTCAAAGATTTTAATCTAGATTTGTCACGGTAACCAATAACAAAGACTATTTGTATTGATCATTCGATATCCCCATTATTGGAAGCTTGAAAGGCTGTCTGTCATTTCAGATATAACTTTGCATCTATATAACATAATTCCGGCTATAATGGACGCTAATAACATCAACCATCGACATCGAATAATCTGGCTAAGTGTATTGGCTACTGCACGTTGTACCGGCATTAAAGGCGAGCGCTCACCGACGGAACGGCATGGCACAGGATTATTTTAATAGCCTTAGCGCTCTTGTTTCGTTGATGTCGTCACAAGAAGAATGTTTAAAAAGCATTGGCTGCAGCAGGATCGCATATGCTCATGTCATGTTATTTGACAAGTATCCCGCGACATCTTTTGGCATGCCACGAAAAGATTTGACAACCCGAAGCATTCCTTGCCATTTAAACTTTGCAGTGCCGTCCCGTTAGTGAACGCTAGCCATAATGTGTCCTTCCATAGAAAAGGTCAAAGCTCTTAACAGACATTACTGAATAGATGCTGATGACGCATTCACACTAACTCATATTTTACATTTTACACGCAAGACATAAGTGGATAGGTCAGTATACAGTACAATAGCGTAGGATTAAATGCTCGAGGCACAATATGACACCTAGATTTTGTTTTGCTGAGTAGTTTCGTTAGATAAAGTGTGGGACGGAGGACATGTTGAATTAGTTTAGGTGTTAATTATAAATTCTGTTTATTTTTCTTTAACCAGACTGTTTGTTTTTCAAACGAGATAGCGCCCTTTGTGTGAGCTTTATTGCAAAATAAAATTGCGTAAAATATAATAATGAAACAGGCCGGTTTATCACAATGCAAGAATATTTTTTTTCACGAAGAAGAAAATTGAACGTTGATGTTTGCTTAGCTCGGGTTGACAGTATTAAACCACTACACGTCAAAGTTGAGATGTTAGTAAAGTGAGTAAAAGTTAAATAAATGTATTTTTCTCAAACATGCTTGAACATTCGAGCATTATTTTGACAACCTTCTTCGGAATAAATCGAAATTGCGGTACTGGTCGAATACATGCGAGCGCCTGGCCGGTAATGTTTGTATGAAAATCCATTTAAATGTCGTGTTTAGCAGCCAAATAAATTATAATGAAAACTCATATCTGTCGTGTTATTTAAACATGGAACGAACTTTTTAGTTCATCACACGGCGACCAAGGAGGTAACTTATCAAAGATATTATTTAAATTTCGATTTGGCTTGTAAATAGAGCTGTTTAAAAAAGCAAATGAATATATTGGAGCGTGAAAATGTATCGTTGTTCGACTTTGATTCTGGAATTTATAATTAATTTACTTATTTTGAGTCTGGCTACGACAGTAATGTACTATTTTACATAGGAAGCCAAAATAAAGTTTGTCGTTGAGACAAACACTTCATTTTGGCTTACTACTAGAGAACAGACTACTAATTGCGCAGACACGACTTGCACTTAGCCTTTAAACTACTGCTCATAAATGTACCTACACACCTACCTAATGTTTCTTTTCTAATGTAAGTTTACATTCTCCAGCTAAAAGCGAGGTGTAAAGATACAACGGTACGTAAGTAGTGTCGGACTTAAGTGCTGGGTCACCACTTCACACGGCGTTGGTGTAAATTTATTGCCGGGAGCTTTGGACTAAGAGAGCGCTAGGATTACATTTGTTGAATAATTTTCACGTGAGGGTTATTCAAAACTGAGATGTGTGAGAGTAGAGTGGAAATAATAGGGAAAATTTATTGTTTATTCGTTTAAGGATTTTTGTATGGGAAGGGCCGTCGTGATGGCTGGGAGACTAAACAGCTCTCAAAAACGAGATATCACGATGACTTCTTGAGGTGTTTTAAACATTATGATAGAGTGCTTTTTAAGTAAATCTAATGGTTACAACACACAGTGCCGGCGGCATGGCCGCCGGCTCCTTGCCGCCGGGCAAGCCGCAGCGCGCCTGGCCCTGCCGCACAAAGCCGCACAAAGAAACTCAAAGGAAAGGAAAGGTCAAAAGCCGGAAGCACGTGCCGCGCAGCAAAAGCCGGCGGCCATGCCGCCGACTTTAGCTTTTTTTAGCTTTTCCTACACACAGGTGTAGGAGCCATAAGATGGCGGATGACGGAAAACGACTTGGGGAGCCTCGACGTAGAATCCATTTGAAAGTAAAATCGTCAAACCGCACAAAGCAAGGGTAGTGATTAATGGCCGTTTCTTCTCTGTATGAGAATAGCCTTCAATCTGCAGTGGGATATTAGGCCAGTAAGTATTTTAGTATGGACTAGAGGTAAAAGATATGTAATGCTGTTCGTTGGTAAGCGGATCACTTGAGAACGGCTGGACCGATTTGGCTATTCTTATTTTAAAATTATGCGTAATAGCCCGAATTAGACTGTTTTGGAAAATAAACCCGGAAAATTGGAAAATTCGGGAAATCTGAAGGTGCTCTTTTTATTGCTAATAAGAATTCAAGACTGTATTGAAACATTGACAGGACAATGTTTGTCGGGTCAGTTAGTAACTAATAGTTACCAATATCGTGTCGACATCAATAAAATATTTGTATAGAAACAGCATCCCCATGGTTTTATATGAAAGAAAACAATTGAAGCACGAACATTTTCACAACCATTTTCATATCGACATAAACTAACGAAAGTAAAGAAAACTCGCAAATGTAAAAATCCATTTTAAAATAGTGTTTCATTTTGTACAATGGCATCAATTGTTAAAAACGTATTTACCTGTAATAAAGCGCGCGAAACATCGTCAGTTTAACGCTTAATAAAATTAAAGCTCTTTTATTTCAATGCTACAGTAATCCTACAACTTTTTATTACGCAATTATGTGTTCTGTTTGATTTCGTGTTAAAAAAAAGACACGTGTAACAGCAGTTTAAATAACGTGAGGAAAGTTCAAGGTTGTTCAATACGTTTTTACATAATTAAATTATATATATATGTATATGCAGCAGTGGTGGCCCAGTGGTAACGGCCCCGACTTACGAGTTGTAGGTCGTGGGTTCGAACCCAAGCAGGCGCTTTACTTTGTGTAAATAATTTCATCACCACTGCTCTCAAAACGGTGAAGGAAAACATCGTGAGTAAACCGGCATGTCTTAGAACCAAAAATTCGAAGACAAGTGACATCTACCAACCCGCACTGGGCCCGCGTGGTGGATTACGGCCCACTCCCTCTCACAGAGGGGAGGCCTGTGTCCCAGCAGTGGGAACATTAATAGGCTGATGATGATATATGTATATATTGTGCGATATGATTTCGTATGTGGTAAGGCCTGTAAACTACATAGTTAGCTGTTCAAAACATGTTCCTAGTGAATAAGGCAAACGGAGGAATGTGAAGCCAAGTCTGAGGCACATGGACGGCATAAAAAAACTCTGACATCAGGTTAGTCACTAACCACACCCACGAAAATGAAAGGAGATGGCAAACGCATAGGTATGCAGTTTAAATCTTCTTCTTAGCGTATCGATGCGAATGAGGAAGTTGTGAAAACATCGGACATCGTCCTGCGCATTCAAAGGCTAAGTTCCGGAAGGCCTCCGGAGTGAATGGCATAATCAGTGGAACAAATTAAACATCTCTGCCCAGTATCTGTGTCGTAGTCGCTGCAATTTTTTAACCACTGCCTGCCCACTGCAAGCATATTTCGCTATCGCGTTCTATCCTTCTATTCTGGAGGAGATCAAAGTTAAGCTGGGTACAAATTATCGGACGCGTCCGCGGACTTTAACTGTCAGTTCGAACGTGAATTAACGTGATCGTAGGGAACTGACAGTTACTGTCAGTTCGAACGTGAATTGACGTGATCGTAGGGAACTGACAGTTACCTACTGTCAGTTCGAACGTGAATTGACGTGATCGTAGGGAACTGACAGTTAACGTCCGCGGACGCGTCCGATAATTTGTTCCCAGCTTTATAGGTTAGTTTATCGTCGATTAGATAGCTAAGCGTCAGATAATTTTACTATCTGACATTTACGATTTTTCCACTATTATTGATACTGCCTGTAATAATTACCTGAAAAAGCTTATTCGAAATTCTGCAATATTGTGTTATAATTATATTGGTTACAATCAAAGCGCAACAGCATTTTACGCACCACAATTCTGCTTCCTCTTGGTGTCATGTATTAAATTGTTTTATCCTGTATAGTCCTATAAAATATTACAAAAACAAACAAATAAATAAAATCCGCCATATTTTTAAGAAACCTGCTAGTTTATTGGACAGAACATTCGGTCGCCGACCACCCAACATGGCATTCAACGTATGATATATGATGGCAAGCTAACTGCGCGGAAGTTCCACATTTGTATGGGAAGTCGTAATTTTATGTGTCCCAGTGCCTACACAGAATAAATATTACGATAGTGTTTTGTTGTAAAAATTTCAATAAAACTGTCTGTACGCATTTCCTTTGGTCCTTTTGTCTTGATTGTTCCTTTATTGTCTTTTTTTAAAGTGAAAACTTCTCTTAATACGTTGAGCTAGATGGTAGGGGGAAATTTTATGGGTTTACGTCACCGACATGCTAATAATAACAGTATATCTGTAGCTATAAGGTGAACACTATTATTTCATAGTTTAAAATGTTCACTTTGTGGTCCCAGTGACTACCTATTTGTTAAAAAAAATTGATTGGCCCATCAGTGTCTTTTCTTTATTTACTAGTATAGCTAAAGAACTTGCTTAAATGAAAAACTACACAGATAAGAAAAAAAACATAACCTATTTCTATTTAGTCCCTACTTCATTAGTATCTCTTCATCATTCCCTTGCCTTTATCCCAATTTATTTGGAGCCAGTGCAACATGTCTTTTTCTTCCATCTTTTGTCGAAAGCAAAGTATTATACGGTATAAGCTACTAAAGTTATTTCTTTGAATCTTTCCACAGTACCCACAATAACAATTCAAAAATGAGGCCGAAAAAAAAAATATACGAGCGAGATTTTCTGTAGTTGTATAAGATGTGTAACATCTGACATCTCACTTTGGTAATAAGAAACATTAAGGTAATTTAAGCAATATTAAAGGGGCGGTGCCTCGTCAAGGTCGTTTCTGACGGCCCAACTCTGGCACGACGCGCGCTCTTTTTTGGCTGTGTTAAGTAAACACAGCCAAAAAAGATTTCTTTCTTTTCTTTCTTTTCTTTTCTTTCTTTTCTTTCTTTTCTTTCTTTTCTTTCTTTTCTTTCTTTTCTTTCTTTTCTTTCTTTCTTTTCTTTCTTTTTTTCTTTTCTTTCTTTTCTTTCTTTTCTTTCTTTTCTTTTCTTTCTTTTCTTTCTTTTCTTTCCTTTCTTTCTTTTCTTTCTTTTCTTTCTTTTCTTTCTTTTCTTTCTTTTCTTTCTTTTCTTTTCTTTCTTTTCTTTCTTTTCTTTAATTTCTTTCTCATTGGTCGTATCAAATCGCTCGCGCTTCTTCGGCAGCCTGTGTCACACTTCCGTCCCCTTTTCAAGAAATCACTCCCATAGATTTGATTATATAGATTTTGATTTTAGAAATGCGAGAGGAAAGATATTACACATCAAAAACACAAAAACAACTAGAAAACACGCAACGATCTTATTAGGTGTTACACATAAAAATAAAGAAAACATTACGGTTACAAACGTACCAAATAATACAGTTATTAAGCATAGCTCTTAGTAATAAAAGGTTGGAACGAGTCACGTACTTACAATCAAGTGGAATTGAACACCTAGAGATCCTGGACTAGACTGAAAGAATGCTGGTTGTGCGAGATTAAGTGGACAGGCGTGATCTTGTGGTCAGAGGTATAATAGTTATGTCTTAGTGGTAGTTAGTACATTATGTAATAGATAGAAAATAATGTTTATTAGAGCAGTGGTGGCTCAGTGGTAACGGCCGTGACAACGAGTTGTAGATCGTAAGTTCGAACTCAGACAGGCGCTTTACTATGTGTAAATTATTTCATCACCACTGCTCTCAAAACGGTGAAGGAAAACATAGTGAGAAAACCGGCATATCCTAGAGCCAAAAATTCGAAGATATATGACATCTACCATCCCGCACTGGGCCCGCGTGTTGGATTACGGCACATTGCCTCTCAGTTCTCACTGAGAGGACGCCTGTGTCCGACTAGTGGGAACATTACAGGCTAAATATGCTAATGTTTATTAGCGCTTTTCCATTTGAAATTTCTGAGTAGTAGCCTGGAGTCTGAACTTCTGCGCGGTTGTTGGCAATAGGCTCGCCCCCTATTACATAGGACATAAACTTAAATAAAGAAATGTGGAGGTACTATACACGAAAAAAATTGTTAAGGCATTGTTTTTAAATGTAACACAAAACAACATAAACTTTCACTTGTATTCTTTATAAGGGGTAGGCAAAGAGTTCGCCAGTTATGTAAATGCCAGGTATGTTAATTTGTGTAATGTATCGTGTGTTGAGCTAGGAATGCCGGGGTCGCATTATCGGTAATGCACACACAATTCGGATTGTGTCAATCGTGACGCCTTCTGACACAGTGTATAGCTAATCAAACCTCATTATGATTTGACGTAGTCCTGAATAGATTCGTTTGATTGGTATATCCCGCGTCACCATACAACACGACATAGTAATGTGTCGATGGCTTGACAAAAAATCAACAGGCTCAAATTCAGCAATTGAGTATTTTTAAGTGATAGCAGTTACTGACTATTTTTAAATGACAATTTGTTCAACCCGGGGATCGAATCCCACGCTCAGCAGTCGCCCTTGTGACTACTAGACCAAGGTGAATACCTCGACCTTGTTACAAATACACTGAACTCGATTTAAACAAAAGAATCCAATCCTGTATCTAATTATAATTAAAGCCAACTTTCACGCTAAGATTACTAAGATTTACGTTCAAACGCCCCTGAATTCGCCACCCTAACATAATTTCAGCTTTAATCTAGAATTCGCTTTTTTATTTTCTAATTCCACTGAGTAAGACTACAGACAGTACCTATAAAATACACGAACAAAATAACAGCAAAATGTATCGAATTTTAACTTTTGAAACTTGAGGAAACTAATTACTAAATTGTTTTTGAAGATTGAATTAGGTTGCCTTCTTATTCATTGTAATGAATTAAGAGGAAGCTACAATCTAATCTTGTTAGTGATAATAAATTCTGTTAAGTAATAAGGAAATCTCTGCTATCTACTCCTTAGTTAGGAAGGACTTTGAATAGTTGATCGATAAACACAGGAAAATATCCCAGGAATAAGTTGGTAATGGCTACCTACCTTATATCTACACTTTATAGCGGTGTATGAACTCCTTCGTTATAGCAGATCTCTGTGGCGGCTGTCGCTACGTGGCAGCCTGTGGGTCAGGTTAAAGAAAAGTGCTCCTTTGAGGGTCAAACTTTATATTTCCCACACATTTAAAAACAATACGTGCCCATATCGGAGCCTCTTGGTAAATCACTGTCATCTCTGGCCGCCACAGCGGTCTGCTATTACGGAGGAGTTCGTACACCGCTATAAAGTGTAGTTATAAGGTAGGTAGCCATTACTAACTTATTACTGGGATACTTTCCTGTGTTTATTGGTCTATTAGTTGAAAAAAAATATTGTTTATTATTAAAACATGTTTGTATTTTTGTTTGTAAACTCAAAAACCACTGGAACGAATTTAAAAAGTCACCAGTAGAATGCTTAATTATCAAAGAGTAACACAGGCTATGATTTATAAAGCTATCGCGCGGGCGAAGCCACTGGCGGAAGCTAGTTTTGTATAAAAGTATATAATTATTATAAGATATTTATGTTACATTGAACTACTCCTATTTTAAAGTGGACTAGCGGTTTACATGCAGTATGTCCAAGCTAAAAGGCCAACCCGCTCACTTGAACATCCCACAACACAAACTGAAATAAAACCATAATCAATTATACAAAAAGAAACCTTTAATCATCTCAGACAAGCGACATTGCTGAAATTTAGCAACAAAATATATATCACAGACTATCTCTGCGAGAGCTTACCAGCCGTGTTTGGGCACCTAACATCCCAAGTCGACCAACAACAGCGCCCTGGAAGCTTTCCAACCACAAATCGCGGAATTTATTTGCCTTCAACCGTTGCTAGTGCATCTACGTGGGCAGTATACAAAATGCATTGGTGTAAGGAGATAGGGCTGCTAGATACGGCAATAAAACGCAATTTTCAAGTCCAGAGAGTCAATCAAATCATTGCATTGTTGACATACTATGAGACAGCAGCTGATGTGCTGTTAAACTGCCCGGTGGTCGCCACATACAGGGCAAAGTACTTCGGTAACCCAGGTAACTTACGTGAGATTGTCAGTGACACCAAGACGTTGCTGGCCTTCTTTGAGAAGCTGGGGTGCATCGAATAATCGATTTTCCCACCCGTACGCAAAATACGCGCTTTGACGTGGAGTTGCGGATACCAGCCCGTATTACCTATTACCTATTGTTGACATACCTAACCATTAAATGCGAGTCGTACATCGTTCTCACTTAAAATTATAAATTCAACATGATGTTACTAATATTTTTGTAACAATATCATTTAAAAGAGTGTCCAAGGAGTTTCTTGCCCGTTTTTCTCCATAGCTACCTACTACGCTTTGGAATGGGAACTAGCTTCATATTTTCTGTACTGACTGCCTTCTCGACAGTTCCAAAGTGCCTGTGAATGGTTTAATTGAAATTAATGCTTTGAATTTCAGTAGGTAGCAGAGTAAGCAAGCTGAAATTGCAGTAGACTGGCCATGTTTGTTGACGGACTGATGACCGGTGGACCAGACGAATCCTGGAGTGGAGACAGTGTACCAGCTAGATGAACTGACGACCGTCAAAAGGTAGCTGGGACAGACTGCAGAAGGCGGAGGATTTAATGTTGTGACGCAGCCTGGGAGAGGGCTATGTCCAGCAGTGGGCTGCGATAGGCTGAGTTGATTAAAATGCGAGTATATTCAAGTACTTAATAAAAAAAACGTGATTACATATATCGTACTAGAGTTTTGTGGTGTGTGTTTTTAAAGCACCTACCTTTGCCTGTAATTTTCTGGTAAACACAGACTTGGGAGTCGGCTTAATTAAATCTGCTTACTAAAAAATATGTCATAAATGGCTGATTTCCTCGTAAAGTAGTAGGTCCACCTGAAACATAAAATAATGTGGTAAAGAGTTTTACACTAACTGCATCATTCTTCCTTTCTTTAAATCTTCTTGAAAAATTAAAACTTTTATTATTTCATTTGTTGTTCCATCTAGTTACTCTATATCTTAGTCAACAGACTTGTAACGGGAGGCCGTATTTTACTCAGTTCAGTTATGGCGTTGCAACTCAAGTATTGGGTGATAAATAAAGTCACAATACATTCGAGTTTTATCTACCGATCGTTTAGTTTTAAGTGAACAGTTTTGTTGGAGAAAAGAACATATATTTTCGACCTTTGGACCAAAGTTGAATGGCATTTATTGGCATTTAGACCGGAACATAGAATTAATGTGCCTGGACGGCGGAAATTATAATTTTAACTTTTTGTATAGGAATAATTTTAGGTGATTCAGGTACGCGTATGTACCTACTGACCATCTTTAAGGTGGCAATATTTATATTTTTTCCATACAAATTTCGGGGGGGTTTAACGCCACTGTTTGACATTGTACATCCAAAGTTAAACAGAATATCGATTTGTCTCAATGTTAATTTTGTCTGTGCGGAATAAAATCTTCCTAGCCTTTTTCCCAACTATCTTGGGGTTGGCTTCCAGTCTTACTGGTTGCAGCTGAATACCAGTATTTTAAATGGAGCGACTGCCTATCTGAACTCCACAACCCAGTAACTGGGTAATATGATACCCCTTGGTAAGACTGGTGTCAAACTTTCGGGCTTCTGACGACTCGTAACGACTGGCAAAGATCCACAAATGACAGCCGGGACGAACGGCTTAACGTGCTTTCCGAGGCACGGAGGAGTCTCGGTATGTATAGATGGTCACCCATCCACTGACCAATCCTGGCAAGCGTAGCTTAACCTGATGGATCGATCCGTGCGACTTGTTATTACTTAGCCACGAGCTCCTCGTGTCTGTGCGGAATCAGAATAGTAAAATAATACGCAAATATATATTTATGTGCAAAATGTGGGTGTCCTATAGGTACACCTCTGCCTTACCGTTCGGGGAAATACAGGCGTGATGTTATGATGTTTAATTAACTGTATATGGAGCTTCAAACAGACACCTCTATTATATATAATTATAATATATGTAATTAAGAACTAGTTAATTATGGTGCTGATAACAAGGTGTATTATAATCAAAATAATTATATCCAATTTGCAATTAGAATGGTTTCCTTGAAGCAATTACTCTGTTTATTAGAACTATGGATCGACTTATGTATTTTTTTCACAGAATTTTTTTGGACAGCTTGTAGCGGTTACACCGCGACATACGAACTACACAGCAAAGACATGACGTCACAGAATTCCTGCATCGCTCAGTTAGAGTTTACCGAGCGAAAAACATAGATAAGACTATCCGAAATCAACTTATGGGCAGTTGCCCGCCAGACGTAAAACCCGTCTGGTCGGAGGATCCTCCCTTTTCTATGGTGGATGAGTGAACTTTACACCCTGTTCCTATACCCCTAAAAGCTCAGACCGAATAAAAAACCAAGACATAGCGCTGTGAACAATACAGCGAAGCATGTCAAAACTACACCTCCGCTCTGTACATACACGCTCACACGCACACATTTACAACCATTTACAATCAAACTACACCACACTAAGTGCACACATGTTTACGAAACCGGCCTTACTTCACTGTTGACAGCGCCTCTGCCTTGGTTTTTTATTTAGTCTGAGTTAGGCAGTAAATAAATTTATTTTACTTAAAATGTGAAAGGATGTTCATTTTGACAAACATACATAGCTATTTCACGTTCTTCCTGAAATAACAGCCAAAAAAGTTTCCTTGTAACATTATTTCTTTATTATCGTAGCCCGACTTCAAAGACTAAATTTGGTCCTTCGAACGTGTCCGTTCCATTATACTCTTACCTTCGTTTCCTCCCAATTATTATCTATATGTAGGGATAGGTACATATCACTCAAATCGACCTTTGACCTGAAGACTTAATTATCATCGTAATTAACGTTAGTACAGTATAATTACATTAATTTCCATACTTTATTAAGGTCCATGGAATTACGGAGGGTGTATTTAAAATAACACGTTAACTTTAGCGGGAGTCCGACAAAAAAATACAGTGTACGGTGGCTCAAAACAACTGTTTAATTTACCTCGGAAATGTTTATTATCTTTAGGGAAATTTAACAGAATCGTGACTCGGTTGTTGAATACTGTATTTTCATCAAACGTTCGCTCCCGGCATCGGGGAGCGTTACAGCTTTTTTATTGTAATCTTCATCAAATAAAATTTGAAGTCGTTTTTAAAACGTGCATGAGTTAATGGAGGATTTCGAGGTTTTATGTCGGTTAAGCTTAGTCTGGAACATTTAGATTTAGGCAAATTATTTTTGTCATGAATATTTTTTTCTTAGTCTTTGTGTTGTGATGTTCACACTGATGACAACACTGACGGAAAATTAGTACAGAATACATATATCAGAATAGAAGACATTTTCTCTCTACCTACTAGAAGGAGCCTTGCCATGGCCTTATGAGCGTTTGTCCTAAAAGTAGGCATCGTCGCAAATAGCTGTCAAATATGTACCTGTTTTGAATAATTTGGCAAAACACAGAATTTGATGATGTACCCGTTTTAGTTGTAAAAAAGGCATTTGGAAAGCTTCTAAATACTTTTTTACGTCTAAAACTAATTATTCAGTGTTAAGATATTAAATAGTGCATTTCATAATCAATAGTCTAGTTCGCTAGTCAGCCACATTTCTTATTTCTTTAAAAGTAATATTTTCAAATGAATCAAAACAGGGAAATATTTGACATTTATATTCGACGTTGCCCACTTTTGGTATAAATGCTCTTATGAGTAATTTATTGCTTAAGGTACCTACTATAAAATAAGAAGAAAATAAACCTGTAGAAACATAGCAGAACAAAGTATGTATAAATCACTTATTATTTTACATACTCCGGCGCTATATCTAAACAAACATCACCAAAACGCATTTGAGAGCCCGAAAAAGTATTCGCTCAAGGTTTTTCTCCGTTGTGTTGACGAGACGAATAGACGATCTTATTCAGCCCTGTCGAATGTATGACGTGTGAATTATTCATAGAATATTTTATCTTTTCAGTGCGAACAGGGAATCATGTATGTTTTAGGGAGTTCATACTCGGATCACGGCATTTTCTGTCTCAATGAAAGAACCCAGGAGTTTCAATAACGCTTTTGTTTTTTCTTTTTTTGGATTGAGCAGTTTTGCAAGGTTGTTCGAAAGTAGAATTTTTAATTTAGAAGCTAAGATGGTCTCGTTCACTTGACGTTTAGATACTAACATAAACGAAAACACAATAACTGTTGTCATAATTTTATGTACATTTAGTGTCAATCACAGTACAATCTAGTTTTATTACAATTTTGGATTCAAACAGTTTGATCTTTTAGCCAACAATAGTGGAAGACTTCGCTTTAGAGATAAGCTTCTTAAACCGTTAAATATTCGATAGTTCGAGGCAGCTACGGCACTGTTCAAACTGCCAGTTGTTGTTCCGACTGAATAAATTTTATTTTCCATCTACTAGTACATAAGGACCAATAAGAAAAGGGTAAAATATTTTTATAACTGATTTGGGTTTTATAAAGATAACACTCCGAAGGAAAAATCATTCTACCATAATTTAAATTCTTAGAAATTTTAAGAAAAACAACAGGTAAAAGTAACTTACTGGTTTGCTTCCTTTTTTTTTAAACGCCTTCAAAAAACGGATATTTTTTGTGTTTATATTTCTCGAGATTTTGGGCTGTGCTCTATTTTAGTATTTTAAGTTGGTGTTCCGTACCTCAAAAAGAAAAAAAAAGAAAACCTTATAGAATCACTTTTTTGTCCGTCTCTCTGTCTGTCAAGACCCTTTTTCTTAGGAACGCGTGGAGGAATCAAGTTGAAATATACCAAATACGTACATAATTAGCAATCTATTTCAAAACGATTCAGATTCTGATTGATCGTATATTACGTAATCAGGATAAGTTAGTTTTAACGTTAAGGGTATTTCAAGAAAACACGTATTTTAAAAGATTAATAATTTAATAATCCATAAAATAGTAAAGGTTTCAGGAAAGTACGCTTGATAGCTTTTGCGTATCAGTTTTTTATCCGCGTTAGGGTCGGGCCACACCTGCCGAACGTTCCGCGGCGGAACGTTCGGTTGAATACGCTCCTAATGTTTTTCAAGTTACCTATGACACATCAGCCGAACGTTACGTCCATAGAAATATGACGCGACGGAGCGTTCCGCCGCGGAACGTTCGGCAGGTGTGGCCCGACCCTTAGACATAACTTTACAAAATAATTTCATTATGTAATACAGGATGGAAGGGTAAACACCGTTGTCACTCAAACTATGGGTAGTTGGCTTAAATATAAACATAACATAACCGTATATTATATTCCTATATTAAGTTAATAAAAAATTCTCTAATTAACATATATTTCTCCCAAATCATTAACACTACTTGTTTAGACGTAATTTTCAATCATTAAAATTAGGTTATCGTCGCCTTAAATACTGATATTCAGCGGCATCCGGTTTAACTAGAAACCGACCCCAACATAGTTGGGAAAAGGGTAGGCAGATTAATTGATTTGTTTGTTCAGCTTTTATGTTCGACGAACGCCTACACTAAATTCGAAGGGTGCCATGTTGCAGAAAATCTATTACCGAGCCCAAGCCTTTACCTCTAAATCTAGGTAGGTTCTATTTCAGCAAAAATAAAATTAATCTCAGCCAATAAATAATATCGGCAGTCTTCCAATGTTTAGTGATCGTGATCGGGTATTGCAACAATGCCTTGGAAGCCTTCCAAACGCATCACGAACATCATATTTTAAAACGGCAACGACGTCGCTTTTTAGTCTCTGACAATTATTGCTCTATTTTAAAAGTGTACCAAACGAATCAGTATTTCTGCGGTTTATTTGTGCCATTTGGTAGTTTTCTGAACAAAGTTTATCATTAGGGGTGAACACTGAAAATCAGCGCAGTGCAGCATGCTGAGTGGAAGCCTTCTTGTCACAGTCATGACATGCCAGCAGCTGCCGAGTATGTCTGTTTTGTGCTCGTGATTATATTTAAATCTTTTGTGTTTCATTTGAGTGATCTACTCCAGTTAATTATCTTTTTTAAACACGTATTTCTGTGACAAATAAACTTATTTTTCTTTCTTTCTTTGTTTCATAAGTTACTTTAGCTGGTGGTTACGTTTATTAGTATACAAGAATAGTAGGCCAAGCAACTAAACCATCATTTTTAATTTTATGGGCGTCAATGATCATAGCTGTAAGAATTTGCACAGGATTAAAGTCATAAAATATTCTACAAATAAAAAAATGGACTACATCAGTTTGTCCAGTAATAAATTTAAAATGATATGAAATTGATTAAAGACGAAAAGTATCCACTAAATCACTGCCAGGCTACAAATAAAAACTGTCTTAGAAACTATATTGATTGCTACTGACACTAGTCGTAGAAACACTTAAAATGATCAAGTTATAAGCTTTTGTACATTTCTGTCTTCTTTTTCTCTTAAACCCTTCGTCCACAACGCTACTCAAAAGTAACGAGAGAGACGAGACGAGAGGAGATGTGTTTTAAATAACCAATAGAATTTCGTTATTCACACATCTCATCTCCACTCAGCTTCAGTGGAGACCACTGAGCGGAGATGTATCATATTTGTATGGTGCGATCGAAGCGGAGATGTGAGCTGTAAATGTGAGCGGTTCCTCGCAAGCTGACAAGCGCGTAGCGGAGAAAAGAGGAAATGTGAGCGGCGTGCAGTGAGCGATGCCGCTAGTTCCCCCCCGCGTCACATCACACACATCACCGCTCCAGTCTACCCAGTACGCATCTCCGCACAGCTTCGGTAGATCATTTTTTATTCGAAAATCATATCTTATTTAAAGATTATTAAAATAAAATCAAGATTACTCGGCTTTTTTATCTAAAATAAGTATTTACAGCCAATAAAAAAATTGTTTATTATTCAGCCCCAAGATATTTTTTCTCTGGATCAATTATTACTTTAGTTATGAACGGAATGAGAATTGAGACTAACGCCATTTAGTTTACTGCTCGAATATTCTCAAAAGCGCACTCGATATACAACTTTAGCGTTAGCGCTTAGCAGTTATTGGAGTGGTGGGGTGCATGAAAGAAAGAAAGAAATAAAATGCGTTTATTGGCATTAAATCAGAAAAATACACCTTATAACTAAAACAGAAACCATAGATTATAATGCCAAAAGGGTCTCAGCTCAGCATAATGTCAGATGGCAACACACAGTGTACCACCTGACGCTGATTTTCAGCTGCAACCCACGAGTGCCATACGCTTGAGTATGAAGTGCGCGCATGGGGCGGAGCTTGCGTGGAAATTGTCTTTAGAGTCAGATTTGGGCAGGCTATAGCGTGTGTGTACCAGCTTATAACTTGCGCCAAATATCTTTTAGTTTCTCAACATCGTCCAAGAGCGTCTAAGTTGACATCACGCGCAACAAATATGTCGGGCCAACACACAAACTTTAGTAACTTTGTTTGGATTTCTTGTAGCAGTCTCGCAACTTTTTAATTGGCTTTTGTTATATCGCATGTCGGCTTAGTTTCGGCTCTTTACGTTGAACAGAGATTGGTTTTGTTAATAGTTTCGTTTTTTAATTTTGGGAGTAGATTGTGTGGATAAGTAATAATATTTTTATTTATTTATGGCCAATCTATGATCACTACTTCATGAGGTGGGTACTCGAACTCGGTTTGCAATCGGACGTGAAGCAGGCATAGACAATGATTTTGGTCCCATTAAGCGCTCTGAAAAGTCCTAAGTTTCTGCATATTTCCTTAGCAAAGATAAAGATAAAACAACAAACAATGCTGCTTATTATTGCACAAGTTTAAAAAGTTCTCTGAGAGGAATGCAGTTTATAGGTAATGGGGAGATCGAGCTAAATAGCTTTTTGTTTGTGGTGGCTTGAGTGTGAAAAAGTGGGTAGACGCCCACTCTTTACTCCGACGTCGTGTAAATTTATCTTTTTTTTATTTATCTTCTTTTTTTAATATAAACTAATATAAAAAAAAGAGTTTTGTTGTATGTTTGTTTGCGGCTGAACGGATAAAAATGAAAATTGCCAAAAGAGTAGACCATAGCCGGGTTAAGATGTAATATACTTTTTATCCCGATATTATTTATTTATTAAAAACCCACATCAAACGTGTCCTTATAAAGAAAGCATATTATAAAATTATATGTTTTAAGACTATGTTGAAGACAAAGAAGATTGGCAATAATTCCCTCTGCACATGTGGCTTCTCTGGTACCTCATTAACGGCAAAATATGTAAGAGTCTATTAACTGCTCCCAAATTACCAGATGTGAGAACGCTGTAGGCTTAGTGGACTGTAGACTTGTTGACCATCTTCTATTTTGTTAAGTACTTGGTACTTGTAGAAAGACCTACACTGTCCTCCCATACCTAATAACACTGTTTTTTTTTTATTTTTGAAATTATTGTAAAAGCCAATTATTTTTAAAAGAGTTTCTTGGACTTTCTTGCCGGCTCTTCTCCATAGGAAACGACCAATTGGAACCGTGCGTAGCTTCTGACGTTTCATAAGTTGTAGGTTTATGGTGAAATAAAATATATAGATTTTTTTTTTTAATTTTGAATTAAAACTTTATGCACAAGATCAAAAAAATACCGTACAAAGGCGGACTTAATGCCTGAGGCATTTTCTACCAGTCAGTTAGGGTGATGCAGAGACAAAACATGGCAGGTGCAACATAAGGGATTGATAAACAAAATTTCGGATTCGGACAAATAAATAATCATTTCATTTCATTTCATCATAAAACGATAATAACTATAAATACATACATACAAACATAAATATAAACAAAATAAACTTTGTCAGGAGAAATAACGATCGGTAGAGGAGAAATAACGATCAGTAGAGGAGAAAACGAATCCAGCAATTCACCGCTGGGATGTTTCAGCCAACTTCTTACGTATAAGCTCACGTACCTTCACTTTAAAAGACAACCGACTGGTTACCATCCTGATGTTCAGAGGTAGCGCATTCCAAAGAAAGACAAAAAAAACCACGATATACCCACGGGATCGAGACTTATGCCGGGAAACCGCGAAGCGCAGCTACTAAATATATAAAAAAAAAATCAACTGCCAGGCGTTAGTTTAGCAAAATCTCGAAAACGGCCTAATTGTATTTTTTTTTTTTTCGTTTAGGACCAAAGAAGCAGCCGAAAAATCAAATTTTGTGTCATGTGGTACGAAGTTCACCTGATCATCTAGTTCTAAATAAATGTTAAAGCCATTTATTTGAAACGTGACGTTATTGAGCAGTTCCATCTTCACTTCCATTCATTCTAAGTATAAACTGCAGAATCCGAAGTTCTTCAACTCCATTTTAAGGACACCGTAACCAACTTTTGCCTTTTAAATGGTGGTTCTGCTTATACCGTCACACATGCAAATCATAGATTCACTTTATCACCGAAAAAATTAAGTCAAACCATTACGTTAGAATTAAATATTCAGGCTTCACGATGGCGCTGCTTTCATCACATTTCTCAGAAAAAAAAAACATTAATTAAAAATATTAAAATAAATTCGACAAACATCATTATTTAGCTTTTATTACTCAGGAAAACAGCAAAACAAATTGCAGTAAAAGTTTTATTGTCTACGGTTAAAATTGCGTTTCGGAAAATTCTGCCAAGCTGCAATCAGATTTATACTACAACGAGTTATATGAGCATTTTTTGGCAGCACACGCTTGTTCTAAACAAAAAGTTTCTGTCGGGGACTCTTCTCACTAGACGAGATAGTTCTGGCTTCGTTTATGAAATTAGTTTCTTGTATTGGAGACTTTCTTATTGAAGTTTGTTGGAGACCTAACACGAAGACTAGAAGTGGTCTGCCCACATCTCGTTAAATAAAACTTGCTCAGGTCTTACAAGAATCTTGTTGTTCGAGGATATGTTTATCTTGGGCACAACCAGTGCGAAAATAAATGAAGTTTTTTGCGGAGACACGACTTAGTTTCCCATAATAATATGGGAAACTACGTCATATTTCCTGGTTTATAAAGTTCAAAGACGAAGTGCGATTGTCACCATGGGCGTAGCGAGGTACGGGCAGGGAGGGGCAGCTGCCCTTTAGAAGAGCGGTCGTTCGCTGGTAAACTGTAATTCTGACGAGCTTCATAGCTTGCAACGCTTCATAATAAGACCTAAGAAAGCCTAACAGGCTTGAAGCCTGGCATGTGAAATCCAACAATACGGGATGTGATCTCTAATTTAAAAAAAATTGGTCTGTCCCCCTATATACAATCCTGGCTACGCCCTTTTTGTCACTAAAGAAACTAAACGCGATAACAAAATATCTAACTTCGTTCAAGATCTGTAAAGGTACCATTCCGTAGAAGACTGGCAACTGCTGGCGACGCGCGACGTGTCGCCGCGACACGACTGGTTTTTATGAATTTCTATGAAATCCTTCCATAGCAAGCGACACGTCGTTTGCAGACCAAGTCCATCAAGTAGTGCCGCGAACGCTCGAGCAGTAACACGTTTTTCAATTTTTTATCTACCGACTGGAATTCGGGCTGTTCAAATTCAAAATATTTTATTTCAAATAAACCTACATGGGCACTTATGAAATGTCAGAAGCTACGCACGGTTCCCATTGGTCGTTTCCTATGGAGAAGAACTGGCAAGAATCTCCACGGTTACTCTTTTAAAAATAATTGGCTTTGACAATTTTTTCATAAAACAGTGTTATTAGGTTGCTGTCGCCTCAACTCGGCGCCTGCAGTTGCCACCTGCGGTCTGGTACGGAATGGTACCTTAAGTGTCAATATTCCACAACAATGATTCATTGATGAAATTCGCCGAACCTACAGAGTGGAAACTTTTGTAGTTAGATGGTCAACAAATTAGAAAGTGATCTGCTCAGCCAATATAATGGAGTTCTCTGAGTTACACTTTAGCTTCGATGTGATTGACAGGTAACCCAAGTTGCCGGTATTCTCCACAAGATAACCACAAACCACAAATCGGAAACAGTAGGATAATATAGTGTCGGATGCTTTAAGTCTTGATGAGATTGGGAATTTAAATGAATTTGTAGATAAGATTTAGAGTGGAAAATGTTCAGATTCATTTGCGTGCTACTTTAGGAATCTATGTCGTACGACTAGCTTTATGCTTTCTTCCTCAATTACCATCAAATATCTCCAGACTTTCTGCATAAACAACCAATCAGCGTCAACAAAACAGTTCCTGATATAGACAAACACCAAAATAGTGAGTAGTACTCTTTAGTTTTTAACCGTGGCACCAGCAGACAATGTTGTTCAAATACTGTCGTTCCGCAACTCTTGGTTCGTTAGCGGCCACGTTCTGAATCACGGTGCACCCGCAAAATAAAGTTGCCACAGCAAAAATAAGCTTTATATATTTTTATGTTTACATTGTACAAGTTGGCTGCATAATGTTTTGTCTGTAAATCTCCCTGTACGTTTTATGGGGGTAGGATGTTATTAAAATGTTCTGTGTTAAGAATTTTGTTGGGTTTTGTATTGATATTTTTTACGTTGGTTTAATATTATAGTCCGCGTGTTTTGTGTACGTGATTCTAAATGATTTACTGAACGTGGTTTTTAGTCAAAACTGGTATGAATTATTATGACTGACGGAGAGGCTACTTCTCTCTTCGTTATTATCAAGCATATTTTTTAACTACTGTGGGCGTATTGTGGGTAGTATAAATTAATACCCAATATAAAAACCATTTGCAGTTCAGATCAAATTATAATTTACGATTATATTAATCACATTTATTTTAGCAATTCACGCACTGTAGATACACGAGACGACTATACGGAACGCGCGATAATTTCTAAACTTGTTCACTTCTTGACCGCCACCGATGCCAAAATGTGTATTAAACCAATTATGTGCTAAGATAAAATAATATGCTTAAATTGTTCTATGTATTTATTGTAAAATAAAGGCTTTTTATTTTACTCTTATATTATAATACTTTACCTTACAAGCTTTTAAGTTGGTGGTCTTCTACATACATTTAACATCATGATCACTTACTATTTTACCATCTGCTAAATAATTACGATGTTCCATAATTCTCTATGGTATGATAAATAGACTGAAATAAAAGTTATTGTCTTGTCTATGCCTTTTTGCGCTTGCTCTCCATACATCCTTTCGAAGACACGGCAAAAAACGCCATAAAAATTTTCAACTTCACCCAGCGACGCAACTTTACGATACGATACATCAAGAGCTGTGCCCATTAGCGGCATTTCCAAACGCCGTCCATATTCTACGTGCCGGTAAAGAGCGTCACGTTGTCGCGATTATCACGCTGTACCAAAATGTTTCCAATTCAGCCTAAATGCCGTTTAGAGGACGATAATTTTTGTTTATGTTTGCTTGTCTTTGTTTATTTTGGGGTAATGTTAATATAATGATTTTGATAAAGATAATACAGGCTTGTAACTGATCCAGTGCAGGGTTTAAAGAATTATCTCATAGAGTGAATCGATGAGCATTTTTCACGCTTGTGACTGCGTGTTGACGATTTCAGTGCATTGTGCAAGTCCTTTCAATGTTTTCCTGGAACATATCCAATGATGTCTTTTTGATTAACATTATATTCAAACAATGAACCTGGCGTTTTGCTTTCTTTGCTGTAGCTATCTATATGTTTTAATAATTCTCTACCTCCGAATCGCAGAACCAAAAAAGAAATCGAGAAACCGAAAATGTATCCCTTTATTATAAACCCAATCAGCTGATAACATCAAAATACCGCCATTTAAAACCGTTTTCACGATGACCGCAAAGGAATAAGAGTGAACTGGAAAACATAATACTGAACAAGGAAAATTACAGGAACAAAACACCCGAACTGTGAATAGAGGCTGCGGAGCGCAAAATTGATTGAATTTTAAACTTTTGCTACCAACTCGTTGAGTTGAGCTGCGAAATAGGCGGGCGTAGTTGTTACATATTGTAATTTATTTGAATAGGAAAGGTCACATAAATGTAAACGAAGGTTGGACTTTTCAATATTACGAAGAAAACCTGTTTATTTATTCAAATTATGACTTATAACACTAAAGAGCTTTTATGATTTTGTGCAGTAAATGGGACTAATGAATGAATAGATTTATTGATTAAAAAATCATGACAGTAATACGATGTTTGAAAGTGGAAATACCAGCATCGTATGGTATATAAGGACATTCATCGATTTTTTTATTGATTTTCAAAAGGGTCCGATTCGTAAGCATAATCTGTGGGCTTGTAATTAAATGCATGACTATGGACGATGCAAAAAGAGTGTGACAGGATCATAGCATGTAGCTATGTTGATACTGCATCCATGGGCGTAAGTTTATGTACGCCTATTATATAGATGTCGTGCTTACGCATCAGTTCATAGAAGGTTACATACACACATAAAAAGAGATTGTGATCACTAGCAAAAGCTGATATATTAAAAAAAGTAACTTTATCAAGAAACAATTTTTATGTTATATCTTTTTTTTAATAGAAATACACTGCCTGAAAGAATATAAAAAGAAGAAGAAATTAAGTATAACTAATATAGTAATAGTCAAGGTAGGAGGGAGGGATAGGTTAGTCTAGTTAATATATTAATTATACCTTATAAAAGATTTAGATTTTACAAACTGAGTGAAAACTTTTTTATGTGTATAAATAAGATAAGATAAATATCGAATATTCATACATTCTCATCCCCAGTCGTTTTAAAAGCCGTACTCTTAGACCTGTTGGCTTCCCCCACGAACAGTGGAGTTAATTACCTAACTCTCGCTTTGAAGCCCGATAGATAACTTGTAGTATGGGATGTACTTTAAAATCTTAAATGTAGTTGTTTAACTTTTGCGTTCCTACGTACGAGTATATTGAAACTTCGGAGAATTTTAAATAAGCAATCTGTAAGTATAGGATGTACGAGTACTTCTTGTGTACGTATTGTTTTGGTTGTTTATTATGTATTATGTGTGTTGTTACCTTGTGTGTTAAATTTCCGAGTAAAGTTATGATTATGTATGTGTTGAAAATACGTCATAATGTACGTGAGTAGAAATAAAGCTTTTTAAATGAAGTCAGAGTGGCTGAGCTTCTGCGTTACAGGTCACGGGTATAATTCCTGTTTGGGACATTTTTCATATGGTATTTTTAAACATAAGGCAAAATCAGACACAGCCGTTTATGTTCTTTCTCCAGAATTAGCTTACTTACTGACAGGTTATATGAGTTATGTAATTGTTTATTTTATACTCATTACAATGTTTTTTTTTATGAGTTGTATTGCAATATGTGGTTAGCTAGCGACTTCGACAACTGATACAATATTATTCTTGCCTAACTGTTGGATTTATTTTTACTTCGATGGTCCTAGTTTATCATAATTATGTGACTTCGAGTTACAGTTTTATTAGCTATATGTAAGCGGGCACGCCCTTTATGCCTGGAGGCTTTATAATTCGAGTATTAAGTTCTGTTTACGTTTTTTATTTTCGCTTGAGTATAGATTTCGATGTTTTTGTTGGTATATTAGCGTGTGCTAGCTGTCATTATGGCAAATATATTTTATTTTATGTTTTGTTTTGAGTAATATAAATTATTTGCATACTATTTGTATAGAATCAAGTTTTTTCTAACTGAACAGACAGCTAAGCTGCTGGGGAGTTTGTTACGCCACTTCTTCTTCCCAGCTAAAGCTCTAGGAAGTGGTGAAGGGCAGGCATTTATGGGGGACTGTCTTATGTAATTTTGATGTTCGAAAAGTGCTGATTCTCAGCCTAGTTTAAATAAATGAATTTTGAATTTGAATTTGCGACGAGGTATTTCAAAAGCAGGACAATATTTTCACAAAATGGGTTAAACCGTTAGTTAGTATTGGCAGCCTGAATAGATTTTATTATTACGATTCTTTGAGATTTGCTCATGAGACACAAAATCATTTTGATGCTACACTTACAATTTTCAACATCAAACAATCCTCAAAGAAAATCTACCCTTTTCACCATCTAAACAAAGAAAATCAACCGCAGTAATCCCCTTCTAAGTAGAAAACTAGAAATCAGAAACACCAGTAATTAAACTAAAAAGGATTGAACGGACTAGCACTATCCATTAGTAGTGAGGGATCGGGACTGTCTTTGTTTCTCAGTCTTTCACTTGCAAGACAAAGTGCTTGGAAGCACAAATCGTGAGCGATAGTACAATCGTTAGCAAAAGTGATTTTGTGCAAAGATTGGCGATGTGTTGTAGAACTTGTGGTGGAGCTTGGTAGTTTATATATTGCAGTACGGTAAATTGTATACTAGATTGATTTAACTTATTTTTTTAAACTTATTTGATTTTTGTAAGTACCTTTTAAAATGAACTCTTCACTACTCTTTACGGCTACTGAGGTTAGACACGTTGAGGTTAGATAACAAAACATACTTAATCATAAAGGCTTATACAGACCAGCGTGATTTGACGCGCGACGCGACACCGGTTATCGTGAAGTTTTCTTAGAAATTGTATTGTTCGTGACGCGTCGCGCGACAAATCGCGCTGGTCTGCACAGGCCTTAATGCAAAATTGTAATAAAAGTTTAATACTTTTATATATTTTAAAATTGTATTAAACCTGACTAAAAATGTTATTGGTTCCACACAATCAATATTTCGTATGTTAGATTTATGTTTGTAACGCACACGAAAATATAATAAGATTTTAAACATGAATTAAAACTTTCTGCGTAACGAAATAAAATCGAAAAATCAATTATCATTCTGTAAAATATAAAATAAATATAAAACGGAACAAATGGACGTCACAGCTGAATCAACCGTCCCGAGAGACGCGAAATAGCGAAGAAATTATTCACAATTTGCCAACGTTACCGTGCAAGTAATGAATGCTTTTATCTTTTATTTGACAAGAGCAAGATTTATTCGCTTTTGTCTAGATTGAGTGAAGTGAAGCTGTCAGTGCATCTGCTGAAGAGATAGGTGAGGTAGTTAAGATGTTTTAATAATGACGGGATAGAACTATTCTCTTCATTAAATTCTTGCTTGCATTTAAAGAAGTTGATAGAGTTTGACTGCGGGCAAAACTTATTGGCACGATGTATTAATACTGAAAAAAATACAAACTATTTTTTTTTTTAATAATTATTAATATTTTCTGGGGAGGTCAGATAGGCAGTCGCTTCATGTAAAATACTGGTTTTCAGCTGCATCCAATTAGACTGGAAGCCGACACCAATATAGTTGGGAAAGGCTGGGTAGATAGTGATGATGTAAAGAAGCTGTTAGAGCAAACGTTACTGGTTTGAGGCACGATGTATTAAATACTGAAAAAAATATAAACTACCTATCATTTTTAATAAATTTAACTATTTTTTGGAAAAAGGAAAACCCATTAATAAAAGAAATGGATGTAAAATTAAATTTCACCTACGTAGCTACGTAACGATGAATGCATATTTTAATACGTGTTGAATTCTTCGGAAAAATACTGAATTTTAACTCGGAATAATGAACAGAATTAAATTTTTCCGTTCACTCGTTCTGAATACCTAGAATAATTTCACTGCAATTTTCCAGAATATCCAACGTTAACGTTAAAGATTTTATTCCATAAAACCAACATAATAAATAATTATTCTAATATATTTTTTTATGTTTTGTTGTGTGCCTTCGTCTGTGTATGTGTTAAATTTTAATTGCTTTCTTTCTTTCTTTTTAGTTTACAACAAATAAGCCAGTTTTAGCGTCTTTGAGCTCTTGTTCTATTCTGTTCTGTTCTCTTGATCTTGATGTCTAAATCGGCATAAGTCATTAAACAGTCGACCAATATGCTGGTTTCCGACGTAACAAGAACGTCATCATTCTTCTGCTCTTATCTCAATTTATTTGGGGTTGCCGCGTCATGTTTTTTTTCCATACTTCTCTATTGTAGTCGTCATCTCGGTAGTCACTCCCTTTCTAGCCATATCATCTTTCACACAGACCATCCATCATTTCTTTGGTCTTCCCCTACTCGTAAGCCATCCGACGCAACAACCAAACGTGCAACAGGATTCAAATGTGTTTTTAAACCAGTGAACCAGTGAATTATGTAAAAAGTGCACATACATGAAAAACATCAGTACTAGTGATGTCGGAAAGCAATTAAAAGTTATCCCCATTTATCTGGTGTCGACGTCGTGCGCATACTATAATGTAACATAGAGTAAGAAAACCGTGTAGATGATGTAAAACATAAGTATACATACTAATAAATACATAAATACATAATAAATACAAAAAAATAAAATTGAAATGTCTGTTTGTAATGTCAAAATAACAGCTTTTAAGTAAATGCATATGATTTTTTTATTTTTTGTCTGTCTGTTTGTTCCAGGTAACCTCCGAAACGGTTGGACCGATTTTGACGGACCTTTAATTAGTAGAAAGCTAAGGTCACTGGGCGTAAAATAGGCTACTTTTTATTCCGATATTCCCACGGGAACATTGGGATTAAAAGGAGAAACTCATTTACGCGGGTGAAACCGCGGGACACAGCTAGTGTATAAATATTATTTAAAAGTTATTTAAAAAATATTTTTGAGATCCTCACAACAAGCCATTTCATTTCATATATCACACGGTACAGTTCGCAAAACTTGAAAAAAAAAACCTGTTTGCACCCGCAAAGGCACGGTCCCTGTATTGAAAATTTATTTATTTATTATTTAATTTACGTTACAAATCCGTATTGGGGTCACAGAAATTCATGTGTACCAAATTTCAACTAAATTGGTCTAGCAGTTTCGAGGAGCTCGTGGCTAAGTAATAACAAGCCGCACGGGTCGATCCATCAGGTTAAGCTACGCTTGCCGGGGTTGGTCAGTGGATGGGTGACCATCTTTACATACCGAGACTCCTCCGTGCCTCGGAAAGCACGTTAAGCCGTTGGTCCCGGCTGTCATTTGTGGATCTTTGACAGTCGTTACGAGTCGTCAGAAGCCTGAAAGTCTGACACCAGTCTTACCAAGGGGTATCGTATTACCCAGTTACTGGGTTGTGGAGGTCAGATAGGCAGTCGCTCCAAGTAAAATACTGATATTCAGCTGCATCCGGTTAGACTGGAAGTCGACCCCAAGATAGTTGGGAAAAGGCTAGGAAGATTGATTTGGTCTAGCAGTTTCGGAGCAAATTGGCTGTGATAGACGGACAGACAGACAGACACCCAGCCAGCCAGACAGACACACGAGTGATCCTATAAGAATTCCGTTTTTTCCTTTTGAGTTACAGAACCCTAAAAATGTGGTGAGAAACTGCCTGTAATAAAATACTAGGGTTATCAATTTTGTCGATGATCGAGCGTTGCGGCAAGTTACAACATAATAGGTAAGTGTCAAAGTCATGAGTTCCAGAGCGAAAATGAGATGGCAATAGTGTAGTGAACGACGTCTCTTTCTTGCTCTAGAACATCATAATATTCAGAAGCGGTACGGTTTCTGCATGACTGTGTTGAACCGGTTGAACAGTGATTGGCAACTAAAATATGTTTACGTTTGGAGTATTGTTGTGAGTGTCGCATCTACATAATAGTATTTTTGTTCTATGACTGTAGTTTTTGCTAATCGCGTTCGCCATACAAGTTTTAATTGCGAAGTGGTCACGTGTAAATTTATCTAACGCGGTTTTGTTACAAAATAGTTGGATATACACATGAATTGTTTTAAATTGATACTAAATGTTGGTGACGAAACGGTGAATAATTAGTTTGTTTATTTTGATGTTTGGGTGTTTTGGGTCAAAGTTTGTATTTTATTTGTACTGTATGGTTCATACGACATTTTTTTCCGTTCACAACTTGACCGTAGAACTGCTATCTAATTACGCAACACATTTTCGTAAGCAATTCCGACTAACCTGTTTCATTTTGACAGTTCAACAATATTCATTACGATAATTACGTTGTTGAGCAAATTTTTTTTCGAACTTATGAAGCAATGATAAGCAATCTGTTCCAAAACAATTCAAATTCTGATAGATCGTGCTTTACGTATTAAGGGTAGGTACTGGTTTCCATACAAAAAAAA
Source organism: Conistra vaccinii (assembly GCA_948150665.1). Taxonomy (NCBI): domain Eukaryota; kingdom Metazoa; phylum Arthropoda; class Insecta; order Lepidoptera; family Noctuidae; genus Conistra; species Conistra vaccinii. Next base: position 2,884,852 of record OX411324.1, read on the forward strand.
AAACATAGGGGTCCTCCGCAAAAGGTGTTCTTCTCCTTAAAAAATGTATAATGCATCAGTTTAAAATCATGATAATATTATTTTATGAATCATCGTTAGTCATCACAACCACCAATAAAACATATACCAATTAACTTGTAATCAAAAAGTAATAAATACATCCAAACGTTCCATCAATCGTATTCACTTTCAATTGAATTAAAAACAATTAAACGCTAGCATTTAATAATGATTATAATTTACTGATTACATTGTGATTTTATTAATTTGCTTTAAACAATTCAGTTCATAAAATGACACATAAAAGTTCCCCGTTGATTAATACTTGATTAACAAAGTTTGACTAATCCAAATGTGGAGATACCTACATTGAAGCTTACAATCATGTGCAGTTGAACAAACTATTTGGTATGCAGCTCACTTGCAAGTACTTTTAAACAATGTTGTGAGTATACCGAGTTGTCAATTCTATTACATCACTCTAATATTCATTAACTTTATCATAATACTCCTTTACCCCAATTTATTGATTTATTTTCGTTGGATCGCAATATGTCTTTCCCTTCCATACTTCTCTATTAGTCTTCATGTCGTCACCCTCTTTCTAGTCATACCATCTTTCACACAGTCCATCCATCGTTTCTTTGGTCTTCCGCTTCTCTTGTAACATCACTCACCTTTCACTCTTGGAAATTAATTGTTTATCAAAGTGATTTACTGCGTCAATTGTGTTATATTAACCATTTTATGCAACTGCCAAAGAATGACAGTTGTGATTTGAATATACAGACTAGTTGATTTAATAAAAAACGAATTTCCCGAACTATACAATAAAAAATAATATTGACAGTGAAACGGAAAGATGAATATTTTTACCTATATATCAAATAACTGGTTCGAACGTACCTATGTAAATATTGTATGAGTTTGAGCCTGGAATTGCTGGCGTTACTCGTCTATGTCAAACTTCTTAAGAAGGAAAGTTAATTGTTTTGTTGCAGTTTGACTCAAACGAGCATTTCACAGAAATTGTTGGCGTTGAGAAAAGGTAGCTTATATTACGGTTATTTTAGGATTAACACTAGTTTATTTTGTATAACTTGGTATACTTTTATAGATTAAACGCATAAACGACGTTTAAAAAGGAAGACTGTCTGGTTTTTTTACTAAGGTATTGATTAGCAAATAAGCAGTTGCAACATCTGCAATACCAGAGCCACGTAGGTGGTCATAAAAAAGGGACATCACCATCTGCCTAGCCTTTTCCTATGTCGGGGTCGGCTTCCAGTCTAACCGGATGTAGCTGAGTAGCTGAATACCAATATTTTTACTATCCCTTCAAGTCTAAAATTGTTTACAGGCTAAAGCCGTATCTACATTACGAAAGTCATTTACGAAACTAAAACACGTGACACTGTCAATTAATTACTATGTTTACGCAACTTGTTTCGTAATGTAAATCCTGTATCCGTGCCATCATCTGCTTCGCATGAAAAATTATATATTTTATTCAAAAATGCCAAAGTTTTTAAATATTATTAATTTAACTAGGTTAAACTGGGATTTTTTTCCTGGATTTCAGTCTCCAGTATTTTTTTCGAAGCGAGTTCTTTCGTAGTTTGTTGTACCCATTGGCGCCGAGCATTGACACAAAGAGAATTTCAATGGTCGAATGTAAACAAGAACTTAATACTGTTGACTGGTTTCAACCGTTTGAAACTTTTGTGGGCTAGAATTGACTACTTCGTTTTATTGCGGTCGACGCTGCTAGTTGAATTTAATCTCATACTAGCTGACCCATCAGACGTTGGCCTGCCCAAATTTCAATAATGCATACAAAATCCCCATAGAACATTACTAATTTTCCCGTCATCTTTCAGCTCGTCCCGCCATGTTTCAGGGGGTCTTTCGGGACGCCTTCTAGCTGTCTCAGGACTCCAAATAATGGTTATTTCGGACCACAGCTGAGTGTATTACATATACAAAATATTACACTGTATGTATCGTATAATAACAATATAACAATTATTTAACGAATAATATGACAGAACTGTGCTGATGACGCGAGTGTGTAGACCGTACTAAGAGGCGTCGGTGGGGCACTGCATGAGGAGATGAGAGGGCGGGTGAATTCAATACTGACAACCTTTGACAGCTCAAAGCAAGTAGAAAAATAGAGTTATATGTATAGTGTCATTGTTGCGTCACAAAATAGACTCCTCGAATTTGTGCAATAGGATCGAATTAGAATGTCTATGGAGACAAAGTAAAATTAGACAGCTGATGGATAGTGACCACGACTCCTTTGCTATTCGTGGCTTGATAGGTCCGGACTATTCTATTAAGCTTCAATACTAAAAAGCAATAATGCTTCAGTAACTAGTATATATAATATGAGGTTTATCAAGTATGCCTTGTCGCTATGGCACAAATTATTGTGTCATCAATGAAAAATATAAATATAAAACCTTCCTGTAAACATTTTTATGGTTCCGTACCTCAAAATGAATAAAACGGAACTCGTTTATGATCACTCGTGTGTCTGTCTGTCTGTGTATCTGTATGTCCGTCTGTCACAGCCAATTTGCTCCAAATCTAATGAACCGATTGAGTTAAAATTTGGTACACATAATGTATTTCTGTTACCCAACCACGGACGTGTAACGTTTGATGAAAATCATAAACGAAGTGTATAGAGTGCCGCGAGTTTCTTGTGGCACTCTAGTGTCACTGCCTCGGCCCGGCTAGGGTGCCGTGAGTGTTGCATTGTCACTGTCACTTGTTATTTAGGTTAGGTTAGGTTAGAACTGTGACCACACAACGCACGAGCCGAGCGAGCGTAGGGAGCGGTGCCACGATAGCGGCCGGCGAAGTGCCAGGGTCCGTTTAGGCACAAGAGAATGTAATGTTTTGGGAATGTGGTGTTTTACAGCGATCTAACCTCGACAATCAAACAAAATACCAAGTGACGTGACTTAGTGACAGTGACAATGACAATCCAATGCTTGCGGCACTTGAGCCGGGCCGAGGCGGTGTTACTAGGGTGCCTGTAGTGGCACTTTATCCGATAGGGATAGAGTGCCAATGGTGGCACTCTATACACTGCCAATCATAAATAAATAAAATCAAATTATCAAAACAAAAGGGCCACTTGATATAATTAACTCTTTAAAATTAAATATGATAGTAAATTGACATGCCTCTGCCTAACAAAAGTTGAAATATCGACACAAACTCAGATTGACTACAAATTCTATCTAAATTGCTAGTACCTAACTAAATACAAACAGTAAGAGGAATAAAAGCTACAAAGTTAAAATACGTGTTCAATCGCAAGTTAGTAGCAGTGATAGCCATAATCCAGAGCATATTGAATATTATAGTAACTCTACAGAGCAATTTTGTGATATTCATATTTATGGCTCGAACCGCTGCTATACACGGTAGAAAACATCGAGCGTCGAAAGGATGTAAAGCATCACTATACGAGATAATAATACAGGGAAGCTGATTGTAACACTAATAAACGATATTATTCTATGATACCTATTTAATTTAGAAACACATGTAAATATTTATTATGTAAGTAAGAGTAAAATTCTAGACTCGTTCTCGCCAGCTTGGTGACAAAACAAAGAAAACTAGAATGTTACAGAGGAGACCTCTTGCCTAGGCGTGGGACAACATCCTCGTCCTAAATAATATTATAAATGCAAAAGTGAGTTTGTTACGCTTTAACACTAAAACGGCTGAATGAAATTTGGCACACGGTAGACCATGACCTGGAAAAGGATATAGACTACTTTTCATCCTGGATCACAGACAAACAGCAGCCATAGGTTAATAAGAAATGTTTTTGTTTATGGTAAAAACTTCTTTAGACGCGTTGAGCAGTTTTTGGGTGAACAAAAATCATGGAACTCGCGTCATCGTCACCTACCGCTCGAACGAAAGACATCAACGCGAGAATTAAAAAGTTACTTAGTTTTTACATCTATCGGCAGTCCCAAAAAATGCCCGATTTTTAAGCTATAGCTTCTATCGCGGGCCTTGAGCGCGTGGAGACCTAATCCAGAAATTTCGTAACGAAAATACTACCAAAGAAAAGAGTGTTTTGTATTGAAAATTATGTTTAACTGCTTGACAACAAAGTTCAAATTTACTTAACCGAATGATACGAGAGTATTGTATTGAAAATTATGTTTAACTGTTTGACAATAAAGTTCAAATTTACTTAGACGAATGATCCTTGACTATTAATAGTTAAATTAAAACCTTTTTATTAGTTTGATGTTCCCATTACCTTGTGTCAAGTTTTAAAAACTATAAATGTGAATAACAGTTCCTGTCAATGTCATCATTGCTATTTCTTGTATTCGGGTTAATATTTTACAATTGCGTAAGTTGATATAAAATGCTATGCAATAGGTTCGCCGGGGCAGTCCCCGAGTGCCACACGTCTTTTTTTTTTAATATTTCTTGAGTAGGTACTTAGAAAAAAGGTTGCTAAAGTTTTACCTATTACTGTCGCAAGTCATACCATTTATCTAGTAGATATTTGTTTAGTAGACAATTTCATATAACAAACCTTTATTTCTACAATTCAATTGAAACTGAAAATAAACTATTCCATAAAAATTTTGAAAAGGAAAAGTTTGTAGTAAAAAAAATATGCAAACCTGAAAAATAATTCACGTTCTACAATTCCTCCAATCCAAAGAAATGTAACAAGAAATCGCAAAGAGAAAAAAACATACCGAAGAATATTTTATTTATTCCTACAAGGTACAGTTTCTTTTTTAGGCCTTTTTAACTCAATAGGTTTACCTTTCCCGAGGCCTAGGGCGATGTCGTTTTGTCGGTTTAAGCGGATTTGACGGATTCGCTTGTAAAGCTAAGTTAAAATTAAAATGTCTGCTCAAGTCTTGCCAGCTTATCGATATTATGTTGAACATTGTACGGTATTATTTTTAAGTGCGGTCTTCTTTTTTTTTGTGGTTATTGACTAACCTGGTGTCAGAGTTTTAAATCCGCCCATGGGCCTCTGAGTTGTCTTCACATGCTGTCGATAAATATCTCTCAGGCATGCCGGTTCCCTCATAATGTTTTCCTTCATCGTTTTTGAAGCATGTGATAATTATACAATACGCACATGAATCCGAAAAGTCAGAGGTGCGTGCCCAAGGGTCCGAACTCGAGACTTGGCAGTCACTAGACTATCACTACTGATTTTTTAAGTGCTGTATCTTTTTTTAAATTTTTTGGTTTGCGTAGACTACACTATGTGTCAACCTCGTAATTTCTACACTTGACAACAACTCCCAGTAAATAAAAAAAAAGCTGAGAGATGGACACCCGGATGGAACGAAGTTATGGAATGAACCTCACAAAGGCATGCCACTAATTAGTACCTGTGGTCGCTCACAGATGGCGTTATAATAAAAAAAAATAACTTCACAAAGGCATGCCACTAATTAGCACCTGTGGTCACTCACAGATGGCGTTATAATAAAAAATAAAAAGTGTCGTTACAACTTTTGGTCCCAATTTTTTCCGTCTAGTCCCCTTCGCAGCGCGCCAAAGGGAACTTCGTTCCAAAACTACTAAGGTTGAATCTATCTTACTGTCATACATTGGTCTTCAAGCAAAAATAGAGCTTGTTGTTGTATGACGTGCAAGTGATATTCAACCTCTCGGTGGTAAAGCAATATTATAAAGTCGTCGACAATAATGACAAACAGATGATAGCAGTAATAATGCAATAATCATCATGGTTATTTGAGAGTCACCGATTATCGCGAGGCGGAGACCTAATCCGTCATCGGCCGAACTATGCTTGTACTTCGACAGTTGAGCGAACCAAACATAATAAATGTAGCAGAAAGTGCGTACACCTATTTATCGGACGTCATCGTGAGGGTTCGGCCGACCATGTATGAGCATAGTACGGCCGATGACGGATTAGGTGTACGCGAGTCGTTATTATTGTAAGAAGTTCTTCTTCAGATCATAGCAATGCCAAAGAAATTAGGTTAGAATCCTAAAAAGTAATTAATTTATTTTATACCGGTTTGACCGGTTAATATTTAAATATTATTATAATTTTTAAATAATAATATTATAAAAAAAAAATTAACGACGATGAACAAAATTATAAATTAAATTCTTACAGGCAGAGAAAAAGTAGGAGTACTGTTCAAAAGTGACACTGGATAACGTCATAAAATTGCAATTTATTGGAACCAGTTATAGAAGCAATAACGTCACTATTTTATGACCAATATATATTACAGTTTAGCTTCTGCAATTGAGCTTCACAGAAATACTTTGTGTTATATTGTCACTGTACGATGCATTTTTGTAATACCATAACTAAGATTACAACTTATTATTATTTAAAAAAAACTACTCACTGTCTTTTATTCAAAGTCCTTTAGAAGCTGATAAATACACACATGAACTCACCCCTTCTTCAGGAGGAAGGAAGAAACTACAGAACGCCACCTGCTACGATCCTTACATACTTCTTTTGCTTCGCGTACATTAATACATCAGGGTCATACACGCACACCGGTTGCGAGTACTAAGCACCTGACCTTTTTGAAGAACAGCAGATTTGGACAAATGCTCATTAACTTACTCTTACTGATGTTTCAAAAACAACTTAACTTACTGTTCAACGTTTAAGGCTAGGTTTTCCGGGCCTATACGCCTTTGAAACACTACCTCCGCCTCCCCCAATTACAGAGCGACGTATATATTTACGATAAGTTGTCAAACATTTCGCGGAAAATCCATGCCACAGCATAAAATATTTGCAGTTGACCAACTGCACTAGTTTTTTAGTTATTTTTTTTCCCTTAGGTTTCCATTATATGGTACCGAAAATGGTTTTGAAATCGACCCTGTTTTGGATTTTTTTTTCATCGAGCGAATTACAATTTATCGTGTTTTGGGGTCAAACAAAGATGTGTCCATCACATATATTTTTTTCAGGACCTAATACACTAATTTGACCATTTTAAATTGATTCTAAAACAGGCAAATTTTGGAAAACCCCCCGTTAAGACCGAAGAACTAAGCAATCGTTTTCAAAGCGTTTTATATTTCCAACTCATACTAACTGCATGCGTTTTATATTTCAACTTTCAACAAGATTGAAATGAACTTTTCGATAGCTTAAAACCGGCCAAGTGCGTGTCGGAACACGCACAATGGAGGGGTATGGCAGGAGTATGAGATGGATTATCAATCCCAAAAACAAACATAACATTGTAGTTAAAAAACATGTTCTCCCATACATCGATATACGGCACGGTCAATTCTCCAAAATGTACGGGCAGACGGACAACGAAGTGATCCTATACGGGTTCCGTTTTTTCCTTTTGTGGTACGGAACCCTGAAAACACGTAAACAGAACTGAATACTTAACTAAAAAAACAACAGGTTGCACTCCGGGAGTGCCGGCAGAAGTGAAAACTTGAACATTAACGTTGTGCATTTGTGAATATTTTGGAATGGTTAGGGAATAATTTCGCATGAATTGCTTTATTTATCGATATAAAAGTTTTACCATATAAGTAGTTAAATAGTCATTATTTAGTAGTAGTATATTTATTTATTTTCAAAGTATAGTCTAACAAAAATAAACAATTTATTACACATCAATATGGGTAAAATTTCTTACCTCGCAATCTTTACGTAATGCCAAAGACTTTATTTTGATATTTACTTTGTCGGTTGCTAGGCAACGGATCTTACGGTCACATCCTGACGCGAGTTTAACTTTTTTTACGCATCCCAAAAAAGTGCACAACGCCGCTAAAGAAGATTTCACTTCAAAAAGCATCCAGAAATAAACGTAACGTAGCACATATACAAAAAAAGCAAACATACATACATACATACATAGACTGCTAAAATCATAACCCTTCCTTTTGGCTTTGCCGTAGTCGCGTAATAAACGTAACGTAGCACATATTATTATACAAATAGCAGCGCATAGCTATAACTCGAAGTCACAAAAGATAAACTAGGACCATACAGTACGACACAACTTAGATGTAGCATAGATTTGAAAATTTTTATTCATTCATTTCAATTTCACGACTGTATTTGGCTTTAAAACTTTACAAGTTATTGCGTTTTCGAAAGATCATTTTCACCTAAAGCAGTAATAAAGATTGGTGATTTTGAAGGCGCACTCAGTTCGGATGGTGATCGGTTTTACGAATTTTGCCGATGCTACATCTAATTTGTGTCGTACTGTACTCGTAGAAGTAAAATAAATAAATAATAATGGTACAATATAAAAAATACAAACTTACAAAAAAGAATAAGATATTAAAGAAATATATTAAATGCGTTTATAGGCATCGATTACTCATTCGGCAATATCACATTATTTTGTGTAACTTTTCGAATAACAGTCTACGATGAAAAGACAGCGTAAAAGTAATACGCAAAGTCACTGAACCGATTGTGTAAGAAACTTTAACAGGTTCCAGACTTCTACTGTAAGGGCGTTACTATACTAGCGTTCGGTTAGGCAGTCATGTTATAGTCTTTTTGAATATAATACACCCTCTAGCTGAACCACTATGGGGAAAATGCCTTACACATCGACCACCTTTTGTAACTACAAAGATAAAAGTACAATGTCGATAGTCAATCTCTAGGTCAGAAAATTCTAAAGAAAATTGTATTTTCTCAAACATGCTTGGAAATTCGAACATTATTTTGACAACCTTCTTCGAGATAAATCAAAATTGCTGTACTGGTCAGAATCAAGCGAGCGCCCGGCCGCGAATCTAGTATGAAAATCCATATCTGTCATGTTAAGCGGCCAAATAAATTACAATGAAAACTCATATCTGTCGTGTTATTTAAAAATGGAACTAACTTTTTACTTCAACACATGATAACCAAGGAGGTAACTTATCCAAGATTTTATTTAAATTTCGAACTGGCTTAGCAAATGGAGCTGTTTAAAGTAAAGAAGAAACAAATTAACATACGGGCGCGTGAAAAATTTTCTTTGTTCGTCATTGATTCTGGAATTTATAATTTATTTACTTAGTTTGAATTTCCGCGCATTGTTTGAGATAAGTACTATACAAGCCTTGGCCGCAACTAGGCATTGATGGACTCACGTAATGTGTGCCTCGGCTTATTTTCGGCCCACATTTTCACGATCGTCCAGCAATGTCCTAATTGCTGACCTCGACAGTAATGTACTATTTTTGTAATGCCACTTTTTATCCAGTGTTATCATGATTGTGCTGATTACAACGCGTAGCCGATCGTAACAACTGCTACAGTCGTAGCAAATGTGCTACGACCGCGTAGCAAAATTGCTACGCCAATAATATAATAAAGTTGAACTTAGAACCTCCTCCATTTTGGAAGTCGGTTAAAAATAGGGGGAAGGTTATTCTTACTTTCATGTAGTTCGTTGAAAAAACATATATTATGTAGATAAGGAAAGTTTTCTAGTTAATTTAACGCAAACTATTTTCACAAAGGTACAGCTTTTAGTAAGAAATCCTATTTATTGAAAATCGTATATACAAAATGTACTAGCCCTAAATTCCCAGACGACAGGTGATATATTTCAAGATAAGTATGACGGATTGTTTCTACAGTAGACATGACTGAATTCATATAGATTCTCAGAAAACTTACCTATTTCAAGATTAAGTTTGTCGGCAATACTTTATAAGTCGATAGGCAATTTTCTACGATAGTGCTGTTATTGACAGATTTTTAGGTTGGTGACTTAACTGAATTCTAGTATTAAGTAACAATTATTTGCTTTTTTAACGCCGTGTAGCAGTGATTGAATTCTCGGATAGAAGCAACACGAAACGGTCTCTCAAAAGTAATTGCATGTATTTTGCAAGTTATTCTATACTAGTATTAAATAAATGCAAAAGTAACTAAGTCTGTCTGTCTGTCTGACCGTCTGTTACTTTTCACGTCGAACTGATCGTTATGAAATTTGAAAGATAGGTAAAAAAATATAAACCAGCTATTAATATAGACTATATGGAAATCTTAAGCACTGTTTTTGGCAAAAATAAACATTATTATTACGAGTATATTATTAGGGCGTATGTTCAATGTCATACTTGGGCTACTTTTCATTATAAATATATATAAAAAAGACAAACTTAAATACCTCGTGAGAAGAAGAACAGGGAAATGTACCTGGCCTTACCCAAAAAATGCAAGTTTTTTTTAGCTTTCTCTATAACAATCAATCATCCTAGCCTTTTTCCCGACTATCTTGGGGTCGGCTTCCAGTCTAACCGGATGCAGCTGAATACCAGTATTTTACATGGAGCGACTGCCTATCTGACCTCCACAACCCAGTAACTGGGTAATACGATACCCCTTGGTAAGACTGGTGTCAGACTTTCGGGTTCTGACGACTCGTAACGACTGTCAAAGATCCACAAATGACAGCCGGGACCAACGGCTTAACGTGCTTTCCGAGGCACGGAGGAGTCTCGGTATGTAAAGATGGTCACCCATCCACTGACCAACCCCGGCAAGCGTAGCTTAACCTGACAGATCGACCCGTGCGGCTTGTTATTACTTAGCCACGAGCTCCTCTATAACAGCTTTCTAGCTTTCTCTATAACAATATAAATAAATCTAAACATTTCATGGCGCTAATATAAAAGCCAACACAACGTCACGTAGTTCGCGGAACTTTTGTGACGTTTCCCCCTTTATTAAATTCTGTCCACGTACTAAAATACCGAAGGTTTCATAAAAAATAAAAGTTATGTCATGATAGTAAAATATTGTATGAAATGGTCGGACCGTTTTGTGCGTTTTTAATGGCGACTATGTTTGCGTTGCGTAATAAAATTGCATCTTAAAGCGCTATCTACACAGTTCCAGGTCAGGGCTTTCCCGGTTTTTTACCCTACTGAGCTACCAGGTGTTGCATGAAATCTAAGATTGAACTAAAATAGCTATCACCTACTGCATCAGACTTGCTTGAAAAGTGATCTTATTTTGAACTTTTAGTAGTAGTTGGTTTATTTAATTTTTTGTTGTATAATTGATCCTTATTGTATGATTTAAAGCATTGAGTCTTGATGAAGTCTGGAGATGTGGATTACCAGTTCTCATAAAATGCGTGCAAACAATCTCTTTTTTGTCTCTGACAGGACACAAAGCGCTTCTTGGAGAGATGGTAAGGTATCAGGGATTTTTTCGAAAACAGTCCGTTTTATATTTTATTACTTTTCAGAGAAGGAAAGGTTTTGCCCTCACCATGTAATACAAATTATCTTACAAAAGTGACAAGTTGAAGTGCATTAAATGCCTAATTTAAATTTCTTGACTATTACAAAAATAACAAATCGATCTAAACAATGCCTCTGATATAGCAATAAGCGTGACCACCTACTGAGTCCGAACACTATAATATTTATGTAGATATACCGTCGAAACGAAACAAAGAAGTTTACAAAAATCAAACCCATTTTCGCATATCCACTCATTTTAAGCACTCGACACACAGGATCAAGAAAAGCGCTTCTCAAAACTCCAACAAAACTGACACTGTCATTATTACGTCCAATGTGAACCGGGCTTAAAATTTAAATGAAAACTTTCCGCGGATCGCCCGAGGCTGAAGTCATTGTCTCCTTCAGCGATTATAATAGATCTAATTTTCGAAGAGCTCTCCACAAATTAAGACGAAAATATGGAACGAGCCGTCGACCTGACGCTCTGAGCTACTGTTATTATAAAAGATTGTGAAATATTATGTCGTTTGTGTATATTACTGTGTGGGATATTTACTGAAAAAAAATATTTTCTAGTGTTTTACCTATTAAATATGATAGAATGGTGACTAAGGAGCTTGTGGCTAAATAATAACAAGCCGCACGGGTCGTAACTCAAACCAGATCAAACCAGCTTAGTGATAATAATAAAATTATAACTATTAAATAATATTTTAAAGGATATTTTATTTAATAGTTATAAATGGTCTAGGGGAGCTCGTGGCTAAGTAATAGCAAGCCGCACGGATCGATCCATCAGGTTAAGCTACGCTTGCCGGGGTTGGTCAGTGGATGGGTGACCATCTTCACATACCGAGACTCCTCCGTGCCGTGGAAAGCACGTTAAGCCGTTGGTCCCGGCTGTTATTCGTGGATCTTTGACAGTCGTTACGAGTCGTCAGAAGCCCGAAAGTCTGACACCAGTCTTACCAAGGGGTATCGTACTACCCAGTTACTGGGTTGTGGAGGTCAGATAGGCAGTCGCTCCATTTAAAATACTGGTATTCAGCTGCATCCGGTTAGACTGGAAGCCGACCCCAAGATAGTTGGGAAAAGGCTAGGAAGATTGATTGGTGACTGAGCAGGCAAAACGCTGACGGTAACGGGTTCAAATTGGCGCTCGTGAAATGAAGTATTTGTGAGATTTATATTAATTCGGATAGTGATGTAAGAAGCACAGAACCGGTCGAAATGGCGATGCTTGCGGGACGCCTATGTCCAGCAGTGGACGTCTTTTGGATGATGATGATATTAGTTCGGTACTACTCACCCAAAATACAAGGTTTTTATTGTTAAAATTGCATCTTGAATTTATGCATGTCTTATAACTTTTTGTAAGGCTTTTTCATTCTTTTTCAAAAGCTGCAAAACCTTCCACATTCACATTGCAAACTGAAATAAAGACTTCCTTACAACACACCCGCAATTATGAATGAATAAATATCAAAATGGAAATAAAAATCGAGAAAAAAATCGTAGTCTACAGTATCGAGTATCGTATAAGATTGCTTTGTAAGTGCACTATGCTGTTCATACCGTGTACTGAGCCTTCATGGAGGTTCTTAAGTGCATTGGCAAGAATTTTATTCCAATATTATGTATTTGCATTCATTTATGCGAACCATTTGATGTAATGCCTTTAACGTTCAAGAAATTACGCGTTTGAAAACTTTGGAGAATTCTTTCAAGATTCAGGGACATATCTAGGTAATCTAATTAGTTTTAAATTATTGTTTAAAATATTTTGCTCATTATGCTAAGTAGGTAAATAAAATGCTTTTAACTTAATACAGCTTATAAGATGATAATCGCTTTGAATCAAATATTGAAAGATATTAGGAATAGGGAGCAAAGATCACTCATTCTCTATAGAAAAGGAAGGATCCTCTGACCAGACGCGTGTCAAGTCTGGCGGACAAATGCCTAACGATTGATGTCTGCGAAGTGTCAGTAATGAGACACAATTAAATTTTAATTGTTATCCAACTGCAGCCGTCTGTTGGACGGTTGAGCTCATATGCTGTTCGCGCGGTAAACTCTAATTGTGCGACGCAGGATTTGTGTGACACCAGGATTTTTGTGTGACGCTAGATGTTTGATGCGTAGTTCACATGTGGTGGTGTAGATGTCGCCACTCAAGTTAAAAGCAAACGGCGCTGTTTTGGTACAAAATTACTGAAATTACCTTAAATTTCGGATAAGAGTGATACTGGCTAATGATAGTCACTCTAGCAAAGCATCACATCGATAGTTGCATGGTGGCTGTCTTCTGATGACAGAGATGATTTCAGGGGAGTCGCTGTCTGCCAGGATTGCAGGAAAGTCATAAGGGGAGACCGTGGCCCCTGGCAACGTAAAGGCAACTGAAGGAACACGGGTAAAGAGTCTGACACGCCCAGAGCGGTAGAAGTTATTTGATGAATTCCCACCCAAAAAAAACAGGTGATTCGCTGTCGTATCACGTCCACGACGAACTGCTTTATTCCGAAACAATCCTGATGTATTAAACCTGCCGAACCGCTAATACGATAATCAGTTCTGGTAAAAGACTATCCTGCGCCGTTATATTTAATCGAATTAAATTACGTTTAAAAAATGCTTTCTACAAATTGTTATAAAACAGCTTGCAACATTTATCAATTCTATTGCTAGCTCTCGGGAAAATTGTAGCGTATTCGTGACCATGAATACTAAGGAAGAAAATAAAATGTTAACAATAAACATGCGATATTCTCACCCGTAAAGATTTCTTTCTCTAGAATGAAATAAATGTCTGCTATCTCAACTTTTATGTACCTTCTATTATTGTGTTACTGAAAAATCTCGGGCATCCTTGCTTTCTATGATTTGTTAGCGATTTTCGTGGAGTACATTTTATTTGTTATTGAGATTAAAACGGGAACTGTTAAGATTTTTAAAATTTATTCCATATTTTCGTACCAAATCGAGTCTTGTTTCTTTCCTCTTGTCGGGTCAATCAATCTGCCTAGCCTTTTTCCAACCTTGTGAGGTTGGTCTGTAACTAAATACTAGTGTTTTACATGAAGCGATTGCCTATCTGACCTCCACAACCCACCCCTTGGTGACTGATGTCAGACTTTCGGGCTTCTGACGACTCGTAACGACTGTCAAAGATCTACGAATGACAGTCAGGACAAACGGCTTAACATGCTTTCCAAGCACGGAGGGGTCCTGATAATTACTAATGGATGGTCACCCATCCACGAACCGACCGCGGCAAGCATAGCTTTACCTTCGATCAACCCGTACTGCTGTTGTCAGTTAGCCACGAGCCCCTCAAATATCATTATTATAAGAATAACTCAGAAATAATAAGTGAGGCGGCAAGGTTAAGGTTAAGCTAAGCGTTTATGCTCTAAATTAAGTTGTATTAAATTAACGAGCAAAAGGTCACCAAACTCTAAATAAAACTTGCATTATCTGAAAGGCATCTTAGAAACTGCATCTAAGACTTACAAGTTTATATTGGAAGCATCCCAAGACTTTATTTATTCTGAACATCGCCAGTACAATATACTTGCAAATTTTTCGATATGTGCTGTCATTTGAGAACTATGAATAAGATATCGTAGTTTAAGTCACTCTACAATTCTGTAACGCATTCATGAGAAGGCATATAAAATATTATTAGATTATATACGTTAATACTAGACTCTGTACCTGTGGTTGATTGTGTTTTTAGAGTTTTAAAGTGGGTTTTTAGGGTTCCGTACCTCTGAATGAAAAAATGGAACCCTGTAGGATCACTCATAAGGCGAATCTGTCTTTCAGTTTGTCACAGCCATTTTGCTCTGAATTTATTGGACCCATTAAGTTAAAATTTTGTACACATATGAATTTGTGCGACCAAAACACGGACGTGTAACGTAAATAAATACATTTTGAATAAGGGTGGCACTTTTGGATGACAATTTAGAAAGTTATAAAAAAGTTTTGCGTACGATACGCGTGCTATAACAAAATGATAGGACTTATTGTGAGGGTCACAAAGGTATATTTTATATAATTTTAAATTAAATTGTTTTATTTATATAAGAAAATAGATCAAAATTGACTGCGCCTCTTCCCTTAGCTCCGAAATTTCTGAGACTAACATTTTGAAAAATATACAGAAAATTGGTTTTTTGCTTATAGTTTAAAGGAAAACCTATAAAGAGTCTATGGTCTTAAAATAGCATGATAAATGTCTCAATATTATGTGTACAAACTTACATGTCCAGTTGAAATCTATGGGAGTACATGTTTTTCAACAGCAAAGTTACGTTTGTCCTTCAATCCGAAATCGGAAATTCGAGCAAACGAGCACAGCTTTGAGACGGAACCCTCAGGGCGCGAGTCCTACTCGCACTTGTCCGGTTTTATTTTATTATTTTCTGTTGCGTAAATCGATCCAAAGTTTCATAAATATCATCAATTTTTTTTTTAAAGTAACTTTGTACCTCTAGTTTCCCCTTAAACTTTTACCATTCGAATGGTCACAATTTATCACCCATATCTACACCCTAAAAAACTCAACCCATCAAACAGTATTCTATCAAAAGGTTTTAAATCGTGCCAGCATGGGCCATTGTGTGCAGAAGCCATAAGGTTATAAACCATGGGAGCTTTGCACCCTACGATAAAACGTCAACGGTGAAAAGCGATATGCGTACCGTACGTAATTCTCGCATAAAACATACCAGATAGAAAACAACACACAATTTTCCAACGTAATTCTAAGTTTTAAGACTCACCATGTTCCCCATCTTGCGAACTTTGCCGACAAAATGTAAAGTAAGCATAAACGGGAGTTAAATTTTGCCAAACTGCCACATATAACGTTCAGAGCTCGTAAACAAAAAGATAAAACAGTCGTATTTGGGTTGTGTGTGGTTGGTCGGCGGCGTTTCCTTTAACTGATATGAAGGGACGTCAGCGTTATGTTTATAAGCGTAGGTTAATTTTGTTCGCGCATTTTTATTGCAAATCTGAGTTTTTAAGGATATTGTTCTGGCCTCTTCAGCTTTACATAATTATGAAGGTGGTGAATGTTTTTAAGCTGGTATAGAGAAAGTTAAGAACGCTAATTTTCTTCAAGGAAAAAGAAAGAAGAGATGCACAAAGTTGCCAATCCCCTTTGAAGTATTTGTATGATTTGTCTCCACTTCTGATTTTAAGATTTTTCTGATATTTTCTTTCATGGGACATTTATAAATCGAGTTAACATATACCTCGATTTATAAATGTCGGCCACAGTAAAACTCATTATTATTTTTAACAATTTCACTCAAAAACATTAAACAATATAAAAAGTAATTTGATCCTGATACCAAAGTATCGTCGCTACTTGTTAAAAACTACCCTCAAAAGTGCCAACAAAGAACGATACTCAATGAATATTTTTTCCAAGTTTTCGTTTGAAAATGAAAAGTTTTAAACAAGCTCAGTTCTATCGAACCAAACTATTAGAGAATTGTTGAATTCGTGTAATAAAGAATAAAACATGCTTGGTGAACTTTCAGACAGCTATAATCCAATTATGTAAGGCAATATTACTTAGAGAAGAATCACTTTATTGTAGATTATTGTTGAACTTTATTGGAGAAGTTCCGAAATTACGTTATTTCTTTTAAGTTGTGCCGCTAAAATGCTGTGTTAGGTCTTAATGCCATATTAAATAAGGGATTAAATTAATAACTGTGGTCCCTTTAGAATTACTCTTAAGTCTCTTGCCATTACATCACGCTTTTATTTCTGGAGGGCAAAAATATTGTGCGACTTGTAATGCATGCATAGAAGCAATTTATGACTATTCATTACATCAGTTCAATTAAAGAATTATTCGTTTTTTTTTTTTTTTTGACGCCTTACGGGGAAGCTCTTGGCCTGCATCTCACCTGATGGTAAGTGATGATCAGGCCGAAGGTGGAAGCGAACTTCACCCGGAATCCTCAACCACAGAGGAACTGGCTATCTTATCTCTAACTGCCGAAACACAACAATGCTGTTAACATTGTTGTTATGGCGACAGACTTAGATAATATGGTGGTAGCTAGCCAGGCGGACTTAGAAAAAGCCCTACCCACCAACCAAATGACGTTTGACTATAATTATCATCATCATTTCAGTCAAAAAACGTCCACTACTCGACATAGGCCGCCAAGCACCGCCATTAAGACTGGTACCGTATTTTCCGCATCCAGCGGATTCCTGCGGCCTCCACAAGGTGATCGGTACACGAGGCCTTCCAACGCTTCACCTTCCGGTACGCAGTCGCCACTCCAGAACCTTTCAACCCCATTGGCCATCTGTTCTGCCAGCAATGTGAACTGCCCATTGCCACTTCACTTTGGCAATTCTTCGGGCTATGTAATGTATGTTACCTTGGTTCTATTGCGGATCTCTTCATTTCTAATTCGATCACGTAGGAAAACTCCAATCATAGCGCTCTCCATTGCCTTTGAGTGACTTTTAGCAAAAATTCAAAATTCAAAAGTCATTTATTCAAACTAGGCTGAGAATCAGCACTTTTGGAAAGTCAAAATTACATAAGACAGTCCCCCAAAAACACCCGCCCTTCACCACTTCCTAGTGCTTTTGCTGGAGAGAAGAAGTGGCGCAACAAACTCCCCAGCAGCACAGCTGTCTGTTCAGTTAGAAAAAAAAACTTGATTCTATATAATAGTATGCAAATAATACTCAACACAAAACATAAAACATTCAACACAAAACATTCAATAAAATATATTTGCCATAATGACAGCTAGCACGCGCCAATGTACTAACAAAAAAATATCGAAATCTAAACTCAAGCGAAAATAAAAACTCAAGCGAAAATAAAAACTCAAGCGAAAATAAAAACTCAAGCGAAAATAAAAACTCAAGCAAAAATAAAAACTTGCCAAGCCTATAAGGCTAATAAGGCCTATCGTGACTATTGAGAGCGACCATGTTTCAGTGCCACAGGTCATCAATCACTGGCAATACGCTTTGGTCAAAGATATTCCTCTTGAGGCACTGCGGTATGTGGGAAGAGAAGATATTGCGTAGCTTCCCGAACGCTGCCTAGCCGAGTCAGATTCGACATTTTGCCTCTTTCTCGAAGTTGAACCTACCTAACTAGACACTTTTTCCTACGCAAACATACTCGTCCACATGTCCTCAATCAAAATATTAAAAAAGTAATGCTCGATTTTGAGAAAATTGCATGAAAATTGAAATGAAAACTAATTTCCATTTAAAATAATATGAATAGACGCGGCTGACGCAAATTTTATGAATATCTTCAATAATGCTAACACAACCTTTTTCTTGTCGCACCAATGCGCCATTTTAGCCTACAGATGTTAACACCAGATAAATCTGTTATTACAATATCCACATTATTCCTAAAGCGGTAAAGTCCTAATCGCTATACGCATATCTTCCTTCTAAGTACCGATAAATCTCCGAAACTTCAATACAGTGGAATTCTAGGTTTATATTCTCGTGAATGTTCTTCGGAATTTTATTATGAAAGTATATTTATTGGGTTAGAGAATTAACAGTTTATTGGCTTTTATTAGACGAAGTTTTGTTAACGATGTTATTTTTATCCGACTGCCTCAGAAAGACGGTAATTTTTTTTAATTCGGATATAGTAGATAGCTGTTTTAATAATGATCAATGGGAGAGCAGAATAAATGTCGTTGTGCAGAAAGTTTGCGGCTGCTGTGGCCGTCCAATTAGTAAGCTGAGAAAAATGGATTATCCTGCAGTTTGTAGCATCGCGGAGCTTTGCTTGCGCATAATTTTGATTATAAAGCTTTGTATAATTTACGAGCTATGAAATTCAATCAAAAAGAGATGACTATATTTTTCAAAATCGATTTTCTATCTCAGGATTTTTCGAAAAATCTATAAATTAAATAAAAATCAATTGCCATGCATTAGTCTCGGAAAAACTCTAAAATGGCTCGACCGATTTTTATACTAATTTTTTTTGTTTTATTCATTTTAATACTGGGGTGGTTTAGGAAAAAAGCAAATTAGGAAAAACCCAAAGGAAAATGTCTCGCGTGGTACGAAGTTCACGGGGTCATCTAGTCGCTCCGTATCGAAACGTCCTACTAGCAAATAGTCCTATTAGCAAAATGACCTATAATCAAAACGACACTTTAGCTAAATGTCCTATTAGCAAATCGTCCTATGTGCAAATGGTCCCAAAAACAAAAGAACGGAAATGGTACAATCATACCACACTGTATGATATCTTTGAAGGAATCAATAAATCTAAAACTAATATTCCTTATACCCCACCATAATTGAATCTATCATAGACCAAAACCCACAATATTTCATAATATTTTCAGTTTGGTAGACCAAGAATTATTATTCTCAGAACTATTATTTCTCATAGAGATTTTTCTCTTAATGGTACTCGATTTTTCTCCTTAACATTAGTTTAAACATCAGCAATCAGCTAAGTATGTGTCATTGGAAAACTTTTTTTCAAAATTTCAAAGGAAAAATGTAGCAATAAAGTATCTTATAGCAATTACTCCAACTCTTTACATACACAACCGTTAGATAATAAATCTTTATGTAAAAATACCCTCCATTTTATGTGTCGTTACGATCTTATGTTACAGTTTTCGCCCCTTTTAAGGGTAGGGGTTGAAGATCTAAGGGACGAAGAGGCAAAGCGGTATATATGTCGCAGGAAAATGGAAAATATAGAATCTTTCTGAAAATCCTGGGATTTTTGCAAAAGACCATTGGACCCCCAATGGCCCACACACTTACATTAACAATCTGAAGGATTTTGTCCCAGTTTGGAAACTTGAATGCTGATTGGCTATTCCAAGAGTTAATTCATAAATCCTTATTCGGGTTGATTAGGACATGGCTCGAATTCGTGCATCCATCGCGTAGTCAGTGTAAAACGTTCTTAACAGCCAATCAGCGTTCATACTCATCGTAGCTGGTCGCGATGAACCTAAGATACCTGTTTTTTTGCAAAAATTCGGAAATTAGTTCGTATTATTACGAAGATCTTTCTAAGTTTCCAATAATCAGGTTTTTTGCAGAAATCCTAGGAATTTTGCAAAGATTCGTTTTTTCCAATTACCCTGCGACATTATATTATATGAAAAAAGTCGGTCAAGTGAGTTAAATGTGCTCACTGAATAGATTCCGTACTGTTAGTCGCGGGGGCTGTGTGAGGCGCGTAAAACTGAGATGCTTAGAAGCCATGTTTGTCATACTTTGTACCCAGTGGTGTGTGATGTGGCAGTTGTATAGGAATTAGGGCTGTAGGGTTGAATGAGACATAATTATCTATCACATAATTAGTTTATGTGTCATTGCTTCATTTTTATAATTTTTTTACCTAATGTGGTAAAGTAATTTTATTCTAGGTGCATCGTCTTCTAATTTAACTACATACAACACATGAAAAAAGTTTGTGATCCCTAGCAAAAGCTGATATATTTTTTAAATTTAATTTTATCAATAAGAAGTGTTTACGTTACATCTTTTTTAAATAGAAATCCACTGCCTGAGATAATATAAAAAAAGAAGAAATTATAATATAGTCTACCGTAACAAAAAAGACTCAAGAGTAACGGTAGAGTTTCTTGCCCATTCTTCTCCATACGAAAAGTACCTTTTGGAAGGGGCGACAGAATCAATTCAATTTTTTTTGTATTTTTGACGTTCTAAAGTGGCTTCTATGTGCCTAATTGAAATAAATTATTTGACTTTGAATATCTTTCGAAAGACAACGGCTTATTAACAATTTCCGGGACACTTAACGCTCATAGACGTCATAACAATAAAATTTATATTGTGTTCCGTTCAGTGTCCCGGAAAGTGTCAACTGTTCCGCATCTTCTATCTAGCTCAAACCTTAGAAAGTGTTTCTACAAGAAGATAGGGTATTTTGGTACCTGCCTTTTTACCCAACTACGTTGAAGTAAAAAGGAGGGTTATGATTTTGACCGGTATGTGTATGTATGTCTGTATGTATGTTCATCTGTTCCCTCATAACTTCTAAACTGCTTATCATAATTTGAAAAATGACAAATGAGGTATAGTTGGAAGCATCTTGATCGTCCGCTAGTTATAGATTTGACGTCACATTAAATTGAACATGGTGCCCTCTAGACTAGAGGAAATAAAGTCATAAACTAAAAAATATATATATTATTATGATTCCAAATAAAAAATCCGGAGTCACAGGTAATCTATTTGATTTATAACAATTATTTATTTATTTATTTACTATTACCACATACATTTTGTTTTTACAGGTGGGAACCCAATACAACAATGTAGTCACAATTTAACACACATTTCATTTGTCTGACTGTTATGTCTTGTTTATATCTTTGTTGTTGGCGTTTTTGTGGTAGTCTTGTTTTAGTATTGAACTTTAGACGTTCAAAAGGTAGGTAGGTGTATAATATCAGTCTTATTTTAAGAAATGGGTCTTGAATTTGTATGTAATACAACAGTCCGCCACTTCATTCAATCATTGGAGGTGTCTTTTCCTCAGTGTACAATACTTTTATTCTGTTAGTCCTAATAACAGTTAACTGTATTTTATCCCAATGCAATAATTGGCGTATATTTCAATTTTATTTTACATAAATAAAGTCAACTACTAAACCGAACACAAACCCAAAAAAAACAAACATTGTTAGCTGTCACACACAAAATATTACAAAACATTCAAATGACAAGTTATCAATCGGCTATTGAAACAAAACAACGGACATATTTTACAAATACACTGGATATCACAATGTAAACTTTAACGTTCCCGCAGACAGGCGCGTCGCGATAGCACGACGACGTGAACTCGCGACGATGCGACTCCAGTAGAACCTTTTTCTATGAAATCTTTACGGAAATTGTTCTTCTAGAGTTACGTCAGGCAGTTGCGTCGCATCTGTCTGCGGTAGCCTTCAGTAAATTTCCCGCTACAATGGTTTTATATAGGCTGTTACATACACTCGGCTTTCTAGCTTAGGACCTTTATGGGGAGCTCATAAAAATGATAGATCACTCTGTGGTTGCTCTTTACATAGTAGTGTTGGCATTCCCCTTTTATCGTATTTCGCTCAGTACAATATTGGATGTTCGAATTCAGAAGGTATATCTTTAATGTTGCGTGACAGTATTTTGATGGTAAATTGCTGTCGAAAGAAGATTAATGTCAACATCTGGATAGGAAAAATACGTATTGTATATTGCACTATAGATCATTGAGGATGGGGCACAAACGAAAGTAACTGAAACGTGAATAAGAAAACGTAGGTGGCGCTAGTTGTCACGTCAACATTGGCTCCATATTCAAAATAACATAAAAAATACTAAACATCACTTTTTAAGTCCAGTTGTATGATTTATCAGTCACTTTGTATGTAGTGTTTACCGTCTATTGTTGGCAAGAGAGTATCTAACGTGATTTGTGAATAAAAGTGTGTTTTAAGAACAGGGTCTTACTGAGTGTTTAAAAACAAAGTTATGCACTAAAAAATATAAACAGTGTTTAAATCTAGTGATAAACAGTATAACTTACATCTCTGCAGTAAAAAATCAGTGCCACAATAATGTTTAAAGCTAAAAACAAATAAATCCTCAAATAAACTTAATTCAAAAGTGCAACAAGCGACGCTCAATTTTCGACCAATCAAAACAAAACAAAAAAAACGAACTTTTATAATGCGTACAATAAAACGCATAATACATCCACCTATTTCGACGTTCCGAATATGTGCCAACATAGCTAGTTGCAATAAGTGTCGACTCAATATATGTATGAACTATAGATCTCAAGTTCAAACCCGCCCCATGCCGAAAACTTTTTGGATTTTTTATGGATTTGTTTTCGAAGAATAAAGCACTTATTTTATTCTTTGTTACTTTTATGACTTTTTCTGTCTTTTTTTATGATTTTCTGCAAATTTTATAAATATTTTGATAAGCATTTTCTGAAAAGATGGAAGACTACAGTAACGTAACAATAAGGAAAAGTCGCATGCGGCGCTCTCTTTCTTGTTTGTTCGATGAATCCATTGACAGTTTGGCATCTAACTTAAGCGCCAAAAGTATGATGGACCTATCAACACACCTAAAAAGTGACGAAACGTTACACTTAAAAAATACAATTGAGAATCTTAAAGAGCAGATCATGAGCTTTCATCTTAAAATTGAAAAACTAGGTTTAGAGAATGCCTCATTGATACAACAATTAGCTGACGAAAAGCTTAAAACAGAGCACCTCAGGAAAATGTACACCACGAGCACAAATACTAAAAGTACAACTTCTTCACGCAGTACAAAAATCGCCAAAAATAAAAAAATGAATAAAAGCAAATTATCCGCTAGAAAACTAGACCTAGACATCGACTTCCATACGCCTGAACCATCTCCCAACTGTACCGTACCTGATATTCTCAGAAAAGAGAATAAACATGAAAATAAAGATACTGCTGCTAAAGATTCAACAGAAACGGATTTAATTGGAATTACCGAGGAGAACATACAAGAGCCCACCCCACTAGAACCAAAATCACAGACTACAGTAAGCAGCCAACTTGGAAATGGAAACTTACTTATTTTGTCGGATGACCAAGGGAAAGGTATAGTTCAAGGGTTACTGAAGAAAGAAAAAGAAAATAAATTTATTATTAATAAATACAACATAACAGGGATTAGGAAACCAGGTGCGACTACAGAAGAAGTTTTATTATGTTGTAATAAACTAACGGAAAACTTTTCAAAAACTGACAGCGTGATTATAATGACAGGTAGAAATGATTCGAACCCTATTAAATTTATGACTGAAATGGCTGCAGCAATAAAACTACTAAAGAATTGTAATATTTTTATTGTAAATGTTAAGTACAATGCATTTCTGAATGAGCGTAAACTTAATTACCAATTGAAATTACTTTCACAGAACTATCACAACTGCAATTTCATTGAAGCAAGTAGCTACAACAGCGTTATTGAACAGCTCTTATACAAAATTAATCATGTCCAATACTACAACAAATATCTTCTTTATAACAATAATAACGTAGTAACAATGAAAAAAACAAAAAGTTCAGAGCATATTATACAAAAAAATAATAAAACTATATCCCGTCCGGTAGACGGTTTGTTGGAACCTGTAAATCTACCACTTAAGGGCACTATTCCATATTATTTTTCTAAGGCTCTTAAACCACAAATGTCACGTACAAACACTTCTTCAGATACTGTTGTGGTAAGTAAAGAACATTTTTTTCGTATCTAATAAAAAACATAACAAAAGTAGCAGTTTAAAATGTAGTAAAAGTAGCTTTTCAGTTCTGCATCAAAATATTGCGGGGGCTTTAAACAAACTACAAGATATTGATTTAACTATCAATGAGATGCATGAGTCTCATATAAATATAGACGTTTTATGTCTGAGCGAACACTTTGTTATAAAAGGGGAAGAAAAATACCTCAAACTTAATAATTTCTATGTTGGTGCCATTTATTCACGGCCTGATCAGCGGCGAGGGGGAACATGCATATTATGTAAAAATCATCTCCAAAGTACTGAATTAAAAGAAGTAAAAGAATTTTCCATTGATAAACACTATGAGATTTGTGGATTAGAAATTAAATCTATACATGTGATCATAATATGTATATACAGGACACCCTCATCTAATATAAATATTTTTTTTGAAAACTTGAACAAAACTTTACTGAAACTACAAAATAAAAAAAGTAAGCTAATAATAGCTGGAGATTTTAATATTAACCTTTTAAGTAATGACACTAATTGTACAAAATTTAAAGAACTCATCTCAAACTATGGTATGCGGTGCCACATTCAAGAAGCCACTAGGTTGAACACATGTATTGATAACATCATCAGTAATATTCCAAATATAATAGGTAAAACTCATAATGTTTGTTTATCTGATCATAATACAGCACAGGTTGTTAAATTCGAATATGATCAAAAACCCATATCAGGCTATTACTTTATCACCGTAAATGACCTTAGTAAAGACAATGTCAATAAATTCATTGAACACATGAGTAAATTATCTTTTTCCGATGTTTACGTTTCCGACACTAATAATGCTTTTGATAACTTTCATGATACAATCACTTTATTTTATAAATTATGTTTCCCTCTCATAAAAGTTAAAAAACAGTTTAAATACAATAAATTAAAATGGATATCAAAAGGAATTAAAAAGAGTAGTAACATTAAACGAACATTAAGATTTAAATATTATCTAAACAAAACCAATGAAAACAAAACTAGGTTTAAGGTATACTCTAATATGTTAAGAAAATGTATTCATAACTTACAATCTATATGTAATTTAAAGCACATTGCGTACTCAAAAAATAAGGGTAAAGCTTCATGGGATATTGTTAAACACAGTACAGGTAACGAAAGATCTCGAGAATATATTAATAGTATAGTTGACGATGATGTTACTGCAACATCAGGCTTGGATATCGCAAACCTATTTAACAATTTCTTTATAGATATTGTTGAAAACAACGCAACCTCACTAAACAACACTTACGATCTAAATGTTAAAAGCAACGACAATAGCATATTCTTAAGACCTACTAATCCTACTGAAATTTTTAGCATCCTAAAAACATTAAAAAACACTAAGTCGGCTGGTTATGATAATATATCTACGGATCTTCTAAAACAAATAGCTCAATACGTCGCAGAGCCTCTTTCATATATTATAAATTTATCATTAGAACAAGGCTGCTTCCCGGAAAAGCTCAAAATATCTATAATAAAACCGATGCACAAAAAAGGATCTAAAACAGACAAAAATAATTATCGACCTATTGCGTTAATACCAATTCTATCAAAGGTCTTTGAAAGAGTTATGTACACGAGAGTCCTTTCTTTCTTGGACAAGTATAATATGCTTGCAAAACAGCAATATGGTTTTAGGAAAAACAAATCCACCTCATTGGCAGCATTTAACTTAGTCAAATCGATCCTAAATAACATCAACTCTAAAGTTACAACTTCGGCTCTCTTTTTAGATCTAAGTAAAGCATTCGATTATGTTAATCACTCTATTCTCATTGATAAACTGAGTAAAATGGGTATAAGAGGTCCAGCCCTAGAATGGTTCAAATCTTATTTATCAAATAGAACTCAGATCACGAGAATCACAAAATTTGATGACAAAGTAAATATTATCACCGACTTTAACTCCCAGCCCCGACCAAATTACTTCGGAGTTCCACAGGGAAGCATTCTAGGGCCACCACTATTCCTTGTATATGTTAACGATCTCCCTCAAGCTATAGAACAGGATTGTGTTCTGTTTGCTGATGACACAACAGTTATCCTTGATTGTAAAAATGAGGAGTCATACGAGTCTGATATAAATAACACTTTAAAGAAAATTATTACTTGGTTAGACAACAATGCTTTAAAAGTTAACGTAGATAAAACTAAAATAATCAACTTCAAAACACAGAAAAGTAAATATACCCAGTTTAAAATATCACATAGAGATCAAGTAGTAGAACAATTACATATAACAAAATTTCTTGGTATAACACTTGATGAACATTTCACCTGGAAGCAGCATATCGATGAAATATCTATGAAAATCAATAGGTTTGTTTTTGCATTAAAGAAAGTTAAAAATGAGACATCCAGACAAACTGCTTTGATGGTGTATCACGCCTATGTTTGCTCCATCATCCGGTATGGTATTATTGTCTGGGGAAATTCCTCTGAAATTTCTAGAGTTATGTTAGCACAAAAAAAATGCATACGAGCAATTTTCAATATGGACTGGACTGATTCCTGTAGGCCAGTATATAAAGCTCACAACCTTCTCACAGTTCCTTGTATTTATATACACACATCAAAAGTGTCTAGGGATCAAGCATTTTTATGCGGATTTCTTGAGATTGAGATGTGGCTTTGTAATAAATTTATGATTTTATAAATTTATATGGATCCTTTTTGGTGCATTTCATAATTTGAATCAGGAACTGTGAATCAAATTCGAGTAAAAGATGAAAATCAGCTGTAGCACCTATAAAAACATACAACGCATTGAAGACATTATTAGTGCTACTGTTTCCCTACTACTGATTAAAACCAACGTTATTATGGAGCAGCGACGTCATTTAAGCAGGGAAGAAATGCTCAGAGCCGTGGGAATGATAGAAGCTGGTTCCCGGCAACGTACTGTGGCTTTAGCTCTGAATACAAGTCAGAGTGTTATCAGTCGACTTTGGACACGTTACCGAAGCACTGGTACCGTGGCTGAGCGCCATGGAGGACGGTATCGCTGCACCACACGGAGACAAGACCGATACATTCAAATCTTAGCTCGAAGAGCTCCAACAATAACCGCCATGATGTTAGCCGTGAGGCTTCATCACTCTTCAGGGAACTTAATTAGCGACCAAACAGTCAGAAACCGCTTGCATGAAGTGAACCTTCATTCCCGAAGACCGCTACGGGTACCACCTATAGCAATGCACAATCGTAGGATTCGATATCAATGGGCTCTTGAACACAGAAATTGGGCAGAAGAACAATGGCGTTTCGTGTGCTTTTCTGATGAGTCTCGTTTTGGTATGAGACCGGATACAAGACGTATACGACACTGGAGAACCCCTGGACGCCAACAGCGATTAAAATCCTGCCAGGAAGTCCATCCTTATAGTGGTGGAACCATCATGGTATGGGCGGGTATTTGGATCGGCGGAAGAACTGAGTTGATTTGGATCAGAGGCAACCTCAACGCTCAAATTTATGCTGAGACGATTGTATCAGACGTCATCGTTCCTCTACAAGTGCAAATCGGTCCCTTATTTCAGTTAATGCATGATAATGCACGACCGCACACCGCAAGAGTTGTAAGACAGACTCTCGCCGCAGCTAACGTCAATGTCCTGCCCTGGCCTGCTCAGTCGCCAGACTTGAACCCGATTGAGCATGCATGGGATATGCTACAGAGAAGAGCTCTGCCGAATATGGAGGGTATCCAGTCGCAAGAAGACCTTTTTTTGTTGTTGCAACGAACATGGGCGGCCATTCCACAGCGTGATTTGGATGAACTCATTTTGAGTATGCCAAACCGATGTTCTTGTGTTGTTAGTGTTCGCGGTAGAAACACGGATTATTAATTGTTTAAGTTACCCAATAAAATTTTAAAGAAAACTGTTATTTCAGTCTTTTTTTCGAACTTTAATGTTAGTGGTTCAAATGTCAAAAATCCCTTTATTAGGAAAATGGCAAATTTCTTTATTAATGCAAAGGTGACTTGGTTTATCGTTACTGTGACAAACGAAAACACTTTATTTGATGAATCCTTAAAGAAAATTTTAATTAATATCAATCAGGAGAAAAGTTATTGCAAAAATATATGTTGATCCCTAGACACTTTTGATGTGTGTATATGAAATCGCTAAATTTGTTAAAACAAATTATTCACTTTTTGAACTAAATAATAATAAAAGTAAACGAAAAGCTACACAATATCTATTAAAAATGCCTGTTCCTAGGATCGAACTATTCCGACGCAGTTGCGTATATATGGCGCCACTTATTTATAATTCAATTCCAAATTTTATAACTGATCTTCCTTACAGAAAATTCTGCGTAGTACTAAAAAAATGGCTCATTTCACATAGTTATTATTCAATAGGTGAATTTCTGAAAAAAACTTCTTGTCAGTCTTATCATTACAGGAATGCATTGTAGAGTAGACTTAGATCTTCCTTCCATTGTTTTCATTGTGAAGTTAGCGTAAGTCTTACTAGCTGTACCAATTCATAATTTGGCAAATTTTTCTAGGATTCATGACAGTAGTTTTTCAGATATACCCTCATTTATCATAGGTTTGTAATTAAACTTGCACTTCTTCCAGGAAATAATTCTTGAATTGTATATTGTCATCATCATCCATGTAAGTCTTTTTCAATAATAATATTGATCGGATAAAGTTATCCATAAACACCTTTTTTTCTTGTCTTTCAATATATTTTTATTTTTATTTGTTTATAAGTGTCAGTTCCATAATTTTTTATGGTATTTTGTGGACAGTTGTTTTAATTTGTAAAGTCTAATTTTAGTTTGTCCATTTCTGTAAAATGTCATGTGGGTCATCTTAGGGGCGGATTTTTTATTTTATTTTATAAGATATCGTATAAACTTAACTGCGTTTCTGTAAATAAAGTAAGTTTTGTAAGTATTTTATTGTTTTACAAAAGATTGTTTTATAAAGTATGTACTTACTGCTTTACAAATATAACTTTACCTGTAAATGAAGAAAGAACATTCAAAGCTTTAATAATTAATTTCATGAGTATTGTCTCTTAATTAAATCCTCCAGGTATTTTATTTAACAATATAGGTAGTTTCTCATAACCTCAAAATCACATGATCACAATGACAGATGACATCACAGAATATTTATATACTCTGGATTGGGATAACATGCACAGTGTAAATATTTTTAGTTTACAAAGTACTCTGTGGTAAATGTGTAATATCTGTTCACCAAAGTCATTCATTAAATTCCTGCCACGAATCCACGATCTATCTTATCGGTCATTTTCACTCGCGTTTGAATGAGCGCGGGTAAATTAAAATTATAGAAACGATAGCTACATTTACAATACATAAAATCTGTGATTGTAGATATTATTTTATTCTGTTAATTTTTATGTTGTGCCATATGTTTATATCATTAGGTATGTTATGTAAATTGAAGATTGATTTAAATAATCTATGTTTAGTCAATATTTTCAACTATAATATGTAAAGATAATTACTTAATTGAATGTGCCTTCCTATTAATATTTGCATGCCAAAATATGGCGAAATGTGTCATCGTTCAAGAATACTCGTATAACACCTTTATATAACCGCATTTAAAGCAAATAAATAACTTTGACTTTGACTTTGAATACATGCGGTTTGCGTTAATGTCCACGCAGAAAATAAGTTCTCACAAAATAGACAAATTGAGTTTTATGCAAAATGCATTGACTCTTATTTTTGAGTAGCACAAAATTACGTTGTCTCTTAAGTAAATAAAGGAAAATTAATTGTTTATCTTTCTCTTTCTCTTTTCAATCGCTCTCTCACTGCTGAAAATCGTGACTCCGTATCAAATTGTCAACGGTCTTTTTCCATCTGTTACGATCAGTGGCTTGGTGGAGTGCGGCGCTGATGGGTACTGTCAAATTCTCGGATATTTGATCCGACCACCTTTTTGGGCTTCGGCCTCTAGGTCTTTTGCCCTCTATTTTCCCAGTCACCATTAGCCGTTCCATGTTATTGGTACCTCTGCGAGCAATGTGAAGTTTATCTTTACTACCAACTTAAATTGTCCGTACATACAAATCACAACAGACTATCATTCATTGACGCTTTTATAAAATGGCAATACGCGGTAAATTGACGTAAGGTAAATTCGATAAACAATGAATTTCCTTGACTCAGTCAATCTGCCGCGCCTTTTCCCAACTATTTTGAGGTCAGCCTCCAGTCTAACCAGATGCAGCTGAATACTTTACATGGAGCGACTGCCTATCTGACCTCCATAACCCAGTTACTGGGTAACACGATACTCTAGGTAATACTGGTTGTCAGACTTTCGTGTCCCTGACTATGCGTAACAAAGACCCTGACTATCCGTGTCAAAGATCTACGAATGACAGCCGGGACCAACGGCTTTTTTTTTTTTTGGGTGGGAAATCATCAAATGACTTCTCCCGCTCTGGGCGGAGCGGAAGGGCGTGTCAGACTTTTACTGACTAAAACCCACCCGTGTTCCTTCCCTTGCCTAGACGGGGGCCACGGTTTCCCCTTAAGACTATCCACAACCCCGGTGGTAGGCATCGGCCCTAACGGACCCCTTCAGCTTCGCTGACAACTCTTTAAGTCGCGCGTGGAACACGACGCGCCGTCGACCAGGGCTTGGTCCTGATTGGACGGCGAGCTACCCATCACTCTCCGTCCGCAAGCCCGCGCCTACGGTGGCCGGAAATCGGCGATCGATTCCCGACGCGGGACCAACGGCTTAACGTGCTTTCCGAGGTACGGAGGGGTCTCGATATGTAATGAATGGTCAAACGACGACAATGATGGCATCACCCTGTGATAAAGCCCCGAAAACAAGCCACTTTCAAAGGCACTACAACATAATACGCATGGAAGAACAGTGTGACTACTCAGGCCCGACAGATATAAGAGTATACACCGATGGATCGAAGACCGACTCCGGCACCGGAGAAGGAGTCTTCTCACACGACTTCAATATAAATATATCCAGCCCGCTGGGAATGTCTACCAGGCGGAGTGTGTGGGCATCATACAAGCGGTCCACGCCCTAAAAGCCAGAAAAGTTACGGACACGCACATACGTATACTCTCCGATAGCGCCTCAGTTCTCCAATCCCTACAGAAAAAATGTATTACCTCAACGCTAACACTAGAATGTCACAATGAAATGAAACAATTAATGGTATCTAGCTCTGCAATGGATAAAAGGACACAGTGGATCGCTAGGTAACGACGCAGCTGACGAACTGGCTAGACGAGGATCCACCACGGCAGTCTGTGTCACCCGAGCCTATCGTACCCATCCCCTTCAACCAAATACGCAGGTGGCTACAGGAGCTCACCCAAACACAAGCGGAGACCTGGTGGACTTCAACACCAGGCTGCAGGCAGTCCAAGGAAGCTATGCCATTCTTGGATAGCAAGCTGATCAGGCGTTTATTAAGCCTGGACAGGAATGGCCTGCGCCTGGTGACGGGACACTGCTCGCTAAACCAACACTTCAACACAATAGGCATAACGGACAGTTCTCTGTGCAAGGCGTGCATGGAGGCTGAGGAGACCGTCGCGCACGTGCTCTTTGAATGCACAGGCGTCACCCAGATTAGAACAGAAACCCTTGGGTCACCCAGATCTTACACAGATGTTCTAAACAGACCAGGATTTTTAATTAACTTCTAGGTGGGCTGGTTGGAATAACCACGCCAAACGGCCGCCATGGCTCACGTACAATGGTCCACTTGACGGACTAAGTGCGGAAACCAATTCCAATAACATTACATGGTCACCCATCCACGAACCGGCCGCGGCAAACGTAGCTTAACCTTCGATCGACCCCTGCGGCTACTATTATTTAGCCACGAGCTCCTCTAATCAATTTACCTGACTGTACTTGTTAATAATTTACCTGTACCCGCTGTTTTGTAGATCAAACTCGTTCAATTGAAATACATAGGCCGTTCTTTTCCGTCCGTCTATCTCTCTATCTAAGATCTTGTTTAACGAAACCTTTTTTATCGTTTCCCATACGCATCGAGTGGCAAAGTGCTATTATCTAGAGCCGCTATCTAAAAACTGCTATTATTTTTGTTTTATTTCACATCAATTATAGAATCTAGTTTTAATAATTAACAAAGAGTTGGAACCCATGTAAATAAAAGTGAAAAAGAACTGATGTGGTAACAAAACCGTTGGCTCTGTTTACTTTTAATTAACAAACAGTTTGCAGCGAAACAAGGTACGAACTATTTTCGTTTTTTGGTTGAGTTTACCGGCGCGAAGCTTTTGAGCACAGGTTGTTGAGGGTTAGTATAATAAAATAATTATAATGTAGCCATACACGTTTTATGAGTATCTAAATGCAATATAAATAAAAGTTGTATTTTAGGGAGCATGTTTCATTTAGGGCGAATTTCCCCTATTTGAACGCGATCAGCAGGTAAATTACGTTTAAAGGCTGTCTCTGTCATTATTTTCTGTAGAATATTTACTCTGACAACACTCTTGAACGCGATCTAGATCTAAGTGCGATTTTCACGAATTAAACTGAACGCGATCAGGAAGTGTTCAGTTTCATTCGTGAAAATCGCACTTAGACTTCAAAATACTATGCCTACTCGTCTATTAATTCAGTGGAGAAAAATGACAGGTGCATGCTGTCACTTTGTAAACTAATGATTTTGAAACCCCTAAAGGGGTGAAATAGAGGGTTAAATTTTGTCAAAGTACGAAGACTACGCGGACGAAGTCGCTGACAATGTTCTGTAATATCTGTGTGTCTTAAATCGTACCTTTTGTTTTATCTACCATAGATAAAACAATACGATTTAAGACAAGGAAGGAGGATGAAGAAGGTACTTTTATGCTCGTAACCATGCGTAACTAAACGTAGAATGCGTTGGAGATCGTCTTCTAAGGAATGTGGAGCATGCACCAGACTCCATCCATGTCCAATCAGCTGCTGCAAAATGCACGATTATTCGTCCGTTGCGCGTATGTCCGGTAGGCTCCCGAACTATCCTGGTATGCTCTGTCTTGTTCCTACTGACCTAAATAGGATTATTTAGGTAACAGCATTGCGACTGCTGTTTCCAAGAATATTTTCTTTAGTAATAACTGGTTGTTAGATTTTGGGGCTCATAAGTCCTTAGTATCCGTAATGAGGAGTTTCTATGCATGGCTATCTGAACTAAGTAAGAGGCTTAGTTCAGATAGCCATGCATAGAAACTCCTTATAAATTATATTATACAAGGTATAAATAACTCAAAATCTGAAATGGGGTTAATGAACTCATCATTATGAACTACTTTTAAGTACTAAGGGATCAACCCTGCAATAGCGAAAAAAACTTGAAAAATGTAGCTAAAACAGGTGTCTTGATCTACAGAAGCCTTTTACTCTCGCAGATCAACCTCACAAAATGAATAACATAATATTCATTTTGTAGTTAGCCCCAAATTCTTGTACCGTGTAACAATAACAGTAATAACAGTAGCTCGTATATTTTGGATATTGGCCCACAAATAGCATGAGTGCGCAGTAATTATGCTATAAGTACGCAATTACCATAATCACGCTTGATTTGCTAATCGGATATTACCATTAATTGAAGTGTCAATCATTCTGAGCCTGTGTTAGTCCTACCCTCGAATTCTAAAACGATACAACTATGCAACGTAAAGTCAGGAAAATGACTATATTTCATAAATTGACAACCAACAGGCAATTTAATGCCCATATATTCAACTCACATTATTATAAAGTTGAATGCAATTGCTGTTTCACGGCAAATTGATGTAGTAGTAGTAGTTGATAAACAATTAAACTCCCTGATTGTACTCAATTATTTTTTTAGGTTTTAATTCATAAACAGTCTGAGATTTTTAAGAGCATTTTCGTCGTACGGCATTTCATACAAACTTTCAAGCCCTTGTTTTTCAAAATGACTGAACCAATTTTAATGAAACTTCATACGCATATGCAGGATATAAAGGACTAAAAACTTAGTTAAGAACGTTTTCGAAATGTCTTATTTAAAAACAGATAACTGGAAATCTCTGTTTCTATGGAAAATTTAAAATCCGTCTAATTTGGTTGTAACACTATTTTTCAAATATGTAGACCTTTGTATCCTGCATATGCGTATGAAGTTTCATTAAAATCGGTTAAGTCATTTCGAAAAACAAGGGCTGGAAAGTTTGTATGAAATGCCGTACGACGTAAACCTTCTTAAGTTGCGTTTGAAAATTTGAATGTTATTCGACTTTTACGAATAGATGCGTCAAAATCAATATACCAAGCCTTTTCCCAACTATGTTGAGGTCGCCTTCCAGTCTAACCGGATGAAGCTTCTTACCAGTATTTTACGTGGAGCGGCTGCCTATCTGACCTCACACACACGATACCCCATGGCAAGACTGGTCGTCAGACTTTCGGCCTACTGACTACCCGTAACGACTGTCAAAAATCTACGAATGATAGCCGGGACCATGCTTAACGTGCTTTCTGCACTGAGGAGTCTTGGTATGTTATAGATGATCACCCATCCACAGACCAACCTCGGCAAGTATTGCTTAACCTTGAAGATCGACCCGTGGGGCTGTTATTATTTTAACCACTAGCCATTCCGTATAAGATACCTACATGCGTAGGTACTGATGTTAAAACCTATTCTATATTTAACTCAGCTTTCAATTCCGATTTATTACGTAATAGAAGTATAGTATAATATAATACTATTATACTAATATAATATTACGTTATATAAGTATAATCTAATATTTTGTGTTAGTATGTTTAAGTAGTACCTACACAGAAATACCAATAAATTATTATTAAAGAAGTCGTTTAACCGCAATATATACTCGTAAAATATATTTAGTACTTACACCAAAATACCTCGCGTGGCGTAATGTGAAAACTTTTGCTATAGAACCGCCATCACGGAGGAGAGCAATAGAATATGAAGAAAGTTTACTAATTTAATGTTAAACAACTATGTACTGGTCATGTTAGTTATGTATCTTAAGTTATTATTTTGAGGGTTGTCGTCATATTATGTGCCTATTAATTATGGTGATTACTGATATAATGAAAGCGCGCAGGACTACAGCTCAGTACAAAATAAGTGACAGTACGAGTATTATATCTTCATAGAAAACGGCCGAAACGACGCGCTTTGAAATCTCAGTGTAATCAGAACGCAAAAAGCAATATCAGATTGCGCGGCAGTTACGCACGGACGCAGAACGTTTATCTACCGAGCAGCCGTAGGTAATTATTTCATGGTCACTGCCGAGATAAAATACTGTGACTACAGTGACTATCGCTTTCAAAGCGTTTCGTTTTTCTATAGCGAGTTTCAACATTAATAATAAATAAGCAAATCATATTTTTTCATACCTAAAAGACAATACTTAAAATTTACTTTCAAGTTTTTTTTTTTGTGTTTAAAACATTATTTCAAACCATTTCTCTAGATATTTTTATGTTTACGATATTTGAACTATCACAGTCAAGTAGATTGGTTGACATTTTATAGTGTCCATCAGACAGTATTTCACAAAAAATATATTTACAAGCACACGTAGTGTTACTAATACTAAAAATGTGCTTTGCAAAAGCTGCAAAAAGTTAATAAGGTGGATAAAAAACGATTTCTTTTTCATACATGATAATAAACGGGAAGACTAAATCCACAATTCGTTCTAGAAAACAAAGGAAAACCCAGTATAAAAGTTTTAATAAAACAGTACAGGGTACTTCGAAGATCTCCCAAGGAGACCATGAAACGTTATAAGTTGAAAGCATCGCAGTGTTTTAGCGTTCTTACGTTGAAAGTACACCAGCTACTTTCTGTGATGGCAAACTAGCGACTTTGCATTTGGATCGAAACTGCGTGACAACTCTAATGGCACACAGTGCCGGCGGCATGGTCGCCGGCTTTTGCCGCGCGGCACGTGCCTCCGGCTTTTGCTCCTTCATTTTGTTTGCGTTTGTTTCTGTGGCTTTGTGTGGCATGGCCGGCGGGCAGTGCCGGCACTGTGTGTAGCAGCCATAAGGGAACTCGACGGCATCGACCAAGACCAGTGGTCGCAGCAACCAGGTAAACTATAGAAACCGATACGAATTGCACTCTTGGTCGTAACGGCAAACTAGCTGCACACCATACCATACCACTAGACGGCCACAAATGTCTAGAGCCGTGCAAAATTCAATTCAATTCAAAATATTTTATTTCGAAAACGTCAGAAGCTAAGTGCACGATTCCAAATGGTCGTTTCCTATGAGAAAGAGTCGGCAAACCTCCACGGTTACTCTTTTAAAAATAATTGGCTTTTACAATATTTTCAAATAACAGTGTTATTATGTATGGGAGGACAGTGTAGGTCTCTAAACAAGTACCAAGTACTTAACAAAATAGAAGATGGTCAACAAATCTACAGTTCACTAAGCCTACAGCGTTCTTACATTCACAAAATAGAAAAGAATTTATATAAAAGATAAATTAATGAAAAAAAATATGATAAGGATATTAGCCTTTATTTAGAGTAGAAATAGAGATTCAAGCCGCGTGAGAGGGTGTCGCACACCCGGGCTTGACGGTCATGGCCGTAGTGCTGCACCACGTGTAACAGCGGGCGTAATTGGTTAAATACTAGGTATATAATGACAAATAATTGGATGATTATGTCAAAGACGAATGAAAAAAAAATGCGCCTTTTTGGACATCAACTGGTTGGTCACTATTGCATGTATAGGACCATTCACTTATTTCCCGCATACACGCTCTTTTCCACATCTTCATCAATCTTCCCATCCCTTGTAAACAGACTCCCCAAGTATACAAACTCACTTACTTGCTCCTCACTCTTATCATTTATTTTCACATCATCCACCGATACATCCTCTCCTCTTTCAAACACCAAGACCTTCCTTATTTTAGTTTATTACTATTTAACATCATTAAGCTAAGCTTAAACGTGTCAATATAAATGGAACTAAACAAATATTCTCGTAAATGGCATCTATCCACTTAGAAAGCACACTATTTGTTTTTCCAGACGGTAAAACAGTCCTCCAGTGTAAACGTATGTACATCGAGAAAACAAGATTAAATATTACTCGTACGTCCATATCTTGAATACCTAGTATTTATGTGTGCATGTAGACACGAGCTAAATAAGAAAAGTTTTAGTTCTAGCGAAGAGATTATCTTGTTACCGAGGTTGATGGAAGGGCTAGGCTGGTACATCAACAATCCTAAATAGATTATTATGAACGCATGTGTAAAACGGATACTAGCAGATAACTTAGTAATTCTCCATCACCGCTTCTCTCCTTCGTCATACAATATTATAGACAGATGGTACACTGTTGGACTTGGGCCTCCCTCAATTATTTTAACATCGGCCGGTCATGTGCTTCTACCTCCCCAAATTTACAAGTTCAGTCACTGCCCTTTTTAAGGGTTCCGGAGTAAACAAGAAACCCTTATAGTTTCGCCTTACCCGTCTGTCTGTCTGCGGCTTAGCTCAGAGACTGTTAGTACTAGAAAGCTGTAATTTGGCATGGATATACATATTAATCACGCCAACATAGTAGTAAAATAAAATCTAACAAAAAATATTTTTGTAGGGTAACTTTTAGACAGTCTACCTATTACGGTTCATGAGATACAGTCTGCTAACATACAGACGGACAGGCAGTCTTAATAATAGTTTTCCGTTTGGCATCCTTCGGGTACGCAACCCTAAAAGAATGTGAAAAAAAATATTAAGGAAACAGTAAGGTGCTTAGAGCTTATGGTAAGCCGGAAACATCGTCAGTCACCCCAAGTATACCACATTTTGAAAAACATGTATTCACAACCATCATGGAATTCAAAGTCTCCTACATCCAGTCTAATTACTTCTGTTTTCAATTCATCTGTCTATGTAGCTATTCACTGCACTCTGCAGCTAAAAGTATCGTGTCTGCAACGATTATGTACACAGACTGCTTTTATAGTGGCGAGCTAGCAAACTGGATAAGATAGTTTCTACCTACATTAAACTTTGTTAAGTGAAGTCGAATAGTTTATGTGGTAGGGACTATGTAGTAACGATATTTGAGGAGTGGACGCTGCCAGTGCTTTGAAATCTACTAGTTTTTTGTTCCATTGAAGAAGAGTTTTCATTGAAGGAACCCATGATGAGGAAATAGTTATATATATAAGTCTAAAATTGCCAAAGCAGGAAGCAAGCAAGCGTAGTGGTCAATGCTAAGAGCATTGACCACTACGCTTTCGTTTCTCTGTGATTTAAAAATTTCTTTGATTTGCAATTTGGGGAAGACTTGATATTATGAATTTGTTATGTGCTTGCATTGCAACAAAAAGTTGACTCATAGTCAATCTGCCTAGCCTTTTCTCAACTTTGTTGGGGTTGGCTCCAGGCTAACAGGATGCAGCTGAATACCAATATTTTACATGGAGCGACTGCCTATCTGACCTCCATAACCCAGTAACTGATCTGAATTCAGGTAGGCAGAAGTATATCCTTCTTGATAAGACTGGTTGTTAGACTTTCGGGCTTCTGACGATCCGTAACGACTGTCAAAGATCCACGAACGACAGCCAGGACCAACGGCTCAACGGTCTTTCCGAGGCACGGAAGAGCGTCGGTATGTAAAGATGGTCACCCATCCACTGACCAATCACGGCAAGCGTAGTTTAACCTGATGGAACGACCCGGGCCGCTTTTATTACTGAGCCACAAGCTCCTCAAATTGTCTGATAGTATAATGCAAAATTTCCTTTTCAATTTGGAACATGACATTGAATAAAGAAGCCCTTTTCTGGCGCCAACCTGTAGCCACCACCAAGAACAAA
Source organism: Conistra vaccinii (assembly GCA_948150665.1). Lineage (NCBI taxonomy): Eukaryota > Metazoa > Arthropoda > Insecta > Lepidoptera > Noctuidae > Conistra > Conistra vaccinii. The sequence continues at coordinate 2,924,368 of OX411324.1, forward strand.
TTATATAAAAAAGTTTAACAGAAATAATATTATTATAAAAAACTGTACGACTGCCAAAACTATCTTATACTCCGAGAGATAATTCAAAAGATTGTTCAGAACAGATGAGCCAGCAAAAACGGGAAACAATATAATTACACTAGCACGAGTATTCTGTACATACGTGACTTGCAAGTCAAGAAGTTAGCACTCCAAGTTGCGGAGTCTCCGTCAACTGTTGCCATGGTAACCTTACGGAGAAGATACTTGTGTGATAGTTAAAGCTTCTTGATATAATGTTATTATAAGGTGAAGATATTGGAAGAGCTCCATAAAAAGCTCTTATTAGAAAGAAAAGATTTCACAAAAATAAATATACCCACGGGAACGTACTACCGAGATAAAAAGTATTCTTTATCGAAACCCAGGTCATGGGTGGCCTATTCGTGTGCGAAACATCCAAATCCGTTCAGCCGTTAAGGCGTAAAAAGGTAACAGACAGACAAGTAGAAATAGAGTTACTTTCGTATTTATTTTATAATAATACTAGCTTTTACCCGCGGCTTCACCCATATTGCAAAATATCCCACGGGAATTTACTACCGAGATAATACCTAATAGTCGAGGAAAAGGTCATTGACTCCTACAGCTGCGCCCGCGTTGCCGTAAACGATAATTATTTTGTTACGCGTAATTTTGAATCTGTGATATCTTTTATACTATTTATTTAAATGATTTATGATGTCAAAGCATATTTTAATCTAAATTAAATGCCCAATTTAAAATAACTTATTTTATTGGATAAGGGTTATTATTATACCGGTCATAATAGCTTCGGAAATAACAATGAAATTTTTATCAAATTTTGAAAGATAAACATGGTTACCGTGGGTCTTCCTTAGAAGATAGACGTATGCCATTCGGACTTTTTTGTTGAACTTTTTAAGATGACTCATTCTGTAAAACATAATGTTCCTGTATCTTTTACGGTTTACACGGCGCACGCCAGTAAAGCTCCCAGTCGGCGTGATTTTTTCCGACATCTTCAACAATAATCGTCATATTTCCGCCAATTTACACAAAAAATTAATGAATTATATATTAAATCCTTTCGCATGAATTACTCTGTCCATTGGTGAAAACCGTTTATAAATCCGTTCGGTAGTTTTTGAGTTTATCGCGTTCAGACAGACAGACAGACGCGGCGGGGGACTTTGCTTTATAATATGTACTAGCTTTTACCCGCGGCTTCGCCCGCGTGGATATCGCAAAATATCCCACGGGAACGTTCTACCAGGATAGCCAAGGTAAAAATCATTGACTAACTTTCAGCGGACGCAGTGGTAGGCTACTACAGCGCCCGCGTGGTCAACCATAATTATTTTGTTACGCGTAATTTTGAAACTGTGATATCTCTTAAACTATTCATTTAAATTATGTGATGTAAAGGCATATTTTAATCGAAATTGAATGCCCAATTTAAATAACCTATTTAATTGGATAAGGATTAATAAGATACCGGTCAAAATAGCTTCGGAAATAACAATGAAAATTTTATACAATTTTGAAAGATAAAAATGGTTATTGTGGGTCACCCTTAAAAGATAGACATATGCCAGCGCGGACTTTTTTGTTGCAATTTTTAAGATATACAATACTCTAGAACATAAATTTGATTTATCTCTCACGACTTACGCAGCGCACGCCAGTAAAGCTCCCAGTCGGCATGATTTTTTCCGACATCTTCAACAATAATCGTCATATTTCAGCCAATTTACACAAAACCTTAATGAATTATACACTAAAACCTTCCACATGAATCACTCCGTCCAATGGTGAAAACCGTTTGAAAATCCGTTCGGCAGTTTTTGAGTTTATCGCGTTCAGACAGACAGACAGACGCGGCGGGCGACTTTGTTTTATAATATGTAAGGATAAGGACTATCCGAAATCCACTTACGGGCAGTTGCCCGCCAGACACAACACCCGTCTGGCCGGAGGATCCTCCCTTCTCTATGGTGGATGAGCGAACTTTACACCCCGTTCCTCATACCACCAAACTACAAATAGAATACTTCCCGTGATTCGTTTACAAATCTACGAGTTATAGTTCATTCACAAGTTATACCGTATCCACATAAACTATCACCAATTAAAAAAGAAACTGCTATATTTTTAAATACGATTCCACGTTGACAAGTCGCGAGTCCAAGCTACCATAAGAAATTCTACGTAAAATATCCAACCGTACATTTTCAAACACTGTAGTCGGCGTTCTTTATACACGCTTAACTGAACATTTGGCTCAATCGGATCGTGTGAATCTTCGATACACTCCGGGTCAAGAGTGGCACGAAATTTTCTGTGTAAATATTAAAAGGAAGATTTTGTGCCTTGCTTATTATAACAGCTTGCACGTGGCTTACTTTATGTTCTTTCTTAAAGTTATGAGAGATACGTTTCAAGTTTTATATTATTGAAGCCGTTTTTTGTGAAATAAACTAAGCTACGAATATTATACACCTAATGCCTATACAATAAATGTAAAAAGAAAAAAACCTAACTGAAACTTAGCGTAGCTTCGCTTTTGTAGCAAAAGCGTAGCTGTGACGTCATCTTCCCTGCTACGTCGTAGTAACTGCTACGCTATGCACCAATGTTCGGGACACTAAACGCCCTTAAATGTCATAATAATAAAACTTAATTAATGAGATAACATAACATCACGCATTGTTTCCCCATAGGATTGTGCAGACGTCTACCAATAGTACACATACATTTCGCCTATTTTCATCAACCGGGCACAAATCCAGACTCTGGGCTGCTGCTGAGAAATTCCATATAAAAATACTCAATAACACTTTTCCCAACCTGGGAATCGAACCCAGGACATCATGCTCAGCAGTAATGCTTGCGACCACTAGACTAACGCGGCAACGAGGCAATTTTTGTTAATTATTTGTTTCTCTTCGAATTGGTTCAAGAATACCCATGTTATAACATTTTTTTTATCTTGAGTCAAAAAGAAAATTCTGTATTCCGTAACCGTCAGAACCCCTGGACCGATAGAGATATTTGATGTTTAGAAAATATGTACCAAAATGACGATGAGTGAAGTCTCGAACTATGAAAAAAAAACTGGTCCAGACATCCTGACTTCAGAATATCTAACCACTTTCTTTACACGTTTTTTCGCTGTCAATCTACGTACCAAAAATATTTGAAGTTAGGTATCAAATAGCAGCAAAAAGGTTTTGCATTTTGCTATTTTCTAAACTCTCTATTGATCCCAGGGGTCTGACGCTTACCAAATTCCAGGTGAGTAAAGCTTCGTCGAAAAACTTTTCTTGCATGAAAATTCCAAGTATCTACATTTTAACAATGTAAAATCTTTAATACATTGTATTCTATTTTTTCTTTTCTTTTTTTTTTTCCAGTCCTGTGTAACCGTTATTTAATTTTAATTAAATGTTAAGTTAATTTGCCGGCAAATCGCAGCGGGTTTTGAACTCATGACTGCATCATGTGCTCGTGTTTGATATGCATTCAAATGATGTCAAAAAATGCTGCATACTTTCCTAAAAGTATTTTCACTTATTAAAAACCGTGAACTTTTTGCACCCACCCAAAAGAGTACCTTCAAAAGTGTACTTGTATGGCGTTCTTTGTTTACACTCAACTAGGCATTTAGCTCAACCATCGTATCGTGTGAATCTCTTAGAACACTCAAAGAATAAAAAAAGTATACAGAAGCGAAACTTAGTTTTCTTTGTGTGCTGTCACTAGCATACATCACATATCACTTCCCACCACCCTGCTAGGACCCGCACTCCTCCAAGCTAAAGCAAGACAATAACATGAGCCGCAAAAGGACAAAACAACTTGAAATAAAAGAATAAAACAAGTATTTTCATCGTTCCTAAGGCATCGAAACTAGAGGCATTTCTAGGATCCGTTTTCAAAGGGTGCCAAAGGGAACCACATTACTAAGCCTCCGCTGTCCGTCCGTCTGTCTGTCAGAGGGCTGTATCTCTTGAACCTATGTCGTACAGTCACGAGTACCAATATGTATACACTTAGCAACTTTTAAAAGTGATTTGCTCCTACTGTGTTGATTGTTATTTTATGTTGTTACGAGTGTAGTATTTCAGAACCCATACTAATATGAAATAGGCCTTATCTCAAAGTTGCAGTCAATATAACACGAGAAAATCGGTTTTGAATTTTGCTAAGTGGAAACATATTGGTGCTCGTGACTGTACAAGTGTACATTTCTCCATATTCTGTAAAATGTGTTGCGAGCAGAAGTCTCACATCTACCCGATTCTTATTCTATGCAGTGCGGAGTGACGTCACCAGTGACGTAGCCCCACATCCCACGCTTGTTTATCACGATTATCCGAAACATTACGCGCCACGATCTCTTGTTCGTAAAAAGGAACGAGGCGATATCTCTTTCCTTAACGTTGCGTCGTCTTACGGTTGTTCTAAGAAGGCACTCTGACATTTTTTATGGAGTTTTCTTCATTGAGTTTTGTCGCGTGAGTACTTATTGAAATTTTGGAGGGGTTGTTATATGCTGATAGGTATGTTTAGATGGTTTGGTGAGAATTTACAAGAAGTACCTACGTTTATTTCACGTAATAAGTTTTTTGTTTCTGCCTCTAAGCCTCCGCTGTCCGACAGACCGTCTGTTAGTCTGTCTGTCTGTCAGCGAGCTGTATCTCATGAGTCGTAATTGGTAGACAATTGAAATGTTCACAGATTGTTTATTTATATTGCCGTAAATAACAAATAATAAAAGTAAAATAATATATTAAAGATAATAAATAATTCCCCTTTAATTTTTTACTTTCTTTTATTTTTATCCCTACAAGAAACGTAGAGTTAAATATTTTATGGTTGTTAGGAACCTTTCGGATGTGAGTCTGACTCACACTTGGTCTTTTTTTTTAAATTATTAGTTTATATAAATTATTATTATTTTAAATTATTGTATTTTTTCGTTTATTCTTTTTTATACATATTCATTTACATTTTAAATATTTCTTAAAAACAAAAAAAAAACATAACTGGCGAAATGTGGGTATACCTACTACAGGTACACCTCTGCCCAACCCTTCGGGTAAACAAGGCGTGATGTTATGTGTGTGTAAAAAAATATATATAAAAAACATCGGTGCTCCATGGACCAATTGAAATTTGACCAATTGGTCTATGGCGAAAATTACATATGTTTCCATCGTCCAAATACCAACTGGACTATGGAGAACACTGGCCTTAAACAAAAACTATGTTCCATTATAACATTATAGCCCTAAGTTTGTATTTGGTTTTGAATTTTCGTTTTTTGCCACCGACTTCCGAAATTAAAGTTATTTTTCACTTTGTAGTGTTTTTTTGGAAGTCGGTTGTTTTTTTTTTTGTAAAATGTTTTTATAATTTTATCGTGTTAAGATATCGATACCATCACGTCTCCAGAGTTCCGCTAGCTAATTTAATTGTATTTTCAGATATAGAAAACTGGTGTGAACTTAGGGTTATAATGTTATAATGGATCATAGTTTTTGTTTAAGTCCAGTGTTCTCCATAGTCCAGTTGGTAGTTGGACGATGGAAACATGTAATTTTCGCCATAGGCCATTGGTCCATGGAGCACCGACGTTTTTTTATATATTTTTTTATTATTATCATGGTTTAAATAGCAGAAGCGTTCACACATAATATCTTTAAAAAAGACCATCCTCCTCCTCCTCGGCATTTCTCCTCAGGGATCAGTAACCTATAAAATGCTGGCGCCATCAAGTTTTAAAATATTGACAAAACAATTTACGTTTAAAAGTTTCTAAGTACACACATCAAAAGTGTCTAGGGATCAAGCATTTTTTGCGGATTTCTTGAGATTGAGATGTGGCTTTGTAATAAATTTATGATTTTATAAATTTATATGGATCCGTTTTGGTGCATTTCATAATTTGAATCAGGAACTGTGAATCAAATTCGAGTAAAAGATGAAAATCAGCTGTCAATATTTTCCCTATAAAAACATACAACGCATTGAAGACATTATTAGTGCTACTGTTTCCCTACTACTGATTAAAACCAACGTTATTATGGAGCAGCGACGTCATTTAAGCAGGGAAGAAATGCTCAGAGCCGTGGGAATGATAGAAGCTGGTTCCCGGCAACGTACTGTGGCTTTAGCTCTGAATACAAGTCAGAGTGTTATCAGTCGACTTTGGACACGTTACCGAAGCACTGGTACCGTGGCTGAGCGCCATGGAGGACGGTATCGCTGCACCACACGGAGACAAGACCGATACATTCAAATCTTAGCTCGAAGAGCTCCAACAATAACCGCCATGATGTTAGCCGTGAGGCTTCATCACTCTTCAGGGAACTTAATTAGCGACCAAACAGTCAGAAACCGCTTGCATGAAGTGAACCTTCATTCCCGAAGACCGCTACGGGTACCACATAGAGCAATGCACAATCGTAGGATTCGATATCAATGGGCTCTTGAACACAGAAATTGGGCAGAAGAACAATGGCGTTTCGTGTGCTTTTCTGATGAGTCTCGTTTTGGTATGAGACCGGATACAAGACGTATACGACACTGGAGAACCCCTGGACGCCAACAGCGATTAAAATCCTGCCAGGAAGTCCATCCTTATAGTGGTGGAACCATCATGGTATGGGCGGGTATTTGGATCGGCGGAAGAACTGAGTTGATTTGGATTAGAGGCAACCTCAACGCTCAAATTTATGCTGAGACGATTGTATCAGACGTCATCGTTCCTCTACAAGTGCAAATCGGTCCCTTATTTCAGTTAATGCATGATAATGCACGACCGCACACCGCAAGAGTTGTAAGACAGACTCTCGCCGCAGCTAACATCAATGTCCTGCCCTGGCCTGCTCAGTCGCCAGACTTGAACCCGATTGAGCATGCATGGGATATGCTACAGAGAAGAGCTCTGCCGAATATGGAGGGTATCCAGTCGCAAGAAGACCTTTTTTAGTTGTTGCAACGAACATGGGCGGCCATTCCACAGCGTGATTTGGATGAACTCATTTTGAGTATGCCAAACCGATGTTCTTGTGTTGTTAGTGTTCGCGGTAGAAACACGGATTATTAATTGTTTAAGTTACCCAATAAAATTTTAAAGAAAACTGTTATTTCAGTCTTTTTTTCGAACTTTAATGTTAGTGGTTCAAATGTCAAAAATCCCTTTATTAGGAAAATGGCAAATTTCTTTATTAATGCAAAGGTGACTTGGTTTATCGTTACTGTGACAAACGAAAACACTTTATTTGATGAATCCTTAAAGAAAATTTTAATTAATATCAATCAGGAGAAAAGTTATTGCAAAAATATATGTTGATCCCTAGACACTTTTGATGTGTGTATTTTCATTTTATCTGGGAAGCTGCAACCTACTTAATCGGTATCACCCTCATAATAATATTCTTCTGTTCCTTGCAATTTGTAATAATGAGTAAAAGCACTCGGTTTCACTCGTGGGTGTCATAAAATTCTACGAAAGGATCATGTCATAAAATTATCGTGGGCAGTAATGTCTGATAAGGTATTTTGTTACCACTAATCTGTAAGCGATTGTGAAGTAGATCGAACGGTTAAGCACAGAATTAACGCTGGATGGATGAAATGGCAGGTCACGGGAACAATCTGCGACTCCCGTATTCCCCTGAAACTTTAGGGGAATATAATATTTTATAAAACAATGATTAGACCTGCTGTTCTGTATGGATCAGAATGCTGGGCCACAAAAGGGATGAATGAAAGGCAATTGCAGGCAGCTGAGATGAGAATGCTTAAAGGGATGTGTGGTGTTACACGAATGGATAGAATATGAAATGAGTACATAAGAGGAAGTCTGAAAGTGGCACCGGTGACCGATGAAATGGGCATTCCTCCGCAGGAGGAATGAGGAAAATGTCGTGAGAAAAGATTTGAGTATGAGTGTCGATGGCTATAAGAGTAGGGAAAGACCAAAGAAACGATGGGTGGACCGTCTGAAAGATGATATGGCTAGAAAGAAAGTACCGAGATGACGACTAATAGAGAAGTATGGAAAAAAGGGACATGTTGCGCCGACCCTAAATAAATTGGGATAAGGGTAGGAGAATGATGAATGATGATAATCTGTAAAGCCGTATTCTTGGCGGCAGCGAGCAGCGGGGTGGCAGGCGGTGGCGTCGGCAGTGGCGCGTTCAAATGCATAGTTTTATATGGATCTGTTATTCAAATGCATAGTTCTCGATGGCAGCAGTGCGGGGAACGAAGGCATATAAAACTATGCATTTAAACGCGCCTCTCTCGCGCCGCTACCACCGTCGCCCCGCTGCCCGCTGCCGCCGAGAAAATGGCCTAAGGGTGTTAGGCAATGTCCTCATTGACTGGTAATTTAAAGGACTATTTTCAACAGTGGAACGCGCTTTGTGGGTTGATAAAGATTGATAGTTATTGTCTATTTCACAACCTCCGTCTGTTTAAACTTGACCTGCACTATGGACCATAGCTACTGAACAGAATAAAAAACTTGAATCGTAAAAATGAATCTAAGAATTTTGTTTTTATTTTTAAAACATACACATTTAGTGGATTCTAAATTACAACTTATTATACAAACTAAGTTTCGCCTAAATAAGGTAAAGCTAAAAATAAAGCTACCATACAACCCACACACACATACCTCATAAACACACACACGCACACACTCACCCTCACTCTCTACAGGACGCAATGTTAATCTGAATTATTTTATTATTATTTCTTTGTACTTTTTACTTCTTTTGTTCTTGTATATTTGAAAACCTACCTTATTAATGCATGCCTTAACTATAATGTATCTCAGTTTTGTCTATTACATATTCCCTGTAAATCGAGAGGTCTGGCTCTTGTGATACAGGTACTCCTAGTACAAGAGCCAGAGCTACACAGATTTTTGTGTCTTTGAAGTGCAAATAAATATTACTATTACTATTAAAGCTATAAGTATTAAATATAGGCCGGTACACCTCTGTTGACCCGTTCGGGGATTACAGGTGTAATGATACGTTTTGCTATAATTTATTCTAAGCTACAATGCTATTTACAATCTAACTAACTGTTCCATTTAGCAGCCAAGTGCAGTTACCTATTAAATAGGTAGCATATTCACAAGACTACTTAAAATATCCTAACTTCCGAAATCAGCAATTCATAAACAACTCAACATCATTTCCTTTTTCTTTCTGGCAACATAACATATTCATACTGCATCCAATCAATCAAACATTCAAAAGAAATTCGTATGAAGGTCGAAGAAATCAAATTTCCGTCGACGTCGCGGCGCCCAACTTATTGGTCAAGCGAATATTCATACTGAAGTTATACGGGAAGCTATTTTTCTGAATATACAAAATGATATTTTTGATCAACAATATGTATCAGAGGGATGGGAAAACGGGATATATAGCCGTCGATATATTTAAAAGTAGTCGAGATTGTGTGACGGTTGGTGAGTTTATTGCATTCGGTATGTTGTGAGTTGTTTCGGTACTGTTTCTGATTAGTGAATGTTTTGTTTGTTTGATCAATTACTTAATTATTTAAATTTATTTTCAATTATTTATTTAAATTTTTATTTTCGTTCATTTTCAAGTATTTATTTCAATTTTATTTTCAATTTCAATTTATTATTTTTAATCTTTGTTTAATTTAATTCATTTTTAATTATTTATTTTAATAAAATGTATTTAATTGATCTCGACATTACTAACATAGTTTTAAGAAAATTGAATCGGTACTAACAAAATATATATTATGTACAAAAATTGTCTGAATTAAATTTTTATTTATTTATTTATTATTTTTTGCTGTTTCTGAACTGTTTTGTCAGATGTAGCGGTATAGCTAAACGAAGAAGATTTTTTTAGAATACAGACACCGTCGCGTGAATGTTATTCAACCAAAACGAAAATATTGTAAGTAATTAGTGATCCGTGAATTTTTGTAACTATATTTTAATATAAAAATGTATCCATGTAGTTTCTGGCCTTTCTTCTCCATAGGGCTTTGGAAAGGGAAACTAACTTCATCTTCCTGACTGACCGACTCCTTGACAATCCAAAAGTTTGAAATAATATACTAGACACGGTGAAAATACTGGTAATAATTATTAGGACTAATCATAGAGTTTTTTTTTTAGAAAATAAAACATTTGATGTTGATAACGTGTGTACGTTGTGGAATTAGGTTAAATGGTAGATAATAATGTGAATTGCCAGGGAGCACGTGCAGCTAATGCAAAAAACCAAAACAAAACAATAATAAAATTGTATTCGTATCCATTCTGAAATTGGTACCTCACAAATCTCCAACATAAACAAAAGAATGTTTGACCATAATGAAGTCGCCAGCATTTTAAGTTGACGTTAACCCCCACGTCAGCTTACCCCCGACAAATTCTTTGAGCACACTAGTCGAGACAACCGTCATATTTTAGCTGGAACGTAAGAAATACGGTGGTGTCCTTGCAGTGTGGGCCATGAAACATCTGTTGGACATGCAGCTGTAATTTATTTTAAGATTTATGTTAGAATGTAAGAGAAATTGCTAAAACTGATGAAAGTTATTTTAAAGTAAAAATAAATTTAATTATGCCAGCCCGCACCAACCTGCACTGGACCCGCGTGGTGGATGTGGCCCACTCCCTCTCACAGAGAGGAGGCGTGTGTCCTAGCAGTGAGAATGAGAACGTTCTGACTAAGAAAGAATATACCTACATAATTTATTTAGCACAGACAAACCAAAATCGTGGCGTTTTCATTAGGGATATTGAACGGAGAAAAAAAACACTATGTATATAGTCAGTCAGTCATATGATAAAAAAAAAATTGACCGTATTTTTTTGCTTTATCATATTAATAATTTTATTTATTTATTTATTTCAGACATCATTTTAGTCCATAGCTTCTGATTACATAATACATACCTACATTAAAATACTAAACAGATAAAATTGTGATTAATTAAGTATAAATATTCAACGACTCATTAAAAAATAATAATTAAAATTGTCAAAAAATTATAAAATGTCAGAATCGTATAAAAAATTAAAAATTAAAATTAATATCAATTTGTAAAAAGTTATAAAAATGTCAAAATATTTAATCTTAGCCAATCATTTTACCTGCCCCAAGCCCGATATACGGGTGCATGTAAGGCCTGCCAGTGCTGCATAAAAGGCCCGTCCAACCTGTTGGCAACAACGCTAAGAAGACTGTTGCCGCTGCCCCGCACTCTACTCGCTATCGAGGTCGCCCTCTTGCGCATGCTGGCATAAAAACAGTCGCTGCGGACGCTCGCGAACATTCCCGATGCGCTGCAGAAGCGAGGCAGCCGCAGCAGCGCCCTCAGCGCATTATTATAATAAAACATGGTTTTGATAAAACGCATTCAAGTTGGGGAGTGACGTCATTCCACATTTTAACGTATTGCCTACTCAATGTTAATTATTTGTAGCCTGGAGTAGTCTAGATGTTTTCTCAGTAGCTTTGATGCCAATAGGCTCGCCTCCTACGATTTGCGACGCAACTGGCAAAAGTGTATTGTGTAATTTATCAAGATGTTATTAAGTATTGTGGAGTTTTACAGTTTCTGCCATAACACTGCTGTTTCACTTTTATGGCAGAAACTATGAAATACCAATTTTTCCGTATACATACATTATTATTACATAGTTATCGACTGTAAAATAATATTATTATTTGGAATTAACTCCATTTATTGAACGTTGTTGGAAATGGAAGGCTTATTTGCCAGTAAATTTACACAAAAACACATCCGAAATTTTAAATATTTCCTGAAACTGCATTTATATTATTTTGTTCAAAGATACATTTACTTTGCTCTGTAAATATTGCAGATAATTACAAATTATTAGAATGTTATTATTACAAAATATATATTGTTTTTATTTGTGTCAGAAAGACTGCCTATTTAAAGTAGTTTTGCAATAAATTAAAACAATATTATGAAAATAGAATACATAGAGTTGCTCAATGAATTTGATGACTTTTTTGTCACGTGTTTCTATGACAGTAAACCAATTATTCTTTCTTTTTTTCTAATAAGGAATAATAAATAATAATATTACTAGTACCAGTAACACGGCAACAATATTGCGCAACTTTATTTTCCCACTTAAAGCAGGACTGGAGGTACAGCTATAAATATTTAAATCACCCCAACCGCTATACCCTATCGCTTTCAAACGCTACCTTCATAGCCCTACACAAAATCACAGCCCCACAACAGAGGCGGCTCGGGTAAACCTTTGACAAGTAAGGTCCAAGACAACATAATCGCATTATATACCACCGGTTGCAAAATGTTGTGGACCGCTGAGGCCGGAACTGACGTAATAAATACTATTAACATACGGAAGTACGTTTGTTTCCTGTGTGTCCATCCATACTAATGCAGAAAATATGGTCAAAGTCAAAGTCAAAGATCTTTATTGTGAGACACTCTCTAAATTTTTCACGTCTTAACGGCTGAACAGATTTCGATGAAATTGAGGCACACAGGTAGACCATGACCTTCAGGAAACTTCTAGGTGAATATATAACTGTCGGTAATTATCGCTGTGCGACCTGATTTGCACTTTATTGTGTCATAGGAAGAGTCGCTTTTTATATAAATGACTAGCTCAATAATTGGGCTATGCAAAAATATTTTTTTAAATCCGACTTCTTGTTTCGGAGATTACCCCCTACATACAAACAAACACACAAACTTACAAAAAACACACAAACATACTTTATAATATTAGTATAGATTTTCCGGAGTGCTCCATCTGTATAAATCTGTGGCTGCGGGCAAAAGCTAGGTATATCACATGAAACATCTAGTGACTTGGTTTCTTAATTGCCTTGTTGTCTTGTGGTTTTAAGTGCTAAGCGTAGGTCTTGGGTCTTATTCCCGAGATAGGGGATCTAGTATTGAGTTTTTCCATCAGAAAATCTTAGTAGCAGCCCTGAACCTCAATTTTTATTTCAGTTAGTGGAAATATGCTTGCTCTCTGCCTTCCCCGGGGAGAATAAACGCGTGATGTTATGTTCTGTTGTCCTACTGCGATTGAATGTCACTATTTTACGCGGATTGGCATCCATCAATCACTGGGTAGTGCCGATATTCTAAAGTTCGGACCGTTTCGATCCGTTCTGGTGATTGGATCCGACATCCAACGAGCAGTTCGAGGTACAGCTCTAAAACATTTTACGTCCACTTTGAGTGTACAAAGGGATTTCTATGTGGAAAGAATTCGTCCATGAATTGACCGCGACTAGTGGAGCTTAGGAACCAGTGTCGTAGTTTTTAGGGTTCCGTACGTCTGAATTAAAAAAACGGAAGCCTTATAGGATTACTCGTGTGTCTGTCTGTCCGTCTGTCACCGTCAATTTGCTCCAAATCTAATAGGACTGAGTGAGTAGCAATTTGGTACACATATGAAATTTTGTGACCCAAACACAAATGTGTAACGTAAATAAATAAATTATGAATAAGGGGGCCACTTTTAAAAGAAAATAAATAAACAAATTATGAATAAGGGGGTCACTTTTAAAAGAAAATTAAAATAAAAGTTTTGCTAATGTACCATGTGACATAACAATTGAAAGAGCTTACTGTGGCGTCCCAAACGTGTTTATATTTATAATTTTTAAATAAATTGTTTTGTAGTTATTTAAGAATATAGGTGAAAATTTACCATTCCCCCCCCTTTTTATCGTTATCTCTGAAACGACAGAGCCAAAAATTTTGAAAATATACTGAAAATAGTTCTATAGCTTACTGTAAGCTATAGAACTATTTTCAGTATATTTTTCAACATTTTTGGCTCTAAACCTAAATGAAAACTATTGTTTTAAAATAACATTTTGATTGGGAAAATCTACAAGTCCGTGATAAGGCTTGTTGTACTGTATGGATCGGAATGCTAGGCCGTAAAGAAGACGAATGATAAAAGATTGTTTTAGCGGAGATGAGAATATTGAGATGAATGTGTAGAGTGACGAAAATGGAAAAAGTAAGAAATGAGTATAGAACATTTTAAAGAACCCTGTCAGATCCGTAAGGGTGTTATTACTATTAGGTATCGAACTAAGAGAATATTTAAGTGGAAAATTTAAAGAAAAAAGAAAAAAAATATCGCAAATATACATACATACATACGGCGAGGGCCGTGGTTTAGCGGGTGCCTAAAGTTATAAATATCTTAACTTAAGTTTAAGAATTTTAAATATCAATAACTTTTTAATTTTCAATAATAATTAACAAAAGAAATACTTTTTGGTAATTTTATTGCAGCACCTATTAGCACCTTTCGGAGCGGACAAGATTATTTTTACATATTGTATATATTTAAAAATGTGGACATTTATGATAAGGAGGGAGGAAACGCATGTGACTAAAAGAGTGATGAATATAAATGTTGATGGATGAAGCGGGAGAGAAAGTTCAAAGAAAAGATGGATTGATTGTGTGAGGAATGATATGAAAAAGGGAGTGAATGATAACATAACGGCTGACAGGGGAGAGTAGAAAAAGAAAATGTGTTGCGCGGACGACAAGTAACATGGATAAGGGCAGGAAGATGATGAAGCATTCCTGATAATCATTTATGGTTATTCCACATTCTTCTTAGAATAAGAAGAAGAAGATTCGATATTAATTAGACTGTTGGCACTTATCCCGATGCACGAAAAATTAACAAAACTGACATACATTTTTAATATCGTAACCGTAGTTTTCATAAAATAATTTCGCATTACGGTACTGGAAGCTGAAAATATAAACACGATTTATTACAGCATTTATGGTGAATAAAAAAGTAAATATTCACAAGAACGGGAGCAACATTTGTATGAGACAAACGTGACTGGAATGACGGTAACGAAGCGAAAACACGGTTGCGTACGTACTCACTAGTTTATTTACAAAAATGTTGGACCTAAAGCCTCGTTCAGATCAGCCTGATATTTCTTTAAGAACAATAAGTGAAATAAAAATCTTTAAAAAAAAACTAAATGGCTGTAAATGTTATATCAGCATCATCGATATTCTTTTAAGGAGGTATGTACTAAAAGGGAGATCCACGCAATATGAAATACTCATAACAGCACTGCTTCGACACAGCAAATAACTTGTCATTTGTCTTGAGCAGACCGTTCTCCGGCGAAGAAACGCCTGCAAGCCACCTAGTCACACCTAGTGACTCCTAAAATTCTTTATACAGGAGGTTCATCTTGGTTTCAACAGTTCAGTAGGACCAACAGAAATAACATACCCTCGTGGACCTACTGGTAGGACAAAAAAGTAGGTCCACGAGAAAACACCCATAATAATCACTCAAGTGCTCAGTGGTACAACTTGAACCACGATTAATCACCGTCAATGTCACAAACAACGCACTGCCAATGTCAAATTGTTAGTACAGCGCGCCCAACTTATACGTGTAGGCGGCAAATCACAGAACTAAACATTAATGTACCGAATTTGTGATGCTGTTGCATTCTTCCTTGACAAGCAGCGCCTCCGTGAAACGCAAACTTAAACTGGTCATGTTGTATAGTCGCTGGTGCTGTTGACTATTCCAAGAAGTAAACCTACTTGTAAAAAATCGGTTAAGTGCGAGTCGGACTCGCACACGAAGGGTTCCATCACTGTCAAATATTTAGAAAAAAGCCGAATAAACACGTTTATAAATAATACAAATTAAAGGGGTTCCATTAATTTTTTATTAATTTAATTTTACTGTTTTTTGAGAGGATACAGCTGCAATAGAAATCCACAACCTTTGAAAATTTCAACTGTCTACTTATTAGTACGGTTCATGAGATATAGTCCGCTAACAAATAGAAGGACGGACGGACGGTGGAGGCTTAGTAATAGGTTACGGTTTGGCAGCTCTCGAGTACGGAACCCTAAAAAGTTAGTCCAAGAAAGTATAAAGACCATGTGCACAATATTTTACATAGCTGGCGCAAAGTAATAGTGCTGTACTAATGGTGCCAAAGCCGACGAAATCACAGAGACTTTTCAACTTTGTCTGTGTAGTACAGATAGGTGCATTGCCGCATAGGGCTGTGCATTTACTTGCCAAGTGGACTTATTAAAAATAAAATAAAATAAAACTTTATTTCAGACTATAAGGTCCATATTTTTTTTAAGTGAATACTTCTTTAACGGCGTTGTGCATTTTTTTGGGATGGGTAAAAAATTTAATTTACATGCCGTAAGATCCGTTGCCTAGCAACTGACAAAATAAATAGTCTTTGACATTACGTAAAGATTGCGAGGTAAGAAATTTTACCCATATTGATGAAAATATTAAAAAATGGAACGTTAGATTTTATTAGTAGTAGTTTATTTATTTATTATCAAAATATAGTCTAAAAAAAAAATATATATATTTAAACACTTTTCATGAACTATGTTTTGTCTGCTTTCTTTTTACCCATCAATATGGGTAAAATTTCTTACCTCGCAATCTTTACGTATGTTCAAGTTTTCAGTTCTGCCGGCATTCCCGGAGTGCAACCCGTTGTTTTTATTTTTATTGTTAGTATTTTCGTGTTAGTAACAATGATGCTTAAAATAGGTTAGTGCTAGTTTTCACGATTTACATTTACATAAATTGTAGACCTAAGACTTTCCCCACCCAGTGTCTCTGAAAGGACAGTCCGGTCTGCAGCGATCATTTTTAGAATGCTGTTATCACTAACATGCAGGTGTTGTAGTAAGGAGGCCGCTTTCTTTCGCATGATGGCATAGAAACCATCTGTGTAAACCTCCGCGAACATTAAATTATTATATTCAACGAGGTTTTTCATACCTTAGCGGAGGCCACCAATTTTGTTATCATTCACTGTCTTGCTCTTTTGACTTCTACCAATAATTTTATGATTTGTGTCACATTGCTCCAAACCAAAATGTAATTTAAATTGACTGTCAGTCAGTACATTTTCATAAGTTGGGATACAAAAAAAGAGTGTGTGCTTAAGACCGCACGGTAGAAGTAAAACTTCATTGTATCTTTCTCGCTCGGGTACACTCGGCGGTCCCGAGTTCACCCGATCGAGCCTTTCACCTCAGAGCGTGACGGATCAGCCTAACTTCCTCATCTTCATCATCAACATTTCAGCCAAAAGACGTCCACTGCTGAACATAGGCCTCCCCCAAGCACCGCCACTTCGACCGATTTTGTGCTTCCCGCATCCAGCGGATCCCTGCAGCCTTCACAAGGTCATCGGTCCATCTTGTGGGAGGCGTTCCAACGCTTCGTCTTCCGGTTCGCGGTCGCCACTCCAGAATCTTTCGGCCCCATCGGCCATCTGTTCTACGAGCAATGTCCTAACTTCCTACCTACGGAAAAATCTGTGTGCGGTGCGCCAAAAGAAGTTTTCACTTCAAAAAACATTATTTTGCATTTTCCCGGAATACGATATTCTTTGTATCAAGATAATAATATAATTATATATTAATCTGTCATAATACTATCAAAAGGCGTCTTTCTACCAATCTCACAACAAAATAATGATATTCCCTTTATTACGGGGCAACATAACCACTTCTCCGTGAAGACACGCGCTCCGGTTGTTTAGAATGTCCGCAAAAGAAGCCACTTTGTGTGCACGCATCCTTGTGTGCTGAGTCACTCTGTGTGTTGTCTTCTCTTCAATAGAGCATGTCTACGCCACGGACAACAAATGTACAATGACTTTGAAGGATGTGTCGCAGGTAAGGTTTTTTATTAAGACCTTTAGGTCTTTAGGGTACCTTTACGTAGACAAATTATATTTCGCGTGTTAGTTAGTTTAGAACTGATAAAAAAAAACTAAAGCCCAGAAAGAGGAATGCTTTGTGTATAAAAATTGACGTTTTTTTTTTTTAAATGCCGTGGCTAGATTCCGTTACACTGAAGTACACCATTTAATAATGCATTGCAGTATTATGAATTTTGAGAGAAAACTAAAAAGTAGGATTTTTTTTGGCTTCAGTGCGTACCCGCCTTTAAAACATACTCGTAAACTGAATAAAATACTTGACTAGCATAATCTGAACCCGCCTTAACAGATGTAAATAGAATAGCTGGATACATTTTTCGTTCCATTTTTACGTTATATTTTTATGTTATTAAAACCTTGCTATTGAGGGTAGTTTGAAAATGGAAACTGACATACTGAAATTCACAGAGCTACTTCTGTGCAGTTTCACATTATGACGTTTAGCATCTGCCTTAATGAATTTTCTATGTCATCAATAGCGCATGAGTACTCGATACTGTCTTCATTAATTAAAAAAAATTAAACATACATTTGAATGAAAGGTGGCTAACAAAATGTATTTACAAGGCAGATGTGACTGGAAACGCCGGGAGGGGACGCCCTAGGAGGACATAATATATACTGACCTTATTGGTGATGTTCTTCAAAAAGGACAGGTGCGTAGTACTCGCAACCGGCGAGCGTGTATGACCAGATGTATGAGCGTAAACGAGGCAAAAGGAGTATGTAAGGATCGTAGCAAGTGGCGTTCTGTAGTTTCTGCATGAGGGTAGCCCCATGGGAAGAAGGCGTGAGTTTATGTATGTATGTAAACATACATTTATTTATGAAAAAGAAACGATTATTTTGCCTTTAACACAGTCATCAACAGATTCTCAGATCGAACTAATTTTAATGACGTCACATTTTCGCATTTCTGTTTGACACCAGCTCCAGCTTCTCTTTGCGCATGAAGAGCTACACTCAAACGAAAACATAACTCGAGTTGTTTTATAATTTATATCGCTCATCAAAAGTAGGAGATTGCAAGCATTATTTTCCAGAATATTCAATATGTTTGTTCATTATTTTCTACAAATATTGTGCGCTAATGGGCTCCGTACAGATATACTTGTTTTTGCTTTAATGATCATGTTCAACGTTCGGTTAGCAGGAAAGTAGTTTTTGTTCCAGAATCAGTATAGACATTTTTAATGAATTAATTAAAACTTTAATGGATGGTAATGGTGGATGTGGATTCTTTTGTTCATTTATTGAAATAAAATGATTGAGTAATGGTAGCTGTCTGTAATTAAGAGGCGTGCCTTAACATAATCAGCCTATAAATCTTCCCACTGCTGGGACACAGGCCTCCTCTCTGTGAGAGGGAGTGGGCCGTAATCCACCACGCGTGCTCAGTGCGGGCTGGTAGATGTCACATGTCTTCGAATTATTGGTTCTCAGACATGCCGGTTTCCTCACGATGTTTTCCTTCACCGTTTTGAAAGCAGTGGTGATGAAATTGTTTACACAAAGTAAAGCACCTGCTTGGGTTCGAACCCATGACCTACAACTCGTAAGTCGGGGCCGATACCACTGGGCCACGACTGCTCAACGGCGTGCTTTAATTTCGAATAAAAAATTATTTACTTATAGTAAAATTAAGTTTCATGTATGCCCGGGACATATTCTTTAGTAGAACTTCCCTTGTGACATAGTAACTTTTTGACTTTTAGTTCGCTCGCACTCTACCACGGAAAAAGCCATGCATTTAGCGATTCTAGCTTTTGCAATACTCTTTGCTGTTCAATGGTAAAAGTCTGTTAATAATTTCATCACCACTGCTCTCAAAACGACGAAGGAAAACATTGTAAGGAAACCGACTCGAGAACCAAACATGTTATAAATATCTCATAAATCTTAAAAATTCGAAGACATGTGACATCTAGCAACCTGGACTGGGTTTGCGTGGTAGATTACAGCCTTCCCTCTCGAAGAGTGGAGGCCTTGTCCCAGCAGTGGGAACATTTTAGACTAATTATGATGAGTCTTCCGGAATAAATAATAGAAATATAATAGTCCATCTATTTGTCAGAATATTGTTACAGAGTTGTTACATAGTTATAAAAGTTCAATGTAGATCTAAGTCTTACTTTCATGATAAAAAATCTGTTCATCGTAAAAGCGAAAAACCTAGATGGAGCATAACAAATCCTAACTAATATAAACCCGAATGTTTGTTTATTTGTTTGTTACTCAAACATCCCTCGACGAAGCGATGGATCGTAATGAAATTTTGGGTGCGGGAATGTAAGGCTGGGGGAAAAGGTCTGATATACCCAAATATTCAACCTGCGTCCCAGCGGGATATTTGCGTCTGACCCGTTTTATATGAGCTTGCTCTTAGAGACAAGGTATTAATACTAGCAAAACTTAGTATTTAAACTAGGCTAGAGGGTAGTACCTCTAGCCTAAAAGTATTCCTACAGTTTTGGATGGTAAGTAGTAATGGTGAGTACCTAATGGTGGTAGATAGTACCTGAGTATGTAGAAAGTTAACTGGTTTATTTGCGCCCACAAAAAGGTTTTCGCAATATTTTGTAGGCTCGTATTTGACTGATGCTTGGATATTTTACCATAGGTTGACTATGCACTCGTGCATATTTATTTTAGATTATGAAAATTCAAATCTGGTGAAAGAAAAGAAAAGAAGAGAAAAATTCGTTTACTGTCACATAAATAAGAACGTACGCCTTCGCATCTCATTCGCAATCTGTCAAAAATACAATCAATTTATCAACATTTTTGACAAGTTTGACAGATTGCGACTTGAATGTGAAGACTTTTAAGTACCTACCAGAATTGGGCTTCAGTTAACTCGAATAAATGATTTATAATTATTAAGGTTCGTAGAAATCGATTCGAATCGAACACTAAGATTGATCCTATATTGATTGGCTTGGCATGTAATACCGCAACCAAAAGCCAAAGTCACAAGATCATCTCCTTTATCTATCGATATCACCCGTCAATAATCTGACATCTATAAGTGAATTCACATCGCGCACACACGTCCTGTCAAATTACGGGCAGTCTCCAAAAAGAGGGTGTTGACAACACTAGGAGCGATATTAAAAGTCCCAACTCAAGAGCTGGTATAACGCCTGTGGTCACGTCAGCTGTCTCTCGACCCATGTTAGCAACGAAGGTATGTGTTCCCTGCTTATAAAACCGAATCAACAAGTTCAGGTAATTGTGGGTTTTGTTTAATTTATGTTTTATTTAGTTAGTAGTTGTGCACACAGCTCACGAGAACTTTTCTTTGCATTTTATTTAGCTAATAAAGAACACACAAATAAATTCATAAAGACACGGTATTCGGATGAAATATGATTCCAACTTTTTGAATTCATTGTATTTTTGTAATATTACAAAAACTCATTTGATAAAAAATCATTTTATTTTTATTTATTTATTAATTAAAAACCAACTTATACTAACAGTTTGCACCACAAATACAAGATATCGGTCAATATCTATTAATATTACTAATTTAATTGGCGAGGGCGAAGTGTGTGTCTAATAGGTAGTGGAATGTTAAATGAGATAAATTGTAGTAAAAAGGCATTAAAATGGGTACCACGAATTAGTCGTATGAAATATTTTACGAGACTAAGATTTCTCCTTACTTCTAAGCTTTGGTAGCCCACCATACCTAGCACAAATGGAGTTGGATACATGTACGGGTAATATCCATACAGTTTTAAGTAGAGGTAACGAACAAAAGACTTCTGAACTTTTTCGATGACCAGTGTATACACAAATGTTGTGTATGGGCTGTGTGGCTTTTGAGTAGGTCATGACCGCGCATTTACAAATGTTTAGGTTGAGGTTGTTTATAGTACTCCAAGTGTGAATGTTGTCGATGTCGAGTTGAAGTGTGGCCGTATCACTAGAGTTAGACACTGGGAGAGCAAGTTTGACATCATCAGCATACATTAAGACTGTGGAGTGTTTTACATATGTGGGAAGATCGTTAACTACTATTAGAAAAAGAAGGGGCCCGAGGTTTGTGCCCTGCCCAATGCCAGAAGTAACCGAGTAGCGTTCCGAATTGGCATTTTTGTACGTTACAAATTGCTTGCGGTCGTGCAGATAGTTCGCGAAGAATTTAAGCGATGACACAGAGAAACCTGCCAATGCCAGTTTACTTATAAGTATGTCATTATCAACCCGGTCAAAGGCTTTCTGGAAGTCAAAATAGGCTACATCGATCTGCTTTTTGTCGTTAATATTTTTGGCTAAGAGTGTAGTAATATTTAACAGATTAGACGTGGTTGAGCAATTTGGAAGGAATACGTGTTGCTCTTCCGCGAACCAACGTTGCAATTTATTAAATATTTTCTTGTAGAGTACTGATTCGAATACTTTGCCGAATATGGATAAAACAGCTATTGGCCTGTAATTTTTTATCAATTTTTTGTCATTTTTTGGGCCGCTTTTATGAACCGGGAGTTGATGATGGTTGTAGATATTTTCCACTCCGTTGGATATATGTTCGTCGTAATAGATAGGTTGAATATAAATTGCAAGAGAAATTTGAAAATGTCGCAGCCGTCCTTAACCAAGTACTGTGGTATTCCATCTGGACCATGAGCAGATTTCGGAGGAAGCCGAGCCATAGCGCCACGAACTTCAGATTCGTGAACGTAATCTATATTAAGCGGATGGGACATATTATTTATATTATTAGGAGAAGCATTCGCAGTAGCGATAGCATGCTCAGGATCTAATGATGGCAACTTTGATAAGAAAACACTACTAAAATATTTTAAAACGCGTCTGCCACCTGCGCTGGCGACAAGTCTCCAAAGGTAGCCTGCTCATTATTATCTCTGTTACTTTTCACATAGGCCCAAAAGGTTTTAGGGTCACATTAAATTTTATATTTGACTGAATATGATTAGTGAAAGTAGCAAAATCTGCATCCGTATTCCCTTCAATAAGCGCCTATAGTAGGTAAAGAATGCATAATGCAATAGGTTATTATTATTCTGCTTGTAGAGCTTGTGATAATGGTTTTTAAGATTATTTAGTTCAATAGAAACAGACGTAAACCATTTAGGGTAATTCAATCGCAATGTTTTTATCTTTTTTAAAGGAACGGTTTGACAAACAATATCGTTAATTAGTTTATAAAAGGTCTCAACAGCAACGTTAACATCATCAATACCATTCCATAGGAAGAATATAGGTTCAGTACGTGATAACAGTCAGGCGGTATTGTAATTTTAGGCCATAAAATGTTTTTCTTTTAAGCTATTGCATAGCTTCTATCGCGGGCCTTGAGCGTGGAGACCGAATCCAGAAATTCCGTAACGAAAACAACCTAACATAACACCCCTGTCTCTTTAGTTCAGCAACTCGCCTCTACGTGGCATTGGTTGTATTATAATTGCATAAGTATGCAATAGCTTTACCGCGGCAGTCTCCGAGTGCCACATTAGGTACATTTTGTTTTATTCAGAAATTCTCATCACACGAAAATTATCCTACGAATTTTCGTTTGATTCACCGTTTATACAACCAAACCAATTAAATTTTATCCCGTTGATGTCACCGTGCCATCGACTAAAGACTTATAATAGGTAGTAAGCCTTCCTTTCAATGTCAAAGTCTTTAATGAACCACCCACTAATCAGAGAAACCAACAAATTGATGAAAATTGATCGTTTTTCATTCGAATAAATCGTAAAAGTGTATGGATCAGTTGGTTTTTTTCGTGATTTCATTTCATTGCTATTGAAAGAGAGCGGAGGGCGCTGTCGGTCAGAGCGAATATGATTGCCCGCAGGTTTAAGCGTGCTTCTACTGAGGTTAAAAAAACACTTTTTAGCCTTCTGTTCCTCATTTTATACCTGTGGCCTGTGGGTACATTTTACGCAGAGATCGTACAGTGCCCTTCGCGTGCAGTACAATAATGCTTTCAGGGTGTTGATGGGGCTGCCTCGCTTCTGTACCGCATCAGGGATGTTTGCGGAATTGCGTGTTGATTGCTTTTATGCATTAACGCGTAAAAGATGTGCGTCCTTGGTGCGCAGGGTGCGAACCAGTTCCAACAGCATCCTGGGAGTTATTGCTGATAGGTTGGACTGCTTTATTTTAAATCGTTGCTCCAGTATCTCAGCTGGAATGCTGAAGCACTGAATATTTGTTGTGTGTGTTTGTGTAATTGCTGTTGTAATTGTATTACTAACGTAGTTGTAAGTTTATTTTATTGTTACTTTCACTGTATGAGTCTCATGGTTACTCGAAATAAAGAATTTAATAATAATTGTTGCTCCTATAGGAAAATTTGTTCTTGTAGATGAGAAAATTGAAAAGGTTTAGGGTTAAAAAACAAATTCGACATCCATTTATTTTTAGAGACCAATTATTATCCACAGTTCCTCGTGAGAGTGAACGAATCACGTCGACCCCTGACTTCTTAGAACAGGAAAATCTTATGTAAATATATTTACGCGGATAAATAATGTTTACAAGATTAAACTAAAATCAAGAGTAAACAAAAAGAAATAAAAATTGAAAATATATTGTCTTTATAATTGGCTTACGGTCTTTACCTATGTAAGGACCGTAAGCCAATTTTAAGTTATTTGAAAACAATGAAAAACTGTAAGTATTATCAGAAAGAAAAGTGATGAACAAATACTTGAATAATATGCATAATCAGTCTATAATATTCCCACTGCTGGGACACAGGCCTCCTCTCAGTAAGAGGGAGTGGGCCGTAATCATGCGGGCCAAGTGCAGGTTGGTAGATGTCATATGTCTTCGATTTGTTGGTTCAAGGGCATGCCGGTTTCCTCACGAGGTTTACCTTCACCGTTTTGAGAGAAGTGGAGATGAAATAATTTACACAAAGTAAAGCGCCTGTCTGGATTCGAACCTCCGACCTACTTTATATGCTGAACTCTTATTATATTGAAACTTCGTACTACGCTAGGCAAGGTCAAGGTCAAAGTTTTACCACTGACGTGCGTTTAACTGTACCTATTACCTACACGTGCGCATAGAATAAGATATTTTCGGCATTCACATAATTAACATGAGTTGAGATAATAGTCAACGATATATTGTAAATAGAATATACTATAATTATATTATAATATTAATTTATTATATTTTAATTATTTAAAAATAATTTATTAAATTCAAAAATGTAAATTTTATTTAAATATTTAATTCTATCGTACGTAAATATTTTAATTATTAAAACATAGAAACTATGCACGACAATAAATAATTACAGAAAGTACAAATAAATTTTTGTTATAACTCGAAGCCGATTATGAATGATTTAAATCTGGCGGTCACAAAATTTTATCATAAAATCAGCTTCCATTCAAAATAAGACTTAAAAAAGGTAGTCAATGGGAGTGGATTTAAAAAATACGACGATTTACTAAAGAGTTTTACTATAAATGCACTATTTCTGGGTTTAAATCCAATATTATATTAGAAGGTGTTATAATGTGCTTCCAACACGCCCCCTGCATTAGTACTATTTGAAGTGAAAACTCATTACGTCTAAGAAAAATAACCGTATACTATGTTCTTACAAGGTTTTTGGAGTTTTAGAGTTCCGTACCAAAATACACACTTTAGGTACGAGACTCTAAAGAAGGGGTCTTATTTCTCTGCCATATATCTTTGTCCATCTGCCATGGGACTGTTTAGAAAGCTAACGCTCTGTTTTATTGGCCATTTTCCTTGGTATACAGATTCTAGATTTGTCTTCTTTAATATTCGAATTCTTCATTCGGCCTTAAACTACATAGCACATGCATAATGTATCACCAGTAACTGGATTGCAGTAGTACGGCTGCAATGCTCCATATAAAATATTGATATTCAACCACATTTGGTTAAACGGGAAGCCGACCCGAACATATTGAAGACATTCTAGAGAACCAACGGATGTAAATTCTCAAGACCCACATCATCCAGTCACTATAAAGGGCTTTAAGCCTTTAAGCCTCTTTTGATGCATTTAACAGCATAACACCACTCCAAGAGGAAGAATCTATGAATAATTTCTTGCTACGGTCGTAAACTGCGCAAATTGTAAACACTTCAATTTACAACCTTACATTATTCATGACAACTGCAACGTGGCTAATACCTGCACTCTTATTTAAGGCGATGCAGATTTTAATAAACTTTCCACCATGAGTACACAATTTTGTTGGCGTGAAATTTAAAATCTCACCTTACATTTTACATTAGGGGAATATGCAAAGAGTGTGTATTATAAGAAATTTTAAAAGCTAGCTCGACTGAAACGTTTAGTGCTGAGGATTAAACGACACACGACACTGAAAGCTCTTTGACACTCAACGAACGAGTAATTGAATGTACGCCCAAAGTAAGTCTCGCGTTTTATACACGAGAGGAAATGTCGCGCAGCTGTGGAGGCGGTAGGAATGTTCGATGAAGCGATCGCTTAAGAATTTTAGTTTTGAAAAATTCAGTTTTCGTTGGCGAAAGTTGGATGGTTATTTTAAGAGTTGGTCAGTTTTGTGGGGCCGAAAATAGGACTTTAGATTATACCACTTGATTATGTAGATCATTTTTTGATAATTTTGAGCCTGCCACACTTTGATCTACAATTAAATGAAAAAGCCGAGAATAAATAGGTACAATCGGACTGAAACAAAGATAACAGGTAATTATTGGTTCATATCTAAATTTTAAGTGACATTTTAAAGAGAAAAGATTTGATTTTTTGTGTTTGATTGTTACGCTTTCACGCTAATATTGATTGATTGTTACGCTTTCACGTAATACACAATCAATCAGAATCTGAATCGCTTTGAACCAGATTGCTACTAATCCATTGCTTCAAAAGTTCGAAAATAAATTCTGTTCAGCAACGTAAATAACGTAATGAATGTTGTTGAACTGTCGAAATGAAACAAATTAATCGGAATCGTTTACGAAAATGTGTTGCGTAATTAGATAGCTGGGTTAGAACAGATACTTTTTATCCCGATAATATATTACCACAGGATAGAGATTTATGCGGGTGAAACCACGGGGCACAGCTAGTCTATCATAAAACCACTAAACACCTAGTAATTCCAAAATTGTAAGTTATAAATAATTTTACCTCTTTTTATAAATGATTAAATTGCTCGTAATCAGAAACTTTTGAATAATTTCCACGAACAGACTACTATTTGGTTGAAAAAGTCGAAATGTTATTTCAAGTCTAGGAGATTCAAATCCAACTATTTAACGTAGTTAACCTGAGTAATCTATTTAGCTTGCTCCTGACCAGCAGTGTGAACGAAACGCCGAAAGAGTGAAGATTTAATTAAAACAATTAACTCGACATTACTAATGAACTTAGTTTTATTATTTTGATGTGTTTGTTTTTTTATTAAGGATTGAATAAAGTTAAATATTTTGTCGCTTTACTCAAGTTTACCATAAAGGTAAGTAGCTTCGTCCCAGTGTCTTTTTTTTTCTTTAAATGTTACGTACACCTATAACTTGTTTATATATTAGGAGTAATACCTTACCTAATTATCTGTTAAAACAATGTTTAATGTATAATATGCTTTTGGTGTTCTTTATGAAATAAATAAAATAACATAAGTTGGTTCACACATCAAAATAACGTTATTTATATTGGGTCTTGGTGTGCAGGTTTTAATATCGATTGTTTTTAGCGCTTTGTGGTCATTATCATAATTATTTTTTCAAAACTATTTTAAGTTTTATTAACAAGTAGGATTATGTCTTGCAAATCAGTTGTGTTCATTGTTTTTGCTAACCGTGAGCATTGGTATTGTTATTTTCTGGATATTAAAAATAAAATCCTTTTCAAAAACAATTTTCAAATTCCAAGCAAATTGCAAAGCGTCATAAATGAACTAACAACAATTTTCACTTCGACAAACGTAACACGTACAATTTTCCAACAATGTTGGTGTAACGAAATAAAATGCTATGAATTCAGCGTCCATAATATATATTCTATAAGGGACTCATCTCATAAAGACTGCTAACGGCAGATAAGCGTTATGTTGAAGCTGAAATAAAACTAAGATACTTAAAATAATACAAACAAGACAAAAATACGTTTTACGTTCGCCTTTATAAGGTGATTTACAGACGAGCGACAGATTGCAAACTTTCTGCTTGTAATACTGTTTATCTGCGGTTTCTCGGTTAAAGTCCAACCGCGCTCCTTTAATTTTTAAACAATTATCTTAAAAATCTTTGAATACTTTACCAAAATATTCTTCTTTGGTTTTGCGAGTCGTTGAGCTCTTTAAGTTCCGAGTTGAGCTACACGTTTACTGACAAATGTAGACTGGACAGGTCAACTTAAAGCTGTGTGTTTTTTTCTTCAAAAAACCGTCACAGATACTAATCTGCATCATCTTCATTATGGCCTGACCAAAATCATGTCTGAACTTTAAAAGAGACTGAAATCTGAGTTTGTTTCGGTCTTTCTTCTCAGAGAAGTCGGAAACACCCAACTCATGTAGCTTTAAAACATAAATTTAATTTTAAAGTTAAGTGTAAAAGTTTTTTGAACCAATTGACAGAAATAGATAGCGGGGGAAATAAAGTAGTCACCAATGAATTCTTACCTAACTTGATATTTAGTTTGATTGCTCGAATCTCACAATAATAATTTATGGTCATACTTTTTGTCACTTAGCAACAAAAAAAAATGTTTTATTTTTAAAGTTGTTATTTTACGGTTTTACCCATCTAAGTTAGATACCAGTTTGTCGGTTGTCTGTATCCAACCTTAATCGTGCGGAGCGACATAGTAAATACACTTTGTTAATACCTTTGCCGTGTGTTGTGAATCGCCTCTAAATTCCCTTTGTCTGACTTTAGGATTTACTTTTGTTTTTAAAAGAGGTTGAATTTTATTTATTGTGTCACTTTAGTATATTGGTGTTTAGATATTAAAATTATTCTTATTAACGTCACAGACCCAAACAATTGCGTGAGTAATTTTCGCTAATAACGATCAATGGCAGAAGTTAACGTCAAACCATGACGTAATAAAAATTGACAGTTTTGATTTTGGAAGCATCAAGCTCTGTTCTTATAAATACATCCAGGTTAATGTTACACTCTTTTAAATTTCCTGAAACATTTCAGATACTTCCCTCTTCCAAAGTTCCGTATGAATCGTCCAAGAATATATGGCGTTTACGTGATCCGAATTATTTGGTAATCGGCGTTTTATTTAAAGTTTCTAGTGCAGCTTTGCATGCACAATATTTATGAAGATTTAAGAGAGTGCACTGCTATTTTTCCGATTAACCTGGATGTTTTATTTGAATTACTTATAATTTTACAAGATATTTGGAAACCGGTCTTTTTCTTCTTTCTCGTGTGTCGGCCTGGTGTCAGAGTGTTTATGCCACCCATGGACCTCTGACTTGGCTTCACATGCCGTCGAGAAATATCTCTCAGGCATGCGCGTTTCCTCACGATGTTTTCCTTCACCGTTTTTGAAGCAAGTGATATTATACAATACCCACATGAATCCTAAAAGTCTGAGGTGCATGCCTTGGGTTCGAACTCAAGAGCTCGTATGACCTGGCAGTCGACGGTCACACCACTAGCCTATCACTGCTGTTGATTGTAAATCGGTAACTTTGGGAGATTTGCCTGTGATGCGGTGGAGGATGGATGTCGTCATCTCAAGAAATGATTGAGTAGGTGGGCTCAAGTATAATGTTGGGAAGAGTGAACTAATGCTCTTCAAAGCAAGTGGTTTTTCTTACCCAGCATTTCCGAATGTGTCACTTTATGGCACTCCATTGTGCAGGGTGTCTAAATTTAAGTATTTGGGTCACTGGGTCACCGATGATTTAAGTGATAATGTGGACATAGAAAGGGAACGCAGGTCGCTGGCTGTCCGTTGTAACATGCTGGCCCGCAGGTTTGCACGGTGTACGAATGCTGTTAAGATGACGCTTTTCAAAGCGTATTGCCAATCTTTTTACACCTGCAGCCTGTGGGTCAGTTTTTCGCAGCGGGCATACAGCGACCTGCGTGTCCAATACAACAATGCACTCAGGGTACTGTTGGGGCTGCCATGGCGTTGCAGTGCGTCAGGGATGTTTGCTGAGGCGCGGGTTGATGGTTTTGCCGCTGTCATAAGGAAGAGATGTGCCTCCCTACTCACTCGTGTTCGTGGCAGTTCCAACTCTATACTGGGTGTATTTGCAGATCGGGGGGACTCCCCCATGCTGCAAAGATGGGTGCGGCTTCATGTCGTAATTTAGCTGTGTTGTGTCGAATACTAACATTAGTTTTTAAGTATATTGTTACTAACAAGAATATGGACCTGTTCCGAAATAAATGTTTAATAATAATAAAGGTGGATGCCTAAAATAACAGAAAAAAAGTCATGAAAAGATGATTGAGTAAAAAGTAAAATATTATGATACAAAAAATGTATTGAAGAAGAAGAAATGCTGTACTGTAATGAATAAAGATATTTCATAGAGAATACCAATAGATAATTTATGTTAAATTATACATGTCTGTGTATAAATATTTATATATAGGGTGACTGGTAATTAGTGACCGATACTGAAACACATGACTTTACCCATCATTATGAACAACTTTTACTATGGGACAAACCTGAAATCGCGAAAAGAAAAATCAGCTGTTCCCTGCATTATGTTCGCATAACTCGTCAAAATGTAGAAAACAGCTGATATGATATTTATTATATAATGATATCTGTGTATAAATATTTATATTTATATATAAGGAATTCTACAGAAAAGTTTCAAATTCATGTGCCGGAAAAAGGTTCTACAAAATTACTATTCACTCGACTGAATTTCCTATCTACTTTTACGCAGACAACACAGCAGGCACCGTAATCGTCAGAACCCCAAAAAAAGTTAACAAAAACATCTAAAATACAAAACATAAACAAACCATCCGTACTTGGTCCCTATAATAATGAAGGTGTAACTACGGATGACCGTTCCCTTCCCTTTGACCCCGTTTGGAAGGCTCTACGGATATTCAATTGGAAACTTCTCAATATCTTTGATGAAGCAAAGCGGATCATTTCGTTGGTCAATTTGTAAACATCCTTGTAAGGTATTTTTTTTGGTGTTGCTTTTTTTTTTGCTTCCGGGTCGGGCTATTTTGTTTGTGTTTTTTTTTATGAAACCCGGTAATAACGTGCATTTTTCGGTGTACCTATACATGATGTTCTTTTAAAGATTTTCGGTACAATATTTGGAACCGAACAGCTCAACACTTTTGCCTGCATGCATTTCCATAAATGCATGAATCTTAACTATTACCTACCAGTTAGTGATAATTTAGCTTAGATTTACCATTTGATAATAATTATAACTATTAAATAATATTTTAAAGGATACTTTATTTAATAGTTATAAATGGTCTAAAGGATTCTTTTAGACCATTATTATTTCGTATCATTAAACCAAAGGTCTAAAACCAACATCCAAACCTTAACCAAATACCAAATAATACCAAATCAACTAAATATTAACCAACCCAGTTAGTGCTAAACCACCCAGGCATTGCTGAATTATGGAAAAGAAAAACATACGTAGTAAGGAAATCCAGGAGTATATTCCTTCTTTTCAAAAATCTGTTTTGATTAACGGTGTAATTTGAAACCACCAACCTACTGACAGCAAGCGCGGTGCTTGGTCAAATTATTTTAGTCCCGTAATTCAAAGAGGCAATAAAGTCCCGGGACTAAAAGAGGCATATACTTAACCAATATTTTTTTTTCGAACATTAATGTTTTACCTGCCATAATAAAAGTCACGTGTTAGCAACTGACATAGAATGAATATTTTCAATCAAAATACGGCAAAATCAACAAAATTGGTAGTCTATTTTAAAGGAGTTAAAGTAATCGATATTGAATTGACTTTTACAGCCGTGGGAAGTAAAACAGCTGATCAGTTTGTTCCTTCTGTCCCGAGATTAGATAATAATATTTCTTAATATTTCTTTCAATAACTGTCACATTGATTTGTCATTCGATATCAATAAAGAAATTAACGATTCAAATATTGGCACTAGGATTCGAATGATCAATCAGAAATCAGAATTTTATTTGATGTGTGCCTATTTTTATGCGTTTGGAGCATAAAAATATAATTATGTATGGTTCGGAGAAATATTTTGAAGTCTCACATTTGGAAAAAAAAAACAGAAGGTAGTTTAAAAACAGAGGCTAGTTTTTTTTAAACTTATTTTTGTCATTAATTTTCTTCTTATTTTATTCTAAACCTAGAAACGATATTACACTAAAGTATAATTATTCATCAAACTAATTATAAAAACAAGATTTTTATCGGTTAACAGCTAATAGCGCTGCACCTAAGCACAAAAAAGCTTTCCTTACTTGTAGTTTCTTACCAAATAAACTCATTTCACCCGACCAAAAAACATACGCCCGCAGAAAAAAATGAGGATCATAACCACAGCCTAACTAAATCAGGCTTCCGCAAACTCAGTGTTGACCAGAATACTTTGCGAAAATTGCGCGAAAGTCCACAGTAACATACTAGGGATCTAATAGAAAAACTACTGCTTCTGAACTATTTGCTCCCAGTATTTGTAGCCACATTTCTCTCAGATTTTCTAGGCTATCTCGTAGCTTACGTATTTAATATGGGTACTGGATTTCCTACGGTTTCTTTCGTAATTGGCGCTGGTTTTGAGGAAATTAGGTCTTATAGGATTTAGTTTATTAGTCAGGATATTTGTTTTTTGATTAGATATGCGATAGCAATATCAATATTTCATTTTGGTTATATTAATAAGTAAGAAGCTAAGTTTGTTTGTTTATTTGTATGATCTTAGCAGGTGGCGTTTTCGCTTTCCTGCTTATACTTCCACGGGAAATAAACGTGAGTTTTTGTGTGTACACATACACACGTTTATTTGGTGTTTTGTGTTTTTTTCATTTCAATGTTGGACAAAGTCAAAGTCAAATAATTTATTTCAATTAGGCACACAAGGCACAGTGTGACGTCAAAATTTACAAAAAAAAAGAATTTATTCTAGTCGCACCTTCCAAAATTGTAGTTTTCGTATGGAGAAGAATGGGCAAGAAACTCCACCGTTACCTCTTTTAATTTCTCAAAATATTGTATTTTTTTTTTTTATATTTTGTATATAAGTATCTATTAATTATACATAATTTTATGTGAACGTTTGTTATAACTACAATCTTCGTAATAATCACAATAAAATAAAATAACTAAGCCATGCAGCATTCACTTAAAGGTCAAAAGTAGCCGTAGTCAGCTGCATCACTTAAATATCACTTTTCGACAACCCATACTGGATTGCCGAATCGATTCGCTCGTGACGCACAGATAGCTCTAGCTAACACATTGCGGGAGATACAACTCTCCAGCTTAGCGTTCGCACACGACATACTTTTTGTAGGTCATACAATCGGCCAGATTATTTCGCCGAGTTTTATCACCGATTTCGTGACCGAAACGCACACCAGCTCAAATACGTCATTCTTTTTTGTATGCGGCCGACAACCGGTGAGTATTCAGCGTTAGCGCTAAAAATTCCAAACGTTCCATTTTCCACCGACAATCGGGTCATGAACTCATGATACCGATAAGTAGGTACCGATTTTTTTTTTGTTTCTACGTTTTATAAGAGGTGTGCGTTAATACATTTTAAGCTCTACTGTTCCATTTAGCTCCTACAAAAAATCGCCGACCGATTATATGCCATCTGCGAACGCTCTTAACCTCTCTCATTTCTCGCTTCCCGTTTAACTTTATCAGCTTAGCCGGTAAATGTTCACGGGAGCGATTTATTTCGCAGCAGCCCCCACGGATATCGAGCGTGCGGCCAATTTCGTCACGTACACTGGCGCGCGCTTTGTCAACGCCACGGCTACGAAATAAACGTATTTACCGTGGCTTGAATTAATCATAAACCATTGCTGCCAGCCGATGGGTTGGTTTTAAGCGATGGGAGTGTAAGGGCTCAAGTTTTGGTGTCATTTAGGAGATGAAACAGAGTGTCTGTGTGTTTTTGTTTTTGGATTTATCTAGGAACTTTTCTTCGTTTTTATACATAATAAGGCTGCTTCTTTTCCTGTCAATAGAATAACTATCTTAAAATAACCCCAACTATGTTGGGTTCAGCTTTCAGTCTAACCGGATGCAGTTGAATACCTGTATTTTACATGGAACGACTGCCTATCTGAAAACCACAACCCAGTAACTGCGTAATACGATACCCCTTGGCAAGACTAGGTGTCAGACTTTCGGGCTTCTGACGACCCGTAACGACTATCAAAGATCCACGAATGACAGCCGGGACCAACGGCTTAACGTGCTTTTCAAGGAGTCTCGGTATGTAAAGATACCGTCACCCATCGACGGACCAACCCCGGTAGCATAGCTTTATCTGATGGATGGACCCTGTTATTTCTTAGCCACGAGCTCGAACATAAAACCTACTTAATAAGTATCAATATTTGCGTCCTCCTCTTCTCCAAAGTAATTAATCCGTTTAATCCTGAGTACCACAGAACCCATTATTCTGCCCACTAATTAATTTCAAAACAATTGTCACAGTCTTGATTCCAGATAGATTGAAACTCACCAACTTGCATTTCTCGATAGCTGAATTGAAACCTGTTCAAACACGGTTTAAGTTTCCTACGACGCAGTGGATTTGTGAAAATTTACACGAGTATTCACTATTCATAAGTGGGTTTAAACTTGCAAAACTGGATTTGAAAACTTTGGTGGTGTCTGCTAGAATTTTTGTGTCAGTTTTTCGACGCGATCATACGTTGGTGGAACAGAAAAATGTTCGATACTTTGTTCGGTACGGTTTTATTTTTCAGGTTCGTTAAATTGGTGTGTAAAACGTGTTTTAATTCCTGCATACATGCTTGGCACTGCTCCAATGGTCGCGTGATTGCAAGCGCGACTGCTGAACGTGGGGTCCTAGGTTTCTATTCCCTGGTCGGACAAAGTGTTATTGAGTTTTTCCATTAGGAATTTCTTAGTAACAGCCCGGAGTTTGGAAGTTCGTCGGTGTGATACCCTCGTGCCTCAGAATAACATTAAGCCAATGATCTCCACCCTGTACCTGATATTTATATATAGTCGGAATCTCGGAAACTGCTCCAACGATTTTCATGAAATTTTGTATGCTGGGCGTTTCGGGGGCGATAAATGATGTGGCTAGGTTTAAGTTTTAGAAAACGTACCAAAAAAAAACCGATCAAACACAGATATTATTAATAATTTGTTTAATTGAAAGAAAAAAATGATCCAGCGATAATAAAACCGTAAAGTTCCCTATTGTAAATCAATCCCATTACATTTACAGATCTCAAAAAACGAAAATGCGATGACGACCGTTTCTGGTAATGCCAGAATTACATTAGGCACGAATTCGCATGAATTACCGATGAAGCACGCAAACAAGTAGGCCGACCAAACATTAATAACGTGTATTTAGGAACACCAAATAATTCCCATTTTGCGCTCCTTAAAATATTATTGAACTGTAATAAAATTGCATGCGCCTCTTTTTATTAACCTCAAATAATTCCTATTTTGGGGTTAAAAAAATACTAATAGCAAAGTAACTGCAACCAACTTGAATGTAAAGCTAAACCGTTCAGTCATACCCTAACTTAGTTAATGCGACTAACTGTGAAAAAAGGTTGAATTATTTAAAAAAGTGTGCATCATTAGAAAGTCAATAAGTTTTTTCAGGGTTGAGTTAAATATTTCCCATTCAAGGAACAACGACCAACAAACTTGAAAAGAGATAGTAATAAAAGTATAATAAACAGGACATTTCTTGTTCACAAGCAAAACAGCTAAAAACTCTATCTTAGCACTTTAACAGAACATCACAATTCTATTAACACAGTTTCTAAAAACAAAAACCTTTTTAAAACTAAGAAATATTTTTGTAAAAAATAAAAAGCAACTATGTAGCAGGAAAGAAGGAGTATTTAATATGACGGCAGGTCGAGTACAGTACTAGCAGAGAGTACTGGCGAGGGAAAGCAAAAAGCTGTTGTCTTAAATAAATAAAGAAACGGTCCCTTTTGTAAAACGTATTACGTTGATATTTTTGCTCTATGAGCTCCTTCAGATAAGATTAAAAATTCATTTTGTTCAGCATCAAGCTCGTTTTTGCTGGTTAAGTGGGTTGATGATTAAGGAGTATTAGGTTGAAATAATAATTGTGGTTTCGGGTGGGTTGGTTTGGTAATTAATATGCGGTTGTAATTGAAAAATCATCTACGAAAATTGAGGTTGTAAAATTAACTTAAATTTTTAAACACAGGA
Organism: Conistra vaccinii; assembly: GCA_948150665.1. NCBI lineage: Eukaryota > Metazoa > Arthropoda > Insecta > Lepidoptera > Noctuidae > Conistra > Conistra vaccinii. Next base: position 2,960,594 of record OX411324.1, read on the forward strand.
TTTACATGAAAAAATTTAACTAACAGACTTAAAATAATAATAGTTATATTATGTACAAATTTATAAAAAGGGGAGGGGAGGGGGTATCATAGGGCATCAAAAAATGGTTGTGACTTGAGTTAGGGATTTTAAATTATTTTTAGCTCTCTTCGTATTTTATTCAGACTGGTCTTGTTAATTGTGAACAGCATAATTTAAAAAGAATAGTGAGGTTAATATAAGAAAATAATAGCAGCTACAGTATCTGCAATATTGTTGCGGGTGTATTTTCGCTTGAACACGGTCTGAATTCACCTAGCTAACAATTCTTCATTAATGCTCAAAGCCCTCATAATTATACTAATTTTACTCTTTCCCTTTTTATTTTCCACTACACAAAATGTCAAGACTACAATAAATACTACAAGCAATCTCAAAGCAATCCATTAGCTGAAAATAAATTGTAAAAAAAAAACAAAGGTAAGTTAAAAAGGTATTTAAAGCTTTCTCTGAACGCCAGATTACGATGTCCCCTAAATTAAGTCGGAGAGTTGCAGGTGATGAATATTTAAAACAAAGGAAAGAATAGGGTCCGCTTCGATCCTACCTTTAGGGGTGCGTCCCGCTAAATGTAATAAGTAATTTTAATATTCTGATGTTACAATCGCATGAGCGTTTGATTTATTGTTCTGATTGAATAATATTTTTCAGTTTCAATCATAATTCCACATGATAGGTGTAATATATCTTCACAGTGTTGTTATTGTCTAAACAAAACTTTGAAATTAGAACAATGTCGAGGTGAGAAGCCGAGATTATTTGTTTTATTAAAAACAAATTAGTTCGCATTTGAAATATAAGTGGTCACTTAAGTGAGATTTGATATGAACTTCACAGATTAACATCAGTGACGTTAATGCATCTCAAAAGTCAGCTGCTGTTTGTAATTACATTGGGTAGCTTAAAACCTGGACCCAATCTTCTCGGAAAAACTGTTGGCAGGTGATCAATATTAACACTGTTAGTGTAGTTCTTTGTTCATTAGCAAAACTGGCTATGATGAAAAGTTGGTCGCGTTTTAGTACCACGATGGTTGTGCATTTTTTTATATCAATTTTACTGTCCTTTTGTGCTCACAAAGGTAAGATAGTACTAGTAGAAGATTCTCGTCAGTGGCAATGTGTAATAAAGACATTATTTCTAGTGAGGGTTTTCTGAAATGACGTTCACTGTGACGTCAGGTTCAGGCACCTGTCAAAAGTGTCAAAGCGCCTATAGTTTCTTTAGTTGTAACTAAACGATGAACGAATGAATGTAAATAAAGATGAACGTCATCATAATTGTCAAAATGGAAGACCTATTGTCAAAGTGGCGCCAATTGGTGGCGTGTTTTGTTATGAAAACCCCTCATTATGGACTTTACATGTGGGTGAAAAATATATCAGGAAATCTAAAATTAGCAGGAGATAAAACACACTACAGGTGCCTACAGGTTTAATTTTCACCCCGATATTATCGGACCATCGAACCGCACTCTAATAAAAAATATATTTAAATTCCTAAGCACGTTATAGAAACAGGTTGGCTTGTAAAATGTGTAGATTAAGTGGCTCTGGATAGCCTTGCTCAATGATATCTGCTACATAATGAATCAAACGCTTAATAGGATGACGGGATAAGTAGAAACGACGTTGTTTCCTAATTCAGAAAAGATTATGAAATTTTTAATGTGGAGTGAAGACATTTGAAACAAATGAACGTAAAGTTTTTATTTTATTGCTGAGTTGAAATTGAATAGAATGCGGGATTTCTGAAATGACGTTCACTAGATGACAACACTGAGACGTCGGAAGTCGAATCGTACTTAAAAATCGTTCATATTCTAGTCGCAATCTGTCAAACTTGTCAAAAATGTTGGTAAATTTTGACGGATTGCGAATGAGCGAATGCGAACGTTTCAAAAAAATTACGGTTATTGCAAAGGTTAGAGAGTAGTGTAGAAGAAGATTCTCTGACAATGTGTGCTAAAGACATTACCTACTTCTAATGAGGGTTTTCTGAAATGACGTTCACTATATGACAGCACTGAGACGGCAGGTCCGGGCACCTGTCAAAGGTGTTAAAGCGCCTTGGTTTGTTTTAGTCGTGACTGAATGATGAACGTGTGAATGAAATGAATGATGAACGAATGAATGCAACGAATGATGAACGAATGATGAACGAATAAATGAAACGAATTATGAAATTAAGATGAACGTCATTATTATTTCGGTGGCGGACTCATTAGATGGATAGAATAATATATAGATAGAACAATACTGCTTTACTAAACTTAAAATTACTGTAATATCTATTGTACCATATTCTAGCAAATAAATATTTTTCATTTGATTTGATTTAATTTCAAACACGTGGTTCCACAAACAGTAGCTTTTGGTTTCCTATAAAAGCGCTGAATGGTCAAGCAATAACGGTTCTCCAAATAAAGACCGATTTTTGACACCTCAATTTCAAAAACTAAAGAAAATTACTTTTTTTTTATGACAGCAGTTTTAATAATGACGGAACCGCTCTTCTAAGAAACCGTAGCTTTAAGAGCGTGCATCCTAAAAGTTGTAACGTCGTAAATAGCTGTCAAATATTTACCTGTTATGATTATTTTGTAAAAAATACTGTATAGAAATAAGAAATGTGGCTAACTAGCGAACTAGAATAATCAATATCTAATGCAATATTATTAATATCGTAACACCGAATATTTAGTTTTAGATGTAAAAAAAGTATTTGGAAACATTCCAAATGCGTTTTTTACACCTAAAACGGGTACAACATCAAATTCAATGTTACAATTGGAATTCATTATTAATATTCTAGTTCGCTAGTTAGCCACATTTCTTATTATAAATATTGCCAAATTAATCAAAACACAGGAAATATCTGACAGCTATTTACGACGTTGCCCACTTTCAGAATGCACGCACGTGACGGGTGTCGCAAAATCGCGGCGCGTCAGAGATAAGAGCTCGCTAATATAAACAAAAACTGAGAGCTTTTTGTTAAGTAAATAGTCTTATCGTTAATGGTTTTGGGTTCCTGATTAGACAAAGGATTTTTTATAATACTTAGAATCTTTGTAAGCGAACGCTAGTATTGATAAATAAACATTCTTATAAGATTCTTATAAGAAATTCCTTTGTTCATTGTTTTGATTATTTATAATAAAACTACTGGTTCGATTCACATGAAACTTCGCAGGATACATTATGAATACATATACTATCGGTCAAAACCATTATTTACGGACAATAATAATAAATAAAAACACATATAACTAAAAAAGTTCAATAAATCGTTAACCGTATCATTACGTAACATTATTTAGTTGACAAAAAAATATTGAACTCTTTTTCTTTCTGTATTATGCATTTTTATTATTTATTAGTTATTCAAGAATATAAAATAAATGACTTACCAGCGATTACATACACAAAACACACACAAAACTCAAAATTCCACATCAACACGTTTTTTCACTACCGAGTTTGTTTACATTTTTTGATGGGTCCGTAATAGGTAATTACGATGTTATTTTGTGCAAATTTTATCTATATACGATGACGACACTACTTAATTATTGAAATAACACCATTTCCCGTCGATTTACACTTAAAAAACAATAGAAAACAAATAAATAGAACGCGGAGTGCAGTGCGCTGAACGCATGCGCAGACGCCATTTTGCCGTGCCAAAAATGTCCAATTTTTACTTTTTTCTAGAATTGTTTCTGCATATTTTGACGTTATGGTCGATTTATTCGACAGGTATATTATCCTACCATAAATCAAAACCAACCACAGACCATATCAGCCCGTATATTACATATAAATAGAGCTGCAATCTGCATGAACGTACTGTGTTCCCGGGGACGCAACGAGGCTTGACGGTATTGGGAGTTTTCGTGCGCCTGGGGACGACTTCCGGACCGACCGGTAGGTATGATTTCGAACAACGCTACACGGGCAAGTGCTGCCGCAGATTACGTTCTAAGCGCAGCAGCAATGCTGTGCGACATTGCTGCGACGGCACTGCGGCAGTGTCACCTTGCCGCCGAGGCAGACGAGTAGTACGGCGTTCATCACAGCGATATCACGTGAATGTTGACAACTGTTAGAGAAATAAACTACGAACAGCAGTGCCACGCAGCGGTGCTCGGAATCACGTGGCAGGCAGCACCGGCGCTTGCTGCATTGTTCAGCATCATACCTTTACATAACAGCATGGGGTACCAATTCGAACAAATTATAATTAGTCTTGAAAAAAGATCATAGATGGCAGAATAGGTAACAAGTCACTAAAAAGCGATAAACTGAAGATTTTGACTGAAGTAAGATTAGTAAAAATCAAAACTTCTTTGTTTAATGCTGATTTATCTATTGTAACTCATAAATTTCGTATTTTCAACAAAAAAAGATAAAACCTTTTTGTTTATGGCTCTTTGCAATAGAACTGTACCACATTTATGCTGTAGCCAGACAATAGCCCGACTTAGGGAGGTCGCATTTCTTTGTATGGGATTGGGTATCTGTACGTAGTATTATTTATCTGTGCTAACAGGAAAGAAAGAATAACATAACATCAAACATGGACGCTTTTGGTGCTTGTTTGATAAAACAATATTTCAGACAATGTAGTTTTACAACGGACGACATTTGCTCATTATTTACTAACATGCTTCACGCGCCAATAGGCGTTACTGTCAAAAAGAGTTCCATAACGTAAAGCAACCAAGATGGCTATTCATAAACATTACTTACCAAAATATAACCCAACATAATTTAGGGTCATATTTTCGTATAAATAGGTATAGTTGAGCAATTAAGCCGTTGCTTAATTAACAAAGTTTTAGCTCTTACCCTAGATTCGACCGTCCAGAGTGTAGGTCAAGCGGTGGTATATGTAATTCTAACTAATATTATAAATTAATGTGAAAGTTTGTATGTTTCTGTGTTTGGATGTTTGTTACTCAATCACGCAAAAATGGGTGAACGGTTTAAGATGAAATTTGGCACATGAATAGACCATGACCTGAAAAAGGGTATAGGATGTCTTTTATCACGATATTCCCGCGGAATCAATACTTATATGGGTGAAACCGCGGGGCGTAGCTAGTATGTAAATAAACTAATATCCAATTAAAATTAGAACCTAGTTTTTGGGCTAATAAGGCAAATGTGCAGTTGGATTGTGATAACGAATTAATGTTTCGAATTCATTATGTAAATGTGAGTGAATGTTCTTGTCTGTTTGGTAATGGCTGGTTTTATTGGAGACAGCTGCCGGCAAATGAAAGTCACATTACAATAATCATCGGCATTATCAGCCAAAAGCTGTCCAGCACTAGATGTCATCATCATCTACAACCCGACTCAACTACTGCTGAGCAAAAGGTCTCCCTATTCTTGGGCCGACCCCCACGCTTCTGTCCCAGACTCATCCAGGTTCTACACGCGATGGTAACAATGTTGTCACTGCTAGACAAAGGTAACCTTAATCGCAGACCATTGAGCTCGATCCTCGGCCACTTTCATCCAGCTGGTAACAGCCTCCCTACGAAGATCATCACTCCACCTGGTCTGAGGGCGTCTTACCCTAAGCATGCCAATTTGCAATTAAAAATAAACAAGCTGAGTTGAGAAATTGACAATGGATCGGCAATATTAGCCGTGTAAAACCGATGACAGCAGTATTATTATTTATTATTATTGTGTGGACAATCATCGCGAATTGGCAAGCATTACTGTAATAACATCCAGTAATTTATTCCACTGCAGGGCAAGGCCTGCCCTGATATTAATTTGCACGAAAGCAAGATGATTTGATATGTAAAATCTTGAAAATGATACACAATGAACTCGTATCTATTGTTATGTTACCTTCGGGCGTACGTGTATCTTTTGATTACTAATAATAACCCTTCATCACTGGTGCAAGTCATCATCAGCCAGCACCAGTCCACTGCTGGACATAGGCCTCTCCAATTGCATTCAGCTTGATTCTCGGCAACTTTCATCCAGCTGCTACCAGCCACTGTGAAGATCGTCGCTCCTTCTAGTTTGAGGGCGTCCGACCTTAAGTTTGGCGATTATCGGTTCTACAGTTAATATGGCCAGCCCAATGCCACTTCAACTTGCTTATTCTGTGAGCTGTGTCGGAAAACTTTGCGCAACTTTTCTTTGTGCGTCTTCACCAATCTGGCTGACTCTTCTAATTCCTTTTCCTTCAGAAGAAACAAGCTTATTTTTTTTTCTTTTACCTGGCCAATTAGACAACGTGGCACCTTGAGTTCCAAATCGTTGCTGGCAGGACAATTTTTGTATTTAGAAACGTTTACAATCTATTTGGAATCTCATCTCAATGACAATCATTGTCAAAAACTTGCCAAAAATGTAGGTAAGTTCGAGATATTTTTGACAGATTTTAAAAAATACGGGAATTGCCCCCTTCCGGTTCCTGGCGGCACTTTCCTTAAGCTGTTATAAGATACTGAACATTACATTTCTTAGGTTTCCACGTGGAGGACATAATGCTCAACGCTGTAAGTCGCTATTTCAACCGCGATAAATCTATGTAATTACCTTGAGTAAATATGCGTACTTTATTCTGGTACATACATTTCTTATCATTACCTAGGCGCAGAAATGAGCAAGTATACTATAACAATATTTCATTATAAATATTTGTTTTCGTTTCATTCACATTATTGTGTATTTAACAAACACAGTATCATGTTGTGGTTGGTTGCTTTAATACATTACGTGTTTGTTTTTCATTACGAACAAAGTTTTGTTGCTCAGGAGAACTCTGGTTCGTCGACGAGACGATGGTTGTATTATTTTGTTTAAAAATAACAAACTGAACATCGCATAACATAATCACGTTTTTGTTCCTATAAGGGTAGATACGTACTATACGGTTAGCCGGAACGCGGTCAGCTGTCCCGTTGACCGCATTCAAAAATATGTACGACAAAAATAGTTTTTATCCGCACTGTGATGCGGCTGCTGGCCAACCAACAGCGATCCGTCCGGTTGGCCGCGTTCCGGGTAACCGCGTAGTGCGTAGGTATCCTAAGGTGTAACAAGAGAATGCTGACAAGTATAGGCCCCACATATTTTCTGTTTATTAAGAGTTATCTGTTATCGCCTATCTCCATTTACTCAATACTCAATATCTACCAGGCACAAATCCGTTTAGGTACCAGTTTAGCATATATGTATAGGTATACATATACACACTAAGTTCACACTTTACACGCATGCACGCACACAACATCACAGTCATTTATTTTTATTTTAGAATTATACAGGGTGTAAGCGACAGCCCTCTCCGCAGACTGATGGGGTGAATTCAATATGTCATACTAAGATGACCGGTACATGAAATTATCTCAGGAACGATATGGGAATCCAATAAACCTGATTTGTTTTATTACCTCACACGCAATGTATCGTTACCATGGCAAAACCCACGTAGTGATCGGCAGCGCAGCGAGCCTTCAGCCGCAATCCCCGTCACGGGGTTGCGGGAACAGCTGATTTTACGCATTGTTCGTTAGAGTATTTCAACATCCATTGCTGGTTTTTTTTATTTTAGTTATTATGTTTACCTAAATGGAGTCCTGAGTACAGATAATGTAATTTTACATTGAAATAGAGGAATAGTAATTGAAAAAAAATAAAAAAATCCGGAGAACATTTCCGGTGGAATATGATTCAGAATAAGGAGCCGAATGCACCCTGTTAGTTTGCGGAGGGCTGTCCCTTACACCCTGTATATTATGTCACTCTCTGCCAGTCTTATTTAATTTTGTTGTGTACGTTGTCATTGGTGTAATTTTCAGATTTGTTGATCGAGCAAGCGAAGCGTCTCTGCTTCAAGTCTTGCAAAATTTGCTTTCCTCTGTTAGTTTGTTGGTACTCCTCTTATCTCGGTCGTATACTACAACCGATCTGGACGAAACTTGTAACAAGTTTTACGACTTTATAGTTTTTTGCCCACCTCGGGGAAGCTCTTGGCCTGCATCTCACCTGATGTTAAGTGATGATCAGGCCGAAGGTGGAAGCGAGCTTCACCCGGAATCCCCAAACCACAGACAGAGGAACTGGCTAATCTTATCTTTAACTGCCGAAACACAATGGCGACAGACTTAGATAAGATGGTGGTAGCTAGCCAGGCGGACTTAAAACAAGCCCTACCACCTACCAAACCAAGCAGAAAATTTTGCTCCCACTGGGAATCGAACCCGGGACTTCTGGGTCTGAGACGGTGGTTTAACCACTAGGCCACAGAGGCGGTTGAGGTAGTTAGTTTTTTTTGTCGTTGGAATTTTTTTATTGGAGAATGGAGAGGTACTTCCTCCAAAAGGGGGCTACTGGATTCCTCCACCTAATGAGATCCGATTTCGATGGTTATTTATGAATTTGAAAAGTAACTTTATGTTTTTCTCATCAAAATTTGGTGCAGTTGTGATGAGGATCTTCGGCGTGATGAGCAGAATAACTTTATTGATAAATTAATTGTGCTCGCGAGGTCTACTGTTTGCAGAACTACTAGTAATAACAATTATGTTATACCTACTGCCACCTGTAAAATATTATTTATCAATAGCCTAAATTAAACACTTCCAATGATAATTAAAAGATTAAAAATTGCAAAAATAATTGATACTACTCGTAACCCCAAAGTTTATAAACACAGAACTAAAACAAACTTGCACTTTTATAGTCACAAAAGAGCCTGTCTACAAAGAATCTGGGAAGCTGGCTGCAACATGCCACTTTGTATCAACAAAAAAAGTTCTGTCTGCAAAAGTGCTTCTAACTGTTCGTTTCTTGCGGTTTTACTACGAATGTATGAGAGTTTATTCCTGGGTGTTATATTTACACTGTGATATAGAAATATGCGGACTTTTATGTTTTGGAAGTGAAAAATTCTTTAGCGGCGTTGTGCACTTTTTTGGGATGGGTAAAAAATGTTAAACTCGCGTCAGGACGTGACCGTAAGATCCGTTGCTTAGCAACTGACAAAGTAAATATCAAAATAAATAGTCTTTGACATTACGTAAAGATTGCGAGGTAAGAAATTTTACCCATATTGATGGGTAAAAAAAGCAGTCAAAACATACTTCATGAAAAGTGTTTAAATAAATTGTTTATTTTTGTTAGACTATCTTTTGAAAATAAATAAATATACTACTACTACTTATGAATATTGTATTTAACCACATAAATTATATGTAGTACTTATAAACTAATTCTAATATAAGTAAATAAAACAATTGGTGCGAAATTATTCACTAACCATTCCAAAATATTCAAAAATGCACAACGTTAATGTTCAAGTTTTCACTTCAGCCGAGTGCAACCCGTTGTTTTTTTTTTGTGGAAGGTGTAAATACAGTTAAATAGTATGAAATCCTGACACTTTTCTGCATTTTTCTAAAGGATCAAGGGTCAACGCACCTGTAGTGTTGCAGTTGTAGTAGTGTTTCTGGTATTTCTATTTATTTATTTATATCATTAACAATTTTTACATCGTATCAAAATGTATTAAGACCGAACATATTTAAAAATTAAATATGTATATAAACATCAGAATTGATAACCTACTCATTTTTAAGAAGTCGGTTAAAAACTAATACAGCAAGAAGATATAATAATAAACAAAAAAAAGTTGATACATACTTGAGAGACATGTTTCAAAATTGCAAATTAAATTAAATTAAGATAGCTAAACACCGAAAAAAAAGAAAGATATACACATCATGACATGTCATTAAAACATTAACACAGATAAAAATGTCAATAAAAGTAAAAAACGTATAATAATAAAATGAAAAAAAAAAAGATAAAAAGTATAATCCTAACTAATATCATAAATGCGAAACCGAGTTTGTTTGTTTGTTACGCATTCACGCTAAAACAGCTGAACGGATTTGGATGAAATTTGGCACAACGATAGACCTTGACTTGGAAAAGGACATAGGATACATATCTCCTGGATCGCAGACGAAGTCGCGGGCAACAGCTAGTAAAAATATTAAAAAAATAAACATAAAAAGATAACAATCATAAAATCATTGTCCCATAATATGTAACTTCACTGAGAAAATCATCAAGGTGTATAATAGTAATTTTCTACTATATTCCTTAATGTCGGTGACGATTAACCATTAGTCACCTTGTTTGCACAGCAATAAAATAAAATTAACATTGAACTGTCGATTTTTCTGACATATTATCTTCAGTGTATTTAGTAAAGAAAACATTTATAAAGAACAGAAAAGTCACTTCATAAAAGAGAAATTCATAAGTTTCCGTGAAAAAATTGTCGAAGAGATTATTCAGAAAGTTAAGAAAACTAAAATAAGTTACAGTCGACGCCTTTCCTATCATTTATCACGGGTATTATAAAACTTATGGAATGATCGATGGTATCTCACTTCGCAACTTTTTGGTTCGGGACTTTTAAATTTAGAATATCAACGGTGATAAATTATTTTTTATTTCACATTTGTTTTGATTTTCTATTTTATTATTTTTTTCTATGGCAAGCAATGCCAATGATGACTATACAGCCAAAGTGTATAAAAAAAATTGTTACCTACATTTTTATATTATTTCATAAATTCATTTTACTGGAATTTCTAATTATGAAAATGGAACTGTTCGTGTTCGTAGTATTTTTTATTCAGTAAACATTTTGTCCATAAACCGATATTGCATGTTCCCGGAAAAAATATTTTGGTATTTTTTTTGTGAGGAGATAAAATATTCTGAAAATGAAAGTGTTAAGTGTTTGTTATTACAAATAAGCTGGTTTATTTTCCATTTATTGATGCAATTCGATGAATGATTGAACTTAACTTTATGAGTGATAAACACAATTTAGTAGATATTTACGTAAATGATAACATGAATCTTCTTTATTGATGATGTTCATTGTTCAATTCACGTTTTATTTATGGATTTATTATTTCACTGACAATACTTTATTAATCGGTCTATTAGCGTTGTAAATTAATTTAATTAACAATAGCAACTGTTGAAAAATATTGACCAAATGTCCTTTAATGCTTGCTTGTTCTTTTTTCTTTTTATGCCTGAAAAAAGAACATACATAGTACAGTATTAGCAACGCTAACTAATTTTTAATATATGACAGTGTTGCCGCGCAATAGGCTAGTTGACAGATTTTTAAAAACCAATTAGTGGGTTATTGTGGTCTATTTACCGCAAAATATGAATATTTCAGTGAAATATTAACATTAATAGAACAATTTTTCATTTTTATGACGTACCTAATTTAATTTTGGTTGTCAATACGGGGTGTCGATCATGGTGGCTCAAGTGACTTCAAGACTTTCATTCTGTCAAATCTGCAAGTTTTTGTAACAGTGTTGCTCGCACAAAATATTAGATTATACAAAAAGTGAAAAAAAAGGGGCATTTAATTCGAGGTACCAAGTTAGATCCCGAGAGCAGCGAAGGATTCTAGATTATAATCCAAAGCGGAGCAATGGATCTTAGACCGTTTTTTTTTCACGAGTTGTGTACTCTGCTTTTTACCATTGACTGCGAGAAAATAAATAGTAGTATAGTATTTATATTTATCTGTTTGTGTTTATATGACTACCTCGTTGGTCTAGTGGTTGCAAGCGCTACTGCTGAGTATGCGGTCCTGGCTTCGATTACTACTCGTAGGTCGAGCTAAGTATTATTGGGTTTTCCAACGAGAATTTCTCAGTAGCAGCCCGGAGTCTGGAATTGTGCACGGTTGATGGCAATAGGCTCGCCCCCTATTACATGGGACTTAAAAACATAACTGGCGAAATGTGAGTGTACTTGAAATATGGGTGAGCGACAGGTACACGTCTGCCCAACCCTTCGGAGAATCAAAGCGTGATGAAATTTTTGGCGGCAACAAATTATCTAATAAAATTGCAGAACGAAATGATTCCGGAGTCATTGTCTCATTTTCGTCACTGGAAGAACTCATTTCATTATAATAATTATTATCTTAATAGATTTTCCAATGACATTGAAATAACCACGATAACAGATAGAAAAGAACATAACTAAATTGGAGGGATATTTTTATTTATTTATTTATTTTATTAAAACTTTATGCACAAGTAAAAAATACTGTACAAGGGCGGACTTAATGCCTGAGGCATTTTCTACCAGTCAACCTTATTTAATCGTATAGCTCTACGGAATAGCTCCATCTACCAACCAAGTATAGGTAATTTCAGCTCGTTTCATTTATTTTTTGTACATAATTCGTATAATTCCTGTTTTTTCCAAATTCAAAATGTTTTTATTCACTATACCGATGAATAAAATGTAATTTTTCGAGTGACAATTTGTAAAAACTTTATTTATTGCTTCTCTAGGAATATTATAATATTCGGTAGGCTTAAAACCATCTTCTTAAAATATTTAAAAATAAGCATGCCGCCACAACATGGTGATAGCAAAAGATAAAGCTGATGAACATTTGTATTTACAATCAACAAGATTTTCCTACAGATTACCCATGCGTTTTTGAGGTTAAGTGTTAGTATAACTTAAACGTTTTCATGGGAAAATTAGAGCATTATTGTAGCATGATAAGCAATACTTTAACTATGCTTTGTCAGCACAAAAGATATCTTGGAACTCCAATGTAAATACCCACTAAAACGGCCATACCGTAGCAGGAATGCGACAATAACATACACATTCAAATCACCAAGATATACAAGTAATAATGCTGAACATTGAGACTCAAATAAGAGCCTGAACAGCTTCTAATAGGCACAGGAATGGTTAAAGCCCTTGCAATATCAGAGACAACACAATCGCATTAAAATATTGCTGCTACCATTTGTTTTCGTTTTGTAGAAGAAAGTGAGTAGTCGAAAATGCGAAAATGTGTGTATTTGTTTTTTTTTTTTTCAAATGTCGTAGCATCATGCTGAGATAGGACCCTTTTTGGCCTCACACAAGTCTTATTATTGTTTTCACTTATTTGTTAGTTGGTTGTATTGTTCTTTTCAAATACCTATTGTATATTGTTTCCATGATTTTTTATTGTTCTTTTTTTTACTGTTGTATTTCCTGTGCGTGTTCCAAATAAAATATTGTTCCTTCTTTATTTATTTTTATTTTCTTTCTTTCTTTATAATAAAAATAAAATAAAATCTGTCAAGTGCAAGTCGGACTCGCACATGAAGGGTTCCATACCATGTCGTACAAGATTTAACACTATGATTTTTTGTAATACTTTCGTAAAGGTAACAACAGAGGTGTAGCGGTTAGACCGCCACATACAAACTACGAAAGTACGAAGCAAAAAGACATGACGTCACACAATTCCTACATCTCGCAGTTAGAGTTTACTGAGCGAATAACATAGATAAGACTATCCGAAATCAACATATGGGCAGTTGCCCGCCAGACATAACAACCCGTCTGGTTGGAGGATCCTCCCTTTTCTATGGTGGATGAGTGAACTTTACACCCTGTTCCTCATACCCCTAAATTGGTGACCCCGAGTATGAACGTCAACGCAGCCTTCGTGCAACAACTTCAGCGTGACGTCATCATCATCACTCCCGCAAGCTTTCGTGAGGCGAGTCACACAGCCAGCCAGCACCCACGGCTTCAACGGGTATCCTGACCACCAGCATGCAGCGAACGCGCATTCCTGGTCATCACCCTCAGCCACACCACCCCGACTCACTGGGGCATCACCGCAATCACCTCAATCACCGCAATCACCACAATCGCCGCAATCACCGCAAACAGTTCCGACCCACCGTGAACTGTGCGGCACCCGGTTCCGACTCACTGGAACCACAATCACCATCGCCGCAATCACTGCAGACAGTTCCGACCCACTGTGAACTGAGCGGCACCCGGTTCCGACTCACTGGAACCACAGCTGGCACTGTGAAGCATCGCAAGATCCAAGACTCAGCCCACTATCGACCTTCGGTCTCCGGAGGGGAGTGATGTAGCGGTTAGACCGCCACATACAAACTATGAAAGTACGAAGCAAAAAGACATGACGTCACACAATTCCTACATCTCGCAGTTAGAGTTTACTGAGCGAATAACATAGATAAGACTATCCGAAATCAACATATGGGCAGTTGCCCGCCAGACATAACAACCCGTCTGGTTGGAGGATCCTCCCTTTTCTATGGTGGATGAGTGAACTTTACACCCTGTTCCTCATACTCCTAAAGAGGCGCTATAAAAATACAAAGATTTTTAAAGAAATTGTCTTATTTTAATGAAAAAATGTTGTTGTGTTAAAATATAATAGAAAAATATTAAGTTAACTTTATCCAGTAACATGCAACTAAAGTCAAAGTTATTTATTTGCTACTAACATAGTATTAGTAGGTATAAATAGGTATATATGGTAGGTAAGCAGGTAGATATGTAAGGTAGATAGGGTAGGTTACGTACCTACCTACCCTGGTAAGTAGTGTAGGGTAGGTAGGTAGAAATAGGTAATTAGGAAAGGTAGGTGCGCCGTAGATAAGTAGGTACTTAGTGCTAACCGTGCGAAGCCGGGCCGGGTAAAGCTAGTTACTTATAAATAAAAGGATTTCTCTTGCTACATCAGACTATATTGTACAAAATAGAATGTAAGTAGTACGCCAAATTTTAATTATAACTGTGCGTTTGCACTGGCGAAACATTCACAACAAAACATGTTGGAATCTCTATTTTCTGTCAATTTTTCATACAATGTTTGACAGGAACTAGAGATTTCAACATGTTTTGTCGTGATGTTTCGCCAGTGCAAACGCACGGGTCAATATTATTTACGTTATTTTTGATAGTCATACAGAAATCTATTATTTCTTACTTATTATTTTTACACATCCCATCGGACTATGAGAGTGAGGGAAGAGAGAGTGCACTCGTGTCTGCGCACACACTTGTGCACTATAATATCTCCCGCGCCGAAGGCCAGTCTCCGTTGAGATCGGCCGCCGTGGCCGAATATTTTTACACCAATAATTTTTCTCAATATGAAATTGTATCCACAACGGTTTAAGGTAACTGAATAGTACACTGTAGGTATGTGCCAGCATTCATTTCAATGTTACTGAATATATTGTCTATTGGAGTGTATTTTTAACATGAGGTACTCATTGACACCGTCTAGCTAGGGATACTTTGAAAAAAGTCGATAAAGTTCTTAAACTCAAAAATACTGGCCGGTTTTAAAATCTTGTGAAGAAAGCTAAAGTTTATTTTGTAGACCTTTTTGGATGATCTGAAATGATCGAAATAGTATAATTATGCTGCCATGATAGTAGGTACTTACTAATTCCATGTCATTACTCCGACTATTAAATAGTTATCTGTGGAATTTATATCGCATAATATTAGCATGAAATACAAAATTATTTTTTTAATAAAAATTAAAAAAGGTCCTTTTTTATTAATTTTTGTTAAAGCGACCATTAGCCGTACGCACTCTGTGAAAATTACAAGTGTCTTACTATTACAGTAAAAAATACAGCTCTATTATAGACGGACGAACGGACAGCAGAGGCTTAGTAATCAGGTCCTCTTGGCACCTTTTGGGTACGAAACCGTAAAAATATAACCTTGTAGGCAGGTAAGTATAACCAACTTACAAAATAAATATTTGTAAGTTGGTTATCCACTTAATCGTTTTATAAACTCATAGTAGGGGACACAAAGGAAGTTTGGCAATCGTTTAGGATATGTTGAAACGCGACATGAGAATACTCTTTGATTTTATGGAGTGTAAGGGAAGAGATTGGAATTCGTCGTCTCGAGCTGACTTGCTGGTATTTTATGTGACGTCACATGTGAGTATTCGTTGGATGTTCGGTTTATTAAAAGTACACAATTTTGCGGGATTGTTTTGAAAAGATTGTGGGTCTTATACTGGAAGGAACCAAAATGATTGATTGATACTAAGTCGAACTGGGATAGGTATCATACCATTGATTTAGGACGAAGAAAACAGGGATGCGGATGACATTCTCGATGCCTTATTTTAGTTTGCTCATAGTTTGAGATAAGTTAGGATATTATATTGTTATTTTGCCTAGTGGCCGAGTGCAGTGGTGGCCCAGTGGTAACGGCCCCGACTTACGAGTTGTAGGTCGTGGGTTCGAACCCAAGCAGGCGCTTTACTTTGTGTAAATAATTTCATTACCACAGCTCTCAAAACGGTGAAGGAAAACATCGTGAGGAAACTGGCATGTCTTAGAACTAAAAATTCGAAGACATGTGACATCTACCAACCCGCACTGGGCTCGCGTCGTTACGGCCCACTCCCTCTCACATAGAGGAGGCCTGTGTCCCAGCAGTGGGAACATTAATAGGCTGATGAAGATGATGAATGATGATTGTTATTTTTATTATTAGTTAGGTACTTAGAAGTGATTATTTATGTAATGCAAAAGCTATTTCTGAATTAACAAGAAAACATAGTTTAAAAAAAAACATCGGCTAAAATTAATGTACGTAGGTATCAATGTACGTATTTGTATTGTTAAAGTTACATCGAGCCGTATGTTTTAAAACATGTGATCACGATTAACCGTTCCACGCAATGTATATTATTGAAACTATTACTTTTAAAATGGAAGCGGTTGAGGATTTGTCTTGCTGTGCAATTTAGGGTGCTGAACTTGGAACGAGAGATAGAAAATAATATGGGTTTATTTGTCAAAGAAACACGTCACATAAGTAAGATGATTGGAATAAAAAAAAACAAAATAGATATAATATAATCATAGGACAGAAATAGTAGACAGTTGCATGTAGTGATTGTGACAATAAAGCTTCAACTCAGCAAGCATTGTGTCCAATAATCGTTCGTCTATAGGAGAAAATTAAACAGACTGCGACATCACGGCTTCGTAGACATGGCTACCTCTGGCTGCCTACCGTAGCCAAATGAGGTTGCCAAATAAGTAGCCATAGCCAGTAACACGCGGTCGTCCGTCCTGGTGATCAATTGGCCACTGAGTGAGGGAGGCGGAACTTACTTGTATGAAAAAAACTGGCGACTTGCCTACGCGTCGCCGGTCGCTAGAGTATCCAATGGCTGTGGAACTACATTCCCAAATTGGTGACACCACCAGGCCGTAGCCAAGTTAGTTAACTGTCATACATTTCAATACGAATGGCAGGTAATCTGAAAAGCTCAAAACAGATGGTGGGCTATTTTGGGGGTCATGCGAACTGTCAAATATTGGTTATTTCTTTGGAGCGACGAAGTTTTCACCAAAGATATTTACTTTTCATGATATAAAAATGCCTCAGTGTTGTGTTGTGCCTTTGTGGTCTTCAAGAAAGCCAGGAAACAGATTCCCAAGCGATGAACAGTTAAGAAAAAAGTGGATTATAGCCATTAAAAGAGACAAATACAAAATATTTCTATCATACGCTGCCAATCTGAAATAAAATATTACGTGTTACTTTTAACATAGATCTTTATTCACATACTTATCATATAAGATGTAGGTTTAGATACATTTTAAAGACTATTCTTTTGAAAAAATAAACATAACTTGCAGTGTTTATTTACATATCTATCAAATCATCCTTTTTTCCAAATAATTTTGCTTTTCTGTTACATAGTCTTCAAGTATTTTACACTCCAACTACCGTATGTATTAGTCATTCTTTATCAGTAAGCCTCGAAATTCCCGCAAAAAAACTCAACACACGAAAAAATTACTTATTGACCGCCAGAAATTCAAATTATGACCTCCAAACTCACTAGCGCCACCAAGCGGGAGCAATGGCGGACATCCCTGCCATTGTTTGTATACGTAGCCGGCGTCGTCGCCATAGCGTCCCAGTGTGTTAGCGCACTATAATAAGTACTTCTAGAATGCCGCAATTACGGCCCAGTAAACAATCTTAATGCACTCTCCAATATTAGAGTCGAACAATACAGTGCAGTGCAATTCGATACAATATTCTCCACTTTATAATGCCGTGAATCACTTTGGCGGCTACATTAACGTGCAACACAGTGTAGCTATCTCAAAGAGATATCGACGATCGTATCTAGAGCAATAGCGTATAGTATTAAATGCTTGTGCATGTAACTGATGATTATCAATTTCCTTTAGGTAATACGTAGGCTAAAGCGACCAGCCGTTGCTTTGCACGGGTTTGCAATCTACTGATTACTGTGACATGTTAGCAAAATATAAAGATGCTTGTGCTATATCTAAGTGAAGTACTGTCGTCGACTTCTAATTGAGCCACCGTGCATTTTTATGTTTTTAGGCCTTTTTTTTTTTGGTGGAAAGTCATCAAATAACTTCTGCCGCTCTGGGCGGAGCGGAAGGGCGTCAGACTCTTACTGACTAAAACCCACCCGTGTTCCTTCAGTTGCCTGTACGTTGTCAGGGGCCACGGTCTCCTCTTAGGACTTTCCCGCAACCCCGGCAGGCATCGGTCTTAGCGGACCCCGTCAGTTGTGCTGACATCTCTTTGAGGAGCGCGTGGAACACAACGCGCCGTCGTCCCGGGCCTGGTCCTTACCGGACGGCGAGCTACCCATTGCTCTACGTCCGCAAGCCCGCGCCTACGGTGGATGTTTTCAGGCCTAAAACATAAAAATTATGATAAGTCAAAGAAACAGTTTTTATACAGTTTTGAAGCTGACGTACTGACCTGATTTCGGTGTCAGCATTGTTCCAAAAATCAATAAAATACGGCTCGGTCAGAAGCTACTGTGGTGGTATCTACATGCCACAAGCGAACTATGCATCGAAGACCTAATGTCACATAAAATATAGACGTCACACAAATCCTGCATTGCGCAATTAAATTTTACCGCGCGAACGACATATAAGACTATCCAACATCAATCGTTGGGTAATTGCCCGCCAGACACGACATCCATCTGGCCCTAGGATCCTCTCTTTTCTATAAAAGATGAGTGAACCTTACACCCTGGTCCATACATCTAAACTACAAAGGAAAAACAAACAATTACACCATCTTCGCAAAAGTGACATGAATTCCCACGTGAACGAGTCAGCAATTATTAATACGTGTTATACGCAGGTAAATATAAGAGATTCTACTCTTGATTGCTAACAAAGTTGCTAACCTTTTTCCTGTTTACCCGATTTTCCTCAAAAAGATACAATTCACCGGGAAATTGACAAATAAAATGCGCCTAAAACCTGGCAGATGACAAGCAAGAAAGGGCATTCGATATTAAGTTATGGAATCATGTTGACTTACTTGAAAATATTTTTCTGCCTTGTTGGTTAAGTGAGCGTTAACTTAGCAAGCGAAAAGAGTTTCTGGGGTTAATATTTAATTTCTAACCGCACTGATTGATAACACTACCTATGACAATAGGTACAATTTGTGAATTTCAGGGAATGATATTTAAATTCGTAAATACCTACCGAGAAACAAGATATTTTGAATCTACCTCAACCATTTTATTGACTCACAAAATGTTCTTTGAGGGTGAATAAAAAACAATATATCCAAAAAAAACTTCTTTTTAAAATATGTTTTTTTTAGTTTATTTGCCAGACAAAACACTTCATTTTGCACATATCTAAATAATAGGATACAAGTAATACATTTTTATAAAAAATGAATACACTTAAATCTAAAATCTCAATTCTAAGTTTTAAATCAATTCACCCGCAAAGAACATTCTGTGAGTGACGTGATTTAAAAAAAGAACATTGGAAGGTGCAGCAACGGACGTCCAGAATCGAGCACAATTTTCTATTTTCGAGTGATTTTTCTATTCGCCCGTTCCTGCCATGTATTTCAACCGCGCAGCTCGATCCTGTCTAAAGTGCTTCACAGTAAATCCAACGGTACAAAAAAATCCGAAATTCTTTGTGGGATGTCACATGTGTGGTTGGCTACAGATAGGATTATCTTAGAATTTTTCAGTGAATCGTTGCCTTAGTAGGTCTATATTATTAATGTGGTATGATTATTGTCAAAAATCAAAATTATATGCTATTTATGTCTGATTACATAAGAATCCTTACAAAAACGATTAAATTAAACAAACTTTACAAAAAAAAATATAACACTGGATTTAAATCCGATATCATCAAAAAAAAATTGAGGAATCTACGTGAAAGTGTTTTTCAATTTGAGAACAAACTACATATTATCCGTCGTTTAGCTCACTCGTATACGTCATCCATATTTTACGAAGTGTGCACACAAACATGTAAACACTCTAATACCTATTCATTTCCTTTGCCTAACAGCCACCATTCTTGTCTTAAGGGGCACGAGAGCGTAAACAATTTGAGATTGTGCCTTCTACCTAAACGGAAGCTTCTACTGAGTGGACTTTTCAATTTTGCCGAGTGCTAAGAATTTATGCTGGGAAACATCGTAGTGTTTTCTTTTCATTTCGAAAAGAGCATTCGTATTCGTACTCCTCTGTAGACTGGTGCTATTGAAGGAGTCTTTTGATAGCGTTTGACTTGTGATGTCGGTTAAATGATTGGAACTGTTCTGATTTAAATTATACGCAAATATGGGGTTCGTGGTTGTGGTTGGCGTCTTGTTATTTTCTTTTCTGTGTATTTATTTTTAAACGGACATTATTGTTAGGGGTCTTGAGACGATAATTTGCACTGAATCAATGCTGTACAAAAAAAAAGATTAATAAAAACACTGTTTTATTAAGACCTAAGCTCCATGTCTCTAAAATTCAAAATCGATCTGTTGATTCACAAAAGCCTAAATAATGTTACCACAAAATTCTTAAAATTAAAACTAAAATTTTACCCAGCATCCAATTTCGAATTTGCTACACATTTTCGATGAAAGATATAACCGCATCATTTACTAGATAAATAATATGTCAGTCCCGCCTTTAAGTGACGTCAGAAGCATAGTTACTACTCTTTACATACTTCTGTTTACCTACATTGTTATACCAGCAGCTCCCGATATCACAAAAGGTTCTCTAGAAACAGTGAAAAGCAGAAATTAATTTTAGTTTTAATTGCGAGTTGCTCGTATTTCAGGCAGATTGCTTATGAATGCGTGTCATATTGTTTGATGAGGTTTTGAACAAAATTATTATTTAAAACACATATTTTTATTTAGTTTTACTCGTTTATTGCTAAGTAAAACTGCCTTTTCAGAGATTATGCTCGTTCAACTTTTATTCCAAATCTTTAATTGACTTTTCCGAGAGGCACAAAAAATCATGAAAGAGTAAAAACAAACACGAATTTCGAAGACCAGGAACCGACGACGCAGACGACAAACGACGGGTCGCTTCAGTCGAGCCTTAAGAAATATGAATACAGTCAGCTTGCAGGTATATGGCAACTAAACGGTCAAAAGGCTATCTATTAATGAATACCTTCCGCGCTGTAACTAATTAAATTCCCTGGAATGGCACTATCTACCACAGAACATTTCGACGTAAATATAATTATTTGACAATAAACAATGAGTAATATTTTGTTAATTTCAATAATTCAATTATGTAGTTTCCTCGTATTAACTAACGGTTATCATATCAGATTTTGGTCAAATACCTACGTGATTCAAAACATTCTAATACATAGCCTAAACAATGCTATTGAATTCAATTTGGTATAAAATATCGAATAATATTTAACTAAACAATGTATTAATGATAATAGTGTTGATTTGGGAAATTTAAATGGTTTCTGAATTTACAATAACTTATTATTAAATGTCTCACGATTAATGGTAAATTTTTGAAAGCGGACATATCTTGGCCAAATTATTTAGCAGTAGGTTACTAGGGTAGGTAGGGTAGGGTAGATTTACTAGTACCTACTTAAAATAATTTTTTGATGCCCTGTAATTCTTTTCCCTGCCTTTTTTATAGACTTGTCCATATTATTATTACTATTTTAAGACCGCTAGCTTTAAATTACGTATCTAAATATTATCTTGGAACAAAAATAAAATTGAACTTTAATGATGAACATAAATCAAATTATATTAGCCACCTTGATGGATATTTAAACAGTAGGTCAAACATCATTGGTCTAAACAACATTTATTACAAAAACTCACCGCGTACTACCCAATCATCTTTCAACAAACACCTTTGCTCCAAGCGCGCTAAATGTTTGCAAGAATCGGTAAAACTGTGCGTTTTTCCGTACGCCGCATGCAGCAAGATTGCCCGCGATTATGCGAACGATGCAAGAAACGCCAAGTCTAAGTGGAGTGTACAATTTGAATGAGTGCGTCTTGGAATGTTTGAACAACGACGCAATGCACTATGCACACTCTATTTCGAGTTGATATGAAACGGTTCCTAGCTCATGAAAAGCCTTTTCGAAAGATCTTCAGCCTCTTTTTTTTTAGTGAAAGCAACGGGATTGAATAACAAAGAGTACCTTTGATTGGCTCCACAGAGCCTCATTTATACTTTTTTCCGTGAAACGTATGTTTATCTGAAGCAAATGATGCCCGTTCTTGGAATTTAAAATACGCCTTTTCATTTCAATTGATTACATACGAAGTGGTATGTGAATAAGCGTGGATACTTTATTTAATTATAAGCCTTTTGAATTCGGGAACGCGTGTAAAATGTGTTCGGAAAATGATGAAAGAAATAAGGGCGGTCGAAATACGGCTAGTTATGACGCAGAATATTTTACATTTATAATTAGGTCACAATACCTACTTTAGAGATAGTTGTTAAAATTCAGTCCTGGTTTATTTTTTCATTGTTTGTGTTTTATTATTAAGTGGTTATTGTGATTTATATAATTATTAAAGGTGATAAGTTAGAATTTTATTCTTGACTTCTCAACCAGTATGAAAATGTGTGTCCAAGTGGAAACACATTGCGGGAAAGTCCTAAATGGTTACCGTGGCCCCTGGCAACGTCCAGGTAACTGAAGGAACACGGGTGGGTTTTAGTCAGTTATAAGAGTCTGACACGCCTTCCCGCTCCGCCCAGAGCGGGAGAAGTTATTTGATGATTACCACAAAAATAAAAGTGGTACATAGTAGGTAAATATATCTTCAAGCTAATCTTTTTAAACAAGGTAAATAACTACAAAATATATATTTAGTCAGATTATTCATTCAAAAAAATCCACTCTCAAATTGTTTCACAGTATAAAATTCTACGATAAGTGTACAGTAGAATTTTCACGCAATTTGAGCGCGATGCTGCGAATAAAAAAGTTTTTTTCAGTGTCGCTTTAGAATACTAATTTCAACAAGTTTGTAGCTTTTTAGAGATGCGTCCGTGATGCGAATGATACGAAAATGATATCGACGGGTTCCGGGCTATTTGTATTAACCGACATTTTTGAAACTTTACACCAGAGCAGTTTAAAGTTTCGATTTTTAGAAAAAAAATAATAACTTTAGCAAATTGCATTATTTTTTTAAAAAGAAGGATATTATTGTTTTTATAACATATTCCCCATAATCAGATTTTTTTTTCTTCTAATATTCCTATTTTTAGCGAAGATAAATGTCGCTTAATACAAAATGACCCATATTTTACTTTTTTTCGTTCCAGGCTAAATGACTTAACCCCCTATGATTATTGTTTCTTATTCCAGGCCAAATGACTAAACCGCCTAGGTTTATTATTTCTTGTTCCAAGCTAAATGACTTAACCGCCTAGGTTTATTATTTCTTGTTCCAAGCTAAATGACTTAACCGCCTAGGCATGCAAATAATGGCTGTAAGCTAAGTGCTTTAATCAAAGAGTTGGTCATATTTCAAACCTAAGCTAATTGATTTAAATACCATATCTTAAACTTATTAATCTAAGGCTAATTAGTTTATGCGACAGATTTTTTTTTTAATAAATTGTTTGTAATCATACTTGAATAATGAAGTTTGAACATTGATAAATTAAAAGGTACATACATAGGGTGTACCTACCTATCTTGCCAGGTGCTTTTAAAAACACAAGTAACTCGCTCTTTTCAGCATTATACCTGAGTCCTTGAGCCACCACATAACTCTCACAAATTCGCAGAAGGCACCTGAGAGCACTGATCGAAGGACTCAGCAACATCATATCGTCCGAATAGCTGATATTATTAATACAAAGCCCATCAATGTGACACCCGACATTTGTGTTGCTGAGTTCAACGATCAGCTGATTTATGTACAAATTAAAGAGGCGAGGTGAGGTTATTCCCCCCTGCCTCACCCCGCATTTCAATCGGTACTCCTCAGATAGTACCCCCGACCACTTTACATGGTTAGTCTGGTTTTGATACTAGTACCTGAGCAAAGATGTTACTGCACTGTCTACATCAGTTTCCCGGTACAGCTTATCCCATAGAATGTCATAAGACACCAGGTCAAATGTCTTCGATAAATCGAGGAAGCAAGCATTGACCGGTGTCTTCCTATCTGCATAGTACTGGACGGTCCGCTTGAGACACAAAATGGCAGTTTATGTCGATAGACCGGGCCTAAAGCCAAATTGTGCGTCATGCAATTTTATGGGACTGGCCATATGTGTATCAAACAGACAGTCCAGCACCTTAGCTGTAATAGTAGCCAGGGAAATTGGCCTATAATTCGACAGATCTGCCACATTCCCCGTTTTATTCTTCACTATCGGGACAACTATGGTTTTCATAAGATCATTCGGTAGGTAGGAGTGTTTTAAACACAACGAATTAAACATAGCCAACACCCTCTTCAAGAACACCCGCATACCGTAGGTGTTCAACGCTGAGGTGATCATGTCCCGGAGACTTACCCCTTACCATGTTTTTGATGACATTTGCAACTTCTCTGCCAGAGAACAGTAATGGGGAAGTCCTCTCAGCACTGGACACACACGGTGACACAGAAGAACTTAGGTTCCATGGCGGATCAACTTGGTAGTGATTCATGAACATGTTCGCTATAGACAAGGGGTTGCAATTACCTGCCACGCTCACAGGGAGGCCCTGCTTGGGGTTCATATTATTAGTATTTTTCCAAAATTTGCTGAAATCCTTTTTCTTATGATGTTCGGCTATTATGTCCATCTTGATTTGCATTTGATTATTACGACACCATTTTATTTTAGATTTAAAAACTTTTCGAGTTTCCCGCATTTTATCAAAGACTTTTCCTGAAATCGGATTCCCACATAAACACCACATTTAAAACGCGAGCCGAGCCTCGCTGTGAGCGGATTTAACATGTTTATTCCACCCTGTCGAAGGTTTGTACTTATTTTTCTTAATAAATATACAACTTCGTTTAGCAGACATTGTCAATATACTAATTATGTTCCTGTACATATCATCTAAAATAGATCTGTGATTTAGGTTGATTCCGCACAGCTACATAATTCCGGTGGAAAATCTATTTTACGCAAAGCGAAGTGACATAACTCTTCATACAATTTTATGTGGTTTAAGTCCTTTTCCCCCCATAAAACATTGTTTACACTCGCATTCGGTAGTACAGTACAATATTAGGTTCAATTATTTTTAAATCACAGTCCATTTGTAAAGGCAAATGATCAGACCAAAAACTATCATGCAATATTGTGCGACGCGCGGCTTCAGTCACGAGTGTCACGACGTAATGGTCGAGCCACCGTTTGCACCCGTGCGCTTCACTCACAAAAGTAAACGAATCTAGCGGTAGGAGTTCAATATCCGCGCAAGTCCAATATTGTTCATTACAACATTTTAACAACTCATGGCTAAACAATTCATTACTATGCGCATTGTAGTCTCCTAACATAAACACAGATTGGATATTCCTATCTTCTATAGGTAATTGCATTCATTTCACTTAAGCAGTCCGTAAATTCAATTAAGTTATCATTACTGTCAGTAGGCATATAAACCGAAAATACTAGTATTTCTTGTTCACACAATTGCACTCTTATAGCTGTAAGACGAACACTATTGCAAGGTACAACAGACACCGATGAAAATAAACTTTTCCTCCACAGCAGTGCTACTCCTCCGTAAGGTCTCCCTCGAAGTACACCAACCGATGTATCTACCGCAGAGGTCCCGGTGAAAGCAAAATCGTCATGTGTATACTGCCAAGAAATGCCAAGTCGTGAGGCATCAACCAAGTTTCTTGCAAAACTATTATGTCACCCGATACACACAGCCGCCTTATTAGGCGGCTGTGTGTATCGGGTGACATAATAATGTTTAATTCGTTGTGCTTAACACTCCTACCTACCGAATGATCTTATGAAAACCATAGTTGTCCCGATAGTGAAGAATAAAACGGGGAATGTGGCAGATCTGTCGAATTATAGGCCAATTTCCCTGGCTACTATTACAGCTAAGGTGCTGGACTGTCTGTTTGATACACATATGGCCAGTCCCATAAAATTGCATGACACACAATTTGGCTTTAGGCCCGGTCTATCGACAGAAACTGCCATTTTGTGTCTCAAACGGACCGTCCAGTACTATGCAGATAGGAAGACACCGGTCAATGCTTGCTTCCTCGATTTATCGAAGACATTTGACCTGGTGTCTTATGACATTCTATGGGATTAGCTGTACCGGGAAACTGATGTAGACAGTGCAGTAACATCTTTGCTCAGGTACTGGTATCAAAACCAGACTAACCATGTAAAGTGGTCGGGGGTACTATCTGAGGAGTACCGATTGAAATGCGGGGTGAGGCAGGGGGGAATAACCTCACCTCGCCTCTTTAATTTGTACATAAATCAGCTGATCGTTGAACTCAGCAACACAAATGTCGGGTGTCACATTGATGGGCTTTGTATTAATAAATCAACTACGCGGACGATATAAAATTTTGATTGTATGTGTATACTATTCTTAGTCCGTTTAAGATAAACTGTTTGAAGTACTAGAACTATACTTTTGTTATAACTGAAACGACACTGCAAATCAAATATTGAATAAAAAAAATAGGTTTAACCATAATCTTTAAATGTTTACTGTTGAAATCCTAAATAGTTCATGCGACCGACATATCATTATCTACTGTAAGCTAAATGGTTGAAGTGACAACATCTAACATTTCATGGACAGAGCTAAATGTATGGATCGACACTGGGTATGAATTTAACAAAGAGGCTAAATGTATTAAACGACATTCTTGTATATTTATAAGGTAAAGCTAATTGTATTAAACGACACTGGATAAGAATTTAACAAAGAGGCTAATTGTATGAAGCCACATTTCTATATATTTATAAAGCCAGGCTAAATGCTTTAACGTACGTTGCCTGTAAATTGTTGCTCCAGGAAAAAAAGTTTAAACGACTGCCTGGTATTTGGTAGTTAGCTTAAGTACACAGTTCCTAAATTTGTCATTATTTTGTGTCGCTTCATACATTGCAGTCCAAAATGGGCCCAAAAATGCGGTTGTATTAAGCGACAAAAAAGTGCTCCGATCGTCACCAAACCCAGCTCAAATGACGCAGAAAAATTCGCTGATTCCAAATATGTATAAAAGTCTATATCGCTCAGAGTGTCGCTTAATACAATTAGCCCGGAACCCGTCGATATAGTACCGCCAATGTTTAGGGTTCCCTACTTCAAACTCTAAAACCGATTTTTTTGGATTGCTTTCATTTCTGCCCGCCTGACAGTGAATGTTTGTCATTGTTGAAACATTTCGTCAATCATTCTATAAGACCATTGATCACTAATATAGAACTAGATACACAATCAGCGCCAAAAAATGTCCTCACCGAATGAGCGCCCACTTGAACATTTGGGTGCGCTTTTGATTTAGTAACATTCGAACGCTCCTACGGTAAACATGCCACATAGCGTCTGTCGTAAAAATTTATTGCTTTTTGAACATAGTTTTGTGAAATAAACTTTAAGACTTGCGTTTAAGGTTGAATTTACATTAATGTATATTTATTTCAAGTATTATTACTTAAACACAATTTAGTGACAGTTTTAAGAGAACTTTTGTTTGGGATTGTGTATCTAGTTATTTATTAGTGATCGATGTATAAGACATATAAAAACATGTTACTGAAACATTTTTATATACATAAGCTCAGGCCTTCTTCTCATGGGGGTAGGCAGAAAGTACAGAAACCACAGGACGCCACCTGCTACGATCCTTATAAACTCCTTTTGCTTCTTACATTTGTTATACACGCACGCCGGTTGCCAGTACTACGCACCTGACCTTTCTGAAGAACATTACCAATAAGGTCACTATAAGTTCTTTTCTAGGGCATCCCCACCGGCGTTTTCACTCATATCTGCCTTGTAAACAACAACACAACAATTTGTTCATCCTCTCAGAATGACGAAACCATTTCAGCATACCTTGCCTACTTTTTTCAATTATTGACACAAATTCTTATTTTTAAACCGCACCGTTGCCATATCAATATCACTCCTGAAAACATTTTTTTAAACTTTTAAATCTTTCTACCACATTGCTTGTTAACTTTTTATTACAGTTTTTTCTGTTTTTCGCGTACCTTCTGTAATCCCAGCGAAGACAGTTCTAGAAACAGATACAAAACCAATTAACTATTTGCAAATCCCACCTAAAAACCAGTCACATGCAACGCAAACATTATTTTTATCCGCCCCATTTTCAATCCACCCCTATTTTCAATCCGCCCCGATATCCGAACAACGTGTGAGTATAATAAAATACAATTGAATCTGTTAACGAGACACGACACCGTAGATCCGCAAAGCACACACTCCACTCATTTCCAGAGGATTGAATAAATGTTGTTGACATTGGGAGACGCACGCGCTGGGATCAGGCCTCGAAAATGGGCATTGAGCTTTTGTCTATACATATCTTTACAAGTTGTTGAACCGCGACATTTTTTGACTGACTGTTTGATAATTCGAGGACCACTTGACTTATTTGCTACTCGTATAATTATCTATTATAATATCTAAATAAAATAAAAGTGTTTGTTTGTAATGTCAAAATAATAGCTTTTACTAAATGCATATATGATAGTATATACATACGGTACTTCTTCTTTTACTAAATGCATATATGATAGTATATACATACGGTACTTCTTCTTTTACTAAATGCATATAGGGTGACTGGTAATTAGTGACGGATATTTAAACACGTGACTTTACTCATCATTATGAACAGTATATACATACGGTACTTCTTCTTTTACTAAATGCATATAATGATAGTATATACATACGGTACTTCTTCTTTTACTAAATGCATATATGATAGTATATACATAGATACATACGGTACTTCTTCTTTTCGTGTGGTTAGTGACTAACCTGGTGTCAGAGTTTTAAAGCCGCCCATGGGCCTCTGACTTGGCTTCACATGCCGTTTCCTCACGATGTTTTCCTTCCGGTGCTTATAAGAAAACATTTTTTTTATTTAAGTTTTGTCTGTCTGTTTGTTCTGGCCAATATCCGAAACGGCTGGACCGATGATGGGACTATAACTGTCAGCTGATGTTATAAGGAGTAACTTCCGTTTTAGGTGTAAAAAAGGCATTTGGAAAGTTTTTTAATACTTTTTTTACATGTAAAACTAAATATTCGGTGTTGCGATAATTATTGCATTTTGTAATCAATATTTTGGTTCACTACTTAGCCATATTTTATATTTCCATACAGTATTATTGTCAAATTTATCAAAACAGGTACATATATGACAGCTATTTGCGTTGCCAACTTTAAACACTCTGAAGAGCACTGAAACTTTTTCTGAATCTGAATCTGTTGATGAAATACTTGTACTTATATCATTATTATACATGTAGAATAATATTAATACCTAGTATCCGTTGAAAATCTTTGTGTGTTCGGTATCATTCTCGATTTCACGGTGTTACCGACAATACTCATACTCGTATCTTTACCAATATCAAAGCCTTGTACGTAATACCTATAGCTCAACAAAGAAACCCTTTTATTCTTTAGAATCGTTTACAGGTAAAATAGCCTTGAGGCTCCTCAAAGGCCCAGTTAGGTATTACAGGATTAGAAAGAAAAACTATTTGGTAAAAAAAAGATCAAGATATATAATAGTTTATTTTTGATCTTCTCGGATTTTTTGTGAGTTAGCCAAAACAGACAAAGAAAATTCTAATCTTTTATTATAAGTAGGTACATTCGTTTCTGCACTGTTTTTTTGTTTGTTTTTGCAGCGGATTGGGCAGTATAGCCAGTCCGATCCAAAGTACAAAAACAATTTTTTGTTGTGTATTTTTTTTAAGTTATAGGTAGGTACTTGCTGATAGATTTATTTATTTATTAAAACTTTATGCACAAGTAAAAAAAAAATTCTCATAGATAGATTGATATATGTATCTAAACAAACAAAGTTAGGGTCTGTTTCACAGTCTTCAAATATTATAGTCAGCGTAATATATTTTTTTTTGCTGCCTGTCTTCTGGCCACGTTTCTGGATGACGGCGATACGAACAACTACTTCCTTTTTTTTGTATTTATTTGTTAAGTAGTTAATCAATTTAATTTAGTACCTACCATATGTAAATAGTTAGTTGTTTAAATATTGTAAACATTTAGTTTTTGATTCTTAGGAATAAAAACACTCCGGGAGTGCCGGCAGAAGTGAGAACTTGGACATATTAACGTTGTGCATTTTTAAATATTTTCGAATGGTTAGGGAACAATTTCGCATGAATGACTTTATTTATTAGTATAAAAGTACTAATTTATGTAGTTAGTGTAGTGTAGTACTAGTTTATACAATATTCATCATTTTATGTTGCAATTGTGGCAATATATCGCTCACCTTCAGTGAGAAATATTGAACATTTCGTTGGGTCCTTAAATGACACACTGTCTTCCCTTTCATCGATGAGAACAGTAGCAGTAATTGGTGATCTAAACATTAATATTCGTCCCGGATATAGTGATCCAAACTCTGAAGAGTATCTAAATATAATGGCATTTCATGGGCTTCTGCCAGCCCACCTCTTTCCGACACGTCTTGATAACTGTCTGGACCACGTCTTTCTTAAATCAGATAAGTGTTCGGCAGCACTGGTTCTAGACTCGTTCCTTACCGATCATGCACCTGTTTTGTTTTGCCTTGAATCTGTCTCTTTTGTTGAGAAACCTAAAAGCATGATCCGCCAGATTGATCTTCCGGGTGTCATTAGTCACTTAGAAAACTCGGACTTCTCTGGTATTCTGGATTGCACAGACCCTAATCAAAGTGCGGAGCTACTTATCTCCATTATAACAGATTCAGTAAACGAACATAGCAAATTAAAGAAAGTTCCGCACAGAAAGAGAATTATTAAGCCATGGATCACTCCTGGTCTTTTGAGATGCATACGCAATCGTGACAAACTACATTTAAAGTCAATGCAGGATCCTGAAAATCTCATAGAGAAACTAACATATTCAAGATATCGAAATTATTGCAATAACCTGCTAAAGACGATTAGGTGCCAATATGAACAGAATGAACTCCAAAAGGCCAGTGGAAATCCCAAGGCAACTTGGGACATCATAAAGTCCATAAGTTATAAAAATACCACACCCGCAAGTAAATCGGCGGATCTCCTTAACATCTGCAGTGATCCCGATGCCTCTGTAAAGTCTATAAACAACTACTTCGCAAATGTTGGAAGCAATCTTGCTCAGAAGATACAACAGACTCAGCATACTAATTCAAACTTTGATTATAACTCTTTAACCAACCCGCAGGGCAACTCATTGGTTTTGCTTGAGACCGACTTTGCTGAGGTGAACAGTATAATCACGGAATTAAAGCAAAACTGTGCTGTTGGCTACGATGGTTTGCCTGCATCAGTGATTAGATCTGCTAAGCATGTCCTGATCCCCTCAATCACTCATGTATGCAATCTGTGCTTATCGAAGGGCGTCTTCCCTAACGCCTTCAAAAAGGCATTAATTTCACCTATATTTAAGGGCGGGGATGGAGACCGTGTCGAAAACTATAGACCTATATCGGTCCTCACGGCCTTGTCCAAAATATTAGAAAAAATCTTAAATAAGAGACTATTGAATTATTTGGATCACAATAATGCAATTGCCTCAAACCAATACGGCTTCAGGAAAGGCAAATCAACAGAGGATGCTGTGCTTGAGCTATCAAATCACATCACTAAGAATCTAGACACCAGGACTAAAACGATAGGTATATTCTTAGATTTAGCCAAGGCTTTTGACACGGTCTCTACGCCGATCCTTTTACACGGATTGGAGGCTCTAGGAATACGCGATGCCGCTCTAAGGATCTTTTGCGACTACCTCACTGATCGTACTCAGCGAGTTAGGGTTGGTAATTACACTAGCGACGATGAGTATTTATCTTTTGGAGTCCCGCAGGGCAGTGTGCTGGGTCCTACGCTCTTTCTTGTATATGTAAACAGGCTATGCCAACTCACTATACCAGACTGCAAGATCCTTGTCTATGCTGATGACACTGCACTTATTATAAGTGGAAATACTTGGGCTTCTGCGCATCGCTCGGCTGAAAATGTTCTTGGTATAGTGATGGACTGGCTTTCCTGTAATCTGCTAACATTAAATGTCTCCAAAACCCATTATGTTGCTTTCTCAGCGAACTCTTCTACACAACCTAGCATTCCGGATATAAAGGTTCATAGATGCTCTCATCCTGCGCTTAACACCTGTGATTGCCCTCCTATTCAAAGAACATCTTGCGTGAAGTATCTGGGGGTGCACATTGATTGCACACTAAGTTGGAATAGACATGTAGACGTAACAGTATCTCGGGTACGAAAGCTTATGTTCCCAATGAAAAAGCTCAGAAATGTAGTTGCTTTCCCACTCTTGAAAACTATTTATTATGCTTTGGCTCAGTCACTACTAACTTATTGCATCTCAGTTTGGGGTGGCACTTTTAAGACCTTTATGCTTCGCCTTGAGAGGGCGCAGAGGGCCGTTTTGAAGGTGATGCTTCACAAACCGTATCGCTACTCTACAACCCAATTATACAAGGACATGTCTGTACTCACCTGCAGACAACTCTGTGCACTCAATATAATCCTACGTAAGCATTCCTCCCTTAATTATGACTCAAAATTGCTTCTAAATAAACGACGTAAAGACCTGGTTTGCGCTCCAGTTAGAATCAAAACTGCCTTGGCAAGTCGAAACTATTTGAGTCTGAGTGGCCGCCTTTATAATGCAATCAACAAAACATGCAACATTTATTCCCTTCCAAAATGCAGGTGTAAGACCGTAGTAAGCGAATACCTTCAGGGTCTTACTTACGACGACACTGAAAGACTGTTCGCTAGGGAATCATAAATGATAAGCGCTAAAACACTCACATACACACACTCACTCACACTCAAACACACCCACACATACTCTTGTTTGTACAACCACGCTCACACTCACACATACATTCACTTATTTCTTTGCATGTCATTGATAAAACTTTATAAATTATTTTTAATCTAAATATATTCAATTCAATTTTTCCATTAATTAATTATTTATTATTTTTAATTAAACTTTTAATTATAAGAATGAAAGCAACTTAATTTGGACTAGTACTATTTGAATCATTATATTATTACAAAAGCAAATCATGGTTGTAGGAGGAAGGCGCCGGTGTCTGTCACACAGTTAATACTAGCACAGACATCGTCGTTAACTCTATCTTTTATATACTCAAAACTCTGTATATTGTGTTTTTGTTTAGGATAGATAAATTGTACCAACATTATTGTCAATAAATTAATTTAATTTAATTTAATTTAATTTTTTTTAAGCTTAACAGATTCATTAGTAGTAGTAGTATATTTATTAACCGACTTCCCCAAAAGGAGGAGGTTCTCAATTCGGTTGTATGTTTTTTTTTTTTTTTATGTGTGTTACCTCGCTCCGTCATTTATGAACCGATTTAGAAAATTCTTTATTTATTTGAAAGGATATACTTCCGATTGGTCCCATTTTTATCAAAATTTAGTTCTGATGATGGAATCCATGACAAATGAGGGAACTCCTCAAATATTATAGGCATACACATAGCGATTTCGGTATTTTCAGCCACCAGTTAAGCATTTGCATCCAGAAAGTATCATTTGGTGAAGTGGAACTGATGAAGAAGTCCACAGATGGCCACCAGAACTTCTCAATGATAAGTATTTCACGGGTGGCGTCATTTATGAACCGATTTAGACAATTATTTTCTTATCTGAAAGGTATACTTTCAGATTGGTCCTATTTTGATCAAAATTCAGTTCTGATGATGAAATTCATGACGACTTGCGGGAAATCCTCAAAAAAATTTATAACGAAACCAGGATCTGTTGATGGCATCCCAGACAAATCGAGGGGAACCTTCAAAATCGTAGTGGCGACTAGTGCGTTTGTAATTTTTTTTCATTAAGTAAAAATAATATAGTAATTTTTTTCATTAAGTATTTTAAAGCACTACTATTTAATGAAGGTCTGGAGTCGATCTGGTGATGGAGCCGAAAGATAGTTGAGGGAACTCCTCAACGATTTACAGCAATTAGCTGGTGTTTGGGCTTGATTAATTTGTATTGATGAGAACTTTACACTTAGATGGGTTGTGACTGTCATTAGGGGTTTGATGATGAAGACGAAGGACAGTCAAGGGAACTCCTCAACGTTTTACAGTAGCTACCTTGTGTTCGGACTTAATTCATTTTAAGGATGATAAGATGATAACTTCCTGTCACTGTTAATTGTGTCGCTGGTAGTGTTATTCGAACTTGTGTGGGGTAGGTAGGTACCAAAACTAAAAAGTGAAAAATAAAAACTTTTAACAAAAAAAAAACAACCGACTTCCAAAAAAAACACTACAAAGTGAAAAATAATTTTAATTTTGGAAGTCGGTGGCAAAAAAACGAAAATTCAAAACCAAAGACACCGACTTCCGAAATTAAAATTATTTTTCACTTTGTAGTGTTTTTTTTGGAAGTCGGTTGTTTTTTTTTGTTAAGTTTTTTTATTTTCAAAATATGATGTATAGTCTTTCAAACATGAATAATTTATTGAAACACTTTTCATGAAGTATGTTTTGACTGCTTTCTTTTACCCATCAATATGGGTAAAATTTCTTAGCTCGCAATCTATACGTATGTCAAAGACTATTTATTTTGATATTTACTTTGTCGGTTGCTAGGCAACGGATCTTACGGTCACGTCCTGACGCGAGTTTAACATTTTTTATCCATCCCAAAAAAAGTGCACAACGCAGATAAAGAAGTTTTCACTTCAAAAAAATCTTCCATTTATCTCTATTAGTCATCATCTCGGTAGTCACCCTGTTTCTAGCCATATCATCTTCCACACAGTCCATTCACCGTTTCTTTGATCTACTCTTATACTGTCTATTGTCATTATAATATAAAATACTTATCAATACAATTAAAAAACCGAATCCAAACACTACACTGCTATTCTTTTTTCAAGAGTGTACTAGTGTGCTGGATATCCTGGCTGCAGCATCAGCTCATCGTGTTGCCACCATTGCATTGTATGTAGAATTAAGTACTGATCAAAACGAATCTAAACACGATATAACTGCACTGCTGGATATCCTGGCTGCAGCATCAGACCAAGAATTCCATAATCTTTCATAGTTATATAGCATACACGGGTGCTTCAAATTTTAAGTCACACACATGTTTGAAAGTTAAGTAAATACTCAATACGCGTTCAAAATCCCTACCACAGCTAACAGAAAAGAGCTGATGACCTTGAAATGACTGAACCGATTTTGATAAAACATGTCTAAGAACCATCGCTAGAATACCTGTATCCAATACGCTATCCAGAGGCCATAAAACTAGGTTCCTATTGTCATGATTTCCAAATATTAATAAGATTTGTAGTGATTTTAAATACTAAATATAAAATTAAAAGTATCTCATTTGACAGTTACCGTAAAAATACTGGTTTTTTATCTGACCGGAGTGGATTTATGATGTTTGGAGCGTCGCGTTGCTTAGCTCCTAAGTCAGTTCAGTTTGAACCTCGAAACCTAAAGGATGTCTTCAAGAAGTCTAAAGTCTTTAACGTTATTTTATTGAGTACCTAATTAAAGTTGTTAAATATTGCTAAAAGTAACCCAAGTTTGTATGCGTGCAAGAATATAAAATACAGAAATATTAGTACCTACTGAAATGGTGTATTGTATTGATACACCATTTCATTAAGTACTAATATTTCTGTATTTTAAACATTTATAAACATTTAAAAAAATCAAGTAGAAAATCGGTGTCTCTTATACATAAATAAAATAATATTGCTGATGGAAAACAAGCGGTAAGAGCGCGGTAATATTTAATTGGTGCCAATTTGCGAGTTAATTAAAATATTGAATATTCGTTGCAATTTCACGATCCGTTTGTAGCTTTTTTTAAATCTTTGCACTATATTATTATAGTGTTGAATAATAGAAAAATGCGGTGGGAGGTGAACAGATTGAACACAATGTGTGCTTTCATAATTTCTAACGTTACGATCACGATATTATCGGGAACGTCCACGTCACGGGATCACGATAACATAGGCAAGTAAAATGTATGGAAACATTATGAAGTCGTTTGTTAATTTGAAGCTTGAAAATTTCCGTCCACGATAACGGTATAACGTGCACGTATTTTTTCATACATTTTATGGACGTGGATGTCGACGATAGTATCGTCACGATAAAAATTATAAAAGTGCACATTATATTAGAATATGGACACTTCAGTTTTATCGGAATTGGATTTTAACTTGATTGAACCGCCATATACTCTTTTTAGCCAACTACGGCAAAGCTATAAGGAGTGTTATGATTTTTGCAGGGTATTGTGTATGTTCAGCTGTTTCCTCTTATCTTCTAAACTACTGGTAGTATATTTCATGCCAGTTTTTATCGTTGTCATGTCAGTCATAGTTTTTTATTTTTTTTTACATTTTTGCTTATTATTTTGGCAAGAGCTACTTTCCACGTATTTATTATCACGTTACGCACGTCACGCATGTATGTTACATAAATGGCTTCACCGATTAAATTTATGGAACTTTTTACGAGTTTCATTACTGTCTAAATCTTGGTTCGCGCTAATTAGAAGCTTACTTCGTAAATTACTTGATGCACGGTATTACCTTCAGTCGAGATTGAGGTTCTGATTACATAGCGCTCGTTTATTATCTTATGTTATGTACTGTGTGTTTGTTTTGATGGGTCAGTATGGGGAAAAGGAAAGTTGACAACGTCACAAATGGCTGTCAAATATTTTGCTGTTTTGTTAGTTTCAGGATTTGACTGATTAATGTTATTATTGCATTTCATAATCAATATTCATAACTATTTTTTTA
The DNA here is from genome assembly GCA_948150665.1 of Conistra vaccinii. NCBI lineage: Eukaryota > Metazoa > Arthropoda > Insecta > Lepidoptera > Noctuidae > Conistra > Conistra vaccinii. Next base: position 2,997,915 of record OX411324.1, read on the forward strand.
TATTGAGAAATTAATCAAAACAGAGAAAATATATTTGACTGCTTTTTGCGACGTTTGCTAACTTTCTGAAGGCAACTTCGTGAAGAAGCTACTAGTGTCGTGATTCCTCGAATTTAATTTGTAAATATTATGTATTATTTTAATATCGATCTATAATATCCACTGTGGCAACACTGTCAAAGCACACATGATTAATATTGTAAGAAACTCCTAAATGTATTTTCATTATGGCAACTGAATGTATTATTTTACTTTGGCAACACTTAGAAATAACGGTTATGATATTATCGTTATTTCTGGGTGGGGTCAAAAGTCGTTTTAAATGGTAAAATGTAATGCATAGTCAGTCTTCGTTTGATTGTGAAATAGTACAGTTGTGTGGATTAGAAGTATTAGCAAGTATTAGTAGATATGTGTTTGGTTTTTAAAGGGAAGGGAACTTACTATAATTAAAATGACTACATTTTTTTGACTCCAGGTCTTGGGTTGTGTTTGGAGATTTTATAATTCAATTGAATAATGCATTCCTTAAAATAAAGTTATAAGAAAAAAAATTGAGGAAGTAAGTTGCAAGTTTAAGGAAATGCAAGTATCCTAAAAAGACCCTTAAACAGTGACATTAAAACAAATTTTCCACAAAATTCATCATAACACCAGTGCACTGAATCAGCTGTTATTAACTTAACCTACTCATATAATTCCGCCCGAATCTCCGTTGATAACTCCTTAAGATTCCGCCTCGCTGGCGTCATATAATGATATTCGGCTGACAACGAACAATTCACACGTTATATCACGGTATTCACGGTGGGTAATACAAAATTTACTGAACACATCCCATCTCAACACTCGAGCAGAGACGTTATAATAAATATTTCACACTTTATTGCTACGCTTATTTGACGACGGGGAGGCCTAATGACCAATTTAACGCTTATGAAGTGCAAATTCTCTGTCATACTGTGAAACGAGACATTATAATACCCAATTTCAGCTTCAGAAAGAATATAAATGGGTAACGCACCTGTGAGACGTTTTTGCCTTCGTTCTTATTTTTTTCTACCCGATATTTTTTAATTTTATCTCCCCGATAGCTGTAAAAGTTCGAAAAGCGGGGTTTATTAAATTTAATAAAAACTTGACAATGAGTTCGGTTTTCAATTTTATTAATAAAAGATTTTTTGAATTGTAATTTTTCGAATTGATCGCCTGAACGAGAAAGAATAAATTGTCTAAGTTAGTTTTCGAAGAGACATTTTTTACGAAATAGGACTCTAAGGTTATAGAATCAATCAAATTTTCTCGTCTATTCCCCAAAGTAATCACTTTAGATTGGCCTTCAATAATTTACTTTCCAAATACTCACTAAGTGCTGTTTTCATGAATTGTTAAATGTTTCGATTGGAGACTTTTATTGGAAAAGGAAATTGGGAGCGGCTATCTGTCCGGACGGCTCGACTCAGAGCCAAATGTAAAAAAAGCAAATATTTTTGTAAAATTTTTCTCACCTTGATTTTCTAGACTGGGATCTTTTTATCATACTAAAGCTTGCACATAATAGTACGGAAGGGGCACTCCGCTATGAGGCTATTCACACCTACGCGGCGGGCTCGTCTTGTCTGGCCAATTCAGTGAGTGTAACGTAGTCAGAAGATAGTAGAGTTATGCGATTGAGAGGCAACTTCTATGTGAATATAACTGTAGGTAATTGGCTCTGTGCGACCTGAATTGCATTTTATTGCGTCGTAGCAAGAGTCGCTTTTTATTTAAATGATTATGTGGAGTGAATCTTCTTGAAGTACTATTCTGTTATCATAGTTCAATCCATTATCTGAATCAAAACGGATTTACAAATGACCACTACAACAAAAACCTACCTTTATTTTAATGGTACAGGTAATAATAGACCTCGCAATAGAAGGATTGGTATGTTATTATGAGCAGGTAGGAAGACACTGTTGTTCATCCGCATTTTGTTTTAGTTTTTCAAACTCTCATCATCTACCTATTCCTAAATATGTTGGTGTCGGCTTCCATTCTAACCGCATGCAGCTTAAGGATATTTCTTCATTTTCTTCGTTTCGATTTTTTTTTCAAATTGTGGCACCTTGTTTATTGCTCATAATTCATGACGCAGCAATTATAATACATTATAATCAATATAGTTTTAGTAATATTATTTGTTAATTTTTGAATTTGGCGCCCTACATTAACGGATCTCTCCTAATACCAGTATTTTACATGGAGCGATGACCAATCTGACCTCCAGAGCTCAGTTACTTGGTAAAACGATATTCCTTAATCTCTACTAATATAATATTGAGAGAGTAGTAGTGGCCCAGTGGTATCGCCCCCGGCTTATGAGTTGTAGGTCGTGGGTCGAGCCCAAGCAGGCGCTTTACTTTGTGTTTAATTTCATCACCACTGCTCTGAAAACGGTGAAGGAAAACGTCGTGAGGAAACCGGCATGTCTTAGAATCAAAAATTCGAAGACATGTGACATCTACCAACCCGCACTGGACCCGCGTGATAGATTACGGCCCACTCCCTCTCACAAGAGAAGTAGCCTGTGTCCCAGCAGTGAAAACATTAATAGGCTGATTAATATTAAACTTTCTAACGGTCGAGAATGACATCGAAAATTCCCTCAACTGAGGTTGGAAATCTTCAGATTCTCGTGTTAGTGGATACCGACGACGTAGGTATATGTAACATGATAAATGATACTCAAATAATATGTCGCCTAACCTACAAGGGTCATACTAGTTTGCTTCACAAGGCAAAGCAATTATTCTTTTGATCGTTATCGTAAGCCGAGAGTAAAGACCCTTTGTTAGTTTAGGCTTCGTTATTTTAGATTTGTGATTTTTGCCTCCAAATCTCATTGTTTGAAAAAGGTTGAATTCTTTTCAGCAAGGTAATAGATATGTTATTTTTCTTTTGTTGTTGAGAGCTCATGGAAAATTATGCTGTTTGAAAAGTTTGTTGTAATGGAGTCTTTAATATTCAATTTTAGTTCAACCTTGATATTAGTCAAATATTTTCTGAGAGCTTTTATAGTGAGACCTGCTAAATAAATTGCCGGACTGCCAAGTCATAGGTCTCGAATTCCAACCTCTGACTTTCCGGATTAATGTGCGTATTGTACTATTATCACTTGGTTCAAAAACGTTAAAGGAAAACATCGCGAGGAAACGACGGCATATGAAACCAAGTCAGAAGTCCATGGGTGGCATAAAAACTCTGACACCAGATTATTCACTAACCACACGAAAAAGGGAGCAGTGGTGGCCCAGTGGTAACGGCCCCGACTTCCGAGTTATAGGTCGTGGGTTTGAACCCAGGCAGGCGCTTTACTTTGTGTAAATAATTTCATCACCACTGCTCTCAAAACGGTAAAGGAAAACATTGAGGAAACCGGTATGTCCTAGAACCAAAAATTCGAAGACATGTGACATCTACCAACCCGCACTGGGCCCGCGTGGTAGATTACAGCCCACTCCCTCTCACAGAGAGGAGGCCTGTGTCCCAGCAGTGGGAATGTTAATAGGCTGATTATGATTTGACACGAAAAAGACAGACCACTTTATTCGACGGGAGTTTTCAGAGTAGACGTGGCGGTGACTCGACGTGGCGGGACTCGACGTCAAGGGAATAAATCTTTTAAAGTGGCCGTTTACAGGCACCATCAAATCCTGACTGCTGGTATTGTTTCCGTTATTATAACTTACTTTAAAGCCACCAAGAACATCAACTCATCATGACTAAACACTATCTACAATCTAAACAAAAACCACCGACCTACCACCCAATAACAACCCACCAAAAAAAATGAACTTTTCATTTTCATAATTCCATCTGGAAAAAACTTTTTTATTTTTATAATTCCAGCTGGTAAAACCGTTTATAAATTCAAGAGAATAAACTGGGAACGTAACGTCATTTCCTCCGCCGGGTCCGACACGAGTCCACGCCGACGGAAATGAGATCCCTCCACCCTTTTATCAGGGACTAATCGCGATAGAACATGGTCGCGTACTTGGAATAAGATTTCCTACTGAGCCGCAAAACGTTTGTACTTAAATCCTGAAGTGTATTTTTTCTGCTTCTCTTTATTATGTAAGAAAATGGACGGCACAGCTGTTGCAAGAAGGATTTAATTGAATGCTGTGATGTTTTTCTGCGGGTTCAGGAGTTTTTTTTAACGCTTTTTGTTATTGTGAGGAAATTATTGCCCTGTTCTATGCATCAGGAAATTAAATACAGTAGGCACAATTATATTATTATAACAGTAACTGTTCCCGTGGTTCCGCTCACATGACTGTGTATTCATTTGGCATTTTGAGTTAATGGGAACTTGTAGTCATAAATTCGTAAGAAAATATCCACTGCTTTTGATTTTGTCAATTTAAACTAAAAGTTGTAATTGTCTTTAGTAATTTTTGCATCATCGTAGGTTAGATCTAGAGCTGTGGTAATTTGCTCAATAACTCAAACTTAAACTTATAGTATTTATTTTAAATAAACCAATTACAGGCACTTTTGAATTGTCAAGGGTTCGGCTAACAACAAAATACCTACTTCCAAAATACCATAAAACACGTACCCACCAACTTTATACACTTCAACCAATTTATAAATATTACTACTACTTTTCTAACCCTATCCGAAGTTGGCAACACCGTAACCCGCACTATTTTTAGGTATTAGAACGAACGGGGACCGTAAAAGTTGGTGTTTGGCGTATAAGCCGATTACCGCATGTAATCTGGCTTAAGAGTGACACATGACCCCTCTCGGTGCCTTCAATTAGGTTTTGTGTGTCACTACACTACCTTAGCTGTGTTGCGCTGGTTTATGTTGAAGCTTGATGTACCTAATGGACTGGTTGGTATTCTAAAATATTAAAGTGTTGAAACACGTATCTTTGTTTAAAAAGTTTTTACAAGTTTCGGAAGTCGGTTGTTTATTTTTTTGTAAAAAGTATTTATTTTTCGCTTTTTAGGTGTGGTATCTACCCCAAATGACTCCGATTACCACTACCAGCTATTTACGAGTAAATAACAGTGACAGGAACTTATCATCATTATCATCCACATAGGCTACGTGAGAAAAACACGTATTATTGAAGCTAACTCGAAAACTATCCAAGCCAAATTAATGAAATTTATGTGGGACCAACTGTGAAGTATGACCTACCAAACAATATAAGAACTATTAAAATCAGTGCATGATTGGCGGAGTAATCGCGTAACAACTATACAAAAAAAAAAACAACGTACGGTCGAAATGAGAAAAAATAGGAAAATAAATAGTACTTCAAGTCATTGCTAGAGTAATTTCATCACAGTGGAGTTCATGGCTAGGAAATAACAGCCGCACGGGTCGATCGAAAGGTAAGCTACGCTAACGGAGGTCTGTCCGTGGATGGGTGACTATCCCTTACTTACTGAGACTCCTCCGAGCCTCGGAAAGCACGTTAAGCTGTTGGTCCCGGCTGTCATTCGTGGATCTTTGACAGTCGTTGCAAAGTCGGAAACAACAGTAGAAACAGGCGTTCTGACATTAATATGATAGACCAGGTTTTGCCAACGGCTTCGCCCGCGTAATTTCTTTATAAATTATAGCCTAAGTTACCCAGTGATAATATAGCACTCCAATGGTGAAAGATGGTGCCGCGTTGACGACTGAGACGTGCGGACGTCTTACTTATTTTTTCGTGTCACTTATTTCTACATCCACCCTCATGTTACTCAATAATCCAGATAATGGCTAGTTTTGGAAGATCTTTGAGTACGGTGTCTAGTATATCAGGTGAAGGTGTTATAAATGAAGAGACGATGGAGAATATCACGGAGAAGACAACAACTGAGGGAAGTACGATGAATATGGAGAATGAAAGACAGAGAAATGTTGAGAAAAGGTTTCGAGAAGATAACGAAGAAATTATCGAAGAGGATGATGGGTTTACCACCGTGAATAGAAAGGCGAAACGAATATTACGCAGTAATTCACACAATAACAATAATAAGGATAATGTGGGTAGTTGTGAAAGTAATACACAGCAAGCAGAATATTTTGAGATATGACATGTCTTACATCTAAGGCAGTACTTCCTAAAATGATTGGTATGGCGAAATTATTTAAATCTCAAAATATAAACGATATACTTAAAATAAAATATAAAAGTCCTTATAAAATGATTATTATATTAAAAAATATTGAAGATACAAATAAAATTCTTGATTGCCAAAAGTTTAAAGAATTAGAATTTAGATGTCAAAGAACAGACAAATTAAGCATTATCTACGGAATCGTCAGAAATATTGACCTTGAGATTGCGGAGAATGAACTCGTGGAATTATTTGAAAGTGAAGCGGATATTTATGCGGTTAAAAGACTTAAAAGATTAACTGACGATGGACAGTGGATTAATAAAGAAGCAATTCGCATCGCCTTTAAGGGAGCAACATTACCTTCACATATATTTGGATATGGGTGTCGTTTTAAGGTTGAATCATATTTGTTCCCTGTTACCCAATGTTCAGGATGTTGGAAATATGGTCACATGAAACGTTTTTGTCCTACACAAAAAATCAAATGCCCTAAGTGTGGAAAAGAACATGACAATTGCGCTACTGAGGAGTTCTCGTGTGTTAACTGCAAAGGCCCGCACATGGCATTAAATAAAAGTTGTCCAATGTACCTTAAAGAGAGAATGATTAGGGACATAATGAGTAAAAACAGTTGTTCTTATAAGATAGCACTGGACTTATATTTGAAACAATTTAAAAAAAGTGATGAAGTTATTCCCGTCAATGTTGAAGTTAGCGAAAAACCACCTTCTTCTACTTCTTCTTCACATAATAGAAGTTACAAAGATTCGCTCACGCCGCTAGAACCATTAACTAATCTGGTAAATACCTGCATGGATTCCAGTGTTTCGGTTGAAGAAGTCAGCGAAGAGGAAGTTAACGAAAGTAGTATAACATCCAAACAAAATAAGAAGAAAAAGGAAAAACAAAATGAGAAAAAAAAAGAGAAAGAACAAACAAAGCGCTATACAAAAAAAATAAATGAACAGGAAGGTCAGAAGGAGAAAAATCATAAAGAAATAGTAGAAGAAAGTCCCAATAAAAGCGAAAACTTATCTAAATTGAGTAATTTTTACAACAAAGTTAAAGAAATATGGTTGGCAGATTATTCATCACAACAAAAGGTGAAGGAGAGTATAAGATTAGTACTTGAAGAAATTATGATGTTTGTTGCTTCATATTTTAAGAATTGGGATTTGGTTAGTAAATTGTGTAGGTTATTTATTAATGGATAGTGATAATATTACTACTAATATCAACATATATCAGTGGAATGCTCAGAGTCTGAAGCCTAAATTAATTGATTTAGAACTACTACTGAATCGAGAAAATATTCATGTAGCTATCTTAAGCGAAACGTGGTTGGATGCAGATAACTACATAAAGATAAGTGGGTATAATGTTTATAGAAAGGACAGATATGACTCGTACGGAGGAGTAGCGATTGTTTCACACAAATCTCTAAAAACCTTTATTGTTCCGGTAAGTGTGACTAATTCAGGTATAGAAATAATACATATTAAAATTCTTAATTGTAAATTAATCTGTAATATAATTTCGGTCTATTGTCCCTCCTCTGTGAGAACGTCTCAATTGGACTGGGAGCACATTTTTTCAAAATTTCCGAACAATACTATTATTGCGGGCGATTTTAATGGACATCACGCCTGTTGGTCAAATAAAAATGATTCTAGGGGTAAACAATTGTTTGATGCTGCAATTGAAAACAACTATGTTTCTTTAAATAATGGTGATCCTACGAGAATGAAGCTCGTGAACGGTTTTTTGCAAAAAACCTCCCCTGACGTTTCTTTTTGTACCACAGACATAGCGATTAATGGTTGTTGGAGTGTTAGTAGTGAAAGTCTGGGTAGTGACCACCTAATTATAAAAATATGTTTTAAATATCAAGACTCAATTAATATTACCTTGAAACGAAATTTCAAAAAAGCGAATTGGCCTAGCTATCGGCAAATTATTACCAGATTTTTTTTAGAAAGCCCACCGCCAACCGATAACGCTCAATGTATGTACGACTTTCTTACTATGCAAATTAATAAAGCTGCAGATATAACAATTCCATTCATAAAACTTTGTAATAACCCAATGAGCAATTTTATACCAAAAAAATATTGGAATCAACAACTTTCTAGAGTTGTAGCCGAGCGACGCTTAGCTTTAACAAATTTCAGGAAAAACCCTATCCCTCAAAATCTGGATCTACTTTATGTAAAAATTTATGAGAGTCAAAGGATTACGAGGCAAGCTAAGTCTAAGTCTTGGTATAATTTTTGTGACAGTATTGATGAGACAACAACTTCATCAACCATGTGGAGGAAAATGCGTTGGATGAAGGGTTTTGGGCAGACGAGATCTTATTCATCGGACGGAAAAAAAGAACTACTGAGTTCACTGGCTCCAGATTTTGTAATTACTCCAACTCCTGTTTTTAATGACAATGAATCACCTTTAAATGGTGAAATTTCGAAACAGGAGTTGGAATCATGCTATAGAACCAAGGATACATCTCCCGGTATCGACAATATTACTTATTCGATGATCTTTAATTTACCTATTATTGCAAAAAAATATTTACTAGAATTATATAATTTAATTTTTAAAACATCAACGGTTCCCTTTCAATGGCGAGATATTTACATAGTACCGATTCCTAAAACTAGCAGCGGTTCCGATACCAAACTTCGTCCAATCGCATTAATATCTTGTCTGTGTAAAATGTTTCACTCCATGATCCAAAAGCGACTGGAATGGTTTATAGAATACAATAAAATACTATCTCCTAGTACAACTGGTTTTAGAAAAGATCACTCATGTCATGATAGTCTGGCACGCCTAGTTACCACTATACAAATAGGTTTTACCAGGAATACTCCAACTTTAGGAGTTTTTTTGGATGTAGAAGGAGCATATAACAACGTTCTAATTGACCGGGTTATATATATATTAAATGATCTGAAGGTTGGGAAATATGTTTGTTCATATATTTGGGAATTTTTAAAGGAAAGACATCTCATTATAAATGCTGACGAAAGCAACAGACAGTATGTAAGATGGACTGGTAAGGGAATTGCACAGGGTGATCCATTATCCCCCCTTCTCTTTAATATAATTACTGCCAATATTTGTCAAAATATTAATAATGTTAGTATCAGTCAATATGCTGACGATTTCGTGCTATATTGTAATTACAATAAATTACAAGATAGTGTAGATAATATGCAGCGAGCTTTAGATTTTTTTGTCTCTGCTATAGAAATGTTGGGGTTGAAATTATCAACTAATAAATCAAAATTATGTATATTTACCAGAGGCCGTAAAAGACTTTCCGTTGATATTAAAGTAAACAACAATGGTTTAGAAGCTGTCGACTACATTAAATATCTGGGAATGTGGCTGGACAAATGCTTAAGATGGGGGAAGCACATTAACGAAGTGTGTGAGAGTTCACAAAAAAAAATTCAGTTACTCAAAGTTCTGGTAGGATCATCATGGGGTATTCATCCTACATATATGCGAAGACTTTATATGGCCGTTATTAGGAGTAAAATTGATTACGGATGTTTTTTGTATGATAACTCTGCAATTAGTCACACTTATAAATTGGACAAGTTACAAAATTTAGCGTTAAGAATAATTGGCGGTTTTATTAAAACGACTCCGATACACGTCATGGAGAGTGAGTTGAGTATACCTCCTTTGCAAATAAGAAGGCAATATCTTTCTTTAAAATTTTGTTTAAAGCTGCAATCCAGGACTAATGATGTTTCTACAAGTTTGGTTTCAGACCTGAGTAATATGATTGAGAATAGATACTGGAATGGGAAGAGGAAACCTCTACTAGTTGCTTCACACAGTATGGTGGGAGCTGAGGAGATTTCGTCTTCGTATCCAGTTTTAATGTTTACGTTGGAAACATGGATGTCTAAAATAGATATTAAGGATATTATTAGATGTAATTTAGTTAGCGTCACTGCTCCGAAATCACATTTTAACATTTATTCCTTAAAATATAACACCCTCAATGAACTACGGGAAAGATACGCTGGCTGGCATGTTATATACACAGATGGGTCCAAAACATCAGATGGAGTGGGCGCAGCATATTGTGATTTAGCAAATAAGTGTCACAGAACTTATACAATGAATAATCTTATTTCCATTATGACGGCTGAACTATTTGCCATTTCTGAGGCCTTGAAATATGTGTTAGAGCTTGATAAGAATAAAGTGGTGATATGCACCGACAGCAAGCAAGAGCGGTTTACAGCATATTTCTAAATGTGTTCATAATGGTTCAAAAGGTTTAGCTATAGCATACACAATATTGAAACAAATTCAGTCTTTTAACCAGAGTGGCAAAAAAATTGTTATCCAATGGATACCATCCCATGTTGGACTTTCGGGTAATGAGGAGGCTGACAGACTAGCCAAAGAAGCAGTTTTTTCAGGCATACAAACACCGGGTGTAGTACCAAGTTATTCGGAAATTTTAAGTAAATTTAGAAAAAGAAACAATTTATCTTGGAAGGAACATTTTGACGAAAGATCAAAAACGAAAGGAATTTGGTATAAAAGTATACAGAGTGAGCCTCCTCATATACCCTGGTTCTCCGGGTTGAAAATGAGTCGCCGTCAAATTGTTGCTGCGCATCGTTTGAGGTCAGGACATATTCCACTAAACAACTTTGCTTATCTCATGAGAAAATCGGACTCTCCAAACTGTGAGGTGTGTGGTAAATCAGAGGATGCTCAGCATGTGTTGGTGGAATGTGTCCGATATACAAGCAAAAGAAACGCACTTCTCAAGTTGATGAAATTGTCGGTAATGGACGTTGGAATGTTCCATGGTATTTTAGCTAAGCCAACGTCTGAAGCAGCAAAAATATTATATACATTTTTAAATAAGAAATTAGATTAAGTTAATTTTTGTGTAATTAAGATTAGTTAATTTAGTTGAGGAGTTAGTCACTATTTGTAAAAGCACGATGGGATTGACATCGTCGCATATGTGTACAAAAATCCCTTAAATAAATAAAGATAAAAAAAAAAAAAAAAAAAAATGGTGAAAGAGTTTTTTAGATCAGTCCAGTAGTTTTTGAGTTTATTCGTTACAAACAAGAATACAAATATTTTGTCTTTACAATATTATTCGTGTAGATGTAGATAAAACTAATAGAGGATGATGAGTTGCGTGGGTGCAGACAATTTAGCTATATTAAGTCACCCCCGCTTTAGCGTAGGTGACGCTGAAATGGTGTAGGTATCTGTAAGTTATTAGTAAATCTGAAGTAGTCCGCTAGGGCCGATGCCTGCTGGGGTTGCGGGAAGTCCTAAGGGGAAACCGTGGCCCCTGGCACAGGCAAAGGGAAGGAACACGGGTGGGTTTTAGTCAGTAAGAGTCTGACACGCCCTTCCGCTCCACCCAGAGCGGCAGAAGATGATTGGGATGATTTCCCAACCAAAAAAAAAAAAGTTATCAGTACATTGCGGTATAACATTAGAATGCTGGAGGTTTTTGGCGGAATTTTATTACAGGTAGAAACAGATTTAAATTTTTCGTACATTTTTTCAAACATGTTCGTTTACGAAGTATTAGCTGTGTTTTTTTTCGGCCTAAACATGACTTAATATTTTTTATTCGTACAAAAAGCATGACCCACAATCACTGGTGTGCGTATAATCTTCGTGTACAAAACGATCACCCATCTAACAACTAACCTAAGCAAGTGCAGCTTAACTTTACATAATACCGTTCATTTTAGCTAGGTAAGCCGCGAGCTTCATCCTTACGATCAACTCTGAGAGTACTTACCTATGGTGCATTATTAACTTTTCTGTTACTACATAATTTCTAAGTATTAGCTGAGAGTGTGCTCAACTTCCGTTTAGCGCTCTACTACGTAGGATTAAAACTGTAACTCCTTGTCATTCGACTAGTATTCTATCCATGCAGTTAATGAGTATTCATAATCATCATAATCAGCCTATTATTGTTCCCACTGCTGGGACACAGGCCTCCTCTGTGTTAGAGGGAGTGGGCTATAATCTACCACGCGGGCCCAGTGCGGGTTGGTAGATGTCACATGTCTTCGAATTTTTGGTTCTAAGACATGCCGGTTTCCTCACGATATTTTCCTTCACCGTTTTGAGAGCAGTGGTGATGAAATTATTTACACAAAGTAAAGCCAGTTGGGTTCGAACCTACGACCAACAACTCGTAAGTCGGGGCCGTTACCACTGGGCCACCACTGCTCTCTCTCTCTTATAGGTATATATTGTAAGTAACTTATTAAGGTATCTACATAATTGTGGTTACTTAAAATTTCCAGTATAAGGGATCCAATGCCTACCTAAATAACTATATGCTGTTAAAAATAGAACTTAACTTTAAGAGGTGCTTTAGACCATTGAACTGAATAACTTTTACTAAGCGAATAAAAATAAAAATATTTTGAAATTGCGAAAATGAAACAGCTGCCCTTGTAGTTTAGAACAGTAGGTATTAAACTTTTTAATATGGAACAGCAGATTTTTTTCGCGATTTCACAGTTGGTGCCATAGTAAAAGTTATTCAGTTCGATGGTCTAAAGCACCTCTTAAAGTTTGCAAAGTAAAATTTTAATACTTTATTTAATAATGATTGTCCATAGTTATAGTGCAACAGTTCAGTAGCATACAATTTCAGTGAATGTTTATCATCGAGTTGCATTATTACAGAAAAGGTTTCGCCTTCAATATTGTTTTTATACAATTTTTTTACTTTATGTTGCTTTTGTAAAAAAAAATCGACTCTTTTTCTAGCATGGTGTCCTTATGAGCTTCACGAACATAAGCATAAAGGTACCGTACTAAAAATATTATTTTGTTAGAAAATAAACGAACAGAATCAACTTCCCTTTATGCTCTACTACTCGATTTGTTGGAATTGCGCCATCGATGCCAGATAAGGTCAAAAATAAGGACTCAACCGAAATCTAAAGTAAATTCCAAACCAAAAAGCTACAGAAAAAATAAACATTAATAAAACGCGAATCAATAGTTGAAACAAACGATTCCCACACTCGTAAACATTGAAACCGTAAAAAGAGCCGACAGGGATCACATGGAACGTGCCAAATGTTCTATAGGCAACCAACGGATTGTTTGCTTGTAATCTAAATCCGCACAGGTGTATCGCACATTTGAATAAAACAACGTTTTTCTAGCCCCTATTTTAGGGTTAGCAAAACGTAAAAACTGTGTCGGAATCCGTCAATGTTTGTTTTTGTGTGTCTTTGTATTGTTTTCTCGTGTTTCATTTCGTGAATATGGGTTAGCGACGAATAAAGGATTGATTTATTCGATTAACAACGTATTAGCAATTTTTTTAGTTTTATTGGTAAATCTATCTAAAACTGATTCTTCTTGTGTGTTCTTCAACGTCTGGCTTACTACGTTCTGTGTCTTCTTCTTTTAATGTAATGACATGTATCAACTCAATATCTGACAATATAAAACGAAGAACAGCTTCATTGTTTTGTTTTTGTTCTACTTTAACATTTTTTAGCTTTACAATTTTTTTAATTTTTTTTTTTAGCTTTACATTTTTTTTGCGTGTGTTTTGGAATATCGGTGTTTTTACAGGCATTTTTGTAAACGCATCCATGAAACACATATAATGTTAAGTGCAACATTTTTCAGTTGTCATTAACAGTGGTTAATTGGTAAGTTGTAACTCTCTCCCAATAAATTCACCCAACGGAACAGCCACAGCAAACCTACAGAACATCAATCTCGTCCTCTCAATCAACAATAAATCCAATGTCAGTACAACAATTCATCAAATATCACTCAGTATTTAGTCCCACCAATATAGCTATACCTACATATGTGGTTGAACCTGCATTCGCCTCAGAAACGCCTGGAATGCTGCTCACCCCAGCGTACCTATACATCGCAGTGTAATTGCTTTAGCTGGCTGCAAGCTAACTGGTAACACTGCCTATTAAATTTGGTATAGGTGCTATCTGTCTACCTCGGAAGTAATGGTGTAGAATTGCAAGCCTGGTGTTTATCATTCTGTCGAATGATCAATATAATTATACAGGGGTGGATTTTTGAGATGGGGCAGTAAAAACAGCTACCGTTGTGTAGGTACAGAAAAACGGTCTTAGGAGACTGTACTTAATTATTTTTTTTATTTTGATCTGCATTCACAGATTTTGAAAAAAATGTACAGCCCGCAAGAAAATAGGCTGTTTTCACAAAGACTCTTTTTGATGCCAATCAATCCTGTTTCTTATAAGGATCTAAAAACTCTGTTAGACCAACTGAAGTTTGAGTACTAGAAAAGTCAGAAAACGCAAAAAAAAATCCCATGTATTTCGTAGGAATTGAGACTCCCTTTTCACGATGGATAGACGGGCCTAAAAATATACGTATGACTATAATAATACCAGCCTATTACCATCTTACTATAGGGCAAAGGCTTCTTCTCATACAGATAAGACATGAACATTGATGGTGGATTGGCGATTTTAGACTAGGGCATATTAAACAGTCCAATTTCCTCACGATATCAGTGATGTCCAATGTCCAATAATCAGAAAAAGTACATAAGAAATGAAAAAGTCACATTGATACTTGCCAGGATTTGATCCCAGACCCTTCTCAACCTTACTGTGGCAGAATCTACATAGCCACATGCATCACACTGACCTCAGGCGAAATCCTGAAACGCGCAAGCAGAGTTTACGCGACTAGCATATTTACAACATCCCGAACTCCCGACATTATTCGTTGGGCAGTAGCCCATGAGACACAACACCCGTCTGGACGGAGGATATTCCTATTTCTATGGAGGATGATTGAACTTTACACCCTGTTCCTCATACCTTTTAACCCTAATGACTCATCATCATCATCATCAGCCTATTAATGTTCCCACTGCTGGGACACAGGCCTCCTCTCGGTGAGAGGGAGTGGGCCGTAATCCACCACGCGGGCCCAGTGCAGGTTGGTAGATGTCACATGTCTTCGAATTTTTGGTTCTAAGACATGCCGGTTTCCTCACGATGTTTTCCTTCACCCTAATGACTATTAGGTGGTATTTACTCTCAATAAGCAGATTGTTGTATATCTACCTATGACCCATACTTGCAAACTCCTTAGAATAAATTAAAATTAAACCCAAAACGGTCGCACTACATCCCACGCTCATAGACCATATTCAGATGTAGTTCTAACCCGGTGGCCGTCTCTCATTCTTTATTCATCACGGAACCAGTTCAATTAATGTAACATCCCTGAACAGTACCTACTAGTACTACCCTTGTCAATCAACGTCTATTTTGTGTCCTCACATCCCATTTTGAATCTATCCTTTTGTTTGTGTCTTAGGTAATTCTTTGCCAAAACGTTCAGGTCCCCTGTGTAGTCTTTCAATCAGTTTAGAGTTGGACCTACCTCAATTTTATGTCACAGGGTTTTCGAAGTTGGTAGCTTAAATTTTATTAAGGTATGACAAATATGTATTTGGTGTAACTTTTTTGGTACTTATTTTAGTGGCTATGAAGTCCGTGCTTGCTGTTTGTTTCTAACCGACTTCAAAAAGGAGACGGACCAATTTTTCTTATTTTTTTTTGTATGTTTATTACGCGATTACTCCGAAAATTATTAATTTATTTTGATGGTTCTTGTTTTGTTTGGTAGGTCGTGGTCTTGTTAACTTTGCTTGGGTAGTTTTTGAGTTAGCTTCAATAATACGTATTTTTCCCTTTTAGCCTATGTGGATGATATGATGATAAGTTCCTGTCACTTTTATTTACAAAGCAGTGGTTGTGAAAGACACCAATTTTTTTTTTTTTTCAGTTTGTATTGTATTTTTTTTTTGTTGATTGAAATGCAATAATTAATATCGTAGCACCGAAATTTTGTTTTACATGTAAAAAAGTATTTGGAACTTTTCCAAATAAATGCCTTTTTTACACCTAAAACTGTTACGATATCAAATTCAGTGTTATAATTGCAATTCATTTTAAATATTCTAGTTCACTAGTTAGCGATATTTCATATTTCCATAAAGTATTATTGCCAAATTAATCAAAACAGGTAAATATTTGACAGCTGCTTGCGATGCGACGTTGCGTTTAGAATAAACAGTTTTAAGTAAACAGTGAAAGATACTAAACAGGTTTTTGTACCAGAGTATAGACTCTAATAATATCACACAATATCTAAACAGTTTTATTATAATATGTGATAGTAAAGAAAACGATACAAATACGAACAAAATGAATAAAGAGTTACATGCATAAAATAGTATCTAAGTTATTCATGAATGCAAATGTAGAAAATCAAAGGCTCTTTTTCAAAGCGATCCCTCGAAGCATATTATAGTGACGAAAAGTAAACAGAAGGGTAAATAAGAGGATGGCTCTAAGGGGATGAATCTTCTCATACAATGCCGGAGGTCAGTTAGGGTCACATTTAATATACTCCCCAAAATGTTGTATTACCCTCTAAGGGATGCTACTTTGGTAGCTCTGCAGGTAACAACCCTATACACTTTTGTGTAGTGCAAGCCAAAATTATGGACACAGCAGAAATATTATTGTGCGTAAATATTAATGTTTCTGCTGTGTTTTGCTAAAAACTACATAAGGGCAAACTGATTCAAATCATATTTCAAGCAACGTGAGGAAAAATAAGACATTCACGTGTACTTCTGATTAACTTAATTCCGTGAAAAGAAAATCTAGATTTTCCGCAATTTCGTTTGACTTGACACGTGTCAAGTCAAAACGAAATTGCGGAAAAAAATCTTATCGTATCATATTTTTAGGCATTATAATTCATTTATTCAAGATCTGTTATTATTATTGTTCACATGGCAGCGACAGCGTTTCGAACTGTGCTATTGCATTAAATCCTTTTGTCGGTTTCCGCTTGGAATTCTAATTAGCGGTGTGCGCATACATAATAATCTGTTCTCATGATACGAATTTCCATGCTAAGCGTTTGAATTACAACCTGCAAAATTCTGCAAAATATTGTCACCTGCAGCAAACACATGTAGTAGAAAAAAGATGATTTTGAGTTTATAGATATTTTGTTTTTCTAGCAATATAACGTGATAATAGCATAACATCACACCTGTAGTCCTCGAAAGGTTAGGCAGAGGTGTACTTATAGTACACTCATATTTCGCACGAACCCAAACTCCTGGCTGCTACTGAGAATTTTCTTATAGAAAGATAAAATAACATTTTGCCCGACCCGTTATCGAACACAACCCCATGCTAAGCAGTAGAGCTAGACCAACGAGGCAGTTTCTCTAGCAAATGTACTTAAAATAGTTACGTCACTAAAATTTTACTTGGTTGATCTAATGTAATGAAGTATAATGAAGAGAAGTGTAATGAAGAAAAACTAATATAAATTTCAAACCAAACAATGACTTCTAAAACAGTTTACACCACCATTCTAAACTCATTCAACAAACAGAACATTTCAACACATTAAAAACAGTTCTCCGCGAAAAATTTCCATAACATTATTTTATGTGGCCTCAAGTGTAAAGAGATGGTGAAATGAATGTCGCCTGTGGGACCATAAATCCTTAAATATTAAAACTGGCGTGGTAGTGACCATAGCGACGACGACGTGGAATAATGAAGACATTCAACATGTTTGTCCTGTGAAAAGGGGTGCACTTTGTTTCTGATTTTTTCATGAAAGTGTAACGGTCTTTTGTTTTGTGTTTTTATTTTTTTATCGTTTTGGGTTTTATTTTGTTTTATGTCCTTGAGTTGAACGTAATATTTGTTGGACTATCCTTTTGATTATTTTTCTTTCTGATATAGATGACTGCGTCACAATAATTCTTGTTCTAAGAATTTGCTATAAATAATATTATAAATGTGAAAGTGAGTTTGTGTGTTGGTTTGTTACGCTTTCACGCTAAAACGGCTGAACAGATTTGAATAAACTTTAGCACATGGGTAGACCATGTCCTGCATAAGGACCCACTTTTCATTGTGGATCGCGGGCAGCAACTAATAATACAATAAAGTTAACTTTATGCAGTGAATTCAAACCATTCTTATACATAATAATATAGCCTGTTAATGTTCCCACTGCTGGGTCACAGGCCTCCTCTCTTTGAGAGGGAGTGGGCCGTAATCCACCACGCGGGCCCAGTGCGGGTTGGTAGATGTCACATGTCTTCGAATTTCGATTCTAGGACATGCCGGTTTCCTCACGATGTTTTCCTTCACCGTTTTGAGAGCAGTGGTGAGGAAATAATTTACACAGAGTAATGCGCTTGTCTGGGTTCGAACCGACGACCTACAACTCGTAAGTCGCGGCCGGTACCACTGGGCCACCACTCCTTCTCTCATTCTTATATGAAAGTTAATAAAATCAAGGCAAAATAGGAAAGTAATAAGTATGTTAGCTATAACAAAACATTGATCATGATGAATTTTTTTAAAGTCCTGTTTTGAAAATACTTTCTAAATATCAAGGTTGATTGATTTAAACTATCGATAACAATGTAGCGCGTTTCTAGAACAAAGAGATATTCAGCTGATCCTCTTACACACCAGTAATTGAATAAACTCGAGTCTAAGATCATAATCACATTGAGCGAGACGTTCAACGTTCTTCTCGCAGTCTAGACTGCAAATAAGACAAATATACCTACTGTAAACTATTCATAAAAAAATAAATGTGCAGATTGCCAAGACGTAATAAGACAGTAATTTGATTTCTCAAGTGCTCTTATCATTTAATTTAAAAACCAACATTGCAATACTTCAAAAATTTTATTTTCTCTCTTCTAATTTTTATTTCATGCTTGAACATATTACTCACCACAGTACCAACAAAATAAGGTTGGCAACTTAATATATCAAAGAAACCCTTAATATATTTTTAAATTAAGCAACAATAATATTCTTCTTAAACAAACGTAAAGTACTTCTAAGACTTGGTCCGCTCTCGAAAAATAATTTTGTCAGTACCTACCTACGAAAGTTGAGAATCAAAGAGGGCTCTTAGTGAATTAATTTTATTGCCTCAAAACTCATCGTAAATGACTTTTTAAGAATAAAAAAACCGGCCAAGTGCGTGTTGGACCACGCACAAAGTAGGGTTCCGTACTTCGGATGAATTTATCCCAAAAACAAACTTAACTATGGGGTTAAGAAACATGTTCTCCCATACATCGATATACATTACGGTCAATTCTCCCAACACGCAAATGAAAATGTAAGTTTGTAATCGCAATTTATTTTAAATGTGTTCTCAATTAAAAAAAATTCGTACTTTTTCCTTTACTTTTGCTGTGAGATCTTGCTTCTTGCCAAATGTCATGATTCTATGTCAACGGGAAGTAAGTAGGTTTTGATTTATTGGCGAGTATCAAAATATGTCACACAAAAGGCCGTATTTTTTTATTGCCTTGACTTAGAAACTCCAAGGGAACGTAGATCTCTCTTCTCAGGAACGCGTGAAGGTATCAATTTGAAATTTATATCTAATACGTTTAGATATTAATTTCAAATTGATACCTTCACGCGTTCCTGAGAAAATGGGTCTTGACAGACTGACGGACGGACAACGAAGTGATCCTATAAGGGTTATTCCGTTTTTTCCTTTTATGGTACGGAACCCTAAAAAAGATATAAGATTTCACTTTTTTCCCTTGCAAATCCATCAAGAAGGTTGAAATTAGAAACGAAATTAAATTAGAAGATATTTTCTCTTTCAAGATTTTTCTTGTGTATTGAGCTTTGTTAAAAATTGGCTAGCATAATGAAGATTTGCTGCTACTAGTGTCGGCCAATCCAATCTGCCCTAGCCTTTTCCCAACTATATTTGGGTCGGCTTCTAGTCTAACCGGATGTAGCTGAATACGATACCCCTTGGTATGACTGGTTGTCAGACATTCAGACTTCTGACGACGTGCTCTCCGAGGCGCGAAGGAGTCTCGGTATGTAAATATGGTCACCCATCCACAATCCCGGCAAGCGAAGCTTAACCTGATGGACCGACCCGTGCGGCTGTTATTACTTAGCCCCGAACTACTAGTGTCGGCATGAGATGTAATAGAGAACAGTGCAAGTCGTGGTGATTTCGTTTCTCAATTCATCTGTGCACTATGTAATTCCTGGGTCGTTTATTTCAAACCTCACAAGAAAATATTATAGTGGTACTTGGTGACCAGTCGCTGCTTCACATGGCGCGAGTTACTTATTGATTTGGCGGTAAAACATCGAGGTTTTCTGCTGTATTTAAGTTAAATATAATGTAGGTATTATCTATACAGGGGTGGTTATATGTCGGCAATCCAATATGGGGATGTAGGAGAGGTCATTAACAACCACATGACCCCTTATGACTCCTACGCGAATGTCAACAATTAACGAGTCATTTGACATTTTTTATATTTTTATTTCATTCATTTCAAAATATAAGTAATAATCTGTCAAATTACTCGAAAATGGATCACATTAGTCATAAGGGGTCATTTGGTTGCAAATGACCTCTCCTAAATCCTCTTTAACCAATTGCCGACATAACCAATAATCCCTGTTTAAGCCTCCCGAAATGAAACCTCGAAATGATGGTGAATACCGCAAAAGATCTGTGTTTAGAAGAGCTAGCCCGCCAAACAGCATAAGCAGAATCATATAATTTCTCACTGCTGGGACACAGGCCTCCTCTTGGTGAGAGGGAGTGGGCCGTAACGCTCGTAACCCACCACGCGCGCCCAGTGCGGTTTGGTAGATGTCACAATGTCTTCTTCGACGTACCGGTTTCTCGCGTTGTTTTCCTTTACCGTTTTTAGAGCTGTGGTGATGAAAAATTTACTCTTTCTGGATTCGAACCTACGACCTACAACTCGTTAGTCGCGGCCGTTACCGAACACGAAAAATTACTTTGTTATAAAGGTACCTGCTATTTAGAAATTTTCTAAGGAAGTTCTTCAGCTGACTTCAAAGTTAAAAAAATGGTATAGAGCAACTGGCAAAACATTTAATTTTGTTCAAACGATTACCTACGTTGTTCAGTCGACAACTTGCGTGGGAAGATCAGTAATCAGCTTTCTCTGAACTCAAGATTTACAAAAAACATTTTCTCTTCAAATTACAGGTTTAATATTACCTGAAATTTAAACCCAAAAATATCCTTGAAAGCCGCATCAATCAAATTAAATGTCTGCCTTAAAATGAGCAGGAAAGGTAAAATACACTCGTTGTACATAATATTTTTACGTCAAGAGTTACGCGTTTTGGTTAGCAGGAAAGCAATAAAGGTATATTAAAGGTACGCATAATAGGGTACGTATGGCATCAGTCATTCTGTCGCGCAGAACGTCGGATATTTTCAATCTGCTGAGTTCGTTTGAACGTGCGCCGTGCGTCGCGTCATCATTACGCTTTATTAAAGCGTTACAAGCGCTGACTTTCAACGAGATACGAACAAACCGCACTGTCAGATGATATGGATTGGTTGGTTCCAACATTTCTGTATGGCACTGAAAATGATTTTTGAATATTCTTCGTGAATACTGGCCGTTTTTTTTTATCCAGAGGCTTCAAAAACTATGATTCTTCTCAAGCTGCGTCTCCACACTTCTGCCTGCGCCAGCCTTAAGGCGCACACTCACTGCTGCGCACGGAGAGGCTACGCAAGTGTGTGTAGCTTCGCTTTGCAAGAAATTGTATGTGAGAACGTCCTCTGCTACCCACACTACGCACAAATACGAGATTAATGACGTCATTGCTACACGCTGGGCTTGCTCGAATATA
This sequence comes from Conistra vaccinii, assembly GCA_948150665.1. NCBI lineage: Eukaryota > Metazoa > Arthropoda > Insecta > Lepidoptera > Noctuidae > Conistra > Conistra vaccinii. The sequence goes on from OX411324.1 coordinate 3,019,828, forward strand.
GCGCGCATGCATTTCAACGCTGTCGGCGCTATGCACGCAGTACACGGATGCGTGCTTAGCGTCCCTGCGGTGGGACGGGTGGGGAACTGAACCCATAAGGCGTATGATTGATTGAAAACTGTGCTGAAGTAAAAATGTAGACCCACTTTGTTAAACAAACGACTCTACGCAGCTAAAATGCGCTCTGCGCGCGTGCATACTGTGCGCTGCAGTGGACTAGCGCCTTTAACGGTCGGTAGCGTCTTATCGTCGCGCGTCGTGTAAGTACTTCAAAACAAGACATTGACGTCACCGCATCAAACAGCTTTAACATCAGATTCCTTCTTATTCTGTTATTTCGACACAACCTATAAAATAATAATCCGAATCTTCAAATAAAATATTGTTATTGCCATAAAAAAAATATCTATCTATCTATCGACTATCAACGAAAAGTCGAATTGAAAATGTTGCTATCAAAGAGGTACGCAGGTTTAGTATTCAGTACATTGACAATTTTATCACCAAAGCCTGGTAACAGCACGAAATATTCCTAAAAAAATAACAACTTGGTACCAAGGGGACCTCAGTATGAAGCATTCATTTATTTATGTTGTATCACAAGTTTAAGGCTAAGTACTCAATCAATCATTCTTTAACAGGTCCCACAGGTTTTCTTCAAGTTTTCCGTAAATTACTTCAATATTTGTTTTTCCTGACATTGAGAATATACGTTAGGTAGGAGAACTTAATTTAAGTATTATTTTTATTCTAAATAATATTTGTTTAAACGTACCTTTATTATTATGTAACGTTACGACTAACTGTGTTCATGTGGAACCTGAAATAGATATAATATAATATATTATCAGAGATTTTGAAGAATGTTTTTATATAAATGTAGTTTTGGTTTTCAAAGATTATGAATTAAGTAATACATAGCATCGGTATCTTGGTAGCTGTGCTAAAATAATCATACTGTATTTCAGTGTTCATCGATTGACTGTAGAGAAGTATGGAGGCCAGTAAAAAGAAGACCTAAAGATATTTATGTTGTCAGCAGTTGACGAATCATATTCCTTGCGTTCATGCAGTATTTGGTTGGCGACGAAATTCAATAAGAAACTTTTCGTTAGCTTAAGCACCGGGAACTCTGAAGTTAAATCCATTTATTTCTTTAACTTGAAACGGTTAAGTAACACAAATACTGGTCGCTTGTTTAAGTAAAAGACAAACTTTCTTCGGGTCGAGTGCAAAATACTTGGGCCAATCTCGAGGCTTGTTAGTAAGCCGACTTTTTGGGGATTTCATTTGCATTTTTTGTGTAACTTAGTGTACATAAGCGGACTGCATTCAGTGCAATTTTAAAAGAGTAACCGTGGAGTTTCTTGCCAGCTCTTCTCCATAGCAAACGACCAATTGGAACCGTGCACCTAGCTTCTGACGTTTCATAAGTGATGGGCATTTATGAAACGTAGGTTTATGTGAAATAAAATATTTTGAATTTATGCAAGCGAAATGCAAAATAACATAAACAGTGCAGTAAACAATGGAACTGAGTTTCAACTTTAGCTACTGTAGTACAAATGAGATTTTTTCAGACTTCAAAAATGATATTTTATTTTTATTTTACACATAAATCTTCGTCAATTGTTATTTCATTTTGCGGTTCCTATATGCAGTCAAAATAGCTGCATATATTTATGAAATTTCTGAAGCACTGATTAATTATGATGTCAATGCAAATTCTTAAACCTACTAATAATATAATGTGGTTTAATCCACTAAAGCCACTCAAACCCATAGCCCAATATTTTTTGTTTTCATTTTTTGCAATAGTCCTTGCACCAACCGGGGATTTTCCTTGGGTGCACTTGCATAGTGCATACAGGGATATTCGTCGGTTGGTGCCGCATTCCATTTAAAATTGTCTAAGGGGCCTCTGCGAGTTGGCTTCGGCCCCTCGTACGCCTTCCAAAGGACCGGGGCCCCGTGGTCCCGAGATATGTTAACATATAAACAAATAATGTGGTTTTAACATAGGAAGTATATAGAGTACTGCTAGCGGCTGCTAGTGGTATACAGTACTCCATACACTGCCTTTAACTTATTCAAATATTCGTGATTATTGTTCTGGCTAACCTTTATCTTTGCAGGGTAAAAGTAAGAATCGATCACCCAATTTTTTTTTTGTCTTATTCAATAGAGCAATAGCCTAGAGGTGTGAATGTCAGACTGCGAAGTCATAGTCTTGACTTTGAACCCAAGGCTCGCACCTCTGATTTTCTGGATTCACGTGCATATTGTATAATTATCACTTGCTTCAAAAACGGTGAAGGAAAACATCGTGAGGAAACCCCCCCTGACCCTACCTGAGAGATATTTCTCAACGCCATGTGAAGCCAAGTCAGAGACCCATGGGCGGCATAAAAAGTCTGACACCAGGTTAGTCACAAGAAAAAGAAAGAAGTAGAGAACAGAAGTTAACCTTCGTAAAGAAATAGTTATAACAGACTGTTGCTGAACAGTCTGTTATAACTTTCATAAGTTCCTATACTCACAATTTTGTTCCCTGAGATTTACCGCCGTCCTCAGGTAAATAGGGCTTATTCCTGAAATAGGTAAGCCTTGTAACTTTGTCACGTTACGTGCAGGTACCGCGCACCGCCGTAACGAAATTATAAAGGTTCTAGTACTTTCGGGATTCTAGGAATGCTGAATAAGTTATTTCGATAGGCTTGATATTGGTGGCAGGAACAGGGCCTTTTAGGATTAACGGTTGAAGAAGAAGAAAATAGAGTTATTATTTTTAGAAAAGTTAGAATTAAAGTGCGTAAAAGGGTTTTTTTGCATACAAAAGTCAATTTTATTATTCCTGTTGGGTACACGATTTCGTTGGACTCATTATCTTACCTAGTACTATGACATAAACAGTGACTATTTCTTCGGCATCCTAGATTCATTTTCAACACGAAGATGTGAAAAGAAACACTATCTGTGGCTAACCAAAATGGCAATAAAAAGCGATCTAACTTTATTACAGCTTTAAACCAAACGTTTATTTTACTGTTTTAAATTTAAAACTCATAAATGCCTTTTTTCAATATCCTCCTACAATAAAAATGTTAATGAAAAATTCATAAACAAAGTAGTGAATGCAAACTTACCCACTCTTAGTATTGCTAAAAGCAAAATGCAAACGAAACCATTGAATGCCCTACATTGAAACATGCTTCAGAATAATATGAAAGAACATAATATTTCGACGTGCGATATTAATATTTGCTATGGTTTCATTAACTATTTAATAGTTTGCTAGAGTTTTAATTAAGTTCAGTATTGATCTGAATGAAACTGGAGCTTGTCAACTCGAGCGAAATGAATGAAGTGCTTATGAAACAGTTGCAGTATACTTGTAGATATATGACGCTAGTATCCCACTTGACACTTTATTACTGTACCAGCTGTCTGTTTTATGAAAAGGGTATTTATTGCTGTACTTGTCTGATAACCAGTCTTACCAAGGGGTATTGTGTTATCCAGTAACTGGGTTGTGGAAGTAAGTTAAGCAGCCGCTCCATGTCATAATCAGCCTATTAATGTTCCCACTGCTGGGACCCAGGCCTCCTCTCTGTGAGAAGGAGTGGGCTATAATCTACCACGCGGGCCCAGTGCGGGTTGATAGATGTCACATGTTTTCGATTTTTTAGTTTTAAGACATTTCGGTTTCCTCACGATGTTTTCCTTCACCGTTTTGAGAGCTCCATGTAAAATTCTAGTATTCAGCTGCATCCGGTTATACTAGAAGCCGACCTCAACATAGTTGGGAAACTGCTAGGCAGATGGCTTGATTGCTGAACTTACAGAGAAATAGTTATATAAAAGGAGTTTGCATATGGAGCATTTTTAGTCCGAAAAAAATTTAAACGTCGCCGTCGTGGATGGAATCGATCTTGTATAATCGAATCAGTTAAGCCCAATTTACATTGTGTAATATTCTTGCCTGTGGCATACAATACAATTGAAGCAACAAACGACGTGCAAACGTGACTTCTGAGTTTGTTTCGGCCTTTCTTCTCAGAGTAGTCAGATAGAAAACGCTGACCTCATCTAGTACCGGTCAGTCCTCTAGTCAGCCCCAGGCGCACAAAAACTCCCAATACACTCTAGTCTCCTCGCGTCCCCGGGGACACAGTACGTTTTTTTCAACTAAATATATTTATTGAACTTTGTTTTTATTTATTGTGTTTGTCCGTAAAAAATGGTTTTGACCGATAGTATATGTATTCATAATGTATCCTGCGAAATTTCATGTGAATCGAACTAGTAGTTTTATTATAAATAATCAAAACAATGAACAAAGGAATTTCTTATAAGAATCTGATAAGAATGTTTATTTATCAATACTAGCATTCGCTTACAAAGATTCTAAGTATTATAAAAAATCCTTTGTCTAATCAGGAACCCAAAACCATTAACGTTAAGACTATTTACGTAACAAAAAGCTCTCAGTTTTTGTTTATATTAGCGAGCTCTTATCTCTGACGCGCCGCGGGTGTGCCGCGCGGCTTGACGGGTTGTCGCGAAATCGCGCGCGCCGCCCAGGAGGTTAAAAAATATTATCGACAACAACCGACTTCCAAAAAAGACACTACAAAGTCAAAAATAACTTTAATTTCGGAAGTCGGTGTATTTGGTTTTGAACTTTCGTTTTTTGCCACCGACTTCCGAAATTAAAGTTATTTTTGATTTTGTAGTGTCTTTTTTGGAAATCGGTTGTTCTTTTTTTGTAAAAAGTTTTTATTTTGTACTTTTTAGTTGTGGTACCTACCCCATACAAATTCGAATACCACTAACCTGCTATGTAAATAACAGTGATTGGAAGTTATCATTATATCATCCATATAAACTAAGTGGGAAAAATACGTGTTATTGAAGCTAACTCATAAACTATCCAAGTAAAGTTAATAAAATTAATATGGGACCACCTCGGGAGCATACCCTTTCAAACAAAAAAACAATTTTCAAGATCGGTCCACAATTGACGGAGCTATCGCGTAACAAACATACAAAAAAAAACATACTGACGAATTGAGAACCTCCTCCTTTTGGAAGTCGGTTAAAAAGTGTTTGTACAAACCTATTTACAGAAAATAAAATCATTTCGTTTCATCATTCAACACTGTTTAGACGTTGCAACTTTTATATTATTGATTCAACTTATGCCACAGGCACTAAAGACTCTTTTTTGCAACATTAATAAAAAATTTTTTTTTTTTTTTTTTTTTTTCTTGGAAAATAATTGGTCTTTTTTTCTGACAAATAAAATTTATTAAGTCCGACTTTGTAAATCAGACTTACGGGGATTTGTGGTTTTGGGCAAGACCATTTTATTTATTTATAAGACCACTAACAGCCATGACCATGATGCCTTTGAGTAAAAACACACAGTGTCAGTAACTAACATTACATCAACTCGATTCTAACATAACTGTTAATAGCGCGTTGATCAAATATCAGGTCATAGCATGCTAGAATAGACCCCAGAGTTCTAATTGTGTGCTTTGTTTAAGTGTAAGCTTCTAATTTATATAAAAAAAAAAAAAAAAAACTAATTAACTATGTCGGTGAAACAAAAAACTGTAGATACCTTTTTTATTAACGGCAAAATAAATGGAATTAATATAGTTATCAAAAAAGCAATATTATAAAACTCTGTAATTAATTAAAAATGTAATGAAGTTTTTGCGTAGGAGGTAGATATCACAATTTAAGTTAAAGATTTAGTTATTAAAGATTTATTTTAGGTGAGGAGCTCGTGGCTAAGTACTAACAGCCACACGGGTCGATCCATCAGGTTAACCTACGCTTGCCGGGGTTCGCACGTGGACCATTTTTACATACCGAGATTCCTCCATGCCTCGGAAAGCACGTTAAGCCGTTGGTCCAGGCTGTCATTCGTGTATAATTATTTGACAATCGTTACGGGTCGTCAGAAGCCCGAAACTCTGACAACCAGTCTTACCAAGGGGTATCGTGTTACCCAGTAACTGGTTTGTGGAGGTCAGAAAGGCAGTCGCTCCATGTAAAATACTGGAGATTGAACTATATTCAGCTGCATCCGATTAGACTGGAACCCGACCCCAACAAAGTTGGGAAAAGGCTAGGCAGATTGATTGATATTTAGTACGAATATACTTTCGTACCATCTTTCTTCTTTTTTGTGTGGTTAGGTGACTAACCTGCTATCAGAATTTTTATGCCGCCCATGGGCCATGGGTATATCCATTTTTTTTAATAAATTAATATTATTTAGTAAATTAAAAGTAAATCTATATTTTGTAGGTATGTTTTTTTCTTCACTTGGAATCAAAATGTCGTAATTCCCATTAATAAAAACTCAGGTGTGTTTCAAAAGTTTTAATATTCGAAATATACAGTGCATTCCACCATCCATCACGTGCCGATATCGGAACGGTCAAATGCACTCACTGCAAAACTGATTGATTATTTTCTAGTGTAAATCGTACCTATAAAGAGAAATAGAGGAAGTGGAACTTGAAAACACTTGACAATGACAGGTTGTTTTCTTTCATTTCTTTTTATTTTATTCAATATGTCATCCAAATCGGTGCAGCTATATAAGAGAGTTAGGTGACAAACACACGTATAGAAGAATTATATTTATAAAAATATAAACATTTAGGAAAAAGTATTGAATTTTTAATTTTTAATTTGTTATTTGATTATAATATGCTGAGAGGAGCTCGTGGCTAAGTAATAACAAGCCGCACGGATCGATCCATCTGGTTAAGCTACGCTTGCCAGGGTTGGTCAGTAGATGGGTGACCATCTTCACATACCGAGACTCCTCCGTGCCTCGGAAAGCACGTTAAGCCGTTGGTCCCGGCTGTCATTTGTGGATCTTTGACAGTCGTTACGAGTCGTCAGAAGCCCGAAAGTCTGACACCAGTCTTACCAAGGGGTATCGTATTACCCAGTTACTGGGTTGTGGAGGTCAGATAGGCAGTCGCTCCATATAAAATACTGGTATTCAGCTGCAACCGGTAAGACTGGAAGCCGACCCCAAGATAGTTGGGAAAAAGGCTAGGAAGATTGATTGATTATAATATGCTGCACCGGTTGACGTCGACAGCGCTGAGGCTATGTCTCGCATAAGGTCATCGCTCAGCATTATGCTGAGCGATGGCCGTTTTGCGTGGACGTGACGCATATTTTCCCCCAACTTGTTCTTTTCATGTATGTGTTCTTTCATTGCGTCATATTTAACGTTTTTTTTTTCTTACTTATTTTAGTATCTACCTACTAATTACTTGATTCTTAGAAGAAGAAAGAAACGGTATATTATAAGACTTTTTTATCTAGATTAGGTCACCTACTCGTATATGCATTCTTCCCTAAATGCTCATTTTAACCTCCAAAATTAATCTTCAACCTTACTAGCCTTTTCCCAACTATTTTGGGGTTGGCTTCCAGTCTAACCGGATGCAGCTGAATACCAGTATTTTACATGGAGCGACTGCCTATCTGACCTCCACAACCCAATATCTGGGTAATACGATACCCCTTGGTAAGACTGGTGTCAGACTTTCGGGCTTCTGACGACTCGTAACGACTGTCAAGGATCCACGAATGACAGCCGGTACCAACGTCTTAACGTGCTTTTGAGGTGTCTCGGTATGTAAAGATGGTCGTATCCACTGACCAACCCCGGCAAGCGTAGCTTAACCTGAGCTATGGATCCGTACGGCTTGTTATTACCTAGCCACGAGCGTTTTCTTATCCGTTAACCTCCAAACAAATTGAAATAATTAAATCAAAGTAGGCTTAAGACTAATTCTTGAGTAAAACTCGCGTAGAATAGGGCAATCGTGTTGTGGGACGCCCCCCAACTAGATGAACTTCAACCTTATAAAGGCAGCTTGGAGATACTGGTTGAGGAAAGTTGAGAACTGGGTTTTGTGGTGCTAATTGAGAGAGGTCTATGTCCCTTTGGAGTGGATTGTAATAGGCTGAATTAATTTGGTTGATTTCATACTTATCTATTTTGTTACTACGAGTACACAGACGTCGAACAAGCGAATAGGTGTGCCCCTTTTTTATTTTTTGCGTGGGAAATCATCAAATAACTTCTCCCGCTCTGGGCGGAGTGGAAGGGCGTGTCAGACTCTTACTGACTAAAACCCACCCGTGTTCCTTCAGTTGCCTGTACGTTGCCAGGGGCCACGGTCTCTCCGCTGGTGCTAGCTGTCATTATGGCATATATTTTATTGAATGGTTTGTGTTGAGTAATGTAAATTATTTGCATACTATTGTATAGAATCAAGTTTTTTTTCTAACTGAACAGACAGCTGTGCTGCTGGGGAGTTTGTTGCGCCACTTCTTCTCTCCAGCAAAAGCACTAGGAAGTGGTGAAGGGTGGGCGTTTTTGGGGGACTGTCTTAAGTAATTTTGACGTTCGAAAAGTGCTGATTTTCAGCCTAATTTGAATAAATGACTTTTGAATTTTGAATTTTGAATTTCTCCTTAGGACTTTCCCGCAACCCCAGTCATCTGCTCTAGCAGATCCCGTTTTGTGCTGACGTCTCTTGGAGGCGCGCGTGGAACACAACGCGCCGTTGACCCGGGCCTGGTCCTTATCGGACGGCGAGCTACCCATTTCCCTCCGTCCGCAAGCCCGCGCCTACAGTGTCCGGAAATCGGCTACCAATTCCCGACACCCAGACAACATCTGGTTAAATTCTAAAATAAATTACTAAAATGAAAATCAAATTACTTGCTTTCTCTTCCATTCATTATTTAGAAGTAATGAACAAGACTCTTTAGTTGTCGCGTCGGTAAGTTCTTCAATATCCTGAAACATAAGTAAAAGTTTAAGTCCTAAGTTTCATTCAAAAACTCACAAACTCTCAACTTTTGAAAGATGGATATTTCACCGAATATTTGAGTCTCTCAAGAACACATTTACAAATGGACTCATCTGTAGTAACTATGGTCGTAAAATTTCTTATCGTGGAATTGCGTCTTAAAACATTATTATGTCTAAAGTTTTACCTTTTATTTGATGCTAAGTATTTTCTTAGAAATATAAATTATATTATGTTTTACAGTTTAAGTAAGAGGCTTTTGTGTTATTTATTTTATATACCTACACTTAAGTATCTCGGTTCTTAATAAAATTAAACAAATACATTGTTCTTCTTATTCTATTAAAGGCAAAAAACAAAATTATCTCTCAGTTGCGACGTTTCTAAAATTTGACGATAAAAGAAAGTACAGTCTACAGCACTTATTTTGTCATGCAAACAACACAACCCACGTAAGCTTGAATAAATTTGTTTAAGATATTTTGGAGAGGGTTGCGTTTGCGCTAAGCGGCTGAAAAATGGCTTCCGAACAAAGTAATAAAGCCCCGACCAATCGATGGAAAGAAAATACGAGTTTCCGCCGAACCTACGCGAAGATGCGAAAGGATTCCGCGGAAATCTTCCGCGGAGACGAACTTGGTAACTTGTGAATGGGACTGATTGAAAAAACAAATAGGGAAAGTGTGTTTTTAAATACTGCTTTCGATTTGCTTTTGTTTTGTTTGTCTGACTTTATTTTGTTTGTTCGTTTGTTGAAGTTCAGTTTTGTGTGTGTTTATTGTTTTATCGATGCTAATGGAATGACCCGCAATGGCAGTATTCAGACGTGTATGGTAAAGGGAAAAGGAGGCTTTTGTCCATCGGTGGGACAGCATGGGCTAAATAGATAGATAGTGCTAAATAGCTCGTGCTGAGGTAAAAACTAATCCAGTGAGCACCATTATAGCGGGGCTGCATGCCGAGGATGCGTCAGATGTCTATTGACGTCTCGCAACGCGTGGGGTTAAATATCAGTTTTTATTTTGCAATACTCCTAAGATGTTTTAATAATTGCTCTTATTTAAGACTTTCTCGATGATGATTAAGCAATGATGGAGCTAACAGTGGTGTGCGTTTGCCTAGGACCAAATTTGTGACTAGAGAACTCCAAGGTGAAACTAGTGTTTCATTCTCAGTAAAAATTCTGAGAACAACCATTTGAGAACAATAAAGGAATAATTTCTAGTTAGCCAAATTGCTTTTCAACGTAAACAAAATGAGAAAATACTAAAATATAGTTGTTAAGTTTACTAGGATAAGCTTTAAAATTACTAAAGCTAAATGATTTCTGCTATCAAGATATTTAGGTTTTATTTAAATAATAAATTATTCAGCTTTTAGTTGGACGAAAGTTTCAAAGCTTCGTGTTTCAGTAATTAAATCTCCGCTTAATTTTGTTTCGAAAATTAATCTAGATCAAATTCTACTATCCGCTCAGTTGTTTTAACTTTGTAAAACTACTGACGCGAGAATCTTGTCATAACAATATAATTTTTGGAACTTCTTTACGTTAGAGCTTTATTTAAGTGCCAATTAACATTATTTTGACATCTTTATTGAGGATTAAATACCTTTATTATTAAAATACGAGTCTAGGATTGAGAATTGTAAACTATTTTGACATTATTCTTAAATGCAGCATTCTGTCAAAAAAAAATGAGAATGAAACAGTTTTTAGAGTGTCTCAACTTTTATAAAGAGTGATATGATACTCTTACTCTCAGAAACTATACAGTAGAACCACTGAATACAAACAGATGTTTTCACGGACTTTTAGTTTTATGTAATTTATCTAATATTTTTATAAAACAGAAAAAAAAATAACCAGTGCGCAAACTTAAACACGTGAATGAACAACTTTTACTATGGGACGAACCTGAAATCGTGAAAAAATAATCAGCTGTTCTTAACATTTTGACGAGTTACCTATGCGAACATAATATAAGGGAACAGTTGATTTTTTTTTCGCGATTTCATGTTTGGTCCCATAATAAAATTTGTTCATAATGATGAGTAAAGTCACGTGTTTAAGTTTGCGCACTGGTTAATTTGTTTTCCTGTATGTGTAATTACTAATTGATATTGACCGATAACTTGTATGTGTGGTGCAAACTGTAAATATAAGTTACAATACACACATGCACACATATACTTACATAATATAGTATACTTTGTAATTCATGTCAATTTTTTTCTTCTATTTCTTGTTTTTTTTTTCTATAATTAAATAAATAAGTTGGTTTTTAACATAAAATTAATTAACTATGTAAAAATAAATGTATTGTAAATATATGATTGTGTAGTTGGTGTTCCTAATAAATAAATAGATAGAACAGTGGTGGCTCAGTGGTAACGGCCACGACTTACGAGTTGTGTGTCCAACCCGGACGGGCGCTTTACTTTATGTAAAATATTTCATCAACACTGCTCTCAACTCGGTGAAAGAAAACATGGTGAGGAAAGTGGCATGTCCGAGAACCAAAAATTCGAAGACATGACATGTGACATCTATCAATCCGCTCTGAGCCCGCTCTGCGCCCGGGTGGTGTATTATGCCCCGTTCCCTCTCATCGAGAGGAGGCCTGAGTCCCAGCAGTGGGAACATTTTTGCTTATGCTAAATAGAAAGATGTTATAGCCATTTTGACGACAGTTTTAAAAAGCTGCTAGCTACAAATGAGTTAAAGAAAAACATTTACAAGTTTGATAATGTTATCACAAGCACCAATCAATTTCAGTCCTTCCATACCCCCAAATTCCGTCATGACTAAATTAAATTAGCATACCATGAATTTTTGACTCCATTAAATGCCGTTCTAAAAAAAACGTTTCACAAAGGTGATTACATCGTTAATGGACGCAAAGCGAACGGTCTTCACTTAAGAGATTATGGACTCTTTGTGTCTAACAATGGTGAAGAAATTAGGGCATGATGGTGTCAGGACAATAATGGTGTTTTTGTATACAGGGTGTTAGGTTAAACGAGGGACATGCGTTCCACCTTACAGATATTTGAATATACAGAATTATACAGATAATTGAATAGGTATTTGTGTGTGTATCGCATGGTGTTGTGGTAGACAGAGTAATATAGACAGAAGAGCAGAAAGACAGGGAATAGCAGCTGTCAACAAGTTTTTGAAAAAGAAGAAAGATTTTTTTTTATCCAATTCACACAGCAAATAATACAATGACAACAACAAATGAGACGTAACGGTAATCTTTGAACCTTTTCTTTTTATTTTGTACTAACTGCACCCCGTGATTTCACCCACACATAAGTCTTGATCCCGTAAGAATATCGGGATAAAAAGTATTATATGTCCTAACCGAGGTCATACTTATGTGCCAAATTTCATCCAAATCTGTTCAGCCGTTTTAGCATAAAAGCGTATTAAACAAACAAACTCACTTTCGCATTTATAATTATTAGTTAGGATGATTTACATCCTGCTGATGATACACCACCAGCACGCGTAGCATGAGCACCGCTTTGTCGACGGAAGAGTAGACAAAAATGACGTTCCGTGTAGACAGTACGACGGCAGCAAAGTAGAAAGAGGCAACTGGACTTTTTACGAAATTCACTCTTTAATATAATTCGACTCAGAATTCTTTGTTTCGACATAGGATGTTTTTACTGTTTGATTGTCAATTTTTACTGATATTAAGTCACATTAAACACAACTAAGTACAGCTTATTTTTTTTCAGTGTGTCGAAGTACCGTGTTTTGGAACAAATAACATTACAGTAATATTGGCCTTAACCATTTCCTTGGTAATATTAACTAAATGATGTAAAATAGGAGAAGATAGCTTTCTTCTTCTAGTAGTTATCACAGTTTTGCGTTTAAAACGCTCTTCTGTAAAATCATGATTTTGCAGATAACCCTGTATACTTTGTGACCGTCGAGTATAATATTTCCTCAGAGTACTGAGAATATTTCACTACCATAGACAACTGTCAGTCGTCAGAGTGATTTTGACAATTTGGTATAGAAAACTTTCTTCTGAAATAGTCTACATATAAAATGACCTAGACAAAGATAGTTAGAAACGAAAGACAAAGTGACAGATTGAAGAAAGATTTCTACGGTGCGATGTCAAAAATGAAGAAAGGAAATGTCACTTTGTATAGAAAGAGCTGTGTCTACTCTTCGTAGACATAGAAAGCGCATGCTACGCGTGCAGCACGCGTAGCATGAGCACCGCTTTGTCGACGGAAGAGTAGATAAAAATGACGTTCCGTGTAGATAGTACGTCGCCAGCAAAGTAGGAAGAGCCAACTGCACTTTTTACGAAATTCACTCTTTTACATAATTCGACTCAGAAATTCTTTGTTTCGTCATAGGACTTTTTTCTGTTTGATTCTCAATTTTTACTGATACTAAGTCACGTATAATATATAATCACAACTACAACTTTTTTTTTCAGTGTTTAAGTACCGTGTTTTGGAACAAAAAATATTACAGTAATATTGGCCTTAACCATTTCCTTGGTTAAGGCCATTTCCAATATTAACTAAATGATAGGAGAAGATATAGCTTTGTTCTTCTATTAGTTATCACAGTGTTACGTTTAAAACGCTCTTCTTTAAAATCATGATTTCGTAGATAACCGTATAATAAATATACTTTGTGACCATAGAGTAGAAAGTTTCATTATAGTGTGGCCATTAGTGCTGTGCACTCCCTGAGGTATGCGCACGACGAGAGGGGGGGGAGAATCGGTCCCTGAGGTATGCGCGCGGCAAGACGGGGGGGAGAATCAGCTGCTGCGCTTCGCCTCCCACCTCGCCGGGCATACCTCAGGGAGTGCACAGCACTAATGGCCACACTATATCATAGACAACTGTCAGTTTGACCTATTAAAGAAATTTGACAGATAGTAGTAACTTGATGTGTTGGCGTCTGTACAAAGGACAATCGTCGAGGTAGTGGCTAAAATGTCTAAAAGCCTACCATCTACGTTTTCTTGCACCTTTATTTCTCTAAATATTATTATTGTATGCTGATCACTACTGTACTGAGAATACTTTCAGGTTCACCAATAAAATAACATCAGCAGCTAAAAGGTAAGCTACTTCTATTTGCATCAAAATTTCAGTGACCCATTTCCTATCTTCCTGCGGGAATATGGATAAATCCCGTCTCGATAGTGTTGCCTTTCAATATTACATATAAATAAAAGAAGCGGATTTAGCCAATAGAGTTTATTTTTTGTTTGAATGCGCAAATCTCTGGAAACTACCAGAGGGGCAATTTCCGTAATTTTTAAGAACGTTCACATTCGCATCTCATTCGCAATCTGTCTAAAATACAATTAATTTACCAACAAGTTTGACAGATTGCGACTAGAATGTGAACGTTTTTTAAGTACGAAAATTGGCCTTCAGGGATTAGAAAAATATTCTTCTGCATTTGATAGCCTAATTCTTGAGGAAGGCCGCCCAAGCCCTTACGCCTATATACACGTTTTAACGATCAAACTCGCGGTTTCACACTGACGCGCGCTTTACGTCACTTTTGACATTTTGCAGAATTTTTCAGTATTACCTATTATTTTTTGGTAATTTGTGCTTCTAATTGACGAGAATATCCGTCAGGCCATAGAGAGAAACAGCCCACAGACGATATTAGTCATTGTTTAGCAGTAAAAAATAGTGATTTTAAACCGCGTGTACCAGCCGTGTGCCGATGTACACGGTGGGGCTTGACGGACGTAGTTCTTGCCGTGTACAAATGTACAAGATTGGGGCTCTGTTTAATATTACGGTACGCCCCGTATGAGCCAAGTAAAAATTATGAAACCGGGAATTTCACCCGGTCGTAGTAGCAGGTATATATAGAAGCTAGTTAAATGCCTGGTCAAGCGCGCGCTGAGTATCTTTTCCTCATAGAACATTTTGATAACAGTGATTTGCTATCCCCAGTTAAATATGACGTAAATACACGACAAGCCAAATCTAAATCATTTCAAGTGCCTCGCAAAAATAACTTTTATGGCAGGCGTACCGCATCTTTCACAATACCCAATTTACTAAACCAAATACCTGTAGACATTAGAGACTCAATGAATAGTAAAAACATAAAACGTAAGCTGAAGGAACATTACATCAACTCGATTATAACATATTATGTAACTGTTAATAGCGCGTTGATCAAATCTCAGGCCATGGCATGCTAGGACAGACCCCAGAGGTCAAATTGTGTGCTTTGTTTAAGTATAAATTTGTAATTTGTAAAATAAATAAAAATATAGAAAAAAATAAAAATAAATACCTCTATCTTTTTTTCAAGGACAAGCAAAAACAGAAACAGTAAACAAATGATCTCTCATAATAATAAGCACTTTCATACATAAAACAGAAGAATAAAAAAAAAGTCCTTTTGATTATACCTGCATTCCTTTTCACACCGCCTTCTAAATGATAAAATACAAAACAGAGATTCCAAAACAGCCGTGACGTCATTAACAGCGGTACTAAAATCCAATAATTAAACTTCCCAAAGATAAGCTGAATCTCGAGAACGGCTTTAAACGTGGCATTACTTTAATTTCTAACGTCTAATCTTATTCAAATAACGTATTATAACGTCATTTAGAATTCGTGTGTAAAGAGACGATAAGCCAAAATCAACATTTCCCCCGCATTTTGATGCAAAAGTGAGAACAATTACAAAAGTTGGGTCCGTATTGTTGAAGGTGGTATTTCGGCGTTTGCGACTGAACGCATAGGATTTCAATATCTTTTGTTTCATGAAGAAGAACGTAATTTGCGTCGCTCAAAATGAGTCGAGATATTTTCTGCCGACTTGATTAGCTTATTTCGTGAGAATCTATTGAGCGAGCCTATGAAAGCATAATATGCATCGTTATTCCGTTGACTCACTTAAGTGGCGTAAATTATGCGTTTCGCTCACCCGACCCCACCATGAACTGCAAAAAAATATCTTCTCGAATATCAAGCCTAGAAAAAATCTCTCGTCAACTAGGTCGCAAGTCTGACTGCACAGGGTGCGCCAGACGTACATTTACATAACTAAATATTATGTATTAATTTATTACTTTTTCTTTGTTATTTATTTATTTATTTTTATTTTACAGAAAGCTTACAGACTAATAACACAATTATAAATCAGTGATAGGTAGTAAAATTTGCAAATTACAAGCTTCCACATGTATACATCTAGTAACAAATACTTTGCGTTGACTAAATGTCTGTTAACAGCGAATTGCAAACTAAGAAAAATAAATAAAACATTTTTACTTTGTTAATATAGAGAAACGTAGACGAAGAGATACATAAAAAAAAATAAAGAAAAAGTTAGTCAAGTCGTGCAACATCAAAACAGTTAAGGAAATTATGAGCACCTACATAACATAACATTACATTAGATATCACAACCGAACCATTTAGTAGTTATTCATGACTATCTCCAAAATATTCCTTGTTTAGGATCTTGTTTGTGTGGTTAGTGACCAACCTGGGGTCCAAGTCTTTACAAACGTCACAATGGTCTCTCGATGGTGAGTTTTTGACAGATTTGCCATACACAATCTGTCAAAAACTCACCATCGAGAGACCATTGTGACGTTTGTAAATTAGTAGACTTGGCCCTCTGGTGTTAGAGTTTTCATGACCCCATTTTTTTTTTTTTTTTTTTTTGGGTGGGAAATCATCAAATGACTTCTCCCGCTCTGGGCGGAGCGGAAGGGCGTGTCAGACTTTTACTGACTAAAACCCACCCGTGTTCCTTCCCTTGCCTAGACCAGGGCCACGGTTTCCCCTAAGGACTTATCCGCAACCCCAGTGGTAGGCATCGGCCCAAACGGACCCCTTCAGCTTCGCTGACGACTCTTTGAGGCGCGCGTGGAACACTACGCGCCGTCGACCCGGGCTTGGTCCTGATCGGACGGAGAGCTACCCATCACTCTCCGTCCGCAAGCCCGCGCCTACGGTGGCCGGAAATCCGCGATGGATTCCCGACGCCCGGGGCGTCTACTACCGCGGCGGCTAGGGGCTCGAGGGAGCGACCTTAGTCTCTGCCTCTCGCGCCCCGCCTCCTCCTTCACGAGCATTACTGCTTCGCAGAAGGAGGTGACAGCCTGCCATGCCCTCTCGCTCCGCACCATGGCATGAACCAGGGCCGGACGCGAGAGGTCATTGCCGCCGATCGCCTGCACGAGGACACGGCGGTGCTCCGCCCAAGCCGGGCAGACCTCCACCGTATGCTCCACCGTGTCCTCCGGGCGATCCACGCAGTGGTGACACCCGGGCGTTTCCTCCTGCCTGATCTGAAACAGGAACCTCCCGAAACTACCGTGTCCGGTGAGGACCTGCGTCAGGCGGTAGGTGAGGGCGCCGTGGCGCCTCTCTAGCCACTCCTCAAAGAGGGGACTTATCGCCGCAATTGTGGCGTGCCCAGATCTGGGTTGCGACAATCGCACTCTCCAAGCCGCCATGAGATCCTGCCGGAGCTCTGTCCGCTGTGCCGTGATTTGTCGCGGCAGCGGAGTTACACCCCGGCGCTTCATCTCCTCGCGCCACTCCCAGATGTGGGCGAGGACTTTCGCCTCCAGATCCCATGGCGGCGTTCCGGCAAGGAGGCTCGCTGCCTCGCCGGAGATCGTGCGGTATCCCCGCACTATCCGGGTGGCCATGACCCTTTGGGCCGCGTGCAACCGGCGGGTTGGCTGCAGCCTCAAGGTTGGCGCCCACACCGGCGCCCCGTAAAGGGCCATGGACCGCACGACCCCCGCGTAGAGCCTCCGGCAGGAGGCGTTTGGACCCCTTAGATTGGGCAGAAGCCGCTTCAAAGCAGCCCCGGCCCGCTCCAGTTTGGGAGCCAAACGTCGGAAATGCTCCACGAAGTTCCATCGACTGTCGAGGACGAGTCCCAGGTACCTCATCGTCACCTCGACGTCGATGTGAACCCCTCCTACCGTTATTTCGGAACCCGACGGTGGCGCGTTCCGAGGGCCATGAAAGCACATGACCTCGGACTTGTGCAGCGCCACCTCGAGTCCCAACTGCCGGATCCTGTCGACGATTGTCGCAACCCCGCGTGTCGCCAATTCGGCCGCCGCCTCGTGCGACCTCCCCTGCGCCAGGACCAGTGTGTCGTCAGCGTAGCACACTACGCTGACGCCGCTAGGGAGGTCGGCGCGCAGCACCCAGTCGTAACCGATGTCCCACAGATATGGCCCCAGGACCGATCCCTGTGGGACACCGCACGACATCTCTCGCCGGTTCCATTCCCCCTGGTGACCGGGGTAGATGACGGCCCTGTCCGTCAGATAGGCCTCGACCAAACGACAGAGGTAGGTCGGCATCCGGTGATACCGGAGTGCCTCCCTGATGCAACTCCAGGGCAGGGTGTTGAAGGCGTTGGCGATGTCTAGAGACACCGCCAAGACGACCCCACCCCGGGCCACAGCATCCCCCGTCGTGAGGGCCCGCACGCGCATGATGGCGTCCACCGTAGAGCGCCCTTGGCGGAAGCCAAACTGGCCATCCGCCAAATCCGGCCCCACCCGCACCAGCTGCCCGACTTCTTCTTGATGAGGACCAGTTTCCCGGTCTTCCAACGAAGTGGGAACTGGCCCCTCTCCATGCATGCGCTGAGGAGCCCCCTTAGTCGAGGCCCGAGAGCCTCCATGGCCAGGACCCAGGCTTTCCCTGGTAAGCCGTCGGGTCCTGGGGCGGTATTCTTGGCACTCAGCCTACGTACCGCCACTCTCATTTCTGCCTCGGTCACCTCTGGGGCATCGTCGTCGTCGTCGGCGGTGTGGTCCGCATCGGGCACCGCAGCAGGCGGAGCCATAGGCGGGGCGGGATGTTCCCCCCTCGAGGGGAACAGAGCGCTCACCACGTCCTCCACAAGCTCGGGTCGGAGACTCTGCGTCAGCGGGGGAGCCCATGGGCGGAGTTTCTCCCGCACCATCTTATATGGGCGTCCCCACGGGTCCCCGTCCAGAGTCCCCAGAAACTCCTCGCGAGCCAGTCCCCTGGCCCGCAGGATCCCTGCTTGGAGGGCGTTCTTCGCCTCTCTGTACCTCTCGTACAGCTCCGCCTGAATGGCCTCCGTATCCGGAGGGCGGATACGGAGCCTGCGGTGCCTGGCGTACCGGCGTCGCGCCGCAACGCACGCGGTGCGCAGAGTCGTCAGCTCTGGCGACCACCAGTACACCTGGCGCCTAGCACGTCCGGGCTGGACCCGGGGCATTGCCACGTCACAAATTGCGGACATGGCCTCCCGGAACCACTCTGCCTCATCGTTGATGTCGGCAGGCCTGTCCGGTGATGACACCCAGGCCTGCACGATCGAGGCTTCCAGGAGGAGCTCCCGGTCCAGCTGCTTCAGCGCCCATCGCGGACCACTCCGGGCCTGTCGGACCGGCGCGCTCGAGGTCTGGGCGGAGACGTCAAACCGGATGTACCGGTGGTCGGAATACGTCTCCACCCCCTCCATGACGCGCCAGTCGACGACACGTGGCGACAGAGCAGGGCTGGCGAACGAGATGTCCACCACTGATTCGCCCTGCATCCGCACACACGTGGGGACAGAACCCCGGTTTAGGACGACCAGGCCTGTCTCCAGTGCCCAGTCCTCCACCATCCTGCCTCGTCTGTCCGTAAGCCGGGAACCCCAAGCCACATTCTTGGCATTGAAGTCCCCGAGAACGAGCACAGGGAGGGAACCGTATCCGACGACGACGTCTCTCAACTCCGCAAGGGAGTTGTGGAACTCGGCGAGAGTTCGGTTCGGGGAGAAGTATACCCCTACCACGACAATCTCCCCAAACCGTGCTGCCACGCAACCCCGTCCTCTCTTGACAGCCTCGAGGGACGGAGTACCGGCGGCGGCCGACGAAATTATGGTCACTGAGCCGTTCAGGTCCTCCACCCGGTCATCCCTGGGCGGGACAAAGTACGGCTCAGCGACCACGGCGATGTTAATCGACCACTGCGCCATGCTCTGGAACAATAGGTCCTGAGCTGCGGCGCAGTGGTTGATGTTCGCCTGGAGGAGGCGTAATGGGGCCATTATTGGCAGTCCATTTCAGCCCCCTCCTCCCGAGCCCCCTGTGAGGGCCCTGCCGCGGCGACAACGGCGGCGACGACGACGGTGGGAGCGGCAGCGGCGGCGCCAGTAGTGGCGGTGGCTGCGGCGGTGACGACGACGGTGGGAGCGGCAGCGGCGGCGCCAGTAGTGGCGGTGGCTGCGGCGGTGACGGCGGTGGCGGCGGTGGCGGAGGGCTTGCCCCTGCCTCCGGCTTTGGCGGGTTTGGCGCAGGCCTTGCCCCCAATCCGGTGGTCGGCCGGCTTGCCAGCAGCCGCACATACGACGCAGTGCGGCGCGGCAGTGCACGAGCCAGCCTCGTGACCGGACTGACCACAGCGGTAGCAGTTACCGCTGCGGTCCACCTCCGAAGTGCACTTCACTCCCACGTGGTGACCCACGTGGCAGCGGAAGCACCTCAGAGGTCTGGGTTCCAGCAGTTTGACCTGCGCGGATACCCAGCCCACCAAAAGCCTATGGCCCTCCTCAGTGATCTTTTTGGCCGCCGACACGGGGCAGCTCACCGTCACGGCTCGCATCCCCTTGATGCCAGGACGGATGGTGCCCGCCTTAACCTGCTCGGCAGAGCACCCTCCCGTCCTAGCGACAGCGGCCACCACCTGTCCCTCCGTCACCGAGTCGTCCAGGCCCGAGATGCGCATGTCAGCACACATGGTGGGCCTGGACACTCTGGCCTCGTCCGGACTTATGGACGCCCTGATTTTATCAGCCAGAGCGTCAGCGGCCGGGCCACTGGCCGCGCCGGGGACCTCCAGCATTCGCGCCCCAGTCGCGGTGACCTTAAATTTGAGGCCATTTTTGGCCCCGAACGCTTCCAGGTTCCCCTCCAGAACCTGTCCCACCTTGGCGAGCACCGTTTGGTAGGACGCGCCCTTCTTCTCCGCCTCCGGCTGTAGTGTGATCACTACAGCTGCGGACTTCGGGGCGCGTAACCTAGCCGCAACGCTGCGCTCCTTGCGCCGCTGCCGCCTCGCCTTCCTTTTGGCCGCCCTTGCGGCCTTACCCGCCTTACGCTTTTCCCCGGCCACTTGCCATTCGGCGTCGGCCGGAGAAGAATTAGGAGGCGGCGGCGGCTGTTGAGCCGGAGCCCTCGCCGCCTGGGCCGGTGCCTTAGCAGCCTGGGCCGGTGCCCTCGCCGCCTGGACCGGTGCCCTTGCCACCTGGGCCTGTGCCCTCGCCGCCTGGGCAGGTGCCCTCGCCGCCTGAATGGGTGTCCTCGCCGCCTCTGTAGCCGCCCTGCCCTTGGTCTGCCCCGACGACCCTGGTTTGGTTGGGGCAGCTGCGGTGGTGGCATATGATGCCACCTTCCGTTGGCCCGAGGCCAGCTGGCTCGCCGCTAATGGGGGGCGCAGGACGATGGCCTCCAGTGCGGTAAACCGCGCCCGAAAGGCATCTAACTCCTGCCGCACCAATGACAGGATCCGGTCCTCAGCAGGCACGGGCCGTCCCTGCCCATGCTGCTCCCTCCCCTGCTGTACCTCATGAGGGCCGGCTCCACGGAGCCTGGCCAGGTCCGCTCGGAGCTCCTCATTTTCTTTTCGGAGAAGCTCCATGGCGGCTATCAATCGGGTAACCTCCGCCCGCATTTCTGCCATTCCGTCCGGCGGAGGCCCGAGGAAACAGGCCCTCGCTGCCGCCAAAATGGAGGCCGTGGCCTCGGCTGTGGCCTTTGCCTTTGAGGACTTGACCTTCTTCAAGGCCACGCCCTGGAAAGCGGCCTCCACGACCTCCTCAAATTTCGCCACTGCGGCGTCCGGCTCACCACCAGAAGACTCTGAAAGGACCGCTATGGTGTTGGTCTCTTCAGAGTGGTGCTCCTCCGTGGTGGTGAGCCTCGCCAGTTCGCCTGAACTGGCCTGGCTCGGCTTACCGGGCTCCCTAGTGAGCCCCCTACCTGCGCCCTTTTTTCGGGCCCCACCCCGCCGGCTAGAGTGGATTTTCCGCCTCTCGTCGGCGGAATGCCCCTGGCCATCTGATATTGACCGCTTCCGGAAGAAGTCTCGGCTGTTTCCGGCAGTCTTGCCCACCTCGCACTCCGAGCTCTGGCTAGAGCTCTCAGTGCCTGATGCGGCGTCGGACTCCGACCCCGCATCACTCTCCACCATCTCTCTACTTTTTATTTTATTTTTTCTGTGTTTCATAATAGATCCCACGAGTACATACAATATCCAACCATCCAACCAATAAACTAGTGGTTCGCACTAGCGACTAATTAAGCTACCCATTAGTCAAGCTATCAACCTCCCTCACGGTGCGCCGCCGCTTGGAGGTTTGGGGTGATTTTTTATAGAGGTTTTCTTCCTCGCGGCCCGGGCAATTAAGCCAAGACCCTCGACCCCCGTCAAATGCCAGAGACATGACCTACACACTCTTCGGGGCTACGAGACCAACGGTGGCAGAAGAAAAGGCTTCCTTCTGCCTGCCCGACGGCAGGGTTAGTGCACGCCGAGCCCGTTCCTACCCGAACGCTGCTTAACGTGTACTCTCTCCGAGTACATGTTAGAGCGTTCCTGTGACAGGATATTAGCATACGGACAACGAGACCCCATTAGGCACAAAGTACCTAATGGCGAGTCATTGTCCGCATCCCAGGGTGCACCGACCCGTAGACTGATCTTCCCCCCGGACGGATCCGTAAGGGAACTCCAGTCCACAGGCACACGGGGAGGTTTCCTGTCAACGCACCCTGGATGGATCTCTTATTTGGCTTCACATACCGTAGATAAATATCTCATAGGCATGTCGGTTTCCTCTGGATGTTTTCCTTCACCGTTTTTGAAGCAAATGATAATTATACAATACGCACATGAATCCGAAAAGTCAAAAGGTGCGAGTTTATTTATGTGTGTATGGTCAAGGTTACTTTAATGCAAATAATAATTGCAATGCTTCAACAAAGTTCAATCACATCTCTTTGCAGACGAAAGAAAATAAATTAGAGCGTTTGCTTTGTTTTCTTTGCTTTGTCTTTTCTGGTCGCTAAATGCATTGCGGATTATGGTGAGCAAAGGAAAGTATAAATAAACGCTGTGGACTTAGCCTGTAATTTGTTTTATACAAATCAAGCTCTTTTTTCTTGTGAAAGTATTTCAAGACCATATTTTCTGATAAAAACTTGAGGTTTACTAAGTTTGATAGACTCGTCTTTAGTTTAATTTTTTCATTCGATGTGACTGAAGTAAATAGTGCTTTTAATATTATATTGGAAAAGTGTATTTTAAAAGCACTTGGTTCAATTTTTTATTGATCAAGAAAAGGACCTCAACTGTCATTCACTTGACTTATACGCTGTTACGTGTTTAGATCTCATCTTAAGATCTAAATTATATTTGGCAGAAATTTATGGGTGGTGGGACAAGTAAAAAAATTAAGAACATTGAAAGCACTAAATAATTAATTATTTATAAAAAATAACAAGTTTTAGAGCAAAACCACAATATTGAACATTGTACTAAACAGAATACAACATAATTTCGGTGATTCACTATGAGCGGCGTATATTACTACTACAAAAACTCAAGCCTCTCTCTCTCCATGGGAGTAGGCAGAAACCACGTAACGCTACCTGCTATGATCCTTAGCTACTTTTTATCATCATCTGTGTACTAAATGTAATTTTGACTTTCAAAAAGTGCTGATTCTCGACGTAATTTGAATAAATGACTTTGATTTTTGTTTTGACCATAACATGTACACTTATTATTATATGCAACTGTTGTTAAATCATACAAATAACAGGTGCCAAAAATAACGCTAGAATAATGTCAGCTACACAAACTGACAAGTCAAGAGTTTAATTAAATAAAGTCACAAAATGATCAACGTTTTCGTAAGGTTATTGTGCATTTCGTTGTTTCGCAATAGTTAGTAACTGTTGACTAAAAGACGTCTTTTGCTGGACATAGACCTCCCCCAAGCAGCGCCACTTCGACCGGTTGTGGGAGGCGTTCCAACGCTACGTCTTCCGTACGCGGTCGCCAGTTCAGAACCTTTCGGCTCCATGGGCCATCTGTTCTGTGGGCAATCTGCCTGTTAAGTGGACTACCTTCAACCAATAACTGATTTCTGACAACCTCCGTTGCGAGGTTTTTCCTCCTAAACAGCAAAATCAGAGAACTAAAATATTTCTACTGACCTAATCTTGTAACAAGACTCCAATTAATCCATTCACCGCCAAGTTCCAAGTATAATAATTTAATGTTAATTTTAACATTATACGCATGAAAGCAAATACACAAAAATGTTTAGTTCGCGTGACATTTTTAATCAGTATCTACATTTAATTACGTACGTCTATTATTGTTGTTGAATATACTGAGCAATCAATCATATTGTATGGGCGTGCCGTTCCATACAAATTGTTAAAAAGCGGCCAAGTTTGAGTCGGACTCGCAAAGGAAGGTTTTCGAACCACCACATTATATTTACACAATTTTTTTTTTTACTTTTCTGTTAAATACTTTTCTTGACCTCTTCATTTTTAACTTTATATTTGGAACGAAGTTCTTTAACGCGGCTTGTAAACTTTCAGAAATCGTCACGCTAAAAAGTGTTAATACTTGCGACTGTCTTTTTCGAATTCAAAAAGAAAGAAAGAGAGAGAGAACGCCGGCAGATAAAAAGAAATGAAAGAGTAAAATGATTACAGTGTCGTGGGATTAAATTGTATACATCGGCCCGCGTGCACTACATGCCGGAGAGAGAGAGAGAAAGCGCGAATTCAAAAGGTCAGATATGAAATCCAAAATGGCGGATGTGAAAATTTTAAAATTTTTCATGACTGGTATCGTTTTTATGGTTTACGAGGTTGCTAAAGCCGATACTGACATAAAAATGTAAATCAAAGATTGCGGCTGAGATAATAAAACAAATCTCATCATTCATCATTTTCATAAATTTCGAATGTGCTGAAGTCACAATGTAAATCCAAGATGGCGATGGATGTTTTAAATCATACGTGAGAAGGAACTTCGCTCCTGACCCCTGATTCCCGACCGTACACGTTTTTATTATTTGTTATTATAGCGGTCATAGTATTACACACTCTGTGTTTTCAAATGTCTACCTATTACGGTTCAATAGATGACAGCCCTGTGACAGACGGACGGAAGGATGGAGTGACAGCGGAGCCTTAGTAATAGTCCCGTTGGCACTCTTTTAGTACGGAACCCCAAAAATGGTTTTATCAATATCATAATGTCAAGTCTTTTGAGAATTACACGGGTTATCGCGTTATGGGGTGAATAGGGTAAAAGGGAAAAGATCCCGATTGTTAAAGGCGAAATTAAGATGATTGGGCTATAATAAGATTAAAAGATGGAGGAAACGACCGATTGATGGCTTGTAAGATTTTTGCTTTTGTGAGTCAAAGGTTAAAAAATTAACCGTGAAAGCGAAACCTTGTAAAGGTATTTAAAAACGGAATAATTTTGTTAATGAAGATAAAAACATTTCTTTTCAGATTTACCTAAGGATTCCCACTGAAAGTCACACTTACTTATTATTTTAATACAGTTCGGTTAGTATTTAACAATCACATTATTCAGACGTAGATTATGACGTGAACGTGATGGAGACGTGAGTAGATTCATAATTATATATATTATTATGTATTTATTGTACGTAGTTTCGGTTTACTTATATTTGTTTTTTATTATATAAAATATTATATATTTTTATTGTTTTATTTATTTTGTAATCCCCTAGTGGCATGTCCATCACAGTAGGCTGTCAGAATATCAGCGCTGCGGTATTTATTTTTTTAAATATCGCTTCATTATTGTAAAATTTTCCTCGCACAATTAATTTTCTTTGTTTTTCTTTTATTTTTTATTTATTTATATATACTTTATTGTACACCAGATTACAAAAAGAACACATTACAAAAAGAAAAAGTAATACACTACAAAATATTACATTATTATATTATATTATTAATTTTTATTATTACTACTTATTCCTACTTATTCATTTACATTTTTAAATATTTCTTATTATTATTTCCTTTATTTCATATTGAGACATATTATTTACATTTTTAAATATTTTTATAAAAACAAAATAAAACAAAAACATTTAAAAATATATAAAATAGTAGCCCACCGGTATCGGGAACAGGGTCCAAGCTACCGGTGGTCAGGAGTCCTGAGAGAGGAATCTCCTAACCATACGCGCCGTGTCCAGAAGTACTGCTTTCTGGATCAAGCCCTTGATCCAGCTGCCTAACGAGAGCCTCCTAAGGTGTTGGTCGAGGCTCTTGGCTATTATGCCATTGGCCGTCACGACTATCGGCACAATGACTGCTGTATCCACATCCCACATGTCGACAACCTCGCGAGCCAGATCAAGATACTTAATCTGTTTATCTTTTTCTGCTTTCACTTTATTATTATTTATTTATATATGTCTACATATCTCGGGACCCTGGGGTCCCGGACCTTTGGAAGGCGTACGAGGGGCCAAAGCCAACTCGCAGAGGCCCGTTAGACATGTTTAATGAAATGAGGCGCCAACCGGCGATTATCCCTGTATGCACTATGCAAGTGCACCCAAGGACAACCCCCGGTTGGTGTAGGACTATTGCAGGAAATGGAAACAAATTTAATGGACTATGGGTTTGGGTGGCTAAAGTTGGCTGGTGACCTGGAACTATGGAAGGACTATGGCCCCTGCCTGATCAATGTTTTCTAGATACACGGATAAAATGGCAGGGGGTGACTTGCACACTCAATAATGGGCCCCCGAAAACGTTATTATTATTATTATTATATTTTGTTTGTTTTTAAAAACTCCTATATTTTTTCTTTCTTTCTTTTTATTTATTTATGTCTTTCTTTATTTCTCTCTTTCTTTCTTTTTTTCGTTCTTTCTTTCATTCTAGACGTATTATTTATCAAAGACGTTCGACTAGCAATAATTTTGGGAATTCATAGTTTGATTTAATATTTTTTTGGCTACAGTGTGCCCATGACTCTTGTTTCTATCTTATAGTGGTGTGTCAGCCTTGGTAACAGATATATTTTCGTACCTTTTGTATTGGTTACGTTTCAATATACAAGTAGAGTAATGCAAATTACATGCAATTGCTGTATTATTTGCACCAGTGACTCCAGCTTTACACTATCCTATTGCATCGTAGATCACTAAACTAATCTTCAAAGCCTAACAATGAGGGTTACATGACCTAAACAGCTTTCAATGAACCTAAAGCTGAACCCATTTGAGAAGCCATTAACTCTACCAACTAAAAACTTTCAGACATTCCAGCAATCCACCTGGTTACTCAATAAATCTTCCTTAATGTAATTTAAATCCACTTATATCAGTAACATTACTTGGAGTATAACTTCAGGAGTGCACGCCCATTCCGTGTCCACCAACCTGTAACGACCCACAGAAACCTAACGTGACCCAATAAAACTACCACCACAAATTGATATTCTACTAACCCACCAACTATTAGCAAATTTAAACTTTATCGCCAAGTAATAAGACATAAAATTTCTTCTACGACCCCATAATTTCAATCGTCAAATTTTATTGTAAGCCTGTAAAATACTTTATTATAACTCCAGTGTTTAAATGTTGAAACTGAATATTTTATGACTGGATATAAATTTATAATTACTCTAATTTATAAATATAGATTAATTGCAATGGCTGGTTCAGTTTAAATAAAATAAATTATTATTTTATTTTTATACGCCTATAAACGTCCACTGGCGAACTTATCCCTAAAGACTAATTAATTATTAACGTTTGTATTAATAGTGATTTTCATTTTTGTAGACACGCCATTTTGGTAGCAAGTATAATTTAATAGTGTTTATACATTCATGTATAAATTTTTAAACTTTTGTAACCGTATTTTACAAAATTATTTCTCAGTAGAAGCCTGGAGAGGAGATGAAGCGCCGGGGTGTAACTCCGCTGCCGCGAGAAATCACGGTACAGCGGACAGAGCTCCGGCGGGATCTCATGGCGGCTTGGAGTGTGCGATTGTCGCAACCCAGATTTGGGCACGCCACAATTACGGCGATAAGTCCCCTCTTTGAGGAGTGGCTTGAGAGGCGCCACGGCGTCCTCACCTTCCGCCTGACGCAGGTCCTCACCGGACACGGTTGTTTCGGGAGGTACCTGTTTCGCATAAGGCGGGAGGAAACGCCCAGGTGTCACCATTGTGTGGATCGTCCGGAGGACACGGTGGAGCATACGGTGGAGGTTTGCCCGGCTTGGGTGGACCACCGCCGTGTCCTCGTGGAGGCGATCGGCGGCAGTGACCTCTCGCGTCCGGCCCTGGTCCAGGCCATGGTGCGGAGCGAGAGGGCATGGCAAGCCGTCACCTCCTTCTGCGAAGCAGTAATGCTCGCGAAGGAGGAGGCGGAGCGCGCGAGGGAGTGGCAGAGGCCCGCCGTAGGAGACTTCCCGGGCGTCGGGAATTGATAGCCGATTTCCGGCCACCGTAGGCGCGGGCCTGCGGACGGAGAGCAGAGGGCAGCTCGCCGTCCGATAAGGACCAGGCCCGGGTCGACGGCGCGTCGTGTTCCACGCGCGCCTCAAAGAGATGTCAGCAAAACTGACGGGGTCCGTCAGGGCCGATGCCTGCCGGGTTGCGGGTAGTCCCAAGGGGAAACCGTGGCCCCTGGCATGGCAAGGGAAGGAACACGGGTGGGTTTTAGTCAGTAAAAGTCTGACACGCCCTTCCGCTCCGCCCAGAGCGGGAGAAGTCATTGGATGATTTCCCACCCAAAAAAAAAAAAAAAAGTAGAAGCCTGGAGTTTAGATTTGTGTCCGGTTGATGGCAATATATAGGCCATGTTACATAAACGTAATTGGCGAAATAGGGTTTACTATAGCTACACCACTGCATAACCCTTTAAAAAGAAACCGGCGTGATACTATGTTAAGTTTTAACATCAACGACTAGTCAAAATAAAGCCGACTCCCATAATTTTAAATTTTTATTTACCGATATGAAATTATGCCCCTTACAGTTAATGAAAAACAGATAATCATAGGATCATTTTCTTAAATTTATTGAAACACCCAACGCGACGATATCCAAGAACCGAACAACTCCATGTTTTTTTATTGAACAAAGCAAGGCCTACTAAAAAGTCGAAAACTTAAACATCAACTTTTCTCGTTAAAAGTTTCTAAGTGAATAATAAAATAGACCTTTTTATTGGTGACGCGTCAAATTTTCTCTTGATTGAGGAGCAGACATTACTTTTTTTCCATTTGAATTATTTTAGGTCGGTGTGTCCCAATGGCTTTCCGCAGTGGGAATCAATTTGCATAATTATCGAGTTTTAATTAGAGACAGTGTAAATTTATATGTGCTAATAGAGAGTTTATTTAATCCAGTGAAAATCCTGGCTGGTGTAAATGAAAATTCAGTCTGTTAAACTTTATAGGTTTGGTATGTAATCTCAATATTGAATACGCTAAACTATATTTATTTATTTTATTTAGTAAAATACATAGAGTTATGACATAATCATAATTAGAGTACAAAGGTACTGCTTATTTCTTAAGAAATATCTTCCAGTAGACCTGCGAAAGGAGAAATGAGAACTTAGGCCGTTTCCTCATTGGTCAGTGCGGTTTCGTTTGGGTATCTTTTCGGTACTGCTTATGTTCCGTCATTGGTCGGTAGGTACTCTGTACCGAAACGGTACAGCACTGCTTTCGTTTAGAATTACAAATTCAAATTAATTCTATTGCTTCTTTTTTGCCTTATTGTTTTAGGAACAAAATCATTCAAAATCGATCGTTTTGGTTATTCTGAAATTCAAAAATCCTTATTTCAGATTTTTTCCACGTCCGACTCTGAACTGACCGCATTTTTAACCGGACACGTACCGACATAAAAACTAATTATGTAAAAAAAACAGTACCTACCGAACTGTTTCTTAACAATCTGTCTGATTGTCAGACTGTAGTTGAACGATAGATTTTAAATACCGAAAACACAATTTGCAGAAACCAGAAGCGTCACACGTACCCAGGAGACCATTTGAGAAAATTAAAAATGAGGCAGTAAATTGGTCGTGGGCTCTCGTACTATATAATTATTTTACTAGCTTTTGCCAGCGGTTTCGCCCGCGAGCATGACGGATATTATCCCATGGGAACATACTATCGGGATGAAAAGCATATAGCATGCTTTTCATCCCGATAGTATGTTCCCATGGGATAAATGGGTATTTTATGTGTAATGTGGATAATGGGTACGCTCCATTGCATTGTCAACTAATTCACTATCTGCCTACAACATACGTGTCAAATCACAGTGATATTATGACGCCATTTGCATTTATGACATATATTATTCACATTATGACAATACTTTTACCCCTCCTTGTAGTATCGAGTTAACGAGAGCATGCAGCTCTCATGTTATCAAAGAACACGTTATGATAGATATCCGTTTGTTCATGCTGTGGGTTAAGGAAATGAGTAGTTTTATTTTAGTAGTGCAGCTGTTTGAGAAAGAGCTCTCCCGGGCTATAATAAACTACTATCTCTATGCATATCTTTGCCGCCAAGTCTCTGTTCCGATTTGAAGAGTATGAGTGTACGCACGAGCATGAGATGTTTCAGCTTTGTCTCGGGGATAAAACGCACTTCTCATAAATTTAGTATCGTTGATTTCTTTAAGCATATAATTATGTCCACTTTATACTATCAAACCGGCGCCGTACTGATTGTTAAAGATGTCGTGTTTAAGCTAGTGGCTCGTCGCTCGTGGCGGGGCTCGTGGCTAAGTTATAAAAGCCGCACGGGTCAATCAATCACATTAGACTACAGTCGCCGCGCTCAGTCCGTGGATGGGTGACCATATTAACATACAGAGACCCCTCCATACCTCGGAACGCACGTCTTACCAAGGGGTATCGTACTGTTACCCAGTAACTGGGTTGTGGAGGTCAGATAGGCAGTCGCTCAATGTAAAATACTGGTATAAAGCTACATCCGGTTAGACTGGAAGCCGATCTCAACATAGTTGGGAAAGGCGAATATATATATATATAAAAAGATTGAATTATAATCTTATCCTTATCCTAGTTAATTTGGAGACAGTGCAGCTTGTCTTCTTCTTTCATAGAGAGAGAAGAAGCATAGACATCCCACCACCCCCTTCCTGCCCATTATTATCTTCTAAATAATTCCCTCCACTATTTTTTTTCTCCCTCTTATCTTAAATCCATTGATGCTCAAAACCTACTCCCGTCAAGTCTGTCATTCCTCAGCATCACATGCCCTATGCGTGACCACTCTTATTCACGACCAAAAAGATTAAAACATTTATTTTTCTAGTTTTTAATGAAAAAAAATAATGAGACGATTCCTGCTAAAAGGGTGTAATGTACGACCCGGAAGTTTTAGGGGAATCGCGTGACGCGGGTTCATTGACCGATTAGGTGAATCGTGTGCTGTCATAGTTTATGTAATGGTCTTACTTTGTACGCTTCGTATTGTGTTGGGCTAGAAAGGATTATTGTGTTCATGATGCAAATAACAACCCCTTTATTTATTTTTTTGAGTTTTCATCGCTATCAAAGTAAACATGATGTATATCTATTAGTATGGTACATTAGTGTTGCGGGCATTGATGCACGATCGCGAAAATGGGCCGATAGCGGGCCGAGGCGAAGCCGAGGCACACATACGTAAGTCCATCCACACCTGGTTGCGGCGAAGGCTTTTCTCAAATAAAACGCGGAAATTCAAACTCAAATCAATGACGGACAACGATATTTTTTACTCGCCTTTATGATTATTTGTTTTTTCTTTACTTTAAACAGCTCTATTTGCAAACCAATACGATTTTTTATAAAATCTTTGATAAGTTACCTCCTTGGTTGCCACGTGTTGAAGCAAAAGATTCGTTCCATTTTTAAATAACACGACAGATAGTAATTTATTTAGCCGCTAAACACGACAGAATGGATTCATAAAAACATTGCCGGCCGCATGCTCGCGTGTGTTCCGTCAGTACAGCAATTTCGATTTATCTCGAAGCAAGTTGTTAAAATAATGCTCGAATTTAAATATTTCTCGTCGGTATTTATGAAAGTCAACAAGTTCAATAACAGAAATTGCTCACTGAATGTTGGTTTTAAAAACAAGAATCCGCAAATAAACATATTTTCTTAATTTCTTTTTCTTTCAGTAGTCAAAACTAAATTACCCCAATTATAAACTATTATCTTAAATTGTTTACTGAACAACGTATTATAAGTACTTATTATACGTTATATAATTACATTAATTCCACTTTTCCTCGAAAAATAGCATCAATTAAGAGCGACTAGAACGCATTTTCAATATTATTTAGTCTTCAGCAATGAATCCCCGTGGGTGTCGGGAGCGAATTAATTATCTGACATGATAACATAATATTAATTTCTATTTCATGATATACCTACCGTAATAATCTGAAGGTAGAATAGCGTTACGAGGAATCAAAAGCTACACGAATCTACACTAATATAATATAGAGAAAAGATTTGTATAATTGTTGGTAATGAATTAACTCAAAAACTACTAGACCGATCTTAAAAATTCTTTCACCATCAGAATGCTCTTTAGGTAATCACTGAGTAAGATAGACTATAATAATCCAAATCCTAACGAATATTATAATTAATATGAAAGTGAGTTTGTTTATTTGTTTGTAGATTATGACCTGAAAAAGGATATAGGTTATTTTTTATTCTGGATCACAGACGAAGTCGGGGGCAACAGCTAGTATAATATAATATAAAGATATCATGCGGGTAAAGCCGCTGGCAGATGCTACTCTAGAATAAACGTGCAATTAAGTTTGCCGACGAACGACTTTGACTTCAGACTTGTTTTTTTTTTTTCATATTGATCGACCCAAAACATAAACCATGTTCGATCAATACACTGGATCGATCTGAATGATCGATATCATTGATCGACTGCAAACTTGTTGCACATACAACAACGTTACTTTACGACATTACTACAATGTGAAATTCTGTAATCTGACCGGCTCAGTGCACGAAAAACACACTATTTTGTCAATTTCTTATCTAATTGTGAAAGAGCTTGAAATAATTGAAACACATAGTCTGTGTGACTATAAAAATACAGTTTTAGTTGCGCAAAACCGTTTGTGTCAGTCACCGGCACCTATTATATAGTTTCATCACTTTAGCGCTCTCAAAAAAGTAGTTCATTAAAATTTCACCTTTGATTTACATAATGGAGAAATTCTTGTTTTCATAAAATAAAATTTGTATTTATTTGAAGGATAGCTGAGAACCAGTGTGATTTATAAATTTCTTGAAAGTTTTGCAAAATGATAGGAAAAAGTACAAAATTGCACCCTTTCTTTAAGAAAATGGTGTTTCCATAATTATTTTTTTGCTATAAATATTTTGTATCGAAGTTCAAAAAAGGGTCAGCTTCGTGCAAGAAGACCATATAATGATGGTGATGATATTTAGTCATGTTCAATATCACAAGTAGTTTCTTTTAAAACGATGATGAAACGTCACTGTCGCGTCATTTTTCAGAACACTAGTTGCAAATTTCCATAAATTTTCCATTAATACTTAAATTATTCTAAAAATTCCTCTCAGCCACATGTAAAACTTAAAATCCGACTTTTCGAATGACAAACAAGTTTTTTTAAACTACTTTTCCCTTTCTCACAAAAGTTAACCAAATCAGTCGATTTCGTGCACCCGCGACTTTGTCCGCCAGCCTATAACCTTTCTCAAGAATTGGGCTATCCAATGCAAAAAGAATTTTTCCAATACGACTGGTAGTTCCGGAGATTACTCCCTACATACAAACTCACAAACAAACACACAAACACATTTTACCTCTTTATAATATTTAGTAAAAAAGAGACAAGAAAAACGAAAAATCCACACATTTTTTCCAACCACAACAAACTGCTGGTTCCGTAATTCAGTAACGACTACGCTATATAGACGAAACGAGTCTATTACTTGGCTCACCCAATTACGAACATAAAACGGCAATCCCGGATAAAATATCGGAAATTTTATTGTTTTCCCGAAACACACCAACATTAGAATAAAAGTAGACGTTAGCCTAGATCGTGCCGTAGACGATATTATCCGAGCGAAAAATGTCGGAAATCTTGAAAGCTTCCGATCGCTACACGAAAGCCCTGAGAATGCCTCCAATCTGACTGAGTGCTCTAGCGGGTTCATATTGCCTCCCAATGACTGGCTCTTTCTATATATAATTTTGAATGTGAATTTCTCCGTGGATATTCGAGCCAATTTTACGGAGAAAAGAAGTACGGAACCATATTGACTTACGTCGTATAGGAGGGATTGCCTTTATGTTTTATAATGCTCATTGGATTGAAATGTTCCACCTTTAGTGGGTTCTTGTTAGACGTAATGTATTTGTCAATTAGGGGCTTACAAAATAAATTAATGTTCGATTATTTATTCGAGTACTTAGGCCTATTCATCAATTTTACTTTCCAACAATGAAGTGAACCGACCTGTGAAAGTTGACATCAACAAACGTATTTTGTAGTGTAAGGGAAACTGTAACAGAAATCCTGAAAGAAAAGAACATAATAGGTACCTAAGTTATGTACTTACTGTATTTTACCCATTAAAAAAAAAATTTTTTTCGTTTATTTATTTTGATTCTTATTAATTTACATTTTTAAATATTTCTTAAAATAAAAATAATTAAAAAAACATTTACGAATATAAAAAATAGAGGTCCGCCGGTCTCGGCAACAGGTTTCAAGCTACCGGTGGTTAGTGCGGAAGACAGGAACCTTCTTTTTTTTTTTGGTTCGGAAATCATTAAATAACTTCTCCCACTCTCGTGTCAGACTCTCAAGGACTAAAACTCACCCGTGCTCCTTCAGTTTCCTGTACGTTGCCAGTTTGCCAGGGGCCACGGTAACCCTTTAGGACTTTTCCGCAACCCCGGCAGGCGTTGGCCCTAGCGGAACCCGTCAGTGCTGACATATCTTTGAAGCGCACGTGGAACACAACGCGCCGTCGACCCGAGCCTGGTCCTTATCGGACGGCGAGCTACCCATTGCTCTCCGTCCGCAAGCCCGCTCCTACGTTGACTGGAAATCGGCTTGGGATTCCAAGACAGGAACCTCGTTACAATGCGAGCCGTATCGAGAAGTACTTCCTTGTGAATTAGACCCTTGATCCAACCACCTAACGAAAGCCTCGAGAGATGTTGGTCGGATGTATATTTATTATATAATATGTTTCTTTTATTTCATTTAAATACATATAAATTACATTTTTAAATATTTCTTAAAAAAAAGATATTTAATAAAAAACATTTAAAAATATAAAAAATAGTCGCCCATCGGCATCAGGAACAGGGTCCAAGCTGCCGGTGGTCAGGGCTCTAGAGAGAGGAACCTCCTCACTATGCGTGCCGTGTCTAGGAGTACTGCTTTCTGAATCAAGTTTATTTATTATTTCTTTTATTCCATTTAAATACATATTATTTACATTTTAAATATTTCTTAAAAAAAAGATTATTTATTATTATTATTATAGACATTTAGAAGCGAATCCTTTTAGTGAACAAGATGCTGTAATAAGTCAAGATATTATATCCAATAACAAACTGTCCTTTCACATCACTCAATAAACAGCCAAAATTCCAATCCTTACAAGGAAATTCTATTTCCGTTAGTCTCCTTTGATCGCTGCCATTGTAATCTTTCCTCATATCTTTTGGAATTTGTTCAAACACGTATGATACTGTTACCAGAAAAAGAGAGATGTTAAAGAGAAATATTATAACAAGAAGATGCTGACGATAATCCTCTTGAGATACAGTTAGTGATCTGTTAGACTGTTCACTTGAAGGTTTTTCCCTAAATTCATACATTCTATTAATGCAAATTGACGCATCAATTTTCCTTTTTAAAGATCTGACAAAGAATGAAAGTCTGTTGTGATTTGAATAATATACTTTCAATTTAGATTGGTAGTCAGTTTACTTACAATTTAGATTGGTAGTCAGTTTGCTAAACAATTAATTTCCCTAACTTTACTTCAGCAAAAGTCACTCTGTTGTGGCAATTACACTACACAGAGATAATTCAAATTCAAATAATTTTAATTCAGGCATACACCCATGACACAAACGCATGTAAAAAAATTCAACATAAACATGCTTGGATTTTAAAACTAACGCACATATTTATAAATCTTGATAAACAAATACAACAGATTTTATTTTCACAGTTTATCATGCTGTATTCGTTAAGAAAAACCTACATTTAAAATGAGCCCTCCGCAAGGACTCCCCGGCATCCCATATGCGACTCGAGTGAGCCCTCTAGAGGGCTGAGGGCTCACTCGGCACTGAACGTGTGAATGACGAATATTACTAATGTCATAAAGAGCGAAATGGATACAGTTCATGATAATACTGATGGAGAAAAAATATGCGTTGCGATGAGAGTACCTTATACCTATGCGACAATATTAGTTACCTAAGTACGTCTTCTTTTCCCCAAACAATAATACAATAAATATTCCCAAAGATAGTTGGACAATAGTCATATTTTGGGATTCAAATTAAATGCCCTCCAATATATCATGCCCTTTGGGTGGGATTTACGATTTCATTTCGTCGGCTTATTGACTGCGTCGGGTTATTAAATAAGGTCACTGGGCCTTAATCCGACTCTGAACTACTGTACGGGGTATTTGCTAATAGAGGCAGTGATGCCAGACTTTTGTGCGGAGTTCCCGGGATACTTTCGCTTGGATGTGTGGGTGAAATGAAGCGTGCGTGTGAAAGGGTCCTGCGGTCTTTAATTGAACTCTGTAAGTGGAAAAAGTAATTTAATATAGTTTAATACACATAATTATATACATGAACTCACACCTTCTTCCCAAGAGGGTGGGCAGTAACTACAGACCGCCACCAGCGACGATTCATAAATACTCCTTTTCCTTCGTTCACGTTTATACATAAACATAAAAAAAAAACAAATTCAATAGTCATTTATTCAAACTAAGCTTAGAATCAGAACTTTTCGAATGTCAAAATTACATAAGACAGTCCTCCAAAAACGTCCACCATTCACGACTTCCTAATGCTTTAGCTGGGAAGAAGTGTCGCAACAAACTCCCCAGCAGCACATCTGGTCATACACGCACGCCCGTTACGAATACTACGCACCTGACTTTTCATAAGAACATCACCAATAAGATCACTATAATTATGTCCTTCTTAGGCGTCTGTCTTGCTCACATAATACAAATTTTTTGAGGATTTTATTATCAATATCTACTAAAACTAACCGATTAACTCACACTGATAGCAACAAAAACTAAGAAAGTTCCATGAATCGAAGCTTGCTTTTTATTAAATACTAGCGGCACCTCGCGGTCTCACCCGCATAGGTGTCGATCCCGTATAAGAAATATCAGTATAATAATTTTTATTATATTTTCTGATCTTGCGGTACTACCGGTAACAGTACCTTAAACCAACGACCAGATATTCTACTAAGATATAATAGTGATAAATTGGTAATTCTTACTGGTTCTCGGTAGCTAATCAGCTAATTTTCCATTCATAGATGATATCTCAATAGCATGGGCGGCAATATCCTCATAGCAACAATACTGCGATGAGTAATCCCGCTACCATTTAGGATTATGTTCGAAATCTACATGATTTTATAGCCTATATTGTGTAGCCTTTTAAAAGCTAATTTCAAAGAGCCAAGGGTATTCTCATAATAAGGTTAGGTTATTTTATATCATCGCTGCCCTCAAAACTGTGAAGGAAACCGGCATGTACTCAATATTTTTATTGCTTTACTATAATGTGTGCTTAGGTGGTAACTATATAATTTAGATCATTATGAACCCTGTAGGGTACAGCAAAAGGGTAAGAGAGAGGAAACCCTGTTTTAGGAGATCATTTAGTTGATATTGTGGGAGGAAGTTTTTTCTTACACATAATCAAAGTCAGGAGTTCGCGAATAAGATACTAACATTTCACTTAACTATTAATTATTTGTTGTTATGTGTTAATTATGTCTTAGAACTAAAAATTCAAAGACATGATTGTAACATCTAGCAACCCGCACTGGAACCGCGTGCTGAATTACGTCCGACTCCCACGCACAGAGAGGAGGTCTGTGTCCCAGCAGTGTAGGGATGTTGTGTGACTATGACGCTAAGGTAATTCTGCAATATTTACTAAAAGAAGAGATCATTTTATTACTTTTCGACCAAAAGGTATCAAATAAATACGTACTTAACGTTTATTCCCTCGACGCTATTACGGGTCTAGTAGAAAACTATAAAAAAAATAAGTTGTTACTAAAAGCGATACTTTTGGCGGCATGTTATTGAGAATATCGTCAGTTTCGTCACGAACCCATTACCGATTCCGTCGAGGTCTCGGCTTAAGTACCTCTGAGAAAG
Organism: Conistra vaccinii; assembly: GCA_948150665.1. Classification (NCBI taxonomy): domain Eukaryota; kingdom Metazoa; phylum Arthropoda; class Insecta; order Lepidoptera; family Noctuidae; genus Conistra; species Conistra vaccinii. Next base: position 3,058,287 of record OX411324.1, read on the forward strand.
ACTTCACTACTTGATCCCGAGTTTAAGTTTCAGCATTCCGTGTTTTCTACTACCCTTCTATATTAACGTTTCATACATTTTGAGACATCAAACAACCTGTGTTTTGATACGTGCTTTGAATTGGCTAACCGGATTATTTTATTGTAAAAGTAAAATTGTGTACAAGAAAACTACTTTAAAAAAAGTCTAAATATTATGTGTACCGAATCCTAGTCACGTAAACTTATTGAAAATGCATTTAGGTCTTCATTATTATAATATGTAGTACATTCATTATGTGTTATTACCCAGAAAAACCCCGACCGACTTACGAGTTGTAGGTCGTGGGTTCGAACCCAAGCAGGCGCTTTACTTTGTGTAAATAATTTCATCACCACTGCTCTCAAAACGGTGAAGGAAAACATCGTGAGGAAACTGGCATGTCTTAGAACCAAAAAATTACCTCTAGGTAACGGCCCCGACTTACGAGTACGACTTATAGGTCCAGGGTACGAAACCCAGGCAAGCGCTTGATTTTGTAAATAATTACATCACCACAGCTCTCAAAACGGTGAAGGAAAACATCGCGAGGAAATCGGTATATCTTAGAACCAAAAATTCGAAGACGTGACATAATACCAACCCGCTTATGGCCCACGTGGTAGATTATAGCCCACTCCCTCTCGAACAGTGAAGGCCTGAGTTCCAGCAGTGGGAACATTAAAAGCTGATTATGATGATGACATAAAACCCAAGTCCTTCTAATATTACCAAAAATTTAATCCTATCCAAAAATCACCGTGGCATATTTCAAATCTTCCTCTTAATCCCAAACCCCGAATTGCAACATCATACATATTTATAAACATATTTACATAGTTCAGTAATTCCCAAACTTTTTAGTAACTTCGCCGTTGACTTAGCCGAAAACCCGGGGACGTTTGTCGGAGATAAAAAAAAACTTCTGCCCGTATTAAAATAATAAATACGGCAAGTAACAAAACTCGACAAAAGTTATAAGATTTATTCGCACCATTAATTATTTGTTCGCCCGGAGACATAGCGTAATTATATTGTTGAGGCAAAGTGAAATCCTACGCCCCAGGCAACTAGCGAGTTGTAAAATTTCACTGGCTTTTGTTTAAATCGAATCCGATATGATGCTAATAAAAATCTTTGTGTACAAATTGTATTGACAGATGTAACATCTACTGTCTTGTACAGTTTTATGATCGAATGTATTTTTTTTTTCAATAAAAAAATATTTTTTGGTGTTTACCACCACGTTTTATTACAGTAATAGCTTTGGCTAGCGGCTGTCGGAAGTTACCACCCACGTACCCACGGGAAAATACTACTGGGATATAAAATATCCAGGTTATAAACTAGCTGTGTGCCTAAATTCATCTAAAGTTGTTCAGCCGTTTTAGCGTGAAAGCGTAAAAAACTAATAAACAAAGAAACTCACTTTCGCATTTCTAATATTAGTTAGGATTATTTGAACCTTACTTCAGTGTGAGGCAGAGATAACACATGCTTTAGGTAAGTACGTATGACTTGAATGTTTTTGATAATAAAATAATACATGATACGATAAATATTTCCTTTTTTTTCCATCCTTTTTCCTATTGGAATAACGAGTCTTTCTAAAATAAAAGAGAAGAGCAATTATTTTTCTCAAACTTAAAGTGTAAGAAAAGAAACTACTTTTCTGTGGTGATGCGCTGCAAGTCCAGAAGTATTTGTAATAAAATTCAAAGCACGTTCGTATTGAAATAAACCCGCAGCAAACTTCATGGATTTTTATTTTTTTACTCTTTAATTTTATACTCATTTATTTTTAACCGCATATTTTGTGAATAAGACTTCGACCAAATTTCGTATCCAGCTGACCAATATTTGATAAAAAAAACACACATGCAGTTCAAATCAGCCAGAGTAACTAAAACTTTAGTTATCATGCACTGTTACATGAAAAAGCTGGACACCGATGAATAGAACACAAAAACTGTGTACTACAAACAAGTTAGGCAAGCTTATGACCAAAACACTAGAATATGCGGTCCAAGTTTACCAATTTCACACGGACGCAATCCTGTAGGGGTTAACGAACCGTGTCCAGGGGACAAAAACACAATGCAGTTTGTCAAAACAGTATGATATATTGGTTAGTGCACCAACAGATTCGTAGAAACTGAAGCGTGGTATTCGTTTGGGAGAATTTTAAAACACAATTTTACAGTGAGCGATTCTGTTTGAGTCTCGTATAGGGGTGGTATGTACCTACTTAGCCGTTACGGTGAGTTAGGTTGTGTGGTTCAGACATAATATTTTATAAGTAAATAGAGAAAACTTTTTTAAGTATGCTTTTTTTTTCGATTCGTGAATTTTGATTCTTGTCGGTTCAAATATTTTTAAGGCTATGGTGGTTTTGGCTTTATCTTCTCTCGAACCCGCATGAGTTATTATTTTTAGCTTTTTAATGAAACCCGTCACAATTATGGTATACATGGAAATACAAATTTTTAATAATACTATATAAGAGTCGTCACAAAGACAGCGGGCAAAAATTTGTTACAAATAGCCAAAGACGGAGACCACTGGGATTCTTTGGAGGAGGCTTTCACCCGAGGAGGGGTTCTTGCAAACCAAATTAACTAGTATCTTAGCATTAAAATATTATTTAAGTTACAAAATAAAAATACATAATACATTCTAATATAAACGCTACATATCGCGGTTTATTATATAAACATTACCTACTTAATATAATAAATTATATTTTTGATCTAGTTTAAATAAAAATATAATTATATAAAAACTAGATCCAAGTTTTCAAGATATTATAATCAGAGATACATAAATACATAGAATAGATTATACGTCGTCATACAAATACATGCTACATGAGTTTTATTACGTTGTAATTTTGATTTACATTTTGGAAAAACATGAATTGAACGTCGAACTTTACAATATTTATTTATGTTCCTGTAAGCACATGAATGAAAAAAGACAAGTCTTTTTGATACACTGTTTGTATTCTGATTCCGTTATATAAATATCCATGAGCACTCCTGTTCCAGTAAAATAAGAATATAAAATAATAAAATTTTACTTAAAAAAAAAATCATCGAAATAAGTTAACATCGAACAATATAATCTGAAACTTGCAAATAATCTTGTGTTACAATAATCAATCACCGAAAATGTTTGCTACCAATGACAGCTTGTTAACATTCAGCCGCTTTAATGCGATCTTTTTGGCAACCCAAAATCACGGGCTGCGCCCAGGGAGCCGCCATTTTAAGATTTACGACTGACACAGCGGCATCCATTTTGTTAAAACCTACTCACGTGCAACATGCAAAAGCACTCGACCCGAAAACTCTTGAATGTACCGAAACTACTCAACGCGACACACGAAACGCGGGCCGCTGGGGGCCTTAGTAATTAAACAATTTTCATTATTTCACCACACGTTGCCCACCCCTGTGTAATGGCGATGTGTTATAGAAATTTCGTGAAATATATTTTAATGGAATCCGGGATAATCCCTCGATTAATTAACCTCATTTATTCTTAAAGTGCGGAGCGTCCAAAGTGTCGGTCCGAATGTTTTATAATGACGTTTTTATTTGAAATTCAGTTCATCTCGAGGGTGAACAATTCGATTTCGAGCATCGAATGCGAGACTAAAGGGAATTCAATATTATTTTTTGATATAATTTAATGGGATGATGATAATGAACTGTGAATCATTCGTGACATTATACAGTTCTGATTCGTTGTGCAATGCAATTCATTACTTTTATGCTTTCTGTAGGTACTAACCCAGTCTGAATTATTCAGGAATTTCAGTAGATACCTATGCTAAGGGTGATTAGGCTGATCACCCTTTGAGATCTTGTCTGCAACCGTAGAAAATGGCCGATGATATGGTTAAAAAATAATAACAAATCATCACGCCTGTATTCCACGAAGGGTTGGGTAGTGGTGTACCTATAGTACACCCAGATTTCGCCAGTTAAGTTTACGTTCGAGCCCATTGCCATCAACCGGGCACGAATCCAGACTCCAGGCTGCTACTGAAAAATTCCAGATGGAATATCCTAATAACACTTTGCCCGACCTGGGAATCAAACCCAAGACCTCATGCTAAGCAGCACCGCTCACAACCATAAGACCAAAGTGGCAGTTTCAAATAAAAAAATAATAGAATCTAAAATTGCAACAAGAATTTTATTTTATTATATCAATCTCTTTTCAATGTAAGACGTTTTCATTGGACATGTGATTTTTGTAACAACTCAATCTTCTCTGATTGGCCTCGTTCGTGAGCTTTACGAGTAGGAATAGTTTAAGGTCCCCCGAGACTGCCCTGCAGTCAATACTTCGAGAGCCACTTCCAGTTTGTAACCAATGGGATCTTGAATGTTAGAATAGTTACGAACTCAAACACGAAAGGTATACATATAAATACATGGGTACATAGGAAATTATTAATTGCACAGCATAAATTGGCATTTTTACAGCTACAATTATAATCTACTTACACAAAAAAAAGATTTGTATTTTTTAACCGACTTTCAAAAAGGAGGAGGTTCTATATTCGTAGCGTATGTTTTCGGAAGTCGGTGGCAAAAAACGAAAATTCAAAACCAAAGATACCGACTGTGCTTCTCGCATGTAGCGGATTTCTGCGGCCTTCACCAGGTCATTGGTCCTCCTTCTGGGGGGTCTCCCTACACTACGTCTTCCGGTACGCAGTCACCGTTCCAGAACCTTTCGGCCCCAGCGGCCATCTGTACTGTGAGCAAGTTTGGCAATTCTTCCAAACTAACATAAAAAATCATAATTAATTTATGTTTAAGAGTGTCTAACACAATGACGGTCTTATCGCTAAAAGCAATATCTACCAGACAACCTTATAATCGTTTTAACAACACTCTAAAAATTATATAAAAGTGCTGTTACCAAATTATCGAAGATTTTTTATTAACTTAAGATTTCTATAGTCTTTTACTCAGTAACCAACCAAAAAAGATGCAATCAATCAAAAAAGTTGAATCGCCAATCATTCATTCATGTCAATATCAATCATTCGTCAGTATGGGGGTACATTGACACATGTGCGCATATCAATTTTGAGGCAGTTCGGACATGGCAATTTGTCGTGTATATTGGATCGGATTTTTATCGGAGTCCTTTTAAAAATAGAAGACTTAGAACAAACTGGATTCGATAAAAGTGGTTTGTTGGTTACCCTAACTGGCTAAGAAATAATATTTTTTGAGTAGCAGCTGTGCTCATTATAATATTTTCAATCAATCTGCCTAGCCTTTTCCCAACTATGTTGGGATCGGCTTCCAGTCTAACCTGATGCAGCTGAATATCAGTATTTTACATGGAGCGTCTGCCAATCTGACGTCCACAATCCAGTAACCGGGTAATACGATGCCTCTTGGAAAGACCGGTTGTCAGACTTTTGGGCTTCTGACGACCCGTAATGACTGTCAAAGATCCACGAATGACAGTCGGGGGACCCAACTCAAACTCAAAGCATTTATTTCAAATAAACCAATTACAGGCACTTTTGAATTGTCAAGGGCCTACCAACGGCTTAACGTGCTTTCCGAGCCATGGAAGAGTCTCAGTATGTAGCCTATCCACAGACCAACCCCGGCAAGTGTAGCTTAACCTGATGAATGATGATGTTCGGCTGTTATTTCTTAGCCACGAGTTCTTCATTAGAAATATTTTTATTGATAAAATAAAATACCTTGTAGGTATTAGTTACCCACACAAGCAAAAATGTCGCTTTAAACGCGTTTGAAATCGGGCAAAGCTACCCAATAGTTTCGTCGTCATAAGATTAGTGTGCAGTAGAGCAGTGGTGGACCAGTGGTAACGGCCCCGACTTACGAGTTGTAGGTCGTGGGTTCGATCTCAAGCAGGCGCTTTACTTTGTGTAAATAATTTCATCACCACTGCTCTCAAAACGTTGAAGGAAAACATCGTGAGGAAACCGGCATGTCTTAGAACCAAAAATTCGAAGACATGTGACATAAATACCAACCCGCGCTGGGCCCGCGTGGTAGATAACAGCCCACTGCCTCTCACAGAGAGGAGGCCTGTGTTCCAGCAGTGGGAACATTAATATGCTGATTATGATAATTATGATGATATGATAAGATTAGAAATAGAAATAGTTTATTGTCCAGGTAATACAGTAAGCAGGTTTACATGTTAACACCAAGTTGAGACGACATGAGTAGCTTAAAATATTACTTATAGCTATGGTACAAAATATTATTTGCCAGTGAACCCCAAACTAGACAGTTAGTCTGTATCTTGGGGCTCGGGGTACGAATTCCAGAGTGGAGACTTGAAGGGTGATTTGGTGTTGTTTGGTATATCGGGTGTGTTTGTGTACGTGTGATGTGAGTGTGGTGTGTGTGAGTGTGCGTGTATATGTGCGTATTTGTTCCAATAGTGTATTGTTTGATTTAGTGTCAGGTGTCAAGTCAGGGTATCTAGATTAATTGTTCCGAGTCATCATAACCAGAGTTTTGCATCATTTCCTTTATTATTTTTTTACAACTGAATGAGGTAGTATTTTTGATTTCACAGAGTTTGCAGACTTTATTGTATGTATTAATGAGAGAGTAAGCTGGAGAGCGTCTAGCTAGCAACGAGGTGTGGTCAGGTGTTGGGATTCTATAGTTTCTTTTGCTTATGATAGATGCATAGTCGGGTCTGTTTTTAATAGTTTTAAGAGTTTTAGTGTGAGATCTTTTGAACGGTTATAAAGATTTTGTTCTACATCGTGGTAAAACTGCCCCCAGTTTTATTCTGGCTATTTGGAAGAAAAAATTAATTTAATAATCTGTCCAGAAATTACAGCAAGCAATATAAATATCAGTTGATGACGTAATAATGATGGTAGCTGATTTGATAGTTTTTAATCATTAATCATTTTAACTTCAACAAAAATAAGATTTACCACCGCCTAAAAAGCAGAGACTTAATTCAAAACAAAATAGCCCCTAAAACCTACAAAACAAAAGTGAATCCTTTACAACTGTAGTAAAAATCCTCTACAGCTACGACTGACACATTAATTGCCTTTAGACAACGAACGAAAAACGTAAAAACGTTCGTCTCTTTTAACTTCAAAAAGCTCTTTGACGCGAAACCCTTTGACGTTCACCTAAACAGCACAAAGTTCCCAACTCCGGCGCTAAAAGCAGATTACAATCAGTAATTAAAACATGGTTTCGATCATGGCTTTAAGAATTACCGGGATATTCTACCACTAATATTAATATGCTAAAAGTATTGCAAACTAGATAAAGAATAATAATAGTTCATTTTAATTGGTGAGTCTTATCTGACTTTTTTGTGAGGAGAAAATTTTCTTAGCGTGTTTTTAATGTCGGGCAAATTAATAGTTGGTCGGGTAAATCTATGATTTAGATTTTTCTTAAACTAATATTTTAACTTTGGTCGGTATTTTGCTCAGAGAAGGTAAAAGAGAGAGCGATGAATGCGTATGGATGAGATTTTTGTCCAACAGTAGGAAAATATAGATTAGATTAGAAAACTAAGTAACTTTTTGATTCTCTCGTTGATGTCTTTCGTTCAATACATATAGCCTTCGGTCATTCTTGCGTTGATTTATTTCGTTCGATACATACGAGCATTATTATGAAATTTCAAATTAATATATGAAATTGCACGAATTGTGTCTATTTGTGAAGTTAATGTTTTTGAGCAGAGTAACAATAGGCCACATACCTCACTAGTATGTATAACAAGTAACTCGTAGAATAACTACAAATGTAAGTTTGTACGCACATTCTCGTATATTATTTAAAAAAAAAATCGCCAGTCTCTTTGTCTAATTGTATGTTGGATCGCTTAAAAAGTGTTTAAAAAACACGGTATGTTCTCTGACTAGTTTTCTAGTGTGCCTATTCATTCACGCTTGCGAAGCCACGGCCACAGCTAAATCGACAACACCGAAATCTTACGATGTATATCCAGATTTATCTATTGATTGTTCCAAAACCCACTCCAGTAACGGTTTACATTCCAAACAAAGTCCATGTAGGTCTATTTCAATATGGCCGAACCACTTCAAGCGACACTGCTGCAGTCTGTGCAGTATCACGTACTACATGACTCATGCATGACTTTCGAGTATAAACAAACGCAGTACATTTTGGAGGGAAAGCGTCTGGTGACGTTTTATGCGGGCACGATAAAATTCGATATATTTTCGAATTGTGTGAGCTTTTTGTGTCGAATTTTGACCGTTGAATACTTTTTTAGATTTGCCAAGCTTCTATTTTGTATTATAATTTAATGTATTTACAAGGCAGTGGTAGGGTTATGAAAATTTACACACAACGACAATAAAAAAAAAAAAATTCACTGTTCATTACTTTTCTTTTAAACAATAGTTAATTATTCGTTCATTTACTTAATTATTTCTCATGTAGAGCCAAGTTTCTAACTCTACACGCCCCACCAATAAATCGACGGCGATCGGGCCAGAAACGGCCAAGCCACATATTTTGACTAAGGTGTAGGGCTAGTAGAGTTAGGGCGTCTAAAGTTAGAAGCTTGGGTCTACATGAGATCTGATAACTTTTTGACAGTGCAAGCCTCGTCTTGGCAACATTTTGTATGAAAATGTTTTTTGTGGGATATAGATTGTCTACAACCCTTTATTCTTGAACGAGGAAATTGCTCAGTAAATAGGTACTTGGAAACTTCTAATATTTTATAATAAACATTGCATTATTATTGTTTCCGAGTATCCGGTATGCGGAATGTTCGGATATCCGGACGCAAATTCCACTGACCAACGGTTTATTGAAACGTTTATTTTCGATGTTAACATTCAATATAATGATCAAATATGAAAACTGTAAACGTTAAATTTGTTGATAGGTTTAATTATTAAAAAAATTATATACCAGCCTATTATTGCCCCACTGCTGGGCAAAGTCCTCTTCTCATACAGAAAAAGTAAGCCTATAGATTTTTTTATATCTTATTTTTCTATATTTTTTATAATTTTTTATTTTAAATGTTGTTTGTACACTCTCTGATTTTTTTTAGGTAGTTTATTGTAAAGCCGGACCGGGGTCATACTGTATAGTTTTCCTGCCGTACAGGATTCTCACTCTTGGTACTTCTAGGTTAATATTGTTATAAAGTATTAGTATTGTTCTATTTCTTTTTCCAGCTTATTTGGGACTATATGGATAAAACTTTCGACTCCGACTTTCAACCATACATAATCAGCCTCCACTGCTGGGACACAGGCCTCTTCTCTGTCAGACGGAGTGGGTCGTAATCCATGCGGGCCCAGTGCGGTTTGGTAGATGTGACATGCCGGTTTTCTCATGATGTCTTCCTTCACCGTTTTGAGAGCAGCGGTGATGAAATAATTTACACAATGTAAAGCGCATGGCAGGGTTACCTACAACTTGTAAGTCGCGGCCGTTACCACTGGGCCACCACTGTTCTCTATTTTTTTATTAGATTATATAATTTCGATATTCCCTTTTACGACAACGTTCTTTAAAATTGTAATACTGAAAATGAAATACACGGTATAAATAAACAGCTTTTCCACATAAACACTCCGCATCAACTTCATGAAATTTGGACTAATTAAATTACAACTTTAATGGCCAACGGATATCATACTCGTAGTTCAGAAAGCTCTAAACGTATACAACAAGATCAGTAACATCTATATTTATAAGGGAGGAGGATATGTGTCTCCTTCTTTATTATCCGCCATATTTTAACTACTGTGGGCGTACTATAGGTAGTGTTGGTATTACGCAATAAAAAAACCGTTTACAGTTCAGATCAAACTATAATTCACGATCAAATTAATCATACTACCAATACACACACTGTAGGTACACGACACAACTATTCGGAACGCACGACCAGTTTCTAAACGTCTTCACTGCTTGAACCACGAACTCTGCTTAACTCCGGCTAGTCCGAGCGTTATGTTGTTGGTTTTGTCGAGCGCTGCTAACCGGCGGCGGCGCTGGCGTCCCGATTAGTGACGTATTTCCGACATAATTACGTATTATTTTAAATTAAAATCACTTTTCGTGTCTCTCAGTGTGAGCGCGATGTTCTTCTAAACTATGCAACGGATTTTGATGCGGTATGCATCATCATTTAGAGAATTTATTCAGAAATTTGTACAGTATAATCAATTATATAATTCGTATATACGTACAAATAAATAAAATTTAAGTTTCCGTTTGTAATGTCAAAATAACAGCTTCTTACTAAATTCATATGAAAGTATATACGGTACTAAAACAAATAAAAAATATAACAAATCTGCGAGTATTTTTGTTCGAGCTAATCTCCGAAACGGCTAGACTGATTTAGATAGGACTTTCAGTGGCAGATAGCTGATGTTAAAAGGAGTAACTTAGGCTACTTTTATTTAAGAAAAAGAATTAGGGTGTACACGGGCGAAACCGCGGGCAGCAACTAGTACATTAATAATAAACTCAACCAACCCGTACTGGACCCGCGTGGTAGATTACAGCCCACTCCTTTCTTCCCAGCAGTGGGAACATTATAGGCTGATTATGCAAGTGTTAGTTACTTCTCGATTGTAGCGATGTGTCATAAACTTACTACGTAAGTATAGTCGAACTCGTAATAACATTACCAACCTAAGGTTGAATATCATTTGCACGTTATTAACGGCAAGTTCTATTCGGCTATAAGGTTTCAGCAGTAAGGTACTTAATACATAATACGGGTTGGTATCCGCAACTCCACGTCAAAGCGCGTATTTTGAAAAGTATTAGATATCTTCAGTAAGACAGTTACTAAAGATTCAATTTACTGGGAACTGCTGTCAAAAGTAATAAACCAATGACGAGGCGACTAAAAGAACCTACTTCTATCTATTATGCGTTTATCTTGCAAAAACTTGAAAATGGCTCGACCGATTGTGATAAAGCCGGAACTTTCACTTCGCGACGGCAACACGCGTTGAAAGTTCCGGCTAGTTTAGACAAAACGCACATGAGATTGCAATAGCGAGATGATTTGTGATGAGATAAGCGGCCAACTAGATCCGCTTGCACTATAGTAAACCAATTTTTTTTTATCCTAACTTAAGTACAATTATTAGTATACTAAAACATTATGTCGACAAAAATCCTTCGCTGTCGAGTGGTAATGTACCCAAGAGACAGAATCTTCCAATTAGAAAAAGTCACACTGTTACTCTTCTACCTCATCAAATATAAAACCAATATATCTCTATACAGTAATACATTTCCACTACAGACTAACCTAATCATATATAATAAGACCGAGTAAAGCCGGAGACACACTGGCGCGCTGAATTATTGAACAGTGTGCCTTAGAGAGTACACGGTCTAAATGGCGTCGGATTTTTGTTCCTACAATATTCACTGAAAGAGATTAGCGAGAGCATTGAGACGAATGCCCGGTAGGAAGGTACCTAGGAAGGGTAATCTTATGGGATTAAGGAATATTAGAGGAAAGATTTCTTTTCGACCTTCTGAAAGGGTATTAATTTGGGAAGTTTTTTGTTGGGTTATATTTATGTATGTGCTATTTAATGGGTGTGCGAAATTAATAGTGTTTATTTATTGGGTCGCCAAATTTTTTTTGTATTTAATTTCTATGGTGATTCTATGTCTATATTCATGTTTGTTCATATAAAACCGTTTTCACTAACACTAGGTATAAGCACAGTTTAAATAAGTAACAGTATTACATATTATTAGAAAACGGTCGAAACGACGCGCTTTGAAATCTTATGGTAGCCACACACGTTACGATTTGCTTGCGCAAATTTAGGCTTGCGCAAGCAAATCGTTACGTGTGTGGGAAGAAATTTGCGCAAATTTCTAGGCTTGTGTGATTTTAAATTTTCGATTCCAAGCTTGTGCAAATTTGAGTTTGCGCAAATTTGCTTGAGCGTGTGTGGGGCATGTGTTCAAATTTCAGTAGATTTCTTTAACCTACCGAACGGATTTTCATACGGTTTTCACCTATGGACGGAGTGATTCATGAGGAAGTTTTATTGGCTGAAATATGACGATGAAGACGATTGAAGGTGTCGGAAAAAATCTTGTCGATTGGGAGCTTTACTGGCGTGCGCCGGGTACAATTCCGTAGTTGATCACAGGCGGCAACTGCAGGCGACGTGTCGCCGCGACAGGACTGGTTTCTATGTATTTTTAAGAAGGTGACGTGCCGACGTGTCGACGTGTCGCTAGCATCGGAAGGTACTTCATAGAAATTCATTGAAATCAGTCGTGTCGCGGCGCACATGGTTCGGTTTATTGTACCTACGTATTTTTTTTTTGTAGCGATTTTTGGTGACCACACACGTAACGATTTGCTTGCGCAAACTTAGGCTTGCGCAAGCAAATCGTTACGTGTGTGGGAGGTTTGCGCAAATTTCTAGGCTTGTGTGATTTTCAATTTTCGATTCCAAGCTTGTGCAAATTTGAGTTTGCGGTGTGGGGCATGTGTTCCAATTTCAGTCGTTTTTTGAAGCAAAAACTTCTTTGGCGGCGTTGTGCACTTTTTTTGGGATGGGTAAAAAATTTTAAACTTGCGTCAGGACACGTAACCTGATCGAAAATTCGTAAGACGGAGGGAGAGTAGAATTTGTTAGTAACCTAACAAAAAGTACTAGTCTTGCATGAATTCAAGATAGTATTTCAATCATTAGACGTTGTGCACAATATCTGAGCAGAAACCTAACAAAAAGTACTAGGCATGCATGAATTCACGATAGTATTCAATCATTATGTTATGCTACTAATAGGATTTGGATGAGGCAGATAGATAGTTTATTACCTGGATTAACATAATATTATAGGATACTGTTTTCACTTCCATCGGCAGTCCCCAAAGACTGCCCCTCATGTTTTTTTTTATCAACAATCGAGCTACCCATTGCTCTCCGTCCGCAAGCCCGCGCCTACGGTGACCGGAAATCGGCTCGCGATTCCCGACGCCCAGGGCGTCTCCTACGGCGGCGGCTAGGGGCGCGAGGTCGCAACATTTGTCTCTCCCTCGCGCGCTCCGCCTCCTCCAACTATTGCCAAAGCGTCATCAATTGATGCCATTACCGCGTATCACACCTGGACGGTCTCTAAACAGAAATGATATCACAAGCAAATTTGAGCCGTGTGTGGTCAATACCGGCGTCAAGCAAATTTGCGCAAGCAAATCGTAACGTGTGTGGTCAATACCGACGTCAAGCAAATTTGCGCAAGCCTAAGTTTGCGCAAGCAAATCGTAACGTGTGTGGCTACCATTAGTGTATATTATCAGTACGCAACAGTATTGAGTATGCGGCAGTTACGTACGGACGTGAAAGGTTTATCTACCGAGCGGCCGTAAGTAATTATTTCAAGGCCATTGCCGAGATATAATACTGTTACATAATTATACTGTAGCATAAGTGTTAGTGAAAATGGGAATTTGTGGTATATCTCACGCTCCAAGATTAAAGACCAATGCTAAAACCTATTCTATTTTTAATGTACCAAAGTAGTCGATGAGTCTTAAAGAACTATAATTAAATAAATTATAATTAAATTCCAAGGTCAAAAACGATTCCTATATACTTCACTAAGATTAAAACTATCTAATAGCGGGTTTACACTGTTGGATTTCAGTTAAACAACTTTTTTTGTTCAAAAAAAATACTTTGAGTTTGAAATTCAATTTGATTGAAAGTCTGTTCAGACGGTTTAAATAGCTTTCACCTTAGCAGTTGAACAACTAAAATCGACGCGTGTGAATCCTATATTACTGTCAATTTATAGACCTTGTCGTTTTATGACGTGGAAGTGACTTTGGACTTGAGGGTGAAAAAGCAATTACAAGGTCAACTATTTTAGAGGGGTAAGTAATATATGGTATAATTACAAAATGACTAATATTTACAAGATATAACAACTGAATCTATAATTTTATTTGATATAATCATCAGTTAATATAATAAACGATTGATATAATTTTAAAATAACTAATTTTTATAATCATAACATACATTTAATATAATATCGTTTGATATACCACTCAAAAGACATAAAACATATTTAGTCTAATATGTAATTTCTATCACAGTAAATAACCTGAGTAGATACTGTAGTTAAACTTAACTGATTACCACCTGCCAAGATGGTCACTCGCTACGCTCGCTCGCCTTCGCGCGTTAATTGTAACCTAACCTAACCTAACCCCAATGGTTCACCAAGAATAGAGGGGATCTGGCACTCGGCGGCCGCTGCCGCGGCACGCTCCCTACGGTCGCTCGCCTTCGCGCGTTAATGGTCACTGTTCTAACCTAACCTAACCCAAATGGTTCACCAACAAGAGAGGGGGGATCTGGCACTCGGCGGCCGCTACCGCGGCACGCTCCCTTCGGTCGCTCGCCTTCGCGCGTTAATGGTCACTGTTCTAACCTAACCTAACCCAAATGGTTCACCAACAAGAGAGGGGGGATCTGGCACTCTGCGGCCGCTACCGCGGCACGCTCCCTTCGGTCGCTCGCCTTCGCGCGTTAATGGTCACTGTTCTAACCTAACCTAACCCAAATGGTTCACCAACAAGTGAGGGGGGATCTGGCACTCGGCGGCCACTACCGCGGCACGCTCCCTTCGGTCGCTCGCCTTCGCGCGTTAATGGTCACTGTTCTAACCTAACCTAACCCAAATGGTTCACCACAAGAGAGGGGGGATCTGGCACTCGGCGGCCGCTGCCGCGGCATGCTCCCTTTGGTCGCTCGCCTTCGCGCGTTAATGGTCACTGTTCTAACCTAACCTAACCCAAATGGTTCACCACCGCTCGGCGGCCGCTCACGCAAGTTTTGTGTGTGTATGCAGACCAGCCGCTGTGTGCAGCCAGACCGACACCGGTTATTGTTATACCGTGAAGTTTTCTTAGAAATTGTATTGTTCGTGTCGTGTCGCGCTGGTCTGCAAAAGCCTTTAGCCTTCTAACCTAACCTATCCGAGTTGGATGGCTTTGAAATGGTATCAATATATAATTTAAACGATAGACCTAATGATTTTCGATTAAATAAACGTTATATCCAATAACGTTATACGAAATAAGTTTTAGAGTATATAAATGTTATATGTAAAGAAATTATATCAACAGTTGGTATATCTCACGTTTATTATATCTTGTGAACGTTATTGAAATGAAAATATACCAAATAACTTTATATGATATGAGACGCACCCATTTTAGAGGAATGACAAGGGTGTAAACTTCTCTCATCCTCCATAGAAAAGGGAGGATCCTCCAATCAGACGGGTGTCGTATCTAGCGAGTAACTGCCCAACGATTCATATCGGATATATTATCTCGTTCGCGCGGAAAGCTCTGCGCGATGCAGGATTTGTGTGACGTCAGGATTTTGTGTAACAGGTCTTTGATATAGTTCCCATGTGGCGATGTATTTGTATGTATTACCACCATACCCCAACCACCATACCAACCATACCATACCACCATACTATAATACGTTCCTGATTTTTTTATAGAAATTCAAAGTTATGCATAGTAGGTATAAAAATACAGATTCTTTAAAAGAATACCACTTTAATTTAACAGAAGAAGTTCTTCTACATTTTATAGCAGTTGTAATTTCAAGAGATTGTAAGTTGTGGGTATCGTTGTAGAAAATTGCGTTAACTTCAAAGTCCATATTAACAACTGTCTTGCACTCTACCTGATTGTTTTACAATCAACTAACAGCTCTAGCAACTAGTTGTTTTACTTCAATTTTCATTAGGTACCAATCTTTGTTTTTAGAAGGTTTACAATATGCATAATAAATTATACGGAATACACAACCGGGATAAAGTGATACAAAATGCAAAAAGCGCGTAAAAGTGCGAGTGGGACTCGCTCTTCAAGGGTTTCCCTAGCACCACACAATTTTTAGCAAAAAACCGTCGAAAAAATCACGTTTCTTTGTACCCAGTATAATTTTTCTACCATCATTTCATCTAGACTTGTTAATACATTAATCTACACTACTATCATAAGAGCAGTGGCGGCTCAGGAGTTGTAGGTCGTGGGTTCGAACCCAAGCGGTCGCTTTACTTTGTGTAAATAACTTCATCACCACTGCTCTCAAAACGGAGAAGGATAACATCGTGAGGAAACCGGCATGTCTTAGAACCAAAAATTCGAAGACATGTGACATCTACCTACCTCTCACAGAGAGAGGAGGCCTATGTCCCAGCAGTGGGAACATTAATAGGCTGATGATGATAATGTGATGATGACTATCATAAAGATAAAAGGTTTGTATTTTTGTTTGTAATGAATAATATCAAAAATACTGGACGGATTTTAAGAATTCTTTCACCAGTAGAATGCTATATTATTATCACTGAGTAGCATAGACTATAATTTACAAAGATATCACGCGGGCAAAGTCGCTGGCGGAAGCTAGTAAGAAATAAAGAAAGTGAAAATACATTTGATTGCTAAAAATACATAAATGTTTAATACAAAGAAAAATCAATAATGTCTTTGCGTCATTACACTTTAGAAATTCGTGGTCATTTCCAGCTACAGTTTATTATGTAAAAGTAGTCGCGACTAAGAAAACGGAATACACCTAGATTTCCCGAAACCTCTCGTATATCCCACTGCAGTGCTTCCGTCACAACAAATACTACTAAGACGTCTATTGAGGACTCGCATTAGGCTGCCTTTCCACTAGAGAGACGTGAGGGGCGGCGAAGCTAAGCTACGAAATTATGATTGTGTTAATATAACTGAACAAAAATGACAAAATTGACACATTGTCGTTTTCAGGACAGGTGCTGTTTATTAAAGTAAAATATTTAAAGGTATGTAAGAAACTTGTAAAATTGTCGGATTGTCATATTGTCGCCTGTCACCTGTCAGTTTTAAATTAGACCTAGTGCTAAATGGTACCTATAGTGAAATACACACATCAAAAGTGTCTAGGGATCAACATATATTTTTGCAATAACTTTTCTCCTGATTGATATTAATTAAAATTTTCTTTAAGGATTCATCAAATAAAGTGTTTTCGTTTGTCACAGTAACGATAAACCAAGTCACCTTTGCATTAATAAAGAAATTTGCCATTTTCCTAATAAAGGGATTTTTGACATTTGAACCACTAACATTAAAGTTCGAAAAAAAGACTGAAATAACAGTTTTCTTTAAAATTTTATTGGGTAACTTAAACAATTAATAATCCGTGTTTCTACCGCGAACACTAACAACACAAGAACATCGGTTTGGCATACTCAAAATGAGTTCATCCAAATCACGCTGTGGAATGGCCGCCCATGTTCGTTGCAACAACAAAAAAAGGTCTTCTTGCGACTGGATATATTCGGCAGAGCTCTTCTCTGTAGCATATCCCATGCATGCTCAATCGGGTTCAAGTCTGGCGACTGAGCAGGCCAGGGCAGGACATTGATGTTAGCTGCGGCGAGAGTCTGTCTTACAACTCTTGCGGTGTGCGGTCGTGCATTATCATGCATTAACTGAAATAAGGGACCGATTTGCACTTGTAGAGGAACGATGACGTCTGATACAATTGTCTCAGCATAAATTTGAGCGTTGAGGTTGCCTCTAATCCAAATCAACTCAGTTCTTCCGCCGATCCAAATACCCGCCCATACCATGATGGTTCCACCACTATAAGGATGGACTTCCTGGCAGGATTTTAATCGCTGTTGGCGTCCAGGGGTTCTCCAGTGTCGTATACGTCTTGTATCCGGTCTCATACCAAAACGAGACTCATCAGAAAAGCACACGAAACGCCATTGTTCTTCTGCCCAATTTCTGTGTTCAAGAGCCCATTGATATCGAATCCTACGATTGTGCATTGCTATAGGTGGTACCCGTAGCGGTCTTCGGGAATGAAGGTTCACTTCATGCAAGCGGTTTCTGACTGTTTGGTCGCTAATTAAGTTCCCTGAAGAGTGATGAAGCCTCACGGCTAACATCATGGCGGTTATTGTTGGAGCTCTTCGAGCTAAGATTTGAATGTATCGGTCTTGTCTCCGTGTGGTGCAGCGATACCGTCCTCCATGGCGCTCAGCCACGGTACCAGTGCTTCGGTAACGTGTCCAAAGTCGACTGATAACACTCTGACTTGTATTCAGAGCTAAAGCCACAGTACGTTGCCGGGAACCAGCTTCTATCATTCCCACGGCTCTGAGCATTTCTTCCCTGCTTAAATGACGTTGCTGCTCCATAATAACGTTGGTTTTAATCAGTAGTAGGGAAACAGTAGCACTAATAATGTCTTCAATGCGTTGTATGTTTTTATAGGGAAAATATTGTCAGCTGATTTTCATCTTTTACTCGAATTTGATTCACAGTTCCTGATTCAAATTATGAAATGCACCAAAAAGGATCCATATAAATTTATAAAATCATAAATTTATTACAAAGCCACATCTCAATCTCAAGAAATCCGCATAAAAATGCTTGATCCCTAGACACTTTTGATGTGTGTATGTTGGACGTGCTATAAGGATGCGCTTTGGGCATAAGCGCGTGTGTAAAAAAACTTAGCTTCGTTGAACCCTTTTTCACTGGAGCTTAGCTAAACTATGTTATGAATAATAATAATAAATAAATATCTTTATTTACAGTTTTACAATTTAACATAAGCCACTTGATAAAACATAATAAAATTGTCATATAATTTGAAAAAAAAACAAACGATCATATTTGTTCCCACCATAAAGGTAACCTACAATCTTCGCTACATTGCACATGTGTGGTGGATAGCCAGCTTTAGTATCCCGCAAAATATTAGCTGAAAACACTCGGAGAAAAAGTAGGTAAGTAAGAAGAAGCTTAGTTTGAATTTAATCTGAAAGCCTGTTGGATAAGTATTCAATCGCCTTTGCATGAGAGCTTATTCTTCTTATGACTACTTGAAGAGAAACAATAGTAGATTGTTTGCCAAGGGAGCAAACAACTATTTTTAAGGCGAGAGTGTTTCTTTGAATCCAAAGCGGAGCGAAGGATTCTAGAGTAAAATTCTAAAGTAGAATCCTGAGCGCAGCGAGGGTTTCAAAGTACATCACTCGAGCTTAAAATAGTGTTGCTCCCGAGGTGAACACTCTACTTTTTATCACCCTCTATGAGAAAATAAACGTGTGCAGTCCGACCCCCATCAGAAATGAATTTCCTACTCACGTATGATTTTAAACACAAAACAAAAATTGTATGACAAAAAAAGAAGGCCGCCATTTTGGATTTTAATTTTAACCAAATTCACACTTTCTCTCTCTCTCCGTCTCTTGCCAGCCTGTTACTTATTCATACAATGTTCATGATTGATCTCTTTGGTGACTAGAACTTTTACTAACAATATCAACATTCCAAATTTAGATCACTTTTAGTCCTTAGGGATTAAAAAGCTATTTTGGTCCCTGTTTACGAGGATTAAACTATGTCTTTTTGAATAGATGTGTTAAGGTGGAACTAGTCGCGGGCTCGAACTCAATGGTGGGCATGGCCAAAAACCACGCTGTCTCACCTGGCATCGTGTCCGACAGAGATAGTATCAGTGATGAGCAGTTAGAAGCTGGTCTACATGGACAACGTATAGTTCGCACGCACAGAAACACCGAACCGACCAATTTTAGTAAAACGAGCGCGTCAAAAATTACGAAAAGGCCTTTGGAAAAAAGGTTTTTCTGAAAAAACCACTGCATAAATCAATTACAAATAAAATTTATTGAAATCTTCGATAATTTTTCTGTATCGGTACGGATTTTGTTTTCGAGATTTCACATTTCTTGTATTACTTATTTACGCCCAAAGTTGCGTTAAAATTAGCAAGAAAAACGAATCTTTGTGTTCTTATAACTTTTTAATGGCTTTTTATTTTACTATTCTGCTTCCGTACAGACAAAATTAATAAGAAGACCTAACGATATCATGTTAAACTTTGAATGTACGATGTCAAACAGTGGAGTAAAACCCCTCCGAAGTTTGTATGGAAAAAATATCAAATTGTTTCACCTTAAAAAATAAAATTGTCTTTTTTATTTAACAAAATAATAATAAATGGGCATAAATATTATGATGTACATCAACAATGAAACATAGCATGAAGCATTCGTAATAAATGCTAACGATAGACGTTTTAAAATTTAACTGTCCTAATTTTTCATTTATTAAAATTACCCAGGAAAGCAGAAATGAACTGGAACTAGGTCCTTCTTAGCATCTTAGCTCAATAATGGTAAAAATACAGGTTTTGTAATTGAAACATTTGTTGTTTTGAAAAGTACCAGGGTGACAGAAATTAACAGAAAAACCCTAAACAATCTCACTAAGTTAGAATCTCATTCATCAGGATGTCATAATACTAAATGAATTAAAAACACAATATTCTGTTTATGTGTGACGAAAGTTAGTTACAGCAAGTAATTTTTTATTAATTTAGTATTATGACATCCTGATGTTTAAAAAAAATCATTGTGTTCTAGATTTATTCATTCATTCTTTCACAAATCGT
Organism: Conistra vaccinii; assembly: GCA_948150665.1. Lineage (NCBI taxonomy): Eukaryota > Metazoa > Arthropoda > Insecta > Lepidoptera > Noctuidae > Conistra > Conistra vaccinii. The sequence continues at coordinate 3,078,877 of OX411324.1, forward strand.
AAAATTCACGAGTTTACTGTTTTGTTTAACATCTGCAAAATAAAACTGCTTTATTGATTTATTAGCAAACGTAAAAGAGTAATAAAATTTGGCTCTACCAGCGAACAGATGCATTGCCATTGAAATAAAATAATCTATAAAGACTGATCCTATTTGAATAAACACGGTTTACGTTTTTGCATAAAATATTCATACTTAATTCGATTGAGTATTAAGTAAACATTTTATATTCTATCAACTAGTCGAGCTGGAATAAGATTTGACGATTATAATTTATTAGTTACACCCTGTGGTTTCACCATTATCTCGATACCGTGGAAATATCGGGATCAAAAGTATCCTATTTCCTAACTCAAGTCATGGTCGACCCATGTGCCATATTTCATCCAAATCCGAACAGCCGTTTAAGCGTGAAAGCGTAGGTAACAAACAAAAAAACTGACTTTCGTATTTATTTATAATATGTTAAGATAATTTTTTCATCTTATCTCTCCGGTTTCGCTCGAGTTAACAAAAAACGATGAATTGAAGTGCTCCTTAAATAAATTATAGAGAAATTTACAACAAAATCAATTGAACTCGTCTTTCCAGAACTTACTTTTACACTAGGAATATTGACACTTGTAATTCAGTTTTCTATCACATCTGCAATAATATGCAATACATTATATCTATAATTAATTAGTAAATTTTTTTCTTACTCCACTGGCTGGTATAATTGCTTGACCTCTGTGTGGTTTTTAGTAAAAGGTCAATCAATTTTCTGAAAGCATTGAGTAGTAGCTAGTTTGATAGTCTTATAAACTATTACAGAATAAAAAACATTATCCTCCTCTTTTAAAAGAAAAGAACAATACCCACGGACCACTTTGAGGTCAGTATCTTAAAAAGATTTTCAAGTATAAATCGTGATTCATATATACTCACCAAACTATAATCTACTAGTTTTTAATAATGATTCATATCACAAATTCTACAATTGATATCATGACTATTGATCGAAAAAGTATCGTATCCCTAGACACAGCAGTCTGTTTTAGTGCGCTTTTAATTTAATATCACGTATCTGATTTTTAAGTTGCGTAAATTCAATATGTATGTTTTCTAACCAGCTTTTAGTCTAGATAAGTAAATTCGAAGAACTTTTCTTTGCCTAGGTTTTATCTATGTATTTAAATTCGCACATAATTCGCAGGTTTTTAGGGTTCCGTAAGTCCGAATGAAAAATTGGAACCCTTATAGGATCACTCGTACGTATGTCCGAATGTCATAGCCAATTTACTCCGAATTTAATGGATTAATTAAGTTGAAAGATATATTATACATAATATATATGAATTTTCTAACAGAAACATGGAAGTGAGTAACCGTAAATAAAAATCAGAAAAGTAAAATAAATATTCTACAAACTGTACCGTGTGACACAATGAAAGGACCAACCACAAATGGTGTTATTTGCTGATGACACATCACTTATTTTTAAAGTTAACAGACATGCACAGGAGCTTGACGACGTAAATAACGCTATGCTTAAGGTCCACAACTGGTTTACTGTAAATAATTTGGTATTAAATGAGAAGAAAACTAAATGTATAAGATTCGCGTTACCGAATGTTAGAAGTAGTGAATGTCACGTTGTATTGAATAGGGAGACACTAGAAGTCGTCGAAAAGACGGTTTTTCTGGGGATCACGCTTGATTCAAAACTACAGTGGGGTCCTCACTTAACATCACTTGCAGGGCGGCTAAGTTCAGCCGCTTACGCTGTTTGGAAAATCCGCCAACTAACAGACGTGGATACCGCGAGACTGGTCTATTTTAGTTACTTTCATAGCATCATGTCTTACGGTATTTTGCTGTGGGGACGGGCTGCAGATATTGATTCTGTCTTTGTTCTGCAAAAGAGGGCTGTCAGAGCCATCTACAACCTCCGCAAACGCGAATCTCTAAGAGAACTGTTTAAGAAAATTAACATCATGACGGTACCCTGTCAGTATATATAAGAAAACATTGTGTATGTTCGAAAAAATCTACATCTTTTTCGTAAGATAAGTGACAGGCATAATTTTAACACTAGAAATAGGAACAAATTAGATCAACCACGTTTCAGATTATCTAAAGTACACACTTCTTTTATGGGGAACTGTGTAAAATGTTATAATAAAATACCACTCGATATTCTTCAACTAAATGAGAAGAAATTTAAAACTTGCATTAAACGCACACTATGTAGGCAAGCATATTATAAGTTGGATGATTATATTGTAGATAAAAATGCTTGGCTTAATGCTGGTCCTGCTCCACAGCCACTTGGGCTCACTAGTTGAAATTATTGTATTTGGAAGAATTGCTACCCCTTTTCTTATTTTTTTATCAATATATTTTTTTTATCTGACGTTATGAACTACATGTTTAATTTTATTTTTTATTAACCAATTTTTAAATTTTTGAATATTTAGTAGTAAATTAGTCGTAAAATGATATTAATTTCTGAAATACATTGCAAACTAAGTTTTGTATAATTTAGAAGCATTTTTTCAGTTTTTGTAAATGTGAGTACCATGGGGCTGTTTATTATGTTATTATGTTTTATGTTGACTTGAAAGAGCATGGCAGTTGAGAGTTTGTCATGCTCACTTAAATGTCTCGCTGATGGTGGCGAGTGTGTTGGATCATTCGGTTCCCTACAAAATGGTTGAGTTGGATGGTGCTGATCCACGCGTCATGTTCGTGAACGGGCGCCGTCAGTTGAGACTGGTCATCTCTTTTCTGCCAAGGCTTATTTTAAATCTTATATTTTGAATTGTTTCTGTTTTTTTTCTCACATTGTTCTCACATATAGAAGCAAGAAGAATAATGTACCCAGGATTTTGTAATATTATCTTTATTTAAAAGAGTGTCCTGGGAGTTTCTTGCCGTAATTTAAGGGATGGGTTACAATTTTTTTTAAATAATTGTAAAGTTAATTAAGAAAAAAAATGAAAATTGTACATTCAACAATTTTTTTAAAACATATAGAAAAAAGTTATATACTTATATGTATAAGAAGTTTATAGTCTTAAAAAAACATAGTACATCTCTAAATATTGTGCGAATAAACTTACATTCGCAGTTGGAATGTATGATTGAGAGGTGATGAGGAGAGCATGATTTTCAACTACAATGTTAAGTTGGTTCTTGGGGTAGATTTCATCCTAACTACGGAACCCTACATTGTCGTGATCTAACACGCAGTTTTCCGGTTTTTTGGCTAAATTTTACACAATTTTACTCAAAGTTTATTCACGGGTATAAAAGCTAGTTTTAACAATAAAAAAAATCCTAACAAAAAATACTAAATCGTCATAAATCCAACGTGTAAAAGCGTGCAGCTACAATGTCCAGGTAATCTCGTTAGCGGCGCGACACCAGATACGGATTGAGAGCGCCTCACTGAATTATTGATGACCAGCTACTGCGCTCTGTGCCTCTGATATAGTAATGACTCCGGAATTTTTATGTGGACTATACAGGTTATTTCATTTTGTCTAAACTTGTTTGATTGATGCAGTTTTCGTTTGGGTCATGTGGTTTTGGTTGGTTTTAATACCTTAACTGAATTTCTGCCATACTTGCATAAATGTCTACTCCATGCCTCTCATGTCCAGGGCCCAAATAGAACTGATGTTGGGACAGGTTTTCCAAGAAAAAAAAAATTGGGCCATTTTCAAACCAGGTGCTATTGACAAAAAAAAATCTGTGACGAAAACTTACAATATTGTCAGATTGTCGAATTTATTGCCTGTCGGTTTTTTTTAATAGGTCCCAGGTGACGATATTGTGAACCCATCGCTCTTTGTCATTTTTTTTAGCTTAATCTATTCGGTCAATATATCAATCATTTATTAGATCTGATTTGATTTGTCTAATAATTAATTAAATTATGCAAAACTTCCTCGCTCTCATATCAAAAGCCTGACAATAACAGCTTTTAATCCACAAATATAAACCCTTAACCTTCAGCTGTCATTCGAATTCGAATTTTAATTGTTATGCCCACCTGATGTCCACTGTAACGGTCAAGACTCATGCTCTTCTCTGTTTTAATCGTTGGTGCGTTACGAGGAAGAAAATTAATAATATTTTAAATTTTTTACGAAGCAGTTTTATATAGAAGAATAAACCTATAAAGGTATGAGGAGCAGGGTGTAAAGTTCACTCATCCTCTATAGAAAAGGGCGAATCCTCCGACCAAACGGGTGTCGTGTCTGGTAGGCAACTGCCCAACGATGGGGAAGTTACATGTATGCAGATCGCGCGGTAAATACTGTTTGTGCGATGCAGGATTTTGTGTGACTTTAGGTCTTAGTTGCATAGTTCCCATGTAGCGATATAGATGCCACCATAAATATACTAGGTAGTTCTGATATTCCAACTAACCTAGTTGGAACATGCAAGTTCTGAATTAGTCAAAACTGAGAGAATGATGCTCAGTGTTGACTAATTCAGAACTCGCATGCTCCCATCAGTTATTATTCCTCTACCGACCCACCACATAGCCAACCAAAAATCAATTCTAATACACTCAAATCTGAAATTCGATCAGCTCCCAATATTCAAAACTTTATTTACGACGACTAATTCAGTATTCCATCAGGGATGCGTACATTGAATGTGTTCGCGTATAAATCAGAGATTGGACGAGATCGCGGCCGGCTGTTTGAATTATTGATGCCAAATGTCCGACGAATTGTGACTGGTGCACCTTCATTCATTCGTTTAATTTTATTCATAGGCACTTTTATGGTGGATTCGTGTAAGTAATTGATGAGAATTATAGCTTACAACGTGTTTAATGTCAACGTTGTAAGCTATAATTCTCGATGTCATTATTTGATCAAAAATTCTAGGTTTAAGGTGATGATAACCGACATTAAAATTTAATGATTTTATACTGAAGATCACGTCTAAACGAGTAGTGATTTGGAAAATATATGTTAATTGATTATAACTTAATAAATATTATATTTTAGATTATGTTTATATTACAGAGTGAAATTAATTTGTAAAGTTATGTCTAACACGGATAAAAAACTGAGAATCATGCAAAATCTATCAAGCATATTTTTTTTTCTGAAACGTTCGCCATTTTAAAGATGATTTGATTACTGATCTTTTAGTATACGTGTTTTATTAAAATATCCTGATAAATTAATGATGCGACTAAAATGGGACAGCGCTCCTTGATGGACGAGTCCTATTACTGGCTGGACATACGACGCATTGCGTGACCTCAGTACAAAACACGCAAGCTAACCAGTCAAGATCACTGGCATTATCTGTATCTTAAGCTAAAGGAAAAAGTTCGCCTTTTCACTGTGATGATGATGCGCTTTAGTTTCTGCATAGATAACTTAACAGGTTCACTGTACACTGACCATATACCGTCCATACCAGTCCACAGACCGTATGTACGATTTCTAAGCCATCTGACACTGTGGACGTAAGAAGAAAGTCTCTTATTTAATGCGGACTTGCCCGAACACGTCATCATAACCCTGGGGCTACACTGTCGCGTTATCGCGAACTTTACTTCGCGCGCTCTCCCTCGCACACCACTCGATGTCTCGCTGAGCAACAGAGTGCGGACGAAGTAAAGTTCGCGATAACGTACCAGTGTAGCCGTAGCATTAGGATTATAAAAAGTGATGGGACACAGGGAAATACTCGGTTTTTTATTTTTTATATAGAGTATGAAATATAACTAGACTTATGGACTATTCCCACTCTGGAGTCCGGACAGTGAAGAAACGGATACTTTATTTCAGTTTTGTCTGACCTAAAAGTCAGCAACTAGAATCCACAAAGCTACACAAGAAAGAGGGAAGAGGAGGAGGAGGGGGGAGGGGATTTTCGATTTAAAATATAAAAACAACGAAACTGCACAGAGCCAAACTTAAAAACACCAAATCCAACTATTGGATCATGAAAACCCGTCACAACGGATCCGATGTAAAGGAAAATAGAATCTGGATTGTACGATACGGAGATACAATAACAATCATGGGAACAGATAGACCGAATGGAATGGGGTCGTCCGTACTACATGCAAAGGTATCAACCTTCGGCGAAGCAACCATATTGAATCGTTCAGACATTTGTTTTGTTAAAATTCAGCTGAACGTGAAGCAATTTTTAAACAAATTTGACGAGAGATTGAGGATTTTTTTTCTTCTGCGATCAATGGACTTTATAAAGAATTAGAAGGAGCTTTTTTATTAGAAATTAATGTGCGTTCATACATTGTTTTCGTAATTTTACGTCCTTTCTACACAATAAGGTATGTCAGTTATAACGTTTAATCTTAGATACCTAGTATCTTCTTTCTTTTACAGTGGTTAGCGACTAACCTGTACCCTAATTACGTAATACACGATCAACCGCAATCTGAATCGCTTTGAACCAGATTGCTAATCCATTGCTTCAAAAGTTCTAAAATAAATTCTGCTCAGCAACGTAAATAACGCAATGAATGTTGTTGAACTGTCAAAATGAAACAAATTAATCGGAATCGTTTACGAAAATGTGTTGCGTAATTAGATAGCTGGTGTCAAAGTTTTTTTACAGGCGACGACATGTGAAGCCAAGTCAAAGGCATGGGCCTTTGACTTGGCTATCTCTCAGGCATGCCGGTTTCCTCACAACATTTTCTTTCGCCATTTTTGGAGCAAGTGATAATTATACAATACTCACATGAATCCGAAAAGATAGAGGTGCGTGCCTTGGGTTCGAACTCGAGACCGACAGTCCGACGGCGACGATCATTCCACTGGGCTATCACTTGACTGCTACAAATATAGGCTAATAATTATGACACCAAAACAAAATAAAGATAGTAGAGTAATAAAATTGCTAATTCCGGGAAACAAATACTGGGTGTTTAACAACGACGACACCACCGTCAAAGAAATTGATTAAGAAATTATTTCAAACAAAAATAGAAGGTTACAAAAAAATCCCTACGTGGTACAAATAGGCAAAGCCCTGTAATTATGTAATTATAGTACGTACCAACATTAGGCAATAGGTAAGCAGTTTATCATTATTTATGTCCTCATTGCGGTGTTCCAGTACATAATTGCTCTACCTATATTACCGTAAGCTACACACTGGTAATTTATTAGGTACACTGGTACACTTATGGTGGATTTACCTATTGTAATTATCGTATTGGTGTCAGAAATTTGAAATAGGAGAGAAATAATGTTTTCTTAGAAGCTTCTTAATTATGTAGAAAAAATTTCCGATGTTGAGTTATAATGAGGAGTTCAAATAAGGTCAAGTAATAAAGTGTATTCATATATCGGCGGAAATACTTGTCTTTTGTAAATATTCCTATTATTGGTTAATAAAATGATTTTGAAAATAGAAATTGGTGTCACCTTCTCAAAAACTTCTTGATTTATTTTCGTCCCTACTCCAGCAATTTTAACTAACAAAACCCTCTTAATGACCTCAAATTAGTTCAAATAATACCTGAAGGTACGTACCGTGAGAGCAGTGGTGGCCCAGTGGTAATGGCCCCGACTTACGAGTTGTAGGTCGTGGGTTCGAACCCAGGCAGGCGCTTTACTTTGTGTAAATAATTTCATCACCACTGCTCTCAAAACGGTGAAGGAAAACATCGTGAGGAAACCGGCATGTCTTAGACCCAAAAATTCGAAGACATGTGATATCTACCAACCCGCACTGGGCCCGCGTGGTAGATTACGGCCCACTCCCTCTCACAGAGAGGAGGCCTGTGTCCCAGCAGTGGGAACATTAATAGGCTGATGATGATGATGATGATGACGTACCGTAAAATGTGGCAAAACATCTCTACTATCAAAACACACTCATATAGATTTCAAAATTTTAGTTTTTAGTAATTTTACCTTTAAACCGCATTAAAAGTCATCGCCCATTATAACAGCACCGCTCCAGCACGGCAGCGCCCCGGCACCGCCTCGAAAAATCTAGTCGCCAACGCGCCGGAAGCAAGGCGACGGATAGTCAACGCGCCGTAAGCAAGGCGACCGCTAGCCGCCGGCACGCCACCGGCGAGGTAACAGTTTATTGTTTATTCACAAGCAAGGCGTCACCGTGCGGCCGGCGAGGTGTCACCGCGCTTACGGCGAGGCGTCACCCCGCAGACGGTGAGGCGCCGGTGAGCGGGCTCCTCGCTTGAAGCGCGCTGTCGGCCCGACGGGTGACGGCTCGCGGGTCGCTCGCTGCAGGCGAGCCGTCCACTATTTTGTTTAGCCATCGTAAAATAGACTTTATTACATTTGACTTACAGTCCTAACTTGATTGACAAGTTCTTTGCCGTGTCAGAGGCGTGCTGCTGTAATGAGCGGTGACCTTAAACTATAGCATTGCACCACGTGGGACATCATAACATTATAGTGTGGTTTTTGTTTCTCGCCAGTCATTTAGTGTCACGGGTGAATTGATGGTGGCCAATAATATTATCTGCCGGGAATTATAAGCGACGTGTTTATAATTTTATTCTCATTATATTATTTAGTTTCTTTTATTCCAGTGCCATTCACCCTGATCAGCACGCATCTATGTGTTAGTCACTACTCATCTGATGTTGTCAACCCATTTTGCTGCAGGACGACATACAATTTAGTCTATGTAGGATGATATTTTTTTCCTCACTATTTCCTGAAATTTGTGGGAGTAATTTCGTGAAAAGGGACGGAATTGTGTAACAGGAAGCCACGAAAGCGCGCGTGCTAGAGTTGGCCATCAGATGGTACCAACCGATTTTCCAAGAGGTTTAGTATTGTCAGCCAAAATGTGAGATGTTACTATGCGACTACCTGTAAGGCTCGCTCGTTTAATTTTTCACGAAAATACCTTTAACCTACTTCTAAAAATTCCTCATAGAATACAAAAAAAAACCTTAATCAACACCGAAAATAATCAAGTTGATTAAAAATCAATTAATTAAGACTTTCTTGATCGAACGGAATTAAGAATGAAATGGAACGAGTAACAAATTGAACGCGATCTGCGGCAAGTTAGGAGGCAATTAGGTAAACTTCTGCCTAATTAATTATTTTGGGCTCAGCCCCGGTTTCGATGACGTAATATTTTGATGGTTCAGTAATAGAGTAGATGCTATGAGATGCATATTAACTTGACTGCCCCCGGAGGAGAGGGTAATGTTTTTCGAGAATATGTATGTGTGCGTGTATACGGGGTGGCAGGGACATCTTTTATCGTTCGTCTTTTTTTCGTCGGTTATTTAAAAAAAAAACAGGTGTTTCATAGAAAAGTGCAATACCTACGCGGTCAAAATGTATGGAGCAGCTGATTTTTTTTAATAACCGACGAAAAATTTCAACGCATGGGGGTTCAGAATCATGTACTGAATCCATGGTAACCGGCTTCGCGTCGATGTCTCTGCCACTCTGTATATTCATTTCTTTGGCACGTTAGGTAGCCTAAACGGCTCGATGGATTTTAATATAATTATTAGGTGTTGTAAGATTTGTCTTAATTGTTAGAGTGATCTAGGCTATTTATAATATTTATATGTTATAATTGCATCTGCAATAACTTGTGGATTGTGGCCAATTAATAAAAGCAGCACGGGTTGATCGTTCAGGTCAAGCTACAGTTGCTACAGTTGGTCCGTGGATGGGTGAGCATCGTAACATACCAGATAAAGATGCTCACCCATCTCTCCATGCCTCGCATGCCATGCCATGAAATTTTATGAAATCAGATTTTAATTTTGTAAGATCTCGCTCAGGCTCACAATTAAGGCGACGAAAACCGACTTTTAATGATTATAAACCTAAGATCACGTCTCAACGAGTACTTATAATGATTTCGAAATAATTTATGTATTAAATTAGAGCATTCTCTTAATAACTTAATATAATCATATGAATATTTTAGATTATTTTTGTATTGCATAGTGAAATTAATCTGTAAAGTTATGTCTAACGCAGATAAAAAACTGAGAATTACGCAAAATCTATCAAGCGTACATATATTTCTGAAACCAACCATTTTAAAGAGAATTTAATTATTGATCTTTTAGTATGAACTTTACGTGTTTTATTAAAATAACTTTTATTTTATGCATAATAAATTAATAATGTGTCTAATTTGGGACAGCGCTCCTTGATGTTGAGTCCATTACTGGCTGGACATGCGACGCGTTGTGTGAGCTCAGTACAGAACACGCAAACTAACCACTCAAGGTCAATGGCATATATCTGCGTCTTAAGGCCCAAATACGTTATTAAATTAGAAAATTGACATTAAAGCTATTTTCAGACCAGCGCGATTTGTCGCGCGACGCGACACGAACAATACAAAACTTCACGGTATAACGATAACCGGTGTCGCGTCGCGCGACAAATCGCGCTGGTCTAAAAACAGCTTAACACTTTATAAAACTTGTCTCGTTCAGTGTCCTTGAATGCATTAAAAAGAGTACCTAAGTGACAGAAGTTTTCAAAATCACACAAGAATGAAAATGTATGGAACGCCCACATAAAAGGGCAAAGTACAAGGGACCCCGTATTCGCACATTTCGCATGTTTCACGGTGCTCACTCAGCTAATTAAGTTCTTTAGCTCATTTTGATACCCCTCACTTTTAATTGAGATGCTTAATCAGAGGCTTAAATGATTTATCAGGGCTACAGCCTGATGTATTATACTGTCTTCACGGTATTTTAATGTAATTGGTTGCAATGTCAATGCCCCACTGATATTTAACTGGTACAAATTTTAAAAGCTGGTAGTATTTCCATTTTGAAATTTTTTTGCCATCTAGGATTTGCTTGGCGATTTGAAAATGTCTTGAATGTAAAAATAAACCATATCTATCACTCTATGGCAGAACTAAATCCAATAGAGTAGTGTAGTATAATTTTTGTGATCGAAGGGTTCGTGGCTAAGTAATAACAGCCGCCCGAATCGATCGAGTGGGTTAAGCTACACTTGCCACGGTCAGTCCGTGGATGGGTGACCATCTTAACATAGTTACCAAAACCCCTTCGTGCCTCGGAAAGCACGTTAAGCCGTTGGTCCCAGCTGTCATTCTTGGATCTTTGACAGTCGTTACGGGTCGTCAGAAGCCCGTAAGTCTGATTAGTTTTACTAAGAGGTATTGTGTTACCCAGTTACTGGGTTGTTGAGATCAGATAGGCAGTCGCTTCATGTAAAGTACTGGTTTTCGTCTGCATTCGGTTAAACTGTAAGCCGACCCATGGATGGAAAAAAGCTAGGCAGATTGATTGTATAATTTTTGCGAAGTGTATAGAGTGCCGCGAGTTTCTTGTGGCACTCTAGTGTCACTGCCTCGGCCCGGCTAGGGTGCCGTGAGCGTTGCATTGTCACTGTCACTTGTTATTTAGGTTAGAACTGTGACCACACAACGCACGAGCCGAGCGAGCATAACGAGCGGTGCCGCGGTAGCGGCCGGCGAAGTGCCAGGGTCCGTTTAGGCACAAGAGAATGTAATGTTTTGGGAATGTGGTGTTTTACAGCGATCTAACCTCGACAATCAAACAAAATACCAAGTGACGTGACTTAGTGACAGTGACAATGACAATCCAATGCTTGCGGCACTTTGGCCGGGCTGAGGCGGTGTTACTAGGGTGCCTGTAGTGGCACTTTATCCGATAGGGATAGAGTGCCCCTGGTGGCACTCTATACACTGCCTAATTTTTGTTAAATATTTCCTAGACTCCATCTAATTTTGCCTAGGACCGCCAGGTTCTTAAAAATATGACCGGCTTATAAGGAAACACATATAGCTCATAGCTTATTCAAATAATCATTCAACTTGCTTGTAGAGATCCATACGCCAAGCTGAAAAATGTAATACCCCGTTTGAGAGACGGAACCCGGGTCCCTTCAATTAAAGTAAATTCGCTTGCGGTGGGGGGGTGGGTTTATCAAATATATCATGCAGTGTAAGTTGTGCACCCACTGTGATATTGAGGGCCGGGATTAATAAACGTAGCTTAGCACGTACATTACCTTAGATTATGTTCCTGTCTCTATCTTGCACTTGTAGTTTGACAGTTGCGCGACTGTGACAGGAATAGTGCTTAGCCAAAGCATGTGCTGAGTAACGTTTATTAATCTAGGAGGGTTGTGAACATAATTATCAGAGCGGTAATGCCTAAAACGGTAAGCAGGTAGACAGGGTTACTTTATGCGCATTAAGTGTCAAACCCATCGATGTTCCGTTGCTGAATAGTAACTATGTATTAATTTATCTCTGTCCCACACCGAAGTAAAGTACAGGGATCTTTATGACCTAACCAGAAGGAAGACATCACCACCATTCTCCTGCCTTTATCCCAATTTATTTGGGGTCAGCGCAACATGTCCCATACTTGTCTATTAGTCGTCATCTCGGTAGTCACCCACTTTCTAGCCATATATCATCTTTCACACAGTCCATCCATCGTTACATTGGTCTTCCCCTACTCTTATAGCCATGTATTCATACTCAAAACTTTCTTCACGACCTTTTCCTCATTCCTCCGCATCACATGCACATACCATGACAACCAATTTTTGCACATCTTTTTGATTACCGGTGTCACTTTCAAGCTCGACTCCCACCGTGCGCCATATCGCGCACGCGCACCAGCCCGCACGAGGACGCACCGCCACGCACGCGTCTTGCGCTACCACGCACGTTAAGCCCGACACCCACCGTGCGCCATATCGCGCACGCGCACCAGCCCGCACGAGGACGCACCGCCACGCACGCGTTTTGCGCTACCACGCACGTTAGGTTTCCCACGGTGCGTCGTGCGGGCTGGTGCGCGTGTGTCCGCGATATGGCGCACGGTGAGAGTCGAGCTTTAGGTTTCCCACGGTGCGTCGTGCGGGCTGGTGCGCGTGCGTCCGCGATATGGCGCACGGTGGGAGTCGGGCTTCAGACTTTCTCTTAAGTAGGTACTCATTTATTGTTCTATCCATTCGTGTAACACCGCACATCCCTCTTAGAATTCTCATCTCAGCTTCATGCAATTGGCTTTCATTCATCCCTTTTGTGGCCCAATATTCTGATCCATACAACAACATTTAGAACGAAGATAGTGTTATTTATAAAATGTATCTTAGTCTTATGAACATCAAACTGCATAATATCCAAGTCCGAGCAAACAAATAAGCGAAATAGATCTTCCCGGATTTCGATTTTTGTTCCAATACGAAAATCGAATCGAATCAGAAAAAAAAATACACTGAACCACCATGCCATTAAGGTCGTCGAATCAATCAATCTCAATCCGACGATTGTTACAAGGTCGGAGGCTGCATTCGACAAATCGTCAATAGATGGCCGTTGCCTACAGTTTTGTTTGACAAAAGTTTTCCATTTGTCACCCTTATTTATAACGTACTAATCACTTTAATCCCGCACAGGAGTTGCGTTTCCAAAAAAAGCGGGCAAATGCGAGTCGAATCACACATCAAAGGTTCCGTACCACCGTATAGTATTTGGGTTTATGCCAAGTCGAGGAACAGTAGACAGTGGACGCCATTTTTGTTCACCGCCAATTATGCAATAAGTACAGACGTGCACACAAGAACTTGCACATGGTGTTCATTGATTTGGGGAAAGCGTATGATAGAGTACCTCGGGATACGATGTGGTGGGCCTTGAAGGAAAAAGGTTTGCCCGGGAACTATGTAGAGTTAATGTGTGCTAGGTACAATTGATCTCGTACCTACGTCCGGTCAGCTGCTGCTGACAGCACCGACGAGTGTGGCGATAGGCCTACAACAAGGATCGGCTTTAAGTCCTTCCTGGTTATTATGGACGCTCTGACGTCAGACATAGATCAAGAGGCACCCTGGTGCATGTTGTTTGCTGACGACATTGTTCTTGTCAGTAAAAATGGACCTAAGATCCAGAGCAGATTGGAGAAATGGCAACAGAAGCTGGAGAATGTTGGTTTGAAAATCAGCAGAACCAAAACCGAATATAATAAATATTCTACAATTTTGGCAGAGTGTCCAGTTCTAGGGCCATAGCGTTTGATGGCGCGCTTCTCCCGGTCTGCTCCGTCTTTCGGTATCTCAATTTGCTAGTGGAAAATGATCTTGAAGTTGATCGGCATCCAAATTCAAAATCTTAATTCTGTGCTTAACAAGCACAAAATTAACACTGTATGGATGAAATGGCGGCTGGTCCCGGAAACAATCTACGACTCCCGCATTTCCCTTAAACTTAAGGGGAAGATTTATATAACAATGGTTAGATCAGCTGTCTTGTATGGATCAGAATATTGGGCCACAAAAGGAATTAATGAAAGGCAATTGCGTACAGCTGATATGAGAATGATAAGGATGAACATGTGTAGTGTTACGCGAATGGATAGAACAAGAAATGAGTATATAAGAGGAAATCTGAAACTGATACCGGAGACAAAAAAGTTGTCATGTAATGAGTAGGAATGAGGGAAATATCGCATGTCATCAGGAAAGTTTTGAGTATGAATATGATGAATGTTCATATGAGCAGGGGAAGACCAAAGAAACGACGATGGATGGACTGTGTGAAAGAAGATATGGAAAAGAAAGAAAGAAAGAAAATACGTTTAATTGCGGTAAACATGACGCATAAAAAAAACACAAAATAAAACAGTAAACAAGTTGAGGGAAAATATGGCTAGAAAGGGAGTGACTACCAAGATGACGACTAATGGAGAAGTACGGAAGAAAAGAAAATGTCGCCGATCCCAAATAAATTGGGATATGGGCAGGAATATGACCATAATCTTTTAAAAAGACACATTCGTGTAACAAATGGACGGACGAACAGACAACGAAGCCTTAGTATAAGGGTCCCGTTGGCACCCTATGGATGTAGTGACCTGCAAAATAGGAGCTGTGCACCCTAAAAAGTCGAATTTCCAAAAGAATTCTGGTGTCAAGCTTACACGCGTTTAGGGATCCTTCTTTCAGTAATTTTTAACCCATGGGAATTTACATTTATATATTAAAACTTTATGCACAAGTAATACCTTATAGATTAGAGAGTGGTAACGGCGCCGACTTACGAGTTGTCTCACAACATTTTCCTCATTCCTCCGCATCACATGCCCATACTCTGACAACCGATTTTGCACATCTTTTCAATTACCGGTGCCACTTTCAGACTTCCTCTTATGTACTCATTTGTTATTCTATCCATTCCTATAACACCGCACATCCCTCTTAGCTTTCTCATCTCAGCTTCATGCAATTGGTTTTCATTCATCCTTTTTGTGACCCAACATTCTCATGCATACAATAAAATTGTAAACCAGAAGGAAGTGTTATCAATAAAATTTATCTTTGTCTTGTGAACATGAGCAGTGGTGGCCCAGTTGTAACGGCCCCGACTTACGAATTGTAGGTCGTGTGTTCGAACCCAAGCAGCCGCTTTACCTACTTTGTGTAAATAATTTCATATCCACTGCTCTTAAAACGGTGAAGGAAAACATCGTGAGGAAACTGGCATGTCTTAGAATCAAAAATTCGAAGACATGTGAATCCGCACTGAGCCCACGTGGTAGATTACAGGCCACTCCCTCTCACAGAGAGAAGGCCTGTGTAGTGGGAACATTAATAGGCCTAAATGCTTTAGTCATTGGTAGATCATACTCAGTGATTAAGGATTTAATGCGTTGTAAGTCACTCTGACCATCAGTTAGATAGGTAATCAATCAATAAGTCAGTCACGAAACGGTTGTATATAATTTTGTAGCTATGATAGATTAATCCTCTCACCATTAAAAGTGTCAACATTAACGTTTTTAAAAATATCCTCCAAATCGGTATGACGTGAGTCATTAGTCGTCCCCCAAATAGTAATTATGAAACGTAGAAAGTCCATTTCGAATATTGATTGCTCAAATGCTCATACCATAAAGCGCAGGCCACACCGCCAGCTAACCTTGAGGGCGAATATCGTTTCACCTCTTTACATACTTCGGTTCACACTGCTTTTTGCTTAAAGCGCAGGCCACACCGCCAGCTTAGCGGGCGGAGCGGGCGAAGCGAATGAAGGAAACTATACAAACTACGCGAAATATTGTAGCTCGCGGTGTGAACCGAAGTATGTAAAGAGGTGAAACGATGTTCGCCCACCCGCCCGTCAGCTGGCGGTGTGGCCTGCGCTTAAGGCGGGTACTCACTCTCTTATGGTTTTATAGCCATGTTAAACGGTTGTTTTTAATTCATCAGTTTTATTAGGTCTTTTTTTAAAAATTTTACCTTTTTTCTAGATTAAAACTATCTAGATAAACTATAAAAATAAAAGTTTGGTAAAAATGATAAGTACATACATAATAAGCCTATTAATGTTCCCACTGTTAAGACACAGGCCTCCTCTCTGTGAGAGGGAGTGGGCTGTAATCTACAACGCGGGCCCAGTGCGGGTTGGTCACAGTCATGTCTTCGATTTTTTTGGTGTGTCTAAAATAGACTTGAGGTCATTAGGAAGGGCTTTCACTAAGGCCTATCGTCCACAACGCTACTCAAAAGTAAACTTAAATCATGAGTAGCCATAATGTCATATGTCACAAACTCACAACAAAAAGAAAGAAAGAAATCACGTAATTTTTTTTCAACACTAGTATTTCGGTGGGTACACGACGCGACTTACTAACGCGTTATTAACTGGTTGTGATTGGTTACGTCATTTTTTATTTGTTTAATTGGTGATTTGAGTTTGTAACAGGTTACTTTTGAGTAGCGACGTGGACAAAGGGGCTTAATTATCGGCCGTTGAAATCCCTCTATCTCAACCTTTTACCTCTTTCTCTTATTTTGTTAAGAGAAAGAAATAGTAGAACAGCAACGTTTATAGATCTATGTTCAATTACTCTAACAAGGTACCTATTCTTAGGGTAATTGAAATAAAATATTCCAATCAAGTAAACGAAGCCTAACATCGATCTAAAAAAAAAACTATTAGCCTTAACGACAACCAGCTCAAACATCAAATTTTAATTTAGTAAATTGAATTGTACAATTTTATGCGGAGTAACAGGGTGATGACAGACAGACATCGAACAATTTGGGCCGTGTGTACCAACCTTAATTATAACCAGGGTTGGGCAGTATTTGAATTACTTGTAATTGAAATACGTAATTGAAATACAAATACGTAATTGGTATTTGTATTTCAATTACTTCTTATAAATGTAATTTGTAATTAGTATTTCAAATACCTGACGCTGAGGTATTTTGTAGTTAGTATTTCAAATACTTATAGCTCCAAAATACATTTGAACATAAATACATTTAGCGATCTTATGAATGGGTGCGATCTGCAGAAAATAGCGCTCGATAGCTTTCGTAAACAAAATGGCGACCGCTAAATATGTAATATCTTTAAAGTTGGCAACACTGCACTTAAACTGTACTGTAGTCTGTACTGCAGGTACTTATGTCAAATTGTCAATTTTCATTCGGCGATGGAGTGAATCCCTGTGAATGCTGTGACATATTTAGCAGTCGCCATTTTGTAAAAAATGATGGTAAGAATATATTCCCTTTGCCCTAGGCTGGGCTGGATTAGTTCTATTCTATTTATACAGGGTGGCAGGGACATCGACGCGAAGCCGCTTACCATGGATTCAGTACATGATCCTGAACACACAAAAAAAAAACAGCTGTTTCATAGAAAAGTGCAATACCTACGCGGTCAAAATGTATGGAGCAGCAGATTTTTTTTTTAATAACCGACGAAAAATTTCAACGCAGGGGGTTTCAGAATCATGTACTGAATCCATGGTAACCGGCTTCGCGTCGATGTCCCTGCCACCCCGTATACCTAACGTAACACCAGACTGTATTTTGTAATTTGTATTTTGTATTTTAAATAAAAATAGTCAAAATACTGTATTTTGTATTTTATATTTCAAATACACGACTTAAAAATATTTTGTAATTTGTATTTTAAATAAGTGCGAGATAGTATTTTGTAATTTGTATTTTAATTAAAGCAAAGCATGTATTTTGCCCAGCTCTGATTATAACTGTGGTACAGACGCCAGCTCATCAAGTTACTACAATCTGTCAAATTTCTTTTAACTTTATCGCTAAAGATTAAGGTTCAATGTTGATTGGGAAAATTTTACACATTGTAGTAGGTTGATGTGCTGGCGTCTATACCCACAATTTACTATGTCAGTAAAGTTTTATATTTTCTATTTTATTTAAAGAAATAAGTGTGTATATAAAGATGAGAGAATAACGTTAATGTAATTCTAAGCTTACCCGCGACTTTGCATGTTTACAAACAATATGACGTGCAATTTAAGCTACAAATCTCATAAGAAAAATAGTTATATTCACTATCTTCGATTCGTTAGGCTGCGTTGACTATCAGGGAGACAGTAAGTGACAATGGTGACAATACTGATTACTACACATACAACAGATAACATAATAATAACACGCCAGTAGTAATTATATAGGTAATTGTGTGGTACGAGTTGACAAATGGAATTAAATTGTTTATTCTTTAAATAGGATACCGGAATCACTTTTACACGCCACAAAATAATAAAAAAATTCGCTAGATGGAGTTGACCTTTCTCATCTGACTAACCTTTTTTTTTTGTGGGAAATCATCCAATTACTTCTCTCCCACTCTGGGCGGAGCGGAAGGGCGTGTCAGACTCTTACTGACTAAAACCCACCCGTGTTCCTTCAGTTGGTTGTACGCTGCCAGGGGCCACGGTAACCCTTTAAGACTTTCCCGCAACCCCGGCAGGCATCGGCCCTAGCGGACCCCGTCAGTCGACCGACCCGGGCTTATCGGACGGCGAGCTACCCATTGCTCTCCGTCCGCAAGCCCGCGCCTACAGTTGCCGGAAATCAGCTATCGATTCCATCTACCCTTGAGACGAAAAACGGTGAAGGTAAACTTATTGAGGAATCTGGCATGTCTGAGAAATATTTCTCGACGGCATGTGAAGCAAAGTCAGAGGCCCATGGGTAACTTTAAAACTCTGACGCCAGGTTTGTCACTAACCACACGAAAAGAATAAGAAGATCCTGAGAAGAAATGGGGAAACAAACTTAGGGGTCGAGGGGTGTGTGAGTGATAAGTACACAATGATAAAATAAATAAAGCTAACTAACTCAACAAACGATGGTAACTTTTCACATAACTTAATGGTTCCTTCGGACCGAAGCTCCAGAGTCCTAAAATAACATTTTTGCACTCCAGTTAACTTCGTATAACAAGTCATACTGTTCCATTTTTTCCGATACGTCCAGTTTTTCTGACTTTCAACTGCAAAAATATCGCGAATGGGTAGTACGCGCCACTGGTTTTCTAGATTCTATTTTTAGGGTTCTGTACCCAAAGGGTGCCAACGGGACCCTATAATATTACAAAGGCATATTTTGAACCGGGTAGAAACTTGAAATTTTCACTAAATGTGACTACTATGACCGCTATAACAACAAATAATAAAAAAGAAATAAAGCTTAAAAATTAATACCCCCCGCCCCCCCCCCACCCTCCCATAACGTGTTTTTTTGGAACGAAGTTCCTTAACGCGGCTTGTGACCGGTAAAAATCGTCACGTAAGGAAAAAAGCGAGCCCACTCCATGCGACTTTCTCTCTCTCTCTCTCTCTCTGTCTTTTTCTGTCTTTTATATATACAAATATGCATGTGCGTGCGTGTGTCGTTTAAAGATATTCGTTCCTGACGGGGGAAGCCCGATTGCCCCCTTTTTTTTTTCATTGATTTTAACGAAAACGTTTTTATGAAATAAAAATTTAATTTTGCGGTGTATATTAGAAAGAAAGAAAGAAAATACATTTATTTATATTACACAATTCTGTACATGTGTAAAAATAAGTATTCATCACAACTACGGAACCCTTCATTGTACGTAGTCCAACACGCACTTAGCCGGTTTTCAAATTGTCTTTTTATATTTTAACCGCCATGTGCTGTGTCAAAAAACGATACTGGAAAGTCGGGATCACAAGTTGTTGGCAATATTTTTTGTGGATTTTCTGCTGATTGAAAGGGTGTACCCGTTTGATCCTGAAATGGTTTACAGATTCTGTCTGTGCTGCTGTGTGTACGCCGCTCGTATAGATATCGTAGTTCAATGGAATTGTAATATCACCTTTGACCATTGGTACACGTCAGTCGTGACACTTTGTCCTGACCAGGCCTAGCGTAGTTAGGAGTTTCAATAGAATATGAGGCCAAATTATTCTGGTTAACTGGTTTTGTTACCACTGACGTAAAATTATAATATATAATCATTGTGGGATAATGGAGTGGACGGTAATATTACTTACTCTAGTTGTGGAATGGAGACAGGTAGTTATATAGAGGCATGAGGCACAGGGTGTAAAGTTCACTCAACTTCTATAGAAAAGCGAGGATCCTCCGACCAGATGAGTATTATGTCTGGTGGGCAACTGCCCGACGATTGATGTCGGGAAGTTATATATCATACCGCCTATGGACATGTGACCGCTCGTATTTTTCTGTCATGGAAAATGAACATTAAAAGGTCCATTTTCTTAGGGTTTCGTACCTCAAAAGGCAAAAAAGGAACCCTTATAAGATCACGCTCTTGTCCGTCTGTCTATCCGTGCTGTGTCACCACCTATTTTCTCAGGCCGTTTCTGAGGGGTTGAGTAGGCCGCATCAACTACTCAAACTGCCAGACCATAATTAAACTAACTGAGAAAGAAAAAGAAAAATGAAAGAGTAAAAAAATTATGAATAATAAATCCACATAGTCCTCACATTTACAATAATTAAAAATAATATAAAACATTACAAAGCAGTCATGTCATATTTTTTTAATGTATTAAGTTCAACAATGTCAATGTGTATTATAAGACTGGTATAATTTTGATGATTTTACATAATAATTAAAATGTCAAGTTTTATGGTTTTATCCAGAGCAAGCAGCTCAATCCCAAGCTTTTTTATCTTCTAAATAATCTGAAATTGTATAGTACCCTTTTTAATAAGTTTGGTTTTAACACAGCTTTTAAATAATTTAATGGGTAAGTTTCGAATGTCAATGGGAAGTTTGTTATAAAAGCGTATACATTGACCCTCGAACGAATTGCCTACTCTGTGGAGACGAGTGCAATGTACAGCAAGATTGTGTTTATTCCTGGTGAACGATGAATATCGGACATTTGTCCCCATACATACATAGTGGACGCCAAAGATAGTCCTCTGAGTTGTATGGACGCTCATACAATTTAGTGGACTAGTTTCTGGGTACAGAACTATTTAGGTACCTATACGAATGAAGCTCCTTACGGAACCCTCGGTGCGCGAGTCCGACTCGCTCATGATATTCAATTCAAATTTTTTGAGTAGCGTCTGTGACCTTGCTTTACATTTTTTGCCTTATCTCCGAAGTTATTGGCTCGATTTCGATTCTGTTTATTATTTCTAAAAGCTTAACTCATAAGCCTTTAGATATAATAAACAGGATTCAAATTGAATCTAATTTTCATGAAAATTTAGAAAAATACGGACGGTAGTCGGTGGCAAAAAACGAAAGTTCAAAACCAAGTACACCG
Organism: Conistra vaccinii; assembly: GCA_948150665.1. Lineage (NCBI taxonomy): Eukaryota > Metazoa > Arthropoda > Insecta > Lepidoptera > Noctuidae > Conistra > Conistra vaccinii. Next base: position 3,100,469 of record OX411324.1, read on the forward strand.
ACTTCCGAAATTAAAGTTATTTTTGACTTTGTAGGGCCTTTTTTTTTGTAATTCTCCATTCCTGAGCTAATTCCCTTGTTCTTAACGGTATTTTGAGTGGACCGTCAAACACGGAGACAGGCACGAGTAACAAAACACTGTAATGCACAATTTTTCTTTATTTCATTTTATAATTTTTCATCGCTTTTTGCATCAGTCCCTTGCCCCAGTCGTCAATAATTAAAGCTTTTTTTAGGAGAAAAGCCCCCTGATACCCTGATATTACTATGATAAATTATTTACTATGAATTGAATAATGGTTTATCGAAAAAGAGTGGTTATTGTCAAACCATTTTCTTAATTAATTTAATTATAGAATAATTAAATTAATTAAGAAAATGGTAAAATGGTAAAATACACAATATTCATGCAACGCGAAATCTTGGGATATAAATGGGTTTGTGTAAGCATCGAGCTGAATTAATGGCTCCAACTAACGTCGTACTGAAATTACGCTAAAAGCTAATTAATAATGATCCTCTTATCTAGTCCATATCCTTGTATTTCCCTGAGAGGAATCTATGCTCTATGGAATACCTGTGCTATTGAATTTAGCGTGAATATCATCTCAACAAACCGTTCTACAGTTAAAACAGAAAAGGCTCCAACAATAAAGTGAAGGGCGTGTTGGGGGACTGTCTTAAATCCCCCTATTCAATTATAAAAGAGAATACCTATATTTTACAAAAATATTAATATTTTTTATTCTAATTGTTTTTTAACTTTTTGCGATAAAAAAAAGCTTATTATTTTCCGAGTGACTAATAACTTAAAAGTCGACTAAATGTTTGCAACAAATAAAATAACTTGCCAGCGATTAAATATTTTCGCGACTATTATATTATGTTAGGTTCAAAATTAAAGGTGTTATAAAAACTAAAAACTAGCAGCTGCGTTTAGGTAGCAAATAAACTATACCAGTCAAATAAAATATTAGGCGAGGAGCTATAAATAATGACTTGGCGACTAATAATGTTAGTAGGGTGGCAAAGAAAATATGTTACCAACTATTTCGTATGTGGTTAGGTTAATGTTTAGGTTTAGGTAGGTAATGGTTAGGTTAGGTTAGGTTAAAACTGTGACCTCCTACGCACGAGCCGAGCGAGCGAAGCGAGCGGTGCCGCGGTAGCGGCCGGCGAGTGCCAGAAACGACTAGATTATATATAATATTTTTTTTTTATTTAGTATTTTTTTTTGAATCTGATTTATATTATTTATGAATGCCCATTTTCTATTTTATTTTCGCCATTAAGTTTCCGCTTAGATATTAATTCTGTTCCCAAAAGAAAAACTTGATGCTAGTTTAAATTAAAACGGAGCTTATTACTGATATATTAATATGCTACCTATTACTTATTACGATACTCCTTATTAGCTGCCAACCCATTATATATGGTACCCACTCTATTTTTTTTTAAAACCTATATTCATTTTACTTAGTTGCCGCATTAAATACATGCCTAAAAAAAATACCTACAATTTTCTTTTTAATTATTGTAATAATGAAGTATAAATTGTATAGTCTAACCCTTCCCATGTTGATCCATGTGACTGGAGAAACCTCGACCCCTGTCATACAGGATGTCCTAGTTCAGGGGTCGAGACCTCATTGATGTTATGTGTACCTACAGAAGTTTGGAAATAAATTACTATTACTATACTAAAACTTTGTCATTCAAAAAGTGCTGATTCTGAAAAAGTGCTGAGTGCTGACTCTCTAAGATTTATAGTATATGGTCGTTTTGATATTAGTTGAGATTCATTGTCTGTGCACTCTCTCTGCTACAAGAAAAGAGGGTTTGTTGCATTCAAAGTTTATATTAATTATTATTGTGCTGCTGTATCATTTGGGAAAATTAAACATCTTACAACTGTGTCTTACGGTCTTTCAGTTATTATTTAACACTAGTACGCTATGACTTTTGATTATGATTTTTTGATCGATGTGTTGCCGACCTAAAGCCGGGTCTGCTGCGCCAATGTTCTTAACAAAACACGTTAGTAAAACATGTTAAATAAACGTGTTTAGTAAACAGCCAGTCCGCTGCGACATGTTATGTTAAATGTTTGTGTTTAATATTAAGGCCACGCCCACAAATCGCTAATTTCAAAAATCGTCGAAAGAGTATGACGTATGTACGTCTATTTCTTTGGCACGCTCTGACAAAAAAAGGAGGGAAGGTTTTTTTGTAAAATAAATTACAACAATATTGGATTTAAATTCCAAATTATATTTAAAACTAAACAACTTGAAATAAAGAAAAAAAAAATGTTTTTTTAACAATTTGTGCATTATTCATGTTATTAATTAAAAATAATCATCACAGTATACGTACACACGGCTACACATCAAGCTATACATTTCCAGTATAAGCTGACCTCGCATTGTTCGGAAATCCTGTACAATGCGAGATCAGCATAAATTGGAAATGTATAGCTTGATGTGTAGCCGTGTGTACACGTTAGTTATAAAAAAATTGCAGGTATTGAAAAGCTTGTTTTTTTTCTGCATCAGTGTCATGTGTGGTTTAAATTTGAGTAGATGTAGTTGCAGCAGGGCTTACTATGGTTTCATTTTGTAATATAATCACTCTTTGTGAATCTGGCAGATCAGAAGAATCAGTGGATGTAACATCATTTGTTTTTTTGTTGTTTTTACCGAACGCGGGTGATGTTATCCGTTCGTCGCGGCAAACACGTTAATGTTTCATGTTTCATGTTTTATCAAGTTTCATGTTAAACCACGCCCCCAAATCGGTTCAATTTTGATGTTTCATGATAATAAAACATTAAAACATGGCGCACCAGACCTGGCTATGTTTCATGTTGCATGTTTTATGTTAAACCACGCCCCCAAATCGGTAAAATTTTGGTGTTTCATGTTAGTAAAACACTAAAACATGGCGCAGCAGACCCGGCTTAATACGAACGTCGCACGACTTTATATGTTTTGTACTGCTGCACTGTTTAGTATTGCATCTATCATTTTGGGTTTGTATGAAGCTTAATTTTTGTTAGGTTAACAATCTGCTGGCATCTCATCATCGGATCTGTCTTGAAAAGTTATTTGGAATTGCACTAGAATCTCTAATTTTATAACGATGGGTTGTATCAGCTTTTTGATTAATAGATCTCCTCATCGTGCGTTCATATTGCACGACTCTTAATGCGAAGCATTAGAGTGTGCTCTACGATCGAAAAATTTTTTTTGCCCCATTTCTGTGACTGTTTTTATTTTTACACTCCTCCTAGTACACATAACCTACTTAATTTATATACCATTGTATAGATGATTAAATGGAGATTAATACTGTACTTTTTAACAATTGATTTAATGCAGCAGACATGGAAAAAGCATCAAAATTGTTGAAAAAAAATTCCTGTCCGTCAATTTATGAACCCTGAAAACATTGTAGCTTGCGATAAAATCAATTAATTGAGTCAATTTTTTTTATACATTTGTTTCAGCCGTAGAAGGAACCCTATTGAAAATGGCTCTTTTATTCAAAGTAGTTTAATTATAATTAATAAAATACTAACTAAAATATAATATCTTTATCTAAATATTTCCAACCTTTGACTTAAGTTGCCTAGCAACCGCCAAGTAAATATCTTTGTCAGTCTTTGACATTACGACTTCATGAAAAGTTATAAATTATTGTTCATTTTTGTTAGAAACTATGTTTTGAAATTCTTTTTCGTTTATGAATGAGTGTTATGTATGAGGCGTGCACTTTTGGATTTTCCAAACTATTTTTAAATATAGACGATGGTTGCCGAAGCGCAAACTTTGTCTGGGAAATCTGTACTTACCTACATTATTTCCAATGGTTTTATTTTACTATTAGTGTCACGTGTATTTTACTTGTAAATAGTTTTAAATTACACCTAGAAGATAGGCTCGGGATCGACAAATTTCTGACTACATTGATAATATTAATCTTTACGTATAGGATTTTACATTTGTATACCGTTCTTTATGAACTTGGCAGCCTGTTTCAGGCCGTGTAAACTTGACGACATTTTATTATAAATATTTTAAAGTTATTTAACTTTTAAAATAAACTAAAGGTATAACTTAGTCTTAAAATTTAATTAACATTATGCCCCAGACCGCATGCCCTAGATTGAACTAACGACGGTCATAAACGAAACCGGGCTATTCACAGCTCTATTATTGAAAGCCGTATTCACGAACATAATCACTCTTTTGATTGCTAATTGTTTTCATTCCAGTGTTAATGCATTTTATATGTTTATTTGCGGAATTACTTCCTTGCGAGTTTACGATTCAAGTTTGTAATTTTTATGTGTTTAAATTGCTTATTTTTATGCTTAATTGTTTTTATGTTTTTAATTTTGTATACCTATCATAGGTAAGTATTCCTGTATGCCTAATAAAAGGTTGTCCAAGAATTAAGTTTGTTTGTTTTTGTGCATCTTCGTGGTACGAAACCCATTTCTTGCATACTAGGTTTCGGGATCAAAACATAAAAGGTACAGACTAATATATACATTTTTTCTGTTAAATTCATGAATGATATTTATTACCGCACAAGAAAATGACTCTGTAACTGTAAATACAATACGCAACTGACAAATAATAATAAAACAACTGAATGTGTTTTTTCTGCCAATCTTAGATAATACCTGCTGTCCGCGGCTTCGCCCGCGTGGCACTTCATTCTTTTTCTAAAATAAAAATTACGTAATTTACTCCCTATAATATCAGCTATCTGCCAGAGAAAGTCCCGTCAAAATCGGTCACGCCGTTTCGGAGATTTGCTGGAACAAACACACAGACAAACAAGCAAAAATTTTAAAAACTTTTTTTTGTACTTTGTGTGTACTTACTTTTAAATGCAATCAGTAAAAGCTGATATTTTGGGCACGCTCTTAAGGCGTTATGATGAAATAGCGAAAGAAAATCAACTGTTCCCTACATTAATTTATGTTCGCATAGCTCGTCAAAATGTAGGAAACAGCATATTATTTTCGTGATTTCAGGTTTGATCCCATAATGAAAGTTGTTCATATTATGATGAGTACAATGATCCCTTAAGAAATTGCTTATGTATTCCATCTCACCCTGTAGATATTCAGTAAGTAATCGTGTATATAACAAGTACCTACCAATACACGCAGCATTTAGCATCATGTAGAACATGTACATATAGTTAAGTTGCAATCATCAGGTCAGCCTTCCATGCCAATTATGTTGAGGTCAGCTCCCAACCTAACTAGAAGCGACTGAGTAAGTACTTTACACTATGCAAGTACCAATTATTCTATGAAATCCAATTATTGGAGAATACCAATAGCCTGAGGTCTGAACGCCTAACATGTACGAAATACTATCTTGAACTGTCATAGAAATGCGGTTTGAACATAGCTGCTCAATTTGTTGTGATATCTTTGGTCTAGTGATCACAAGTCTGTCTGCATAGCCTAGGGTCTGAGTTTCGATCCCCAGGTGGATCATAGTGTCATTTGTTATTTTTATCGAAAATTTCTGTAGCAGTGCCCTTCTGAATTAGTGTTTACCCCAGTAGCACACCTCCGCCGCGAAACCGTGGCAGTGAAACCGCAGTATTTCAATTCAACTGGCTCGCGTCCTGTTCCGCTACTCGAGTTCCGCTACTCGAATTTTGCGTAGCGGAACATGACGCGAGCCAGTTGAATTGAACTACTGCAATTTCACTGCTACGGTTTCGCGGCGGAGGTGTGCTTCTGGCGTTGTTGCTATTAAGGGCCTACGTCTCGTTTAGTACCGTAAAACGGTCACTTTAAAAAGCTATCTTCTCCTTAACGGCTTAGTTAAATGATTTGAAAAAAATATATGTTTGCTATAGATTCATCTACAACATATCTGAAACCGGGTTTTTTCGTATGACTAATACTTTTGCCTTAAAAAAATATTTACCATAACGCTATTTTTGGCTAATATTCCTAACTACTTCTAAACGGCTTTGACGATTGGAAAAAAAATTACACTGAAAAATTGTTGATTAAAGGTACTACAAATTTGAAACTGCATTTGTAAATCAATCAATATTTGTTAAACAAAATGTCCCCATTTAGAGATAGAGGTTCAGAGGGGCTCTGCGCGGGACGCGGGCGGCAGTCGCCCGTGAGCATTGAGACGGGATGGCTGTGTCGCTCGCTGGTCCGCTCCGGCTATCGACCGAGTATGCGCATACGTATGTGTTAGTGCGAATATTTATGAACTTATTGTATTAGTGTGCGTTTATAGACGAGCTTGCTGCAGAGAGTCCAAATCGATTGTGCGCGTAGGCGCTTTATTGTTGAGTTGTTCTTTGATGTACAATTATTAATACTTTTTTACATTGACAATTACATACAAATTAACAATTTACAATATAAACTAAAAAAATGTAAATGTAAAATATAACATAACATCACGACTGTATTCCCCGAAGGGTTAGGCAGAGGTGTACCTATCTAAGGTGTTAAAAAAATTACTTTAGAAACTTTAAGAGGTGTTTTAGACCATCGAACTGAATAACTTTTACTTTGGGACATACATTGATATCGCGAAAAAAAAAATCTGTTGTTCGGTTGTTCCACAGTAAAGTTTAATACCTACTGTTCTAAACTGTATGGGACAGCTGTTTTTTTTTTTCGCGATTTCAAAGTTAAAGTAAAAGTTATTCAGTTTGATGGTCTAAAGCACCTCTTAAAGTTTCTTAAGTAAATTTTTTTTAAATCACTAAAATTTGTTTAGTCCTGTCAAACGAGCATTTCCCATTCTGAAATAGACTAAGGTGACACAACTTAACTATATTTTAGTTTGACAGCACTAAGATTGCACTGAGTTATTAGTTTAGTGAAAATGGCAATTTTGCTATTCTGAATTTGACGTTTTTCACCTAAAAATTTAGATTATCCAACTAAATCAGTCTATTTTTAAACGCGATTAAAAAGGAGTGGAATAAAATTAGTTGGCATGAACACACACTTCACACACTTCAGCTGCAAAAACTGTATCTTTTTTTTTATTTTGCTTATATCTCGATAACGGTGCGTCCTAGCGCAAAAATAATGGAAATTTCGACCCCCTCTGCCACGCGTAAACCCATATGCCCCTATTCATAGGTAATATTTAATAATATTTTCTATACAAAAAGTTTAAAATTCCATACAAAACACGTCAAGGCTGCCCCCCCCGCGCGCCTCTGTCTCTAAAAAAATTCACGGGGTAGAGCAAACAAGTACCACGTCGGTCGCGACGTGACTGTCAAATTCAATTTTAGATGTGTCAAAATTATTTTTTAATTTGGAGATATTTTTCCGCAGAATAGCTTTTAGATTCTCATAGCCAAAAGTAAGGAATTTTAGTCGTAGTTTAGTTAGTTTAGTTCGGTGTACAAGAGAATCGGCACCAAATATTTTCTTAAGTTACGTAGGTAAGAAGGTTAAGAAATAAATCTTGATTGGTGCCGATTCTCTTGTGCACCGAACTAAACTATCACTAAAATTACTTGCTTTTGGCTATGAGAATCTGAGATTCTGCAACAAAATATCTCTAAATTAAAAAATAACTTTGACACATCTAAAATCGAATTTGCGTCGCGAACTCGCGACTCCACGTGGTACTTGTTTGCTCTACTCTGTGAATTTTTTTAGGTCCAGAGGCGCGCAGGGGGGCAGCGTCGACGTGTTTTGTATGGAATTTTTAACTTTTTGTATGGAAAATACGAAAATTTGTTACCTTTGTGTTGGGGTAAAGGGGTTTAAGGATTTCCTAAAGGGGGTCGAAATTTTCATTATTTTTGCGATAGGACGCACCGTTTTCGAGTTATAAGCAAAATAAAAAAAAAGACACAGTACTGTTTTTGCACCTGAAGTGTTGGTGTGAAGTTTAGTTCATGACAACTAATTTTTATATTCCCTTCCTTTTTAATCGCGTAAAAAAAAAATAGTCAAATTTAGTTTGAATAATCAAAATTTTTAGGTGAAAATCGTCAAATTCAGAATAACAAAATTCCCTGTTTCACTAAACTACTAAGTTAATAACTCATTGCAATCTTAGTGCTGTCAAACTTCGGTGGCAGTGACCTCTCGCGTCCGGCCCTGGTCCAGGCCATGGTGCGGAGCGAGAGGGCATGGCAAGCCGTCACCTCCTTCTGCGAAGCAGTAATGCTCGCGAAAGAGGAGGCGGAGTGCGCGAGGGAGTGGCAAAGGCCGCGCCCTACCAGCCCTAGCCGCCGCCGCCGTAGGAGACGTCCCGGGCGTCGGGAATTGACTGCGACTGGACTGGAAAGGGCTAGGCATCAACATCAATGGCGAGTATATCACTAACCTTCGGTTTGCCGACGATATAGTTATCATGGCTGAGACCATTGAGGACCTCAGTATAATGCTCGATGACCGCAGTAGAGCCTCCAAAAGAGTGGGTCTTAAAATGAACATGGACAAGACAAAGGTCATGTCAAATGCCCATGTAACACCCGCCCTCATAAAGATCGGTGACGCTACGCTCGAAGTTGTAGACGAGTATGTTTACCTAGGACAAACTGTCCAGCTAGGTAGGTCCAACTTCGAGAAAGAGGTCAATCGTCGAATCCGACTCGGCTGGGAGCGTTCGGGAAACTATGCAATATCTTCTCGTCCCACATACCACAGTGTTTCAAGACGAAAGTCTTTGACCAGTGCGTGTTGCCAATGATGACTGTTTAGGATGGTTCTTGGGTTCTCTTCAATTAAACTAATTAGTGGACTGTATAAATTGTATTATTATTGCAAAAGGCAAATTATTTAAAGATATCTTGAAACTATGACCGTTCGCTCGAGATTTTGACGTGAAGTGAAGCGCGGTCCGCGTTGGTCGTCGCTGATTGGCTCGCGCCGCGACGTCGTCCCCCGCGTCTCCCGCACCCCGCCTTGGTCTCCCGCGGCACAGTGTCCGCGCGTGGACATGCTCCCCGGGTTGAAGCGGTGGCTTCAAAAAATTGGTAATGGGCAGATGTTGTTGAAGGCGCGTCGGATTGTTCCTTTCTTCGTCTTCAACTCGGCGACCCTCACGACGCCGTCGCAGCCCGGGTACACCTGCACGACGCGACCCAGCAACCAGCAGAGAGGTGGAAGCGCCTTATCCTTTACCAGGACGAGGCTCCCCACGTTGATGTCTCCCTTTGTAGTAGACCACTTGGTCTTTTGCTGCAGCAGAGATATGTATTCTGTGTTAAACCTTTTCCAGAAATGCTGCTTGATGTACTCCACCCTTTGGTATCGCTCGAGTCGACTGATGTTTCCGCTGTCAGTCATCTGTGGATGCGGAACGGACGTGAGTGATCTTCCAATTAAAAAATGAGAAGGAGTTAGGGCACAGAAGTCAAGTGGATCAGGAGAACAAGGAGTGAGTGGTCGGGAATTGAGAATAGCCTCTATTTGAGTTAGGCACGTAGCCATCTCTTCGTACGTGAAATGCGTTAGCTTAAGCAGTCTCTTTAAGTGATGTTTTGTGGAGCGCACAGCGGCCTCAGCAACGCCATTGAAATGAGGGGAATAGGCAGGCACAAAGGTGAATTCGATTCCTTCCTGAGCAACATCGTAAGCAATATTTGATTCCTGCAAGAAAACACGTAACTGATTACAAGAACCGACAAAAGTTGTGCCGTTATCGGACAGTACACTACGAGGCTTGCCACGGCGCGCAATGAATCTGTTTAAAGCAGCCATGTATGCCTCTTTTGTGAGGTCCGTGACAAGCTCCAGGTGAACCGCTTTGACAGCGAGGCAGACAAAAATACATATGTACGACTTTATAAGTCTGCAGCCTCTTCCCTTACGGTCAGCGATCAGTATTGGGCCGGCATAGTCGACACTTGAATTTAAGAACGGAAATTCTAAATTGCTTCGTGATTCTGGAAGTTGACCCATTATTGGTTGCACGTTTTGTGCTTTATGTCTAAAACACACTACACATTTTTGAGCAGTGACTCTGGATAAATTTCTGCCCCCCAATGGCCAATAGTTTTGACGAATATTTGCCAAGAGCAACTGAGGTCCCGCATGTAACAGTTTTCTGTGAACAGTTTGAAATAAGATTTTAGTTAAATGATGTTTACTGCACATGAGTATGGGATGTTTCACGTTATATTCATAAGGAGAGTTATTTAGCCTGCCTCCGACACGAATAATATTATCGGAATCTAAAAAAGGAGATAAAGACATGAGTCGGTTTTTATGAGGCAAAGATTTTCCTAATTTTAAAATAGAATATTCATCCGGAAACATTTCAAATTGTGCATTTCGTAAAATACATTTTAATGATGATTGTATTTCTTGATTAGACAGATAACCTACCGACGTTTTATTTTTATTTTTTAAGTTGTGAATGTACCTTTTAATGTAGGCTACAATTCTTTGTAAGTGGTTAAAATCTGAATATTTATTAATTAATTGTTGTATTACAGTTTGATTAACTGGAATGCGGTGATTATCAGATTGATTTACAAAATAAGTTAGTTCAGGCAAGTCCTGTTTTGCAACATCATTTGGTGGCTTCGGCCACAGACATTCATCCTGCGACAAAAATGAGGGACCTGCCCACCATAAGCTAGAATCGCTGATAAGATCAGCCTTCACCCCTCGAGAAACTAGATCCGCGGGATTGTCTCGTGTTGGCACATATTTCCACACAGATCCAAGGGTGGTCTCTTGTATTTCGTTAACACGATGCCTGACGAAAGGCTTAAGTTGAGTTGATGGTGTGGATAACCAGCTCAACACTATTGTTGAGTCACACCAAAAAACGCATCGGCTAATTGGTATGGTAAGGGATTCTTTGACCTTTGTACACAATCTTGCACCTAAAAGCGCCCCGCAGAGCTCTAGCCTAGGCATCGTTGTGGGTTTTATCGGAGCTATACGATTTTTAGAAACTAATAAGCGTACCGTGACTGCATTACAGCTATCAATACTGCGTATATAAATACAAGCGCCGTATGCCTTCTCACTGCTATCTGTAAAGGTATGTATTTCAGTAGTGATACAGTTGTCACATAAAACCCATCTGGGAACAATTAAACAATTTAAAAATTTTAGTGCATTTACAAATGTCGACCACTGATCAGCTATATCCTGAGGAACGCCATCGTCCCAGTCACACTTATTGACCCACAATTTTTGCATTATAATTTTTGCTTCAACAACACATGGACCAATTAACCCCAATGGGTCAAAAATTTGGCTGATTATAGACAATATGTGTCTTTTTGTTATTGTTTCGTGAGTGGCAATATTAATGGAAAATGACAAAACATCCGTTTTGCATATCCAGAGTAACCCTAAAGTTTTAGATGTGTAATTATCTGATAAATCTAAATCTAGGCTAGACTCATCCTGTATGTCTACTATTTCTTTTAGAATTTCAGTACTGTTCGACTGCCATTTTCTTAAATTAAATTTTGCTGATGCTAATATTATTTTTATTTGCTGGCAAAGTTCGATTGCGCCTCGCACAGTGTTTGACCCACTCAACAAATCGTCTACATAAAAGTCACGCTGGATGCTACTTTTTACGTGCTGATCATCAGTGGCCTCAGCAAGGCTCACAAGGCACTTGGTCGCAAGATAAGGCGCTGACGCTGTCCCATATGTGACTGTTTTTAATGTGTAAGTTTTGAGAGGCTCAGATGAATCTTTCCTAAATATAATGCGTTGCAATGATCTTTGACTAGGATTTAATTCGACGGCTCGATACATTTTTTCGATATCTCCTGAGATTACATATTTATGTTGTCTAACTCTCAGTAAGATTGATAGTAGATCATTCTGTACAGTGGGGCCTACATATTGAATATCATTTAGTGATAATCCTGTAGTTGACTTTGCTGATGCATCAAATACTGTTCGCAACTTCGTCGTTTTACTGGATTCCCGCAAAACCCCATGGTGTGGCAAGAAATAACTAATATTATTTTTATCACTAATTGATAAATCGCTGTCCTCAGTCATATGACCTAACGTTTGATATTCATTCATAAAATCAACATACATGCTTTTGTAAATCGGATCTCGTTCAAAGCGTTTTTCTAACGATAAAAACCTGCGTTTAGCCGCAGCGTATGAGTCACCGAGAACGCTGGGATCCACCTTGAGTGGCATAGTGACAACAAACTGGCCGTTCGAGCCACGGACTGTATTTAATTGAAAACTTTCTTCGCAAGCGCGTTCCTCTAAAGAAAGACAATGCTTAGGTGATATAGTATCAAGTTCCCAAAACTTATTTAAGTCAGGATTAGTGATTGTTTCTGAATAATTGCAAACATGTGTTTGTATACGCGAGTTAGTGGGTACGGCACCCGAAATTAACCACCCTAATTTGCTTTCACACAACTTCGGTAAGTTTTTTCCTAAATTGATATGATTGGCCTGAATAACCTCCCAAAATATTTCGGCTCCCAACAGAATATCAATGTCTGACGGAATATTAAAAGATGGGTCCGCTAAAAATAATCCTGAAGGAATGGGTATGTTATCAGTATTTATATAGGATGCTGGCAATCTTCTAGTAATCTCAGGCAGAATGAGACAGTTAATATTAAAAGAATAATATTCATATGAGGACTCAATAGTTAGGTTGCAAGAATGTGTACTGTTACTGGTCAAACTATTTATACCTGTGACCTTGGAGCTGGTACCAACTCGAGACAATCCTAAATCTCCGCAAAGCTTGTCAGTGATGAAGTTGGCCGTGCTACCACTGTCTAGTAGGACTCTTGCATTATATTTTTCACCTTTGTCACTCACCACCTTCACCACAGCTGTGGACAGTAAAATGTGTCTCTGAGAAGTAGGCTGTATGTCTGCAGAAAGTGATACATTATTAGAGGACGTAGTAGGCATAGGGTTATTTACTACTTGAGTCTCAGGTTTATCTAAATGTAATAAGGTGTTATGACGGTTTTTACAGTACTTACAGCGTGTAAATCTACAACGCTTTTCAACATGGCCAACACGTAAACAATTGATACATACTTTGAATTCCTCTGCTTTCTGTACTCTTTCTTCTACCGTTAATTTTCTAAAAGCTTCACATGAATAAAGAAAATGATTTTGAGAACACAATGGACAAATAATTTTATTTTTATTGTCTTGCTCATTATTATTTGTTTCTTGTTTTTGTGATGTGACAATAAAACTTTTAGATTTATTACTGCTATTTGATTGCACTTTATCAGTTTTCTTATTTTCCTCTAATGTTTCTAATAAATCGGCCTTATTGTTCATAAATGTACAAAACTGATGCAACGTTGGTGAGTCGGGTAAAGTATTTCGGTACTCTTCCCAATTCCTACTGGTGATACTGTCTAATTTTAATGTCATTAAATAGATAATGAGAGTATCCCGGGTAGGCTCATTCAACAATGTTAATGCTCGTATATTTTTATTTGTAACATCAACAAGGCGGCGTAAAGCACCACTGGATTCATTGGTAATAGGCTCTGCATTAAATAGTGCCTTGACATGATTGTTTATTAATAGGCGGCTATTATTATACCGCTCGCACAATAAGTCCCAAGCTAACCCATAATTTTCGTTTCTAAAATCTATATTTTTGATAATTTCAGCGGCTTGTCCCTTTAGGGAAGCACGGAGGTAATGAAATTTGTTTATGTTATCAATGTTATTATTATTATGGATCAAGGATAGAAAAGTGTCCCTATATTCCAGCCAACACTGATAGGTGCCATCAAAACGAGGTAAATCTATTTTAGGCAAACGTATAAAGTTGTTTTTCGTCCCACCTGTCACCTCGGAGCCTGATACGGAACCTTCAGAAGTCTTGACCTGATGTTTATGCTCAGCAGCAATAACTTTCCGCGCCGTGGCAACCAAGGTGTGATAACTTTCTTCAAACTTGAAGCGATCGGCGTAGGCATCATCAGGATAGTCCGATAACAGCTCAATCTCGGTCTGCAAATTATTAAATTCGTCATACAACTGTTCAAATTTGCTAAATCGACTTTCTAGATCGAGTACCTGCAGGTCGGTTAATCGATCACTGTTTTCCAAAGCGTTGAGATAATTGGTGAAATTAGTAACCTTTGCCTTCATCGAACTGCGCTTTTTAATTAGCTTGTCAGCCATCTTGCAATAGGGAAAGAAGAACAATGAAATTGAAAAGTGAAACTTATATTTAAATAAGCATAGCACACACACACACACTGCTAATGCGGTCTAACAGCTAAACAAATTGAAATGCTATTACCTAGCCGTTATCTGTCCCGCATGTGATGTTCGTGCGAAATTATGAAATTATAATAAGCTATAATTTTGTGCATCAAAATGGCGTCAATGCGACCGCCAATATATAGCCGAGCGAAGTGAAATTACATGCGAAATATGCGAAGTGATTAGCTTAGGCCAACTCAAATAAAGGGAAGATGATTGAATTGGAAAAAAAAACTAATGCAATTAGCGCACAGAAGTATGGAATAAAGGAAAAATTGGAACGAACTCACAACACGCCCTTGTCCTTATCCAAATAATCCACTGGAGACTCCAATCTCTAGATGACTTAAATTTTCACTCGCAAATAGCGATGTCACGGCACGGCACAATAGATCGGCACACGTGTTAGGACTCGTTTATTCAAAATCTTCACTCGTATATAGCGATGTCACGGCGCAATAGATCGGCGCACGTGTAATCTTCTGGTGACCCCAGTTTTTCAAAATCTTAGCAATTAATGACACGGCACAATAGTTAGGCGCTCGTGTCTCGGGTCAAAGTCCGCGTCGCCGTTTTGCAGTTTTTCTTGGCACGACGATTCTTCTTTGCCGGTGGAAGGACCAATGTTTAGGATGGTTCTTGGGTTCTCTTCAATTAAACTAATTAGTGGACTGTATAAATTGTATTATTATTGCAAAAGGCAAATTATTTAAAGATATCTTGAAACTATGACCGTTCGCTCGAGATTTTGACGTGAAGTGAAGCGCGGTCCGCGTTGGTCGTCGCTGATTGGCTCGCGCCGCGACGTCGTCCCCCGCGTCTCCCGCACCCCGCCTTGGTCTCCCGCGGCACAGTGTCCGCGCGTGGACAATGACTTATGGCACTGAAACGTGGTCGCTCACAATGGGTCTTATCAGAAGGCTAAAAGTCACCCAAAGAGCAATGGAGAGGGCTATGCTTGGAGTTTCCCTACGTGATCGAATCAGAAATGAAGAGATCCGCAGGAGAATCAAGGTAACCGACATAGCCCGAACAATTGCCAAACTTAAGTGGCAATGGGCAGGACATATTGCTCGCAGAACAGATGGCCGATGGGGCCGAAAGGTTCTGGAGTGGCGACCACGTACCGGAAGACGTAGCGTTGGAAGGCCTCCCACAAGATGGACCGATGACCTAGTAAAGGCCGCAGGAATTCGCTGGATTCGGGAAGCACATAATCGGTCGAAGTGGCGGTGCTTGAGGGAGGCCTATGTCCAGCAGTGGGCGTCTTTCGGCTGATATGATGATGATAATGATGATATGCTGAGTTATAGGTGTTTATGGATTTCATAAAGGGGGACGAAATTCACATTATTTTTGCGATAGGACGCACCATTTTGCGATAAGAAAAACCTTCTCCCATCACACATAAAGGCAATGCTTGTACAGTCCCTAATATTTCCCATAATTGACTATGATGATGTGTGTTACTATGACCTGAATGCAGATCTTCTCAATAACTAGACCGCCTTCTTAATAACTGCATTCTGCATGTTTCGTTTTCTCCTCTTCTGATCGTTATTTCTCCTCTACCGATCGTTGTTTCTCCTGACAAAGTTTATTCTGTTTATTATGTATAATATGTATTTATTAATTATAATTTATTCTTGTATTTTTTTAGTTATTTTCGTGTTATCAATTGATTGATTGTGTATTACGTAATTAGGGTACGGGGCACGTGCCCCGGGCGACACCGTTAGGGGGCGCCAAATTCGAGCATGACAGACAAGTGCACCACCCAGCGCACCGCAACTTTGCAACAAATGAGACGCGCAACAATTATAATCTTTCTCTGAGGGTGGTGCACTGAGGAAATTACTGATTAGCGTAGGTTTAGGTCGTCAAACGGTCTGAGCGGGTTGTGAGTACTTGTGAGCGGGCGCAGTTGTATTCTACCAGGAACTCGATGAGCGTTTCTGTGGTCTATTTTTTAAGTTTTGCGGTGCCGGGCGTCTTGCTTCAACGCCGACGACGCCTGTGACACGACTTACTTTAACTTTTACCACAGTTTTGGCGCCCCGGTTGGATTAGCGCATTTTCGATCGATTTTTGATTAATATGTTTATTATGCCTAGTAAAGTAACTCCTAAAGCAAAAATCCAACTTATCTCAGGCAGAGTGAATAAGGCTAATCAAAATAAATGTCTGACACGTACTAGTATATTTAAAAAAAACGGTTTTTTTTTAAGAAAAAAAAAACGATTCGGGGGGCAGGCGATAGGTTTTGCCCCGCCTCGAAAGATCCGTTCCGTTCTAGATCCGGGGCTGCCCCTACCAAATATCACTCAACGCGCTTAAAGAAGTTTTTCCTAAAAAAAAAAACTATGAAACCTACAAAAAAATTCTACAGTCAAAGGCCGATTCTCTTGTACACCGAACTAAATTTAACTAACTACAATCACTAAAATTCCTTACTTTTGGCTATGAGAATCTTAAAGCCATTCTGACAAAAAAAATCTCTAAATGTAAAAAATATTTTGACACATCTAAAATCGAATTTGACAATCGCGTGACGACTCCACGTAGTACTTGTTTGCTCTACCCCGTGAATTTTTTTAGAGCCGGAGGCGCGCTGGGGTTGGCAGCCTCGACGTGTTTTATATGGAATTTTTCACTTTTTGTATGGAAAATATGAAAAATTATTACCAACATGTTGGGATATAGGGGTTTAAGGGTCTCGGTCTAAAGGGGGTCGAAAATTTCATTATTTTTGCGATAGGACACACCATTTTCGAGATATAAGCAAAAGAAAAAAATATACAATACTGTTTTTGGACTGAGGTCGAAGTGTCATGGTAGCCACACACGTTACGATTTGCTTGCGCAAACTTAGGCTTGCGCAAATTTGCTTGACGTCGGTATTGACCACACACGTTACGATTTGCTTGCGCAAATTTGCTTGACGCCGGTATTGACCACACACGGCTCAAATTTGCTTGTGATATCATTTCTGTTTAGAGACCGTCCAGGTGTGTTACGCGGTAATGGCATCAATTGATAACGCTTTGGCAATAGTTGGAGGAGGCGGAGCGCGCGAGGGAAAGACAAATGTTGCGACCTCGCGCCCCTAGCCGCCGCCGTAGGAGACGCCCTGGGCGTCGGGAATCGCGAGCCGATTTCCGGCCACCGTAGGCGCGGGCTTGCGGACGGAGAGCAATGGGTAGCTCGATTGTTGATAAAAAAAAAACCTTAGGGGTAGTCTTTGGGGACTGCCGATGGAAGTGAAAACAGTATCCTATAATATTATGTTAATCCAGGTAATAAACTATCTATCTGCCTCATCCAAATCCTATTAGTAGCATAACATAATGATTGAATACTATCTTGAATTCATGCAAGCCTAGTACTTTTTGTTAGGTTACTAACAAATTCTACTCTCCCTCCGTCTTACGAATTTTCGATCAGGTTACGTGTCCTGACGCAAGTTTAACATTTTTTACCCATCCCAAAAAAAGTGCACAACGCCGCCAAAGAAGTTTTTGCTTCAAAAAACTACTGAAATTGGAACACATGCCCCACACCGCAAACTCAAATTTGCACAAGCTTGGAATCGAAAATTGAAAATCACACAAGCCTAGAAATTTGCGCAAACCTCCCACACACGTAACGATTTGCTTGCGTAAGCCTAAGTTTGCGCAAGCAAATCGTTACGTGTGTGGTCACCATTAGGGTTTTAGTTCATGCCAACTTACTTTATTCCACACGTTTTTAATCGCGTTTAAAAATAGTCAGATTTAGTTAAATACACCAAATTTTTAGGTGAAAACCGTCAAACTCAGAATAGCAAAATTGCCATTTTCACTAAACTAATAACTCAGTGCAATCTATTTTTAGTCTAGTTTAGAGGCATTTGTGACAAGAGAATCGGCACCAAAATATAACTAGCAGACCCGGTAGGCAGACGTTGTCATGCGACAACAGCGCCTCCCAACAGCGCGTCCAACTATAGCTAAGAACCATCCAAGTGACACAAAAAGAATTGAAAAAAAAACATCTAAATCAGTCAAGCCATTTAGCATAAGAAGAATTACAAACACACGCACACCGATATTTTATTTATTGCCAGGAATGTTCTTAAAAAACAAACAAAGTATTTAAAATAATATGCGGGTCAAAATATGGTAGTCGGCGTACAATTTCAGATTTGCCTACGATTCCTTCTCTTAGGACTAGGAATCTTGGGCAAAAAATGCGACATACGTGCGCATGTCTGCGCCTTTGTCTAGTCTTTGATCGTCGTTTTAGTGTAGTGCGCCACCGTTGCACGTTTTACGTATTGGAGAGTAGGGCGTTTAGCTCCGCCCACATGCACAAGGTCAGTGAGACTACTATACACCTTAATCGGAATAGAAATAAACGTCAGAAGCCCGAAAGTTTGATAACCAGTCTTACCCAGTTATTGGGTTGTGAAGGTCAGATAGGCAGTCGCTCCATATAAAATACTTAGTATTCCGCTGCATCCGGTTAGATTATTCAACATAGTTCGGAAAAGACTAGGCAGATTGATTTTAATAGCAAAAAACTCAGCCCCCTGTTATATGGGACGAGACTTAAAAACAACTGTCGAAATCGTAGGTGTAGGTACCAATGGGTACACCTCTACCTATCCATAACATAATAATAAAACATCATGCCATTATTTCTGTAAGGGTTCGGCAGAGGTGTACTTTTAGTACACCCATATTTTGCCTAGTTATGTGTAAGTAATATCTAATTGGGGGCGGGCCTATTGCCATCAATCGGGTGCAAATTCCAGATGGAAAACCCAATAACACTTCCCCCCTTTTCCTTTCAGGAAATACTTGTTTTGATTATTTCTAGAGCCTAAATCTGAATTCTTGTGAGTCTGAGTTTTTTGTGATTTCTGACTTTTCTAGTACTCAAACCTCAGTTGGTCCAACAGAAGTTTTTGATCCTTATATGAAACAGGATTGATTGGCATCAAAAAAAGTTTTTAAGAAAACTGCCCATTTTCTAGCTGACTGTAAATTTTTTTCAAAATCTGTGAATGCAGATCAAAATGTTTCAAAAAGTTAAGGACAGTCTCCTACTTATCTCAAAAATCCACCCTGTACACATTGACTAGCTGCCCCCGGCTTCACAAGGGTAGCAATATGTACGTACTATGTCTACGGCGCACCTATCTATCTACCTACCTATCCTACCTACATACATCCCTACCTACCTACCTGCATACCTTCCTACCTACATACCTACCCTACCTTCGCCTACCTATCCTAAGAACCTTCGCCTTACAATAACAAACAACAAAAAAAGAATTAACGAAATTGGTCCAGCCGTTCACGCGTGATGCCGTGACCAACGGAAATAGGGATTAATTTGTATTTAGATAGATTAGATAACCCAAAATTAATGCATTCGCTTTAACAAAACGTACAGAGAAAACCGAAATGGTTCTATATAGGTTTGGTGAAACAGCGTAACGTTTTCATTAATCGTTCGCCCACATTCGGAAGCACTTGCTCCGTGTAACGATCGCTTAAACTCAATGTAAATGAGCCGTAAAGAGGTTTCTATGTTTTGAATACCGTTCTTTGATACTGGTGGGTTGAAAATAATGGGGTAATCGATGGTTATTTATTGTTATTAGGGGTACTTTATCTTTTCTGGTGTTAACTTATACGTTGAAATACTTACAGTTTTTTTTTTAAGTGATAGCTTCTTTAGCGGCGTTGTACACTTTTTTTGTGATGGGTAAAAAATTTTAAACTCTCATCAGGATACGTGACCTGATCGAAAATTTGTAAGAGGTCTTGTACTGACAGCGAGCCACATAAATTCCTGACCTTTTCGTTAGATGGCGTTATTTAGTTTTCACTTCAATCGGTAGTCCCAGACTGCCTCGTTTCTTTTTGTCCGCGCGCGACTGTTAGTTACCACCTGAGGTATGTGAGCGGTGAGACGGGGTGGGCGCCATTGACAAAATTGGCAGACTGAGTTAGCACAGCCTTTTTCTACCTCTCCCGTCTCACTCTTAACTATAATGTCCTACTGTGGGGAAAAACCAGGGAGACTTTCTTCTACTTCTCTCTATTTAGGGATATCGACCAGTCTTCATCACAGGAATCCAGCTCATCCCACATTCCACCAACTCCGTCTGGGCCTGCTGCGATGATTCATGCGATTAGTTGGAGGGATCCATTGGTACAGTACGACACAACTTAGATGTAGCATCGGCAAAATTCGTAAAACCGATCACCATCCGAACTGAGTGCGCCTTCAAAATCACCAATCTTTATTACTGCTTCAGGTGAAAATGATCTTTCGAAAACGCAATAACTTGTAAAGTCTTATAGCCAAATACATTCGTAAAATTGAAATGAATGAATGAAAATTTTCAAATCTATGCTACATCTAAGTTGTGTCGTACTGTACGTGAGTTAGATAATTTTTGCCGCATGCCGCATTTCTTTTGAAATGCGGCATGAATTGTGTCCAGCTCAATTACATTCTTCAAGATTTCTTGAAATCCAATCTGTAAAGAAAACAAGTTTCTTAATTCTATTACTCATAACAACATGTGACACTCAACTTTAAAAACTAAACCCGAACTAAAACTCATACAATTTCGCCCACCACGAAACTTCTAAGAACTTATTTTCAAAATCACGTCCCACCACACATATGAACGAAATTAAGTTTTGTATAGTTTTCATAGTAATGTCAGGTAAGATAGTATCTCGTGGGAAGGTTCACCGCAGCTATGCGAAGCTATATTAAACGATAAATCGTTCCCTAGACGACGGAAAGTTGAAAATTTTCGTCGGGAAACACGTTGGCGTGTTAATAAATGGTTGTGTATCTAAAATTTATAAGTTGTGAAATATTATTATTATTATAGAAATATTTTTACGCGATGTGCCGGGAAATTGGATGGTAGAAGTATTGATTTTAGGATTAAGTTGATAAGGCTTTTCTGCTATAAAGGTTCAAAGATCTCTATGTGAATGATTTATGTTATAAATACCAACTTGCAAAACGTGTATACGGGCTGATGTCCGCAACTCCATTTCAATGCGTGTATTTTGCGTAACGAGTGGGAATATCGATTATTCGATCCACCCCTGCTCCTCAAGGAAGGCCAGCAACGCCTTGACGTTACTGAAAATCTCACGGAGAGTACCTGGGTTACTGAAGTGCTGTGCCCTGTACACACACATGAGCTCCTGTCTCGTCGACCTCCATGCATTCTATGACCAATATGTGTTTATTAAATGACCCGTGGCCAGTTGTAGCTGCTGTAACTGTATGCGGCAGTCCTAGAAGTTTCAGCGTGCTCTAAATTATTTTACTAACAAGATAAAACTTGTGAAAAAGGAAGAGGGAGGCCTTTGCCCTGTAGTGGGTCACTGCAGACTGGTTCGATAGATAAAAAGCATAACATGAAGTTCTATAAGTGGCCTTCTTGGTGAAGTTTTTCAGAGAGGTAACGTCCGTAGTACCTACTCGCAATCGGCGTGCGTGTATTGTATCACCAGATATAAGAACGTAAATGAGTATGTAAGGTTCTTAGCAGGTGGCGTTCTGTAGTTTCTGCCATGAAGTTTGCTACAAAGTTAGAAAAAACGAAGTGTAAACTTAACCAGGCCGTACCTAATTTGTTTTGAACTCACGGTTGAGTCCATATGCGTTGAGTCCGCACACGTTCAATTCACACTATCCCCAGAGACATTTCACGTGCAAGCTTATACAACAAATAACTTCGTTCATAGAAATCCATTAGCAAATCAGATATGCAAATGCCTAGGTAGGTGTAGAACAACACGATTATTTTGTACACACGGTAAACTTGTTTGTTATGCAGGTAATAATTAAACATTTAAAGCAAAAGGAATATGTAAGGATCCACGAAGAAAAAGGCGTAGGTACATGCTTATGTATGTGATAAATAAGATAAAACCTTTAGAATAAACGGTTTTAATCAGCAAAATACAAGCAAAAAATATTTGAGAATAGAAGTCGTATTGACGGATAAAATAACAATATTATTTTTAATACCATAGAAACTCCAAGGAGTTTCTATATCACCACAGTATGTACCTATTTTATTAAAAATTTTGGTCTGGCAATATTTTATTTTACCTGATAAATTAGGTACCGCAGTATTATTACCTGTCATCGCCTCGTGGCGCCTGTACACTGTTTGAGACACATTGATAGATCACAGGCCAAAATCTATTTATGTGTAATGTGCATCATAATACATGTTTACGCTGATGTATTTGCGCTAACTGAAAACATCCTTTTCCTGTATGTTTTTCTATTAACATAAATATTTCTATTTTCAGACTTTGAAGGTCCGAAGCCTGTTAGTATTAGCAATTACTTAAAAACCATGTTAAAATAAAAATTTGGTACACACGTACAATGATAAAAACTTTAGAAAAACAAAAGGATTGCCTGGAAGAGATCGTAGAAAGCGATAAGCCTGCGCATTGTATGTTTTGTAGGGTTATTTTTTTTTGCTATGTTTCCTTTACTTGGACCTACCTTGTTTCTTGCCTAGGTCAACTAGAAGTACCCTATAGGTTTTTATTTATTTGCGAGTATAAAAATATGTAAAATTAAAGGCTGTATTTTTTTATTACGACTTAGAAGCTTGATTTTTTTAGAGCTCCAAGGTTTCCTGAGAAAAAGTGTCTTGACAGACTTGCGGACCGACAGACAGACGGACAACGAAGTGATTCTAACGGTAATTTTTTTCCTTTCAAGGGACGGAACCCTGAAAATGTATACGAGTAACACAAATGTCTTTCAAAACATTTAGCGGTCGTTGGTCTGTAGACCAGTTAAATGTTCTGAAAACTTAGTGATTTTGCATATGCTCTGCGTCTGTATTACAATACAGACGCAGATCATATGCAAAATCACAAAGTTTTTGTAGTGGGCTTATTCAATCATCCCTTTGTAGGCACTAAAGATTAGAACGTGTACTCAACACATGCTCAACTTAGATCACAAAGTTGTTGCAGTTAGCCCGCATAGTTGTCTGTTTTGTTGGTTGTACACAGTGACAATTCACAGTACCTACACGTTGTAGAAACTTGCGCTGCGAGTTGTCCGCACGAGTCATTTAATTACGCACTGTGACATACAGTCGACGTTGCCAAAGATGTACGTCCAATGGAAACGTTCTTGTGTCATGGTTATTATTGTATTTTAAGCCTTGTTAATTTAAAAGCACGTGAATCCAATCGTCAGTATTTTAAACCTCAGTTTGAGCCGTTCAGGAGTGGAGTTTCCAAAAATGATTTCTAGGTCCACCTAAAGAGCCTCTAAAGTAACGAAGTACTTAAATTAAACACTAGCTTTTATGCCACGGGAACATACTACAGTGATCAAAAGTACCCTATGTGTTAATTCAGGCTATACACTATCTGCATCCAAATCTGTTCATCCGTTTCTACGCCAATCTAGAACATACGTCCCGACAAACAGACAGACAAACAAAAATTCTAAAAATTATATTTTCGGTATAAGACTCGGTTCCCGCACCTCGCAGTATTACTTTTTTCAAAAGTATTCAATGCACTTTTGATTTCATTACTATATTTTTATTAATGTGTATAGATCTTCATTGGATAAGGCTATAAGTACAAGTGCTAACAATATAGTTTTCGTCAAGCTGTTCAATGACGGAACCGCTTTAGATAAAAGTCTGTGGACCGAATTCTAAAACAAAACTCGATTTAAAGTCGTTATTAAGTCTCATACTATCACTGTAATTTTGTAGCGACAGATGAATGCCTAAAAGTTTAGTGTCGAAAATTCGAGGGTAAAAATTGTGCTGCGATATTTCATGGTTCAGAGCGAAATAAAAAGTATTTCTTTCTATCCGCATTTCTGCCACAGCAACTTCTTTTGTTTTTTAAAACAAACCTCTTCCAGCCCCACTTTAATTCTGTTCGCGCAACAGTTAAGGGCCTCACTTCATTGTGGACGCAGTGTCACCGACAACTTTCGACCTCATTTGCACACTCATTTTCATAGCAAAATGTAGCACCAGGTGGTGGAATGAATGTAATAAAGCTTTACCAATTTCATTTGAGCTCAAAGGTTAGTTTTAAACGTGGAATAAACAAAGATTTCGCAGGTTTATATTTTTTTTATTATTCTTGCTATTTGACGCCGGTACTTTTGAATTTCAAGTGAGCTTTTTTGTTGAATCACGATGTTTCTGTACTAAATGTTCACTGGCTGCTAAGTGTTTTTAGGAATAAGTAGTGGTCGAGAGCTCATTAGTATATACACGAAAAGATTTTCATTGCATTGATTTTTTGTGTTTACCTCTGGACTGTCAACCGGGCCCCGGCGGTCCGGCGGGCTGGCTTTGATTTAAGGCCTACCTATCTTCTTCTTTTCTGGTGCTTAGTGACTTACCTGGTGTTAGAGTTATAAACCCTCCCAGTCCCATGGACCTTCTGGCTTCACATGCCGTCGAGAAAAATCTCTCAGGTGTCCTCATGATATTTTCTTTCACTGTTTTTGAAGCAAGTGATAATTACGCACATGAATCCGAAAAGTCTGAGGTGCGTGCGTAGGTTCGAACTCGAGACCTATGACTTGGCAGTCTGACGATCACACCACTAAGTTACCTGAAACCGATGTAGAAAACCGATTTAGAATGGGATTAACCGCGCGTTGACATAAGGATGTTTTTTACCCCTTATTCTCAGATATTATTATATATGTACTAGGTTTCTGTTAATTTGCAGTATAGTCGTATGCTCAGGAGGCTTACACTACCAATCCTCTTAACATAATCTCTCTAAGTCAGTAATTTCATAGTCACGACACTGGCGGGACAGGAGGAAACAAGACTAACCGACATATTCGTGAGTATTATGTAGGCTCCTAACAAATTGGCTTAGGGTCGATTTTTCAATCGTGAGATAACTTTTATCTGAAGAATAAATATGGCGTTTTGACATATTTTGTATATACAAAAGCTGCCAAACTGCAAATTTCATTTCTCAGGCAAATAAATCCGAAAAAGACTGAAATACCGCTATTTAGCGTATCAATTTGCCAGACCGTACATTATTTCCAACACAAAACCATATAATAGAGAACATTTAAACAAGGATTTACTTAGTAACTAGTACTTTAATTACCGTATTTGCAACAAAACTGATTTCAAACAAAGAAAACACTCCAATCCCAAAGCTCCTAATGAAACACTGACAATTACTCCATCTAGTCATTACAAGAAAATGGCATATTACATTGCGCCACAATCATAGACGTTTCCGAATAGCATGCCGCTCTTGTATGCACAGTCTATTAGCATTCACCGCGTGAGGCGGCAATGTAATCAAAATCGTCGCGCGTCGCAATGTTGCATTATGGTAATTAGGCCCGCCAGCTAAATAGAGATGTGAAACGTTAGATGTGCTCATTCGAGCCCGAAATTTGCTGAATTTTGTGATGGGAAACCGATGCTTTGATTTTGTAACGTCACCGTGATTGAGGTTTTAAATAATGGTTGGTTTGTTGTTTTATTCAAAGCTGTAAAGTCTTATTTAAAGCTGTAAAGTACATAATATCCTACACCCTTTGCCAGCTGGACTCAAGACCGCTTGCAAAAGACAACTAATTTGAGTAAAATGTTATATAAAAATATTTAGTTTTAATTCCAAAATAACTAGATCCATTCTTTTTAAATATTGTCAATTTAAGTACAGTACCGGGGCCACCGAGTTTTCCTCTGGTGAATATAGAGAATGCTCATTTAATAGTACAAGATAGTTCATACTAATTCCATGCTGTCATGTCATTATTCTAAGATTTTGTTCTAAACTTTGGGCGACCTAGCTCTACTCGGGTGAAAATACGGAAAAAAACGAATTTACGAGTACTTAGATATATTATGAGACCTAGCTAAACCCCTATATTGCAACTTTCATTGAAATCGTTAGAGCCATTTTCGATAAGTGATTATAAATATATATATATACTAGCTGCCTGCCCCAGCTTCGCATGGGTAGCACTATAGTATTCATGCAAGCCTAGTACTTTTTGTTAGGATTTAAAGCATATATACCGGGAAATCATTTATGAAAAACTTTTAAAAACACGACCTACCTACCTACCCTACCTATCTATATTATAAATTATAGCCTATGTTACTTCTTGATAATTTAGCTTTCTATTGGTGAAAAAATGGTTGAAATTGGTCCAGTAGTTTCGGAGTTTATTCGGTACAAAACACGGTTTAAAATTTTAGGATTAACGGTTCCGTTCAAAAAATTGCATCGTTATGTGAAATGGTTTGCTTCGGGCAGGGTATAATGGCAACATTTATGTCCTTAGGCTCATAATGTACTTACGATCGACTTGTGAGATTTGATAAATCCGCATAATGTCACCATTTTATAAGCGGCATACGAGACGAGCTGCAATGATAAATGCACCATGCTACGAGTGTAAACCGAAAATCACCGTTCCGGCATACTATACTTTTACAACATTTTATTGTCATGGATTTCTGCATGCAAAATAACGCCAGATTCCATAACTTAACAACTTTGGAAAAATTGTCGTATTATTGTTAATGACCAAAAATTTACGGCACACTGACTAACCCTCTCCTTGCGAGAGCTTCCTCGTTGTGGTTAAAAAAAAAACATGCAATCATAAAGCTTAAAGTTTCTATAGACCAAAATTAAGCTCAAAGAAGAGAAACACGAATGAACTCCAAAGACTGAAGCAGTAACTCATCAACATGAAATTAACATCAAATACACGTGTTCCAGAAGGTCAAATCAGGTCGAACTACACTCGTTAACGTCAGAACGGATAAAACTTTCATGCGAGCATGTAACTTATGGTATCAGGATATGAATTAATCCCGTAAGAGCCGATATTGCGAAAGTTAGAGGCGGATTATTTACCCCCTCTCTATTGGTTTTTCATATGGCTTCGCATGTATGAGTTTGTCTTGTTTTTGTGTACGGGTGTTTGTTTTTGATGGTTTGTTTTGTTCGGTTTAATTTGTTTTGGATCTTTTTTGTTTGAAATCAGCTGTTTTACATGGAATCTTTTCTTATCTTTGAAGTGATGACACGTTCATCTTATGCTTCCTTAAACAACCTTTTTAGCTATGTATTATTAAATATTGGAAATACTCTGTTTGAACGTTTTCTCACTTGATGTTAAGCGACGATGCGGTCGATTGTGAACTTTTGATAAAGTAATATATAAGTATTTATTCGTGACTTGAAGACACTTAGGTCCCTATATCGGGGAAAACAGAACTTTAACCTATACTTGTTGATGGAACTGAATATACAACGTGAAATTTGAATCACAGTTTTGCTAGAACAAACGTTGTTCAGACCATGGTCTTCTACCATTCTATAACAATCAATTTAAAAAAAAAAGTCAATGGTATTTAAAAAAAAACACAAAAAAGACTAATTTATTTATTAAAATTTCGGCCCGCATTGGCCCGACATCCTTGTAGTCCACGTGGACTCCTCATAACTCTTTTGAATGCCATATTGCTACCGCGATGAGTTCTTAGATGTTACGGTTAATGTTTGAACACGTTTGAGCAACATAAGACTTATTTGAGAACGCCTAGTTTAGTTTGTTTTAATAACATATTGGATGCTATAGAATGATAGTAGACCATGGTCTGAACAACGTTTGTTCTAGCAAAACTGTGATTCAAATTTCACGTTGTACGCTTAAACTGAATGCGGATTTACCACAAGTTCAACAAGTTGCATTAATTTCAAACGTACGAACGCGAGATCAGCTGTGAACTTGCGATTTATTGGATCTATTAGAAATAAACGACCTCGTAAACCTAAGTTTGAATGACACTTAAACGTCATAAAACGATTGGAGGGTCTAGATAAAGTGACATTCTATAAGCGATCAAGATAATGGAAAAGTCAAAAATGTATTGGATTGGCATAACCTATCGAAAAGGGTATGTCAACCCTGTTACTAGTCGTTGTACAGACACGAACCGTTTTGTAAACGATTGTCACTTGTTTAGGCCTAAGGTCTATTCTGTGTGTAATGGTCTTAGTGAAGTTTCAATTAATTAGGAATTGTTGTGAAAGTGGTAAAGCCTGTACGAGGTTGACTATAGTTACCAATGCTGTTACAGCTTTAATATATTTCTAATATATATTAATATATCGATCACTGTGCGTTAGTCTCTCAAAAACTCGAAAATGGCTCGACCGATTGTGATGAAACATTGATAAGTTGTTGTATGCCGCCGGAGAAGGTTCCTAACAAAAATAAAATAAAAAGGCATAGCAACGCAAGCCGGGCATTAGCTAGGCTATTTACATAAAAATCAATTGCCATGCGTAAGTCTCGCAAAAACTCGAAAATGGCTTGACCGATTAGATTTTTTTTTCCGATTAGTGGTGTGCTTTAGGATAAAAGAAAATTAGGAAAAACACAAAAGAATAACCGAAAAATTTAAACATTGTCTCACGTGGTACGAAGTTTACCGGATCATCTAGTTATAAAATAAATAATATGAAGTATGTATTTTTAATATCTTGCCAAATTCAATTCTATTGCACTGGTAATCCAGAATTCTGATTTCAGAACAAGATCCAAAATAATTAAAGAGTTCCTATAGAGCAGAAGCAGGTGGTTGGCAGACATTAATATAAAATCATCAATCAATCAAGCAATCAGTAAAATATTGTACCTAGCTTTCAATTCACTTGAATCAGCCTGTATTTCTAAATAACTAAAGTAAAACCAGGTGTGATCAAAAGTTTCATAAACAAATCTTGGTACAGAAAGATTAGGTATATTTAGGGTCTGATGAAAGCTCCTTATCTTTCCCAACTTTCTAGTTATCTTATAAAACTAATACCTACTTGAACTTGGAGAATTTGGAAAATTATTATACGAGAAGATATATTTGGAGGTCTGACCTAATATTGATTCAGGCTGGGAACTGAGAAAATATTACTTTAGTACTGAAAACTGAGTATCTAGTCCATGTATGCCGAATAATCTATAATGAACAATGTACCCAATTTCTTGGGATTTGTGTAAAAAGATAGTAAAATATTAATATTATTCTAAAGGCAATGGAGAAAGATTAAGCCAAAGGGTATATTTGAAAAAATTATTCCAATTGATATCGACAATTATTAACGACAAAATTGGTCTTCTTTCATTTAAGAGCGATGTTTGTAAATGAATCATTTTAGTTGCTATAGCAGAAAATCTAAGCGGGTATGTTTTGTATGGATTTAAAATATGACAGGTTATTTTATTTAGGATGGTATTTATGTAAAAGTATTGATATCTTTAGAAAATGATTTTACCCTTATCAAACCAATTTCTCGTGCATTGAAAAAACTATCTTTTTAGCAGTCTACACCTATGTTAGAAATAAAGACCAATCAAGTAAATTCATATCGAAAAACTAAGCAATATTCAAATCAACATTTATACAGGCCCTACCATTTAATATTTAATTTCACTCTTAAGTAGATACTCAGGAAAAACCAATTCAGAAACGAAGTTACACGTTCATTAGTAAATTAACATTTTGAATAATTCTCGTTAGTCAATATCGTGGCAACATGCAACGGTCGCCCGTTAATTACGGAAAATTACAGTCGATATTTTTACGGTATAAAATCGGGATAATTGCACGGAACAATGTACAGAAATGTCCGTACGAGGGACGCTGCGGGTACCGTAATGCAGTATTATGCTAATGGTGCCTGCCTAAATAAACCCGTGCGGGAAATATGAGAGCCGGCTTCCGGACAAATTACACAGAGTCTCGACTAATAAAGATGGTAATACTGGCCCAAACAATTTGTAGTTACTGCCCGTTGTAGCGCTGTATATGCGTTCTGTTCATGCATAGTTATTTCAGAGCTGAGCATTACGAAGCCAGCTAGTCGGAAAGCTTCGTAAAGACCTATCCCATGGCACGTGACCGTTAAAAGTTTTCTTGTGATATTGTAAGTAGGGTAATATTGGGCATTCTATGCCACTGTCGGCAAGTAGCTCGGCTAGTGCGCCTCGCTACGCGCCAGTGGCATAGAATGCCCAATATTGAATGATCGACTCGACTGTGTAGTATATTACTGTACTCACCTAGAGATCATGTGAGTTGTACCACTGGCCGTCAGTAGCTCCTCGCTGCGAACGATGGTATGGATCATTTTGACATGCGTTTCGTTGTTAGAAACGACTTGATGATTAGTGATATGCGCTTCAAATGGTGGAAACGACTTGTTGGTTTTAGTAATGCGCTTCAGCAATGGAAACGACTTGATGAATTGGGCACGTTCAGTATTAGAAACGGCTGGTATTACTGTACTCATAAAAAGATCATGCGAGTTATACGACTGGCCGCCAGTAGCTAGGCGAGTTTGCTTCGCTTCGGACATTGGTGACAACTATCGACACGATCAATGATTAAGATTTAATTTAGTCATTATGAAATGAGTTTCCTGGTTAGAAACGACTTGATGATTTTTGATATGCGCTTCAACAATGGAAACGACTTGATGTTTTGGTCATGCATTTCAGTATTAGAAACAACTAGGTTTTGTAATGCGCTTCGTGGGTGGAAACGACTTGGTGTATTTGACATGCGTCTCAATATTAGAAACGACTTGTTGGTTTTTGTAATGCGCTTCAAAAATGGAAACGACTTGGTGTTTTTGACATGCGTCTCAATATTAGAAACGACTTGGTGTTTATGACATGCGTCTCAATATTAGAAACGACTTGGTTTTTGTAATGCGCTTCAACAATGGAAACGACTTCGTGTTTTTGACATGCGTCTCAATATTAGAAACGACTTGGTTTTTGTAATGCGCTTCAACAATGGAAACGACTTGGTGTTTTTGACATGCGTCTCAATATTAGAAACGACTTGGTTTTTGTAATGCGCTTCAACAATGGAAACGACTTGGTGTTTTTGACATGCGTCTCAATATTAGAAACGACTTGGTTTTTGTAATGCGCTTCAACAATGGAAACGACTTGGTGTTTTTGACATGCGTCTCAATATTAGAAACGACTTGGTTTTTGTAATGCGCTTCAACAATGGAAACGACTTGGTGTTTTTGACATGCGTCTCAATATTAGAAACGACTTGGTTTTTGTAATGCGCTTCAACAATGGAAACGACTTGGTGTTTTTGACATGCGTCTCAATATTAGAAACGACTTGGTTTTTGTAATGCGCTTCGTGGGTGGAAACGACTTGGTGTTTTTGACATGCGTCTCAATATTAGAAACGACTCTCTGACTCACTGCTGGATCTGCATAATAAACAAGGTACAAATTATATTTGGTTTATTTTTCGTAAAACATTGGTTTTTCAAGGAATAAAGTATCTACCGAGCGCACGAACTCTTGTAGTTTTCGCCATTGACACGAATCCGCGTCGGTCTGGACCTTGAGTCGCACAAGCGCCTTCTTCCACAGCTCCAGGGAGTCGGTGTGGCGCGCGTCGTCAGTCTTGTACACCTTGCAGTCGATGTAGTACTCTCCGTTGATACTCGCTGCTCGCCGCTCGCAGCCGTTGGCGACTCGGTTAACGAAGAATGATGATAGACACGTACTCGATGAATCGTCTTTTGGCACGGTGTCAGACCCATAGTTCTTACTTATACCGAATACGTCATTATCAGTATTGGCTTTTTTACTGAAACAACAACGAAAGCTTCTATTAGTTCATCATATACTTACAGGTTACATTTACCGTTTAGATATGCACAGGAAAAAAATACACTCAGTCAAAATAGGTACCTGCAGAACATGAGAGAGAGACATACGAATAAAAATGACTGATGATTTCAAACTGGTATGGCGAACTAAATTATTGAATAGTTTGTTTACCTCGTACGAATTAAATTCGTTGATGGTGGGTGCGACTTGCGTTTCCTATTGTTGTCTGCAGACGGTTTGCGGCTGCGTTTGGTTTTCTGATCGGTGATCGGAGCTTCTTGAAAGTACTCGCTTTCAGACTCAGACCTGAAATAAAGATACAACAAAATAATAGTCAAACATAAGGATTACAATTAGTACATCGGGTCAGATCTCTGAACTATGTACCAAGTGGAATGTTTTATACTTACATTTTCCAATTATCTCCAATCGATATGGCAGGCTGGTAGGCGTAGTGACTGACGGCAGCAGGCAGCGGTTAGCTATCAACACTGATATTGATAGGATAACGCAGCAGGATCGCAGTACACTTCTTGAAGATTACTTCCACACTTGTAGACTTCAGTTAGTTTGTAGCGAGTACTTCGAAAACATGTAGCTTATAAATCGGAAAACGAACGATAATTCACTATGTTAAAAACGACTGCAACCGTTCATATAATGTTGTGTAATACTAACTTTTTTCCTTAGACGCATTATAGGTTGACCAAAAAGTGAAGACTAAGGATGTTTCAGGTAGCATCGAATGACGACACAGCGAAACGACTTAGGGTTGACAAAACGGTAACCAGTAGATAAGTTATCAATAACGTTAATAGGGAATGTTCTTGAGGGGTAATTTAATTATTTGGCAATCTAGAGACAATCGTAAGATTAGTATTTATCATGTTATACATCCAAGTTTTACTTGTAATACTTTTATGCTCGAGTGAAGTAGGTACAGGAAATAAGTTAACTGAACAATAAGTTAACTCAATTTTAAATGAACTTAATTTTTTATTCTATTCTTAAGGCTAGAAACCTATATACTTACTACATTTTATTTATTTTGTGATAGTGTACCTAGTTTCAGATACTTATCCTTACCTTAATATGTATGCGTGACAACCTTAGGTAAAATAGCTTACTGTTGCGAATGCAACTTAGCTAACTTAACGAAAAAAAGCGGCCAAGTGAGAGTCAGACTCGTCCATGAAGGGTTCCGTAGCAGCAAGTAACATAATATAAAAGTTCTTGTAGTTCGTTAAAGGTAAATTACGGTTTACGATTAATGACGTATTAAAAGACGAGACGAGAGAAACCTCAATATCATTTTTGAAGACCTATCCATAGATACCCCACACGTACGGGTTTATTGAAAAAAAAAATTGTTTCATCTACTTACCAAGTTTCAACAGTATAGTTCTTATAGTTTCGGAAAAAAGCGGCTGTGACATACGGACGGACAGACAGACAGATAGACATGACGAATCCATAAGGGTGTCGTTTTTTGCCATTTGGCTACGGAACCCTAAAAGAAACAAGGTTACACGTGTAATGTTTTACGCAATAACAATTATTTCAATCAAATATTTTATTGATTTTTAGGAAATTGATCGTATGACTAAGTAGTCAATAACGAATACTTACTTCGTTAGTTAGTAACGTTTAAAAGTCAGAAACTAAAAATTAATTTGATATTATCTCAAAGCTACGCTGCGTGACGGAGTGTAAATCCTTTAATCATTTAAAAATATATGGATTCACAGCGAATGTCGAAATACCTACAGTCTTATAATCTCCCGAAGCAGACGTTTAGTATTGTGATCTGAATTCACCTACACATTTTTGAACTACATAAAATTGGAACATTTATGTACAACATTAAGTAATTTGCAAGAAGGTAATTATTTAATATGTTTCGTATTTTCGTTTTAAATGTTATTGATTTTAAAATAGGTACCTACTAACCGATATTTCTTTTTTTCAGAAACACATTGATACCTAATCAGATGCACAGGTTGATCATCAATCATCAAACTTGATGTCGAAATACCTACAGTCTTATAATCTCCCGAAGCAGACGTTTAGTATTGTGATCTGAATTCACCCACACATTTTTGAACTACATAAAATTGGAACATTTATGTACAACATTAAGTAATTTGCAAGAAGGTAATTATTTAATATGTTTCGTATTTTCGTTTAAAATGTTGTTGATTTTAAAATAGGTACTAACCGATATTTCTTTTTTTCAGAAACACATTGATACCTAATCAGATGCACTGGTTGATCATCAATCATCAAACTTGAAGCAGATGCAGATCTGGTCCAGATTAAACAATTCGATAATTCTGTCACGCTACACTTACTTCGATTGTTCATTAGTCGGTATACGTGAGTAAGATCGTTTCATTTCGCGTTTAGCGTCTATAGTGGGAGATAATTAATTCCAATTAGTAAAATAATGCCTCACTGTTCGGTTTGCAACTTATTTGTAGATAATCGTCGATGGTCTGGTCATTTACGTAGTAATGTTCATAAAAACAATAGTGCGACCACTGTTTTTGACAATGTCGAAATTATTAATTCTGCGTTTAAAAAAAGAATCGTTAGTTACAAGATCATCGCAACTGGCGCAGAAATAAATAATTTTCCTGAAATTTTTCTCATTAATATTAGGGAACAAGTTAAAACTCTAATAAACCGATCATTATTGAAACATAAAGCTGTGAAAATAAATTTTGAACTATTTTCTTTTTTTCTTATGTTTAAAAATGATCAAAAGGAAATGAAATCGTTCGCCACAAAAAACATTATTATTAATTTTAATTACGATTTTGATTCAATATATAAAGCAACGGTTGATTTATTGTTAAAGAAAATTGAAGAGTTTCAGGAGAGAGATAGTGGTTGGACATTTTCGAGCAATTCTCATATAGAAATAAATATTAACAAATATCAACCTCTCGGCGGATCTAAATTTATAACTTTACCAAAATGTATAAAAAATAAAAAAGCTTGTTTGAATATTCGTAACAATGATGAGTATTGCTTTTTATGGTGCGTAGTGGCGGCTCTGTACCCCACTAACCAACATCCCGACAGAGTTTCATCTTATCCCTACTTCCAGGATGTTTTGAATGTTGATGGTTTGACATTTCCGATAACATTTTCGGACATAGCTGTCTTTGAGAAGAATAATCCGTTTTTGAATATTTACGTGTATGGTTTAAAAAATGATAAGACTATCATTGGACCTTTGTATTCAACATCGAATCATAAATCTAAGAGCATCCATCTATTATTCTTAGAAAATAATTCTAATACTCATTATTGTCTAATCATTGATTTACCTCGTCTAGTCAGAAATCAGATAACCAAACATCATGGTAAACTGTACTTCTGCGAAACGTGCTTATTGTTTTTTCCAACGCGCAGCCGAATTGAATCACATCTGTGTGGAGGGATTGCCACAGTATTACCAGAAAAAGGAACATTTTTAAAATTCAAAAATTATGATAGAAAACAAAACATTCCTTTCGTCATATATGCCGATTTCGAAACGATACTCGAACCGATTTCCGGCGATGAATTCAACACCGCTAACACGTCATACTCACATCGTC
This sequence comes from Conistra vaccinii, assembly GCA_948150665.1. Lineage (NCBI taxonomy): Eukaryota > Metazoa > Arthropoda > Insecta > Lepidoptera > Noctuidae > Conistra > Conistra vaccinii. The sequence continues at coordinate 3,136,065 of OX411324.1, forward strand.
ACGTGGCGGCCGCGTTCGCCTATAATGTAGTGTCATCATTTAACGATAGGGTTGGCGACTATAGAAGTTATCGCGGAAAAGATTGTGTTTCAAAATTTATACATTTACTGACTGAAGATGCTAAAGCAATACACAGAATTCTAACTAAAAGCGAGCCTATGATATTCACGGAAATAGATGCTCTTGATTTCAAACGCGCTGTTAAGTGCTACCTTTGTGAAAATTTACTGTTGTCCGATAGAGTAAGGGATCACTGTCATATAACTGGCCGGTACCGAGGTGCAGCACATCGACACTGTAACCTACAACACAAAGTACCAAAATTCATCCCAATATTTTTTCATAACTTAACCGGATATGACTGTCATTTATTTATTAAAAAGTTAGGCGAAATTCCAGGACAAATTAAAATAATACCCAAGACTAAGGAAAAATATATAGCGTTTACAAAGTTTATTCCTATTGCTGATAACGAGTTTATACAAATAAGGTTTTTAGATTCCTTTAACTTTTTAGGAACTAGTTTAGACAAACTTGCTAAAACATTGCAAGTAGACGATTTTGTTAACCTTAAATCAATTTTTACTGATGAAACACAATTTAGTTTGCTGACTCGTAAAGGTGTGTACCCATATGACTATATGAAGGACTGGAAATGTTACGATCAAAAGTCATTACCATCTAAAGATTATTTCCATAATTCTTTGACTAACGAAGGTATTAGCGATGAAGATTATAATCATGCTCAGAATGTTTGGGCTGAATTCAATATTAATGACCTAGGCGAGTATACAGATCTATACTTAAAAACAGACGTGCTTTTGTTGACAGACATATTTCAAAAGTTTCGGAAAACATGTAAACAATATTACAAACTTGATCCTGCCTTTTACATAACTGCACCCAGTTTATCGTTCGATGCAATGTTGCTAAAAACTGGTGTTCAGTTAGAACTTATTTCGGATTTAGCTATCGTCAGAATGATTCAAAGCGGTATACGAGGGGGTTTGTGCATGTGTTCCCATCGGTATGCAAAAGCAAATCACAAATACATGCCGGAACATAATGCATCACAGCCTCAGAGTTTCATAGTATATCTAGACTGTAATAACCTATACGGCTTTAGCATGTGTCAGTATTTACCGTATTCTAGTTTTAGATTTCTTGATGAAAATGAATTAACTAATTTTCGTGTTGAAAATGTCGAGGATAACTCTGAGTGGGGCTTTATATTAGAGGTCGATCTTTTTTATCCTGAACATTTACACAAACACCACAATGATTTACCATTTTGTCCTGAGAAATGTATACCTCCAGGAGGTAAAACGAAAAAACTAGTTGCAAATTTGCATAATAAGTACAACTACGTAATACATTACGTTCATTTAAAAAAGTGTTTAGAACATGGTTTAATATTACGTAAAGTTCATAAAGCTATTACTTTCAGACAAAGTCCCTATTTAAAACAGTACATAGAATTAAACACTCGATTAAGACAAAAGGCAAAAAGTTCTTTCGAACAAGACTTTTTTAAGTTGTTAAACAACAGTGTTTTTGGTAAGACATTAGAAAATACTGAAAATAGAGTAACCGTACATTTAGTTAATCAATGGTGCGATCAATCTAATCGTACTAAGAAATTTATATCCTCCGAGAGACTTGTAGCCAACCCCTATTTCCATAGCGCTTCTATTCTAACTGAAAACTTAGTTGCAATACAAATGAAACCTGACCAAATTATTTTAGATAAACCTATTTATATTGGATTCACTGTATTAGAACTTTCTAAGACACATATGTATGACTTTCATTACAATATTGTAAAACCTTTTTATGAAGACCGAGTGCAGCTGTGTTATACAGATACCGATTCGTTTGTCTATAAAATATTCACGTTTGATTTTTATCATGACTTGAAGTATAATTTTTTGCAATATTTCGATACCAGTAACTATGATGATAAAAATGATTTTAACATACCAATTATGAACAAAAAAGTTCCAGGTTTATTCAAAGACGAAATGGGAGGAAAATATATCTCAGATTTTGTTGGTTTGAGATCAAAACTTTACTCAATAAAAACAGTCGATAAAGTCATTAAAAAAGCAAAAGGAGTAAAATCAAGTGTAGTAAGAGACTTAAATATATCAGATTATGAAAATATTTTATTAGATGGTGGAATTATTCGTAGAAAAAATATTATGTTTAAATCCATAAAGCACGAAATATTTACTAAGAGTGTCAACAAAATTGCCTTATCTCGAAATGATGATAAACGATCAATATCTGTAGATCGAATATCAACGCGAGCCTGGGGTCACTCACTTATTTTAAAGAGCGAAATATGAATTTTAAGATTAAGCTAATTAGTAATAGAGTTCGAATATAATTTATGTATTATAATCATAATTTAGATCTTAAAAATATATCTAAGTAACTTTATAATGTATGTTATATAATATAATTCCTAGTTTTAAAAACCTAAGTTAATGTAAAAATATAAATAAAATGTGAATGATTATGACTACTTGTTTAATTTGTGTTTTAAAACATCATCCTCCTTTTTGTAGTTGGTTAAATAAAATGAAACCCGACCAAGATTCAATTTTCAACATGAAGTGCCTGTTGAAACTTGAATCGTTCATTTGTCAGAGGTAAAATGTATTTTATACGTAATACAATAAGACTGATTATACAAATTTCGAAGAGCCATGTTTGCGGCAATTGCATAACGCTGATCATACAAAATACCTACTACAAACACACAACAGTGCATTGCCCTCACAAATGCTTAGTTAACATTCTAATCTAAATTATGAATTATTGCGATGGTTATTTTTTGCCATTTACGAAATAATACTCATCTTGAATACTTGTAATACGCACACAGTGTTGTACTTTTTGCGAGCATGTCATCCGTAAGTGTCCCAATTTATTTTTATATTGTTTAGTAACTAGCGATTGAATTCGCAGCAATTTTGCTCACAGTTATTAGTGAATCGGCTATGAATATTTTAACCCGCTGACAATTCGTTTATGCAACACTATATCAACGTCTACGTTTAAGTTTAAAATTAATGAGTGTCTATTTCTTTCCAGATTACAGAATCAGAGATTATGTTTAGCCAGTACGCTCAAAATCCTTATGAAGGATTCTCCGAAACGCTTCACAACGAACCCGAGCACAGCAAACAAGTGATGAAAGAAAAGAAATCAAAACAACGATGCAGGGAAAAGTCGAAGAAGCAAAATCCAACTAAATCTTTTGTGATGAGCCGATTACAGCGACGAGGGATCAAATTAATTAAAATATCAGTCGTAGATCTGTGCAATAGCAATCCGCAAACCAGTGACAGTGACAGTGACAGTGAGAACGTAATTATAAGTGCTCAATACATTGTTAAAGACGCTATCGACAATGTTATGGACGAAACTGAATCTTTAGTTAAAAAAATATCTAAATCTTTAATAGATAGTGATTTTTAGTACTTAACTGTTTGCGTAAGCAGTTGTTTATGTAAATACTTAGTACTTATTACGATGTTTTATTTAATTTTAATGTTTTATTTGATGATGTGTTGGGTGTTCAAAAAATAAAAGCAGTTTTACTATACAAATTATTTTTTATTCATGAAACCAATAACCTTATAAGTAGGCACACATTTATAACTCTAAATATTTTCTTATACATAACACATTTTTAAGAGCACAATGCTTTAAATGATTATTACAATTTAAATTAGTTCTTCCTTCACAGTATCTTTTATGTAAAATAGAGAAGTTAGGACATTTTTCGGTCACAAGGTCTGATACTTTACAGTTCTCACAAAGTTCCTTTATCCACTTTACTTTCTCCAAACCATTACAAACGATTTCCTTATTTTCTAGATAGAGAGCGATTATACGACGAAATTCTCTATAGTCGATATACCCTTCGTTCCAATAAATACCTCTGTTTCTTTCCAGCCATTTAACTTGTCTCTTTTCGTCACTTGTTAAGTGTTTAAACAAGTATGGTGGCTTTATTAAAAATGTTTGGGTATAATCACGGGTAGCAAAAGCTAACTCTTTTATTATAAAATTATTGTACAGGTCTTTAAACCCTTGAACATCTACTATGACAGTATTCGGATTCATGATATTTTTCTCACAGTATTACTTAAAGGTTTATATTCAATAATACAGTCGTTCAATATAAGACAATACGCAGAAGTTTGATCTGGTATTTCCAAATCACTCTCAATTTCCACTCTTACGTCCACAATAGGGCCTGTCTTTACATTATCAGCTTGTCTAGAGCAATCGATGACAAATAGTGGCGCCAAATCTTTAAATTGTTTTTCACTTAATAAGGGCTCCGGTCGACGCCCGTAATAAGACTGTTGAAATCTGACGTATTGCTCGTATAATAAAGCGATTCTGTTATTCGCGAAACTCACATTTAGGTTTTCATACGGGAAGTAAGTAGAGTTGAGGTACACTCTAACATCACGAACATGACAATGATCGAATTGAGACATATCAGAACTGCCATTGTTTTTTCTATTTGTCTGTAGTCCCATAATAATATATCTTGGTTTCTCTATTTGCGAGGATGTTTTGATTGACCAAGTATGTTTTGTAGTTTTAGGTAAAGCCGGATATTCGTACAGATCCCAATTTCTGAATATCATCTGGAGTGGTCGATCTTTTTCTAATAGTTTTAGCAAATTTATTTTCTCTTTGTCAGACACTTTAACGTGCGGTACGCGCCAAATGATTTTATTTATCTGAACGTCTTCTACAATTTCACCGGTGCGCGGTGTTAAGTTTTACAGCATTCAGGTTAGTGTTACTTCGTAGCAATATCAGTTCGTGCCTACTATTTATCACGACTTTCTTGAAATCCTCTGCGAAACCGATGATGTTACAGAGTGGTATAGAAGCAGAAAAATCACCTCCGATAATGTTTTTTGTACCATCGATATTCCAGCCCCACGAATTCGATGTCTTTGATTCATTCTCATTCATTGATATTAACGATTTCATGGTGGTAGTTACGCCAGCATTTTTTATTCTATCAATTTCCACTCCATTTAGCTCGTACCTTATGTCTTGAAATAAGTAGAGTAGAGCATTATTCGTGAAATGAACACTAGTTGCTTTATCTTTCATGTCCTTTTTGCTAACGATAACGGATCCTTCCAAATACAAGGTACTAGCTGATGGAAGGATGTACAAGTCCTGTTGGTTAATAGGTATGCGTATTTCATCGTTTCTATTGAAACTAGTTACATAGGGCTTGTAAGAATGAAATTCAATTCCTTCAACCGTATTATCATAAGTCGGAGCGGATAAAACGTCTAAGATATTCATTTTAGCAAACCGATCACTTTGAGAAATGCCTTGTTGTCTTTAGTTAATTTTATTTTCTTCTTACGGCGAGCTCTTATTTGGTTGGGTGCTTGAGCGGGACTGATATTTTGAATTTGTTGATGCACATATTTATTGTAATCAATCATTTTTTTCTTCTAAGATGCAAATACAGCTGCACTTCTTCGCCTCGTAGATTTATTAAGCGGTTATTTATATCTATCAACCGGATATGTATGCAGCTTATGTTGTTTTGGTTAATTGGAAAGTATATTGCGTTTTTCGGAATTTCTATAATCCTATACCCAGGAGGTACGTTAAGTGCGAATTCGTGAATTATGTGACTCGGTTTTCCGTTTGTGTACGAGCCGCTTACGATATCACATTCGATCCTGATCACTGTCGTAGGTAAAATGTTGACTGGAAACTGTGACACATGCCATTTATTTGGTTCCAAGATCTGCTTATTAAAACCTAATAAATTTCTGATAGTATCTTCTTTACTAAAATTTATGTTTTTTGTACAGAATACTGTAGTTTTTAATGTATTGTTATTGCACTGCAGTTTGATTGATGCATCTTTAATTTTAGATTTTAAGTAATCATTAATATCTTGCAATTCGTAGGTGCCTTCTGGTATTTCAATAACTTCGTTAGAGCCATAATAGAACTTATTATTCGTTTTGTCAATATTTGGAATAGAATTAAATGTTGAGAGATGCAATAGTGCACACTCATACTGTTCATTTAGTTGCAATGTGTCAGGATAGTACGTAGATAAAGTTGACGAATTTCCAGTTATTGACAATGTGAGTGACATCTTGCAAATGGTTGAAATAAAAGAAAATTATAATTTTTATACGTTTTTATTCCAAAAAGTCCTTAGATAATCTAAACATAAGTGTCCACAATTTTCTGTGTTAAATTTCTGATATCTAGTATAGTTATAAAAAACATTACATTTCTTAAAATATCGCATTAGTTCCAATGGAGGTTTCAAATCCCCAAAGCTATCAAAATATTCACAATAGTTGTTAACTTTAACATAAGCTACCCAATGTGTACCAACATTCTTATAATTATCCAAGTTAACAACACCACATTCAATCCGTTTGGGCATCCTTGGTAATTGATCCTTCATGTAGACTCCTCGAAAGTAGGGGATGTTACGTGCATCCTTTTGGATATCTACATTAGTTAGAGGACGATTAGGTAGCTTGTTTCTTAGTTTTTTGAAGATTTTATAAATAAACCTTTACCATTTTTATGTGACTTAATGTATAAACCCTTGCCTAACTTTAAAGACTCCATAGCCTTATTGTGTCGTACTGTTTCTTGCAAATTTTGCTGACCAGCTTTGTAATCGTTAACAGTTTTTGCAATACCCGCTGCACCACCAGCTAAAGTACCTAAAGCCGATAAACCAGCAAAAATTGGGATTAAAGGTAGAATTCCTCCAGTCTTTGGTAATGGTATCACTCGCGGTACTCGAATTTTAGAGATTTTTGGAAATAATTTCTTTGCCGCTGCGTAAGCAACGTTGATTAATGTTTTGCTATCCTTTGGGTTCAGTTTCTTGATCTTTGATCTTATTTTTGACACGAAACATTTAAACGTTTTAATGCCGGAACCAGATTTCAGTTTGGCTTTCATAACTTTGCTCACTATCCATGAACTCAGTTTTTCACCTTTTCCAGCATCTTTCGACTTAAGTCTTTGTTTAGCCATATTTAGTAGTTGTAAATCGGCTTTGTGGCGATTGGGTAAGTCTGTATGGTTTGCATACGCAATGTCGTGATGCATACAAGCTTCGTCTAGCTTATTCACACCGCGATCACCTCGTTGTAATCGTTTCTCGAGTTTTGTTCCTGGTCCGCAATAATTATAACCAGGCAAATGAAGTTCGAACGGTAGATTATTAATTAATGTATTAACCAGTTCACCACCTTGCATTGTCCGAATTGTAATGATGAAAATAGTGGAAAAATAATGTTTATATTAATATTATATTAACCTACGATTGCAGTTTTGTCAATCCAACTGTTTTCTTCATTGTTTAGACCCAACCATTTCACGAAAATTTTTGATCCTTTTCTTTTTAAAACTCTTTCTATCAAATAAACACCAGGATATTTAGATTTTTGAAGTTCTTGTCCGTAAAAGGTTCCCAATATAGCTTGCTTTCGCTGATCTTCTAAATGATATGTTACAGGTATGGTAAAATTAATCTTTTTTATGGTAAATATTTCACTTGACCAATTAGGTGTATAACCTTTCTCAAACTGGTGTTTGTATTTACTGATCCGAACAAAATCACCCACTTTGAACTTAGGTTTTTTACAAATAGGTGGTTTAAACGATTTTTTTATATTTTCTTCTATAACTGACATATTAGCTTTATTCACTTCGATTGGTTTAACTCTAATTGTTCGATGTTTTGTGTTGTTATATATCTTTAATGTAACTTGTAAGGGTAAATCCAGCCATTTATAGTTTCCATTCAGACTAAAATATTTATATAATTTATTTTTAATGGTTTTAATCAACCGCTCTACAATCGAAGCTTTTTTGGTAGAAAATGATGAGTAATGGTTAATATTGTATGACTTCATAAGCATCTGAAATGAGTTGTTATAAAACTCTGTTCCCATATCCGTTTGTAAATTATCAGGTTTACGTTTGCTGTTAATCAATATTTGTTGAAATGCACGAGTAACATCAAGTTTATTTTTTGATTTTAATGGCTCTGTCCAAGCATACTTTGAGAAGCAGTCAATCACCACTAAAATGTAATTGTAACCTTTATTATATTTCTTTAGGTTTTGCATGTCCATCAGATCAGCTTGCCACAAGTCATCAATTCCCTTTAGAATGACAGGACGTCTAAGGAAATTTCTTCGTGCTGCTTTGTGTATTTCATTAACAATTTGCTGTTTTGCCATCACTTAGTTTTTTGAAGTAATTTATCAACCTCTGCTTTAGTATAAAACTTATCTTGCAAATGACTTACAATCGCAGGTATCTCGGCTTTTAAAGTAGTTTGAACAGTACCTTTTGCATCTTTTATGATTTGAGAACGCAATGTACCAATAAGTGTATTAAATTCTTTTATCATATTAGCACTCAACCGATCTACATAATCCTTGTTCACTGCATCGGCAGCTTCTACTGGATTTTTAATTCCTCTCAGTCTTGATGTTTTTAAATCAAAATCTCCGTTTTCTGATTTTGATAATGTATTTTCATTGATCTCAAATAACTCTGATAATCGCATTCTTTTATGAATATAATGTCCGAATTTATCTACGTTCATGTTTAAGGTGTATTGTGTTGTGAGGTTTAAAATAAAATGAACACACATTTTTAAATACATAGGTGTTTTATTTATTTATAATTTTACTTTCACGTAATTCTTCAATGATAGATATATTTTCATTATCTAATCCTGTGTTACCAGCGTCTCGAGATGCAATTAATAATTTTAACCTATCCACCAGTTCATTTGGATCGTTCCAATATACAAAATCGACCTTTTTCTTCCACATTTTTGTCAAGGGTAGCCCTTTTCCCTTCGATTGAGGGGTCTGAATTGTACTTTGTAGTTTGAAAATAGGCTTAATAACTTGCATATACTTTTGACCTTTATTACTTTTTATTGGTTTATCCGGCTCATAGTCTCGTCGATGTGCGTTTGTATCAAGTAGCATTGACTTATAATGCTGCATGTCACTCTCTGTAACCATGCTTAAATCTACATTCTTCTTCAGTAACAACTGTTTCAAACCAGACGTATTTCGGTATTTGCGTCCAGCTACAGTGATATACTCATCGCTGATCGTTATACGAGCAGAACCTAACATCAATTTCCCATTCTCTACTCTGACACCGAATGGAATATCTGATAGTGCTTCTGAGGATACTGACCAGGATGACGTATCACGACCTGGGTTGTTTTCAACTAATGATTTATATGAAAAGTCACTTTCGATATCAGATTCATATTCGTCTGTATTGTCTTTGTTATCATTGGCTTCTTCGTTCTGCAAAGTTTTATCGATAAACGGAAGTTCTTCATTTTTTGTAGGACACAGGAAAGAAGTCTGCTTACTGGCATTAGCAATCTGGTTGAGTGGTTCTGTTACAGGCTTGAAAACGGATTCCAGTGTTTGCTGATTGTTAATTTCAACATCTCTCATTTTTCGTACTTTTTTCTTAACAGCGTCGACGGCAACTACTATTTGTCTTTTTAGCGATTTTTCCATGGCAAAAAACGAACTGATAGTGATTGATTAAGCGATGTCTGAAGAATAATAATATCACAAAGGTAACGGACTTAAATAACCATATTCTTAATCAAAGACTACAAAGGTGTCAAATTTGTTTCTATAACATCCTTTATTTTTTAAACAATCTTTATTAATTACTACGTAATTGAAGGGCTCATTCCATATTTTGGAACACATTTCACGAAATTCAGTCCATGTCATATCAGTGTTGACATGTTCTTCATAAATATGACGTAAATTAATGTCATCTTGTTTAAAAAGTATAATTAAGTTCGCGTTGTCTCTTACTAACTGCTTAGGGATTTTACTATAAGTTTGATTTAGATAAAAACAATCGATGAACTTGTGTCTTCCCATTGCGAAATAATCACGCATGCTATCTTGATTTTCGCAAGCAACATCATCAAATATTATCACAGAGTTAGGTTTTGCGTCTTGAACTCTTAGCACTTCCTCATTTCCATGATATTTCTGGAGTGAAATACCTGGCACTCGTTGTAAAACTTTTTCTAAAAAAATGTATTTGGGTTGGTACAGAGTTTTCGAATAAACATAAACATTTTCAAATCTTAATCCATTTTCGTGTATGAGAAGACCAATCAATAAATTGGTTTTTCCACAATTGGATGGTCCGCAAATGATACAACGAACTGAGTTAGGTAACAATTCTCCATGACGAAAACTAGTCTTACAAACATCCTCGCAGATTGTTTTAACATGCAGCGATTGTGGTTGCTTTACAAACTTCATGATTACACTTGGAAACAAACTGATTGGCAATGAGTAAATGTATTTGTTACATTAATATTTATAAACTGAAACAGTACCGCAATCTTTTTTCGCGATAGAGCGATCGTTATAGCGATGACAGACTCGCAAGATCATTGGTTGAGGAGAATAGGTATGGAGGCGATCATTCATTATTCGGTTTTCTACGCTACAGTCATGTAGCAATACGAACTCGTCTAGCTACTGGCGGCCAGTGGTTTATCTCGCAAGATCTCTAGGTGAGTACAATAATTTACTCTACAGTCGAGTCGATCGTTCAATATTGGGCATTCTATGCCACTGGCGCGTAGCGAGGCGCACTAGCCGAGCTACTTGCCGACAGTGGCATAGAATGCCCAATATTACCCTACTATTGTATGCACCGGTGCAAACAATGTGACATTTTGTAGTGAATGTGATATAACGTGAAATCTTTTTCTATTTCTGCTGGCAGTGTTGTGACATTCATACCTACATTGATAATATACATCATCATCATCATATCAGCCGAAAGACGTCCACTGCTGGACATAGGCCTCCCCCAAGCACCGCCACTTCGACCGATTCTGTGCTTCCCGCATCCACCGAACTCCTGCGGCCTTTACTAAGTCATCGGTCCATCTTGTGGGAGGCCTTCCGACGCTACGTCTTCCAGTACGTGGTCGCCACTCCAGAACCTTTCGGCCCCATCGGCCATCTGTTCTGCGAGCAATATGTCCTGCCCATTGCCACTTAAGTTTGGCAATTCTTCGGGCTATGTCGGTTACCTTGGTTCTCCTGCGGATCTCTTCAATATACATTTCTTATAATATACATTTTATTCCAATTTTAGTTAAAACAATTCAATGGTACCTAAATATTTCTACTATATTTAAAGTAGTTGGTTTTCAATGTATTTTTATAGATTTATTGGGACATTATCATGATTCTGTTACAGAATCATGATAATGTCCCAGTAACACACTGTGTTACTGGGACATTATCAAGTTGCCCCCTGCACTTTTTAAACCATAAATAACATATTCATGGTATATTAACATAGTAGATCTATGTGTAAACTTCATGTCCAGCACGTAATTTCCAAGCTTCGGTATGCTTGTGACAAAGTGAATATTTGCAAGAATTTTGGAGAACGACCGCTCTACGTGTCCTACAAGACGCGAAGAGGTTTTGATGTGTAAACAGTTGACCTTCCTTAAGATACATTGTTTATTGTTACAAAATCTTAATTAAATTACGTGCGATTTAATTGTGGCAATGGGCACCGTGCTATGTTAACCGGAAGATATTTTTTTTACATTTATATTCAACTGTAGCATTTGGCTAATAATAGTAAATAATGACATCCGTGCCTCGGAAAGCACATTAGGCGCGGGACATACACAAGTGGCGAGTGGCGCGGGCGTGGCGACGGTGTGGCGCGGGCGTTGCGCCGCCCGTCTCATACAAAATGTACAGGAACGACGAAGTGGCGCGGAACATACACAAAAGGCGTGGCGCGGGCGATGCTACAGCGCGACGTGGCCGTTGTGTATGTGTTCCGCGCGTTTAACGTCGTTCCTATAAATTTTGTAAAACGGGGCGGCACAACATCCGCACCACCCACCCGTGTTCCTTCCCCCCTCTAGGCAAGGGAAGGAACACGGGTGGGTTTTAGTCAGTAAGAGTCTGACACGCCCTTCCGCTCCGCCCAGAGCGGGAGAAGTCATTTCATGATTTCCCACCCAAAAAAAAATTAAAAAAAAAAAAACTCAACACTCACTCACTCAAACACTCGCCACTTGTGTATGTCCCGCGCCTTAATCTTCGTGCAGACTAGCGCGACGCGCCACCGGTTATAGTTATACCGTGAAGTTTTCTTAGAAATACTAGTATTGTTCAAGTCTCGTCGCGCCGTCTCGACGCGCCGTCTCGTCGCGCCGTCTCGTCGCGCTGGTCTGCAAGAGCCTTTTAGTCGTTAGTCTCAGCTGTCATTCGTAGATCTTAGACAGTCGTTACGGGTAGTCAGAATCCCAAAAGTCTGACAACCATTCTTACCAAAGCGTATCGTGTTACCTAGTAACTAGGTCGTGGAGGTCAGATAGGCAATCGCTCCATGTAAAATACTGGTATTCAGCTGCATCTGGTTAGACTGGAAGCCGACCCCAACATAGTTGGGAAAAGGCTAAGCAGATTGATTGATTCAAAATGACTGTGATCATAATACTGATGTTCATTCTATGTGAAAAGTTTAATTATTGTTTATTTTTACATTTAAAATAAAATATTTTAAAAATAAACAATAATTAAAATGTTACTAATAAAATTAACCTACAATAGCCCAAATGATTATTTCCTAAGGAAAATCCATCTGTTACAAAAATAAATATAATGGATCTTGAAAACCGACAAACTGATCAACGATAGCATTAAATTAGTACTATAAAAAGGCCTGGAAACTGAATAGGCAAGGTCAGTCAGTGACATAAGCGTGTGCGACGATGGGTGAAGGCTGCCACAGATGTGCACTGACAGATATAATCGCGCACATGCGTTTTTTCCTGTTACAATTTGTGTAAGTGCGAAATGGCATCTATATTTTTGTCTCTTCTGGTAAATAAAAAACGTATTTTGAAGTAAAAACCCTTTAGAAAAAGGCTTAACGTCACGTAAATTATATCGTGGCGTTGACGCAATAATTAAGGAAAATATTGATATTAAAAATATATCTCGTCAAAATAATGAGCCCACAAGTAAAACAAGATAACGGGAAGAAAGATACTTCACCTAAACAATCAGCGATGGTTGTTAGGCCTAAGTAATTCAAAGCATGCAAATAAAATTAGATATAACCTCACTTCATAGAAATACTAAAACTCCATATGATTCAGAATACAAAATAAATGCAAAGAGAGCAAGGACTAGATCCCTGCTCCATGAAATTGTACAATCCGATTGAATTTGCTCTTCAATATACTACAGAATTTTTCACACAACGTATGCGCTACAAATCTAAAAATACAAAACTTCGAATAAAAATATACGTAAAATAAAATAAACAGAGGAGAAAAACTGAAAACATTTTTTTTGAATTGATATATAAATCCTCTTACACCATTGAATCCAGATTTAATCCCGATTCTTCCATTTCCAATTAGCACATTCTGTGGAACTACAGGATCATACGAACAAATGGACTTATAGGGACTCGGTACAATTACTCTACAGAGCTCGTGGACTTAGTAATTAGACAGATAATTGTTCCAACAGATGCTATCCGGGTTTGCACATACAACGTTAGATGCGAGTGTAATTACTGTTTTAGATTAAATTCTGACTTTAAACCAATGTTTTGGTTTAAAGTCTAAAGAATTTGTCCCGTTCCGTGGTGGGAATTGACGCTGGAAGTTTTCGACGGTCTCATTTGTCGTAATAGAATCATGACCGTGTGTTCCTGAATGCTCATGGACTTTCTTTAGTTTTTGGAGACTTAAAAAAGAAAGAAAAAGAAGAAAGAAAATACGTTTATTTGCGGCAAACATGACGCATAGAAAGAACACAAAATAAAAAGAAGTAAACAGCGCTGGTTTTCAGCGACAGCCGGCGTTGACGTTGACTTGAGTTTTAACTATCTCCAACATGGATTCATGTATTTTGGGCTCGCATCTAACCTAATAAACTTATTACTTTAACTTAATAGAAGAGTAGTACCAGATATGAGATCTAGCTAGGTCGATTTTTCACCCCCGTAAACCCCTATTGCAACTTTTATCGAAATTGTTAGAGCCGTTTTCGATAGTAATGAAAAAAATTGTTTGGACAATCCAAAATGCACGCCTCATACTTATCACTCATTCATAAACGAAAAAGAAATTCAAAACATAGTTTAAAAATGAACAATTTATCACTTTCCATGAAGTCGTAATGTCAACGACTGACAAAGATATTTACTTGGCGGTTGCTAGGCAACTTACGCACGTCAAGTCAATGGTTGGAAATATTTAGATAAAGATATTATATTTTAGTTAGTATTTTATTAATTATAATTAAACTACTTTGAATAAAAGAACCATTTTCAATAGGGTTCCTTCTACGACTGAAACGAATGTATAAAAAAAATATTGACTCAATTAATTGATTTTATCGCAAGCTACATTGTTTTCAGGGTTCATAAATTGACGGACAGGAATTTTTTTTCAACTATTTTTATGCTTTTTCCATTTTGCTGCATTAAATCAATTGTTAAAAAGTACAGTATTAATCTCCATTTAATCATCTATACAATGGTATATAAATTAAGTAGGTTCTGTGTACTAGCAGGAGTGTAACAATAAAAACAGTTACAGAAATGGGGCAAAAATAATTTTTCGATCGTAGAGCACACTCTAATGCTTCGCATTACGAGTCGTGCAATATTATTTATTTATTTACCTCTTACAACTATCTTTACCGATCTTCTACCTAATTCAAAATATTTATGAATATTTTTAAGCTATTGCATAGCTTCTATCGCGGGCCTTGAGCGTGGAGACCTAATCCAGAAATTCCGTAACGAAAATACCTGAACCTAAGAAGAGTGTTTTGTATTGAAAATTATGTTTAACTGCTTGACAACAAAGTTCAAATTTACTTAGACGAATGATACGAGAGTGTTGTATTGAAAATTATGTTTAACTGTTTGACAACAAAGTTCAAATTTACTTAGACGAATGATACGAGAGTGTTGTATTGAAAATTATGTTTAACTGTTTGACAATAAAGATCAAATTTAATTAGACGAATGATCCTTGACTATTAATAGTTAAATTAAAACCTTTTTATTAGTTTGATGTTCCCATTACGTTGTGTCAAGTTTTAAAAACTATAAATGTGAATAACAGTTCCTTTCAATGTCATAATTGCTATTTCTTGTATTCGGGTTAATATTTTACAATTGCATAAGTTGATAAAAAATGCTATATATATATAGCTTTGCCGCGGCAGTCCCCGAGTGCCACACGTCTTTTTTTTTTAATGAGATCGACTTGGCCGGCTAGTCGGGCTCTTTACAACCGACTAATCGGCTAGTGGGCTAGTCGGCCAAAGTCATAGTCGACACATCTCTAAATATATTTCATTTAATAGTATTCATATTTATGAAATGAAATCGATTATTCTGTAAATTCGGTTATCGGAATCACTTTTACACGTCATTTATAAAAATAAGCTGGATGGAGTCGACATTTCCTATCTGACTATCCCTGAAGGCGAAACATACACAAGGTTCAAAGTCTCTTTTAAAGTCCAGACATAATCTTGGTTAGGCTATATTATGAGTAGCATGTAGGTTAGTATCTGAAATGGTCTTTTGAGAAAAGAACTACACAGATTCGAGTGAACCTGTCTCGTGTACCTACTCGTGTATCTCAACTCGGACCTCAACGACTTATCAAATACAGTGATCAAAAACCAAACAAAAACTAAACTAATTTCAACCGAACTCACAGGCAAACTGACGAAAACTTTAGGGACTCGACCAACTAAGATAATATCATTACGTTACATCAACTCCAGAATCACTAGAACGAAATCATTAACTATCAACAAAGTCTTTGGGAAAGTAACACAAATAAAACATACCGAATTTCATTAAGAAACTTTCCGAAGGAGTCAATTGCGTCGCGATACTTATCTCTCTTTGTAACCGGTCCATTTCATTAACCACAAAATGATCTGTCAAAGGACCGGCGGCCGCCGATAGCTATTGTGGACATAAATAAACCTGTTACCCAAAAGTACGAAACGCAAATGTTTTCCAACCGTAAACTATTTGATTATCCTTTGAATTGAACCGAAGGTCTTTTGTCCCATTTCCACGTCAATACACATTGGAAAAAAAGAAACTCGTATATTTGCAGAGGTCACATTCTGAGTAAACTGAGAAACTGTGGCGGATGGAGAATTTTATGCAATCCAAATTTTTGGTGCCACAAAGATTTTTGATCATTGACAATCTGTTTGAATTGTATAAAATATTGATATTATAATTTTATTTTAGGTACAAACGTAGTTTAATAAAAAGGAAAAAAAAAACCGGCTGAACGGCCGCACGGCTTTCGACACGAAGCAATACTGTACTACAGAACAATATTTAGCAAAAAATGCCGACAAAAAACGCTTTTCTTATAATTATGCCCTTTAATTTTTATTTTAGCTTTATTATTTGTTGTTATATCGGCAATGCACAATCTGTGAAAATTACAACTGTATACTTATTACGGTTCATGAGATACAGCCCGCTGACAGACAGACGTAGAGCGGAGGATTAGTGGTTCCGTTTGCAACCTTCGGATACGAAACGATAAAAAAAAAGAAAATTGCTAGGTCTACCTTCCTAATGTAAGGTTAACGCTAATGGTTTTGAGCTTGGGATTAGGTAGGACTAATTAAACGGATGATGGATAAATGGAGCTTATAGAAAAGGTAATAGGAAAGGCTATGGTTTCTGCTTGGTTCGGCACCATGTTTCATATCCTACCTTGTAAACCCTGAAAAATTATATAAACTCAAACTCAAAGCATTTATTTCAAATAAACCAATTACAGACACATTTGAACTGTCAAGGGGTCGGTCAGTCAGAAATATGAAGCTAGTTGCCCATTCCAAAGTGTAGTAGGTACTCTATGGAGAAGAACGGGCAAGAAACTCCACGATCACTCATTTAAATCAAAAAAATATTGGTTACGTTAAACGTTACTTTAATATGAAGTAGCAAAACACGCCTATCTTGTTGTTTATAAATCAAGTTCAACCTAACCCCTTGCTCAAAGCCTTTAGCTTAGTTAATTTCAAAAGTTTGATAGTACAGTAAAGCTAGTGAGCTATTATCCGCTATTGGTGTCAAAACCTCTTGCTAGACAGAACTTTACTCGTTCGACAGCTATTAGTTGCAAGCTCCTTGGGGTGATAACTTACTTAGGTATATGGGAGCCCAGAATGTTCTAAGTAGGTATGTACTCAAATAGCAATATGTAATTTCAGAGTGTTTACTGCGATAGACGTGGATGTTATTTGTGCTGCAGATAGTATAGATAAAGCGAAGCGTACACCTAATCCGTCATCCTTCCTGTCTTGTATTCGGGTTAATATTTTACAATTGCGTAAGTTGATAAAAAATGCTATGCAATAGCTTCGCCGGGGCAGTCCCCGAGTGCCACACGTCTTTTTAGGGTTCCGTACCCGAAGGGTGACAAACGGAACCCTATTCATAAGCCTCCGCTGTCCGTCTGTCTGCCAGCAAGCTCTATCTCATGAACCGTAATAGGTAGGCAGTTGAAAATTTCACAGATTGAGCATTTCTATTGCCGCAAGAGCAACAAATAATAAAATTAAAAATTAAAGTGGGGCCGCCATACAATAAAATGAAATTTTGAAAAAAAAATAATCTGACCCTGGCATGTGGGGTATCATTTTCTAGAGCTCATCGAGTAGAGAATAAATATAATTATTATTTGTTTTTATCTTCAAAAATGATGAATTAGGGGGCCGTAGAAGTTGTCTGTTTTAGACCATTTTTGTACGAGCTCTATCTCAACAACTAAACAAATTAGGAATTTGAAACTTGTGTGTATCATGTAACATATACTGTTTATAATCAACAAATACTAAAAACGCCGATTCATAACGTATTTTATATAATATGGGCGATTTTCTGCAACTTAAAGTAATAATTTTGTATTTCATGCTAATATTATGAGATATAAATTCCACAGATAACTATTTAATAGTCGGAGTAATGACATGGAATTAGTAAGTACCTACTATCATGGCAGCATATACTATTTCGATCATTTAAATTTCGATCATCCAAAAAGGTCTACAAAATAAACTTTCTTCACAAGATTTTAAAACCGGCCAGTATTTTTTGAGTTTAAGAACTTTATCGACTTTTTTCAAAGTATCCCTAGACGGTGTTGATGTGTGTAGAGTCTGGCTAACGAAAGTTGGCCCTGGAATTATTTGCGAACTTTTTATATAGCAACTCTGTATGAACGTGAACGTCAATTTGACAAGGTTGTCGTTCGGTATCTCTGGTGTATTTAGTGTTGTCATGCATGTATTTTTTAAATTTGCCGCCAATATTCTGGGGCCAACTTTCGTTAGCCAGACTCTACCTCATGTTAAAACTACACTCCAATAGACAATATATTCAGTAACATTGAAATGAATGCTGGCACATACAGTGTACTATTCAGTTACTTTAAACCGTTGTGGATACAATTTCATATTGAGAAAAATTGTTGGTGTAAAAATATTCGGTCACGGCGGCCAATCTCAACAGAGACTGGCCTTCGGCGCGGAAGATATTATAGTGCACAAGTGTGTGCGCAGACACGAGTGCACTCTCTCTTCCCTCACTCTCATAGTCCGATGAGATGTGTAAAAATAATAAGTAAGAAATAATAGATTTCTGTATGACTATCAAAAATAACGTAAATAAATACCTGTATTGACCCGTGCGTTTGCACTGGCGAAACATCACGACAAAACATGTTGAAATCTCTAATTCCTGTCAAACATTGTATGAAAAATTGACAGAAAATAGAGATCCCAACATGTTTTGTTGTGAATGTTTCGCCAGTGCAAACGCACAGTTATAATTAAAATTTGGCGTACTACTTACATTCTATTTTGTACAATATAGTCTGATGTAGCAAGAGAAATCCTTTTATTTATAAGTAACTAGCTTTACCCGGCCTGGCTTCGCACGGTTAGCACTAAGTACTTATCTACGGCGCATCTACCTTTCCTAATTACCTACCCTACCTACCTACCCTACCCTTCTTACTAGGGTAAGTAGGTACCTAACCTACCCTACCCACCCTACATATCTACCTGCTTACCTACCATATATACCTATTTATACCTACTAATACTATGTTAGTAGCAAATACATAACTTTGACTTTAGTTAATGCATGTTACTGGTGCCTCTTATACGTTTTTGGGTCGCGCATAACCCCAATGTCAAAACTGACAGATTTGGCTCGGGGTCGCCCGCGTCCCCCCGGGTGGCCCAGTCAATTTTGTCTGTTATTTGTATTATAAATAGTGTTTACTTTGGTGGAACAGGTTTATAATTAAAGTCTATGAACCAACGATGACATAAAACATGACATGACCGACATCTGACAGTAAATTCAATGAATAAATTCAATATTTATTCAGTTCATACGGTCTGCGCGCAAAATGGCCGCGCGTGTGGTGTTTGTCTCGTGTTTTGATTTCGATTTTATTTTGTTTTAGTTATTTTCGGTAGTCCTCAAGCCTTTGTGTAGTGTTTTCCCATGAGTAAATAACATCATAAGTTCGAATGTACGTTCAGATTTGAGTATAGTGCAACGTAATAAAAACTGTGATCCAAATAAATTGCTTCGTTTTCGTCCGTGTTAAAACTTTTAATGGCGTGGTCAAACGTGGTGTTATTTTTGTTAAAAATAAACAATTATATCAGTTGAATCTCTGTTAGCTATTGTATAAATGACGAACAAAAGATAAACTTCAGCGTGAAAGTGTTTGTGTGTGAATTATTGAAGAGAACAATAGAAAAAACAGGTTCCGTTATCGGGCCGGCGGCCGTCGGAAGGTGACGTCATTGCGCCGGTAAGTGACTAAATATTTTTTTATGTGAATATTGTGTGGAAACGTGTAGTTTTTTATGTAATTCTTTAACGTTAAATAATATATCAATTTAAAAAAATAATAATAATAGATAAAAATATTTTCAATATTATTCAATTATTTTTTTCTTTACGGTAATGGGGAAAAAGCCCCCTCCTCGTGACTTTACATTAAAATTAAGAATATAATAGGAAAATAACATTTAGTTATCTAGTTTTATTGTGTTAGCTTATTTTATACCGATTCCAACTACGTAAGTATTATAAATAGCTCCCATACGAAACTTTAGAGATATAGTCGTTCTAATCTTAAGTGGCAGGCTTCGTGGGGGGTCTCGGGACCACCCACGCGCCGTTTGACAGTTAACGGGTTTGCGCCGGCGCGGCGCGTGACGGATTAGAGGAACCCTTCGTGTGCGAGTCCGACTCGCACTTGACAGATTTTATTTTATATTGATAATAACTTGAAAATGTCACACTGTCTACATTTATGTTATCGAAATTCTTAATTAATCTGTTTGTTCCGACTACATTGATCGTCACACACTTTTTATTCCAACAAGAAAACGTAAGTAACGTAAACGTAATGTTCCCGGACATCATTCTGCGTGCCGGAAGACGTAGCATTGGAAGGCCTCTCACAATGTGGACCGCTGACCTTGTGACGGTCGCAGGAATCCGATAAATGCGCAAAGCACAGAACCGGTTGGGGTGGCGGTGCTTAGGGGAGGTCCAGTAGTGAACGTGTTTCAGCTGACATGAAAATGACGATGTTCCAGCGATGCGACAAAACCACCAACCAATTCTGGAATATTTTTATCTCTTTTACATACCCCAATAATAAACACCTCAATTCCTTACAAATGCGAAAAGTCAAATTACATTTTTATTCCCATCGATACACATAAAATGAAATCCGCAAAAGAACTTTCATTTCTGGCTCACGTAAAGTTATAATCTCCTCCGACTTTGAGCGAGATTGGTTCCATTAATTCGTGTATGAAGTAAAAGGATAAGCCTTTAATGCCGAAATTCTGGAATATGGCCTGTTTGGATGAAATTGTGTTGAGCGATAATGTTAATAATTTATGACTTATTTTGTTCATTGATGGAAACATGATATAAATTAGCTGTCTAGGGCCTGTATCCTAAAAAGATACTCAGTTATCATTAGAATGTTATTCAAAACAGTAAAGGAAAATA
Organism: Conistra vaccinii; assembly: GCA_948150665.1. Classification (NCBI taxonomy): domain Eukaryota; kingdom Metazoa; phylum Arthropoda; class Insecta; order Lepidoptera; family Noctuidae; genus Conistra; species Conistra vaccinii. Next base: position 3,157,311 of record OX411324.1, read on the forward strand.
TCGTGAGGAAACCGGTATGTCCTAGAACCAAAAAAATATGGTGGAACCAAAATACATAGCATACAGCGTAGCAGCATGAACCCTGAAAACATTACACTCCTTTTTGGGCAGTCGTGTAAAAAATTCGAAGATAAGTGATAATCTACCGACTCGCGCTGGGCCCGCTTGGTAGATTACCGTGGGCTGTTATCTCCCACGCGGGCCCAGTGCGGCAGAGAGTGTGCTCTCTCTTGAAGAGAGGAGGCCTGTATTCTAGGAGAGGAGAGGAGCGAAGATGTGCCAATATTAACCAATAGAATCTAAACTCCGCTCCAGAGTTTCGATTCTATTGGTTAATATTGGCACATCTCCGCTCCTCTCCTCTCCTCTCCGCTCCAGTGGACAGGCAGCCTAACAGTGGGAACATTATGCTGATTGTAATTACGCTACTCAGTTGTGAAGATAATTTACAAGTAGAAGTAGATCAAAATACCTAAAGTCTACGTAAATTCAACTCAAACTCAATACTTTAATCAGTCCTTTTGAATTTCAGATCCCTGTCTTTTTACTTCCCAGTCATTAAAATCATAATAATTAATTAATAATTCACCGTTTGTAATCACATCGCTATTACTTTCTTCATTGCTTTGGCACAACGTCTTTTTCATTTTCCATTGAAAACATTTAAAAGTTTCCATAGCCCTGTCATCGAAATTGGTACGGTTAATACGAAAAAAGTTCGAAAGGGAAAAACCGTATTTTGGTAGATCCACGTAAAAGTCATTACTTTAAGCTTTTTTTGGGTTCCTCTATTATGGGTTTTCCCTTTTCTTAAAGGGTCTGTTCTATTTCCGAGTTTATAAAAGTGATGGTGGTAACAAACTAAAGGTTTTATCGAAGACAGGTGTCTTGTAGTAATGTGCGTAAATAACTAGAAACCCGAACGGTGCTTTTGTGACGATCCGAACTCGATTCATATAAATGGAGACTGGTAATATAGTGACCGATACTTAAACACGTGACTTTACTCATGATTATGAACAACTTTTACTATGACACCAAAGCTGAAATAGGGAAACAAAATCAACTGTTCCCCATTTTTTGACGAGTTATGAATGTAGGGAACTTCTGTTTTTTTTTTCGCGATTTCAGGTTTGGTCCCATAATAAAGGTTGTTCATAATGATGAGTAAAGTCACGATGGGTCGATCCAATAGTTTAAGCTGCGCTTGCCGAGGTGGGTCCGTGGATGGGTGACAATTTTTACATACCAAGACTCCTTCGTACCTCGGAAAGCACATTAAGCCGTTGGTCCCGGCTGTCATTCGTGGATCTTTGACAGTCGTTACGGGTCATCAGAAACCTGAAAGTCTGACAATCATTCTTACCACAGGGTATCGTATTACCCAATTAGTGGGTTGTGGAGACTTTTATTATTCGTAGGTTGTGGAGGTCAGGTAGGCAGTCGCTCTATGTAAAACACTGGTATTCAGCTGCACCCGGTTAGACTGGAAGCCGACCCAACATAGTTGGGAAAAGGCTAGGCAGATTGATTTGATTGTTCAGAATGATTAGAAGGGTATTTTTAGCATTTAAAATTAAATAAGTGGAACCTAAACATTGTTGATGTAGCTTGTTAGTATGAACTTAAAACCTCGTTTATTATCAAGATAAATTCTAAATCATAATATTTTAACAAAATGGAGCTACAGATTACAAATTATCTGTGTACAGGGGTAAGTCAACTTGGGACAAGGTTGAAAAGTTTACCTAAGTTTTTGCAGTATTTCATTTCAACGAATTGAGATTAGACATTTATACTGATTCTCTTATAAAATTAAATAGGCCAGAATAATTACTGTTGTTTATTTAAGCACTATACCTACATTTATGCTATTATTCTCTGTAAAAATCTAATTAGGTAATTTATTTTACATCACATTATCAGCTTATTTTTTAATCTAAACTACTATCGTAATACCAAATAATGATTTGTTTGTTACGATTTCACCCAACGGCTGAACAGATTTGGATGAAAGGAGATCATTCATTTTGGGCTAAATTATGAAAAAAAACATGAAAGCGCCGGCGACACACAAAAAAAAATTCATTAGAACGCTTTATTCTCTTCACTTTTCACCAACCAAACCAGGGACCAAATCTGTAGGGCCATTCCCTAGGCGGTTATACGTATGGTTACTGACGCATTATACGTGTATGGATGTTGGCTAATGACGCATGGTCCTTTGGCACACATGTAGACCATGGCCTATGTTTGTGCATAGGATACTTTTCATCGAAACTTATCCGGGTGAAACTGCGGGGCGCAGCTAGTGCTTTAAAGCAAAAGTAACTTAAAACGCACTACGCCATGCTAACTCAACGTCAAGTGTTACCACTGACGTGACGTGCGGCCTACGGACTGTAGGTACCTATTTGTCAAGTGTTACCACTGACGTGACGTGCAGCCTACGGACTGTAGGTACCTATTTGTCAAGTGTTACCACTGACGTGACGTGCGGCCTACGGACTGTAGGTACCTATTTGTCAAGTGTTACCACTGACGTGACGTGCGGCCTACGGACTGTAGGTACCTATTTGTCAAGTGTTACCACTGACGTGACGTGCGGCCTACGGACTGTAGGTACCTATTTGTCAAGTGTTACCACTGACGTGACGTGCGGCCTACGGACTGTAGGTACCTATTTGTCAAGTGTTACCACTGACGTGACGTGCAGCCTACGGACTGTAGGTACCTATTTGTCAAGTGTTACCACTGACGTGACGTGCGGCCTACGGACTGTAGGTACCTATTTGTCAAGTGTTACCACTGACGTGACGTGCGGCCTACGGACTGTAGGTACCTATTTGTCAAGTGTTACCACTGACGTGACGTGCGGCCTACGGACTGTAGGTACCTATTTGTCAAGTGTTACCACTGACGTGACGTGCGGCCTACGGACTGTAGGTACCTATTTGTCAAGTGTTACCACTGACGTGACGTGCGGCCTACGGACTGTAGGTACCTATTTGTCAAGTGTTACCACTGACGTGACGTGCGGCCTACGGACTGTAGGTACCTATTTGTCAAGTGTTACCACTGACGTGACGTGCGGCCTACGGACTGTAGGTACCTATTTGTCAAGTGTTACCACTGACGTGACGTGCGGCCTACGGACTGTAGGTACCTATTTGTCAAGTGTTACCACTGACGTGACGTGCGGCCTACGGACTGTAGGTACCTATTTGTAAATAATAACAATTTTTGAAGTGAAAACTTCTTCAGCGGCATTGTGCCCTTTTTTGGGATGGGTAAAACACAATCGCGTCAGGACACGTGACCAGATCGAAACTTCGTAAGACGGAGGGAGAGTAGAAATGTTGTTGACAGCGCACTCTGTTTTATGTTTTTGGATATTTTTGATGGAGTTACAGCTTTCGTTCTTGTACTGACAGCAAGCCACATTAATTCCTGACATTTTCGTTAGATGGTGTCAAGTTCTATCAAAAAGTTACTTAGTTTTCACTTCTATCGGCAGTCTCCAAAGACTGTTGTGTTTTTTTTTGTATTATTAAGATACATTTAAAGCATGAAAATAAATGGTCTTGTCTATTTCCTTTTGTATTTTTGATTATGACAATGTTTCTTCTTAACATTTACGTAAGTAGGTTGTTATTCTTGGGATCTTGAGAATCCTATTCTCCTTCCTTCCTTCTATTAAAGCAAAGATTGTACAGACACGTGTAATGTAATTTATCGTGTAATGTAATGCGAATTCTGCGTGTGGACGCACTAAAAGCAATACATGACGTAACGCTCGGGCTGGCGCTCGCGCTGATCCATTGGCTGACGATTTCTAACACGAACACAGTGCTCATTTGTATGATGTCCACACTATTCGCGTTACATTACAAGGTACATTACATTTCACATTACACAAATCTGTACACGCCTTTACTATCGTATGACCAATAAAACCGCAATCATTCCTTCATACTTATACTCTATTTACAATAGCATTAGACAGAAGTTAAATAAGGTTCTTTTTGATGTACACTTTGTAACAAAAGTACAAAAGTACTTGTTACAGTTACGATTATCGCCAAATTTATTATAATCTATTTTTATACCAGGCGGTCACACTTCATTGTAATCAGTTTAACCATTTAAATTATGAAATTATGTGGCTTTCATTTAAATATATTATTTCATTCCAATTTAAAATAAAGTGTCAATCCTAAAAACCTAAAAGAAGCAGGAGTGAACAATACCGAGAACGTTTTTCGTTTTACTATAATTCTACCAAATCTAAAATGTCATCTAATCTCTTCATATGCGATGACAGCGGGGTATTTCTAATTTTACCGGTTTATGCCGTCCATGAAATTGACGTAAATGTTCTGTGATTGTCATGTCAAACAAATGTCATTCACTTCACTTGTAAATTGTGAATACTTGTTGTTATTTGTTCCCTATTTTTCCTTGGTTTTTGTTTTGTTTTCGTTATTAGTGTTGTTATTTGGTTGTTTTATACAAAACGCTACGTTTTGTTGCGCTATGGATGATCCCGGTGCGGGTCCGGGTGACTTACAATCTATTAATATAAGTTCAAACTCTGACTAAAACCAAAGGCGAAATAAACGTGGCCATAAAGTTGACCACGACGACATAGTAATGTCTCCCAAGAAAAATAGAATGAAGCAAACTGCACTTGGTGCTGTAGAAAAGCAAACAGTGATCAATATTTTTAAGCAGTTGGAGTCCTGGCCTGCAGGTACTCCTTGTTATAAGACTGAGATGATAAACAAGACCGCAGAAGTTGCCGGTAAGAATGATTCATAAAATTATTACTATAAAAATATTGGAAAGTAACATGCATTGTGATAAAACATATATTTTGTTATTTATAGGCGTATCTCGGGCTACTGTGTACAACATACTCAAAGAGTACAACACAGAAGGTCCCCTGCAACCCTCCCACCAACGGAAGCACCTACAACATGATGATTTTGATGATATGACATTTAGCGGAAAACTTAGGAAAATTCATTCCTTCTTCTTTAATAATGAGTTGCCCACCTGGGATAAGATATTGGAAACAGTAAACAGTGATGAGTCTCTGCCAGATTTTAAGAGTAGCAGTCTGTATATAATAATTAAAGAAACATTAAAGTTCACATAATTATCAAACGGAGTAGAAAAAGTGCACTCATAGACGGGCAGGAGATCGTCCTATGTAGACTAAAATATCTTCATGAAATAAAAAGGCAAAGAAGAAAAATATATTATTTAGATGAGACTTGGCTAAATGAAGGTACAGTGCTTCTAATATTTCTTAACAGTTTTTTATGAACCAAACAGTGTATGATCTCCTGTATTCAGTAGCATTATGATTTAATTACAGTTAAATTATTAGAATTTAATTAAAAGTATAACATCGTTTCGTTCATTTGTTTAAATTAATATTAATTAATATTGTATTTAAATTAATAACCTTTTATCATACATACAGGTCTCATGAAAAGTTTAATATGGCAAGACAGCACTATTAAGTCCTCAAAAGAAGCACATCGGTCAGGTCTTTCCACTGGTTTAAAGAACCCAATGGGAAAAGGAAGGCGGCTTATCAATGGTCATATTGGTATGTACTTGATTTATTTTTAATATAATATTTTGTTCACTGTCCTCACCATTAACATTATCATTGACTATTAATAAATAATATTATTGTATTATAAATTAAGAAATGCAAAGCGAACTAAAAGTAATAAATATTGTTGCTATATTGTTATAGTATTAAGATCTATTTCCAGCAATGAAATTATACATATACAGGGTACGGAAAAATTTTACTTTTATTTATTTTATTTCACAGGATCAACTGAAGGGTTTTTAAAGGATGCTGCATTAATATTTGACGCAAAGAAAGGTGACGGAGATTACCACTCTGAAATGGATCTGCTTTTAATTTTGAAAAGTGGTTCAAGTTAATTTTGACCAATATTGAGATTGGCGCTGTAATTGTTATGGACAATGCGCCATACCACTCCAGGAAACTGGAGAAGCGGCCGGCTACAGTCACACTAAATGCTGATATAGGTACAGGAGTGGTTCAAAAGCATAATGGATAATGTGGTAGAAAGATTTATTATTAACGTCGGTGAAACTTTATCATCTTCATCATCTGATGATAGTGACTAAATTAGCTGATGAAGACGAAGAAGTTTCACCAACGTATTGTATGTTGTAAGTTGTTATTTGAAATAAAGTATTGTTAGTAAAATGTTCCTTAAAAATCATCATGTGATTTGTTGTTTCATTCATTCGTTTTGTTGCAAGTTTGTAATGTGTTGTGAAGATGTTATTATAAATAAAGCATTATTTAAAATAAAATGCCTTTTATTTCGTTTATTTTGCGTATTTAGTACTGTCTTCGATTTATGTAACAAAGTTATAACTTAACTTTAAAATAAAATGTTTTGCAGTCCTGCTTCTACGAGCCTCTTTTTTCTAATGCTATAATAAATGGAGTATAGTTAAGTTACATCTGTCTGTTTGCACACTGTGTCTTGTCTTTGGATGTTCAATTCAAACAATTAATTCAACTAACGAACACGCTCCGAGCAAATATTGTGGTTTAGTGGTTTATATAAGCAATATTCCGTATCAAAACTAATACAAATTGTTTCTAGTTTTATAAAAAAACCATGTTTGATATAGAGTTTTATTTTAAAAGTGTATTTCTATTAAAATTTGAGTCTTAAAATTGTGTTCCCTGATTCAGTGACTAACGAGTGCGTGCCATTGCAATTTAAACAGTGTAAATAAATTTAGATCTTATTCGGTTGTGATTGGTGACAGTTTAGCTTGTTGTGAAGTGTTGTGAGTCATCATTGATGTTAAATTAATGGTGGTCAAAGGATATTCAGTGGTGACAGAAATGTAAGTTGTTTGAATTTTATTTACAGCTATAATATTTTGTTGCATAAAAATATTTGTATTTTCTTGCAGGGACCTAAGTCATCTCAATATACTAGGTTAATCGCTCCATCAATTTTCTTAGTATATTTTCTGTAATATTATTTCTTACTTTGTCTAATAATTACAATATCTGATAAACACAAGGTTAAGGTGAGAGCTGTGGTGGCCCAGTGGCCCCGACTTACGATTGTAGGTCGTGGGTTCGAACCTAAGCAGGCGCTTTTCTTTGTGTAATTAATTTCATCATCACTGCTCTCAAAACGATGAAGGAAAACATCGTGAGGAAACCGGCATGTCTTAGAACCAAAAATTCGAAGACATGTGACATCTACCAATCCGCACTGGGCCCACTCCCTCTCATAGAGAGGAGGCCTGTGTCCCAGCAGTGGGAACATTAATAGGCTGATTATGTTATTATGAACAAGGTTATGTTTATCAACTATCTTTAATACAATTTTGTTGATGTCGTGTGATCAAACAAGAAACAAAAGGTTTGACTGGAGCATACATAGCTTTAGAAATTATGTTATCATTTATCATAATTATATCAGATCGGCAATGTCCAGTTCTGTACATAGGAAGCCCAATTAATGGTCTCTTGGGAAATAGCCATAATTACAACGCCTTGGCAGTCGTGTAGGAGATTGTAGTAGGTATTAATATCAAACAGTACTCCGTATGATGTCACTACGCTACTGACCAATTCTTTCCCATTATTGCAATATCAAATACTTATCAACTCTTAACTAATATCTTAAATAAAGAAAAAAGACGTGTGGCACTCGGGGACTGCCCCGGTGAAGCTATTGCATAGAATTTTTTATCAACTTACGCAATTGTAAAATATTAACCCGAATACAAGAAATAGCAATGATGACATTGACAGGAACTGTTATTCACATTTATAGTTTTTAAAACTTGACACAACGTAATGGCCGGGAACATCAAACTAATAAAAAGGTTTTAATTTAAATATTAATAGTCAAGGATCATTCGTCTAAATAAATTTGAACTTTATTGTCAAACAGTTAAACATAATTTTCAATACAACACTCTCGTATCATTCGTCTAAGTAAATTTGAACTTTGTTGTCAAACAGTTAAACATAATTTTCAATACAACACTCTCGTATCATTCGTTTAAGTAAATTTGAACTTTGTTGTCAAGCAGTTAAACATAATTTTCAATACAACACTCTCGTATCATTCGTTTAAGTAAATTTGAACTTTGTTGTCAAGCAGTTAAACATAATTTTCAATACAAAACACTCTTTTCTTAGGTAGTATTTTCGTTACGAAATTTCTGGATTAGGTCTCCACGCTCAAGGCCCGCGATAGAAGCTATGCAATAGCTTAAAAATTATACTAGGCACCTAAGTAAGATTTTTATCATAGTACATTATACTCCATTTGTTAAGGTAATTAACTAAAGGTAAACAAATCGTAAACAGGGTTTTGTTAATGACACTTTCTTGTTTAAAAATACGTTATAACCAAATTAAAATTTTTCGTTTTTTCGATAGTTTTCGCTTTTATGTTAAACTTTATCATTTATTCATAAACTTTTCGTAATGTAACTGCTTGCAATTTTTTTGTTTTTGGTAGATTTATTTATCGTAATATATTATCTAATCTAATAGGATATGTATTGTAAAGAGCCCAAAAAGATAGGTTTTCTAAACCTCAATGAATTAAAACGTTGCTAAATTGAAGAGTACAGCTGTGACGTAGCATGACAACTGAAGTGATAGGTATTACAATTAGTCGGTTATCCAGACGCATTTGACAGCTCTGTCGTCACGTGTTCTTTTTGTTTACCTTTAGTTAACTATTTGTTTAAAACCTTTTTTTATTTTATTAAATAAAATAAAAAAAGGTTTTAAACAAATAGTTAATTATACTCATGCTTAGTCCTCGATAATTATCCTGATTTACTATGTAGTCCCACTATATTCCACATCGTTTCACGCGCATATTTAGAGAATAAATTCCTGCAAAAAATAATTTTACACTGGCAACTCTATCCATGTCTATGCCATTCACTATTTTCGCGCGTCGTCTAACGCACGTCAATTTAAGAAAATTATTGAATTTTCATAAAAAGCTTATTATTTTTAAAAATTATTAACAATAAACAATGCCGGACGACAAATTGTGGAAGAAATTAAAGAAAATAGAAAAGAAATTGCGTAAGCGAGCTCGATCACGACGTCGGCTAAGGTCTTCGTCGGCGTCCTCTTTGGAATCAATTCAGACTGATCAGGATAAGACTAATACCTCTAATATTGTAAATGAGGAACAAAACACAGGTATGTATGTCTGGTAATATTGAATAATTTCAGTGAATGACGAAGATTGATTTGCTGAGGCTTACTATTTCCCGCCATCTTGCCGGGTGCTTGGTCCATGCGTTCTTGTAGAATGTAATGTAACATGAAGTTCGTGTTACGACAGGACCTCGAGGATTAATCTCGAAACCTCAAGTTGAGGCAAAAAAGGCACAAAAAATAATGCATTTCTAGAAGTTCTAGAGTATGTACGTAATATTGTTTTTTCTCGTGAGAAATTATTATGCAATTTGCAGTTCTATATACATAATAGCATGTATCATCAGGCTAAGTTAGTCTAATGATTAATGTGTATCTTGTAGATACTCAAGAATTATTAAAAGATGATGGTTTAATGGAATTGGATGACACAGTGCTGTCGGCCTTGGGAGACCTGTCCAGCTCCGATAAAACTTATGCTGATGACATCCACCCTGAAATAATAAAACGTGTGGATAACATTTTAACAACTGGAATTGATAAAAAGGTTAAAGAAGAATTATGTAAGAAGTATTTAATACCTAAAAATTTACAATTATTGGATGCTCCAAGATTGAATTTGGAATTGGAGGGTCTACTAAGTGACCCAATAAAGGAAAGGGACAAGAGGGTGGAAGACCGCCAACAGCAATTGGGCATTGCATTATCTGCGGTGTTAACAGTTGTTGACAGCTTAATAAAAACAAACGAAACAAACACTAAGAATATTGAAACTCTCACAGATGTTTCAAGATTGTTAAGCGATTTACATTATAATGATACCTGTACTAGAAGGAAATTGGTAGCAGTTTCTCTTGATAAAAATATTATTAAGACAACCGATGCTGCAAAACGGGACAGTTTCTTGTTTGGGGAAAAGTTCAATGAAAACGTCAAGTCTGCAAATGCAATCAAGAAGGCAGCCCCAACCATACTTAAGAAATCTAATTTCCTACGTAAAACTGTTCAACCTAAGCAATCAAGTTATTATCATTACAAAAATAAGGAAAACTTCAATGCCCCCCCACACTCGAGTCGAGCCAAACAAGGGAGGGGGGGCAGGTATCAACCACGGACCATGGGGAGGCAGCAACAGCAGAGGAACTCATCAGGCAAGACGTACCAACACAAACATGTACGTCAAACATAGAGGTAAAGACATTTGCATGTCGTCTTAAATATTTTTACTCTTGTTGGCAAAAGATCACACAAGATAAAGTTATCTTGTCATGGTTAAAGGGATATAAAATTCCATTTAAGGAAATTCCTTCACAACTTATAACACCAAAAAATTGTACATTTTCAGAGTCTGAAAATATAGTTATTTCCAAAGAAATTAATAGATTGTTGGATTTGAGTGTGATTAATAGGTGTGCACCTATCAATGGACAGTTTTTATCAAAAATATTTGCTGTACCCAAGCAAAATGGGGGTACCAGACTGATATTAAATCTAAAGTGTCTGAATAAATTTATCCATACAGAACACTTTAAAATGGAAGACATAAAAACTTTATGTAAACTCATTTCTAAAAATGATTACATGTGCACAATTGATCTAAAAGATGCCTATTTTTTGATACCAGTGAGCAATGATGACAAAAGATATTTAAGGTTTTATTTTAAAAACAATATTTATGAGTACAATTGTTTGTGCTTTGGTTTGTGTACTGCCCCACTGACATTTACTAAAATATTAAAACCAGTAATAGCGTATCTACGTAGTGGGGGATTTAAATCTGTGATTTATCTTGATGATATTATTTGTATTGGAGAATCCTATAAAGAATGTTTAGAAAATTGTAGTAATACAGTCGCACTTTTGGAGTGTCTTGGCTTTTATATAAATAAGGATAAAAGTAATCTCCAACCTAAACAAGTTGCTGAGTACTTAGGATATGTGATTAATACAAAGAATATGACCTTGTCCGTGACAGATAAAAAGAGACTTTCAATTCATTCATTACTTAAAAAGTATTTAAATAATAGTAGTTGTTCTATTAGAAACTTTGCACAACTCATTGGAACCTTAACAGCTTGTTGTCCAGCTGTGAGTTATGGTTTTCTATACACAAAAATTTTGGAGAAACAAAAATGTGCAGAGTTAGTTAAACACAATAATGACTTTGATTCAATTATGAACATAAATGAGGAATGTCAAAGAGATTTACTATGGTGGCAAAAATGTATAGGAACGGCTCAAAACCTTATAAAAAATTGTCAATTTGAGATTGAAATTTATTCAGATGCATCTCGCTCTGGGTGGGGAATATTTTGTGATGGTCAGGTAGCAAATGGGTTTTGGACAGAAGAAGACAAGAAAAATCATATAAACTATTTAGAACTTTTAGCAGCTTTTCTTGGTCTACAATGTTTTGCTAAAGCCTTAAATTCGTGCCAAATTTTATTACGTATAGATAATACTACAGCCATAGCTTATATCAATAGAATGGGTGGTATTCAATTCAATAATCTTAATTCCCTGTCTCGGGATATATGGCAGTGGTGTGAAGCCCGAAAAATTTGGATATTTGCATCTTATGTAAAATCTAAAGACAACATAGAAGCTGATCTGGAGTCTAGAAATAAAAACATAGATTGTGAGTGGGAACTGGCTCCTGCAGCATTTCAAGACATAGTGAGATCTTTTGGAAATCCTTCCATTGATCTATTTGCTACTAGAGCTAATACTAAGTGTGAGAGATATCTGTCCTGGCATAGAGATCCATTTGCGGAAAATATAGATGCTTTTACAGTAAATTGGGAAAATTACCCTTTATTTTATGCATTTCCACCATTTGCTTTAATTTCTAAAACTATCCAGAAAATTAAAGATGATCAGGCTTTTGGCATCTTAGTTTTTCCTATGTGGCCATCACAACCTTGGTATCCATTTATTAATTCCATGATCATATCACAAATTAAAGTGTTCAAACCATCAGATCAATTATTGTTGTCACCTTCCAGAATACTGCATCCTCTGCACAACAGCCTTTCCCTGGGGGCCTGCATATTATCAGGGAAGCATTTAAGAAGCAAATGATACCAGATGACACCATCAAGGTCATGATATCTTCTTTATCCGATAATACTGTCAAACAGTATACAGTAGCACTACATAAGTGGTGGATTTTTTGTAATGGTGAAAATATTCATGATTTTTCAGTCACAAAAATTCTAGAGTTCCTTACACAACAATTCCACAATGGCAGTTCATACACTTCACTTAACACTAATAGATCTGCATTGTCATTAATAATAAATTCTGGCGTAGGAACGGATCCTCAAATTAAGAGGTTCTTTAAAGGGATATTCAAATTACGACCAAGTCGCCCTAAATATAATGATACATGGGATCCATCAATAGTACTGAATTTTATTGAAAGATGGTACCCTTTACAAGAATTACCACTTGATAAAGTAACCAGAAAGTTGGTAATTCTTTTAGCTCTTACTAGCGCTCAAAGAATACAAACCCTATCTGTTATTAAGCTTAATAACATACAATTTAATGATTCAGGAGTTAACATAAAAATCACAGATTTGTTGAAAACATCCAAGCCAGGAAATCAGCAAATGAGTGTTATGTTACCATATTTTCTTATGAAACCTGAAATTTGTCCGGTGATTACATTACAATATTATATTAATTATACACACAAATTGAGAAAGCCAGAGTTAGGTAATACAGAAAAGTTATTCATTAGTTTTAAAAAGCCTCATAGTTATGTGAGTAGCCAAACAATTAGTCGTTGGATTAAACAAACAATGATGGACAGTGGCATAGATATAAAGAAATTTACTCCGCATTCAACACGTCATGCATCCACTTCAATGGCGAGTAGGGAAGGTGTGACAGTAGATACAATCTTTAAAACTGCTGGTTGGTCTATAGGATCAAAAGTTTTTGCAAGACATTATAATAGACCTTTGATTCAAGAAAATGATAAATATCTCTTTGCCAAGACTGTATGTAATGTTGAGACTGATGTTATTTTGTCTTAATTTAATTATAAGTCAAAAGTATAATGATTATTTAGTTGATAATTAGAAGAGAATTAAGTTTAAAATGTTTAAAAGTTTTTTCAGTTTAATAAAAGGTTGATTTTATGTTATTTTAATGTTTTATTGTTTAACAGCATTAAAAATGTGTGTAATTTCCAACTTCATCTCTCTAAACATCTACATAGTAAATCAGGATAATTATCGAGGACTAAGCATGAGTATAATTACTAAATTAAACGAACTTACCTAAGTGAAGTTCTATTGTAATTATACGAAATGCTTAGTCCTCGATACTATGTTCCCTCCCAAGCCCTAAACAAGACCTTAGTTTGTTTTTTGACCCTGGGATTGAAGTTGGGGAATTACTGAGTATTAATTTTAATTCTCTCTTGCAGATAGATACTCTAAATAGAATGGCATAGACATGGATAGAGTTGCCAGTGTAAAATTATTTTTTGCAGGAATTTATTCTCTAAATATGCGCGTGAAACGATGTGGAATATAGTGGGACTACATAGTAAATCAGGATAATTATCGAGGACTAAGCATTTCGTATAATTACAATAGAACTTCACTTAGGTAAGTTCGTTTAATTTAGTAATTATCATACACACTTGCTTTTTCTAACTCACTTTAGATTTTGTCAGAATAGTCGACATCGGCTTTGCTTGCCATTTATTGAAAAATAGAATAGAATAGAACTACATCAACCAACGGAGTATAGGTATTATTTATCTAAGTTAAAAGTTTCCATCACAAGAACTTCACCACGATACCTCGGCGCTGGAAATGCAGCACTAACTACTTAAGTGTTAGCAAAACTACCAACTTTATGTTTATACGCAACACCCAACTTCATCCTAGATAAAAAGGTACCTTACTCCGTAGTTTATTGTAATCCTAAAAGGAGTAAGCCCTCATCAAGGATTCCCATTAGCTACACAATATCTAATCGTGCGAGACTGTTAACTTCAGGAGGGCAGACAAAAGGGCTTGCTATATGCAACCCTTGAGGGCACTAAATACGAACCAATGACCTCATCGGCCCTTCTATTAATCTTTTTAACAGCCTTTTAAGAGATTGCGTCGGGAATGTGTGCCTCTTGTTGGGGCTAATTAAAATCTTCCTATTTTTGGCGACACTTGAATTTGGTGGGTCTTGTTTATTTCTGTGGTCTTGGAATGCTTCTGGAAATATTTCTTTTAGTTAGGAGTCTGCCAGGCGTTCATTAGGAACCAAACAAGAATGTGTTTTCTGTTCTCGTAATTAGATTAGTTTTCTATTTAAAGCCACCTCTTTAAGTTTTGTATTTAGGACAGGGTAGTCAGCTAAATAAATAAAACTCTATCAATTCTTTGACCGATAACTTGTATGTGTGGTGCAAACTGTTAGTATAAGTTGGTATTTAATACATAAATAAATATATTCTTATAATAATAATAAAAGGAATGTTGACTGGAAAAAAAAACTATTAAGTCCGTCATTCAGATAATAAAAAAATATTAGACATGTATGTTTTGCTTTATCATAATTAATAAAATTGGTTTAGATAAAACGCATTAAAGTTGGGGAGTGGGGGCTCGCTACGTCACGTCTACCGGGTCAATCTACCGGGGGGTGACGTCATGCCACATTTTAACTCAATATATTGCCGTAATCATTTGATAGCGTAAAAAAAGAAAAAATACGTGACCAATTTTTTTTATAATCTCTCTGACGGACAAAAAAAAGAATTTTTAGTCAACATCCCTATTAGTATAAAGAGGTATTTGTGAATTTCTATGTAGGGGGTTTATCTTCGGCACTCCTGATCTGATTCCGAAAATTCTTTCACTTATGGTAAGCTTCAGTATTGCCGATTGTTACAGGATTAATTTTATGTAAAACAAGAAATTTCACGCGTACGAATTCGTGGGCAGAAAGGGCTAGTACACACGGCCACACATCAAGCTATACAGTTCCAGTTTATACTGATCTCGCATTGTATAGGATTACCGTACAATGCGAGGTCAGCTTATACTGGAAATGTATAGCTTGATGTCTGGCTGTGCGTACATATTATATTTTGTAATTTGGTACAGTCTGTTCACGTTAATTATGTGTAAAAAGGATCTGTATTAATTAGGTACTAATATTATTCTCCAGCTGCGGAGAATTGTAATTTATACGTAAACTTACCTACTAAGATTATTTTTCCAGGCATGTAAATTCGCAAAAAGAAAGCGAGCTTTAACAAAAATCCTATCTAGAAAAACAGAATATTCGGACAAACATTTAAAAAACGGATGTAATAAATTGCCCTTTTTTAGGCATTAATGAGATGTAGGTGTATATGTTTTGTTTGCAAAAATTAACATAGTCATCTGTACTGCCAAGTTCTCGACAGTTCTGAGAGAATATTCACGAATATTATGCAAAGCTGGTACGAAATTATTTCATTTGGACTGGCCACCGCAGGATGTTCCTAAATAGGTTATTTTTAGGTGATACCATATAAAAGTTGAGCTAAATAAATAGTAGGTATTAAATTAAACCTGACCATGAGTGAATGTATACGAACTTTAAAAGAATAATACTCAGAATTATTACGTTAAAACTGGGCATTATTTCACTGCTGACTTACATAGCTTATTTATATAATAGAACCTATCTTTTGTGTAAGTTTTTCTAGTTATTAAGTAGATAGGAATTTACCTAGCAAGTTTAACATTAAAGTTGTTGTCCTACGAGGGAATAGAAAAAGTTTTTTGGTATCGATAAAGTCCCCCCGGTAAATGCCAATAGCTTCTGTTAGCATGCCTATAATGTTCCCACTACTGGCACACAGGCCTCCTCTCTGTGAGAGGGAGTGGCCTGTATTCCACCACGCTTCCCCAGTGTGTGTTGGTAGGTGTCACATGCCTTCGTATTGTTGGTTCTAGGACATGCCGGTTTCCTCACGATGTTTTCCTTCACCGTATCCAGAGCAGTGGTGATGAAATAATTTACACAAAGTAAAGCGCCTGTCTGGGTTCGAACCCTCGATCTACAACTCGTAGGTAAGTCGGGGCAGTTACCACTGGGCCACCACTGCTCTATAAAAGTTGACAGTGTATAAAGAAGCTAAAATGAATGTTTTCTAATAAAATATAGCATAAGAGTTTCGTCAACTTGAGGTATAAGTATTTAATTTATTCTATGACTCTCTCCGGTGTCTATTGCTTATCCATTTACCTATCCGTTCTTCATATGTTCGTGTATTTAGTATTAAAATGCACATGTATTTGTCATGATAAGTGAATTGTATTCTTTTTGAGGAGTATATGTCTTAAACCGTATACTTGCTACGTAAAATAAAAAAGAAATAGCACATCTTTTTCGTAAAGGCAACTTACTACATATTAACTCATCCCGGCCACAACTGACAGCCCTATCTTACATACAAAAGATAATATACATTACGTGTATATTACCTTTAGTATTAACGCAAAATATATTGTTAGCAGAATACTTGGAAATAGGCGTACCTCCAAAATTCCCACTAAAGGAATCGCCGCAATTCCACAGCAGCCCTCGGCTAAGCTAGTGCACATGTTAATAGCTTCGTTTTGTATGAAAACAGCTATCACAGCTAACGTGGCAAGCCTCTCCGTGAAAGTTCTACAAAATCAATCTGCCTAGCCTTGTACCAACTATATTGGGATCGGCTTTCAGTCTAACCAGATGCCTTAGGCTGATTTTAGAGTCACGCTGACCGCACGCTGACCGTCGGCGCTGACAGTGAAAATCAGATGTCAGCGCTGAGCGGTTGACGTAATTTCATAGAATAGTAAACTTTATAATTATACATTGTCTTGTCAGCGCCAACGACGGTCAGCGTGAGACTAAAATCAGCTTTGTCAGACTTTCGGGCTTTTGACTACCCGCAACGACTGTAAAAGATCTACGAATGACAGCCGGCTCAAACGGATGCAGCTGAATACCAGTACTTTACATGGAGTGACTGCCAGTCTGACTTCCACAACCCAGTTACAAGGTAGCACGATACCCCTTGGTAAGACTGGTTATCAAACTTTTGGGCTTCTGACAATTAACGACTGTCATGAGGTCCGTGAACATTTTACGTGCCAGTGGAATTTACGCTTTATTCCAACCAGCTTACGTAATCAGTCTTAGTAATATGGCCCTTAGGTTTACGTTTACGTACGTTAGGTAAGTCTTATTTTTATCTTTATTTGACGGAAAGAACTGGTGTATTGCAAAGAATGCTTTTTTTATTTGATGATGAGGGTTTTAAGAATATGCGATATGCTTAAAACTGGAGTCCGATAGTACTGGCTAGACACAGATAGTTGTAGATTGTTCCAAAATTTCTTGTTTTATTTAAAAAAGTATTTTTCAAATAAAACAAGAAATTTTGGCTGATTGTCAGACTTTCGGGCTTCTGACTACCCCGTAACAACTGTCAAAGATCTACAGATGACAGTCATTACCATCGGGTTAAAGCGCTTTCCGAGGCACGGAAAGATCTCGATATCTCGATATAATATATCGACCTATCCACGAGCCAACCGTGGCAAGCGTAACCTCTAGCCACGAGACCCTCAACACTCCAAAAAAACACACAAAAAATATTATTTATTTATTTTTCTGAAGTACACAAACATTGCAATTGAATTGTTATTTATTATATAGCAGAAGGTGTGAAAAGTAGAGTATTTTCCACGGGGATAAAGGTATCTTCATCTTGGGTGAGCTTGAATCCCTCGCTGCACTCAGAATTTTAGTCTTAACTCCTGAGCGAAGCGAGGCCATAGCAGCCTTCGTTGCGCTCGGGATTCAATATAGCGTCCGTGACATAACACACTGCTTTTACCCATTGGTGAATTTTTAAACATTTTAATTTTTCATTTTTATTTATCGTTTTAAGATTTTAATTTAATTGAATTTTATAATTTTTTAGGGGTATGAGGAACAGGGTGTAAAGTTCACTCATACCCTATAGAAAAGGGAGGATCCTCCAACCAGACGGGTTGTTATGTCTGGCGGGCAACTGCCCCTATGTTGATTTCGGATAGTCTTATCTATGTTATTCGCTCAGTAAACTCTAACTGCGAGATGTAGGAATTGTGTGACGTCATGTCTTTTTGTTTCGTAGTTTTTTTTGTATGTGGCGGTCTAACCGCTACATCACTCCCCTCCGGAGACCGGAGGTCGATAGTGGGCTGAGTCTTGGATCTTGCGATGCTTCACAGTGCCAGCTGTGGTTCCAGTGAGTCGGAACCGGGTGCCGCATAGTTCACGGTGAGTCGGAACTGTCTGCGGTGATTCCCCAGTGAGTCGGGGTGGCGCTGCGTCGTCATCCAGTGAGTCGGATGTGGTACAGCGCCAGGTTGTGGCTGACTGCTTGCGTCGACCAGGAGAGGGTAGAATAGGCTCTGCTTGTGAGACCGGCCGTAAGTGCAGGTGCTGTGCCAAGGTTGCTGATGAGGCTGTGGGTGATGACCAGGAATGCGCGTTCGCTGCATGCTGGTGGTCAGGATACCCGTTGAAGCCGTGGGTGCTGGCTGGCTGTGTGACTCGCCTCACGAAAGCTTGCGGGAGTGATGATGATGACGTAACGCTGAAGTAGTTGCACGAAGGCTGCGTTGACGTTCATTCTCGGGGTCACCAATTTAGGGGTATGAGGAACAGGGTGTAAAGTTCACTCATCCACCATAGAAAAGGGAGGATCCTCCAACCAGACGGGTTGTTATGTCTGGCGGGCAACTGCCCATATGCTGATTTCGGATAGTCTTATCTATGTTTTTCGTTTGGTAAACTCTAACTGCGAGATGCAGGAATTGTGTGACGTCATGTCTTTTTGTTTCGTAGTTTTTTGTATGTGGCGGTCTAACCGCTACATCACTCCCCTCCGGAGACCGGAGGTCGATAGTGGGCTGAGTCTTGGATCTTGCGATGCTTCACAGTGCCAGCTGTGGTTCCAGTGAGTCGGAACCGGGTGCCGCTCAGTTCACAGTGGGTCGGAACTGTCTGCAGTGATTGCGGCGATGGTGATTATGGTTCCAGTGAGTCGGAACCGGGTGCCGCACAGTTCACGGTGGGTCGGAACTGTTTGCGGTGATTGCGGCGATTGTGGTGATTGAGGTGATTGCGGTGATTGCGGTGATTGAGGTGATTGCGGTGATTCCCCAGTGAGTCGGGGTGATGTGGCTGAGGGTGATGACCAGGAATGCGCGTTCGCTGCATGCTGGTGGTCAGGATACCCGTTGAAGCCGTGGGTGCTGGCTGGCTGTGTGACTCGCCTCACGAAAGCTTGCGGGAGTGATGATGATGACGTCACGCTGAAGTAGTTGCACGAAGGCTGCGTTGACGTTCATACTCGGGGTCACCAATTTAGGGGTATGAGGAACAGGGTGTAAAGTTCACTCATCCACCATAGAAAAGGGAGGATCCTCCAACCAGACGGGTTGTTA
This sequence comes from Conistra vaccinii, assembly GCA_948150665.1. Lineage (NCBI taxonomy): Eukaryota > Metazoa > Arthropoda > Insecta > Lepidoptera > Noctuidae > Conistra > Conistra vaccinii. The sequence continues at coordinate 3,177,036 of OX411324.1, forward strand.
TGTCTGGCGGGCAACTGCCCATATGTTGATTTCGGATAGTCTTATCTATGTTATTCGCTCAGTAAACTCTAACTGCGAGATGTAGGAATTGTGTGACGTCATGTCTTTTTGTTTCGTAGTTTTTTTTGTATGTGGCGGTCTAACCGCTACAATTTTAATGTTATTTATATTATCTAATTAATTATTTTTATATAAATTTATATAATGATTGGAATTGTATTGTATTTTATTTTATTCTTATGTACAATGTCGTAATAATATTTATGATCTTTATATGGATCGAAATAAATGATTTTTTATTTAATTTGAATTTGAATAATCTACTATTATGCTCTAGTGACAGTACTAGTAGAAGTGACCACTTTTATCTATCACTCTGTCAATAATGCAAATTTTCTGAAATACTTAAGAATAGTAAATGTTATTTGTAAAACTTATTCATTGATAAATTACTAAACCTAGTTACCTTTTAAGTATACTAACAAAAATATGGATCATTGTTTCTGAATTAAATAAATAAACAAAATAAAATTACTTAACCTTTTAAGTTACCTTTTAAGGATAGCTACTTAGTTGTGTGGGTGTGTAATTGTAATACTGTTTCTACTTATAGGTATAATAGGGTAATTAAGTACACGCACAAAGCTTGTTAGTAAAATGTTAATGACAATACTTTTCAACATAAATGAGGTACACCCACACAAAAAGGTCAATGATGAAGAAATGTGGGTGTATTATAGATACACCTCTACCTAACCCTTCGGGGAATACAGGCGTGATGTTTTGTTATGTTGAGAATCTCTTAAGTTTATTTCTTAACTAACTTCTGCTCGTACTCGTAAAATTTCTTATTTTAAGAGCCTTCGTACTAACGTCGCAAATAACTGTCAAATATTTCGTTTGGAAATATTACTGTAGCTGTTAATGTGGACATATGAATTAGCCCTAGTGAACTAGAATATTGATAATGAATTGTATTTATAACACTGAATTTGATGTTGTAAAAAAAAAGGCATTTGGAAACTTTCCAAATGCCTTTTTTTTTACAACATCGTTTTTTACATTTAAAACTAATTATTTGGTGTTACGATATTAATCATTGCATTTCATAATCAATATTTTAGTTCACTAATTAGCAACATTTCCATACAGTAATATTGCCAAATTAATCAAAACAGGTAAATATTTGACAGATATTTGCGACGTGGCCAACCTTTAGGATAAGCGCTCTTTTTTTTTTTAGGTGGGAAATCATCAAATGACTTCTGCCGCTCTGGGCGGAGCGGAAGGGTGTGTCAGACTCTTACTGACTAAAACCTACCCGTGTTCCTTCCTTTGCCTGTTCGTTGCCAGAGGCCACGGTCTCCCCTTAGGACTTCCCGCAACCCCGGCAGGCATCGGCCCTAGCGGACCTCTTCAATTTTGCTGACATCTCTTTGCTCGGCTCCTGAGGGTCGAAGCGTGATATTAATAAAGGCTAAACCTTCCTTAAAAATTGGGCTATCAAATGCAAATCCGATTCGTAGTTCAAACAAAATCTTTAACTTTATTATATTAATTAAAAATAAATCTGCCTAGCCTTTACCCAACTATGTTGGGGTCTGCTTCCAGTCAGCATGCAGCTGAATACCAGTATTTTACACGGAGTGACTGCCTATCTGACCTCCAAAACCCAGTAACTGGATAATAAATATGATACCCCTTGGTAAGGACTGGTGTCAGACTTTTGGGCTTCTGACGACTCGTAATGACTGTCAAAGATCCACGAATGACAGCCGGAACCAACGGCTTAACGTGCTTTCCGGGGCACAGAGGAGTCGCGGTACGTAAAGATGATCACCCATCCACTGACCAACCCTAGCAAGCGTATCTTAACATGATGGATCGACCCGTGCGGCTGGTATTACTTAGCCTCGAGCTCAAATAACTCCTCATCTAAGTAGGTACGGACGTACAATATTACCTACGACACAATTTTTGCTGTAGCTGTCGAATGAAACGCGAAGATTTTACTACAAGACGGCTTAACGTAAGTGACTTTTTATGTAAAACCGCTCTTAGGTGCTTGCTTCGAACAATGTCTTGGGTATCTACTAATACTTATTACAAGACTGTAAGTTTGTCCGTCCTTCAAAAGTGTGTTGTTTTTTTTTATAATCTGTGTGACGGAGAAGGTGCGCGTGTCTCTCTCATTATCATGGCCTTATTTTAACTACTGTGGGTGTACTGTGGGTAGTGTTGGTTATTGCGCAATAGAAAAACCGTTTGCAGTTCAGATCAAATTATAATTCACGATCTAATTAATCACACTAGCAATTCACACATTATTAAATGGGTAAACTACAATACAACTATACGGAACGTGAGACAGTTTCTTACCCTGTGTATTGCTTGACCGCCACCCATAGACTGCTTATCTCCGGTCGAGCGTTATGTTGAAGATCATGTCGAGCGCCGCTAGGCGGCGCTGGCGCCCCGATTAGTCAAATCAGTACCGTATTTCCGACAAACAAAAAAATTATTAAATGCTGTTCTTTGGTAAGCGTATACTTAAGAACGACTCGCCAATTATTTTTTTTTATATTCCTTGTTATAGTCCGATTATGGTTCAAGGGTAAACAAAATTGAATAGTGACCAAGAACTTTGGAAAATTCGGGAAAAACTGAAAGCGCTACAACGTATGGTGGGTCAGCCAGTTTATAATAAAAACGTCCGTGAAGTAAGTTTAATTGATCATAAAGGTCAATTTACAAACTTATCTATATATTAAATTTATAACAAAACCGCAAATAAAGCTCTAAAGTTCTGATTACAAAACCTGAGAAGTTATAATAGTCAATATTGATTAACCATCTAGTCATTATTTTGTATAATACCTAAAGCCCTTTTTAAATAGCTACAGTAACTAGGAGAAAAAATCCATAGCTTTATAGAGGCAAGAGGAACAGGGTGTAAAGTTCACTCATCCTCTATAGAAAAGGAAGGATCCTCCGATCAGACGGGTGTCGTATCTGGCAACTGCCTGACGATTGATGTCGGGAAGATGGCGCGATATCTGCTTGCATGATGCAGAATTTGTGTGACGTCAGGTTTTTGATGCGTAGTTCTTTTATGGCGTTTTAGATGCAGCCATTCCCCTCCGGCGAACGGGTTATCACGTCGCCGTCGAGGTTAACAAAATTTTCACTGGTGATATTAATATTGATATTGATATTTGCACACCACCAATAGTCAGTCGTCAGAGTACTGTAAGGTTTTATGCTATTAACAACCTTATGTTGTACTGGCTAGTATAAATATGTCATTCGAACGGTCTGTGCTTTTTTAGAATAGGAACGTGGTATTTGTTTTACGTATATAAAAAATAGACAGACGCGTATCCGTCACTTCGTAGGCGCGCATTCATGTTCTAATATATTTTAACTTTAAATATCTAATTAAATATCTATTATAAATATAACATATCGCTGTGTTATTGAAGAGAACCCACATTGCACGTTTAGCTACAAATAACGTATCTATCCCACACTAAGAGCGTCTCGACGCCCCACACGAACACGAACCCCCTACAGTACCTATGTCTAATGTCTTGCCATGAGGCACCTGTCATAACCAGCCCTAAGGATAAAACATGCCTAGACCACAATATTGAAAAAGACTCGGAACAAACGCTTTGGGGTCGTATGCAAGTCTACAATCACTGATATAGTTGTCGCTAATATTTCCATACCAACACCTTTAACTGCACTACAAAGAGATGGATAAATAAATCAGACACTGGTTTATCATCAAAAATGACAAATGTGAATAAATCATTATAAAACAATACTTAAAGAAAATGTTGCAAAACTCTGGTTATGATGACTCGGAACAATATCTGACACTGAATTAAACTACGCAGAATGGGAGCAAATACGCACACACCACACACACAGCACGCAAACATACCAGATATACCATACAATACCCGAAATCGCCCACTCTAGAATTCGTACCCCGACCCCCAAGTTAAAGTCTGTCTAGTTTGGGGATCACTGGTAAATAATATTTTGTAACCTAGCTGTAGGTAATATTTTAACTTACTCATGTCGACTCTACTTGCTGTTAGCCTGTAAATCTGCTTACTATCTGGACAATAAACTATTTTCTATATCTATTTTCTATTTCCAGAAATAGAACGTTTCATATTAAACATTTCGTCAATACAAAATGTAGATCGCGCAAACAAATAAAGTGTTCTTCCCTTTAAACCACACGTGGGTGGCGCCGCGGGCGTAACACTGTATATAAGAAATTTCTTTTTCGCAGATGTTCCTGTGGGCCGTTATTGGATCCCTTACAATATAATATGCGGGGTTTCATTTTCACATATTGTCTGACTAATATTGGCATATGGTAGTGCTTCTTGGTAATGAGATATTCGTGCCCATCATTTCAACGTTAGCCCATGAAATATTTATAGATCAAAAAGTCATCGTTAACAATTTTCTCTCGCAAAATTATCCGGGAATTTTTATCGTTTATTTTCTTTCCCAACTTCGGTGGTAAATATAATAACGATTGGCTAAATAGCATCATAATCAACTTCTCCTTCATTAAATGATTTTGTAAACAAAGATTGTTGAAGCAACAATGAAAAAATCGGTATCTTCGGAGAAAAAATAAAAAATATTTTTTTTACGAAATTTTGTACTTTTATGAGGAAAATCGTTACCCTTAATTATCAAACGTTTTGAAGTTCGCATCCCACCCTACCCTTAATTTGCATCCAGGAAATATTTATATATGTATGTGAGAGTATAATATCCTATCTTATTCTATCCTACCTATAGTATTATTATATGTGAAAGTTTGTATGACGGATGTCTGTTACTCAATCACGCAAAAATGGCTGAACAGATTTGGATGAAATTTGGCACACAGATAGTTTATGACCTCGAAATATAAGATAATTTTTATCCCAGTAGTACCTACGTTCCCGTGAGATAATTTCCGAACACCACGCGGGCGAAGCCGCGAGCGAAAGCTAGTACAAATATTGCTCATTTAATAGTATAAGATTGCCAAACATTTCTCCCTTATACAATCACACTACCGCAAACATCAGGGGAATTAAATTTAGAATTCTCGCCTTTCCTTCTAATAGCGCGCTAAACGAAATCTGCGGTGAAAGTTTCCCAGGATAAACACGACTCTTCGCTGGGTATGCGAAGTTAGTAATTTTAATTTAAATGGGTTACAGCCTACTTGTGCTGCCTACCTTGAGTGTTGGAATCACGAATGTGGTGTAAACGAACCTTTTGCGCTTCGAAGTTAAGAGTTCAAGGAGTATTTATAGCTATGGAGCGCTATGTAGCTGTTATACCTAATGCAAATGGCGTCTTTTGTTTCCTTTCCCGTTGTTTTAAGTAAAATATTCTTTAGGCGCGTTGAGCACTTTTTGGGTGAACAGTAATCATGGAACTCGCGTCATCGTCACCTAACGCTTGCCATGATAAATTTCGTGTTGACAGCGCACTCTATTTGATTTTTTTTGAATTTTGTTAATGGAGCTACAGCTTTTGTTTCTATACTGACAGCAAGCCGCATACATTCCTGACATTTTCGTTAGATGGCGTTACTTAGTTTTCACTTCTATCGTCAGTCCTCAAATACTGCCCCGCATGTTTTTTTTTTGGTATCAGTATCGTTTATAATTTTAAAAAACGTTGATGCTGAAATTTTGTTGAGTTTATGATGTCTTGAAAGCTGCCGCTTCTCATCTGAATCAAGTTAATTACTTTCTAGACAATCTATGCTAATTGATGTAATTGGTAGTTAGTAGTCTGTACCTAAACCAGCTGAGGCCTGAAATCAACAGCAATTTACTGATTAGAGACTTGGTTTGACGTCTGGCGCAAAAAAATTGTCCGAATCAATGCTGCCTATATTTTATGTAATATAATTATGTATTTCGTTAAAATCTCACCGTGGAAACTTAGGTGAAGTCAAGCTCAACTCAAGCATTAACTTCAAATAAACCAAGTACAGGCACTTTTGAGTGGTCAAGGGGCCGAGTCAGTCAGAAAGATGAAGTTATTTATTTACCCATTCCAAAGCGTAGTAGGTGCCTATAAACCAGAATGGGCTACAACTCCACGGATACTCTTTTAAATCAAAATATGGTTACAAAATATTGGTTACATCATTCAAGTTTAAATTATACATGTAAGAACGATGCAGATTAAAGGCGTCCGTAATAAAACAGTAAAATAGTTTGGAAAATCCAAAAGTGCACGCCTCATACTTATCACTCATTCATAAACGAAAAAGAAATTCAAAACATAGTTTATAAATGAACAATTTATCACTTTTCATGAAGTCGTAATGTCAACGACTGACAAAGATATTTACGTTGGCAGTTGCTAGGCAACGGCACCGGATCAAGGTTGAAAATATTTAGATATTGATATTATATTTTAGTTAGTATTTTATTAATTATAATTAAACTACTATGAATAAAAGAGCCATTTTCAATAGGGTTCCTTCTACGGCTGAAACGAATGTATAAAAAAAAAATTGACTCAATTAATTGATTTTATCGCAAGCTACAATGTTTTCAGGGATCATAAATTGACGGACAGGAAATTTTTTTCAACTATTTTGATGCTTTTTCCATTTCTGCTGCATTAAATCAATTGTTAAAAAATACTATATTAATCTCCATTTAATCATCTATACAATGGTATATAAATTAAGTAGGTTCTGTGTACTACCAGGAGTGAAACAATAAAAACAGTTGCAGAAATGGGGCAAAAAATATTTTTCGATCGTAGAGCACACTCTAATGCGAAGCATTACGAGTCGTGCAAAAAACAATTCAAAAATTGAATTAAAATAAGCCGTAGCAGCTAAAAGATGACCAATCCCTACTGACGGCGCCCGTTCACGAACCTAAAGCCCGGAGCTAATTAATGATCCCACAAATACGCCACCATCAGCGAGACGTTAGAGTGAGCATGACATACTCTCAGCTGCCAGGGCACATTCAAGTCAATGAAAGACGTACCCAGTAAATAGTAGGTTTATAGTAAGTAAATAGTACTCACACATGCGGTATCCAATTATACAATACTGAGATTGAATATTGATCAACAATGCAAAAATAGTTTTTAAATCTTCAGCAGCGCCAACAGTATTTTCAAATGCCAATCAATTAGTGTATGCTTTTTATCTGCGATGTAAACCCCCAACATATAATATTATGCATGGCTGCATAGTGTGCGTTTCATATAAGATTTAAATTCCTTATAATCAGTTATGACCTGTCATTAGTGTCAATAGCATATGAAAAACAGCTTTCTATGCTCACTCCATCTAATTTCTACGGTGAGATTTTTAGAGGAAACACCAGCAAGAGTGGGTCCAGTGCAAACAAGGAAGTGAATGCTAAAGAACGCGCTCCATATCTTTTCTATCCCCTAAGACAAGGCTTAACGATACTTTTGAGGTTGCGTGATGAAGCCGGAGGTACTTGCGATATCCATTTTCCATCCATTAAACTCGACTGCGTACAACTATGTTGTGTAATGTACTATGTTAAACCGTTTCGTTAAATAATTGTTCTTCTAATGTTGCTTTTGTTGGGGGTAATTTTAAAGGGTTAACGTCGTGTAGGTATTCAAATTGTTTGAGAATCTTCGACCACAATAGTTTTTTGGTGTTTCTACGCTTTTACTTTGATAAGACTAATGGAGAAGGCATAGCTTTACAATACCATAACCAGTCGCTTACTCAGTTTTTAACCGACTTCTTTAAAACATCATCGTTTATATACAGGGTGGCTGAGACATCGACGCAAAAACTGTTACCATAACTCCAAAATTAAAGTATTTTTTCACTTTGTAGTGCTAGTTTTGGAAGTCGGTTGTTTTTTTTTTTGTTTAATAGATTTTCAATTACATATTTATTTTTCAAAGGTTAATTACATAATTTACAAGGGTTATTTTCAATGAGAGGAAGACACTGTTATTACATTTTGCCCTTTTATGATATCACAAACAATTTGGGAAAAAAACACCATGAATTTTAATCTACAACAACAACAAATATAATAAAAACACCATAAAGCAAAAACACCAAATAAATACCGTTTACGATTTTTAACGAAAATTTTTCTCATCAAAATGCTTCGAAGCGGAAAGTTTTGATTTCCAATAAAAAGGGGTTCGCTATATATTATTAGGGTTCGCCTCAGCGTGTTAGATGACAAAATATCGGTCCAGTTCGTTTTCATAACTGCCGGTTCCGTAATCAAAAGTTTTCGTATAAACATTTGTGCTGTGATCCCGAACAAGGTATTTGCAATTCTGAATACTGGAACGTTCAGTCGGTACTATTGGATCATGGAAATGCGAAATTCTACTGTGTGTTTAAAGTTATTGAAAGATAGTGTTTGAGAAGTCCAAATTGGGGTAGCGTTAAGGCCTAGTTACACGGTGCGAACTACTGCCGTTGACAGTAAACAGCTACTGCCACTTTGTACTGGCAGGACACTAGCTCGACTCGCCTAACCCGGTTACACGAGTGCGAGTTGCTGGCGTGACAGTAGACATCTACTGCACCTCTCGTACTCACATGTCTCGCGAGAGAGTGCAGAAGAGAATGCACCCGGAGTGAGCCTGACCGTAAGAGCTATTGTGTCTGTGAATTCGCATGCGAGTGGCATGGTGGGGGAACGCGCATGGCGAGTAAAAACAAAACATTTTGAAGTAACTCTACGATGCGAGCTACTGACCGACGACTGATGTGCGAACATGACAGTAACTCGCATAATGCGGTCACACACTGCTAGTTTCTGCAATGCAGTAACTCGCCTCGCCAACTCGCACGCTAGCTCGCACCGTGTTGCCTAGGCATTAGTGTCCACGTTTTGCGGATATTTGTGAGCGTAATTGCGTGGGGCTTTCGGGAGTTTCTCGAACACACATTTTGACTCAAGCTCTCTGTTCGAAAAATCGATTAATGACGTTTGTTGCGCCCGGGGAATCGTTTTAACAATTTTGAGATCAACTCGCTGACAGTGAGTCAGAATATTTTGATGAATTGTAGTTTTGCACGTTGTTATATTTTATTTTATTTTATTTTTCTTTATTGGGACATAAAACAGTTACACATTACAATTTAGGTGTGACAGAATAACTTAAAACTAGGTAAACGTGTAACCCACACAAATGTCGCGAAATAATTGTTTCTAGATAGGTAGGTACTTAGTAAAATGCGTGTGTAGTAGGAAGTGCTCATACATATTAATGAACATGACCTATACATTAGCAACCAATAAAATTATATAATTTAACTACAAAAAATGCATAGACTATTTTTATTATATATATTTAAATCAATTTAATTTCCTTTGCCATTTTTAAGTTTTCTTACTTACTGTGTACAACTATTATTAATGTGGTTCTAGTGCATTAAAGGTAAGTGAAAGTTAGTTTTTATTTATTTTATAACAGTTAAGGTAACTGTTATAAAATAAATAAAAACTAACTTTAAAGTATGAATTCCAACAATTACTTTGCTACAGATCACTCACTTTTTTATAACCTAACTATAAAAGGCTAGCACAATAAAGTAACACATACCACTACAAACGTAACTTAATAAATATAATCCACTGAACTCACGACGCGATACAGCGTTATGGAGTACAGCAGTAAAAAAGCCGTAACGGGCTTTGTAGCCTCTTATTCGGACAAAAAGCAATATAACCTCAAATATCACCAGATGTCCACTGAACGACTTAGTTATTTGCCTTGTTATGTTCAGATCCTACCATTGATTACTCGTATTTTTGGCGCCATTTTATATACGCTCGTATTGCAGAATCTTTTTTTTAGGTAAAGCGATAACATGTTGTGTCAGTCTGAATTTGAAAGACTGCATTTAATTCACACCAACAAACACTCTCTTTCTTTTATTTTACATCTTTTCAAATCTGACAGATTTTATATTAAACTGCCAGTTTTGAGAACTTATTATAACACGTTGCTTCAGTTTAAGTCTAGAGAACGAATTTAAAAGTAATGGTGCAAGTGACACAAACATGGCATGTAATTTTTTTTTACTAAATCAAGAGAAAAAGAAAATGGAATCATTTTTACTTTTATAAACTTTATTGCCATGCTAGCGCTAGAAAATTTGCTACAATTTTCTTAGTCTAACACCTTTAAACGAGCAATTCTTGTTTATTATGTATAAATATAATTATAATCTGAATCTCGGAAACGGCTCCAACGATATTAATGAAATTTAGTATGCAGAGGGTTTCGGGGGCGATAATCGATATATCTAGGTTTCATTATTAGAAAACGTACCAAAAAACCCAAGCAAAGCTCTGTCATCCAGGTATCTACTTATTATTACATACATACATACATACATAAACTCACGCCTTCTTCCCATGGGGGTAGGCAGAAACTACAGAACGCCACTTGCTACGATCCTTACATACTCCTTTTGCCTCGTTTACGTTCATACCATATCCGGTCATACACGCTCGCCGGTTGCGAGTACTACGCACCTGTCCTTTCTGAAGAACATCACCAATAAGGTCAGTATATGTCCTCCTAGGGCGTCCCCTCCCGGCGTTTCCAGTCACATCTGCCTTGTAAATACATGTTGTTAGCCGCCTTTCATTCATCCTCTCAACATACTACTTATATAATATTATGTAACCAATTTTAGTTATTGTTATTGTTGTAACGAATAACCGGGCACATAAAAAACAAAAAAAATAGACAATAAACGTTTTTTAAACGATTAAACGTAACATTACGAACATTACATATTAAATTCACGTTATAAACGTAAAAATATTTCACTCCACTCCAGCTATCTAATTTTAACCCGACCATTTTAACGCAAAGAGGCAATTTCATAAGTATTTTTGACGTATACCGCTCATACGGTGTTACTTTACGTTAATAGTCACTTGAGAAAATGCCTGCCTATATGGGAATATCCGTTTACAATTTTACCTGATAAATTATGCTCGTATGGAATAATAAGTGGTTCTACAGTCAATGAGCCGGGTCTTTGGATAAGCATACCTACATATTTGCTAAAGTTCTTTTGTTTTCTCAGTGAAAACAATGGCTGGAAACGAAGGTACGGGTTATGGATAGGAAGGTAGTAAATTGCTACATGATGGCTGATATAGATATGTCGCAGTAAGATGGTTGAAGCCGTGATAATTATAGTTATATCCCTAGGGATTAAATATAATTTATAACGACCGAAACGACCAATTGGAACCTAAATGGGCACTTATGAAATGTCAGAACTTCTGACGTTTCATAAGAGTCCATTAAGGTTTATGTGAATTAAAGTTTTTTTTTTTTAAGAAGTTTCTTTAAGCGCGTTGAGCATTTTTTGGGTGAACAAAAATCATGGAACTGAAAAGTGCTCAAGGCGCCTTTGGTTACGATGGCGCGCGTCACCAAAGGCGCAAGCGAAGTCATCTAGTGATGAGCAAAACCTGAAAATCCGCTTTGTTTTGTAGTTATTAAACTAGCATCAAAGCATCGTAAAAGATGACAACGTACGTATTCCATAAGGTGCTGTGCATATTAGCAGACACCTCAATTTCACACCCAATTTAAAGGGTAATTAATTTCATGAACTCATGAGTTAGATTTCGCCTTACGTATGTTCAAGCTTATGCGTCATAACTTACAAAGAGGCCACCTGCTCTCATTTGCCGACTGCGTATAAAATGAGGACTATATATTAGTCCTCCAGACAGTATTTCGGCCTTGGCGGCTAATTTCAACGGACACTAGCCTTCGGCGCGGGAGATATTATAGTGCACAAGTAGTGTGTGCGTAGACACAGGTGCACTCTATCTTTCCCCACTCTCATAGTTCGATGGGACGGCAATCTGACATGACCGAAGAGAGATCAGGCGCAGTACCTACGCGCAACGGCTTAGCGTGCTTTCCGAGGCACGAGGGTATCACACCGCCAAGCTCCAAACTCCAAGCTGTTACTAAGAATTTTTTATTATAATAAGCTCCTTAACTTAATTGACACAGTAATCTACTTCTACTGCACAGTAAGAAACTTTTTTAATCCAATGATCCTCAGTGCATGAAATCCTATTCTATATATTAAACGCGAAAGATTGTGAGGATGGATGAAATTTGACACACAGACAGTTTATAACTTGTGGATTAACATATAGGATACCTTAAAGCTGTTTTCAGACCAGCGCGATTTGTCGCGCGACGCGACCCCGGTTATTGTTATACCGTGAAGTTTTGTATTGTTCGTGTCGCGTCGCGCGACAAATCGCGCTGGTCTGAAAACAGCTTTAACCTAATATTCCAACGGGATCGGGACTTATGCGGGAGAAACCGTGGGGCGCTGCTGGTCTTCTAATATTCCCCACACTGGGTAAGTAGGGCTCAAAGCAATATTAATAGCGTTGTATTGCCACAATACACGCTGAAAGGGAAGCTGAGTGGATTTTCTTTTGTCTTTCATTCGCAGCGAGACGTCCCATTCTGTATTGTACATAACGCGTCCGATGCAACGGACTGGCTTTGTACACTTGTTGTCAGAAATATTGTACCACTCAATATTGCTCCGAGGAAAATTCCAAGAATACAAAAATGCCCACCGTTGAGTGACGTATGTTGGCATAGATATTGGTTTACGCATTGCCGGAGTTGGAGTACTAGACTTCCCGTTAAAAGCTTTTGTATAATTTTGAATATGTTATTAACATCTCCATTTTCCGCAACTGGTTATGTACGTGTTGAAAGCGTATTTGTTCAGGGACTTGAACATAATATTATTTATTTTCCACGGTCCTTTTATACAGATTCAAAGATATTACGTATGGCAGAATATGTCACAGTAAAGTGCTTAAAATACTTATGTCGTATGAGGAAACCCCGTTATCGAAAGATCAGATTACAAATTACAGAACCTTGTTAAACTTGCTACCTATCTCACTTTCCTAAATTAATATTCAACTAACAAGAAACGTTGTGCATATTAATCTGGCAGCATGTGCACTACACGGCCTACTTGCGAGAAGTGTCAGCTAGAACCGGACTCAGGCTCACTTTTTGTATTGTTTAAGTTTTGATTAAAAACCACTGCGCTTACTGTCCATTTTTGCTTTTAGATATCTCAGTTGTCGTTGTATATCGATTTCGAAGATTCTTTTTTATAGCTAATGTTGGAATATCTTCTTTCTCAATCGGTATCTGGAAATGTAAGCTCTGTTGTGGCTTTTAGGAATTTGAACTTACTTTGTATTTTAATATAAATATTATTGCAATGTTTTATGACTATTCCATTACGTTGTTTTATTATTATTATTACCTCAGTATGATTGTCCTGTATTATTTTTATATGGCGTGTTTGGACATGAAATCGTACACCTCTTGGGTATTTTATACTAATATGAAGTAGGTGTCAAGTCTAATTTATAAGTTCCCTTGGTATTTTATTTTATTTTGAAAAAGAAAATAAACCTTCAAATGTCGTTACCACAGCCCATAATTTATGCAAACCACAAAAAGTATCGTCACCGTATTTAATAATTGTTAATTACCAGTATGATGAGGGTATTAATACTGACCCAATTATTTTGGCCGATAGCAACTTTAGTGATGTATTATACGAGTAATTAATTTAATTATTATTATTTTCTGATCCTGATTTTATCATAGTGGATGGATTCAAGTGGTTGGTGCGCTATGTGTTGGATCTTATCATTAATTAATTAATTAATTAAATTGGATACACACACACTGCAAAGACACACATAACATAACATAATACACACGCCATGTCCGTATGGAGTCCATATTATAAAAAATACATTGAGGTGATTGAGTGTGTTCAACAGAAGTTCCTACGTGCTATGCATTTTAGATGCTTCGGATATTATTTGGCATATCAGGGTTTACTTAATAAGTACAAACTCACAACACTTGAAAATAGACGTAAGTACTTATGTTAGGTTTTGTTCTTTTTAATAAGTTTATGGCTTATGTTTATGAAAATAATTGTTTAAAAGAGTTAACTTTGTTAGGATTTTTGTTTTATATAAATATAATTATGTTTTAGATACATATTATGAAAAAAATGCTGTGTCAACGATCCAATCCTACTGTTCGGGAATAGCAACCCTTGATTAAATATCGATTAGTGAAATTAATGGCTCAACGATTGGTCCACGACACAGGAATCGCCCGATATCGTGGGCCAATTGGAGAGCGGTATTTGCCGCCGGGATGTTGGGGGTTTTTTGTCTAGGAGCAGGTGCGCAGGAGGGCATTCTCTCCCGGGTGGTGGATTGCGAGAGTCGATTAGAATTAGTTCTGAACAGTGTAATAAGTATATCAGAGTCATTTTGTTTTTAGCCTATGTAATAAAACTAAGTGAACAGTTTGTGTTTCTATTTATACAGTCTTCCCAGATAGAATATTATCCTTTTGAGAGTTGTGACCGCTGAGGCCTCGAGTATTTCATACTTAGAAGCCATGAATCTTTATAACATTATAAGTAATAAATTTGACTGCATTGAGTTAACCAACATGTTATGCTATGTTGTCCCTAGAACAGTGTACAAGCGAAAGGTACGCGCTGGCAGTCTATTTTCCACGCGTCGTACTTGCCATTCTAACACCGGTTTGCGCTCACCTGTTCGCTGAATGATAGATGACATATTGACATTTTTGTATGTTCTCCCAGTATCTTCAAAGGTCTCATACTTAAGGAACTCTCTAGATCTATGTTTAAAATATGGATAAACATGATAGTAAAGTTTAGTTTTTTATATCTTTATGTATTATTGTATTAGCCTAGCGTTTAATTTACTGTTTATTATATTCCACAGTTAATCTGTGAACAGCGTTGTGGGCTACAATATTGTAAAAATGTTATGTGTATCTCTTTTTATATACTGTATATTGTAGCTGTTTGTTGTTCCTTTTGAATAAAATAAAAATAAAATAATGCTTTGTTTCCCCGGCTTAGTCCCATCTGTTCCCCTAGGCGTTTATACCTACAAAAATTTCCCAACTCTTGTATAAACGCCTAAGGGAAGAGATGGGACTAAGCCGTTTCCCCGCAGGATAAGGCAGCGTTAATCGCCTGGCTTGTGGGAGCATATCGAGCAGTAGGGGTACGCACTGACGGAGCCGCGAACAGGCACCACGAGGCACAGGCGCGTGACCGTCGCTGCCGCCGCCGCCGGTCCGGAGCAAACAATGAACAGCAAGCTAGAGTAGCCGCGTCATCGATCTTATTATTGAGCAATAAGTAGTAGTGCATCAAAAGCGCACACTTGCTTCTCAGTTCCAACGTGTTGATGCCTACCATTCCCGCAACAAACAGAGACGGATACATCATCATCATCATCAGCCTATTAATATTCCCACTGCTGGGACACAGGCCTTCTCTCTGTGAGAGGGAGTGGGCCGTAATCTACCACGCGGGCCCAGTGCGGATTGGTAGATGTCACATGTCTTCGAATTTTTTGGTTCTAAGACATGCCGGTTTCCTCACGATGTTTTCCTTCACCGTTTTGAGAGCAGTGGTGATGAAATTATTTATACAAAGTAAAGCGCCTGCTTGGGTTCGAACCCACGACCTACAACTCGTAAGTCGGGGCCGTTACCACTCGGCCACCACTGCTCTCAAAGAAACGGATACAAATAGGGATAATACCCATATTTTTTTTTTTACATAATTGGCGAAATGTGGGTGTATCTGCTACAGGTACACCTCTGCCCAACCCTTCGGAGAAACAAGGCGTGATGTTATGTTATGTGTTTTTTTATATAGGTAGAGAGCAAAATTCCGTTGGACCCGTTCTATCATGAGCTTATATGTTTGCTCATGTGGATCCCATACCAGCGCATTATACTCATGTTAACTACGCACAAATGAATAATAAAGAGTCAGTAGAGTATTCCTGTCTTTAAACCTACTTGCCTGTCTCATGACAAAACCAAGTGATTGGAAGGCCTTGCCACAGATATGATTAATGTGCTGATTAAAGGTCATATTCACGTCTAAGGTCAGTCCAAGATCTTTTATTTCGTTGACGCGCTCCAGAGGGACATCCGATATAGATAGATAGATAAATCGATTATTTGGTGCACACAAAAGATTAGCACAACATACAAAAACACGATTAAAATAATAACTAAACACATGATAACATGTGGTAGCGCTCTATGCCGAATGGGCGCACGCAAACGAGTAAAAGAAATAGTCTTACACCTTAGAAGTGTTAAATTCTAAGTGATTGTTAAATTGAAGTGTTAAATTATAAGTGATTTCCATAGAGTAATATTTCTTCGTAAGTTATATAAAACTATATTTCTAGAATACACGTATTGATTACAAAATAAGTCGGATTTAGATAACAAACAAAATAGTTTTGCTGATAGTTATTTTGATCAACACAAGGATCGTTTAATCGTTATTAACCACTCTAAATATACATGGGACATCCCAATTAAAATAGAGGATAAAAAATAAAAAAGCCGATGATATTATATTATTTGTCTTTTGTAATATTATAGATTGATACAAAACGTATCGTATTGACAACGTGAACAGGTGTGTCAACCAATTACAATTTCAGAGAAAAAAATCATTTGTATACGAATCCTGTTGGGTATCATAATATTGTATTACAATTTACATATTATCAGATTTTATATAAAAACTGTGTCACTAATTTGCTTAAAATAAAACGTAACAACGTTTTATTTGAACATATAGTCCAAAACATTCATAATATTTATATTGTTGCTGTTTACATTTTTTTTATAGATAACATTATTTAAACATTGTAAATTCATTATTCTCCAGCTATGTATGTGTTTTAAATAATTATTATGTAGGTATATATATAAAAAATAAAGTAAATTATCGTGTCTGTCCGTGTGACTGCTAATTTCTTATTTATACATATACTACACAATGGGTTTAGAGTATTTATTCCGGAAGGTTTATAATAAGGTGTATAATTATAATTAATACTAATAGTAATTATTTAACTGCCTCGTTGGTTTAGTGGTTGCAAGCGCTTCTGCTGAGCATGAGGTCCTGGGTTTTAATCCCAGGTCGGACAAAGTGTTATTGAATTTTTCTATCAGGAATTTTTAAGTATCGGCCCAGTGAGAGATTTGTGCCTGATTGATGACAATAGACTCGCCCCCTATTATATGCGACTTAAACATAATTGGTTAAATGTGGGTGTTCTAAGGTTCTCCTCTGCCGAACCCTTTGGGGAATTACAGGCGTGATTTGTTGTGTGTAATATTATTCGAAGTGTATAGAGTGCCGCGAGTATTCCTGTGGCACTCTAGTGTCGCTGCCTCGGCCCGGCTAGGGTGCCGTGAGCGTTGCATTGTCACTGTCACTTGTTATTTAGGTTAGGTTAGAACTGTCACCACACAACGCACGAGCCGAGCGAGCGTAGCGAGCGGTGCCGCGGTAGCGGCCGGCGAAGTGCCAGGGTCCGTTTAGGCACAAGAGGTGTAATGTTTTGGGAATGTGGTGTTTTACAGCAACCTAACCTCGACAATCAAACAAAATACCAAGTGACGTGACTTAGTGACAGTGACAATGACAATCCAATGCTTGTGGCACTTTCGCCGGGCCGGGACGGTGTTACTAGAGTGCCTGTAGTGGCACTTTATCCGATAGGATAGAGTGCCACTAGTGGCACTCTATACACTGCCAATATTATTTAACTTAGATATAACTCAGAAATTTTGATGTTTTGATTATGTCGGCACATGACGATCAAAGACAAGGAAGACGGAATATTATCAAGCATCCTTTCGCAGGCTGGGTTGACTACATTAAACCAATGGCTGCTTACCGGATACGACACAGTCCGCAACTCCACTCAGCATTACTCTCTCGCTCCGCTCCGTTGCCTCGCTCCACGTCAATGGACAGACAGCCTTAAGGGGATGGAAGAAAGGAGCTGTAAACCAATGCTCGTCTTCTTTCCCTTCTCATCTTATACTTTAAATGAGCAATATTTGTAATCACGTTCTCGAAAACGGCTCTAACGATTTCGATGAAAGTTGCAATATAGAAAAATCTATCGAACTAGGTCTCATATCTGGTAAAAAATCGTTTTCTCTATTTTCACCCGAGCAGAGCTTGGTCCAGGTCTACTTACTATTATTCACTTACGAACTAGCCTCTAATTATAGCCCTCACAGGTGTGTTGTTTCAAAGCCTCTTAATAAATTGGGATAGTTTCAGGAGAAAGATAAGGTGTGGTTTTGAAGGGGTGGCCTTTTTAGGGAGGGGTGTGTTATGCATCGGCAACCCCCAAAGTTTCCGCACTGTATTCAGTCTGCCCAGCTTTAACATAAGTTGTCATCATCATCATTTCAGCCGAAAGACGTCCACTGCTGGACTTAGGCCTTCCCCAAGCGTAGGTCACATAGACCGGTCATGAGCTTCTCCAGTGGATTTCTAACTGCGAAGTTGCCGTTATGAACGAAAATTGACGTAAATTAGCACAGTAATTTAAATACTCCAAACTTACCTCCTTCGTGTATCTCTCAATGCCATTTCCATCCGTTAAATTCGCCCGAGTTCCATACGACTTCATAAACAAATACCTATGCATACTTGTACTTGTATTATAATTCTCGCCTACGCAGCGAGTACAACAGAATGATATGAATAATATGAATATTCAGGAGTATATACTGTGACGTGGCATAAATTTAGCTGAGTATAAAATCCGCGGACTAAGCGGGATATTGTTATACAGACATGTCACAACACGTTTGAAATTATAAAAATTATGCTCCTAAATTGTTTGCTACGGTGAAAGAAAAATATGGTGTAGTGTGGCTGGATGTTATGTAAATGTTTTGTAGCAAGAGGTTCTTGTTAAAGATCTAGTCAAACTGAAGCAAATCCCACGTGGGATGCGAGACGTTTACTCGCACTGATTGTGTCAACAAAATTTTATTATAGATGTGTTAAAACTGGTGCGAGTAGTTCCGTGAATTCCTAATCATTAAAACAATCGACGAGCGCAGTCTTATCCCGCATGGGATTCACCAGTTTGAACAGTTGTACAGTGAATCCTGGGTAGTTGGCCACATATGCGTTACGTGAAGACAAATGGCCGTACTCCGTGAGTCAAACTATGAGACACAAGACTGTGTGAGATCACTTTCGGTGTTAATTCCTTTCTTATTAGCGTGCCTGTGGCAAATATCGCTCGAACGAAAAGGGGATCAATTTCTTGTTTGGCCCAGAACTCAGCAACGCTATCCATTCGCTGTCACAGAAGTACTCCCGTGTACATGAGACAGGGCATGCGGCACAAGATGGAACGTAGCACAATGGCAAATATAAGTTTATGCCTTTGGCGGCGCAGTTATTGTATATGACGAAGGAGAGCACTTGTCTCTTTCGTTATTATCAGTCATATTTTAACTACTGTGGGCGTATTATGGGTAGTGCTGGTTATTGCGCAATAGAAAAATTGTTTATAGTTCAGATCAAATCATAATTTACTATCAAATTAATCACACTGTAGGTAAACGACACAAGTATTCGGGATGCGCGTCAGTTTTTAAATGTGTTCAGTGTTTGCCGCTACCGATGAACTCCTGTTTAGCTTCGACCGGGACGAGTGTTATGCTGTAGACTCTGTCAAGCGCCAGTAGGCGGTGCTGGCGTCCCGATTAGTCTAATCACTAACGTATTTCCAACTTCTAGATTGCTGTTCACCACTGCTTACGCACGAAGCAGTAGTACTGTCTATCAGGAGAGGTGATAGATGTTTTACAGAATTTTTCCATTTATATTAGTGGGCTCATAGTTTGGTAGCAGCTTTGAGAAGAACATGGCTCCTTCACAACATCATTTTCATATATCTCGTTCTCGATATAAACGCTATGATTATTGGTAGCCGACACAATATATTGATAGCAGGAACGTCATCACCACTTAACTCTATTGAAACAAGCCTAATTGCCATCTAATTGTCTATAAAAATGTCTATCTACTAGGTTTGTAAATTGGCCAATGAAGAGTAAGCTGACGCCTTAAAATTTGTAGAAATGGATAAATATCACAAACAATTTTATTTGTACCACATTTAAAATGTAACTTAACCTCGACGTAAAATGGATGTTTAGTGAAGTTGATTAATTACTTGACGTTATCGGTGCGGGGGGGTCGGGGAGGTCTCTTGAGGTCTAATTCATCATAATTACGAGATGCGATCGTGTTTCACTGTTATTTTATGGCGAACTATTAAACAAATTATAAACACTCTTCTTCGTAACGAAGTGGAGTTAATTGATGTCTATTTTCATTATGTTTGATGTGGCTTTTAGTATTTGTGCATTTAGTATACGTTGACTAAGCTATTACAACTTTGTGGCGTTTCAAGTGAATTTTGTTTTTTCTCGGTCTTGGTTCGCGCATTGACTTGGTTCTCATCTTCATTTCTCTAATTGTTTTTTTTTTCTGTGTGGATTTTTTAATTATAATTCAGCTGATAGTAATGTATCTTGAAGATCATTAGGAGATGTTTAAGGCAGTGGCTGATTGGCTGGTTCGTGTTTTAACAAACCAAACGATTAAGATGCGATTTTTATTATTTTATTTATCTTTTATATAGATTATTTTCTTTTATATTTTGAGAATGTGAGTACTGTAAGGTTTTATTGTATTATCAACCTTATGTTGTACTGGCTGTTATGAATATATCAGTTCGAACTATCTGATGAGTCACTTTCTAATTTAGAATAGGTTCGTAATAATTGTTTTATATAGAAAATAGCAGGAGGCTAGCTGTCACTTCAAATGCGCGTATTCATGTTGTAATATATTTTAACTTCAAATATCTAATTAAATACCCATTATAAATATAACGCATTGCTGTGTCATTGAAGAGAACCCGCACACTACAAACATAGCTACAAATAACATATTTATCCAATACTAAAAGCGTCTCGACGCCCCACACAAACACGCACCCCTCACAGTACTTTGTAGGCTTAACAGACTATAGATCTGTAGCGGTTACACCGCGACATACGAACTACGCAGTAAAGACATAACGTCACACAATTCCTGCATCGCGCAGTTAGAGTTTACCGAGCGAAAAAAATAGATAAGACTATCCGAAATCAGGGCTGCTACCGAAGGGCAGTGGTGGCCCAGTGGTAACGGCCCCGACTTACGAGTTGTAGGTCGTGGGTTCGAACCCAAGCAGGCGCTTTACTTTGTGTAAATAATTTAATCACCACTGCGCTCAAAACGGTGAAGGAAAACCGGCATGTCTTAGAACCAAAAAATTCGAAGACATGTGACATCTACCAACCCGCACTGGGCCCGCGTGGTAGATTACAGCCCACTCCCTCTCACAGAGAGGAGGTCTGTGTCCCAGCAGTGGGAAAATTAATAGGTTGATGATGATGATGATCCGAAATCAACTTACGGGCAGTTGCCCGCCGTACATAACACCCGTCTGGTCGGAGGATCCTCCCTTTTCTAATGAGGATGAGTGAACTTTACACCCTGTTCCTCATACCTCTAAAGATCTGTGGACCATTTTCTATTTTAGCTAAGTAGGTACCTGATTCTTGTTGATATTGATAGGCCTACTATTATACACTATTCTCCCATATTTCTTAACACTGTAAATTGAAAACATTGTAAACACCATTAATTTTATTTTTAAAAGAGTAACCGTGGAGTTTCTTGCCGGCTCTTCTCCATAGGAAACAACTACCTAATTGGAACCGTGTTCCTAGCTTCTGACGTTTCGTGCCCTTGTAGGGTTTATGTGAAATAAAATAAGGCAGTGTATAGAGTGCCACCATTGGCACTCTATCCCTATCGGATAAAGTGCCACTACAGGCACCCTAGTAACACCGCCTCGGCCCGGCCAAAGTGCCGCAAGCATTGTACCTATTGTCATTGTCACTGTCACTAAGTCACGTCACTTGGTATTTTGTTTGATTATCGAGGTTAGATCGCTGTAAAACACCACATTCCCAAAACATTACATTCTCTTGTGCCTAAACGGACCCTGGCACTTCGCCGGCCGCTACCGCGGCACCGCTCGCTACGCTCGCTCGGCTCGTGCGTTGTGTGGTCACAGTTCTAATCTAACCTAACCTAAATAACAAGTGACAGTGACAATGCAACGCTCACGGCACCCTAGCCGGGCCGAGGCAGTGACACTAGAGTGCCACAAGAAACTCGCGGCACTCTATACACTTCGATAAAATAATATATTTTGAATTTGAATTTTGAATTAAAATATTTTGAAATTCGAATGTGAAATAATCTCGATAAAATAATAAATAGATGTCAAACTAAACGGACAGTCAAGCTAAACATTTTAGCGTTCGCATAATATAACATAAGGGTGTACCTATAGTACACCCACATTTCGCCAGCTATGTTTAAGTCCCATATCCCATAAAGGGCGAGCCATCAATCTCCGGGCTGCTACTGAGAAATTTCAGATGGAAAACCTAATAACACTTTGCCCGACCAGGGAATCGACCCAGGGACCTCATGGGCACTTGCGACTACTAGACCAACGGGGCAGTTAGTTTTAGCGTTCTATAAAAATAAAAAGCTCAAACTTCATAAGTTTCAGTGACTCGAAGTTGGTCACTGCACTTCACTTCGGAATGCGTACACCTCGTTTACTTATCCCTATACCTACAGATGCTGTGAGCTTCCACTTTTATGTATTCATCATACAGTCTGCTCTCGTCCGTGAACGTAGGTTTGCTTCACTGCTCGCCATTTCTACGTACACAAGTTTGTTCAGCAAAAAAGGTAGGTTTCAAGTGTCCAATCCTGTGGAGTTAAAATAATAAGGCAGTTAGTTCTATGATGAATGTACAATCTCGAAATACTCATAGTTCATTCATCATAGAACTATGAGTATTTCGTAAAGGAGGAATATGTCAAGGAGGGAGGAATTTTGCTGAAAATGTTTTTTTGATCCGAATTATGTCCATGAAGAAAAGCTCGCAAAAAAAAAACATAATTCATGATAAATAACTCATTTCACTGTTGATTTTTCCCCCAGGAATAATCACGGAATTCTATTGACGTTTTTAAATAGTCATAACATAATAAAAGTGTTTATGTATTCAGCAATAATGATGCAGACTACACATTTACCTAAAAAGTTAACTGTGACAGAACTACTAGTAAATAAACTTCAAATTGGGAATGTTATTTTATTACGAGTAGTACGTAGTGTAGCATATGAGATCTGCTTCTGCCACTTGTTGAGAATGCTTGGTGAGAATCGAACTCACCTTTGCATTAGTCAAACTACGTATGAAGAGAAAGAACGTGAAATATTAATTGGTATAATTGTATTACAACTTTAAAATAAAAAACAAACAATTTGATATAAAAAGAAAAAGATAAAATTTTGTATGTGAGTCGCCTAGTTAAAATTTTTGTTCAAAGGAAAATTACGTGTTTGAAGGTTGGGGTTTAAAATCGAACGCGACGGGTTAAGCAAGTATTGGCCATTACCTAATTAATCCCGGAAATTATAAGTTGGGCAAAGCGTTAATACCACGTAATGATCCTGATTTGAGGACAATCAGGAAACCGCCTAACATAGAATTTGGTAGTTATTGTTATTACGAAAGGTTCTAGCAGTTATCGTATAAGTAGGCCTAAGTCCTTGACGCTGAATCGAAGCGACGTCCCGTCGAACGGCGTCCCGCTGGTGTCTGGTGCGATGAGGCCTCTACCATGAGAGGGGGCGACGGAGTCAGGCGGTGTGGGCACTGCGACGCCCGTGCGTGCCTGCGTTGGCCACAGGCTGGGGCCAGAGAACTTGGGATGGTGCCCGCACGATGGCCCGGGGTCCCAGGAGGCCTTACGACCTTGTTTTCTGTCGAGGTCCGAAACGGGGAGAGCTTTAGAAACGATACAGGCTAAATTACGCGAGGAGTAGGACGTGAGGCTGTATAGTTTGATAAATGGGGAATTAATATGGATACTCACATGTTTGACTCGTAACTCGCGTATAACTTACAAACGGCAAGCTTTGCTGCAAGCGCGTGACACGCGTTCACGAAATATTAATATAGCTATGAATTCACCCAGGAGAATTTCTGTCGTACTTTTAATCCAAAACTTGTAACTCAATAAAAAACTCCAAATCCAAAGCTTCCAAAGGCGCAACTCACAATCGACTGAGTCAAGTCAAAAAAAATTGTTTTTCTTCGAACGATATAGAATTCAAAATTTGAAAATGTGCTCAATTCAAAATTTTTAAAAGAAATAATAGTTTATGAAACTTTTACAACTACAAAAGAGGCTTGAACGGCAGCGCAATGCTGCAATAGGTAGGGGTTATTAAAAGTAATTAACGGATTATTAAACGTTTTATCAAAATAATTATCTAGGTTATGTCCATAATTAGGATCTATTTCATGACATTCAAAGCTTTATTACATTAATTTATAATATGGCTAGCTAGACTACGAAATAATAATTGAAGGCTATTTCAAAGTCAAATCATTTATTTCAAGAAGGCCATTAGAAGGTACTTTTTTCATCAGAATTTACAAGAAAATAGAATTGATTCTAGGCGCCACTTCCAAAAAATAGTTTTGTATCGAGAAAAATGGGCAAGTAACGCCATAATATTTTAAAATGTTTTACTATATTTTGTATACATTAATTTTAATTATATATGAAGACATTGCTCGCAGAACAAATGGTCGATGGGGCCGATAGGTTCTGGAGTGGCGAACGCGTATCGGAAGACGTAGCGTTAGGCCCCCCACAAGGTGGACTGATGTTCTGGTGAAAACCGCAGGAATCCGTTGGATGCGAGAAGCACAGAACTGGGGCCGTACCATGAACATTTTAAATACTTGCCAAGTACAGGACAGGTCAACTTGGCATTTTAACCTGACAGGTTTTCTATTTATACCATGAGCATTTCAGTCTGACCAGCAATGTATCAACTTCAGACCTGCTACGCTACCGTTGACATGTACGTCATATTATAAACAAACGTTCGGAAATACTTTTTCGGAATGTTACCGGTTTTACGGATATATAAAATTAATTTGATAACAGTATAAAATGATCAAAAAAATTAAATAAAATATAAACTAAAATATAAATAAAACTATGTTTCGCAGCAAAAAATCTTATGTAACACGATTATGACGTGGAGGCCTTTTAGATGTAAAATAAAGGTACCACCAACAACACCAACCTACTTGAATGAAAACTTACCAAAGCTATTGCTATTTTCGAACGACTATAGCGTGTCAAATAAATTGTCAACAAGACAAGAATATTTATTGATTACATATAAAAATTGGAAATATAAAAATATTAGATTTTTTTAATACTTAATCACAAGGATTGCAATGGGGTACATAAAAAGGGCTCAAACTCGAGAAATGTCCCGCAGATTGTGGACGGAAGTGACGGAACATTGGAACATGATGTGAATTCTATTGTTGGTGGAGGCATGAGGAACAGGGTGTAAAGTTCACTCTTCTCATGAGAAATGGGAGGCTCCTCCGACCAGACGGGTGTTATGTCTGACGAGCAACTGCCCTAAAGTTGTTTTCGGATAATCTTATATATTTATCATGCAAGATTTTTGTAACGTCATGTCGCGTAGTTCGTATGTAACTGTGTAACCGCTACAGTGCTATCGATGATTCAAGAGGCTGGGCAGCTGTAGTTTGTTTTTTTACTAAGACTACGAATATTGTCCCAAAACATCTATTAAACATTAAATTGGTTTTTATTTATGTGTATTGTGTTCTTTATTTCTATTTCTTTCACATCTACCACTTGTACCATTTCTACAACATAAGTAGACGACAAAGAGACGTGTCTTTTTGTGGTCTATAATTTTAAATAACGCCACAATAGTATTATATTCACAAATTAACATATACTTACGTTTTTTATTTTAAATTAAAGAAAACAGTTCAATAAAAGTAAGTTTTACACGCCTGCTTAATATGACAGCAGGGCAGCTTTGTTTTCAAGGATTTACATGTCAAAAATGACTTGATGGTAGAGCCTATCTCAGGTTAGACCAGTGAAATGTTGTCACGTGACCACTGAGCGGCTTTAGTCACGTGATCGCTGGCTCGCCTGTTATTTGACGTGTTCATGGTACAAAATAGCCCAACAGTTCACTTTCCGTCGAAAATTGACCTGCTATAAGAGTGCATGGTAAGCCCCCTGGTTCGAAGTGGCGGTGCTTGGGGGAGGCTTATGTCCAGCAGTGGACGACTTTCGGCTGAAATGATGATGTAAAGAAAATATACGTATAAAATGACCACACTCAATAGGCATTTGTGAGAAAACCACAATCAAGTTTATTTAACTTAGAAAGTTTGTCCTACATTTCAAGACCAAAGAGGTCGCTTTGTACAGATACCATCGCATCGTTTACACAGTGGCATACTATCTTCCATCATCTAACATGGAATTGTGAGCCTTTATGCACATGTTCCAAAGACACATAAATCATGTGGGAACACATCCGTTTCGTATCAATCATCCCGTTGCCTTTACACTTAATACCGTTCGGGGAACGTACGAAAAACTCAACATTTCCATAGAAGAAAGCCGACTGGTCCCCTATTATGGAAATCCGATCACGTCGGAACCTTTAAGATATGGTATCCCGGCAGAGATTTCAACTCCTTGATCCTAAGTTACGTTGTTGTAAACACCGCTTATGGAAATCAACCGATACGGAACCCTTGCTCCTTCTTACGTATCATTTTATGCCATCTTTTCAGACCAAATATGTCGAGGGCATGTAAATGTTTGTATTTAAATTCTGTTGTTGCTTTATTCGCATTTTCCCCAGGCGCAATATTTGGACGTCAGATCTAAGATTGTTTAGAGTATATTTTTGTGTTGCTGTTTTGTGGGTGCAGTATTTTTATAAGGCCATCTGTTTGAGATAAAAAAGTGTATGGAGGCAATATTATTCTCTTTTGCTTGATAATCAAATCAATAAACATGTTCAGCAAACCTAACGCGAGAATTTGTTGGTCAAGTGTATAATTTATTCTTATTTGTATAAAAAAATAAAGTAGAAAAAGTATTGTGGTTGCGAAGCATTCAAGATTGGAAAGCCATCGCCAGCGCTGATTCGCTTAGTGAAAGAATAAAAGCAAGCGAAATAACCGGTCAAGTGCGAGTTACTTGGGGTTCTGCCCTTCACTAAATACCTCACTGTTGTGTTTTTTAAAAGGTAGTATATTTTATGTAGATAGTTTTTCAAATGTCTTATAGGCAATTTTTTTTTGTTAATGAATGAAACATCTACATATAGCCAAACTAGGCAGAAGCTTGCATTTTGGCTATCAGCGCCAATCTCCTCTAATTATAAACAATAAAAAAATTGTCATCAAGCAGAAATGTTAACATTTTGTAGGATTTTTTTTAAGTTAAATGAATTTATTCTTATTTAATCCAACTATCCTCGAATGGAATATAACCTATCTTGATTTTTCTTCGATATCAATACAAAATCTACGCCTTGTGACAGACTGACCGACAGACAAACAGCTTTAATTGAATTGTTTTATTTTCTTTTTGTTTTATTATAAGGATTTTTAGCACCCTTTACGGAACCCTGAAAAGCGAACAAGTCACTGAACTTTCCGTTCTGCTGCTACACAATTTATTTAAGCGCAATAATGGGTAAATCTTAGACATTCTACAAAATACTGAGAGCTACCTTACTAGATTCAGTCTGTTAAAAACAAAGTAATTAATTACTGGAAAAACTGTTGTTTAAAAACATTATTTTATGCAAAACAATTCATGAGATTCAACTTTCGTTAGTTAAGAAGTAAATTCAACTAATTTGTTGAAGAGACGAGATTTTCTCGGCGTTAAACACGGCTTTTAGATTAAAATCTGACTGTTTTAATTTCACGTCAATTAACTTCTTCCCATTTTATTTTCCATTAACAAACGGACGAAACGCTCCTTAACCTTTATGAATTGGAATTTTGTTTATAAGAATAATATTAATTAGTTTTTTTCTGGGAATTAAAGGATCAGACAGACAAAATTGGCTGCAAGTCAAAAACATTGTATCTTGGGTTTCGAAAGCTTTATCTGTTTAGCATGCAGCAACTACACGACATATGCAAGGCGGCGGTCTAAAGTAGCATTGTTGCGATCACATTTGACATTTTATACATGTTGACAAATTGCATCTTTACTAAAGTTTGTTATCTTTTTTAAAGGTCAGTCGCGGAAGAGAAGTTCTTTTTTAGGTATGATTGAAAGAATGTGTTTTTTGTTGTTTTTTCGTGCTTATTATATCGGTACTCATCACCTCTGCGGAGTTTTACTAGCTAATTTAATTTGACCCTATAGAAGTAGACGATATAGATAATGTATGAAGGCGTGACACTATTATGAATTAGGAAAACTACAAACAGAACGAAACATCTAAACAAATTCTAAGGCTAACGACGCACAAGATAAAGCCAAATCTCAAAGGACCAAACGTTTTACAGCTCAAAAGACCAAAAAAAAAAAGAACCAAACGTCATGTAGCACGGCAATTAACGGGTCGCTGTGTGTTTTCAATCCGATTCAATTTCCGTCGACATAAAGTCCGTCTGAAAACGTCATGTGTATAGCTAAGCGCGCTTTTAATCGTCGCTCGAGCGTTACGCTCAAACGTCACATTCAGAGCGGTTCTGTAGCGAGCTGCATTCGAAAAGAGTTGGAAACGGGATGTGCTGGCTGTTACCTAGATGTGGAACTAATAGATGGGAATGTGGAAGGAATAATGGAGAGAAATTTTGTTTAAAAAGGAGCTGTGAAATAGTGATGGTTTTAATGGAAACGAGATTTGTTTCAGTAGGAGTAAAAGTTAACATAATTTTGATCTTATGACGAAGGTTAATAATTCTTATGTGGTATTTTGAGTATTTATTGTAAATAGGTTAAAAAGATAGAACCTACAGGCGGTTTTCTAGTGATTTGCATGTCTATTGTGGTCTACGGAACAATGCAGCTTGTTATATAAGAGCCTAGAAGGCAAGTTTCAAGTTTTTATCAGTAAAATCTTCACTTTGTTGTTTTCTTCAAGCATATCATGTAGGATAATGTCGACAGGCCCTGAAGGCATGCATTTTATAATTCCATCACCCTCCCATTTTCCTATCCAATTTTACCTCGTATATCTTACAGCACTCACTTCCAACATTGTTTTGACAAATCGAACCAGTATAAGGTACGTAGGAGGAAAATTCGAGAATTCGGTTTTCTTTCAATAAACGGGATATGGAATAACATTACAGGAAGTTTTTTCTTTATAGATATGTCTACGGTGATCGATTATGTCTAGAGTTGTGTCAACGCGATCGATCATCGGGCCAAATAGTGGATGCGCCGGTGGGAGAATTAATACCGTACTACATAGATAGTTTCTTCAGAGGCTTTGGGAGGTTTTTATTGTGTGTATATAATATAGATGCCCATCACGGGTGTAAAGATTACACAAAAAAAAAAACAAGTTTTTAAAACCAACTGATACATCAAGTACTCTACATTCGGTAATGATCCCAAAAAAAAAACATAAAATTTATTATTATATATTTTTTTGCTTTATCGTTAAGATATCGTTTTGTTAGCTAATTTAACTTGACCTTGTTTATGCGTTTTTGCGTTTACTACAAAAACTGTTTTCTTAGGTACACTTTCGTGAACTCTTTTTATTGATGTAATAATAATATCAGAAGGTACTTGATTAATATTTGAAATAAAAATGTCTACATAACATTATATGAAGCAAACTATCAAACAATTCAAACTATAGTCTTTATTACAAAACGATAGTCATAAAATCTGAGATTTTCGCCATTATACTGAAATAAAACTAGTCTCAATTGTTTGCACGAGCTCTTGACTCAGTCCTACTGAGCATGGACCCCACTCAAACCTTCATAAAAACGATTTTGGGTTCGAATGTGCATAATCAATATAACTTTATTATATATGAGTATTTCTAGAGATGATATTAATAGTTCTATTGCTGAAGATTTTTACTAGTGATAGTAATATGCACGGATTTAATATAGAACTTATACACAGTGAAGGTATTTGGGCGCACACTGCACTTGGTGGTAAACACGTCAACTCTGTGCGAGATACGGAATGGTAGTGAGCCTACAAGGAGCGGGGAGTCACCGCCACCACACAGTACATACATTTATTTCGAGTCAATACAACAACCATTAATATTATTGAAATCACGGATAATATCAAGAAAATACGATAAGTGGGGAACATCTAAATGTTACAGCTAGAAACCCGATCATTTTCTCAGTTTCGAAATAGACGGACTCACTCGAAAAGGGCACGTACGTCGTCGTGTGGGCGTTTCGCAGGTGTGAGTACAGCTTACATTAAGTTAACTTACAAATACGGTTTTGGAGAATTGGTTACTACGAAGGAAATTTCAAATGCTAACGCTAACGCTAACGCCTGATAGGTTACTGCCCTGAAGAAGAAGAGGATTGTCCTCAAGGCAACAAGATTGTTTATTATACAAGGTGGTGTAGCGGTTAGACCGCCACATACAAAAATTACGAAACAAAAAGACATGACGTCACACAATTCCTACATCTCGCAGTTAGAGTTTACTGAGCGAATAACATAGATAAGACTATCCGAAATCAACATATGGGCAGTTGCCCGCCAGACACAACACCCGTCTGGTTGGAGGATCCTCCCTTTTCTATGGGGGATGAGTGAACTTTACACCCTGTTCCTCATACCCCTAAATTGGTGACCCCGAGTATGAACGTCAACGCAGCCTTCGTGCAACAACTTCAGCGTGACGTCATCATCATCACTCCCGCAAGCTTTCCTGAGGCAAGTCACACAGCCAGCCAGCACCCACGGCTTTAACGGGTATCCTGACCACCAGCATGCAGCGAACGCGCATTCCTGGTCATCACCCTCAACCACAACCCGGCGCTGTACCACATCCGACTCACTGGATGACGACGCACCGCCACCCCGACTCACTGGGGAATCACCGCAGACAGTTCCGACTCACCGTGAACTATGCGGCACCCGGTTCCGACTCACTGGAACCACAGCTGGCACTGTGAAGCATCGCAAGATCCAAGACTCAGCCCACTATCGACCTCCGGTCTCCGGAGGGGAGTGATGTAGCGGTTAGACCGCCACATACAAAAATTACGAAACAAAAAGACATGACGTCACACAATTCCTACATCTCGCAGTTAGAGTTTACTGAGATAAAGTTGCCCGCCAGATATAATACCCGTCTGGTTGGAGGATCCTCCAACCAGACGGGTATTATATCTGGCGGGCAACTGCCCATATGTTTATTTCGGATAGTCTTATCTATGTTATTCGCTCAGTAAACTCTAACTGCGAGATGTAGGAATTGTGTGACGTCATGTCTTTTTGCTTCGTACTTTCGTAGTTTGTATGTGGCGGTCTAACCGCTGCATCACTCCCCTCCGGAGACCGAAGGTCGATAGTGGGCTGAGTCTTGGATCTTGCGATGCTTCACAGTGCCAGCTGTGGTTCCAGTGAGTCGGAACCGGGTGCCGCTCAGTTCACAGTGGGTCGGAACTGTCTGCAGTGATTGCGGCGATGGTGATTGTGGTTCCAGTGAGTCGGAACCGGGTGCCGCACAGTTCACGGTGGGTCGGAACTGTTTGCGGTGATTGCGGCGATTGTGGTGATTGCGGTGATTGAGGTGATTGCGGTGATTCCCCAGTGAGCCGGGGTGATGTGGCTGAGGGTGATGACCAGGAATGCGCGTTCGCTGCATGCTGGTGGTCAGGATACCCGTTGAAGCCGTGGGTGCTGGCTGGCTGTGTGACTCGCCTCACGAAAGCTTGCGGGAGTGATGATGATGACGTCACGCTGAAGTAGTTGCACGAAGGCTGCGTTGACGTTCATCACGTCGGGGTCACCAATTTAGAGGTATGAGGAACAGGGTGTAAAGTTCACTCATCCACCATAGAAAAGGGAGGATCCTCCAACCAGACGGGTTGTTATGTCTGGCGGGCAACTGCCCATATGTTGATTTCGGATAGTCTTATCTATGTTTTTCGCTTGGTAAACTCTAACTGCGAGATGTAGGAATTGTGTGACGTCATGTCTTTTTGCTTCGTACTTTCGTAGTTTGTATGTGGCGGTCTAACCGCTGCATCCCTAAAGTGGAAACAACAATACAACAAAAAATTAAACGGTGTGTCCATAATGACGTTCCCATTCTGTATACGAAAATTCAATAGAATATATTCAATAGTTTAGTCATTATAGCTCGCCAAAATCCATAGTTGGCTCGGGCTATTCCGTTTATCCACCCCAAAAATCCACCCTAAGGTGGATATTCTAAATGTAGATGAAGGCCTAGTTGGATAAACGGAATTTATAGGCTTAGGGTGGATCCAGCATACATTACATTTAATTTGTTTGAAAAGCTAATTCTTTTTTCGAAACTAGGATTTATTTGACAGTTCCAGAATACTCTTAAACATTAGTAGTGCCAGTATTTTAATTTTTTGTTGTGTGGTAGTTTCCACATTGTATGTGTGAAGAGGGACAGTGGCTTACCACTGTAAATGCAATAATTATACCTCTGCAGCAGTGATAGTCTAGTGGTGTGTGACCGTTGGACTGACAAAACATAGTCATAGTTTTCGATCTATACAGTTGCCTTAAGTTCACCCAAGGCACGCACTTCCGACTATTCGGATTCATGTACATATTGTATAATTATCACTTGCTGCAAAAACGGTTAAGAAAAGCATCATAAGAAAACCGGCATGCTTGAGAGATATTTTTCGATGGCATGCAAAGCCAAGTCAGAGGTCCAGAGGGCATAAAAACTCTGTACCTGATGTCAGAGTTTTTATGCCCTCTGGACCTCTGGAGTCATTAACCACACGAAAAAGAAAAACCACTTTAAAGTGGCCGGCGCAAGTAGTCCCAGTATTTTATTTCTTCTCTATTTTGGTTGTCAATTTAGTTAATTATCAATTTTTATTGCTCGAGCATTATGCTGCTCTCTCTCTTTTCTAACCCCTATCCGTAGCATTTATTTCTATCTACATTAAATTACAAAGAGAAAGCATTCGTATTTTTGTTTGTAATCACTAAACTCAAAAACTATTGAACAGATTTAAAAAATCTTTCACTACTAGAATGCTATATTGATTCTGAGTATTAAATAACGATATAGTTATAATAAAGAGGCTATTATTTTAAAAGATATCATGCGGGCGAAGCCGCTGGTGGAAGCTAGTTGCTTATAATTTTTATTTTTAGGAACAACAAGAAATTAACATAAATTACAATGGAAACGATGATAGCTACAAAAGTTTAAAAAAATACTGTGTCGCAGCTATCAACGCCCGTCTAAACATAAGATGCACATTGTAAAGTTTAACATAATATCGAACTTCTTACTAAATGACTGGTTTAGTTTGTCACTTTTGCTTGAAGTTAAAATCAAACTTTCACTACCCAAGAGTATAACCTCTTCTAGCACATTTATACCACTGTCTGTACATATTGCAACTGTGGCAGAGAAATGCAAAATGAGTTGCAAGTGACATGCGCTTTAGTTACGCTCTATGAGTGCTCCTGAAGAGAATTTTTAGAATTGTCGGGTACTGATGGAAACTAAGTAAGTACGTTAAAGTAGGGCAAGTATTATGAGTAATGCTTGAAACGTGAAAAGTATCCGGGGTAAAAGGTTCCTGAATGTAATGCTAACTATATCAAATTACCTCATAAGTTGGTTCACAAAAGTTGTGTAATGTAATAATAATTATGTAGTTGCAGCAACATGTTTTTGTGTTGCTGACAACACTGCAGTACTATGTTAGTAAAAAGATTTTACTTATACACAATTTTGCGAATTTGACTGCCTCGTTGGTCTATTGGTTGCAAGCACTACTGCTGAGCATGAGGTCAAGGGTTCGATTCCCAGGTCGGGCAAAGTCATATTGGGTTTTTCTATCTGCAATTTCTCAGTAGCAGCCTGGTGTCAGAATTGTGCCCGGTTGATGGCAATAGGCTCGCTCCCTATTATATGGGACTTAAACATAACTGGCGAAATGTGGGTGTATTATTAGGTGCACCTCTGCCTAATCCTTCGGGGAAACAAAGTGTGATGTTATGTTGTTATTTTGCGATTTTTTTGTAATGGATTATAACCGGTGTAAAAAGACGCTGAACGAAGTCACTTGTTATTCCCGTCATTGTTTTTTTTTGTGCTCTACCATACTTGGGAACCTTCTGGTTACGGGGATATTAAAGGTCAAAGTTCCAACAATTTTTACAATGTTACTTTTTGAATGTACAGAATGAGTAAATGACGGTTTTGCGATGTATCTATTCTGTAGGTATATCTATTTTTACATCCTGCACCGTCTGGATTTTTCACCAGAGATCACCGAAACTTATAATCTTTCCAACCATTTACTTATTGAACTTTTGACAGCTAAAGTAATGATGTCCAAATTGAATTTCTGACTCGATTTCGAAATTCATGATGAATTTTATCGAATTTAAATAATAATTATAATTAAATAATTGAAATAATTTTATCATCGAATTCATAATTCGATGAAAAAAACAAAGTGCCCATAAAGCATTGCATTTTTTCACTTTGGTTTTTGATGTAATAATTACGGAACTTCATAAGCGTGAAGTTGAATAAATGGTTGGAAATAATATAGCCACATGAAGATAATCTTCTGCTTTTTGTATAATAGTTTCAGAAACAAGTAACAAATAAATTAACGCCAGCCCACTTCTTCGAAGCTCTAAAACACATATCGTGTACCAATGTAATCACATTTCCCACCTCGCGTAGCAGTTTCTTTTACATAACAAAGAAAAATACCTCTATTTCAGTAACACGGTACAACAGAAATCCCTTTTGTTTCGTTCCATCGCGGATGTGGAGGGAACACAATTTAAAATTGTCTTATTTTAAAACTTGGCAAATGTTATCTATGGAATGAGGCGCGAATTTATTGTGAGGCTTTTATGAAGATTTGAGGCAGATGTAATGGAAAATTCAAAAAAATATTCAAAAGCAACACTTAGCTATCATTATGTATAGTGCAGGTACGGTGTTTATATGACTTAGATATAAGAATATCATACAAGGCAGAAAAACCGCACCGTGAGGTTGGTCCATAACTGATTTTTTTGTCTTAAATTGCCTTTATGCGTTACTGCACCTATGTATATCCCAACTTTTTTTTTACAATAAACAACCGACTTCCAAAAAATCTGAAATTAAAGTTCTTTTTCACTTTGTAGTGAAAAAGAACCGCGGTTTTTTGGAAACCGCTGTTATTTTTTTGTAATGTTTTTATTTTTCGCTTTATAGTCATGGTACCTACCCCACACAAATTCGAATACCAGTACATACTATGTAAATAACAGTGACAGGACTTATCATATAGAAAAATACGTATTATTAAAGCTAACTCAAAAAACTATCCTAGCAAAGTTAATAAAAACATACTCATTGAAACAATTTTTTTTTAAATCAGTCCACTCTTCACGGACAAAGTGGTGGAAAAGCAAAAAAAAATTAAATACGTACGCTACGAACATAAAACTTCGTCAATTTTCGAAGTCGGTTAAAAATAAAGAAAACAAATCAGTGATCCATGTAATTTCTTCCATCAGAACAATAAGTTTTAACAAAATACGTTTGTATCTCATCTCAGGTAGTAAAAGCAGTGTGATACAAATAAAATTATACTGAGTGAATTCACTAAGCGTAATTTCTATCGGATTCTATACAAGAATTCACAGTATGAAAGAATAGAAACGGGCTAATCATCAAATCACGGTACCTATTATAACTTTTTTTTTTGTTGTGCAAAGGTAAGACTTAGGGGAAGCCCTAAGTCTTATCAGAAACTCTTTTTCCGAGCAACCTCGAACTAGCTGTCTCGGTACGCAGCTTGTAGAAATAATCCACTTGACTTATAAGTCAAGGGAGCTGGTTTGTGTTTTATTGTTTATATACTCGTACAATAAAACACAAAGCAGCTCAAAAACCAATACTCAAGATCAAAATAAAACACGATAAACCAAAACCAAAAGGAAACAGTTAATTACGGAAAAGCGAAAAACCATCAGATTCATTTCATTCCCTTTTCAAACATTATTAGAAATGTCTTCATATGCAGGCAATGCGAGATTTCCGTCGAAAAAAGGGGTTTTATTTCAGACAGCTATCCGCTGGGGAGCTCTTCGTCACGTAAGGGTGTCGTACGATACGAGTACGTGCCAAGAACGCGGCTGCCCCTAATGCGTCTACCGAACATCCTAGTTAGGGAATTTGACTGATAACGCATCACGTACCTATGGGGGAATAAGAGAATGATATATTGTGTAGCACTGGCTTTTGTTTCGAACTTGGTACTTGTGTTTGAGGGTTTATGAGTACCTAGGTGAAACGGTCGGGGTGTGATTCTTTTTTTGAAATATTTGATGACTAAATTGACTACATCTTTGAATTGGGACTTTGAAATTGCAGTTTCGTTCCCAGTTTTGTTAAATTATTGCTGTATATTAACGATTACCTTGTAACGTTGATGAATTATCCTATTTTTCCGATATTTAAATTTCATTTCTTTTCGATTTCATTCCTCAAAATATAGGTCGGTCTTACTATGACTCGTGCAAGTTAAAAGTACAGACATAAAGTGAGAAACGTATGTGGTATTCGCTGGCAATGGCTTCCAATAATTCACGCGGTGCCATTAAACTCGATATCTTATTGCAATAGGTGGATTCTGGCGATACCGAAACCGCTCGCCGTGGTAGTGTTTTAAATTCTGTTTGTTGGAAAATATTGGGAAATACTGGATATCAATTACTTACTGTTGCATGCAGTTGGAGATTAAGGGGAGAGTGTCACTAAAATGTTGATAAATGCTTTAAGGCCCATTTGCACCACAAATGACTAAATTTAGCGCTAAACAAACTTAAAACATCATTCAATTTCTGTCATTATTTGAAGATGATAGGACAGAATATTGTTTTATACAATTAGTTTTAAATATTAAATATATTTAAAGCATGAGTGAACAGTGATGAGCAGTAGTGGCCCAGTGGTAATGGCCCCGACTTACGAGTCGTGGTTGTGGTCGTGGGTTCGAAGTCATGCTCGGACTTTACTTTGTGCACCGTATGGAAACCGGCGACATCTACAAACCAGCACTGGTCGTGAACTCAACTGGTCAACCCGCGTGGTGGATTACGGCCCACTCCCTGTCACTGTGAGAAGGCCTGTGTCCCAGCAGTGAAAACATTATAGGCTGATAATGATATTTGGAGATGATAGGACAGAATTATGTTTTAAATACGTAAATACATTTAGTAATTTATGGTGCAAAGTGGGCCTTAATGCAAGTGGGCCTTATAAATAAATTCCCCGGGCAGTCAGCTTCGCTGCTAACCTGTTGACTGGCTAATATATTTATCTCAGCACGAACTTTTATTGTGTAGCAAGAAAAAAAAATTAATAAATGTCTTTCTAATTTATATTTCTCGTCTTCGCGAGAAATAAAACCTTAATTTACTTTCTTTGAAAGTTAACGTTACTGCAGTCCCAGTTGACACATTTGAACTTCTATTGCAAAAGTTTCAAAGCAAAATGTTTTGTCAATAGTTACTATTGACATTTATTTTACAAGCTATGTAGCAACGAATGCCCAAGTTTGACAAATAAAGGTCTTATAAAAATATATATTATTATAAATAAAAAGATTAATATTTGCCATTCTCCTGTTTCAAAATTTTAATTTCGAAATCTCAACTGTTATAAGATACCTTCACAACTTTCCACAAGTTGTTAGAAGCAACTAAAGTAAATGGGTTACTGTTGTAAATTTCCATAAAGGTCCATTTCCTCCGTGCCAGCAGTGTTGCAATCTTTAAGCTCGGAATTTATGTATTCTTTATGTCGCTTCGCCTTAAGCTGCACTCGTGTGCATATTTGGCGAAGAGGCCACGACGGAATGTACTCTCACGGAATAGTTTAACGGAATGGTTATTTAGCGTAGTTTAGTGTAACTTCTCGCGTTTCTATGCAAGAGGGAAGGCAGAGGTGTAATTTTATTTATAAAAACGTTATTATTGCACAAATTAAAAAATACTATACTAAGGCAGACTTTATCCTAACACAGGAGTCTCCTAACACAGGCATTGATTGCCTAAAAGGAGGCTCCCAACACAATTCATTGTTCATGAAGGTTTTTTTGTGAAAATATTTTTTTTTATGCCTTTGGTATTTTCTACCTTCAAATTTAGGGTGATCCAGAGAAGATAGATAGAGATAGCTTGACAAAATAAAAAAATAAGAATAAATATAATTCAATCATCATTTATAATGTCTATACACATTATATTGTTTATTATGTCCGTGGTTGGCGTGAATATGTTGACATGTTCAAAATGTAATTTTTACAGGGGCGCAATTTTAAAGTTTGACATGTTATGTTAAATCGTGTTATCTTCTACTTCTACTATACTTACGTATTTCACTTGACATATGGATAGTGTTATGCAATCTATCAAATTATGATACGAATAAACAATTTTTTATTTAGTACCTATTAGTATTAATTCTTGTATCTTTACTTACTACCTATGTCATTTTGTATAGTTGGTTTTTGCTGAAGTCAGAGGCCCATGGGCGGCATTAAAATTCTGACTGCAGGTTAGTAATTAACCACACGAAAAAGAAGAAGAAAAAAGAAGCTGACTGTATTGAATTAACATGCATTTTCATGCAATAAACTTCGAGTTTTTTTTTCTTATCAACCCCATTTTAAACCTAAGTTTAAATAAAACCAAATGCAAAATTATTTCATAATCAACAACGACGGTGAAAACCCACTGAAATATCCAAACAGCCTGGCAGTGCTAATAAAATAAAACTATTTAAACAAGGAGATGTGTGTGGAAACGTCGAGAGTGGATGCCCTAGGAGACCTTATTGGATTTTCTTCAGAAAGATCAGGACTCGCAACCGGCGTGCGTGTATGACCAGATGTATGAACGAGAGTGGATGCCCTAGGAGACCTTATTGGATGTTCTTCAGAAAGATCAGGACTCGCAACCGGCGTACGTGTATGACCAGATGTATGAACGAGAGTGGATGCCCTAGGAGACCTTATTGGATGTTCTTCAGAAAGATCAGGACTCGCAACCGGCGTGCGTGTATGACCAGATGTATGAACGTAAACGAGGCAAAAGGAGTATGTAGGCAGGTGGCGTACGTTATTTCCTACTACCCCCATGGGAAGGAGGAGCTTGTGGCTAAGTAATAACAAGCCACACGGGTCGATCCATCAGGTTAAGCTACGCTTGCTGCGGTTGGTCAGTGGATGGGAGACCATCTTCACATACCGAGACTCCTCCGTGCCTCGCAAAGCACGTTAAGCAGTGGTCCCGGCTGTCATTCGTGGATCTTTGACAGTTGTTACGAGTCGTCAGAAGCCCGAAAGTCTGACACCAGTCTTACCAAGGGGTATCGTACTACCCAGTTACTGGGTTGTGGAGGTCAGATAGGCAGTCACTCCATGTAAAATATTGGTATTCAGCTGCATCCGGTTAGACTGGAAACCAACCCCAAAATAGTTGGGAAAAAAGGCTAGGAAGATTGATTGACCCCCATGGGAAGAAGGCGTGAATTAAAAACTATAAACGTAACTAAAAATAACAGTAATTTATTTATATGGACAAGAAAACGTGTAATTTTAACACCAATACACACAGGACATCGCCCTTTTGTTTTGTCACTATCAAAATTATGTTTCTAGTATTACGTCACGTAATTGTTTTTGGGTCACGACATGAGTCCACCTGTGTTGGACACTAAAGCAAAGTTGTTGCAGAAGGTTCGTTTTGAATTTAGGGTTAAATAATTTATTTATCATAAGAACTTAAATAACAGTTCACTTAAAATGAGATACAAAGTGTCATCTAAGTAATTATGATTATAATATTTGCCTTTGGGGTTGGTGACGTCGCAGGGTACATCATACCTACATGTTTCTTGAGTTTTGCTTTAAATATGTTTATACTATCACACTTCTTTAATTATGTGATTAAACGAACTTACCTTAAGTGAAGTTCTATCATAATTATACGAAGCTCCTTCTCCGAGACATATTTACAAGTAGTAGCGCGGGATTGTACCAGCGCCGTCACAATTATTTCAAAGCTATTAAAAAAAAAACAAAAAACTGTTCTCTCAGGCAACACTGTACTGTCATTACGTGTTTTTGTGCTTAGCGCTGTCACTACGTTCTCTCAACAAAATACAAATATTATTAAATTTTCTTAGATAATAATGTACAAAGTTATGTTAAAATTGATTACCATGAATAAGTCCATGATCCATGACGTGCGTAGTCCATTATTTATTGATAATAATAATTGCAGTGATCTCAGGTGCCGGCGTGAGTTTTGTCGAATTTTAGTTTTGTTTACAAAGGAAATAGGTATGTAATTACTGAAATTATGAAGAACGATCATTATATCGAAACATCAATAAGGTAAGAGTTAAAGTTATTTACGAATTCTACGAAGAATTCCCAATATTATAGGTTATAACCTAAAAATACGCAATATACAATAAAATTTGGTTCGTTCGTCTTTCCTATAAGTCAGATGACTATTTCCGGTTGTCACTGACTAAAACTCACTCAAATGAAAACATCTCGTCGTTCAGTTCAAATATTTCTAAAATTTTCCGCTAACGGTTTTTCGCGCTTCCGTGAATTACCTACTCATTCTCCTGTCTCCGATCATACGGACGGAACTTACTGTAACTTTCAAGAAAGCTTTCTCGCAAGAATAAAGACCAAGAATACATCAAGAAAAAGATTAGAAGATTAGAAAAGAAACTGAAAAAGATACCAGTCGAAGTGGATTCAGATTCAGAAGTCTCATCGCCGCCACGTTCACCACCGCTATGTTCACCGCCGCCGTCGCGGCCTCCAGTTACTCAACCGACTGAAGCACCGTCGTCACCTATACTAAAGACACCTGCTCAAACGGATACGGAAAAAGAACTTAATACAGGTCTGTGAAACACAATTGTACCCATATTTTATTGAACAATGTAAACCTACAATGTTACTTCTTCAAACGCCTGGGTGATTCCTATAGAGAGATATGATATAAACACTTAAGCGCCACCACGTGCGGGTGGACACTGTGTCAAATATCACAAAATACTTGGCAAGCGCTATCACATTGCGGGTAGACAATGCCAAATTTCTTTTTCCACACTGGAATACTATTGACTTAGAGCTATCACTAAGCGGATAGACATGTCTATATCTTTTATGTTCATCTTTTCAGAGGACAATCTACCTGAAGAACTCTTACAAGCCCTGGGAACTGAAGGCGAAGACATAACAGAAGTCGGAGAAGCTATTCGACCAGAACTAGCACTCCGTTGGACAAAGATATTACAGACAGGACTTGGCAAAGAATCTCGAGAGGCCATCATGAAAAAATATCCTACGCCTATCAATTTCCCAAGGGCAGTGGCTCCTTTAATGAATGCGGAGATATCAGCATCACTCTCGGAGCCAACCCTCAAAAGGGATAAAAGGATCAGGTATAGACAAAACCTAACAGGAAAACTTATGACTTGTCTAGGGAAGTCATTAAGCAAGGTACTGTTAGGTAATATTAACAGTAAAGTCCTCGTTGAAGAAATGAGCGATGCAGCAAAATTAGCTGCTGAAATTCACTATCAGGACTCTTCTTCAAGAAGATTTTTTGCTTTGGCTGGTGTCAACAAGGTGGTACAAGATGCTGTACGGACAGCGACACCAGATGACACATTATTTGGGACAGACTGTAATGAAAAGATAAGGGCTGCGCAGGCTGTCCAAAAAACAGGCTCCCTGATTAAGACAACAGAAAAGAAAACAATCAGACCAGGGACTCAGAAGAAACAGGTAAACTGGAGAGGCCCGCCGCAGTACCAACAACAGCAACGAGCTCGCGGCGGGCATCAGCCTCAACAACACCAGCATCAGAGACAACTGCGACCAGATCAAACACGCTGGAAGACTCAGAAGCCAGCTCCTTCCAGTTCCAGGCCCAGATTCCGCAGATAGACCCTCAGGTACATGCAGGTAGACTCAAGTACTATAGGTTCAAATGGTGTGAACTGACCTGTGATCCAATAGTTCTAAAATGGATTGATGGTTATGAGATTCCATTCAGGGAAACTCCACCTCCTTTTCATGCTGCGGTGCAACATTGGTCAGTAAAGGAAAAAGAATTAATTAAACTAGAAATTGATAAACTTATTACTTTAGGCACAGTCTCAAAGTGTTATTCCTGTGCAAACCAATTTACATCTCCAATATTTTTAGTTCCCAAACCAAATGGCTCATATAGATTTATATTGAATTTGAAAAAACTCAATACTTTTATAGACACAGAACACTTCAAATTGGAAGATATTAGAACAGCTTGCAAACTTATATCAAAAGATTGCTTTATGGCCTCTATTAACTACCGAAATATAAAAGGCGCTGGTTCAGGTAGTGAAACAAAAGGTATATTTTTATCAATCAAAATAATAGACAATAGGTATCAAAAACATAGACAAAAAGGTAAAAATATAAAAAAGGTTTAGTGCAGACTTGCACATTCTCCCCTTTTTTAATTAAGAAATGGGCAGCTTAATCAGCTTTCGGAGGGGCCTCCTGATCGTGCCAGCTACAGTGGTAACATCGGCCACCCGCACTATTCCATCTCTACCGGGGAACAACCTCACGACACGGCCTTTGGGCCATGAACCACGCGGTAAATTTGAATCGCATATTATGACCACATCTCCTTCCGTAATTGAGGGCGCGGAGCCTCCACCCCCTTCTGGGTGACAACGAAGGCAGGTATTCTCGAACCCATCGCTGCCAGAAATGATCGGCTAGTCTGAGTGCCCTCCGCCAATGACTTCTGCTCGAGAGGTCCGACTCCTGAAGCGTGGCTGGGATGGGACGCCCTGGTGATCCGTTTAGGAGAAAGTGAGCTGGCGTTAGTGCTTCTTCTGCATTAGCTTCGAGTGAGATCATCGTTAGTGGCCGCGAATTTACCAAGGCTTCAGCTTCAGCCAGCAAAGTTCTGAGTACCTCATCAGAGGGAGCCCGCTCGTGGAGTGACACTTTCAGCGCTCCTTTGACACTTCGGATAAGGCGCTCCCAGGCTCCACCCATAAATGGTGCCGAGGGGGGAATAAAACGCCAGTTTATGAACTCACTGGCAGCGTAGTCTTCAACCGCATCACCGTACAACTCTCGCAGTTCTCGGCTGGCTCCAACAAAGGCAGTGCCGTTGTCGGACCATATCTCCACTGGGGTC
Source organism: Conistra vaccinii (assembly GCA_948150665.1). NCBI lineage: Eukaryota > Metazoa > Arthropoda > Insecta > Lepidoptera > Noctuidae > Conistra > Conistra vaccinii. Next base: position 3,220,552 of record OX411324.1, read on the forward strand.
CCTCGGTGCGACACAAAGCGGCGTAGGCACATGATGGCCGAGTCAGTCGATAAGCTGTGCACCACATCCAGATGTACGGCCCGGACGACCAAGCATGTAAATAGGGCCACGTAGCGCTTTTGCTTTCTTCTGCCATCCGTGACGTGAATGGGGCCATAATAATCGAGACCGGTGAAAGAGAAAGGCCTTTGATGATGAGCTAGGCGAGCTTCTGGCAGATTTCCCATAGGTGGTTGGAACGGTCTAGCACGGCGCAATTTGCACAGCTGACAGGTATGGGCCACGAATCGAACAGCGTTTCTGAGTCCAATAATCCAGTAACGTTGGTGAAGCTCGTTCATTACCAAATCTAGGTGTGAATGTGCGGCCTTCTGATGATATCTTTGGATCAAAAGACGAACTGCTGGGTGTTTTCCATCCAAAATGAGCGGACGCTTAACATCATCTGTGACGGTTGAGGCAGCAACAATGCGGCTTGACATTCGTAGCTGATTATCTTCATCTATGAATGGCGACAGTTTGAACAGGCGGCTATTACGAGGCAACGGCTGTTGGTTCTTAATCCGCAAAAAATCTTCTTTAAAGGAATCGAATTGAGACTGCCGTAAGATGTGGGTTTCGGCCAGGCGTAAATCGTTTGCTGTTATTCTCGCTGATACATTAAGATTATTGGGGACATTAGGAGAGGATGTGCAAGAGGGAATAAATGTACATAAACTTCCTTCCAGACGAGTTAAATTGGCATCAACGCCTCGTCTTTGTAGACTACGCATACGCAGTAAAGAAATAAATTGATGCGCTTTTGCTGTTGCTCGCACCATTCTCAACCATGAGCTGAAACGCAGTGGATCCGCGGAGATTGGTGCGGGCAGGTCAGTATCAGTGATGAGATGAACGTGATGTTTGAATTCTTCGCGGCCTAGTCCACTGACATCGATCACGGGTTCAGTGGGCCAGTCCGAGGAGAGCAGGAAGGTAGGACCTGAGATCCAACGAGATTCTGGAGTTAACTTAAATCGTTTGACCCGAGTTGCATCATCTGCCACGTTTAAATCACTCGGAATCCATCGCCACTCACCAACGTCCGTGAGTTCCAGTATCTCACCTACTCTATGAGACACGAATGGCTTAAGAGTGCGAGCGTCGCTGCGAAGCCAACCTAAGGTCGTCATTGAGTCACACCAGAAAACGCGTCTCGTCGGTTTAAGTCGGTGGGCTTCGCATACAGACGTAGCAAGACGTGCAGCCATCAGAGCACCTTGGAGCTCTAAACGGGGAATTGAAACAGGCTTAAGGGGTGATACCCGAGCTTTGCTGCAGATAAGGGAGAGTCTGACGTCACCGTTAACGTACAAAACCGCCAATAAGCGACAGCGGCAAAGGCAGACTCGCTGGCGTCTGAAAAGACATGAAGTTCGCAGCCTGCTAGATCGAGATCATTCAAGTTATAGCGACGTGGAATTCGTAAACTAGAAACCGAGGATAAATCCTGAAACCACGATTTCCACGCAGCGCTATCACCTTGAGAGAGCTTCTCATCCCATTCCAAGCCTTTACGCCAAGCATCTTGAAACATGATGCGGCCTCGAACGACAATTGGCGCAATGATTCCAAGAGGATCATAGACTCGCATCACGTGGGCTAAGACCTCTCGCTTGGTGAGCTTCTGTGGCAACACACCCTTATGGACTCCTGTGTTAAAACCAATCACGTCACGGGCGGGTTGCCAGATAAGGCCAAGCGTGCGCACATGCGTAGCCAAGTAGCCTAAATCTATATCTTTAACAACGGGCGTCTCTAGTAAGGATTCTTTGGGTAGCAACGAGAGCGCCATAAGATCATTTGACGTCCAGCCTCGCATCTCAAAGCCAGCACGAGAATGTACGTTATAGATGTCGGCAGCCAGTTTGGCCGCTTCGTGAACGTTGTCTAAACTAGTGATGCAGTCATCCATGTAGTGATCGTGTATGATTACTCGAGCTGCATCAGGGTATGCATCCTGCCACTCTAATGCATTCTTGTTTTTGATATAGATTGCAGTAAAGGGGCTAGATGCAGCGCCAAAAATCATGGATGACATGCGGTATGTACGTATAGGCTCATTCGGGCCGTCGCGCCATAGAAATCTTTGAGCATCCCTATCTTTTTCAATAACTTTAATCTGAGGGAACATTTCACGAATGTCGGCTGTCAGAGCGACTTTACCCTCACGGAAGCGCATCAGAATACTTAGTAAGGGTTGCAAAAGGTCTGGACCAGTTAATAACATCGAATTTAATGACACGCCGTGGGACTTGGCGGCTGCGTCGTGTACCGTTCTCAACTTGTTGGGCTTATTTACGTTGGTTACGCCAAAGTGAGGGAGGTACCACAACGGAGACTCCAAGTCAGGAGGACTAGCTGAACACGGTTCAGCATATCCCTTTGAGAGCATATCATGGATATTCCGACGGTAGCGTTCAGCATAGGCAGGATCTTTCACCATTTTTTTTTTCTAAACTAAGGAATCTAGACACAGCTAACTTGTAACTATCGGGAATATCTAGTTTATCAGCCTTCCACAACAAGCCTACTTCAAAGCGGCCACCGGGCAGGCGGCGCGCGGTGTGCTCGAGAACTTGCACAGCGCGTTCGTCGTCTGCACTACGAGCTTCCTGTTTAGAGATGCCGATTGAATCAATTTTAAACTGCTCCCTAATAAGACCTTCCAGAATCAACTGATCGTTCGCTATATCAGGTTCGCTAACAGCGGCGCGGTTGACAACGTCGACCAGTTTAGTTTTGCTACAACCGAAACCGTACAAAACCCAGCCTAAAGCAGTTAAAATAGCTACGGGTTGTGTTTTGGTTCCTTTGCGCGTAGCTTTCGCGAGAGATAAGTGCCAGTTGTCGATACCTATAATCAGCATAGGCTTAACGTCTTCATAGCAAAATTCATTAGCAATGTCTACCAGGTATGGATACTTACGCACGCTCTCAAGATGCGCAGACTGTCGCGCAGCACTCAAACCGCTCATCGACCTGGCTCGCTTAACGCAGTGAATTTCGTTTGAATGACGGCCTTTTATGTTGAAATCGACGTACTGAATGTTCACGTCCATTCCTAGACCACCTACACAGTCCAAATGAATACGTTTCTCTTGGCCCTTGCAACCAATTTGAGCTGCTAGCTTAGAATCGATGAATGTGCCTGTGGAACCGTCGTCCAGCAAAGCGTAGGTATCAACGCTACCAGAAGGTCCCGACACGATCACGCGAACTATTTTCAACAATGGCCGAACAAAAGATTCCGCGGCTGATGAGGAGGATGCATGAGCCAAGACTTCGTGATCCGAGTCATCAGGTGGTGGTACGGCGGTCTCGTCGCAGGCAGCGGGCGCCCTGCACGGCAACGGCGTGCTGGACGACGAGGGGGCCGCGCTGGATGTCGATGGCTCGGGTTCAGCGTCGTCTTCCACGTCGACGTGCGCGGTGACAGCACGCTCGAGTTTCGACCCGTGCAACAACGCATGGTGACGCATGTCACAACCTTCTACGGTACATATTTTTTTAATGCAAGAAGTTTTATTTTTGTGCCAACCCTTTTTTAGACATCTATGGCAAATTTTATGTTTTTTAATAAATCGCCAACGATTATTTACTGTCATTTTGACAAACCTATCACAAGACGTCAACTCATGATTTTGTTGACACAATTGACAAATATTATTTGTTGAATTATTTGTAGTTGATAACGTTTCTGACGAAACGTTACGATTTTGATGATCAATTTCAGCTACAACGTTCACCCTATCCCTAAGGCCTCTAATATCCATGTTAGGACGTGATATAGCAGGCATGGTGCAGTCAGTAATGCCACCGAACCTACACTGTAAGTTTGCCTCACGGGAAAGGAAATCGGCAAACATTTCTATTTTGGACAAGCTGCCATCGCACGAATGAGCGTAATCCAGCCACCGCGGTCGCAACAGCGGTGGCAGCTTGCTCCACAGTGCCTGAAACAGCTCTGGTGAGCGCAAGTAGTCCGGCTGATTTAACAGGCGGATTACTTCCACACAGTTTCGTACACGGCTGGCAAAAATTACGAGGTCTTTACTATCGTAGCTTACCTTAGGTAGCGCACGTATCACAGACACTTCATGCATCACTACGAGCTCGGGGCGACCGTAGCGCGCGTCGAGTGCAGCTAGCACCACACCGGGGGCGCGCGCCGCCGCCAGCAGGCCCGCTACTGCGTCGCGCGCCGCTCCGCGCAGGGCGCACGATAGCCTCGCTAAATTATCAGTTGCCGAAAAACTTTGAGATGTATTTTCGTACGCACGTTTTAAAGCTAGCCAATCTAAATAGGACTTGCCGTCGAACGTAGGCAAGTCCGTCCTCGTAGCAGTTTGCCTGTTAACTTTGTTTAATAGTGTTCCGAGCGAGTTGATTAAGCGCGTCACTCCTCCGTCTTCGACACGATCTTGGTTGAGAGCATGCGTAGTCGCCACAGCATCTTGGCCGTGCGACACTCTCACGCCCGGTGTCTCACACCGGGCCCCTGCATCACCGTACCTGAAATGTGGGTTGGCACTTAAAAATTCTCGCTCTTCGGGATTAGGCACTACATTTGTTACCCAATCTTGAACACTAGCACGGCTACGCATGCCGTGGCTGCCGTGCTGGCTGGCGTCCGCCTCTATGGCGGCGAGCTCAGCTTGTAATTGGATCTTAGCGACCTGTCGCTCTCGCTCCAAAGCTTGGCGCTCCAATTCAGCTTCCAAATCAGCCAGGTGGCGCGCGTGCTGCGCCTGTGCCGCCAGCTGACGCGCCACGATGGTGGCGGATGAGCGCGAGGTAGCGGCACTGGCCGGGCGGGAAGGCGCCGGAGTCGCGGCGTGAGGGGGCAGGTCCGCGCTCTGCTGCGCGGGCGGGGCAGTCTCCCTCTCCGCAACTTGGGTGCCGTCTCCTGCACACAGCGCATCCACCTTTGCACGTTTAGAACGTGTTTCTACCATTTTTCCGATGATAGGACCAATATTAACTACCGAAATATAAAAGGCGCTGGTTCAGGTAGTGAAACAAAAGGTATATTTTTATCAATCAAAATAATAGACAATAGGTATCAAAAACATAGACAAAAAGGTAAAAATATAAAAAAGGTTTAGTGCAGACTTGCACAGCCTCTATTGATTTAAAAGAAGCCTACTTTTCGGTACCTATAGCAGATAATTATAAAAAATATTTAAGGTTTACTTTTGATGGTAAGTTATTTGAATTTAATGCTCTACCTTATGGTCTATGCACAGCACCATTTGTTTTTACAAAATTACTAAAACCAGTTGCTACTTACCTTAGAAATAATAACATTATCATGACAAGTTATTTAGATGACAGCCTGTATTTTAATAAATCAAAAAGAAAATGTGAGGAAAATGTAAGATTTGCAGTGAATCTTTTACAAGATTTAGGGTTTGTCATCAATTTCGAAAAGAGTCACCTTAAGCCAAGCCAATCATGTCAGTATTTGGGCTTTATTTTAGAATCAACAAATCTTGCTCTATCAGTTCCTCAACAAAAACAAATTGCAATATTAGAGAAAATTAAAACTTATCAAGTAAAAAGTCAATGTCAAATTAGAGAATTCTCTCAATTGTTAGGAATGTTAAGCTCAATTTGTCCAGCCATTCCATATGGCTGGGTATATACCAAGATTTTAGAGAGAGAGAAATATTTAGGTCTGCTACAGTCAAATGAAAATTATGATGCAATAATGCCCCTGAAAGGTATAGTTCATCCAGAATTAGACTGGTGGAGTAACAATGTATACAAATGTAATCCAATAAAGCAACATAAATTTAAATCAGAAATACTAACAGATGCATCAACTACTAGTTGGGGAGCCGTCTGTGAACTAAATAAAACTTCAGGTTCATGGTCAGATTTAGAAAAGAACTACCATATAAATTACCTAGAATTAAAAGCTGCCTTCTTAGGGCTCCAATGTTTTGCAAAAGACTTGCATGACTGTGAGGTGTTATTAAGAGTGGATAATACCACTGCAGTTGCATACATTAACAAAATGGGGGGAGTTCAGTTTCCCCATTTAAACAATATTACTAGAGATATATGGCAATGGTGCGAAGTTAGGAATATTTGGATTTATACATCTTATATTAATACCAAAGATAACTATGAAGCCGACAGAGAATCAAGAAAAATCAACATTGAATGGGAACTATCTCAAATGGCTTATAGTAAAATAGTTAATTGTTTTGGGGTACCGGATATAGATTTGTTTTCTTCTAGGATAAACAGTAAATGTGAAAAGTTTGTATCCTGGAAACGTGATCCTGAAGCCTTTCAAGTTGATGCATTCACTCTTAACTGGTCTAATTACTTCTTCTATGCATTCCCTCCATTCTCACTAATATTAAAATGTCTTCATAAACTCAAGACAGATAAGGCAACAGGTATCTTAGTTTTTCCATATTGGCCATCCCAACCATGGTTTCCACTATTGAATTCATTGTTAATTAACAAGTTATTAATCTTTGAACCAAATATAAAATTATTATCCTCTCCTTTCAGAGAAACTCATCCCCTTCACCACCAACTTACCCTGGCTGCAGGGCTGCTCCCAGCGAGGCATACATAAGAAGAGGCACACCAAACTCAGCCCTTCAAATAATGTTAAATTCGCTGTCCAATAGCCTTTGGGGTTGGTGACGTCGCAGGGTACATCATACCTACATGTTTCTTGAGTTTTGCTTTAAATATGTTTATACTATCACACTTCTTTAATTCCTCTGGTAAATTATTGAACAGCTGTACTCCCTCAACTAGTATTGTTTTTTTTTTCCATAATTAGTCCGTGCCCGTGCAGTCATTAGTTGAAACTTATTTTTACTTCTTGTGTTGTATGTTATTATTTTTGTTTAGAATTACGCGCTTTCCAATGGTCACTCATACCCAATCATATATGTATGTCTAGACTTACGGCTTTGCTCTCATATTTTATGCTATATACAACGTCCGACTTAAGCGTCAACGTTCCGATCGACGTCTGAAAACAACAAGACGCCGACGTCGACGTGTGATAGAGACCACAGCAGTACATTTCTATAGTAAGCATCGTGACGCGGCGTACGGCAGCGGCGCTGTAAGCGGCCGACGGCGTTTATAGGATACCATAGCCTAAAGAGCGTTATCGCAGAGACGATTTGCGAGCGTGTTTCCAGTGAGGCGATTGTGGCGTATGCTTAGCGAGCACGCCACATGTGCGCAACGTGTTCGCCGTGTTAAGGCCCTTATTGTCTTTTGCTGATTGCGTTACACCATAGCATTAGTATTGACAATTCAGCAGTATTTATTGCTTCATGTTGGGAATATTAATTTTCAAAACAACTTCAACAATCACAACGTGTCTGATAGCAAAGACGAGTGTGTTACAAAGTCAGATTGCAGGTGATTAGTAAATGGAAGTTTGTGTTCTATTGCAGCAAAGCCGACCGGATATATGACCGGAGACAAACTTAAAAAACCAAACATTTATTTAACCATTTATGTACATATAAACAGACAAGAAGAAAAGAACAGAAAAATACGTACAAAGGTGATGCTTATTTCTAAAGAAATCTCTTCCAACATACCTGCGACAGGAAAGTAGATAAACAGATGTACACACCGTGTGTAAGAGAAGAGAGAGTATAATATCGTCTTCTTAGAGTGAAAAACTCGGGAACGCAATTTTGTTTTTTTTTTTTTATTAATTTTTTGTAAAGACGACCTCGCAACGCATGCCCCAGTTTCACACTTTATACGTTTAGTATTGTATAACTGTATTCAAATTGCACACTAAAAGACATAAATTTGAAGAAGCAGTGGTAATAAAGGCGCATTTTTTTCTTCCTCCTTTAAAGTTACCTTTTGCGCATATACGAGGTTTTCTCTCTAAGGCGACGATATACACTATATTATATATTTTTGTCTTTAATTATTTCGTGTTCTATGTTGAATGGACCTTCTGTCCTGGCCACTGTCATGCATTGGTGACAAACTGGCAGTTCCAGTGGCTTGCCTCAGGGGACAAGCGTGGTCACGTGACGATCGTACACGACTGTTTACGAACCATACATTCGGCTCGCGTAGCTTTGTTGGTAATTTTTCGTTGTTTTTTATTTATTTCTAACCAAAACAAAAGTAAACTTTTCTTATTCCTTCGTTTTTTATTCTAGCAAAATTCATAACGACTGCCATTTCGGACATTGTTATTGCTATTTCAAAAAAAAAAAAAAGATCGTTACCAAAATTATTGTCTTCAGTGTAGTTCAATTTTTTTTGCCGAACTTATGAAACAATGGACTGGCAATCTTTTTCAATTGGTTTCAATTTAAAATTGAAAATCATAATACACACATTAAAACTGAGTTTCAATAATACAGGCCGTATTACAAAAGCTTGCTCAAGATGCACTCAATATTGACTGGTTTCAACCCATCAAATGACTTTAAAACTAGGTTTGAGTAATGATTGACTCTTGGGGAAGTTGTATTATATAAGTCTATTTTGTTTTCTATTGTAGTCAAACCTGGGCAACTAAGACACAGTACACTAGAATATATCTCGCAAAAGTTTGAGATGTGAAAAAGCAAGCGAATTTACTCAAATAGGAGCAATATTGCAGAAAAGAGTCGTTTGCTTACACGGAAAGACGCGCTCTCTCGCGTTCCCGTTTTGAGTCTGTTTATGAGCATTATGAGCAATGCAGTTACGTTCCAAGCGGCTTTTATACGGCAATGGACACATTTCTCCTGTTTGATGTTACTGGTACCACTTGCATACCTCTGATAAAATCTTTACTGCGTTTTTCTTTGGTTTATCAAATCATGTATTTTAATGTAACCATTAATTTTTATTTATTGTAGCTCTATGCTGATTTATACAAATTTCTGTCACCACGTCCTATGCAACAGTGACTCAGTTCGTGGTTAAAAATAGGGATGCATCGATACGCCATTTTGGCGATACGATACCGATACCGATACTCTTGTAAAAATGTCGGCGATACCGATACCGATACGCATATTGAATAAAAAAATTAAGGTAAAATAAATAAAACACAAGTCAGGTTATTTTTTTTAGGCAGTGTATAGAGTGCTACCATTGGCACTCTATCCCTATCGGATAAAGTGCCACTACAGGCACCCTAGTAACACCGCCTCGGCCCGGCTAAAGTGCCGCAAGCATTGGATTGTCATTGTCACTGTCACTCAGTCACGTCACTTTGTATTTTGTTTGATTGTCGAGGTTAGATCGCTGTAAAACACCACATTACCAAAACATTACATTCTCTTGTGCCTAAACGGACCCTGGCACTTCGCCGGCCGCTACCGCGGCACCGCTCGCTACGCTCGCTCGGCTCGTTCGTTGTGTGGTCACAGTTCTAACCTAACCTTACCTAAATAACAAGTGACAGTGACAATGCAACGCTCACGGCACGCTAGCCGGGCCGAGGCAGTGACACTAGAGTGCCACAAGAAACTCGCGGCACTCTATACACTTCGTTTTTTTTATTAATATAAAATGAACAAATAACAGGACAAACTAAATAAAACTGTTCAAAACTATAGACAGGTTAAGATTAGACGCAGAACAACAGTCAACCTAGCGAAATGGGATAGTTAAGAGAGTGCGAGGCCAAAGTGGGAGGGCGAAACAAGACATTGAATGAATAAAGCGCGGGGTTTCCCCGAGCATAGTTAGTTCGTGCCTCGTTTGCAATGAAATAGATGAGACAACACGCGCGTTTACATTACATTTTTAAAGCGCGAAATTTGAAAAGTATTGTTGAATCGGCCACAAAAATATCGCCGATGCCGATATATCGGCAAACTTCGAGTATCGCCGATATATCGGCATAGGTATCGGTATCGAATGCATCCCTAGTTAAAAACTTTAGTATCCGTACACACAGTGTCGGCGGCCTTGCCGCCGGGTTTGCAACACAAAGGAGCCGCCAAACAAAAAAGTGCCGCTCGGCAAAAGCCGGCGGTTCATGCCACTGGCACTGTGTGTAGTAAGTAGCGTTTAGCGAGAGATTAAGGTTTTGAAGCTTTGGTTAGACTAAGGTGAGACCCGCGCGGGATGCGTAACGAAATTTGCACGACGTCCTTTATACAGTTTTTTTTTTTTAAACAAAATGTTATTTCAAAATCCAAAACAAAACCACAACAAACAAACCACAAACACAAAGTCACATCACCACGTATCGATAAAAAGAAACAAACAAGTATCCTCATAAAATAAAACGCAATAAATGCCATATCGATACAAAACGAACAGTTTGCGACCTTACGATCGGTAACAGTTGCATTTTACAAGGAAAGTATTCCTTTGACCTCTTGCGTGGAGGAAACTCGATTCAAACTTCACCCAGAGATATCTGATGAAGCAAAGCGTTGGATTTTCTTTCGTATCTATTGCAATATTGTGGGGACCTTTTGCTGTTTGTATTTATTTGTCTTCTTTGGTTCCGAGGGTCGTTTGAATGTCATTAAAAGAGGAATGTAAAATAGTGTTATAAATAAACGTTAAATCACTCTGGATGAAATCGCACTGACATCACGCTAAATTCTGCATCGCGCAAGCAGATTTTACCCCGCGATTAGCATTTAAACAATGCACCGAAATCAATCGGCGGGCATGACACAACACCCGTGTGGTCGGAGGATCCTCCCTTTTGTATGGAGGATGAGTGAACTTTACACCCTGTTCCTCAGGCCTCTATACTGATGACCCCGACGTGAGCACCAGCTCTGATGCATTTTCTAACGAGAATGTAAGTTTACGTCTCTTTCAACATCATCATAGCTTATCATTTATTGAATATATAGAATATATAATGAATATATATATCTATATATTCATTATATATAATATATATATATATATAATATAATGAATATAATGAATTTGTGTTGAATTTCCGATGACAAATCAACGCGGTATTGCATCACCGCTATGTAAAGCTTAAGACTAAAGGCTTTTTGTTAAGTTGCGAGACATTATTATTGGTCTGTTTGTATTTTCTATTTGAGGCTTCGCACGGGTCGATCGTTCAGGTTAAGCTACGCCTGCCGCGGTTGTTTCGTGGATGAGTTACCATCTTTATATACCAAGACCCCCCCGTACCTTGGAAAGCACGTTAATTCGTTGGTCCCGGCAGTCATTCGTGGATTTTTGACAGTCGTCAGAAGCCCTAAAGTCTGGCAATGGGTATCTTATTACCTAGTTATCGGGTCAGATAGGGAGTCGCTCCATGTAAAATACTGGTATTCAACTTCATCCGGTCAGACTGGAAGTCGACCTCAACATACATTGTTGGGAAAAGGCTAGACAGGATGATGATGGATTTTCTACTTAACATTTTATATAACAAAGGTATTACCTACCTACATTACAACGTTAAACTTTAATAATTCCAAGACAAGTCTACAACATAATGTTCTCAAAACAAACAGTTACTTTTATATAACAGTTAATAGCTTCTATGTAGTCATGAGGGACTCGATAAATTAGAATTTACGGTAATGGACGGACAAGGCCGTAAACTCTTTACCAGTATAAACAAGAGAATAGGTGAGTGCAACGAGTTTAGGTATTTTTGTTCCAAGTTTAGAGTAGTTACTTAATGTTCTAGCCTTTTGGGAGTCTAAAATAAATCACCAAGTTACTCAGCATAGGAACAGTGTAAAAGAGGATTTAAATGAACTATGTTTTAGGGTTGTTTGTGTCTTCACATCAAAATCTTGTGCGAACGGTCATCGTTTTCATGTAATAACTTTAAATAATTGGCCTTTTGCAATATAACCATATTTTATACAGTCCACTAACTACTTTTATTGAAGAAGACCCAAGAACCACCTCAAACATTGGTTAACGTGCTTTCTGAGGCACGGAGGAGTCTCGGTATATTAAGATGGTCATCCATCTACAGACCAACCCCGGCAGATGGAGCGACCGGTGCGGCTGTGTTATTACTTAGCCAGGAGCTCCTCCTACTTATTTCAGTGTAAATATTTCCCATATTTTATTGATCCCCTAAAAACTTATTGATCATCTGAATGCGATCTACAGTTAGCTTGCATGTCTTGTGTGTCTTGTGTTAGTTATTTTCATTAATTTGGAAATAAAAAAAATATTATTGAAATAAAAAATGTGGCTAACTAGCGAACTAGAATATTGATTGTGAAATGCAATAATTAATATCGTAACACCGAATATTTAGTTTAAGATACAAAAAAAGTATTTGGAAACTTTCTACACGCCTTTTTTTTACACCTAAAACAGGTACAGCATCAAATTCAATGTTACAATATTGCAATTCATTATTACAAATTAATCAAAACAGCGAAATATGTGACAGCTATTTGCGACGTTGCCCACTTTCAGAATGCACGATCTTAAAACGTTACTTCTCTTCACTTGCGACAACAGGAAGAATACTGATAGAAACTTGTTTATTACTTGAAAGTAGTATTTTGAAGTCTATTCTGTTCTTTATTGTTTCAAAAGAAACATTTTAACCATCTTTCCATGAATTCTACACACACTGTAGGCTACATACAGTCCAGAAATAAAAGGGTTCGCAATAACAATCTAATGCACGACATGTAGGTATTGAAAACCACTGCGTTTTCATGATTAATTCAGATCCAGGGGTGAAACTGTTCTGATTTCCGGTCACCGTAGGTGAGGGCCTGCGGACGGAGAGCAACGGGCAGCTCGCCGTCCGATAAGGACCAGCCCCCCAATTACGCAATGCACGATCAATTTTAAATTGAAACCAATTGAAAAAGATTGCCAGTCCATTGCTTCATAAGTTCGACAAAATAAATCTGCTCAATTTTTTTTGTCGAACTTATGAAGCAATGGACTGGCAATCTTTTTCAATTGGTTTCAATTTAAAATTGATAGTGCATTACGTAATTAGCGTGCAGGCCCGGGTCGACGGCGCGTCGTGTTCCACGCGCGCCTCAAAGAGATGTCAGCAAAACTGACGGTGTCCGCTAGGACCGATGCCTGCCGGGGTTGCGGGTAGTCCCAAGGGGAAACCATGGCCCCTGGCAAGGCAAGGGAAGGAACACGGGTGGGTTTTAGTCAGTAAGAGTCTGACACGCCCTTCCGCTCCGCCCAGAGCGGGAGAAATCATTGGATGACATTCCACCCAAAAAAAAAAAAAAAAAAGGAGTGAAACTGTTTCCTCCACGAAGACTAGTGTAAGTTTTCTTATAAGTGGGTAGTAAAAACTCTCGTACTTATGACAAGAAGTGCACCTGTGCATTTTACAGTTATAATAAAAGTAAACTGAAGGAGATTTCTAATAAACTATTACGGTGACTACCTAGTCACAGTAGAAATATTTTTTTGATTGGAGTGTAGGTATTTATTTCAACAAATATGCCTAGTTTCTATACTATCCATATTTATAATTATATGGTGCTAGGGTCAACTGACTTTTAGACATTCCTATGATTATTACACGATTTGAAAGAAAGGGAATTGTTTATTCGGCACGTCATAAATCATAATTAAAATATAATATACAACGTTATTTTTGTTTATACTAAACCTCTTAAGGGGTCATTGTAATCATCATTATGAACAACTATCAGTATGGTACCAAAGCGAAAAAAAAACAGCTGTTCCATACATTTATGTTCGCATATCTCGTCAAAATGTAGGAAACAGCAGTTTTTTTTTCACGATTTCAGCTGCGGTCTCATAGTGAAAGTTGTTCATAATGATGAGTACAATGACCCCTTAAGAGGTTTAGTATAAACAAAAAATAACGTTGTATACACACCATAGAAATAGAAATCTTTCATATATCTATGGTCCACACAATACAAGCACAAGGAGGAGCTCGTAGCTAAGTTATATCAAGCCGCACGGGTCGATCCGCCAGGTTAAGCTACGCTTGCCGGGGTTGGTCAGTGGATGGGTGACCATCTTTACATACCGAGACTCCTCCGTGCCTCGGAAAGCACGTTAAACCGTTGGTCCCGGCTGTCATTTGTGGATCTTTGACAGTCGTTACGAGTCGTCAGAAGCCCGAAAGTCCGACACCAGTCTTACCAAGGGGTATCGTATTACCCAGTTACTGGAGGCAGTCGCTCCATGTAAAATATTGGTATTCAGCCGCATCCGGTTAGACTGGAAGCCGACCCCAAGATAGTTGGGAAAAAGGCTAGGAAGAAGATCAATGGTCCACACAATATTAAAAAACCGGCCAAATGTGAGTCGCACTCATACACGAAGGGTTCTGTAGCTTATTAAGATCGTAAAAAACACGTTTCTTACATGGGGTCCCTCTTTAATTATTATTTGTTTGTTAGAGCGGCAATAAAAATACACAATCTATGAAAGTTTCAACTGTCTACCTATTACAGTTCGTGATATACAGCCCGCTGACAGACAGATGGACGGACGGTCAGACGGACAGCTGAGTCTTAGTAATAGGGTTCCGTTTGGCAGCTTTCGGGTACGGAACCCTAAAATCAAAGTTAAAACTTAATTCCAAATCAAATATAGTGTGCCTCACAGCTGCGCCAAATATTTGTTGACCGACTACAAAAAGTAATGGAACCCGCGACCCTAAACCGCAGAAGCTAATCAAACCTTCAACTATACAGTTCAAAATGCCGCCACAAGTTGCCATCTAGCATTATTAATAAGTTTCCAAGCGCCACATTAAACATTTAGTACTCCAACAAAAAAATTAAATTAAAAGCACACTTTAGAATATTAAACCATTAAAAGTTATTGTCAAACTATTTCAAATTATTCTCAAACATTTGAACAGCGAGGTCGAACTGACATACAATACACCGAAACTCTTGAACATGAACGTTATAAGTCAAAACCATTAAAATATTTACTTATATTGCATAAAATATGAACGGCACATCAAATTTTATACGCCACAATTTCGCGAACGAGCAGATATTTAATGAAGTAAAGTTGCGAGAACAATATGCCAACTACGTACATTGAGCTTATAATAATATGAAATTAATAACGATACTTTCAGAGTAATGAACTGAGTTACCCATCAACTACTATTAGGTGAGACATCGTCTGAGTGATAAGGGATGAGGTAAAGAAGAGCGTAACTCAGCGACATTTGCGTCACCGAAACTTTAGATCCGGACCCGTGCTTCATCTGACTTCTGACTGACCGGTTCTAAACCTGACTTCGATTAATTTGGTTGATCACCACATTACCTATGTGTTTTTCATCGCACTCGACGTAAAGTGAGTATGAATGAAATTGGCCAGAAGGTTTAACGTAAATTCCTTTGCTCATTTTGAGTTCTCCAAATTATATGCTGGTTCCACTGCTTACGATCATTTTCCTCCAATAATCGGCTTGTATTGCATACTGTAAAGCGCAGTTATGCACGGGCATATTATCGTAACCGCCATTTTTTTTCCTCCGTTCCAGAATCCATTTTCGTGCTAGCGCTGTTGTGTAGTAGCTGAATAAATAAAGACTCTGTTACATTTAAGCAGAAATTTTAATAACATCGGCTACCAAATTCGCTTTTATTTTAACCTGACTAACTTTTTGTGTGTGACCGAAGCTATACACATAGACGTTGTAACTCCAAAATATTTTTAATTATAGTCTATCCATATTGTTTCAGAATCGTAAAGGGTGCTATCAAGTTGAGTGGTTTCGTTCGTTTCGAACATTAAAATGATGTTTCAGTGTTCTAGTTCATTAGTGTAAACTGTTATACTTAATCCTTAGTTCCAAGGGAATACCTTCTATTATGGTTATGGTTTTGGAGTAGAAATGAAGCGAAATAATAGAAAAATGGTTCGGTCGTAGAGCTAAATTTTCTTGGTAGACATCATTCTCCTGGTCTTATACCAATTTATTTGGAGTCGGCGTCACATGTATTTTTCTCATACATCATACTTCTCTATTGGTCGTCATCTCTGTAGTCACCCCCTTTCTACCCAGAGCATCTTTCAGACAATCCATCCATCGTTTCTTTGGACTACACCTTGGTAGATTACACCCGAACCACAAATAAAGCTTGTGGAAAATTCTTACAGATTTCAATGTTTTCGGGACACGAGCGTTATATTTCAACCTGTAAATGTACAGATAATTTAATAGTTGCGGACAGAAACATCTATTGCTCAAAACGATTTGTCTTATTTTTCTGGACTTAGCTCGAAACTTAGAAAAATCGAAGAGATAAATTATTCTGAGACCCTTCTTTTGTAACTTAAATAACATTGACTTAGAAACTCCAAGAGCATCCTTGCCTCCATAGCTTTACTGTAAAAAGTTCTGACCATAGAGAATATCGATCAGTGTTGCCACAACAAAAACGACGATGGCCCTATATTTTTTTTATTATGACACTGACCCTTGTTCGAAATTTAAATGCCACGTACAATAATGGCTATCCACACTTGAAAGTCAACGTTGGCTGAAAACATACTGTTATGATATATGACCTTAAATTAATATGGCCGAACGTACCTTTGTTCCGTTGATCATATATCTTCGTGAACAAATGTATAGCGTTTAGTACAAGGGAATTAATATCGCTTCGTGTTTTTAACCCGTGTTTTTTTATTGCTCTTTATTCGTGTGATAAGTGCTTTGTTTGGCGGTTGGATGTAATTGATGAATTGTTGACAGAGTTCAAATGGGTTCTTGATTTGAAGTGTACTTTGTATGTTTTTCGGGATATCGCTGAATAAAAAAGCATTTTGAAAAATACATTGTTTGGCTTATTAGCCAAACAATGTACTTTTGATTTGTTTAAGTGATGGAGGATTTAAATCAAAACGTGAGCTCAAACAACCTCATGTTACACCGATTTTAATATTGTTATGTCATAAAAAACTTTTTTGCAAAAAATTAAACCGACGAAAAAAAAAACTGAAAAGCAAAAAATAAACCTTTTAGTGTAACTAAGCTCCTAAACTAATTTAAGTTACAAATCTTGAGGCGGCGCCGCAATAAATCGAATGTTTCATGCGCGGTGTGGCAGGTGGCACCGTCCTGCTGAAACTACATGTCGTCCAGATCCATGCCGTCCATGTTGTTGTTGTGTTGTTGAGGCCATAAGAACTCGTTATGATGTCCTGTGACGAATGCCGTTCACAGACGGTACAATTCCGGCCTCATATTCCCCATTTTTGTGCTTATTTTTCCCATTTTTGTGATGGGTTTTCACAATTATAATGTGTCCTTCTTTTGTGTAGCGCTTCATTTATAATAATCGGAACTAACATAGGTTACAGCTGTCAAAGTTCAGATGAACAGAGTACGCACAAAAAGAAATGACACAAAATTTAAAAAGTGACACACCCTATATAGAGACGCCCTATACATATATACCGGGTGCGGCGATTGAACTGTCCGTATGTGAAAATGAATTATTTCTGTTAATTTTCAATATTTATTTATACACTTTTGCCATGTGAAAATAGAAAGTTCAAAGTTTTATTATGACTTATTCCGAAGGAATAAAACCGCCTTTAGCCTTTACTACAAGCTGAAGTCTCTTTCTGAAAGAAGCGCAGGCTGCTCGAACGACGTCGTCACTCAAACAATTCCATTCTCGCGTAAGAGTAACTTTGAGCGCTTCCACCGAAGTGTGTTTTTTAGCACAGGCCCTGGCCTGTAAAACACCCCAAATACAAAAGTCCAGCGGATTCAAGTCGAGCGATGACGACGGCCACATATCTCGGTCGATCAGCACTGGAACGTTTGCTTACAATCAATTTTGCGTACCAATTGCTCTGTGCGATGGTGCCGAGTCTTAATGAAAAGTCCAACGCTCAGAACCGAATGTGTTGCGTGCCGACGGTATCAGCCCTGGTCGCAAGACTTGGTCTCGATAGATTTGTTGGTTTGTTTTGACTTGGTTGCGACCCATTGGAAGTAAAACGAGCGGAGAACGGCCTTTTTCAGACACCACCGCCCAGACCATGATTTGGTCGGCTCCTTGGCGTCGACTGACTTGCAATTCGTCTGAATGGTCGCTGACATGTCCCTTCAACCAAACACGGTCATTTTGTTTGTTTAAAAACTGTTCAACGTAAAAAGTTTTCTCATCTGAAAACACCTAATTGGGAAGTCCGCCAGAGTCGAGCAAGCGAATCAGTTCTATCGTTCGATCCAACCGTTTGCTACGCTGTAAAGCAGCGAGTTCTAAATTCGAAGGTGTTTCTTTTACAACAGAATCACTTCAAATGATGATAGAGAACATGTCAAAGACCAACATTTGAAATTTTGGCGGCGTTCGATTCAGTGGTTCGGTTTTAAAACAGTTAGATAGAGACGGACAGTTCAATCGCCGCACCCGGTACATCAACAATCTGCAGTATTTTATAATTACGCAAAGTTTAGATTCCAGATTAACTAGGATCAGCAGTCAAATAACTGGCGCTTCGTCTAAAATAACGATTATGTACGTATATTTTACACGACGCGACGCGACTGCTACCTGACCTGAAATCAATCTAGTTGAGATAGCGTTAACCGGTTAGGATTCGAATATTCCAGAATGCAAACGAAACATTTCTCTTCCTGGTTCAATAATGTAAGTATCGTGTTGTAAACGCCAAAAACGATAAAATTATTAGAAAATTGAAGAAACACATGAGTGTGAATATTGTTGTTTCAACTTTTTAGGGTACGTACGGTACTTTCAAAATAGATTGTTTATAAAATGAAAATAATAATTGCATATACAAAAATAACTACTATGCCATGGTTTTTGTTGGCAAATATTTGTATGATCTGCAAGTAGTTGTTCCGGCTCTGGCTGTTTGTGTTTGTGAATTTAAATGTTTGTAAACGCACCCACAATACAGGAGAAATTCCTAGTGTGGGGCAACGTTTTTTAAAAAAAAAGAAAAAAGAAAGAAAGAAAGAAAAGGCCATTTCCTGCCTGCTGTAAAAGTGACAAAAAAGTTTTGGAATGAAGAGCAACTGCGTTGCAATATAAAAAAATTGGGCAGTCTTTGGGGACTCCCGATAGAAGTGAAAACTAAGTAACTTTTTGATTCTCGCGTTGATGTCTTTCGTGAGGTAACTTTTTGATTCTTGCGTTGATATCTTTCGTTCGATACATATAGCTCATGGAAAGTGTTAGGTGACGATGACGCGAGTTCCATGATTTTTGTTCTCCCAAAAAGTGTTCAATGCGCCTAAAGAAGTTTTCACTTCAACATTGATGATCGCAGAAAGCAGAAAACTGCAGCTATCTGCATCCACCAATATTTAAAAAAAAACGAAGCCATCTGGGACTGCCGATAGAAGTGAAAATTAAGTAACGCCATTTAACGAAAATCTCAGGAATTTATGTGGCTTGCTCTCAGTACAAAAACGAAAGCTGTAGCTCTATTAATAAAAAATAAAAAAAACAGAGTGCACTGTCAATAAAAACGTGAACGTCTTACGAATTTTCGATCAGGTCACGTGTCCTGAATCCTGATGCGAGTTTAAAAAATTTTTCCCATCCCAAAAAAATGTACACAATACCGCAAAAAAAGTTTTCTCTTAAAAAAAAATCCTTGCTGGCTTTAAGAAGATCCAAATGAAGATGTACCTAAAGCCGCGGATGTTGACAATTTGAAAACCTTTGTTTACAGTCTAATTAAAAAGCTATTCATATTTACGATTAATGAAAATATTGCTTTCAAAACATCAACATACTTCAATATTGTATTAAGTACCCGCAATCCATCAACGAAGCTATGAATACGTTACCCAATTCACGTACGCAACAACAATTAACAGCTCCATTATTTAACATGCCAATTTCGTGTTTATAATGTAAGTAATACGGCGTATAATTGATTGCACACATCACTCTTGTTATCAGGAAAATCATGCGGTTTCAAATAATTATGGAGGAAATTGTTCAGTGGTTGGTCTTTAATTTAAATTTTGTGAGAAGTATGACAGAATTGAGAAGGAAAATTTTAAACTAGCTCATCATTTTGATATCTAGCCATTGAGCTGTACCAGACAGGTACAAACTACGACTCGAGTACACCTAATCCGCCATTGGCCGAACTATGTTATGCTCGCACGTCGCGTCCATGGTTCGGACACCATGGACGGCGACGTGCGAGCATAAACTACATAATTATGTAGGCAATCCCCTTCTTTTAGATACTATTATTGGTTCGGCCGACTGCGTACGAGCATAGTTCGGCCGATAACGTGTTGGGAGTAGGTACGTGTCGTGCTAGAGTAAAAATAAAATCCAGATTCATACGTCTTGTTGGAGGATAAATCGAACAGATTACGTGTGACTCCGGATTTTTAATTTGTCTGTCTGTGATGTCTTGTTTCTACCTTTTTAGTTAACTTTTTGTCGTAATTAGGTTTTAGTTTTAATAACTTTGCAGTGGCAGTGGTGGCCCAGTGGTATCGGCCCCGATTGAGCAGTGGTGGCCCAGTGGTATCGGCCCCGACTTACGAGGGTTCGAACCCAAGCAGGCGCTTTACTTTGTGTAAATAATTTCATCACCACTGCTCTCAAAACGGTGAAGGAAAACATCGTGAGGAAACCGGCATGTCTTAGAACCAAAAATTCGAAGACTTGTGACATCTACCAACCCGCACTGGGCCCGCGTGGTAGATTACGGCCCACTCCCTCTCTCAGAGAGGAGGCCTGTGTCCCAGCAGTGGGAACATTAATAGGCTGATTATGTATGTATGTTATGTTTAATAACTTTTATTTTTATTTAAATTATTTTGGGATTGTAATCTTCTATTATTTCCTTGGTTACGGCATCATGCGTGAACGGCTGGACCAATTTCGCTAATTCTATTTTTGTTGTGTTTGTTATAGTGCGGAAAAGGTTCTTAGGATAGGTAGGTGAAGTTGGGGTAGGTAGGCATGCAAATAGGTAGGTATATAAGTAGGTAGGTAGGTAGGTATGTAGGTAGGTAGGTAGAGTAGGTAGGTAGGTAGGTAGGGTAGGTAGGTAGGTAGGGTAGTTAGGTAGGGTAGTTAGGTAGGGTAGGTGGGTAGGGTAGGTAGGTAGGTAGTTAGTTAGGGTAGGTAGGTAGGGTTTGTAGTTAGGTAGGTAGATAGGTAGGTGGGCCGTAGATAAGTACTTAGTGCTGTGCCGTGTGAAGCCGGATCGGGCAGTTAGTATAATAATATATTTTTGAAATGTGCTAATTAAGCCTTTTCATGGATGCCAATCAAGGCATTATTAAAAAAGAGTTATTTTTATTCATAACTATAATTTTATTATGTCCTTTGAGGGCGCCATATTCATCATTTAATGTGACGTCACATAGCCTATAACCAGCGGGCAATCAAGACGCTTCCAATGATACCTCATTTTTCTAATTACGAGCAGTTTAGAAGTTACGAGGTAATAGATAAACATACATACATACCGGTCAAAATCATAACCCTCCTTTTTGCTTCGCCTTAGTCGGGCAAAAAAATATGTTTTAGTTAGATAATATAATATTATTGGTAAACTTTGACTATGAGACGGATAGCGATTGTGTTTTCACAGGGCGCTAGTTCTATTAAACATAACCTTGACTCAAATCAAATACATTTTTGAAATGACTACAATAGGGCATGCAAATACATAATTTAAAAATTCTGAATTACGCACGAAAACTCTGAATTCAATCAGAAAATAATTAATTTCTAATCGTTCCACCTGAATGCTTTATTGTTGTCAAGTGTCTGTAAAGGATTTCTTAATAAAATTTGGCTCAAAGTAAGGCGTCTTTATTAGAAGTCAGATTGATTTGACGTTAATAATATCATCTAAATTCTTAGGTAGGAATATTGAAATACTACTGTACCAGATGTCTAACGTAAATGAGTAAAAGGAGTATCTAAAGCGGGAAGTTATATACAGGGTGAAATATTATTCGTTGGCAATCTCTTAAGGGGTCATTGTACTCATCATTATGAAGGACCAGGCTGTTCCCTACATTTTGATGAGCTATGCGAACATAATGTAGGGAACAGCTGATGTTTTTTCACGATTTCAGGCTTTTTTCTCAACTTGCAGGAAACTATGCAAGTAGCTTGAAGCTACTTGCATAGTTTGCTGCAAGTTACAGGCATTTGTATTTGCGGCTTATCGGTCGAATCAGGTGGGGTTATGTAATTTCTGGGAAGAAAGTGTGAGTTTATGTTATGTGTATTTACAAAAAAAAAAAAATACAAAAGGCATAAAGGGCAGATCAAGTTTGCAGTACAACATGTGAAAAAAAGCCCTGTCCAATCCCTGAGAGTGTTCTTAGGTATCGTACTGAGAGTCTATTTATGTGGTAATTTTCACAAAAAAGAAAAAAATTTACGCCACATTTTAAAGGGGAATTTTGCGGGGTTATATATAATATAATAACATAAGGCGGAGGCGCGGGCGGCTGTCGTTGAGCGGGTAAAAATTTGCAAATATTGGATTTTGGGTCAAAATTACCCCAAATTCAAAAATGTGAATTTTAAATAGCATTATTATCTTTTTATTTTCCATTATTTTTTATAACTTTTTGGTAATGTTATTGATCTATACATGTGCGCCTTTCGGATTGGACAGAGTTTTTTTTACATAATTGTATATTTAAGTGAGACTAACAGAATCGACGATTAGCTACAAACAAATAGAAATAATATAAGTTTTAAAAATGGCAAGTTCATTATACACCAAATAAATAAATCAAGAAAAATTTCAAATAACAGAATTTAAATTAACAAAACCGGAAAAATTCAAAAGAAAATGCACATTATATAGTTTCCATTACGTAAGCACCTGCCAAGAAAGAATTCTTCACAATACCTAATGGGGTAAAAAGGGATAGAATTTGTTTTTCACGGACATCGCCCCGGGGCAAGCTAGTATAGTAATGGTGCTTCGTTGCAATTTGTAAGACCCTTTGAATCATTACATTTTCGACATGGCTTGCTTGTATAGATAGAAACAGGTAATAAATAAGAACGTATTAGGCGAACTTTGACTTTACCTTGTTAGGGTTGTCACGTTTAGGAAAATTATTTTATTTAAAAAAAAATTGGTTTATAAAAAAACTCTGTCCAGGGTTCGATTCCCAGGCTGGGCAAAGTGTTGTTGGGTCTTTCCATTGGTTATTTCTCTGGATTTGCGCTCCTTATTACATGAGACTTATACATAACTGGCGAAATGTGGGTATACTACAGGTACACCTCTGCTTAACCGTTCGGGGATTATAAGCGCGATCTTATGTTTGTATGTGAGCAAACCCTAACATGGTCATTTTCTGATAATACTAATTGTAAGTATAATGATGAGGTTAATGACATAACCTAGAAGAAGAACGAAAGAACATGTAATTTTTTTTTTATATTTAAGTATAATAAAATTATAACTATAAGGTTGCAATTTAGACGTTTTTCTAAATAGGACGTGCAAATATTTCATTTTTTACACTGAACATCGTGAAAAATCCTGGTGATGGACTGAAATCACCAACGCGAAATGTTACAAACATAGATAACAATCTATGCTAGTACATTTCACTAAAAACAAATGTATTTTTTTAGTAAATTAGTTCAGAATACGTAGTGCCAGCCCTACGCACAAATATATTTTCACGTTAGCAGGTAAAACGGATTGGGTAGCAAAATGAAGTGAGGTTTTGTGTTTCTAACATTTTATTACTCGAGTTTAGAGATGGGAACGAATAGCCATGGTACTTCATTTTAATTTTGTTTTTTAGTAGCGCCAGCCGTAGTTTAGGACTAGTGTTGTCCGTTTATATTCGGGAGGTAATTTTAATTCTCTAATAAAATGTGGGTCTTATATAATCCTACTTCTATAGCTTTCTATTTCTATACATTTACAATTATTAAAGTATATTGTGTCTGTACAATATACTTTAATAATTGTAAATGTATAGAAATAGAAAGTTAAACTACTAAACTACGTAACAGATTTTCATGCAGTTTTCAAAATAATTTTGAGAATAATATTCCGGAAGGTTTATGTGCATAATACATTCATAATAAACAATAAAAAAAACAATCTGCCTAGCCTTTTCCCACCTATTTTAGGGTCAGCTTCCAGTCTAACCGGATGCAGCCGAATACCAGTATTTTACATGGAGCTCGACGCGACGCTCCAAAACCCGGTTACTGCATGGTTAATATGATACCCCTTGGTAAGACTAGTTGTCAGATTTTCGGGCTTCTGTGGACCTGTAACGACTGTGAAAGATTCGAGATTGGCAGAATAGTCGACATCTGCTTTACTTGCCATTTAATAAGAATAGAATAGACTGTGAAAGATCCACGAATGACAGCCGGGACTAACGGCTTAATGTGCAGGAGGCACGGAGGACTCTCGGTATGTAAAAATGGTCACCCATCCACGAACCAACCCCGGCAAGCGTAGCTTAACCTGATGTATGTTTAATACATTTATATTAAACATATAAAAAAAAACTAGGATAGGAATTTTGGAATGTTGTAAGTCAAGTAAAAGCTTAGCATATTTTTAGTTGGACGGAGCCGCAGGCTTTTCAGAATACCTAAGTTATCTTGGGTACACAAGACTTGTTATTCTGTAGCCTAATTATTTTCTGTAAACTATTTTCTTCCGAAATTCTTGGAAATGTTTGGCATTTATTTTAATTCCTTATCATTTCTAGACAAGTTTACTAAATTATGTTCAGCGACTTTGTACGTAGCTAAGTATATTTAGGTAGGTACTTATGTATTTGTGGTCTAAATCTTAATTAAATTGTTTTCTCCTTGGAAAAACATAGGATCCTATTTCTTAGTATTTTTTTAACGAAACCATATTTTCATAACAAATATGTAGGATGGTACAAAACGATGGTTTATTAACGATGTTTGTGGAAGCTACTTAAGTTCAAAATAAATCGGTCAGTGATATATTCAGTCGTTTATTAAGTAGGTAGTAAGAAAGAGAAAGAAGCCTTATGTAAGGATGAGATGGAGTGTTATAACAATCTGGTTAGCTTTCTACTTAAGTTTTGTAATTAGGTTACAAAATCGTTCCAGTTACACAAATCTCGCGACGTGCCACCAAAACGAAAAAAAAAACACACCTATAGAAAGTTTTTAGGGCGCTAACTTATTACGTCACGTCCGAACTTAAAACGGGCCATTACTCCAAGTGAGAAGTCTTTAAAATTTAATTTTCAAAATGTTTACTGTGAAATAATTTTATTACCGCAGACGGCAGCTTTGGGTGATTATAATGACAAATGTTTTACAAAGGCGGCCTGCTTTCTCCAAGTAACAATTTTTGAATGAATAACTCCTGAAACGCTTCGTTTGCACGACAAAATTATTTATGCTCTCATAACAATAGACGGACTATTTCTTAGGGCTGCTATTTAATTTTGTCCCGATCTGCACAAAATTCAGTTATATCACAAAAAGTAATCGTGTCGTCTTGCCTGCCCAATGCATTGACACAACCGCGCCAGAATATGTGCAAGACCACAGATTTAGAGTAGGCTAGATACTGCAACCCGTCCGACCAAGCGTGCACATTTCGTATTCATCATTATATTAGTATTATTTTATAAAATAATAACTGTCTAATTGTGGTGATAAAATAGAAAAAAAAAATTGTTTCTATTGTCCCAATTCAAGAAATTATTATTTCAAAAGATTTACCTGCAGGTGGCAGGTAAATCTTTTGAAATAATAATTTATAAAATAATAGTTCTTTGGGGTGAAAGCAGCGCCATCTCAAAAACTATGTTCACTGGCTTGGTTAGTTTTCATTTCATGAAATAATATTTTTTCTGATATTATGTCTGACAAAGATATTAAAAATAAACATCAGCGACTGAAGTAAAACAAAAAAATTCAATAAATTTTATTATATTTCTACCCGCGACTTCATCCGCGTGAAATTTCTTGTTTCTCACATATCGCGGGCGCTTGCGCTGTTACTTCGTTTTCGCTTAGCGTATTTTCTAACTTTTTATTTATTTAACACTTTAAGCACACAAATGTACAGAGGCGGACTTAATGCCATAGGCATTTTCTACCAGTCAACCTTTGGGTGATGCAGAGACAAACACCTTTTTTACTTTTGCTCGGCTCCTAAGGGTCATAGCATGACGTTAATCAACCTTGATTATGAAACTATTTAGTTGGATAAGGATTAATATCATGATACGAATATCGATTCGTTGATTCGTACGAAGTTAATTTATTTCAAATACATTAACATCGTGCGAATCGCCTCAAGAAAAAAATAATATTTAAAAATGTAGATTCGCCCGTTTCGGGCGATTAATCAATAAGCCTTCTGGACCCGATGGATGGATGAAATGATAAGGCAACGTTGCGGTGCCAAGAAGATGTAGTGACAACAATTTAAAAGAGTACTTAGATGGTTTGTTCATGTTGAGAGGATGATTTCATTCATCCTCTCCTCTTTGCTTCCGAACTGAATGATTTTGCTTATCCATTGCGCCATATGTTCGAAAAATTTGTCTGTTCAACAACGTAATTATCGCAATGAATGTTGTTGAATTGTCAAAATGAAAATCATTGCTACTGTAAGTGTGTTAGGTACGCAATTACCCCGCAGTATAACCAATATTCAAAGTACCACGAATTTTAGACATTAAGTTTCATTTACACAGGCGTTGAACTTACAGGCGTTTAACTTAACTTACAAGTTACAACAAAGTTACTTCGCTCTCACTCTACCTGTTGTTCGGTGGTGATCTTCAACTTTGTAATAGTATTTACAATTAGTGTTAGAAACGTTTCAAGTTTAGCTTTGTCCGTGTGGATACCGCCGCCCGCTAGGGTTATTTAGATGACATTATTCTGAGGTTAGCTTTTTGTATGAAGACTTAAGTAATGCATTTTATTACCTACCTACATTTGTTGTAGGCGAACGCAAGGGTAAGAGCGTACGTACACAGTGCACGCCTAGCGCCCGAATAGTGAGTGATGCGCGCACGGTTTCGTGTCGAAAAATTTTGCTCTCGTGTGATTTCGACCCAAGAAAACTGGCATGATTCTTTAACCTAAAATTCGATGACGGATGTCACATCATCCGCCAACTTGTGGTCAACCCTACACTGAAAAAAATGCAGACTAACTAAGATACATTTTCTCTTAGTTGGGATTAAAATGCTTGGAATAATGAATAATCTGTTCACTTTATACAAGATACCATAGTTGCCAGAACAAATTAATTTTATTTATATCAACAATATGCACATGCACAGTTTATTCAACAGTCTTTGTTACATCAAACATAGCACGTTTGATTTTACCTCAAAACTTTTTTACATCAAAAAATAATTTAAGTTCATGGTAACAAGCAACTTGTTAGCATTAAATCATATAAATCATAGTTTTTAACAACGAACATGTTTGATTAAATAGCCTGCTTAGTTAAATATAACAAGATCAGTGGTCACATCTAATAACTCTTTGTAATGACAACAAAACGCAACGCTCCCCGCGCTTTTCCAACCCCCACTTGCTCATAGAGTAAACTAACTTCGCGGTCTTCGCGCGCCGGTCGACTTGTCAAAACACAGAGCGCTATCAGCGCTATTGTAATACTGGTGTCAAAACTCAAAATGCGTACGATAATAATTATGTAGGACTAGGATAAACACGCTGTGGTCCTTATGGCTATCTGTGCAGGAGTGCAGGTTGACCGGCGTGTCTTATGTTCCAAGAACTGCACAGGTGTATACGCGAAGCCACACGCCTAGGGTCGGTGCCAATATTAGTGAATTAACTATTTACATACCTATTTAAATACTGGCGAGTGCTTTATACACAATGGAACACATGGAAGAAGTGGTCGAATTATTAAAGACATGGAAGCAGCCCGATCTCATCCCAAAATTTGCAGGTAAGATAAAACATACAGTAGGTAACCATAATACCTAGGTAGGTATACTATGAATGCTATTTGTCAGTAGGTACAGGAAATTTGCAGCCTGCACCATTGATTTTGAACACTTAGTAGCACTCACAAACTTACTGATTTTTTACAGCTACAGCGGTTAGGAGTTCTGTGAACTAAAGGAAAGAGAAACAGAGAGGAAAGCCCTGCACCCTCACCTTCACCATCTCCTAAATAGCAACAAAGCAACACACTGGATGAAAATGTTGAAGTTGATTTACAGTGGCTTCGAAATTCATCAGAAACTTGGAGGCTGACGGAAATAAAATGGAAAAACACATTCAAATATCGAATAATGCGTCTTCACAACAATAATAATGACTAGACTTTGGAATCTTATACGAACGAATACCCAGTGCTAATAGAAATAAACCGCAAGTTTATACTCTGGTAAGGCTTGCCCCAATATTATATTTTTTATACATGTAATTTGAGCTATATTTTGTCAATTTAATGTTAATAATTATATTGTGTTCTGTTTTGTGTTTTTTAGTTGAACATTGACTTTGAGGCGGCCTATGGAGACCAAACACATAATTTGTTTGATTATTGCAAAAATTTAAATATTGGAATTATTAAGAAATAGAAAATCAAAAATTTGCATTTGGCCAGGATCTAATCTCTCTATCTGATTGTAAGTATATTTTTCTTCATTCATTTAGCGGCAAAATTTTAGCCTATACACATCCCATAGCTGGGCATACAGGGCATAGGCCTTCTCGCAGAGGGCTTGAGCTGCTTGTCCCCCATGCTAACCAGTTGCGGATTGGAGGCTTCCCTTTGAAGCCTTTGTACCTATTTTAATGTGACTCTTTCAAAACTTGAACTATCTGAAAAACCAATGGTCTATATAATTATTCTTTTATTTCAGCACCTAAAGAAGAAGATAAAAATCTTGCAGCATTTTTGGCAATTAAACAGAAGAAAAAACAAAAAAAAGTCCGAGCCTAGCTGCGGCTGTAAATCATCTAAGGCAGAAACGCGGTATGCATTCATCAAACATTTAAGATCTGATGTGATCTGACGCTGAAATCGGTCAGTCTATTGAACTTCGGCTAAAAACATTACAGAATAAAGAGGCAACATCACAGCCTTGCATAATTATTGGTGAGTCATTAAAAGATTAAAAGATATCTGATAAAAAAAGCTCGTAACTCTAATTTAATTTTTTTTAATATTTTATTATTGTTATATTGTTAGGTTTCGATATTGCAGACTATATTAAGACTGGTTAATAATAATTAGGTATCTGGTTAAGCTAATTCTATTTTTAATAACTTTATAAAGTTTTATTGTACATGTACACACGGCTACACATCAAGCTATACATTTCCAGTTTAAGGTGACCTCGCATTGCTACAATTTTGGATATCGTTTACAATGCGAGATCACCATAAACTGGAAATGTATAGCTTGATGTGTAGCCCAGCTGCGTACATAATTTGTTATTTATCATGGTGACTTGTTTAGTATGCTGTGTTCAACTTTTAATAAGTTTTTTGTATAATTCAAATAGTCTGGATTCTAATGGGACAATTATTATTGCAAACATTAGAATTTCGATGTGTTTATTTTTTTATTTTTGCTTATTTGAAGAACTAGAAGCAAAGGAAAATGTAAAATTTCATAACTTTTTGTCATAACGTGCAATATAAATATTCTGAGCAATGGAAAAGTATGTTATTCTATAAGATGTAAATTATATTGAATGTAAGTATTTTGTGTAATGTGTTCTGCATAAATAAATTAAAAATCAAATATTGTTGTTTGATTGCCTATTAATACCTATTTTCATGTTTCATATTTTTTATACAAGGTCTAGAGGGTTAACTTGATGTGGATCGTCACGCTATGTTATTAAAAATATCTGCGTAGGGGATGCTGAAATTAATTGACGGTTTATAGCAAATATTAAGGTTTCCTCAAAAAGTTTTCATGATAAGCATACAAGAAAACATTTTGATTTAAGCTTAATATTTGCCATAAATCTATATTTAATTTTAGCGCTCCTGCGCGGATTTTTTTAATTTAGTGTAACAATTTACCACAAAGATGTTAGTCATTATAAAAAAGTAGGTTCTCAACCATAATTATTACAATAAAGTTACTTTGTTGATTTGTGCAAAAGATACTGACTTGGATTGACAAATAGAAGTAGTTCATATGACAACGGTTCATGTTTACGTTGAATACGAGGTTAGTTGCATTAATCAGGATAGCACAGTTATTTGGTGCAAGATCTTAGTTGAAACAACATAAGAATTTCATTGATCTAATAACGTTTCACAGACGTATCGTGCAAGATCTTAGTTGAATCTACAAGTTTAGTGTGTTAATGTGACAATGTTTCATTGTTAAACTGGCCAACATTTGAGCTAAATTAAACAACTACCCGTAATTAAACCAATGCATTACTTAGTAGACGGAACTATGATAATTTAACAAAGTTGTCATAGCTTCAGAAGTCAAGATCTTGTTAGGCTCGTATGGAGTCAAGATGTGTGATCACATTAAACAAGATGTTTATTAAAATAAACAATTTTTTTTTTCAGTGTAGTGATGGATAATGGCTCTGTGAGAAGAGGTCTGTGTCCCAGCAGCGGGAAAGTTATAGGCTGATTGCATTACACCAAGACTTACTTAGGTATGTAAACTTAATATAAATAATATTCGGAAGTCCTTTCTCTATCAAAGTTAATTCTACCAAGGGTTCAAGATTCGATTTCAGCTGTATTTTCGAGAAAATTGTGAATGTAGGTATTCCTACTTTCACAAGTTTCCCGAGTTTTTTTGTTTTTTCAGTGTATTATCAGGGTGTGCTAAGAAGTTGGTTGATAAAACAGTGAGTCATCGAGTTGTCTATCTATTGATACACTATTCAATTTCCATCATAATTATTCACTTTCAGGTAAAATAACGAAGCATAACCGGGGTCAAATTAAATTAGCTGACTAAACTACACAGATGATTATGATAAGTATAGACACCTAAACACGACAAAGCAAAACTTTTTCTTTTTGAAACTCATATTTCAAGTATATACTGGGTCAACGACCGCACGTTATGTAATACTCGTAGAAATTTAGAGGTTTTTATTGTTTTATCGCGTTCAGATATTGATAGATACAAATCACGTCTATGAAGTTTCGCTGGCTAATTTAATATTTTTTTTATTGATTTCAATGAGTGTGTCTTAGTTTAGTTTGAGACCTCATGGGTTTGTCTCAATACATAATTTTTCTTTCTTTCTTTCTTTCTTTCTTTCTTTCTTTCCTTATAAATTGGCGTTCACCTTTAACATACTTTTCGAGGCTCCGAGTGGTCTCGATATGTAATGGATAGTCACTCATCCACGGCCCGACCTTGGCAAGCGTAGCTTAACCTTCCATCGTCCCGTGCGGCTGTTATTATTTAGCCACGAGTCCCTCATTAAAATACAACCAAAGTACACTTTGTAAACAAGCATTTTTACAAATTAGAGGGTTATAAATCCAAGATAAGAATGCTTGGAAACATGCTGGTCCTGCTCCATAGGACAATTTAGAGTCTAGACAAAATCAAACTGGTTGCTAATTTAATTGTATAATTTATATATTTTTATTATAATAATATGACATTGATTTTTACATTCTGTGATTACTTCCTCACACACTGATTAATTGTATTTTAGGAAAATCGTCTATAATTATAATTATGACTAATGTTTGTACCTAAATATGTGAGCACCTTTCTATCATCCATCTATCACATAATTCGTTTATTTGGCATTGCTTCATTTGTCATTCTTTTTACCTATTGTGGTATAGTAATTTTGTTTTAGGTGACTTCACATTTATAATTATTTATATAATTAATAATTACAAAATATTGTAAAACATTATAAAAGAGTAACGGTGCAGTTTCTTGCCCATTTTTCTCGATACAAAAACTACCTTTTGGAAGTGGCGACTAGATTCAATTTTTTTTTGTAAATCTTTGACGTTCAAAAGTGCCTAATTGTAATAAATTATTTGTCTTTGACTTTGAAACACAACATAGAAAAACACCACATCACATTGTACAATTATGGAATTAACTATCTCAAATTCTCAATGATATAATCGCCAATGAGTCGTAAACAGT
This sequence comes from Conistra vaccinii, assembly GCA_948150665.1. NCBI lineage: Eukaryota > Metazoa > Arthropoda > Insecta > Lepidoptera > Noctuidae > Conistra > Conistra vaccinii. The sequence continues at coordinate 3,252,646 of OX411324.1, forward strand.
GCGTTAGTAAAACCAAACAAGATTTGCACCTCATTCAACACACCGCTGCAGCATGAAATGGTTTGTGTAAACCTTGTTTTAAAGCACATAAATAGTGCAGGCTCTTAACATTTTCCATTTACTTTATTGCACAAGAACTTTTCCCTGGCATCGCTGTGGACATAAAACTGTAGGTGGTCTAAAATAATGAGTTAGGTGTTTTAGTTTCGGGCTTGAGCGTAAGGCGCGGGACATATACAAGTGGCAAGGGGCGCGAGCGAGGCGCGGGCGAGGCGTGGGCAAGGTGTGAGCGTGGCGACGACGGTGTGGCGTGGGCGTTGCGCCGCCCATAAAAAAATGCGACTCTCAGTTACGTTGCTTACCAATATTACATTTACTAGTTCTGTCCAAGTGCGCTTTGTTATTAATATCCTAATTATTATTATAAATTTATTCGAACCTCTCATTCCACCAGTAGCAACTAAATATATCAGTGAGCCTAGCACAAACGCGCTAAGTAAACGTAATGTGAAGAAGTACTCGTTTCGCACATAACTTTATATAATAAACAAAAACTGAATGCTTTACGAGTATAAGTGTTATACACTTATAAAGCATTCAGTTTTTGTTTATTTCTTTGGATGATACGAATAGTACTTGTCGCATTTTAAACCAAAATTCTTTAAGATAGTTGTATAATTGTCGCCTTAATTTTTTTGTGTACGGTACTAAAATGTCAAGATCATCATTCACCGTAATCAAATTACAACTCAAAGAGATACTGAGCCAATAAATTTTACGACCGCTCATTAATACTTAATTCCAATTTCGTACTGCAGCTAAAACCGTTTTAAAATTTCCATATAACACTTAGTAGAATTAAATGTGTCTACAAAATTCAATTTGGATGAATTTTACAGTCGTCTTAAATTCTGAGGGATGATAAAAGATCCTCTTACAATTATTTTTAAGGAGGCTTTTTGCCGTAATTACGGTCGTTTTCCTACTGTTTTCCGGAGAATATCTTTTTGGTGTTCTTAATCTTTTTTACCCCGTTTTATCTTCTCGAGTAATCTGTGTCATTTATCTTTGTGAAAGAGAAAAATATAAAATTAATTGGTTAATATAGTTAATTCATCGGTTTCGAATTCTTATTTACTTGCTTTTTTTTAATAAAAACTTATAATAAATATAAGTAAATATCTCGAATAGGATTTGAATTTGGTATGAAAAATAATGTTTTTATAGAAATAAAATCACTGTTATTTTATAGTAATAAAAATACTGTGTATTACAGAAAATAATCACACTACATAAAAATTCGATACCTAAACATTTGCGCCGTACAGGAAACAAGCCCACGACCCGCAGTAACAGCAGCCAATTACTAAACCACAACGCCAACAAAACTTTTACTGAAAATCGTTCAAATATTTTTGGTTCAACCAGCTTTCCCTAACTCAGCTAATCAGACTTAAAACTCAGAACAAACAAGGTTTCATGACATTATTCATCTAACTTGTAAAGAAGCAATCTTTTGTTGGGACTTTCAGCCCTACCGTAATTGCTTTAAGTTGGTTGTAGATTAAAATATGATAAGGCTGTCGTGAAAAAACAACATAACACAGTCATATTTGGGAAAATAAGGTATAGTTTTTTGTAGTTTTTTTCTTGTCTGGTTATTTAAAAGCCCCCAATTCGATAAATATGGGTACCGAAATAAATTGTGGTAATAGAGTATACATTTATTTATAAAATATGTTGAGTATACATCTATATATATAAAAATAAATCCCTATTTCCTTGGTCATGAAATTGTAATTGAAATTGTTTATTCTGTAAATAGGATATCGGAATCACGTCATGGCATCACGCGTGAACGGCTGGACCAATTTCGCAAATTATTTTTTTTGTTGTGTTTGTAAGGAGATAGTTCTTAGGATAGGTAGGTGAAGGTAGGGTAGGTAGGTTTGTAGGTATGCAAGTAGGTAGGTATGTATGTTGGTAAAGTGAGTATGTAGGTAGGATAGGTAGATAGATATGTATGTATGTAGGTAGGTGCGCCGTAGATAAGTACTTAGTGCTACCCGTGCGAAGCCGGGGCGGGCAGCTAGTTTATTTATAAAAGTTAAGTGACGTACAAACGTCAAAAATGTATGGTTAATCAGGTGCTAATCAATACTTATATTTAAGCAACTTTTATCCCCTAAATTGCTGTAATATTCATATTTGTAAAACCAAAATATATCACCAATCATTACAACAAGGTTTGGTTATTACAGTTTATTCGGGTTTTACTACAGAAACTTTCTAGCATTGTATCTAGAATAATCATAAAATGTGCCTTTTTCTTAAATTGTGGGACTGCTATGATAATTCGCAACAAAAATACGATATTGATCCCAAACTAACTTACGCATTTGCACTAACAACGGAATTAAACGCAACTCAAACAAAACCCGTATATAAACTAAAACTTAGTCTCCTATCCAAACTACATGAAAAACCTCAGCGATATTATTCTTAGAGCGGAAACTAATAAAATGCTTGCGCGGCAAGCTTCGAATAACTGACAGCATTATGCAACATGTATTCATTTTGTATGGTATGAACGAAAATATATACGGGGCATACAAGTTCTTGACACTACGGTACCTACTAGAGACAGAATATTATTATAACTGAGTGTTTAAAATACTTGCACTGTTTTGTATTGACCTATTCATTGCGTACTACGTTTTGAACGGTAAATAATTTTGACAGCACTTAGGTATTGTTAGAGGAATTCCAATATGTCCTAAACCGTTATGGAGAGATGCGGTAAGGTGATGAAAATGATGTGTTTGTATTAACCTCATACTAATACGCTTGGGAGATGTAACGTTAAATTCCACGGATATCGTACAATTCCATAATTTCCTTCGATTATTAGCTTTTCAACAGAGAATCTTCAATGAACATAATACCTATAAAATGTGTCTTCCAAATACCGTGGCTTTCCTTTTTTGGTTTAAGCTGCTCGTTGACGGTCATTGAAGCCGTTAGTTACCTAGAAATCAAAACTATGGCCTTTATAAACAAGTTGCTGATTTGGTCACCTACATCCGTCAAGAGGGTGATTCTACCAGTCATACTAAACAACTTTCGCTATGAAATTCAAATTCAATTCGTAAAAAAAAACATACAGATGTCTACTATTGTATAGGATTTTTTTTCTTTTTTTCGCCGAGTCTAACATGAGTTTTATAGCAAAAAAAGGGGTGATTCTACCCGTCATACGTTCAGTATGACGGGTAGAATCACCCCCTTGACAGATGCCAGTGACTAAATCATCACCTTGTGAGTATGTGATCGGATTACGTTCTAGTATTTTATAATGCAAGCTACATTATTATATAAAAGTAAAACTAGCTTTTACATAATAGTAGTGTGGCCGTAATGTTCCTCATATTATATTTCTCGATCTTTGAAGCACTTTTATGTGCCGCGCTAATGGCACCGAGGGGAGCTTTTCTTTCAAGAGGGGAATATTTAAGCATATGGCGTGCATCCCATTTGTGAGTAGTGAGGATGTAATATATAAGCCTTACGCCGATCCCCTTCATAATATTAAAGTAGGGAGAAGTTTTTTATTGCAACATGCATTAGGAGATATTGGTTATTACGTGGCAAGTTTTCTTACAGAGAAATGTCATATAAGATAAGTTACCTTAGTATTTATTTGGTTCTCAATCATACCACGGATTTTTTTGTACATATTTTAATAATATAAATTACGCCTGTATAGAAGGGTCCATATTGGCGTGTGCTAGCTATCATTATAGTAAATATATTTTATTTAATGTTTTGTGTTAAGTAATGTAAACTAAATTTGCATACTACTGTATAGAATCAAGTTTTTTTCTAACTGAACAAACAGCTGTGCTGCTGGGGAGTTTGTTGCGCCACTTCTTCTTCCCAGCAAAAGCACTGGGAAGTGGTGAAGAACGGGCGTTTTCGGGGGACTGTCTTATGTAATTTTGACAATTACATAAGACAGTCCCCCGAAAACGCCCGTCCTTCACCACTTCCTAGCGCGTTCGAAAAGTGCTGATTCTCAGTCTAATTCGAATAAATGACTTTTGAATTTGAATTTGGTACAAAATATAAAAAAAAATTATGGAATAATAAAATTAGGAATATAAACAACTACTTAGTGGAAATTCCACATCAACGGTTAGCAAGCAAATCAGTCTGCATATTGTAAACAAAATAGTAACACTAACTAAACTGTGGGAGCAAACATTCTATATTTCAAAACAAAACTAGACACTCGTCACTAATTCCCCCAATATAGTACCAAGTAATAGAAATAATAAATAGAAGAAGTTCCACTAAATCGTCAATAAAATTGAAAATTGTACCATGTTTAATAACGATTGCAATAACAATTGCATGTGGATCATGGTCTTGAACTCTTGATACAGAAAGAGTATCTCATGAACTCGGCCCGATTTCTTTAGATTAGGTTCCTCTTTCTGGAGTTCTGCAATATTTTCGATAAGGAGGAGTTACAATTATCTTTCTAGCCTTCTGCCTAGTAGGTAATGTAATTAAAAGTAAAAATTAAAAGTAAAATATAAATTTGCATGTTGGGGATCAAAAGCTCGATGTTATGATTTGCAATAAGTTACTTGGTTTGGTCATAGCAAGTACACCGACTCTCTTGATGCATTCTTTAATAATAATTATGAAAGAAAGAAAGAAAATACGTTTATTTGCGGTAAAAAGAAATAAAAACACGAAAATAACAATTTTGGGGATAATATGCGTCACATCCACGCAAAACGGCCATCGCTCAGCATAATGCTGCGACCCTATGCGAGAAAGAGCCCCAGCGCTGGTTGTTATGAAATCTATTGTTACCAATATTGGTTTTACTTTCAGTTGAACTTCTGTTACTATATTTTTTGTATTCATAGTATCTCTCATAGTTGCTCAATGTATTTATAAGCTCGGTTTATTTTGCTGGCGCGGCAAACATTAGTGGTGTTTTCGTTGTTTTATTAGAGAGTGCATGTCTTGACGATGGTTCATTGTTTTGCGAGAAATTTACGTGACTATGAATATACAGTCAAAGCACCAACGGTGTACGGTAAACATGTCTGTGGTAGAATATTAGCCTAAGATTTTACTTGCGCGTGCGCGAAATTTTCCTAAGAGAATTACAGGCAAATATTGTGAAGGTACTAGAATTGTTGTAGAACTTGCTAAAATAAACGGGAATATTGCTAAGAAGCAAGTTTGTCTAGATATTTTAGAAGAATAATTTAAGAATTTCGGTGAACCTAAATTCGGTAAAATAGCTTGAAGGCGTTTGAAAATTTGTTACGAAAAGTGGTCGAATTCAGAGATGAATTTTTGTGCAGACAAACACAGATGAAAAAAACAGCTTGTTGGTGTGTGATAATTGAACAGACAAATGACAGTGCCTGAGTTTGCTAACACACCTTTTAAACCTAGGTATATAATAGGATGAATAACCTAGGATACAGAAGGGGAGCAACAATCCATGGGCTTGGCCAACCATTATTACAAAAATACTTTATTCGCATAAAAACAAAAAAAAACAAACGAACCAGCAAAATCCGTCTTCATACTGCATTCACAAAACAGAACGAGAATATAATGATAATGAATTATACACGGAGCTGCCAGCACCCCTTAAAATAGCTTCATAAGACAAAACTAAACAACGTGCCGCGTACTACGGAATGAAGATAAATTAATTTAACGTCAGCCCTTATTTACATAACGGCATCAAGTATAAGGGAGCTGGAGTGTAGGACTTGGTTATATACGAGAAGATGTCTTTATTTTGTGAGTAAGTTGGTTTATATGGTAGGAGGCAGAGGGATAAAACGGATCATTGAATGTTCTCATTATTGTGCTTAAGTTTGTTAAATTTATTTAGTTTCAGTAGTGGTTTTGGTTGACATCACCCCGTATGTGACCCGCCACAAAAAGGAATGCTTTTCAAAGAGAAAGCAATGCTCGCAATAAAATGGTGGTCTCACACAAGACCTTGGTCTTAGACTTGTCTCATAGTTCTATCGACGTTGGTAGTTCGGTTTTGTCTAATAGGTATGAGGCTCATAAAAAAATCATAGAAACAGATAGTATTCTTTAAAAAAAAACAAACACGAGGCAGTCTGGGACTGCCGATTGAAGTAAAAACTAAGTAACGCCATCTATCGAAAATGTCAGGAATTTATGTGGCTTGCTGTCAGTACAAGAACAAAAGCTTAGCTCCATTAAAAAAAAAAAAACAGAGCGCTGTCAACAAAAACTTGAACGTCTTACGAATTTTCAATCAGGTCACGTGTCCTGACGCGAGTTTAACATTTTTCCCCATCCCAAAAAAAGTGCACAACGGCGCTAAAGAAGTTTTCACTTCAAAAGTATCTTAAGATCACACAAATTATTAAAATGCGAAAAAATATCAGGTGCAGACGACATAGCACTTGTCGATTGACATAAAATTCGCCAAAATTATTACAAATTGATGGAATCAGGTGACTTAGGAAATCCATTGTCAACTCAGTAGTGGTCGGGGAAGATCCGAAGATCCCAAGTTTGCTCACCTCAACGATTAAGTTCAAATTAATTGACTCAAAATTGCTAAATTACAACTCCGGTGGCAAGAAGTGTACTCGTTGGGGGTAAACGAATTTAAGTAATTAGCAACTCTTCTTGGAAAGCTGGGGTTGTACGGTTTTACCTTTCCGGATTGTCGCTTTTAAAGTGGGGTGAACTTTGAACGCGTGTGAATATTTACGTGGGGTGTGTGGCTGCCATTAAAGACCGATTACTGAAGGCAATTGGAATTTGTTTCGAAGAAAATGGAGGTAAACGGGTTTAATGTTAGTACTTACGTTAAAAAGGGGGATGATTTATGAGCTATGTAAAAATAATACAGCAGTAATATTATTGTTTTTACTTATAAATTTCCGGATAAAACTTAAATCACCTTTACCTCGATGATGTCGTTGAACGCAAAGATAACATTTGCTAGAAGTAAAAACGTAAAAGTTTTTAAATTCCTCTTTTTGTTTTCTTATTTTTTATTTATCGAATAGAAGGCTTTTGGTATAAATTTCCTTTCCATAAAATTCGATCTTCCCAGTGAAGCATACTATCCTCTAGTTTAGTATTCCTCAATGCTGATAGACGTGACAAGCGTTCCAAGGTGATTGATGTCTTAGCGCATATGTTTTAGCGCCAAGTTTTACTCTAAAACCTGAGTGGTGGACATGAAGTGTAGGTTCCTTGGTTCAATATTAAGAGTCCAAGGTATGGTTTAGTTTTACAGTTAAGAATTGCTTATCTCTCAGTTTCTCAGTACACTCACTTTAACTCAGTAACAGCTTACGCAAAGCTTAATCAGCCTATGAACCACTACTGGAACACAGGCCTTCTCTCGGTAAGAGCCATTGTAGACTAAAGTTAAATATATAAGCCGGGTGACGGTACGAAAGTTCAAGGTGATCGTTTAATGTGGCAGTTTGGCAAACTGAGCAATGGTTTGCCTTTTAAAGAAAGAATTTGAGAAATAAATTGCCTTTTAATGAAAGTGTACTTCTCACGAGGCGATTCAATCTCATGAAATAAAACTTTTGGTTAATCAAGTAATATTGAAAATGAATTGTGTTCAAAAGGTGGTCAACTTTAACTGAAAACGTGTTCATATGGTACGAGTTTCATTCAATTCGCAAACAAGGTTAAAAAAATATCCTATACGCCAACTATAATACTCCTTGTTTCCTCGGAGCGTTGGACAGAGGTGTACCTGTAGTACATCTACAGACAGGGCTGGGCACGGGGTTTCCCGAGTTGGGCATAGTTTTATTGGGTTTTTCTATCTGGAATTTCTCAGTAGTAGCCCGGAGTCTGGATTTGTGACCTAGATGACAATAGGCTCACCCCCTATTACATCTAATACCTTTAAACGAACAATTCTTGTATATATCTTTATATATATAATTCTAAATTACGTGTGTTTGTCACCTAACTCCTCCTAAACGGCTGGACCGATTTGGATGAAACTTTGTGTGTATATTTGAGTAGGTTTCTGGATGATTTAAAAATACAATTAGACCTGGTAGGTGGCACTGTTCGGGCAAGACAACGTCTGCCAGGTCCGCTAGTGTATATATATAATCTGAAACTCGGAAACGGGTCCAACGATTTTCATGAAATTTAGTATGCAGACTATCATTCGGGGACGATAAATTAATCTAGCTAGGTTTAATTCTTAGAAAAAGTACCAAAAAAGAACCGAGCAAAGGTCGCTACCCAAATATTGGGACTTAAACATAACTGGCGAAATGTGGGTGTACCACAGGTAACTTCAATTATCAAGCAAAAACCTATTAAATGTGATTTAAAATTATAATTTCGGGTTGTATTCAAATAATAAATGAAAAAACTTAATTTAAAAGTGGCACAAATAAATTGCATTCACAGTAAGTTTTGTGATATTTTTTTTGCATTTGTTCAGATACGTTTGGAACGGACCATAATTATACAAAAACGTCGTCCTACAATACAATGAAATAGGTTGTAATAAGTAAAACTTGCGCTATAAATATATTATAGGATTAAAAGTAGCTTGTAGTACTCGCTTCCAGCAGAAATGTAAACCGGATTTATGAATGTAGAGGGAAGCTTAAGATATGATTCAGTAAGTTACTATAAAAGTACCCGTTGGTCTACCTACCCGTTTGCGTTAGAGAAACAACGACGCATAGAGTATTTAATCTAGATACGTTGGTATTTCTTTATTCTGAAATGATTGATTCAACTCTGTGAATAAAGGTGTTTATTTGTGCTGTCGAACCAAGAATGTAGATTTACAACCATTTTTTTTCAATGTTTCATGTTCTCCCTCTGCTGAGCAAAGGTCTTCTCCATACTTATCCAGTGTTCCTTATATTGTGCCTTCTTCAGTCAATCGGTCAGGAACGAGTCCAAATCGATCGTCATGCCAGCGTTTTTTAGGCCTGCCCCGATGACGACGCCCATCATACTACCTACTACAAGGAAAAACGAGGAAAAAGGTTAAAAAATGGCGGGCAGTTAATCCTCGCCCTTGACCCAAACGCACTATAAACCAGCTTACGTATCACCGATGACCTGAATGATAAGAATTGAGTGTTGAAAGCAGTAGTTTGGTGAGATTTAATAGATTAGTCAAGGAACTCTAAATAGTTGTACCGAAATACGTAAAAACTTTGGCGGTTCATTGAAAAAAGTTACGTGACTGCTTTATAGTTTCTGAGAATGGAACATTGTTTTGTGCTTGTTGTTTATTTGCAAAAATAGAGAATTTTATGAATACAATTGTGACTTGACTTGACTTTAATGACTCTTCTATTACACTGCATCATATTTCATAGCATAATCAGTCTATAATGTTCCCACTGCTGGGACAGAGACCTCCTCTTGAGTGGGCTGTGGGCGTAGATTTCACATGTTTTTGAATTTTTGTTTCTAAGACATCCCGGTTTCTTCACGTTTATCTTCACCGTTTTGAGAGCAGTGGTGATAAAATTGTTAGGTACACAAAATAAAGCACCTACCTGGGTTCTAACCCCCGACCTACAACTCGTAAGTCGGGGCCGTTACCAATAGGCCACCACTGGTCACTCGAAAGTCAGGACCGTTACCACTGGGTTATTTGATAGACAGTTGAGTTGACCAAGATGGCAACTTTATGTTTGATGCAGGTTCACGAATCTTTTTTATCTTTCTACACTCAAAGTGCACGAGATCCTTAGCTTAACTTAACCTTAGCTAAATACCGCAACCTGTATTCTAACCGAAAGCAACTGTCGCGCGACTATGCGACTACGTGATCGTTTACATAAATTATGACGTACACACGCGACTGATCGCGCGTACGTCATCCTAACTATAATAATAAATTATAAATGCAAAAGTGAGTTTGTGTGTTGGTTTGTCACGCTTTCACGTTAAAAAGGGCTGAATGGATTTGGATAAAATTTTAAACATGGCTAGACCAGAACTTGGTGAAGGACATATCCACTTGACTGTCACTAATGAGACACAATAATGTTTTTATTGTAATCGAGCTGCATCAGTCTTTCGGACAGTTCAGCATATGCTACTTTTAATCTTGAATTGCAAACGAAGTCGCGGGCTAGTATTAAGATAAACGAGCGCTTGAGAGACGATCGCACATTCACGCGAATATTGCTTTCCGTAAGGACGCCGTAGGCTTTTATCTGTCTTTAAATAAAGAATATAGGTCAGACCGCAGATTTAGCATTAAAATATTTTATGATTAAGACATGAAAACCAAAAATATCATTTCGTAGCACGAGAATTGAAATTACAAGGTCTAAATCTTCGAGAGACGCTTCCAACGAGTATAAAGGGAAACCTTTTTTAGTACAAATTGTAGGAAAAGCAAACATAATATATAGCTGGCATTTCATTATTATATTTCATGAGAATAATATAGCCTCGTTTCATCTCTCGCAAATATTGAAGTATAATTTGGTCCGTCGACACGGGAAGATACAATAGAAACAGTCAATCATGGGTTTTTCCTGCTTAGTTTAAGTAATGAAAAAAAAATTAAATGTTTTAGGAAACAATTTTTATTTTAATAAAATAATTGTATGATTTTGAAGTCAAAAATTTTATTTTTATTCACTGCGAACAACAACACAACGTATGGAGAGCCGTGCGGACTTTAGACGCGTTTTCTTACGAATTTTACTCGTGCGAATACATACGAACACGGACGAACGATCCCGAGCTTCAGAGTACTAAGGGAGTGTGCAAACTGAGTGCGAGTTAGTTGTACATAGGAACGTTGGTTCCGACGTCCGAAACCAATCCGAACTTCTTGGGATTTTTTGTGCGTTCAATGCGATATCACCGGAACACTACCTATTTGACGGAGAAAAATGTATTCAGTGTGCACATTCAATTCGTACGACCATACGAATTAATTCATACGTTTACGTACAATACAAATTCGTGTCCTAAGTGCGCACGGCCGTATTACTATTAGTACTTAAAAGTACCTACTGGTTATAAGAAGACTAGAGTAGATTCTGAAGATAGGAAAGTATGGGGTAGCCATTTAGCAATTATAAAAAAAAAATCGCGTCAACCTCTTTACAGAAGGAGAATTTACTATCACTCCAATTCTGACTTTAAACTTACAGCCAACAATTACTAAGCCCCACTTAAAATTAGATCCTCAAGTAAATTTTGAAACTTAGCCTTATTCCAATCAACTTAAACTTTAAAACTTAACCAAAACTGTCAATATTTATGTTCGTTGAAGTTAACCACAAAAGTGGTTCAACAGGTAGGATTTAAACTCACGAGCTGCCGATCGCTGTCACCCCTAGGCAGTGTCACTTGCGAGACTGTAAAGCTTTTTATTCGTGGTACATCCCGGTTCCATAGATATTTTGTAGTGGGCTGGAGTATGTTGGCGTTTGTGAGGCCTTCTAAGGGAAATTAATACGAACGACAGCAGTAATAGCCTAATGGTGTGAACGTTGGACTGCCAAGTCATAGGTGTCAAGTTCAAACCCAAGGCATGCACCTCTGACTTTTACGGATTCATGTGCGTATTGTATAATTATCACTCCCTTCAATAACGGTGAAGGAAAACATCGTGAGGAGGCATGATTGAGATATTTCTCGACGACATGTAAAGCCAAGTCAGAGCCCCATGGGCGACATAAAAACTCTGACACCAGGTTAGGCACTAACCACCTGAAAAAAAAAAAAAATACGAACGTTCTCATAATTTGGCATGGAGAGCACGGTCTTATTACAGCATCAGCCATCGGTCCATAGTACAGCATTATGCTGAGTGGAAGCCTTCTTATCACAGTCATGACGTGCACTATTTCTGTTTTCTATTTTTTTTTTTTTTTTACTCATGTCTTTTTGTATGCACGTGTTTCTGTGATGAATAAACCTATTTTTCTTTTCTTTCTTTCTTTCTTTATTCAAATTAGGCTGCAAATTGGCCATTTTTGAACTTCAAAATTACATAAGACAGTCCTCCAAATCGCTCGCCCTTCACCACTTCCTAGTCCTTTAGCTGGGAAGAACTGGCACAATAAATTTCCCAGCAGTACAGCTGTCTGTTAAGTTAGAAGAACTTGATTATATCTAAACTCAAACTCAAAGCATTTATTTCAAATAAACCAATTACAGGCACTTACGAAATTGTCAAAGACTCCGTCAGTCAGAAAAATGAAGCTTGCCCATTCCAAAGCGTAGTAGGTTCCTATGGAGAAGAACGGGCAAGAAACTCCACGGACACTCTTTTAAATCAAAAATACTATACAATAGTATGCGAAGTAATTAAAATTACATGTTTGTGATCCTATAAAATACCTTATAGGAACAATAATAAATTCAAAATAATAATTAGAAAAGATACTTCAACGTAGGCTTCTCCTTCTTATGGTAAAAATAACGAACCTCGGTAAGCTTCACACTACTCTGCGTCCCGCGGTTTCACCCGCATAAACCTAGATCCCGCGGGAATATCGGAATAAAGTATTCTATGTCCTAAACAAGGTCATGATCTACCCATGTGCCAAATTTCATCCGAATCCGTTGAGCCGTTTTAGCGTGAAAGCATAACGAACAAACACACTTTCGCATTTATAATTATTAGACTAGCTAGTGGCTACGCCCGTGTGATTGTCGGAAATTATCCCACAAGCACGTACTACCGAGATTAAAAGTATCCTATGGCCTAATCCAGGTAATACTCTACCCGTATGCCAAATTTCATCCAAATCCATTCAGCCGTTTCAGCGTGAATCCGTAAAGAACAAACAAACTCACTTTCTCATTTATTATATTTTAGAGTTAGGTTATTTGTAAAGAAATTAGGATAAACTAAATCAAAGATAGTGTATCTGCATGCCACAATTTAATATATTGAGTTAACAATATTATTCTATTCGTTTTGCTTAATTTACAAATAATTTATTCAGGTTTGACTTATAATTACAATGACTGATCAAGTTAGAGCTTAGTTTCAGTTAAGTTAGTTTGTTTATTCAACAGCCAGCGTACCGTAGTTTAACTGTTTAGCTCCCGTTTGTGGGTCTGTATTTTCGTAACCTTTATTTGTCTGTTAACTGTGTAGATAGTCGAAAAACATACATAGGTATAAAATGTTCAGAAAAGTTTCCAGGAAATACAAAATTCCTAATATTAACATTACATAGTACCTAATACAACGTTCAAAAAGTTTTTCATGAAATACTGTAACTCATATTTTAATAATTATGATGTACAATAAAAGTATACGTAGTCTTTCTACATATGAATCGTTTTTCTAAATGCACTGTCACATTCAAGTTTTGCACTACAATAAGAAACATAAAAATTGCTTGTAGGCCTACAGCCGACATACTTACAGTTTCTTCTCTCATATTAACACAAACACTACTTAAAAGTACCTAATAGTAGGGCTGCCACCCCAGGGTAGGCTATAGAAGTGTCGATTTAAGAACCCACACACTTGAAGGCTATTTTAATGCACTTACAACTATTTTAAAGTGCGAGAACATACTACCAACAATGACTGCGACACATAACAACATACCACAACTGTGCGCGCACGGACCCGACGACAACTCTCGCCACAAACGACTTGTGCCCGCATTAGATATGTCAGATTCCATAATAGTTCCTTGTGTTGACCCGTTGATGACCTGCCCGCATTTAGCACAAGTTTAAAACACGATTCCGTCGAGGAACTATGTAAATCCACCCGAAGTTTGCAATATACTAAATACATATTAGCAAATTTAAAAACAGTCCTTCATTTGAAGCACAGCGCAGCCTCTCTCCTATTCTCTTTATTTAAAGAGAATAGAAAATAGGCTGCGCTATCACAAGGGCTTCGAGTATAGAGTGTGACAACGTCGTAAATGAAAGAAAAAAAATATGATTTTGAAACAAAGACTGACACATTACATTTTGTAAAATAATCTAATAATCTTTACAATAATATTTAGCAGTGGAGAGCTCGTGGCTAAGTTATAACAGCAGCACGGGTCGATCCATCAGGTTAAGCTACGCTTGCTGGGGTTGGTCAGTGGATTGGTGACCATCTTTACATACCGAGACTCCTCCGTGCCTCGGAAAGCACGTTAAACCGTTAGTCCCGGCTGTCTTTCGTGGATCATTGACTGTCGTTACGAGTCGTCAGAAGGCCGAATCTCTGACACCAGTCCTACCAAAGGGTATCGTATTACCCAGTTACTGGGTTGTGGAGGTTAGATAGACAGTCGCTCTATGTAAAATACTAGTATTCAGCTGTATCCGGTTAAACTGGAAGCCGACCCCAACATAGTTGGGAAAAGGCTAGGCAGATTGATTGAATACTTAGTAGTGGGTGGAACAAACGTTGCCTGGCGATGATGATGATGCTGAATGCATTTGGCTTAAGCAAAGTTATGATAAAGATCTCCTTTTTCGCGTTCGGCACGACAGTATTACATTTTGTTTGCCAAAAACTTTGCCACTTCCACGCCATCGTCTGTAACAGCGCTTTGGCTGCATTTTAGGAGCACAGAGGGCGTATCGACAATGTTTGCTGCCGTGCCGTCAAGACCTCACCAGTTTGCGAGATTGTGGTTGCATCTTCCCACGGGTTCAGAGGCAGTTCAGAGACTTCCAACTCTTCCAAGTGGGCTACGGAAGGTTAGACTCTGCTTGAAGATGCTTGCTTGGTAGTAGAGGGTAAAGGAGAGTATTCAATTCAAGAATGCATAATGAATACTTAAAAGCTAATGGTAGAAAAAGACTTATCACTTTTGCAATACCAACTTTTGGAACAAAAAAACCCAGCGTATTTTTAAAACATGCAACAAAAACTTCACTTCCATAATCGCATTACCCATCAGCAGTCGTGTCAAGCATACATAAACATTACAATGCGTAACAAAAGAGAAGGTAGGAAGCAACTAGAGCACTTAATGACCCCCACGCCAACTTTAATAGACACTTCGTTACTTTTGTCGGCATCACGCGAACCCGCACAACCCTTTAAAATCGTTTTAATTTCCACTCAGCGATAATCAGTAGGTATAGTTGTTAGCAACAAGTTGAGAATTCAATTAATAATTGTTGATGGTGTTAATGAAGTTATTACGGTTGCAACCATCCAATGAGAGCAGCTAGTTGTGGGAACACAAGCATCCACCAATTCGTGAAACCCCAGGAACATTTTCCACCCGGTCGTGAACTGCAGTGGCCTTTATGGAAAGCTTTCAATCGACAGCGTACACTTGTAGACTGCTGCAAACACAATCTGTCGAAGTGAAGGATTACTGACCCATCTAGAATCCAGTGTAAGTGCGGTGCTTCTGATCAGACCACACACCGTGTTCGGGTTCGCAACAAGTCAATCGTCATCCTGAGGATGCCTCGTTGAGAGGTGAAACACGTGTCGATTTTAAAGGGTTTCTTATGACTCTTTAGGAATAGTTATAACAACTATATTCCAGCGATTATTCAATTCGCAGCGAAATAAAAGCTTAAAGACGTTTACAAGTCAGCACTTTACAGAGCTGAAGTATTTATCCTTTTCTAGGAAGAGTGCAAAAACACGTCAACATTGGCTTTATAAAGTTGGTTAGAAACAGTTTCTCGTGATTGGCTACTTTGGACTTGCTCTAGAATGTTTCCGATCAAGATATAGAAGGAAGAAATAACTACTTATTATTCTTACAACAAAGAAAGTTTTTTACGAAAGAACGGCCATACAACTTAATTGCCTTTTCAGCAGTCGAATGACGTTTGAACCGAACATTGCAATCCTTGAACACAAGTACGAAGTATTTTGGGAGAATACATTAGAATAAGCACAGCCGAATAACCAGTAAACAAAAGAACAAAAGCAAACGTAAAAAAAGTTATCGATCTAAAATACACGATACCTACTACCGTTTTTTTTTTTTTCGATAGTAATATTATTCGATACTATCTGTCCACCACACAGTACAGCTGTATCGAATATGAAAATATTATTCACCGGAGACTATTCATAATATTGGTTAAAAGATGGAAAACATTTTTATTAAATAAAGAACCACCATTTACGAAATAATATTATTCCCAAATCAGCAAGTGAAAACGCCATTAACATCAATTTTAATGAGACAGAACGTATTTCGCAATGATTTAAGTATTTTATTAATAAAATATGTTCTGTGTTTCACGAAATTTAAAAACATAAAATGGTTATTTAATAATATACTCGAGTTTTATTTCTGTTGTAAATTCGTCGTCAGTTATACTATGTATGTAACATGAAAGGAGCGATGGAAAGTACTTATTTAATTATTTTTATTTCTGAAAATAAACGAAAAACATATTTTCGAATTAAACAAATAAAGAAATGTAGGTACTTGCTCCATGGGACCAATATTGTAATCGCGAAAAATAATCAGCCGTCCAATACATTTGGGTCGAATATACCTGTTTTTTAGGGTTCCGTAGCCAAATAGCAAAAAACGGAACCCTTATGGATTCGACATGTCAGTCTGTCTGTCCATCCGTATGTCACAGCCACTTTTTTTCCGAAACTATAAGAACTATACTGTTGAAACTTGGTAAGTAGATGTATTCTGTAAACCACATTAAGATTTTCACACAAAAATAGAAAAAAAAAACAATAAATTTGGGGGGTTCCCCATACTTAGAACTGAAACTCAATTTTTTTTTTGTTTTCATCACCCATATGTGTCCGTATCTATGGATAGGTCTTCAAAAATAATATTGGGGTTTCTAGTATAATTTTTTTCTAAACTGAATAGTTTGCACGAGAGACACTTCCAAAGTGGTAAAATGTCCCCCCCTGTAACTTCTAAAATAAGAAAATGATAAAACTAAATAAAATATAATGATGAACTAGATCTCGTTCAAATCAATTTTCGGTGGAAGTGTATTCCACCGAAAATTGATTTGAACGAGATCTAGTAAGTAGTTTTTTTTAATACGTCATAAATCGTAAACCGCAATTTACCTTTAACGAACTACAAGATCTTTTATATTATGCTACTTGCTGCTACGGAACCCTTCATGGGCGAGTCCAACTCGCACTTGGCCGCTTTTTTTTTGTATGAGACAGTTGATATTATTTTTTTAACGATTACGATGTTGGTTCCATAGTTTAGTTTGATGGCCTGTACCACACCCTTAAATATAATCACGCTTTTCTGATAAACATGTTGTAAAGACTAATTTTAGCTCTTAAACTCTATTGCATAGGTACTTTCGACGACCGGTTTCAAAGAGGTAAAATTTTTAGTGAAAGATTACTGCTTCTTACGAACATACCTGTAGCGGTTAGACCGCCATATAATACCTAATATTATTATCATTCAAATTGCACGATTTTCTCTTACTATAACATGCTTTACATTGCTTTCAGTATCAGTACCCCGAAAGAAATTAAACTGTCAGTCAGACCTGTTTTATTGTAATAATAATGTAACTGTAGAGAAATAGATGTTTATAATAACTACCCATTGTGTAATTTTTTTGAAATAAATAATTAAAAAAAAAAAAAAAATAATAATATTCTAATCACAAAATTCCCAAAATTTCTACTACCCCGACCTACTACCGCCGTCCTTATTCTTAAATGTCTAGACGTCTCTCAACTGAAAAGGTTTTATTATTGGTACATTGATCTTTAACTTCATTGTTATAAAAATGCCAAGGATAAGATTTTTTTTTATGAATAACACGACCACTAAACCAAAAAGGTAATCCTTAATTTTTTTTTTTTAATTAGAAATATTTTTAAAGTTATTTAATTTGTAAGAAAATGAATAAAACAAATAATTAATATACGTGTTCCATGAACTTATAATTAGTTACATTATATCCATGCCTAAATCTGTGAGTAGATAATTATTATAATAGGTCATAGTATCCACTTCCCACGCATTGATCGCAACGCGTGGGTCGTGAATTGATGTCATCACGAAAATATGAGTATTATACCTACACCTAAAACTGGGCAAATAATTTCATGTCATATTATTACACATATAGGGGCCTACCACAACCACTAAAAGCAGTATTATTTTAATCTTAGTTCAATGGGGGGAAAGAGATGGTGCTTTACATCCTGTAGAGCTTCATCTCTTTCCCACACTAAAGTAATATTAAAATAATACTGCTTTTAGAGGTGGTGGTAGGCCCCCTGGTAAAGTCACGTGACATAAACAAAGCTTTAGTAACTATATGCTGGACATGAATAGTTCCTATGTGAAGCTTTTTATGAAATAATTCTGTCCAGGAAGTGATGTCACTCACCTTATTGTGCGCTGCCTAATATTTTCCGTCAACACGGCAATATTTTTGGGTTTCGATTTAAAGCATATACGAGTAGGTACTTGGGCATTGAAATTTCACGAGAGTCTCTATTATGTTTGCTAGTATGAAATTTGAATATCGAAAATTGAATTATGGTAGGTTTTATTCCAATTCTGATTTAAACTATTTATTTGTGGCTTTTGTGGACAGGGTATTAATTCAGATTTGTTCCAGTTGTAATGGTAATCATGTCATTTGGTTTAAATTGGGTTTTTATTTATATTCATCTTTTATATAGATTCTTTTATATTTTGTGAATGTGAGAACGTTACAGGTTTAATAGACTGTAGGTTTATAGATAATTTTCTATTTTGTTAAGTACCTGGTAATTGTTGACCGACCTACACTGTCCTCCCATACCTATTAACACTGTAATTTAAAAAAATTGTATCTTAAAGACAATTATTTAAAAAAAAGTAGCCGTGATGTTTCATAAGTGCCCATGTAGATTTAGGTATTTAGGATAGGATTAGATAATAAAATATTTTGATTTTGAATAATATAGACAATAACAATGGTTAGACCTGCTGTTCTGTATGGATCAGAATGTTGGGCCTGCAGCTGTGATGAGAATGCTAAGAGGGATGTGTGGTGTTAAACGAAAAAAAATATGTATTAAACATTAAACACGGCGTAAATTAAAAAAAAATATTTAGGAGAAATATTAGGAAAAGTAGTCTGTGCGTCCCGTTTCTTAAATAAACTCTGAAAAAGTGAAAATCGCTCATAACCCACATAGCATTCTGTGAATTTGAAAAAGAATAGAGCGCAAAGTTTACACAGAGACAAGCGCTTACGCAAATTAAGCGGAATATTTATAATATTGTACCTTTAGCCACAGAATAAATAAGTAGCAGTATTATGTCTCGGCAGTGACCTACGGCCGCTCGGTAGATAAACCTTCCGCGTCCGTGCGTAACTGCCGCGCACACGATACTGTCGAAATTTCAGTGAGTCAGCACACTGAAATTTCGAAGCATGACGTTTCGGCTGTTTTCTATGAAGATAGAATACTGTACTTATTTATACTGTGCTAAAGCTACAGTAATAAAGTAGTTATTGGAATTCATGAAAGCATATTTTCCAAGTCCAAGCCACGTTTCTAGTTATCCGCTTTATTTCATTATATCATAACACAGAAAATAATTATATTAATATTACATGATAAATTACTGAGAATTTGTACAAAGGCAATATACATAATATACTTTATCAGAATATATTTCCAAGAAATCTTCTCATAGGCTATTTTACCTACTAATCCTAACCTCGTTTGACACCGAAGACAGAGTTATTATGAGGATGAAAAACCTACCTGGAACTACTAAAACGAAATGAATTCTATCATACTTCAGTTTGTTAAGTAAACTTAATCTCCAGGGATTACATTTGTGATCTTTTACGACAGACACGCACTTTATTTATAAACTTTCCATAAGAAAATGCATATAAACAAAGACAAGTTAGGTCAAATACTTAAAAGAACAATACGCATACATATGAAATTAAAATCAAGCTGCCGCACTTCATGACAGGAGGCTTCCACTCAGCATGATGGTGTGCTATAGGGGAACTTACAGTACAGCGTTAAATTTCCATGGTCACCCAAAACGCAGAACTGCTCTGGTGAACGCTATGAATGACTTTGTACGTACGTCTTTTCTCATGGTACATACAACCTACAATATGAGAAGTGATACAGTCATAAAGTCCCTTAAGAGGGTGCATCCTACAAGTTGGCAACGTCGTAAATATCTGTCAAATAGGTACCTGTTTTGATTAATATGGAAATAAGAAATATGGCTAACTAACTAACTAGATTATTAATAATGAAATGCAATAATAATATTGAATTTGATGTTGTACCCGTTTTAGGTGTAAAAAAGGCATTTGGAAAGTTTCCAAATACTTTTTTTACATCTATAACTAACTATTCGGTGTTACGATATTAATTATTGCATTTCTTAATCAAAATTCTAGTTCGCTAGTTAGCCACAAATTTTATTTCCATTAGAAATATTATTAAATTAATTAAACCAGTGAAATATTTGACATCTATTTGCAACGTTGCCAACTTTCAGAATAAACCCTCTTAAAAGAAAATAATTTTAATGAATGATATTTATTTCTGTAAATAGGTAGATGGTAACACTTTTACACGTCAAAATTAAATTCTGTTTTAAAACTGAATGTGTACTGTATTTCCTATCTGACTCCTTCGAGAAGACCGAAAACAAACTCAGAGGTCATATAAGTCTCTTTCACAGTTAAAGGACCATGGGCAACTTTGTATGGAGTCTGGTACCAACGCTCAACAGTGATGAGACTCATGCCATATGAAAGCTTTTGGGGTATTATTTAATTCATTCTATGGCAGCTAAGTCGAAATCGAGCGCGAACATGGTGTTTTTGAACATTCAAAAAAAGTTAGGTTTGGTTAGGTTAGGGATGAAACTCATGCCATGTGAAAGCTTTTGGGGTATCATTTAAATTATACTATGGCAGCTAAGTCGAAATCGAGCGCGAACATGGTGATTTTGAACATTCAAAAAAAGTTAGGTTAGGTTAGGTTAGGGATGGACGCGGTGGTTTCCTTCTGCGAGACAGTCATCTCGCAGAAGGAGGCTGCGGAAAGGGAGAGGGAGATCTCGTCCACTCACCCGGCCCGCAGCAGGCGCACCGGGCGTCGGCGGAGGGCGGATAACGCCCTCTTCCAGCCCCCCTAAATGGGTCCAGGGGCGACGGATTCGGGGACATCCGTCGCCCCCCATCACACAGGACCCGAGATGGCGGCGCGTAGTGTTCCACGCGCGCCACTCTAAGACGTAACGGGGGGAGTTTGCACACCTCACTCCCCCTACGGGACGGGGCCCGCAGAGTGCGGGCCGTCACCAGTCCGGGGCAGCGGAAGTCGCAATTTGCTCCCGCAGCCCCCCGACGCAAGTGTGCGATGGAACACCGGGGTGGTTTTAGTCAGTAAGAGTCTGACAGACCCCTTCGCCCACCCCAGGGCGGAGGACATCCATGAGGATTTCCACCCCGAGAAAAAAAAAAAAAAAAAGGTTAGGTTAGGGATGAAACTCATGCCATGTGAAAGCTTTTGGGGTATCATTTAATTAATACTATGGCAGCTAAGTCGAAATCGAGTGCGAACATGGTGATTTTGAACATTCAAAAAAAGTTAGGTTAGGTTAGGGATGAAACTCATGCCATGTGAAAGCTTTTGGGGTATCATTTAATTTATACTATGGCAGCTAAGTCGAAATCGAGCTCAAACATGGTGTTTTTGAACATTAAAAAAAGTTAGGTTAGGGGGTTCTGAGTGAACTTTACACCCTGTTCTTCATACCACAAAAAAATAAATAACAGTATTAAGGTCATCATAGAAAATGGTCGAAGCGACGCGCTTCGAAGTCTCAGTGTATATCAGTACGCAACAGTCTCAGTGCGCGGAGATATGCCTGGACTCGGAAGGTTTATCTACTGAGCGGCCGTAGGTAATTATTTCAAGGTCTTTGCAGGTTGTGTTTGATAACCCACAAAGTATTTGTCATCGTTGCTGGCAAAGGATCGATGCTGCTGCTGCACAGAACGTCGAAGAGGAACATAGCATCTTAGAAATACACGATGTCCAAGAACCTGCGGCTGAAAACATTCCTGTTGGAGTTGAACCACATTTTTTTTAAACGTCGGAGCGTTTCCATGCTACCTTGGTAATTATTTCAAAGTCACCGCCGAGGCTTATTACTATTACTTTATTATACTGTGCCTGCGTGCGCATATACTCAAAAAAAACAAAAAAACATGAAAGCTTTACTATTTACTATGAATTTTATTTTCTAGTTTCTCAGTATTGAAAATGTTCCAAAACACCAAGTTCGCGCTCGATTTCGACTTAGCTGTCATATTATGAATGAAATAATACCCCAAAAGTGTTCACTTGGCATAAGTATCATCACTGTTGGAAGTCGCGTCCAAAATGACGCATGGGTATTGAATGCATTGGAGATGTCCAACGACACCGGCGACTTCACCCTGCCCCGGGATTCCGCTTCCTCCGCACGGCACGGTAAACCTAACCTAACCAAAAAGGGTACCTTCCTACCTACATACCTACCTACCCTATCTACCTACATACCCTAACCTAACTTTTCTTTTTTTTTTCCTGTTTGGAAAATCCTCATGGAAGTCCTCCGCCCTGGGGCGGGCGAAGGCATCTGTCAGAATCCTACTGACTAAAAACCACCCCATTGTTCCCTTCCCACACTTAGACCGGGAATCATGAGATCAACCTAACCTAACCTATCCTAACCAAACATAACCTAACCTTTTTTAATGTTCCAAAACACCATGTTCGCGCTCGATTTCGACTTAGCTGCCATAGAATGAATTAAATAAAACCCCAAAAGCTTTCACATGGCATGAGTTTCATCACTGTTGAGCGTTGGTACCAAAATGACGCATGGTCCTTTCGGTCAAGGCTTCTGAGGATCACGCAGATTAATGTCAGAGTTGGTCAGAAACAGTAGCACTTTCTGTTTTGCAATAGTAGTTGCATTTGCAATCACATGCTATGTTTTGCACAGCAGTATTTACGATGTACATTCAAGCACAAACTCAAAGCTAACTCTCAGCCCAAAATTACTTCGATAACATGATTACTCGAGATCCTACAAAACCCATTCTGGAACCAAATCAACTATAGTTGTTATGTTTAACGACCGCACGGCAATCATTGCAAAGAATACCTTTATTATATTTCGACGTTTCATTCTTCAGATATATAATAACAACAATGTAGTAATTTTTATCCTACTGGCAACTTCGCACTGGTAAAGAGTAATTCCTTTACTTTTTTTTTTTTTTTTTTTTTATCTGTCTCCGGTTAGGCACTATGTTGGCTTGTCATTATTTTTTCGTGCGCGGCAACAAGCACACTAATCTCCGGAATAAAATAAGTTTTAAAAGTAAAATAAAATGCCCAAACGAAGTGCTGACGAAAGAATACAAAATTATAGTGCAAAAATAAAGAAGTTGAAAAAGCAAGGCAAGGAAAAAAGGCGTAGTCGCTTAATAGTGTACTCGTCATCGTCTGATTCCGAGGAAATACAAGGTGAGTTTATTTTTGATCATTTCAAAGTGAAGTGATGAAGTTATTTATGCGTTCAGCGTCTATAAGCTTCCCTGGAGGATCAACTGCGGGTTATCACGATGGGTTAGCATGACGCTAGAAAGTATCAGCCTGGAGGTTCAACTGCGGGTTAACACAAAGGCTTTGACTTGTAAAAAACCACAAAAATAGGGTACTGTTTGGACCCTGGGGGCAAGGACTCCTATAAAAAATAACGAAATATGTCTAATAAAAAAAAATAAAGAATACAATGTAAGAAAATTCTTAACAATTTTTTTTGTGAACTACCCTCAAATAAAATAAAAATGAAATAAATTACAGATAACGGAACGCAAAACGTAGAGGAACACATTGATGTCGATGAAACACCACCAGATGAGCCATCAACTTCCAAGTCACCCGATCACCAGCCGCTTGCCTCGGAAGTAGTGTAAGCACTGAGCCTGAACTCGACCCTGAGCTACTAGAAGCTTTGGGCGATGCTGTTGTCGATATTCCAGTTTACGGCCCGGACATACACGACAAGTTGGCTCAACGTTGGTTACCAATTCTTAAAAAAGGTATACAAAGCGAAGCCAAAGAAACGCTTCTGAAAGGATATGCGATTCCTAACAATTGTAAGCTACTCAAAGCACCTACTTTGAACGTCGAAATATCAGCTGCTGTCACTGATTTAGTAAGAAACAGGGATAAAAAGCTCCAAACCAAACAGGACCAACTCGGCCTGGGTATTTCCGCCATCAACAAGGCAATGACCTTGCTGCTGACCGGTGACGACAAGGTACAAGCTGTAAAAATTTTGTCAGACAGCTGCCGAATACTTACTGATCTCCACTTTACCGAGACGCAAGTAAGAACAAAACTTATGACGCCAGGTTTGGAAAAGTCGTTCTTAACCTTAATACAGGATCAAGACAGAGATGAAACCTTGTTCGGAAGTAAATTACCGGACAAAATCAAGGCCTCAAAAGCGATCGAGAAACAAGGACTGCAAATAAAAAAAGCACCTATTCCGAAGCCGTCAACATCAAACATTCCGACGTCGAGTCCTCGTTTTCAGAACCAGGGAAACTGGTCAGGGCCTCCTCGCTTCCCGTCATCGAGAAGGGGGGGGCGGACATCCTCGTACCGGGGACCAGCACACCATCCTTACCGCCGGGCGCCGCCGACGCTGCCGACGTCGACGTCAGCGCGAGCGAGTGCGGCCGTGAGCTCGAACAAGCGTGTCCCTACGAGGCAATAACTCAGGTACATGCTGGTAGACTACAATTTTACTATGATTGTTGGCGTTGCATTACAAAGAATAGGGTTATTCTGAGCTGGATTTATCATGGTTACCACATACCATTTTCGCGTAAAGTTGTACAAAGTTCTGTTCCCCGAAATTCCTTTTCCGTCAAGGAAAAACGGGACATGAAAATAGCTATTCGTAACTTAATAGATTTAGGCGCTATTACGGAACGACAACCTAGACTTGATCAATTTGTATCTAACATTTTTTTGACACCAAAATCGAATGGTAGCTATAGATTTATATTAAATCTTAAACAATTAAATAAGTTCGTTTCAAATGAGCATTTTAAGATGGAAGACCATAGAACTGCATCAAAAATGATAGCAAGAAATGGCTTCATGGCAACCATTGATCTTAAAGAATCATACTTACTTGTCCCTGTAGCTAGATCTCATCGGAAGTATTTAAGATTTCAATTTGAAGACGAACAATTATGCAATTACACATATGAATTTAACGCTATGCCTTACGGACTATCCTCCGCACCTCGAACTTTCACAAAAATCATGAAAGAAGTTGTAGGTTATTTAAGGCATCGTGGATTTAAATCAGTTATATTTCTTGACGATTTATTATGCGTAGGAGATACCTACGACGAGTGTCATAAAAATGTTACCGAAACTGTTAAATTACTGAATTGCTTAGGTTTTGTAGTAAACTTTGATAAAAGTAGTCTACAACCACAACAATGTTGCAAATTTCTAGGATTTATGTACAACTCTATAGACATGTCAATATCATTGCCATTAGAAAAGCGACGCAAAATATTACAATTTGTGCAAAAATATTTAAAGTTACCTTTTTGTACCATAAGGGAATTTTCTCGCTTGTTAGGGGTTCTGACCGCAGCATGTCCAGCCGTAAGATATGGCTGGCTCTATACAAAACAACTAGAGAGACAGAAATATTTAGCTCTTAAAAAATATCAAACATACGAAGCTAAATTTAAACCATCTGCTGTAATCTTACCTGACTTAGAGTGGTGGATTAAAAACATAAATTTCACATCCAATCCTCTCGAATCTCAAAATTTTGTTTTAGAAATCTTTACCGATGCTTCTAAAACAGGTTGGGGTGCGTTTTGTAATAACAAACGTGTCAACGGTGGTTGGAAAGACAGCGCTTGCTGTCTTTCTTGGTCTGAAATGCTTCGCTCGAGACCCGAAGTACAATGATTGTAATATTTTGCTACGCGTTGACAACACTACTGCTATTAGTTACATTAATAAAATGGGAGGGATTCAATTCCCTCATTTAACCAGCTTAACCAAAACTATCTGGCAGTGGTGCGAGAAACGGAATATCTGGCTATTTGCGTCGTATATAAATACCAAAGATAACATAGAAGCAGATCAAGAGTCGAGAAAAATCAATCCCGATATCGAATGGAACCTCTCTGACTCGGAATATCAGAAGGTATTGGCATTTTTTGGCGAACCAGTAATAGATCTCTTCGCTTCTCGCACGAATGCAAAATGCAAAACTTATGTTTCATGGAAACCAGACCCAGACGCCATAACAGTTGATGCATTTACAATAAATTGGAAACACACAGGATACTTCTACGCATTTCCACCCTTCTCTTTGATTTTGAAATGCATACAGAAAATTATTAAAGACGAAGCAATAGGTATAATTATTTTCCCTTATTGGCCGTCACAGCCTTGGTTCCCATTACTCAATAAAATACGTCAGTCTGATATTTTGTTCTTAACGCCTGATTCAAATATTTCGTTGTCCTCTTTCAGGACGCCCCAACTCCCTCTGAGACAGTTTACCCTGGCTGCAGTAGTGCTCTCAGGTTTGCCTTCGAATCCAGAGGAACACCAAGTCTTGCACTCGACTTAATGATGGCTTCGTTATCCCAGAATACACTGTCCCAATACAACGGTACCTACAAACTATGGTGGCAGTTCTGTGAAGCAAACAGTCTTAACCCTTACTCTGGTTCACCACCAGATATTATGTTATTTTTAACTGAACTATTTAACAAAGGTGCCACTTACGGATCTCTGAATTCTCATCGCTCAGCTCTTTCCTTGCTGTTAGGCAGTATTGTAACTTCTAACGACCAAGTTAAAAGGCTTCTTAAAGGCGTTTATAAATTAAGACCTGCCACTCCAAAATACACTTGTACCTGGGATCCACAAGTAGTTCTAAATTTTGTCGCAGAATGGATACCCAACAGAGGACTATCAATTGAAAAAATCACCAAGAAGCTAGTGGTCCTCCTAGCATTATGTACAGCTCATAGAGTACAGACGTTCTCTCTAATAAAATTAGAAAATATTGTGGTAGATTCATCTGGTATTCAGATAGGTATTTCTGATGTCATCAAAACATCCGCGGCTGGACGCGAACAACCTGTACTGATATTACCGTACTTTAATGAGAATAGGGCAATCTGCCCCGCCACTATAATAGAAGATTATATATTCACCACAAAAGATATACGATCTGAAACATCAAACAGCCTTATATTATCTTATAAGCGTCCGCACAAACCAGCAACTGCTCAAACCATCAGCAGATGGATCAAGCAGGTGCTGTGTGCGAGCGGCGTGGACGTGTCTGCGTTCAGCGCGCACAGCACGCGGCACGCAGCCACGTCTGCGGCGTCCGCCTCTGGGCTTTCGTTAGATGCCATTAGGAAAGCAGCTGGCTGGACCAGTACTTCTCAAACGTTCGCAAAGTTCTACCACCGCCAAGTAGTGGACAAAGGTAACTTTGCTCGGTCAGTATTACAGACAAACAAGAATACTTTGTGATTTAATTAGCAAAAATTAATGGAAGAACAGAATTTTGTTATAATTAATTATTTACATATAAGATTAGTTATGTTATAAATGAATAATATTTAAGAAGTTATTGATTATAAGGATTATTACTTCGATAATACATCTATGGATTATTATTAGTACCTATCGTACTTTACATGCCTGTATGAATAATTTATACAGAAAATAAAAGACGACCTTTCGTAATTCTGTTTATTTTATTTCACAAAATTTTCATCTCTGAACATCTACATTGTTGTTATTATATATCTGAAGAATGAAACGTCGAAATATAATATATGATCAAACGAACTTGCAAAAGTGAAGTTCGATCGATATTATATGAGTACGTTTCATTCGAAGATATATACTCCCACCCTCCCAACACCCAAAAAATGAAAATTTTGCAAAATATCTCTAAAAATAATGACAAGCCAACATAGTGCCTAACCGGAGACAGATAAAAAAAAAAAAAAAAAAAAGTAAAGGAATTACTCTTTACCAGTGCGAAGTTGCCAGTAGGATAAAAATTACTACATTGTTGTTATTATATATCTTCGAATGAAACGTACTCATATAATATCGATCGAACTTCACTTTTGCAAGTTCGTTTGATCATATATTATATCTTACAACAATGACGAAACAAAACTTCCATAAAAACTTTTATACTCTATTAAAACTTCTCTAGAGTCGAATTTTCATAAATCCTATCTTAATGCTCACTTTTGTTATACATAAATAAGGAACTCTCAGGCCGTGCGCACTTTGGACGCGTTTTTGTACGAATTTTACTCGTGGGAACACATACGAACACGCACGAACGATCCCGACCTTCCAAGTACTGAGGGAGCACGCAGACTGACTGCGAGTTAGTCGTACGGAAACGTACGTATAGTTCGGACGTCCGAAAACAATCCGAACTTGTTGGGATTTTTTGTTCAATGCGGAACACTACCTATTTGACGGATAAAAACGTATTCAGCGTGCGCACTCAATACGCATGACCACGATCATACGAACGATGCAAATTCGTGTCATAAGTGCGCGCAGCCTTAGACAAAATTTCATGCTTTTAGACTCTAGGCTGCGTGGTATAGGCTGTGCGTCACCTGTCAGTGAATGAATTTCAGATTTTTAACAAGACAAGCTGAATGCCAGATGGGATTTCCGGGATTTCCCATCGACAAAAACGATCGACTTTCATCCCCTATTTAACCCCTTTAGGGGACGAATTATCAAAAACCCTCCCTTAGTGCCCCTTCGTTATATATAAGGAATTCTTGTGAAAAGTTCCACGGTTCTGGGCCTAGCAGCTTACGCAGTATATTGTCTGTCCGTGAATGCATTTAATATTTAAAGTAGATGAGATAACAATGTTTTTTATCATGCACACTTTCATTTTTTACCTCACTTTAGACATTGACAAAATGGTTGATAGCGTGCATTTTAAAAGTTAGCAACGTCCCAATTAGATGCATGATAAATATTTCGTTGTTTTAATTAATTTGGCAATATTACTGTACTAGTAAACTAAAATATTGATTAGAAAATGCAATTAATATCATAACACCGAATATTTAGTTTTAGTTGCACAATAGTTATTTGTTATACAAGAGTGCAAAGTTGCTTTTTAACCGCGTGTTCAATTTTGATGACCGAGCAAGCGAAGGATTCTAAAATTGAATCACGAGCGCAGCGAGTGATTCAAAATTAGAAGCCTGAGCGTTAGCGAGGGAATCAAAAGAGCACGAGGTGAAAAATCTTTGCACTCGAGTGCAACACGTAACTTTTCATTCCACCTCAGCGAGGAAATGACTAAATGCAAAAAAAAAAACGTTTACAATCACAAGATAGGTACACTTTTATTTCAGTTTAGGTATTAATTACTACATTATAACAGGTAAGTATTACAGAATAATCTTTAAATTATAACAAAATAATACTAAGGTATAATTAAGAAAATTTTAAAGTAACGTTGCTACAGTTATTTAAATTGAGTGTAATATTTTTGTTTGGTACTGTAATATTGGTGTTAGTCACTTGTGTACTGTTTTTCGGTAAACTATCTGTCATACTTAATAGTTGTACCGATTCATCGGATTCCCTTGGCGTGAATGTTGGAGAGAGAGGGAGATGGTTAGGTGTTTCATAACGGCTTATTTTTGATGTAGAAGGGCCAGTCCAAGGATCCGATTGAGGCTCTTTCAGTGTAATGGCTCCTACGATGCCTTCACATATTTTAGACTTATTTTGGATGGAATCCTCTATGTATCCCTCTACAACTGCATTGGACTTCCAGCCTCCGTGGCGCTTAAGGGACAGGAGATCAGCTCCGGAATCAGCCAAAAGTGTGGCTGAAGTTCGTCGGAAACAATGACCCGTGTACAACAGGGGTTCTGGAAGTTCAAGAAATGTTGCTATTTCTCGTGGGATACTGCCAATTTTATTAGTACCCATAGGCTGTCTAACACACTTTCCATTGCGATACTGTAGAAAAAATCGATTGATTGGAGTGTTAGGCGGGCGTAAGGCTTGATATTTCTCAACAATCGTTACGTATTCCTTGCGAATGACGAAGTTGCGGTCTCTTTTTGTCTTTGTATTAGGTAAATTAATTAATAGTAAGTCATCTGAATGTTTCTCAATGTTTTTGACATTAAGTTGTGTTAGTTCATTAGTTCGACATGCTCCGTTTATTCCAATAATAAGAACAACCTGTAACGTAAAGAGTATTGTAGTAGATAAATGAATAAAATTGATATGAACGCATAATTATGCCTATCAACATCTACTAAGTATACTATTTAATTGAGATTAATATACTTAAGTAGATACTGAATGTGCAACTGACTTACTTTTGCCGCCAAATATACGGAATCGGGTGCTTCGTTAAGAAACTTTTCAATATCAGATACTGTGAAAACCTTCGATTTTTTTGGTTGATGACCAGATGAGGCTCTTTTTAAAAATGCCACTAATTTAGGATAGGTATCGATATGTTTGTCTTTTTTCATCTTTATTGTTGCTTTTAGCATCGAATACGTACTCCATAGAGTGCTTGCTTTCTTGTTCTCGGATAATTCTATAAAATATGCCAGCAAAACGTTTTCTGAGAAAGTTTTGGCTCCTTTTGCTAGTCGCCACGTGTTGAACATATCGTACTGTTTTAAATACTTCTCGCGTGATTGTTGAGGGAGAAAGCTCATTTGCGCATTATTAACAGTTTCAGTCAATTCTGTTGGCGTCAAGCAAACTTCCTCGTCGCTAGAATCACTCATTTTAGTTTTTTCACTTAGAAAGAAAAGAAAGAAAAATTGTTTATTCTGCACAAACAAAACGCACTTTTAAAATAAAACATAAAATACACAGATACAAAAGTAGCCAAAAGCCTCGTATTCAACCAGTAAAATAAAATAAAAAAAGTTGTACAATGTTGCTCATTGGTTGATATCAAGGCCACAGATGAAAGGCAATACAAGCTAAATAGTGATTAGGATAGTCTGTGGTAATTACTGTTGCGACATTGGCAAATGACAACAACAACATCACAAAACAAAACAAAATGCCGATTGCAGAATTATACTGCTTTTGTAACAAAATAATAGTATGAAAAATCTGCGCGCCGTATCTGTGCATGAACAGGTTATTGCTCAGCGAATTGCCGTGACTTCGGACGAACCTAACGTCAACAGCGCTGGTTTTCAGCAATCACCTATGGAATGACATATTGACGTCCCCTGCGTGAACAATAAAATCTGGTAAGTAACTAAGTATTATTCTTCACTGAAATATGAAGGTAATTAGTCTGTGGAAATATGCGTGATTCAGCTGAACATAGTATGTACATACATAATGTAATAAAAATATATATCTGTATTTGTGCGTAACATAAATTTAAGAAATAATAATAAACTAAAAACTAAGTAAGACCATATTTCTATGAGTTCATAAAATATTTACTATAATAAGTGTGCTATGGTAGTAAGTACGTAATTATTATAAACGTTGTGTTGTGTGGTGTGTTTGAGTAATTATAATAAGTTCATTAATAGACTAACAATCCCTATGTAGGTAACTAAGTATATTGATACACCATGGATGGTAATATTGCGCACTATAAGCGTATCATCATCGATGGCATGGCGGCCATTTGCATTACGGTACGCGTCAAGGCATGGGGTTGGCAGCAAATAAGCTAATTTGTACAGCTTGATCAGTGTTTTATATGGATTTCTTACTATTGTTTTAGTGGGATGATATGGATCCATTGATGTACGAAAGAGTAAGATCCACCGACCTATGGAATGCAATACTTAACCGATCATAATCGTAAGTGTTACTAGTAAGTATAGTATTGCATTACTAAATTAAATTAACCATAAATCCCAGCCTAACATTAAATAAAATTGTTACTTTTAATCTTTCTGAACTTTATTGAGTTATAATATTATACCTATTGTCATATAGATGATGCAAGAAGGACACACAGCAAACACGACATAGATAATTGACGACCACCACTCCCCTGTGATAATGACAATGACACAGACCGCACTCAAACAGGGAGGAATCAAACAGAGACCACTCACACTCTTGGAAACACATATCCATTGCCCATAGGCCATGACCCTTGAGGTAAGTACAAAAAGAGCAGCTATTATTACTAATTTTAGTTTTACACTCATGTGGATTTCTGTATCTTCATGTAATATTTCTTCAAGGTATTCAAAAAATGCTTTTTTGTTCTCAGGACTCTTACTGGTGGAGGAATGTTATTCCAACAGTGTGTGGCGGCGTATTTGAAGCTCCCCCTGAAAGCCGCGGTTCTATGCTGTGATGTACAAAGAGGATTGGTAGAAAAACGTGGTTCGTATTTGCTCTGTCTCCAACTTAACTTCTCAAAGAGGTAGTGTGGTTTTTGTGTAGTTACTACTCCAAAAAGTAAGCCAGCCATATGCAACTTTCTCCTAGCAGCCATTTTCAAAATATTATTGTCATTTATGAAAGGAGTGACATGACTTCTACGTGGTATCTTTACACAGAACCGTGTACATGCATTTTGTATTCGCTGTATCAGCTTCTCTGTTCTAGCTAACAGGCATGGGCCATACACGGTATCACAGTAGTTAAGTCTTGATAAAATTAGGCTATCCACTAATTGTTTACGTAGGTCAACACTCAGGCAGTCTCTAATTGAATACAAGAGTTTCAATCGATAAAAACAATTTCTCATTGAGTTACTAATGTGTTTCTCAAATCGAAGTTCAGGATCAATGGTTAACCCTAGGTTGCATGCTATCTCTACCCTCTCAATTTTTTCCCCCCTTATGACAACTTCTGGCTTGGCTGACAGTATAGCGCTGATAATTTTTCTACTTCCTAAAACCATAAATTTGGATTTCAGTGGATTTAATACAAGTGAGTTATTATCTGACCATACCACCACTCTTTCAAGATCGTCATTGATTTTTTCCACTGCCTCTAATGTATCAGCTGGCTTAAAACTTATATATAATTGGATGTCGTCTGCATACATATGATACTAACAATGCTGGAATGACATAATAATGTCTGCGCTGTAAAGGATATATAAAAGGGGCCCTAGAATTGATCCCTGAGGCACACCACGTAGTACTTGATGAGGGGGGGATGACATCTTTGACCCATCCTCCTTCTGGATTTCAACGAGCTGTGACCTATTTTGCAAGTAGCTTGCGAACCACTGTATTGTTTCCGTTGTAAACCCATAATAGGCCAACTTAGAAAGTAACAGCGTGGTGTTTATTGCATCGAAGGCCCGCGAAAAATCCAGAAGTGCAAGGATTGTACCTTCTCCCCTGTCCCTTGCTTCTAGGATATTTCCTACTACGTCAGAGAGGGCAGTAGCCGTCCCACGCCCTTTCCTAAAACCAGACTGAAGATCAGGGAGCATATTATTTACTTCCAAATATTCTAGCATTTGGTTGTAAACCACCCTCTCTAAAACTTTCGATAGACAAGGCAAAATGCTAACAGGGCGTAGGTCTTTAAAAGTACTTGGGTTACTAACTTTGGGTAAAGGACGCACAATAGCACACTTCCATAAGTCAGGGAAAGTGTGGGTGTTTATTGACTTATTTACTATTGTGGTGATAGACTGAAGGGTGGTAGGTAACGTTAGCGTTATCATATCTAGACTCACTCCATCAATCCCCTTAGCATTTGATCCCAAGCTCTTAATAATTTTCGAAATTTCTTCCTCATTAACATTTCGTAGCTCAAATTGGGTTTCACTAAATCTATTTGTATCAAAATATGATAGTTGCGATGAGGGCAGTGTGCACTGACCTGGTACATTCAGAAATGCCTTGTTTATTTCGTCTGGGTCATTAAATTGTCCGGGAAGCATGCCATCACTATGGTCTGAGAATACATCTGATTTAAGACTTTTCCAAAGCTTTTTGGGGTTTTTTATCTGACTGTTAATGTGCCTGTCAAAGTATACCTTCCTTTCCTGCATTAGCGCTGTAGCAGCTTGTTTTTTTAAATCCAAATAATATTTCTTAGTGGTATCTAGCTTGTCCTCATGATAATTACATTTTGCCTCGTCTCGCAGCCTAAACATAAGTTTAATATTATCTGTGATCCACGGCGTTGGTCGATCTCTAAATATCCTACTTTTTATGGGGGCATGTAAGTCAAATAATTGTGAGATAAATACATTAAAATAATCAACCATGCTATTAACATCTGGCAGGTAATCAATTTCAAACCATGGTATTAGTTCCAAATCCACAGCAAAGTAATCCATCAATATATCTCTTAGAGGCCGATATACAACTAGCCTAGGTTTGCTACTTACCTTCTTTATGACAGTGTCACATACAATAAATGAATGATGACCAAGTTCACTGACATGACTGACTAGTACATTACGAACCCCTACATCGGTACAGATCACGTCTATGAGAGTACTACTATCCCCTACAAAATGTGTTGGTGACTGTACTACCTGATTTAGATTGGTGTAATTTAGGAATTCCATCATCTCATTAGTTTTTATATTGTTCGTATCCAATAGATTAACATTGAAATCCCCCAGTAATACCAAATGATCGTACGGAGCCAATGCACTGATACTGTCAGTTATTCCATCCAGAAATTCTGTCAAATCAAACCAGGGTGGCCTGTATGCAGTGCCAATCAACATTCTTCTACCATTGATAGTTAGGTTCAACCACATCTGTTCAACATCAGACCGCTCTGAGTGTGACCGTACGCGCGCCCTAACTCCCGTTTTAATGTAAAAAGCTACTCCCCCGCCTCGTCCCCCGCGTATAGTCGCAGGGCGCGGCACGTGCTTCAACTTATATCCCGGAACCTTAGGCGCGCGTCCCTCTTCCCCAGGTCTCAACCACGTTTCGTTGATTGCCATTATATCCACTGAGTGTTGAGACATGGCGACCAGGAACTCGTCCTGGTTAGTTGCAAGAGAGCCTGCATTGAATAAACCAAACTTTAATGCCTTTGACTTAATCATTTTATGAAAAGAGTAAAGGCTGTATAGGTGTAATTATTTAGTAATGATAGTATGTTATTCATATATTTATTATAGTAATGTTGTGTATTTCTATTGTGTAAATAAATAACTGTGTTACCTTTGAAATAATGATCCCAATAATTGTGAATTAAAAATAATATATATCTATTGTTTGTAAATAAAGTTGTTGTTAGTGTGTAGATAATAATATGTGTACATAATATAACTATGTTCCTCGTATTACTGCTGTACTCACTTTGGAACTCCCACCTTCCCAGATCACGACAGATACGACACACAGACACCACGTTTAATACATTACTACAAAAAGAAAAACTATTGACTCGTAAACAAAAGTGTGCAGCATCAAACAAACAATTATTTGTTAGAGTCCGTGCATGGTCCAATAAACTTTTCGATGTCTTCCCCAGATGCGATTCTGTGAGTGGATTCTCCTGGTTTTTGCCGGACCAAGATGCGACCGTGGTTCGTCCAGACGAACCGCCATCCATGAATCCCTGCAGCGGCTCTTGTCTGACGAAATAACTGCTGGTTCACCTTGGTTAGCCTCTCATTGACGAAGAAACGTACAGGTTTCCCAGAGAGGCCAAGACTCTCTGTCGTAGCATCACGTCGCACGCGGGCGCCCTTCAAAACGGCGTCTCGATGATCACGTCGAGCGAGGCGTACCATGATAGCGCGAGGGCGGGGCTCTGTTGACATTATGGGGCTTGTCGCTTTTATGTGTCTGCCGCCCACTCGCTCCGCGCTCACGATGTCGCGGTCCTCCAAAGCGACTCCCAGCTTCGTGGCAATTAGCTGACAAAGGTGCGTTGGGTTTTCCGCTTGCGACTCAGGGATGTTCGCTATCACCAAATCATTTGCCATTAGCTCTTGATCCCTTTCATTGAGGTCCCTCCTGAGCTGCTCAACCACACTCTCTACCGCACTTAAATTTGTCGAATCACATCCGGTGTCGTGCCGGTTTTCAAGAGCCTCCAATCTGGACTCCAACCGATCCATACGGGTGTGACTCGAGTCGTGAGAGGCCTTCAATTCTGCCACGTCCTTCCTAAGCTCCAATACCTCCAAACGTAAGGTACGTAGCTCCTCCACTACAAGTTTTAAAGCAGAGCCCAAGTCCTGCGGGAAGTCTGTGCCTACGTCCCCAGTCCCGATGCGGGGAGGCGTCAACGGCTCGGCAGTTGACAGAGGCGTCGTCGGATGCACCAACTCTGTTGATCCCGTGGGCGACGCGGGCTCCACCGCCGTCACAGCGGGCGGTGTTGGCATTGGCATGGACGCCGGCTCTTCAACCTCCGCCGCACAACCTCGTACCGGCGTTTCGGCCTTGTTATCTCTGCGGACATTCTTCTTGCACTCAGGGCAGTGCCAGTTGGAGACAAAGGGACCTTTCGAAGGGAGGCTGACGCACACTCGGTGATAAGTGCCACTACATTTTGTGCACCTCGCTGTGTCAGTTGCTGACAAAAATTTGCCGCATCCACCGCACTTTAAAACCATACTTGCAATATAGGTCAATGAACTTTCTTACTTTAGTAGGTACACAAGAGTATGTTTACGTTTGTGATTTGACGTTGTCAATATAGACGCTAACACTATTAACAGTTACACCACATCAACCATTGACAGTTTGACGTCTCAAACTTATTTAGAATGTAATAATGTGGGTATATAAATATGGCTTGGCGATTTGATATATGTTTACAGCAAGAATTAAGCACTATAGGAGATCTCACGAGATCTCACTACACTATATAATCTGTATTATACTTCTATACACTTTATTAAATACTTTTTGGCACTAAATCGACGTTATTTTATTTTATTTCCGCGAAAAATCAAGGCAACGATCACACCAGTATAAACGTCAAAACGTCACACTTGTTTTCAAGTTTCTTGTTTTTAATAAAAGGTTTAACAATGACGTGAAAAAATGCCGCGTAAAGAACCGCGTACAAAGCAAATTGAAAAAAGAACACCAAGAAGGTTCCGAGTCTGAGTTTTTAAAAAAATTAAAAAAAAGTTGTATGATATATTCGGCACCATAGAGGTAGCAGTAAATAGGTTTAATGTTTTTTTTAATTCACAAACTTAGTGCACACGATGTTCTAAATTCAATTTACTTTATCCTCTAGCGAATAAAAACGGCTTTTCCACTCAGATATTGAAGATTAAAAATACTCTTTCCGAGATGGTGGGATGAAAAAAAAATTTGGAAACTTCTAAATTCCCTTTTTACACCAGAAACTGTTACTACATCAAATTCATTAATTTATTAATTCTAGTTCACTAGTTAGCGATATTTCATATTTTCATACAGTAAGTAGTATTGCGAAATTAATCAAAACTGGTAAATATTTGACAGCTATTTGCGACGTTGCCAACTTTTAAAATGAACGCTCCAGATTACCAAAAAAAGGTATAGAATATAGATAACAATGACTCATGTCACATGACGCGAGCCTCTAGATTTGCAAGTAATACTTGCTTACTTTCTTTGCTTTCCTACTAATTGTATATCTAGAACAAAGCTTTGATGCTATTTTTTTCTTCTAATTCATTAGCACGCTTAAACGACAAAGATTAACGACATTGCTGTACAATGCAGGGGAAGCAAATTAAACAATTCCAATTTATCTGGCTTGAATACCAGCTAGTTGGGTGAGGTAGCAAAATAGCTAATTGTTCAACTTTCCTAATTAAAATAAAGTTGGAAGCTGGATATCTTTCAGCGTTCGATATTGTGCATTGGTAATTAAAACCTGTGAAGTTATTGGTGCCGTATTGTTTGCCAAACTCCTCTTTTCTTATTTTTTCTGGTTGATTTGCGATTAGTCTAGTGGTCGTAAGCGCTTCTGCTGAGGATGAAGTCAAAGTGCTATTGGGTTTATCTATCAGGAATT
This sequence comes from Conistra vaccinii, assembly GCA_948150665.1. NCBI lineage: Eukaryota > Metazoa > Arthropoda > Insecta > Lepidoptera > Noctuidae > Conistra > Conistra vaccinii. Next base: position 3,290,729 of record OX411324.1, read on the forward strand.
TGTCAATGGCAGCCCGGAATCTGGATTTGTGCCCGGTTGATGGCAGCAGGCTCGCCCCCTATTATATGGGACATAAACATAACTGGTGAAATTTGGGTGTACAATAGAGTACTCTGCATACCCCTACAGGAATTACAGTCGTGATATTATGCTATATTATTTGCGATTGACTATCATCAGAATCAGCGTTTTGAAAACTTGAGAGAGCTTTCGTCAGTGATTTCTAAAAAGTTTCTATGCAAAGGTATGTCAGCAAAAAATTTTTGTTTATGTAAATCTCGCGTCTTTTAGAGGCTCTAAGTAGTTTTTTAACCGACGAAAAAAAAAGGAGGAGGTTCTCAATTCGACACGTACATTTTTTTAACCGACGAAAAAAAAAGGAGGAGGTTCTCAATTCGACACGTACATTTTTTTTTTTTATGTCTGACTACGCATAACTTTTTACTGCGTAGTCCGATTTGAACGATTCTTTTTTTATTGGGAAGGGTATACCTCGAAGTTGGTCCCATAAAAAAATAAAAATTGAAACCCACCCCTAAGTGTAAAAAAATTGGGGTTGATTGATGTTTCACGTACTGAATTTTCAACTGTGAACCGATTCTGTTGTAATTTCGCACACATATGTAGTTCTGATGACACAACTACACAATAAAGACCTGGAGTTGATATGATGATGGAGTCCGAAGACAGTCGCGAGAGCTCCTCACCAGTTTACAGCAGCTACATCGTGTTTGGGCTTATTTCATTCCCCCTGATGAGAACTTTACACCTAGTTGGGGTATGACTGTCATCGACGGTCAGAGGTTGAGGCAAACATTAAAACCGCCTGGCCACGGAACGGGCGGCGCGAACGGCGTGGCGGTGCGTCTTGCGGGGCGAAATTCTATACATTTGTTTTAGTCGCAAGACGCTTCGCCGTTCGCACCGCGCGAATTTTCGCTGTAGCGAATGTCCCGTGGCCAGGCGGTTAATGGTAACTCAAAAGCTAAAAATAAAAAACTTTTTTGCAAAAAATTAAACCGACGAAAAAAACTGAAAAGCGAAAAATAAAAACTTTTTTGCAAAAAAACAAAACGCCTCAAAACAAATTTTGAGGCGGCGCCAAACAAACATTATAATTACATAAAGCGTAAAATGTTAGCTTGATAGATCTTCGTTGAATGTGCCGCCTCAAAATTTGTTATTTGAAGGTCATCAATTTGTCACTAAATACATAGTTATTTTTTATTTTTGGCTTTTTTTGCAAAAAAATTTAAATTTTCGCTATTCAGTTTTTTTCGTCGGTTTAATTTTTTTTTAAAGTTTTTTTTGTAAACATCATCTTCATCAATAATTCATTATTCAATTATTTTGGTGTGCAATATAGCATAATAATTATACTGTCCATCTATATCATCAGGCATTAATTAACTATTCCAAACAATGGGTTGGCAGGCATCATTGAACAAGCGTTCGACAAACGTATTGGATTTCAATGTACTTCTATTAGGACATAGGAAAGTGTCAGTCCTATAGAAATCCCTTTGTCACCATTTACGACACAAATGTGGATGGGTTATTTAAAGGCAACCACAACAACAACCACCCGTTGCAGTCATAACCCTTATTATGACACTCATGGGGAAAAGTGGGGTGTTCTATTTATATCCACATGGCCTAAGGTTTATACCCCGATTCCCCCATAAACGCGAGGCAAACAGTTATTAGAATTAACGTAGGTGCGACGTAATATAAACGCTGTAACACAGTTCCATTATCCGCGAGGGAAAACTGTATGTTTTAAACAAAGTTGTTGGGCAAACTATTACGGAAGTTTTACAACGGCGCTTATTAATGGAGTTCGAAAGTTCTAAATAACAGGTAAGCAATGATATGATCATTATGTTCGCCTGCTCTGCTGTAATAAAGTGTAGGAGTTGTAAGTGAAAATATTAAGCGGTTTTTTTTTTTTCGTTTGTGTAATGAATTTTGGTTCCTGAAAATGGATAGGAAGCAAGATTATTACTGTAGTCAGATTTACACAGAAAAAATATAAACTCAAGCTTGTTTTTTATAAGATAAGTTGAAACTACAGATCGCTATAATGTTGAATGTACCTATATATGCCGTTGATGTTATTTATTAAATAAACGCTAAGTTTTTCTTCTATACATACTCCATCCAGCGCTACTCTTTTTAAAAGACACATATCCATATTCCCAGAGTGCCGTCCAGTAAAATCTGCAATAAAGAAGTTTATTCCTCTTGTCATTACCCACACAGATTGCCTGCATTATGTATCTCCTCACTATACGTTTACGAGCGTTGATGAGCTACATATGCAACTGAGGACACCCATAACACATATTGACCCATATCTGTCTCATATCCCATCAATTCACCAATTTATGCGACTCACACTTAAAGAAACGTAATCGCATACCATACTGTACGCACTATTGAAGCGATAACCCAATTGCTAAGCATACAACCTTTTATACACATTTTTATGTCAGTCGAATCCAATCTGATACTTTATTTATTTTTGTATCTGAATATTTGGAATCCCATTTTCCAGCTTCATAAACGTAACAGCTTTTGTTTTTTTTTGGAAACTTTTAGTAAACTAGTTTGTATGAAAATGTTACTGAAATTGTTTTGAATTTTTAAACGTCATTAAAAGCGCCGGTGCTTGTATCACTAACGTTGAGCGAACTTATTAATAATTGAACATGTGGACTTGACGAATGTATCGCGTTCACCCCGTTTCATAGGTCATAGTATATTGATATAATAGGTACACTGACATTGTTGAGTACAAAGCACGTTCACCTGTATGTACATACCAACATAATTATTTTGATCGGCAACAGTGGAGTATTTTCTAACAGCAATGATGGGTTTTGGTTTCTAGAACCTGCACCCTAATTACGAAACGCAAACTCAATTTTAAATTGAAACCAATTGAAAAAGATTGTCAGTCCATTGCCTCATAAGTTCGACAAAAATAATCTGCTTAATTTTTTTTGTCGAACTTATGAAGCAATGGACTGGCAATCTTTTTCAATTGGTTTCAATTTAAAATTGAGTTTGCGTTTCGTAATTAGGGTGCAGAATATTTAATACATTATGAAATAAAGACAGAAAATACGTTTAATTGTCGTAAAAGATGACGCTAAGAAAAAACACAAACATAAAAAAGAAAAACTTGGGGATTTTAATTTGAACGCTGGTTGCTCGGTATATACAACTTTGAGAAAGAAACTGACAGAAGGATCCAGTTGGGTTGGAAACTTCGTCGAGCCTTCTCGTCGCCTATTCCGCAATGTATGAAGATTAAGATTTTTTTATTAGTGCGTCCTGTCCTTCATGCATACGGTACCAAAACGTGTATACTGACAGTCGAGCTAGTTCACGAATCAAATGCGCTCAGCGCACTATGGAGCAGGCTATGCTCGGAGTCTCTTTGAAGGATAAAATCAGGAATTAAATTATCCGGAAAAGAACCGGAGTTACCGACATAGCTTGCAGAGTGAACAAACTGAAGTGGCAGTGGGCTGGCTAGCCATGGTTCTCGAAGGACCGATGACGGGTGGAGCAGAAGAGTCCTAGAGTGGAGACCGCGTATCGGCAAGCGTAGTGTGGGACGCCCTCCAGCCCTCCTGGACTCCTCCCGTCCTAGATGGACCGAAGACCTTAAGAATGTGGTTGGGACAAACTGGATGCGAAAGGCGGAGGACAGGTGTTGTGGCGCAGCCTATGTCCAGCCAATTAGTGCTTGGAACCATTGACAGAACGGCATCTCTCAATAGAAATTGCAAAGGGTCAGGTAGGTACACATTTTCTTTTTTTGAGGCCTAGTACGTCAAATGGCAATTATTTCACCAATACGACTGCCAAGTCTGTTCCTAATCTATTCTATTTTTCATTTTTATAAGTTCGTAATAGTCCGAATTAGGTTTTTATGGAAAGAAAAATTTGAAAAGTTTCTTGGAAAAATGTCTAATTCGGGAAAAACTGGACGTCCTTTTTTCTATTGGATTTTTGTACGAATAATTGAAATTTAGACAGGACAACGTTTGTCGGGTCAGCTAATAATTAATAAATCTTAATGGTCGTTTCTTTTTGTTCAATATTACCCCAATGCTACTTTCCCGAGACAAAATGCTTCGTCGAAGATAAACATGTCTCCATCTCAACATCACCAGTTTTCAAATAATCAATACATGTTTAGGGTTAGCTGACGTGTGCTGCATACGTAAGCATTAATTTAGCTCAAGATGATAGAAACAGTCTGTTGACATGTACTCGAACGTGTACAAGCTGTTACGTGGTTTTATGACATCGTAACTCTGGGCATTAGTGTCAATTACTTCGGACTTAATCCTTTTGGTTAGTAAAACTGTTGTTAAATGGTCAAAGGAACCTTAGAATAGGAGCATTGTAATTTACGTAATTAGGTTCTGGTTTGAGTACAGTACGTTTCTAGGTGCACGAGTTTCTACGACCTTTAGATGTCGTATAATGAAACGTAGGAATTGTGTGAGTGTGGAGAGTTTTCACAGGGTATAGTTATCACACCTCTTTCCTGCCAATCATCACTGTATGCAACCTTTAAGATTTAAATCCGGCAAAAGCTATCTATCCACCCTACATTCATCATCATCATTTCAGCCGAAAGACGTCCACAGCTGGACATAGGCCACCGCCACTTCAACCGGTTCTGTGCTTCCCGCATCCAGCGGATTCCTGCGGCCCCTAACCAGGTCATTGGTCCACTTTGAGGGACGTCTTCCAACGCTACGTCTTCTGATACGCAGTCGCCCGTCCAAAACATTTCGGTCCCATCGGCTATCAGAATTTAGAAAGGTCATATTCAAGGTCAGGTTTATCAGAGGTCAGAAAAAGAAAGTCGCTTTACTTATAAGAAAAACAGAAGAATAACCTAAAATGCACGCAAAATGAACTCTTTAGCTAGATGCTTCTGTATTCTGAAAACTAAAATTATACATACATTGGTCGTAAAACTCCAAATTATATTATACATACACGAAGAACAAATTCGCTTGCATTCCAGACAAATATTTATTTTAAAATCTTTAGTTTATTACAGCTTTCCAATGTCTCGTTGTCAATCTTCGAATAATCCTCTTAACAGGATGTAAACTGAACCCTAATGGTATTAAATATGGAGATCCTTCCACTGCAAGGTGGCTTTAATTACGAAAGATTATCTAACCGTTAGCCTTTTATTGCTTCGACCTATGTCTTTACGAATTAACACCAATTGAAGTGTCAAATGCTTTTAACCGAGCAATTTGTGGAATTGCCGCAAAGACTGGTCCAGACAGGACCGACCGGCTTTAAATACCGATGCGAAGGGTAATGTCCTTTTTATAGGACAGTAATTGAAAAGGAAATTAGATCTACCTGTTCTTATGTTGATTTGGTTTGATTTAAAGTATGTTGCAAAATAGAGAATATTAATAAATAACATCACATAATATCACAACAACTACTAAACTAGATATTGTTGTACTTGTTATTTGCACCAACGACAGCCCCATTTTATGTCCAGGCAGATCACTGTCCATTCCAAGGTTGCCTGGAAGAGATCGCGGAAAGTGATAAGGCCGCCAATTGTATATTTTGTAGTGTCAAATTAATATTTTTTGACAAGTATTTTTGTGGTGTACAATAAAGTATATATAAATGAATAAATCAACTAGACTGACTATTCGTTTGGAAGTAGTAAGTATAAAACTTTTAGTAGCTGAGGAATCTCTATGCTAGTGTATCCACTTTCCAAGGTGTTGGTTTAGATATAATTAAAGACTTGGAGGTCAGTAACCTATGTGTAGATATATATGTATCTAAATCATCATCGACCTGTAGAAGTCCACAGCAGGGACATAAAAGTGTCTCCAATTGCACGTCACTGAATTTGAACATGGGCCGCTACCCATTACCAGGTATTTACACCAAAGCACCAATTTCTGAATCAGACTGTATCCGGAATTTAAACCCCTAAAACATTCGAGACTCGATTAGTTCAATAGCTATAGAAATTGGGTAAAGTTTCACTCACAAGTTGTAAAGGTAAGTTTGTGAACAAGCTTTGAAACTAGCTTTGTAAGTTAACTTTACTTGAAAGTAACTTTTGACATCGGAACGAATTGCCGACTTTTAACACACTTTACCTTTAATATGTGGCTTGGAAGAGTTTTACTTCTATGTATGGACTTCAGAGTGTATTATGGATGTAAAACTTGTTGCTAAATTATGTTAAAAGTGTAATAACTTCGGGAAGATCTGAAAACATTAGTAGACAGGAGAACCAGTACCTACACCAGTGCTAAAGGAATTAGGTACCAAAAAAACCATATGTATTGAAATTGACTTGACCAAACCAATAACTGTCATCTTTATAAGGGCATCCATTTATAAGCCGATTCTATAATATTGAGTCAATCAATCTTCTTAGCTTTTTCTAAACTGTGTTGGAATCGGTTTCCAGTCTAACCGGATGCAGCTGAATATCAGTATTTTATATGAAACAACTGCCTGTCGGACCTTCACCACCGAGTTATTGGATAACACGATACTTTAGGGCTTCTGACTACCCGTAACGGCTGTCAAAGATTTGCGAACGACAGCCGGGACCAACGGCTTATCGTACTTTCCGAGGCACGGAGGGGTCTCGATATGTTAAGAATGGTCAGCCATATAGGAACCAACCGACCTCGGCAAGCGTAACCTAACCTTCTATTTACCCGTACGGCTGTTATTGGAATGAAGTTCTTTAACGCGGTTCGCTGTATGAGTAAACTGGCAGAAATCTTCATGAAAAAAAGCGTTCATACTTGCGACTGTCTTCTTCTAATTCGATAGAAAGAGAGAGAGAAAGTTACTTTGAATTTTGTCAAAATGGAAATCCAAGATGTCGGCTGCGAAAATTATCAAAATTTTTGCCATAGGTATCGTTGTCATGGTTTTCGAGGGTGCTAAAGTGACCATAAAATGTAAATCCAAGACAGCGGACGCGATTTTTTTTTTAATCTTTCGTGAGAACGAACTTCGTTCCTGACGGGTGTCCCCCGAACACACACGTTTTTTAATTTAGGCACGAGTTATAATATTGAATAGTAGTCGTTTTCCAGTCATTGGTGTAGTATCTTATTCTTTTGTATTTTTTCTTAGTCCTATGCAAGTCAGCCAAAGGTTATCCCTAGAGCTTTTTGTATTAACTTTGAAGAACTTTTTTTTGTAACAAGTTGTTTAAAGTTTCCAACTGTTTTGATTTCTGTTTGCATATTTTTTAATATAAATGCCAGTGAGAAAAGTTACGGAGTAAATATGGAGACAAGACCAGAGTATTGCAAGATATTCATTTTGTTTCTCGAATACTTAAAGAAAAAAATATCATTAGTTTTTGACGTAATTGGATTAGAACATCTGGAACCCGTAGCATGATAAGGTGGATCATCAAATTATTGTTGAAGACAGTAAACAAGTATCATCGAATATTTGAATACAGTATTATTAATTAGCCTGTATTGTCCCACTGCAGGGCAAAGGCCTCCCTCTCTCTCTTCCACACAATTCTGTCTGTGGCTAGTATCGGCCGGACTGGCCGATTATTATATTATTTCGGTAAGAGTCAAGCTCGTCCCGCCATCTTCGTCTCGGCCTGCCACGATGTCGTCGTGCGTTTAGTGGGACCCAATCGGTGGTTCTCTTAGCCCATTTTTCATCTGACATGCGGCAGACATGTCCGGCCCAGTCCCACTTAAGCTTAGCGGCTTTCTGGGTAACGTCCGTGATCTTGGTTTTGGCGCGCAGTGTTGTGTTCCTTATACGGTCCGATATTCGGACCCCTAGTAAACTGCGCTCCATGGCTCGCTGGCAAACCTCGAGCTTAGACCTCTGCTGAAGTGTCAAAGACCAGGTTTGAGCACCATATGTGAGAATGGGGAGAATACACATGTCCATAATTCTCCGTTTGAGACATAGTGGTAGATCTCCTTTTAGAAGATCTTTCATTGACCATTGAATACAGTATTTTATTTAATACAGTATGTTATTTTATTGAATACAGTATTATTGCGTAATATTTTTGTAGCGTCCGTCAGTGTATTTGAAGTGCCCTCATAATAATAAAAAAATGACATCTCATATTATCAACTCTTCTTCTTTCTAGCCTTGTACCAACTATCTTGGGGTCGGCTTCCAGTCTAACCGGATGCAGCTGAATACCAGTATTTTACATGGAGCGATTGCCTATCTGACATCCACAACCTAGTAACTGGGTAATACGATACCCCTTTGGTAAGACTGGTGTCAGACTTTCGGGCTTCTGACGACTCGTAACGACTGTCAAAGGTCCACGAAGGACAGCCGGGACCAACGGCTTAACGTGCTTTCTGAGGCACGGAGGAGTCTCGGTATGTAAAGATGACCATCCACTGACCAACCCCGGCAAGCGTAGCTTAACCTGATGGATCGACCCGTGCGGCTTGTTATTACTTAGCTACGAGCTCCTCTCATATTAACTATAATATTGATTGTTACGATAATAATTATGTCTTAAGAATAAGAATATAAATAATACCACCACCTTGTTATTGTCTCACTGCAGAGCAAAGACATTTTCTCATACAGAGAAGGCACGAGCATTGATGACCACGCTTGCTCAAGACAGGTTAGCGATTACATACTTATATTAACTTTATGGTTCAGGTGTCTTATAGTTACTTAAGTATTATTGCCACTGAAATTATGATCCTAAGTAGGTTTCTCCAGAATACCAGTTCAGTTTAAACAAAGCCACCACTAAAGTTTCAGTTTCTAATCTCACCTGCTCTTGAACGTACGCCACAAAGAACGTAAGATTATCTAGTTAACAGCAGAACGCACTTCAGGCTTATTACATAGGCTCAGAACCTAGAAACAGCACTTCGCTTTAATAAATTCAATTTCCGTTACACGTAGCCACACAGCTCTATTTCATTGTGGATTACGCTAAACAACTACTGAATGGAGTTGCGACTTAACCCTGAAACCTTTGCAGAACTTTCGACAGTACTGTCCTGAAAATAAAGTGGATACTCCTGCGGAGTTTTTTGATGGGTTTAACATCCTGTGTGGTCGACTGTGAAAGTAAATTCCGACAAATTTAGGGAATGCGTATAATGAATCTGTGAGATCGTCTTGATAACAGTATGCATGAATATTTCGCGTTGCTTTGCGGTTTTGTAAGCCAGCAACTGTATCTGACAAATAAGACTAACCAGAATTCAGAACTGTTTCAAGTGAATAAAATGTAATTAATTTTATTTAAAGTAGGATTTAATTTAAACAAAAAGGTTTCTGCTCACCGAAATGCAAGTCTGGTTCGCGGGCAATGCTTTCTTTAGGCCCCGACTCCGCCAGAGTGGAGATGTGCGGAGATGTCCGTAGCGTAGATGCGAAGAGAAGTTTTTCAGCTAGGGTGTATCTACCGAACCTGTGCGGAGATGCTGGCTAGATTGGAGCGGAGATGTGTGCTGGCTAGAGCAGAACTGAGCTGCGTGTGGCGAGCGTTGGATGTTGTGATGAAGGCACATCTCCGATTAGTGGTATCCGCTGAAGCTGAATGGAGACGAGATGTGAGAATAACGAAATTCTATTGGTAGTTCAAAACACATCTCTCCTCACTTCTCGTCTCCGCTTTGGTAGAGTCCGGGCCGTAGCATTCCGTTTAGTTTCTGCTTAGTAACCGTGTAGGTTTTAATATTTATATCTTATTCAAACTTTGTCCTTCCAATTTTTTCAGATTGGACGTATTTTTTGTGTCTTGAAAGGTATGTAGGAAGTCTCTATACTGCAGATCCTCCTCTCGAACAAAACAAATTAATTTCAAAATGAATATTTCCATATCCATTTCGGATCAGCCCATTTCTTTCCGGTAACCCATCTCTCTCCACCGTGGGCCATAAATTGTAAGCAGCATGCCGGTTTAAATACCTGTTTCAAGGCAGAAGAAACCACGGGCCGGTTGATGTATGGATTGATCTTGTGCAGTGGAGTGAGATACTTTGGTACGTGCTTTGCAGTGGCTAAGTAATTATTAAGTCAAGCAACTAGCAGCGTGGCCACAGAGTAGGAAAATACAGTGAGAAAATATTTATTTTATTATTTTTGTACACACAGTAAAATTCATAAAAATACCACATTTTTATAATTTAAGTATAACAAAGGTACTGCTTATTTCTTAAGACATTTCTTCCAGCAGACCTCCGAAAGGAATTTATGTTTTTTTTTTAATAAGAAATGCGTAAGATTTGCTTTATCGAATGTTGAAAGTAGTGATTGTGACATAGTATTGAATAGGGAGAAACTAAAATTCATCGATGTAACTGTTTTCTTGGGGATCACGCTCGACTCAAGGCTGCAAAGGGGTCCTCATTTAACATATCTTGCAGGACGGCTAAGTTCAGCAGCATATGCTGTGAGAAAATCCGTCAATTTACTTAGATACCGCAAAACGAATCAAACGGCCTATGTTATGAAATTTATGTCAGGAGAAACAGCTTTAGTCAAAATCACAAAATATTTTGTCAGTATGAGGTACATCTTTTATAAAATTGTATAATTTTTTTGTCGCATCGCTAGTCGTCTAATTATAGGTACTGATGTTCCAAGCGGCAAAAAGTGCTCAGATCGTCATAAAACGTGAAAGAAAACAGAAAAATCTGGCGATTACGAATATGATTATAACTCAATATGGACCAGGATGTCGCTTAATACCAATAGCCCGTGAACCCTCGATATGTATGGAAATATAAATGAAGACGCTTTTAAATTTCCGTCCACAATATCGGTGCGTATTTCCTTACATTTTATGGATGTGGACGTTTACGTCCACGATAATATCGTTATGTTGGAAATTATAAAAGCGCACTTTCTTTATAATCCAGATAAGATGATAAAAAATGGTTCTTATTTTCCTGGTATCATTCTTCTGAAGTAACCTTTTGGGCACGCAATTACTTACCGTAATAATAACATTTACGTTAACTTAAAAGCTTTTGACTTTAAATAGATAATAATAATGCTTTTAGAGCTAGTATACATTAAGGCTTAACTCGCATTACAAGACACACGAGAGAGATTTTGCCAAAATCCTACTGCTTATTTTACTCTGTGTAACCAAGGTTAGCGCACACCAAATTATTTATAACGAAACTCCTATTTATTATTAACGTGGGACTGGTTTTATCCGTAAATAACTTTCGATTTCGACTCAAGTTTGCAACTTCGTATTGTAAGAACTCAAAATTTTAGAAAATTATTAGCACATTGTAAATTTTCGGCGCTCAAGGACTTGCACAGGAAATTAAGTTTGTTAAAGCCTTATATTTAGAGAAGATTTTTATAATTAGTTGATTAATTATGGATATAACGAGATCGGCGATTGGATTGCTCGTTGTATTGATTTTGTAATGACAGCGTCAAACTCACGCCGAGACATTTTTCGGCAGGAGTTAACTACCATCTTCCCGGCGCAACAAAAGTAAATAAAAAATACGCCTTATTTTATTCATTCTATCGTACTGATCCAGAGAAAAAATCCAATAACACGTGAAAGAATAGAATTTACACAACAGTCTAAAACAATATGGGCAAACAAAAACCACAACATTACCTAGCAGCGTTTGTAAAAATACCCTCGCAAATAAAGCAAAAAATTACAACCATAAATCCTAAATTACAGGAATAACAAATCAAAACTCGGTCACGTTACTAATCCAACAAAAATGTTGTCTTAAAAAAAAACAATACACTGGCAGAATCATCTCAAAATCCCGGGCGATTTATGCAAATTAGTTAGCCAACTCCTACGAGCTCCCGTGGGCCTGACCGGTCCACTGAATTCATCCGTGCTTTATTTAAACGTGGCTCGTCAAGGTGAGTTTGAAACGACTGAAGTTTTACCACTCAAATATGAACTTTATCTCCATGATGTAAATCTTAAAGTAGATTGTGCAAAATTGGAGTAGTTTACCATATTTATAGCAATAAAACAGAACCTATAAGGAATCCAGATTTAAAGCTAACCATAGGTTGCTTTTGTAGTTCGTCGTAGTATTTTAACCCTTTAGTTTATCGACTTAACCCTTTCGATTAATCAATTAACCCTTACCCAGTTCATTCCTGGATATAGCCTTTCCGAAGATCAACAACCGGTTCTTTCATTTATTCGCTGTTTATTTTTAAAATCAGAAATAAGTCTTTAGTATAAGTTCGACCTCAAAAGGAAATTATTTCCAGCAGATGATAAGTTACTCAATGTAACGGAAGCTGGATTGGTAAATTATACTTTGGGAGTGTTCATTTATTTATGGTTGGCAATCTGATTTAAATTTAAAAAATACAAAAGAATAAAAAATAATAATAAAACGACGATGTTTTAAAAATTGAAAATTATTGACGTCTATCAACATGTGCTTGGACCGCATGCTAATGCCAATTATGTTAAAACCCACTCGCTATCACAGAGAGGAGGCCTGAAAATAGGCAAGAATCTTCAAAATGTAAAATAACATAGATATTCCAAATCTTTTCAACATTACTTAAACTTAAATACTTTGAAAAGCTCAAAACACACACAAAACGGGTGCGTGTCGGGCGCGTGTCGGGCGCGGGTCGGAACGGGAGTACAACGGGATTGCATATTTATATGTTATTCCTTGTACTATAAGAATCTCAGCATACGAAAAGCATGCGCGGTTCGGTCGCGGAGCGGTTCGGGAGCGGAAGCCGCGCACAGTTTTCGTGTGCTGATATCCATGTAATACAAGAAATTACAACCTATATAAGTACTCCCGTCCCTACCCGTTCCCGACACGCGTGTGTGTTTTGAGCTTAATATAATCATCACACATCACATCAGCATGACTAGGTACACGAAATTAAAAAATACGAATTGAAATACGATATTGAAACCTTTCACTCCATTAACGAGAAAACCTAAATAGAATATCAAAAGCGAGATTCCCTGAATTTTTAGCTCCTTAGCAAACCCGATAATGATCTTCTTTATAGCAAGATAACGGTAAATAGAGTCAGCACAATGCATCAAAGGGCACAAAAGCAATTGTTTTTCGAATAAATAGGTTACCTAATTATCGCTTAATGAGAATAGGGCTGAGTTCTCAGTTTCAGCCGATAAAGACTGAACGTCAAGCAGATTAGGATTTACTTTTAGATTGTGCGTTAATGAAAGCAATTTTAGATAATGTGTCCCTATTAAGGGTATTTTATTGTGAATAACTTTTGTTTTCGTTGATAGAATTCTGGCGCTGCTCGGGATTTAATTTCAATTCTATAAAGATAAGAGAATAACTTTTGACTTCTAAATATTATACGTTGGTGTATAAAACAGTTTGAGGTCTAGTCAGTCTTGCTTTTCTCAAAACTTGCTTTTCTCAAAGCTTGCTTTTCTCAAACAATTCTCAAAGCTTGCGCTTCTCAAAACTTGCTTTTCTCAAAGCTTGTTTTCTATTTTAGCAAAGAATTATTTCATAACTAGCTGCGCCCCACGGTTTCACCCGCATAAGTCGCGATCTAGTGAGAATATTGAGATAAAAAGTAACCTATGTCCTTACCTAAGTCATTTTCTACACATGTGCCAAATTCCATCTAAATGCGTTCAGCCGTTTTAGCGTCAAAGCGTAACAAACAAACAAACGTACAAAAAATCAAACCTTTTCTCTTTATACTAATATAAGTTTAGATTATTTAAAGGTCGAGACCTAGTCAGTCTTGTTTTGCTCAAGTCAACATGGTCCTATTCAGTAAAGAATAATAATTAAAAATCCACTTGTTACAAAATATTGTTTTACTTTTCAGAAAGACAGACGTCGATCAAAAAGATCAACCGCCGTTTTACACGCTCCTGTATAAAAGTGAGTAGAGTATGTTTTTCTACGTAAAAGCCGGTTCTCTCATGTGCAGAAAGCTTTGCAAACATCATACTCAAACAAAACATTCTGTACATATTGAGAATTCCCAGTTGGCGTTAAAGTAGCAAACTGTGACGTATACTCCAATTGCGGGGGATTTATACCCTGTTACTTCTCATAGTGTTGGAATTAGAAGAAAATTTTATTCCATGGGCATTTAGTTCACATTGTGAGAATGCTTTTGCAAGCTGGGATGCAATCAAAGAGCCTCCATGACGGACACGGTGTAGTCCTACGTGTTCGTCCGGCGCAACCTGGGCAGTTAGCAGCTACCAATCTGCCGACTGGCTGATTCTGCTTACTCTTTCTCTGGAAATGAACTTAGACGATGGTGTAATAACCAAAGATAATTATTTATCAGTAATTAATTATTATTGTGTATGACCTTATTGGTTCATTGTGTCTCTTTCATAGAATTACTCTTTCGCAAAATACCGCGATAGAAAATTAGGAAAAATTTTAACTAATTTTGTAAAGTAAACACAAAGGATACTTTTATCCCGTTTTCCTACGGAATCGAGCCAAAATCCGGGTGAAACCGCGTGGCCCTGCTGGTATATAAATAAATAAATCAGTCTGTTATTATAGCTATTCATCTGAGGTCATTTAATCAAGAGTCTCTAATGAGATCAAATCTACCTCTTCAACTTGACGTGGCTAGTTTTGTTGTTATGTGTAACAGTAACTACTCGTATATTGTGAAACAAGAAGAGCTTTTTAGTACTAAAGGTATACCATTGCCTAACGCTGCCAAGGGTTAGGTTAGGTTAGGTTAGGTTCTATTTTTACCCTTCGGGTAAAAATAGACGTGATGTAATGTTTTGTTAAGAGTTTTTTTGGTTAGATTAAACCATCAGACGTAATTTAATGCCTACTGACGTATTTATGAAATTTTTACCTACTGTACTTCTATAAAATCCAATTATTTAACCTCTCTGCGACACTAAAAGCATTGCCATAAAAAAACACTAAAATACAGTTTCAGTTAAAGTGAGTGCCTGAAGAAAATTAAATTACACACAAGAATATTTTGTATGATTCTGTTTCAAGTTTTGCTCTGGAGAACTGAAAGAGATTCGGTATACAATGTGAAATTCTATGTTTGTATACGTATGAACGTGTGAGACCGACATAGCCTAGGTTTCCTTGTTAGAAATTGCATTGTTTGTGACGGGAACTGGCTGCCTTCGTCCTCCTTTATTGGAATATAGAACGAAATACTCTATTTACTATGGTTGTACACATAGTTGGAAAGTATTCTTTATTATCAACTAGCGACCCGCCTGTACTTCGCACGGTTTCTATTACTTGACAAAACATCGAGATATCTTTCTAACTATCTAATTATAATATTAATGTATTATACGCATAAACCTTCTGAAATAAATTCTCTGAATGATGGTAAAGACCGCATCAAAAATAATTGCGTAGTTTCAAATCTAAAATTAAATAATTTATTTGCTTGAATTATAATGAGTAGGTAAATGAAATGATACATAATAAAATAATATACAACAATAATAAACATATACATAATATATGATGATAGGTATATAATTTTTATGGTGTACATAATAAAGAGTATTCTATCTATTTATCTATACATACAACAGAAGTTCCTTAAACCATGAAGGCTCGTGCAGACCATTGCGACACGACGGCGCGACGCGACACGTACAATACTATTTCTAAGAAATCTTCACGGTATAACAATAGCCGGTGTCACGTCGCGCTAGTCTGCACGAAGCTTTATCCTACTTTAACAGGTGGGCAAATAATTGAGATAATACAAAAAATATAAATCTGACATTAATTATACATTTATCTATAGCAAATATTAATATTAGGATTTTTATACCTTACAATATTTAACAAAAATAATACGCTGAAAAATCACGTTTCTTGTATGGGGACAATTGTAGGGGGATAATTTTTTTACTTTATTTTATTTTTATTATTTGTTACTACGGCGGCATTAGAAATACACAATCTGTGAAAATTTCAACTGTCTGCCTAGTACGGTTCATGAGATACTGCCCGCTGACAGACTAACGGATGGACGGACCGACCGACGGACAGTGGAGGCTTTTCGGGTACGGAACCCTAAAAACGACGCTGAAAGGGTGAAATGGGGCATTGCAGGTTTTACTAGGGTTAGGGTTAGGTAATAATAATTTATAATGACGGGAGTTTCACTGGCAGCTATACAAGTTGATAAAGTTGATGTATAATTTTCCACGCGATCGAAGTCGCTAGTAATTTATAATTTATTTATTTACTATCTCATCACAAATGTTGATTTGGACAGAAAGTGCTTAATGGTAAACAATCGGGCTTACATTTGTGAGAGACTGGTGGCCGAAAAAGGCATAAAATACCTGTGTTACGGGTGACCAGTATAGGTAATTCAAATCCACGCGAACGAAGTCGCGGTTAAGGCGGTTTATTGAGAGTAACAGTTTACCGTTTTCTTAAAATAATAACCCTTCAACTGTGTTATGTATAGATGTTAGTGGTGTTATTTATAGATTCATCCGATTTATTTTATTTTGTTTTGGAAATTTTAAATTTCAGAGGTTAACAGTTTTATTTACGAATGAAATATTCTGTTAAACTCTCCGGATGCGGTAGAGGAAGTTCAGAATTAATATAAAGAGTAAATAATGTGCATAATTTACTTGATGTTTAATATTATTATTGTGTTGCATGAAATTTAAAACAAAATATTTGTTCAACTTGCGGAGTCTGCCTATTAGTGATTGTGTTGATGTTGTTACCTTTAGCTTATAACCAGCCAGTGGGAGCAATTTCTTGCTTGTGTTTTTTTTTTAAACGCAAGTAAGATTAAATTTTTTGTGAACACTTTGTAAACTATTAGAAGTATTTTGAAAAGAACCCTATTTGTATTGCTTCATTCAAAATATCAATAAAAATTGTAGGTATAATTTTTTGTTATGAATAAAAATTAGAGTTCAAAAAATAAAACCCAACTACGACAAAAAGTCATCCAAAAAAGTAAAAACCAGGAGACTCCGCATTTCACACGAAAAATCATAAATCGAACCGATTTCGAGTGACTTTGGATTTTTAATAACGATGTCTGTCTATGATGTCTTGTTTATACCAGGGGTTTCCAAACGTTTTCAGTTCGCGGCGCACTTACGGGTTTTGTATTTTGTCTCGGCACCCTAGTTAATTGAAATAGAGTACAATGATAGGTATATTGATGATAGGGCCACCACTGCTCTCTTTTATGTACGAGTACCCGCAAATACCTTAAGTTTAGTTTCCGGAAAGTGGTAAAGAGTAGCGCTACACTGCGTCCCTCTTTACTATGTACTTTACTCTCTACGGCGCGGCGACGGACAAGAGCGCCGCGGTGCACACTTTGGGGACCCCTGGTTTATACCTTTTTGGATGACTTTTTTGTCGTAGTTGGGTGCTAATTAACCCAAAATTGCATAATTATTTTTTTATTTGTTTATTGAGTTTATGTCCTCTAGAGGTCACCATATTCAATTATACATAGCCTACAACTAGCGGACAATCAAGACGCTTCCAACGATACCTCATTTGTAAAATTATGATGAGGAGTTTAGAAGTTTTGAGGTAACAATGAACATACATAACTAAATACATACCGGTCAAAATCATAACCCACCTTTTTGCTTAACCGTAGTCGGGTAAAAAGGATTGCGCCGACCCCAAGTAAGAGCAGGAAGATGATGATATTTAAAATACCAACAATATTATTATGATTTATGAAACTTTTCGCGCGAATAAACTCACGGTACCTACTTGACAGTTTGAAGTCGTCCTCGATTTTTAAAAGTCCAAAGAAGATGAATTCACAAAATGGAATACACTTAGAACTTTGTTCCTTACAACAAAGTTTTAGTTGGTATAACAGAGTTTGCCGCTGTGAAACGGGTCCTTGGCGCTCTTTTACACAGACAAGCTTCTCTCATAATTTTGAAATAAACCAATCATCTTGAAAGGCCTGACGTCTCTTAATTTAGTTGTTTGGAGGTCCCGAAATACAATAGATTCGCAACTGCCTTTTAGTATTTAGTCAAGGACGTTTTGAGGTTATTTACGAAACTTTTGTAAGGAAATATTTTTCATGCTTTTGAGAAAAAATATCTGTGAAAGTTGTCTATGTCCATTTTTCCTTTGAAGTTGGAACTAAAAATAGCACCATTCATAAACTAGAGCGGATAAGAAATCTATTGAGATCTCTACCTACACGGTATGTTTCAATTAAACCAGTTGATGATGTTTATTAGTCATTGCATTTATCTATAATCTTTTTACTTAGTATTGCACGACTCTTAATGCGACGCATTAGAGTGTGCTCTACGATCGAAAAATATTTTTTTACCCCATTTCTGTAACTGTTTTTATTGTTACACTCCTGCTAGTACACAGAACCTACTTAATTTATATACCATTGTATAGATGATTAAATGGAGATTAATACTGTATTTTTTAATAATTGATTTTATGCAGCAAAAATGGAAAAAGCATCAAAATAGTTGAAAAAAAATTCCTGTCCGTCAATTTATAAACCCTGAAAACATTGTAGCTTGCGATAAAATCAATTAATTGAGTTTTTTTTTTTTATACATTCGTTTTAGCCGTAGAAGGATTGAAAATGACTCTTTTATTCAAAGTAGTTTAATTATAATTAATAAAATACTAACTAAAATATAACTATCTTTATCTAAATATTTCCAACCTTTGACTTGATGTCCGTAAGTTGCCTAGCAACCGCCAAGTAAGTATCTTTGTCAGTCTTTGACATTACGACTTCATGAAAAGTGATAAATTGTTAATTTTTGTTAAAAACTATGTTTTGAATTTCTTTTTCGTTTATGAATGAGTGTTATGTATGAGGCGTGCAATTTTGGACTTTCCAAACTATTTTTTTATTCTTTGATGCATTATAAGACATTCCCGTAATCAACATACTGACAGACTTCGCACATTACTGCATTAAATAAGTGGAAAATTTGTTCTTTTGGTGATTTAACCCTTCGTATCGGTAATTACAGAAACAATTAAAAAGCCTTTGTGTCACGCGTGGAGCCACGGCATACGAACGGTTAAAGGTACACTATTAAATAAATGGTCCCTTATTGCAACCCTATGGTCCCTTATTGGTCCTTGTAGACTATTGAAGTTAGTATGGTTAAATCCACTGCTTAAACTTTACACCCAAATACACAACCCAAAATGCAAAACCCAGTGCTTTGAACATGCGTCACTTAATTTCCCCGTTCCATTTCTGGAGCTCTTGAAGCGGTATCAACACTAGTTTGTCGGCACCACTCAAAGCAAACGCAAAAGGGTAATGAAAGGCGGCAACCGCGCATAAATGCAAGCTTCTCGCCTTCAGATGCCACGATAACCCTCCCTCGGTTGACTTTGGTGACCTCTGGGAGGGAGATAATTGAGCAGCTGAAAGATATGCTTAATTTCTGGTGTATTTTCCGGTTTATTTGAATTTATGGTAATTTTTTTGAAATGATAACTTCTTATGGGAGGGTATACCGCTTCGTAACATAACGCGTTACGGTGCCAGTATGTCTGGCTTCCCTTTCTCTCACGCATACGGCAGTAGTCCCCCGCCGCGTTATTCGTCGAGCGTCCCGAGATTCACACGTTTTTTTTATTCAGTTCTAGTCTAGTCATTTATTCTCGTATATGTTGAATCACTCAATATTACACAAAAAGTGAAGTGTCGAATTAACCAGCCCTGCACATCACCTAAGCTGTTCTGTAAACGACTTGTACTGTAAGACCCCGTAGCCCTGTAGCGTAGCTTTTTATTTTCAAGAAGACGTGTTTAAAACCCCAAAAGTCTGTAAACCAGTCTTACCAAGTGGTGTCGTGTTACCTAATAGATAGGTTGTGGAGGTCAGATAATTTGACAATTCAAAAGTGCCTGTAATTGGTTTATTTGAAATAAATGCTTTGATTTTTTTTGAGTTTGAGTTTGATAGGCAGTCGCGCCATGTAAAATACTGGTATTCAGCTGCATCCGGTTAGGCTAGAAGCCAACCCCAACATAGTTCTAAAAAGTCTAGGTAGATGATGATTTTCAAGAAGAAGTGTTTGCTCCACACTTTAACGCGACTAAAACAAATCTGCGATCAATCGCCTCTTCTAAGAGATGTAAACTGATTCTAAATATGCTCGAGTGATCGAATCCAACCAGAATAATTTTTCCCAGCCTTCATGATGTAAGGTTACCTTTTGCAGAGAACACGTTCCGTGTAATTTAGATTAGCCAGATAGTAAGGTTAGAAGGGGTAGGGAGCGGGAGTGCCCAGCGTGCGCTTGACGTATTATTACATTCGTAAAGGTTTTTTAGGTCTTAGGCCTTCGTCGAGCCTTTTAAAATATTGAAATAGAGTGCAGGTAAAAAACCTGATGGTTGAGATGTCGCGTCTGGAAGCAGTTGTTTATAGAATTGAACCGAATGTTGCTTAACCTTTTATTCCAATCAATCTTCCTAGCCTTTTCTACAAACTATCTTGGGGTCGGCTTCCAGTCTAACCGGATGCAGCTGAATACCAGTATTTTAAATGGAGTGACTGCCTATCTGAAATCCACAACCCAGTAACTGGGTAATACGATACCCCTTGGTAAGACTGGTGTCAAACTTTCGGGCTTCTGACGACTCGTAACGACGGTCAAAGAACCACGAATGACAGCCGGGACCAACGGCTTAACGTGCTTTCCGAGGCATGGAGGAGTCTCGGTATGTAAGGATGGTCACCCATCAACTGACCAACCCCGGCAAGCGTAGCTTAACCTGATAGATCGACCCGTGCGGCTTGTTATTATTTAGCCACGAGCTTTTCTATTCCTAACCTTTATTTCAATTAACCTTTTATTCCAATACTGTTTTTAATTGCTTATCGACTTAAAATTTAGTTTTCTATTTTCTGATTTGTACCAGCTATGTTATATCATTCCTACATTGCATCTCAAACGATACAGAATATATACACGGTACATCGCTCCAATACCAAGTTTTTAGACCACTTATCAATGAAAACACTCCCGCTTCATTACGCCAGATTACTCAAGAAATAATCAATTCATAGATCAGTTTAATCCCTTATATTAGCCATAAGGCAGGGCACATGCATCATGCGACCGAATTAGATCACCCGGGTTAGCTTAGGTCAATACAATTACATGTAATTGGTCGGAGGGGCGGGTATCATTAAGCTCATTCTTAGTCGCCGTGTGTCATCATTAAACATACTCGTGGTCAGTCTTAGTGTGTGAATTTAAAAAGTGACCGTGTATAGCGAACTTTGGATTTTTTTCGTGTCGTCTTTTGAGTGAAAGGTAAGGTTATTTAATATTTTTTAAGCTGACAGCCTTTTGGGCACTATTTCTGTTGAAAGCGATTTTTTTTTTAATTTTCCCCGAATTTTTTTTTTAGACATATACATAATTATTTATTATTATTTTAAGTCTGTTAGCCTATAAATTATTATGTAAATGTTTTATTTTGTGCTTATTTTTTTTTAAATAAAGGACATTGACCGGTTGTGGACCAAATGCTGCCCAGACATGGGAGTACTTCCAAATGGTTCCTTGCATCAACAAATACAAAAAAAAAATACAAAAAAAAAAATTGGTTCCCGGGTTAAAAAGATTTTATTATGTTTTGCTGGTAGTTTTATTTATTCATTTTATTTTATTATTCTAAATCTATAAGATAACGTTGCTGCGTTTGAACTAGTTGGTTTTATCTTGACAAGTGCTATAGGGCCTCAGAAGATGTGGTCCTATAGCTCCAGGGTCTGATGATGGAGCTGGAAGGTGGTCACGGGCACTCCTCAAGGAAACGAGTTAGCCCCGTCGTATGTGGTTTCATTGGATACGTATTGGTAAGTGCTATTACACTAAGTGGTGCCCAGGGTCTGATGATGGAACTGGAAGTGGCCATAGGAACTCCTCAACCAAACAAGATAGGACGATCGTGTTTGGACTCTATGGTTTTGTCTCGACAAGTAGTATAGCCCAAAGTTGTATCCAGGGTCTGATGATGGAGCCAGCAGGTAGCCAAAAGAACTCCTCAACCAAACAAGATAGCACCATCGTTTTTGGACTCATTGAATATACAAGTGCTTTAGCTCCATCGTATGTGGTTTAATAGGTTACGTATTGGCAAGTACTATTACACTAGGTTGTATCCAGGGTCTGATGATGGAACCGGAAGGTGGCCATAGGAACTCCTCAACCAAACAAGATAGGACGATCGTGTTTGGACTCGTTGGCTTTGTCTTGACAAGTAGTATAACCAAAAAAAGTCACGACAGTCCTCAACTAAACAAGACAGCCCAGTGCAGTGAAATTATATCGCAGCAAGTGTTGTCTTGGACCTTTGTTCCTGTTATCGGTGGGCTACATTTATATTTTTTTATGTGTTTTTAAATGTTTTTTTCATCAATAAAAAATACTCAACAATAGATATTTTTTCTCAAAACTCCGTGGATAGATTTTGAAGAGCTTTGGTTTAAAGACTAGTAAAACCCAAGGAACATAATGCACTATGTGTCCATTCTGGGCAGCACCTAGTCCAACTCCCATATATGAATGGTAAATCGTCCGATACCCCAGTGCAGTGAAAATATCATCCCAGTTGTTGTCTAGGATCCTTGTTCCCGATACCGGTGGGCTACATTTATATTTTATAATGTTTTTTTCATGAATCAAAAATACTCAACAAAAGTTGTTTTTTCTCAAAACTCCGTGGATAGATTTTGAAGAGCTTTGGTTTAGAGACTAGTAAAAACCCAAGAAACATAATGCATTATGTGTCCATTCTGGGCAGCACCTAGTCCAACTCCCATATATGGATGGTCAATCATTCGATACCCCAGTGCAGTGAAAATATATCGCAGGTGTTGTCTTGGACCTTTGTTCCTGATACCGGTGGGCTACATTTATATTGCATAATGTTTTTTTTAATGTTTTTTTGATCAATCAAAAATACTCAAAAAAAGATAGTTTTTCTCAAAACTCCGTGGATAGATTTTGAAGAGCTTTGGTTTAGAGACTAGCAAAAACCCAAGGAACATAATGCACTATGTGTCCATTCTGGGCAGCACCTAGTCCAACTCCCATATATGAATGGTAAATCGTTCGAGACCCCAGTGCAGTGAAAATAATATCGCAGGTGATGTCTTGGACCCTTGTTCTCGATACCGTGGGCTACATTTATATTGTATAATGTTTTTTTCATCAATCAAAAATACTGAACAAAAGATAGTTGTTCTCAAAACTCCGTGGATAGATTTTGAAGAGCTTTGGTTTAGAGACTAGTATAAACCCAAGGAACATAATGCACTATGTGTCCATTCTGGGCAGCACTTGGTCCAACTCCCATATACAGATGGTCAATGTCCTTTATATTTTTATGTGGTTTTGAAGGGAGATTTTTTTTAGTATTTCATGCGGTCGTTTTTTTATGTTTGACATTAGTATTTATTATTATTTATTATTATTTATTTAATAATCAAGTAACAAGACTCATAGTGTTAGTAACAAAAAACTTACAAAGTATGTTAGTAAAACATTTCACACATAAACAATTTGACACAGAAACAATTTGTGACGTCACTGCAGCAAGGTGACAGGCCCAGCCGATACCTTACAGCAGTGGCTCACAAACGCACAATCTAGTCTGCTTGCTACCATAGACAGGATGCTGTTGGTGCTGCCTCGCACCCTCCTAACCAGGGATGCGCACCGCTTCCGCATCATTTAACATTTTATTATTAAAAAGACCTACCTCATTTATATAGGGAGATATTATTTCTACAGTGCAATATAGACACATAATTATTTAGAGGTTGTTTCATAAATGTTATTACTAAAAATATTTTTTTTACTTATTTATTTTTACACGTAGGTACCCTTGTGTTACAAGAGTTGGTAATAATAGTAGGCATCAAAATATCAAAATTACGTTTAATGTAGCTTCAAAATACGAGTTGATGTATTTACCTTGACGTCTGAGAGCAAACGCGTTACGTAACATCAAAATATTCATACACATTGAAATAATTGGATGAATTCGCAAGTCATTTAAATATCGTATCGAATCCCTATTTCTCTTTGAACTTAATAAATGAAAGGATATAAAGAAATATTAAATCAATGCTAATGTCCAAAGCGGTACATTAGGAAAAAAATGCTCTTAAACGTAGAGATCATGGGAGGGTCCTCAAATTAAATTTCGAGAAAGTTCGCCTTCGGAAAGTAAAGAAAATCCACAAAGGGATTACGAAGTACTGTCGCATCAATCAATGTAAGTAATTGCAAAAATTAAAGTAAGTAAACTTCGGCCTATATATGCGTTTACTTTAGGACTTTTCAATCACAAGATGAAAATGTTTGCTCACCTTTCTTTGCTTCTCGGAAAATATCATGGCCATAACTTTGTAAGGATCGTGAAAATGGGAAATTGAGAATTTGCCACTTTTTAAACAAGCATTTTGTAACGTGTGTTTTTTTAACATAGTTCCCTGAAAACGAAAAAGTAATTTAGTTCTCTTGTAAAATAAAATTTAAAGTTTGGAATATTTTTTAATTAGTAACAAAAATAATTGGAATTCCCCTTAGGAAGGTAGATATTTCATTAATTTTTATTCATTTTATACTTTAATTTACGAAATAAGTTATTGATTAAAGAATTTAATTGCATGTTGGGTATTTTAAAAATAGTTATTTCTTCCAAACGCATTTCTTACAACTGAAAGGGTTTTGAGAGCATTGGTGATGAAATTATTTACACAAAGTAAAGCGCCTGCTTGGGTTCGAACCCACGACCTACAACTCGTAAGTCGGGGCCGTTACCACTGGGCCACCACTGCTTACAGGGACAATATAGGTTGAAGAAAAAAAATACAAAAATAACAGTTGGTTCGATAAACACTCATCCACTAGGTTGAGTGCACTATTGTTTAATATCCATCTACTTATTCCTGGAACCGGATTGGGCAGCGTCATTTTCGTAATATGTCTGAAAGCCAATATGAGTTTATGACCGATACATCGAATCCCTTTATGTCAAACGAAATATCATGTCTCTCTCCTAGTAGCGGTATGTTGAAATTCTAATTAAAATACGCGTAAGCGTTATTTCGTATCCTTGGAGATAGCATATATGTAATATAAGACGAAATGAACTTGAAATTAATTTATATTTCAGTCTATTTATTTTAACTGCTATTCTACTTAGTTAGATACTATAAAATAATAAGCATTAATATAACGGGATTATGCCAAATATTCGCTTCACTATCAAAACAAACATTATTTTGTTAAAATAATTTAGTAAACTGTGTAAAGTCAGTAATTTGAGGTTGATACCATAAATAAGCATTAATATAACGGGATTATGCCAAATATTCACTTCGATACTGATATCAAAACAAACATTATTTTGTTAGAATAATGTTTTAAAATGAGTACATAATCAGTATTTCAATAATAATCATAATCAGCCTATAATGTTTCCACTGCTGGGACACAGGCCTCCTCTCTGTGAGAGATAGTGGGCTGTAATCCACCACGCGGGCTCAGTGCGGGTTGGTGGATGTCACATGGCTTACAATTTTTGGTTCTGAGACATGCCGGTTTCCTCACGATGTTTTCCTTCACCGTTTTGTGAGCAGTGGTGATGAAATTATTTTACACAAAGTAAGTGCCTGCCTGGGTTCGAACCCACGACCTACAAATTGTAAGTCGGGGCCATTACCACTGGGCCACCACTGCTCTTTAAAGTGAGTAACGTCAGTACTTTGAGGTTTCAGCTTTCTTCGTTTGAAAGATAAGATAGACGTAAATATCGTAACAACTATTCAGCGGTAGATATAGTTAACCGCAAACCTAACGCCTTGTAATTCCAACAAAACTATTATATCGTCTAATTTGGTTTGTGTTCTGACTCCAGTAAATATCAAATTTGATATTTGATATTTGAGGTTTCAGACTAAATTAACTTTCAACGTTATCAAGAGACACGACAACACCTTCAGTATTTTTTTTCAAATAATATTTTCAATCTAAAAATTACATAGCATCACGACTTGTTTCTCTGAAGGGTTGGCATTGGTGTACCCAATAGTACTACCCCTAGTAATAACCGGGCACAAATCCAGACTCCTGGCTGCTACTGAGAAATTCCAGATAGAAAAACCCAATAACACTTTGCCCGACCTGGGAATCCAACCCAGGACCTAATGTCAGCAGTTAGTAGTGCTTGCGACCACTAAACCAACAAGGTAGTCTAACGAAAAATCTCTGTTGAAATAGAAACAAAAATTCAACTATTCAAAACGCAAACCTCGTAGAACTTCATTGCGAGACACTAACATTTTAATTTTCTTTGAAAGTTTCTTCAGCTCAGCAATTAGACAATTCGTATTATTAAAATTTCAGTAGCGATTCAAGTCGGCGGCAAGCGGAATACATCTCTGGCTAACTTTCTTAAGGATAGAAGGTAATGTATGTAAATTAGTGTAACTTTATTCCCTTAGAGCTATTAAGGCGACTTTGACCGTTTGATAAGTGGGGAGTGAGCAAAACTTTTCATTGGGTTAGGTCTTCAAAGAATATGCAGATGCTTGTAATATGATTAGGTTTACGTTTTAAAATTTCGTCTTTACAAAGGAACTTCGTACAAAGTTCTCGATGAAGGACGGATACAGTTTTGTAATTGAGTTCAGCCTTTGTGGTGAGGAATGAATATTTTGCACTCAATGCGCTCAGCTTGTAACGTGGTAGGTACCAGTGTCTTGGAAATTATCTTAAGGCGACGATAACCGACTTTTAATGATTTTATACTGAACATCACGTCTAAATGAGTACCTAGTGCTAATGGTTTGGAAAAATATGTGTTAAATTAGAGCATTTTCTAAATAACTTTTTTAATTTTTATTATATTACATAGTGAAATTTATTCGTAAACGCGAATAAATAACTGAGAATCACGTAAGATCTATCATGCGTATTTTTCTGAAATCCTCACCATATTAGGGATAATTTAATTATTGATCTTTTATTATACGTGTTTTATTAAAATACCTTTTGTTTTATGTATAATAAATTAATAACGCATCTAATTTGGGACAGCGCTCCTTGATGGGCGCGTCCCATTACTGGCTGGACGTACGACGCGTTGCGTGAACTCAGTACAGAACACGCAAGGTAACCGCTCAAAGCCACTGGCATATACGAGTATCTGCGTCTTAAGTAGAAAAATAATTTTATGCGTCCATTGTTACAAAATTAATTTCAAAAATAATAATATTGTATGCTTACTGCAACTGGAATATTTACCAGGTTAACGGTCTGTGATCCCATAGCATATGGTACAATAAAAGAAAAGAGGCATTTACTTTTCGTGCTCGGTTTGCTAGTGAGCGAGCACAAGCATTTTAATATTTTAAATCTTAATGAGCCCACATTGTTCCAGGTTTATTTCATTTTTAGGGTTCCGTACCCGAAGGGTGACAAACGGAACCCTATTCATAAGCCGCCGCTGTCCGTCTGTCTGTCAGCGAGCTCTATCTCATGAACCATAATAGGTAGGCAGTTGAAAATTTCACAGAATGAGCATTTCTATTGCCGCAAGAGCAACAAATAATAAAATTAAAAATTAAATGGGGGTCGCCATACAATAAAATTAAATTTTGAAAAAAAAATAATCTGACCCTGGCATGTGGGGTATCATTTTCTAGAGCTCATCGAGTAGAGAATAAATATAATTTTTATTTGTTTTTATCTTCAAAAATGATGAATTAGGGGGCCGTAGAAGTTGTCTGTTTTAGACCATTTTTGTACGAGCTCTATCTCAACAACTAAACAAATTAGGAATTTGAAACTTGTGTGTATCATGTAACATATACTGTTTATAATCAACAAATACTAAAAACGCCGATACATAACGTATTTTATATAATATGGGCAGAACATAACGTATTTTATATATATTTGGAAGCACACTCAATGGCTTATCTGCAGGCCACCACAGTCAGGTTAGAGGATCGAGCTGGTCCAATCATCGTGTCAGCAATCTACTGTCCCCCAAAGCACAAAATAAGCGAAGAAATGTTCACAACTTATTTCCAGACTCTTGGTCATCGGTTTATTGCTGGGGGAGATTGGAACGCTAAGCACACATTTTGGGGCTCACGATGCACGGTAACCAGAGGTCGAGCACTGAAAAACTCAGTGGATAAAAATAAATTGAAATCCTGGTCAGATGGTAATCCCACCTACTGGCCTTCTGATCCAAAGAAAGTTCCCGATCTCTTGGACTTTTTTATTTCTAACGGAATGAGTAATCAACACTTGTTTGTTGAGTCATGCCTAGACGGATCATCTGATCACACTCCTGTGATACTTAACATTAGCAGCAACATTATCACCACAGGCGAACATGAATCCCTGCATAATTTCAAAACAGACTGGGAAGGTTTTAGAGGTTACCTTGAAGAAAACTTAAACCTAAAAATAGCACTTAAGTCACCAGATGACATCGAGAATGCATGCAAACATATCACCAACTTGATCCAAGTGGCTTGTTGGACCAATACACCTGAGCTAAAAATGTCATGCAAACTTCCTTCACAACCTCTTGTCATTAAACATAAAATCGAAGAAAAACGTCACCTCAGAAGAGCTTGGCACCTTTCTCATCATCCGTCAGACAAGACTAAATTTAATCGTGCCTCGTAGGAACTAAAAGTCATGCTAAAGGATACCGCAAATATTTCACTGCAAAAGCAAATTTCAACATTGTCTGCTTCGGATCAAGGTGAATATTCCTTGTGGAAGGCCGTTAAAAATCTCGACAGATCACAAAACCACAATCCGCCCATCAGATCACGCACATCTTTGGCCAGAACAGACAAAGAAAAGGCCGAGGCCTTTGGTTTACATTTGGCAAGCGTCTTCAAACCCAATGAGGGGCTAAACCAACAAGAAGTTGAAGATATACTGGATCAGGACTTTCAATTGTGTTTGCCTATTAGACCAACATCACCCAAAGAAATCGCGATGGAAATCAGATCGTTGAATCCAAGGAAAGCACCTGGGTTTGATTTAATCACGCCTAGGGTTCTTAAGGAGCTCCCCAGAAAAGCAGTTACATTCCTGACTAGTCTGTTTAACGGAATATTCAGAACGGGCTATGTTCCCAAACTATGGAAAATCTCCATAATAATTATGCTCCTTAAACCTGGTAAACCAGCGCACGATGTCACATCATACCGACCTATAAGTCTCACACCAGTGTTGTCGAAACTCTGGGAAAGAATTTTCTTGTCCCGACTCAGAGTATTCATGGATGAGTGTGACCTGATCCCTGTACACCAGTTTGGATTTAGAAAGTCACATTCAACTACCGAACAGGTCCACCGAGTCTACCACGCAATACGTCAGGGTTTCGAGAAGATGGAATACACCTTTGCGGCATTTCTAGACGTGTAACAGGCCTTTGATCGTGTCTGGCACAAGGGCTTACTGTGCAAAGTAAAGCAAACGCTTCCCCACTCAGTGTTTCCCATCATAGCTTCGTATTTAGATGGCAGACAATTCCAAGTGAAACAAGGAGACGAAAGATCTAGTCTGTATAATATCGAAGCTGGAGTCCCACAGGGATCGGTTCTGGGACCCGTTTTATATAATATTTTCACATATGATCTTCCAACTACAGAAGATGTAACGGTAGCAACATACGCAGATGACGTTGCTTACCTGGCAAGCGCCAAAGATCCGGATATCGCCAGTAACAAACTGCAAATAGTACTGGATAAAATGGATACCTGGCTGCAAAAGTGGCGTATTTGCGCCAGTGCTCAAAAATCAAATCACATTACCTTCACTTTGAGAAGAGGTGACTGTCCTGCAGTAACACTGGGCGATAAAACTCTACCACACACAGATTGTGTTAAGTATCTCGGTTTTTGCCTGGACAAAAGGCTCACCTGGAAGACGCATATAAAACAAAAAAGAGAACAACTAAACACTAAATACAAAAACTTGTATTGGTTGATGGGTCGTAACTCAGTCTTATCCTTGGACAACAAACTTCTGCTGTACAATTCACTATTAAAACCTACATGGTCATACGGCATCCAACTCTGGGGAGTGGCCAGCAAAAGTAACATAATGTGCCTCCAAAGAGCTCAAAACGCCATCTTGAGGAATATTGTCAATGCACCATGGTTCACACGGAATGAAGAAATCCATGATTATCTCAACACTCCTACTATTCTTGAGGAAATTAATAGACATAAAAAGCGTTATGCTGATCGTCTAGCCATCCACCCAAATCCTCTGGCTGTGAAATTGCTGGACAGCAGCGAAACTGTCAATAGACTTAAGAGAGGTCAAGTAATCTAAAGAGGTAGCAGTGGCAGTGGCCCCTGTACCTGAAACGCCAACTCTCACGCAACCAAACTGATAATAGTCCAGAAAGGACTGATGGCAGTTATTTATATGGGAAAAAAAAAAAAAAAAAAAAAAAAAAATATATGGGCGATTTTCTGCAACTTAAAAAAATCATTTTGTATTTCATGCTAATATTATGCGATATAAATTCCACAGATAACTATTTAATAGTCGGAGTAATGACATTACTATTTCGATCATTTAAATTTCGATCATCCAAAAAGGTCTACGAAATAAACTTTCTTCACAAGATTTTAAAACCCGCCAGTATTTTTTGAGTTTTCAAAATTCAAAATTCAAAAGTCATTTATTCAAATTAGGCTGAGAATCAGCACTTTTCGAACGTCAAAATTACATAAGACAGTCCCCCAAAAACGCCCGCCCTTCACCACTTCCTAGTGCTTTTGCTGGAGAGAAGAAGTGGCGCAACAAACTCCCCAGCAGCACAGCTGTCTGTTCAGTTAGAAAAAAAACTTGATTCTATACAATAGTATGCAAATAATTTACATTACTCAACACAAAACATTCAATAAAATATATGCCATAATGACAGCTAGCACGCGCCAATGTACCAACAAAAAAAATAAATATCGAAATCTAAACTCAAGCAAAAATTAAAACTAAAAACGTAAACAGAACTTAATACCCGAATTATAAAGCCTCCAGGCATAAAGGGCGTGCCCGCTTACATATAGCTAATAAAGCTGTAACTCGAAGTCACATAATTAGATATGATAAACTAGGACCATTGAAGTAAAAATAAATCAAAAATAGATCAACAGTTAGGCAAGAATAATATATAATCTACTGTCGAGGTCGCTAGCTAATCACATATTGCAATACAACTCATACGAAAACATTGTAATGAGTAGATCATGTCAACAATAAATAAAAATAAAATAAATTGTATAATAAAGTCAAATAAATTAAACATTCTATAAACTCATATAACCTGTCAGTAGGTAAGCTAATTCTGGAGAAAGAACATAAACATTGTCTTGAGTTAATCACAGCGACCAACTATTTTTATCGTTTAAGTAGTCATTGATAGAATAGTATGCCTTTGAACAAAGGTTGGATTTTACTTTAGCTTTAAACGCATTAAAAGGCAAATCTAGCAGAGAAGTGGGTAGCTTGTTATAAAAGGTTATACCAAGCCCAACAAATGAGTTATGAACCTTATGAAGCCGGTGAAAAGGAGCTCTTAATTTGTCTTTATTTCTGGTGTTTATATTGTGGATATCACTGTTTTTAGTGTATACGTGTATATTTTGCCTAATATATAAGATATTGGCGAAGATGAATTGTGATGCCACTGTAAGAATACCAATATCTTTAAAAAAATCTCTCAAAGAGACTCTGGTACCTAGTTATAGTTTAGTTATAACAAATATATTTTGAATGTCAGCGGCTTTGCCCCACAGCAGAATACCATAGGACATAACGCTATGGAAATAACTAAAATAGACTAATCGAGCTGTATCAACGTCAGTGTATTGTCTTACTTTCCTGACAGCGTAGGCGGCCGAGCTGAGCCTTCCCGCTAGACTTGAAATATGTGGGCCCCACTGAAGTTTGGCATCTACTGTTATGCCCAGAAAAACTGCCGAGCCCACAGTTTCAAGCACTTCTTTATCTAAGACGATGTTGGGTCCTAGATTTCTAACATTCGGTAAAGCGAACTTTATACATTTCGTTTTCTTGGAGTTGAGAACTAAGTTATTTGTTGTAAACCAATCCGTAACCATTGAGAGTGCACTGTTTACATCGTCAAAATCTTGTCTGTTCCTGTCTACTTTAAAAATAAGAGAGGTATCATCTGCAAACAGTACAACTTCACAGATACCCTTTAAAAAGAATGGTAAGTCATTGATATACACTAAGAACAAGAATGGACCCAGTATTGAGCCTTGAGGTACACCTAACTGAACTGGTAACCCGGAAGATTTCACACCATTAATATCTACACATTGGAACCTATTACTTAAATAAGAATTTATAACATCGAGAGCTTCGTTTTGCACACCGTAATGACGCAGTTTACGCAATAGCGTGTCATGGTGCACGCAATCAAAGGCTTTGGAGAGATCACAGAAAACCCCAATAGCATTTTGCGAGTTCTCCCATGCGCTAAATATGTGTTTCAGCAGAGCAACACCCGCATCTGTAGTCGAACGACCTTTTGTAAAGCCATATTGTTCATTATGAAGGAGGCTATTTAAATTAAAATGTCTTAGTAACTGCTTGAGTATTAACTTTTCAAATATTTTACTAAATGCA
This sequence comes from Conistra vaccinii, assembly GCA_948150665.1. Classification (NCBI taxonomy): domain Eukaryota; kingdom Metazoa; phylum Arthropoda; class Insecta; order Lepidoptera; family Noctuidae; genus Conistra; species Conistra vaccinii. The sequence goes on from OX411324.1 coordinate 3,323,485, forward strand.
GGTAAGATAGAAATAGGCCTGAAATTGCCAACTTCATTTTTATTACCTGATTTAAATAATGGAATGACTTTACTACTCTTCATGAGGTCAGGAAAAGTTCCTGAGTCAACACATTTATTAAAAGTAACAGCTAGATAGGGAGCTACGATGTCTATTATATTACTTAAAAGTTTAATGGAGATGCCCCAGTAATCACCAGTGTTTTTGGATTTGAGTGTGTTAAAAACATTAACAACATCACGAGGTGTTACATGTTCGAAGCTTAATAAACGACTACTTTTAGACACACTACTAAGCAAAAGGTTTTCAGCTTTAGACGGGGACGAAGTTAAGGAGCGAGTCGTAGTTAAAGGTATGTTGGCAAAAAACTCATTAAACGCCTCAGCTACGTCAGCTGCTTTAGTAACTAATTTACTGTCGACTATAATCTCAAGTTCTTTATCTTGTTTAACCGACTTACCCGTTTCATTGTTAATAATTTTCCAAGTGGTTTTTACTTTATTATTGGAATTTTTAATTGTATCGCTCAAAAATTTCGATTTAGCATAAACACTAACCTTTTTAAATAAATTTTAATAATTTTTAACATACTCTAGGAAAGGAGTATCAAACCTGTATTTTTTCAAACCATATAACTCGTATAGTCTCGCTCTACTTTTATAAATACCTGAAGTGGCCCATTGGTTAAAGCCAGCGCTGGTGCCATTAATTTTAATAGTTTTGGTCTTGAATGTAGATTGGTACTCTTTTTGCACGACATCAAAGAGGGCTCCATAGATTTCATTAGGACTCTCGAGTTCTACTATAGATGGTGTAATTCTATGAGCTATATTATTTTTAAACTTATTGCAACGACTAGCTGTATAGGGCCTGCATTCTATTTTATGCGGCTTTTTATGTAATGGCATGGGGAAGCTAGCTAATAAACCACAGTGGTCAGAAGTTAAGTCACTTAACACACATTTATTTTTGGCATCACAATCACTAAATATATTATCAAGACAAGTTGACGAAGATGCCGTGATCCTAGTAGGTTCAAAAAACAAGTCAATTAAATTATAAGACCTAAACAGATTAAGAAGTCTAATACTTAATGGAGTAACATCTAAAATATTAATATTAAAATCTCCACATAAAATTATACTTTTATTACTTGATTTTAACCTATTGAGTGAATCCTCCATTACCGATTCAAAACTAATAAAATCACCAGAAGGGGGTCGATAAACGCAAATTATAACGTACCGCTCGAGTTCAACACAAGACAACTCAATAGTGCGCTCGATAGAAAGATTAACTAAATCTAAACGTTGTTTACATTTCAACTTGTTTGAAACAAGAACTAAAGATCCACCGCGAATGGCGTTTTTTCTTACAAATGCACTTTGTACAGTAAAATTATCATCATTGATAAACACTACTTCATGTTCTTTCAACCAGTGTTCAGTCAAACATAACACCTGAACATCATAGTTCTCCATAAATAAACTTAACTCTAGCTCTTTGCCGGACAGACCCTGCATATTTTGATGAACAACATTCAATATACACACATCAAAAGTGTCTAGGGATCAACATATATTTTTGCAATAACTTTTCTCCTGATTGATATTAATTAAAATTTTCTTTAAGGATTCATCAAATAAAGTGTTTTCGTTTGTCACAGTAACGATAAACCAAGTCACCTTTGCATTAATAAAGAAATTTGCCATTTTCCTAATAAAGGGATTTTTGACATTTGAACCACTAACATTAAAGTTCGAAAAAAAGACTGAAATAACAGTTTTCTTTAAAATTTTATTGGGTAACTTAAACAATTAATAATCCGTGTTTCTACCGCGAACACTAACAACACAAGAACATCGGTTTGGCATACTCAAAATGAGTTCATCCAAATCACGCTGTGGAATGGCCGCCCATGTTCGTTGCAACAACAAAAAAAGGTCTTCTTGCGACTGGATACCCTCCATATTCGGCAGAGCTCTTCTCTGTAGCATATCCCATGCATGCTCAATCGGGTTCAAGTCTGGCGACTGAGCAGGCCAGGGCAGGACATTGATGTTAGCTGCGGCGAGAGTCTGTCTTACAACTCTTGCGGTGTGCGGTCGTGCATTATCATGCATTAACTGAAATAAGGGACCGATTTGCACTTGTAGAGGAACGATGACGTCTGATACAATCGTCTCAGCATAAATTTGAGCGTTGAGGTTGCCTCTGATCCAAATCAACTCAGTTCTTCCGCCGATCCAAATACCCGCCCATACCATGATGGTTCCACCACTATAAGGATGGACTTCCTGGCAGGATTTTAATCGCTGTTGGCGTCCAGGGGTTCTCCAGTGTCGTATACGTCTTGTATCCGGTCTCATACCAAAACGAGACTCATCAGAAAAGCACACGAAACGCCATTGTTCTTCTGCCCAATTTCTGTGTTCAAGAGCCCATTGATATCGAATCCTACGATTGTGCATTGCTATAGGTGGTACCCGTAGCGGTCTTCGGGAATGAAGGTTCACTTCATGCAAGCGGTTTCTGACTGTTTGGTCGCTAATTAAGTTCCCTGAAGAGTGATGAAGCCTCACGGCTAACATCATGGCGGTTATTGTTGGAGCTCTTCGAGCTAAGATTTGAATGTATCGGTCTTGTCTCCGTGTGGTGCAGCGATACCGTCCTCCATGGCGCTCAGCCACGGTACCAGTGCTTCGGTAACGTGTCCAAAGTCGACTGATAACACTCTGACTTGTATTCAGAGCTAAAGCCACAGTACGTTGCCGGGAACCAGCTTCTATCATTCCCACGGCTCTGAGCATTTCTTCCCTGCTTAAATGACGTCGCTGCTCCATAATAACGTTGGTTTTAATCAGTAGTAGGGAAACAGTAGCACTAATAATGTCTTCAATGCGTTGTATGTTTTTATAGGGAAAATATTGACAGCTGATTTTCATCTTTTACTCGAATTTGATTCACAGTTCCTGATTCAAATTATGAAATGCACCAAAAAGGATCCATATAAATTTATAAAATCATAAATTTATTACAAAGCCACATCTCAATCTCAAGAAATCCGCATAAAAATGCTTGATCCCTAGACACTTTTGATGTGTGTATGGGGCTCACCCGTTGTCGCACTTAATAGTTTAAACTACTAGGCGTATCAAAAGTAGTGTTAGTATCACTACTAACAGTAATCGATGGTACACTACAAGTACCAGTGTCACTGTGTATACTGTATGCTAAAAGATTAGCAATTTGTCTCCTACAACTAGGTGGCAAATACATTGTATATTCTGTCAGTTTGTAATCAGTGATAAATTGATTACAATCAAAATATAAAATAGCATCGCTGTGACGACATGTCCTATTATAAATTAACATATTTAGATTATAAATATGCCTATTTTGCTCATCAGACAAATAATGAGAATAAGGCAAGGCACAGAAAATAAATTTACAACTATTGGTCGCACTGAGATGTAACATCAAATGGACACATTCAATTATTTCTTTTTTTCTTACAGATAAACTATCCCCATATAATAATATAACAGTTGAACCGGGGTTTATTTTTGTCAATTTAATATTACAAATTAATTGGCTAACACTGGCACCGGGTAAACAATTATTTATAACATACTGTTGTGAACACTGATTAAATATTCTACCAAAACCTTGACCAAATTTGTCAGAAAATACATATGTTGTGTTAACCAAATTATTCATACTATTATTAACTTCATTAATACAGCTACCCACTGGCTGAGCCACTGAGGGTGTGGGTGTAACAAGTTGAGGCTGAGTTGCCAGGGAACAGGCACAGCTAAAAGAGAGGTTATTTGTCAGAGACTCATACCTCTCCGCATTGTACTTGACCAAGTCTGCCAACTCATTGGCCTCCTGCATGCGCTTACTTAGATCTTGTTGACAAGCCTCATATTTACTAAATATGTCCTTTAGAGCATATTCCCTAACAAACAATTCATCCTGTAGATGCTGAGTGTCAGTGTCATACATAGTATTACATAGTTGTAATTCATTATTACACTGCTTTAAGTCTTGTTTTAAATTTATATTTTTTTGCCTTAGTTTTGTATTTAATTTATTAACTTTTAGGCGTTTTAATGATTTCTGAGTTTTCCTAATGAATTTATTAATTTTAATATATTTTTTAATCTTATTGTGACTAGTAAAAAATTTGGTTTTATTGATAGTATCATCAGCTACATCTATTGTTACAATTGGCTCAATACATGTGGGTCCGGACCCGCTACCAACCAACTCATCATAAAGACTGCAGGTGATCGCAGACTCTTCACCGGCTTTGAGAGATTCCAAATGGGTTATTGTGTTGTGGGCCCTGCTTAATTCCCGTTCTAGTTCAGATATGCGTCTCAAAGCCAGTTCGTGGGTGTCACTACATTGCTGGAAATTTGACACCAGTTGACGGAGATGTTGATGCTGGTCAAGTATGTCCATATGCTGTGTATGTAGTTCAGCCAACTGGTTCTTAAGCTCAGTGTTCTTGTTATTAATAAACTGAATTTCCACCTCACTGTCTTCCCTTTCATGTAGCAGCTGATCGCACTGGTTTTTACTACATTCCAACTCTTTCAATGTAGCCTTCAATTTTTCCTCCAAGGATGCAGCTCTACGGGTCAACATATTGACAAACCAACCCTAGTGCAACCCTGGAATGAGAGATGAGAAAGCTAAGTGAGTAAAAGGAATAAGAGAGAGGGATAAGATGTAGAGGGATGATAGAAGTACTAAGATGAAGGGAAATTGTATACAGTACTTAATATTTAGAATTGAAAGAAAACAAAGGAATAAAAGTTATGAAGAGTGTGTCATCTAAATTATGGGATGATAATTTAATTATTCACAGGTATATCTTATTTGAGATATTAATATACCAAATATAAAAGAGAAAATTACAAAATTAAGTTTGCAAAATGGTTGGGGGTAGGTACTATAAACTATTTTAAAGAAATTGTTAATCTAGTTTTTAACAATAATTTCATAAATTGACACTAATACAGTAATTTAACAACATATCAGTGGTATTGTATGTGTAGTAATAATCTGCAGTGATGTCTAATGGTAAACAAAAGTGAAGTTACAAGGAATAACACTGCTTTTATTTAAAAGAAACTTGATTGACAATACAAGTTTATGACACATTACAGGTTTAAATAGGTAGTATGAATAAATAAAATAGTATAAGGCCGTATGAGCCTATTTTTTGTGTAGTAAATTATGTAGTGTTTACTGTCTGGGCGAATGTTTTCGTCTTCGATTTTGCTTCCACTAGTTGTCAAGCAAAAGGAGTCATAAACGGTGCCAGCGTGTGATGGACGTAGCTCAGAGACCTGAGCAGTATTTTGTGATGTTCTGCGTTATGTAAATATTAAGTAGAATAAGAGAAATAAATCAAAATACTCCCCGGGATTGATGAATTTTTGAAATCCGTCACCGTTGGGTTGATTGAGTTGACAGCCGGTTTAAATATCCTTTTTGTGCGAAGTTCCCGCAACAAAAAACACTGTATAATCACTGAATATGCTAATTAATAACTAGGTACGACTATAATACACTAATTGAACATAATTTAACACTTTTTACAAATTTTCTAAATTAAAACCTAAGAGGTCGTTTTTATGACGACCGGCTACCAGTGTTGCCAAAGCAAAAAAAAAAGTTTAAGAACTTTATCGACTTTTTTCAAAGTATCCCTAGACGGTGTTGATGTGTGTCCCTCATGTTAAAACTACACTCCAATAGACAATACTCGTATATTCAGTAACATTGAAATGAATGCTGGCACATACAGTGTACTATTCAGTTACTTTAAACCGTTGTGGATACAATTTCATATTGAGAAAAATTATTGGTGTAAAAATATTCGGCCACGGCGGCCAATCTCAACGGAGACTGGCCTTCGGCGCGGGAGATAATATTATAGTGCACAAGTGTGTGCGCAGACACGAGTGCACTCTCTCTTCCCTCACTCTCATGGTCCGATGGGATGTGTAAAAATAATAAGTAAGAAATAATAGATTTCTGTATGACTATCAAAAATAACGTAAATAAATACCTGTATTGACCCGTGCGTTTGCACTGGCGAAACATCACGACAAAACATGTTGAAATCTTTAGTTCCTGTCAAACATTGTATGAAAAATTGACAGAAAATAGAGATTCCAACATGTTTTGTTGTGAATGTTTCGCCAGTGCAAACGCACAGTTATAATTAAAATTTGGCGTACTACTTACATTCTATTTTGTACAATATAGTCTGATGTAGCAAGAGAAATCCTTTTATTTATAAGTAACTAGCTTTACCCGGCCCGGCTTCGCACGGTTAGCACTAAGTACTTTATCTACGGCGCACCTACCTTTCCTAATTACCTATTTCTACCTAATTACCTACCCTACCCTACCTACCCTACATATCTACCTGCTTACCTACCATATATACCTATTTATACCTACTAATACTATGTTAGTAGCAAATAAATAACTTTGACTTTAGTTAATGCATGTTACTGGATAAAGTTAACTTAATATTTTTCTCTAATAAATGAAATATACTCCTACACCTATATTTTAACACAACAACATTTTTTCATTAAAATTAGACAATTTCTTTACAAATCTTTGTTTTTTTATAGCGCCTCTGTTGTTACCTTTACGAAAGTATTACAAAAAATCATAGTGTTAAATCTTGTACGACATGGTATGGAACCCTTCGTGTGCGAGTCCGAGTCGCACTTGACAGATTTTATTTATTAATATCAAGTCGAAGATACATTTCTTTTTTTTTATCATCTGTAAAAAATAACTGTAATATTTTAAGTCGGCACTGCAATAATGTTAGAGAAATGTTTATTTATGAGCATAGTTTAGAGTCTATTAATAAAATCGCCCATTAAAAACATCGAGTGGAATGAGTCATTACTCAGAAAGCCTTTTCCAATGAATTCACAATAGTTCAGCGAGTAGAATAAAAACGAAATGTTACTAAATGGATTTTAATTACTGACGTTGAACTTAGACAAGTACCATTTATCGAAATTGATGTTAAAGTCATTAAATGTAATAATTTATTCAAGTCGTCGAAAACAAACATAACAACTGAAGTAACATTATTGAACAATCTAATTTCTTCAGTGGGAGGGGTCAAGAAACACATGACAAGTCTAGGTAGGTGGGCAGAGTTTATTGAACCCAGAACTTTGTATCGAGGCCGCAGGAATCCGCTGGATGCGGGAAGCACAGAACCGGTTTAAGTGGCAATATTTGGGGTTGGTCCAACAGTGGACGTCTTTCGGCTGAAAAGATAATGAATTCCTATCTTTTCAGCCGAAAGACGTCCACTGTTGGACCAACCCCAAATATTGCCACTTAAACCGGTTCTGTGCTTCCCGCATCCAGCGGATTCCTGCGGCCTTCATTCAGGTCATGGGTCCACGTTGATGACGAATAACACAATTATATTATCATCGTGTTACGCTGTCGAAGTGCAGGTCTAACGATTGGCTCTTCTCTATAGGAAATTACCAATTTGGGAGTGCACCTTCCTGATGTTTTTTAAATGCCCATGTAGGTTTATGTGAAATAAAATATTTTGAATTTGAATTTGGTTGGCAAGAATTGGACCCATACGACTAATGTTTATTTGAAAGAATCAATTTACATATTTTACCAGTTTCTTAACACCTTGTTGCACTTTGCAAACTGTTTGATGATCTTTGAGATTACATTAAATACGAATGCATTTTTTTTTTTGTTTTTCGGTTCCAGTATTTAAACATGAGCAGTGGAAACAAAGGTAATCCAATGTTGTCTTTAAATTACAGGGCATTGTAAAGTATTATCTCACTTACCTAATAATACACAAAATTGACAAAATATTTCTGCCTCGTTGGTCTAGTGGACGCTACTGCTGATCATGAGGTCCTAGGTTCGATTCCCAAGTTGGGCAAAGTGTAATTGGGTTTTTCCATAAATAATTTCTCAGTAGCAGCCCGTAGTCCGCATTAGGATCTAGACGTGCCCTTTAGGTATAATATAAAACAGCGGAATTGTAAATAATACTAATTTACTAACTTAGTTATACCTAAGTACTATTTACTAACAATATATGGAATTTTTTTATTCTGAAAATAAATGATTAATAATTTAGTGTCTGGTTGATGTCTCTAGGCTCTCTATTACATGGGACTTAAACATTGGGCGTACTTAGGTACATCCCTGTCCTGGTACCCTTCAGGCTTCAGGACTTGTAAACTGTCACCGTAGGTATTTAAAAAAAGAACTAATGTGGGACCTGTCAAAATATCGTGCAACAGACACAAGTGAGTAGCTCATCACTTCTCTAATAAATACAGCGTGTTTCCCTTAACAGGATATTAACAATTTCGGATATTAAAAAGAACACACAGGGCTGACCAACGCCATTTATAACCAAAGTAATATGAGTCAAATTAATGTACCTACTAATAATTTATTACTCATGCGGGTGTGTTCCGTCAAAAGCGTCTAACTCCCTCGGGACTTGTGACTCCTTCGTAATTATTTATACGTACTGTATAACGCAAGTCTGCTTGCATTTTTTGTCTCAATAACACCATAAATACAATTTTATCTAACTCTCGAGAGTCATTCTGTGAATTTTATAGATGTGAGCATATTACAAGACTGTTTGTAGACAGAATAAAACCTTTTTTTCACTGTTATTCTATATTTTTTGTAATACTGAACTTTCTAATTAAACTTCTACAGGCTACGTAAATTACTAAACATTTTGATACATAGGTCTTAACATCAATATTTGCATATAAACCAAATTGTTTTAGCATATTAATTTAGAAATATTACTGAACTAAATATAAAATCGCACTAACATAATATTTAATGCAGATATTACTATTTGGCAAACATGTGCACTGGCAACACCAATACCCCGTCACATAACATAGGGTACTGGCCGTGGACTGACGTGTCCAAGCTCTAATAATCCATATCTATTATCTATTCTAAGGGAAACATTATTAATTGAATTAAGCCCTGACTCTGTGCCGGTTTCAGCACGTAATGAAATTAGCATTTAATATTCATTTGACAAAGGCATAGCGGTAGACGTATCAAATATTTGTTAGTAATATAATTTTGTTGAGCTAGTTAATTATTATCAGCGTGTCCAGTATTGTGTACAGACTTAATTGTTATTTTGTTTCAGTTTTCGATATTAGCCATTTAATTTTAGTTAATGTTTTGTAACTATCTATTATTAGTTGTTATGTTTGGAGCCAGTTTGTTTTTAGGTATATATGTATGAATTTGAGTTAACTAAGTGTACGCGATTTATAGTTCTTGTCACAAAATATTTCAATCGTCCCATCATCTGCGTAGCTCTTTCCCAACTATGTTGGAGTCGGCTTCCAGTCTAACCGGATGCAGCTGAATACCAGTATATTAACATAGAGCGACTGCCTATCGGATCTCCACAACCTAGTTGCTAGGTAGCACGTACCTACACCTTGGTAAGACCGGTTGTCAGAATTTCGGGCTTCTGACTACCCATAACGACAGACAAAGATGTACAAATACCAGCCGGGACCAAAGGCTTAACGTGCTTTCCGAGGCATGGAGTGTTCTCGGTATATGATGGATGTTTATCCATCCACGGACTGCACTCGGCAAGCGTCTCTCTTTCGGATTTAACTTAAAATATTGAGTAAAGGCCCGTTCAAATCCGACACTAGCCGGACGATTGCGGTTAAAACGCGAGCAGAACCGTTACATTTCATAAACATAAATAATGTCTCACAAATGTAATAAGAGAAAAAGAACTAAATTAGTTTATATATATTTTTATGGTTTTGCGTAATCAGCTTATAACATTCCCACTGCTGGGACACAGGCCTCCTCTCTGTGAGGGATAGCGGGCCGTAATCCACCACGCGGGCCCAGTGCACATTGGTGGATGTCAAGTCATTTCTTAGAATTTTTGGTTTTAGGACATGTACCGGTTTAATAACAATGTTTTCCTTCACGAGTTTGAGAGCTTTTATGGTTCATTTACTTTACTAAGTGAAACCATAAACAACGTTTTATTTCATAGTGTTGTTGTAATTTCAGCTAGGTACTTAATTATTACAAGCACGTTAATAAAGAAAAACTAATCCCAAATGGCCCTTAAGATCATTATTTAATCTACTTAGCTTCCAGACTAAATGATAATGACCCTCTTACACGAGTTTATCGCAGCTAGTATTGACTAAGAACACTAAGCTGTCTAGATCTCTAAAATTATTAGCTTTATGGGTCTTTGCTGTATTAGGAACTAATACGAGAGTTTTCGCCATATGAAAATAATACGCTGCGATTAGGTATACCCAAATCGCTTTAGCGTGGCTATAGTGGTCATTGCTCCGGCGTCCGGCACTCGACGTGGCAACACGCCACGTTCAGGCTCGCGACAAGTCAATCGTCATTCTGAGGATGCCTCGTTGAAAGGTGAACCGTGTGTCGATTTCCTACAGGGTTTTTCATGACTCTTTAGGAATTGTTAAGCAGAATAGGTTACTAATAAATATGTCTACGTCTAATGTATTTTATTTATAAAGGTTTTGCGCAAAGTCCCTGCTGAATCAATTAACTGTCATTGCCCTTACTAATATATCTCCGTACGTTCATGTACAGTTTTTCGTTATTGGAACATGCTGAAGATCCCGATAGATTCAGGACGTTAATGGACTTAATTTATGTTATAAAAAAAATGCTAGAAAATTAAGGTGGGTCAATGGGCTATTGCCACGCTAAAGCGATTCAGGTATATTTAACTTAAGCCCCATTCACACGGTGTAAGTTTCTTACATGTGACACACAATTATAAATTATAATGTCTTGCATCTCCTAGACACTTTTTAGGCGGTGAAACCTTTATTGTTCCTTCAACTAAGGTATGCCACAGGAAACTAAATCGCACCGTGTAATGTTTAATGCTATAGTGTTGTAGCGTATTCCATAATAATTATAATCTACCGTCAAGATTAAAATAAATCCTGCTATTATAAGATACTTAGGTAATGAAAGGTAGTGGGCACTTAGTTTAATAATAAGGTCTTTGAGAATACCTAAAAAATAATAGGTATCTTTATAAAAATGTAGCATTACAACTTCTAAAGAAAGTAGTAGATTATCTATACATAATTATTATAAATTAAAGTCGTTTTTCGTGTCTGTCTGTGTGACCGCGTTGTTCTTCTAAAGGCAACAGATTTTGATGCGGTTTTCACCAACAATTAGAGAATTTATTCCGGAAGGTTTAAGTACAGACGTCAGCACAATCATAATCCAATCTGTCACATTTTCCCAATCAACATTGAACCTTATCCTTTAGCGATAAAGTTGAAAATCTATTAAAGAAATTTGACAGATTGTAGTAACTTGATGTGCTGGCGTCTGTACCTAATACATTTATATTAAACTTATATATTGAAAGCCATCTCGATATTTTATAAAAACCGTACGACGCAGCGGAGATCGTTAGTTATGAATAAATAACTCTGTGGAGCTAAGCCTTTGAGATTATTTTCATTCATTATTACAAGATTTACTTCCATAATGTTTTTACATTTTTAATTTAGTTTCACCGTTGATAAAATCTCGGAAGTATTTACTAGGTAGGTACTTATGCTATCTCATAAAATTCAGTTTTAAAAAGCTTTATAGTACTGATGTTATTTAAATAAATTGGGTTATGGACAAGAGAATGATGTTTATCTAGGGTTCGAAAAATATAAAGATTAGAAGATTTTCTTTAAAGATTTTAGGTTACTTATTTTATGTAAAGTATTATGATTGTCGGTCACAATCGAGTAAGGCTCTCTACAACAGTCTACCTCATGTTACAAAGTTACGACCCGATAGGGCACAGCTCATAATATTTTGAAGCCATAGTAGATAAAACTATATAGTGTGTTCTGGAGTGGCGACCGCGTACCGGAAGACGAAGCGTTGGAAGGCCTCCCACAAGATGGACCGATGACCTTGTTAAGGCCGCAGGAATCCGCTGGATGCGAGAAGCACAGAATCGGTCGAAGTGGCGAAGCTTGGGGGAGGCCTTTGTTCAGCAGTGGACGTCTTTTGGCTGAAATGATGATGATGAGTGTGTACGTAAATGTCTATTTGCTGTACCGTGGACAAGGCCCTTTACAGTGCATGCTTGATTGAATAATAGTAAATGTTTCAATCTTTTTTATACATATAAAAGTGAAAAGCTGTTCGTTGGTAAGCGCATCACTTGAGAACGGCTGGACCGATTTGGTTAATTTTCTTTTTTAAATGTTTGTTATAGTCCGAATAAGGTTTTTGGAGAAAAAAAATATTGGAAACCTTGCCCGAAAATTCAAGAAAAACTGAAAATGTTTTATTCTATGGGGTTTTGTATGATTTATTGTCTGAACAGGATAACGTCGATTGAGTTCGTAACTAATAAAAATTGCTGACTTTCCGTTCTTCGGTTGCATACACAGACAACAAAAGTTGTATAGCCTACAGCTGATTATTGTTCGGAGTTTGTTTTTGTCTGTTGCAGACTGACAAAAACAAATTCCGAACAATAATCCATAGAATAAAACATTTTCAGTTTTTCGTATTTTTTGTTTGTCCATCACATAGAATAAAACATTTTCAGTTTTTCTCGAATTTTCGGGCAAGGTTTCCAATTTTTTTTTTCCACGAACCAATTTACAACGATATAGGAATAATTCCGATTACGTTTTCGGAATAATTCTACTTGTACTGCAACCAAAGTTTAAAAATATAGTAGTAGGTGCTGTCATGTTTGCAATTGATATGCAAATATATGCAGACTAGGCAAAACAATAAAGCATTCGTTTGTATTGTCTGAAACATGATGGACGCTTATCTAGGCGGAAAGTAATATAAAGAACGTATCCGTTGCTCATCATTTAGAACAACATGTAGGCAAACTGCTGAATGGGTTCGTTACAAAGTCGTATGAAATAAAAACATTTTTTGTAACCTTTTCATCGGCATTTTTTATTTAAATGATAAGTTTTGTTGGGTTCATCGGTAATAATTTATTTGCCAATATGTGTAGACAAAATAATAGAATATACAACGGTACATTATGTAAATTGGTATCACCACATTTAACCGTTTGCCGTATGGCATGCAAATAACAGAAAATGCAGCTGAAGTTACAAATATCGAGGTTAAAAATTTCAACCCAACATCATACCTGGGTTATGGTCATAATGGGTTAGGCAGAGGTACGTAGTTCATGCCCATAGCATACAAAAAATGTCTGACCTACCGAATATTTTTATTTATAATTTATTACTGTAACAAACAGAAATAATGTATTAAGGTCACTCACAAAAACTTTGTTAAAATTCCGTAAGTCGGCGATCAAAGCATACTCAGTATTTTTTGCAAAAAGAAGTCTTTCAGTGTCAAGAACAGAAAATGGAAAACGTAAGGCGTTACATTTTGATGCATCAAAGAGTACGAATGACGGCGAAAAGGAGGAAAGGCATGAGAAAAGAAACAAAAGTCTGTCTACTAACGAAAAACGGAAAAAAGATAGGTCATACTGTAGATGTTGACGACAGTTTAAGCTGTTAAAATCAGCTGTGTAAAACAAAGTAACTAAACTTACAGTTTTTGTTGTTTATCATTTGAATTAATTAATATTTTTTTTACTTTGGAACTTACTTAAAAAAAAAAAAAAAAAAAAAATATTATTCTTAGACTAATAGGTATCACAATATATTATATTGTGCACTATACAGAGAACTATAAGTATTGTCGTTTTTTGGTGCCCATACATTATTTTTTTATTTTCTTTTTGAGAGAAACCACTGAAATAATAAGAACATTTAGATAAATTCCTCGACCAAAATATTTGCAGAAAATGTTTTTGATATAATTAGGTATTGATATTATTTTAGAACATTTACAAATTCTTGTATTCAACGTTCTTTAATCTCGGGGCCTTCAAGAATCTCATCACATGGGGTCATTAGAAGTTACCAAGAAAACACAAACGTTTTTATCGATTCAACAAATTACTTCGTAAACTGTTCGACTTTAATCCTTTTGAGGTAAGAGGTTGTACCTATATTGTGTCGAAGAAACAAAAGTATCGACATTATGCCTTTAACAACTGCAGCAGAGCAGAAAATGGCGACTACTATCTATAAAAAAAGCCGGTCAGTTGACTTTTACGACAGTTGCAATGTTGTATACAATTTTCATTCACAGTTCTGTAAAAGTTCCTAACAGCACTTAAGGACTGTTGTTGAACGTAAGCCTTTCGAGCAATCAATGCTATTAATTTAGTGGTGTAATTACAGTGTTCGTAGATAGATTGATTTGTCGACACATTGATAGTCACTAGCGCAGTATGTTATATAAATGCTCGTGATATTATAATTATTACTAGCTTTCATCCACGGGTCCGCCCGCGTGGAGGTCGGAAGTTATCCCCTCCAACGAAGTACCGGGATAAAATGTATCCTATGTGTTAATCCAGGTTGTAAACTATCGGTGTGTCAAATTTTATTCCAATCAGTTGTGCCGTTTTTGCGTGATTGAGTAACAAACATCGAAACATACAAACTTTAATAGGTTTATAATATATAGTAGTAGGAAATAGGCACAACACTAGTAAAGTCAGCTGTAGAGAAATCTCACCCTTTAGCAATGTATAAACACAGTTGTTACATTTCTAGAGAGTGAGATTTATCTGCAGCTGACTTTACCTATTTATTTTAGCATTTTAGTAGTCTAGACTAGTAGTTTTTGGGTAAAAAAGTTAGATAAACTAAATATTATCCCAAAGTTTGAGCTAGAAAAACGTGTGGCGGGCAGAAAAAATCCAGTCGCTAAACAAATTCTACTGAATAGTGCCTTACCCAGTACTGAGTGCTATTAGCATTTCGAGTCACGTCCGCTACCGGATAGGCATAGAGAACAGCTTCGAGACTCTAATTTGTTTATATTCATTAATGTAATCGATCATGCTTCTCTGTAATGGATCCTCTTTCACGAAAACTTTATTTAAATAAACGAACAGATTAACAAAATACCTAAGAAACTGTAATTAGCGCGGAAGTCTGAAGTGTCCTGTCAAGACAACGGACACTGTAGATTAATTTATTAGCCCTTTAATTGGTTACTCTGCAGTGCCAGTGCTAATTTTATTTCAAAATTTCAACGGTCAAAGTTCCTCCCAGTAGAGGGAAAAGATACTAAGCCAAAATATTTTATTAAAGGTGACAGTTAATATAGGGGGACGGAGAAAAGTTGATATATTAATTAACTCGTGAATAAGTCCGTCAGGGCGAAGAGTCACTCTGTTTCACGCAAGCGCACTGAGGATCCGTCAAGTTACGCCCTTACGTAGTGCGAACGCGGCATTCGGAGAGTGCACACGAATATCATCTAAGCCCCGAACAGACGATGTTTCATTAACCTAGAAACGAAATAAAATGTAGCCAATGACGTAAATGTTGATGAGTAAAAAAGTTTTTGTGAACTTGGATTAATTATGAGCGAGGGTTTCCGAGTCGGTAGAAACTTTGTGAGTGTACCGCAAACTATTAGGAAATTTGAAGAGTTTATTCTTTTCACGGTTGTGTTTATAGTTGTGCTTGTGAGCAATGTGTTCGATTGTAAAAGTGGGATATTTCTTCCGCATTACGGTGAGTAAAGTTAGTTTAAGCGACATGAGATTACTTCATTTAGAAAAATAGTTTTTATTATAATTATGATTTTGTAAAATGTTGTAGGTACCGTTTGCTATCGAAGTTTATTATTTTCAGTTTTGTGATACCTACGTTGGCTCGGATTGTGGTATCAAAAAATATAATAATTTAAATATTTATCGTCGGGTGTTAGAATGAATACTTCATTTAAATATTGTTCGTGGAAATATTTTAAAAGTGCCTACAGTTTAATTTAGGCTATGTTAGTATGTATCATTAATACACCATTTATTCAATATACTGATATAATATTGCGCATGACTCAATATTAAAAATTATTATCCCTTGTTTCACCAGACAGACAGCCAGTCTTACACGAATTTTATTCCATAATAATTGGACATAATTATCAGGTAGAGCTTATTTAGACACTGTGACATAGACTTAACATACCAAATAGAAATTCTATTTCAATAAATTCCATTACTGATGTCTTCGACCTTGAGAAATGTTCAAAATTAATGTTTATCCTAATTTAGATACCTATTATGTAAAACACAGGAATTCCATAAAATAGGAAAACTTAATTTAAAATATAGATGTAGCAATAAATTCTTAATTTATTAGTTCATACCACATTTTACTTGAAATTGAGCCAACAATGTTTAAATTTTCGGAATAAATCATCCTGTGTTTTATTAATAAAGACAGGGATTTATACCAGGATGGACTGAAACCATTATTCTTTATCATTTATGCGTAACAATTTTTCCAATTTCCTGATTAAATTTAAGACATAAGAGGGCAGATTTAATCAAAATCACTGAAAGAATCCCGACAAAGATTTTTAATGTGATATTTGATACCTTATATTAATTTCTGTGTCGTTCGAAATTCGAAAAATAAACATTGTTTTCGATAAATAAACAACGGAGAGGAATAAAATGACGAAGTTTGTCTTAAATGTTTGTTCTGTAACGTTTATTGTATTTTATTATATCTTGCTGTTTTATTGATAAACATTGTATTGTATTGTTTTTGACATGTGTGTAGTGAACGTAGTGATAATAACACAGTAGGTACATTCTTAAATTAAATACCCCACCTAATTAACGTGACTTGTTTTTTAATCATAATTTATTATGATTATCAGTTGTAACAACCAGTCCTACGAAGGGGTATCATGTTACCCAGTTACTGGGTTGTGGAGGTCAGATAGCTAGACGCTAAATGTAAAAATACTGGTATTCAGCTGCATCGCCCTAAAATAGTTGGGAAAAGGCTAGGCACATTGACTTACGTGATTTACATATGCATCTTTGAAGTAGCTATCAATATATTATAATATATATGTATAATAGTTCCTATAAATTATTTCAAGATGGCTTACATTTTTTTTACATTTTCATTTGTTTTGTCATTTTCAATGCAGACTTTTCGCGAGTTGTAACAATTGTAACGACTCAATAACTGCAAATATAGCTCGGAAACTTTTTTCCTTATTTACTTCGCAGTATCCCCTACGGTAGAAACAGGGGAAAAGAGCCGCTAACGGTTACAATGTCCGCGCATTTTCAACATCTTTGGCTTTTACAAAATTATTTCTGTATTTTTTTGTTATTTGGTTCGAGTTTTATACATTTTAGATACACTGAGGAGGCAAAAGTATTGTGCTACTTGAAAAGGAAATATCTATGTTCAAAAAAGTTTACAGCGTCAAAAAAATTGGTGTAAAACATTAAAGAGCGATGATGAGCGAGTCCGTAATTGCTTTTTGAATAAAAAAATCATCATTAAACCATAAATGTTTTTTTTTATAAACGATTTCTTTAATGAATCAGGCTGTCCTCGTGCTTGGCGTTAATTGAAAGTTCTATAATTGCAGTTACTTTAAAGTGAACTAGCAATTGTTTTTATTTCTTGGTAGGTTCTTAATTTAAGCTTAGGTACAATGAGGCTATGGGACTTTCATACAATGGATGTAAGTACCTACAGTTTTTCCTAACACAGGTTTTCGCATTGTAAATGCTTTTTCGATGGCTTCAGTAGGGTACCCGTTTTAAAGAAAACTGCGACCCGGGCTATTATCCTTAATTATTAAGATATAGAAATGAAATTGATATCAAAAGATGCGTTACTAAAAGGACTACAATATACTTGTTGTATAGTTTTTGGAGTTTACGCCTTAGGAATCGATTTTCATGAAATTTTATGAGAAGTGAAATTTATAAATAACTCAAGAGCGTTACGTTTTTCTGCGCAACGTAGGTACCTTGCGCACCTTTCACTTTGAAATCATGTATGTGTATACGTACGGGGGATTTAGGAGATGAGTTTATTTACCCTCTTTGCCTATTGCATATTCTAAGACAGAAGTAAACTTAAGTCGAGCGTCGGAGCTGACACACACATGCTTTTTTTTATTTTTATAACGCTTTTTTCAAAGAATCTTATCTTCTTAAAAAATTATAAGAGTTCTGGAAAATTTATATTGCACTGATCGGTTGCTGAGTAGAAATAAAAATGAAAAAAGCCACGCGCACTTTTGATGCGTTTTCGTACGAATTTCACTCATGCGTACACGTAAATTTTGTCTATCTGAAACACTAGAATGGAATTAGGCAGTTTCCCATACATACTTATTTTAAATCCTGCTTAACTTATGTTCCTAACGCTCTTCAAGGTCGACCTTGAGTCACAGAAATCAATCTTTAAAATCACACCTACCTGCATAAAAAAACACTAAGTATGTAAATGAAATATTTCATCCAAGATCAAAAACCCTGATACATTATTTTCTATTCTGGTCACACGGACCCTGACGTATGAAGTGAGATTTATCGGGATCTCATCTCGCCATTATCAAAGATTTAGGTTTGAGTACGTTACCCCTCCATAGATAATATAATGGGTCGGTCTGTTTGCCTTCATTATCTTCTACTCATATTTCATTGAGCGTTCCTCTTAGATCGGAATGTAATTGTTGGTTTATACCAAATAGAGACGGAATTATTCTTGCGGAATTCCGTTCAGAGAAAGGACCGAACTGTTTTTTTTTTGGAATTCGTTTATTACTAAGAAAAAGGGAAATTAATGTTTGAACGTTTTTTTTCGCTCTTGATGGTTTTACTTCCCAATTTATAGTAATAACATCAAGAAAATATTCTTTATGATAAAGGACAGGTACCTTTGTCATAAACAACTACTAGAGTGCCTACTACCTAAATGGTTTTATTATAAAAAAGTAATACAACTTCTTTTGATACTTATGAAATTAATTTAATTTAATTAGTACTAATCAAAGATGGAATTTTCGATGTAGTAGGTAAGTCAACCGATAAGGTAAGTTAGGTTCCTGATCACATCTTATATTTGAATGCTCTTTAACCGGTTAAGCCGCGCGACGCGATTTTGCGACACCCCTCAAGCCGCGCGACACGATCGCGGCGCGTCAGAGATAAGAGCTCGCTAATATAAACAAAAACTGAGAGCTTTTTGTTAAGTAAATAGTCTTATCGTTAATGGTTTTGGGTTCCTGATTAGACAAAGGATTTTTTATAATACTTAGAATCTTTATAAGCGAACGCTAGTATTGATAAATAAACATTCTTATAAGATTCTTATAAGAAATTCCTTTGTTCATTGTTTTGATTATTTATAATAAAACTACTGGTTCGATTCACATGAAACTTCGCAGGATACATTATGAATACATATACTATCGGTCAAAACCATTATTTACGGACAATAATAATAAATAAAAACACATATAAATAAAAAAGTTCAATAAATCGTTAACCGTATCATTACGTAACATTATTTAGTTGACAAAAAAATATTGAACTCTTTTTCTTTCTGTATTATGCATTTTTATTATTTATTAGTTATTCAAGAATATAAAATAAATGACTTACCAGCGATTACATACACAAAACACACACAAAACTCAAAATTTCACATCAACACCTTTTTTCACTACCGAGTTTGTTTACATTTTTTGATGGGTCCGTAATAGGTAATTACGATGTTATTTTGTGCAAATTTTATCTATATACGATGACGACACTACTTAATTATTGAAATAACACCATTTCCCGTCGATTTACACTTAAAAAACAATAGAAAATGAATAAATAGAACGCGGAGTGCAGTGCACGGCACGCATGCGCGGACGCCATTTTGCCGTACCAAAAATGTTCAATTTTTACTTTTTTTTAGAGTTGTTTCTGCATATTTTGACGTTATGGTCGATTTATTCGACAGGTATATTATCCTACCATAAATCAAAACCAACCACAGACCATATCAGCCCGTATATTACATATAAATAGAGCTGCAATCTGCATGAACGTACCGTGTTCCCGGGGACACGACGAGGCTTGACGGTTTCGTTTCGGTTGGGTTTTCGTGCGCCTGGGGCTTCGGTCCGGCTTGACCGGTTAAAAACTTATATGTATTAAATTCTAACCTGGAAATATACCATATATTGCAAAAAAGGTCTCAGATTTAACCCCATTTTAACCCGTTCCAAACGAGTTACACGAAGTGTCGGGTACACTAGGCCTGTCAGATAGCCGTTTAGTTCGTCCATTAATAATAATCCCTAACAGTGTCAGCCCCAGGTCTTAAGAAGACTTCGAGCCTTAATCCGTTAATCTTAATCAACTCCTTGTTGACTTCGGACTTTGTTGAAATTATCTTACCATTTCATAAACATTTCAGCTATTAATTGAGTTGAATAAATAGAATTTTCATAAATTTTCCGAAGGTACTTCTGTCGAGTGTCACAGAATTGTTTCAGCGAATTCCGGCTGACATTCTTATCAAAATATTTGACAAATGATGGGCGGTAGTGACCGCTTTTCTGAACAAGGTCGCGAGTTCGGTACCGTTGGGAAAACAATTTGTAAGGTCTGGTTTATTTTGACTGTTGGAATTTCAGCATTATGAATAGAAAGTTAGAGGGTTATGGAGGCTGAGAATTTAATAATATTGTTTCAGATGAAAATTTTTGGTTTCAAGGAATCAATAAAATGGACAGCTGGGCATCCATAAATATTCATAAATTAATGTCATTAGACTGCGAGACATAGTAATTAGGTATATGCCTAATTACTAACGTGTTACATAGATATGCAATTAGGCGCCTATATTATATCATAGCCTTCGTAAAATATTAAATTATTTTCGTGAACTAACAATATTTTACAGTTACGCCATGGGCTTGATATTCTGTTTAGACAGAATACAAGACCAAATATTGTAAGTAAACTTTAATCTGAAAGTATTTTCTTTGTTCAAAGAATATTATAATTATAGTATGATGAAATCGAAACCAATAGGGAACTATGAAATCTGAAACTTGAGAAAACCTCAAAGTTAAATTAGCTCATTAATTAATAATGTGCTAGTGTTGAGTTATGAATTTATCGACGTTGATTGAGAAGTACTTAATTATGTATTCAATTCGTTGATTCATGTTAGGTTCATTTGTTTTGTCCATAGAGTTTCTTGCCCGTTCTTCTCCATAGGTACAACGCTTGGAATGGGCAACTAGCTTCATATTTGTCACTGACTGACTCCTTGACAATACAAAAGGTTATAGGGTTATAGGTAAATGGTTTAATTCAAATAAATACTTTGAGTTTTGTGTTTTTAGTTTAATTAGAGAATGATTTCAAAATAGTGACCCACAGTGGGAACAGGGTTAGATAGATAGATAAATCATTTATTTAGTGCACACAAAAGACAGACAGCAATTAGCTATTAGGAAATAGCTGCAAAGTGCCAATAAACAAACAAACGAAAAAAAGGAAGAAAACAAGACATTGTGATGACACTATTGGCTACACCCTATACAATAAAGGATCAACGAACATAAAAAGTGCTATGCTGCCGTCATAAGGGAAAAGGGCACAACTAAATTTTTTTTCCGAAATTGAGTTATATACATATTCGGAATCAGAAAAAAAAGGCCCATCTGCCAATATTTTTGTACAATTTTTTGGAACAAGATAAACAAAAATACCGTAAGCTCAAAAGGCACAACTGAGCCACTTTTTAAGTTATTGTACGTAAAAACAGCACATCTAACTTATAGTGCGTCAAAGGTCATTTATTTGTATCACGATAAATATATAAATTGTTTATTGCTCTTTGAATTAAAGTTTACCAACTAGACCTTGACATTTAATTTAAAAGAAAAGTCACAACTAGCAGTTATGCCTTTACTACCAAAAATCTTTGACTAGAGGTGAAGTGAGGGGGTCGAGGTACAAAGCTCATCCCGCCAGTTGTGCCTGACGTGTTGTTTTTTCACAAAATGTCAGAATGAAAAGTCACAATTGGTTAGTTATGCCCTCTATTTGTAATATTAATATATCTTCCTAGCCTTTTCCCAACTATCTTGGGGTCGGCTTCCAGTCTAACCAGATGCAGCTGAATACCAGTATTTTACATGGAGCGACTGCCTATCTGACCTCCACAACCCAGTAACTGGGTAATACGATACCCCTTGGTAAGACTGGTGTCAGACTTTCGGGCTTCTGACGACTCGTAACGACTGCCAAAGATCCACAAATGATAGCCGGGACCAACGGCTTAACGTGCTTTCCGAGGCACGGAGGAGTATCGGTATGTAAAGATGGTCACCCATCCACTGACCAACCCCGGCAAGCGTAGCTTAACCTGATGGATCGACCCGTGCGGCTTGTTATTACTTAGCCACGAGCTCCTCTATTTGTAATATTAATAACTTAATTTAATTTTTATGCTACGTTGAAAGAGAAAATGTTGATTATTTAATAAATGCCAAAAAATAAAAACTTATATTTCAGTAATCGAATAGGAATCGTAAAGATGAATTTATTTTAATTCATCTATTTTCAATAAATAATATTTAAGTCGATATTTTTCGCCAAAAACCAATAAAATTTTTAAACTCGATTTTCTCCCTATTTATAAAATGTTAGATGTGTCCTTTTTCCTTATGGCGGCAGTATGTGCGTCTCAAGGTTCGAGCCACCATCGTTAAAAATTACAGAGACAGAAACCTTTTAAGGCGACACTCATCATAATCAGCCTATTAATGTTCCCACTGCTGGGACACAAGCCTCCTCTCTGTGAGAGGGAGTGGGCCGTAATCTACCACGCGGGCCCAGTGTGGGTTGATAGAATGATGTCACATGTCTTCGAATTTTTGGTTCTAAGACATGCCGGTTTCCTCGTGATGTTTTCCTTCACCGTTTTGAAAAGAGAATTGCTCTTTTGAAGGTATTAGATTAGATTAATTCTTGTATATATGTATCTGAATCTCGGAAACGGCTCCAACGATTTTCATGAAATTTTGTATGCAGGGGGTTTCAGATGCGATAAATCGATCTAGCTAGTTTTCATTTTTAGAAAATGTACCAAAAAAAACCCAGATATTATAAATTATAATCCTTAAAACTTATATCATAAGTTAGGATAACCGTTTTAGCGGGAAAGCGTAAAAAAACGAATATACATGTTTATTACGCTTTCACGCTAAAACGGCTGAACGGTTTTGTATGAAATTTGGCACAAGGGTAGACCATGTCCTGGAGATGGCCTACATTTCATTCTGGATCGCAGACGAAGTCGCGTGCAACAGCTAGTCGTATACTATCTATGCGAGAAGGCATTTTATGTGCACTCCAGTGTTAAATGAGTTTCCATTTATTTTACAAAATGCTTTTAACACATTCTATAGCTGAATTTCAGCTTTTGTAGGTCAGTTTTCCTTTTAAACCGTGCCTTTGCTCGTGAAAACGACTCTCAGGGACAGATACAGGGTGATTTTTTACCGGAGACCAAACGGCGTTGTTCTTTTATCGCTGTTAACATTTTATACCTACGATATTTAGGTATAAATAAAGCATAAATAACACATTATTACTTAACTTAATAAATACACGAAAATGTATAATTACTCACAAAAAATACTATATAGTAGTTTTTTAAGTATTTCTAGAAATATTTTATTTGAAGTTTTTTACGTTATTACACTAAGTTACCTATTCCAAGGGCGATTCTAGTTAGGAGCAATAAATATTTTAACCAAAGTCAATAAATTACTGTACTCCATTATTTGATTCATTGATTCAAACTCGACAATTTAATTAATGACGTTGGTAAAAGCCTCGTTTAGGTACTTACCAAGTTTCCTTGCTGTCGAATGAATTGAAAATTTGCAAAAACGTATTTGAAATTTTCAACACAAATTAGATTGAAAACCGTGGTTAATTAATTAGTTTTTTTCTTGGTTTTTGGGTCCGTACCCGAAGGATGCCAAACGAATCCCTATTACTAAGTGTCCGCTGTCCGTCTGTCTGTCAGCGAGCTGTATCTCATGAACTGTTATTATGCATTTTTATTTATACTGACTTATAGCGCAATTTCATTATAGTCCGCGCGCGACTATTTGGCCGCTCATCTCATCACAAATCATCTCGCTATTGCAATCTCATGTGCGTTTTGCCTAAACTAGCCGCAACTTTCACTTCGCGACGGCAAAACGCGTTGTAAGTACCGGTTAGTTTAGACAAAACGCACATGAGATTGCAATAGCGAGATGATTTGTGATGAGATGAGCGGCCTACTAGTCGCGCGCGGACTATAGTCGATAGGGCCCGCATGCGGGGTGCGAGATCCGATCATGGATTGTATTACGATCCAATCGGGTGCGAGAACCATGTCCCCCATGCTGTATATCGACCGAGTCATCGACTAATGAAATTGCGCATAGCTTGTTGGTCTTTACAGGCTGATAGGTATATGAAAAAGACTTCCTAACTATACAGGGTAGCAGGGACAACGACGCGTAAACTGATACCATAGATTCAGTACATGAACCTGAGTTGCAATTTTTCGTCGGTTATTAAAAAAAAATCAGCTGTTTCATAGAAAAGTGCAATAACTACGCGGTCAAAATGTATGGAACAGCTGACTGTTTGATGGCTGAACGGATTTGTATGAAATCTGGAATATGGCTAGACCATGGCCTGGGTCATAGGGTACTTTTTTATTTTGGTAGCACTTGCAAATATAAACTGTGTACCGGGTTAAATTTGAATCGTAGATACATAACCAATATTGGCAGGAGCGTCAAAGCATTCTTGCTAAGTTTACACGTGACGCGACACATATTTGAACAGGCGTGCAATTATACACGTGAAGTTTCAATAAAAAATAAACTAAAACGCTGGGGTTTTTTTTCAGGTCCACTATTTTTAATATATAGCGTACCAGGAATTTTTGTTATTAAATTGTAAAACTATTTTATTTTCCAGTGACGAAAATAGTATTCTGACTATACCAATCAACTATATAGTTTTGAAAATAGATACGAAACTAAATTGATAGCTGTCAATATCAATTTTATAAAATCCGTCAAACAAAACGTGATTTTTCAATCAAATAAAATGTGGTCAAGTGCGAATCGGAATTACGCAATAAAAGACTTGTAACATTGTCAGGTAGATCAGTACCGTTGGCACGTTTTGGGTACCCTAAACTTATGAAAGCTTACTTCCCAAACATAAATATTTTGAAGCATGAATATCGTGCCCTAAAAATAAAATATTTCGATCAGACTTATTAATATTAACTTGATTAATAATAGCCAAAATTTAAGTAGAAACAAACATCCAAGTTAAGCTGATAAATTATTCATATCGACCGGTTATTATTATTAATTCCCGCTTACCTGTAGTAAAGGAGAACGGGCACGTGTGGTCGGTCCAGTCACGGCGTAGGTACTGCATAAGTAGATATAGCTTAAAGGTTTATAAATAATATATCATGTACGTTGGACGCGCTATGGACTAAATTTGAATTTTGAACTTGAAAACGAAAAGAAATAGTTTACATTGTCTGTTATCTTTTCACGCGACCAATACCAGCTATCTTATTACGTAAAACATTTTCGTAAACGATGACGACTAATCTACGAATATTTATTGTTTTATATAGTATTTTATTTTAATATTCTCCGTTCTTGGAAAACATCTTTTTATAACTAACTCCGTTCTATTTCTCACGTGAAAATAAAAGAAATGTGAATACTGTTACAAACATTCAAATTCATTCATTTTGTTTTTCTATAATACCTGTGATTTTATTCATCTATAAAAAAGTTATGACTTCAATTCAGTAATATTACTTTTAAATAGGCTCTACTAGGCGATATTTAAATGTACTTTTTACTGTGAATTGATTTTAATTGTGATTGCCATGAAACTCCTGGGCAACTTCGCGAACATCTTGCTGACTGGCTAATATTTCTACGTATGTTATTCGTTCATTCAAACATGAGTGAAGAGTAAAAAGATAGAGTTATTTCACAAAAAGAACAGGCCACATAAAAAAAGAAGAAGATTAAGCCAAATCAGAGGCCCATGGGCGGCTTAGAAAATCTGACATCAGGTTGTCCCATATGCCCATATGTTTGAGTGTCCAAAGTGTCCACACATCTGCACTGATGACCAAAAAACAATGCTACTGATGCCGCGATGGGCCGGGCCCAATTCATTTAACTTCGAGTTGAAAAAAAGATCAGTTTAGTCACAATCTACACGAAAACGAAAGAAAGAAGATATAAAGAACATGACGTCATAAACGTCCCTTTTCTACGTGTTTTAAAACCAACGTCGAAAAACCAATGTTGATAAATGTAGTTAAAGTGTCGAAACAAACCGCAGTGAGCACCGCAACACTGCAGCTCATGAACATGCAGGAATAGCAAATTGATGAGTTTAATTACACATGTATGACTATTATGAACGGGAAATGGGGTATTGCATACTGTACCTACAGTCAATCTACTACGGATACTGTTGCATTTTGCAAATATTTCACAACACAATGAACGGCACATTTTTCCTTACTTTTCTTTTGGGGTAGGGTGAAGTATAAAGTGCACCCACGTTTTCGTTATAAGTCTTTTGTTGGACACAAATCTAGACTCCGATCTACGACTTAGAATCTTCTAATGGAAAAAACCAATAACACACTGCCTAACTTGAGGATAATGTCAACTCTGTCCTAATAACGCCACTGGTAAACATAAATTCTGGGAAATTCGTTGGTTATAAAATTGACACACTATGTCAATTTGCCGAATTATAGCCATTTCATACAACTGACTGGTAGACGAGTGGTGGCCCAGTGGTAACGGCCCTGACTTACGAGTTGTAGGTCGTAGGTTCGAACCCTGACTGGTACTTCAATTTGTGTAAATTATTTCATCAACACTGCTCAAAAAATGCGAGGAAACCGGAATGTCTGAGAACCAAAAACTTTTAAGTCACATGACATCTACCAACCCGCATTGGGCCCGCGTGGTGGATTACGGTCCACTTCCTCTCACCGAGAGGAGGCCTGTATCCCAGCAGTGGGAACATTAATAGGCTGATTATGGATTATGCAAACAACTGTCAAAGATTGGCAGCAGTGAATTGAAAATACGGAAAATTTTAGTTGGTCATTTAATAAACAATTAATTTCCTCGACAATACCTAAGTTCATTCACGCACTGTTTGACAGACATAAAATCTTCACGAAAGAGATTTAGTACCAATAAACTCTACCTGTATCAAACCTATCCCACCAAAATGCGACAAAATATTCTCACAACATTTCAAAAGGCAAAAAGGGACAATCCACATGAAACGTATATTTTTATGCGGTCGCCGTGACATATCGCCTAAAAGCGGGACTACGGGACTCGCGTGTACTATCGCCGTGACGGCCGGTCACGTTAAGCAGACCGCTCGACGTGACGTGTTTATATCAAGAGGGGATTATCCGCTGCCAACTCGCACGGACTTAACTCAATCATCAGTAATTGGATGAAGAAAGTATACAGTTCATTTGTTTGTGGGAATCTTTGAACTACAGTTTGCTCTTGAAATGGAAGGCAGAAAATTATTTCGAGGAAAGGAAGAACCACTAAGTCGACGGCAAATATCAGAATAGCATTGTGTCATTGCTGAAAATCTTTTAAAACGATTTATACCTGCAAGCCCCAAGAAAAAAATAGGTAACAGGATGTTGACTGGGAAAAAAAATGGTCCATCAGTCAGATAATAAAAAAATATTAGACACGTATTTTTTGCTTTATCATATTAATAAAATGGTTTGGAAAATCCAAAAGTGCACGCCTCATACTTATAACTCATTCATTTAAACGAAAAAGAAATTCAAAACATAGTTTAAAAATTAACAATTTATCACTTTTCATGAAGTCGTAATGTCAATGACTGACAAAGATATTTACTTGGCGATTGCTAGGCAACTTCAAGTTAACGGTTGGAAATATTTAGTTAAAGATATTATATTTTGGTCAGTATTTTATTAATTATAATTAAACTACTTTGAATAAAAGAGCCATTTTCAATAGGGTTCCTTCTACGGCTGAAACGAATGTATAAAAAAAAATTTACTTAATTAATTGATTTTATCGCAAGCTACAATGTTTTCAGGGTTCATAAATTGACGGACAGGATTTTTTTTTCAACTATTTTTATGCTTTTGCCATTTCTGCTGCATTAAATCAATTGTTAAAAAGTACAGTATTAATCTCCATTTAATCATCTATACAATGGTATATAAATTAAGTAGGTTCTGTGTACTAGCAGGAGTGTAACAATAAAAACAGTTACAGAAATGGGGCAAAAATTTTTTTCGATCGTAGAGCACACTCTAATGCTTCGCATTACGAGTCGTGCAAAAAGGTTTAGAAAAACCGCATTATAGTCGGAGAGTGGGGGCTCGCTACGTCACAAGTCAGTATAAAATTTACCGGGGTGTGATGTCATGCCACATTTTAAGAATAAAAATAAGAAGAATAATAATTATGTTATTGATCCATTGTTACAAAACAAGTTTTTAGAACTCAATGTATTGCCACAATCTTTTAATTCCGTAAAAAAATATAAAATACGTTTCCAATATTCTTTAATAACCTACCTGACGGAAAATAAAAAGTTAACATCTCTATTGTACTTAATGCAGAGTAGTACAAAGATGCCATTTCGCATCTTCAAGAGTCTGTAGGAATAGCAACTTCAGTACCAAATGTGTTGACATTGCTGAGTATGCAAGCAAGAGGCAAAAGCCGGCAGAAAGCTTTCGTTCGAAGGACTTCACGCAAAAAGCTATGCTCTTGGACACAGCTCATATTGTTAGTAGGTTCCCTTGTCTGGAATCCTGACCACCAGTTGTGGAGACGAAAGCAGTTGGTGCTCTTGGACAGGGCTCATATTGTTAGGAGTTTCCTGGCTCTGGTTTCCTGAGTCAGGAGTTGTTTAGACCTTGCTCCTCAATAAAAATTTTAAGGTTCCGAACCTTAAAAGTTAAAAACGGAATCCATATAGGATCACTTCGTTGCTCGTCCGTCAGTTTGTCAAGACCCTTTTTCTCAAGAACGCGTGGAGGTATTAAGTTGAAATTAATAACAAATATGTAGGTCTATACCTTGGAGCTCTAAAAAAATCAAGCTTCTATTTCAACGCATTATACGGCCATTCATGCGACATAGTTTGATACTCACAACTCGCAGCAAATAAATCAAAACCTACAGGGTATTTCCCGTTGAATTAGGACCATGAAATTTGGCAGAAAGCAAGGTCTTACAGCACAGAGAAAAGTCCATAAATAGTTAATTTGTAGTTATATCACACAAAAAAAAACGCGATTACAAACTTTGTTGTTGGCCGTGACGTATTTCGATGTTTGGGAAAACATGTTTTTTAACAACAATGTTAAGTTTGTTTTTTGGATAAATTCATCCCAACTAGGGCAACCTTCATTGTGCGTGGTTCGACACGCACTTGGTCCGTTTTAAAAAAATTAAGTTGGTAGGCTTGCTTTTAGAAGAAAAAGACATATTGCGCCAAGCTCAAATAAATTGGGATATGGACAAGAGAATGATGATGGGTTTAAAAAGTATACTGACTTTTAGCTACTACCGACCATCATTGCCCATTGCGGATATACTTGCCCGGACACTAAAACTAATTAAAATCTTGAACTTTAATTTTTATTTTCAATTCAAGATTTTTGAATTGAAAATAAAATTGAAATGCTTTTTTTTTTTAATTCATGATTTTCTATATTTAAGTACTAAAGAAAATCATGAATTGAAAATAAAATTTAAAGTTCTAGATTTTAGTTAGTTTGAGTGTCCGGGCAAGGATATCCGCAATGGGCAATGATGGCCGGTTTTACAGTATGTGAACGAATATATGAAACCTATGATAGGACAAATTACTCCTAAGTCGAGATTCAAAGCCTTGTTTTGTTAAGTAAACACTCGTTTCTCTCACCATCTGGACCTCTAAGCAGCTATACGTGACATGTTTATACCAAGTGGAGATAATCCGCTGCCAACTTGTACAGACTTAACGATGGTCGATCGCCCTAATTATGTCCGGGCCCAATGGTCGGGTAGGTATTTACTTTTTTAATTGCGAAAACGAAATAAAGCGGATTAAAAGGGTCGATGTGGTTTTATCGCATGAATCATGTTTATTATACGCGTGTGTGGGTTTTTGTTGGATAAGAAAGAACGTAATTTACAAACTTTAGCGACATAAAATGCTACTCACATGTGTTTTGCACCGACTTCCAAAAAGGAGGAGGTTCTATATGTATATATATATTTTTTTGTATCTCCGTCAATATTTTCGTCAATTATGGAACGATTTTGAACATTCTATATAAAAAATTCATTTGGTAGAGGAAGCTTGCGCGTGGTCTCATATAAATAATTATTAATTTTGCTTGGGTAGTTTTTTAAGTTAGCTTCAACAATACGTATTTCTCGCACTTAGTCTATAGATGATGTTATAATAACTTCCTGTTACTGTTATCTACATGGCAGGAATTTATGTGGGGTAGGTTAGTACCACAACAAAAAAGTGAAAACTAAACCTTAAAAAAAAACAACAGCATTCCAAACAAAATACTATAAAGTGAAAAACAACATTAATTTCGGAAGTCGGTGGCAATTTGGCAAAAAACTAAAATTCTAGACCAAATATTGTTTTATTTTTTGCAAAAAGTTTTTAATTTTTAATACCACAAATCTTTAGAATATTTTTCTAATCAGCTCTTTTTTAAAGATACACACCAAAAAGTTTTAGAATTCTCGTGATAAAATTACAAAATTATAATTAAAAAATACACCAGATTGTAGGCTCAAAACTAAACTGAAAATTTGAAAAACAACTAAAAACTTTTCTATCGTAATAAAACCTAAACTTATGCTCTAATTACAATAAAACAGTAAACTTTCCATCACTGCTGTTTATTTCTTTGTTTGAGAAGAAGCTTTGACAGCGACATAATTATCGACCGAATTTATAATAAATTTCACACTTTAAAAATTAAACACTCCTTAAATTTTTAATTGTAACATTGCAGTCAATTTCCTTTTTCCCAGTAATCCCGTATAAAAGTAAATTTCACTATTAATGACGTAAACAATAAGTTGACCAAAATGATTCCCAATTAATTACTGATAGTAACTAAGTCTCTCTCAAGTTGTATTAAAGAAGCATTGTTCTTTATACATACAAATTATTTCATTTTTGTACGTAGGTTTGTACAAACACTTTTACACTTCAATAATGTTTTAAAAACGAAATGAGATATACCTACGTTTCCTATCCCACTAAACTTTGAGAAGAAAGGCCGAAACAAACTCAGAGGTCACAGTCTCTTTTAAAGTCCAGACATAATCTTGGTCAGATCATGTAAAGACCATGTAGATTAGTGTCTAAAATGGTCTTTTGGGTAAAAAACTACACAGATTGGAGCGAACCTGTTCAATCAGTGCAATCGTTTGTCAGTAAAACTTTCAAAATTGAGCGTCTGAAACCAATAAATCAATTAGAAAGTCAAATAGAAGCCTTATACTCACAAAACGAGAACCAATTTGAACTCTAGAAATAAACACAGTTTGCGATGGAAACAATAAGGAAACCTTATCTTCTAATAGTAGTAATTAGTACCAAGTACCAATCAAGTTAATCAGAGTACGATAAAGTTTGATTGTGGATTCACCTGTGGGTATCGTAAAAGTCTTATCTATATATCTCGTCGGCAATAATGTTAAATAGGGAGCGTATTCTATAGAACAAGTAAATTAGTGTTGAAAATAGATGCAGATACCTTATTTTTTGTTGTACGATTTATTAATCGGCATCATAATCATCAAGTTCGTCTGCTTTTGAGATTATAGCAGTTACTCCGCCACATACGAGCTACGCATCAAAGACATGACGTCACACAAATCCTGCATCGCGAAGTTAGAGTTTACCGCGTGCACGATAATTATATATAAGGAAGGAAGGTGGCTTAATAGATATAGGTTTGTTTAAGTTGTGTTGTTTTATTGTTATTGTTTTTCATTGTTTATGTTTTTCTTTATTAACTAACATAGTTTAACTAATACTAACAAATTATGGGTTTTAATATACCTGAGTTAAATATGAATAAATAAATAAATAAGACTATCCGAAATTAACTTACGGGCAGTTGCCCGCCAGACATGACACTCGTCTGGTCCCTTTTCAATGGTGGATGAGTGAATTTTACACCCTCTTCCTCATATCAAAAGACAACGTAATTTATCGCCAGATGGCTTGCAGTGATCTCAATAGGTATTTGAATTAGCCTACACCGTTGCTTATTCTTGTGGTTTCTTTGCTAGAAATAACAAAAATTGTCAAACGAAAATAATAAATATTATAAAAAACAACGATAAAAAACTGGGACACAAAACGCAACATATTGTTCTCAAAACACCATCAGCTGCCTAGCCTTTTCCCAACTATGTTGGAGTCGGCTTTTAGTCTAAACGGATGCAGCTGAATACCAGTATTTTACATGGAGTGACTGCCTATCTGACCTCTTGTTAACACTGGTTGTCAGACTTTGGGGCTTCTGACTACTCGTAACGACTGTCAAAGATCCACAAATGACAGGTGGGACCAGCGGTTTAACGTGCTTTCCGAGGCACGGAATTGTCTTGGTAGGTATGCAAAGATGGTTTCCCATTCACGGACCAACCGCGGAAAACGTAGCTTAACCTGAACGATCGACCCGTGCGGCTGTTATTACTTAGCCACAAACCATCACAACACAATGACCTTTAAATAACATACCTACATAATTAAAGATCAGGAACATCGAGTCACTGGGTCAATTTGATAAAAGGATGTCTTCAGCAACTCTCAATCTGTAAAATCATCCTCAATTCATATTCATACCAGCACATTTAAGAAAAGAATGGCCACCAAAAAACCTTTACATACCTACGTCAACCGCATTTTGCCTTGTTTCTATTTGAAAAGGGAACAAAATTGTTGAGAGTCATATAGGGTAGATGTGGGTCCCGCAAATCCTGTCATTCGCCCCTTGAAAGTTTGAGGACAGAATCGCAGAAAATAACGTGTCATGGCCAAGACTTAGAGACCGGACGATTTGGCTATTCAATTTGTTTTTATTAGAATTTCTGTATGTAGGGTCTTTTGGTAGTAGGGTGTTGTAATCTTACGTTGTAGGGCTTTGTAGATTATAATCAGAGTTTGGAATGACTATTATAATAGTATCATTTATTATGAGTTTCTATCTGTCTAGTTTATTAAGAATAGCAATTTTTTTAAATTTTATTCTGTTTCTAATTACTGTTACTACTGTTCCGAACTGTACTGTTATTACTGTTTTTGGGGCTTATAGTTATGTAATAATAGTCCCACGGGGTGATTGATCAGGTTAAGCTACGTTTGCCGCGGTTGGTCCGTGAATGGGTGACCATATTTACATACCAAGACTGCTCCGTGCTTTAGAAAGCACGTAAAGCTGTTGGTCCCTGCTGTCATTTGTAGTCTTTGAAAGTTGTCGTCAGAAGCCCGAAAGTTTGACAGCCAGTGCCGTACCAAGTACCAAGGTGTAGCGTGTTACCCAGTTACTGGGTT
This sequence comes from Conistra vaccinii, assembly GCA_948150665.1. Classification (NCBI taxonomy): domain Eukaryota; kingdom Metazoa; phylum Arthropoda; class Insecta; order Lepidoptera; family Noctuidae; genus Conistra; species Conistra vaccinii. The sequence continues at coordinate 3,357,230 of OX411324.1, forward strand.
GTAGAGGTCAAGTAGGCAGTCGTTCCATATAATACTGGTATTCAGCTGCATCCGGTTAGACTGGAAGCCGACATCAACATAGTTGGGAAAAGGCTAGGCAGATGATGACTGTTTCAAATTTAACAACTATTATGACTGTTTCGTGGTAATCTTTTTTATTTTTGTTTTGACCAGTTTAGATAACGATACCCATCACGTCTGCGGGGTTTCGCTAACTTATTTCCTTTGACCTTATATAAGTGCCAAAATATAGTCTAACAAAAATAAACAATTTATTTAAACACTTTTCATGAAGTATGTTTTGACTGCTTTTTATTTACCCATCAATATGGGTAAAATTTCTTACCTCGCAATCTTTACGAAATATCAAAGACTATTTATTTTGATATTTACTCGGTTGCTAGGCAACGGATCTTGCGGCACAATCTGACGCGAGTTTTATATTTTTAACCCATCCCAAAAAAAAAGTGCACCACGCCGCTAAAGAAGTTTCACTTCAAAACAAAAAACTGTCAAAGAATGACAGTCCGTTGTGATTTGAACATACTATTTTAGTTGGTAACTTGCTAAACGATCAATTTCCCTGTATTTATCTATGTGCGAGAAAAAAAAATCATGCTAGGATCCTAGTTCCCATGTTTGTAAAGCCATGCATACGGTGGAAATAAATCACCTTTTTTTAGATTTTTGTAGTCTGTTTGAGATATCGCGTCGGAACGTATTTATCGTAAGCATTCATCAAAGTCTGGCGCAATGTATTATCCATTGAAACCGGAGTGTGACTAAGACTCGGATTTTTATCGGGAAACGTGAGAAAATTCATGCTTTCAATACATTTTTGTATAATAATTTGATAGTCTCATTTTTTTAATGCTGTATGAAAATATTGCTGTGCGGCTTTTCGATATCCTGCGTAGTGGTGACTACTGTTCAGTAAGGATAATGACATTGTATGCTGCAAAATACAGCACTATCTTCCATAACAAAAAAATGGCATGGTGGACTGTGCAAATTCAAAGTCATGACATAATTATGTCATCCACCAACCCGCACTGGCCTTGTGTAGTGGATTACAACACTCCCTCCTGCAGAGAGAAGACCTGTGTCCCAGCAGTGGGAATATTATAGGTTGATTATGTTTGCTTTCTTTCTTGTATGGACTGTCTTATCACTCAAACTCAAGCATTTATTTCAAATAAACCAATTACAGGCACATTTGATTAGTCAAGGGGTCTGTCAGTCAGAAAGACGAAGCTAGATGCCCATTTCAAAGCGTTGTAGGTTCCTATGGAGAAGAACGGACAAAAAAGTCCACGGACGCTCTTTTAAATCAAAATATTGGTTACATCATTCATGTTGAAATTATACATGTGAGAACCATCAAAATACGTGCACGTTAAAAGCGTCCGTAATAAAAAGAAAAAACCATAAAAAAATGAAAATATTAAATTACAGGATGGTCATAGCAATAGCTTCTGATACTGACTGCTAAATCGTTGTGCTGTTGCTGCAGTTGTGAAGAACCTACTTAGTTTTCAAAAATACTCAATATCAGTTTTACTTTTTCTTTGGCTGTGAATTTGAAACAAGTTTTAATTTCAAATTAGTAAGAAATCTATCAGTTATTAATTAAGATTCAATAGAGAGCATAATTTCTAAGTATTCATCACTGGCTTTTAATTAATTTTAGTACCTACTGGTAGCGGTATCCATGACTTGACATTTAAATAACTTCAAGTTATATTTAAATAGGTAACGTAAAAATTTATTGAATAAAACTAGTTATAATCGCGGGCCTACAAGCGTTAGCGGATAAGGACCAGGACCGAGTTGACGGCGCGTTGTGTTCCACGCAACACAACTGTCGGGTTCCGCTAGGGCCCATGCCTGCCGGGGTTGCGGAAAAGTCCCAAAGGGTTACCGTGGCCCCTGGCAACGTACAGGCAACTGAAGGAACTATTCTATTTTTATATTACTCTTCGTAGATGTTGACTGCTTGCAGTTTTTTAGTTATAGACTTATAATATTTTGTAATCTGTCTATTGTAAAGAGTCCAAACTCTAACGGCCTTATTACAAAACAAGGTTTATCTTTAGAACCACGTTTAAACCAGTGAGCCATTTTTGAATTTCGAAATTTATTTTGACATCGTTAAAGTTCTAAATACAAAAACTGATTCTAAATCCGAGTCTAAGTTGTCAATTTTGAATTAAGAACTTTAAACCAGTCTGAATAAGGTTCGAAATAAAACAACTGACTGGAAGGATTAAGCTTGGACCAAATTTAGACCGTGTTTTGTAATAAGACGGTAAACGTCAACGAATTATAACGTTGCTAAATTAAAGAGTTCAACTATGACGTAGCATAATAACTGAAGTGACAGATATTACGTTTAGTCGGTTACTTGACCGCTGTTTTATCACGTGGTTTTTTTTGTTTACGTTTATTTAACTACCTAAACCTGTAGAGTATAGTAGCTTGCAACTACTTTTATAAAATGTTGTGAGTGTGCTGTGTAGTCACACCTTTTACATCACTTTAATTATTACAAATTAAATTAAAATATTTTACTTCATACCCGTAAATATAGTCCATTTGGTTAGTATACACACGACTTAGAAACTAGTGTTAGTACTTAAATCTACCAGAAAAACAACACAAACTATTCATAATTATACGCCACAGTGGCATTTAGGCGTATCCAATCTCCAAGTATGTGGCTGTCCCACCCATCAGCTATAGTTATCAGGATGCTATTGGAGCTGGCGCGTACCCTGCGCATAATGGAAGCGCAACGCTGGCGCATGATGGCGTGAAAGCTATCTATTCTCGCTTCTGCGAACATGCCAGAAGCACTGCAGTAGAGCGGCAATCTCATCAACACCCTGAAAACATTATTGTACTTATAATAGTATATCCTAAAAAGTAGAGAAAATATAAAAAAAAAAAACTGTTTCCTCATGTTTGTTCGACTGCAGGTTCATGTAGTAGATTTTCATTTACATAATCATTTTCCTTACTTCGTTTTGTAATTTTCAACCAAATCTTGTGACTGTCAAAGTAACAAACTCACATGTGAAAAAAATACATACACATACATAAACTCACGCCTTCTTCCCATGGGGGTAGGCAGAAACTACAGAACGCCACTTGCTACGATCCTTACATACTCCTTTTGCCTTGTTTACGTTCATACATCTGGTCATACACGCAAAAAAATACTTCTATTCGTTTTTAAAGCCCTATAAGCTTGCGTGACTAAGAAAAACCGAACAAAGCCTAATTTGTTGAAATCGGTCGAGTTATTCAGGTTTTAAAAAGCAATTTACAAAGCAGGCGCAAAAAATAGCCCGTTAACGTCGCAAGTTGTTTAGATTTCTTAGAAATTGTTCGCTTGAACAGTTTTTCCCTGTAAATATTGAAGCATTATGAGGTTTATACACCTTTTGATAAGATTTGAACTATCTTTTGGTAAGTTTTGACTCTTAATTAAATAGCATTATTTATTATTTTTAGAGATTACTTATTTCTGTAAGAAATTACTGAATAGTCTGAAACTTTATTGCCTACCTTTCAGTAAGCATACTCACTTTTATAGCCTACATACTTACTAACAAAATACTTAAGATATAAGGATTTTATTGGCAACCAATACAATTTATTTCAATGAGTTCGATGAATCAATCAGTTTCAGCATTTGCCTAACATAATAATTTATAAAACCAAATAATGGCCGATGGTGAAAGGTTCTGGAGTGGCGACCGCGTGCCGGAAGCAGTAACCTTGGGAGCCTCCCACAAGATGAATCTTGTGAAGGCTGCAGGAATCCGCTGGATGCGAGAAGCACAGAATCGGTCGAACTGGGGATACTTGGTGGAGGCCTATGTTCAGCAGTGGCTTTCATACATCAATAATGATGATGACGAATTATAATATATTGATCATCATTAAGTGATTCTAATCGTTTTGACAGGTGTGTAAATGTATTTCATCTAGAAGTACTCGATACTACGTAACTTTGCTCCCGGCACGTGTCTACATATCACCGGTCTCCGGACATTACAAACATGGATTGTGTTGTACAGGTACACATCGTTTGTTTTTTTCTGCGCGTCAATGCTGAAAGCTTGATTGTATTCGATTCTACATTTTATAAAATAATTTAAAATTAAAAATTATTTCATGCGATTGTCGCAAAAAAACATGCATTATTATTATTTCTAAAGCATCATCAATATTTCACCCGAAAGTCGTCCACTGCTCAACATAGCCTCCAAGCACCGCCACTTCGACCGATTCCGTGCTTCCCGCATCCAGCGAATTCCTGCGGCCTTCACAAGGTAGGTCATTGGTCCATTTTGTGGGAGGCCTTCAAACGCTACGCCTTTCAGACCGCGGTCGCTACTTCAGAACCTTTCGGCCCAATCGAAATTGAATTTGTAACTTCTACTTTTTTAGCTTGTATTTTGAATACAAGCAGTTAACTTTTAAAAAGTTTGAAAAGCTAAACGAATAAACTTCCATTTTCGAAAAGAATGGTGGCCACCATTAAGTGCTGGCTGCCATGAAAATGATGACAGCAAAACCGCTCTCTAAGAAAACACAACAACTTACTTTCTCGTCATTTCAGTGACGTCATTCACCAGTAAATTGCGGTCGCCATGTGACGGCTACCACTCTTCTAGGAAACCGTATCGTTACTTAAACTTCCCAATCCATCAAATTATCTTAACTAGGTTAACACGAACCAGCTGGTTTTACATGAAAACAGGCAGTTTCCTGACATCGTACTGAAACCAGTTATATTAATAAGCCGCCCTCGGCCACATGCCTGTACAAAACGGATACTAAACATTAAAGGGGACCTCAAAGTGCGAATGCCGAACATTTTAGTGAAAAATATTTACAGACTGTAGTCCGTTCAGGCTAAATTCTACAGTATAAAAAAGTTACTTGGTTAGGGTTAAAATACAATACAGGATTAGGTATTGTAAGGCAGGCTTATCATTAGGTTTTTCTTTTCTTTTCCAAAGTCAAGACTTCATCAGAAGTCGAAACACTCAGTCGCACTTCATAGTCTTGCCGCTGAACTTGGTTTCCAATTTATTAGGCGAAAGTCTTTGATCCATAGTTTTCTTCTTTCCTTATGATAAGGAAAACGGTGTATGTTTTTACTATAACAATTAAGTGCACTGCCTACAGTCATTATCTATATAATTTATATCTATATAATATATAGACAGCAGTGCATCTACCAACCCGCACTGGGCCCGCGTGGTAGATTACAGCCCACTCCCTCTCACAGAGAGGAGACCTGTGTCTCAGCAGTGGGAACATTAATAGGCTGATGATGATGATGATATAATATATAAAAATCAATAGCCGTGCATTAGTCTCACAAAAATTCAAAAATGGCTCGACCGATTTGAATCGTTATTTTTAGGGTTCCGTACCCGAAGGGTGACAAACGGAACCCTATTCATAAGCCTCCGCTGTCCGTCTGTCTGTCAGCGAGCTCTATCTCATGAACCGTAATAGGTAGGCAGTTGAAAATTTCACAGATTGTGCATTTCTATTGCCGCAAGAGCAACAAATAATAAAATTAAAAAATAAAGGGGGGTCGCCATACAATAAAATTAAATTTTGAAAAAAAAATAATCTGTCCCTGGCATGTGGGGTATCATTGTCTAGAGCTCATCAAGTAGAAAATAAATATAATTTTTATTTGTTTTTATCTTCAAAAATGATGAATTAGGGGGCCGTAGAAGTTGTCTGTTTTAGACCATTTTTGTACGAGCTCTATCTCAACAACTAAACAAATTAGGAATTTGAAACTTGTGTGTATCATGTACCGTATACTGTTTATAATCAACAAATACTAAAAACGCCGGTTAATAACGTATTTTATATAATATGGGCGATTTACTGCAACTTAAAAATAATATTTTGTATTTCATGCTAATATTATGCGATATAAATTCCACAGATAACTATTTACTAGTCGGAGTAATGACATGGAATTAGTAAGTACCTACTATCATGGCAGCATATACTATTTCGATCATTTAAATTTCGATCATCCAAAAAGGTCTACAAAATAAGCTCTCTTCAAAAGATTTTAAAACCAGCCAGTATTTTTTGAGTTTAAGAACTTTATCGACTTTTTTCAAAGTATCCCTAGACGGTGTTGCCGTGTTGATGTGTGTACTCGTACCTCATGTTAAAACTACACTCCAATAGACAATAATATTCAGTAACATTGAAATGAATGGTGGTACATACAGGGTACTATTCAGTTACCTTAAACCGTTGTGGATACAATTTCATATTGAGAAAACTTATTTGTGTAAAAATATTCAGCCACGGCGGCCAATCGGAGACTAGCCTTCGGCGTGGGAGATATTATAGTGCACAAGTGTATGCGCAGACACCGTCAGACACGAGTGCACTCTCTCTTCCCTCACTCTCATAGTCCGATGGGATGTGTAAAAACAATTTTTATTTTCGCTTGAGTTTAGATTTCGATATTTTTTTTTGTTGGTACATTGGCGTGTGCTAGCTGTCATTATGGCAAATATATTTTATTTAATGTTTTGTGTTGAGTAATGTAAAATATTTTCATACTATTGTATAGAATCAAGTTTTTTTCGTAACTGAACAGACAGCTGCGCTGCTAGCGAGTTTGTTGCGCCACTTCTTCTTTCCAGCAAAAGCACTAGGAAGTGGTGAAGGGCGGGCGTTTTTGGGGGACTGTCTTATGTAATTAACCTAGTTTGAATAAATGACTTTTGAATTTGAATTATGACTATCAAAAATAACGTAATACCTGTATTGACGGAATGTTGTAATTAAAATTTGGCGTACTACTTGCATTCTACTTATTTTGTACAATATAGTCTGATGTAGCAAGAAAAATCCTTTTATTTATAAGTAACTAGCTTTACCCGGCCCGGCTTCGCACGGTTAGCACTAAGTACTTATCTACGGCGCACCTACCTTTCCTAATTACATATTTCTACCTAATTACCTACCCTACCTACCTACCCTAACTGCTACCTAACCTAACCTACCTACCCTACATATCTACCTGCTTACCTACCACTTATACCTATTTCAATCAATCAATCTTCCTAGCCTTTTTCCCAACTACCTTGGGGTCGGCTTCCAGTCTTACCGGTTGCAGCTGAATACCAGTATTTTACATGGAGCGACTGCCTATCTGACCTCCACAACCCAGTTACTGTTACAACACATATACCTATTTATACCTACTAATACTATGTTAGTAGCAAATAAATAACTTTGAATTTAGTTAATGCATGTTACTAAAATAAATGAAATAGACTTCTACACCTATAATTTAACACAACAAAATTTTTTCATTAAAATTAGCAATTTCTTTACAAATCTTTATGTTTTTTTATAGCGCCTCTGTTGTTACCTTTACGAAAGTATTACAAAAATGCATAGTGTTAAATCTTGTACGACATGGTATGGAACCCTTCGTGTGCGAGTCCGACTCGCACTTGACCGATTTATTTTGATTTTGTTTGCCTCAACACAGAAGTGGTTTAGAAAAAAATTTTGAAAAACCCAAAGGAACAACCGAAAAATCTAAATTGAAATCTTGACAGGACTACGTCTCAGGTCAGCTAGTATTAAATAATTAGACCACCAAGCGGAATAAATTGGTAGTGTTTCTCTTGTCCTCATTCAAAGAAAAGTCCAAGTTCATTTATTGAATTTCGACTAACAAAACGTTGAATTGGAGCGTAACTAAATAAAATTATTACAGTTCTCAAACGGAGAAAACTTAAGCTCTTCTACGCACGATATTTGCAGATAAAATTTTAGTATCAAGGCCAAATTGTAGGCCACAATAGGTACGTAGCCTAGATAGAATCTAAGTATCTTCCAAAGGAATTGTAAAGCCTAACGATACATACTTATAATACAGATAACAAGACCTTCAGAGCATTATTTTTTATTTATATACAGTTATGTGCGTCGTAGTTTCATTGCGTAAAGTTTCCACTATAAAATGGCACTTGCTTTCTAAGACTGGACTCTAATGCCCCAGTATAATAAAGTAACAGTTTTATGTCTCGGCAGTGACCTTGAAATAATTACCTACGGCTGCTCGGTAGATAAACGTTCCGCGTTCGTGCGTAACTGCCGCACACTCGAGACTGTTGCGTACACTGAGATTACGAAGCGCGTCGTTTCGGCCGTTTTCTATAAAGACATAATACTGTAACTTATTTATACTGTGCTAATGCTTTTAAATATTATCATGCATGAATTTATTTCAATTCTGAATTTACTCCTGGTTATGATGGCCGATTCTCAGTTTGAAAATTCTCGTCTTTTCTTTTGTTGACTGAAACAAAAACGACAAAAAAACTCAAAATTGCAAACAGTCTTTACCTGTATCTACACTTCCAGGCAGTAAGTAGGTGTATGAAAGTCACATGTAGGCTTATTTAGTTATTGTTTTGAACTAAGTAGGTCAACATTAGAAAAGAAGCTAGAGCTATATTTAGTAGGTAACGAAATTAATTTGTTTTATTAGACTCCTCACGGAAAGTGGAATTAATAAGTCCAACTGTTAGGAGATAAATTAGCTTCAGAGTTTTATTTAAGATAGTTAATTGATTCAGGCTTGACCTTGTGGAAATCCATTATAAAATACAATAGACATAGATATATTTATTTATATAATTATTTATTTATCATAAGCACACCAACAGCACAGTCACTAACAATTCAAATTAAAAATCATATAAAATTAACATTTTAGTAACCTATTCCGTTATTGACGCTGAGCTCTGCGTCCGGCGCTTGGCGTGGCAACACGCCGTGTTAGGGTTCGCGACAAGTCAATCGTCATCCTGAGGATGCCTCGTTGAGAAGTAAAAAACGTTTCGATTTGTTACAGGGTATTTTAGGACTCCTTAGGAATACTTAAACAGAATAGGTTACTAAATATAATTATCTATTCTATAGTCTATTGTATTTTTCGCGTTTTATTTAGACTGCATTGATTATTCCACGTAGTTCACATATATCATCACATAATATATAACAAGTTAGCTAACTCTCAACTAAAACCCACACAGTTTCGATAAATATTGTAAACCAATCCGTATAATAATTATATATTCTAAACACATGTTCCAACGTCGATACGAGACGAGAACTGCAAAGTCGAGTACAATATGGACGAATCGACTGCTGAAATATCGAACAGAATTTAAATGCTTTTGATTTATTCGGTTTGAAAGATATAGTGGAGTTGCTAAGCAAAGTTTTAGGGACTGAAATATGATTTCATCTGGAATGTAAGTTTTAGAGATTCATGTGAAAAAGGGGGGGGGGATAGGGGTTGCTAATGGGCTCAAGCAACTCTATTTGCAAGTCAAATCGTTTAAAATCTTTGATTATGTTACAGTACGACACAACTTAGATGTAGCATTGGCAAAATTTGTACAACCGATCACCATCCGAACTGAGTGCGCCTTCAAAATCACCAATCTTTATTACTGCTTTAGGTGAAAATGATCTTTCGAAAACGCAATAACTTGTAAAGTCTTATAGCCAAATACATACGTGAAATTGGAAAGGTTGAATGAAAATGTTCAAATCTATGCTACATCTAAGTTGTGTCGTACTGTACCTCCTTGGTTGCCGTATATTGAAGGAAAAAACTCGTTACATTTTTAAATAACACGACAGATATGAGTATTCATAGTAATTTATTTGGCTGCTAAACATAGCCGGCTGGTTGCGGGCGCTCGCATTATATTTGACTAGTATCGCAATTTCGATTTATCTCGAAGTAGTTCGGGTTTGAGATATATTTTAAGGTTGTCAAATTAATGCTCGAATTTGCAAGTATGTTTGAGAAAAATGATTTCTCATTAATTAATACGATATTATGCCTCGTCGGTCCAGTGGTCGCAAGCGTTACTGCTGACCATGAGGTCCTGGGTTTGATTCCCGGATCGGGCAAAATATTATTGGGTTTTTCCATCTAAAATTTCTTATACTAGATGCAGCCCGGACTCAGAATTTGTACACAACTGGTGAAATGTAGGTGCACCTCTGCCTAACGCTTCCGAGAACACAGACGTGAGTTATGTCATGATATAATAGCATGTAAAGTAATTTATAATAAAAACATCAATATCTCAGTTGTTTGGATAAATAAATCTTGTGTGTTTGCAACCAATTACTTCACACACAATAATTTACAACATTATGTTTTATTTCGTAAAAAGATATTCTCTCAAAGAATATTACTTTTCATAAGCCTACTAAAATTAAATTATTCAAAACATTAATTAAAGATTAAAATTGGAGTACTGAGAGCAGCCCTTCTAATTATTGTTTTTCAGCAAAAAACACTTAAAACTTTAAGCCAATTCAAGTTAACAGTCCGCTATGATTTCCAGATTTAGCTACCGTTTATAATAATTATTTCGCGAAGGTAATCTCTCGGACATTTGAAGGCCAGACCTAAAATAATAATTATTCTTATTCTTAATAATGTTCTAGTGGACTGAATTATTACAAAATATTAAAAAGTTCGCTCAAACCTTGCCTTGCGGATGAAATAGGCCGTCCCGGTGACCGCTTCAGGATGAAAAAGTTAGGCATTATTACTTTTTACCCAGCCACGATGAAACCGAAAGGACGAGGGTTTATTTTACCAAAATTCAGTTTTTTCTATAGTAAGTTCTTGTGATGATAGACAGGTATGTAATTGAATGCTGGGCATTGAATTGAAAAGTTAAATATTCGAAATAAATATTCAGCCATCTACTAACTTTCGATATTCATAAGAACCGTAAATAACAATTTATTCGTAAATAGTTGTTCTGTAAAGTTCGCAAAAATAAGGTCTTGTTACTCATAAGTGCACCACAGGGAAATTTTCCCATCACAATTTCGTTGAACACAAATTACAACAACTTTGCTGTTGTATTAAATTTTCTCCCCTTCTTCAACTATTGAGGGATAAAAAGAAAGTTTTATGATTAATTTTACTTAATGCGGTCAATTTATCATTCCCACCCAAGACTATATATTTCAGAGAGCATATTATATCGATAGTGAAAATAAATACCTATATGAAAGGTTAAGGGCAGATAGAAACACACACTACTACATAATAGTGCGAAGATCAAATCCAAATTCAAATCATTTATTTATTGTTTGTCACAAGTAAAAAGACAGTTCTTACAGTTAACATTATTGTATCACTGAAAAGCTTTGTGCAGACCAGCGCGACTTATCGTGCGACGCGACACCGGTTATTGTTATACCGTGAAGTTTTCTTAGAAATTGTATTGTTCGTGTCGCAAGTCGCGCTGGTCTGCAAAAGCCTTGACATACCCAGTTGCGGCCCATTCCGCGATTACTGTACTGTCAGCTGTAATTTAGTTCAGTGCGGTTTCGTGGATGGCAATATCTATGCCGCCGGTCTCTCTCGATGATATCAATTTTAGGGTTCCGTACCTCAAAAGGAAGAAACGGAACCCTTATAGAATCATTTCGTTGTCCGTTTGTCTGTCCTGAATGAATCAGCATCATTATATGCCTAGTCCCAACTATGTTGGGGTCGGCTTCTAGTCTAACCAGATGCAGCAGAATACTAGTATTTAATACAGAGTGACTGTCTATGTGACCTCCAAAACCCAGTAACTGGGTAACACGATATCCCTTGGCAAAATTTTCATTGTTATCCAACTGCATCAGTCTTTCGGACGGTTGAGCTCTGAGGCACGCTGCTTTCTGAGGCACGGAGGGATCCTGGTATCTAATGGATGGTCACTCATCCAAAGACCGACCTCGACAAGCGTTGCTTACCCTTCAAGATCGACCCGCGCGGCTATTATTATTTAGCTACGAGCCCGATAATTAAGGAATGCATGATCGCATTTATGTTTCTGAGTCATCTTTATATCAGAATAATTATGTTGCTACCATCACAGACAGTTATAATAAATATTATTCTTGATGACAGCATCCAGCAATTAATATCAATTCAGAGCAATGCATGTGAAGGATATTTCTTCATATTTATTTTGGAACTGCATATAGATGGGCAAAACAAGATAAACAATTAAATTTATGCGATCTCCAAGTTTGGTGCATTGTTCTATATTATATTTGCAAACTCATAGCCGCCTATGAGTTTGCAAATATATGTAATAATACATACTTTTGGCTATGTGAAAATTAACGAAACCGTTTTCTAAATGATATTTTTTGCAAATAGTGTGCAAATAGTTGAGTATCACGCAGAGCACAGTCCAAACTAAACGCACACATGATTTGATTCCCCGCTCGAATGGCAGGGTCGCCATATAAGGACGGAATTTAAAGACAATGAAACATCTCGAATGCTGGTTAGACACTGCGTATATTTGGTCTATTCAATGACAATATAAACACACACACCCTTACTGTAACATGCTTACATACTATACCACACCAACATGATAATTTTGCTGAAGTAAACTTTTCAGTCCATATTTACCTCTAAATAGAGATTTACATACACATAAATAAACTCACGCCTTCTTGCCATGGGGGTAAGCAGGAACTACAGAACGTCACCTGCTACGATCCGTTCATACATCAACATGCTCTTCGGTTGCGAGTACCACAATAATCCAATTTTAATGCTTGAACAATATGACCGAAATGTTAAATATTAGACTCGTGTTCCATCTAATGCTACTAGATACCACGTTTCCGAGTAACTTCTGTGTAAAGTCCGCAATCGGATTTGTACCACGCATCACATGCTAAGCTTTTCAGCTTATTTTGGTTGCAACACTTGTTATACGCATGTTATCCACATTTCTAGGAATTTCAAGCATTAAAAATCAGCATTATTTTAAAAGTGGACGTAACATTTAGCATGCTACTCAATATTGTTTTCAAACTTTTATGTGGACAAAGTCGCGGACAAAGACTGCTTTCAGTAATAGCATAGGTGTTTCTTAAAATACTCGTATGGCAGCGAACTTTGCTTCATAACGCAGTAAATACAAAGAACTTTGCTTCATAACGCAGTAAATACAAAGAACTTTGCTTCATAACGCAGTAAATTGCAGAGAAACATGGCATGAAAGGGAAGACGGCTCATACAACTACAGCAGGTAGAACAAGGCCGTCAATGATGATGATGAGGCCTGTACATCAACAACCATCTGACTTTGGCATGAAACAATGTCACAATGATCCACGCAAATAGATCCAGCTTTAGGAACATCAGCATTAAACTTCCTATCAAAATTTTACCAGCGGAATCCACAAACGAAAATAGTCAACGAATGAAATCCCTAGCATATTGCCCGCGTATTACGGAACTGCTGTTTATTTCATCAAAATGACAAATCAGAATGCAAAATTATTCAAATTTCATACAACATAATCCCCGCAATGGAATGCGAATGGAGATGACGATCTAATTGCCTATTCCGGGGAAATATTCGATTATTGTAGAAGGTAGCGATTCGTAAAATCATTTCGTCGTTAACCCAAATCTATGAGGAGAGGTCGTTTAGTCTTGGCATGTCACAAGTCGTTTTGTCCGTAATCTTTTGGCTTTGGTATTGGTATTAAATGTATCATTCGGTGTAGCATTTAGATAAGAATGATTTATACAAAGTACTCGGGGGAGCGAAGACAAAAAAATCTTTAATTCGCTGTTAATTTTATTCGGCGTTGAGATTAAACTAATATTGGTGTGTTCTTCTCGTAATTATTTTGGATTATGTGAATGCAGTTTGTTTCCCCTAATTTTTTTTTTACCTTTTTTTTCAACGGGGATCACTCACAACTCTTGGTCTGCATTTCACCTGATGGTAAGTGATGATCAGGCCGAAGGTGGAAGTGAGCTTCACCCGGAATCCTCAACCACAGAGGAACTGGCTATCTTATCTGTAACTGCCGAAACACAACAATGCTGTTAACATTGTTGTTATGGCGACAGACTTAGATAAGATGGTGGTAGCTAGCCAGGCGGACTTAGAACAAGCTCTACCACCAACCAAACCGAGCAGATGTTTGCTCTCTCTGGGAATCGAACCCGGGACCTCTGGGTCTGAGACAGGTGGCTTAACCACTAGACCACAGAGGCGGTTAAAGAATATATTAAATATTTATTTCAAAGTATAAGTATGCTTTTCGTTACTACTAAAAAACTACAAACCAATATACTCTTCTTCAAATTCATAATTTCATCTTCTCGCACGTAATATACGTATTTTCTCAGCTCAGAATGTTGCCACGCTCAACGATTAGGACATAAATCGCTGCCCTTCAATAACCGTTCAAACCCGAAGCCGAAAATGAAACTTTGTATGTTACGTGTTCTCTTACGTGACTGAAACAGTATATTATATTGGCGCCACTTAAAGCTTTGCTCCCAAGTGCGAGTATACAAGGATAATAATAAGCAGCGGCACATTGTCAGCTCGTTTGCAAACACGAAATGTTCTTACATTTTTACGACACACGCGAGTATAAGCATGCACGTGTATGGTTCGTTCCAAATATAACTGATGAAAGTGTAAACAAATCCTGTTCAGATTAAATTCTTACGCAATCACTCACTAAAGGGAATTAGAAACTTTCACACTACACAACATTTTTCAATAATTATTGTTTGTTTCATTAGAGAGGCTTGGCTTAGTAATAACAGCTACACGGGTCAATCGATCAGGTTAAGCTACGCTTGCCACGGTCAGCCCATGGATGGGTGACCATCTCCATGCCTCGGAAAGTACGTTAAGCTGTTGGTCCCGGCTGCCATTCTTGGATCTTTGACAGTCGTTACGGGTTGTCAGAAGCTTGCAAGTCTGACAACCAGTCTTACCAAGGGGTATCGTGTTACCCATTATCTGGGTTGTGGAGGTCAGATAGGCAGTCGCTTCATGTAAAAAACTGGTATTCGGCTGCATCCGGTTAGACTGGAAGCTGACCCCAGCTTAAGAAAAAGGAAAAAGAAAAGGCTAGGCAGATTTATTGATTGTTTGTTTCATTTTTTAAATTTTAATTGCAAAATTATCGACGAAAATTGAGGTTAAAAAGTAACCTCACTTGTCATATCAAAAACAACTTTATGCTGATTTAAACAAAAAAAAATTAAGTTTAGTTAAGTTTTCAAGTAGTCAAATTGAAGCACTCAATCTGGAAGTAAACACTACAAATTGCCGTCGGGAAGTACATTTTCTGATTATATTTGTTTACATTTTCACCAGATACATTTGGAACACACTTTGGTACGTATCTCGTCATAGTCACGCGAAGTTCCTTTACAATGTGCTCAAGGAGTACCTACCGTACTCATATGAAGTCGGAACCTCACGGCTTAAGTTACCGACAGGCGCAGCTGTCTCGTGGGATGCAACAAAGGGATTACGTCAAGAATCTTGTATCGACCTGATAATGTTACAGCTAAAACTTTTATCCATAATAGTTGCTGACGTTCAAGTCTCTTCGAATAAAGACTGGAGTTACAGGCTATTAACGCTCATGGAAGTTTAAATTGACCTGGACAAAACTGTTTTATTCTGAAGATATGTCCAGGGAATACAAGGTGGAGACGACAATACAACAAAAAATTAAACGGCGTGTCCATACTGACTTTTCCATTCTGTATACAAAAATTCAATTGAATATATTCAATAGTTTAGTCATTATAGCTTGGCAAAATCCATAGTCGGCTCAGGCTATTCCGTTTATCCACCCTAAGGTGGATATTCGGTATGCCCAAGAATTCACCCAAGACCTAGTTGGATAAACGGAATCTATAGGCTCAGGGTGGAGCATACACTACATTTAATTTGTTTGTTTAAAAAACTCATTTTTTTATTTCGAAGCTAGGATTTATTTGACAGTTCCAAAATACTCTTAAGCATTAGTAGTGCCAGTATTTTAATTTTTTGTTGTATGGTAGGTCTCCAAATTAAATATCCACATTTATTTAGCACACACAGACAGATTCCTAGCTTATCAGTAAGAAGGACTGTTTCCGTGAGCTGACTAACAACTTCCTTAGCTTGATTAGTCGCTGAAACCTAGTAGTACTATGAATATTTTAGTATGTCTTCAAACCCTCGTTCATCGTACAGACAACCGGAATTTCTCCGCATAAACGCACGTCATTCGTATGATGGAAGTGAAATTGCGTAACAGACGAAATTTCCTTCCGTGCGTTCGAACCGTTTTTGTCATGAATATTTTTGAAATCAAAATAAACAACTTAAGAGTGTAGTCTTCATGAATAAGCATAGTTTGAAAGGTAGTCAACCTCGGCTTACGTACCTCTAATAAAAAAATCAGGATTTTTAAGACAGTAACGAGTTAAGTTACACCACGCCAGTATTCTCAAAGGCTTAGGTAAAGGTAAGGTTAGGTAAATACAACTACATTTCCCCAGTTTTGTTTATATCTCATAATAGGAGAGGATCCTATTGCCTGGTCAATGACCGGGTACAGATCCAAATTTCGGGCTGTAAATAATCGTAATTATTATGAATGCGAAAGTGAGTTTGTTTGTTACGATTTGAAAACGATGGCTGAATGGATTCAGATAACATTTAGGACATGGGTAGACTATGACCTGGCAAAAGACAGCGGATATCTTTCACCACTATATTCCCACGGGCTTGAGACTTGTGTGGAACCGCGGTGTGCAACTAGTAATTCCATAATTATGAAAATACTCAATAACGTTTTCTCCGATCTGAAAATCAAACCCTGGATTCTAAGCATGAACCATGTAGCGACTACAAGACCAATGAGCCAATCAGAAGAGAGTAAGTTTTGCTCCACATAAAAGTTTACAACGGACCTATTCGAAGGAGGCACTAAAGGCCTTTTTAAAAGTTTAAAACGGGTCTGAAAATTTAGTGAGACAGCACTATTTAAGACCTTTTTCCAATCTTAGTGTATAACCGTGACCTCGCGTGACCTAAGGCAGTGAACTCGGGACATCCGAAATGGAGTTGGAAGATGTTTCGTGATTATTGTTATGTTCTCGATTTAATCTAGAGAAACGAATTTAACCAGGACATTCTGGAGCTATTTATAAATAACTAGCAACCCACCCCGGCTTTGCACGGGTGTAATTTACGTCTGACGAGGGTATTCACCACACGTTGTGCACAAATCCTGAGCAGTTACCTAACAAAAAGTACTAGGCTTGCATGAATTCAAAATAGTATCTCATTAGTACTTGTTTGTATATTTACATAATATATTTATTTCCATCTGGAATATTGTACCTGCAAAAATTTTGTTATTCCGGACATTACCTTCCACATATACATAAACTAACAAAATTTGCTCCCTCTCTTTTAAGATCATAAGAGAGTTGTCCGATGGAGGGTTAGCCTGGTGATCTGTAATACAGGTTTTACCTACAACAGACACCAGTCTCTAAGGTGTTACTTTGATTTTGTACTGTGTTTTTTGATTATGAGAGAACAATAAATTATTCTATTCTATTCTATTCTATTCTATATTGTTACTAGCTTTTACCCGCGGTTTTCCGCCCGCGTGGAGGTTAGAATTATCCTACGGAAACATACTACCGGGATAAAAGGTACTTGCTTTGTCGTAAACCATGGTCATGGTCTACCCATATGCCAATCCGATCATCCGCTTTAGCGTGAAAGCGTAACAAACTAAAAATATTACTTTCTTATTTTTATAAAATTAGTTCAATACTCAATTCTTTATTGCATTCCATATGTATTACACAGATGGTATAATAAAGTGAAAGATCCATTGGACCCTGGCGGGCACAGAATTGTTACTTAGCCCTCTTCCTCTTCTCCTAATGTTAGGAGAAGAGGAAGAGGGCTAAGTAACAATTCAAGCAATTCAAAGTCAATATAAATTATTAGAGGTGTTTAATTGGGTGTATAACTAGGTATATATATATATATATATATAATATTAGGTTTGTGTATAAAGGTGTAGTATATAAGTTATTTTTATTTTATGTATTTTTAAAAATATTGCAGGTAATTAATATGAAATTCTTAAAAGTATTTTCATTATTATTAAATTATGTTATTATTTATGTCCATATTATACATGTCACTAACATAGTTGTAAGTTTATTTTATTGTTACTAATACTGTATGAGCCTTATGGTTACTCGAAATAAAGAATTAAATTAAATTAATAAGTACGAGTATATGTATTTTATAATATTTGGTGTATAACAGTGTTTTTCAACCTGTGGCACGCAATTTCTGCGTGTATTTTGAATTTCATAATGTTTTAATGCATATGTCCTGGATGAATAGTATAGTCTATATCTTTCTCCAGACTATCTATCTAGCGATTGGTTCACTGGTAAATGCTTCTCATAGGTACCTATAAAAAAGAGTACATTACTGTCGCGACCAGCAATTAGGGCATCACGTATGACGATCGTCCATCAATGTCTGGTTGCGGCCAAGGGTTGTATAGTACATTTCTCAAACAATGCGTGGAAATTCAAACTTAGTAAATTAATTTTAAATTCCATAATCAATGACGAACAAATGTGTTGAACTAAAAAATTAGTTCCATTTTTAAATAACACGACAGATATGAGTTTTCGTAGTAATTTATTTGGCCGCTAAACACGACAGATATAGATTTTCGTATTAACATTGCCGGCCGGGCGCTCGCTTGTTTATGACCAGTACAGCAATATCGATTTATCTCGAAGAAGGTTGTCAAAATAATGATCGAATTTCCAAGCATGTTTGAGATTAACTATATTTCCAAACTTTAGGCCAAACAGTCTATATAAAATAGCACATTTAATTTTGTTCTCTTGATAGTGAATAACAAAATAATGAAGGTCGTATATTCATAGAAAAATAATACAGAACAAAATGCCTGCCATTATTATGTTCAGACAGCTTAACGTACAGACTGACGTGTGTAGGTATAAATACCTACATTAAATTACGTTATGTAGGTTCAGACAGTTTTATGAAAATACTTCTGACATTGAAGATGTTATTCCAGACAATGTTAACTTATATAATACTGAAACCCACTTGTTTTTTACAGGGGCATATTAAATTAGCTAGCTAAATTCTGCAGACGTGATGGTCTTAACACGATAAATTAAGCCTGTTTTTTTCTAAAAGGTTAGGCACAGTACACCAACATTTCGCCAGTACGTAATAGACGCGCTTCATCATCATCATCATCAGCCTATTAGCCCTCGTTCCCACGGACGTAATAAAATCGCGGCGGGATAAAATCGCCCAGCGCGATTTTTCCCCGCCTTCAACAGAGTGTTCGAACGAGCGTGAAAAAATCACTTGGAATTAAATCTGCGAGCAGTGCGGACGTACGATGGGTTCCGAAAAATCATTAGCGGTAGCTAGTTAGGAGGCCAGAAAACCGTAAAAAAAAATTTGGATGCATCCCTTGAATCATCATCATTTCAGCCGAAAGACGTCCACTGCTGGACATAGGCCTCCCCCAAGCACCGGCACTTCGAGCAATTCTGTGCTTCCCGTATCTAGTGGTTTCCTGCGGCCTTCACAAGGTCATCGGTCCAGCCCTTGAATAATGAACTATGTATATTTAAAAAGCCATTTTTTTAAGCCATATAATTATTTGGAAATAATATCCTGAAAATTATAATAAATAGCATGTTTCTTCTACTGTTTTTTTACCAAATTAAACCCGTTTAATACCTACTTACTTTCTTTATGATAAACTCCACCTAAATGTTTTATTACGGCCTTGAGCATGCGACATGTCCGCACTCTACGGGCCGGCGTGCCGTACTGACCAACGCGCGCGATTTTTACGCGTCCGTGGGAACAGAAGTACAGAACTTCGTATGTCACATTCATTCAACGCTCAACGCCGAGCGTTGAAAATCGAACACTGCGCGATTTAAAATCTCGGCGTGGAAAAATCGCGGCCGTGCAATGTGAACAGATGTACCGCTTTGTATTTGTTCCATTCCAAGCGCGCCACGCGATTTTATCACGCGCGTGGTTTTCACGTCCGTGGGAACGAGGGCTTAATGTTCCCACTGCTGGGACTCAGGCCTACTCTCTGTGAGAGGGAGTGGGCCGTAATCTACCATCTACCACGCGGGCCCAGTGCGGGTTGGTAGATGTCACATGTCTTCGAATTTTTTGGTTCTAAGACATGCCGGTTTCCTTACGATGTTTTCCTTCACCGTTTTGAGAGCAGTGGTGATGAAATTATTTACACAAAGTAAAGCGCCTGCTTGGGTTCGAACCCACAGACGCGCTTATGGACATCAAACAGACAAATACAAACTCCGGGCTACTGAGAAGTTTCTGGTGGAAAAACCCAATAATACTTTGCCCGACTTGGAAATCGAACCCAAGACCTCATGCTCAGCAGTGACGCTTGCGACCATTTTACTTACGAAACCCAATAATAATTTGCCTGACCTTTCAACTAACTCCAGAATATCACGCTCAGCAGTTGCGCTTGCGACTACCAAGCCAACGAGGCGGTAAATTTTTATATCAATTCCCAAAAATAATATACAATAGACGACGTATACGCAGAAACGCTCTCTGTGTTCGGCGCTTGGCATGGCAACACGTGTCCGGGTTGGCAACAAGTCAATAGTCATCCTGAGGATGCCTCGTTGAGAGGTGAAACACGTGTCGATTTCTTACAGGGTTCTTTGCGACTCTGAACAGTTAAGCGGATTAGGTAACTAAATTGAAATTAAATTAAAAAAAAACATAATTTTTTTATAGGACGGACACATTTTCGAGATAATTATAAGCAAAAGAAAAAAAAAATATTACTGTTTTTGCACCTGAAGTCAAAATGTTGATGTGAATTTTAGTTCATGACAACCAATTTTATTCAACTCGTTTTAATCGCGTTTATAAAAATATTCAGATTTGGTAAATCAGCATTTTTTGGTAAAAAACGTTAAATTCAGAATAGTTAAATTGCAATTTTCACTAAACTAATAACTCAGTGCCATCTAACATATCTATCGACTTGGATCGTATCGAAGTATCTACATCGTACACATGTCAACCAGACCGTTGCAAAGATTATTTACACGCGTCAAATGCACTAACTGTTTTACACCTAAATATCAGAAGTATCACTAAAAATTTTGACGAACTTAGATGTCTCCTAGTCACAATGAACATAACATGCGACGTAATTGTGCTATCTGAATGCTGGCTTAAAAAAGCCGGAAACATCCCTATTTTGGATGGATACTCATCGCATCAAACCCAAAGTTTAATTAACCAAAACGATGGCTTAGTTCTATATATTAGGAATAATCTACGTCACACTACAACTGAACCGATTTTCCCTGACGCCAGTTGCCTAACCTGCTCCATAGAAAACAACCTAACCATCATTGCCTTATATAGACCACCATCACAAAGAAATATTGACCCATTCCTAGACCATCTAAATAATGTTATTCTTGACCTCAAAAATCACAATCACACCACAATTATCGGAGATGTAAACATCAATATCAGCCCTGATAGCAATGACCCACGCTCTCTACAGTACCTAAACATGACTGCGTCCCACGGATTTCTCCCAGCCTACGTTCTTCCTACTCGCCTACATAACTGTATAGATCATATTCTATTAAAAACCAACAACAAATCAACTACTTTAATATTAAAAACATCGATAACAGACCATTCTGCAATCCTGCTAAATTTAGAAAATAACAAACCCAAACCTATTAACAATAAAGTTCATACATCTTTCCTTAATCTTTCTGGCGCTATCTCTGATATCGAAAACTGTAACTTCTCTGCCTTAGATACAATGAATGAGCCCAACCAAGCCATCAATGAACTACTGAATATAGTCTCCCCCATATTAATTAAAAATACTATTTATAAAACAATCCCATGCAAACAAAGAATTATAAAGCCTTGGATAACGACAGGTCTTTTGAGATGCATACGTAATAGGGACAGAATGCATTTTAATACAAGTAAAGAGCCGAAAAACCAGATCTTAAAATTAACCTATTTACGATATCGCAACTTTTGCAACGATTTATTAAAAAGGATTAAATCAGGCTATGAGGAAAAGGAATTTGAAAAAGCTAAATCTAACCCTAAAAAAATGTGGGAAACTGTCCGTAATGTAACTGATACCAAAAGCGTTCGCTCAACACCAATAGAACTCCTATCAATTGAAAATTGCC
Source organism: Conistra vaccinii (assembly GCA_948150665.1). Lineage (NCBI taxonomy): Eukaryota > Metazoa > Arthropoda > Insecta > Lepidoptera > Noctuidae > Conistra > Conistra vaccinii. Next base: position 3,379,467 of record OX411324.1, read on the forward strand.
CCACTAAGTCCGTCAATAAAATTAACACGTTCTTTGCAAACGTTGGTATAAATCTTGCGAACAATATACCTAACTTAAACTGCCCTCAGTCTGTCAACATTCACCAACAAAATACAGCCAACTCAATGGTTCTTCTGGAAACAGACGAAGAAGAGGTTAATTCAATTATAAACAGCCTCCGGATTGACAGTGCTACGGGCTGGGACGGCATCCCACCAAAATTGCTAAAACACGCTAGCCACATGCTAGTTCCACCTATCACACGTATATGCAACCTGGCTATTTCCACAGGTATATTCCCCAGCGCTTTAAAAAAAGCCATCGTACATCCAATATACAAGTCGGGTGACAAAAACAGGGTCACGAACTACCGCCCAATTTCAGTCCTTCCAGCAATCTCCAAAGTTCTGGAAAGAATAATGTACAAACGCCTTAACAACTACCTAAATAAACACAAATTTGTCTCCCAAAACCAGTTCGGTTTCAGACGCGGATTATCCACAGAGGACGCAGTGTCATCTTTACTGGATTTTGTAGTTGATAAAATCGACAATAAGTTCAAGTGTCTAGGAATCTTCCTAGACCTTTCGAAGGCGTTCGATACAGTGTCTGTTCCTCTACTTCTTTCTGAACTTGAATCCATCGGAGTGCGAGGCATCGCCCACGACTTATTTAAAAACTTTCTTACTGATAGGATGCAGTGCGTTAGGGTAGGGGAGTACGTTAGCGATGCGAATCCTGTGATTGTTGGAGTCCCACAAGGAAGTTTGCTCAGTCCTCTTCTTTTTCTGATCTACGTCAACGAACTCTGTCAGTTATCCCTTCCATCCACAAAAATAGTAGCTTACGCGGATGACACGGCAATTCTATCTTATGGCCGTGATTGGGCCTCGGCTAAAGAGACAGCCGAAAAGGGACTCCGTGAAGTGATGTTATGGCTAGAGCAAAACAGTCTCACACTAAACGTTGCGAAAACTAATTTTATCACCTTTGGCTCAAGACGTTCCAACCTACCACAAGACGGTACATTTCTTATTAAAGCCCACAAATGTTCCCACCCAATCCCCCTTTGCACATGCCCCTTTGTGACTAGAGCACCAGTGGTACGATATCTCGGCCTTCAATTAGATGCCTGCTTATCCTGGAAACCACACTTACTAACAGTATCTGCACGAATACGAAAACTTATTTTTCTATTTAAGAAGCTAAGGGCCAACAGCGAAATCCTTAAGATTGTTTACTCGGCTCTAGCTGAATCAGTACTGAGCTATTGTATCACTGCCTGGGGAGGAGCCGCCAAGACCGACATTATACAGGTGGAACGAGCCCAGAGAGCAGTAATAAAAGTCATTCTAAAAAAACCCTTTAGATTCCCAACGCGGCAACTTTACAGGGACTTTAAAACACCAACGGTTCGACAACTATATATACTACGCGCAGTCATGCGAAAACACGCGACTCTTCCATACAGCGTAAATAACAGCCCAACAGTAAGAAGAAGACCCAAACCGGCTTGTCCCACAACACATACAAAAACTACATTCGCTAGACGTCACTACCCTTACCTAAGTGCCCTTATATACAACAAAATACATCAGAAACATAACATACATACACTAAACGCACACAAATGTAAAAAAATTGCTAAAGAATTCCTCCTCACCCTAGATTATGATGAAACAGAAGCACTGATGAAACCCCTATACAAATAAATAATCATAATTATTAGTATCGTGAACGCTTACACAACCACAGATACCCTAAATCACCTTTCCTCCTTTACACACACACGACACACATCACACTCACACACACATCACACACTACACACTCATACACTTTCCCCATTACACATCACACGCGCTTACTCACACAATATTGCTGCTGTTACACGTTAGCTTGCCTAATTTTGAAAATTAACCTTAGAGGACGAACGGATGGCCCCTATAACACAGGATTTTCCTAGCATCGGGGTCATTATTCACAAAAATCGAGCATATAATGTAATATTTAAGTAACGTAACATGCATTGTATTTCTTCTTTTTGGTAAATAAATTATTTCTATTTCTATTTCTATCTTAGTGCTGTCAAACTAAAGTATAGTTAAGTTGTGTTACTATAGTCTATTTCAGAATGGGAAATCGTCATTTCACAGGAATAAACTAAATTTTGGTGATTTTTAGTCTAGTTTAGAGGCATTTGTGACAAGAGAATCGGTACCGATGTGTACTTGTACTCTCTATTTTAGGAATGGGAACCAGCGAAACCTTCGGTATTCTGACTTTAAATGACTATTTTAGTCCCGCTCGCCTCACCAACTTACATAAACGTTTATTTCTGTTATCTTGTTCCCTTAGAAATTTCAGATAAGGTAGACTGATACTGGAAATAGTCATTTTAGATTTAATGTAATTGTACGTAGCGAACGAGAAAATAATATTTGACGATTGACGTTAAAAGACTCGACAATATTGTTTTAAATATCGCAGTTAGTGCTTTGATAAAAGTTCCATAATTTTGTGCGATATTGTTTAGAAATTATTCACGCCCGTAATTTTAACAAGCCTTTTAGGCTTATTAAAATTACACACAGTTTATTGCTGATTATTAAGAATAATGTTGTATTATTCATAGAAGAGATATTTACGCTGTTATTTACATTTCAGAAAGTTTTACTATTTCAGTTTAGTATAATTATGTTGCAGTGTCCTTATTTTATTACCATGTTCTAAAAAGTAATTGTGGTTTAAATTTATGTGATTTGACAGTATCAAAGTACCGTATGATACGCTTGCCTGTATCATAGTGTCGTATGATACGCTAAAGCTCAATTATTTCACAAAACGCTCAGATTACTTTTTGCGTAACTGTACATTGTGTGTGACGTCTCATTTGTATTGACTGCCAGCATAGTCACAACAAAAGGTCCAACTTTGATGGTATTTGACCAAAAAACTAGCTAGTTTTGGAATTTACTTGAAATAATTGACTTTAGAAAGTCAAATGAAATTCGTCCTGTACAAATAAAAATACAATAAAAAAAAAAGCGATGATCCTTTCATCGACCTCTGGATCGCGTGGCTAGCTACGAATACGCTACGAACTGCTACAAACTGCTACGAACTGCTACGCTACCGCTACGCACGACCTAACGCGTAGCAAGTTTATGCTGGAGAAGTGGTGAATGCACGATGAAGTCTCGCACCCCTAGCATAATATCTCGCAGCCCTATCGTTGCGAATTGCCCCTCGTAAAATGACATAATAAACGGCGTCACAGGTCATCTATAACAATTAATTTTAATGAGCGGAAATAATTACATTTGATGATGATAAATTAAGTTCAGAGACATCAATAACAATAAATTTTCATATTATCAGAGCTTGCCTGAAATAAACTTGTACGGGCCATTTCCTAGCTAACACGATTTCTTTCTTTTTTAATTGATTTTATGAATGGTTAAAAGGTTCTGAGCAGTGACAACTCGTGTGGGGTTTAAAAATCGTTTATGTAAGATCCCAAAATCGGATGTATTATCAACATCATTATCATCATCATATCAGCCGAAAGACGTTCACTGCTGGACATAGGCACAAGCACCGCCACTTTGACCGATTCTGTGCTTCACGCGTCCAGCGGATTCCTGCGGCGTTTACAAAATCATCGGTCCATCTTGTGGGAGGCCTTCCAACGCTACGTCTTCTGGTACGCGGTCGCCACTCCAGATCCTTTCGGCCACATCGGCCATCTGTTCTGCGTGCAATGTGCCCTGCCCATTGCCGCTTAAGTTTGGCAAGTCTTCGGGCTACATCGGTTACCTTAGTTCTCCTGCGGAGCTCTTCATTTCTGATTCGATCACGTAGGGAAATTCCAAACATAACCGTCTCCATTGCCCTTTGGGTGACTTTTAGCTTTCTGATAAGGCCCATTGTGAGCGATCACGTTTCAGTGCCATAGTTCATCTCTGACAACACATCATTATCGGCCTAAGCTTCTTCAATTGCACGCCATTCAGCTCAATTCGAAGCAGTTCTCATCTAGCTGTCCTGCGAAGATCATCACTCCATCTCCATCCCCAGCCTCAGAGCATCCTAACTTACGTTTGCCGATTCGTGTTCTCCACTCAAGAACACGTCTACCCCAACGGCCATCGGTTTTACGGCTAATATGGTTATTGGTTGGACGGTTTATAAGGTGACCTATTCTCTTACGGCTCAATGATAACAGAGCCCAAAATATTTGATCAAACCCCATTCGACTCTCGTATCAATCTAAACTTATCAAAGTTCTATTTATCTAGAGTTTATTGAACTGATTTAAAGCCTCCTCAAAGTAAATAACATTCCAGAAACTTAGGGAAAGTCAAGAAGCATCTGCCTTAACCAAATTCTGTCGAGTTACGGGACTTAATTTGACATTTTGACTATTAAACATGTATTATTAAGGTTGAAATAGTGCTCTCGTTCGGAATTAGCCCTAAGGGCCTTCTCACCAGTTTAATGAGTCAATATTCGAACTCAAAACTTTACCACATTAACTATATTGTGTAAGTTTGTAGTACCTAAGGCTGTGATTTCGATAGGAGAGTATATCGGTAGTAAAATAATTTATGTCTCATGTGTGGAACTATTAATGTGATATAGGTATTGGTTACAGAGTTCGATTAATCTACAAATCTGTTCGTTCCTGTAATTGCGACCTTGCTCTCTACTAAACATTGATTTTTATCCAGTTATCTTTATGGGTATGATTTGTAGGAGTATTTTTAAATATGACCATTAATAAATTCCATAAATAAACAGATTCCTGTAGGTACTTATTGTCACACAATATGCAAATAAAAAATGAGGCCATATGAAAACGTGACTAGCAGCGCCCCACGGTTTCACCCGCTTTAGTCTCGATCTCGCAAAAATATTGGGATAAAAAGTATTGTTTGTCCTTATCCAGATTATGGTCTACCCATGTGCCAAATTTCATCCAAATTTGTTCAGCCGTGTTAGAGTGCAAATGTAACAAACAAATAAACTCACTTTCACATTTATAATATTAGTTAGGATAGTTAGGATTAGGATAGTAGGATTAGTAGGATAGTGGTGCCGATTCTCTTGTCACAAATTCCTCTAAACTAGTCTAAAAATCACCAAAATTTTGTTTATTCATGTCAAACGACGATTTTCCTATGTTTTGTAGGTATCTTTTTAATTACCATTAATAAATTCCAAAAATAAACAGGTTCCTGTAGTTTGCCAATAAAAAATGAGACCATGTTAAATAAAAAGTATAGTCGACTAGTAACGCCCCGATTTTCCATTCTGAAATAGACTACAGTGACACAACCTAACTATAATTTACTTTGACAGCACTAAGATGGCACTGAGCTATTAGTTTAGTAAAAATGGCAATTTTGCTATTCTCAATTTGCCATTTTTCACTTAACAATTTTGACTATCCAACTAAATCTGACTATTTTTAAACGCAATTAAAAAGGAGTGGAATAAAATTAGTTGTCATGAACTAAAAATCACACCAACACTTCGACTTCAGGTGCAAAAACAGTACTGTATCTTTTTTTCTTTTGCTTATTATATCTCAAAAATGGTGCGTCCTATCGCAAAAATAATGAACATTTCGATCCCCTTTATAAAACCTTTAAACCTGTATAACTCAACATGTTGGTAATCATTTTTCATATTTTCCACACAAAAAGTGTAAAATTCCATATAAAACACGTCGAGGCTGCCCCCCCCTGCACGACTCCGGCTCTAAAATTCACTTTAAATTCACAGGGTAGAGCAAACAAGTACCACTTGAAGTCGCGTCGCGATTGTCATATTCGATTTTAGATGTCTCAAAATTATTATTTTAATTTAGATCTATATTTTTATGCAGAATAGCTTTAAGATTCTCATAGCCAAAAGTAAGGAATTTGAGTGACTGTCACTCTTTGATTATTGCCTATGCATTATGTTGCCGATCTTGCATCTTCGTGTTTCTTTATTTTACCATTTGTTAATGACAAATGGTGTACTATATACTAAGCTGCCAAAGCCATTATTTTTCATCTTCTATTCTACCAAAGGGACGGTATTTTTTTTATAAAAACCTTTTCACTCCGCAATTTCAAAGGTCAACGGCCAAGTAAACTGTACCTCCGAACCTTATGAAATAGAATATTTCATGAAATATTATCTCTCTCTTTACCTTAGTACTAGAGCTATGACGTCAAAATGTCATAGGTAGTTATTTAATATTTACGCTTTCCAAGTAAGTTTCTACTTAATTCTATGATTCATGTAGCCTTTGAGCTAAAGGACGAGATAGTGGGGCACTTTATGAGGTACTTCGAAGTACTAGGTAGTTGTAACCTCATTCAGACCTCATTCTAGCTAACCACCAGAAGGCCAACAAAAAATTCTCAAAATTAAAAACGTTCAAAAACTAGTCGCAACTTCATCTTACCGTTTTAATATAAAATCTATGTCAAAAACTTGTAAAAAAATAATAATAGGCAAATTAGGTTTTTTTTTATTAATTGCGACTGAGATTACAATGCGAATATTCTTAAAATAAAAATACGAGAATTGCACCTCAGTTGAGATACGTGCCAAAACGTGAGCCTATCTAGGTAATAGAACAAAATAAAGCTTTTTTACGATTTTTTACACAATCATGGTATATTAATTAATTAAATAAAATCTGTCAAGTGCGAGTCGAACTCGCACACGAAGGGTTCCATACCATGTCGTACAAGATTTAACACTATGAATTTGTAATACTTTCGTAAAGGTAACAACAGAGGCGCTATAAAAAAACAAAGATTTGTAAAGAAATTGTCTAATTTTAATGAAAAAATGTTGTTGTGTTAAAATATAGGTGTAGGAGTATATTTCATTTATTTTAAGAGCAAAATATCAAGTTAACTTTATCCAGTAACATGCATTAACTAAAGTCAAAGTTATTTATTTGCTACTAACATAGTATTAGTAGGTATATATAAATAGGTATATATGGTAGGTAAGCAGGTAGATATGTAGGGTAGGTAGGGTAGGGTAGGTAGGTAGGGTAGGTAATTAGGTAGAAATTGGTAATTAGGAAAGGTAGGTGCGCCGTAGATAAGTACTTAGTGCTAACCGTGCGAAGCCGGGCCGGGTAAAGCTAGTTACTTATAAATAAAAAGATTTCTCTTGCTACATCAGACTATATTGTACAAAATAGAATGTAAGTAGTACGCAAAATTTTAATTATAACTGTGCGTTTGCACTGGCGAAACATTCACAACAAAACATGTTGGAATCTCTATTTTCTGTCAGTTCCTGTCAAACATTGTATGAAAAATTGACAGAAAATAGAGTTTCTGTCAATTTTTCATACAATGTTTGACAGGAACTAGAGAACCAGTGCAAACGCACGGGTCAATACAGGTATTTATTTACGTGTTTTTTGATAGTCATACAGTAATCTATTATTTCTTACTTATTATTTTTACACATCCCTTCGGACTATGAGAGTGAGGGAAGAGAGACTGCACTCGTGTCTGCGCACACACTTGTGCACTATAATATCTCCCGCGCCGAAGGCCAGTCTCTGTTGAGATTGGCCGCCGTGGCCGAATATTTTTACACTAATAATTTTATTTTTCGCAATATGAAATTGTATCCACAACGGTTAACTGAATAGTACACTGTATGTGCCAGCATTCATTTCAATGTTACTGAATATATTGTCTATTGGAGTGTAGTTTTAACACGAGGTACACACATCAACACCGTCTAGGGATACTTTGAAAAAAGTCGATAAAGTTCTTAAACTCATAAAATACTGGCCGGTTTTAAAATCTTGTGAAGAAAGTTTATTTTGTAGACCTTTTTGGATGATCGAAATTTAAATGATCGAAATAGTATATGCTGCCATGATAGTAGGTACTTACTAATTCCATGTCATTACTCCGACTATTAAATAGTTATCTGTGGAATTTATATCGCATAATATTAGCATGAAATACAAAATTATTACTTTAAGTTGCAGAAAATCGCCCATATTATATAAAATACGTTATGAATCGGCGTTTTTAGTATTTGTTGATTATAAACAGTATATGTTACATGATACACACTAGTTTCAAATTCCTAATTTGTTTAGTTGTTGAGATAGAGCTCGTACAAAAATGGTCTAAAACAGACAACTTCTATGGCCCCCTAATTCATCATTTTTGAAGATAAAAACAAATAAAAATTATATTTATTCTCTACTCGATGAGTTCTAGAAAATGATACCCCACATGCCAGGGTCAGATATTTTTTTTTTCAAAATTGAATTTTATTGTATGGCGACCCCCCTTTAATTTTTAATTTTATTATTTGTTGCTCTTGCGGCAATAGAAATGCTCAATTTGTGAAATTTTCAACAGCCTACCTATTACGGTTCATGAGATAGAGCTCGCTGACAGACAGACGGACAGCGGAGGCTTATGAATAGGGTTCCGTTTGTCACCCTTCGGGTACGGAACCCTAAAAACGAGCGAGGCGTACAGTAGCCGCATATGATGTGTAACATCTGACATCTTGGCTGAGAGTACCATCTGATGGCCAACTCTAGCACCGCGCCTGCTCATTGGTCAAATCAAAAAGCGCGCGCTTCCTGTTACACAATTCCGTCCCTTTTCACGAAATCACTCCAATAGGTTGCAGGAAAGTGAGAGGAAAATGTGTTACACATCAAGAACGACAGATTATTTGATTCAGACTAGAAAAATCTGTCGTTTTTGTGACCGGGTGATGACAATAGACTAGACGCCTTTTACATGAGACCTTAACAAAACTGGCAAAATGCCGGTACCTATGATATTGGTACAACTCTGCTTAACCTTTCGGGAATTACAGGTGTGATGATAGGTAGCTGTTAATCAAATAACCGACTGTTGCTGTTTAAAGGTATGAGGAACAGGTAATGTTCCTCCTCTATTGAAAAGGGAGGGTCCTCCTCAAACTCAAAGCATTTATTTCAATTAAACCAAATACACTAGGTACTTTTGAATTGTCAAGGAGTCGGTCAATGTCAGAAATATGAAGCTAGTCCCCAATTCCAAAGCGTAGTAGGTACTTATGGAGAAGAACGGGCAAGAAACTCCATGTACACTCTTTTAAATAAAAAATTCGATACAAAATATTGGTTGCATCATTCATGTTCCGATCAGATGAGTGTCATGTCTGGCGGGCAATTGCCCAACGGTTGAAGTCGGAATCTTGTATATATGTCGATCGCGCGGTAAACTCTAATGGCTCGATGAAGGATTTTGTGTGACGTCAAGTCTTTGATGCGTAGTTTGTATGTGGCGATATAGATGCCACAGCTTTGTCAAAACTCGATTTACCAAGCACAATATGTGTCATAATAATCATCAAAAAATGGATGAAAGCAAAAACATAAACAGACAGGTTCAGTCAATTTAGTGCTTTCGTAAGTATATACAAGGTTGCAGGGACATCGACGTGAAAACTGATACCATGGATTTAGTACATGCTTCTGAACCCCCCTGCGCTGAAATTGTTCGTCGGTTATAAAAAAAAAAACTGCTGTTTCATAAAAAAGTGCAATACCTACGCGGTCAAAAACTATGGAACAGTAGATTTTTATTAAAATAACCGACCAATAATTTTAATGCAATGTTTAGAATCATGTATCAGTAAATCCATGGTATCAGTTTTCGCGTCAATGTCGGCCACCATGTATAGTGTCGCGTATTACCTCAGCTTATAAACTTGTGGCTACAGATACTCTACATTGCTGCAAAATTCCTTCGTCGCATCCTATGGTAACGTATGCTGAAACTTAGTAAATTATTCCAGGAGTTTCCACCTTCAGACATTTTAGACATCGCATTACTTCCAGAGTGCAAAGACGTGTATTTAATTACTATCTCGGAAGTTAATTAATCTTAAAAGAAAAACAGTGTAGGTGAATAAATTGTTTAAGCAACTAGAAACTAAAAGCATTACTTCATATTAATAAAGATGGTTTACGAAAATAAAATAATAGCTGGAGATTTCTGCTGACAAAAATATTATGACGAAACCAATTATATCTGTCTTATAGTGATTTTTGCAAATTGTTTCATAAGAATTATATTTTTTATTTTGTATGTTTTTAGTATTATTTTTGCGTGGGTAAATCTTCAAGGATAATTTATACGCCCTGAGAAGGTTATGTCAAACTTTTAACTAAGGGTTATATCTTTTTTTTTATCTCATAGTGTTCGTTCAAATAACTTAAGTTTTGAGTGTATTTTCTATTTATAAAAAACCAATTTTTTTTTGTCACATAAAGGTCTTGGACTACATAAATATTCACATTGTCAGGTACCTGACGTAGGTTTAGAAAATACCAGTGTTACAGGTCACCAGGCCCCACTCCTACCTAGATGTGTAAAATCCATATCGAAATTACAAACAGAAGTTAAAGACAGGTTTCCAATATCCCGCGTTCTAAACTTTACCGTTATTTTATCAAACCGATTTGATATTTAAACTGGAACTTATTACCAAAGACCCATACATTAAATACCTACATAATTCTCTTGTATATTATTATAGAACTCTTTGGCGTCTGGAGTCAACACTCCGAATAAAATTAATATTTATTTAGCTCCTCCTCTCATATGTGAGACGGGTGACAGTTTTGTATATTTCTTAACTTTCCGACGTCACGTCAAAATGAACGGTGCCCTACTTTTCAGAAGTTTGCTCGGTACTGAAATAGTAGAGGTAGTTTTTTCATTTAAGAAGTTGCAAGCATTCAGTTGTGCTAAAGTTGGTGAGTTGTTATTGGGTAGCTTCAGCCCGCGCCTTCCGCATGTAAGTCAACTATACCGTAAAACATGTCTTAAAGCTTCTTGTTTATAAATAAATATAATAGACGACGTATATTAGTAACCTAGTCTTCTTAACTGTTCTTAAAGAGTCATAAAGAACCCTTTAAGAAATAGACACGTGTTTCACTTCTCAACGAAGCATTCTCAGGATGACGATTGACTTGTTGCGAACCCGGACACGACGTGTTGCCACGACAAGCGCCAAACGCAAAGCTTTGCAGGGTTCTTCATGACTCTTTAAGAACAGATCCAACTTGCATCAGTAAAATTGTTATGTTCAATCATTCTTACTGTATTCCAAACAGATAAAAGATAGCTGATAGAAACCTCGCAGTTTTTAATCGGCACAACGCGGCCCGCGACAGACGGCCTTGAAAATAATCGCATCCATTTTCTTGTTCTATGGCTTACCAAACTTTAAATGCCTACCTATTTCATTACATTATTTGTACTTTTCACCATTAACTTTGTTTCTTATGGTATTATTATGCTAATGACCTAAATAATACTTATTTAGGCCAATATATTAATCTCAGATTCTAATTGAGCATTTTTACTAAACACAGTCATGTTATAAAGGACGTTGCTCCGCCACCGTACTTTGTTTTCTAAGAAACAATAGCCCCGTAAAATTACTTTTCTACATTAATATTATAAAGAGAAAAAAATTGTATTATTGGTTGTGGTGAATAAACTCAAAAACTACTCGACCGATTTAAAAAAATTCTTTCACCAGTATTATGCTTATTATCACTGAGTAACTTAAGCTATAATGTTAAAAGATTACTAATTCCATGTATAGTACCTACAGTCGCGAGCACCAATATGTATCCACTTAGCAAAATTCTAAAGTGATTTTCTCGTGGAATATTAACTGCAACTTTGAGATATGGCCTATTTCATATTAATATGGGTTCCAGAATACTATCTTCGTAACAACATAAAATAACAATCAACACAGAAGGAGCAAATCACTTTTAAAAGTTGCTAAGTGTATTGACTGTACATACTAATTCCATGTTGTCAGGATAGTAAGTACAGACTAATTCCAAGCTGCCATGTCATTGTTCTAAACTTTGGGCGACCGAGCTCTGCTCGGGTGAAAATACGGAGAAAACGAATTTTCCCAGATATGAGACCTAGTTAGATCGATTTTTCGCCCGCGTAAACCTTATATATTGCAACTTTCATCGAAATTCAGTAATTAAAAATACTAATAATATACTAGCGGACCTGGCAGAGGTTGTCCTGCCCGAACAACGCCACCTGTCGGGTCCAATTGTATTTTCAAACCATTCAGGGACTCACTCAAATATACACACAAAATTTCATCCAAATTGGTCCAGCCGTTTAGGAGGAGTTAGGTGACGAACACAAATTTTGTTCGTTTAATAGTATAGGATATCGTCTTACTCAGTAACTGGGTTGTGGAGGTCAGATAGGCAGTCGCTCCATGTTAAATACTGGTATAAATTCACCTGTATTGGGTTAGATCGACCCCAACATAGTTGGAAAAAGGCTAGACAGACATACAGTTTTGAAGAACAACGTGGTCACACAGACAGACACAAAAAGCGAATTTAATTTATAATAATGTTTAGATACAAACTAACATAGTTCCAATTTCAATAACCAACCATTCTAACGGATTGTAACCGAAAACATCTACCTCCAACAGTGTATTCGGCGAAATATCCAATTTCATTTATCTCTAATGTTTTTGATGCGGTCCTAAAAGCTTCGCCAAGTTACTCGAACTAGTTTTATTACTATACGTAACGTTCGAGAAACACGCGAGAACTATTCAAGGGATTTCAGTAATACGTCTGCTGGATAATTTAGAGCTAGCTTAGAACTTATGATCATGCTTGCAAGTTCTGTAACAAGGCTGCAAGTATGATTGGGTTGTCATAAATCTGGTCGTAAAGTTCTGAATTATATTGCTTTTCGTTGATGAAATTGAATTGAATAACTTGTACCTGGTTTGAAGTGGGTTGTTATTATAAAACTGGAGTATAGCTCAGCCTTTTTGTAACTTTTTTGAAATTAAATACCTTGTGAACAAGAACTTAATCCAGAATTCTCTTTTACGTCATCAGTACCAATTCTATTTTCATTACGTTGCAGTTGCTCGTAAAGTTACTGCTCTTTAATCCCTCCATATACTTCATATTTCCGGTTTTATAGACTTCACTTACACTTTTTAATCGTACCAAACAATTTCCGTTGAAGATAATGTTTTTATTTTTATTATTTTCTTTATACTTTGTTTTTAGATTCTTTTATATTTTTATGAATGTGAGAACGTTGTAGGCTTAACAGATTGTAGATTTGCAGACCATTTTCTTTTTTGTTAACTTGCTGACAGGTATTTCATACCTATTATCACTGTAATTTTAAAACTTTGTAAAATGCATTTATTTCAATACTCAATACTCAATACTCAATTCTTTATTGCATTCCACAATGTAGGCTTAGGTGGTAAACATTTATTTGGTAGGTAACAATCGTGGACCCTGTCGGGCACAGCAAAAGATATAATAAATAAATGTGGAGAGGACTTATCATTATTACAATACAACTTATTCTAAAAACATAGACATAACATTAACATTAGAATTAAAATTGCATAAGACTTTATTTTTCAAGTTTTAGAGACTTATCACTTAAATATTCATCGACACTATAGTAAGATTTTTTAAGTAATAACTTTTGCACGACTCATAATGCGAAGCATTAGAGTGTGCTCTACGATCGAAAAATATTTTTTGCCCCATTTCTGCAACTGTTTTTATTGTTACACTCCTGCTAGTACACAGAACCTACTTAATTTATATACCATTGTATAGATGATTAAATGGAGATTAATACTGTACTTTTTAATAATTGATTTAATGCAGCAGAAATGGAAAAAGCATCAAAATAGTTGAAAAAAAAATCCTGTCCGTCAATTTATGAACCCTGAAAACATTGTAGCTTGCGATAAAATCAATTAATTGAGTCAATGTTTTTTTTATACATTCGTTTCATCCATAGAAGAAACCCTATTGAAAATGGCTCTTTTATTCAAAGTAGTTAAATTATAATTAATAAAATACTAACTAAAATATACTATCAAAAAAGACACCGCGAACAAAAAATGTGGCCCTTGGATGCTTTGACATTTGACTACTGCGGTGCATGCGCGTTGCGAGGAGATTCTCATAGAGTAATGCACCCGCAGATGCGACACAGTCTGCTTCTTCTGCCTACTTGATACTTAACACAGTTTTAATTGCAGAACATTATTCTAATTTCCATTGTATTAATGATGAACATTATGTGAGATGGTTCACTTGGCAACCACGTTTGCTCGTTACGATTTTTTTGCACAAATGTTATCCATTTTTCCCTTGTTTCCTGGAGCTCGGACGTGGAAGTCTTAAAGGGAAAAATGACACAAATTGTAATAATTATTTGATGACAAATAACCATAAACCATAATATAATAAAACAAACATTAATATCAGCGTTCAAAATATTAGATACTTAATATAAAAAAAATCCGCCATAAAAACAAACGGCAGCTATTTGTACCTACACTTCACTTCTGAATGTTTTAGTCTATGGCGAATGGCGCCGTAAAATATTTTGTTCATATTTCAGTTTAAAACTTTAGAGGTATGAGGAACAGGGTGTAAAGTTCACTCATCCTCATTTGAATACGGCGGATAGTTTTATCTATGTCGGTCGCGTGGTAAACTCTAACTGCGCGATACAGGATCTGTGTGACGTCATGTCTTTGCTGCGTAACTCGTATGTGGTGGTGTAACCGCTACATTATTCCCCTCCGGAGACCGGAGGTCGATATGAGAGAGATTGATATCGATGCGAGTTTAGAAATTTTACCCATATTGATGGGTAAAAAAGCAGTCAAAACATACTTCATGAAAAGTTATAAATTGTTAATTTTTGTTAGAAACTATGTTTTAAATTTCTTTTTCGTTTATGAATGAGAGTTAAGAACTTATGAGGCGTGCACTTTTGGATTTTCCAAACTATTTTAATTTATTTACGAATAAATGGAGTTTTTTTTCTTTTCTTATTGTTTCTGGTAGCACATTATATGTTTTTACTGACATTACCAGAGGACTTGTAGAATGTATTTTTAAGCGGGATGATGGTAGGTTGAGTCGTGTTTTGTGTCTGAGTGTGTACCTTGTTTGTATGTCTTCTCGTTTAGTGTAAAAGTCTTGGTGTTTGTGAGCAAATTTCTAAAAGAGTATTCGTTTCTTGCTGGCTCTTCTCCATAAGAAACGACCAATTGGAACCGTGCACCTAGCTCCTGACGCTTCTTGACGATAAGAACACAATCATGTAGGTTTATGTGAAATAAAATATTTTGATTAGAATTAATGATTTAGCGAATGAGAAACGAAGATCTAAGATTTTATTTTATTAGTCAAAATACTTTTTCATTATTTATCTATTAACATTGTCCAAATTAATTATGTCATTTTGACTAAGGCCGTTAAAACCTCCACACCGTTAATAGCTCAGCAATACCAATACCAATATTTTATGGTTAGCTCAGTTGCCAGTCTGTCAGGCTCCCGGTATTCCTATCAACCGTCATAAATGAAGTGTCGTGTGTTTCCTACAGCTACGACATACGACACTTCTTCGTGACAGGACTACCAAGACAGCGAGTTGTTCCAAGCACGGTTCAGGAAATAAAAAATATAGATCCAGAGACTGACCACGAAAAACGTCAGAAATCTCAAAGACAGTTCGATTTCGACAGCTTCGTTGGTCTCGTGGTTAAAAGCGCTACTGTTAATCATGAATGAGGTCATGTGTTTGATTCCCAGGTCGATCATTATATTATTGAGTTTTTCATCAGGATTTTCTCAGTAGCAGCCCAAAGTCTGGGTTTGTGCCCGGTTGATAGCCTCGCCCCCTATTACATGGGACTTAAACGTTACTAGCAAAATAATATAATGAGTGTTACTAATACGTAATCCTCTGCCTAACACAACGGCGATTACATGCGTGATGTTATGTAGATCGATTTTTAACCGACTTCAAAAAGGAGGAGGTTCTCAATTCGACTGTTTGTGGTTTTTTTTCCTTATGTTTTTTACGCGATTGGACAAATCGCCAATTATGAATTGATTATGATGATTCTTTTTTTGTTTGGTAGGTCATACCAAAAAAGACACTACAAAGTCAAAAATAACTTTATTTTCGGCAGTCGGAAAATCAAAACCAAAGACACCGACTATTTTTGACTTTGTAGTGTCTTTTTGGAAGTCATTTTTTTTTGTAAAAATTGTCTATCAACAAGGTCATAAATCCTGCCATGTATAAACGCTATATTCCTTAAATTACCCCAGCAATTCCCTCAATGACTTGATTCCTAACCTTACAAGGCAGGCCTGAATATCAAATTTCACGCCTCATACAAAATGGAGCGACCAAAAACACACGTACAAATAATTAATCGTGTGTCAGGGCGGAGGCACCCAATGTGTCTGTTCCTAAGGTAGATTATGCCTTAAGTGACAGACACGCCATCTAGCGGTATTCCCTGTACAACAAATACGATATTAATTATTTGTGTTGATATCGTTTTGAAATGATTTCGAACGCTTTTTAGTAATAAAGAGTGATACGGTTTTAATCTGTAGGATTTTTTTAGTCACACTCTTTTTCAAAGTTAATAATTATATGATTTTTTAAATCTTTATACCAATTACATTGTATTCCAATATTGCAAAATGACAGTTAGCCGTCTTCTTTACATGTCAGAAAGAATTAAAAATAAGACACTGACAGAGTCCGACACAAAAAAAAACCGGCCAAGTGTGTGTCGGACCACGCACAATGAAGGGTTCCGTAGTATAAAAAAAAATGTGTGATGAAACTACAAATTAACAATTTTCACTTATCTTCTGAAAACTTAAAACTAACCAAATTTTCTTCTTGTTACAGATCACGGCGCCGCCGAACGCGACTGAACGAATTGATAGTAATAATAAATTTGTAAAAATAAACCATAGTCCGAATGTAAATTATTATTAATGTTAGTGTTATTATTAGCTAGAAAATATAACAAAATGTACAGTGAAGTGTGCGTACAAAGGACACTGATCGCTTTCTTTCTGCTTGCCGTGACGAATGCGCCGTCGGCGACGCAAAACACTGTTATTTCAGGTAATTATTCAGTAATTTTCGTGATTGTCGTAATGGCTTTATTTTTGTGTTGATGATGTTTTTTGTTTTATGCGTATTTTTTTTTTGTGTGCTCCTCAAGGTGTTTTGACGGTAGATGTAAGTACTATAGATTTTCGGTAGTTGAACTTTCGTCAGTTGGTAGTATTGCAAACAGCTGTCAAATATTTCGCAGTTGTGATTATTTGATTGGAAACTTTTCAAAGGTTACTTTTGGAGCAGTGGTGGCCCAGTGGTAACGGCAGCGACTTACGAGCTGTAAGTCGTAAGTTCGAACCCAGAGAGGCGCTTTACTTTGTGTAAATTATTTCCTCACCACTGCTCTCAAAACGGTGAAGGAAGGGACTCCCTTATTTCATCTAAAATAAATTGACAAATTATCACTTCCCAAACAATTTTCTGCATAATTTCATTTGCTAAATTATTACTTAGCAAATAAACTCTTCATAAATAATTGTAACGCAAACCTAATGTTTGGCAAGTGAACGTTTAAACAATAACTTGCTTACCAACTAGTACTTTTACCAATTTTAATTTAGTCAAACATTTCAGTTGGTATAACATATTTTACGCAAAATAAAATAAGCCAAACATTTAGTTTCGCCAGTTTACAATTTACGAAAAAAATACGTTACGATGTGGGTGTGGGAAACACCATGGGACACCTTAAGGGCATTGTCCTTGACCTTGATGTTATTGACCTAGAGGTCAAGGTCAAAATTCTGAAAGTCAAGATCCGCGATTCTCAGGAGCAGTAACAGGTCAATATCATGGTTTGTGTCGCAGATGCTTATAACGCTCACCACCGCAAACAGTTGATTATGAACAAACGTGGTTTTAAATGGTGCCAGTAAGAAGCATGCCAACAAGGATGCTTGCTTCAAGCATGCGGCATGCAAGCAGGCATGCAGCATGCAAGCAGGCATGCATCATGCAAGCAGGCAAGCAGCATGCAAACAAGCATGCAACATGCAAGCAGGCATGCAACATGCAGCAAGCATTGTTTCTGTCACGGCTCCGGCGCTGCGGGGTTTGGGCGGCTCCACGCGAGCTTATCGTCGCAGATGGTTTTAACGCTCACCACCGCAGCTTCGGCTTGCTGACCGGCTTCGCCGGCCAGCCTCAGCCGCGGCGGCGGGCCTTCAAACCACCTGCTCCTCAGCTCGCGGGCCGCCTCGCCCCTCCGCGCCTACGCGGGTTTAAATAATACTCTAGGGGTAGGGCAGACAAGACTACGTGGAGTCGGTTTTGGAGCGATTCGTTTCTGTGTATTTGTTTTACGACCAACAGTTGGTCGGAGACAAAAATTACCAAGACGCTTTTAGCCTTACATAAACTTACAAAGAAGTACACAGATAACATCGCATATAAATGATTATATTAAAATAAAAGTGCATTTTTTAATTATATAATTACAAAAAAAACTTAATTATGTCTTTATATTTTTTGTCATAGCAAATCAATTGACTAAATGTTTATTGTCTAAAGATAGTTTGCTGTAATAAATCATTTGTAATATTAAATTGACAAAAATAAACCCCGGTTCAACTGTTATATTATTATATGGGGATAGTTTATCTGTAAGAAAAAAAGAAATAATTGAATGTGTCCATTTGATGTTACATCTCAATGCGACCAATAGTTGTAAATTTATTTTCTGTGCCTTGCCTTATTCTCATTATTTGTCTGATGAGCAAAATAGGCATATTTATAATCTAAATATGTTAATTTATAATAGGACATGTCGTCACAGCGATGCTATTTTATATTTTGATTGTAATCAATTTATCACTGATTACAAACTGACAGAATATACAATGTATTTGCCACCTAGTTGTAGGAGACAAATTGCTAATCTTTTAGCATACAGTATACACAGTGACACTGGTACTTGTAGTGTACCATCGATTACTGTTAGTAGTGATACTAACACTACTTTTGATACGCCTAGTAGTTTAAACTATTAGGTGCGACAACGGGTGAGCCCCATATATTGAATGTTGTTCATCAAAATATGCAGGGTCTGTCCGGCAAAGAGCTAGAGTTAAGTTTATTTATGGAGAACTATGATGTTCAGGTGTTATGTTTGACTGAACACTGGTTGAAAGAACATGAAGTAGTGTTTATCAATGATGATAATTTTACTGTACAAAGTGCATTTGTAAGAAAAAACGCCATTCGCGGTGGATCTTTAGTTCTTGTTTCAAACAAGTTGAAATGTAAACAACGTTTAGATTTAGTTAATCTTTCTATCGAGCGCACTATTGAGTTGTCTTGTGTTGAACTCGAGCGGTACGTTATAATTTGCGTTTATCGACCCCCTTCTGGTGATTTTATTAGTTTTGAATCGGTAATGGAGGATTCACTCAATAGGTTAAAATCAAGTAATAAAAGTATAATTTTATGTGGAGATTTTAATATTAATATTTTAGATGTTACTCCATTAAGTATTAGACTTCTTAATCTGTTTAGGTCTTATAATTTAATTAACTTGTTTTTTGAACCTACTAGGATCACGGCATCTTCGTCAACTTGTCTTGATAATATATTTAGTGATTGTGATGCCAAAAATAAATGTGTGTTAAGTGACTTAACTTCTGACCACTGTGGTTTATTAGCTAGCTTCCCCATGCCATTACATAAAAAGCCGCGTAAAATAGAATGCAGGCCCTATACAGCTAGTCGTTGCAATAAGTTTAAAAATAATATAGCTCATAGAATTACACCATCTATAGTAGAACTCGAGAGCCCTAATGAAATCTATGGAGCCCTTTTTGATGTCGTGCAAAAAGAGTACCAATCTACATTCAAGACCAAAACTATTAAAATTAATGGCACCAGCGCTGGCTTTAACCAATGGGCCACTCCAGGTATTTATAAAAGTAGAGCGAGACTATACGAGTTATATGGTTTGAAAAAATACAGGTTTGATACTCCTTTCCTAGAGTATGTTAAAAATTATTCAAAATTATTTAAAAAGGTTAGTGTTTATGCTAAATCGAAATTTTTGAGCGATACAATTAAAAATTCCAATAATAAAGTAAAAACCACTTGGAAAATTATTAACAATGAAACGGGTAAGTCGGTTAAACAAGATAAAGAACTTGAGATTATAGTCGACAGTAAATTAGTTACTAAAGCAGCTGACGTAGCTGAGGCGTTTAATGAGTTTTTTGCCAACATACCTTTAACTACGACTCGCTCCTTAACTTCGTCCCCGTCTAAAGCTGAAAACCTTTTGCTTAGAAGTGTGTCTAAAAGTAGTCGTTTATTTAGCTTCGAACATGTAACACCTCGTGATGTAGTTAATGTTTTTAACACACTCAAATCCAAAAACACTGGTGATTACTGGGGCATCTCCATTAAACTTTTAAGTAATATAATAGACATCGTAGCCCCCTATCTAGCTGTTACTTTTAATAAATGTGTTGACCCAGGAACTTTTCCTGACCTCATGAAGAGTAGTAAAGTCATTCCATTATTTAAATCAGGTAATAAAAATGACGTTGGCAATTTCAGGCCTATTTCTATCTTACCTGCATTTAGTAAAATATTTGAAAAGTTAATACTCAAGCAGTTACTAAGACATTTTAATTTAAATAGCCTCCTTCATAATGAACAATATGGCTTTACAAAAGGTCGTTCGACTACAGATGCGGGTTTTGCTCTGCTGAAACACATATTTAGCGCATGGGAGAACTCGCAAAATGCTATTGGGGTTTTCTGTGATCTCTCCAAAGCCTTTGATTGCGTGCACCATGACACGCTATTGCGTAAACTGCGTCATTACGGTGTACAAAACGAAGCTCTCGATGTTATAAATTCTTATTTAAGTAATAGGTCCCAATGTGTAGATATTAATGGTGTGAAATCTTCCGGGTTACCAGTTCAGTTAGGTGTACCTCAAGGCTCAATACTGGGTCCATTCTTGTTCTTAGTGTATATCAATGACTTACCATTCTTTTTAAAGGGTATCTGTGAAGTTGTACTGTTTGCAGATGATACCTCTCTTATTTTTAAAGTAGACAGGAACAGACAAGATTTTGACGATGTAAACAGTGCACTCTCAATGGTTACGGATTGGTTTACAACAAATAACTTAGTTCTCAACTCCAAGAAAACGAAATGTATAAAGTTCGCTTTACCGAATGTTAGAAATCTAGGACCCAACATCGTCTTAGATAAAGAAGTG
Organism: Conistra vaccinii; assembly: GCA_948150665.1. Classification (NCBI taxonomy): domain Eukaryota; kingdom Metazoa; phylum Arthropoda; class Insecta; order Lepidoptera; family Noctuidae; genus Conistra; species Conistra vaccinii. The sequence continues at coordinate 3,400,743 of OX411324.1, forward strand.
CTTGAAACTGTGGGCTCGGCAGTTTTTCTGGGCATAACAGTAGATGCCAAACTTCAGTGGGGCCCACATATTTCAAGTCTAGCGGGAAGGCTCAGCTCGGCCGCCTACGCTGTCAGGAAAGTAAGACAATACACTGACGTTGATACAGCTCGATTAGTCTATTTTAGTTATTTTCATAGCGTTATGTCCTATGGTATTCTGCTGTGGGGCAAAGCCGCTGACATTCAAAATATATTTGTTCTTCAAAAACGAGCTGTCCGAGCAATTTACCAACTAGGTACCAGAGTCTCTCTGAGAGATTTTTTTAAAGATATTGGTATTCTTACAGTGGCATCACAATTCATCTTCGCCAATATCTTATATATTAGGCAAAATATACACGTATACACTAAAAACAGTGATATCCACAATATCAACACCAGAAATAAAGACAAATTACGAGCTCCTTTTCACCGGCTTCATAAGGTTCATAACTCATTTGTTGGGCTTGGTATAACCTTTTATAACAAGCTACCCACTTCTCTGCTAGATTTGCCTTTTAATGCGTTTAAAGCTAAAGTAAAATCCAACCTTTGTTCAAAGGCATACTATTCTATCAATGACTACTTAAGCGATAAAAATAGTTGGTCGCTGTGATTAACTCAAGACAATGTTTATGTTCTTTCTCCAGTTTTAGCTTACCTACTGACAGGTTATATGTTTATAGAATGTTTAATTTATTTGACTTTATTATACAATTTTTTTTATTTTTATTTATTGTTGACATGATCTACTCATTACAATGTTTTCGTATGAGTTGTATTGCAATATGTGATTAGCTAGCGACCTCGACAGTAGATTATATATTATTCTTGACTAACTGTTGATCTATTTTTGATTTATTTTTACTTCAATGGTCCTAGTTTATCATATTTAATTATGTGACTTCGAGTTACAGCTTTATTAGCTATATGTAAGCGGGCACGCCCTTTATGCCTGGAGGCTTTATAATTCGGGTATTAAGTTCTGTTTACGTTTTTAGTTTTTATTTTGCTTGAGTTTAGATTTCGATATTTTTTTTTTTTGTTGGTACATTGGCGCGTGCTAGCTGTCATTATGGCATATATTTTATTGAATGTTTTGTGTTGAGTAATGTAAATTATTTGCATACTATTGTATAGAATCAAGTTATTTTTTCTAACTGAACAGACAGCTGTGCTGCTGGGGAGTTTGTTGCGCCACTTCTTCTCTCCAGCAAAGGCACTAGGAAGTGGTGAAGGGCGGGCGTTTTTGGGGGACTGTCTTATGTAATTTTGACGTTCGAAAAGTGCTGCTTCTCAGCCTAATTTGAATAAATGACTTTTGAATTTTGAATTTTTTGAATTTGATTAAAGACCAAATGCCTTAATGACATTATTCTTGGTAATAATCTGCCAAGTAAAAATTTGACCAAATGAAAATGTGCGTACTAAAATCATTCCAAATATTGCATTGGTATAAAAAAAGGTTGCTAAAATTTGTTTGGATAATGAAATTTTGTCAAAATCCTTTAGGCAAAACGGGGGGATCCCGGTGAAGGAAACATCGTGAAGAAGACATGTGACATCTACCAACCCGCACTGGGCCCGCGTGGTGGATTACTCTCACTCACCGAGATGAGGCCTGTGTCCCAGCTGTGGGAACATTAAAAGGCTGATTAAGTTATTATTTGATTGGAAACTTTTCAAAGGTTATTTTTTATATATATTTTAATTAATAATGACTCAGTGATACGATACAAAATTGCTTCAATACTTGCTTGCTTGCTTCATACTCAATTTCTTTTAGTGTGCTACATTGCGAAGTTGCATGTAGAAATATTGACCAATAAATTAATACAACTAAATATTTGACAGCTATATGCGACGTTGCCAACTCTCAGAATGCACCCTCTTGAGTAACTAATTTGTTATATTTTATCACAAAAGCTACATATTATGATGCTCAATAATATGCCCGTGTTAAAATACAAGGTTGTTAGCAGTAAATAAGCGATATTATATATCATCTTTAGCTTCAACAGTGCTAAAATGGATGGATCTACGCAGCGTCCAAAAGTTTGGAAAACGTTCATACTCTTTTCTACTTCGATTCGCTCTTGACAGAGTGGTTGTGGGTACGATGAACTGTGTCCAATCGCAGGCGTAGTCGTTTCCCGCCTCACGATTTCCCTCCATCAGGTTCTGTTCTGTTCTGTTCATGACAGTCTGGCGCATTCATTGTCAGAGCCCCCAACCGCGGATTTTATTTGATCGGTCCACCTCATCGGTGACCTCCCGCGTGGCTTATTGCCTTCCACTCTGCCCTGCACCACTAGACGCTCTATTGTGTCATTATTCTGCCTGGTGACATGACCAAAAAACTTCACTATTCATACTAAATGTCTAAAAATATCACGTTACAAATTCCCATTAATTTATCAAGTTTACGTAACCTTGACGTCGATAAGTATTACTTGTTTAGTTCCAAATTGGTACGCCCACAATGTGATGTTACAGTTCTATTGTACTTATTATACTACTTCACGTGTTTTATCAATCCCGAAAAATCATTTTTTTTTTCAACATCGAGAAAGTTCTTGGCCTGCATCTCACCTGATGGTAACTGATGTTAAGGTTGAAGGTGGAAACGAACTTCACCCGGAATCGTCAACCACAAAGGAACTGGCTATGGCTTACCTCTAACTGCCGAAACACAACCATGCTGTTAACATTATTGTTATGGCGACAGATTTAAATAAGATGGCTAGATAAACTCTCGCATAGTGGTCCCAAAAAGCAGCAAAGCTCAGGTGGGACTAGGCTGGACACGTTTGTCGCATGTCAGATGCGACCACAATAAAATGGGTACCTGAAAACGTCCAACGGCATTGCGTCAGACTTAGTCGTAGAGTAGTAGGACGAGCTTGACGCGTATAGGCGGGATTCGTCCAGATTTGCGCAGATTCGTCTTGAGTAGAAAAATAAAAGCAGCCAGTGGTCCTGGCACCTAAATACTATACAAGATTAATAACGAGTTATCAACGGTATTTCTTTTTCTGAACAAAATCTGTCTTCCTCATTCACTAACCAACGTTTTAATAAATAAATCCTATCACAGATCAACAAAAACAATTTACTGTGTCACTCTATACACATTACTTTTGTCTTTTAATCACTACGCCAAGAAAAAGTCAAACAAAAGATTTCACCAGACAAAAGAAAGCTTTGAAGATTAGAATGAATTACGTCACTCTCTTGGATTCAGGCTCACAATAGATATAACAATGAGACTTATTAAGTGTGATAACCCTTATAAACGTTCTATAAGAGTTAAATAACTATAATCTACAAAGCTGTTGTGGGCAGATTGAAAAGGATATGAAGTTATTAAAGAAATGTTACATTTCTATGGGGTGTTTGGAAATATTATATTACAATGTCCAGGCATCATAGACTACATACTAGATAAATTAAAAAATCTGTCAAGTGCGAGTCGGACTCGCACACGAAGGGTTCCATACCATGTCGTGCAAGATTTAACACTATGAATTTTTGTAATACTTTCGTAAAGGTAACAACAGAGGCGCTATAAAAAAACAAAGATTTGTAAAGAAATTGTCTAATTTTAATGAGAAAATGTTGTTGTGTTAAAATATAGGTGTAGGAGTATATTTCATTTATTTTAAGAGAAAAATATTAAGTTAACTTTATCCAGTAACATGCATTAACTAAAGTCAAAGTTATTTATTTGCTACTAACATAGTATTAGTAGGTATAAATAGGTAGGTATATATGGTAGGTAAGCAGGTAGATATGTAGGGTAGGTAGGGTAGGTTAGGTACCTACCTACCCTGGTAAGAAGGGTAGGGTAGTTAATTAGGTAGAAATAGGTAATTAGGAAAGGTAGATGCGCCGTAGATAAGTACTTAGTGCTAACCGTGCGAAGCCAGGCCGGGTAAAGCTAGTTACTTATAAATAAAAGGATTTCTCTTGCTACATCAGACTATATTGTACAAAATAGAATGTAAGTAGTACGCTAAATTTTAATTATAACTGTGCGTTTGCACTGGCGAAACATTCACAACAAAACATGTTGGAATCTCTATTTTCTGTCAATTTTTCATACAATGTTTGACAGGAACTAGAGATTTCAACATGTTTTGTCGTGATGTTTCGCCAGTGCAAACGCACGGGTCAATACAGGTATTTATTTACGTTATTTTTGATAGTCATACAGAAATCTATTATTTCTTACTTATTATTTTTACACATCCCATCGGACTATGAGAGTGAGGGAAGAGAGAGTGCACTCGTGTCTGCGCACACACTTGTGCACTATAATATCTCCCGCGCCGAAGGCCAGTCTCCGTTGAGATTGGCCGCCATGACCGAATATTTTTACACCAATAATTTTTCTCAATATGAAATTGTATCCACAACGGTTTAAGCTAGGTAACTGAATAGTACACTGTATGTGCCAGCATTCATTTCAATGTTACTGAATATATTGTCTATTGGAGTGTAGTTTTAACACGAGGTACACACATCAACACCGTCTAGGGATACTTTGAAAAAAGTCGATAAAGTTCTTAAACTCAAAAAATACTGGCCGGTTTTAAAATCTTGTGAAGAAAGTTTATTTTGTAGACTTTTTTGGATGATCGAAATTTAAATGATCGAAATAGTATATGCTGCCATGATAGTAGGTACTTACTAATTCCATGTCATTACTCCGACTATTAAATAGTTATCTGTGGAATTTATATCGCATAATATTAGCATGAAATACAAAATTATTACTTTAAGTTGCAGAAGATCCCCCATATTATATAAAATACGTTATGAATCGGCGTTTTTAGTATTTGTTGATTATAAACAGTATATGTTACATGATACACACAAGTTTCAAATTCCTAATTTGTTTAGTTGTTGCGATAGAGCTCGTACAAAAATGGTCTAAAACAGACAACTTCTACGGCCCCCTAATTCATCATTTTTGAAGATAAAAACAAATAAAAATTATATTTATTCTCTACTCGATGAGTTCTAGAAAATGATAACCCACATGGCAGGGTCAGATCATTTTTTTTTCAAAATTTGATTTTATTGTATGGCGACCCCCCTTTATTTTTTAATTTTATTATTTTTGCTCTTGCGGCAATAGAAATGCTCAATCTGTGAAATTTTCAACTGCCTACCTATTACGGTTCATGAGATAGAGCTCGCTGACAGACAGACGGACAGCGGAGGCTTATGAATAGGGTTCCGTTTGTCACCCTTCGGGTACGGAACACTAAAAATGAGCAGTGATAGTGTGGTGACTGTCGAACTGCCAAGTCATGTCGAAATCATGTGCGTATTGTATAATTATCACTTACTTCAAAAACATTGAAGGAAAACATCGTGGGGAAATCGGCATGCTTGAGATATTTCACGACGGCATCTGAAGCCAAGTCCAAAACCCATGGGCGGCTTTAAAACTCTGACACCAGGAGTCACTAACCACACGAAAAAAGGAAAGAAATAATTAAAATTTACAGTTACTGGAAGTTATAAAGCCAGTCATAAGCATTTAGGTCTTCAATAGACAGTGTTGACTATCAGTAGCCAAAAATTTGTAGCTAACAAGTTGCTGGAAGAAGGTCGTTTCACAGATGACCGAAGCGAAAAACTGCCAATAATAATAATAATAGTATCCTGGCCAAAGAGGCCATTAATCCCCACCCCTATATATCACTGTGACTTGTCATATATTCACACGTGTCTTCAGATTTTTCTCCTTAATAACTAAGCGCCAAGAGCCACGTTTTGCCAATTAAAAAGAGAACAAAAGATTTACAAAGAAAATATCTGAAGATTTGCCTCATTGTGACCGCTAGAAAGGACACGGAACATGTTCTGAATCATAATGAAGTTTATACGACATGTGTACGCATGTTTACTATAAAAAGAGAGATGAAGAAGGTTCACTATTTACAATGCGGCATAATGCGGTATAGCATAGCCATAATACGGATGTTGTGGTGTGGTCGTGTGGCTACACCACAACATCCTGGAAACTTGGGGGAACTTGGTGGAACTTGGGGGTGCTTATGTTCAGCAATGGACTGGCAAGGACTGGAAAGGCAGATTTGATTGGTTGATTGATAGCGACAATGTACCTAGTAGTTACACATCAACATTGCATCTGCATTCATGGAAAAACTAAACTTAATTTAACAGAAAAACTAAACTTAATCTAACAATAAACTTTTGTAAAATACGGCCGATATAAATAGGCAGTTCGGAACTTCGTGCAGAAAGCTGCGCAATAACATTTTTTTGGATGTCTATGTCTTTGGCACACTCTGTAACCTAAACGGCTTGATGGATTTTAACATACAGGGTGGCATCATCGACGCGAAGCCTGCTACCGTGGATTCAGCACATGATTCTGAACGCCCCTGCGCTGAAAGATTTCGTCGGTTGTTTAAAAAAAATCTGCTGTTTCATAGAAAAGTGCAATACCTACGCGGTAAAAATTTATGGAACAGCTGTTTTTCTTTTTAATACCTATAAAGTTTCAACTAGAAGCTATTGATGACCACGTATGTAGGGCCACATGTGATCTAGGATCATGTGAACGTGTGTCTTCGTAATTGAGTGTACCCAGAAGTGAAAATATTTTTATTTTTGAAAAAAAAAAACATCTATTTCAATTCTAATTATTTGAGGTTTAAAACCTCAAAAGAAAAGTATTCTATGTTGTTACTATGCAAGGTCTCGGACTTATAACTTGTAAACATTGTTCTTGGATCGCTAAATGTTTTTACGGAAAACAATATTGTTTTTGTGAGTGTACCCACTCATTATTGTTAAGCTTTAAAACCTCAAATAATTAGAATTGAAATAGTTGAATTTTTTTTTCAAAAATAAAAATATTTTCACTTCTGGGTACACTCTTTAAAAAAGGGGAACGTTACAACGTTACAAGTCAATTACAAATATATATAAATTAATAAAACTAAAAAGCTTGAAATAAATAAAAAATATTTAAAAATACAAAAAATCCAACTGCAAAAACACATACTTAACTGAAAAGAATCTATAGAGTTTATATAATCGATTCTATATATTTCTTATAACTCAATTATTATCTTACTTTAGCTTGAATACATTGATGATAATTCAAAATCTGATGGAAGTATTTGTTTATTTTTTGACGAGACGGAATAACTGGGTTTTCTGTGTTTGATGTTTTGTAACACAGAAGAACCCGGACTCGCGAAACTTTAGCCGGCCTTGTCAATCTTTTTTTTTATGTCACAAAATTTATTCGCTGACCTATTTTTATTGCATGTATGTGTACGTTTATATTTTTTTCCCTTGGCCTGTCAGCAAAACCATTAGATAAATATAATTCGTTATCTTTTTGTGTATTTTTCTAATACAGTATGTTTTTTAGTGATGTGCTCATTTAGTTTATCGATTTTTGAAACCCTGGTAAAGTCTCTGATCAGCTTTGTTTTGTTTGGTAAATCACATTTAACAGGTTAAGCTTTCAGAATCTAGAAAGTTTTGAAACGGGACGTAGAAAACGTTTTTGTTCATGAAGAAATTACACGACAATATTCCATTTGCAATAAGATTAGACTTTTTTTACATTCTGATCAACAGATTTTGACTTCTATTGCGTTGGTGGCATGACAAATACCAGCTGCAGTAAATAGTTGGTACTGTAACCCCTTTTTGTTTTGAATGCTATTCTTAAGCCTACGGTAATAGAAGTCAGAATCGGTTGAACGGACAGTATAAATGGCTAACCTTATTTTAAATAGAGTACACAATAATACAATGTAAAATCAGAGAAATTAAAGGCAAAGTAAATTGAATAACTTAATTGTGCGTATATTGTATTCAAATCACGACTATTATTCTTTGAGCCTTCGACAGTAGTAAAATCGCTAGAATATGGAAAATTGATGTACCTAAGGTCTCAATTTGCGTAACAATTAATTTTGCCTGACTGTATTTTAGACCGATATTTCTTTATAAAAATATTTAATTCTCCACCATCATTACCGTCCAAAACAAAAACTTAGGCGCCCTAATAGGTAACCTGATACCTTTTACTTCCTCATCTAAGCGTTTTCCTAATTGCCAGCGTCCGCTCTGCTCAATAGAAAATGGTCGGTGGCTCATTAGCAGTCGCCCGACGGCGGCCGTGGTTCGTTAAACCATAGTACGACTCTGGGTTTACGTGAACTGACGGAATTTAGGTAAAACGTGCTGTTGTTTTGATTTTTAGACGTCTGTGGCGGTATCTACATAGCCACATGTGAATGACGCATCACACTGACGTCATATAAAATCCTGTATCGCGCAATCAGAGTTTACCGTGCAACTGGGATATATACAACGTCCCGACGACAATCACCAGACACGACACCCGGGTCGGACTATCCTCCCTTTTCTATGGAGGATGAGAAAACTTTACACCCTGTTCCTCATACCTCTATTAAAATACGAGTTTTGAATATAAACATTTTGTAGGGTCAACCATGAAAATAAGGAAGACTTGATAACTGTCTTTTGTAAAAAAAAAAAACATTCGTGTCAGTCTTTGGATACTGCCGATGGAAGTGAAAACTAAGTAACGCCATCTAACGAAAATGTCAGAAATTTATGTGACTTGCTGTCAGTATAAGAACAAAAGCTGTAGCTCCATTTAAACAATAAAAAAAAAAAACAGAGAGCGCTGTCAACAAATTTTACTCTCCCTCCGTCTTACGAATTTTCGATCAGGTCACGTGTCCTGACGCGAGTTTAACATTTTTTAACTATCCCAAAAAGTGATCAATGCGCCTAAAGAAGTTTTCACTTCAAAAATCACCGTGAATAATTGGGTGAAGCGACCTGTCATTCCATCATGCTAGAGATTGAAGGGTGGGCGTCCGGACTATTTTATGTAATTTTGACGTACAAAAAGTGCTGATTGTCACCCTAGTTTGAATTTGACACAATTGACAGCTCACTTCACCTTGCCTTTCACGGTAAGATTTTTAGCGAATAAATCAGCTGTATTTCTTGCTGGTCAAATGTTTCATTCATTAATCAATTAACTGTTATCAAAAATATCACATAAGTCCTTCTTCTGTTTTGAGGTCATAGCACACATATAAATTCGGAAACGGATCGACACCGTATAGCGTTTCATCTCTCTGTCAAACAGACGCCAAACTTACGTAAGCACGTAACCAAAGCTGATCAGGATCAGACTAGGCGACTCTGCGCTTACGGCTCGCCGAACGCTCTGGCATATTGCTGTTCTGTAAGAGACGTAAGCTCGGGTACGGAGAGTGGTAAGCGCGGTAACGACGAGCCGTAAGCGCGGCGTCGCCTAGCCGTAAGCGCGGCGTCGCCTGGCCGGGAGCGCGGCGTGGCCTAGCCGTAGCCGTTGACCACGCACGGCTTCGCGTTTCTTCTTGTCATCTCTACAATTACAATAGGGTGCGTGGCGGTAAGGAGTTTCATATAAAGAATACTTAACGGCTCGTGTTGACACGGTGACGATCCCTTTCCGAGTTGATATGTGTGCTGTTTCCTTTAGTTCCTTGATTTAATCTGTTATCATGTCTCATGTCAAGTAACATGATTGTCTGTTATCATTTTTATGAACCACACGGATATACTTGTATACGGACCAGTGATTTGATGTGTAGTCTAGCAGGAACGCGCGGGAGTAAAGGGAAGAGGAGACCGCACCCTATGGGACCATCGTCGATGGTCTATGCTATTGAGGGGCCCAGAGTGTGGGGCTCGTAGCCCCAGGCTTTGCAATAACCCGATTATATGCATTAGTAATAGCTAAAAGCGCTTATACTGTTTATTCGTGCGCTGTTTCATCCTCATAGCTTGTAAATGTTGTCGAGGAAACCGGCGTGCCTAAGAGATATTTTTTCTGCCATGTGAAGCCAAGTCGCAGGCCATGGAGGCTGCATAAAACCTCTGACACCAGGTTAGTCACTAACTACACGAAAAAGAAAAGAAGAATGTTTCCAATTGAATTTGTGGGCTGCCTATGAGAAGACTAGCTGCGCCCCGCGGTTTCACCCGCATAATTCTCGATCCCGTAAAAAAAAAGTACCCTATGTCCTTCTCCAGGATGTCATCTATCCCCTTGCCAAATTTTATCGGAATCGGTTCAGTGGTTTAGCCGTTCAGTGGTTTATAATATATAATATAATAATATTAGTATGGATTTACACATGAAAAGCAATGGAGTGGCGTACCGTACGTTTATTTAACGTGCCTTCGGTTTGGATGAAACGCAGCCCATATACAATGTGTCCCAGGGATAAGTGACCGCCCGGCGTTAGTGTGTAGGAAATATCATGTAGTTAATTAAAATTTAAAAAATGTGATATTAAGTAGGCATTTTTTAGATTTATTTTGAAAAAACTGAAAAGAAGAGTTTTTTTTTCTTCGAATTTAAATTTTGTTTTTTATTTAATAAATGTTTTACTACATTTTAGTTATGTTTAATGATTTTAATTGATAAACTATGATGTCGGCTAGTCAGTAAAAAAAAATAATGGAAAAAGATGAACAAACTTAGGAAATATCGTAAAAAAACTGCAGCACGTCACGCGTCTTTACAAAAATAAGAAAAAAAATCATTAAAAAAAAACTAAAGCCGCTAAGTCAGAAATATAAATGTAATTATTAATAATTTTGTACAAATATTCAAAAAACGCCGGGCGGTCACTTATCCCTGGGACACATTGTATAAAATGAAGTTGGTTAACAAAAGCACATCAACCGCGTTAGAGCTAAAGTATGCTAGAATTGCTAGAGCTAGTGTTCTTTTGAACCTTATAAGAATAATACCACTAATAGCCCAGCGTTTGGTAATCGCAGTACATGTAGGTCTAGTACGAACGCGCGAAGCAAACGCACCGTAAATTACAACGATTTTAAAATTGTAAATACTCATTTCGCATAATCATTATAATAGGTATTGAATTACTTTGTTTCAAGACTTTATTCGTGTGTTTGTGTCGAAATAAAAATTAAACCAAATTACTCTAAGACAATTGTATTTTCGATACAAAAATCGTTAGATTTTACGTAACATTTTCGTCGCGCGTTCATACGCGGCCTACTGGCCATCAGAAAACGGGGACTGTTCTGTTTTCTTTTCATCGACTTTAAGTTTTATTTCTGAGTACTACACCGCTCGATGAAATAGAAGTGTGCACTTATGTATTGATTGAGGTATAAACTCAATTAAGTTTCAAAACATTGATGACAGGATTACACTGAAGTTTTAAGTTCTTGAAAGTACTTTTGCGATATTCACAGAAATTCCACTTTCTTTGAAACCGTTTCTTTGAATTCGCTAGGTGATTTCTAAGGATTAGTTGAATTCACCTTTGATTGGCAAAATTACTAGAAAGCAACCTTGCAGAAAATGTACTTACAAACAAACTTTATTTATTTTTGGATTCGTTCTGTGACAAGGGTTTCTATTTTTTTTTATGATTAAATAGAAACAACAAAAAGCTACATTATGCAATATTAAAAACAAAAAAACATTATTTTCATGTAGTCCACAGCGCTGTTCAAAGATTACCATTTAAAAATGAAACCTTACTATAGGAGCTGAACTGTTCGTGCATGACAGTTACATAAATCTATATATATAAAAATGAATCCCTATTTCCTTGGTCACGGCATCACACGTGAACGGCTGGACCAATTGCGCAAGTTTTTTTTTGTTGTGTTTGTTATAGTAAGGAGATGGTTCTTATGATAGGTAGGTGAAGGTAGGGTAGGTAGGTAGGTAGGTAGGTAGGTAGGTATTTATGTTGGTAAAGTAGGTATGTAGGTAGGGTAGGTGGGTATGTATGTATGTAGGTAAGTAGGTAGGGTAGGTAGGTAAGTAGTTAGGGTAGGGTAGGTAGGTAGGTATGCAAGTAGGTAGGTATGTATGTTGATAAAGTAGGTATGTAGGTAATTAGGTAGGGTAGGTAGGTAGGTAGGTAGGTACCTACCTACCTACCTACCTACCTACCTACATACATGCCTACCTACCTACCTAGGTAGGTAGGCATGTATGTAGGTAGGTAGGTACATACATGCCTACCTACCTACTTAGGTAGGTAGGCATGTATGTAGGTAGGTAGGTGTTTACCCGGGCGAAGCCGGGGCGGGCAGCTAGTTTATTATAAAAACAAAAATATTTTAAAAACAAAAACAAACAATTAGTCTAACTAACAGCTCAAGTTTCTCATACAAAAGGCTACGTATCCTTATCAAAGAGCATGTAAAAGTGTCTAATTGTGTTCGAATGCTTCATTGTAGGCGAACTGGTGAACGTACACCAGTGTTAGATTAGCAGGTACCTACTACAAAGAGTTTGCCTGCACGCACCTGCCGTCTAAGTACAGTTCTGGGGACTGCATAGCACAATACATTATTTTTAAATCTATACAGTAAAAAATGCCACTAACAATGTTATACAATGTCATTGCTTCTAATTATTTACGTCTAGAGCTGAGCGTCAAAAGCTTGCATTTACTGAGCAAGTTTTGTGACATCTGAAGTGTATTACGTTGGACGTTTGCTATAGTATTTGTTCCAGATGGATATTTTAAAAAGGTACCTATGGTGAATTTCGAAATTACCCTGACAAAATACGGGATGAACACTTGCTTCAAAAACGGTGAAAGAAAACATCGTGAGAAAACATGCCTGAGAGATATTTCTCGACGGCATATGAAGCCAAGTCAGAGACCCATGGTCAGCTTTAAAACTCTGACACCAGGTGAGTTATTAACACACGAAAAGAAGAAGAAGCACATTTTGGTCATTTATTTTGGTATTTTGTACTCCATTTGCGAATTATTTACTCGTATGTAGGTCAAACAAAAAATATTCGGGACGGACAACATCTGTCTTCTATCCCAGGACTAAAACTCTTTAATGTATAAAAAGAGTTGACGGCTTCCCAAGAGTCTTTGAAACTCGATCAAGACTGTCTAAAATATTGGCCGAAAATATTCAGCAAAAAGTTTTACTCCGATCGTAGGTCCTACATATTAGAGCCGACGAAAAGAGCCGGATTACGGTCATAAAATCTTGTCTACATGCTATGCTAGAAAGAGACAGACGGATAGGTTGTCTGGTGTCTTCCGTGATATTCGTTTTACGTGTTTTAGGGAGGCAATACTGTATGAAAATTAAATTACAACATAGGTACTGCGATTACCACAGAGCTTGGAATCAAAGCACCAAGAGCATCTAGAGGCGGCAGTTCTAATAAAATTGGAGGCGCCGAATGTGGGTTGAGTACACGCACACCTATTCGAAGCCGTCAGTTTCTATACGTCATATTCATCATTTTCCTGCCCTTGTTCCATGTTACTGGGGGTCAGCGCAACACGTGTTAACCATCATGTTATCATTCAGTCCCTTGTCTTTCATATCATTCCTCACACAATCCATCCATCATTTCTTTGGCCTTGCTCTTCCGCTCCATCCATCAACATTTATATTCATCACTCTTTTAGTCACATGCGTTTCCTCTCTCCTCATCACATGCCCATACCAGGCCAAACGATTTCCTTTCAACTTTTCTGTCACTGGCGCCACTTTTAAACTTCCTCATTTATACTCATTTCTTACTTTATCAATTTTCGTCATTCCACACATCCATCTCAACATTTTCATACGTCGTATAATGTGTTTTAACGTGTATATATAATAGGTGTGCAGTTTGGTTTGTGTTGAAATTGTTTACAATGCCGCCTCTGGCAGCGGCCACTGAGCTGCTCCACACTCTGTGGAGATGGCCAAACGTTTGCTACCAGTGGTAATTATTCAAATACGATATTCAATATTTGATAAAAATCGAAGGAGCTCCACACACTAGGTCTAACGCGGTTGCTGTGCAGCACGGTTGATTGTTTTATTTATGTACCTACTGCGTTTCATAGATGTATTCCAAACCGAAGGCACGTCAAATAAAGGTGCGGTACACCACACCATTGCCTTACGTGTGTAAAACTCCTAATAGAAAGCCCCGAATTCAAAGCAACATTTACAAGCTATGACAATGAAACACCGCACGAATTAACAGCATAAGCGCCTTAAGCTATTACGAACGCATACAATCGGGTTATTGCAAAGCTTGGGGCTGCGAGCCCCGCACCCTGGGCCCCTCAATAGCATAGGTCGTTGACGATCCTAAAGGTGCGGTCTCTGGCTCGGTGGAGAACAATAGAACACCAATGGTAAAGGTTTCTATGCGGCTTAATTTCGTTTCTTGCCTTCAAATACGGCTTTACAATGGACGTACGTTGTGGGCAAATTATGAAAAGAGAGATTGGTGCATGACTTTAATTAACACTGCAATTTGATGCCTTTATAAGCAAAAATTCACACAGTCACACAACATGACTTTTCTTCATAAGTAGGTAGCGACTTACCGGTGGTGGTTGGTAGTTGCTGTAGGTAGCTCCACTGGCTTCCTGCAGTATTGTCTCTCCTTCTTACTTTTAATCCATCCAAAGGTTGTCTGTAAATCTCGCTTTTGACGATAAGACCGCCCATTGTGTCACCCTATGTAAAATTTCTAAATTTATGTCTGTAATTTATATTAATTTTTATAATACAGAGTATTCTATCTATCTACCTTTTAAGGAAAGTCATGTTGTGTAACTGTCATTGATTCTTTATCTATGATCTCTCTCCTACATGTTTGTGACGTCAGCTTTCCTCAGCTTCTTTATCCCCTTTGCCCTGTGTTTCACCACGACCATAGGTTCTAATATCCATCTAAACCTTAATCTTATTTAGCTTTATTCCCCTTCTAAATCAGTGTAAAAAAAAAGAAATAAATATTTCCCACAGAATCCCTTTAGCTTCAAAGCAAATTATTTTGGACAGAAGACAGCTAAGATTAACTTTTAAAAATCCCGCTTTCAACAGTAATTTTCTTTTCTCCCAAAAAGCCTGTAAAATTGGAGGGGGTGGTTCCTAAATAAATCTCTAGCAGACAGATAAGGGCCAAACTCGATGTACGACCCTTAATGTCCAATAAAACGAAAGAGATAGAAATAAAAGGAACAAAGTCGTTTTCATTATCGACTTTCTGATTTTATGTGTTCGCTGTTTACAGTCTTCAGTAATTAGGTGTAGGGGGCATGGTGGTCGGCTCCACCTGGAACTTTGTGTCGCATGAGCCTAATAACATGCTCAAGTATGTAAGTTTGTCACTCGGAAACGTACACACAAAAACTTAAAATACCAAAATCCTTGAACATTGTGTGTTATAAACGTTTCTAGTAAACACGTGTAAGTCTTTTGGTCACTGTTTGAATTTTTAGGGTTAAAGAATTTGAACTTCAATCAGCTCGACGAACGTTAGTGCGACTGATTGTTTTCACGACAAACGATGGCACGATGAAACTTTTGATCGACGTACGATAGCGTGACACAATTTTCGCTCGACAAACTCAAGCGCTAACATTGACAAACATTGCAGCGATAGTATAATTACACAAAATAAAAATATGGTAACTAGGTTTTATTTTTATCTTGCTCGTAACATACAACATGGTTTTCGCCTTGCTCATAATTGCACTCGCGTCGCATTGTATTTTCTACTTCTCTTCACAACACCAAACAAATCACTTTTGCAACATTAATTAAGATTGCATTGCATTGATTAAGAGAACATAAATAATAATAAAATATCCATTATGAAATAACTGTTTCTTTCTATTTTGAGATATTCGAAACACACATGCTTGTCGAGCTTTAGTTTGTCGAGCAAAAATTGTATCGCGCTATCGTCCGTCGATCAAAAGTTTCGTCATGCCATCGTTTGTCGTGAAAACAATCAGTCGCACTAACGTTCGTCGAGCTGATGTGGTGTTGCACCGCTGATGGTCGATATAGTATAGTACTGTCGCCCTAGCATTTGTCGCGTATTTTTTTGTCGCAACTATGATACGGGTCTTCAAAATCATCACCATAGCATCATATATTGTCAAAGAAATACAAAAAACTCGGTTTATCACGATAATTGCGTATTAAAAGTTGAAGAAGAATACATTTTGGCTCGTTGCCAAAACCGAACTGACACCGCCATAATTATTCTTTTTCCAATACAATTTCTGTGACTGCCTCGTTGGTCTAATGGTCGCAAGTGCTACTGCAGAGCATGAGGTCGCCGGGTTTGATTCCCGGGTCAGACAAAGTGTTATTGGGTTTCCTTCTGAAATTTCTCAGTAGCAGCCCGGAGTTTGAATTTGTGCCCGATTGATGGCAATAGGTTCGCCCTCTATTACATGGAACTTAAACATAACTGGCAAAATGTGGGTGTACCATAGGTACACCTCTGCCAAACCCATCGGGGAAATACAGGCATGATGTTATGACTCTGAGACAGTTTCATACAATATGTTTACCAACAACGCCCTTTATTTGCACCAAAATATCCATGTAGCACATTATTTCACACATTCGCAAAGTACAAATGTCGGTAAATGTCGCAGTATTTGTTCCAAAAAGACTTGAAAACCTTGCCAAGTTCGATAAACCTGCATTTGACTGGATGAAACTCCGAATGAGTGCTGAACCATAAATCAAAGCAACAGTTTTCGTATAAACCAAACCGACAATATTTGAAGCCATTGACCGACTACCTCCGTGAGACCGAATTCCGCTCTATTGAACTACAGGTGAGCTAAATTACGTCGACTGTCGGAGGTAGGCGCCAAAAGGTCTCGACACTGTAACCACTACCTACGCTTGGATTCCGTCTGTTCAAAGATTAGACTTAGTTACATATGCTCGGTTCCTATATACATAAAACGCATCGTTCTCCTTACCAATGATACCTTTTTTTAGTACCAAACTGGGCAAATAAAATATAGATTCGTAAGCAATCCTGTGATAGCTACTTTCATATGGGTGTGGGACTACTATGCAACGCTATGAGGTATTTTCATGAGGTATTTTCTTCATTATTGGTACAGAAACCAGAGTCTTAAATTTAACCAGAACGCTCCGTAAATTATAGGAATCTGCCATTAGTCATTTTAACCTTAACCAATACTTAAACTAGCCGATTTATTCAATAAAAATCTCATCGTGAAAACTTAAATGAAATGAGCTGTCAGTCCATCGAATGGTGGCGATTGATACTATTGGCAGCTCACTTCAAGCATAAAAAGTGACTCTTGCAACGACACATCATCATCACTTTCATCATATCAGCCGAAAGACGTCCACTGCTGGACATAGGCCTCCCCCAATCACCGCCACTTCGACCGATTCTGTGCTTCCCGCATCCAGCGGATTCCTGCGGCTTCAGTCCATCTTGTGGGAGGCCTTCCAATGCTACGTCTTCCGGTACGCGGTCGCCACTCCAGAACCTTTCGGCCCCATCGGCCATCTGTTCTGCGAGCAATGTGTCCTGCCCATTGCCACTTAAGCAACTACACAATAAAGTGCAATTCAGGTCGCACAGCGCTAATTACCAACATTTATAGTCACCAAGAAGTTACCTGTTTCTATAGCGTATCTCTTAGATCTTCTGACTACGTTACACTCACTGAATTGGCCCGACACGTCGAACCCGTCGCGTACTTGTAGCTTCATACCTAAAATCAGAGTGTCATCTGTATTCATCTGTGCTTCATGTAAGTTTTAAGTTGAGATTTTACAAAATTGATCGGCAGTACCTGCTTGACAAGGAGATATTTAAGTTGAGATTTTACAAAATTGATCGGCAGTACCTGCTTGACAAGGAGATATTTAAGTTGAGATTTTACAAAATTGATCGGCAGTACCTGCTTGACAAGGAGATATTTAAGTTGAGATTTTACAAAATTGATCGGCAGTACCTGCTTGACAAGGAGATATTTAAGTTGAGATTTTACAAAATTGATCGGCAGTATCTGCTTGACAAGGAGATATTTAAGTTGAGATTTTACAAAATTGATCGGCAGTACCTGCTTGACAAGGAGATATTTAAGTTGAGATTTTACAAAATTGATCGGCAGTACCTGCTTGACAAGGAGATATTTAAGTTGAGATTTTACAAAATTGATCGGCAGTACCTGCTTGACAAGGAGATATTTAAGTTGAGATTTTACAAAATTGATCAGCAGTACCTGCTTGACAAGGAGATATTTATTTCATGCAGAAAGCTTTTTCAAGTGAAAACACCTTTAGGCGCGCTGAGCACTTTTTGGGTGAACAAAAATCATGGAACTCGCGTCATCGTCACCGAAGGCTGTATGTATCGAACGAAAGACATCAACGTGAGAATCAAAAAGTTATTTAGTTTTCACTTCTATCGGCAGTCCCTAAAGACTGTTTAGTCTACTTCCTGTTGGTACCAAAAACACCTAAGGTATCAGTACTAATAGTTGAAAGGTACGTTCAATAATTCACCAGTTTTCTGTTTCAAAGACAAAGGGGATTGCTTCCCTTCTACTTACTTACAATTTTGAATGATTGTAAAGAAAATATAAGTTTCAGAAAACGCAATAGGTAGGTTTTAACGCAAACAGCTTTGTGCCTGAATTTTTAATTAATCTTCTTGATTAAACTAATTTTGCGAATTCAATAGAGCTAATTAGCTTGAAAACTAATTAATAAAGCTGCTTTGAGTAAAAACTTTAAAACGAAGGCATTAAAACTCAATTTTCGGCAAACCCAACAAAAACTCTAAAACAGAAAATTCACAAACACACACCAATTATTTTAAACGAGATAGCATTTTTTGCATCACTGGTCTGGGCTAAACGACTAAGTTTGGAAGCCTTGCATAGCCCCAAGTAGCCTATATTAATAGCCTCTTTTGCTAAAGCGATGAAGTTAATTGACAAACTTGGAAGTCTAGGCAAAGTCTAGTTATTGCAAAGTTTTAGGTTTTATATTGAAAAATATATCAGTCTGTAGCTATTTCGGTGCCTTCCGGAAAGTTTAGAGACTTCAAAGTAACCTATGCCAATCAAAATTACTTATTTCATTAGTTCGTATGAATTGCGAAGTAATAAAAACTTTTATTATTATGAAGAGAAAAATGTCTGCATTAAGGCTAGTTGATACTGTCACCTTATTTAATTTAAAGGAGAACCGCTAAAAAAACAAAACCTTTTATCGACTCTGGGTTAATTATACCCATTGTTGTTTACATGGGTGTAAAATAAAGGTGTGAAGGTTTAAAAATAAGAGTAAGTAAGTGCCTTTTGTCTGCAAAGCGATGTGAAAACGGAAGAACCTACCTATTACTTTTACCATGAAGTCATTGGATCTATACTCAGCAATTAACGTTTTCAGGCCAATGAAAAAGGGAAACTGAATGTATTAGTAAAGTAATCATTTAGAAAACCATAGTTTTTTTTCAGTATTGTATGTGACAACAGCATTTTTGAGACAAGGGATGAATTCGTTGTCTTCGAAAAATTCGGGTTCTTTGAATTTATAAAATAAGGAACTAGTAGGAGAGTTTGACCTTTACGTAACACATTAAAGGTCATAATTCAAAGAACTAAATAATAAATCAGAAAAAACAATACTTACTAAAATATACAAAGGAATTCTATTGACCAACCCTTTCTATAATGTTCGCCAACAAAAACTCGTTAACGTCGTTGAATTAATTCGTCGAAAAAAAGCGATTGTTGACAGCATGACCCTCTCACTTTATTCTTAAATAATAAATCTTTAAACAGATAACGGCGACCCCGAGACATCATTTACATATTTACAAAGAACAAAAAAAATGAGGGTAATTTAGATTTCTTTTTAGTATTGCTTATGGCAAAGGCCAAGGTTTGTTAAATAAACATTTTATTTGAAGTATTTTGCTTGATTGAAGTAAAAGCATATGTATGTCTTCTCATGGGGGTAGGCAGAAACTATAGAACGCCACCTGCTACGATCCTTACATACTAATTTTGCTTCGTTTACGTGCGTGCATCTGGTCATAAACGCACGCCGGTTACGAGTACTACGCACCTGACCTTTCTGAAGAACATCGAGACAACCAATAAGGTCACTATTATGTCCATCTAGGACGTCTCCTTCCGGCGTTTCCACTCACATCTGCCTTGTAAACCTTTTATTAGTCACCTTTCATTCATCATCTCATAAATGTTAATAGGTAAATACTATCTCATCATTTTCATATCAATACAGTGAAAAATATAAAACATGACTAGTTATTCGACGACAGTCCATTGGAACTGAGTCCATCGTTGTGTAATTAGTAAACCATTAGTAAAAACTCAATTGAAATTGAACTGAAATGGATGTATAATTTTGTTAATTAACAAAACAACAAGGTTTTAGACTAGTTAATCATTTTGATAACAGCATTCAATGCACGAAATATTATTTGAATAGGCATTTATTTAATTGAACCTCCAAAAATTCCCATTTTGCGGTACTTAAAGTATTATTGAACACTCTAATACGAGTATAATGGTTGCAACACTTTTGTGAACCTCAAAAATACTAAATAGCCAAGGAACTGCGACTAACTTGGATATAGCGCTCTGCCAGTGCGCCGCTCGCTTCGCTCGCTTGGCTCGCGCGCGTTTGGGCTCATGACAGTTCTAACGTAACCCATTTGGTCGGGGTTCACCAGCTAAGCTACTGCGACCAACTGTGGAAAAAGGACAGAAAGTTAAAAGAAACTCATTTATCAAAAACGTGTGCATCATTAGAACCAGAAAAAGCTTAATAGAGGTTTATTAATTCATAAAAGGTTTCAAACTTAGAAGGCATGCGGTTTCCTCACGATGTTTTCCTTCACCTTTTTTGAAGCAAGAATTATAGGTTCGAACTCGAGGCTTATGACTTGGCAGTCCAACGGTCACAGCACTAAGCTATCACTGCTCTTGTAGTGGCGGTACTAAGCGGAGATGTGAGCTGTGCCTTGCAAGCTGGCGACGGCGCACACCTGAGACGAGAAGCGGCGTGCAGTGAGCCGCGCCGTACTTTCGTTAACATCAAACGCTCTCCGCACGCAGCTTAGTTCCGTTATTACCAGCACTAATCTCCGCTCCAGTCTAGCCAGTACGCATGGTCGCACAGCTTCAGTGGACATACCCTAGCTGAAAAACATCTCTTTTCATCTCTGCTTCGGACATCTTCGCACATCTCCGCTTTGGTGGCGTCCTGGCCTTTTAAGTGACATATTTCTTAAACTTATTAATTTGTGTTTCTAGTTATCATTTGACCTTCTTTATAAGGATTTAGATAATTTTCTAAATACATAGCCACTAATCTACCAATAGAACTCATCAACATCTGCAAGTACTGGTACGGGAACCAGGTCAATGGCGTACGATGGTCGGGAACCATGTCGCAGTCCTACAGGTTGGAGTGCGGGGTGAGGCAGGGGGGTTTGTCCTCGCCAACCCTATTTAACCTGTATATGAACGATCTGATTGTGGCACTCAGTAGCACCCGGGCAGGTTGTCACATAGACGGAATTAATGTAAACAACATAAGCTATGCTGATGACATGGTGTTACTGAGTGCTTCGGTATGTGGCATAAAGAAACTGCTTACCATCTGTGAAGCATATGCCGAGCAACACGGGTTAAAATACAATCCACTCAAGAGTGAAGTCATGGTCTTTGAGGCCAGAGGAAACAGTAGTACAGGTAACGTGTTTCCCAGCATTATGCTTAATGGTACAGCTTTGCGTAAAGTATCTAAATTTAAATACTTAGGACATATGCTGACCTCTGACCTCAAGGACAATGATGACATCGAGAGGGAACGGAGGGCGCTGGCAGTGCGGGCGAACATGATAGCTCGCAGGTTTGCACGTTGTTCGACAGAAGTCAAAATTACTCTTTTTAGGTCTTATTGTACATCATTCTACACGTGCAGCCTGTGGGCCGATTATACTCAAAAGTCTTACAGTGCCCTCCGAGTCCAATTTAATAATGCGTTCAGGGTGCTGATGGGGCTGCGGCGATTCTGTAGTGCATCAGGGATGTTTGCTGAACATCGCGTAGACTGCTTTTACGCTACGATGCGTAAAAGATGCGCATCCCTGGTGCGTAGAGTACGTGGCAGCGCCAACAGCATTCTTAACATGATCGCCAGTCGGCTGGACTGTGCTTACATCAGTCATTGCTGCGTCATTTCTCATGGAATGGCGCAGTAGTGATTGTTGAGTTTTCTTTTATATGTTTTATTCTGTTTAATTTTAAGTATTACTAACACTAGTCTATAAGAACATTGTTACTAAAAAAAGGACACCATGGTCTGAAATAAAGTATTTAATAATAATAATAGCCAAGTAGTTTAAGCTATTTGCTCTTTTACTAAAATTTGTATTTGTTCATCCAATAGCTAAATAAGTAATGACTATGATAACAGCGACCTAGAAAGTTTTTCGTTGAAGTATTCGTGTCTGACGTTATTATTTTGAATGAGTATTATAGTAAACGCTAGGAAAACTAAGGGCTATCATGTATCAGGTCATGGAGTATCGTTAGGCAAACAGTTTATTTTCACATTATGCCCTTAGCAGTTTAGCCTAACAAGTTAAGGGCATTAGAATAAAAGGCAAACGTATTTTGTTTATTTACATATATATTTTATACCTATATCTTATGTAGATATAGGTATGAATAAACGAAATTCGTTTGCTTTATTATTATGCTTTTTTATTTAATTGTTTTTATATTTAATTGATTTGGAGTCGAATTGAGGAGCTCGCGGCTAAGTAGTCGCAGTAGGAGTCGCGGTAGTCGCGGTGTGGGGAGCCGCACGGGTCAATCCATCAGGTTAAGCTACGCTTGCCGAGGTTGGTCCGAGGATGGATATATATTTAATCTGCCTAGCCTTTTCCCAACTATGTTGGGTTGGGCTTCCAGTTTAACCGGATGCAGCTAAATACCCAGTAACTGAGTAATCCCCTTGGTAAGACTGGACGTCAGATTTTCGGGCTTCTGACGACCCGTAACGACTGTCAAAGATTCACGAATGAGATCCGAGACTAACGGCTTTACGTGCTTTCCGAGACACGGAGGAGTCTCGGTATGTTAAGATGGTCACCCATCCACAGACTAACCCCAGCAAGCGTAGCTTCACTTAATGGATTGACCCGTGCAGCTGTTATTACTTAGCCACGAGCTCCTCTGGAATGCAAATATATACTCTTTGAAATTTATTTTACTTGCACCTTATTATTTTTCTGACTACCGTCATTGCCAAGATTTTGTATGAAAATTACAGTTTGAAAAGGTGACATGTGCTAGCTATGATTTAAAAGTTGCTGAACATTTGATAATGTTAAGCAATTTCAAAGAGTGATCTCTTTTACTGAACATATATCAAAAGACGCCAAATAGGTAAGTAAACCATGAATGAACCATGAACTCATTGACTGGAACTATAAAATGTAAGTGGAATCAGTGAGGTAATTGCGTTACACACTTTCAGTAGGTAGCCATGGGTTTTATTTTGACGGTAAGTTCAACAACATTCATTGCGCTGTTTACATTGTTGAGCAGACAAATTTTTCGAACATAAATTATTGAACAACATAAGTGTTCTGTGAGATAGACATTATAATGTTGAATGGGATTTCAAGATATCAACCGAGGTCACAAGAAAGGAAAACCTTCCTTTTTAAGATTACCTCACCATTTCGTGGAAGATACGATGGTTATGTATACTTGTCTTTCAGTGTAAAGGGTGACCCTATTACCGTCTACCGAGCTTAATTCCAAACTCCGGGCGGATACTGAGAATTCGCTCACAAGGAAAAAATATTTTAATCCAGTAACTATCTTTTATAATATTTCATGATCATTGAAAAACATGTTCTGAGTGTGTGGTTCTAGCCACAATAAACGTTTGAACCTGAATCCAGTACATTAATTGGTTGGTTGAAATATTTGTTGGGATAATGGGATTTGGGGTTTATTTATAAACGTTGCTTAAACTTAAGTGACGTAGCAGATTGCAGGAAAGCAAGAGAAAAGATGTTACACATCCAAAATATTTGCTGACTTTTGATATTTCACTTCAGTCGAAGAAACATCAAAGGCATACAAAATTTAAATCAATTCATCCACACAACAATGACGTCACAGGTCGTTGAACTCATGTACTAACATTTCTTGGTCTACAGTCTCTATTATCATAGTTCAGAACGAAATAACAAGACATTGCAGAGGAGCTAGTCTCCAAGTTTCATTCGGTTTAAACGGAACACGTAGCTAACTTGTGAAGTATACTTTGTAACCAGTATGTTCTTAGTAAGATGGTTTGCTTGCGTTTGTCCATGCTTTTGAATAAAATATGGATGGTTTTGAACATTTTGACGTGCTAAAACCTTAAATATTTTTTACCGATGAGATATTATAATAAAAATAGTGTTGTAACAGTATAGTTGCATTCGTCTTTGTTGATATCAAAGCAGGCTTTTAGCACAAACGTTTGTCCATGCTTTTGAATAAATATGGAAGGTTTTGAGCATTTTAGCGTGTTGAAAACCTAAAGATTTTTTTATAATTATGCTTGAGATTAGTAGATAATATGTGGTAGATTACAGCCCACTCCCTCTCACAGAGACGAGGCCTGTGTCCCAGCAGTGGGAACATAAATGGGCTGATTATTATTATTAATTCATTTATTTCAGATTCATAATCCATACAATACATTAAATTAAATTAAAAACAATTGGTACATATACACTAACATTACATTAAATTAAATTTGAATTTTACACAATACTAACATTACATTAAATTAAATTTGAATTTTACACAATACTAACATTACATTAAATTCAATAATTTACAATAAAATCAAAATCAAAAAATTGCGTTAGTATATGACATAAAACAATGTGTTAGTGAGCGCCCAAAACAATGCGCATCCATTTGTTTTGGATAGGGCAGTCCGAACGAGATACAATCATCTGCAGGATGCCGTTGCTACTGCCTCGCACACGCTGGGACAAGGAAGCTACTCTTTTGCGCACAATCGCATGGAAGCCGTCCGTTCGTGCCTCTGCAAACATACCAGACGCACTACAATAGCGAGGCAGCCGCATCAGCATCCTGAAAATGTTGTTATATTGGACACGCAGAGTATTAACAGCCCTATGACCGCAGTTTATCCACAAGCTGCTCGAGTAAAAGGACTGGCAATACGCCTTAAAAAGAGTTATCTTTACTTCCCTCGAGCAGCGAGCAAACCTACGCGCAACCATGTTCCCCCTGACTGCTAATACTCTGCGCTCCCTCTCAATGTCAGCGTCATCCTGCAAATCGTCTGTCACAATGTGCCCCAGATACCTGAAACTGCTCACCACTGCTAGCGCTGCACCATTAAGCTTAATAGGCGGAACATGAAGTGGAACATGTTTACCACTATTAAAAACCAGAACTTCACTCTTTTTACAGTTATATTTCAGTCCATGCTCCGCCGCATACGCCTCACAAATCGCCACAAGTTTACGAACTGCGCCCACCGATGGGCCCAGCAGTACCATGTCGTCGGCATAGCTGATGTTATTGACGCTAACTCCATCCACAAAACAACCCACATGAGTACTGCTGAGCTCACAGATGAGGTCATTCACGTACAGGTTGAACAACAGAGGAGAGGTAATGCCCCCCTGCCTCACGCCACACTCCATGCCATATTCCTGGGAGAGAGCCCCAGCCCATCGTACTTGGTTTCGCTGGTACCGATACCAATGCCTTAACACTGAGACAACCTCAGCCGGCACACCAGCGCTCTCCAGCTTCATCCACAGTCTATCATACAAAACAGTATCGAAGGCTCTGGATAAATCCAGAAAGCACGCGTATACCGGCGTTCTCCTCTCAGTGTAGTACCCGACAGCCCGCTTAACACACAAGATAGCACTTTCCGTAGAAAGTCCACCTCTAAAGCCGAACTGGGCATCGTGTAAATCCACGTAAGTCTTAAGGGTGTCATTAAGCAAGCTGTCAAATACCTTGGCCATTACCGTAGCCAGCGATATAGGCCGATAGTTGCTCCTATCTGACAGATCCCCGGTCTTGTTCTTTACAACCGGAACAACGATCGTTCTGGTAAGTTCATCCGGCAAATAACCATGACACAAACAGAGATTGTAAAACATGGAGAGTACGCGCGGCAGATGAACTCCTGCATCTCTTAGATGCTCAATGCTGAGACTGTCATAGCCAGGAGACTTACCTCGCTGCATGCTGTTAATAACTTTTTGCACATGTTTTGCTGTAAATCTTACAACTCGCTTCTGAGTAACAGTCTCAGCACCATTACACCCAAGAGTCGAGGGACGCCTCTGTTCCGTAGAATCACAATGTGGGGCTATATTAAAATGGTCTTTAAAGAGATCAGCAATCACGCCGTGATCACTGACCCCCTCCACGCTCACAGGAAAGCCAGGCCTAACGTTCATTTTCCCAGTTTGCTTCCAAAACAACTTAAAATCTTTGTTAGTATGACGAGAGGCCAGGATGTCCATTTTTATCTGATCCTGCTTATCCTGGCACCACTTTAGTTGTTTTTTAAAAGCTGTTCTGCTCTCGCACATATCGCAATACACTTGACCCCTATTCGGCTTACCAGCTTGAACCCATAACAAAAATTTCAGTCTGGCTTCCCTGTGGTAACCAGCCACGTGTTTATTCCACCCCGCTATATATCCACCTCTCCTCTGCGCTCCCCTGCGCTCATAAGAAGCAACGGCGGCACCTGACAGGATAGATACTAGGTTGACATACATATCTTTTAACAAGGTCCTATGGGCAGCATTGTAACAGTAACCGTCGCAGCATTGTGAAAATTCTTCTGGAAAATCGATTTCCCGAAGCTGAGAGTGACACCGACGATGATATAACCCAATTTGATCTGCCGTTCTTTCCCCCCATATGATCTTATTGGTCGAAGTAAGGACAGCCTCCCTATTACAAATTAGCCTACCCAAATTACATTCAACAAAAAGTGGGAAATGGTCAGACCATTGCACATTGTAATCGACCCAAACACGATTAATAGACGGTAAAGCGGCCTTTGTTACGACACAGTGGTCCAACCATCTCGCACACCCATGCGCCTCACTGACAAAAGTAAATGTATCAGAGTTATCACCCAGAATATTCACATCCACACATGTCCAATCCCGATCATTACAAAAATCAAACAATTCGTTCCAAAACAGTTCCTTTGGATGCGCATTATAGTCACCTAAAATGTAAACAGCCTCCGTATCACAATTGTCTTCAACTATTGAATGAATATTACTTAGGCAATGCGTAAATTCAGGTAAGTTTACTACACAGTCAGTCGGCATATAGATGCAAAATATTATTATAGTTTTGTTACATACCCGAACTTTCACTGCGGCTATACGCACGTCATCACAATGTATCACTTTTACAGACTGAAACACACTTTTTCTCCATAATATGGCAACCCCTCCGTAGGGCCTGCCCCGCAACAAACCTGAGGAAGTGTCCACAGCCGACGTTCCTATTCCTCCAAAGTCATCATGTATCGCATTCAGTAATGGTAAATCGTGCGGTAACAACCACGTCTCTTGAAGTGCTACGATATCACCCATTTTACACAGATTTCTTACACCGTCAATGGAACGCTTCAACGATTTACAATTAAAGGAGATAAACCTACACAATTGCTCCTGCCTTACGCCTTCAACAGAACGGGACACACTTTCACAATTGTAACTTGCTAACTTATTTGTATTAATCATGATTTGGTTTATCAGTTTCATTTGTCAGAATATCCACTCTGTCTTTATTACGCCGATCGAAGTTTATAAAACGACGAAAAGCTATCCCTTCAGGCCAGAAATTGCATTCCATAAACATTTCCAGCTTATGTTTAGGGACAAACACTTTGTAGGCATCATAACCTTTCGCCATCTTCATATCCATTCTTTCCAACTTAACTATAACATTACATTTATTTCTTATGTAATTTACTATGTCACATACGGTCACTTCCTTCGCCACATTATAAATATACATCGGAATTTGAATATCCGCCGCTTTGAACCTTACTCCAGGGTCCATCACAGCGTTCCCCCTGTTTCCAATAAAGCGATTCCTATGTCTCCTTTTTTGTACTTTGATCCATCCTTCATCATTAGGCTCGGGTTTCCAATGTCCCTCGCGTACAATATCAACAAAACGTTTCTGATTTTGTGTGCCGACATGCTGTTCATTCGGAGCGCTCGTATGTCCCACCACCTGTGTAGATACCCAAGGCGCTTGCGTCGGCGCGCGCTCGGCTACGTTCGTGTCTGATCGTAACAACAGCGGCTGCTGATTGGTCGATTCGCCCGCTTCAATTGCCGCTTCAACTCCGCAGCTTTGTTCCGCACGTACCGGTAGAAGTGTATTACACCTACCCCCCTTACTTGACAATTCCACGGATGGAGAATTGCATTTCTTATCCTCTTCCACACAAATGGGTGGCAAACCAACTGGACCACTGTTGGCGTCTTCAAAGCTATCAGGTCCCGAAGCGCCTCTTTTCGTGTTAACATTACCCGGAAAATAATTAGCTACTGACGTGTTTTTTAATGACACAAGATCCAGTTTTATCTGTTGTAACTGGTCAGCGGTGGCATACTGTTCCTTTATTAGATTAATCTCGCTCTGCATCTTTAACAAGTCCTTTAATAATCTTGTTACATCAACATGGTCGAATAGAACAGGCGGAAGCTTCTGCAGGTCTCGAGCCACAAAGATCGGAATTTCCTCTGGGTCAGTTTCTTTCAATAAACAGATAATATCGTCAATGTTACGGAGCGTTTTACCGTCCCTCTTCCTTATTTTCTTCCGCTTTGTCGTCGATATGGAATTGAAAAGTAGATCTTTAGCATTTTCAATATCTAATTCCGAAAAAGCACTTAAGCATATACGACTAATGCTTTCTTCGTCCATGACGTCTATCTTATTGCATATAAAAGCAAGCACCTCGCTTATCACAACATTACATGAGTTACATTTTATCACTTTCGAAGCCATTTTCAAGGACACGGCACGACCGACCGATATGCGCGCGCGTCGAGACTGATTATGATGCTTCAGATATTATAATAAAAATATTGTTGTAACAGTATAGTTGCATTCGTCTTTGTTAAAGTTGATAGCAAAGCATGCTTTTTACTCAAACACAAATGTGTGAAAATCCAACTTTGATATAACACATGTGTAACAAAATCTTAATATAGTTTATAATGTGCAGTAGATATGTAAACATTATAATTAATATCCTCATTTCTTATCCTAAAAACTTTAAAAAGCTGATAAAAGAATATCGATACTTAGTTTACCTGAAAAGTACTTAAAAAAATACGAATGATAACTTGCAATTAAGCAACTTATTACTACAGCAAATTGACTAAAGGGAACACAGAACAGAAGCGTGTCCAAGTGGCCTAGCATTAATTCTCGGCCCAACTCGGCACGGATCACAGGGGTACGTAATTTTATGTATGTATGCATGTAACAAACCATTAACCCCATCCCACTAGATAGACTTGAGGACTGATTTATCCAGAGCCTTTACAATTTACTCTTTTATACTCTATTTTCTTTTGTTTAATAGGTTAAATTATAATTAATTGTCGACTGCATGCCTCGCTGGTCTAGTCGTCGCAAGGACAACATTAAATCGCAAGGACTTCATGCCTGAGCATGAGGTCGTGGGTTCGATTCCCAGGTCGGGCAAAGTGTTATTGTGTTTTACGATCTATAATTTCTCTTACTTACTTACTTACTTTAGACTTAAATATAACAGGCGCGAAATGTGGGTGCGCTATAGGTACACCTCTGCCCAAGAAACGAGGCATGATGTTATGTAATTGTCGACTTAAGCCTTCAGCTGGAGTGGGGTTTCTTGTCGGCTCTTCTCCATAGGAAACGACCAATAGGAACCGTGCACGCAGCTTCTGACGTTTCGTAAGTGCCCTTGTAGGTTTATGTGAAATAAAATATTTTCTATTTTGAAAAAAAAAACCTTAATTTTTGACAAATACAAGATGTAATTGAAATTACTGAAAGCGTCTTAAGGGGGGCCTCTTATATTCATCTTTATGATGAACTTTTACTAATGACTAACCCTGAAACATTGAAAAAATATCTACTATTCCCTATGTTTTGTCCAGCTCAAATTGCGAACAAATTATATAGCAGCAGATTTTTACTTTTACTATAAATTGTGAACTGGGTGAAATGGGTTAGGTTAGGTTAGAACTGTGACGAAATACGCGCGCGCCGAGCGAGCGAAGTGAGTGATGCCGCGGTAGCGGCCGGTGAGCGCTACTTTCAAGTTGCTCCTAGTCAGTCCTAGGCTGGCAATTTAGTATTGGCGTAAGGTGTGTTACGTCGCAAGCAAGTTTTACAATTTGTCAGTTCCCATGGATAGATTAAAAATTATCGAAAAATTATTCGTTAAATTGTGATTGGTTTGTTCAACAACCAACCAATCTGATCGAAAAAATACAAATCCAATTGGTTTGTTGGTTGGGTTCACAATTTTTCGAGAGTTTATAATCAAACGGAAATAATACCGATTGATTATAAATTAACGGTTTTCACAATCTTACAGTGACATTTATAAAACAGATGTCAACAAACTGCCAAGGGAGTGAAACTTTGTGTACTCAGTGTCAAAGACGATCTAACCTGTTTTCACACTCAAAAACCTCCCTGTCCCTTTTCCATACACTTCTGATTAGAAGTGTCCTGTGCGAATGTTGCCCAGTACTTTCGGTAGGAGTCAAGTTTGTACCTTCATCTTCGACTTGGTCTAACGCGATATCATCTAGCGTTCAATGGGACCCCACTCAGTGGTTCTTTTAATCTACAGGCTCATCTGACATGCGGCTAACATGTCCGGCTCAATACGACCTAAGTTTTTCAGCTTATTCATTAGATATTATTTTGTGTTTTATTTAAGGCTTAGACCATCATAAGCCGTGTACACAACAAGATTAATCTTCTTATTATAGATGGAGAAGAAACTGACTGACTGTCTGACATGTCAACGCAGAGCCGAAACTACTGGGATAGGGAGCGTGAAATTTTGCACACAGCTTCCTTTTATAATGTAGGGGAGCACTAAGAAGGGGTTTTTGAAAATACCACCTTTAAGGGAGTGAAAAATGAGAATTTCGTTTGTATAAAAATTCTTATTCCTCGAGTTAATAAACTTGAAATTTGCCACAAAACGCACTATTCTTGCTTGAATTCAAGATAGTATTTCAATCATTACACGTTGTCCACAACTTTTGAGCCAAGGCATGCTGTTGCTGAATTCACGATAGTATTAAATCATTATGTTATGCCACTAATAGTATTTGGATGTGGCAGACAGATAGTTTATAGCCTGGATTAACATAGGATACTTTTTATCTCGGTAGTGCGTTTCCAAGGGATAATTTCCGACTTCCACACGAGCTAAGCCGCGGGAAAAAGCTAGTATCCTATAATTGAGACCATTTTATTTTTTTTTAAGCCGGAGAGAAGCAACCCATAGACCAGCTTTTATAACATTTTCAAAGAATACTGGAAGGCTTTAAGTTCATTTTCTAGTACCAAATTCTTTTGTTTCATAAACTATGCCGTGACAGGACTTAGCGTGTGAACATTGCGTGGCGAGGAATGTACAATTATAATATGATATGCCTACTAGATTTCGATCGTAATTTCGTACACATAGTAACTAGGAGAATGTTTCACTGGACTCGATATTGTTGTACACTGACTAAAATTAAATAAATGTCATACCGTATATACAGATTTTTTTAACGAAATAAGGAAGGCATAGAATATGTAGAAAAAAAGCAAGATTGAACTAACATTTCCATAACTATAAGTTTCGATGACGCTTTGTGGCATGCCAGTGTTTCTTTGTTGCTTAGAGAGAAGAGAGAAAGATACAGTGGTCTCTTTCTTGCTTAGCTAGCTAGATAAGAATATTATTTAAACAATCAGAATCACCGTCATTAGATCGTTAGGATTTAATGTCAGTGCATCAAAGTTATTTTTAAAATGTGCGTTTTATTTGCGCAGAATACGCTATTTTTCTTTCTTACTTTAATTTTTTCTTGACACAATTTAGAGTCTAAATTGTGTCTATTTAGAGTCCAAATTGTCTGGTTTTGGTATTTTAAAATTTTAGACAAAATACCAAAACCAGAGTTACCGATTAATTTTGTTATTTTTTAACCTACTTCCAAAAAAAACACTACAAAGTGTAAAATAACTTTAATTTCAGAAGTCGGTGGCAAAAACGAAAATTCAAAACCAGAGACACCGACTTCTGAAAAAAGTTATTTTTCACTTTGTAGTGTTTTTTTTAAAAAGGTGGTTTTTTTTCTGAGAATATGACATCTACTACTATGGCAGTAAGTTAATATGAATTGATAATAATTATGCAACATTCAAGGGTTCACCTAACGCCACTACTGACTGTTCTTACGACGGCAGAATTTAGACTCAAAAATTATTCTAAAGTCTTTGTAAAATTATTCCTTCATTTTTAGTGGTACATTCTTTCTGTTGAACAGTCGAACTAACTCATAATAATGTTACTCCAAAAGTAATATCAACGCTAGCGGACATAAGCACATCAGACACAGTTCCTCTAAAATATTATGAAATAAATATCTTCAGTGTCTCAACAGATTTACAATGGGGCTTGCCCACGGCCATCCGAGGATAGCATTTTTCTTTTTGTTCCAAATCCTTTGTTGTGGCTTGAAATATCCAGCACCGTTGCCTGGCGAGAAGAGTTTCTGAATCAAATATTTTGATCGAAATTGTGCTAGTGTTTTTTTTATAGTTGGTTTCGTTTCGTTTGAGTTTAGTTAAACGATTTTATTTATTTAGTACTAACTAACTTATGTTAAATGGGTATTAAAATTCCACCCATTTAATAAAGTTTGGTTTTGCAACTATGCCTTATCAACAAACAGTGTTTTTACTCACAAATGCAGCTAAATACCTAGCAAATTTAGTTCAAAAACCGATTTGGCATCAAATACAGCCAAGCAATAAGAATCAAATACAGCTAAAAGTTACGCTGGCCATCCAATCAGAGAGCAGGATTTTGGAAAAACCGCATGGCCCCGCCATATAATTTCATGTGAATGTGTTGTGCAGTTTTTGGCATTAATCTTGTGTATCTGTTGAAATTCGAAGAAAAAAGCACCCCTTACAAAAATATCTATTTTTGTAGCTTCCTGAACATTTGACAGACTTGGATTTAGCTGTCTTTGATTTTATAGGCCTCTGTACCTAAATACAAAAATTCTAATATCTTCAACCAATACCAACGGCTTTCAGTATTGCTCATCATATCAATAAACTATTCAATAATATATTAGGGTGTATTACGGAAGGATGACCTGAGAGTTCACACGAAAAGCCACATTGTGTCAATTCAAGGTCTAAGACCTCGGTGGCCATGACATGAAGTACCTGTTATAACTTTTTTTATTATTTTTTTTAAACTCCTTTTTAATGCAATCTGTCCTGGGACATTCAGCAATAGGTAGATGATGATTCCTGATCTTGCACGGTATGATGCCACTGCCTCATCCGTATCCATACTACAGCTCATTCATGCTGGTTGTGAGTAAGTCTTGGGGTGCCCTCCTTTTCAGTCTTGTAAAGGTAACTGGGTTTGACATCAGTTTCATTGCCAATTGATTTGGGTGAACTTTTATTCTGGTTGAGTATGTGGTAATATTTGCTTTGATCTCCTCTTTGACAGTTTTTATTTTTAAATCCTTGTGAATCCTCTCATTTGTGACATACCAGGGAGCAGGTCGCAGTGTTTTTGATTGAAACCTTTGAAGGATTTCGATGTTAGACTTCGCTGCAGTTCCCCAAAGCTGGATACCATAGCACCAGATAGGCTTGAGAATGCATTTGTATAGCAGTAGTTTGCTTTACAGAGACATATGGGACTTTTTGTTGAGCATCCAGTGTAGACTACGGAGTTTTTGCCCCAGGGCTTTGCGTTTGGTAAAAATGTGGTGTCTCCACGTAAGGCGTCTGTCAAGATATATTCCAAGGTATCGTGTGACCTCTGCTTGGGGTACTTCTATGCCATTTAAGGTCACAGGTGGGCATGTTTCTTTGCGTGTAGTGAAAGTCAACTGGACTGATTTCGTTTCGTTGGCTTTTATCTTCCAATCTTTAAGCCATTCAGAGATTAGCTTGAGGCTGTTTTGCAGTTTTGCAGAGGCCTCTCTCGGGCAGACATCAGTAGCCAGTATGGCCGTATCATCGGCAAAAGTGCCTGTTAGGACATTTCTATCTAGCTGTTATAACTAAGAATCGAAAATGTATGAATAAGATCGTGTTCAAGACTTGTTGTGTTATTGTTACAGAAGGGTTGTCTATAGAATAGTTGGTCTGATAGCTTCTAAGAAATACTGCCAAAATTACTTCGTTAAATTATTGTGGAACATTTCAAAGACGTTTAATAAATATTAATAACTGCCTCGTTGGTCTAGTCGTCACCAGCGCTACTGCTGAGCATGAGGTACTGGGTTCGATTTCTCAGTAGCAGGCCAGCCCAGAGTCTGGATATGTATATGGCTGATGGCAATAGGCTCGCCCCTTATTAGATGGCTCTTAAACATGACCTTAACCAGCGACCTTTCTCGTCCGTGTGTCTAAGTACGCGTACTTTAAAACCACTGAGTAAGTTCGTCAGCGATCCAGCAGGTTTGAAATTTAGCTCGGAGCCGCCTTGGTCTGTAGTTTCGTACGTCTGTCATCGCCGCAAGTCGCGGGCCGCCAGTTCGTTTCGACAGTTGTGTAATGTTTGTTTAGTTTGATTCGGAAAATTCGTTAAAATCGCAATACAGTGTGAGCAAGCTTCACGTGTGTCACCGACAGCGAACCGAGTAAGTACGCGAACTTAAAAACCGCGTACTTAAAGTTCGCACGTCTATCACCCACTTTAGTAACCAAATAAATACAAAAAAAAAATTCTTAAATCTGTAGCACTCAACTGACGAACCGGGTACATGCACATGTAGTACATGCATCCAATGTGCCATGATGGCGCAACACGGCTTATCACTAATGACCTTCAGAATGCCGTTGACGCTCCCACGTAGTCTGCGCATCAAGGACGCAATCCTTTTTACCCGACTTCGGCGAAGCAAAAAGGAGGGTTATGATTTTGACCGGTATGTATGTATGTATGTATGTATGTATGTATGTATGTATGTATGTATGTATGTATGTATGTATGTATGTATGTATGTATGTATGTTCATCTGTAACCTCATAACTTCTAAACCACTGATCATAATTTGACAAATGAGGTATCGTTGGAAGCGTTCTGATTGTCCGCTGGTTATAGGCTATAAGACGTTACATTAAATTCAATATGGCGCCCTCTAGAGGACATAAAGTGACGAACGAAAAGATATTTTTTTTATAATCGTACCATGTTTGGTATCAAATGAAAGGGCTTGACGAGCACAATACAAATATGTATATATATCATATTTTCAAAGTAAATAAATATGTTTAAATTGTTAAAAACATGCAAAAGTGAGACTGTGCTACGTACGGCGCAACTGTAAAATTAATACCTATTATACAATTAAACCTATACAAAAATAAAATAAAGCGGCTCTGCAAATACTT
The DNA here is from genome assembly GCA_948150665.1 of Conistra vaccinii. Classification (NCBI taxonomy): domain Eukaryota; kingdom Metazoa; phylum Arthropoda; class Insecta; order Lepidoptera; family Noctuidae; genus Conistra; species Conistra vaccinii. The sequence continues at coordinate 3,436,447 of OX411324.1, forward strand.
TATTCATCATCATCAGCCTATTAATGTTCCCACTGTTGGGACACAGGCCTCCTCTCTGAGAGGGAGTAGGCCGTAATTTACCACGCGGGCCCAGTGCGGGTTGGTAGATGTCACATGTCTTCGAATTTTTGGTAAATACTTTATTACTCAAACTCAAAACTCAAACTCAAAGCATTTATTTAAATTAAACCATATTCACTTACAGGCACTTTTGAATTGTCAAGGGGTCAGTCAGTCAGAAATATGAAGCTAGTTGTCCATTCCAAAGCGTAGTAGGTACCTATGGAGAAGAACGGGCCAGAAACTCCACGGACACTCACTTAATTAAAACATTGTTACAAAATAGTGGTTACATCATTCATGTTTAAATTATACATGTGAGAACAATGTAAAAAGATGCGCACGTTAAAAGCATCCGTAATAAAAAGATGAAAACAATTCAAAGATTAAAATAAATTAAAATAAGTCACGGCAGCTAAGAGATGATCAGGGGGCCTACCACCACCTCTAAAAGCAGTATTATTTTAATATTACTTTAGTGTGGGAAAGAGATGAAGCTCTACAAGACGTAAAGCACCATCTCTTTCCCCCACTGAAGTAAGATTAAAATAATACTGCTTTTAGTGGTTGTGGTAGGCCCCCAGTCCCAACTGACGGCGCCCGTTCACGAACATGACGCATGTATTAGCACCATTCAGCTCAACCATTTTGAAGGTAGCTAAATGATCCAACACACACGCCACCATCAGCGAGACATCTGAGTGAGCATGACATACTCTCAGCTGTCAGGGCACATTCAAGTCAATGAAAGACATACTACGAAATTATAACCCCAAAACAAATGAAATAAAAAGCAAGTTTAAAAACTAAAACCCGACTTCTGAAAAATCACGCTCTAAAAAGTATGAAACAAGAAAATATTTCGGACAGAAATCAAGACATAGGTACAAAAATGGTCAAAGTAAAGCCGTAGTCGCATGCCTGTCGGCTACAAAATTATAATGGCATGCGACTACGGCTTTACTTTGACCATTTTTGTACCTATGTCTTGATTTCTGTCCGAAATATTTTCTTGTTTCATACTTTTTAGAGCGTGATTTTTCAGAAGTCGGGTTTTAGTTTTTAAACTTGCTTTTTATTCTTAGGATGGTATTGAAGTCATCAGTATTTACTTCGGCAAACATTTCTGATGCACTGCAGTAACGTGGAAGCCAAAACACAACTTGACAAAACTTGGAGATTCCTATTATGTAAGTTTAATTTGAATGTATTATGCACATCCAACACACAACCTTCCGGAATAAATTCTCTAAATGTTGGTGAATGCCGCATCAAAATACATTGTGAAATTTAACGCGGTTCTGTGTGACCGACCGACATGAAAAGCGACTTTAATGAATACTATGACATAGAATGATGTTATCAATCAATTTGCCTAAACTTTTCACTTATAATATATTATTATGTTGAGGTCGGATACAGCTGAATATTTGTATTTTACATGGAGCGACTGCCAATTTGACCTCCACAACCCAGTAACTTTGTAATAAGAGACTGGCTGTCAGACTTTTGGGCCTCTGACGACCCGTAACGGCTGTCGAAGATCCACGAATGACTATTCAATTTGTATTTTACATGGAGCGACTGCCTATCTGACCTCCACAACCCAGTAACTGGGTAGTATGATACCCTTTGTTAAGATTGGCTGTCAGACTTTCGGGCCTCTGACGACCCATAACGACTGTTAAAGATCCACGAATGACAGCCGGAACCAACGGCTTAACGTGCTTTCCGACGCACGGCGGATTCTCGGTATGTAAAGATGCAATGATTACCCATCCACCGAGAAACTCCGGCAAGCGTAGCTTAACCTGATGAATCAACCCGTGCGGCTGTTATTACTTAGCCACGAGCTCCTCTATAGATAAAATATTTCATAGGACTAAATTGTACGATACAAGAACTTAGCCTAATTGCTGTGCTACATTTTCTCATCTAACTAACTTGGGTAATTGAATAAGAAATTGTCTGTCCTATTTACCTACTATGTTTACAGATTAAGTTACTGGCAAGCGCTTTTGCTGAGCATGAGTTCCTGGGTTGGATTCTCGGGACTAGCATAGTGTCATTGTGTTTTTCCGTCAGGAATTTCTCAGTAGCATCCCGGAGTCTGGATTTGGGATTTAAACATATCTAGCAACATTTGGGTGTACTATAGGTTCACCTCTACCTAATCCTTTCGTTAAAAAGGCATTATGTTAGGTTAAAAAGGTGTAACTGACGAAAAACCATGTCGATAACAACAGTTATTATTTGACCAGCACATAAAATAACCTATACTTAAACCACAATAATTATTACATGAATTAGTTAGACCATCTACCTTATTATCCCTACTCCCTAACTTGAACACTATTACCACAAATTAGAAACAGTACTGTATACAGGCGCCGAAGTATTTTATTATAGCTACCAGCATTATAAGCACCAGAGAATAAACCGTCAGTAATATATTTCTCCTAGTTACAACAACTTGTATGAATTATTACACAGTCTACAAAATGCTTTATTAGTACCGTTCAACTCAATATTATTTAGTTGACCTTCCCGCATGAACTTGAGTTTTGTATGAATGAAATATGTTTGACAAAAGCAAAGTAATTTGAACTTTAACTTCGTCAATCTAAAGTTCATAGTGCATTGTTCAATATTATTACAATGATTTGTTAAAGGGTAACAGATTAAATGACTGCACAAATTGTTGAATTGTCGAATACTTCTGAAAGGCGTGCTTCACACTTGTTCGGGTCGGCATGATTCGGCACGGGCCGGGCGGCAATATTTAATTTGTGGAAATGTCACCGTAAGATTGTGAGAACCGTTGATTTATTATCTATACAGTATTATTGTCGAAAAAGGTTAGGTTAAAACTATGACCGAGTTCGCACGAGCCGCGTAAGCGCTTTCGCGGTAGCGGCTGGCGAGCGCTACTTCCAACTTGCTCGCAGCTAGGCAGACTTTTAGTATTAGCACAAGATGCGTTTACGTCTCAAGCAAGTTTGATACGATTTCGCAAATTGTCGGTTTCCCAAGGATAGATTAACTATTGATAAATAATACGTTAAATTGTAAATTTTGAAGTTCACAATTTTTCAAAAGTTTATAATATAACGGAAACAATACCGATAGATTATAAACTAATGTCGTGATTTCTTTAATTTAATTTGAAAAAAACTATGTATGATTTTAATATCGATTTATAATATCCACTGTGGCAACACTGTCAAAGCACAAATGATTAATATTGTAAGAAACTTTTAAATGTATTTCCATTATGGCAACTGAATGTATTATTTTACTTTGACAACACTTAGAAATAACGGTTATGATATTATCGTTATTTCTGGGTGGGGTCGAAAGTCGTTTTAAATGGTAAAATGTAATGGATAGTCAGTCTTCGTTTGATTGTGAAGTAGTACAGTTGTGTGCATTAAAAGTATTAGCAAGTAAAGAGCGTTTTCTTAACAAGTCAGAAGTGACAAGAACCACGAGCTAGCTGTTGGTGAAATCGTAAGTAGTTTTATGAATTCTAATATACATTATTCGTTCTTTTTATCCCAGTTATGTTCAGTGAGCATTAAGTATGGTTATTATGTAGTCTCATGATTCGGTAGCAATCATTGTGGCGTATTTCCCAGATGGTTAATATTTAAATCATAGTTAAAAGTAATTGGGCCGATGCACGTGCTACCTTTGGTCGAGGCAACTCCTCGATAAGGTTATCGTTGCGTTGGACTAATTTAAAATAATATAATGAGTAAATGGTTGGGCCGATGCACGTGCTACCTTTGGTCGAGGCAACTCCTCGATAGGGTTATCGTTGCGTTGGACTAATTATAAACAATAAGTAAAATAGTTGGACCAGTGCACGTGGTACTCTTGGTCGAGGCAACTCCTCGATAGATCTATCATTGCATTGGACAGCTTGGAAAATAAATAAATTAAAAATTGTACGAGTGAATGTTGGGAATTTCGCCACAGGATTTCACTTTGAATAGTATTTTAACTCTGTCTGCTCCGTTCACTGAATTTTCTGAGCAGCTTTATAGTTTGTTGATGGTACGGTGGTATGGTAGTTTGGTTATGTTTTGTTTGCTGGTTTGTTTAAGCAGCAGCTTAGATTTTGTTGATTGCGGTTATGACTAATGACTGCATGAGATATTGTATTATAAAATGTAATATACTGTAGTCTCCTATGCGGCGTGCACTCGGGTTCAGCCATGTAGGTGAGCTGTTCAGAGATGTACGAGTATAGTGTAGATAGACTCCTATGCGGCGTGCACTCGGGTTCAGCCATGTAGGTGAGCTGTTCAGAGATGTACGAGTATAGTGTGGTCCCATGCGGCGTGCACTCGGGTTCAGCCATGTAGGTGAGCTGTTCAGAGATGTACGAGTATGGTGTAGATTCCTATGCGGCGTGCACTCGGGTTCAGCCATGTAGGTGAGCTGTTCAGAGATGTACGAGTATAGTAGACCCATGCGGCGTGCACTCGGGTTCAGCCATGTAGGTGAGCTGTTCAGAGATGTACGAGTATGGTGTAGATTCCTATGCGGCGTGCACTCGGGTTCAGCCATGTAGGTGAGCTGTTCAGAGATGTACGAGTATAGTAGACCCATGCGGCGTGCACTCGGGTTCAGCCATGTAGGTGAGCTGTTCAGAGATGTACGAGTATGGTGTAGATTCCTATGCGGCGTGCACTCGGGTTCAGCCATGTAGGTGAGCTGTTCAGAGATGTACGAGTATAGTAGACCCATGCGGCGTGCACTCGGGTTCAGCCATGTAGGTGAGCTGTTCAGAGATGTACGAGTATGGTGTAGATTCCTATGCGGCGTGCACTCGGGTTCAGCCATGTAGGTGAGCTGTTCAGAGATGTACGAGTATAGTAGACCCATGCGGCGTGCACTCGGGTTCAGCCATGTAGGTGAGCTGTTCAGAGATGTACGAGTATGGTGTAGATTCCTATGCGGCGTGCACTCGGGTTCAGCCATGTAGGTGAGCTGTTCAGAGATGTACGAGTATAGTAGACCCATGCGGCGTGCACTCGGGTTCAGCCATGTAGGTGAGCTGTTCAGAGATGTACGAGTATGGTGTAGACTCCTATGCGGCGTGCACTCGGGTTCAGACATGTAGGTGATCTGTTCAGAGATGTACGAGTATAGTGTAGACTGCTATATGGCGTGCACTCGGGTTCAGCCATGTAGGTGAGCTGTTCAGAGATGTACGAGTATAGCGTAGACCCATGCGGCGTGCACTCGGGTTCAGCCATGTAGGTGAGCTGTTCAGAGATGTACGAGTATGGTGTAGACTCCTTGCGGGGTGCACTCGGGTTCAGCCATGTAGGTGAGCTGTTCAAAAATGTTCGAGTATAGTGTAGATCCCTATACGGCGTGCACTGTGGTTTAGCCATGTGGGCGACCTATGATGTACGAGTATAGTGTAGATAGACCCTGTAAAGTTTAAAAGTTCTTTACGGCTTACACTCTAGTTTAGCCATGTAGGTGAGCTTTATGGAGATGTATGCGTACAGATTATTACAGCCATGTAGGCGAGCTGTACTTCAGTTTAAAAATAAAGATGTACGAGTATAACTTCTAGTTCCTTACGGCTTACACTCTAGTTCAGCCATGTAGGTGAGCTTTAGAGATGTATGCGTATAGTTTATTACAGTCATGTAGGCGAGCTGTAGTTCAGAGTTTAAAAATAAGATGTACGAGTATAACTTATAGTTCTTTACGGCTTACACTCTAGTTTAGCCATGTAGGTGAGCTTTATGGAGATGTATGCGTACAGATTATTACAGCCATGTAGGCGAGCTGTACTTCAGTTTAAAAATAAAGATGAACGAGTATAACTTCTAGTTCCTTACGGCTTACACTCTAGTTCAGCCATATAGGTGAGCTTTAGAGATGTATGCGTATAGTTTATTACAGTCATGTAGGCGAGCTGTAGTTCAGAATTTAAAAATAAAGATGTACGAGTATAACTTATAGTTCTTTACGGCTTGCACTCATTATTACAGCCATGTAGGCGAGCTGTACTTCAGTTTAAAAATAAAGATGTACGAGTATAACTTCTAGTTCCTTACGGCTTACACTCTAGTTCAGCCATATAGGTGAGCTTTAGAGATGTATGCGTATAGTTTATTACAGTCATGTAGGCGAGCTGTAGTTCAGAGTTTAAAAATAAAGATGTACGAGTATAACTTATAGTTCTTTACGGCTTACACTCTAGTTTAGCCATGTAGGTGAGCTTTATGGAGATGTATGCGTACAGATTATTACAGCCATATAAGCGAGCTGTACTTCAGTTTAAAAATAAAGATGTACGAGTATAACTTCTAGTTCCTTACGGCTTACACTCTAGTTCAGTCATATAGGTGAGCTTTAGAGATGTATGCGTATAGTTTATTAGTCATGTAGGCGAGCTGTAGTTCAGAGTTTAAAAATAAAGATGTACGATTATAACTTATAGTTCTTTACGGCTTGCACTCTAGTTTAGCCATGTAGGTGAGCTTTATGGAGATGTACGCGTATAGTTTATTGCAGCCATGTAGGTGAGCTGAAGTGCAAAGCCTTGTTATCTTAAGCAGCCATGTAGGTGAGCTGTAGTTCAGAGTTTAACGTAGGCGCTTGTGTAATTTTGTGCAACCATATAGGTGAGCTATAGTTCAGAGTTTAACGTACCTACGTTAAACTCAGTTACAATAAGCACCTGCTTATTTAATCTTATGCAGCCATGTAGGTGAGCTGTAGTTCAAAGTTTAACGAAGGCACTTATGTTATTCTATGCAGCCATGTGTGCTGTTAGTAAGTCATGTAGGTGTGAAAATGATGGCCGAAAGGCAGTAGATTGTATAAATTATGGAATGCTAGAAAGCAAAAGAACTGTCTTGAAGAAAGAACAATGGCAGCTTGTTACACACATTGTATTATTTGAAATTAGATCACTGCGTCTTTAAATGAAAAATATCCTATTTAGCTCTGCGTCATTTTCTGAACTAGTTTGTGCAATATTTTTATTAGAGAAAGCAGAGATTAATATTTAGTTACGCAAGCATCTGGTCAAGAGTTGTAAACTGTCAATGGTTGACAATGTCCAACCAAGCTACATATTTTTTTAGGACTCTAATCCTATTTCAAAATTATTATTACATTTTTGACATTTTTCCTAGTTTTTGCAATATTCTTAGGTAAGGAAGAACACACAGAGACCTAGATAGTCAATTCTTTCGAATAAGTGTCACTTTTCAGATGTTTCAAATAAGATTTCGCCATTGTTTTGTATTAAGATCTGCCAAACATAAACGGTTCTGGAAGTTCTATTACCAAACCGAAATTTCAGAGTTGATATTGAAACTGAATCGGTGATTAATGGGACAGAATTTTATTGAACTACTGTTATGAAGGATAATGAATTTTCTATACCCTTCAAATAAAGTGACCGATATATATTTAATATCAATTGGAACTTTACGTCTATAATTATGTTGAGGTAGAGTCTACCATAGGAGCATTACTCGGGCAATATTATCTCGACTTGAAGTACACGAATTAATCCAAATCAAGAATATCGTTTACATCAAGGCTTATATAAAATAATTAATACTCAATACTTTAATTGCATTCCACAATGTGTACTTAGGTGGTAAGTTAAAATTATATGTGATCATTATGGACCCTGTCGGGCACAGCAAAATAGTCTTAGTCTTATCATCAATCTTCCGAACTAAATCTAATATTATTATATTAGGTTATTTTTTATTCCTTTTATTTTACACAAATCATAGAAATATAAAAGAAATATAAACTTATATCTATGACAAACCTTTAAACGAATTCAAAATCAATATTGGTTTCCTAAAGGACGTTATGTAAAAATATGAATATATCTAATAATTATGTGACATCTTGTAGAGATGGTGCATATTTCAAAGATAATGCGCCAACAACGCGTAATGGGCTATTTATTGCATCATGTGTCCATGCCATATACTTAGACCATTTACTTTTCCAATTATAATAATTTATCCATAGTCAAATCAAATCGAGTCAAAAAGATTTATTTGCTAGAATATGGTACAATAGATGTTACAGTAATTTTATCCTGCCATGATATGGCGTGCAAATACATTAATACTGTCGGAATTTGGTAAATGGATAGATATTATAACAGACATGCAGTATACATTTCTCTTAAATAATTTTATTGGTGGGAACTGGAGTGTCTCTATGGCATATCCGGCTATTTACCTTGTCACCAATAAATACTATCTAATAAATTTTACGTAAAACTGATTTATTGATGCATTTACAAAATATCTCATTGGTAGACCAACTCAAAAGTGTCAAATTTACAAGCACCGACTAGAATCATTTTAATTTCAGATCATGGCATAGTTTTCCCTTCGAAACAGCTTAAAGACTTTGTGCTAGGGAAGTTAAAAATTTACTAAACGCTTAATCGCTTACTTGTCCTGGAGGAAATTGCCAAGCCTATAGGTTCAACCAGACGATTCTGACGACCTTGTCTACTCAAAAGTTTGAGTTTGCGTTCGTTCGCATCTTGAACCAGCAACTGGTTAAAGTGCGATGGGTCATCATCATCAACGCCATTATCGCGACAATAAATAAATAATAAAGTGCATCAGAATTGTTTATTCGACATTAGGTTTAAAGGGTCGTCTGAAAACAATTTCCAGAATAATGAGCCTAATCTGTAGGTAGAAGATTTAGTCCCACCCATTCCTTCAAATATTGACGAAATATAAGAATTAAAGCCTGTAATTAAATCTTGTTTAATGCTAATTATATTTGAATCATTTTGCAATTCGGTTAAATATACAAAAACCAAAGACGTATAAAAGATTATTTATTTCAACAAAGATGGAATAAAGTAATATGCCAGACTTAAATTAAATAAATAGGTGTTTCATTCATTTCATTTCTTGACACCGTGGATCAACATCAAATCGTTAGGAATTCAAAAATCCTCTGGTTCATTATTGATTTGTCAGACTTTTAATAAATCGTTAATTTATTTATAATATAAAATGGTTGTTAAAATTAGTTTCAACCCGTCGGTTTCGTGTCGCGAGTGCGGTTGCTGAGCGTGGGGTCCTGGGTTCGATTCCCAGGTTGGGCAGGGTGTTCTTTGATTTTTCCACTAGGAATTACATAGTAGCAGCCTGGCGATTGGACGTTGGACACCCCGTGCCTCGCAAAGCACGTGAAGCTGGTGGTCCTGCGCCTGATCTCTACCCGGTCGTGTTGGGTTGCTGTCCCGTCGGACTGTAGGAGAGCAGGAGAGCAGAGTGCATCTGTTTACGCACACACACTTATGCACTATGCCTCCTGCTTGCTTGGCTGGTCACTGTTGAGATTGGCCGCCCCGTGGCTGGTCTCTGGTGAGATTGGCCGCCTCGTGGCCGGGAGGATTCGTTCAAGAGGATTTATACAAGTGAAGTGAAGTGATGTGATGTGATGTGAAGTGCATACTCCTCTTTTATCAGGTATAGATAGGTTAGGCATAGGTACTGCCTGTCACAAATGTCTATTGTATAGTATATTATATTGTATTTATTTATTTCTGAGTACATGGTACATTAAGGTCTTACATTAAAATACTGTTTCACATATACTACCATTGCTGGTGTAGAATTGGAAGGAACAAAGAATAAATCATAATGTCAAAATAATGTCAAAATAAAAATTACAATGTCCAAGAATTCATAATGTCAAAGTACTAATGTCATTATTAAGGTTTTAATTACATTATCAAAAGCTATGTTTTGAAAATTTATTGACGGAATATTAATTGGTAACATTCTCAGGGCAGGTATTCTGTACATAATTATCTTGATTCTAAATTTTTTGTATAGTTACTTATATTTGTTATTTGAAGTATTGCCTCAGTGTCGTGATTATTGCGTGCTTCGGAGTTAGCACGCCGTCGGATGGCCGAGTGTCGTGATTTCTTTAATTTAATTTGAAAAAACTATGTATGATTTTAATATCGATTTATAATATCCACTGTGGCAACACTGTCAAAGCACAAATGATTAATATTGTAAGAAACTTTTAAATGTATTTCCATTATGGCAACTGAATGTATTATTTTACTTTGACAACACTTAGAAATAACGGTTATGATATTATCGTTATTTCTGGGTGGGGTCGAAAGTCGTTTTAAATGGTAAAATGTAATGGATAGTCAGTCTTCGTTTGATTGTGAAGTAGTACAGTTGTGTGCATTAAAAGTATTAGCAAGTAAAGAGCGTTTTCTTAACACTAACTTCGTTAGTTAATAATATATAGAAGGATATAATTATGTTTGAAAAAAAAGCCGCTCGGGCTGAGCTCGAATGCGAGGGTAGATGGGTGGAATAGAGTTTGCGGATAGATAGACACGAGCCGAATGAACGCCAAATATGTGTAGTGATTGCTTCGGGTCGGCTTAGCTGTTCAACATAAATATATTGCCAAGTCGAATGTGACCCGAACGAGGTATGCAGCACCCCTGACGCATACGATTTTGCGCATAAACGAGTCAAGTAACTTCCATTATTGAATTCTCAGTATCGAGTGTTATTTTATTGATGTGACTGCAGCAAATCATTTTGTGTGAAAACGCTTAATAATGCAACATGTTTATTAGCATGAATAGTTCAAACACTGAATATCACATTTGGGTTTCCTAAGTTTAGCTTTAACAATAATTGTGCTGATAGTTTTGAATTGTTATTTTGGTCAATGATCTAATAAGGGTTTTCAAATTCATGCGACCAGTTGGCGCCAATTTGATAATGAATATTAAATATGATGACTTTCATCATTTGTTTCATTCATTCATTCATTCATTCGTTCATCATTCAGTCACGTCTAAAGAAAACGTAGGCGCTTCGACGTTTTTGACAGGTGCCCGGACCTGACATCTCAGTGCTGCCACCTAGTGAACGTCAATTCAGAAAACCTTCATTGGTTAGAGCCTCGGTCAGTCGACCTGTCGTCTGTGGAAATACTTTGACTTTGAGCTGCAAAGAATGAGAGGCCAGCTTATACTAGTTTTGTTATTTTAAACTACTGTGGGCGTACTGTGGGTAGTGTTGGTTATTGCGCAATAGAAAAACTGTTTGCAGTTCAGATCACATTATAATTTACTATCAAATTAATCACACTAGCAATTCACTACACTGTAAAGTAAGTACAGTTTCTAAACTTGTTCACTGCTTGACCGCCACCGATGAACTCTGCTTAGCACCAACCGGTCCGCGCGTTATATCGTAGACTCTGTCGAGCGCCGCTAGGCGGCGCTGGCGTCCCGAACTCCCTATTAGTCAACTCAGTAATCTAATATATCATAACAGCGGTCGCTAGGCAGTTCTCTCAAGGGCATGATATAAGCGGTAATCCTGAAAATGGCACATATTGTTTAGAGCCTTAGAGGTTTCTCACTGTGAGACCTTGACCACGGTGTAGCTTTGACCCTGAACCAATATTAAGTTATCTACACTACTCGTATAAATAAATTGTTCTTTATAGACAAAATAAGGTGTATGTGTAATATACATTGTAATTTATCTACAATTAGTTATCGTATAATAATATAATTAAATGTGATAATTAATCCATTTCGTAATCTAATTTATGAATCCAATCTAAATTGTAATATGCATGAGTTGTGTCCACATTTAAATGAGCTAATATTTACACAGAACGCAGATCAATGTAATAGCACATTACTGCCGCGGCCTGCAATAGGGGCATTGATGGACGTTAAAATGTGGGCCGAGGCGAAGCCGAAGCACTATACGTGAGTCCATAGTCCGAAGTAAAAATATCGTACCATTTTCATTTTCAAATTACACGACAGATATGAATTTTCATACAAGCATTGCCAGCCGCAGAGTTCACGTGTATTCGACCAGTACTTACAGCAATTTCGATTTATCTCGAAGAAGGTTGTCAAAATAATGCTTTAATATCTAAAATATATCATAAATATGTATTTGGTAAAATAAATAAATATATGAAAACTGAATTTGACAAAAACAACAGAACTATACCTAAAATGTGTAGTAAAAGGACTTCACATTCAGTTACATAATTAGGGCGAGGCGTAATAACAGAACAATTTAGCATTTAATTCTCCGTAGCAAACCCGTGTACGCTCGAGTAGACGCTTTGATGACTCCCGCGGTACCACATCTAGACTAATCGATTTAGACTTATAATTATGTTCTGTGGCTTAAACGTGAATCAGCCTGCCTAGCTCTTTCCCAACTATGTTGGGGTCGGCTGCCAGTCTAACCGGATGCAGCTGAATACCAGTATTTTACATGGAGCGACTGCCTATCTGACCTACACAACCCAATAACTGGGTAATACGAAACCCCTTAGTAAGACTGTTTGTCAGACTTTCGGGCTTCTGATGACCAGTAACGATTGTCAAAGATCCACGAATGACAGTCGGGACCAACGGCATAAAACGGGATAAACCTGAATAGGGAACGCTAATAGAAAAATACTAACTTATGCTTGCTATTCCCAAATAAAGTAAGTGTAGGTTTACGTTTTTTTAACAAAATATCTGTGTAAGCACTTAAAAAGTACAATGTATTAAAGATATTTTACTATTCAAAAGTTCGGTTACAAAGCCTAATTTATTAATTTTCCTAAAATTATATTTTAGGAAGGATTTTTACAGGAAAAGTATGAATAAAATAATTGCTAGCCGACCGATAATTGGTAGCCGACCTAAAATAATGATTTCATCATACTTTCCTTTAAATATTTTAATAAAATTAACACAAAATATTAATTACTGCTAGATCCATTACTTAACAATATTAAGTTCTCCTAATTCAAAACAGGATAACCAAAAGAATTAAGTATGGTATTTCCCAAAATTTAAATTAATGTAACGAAAAAATACCGCAGTTTTTAATTAAAACCGAAGGTTTCAACTCTTCAACGGATCTGCGTAGTTAATTGTTTTTTTTTTTTGCTGTTGCTTTTGTTGTTGTTGTTGTTGATATTCACAACGCTGGAGGCAAACTCAAGTATTTCTTTATTATTCCAAAGACGAGTTTTGCATCTAAAAAGGCTATAGGAATGATAAAAGTTTTCCTTATAATAATATCCTTTGGAAATCTGATAAGGAATGACGGACTTGAATCGTTATTTCGCGTCAGATTTCATTTGAAGAGTTGATAAAGTTATTCGGAGCTGTCATGACTTAGTTAAGTGTCATTGGAACTCGGCTCTGACATGAACTAATTGGAAAGATAGCGTAGGTCGGTGATTTGAAGTAGACGTAAAGTGAAGAACCGGTAAAGACTTATGAAATCTCAATAATTAAACCTCGTGCAGACTATCGCGACGCGACGCGACTCTAACAAAACAATTTCTTAGAACCTTCACGATAAAACAATTACCGGGGTCGCATCGCGCAGTCACGTCGCCTCAGTCTGCACGTGGCTTTGCACACTATGGGCGGGTAACTAGTAAAATACGCAATCAAAAAGAAACATACCATAACATCACGTCTCTATTCTCTGAGGGAGTAGGCAGAACTGCACTACCTATTAGTAGGTACATCCACATTTTGCCATTGTCCCATAAATTAGTGCCTTTCTCAGTAAAATCCAGAGTCTGGGCTACTACTGAGAAATTCCAGATAAAAAAAAAGAATAACACTTTTCCCGACCTGAGAATCGAACCATGAGGGTTCGATTCTCAGGTCTTACCAGTAGCGCTCGCCAGTTACTTAATCTGTAAACATAGTATTAGGTAAATAGTACCTACAGACATTTCTTATTATACTCGCATACCTAATAATACTGAATTCTCGCACTAATAATACTGTATTTTTCTCGCATACCTAATAATACTGTATTTTTATTTTTTTGTTGTAAAAATTGTAAAACCCAATTATTTTTAAAAGAGTAACCGTGGAGTTTCTTGCCGGCTCTTCTCCATAGGAAACGACCAATTGGAACCGTGCGTAGCTTCTGACGTTTCATAAGTGCCCATGTAGGTTTATGTGAAATAAAATATTTTGAATTTTTGATTTTTTTTAAATTAAATTACCTACCCAAATTAGTTAGATAAGAAAATGTAACACATTTTCTCATTTAAATAATGATGATGGTAACCATACCAACGTTGCTCAAAAACCAAGTATGTAAGAAATACGCACCGAGTACATAAATCTGTCTTTGTTTAGTTTGCTTCAAAATAAATAGTCTCATTTTTTTCTTAGCGCATGTCAGATCTATGAAAAAACTAAAAATAAATTAATCTGTATCAAGATTAACGACTTTGTATCATTAATAAAAATAATGAGCGTTGCGCTCCACACTCACTGAAAATAATTTATTTAAAGACAAAAAAACTCCGTATAACATAAAAGCTAAGCTTAATTAAAACAAGACTGAAAGAATTTCCAATAAAGGAAAAAAAATGTAAAGGATTTTTTGCTAACACTTATTATTTGTTTTGAACTCCGTCATTACGTTTTCAGATATAGGCTAAAGTTTATAAATGGTAGTTGAAGATTTCCCTCGAGTCAGATACAATACCTACTAAGAAAAATTTTACAAGTTTTATAATTTTTGAAAGTGTTTTCAACTTTTTCTCGAGAATTCTTCGCTTGTTTGGCTTGAAACTATCCTTTGGTAGATTTTGGAACGTCAGGCGCCCAGCGGCGCCCTGAACCTTTGGCAGAACTTAACAGAAAATTAAGTTACCCTTTTAATATTTGTAAGGAAAAAAGTCTGAAGGCCGAATGTGGAAAGTGCTGTTTTTCATACGTTCATTATAAAATATCTATTTCGTATTCAAAGCGTGAGAGTAAAGAAACTTTAAATTAATATGCTGCTATTCATACTAGGAGAGCGAGCACATGACTAGTCATTACCGTGCTTGGCAAATGGCGAGTTTTCACTAACTTTTCATTTATATGAAGCAGTATTTTCTTTCTACATTTATAATTGTACTAGCTTTAGTTACATTCTACTATCTTTACTAATGAGTATTATAATTATGCGTTATGCAATAAAGGTCGATCGAAGGTTAAGCTACGCTTGCCAAGGATGGGTGTCCATTACATACCGAGACCCTTCCGTGCCTTGGAAAACACGTTAAACCGTTGGTTCCGGCTGACATTCGTGGATCTTTGACAGTCGTTACGGGTCGTCAGAAGCCCGACAATCTGACAACCAGTCTTACCAAGGGGTATCGTATTACCCTGTAACCGGGTTGTGGATGGAGGTCAGATAGGCAGTCACTTCATGTAAAAGATTGGTGTTCAGCTGCATCCGGTAAGGCTTGAAGCCGATCCCAACATAGTTAGGAAAATTCAGATAATGATGATGATGTAAGCGAACCTTTATGATTTTTCATAATTATTTTCTTTTGTGTTCTTATAAGTATGCATAAAATAGCAAATGTATAGTTAAAAACCCTTCCCATAATCATAAAC
Organism: Conistra vaccinii; assembly: GCA_948150665.1. Classification (NCBI taxonomy): domain Eukaryota; kingdom Metazoa; phylum Arthropoda; class Insecta; order Lepidoptera; family Noctuidae; genus Conistra; species Conistra vaccinii. The sequence goes on from OX411324.1 coordinate 3,451,988, forward strand.
ACAAAATAATATGATTAAATACTTCGATAACATGTTTATGTTACAAACTTCACGGAGTTCATTAAATTCACCGCAAATACAAAATGCCGTTGAATAAAGTCTTCCAAAGACGTCTTAAGATCTTTACGAGAGTTTGAATGGACGTACTCCCATCGGGAATTCAAAAGACTTTCTCAAACAATATATAGCAGTCTTGTTATAGATATTTTTATTATAAAGCCATAATACTTATAAACGTCAAGCTCTATTAAACAATATTTGCGTACCTTGATTTTGATGCTCGAGAATTTTCGATCCCGAAATATCCTCCATTTTTTTGCGATTGGCGATGCTTAACATCAAGAGTAAAATATATACTCAATATCAGGTTACTCTCTTTCATCTTTTACTCTTTTATCCTAATACTTATATAAAAAAGAATATCGTTAACTAGCTACGGTTCAGGTTTTTGTTCACCATACAAATTGTAATGCCCTTTGACCCAGGTGTTGTTACGGAAAACCTTTCTTAATGAATACCTACGTTTTAACCTTGCCGACCTTAGTTTGTCGACTTTACAGTCGGTAGTAGGTATTTTGCTATTAGGGATATTACGATAATGGTTTTGAATGTGGAGTAATTAAAAACTGAAACCCTTGCGTAGATTAAAACACAACACATTTTTTTTTTTGCTTCGCTGGTCTAGTTGTCTCAAGCACTACTGCTGAGTAACTCCTGGGTTCGACTACCGGGTTGGGCAAAATGTTATTAGGTTTTTCCATCTAAAATTGCTCAGTAGCAGCATGGAGTCTGGATTTGTGCCCGGTTGATGGCAATAGGCTCGCCCTATTACTTCAGACTTTAATATAATGATAATTTTTTTCTAGTTCAAAGTAGTTTTATTATAACGAACGTGGACTCCCAGTACCTAATACATAAACTGAGAAACTTTTGCGATGAAGACGTAGTTAACTTTAACAGCAGTAAAATTTACCACCACACTTCTAATCTACTTCCCGGATTCATGCTCTAACTTTTTATAAGTCTGCGTTCAGCCATAACGTTTTAGTAGCGTTATTAATATTCAATTACGGGGAGACGCGGCTACGTTTTAGCTTGTATGCCAGCGCGATGTACCTAAATGAAACGCTTCTTCTCGTCTTTAGAATATGCAAGAGCATATTTCGCTTCGTTGCTTTTAATTAAGTTAATCTTATGTAAGACTATTTTGTTGCGAATATTTGCCGTCTTGATTAAGGTAGCTGTCATATTTTGAACGGCGCTATATAATACGAAGTTAAAATCTGTACCCTTTGGTGTGATATTGTATCGTTAAAGTGTCTCGACTAGCATTTAATTAGTTGCTCAGATAATTGCAGCGTTTCCAAGTAAAGCCTTTTGCTGGTCTCGGGCGAAAATTGTTAGTAGCTACTTAATAATATCTTAATGAATCTGGCTGCTCTGTGCTACAATATCTTGGCGATAAATAAATAAATAAATTTGTGTATGTCATCAGCGTTTTTATTCTCCACACTCATTTTATTCGGTATACCACTGAGCTATCTCAATTTAAAGTACAAACAGGAAGTTCTCGAATGAATACCGTGCGTGGATCGATAGACGTCTCATATGCATCCCTGTTTTATTCATTCTCTTCACCTCTAGACGTATTTCATGCAAATCGCGGTGTGGGCGGAAGCGTTGACGAACCGCCTAGTGCGAACCCAGCCTTATTTTCTTTATACTGATGTAAATTACCTATTCGTGATTTTTTTTCCCTTTTGTGATTCAAATAATTGAGGACAATGAATGAAATGTTAAAGCTCAAGGAAAATAAAATGTGAATTTGGGGTAATTGTATAAATCGGATCGTGGCCCCAGTATTCTTTATTTTTTGTTCAAGTATTTTGTGCAGAGAGGTTTATGTTTCAGTTTCGGCATGACAGTAATGTATACAGGATAATAGAAGGTATGCTTTATAATGGACAGAATAACTTAGGATGAAGTTAACAAGGTTGTTCTTTGTTCCGTAATTGTATTTTATGTTCTGAGAATAACGGAATATTACTACAATTACACCCGAATACTGAAACGCTACTCAAAACAAAAGCATTACTTAAAACTCCTTTATAGCCTTTTGATTGGTTGAAACTAGTTTTAAGTAATGCTTGAGTATTGAGTGGCGTTTCAGTATTCGGTCGTTATTCAGGTACATCTGAGTCTGGTTAGCAGTGGAGAGAGAGAGTGGAGAGCAGTGGTGGCCCAGTGGTAACGGCCGCGACTTACGAGTTGTAGGTCGTGGGTTCAAACCCAGACAGGAGCTTTACTTTGTGTAAATTATTTCCTCACCACTGCTCTCAAAACGGTGAAGGAAAACATCTTGAGGAAACCGGTATGTCCTAGAACCAAAAATTCGAAGACTTGTGACACCTACCAACCCGCACTGGGCCCGCGTGGTAGATTACGGCCCACTCCCTCTCTCAGAGAGGAGGCCTGTGTCCCAGCAGTGGGATCATTAAAAGGCTTATGATGATGAAATGAATGATGAGTCTGGTACATTTAAGCAGGCATAAAACCTCTTCAAAAGCGACTTATAACCACGGCTTGTACCTGGTCGACCGAGCTCTTCTCGGGTGAAAATAGAAAATGCTCATTTAACAGTATACGATAGTTAATACTAATTCCATGTATAGTACATGCTAAGTCCATGGTGCCATGATAGTAAAAGTAAAGTAAAAAAGCTTTATTCAGTTTAGAAAAAACTGAATAAAGCTTTTTTACTTTACGTTTAGAAAAACACAGTACAATATAAAAAAAAAACGAGTATCAGATCACATAGGAGCCTTAGGTGCTAGATTTTTACAAATTCCCTGGACCCCACACTAGGATTCCCTGCGTCGTGGGGTCCAGTCTCTTCCCAAGTAAGGCAAACAATTATTTATTTAGGTGAACTAATTAATTTGGAAAAAAAAAAAAATTGTAAGTACTTACTAATTCCATGCTGCCATGTCATTATTCTAAGGTAGCCATCATGTTCTAAACTTTGACAACCGACCTTTGTTCGGGTGAAAATACGGAGGAAACTAATTTTCACAGACGAGTACGTGATTTTAAATATAATATATACAAATATTGCTCATTTAATAGTATAGGATTTTGCTATAAGACGTAACAAATCATAGTACAAATTTATCAAAACAAACACATTCCATACGAAAAACCCATAACATTACATAAATACCCAACTCTGATTGGATAAAGCAAAATATTATTATTTCATCAAAGCAAAGAAAATGTTGAATATAGTGCGCTGTCCCCAACTATTTTTTCACTAAGATCCAAAGAAAAGAAAAACCACGTTATTCTCCGTGCCCAGTAAATTTGTGTTTTTATAAAAGCGTCGAGACCGCTAAGAAAAATATACCGAACGTATTGTCTAGCCGACATTATGGGAATATAAATCTTTGGCCCACGTCAGATACGGCGGACAGTGGGCCGTACCGGTTTGCCGCTGGAAAAAACTACTTATTTGAAAATACTCGAGCCCGGATAAAATCTTTTGGCAACAACCAGATTCAGATTTTGAATAATACGAATAAGAAGATTGTGTACGTTAGGGTTTTCATTGTGATTCAGAGAGTGAAGTGTGCTCATATTTTTATTGAGTCTTTCTGTTGGTTTGATTGATTTTCTTTCCGGTTTTGATAAAGTTTTGCAACGTTCGTTTAGAATTTTACTTTCTTTACCTAAAATGATACACGTTTTATATTTATTACGTATTATATTTGTATTACGTTACGTAATTTTCAGTATAATTCAGGCTTCAATTAAAATAATATACTTTTATTTTTAATATACATTAAATGATAGTCACGATGGGCAACACGCAAAGCTAAGCCAAGCTAAATAAGTGCTGGCTAGTAAAGATAACGTTATAAAATTTAATTACATTGATAATGCCTTCTGGGCAAAAACCCTCACGAATAATAATATTATTACAACAAGTTTATTTTATTTACTTTGAAATTCATATTGTATCTAAAGTAAATAAGGGTAAAATGTCGGGACCCGATATCCTGTTAAATAATCAGTGGCACGCAGTCCACGTGACCGGCCCTTTATCTATCCAGTGAAAGATTTATAACAGAGGCGTTACCACGTTTATCTTAATCTTAGCTGGGACTTTATATCTCTATCAACGGAAGCTATCTTGCAGAAAACCCGGGTCAGCTACCATTTGTACAGAATTTAGTGACGGGAAATTTCGACCAGGTTTTTTTACCACCAAGTCCATTGTGCACGTGATTATATTTGGAATATTTTCGGGAGTGCGAAACACACCCGTCCATTTTTGATAAATAAGCTTGTTAGTATTTTCATCGTTATAGTCCAACCGAGACCCTTAACTTTTTCATTCATATTTCAGTAAAGTGATATACGTAAAAAATAAAAGCAAAATGTTGGCGAAAAAATGTTGCGGAATTTTTACATTTTATGCTAGTGAGATAATTTTAGAGAGTGAAATTTTAATTTATCTTGGGAAATATTTGTGCACCTGAGATCGAGTTTGGGTAGAATACATTAGCATGAAATTAAAACAAATTAAAAAGTTATACAGAGTCGAGTTCACTCGTCCACGAAAATCAATAGGCGGCGTAAAAAAAGCACTGAAAAGAAACACATTAGGTGTCCTTTTCACGGACTTCTAACCAATAATTTCTGGTTCAACTGACCAGATAAATCTGTTGTAGAGTGAAAACAATGGACGGGCGGCGACTTCAAACCTCCGCTGATTTATTTCTTCAATATAGCCTGTATTAAATTTATAACAGCCGGTTTATCTATATTTTAAAATCTAATTAGGAATTCAAATTTCAGTCGGATGGCTTGATTGACGACGTAAATTGTGTGCTTCTGATTTTATTGTCTACAATTTGACGTTTTAATTTTGATACCAAACTGGCTATTAAATTGGATTAAGCAATGGAAGTCAAAGCCTTTGCTATCGGTTAACCAAAATGTTTCGTTTCGTAAATAAATATGTTCGTTGATCAAGACGTGAGGCGGTTTATTTTGTAAAATCTCATCGTACAAACTTGAAAAGATGAATTGTACTGTCATTCTACCTGATGCTAGGGATTGGCATTATTGTCAGGTCACTTTTTTTTTTTTTGTTGGAATCGTCAAATGTCTTCTCCCGCTCTGGGCGGAGCGGAAGGCGCGACTCTTACTGACTAAAACCCACCTGTGTTCCTTCCCTTGCCTTGCCAGGGGCCACGATTTCCCCTTGGGACTACCCGCAACCATGGTAGGCATCGGCCCTAGCGGACCCCGTCAGTTTTGCTGACATCTCTTTAAGGCGCGCGTGGAACACGACGCGCCGTCGACCCGGGCCTGGTCCTTATCGGACGGCGAGCTGCCCATTGCTCTCCGTCCGCAAGTCACTTCAAGCTCACTTCACATAATAGCCCATAGTAGGTACCTCAGCACTCAAATTCACTTTTGAAGTGAAAACTTCTTTAGGCGCGTTGAGCGCTTTTTGGGTGAACAAAAATCATGGAACTCGCGTCATCGTCACCGAAGCCGCGTTGAGCACTTTTTTTTTGCAAGCGCACTCTGTTTTATTTTTTGTATAATTTTTAATGGCGCCTACAGCTTTCGTTCTTGTACTGACAGCAAGCTACATAAATTCCTGACATTTTCGTTACATGGTGTTACTTAGTTTTCACTTTCATCGGCAGTCCCCAAAGACTGCCCTGCTGTTTTTTTTATCTCGCTCGCATCGCTGCTCGCGGACTGAGTGAGAGCGAGTCTGAGTGGGGAGCTCGCGGCTCGAAGGCGCCAATAGTTTAGGTAATTTATTTTTAAGGGGAAAAAATTTATAATAAAAAGAATGAAAAAACATAGTAGTTATTATGCAAAGTTTCAAGGTCTAATTTGAAGTATTTTTTAATACCAGCGGTTTATTGTTCGGTTTGGAGGTAAGTAACTTTGTTTTTTTTTTCTATAGAGAAAATGTTATGGAATCGTGTTTTCAAGAATAGTACTTAAAAATCCTCAACTTTAACATATATTTATTTAAAAAATAATGCTGCAGTATTTAATTTTATTTCCGACTATTTGTATTTCCTTTAAATCCAATCCAATCCAATGTTCCCGTGGGATTACCGAAATAAAAAGTAGCTTATTTTACGCCCGTGGCCTCTGCTATCTTCTAGTGAAAGTCCCGTCAAAATCGGTCCAGTCGTTTCGGAGATTAGCCGGAACAAACAGACAGACAAAAAAATAATTGTGTTTTTGTTATACGGGTCGTACATACTTTCATAATAATATGCATTTACTAAAAAAGCTGTTTTTCATTACAAACAGACACTTCATTTTATTTATTTGTATATATGGAATGTATATAGAGTATAATAGATGTAGGTATAGATATACCGGAGGATCGTGCTATGAAGTAGTATATTCAGTATATATGAATATGAGTATGTATGTGTGTATAATTTATGTAGTAGTATTCAGGGTGAGATTTTTAAAGGATTGGCTGTATAGTTCAATAGTAGAGGGGCTTGTGGCATATTACTAACAGCCACTCTTTTCGATCGATCAGGTTAAGCTAAGCTTGCCGCGGTTTGTTCGTGGATGGGTGACGTCCATTACATAATTATCGACACCCCTGAGTGCGGGGCACTGAGGACCAACGGCAGAACATACTTTCCGAAAGCATGTTCAGCCGTTGGTCCCGGCAATTCTTGGATCTTTGACAGTCGTTACGGGTCGTCAGAAGCCCCAATGTATGTCAACCAGTCCTTGGGTACCGTATTACCAGTTAGGGTTGTGAAGGTCAGATAGGCAGTTGCTTCATGTAAAATACTGTTATTCTGTTGCATCCGGTTATTCTGGAAGTCAATCCCAACATAGTTGGGTAAAGGCAAGGCAGATGATGAGACCGGCTGTATATTTGACAATCGTATGTGCTCTTGCACCTGTATATTTTAGCGACAGTCCGAACTATTCGACAAAATCCATTGGAATGCATTGCCTTTACTGTGTTGTGGTGAACCAAATCCTGATTGCTACGAATAACTTATCGTGTCACGGATGCACTTACACGATTTGGCACACTTCCAACTATGTAAAAGAGACTCTAATTGTAAACTACCTACGTTTACACACTCGATTAGTTTCTGAGTAAGAGTTAACTATCAAACTACTCCCTAAAGCTAGCTATAAAATAGCTCACGTATTTAGTTTGAATGCCTGAATAAATATTTATAAAGTTAGAAGTTACTCCAATAGTTTTTAAACTGTTTAGGTAAGTAACATAGTAACCAATTCTAATTCTACGAACCACTAGAAATGAACGTTTGGAACATTCATCAGAATTTTAATGAACTGGCAGGCTGAGATCTATAAACGTTACTTAGCTTATACATGTTCCCGTCTCTAACTTGCAATTATGGTTTGACAGTTGAGTAACAGTGACAGGAATAACACTTAGCCAAAGCTACAAAGCATACAAGCATACATACATAAACGCACGCGTTCTTCCCATGGGGGTAGGTAGAAACTACAGAACGTCGCCTGCTACGATCCTTACATACTCTTTTTGTTTCGTTTACCATCATACATCTGGACATCCACGCACGCCGGTTGCAAGTACTATGCACATCACCAATAAAGTCACTAATTATGTGCTTCTAGGGCGTAGGGGGTTCCCGGCGTTTTCACTCACATCTGCCTTGTAAATACCTCTTGTAATTCGCCTTTCAGTCATTCTCTCAACATGACCAAACCATTTTCAATTATCTTTAAAAAAATTGTTACTACGTCTTCTTCTAAACCACACTGTTGCTTTATCACACCATTCCTCATAGTTACACCACTCATGGTTTGCAAGGACATTTACACAGCATGTATTCTGCTTTTATGCTTCTTTTGCCACACCCAACATTTACTTCCATACATTAACTTAAGCACCATGCAGCACACCATTGTGAACAGCCAGGTTGCCTTTTTGGAAATCGACTAGGTATATTCCATTTGAAATAAGATTAGACATTTAAACAAACCTTTTTTACAGTCCCTCCAACCGATTCTGACTTCTATACCATAGGCATAAGGATGGCATTAAGATGCAAAAGTGGTTACAATACCAACTATACATTGCAGCTGCTATTTGTCATGCCACCAACGCAATAGAAGTCAAAATCGGTTGAACGGACTGTAAAAAAGGTTTAGTTAAATGTCTAATCTTATTTCAAATGAAATCTAGTTGGTCACAATCGCAATAATATAACACCATTCACTTTATTTCCCGCATTCACTCTTCTTTCTTCATCTTCATATTTTTTCTCATGACTGCAAGAAGTTTCTTCAACAAATATACCTCCATACGTACTAAAGTACTTACAACACAAGTATCACTTAGTCTGGATTCCGTTAAGAGGTCTTCGAAAGTCATCGAAGCCGCAACAATAACGTATTGAGTTTCCACATAACATTAGTGAAGAAGTATGGCCTAAATCCACACGACCCGTATAATGACCCAATTCCTTCCGTTCTTATAACTCGAGGGCGCTGATAAGCTGCTGATAAAAAGCCTCTGTATCTTTATACACTTTAAGGAATGTAATAGGTTTCTCAACAATATGTTGGCATTTTGAGGAAATGTCATTTCTGGTACAAAAAATAGGCTGTTTTTTTTCCACCGTCTGTGTGCGCTAAGGCCCCCGCAGACAGGCGCAACGCGACACCGGAACAATTTCCGTGAAATCTTCATAGGAATTGTTCCACGAGAATCACGTCACGCCATCGCGTCGCACCGTCGCGTTGTACCTTTCTGCAAGAGCCTTTACCTCTGTTCTTCTGATCTTTTATCAAGTTACTTGTTTTTCTGTTCTATAAAGGTCAATTAATCGTTTTTCTTTTGTTGACAAGAGATTATAAACAATGATATTATAAGTAAAAAGACGTAGATAGGTTATCTACTCAACATTCGATCTTAAAAACGGCACAATGTCACACTATTAGATGACACGCGGAAGTAGGACGGCATGATGTAATTATCGGGAGCGAAAAATAGACAAGACAAAGAAAATGTGGCTAATTAGCCACATTTTAATGTGTCGTTTGCTGAGCGCCTATAACCTATCTACACTGTTTTACTTATAATATCATTGATTATAAAGGTGTTAGATCATTTGCCTCCGTCATGAAAAGACTTGGTGTTTATGAAAAATAACTCCATTCAATATTTACGTATTATAAGAAGCCTGTAATGTCAGACGCCTTCCTACTCTCCTTCCTATCTGTCTATCTGTCTAAAGCAACTAAGGACTAGTTTTTATCGAAAAGGGGTTAAAAATCTGTGGCATCAAATATTTAAGACTGTTTTAAAACGTCTATATGCAGTATAGCACGATCATAGCCTGAAATGTATTTTCAACGAGAAAAATTCACCATTTAGGTACCTTATCTTGTTTTTACTTTTTTTGATAATATAACCGTGGGCGTTTTTCTATTATAAACTACAGCTAAAATTTAGCTGCACATTTATACCATATACCAAATATTTGGTATTTTAAAAGTAACAGTAACAAAGAAAAACTGTTATATTCAATTTAAAACTACAAAACGTGACTGGACACCACACTATTTATACATTAGTGGGACAGTATAAATTGATATTAATGTCTAAAAAGAATTTACTACCGCTACATTCTCGTCCAAATGGCAAAACAACTAACTAGGGCAGTGACACTGAATACAGCCATTTAGTCTTCCCACTACCCCACAGCAAACTCGAACGGCTAAACTTTCTAGAAATTCAATTATGTCTTAGAATTTAACTCGTGTTTCTTCTCTTAGTTTCTCATAAATAAATAATTCAACATTAGCAAAAGTCTCGCGGCGGCTCCCGTCCTATACTGTTTCGTTTTGGGGTAACAGACATGGCAAAAACTTGGCTTAACTTGTCGTGAGACAATGTGACATAAATGACATTGTCGTGTACACGCTCAACCAGCACAAAAAGGGAATATTTTTCCTCTTGTTGAGTGTTGCATTTGTTTTCGCCTTTATTTTTTTGGGATAAACTAGAACGATTACGAGTAGAGCAGTGGTGGCCCAGTAGTAACGCAGGCAAGCGCTTTACTTTGTGTAAATAATTTCATCACCACTACTCTCAAAACGGTGAAGGAAAACATCGTAAGGAAACCGGCATGTTTTAGAACCAAAAAATTCGAAGTCATGTGCCATTGTGCCAGTCCCTCTCACAGAGAGGAGGCCTGTGGCCTAGCAGTGGAAATATTAATAGGCTGATTATGTATGTTATGTGCACGTACAGTATAATGACTATAAATAATAGCACAGAGAGCATTAGAAAACAATCAGCTTTGTAGAGCGAAGTTTCTATTGCTTGTAGTCGTGACAGATTTTTTCTAGAAAGAAAGAAACAAAGAAAAAGTATTTATTGAGACAAGCACAGGAGATCACAAACTAAACTAAGACACATTGAGACATAAATAAAAATCTAAATCAAAAACAATAAAAAGTAAAACAATGTAAAATTAAAATAGAGGCAGAGTCCTGTGCGAGGCCAAAAGGCTTATATCTCAGCACGATGCTGCGACATTTAATCATAAGCTGCGACATTTCTAAGCTGTGCCTTTTATTTTGAGCAAGCTTCTGCCCACAACTTTAAAAATATATTGTTTGAACATAAAATATAGCCTATGATTATGACACTCGAAAATACTGTAGCTTCATAACAGTGAAATAATTTTTGTAATCGGATCAGTACCTATACTCCATTAACAAAAATTACAGTGAATAGTGTCAATATACCTACAAGATTCAGTACTGTTGTAAAAACTCCACAAAAAACAGGGTTTGGAAATAATTTTTCGCTCGGCCTGAGCCCTTTAAATCCAGATCCAATATAACAGGATAGAAATTCAACATGTTTTACATTCAAAAAGAGAATTATAAAAGCACGGTGGTTAAATTCGACAATGCGTGGCCAAAAGCCGATAGGATTACTAGAGCCATAAAAAGTGGGTAAAAATGTACAAGTTTAACATGTACATTCACGATAAGTCGCCTTGTAATCTCCATTAGCCGATGTAACGATGTATATTGGCGCAGAACACTCTTAAGCGGCTATAAGAAAGTTTTGTATCGCCCTTTCATTATGTGTAATGTTTCTTCTTAAGATTTTGCCCACGTAAAATATTTTAGCTCCACTGTGGCTTGGTGAAATGAAGTTTATTATGGTTTATGGAGAAATTTAAGAGATGCGACTATAATCTTTTAAGGGTTTAGTAAATGTTTGAGTAAAAAAACCAGCATTTTTGATGAACTTTTGTGTGTGCTAAATAAATAATTATATTTTCTTTCTTTCTTTTCTATAGGAAATATCATTCAAATTCGAATAGTGAAGAACTGTAAATGGTCGAGTTTAAAAAGTTTTTTTTTGTACCTAATAAATGTGATATGTTTTTAAGAGCTCAAATAATGTCCGAAAGACTGATGCAGCTCGATAACAATTAAAATTTTATTGTGTTTCATTAGTGACAGTCAAGCGGATAAACAATAGAATGTGTCAACATATAATGCTTTATTTTATTTGATCAGTTACCGACCAGTAGGTATCCTAATTGCGTAACACACGATCAATGAAAATCTGAATCGTTTTGAAACAGCCTGCTAATCCATTGGTTCATGAGTTTGAAAATAAAATTTGCTCAACAACGTAAATAACGACAAAATTCATTGGAATTTTGTTGAACTGTCAAAATGAAACATACTTTACGAAAATGTGCTAAGTACAGTAATTAGGGTACAGTTTATATAAAGTGAAGCTATTCGATTTTACGGAGTTTTTTTTTTATATTTTTGACTCGTTTGATGGAAAGCAAGAAATATATTAGTGTAGGTATGTTACCCTAGCGGTCATTACGCTTACCCTCTTACAGGTTACAAGATGGTATTTATGTACGTACCTACCTGTACCGTACCCCATAATGATTTATTACATAAGAGTAATATCAAGATATTGCCTAATGTACCGCGAAAAGGAAACCAAAACTTCAGAGTTTCCTTACTTCTAAGGAGGCTTTGATTTACACAGTTTACTCAATTACGACAAAGTTAGAAAGTAACTGCTTGCTGTCGGAACGAAGAATTTTAACCGTATTTCTTAAGTCAAAAATAAATTGGTTAAATGGTTAGCACTGCTTTTCGCTTTGAAGAAATTGGCTATGTGATTATTTATGAATAGCTGGCCCCAATTATGAATTTTGCGGCATAAAAAGTTATACAATTAATAGCCTCGTTTAGGTACCACGCGACGACCTGCTAAAAATAATCACGATTGTATTAGTATTTTAACTGTGTAACAAAACGAATCAAAAACTTTTGTGATTTTGATCCCATAATTATAACTATCTGGTCAACCGAGCTCTGCTCGAGGTGAAAATATAAACATATCATCCAGGTACACCAACGTTGTATCAGATTTCCCAGACTGTGAAAATAAAGAAAACGGTTTTTCCCAGATATGAGACCCAGCTAGATCAATTTTTCACCCCCGTAAACCCCTAAATTGCAACTTTCATCGAAATCGTTGGAGCCGTTTTCGATTTTCAGATTATATAATTTAATATATATACAAGAATTGCTTGTTTAAAGGTGTTAGATTGAAACATGTTCTAAGTTCTAGACTATGGGTAAGGGGTATCTCAATGAAACCTTCACAAAACTCTTTTCTCTACCTATCCTTACAAAAATCTCAGGCCGAGCTCTATACATTGGCTAAGCGGTATCCTTGTCACTGTCGCACAACTGCCAAACTGCAAGTGCAAGGTAGAGACGGGAACATAATAATATTCCTCCAGACCGAATTCCGGCCATGGCGACCAATCTCAGCTGAAACCTGCCTTTGGCGCGGGAGATATTATACTGCACAAACGTGAGCGTAGACACAGGTGCACTCTCTCTTCTCTCATAGTCCATTGGGACGGCAATCCGACACGACAGAAGAGAGATCAGTCACAGGGCCAAAGGCTTAACGTGCTTTCCGAGGCACCCCGTGCCTTGGGAAGCATTTATCACATCCTATGTATACTTCTAAACTCCGGGCTGTTCCTAAGAAATTCCTAATGAAAATAACAATAAGTACAGACGGCAACATTTTCTAAGTCTTAGCACGAGCTAAGCAACGTTCAAAGACTTCAGTTTCAGTAAACTCAGACGATCTGACACTCTGTGATCAAATAGTGTCCTATTATTATTAATATCTTCCCACAGCCAGAGATGGATAGTTTTATTTCCAGCGAGGGACCAGAAGGTCAAACAACAAAGGTCACCAGTAATTTAATTATTAACATTGCACTATGTCAACCCTCTCCTTTCAGCTCCTCTAACTGAAGCTCTCTAGCATAAGCTAAATTGGATAGACGTTTAACAACACCAAAAACTCTGTTAAAAATGTCTTCTAACCCTTAAATATTTTCAACGTAAATCCTTTCAACATTTACAACATCTCATTACCATACCAAACCTTTGTATCCAAAGCAATAAAAAGATAACATACCATATGGCCTGTTTTATGACTAGAAATAGGCGCCTATTTTTATTCATTCTTCTTGTTCCCTCGGATAAGTGCCTCTACACAGCGAGAGTATAACTTTCTTTTGCCATAAAACATTGAGGGTCCGAATAATGTAGGTACGTACATATGTATGTAAACATAAATGGAACGTGTACAAGGAATATGAAAGAAATAAAATGCCTGAATAGACGAGCTGTGAATAGTTTCATATTTCGCTTTATCTTCGGTGGAATGGTGGGCAGAGAGCTGTTAAGATGTTTTTGTATCAAGTGTAAGTAAGAGGACAAATACTGACCTTGGTGATGTTCTTCAGAAAGGACAAGTGCGTAGTACTCGCAACCGGCGTGCGTGTATGACCAGATGTATGAACGTGAACGAGGCAAAAGGAAAGTAAGAACGTAGTGGTAGTAGTGGCGTTCTGTAGTTTCTGCCTAACCCCATGGGAAGAAGGCGTGAGTTTATGTGTGTATGTAAGTAGAAATATAGAGGTACACCGATTCAATTACCGTTGGTCCCAATCTTGTCACAACACACTTAATCGCATTGAATCGTCCTAAAACAAATTATAGTTTTACTCTTCCTACTTCAATCTGCCTAGCCTTTTCCCAACTTTGTTGGGGTCAGCTTCCAGTCGAATCGGATGCTGCTGAATACCAGTATTTTACACGGAGCGACTGCCTATCTGACCTCCACCACCCAGTAACTAAGTAATACGATACACCTTGGTAAGACTGGTTGTCAGATTTGAGGCTTCTGGCGACCCGTAACGACTGTCAAAGATCCACGAATGACAGCCGGGACCAACGGCTTTACGTGCTTTCTGAGGCACGGAGGAGTCTCGGTATGTAATGATGGTCACCCATCTATGGACCAACCTTGGCAAGCGTAGTTTAACCTGATGAATCGACCCGTGCGGCTGTTATTACTTAGCCACGAGCTCCTCCTTACCTACTTAATGACTTATTAATATTTTAGGCTACTAAAATAATTCCGACGATGCCTGTCATCTCAAAAGCCTAAGTACAAAGTTAATAAAGCAATTTGAAGGACGATAAACATTCTTTCTCATTACTAAAAGAGCTCAAGTAACTACCATTACTAACTAAGGTAGTTCCTACGTGCACCACCAACATATTTACTCAGTGCCCTCTCAACAAATGCCTCACATTATCTTCCACGACAACGTAACTAAATTTCCCCTTGGCAAGGCGCTTTAGACCAAACGTAATAAAGCTATTCAACACACTTATAAGGTAATGAATTTTGACGCTACCGTGAAAACCAAGAGGTGTTTGCACGACCAACACTTCACATACGCCTAGGACACCAACCTGAAACCAACTTTAACAAGTTGTGTTAGGGTATAAATTTGCTTGGTTGTAGGTTTGCTCGTTTCGAGACTATGACAAATAGAATTTTGCCAATATATTAGCTCATCTCGCTGGCTTATGCTAATCAAGGAATAAAGAAAAACATGGGGAGTGTGTCAACATTTTGTTATTCTGTGCAAGTTGAGTGGGTGTATTACGGATAACAATTACCTTTGTACCAATATGACATCGACCTTCTACTTCAAAGAATGTTACCCTGGTATTCTTGGAAAAAAACGAAAAAGTTGTTTTGTGCGTGAATAATTTCCTAGCGATAGTATATTATTAGGGCTTGTGTAGTCACTGTCATATCGAAATTGGAACAAAATATGGCCAATGCCATTGCTATGACGAGCCAGAAGGCCTAGGAAAAATGACATTCGATCAGCGAGAACAATGATGATAAACTCAAATCTCGGAAACGGATCCATAGATTGGGAGTTTCGGGGGCGATAAATCGATCTAGCTAGGTTTAATTTTTAGAAAACATACCAAAATAAAAGGTACCCAGTTAAATATTTATATTTATGTCCAATCAAAGTCGACTTAGAGCAGTGGTGGCCCAGTGGCCTCGAGCCCGACTTACGAGTTGTAGGTCGTGGATTCGAACCCAGGCAGGCGCTTTACTTTGTGTAAATAATTACATCACCACTGCTCTCAAAACGGTGAAGGAAAACATTGTGAGGAAACCGGCATGTCTTAGAACCAAAAATTCGAAAACATGTGACATCTACCAACCCGCACTGGGCCCGCGTGGAGGATTACGGCCCACTTCGTCTCACAGAGAGGAGGGGCCTGTGTCCCAACAGTCGGAACATTAATAGGCTGATTATGTTTAAAGTTGACTTGGCTCGTAAGGTTGACGACATGACGAAAGTGGACTCAGCGATCATTGTGCCGATACTAATATCAGCCAATGGCTTAATTATTAAGAGCGTCGACCAACACCTAAGGAGGCTCTCGTTGGCAGCTGGATTAAGGGCTTCAACCAGAAAGCGGTAGGTACTTCTGGACACGGCTCGCATTGTTAGGACGTTCCTCTCCCTGGAGCCCTAACCGGCGTTACTTGGACCCTATTCCCGATACCGAGGCGCGGTGGGCTACTTTTTTATATTTTTAAATGTTTTGATATTATAATATTTAAAAATATACTTTATATGTATAAAATGAAATAAAGGAGAAAATAACATGTCAATCCTGTTGAAAATCTTAAGCATAACATTTTGTACAAAAGTTCCTTGTGTAACGAAACTAAGGAAGGATTTTTGAAAGTTCATCCCCTAAGGGGGTAAAATAGGGGGTAAAACTTTGTCCAAAGTTCGTAATTTTTGCCAATAGAAAACCTGCTCGGCTTGTAGGAGAAATACTCAACGCTTTCAAAGACATTGTCACTTGTAGAATGATCTTCAGGTCTTTTATTTTATTTTTACGTTGTACTGTTATCTGTCACAAATTAAGCTACCAGCAGTCCTGATCAGTGGCAGCTATAAAAGATATCTAACCACTTTATGGCTTATCACGACATTACCTACTACTCTTTGTTTTAGCTGTGTTTTTCACACTGTAATGGCTACTACACACAGTGCCGGCGGCCTGGCCACCGGGCGCGCCCGGCACTGCCACACAAACAAACGCAAATGAAATGAAGGCGCAAAAGCCGGAGGCACGTGCCGCGCGGCAAAAGTGTGTAGTAGCCATAATATTCAAGATTTTAGCTTTGATTTCAGAGCAATAACCTCAATAAACTTAAAGTGGCCGGGCACACTTCGAAAACCAAGCTGTAAAGTCACAGAATAAAATTATACCTACCTCCAAGTAGGGGTCTACACTGCTCCCACACTTGCTACTTAGGCTGCCTGTTCACTGGAGCGGAGAGGAGAGGAGAGTAGCGGAGATGTGCCAAAATTAACCAATAGAATCGCACCTCTGGAGCGGAGTTTTGATTCTATTGGTTAATATTGACACATCTCCGCTCCTCTCCTCTCCTCTCCGCTCCGGTGGACAGGCAGCCTTATACCTCGTTCAGAGTTACTCACAATACTTTTAGTAGGTACTAGGTTCATACATTTAGTTTACGACTTTCTCATACATTACGTTTATTATTTGCGATTATCGTAACAACTACAATTTATTTTACTAGGCATATACTTGATTGCGCCGCGTATTAGCGAACAGCCAAAACATAAAATGTCCATTTGCACAGTTTGCACGGCCACTGTGGGTGATTTATTATTAAAGGACATTAATTAAAGTGAAAACTTCTTTAGCGGCGTTGTGCACTTTTTTTGGGATGGGTAATAAATGTTAAACTCGCGTCAGGACACGTGACCGTAAGATCCGTTGCCTACCAACCCACAAAGTAAATATCAAAATAAATAGTCTTTACCATTACGTAAAGATTGTGAGGTAAGAAATTTTTCCCATATTGATGGGTAAAAAAAAGCAGTCCAAACACACTTCATGAAAACTGTTTAAATAAATTGTTTATTTTTGTTAGACTATATTTTGAAAATAAATAAATATACTACAGCTACTAATGAATATTGTATTTATCCACATATATTATAGTACTTTTATACTGACAAATAAAGCAATTCGTGCGAAATTATTCCCTAACCAACCATTCCAAAATATTCAAAAATGCACAACGTTAATGTTCAAGTTTTCACTTCTTCTCCCGAAGTGCAACCCGTTGTTTTTTTTTTAATTAGTAGTAATAGTCTTAAAGTATAGGCTTTAGAGTATTCTCTCTTCTTTTTTGTCAGTGCACTCTTGACAAAGAAGAAGAATGGTCGTGGTGGTGTTGCAGTGAGATTTTAGACGGCCATGATTTCTCTCACGATGCGACGCCAACCTTCTCTTTTGGCTGTAATATCTATTCATTCGAGTAATGGGCCGGCCACTGAGACTGAGACTACGTAGTTTTCGGACAAGAATATTAACTAAAATACATTCTTTAATACATAAGTAAGTGCTGGAAAATTGCTATATCATATAAAAAAAAAAAAAACACCAATTATTATCATGTCGTAGTCTATTTTCACCCTAAAGAGCAGTGGTGGCCCAGTGGTAACGGCCGTGACTTACGAGTTGGTCATAGGTTCGAACCCTGACAGGCGCTTTATTTCGTGTAAATTATTTCATCTCCACTGCTCTCAAAACGGTGAAGAAAACATCTTGAGGAAACTGCCATGTCCTAGAACCAAAAATTCGAAGACATATAACATCTACCAACCTTCACTGAGCCCGCGTGATGGATTACGGCCCACTCCCTCTCACAAAGAGGAGGCATGTGTCCCAGCAGTGAGAATAGGCTGATGCCTGCACCCTATTACTGTAAAAAACAATAGTCGAGACGAATCCGTCATTTACGATCAAAAAGGTACTTACATAGTTTCCTTCAATCGACTCTGACGTTAGTTAGTCATTCAGATGTAAATTAATCTAATTATGTACCTACTAAAATATGTTTCAGCTACGCGATATGGCTACGGCAATATATGAATCACAGAGCGTAATCAAGGGTCTACGACTATCGTAGCAAATGTGCTACGAATGCTACGAAAGAAAAGAATAATAAAATGCTTTGCCTGCGCTAGAAAGATTTCTAAATTTTATGAGTATTTATTTACATAACCCAAGACACTATTAATATGAAACAGTGTAACTACGTGTGTTTGAGTTTGTCGTTGTTTCGACTGCCTCAGTTCCAAGTCAAGTCTTAACAGTATATTATGCAATTAGTGAATAAAGGACGGATTTGAAGCGAGGGCCCTAAATGAATCACGAGCAAGTGAAGGATTCTAACGACTGAATCACGACCGTAGGGAGTGGTTCACTATGATTGAATCACGACCGTAGCGAGTCATTCAAGTGTTAGAATCCTAAGCGACGCGAGTGATTCATGGCCCTCGATATAAATCCGATTTATTCAAGAGTTGCATACTATACTTTATACCATGACTACGAGAAAAAGAAAGATTTAAGCGAAAATAGACAATTAATGAAGAAAAAAGGCAGGTTTAACACGTTTAGTGGTGGGAGCCCTCCAGGAGGGTTCACCTCACTTGACACCACGGTCACTACGGTCGTGATTCAGTCGTTAGAATCCTTCACTTGCTCGTGATTCATCTTTAGCCCTCGCTTTAAATCCGTCCTTTATTCACTAATTGCATAATATACTATTTTTTATTTATATTTTAGTTTATCTATGTGTTAGTTCTTGTATTTTAAAGTTGTTTTCGAGCAATCTATCCCATATGTTGCACCTGCCATGTTTTGTCTCTGCGTCGCCCTGAAAATGCCTCAGGCATTAATCCGCTGTACAGTATTTTTTTACTTATGCATAAAGTTCCATTAATAAATTCGTGTAATTGGTTATCAGAAATGCTTGTAAATTCGATAAATTATTTTGACAACCTTCTTCGAGATAAATCTAAATTTCCGTGCTGGCCAAATCCATGCGAGCACCCGGCCGGCAATGTTTGTATGAAAGTCCGTATCTGTCGTGCTTAGCGGCCGAATAAATTACTATGAAAAACTCATATCGGTCGTGTTATTTAAAAATGGAACGAACTTTTTAAATTCATATTTTTTATACCTCTTTAGGTCATGAGGTTACAGAATAACAAACAATATTTGACTTAGGTCCATAGATATAAGAAATATATTTCTATGCTTAGGTCTTAAGGGGAGTCGTGAAAAATGATTTGCTGTTAAAATGTAGGTATAAATAAAAAATAAAATATCGTTTATTTTCAGGTATATAGGAATATTACAATGTACTGTTATTAAAATATTACATCACAATAAATTAAATTAAATAACATTACATTAATAATACCATACGACCAACTATCATTATAATAATTACCATTATAATACCATTTAATGCCATTATTGTTTAATAGATACCCTTTTTGTTAACGTGATAAATACAAAGTCAGGCTGTGTTAATAAAACGTTTACCTAAGTTAAACCGTGTCAAGATTTTACAAAGAATATTTCAAAACGTTTTTCTTTTTAATTTTTCCTAAGAGCTGAGCTGTGTAACATTTTGACCAGCATCTTTATTACGCTCAGCGTATTTCGTAACAACTTCTTTACGAGTTGTCCGTTTATGTCACGAAATTACTCGAGAGCCCGCCGAGTAAGCTCGAACGATGATGATGTTACGTTTTATGATCTAACTACAGCGCTGTATTAATGCTTCTTAGTTTTGGAAGCTTTAATTCTGTATATTTTTGGTAGAGGAGGCTAAGTAATAACCGCTGCACGGACCGATCGAAGGTTAAGCTACGCTTACCGAGGTCAGTCTGTAAAAGGTGACCCTCCTTTACATACCGAGACTCCTCTGTGCCTCGGAAAGTACGTTAAGCAGTTGGTTCCAGCTGTCATTCATCTTTGACATTCGTTACGGGTAGTCAGAATCCCGAAAGTCTGACAACCAGTCTTATCAATGGATATCGTGTAACCAAGTTTCTAGGTTGTAGAGGTCAGATAGGCAGTCGCTCCATGTAAAATACTGGTACTCAGCTGCATCCGGTTAGACTGGAAGCCGACCCCAACATTTTTGGGCAAAGTCTAGGCAGATGATGGTGACTTATTTTTGCTGAGGGGCTTGTGGCTTCTTGTAACAACAGCGGTACTAGTCGATTAATTAGATTAAGATACGCTTGCTGATAGGTGACCCATGTTTACATAACGAGACCCCTCCACGCCTCGGTAAATACGTTAAAGACGTTGCTGCCAGCTGTCATTTTTGGAGATCTTAAAGTCTGAAAAGCACGTGTTACCCGGTAAGTGAGTTGTGGAGTTCACATAAGTAGTCGCTCTATTTAAAATACCTACTGATATTTAGCTGCTTCTGGTTAGACACCTCTAAGATGCCATTTTAGTGGTATGAGGAACAGGGTGTAAAGTTCACTTATCCTCTATAGAAAAGGTCGGATCCTTCGACCAGACGGGTGTCACAGTCTTTTGTTTTTATTACTTGGTGTTTTTGAACTGAAAACTTCTTTAGCGTCGTTGTGCACTTTTTTGGGATGGGTAGAAAATGTTAAACTCGCGTCAGGACACGTGACCTGATCGAAAATTCGTAAGACCGAGGGACTTCGACCCTTTTCCGTTGCCTAGCAACTGACAAAGTAAATATCAGTAAATATCAAAATAAATAGTCTTTGAGATTACGTAAAGATTGCGAGGTAAGAAATACCCATATTGATGGGTAAAAAAAAGAAGTCAAAACATACTTCATGAAAAGTGTTTAAATAAATTGTTTATTTTTGTTACTATATTTTCAAAATAAATAAATTTCGTGCGAAATTATTCCCTAACCATTCCAAAGTATTCAAAAATGCACAACGTTAATGTTCAAGTTTTCACTTCTGCCGGCACTCCCGGAGTGCAACCCATTGTTTTTTTTTTTCTTTTAATTTTGTCTAACCCGTGATTATGTTTATCTTCAATTATTTCGGCTAAGTTAACTACCGCCAAACGACCTTGTTTCATTACTAAAGAAATTAAAGGAAAATAGATAATTCCTTACACAATAAAACAGTACCTATCTCGTATTAGCTTCAGACAAACAATAGACGAACGCGTCGTGCCTGCCACAGAATTCGCACTGGCATTTGTAGGTAAACTTACCCGTTGTGCGGTCACTAACGAGCTATGGCCCCGCTACAAAGTTTCATTGGCCTTGTTCCGGAATCTAGTGCACTCTATGTATCCCGTGGTCAATGGAAGGGCCGTGGGAGGGCCTACTCCCTATTGATACTTGTGTTACATTTGGAATGTTTAGTTGTATGCGCTGCTGAATGGCTCTCACACACCTCGGATAAAAGCTTAAAATGATTAGTCACAAATAGCCAAAGATGATGGTTTATAAAATATTTTTAACTACCGTGTAACTAATGCTGTATGAATGTTATGTGAATGAGTACAGCTGACTATTAACGCTGATCGTGTATTAATTTGTGCAAGGCGATGAAAAGGTGCTGATCTATGCAATACGCGCGTGCTATATACATGTCTCGTACAATATAGGTTTAGATGATCATTGTTAGCTTTGAATAATTTTTAAGGGTTAAATTGAAAGATACAAATAGAGTTAGCGCAGTGAAGTTAATTTGACCCACGGCCTTGGTTGTCTGACTAGTCAAACAACACTGGTAGTAAAGACACCAGACCAAAAAAATATGACACTGTTCAGTTAACGATTTAACTGAATCAGTGTCATATTTTTCTGTGCCCGCATGTGGTTACGGCCGCGGACACCATGCGCATACTGTATTATTACATCATAATCATTTGAGGTTTAAATTGAATGAACCAGCAAAGAGGTCCAACCTTGCCGCGCAATCCTAGCCAATTATAAATGCAAAAGTCAGTAAACGGCTTAACGGATTTGGATGAAATTTTGCACATCGGTAGACCATGACTTGCACAGTAAGTCATAATTTAATCGGTTCCGGCCGCAGATGCTAACGACGCAAATCCGATCGTGCGTGAAACTTAGAAAGATATTCCAAAATGTTTGCATTAATTCAGTAATTGTTTGCTCAATTACGCAACCAAGATATTAAGAAATGATTGAAGTAGTGATTCATGAATTCGGTCATCAGTGCCGCGTCATGAGCTGACTTCCGATTGTCCATTGTTGTGGCTCATACATAATCAGTTGTCATTCACATCGGTTATGTTCATCCCGGTGTATATCACTGATTTCAGTTAAATACTTAATGAAACGTGTTCTGAGTTTCTAACCTGATTGCGCGACCCACAACAATAGGTATTATTCGAACCAGATATCTAATTACGTAACATAATGTTTGTAAATGATTACGACTAATCTGTTTCATTTTGACAGTTCAACAACATTCATTGTGTTATTTATGTTGTTGAGCAGAATTTCTTTTCGAACTTAAGAAGCAATGGGTTAGCAATCTGTTTCAAAATGAGTCAGATTCTGATTGATCGTGTATTACGTAATTCAGGAACAGAACACTGCAAAACTGCTTGCCGGAAAAAATTGATACCTATGATAGTTTTACTGCAAGCGCGGAAGCTAAATCAATAAAAGGTGTATTTTTTTAAATAAATAGGATAATAATTATCCGAATATCCGGATCCGAATCAATAAAAGGTGTATTTTTTTAATTATATCCGAAAATAATTATTTATATAAAAAATTACCTTTGTACATCTAAACAGGCGCTGTCAGCTCTCGTAGCTGAATCTTTATTCTAAAATGATAAATTGTTTATCTCTAAAACATGCCAATAACTCATCAAACTTTCGTGGAAACAAAATCCTTACAGTACTTCCCCAGATGAGTTGCTTCACCAAAAACTCTATAACTTATTCCCTATAGACTTTTTTAAATTGACTGCCTTTTTGGTCAAGTGGTTGCAAGAGCTACCGCTGAACATAAGGTCCTGGGTTCGATTCCTAGGGCGGACAACGTGTCATTGGGTTTTTCTATCTGGAATTTCTCATTAGCACCCTGGATTTGTGCCCGGTTGATGGCAATAGGCTCTCATCCTATTAATGGGACTTATACATAACTAGCAAAATGTGGGTGTACTATAGGGACATCTATGCTAACCCTTTGGGGAAATAAAGCGTGATGTTATGTTTTTTTAAATACACAGAACCGTGAGCCCGCTCCTAGCTAATAGAAAAATATAATTGACTAGCTTCCGCCAGCGGCTTCGCCCGCGTGATCTCTTTATAAATCAGTGATATTAAAGAATTCTACTGGTGAAAGAATGTTCAGTAGTTTTGAAATTATTCATTACAAAACATAAATACAAACATATAAAAATACAAATATTTTTTCTCTTTTTAATATTAGTGTAGATGTAGATATATTTTCTGGTGAAATAATTTTTAAAATAGGGCTAGAACTTTTTGAGATTATTCATTTAAAAATATAAACTTACAAAAATACAAATCTCTCTTTATAATATTAACGTAGATTTATGAAACACATAAATTCTATGGAGGTAGGTTTAACGGCGACTGCTTCTAAAAAGTCACTGTGAAATCATGAAATAAATATTTTAGTTCCTAGAAATCTGTTTGGACCAAACAGGGAAAGGTATCTTTGCCCGTATTTTCATCCAATAATGGCGGATTTGAAAATTAAATATAGGAATATGAAAAAGGACTATCTCAAAGGAACAGAATTTTTATTAACATTTCTTGGAAAGCTCGCTGGCTTTTCAGTTTTAAATCCATTAATATTAGACACAAACTTGACGTGATGAAAAACGTTTAAAAGACGAGGATTATTATTAATAGTATTTAAACCAAAAGTAGCGTTCGTCAAAAAAAAAACCCACTATAAATCAACTTGAACGGGGTCGGATTTAAACACTTTATACTTTTTAAACCAGAGTTAAACTAAAAATCTGTTCAATGATTGTAAAAAAGTACGTTTTGTCTTTTCCCTTGAGCGCGTATAAAGTCTGGAGGGTTTTTTGTATATTTTTTCAGCTGACTCGTGCAATTCTAGTGCGCTCAGGTGTTCAAAGACAAGTTTTCGCTTCAACAGTTTCGGGTCTCGTCGACTAAAAGGTAGTTTTTACTGTTTTCATTAATTTTGTAAAGGGTAGAATATGTCTCAGATTTTTGGTGCTTCCTTTGTTCCTTTGTGAAGTATTATCGAGTTAAAATCGGGTAACTTTAGTAAAAATAAATGTGGAGATTTTTTTAGTGAAAATACTTTGGAAGGCTTACTGATGCTCAGTCGATATTTTTGGAATTTAGCGACCCTTACCGTTCACCTAGAGTGCATATTAGCTAAAACTTTTGGAATTGAAAATTTCAAATAATCTACTCTGATGCATTCCTGAGGTTCTGCTACCTGTGGAGGTCTGCTCGGCTTGGGGGAAGCACCGTCGTGTCCTCGTGGTGTCGATCGCGACGTCTCGCGTCCGACCCTGGTCCGGGCCATGGTACGGAGCGAGAGGGCATAGGATGCCGTCACCTCCTTCTGCAAAGCAGTAATACTCACGAAGGAGGAGGCGGAGCGTGTGAAAGAGGTAAATTTCGCGCCCTCACGCCCAAAGTCGGCCATTTCCGGCCACCGTAGGCGCGGGCTTGTGGACGGTGAGCAATGGGTAGCTCGCCGTCCGATAAGGCTCAGGTCCGGGTCGACGGCGGGTAGTGTTCCACGCACGCCTCAAAGCGATGTCAGCACAACTGGTTGGGTCCGCTAGGGCCAAAGCCTGCCAGGGTCGCGGGAAAGTCCGAAAGGGATACTGTGGCCCCTGGCAACACACAGGCAACTGAAGGAACACGGGTGGATTTTAGTAGTTTAGTAAGAGTCTGACACGCCCTCCGTCCAGAGCGGGAGAAGTTAATTCAAAAATGATTATATCCAAACCAAAAAAAAAAAGTATCTGTTACTTTTCTAAATTAACAGTTAATTTTTTCAATGATCCCTAAACTAATCCTGTAACAATATTAGGTACCAATAACTAACGTAACTAGTTTTATAATTACTATAAAACTCTTAAACCTAATTACCAGAAAATCATAGGCACCTCCTTAGTCAACCCAACCCATCTTAACACAAAATTCTAACAACATGCTATAGGAATTATGCTAAACTTCTGTTTATAGTTGGAACGCTGTCGAGAACAATGTAAAACACGGGTCAAGAACCTTTCCGGTTAGTTTTCTATTTCTTGTCGGCACTTTGTCGCGTTAATCTGGCTAAAGTGGGGCAGGATTTTTCCTACGTTTTTATTTATTTCGCATCTCAGCTTTTATGTGAATGAAGAAGAATAATAAAATGGCATTTTATGTATAAAAACTATTTATTAATACAAAGTGTTGAGTGCTGCGGTTTAGGTATAGAATAAGCCGGCGTCGCCCTTTTTTGATACAAAAATAGAACATCAAAAACGGGATAAGAAGTGACATTATTTCTTACAAGTGTACGTATAGCGATGTAACTGAGAGGCTGGCCGTAAATAAAACGATGATTTTGTTTTTACCATTTCATTCATTCTTTGTTGTGGCCTTTGTGGCCCGCACTGACATTAGAACAAAAAAAATGGTCTAAAATATACTTGATTTTTATGTCTGTGTGAACGCTTAGTTCTTCAAAACTTCACAATGAATTTGGATGCGGTTTTTGCCATAATATAGAGAATTTATTCCGGAAGGTTGATGTGAACATATCGTTAAATCTATAAATTTAGATTTACTAAATATTAAACAAATCTCAATGTTTTAAACCGTGCGATGCAGCTCGCTAGTACCTTATTTAAATTGGCTGACAAACATTTTCCCTGGTAAGTAAAATACTGTCAGTAAAACCGTTATCGTTTGAAAAATTTAATTGTGATTAAAATATTAGGCGTTTAATGTATCGTTATCATTATTAGAACACCGTGTCATCAAAACAAAACAGTCAAATACACAAAAAAACAATCTTTAATATTCACTCTATTGTAAAACCAATAGTTTTATTATTACTTTTCAACGTAAACAGTTAAAACCACAGTATGTATTCGGAAATGTTTTCCACTAATAATGATCAAAAATCCAAATATAATGTTAGAATGAATAACCACTTAAATTCAATGTGACCGCACCGCACATGATAGTATTTTCATTACTATTGCAGGGTTAGATAATTGTAATATCATCAACAGGGATGCATATTGGAATTCCTCGCTGGGTCGTCAGTAGAACTCAAAGAGCACTACGTCAAAATCTTCTTACTACGTAGCCGGTACTCAATGAGTACCAAAGCAAATTCACCTCTATTTTACTATTATTTGTATTAATAATCTGTGCTTATTGCGTGTTCAAGATATAAGTATTTAATCTATAAACCATCGATGACATAAAACATGACATGAATGACATTTGACAATAATTCAATTCAATAATTCACTTTTTATTCAGTTCATTCCGCATGCGCGCAAAATGGCCGCTCGTGTGGTGTTTGTGTGGTGTTTTGATTTCGATTTTATTTTGTTTTAGTTAATTTCGGTAGTCCTCAAGCCTTTGTGTAGTGTTTTCCCATGAGTAAATAACATCATAAGTTCGAATGTACATTCAGATTTGAGTATAGTGCAACGTAATAAAAACTGTGATCCAAATAAAGTGATCGTGATCGTCCGTGTTAAAACTTTTAATGGCGTGGTCAAACGTGGTGTTATTTTTGTTAAAAATAAACAATTATATCAGTTGAATCTCTGTTAGCTATTGTATAAATGGCAAACAAAAGAAAAAGTTCCGTCTCAAAACGTTTGTGTGTGAATTATTGAAGAGAACAATAGAAAAAACAGGTTCCGTTATCGGGCCGGCGGCCGTCGGAAGGTGACGTCATTGCGCCGGTAAGTAATAAAATAAGTTTTTATTTGAAAATAATGTAGGGAAACGTGTAGTTTTTTATGTAATTCTTTAACGTTAAATAATATATCAATTTAAAAAAATAATAATAATTGATAAAAATATTTTCAATATTTTTCAATTATTTTTTTCTTTACGGTAATGGGGAAAAAGCCCCCTCCTCGTGACTTTACATTAAAATTAAGAATATAATAGGAAAATAACATTTAGTTATCTAGTTTTATTGTGTTAGCTTATTTTATACCGATTCCAACTACGTAAGTATTATAAATAGCTCCCATACGAAACTTTAGAGATATAGTCGTTCTAATCTCAAGTGGCAGGCTTCGTGGGGGGTCTCGGGACCACCCACGAAGAGTTTGACATGTCCGGAAGATCGCGCGCACGCGCGCTTGACGTATGAGCGGATTGCAAATCGTAGTGGCGTAATATCCAAATCGCGTAAATATCGTAGCATTATGCTGAGTAAGGCTATGGTTTTCTAGAAGAGCGGTGGCCGCCACTTACGGCCGCAGTGACGGCTGTCATGGAGACGATGGCCAGCTGCTAAGATTTAAATCGTTTGATTCGCCCTACTGCTTCAAAAGATAGTAGCATTTCTGATTTGTTTTGACACTTCTTACACAGAATGACGCTGTGACTACACTTGATTGTCCTGGAAGCGCTATTTAATCATGTATGAGCTCACTCTTCTCAGTATGGACACTTTTAAAGTGGTGAGGGCAAAATCTGCGATTTAAATCTTTGGGCAGCGGGGTTTGACTTAATGTCAAATTTTTTTTTGATGGCCTTTATAAATAACGGAACCGCTTTCCTAGGAGCCATTTTGGCATCATACGGGTTTTTTTCTCGATTATTTTGTTACATTTTAATGTATTATTGTTTGTATTTCCTGTGCGTGACCCATATAAAATATTTTTAAGATAGTTAATTGACTCAGGCGTGACCTTGCGGAAATCCATCATAAAATACAATAGACGATGTATATCTAGTAACTTAATCCGCTTAACCGTTCTTAAAGAGTTAGAGAACCCTGTAAGAAATCGACACGTGTTTCGCCTCTCAACGAGGCATCCTCAGGACGACGATTGACCTGTTGCGAACTCGGACACGAAGTGTTATCAACGCGATTGATAACACTTCGTCTTCTCTAACTCTTTAAGAACGGTTAAGCGGATTAAGTTACTAGATATACATCGTCTATTGTATTTTAAAATATTTTTGTTTCTTCCTTCCTTTTGTAATCATAATAGAATGTGTGTAATTTTTCCAAGTACCATACCATCACTCGTGTATTTTACCCACATTTTACCAGTCATATTTAAGAGCTTTTATTCTAAAACTATTATTATTATAGCTGACAAATATTTTGTTCCAATCAATTATTTCATAATAAATTTTATTTTTTATTTTGGTGAGCAGTGGTGGTCCTGTGGTAACGGCCCTGACTTACGAGTTGTAGGTCGTGGGTTCGAACCCAAGCAGGCGCTTTAGTTTGTGTAAATAATTTCATCACCACTGCTCTCAAAACGGTCAAGCAAACATCGTGGGGAAACCTGTCTTAGAACCAAAAATTCAAAGGCATGTGACATCTACCAGCCCGCACTGGGCCCGCGTGGTGGATTACGGCCCACTCCCTCTCACAGAGAGTGTAAACATTAGTAGGCTGATTATGATGAATAATATTTTAGTTCACTAGTTAGCGATATTCCATATTAATCTAAACAACTAAATAATTGATAGCTATGCCCACTTTTAGAATGCACTCTCTTATGTCTTAGTTATGAATATTTTAAATTATGTTTATATTACTGAAATTAGTTTGTGTCTAATGCGGATAAAAAACTCAGAATCACGCAAAATCTATCAAGCGTATTTTTTCTAAAACCTTCACCATTTTAAAGATAATTTGGTGTTGAATTTTTACTGTTGTTTTGATTTAACCTGCCAAATTAGACTAACGAGACAAAATGGAGTCGATTTATTATTATTATTTATTTATCATAAGCAAAGTTTACAAAAAATCTTAACTTAAAAACTATTCCCCGCAAAACCGTTTTCACGGTTTGTCTGCGGGAACAAATTGCGGGAACAGATTTTATTGTCGATTGATTTTTTATCTTTATTTTTTGTGTCGTTACCCCCGGGGGACGCACGGGCGACTAAAGAAGATGCAATTTTTATTTATCGTATTAAAACGTAGTCATCCATCATGTAATAAATATGATGTGAACATCGTACAGATATTATAATGTCCAAAAATTTGACACTTGTGTTTACATAAATATTATAATATTGATTACTGTCATGCTATAATTATTGTGACATAATTTGTGACATTTTATGTGTCAAGGCTATGAGCACAGGTACCTACTCATGAAATGACGAGTTATATTTAGTTACACGGATCACACGATATATTTATGTTTTTGTGTCGAATTTCGAATAACATAACACATAGAGGGAATCCACATAAGATTTTCCTATAACTAGAACAGAGTAATAAAAGAAAGTTTCAAAGGTAATGGTATCAAAATTATTTGAACGCTACCATGAAGTACATATTAGTTATAATGTGTGGAAACACAAACACAAAAAAGACAAAAACAAGTTGGGGAAAAATATACGCCACATCCACGCAAAACGGCCATCGCTCAGCATAATGCTGAGACCCTATGCTCGACAGATACCCAGCACTGGTTTTCAGCGACAGCCCGCGTCTACGTGAAGACGTCGACCGGTGCAGCATCCCTACCATAAGATATAAAAAATAAAATTATGACTTCAAAATTATAGTCATCACATCTCCAAAGGTTGTCATTAAAAGATCGCTTCTAGCGATGAGACCAGAGGGCCTAGACAAATGACATTCGCTTCGGAGCGATTCTATTTCGACAATCGCTATCGCTTCAACGACATACCTACACTACGTTTCGCTATCGTCTGATCCATTGGTTTCTTCGATAAAAATTACATAATTGTCTCTGGTCTTTCGTTAGCAAGTTATCGTTCGAGGCTGTATGAATGGAATTATGTTAAATATTGTCTAGCTAATTTCTATTCGTTGAGCTATGATCACGTGACGTTTCGATAGCTTTTGTCAATCCCATACATTTTTGACTTTTCTACTAGCGTTGTCGCTAATCGAATGTTACTTTGTCTAGGCCCTCTGAGAGCCCATTGTGTCACACCTCCACCGCGAAACCATAGCAGCGAAACAGCAGCAGTTCAATTCAACTGGCTCGCGTCACGTTCCGCTACGCGAAATTCGTGTAGAGGAACTCGAACTCGTTGAATTGAACTACTACGGTTTCGCGGTTGAGGTGTGCTACTAGGGTCTCTGTCATCTGTTATTCACATGATGTACATAATAAAGAGTATTCTATTCTATTATTTATCTATCACATACAAACGATACTGGCTCAATTAGCGTAACTCATTCCAGTCAATCGTAGGGACGAAATTATCCCCATCATAAAAGACAAATGACCAAGCCGTACAATATCCATTCAAAACACTAACTGCTGTACCGTGTCCTGAATGTAAAGTTGCGTTTACATTGACAGTAATGAGGGGATTGTGGCTAACGGGTAATAGTTTATGGTTTACCCGTACGGCTTCAGCAGCAGATTCGGGCATGTTTTGCTGTATTGACGTAAAGTTTGTCGCAAGTGTAGTAGGTAAAAAGAGTTAACATGCGTATTAGCATAGCTACAGATACAGCGAGGTCAATCCATGAATAGGTGACCATTATTTTTCTGGCTCTGTATGTGTCTTGGAGTGCAATTTTCAAGGTCTATTATTGGAGTTGAAGTATTTTATAATAACTAACTTGATTTAAAAGAGTGTCCATGGAGTTTCTTGTCTGTTCACCTTCATAGAGATCTGCGTTTTGGAACGGGCAACTGTCATCAATATTCTGACTGACTCTACTTCAACTGAGAGCACGCTGTGTACTTCTAGACCATTTTCAACGTTTTAAGCTTAGGCAGTGGGCAAACACGTAGGAAAACTGCTGTTGTTCGTTTTGTTGACCGATATTATAAAAATCTAAGATTTTTCCTTATTTTCTTAGGTAAATGTCAAATAACATTAACCTTTCCATCTTTTAAAATCGATTACCACAAAACTACTTTTCAAATGAGTTACCCGCACGTTTGTCATTACCCATACCATTTCCAAACCAAAGGTTGTTAAGGTAGTTTTAATATTATGAACATCAATGAGTAGAACCATCCATTTTTGACATATGAACCGGGCATCACTTTCCCAAATGTAAGCGTGCCTTTATGGTACAATTTTCTTTCTTTATTAGGGACGAAATTTGCTTTAGCCTCGCCTAATATCATCAATAATACTTGTAAATGGACTACAGGGTGTGTTTTGACTCCGTATAAAGTAATACTCATTAATTTCTACGCGGCATGCGATATAAGATTTTAGGAGAATAGGGGAAGGTTGGAATATGGTGTAAATGGTGTATTTGTAGGGGCTTGTGGCTATGTAGTAACAGCCGCATGGGTCGATCGACCAAGTTATGGTACGCTTGCCGCGGTTGGTTCATGGATGGTTGATGATCTTAACAAACCAAGACCCATCCTCTACCTCCCTGCCCTCCCGCCTTCCTGCCTTGGCAAGCACGTTATGCCGTTGGTTCCTACTGTCATTTGTAGATCTTTTCTTTGACAGTTGTTACGGGTCGTTAGAAGCCCGAAATGATCTTCTGTCATCTAATGACAGCCGCCACGCAACCATCGATGCGACGCTCTGCTAGAGCGAATGACTGTCACCAGCCAGTGTCACTCTTATCAAACCTTTTCGGTGATTTCAGTAACTTTGTAACAAAACGAGGCTTCCTGCGCCGTCAAGTATTTTTTGATAATTTCAATTCAGATTTTGTAGATAATTTATAAGTGTGGTAAGACAGTACCTAAATGAAACGGATGAATTAATCATAGCTTTTTCTTACACGTCAACTTTCTCTTAGATATGCGATTTCATACCATACCATGAATACCTGTTTAGTTACATTATAATGAAGACTGACGTCATCACGACACTAATTTCGTTAATATTGTTTACTTCTAAGCTCTCACATGTTCCACAAGACACAGTGATGAAATATCGCTGACAAGCTCGTGTTTATTAGGTACTCTGACATAAACTAGTAGCTGGTAATCTTACCCACGAATAGACTATTCTAGCATTAATGGAATCCATATTCATCCAATTAGATTAGGTACTGTTCTGTCTAGATAGGGAATCGGTTTTATATTTATCCATCTTTGACTAGAAACAGAATGGCAACGTATTTTTTAAGTGTTATTGCTAAAACGGCTGAACGAGTTTGGATGAAATCGGAGCGCAGGTAGTAATAATATATTATGTGTTGCTCCATGTAAAATACTGGTCTATTATCTTTTTACAAAGAATCTATTGATTGGATTAAAATGTTAAAACACTAGTATGGTAATATATTGCTTGTAAAATAATATGAATGATTGCATGTATATTGATATGATTTTTAATCGTCAAAATAAATTTTTAGAGGTATCTGCGTGATTATTTTTTATCGTATAAAATTAGTTGTATTATGTTTTAACATACTATCTGACTAGCATATTTCCTGAAGAATATAATAATATTTTCTGATTTTGTTTACTGAAGTGAATCGTATACTTTGAGACATTATTAAATTTGCATTTAGGCACGTTTGGGCCCTGCCCTGTAGTTTCCTTAAAATGCGAAGTGAATCATAGTATTAATCTGTGCCCAAAGTTAGATGCGTAAGATCTTTAGACCCTTTTTTTGTGCAATTTATAGACTTTTAACAAAAATTGTGTACTTTTATTTGTATGTAGATATTTTTTATATAAAACAAGTGGGTATATAACAAATTATAACTTATTAATTAATAAAAAAATTGCAAAAAAATAGTCAGCTTATCCAAACTTTAAAAATTGCCTATCGATTAGACCCACATAACTCACACGTGTTCCCATTATGAAAACTGTCCTAATTAATAACTTAACCCCTAACATTAGGTCCTCATTAATTATTATTTATTATAACGAGGGTAATTGTATTCCACGCTGTAATATCACGAGCGAGGAATGTGTGGGTGACATTCAATTATCAGAGTTTGTATTGTGTAAACACTTTGAGGGAACATAGCAATGATGAGAATATATGACAAGCTAATATTGTGATTCTTCGCTCAATACGGCCAAAGACATGGTTATTATATCATAATTATTAACTACCGAAATATAAAAGGCGCTGGTTCAGGTAGTAAAACAAAAGGTATATTTTTATCAATCAAAATAATAGACAATAGGTATCAAAAACATAGACAAAAAGGTAAAAATATAAAAAAGGTTTAGTGCAGACTTGCACATTCTCCCCTTTTTTAATTAAGAAATGGGCAGCTTAATCAGCTTTCGGAGGGGCCTCCTGATCGTGCCAGCTACAGTGGCAACATCGGCCACCCGCACTATTCCATCTCTACCGGGGAACAACCTCACGACACGGCCTTTGGGCCATGAACCACGCGGTAAATTTGAATCGCATATTATGACCACATCTCCTTCCGTAATTGAGGGCGCGGAACCTCCACCCCTTCTGGGTGACAACGAAGGCAGGTATTCTCGAACCCATCGCTGCCAGAAATGATCGGCTAGTCTGAGTGCCCTCCGCCAATGAGTTCTGCTCGAGAGGTCCGACTCCTGAAGCGTGGCTGGGATGGGACGCTCTGGTGATCCGTTTAGGAGAAAGTGAGCTGGCGTTAGTGCTTCTTCTGCATTAGCTTCGAGTGAGATCATCGTTAGTGGCCGCGAATTTACCAAGGCTTCAGCTTCAGCCAGCAAAGTTCTGAGTACCTCATCAGAGGGAGCCCGCTCGTGGAGTGACACTTTCAGCGCTCCTTTGACACTTCGGATAAGGCGCTCCCAGGCTCCACCCATAAATGGTGCCGAGGGGGGAATAAAACGCCAGTTTATGAACTCACTGGCAGCGTAGTCTTCAACCGCATCACCGTACAACTCTCGCAGTTCTCGGCTGGCTCCAACAAAGGCAGTGCCGTTGTCGGACCAAATCTCCACTGGGGTCCCTCGGTGCGACACAAAGCGGCGTAGGCACATGATGGCCGAGTCAGTC
The DNA here is from genome assembly GCA_948150665.1 of Conistra vaccinii. NCBI lineage: Eukaryota > Metazoa > Arthropoda > Insecta > Lepidoptera > Noctuidae > Conistra > Conistra vaccinii. The sequence continues at coordinate 3,486,485 of OX411324.1, forward strand.
GATAAGCTGTGCACCACATCCAGATGTACGGCCCGGACGACCAAGCATGTAAATAGGGCCACGTAGCGCTTTTGCTTTCTTCTGCCAACCGTGACGTGAATGGGGCCATAATAATCGAGACCGGTGAAAGAGAAAGGCCTTTGATGATGAGCTAGGCGAGCTTCTGGCAGATTTCCCATAGGTGGTTGGAACGGTCTAGCACGGCGCAATTTGCACAGCTGACAGGTATGGGCCACGAATCGAACAGCGTTTCTGAGTCCAATAATCCAGTAACGTTGGTGAAGCTCGTTCATTACCAAATCTAGGTGTGAATGTGCGGCCTTCTGATGATATCTTTGGATCAAAAGACGAACTGCTGGGTGTTTTCCATCCAAAATGAGCGGACGCTTAACATCATCTGTGACGGTTGAGGCAGCAACAATGCGGCTTGACATTCGTAGCTGATTATCTTCATCTATGAATGGCGACAGTTTGAACAGGCGGCTATTACGAGGCAACGGCTGTTGGTTCTTAATCCGCAAAAAATCTTCTTTAAAGGAATCGAATTGAGACTGCCGTAAGATGTGGGTTTCGGCCAGGCGTAAATCGTTTGCTGTTATTCTCGCTGATACATTAAGATTATTGGGGACATTAGGAGAGGATGTACAAGAGGGAATAAATGTACATAAAACTTCCTTCCAGACGAGTTAAATTGGCATCAATGCCTCGTCTTTGTAGACTACGCATACGCAGTAAAGAAATAAATTGATGCGCTTTTGCTGTTGCTCGCACCATTCTCAACCATGAGCTGAAACGCAGTGGATCCGCGGAGATTGGTGCGGGCAGGTCAGTATCAGTGATGAGATGAACGTGATGTTTGAATTCTTCGCGGCCTAGTCCACTGACATCGATCACGGGTTCAGTGGGCCAGTCCGAGGAGAGCAGGAAGGTAGGACCTGAGATCCAACGAGATTCTGGAGTTAACTTAAATCGTTTGACCCGAGTTGCATCATCTGCCACGTTTAAATCACTCGGAATCCATCGCCACTCACCAACGTCCGTGAGTTCCAGTATCTCACCTACTCTATGAGACACGAATGGCTTAAGAGTGCGAGCGTCGCTGCGAAGCCAACCTAAGGTCGTCATTGAGTCACACCAGAAAACGCGTCTCGTCGGTTTAAGTCGGTGGGCTTCGCATACAGACGTAGCAAGACGTGCAGCCATCAGAGCACCTTGGAGCTCTAAACGGGGAATTGAAACAGGCTTAAGGGGTGATACCCGAGCTTTGCTGCAGATAAGGGAGAGTCTGACGTCACCGTTAACGTACAAAAACCGCCAATAAGCGACAGCGGCAAAGGCAGACTCGCTGGCGTCTGAAAAGACATGAAGTTCGCAGCCTGCTAGATCGAGATCATTCAAGTTATAGCGACGTGGAATTCGTAAACTAGAAACCGAGGATAAATCCTGAAACCACGATTTCCACGCAGCGCTATCACCTTGAGAGAGCTTCTCATCCCATTCCAAGCCTTTACGCCAAGCATCTTGAAACATGATGCGGCCTCGAACGACAATTGGCGTAATGATTCCAAGAGGATCATAGACTCGCATCACGTGGGCTAAGACCTCTCGCTTGGTGAGCTTCTGTGGCAACACACCCTTATGGACTCCTGTGTTAAAACCAATCACGTCACGGGCGGGTTGCCAGATAAGGCCAAGCGTGCGCACATGCGTAGCCAAGTAGCCTAAATCTATATCTTTAACAACGGGCGTCTCTAGTAAGGATTCTTTGGGTAGCAACGAGAGCGCCATAAGATCATTTGACGTCCAGCCTCGCATCTCAAAGCCAGCACGAGAATGTACGTTATAGATGTCGGCAGCCAGTTTGGCCGCTTCGTGAACGTTGTCTAAACTAGTGATGCAGTTATCCATGTAGTGATCGTGTATGATTACTCGAGCTGCATCAGGGTATGCATCCTGCCACTCTAATGCATTCTTGTTTTTGATATAGATTGCAGTAAAGGGGCTAGATGCAGCGCCAAAAATCATGGATGACATGCGGTATGTACGTATAGGCTCATTCGGGCCGTCGCGCCATAGAAATCTTTGAGCATCCCTATCTTTTTCAATAACTTTAATCTGAGGGAACATTTCACGAATGTCGGCTGTCAGAGCGACTTTACCCTCACGGAAGCGCATCAGAATACTTAGTAAGGGTTGCAAAAGGTCTGGACCAGTTAATAACATCGAATTTAATGACACGCCGTGGGACTTGGCGGCTGCGCCGTGTACCGTTCTCAACTTGTTGGGCTTATTTACGTTGGTTACGCCAAAGTGAGGGAGGTACCACAACGGAGACTCCAAGTCAGGAGGACTAGCTGAACACGGTTCAGCATATCCCTTTGAGAGCATATCATGGATATTCCGACGGTAGCGTTCAGCATAGGCAGGATCTTTCACCATTTTTTTTTCTAAACTAAGGAATCTAGACACAGCTAACTTGTAACTATCGGGAATATCTAGTTTATCAGCCTTCCACAACAAGCCTACTTCAAAGCGGCCACCGGGCAGGCGGCGCGCGGTGTGCTCGAGAACTTGCACAGCGCGTTCGTCGTCTGCACTACGAGCTTCCTGTTTAGAGATGCCGATTGAATCAATTTTAAACTGCTCCCTAATAAGACCTTCCAGAATCAACTGATCGTTCGCTATATCAGGTTCGCTAACAGCGGCGTGGTTGACAACGTCGACCAGTTTAGTTTTGCTACAACCGAAACCGTACAAAACCCAGCCTAAAGCAGTTAAAATAGCTACGGGTTGTGTTTTGGTTCCTTTGCGCGTAGCTTTCGCGAGAGATAAGTGCCAGTTGTCGATACCTATAATCAGCATAGGCTTAACGTCTTCATAGCAAAATTCATTAGCAATGTCTACCAGGTATGGATACTTACGCACGCTCTCAAGATGCGCAGACTGTCGCGCAGCACTCAAACCGCTCATCGACCTGGCTCGCTTAACGCAGTGAATTTCGTTTGAATGACGGCCTTTTATGTTGAAATCGACGTACTGAATGTTCACGTCCATTCCTAGACCACCTACACAGTCCAAATGAATACGTTTCTCTTGGCCCTTGCAACCAATTTGAGCTGCTAGCTTAGAATCGATGAATGTGCCTGTGGAACCGTCGTCCAGCAAAGCGTAGGTATCAACGCTACCAGAAGGTCCCGACACGATCACGCGAACTATTTTCAACAATGGCCGAACAAAAGATTCCGCGGCTGATGAGGAGGATGCATGAGCCAAGACTTCGTGATCCGAGTCATCAGGTGGTGGTACGGCGGTCTCGTCGCAGGCAGCGGGCGCCCTGCACGGCAACGGCGTGCTGGACGACGAGGGGGCCGCGCTGGATGTCGATGGCTCGGGTTCAGCGTCGTCTTCCACGTCGACGTGCGCGGTGACAGCACGCTCGAGTTTCGACCCGTGCAACAACGCATGGTGACGCATGTCACAACCTTCTACGGTACATATTTTTTTAATGCAAGAAGTTTTATTTTTGTGCCAACCCTTTTTTAGACATCTATGGCAAATTTTATGTTTTTTAATAAATCGCCAACGATTATTTACTGTCATTTTGACAAACCTATCACAAGACGTCAACTCATGATTTTGTTGACACAATTGACAAATATTATTTGTTGAATTATTTGTAGTTGATAACGTTTCTGACGAAACGTTACGATTTTGATGATCAATTTCAGCTACAACGTTCACCCTATCCCTAAGGCCTCTAATATCCATGTTAGGACGTGATATAGCAGGCATGGTGCAGTCAGTAATGCCACCGAACCTACACTGTAAGTTTGCCTCACGGGAAAGGAAATCGGCAAACATTTCTATTTTGGACAAGCTGCCATCGCACGAATGAGCGTAATCCAGCCACCGCGGTCGCAACAGCGGTGGCAGCTTGCTCCACAGTGCCTGAAACAGCTCTGGTGAGCGCAAGTAGTCCGGCTGATTTAACAGGCGGATTACTTCCACACAGTTTCGTACACGGCTGGCAAAAATTACGAGGTCTTTACTATCGTAGCTTACCTTAGGTAGCGCACGTATCACAGACACTTCATGCATCACTACGAGCTCGGGGCGACCGTAGCGCGCGTCGAGTGCAGCTAGCACCACACCGGGGGCGCGCGCCGCCGCCAGCAGGCCCGCTACTGCGTCGCGCGCCGCTCCGCGCAGGGCGCACGATAGCCTCGCTAAATTATCAGTTGCCGAAAAACTTTGAGATGTATTTTCGTACGCACGTTTTAAAGCTAGCCAATCTAAATAGGACTTGCCGTCGAACGTAGGCAAGTCCGTCCTCGTAGCAGTTTGCCTGTTAACTTTGTTTAATAGTGTTCCGAGCGAGTTGATTAAGCGCGTCACTCCTCCGTCTTCGACACGATCTTGGTTGAGAGCATGCGTAGTCGCCACAGCATCTTGGCCGTGCGACACTCTCACGCCCGGTGTCTCACACTGGGCTCCTGTATCACCGTACCTGAAATGTGGGTTGGCACTTAAAAATTCTCGCTCTTCGGGATTAGGCACTACATTTGTTACCCAATCTTGAACACTAGCACGGCTACGCATGCCGTGGCTGCCGTGCTGGCTGGCGTCCGCCTCTATGGCGGCGAGCTCAGCTTGTAATTGGATCTTAGCGACCTGTCGCTCTCGCTCCAAAGCTTGGCGCTCCAATTCAGCTTCCAAATCAGCCAGGTGGCGCGCGTGCTGCGCCTGTGCCGCCAGCTGACGCGCCACGATGGTGGCGGATGAGCGCGAGGTAGCGGCACTGGCCGGGCGGGAAGGCGCCGGAGTCGCGGCGTGAGGGGGCAGGTCCGCGCTCTGCTGCGCGGGCGGGGCAGTCTCCCTCTCCGCAACTTGGGTGCCGTCTCCTGCACACAGCGCATCCACCTTTGCACGTTTAGAACGTGTTTCTACCATTTTTCCGATGATAGGACCAATATTAACTACCGAAATATAAAAGGCGCTGGTTCAGGTAGTAAAACAAAAGGTATATTTTTATCAATCAAAATAATAGACAATAGGTATCAAAAACATAGACAAAAAGGTAAAAATATAAAAAAGGTTTAGTGCAGACTTGCACAATAATAATAATCTTATTCAGCCTACAACGTTCCCACTGCTGGGACACAAGCCTCCTCTCAGTGAAAGGGAGTGGGCCGTAATCCACCACGCGGTCCCAGTGCGGGTTGATGGATGTCACAAGTCTTCGAATTTTTGGTTCAAGGACATGTCGGTTTCCTCACAATGTTTTCCTTCACCGTTTTAAGAGCAGTGGTTATGAAATAATTTACATAAAGTAATGCGCCTGTCTGGGTTCCTACGACCTACAATTCGTAAGGCCGTTACCAGTAGGCCACCACTGCTTTCAGGTTATTATGTAAATATATAAATGGCCAGTATCACAAAGCAACAAAAAAAGGGTCGCATATTAACGTATTGTTACTTGATCAAAAAATATAAATCTACTTAATCTATAATCAAATATAACGAAGTCAAAACTGTAGGAACATGGAATATTTTTGAAAAAAAAAAGAAGTAATGCTATTTGATGTGGAAAAGAGTCTGATGCCGAAAATTTTGTTTGTAGATTTTTTTTCCGTTTGTCTGGATATGTATTCCGTATTGGCGTAAAAACGGTTGAACGAATTTGGATGAGATTTTGCGCACAGATAGTTTATACACTGAATCACATATTTTTAACCTCGGTAGTACGTTCTCGTGGGATTTTTTCCGACATACACACGGGCGAAGATAGATAGATAAAAGATTCTTTATTATGTTCACCATAAATATTTACACCATAATGTAGCCGCGAGCAACGCTAGTATTGAATAACCATTGTGTCAGAACGCATGAATACATAAAATTTATTATAACCATTACAGTACAAAAAACACAGTACAGTTACAGTTCAGTACATTACAGTTACTATTACTAGTGTACGAAAGCATAGTTTTACATTAGGTGTACGAATTCACAGCACCGAAATGCATGAATCTGTGACGACATCTACAACGTCACATACGAACTACGCATCAAAAGACCTGACGTCACACAAATCCTGCATCGTGCAAGTAGAGTTTACCGTATTGTTTACCGTACTTACACGTAGAGTTTACCGTAATTGTATGCAACGATTGTGGGCAACTGTTGTCCACCATATACGACACCCGTCTGGTCGGAGGATCCTCCCTTTTCTATGGAGTATGAGTGAACTGTACATAGTGTACACCCTGTTCTTCATACCTTTATAAATGCATCGCACATAATATGCGTTCATGCATTGCGGTATTTCACGAAGTTTTCCGTGTCAGTATCTGAATCTGTCTGTGTTATTTGACTTTGCGATGCCACACTACTGTATAAGTACCTACCGTACTATCTACTAACATATTAATTTTGTAATTACTATCGATTGCAATGTTACACTAATTATAGAGTTCAAACGTTTTAATGCCGGAAAATAAACGATATTAGCAAACCTTATCAGTTTACATGAATGCAGGACATTAAACAGTAATCCATACGTACACTTGATTGAATGTTTGAATGCCCTTTTGCGGCACGCAAGCCAGTATACAAGCTGACTGGGTAAATGAGGCACATATTGAAGAAGGATATTTGACATTCGATTCTCGTTCCAGATATAGTTCGATTCAAATTTAATGGCGACTCGGAAGTTAGTTATTCGCTGCGCAGTACCCCACCCCTCACCTCCGCTGACACATAAATTCGTTACTGCGCAGTGACTCGCCTCATGTTCCGAGCCGCCATTAAGTTTGAATCGGGCAATAACAATAATGCATTAAATTGAACTATAACACTATATTGGTCGAATTATCTTTAGAGGTATGAGAGGTGTAAAGTTCACTCATCCTCTATAGAAAAAGGAGGATCCTAAGACCAGACGGGTATTCTGTCTGGTGGGCGGAGCTGCCCAACGATTGATCTCTGAGAAGTTATATATATTCAGAACGTGTGGTTTACGCGATGCAGGATTATGTGTGACGTCAAGGTTATCTGTGTCGTCAGGACTTTGATGCGTAGTTCACATGTGGCGATGTAGGTATCTACATCGCCACATATCCATGAATTGTAGACACCTCTTTATAGCTCAGTTCAAAGTACGGATAAAAATTACCTGCTTTATAAAGGGTCTGTTGATTAAGGCTCTGTGCCGTCGCCCACGTAAAACAGCGAGAAGGTCTCTGTGAGAGTCCCAACAGTGGGAACATAATATAGGCTAATTATGTTAGCCCAGTTTAAAGTCGGTACCTACGGATCAAACCTACATTAATTTCATAACAAAGGAATTTGATTCCCGTTGATAAAATTCAAGCTTGTGGCAGTCACCTACGCAAATGTGCCACACTTTGCGAATCTACATTCCATAAATTATCATATTCTTGACTTAGACTTACTAATATGTTAACATGACATCAGGCCTATAATTCTCGGAGGGTTGGGCAGAGGTGCACCTATAGTATACCCATTATTTCGCCTATTGTCATCAATCGGGTACAAGAGCAGTGGTGCCCCAGTTGTAATGGCTCCGACTTAGGAGTTGTAGGTCGTGGGTTCAAACCCAGGCAGGCGCTTTACTTTGTGTAAATAATTTCAACAGCACTACTCTCAAAACGGTGAAGGAAAACATCGTGAGGAAACCGGCATGTCTTAGAACCAAAAAATTCGAAGACATTGTGACATCTACCAACCCGCACTGGGCCCGCGTGGTAGATTACCGCCCACTCCCTCTCATAGAGAGGAGGCCTGTGTCCCAGCAGTGGGAACATTAATAGGCTGATTTATGTTATGTATGTTATGGGTACAAGTCTAGATTTTGAGCTGTTACTAAGAAATTCCACAAATTCCCGGGAATCGAACCCAGGATCAGTGCTGAGCAGTAGCGCTTGCGACCAATACACCAACGAGGCAGTCAGTGACTAAACTGTATCTCGTAAATTAAAAAATATGACTGATAAACTGTTTCAGTTTTCAAGAATTTGGCAGTTTTCCCGGTACCTTTTCAAATTTTTCTTTCCTTAAATCCGGATTCAGACTATAACGAACATTTTAAAATTTAAATTTAGCAAGTCAGCCCAGTCGTTCCGAAGTACTGCGCTTACCGCCGGAACAGCATTCCATTTTAATTATAAAGATCCATTGCGAAGTCAGCTTATCCTGGAAATGTATACATTTCCAGGATAAGCTTTTAATTAAATAGCAGCTAATTTCCTTCGTATCAAGAAAGAAAGAAAGAAAATGTTTATTTGCACATGACGTAGGTAAACACAACTTCCTTTGCAAAATGTCTAATGATTGACATACACATACACAGCTTTATCAATATTGAAACCCAACGTATATGGAATTACGATTTATCTTATGTTTCTGATCACAGGTATATGTTGTATATACAGCTTTTATTTGAATTACACGAATACTCGTCGCCGCTTCATCCACGGCGATACATTTTCCATTACCCGTTATATAAACGCCTGAAGCTGTCAATGATAAATATAGACCTATTCCACATACGACTTCAAAGAATTTCGAAGAAGATATTGCTGTAATTATCAGGCTTAGGCTGAGTTAAGACTGTTTATAAAACAGTGTCATAATTAAAATGCTTGTTTGTGTTTTGTGTTAACATTCATCAGTTACTTAGCGCAAAAAACCATTCCAGCAACCACTGGTACAGTAAGACACAGATTCGTCAAGTAATGACAACCAAGGTTGCATGTTCACTGGAGCGCAAAAGTAAGGAAAGGAGCAGAGCTGTGCCCAATATTAACCAATAAAATCTAAACTCCGTTCCGGTCGCAGTGTGTCCAAATATTGAGCGGCAAGAGCTCGGCAGCAACACAGGCTTTGCAGGACACATTTCTGCCGCGCTCTAGTAAGGACTAAACCGACGAATGTTTGCGTTTAACAGAAGCGTTCGTGCGCAGTCGTCCAATCGCAGCGCGCATGTTGCCGCTCATGTTTGGACGCACCATAAGACGACTCTTACAGGTTACCAAGCAACAGATTTCAATCAATATTGACAGACTTGAATTGACTTGAGTTTGCCTTAAAACAACACAGACAAGTGACAGATTTCAAAGCTTGCATGTTGCCTACTGGCAACAAATGATGAAACAGGAGTGTTTGCTTCAGGATCTGCAGCATTACCTAACGTTGCTTAACTTTACTTAAGTGAAAACAAGCATAAATGTACTGAGAAACTGTTTTGATATAAGACAAACTGTTCTGTTCATACTAAGATTTACAAAATTGTTTCTTATCTGGTGTGCACACTCTCTTACCACGAACACAAGAAGCCTCTGATTAGCCTATCCAATTTTGAACTGTCTGTAGTCAAATCTCGTGTCAATCTCTATGGCATGTTATCGACAACCACAAAACAATACGTCAGACAATCACAAGTAACGTGAGAGTTGACTGCTATTTTGTAGTTTAGATATTAAATCAGGGTTTCAGTGTACGAGGCTCAGCAATCTAATAATTAATTACGGAATAGCATTATTGTCATTACATGCATAAACTCACGCCGTTGTGCCATAGCCTAGGGTAGGCAGAAACTTCAGTAAGCCACCTGCTATGATCCTTATTTACTTATTTTTCTTCATTTACATTCATAGATCTGGTAGCTCCGCACTCGCCTTTCTTAAAAACATCACCAAATAAAAGCCATTTTTTCACAAATTGGTATTATTTGCAAATATGGCTTACGTGTCTTAGATTTGAGCAACCGCGGCACAATTTTTTCCTTCAGTATCGCAATCGCAATTACGAAATTAGGCTGTACTGCACATCTCTATAGTCTATACAATTTGCACCTGTAATTTCAACATAACCAATATTTTGTAACAAAACTTTGATTTAATACTCCATGGACACCCATGGAGTTTCTTGTCCACTTCTCACCATAGGAACCTACTACGCTCTGGAATGGGCAACTAATTTTATCTTTCTGACTGAAAATTTACAGTTTGAAAGTTCCTGTAAATGGTTTAATTAAGAGGAGTTCGAGTCTTCAGAGTAAACTGGAGTAAAGTTCTGTTTTGATTGTAATTTTGTCACGACCTATCTTTTTTCCGGCTTCAAGCACTTAACTTGTTGCTACATTATGTCACGTGTAGTATATGCTGCGATATGACAGGTCATCTGCAATGACATTTTGTCAAAAGGCCAGTTTATACGTTGTCCAAAATTATCTTCCCATGGGTACCGTGTGTGCTCTCCAATAAAACAGTACCTTCCTACTAAATTTCAAGTGCTAAGTAGCTCACTTGTGAAATTGCTTTCCGATTCTTTTCTACTCGTATAGAAGTTCTGTACCTTCAGCGCGTGTTTCGTGATGGAACAAAATTTAATGTTACGGGATACGGTTCTTGAGGATAGGGTTAAGAGTTTAAAAACTATAATAATTGAATATCTGTCACTGCTTCATTCTTAATGAAGTCTTCTTACCTATTGTGTGGTATAGAGTTTTATTCTAGGTGCATCGTCTTCACATAAATTTATATAATTAATGTATACAAAATAATGTAAAACATTCTAAAAGAATAATGAGGGAGTTTCTTGCCCATTTTTCGAAACCATACGAAAACTACCTTTTGGAAGGGGCGACTATAATCAATTCTTTTTTTTTGAGTAACTTTTTACGTTCAAAAGTGACATTTATATGCCTAATTGAAATAAATTATTTGACTTTGACTTTGAAATCTGGCCATTATCAAATCGAACTAACCCGCACTAGGTCCATGTGGAGGATTATGGCCTACCCCCCTTTCCCAGAGAGGAAGCCTGCGTCCCAGCAGTGGGAGCGTTACAGGCTGATTTATGTTAAATTACATAAAAGCTGAGAGGTGTCAAGGGACACCCGGATGGAACGAAGTTATGGAATGAACCTCACAAAGGCATGCCACTAATTAGTACCTGTGGTCGCTCATAGATGGCGTTATAATAAAAAAAATGTACCTCACAAAGGCATGCCACTAATTAGTACCTGTGGTCGCTCACAGATGGCGTTATAATAAAAAAATAAAAAGGATCGTTACAACTTTTGGTCCCAATTTTTTCCGTCTAGCCCTTTCGCAAAGGGAACTTCGTTCCAAAAAAAATCTTTGTCAATCCAACACTCATTCATACACCTTCTCTGTAAGAAAAGACATAGAATTGAGGTTTTTTATTCTCCACAAATGAGACCCTTTCTTCGCTCAATAAGCGGAATGATTACAGGCTCGTATCTTCAGAGCTCCCATGACCATATATTCGAATATCTAGTTGCTAGAGTACCTACAATCTATTGATTCAAAGCTGAAAGCGAAACTGTATATTAGAACGATAGTAGGTATACAATTTTCAATATTCTGAGAACTGAACTCAAATATTCCCACAAACACGAGCATAAACCGAGAACATGACCACATACACATATAAATGCGGATGTAAATTTATGATTCCTTGTAACATACACTATATCAAAAGCTTCCTGGCAATATTCATAAGTAAGGTAATTCAACATACTTTGGATGTCAACAAAGTACGTATACATTGGTAGGTACCTACTTTAAATTTTATGAGAATGGTGGAATATCACCTAAATGAGAATTATTTGGTACTGACATTGAATATAATTTTATGAATAATTTTGGTATGGAAACGATGGCATTTGGCGTTGTTTATGTTATTCAGATTTTACCAGGAATTTGCTTTGTTTGGTATGGAAGATACTGTTTATTGTTTTACTTACTGTATGTTTATTTAAAGAAAACGTGGTAAGATGTTTTGTTATAATATTGTCACATAATACAATGACTTAATAAAATAACTTCTTGATTTTCAAGAAAGTTTAAACTTTACCAAGATTGTTAATTGAATATTTTTATATTGTATTGTATTGTATTTATTTATTTCTCTGTATATGGTACATTAAGATCTTACATTATAACACTGTTTCACACATACTACCATTGCTGGTGTAGAAATATTCAAGAATAAGCTAGGTACATGCAAATCAGAACTAGGTTACTAAGTACATACATTATATGAATTTTATATAAAATTATGAAAATTTGGGTTAAGTTTGAATGTCAAATTAATGGACACTTCATACATTCATCAATAATGGATTATTTATAATGTCAAAATATTAATAGTTTATTAAAAAAAAATGTTAATCATAATGTCAGAAATATAAATCTATTTTGACATTATGTCAAAATATAAATCATAAAATCAAAGTAAATAAAAAAAAATTACAATGTACAAGAATTTATAATAATGTCAAAGTGCTAATGTCATCATTAATAAGATCATCGATATTAAGATTTTAATTTCAATATCAAAAAGTATGATTCAAAAATATATACATCTCAAACCTACTCATCTGCCTAGCCTTTTCCCAATTATGTTAGGGTCGGCTTCCAGTCTAACTGGATACAGCTGAATACCAGTATTTTACATGGAGTTACTAGGTCTATCTGACTTCCAAAATCTAGTTACTGGGTAACCACGATACCCCTTGGTAAGACTGGTTGTCAGACTTTCGGGATTCTGACAACCCATAACAACTGTCAAAGATCTAGAAATGACATCCGGGATCAACAGCTTAACGTGCTTTTCGAGACACGGAGGGGTCTTGGTATGTAAAGATGGATCTTAAACCAACTAATTGTTTTTAATATTATAGTATGGAATGCAATAAAGTATTGAGTTACTATGAGACGCTCAAGAATAATTTGGTAGTTTACGCAGCGAGGACACACACAGCTGAAGTAACATTGACAAGTTACGTGGTAAACTGGCTGCTCATAAAGTAGAGATCGTTATATTCCGAAACTAGGTGGTTTATCCCGAAACATACATATATGTACTTAAATAAATTAACTTCTAGTAACATTAGATACAGTTATCCTTATAAGTTAAGCTGAAAACCTCCTCCGTCAAAAATTCAAAACATTTTATTTCACATCAACCAACAAGGGCACTTATGAATCGCCAAAAGCTAGGTGCACGGTTCCAATTGGTCGTTTCTTACGAAGAAGAGCCGACAAGAAACTCCACGGTTACTCTTTTAAAAATAATTGGCTTTTACAATATTTTCAAATAACATTGTTAATAGGTATGGGAGAAGAATGTAGGCCTTTCAACAAGTACCAGGTACTTAACAAAATAGAATAGAAAATGATTAACAGATCTACAGTCCACTAAGCATACAACGTTCACTTACTACTTTGCAGAGTCCGACAGGGACCATAATGATTTCAATAATCAAACCTATATTCAAGCAGATACATGATTTGATTTAATAGTCTTTTTAAAATCTCACCAAAGTTAATAACTTTTCAGATTCAGATTTAACCCTCTTTTAGAAAACTCATAATCGGAAAAATATGCCATTTCATTTGACCGCAATTCCTACTAATGAAAGTCATAAAACACAGTTGTTTTTTTCCGACTCGTCGCGCGTCGGCTACTATTGTTCGTTGAGGATGAGTTGACAAACTGCACTATATTGCACTGTTGGTGACACCTGGGAGTTAATGAGAGAAGATAATGCTTTAGTGGTAAAATTTTGCATAGGTAAAAATAATGGTAGGTAATAAGGCGAACTTATGACTCAAGGCATTATCTGCTAGTCAATTGTACCAGAACACCCGATTTTTAATCGAAGAAGAAGATATTGAAGACACTGTTTCTTATCTTCTAAGTGCTGTGGCCATTGTGAGCTTTTCCTGTAATGAAATGCTACCAGTATTTCTGGAAGAGTACCTCCAATGTTTTCATCTTCTTGTGGGTATCGAGGCAAATAAGAGATTAAGTTAACAGGAACGATTTCGTTGAATAGAATAGAATAGAATAGATATATACAGGGTGGCAGGGACATCGACGCGAAGCCGGTTACCATGGATTCAGTACATGATTCCGAACCCCCCTGCGTTAGAATTTTTCTTCGGTTATTTAAAAAAAAATCAGCTGCTCCATACATTTTGACCGCGTAGGTATTGCACTTTTCTATGAAACAGCAGATTTTTTTTTTAATAACCGACGAAAAATTTCAACGCAGGGGTGTTCAGAATGATGTACTGAATCCATGGTAACCGGCTTCGCGTCGATGTCCCTGCCACCCCGTATAGATTCGTTGTTGCGGGAAATCCTAAGGGGAGACAGTGGGCCCCGGCAACGAACAGGCAAGGGAAGGAACACGGGTGGGTTTTAGTCATTAAGAGTTTGACTCGCCCTGCCGCTCCGCCCAGAGCGGAAGAAGTCATTTGATGATTTCCCATCCAAAAAAAAAATAGGAAGGATCTCGTTTGATATTAACAATACACATGCCAAGAGTGGTGATTAAAATAAAAGGAATTCACAGTTTACAAAGCGTTCATTTAAGACCGGTCCAGTAGCGTATCTTTACAATCTAAAATAATGAAGATACAAAAAGCTCAGAAAAATTGTTATTCCTTCCAAAGTGTTAAATAACTTTGCTCACCAAGCCAAGCAAACTTAGGTCCTGAACTGGGAAAACCCTAGCATGTACAAAATAACAACAAGAACGTAGCTAGACGAGGCGAAAGAAGCGTTTAAACGCCCACTTAAACAATCTAAACAGACCACAAGAACTAGCAAGCGAAGCAACTTGCTTAAGCTATTAGTCGCTTCAGGAAAAATGAAATACGCGATGCCGTAATAGCCCAACAGCTGAGGTATAATATTGGTAAGATAGAGACCGTAAATTCTAACCCCACCCGATGTAATATTGACTTGAATTCACACCTATGTAAACAAGCGGTTTTACTCGTATCCTAGGGGAACTATTTCTGTTCTATATTCAGATAATAGTATTCAATGTGCTTATCCAGAATTTGGTCTGTCTGTATCTCTATTTTTATATTAATTATTAAATTTAGTTATAGCGTGTTTGAGTTACATACAAATATCTCCAAAAACATTTTTTTTTTTTTAACTTTGCTCACACTCGGAATATCTCCTATATTGTGGGTGCGTTTACAAACATTTAAACTTTCATACACAACCCGAAACAACTACTTGTAGGTCAAACAAACATTTGTTCCGTGCGGGAATAGAACCCGCGACACGCTGCGCAGCAGTCAATCGCTTAACCACTGCGCCAACCGTGCCATCACACTACACTAGTACTCGTATACATCATCATAATATACGTCATGTTAAACTATTAGTAGGATTTAATTTGGAGAATTAACTGGTATGCTAGAAATGAATATTCAAATTCAAATTCAAATTCTTTATTTCAGACATTGAGTCCATATGACGGTGCCAGTAGTCTTAATAATACAGAACAATTTGTACAAAAAATCCTTTTCTCCAAGACATATCCAATATTAACACAGAGCTCCATTACAATCTTATTACCTACATAATACGAAAACCTAAGGCGAGTCCACAGTTTTTTGTTACCTCGGCTCACCTCGTCTTTATGCCGTGCCGAATACCAAAAAGGTTTTTAGTCGGCAGGTGTGCGTGTCGTCCACATTGTCCGGTTGAGCTCGCCTGTCCGGTATACGTACCGTTGGATGTCATTTTCTTGTTTTTGAACCTTGTCGACTGTGGTGCAAGTTGAAAGTTTTGGCTAGAAAAAAAAACGGCACACGTTTTAAATGCACAACAATTAAACCATGGGCCGCCCAAATGCACTTTGTAAATTGTTTTCGGTTTTGCGGTGTTAAAAATATGGAAAGTCGACTGAACGTTTGTTCGTGTCAACCATAGTAATTTTGTTACCCGTAATTTTGAATCTGTGATAATTATCTTTTAAACTTTTCATTTAAATGATGTGATGTCAAGGCTTATTTTAACGTAAATAAAATTCTCAATTTAAATGACATATTTTATTGGATAAGGATTAATAAAATACCGGTCAAAATAGCTTCAGAAATAACAATGAAATTTTAAGCAAATTCTGAAAGATAAAATCGTTATTGTGGGTCATCCTTAGAAGATAGACATATGCCTTTGCGGATTTTTTTATAACTCTTAAGATATACAATCTGTAGAACATAAATTTTATTTATCTCTAACGGTTTCCGCTGCGCACGCCACTAAAGCTCCCAGTCGGCATGTTTTTTTTTCCCGACATTTTCAACAATAACATCGTGCATGCAACAAGGATAATCGTTAAATGTTAAATTATCTGTAGTGCTAAATAACTGGAAACTGTACAAAAAGTGAAATCTTGTGTTTAGTACTAACAATAAAATGGGCAGCAGAAAAGCTGGTTATTAAAAATAAAAAGTGTTTTTGTTGCCAACCTAATACCTATTACTCGCTGGCGTTTGTGCCTCAACCCCTTATATCCTGGTTCTCATGTTAAGGGATTTTGTCTGCTTACAACGTAACACTGTTTCATACAAGGCTTTAAGCAGATAAACACAGGGATTGGCCCGGGTTCCGTTGGAAATGATATTTTTTTGGCTGGTTTGTTATTTTTTTGGCAGTATCCTGACCAGTGATAATACTTCCATCAACCGCAAATCTAAGTACAACCAGCTTATAAACCCGTTTCATTTCATTTTTCTCGTGTAACAAAGGATTTTTTTCGGTGTTTTTCTATTAGGGCTTCAAGGTTCGTGAGGAAAATAGGTTTTCGTTAATAGAATATGAAGCAGGTATCTTTCCAACGTTTTTGTTTGCACGTGCCTCAATACACGTGTCACAAATAATATTGGAAAATTATTATGTAGGTTCACGTTGTATTATGTGTATGGTAACAGACGATGACCCATTTAAAGAACTCATAATCTGGGTGCAATAAAAGAGCTTCCATGAAGGCGCTCCCACAACTCTACTAGAACAATTTATGGAAATTGTTCTACTAGAGTCACGTCACGCCTGTCTGCGGGAGCGTTTAGTGATGAAACTGTCTGAAGTCTTGCATACCTTGATTAACCCCACTTCCAATTTTGCTCATGTACAGTCTAGTGGTGTGACCGTCAAACTGCCAAGTCATAGGCCATGAGTTCGATCCCAAGGCTATCACTATTTCGGATTCATGTGCGTATTGTATAATAAATAAAAAACGGTGAAGGAAAACATCGTGAGAAAACCTGAGGAATATTTCTCGACGGCATGTGAAGTCTCGTCAGAGGCCCATGGGCCGCTTTAAAATTCTGACACCAAGTTAGTCACTTTGCACACGAAAAGAATAAGAATTTTGCTGATGAACTTATCCTTTAACCACTAAGAAACCATTTGCCAATTGCCGGAATAATTAAAAACGAATAAAGAAATACTATTCATTTATAAATCATGAAATATTCCTAAAAATTATGGTTATAGTATCCATTTGCAAAGTTGAAATCAAAAATCATTTATTCAAATGAAGTTCACAATCAGTACTTTTTTTAACGTAAAAGTACAAAGACAGTCACCCAAAACACCTGCCCTTCACCACTTCCTAGTGCTTTAACAGGGAATATGAAGAACATTATTTTGATTTACAAGAGTGTCCATAGAGTTTTTGCCCGTTCTTTTAGATAGGAACCTACTACGCTTTGGAATGGGCAACTAGCTTCATCTTTCTGACTAACCGACTCCTTGACAATTCAAAAATGCCTGTCATTGGTTTAATTAATATAAAATGCTTGATGATTTGAGTTCGTAGCGACACTTTAAACTCAATAGTTTGAAGTGGTGCCATAACCTCCTCAAAATTAACTGATTACCCTGTTGCTTTGCAAAAGGTTCATTCCACAAAGTCTAATGTATTTTTTTTTTCCAGGAGTAGTTACATCACCGGTAGCAGCGACCGTGACGCGGGTACCAGCGATAGTCGGCGGTGAAGCAGACATGCCGTGTGACATCAGACCTCCCATGCACAACGACAGTCTTCTGCTCGTTGTGTGGTACCGAGATGACAATCCTGTTTACAGGTAAGTGGACTAGTACCTTCTTTTACTAACAGAATCACTCTCATGTTTTAGGGAGATAGGTAGAAACCAGACCGCTAAGTAATACGATCCATACATGTTTTTTTTCGCTTCGTCTACGTTCAGTAACTTCGGTGAGGACATCGACTTAAAAACTGATGCTAGACAAAAATGACCTACGCTGATATTATCATATCTGATCTCAATTAAAATGACTTTATTTCATTTGAACTATAAGAATTAAGATTTAGCATAGACCCAGGAATAAGCGATGCAACTGACAGACGAGCCAGTAGATGTTTAGAAGCAACTTTTGACAACAGCTGTCAACTTTTGAGTAGTCGTAGGTACCCGTAAAAAACGAAAATGAATATTTCTGTATTAACATCATCATAAATAAAGCAATGTTTATTTTATATTATTTTTAAATCCTCCCAAATAGAAATAGCCCAGCTCCACAATTAATAGTTTAATAAAAAAATTATTCCACAATAAACAATAGAAAGTGGTTTGTTTTGTCATCGCAATTGGACGTTCAATTGTTTTCCAATTTCATTCGAGCATAGAGTGTTAATTACAATTATTGTTTTCCGATCTAAAAACATAGACCGCTAATTATCAGATGCCCTGGCATGAATGCGCGATGTAAACCTCACGTAAATTTTAAGGATTTATTGATTCGAAAATACAACTATCCTAAAGCACTTTAATTTTTTGTGACAAGCACGATCACTCACATAAATGAATATAGTTTAAAAACTTAGCAAACATTATCATTGAATCGAGTGTTTTCAATTTTTTTATCGTACTAATTTAAGTTACGGTAAGGGTGCACTAGTCGACGGCTCAAAGTTGATGGAGGGCGTGACTAATATGCATGCTAATTAGTCTAATAATTATTTATTTATTTAGTGAAATAGACTATGATTTATAAAGAAAACGAGCGCGTAAAATTTCATGAGCAGACCTTTGGGCGTATAGATATTAAGGAAAAACTACTGGATGTATTTACTCAAAATAAAACTATTTGAACTTTTAAATAATTATTTACTACTGTATGGTTGCTATTTTGAAGTTTTTTTACGACATAAGTTATTTATTTACGCCCAAAGATGAGTTAAAATTAGTGTTGAAATATGGAAGTTTCGGCGTTCAAAAAGTTATAGTTTGTAAGATAATTTTAGACACTAACATAATGTGGACCTTTGTAGTATGTAAATAAAAGATTTTTTATTTTATAACTTTCAAACCAATTTCTTTTTCCAATTTTGCTTCCATACAGGGCTAGATAATGACAACAACAACAAAGATGTATATAATTTTTAATTTTGAACGTACAGCATCAAAGCGGACGGGTAATCACCGTACTAGATTTAAAATGGAAGAATGACCGACTAGCGTACCTTTAGCTCCACGTGTTCGTTCTAGGTCAACTGTTTTACATCTTCTGCTTACAGCTAGGTAAGTATCAATTACCAACTTGGTCGTTTGCAATATTCTACGAAGAAAGCTTCGAGGTAATAAATTGATTCTTAAAGGGCTGTCTATAAGTGGCAATAATGTTGTCGTTGATATAGTTACAATATTCTACTCGTTTATATTGCGGAGTTGTTAGAATAGATTGGAGGTTTCTATTTATAACATTGAAATATACATTATAATCTACACGTTTATCTAGTAGTTTTTTATTATTAGAGCTATATTTATTGGTTTCGTATCTGACTGATTATGAATTGACAGAGTCACTTTTAACATGTCTTGAAAACACCGGCATCTCATAGAACCAAAAATTCGAAGACATGTGACATAATATACCCGCGTGCGCACTCCTCGCCTCTCACAGAGACGAGGCATATGTCCCAGCAGTTGGAACATTATTGACTGATTATACTGTTAGCGCATACTATTCATAATCTCATCTTCTCTATAAGACGTCAAGCGGCCGAGCCTTTTCCCAATGTTGGGGTCGGCTACCAGTCTAACTGAATGCAGCAGGCTGAATATCAGTATTTTATCTGGAGCGACTGCCTATCTAACCTCCACAACCCAGGACGCATAGCATGACAACAAGAGTAACGGGTTTTGTCGACGAAAAAATAGAGAAAATGACAAAAAAAACAGTCACACCAAGCACATAACAACTTTGTACAATATTCTGACAAATAAATGCTTTCTATTCTTCTTTTCTATTCACAATCTGTCATTTTCTTCCGTCGACAAACCCAGTTAAATAAAACCCAGTAAAGCGTAGGCTTTACTGGGTTTTATTTATAAGTATTAGTTCTATTGTGTCATTGGTATCTGTACTAAGATGAAGAAGTAAAAGGAAATTGTTGCTCAAAATGTCATTACTCCACAGGTTTATGAGCCTTAAATAGTACCCGAGAATAAAACTATTCGAATCTAGTAAAACACATGGCTCTTGAAACCATTACCAAAAACACCTCGCTCCAGTCGTTTAGGAGACAAATGCTAAAAGTTATTCGCTAGAGGCTAATAATGATATTAGCTGGCTGCCGAGGGTGTAATTAAAACATTTATGTAGTACATAAAACGAAGTTTCTCAACGTCGAAGTTTCAAGTTTTGGAAACTGATACGAGGACACGGTTGGTGCTTTTGCTAATCAATGAAGTAATTTTAGATTTAACCCAAGTATCCTAGAAGGTGGGTAATGTTTTGTAGGTTTATTTAAGAGCGTTTACATCGTACGGCATTTCATACAAACTTTCAAGCCCTTGTTTTTTGAAATGACTGAACCGATTTTAATGAAACTTCCTACGTATAAAAGCATGTTCTTAACTTACTTTTTAAGTCTTTGTATCCTGCATATGCGTATGAAATTTCATTAAAATCGGTTCAGTCATTTCGAAAAACAAGGGCTTGAAAGTTTGTATGAAATGCCGTACGACGTAAACGCTCTTAATAAGTATGTTACGAAGTTTACCTTACTCAAATAAGTACTAAAATAAAAATTAGAATATGAAATGGATATTGTGGTCTCAAAAATCTACAATCGCTCAAAATGATAGTTGCTTACAGGAATTAATGAAAATTTTCCGTGTGTCTTGGGTTTTAGGTGCATTTTGAGAGCGGTAC
This sequence comes from Conistra vaccinii, assembly GCA_948150665.1. NCBI lineage: Eukaryota > Metazoa > Arthropoda > Insecta > Lepidoptera > Noctuidae > Conistra > Conistra vaccinii. Next base: position 3,507,530 of record OX411324.1, read on the forward strand.
ATGTTCTTGCGATCGAAAATTTAGATCTAAATCTCATAGTGTAAAAGAAACAACTCCTTTCATAGGTTGTCAATACTTAAGTCATTATACTTATGTAGTCTGAGCAAGCATTAGCCGTTAACGTCAACGTTCTTAAAACACTCTAGCAATGATGTGAGACGTTTTATGTGTTTAGAAGGAACTTTAATACCTGCCCTGCGTATTGTCAGAAAGTAATTTGATTTTTTTTTCATTTTCATATCGCAGTTCAACCTAGAAGGTTGCGGCTGCTTAACCGGACTTTCCTGTGGGTGCCTCAATAAATTAAGGCCTGCAGCCATGGCATAATACTTAGAAACGAAGCGATTACTCGCTAAAGGCACCCCCTGTGGGGTATGGACTCCAGCTTAGGGCGTCGCTGGGGGAGGATAGCAAGGGACAAGGTGGATCAGATTAATATATATATAGTGGTACCAGGTTTTACCACCAACGGGCCTGTTAACCACCAGACCATCTCAATATTTATATACTTTCATAAACATTATAACGGAGAAGGGTATGTGTCTCTTATTATCAGCCATATTTTAAGTACTGTGTGGGTACTAACGGTACTAATGGGTAGTGTTGATTATTGCGCAATAGAAAAGCCGTTTCTGTTCCATTTTTTCAGTTCAACAATACTCATTGTGTTATTTACGTTGTTGAGCAGATTTTTTTTTCGAACCTATGAAGTAATGGATTAACAATCTCTTTCAAAACGACGAAATTCTGATTGATCGTGTATTACGTAATTAGGCTGCTGATCAAGTTATAATTCACGATCACATTAATCACACTAGCATTTCACACACTGTAGGTGCACGATACAACTATTCAAAACGCATGACAGTTACTATACGTCTTCATTGCTTGACGGCCACCCATGAAGTTTGCTTGGCTCCTGCCAGTCCGAGCGTTATGTTGTAGACTGTCGAGTCACCGCCTCCACCAGGCGGCGCTGGCGTCCCGATAAGTCAACTTGGTAACGTATTTCCGACACATATATGTACCTAAATGTGTGTAGATCATTATGTTGTATCGACCCTGTTTGTTTTTATTCACCCTACAAAAATACCCCTCTACATTATGAACTCAATAAATCTAGAACATTTTTCCCAACATAAATGACACTGATATATTGCACCAGTCAACTTTACATGCTGTGAATGCAACAAATCCTCATTTAGTCGAAGATTTATAGTGTCAAATACCACGGGGGCTATGTGGTTGGCATTTTAATAACGTACCATGAATAATATTATACGTAAATCACTTATATTGAGCGTAACAACTGTGTTTATTTACCTACATTGTTTTATATTACGTCACGTCTTGGACTGAAAAAATGTTTTGACGTTATTATAACTTAGGCCGCTTGCCCATTGGTCGGTATTTTACCGCGCAGTACTGTACAGTACTGCGCGGTACTGCTTATGTTTCCTCACTGGTCGGTAAGCACTCTGTACCGAATCGGTACTGCACACAGATATAGATATACCTAGATAGCGCAAGAGCATCTACTTCGCGTGCCCGAACGTGGCTCAGTGTGTCTCATTTTATATAATACAGTATATGGTCTGCGCCTGTCCGCCGCGCTAGTCGGACATAAATAATAAAATAGAAAATGCCTATATTCGTAATACTTTATAGCTTTTTACTGGGAACGGTTTATGTGACGTTGAGTGTTAACAGGTTATGACAATCGAAACAAGTGATACTATCGTATATCGCTTCAGTTTCATGGTATAGGCGCTTTGATCATTTTTCAAAAATGCCACGCATGGTTTTCATACAGATCGTGATACTTGCCTTATCTAGGTATTATTATATATCTATATCTGTGTACTGCACTGCTTTCATCTAGAATTCCAAATTCAAATTAATTCAATTAGTACGAGAGAGCATTACCAACATTTTTGCCTTATCGTTTTACGAACAAAATCGTATAAAATAGATTTGGTTATTCTTAAATTCAAAAATCCTATTTTCAGAAATTTTCCGCGTCACATCTTCTGACCTGACCGCATTTTTAAATATGTCGATAATTCTTTTTTATCATGTTTAAAAATGATAGATTTTACATACCGAAAACACCATTTTCAGAAACCAGTAGCTTCGAGTACGTACCCAAGAGACCATTAATTGAGAAAATTAAATTTGAGGCAAACAATAAAACCCATAGCAATCCATCTGAAAATCTTGTTTTCTGGTGAACATTGGTCAGTTGATTCGAATACGTCATTTTTGGAAATGTGCTCAGGCCACGTTTGACATTGCGTGTCAAACGTGGCCTGAGCAGTGACGCAACGGAAATATCTGAAAACAAACTTTTTAGTAATAAAATTACGAAATCTTTGTATATTTTTATTATCAGACACATTGTGATGAAACCGTCTGCCAATTTTTTTTGACATAGCAGAAATAGGCTCCCATAAAACTGTAACGTTTCTGACCGGTACTGCCCACGGAGTCGGGTTCAGAATTATCAAAACGTAAAGATTTTTTTACAATTATTCCCGTAAAACGATGTGACATGGTTTTGGTCATGGGCTCTCGTACTATATAATTCACTTGTTTTTGGATTTTCCCCAGTTTCTGAATGAATTATCCCTAAATTTCCCTAAAAAATTTTCAAATTTCCTTGGTTTAATGAGCATGATTATAAATAATAGGGTAATGGCACAATTAACATGGTAAATTAAAATTTGATGAATTGCATTCATTATGAGTTTGGATTGCGGGAATAAATCGGTGGTTGAATAAATCGAATCCTTTAATAAATCGGTGGTGCCATAGAGTCAAGTAATATATTGGGTGATGCCTACTATAAACAATAAGGTTACCAACTTAAATTCATATTAACCCCTAAATTCCCCAAATCCCTGTCAAAATAAAATATCCCTAAACCAAACTTGAGAAAAAAGAGAAAGGAGAAATCCCTAAAAGTGGAAACACTGCGCGGTAAGCTTCCAGTACCGATGCAGTAAAATGCGTGACGTCACGCAGTACCGAAACGATATCGCCCCGCACACTTACCGACCAGTGGGCAAGCGGCCTTACCCTTTTTTTTTGAATTTATTATAAAAACCCTAGCTTCGAGTAAAATATGTCGGCCATTTTAGTCGCATTGTAATATTTTGGTAGTAGAAGCCATCGTAATTGCGGGCGACGAATGTGGAGCTGTAACGAGAAGAAATATAAAATACGTATGCGAATTACTGCATAAAACAATTCAGATTGTCGTTTTTTCTATCGGTTCATAATATGAGAATGCAAAGAAAGTCTTATGACTACTACACATGCCGGCGGCATGGCCGTCGGCTTTTGTCGCGCGGCACGTGCCTCCGGCTTCTGCGCGTTCATTTCCTTTGCGTTTGTTTGTGCGGCTTTGTGCGGCAGTGCCAGGCGCGCCCGGCGGCGGCCAGGCCGGCCGGCACTGTGTGTAGTAGCCATTAGAATTCGTTCTTGTGGTAGACTGTTGCCAAAAAAAAAGTAGTCATCATCTACCTAGCCTTTTTTCAACTATTTAAGCTAAATACCAGTATTTTACATGGAGCGACTGCCTATTTGACCCCTACCCCCCCGATACGATAATACGATACCCCTTGGTAAAACTGTTTGTTAGACTTTCGGGCTTCTGACGACCCGTAACGACTGTCAAAGATCTACGAATGACAGCTAGGACAAACAGCTTAACGTGCTTACTAAGGCACGGAGGAGTCTTGGTATGTAAAGATGGTCACCCATCCACGAACCAATCGTGGCAAGCGTAGCTTAACCTGATCAACCGGCCCGTGCAACCCAAAAAAAAAAATAAGATCTGGTAGTTACTGGTAAAGACACAATCTTTGTCTCTCGTCTCATTCGAGGTAATTTATATTAGTATAAGACTCATTTATGGCAGTAATTCCCTATTTTTGTCGTGAATCTTATTCATAACAACTTCATACAGGTAATTAGAAAAATTGGTTTAGGTTTATAGGTTTAATTATATTTTTATTATCTCATATAATAATAATATATAACCTAATTATAGGAATAACTTCTCTTCAAATAAGTTTTGTGCATGAATATTCTGATAAAAATATAATAATGATGATAATTACGTTGTATTTTTTTATATATTTACAATACCAAATTAGAACTTTCTATTAGTATTTTCAAGGTAAAATATCTATACTGAAACTGCAAAACAGAAAAAAAAAATTAAAAACTTACATCTATAACGAGTTATTAAAAAATAGACTACGCGGATAAATTAGCAGGAAAATTCTAGTATGTTTTTTTGCAATTTGCAGGTCAGTGTCAGATTGTATCTCAACTCGCAAGATCAAAAAATGATTCGCGACCATTACAAATATGTATTTACAGAATTATAATCATTAATACATCTCTTCAAGTTAGATTTGTTCAGAACAAATCTGTTTCGGGAAAGTTCTTATGGAAAATCTAATCAAATTGCAAAAAATCAATAATTTGAATTTCGCGGACTACCACTGTGAATCCACCTTAACGCGTCGTTTATGTGTCGCCTTTGAGATACTGTGACATCCTGGCTACTCATTCTCGATTCGAGTTTGTAACTCTCACTATGAGAAGCGTCGTGCATGTTGGGCCTAACTGTCAAAGAATCGAATTAATAATAAGTTGTTTTTTCTGTCTTTCTTGGTCTTTTACAGTCGTTACTAGTAGTCAGAAGCCCAAAAGTCTGACAACCAGTCTTACCCAGTTACTGGATTGTTGAGGTCAGATAGGCAGTCGCTCCATGTAAAATACTTGTATTCAGCTACATCCGGTTAGACTGGAAGCCGACCCCAGCATAGATGGGAAAAGGCTAGGCAGATTGAATAAGTTTATTTATTTTCTCTTACAATGGCTTTGGAGGGACTAACAGTTACTTATCAGTTTTGAACTATAAAAATTCACATTGTGAAAGCTGGTGCCTGAAGTGGGTTTTAGAAAAAAAAACTGTATTACAGGTCACCAGGCCCCACTTAGTGGTATCATACAAATAAACAGGCAGGTTACATGTAATTCCAAAACAATGGAGACAAAAAATAAATAAATTAAAAGAAAAAAAAGACAATAACCCAACAAAAGCAGTCAGAAGGTGAAGGGAATGGTCGTGAATATTTAGGTGAATGGAGGTGAATATGTATGTGAATGGCGGTGAATGTGTAGGTGAATGAACACAGTATCTAATCATTAATAAGTATTTTTTACCTACATAGCTTTAATCCCACATGAAACTGTAATTCTTCTTACGTTTATTAATTTTGCTCTATTTTGATTCACAATATTAATATTCTCGCCATATTTTCTACCACTGCATATACAGTTATTCACCCACCTACCTAGACTACGTGCAAAAACTGACAACCATCTACTTTTAGAAACCTGTGTCTAGGTAAACAACGAACTTTCATCCTATGCTATCGCTAGTCTGAAAGTTATGCATTTTTAATATTAGTTTGCGTTTCGTTCCACCAAAAAAAACGCAACATAAAATAATAAATAAAATTGTAAAATAAGTAATGCATAAAAAAAAAAAAATTAGTTTCTTGATTCTTATATAATGTAGTTTGGATATGGATTAGTACCTATGGATAACGCTTACATAAGGATTCGAAGTAAAAACTTACTTCTAATGATAATTTCCCGAAATAGAGGCAGTTTGAACAAGTAGTGTGAACCAAATTCATTACCTATATTAATCCTGTTATGTCGTGCTTTAGTTATGTAGAATAAAATCTATGTTTAAGTAATTCTACACAATATTTTATCGCAGAGTTTTCCGCCTACACTTAAGACTGAGCAGTGGTGGCCCAGTGGTAACTGCCCCGACTTATTTATTTATTTATACTTCAAGCACTTATAGAGAGCAGTGGTGGCCCAGTGGTAACGGCCCCGGCTTACGAGTTGTAGGTCGTGGGTTCGAACCCAAGCAGGTGCTTTACTTTGTGTAAATAATTTCATCACCACTGCTCTCAAAACGGTGAAAGAAAACATCGTGAGGAAACCGGCATGTCTTAGAACCAAAAATTCGAAGACATGTGACATCTACCAACCCGCACTGGGCCCGCGTGGTGGATTACGGCCCACTCCCTCTCACAGAGAGGAGGCCTGTGTCCCAGCAGTGGGAACATTAATAGGATGATGATGACTTAAGACTATCTTACTATAACATCAAAAGACCGTGTAGTGGAGGTCTTCTTTGTCTTTGTGTTTAGAAACCTTTGCTTGTACAACCCTCCTGCTAGCAGGACTCCGGGTGATATAACATTAAGAATTGCCAAACTCAAGTGGCTGTGGGCAGGGCACATTGCTCGCAAAACAGATAGTCGATGGGGCCGAAAGGTTCTGCAGTGGCGACCGCGTACCGGAACACGTAGCGTTGAGGGGACTCCCACAAGGTGGACGGATGACCTTGTGACGGACGCAGGAATCCTTTGGATGCAGGAAGCATAGAACCGATCGAAGTGGCGGAGCTTGGGGCAGGCTATGTTCAAGAGTGGACGACTTTCGGCTGAAATCATGATGATGAGGTAATAAGTTAGAAGGCGACGTTACGTACTTTAGTTACATAACCAAATATGACCAAAAATATCGTTCTTATGATCTGTCCTATAATTAATTGAATTTAACTACAGCCAAAATACTAAATACTTACACATTATATTTTGAACAATGGAGTAAAGATAAGTATATTTTTTTGTTTCTCTCCACGTTCAAGATACAACGCCTTACTGAAAAATTAATACTGGAAGCAAATAAAATGAACATTTAACGCGTTCCACAGTTACAAGATCAATACCTGCAATGGAACGTAACAGTCAAACAAAAGTGAAGTACAATTAGCTACTGCACAGAACGAACGGCCAACTTTGCAGCTACGGCCAATTTCAGAGAACGAATTTTGTAAGTCACCGACAGAAGTACAAAAGTTCCCGTACAGTTCAGTCGCAAGCGATTCTGTAATTAAAAATTCTAATTAATCCTCCGGCGTTTTCGGATGAACGATTACTGCAGGTGGTGGAGGTATTTTGGTATAATCGTTTGGTACAATTAAATGCAAATAGATCTGAGAATGCAGGTTTTAAATCTGTTGGAACTAGTTTCTGGAGTGTAAAAGAAATCTAGAATAGAATAGAAGAGTTCTTATCGCTAAAACCAATCTTTTACAGACAACGTTTGGATGGTTTAAAGGGAGAAGGAGAGACAATAGTAAGTAGTCAGTGGTGTACCATTTACATAACTATAAAATAAAATACATGTAGGTGAACGATTCCACTGCACTGAGAAGGTACTGCACTATTATAACCTCAAAAGATTCGTAGAATTACATCGTAATTTTGCCTCAAGAGTGATAGAGTACAGGAATTAATAAAAATAGAAGCACTTAAAAGCACTCAAAAGATTGATCGAGTATCGAGAGTGTGGCCATAAAAATTGTAAAAGTTACACGTGACAATATTCTTTAAAACCGTCGTTTTAACCAAAGTAATTCAATCCTCGACTGCCTCGTTGGTCTGGTGGTAGCAAGCGCTACTGCTGAGCACTTGGTCCTGTGTTCGATCTCCGGGTCGGGCAAAGTGTTATTGGGTTTTTCTATCTAGAATTTCTCAGTAGCAGCCCGGAGTCTGGATTCGTGCCCGGTTGATGGCAATAGGCTCGTCCCCTATTACATGGGACTTAAAACATAACTGGCGACATGTGGGTGTGCCTGCTACAGGTTACACCTCTGCCCAACCCTTCGGGGAAACGTGATATTATGTTATGTAATTCAATCCCTACAATTCTTATTGCGAACTAATGCTTAATATCAGACCAACACTAAAGGTACCCCTAAAATATACTAGACAAAAAGCTATGAATACAAATCAAGCAGATAGCAGACAAAAAGCATTGTACCTACTTCACATTTGACCCTGAACACTTGAAATCTTCAACAAAAGCTTTTTAGGTGTAAGTGAAGGATAAGTGGGAATTTACCCAAATTCTAGCGAGACAGGGATGAAAAAATAAAGTGACTTTTAGATACCCGCCGTAGCGTAGGTCCCTTAGAACTTGACCTTGAAAATATACCCTTGGCTCTTGTAATTCTGAAAGGGTGAGGTATGTTGAAGTCATAAATCGCCGATGACTTGAGATAATGTTTCAAAAAGTAAGGAGCCTTTATAAGCCTGAAAAGCGTTACAACAGCTGCAAAAAATTAAGGTTCGATGTTCAATTTTCAGGTCTGGTTAAGTAGCTATAACTTGGGATTATCTCTCCACAATCCAGATTAATACAATGTTAGGTCTTCTTACAAAATAAAGTTATTAAATTCTTGTATTCATAATTTATTTACCTACCTCGATTTTTTCCTAACAATTTCTATGTCGATGGGTTCTTGTTTAACCTGATTAGAATGATGAATAATCAATAATTTAGTGCAATACACAACAATATTTCATAATTTAATTTAGTGATATTGACAAATAAACTATAATAATATTTGACGGCTATTTGCGACATTGCCAACTTTCTGAATAAGCATAATAAAGAGAGGAGGCCTGTGTTCCAGCAGTGGAAACACTCTAGGCTAGAATGTTTCCACTGCTGGGACAAAGGCCTCCTCTCTGAGAGGGAGTGAGCCGTAATCCACCACGCGAGTCCAGTGCGGGTTGGTGGATGACACATGTCTTTGAATTTTTGGTTCTAGGACATGCTGGTTTCTTCACGATGTTTTTCTTCACCGCTGCACCGGTTTGAAAGCGATGTTGAAATAATTTACACAAAGTAAAGCACCTGTCAGGATTCGAACCCACAGCCTCAACTTGTAAACAAACCAACAAACTTAACTTGGTACTCGAATTTCGCGTAGCGGAACATGACGCGTGCCAGTTGAATTGAACTACTGCTGTTTCGCTGCTACGGTTGCGCAGCGGAGATGTGCTGCTGGCGTTAACTTTAACTTACTGAATGAACACCCTTCACCACAGTAGCACACCTCCGCCGCAAAACTGTAGCAGCGAAACCGCAGTAGTTAAATTCATCTGGATCGCGTCATGTTCCTCTACTTGAGTTCCGCTACTCGAATTTCGCGTACCTAGCGGAACATGACGCGAGCCTGTGCTACTGTCGTAAATACCTATCTGCTATTCGTACGCATTACAGTCCGCAACGATTTTCAACACTTCTCATTTCCGCAATTCAGTACAATCATCGAGCCTTTTGTTCTCAACGTCAATAAAAGTGCGTGTGAATGATGTGTGGCGTTGTTTTCTGTTTACACCAGTTTAACGCGTACGGCAAACACGAAGGGAAACGAGATCGTAAAGTTTTGCTCAGTCCCTGATACGATCAAATGGAATGCCTTTGGTCTAGTGTTCAGGGTTTTGAGGCACTTTACTTCATGATTTTGGTAAGAATAATTGTTTAGGCTTTAACGGTCAGGTAATTGAGAGAGAAGAGTTTAGGTCCCGGCTGTCATTCACGGATCTTTGACAGTCGTTATGGGTAGTCAGAAGCCCGAAAGTCTGACCATCAGTATTACCAAGGGATATAAAAAAAAAAACAAAAATATTTTATTTCACATAAACCAACAAGGGCACTTATGAAACGTCAGAAGCTAGGTGCACGGTTCCAAATGGTCGTTTCCTATGGAGAAGAGCCGGCAAGAAACTCCACGGTTACTCTTTTAAAAATAAATTGGTTTTTACAAAGGATTTTTTAAAATTTCAGTGATAATAGGTATGAGAGGACAGTGTAGGTCTATCAAAAAGTACCAGATACTTAGCAAAATAGAAAATGGACGACAGATATACAGTCTGTTAAGCCTACAAGGTTCTCACATTCACAAAATCTAGAGGAAAAGAATCTACCCATATAAAAGATAAATAAAATAATAAAAATCTATTTAAACCAAATGCATGATTGTAGCTACAGCTGTATATCGAAGTCCCAATAGCTTTTGGAGTTCAATTGGGTAAAATACTTGTATTCTGCTGGATCCAGTTAGTCTGGAAGTCGAATTCAACATGAATAGGAAAAGGTAACAAAAATTACGATAATGATGAAGTGTTCTGAAGGCTTTAGTGGTCAGGCAATTTTCATTTGGCTTTGGTTAGGCAGTTTTCTGACACAGAATTTCATCTGACATGTCTGCTAGACTGCTATAGAAAGGTTTTTTTTTTGAGGTTTCTCTTCGTTAATATATTTGTCAGACAAAAGCCACCAGAGGTGAAAATATTAACTTTACTTAACACATTCTAGGACACTGAACGAGACACAATAGATGTTTTAAGCTTATGACGTCTGAGGGCGTTTAATGTCCTTCATAGTGAAGGGTCATCACTTGTAGAGTCGCTAATACGTCTAAATTACATAATGTCATGATGATAACACAAGTTTTTAAATATTGTGTAGTTATTAGGAAAATTGGAAACAGTCAGTCACTTACAAAAATACGAACCCAATATTGACTTTCAAATATAGCAAACCCATTTACAATATTAAGTGTAAAATTGAAAACTATAAAAGTCGAGCGTATCAATATCGCAACCAATTACGTGAGTATCATCAATCAATACGCGCATAAAACGCTCGTAAAACGCCTGACAATTGCCTTTTATTCTAAACATTATGTTTAAGGTTGCTGTTGTCCTTTACTGGTTGGGTCATTAATAAAAGGAAAATGTATAATATTAATTTCTATGCTGAAATAGCAAAACTGGCCTTGTCAAGTCTAGACTTGGTAGATTCAAGTAAAAAGGCAGAACATTGGTGCACTTTGAGAAAAAAGTGAAAACTGAATTTTTGAAATAGCTCACTGAATGCGATGAAATAGACAGGTAAGTAGATGAGGCACTGTTTCGTGTCTTATATCGTTAGGTCCAGGATCTATATATTACGAATCAATTGGGCTCATAATGTCCCTCTGCTATGCAAAGGCTTCCCTCTCCCTTATTCATGTAACACACACAATCATGTCTGTCCTCTCGCATTGCGGCCAGTTCTTTCGGTAGAAGTCAAATTCATCCCTCCAGCTTCGTCTTTTATACGTCAAGGATGTTTGATATAATTTGATAAAGTGTCCACTGTATAGGCAGTCTGCGCACTACCAATTGCCTTTGTTATTATAGTAGAACCACATGACATATCTTGGTGTTTCGTGGTCCTTTTCAGACCAAGGTGCAGATTTAGCACGGAAAGTATCAAGTTGCCGATTACAAGGAACTTGGGGATTCTCAATAGCACGGAAAAAATTTAGGACCTTGTCCCCGTAGAGCGAAAAGTCATTAAGTCGAAAAATCGTGAAACGCTAAAACGATTTTTATTTTCAAAAACTTTAACTCTCATTATCTCAAAATACGATTTTTCGACTTAACTCCTCCCGCTCTGGGCGGAGTGGGAGGGCGTGTCAGATTCTTATCTGACTAAAACCCACCCGTGTTCCTTCAGTTGTCTGTACGTTGCTAGGTAAACCTTTAGGACTTTCCCGTAACCCCGGCAGGCATCGGCCCTAGCGGACCCCGTCAGTTGTGCTGACATTTCTTTGAGGAGCGCGTGGTTTTTAGCTGCTACCTCAATAACCTTTCGGCTGCAACCGTACCTACTGCTGCCACGGTTAACACTGTCATGATCAGATCCTAAACCGTGTCGTCTGAACATGAAACAAATGACCAAACGGCTAAGGAGTTCGCTTAGGATGCGACTTCGGAAATTGTTAAAGTTTGTATAGTGCAAGTTCGTGGAGACGCGACCAGTGTGCGAAGGCGATATCTATTATGCTTTAAAGACGATAGGAACTAATACCTATTTTGTTGTATTACTGCTTAGAAATAATATGAGAATCGATATACCAGCCGTTATTTAATATAGTATATCGATTCTCATATTATTTGATCGATGTCAAGAAACTTTTGTAGTTTGTTCTTTTCATTATTTTTCAACTCTTCCCTTATTAGGAAACGTTAAAACGGCAAAAAAAATATTATGGGTTTAAGCAGTCACTTATTAAAATTCAAATTCAAATTCAAAAGTCATTTATTTAAGCTAGGCTGAGAATCAGCACTTTTCGAACGTCAAAATTACATAAGCCAGTCCCCCGAAAATGCCCGCCCTTCACCTAGTGCTTTTTCTGGAAAGAAGAAGTGGCGCAACAAACTCCCCAGCAGCACAGCTGTCTGTTCAGTTAGAAAAAAACTTGATTCTATAAAATAGTATGCAAATAATTTATTATAGCCTAAGTCTAAGCAACGTTTATGCATAAAGGGAGTTTGTGTATAGCTAGAGAAAGCGTTAACAACGTCAGGCAGTCTCTCAACATAGATTAGTCTTATAAAAGCGTAATAATAAAACTGCGCTAAATATAACAGCGCTGCAACGTATATGCTAACAAAATTAATTTATCTAACAAGATAACAAGTTTAGTTATGACAATGTTCAAAGTCTATACCTAAAATACTAAAACAATATTTGATAAATGTAGCGCTCATGATTTTAGAACTAATAGTCAGCTTGTCTAAATGTTCATAATTCATTCAACTTCGTATCAATTTCAAGCATTTATAGCAGCTGAAATAACTCACTTGGAACTAGAATCGACTTTTAAAATAAAAGTTTGAAATCTTTGTGCTACGTTTTGTTTTGACGTATTAGCACAGAATAAATAGTTACAGAAGGCCGGCTCCATACAAGAAAACAACAGATTTTTTTTCAGCTGCTGGAGCTGGATTAGTATAAGCAAAAAATAATGTTGTATAGACACGCTTCACGTACAGCGAGTGCAAGTGCACTCGTGACTAGCACTTGATCGAAATCGTTGTTCGTACGCATGTGCGTGCCCCTCAGATGAATACAGACGAGACACTCCGCAGTTTAGTTAGGTAAGTTATAAATGACTGGAGCAAGTCGAGATGGCTCGTCTTGCTAAGCCAATTCAGTAAATGTAACGTAATCAGAAGATCTAAGAGTTGCGCGATAGAAAGAGAGGCGACTTCTAGCTGAATATAAACGCAGGTAATTAGCGCTGTGCGACCTAAATAGCACTTTATTATGTGGAGCCAAGAGTCGCTTTTTATTTAAATAATTTTGCGGTGTGTCCCATCTGTAATAATCTGTGGTTGAGTCAGCCTTCAGTACTATTATTTTATGAAATTTATGTTAGTATATGCGTGCTTGGTCAAGTTAGGTCATTTATACTGGCCGGACGCTTTGAAGTCTTTGACTATGCTAGACAAAAACAAATCAAAGGGAATGAAGGACCTTTTTAAAGCGCATAGGTTTTTCAGAGCACTTTTTGTTGGAATGAAACCTTTGTGAGCAATCGACCGACGTCATTTTGGTGTTGATGTTTTTCTGTAGTTTTTATTTTAGTTTTAGGGTTGCTTTGGACCCGCATAGTCCTTTGTTCTGCAGCTTTTTTCAGTTTTTTTACTATTATATAGAAGGTTTTGTTTTTGTTGGTAATACAAATAAAGGGGTTCATTTATAAACGTTGCTTAAAGTTAATGATTAGCGACTGTTTAACCATACATTTTTGACGTTTGAACGTCACTAAACTTTAAGTAACGTTTATAAATAAACCCCAAAAAGTTCATGAAAACAGATGGTCTGGAATTGTTAGGAGAAATAGGATAGATTATTTAAATTTCAGTCTCAGATCATACCGATACCATAACCCATTTTGTAAAACAGCACTGTAGTCCGAATCAGAATAATTCCAAATAGATTTTGTGTACGTAGATATACATACCTACTAACGCAAACAAATAGAGAAAAATATATTTCGTAAACTTTTTTGGGTCTGTCCGGTCCCTCCTGATTACGATGAAACGACAGCGTCAAATAATAAACACACGTCCGAACCCTGCGAAACGAACACCACCGAAGTTATGCGAGTAACGCGAAAGGGTTTCTACCATTCATCATCGCAAACAAACTGTAGTCAACTTCTGTACAACAATGTGCCAGATTCCACAATCCGCTTTCGAAAAATGTTTCACATTCGCCTTTGACCTACTTTGCACATGCGCAGCATATCTAAATTTTACATAAAGCCTCGAAAAATTTCCGTGTGACGCGGCGCATTGCGGCACAACCAACAAATATTGTGACAACACCGCACCGTTGAGCATTCGAAATTGAGCGCGCACACAAGTTTTCATCGCATGAAAGTGCAAACTTGAACAATTTCGAACTTATCTACTACATGGAAATTCCTAAATAAACTTTGAGATTTTCGAGTCATTTCGCTACATATTTCACTCGGTATCGTCTTTGAAATTGAAGCTGTCAGAGTATTTTAAGAGCAAACTGTTTCCTAAAGTATGAATACGAGATAGGTAACATTAAAGGAAATTGCATTTCACGTGTGTGAATACCCAGGGTTGTATTTCAGTGTAAAAAATGACAGGCAATGGACCTTTCCCGGTCAGTTTACTAGTTCCCCGTACATTTTTCTGTCCGCAGACAGATTGCCGCGAATGGAAAAGGTTTGATAATTTATAGCGACGTGCACTACCATGCTTCCCGTGTATTTTCTATCACTGTTTTTTTCTGTGGAGCCTTTAGGAAATATGGTCTGAATTTTGAATTTGGCTCTACTGTGAGAATACTTAATTTAATTATACCCTCTTCTCTTTACTTTAAGGAGGTAAAAGGGTAAATAAAGCTTCATAATTTTCCTTACACAATATACTTCTAAGAGACTTCATAGATAATTCAGCAAGTAAAGTCTGTGGGTGACCCGCAGTAAGTCTGAGAAGTAACTTTACACTCTGTATTTAGTGCTACTATACTTGTACTCGTATACCAAGACCTACTCGGCGTCCCCAGTCAGGCACACTCGTAAAGTAGCTCAATCTACTGTAAAAAGAGTTATGTCCGCAATTTCCTCTCCTCACTCACTATTCACTAAGTACCTCGGAGGAAAACTTTGGTAGATGTTACGTAGTACATAAATTAAGTAATGCTATGGGATACTCGGGATAAATGGGATATACAACGTGTTCCTTTTGAGATCCCATAATTGTATAGTATTAATATTAAACTATGTTGAAGAATCAACTGGCATATGAATAATTTTTCATTATTTTGTCGTTTTCAGTTATTATACAAAACAATTCGACAAAGTCACGATTATTTATGTAAAACACCTTTACGTGAAATATGACAACCTTGCATTTTCTTATGGCTACTACACACATGCCGGCGGCGTGGCTTTTGCTGCGCGGCACGTGTCTCCGACTTTTGCGCCTTCATTTCTTTTGCGCTTCTTTGTGCGGCAATGCCGGGCGCGCCCGGCGGCTGTGCCGGCGGCGCTGTGTGTAGTAGTAGCCATTACATTTAACTAAGAATGGCTAGTTTGAATGAAATGACTCGTATTTATCAATAAAACTTATTTAAAGTGAAAACGATAAAAAAGCCAGTTGATTCTTTAACAGTCATGGTCTCATGAATACGCTGGCCTAGAGTTGTGGGATATCAAGAGAAAGAAAGAAAGAGAAAGGAACACGTAATGGGATGCTATATAATATACTAATAGGTTTTTTTTTTTTTGTGTACTCCGGTAAATAAATCTTGGCAAAATTGCGTAACAAACAAACAAATTAACAAACAATCGAACAAATTAACAAACAATCAAACAAATTAACAATCAAACAAACTCACTTACGCATTTATAATATTAAGTTAGGATAAAGTAGTTAGGAAGTTAGGATTAATGTAAAAGAATAGAGATATCGATTTCTTTCTTCCAAACAGACTATTTCATGCTCTCATTTTGCCTTCCGTTTCTTCCGTTTCTGCAGTAGTATTTCTGTACGAAAATTGTGTTTAATAATCACCACTACAGTTTCAGCAATATCAGCATCACAAATGTTATAAATCCTACAAAAGTTATTTCATTTGTGTATCTTTGTTTGACGAGACTAGCAAATAACCAACCTTTGATATAGCGCAACATCTGTTCATAATAATTGCTGAACTTTTTAGGTCACTCGCCTAGAATGTCCTCTATATTTTATTGAATTACCCAGAGACAAAGTTGGAGAATAACTTCATGAGTACGCACACACATATACGGCTTAGCGTTAGACATAGATATGGTATGTTTCCCAAGATATACGCTTTCACAAGTATCTCTACTATGACATAATCTTGTTAGAAAACTTAAGCTTCTTTCATAAATCTATTTTCAAAGACCTTTAGTGAACAAAAATAATACATATTCATTATGAGAGAATTGGGTTAACTAAATAAGGTCTTAACATAGACGGATACTTGCCTTCTTACATCTTGAGGATCAAAAGAAAGTTAAAATTAGTTTGGAAAATCCAAAAGTGCACGCCTCATACTTATCACTCATTCATAAACGAAAAAAAATTCAAAACATAGTTTAATAAAATCTGTCAAGTGCGAGTCGGACTCGCACACGAAGGGTTCCATACCATGTCGTATAAGATTTAACACTATGAATTTTTGTAATACTTTCGTAAAGGTAACAACAGAGGCGCTATAAAAAAACACAGATTTGTAAAGAAATTGTCTAATTTTAATTAAAAAATGTTGTTGTGTTAAAATATAGGTGTAGGAGTATATTTCATTTATTTTAAGAGAAAAATATCAAGTTAACTTTATCCAGTAACATGCATTTAACTAAAGTCAAAGTTATTTATTTGCTACTAACATAGTATTAGTAGGTATAAATAGGTATATATGGTAGGTAAGCAGGTAGATATGTAGGGTAGGTAGCGTAGGTTAGGTACCTACCTACTCTGGTAAGTAGGGTAGGTAGGTAGGGTAGGTAATTAGGTAGAAATAGGTACCTAATTAGGAAAGGTAGGTGCGCCGCAGATAAGTACTTAGTGCTAACCGTGCGAAGCCGGGCCGGGTAAAGCTAGTTACTTATAAATAAAAGGATTTCTCTTGCTACATCAGTCTATATTGTACAAAATAGAATGTAAGTAGTACGCCAAATTTTAATTATAACTGTGCGTTTGCACTGGCGAAACATTCACAACAAAACATGTTGGAATCTTTATTTTCTGTCAATTTTTCATACAATGTTTGACAGGAACTAGAGATTTCAACATGTTTTGTCGTGATGTTTCGCCAGTGCAAACGCACGGGTCAATACAGGTATTTATTTACGTTATTTTTGATAGTCATACAGAAAACTATTATTTCTTACTTATTATTTTTGCTCATCCCATCGGACTATGAGAGTGAGGGAAGAGAGAGTGCACTCGTGTCTGCGCACACACTTGTGCACTATAATATCTCCCGCGCCGAAGGCCAGTCTCCGTTGAGATTGGCCGCCGTGGCCGAATATTTTTACACCAATAATTTTTCTCAATATGAAATTGTATCCACAACGGTTTAAGGTAACTGAATAGTACACTGTATGTGCCAGCATTCATTTCAATGTTACTGAATATATTGTCTATTGGAGTGTAGTTTTAACATGAGGTACACACATCAACACCGTCTAGGGATACTTTGAAAAAAGTCGATAAAGTTCTTAAACTCAAAAAATACTGGCCGGTTTTAAAATCTTGTGAAGAAAGTTTATTTTGTAGACCTTTTTGCATCATCGAAATTTAAATGATCGAAATAGTATATGCTGCAATGATAGTAGGTACTTACTAATTCCATATCATTACTCCGACTATTAAATAGTTATCTGTGGAATTTATATCGCATAATATTAGCATGAAATACAAAATTATTTTTTTAAGTGCAGAAAATCGCCCATATTATATAAAATACGTTATGAATCGGCGTTTTTAGTATTTGTTGATTATAAACAGTATATGTTACATGATACACACAAGTTTCAAATTCCTAATTTGTTTAGTTGTTGAGATAGAGCTCGTACAAAAATGGTCTAAAACAGACAAAATTCAAAATTCAAAATTCAAAAGTCATTTATTCAAATTAGGCTGAGAATCAGCACTTTTCGAACGTCAAAATTACATAAGACAGTCCCCCAAAAACGCCCGCCCTTCACCACTTCCTAGTGCTTTTGCTGGAGAGAAGAAGTGGCGCAACAAACTCCCCAGCAGCACAGATGTCTGTTCAGTTAGAAAAAAAACTTGATTCTATACAATAGTATGCAAATAATTTACATTACTCAACACAAAACATTCAAAAAAAAATATATGCCATAATGACAGCTAGCACGCGCCAATGTACAAAAAAAAAAAAAAAAAAAAATGGAAATCTAAACTCAAGCAAAAATAAAAACTAAAAAGGTAAACAGAACTTAATACCCGAATTATAAAGCCTCCAGGCATAAAGGGCGTGCCCGCTTACATATAGCTAATAAAGCTGTAACTCGAAGTCACATAATTAGATATGATAAACTAGGACCATTGAAGTAAAAATAAATCAACAAAAAATAGATCAACAGGCAAGAATAATATATAATCTACTGTCGAGGTCGCTAGCTAATCACATATTGCAATACAACTCATACGAAAACATTGTAATGAGTAGATCATGTCAACAATAAATAAAAATAAAATAAATTGTATAATAAAGTCAAATAAATTAAACATTCTATAAACTCATATAACCTGTCAGTAGGTAAGCTAATTCTGGAGAAAGAACATAAACATTGTCTTGAGTTAATCACAGCGACCAACTATTTTTATCGCTTAAGTAGTCATTGATAGAATAGTATGCCTTTGAACAAAGGTTGGATTTTACTTTAGCTTTAAACGCATTAAAAGGCAAATCTAGCAGAGAAGTGGGTAGCTTGTTATAAAAGGTTATACCAAGCCCAACAAATGAGTTATGAACCTTATGAAGCCGGTGAAAAGGAGCTCGTAATTTGTCTTTATTTCTGGTGTTAATATTGACAACTTCTACGGCCCCCTAATTCATCATTTTTGAAGATAAAAACAAATAAAAATTATATTTATTCTCTAATCGATGAGCTCTAGAAAACGATACCCCACATGCCAGGGTCAGTTTTTTTTTTTTTCAAAATTTTATTTTATTGTATGGCGACCCCCCTTTAATTTTTAATTTTATTATTTGTTGCTCTTGCGGCAATAGAAATGCTCAATCTGTGAAATTTTCAACTGCCTACCTATTACGGTTCATGAGATAGAGCTCGCTGACAGACAGACGGACAGCGGAGGCTTATGAATAGGGTTCCGTTTGTCACCCTTCGGGTACGGAACCCTAAAAATGAACAATTTATCACTTTTCATGAAGTCGTTATGTCAACGACTGACAAAGATATTTACTTGGCGGTTGCTAGGCAACATACGGACAAAGGTTGAAAATATTTAGATAGAGATATTATATTTTAGTTAGTATTTTATTAATTATAATAAAACTACTTTGAATAAAAGAGCCATTTTCAATAGGGTTCCTTCTACGGCTGAAACGAATGTATAAAAATTGACTCAATTAATTGATTTTATCGCAAGCTACAATGTTTTCAGGGTTCATAAATTGACGGACAGGAATTTATTTTCAACTATTTTTATGCTTTTTCCATTTCTGCTGCATTAAATCCATTGTTAAAAAGTACAGTATTTATCTTCATTTAATCATCTATACAATGGTATATCAATTAAGTAGGTTCTGTGTACTAGCAGGAGTGTAACAATAAAAACAGTTACAGAAATGGGGCAAAAATTATTTTTCGATCGTAGAGCACACTCTAATGAGTGTATGTCATTAGTTCGATCAACAGGTGTGCGACATGTCATAACCTCGACAAGTCGTTTGTTCGACAGGTCGCTTGTGCGACAGGTTGTTTCTTCGACAAGCAATGTACGTTAAACAAATATGGCTTCTAGATAATACGGTGCTCGATATCGATGGCGCTACTACTTTTTACTCGACTGCCATGGGGCAGTCGAGTAAAAAGCCGCGCCAAATAAATAGACCCTACTTCTGTGGTATCAAATACAAACTAGTGAAACTGGTAATGAGTAAATTACATGCATTGTTTTTTTAGTTTTCGTGACCACGTAATACCGACGCGGCTAAACCGCGGTAGGGCTGCCGATTAGCATTTTCTTCATCATCGTCATCATCAGCCTATTAATGTTCCCACTGCTGGGACACAGGCCTCCTCTCTCTGAGAGGAAGTGGGCCGTAATCTACCACGCGGGCCCAGTGCGGGTTGGTGGATGTCACATGTCTTCGAATTTTTGGTTCTAAGACATGCCGGTTTCCTCACGATGTTTTCTTTCACCGTTTTGAGAGCAGTGGTGATGAAATTATTTACACAAAGTAAAGCGCCTGCTTGAGTTCGAACCCACGACCTACAACTCGTAAGTCGGGGCCGATAGCACTGGGCCACCACTGCTCTACTGGCATTTTCTTGGTTTATGTAAACCCTCTGTAAGTGGCTCCTAACCAGTGGTCCGCAGGAGTCAAAATATGGTCCGCAAACGATTACAAATTTCGCGGGCGATGCAATATCTCATAATCATTGTATTGTCGCTCGCATGAGCCGGTCAGTTGTAAGCGTGCGCAAGGATCGAGTGTTGATTGAAAAATTTTATCGTTACGTCCCAGAATATTACGAAAAAGAAGCTAAAGTTGATCAAAAACTGAATCACGACCTTTTTAGCACGGATACTGGTGAAGTTACAGAAGAAATCCGGGAAGAACTCATTGAATTTCAAAATGATAGAAACTGTAAGGACGCATTCGAATCTAATTCACTTGAGAAGTTTTGGCGTAAAAAAGCAATTTCTTACACCAAAATTCGAGACATCGCCTTGCGCTATCTTATCATTTCCTCAACAACTTATTTGAAAAAAAAGGGGTTTCTGCTTTGTTAGTAAATAAAAACAAGGCCAGCAATCGATTAAAAATAAGTGATGATTTGCGTGCAGCTTTGAGCAATACCAATAATATTGGTCCTAAAATTACCGAACTTGTGCAGATGCAAGCTCAATAATCACATTGATTCAAAATGTACTTAGCTGTACTTTCTACTAACAAAAAAAGGAGAAAGCCGTTTTTGGGCCCAACCGTTACACGAATGAGATATGTACCAAAAAAATCTTCTATTTTTCTTAATTAACCCATTTTAATTTTAGCCTCATTAGCAATGGCCAAGTGTAGAAAATAAGTAGATTTCTATTTTATTGTTTTATCACCTTTGTAAACCGTTACAACACTTATTTCATTAAACGTCATTAACTTCACAAACGCTGGCATTATATCAATAGAGCGTACCCTAAGAATATTATCGAGTTCGTAGAAATCGATACTGTTACAAATAATTAAATAATCGAAGTGTATAGAGTGCCGCGAGTTTCTTGTGGCACTCTAGTGTCACTGCCTCGGCCCGGCTAGGGTGCCATAAGCGTTGCATTGTCACTGTCACTTGTTATTTAGGTTAGGTTAGGTTAGAACTGTGACCACACAACGCACGAGCCGAGCGAGCGTAGCGAGCGGTGCCGCGGTAGCGGCCGGCGAAGTGCCAGGGTCCGTTTAGGCACAAGAGAATGTAATGTTTTGGGAATGTGGTGTTTTACAGCGATTTAACCTCGACAATCAAACAAAATAACAAGTGACGTGACTTAGTGACAGTGACAATGACAATCCAATGCTTGCGGCACTTTGGCCGGGCCGAGGCGGTGTTACTAGGGTGCCTGTAGTGGCACTTTATCCGATAGGGATAGAGTGCCACTGGTGGCACTCTATACACTGCCTTAAATAGAACTACATTGTTTTGATATAATTGTTTTTAGGTATTAAAATCAATGTAAAATAAAAAAATCTGGAATGTAATTGATTTTTAATGTAACCACCATTAAAAAATCATTCAAAGAAGTAAATAATCGATAAAATCAATTGCACCACGGATTGCACTAGTAAACGGCAAATGTCAATGTCAACGTCTGTCAATTGTCATGATTGTATTCGTACTGTCATGTCATGATGTTATTGTTGTCATTCGCCAAGCTAATGATTTTCCGTATTTCTCGGGATTTATTATTTCTGACTTCTACTCGAATACTGGCCTCCGAAATTGATTGCCATAGACTGCCCTCGCTTGAACATTGGGCACCGTATCCTGCCACTCCTGCTGACCTTTGCTGGAAAACTGGATCTGTATAATGCTCTTTTGACTGGATGACTGGATACAACGACATCAAGAGCCTGTGCATTAATTGCGGAATAGCAACGGACCGCGCTGCATTACAATGGGAAGGCGAAGACTGAAAGATGAAATGATTCTTTCAATTGTACAGGAATGGGTCGCGCATCAAACGGTTAGTATCCGATATATCTATAGCGCAACATTTTCATACTTACTATGAAATTATTTCATGTAATCAAACTAAATAGTGTTATCGCTTATGTTCAATTGTCTGTTGATAGTTGTATTTTATAAAATGATACCAGTGCATGCAACAAATTCATATTCAATCTAGACATGTGACATCTACAATCTGGACTGAACCTTCATTGTTAAATTACAGATTTTTCCCTCTTTCAGAGAGGAGGCCTGTGTCCCTGCAGTGGGAATGTAATAAGGCCGCTTATGTTTAAGTACCCAAATGTGCCAATCAGATGTTTATTGCTAAATGCTAGTGCTAGACCTAATGACACATGATTGTTTGCTTCAGGAACCTAAATGAAAATGACTATCTGCCAAGCTTGCTGAAATCATACCAATGCTGTATCTCTTTATGGAAATGGACTAGAACAGACTGAAAAGACACCGATGAATAGAACTGTGTAGAGGTAAACGGTGGCTGCAAGGGCTGTCAACATCGGACTCAACCTGGATGTTGAGAGGAAGAATAAAATCCAGCCTAATATATCCTATTACTAATAGGATATGTTTCGTTTATATGTTAGTCGACACTTCGACAGCTCTCTAAGTGGGAGGGATGCTATAGTCCGATATAATTGCACCTGTATTGTTGGCAAAAGAACGGTTGGTTGCTGTGCCCACACACAGCAACCAACCGTTCTTTTGCCACGAGCATAATTATGGTATTTTAGTTGGGCTTAGTTGGCACGGCACCAGGGTAGGTACTCAATTGCCTCCTGCACAATTTCTGGATACTGTATTATATACCTAATGATAGTCCTAACGAAGAAGGTGAATAAAACGATTCATCACAAATAGGTGTGTTTTACTTTAATATATTATTGCAATCTCAGATTACTGTAATCCGTGATTGCATCAAATCCCCTAGTAGATACATACAATATTAGCAAATGCAAGCCAGTAGTGTTCTAAGTGGGCCTTGTCTAATAAACATAGTTTTCAGCTGAGGTTTTCAGTAAGATCATACAGATAAATCACCCGCTAAGCGCTTTTTATGTGGGTACCTACTAGGAGGTTTTAACCGCATCGTGATAGGCTGCAGGTGCTGCAGCACAGCGCCTGTGGTTGCCCAATTAACGTAGGAAACAAACAAAGCCTCAAAAATATCATTTTTTATTTGAATACCTCAAATAATAAAAATAACCTAAAATGTAAACATTGTCTGATTTTACCAATTTGGCCATTGCTGGGAGACGTGAAAATTGGCGTCGTGAATCCTTCCTAAATGCTCTAATTTATGGCCAAATTCCAGCCCTGTAACGGTGGGCCCAAGTTTCTATGGAGTTTGGTTTTCTCCTTTTAACCGATATTAAGGCCCCCCCACTGTGTCCATTTACTAATAATGTTAATGCATGTTACTTAGTTGAGTGTTTGAATAAAGTTTATTTTCGGATTGATTCAGTTTATTTTTACATTATTACACATTATTTTAGGACTATATTAAGGGATATCAAAATGAAGAACGTTGTACGAAAATGTAAAAAGTAGTAGCCCCATCGGTATTGAGCACCGTATTACATATATGTCATAATTTCGTTCAACGTACATTGCTTGTCGAAGTAACGACCTGTCGCACAAGCGACCTGTCGAACAAACGACTTGTCGACCTTATGACATGTCGCACACCTGTTGATCGAACTAATGACATACACTCCACTCTAATGCTTCGCATTATGAGTCGTGCAATAAAATTATTATTTAACAAAATCTTTAAAAATATCGAATCAATTAATTCACTTACATTAAATTAATAGGTTAGCTGTGATAGCCTAATCTGCGTTAGCAAATCATTTGCAAAACATGTAAAGAAACACGGTTTTTAGGAAAAACAACTGTAATGCCTACACATATGGTTCAGTTTGCACTACAACTTCATATTTTTTAACAGTACTAGTCGGTTTTAAAATCAACTTTATTTACACTTGCATAAAGTTGATGTTTGTCTAAGTAGTGGTGTGACCGTCGGACTGCCAAGGACTGCATAGGTCTTGAAAGGCACGCACCTCTGACTTTTTGGATTCATATTATTATGCTTATGTATAAATATCACTTGCTTCAAAAACGGTGAAGGAAAACATCGTGATGAAACCGTCATGCCTGAGAGATATTTCTCAACGGCAAGTGAAGCCAAGTCAGAGACCCATGAGCGGCATTAAAACTCTGATACCATGTTAGTCACACATACATACATACATGTTTCACCCTATTAATGTTCCCACTGCTGGGACACAGGCCTCCTCTCTGTGAGAGGGAGTGGGCCGCACAACGCGGGCCTAGTGCGCGTTGGTGGATATCACAATACATGGCTTTGAATTTTTGGTTCTAGGACATGCCGTTTTCCTCACGATGTTTTCCGTCACCGTTTGGTGAGCAGTGGTGATGAAATTATTTTACACAAAGTAAAGCGCCTGCCTGGGTTCGAACCCACGACCTACAACTTGTAAGTCGGGGCCGTTACCACTGGGCGACCACAGCTCACCACACAAAAAAAAAAATAGCCTAACACGGCCGAACTCCAATCCGCTTATTTCCCGCCCCAACCTTAATTGTCTTTTGAGGATTTCAAATCATGAAACCAAACTTAATACGCAGAGGTCCTAATTTCGGGCACGGGGGTACAGAAACAAACAAACAGTCCTGTAAATTTAATTCCTTTTCATTATTAGTGTTTATTCAGGCTTCACTGCCTCCGTCAGAGCGGTTAGAAAGGCTTGACTGACTAAATAAAAGTGAACTCAAATTGGGTGACTTAGTTGAACCAAGTTAGTTTGGCAATGTGCCAGGTGTTAATAGGTTTATTTTATTGATGATAATTTAATTTAATTGCGTGGAAGTATGATTTTGCTGCATAAGTTTGTGACACTTTAGAGGTATGAATTGTTCAAATTTAGTTGTTTAGTTTTGAGATAAAAATTAGCTCTTACAATTTTTTCGCTGACCATATTTTGTCTAAAACTGATTGGAGTATTTGTTGAAGCTGAAAAATGAACTAGTAGCTCATGTTTCATTTGTTTTGATATATTGTTTGTCACAATATTTTATGGCAATAAATTAAAGTGAGTTCGTTTTGTAGTTCATCGGTAAATAACCAATAAAACTCTTACCTACTAAATATGACTGCGAATTCAACAGCGCGCTTTTATTTAGGCATTCTTTTAAGTATCGCCTAGTGTTAGAGAAAACGGGTGTAATTCTAATTTAGCTTCTAGTCTGAAAGCTTTTACAACTGATCAAGCCGTCAATCAAAAATGTTAAATGAATAAATAGATTTACTAAAATACAGACATAATTTTGTTTTAGAAAACTATCACTACATCGACTGATGTTTTGAATTGTAACTGACACATTAATTAACATGCCTACACTCAAATCAACCGACCAATTTGTTTACTAAACCTAAACTAGAGGTCTAATACGAATGCGTTTACATTTATCCTGTTTAAATTAGGCTCATCAAATTGTGAATTTAATATTTTATATCTTTATTATACATCTATCTGATATTCACATAATTTCATAAATTTACAGACTTAAAATAATAATAACAATATGTACAAGTATATAAAAAAGGATTTAATACTGTGTTTAAACCATGTTTAGTCTATTGACTGATATGTTCACAACTTCACACATCCGACAGTCAAAAACCAGACGGATCAAACGGCCAGACAGGTGTTATGTCTGATGGGCTACTGCCCGACGATTGATGTTGGGACGTTGTATACAATGTGTTTGGTCTCGGACTGTACAAACTTTAAGCTAAGGTAGTTTGCTCCATTTTATCAATAAAATTATTCCACATGGGGGGTCGGAACCCAACCCCCTGAATGGCAGCCATTTTTGTATTTTGATCGCATTTTATGAAGCGTGCATACTAAAAGTACTTTAACTTTGGAATTTAATGTCCAATTGTGAACGCTTGTGTGTGTAGTTCACATGTGGCGATCAATGTAGATGCCGCCAACGCTGCCACACTGTCGCCATGTCTTGCAATTTTTCATTCTATAACATGCCTGTGTCTTACTGGATATTACATGTACCGTTTAAGGGGTTCTTTTATACACGTTGTTAAAATCATGTCTTCTTCTTTTCGTGTGGTTAGTGACTAACCTGGTGTCAGAGTTTTAAAGCCACCCATGAGCCTCTGACTTGGCTTCGACTTCTGCCGGGTTTCCTCACGATGTTTTCCATCACCGTTTTTGAAGCAAGTGACAATTATACAATTCGCACATGATTCCGAAAAGTCAGAGGCGCGTGCCTTGGGTTCGAACTCGAGACCTATGACTTGACAGTCCGTTAGTCGCACCACTAAGCTATCACTTTTGCAAAATTAAGTAATGTTCAGCGACTGACATAAGCAACGTTTATAAATAAAGGAGTATTTTTGTTATTAATTTAATCGTTAGCATTTCTTTTTCACTGTAGAGTGATGTCTTTTTTTTAATATGGTTCCCGGATGACATTAGCATATTCCAAAAGAGGTCTGTAGGTGTTGTACATCTTGACAAATGTCTTAGGATTCAAGCACTTGAATGAATGCCTTGCGGATGATGTAGAGATTCGACCTCGTCAAGGTCGTATCTGACGGTCCTCTCTGGCACCGCGCGCGCTCATTGATAAAAAAATAAAAAAGACGTGTGGCACTCGGGGACTCCCGCGGCGAAGCTATTGCATAGCATTTTTTATCAACTTACGCAATTGTAAAATATTAACCCGAATACAAGAAATAGCAATGATGACATTGACAGGAACTGTTATTCACATTTATAGTTTTTAAAACTTGACACAACGTAATGGGAACGTCAAACTAATAAAAAGGTTTTAATTTAACTATTAATAGTCAAGGATCATTCGTCTAAGTAAATTTGAACTTTATTGTCAAACAGTTAAACATAATTTTCAATACAACACTCTCGTATCATTCGTTTAAGTAAATTTGAACTTTGTTGTCAAGCAGTTAAACATAATTTTCAATACAAAACACTCTTTCTTAGGTACTCGTATTTTCGTTACGGAATTTCTGGATTAGGTCTCCACGCTCAAGGCCCGCGATAGAAGCTATGCAATAGCTTAAAAAATAGCGCACGCGTCCTCGGCTGCCTATTAGACACTTTCGTCCCTTTTCGTGAAATCACTCCCATAGATTTATAGGGCATATAAAATATTTTCTGTGCACAGATCAAATAAACTTCTGTGTGCTAAATGCTCTTCCAGCCTTTCGAGCATCGTGATGTAATGTTATGTCAACAAGATACCATCATCAACTGAAATCCCAAACAATGATTCGCGAAACCGATCATAATTATTATTTACCGACGTAACATGTTTAGGCTTGCGGTTACCAGTCTGTTAGTAAAATTAACGGTGGCGGAAGTTTCGGCTCATATTTAACGTTGTGGGCTACCCTGGCAAATAATAGGCCCGAGCTTCGGATATTTAACTTGCAACGATACGCGCAATATGTCAGTTTACCTACGTAATTTAGTTCGGAAACTATCGCTAATGAATTCGCGAAATGTTGTCGTGATGTGTATTGATTGTGCGTGTATCTCTGTGTCATTTCCTGGCAATACTGTTACAGTCACGTGCAGAATATTCTCATATTATTTTGTGACGATTTGTGTTTATTTTTATTAAATGTACTTTTCTTTTGTGCCTAGTTAAAATTATTTTATCGTTGTTTTTCTATCACTTATCTAAATAATTAGTAAATCACCAAAAAAAAGTTCTAGTACGTGTTGGTGAGTTTTTGAAATCTTAGATACCTACTTTTAATGTTTTTTGTCCTATCTTATATGACGTAACGTTGTTAGCTAAATCCATAAGTGATTTCTCTTTTTTTTTCGTAGCTATATGTTGTATATACATAATTATATTATAAAATATGCAATATTTTTCAAAGTAAGTATCATACCATTTTTTTTAATACATTTGTTTCAGCCATAGAAGGAACCCCATTGAAAATGGCTCTTTTATTCAAAGTAGTTAAATTATAATTAATAAAATACTAACTAAAATATAATATCTTTAACTAAATATTTAATTTCCAACCTTTGACTTGACGTCCGTAAGTTGCCTAGCAACTGCCAATTAAATATCTTTGTAAATAGTCTTTGACATTACGACTTCATGAAAAGTGATAAATTGTTCATTTTTGTTAGAAACTATGTTTTGAAATTCTTTTTCGTTTATGAATGAGTGTTATGTAGATATGAGCCTTTGGATTTTCCAAACTATTTAAAATATAGTCTTGTAGATTTTTTTTAAATCTGTCCAGTATTTTTTGGGTATTCATTATAAACAAAAATACTAATATTTTCTGTTTATAATATGAGTGTAGATAAACTCACACCTTTTTCCTATGGGGGTAGGCAGAAGTTACACAACGCTTTTGCTTGCTTGGTCATATTATACAAGCGTAAAATTCAAATTGTTTGTCATGAACTCAGGACACTCGTGACGTGACACAAAATTATTAATAACGTAAATTAATTCTCATGACTACGCCCGCGTATTTCCGGAGTGAATAATAATAACATTATTAATACATTGTACAATTTTACTGCTCTTTTAGATTTAATTAAAATTGTCCTGTCGAGGAACAAAAGGGATAATATTGTAAATGTGCCTGCAGGTGTAGCATAACTCAGAAATGGAATACGCTGGCGTGTTTTAGTAAATCTTATAATATTAAATGAGCAATATTCGTATATATACGTATATTACTAGCTGACCCGTCAGACATTGTCCTGTCAAAATTTCAATTTCGATTTTTCGACTGCTCCTTTTAGTTTTTTCAAATACATATATTTATTATATATATATTTTTATAATTTCCTATGGTACCCCTGTATTGAAGCAAACAAAACAAAAAAACTTTATAAAAAACGATTCATTTTAGATTTTTTGTGAGACGGCACGGTAATTATTGAATTTTATACAGGGTGGACCGTAAAGACAGGTCATAAAAATTAAATTGGATTCCTCATGTACAGGGATATCCGAAAATACCCCATGTATATACGCTCATGTGCAGTTGATCAAACTATTTGGTATACAGGCAGCTAAGTTGCAACTACTTTTAAACAATGTGTACTGAGTAGTCAATTCTTTTACACACTCTCATATTCATGATCGTCATCATTATTATCTTGCCTCTATACCAATTTATTTGTGGTCGGCGCAACATGTCTTTTTCTTCCATACTTCTCTATTAGTCATCATCTCGGTAGTCACTCCCTTTCTAGCCATATTATCATCTTTCACACAGTCCATCCACCGTTTTTTTGGTCTTCCCCTACTTTTATACCCATCCACAGAACAAAATAATGTGACTATTTGAACGGCCTGTCCCGTTAGTCATATATGGTTGTAATCGTTGTAATCATATATGGTTGTAATCATATATGGTTGTAATCATATATGGTTGTAATCATATATGGTTGTAATCATATATGGTTGTAATCATATATGGTTGTAATCATATATGGTTGTAATCATATATGGTTGTAATCGCTACTGCTGAGCATGAAGTCTTGGGTTCGATCGCGAGGTTGGGCAAAGTGTTATTGAGTTTTTCTATCTGAAATTTCTCAGTAGCAGCAACCCGGTATCTGGATTTGTGCCCGGTTGATATTATAAAATATTGGTATTCAGCTGGATTCGGTTAGACTGGAAGTAGACCCCAAAAAAGTTATGAAAAGACTAGAGAGATCGATAGCGTGTACCTTAGTAGATACCAGAACAAAAAAAATCAACTGAACAGGCATAACCAATACATCGCCGATAGAATAATTAAAAATCCGGAGTTACACGTAGTCTATTCGATTTTAAGCTTCGTGCAGACTAGCGCGACGCGACACGAACAATACAATTTCCAAGAAAGCTTCACGGTATAACAATAGCCGGTGTCGCGTCGCGCTGGTCTGCACGAGCCTTTATGCCCTAACAATAGTGTGACTCAAGATTTTAATAATTCTGTCTGTGATGTCTTGTTTATACCTTTTAGTTGACTTTTTGTCGAAGTTGTGTTTTAGTTTTTATAACTTTTGCTTTTATTTAAATTATTTTGGAGATATAGGTTTTTTTTTTATGTGCTCGTCCATGCCCTTTCTTTCGATAGCCATCATGGCATATAATTTGTTTAGTTCATGACTTTAACTCCTCTAGAGGGCGCCATATTGATTTAATGTGACACAGCCTTTATCCAGCAGACTACCAAGACGCTTCCAACGATACCTCGTTTTACCTCAAATTATGTAGCCTAGAAGTTATAAGGTAACAGCTGAACATAATAACAAATCTACATACATACCGGTCAAAATCATAACCCTTCTTCTTGCTTCGACATAGTCGGGTAAAAAGAAAAAAATCATAACACTCTATGATTGAATGCAAGCTCTTGACGTTTGCAAGTACCTACGGCAACATCACTTTATTTCACGAAAATTGTTTATTGCATAAACCTGTTTACTGTGCAAAGCTTTTGGCAGCTAGCCAATTCTCATGCAAAGTTGCTATCTTCAATTATTCTTTATAAAATCCTAGCTCGTTGGATTTTAAGTGGTGGCTACACTATGTCGGTACCTTGGGTTAAAAAGATATTATGACGATATTTAGGTGTTAGGTGATAAGAAAATTTCGCCTCCGTATCAAAACGTCCTAATAGCAAATAGTCCTATTAGCAAAACGACCCATAAGTAAAACGACACTTAAGCAAAATGTCCTATTAGCAACTCGTCCTATGAGCAAATGGTTCTAAAAACTAAAGAACGGAAAATGGTACAGTCATACCACGCTACGCCTCCAGTCGGCGACTCTTCATCAATAAAAAAAAAACCCATTTGGACGCAGACTACTTTTTACGCAGTCAGGTTTTTTATTTTACACTTTTTAGTAAGAATTTTTGATTTATCATTTCATTACATACATACAGGTCAAGCGCCTTTTTTTTAGACGAGGTCCGCGAGTGCGAGCTTATTGGCCCAGTGGGGACGGCCGAGACTTCGTAGATCGTCATTTTAATTTTTAGGTTTTTATCTTTATAAGATCACTCGTGTGTCTGTTTGTCCGTCTGTCACTGCCAATTTGCTCTGTATCTACTAGACAGATTTTGGTTCACATAATATGTATTGCGAGAAGCACAGAATCGGTCGAAGTGGCGGTGCTTGGGGAGGTCTATGTTCAGTTCAGCAGTAAACGTCTTTTGGCTGAAATGATGATGATGATGAATATGTATTTCTGTGACCCAAATACGGACGTGTAGCGTTAATAAATGCATTTTGACTATGGGCCACTATTCCTATAGTCTGAAAATAACATGATAAATCTCTTAATGTACGTACAAACTTACATTTGCAGTTGGAATATATGGGAAAACATGTTTTTCAACTACAATGTTAAGTTTGTTCTTGGGATAAATTCATTCCAACTACGGAACCCTTCACTGTGTGTAGTCTGACACGCACTTGGCTAGTATTCTTCCTTCATCACTTCTGATCGGTCTGTGTCCCAGCACTGAAACCGTGTAGGGTATTGAAGGTACTATGTATGCAAAAATGTATGAATAGTTTTCTTTCATAATAAATTGCCATTTTTGTTAACAGAAAACCGTTGAATAAACTCAAAACCTCCCATCCATACTATAACATTAAATACTAATATTTAAAGTGGATATAACGCCTACGAGGTGTTGACAACATTATGAACTCCAATAAAAGTTCCTATAATTGAGAGAAAGAGGGGGAAAACTTTGAATATTATTTTTTATCACCGACCCAACCTTGGCTCGAAGTAATTTTTGAAGACAACGGTGCCGTGCCCCCGTTTTATACTTCTTCAATAAAAGAGATAGCGCGAAGAATTATTTGTATGCAAACTTTGTTATCATTGTGGTTTTAATATACACTCGAGAGCAATGAATCCGGGTCACTTAAAGAATCCTAAAAATCTCGGAAACTAAAAATGCTAGGTTAATGCAATAAATTGTATTTAATAGACAATGTAATACTCCTTAAATGAAGGTATTAAAACTTCTTAGTTATTGTAAAGTTATATCATAAAAAAATCAAATTTGAAAAAGGGCCACTTTCGAAGATGGAACTACGAAATTACAGCATTTGGTTTTGCTTTTGTTTGTAATCTGTCATTTATGTGGGTACATAAACCATGTTGATAGTGCTCTATATTCATTATTCAAGCTGAAATTATGTCGCTTACGCCTGAAGAATGCACCAGAATACTTACAATGCTGGAAACCGGCCGGAGTCAGCGCGATACAGCCAGGACTGTCGGTGTGTCGCTGTCAACAGTACAAAGAGTTCTCCGACGTTACGAAGAAACTGGTTCGAACCTACGCAGACCAGGAACGGGCAGAACCAGGTGTACCACAGCACGAGAAGACCGATACTTGGTGAACACCATGCTTCGAAATCGCTTTCTCACAGGAACTGAACTCACAAATCAGTTTCGACGCCTCGGAGGAAGTAACCCAAGTGCATGGACAGTAAGACGTCGGCTTGCTGAATCTAACTTAAAACCCCTTAGACCTGCAAACGGCCCTAAACTGGAGCGTGGGCATCGTATTTCAAGACTAAGATATGCCCAGAGCCACGTAAATTGGAGTATTGAAGATTGGTCAAAAGTTATGTTCTCCGACGAATCAAAATTTATGCTCTACAAGCACGATGGAAGACACAGAGTGTATCGAAGACCAGGGGAAAGATTCAAGCAAGCATGCATCGAAGAAAAAGTAGCCTACGGTGGTGGGTCTGTACTTGTGTGGGCCGGAATTTCTTCTGAAAGTCGCACAGAGCTGGTGATCATAGAAAACGGCTCTTTAACTAGCGTAAGATATGTGGAAGAAATCCTCAATGATCACGTTGGTCCATTTATGGTCAATTTAGGTGAGGATGCTATATTTATGCATGACAATGCCCGACCTCATACAGGTAGGATTGTGAATGACTACCTTCAAGAGATGAACATTACTCGTATGGAGTGGCCAGCGCGCAGCCCGGATATCAACCCGATCGAGCATGCTTGGGACGAGCTAGGCAGATGCGTAAAACAACGAAACCCTCCCCCAATCACGCTTCGTGAGCTCAAAATTGCTCTCACAGAGGAATGGGAGAATA
Organism: Conistra vaccinii; assembly: GCA_948150665.1. Lineage (NCBI taxonomy): Eukaryota > Metazoa > Arthropoda > Insecta > Lepidoptera > Noctuidae > Conistra > Conistra vaccinii. Next base: position 3,540,995 of record OX411324.1, read on the forward strand.
TTCCCCAAAATCGTATAAGGAACTTGGTGTACAGCATGCCAAACCGCGTAAACGCAGTAATGGAAGCACGAGGAGGCAATACGAAGTATTAAAATTCAAGAAAATCGTAATAAGGTTCAAAAATTTCATGTTTCCTATTTTTGTTTTAAGGAGAGATCAGCAGTTTTTTTCTTTATGTAATTTTGTGTTAATAAAATGTATGGTGACTCATATTTTTTTTACTTTCATTTAAGGAGTATTACATTGTCTATTAAATACAATTTATTGCATTAACCTATCATTTTTAGTTTCCGAGATTTTTAACATTCTTTAAGTGACCCGGATTCATTGCTCTCGAGTGTAGATGCAATTTCAGCGCAAAAATCGATTCATTGGATCTAGATAATTTTATCAATAAACCTAAAAATATGCATAGTTACCAATTTTATAATAATTATTATGTTTAAGGTATTATGATCAAATCAAATCATTTATTTTCTTTCCAATATAGATGGGTATTAGCATACATGATTGTTTTGATAATGTTCTCCATGCTCTGCCGTCGCTTGGGCATGAACAATTTTACACATAAATTACAATCTGCTGTCAAAATACCATGCTGAATAACAATAAATATTACAAAATTATTAGATTGGAACATAATTTTAACCATAAATTTTATTTTTCAATGTCAAGAAGAATCTAGTGGACCTAGTCAATAATTAAATAAATGTCATAGTAAATAGATAGTGGCCGTCATAGTTACTCGGCTCTTTACTATTCAAATAAATAAAATTGAAGTATCTGTTTGTTATGTCAAAATAACAGCTTTTTAATAAATCCATAATATATGAAAGTATATACGGTCCTTAAAGAAAAAACTTTATTTTTTATTTTTGTCTCTCTGCCTGTTACGGCTAATCTCCAAAATGGCTGGACCGATTTTGACGGGGCTTTCACTGGCAGATAGCTGATGCTATAAAAAGTAACATAGGCTACTTTTATTTTAGAAAAAGAATTAGGGTCTGTAGCTTGTAGGGAATATAGAAAGATACCCCATGTTTTTTATTACACAGCGGAAATTTACGGTTTTCTTGCATTTTAAATTTTAGATAATACTTGAATAATCGCTGATATAAACCAGGTACATCTCGCTACTTACAGTCCCTATGAATTATAATACATAGCCATTTATCAAATGGAATGTAAAGACATTCGGAAAGGGGACGATTAAGTGGAAGTTCCTCATTTTCTCAGCAACCCTTCATTCGTTTTGACAAATGAGGTGTTATTCGATCCGTCTTCGCCTTAACCTACTTGCTGTAAAATATAGCATTTAATATTTTCAGTGAATGGGTTTCTAGGTCATAAATTTCTTATTATTGGTTAATATGTGTTCAATTTCCGTGGTCATAATAATGATTATTCTGCAATCTTTAATAATTATTAGGTAGATTAGACATAGTAGGTAGTATCATGTTTCATCTTTTTAAAAACCATTAACACTACATTATCTGTATTAGTCATTATTTTCTTTAAATACTGAAAGCTTTACCAACAGTGAAGTCAACAGAGGTTGGGGTTTCCATTGTCTTACAATATTTTTACAAATTTTTATCTTCATATAATTTAACGGATCAGTTATTGAACAAGAACATCTTTACGAAATAGGTATAGGAGTTAATGAAAGAAGTAAAGAAAATATGCACAAACTAAACGAACATTACAAAAAAAAAAAAACATAATACACATTGACAAATTAGCCAAAAGACGTCAGTTATTAATCACGTTTCTTTTCTATTATGGTAATAGTATAAATATAATTCTAACATGATGTCATTTGTCCCTACTAGTATTCGTCATAATACAGCACCCTGACATGAAATAGAGGAACATCTCAGCAAACGGCGTAAATATGAAGGTACAGTAACTGGAATTCATAATGATGTGCCACAATATAATGTTGGAAGTCTAGAAATTACGAATATTCAGTAGGGATGTAACATCTTGACAATACTGAATAAGTGCGAAGACTAAAAAGTGTTAGACCTTATATCTCGCGACTTTGTCTGCGTGAAATTTCGGCCCCCAATCTAACCCACTGCGTAGCATCGCATCCCATCATCTGTCAGCGCTATTACATCGTTTTCGCTTAGGATATTTTCTGGATTTTTTACTTTTGCTCGGCTCTTAAGAGGGTGCATCCTAAAAGTTGGCAACGTCGTAAATAGCTGTCAAATATTTACCTGTTTCGATTAATTTGGAAATAATACTGTATGGAACTATGAAATGTGGCTAACTAATTGACTAGAATATTATTAAAGAATTGCAATTATAACATTGAACCCACCTAAAACGGGTACACGTTTTAGGTGAAAAAAAGGCATTTGGAAAGTTTCCAAATACTTTTTTTACATCCAAAACTAACTATTCGGTGTTACGATATTAATTTTTGCATTTCATAATCAATATTCTAGTTCGCTAGTTAGCCACATTTTTTTATTTCCATACAGAAATATTATCAAATTAATCAAAACAGCGAAATATTTGACATCTATTTGCGACGTTGCCAACTTTCAGAATACACCCTCTTAAGGCGTGATTTTATTATATGTATAGCCTATAAACTTCCTCATGAATTGGGCTATACAAAACTTTTTTTTTTTTTTATAGCTCACGGGAACCTAGTTCCGGAGATAACCTTCTACATACAAACTTACAAACAAACAAATGGAAAAGTACAGATTTTAGTGTGAATGAATTTAAACTGCAGTGCAAGTACTGACTATTATAAAGAACAAGATGAATCAAATGTCTTCCCCTGAACATTAAGGCCCGGCGCCCACTATCGGTGGGCATCGTTGCGGCTCGGTACAGCCGACGATTAAAAATATAACTTATGTGTATGACAATAAAATTGAAATCAGCGATGCGCCGCAGTGTCCTTAGGCATGCTTCGGCATGCATCGACGTCTTTAGGCATCATAATTGAATTTCAATTTTATTGTCATATACATAAGTTATATTTTTATTCGTTGGCTGTACCGAGCCGCACTGATGCCCACCGATAGTGGGCGCCGGGCCTTAGTGAATAAGACAGACGTTATTTGACGATTTCTTAATTTTAAAGTCATAGCAGTTTAAGTTAGGTATATTTTAATATTACGTATTAGCTAATAGGCTGGATTGTAACGTGAATAAAGTATCACAGTCAGTGATACTTTACAAAGGAAAAAAAAAGTGGATATACTGCTCGATTTTTACATAAATATTGAAAATTTGCAACCGACGACGTTCAGGAATCCATAAAATGATAACACATCTACCTACTCCAAAGAAACCAGGTGGTGATATCGACACATTCACTACACGTAAAGTGCCATAGAAAGAAAACCGGATAATCCGAGACAGTGTTCCGGCGTTAAAGGGTCGAGAGATTTTCCTCCGTACACTTCAGATCAAATCCGGTCGTGGAAAAAATCGAGAAAATCCGACCGAGGAAGATTTTGAACTATCTGGATGAGACTTGCCGTATCTGGTTTGGTTTAGAGTAGTGGATTTGGGCGTAGTACTTTATGTACGTTGTCCTTTCCATATCGTATATCTATACGTATACATTATATATAAAAGGCGCTTTACGTGTCTGGATACCAGTATTTAACATGGAGCCACTGCGTATCTAACACTCACAACCAAGTTACTGAATAACACGATATTAATTATTAATTATTTATTTATTTATATACTTTTCAACACAGTTGCTCGTAAAGTGGCTCTTATTTAACCGCTTTTAGGTTCATAATGCAGTGTATTATAGACACGTGCTTTTTTCTTTACATAATCGCACTAGTGCGGTAATGTGCGCCATAGATAACTATTTACTAGTCGGAGTAATGACATGGCAGTCTGGCAGTATGGAATTAGTAAGTACTATCAAGGCACGACATGTCTTTCTTATTGCGACTTAATATAGTGTGACAAAGTAAACAGGTTTTTGGAACGAAGTTCTTTAACGCGGCTTCATTCTTGCGTCTGTCTTTTTCTAATTCGATAGAGAGAGAAAGAGAAAGTGTGAATTTCGTCATAATGGAAATCTAAGATGGCGGCTGCGAAAATTTTCTCATTTTTCGTCATGGGTATCGTTTTCGTAGTTTTCGATGGTTCTAAAGCCGATAGTGAGGTCAAAATGGAAATCCAAGATGGCGGCTCCGAAATTTTTCTCATTTTTCGTCATGGGTGTCGTTTTCGTAGGTTTCGATGGTTCTAAAGCCGATAGTGAGGTCAAAATGGAAATCCAAGATGGCGGCTCCGAAAATTTTCTCATTTTTCGTCATGGGTATCGTTTTCGTAGTTTTCAATGGTTCTAAGGCTGATAGTGAAGTCAAAATGGAAATCCAAGATGGCGGCTGCAAATTTTTTCTCATTTTCGTCATGGGTGTCGTTTTCGTAGGTTTCGATGGTTCTAAAGCCGATAGTGATGTCAAAATGTAAATCCAAGATGGCGGCTGTAATTTTTTTTTCATTTCTCGTCATGGGTGTCGTTTTCGTAGTTTTCGATGGTTCTTAAGCCGATAGTGGGGTCAAATGCAAATTCAAGATGGCGGCTGCAAATTTTTTTCTCATTTTTCGTCATTAGAAATTTTTTTACAGCCGCCATCTTGGATTTAAATTTTGACGTGAGGTCAAAATTTAAATTTAAAACGCCACCCATGACGAAAAATGAGAAAATTTTCACAATCGCCATACTGTATTTTCCATTTGACCAAATTCGCACTTTCTCTCTCACTCTCTCTTGATAGAGAATAATTAGTAATAATTAGCAGCGAAATCTAATTTTTTCAAGTTTCAAATTTTGTCTCCACCTCCGACCGAACGTGATAGTAGGCTGTTCAGCGGTTTTGTCAGTGCCTTGCGCGCGCATCGCTACCCGAAAAAAAATCCAGCGCGCCATTTTTCATAAATATTTGTTAGCGTATAAGTTGTGTGGTTACTGCAGGTTACATATTAAGAAAAATACGAACCGACGTAGAAACGTTTTTACAGGAAGTGGATAGTCAGTACCTGGTAACAAAGGTCAGTTGAACTTTATAAATCTAAATGTATCATTTCTCTAAAGTTACGTTATTGTAGCATAAGTTCTTACAACAAGACGGTTTCTTTCCTCGCAAATGTGTTGAAAAACGTCGTATGAAACGCGTGCGCATTGTTCATTACCCACTCGGCTAAATTTTCGCGCTCGCCTTTGGCTCGCGCGAATAATACCGCCTCATGGGTAATGACCAATACAGCACACTCGTATCATAATGTACTATTATCGTACACCAGATTATACATTGCAAAAAGAAAAAGTTATACACCATGAAATATACAATGGGCGGGTTCCTTCAGAGGGCTTTTAAACACTGGCAACGATTGCGCTCGTTTTATTGGAACTGGTAATGCATTCCACAAACGAGCGGCCTGGACAGTAAAGGATTTGTCAAGTAAAGTTGTGCAATGCATTGGCATTTTAAGCTACAATTTATCTGATACCCCTTGGTAAGACTGGTTGTCAGACTTTTGGGCTTCTAACTACCCGTAACGTCAATCTTCGAATGACAGCCGGTACCACCAACAGCTTAACGTGCTTTCCGAGGCACGGAGAGGTCACGATATATGTAACGGATGGTCACCCATCCACGAAACGACCGCGGCAAGTGTAGCTTTACCTTCGATCGAGCTGTGTGGCTATTATTAATTAGCTACGAGCCCCTTTATTTGATGGGTATCAAAAATAATATAAAACATACTTTAGGAAATCCAGTTAACCCTACACAAACATTGCAAAGAAGTGAAATAATCAGAAAAAAAAAAATATATACATTAAGTCGAACATAGAACCTCCTCTTTTTAGGAAGTCGGGTAAAAATAGGAATATGTACCGTTTCATCGATAAAAATAAAGTAGGCAATTTTAAAAGCGCTCGAGCGTAAGCAGATTTATAACTAATCTTCTTTTGTCATTTCATGGACTAAAAACTGCCTATTTATTGCTCAAAAAACTGCCTCTGGCATTCAACCTTTACCTAAAAAAAAATCTGGAAGATAACGACTTGTTTTAAAATTTTGTCTTTGATAGGATTCAAATCTAGTTTTGAAACTGATCCTCTATTACACTGAGTATTTTTTTTTTTTTTTTTATTAAAGTTATTTTTAAAGCTGACGAACAAACAAATGAACTAATAATATAAAACACTACTGGGTTTGATTCGCAGGTTGGGCAAGAGTTACTGGGTTTTTCCATTATAAATCAGTAGCAGTCCGGAGTCTGGATTTGTACCCGGTTGATGGCCATAGACTCGCCCCCTATTACATGGGACTTAAACATAACTGGCGAAATGTGGGTGTACCACCTATTACGGGTAAGCCTCTGCCTGACCCTTCAGGGAATCAAGAATCTGACCAAGATTATGTCTGGACTTTAAAAGAGACTGTGACCTCTGAGTTTGTTTCGGCCTTTCTTCTCAGAGTAGTCAGATAGGAAACGCCGGCCTCATCTAGTTAAAAAAATATGATTGACGTGTAAAAGTGTTTGTACAGACCTACTTACAGAAATAAAATCATTTATCATTTATCAAGGCGGGATGTTATGTTATTAAAAACGATGTTATGTTATAATATTATGTTTTTAAATTGAATAATATTTAAGTCCTTGATTCCATTAGGTAAATAAAATAGTTCTGGGGCCATGCAAAGTATGCTTTTATGCATCAAGGCGGTCTTTGATGGTCGAACGCATAATTTATGTCTTTAAACTTGTCGAATCATTTTATAGCGATGTTCAAATCCTTGTCTGAATAGAGGCATGTTCTTTTTAACAAATAAAGCAGTCTCAAATATGTATAGGTATAACACATGTTATTATTCTGTGAAAAATGTTGTCATGCACAACTTTTTTCATCATTTTTCTGTGCTTTTCTACATTTCCATAAGTAATGAGGCGCTTAGACTTAAGTTTGCAACTTACAGATTGTTAAGTAATCGTGAACTCATTGTTGAAGAGCGTAATCTAATATATAAAAATTAATCCCTATTTCCCTTGGTCACGGCATCACGCGTGAGCGGCTGGACCAATTTCGATAATTCTTTTTTTGTTGTGTTTGTTATTGTGGAGAAGGTTCTTAGGATAGGTAGGTGAAGGTAGGGTAGGTAGGTAGATAGGTAGGTAGATAGGTAGGTATGTAGGTAGGTAGGCAGGTAGTATAGGTAGGTAGGTATGTTAGGAAGGTAGGAAAGGTAGGTAGGTAGAGTAGGTAGGTAGGGTAGGTAGGTAGAGTAGGTAGGTATGGTAGGTAGGTAAGGTAGGTAGGGTAAGTAGGGTAGGGCAAGTAGCCGTATATAACTACTTAGTGCTACCCGTGCGAAGCCGGGACGGGCAGCTAGTAATAAACAAATAAATTGCTATAGGTTTCAAAACGAATTTAACTACGGAGCCTCATTTAAAAACACGCCCCACAACATCACAAATCCATCAAATTAATTACAGATAAATACGAATTCCAACCACATAGATAAAATAACAGCATTTTCACACAAACATCCCATTCGTGCGACAATTCGATCAATACTAGCTCACTCAAATTCGCAATCACACGCTTTATTTGAGCACAACTCGTCCAATGTACTCTGTCTATTGGAGTCCACTGATATAAACTGACTAGTGCTTGAATCAATACGGGTAGCTAAACTGCTGTGCGATTTAGCACCGGTTAGCTTCGGAGCGCACCACAAAGCGGTAACATCCAGTCTCGGGAGGTACTATTAATTTGGAGTGATTTACATTTTGAAGCGACGGTAGTGCAATGGGTAGGGAAGCTAAAAGGGTTGTGTGCAATTTTGAAGATTCTAGTAACTGGTAAACGGTTAGTAATAGTAACTTTATTAATAAAAATCTGTTCTTTGATAAAGAAATGCATAGGAATTAAATAGTACGATGAACGGCATTTCTTATTTCTACATACATAACATCACGCCTCGATTCTCCAAAGGGTTAGGCAGTGGTATACATGTAGTACACCCACAATTCGCCAGTTATGTTTAAGTCCCATGTAATAGGGGGCGAAACTACTGTCATCAACCGGGCACGAATCTAGACTCCGAGCTGCAACTGAGATATTCCTGATGGAAAAACCCAACAACACTTTGCCCGACCTGGGAATCAAACCCAGGACCACTCTGACTGCCTCGTCGGTCCAGTAGTCGTAAGCGCTACTGCTGAATAGCAGGTCCCAATTTCAAATTTAGCAAAAAAACTTATTTTCAAAACTGGATCACATTAGAAGTAAGTCTCTCAAAAACCATTGGAGAGTTTTTATAATATACGCATTTAGCATCATCCATTTATCAATATCACAACTAGAAAGAGTAACAAAGTATCGTTATAAAAAACCAAAACGAAGGTCAAACATTCAAAGTTAGGTTCCTGTACACGTTCTAAGTTCGGTTAATAAATCGTCGATATAATTACACGAATGAATTTCACTGCCAGCAATACCAACCCACAAGCATATTCCGTGGAACTTTACACGAATATTATAATTAATTACTACGCATATAACACTAAAACACGAGCCATGTTTCGTATTCCTGCTAACGACTTCAGGTGACACAGTGCGTAATAAGTTCATAATTTGATAATAAAATTTACGCCACTTCTTGCCGCTTCAGAACACAGAGCTGGGGTGCCAATTATGCAAAGTTCCACTCAAGAACTTCTAGCTTTGTGACTAACTGTCACGATTTGCGCTTAGCGAAAGCGCGAAATTAATGCCGCAGATATTCAATTACTTACATTGTATTTAATTAAATGAGATTGAAAGTAAATAGAGGTGAACTATTCAATTTAGTTGAGTCGCATCCTCAAATAGATTGACAAGCATAAAATTACCATACAAGTAAGTGTTTTGACGTAAGCTCCCGTTTGGGTGAAGACGTATTTCTGTGCCATGATAGTGCGAAAACGTGTCGCTGTACAGAGGGGTAGATAAGTAAAACAACAGCTGGGGACGTGACTGTCTCACGACCTTAGAGCGTGGAACGGATAAAATAATACTGCCAAAACCAAAATGTTGATTTTCATCAGTTTTCTGTAACTTTACATTGTGATAATGTTCATTATTCTACCTCGTTGGGCTACGGTTTCTAGGTGATTTCCGGTTCGAGTAAACCGTTATTAATAATTGTTTTTTCATTGGAAATTCTCAGTAGCAGCCCGGTTTGTGGAAATAGTACTGAACCCACATAAAAAAGTTACGTGGTATGGGTAGGCAGAGACCGTAAAACGACATTTTGCCAGATGTTGGAAACGTTCAATAGGTAACGCCCTATTGCAGTAGGTATATATTGCCAACAACCGAACACTAATTCAGACTCCGGAAATTATAGAATTCTTAATTCATAAAGGTGAGCGAGAGCAGTGGTGGCCCAGTGAGAGCAGTGGTGGCCCAGTGGTAACGGCCCCGACTTACGAGTTGTAGGTCGTGGGTTCGAACCCAAGCAGACGCTTTACTTTGTGTAAATAATTTCATCACCACTGCTCTCAAAAACGGTGAAGGAAAACATCGTGAGGAAACCGGCATGTCTTAGAACCAAAAATTCGAAGACATGTGACATCTACCAACCCGCACTGGGCCCGCATGGTAGATTACGGCCCACTCTCTCTCACAGAGACGAGGCCTTTGTCCCAGCAGTGGGAACATTAATAGGCTGATGATGATGAATTCATTTAATTTTATTTCGAATACTTCTTCCACTTCTTCCGGCTCAAAATCGAAACCCAAAACTCCATGTACATAGTAGTCGCACTGGCCATCACTAGACCAATTATTACATGATTAATTTTATTTATTTCTCATCACATATTATTTGGACAGGAAGTGCTTAATCTAAAAAATAGGGTCACCATTTGTGAGAGACTAGTCCCCGGAATAAGGCATAAAAAATACCTACTGTGTTACGGGTCAACAGATTAAATTATATTTTACTTGTACCGAATACAAATTAGAATAAATATTTAGAATGACTACAACGAGATCATGCTTGTTGCTGCTATTAGCTACACTAATTAGCCGATAATCAATTAACTACGGACATGAAATTGATGTTTGCATTTGATGTGTTCATGATGTGTGTGCACTTCGTTGTACACGGTATTAACTTACCTATACAGTAATTATTGATAGATTATAGTAGTAGGTACTCTTTACTGTACACCTGAAGGCCCTTTGTGTGACTCACGGTTTCCTTGCCGTGAAAAACTACGGTTTATGCTCCGGTATAAGCACAGTCGTCAGTGTTGTATGGATCACTATGGAAGCTTATTGACAGACAAATTTTTTCTACGGTGCGGCTTATACGCCGTGTATTGATCACGGATTGATATGTGTTGTCAGTATTGATCGAATATCTATGGTATTGATAGACACGTATTTTCTACGGTGCGGTTTATAGACCGTATGTAGGCACGATCGTAAGTATTGTATGGATCACTATGGAAGCTTGTTGACAGAGACGTTTTTTCTACGGCGCAGTTAATACACCGTAAAGAATCAGTGCCTTGTACAAAGGGCCTAACAGTACGATTAGGTACTTTGAACGTAACAATGGGTGTTTAGAATTGGAGATAGCAGCGATACTTGACAATCTTTGTTATTATTTGACAGACAATCATTTTTATTACATACATACATACAAAAACTCATGCCTTCTTCCAACGGGGGTAGGCAGAACCTACAGCGAGACACCTGCTACGATCTTTACATATTTTACATAAAAATATATAATACCAGCCTGTTACTGTCGCACTGCAGGGCAATGACCTCTTCTCATACAGAGAAGGCACGAGCATTGATCACCACGCTTGCCCAAGACGGGCTGGCGATTTCTGACTTACATTAACTATGAGTCCAGGTTTCCTCACGATAATTTTTATTAGGTAACAATATTTAAACGTCGCGTAACTACCTCATTGATCTCTCTCATAAACGCAATACTACTACTTAGCATGAGATCCTGCAATGCGTTACTGGGTTTCTCGATCAGGAAATTGGTAAAACACCTCAAGCTTTTTATTAAATGCTTGAAGTTTTAACTTTGATGTAGGTCTATAGGGTTTTAGGTACCTTCCTCAATAGATATGTTTAAGCAAAGATAAATATGGTTCACTCCGCAATTTAGGTATGAAGCTACAAGTACGCCACGGGCTCGATTTGTTGGGTCAATTCAGTGAGTGTAACGTAGTCAGAAGATCTAAGAGTTACATACGCGATAAAAAGGGAGCCAACTTCTGGGTGAATATTATAACTTTAGGTAATTAGCGCTGTGCGACCTGAATTGCACTTTATTGTGTCGTCACAAGAAGCCTTTTTATTGAAACGATTTTGCGGAGAGAACCATTTGTATTTATCTGTGGTTTATGTAACATTGAGGACATAAAGTAAGCAGCTTCCAAACACAGAATTGCAGAAATTTGCATAGCTTAATATCCTATCCGATAGCACGACACGCTAGCATCAATGACATCATCCGTCGTACTCTTGTCACTGCTGGGGTGCCAGCTGTTTTAGAACCCAATGGCTTGGCACTCAAAGATGGGAAGAGACCAGACGGAATGACCATAATGCCTTGAAAGGTAAGTAGGCCTTTGGTGTGGGATGCAACGTATTTCGCCATCCTTGCGCCATCCCATCTTTCTAGCATGGCGTGCTGTGCTGGGGCTGCTGCTGCAGGTGCGGAAAACCTCAAACGGCGCAAATATTCCAATCGTCTTAGGATTTTTTTCGCTACGACGGTTAAGAAAATAAAAAATAAAGTATATACGTGACATCAGAGATTTTAATCACTTTATTGTACTCAAAGACATACCTTGAAACTCCTTGATAGTACTACTAAAACACAACTTCCATCGGACACGTGGATTCCAGTTTAATTCTGGAACTATTCTGCTTACAGCTTTACAAATGGTGAGAGATTCCTATCGTATCGTTTAGTTCTGCCGCAGTAATTCATTTTCCGCAGTTGCACGAAATATTTAGGAGCTGATTTAATTACTGTTTTGGTCTCTGTTTCGTATTAAGGACGGTTGTTTTATTACATGTTTTGGAGCATGTTTTATTGTTCTTCTTTATCAAATGTAAAAATATTGTTATCTTTCCTGTTTGTTTCATGTTGCGTAATATAAAATGTTTAATAAACAAATAAAAAACCGGCCACGTGCGAGTTGGAGTCGCACACGTACCCCCTTTAATTATTACTTTATTTAATTTTTATTAAGTATTTGTTGTAAGGAGCTTGTGGCTAGGTAATAACAAACGCACGGGTCGATCTATCAGGTTATGCACGCTTGCCGGGGTTGATCAGTGGATGGGTGACCTTCTTTACATAACGAGACTTTTCCGTGCCTCGGAAAGCACGTTAAGCCGTTGGTTCCGGCTGTCATTCGTGGATCTTTAACAGTCATTACGAGTCGTCAGAAGGCCGAAAGTCTGACACTAGTCTTTCCAAGGGGTATCGTATTACCCAGTTACTAGGTTGTGGGGGTCAGATATGCAGTCGCTTCATGTAAAATGCTGGTATTCAGCTGCATCCTGTTAGACTGCGGAGACTAACCCCAAGATACTTGGGAAAAGGCTAGGTAGATTGATTGTGGTTATAGCGGCAAAAGAAATACACAATCTGTGAAAATTTCAACTGTCTACCTATTACGGTTCATGAGATACAGCGTGACAGACAAATGGACGGACAGCGAAGGCTTACTAATAGTGTTTCGTTTGGCGCCCGTCGGGTACTGAACCCTAATTGATTATATATATTTAACGAAGACCGTATGAAGTTGTTCTCATAAGAAACGGTGACTTGTGACATTAAAGTTCGTGCAGACGAGCGCGACACTAAGGCGCCACGCGACTCGAACAACACAATTTCTAAGAAAACTTCACGGTATAAAGGCTTGTGCAGACCAGCGCGACATGTGGCGCAACGCGACATGAACAAGACAATTTCTAAGAAAACTTCACGGATAACAATAGCTGGTGTCGCGTCGCGCTTGTCTGCACGAAGCTTAACAGTAACCGGTGTCGCGTTGTGCTAGTCTGCACGAAGCTTCATCGTGAACAGCACAGTATTTTATGAAGCTGCACTGAGCGTTTTTAAGATATCACATTAGCATATTTAATTTCCACAGCGACGATTTCCTGTTTGCAGTCACAAACAGCTGTTGTATGTGGATGGGCGATGACGGGGTCATAATTATTGTGTTTTCAATAACCTTGTTTTCACGGTAGCATAACATAACATCACGCGTGTAGTCCCCGTAGGGTTAGGCAGAGGTGTAGCTATAGTACACCCACATTTCGCCAGTTATGTTTAAGTCCCATGTAATAGGGGGCGAGTCTATTGCCATCAACCAGGCACAAGTTCAAACTCCGGGCTGCTACTGAGGAATTCTAGATGGAAAAACCCAATAACACTATTCCTGACCCGGTAATCGACCTCATGTACCTAATACTCAGCAGTAGTGCTTGTGACCATTAGACCAACGAGGCAATACAGTAGCGAAAAAAAAGGTAACGGCACCAAAAAAATTATCAGAACATGTCACTCATTTTAAAACGAGCTATCATCATAACGTACAGTAAAAGGTTGAAAATTGAAAATGTCCACGCGGTCCGGTTTCATTCCCAAAAATAATGAGCATAGACCTTCGGACCGGAGATGGCAAGTCCATCACTCGACTGTGTCATTAGGTACTATTGGTTTGGTTTGAATTTTGTATACTACCTGAAAAACGGATACTGGTCGGCTGCTCCATATCAAAACCAAGTACCTAAGGGTTAAAAAATAATCGATTCTTCAAAAGAAAGACGACATAAATATTTTTTGAAGTGAAAACTTCTTTAGGCGCGTTGAGCACTTTTTGGGATGGGTAAAAAATGTTAAACTCGCGTCAGGTGTCAGGCGTCAGGCGTCAGGCGTCAGGACACGTGCCCTGATCGAAAATTCGTAAGACGGAGGGAAAGTAGAATTTGTAAATTTTTTTGGAATTGTTTTAATGGAGCTACAGCTTTCGTTCTTGTACTAACAGCAAGCCACATAAATTCCTGATATTTTCGTTAGATGGCGTTACTTAGTTTTCACTTCCATCGGCAGTCTCCAAAGACTGCCCCGCATGTTGTGTTTGTTTTTATTTTTCTTAATTTTTCGCAAAATAGCTATTTTCATAGCAAATTGTAATGACATCTGTATTAAATTCTTGGCGAAAAACGAAGATATTAAATACTGCTAAACTCAAAATGAATTAAGTTAATTATTGTGATGACTCTCTCAATCATCATTCTCCTGCCCTTATCCCAATTTATTTGTGGTCGGCGCAACATGTCTTTTTCTTCCATACTTCTCTATTAGTCGTCATCTTGGTAGTCACTCCCGTTTTAGCCATATCGTTTCACACTATTCACAACTCTCTCAATACCATTGGTAAAGCTAGTACGTAATTTTGACCATTTCAAAACGTATCAAGTGTTTTGAAATGGTTAATTGCCTTGTTATTGTGCGTTACTAGGTTTTTTAAATCGTTTGCATGGTAATTAATATACCTATATTCACATAGTACCTACCAACACTATTATTATCATATTTTGTGCTATTATTAAATCTTTGTTTTGTACTTATTTTCGTTTATAATTTTTTTGAATTATTGTCATTTTCTCAATAACATATAACGTTCCAAAAGCTGTATCAATTTATGTTTTTGCGGTCTCCTGGAAAATTTAGTTTGAAGCTTTTAAGTACTGGGTTTTGATATTGAGCAGCCATGTTTGTTTCGTTATCCTGGTACCGTCAAGGTCAAGTTTGTGTTTGTGAAAATGTATTTAACAAAGGATGTTTTGTTGTTCTGAGACGTAAAATAAATGTAATGTTGTTATTTCCAGTTCTCGTGAACTTTTTTCGTGTAATTTGGCTAGCAAATGTACCTATAATGTTTCGCTGTACCACGTCTTAAGGTGTGTCCAAACATAGAGCGGCAAGAGCGCGGCTGCAACACGCGGCGTTTGCAAGATACATTTCAGAATCACGAATGTTTGCGCGGCAGTCCTGCGCGGCACATCAGAAACACGCCGTGCGCTGCAGTTGGCAATATAAATCTGCCTAGCCTTTAATACACCCGCAGAAATACGTCTAGACACAATGAGTGACGAATGTTTCCTAAGTATAGCGGCACACCTGCGAAACGTTCGGCGTGGAACGTTCCGTCGCGTCATGTGACGCTTAGCCTTGCTCATGAACGCGACGTAACGCTCAGCTGATGAGTCATAGGTAACTTGAAAAACATTAGGAGCGTATTCAACCGAACCTTCCGCGCCGTACGTTCGGCAGGTGTGGCGCGACTCTAAAAATGTTTTTGCGCGGCAGACATAAACATAACTCGAGAAAAGTGGGTGTACTTTAAGTACACCTCTGCTTAACTATTATTTCGTAATTCTAGTGAAAATAATAGCAAATAACAAGTTTCAATAATTTTATTATCACTAGGCATATACCAAAAAGTGGTACACAGCTGTTTACAGAACCTATTTTCACACAGAAAAACACTGAGAATTTCAGCGCTTCTACCTCAAAATGTAAACAGTAGTCCGTACCGTATTTAACTTCAAAATGATGAAATATTATGCTTAATTAAACCTCGCTGTAAAAAACCTTTTATGCTTTTAAAATGCTAATAATATTTTACAACCCATTACGGTTTTTTACCGTAAACTATATTATATTTACCGGTGAAGCTTAACAGTTCATTTTATATTTTTATTTTACATACGTGTCCGCAATCATATTTTAAAATATTATAGTCCGATAGCAATGTAAATATTTCATTTTAAAGAATCTTTTAAAATGAATATGGAGGTGAATAAAAGCTTTTTATGCGACCTCTTTTATGTTTATTCACAATCACGCTACTTATTTTACCGAAACTCTGTATATACTACGCTAGGCTATTTCAAGGTAAAAAGTAGTACCTACTACCTACTGCTGATGTGATGTTAAAAGCACCTATCTATCAAAAGATAAAATCAGTCTTCTATAAATTTTGCAGAAAAATCTTCGACCTTTATTTGTGCAAAATCATGGCAAACTGTTACTACGACATTGAAATTATTTAATTGAATTGAAACTCATTGCAATTTGATTTTTTGTCGGTAACACTCTATCCAATAGGGATGATGACTAAAAATATATCTTTTCCGTCTTAGATTATTAATTAAAAAATATGTGTCCAACATATTTTTCTTTTTTTTACGATAACGAAAGATTACGGCGATACATTGATTTAAAATGTGCCATGACGTCACGAGTATGTAGATTTTATACGTACTTGTGACGTAGCGACCTCCACTCCCCAACTTTAATGCGTTTCATCTAAGTCATTTTTTAATAATAAATGATAAAGCAAAAAATGCGGTGTGTCGAATGTTTTCTTATTTTCTGACTGACGCACTAAATAGATTTTTTTTTTTTGACCCAGGCATCACCCCTATTACCAATCTGATCTTCACCAATGATTTTCTATCAATCTGCACTCCCTAACTGAAGTGTTGTGTTTTGTTTTTCTTCAACAGTTATTATTGCCCTAGAGTCTTATCAACTACCAATCTATCCAACACCAGGTCACCAATAATCTTTAACATGTTTTTTTTCTTTGTCAACAGTTTTGACACTCGAGTGCCAGGTCCATCAGCACACTGGGTAGATGAGGCCTACCTCGGAAGAGCCCACTGGCACAGCACTCCCACTGCTGGGCTTCGGATGCTGGAGATCAAAGCAAGAGACCGAGCGATCTACAGGTGTCGGGTTGACTTCCATGTGTCACCAACCAGGAATTATAAGATCGCGTTGGATGTTATAGGTGAGTCAGAAAAAAGATTAAGCTTAGCTCTTTTCAAATTGTCCAAAAGTCGGCTTTTAATCAAACAATTTAGATTGCTGAATTTCAGATTTTTTACATGGAACGACTGCCATCTGACCTTTACAATCCAACTATTGGACAACCCGATATTATTAAGATTAGACCAGTAGCACGTTCTTGGAATTTCGATAACACCGAACGACATCTTTGATAAGCGTTTGACAACAGAACTCTGACATGCCTTTCAATGTTGTTAATTAAGTATCTTCTAAAGGTATTCCGTACCAGGCCGCAGGAAGCAACTGCAGGCAACATGCCGCCGCGACACGACGTAGCTAGTGACTCGTCGTTGGCAGCTACGGGCGAGCGACAGGCGACACGTGTAGCCGGACCGCAGACCAGTAGTGCCGCCATCGCTCGAGCGATAACACATTTTTCTATCTACTATCTACCGACTGGAATACAGGCTGCTGCTGCCTGCGCTCGGGTTCGGAATCATGACTGCAGCGACATGACACCGCGACGTGTCGCCGCGACATGTCGCCAGCAGTTGCCGCCTGCGGTCGGGTACGGAATGGTACCTTTAGGGGGAGAATATGTTATGACAGATGACAGTGATAAGTGCAACACAACTTTATAGTTATATACTACATATTGAATTGTGAATCGGGCTGGTGTACGCAACTCCATGTCTGAGCGCGTATTTCGCATACGCATAAGTCATGTCCTATACGTAGGTCATTATAGAATCAAGTCCTGTACCAGGAATGCATTAATGTTGTAAAAGTTAGCCAAACGCTGAATCGGGCAAAGGTAAGGGACGCGTGTCCACGTGTTCATAATGAATGTGTCCACGAATCCGTACAGTTACCGCGATCACGTTGTAGCTTGTTCGAACTTACGCTTCCGTATGAATTCAATATTATAGTTAGGTTGCTTCTTTTTACCCCCGACGCAAAAGGAGGAGTAAGGTAGCGGTTTTGACCACTATGTGTGTGTCTATCTGTGGCTTGTAGCTCTTAAACGGGTGAACCGATTTAAATGCGGTTTTTTTATTTGAAAGCAGGTTTTCTAGCGACGGTTCTTAGACATGTTTTGTCAAAATCCGTTCAGCCGTTTGTAGATAAGCAGTTCTTTTCTAGTTGATGAATGGATGTGAGCGTCTTCCACAGACGGTATTCTGTTACAGAAGAACATAGTAACCTTGAACAGATGCTGCAGCATCACCTGGAAATTGCAGGAATTCCAACTCCCTTACCACCTTACAGCACAGATATCGTGTTTGGGATCATTGGAAAGGTCGTTAATGAATAGGTTATAGATAGATGATGAACAGGGTATGGTGATCGATATGCATATAATTTCACTTGTTTACCTTTAAAATCAATCACGTAGCTTGTATTCTTACTCGTAGTCGAAAAGATGACCCGATTTGATTATAAATATTTTTTACATGGGTTTTCAAAAAACTAATCTTTATCTGGATATCTCAGCTTTATGAAAGAATCTGATTCCCTTAGTGGACATGACCTTTAGACTCCATGATAGCAAATGTGCTTTATCTTTCAAAATAAAAACATTTCCTTTATTTAATTTCAAGTAACATCAACAAGTAAGCCGTATGTGTTTACAAATATGATTATTTTAGCATCAGTCATGGTTGTCCAGCATTGTTGACTTCCGACAAACCCACGGAAACAATTTAAACATTTATTAAACTAGAAAGAAGAGAAAGATAAAAAAATTGGTTTATTTGTCACAGAAACACGTGCATACAGAAAGACAAGAGTAATCAAAAAACAAAATAGATCTAACTACATTAAGAAATCAAGAACATAAAATAGAAAAAGTCGGCGCTTGCACGTCATGACTGTGACAAGAAGGCTACCACTCAGCACGATGCTGTGCTATGGAGGACCCACAGCACAGCGCTGATTTTCAGTGGTCACCAGAAAAAGACGTTAAACGTAGAACTACAGGCTGAAACTTCTAATTTTATATCGTATATTAGGATAGGAGATTTTGGGCATGTTCAGGTTTCAATAGTAGGTAGTTACATAACATAATTTTGTTGCGGCTGTGTCATTCCGGTCTGAAGGTCGCACGTCTGACTTTGAACACTGAATTCGCAAATTAACAGTGAGTTATCACGCGCTGTTAGTTTAATTAAAATTAGCATGTCTGAAATGTCAGACAGGCTTATGATTTAATGTCTTAATTTCATTATATTTTTTGTATAGCTATTCTGTACACCGTTCTGCAGTTCAGGAGATAGATTTTTAAACACGATTAAGAGTGTGCATTCTAAAAGTAGACAACGTTGCAAATACTGTCAAATATTTCGCTGTTTATATTAATTTGTTAATATCACTGTATGGAAATAAGAAATATCGCTCTATAGTGAATAAATATTAATAATTAATTACAATTTATCACTGTATTTGATACTGTAACCATTTTAGGTGTAAAAAGAGCATTTAGAACGTTTTAAATACTTTTTTTACATCTAAAACTAAATATTTACTCAATGTTACGATATTAATTATTGCGTTTCATAATCAAAATTTTAGTTCACTATAGAGCGATATTTCATATTTTCATACAGTAATATTGCATAATTAATCAAAACGGCGAAATATTTGACAGCTATTTGCGACGTTGCCCACTTTCAGAATATACGTTCTTAAGTTCTGACAATGAACTAGCGTGCTCTTATAGCGTGTTCTTAGCCATTGAGTAACCCAGTTGAACACTGATATTATTTGCTCTCTGCATGAGAAGACTTTTCAACCGTAAAATATCCTAAAAGCTAATTAATTTTATGACTCATTAATAATTAGCTCCCTC
Organism: Conistra vaccinii; assembly: GCA_948150665.1. Lineage (NCBI taxonomy): Eukaryota > Metazoa > Arthropoda > Insecta > Lepidoptera > Noctuidae > Conistra > Conistra vaccinii. The sequence continues at coordinate 3,560,756 of OX411324.1, forward strand.
TACTAATATCATAGGAACATATCATAGGAGCAGTGGTGGCCCAGTGGTAACGGCCCCGACTTACGAGTTGTAGGTCGTGGGTTCGAACCCAGGCAGGCGCTTTACTTTGTGTAAATAATTTCATCACCACTGCTCTCAAAACGGTGAAGGAAAACATCGTGAGGAAACCGGCATGTCTTAGAACCAAAAATTCGAAGACATGTGACATCTACCAACCCGCACTGGGCCCGCATGGTAGATTACGGCCCACTCCCTCTCACAGAGAGGAGGCCTGTGTCCCAGCAGTGGGAACATTAATAGGCTGATGATGATGATGATGACTAATATCATTGGTTTAACAAAAAACGAAAAACTGTCATTACCGTTTCCAAGAAATTATTTTTTTTAATACCAAAATATCATATAATTATAAATAATGAAAGACAGCAGTGATAGCCCAGTGGTGTGACCGTCGCACTGCCAAGTCATAGGTCTCGAGTTCGAACCGAAGGCACCTCTGACTTTTCGGATTCATGTGCGATGTGCGTATTGTATAACTATCACCCGCTTCAAAAACGGTGCTCCTTCATCGTTAACATCGCGAGGAAACAGACATGCCTGAGAGATATTCCTCGACGGCATGTGAAGCCAAGTCAGAGTCCCAAGGGTGGGCAAAAAAGAAAAAAAAATCTTAATGCCAATTAATACAAATTATCATTATCAAATAACCGTTTTCCTCAGTTAAGCAATTTAGTTTTTCTTAGAAAAATAATGTCTGTATGTTAGTAATACCCATTAATTCCGCCGCTTCGCATTGAAGCCTTTTTCTGGAAGAAAGTAGAATCTAATTAAGTAAGACATGTCCGAAAAGCTCTCAGCTTATGTAAACATGAGACTTTCGTGGAAATAGCTCAGTATTTTCTGGTATTAAGAGAGGAAATATACGTATTTTTACAGAGAATTACTTCATTTTATAGAGAAAATGGTAGAAATGAGGTCGAAGGACTTGACCTTGGGAGCACGAATTGAATTTACTTGCTTTTGAAGAAAATTCGACTAAATTAGTTCCGATTTTAATGTTACTAGAATCATTAATCTTAAACTAATATTACTCATTGTTATTATAATTCTACTATTATTATCTTATTATACTAATTGTTACTATGTGGTATATTTATGTCTTTTACTGTGTGTACATAAATAATAAAATAAATAAAGAAAAAAGATTAAAGTTTTTGTATGTTTCCATGTTTGTTTGTATGTACCTAATGAATATATTCAAAATCTACTAGACCGATTTAAAAAATTCTTTCATTAGTAGAATCCTATAATGTCAATGAGTAACATTAGTGATCGTATAAAACTAAGCCTATAAAACCTAGATACTAACTTATCTAAACTAATGTTATAAAGAGGACAATTCGTTTGTTTGTAAGAGGTCATCTCTGAAAGAACTGATCCGATTACCAAAATTATATCACTGAGAAACCTACACTACTATTACCGAGTGTGTGATAGGATATATTTTCTGTTAAAATATAAAACCTCGGGGTGATAGAGTTGCCGGCAGAAACTAGTTGTGGAATAAGTCACTTGTCATCGAGAAGCCCATACTTAACTTAGTAGTTATTCAAATCAACGCTAAAATACCTTTTCCTTGTGCTCTTCTAAACATGCTGTTAAAAATATTTTCCCATTCATTATTCTGTTACCATAAATTCTGAATCCTATCCTATCCTATTTAAAGGCTGTCCATTGTCTTTGAAGCAGTTCAAAAACTGTTTGATTACATAAACAGAAGATAGATAATTTGAAATTAGAACCATGTAGCTCAACCACCCTCATCAAGGAGTTCCTGATGTATTCAGAATCATTGGAACATACCACATACACGAATAACATATTAACTTGAACAATAGTCCCGAGTAACAGGTTGTAGGGGGCTGGCTTACGACCTTAGTAATCTAACTCCCTCGTCTTATAACTTGCGAGAATTGAGCCCCCTTTCAGTTAATTTCAATTCTAAATTAATATGGGGACGGGTGACATCTAAAATTATACAGTTCGTTGATCACTTTGGCGATTTATTGAAGTTCATATTGGACTAACTACAGTAACTATGCCAATTTCTACCGAAGTAACTTCAAGAGTAAAATCCTTCTTTAAAAGCCATTTTGAAAGTAAGGACTATAAACTAACTGCGCCCCGCGGTTTCACTCGCATACGTCGCGATTCCGTAAAAATATCGAGATAAAAGTATTCTATGTCCTAACCTATGTCATGGTCTACCTATGTGCCAAATTTCATCCAAATCAGTTCAGCCGTTTTAGCGTGAAAGCGTAACAAAAAACAAACCAACAAAAAAACTCACTTTCGCTTTTTTATTATTAGTTAGGATAAATAAAAGAAGACAGTATTTCAGATATGCAGATTTAAGAATATTCTACATTCAGCAAAAAGTTATGTCATTGAGAGCACAAAAACACTTCAAAGCAATAAGTGTAATTTCCAAAGACAAGCACCAAACTCCACAGAATAATTTTAACGCTGAATTGCTTTCACTAATCCCTTAAACAGATTGATTACATCAATATCACATCTCTATCGTTCATTACACCGATTACTAGAAGACGGTTATGTTCAGCGGCGTACATTAACAGGCTAACCATATTTCACGGCCAATAAGATAGCAGAACCCTCTCCTCGATAATCCAGAACGTAAGTCAAGATATAAGTTAAATCTGTATTCCGAAACTATCTGGCCTATCTCAATGAGATCGCCTCGCAGATGGGTGAAACTCTTAAATTCTCACATAATCTCGCGTCCGTATCTGCTCTCCCCTTTTTGTGTTTTAATAAAATAATTCACCTTGAAACGGCGGCCCAACAAAAGCTATGAGCCGTACCGTGGGGCAATCTCGATAAAAACTAGTACGATCGTAAACTTGACCCTCCCTTATCCTGGTCGAATCAACACGAAAAGTTTAAGGAAAGTCCCAACACGCCCTACGATGATTTACGTTCGTACGCTGACAGTAAAAATGCGGGCCAGTAGAAATTAAAATTTTATGAGGACTTACCAGATCTCGGAGGTGTATCGGGATGGGCAGCGACGGTAAAATAGATTACCTGCTTATGTTACGAGCTTCTTACATTTTTACGATATTTGTTAAGGGCAACATTTTGTTTTATGAATGGCGGATTAAGGTTTGAAGTGAGGAATGAATAATAAAACAGGTGACTGAATATGATGGGGACCGTAAATCTAATTTGGTGAAAATGGCGTCGTCACAACTTTGATCGTCAACAAATATACATACGTTAATTTTTTGCGCTAAAACCAGTAGCGAACTGTTCGAAATCGCTCAACTAGGTTTCAATACTGTGACTAATTGTCTTCAAAGTAATTTACTAACATTAAATGCTGACAAGACAAAATATATTCACTTCTCCATGCGCAAGTCTCCACTTAACATACATTACTACATACATTACTAACCCTCATCTATTTGCCCATCAATGTGGAAACCGTACAGTCAACAATAATTGTAATTGCTCTTTTATTCTCAAAACGAGCAGCATAAAATACCTTGGGGTAATAATAGATGACACACTCTATTTCAGAAAACATATTGAGAGCCATTGAGGTATTATTGTAGTAACGTTTGAAAGCCTAGTTAAAAGAGTGCGCCGACTAATATATGTTTAAAAAAAATTACGATCATTTGCAGATTCAAAATTAATCACACAAGTTTATTTGGCCCTATGTCAATCGATAATTCATTACTGTATCACTTCTTGGGGTTTTTTTTTTTTTTTGGGTGGGAAATCATCAAATGGCTTTTCCCGCTCTGGGCGGAGCGGAAGGGCGTGTCAGACTTTTACTGACTAAAACTCACCCGTGTTCCTTCCCTTGCCTAGACCAGGGCCACGGTTTCCCCTAAGGACTTATCCGCAACCCCAGTGGTAGGCATCGCCCAAACGGACCCCTTCAGCTTCGCTGACGACTCTTTGAGGCGCGCGTGGAACACTACGCGCCGTCGACCCGGGCTTGGTCCTGATCGGACGGAGAGCTACCCATCACTCTCCGTCCGCAAGCCCGCGCCTACGGTGGCCGGAAATCGGCAATCGATTCCCGACGCCCGGGGCGTCTACTACCGCGGCGGCTAGGGGCTCGAGGGAGAGACCCTCTCGCGCCCTGGCGCCTCCTTCACGAGCATTACTGTCTCTGCCTCTCGCGCCCTGGCTCCTCCTTCACGAGCATTACTGCTCCAAAAACTAATTTACTTAAATTCCTCTTGAAAGAGCTCAAAGAGCAATTTTAAAAGTAACAAACTTCCATCCCTTCTTCTTTCCCACAGATCTCCTATATATATCCTGCAACGTACTGACGGTAAAATAAAAGAAGTTAGTACTTAACCTTCTAATAATTCACTGTAATCAGCCTTCGAATGTTAGGCTAAAAATCCTTAAAAGCTTTAAAATAGGTGGTCCAAATAGTGACGCCATAAAAAAAAACTGGAAAATACTCACTACAAAAAGACATGAATTTTTGAGGCTCCACCGGCAAGAAAACTCAAAAAAAATAAAAAACTCTAAAACTACAAAAAATCACGGAACATACATGGGGTATTTTCGAATACCCCCGGACAAAAAATAAAAAAAATATAGATACCTCACGGTATCTATATTTTTTTTTATGACGTGTATTTTTGGTCCAGCCTGTATAATTTAAATTATTTTAGTTGTAAAAATAGTATTCTTAAATATTTACTAACCATACATTATGCACAGACAGAAGATCTACTTGTTGTCTGCAATTAGAACCGCTAACATGCTATTTTGCTTTTATTTACCAAAATTTTTATTTTAGTTTTTTAATACATACTCATTGTTAATTTATTGGAATAAGTATTTATGCACTTTCTAGCCTGAAGCACAGGTTCAACCTAGTTCCGGCAAATAAGTAACTGTACTCTATTTTAAAGTATTTATTGTAAACGTGCCTCTTTATAAATAAACGATTTTTATTATTATTATTATACATTTTCAAACAAAAGACAATCTAAGTTCGATCGGACACAGTTTTGTAGCGGTTACACCGCCACATACGAACTACGCAGCAAAAGACATGACGTCACACAATTCCTGCCTCGCGCAGTTAGAGTTTACCGAGCGAAAAATACAAATAAGACTATCCGAAATCAACTTACGGGCAGTTGCCCGCCAGACACAACACCCGTCTGGTTGGAGGATCCTCCCTTTTCTATGGTGGATGAGTGAACTTTACACCCTGTTCCTCATACCCCTAAAGTTTAAAGTAAAACCTTCTATTAGCGCGTTGAGCGATTTTTGGTAGGGGGATAAACCTATGGGTTCGCGTCACTGACATGCTCGCGCCGTCGTGCTGTGTACGACTAGGCCTATAGAAGCGCATCTGGGCAGCAATGATGAATGAGCGGCGTGGCACCGTGAGCGTTGACGAATCAACAGATGGCATCCCCCCCCCCCCCGTCTCACCGCACACATACCTAAGGTGCAGTAGAGCGGTGTCGGTCAAACTATAGCAGTGAGTTTGAAGGTCACGAGTGCGTGCTCCTGAGAATTTTATTGAAAACTAAGTGTTTTTGTATGTAATCGACAGTAAGTGGATAAAAATTCATTTATAAGTTTACACAGATCATCATGTTTTGATTAATAAATAAACTATATGAAAGTGTTCAGAATTATTGCTCGAATGAGATGTAAAAACCAGTTTAATTTTAATCATTTCAATTTACAAAAGAAAAAAAAAGTCATACTTTAATAATCAATTTAAAAAAAAAACACATTTATTTCAAAGTCATTCTTTCACTGTCGGCATTCCCCATGACTGTCTATTTTTAAAACACAATGTGATTTACCCTGAAGTCAATGTTCAAGTATCACAGCACTTAAACACTGAAGAGGTGATGAAAGCCCTGACCACTTTACACATAAACATTTATCACGTTATAAAAACAAGATCCACGGCTTTCCATTATCTTTTATTGTTCATCTAAAGCTGTGCCTGTTTTATATTGCATTTATCTCAACGTTTTATCTTTTGAAGGACAAAATACAGGTTTTTGGTGGATGCCAAATTATTGTTGCTATTTCTACCTGAGAACCGTTAGACCAACCATTTAGATAATATGCTGTGCTTGGAGAAAATCTAGAGAGATAAGATACCTATCTTCATGTCAATGTTAATATCAAATTCCAGTAACACTGAAATATCAATAGGTACTGTAATGTTAGTATTACCGATAGAGATAAAATCTTTGAAACTGTTCTAAAGGTTAGTGTCTGAAAGCCGTAAGTAAGACTTTGCTCTTTTGCATAAAACTTACATTTAGTTCTAGGGTACCCGTCTGTGTATTATGTAAAGCTAGGGACAGGTTTCTACCTGGATTTTGAACTGAAGGGTACCTTACCTATGTAATCCTTCCTAGGTAGCTTATGTTCTGAGGGTCAATTCTTGTACTTAAAACTCGTTCAAGTCGCAATATCATTCCAACAACAATCAATATCAAAAATATAGGTAAATAAGAGGATTTTTTGACACTGGATAGACTCTGTGATTAGAATGAGAACGTGCTTAAAAATGCAGGAATCCTCTCTAAACATTTCGACCATAAGCAAAAAATAGAACTTCTAGGCATTTTTGCAGTAGGTATTAGGTATGGCAAATTTTAGTTATCTAATTATCTATACTTCTATACTCTGTACTAATATTATAAAGAGGTATTTGTTTATTTATTTGTTTGTTTGTAAGTTTGTATGTAGTGTATTTTCTGGAACCAGTCGGATTTGAAAATTCTTTTTGCATTGGATATCCCAATTCTTGAGGAAAGTTATAGGCTCTCGAACGAAGTCGCAGGCAGAAGTTAGTTATAAATATTTATGAGACAGCCTTATTACATATTTGGCTATCATTCTAGCCTTATTACATATCACACTGGCGATTTACTAGCGTGTTACCAGCGAGGCGATAGCGCGTAGGGAGCACGCCACTTGTCCGCAACGTGTTCGTCGCGTGTTCGGAACACGAGAGTAATTGAAGCGAGTGTACAAGAGAGAGCGACACAAGCGAGACTACAATATTGTGACGCAACAACAGAGAAACGCAGAGAACACGTCGCGTGATCGTGGCTAGATCGCTTCGCACCCGCGGAGAGCACGTTCACAATTCACCTCGCTGGAAAAACTCTGACAATCGCCAGTGTGATAATAACGCTCTTATTAAGAACAGAATTCTTAAGAACATTCGTTCTCATTATACAGGGTGTTAAAGTAATTGCGCGCCATAGCTTAGGGGTAGATTCAGTATCGATAAAGGAAACTAGGAAAAATAAAAAATAAATCCAGAAAAATAATTAAAAAAAAAACATTAAATTAAAATTGCAAGGTCAACCTAATTTAGTACCAACTTAAAATAGCAATCTAATCAACTTAAAACACGAGTAAGTAAGTTGATTTTTAATCTTTGTAAATACCTAATTCCAAACTAAATTAGGGCGACCTTGCAATTTTTTTTTTTTTTTTTTTTTTTGTTTCTGGTTTATTTTTTATTTTTCTAGTTTCCTTTATCGATACTGAACCTACCCCAAAGTATGGCACGCAATTACTTTATCACCCTGTGTACTGAAAACATCTTTTTATATTAAATTAAACTGTAAAGATAGCAGACAGTTTAACAAAAATACACCGACCACAAAAAAATTTACGACTTGAAGAACATAACAAAATTAATGACGTCTTTACAAAAGATAACTGCCTGTTAATTAGGGGCCTAGCAGGCTAAGAGGGAGAGTTTTCCTTAAGTGTTTAATTATGCCTTTTGTATCCTAAAGATGAAACGACGTGTAAAATTTTTGGGGCCACAATTTGATGGAATGAAAGCTGAGGTCAGGTCTCGTATAGTAACCGTTTGCAGGATAGTTCAGCTAAATAGTAATTTTTGTACCGAAACTGATTCAAATCACATTCAATTTCAATATTATTTATTTTCTCTTATCAAACAATGACATCGTATAATTTAGACAAGCTTGAACAAATATGTGACCCTAGTTTGTGAGATACTGGTGTCTGCACTAGGAATACCTGTATAGCAGATCACCAGGGTTCCACCACAACGGTATGTCATGTAAACATAATCAGATTAAAGTAAATGTGAAGGGACAGGACATAACATAACATAAAAAAAAAACAATCGCTTGACACTTCACATGACAGCGTGGCATGTGTTAACAAATATTGTACCCCCTGTATACTGTCATTTGCTAAACATCGGTTCGATATTCGAAGTGTTCCAAGGTGAGAATCATCAATGTCTTATTTCCTTTCTTTCAGCAATTGTCATAGGTATTGTCCTCATAAATAAGGGCTTGTCTGGGCTATTAGAACTGCCATCCTCCACTGCAGTTTTTTTCTCCTGGATGCTCCTTCATTTGGTTTATTTGCATTTATATGCTGAATTGAAAGTGACATTATTTAAAATGACTGCATCGTGGGTCTAGTGGTCGCAAGCGCTACTGTTGAGCATGAGGTCTTGGGTTCGATTCCCGGATCGGGCAAAGTGATATTAGGATTTCTATCTGGAATTTCTCAGTAGTAGCCCGGAGTCTGAATTTGCCCAACCTTTCGGGAAAAGAAAACGTGATGATAAGTTATAACTTAAAAACGGGTTCCACTGTGCATAGTATACGTTCTTTTCATTCAATCATTATAGTCATCGTGTTCAACCACAGATAGCTTTATCAACCTTGTATACAACACAGTTTCACTAATATACACTACCCTTTTATTAAATTGACAATACACCATCTAAAAACACTCACCATTAGCATTTCTATTTACACTTTTTGTTAAGTCATCTTTATTTACAAACGCAATAAATGTTTTTGTTTGTCATTCACTCATTCACTTATTCACTCATATTCGTTATTAAAGAAAGGTATTGCTTTTCATTCAATTATCAAAACGAAAATTTGGTTTGGCGATATTGTATTTCAAAGAGCAATTGTTTAGAAGTACCTACTCGGGTCCAGGATATATATTTTATTTATGAGATAATTTGAATAATATCAAACAAGGAATTATAGAAACAAGAAGAAAGTAAAGACACCATTATTGAAGAGAAATTTCTTATTCAGCGATTCGATAATTAAACGAGAATTGAGAGTGAAATTTCAAGGACGCGTCACGTTTATGCACATTTTACACTTTTTGCGAAGTCATCTTTGCTTACAAAAGCAATATGTCTTTGTGTGTCATTCACTCATTCACTCATATCATCTCTCATGAGAGAGAAGAAAGATATTACTCTCTTTGTCTCTCAGACTAAATCTCTTTTATTCAATTTTTTTTAAGAAGTTTCACTTTTAACTCGTGTAGGGTATTTTTTGTACTTTTATTTAAAGAGAAGACAACATAGAAAGAAGTAAAAGTATTGGCACTAGCTATAAAAGGATATAAATTGCTACTCAGATGCCAATCACGTATGAATAGGATTCGCTAGGATTTTGTTTCTCTTAGTGCGTTCAAAATTCAAATCATCGCCAAGCATCGGGCAACCACTAAACCAAAAGGCGGCAAAAGGTGTTTCTTTATTCGAACCAATAAAAAAGTTTCGTACAAAAACTTCGGTCGTCCGTTAAACTTTTTCGTGTTGATTCCGACTCAGATAGAGAAAGAAAACGGGTCAGGCCTCGAGTTCCATCTGATATCAAGAAGCCCCATTATATTGCAAACGTACTTAGGTATAATACGCAGAGATTTCCCCTAATGGAATCTATTAGCTGAACAAAGAAACGTAATCTTAGGTAATTAATTAAGCATTTTCATGTTCGTGTGTGTTTAGTGTGATCGTATTAATGGTATTAATTTTGAAACTGGGGATTATGGGTGGTAACTGTAGCAACACAAAGGAAAGATGATCGTTTGTTGGAGATTGTTTCCGCGTCCTGTGACGAAAAGTGGGTATTTTGATACGAGGTATATAAAAGAGAATACCCATAAAGTTAAGTCAATGAGCACGATTGGTTGTAGGTCTGACTATCGTATTTTGTAAAAATTACTTCTTAAAATTATTATATTAATAATTATTTAATGGTAACCAGACTCGAGTGAGTCGTTCTTTCAATCTTATAAATACTTCAACAGTTTGGCAGTCTCTAATGTCAGGCGGAAGTGAATTCCGCAACCGCACCGCGTGCACAGTGAAGGAGTATTTTTATGTTTTTGATTTTCTGCTCCTATTCGACACGTCACCAATGACCTACATTTTCGAATTCTTTGTCTTCCTTAGACCAACATATTCTAGAGAAATTCTAGAAAATCGAATGTAACAGACAGGCGGACATCACTGCGATTCCATTTTAGATCAGGAAACTGAAAACATCGCTAAGAATGAAAACCTGCAGGAGGTACCTTATCGTGTAAGAACTTATACTTGTAAATCGTGTAACTTACAGAAGACAATATTTTGTGAAACTTAATAATTGAACAAAAGTCTAGAAGACAGCATCCTAATCGCGTAACACACATTTCTATCCATCATCATCATCATCATCAGCCTATTAATGTACCCACTGCTGGGACACAGGCCTCCTCTCTGTGGGAGGGAGTGGGCCGTAATCCACCATGCGGGCCCAGTGCAGGTTGGTGGATGTCACATTATGTCTTCGAATTTTTGGTTCTAAGACATGCCGGTTTCCTCACGATGTTTTCCTTCACCGTTTTGAGAGCAGTGGTGATGAAATTATTTATACAAAGTAAAGCGCCTGCTTGGGTTGGTGGCACGACCCATAACTCGTAAGTCGGGGCCGTTACTACTGGGCCGCCACTGCTCTCATTTCCATCCATTGCGGCATATGTTTATGCCACGAATTTTTAAACATCACACACACACCAGCACATTCTTCACGTGAATAACGCAATTTAATGAATGCTCTCGAATTTTCAAAATTAAAAGCATTGGAATTGTTAGTGTTTTACGCAGTTACCCCGCAGGAACAACGTTAAGTTTAAGTACGCATATATTAAATCTTATCATTATGCGAAATGTCCTATAATATCTAACGTTCAAATATGGATATATTCCGAAATCCATTTGATTGAAACTAGTTTCAGACAGCAACCTATATCTGTATTTTGATGCTCGCAATGCAATTCGTAGAATCTGTTTCTATTTGACTATTTATCTATGTAGTTTAGCAGTCACTCAATAGAGTAGAAACTACCGTGTATCATGCAACCGACAAGTGTATTCTAATTCCGATTACAATCGAATCACTCGATACTATCAGTATCGATATCTAAGAACGAAAAATATGCGGATGTGTCATCATCGGCAGATATCCGCCATTCTTGCGCCCGAATTCTTGGGAAATTCTCATTTCAGTCGGTCCGCACTTATGTGTAACGTACGAAACAATGAAGGGGTGGCAGATGTTCATTTTAGTAAGCGATACCGTTGCACGGTATGGATATGAAAGCTTCGCATGATTGCCGGCATCCTCCTCTGAATACTGCTATCGCAAAACCTTTTGTTTTGACTCAACGAAAATATTTTCATTTCCTCGGCCACGTTCGAGCGCTCCTAGTTTGTGTATCCGCAATTTGAGGATATTCCGAGGTCGTTGAGTGCCTTTTGCGATTCACCGCGCACTGATTTCATTTTGATTGTGAATAAATTTACAAGGAGAACATCGGTAAGCACTTTTGTTTTCGTGTAGATATTCGTATTGACTACTGAATCGTTTTTAGTATTTTATTTTTATATATTTACGCTACAAAATTAGGAAAACAATTAGGGTTCGTTTATCTGATCTTACACCATTGTTTTTGTTTGATTTCAATCGTAAATCACGGCGTTATTATGTTTAAAAGCTGTGATTGTATTTCAATACAATACGATACGATATAGCTTTTTGTTTTTATTTTTGTTTTGTGTATATGCTATTTTTTTTTTGTTACGATAATATGTATAAATGTATACCGTTTCTTTACTCATGTGCCCATACTGAGTATATGGACGTTAATTATGTTCAAGGAGTTTTCAACAATGTTTCGTGCATAAAACAATTCGTAGTACTGCAAACGATTTACAGCTCTAAGTGCAATTTTCGATTCAATCTAACAATACACGTAATAACCCTTTGTAAAAAAGCAATAAAATATAAACACGGTTCAACGATCAGAATTACTTAAAGCGATGCTAACACGATTTTTTTAAATAATTTTCCGATCCTGCTTTCAAAACGGTGAAGGAAAACATCGTGAAGAAACCGGCATGTCCTAGAACCAAAAATTCGAAGACATGTGACATCTACCAACCCACACTGGGCCCGCGTAGTAGCCCGCTCCCGGGATCTCGTAGAGAGGAGACTTTGTGTCCCAGCAGTGGGAACATTATAGGCTAATTATGATTGAATTCTCCGATAGATTAGGCACAAGTGTTTGTAAACCCACATTTTGACGGGTAACCAACCCGGCAAAATATGTCATAGGTCATAGAAGGCAAATCTATTGTAATCAACCCGAGACATTATCTAGATTTTGGAATGCCAATGAAAAACCCTATTACTCTATGCCCGACCAGGGTATCGAACCAATTCACTAGAACAGTGGTTCCCAAAGTTGGCTGGAGCGCGACCCTAACAAAAACTTCCAAATTCAAAATTCACCTCTTGGCTGCCAAGGTGAAAAATGTATATGAACGAAGGACTGTTCAAATAAGCAAAAATATTCAGTTACAATCGAAAATGTAAATACTTAATTAAAGACAAGAAGTGCTATTTCAATGAGAAGGATATACTTTGTTTCCTATTTTTTGTCATATAGCTTTAGCATCAACTTCAATTTTAGTTAATTTAATCGCGATGAGTTTAATTCGTCGGTATTTCGGTATTTAGTTTCAATATTAATCATAGCTGAAAGCAATTTTTGGGCCCACTAAAACAATGCCCTCCCAATATTTGCTCTTAGCATAGTTATAGCATAGTTTGGGAACCAATGTACTAGAGAAACCACACAATACCAATTTGGCAGGCAATTTCCTCTATTACTACGACACAGCACTTTATTCTGTAGCTTATCATACATCAGTATTGAAACACATTTTTCCTGTTACAGAACTGCCGAGCAAACCAGGCGTCTTCGACGAGTATGGGAAAGAAATCTCAAGTACTGCAGGTCCTTATCACGAAGGAGGAGAGTTCAAACTTGTTTGTTCTGTCAAGGGCGGTGAGTACTCGAATTATTGAACTATTATAGCTGCTGCCCGCGGTCTCACTCGTTTCATAGGGAAACGAATACGTGTATCCGAATAAAAAGTATCCTATATTACAATTCAGGTTATAGACTATCTGAGTTACAAATTGTATCCAATTTTGTCTAGCCGTTTAAACGTGATTGCGTAACAAACATACAAACTCACCAACTAGCAGACACATTTTATAATACTATATTAATATTATAATAATTAATATTTTATAATATTTAGTAAGATTATAAACTGGTAGGTTCATCATTAATTTGTTTGCAAATTGGAGTGTTTTATTATAGAATAAATATTTTTAAACAAATATCATTTACTAATGACCGTATTAATTTGTTATAGACCGATTCCATCTCCATTTTATCGGGAATAATTTGTACTCTGGGGCTATATATGTTAATTTTATCGCAGAAAACTCGATCTACATTTCGACTCACCTGGGAAATGAATTCAAAAGTTCAAAAGCGATGGAAACTCGAAATGGTTCTTACAATACTACGGCATTTTTGGGAATTGTAAAATTAGGGGTGAATATTGTAGAATGTAGAGTAGAACGGTCTGTACATTCGCGAGCCTTTAACTTACAAACTTAATATAAACAGAGGAAAAGGAAAGAACAAGAAACAAACGATCACTTGAACAGTCTCACCAGGATCGTATCCACTCAAACGAAATTGATTGAAATGTATCGTTTATTTTCTCCCGTCCTGGACATTCTAGGTATCTTCCAACGTTAAATTCTTTGATATCGGCCTTTTGATATTTTTTAAACTTATCCACATTTTTGGTCTAATTCTTTTACGTTAAATAAACATTCGGAAAATATTGATGTATTACATTTTGTGGAGCAAATAGCACAATCATGTTCTCATTACGAGAGTATGTAATGTTATTTGGGAACAATGGAAGGCGTAATGTGTTCTAACGTTTACATAATGTTTTGTTGTAGGTTACCCGACGCCAAGAATTCAGTGGCTTCAAGGTGACACTGTGCTGGCTACGTTAAGTGCTGGAGAGCATTCAGCGCCGACGAGATCACTAACTTTAGTGATCAGGAATGCAACGAGGGCGCATTTAGGAGCATTGTACACTTGCACTGCGGATAATACACTGCTGGCTTCACCGCAGAAGACTACTATAAAAGTTGATTTGTTTTGTGAGTATTCCTTTTAATTTATTTTAATACTAGTGACCCGTTAAGGGAGGAGCTTGTGGCTAAGTATTAACAGTCGCACTGGTCGATCCATCAGGTGAAAGTACGTTTGCCGGAGTTGGTCCGTGGATGGGTGACCATCATTACATACCGAGACTCCTCCGTGCCTCGGAAAGTATGTTAAGCCGTTGGTCCCGGCTGTCATTCATGGATCTTTGACAGTCTTTACGGGTCGTCAGAAGCCCGAAAGTCTGACAACCTGTTTTACCAAGGGGTATAATATTACCCAGTTACTGGGTTGTGGAGGTCAGATAGGCAGTCGCTCCATGTCAAATACAAGTACTGACGGAAGACTGGAAGCCGACCCCAACATAGTTGGGAAATGGCTAGGCAGATTGAATAGTAACCAGCCTCGACTTCGCTCGGTTTTTCCGACTTGAGAAAACATCGAAATTTCTTTATTAAAATATGTAAATTAAATATTTAATGTATAAGGAAATAATAAAATAAAAAATGCACATACCTTCAGAAATAAATTCTACAAACCGTACTAAAAACCGCATTAAAATCCGATGCGTAGTTACTATAAGAAAAACGCGGTCACACAGAGATATGAAAAGCAAGTTAAATTTATAATTTTATGTATAGTTAATTGCTTTTATTATCATTCGAAAAAATGGTCTCATTAACTTAAAATATTACAGAAGAATAATGAGGCACCTTATCAATTCCCATCCACTTAAATGTTATACATTTAACATTTATTACGCTTGTACAAAAAAGTAATTGTAAATAATTCCCCGGGGATTTTACCTTCATGTAGTTGTTTTTAAATAGCTAAATATAAAATTACACTTAAAGCTAAGCACATGTTGTAGCACATTTAAATGGTGTCTGAATAAAATAATTTGCAGAGAGAATTCTGCTACGATATCGGCCTCCTTTTAACAAAACCCAAGGCTTATTTTTCGGGTTCCCCCGAATATCAGAAAAATGAAAACAAACAGGGATTGCAATATTCTTTCCCTCAATAACGGACAGTTATTAACAGTCATTAACGCCAATATTCGGGCGAACAGCGAGCTGAGCCTAAACCAATATACTTTTTAGACTCGACTCTCTCTCTCCTCGAATATAGGGTAGTGGGAAAAAATATACAAGTTCCTTATTTCGTTACAGTTGCAGATATTCACCATCTTGGATCAGGTGTCAAATTACATTTTATTGGTTTACTTGTCGAGTTAGCAATTCTATTTGCCTCCCCAATAGCTTTTCGATGTTTCTTCGTGATATAAAACTTCTTACAAAATGAAGTGCGACATAACTCCTGTATTATCTATTCTATGAGAAAATGTATTGCTTCTTTTGGGAGAGATGTAGGAGAGTGTGCTAACTATACAAATAAATAAAATTGAAGTGTTTGTTTGTTATGCCAAAATAACAGCTTTTTACTAAATGCGTATGAAACGACCCTTACAACAAAAACACATTTTTTTTTGTCTGTTTGTCTGTCTTGTATAGATGAAAGAAGATTTTGTGTAGATACAGATTTCATGGGTTTCCTGTTTTTGCGCAGAACCCTAAGTCTTTTTCCAAAAAAAAAAGCCTATTTTACTCCTTATAATATTAGCTATCTTCCAGTGGAAGTCCCGTATAACCATTAACATATATTGTAAAACCATTTTAAAAAGAGTAACGGTGAAGTTTCTGGCCCATTCTTCTCCATACGAAAACTACCTTTTGAAAGGGGCGACTAGAATCAATTCTATCAATTTTTTTTTTGTTGTAATTTTAGACGTTCAAATGTGCCTAATTGAAATAAATTATTTGACTTTGACTTTGACTGTCAAAATCGGTTTAGCCGTTTCTGAGATTAGGCGGAATAAACAGACGTCTGTCTAGAAATTAGGCGGAACAAACAGACAGACGTCTGTTTGTTCCGGCTAATTTCCGAATCTGCTGGACTGATTTAGACGGGAATTTCACTGGCAGATATACAAATAAATAAAGTTGATGTATAGAAAGAATTCCACGCGGACGAAGTCGCGGGTAACAGCTAGTTTAGAATAAAAATAACACATTATTCATATTGCCTCTTCCCTACTTTTACGCTTCATAGTATTTTTTTCTATTAACATACATAATTACTTGTATTATGTTTATGACTCTGTTTGTAAGTAAATATTTAAGTTTTTTTTTTATAGTTCTGTGAAGTTTTGTAACGCTACGTTTTATTGTAGTCAGGTCTATAAAACTGTTGAAAGAGCATACAATTTATGCTCTACGGTTTATTTTTGGACTAAGTCGGGAAAGAACTGCCAAACCTTTTTATTCCCTAGGCTAAAAATAACGCCTGGAAGAAGTCAAAGTCTTTGCAAAAGTTTCTGCGATTTTTCTTGCCAAGTTCTGATTTCTTCAGGCTTGACCGATGTCCGGACACAAATGTCTACATTTAGAAGGAGCCGGAAGAAAAACCGGTTTTTTCTACATGTAAACAGTGCTAGGCATTGTTGTACAACCTGCCGGAAGTTTGGATGGCCTAGGTCTTGCGTTTGTGTCCGGCGACCGGCGTTCGAGAAAACAATCGAGAATAATGGAAGCAATGCCTTTATGGCAAGGATTGAGCTAATGGAGTCAGCAGAACTCTGAGTGTTTCTGACAACGTTATTAAATTTTGAAAAGATTGACAAATAGTATTAAAAGATACAATAGACGATGTATATTAGTAACTTAATCCACTTAACTGTTCTTAAAGAGTCTTAGAGAACCCTGTAAGAAATCGACACGTGTTTCGCCTCTCAACGAGACGTCGCGCGTCGGGCGGTTGAAGCTCACTTTGCGTTCGGCTCGTGTCGTGGCAACACTTCGTGTCTGAGTTCGCAACAAGTCAATCGTCATCCTGAGGATGCCTCGTTGAGAGGCGAAACACGTGTCGATTTCTTACAGGGTTCTCTAAGGCCCGAGTTCACCAACTGCAACGTAACCATTGATTACGTAACCGTTCTGTTAGAATTAAACGGTCGTTTAAACAAACCGCGTTTTTTTCGTGTTCACCATCTATTTGTAACCAACGGTTAAATAACCAAGCGTTTTTGAATAAGTGAGTCCAAAATGGCCGAATGATCGAGGGGCTCAACCGTCCAACAGACTGATGCAGTTCAATAACAATGAAATTTTTATTGTGTCTCATTAGTGACAGTCAATATTTTGTGAATGTAGAATGCCAACGTCAATCAATTTTCATTTTTAAACCCACAGAGTACATTTTTAAATAGTTTATAGACGTCACTCGAGTCATTTTGCGGGATGTATGGCGTATGGCGCAATCTGGTGTTTTGTACAAAGAACTTTCGCCCTAGGCTTTTATAACATTTTTTTTTTAATGTTGTATTGAAAATTAAATAAAACGAAGTTATTATTACAAAAATCTGTTTGTATTATTTTTATGTTTTCGTGCAGTATTTATGTGCTAATTTTTGATTTTCATAATTGCGCCATGTTCGGAATATACGGGAAGTGCGCCAAATTCTTTTTATTAAATCATCTAACACATTATCCTCTTCAAAGATAATTCAAAGCGTCTTGCATTTTTATTTTGTAACTAAAAGTGATGCACAATGCAAAACTTCACATCTGGAAGCATAAACCAATGGTTAAACTGGGTTGGCTACGTCGTTTAAGGTAACCGTCCGATTACAGTACTTAACCAATTGTTAGTCCTTGGTGAACAGTAAAATATTGTTAAACAGCCGTTTATGGTGTAAACAGATGTTAAAAATTTAACCATCTGTTGGTGAACTCGGGTCTAAGACTCTTTAAGAATAGTTAAGCGGATTAAGTTACTAAATATACATCGTCTATTGTATTTTATAATGGATTTCCGCAAAGTCACGCCTGAGTCAATTAACTAACCAATAGTATTGTCTCGAAAACATGGCCAGCACAATTATTTTTTTTGTTTTGTTGAATATATTAATTATATTTTTTTTGTAAATTTTGACGTTCAAAAGTTCCTGTTTGAAATAAATGATTTGACTTTGACTTTAATGGTCATTAAAAATTAATTAATCAGCTTAAACTGTCATATGATTTCAATGGTAATAGTAAACTAGCTATCATTTATGAAGTTAATAAATATTATCAATGTGAAAATTATATGGATAATCAAGTTCTTTTATATTATTCCAATTTCTATTGTTTATTAAATGGTTCATCATATTGATTTAACAATGAAAACGTGTTTTTTGTCTCATTGTTCTACATTTAACTGGCTATAATTTATGGTACAGTCAGCCTCAAAAAGATGCTAACATTGATAAGAATTCATTTTATTGTCCAAATTTTTTTCATGATAATATAGTATTAAAGTAAACCACAAAATAATCATTTATTACACGTTGGGTACCTTATTGTAGCTGCTACACAAATCAATCTGCCTAGCTTTTTCCCAACTAAGGTGACTTCCAGTCTAACCGGAAGCAGCTGAATACCAGTATTTTACATGGAGCGACTGCCTATCTGATGTCCACAGCCCACGTTACTGGGTAACACGATACCCCTAGGTAAGACTAGTTATCCGACTTTCAGGCTTCTGACGACCCGTAACGACTGTCAAAATTCTACAAATGACAGCCGGGACGAGGAACGGAGTTTCGGATCACAGATTAGATATTCTAATGATTTCTTGTCGATTTTGACAAATCTTTTTCTATAATGCCAATGTTACTTTACATTGTTTTTTTTAATGCCCAATGAGCTCTTCCGTTACACATGCTTGTTGTGTTAGATTGCATATTATATTCAAAAATTATTGTCGAAAAAAACTGGAAAAAAAACATACAGTTCTTGTCAGTAAGTTATGCCAAATTAAGTTCGATTTAAACATGATTTAGCCTTAAAAGAAACTTCAAATCAAGTCACTCAACTTTTTCTACTTCAATATTTAGGCATCTAATTTCATGTTTTAAAACCATTACTTAAAATCCAATTAAGTCTTTAAAACATCTAAGCCTGCTATTTTTTGTTTTAACCTAGTTATTAAAATGTGATTCTATTTTTTTAATAACTTTCATAGTATCGAAGTAATATCTAGATTGGAATTTTTATTTAAACTTGTAAATCAAAACCTATCACCATTTGAGCGCGAACTACAAGCTAAAAAGGTTCAAATATACCAGTTACCTTCAGGTAAACTTCTGATTGGTAGTTTAAGTTACCTTGTCGTGAAAGATCGTATCGGAATTATAACAACACGAACTCATTTGTGAATACAAATGCCTTGTTTTTTTTTGTCCGAGCTATTTAAATGTTTATTACGTCGGTACATTAACCTTTATACGCGGACGATTTATTATTTGTTTATTGGTATTTCTTTTTTTGTGGGTAATGATAACAGCCTCACGAGTCAAAGGTTAAGCTACACTTGCCACGGTTGGTTCGTGGAATGGTGATCATTCATTACATTATGCTCCCGCATGATTGCAATAACCTTACAGAAACCAAGGGTAAATGTGATTTTGAAATTTGCGGCCTTGTTAATGACTCAATGAAGTTAAAATCCTACCTTTTTGCCGGCTTATATTAAGCTTAACTTGTCAGACAAAATGAATAAGGAAAAATGCTCAAAATGTAGTGAGAAAAATAACAATATTCACAAATAACCTTCCATTAAAATATAAGAATACTTGCATCCCCCATTCCTAAACAGAACTTATCATTGTACAATGAGGTGTATCTGAATAATAAAATGTATACAGGGTGTTAGGGTAAACACCGTTATCCTTCAAACCAGTGGTTTGGTTTCGTTTATAGAACATAAATTCAATGGAAAATCACAACTTTTTTTTTTAAAGATGTACATTTAGAATCGTCACGCAATTCCTAAGGTAGGTATTTTTGCCTGTCTTAAGCCAGGAAAAGGTTGTATTGTATTTATTCATGTGTTGTGTAGGTAGGTAGGACGGGCGGCGATCGATAACGTCACTCGGGCGGGCGCATATCCATTTTGCGGACGATGTCGGACAATAACCTTTTTATTTAATATTTTGTTAAAGAAATTAACGTAATTTTTTTTACTCGGTTTTTTATGTTTATATTTAAGCCAACTACCCATAGTTTGAGTGACAACGGTGTTTACCCTTCCATCCTGTATAATAAATAAAATATATTACACCTCGTCATCAACACCAGGTGCCTAACCTTTTCTCAACTATGTTGATTCAGCTTCCAATCTAACCGGATGTAGATGAATACCAGTAGGTATTTTAAATGGAGCGACTGCCTATCTGACCTCCACAAACCAGGACTGGGTAACGCAATATTCTTTGGCAAGACTGATTGCTAGACTTTCGGGGTTCTGACTCAAACACACCTCAATGAACACTTATTTGAAAGAATGAAAAAGTATTTATTGAGAATACGCACAGGAGATCTAAATTAAGACACACTCATTGAAAAACATTAACAAAAAAATTAAAAACAAAAATAAAAATGAATGCTTGTCTCAATAAATAGGTAGTTTTTCTTTCTTTCTTTTGTATAAAAAATAATAATAATAATATCCCCACCGCCGTATCCGCTCTACGTTGACGTCGTGGTGAGGCTTGCGCGCTCCGAATTCTATGTTTGTGCAGGTAGAGTTAACTTTGCCGGAACGGATCTAGGATGAGGAGCCAGACCAAGAGAGATACAGAAACCCGCAGGGAAGCATGTGGCGAGCTGTTGGGTAGTAGCGACCCCACGGACCCTATCTCCCGGGAGAAGTCTTGTTCCTCACCTCTGGCTTACCTTTATTGGCAGATTAGAGTGAACACTGACGAGGAACAGAGCTCCCACCTCATTCTTGCCTTTATTGGCCGGCTTGAGTGGAGATTCGCAAGAGCAAACGTGCTCGGAGGAAGGAAGTATGCCAGTAAGGTGCTGGTAGGGATCTTGACCGTACTTCCGGGATTGTCCTGATAGCTGTGGAATACCGCTCCACTCCTCATAAGCACTTCAGGACATGTTGCCCCCTTGTCGCTACGACACTTTATGCTAGCGACCGTTTTCGGGAACCCATTATTGAGTGTGCAAGTAACCCCCTGCCATTTCACTTGTGTTTTATACATAAAATATTAGTCAGGCAGGGGCCATAGTCTTTCTAAAGTTCTAAATAACCAGTTCACTTAGCCACCCAAACCTATAAACCAACATCTTTGTTTCCATATCCTGCAATAGTCCTACACCAACCGGGGGTTGTCCTTGGGTGCACTAGTATAGTGCATACAGGGATAACCGTCGGTTGGTGGCTCATTTAATTAAACATGTCTAACGAACCTCTGTGAGTTGGCTTTGGCCCCTCGTACGCCTTCCAAACGTCCGGGACCCTAGGGTCTCGAGAAATGTCAAAGGCAAACAAAAATAATAATATTGTAATGTTTGTTCCAGTAAAACCACTAGGAGTCGAAATAATTTCGAGAGAACAGCCGCTGTCAGTCGGCAGAAAGTCAGAGCTGTGGTGTAAAACGACGGGGGCGAGACCTCCGGCCACCATTACTTGGTGGTTAGGAGGGAAGAAGATAGATGCCATAACGAAAGAATCGGTAAGCAGAACCACATATTTTTTTGATAAAAGCACAATTATTGGAGAGGCCTTTATATAGCTGTGAACTGCAACTAAAAGTGATGATGATGGGTAAAACAAAATGAAATAAAACACCTACAAAAGGGAAACCCTGACTCCTGCCAGAGTCTAGTTATTCCTAGTACAGTGGTCGCTGAATTATCTGCAATTAATTTGTACCTCAGACTCTTTTTTAATATTTACGAAAATATTTTGTGATAATCTTCTTTGTATTTTATTTTATAATCAGTGTATGTACTAGGTAGCTTTATAGTCCTAGACCTGTTTTCTAGAAATATACCCATGCACTGAAGTGAAGAGATCCGCAGAAGAACCACCGTAACCGGCATTGTCCGAAAAAGTGCCAAACTTAAGTGGCAATGGGCCGGGCTCATATTGCTCGCGGAACAGATGGCTGATGGGGCCGAAAGGTTCTGGAGTGGCGACTGCGTACCGGAAGACGTAGCGTTGGAAGGCCTCCCACTAGGTGGACCAATGGTCTTTTGAAGGTCGCTGGAATCCGCTGTCAAAGTGGCGGTGTTTGAGGGAGACCTATGGCCAGCAGGAGACGTCTTTTGGCTAAAATAGTACTCAGCATTGATCTTTTCCAAAATATGTTAGATTTGGACAAAGATGAATTCCTTAATACATAGGCGTCTTTCCAGAATACGGGCCTTAATCTCCAGTTTATCATAATATCCTCTAAAACTAATATAAATCTATAAACACAGGGTATAGAAGACGCGAACGAGACGGAATCGTTGCTCCAATGGATGCCATCAAAAGATCATAACGGTCAAATGCTTACATGCAGAGCCGAACATCCAAACTTCAACCATTCTAGTATTGAAAGCAAACTACCCCTGAACGTGTATTGTGAGTATATAAGTTTATTTTCATGTTCATATTATACGGTTTTGAATACGAGAATTTTGTTCGTTACGTTACGAGCTTGAGATGTTTCGTATTCTTTTCTGTTTTGAATTTCGAGTGTTTGAATGCAATTATTTTTTGTAAGCATTGTATTCGGATGTTTTTTGAGATTATCGGTTGAAGGACACTGAATGAGACACAATATAAATGTTATTGTTATTATTACGTCTGGGGATGTTTAGTGTCCCCCAACGTAAGGTATTTCTTATCATTGAAATAAAATTGACTTCTGACGGTAATTGTATGGGAAAACTGTCAAAAATTCAAAATTTGCCCTCGTTTAAAGTTATCTGGCATTGGAAAAATCAGCCCTGATAAAATTATAATTTATTTTATTGCTAGTAAATTCCAACAAAAATACGGTGATAAAGTTGCGGATTATGGACAAACTTTTGTATCAATTTGTACAGATTGTGTTTTTTATTTGTTAAAACGGCGGAATACACCGAAGGTACCTACTTTATTAAGACACCATTAAAATATGTATTCCGTTCCTGTCACTGTTATGGTGTATGGCGACGGAAATACTGCTAAGAAATTCTTAAAGTCAAAATGTTGTTTGACTGGAAAACATGTCGTGTGATTCTTTGCTTAAAAGACTTTTTCAGACACTACATGGTCCTCACATTATCTGACCAAGATTATGTCTGGACTTTAAAAATAGATTGTTTGTTTTGGCCCTTCTTAGAGTAGAAACGCCGACTTCATCTAGTTTTTTAAATTTGATTGATTTGTAAAATTGTTTGTACAAACTGACTTACAAAATAAATATTTTATCATTAAAAAAAAAATATTATAGTTATTGGAAAGATGTTTGAATTCACAGAATGTACTTTTAATTTTATTGAACACAAATGTCACAACTTGAAATAACTATTTTACAGAACAGTGATTTAATAAAAACCCAACAAAATCAATATTTAACCCAAACAAAGTTTTGTTTTTCAACGAAGCACTGCTGTCTTGTTTGCTGTAAATAGCTGCATTGCAGAATGGGTATATAAATATTAAACGCTAACCTGTCAGTTTGTTTAATTTCAATTAAAGTTAAGCAAACAATTGTTAAAAAAAAACGGATATAAATACTTTATTTACCACTAGCTGCGTCCTGTGGTTTGACCCAAATAATTCTCGATTCCGTGGAAATATCGAGTGTATGTCATTAGTTCGATCAACAGGTGTGCGACATGTCATAACCTCGACAAGTCGTTTGTTCGACAGGTCGCTTGTGCGACAGGTCGTTACTTCGACAAGCAATATACGTTAAACAAAATTATGACATATATGTAATACGGTGCTCAATACCGATGGGGCTACTACTTTTTATATTTTTGTACAACGTTCTTCATTTTGATATCCCATAATATAGGCTTAATTAAAATAATGTGTAATAATGTAAAAATAAACTGAATCAATCCGAAAATAAACTTTATTTAAAAACTCAACTCAGTAACATGCATTAACATTATTAGTAAATGGACACGGTGGGGCCTATATCGGTTAAAAGAAAACATTTTTCAGAAAGAACAGATAGGTACATTTTGAATCAATGTGATTTTTGAGCTTGCATCTGCACAAATCATCACTTATTTTCAATCGATTGATGGCCTTGTTTTTATTTACCAACAAAGCAGAAACCCCTTTTTTCACATAAATAAGTTGTTGAGGAAACCATAAGATAGCGTAAGGCGATTTCTCGAATTTTGGTGTAAGAAATTGCTTTTTTACTCCAAAACTTCTCAAGTGTCCTTCCCGGGTTCTACTTCACCAGCATTCGTGCTAAAAAGGTCGCGATTCAGTTTTTGATCAAATTTAGCTTCTTTTTCATAATATTCTGGGACGTAGGTAACGATAAAATTTATCAATCAACACTCGATCCTTGCGCACGCTTACAACTGACCGGCTCATGCGAGCGACAATACAATGATTATGGGATACCCCTATTACCCCTCCTCGTCTCGCCACTCACAATAATCGGCGCAAGGCGATGCATCGCCCGCGAAATTTGTAATCGTTTGCGTACCATATTTTGACTCCTGCGGACCACTGGTTAGAAGCCACTGGTTTACTTAAACCAAGAAAATGCCGATCGGCAGCCCTACCGCGGTCAAGCCGCGTCGGTATTACGTGGTCACGAAAACTATAAAAACAATGCATGGAATTTACTCATTAGGCACTAGTTTGTATTTGATACCACAGAAGTAGGGTAGGTATATTTCTTTGGAGCTCTTCTTCTTGACTGCCCCAGGGCAGTAGAGTAAAAAGTAGTAGCGCCATCGGTATCGACCACCGTATTATCTAGAAGCCATATTTGTTTAACGTACATTGCTTGTCGAAGTAACGACCTGTCGCACAAGCGACCTGTCGAACAAACGACTTGTCGAGGTTATGACATGTCGCACACCTGTTGATCGAACTAATGACATACACTCGGAAATATCGGAATAGTAGGACTATTCCGATATTTCCACGGAATCGAGAATTATTTGGGTCCCAGGCCATGGACTACCCATGTGCTAAATTTTATTCAACCGTTCAGCCGTTTAAGCGTGAAAGCGCAACTGTAACAAACAAACATACAAAAATCAAATTAGTTCTGTTTTTTTAAATATAAGTTTAAGTTTAGAGTACAAAAATAATATATCTTTAGGTACATGGGAATATGTCTAAGCCAGTACGTGCTACGTATCGTTTATAGATGGCCTTCGACATAATTGAGGCTTTCATAAACCAGGGCAATTCCCGTAATTATTAAGAACATCTGTAATCTGTCAAAAATACAATCAATTTGTATTACCAACATTTGTGACAAGTTTGACAGATTGCAACTACATACAATGTGAACGTTTTTTAAGTACGAGAATTGGCCTTCAGCTCATATTTATGTTATTAGGATAAGGAATAATAATTTTATCACAGTCACAAACAAAAACATATAATATTACTTATAAAATAAACCACAAAACAAATTACACATTGGGTACCTACATAGGTAATTGTAGCAGCACAGGGATAGTATGGAACACAAATTATAGACAATCAAATGAATTATTGGAACGAAGTTCCCTTTCGCGCGTTGCGAAAGACGCGGGCTAGACGGCATAAATTGGGACCAAAAGTTGTAACGACACTTTTTTTTATTCTTTTATTCCGCCATCTGTGAGCGACCACAGGTACTAATTAGTGGCATACCTTTGTGAGGTTCATTCCATAACTTCGTTCCATCCGGGTGTCCCTTGACACCTCTCAGCTTTTTTTTTCTATTTATACGTCTTGTTAAGGCACTGTACATGTTTTCATGTACACCATCAGACCAGACCAGATGTAAGAAAATGTAAAACGAAGCAAAAGGAGTACCTTAAGTACGTAAGGATCGTAGTGGGTGGCGTTCTTTAGTTTCTGCCCTACCCCTATCGGAAAAAGGCGTGAGTTTATGTATGTGTGTGTAACTGTGTACATAAAAATAAAGCCTGAATATTCGCTCAAAAAGACCCGCCATTTTGCTAGACACTCTAAACACAAAACCAATTAAGTTAGTGGTATTTAGCATAATATGCCATGCAATGCCATAACTATAATTGCCATTTGTTGTAATCGCCGGCTGGCAATTAATGAGTGGCGTATCGGGCGATAACTTCAAGATTACTAGGAACTTGAGCCACTGTTCCATGTTTGCTGTTGAGTTATACGGAAAAAGTATTGATGTTTGGTCTTTTACTGTGAATCTACCTCTCTCTTACCGCCAATTTATCGTTAGCGACATTTTAACGAAAATGCGATGTTGCTCCCTCACCAGGAGCATTCGCCTGTCATATAACGCTCAGAGTTGAGCATTACATCAGTGAAGGAAGTGAGCCGAGCATTACAGAACGCAGTAGGTACGTAATCTGACTAGCGAGCACGACCTTGTGACATGACTCGAGTTACACATCGAACCATGTCACAGTGCTCGCTAGTCTGTAAAGATACAATTTGAGCATTACATCAGTGAGGGAGGAGAACTGAGCATTACAGTGCGCAATCTGAATGATACAATTCGAGCATTACAGTTCGCAATATCTGTAATATACTAATATTTAATATGGAAGGTTACAATAAAGGCGAATGCTCGTCAGGAGGCAGTATTGTAACATAATGCTCAAAATCGAATGTGTAACGTTTATATTCGTATTATAGGCAAATTTTTCCAGTGAGGGAGCACCTTTAGGATTATTTTAACTGTAGCGTTTACAATAAAAATGACATTTTCGTAAAACGAAGCCGGGTGCCGGATGGGTTTTGGGCAAAAAAGACAAAACTCTATACTCTCCGTCAGTCCATAGTGCTCACTTTCGTTATATGAAGATCATTTGTACAAAATTTCATGCATTTTATCACCCAGCGGATTAGGCTGTGCGATGTCTGTCAAGGAACGACATCAACTTATTTTTTTTTTTTTTTTTTTTTTTTGTAATTTTTATTTTATTTATTCCAATACAGACCTGCTTTTCCAACTCACTTGAGACATTGGCAGAATAGTCGACATCGGCTTTGCTTGCCATTTAATAAAAATAGAATAGAATAGAAGATAAATTTTTATTAAGTACTTAGATAGATTTCGTTACGATTAGCGGTCAGGGCTCGATATGACGACAATTTGCTTATTCTACACAATAATCATGATAATTATATTTGATTATAGTTACTGCTTAACTTTGCAAAACTCACTCAACATTTAAAGGGTCTTGGGCATTAACATTACCACCCCGGTTAGTCAGTGGATTGGCTTTATTAGCTCGATTCGCATGTTTTCAAAACAACTAGGTATATTTGATTAGGCATTGTAAATATAGATACATACATAATCTCACCTCTTGCCTTGTAATTCGATTATCCAATTATATCACTGTCATCTGCCTTACCTTACAGTATAACGTCTCGGCAGAGACCTTGAAATAATTACTTACGGCCGCTCGGTAGATAAACATTTCGCGTTTTGCGTAACTGCCGCGAATTATGTCGAACGCTGTCGGAGGACTCAAGAAAAACCCGAGGTATCTTAAAATTATTTAATTAAAATTAGTAATACAAACTATACTTAAAATTAGAATAGAAATTAGTGTCCAGGTTCGATGTAGGAATCGGAATGAATGCTCCATGGTCACGTAGGCCACCGCGCCGCCCGTTGCTTACACATGCCGCATCGTCAGCGTTTCCGTTCGTTCGTTCTATGGGTGTCATTGTTCTCCACCGTTGATGCACCGTCAGCGATTGGTATAAGGCCGGCGCGCGACCGTCAGCGATATAGGTATAAGGCCGGCGCGCGACCGTCAGCGGTACAGGTATAAGGCCGGCGCGTAACACCTCCACCCGTAGCTCAGCAACTATTTTAAGATGTTTAGTAAAAATGTTGCTGGCATCTGAGTTGCGTTGGTTCTGGATCTGATTTGCAGCAGCAGCGTTGGGTAGAGGTTGCTCTGCAGTTGGCTTGGCTCTCCAGGCGTTGCAGCGGTGACGCAGTACTATAGTGGTGGTTAGTACAAGTGCACCGAATAAGATCACGTAGAATGGTATGGTTGTATGGTAGAGTGATGGTGTCTCCAGACTTTCCAGTTGAACAGGTGTTTGAAGATTAATCTCATCTTGTAAGTTATGTAGATTTCTTAGGTTGATAGAGTTTATCTCGAGCGGGCGTTGAGGTACGTGATCTTCATACATTTTTGTAGTAATTTTGGTTATCTTCACTGGCTGACCATTCACTAGATCATTGATGTTAGCTATGGTGAATTTATATGTTCGTAGCAGACAGTTACGCGGGATGGTAACCAGGAACCTGCCGGTTAATGTGTTAAATTCATCTCGTTTACAGGTGAGTTGCAGTTTCGTAGGTTTTGGGAAGACGACTACGTAGTGGCGGTCCTCCAGCTTATCCATGGCTTGTCTTGAAAGTAAAATGGTTGTCTTCACGCAGGAGTAATTCATCGTACTGCCATCTATTATAAGTTGTATACAGTCTGGTTGCGATCCTAGCTGATGATTGAGTTTTTCTTCGCATAGGTACTGCTCAGTTAACTTCGGGCATTCAGCCTCTATGTGCACGTGAAAATTTCTAGTGATAGCTATAAAGGGGTAAGGGGGAACTATGCTATAGCTAGTCTGTATAGAGCATATTTGAAGGGAGATAGGATGGGGAATTGAAATGCTATCACAATATGTTGTCCATTATAAAATGATCCTGGTTTTATGACGTTATAATATTCCCTAGTTTCTAGATCTAACAGTTGGTCCTTATCGTAGATACTACTAAGTTTTCCTAACATACTATTCATTGTTTCCAATGTTATCATAGAATGGTGCGTGCTTCCGGCACGGCTAAAGGCTATTGTATCTTCAATTCTATGTCACTTATCTAGTAACTTATCTACGTTATCGCTAACTATGCCTAGGATTTGCGCGAACTTCGCAAATTTAAAAATAGACTGTATTGAGTACGCTTTTGTTTGTTCAGTAAATTATGCAGAGTGTTGTTAATTCGGGACTGTTTTTCAACAATTTTGGTTATAATTTCGGTATGGTGGGCCATCCAGTCTTTGCTAAGACTGATATGATGGTTTTATTCAGCAATTACTTTATCCTGATTATCCTTGAGAATTTTAATGGCATCATGGCATCTGTATAGTCCAGATTTCCGGTTATGCTTTTTATTGCGGATTCTAGACCGTCTACAAGACCTCTTTATCAGTAGTGGAATCTTGTAACAATTTGGCACTGTTAGGGACTCGTTTGAGTCTCGATTTTGCTACTGGACCACGTTTCTTAGAGGTGTATATGTGAATTGGGAGATCTGCCAGGACCATATCTTGAGTATATCTCGGTGCGAGCTTTTGACGGCTAGCACTTGGATTTGTGACGAATATCTGCTGTTGTGGCTGGTATTCTATGTCTGATTCACGACTTTTGTTTCTATTATCTATTATTGCAGTTCTATTAGAGAGAGATGTCTCATTAATTAGCTCGTAGACTTTCTTCATTTGTTCCCTATGTGTATGTGTGTATTGCTGTAGCAGATGCTCTGTTAGGTCAATATCTAATGGATCTCTTGGATCTGTATGTCCTAAAATAATATCGTATGGCCTGCATTTCGTGAAACTGTGGACTGAGCTGTTATACCCTATCAAGGCATATGGCATTAGGTTAATGATAGGTTCGTCTCGATGCTGTAGTTTTAGTATGCGCAAATGTTCTAGCAAGGTTAGGTGAAATCTCTCGATGTTGCCGTTATCATTCGGGGCATGAGCCAGAGTTTTATGATGAGTGATTTTGTGTGTTTTACAGAACTCCGAAAACATTTGGTTCGTGAATTCTGTACCCTGATCGGTTATAATGGTGAGTGGCAAGCCGTGATGAGTGCTGAATGTTAGTAGTGCTTGAATAACGCTTAGTGCAGTGCCATCTTTAAGTTTATATGCCTGTCCGTACTTAGAAAACACATCTATGAGAGTTATATACTTTTCATTCTGTGCTGTAAATAAGTCCATATGGACAATTTCGAACGGTTTTGTGGCTGGTGGAACTATATTGAACATAGGTTTGACAGGGTTCCTATCGTATTTTGCCTGCCCACATATGGTACAGTCGTTGATGTATTTAGAGATGTGCTCCCTCATTTTTGGCCAATAATACCTACATGATAAGGCCAAGTAACACTCTTTAATACCACGATGGTTGGTTTTTCCATGGTGGTAATGACGGATGATTTCCTGTTGTCTAAGGTACTCCTTGACATTTTCGATTTCCGTTTTGGCTATTACTAGATTCATGGCTGAATTTCTAAAGTTTTCCTGTAGAATGGGCACAATTTTGTACATGCCTAAAGGCGGATTTATTAAGAGGGCTGTTTTAATTTTAGGGTTAACAAATTCTTTTATTGAATTAACTAGATCTTCCTCTAAGTTCGACTCGGATAGCTGCACAGATGTTCGGTGGTGAGTGTCGAAAGGTTTAGTCACTGTCGGTCGTCTTTTAATGTCCCCTACAATGGTCAAACATAATTGACGATGGAATTTGTTGAGTGGATCGTCAACAATAGGTATATCTAGTATAGGGTTTTCAGTGTCGGTGTGTGCGGTGAGAGTATCTGAGTTATCTAAGGTTGGAGGTATGTCAGTTGGATTGGCTATCATTGAGTTAGTCTCCTCATTGTTTAACTCGATGCAGGATAGGGCGTCGGCGTTAGTGTTGGTTTTGCCCTTTTTATAAACGACTGTAAAATCGTACTCGCTTAATTTTAGCCGCCATCGAGTTAACCTTGAGTTTGGTTCTTTAATATTCATAACCCACTGGAGGGGTTTATGATCCGTTACGATTTTGAATTTGCGCCCAAAAAGATATGGCCGAAAGTATTTGGTGGCCCAGACTATCGCTAGCAATTCTTTCTCTATCGTGCTGTAGTTAATTTCACTCTCATTGAGAGTACGTGAAGCGTACGATACGGGTCTATCTGAACCTATGGGTCCTTGTGATAGCACCGCGCCTATTGCATAGTTAGAGGCATCAGTCGTCAGTACGAATTCTTTTGTGAAGTCAGGGTATCTCAGGATGGGGTCATTAGTCAGTAACGTCTTGCATTTCTCGAAGCTGTTAATGTAGTCAGGGTCAAATGTAATTTTCTTTCCTTTCTTTAGACACTGCGTTAGGGGTTTTGTAATCCGGGCGAAGTCAGGAATAAACTTCCTGTAATATCCTAAAAGTCCTAAAAATTGCTTTATCTGTTTAGGGGTTTCCGGTAGGGGGTATTTCTCTACGGCCGCTATCTTATCGGGATTAGGTTTGATGCCTTCACTGCTTATTACGTGACCGAGGTAGGCGGTCTCCAACTTTAAAAATTCCGATTTATCTAGCTGAATTTTAAAGTTGGATTCACTCAGCCTTTGGAAGACTTTCTCTAGGTTATCCATATGCTCCTGTAATGACGTGCTGAATACTATAATGTCATCTAAGTAGACAAGACAGATAACATTCTGGAGTCCTCTGAGGACATTGTCCATTACACGCTGGAACGTCGAGGGTGCATTCTTAAGTCCCATGGGCATTCGTAAAAATTCGAAATGCCCATGTTCTACATTGAAAGCGGTCTTGGGGATGTCGTTGGGGTGCATTTCAACTTGATAAAATCCTGAGGCTAAATCGAGGGTTGTGAAATATTGGCATTTTCCTAATTTGTCAAGTACGTCGTTGATGTTCGGTATTGGGTACTTGTCGTCGATCGTTTTTTCGTTTAGTTTACGAAAGTCGATGACGAGACGCCACTTTTGCTTCCCTGAAGCGTCAACCTTTTTTGGTACTACCCAAATGGGTGAGCTCCATGCTGACTCCGATGGCCTAATTATCCCTTGTTCTAACATTTTTGATATTTGGCTAGTAACTTCTTCCCTATGAATAAATGGATATCTGTAGCTTTTGGTATATACGGGGTTTTCATCGGTAGTTCTAATGCAATGCTTTACTTTATTAGCGAAAGTTAATGATTCCCCTTCAATATAAAAAATGTCAGCGTATTTAGCACACAGTGATTCCAGATTGGCCTTCTCTTCTAAATTTAAATGGCTCGTGCGCAACTCTGATATAATTTCTTTTACACGGGGCGTCGATGGTGTTGAATGAGTGCACTCAATATTAAACACCGATGCCTGTGCCGGATGGTCTAATGAGAATATTATGTCGTTATGAGTAGGGTTCTCAACTTCTACTATACCACGGTTACTTATAACGGTTGTTAGGCATTCGTGAATAATGCAGTTACAAATTATCTGTTCGTTAACTAAGACTTGTCCATCTTGTGAGTTAATTGGTAATCTAAGTAGTTTTTTGCTTTGTGCCGGGATGATGTTTTCATACAAATTTAAGTTGCTGGAGTTATATATACTAATTTGATTTACCGCGGATTTCGTGGTCAACGTCAAATCTTTAAGGTCCAATTTAGCATGCCATTTTGCAAGTAGGTCGAATCCTATAAGACCATCAAAATGGTTATGAAATTTATACACAAATAGTTTTATGGGCTCTGGGTCGCTGAATTCGGAGAAGCATGGTATATTAATGGAGTGACTATGCGTACTCGTTGCATGTACGTTAGTGACCTCGAATGGATCATGGTTCAATGGTAAATGTGCAAAATATCTCTCCACAGCATCCGGGCTTATGAAGGACTGATTAGCGCCAGTGTCTATTAATAAGTTTAGGTTAGGGTTAGCAATATGAATGTACGGTAATTGTCGTTGTGTTTGAAGGTTTAGTTCTATTTTAACCTTTTTGATTTCGTGGCCCCCTGAAAATCCGTCCTGCTGATGGAAGGCTGGGGCTGTTTGACTTACCTGACTGCTACCGTCGTCTGTCATGTCAGTCGTCACCTCAGTCTGCGGAATGCCATCGTACACGCATGGATAATTGCCGTAATGATTCATAGGATAATAATTTTCATAGTAGTTAGGCTCCTGCTCATACCCGTAATACTCGGGATAGTAAAAGTCTTCGTAACTTGAACATTCATTGACATTTACATCGCGCGTTCTGAAGTAATTAATAGGTGGCGGGTTGCCCTGCCTAGACCAATCCCAATTACTACGAGTAGGAGATAGTGGCTTAGCAACAAAGTTGCTCACACCACTCATGGGCTTGGGCCCTTGATTTTGGGGTCTTATAGCCATACCGAACGTGTTACCTCGCGGAGGTGGGGCGCCAAACATTCGTTGCGTATGCGAAGGCGTACGGGGTTGATTATAAGGTGCATTAAAAGTATTAAAACCTGCATTAAATCTATAGTTATTTGGTGGCTGTGGTTGCATCATCCGTGGTTGCATACAAGCGGGCATAACGTTATTATTGTGTGAATTGGGGAAGTCTGCATGCATGGGTGACGGGTTAAGCTGGGTCGCGAACTTGGGATGAGTGTTAGTGAATTTAGATAAACCGTCATTTCTCTGCTGCAGATGCATTACATTTAGTTCCCCTTGTACGTACTCTAATGCTGTCTCGATGGAATCTGGTCGCATGCATCGTATTCGCGAACCTAAAGGTTCCTTGAGCCCGCGCACAAAGGCCTGCATTGTTAATTTTTTATACAAATCGCGCTTAGCGTTAATAGTCGTAGTCACAGTTTCATGAAGTGTAATGTATGTCATGATAGTGCTGAATAAGGTTTGACACCTATCATAAAGTTCTTGCGGTGTATCGTTACCCTGTGTCTGCAAGGAGAGGTCATTATAGAGGGTGGTTTCATCCCTACGATCAGCGAAATTATTTATTAACACGGTTCTGATGCCATTCCAGCTCTCGGGGATACCATTAGAGTTAATAGTTCGAGCAGCATTGCCTGTTACTTTATTTAATATGCCACTAATTAAGGATAAATTATTTAATTCATGCTCAGGACCCTCACGAACATAAGCTTCCACTAACTTATCACAAATTCTAACGAATCGAGTCAAGATATGGGGGTTCCCATCAAATTCAGGGACCAGGCGGATGGCCTTCAATATGCCTTCGGGGTCGTGTGCCATTATATTATCTATTTCTATAACTATGTTCCTATTACTATCTACTAAATCTTCCCGTCTCAACTGCCTATAAGAAACAGTCTCGCGGGTTCCTAAATTCCTAGGGTAAAAAATCTTGAAGTAAATCAAGGGTTAAGGGTAAGGGAAAGTGACACTAGAAAGATTCTCGTGCACTTACTTGTATATCTCGGCTTCTCCTGAGCAGTATCAATGTCTGGATCTCCGCAGCTCTTCGACGATTCGGGATACTCGTTAGAGGTGCTTAAGACCACCCGGGCGGCCCGCCTAATTTCGATACGTGAATTTATATCGCGAACCGGCCCGCGAGTATCCTACCGACTGCGCCAATTATGTCGAACGCTGTCGGAGGACTCAAGAAAAACCCGAGGTATCTTAAAATTATTTAATTAAAATTAGTAATACAAACTATACTTAAAATTAGAATAGAAATTAGTGTCCAGGTTCGATGTAGGAATCGGAATGAATGCTCCATGGTCACGTAGGCCACCGCGCCGCCCGTTGCTTACACATGCCGCATCGTCAGCGTTTCCGTTCGTTCGTTCTATGGGTGTCATTGTTCTCCACCGTTGATGCACCGTCAGCGATTGGTATAAGGCCGGCGCGCGACCGTCAGCGATATAGGTATAAGGCCGGCGCGCGACCGTCAGCGGTACAGGTATAAGGCCGGCGCGTAACACGCGCAGTCGAGACCGTTGCGTATTGGTATACATTGAGATTTCAAAGCGCGTCGTTTCAGCAGTTTTCTATGAAGACATTAATATTGTTATTATACTGTGCCTTTTCCAACTTTCTTGGGGTCGCCTTCCAGTCTAACAATCATTATGTGAGGATGCAGTTTAATACCAGTATGAAATTATCTCTGCATGCCCAATTAATCAAACCATAAGCATATTATTATGTAGCCATTTCAACAAAAAATCGTGTATAATATGTAGTAGATCCAAGCTAAGTTTCATTTTCTTTACCAACCATCTACTGCCAGTAATCTAAACGACTCGTTTTATATAGAAACATGGCCGTTCTAAGTGCTATCGTTAAAATAACTGTTTGTGCTCTCATTAGTAAGCGCACGATCCTTGGTAAGGTACGGCGAGTTACTGGTTTTACGATCTTTTTCCATTTCCTTCCACTCTTCGCTGGTTTGTGGCTATCATCAGCTCATTATATACATTAATGTATTTTTATTACTTTACCGCGTAGTTAAGGATCTTTATACATACTTTTACGGGGCGGCATGGTTCGGCACAGCCGGGCGGCGAAATTGGTTATAATATAATAAATATGTAAATATATTATAATAATATATATTCTGGAAAAAGCCGCTTAGCTCGAATTGTGCCGAATCGACCCGAACATGTTTCAGCGAGGGTAAGCACGTAGGCCGAATGGTTTGCTGATCGCCACGAGCCGAATGGAAACCGAATAGGTGTATTTATTTAGAGCAGTGGTGGCCCAGTGGTAAAGGCCCCGACTTACGAGTTGTAGGTCGTGGGTTCGAACCCAAGCAGGCGTTTTACTTTGTGTAAATAATTTCATCACCACTGCTCTCAAAACGGTGAAGGAAAACATCGTGAGTAAACCGGCATACATCTACCAACCCACACTGGGCCCGCGTGGTAGATTACAGCCCACTCCCTCTCACAGAGAGGAGGCCTGTGTCCCAGCAGTGGGAACATTAATAGGCTGATGATGATGTATTTATTTATTTGTAAAGATTACTGAAGAGAGAAACATTATAATTTTATCATTTTCTACCACATTAAAACTTGTAGTATGCATTATCCAGTAATGCACACTCAATTACAGCAGGCATTTAAAATAAATAAATAACAAACATTGTATTTTAAAAGATTAAAATGACATTAATACAATTAAATCAAGCATTACCTTAATTTTCAACAATGTAATGTTTATAAGTTGCTTCGGGTCGAATTTGTTGTTTAAAAAATACAGCCGAATTTAATGTGCCGAACCATACAAGCGTGTAACACCCCTAACGTTTTCAGCTGAACTAAAGTGAAAACTTTGCTCAGTGGCAATTTGCGTACCTACATGGCGTGCGGTCGGTCGTCGATGTTTTTCATCATATAACCTTTTACGATCAGTACGTAGTTTTTACATTGCAAATTAAAATGTATGTGTAGTTACTGTTATTTGCAGCGTTTTTCTGGTGCAATATTTAAAAATATAATAACAGAGAATGTGGCTATGTTTTTTAAAGTTTGTGTTTATAAATTGTATAAAATTGAGACGTTTAATTTAAATATATTATCTAGCACTGGTCGATCCATCAGGTGCTACGCTTGGGTTGGTCCGTGGATGATCTTTACATATCGAGATTCCTCTGTGCTTTGGAAAGCACGTTAAGTCGTTGGTCCCGGCTGTCATTCTTGGATCTTTGATTGACAGTCGTTACGGGTAGTTAGAAGCCCGAAAGTCTGACAATCAGACTTACCAAAATTTTTTTTAAGTATTTAAGTACATTGCTTTTTATGAAAGCAATCGTATTGTTTAAATGAATATATTATTTTAATGAACTATTACAATTTTGTCCATTAATTTTACAATAATTTAATTATTAACCCTTTAACGAGCTCCATTGCCAATTAACTTGTAAATTAACAACTAGTATTTCTACAGTATTTTGAAGAGTAAAATTTTACTCAGTCCTTGGAAATGTAATACCTACTTAAAATTATTCTACCCCTCGGGCTTTGTTTCCAATTTAATATTTTGACGGAGCAAGTGTAAAAGTTACTGGAATTTACTAAAGACTGTGGCACACTAAATGCGGGTCGTGAGAGATGCGGCTCTTCGCTTGACAATGATTTATTACGGTTGACACATCAAGTTCGAACGCGGGTCGTCTGCACCGCAGTTTTCGGCAAGTCCGCGCATATATCCTATAGTAAATTAGCAATATTTGTAATACAACGTAATTTTTTGTTTATACTAAACCTCTTAAGGGGTCATTGCACTCATCATTAAAAACAACTTTCAATATGGGAACAAAGCTGGAATCGCAAAAAAAAATCTGCTGTTTCCTACATTTATGTTTGCATATTTCGTCAAAATGTAGGGAACAGCTGGTTTTTTTTGCGATTTCTGCTTTGAGCTTTGGTCCTACAGTGAAAGTTATTCATAATGATGAGTACAATGACCCCTTAAGAGGTTTAGTATAAACAAAAAATAACGTTGTATTTTTAATCACATTCTCGAAAACCGGTCTAACCTTTCGATGAAACTTGCAATATAGGGGTTTGCGGGAGCGAAAAATCGATCTAGCTAGCTCTCATAACTGGGAAAATATGTTTTCTATATTTTCACCCGAGTAGAGGTCGGTCGCATATTCTAAGATACATCTCACATTCTGTATTAATTTTGATAATCTGAAAATGATTTAATAATTTAAGAATATGCTAACGTTAATTACACACATATTGTATTGTAGTAATAAAGCTCTTGAGATTCGAAGAATCTTGTACATAGATAGAAAATTACATTTTACATTTTCACATGTATATCTTAATGAGTATACAAGGTACCTACTTCATACCATTTTAACGATTCATATCGCCTGAAAAGCCAAGATTACAACAGTATTAAGTTATTAAACAACCAATACAAAATGAACAAGACTTTATCCGCTGTAACAATTGAACCGCAATTTCGTGGCCATTTCCGCAACTTTATTCCATGTTTACTTTTGTTTCGTCCATCAAAGCATTTATGATTGAGAAACGTTTGCACGAAATTGAAACTTGATTTTGTTGAAACAAGGTTGTAATTTGTTTGTTTGTAAACAGACATGCCAGAAGCAACAATCCACCTCGGGGCTAAGATGAACCCGAATGACATTGAAGAGGGTGATGACGTCTACTTCGGCTGTAAAGTTGATGCCAATCCGCCTGCCTACAAAGTTGTTTGGGAGCATAATGTGAGTAATAAATCTGTGATATTTATTTTCGTTTTCAATTTTATGTGCAAACATGTTGCTGAAATTGTGTTTTTATTGATTTTGGAATTTGTTTTTCAAGAACTATTTGCATGAAAACTAGATACAGCTGTACGTACCTGTGCACAAATTGAAATCGTGTTGAGATATGTTGAGGGGCTTGTGGCTAAGTAATAACAACCACAACGGTCGCTCGATCAGGTTAAGCTACGCATGCCGTGGTTGGTCCGTAGATGGGTGACCATCTTTACATACCAAGACCCCTCCGTGCCTCAGAAAGCACATTAAGCCGTTGGTCCCAGCTGTCATTCGTGGATCTTTGACAGTCGTTATGGGTCGTCAGAAGCTCGAAAAACTGACAACCAGTGTTGCCAAGGGGTATCGTATTACCCATTAACTGGGTTGTGGAGGTCAGATAGGCAGTCGCTCCATATAAAATACTGGTATTCAGCTGCATTCGAATAGACTGTAAGCCGACCCCAACATGGTTGGGAAAAGGTTAGGCATATGATGTTGAGATTATATATAAGTTTTTTAGGATTAGAATTTATAATCCATTTACCAATGAAAGCTGCATTGTACATAACTGGAATAATTGTATATTTATTTATACTTAATATAAAAATCTTAACATGTCACGCATTCTTGAAACCAATCTGGGAATGATAGAATACGCAGTTTCATGAAATGTCGCATCATCAGCGCCATCTAGTTGTTTTCTGTTATAAACTAATAAGTTGCGCACCAACGAAGTCGTATGTACAGTTTGGAAAATTAATTACATCACGCCTGTCTTTCCCCGAAGGGTTAGGCAGAGATGTACCTATAGTACACCCACATTTCGTCCATTATGTTTTATTGCCATCAATCAGGCACAAATCCAGACTCCGGGTACTGAGAAATTCCTAATGAAAAACCCAATAACACTTTGCCCGACTCGGGAATCAAACCCGGGACCTTATGCTCAGCAGTAGCACTTGCGACCACTAGACCAATGAGGCAGTCAAATAATGAAAATTGTGATTTGAATATGAGTTTAACTATCACTAACGAGAAACATAAAGAATTTTCATTGTTATCCATTTGTTGAGCGTACGGACAAGTTGGTAAACAATGAATTTCGCAGTCGTTATTTAACTTTGTGAACTTTCCCTATTTCACGAGAGACTAAGTAAAAAAACGTGTGTCTGCAAAAACTCAAAGGTTAGTCGAAACGAAATCTATTTTGTTCGCAATCGTTGCTAGGCAATAAGAATTCCTATCCTACGTGAGTCCCACGTGACCAGCGCATGACACAATTGGACGTAGCGGACTTTGCCAACTGACATACGTAATTCTCGGTTCAAAAAGAAAAACGAAGCGTATTGCTTACCAATAGTAGTAATTTTTATTGCCAAACTGGGCATACATTCGTAAGCTAATTTTACCCGTGATAGCTGCTTCCATATGCGAGGGTGTACTATGCAAAGAGTTTTGTTATTGGTAAAGAAACAAAATAGAAAAGAGAGAGAAGAGAGTGAATGGTCTGTAAATTACAGGAATCGGCCATAACCTACTGCCGACCAGACTAGCGAGCACGACCGTGACATGGCTCGAGCCATACAATTTTATCACAGTTTATTCAAATAAAATATGTGACTCGAGCTATTTCATAGTAGGCCGTTCTCACTAGTCTGAAAACGACTAGCAATTAAAGATTTTTTCGCTCAAGAAACGGAAAAAAATTGTAGTCACTCGTCGCTGTTGCGCACTCGTTGCGTTGTTGCTCGTCAACTCATTTTTGCCTTACCTGTCCTATGCCGGCGATCAACGAGAAGCGAGTAGAAGCAACTTAAAACTAGTTTACGAGCAGCAAGTGCGCGACTGCAACGGGCGATTACTCACTGGCATGCGTATGTATCAAGCGTGAGTCTCTCAGAGGGTGTTCCGCCCGCCCAGCGAGCGTCGCTGAGAGAGTACTCTTTCTTGTCGCTGCGTCAAACGGATACTCGCCGCCGGCGGTGCGGACAGTCAGAGATCATCTAGTATATGTTGAGCGTTCTTGAGCAAGACAATCGTTGATAGTCGTTAGTCACTTCCTCGTTGGTAATCAGACAGCTGCCTAAAAATGTACACACCAAATAGAGCTAGCATTTGCAGTGTTTCTATTCAACTTTATGTTTAGAACATACATTACTTTGGAGAACATACATTATTCACCCAAAGTACCTATAGCATTTGAAGCATCGATTAGATGTTTCCATTGACCAGTTTCAGTGAAACGGAAGTGAAATATTCTGTCAACTAATTTCTGAAGAGAATTCACTTGACACACTATTATGTTAATGTTATGTTAGGAATGACGTATTTGAATAACGTCGATGTAAAAGGACATTGAATTCACGTTCTATATTAGATATAATTCATATTAGTTATATGGAAATACCGAACATGGTCAAATGGTTGCGTTATATTATTATGGACTACATTTCTTGCAAATAAACTTTAGTTCATATAAAAAAAACTAAAACAGTTTTGACAAGGTCTTCGCACAGCCTAATTTGTCGCAAAAATTCTGTATGAACATTCTAAAAATCTCCGAAAATATACCCGTTTAAATAAAAAATACAGCTAACAAATAAATAAACAATCATCAGAAAAGGGTACCACAATAAGTGAATAAGTGTACAAATCGTATCAATTTACATCCCGCATGGCAACCAGGATTAATGTCATGATAATGTCATTTTACCAGACTGACATGCTTAATGATGGCGGCGTATCAGCATTACATTTGGTCGAATCGATAAAGGTAATCAAATCACTTGTTTATTTAGGAATTTCGGTGTGTAAACTCGACATGTCACAATGTTTTGTGAATAGAAATCAGATAGGTTAACGTTTTTTGGTCTGCAGAAAAAACGGTATAGAATCATAGCTTTTGAATCAAACGACAAAGGAGAAAATTGAATTGATCAATTTTATTTAGAATGTTGGTTTCATTTTCTAGCCTGAAAAGAAAGAGAGAAAATAAATTTACTTTGCACAGACTAAAACCCTGCGCTTTAACACTCCTGGACAAAGAAAATTTTTGCGAGTTTGCGCGTCCTCCTACCAATTTCATCATATCAGCCGAAAGACGTCCACTGCTGGACATAGGCCGCCCCCAAGCACTGCCACTTCGACCGATTCTGTGCTACCCGCATCCAGTGGATTCCTGCGGCCTTTACAAGGTCATCGGTCCATCTTGTGGGACGTCTTCCAACGCTACGTATTCCGGTACGTGGTCGCCACTCCAGAACCTTCCAATTTAGACGGAACTTCTCCAGTTGGTCCCGCCATCTTCTAAGTGATCTGCCGCGACCCCGTCTTACAGTCTCAGTTCATGGCCAGACTGGCAGCGCGGTGCGGGGAGCGGTGCGGGTGCGGGGACGCGCGCGATAGTGCCTGTCCGCAGTCGAGCGCGGCTTTTTTCCGAGTGATGTGGTGACCAGTGTTTGTCAAAATATAATATGGACATAGAAGACTTATTTTTACTGGAAAATTATGGCAAAACGCGCGCGGTAAGCTCGAACTAGTTTGAGATCCCCGCTCCCGCGCGGGTTGTCGCTTGCCGCCCGCGCCCTGACTGCGGCCACTTGTATGGACGAGCTATGGCGTGAGTTGCCCGCGCGCTCCCCGCGCCAAGTAGCTCGCGCCGCTCCCCGCGCCCGCCCCGCGCCCGCGTGCCCACTATGGACACTCAAATGAAGTTCTTATGTTTGAGTACGTCGCACCGCGCCCGCCCCGCGCCCGCGCTGCCAGTCTGGCCAAGCACTCAGGCCACCAATTCCGTGCTATTTGCGGCCACATTTTGTCCGGCTACGGCAGACATGTCCTGCCCAGTCGAATTTAAGTTGAGCAGGCTTTTGAGCCATGTCAGCTATTTTAGTTCTGGAGCACAGTATTGTGTTTCGAACACGATCCATTAATTTAGCGCCAAGAGAGCTCTGAGGAAGGCATCGCACACGTGTGGTTGTATTGCAAATCTCAACATGGATACGTTCGATCTCGATGTTTTCAAATCGGACGTCGAACCGCGTCGAATACTCAAAGAAAATGATCGCTACCTGCACGACGTCTTGTAACGACTAGTCCCAGATGTAACAGACAGCTCTGCTACTAGTCACTGCAACAAGACGCAGGTATTTTTGCAGCCACTAGACGCAGCGACAAAACGCACAGTTTGCGCTGCCACTTAAAGCTTATTCTTCCGATTTTATGGACTTTAGGGAGAATATTTTAAAAATAAATTTTTACTTCGTTTTGAAGGTTACAGATAAATTAGACTTTTCAACTTTCTCTAGAATAACGATGCAATTGGGATACAGTAGGCATCGAAGGCAGGAAGTAAGTAATTAAGGAGACTTAGAGCGTTAACAAAATAAAGTACTTATGTTCTAGTAGTGAGGATTTATAATGGCCTCTCATCTGGGCCCTGTTTAATAAAGCTGACAATCCGACAAGTCCGACATATGTCAAAAAGTGACAATTTGACAATTTTTCTGTTTAATAAAACTTACAGGCGACATAATTATTGTCATGGTGGAAAATTCGCAATATATATTATTAAACGCGTTTTTAAATGACAAATATGTCAAGATATCACCTGTCGATTATTGACATATTTGTCATTTTTATTAAACAGCCTAAGCGCGACAATTCTACTATTTTGTCAGTTTTTGACATATATATCGAATTGTCAGCTTTATTAAACAGGGCCCAGGGCCCTGTTTAATAAAGCTGACAATCCGACAAGTCCGACTTATGTCAAAAAGTGACAATTTGACAATTTTTCAGTTTAATAAAACTTACAGGCGACATAATTGTCATGGTGGAAAATTCGCAATATATATTATTAAACGCGTTTTTAAATGACAAATATGTCAAGGTATCACCTGTCGATTATTGACATATTTGTCATTTTTATTAAACAGCCTATGCGTGACAATTCTACAATTTTGTCAGTTTTTGACATATATATCGAATTGTCAGCTTTATTAAACAGGGCCCTGGTGACTCCTTTTTTTGTCTATTTTTGTTAGCTGTACTGTAAGTCCTCCATATACTAAATTAATAAATAAATAATACCTATTTCATTTCATCATAAGCAAAACATTATTTGTCATGGATTTTATTACCTAAAAAAGCTTTAGTATTTTTACCTACCTCGTAAAAATTATATCCTTAAAAGGAAATAGAACATGATGGTTCATTGTTAATTATTATTTACATTAATTGAATATCGTAATCGTCAATTAATTGCAATTATACTGGCGTAGTTTTTCCGTATAAAACCTCCATTCAATCAACATCAAACATTGTTCCAATAATTTCCCAATTAATTCAGGTATGAATTGAAACAGAAAGTCTCTGTACCGTTGCAGTTTCAGCCTCCAAATATTTCAATGTGAATTTATTTGATGACTACTATCAATTACGGGACAGAAAATAAAGCATTGAACCCTGAAACAAGGGCAAAAAAACGTGTATCGTATTTTCGTATTATCCAGGTTTTATACTGATTGGAAATCTCGTGTAGAACCACCTTTATCCTGCAGCATTGGTTGCGTATTTTTTGGTGTTCACCGCTAACATTTTAATAGAAGGAAATCTGTATACCATACTCATATACTTACCTCTATGCCAGATGGCATTTAATAAGGCGTCTTTGATATTTGTTAGGGGTAAAATGCGAAAATATTAATTAGAAAGAGGAGAGCAGAGAGAGAACATGTTGGCATTTACCACATGTCAGACGTGTCTTTTATTTATTAACCTTTCAATTGTCACTAATGAGACATATTTTAATTGTTATCGAACTTAATGAGTTTTGAAACATTATTATTTCCAGACGCTTTTTGAGCGGGTATGAACCAGATGGTTTCAAACCTGCTCAAAAAGCATCTCTCTCAAAAGTATACCTACGTAATATACTTTCAGGTTAT
The DNA here is from genome assembly GCA_948150665.1 of Conistra vaccinii. NCBI lineage: Eukaryota > Metazoa > Arthropoda > Insecta > Lepidoptera > Noctuidae > Conistra > Conistra vaccinii. The sequence goes on from OX411324.1 coordinate 3,605,200, forward strand.
AAAAAAGAATTAAAAAATTATGTTGTTTCATTTCTAGTTCAAAAAGTGTTTCCTATTCTCCTTTCAATTTACCGACTACATACCAACACGTTACATTTTAAATTTTCCTCAAACATTTCTTCCAACTGGTGGCCAACATCGACCAACACTGTTTACTACCAAATGGTTGGTAACCAACATCGACAAACATTACCTAACAAAATAAAAACCAAATAATGTATCCACAGGGTGTCCTACTGCAACACAATCCCGCGAACGGGGTTATAGTGACGGGAAACACCAACTTAGCTCTACGAAACGTGTCTCGACTGCAGGCCGGCCACTATACGTGCACCGCTTCAAACGTCGAGGGGGACGGCAAGTCGCCACATTTGCATATGCAAGTTGTTTGTAAGTAAATCTAGTATAAACTGCCTGTATAATTAGTTAGATAAGTCGGTTTTTGGAGTAATGTGTTTATATTTTGAAAGAGACAGAAATAAATTGTTTTGTTTGACTTGTGAAGATAACAAAACTGTACAAAAAATAAATTACAACACTGTTAGTGCTAACTTTAGTTTTAAAGTAAGTTGTCGACTGTAACAAATACTTACTTTTAAGAGGCTATTTTCTAAATCGTCGGTTTTAAAGTAAAAGTATGCCAAGTATCCGATGTATCCAAGAACTTAGTCTTGGATAGGACGATTCTAGAGAACTTAAACATTTTTGTAGAAATTTTTTGTATCAGCCTGTAGTCTGCTCAAAGGAATTATTTCTTAACTATGGCGTAGTCTTGTTCGTTGACGTCGAAACGAAGGTTAAATACACTGTCCTGTATAAACTTTCCAAAGATAGATTCCCAACATTCTATTTCCAACAATCCTCTTATATTATCTATTTAGATATTTCTGTATAATTATTCTCTTCCTAAATAGATTTAGATGAGTCTAGACAAGTGCCATAGTAATTTAAAATGTCAAAATAATAGTTTTCTGACAGCTGCGTGCACACGACACCGCATAAGTCGTTGACGACTGAATGGACTGTCGCCATTTTAAATATCATATTTATATAAACATTTTGAATTAAGTATTGTGTATTTATTTTATTTTTATGTCATTGTATGCTGCACCGGTCGACGTCATCACGTCAACGCCCGCGCCGGCTGTCGTCGCTGAAAACCAGCGCTAGGGCTCATTCTCGCTTAGGTCGCAGCATTATGCTGAAAAATGGTCGTTTTGCGTTGATGTTTTTTTTTTATGCTTGTGTTCTTTCTTTCATATTTACCGCAAATAAACGTATTGTCTTTATTTTCTTTATACTGTAAATATTGGTCTACGTGAGGCGTTCAAGAAAGTAGGTTAAGTTTATTTTATTACAGCATCGTTAGGGAATACCGGGATATAAAAACAGCCGGGTAAATGGGTGGGCGGTGCTTGAAACCAATGGCCTAGTGGTGCATTGTGGTTTTAATTTCTGTTTTTAAGAAGATTTAATTTAGGCTCACAAATGTCGGTTAACGTTAATTAAACAGTACCTATCTTGGTGAATTATATCATAGAGGATTTCTCACGCGTTTTTTCTTTGGTGTGGGTATTTTTTTATTGAGTAGTCAGCATTGAAGAAGTTATAGTTTTACACTCAGGCTGAGATTTACATACGTCCATGCTTTGACTCACTCATATTCCCGTCTATAACTTGCACTTATAGTTTGACAGTTGTACGACAGGGACTCGGCTTAACGTTATTCCTAGGTGGGTTTTAGTCAGTAAAAGTCTGACACGCCCTCCCACTCTGCCCAGAGCGGAAGAAGTCATTTGATGATTTCCCACCCAAAAAAAAAAAAAAAAACGTTTAGCCAAAGTAAGTAAATAAAAGTAAAAGTATAAAGTAAGTAAATAAAAGTAGAAGTATAAAGTAAGTAAATAAAAGTAAAAGTATAAAGTAAGTAAATAAAAGTAAAAGTTTTATAGTTAGTAAATAAAAGTAAAAGTATAAAGTAAGTAAATAAAGCAGCGCACTCACGATCAAATTTGAATGACGTAAAAGTATTAGTAAGCCCGATGGCTGCCGGGAGTTTTATCAAATTCATGGCAATCATTCTAATTACACTTTAATACAATGAGAAGAAAGTTACATTGCAACGTCCTACTAATGTTTTTACGTTGTTTAAATTTGACCATGAATATTGTGCTTAGGTAACGATTATAGATCTTGGCCTAAACTCTAGACAGTACCAAAAAAAAATCGCTTTGATATAAAAAGACGAATGAATTTATTGGCGCAATGGCTCAGTGATTGGCTCCTACGCTACAAAACGCGGTTAGTCGCACGGAACAAATATTTGTATGGCCTACAGATACTTGTTCCAAGTCTGTGTACGTGAGATTTATTGTGTCTGTAAATGGATTCGTATAACAGGAACTAATCTTTATCTTTATCTCTGTACAGGCCCAAGTTTTTTGAAAAGAAAGACTTATCAGCCAGCCATTCATGCTAATGAACATCAGTATGCTCTGTCAGTAGTATAATATCCCCATTTGATTTGTGGTCAGCACAGCTGTCTGTTTCTTCACGTATACACTCAATTATACATGGAATTCATATAAGTAGGGAAGTTTTAAAAACTAAAGACTCGACATTATACGATTAATTATAATTTTTAAATAGGTAGATATACCTAGTATTTAACAAAAAATGTAATTAAAAATATAATTCATTTTTATTCAGGAACATTTCACATTGTGTTTGAAAAAATAAATTAATAAAAACACATTCATTAAAACTATAAAACTAACACATTCATAATACAATAAATTATAGAAAATAACAAAAAATAAATTCAATAACATTACAAATTAATATTAAATACAATTAAAAATGCAATACCTTACAAGCTAATAATAAAAAATAATACAATACTACATTCCAATATCACACATTAACTAAAGTCAAATTAAAAAATTTAAATAAAATTTGAAGTGTGTCTCATCGTCTATCGAATACAGACATTTCTCCAATAGGAATGCTCTGAGTCTTGATTTAAATGAGCTCTTGTAAATTATGGATTTAAAGTCCAATGGCAACCTGTTAAAAATCTGCGCTGCTTGATATTGAGGACTTTGCTTAACAATCCTAAGTTGAGTATTATTTTGCTTTTAAAATCTTTCTTGCGCGTTCTTTACCTCAACTGTTAACGTAATTACGTGTAGTGCTTTCCGTTGGGAAGTGTATCTGTTTGTCGTCAAGATTCACGTCGTCATACACAATAGATTAATCTAAATCTTCTCCTATGTAGTTTAATTTTGCCGTATTTATTTTCGTTATCCAACTCAAAACCGTTAAAAAATATTAACAAAAAAATCCATGACTTTTTCTTAGTTTTTTTTTTCGTATTTATCGTCAACTTATTTCTGTCTCGGAGGTGACCACTTTTGTATTTTCCAAATTTTACCCTTTTCTTATTGTAATCCAGAGTCAAATTCAAAACTGGCCTTACAACATAACCCTCATTACTTCTCCTGGCACTATCAAACCTATTCCATAGTGTCGCTATGTCAACATTTAGGAGTTACACACTCGTTTATTACTACGTCATCATCACTGTCCCAACCCAAGTTTACCGTCAGGTTTACGTTACCGTCACGTTTACGTTCAGTTCTCGCGAGTCATTCCATCGCACGCAATGCTCATTCCAAGTCTCTTTCCAGCCATTTCAGTAGCTTGTTTACTTTATTTTCATTCCTTTTATTTTTGTTCCTCACTGGGGAAAACGTAAAACCTTTTATCGTTACGGCTCACATCAGTCGATCCTCTATTGTTTAAAGTATACCTGTTATGGTTATGTTGGAAGGTAGTTTTGTCATTGGGTTGGGTATAGGTATGGGGAGAATGCGTCGTAAAAACGTGTTGGTTTTTAATAATAAAGTCGAGTTTCTGGGTGTTTTAACCGACTTCAATAAAAGGAAGAGGTTCGCAATACGTTTTTTTTTATTTTGTTACCTCAGAACTACTTACGTCATTTCTGAACCGATTTGAATAATTCGGTTTTTTGTTTGAAAGGGTATCAGAACTTTGCCAAATTTTTATGAGGTGCTCTCATAAAAATTTGGCCAAGTTCTGATAAGTGGTTTCTGAGTTAGCTTTAATTAATACGTCTTTTTTCACTGTATATTAATTATTATCTTTGCGATGTTTTAATAACTTCCTGTCACTGTTGTTTGCATAAATATCTGGCAAGTGTATGCGAATTTGTGCCGGGTAGGTACCAAAACTAAAAAGTGAAAACTATAACTTATATACAAAAAAAAAAACAACCGACTTCCAAAAATAAAGACAAAACAAGATATAGTAAAAATTTATTTAAATTTTGGAAGTCGGTGGCAAAAAATTAAAATACAAATACACACCGACTTCCGAAATTCAAGTTATTTTTCAATTTTTACCTAGTGTTTTTATTTTGAAAGTCGGTTGATTATTTTTTGTCAAAAGTTTTTTGTATTTAAGTAATATAGACACCGTATAACTGTAGCAGTAATCATGGGTATTGCATAAAAATCCTTATTGGAATTTCTTTCAAAGTTCAGTGTTTCAAGTTTCAAATGTATGAGTTAATATTTTGATTATAATACACGACAGCTTTAGCAGATGGCTAAAATTAACTTGTAAAATGACTTTGGCCTTTCGTTGGAAAGTTTACTAGATTTCGTAACTTTTGATAACTAAAAGCTTCTCTCTTAGACACTTTTATTATTATTCCCTACAGACTTAAGTAATTCGAATATTTACGTCGAAAAACAGCAATATTCGAACTTAAATGTGTCATTGCGAGACAGTAAAATAATGCTCTGAACCGGAAAGGTACTGAAAACAAAAGCCCTGTCAATACGGATGATAAAATGAATGTGCTGTGTTATCGAAACGAACAATAATTTAATTTAAGAAATACCTTTGTATCGTATGATTTTTTTTTCCTGCTATTTTTGAACAAACAGGAGAATTTCAAATAGTGGTTATCAATTTGGTTTGATTATTTTGGGAGGGTGCCGGACATCGATAACACAGACGTGATTAATGTCATATTTTTTCTATTTATCAGGGAATATAATAATGTATAATACAAAAATAAATAATACTATGAAATATTATAAAATAATAATATATTAAAATTACCAAACCGATGAATAAAATCATATGTGAATTCTTGAGAAATACTCATTTAACTTCAAAAATTTATGTGACCACTCAAAGTGAGTTTCTAAAATAACATACAGCTTACAAGCGCCTCCTTGACTCGTAGCGTTGTAGCCTTGACTCATATTGAGCGACTGGAATAACGCTGGGTTACACTCATCTGCCACCATTACAGTTTTACTATGGCATTTATTTGACCAATAAAATAAAACCCCGTTCTTACATCCTAAAGACGATTTAATATTATTTATTATTTAATATAAATTGAACTCTCTTTCGTACAGATAGACCACTATGTCAAAGAAAAGAGATGAAGATAATAGGGGCTGCCCTACAAGAGCCGACGACGGTAACGTGTGAAGTCGACGCCTTTCCACCACCAGACACCTTCGAGTGGACCCTCAATAATTCAGCCGGCTCCATCAAAGTCGATCCTGTAAGTATAACTTATTATAATCCATCCTTCTTTATGTATAGTCGAAGTCGTAACTGATTTAGGTACCCTTAAAGTAGTAACGATCCTTTAATAAAGTTATTGTTGCCTTAAGTGGTAACTTAAGGCGACAATAACCGACTTTTAATGATTTTATTAAAAACGGAAGATCACGTTTAAACCATTAGTGTTAATGATTTGGAAAAAGTATACCTATGTTAAACAAGCGCATTTAAAAAAAAAACTTTATCTGTGAGTATTTTTGATCATGTTTAATATTACATAGTGTAAGTTATGTCTAATGCGGATAAAAAACAGAGAATCACGTAAAAACTATCAAGCATATTTTTCTGAAACCTGCACCATTAAAAAGATAATTTAATTATTTATCCTTTAGTATACGTGTTTTATTCAAATACATTTTTTTCCGTATAATAAATTAATAATGCGTATAATTTGAGATAGAAAGAAAGTATTACTCGCGTGAACTCAGAACAGGACACGCAAGCTAAACACTGACATTTAGTCGCGTCTTAAGGTTGAATGTCACTTGCACCTTATAAAACGACAAGGTCTATTGGTCTATGTGACAGTTAGATAGTTTCAACCTTAGTAAAGTTTCCATTTACTGGAAATTGTTGTCAAAGTTGAAAAAGCAATAACAACAAATTAACTATAATACAATCATATATCTTTGTGTTCTTTTACTGAATTTTTCTACGCTGGATAAACTAAATTAACTTACTAACAAACTATTAAAATAAAAATATAATAAACCTAGCCTAACTATAAATAAACAAACTAAAATATGGGGTTGAAAAATTCCTCCGCATTGCTGTCGACTGGTAATGTACCCAAGAGACTGGCGGCATTGCCACGTTGTATGACATTTTTCTTCATCAATAAATTGGTTACTGAGACTCTTGCAAGGAACAAAGTAACTCTCAAAATATGAAGAAATCGTCTTGTAATAATATATTGTTTGTCTCTCATCTTAATGAAGAAGTCATTACAAATACATTTATCTACAAAAACCACTGATAAAGAGTTGCATGTTAGCAAACATTTAGTTAATTTTTTTAGCTAGAACTCAGTTTCCCATCATTCTTTAAACAAAAAAATAATATTGTACCAACATAACGATATCAAAAAGGCTCATACTCAACTAAAGTAGGTAACATTACAAGTGGGTACTCAGTTGCATGACACAACCGATCTTCCTGACATAAATCCCATTGCTGGCTCTTGACACAAACGGAAGGCCACGAAAGGCCATGGAATGGTGTATTTACAACCAAAGCCACATAACATAGGAAACATTTAATACGTATGAGAGGAGGAGGTCAGGGAAACCACCTTTGTATGAGATAGAGTTTATTGTCGTATTCACAAATAATATAAGATCGGTTTTGGGGACGAAGAACCCTAAAATAAACTTCGTGCGACAATGGCGGCACGAGGCAGGCGCGCGGCACCGAGAGATACGCGTGTACGCACAATGCGTCTGGGCAGCGGACTGAGGCGCGTCGCGGGGCGCCTTCCTCGTAACGCCAGGCGAGGGAAAGAGATGACACTACTCATTATATCGCGTCGGCACGCGACCGCGGGACGCTCGCACTGGACGCAGTTGTGGTGTCTGGGTTGCTACATACTCCCCCTCCAGTCCTGGAGAACGCCCTCGCTCCTGGACTGGTACACTAACAGCAGCATTAGCTAGACGTCCGCGATTTCGCTTTGGAATAACGGGTTTTGGTAAGGAGTTGTTGCTACCTCGGTAACGTGTAAGGTCTTCGGAATGATATTTCCCTAAATCTACATTTGGTTGTTCTGTACTCGCGATGGTGTAAGTTGTTGGACTAACCTTTTTAGTGATCTGGTAAGGGCCATCTCGGCGAGGGTAGAACTTACAAGTGAGGTCTTTTGACCCTTTGCTTAATAAGTGAGACTTAAGCATGACTAAATCACCTACCTCGAAGGCGTCAGATGGTCGGCGTACTGCTTAGTCTTGTCCTGCTGGATCTCGACGCGTTCCCGAACAGCTGACAGCGAATGTAGGAAGTTTTCGAGGTAAGGGGTCACTTGTGGGACAAAGTTTTCTTTGACCCTGATGGCACGAAGGTCGTGAACTACCTCTGTGGGTGACCGCATCTCTCTGCCAAAGGTTAAATAGGCCGGTGACTTGCCTGTTGTGCGACATTTTGCGCTATTCAGGGCAAAGCGGATCACTGGCAACTTCTTCGGCCATGAGGTGTGGTCGTCTGCCACGAGATGTGCCAGCATAGCTTTAAGGTCGCGGTTTTTTCGCTCTGCAGGATTAGCTTGTGGATGATACAGCGGGACAAAATTTTGTTTGATGTCTAGGACTGACATACATTGTCGCATCACTGCGGAAACGAACTGGACACCGTTGTCCGAAATAATCCTGCGAGGCAGACCGAACCGCATGAAATATTCTTCGATGAGGACATGAGCGCAGGCTTCTGCTGTTGCTTCTTTTAGAGCAAACAGTTCCGTCCATCGGGTAGCAGTGTCTTCAATGAGAAATACCCACCGCTCCCCCTGGTCTCCCTCCGGAAGTGGGCCGAACAGGTCCATGGCCAACACCTCGTTCCGCTGGCTCATGACCGGTGTCTGGAGTAGGCCTGGGGGTTTGGCGTTGTTGGCCTTATATCGCTGGCAGTGGACGCAGGCTAAGACATAATCGGTGATTATTCTCCGCATCCCTGTAAAATAATACAGCTGTGCTACCTTCTGGTAGGTTCTATCGATACCTGGGTGGCCAGCTGTTTGAGAGTCATGTAACTCATTCAAAATAGCTGCTACTTGACCGGCAGGTATAACTAACTGAGGGGATTCACTCTCAGAGTCTGGATTGAATCGGTACAGGACTCCTTGATCCATGAGGTAACCCCTTTCTAACCATCTTTTAGATGCAACATCATCAGGTCCTTCTAGCTCCTTAACAATCTTTTCCACTTCAGGGTCCGAAGTCTGTTCCAGGCGAAGCTGACTAGGTGTCTTTGCAGGAAGATCGCAGATGACTGTACAAATACCGCAAGTGTCACTTGTGTCACTGGAACAAATCGGTCTACTTAGCGTGTCCGCTACGACATTCGCCTTCCCTGGGGTATACTCGAATTTGATGTCAAAAGATTGGAGCTTCAAAGCCCAACGGACTAATCTACCTGCTGGTGATTTAAGTGATAGCAACCAGCGTAGAGGCTGATGATCACTACCAATTATGACTGGTTGACCATCTAGGTAAGGCCGAAAACGCTCCACCGCCCACACTACAGCGAGTGCTTCACGCTCCGTGGTGGAGTAGTTGCGTTCAGCTGCGTTGAGGAGTCGGCTGGCATATTCAATGGGTCTTTCCTGATTGCCGTCGCCCTGCAATAAAACTCCGCCCAAGGCGTAGTTACTTGCGTCAGTACGCAGAATGAAGGGACGACTGAAATCGGCTTGCACCAGTATTGGAGCTGTGGTCAGTAGACTCTTCAGCTCATTAAATGCTTGGGTCTGTTCTGAGCCCCAAGACCATACTTGACTTTTCCTTGTCAAGCGTGTCAATGGTTCGGCAACTTTTGAGAAGTTGGGTATGAATTTTCTGAACCATGAACAAGTTTGTAAAAAGGTTCTCAGGTGCTTAAGGTTTCCTGGTTCCTTCATCTCGAGTACAGCACTCACCTTCCCTGGGTCGGTGGAAACACCTTTTTGGGTAATAACGTGACCTAGATATTTAACGCTTTCCCGAGCAAAAGCGCACTTCTCCCTATTCACATGGAGGTTAAATTCGGCCAGACGTTTGAAAACTGCCTCGAGGTCTTGCAGATGCTGTTGGTAACCCTGAGATATTACTAACAGATCGTCTAAATAAGCTAATAAGGTTACATCTTGTAGAGCAGAGCAGGATCGTAGACGATCGATGAGACGCTGAAAGGTAGCTGGCGCGTTGCGGAGACCGAACGGCATTCTTTTAAAGCGGAAAGTACCTAAAGGACAGACAAAAGCTGTTTTATCTCTATCAGCTTCCCTTACCCTAACCTGCCAATATGAAGATCGAAGGTCTAGCGTACTCATGAAGCAATCTCGTTTTGTGCTCTGAAGTAGCTCGTCGATGCGTGGCATCGGATATGCATCAGCTTTGGTGACTGCATTCAAACGCCTGTAGTCGACGCAGAAGCGGATACCACCGTTGGACTTCGGCACCATCAATGCCGGTGAACACCAAGCCGATTCACACTCTTCTATTATGTCATCCTGTAACATCTTACCTATTTCAGCTTTCATCAGCTCTTTCTTTGAAGGGTTTAGGCGGTAAGGAGGAACAGCAATTGGAGAATGCTCACCTGTATCAATACGGTGTTCCGCATACGGTGTTGGACCTCCCCCTGCTCTAAAGACGCGTGCGTGTCTGGTGAGGACGTCAGCGAGCGCTTGACGCTCAGCTGGTTTAAGGTGAGTACCTTCATCATCCCTAAGTATATCTGTAGAGGCGCAAGACACGTCACGCGAGGTAGGTTCGACGCACAGGTTATATTTTACCGTATCATGTTTACTAAAATACCAAAATTGTTTGCAAAAATCAATAACTACTCCCGCGGCGGTTATAAAGTCGATACCTAATAACGTCTCGTTATTTGTCGAGTCGGGAAAAATTAAGAATGGAATCGTAATAACTGCCGTTTCTAAGCACACCTCTAACGTGGTGGTAAGTACATCCATCGTACGGATTACACCGTCGGCAAGCTTAACTTCGCGTGTCGAAGAGCTGAGGGGATGACCTTGACGTAGAAGGAGAGTATATAGCGTATGACCTGCAATGCAATGTTTGGCGGCCGTATCAATCAACGCGGTGCCGGAAAAACCCAAAATTTTTATATTAAAAATAGGTCGTAACTCGCGACCAATAGAGGGTCCCGTACGGTCGTTACACAAACATATTTCGGTTAAACATAAATGGGCATTATCCTTTTGATCATTAAAATCACTACATAAAGTATCTTTATGACATGGATGGACATTGTCCTTTTGATTTTTTAAATTACTACACAAAATATTATAATTACGTGGATGGGCATCACCCTTTGTAATATCAAAATTGTTACACACATTTTCTGTAATTTGTGAGTTTTTAACAGAGACATTATCATTAATAGAATTACGCATAATATTATTAGTTATACGTTTTGGGTTAGCGACCCTTTGTTTATTAAAAAAAGTACACACATGTTCCTGCGGAATAGAGTCATTTTCAATATAAATAGAGTCTGACGCGAAGTTTTTGGTAATTAAATCAGATTTTACGGAATAAAAACTTTGATCACTACTTTTACTTGGTTCACTCTCACCTTGATTCTGCAACTTACGGCACTGATCTTTAGTGTGGCCAAACCGCCTGCAGTATGTGCAGGAGGGCCGTGGCCTCTTTGCCGTGTCGTGCTTCGGTGGGACAGGCGCGGGCGGCGCAGCTGGAACTGGCGCCGGCGGTGCAGCTGGAACGGGCGCGGAGGGCGCGTGCGGAGCGGGCGGGCTCCGCGCCGCGGCGGCGGGCGCGCCGGTTACATGTGCTCGGGCAGGGGCGAGGTCGCGCGCGGGGGCGCGGGCGCTATCGCGAGCGGCGGATTGTGTGGACACCGGTAATGTTGCCAGCGTTTGTGTTTGACGCTCACTCGCCGTCGGCGTCATGTGATTTACCTCGTCGAATGAATCCTCGATATTCCGTGCTAGGCGGAGTAGTTCATAGAAACTACGGCACTCCTCTCTTCGTAGTCTTTTCCTTATCCTGCTGTGTAGGAGGCCGTAGGTCATGTCTATTTGAGCTGACTCCGTTGTATCGCCTTTAGGTAGGCGTGCCAAAAGGGCGCGGATGCGCGCTACGAAAATATCTGTGTTCTCATTGCCCTGCGGTGTCGCAAATATTTCCAAGTAGATCCGATGAGGCGGCCGGCGGTCACCATAGGCACTTATTAAGTTTTCTTTGGCTTCGCGCCATGACGACACGGAGTATTTTATTCCTTGCCACCACGTGGCCGCTTCATCCTTGAATAGGTAGGCTAAACCGCGCAGAATGTTTGAGTCCGCCACCTGCGCGCAATCGCTATAGGCCTCTATAGCGTCGATAAAAGCTTGAACCGACTCCTTCGGTCTGCCGGAGAACGTGGCTTTGCAGCGGGCTAGGGTGTTGTGCCCTAGCAGCGCGAGTGATTCCGGGGTCGATGCACTCGCCCGCGACATCGAGTTGAGCAACTCTCTAAATGCTTCTGTTTGCGAGCGTTGGAGAGAGGCGATAATCGTCGCCACGTTTTCGTTAGAGAACGTAGCGTTAGCGTCGATGCGCGGCGAGGAAGAGAACGCGGCGTTGGCGTCGGCGTCGCCATCTTGGTAGCCGGACGCCGCGGTCGGCGTGCTTGGTCGAGAGGGGATGGGTAATGCGTCGTTTGCATCTTCCCTCCGAGTCAAACTAGCCGCTCTACTCCTTGTCACTGGCATTTTAGTTCGTCACTGCAAAACTTTCACAACTATGCACTATATTGTCACACGAAAAAACGTTGGAGCGCCACATATGAGAGGAGGAGGTCAGGGAAACCACCTTTGTATGAGATAGAGTTTATTGTCGTATTCACAAATAATATAAGATCGGTTTTGGGGACGAAGAACCCTAAAATAAACTTCGTGCGACAATGGCGGCACGAGGCAGGCGCGCGGCACCGAGAGATACGCGTGTACGCACAATGCGTCTGGGCAGCGGACTGAGGCGCGTCGCGGGGCGCCTTCCTCGTAACGCCAGGCGAGGGAAAGAGATGACACTACTCATTATATCGCGTCGGCACGCGACCGCGGGACGCTCGCACTGGACGCAGTTGTGGTGTCTGGGTTGCTACATACGTTATAATAAAAGATAATGATAGCCCTTCTGCTATTATGTCCCCATAGATTTGGAGGCACAAGAGCTTTAGGGGAGTAACCGGAGGACGTTAAAATTGAATGGGTTCAAGTGCTATTTTCTGTGGCTGTTTCTTATGATTGTTGTCGTATTATTTTCTTTGTGTGAACTAGATTTTATCGGGTAATGTTCTGTAGTTATTGTAGTTATGATACGCTGAGCAGTAGGTACAGATTGTGATTGTTGTAAATGCATTGCCCTGCCAGGAGAAACGGTTAAGCACGCGTTAAGTATCCTAGGACTAACCTTAGGGATCTCGCACCCTAGACGGCCACGACCACGACTGCAATTGGTCGACGGAAGAATAGACAAAATGACAGATTCACAATCATAAGCTGTCTTTTTGTCTATTCTTCCGTTGACAAAACCCGTTTCTATTGTGAAATGCTACGTGTGCAAGTAAACTATGGAAACCGATACAAATCGCGCACTTGTTTGCAATGATCAACTAGCCGATCACCATACAATAGCACTAGATGGCCACGACTGGCCGGAGCTGAGCCGGTACTTGTCAGAGGGAAATAGTTAAGTTTTACACATCATAATTATATCTGACTATGTATTAGGAAACTTAATTACTGACTTTAAGATAGTTAATTAAATACAATTAAAATACAATAGACGATGTATATTTAGTAACTTACTTTTTTGTAGCTCACTTTGCGTTCGGCTCTTATCGTGGCAACACGTCGTGTCCGAGTTCGCAATGAGTCAATCGAAACACGTGTCGATTTCTTACAGGGTTCTCTAACTCTTTAAGAACCAGTTAAGCGGATTAAGTTACTAAATATACATCGTCTATTGTATTTTTTACTGACTTTAAGACCGTACCAATATCTAATGCAAATAAATGGATCATCATCATCATCATTCTCCTGCCCTTATCCCAATTTATTTGGGGTCGGCGCAACATGTCCCTTTTTTCCATACATCCCTATTACTTACTGTTACGATTATGAAATGATTCTTTAAGTCATTTTAAGCGAAAGGTAGGATAATCAACAGATTTTTTTAAATATTTTGGTTAACATTTATAGGAACAATTCACGTAAAACAAAGTCCTTCAACATAAGTGATGAAGAACGTCTAAGCTGATTTAAATTAGATTATCGCATTATACGCGTTCACCGTACACTTTTGAGTCCAGAACCCCTTACCAGTCCAGGACTTCTATAATTAAATTTGGATGGCTCGGATGTGAATAGTGGTTGACGTGAGATACGGGTCAAGTGACAAGCGACAGGATAACTAGAGGGCTATTGTACCACCGCTTTGATCCCCAGTTATCTGTAAACGTTAGAAATTAATATTGGTGGGCCGTGATTTCTAAGGCAGAGTAATCTGTAGTAAAAATATATGTAAGTATCTATATATTTTATGAGCTTCTTCTTATTGTTTCTTGATCTAAACATATTATAAAACAAAGTCGCTTTTCGCGTTTGTCTGTATGTCCACGTTGTTCTTCTAAACCACGCAACAGATTTTGACTGTACCTATTCACCATCGTTTAGAGAATTTATTCCGGAAGGTTAAAGTTTTAGTTTATTATTTTAGTGTATTAAAGATACGTTTACCTAAGAAATGTGCGAGTAATATAAAACAATATTATCCTATAGGTATCGTTCGGCAATAGTATAAGTCAAAGTCAAAATCAAATCATTTCTATCAAATAGGCACATAAGTAATAGGCACTTTTGAACTCAAAATTTACAAAAGAGTTTCTAGGTTTCTACCAGTGAAAGACTTTGTGAAAGTAATAGGATCAGTACTTCCAGAGATTACTTCTAACAAAGAATTTTACTTGTTTATAATGTTAGTTTAGATTTATCTTTTTCTGGGAGATAGTCTAAGAGATAAGAAAGAAATAAACAAAAGAACAAAGACTAAAGCAAACAACGCAACGTATTGTACTACAAAAAAATCTGCAAAAAAATAAAATAAAATAAGAAGCTGTTATGTAAATTAAGGATAAACATAGATTAAGAATGAACGGTTCATGGATGGGTGACCAACAAATTTATCGAGACCCCTCCATGCCTCGGAAAGCATGTTAAGTCGTTGGTCCCGGCTGTCATACATAGATCTTTGATAGTCGTTACGGATAGTCACAAGCCCAAAAGTCTGACAACCAGTCTTACCAAAGCTATTATTCTATTTGTAAGAAAAGAATAGCGATATTTTTAGTAGAATTTTGTTGGTACAGCCAGAGAGTACTCTCTAACTCCGTCAATGAAGATTCGGGCTCGTCCGAATGTGTTTTCGGGCAGGCAAAGACACATCGGGAGTAGGGACAGCTGTCAAATCGTGTTGTCATTCATTCTTAGTACAGGTCCCGAACTCATCTTCTGTCCGAAAGTGATTCGGTGTATGGATCACCCGTAACTTCGGCCGAAGCTGCAGATTTCAAGCTAAAAGACCCCCAGAACCAGCACCAGTAGATACATTATAACAAACAAAGAGTCTTCTATTAGCGAAAATAACTACTGCTCACTTTTGTAGCAACATTTTCTCTTAGAATTTAATATTTTCACTTTATCACTTGTCTTATAAATTCATGTTTCTCGGTCAAAGGAATTCCCGGAGCCAGACACGTGAGACGTAAAGAATAAAACAGAGAACTTTTGAAGAAAGATTTGACTCGGCATCTGAGTTTCGGGAATTGAGAAATTCTCCTGAGAAATTATTCTAAATGTTACGTTAGTAATATAATATAAATATAAGGTTTTCTCAGAAAACCTACTTTAGTTCTTAGGATTCTGGCAATTTATAAATAATTTACCGTATTTTTTTTGACGAATATGGTTGGGGGATATTCCCTTCATCTGTTCTATTTTTATTAAATGGCAAGCAAAGCCGATGTTGACTATTCTGCCAATGTCTAAAGTGCATTGGAAAAACAAGTGTGTTTGAGAATTCCCTTATTTTTAAGAACGTTTGCATTTTAATCTCACTCTCTATCTGTCAAAAATACCTCAAAGCTTACAATTTAGACAAATTATTTGACATTGATTATTGAGTGGCGTTTTTAAAGTTACCAAACATTGTTGAACTTGAAATACAACGCAACAAAATTTTGTTTATTTTGAAAAACATCTGAAGAACGCCATTTAAAAATAAAAACACTAATAATACACCTTTTTTCTCCAGGACCGTTTCACAGTAGAAGCGAAAGAAGGCAAATCGCTGCTGACGTACACACCGGTGTCGGATGTCGACTACGGGACATTATCGTGTCGCGCGACTAACTTAGCCGGGCAGCAGATGTCACCGTGTGTCTACACGTTGTTGCCAGCGACAAGGCCGGACCCGCCGACCAACTGTACCGTGTATAACCTGACTGATGATTCGTTGGATTTAATGTGCTTGGCAGGTTAGTTTTGTCAAAATTTTATTCTACTAGCTTTGTAGTATTTTTTCAAGTTAGTTAATTGTAGACGAGTTTGCCACTATATTGTGTTTTATTACTCTCTTTGAACACATTTTACAGTACTGAGATTGTAGCCTTTATTTGCGATTTGAAAAAAGTTGGAACATCAGTTGAATCGTACCGGCCGTAATCAGAGATAGATTGACGGCGTCAAAGCGTTATCTACGAGAAGCGGGGGTTTTTACTTAGGTACCATAGTTTAGCCTTGACTTCCATACTATAATATATAGCATTCCATGCTGTTGTTTAAACTAATTTACTGGCCGTGGCTTCAAACTCAAGCGATTTATTTCAATTAAATGATTTACAAGCACTTTTGAATTGTCATAGAGTCGGTCAGTTAGTCAGAAAGTTAAAGCCCATTCCAAAACGTAGGTATCTATCAGGGATGTTGCGGATGCCGATTTTTTCACATCCGCGGATGCGGATGCGGATTTTTGATGGCTCACATCCGCGGATGCGGATCTCAAAGATCTTTTATAAATATAGTATATGAATGAAGAATTAAAACAATGATAAAGTAATTATTAACATTTTTAATAATGAAAATTAGTAATAAGTAAGTCTACTCCTCCTTTTCTTCCAGATCCTATTTTTTTTTAACTTCGGTTACTATTTTTCATATTAGCAGCGAAAACAAACACATAATGATTTATTTACAAGAAACAAATGATGCACCACAACAAACGCGTCTGATCTTGTGTCATCAATTTGTTTCGCTCCCATCATAGTCACGTCCGAACGGCACGCGCCATTCGCCGGCCCCGCCCAATTTCTTTCTTGTCGTAACTTTTATTACATCCGCATCCGCATGAACATCCGCATTGATTATTGCGAATGCGGATGCGGATGCTGATGTCCAAATCTATGCGGAAGCTCCGCATTTGCGGATGCGGATACGAATATCCGCAACATCTCTGGTATCTATGGAGAAGAATGGGCAAGAAACTCCAAGGACACTCTTTTAAATCAAGATATTACAAAATATCACAAATGTTGTTTCACAACCCATAGAATTTTCCATCGGAAAAAATTACGAACTACCCTATAAACTTTAATCCCTTTAGGGATTAAATATGTAAAAATCCGTTCTTTGTGGTCACTTTCGTTATGTAAGAAACTCCTGTGCAAAATAACATGCTTCTTCAACCTAGCGGCTTAGGCTGTGTGTAGTCTGTCAGTGATAGATTTTCATTAAAGGCGCAACTAGGTCGTAGGTTCGAACGAGCGATTTACTTTGTGTAAATAATTTCATCACCACTGCTCTCAAAACGGCGAAGGAAAATATCGAGAGGAAACCGGCATGTTCTAGAATCAAAAATTCACAGACATTTGACATCTACCAACCC
The DNA here is from genome assembly GCA_948150665.1 of Conistra vaccinii. Classification (NCBI taxonomy): domain Eukaryota; kingdom Metazoa; phylum Arthropoda; class Insecta; order Lepidoptera; family Noctuidae; genus Conistra; species Conistra vaccinii. The sequence continues at coordinate 3,622,527 of OX411324.1, forward strand.
GCACTGGGCACCCGCGTGGTAGTTACTACTCACTCGTTCTCGAAGAGAGGAGGCCTGTGTCCCAGCACTGGGAACATTATAGGCTGATTATGCTATGCTAAAATATTGTATGTGAATGATGAGATGGGGAGGGTGCCATTGACAACATTGGCAGACTGAGTTAACTTAGCCTTTGTCTATCTCCCCCGTCTCACCGCTCACCATAGGCGGTGACTAGCAGTCGCGCGCAGGGTATAAGTAGAAAATTAACATCCTATATAGTCTTTTACACGGTCAAGGGACTACAACATAGACAACATCGTTACCTAGGTCGCTCAATCAGCGTATAGTGATGTACCTCTAACTCAGCAACTACTTGTTAATACAGAGGATTAGCATAAATCATGCATGACGTAAAACTTGACACTTGATTAAGTGAATATACCTGTCCTGCGTAGTAATGTAGGTACAGTCAGACTCAAAAACGTATTAATCAACAAGAATTAATTTGATTGTCTACAACTTATCCTACTATCCTACTTAGTATTATAAATGTGATAGTTTGTATGTTTGTGCAATTGCGCAAAAACGGCTGAACGGATTTGAATGAATTTTGGAACAATATTAACACATATGAGAATCCCGGTAAAGAGATCCCATGGGATATTTTCTGATATCCACGCGGGCGAAGCCGCGAGCTAAAGTGTTCTATAATACTGTATCGATGTGTAATAAACAATTAAGTAGTTAGTAGTATGTGTAGCTACAAAAAATATCACACATTGGTATGTGTGATATTTTTTGTGGCTATACATTGGTACAACAATAAAGAGCAAACATTTTAGACAATTAAGAGCGTGCATTCTGAAAGTGGGCAACGTCACAAATAGCTGTCAAATATTTCGCTGTTTTGATTAATTTGGCAATATTACTGTATGGAAATATATCGCTAACTAGTGTACCAGACACAACACCCGTCTGGTTGGAGGATCCTCCCTTTTCTATTATAGAGAATGAGTGAACTTTACACCCTGTTCCTCATACCTCTAAACTAGAACCAAAAATTCGAAGACATGTGACATATCTACCAACCCGCACTGGGTCCGCGTGGTGGATTATTGGTCACTCCCTCTTGAAGAGTGGAGGCCTGAGTCCCAACAGTGGGAAGATTATAGGCTGATTCATACAAAATAATTCTTGTCGATGTAGATATTTTTGAAGCTGACTTTACCTACGCATAGAAGTAAGCCTGTTCGCGCTCTTTATCTTTCCCTTCAATCTCTAGGGAGAGATAGAAAAATCTAACGATAACGGATATTGAGTCGATCGGATTTACAGAATTACAGATCCAGCTTCCTTCACGGATATTTTTATTAATATCGACGGCGTGTTCTACCGTTTTATTGGTCGATCTACTTTTGGGCTCGGGTTTTACATTCAACTTGGATGTATTTATAATGAAATGGTACGTTGTTGTAATTTAAGATAGACAGGTCTTAAAGATGGATGAATTTTATAAAATAATTATGTCTTTAAAGCAAGAATAAAATTTATTTGGCAACAATTGTTGAAACACAAAATACAAATTAAAAGATGTGAAATGTTACTGTTAAGTGTAATGTGTCTTAAGTATGTTATTTTAAAGGTTTTGGCTTCCGCACTTAGTCCTTCACGTGGACCATTGACCGTGGGACATGGCGGCTATTGGTGGTTATTTCAACTAGCCCACCTCCCTCTAGAACTTGATTCAGTATTTTGATATGTTCAGAACATCTCTGAAAGATTCGAGTCGCCCGAGGGTTTCTGTTCTGATTTAGGTGAGGCCTGTGCATTTAAAGAGCACATGCGCAACGGTTTCCTCAGCCTATAAACATGCCCTGCACAGATGACTATCCGTTATGCCTATTGTCTGGAAGTGTTAGTTTAGCGAGCTGATATGGTCCCCGTCAACAGGCACGGGTCGTTCCGTATGTGTTGTTGTTGTGGTGAATATTGTTTCTGAAATACATGCGTACGTACCTAAGACGTATTGAGGAAGAACACATCCTTCGGTAGCTTAAAGTCCTACAAGAAAAATTAACACTGAAGTATGCCAAAGCGGGAAAATGAACAATGATAAAATGTTCCAACGAATGCAGGCTAAGGATGATTATGAACTTTATCCCTTCTTGCATTTTCATTGCAAAGAGGATTAAAAATAAGCCCGATAAGGGTGCTACTCAGTTTAGCAAATTATAAAAAGAATAAAAAAAGTAAAGATATTTTACTTCAGATTCAACAGATTCGCTAAAAACTTAAAAAAAAAGGGGTATGTTTACCTAACTTCTTCCTTCATTCAGGGATTCTAAAAACGACTTTCCTCTGTAAATAAAAGTTTATTTACAGTGCCATTAGGCGGATTTTGTAAAAAACGATTCATGGAGCATTAGCGGTAACAAGATTTTAATAGTCTTTATTTCGAAACTTGTTTTTCTCTTTTCTGTTTCAAGATGTTGTTATTATAATTTTGTAATTATTATGATCAGTTTTTTGCTCATCTGCTGTCACAAGACGTGTTATTCATTTTGGTATGACATTTTAAGTTAAAGACTTGTTTGTTTAAGACGTCGCATTTATTTCATGGTATCATTATCTACAGGCCGTTTCTCCACTGCCACGTCCATGGGACGTCAACGAGAATGAGATGACGGCGCCGAAGTAGTGATACATACAATACATTTAAGAGCATTTATCCTAAAAGTTGGCAACGTCGCAAATAGCTGTCAAATATTTACCTGTTTTGATTCATTTGGCGCTAACTAGCTAACTGGCGAACTAAAACATTGATTATTAAATGCAATACTTAATATCTTAACTTCCCAAATACTTTTTTTAAATAAATATTCAGTATTACTTTTTTTTTTTTTTTAAGAAACTCTCTGAAATAAAAAAAATAAAAAAAGTAACACCGAATATTAAGTTTTAGATGTAAAAAAGTATTTGGGAATTTAATTTAATTAAATAAATAATTAAAATTCCTTTTTTACTAATAAAACGGTTACAACATCAAAACCAGTGTTTTAATTACAATTCATTCTTACTACTCCAGTTCGCTAGTTGCTACATTTCATATTTTCATTGCCATTAATCAAAACAGCAAAATATTTGACATATTCTATTTGCGACGTTGCCCACTTTTAGAATAAAAGGTCTTAATAAGGCCGCATATCCATCGCACGTCCGTCAACGGGTCGTCACGCTCGGTCCGAATAATCTCGTTTTGACGTCCCGTTGACGTTGACGCTGGACAAACGCTGATAGTCACTTTGACTGTCGCTTGTCTCCCTTGTCAGTTTAGGGGTAATCTCAGTCCAATATTATAACCGCAATACGATGTTGATCTTGCCAAACAGGATGTTATCGATCCAGAGACAAAGTTGAAACAATTTATTTACCTATTATTGGAATTTTTAAACATGAACACAGCTATGGTACGTACTTGAAAGTAGAAATTTTTGTCGTAGAAGTATTTCCCCTCATAGCATATTCAGCCTATAATGTTCCCACTGCTGGGACACAAACCTCCTCTCGGTGAGAGGGAGTGGACTGTAATCCATCACGTGGACCCAGTGCGGGTTGGTAGATGTCACATGTCTTCGAATTTTTGGTTCTAGGACGTACCGGTTGCCTCACGATGATTTCCTACACCGTTTTGAGAGCAGTGGTGATGAAATAATTTACACTAAGTAAAGCGCATGTCTGGATTTGAACCTATGACCTACAACTCGAAAGTCGCGGCCTATATCGATGGGCCACCAATGTTCCTCCCCGAAGCTTCTCTTTAAAAAAAAAAACGACTAACGGCTACCTACTGCAATTTTTTTAACTCGATGGTCTTATATTTTACTACATAATATTGAAAATATTGGTGTCAGTAATCTTATGACTGTAAATTTTTTTTTGAAAGTAAATACAATAATTCAATATTTTTTTTGGGACAATTAGGTTTAAGGTCAACTTACTTATAATATGTATTGTTTTTTTTATTAAAAACGCATTTTGCTCTTTCTAATATTTAATTAAACTATTCTATGGGCAACATTTTAGCTCATTTCCGAATACCTTAAATCTTCTACACAAGTAAGGCGGAGTTCGGGAGTGATAAATGACAACCGGACTATCGTAACTCCATTGTAACCATGTAACTGTTCAAAGAAAATATTTGCATAAATTCGTATTAAATATTTCTGTAACCCTGTGTGTTTAATCCTGTGTTTTTACTTAAGATAAAGCCAATTTATAAGAATTATGTTTATTAAACAAATCAAATGTCTTGACTTGGATCGCGAGGTTGTCGACATGTGGGATTTGGACTCAGCGATAAATGTGGCGATAGCCGTATCAACTAAATGGCTTGATTGCCAAGAGCGTCGACCTAAGGAGGCTCTCGATCTTAATATAAAAATTATAAAAAATCATTTAAACATTTTTTTACTAATTTTTAAATTCTAATATTTCAAAATATAATTGATACTATGTATATATTGAAATAATGTTTATAAAACTTCAAAAGTTTACCGTAAAGTATAACAAACAAACAAACTCATTTTCGAATTTATAATATTTGTTAGTATTACAGTAAGGATTAAAATAATTATCTCCTCACTACACATTTATGAGCCTTGATGAGCTGCATCTGCAATTGTATTCGTCCACAATATTTGAGACATACCGCACATTAGTGACAATAGATTTTTGTTGGTATTCTGTCTTCCATCTTTTATATAATTTTCTTTCAAAACTCATGTAATTTTGACCAAAGCCTCAAGCAAAGCAAACGCTTACAACATACTCGTACACTCTGTTAATTAACGCAAAATTCTAGTTTGTAATTAAACCTGCACGTATTACACTGACGTCATAAGTACCTAGCCTAAGTATAAGTCGACTACTTAAGCCAGTGGAGGCATATTTGAGATCACTAAGATTACTTAAGACGTGAGCTTGCTTAGACGTTGGTAACTATAAGTTAAATGATGAGTCGCTTTGCTTTATTTATGCGAACTGAGATCTGGTCTTTTATAGACATAATATGACAAATGGTTTTCTTGACTGAGAAATAACTTTACCAGGTGAAAGTTTCATAATAACATTTGTACGTAAACTGAGAGAAGATTTTTCTTTGAATCAACCCTATTCGTTGTAAACCTCTGTGGTATTGAAGTTTGCTTAAGAGCCCATAGTACCTACCTCAGCTAAAATTCACTTTTTATCTCGCTCGCACCATACTGCTCTCGGATTGAGTGAGAGCGACACTGAGTGGGGAGCTCGCGGCTCCAAGACGCCGATAGTTTATAAAATAAAAAACACAGTATCTGTTTTATAGTTAGTTCAGCTATTATGGAAAGTTTCATGATATAATTTGAAGTAGATATTTTTTTCTAATACCAGCGGTTAATTGTTCGGTTTGGAAAGTAACATTGGAACTTTTGCCTATCGAGAGAGTTTGATGGAATCGTGTTTTCGTCAAACTTAAAATTAATCCTTATCTTTAACGTAATATAATATTTATTTCAAAATTAATGCTGCAGTATTTTGGATATAACGGAGGATCGTGCTAAGCAAATTGAGGTAGTATAGGCCCTTAACTCATCGTATCCACCCATCTCAGTATCGTCCACAGCCCGATGCCCGGGCATATAGGTCTCGTTTGCTTGTGCAAATCTCCACGCTCCTGTTCCATAGCCAGGTTCGAATAAAATCAATAAGTACGCCTATAATTACCTGTCTATTCTGTAAAAAATCTCATTCTACCTGATGCTAATTGACACGATTGACAGCTCATTTTAAGCTCACGAATTCACGTAAGTAAAGCTCATTTTCATTTATCGATAGGGCTCGAATGCGGGGTGCGGGAGATTTCTTTAACGCATGCCATAGGGCCCGCATGCAGGGAACCGTTTCCATTAGTCGATATGGCCCGCATGTGGTGTGCAAGGAGATTTCTGTGGAGCAAGCCATATAGACATATAGCGGGAACCACGTTATCGACTTATGACTATTATTAGTCATTACTCCGCCTACGGGAAGTCCCTGCATGCTGCCATTATAATGGTGAGATTTTACAGAAAAGCTTGACTGAAATCCATATTGCAAATGCTAGCACAAATATTATTTTTATTGTTAACCCAATTGAGTAGAATCCCTCAATATGTTCGGTAGTCTGGCATATTGATAATATTCTGATACCTACCTACACACATATACGCTCACATACAACCGTATGCCTCACTCCAATAAACGTAGGTAATCCTTTAAGTAATTTCATTGTGATTAATTCGTAATTTGCCCACAGCAATTAAACTGCTAAATTGTGTAATGTTTAGGTAATCTCTGAAAATCGGTTTTGTATCATGGTTTTGAGTAAGAATACGACATATGTGTGACATAAAGCAAATCTTGCAGGTGGTTTGTTGAAAATTGACTGAGTACGTAGATATGTGTATAAGTAATAACGAGGAGCTCGTGGCTAAGTAATAACAGCCACACGGGTCGATCCATCAGGTTAAGCTACGATAGGAGGGTTGGTCTGTGGTTGGGATCTATACATACCGAGACTCCTCCGTGACTCCTCCGTGCCTCGGAAAGTACTTTAAATCGTGGGTCTTCGACATTCGTTGCAGGTCGTCAGAAGCCTGAAAGCAACCAGTCTTACTAAAGGGTATTGTAATTTCCAGTTACTGGGTTGTAGAGGTCAGATAGGCAGTGGATCCATGTAAAATACTGCTATTCAGTTGCATCTGGTTAAACTGGAAGCCGATCCCAATACAGTTGGGAAAAGGCTAGGCAGATTGATTGACGTAGATAGGTGTATAAGGTAAATCAAATTTTCTGAATATTATGTATTTCGAGTAGATTTCTTTCAAAAACAAATGAACGTCACTGAGAGTGTTGAAGTTAAAAAAAAAAATATATTGCACGGTTTTTTATTTGACTATTTCCAGCGGGGTAATTGCGTATAACACACTTACAATGGCCTTAACTTTCATTCTGAAAATTCAACAACATTGTTTGCATCATATAGGTTGTTGAGCAGACGAATTTAGCATAAATATATATAAAAAACAATTTCTGGAATCCAAGTCATACTACTCAGTAAAGAAGTTTTAGATGACAAATCGATTGCAAAATAAAATTATTCTCTCTCTAATCTTGTACAGATTCAGATTCATTTATTTGCCAACAATGTAGGTACAGGTATAAAATACATTACTAAGTGTTTCCGCTACATTCTACCTTACGGCATGCAAAGTCGTAAAAACTAAAAACAATACAATTTTCATAAAATCATGCAAACAACTATCGATACAATTTTCATCTAAATTAATAATTAAGTCATTCTGTTATCCAAACCAAATATTATGAAATTACACCAAACATTATGAAATATATAATATAATAATATAATACGGAATATAGAAATCAAACATAAATATGAATACATAAATAATTACATAATTTAAATAATAATAATAATACTTCTTCTAAGAATTTTATAATAATTACCTACATTATTCTTAAGCAATACATAAAATAAAAATAACTAATATACTATACCTATATACACAAACCTAATAATACACATAAATATACAAAATTAAACACATCTAATAATTTATAATTGCTTAAATTGTTACTTAGCTCTCTTCCTCTCTCCTAATTCTGCTGTGCCCGACACGACAGGGTCCATATTGGTATTTTACTTTGTTATACCATGATCTATGTAATACGTCTTAAGGAATGCAGTAAAGAATTGAGTATTGAGTATGAAGCACTGTATTAGCAATTTCCTTCAAAATCCTTCGGATAGTGAATGACACAAATAGTATGGACAGGTAAAAAATCGTTCTTTACATACTAAACGACATTCCTAAAACGATTTTTTATTTTATCTTCAAACTTATTTGAATGAACTCTAATAATAAATAATGAATCCCTGACTTTTTAAACAAAAGGATTTTATTATTAAAGTATAAAGCTTCAGATAAGCTATCTTCAGAATACACTTCTCAAAAATTCATAAAATGCGAATAAAATGATGCCAAAATTAAATTTAGGCGTAATCTGGGTTTGTTGTTACTTGTAATTGAATATCAGCTTACACAACTTATGTAATATCAAATTGTATGAACTAAGGCTGTGCGCAGACTGCGAGAGTCAAGGCTGCTTATTAGTCAGACATTATCATGTGCACTTAGTTGATCCCGACTAGTCGTAGGTACTCAGCGATTCTTCTCCACATTTATTAAGCGCACGACCAAAGTGAAACTCTCTGATGCTCTCTGTGTGCCCTTTCATCTATAACCCACCGGGCGGCGGAACATACACTTAAAGCCCGCGCCGCACCGTCGCCTCGCCTCTTATGTATGTTCCGCGCTACGTCGTTCCTATACATTTTGTATGAAATATGAAACGTGCGGCGCAACGCCCACGCCACACCGGCGCCACACGCCCAGCCACCCGCGCCTCGCCCGCGCGTGACATACACAAACGGCAAGTTGTGTATTTGTCCCGCGCCTTAATATAATGTACTGTTATTATGGACTTTCTCTGAAAAAATTATGAATTATTATAACATAATGTGTAACATAGAGTATATAGGGGTAAGTTCGACGTTGGGATAGGACCTTATGAATTTAATTCGATTTTGCAATCGTTATAATATTAATAACTATTGCAAAATTATCGGCGGTCGGTACGGTGACAACATTTTCTTCAAAAAGATATTGTTGTTAACAATGTTGTCAAATTGACACAGAATTTGAATCGTACTGTATTATCCCACTGCCGAACTTACCCCAACATACATTATTTCATCATAAAATAAACACTAACAACTTATTTTTTTCATGAAACTGTGGACCAAAAGTGCTAGGTAATCATGAATATCAAAATATAAAACTATTCCGTAATTGCAGGTAATCTTCCAAAACGCTACGGCTCACTTGACCAAAAGTCCAATGTTAGGTACTTAAACCATTAACCTAACGAGCCGGCAACTAACTAATTGTAATTGCCTTAGTATATCAATATTCTATAGCTATAGAATTAGCAGTTAATTCATTAATTTTAGGTTCAATTTCGAGGTATTTCGAGGCCACGTTTATTGAGAACTATTTTCAGTTTCAGCAAAGTTTTGAAGACAATTCGACTTCTGAATAAGAATCTACTTAAACATAAGACCATTATGTAAATTATATTTTATTACTTTTTCAAGTCAACTACTTTTGATTTGGTATTTTAGAAGACCGTAATAGAAAATACATTGTTCTTAAATATTTGCTACAATTCAAGGCACAAACGGTAGTGAATATTATCTAAATCTTCTCAAAATTAAGTAAAGAACTTAATTTAAGTCCCACTATCCCGTGTGCCGTATACTACGTAAGCCACGTGTCCTGAAAATATGTCGATTAAAGCTTCATTAATTTAATTTATCGAATCCATATTAATTTGTGGTTTCCTGGAAAGATATATTTTAATTAATTGTGAGAGATGGAACAGGTTGATGTGATTTTAATATATTATTCAAAACAATCCACATTTCCTTTTTACCTGACGTTTTAAGGTCGGAGGTTATGGAAAGTTTCGGAGTATCACCATGATTATAATAATATATTGTACTTTAGATAAAGGCAAAAGTGCAGTGGCATCTTTCAGCAGTTCTAGATTAAATTCTAATCTACAAAGAGTCAATAGATCCAATATAGGAAAGATAGGTATAAGTAGGGACGACCATATATTATCTTGTCTCATTACCATGAGCAACATTGTCATCAAGCAACATAAACTTAAAGCTAAAATGGCGCTGCTCAGCGTTATAATAAATTCAGCTGCATATTTTGCCTTGTCGTAAAAGTCTGCTAACAGAAATTGGATGCGCGTTGGCGAACTAGCAAGCTGACACCACTTATTGTTGCGAACTTTCAACCACACATGTTATTGTACAATGTACATGTTGTCTAGTCAGCGTTAGTGTTCCATCGCTTGCCAAATTCTGCATTCCTGGTACTTCGTTTCAGGTTTTAGTTTTTATTGTTTTTTTTTTAAATAAATTTTATGACTTTTTTTACGGCAACCGAACCGACCAAAGCATTCCTATTTGTAAATAAAATGTGAAAAAAAAGCGGCCAAGTGCGAGTTGGACTCGCCCATGAAGGGTTCCGTAGCAGCAAGTAACATTAATATAAAAGTTCTGTTCGTTAAAGGTAAATTGCGGTTTACGATTTATGATGTAATAATAAAAAACTACTTACTAGATCTCGTTCAAACCAATTTTCGGTGGAAGTTTACATGGTAATGTACATCATAATATTTTTTTTAGTTTTATCATTCTCTTATTTTAGAAGTTACAGGACATACATTTTACCATTTTGGAAGTGTCTCTCGCGCAAACTACTCAGTTTAGAACTAGTAGTTCTGCGAACAGTAGACCTCGCGAGCACAATTTTATGGCAACAATTAACCGCTTAGCTTGAGGCTTATCTTAAAAGTAAAAGAACGACCGCGACGGTCACGCCTCAAGCTTTTAAGAAAATATTAAAGTTCTATGTTTACATATGCGTTTACGTAAGTTTTATTTAGTACTTTTTAGTTTAATAAAAGCTTGTTTAAAAAAAGTATTTTAACATAACATCATCATCATCGTATTCCTGTGGCCACCTTCCGCAACTTTCATCAGACCTTAGACGACACCTCGGGCTAACGTACGTACTTATCGAAAAGGCCTAAACACAACGGGGCTACCTTGTCTAGTTAAGGAGTTCAGTATAGTGACCTTCCAGATCCATCATGAGGCCCGGGACTACACCTTGGGCTACTTGGCAAAACAAAATCGATGACCGCAAAAACAACAGGGCTATCTTGTTTAGTTGAGGAGTTCTTATGGACCTGGACAGCACCTAGTGTAAGAACACTTGTTAAGAGAGTCCAAAAACGATGGCGGTGGTTTGGTTGAGGAGTTCCTATGGCCACCTGGGACACTACCATTCATTCTTAGATCGTGCGCCAAACTAATCTTATCTCTGTAGCTGATAAGAAGTAGGAATCACACGTAACTTCGGCCGAATCTTCGTATTTAGGGATTAGACCTGCAGGAACAAACCAACGATAGCTTGTAGCTTTAGCGTTCGAAAATTTATAAAAAAAATATGACATAAATAATGTCAAATTCATATTATTAAAAAACGTTCAAGTGCGTTGACCACGCACAAATAAGGGGTCCGTAGTTGGAATTAATAATTATCCCAAGAACAAACTTTAATATTGTAGTTGGAAAACATGTTCTTCCATACATTCCAACCGCAAATGTAAGTTAGTCGATTTTGTAAGTTACTCGTTAACTTGTAAAGCATAGTAGGTACTAAGCTGTGATAGTTTTCCTTTTAATTTCGCAAATGTATCCCTGAATCGAAAAAATATTTTCACACACCCACCCGACACCCCATAACACGGGACAAAAAAAAATGATTTTATTTTAAGACTTTGTCAGCGTGATTAATAATATGTATAGACCCCATACGAAATTACAGCTTTCTAATACTAATATTCTCTGAGATAAGCCGCGGATAGACAGAATGACAGGCAGACGGACATGGCAAAACTATATCAATTCCTTGTTGACTACAGAACCCTAAAAACCCGATAAATTATGAGTAAAAAATTTGAAGGCCAGCTACAAAAATTAACAAATAGGTTTGAATAAATAGCGAGCAATTGACTGCATTTTAGGAGGTATTCTGCTCATCATGCCGCAGATCCTCATCAGATCTTCACCAATTTTTTTTGAGACCATTCTAAAGTTACTACCTTTCAAATGAAAAAAGATCTATTGAAATTGGATCTAATAAGGCAGAGATATCCAGTAGCCCCCTTTTTGCCTCATTTTGGAGGAACTACCCCTGCAATCAAAAATTCCCGACGACAATAAATTTCAAAAAATTCGTTATACCTGTATGCCAAGTTTCATCCAGATCGGTTGTAAAATACGACCTGTACACGAGTACGTACAAACTGACACACGAAAGAAAATTTTGCCAGTTGATGCAGAGACGCTTCGCTCGCTACGCCCGCTCGGTCAAAAAAATAATATTTGAAACCTCAATATCATTTTTGAAGACCTATCCATAGATACCTCACACGTATAGGTTTAATGGAAAAAAAAATTGAGTTTCAGTTCTAAGTATGGGGAACCCCCAAAATTAATAGTTTTTTTTTCTTTTTTTGTGTGAAAATCTTAATGCGGTTCACAGAATACATCTACTTACCAAGTTTCAACAGTATAGTTCTTATAGTTTCAGAAAAAAGTGACTGTGACTTACGGACGGACAGACAGACAGACATGAAGAATTTCATAAATTTTTCATCGGCGAGGCCTATTGTTCGTCAGGTGTAGAATATTGCAATTTTAGGTCAGCGCCATCTCTTGACCGATAGTGGAACTAAGTCAAATTTGTCTTTCTAACAATATTCTCTTTTCTCAGGTTATGAAGGAGGTCTCCAATGCGTATACGTGGTAGAAGTATGGGCAGCCGAAGGTCTGGTCGTCAACGCCAGCAATGGTGGTGCTCTATGGAACCTCAGAAGACTCGGGGCTAACCGGCAGCTAAAGCTCATTGTTTATGCAGCAAATGCAAGAGGAAGATCCGAACACGTCACGTTTACTGTTGAAACGGCTTTGAGATTGTCACCGAGGACAGGTCAGTCTTAATTGCATAATTTTAAATTAATTATGACTGAAGGTATTTAAAGATCTAGTTTAGTTTTATAAATCAATAAAATAAAACACACATCCCAAACACCACCACCATCTCATCTCATCATCATTTCAGCCGAAAAACGTCCACTGCTGGACATAGGCCTCCCCCAAGCACCGGAATAATCTCAATTCATCACACCTAAGTATTATAAATATAAGCTAACTCAAAAACTACTCGAGCAAAGTTACTAAAATGTATAATTATGTATAGAACCACGCCGCTAACTATTTCTATCAAATGAAAAAATAATTTTCTAAATCGGTCCACAATTGAAGAAAATATCGATGAAAACACAATCATGTCATTTAAAAAGAACCTTTCCATAATATTGTTATAATATTAATCTAGGTTCTTCTTTTCTCAGAGCCACAAGAAGCGTGGGAAGTGAATTGGGCAGTTGGCGTATTTCTCGGAGCTGCATTGACTATCGCGTTTGTTTTGTGCCTCGCCCTCATTGCGACACGAATACGTCATAGATCCAGGGATTATGAAGGTTAGTATAATAGGATAAGGTATCCACATCAAACAAGAAAAAAAATACTACAAACCATTTCAATGAATTTAGTCGAAACTTGTCATTCATTCCAAAGCCGGTTTAGACGATGAAATTTATTTACCTGTGGCATACTCGTACCATAAGTTAAAGCAACTGTAAAACTTACACCGTCTAAACGTCAAACATCTTGCCCGTATTTAACACAGTGCAAGCAATTTGTTGCTTCAATTTTATTGTAGTATGCCACATGGCAGGCAAGAAACTTGCGTCGTGTAAATCTGGTTTGTGTCTGATGTTTTTCATCTTTTTACCGATGTTAGTTAGGTAAAACTCTATTCGGGTAAAATTTTACTGACGTGTCGGTAAAATTCTATGTCCATTCAAAATGGCGATATAGGTACATATTTTGGATAGGTACATATATAGGTACATATTTTGGCCTCAGTATGGCCTATTTTCTTGCTGTCTGTACTTTATTTTCGGAATCTGTGAAAAGTTTCTCAAGAGGTTGGGACGGTTTCCTGGAACCGTTTTTTTATAGCTACAACGGATGGGGTACCTGCCCTTACTGCCCCGTCTCAAAAATCCACCCTGTGTACCTATACTATTAAATGATTTGAATTAGTGAATCGAATTCGAATTTCAATTTCAAAAGATACGAATAAATAAGCTCTTTAGCTTTCAATTAAAATCAATGTATTGAATCAATACATCGTTGATGTGCTGATAAAATACAGGTATAATTAGGTCATAAATCAAACCAAATGTGGGCATGTCGTATAGTATGTAAATAATAAAAGACCCGTGAAGCTCCATTAGACGCTCCATGATTTTAATGACATGACAGTTATTCGTATGCCTCCATTAATATTTATTGATGATTTATGAATTTTGCTTTATAACAGTTAAAAGATTTGTAATGGATTTACAATGGATGGGTATAGTTGAATATTATTATGCATAATGTGTCGGTGCAGCTTGGATAGTTAGCTCCACAAGGATTACTTTACCGAAATAAGGCTACAGTAGAAAAATATAGGTACTGAACAAAAAGCAAAAAATAAATAAAAAACGTTTTGAGAATTCTTTCTTTGAGTGAATTCGATGACGGTGTCTGTGTTTAACTATAACTACAATCTGGGGAACTTTAAGGTGTATAGTAGGCTCACTGACCTTGTGCATGTGGGCGGAGCTAAACGCCCTACTCTCCAATACGTAAAACGTGCAACGGTGGCGCACTACACTAAAACGACGATCAAAGACTAGACAAAGGCGCAGACATGCGCACGTATGTCGCATTTTTTGCCTAAGATTCCTAGTCCTAAGAGAAGGAATCGTAGGCAAATCTGAAATTGTACGCCGACTACCATATTTTGACCCGCATATTATTTTAAATACTTTGTTTGTTTTTTAAGAACATTCCTGGCAATAAATAAAATATCGGTGTGCGTGTGTTTGTAATTCTTCTTATGCTAAATGGCTTGACTGATTTAGATGTTTTTTTTTTCAATTCTTTTTGTGTCACTTGGATGGTTCTTAGCTATAGTTGGACGCGCTGTTGGGAGGCGCTGTTGTCGCATGACAACGTCTGCCTACCGGGTCTGCTAGTTATATTTTGGTGCCGATTCTCTTGTCACAAATGCCTCTAAACTAGACTAAAAATAGATTGCACTGAGTTATTAGTTTAGTGAAAATGGCAATTTTTCTATTCTGAGTTTGACGTTTTTCACCTAAAAATTTGGTGTATCCAACTAAATCTGACTATTTTTAAACGCGATTAAAAACGTGTGGAATAAAGTAAGTTGGCATGAACTAAAACCCCAACACTTCGACCTCAGTCCAAAAACAGTATTGTATTTTTTTTTCTTTTGCTTATATCTCGAAAATGGTGTGTCCTATCGCAAAAATAATGAAATTTTCGACCCCCTTTAGGAAACCCTTAAACCCCTATATCCCAACATGTTGGTAATAATTTTTCATATTTTCCATACAAAAAGTAAAAAATTCCATATAAAACACGTCGAGGCTGCCAACCCCTGCGCGCCTCCGGCTCTAAAAAAATTCACGGGGTAGAGCAAACAAGTACTACGTGGAGTCGTCACGCGATTGTCAAATTCGATTTTAGATGTGTCAAAATATTTTTTTCATTTAGAGATTTTTTTTGTCAGAATGGCTTTAAGATTCTCATATCCAAAAGTAAGGAATTTTAGTGATTGTAGTTAGTTTAGTTCGGTGTACAAGAGAATCGGCCTTAGACTGTAGAAATTTTTTGTAGGTATCATAGTTTTTTTTTTTTAGGAAAAACTTCTATAAGCGCGTTGAGTGATATTTGGTAGGGGCAGCCCCGGATCTAGAACGGAACGGATCTTTCGAGGCGGGGCAAAACCTATCGCCTGACCCCGAATCGTTTTTTTTTTCTTAAAAAAAAACCGTTTTTTTTTTAAATATACTAGTACGTGTCAGACATTTATTTTGATTAGCCTTATTCACTCTGCCTGAGATAAGTTGGATTTTTGCTTTAGGAGCTACTTTACTAGGTTGCAAGAGCGAGCGAAGCGAGCTCGAAAATTTAGGCATAATAAACATATTAATCAAAAATCGATCGAAAATGCGCCAATCCAACAGGGGCGCCAAAACTGTGGTAAAAGTTAAAGTAAGTCGTGTCACAGGCGTCGTCGGCGTTGAAGCAAGACGCCCGTCACCGCAAAACTTAAAAAATAGACCACAGAAACGCTCATCGAGTTCCTGGTAGAATACAACTGCGCCCGCTCACAAGTGCTCACAACCCGCTCAGACCGTTTGACGACCTAAACCTTTGTCAGGAGACATAACGATCGGTAGAGGAGAAATAACGATCAGAAGAGGAGAAAACGAAACATGCAGAATGCAGTTATTAAGAAGGCGGTCTAGTTATTGAGAAGATCTGCATTCAGGTCATAGTAACACCCATCATCATAGTCAATTATGGGAAATATTAGGGACTGTACAAGCATTGCCTTTATGTGTGATGGGAGAAGGTTTTTCTTATCGCAAAATGGTGCGTCCTATCGCAAAAATAATGTGAATTTCGTCCCCCTTTATGAAATCCATAAACCCCTATAACTCAGCATATCATCATTATCATCATCATATCAGCCGAAAGACGCCCACTGCTGGACATAGGCCTCCCTCAAGCACCGCCACTTCGACCGATTCTGTGCTTCCCGCATCCAGCGAATTCCTGCGGCCTTTACTAGGTCATCGGTCCATCTTGTGGGAGGCCTTCCAACGCTACGTCTTCCGGTACGTGGTCGCCACTCCAGAACCTTTCGGCCCCATCGGCCATCTGTTCTGCGAGCAATATGTCCTGCCCATTGCCACTTAAGTTTGGCAATTGTTCGGGCTATGTCGGTTACCTTGGTTCTCCTGCGGATCTCTTCATTTCTGATTCGATCACGTAGGGAAACTCCAAGCATAGCCTTAGTCACCCAAAGAGCAATGGAGAGGTCCATTGCTCTTTGGGTGACTTTTAGCCTTCTGATAAGACCCATTGTGAGCGACCACGTTTCAGTGCCATAAGTCATCATTGGCAACACGCACTGGTCAAAGACTTTCGTCTTGAAACACTGTGGTATGTGGGACGAGAAGATATTGCATAGTTTCCCGAACGCTCCCAGCCGAGTCGGATTCGACGATTGACCTCTTTCTCGAAGTTGGACCTACCTAGCTGGACAGTTTGTCCTAGGTAAACATACTCGTCTACAACTTCGAGCGTAGCGTCACCGATCTTTATGAGGGCGGGTGTTACCCATGTAACACCCGCCCTCATAAAGATCGGTGGAAAAGAGGAAAAAAGTGGGTCTTAAAATGAACATGGACAAGACAAAGGTCATGTCAAATGCCCATGCATTTGACATGACCTTTGTCTTGTCCATGTTCATTTTAAGACCCACTCTTTTGGAGGCTCTACTGCGGTCATCGAGCATTATACTGAGGTCCTCCATGGTCTCAGCCATGATAACTATATCGTCGGCAAACCGAAGGTTAGTGATATACTCGCCATTGATGTTGATGCCTAGCCCTTTCCAGTCCAGTCGCAGTCAATTCCCGACGCCCGGGACGTCTTCTACGGCGGCGGCGGCTAGGGCTGGTAGGGCGCGGCCTTTGCCACTCCCTCGCGCACTCCGCCTCCTCTTTCGCGAGCATTACTGCTTCGCAGAAGGAGGTGACGGCTTGCCATGCCCTCTCGCTCCGCACCATGGCCTGGACCAGGGCCGGACGCGAGAGGTCACCGCCACCGAAGTTTGACAGCACTAAGATTGCAATGAGTTATTAACTTAGTAGTTTAGTGAAACAGGGAATTTTGTTATTCTGAATTTGACGATTTTCACCTAAAAATTCAAACTAAATTTGACTATTTTTTTTTTACGCGATTAAAAAGGAATGGAATATAAAAATTAGTTGTCATGAACTAAACTTCACACCAACACTTCAGGTGCAAAAACAGTACTGTATCTTTTTTTTTATTTTGCTTATAACTCGAAAACGGTGCGTCCTATCGCAAAAATAATGAAAATTTCGACCCCCTTTAGGAAACCCTTAAACCCCTTTACCCCAACACAAAGGTAACAAATTTTCGTATTTTCCATACAAAAAGTTAAAAATTCCATACAAAACACGTCGACGCTGCCCCCCTGCGCGCCTCTGGACCTAAAAAAATTCACAGAGTAGAGCAAACAAGTACCACGTGGAGTCGCGAGTTCGCGACGCCAATTCGATTTTAGATGTGTCAAAGTTATTTTTTAATTTAGAGATATTTTTTTGCAGAATCTCAGATTCTCATAGCCAAAAGCAAGTAATTTTAGTGATAGTTTAGTTCGGTGCACAAGAGAATCGGCACCAATCAAGATTTATTTCTTAACCTTCTTACCTACGTAACTTAAGAAAATATTTGGTGCCGATTCTCTTGTACACCGAACTAAACTAACTAAACTACGACTAAAATTCCTTACTTTTGGCTATGAGAATCTAAAAGCTATTCTGCGGAAAAATATCTCTAAATTAAAAAATAATTTTGACACATCTAAAATTGAATTTGACAGTCACGTCGCGACCGACGTGGTACTTGTTTGCTCTACCCCGTGAATTTTTTTAGAGACAGAGGCGCGCGGGGGGGGCAGCCTTGACGTGTTTTGTATGGAATTTTAAACTTTTTGTATAGAAAATATGATTAAATATTACCTATGAGTAGGGGCATATGGGTTTGCGGGTGGCAGAGGGGGTCGAAATTTCCATTATTTTTGCGCTAGGACGCACCATTTTCGAGATATAAGCAAAATAAAAAAAAAGATACAGTTTTTGCAGCTGAAGTGTGTGAAGTGTGTGTTCATGCCAACTAATTTTATTCCACTCCTTTTTAATCGCGTTTAAAAATAGACTGATTTAGTTGGATAATCTAAATTTTTTGGTGAAAAACGTCAAATTCAGAATAGCAAAATAGCCATTTTCACTAAACTAATAACTCAGTGCAATCTTAGTGCTGTCAAACTAAAATATAGTTAAGTTGTGTCACCTTAGTCTATTTCAGAATGGGAAATGCTCGTTTGACAGGACTAAACAAATTTTAGTGATTTAAAAAAAATTAACTTTAGAAACTTTAAGAGGTGCTTTAGACCATCAAACTGAATAACTTTTACTTTAACTTTGAAATCGCGAAAAAAAAAACAGCTGTCCCATACAGTTTAGAACAGTAGGTATTAAACTTTACTATGGAACAACAGATTTTTTTTTCGCGATATCAATGTATGTCCCAAAGTAAAAGTTATTCAGTTCGATGGTCTAAAACACCTCTTAAAGTTTCTAAAGTAAATTTTTTAACACCTTATATAGGTACACCTCTGCCTAACCCTTCGGGGAATACAGTCGTGATGTTATGTTATATTTTACATTTACATTTTTTTAGTTTATATTGTAAATTGTTAATTTGTATGTAATTGTCAATGTAAAAAAGTATTAATAATTGTACATCAAAGAACAACTCAATAAAGCGCCTACGCGCACAATCGATTTGGACTCTCTGCAGCAAGCTCGTCTATAAACGCACACTAATACAATAAGTTCATAAATATTCGCACTAACACATACGTATGCGCATACTCGGTCGATAGCCGGAGCGGACCAGCGAGCGACACAGCCATCCCGTCTCAATGCTCACGGGCGACTGCCGCCCGCGTCCCGCGCAGAGCCCCTCTGAACCTCTATCTCTAAATGGGGACATTTTGTTTAACAAATATTGATTGATTTACAAATGCAGTTTCAAATTTGTAGTACCTTTAATCAACAATTTTTCAGTGTAATTTTTTTTCCAATCGTCAAAGCCGTTTAGAAGTAGTTAGGAATATTAGCCAAAAATAGCGTTATGGTAAATATTTTTTTAAGGCAAAAGTATTAGTCATACGAAAAAACCCGGTTTCAGATATGTTGTAGATGAATCTATAGCAAACATATATTTTTTTCAAATCATTTAACTAAGCCGTTAAGGAGAAGATAGCTTTTTAAAGTGACCGTTTTACGGTACTAAACGAGACGTAGGCCCTTAAGTCGAGAATAGGTTAGCTCTAGGAAAATTTGCACCATCGTCGTCCACAATCATCGCTTTAAACTCAGATGAGATAGTGGTCAAATGGGCTCTCATTTTGACCATAATAATATAAAACACGATTCTGCTATTGTCCCAAAATACACATATTATTCATTATTTTCTAAAATGGTTTTCTTTTGCAGTGACACTTCCACCGATAAAGAATCAAAAGGTGATCGTGCAGAAGAGGAACTCTCCACAAGCAGCTGACGACAAGAACCCGGATCTTATTCCGTTAAGCAAAGGTAATTTAAAAAGTTATAGTTATACTAAAACTGACAAAAAACAAAACAATAAAAATTACTTTTCTGAAATCATAGCATCATCTTCATTCATCTACATTCTCAATAAATAACAATGAATGGTTGCTTAGCAAAAATTTTGAATTAAAGGATCTAATGTAAGTATTCAATTCAATTAAATTCAAAATATTTTATTTCACATAAACCAACAAGGGCACTTATGAAACGTCAGAAGCTAGGTGCACGGTTCCAAATGGTCGTTTCCTACGGAGAAGAGCCGGCAAGAAACTCCACGGTTACTCTTTTAAAAATAAATTGGTTTTTACAAAGGATTTCTTTAAATTACAGTGATAATAGGTATGAGAGGACAGTGTAGGCCTATCAAAAAGTACCAGATACTTAGAAAAATAGAAAATGGACCACAGATATACAGTCTGTTAAGCCTACTAGGTTCTCACATTCACAAAATCTAGAGGAAAAGAATCTACCCATTTAAAGATAAATAAAATAATAAAAATCTATTTAAACCAAATGCATGATTGTAGCTACAGCTGTAACAAAATACAATTTAAAAAAGATTAATCTATATATTGAAGGTATATAATGTCAAATAATAAAAGGATTATGTCAAGGAAGTATGCAAGATAAAATTAAATAATCATCGTAATTTGGGAGCAGTTAATAGACATTTATATAGTTATGCCGTTAATGATGTACCAGGGAAGCCACATGTGCAGAGGGAACTTGCCAAACTTCCCTGTCTTCAACGTAGTCTTTAATCTTATAGTATGCTTTTTTAGATGCTTTATTGATAAGGACATTCAAATTAAATAAGTACTTTCATATTTTACTTAATTTTACAACCAGATTACGTTTGGTTCAGGCGTCAACTTTGATCATGTTGTTTGACCTGAACTAAACTTATGTCAATCGAGAAGGATCGGAAACGCATCGAAGCCTGAACACAGGGCAAATCACCTCAACCCAATGAATATCAGTTCAGAAGTAATGCCGCTACACAATACAACACACACAACGCTACAATTCACATTCTTATCACATAACACCAAAACATAACTAGGTATACGAATTACTTAAACTAATTGGATTAACAATCATGAAACTCTCCTTGCAGGCACTGTTGCGAAATACTTAAAATTTAACAATTTATAGCAGAAAGTTTAACACCTTGCGAGGGTCTTATGGATGATCGGTTAGCGTTTTTATATTGGCGTTTATATATTTTATACCATTCCCCCTCTAAAAAGCTTATTTTATTCACTGAAAACAGTGAATAAAAAGCTCTTTTTAATCACTATTTTGGTGTTTGAATTTAGAACACGTCAATATATATTCGACCGCCATCTCAATGCTATACAACCTCCTTTAACACTTTCGACTCTACCCATTTTCATAGAACTCATAGGCCATGCCGCCATACATATTGGAAGTCTACGACTTTTATTATTCGTACCTAGTTGGAAGTGAAACCTCCGGGAGGGTTGCCGGCATTACGTTTTGTTAAAATATACATCAGATTTTTGTTTCACGGTTTATAATCTGTATTCGCTAAAAAAAACCTTTCATTTAAAATGAGGTATCCCCTATGCGACTAGGTGAACCCTCCAAGAGGGCTCCCACCACTAAACCTGTTAACCTTCCTTTTTTCTTAATTAAATCTCTATTTTCGCTTAAGTCTTTCTTTTTCTCGTAGTCATGGCATAAAGTATAGTATGCAACTCATGAATAAAACGGATTTATATCGAGGGCCATGAATCACTCGCGTCGCTCAGGATTCTAACACTTGAATCACTCCCTACGGTCGTGATTCAGTCATTAGAATCCTTCACTTGCTCGTGATTCATCTTTGGCCCTCGCTTTAAATCCGTCCTTTATTCACTAATTGCATAATTTACTATTATACAACGGGACTCGAAACAGCATTCAAATTAAAGTAATGATCGGGAAATTTCGATCGTAATTTTGAATTGTTATTTTCCTGCAATTTGTTATGACAAAGTAGGCTTTTATATAACAGTAGACACGTTTCGCTATTCCTGACGATAATAAACAATGACGTTTTAGAGGTATGAGTAACAGGGTGTAGGTTCACTCATCCTCTTTTGAAAAGGCAGGATCCTCTGACTAGACGGGTGTCGTGTCTGGCGGGCAACTGCCCGACGATTGATGTCAGATAATCATATACAATGCCGACCATAGATATGAGACTGCCCGTATTTTTCCGAATATTCATGGAAAATAACCTTTTTAAGGGCGTCTATCTTTAATAATTTTCAACAATTCTTCTTTTATTTTATTAGTTTGATATCTCCGTTGTTATTGGCTCGATTTGGATTCTGTTTATTGTTTCTAAAAGCTTATGAATTATTATTTTTTCGGTTTAACTAACATTTTTTGTTGAAATTTGACGATTATGAAAAAAAATAGGAAGACATTTTTCTCTAAAAAAATCAGTATTTAATTAAAAACTGACGTCAGGTCTTTGATACGTAATTTGCATTTGGCGAAATAAATGCTGCCTCAACGTCATTGAGCTGCTTAAGTTCTGAGTTGAGCTACACGATTACTTACAAACGCACTTTTGTTGAACAGGTCTACTCAAATCTGTGTGGTTCTTTCCTCAAAAGACCTCTTCAGACACTAATATATGCATGTGCATAGAGGATCATGTTGTCCTCACGTTTTTTTGGGATATCCTCTAATAAGTTCTTCCGCTCTGGGCGGAGCGGGAGGGCGTGTCAGTCTCTTACTGATTAAAACCCATCTATGTTCCTTCAGTTGCCTGTACGTTTCCAGGGGACACGGTAACCCTTTAGGACTTTCCCGCAACCCTGGCAGACATCGGCCCTAGCGGACCCCGTCAGTTGTGCTGACACGACGCGCCTTCGACCCGGGCCTGGTCCTTATCAGACGGCGAGCTACCCATTGCTCTCCGTCCGCAAGCCCGCGCCTACGATGGCCGGAAATCGGTACTCGATTCCCGACGCCCTGGGTGTCTCCTGCGGCGGCTAGGGGCGTGAGGGCACGAAATTTTCCTCTCCCTCACGTGCTCCGCCTCCTCCTTTACGCGCATTACTGCTTCGCAGAAGGAAGTGATGAGTTCCCATGCTCTTGATCCACATCACGACCTGGACCAGGGCCAAACGCGTGTGGTCACTGCCGCCGATCGCCTCCACGAGGACATGGCAGACTTTGACCCCCGAGATTGTTTTGCTATTTCTTCGCAGGGGTAATCAGATAGGAAATGTTAAATCCTTAGCTTGTTTTTTTTATATGACGTGTAAAAGTAATTCTGATATCCTATCTACAGAATAAACAATTTCAATTAATTCTAATTAATACCTTTTTGGCCCTCAGAATTTATAATTCGTAACTAAACATGAGCCAATTATATTGTGCCAATATCATAATGTTTTATAATATGAGTAACTCTCACTCTTTACCCAAACATGGCGTCGCCCAAAAGGGTCATGATTTGAACAATAATTTCGGCCGTAGTAAAATAATATGACTGACAAAAACCCATTACGGCTCGCGTTATTGAATTTCCAGCTCAATGGAAAAATATTATAAATGAAAAACACAAATATGCGAGATATAAAATAAGAATGAATGGTATTTAATAACTGGAGGCTTCCAGCATAAAATGTTCCTGAATTAAATTTTTCATGTAACCTGGATTTATCTTCGTAATGTCATTAATTTTTCGTTGTTGTTTGCAAAAACATGTGCACATGAAAATTTTTTTTTTATTTTTATCAGATCAATTTAGTATGTTTTTAATATACCGGATAGAAATATAAACCTACACTGGATAAACTTCATATACTAAATTGACTAACAAACTCATCATCATCATCATTTCAGCCAAAAAACGTCCACTGCTTAACATAAGTTTTCTGATTCGATCACGTAGAGAAACTCCAAGCGTAGCCCTTTCCATTGCCCTTTGGGTGACTTTTAGCCTTCTGATAACGCCCATTGTAAGCGACCACGTTTCAGTGCCATAAGTCATCACTGGCAACACGCACTGGTCAAAGACTTTCGTCTTGAGACACTGCGGTATGTGGGTCGAGTAGATACTAAAAAACCTCTATACAAACTGACTAACAAACTGTTAAAATAAAAATTAATAACCTAATTTTAACACACTAAATAAATATGATGCCTAAAAATAAAAATTAATAACCTAACTTTAACACACTAAATAAATATGATGCCTAAAAATAAAAATTAATAATCTAACTTTAACACACTAAATAAATATGATGCCTTAAAATAAAAATTAATAACCTAACTTTAACACACTAAATAAATATGGTGCCTAAAAATTCCCCTGCATCCCTGTCGACTTGTCTGAATGTTTTAGTTTCCATAATCCAATTAGACATATCGGTATTATTTATAATTTTATAAATAATACCGATCTTAAAGTCTTCTGAAACATCATCTCGAAACGCATACGTGTATAGCAATTACAGTCAACGCTAAAAATTCTGTAGTGCCTGTAAATTGTTTGGCCTTATCCATACTTATCAAACTAAAACATATTATTGCTGCTGGTAGTATTTCTCTTGGCAAACCCATTCACACGTACCGTACTACCTACTCCTATAATAAATCTCTTGCGAACAACAAAAGTATTATTAATTAACACATACGGAAACTACTTGATGAATAACGTGCTAACGTTTACGTGCAAACTCCTGGTAATAAAATATTCTATAAATTAATTGCTTAAACTACGGAAAGAATAAATTTACTAGATTACTGTGCATAAGTTCATACTACCAGATTTACAACGGACTAGCTAGAATATATGAGCGCATTTTATGTTCTTACTGAGAATTTTAACTGTTATAAAGTATGTTAGTTCTGTTTTTCTCGGATTAATAACGGAAAACACTTGTTAGCTGATGTTTAGTTAGGGGAGTTCCGGTTCCGGAGTTAATGTTCTTTAGTCTGTGGGGATTGAGTTTTTGCTGAATGATGCGGTTAAATCCGATTGTGGGGTAAATTTCATTGTTTACCTCGTTTTCTAAGGATTTTTATTAAGTGAGAAGAACCAAATTAATGCAGCTGGAGATACTGCTGTCAACTCATTTCTTCGATATAGGTTCCTACATAATGTTATGCAGTCACCACAGAGGCACAGACGATAACCACTCAATTTGTGGAGAGAGAATGAAAGTTATATATTATTATTATTATTTTACTCAATAGAGTGGTTTTCGTCTGTCGGTTATCGAGGATATGATTCATTTAGAACTAATATGATCGTTATAATAAAAATAAAAGCTAATAGTTTATTATTGAACGAATACAAATGCAAAAAAAAATCAGATTAAATATAAAATACTAGCTGCCCGTCCCGGCTTCGCACGGGTAGCACTAAGTACTTATCTGCGGCTACTTACCCTACCTACCCTACCCTACTTACCCTACCTACCTACCCTCCCTCCCTACCCTACCTACCCTATAAACCTTCCCTGGACTACGACAAACATTTCAAGACCATAATCAGCCAAATCGGCCCAGCCGTTCTCGAGTTATAAAATTACAACGAAAAGTGGCATTGATTTTTATATATTTAGACTTACCTACTCGGGATTTTAAATATCAAAAATACACACATCAAAATATGCAGTGCAGACTTCAGAAGTTTGTTTTAACATTAGTTGATTGTATATTATTAGGTACCGACTACCGTTCCAAAAGTTTGCGAGTAGCGAAATAGCGTGGAAACTTAAACTCAAACGTTGCGTCCAGTTTTGTTAGCATCAGCGTAGCCTCACTTCCTAACTTATTAGCTGAACAAACTATCCGTTTGAAGCACTTTTATTTTCCAGCTAAGAGTATTAGCAGAGTTCCAGCTTATGTTTTGTTCGTTTATTTATTTAAAATAACGTTACTTCGACAGAGTTGCTAAATAAATTAGTTGAAGAGCTCCTCTACGATTTTTGGGGAGTTCTACGAAGTTTTTATGGTTTCATTGCGCTTGCAGTGCAGTTGTGAAGTTTCGCTTCGGGTTTATTGATGCAGTAGGTATGTGCATAAAGTGACTGTTTTATGCACTCGCAAACGCTGTCACTAAAAGATGGAATTTAGGTGTTAGCACTGACTTCGTACTTTTTGGCGACAATAAAAATCTTGGTTTCTTTGTATCATAAGATCTGTTCTTGATACGCTTAAGATAACCTATATAAATATAATATTTTTTGACCAAAGAATCAGCATCGTTATTCACCGTGGCAATGCTGCCAGCTTTTTGGGCACTTTTGCTGTTGACATCGATGCGGACGAATTTTATGTAAATACTATGATAAAAAAAACACCTCTATTTATAATATCAATAAGTGTGTATTTATATACGAATACATTAACAACAAATACCAACTCCCTAATTTGTGTAGCAAGCACCATTTTATTAGTTAAACTACAAAACTATGCAACATTCATTCAACAAACGAAATGCATTTCTGAAAAGTAAAATACCTGTTTCTATTTTCAACAAGAGGGATCTCGTTTCAACAAATGTGTCCACTGTGTAAAGTCGTTGTTACGAGAAAATTTAATGACACTATCTCTCCCCAATGCATCTTGCAAAATGCATGCCGCAAGTATGTCCGTTGACAAATCTGCAGCAAGACAATCTCATTTTCTTTTGTCGTTTAGTACTGTACATAATATCTTATTCATAACTCAGAGGTTTTTTTTGTATTGCTATGAATGAAATTGACGCTCTTGGTTTATCCTGCAAGCTTGAAAATTTGCATAACGTCATTGAAATCTAGGGATCAGATTTTCGATTCATGGCTTTTAGAGTACTTACTTAAGAGTCCTAATAATTTTTTTTACGTAAATTCATAATTTTCGACGCTGTAATATTCAGCAGCGTAAGATATTTTGTTTATTTGTTTATAATAACGATTTTCTTTCTTGTAATTTGCTGAATTGATGCGGAATATATAGTACTTTAATTTTATTTATTGTAATTTTGGCTTATTAAATTGTGAAACGAATTCATTGTAGATAGAAGTTTTATATCATATTAGTTTATTTAATAAAATGTTTATTTGGAATATAAAGGACGCTGAATCAACACATTTATTGCTTTTCTTTACGATTTTTTTCGTGAAAGGTCAAGGAATTTAAAGAAATTCTAGAACTCCAATATCAAGTAAACATTCAATTTATCTTTTCGTAATTTTAGCTTTTATTAGAACCAAAACAATGTGAATTTGAGCGTCAAACTTCTATCGCCGACAGTTTTTCTTGTAAACTAAGTTCGTAAAATATTTATAGTAAACTAGCTGCCCGCCCCAGCTTCGCATGGGTAGCCCTAATTTGCAATAAAATAAAATTGCGACTATAATTTGAGATTTAAACTATCCTATCTCTCAAGTTGGATCGAACTGCACATGGTGTGCGAATTTTATTATAATCGGTTAAGTGGTTTAGGAGTCCATTAAGGACAAACATTGTGACACGAGATTTATATATATTAAGATTACACGAAAAGAGAAATCAAAATATGTAACTCCAACTTACAAAAATGAAAATAGCACTATCGTTATTCATTATCAAATAATTAAAATATCTTACTGGTGCCGAAAATCACAACGTCAAAAATCATGAATTTGCGTTAAAAACGTAATAGGACTCTATAAGTAGCTCTCATTAAGTTTTATTTTGGGTAAGACGAGAGTCGAAGTTAAACAAACAACTGCCAAATCAATTAGAAGGTGTCAAACACCAAAATGAACATAAATAAAAAAAATTGTCGCTCAATATGGATCGCAGAATCACTTGGGAACATGGCAGTCGAGCTTGAACACTCGCAGCACTCTGCGAGTGTGTGTGCGAGTGCGTAGACGTATTTTGGTGTATATAAAAGTGTTATCAGAGTGTAATATTGGTATTAAACGGATTATATAAAGTTACAAGACTTTGGTTTTCTTTGAAACATATAGTGGATCACTACTGGAAATACTGATATTCAGCTGCATCCGGTTAGACTGGAAGCCGACCCCAAGATAGTTGGGAAAAAGGCTAGGAAGATTGATTGATTGAATATGGATCGCAGAATTTATTCATTTACAGAACTTTTTGTGATAATCCTAATTTTGTATGACACAAAATCAACCAACTCACTTTGAGCGTAAACAACACTGGGTCAACTTGTCTACCCTAAATGTATTATCTTCTAATCTAACTACGATGCTTGAATATCCTTGACCGAACCGATCTCGATCGACCGTGATTGGTTCGGTCAAGGCTATGGGATACATCCCATATCAACAGCCATATCAACGAATTACTGCTAATTATATCACTATAACTTAATAGCACTTTGATAGAATAACATGATAATGTTGGCCAGTTCTATAAAGGTCAGGTACTGGATAAAAAAAGATACAGGATTATACATGTTAACTAAGAGAGAGGTTTACCATTAACCCGCAATAGTATAGCGTCAACATAATCATGCTTAAATAAAAATTAATATCGTAAAAAGAACCTTTTTTTTTAATTTATTGTAAAATATTCGCAAACAATATTTGTTCACGACCACCGAGACACTCGCACCGAGTCAATTGATACGTAAAAGATACACTATGTACACGTGCACTTGTAAAAATATTTTTTTTTTTTTTTCTTCGATGTTTAGATTTTTTTTGCATGTGTGGGTATGGACGCTATACTATTCCGGGTAATCGGGAACGTCCTCTGTTAGTTACGCTTCTGTGTAACTCGGTACAGTCATCGCTCAAAATTAAGTTGTCGAAATTACGCCGTATTCACTTTCAAACAATACTGGTTTCCAACACAAATTGATGACCAAATATGAGACTTCGCAAAGTAAGATAATTAAGTCGACCGTTTTCTTTAATTTTCTTTTTTTTGCGTTAACGGTCGTTTGCTGCTCAGTTACCTTATTGATTTCCATACTACTTAATATAATAAGATGCACAGCAAAGTAGCTATGTCATTTATCTGCCTAACCTTTTACCCACTATGTTGGGTGTGGCTTCCATTCTCACTGGATGCAGCTAAGTAAAGTAAAGCACGAAAAATAATCATTGTGCATACTCTCTTCGGAGCAGTAGTGGCGACTGGGCCACAACTGCTGCTGCTGGGCTACCACTTGGTAATGGCCGCTTACGAGTTGTATGTCGTAGATTCGAACCCAGACAGGCGCTTTACTTTGTGTTTTTATTTTATTTTATTTTATTTATTAGGGACAAAAAAACAGTTACATGTTAAGGCAATACAATAAGAATCTTAAAATAAATAGTTAAACATATAACCCACACTATTGTCCACGGATTAATCAAATAAGTGAAAAACGGAAGCTGACGTTAAGAATATTGATCTAAGTTATTTGAATTAAAGTCCAATTTGAAGTTAAAGTTTTGATGTTAATGAAGCTATAGCGAGAGTTTTGAATTTTTGATTAGAGAAAAAGAAGATGTCTATGTCCATGAAGTAAGTGTTATAAGTTTCCACAAGGCGACGAAGAGGTACTCGCGCCCCGGCATTGGTCTTACATGAAATCACGTGGAATAGGCGGGGCACGCGAGTCCCACGTCTAATTACATTTCTGGGTAATTATTATTTACGTGTTAATTTACGTGTTAATTATTTCATCACCACTGCTCTCAAAACGGTGAAGGAAACCTTCGTAAGGAAACCGGCATGTCCTAGAACAAAAAATTCGAAGACATGACATTCAACAACTCGCACTGGGCCCGCGTGGTGGATTACGGCCCACTTCCTCTCACTGAGAGGAGGTCTGCGTCCCAGCACTGGGAACATTATCGGCTGATTATGCTCAATTATACTCTCTTCGAAGTCCACCTAAATCCGTTCGCGTAACTGTACGACAGTTCCTAAACTGTCACTCACTCACAGCATTGTCACCATCACCGCAATCAGTCTGCGGTTTATTTACCTTGCAAATTGCTTTAAACAGTTCTAGGGATTTCAAAGAAAAATTTCGCATTGTTGAGTATTTCGACCGGTGGGCTAGACCTTGAACGATAGGTAGCGGTAGCCACAGTTAGCCACAGTTAATATGATTCGGGTTTGGAACTTACCCGTATGCGGTCACTCTCATAAGCCGCATGCGGAAGTTGTGGTAGGTCCGGACGCCGCACAGCCAGTAAGTCTGTCTCTTTAGATACAGGATATCCTAGTTTAAGAGGCAGGGCTCACGATATCTGTATATAGACTTCTGCAGCGTAGTTAGTTTTCTTTTTAAACAGTGTATACGAATGTATGTTTCTTTGAGACAATAAACTATTACTATTACAGTTAATCGCTTGCTACACGGTCACCAACCGCGTCCCGACATAGGTAAACTTAGTGATTTACAACCGTGTAGATGATGGTTCACGACCAAACGTTGAACAACTTTGCCGGTCGCCAACCAAGGTCACCTCTGTCGGGGACGCGGTTGGCGACCGTGTAGTAGGCGGTTTATTGTCCATCCATATTTGTCAACCAATTGTGTACCCAGAACATATTTTTATGAAAAAAAAATGTTGTAAAACTTCCGACTTTATAGGCGTTCAACAGAATAATCCCGTAACATCGGCAACGCCATCGGTGATTTCCAACAAAACCACCAAACCGATACCGCATGCGGTTACGTACGGAAAAATATCGTACCTCGTGTAGGCTTTAAAAAGCATAACGTTACGCGTCATTTATGACCAATAATTAAGATCATTTCACTGATTACATGTGGTGGTCGAAATTGAATTCCAATTGCACGTGACGATAATGTTAGGTTTAATCTGATGATTTTCATCGCATGGAAAAGCGTTGGTTTAAATAGTAATCGTAAATGTTTTAATTTAATTGGTTTGTGACTAATAAACATACAAACCCTTTCAATGGAAACGTTTCTTGTAAAGAAGCTTTATTGTGGATGTTAAGACGAAAAGAGCCATGTTTCTTTGTTTTTTGTAGTTCAAACCTGTTCAAACATCTAACTAACATGTCACTTTAAAACATCTGAATAACAGGTATGTTATTCATAGGTTTCCAATCCGCAACTAAGTACTTGAGAAGGGGGTGCTCCTCGGAATTCTTAAAGAAAAGAAAACAATAAAGGACATCGCCCATTATAACAGCACCGCTCCAGCGCAGTAATGCCCCGGCACCGCCTAGAAAAATCTAGTCGCCAACGCGCCGTAAGCAAGGCAACCGCTAGTCACCAACACGCCATCAGCAAGGCGACCACTCGCTGCCGGCACGCCACCGGTGAGGTGACAGCTTGTTGTTCATTCACAAGCGAGACGTCACCGCGCGGCTGGTGAGGCATCACCACCATCACATCACATCATGTCACCACGGCATGCATACCGCCGCCAGGCGTTTCTTCGCGGGGAAGCGTGCTGTCGGCGCGGCGGCGCGACGTGTGACGGCTACAGTCGGTCCACTATTTTTTATAGCCATCGTTAAATAGACTTTAATGTATTTGATTTAAAATCGTAACTTGAATGACAAGTTATTTGCCGTGTCGGAGCGGTGCAGCTATAATGAGCGATTATAGCAGCACAGCAATTTTGCTTTGTAGGTTTTAGGACAGAAGCTACAAAGCAAAATTAAATTATTTTTTAGAATTTCATTTAATTTAAACTAAACAACAATTTCAATTTTTGTTTTGTTTTATATAAAATTAAATTAGGATTATATATTCGCATTCAATAATTTGGTTATTATTATGATTCTGCAGAATTCACTTTGAACTGTGTTACAATATTAAATGGAATGTCTATTAATCTGTTAAATTACATCGTGTGTTAACTATTTGAACAAATTATATTTTATATTCTTTATTGTATATAAATTAATTTTGTGCTTTAAATTAATGGTAAAAAAGTCTAACATCGTCAGACCTTTCGAATTCCCACTTTTTTTTTTCATCACTTTGTGGCGGCATCTACAACGAGTACTACACATGAGTACTACGCATCAGACCAACGACGTCGCGCAAAATCCTGCATCGCACAAGCAGAGGTTACCGCGCGACGAGTTTATATACAACGTCCTAACACCAATCGTCGGGCCCACCAGACATGACACTCATCTGGTCGGAGGAGCCTCCCTTTTTTATGGAGGATCAGTGAACTTCTGTTCCTCATCATACCTCTATAATGTCAAATAACTAGTTATTATAATTTTACCGACATCAAACTTTGAGATATTATTATTTTATAGTAATTAATATAGAGTGTGGATCCTTCATCATTACATCATAATCACCCCATTAATGTTCCCACTGCTGGGACACAGGCCTCCTCTCTGTGAGAGGGAGTGGGCTGTAATCTACCACACGGGCCCAGTGCGGGTTGGTAGATGTCACATGTCTTCGAATTTTTGATTCTAAGACAAGCCGGTTTTCTCACGATGTTCCTATTCATACCTACTAATTATTATTTATGGAAAGTTGCTCAGTCTGTGTGTCTGTCTGATACCATAGACAGTTGTAAGTGGGGATGAAGTATAAATTATCTGAGATTACGAATTCAAGTACCTTATTATTATTATTATTTTTATTCTTAGTTCTAGTTCTGTTAGTTTACCTTCTTTGTTAAAATTATGTTATTAACAGGCTTTGATTATGATACACATAGATATGGAAGAGGGAGGTCTTCTGGTGCAGGTATCTCCATAAGTACTTAAAAGAAGGCCTCTACAACTTGTTTGTTAAAACCTGTTGATTATGAAATAAATAAACTTTAAACCATTTCACGCCTAAACCACAACCGATCGATATGAATTTTGAATTTAGATCCTGAGTGTTAAAAATGATCAAAGTACAAAATATAGGCCGACGAAGTCGCGGGTAACAGCAGTTAGTTTTATATAATTTCTAATAGAAAACCTAGTTCTACACCTTAAATGTCTTATGTCAGCACCGTACCTACCACTTACCTTCGCGCCAAACCGTGAAATGCGATATCTACCTTACATACCTACATAACATCACGCCTATATTCCCCGAAGGATTAGGCAGACATGTTCCTATAGTACACCCACATTTGCCAGATATGTTTAAGTCCCATGTAATAGGGGCCGAGCCTATTGCCATCAACTGGGCACAAATACAGATGCTGCTGGGACATTCGAGATGGAAAACCCCAATAACATTTTGCCCGATCCGGGAATCGAACCCAGAACCTCATGCTCAGCAGTAGCGCTTGCGACCAGTAGACCAACGAGGTAGTCACGATGATATACTTTACAAGTGGTTATAATAAGTTACATGTTATTCGTGGATCATCGGAGGTAGCTTTCAATTAGCCTATAGTTTTCACGGTTAAAAAACAACAAATTAATTAAATTAAATTAAATTAATGTAATTCAGACTAATTGATATGTCCATAAATTGTTAGTTACAAAGGTCTTAAAGAACTATGTTAGTCATCAACATCATTTATAAAATTCAAAAATACAAAAATAATAAAACACTCGTGTCAAAATAAAATAATATGTCATATTGTAATTAAGTGTCATCTCGTTACGTGAAGCTGGATGAACCTACCATTACTACATTAATCCTAAAGATATAATAACTAGGCCCATGAACACACCAGGCGAAAGATCCGCTATTCAACAAAACGAGAGAAAACTCGGCACGAACCTCATGCTGGAACACAATAGACTAAGAACTAGTGGCCCGAGATCAAAAGAGAGGAAATATATTGGTGTAGTTGCAGAAAAACAGTTTTTATTGTTATTAGAGACGTGGTGAATGCAATCTTGAAATCGAAAAGAATGGAAAAGTGTTGATTCTCAGCCTTGTTTTTGTAAACGACTTTTGGATTTGAATTTGACTGTTATAATATTCATGTGAATTA
Organism: Conistra vaccinii; assembly: GCA_948150665.1. Lineage (NCBI taxonomy): Eukaryota > Metazoa > Arthropoda > Insecta > Lepidoptera > Noctuidae > Conistra > Conistra vaccinii. Next base: position 3,656,555 of record OX411324.1, read on the forward strand.
CGTTTTTTGAAGTGAAAACTTCTTTAGCTTAGCGGCGTTGTGCACTTTTGTTAAACTCGCGTCAGAACGTGTCGTAAGATCCGTTGCCTAGCAACCGACAAAGTAAATATCAAAATAAATAGTCTTTGACATTACGTAAAGAATTGTTTATTTTTGTTAGACTGTATTTTGAAAATAAATAAATACGATTACTACTACTACTAATGAATATTGTATTTAACCACATAAATTAAATTATAGTACTTTTATACTGATAAATAAAGAAATTAGTGCGAAATTATTCCCTAACCATTCCAAAATATTCAAAAATGCACAACGTTAATGTTCAAGTTTTCACTTCTGCCGGCACTCCCGGAGTGCAACCTGTTTTTTTTTTCTATAAAGATCTATTCTAGAAAGATCCTACAAGTTAGCCGTGCTTGTTCGGTTCGTCATCATTAATGAATGGGCACAGCCGGGCGGTAAAAAAAAAATTCACTGCAACATGCCAATTCCGAGAACGAAGTTTGCCGATCCTCACGAGCCAAATGAAAGCCGAATATGTGTATTGTGTAGTGATTTCTTCGGGTCGACTTTGTTGTTCAACAAATACTGACAAATCGTTTGTGCCGACCTGAAAAGTATGCAGCTCGCTGTCCATTTAATTTTAATTTCTAACAAGTGTTTACCAAGCCACGAAATAAAATCGAATTCGCCAACAACCTCTCACACCCGCATGAACTAACAGCGTCTTTCCTTCCACACAGGCGTCACAGAAGCTCCTCCGGACCCGCCGCTCTACTCAGCCATAGCTCAGCCAAAGAACTCGAGCAGTGCACACAGCTTACCTCGCACTCAGACGCCGGTGACGCCCATATCGTCGCACGCGCACTACACTGACATGCAGGTTAATAACTAACATTATCATGTTTCCAGTGGTGCATGTCAAAACGGTTTTCATTGTCAGCATTCTATTTTATAATAATTGTCAATTTAAGGCTGTGTATTCTGAACAATACAGAGCGATAAATTACATATAACACTTGATACAATTCCATTTAGTTATACTCCATTTAAAGAATTTAGCTCGTATGAAGAACACAGACAGAAAATAATATGAGAGATACAAACAAATCATGCTCGTATGAGGTAACGTAATGACTTCGTGAGTCGATAAAAAGTAAATCGTAATAATGATTACTTAATAAATACAGAGAAATATTTGACAGCTATTTGCGACGCTGCCAAGTTTCAGAATGCACTTAAATACAGTATTTTTAACTCACAAAGCTATGCGTGCTTCATTTATGGTAAGATAAGATAAGATGATCATTTATTTGCTCAAACATGAGTACAATACATACAACACTTATGTCAGCATGCAAGAGATGTTAAAAGTAGAGTATCCTAGTGTACATTACGTGTGACCATTTATTATAGTCGCAGAGTACTGGATTTAACTCTCACATAACTTTGTAAATATACAGTGGTTCGCAACGGTTAATAAGCTTAATAACCACTTTGTGGTAATAACACAAAATACAATACAATAACAGCGACTATATTATGTGCAGAATATTTTTTTGTAATTCAAATGGGCTTTATTGAAAAAAAAACGCATCTATACTGCAAACGGAAGTTGTTCAATGTTTCATTTGAATGAATTCGTAATTCTAAAGATAGTTTAGTTTGTGATGTTTCTGTGCGAGTCCTAAAAATATTTTTTTCTTTATTTACGATTTATTGCAACAATATTATTGACATTTGTAACATTAACATTATAGACATTATTTGTAACATTATCATTATTGACATTATTTGTAACATTAACAGTAACATTTTTGAGCATGATCTGGACTTGTTAAAATGATTTATTATCTATTTTTTTATTTATCTACATTCTATGCGAATAAATGATTTGAATTTGCATTCAAAAAATCTTTGAAAGACCGGTCAATATAGAATACCCCTACAGCAAAGGCTGGCAATCAATTATTTCTTTATTCATGCCAACCCCTTTGACCTAACTGCATAGTGGCTGAATAGCAAACCGATGCTCGTATTTAATTTGCAATACAAGGCTTTACTAAATAATTGCAGCAATAATTTAGTGTTTATTGGAGAAGTTTCACCAAAGGGTTTCGGCAAACTATTGGCAGACTGTTGAACATTTCGCTTAGTTAGCAGCATGGAGTAATGTTTATCCGAAAGCCGATTCAGTAAATAGTTTTATGTATTTGCGGTTTATTTCGATATGTTCTGAAGCGTAGGTACTGTGGATGGATACAATTCGTACTTAAAATGTTTTATCGAATATCTGGGAATTTAGTGACTAGTGATTTAATATTGAAAAGGGTCTAAACTGCTTGTACTAATAACCTTTGTATTTTTTTAATTTGTTCGATTAATGATTTAATATTGAAAAGGGTCTGAACTGCTTGTACTAATAACCTTAGTATTTTTTTAATTTGTTCGATTAATAAGCTCACCCTGTATTGTATGGGACATATGAGAAATGCAGACATAATTATAATGTGTTCACTGAAGACGGAAGCAAACTACATTTTTTGTTTGTTCGTCATTTACAATATTATTAGACACGTATTTTTTCTTTTTTTACGTAATCGAAAGATTACGGCATACCATTGAGTTAAAATGTGGCATGACGTCACTCCTCAGTAGATTTTATACTGAGTTGTGACGTAGCGAGCCCCCACACAACTTTAATGCGTTTTATCTTAACCATTTTTTATTAGTATGAAAAAGCAAAAAAAAAAACGTTTCTAATATTTTTTTATTATCTGACTGACGGACTAAATAGTTTTTTTTTTTGGCCAGTCAACATCCCTTTTGTTTATAAAAGGCGAAACTTTCTACTTTTAATTCTAAAATATCACTTAGTAAATGCAAATATTTTTGTTCTCAGAATGATTCTGGCCGGAGTATGATCAACGGTGCCATGAGGTCGCATCGAGAGATTGTCACGACGAGGACACCATTGTTAGCAGCACATCAAGAAAGCTGCGTATAAATCATATTTAAATTTATTTTATACCATTTTACTTTCAAAAAGTGAAAAAGAACATGTTATAATTATCCGCAAAAATTATCAAGTTCATTGTTATAAATATTTCATTTTTATAATTATTCAATTAATTACGATATCAATAATGCGTTCTAGCAGTTGTAAAATTAAGACAATGACTGATGAACAATTATTAAGTAAAAGATTATTAGAAAAATTATTGAAATAACTTGTTCTAATGTTAGTTAGATACTCTGTAAGAGAAATGACGGAAGGCTCTAAGCTATTCTAGTATAAATTTTAGAGAGGTAAGGTAAATCTGTAAATAATATAATACCTATTGAAAATTGTGTTTCAAAAATTTCACATACGGAATTTCATTTCGCAATGCACTAATAGACGATTTAAATGTAATTATAACAGTTAAATGTAAAAAGTTAACGTCGTAAGTGTCAACAAAAATGATTCATTAATGTAATATGTACCTACATTTAATAAACCAGTCCAATTAAATTTTGATTGTTATGAGAACGTTAATTATTTATTACGTTGTTGCAAATTAATAGATTGTCAATTATTATTAATTAACTTGCCATAACTGTGATCTGTTAATGGTTGGACTTCAAAGCGTTTATACAGGGTGGACCAAAAATACACGTCATAAAAAAAAAATAGGTTCCTCATGCCCAGGAGTATCCGAAAATACCCCATGTATGTTCCGCAATTTTTTGTAGTTTTCGAGTTATATTTTTTTTTGTATTTTTTTTTTGAGTTTTCTGCCGGTGTAGTTTAAAAAATTCGATTATCCGGTATTTTCGATTATCCCAGGACATGAGGAATCTATTTTTTTTTTTATGATTTGTACCTTTGGTCCACCCTGTATTTATTTTATAATTTGTCGATGATATAATAGTAAAGCCTATTCTATACTTTTACACAAATCGTTTTGCGTCTATAGCGATTCGCACTGGACACAAGTATTTGAAACATTTATGTTCGAAAGGAAATCGAATTTCGAATTTTGTGCCGATAGAAATGTGTGTGCTTATGGTAACAGGCCATTATAGCCGCGCTAATAGGTTTTGTTATACAAGGTGTTAAATATTGAAGTTACCAGCTATAAAACATCTGTTTAAATGGTTTTTTTTTTCATAGCAATGTGTACAGAGAGGATTTAAACTTGGAAAGTATTCTAGTATTTATTTACTCACGATACCTAATACAATGGATGTACTTTAAAGATCAAAAGGAGCCCGTCTGTATTGCGGGTTATGGGACAACTGAGATTCGCTGCGCCTGTAACTTTAATCAACTACAAAATGTGTGCGTCAGCGTGCCTCTAAATTTTGTTAGTTTGAATCGAAAACTAGTGACCTTTATTTAAATAAACTATATTACATCGGATTTTATGGCAAAAAAGTACTTGTTTTATTATCCGGTCTTGGGAATAAGTCGCGTATTTTTCAACAGAAAAATAAGTGATTAAGTAGATCGTTTTGTAAATAGCTGTAAAATATGAATATAGGTAAATCTAATTCCTAGTGAAATGCTGTTAAAATGCACTAAAGTTATTTTTTACCTTGTATAACAATACCAAATAGAATAATCATTATCATATCACCATGTTGTGTTTATTTTATTGTTATTTATAAGTATTATGGCGTTTCAATATTATACTTTTAACATAATTTGAACAAGGACATATCAAAATTTATCGATCATGTAAATACACGAATTAAGTAGGTACCGTATTTAATTTAATAAATTAACAATCATATTTATTAATTTAATATTAATAACATTATTAAGTTTTATATAATTATACCTAATATTATTTTACCATGTTAAACTTTCCCGGACTGGTTGTAAATAAATATTACCTAAATAAATAAAATAAAAAACAATAAAAATTTGCTCATTCTAAGGAATATAAAGAATTTAATGTACCAGCACGAGATACGTTAAGTTGTCGGTTGTCTAAACGAATCATTGTGGGAAGAGCAGTTTTTTAATACATGTGACTCAATAAAATGTCGAAAATTGATTTTGTGTTTAATTATTTAAAAAAATCTCATAAAATTATTAGAGTCCGACCGAATTTTCGTTTTTGTTTTCGGTTTTCGGCAATTTTCAGCTGAAAAAAGTTAAGTTTCATTTATATAAAATTAGATTGTTTGATTTTTATTAATTATGACTTTGAGAAAAGTATTAAGTTTTGTGTGATTTCATTTTTAACGGTTAAATGTAATGATTAAAAGATTGACACTGTATTTCTTTTACTTTTAGAAAAGAAAAGCCTATCGACAAACAAAAATACATTTTTTTCGTTTACGTTTTCACCGAAAATAAATTCGTTTTCGGTCGAACTCTAAACATTATTTATTATGACCTGTAGTATTTTATGAAAAGGGTAGACCAAGTTTATAAATTACATCTCCATTTCGTTTATGCATAAAGGTACAATTCCGTAGTGACCGCAGGCGACAGCAGCAAGCGACGTGTCGCTGCGACACGACTTGTTTCTATGAATTTCTATGAACTACCGTAGCGACACGTATTTTTCATAGAAACCTGTCGTGATGCGTTGACAGGTCGCCTGCTGTGGCCACCACATCTACAGAATTGTACCTTTAGTCCAATGTAGGTAATACGAGGCGAACCTATTACTAAAGCCCGCAAATCCAAACTCTGGGCTGCCAATGAGAAATTGTTGATAGAAGAACAACTAAAATAATGATTATTATGTTTGCGACTTCTTCTTCTCTCTTTTTATTTAAATACATACATACATTACAGTATAAAACTGATTTACATCCGTCACCTCACCACCCTTCAGGTCCAGTTGAAAACCAGCGTCAGGCACTAGTTGTCTGGCATTTTTGCTGAACTGGGCCTTTTTGGCGCAGCCGGGAGGCACACATTCCTGCCAAATCTTACAACGCACTTTACACTTTTATTTGTTTTTTATTTTAATATCTTTTACTTGTAGTACAATATGTTTTGTTGTGTGCCTTTGTCTGTGTCTGTGCTAAATAAATTTAATTTCTTTCTTTCTTCTTCTTTCTTCTTCGGGTTTCTGGCACGACAGTATTTCGGATTTTATTACTCCTAAACTTTGCCGCTTTCATGGCGTCGGCGTCGTCGGTGCCAGGTGCCAGCGCAGAGGTCACTTATGAACTTATACGGTGAGATTTTTTTTAGTATAGATAACATATCACTTTCACGGCGTCACTTATCATACGGCGACTTTTTTTATTATAAATTCACATAACAAAGGTGGTTGAAGAATGACAATGACAAAACAGTCGATGGTGATGAAAATATGTATTATTTAATTTCAAACTAGCGTAATTCCGTTTTTCAGTTATCTGCTCTGTGGCTACCCTATACCAATAAAATTTAGTAGAAATAACTTATTTGTATTCGCAAATACAGGTACATTATTTAGCACACCTTATATAAATTGGTTGGCTGGCTGTATTCCAATGCCTTTGTTACGTCTACGTAGGTAGGCTCTGCGTTTGCTAGTGTTTAAGTTAACAAAGCCCCATTTACATTATGCAAGTTTATTACCTGTGGCATACAGTAAAATTGAAGCAACAAATGGCTTATTATTGCTTCAAGTTATGGTATGCCACAGGCAATTAAATCGCACCGTGTAAAGGCGGGGAAATTCTGGTAGAACAATTTCCATGAAGCTTGTTCTACTAGGGTCGCATCACGCTGCGGCATCGCGCTTGTCTGTAAGAGCCCTTAATCGGGTTTAACTCCAAATATATTATGTGATAGGTGGATTCATAGGTGTTTAGAACCCATGATTTCGATGTTATGAAACCTAGTGATCTAGTTTGAGAAAACGAAAGTAAGGCTTTGTTATTTTATTATTTTCCTAATATATAGAGCAGTGGTGGTCCAGTGGTAACGGCCGTGACTTAAGTGAGTCATGGGTTCGAACCTAAGCAGACACTTAACTTTAGGTAAATTATTATATCACCACTGCTCTCAAAACGGTGAAGGAAAACAATGAAAAGAAACCGCTATGTCCTAGAACAAAAAATTCGAAGACATGTGACGTCTATCACCCGCACCGAGCCCGCCTAGTGGATTACTGCCCACTCCCTCACACAGAAAGAGTGTCCCAGAAGTGGGAACATTATAGGCTGATTATGCTTAATATTCTTTTCCAAAACTTATATTCTTTTTCTAGCTTCGCTGCCAACCCTCATCGACTAACCATTCCATCACACCTATACGAGAAAAAAGAAAAAAGCGATTACGATATCCTGAATAGAATATAAAGGCACAACTTGCAAAAAAATACAAAGCCTATCTCCCTAAAATAAAATTATAATCCAAAGAAACTCATCAATAAAATAGGCGTATTATACGCCTAAAGAAAGGTCGATATCTGAGGCATTGTGTCCGTGATGCAGGTCGGTGGCACAAAACGGTTGCCCCGCATCACGGCGCTGAGGCGATATAACCATTTGTTACGTATTCAATGCTCGCTGTGCCTAGCTATTTATCTTGCAGCCATTGACTGGGCGAGTCGTCGATCAATTCTAAGCGGTACTATCGTCGATTAATCAAACGGTAAGTCGGTGTTTAATCTTAGTGTCGGGATGGTGCTGGAAATATTGTGATAATCGTGAATGGAATATTTTGATGTGTTTTAGAGGCCTCGTCCACGGCGACTTTTTACAGCGATACAGTAGCGATACTGTCGCGCATGTGTATTGATACAGCCGCGATGCTATCGATGCTATCGTTGGCTGTTTACTTCGCTTAGATTCTGTATCGCTACTATCGCGATGTTGTCGCGCTTCAGTCGCGGTGCAAACGCGATTCCCCTTCGTTCCCCTGATGTCATTAGAATGCGTTTGCATCGTTTCTGTCACACGTTGCTAACGCGACTAACGCGCGATGGAACGCGCGACAGCATCGCTACAAATAGTCGCCGTGGGCGAAGGGCCTTAGGCTGCCTGTCCACTGGAGCGGAGAGGAGAGGAGAGGAGCGGAGATGTGTCAATATTAACCAATAGAATCGCACCTTTGGAGCGGAGTTTAGATCCTATTGGTTAATATTGACACATCTCCGCTCCTCTTCTCTCCTCTCCGCTCCAGTGGACAGGCAGCCTTAATATGGGAATTTGTACAAGGTGTAATATCATCGACGAGCAAATTGAAACCATGACCACCAATGAATTGAGTGATTGATCGATTGATTTAATTGTATCTATGATGTGGTGGATTACACAAGTCTTTTTTTGTAATTTTGGTTGGTTATTTAAAAAAAACATCTGCTGTTTCATACAAAATTGCAATATACCTGCACCAACACAATGTATGGAACAACTGTTTTTTTTACCGACAAAAAATTACAACATTCTGGTAGGTTTAGAATCAGGTTTTGAATTTATGGTAACAGTTTGTGTCTTCAACTCTGTATAGATCTCTGCACACCCTTTTGGGGAACACAACCTTAATTATATTAATATCCTCACAGTTTATCATCACAGGTTTCCTTAAATTATAGGATGACTTCTAGTAACAATTGAGAGTTCCAGAGGTTGGACTTACCAGGCTATTTCAGAAAAGGTTATCACACACACAAACAAACTATGAATATAAAATTAGACTGTTAGAATATTCATTACAATAGAGTCAGGTATACATTTTAATTATAACAACGTATCAATAAACATGTCAAAAACTTCGAACTTAAAAATCGTTCACATTCAAATCAAACGCAATTTGTCAAACTTGTCAAAAATTTTGGTAAATAGATTCAAACGTTCTTAAAAATTACGGGATTTGCGCGTCGGGTTAGGCACTAATCACACAAAAAGCAGAAGAATAGACTTTGCAAGTGTGTTTGCGACAGTATCAATATTTGCTGAACAATAGTTGACTAATTTAGATTCTGCGTTTAAACGTGGTTTCAACAAATCGAGCAGATTTTAATTCGGTCAAAAATCGATCGCATACCTCACCCTCTACGTAATCGTATTAGTGACCGTAGCAAGTTTACTACGGCGTAGCGAGCTTACTACGGCGTAGCAATTTTGCAACAGACGTAGCCCGTCCTACATGTAGGAATTTGAATACTGAAATTGAAATGATGTAATGACTAATAAGCATGAAACTTAACGTATTTTAGTCTAATACACGTCAGTGATTCGGTACATTGTAACGAATTGAATCAAAATAAAAAAAGGTTCTGTAGTTATTACGTCGGGAATTATCCCATTTTTAGTTCGAATGACTCTTAATTACTACCATTGTAAGCTAATATAAACAAACAAATTATAATAATCGCAGCAATTTTATTGAAGTCTGCCAATTACAAAAGCAGTTTAAAAAAATGTTAACAATTGACGGCACGGTTGGCGCAGTGGTTAAGTAATTTACTGCTGCGTTGCATGTCGTGGGTTCGATTCCCGCACGGAACAAATATTTGTATGAACTACAAATAGTTGTTCCGGATCTGCCTGTTTCTGTGTATAACTTTAAATGTTTGTAAACGCATCCACAATACAGGAGAAATTCCTAGTGTCAACGTTTAAAAAATATATAAAAAGCATAATTTGTTAAAAAAATGATAATATGCACTGCAGACCACCAAAATTACTACATACATGGTTACGTAAAACAGAACTAACATTCAGGTATGAAATCCCATTAACCACATGTAAAGACGAACTCTCGTAGCAAAATTGCTTCCTCAAACGGTTAGGGCACATTTGCTGAAATTAAGGCTATAACAGGAGGCACTAGCGGTATTTAGGATAATTAGCACACGCTTCTTACCGATTCAGCGGTATTACCGGCAGTGCGGTCACAGAATACTTCAGAAGGTCGACTCCATAAAACAAAAACAGTCACAACCACATAATATGTGGTTGTATATAAATGTAATATACTATAAAGCAATTAATTGAATATCAGGTATCTCGTTCCATAATTACACCGTTAAATCATGTTAGCATCACAGGCCACATGGATGTACTAAATACAACTCCGGAAAATATAACGTCTCCCGCAGTTCTCGAACCATTACCAACAACATCAGGGAACAATGACTTGTCAACTCCAACTAAAAAAGGTAGAAAAAGGCTGAAAAATTAAACTAATTGGAAGAAATATATCCAAACGGATGCGTAACCTAGGAAAACCCTACAAAACTAGAAAAATTATATCGGAACGTCAAATGAAAGAACCCTGTAAAGAAACATGCAAATATAATGTGGAACTAAAATATTAGAAATTTAAAGGAAGGCATTAAATATGGAGATTTTTGGAAATTAGTTATTATAAACGAAAATTTAAATTTCATATAAAACGTGTTACATAGTAATGTAACTTTTTATTTTTTTAAATTTTCAAGAACAGTGTGATATTTGTTCCCAGTTCTAGTTCAAATCTATTTTTCTAGTTTCTTTTAATAAATATACTTACAAATTATAATGTTACAATATCTCCAATAGTAGACAACTAATTTCACAAAACATATCCAACTTCTAATCTTAAAAGCAAACAAATTACAGACATTTCAAACTTTCAAATGCGGATTCTGAAAAATCCGATTTTTTACCCTAACACGTATGTACGTACACGTACGTAGCAAACAGGCGATATATGCATACGTAGGGTGAACCTAAGGTGGGAACTATCAATGTAGGTAGGTACCTAATGTAGGTAGGATAATTCAAAATTTCATTATGGTTTTTTGCAAATTGCAGCACTGTTTTACGTAGTTTTTTTATCAAAATTCATTATCCAGCAGTTATGATAAAATAATTACTAAATTGTAGTTCATTTTAATGACTCATGGTACAATATATTAGAGATTTACTGTATCAATTTTTCTAGTAATAAAGTTTCATTTATTTATGATGCAATAAAGTATAGTGTCGATTTTATTTAAATGATCAAAATTTTGTAAAATGTATTTTATCATAATTGCCGCGTAAAGCATTTTGATCAATTACGTGATGTAATTAAAACTAATTACTTATTCCTTTTGAGAGATTTATTAAAAGAACGCGCGAACACAACGAGTGCAAACAGAGCGGTAATGGCGACATCTTGTAACCACAGACTATTAAATAAGTGAAGGCGGCAATTTTAAATTATTTCAACATTACGTCATAAAATAACATCACGCCTATATTTCCCCGAAGGGTTAAGCAGATGTGTGCCTATAGTACACCCAGATTTCACCAGTTATGTTTAAGACCCATGTAATATGCGAGCCTATTACCATCAACCGGGCACAAATCCAGACTCGGGGTTGCTAGAGATATTCTAGATGGAAAACCCAATAAAACTTTGCGTGACCCGGGAATCGAACCTGGGACCTCTTGCTCAGCAGTAGCACTTGCGATCACTAGACCAACGTAGCAGTCAATGTAAAAAAGCGCCAAAATTAGCAAAAAACAGAAATTTTTAATATCATGGGCTATATTGAAGGAACCTTTAACGGTCAGACGATCATAATAAAATTAAGCTACTGTATTTCTCTATTTTGTGCCCTGGCTGGCCGGAGACGATACGCGCATGCGTGAACCGCGGCTCGCTGTTAGTTGAAGCTACCTCGTCAGAATTGCAGCACCATCGGCCGGTTTGCGTAAAGCCAATCCCTGTATATGAGTCAACACTGGATGGTGTTGAATAGTACACAGACATTGTTGTGCACAATTTTGAAAACAATAATACAAATCTGTTTCGAGCCAGTACCTTAGTTGATTGGTTTTTAACGCACAGAGTCGGCCCTCATAACTTTGCAACAGAAGAGGGACAATCATGTTCGCTCTCAACACTTTTCTAAAACTACGCGCGATACCGCAACATGATTGTCCCATATAGAAAATAAGGCGTCTAGGAAAAACTCTGTGCCGAATATGGAGTGAGTTAGAGCGAGACAAGTGTATTGCATCATAATTTACTTTCGTTTGTTATTATTTCGGTCAATTGAACTATGACATTAACCTCGGCGCTTGTTGAATTAATTTCTTTCTGATAAACTATCACAATATTAGTGTTTGTTTCCGTTATTTCGTGAAAAAAATATGAAATTAGGAAAATGACTTTGAAAGACTTTTTAAGTGTGGTGTGTAAAGAATATCGTAATAAGAACTACGAATCAAGGAATATCGATAGGTTTGGCGCGCAAATTCTGTGCAAATGGAAAGAAAACAAAGGATCGCCGCTGTGTGATTGCAAGTACTTCATTGAATGTTTGTCTTCTGTTACTTGTACTAATTGGATTGTAAAGAGTGACTGAAAGATTTGAATTTAGAAAAACGTACTATGTCAGCTGTCCTCTCAAGAAAAAACAAACACACCTCGAAATTTGGGGTGCAAGGCTTACATTGATTTCACGTATAAAAAAAAAAATAAAGATACAATTCGAAACGACGAGAATTTACAACATGGACTAAATGTGATCTTAAAAAATAATTTTATACATTGCCACAAAACTGAAGGAGCCAAAGCCTACAATTTACTGAGATGCAAAGAAGACACAAAATTGAAATTTTTTGATTATTTTTAATTATTTATATTTGAAAATACTTACTTGCTTACATACGTTTATGTACAAACAAACATACATACTTCTGAAAAACATACTACATACTTACACACTTTCTTATATCAGATAGGAAATGCAGCTGACACGCGCCGACACTCTATAAATAATATCATTAGTAACCATGAGTTAATTCGTAACAGCTTTGTCCATTAGAAAATTCATAATATACTTAAAACGGGGACGCATAATGTTGCGGCTCAACGCCTAGAGCGTTGGTTCATACACAGATATTGGCTTCACGCGGCCGGTTTAGTCGTGCCGAAAGTCCAGTAGTTCTAAATAAAATTCATTCACTAAAGAATAGAAGAAAGAAATATATTTTTCTTTCGTCACAAGAACACGTGCATATAAAAAGACAAGTAAGCTTAAATAGCTACTTAGTACTTAGAACAAAGTAAATATATAAAACACATACATAATCAGCTAATTAATGTTCCCACTGCTGGGACACAGGCCTCCTCTCTGTGAGAGGGAGTGGGCTGTAATCTAACACGCGGGCCCAGTGACTGTGCGGGTTGGTAGATGTCACATGTCTTCGAATTTTTGGTTCTAAGACATGCTGGTTTCCTCACGATGTTTTCCTTCACCGTTTTGAGAGCAGTGGTGATTAATTATTAACACAAAGTAAAGCACCTGCTTGGGTTCGAACCCACGTTCAACAACTCGTAAGTCGGGGCCGTTACCACTGGGCCACCACTGCTCCCTATGAACAAAGTAAATAGGTATTTAATTAAAATCACGGGATGAAAGTAGTCAGGCTGCACGTCGCTTCCTGACTGTGACAAAAAGGTTTCCAATCAGCATGATGCTGTGCTATTGGAGCACCCACAGCACAGTGCTGGTTTTCAATGATCATCCAAAAATGACGTACGAAAACCAAGTCAGATATTAAAAATTAAACAGATTAAACAAATCATCATTAACCGCCTCTGTGGTCTACTGGTTAAACCACCTGTCTCAGACCCAGGGGTCCCGGGCTCGATTCCTAGTGGGAGCAAAAATATTTCTCGGTTTGGTTGGTAGTAGGGCTTATTCTAAGTCCGCCTGGCTATCTACCACTATCTTATCTAAGTCTGTTGCCATAACAAAAATGTTAACAGTATTGTTGTGTATCGGCCGCGGCAGTTAGAGATAAGAATAGCCAGTTTCTCTGTGGTTGAGGATTCCAGGTGAAGCTCGCTTCCACTTTCGGCCTGATCATCACTTACCATCAGGTGAGATGCAAGCCAAGAGCGTGTCCGTTGTGGGTAAAAAAAAAACATCATTTCAGCCGAAAGACGTCACCCGCTGTATATAGCACAAGCATGCCATTTCGAGCGGTTCTCTACTTCCTGCATTCAGCTGATTCCTGCGGCTTTTACAAGGTCATTGGGTCATCGGTTACTAAATGATATTTTAACATTCTGTGATTACTTCCTCACACACTGACTTATTAACTGTAATTTTTTTGAAAAAACGTCTATTTTTACAATGTTTGTAAATATTTGAGCACCATGTATCTATCACATAATTAATTTATCGGTCGCAGCTTCATTTTTAATTATTTTTACCTATTGTGGTATAGTAGTTTTATTCTAGGTGCATCGTCTTCACATATAGTTTTAAAACTAATGTACCTATGCAAAATATTGTAAAACATTATGAAAGAGTTTCTTGCCCATTCTTCTCCATACGAAAACTACTTTTTGGAAGGGGCGACTAGAGTGAATACTATTTTTTTTGTTATTTTGACGTTCAAAAGTGCCTTACACAAAAATAGCCCTTCCATTTGAAATAAATGATTTGACTTTGACTTTGACTAAAACCAAAAATTCGAAGACATGTGACACTACCAACCATCACTGAGCCCACGTGGTGGATTACGGCCCACTCCCTCTCACCGAGAGGAGGCCGGTGTCCCAGCAGTAGGTACATCATAAGCTGATTATGTATGTATGTAGCTGTTAACTCCGAGTTATTTAGGTAACCCACGAACGCGCAATTGGGCCTTAAAAATCTACTTACATAAACAAACATTTCATTTCAATACCAACGCAAGTTGACGTCGTAATACTGTGGTTTGCAATAAAGGCCGAAGGCAAAGTTTGTCTCGGAATTACCCGTAGTACTTGCAATATAGCAAGTTAACAACTATCGTAACAGCTGTTCGCCTGCTACATATTACTTCGGCAGACACAAATATTTATTCGCCAGCTTTGAATAGATAGGCCGGAGAAACAAACGGGGTTCGGGTATTACGGGTATTATGATTTGCGAGATCGCTCGGACCGATTCGAATGTGGAAGTGATTTTCGTGTACCTAACCGTCGTGTAATGGGTGAATGCGGATTCTGATTTGTATTAGTTACTGGGTTGTGGAGGTCAGATAGGTAGTCACTCTATAAAATACTGGTATTCAGCTGCATCCGGTTAGACTGGAAGCCGACCCCAACATAGTTGGGAAAAGGCTAGGCAGATTGATCTTCTTGATACAGTATAATTATTTTTGTGGAAATCGACATGGTTTACTATTAGCACCTGTATTAAAAAAAGCTTGTAACAATGTTCAAACTTATTTTGAACGGCACATAATCCAGTTGAACCCTTGTACCTATGTAGGTATAAGATAATATTATTTAAAATACACTGATTGACATTAAGTAGGTATATAGTATTTATCAATGAAACGTTCAATAAAACAATACTTTTGGTTTTTTTATTTAGTTGCCTTCTACTTTTACATCAAAGTATATTTCCAAAAAACCATTAAATTGATATCTGAGTCAATCAATCTGCCTAGCCTTTTCCCAAATATATTGGGGACGGCTTCCAAATTGAATTGAAAATTGATAATCTGAGTGAAGTTCTAAAAATCGTTCTTGTGAACATTGATCTCAATGCTTGTGAAAGAGTTTACGCACGCCTACATTAAACTGTCTGAACATTCAAATATAAGAACGAAGTTCATGAGGGCAAAACTATTATATATACGTTACAAAATGTCAATAATTCATAAAAAACATCCCAAACAAAAAAGCACTTAATTTTTTTTTCCGAGTTTGAAACATTCCGAGAAACTATTACAATTTCACTTTCCATAAAAACCTATTTCGAACTAAAAGTTTAAAACTAAAAAAAATTACCAAA
This sequence comes from Conistra vaccinii, assembly GCA_948150665.1. Classification (NCBI taxonomy): domain Eukaryota; kingdom Metazoa; phylum Arthropoda; class Insecta; order Lepidoptera; family Noctuidae; genus Conistra; species Conistra vaccinii. Next base: position 3,672,280 of record OX411324.1, read on the forward strand.
TCGGTCGAGACCTTTTCAAGTGATGCACTTACCAATAAACAACATTTCATTTTTATTTATAAAAGATTACTTTACGTTTACCTAGAAATAAGTGCGAACATTTTCGTGCCGTTAATTACAGGGGAGAAATCTTCAAACTTTTGTAAAGATTGCTTTTAGCCAATAAAATCACGTCATCAAAACTTACTCTGCAATTCGATGTCGGTACCTAAATGTTCATGTATAGATCTTAAATTCATTATAATATTTATGATTATTTTTGTTTATTTTTTTAATACATACCAAGGGTGAGGCTGGCTATTAAATGTGTCTACAAAATCATGAAATTATTTCGTATTGTTGAATTACTTGTTTCTAATTTGATGTTATTTCAAATTGTAAATAGTTTGGAAATTCCAAAAGTGCACGCCTCATAACACACATTCATAAACGAAAAAGAAATTCAAAATATAGATTCTAACAAAAATTAACAATTTATCACTTTTCATGAAGTATGTTTTGTCTGCTGTTTTACCCATCAATATGGGTAAATTTCTAACCTCGCAAACCTTACCTAATGTCAAAGACTATTTATTTAGATATTTACGTTGTGGGTTGCTAGGCAACACGTTAAGTCAAGGTTGGAAATATTTAGATAAAGATATTATATTTTAGTTAGTATTTTATTAATTATAATTAAACTACTTTGAATAAAAGAGCCATTTTCAATAGGGTTCCTTCTATGGCCGAAACTAATGTATAACAAAAAATTGACTCAATTAATTGATTTTATCGCAAGCTACAATGTTTTCAAGTTTCATAAATTGACGGACAGGATTTTTTTTTCAACTATTTTGATGTTTTTTTCATTTCTGCTGCATTAAATCAATTGGTAATAAGCATAATATTAATCTCCATTTAATCATCTATACAATGGTATATAAATTAAGTAGGTTCTGTGTACTAGCAGGAGTGTTACAATAAAAACAGTTGCAGAAATGGGGCAAAAAATATTTTTCGATCGTAGAGCACACTCTGCTTCGCATTACGAGTCGTGCAATAAGTTGATTTTAAAGTGAGTGATTAGATATTACAGTAATTTTTCCAAAAACACTATTTGTTTACATTTTTGGTAACTAAAGTGTAAACGCAGGATAGGCAGCTTTATGGCACGAGTCCTGACTGTCACCATTTGTTATTTTCACACATCTCACCGCTTCGATCTTGCTTTATTCTCTTTGCTCTCTACTCCGTATGAAAGAAGGGTCCGGCTGCGTCCGTTATAAATCATCTAGATTATGTGCTTATTCGACTACCTAGTCGGTTCAGCGGTCGCAAACGTGACTGCTAAGCTTGAAGGGTACTGGATTCGATCCGGGTATTATAAATAAATTCATTTAAAATAAAATTTAATATTTTTTTGAATTCTTAATACATTTAAAAAAATATAAGATTTGATATAATGATAGAATTAGTTTATAAAATTATATGATGAAAAGTAATTTAATAAAAAAGACGTCGAAGGATTTCGGTATAAATCAAATATTATAAATTTTAATTATAAATTTTTAACAATATAAACATTATTATATTGTTAAAAAATTATAATTAAAATTTCAATAAAATTTTAATTAAATATTTACATATATACCTTTAAATTAAAGCTTAGATCGGGTACGGTATCGTTGGGTGGGTTTTAGAAGTAAAAGGCCGTTGTTTGGATCTGTGGCTGTTTTTGATTTGTGGCTTACGACCTAAGACTTATAACTATGAGGTAGTGCGGATGCACTATGCACTTTGCCATCCTTTCAGAGAAAACGTGCATGATGTTTTGTGTTTCAAGATTAATTTAACGCAACCTATGAAGAAACCTTCTACTGCCTCGTTGGTCTAGTAGTCGCAAGAGCTACTACTGAGCAAGACGTCCTGTGTTTCTTGCTGACAATACAAGAACGAAAGCTGTTGTTCCATTAAAAAAAATCCAAAAAAATAAAACGAGAGTGCGCTGTCAATAAAAAATTGAACGAATTTTCGATCAGGTCACGAGTCCGGACGCGAGTTTAACGTTTTTTACCCATCCTAAAACATGTGCACAACGCTGCTAAAGAAGTTTTCACTTCAAAAAATATATAAAAATGTTTTTATTTCTACAACTTATGTGAATAACAATATTAGGAAGCATCAAACATCAATATAATAGCAAACAAACTTCAGCACTGCAATAAGCAATTTACACTCCTACAATTTACGTAATTCTTCACACCTACTGAGGACGTAAAAGAAAAGTCTTATCGCCCAATTATCTACGTAAACAAACTTGGACTTTATTAATTAGCGATAAGGAAAATTATTGTTGAGCAAACACGGGTGCGGCGATAGTTTGAATTAGTTCGTATATTTGATCGGTAGTCGCCAACATGCTATGGAGGTACGCATAAAGCGATTACTAAGACTTTGGAATTCTTAGACTGGATACATAAATATAATGATCATATCAAAAATATCTAAGGCGACCCCTGCAACTTCAATTAGTTTGCGCAATATTTTAACAAACAATCAATAATTTTCATGTATTGTGTGAAAATGATTGATTGTTTGTTAAATATTGGGCCCATAAAGCTTAGACCTGCCTTTTAAGTATAATATAATATTTCGCAATAGGTACTCATCCTACATAGGACAATAAAAACTATATAATTTTTTTGAAATTCGCTCATGTTGAGCAATCGTATGGCAACGATAACCGACTTTTATTGATTTTATACTGAAGATCACGTCTAAACAAGTAGCGTTAATGATTTGGAAAAAATACACTGTTAAATTAGAGCATTTTCTTAGTAACTTAGAATATGAATACTTATGATTATATTTACATAGTGAAATTAATTTGTAAAATTATGTCTAACGCGTATAAAAACTGAGAATCGCGCAAAATCGAAGCGTGTTTTTCTGAAACTTTCACCATTTTAACAGGATCACTCTCCACAGACCACACGTCGGTCTGTAGAGAGTAGTTCCATACCAGTCCACAGACCGTTCGCCAGTACAATTTCTAAGCCATCTGACACTGTGGACGTAAGAAGAAAGTCTCCTATTTATTGCGGACTTGGCAGGACACAACAAAGGATTATAAAAAGTGATGGATCACAGGGAAATACTCGATTTTTTTATGTAGGGTATTAAATATATCTGGACATAAGGACTATTTCCACTCTGGAGCCTGGACAGTGAACCTGTGAAAGATAATTTAATTGTTGACCTTTTAAAATACTTGTTTTATTAAAATATCCGTTTGTTTTATGTATAACTAGCTTTTACCCGCGGCTTCGCCCGCGTGGATGTCGCAAAATATCCCACGGGAACGTACTACCGGGAATACATACCTAATAGCCGAGGAAATGATCATCGACTTACTTTCAGTGGACGCAGTGGTAGGCTCTGCGCCCGCGTTGCCATCAACCATAATTTTGAAACTGTGATAATTATCTTTTAAACTATTTATTTAAATGATATGATGTAAAGGCTTAATTTAATCGAAATTGAATGCCCGATTTAAATAACACATTTTATTGGATAAGGATTCATATGATAACGGTCAAAATAGCTTCGGAAATAACTGTGACATTTTTATATAATTTTGAAAGATAAAAATGGTTACTGTGGGTCTAATCTGATGATGATGATGATGTAATCAGACTTTTTTGTTGAACTTTTTAAGATATACAATACTGTAGAACATAAATTTGATTTATCTCTCACGGCTTACGCGGCAGACGCCAGTAATAAATTATATACTAAAACCTTCCGCATGAATCACTCCGTCGAATGGTGAAAACCGTTTGAAAATCCATTCGGTAGTTTTTGAGTTTATCGCGTTCAGACAGACAGACAGACGTGGCGGGGGACTTTGTTTTATAATATGTAAGGATAAATTAATATTTCGATTAATTTAGGACAGCGCTTCTTGTAGGGCGAGTCCTATTACTGGCTGGACGTACGACGCGTTGCGTAAGCTCAGTACAGAATACGCAAGCTAACCACTTAAGGTCATGGGCATATATCTGCGTCTTAATATTATAAGGAAGAACGATAAAGTCGTATGTCCAAAGACATCTTAGTCGAACTCCCTAAGTAGCGTGTACCAATTTCACGCGGAGTTTGCCCAATCGTAGCGAGCGGAGGCCGTAATTATGTTCGCAAACACCAAGTTGGATGGCCTATTGCTTACGTCTTGCAAGTTTCCTCGTTGATATAATGAACTAGCGTGTTGGCCACATCCTCGTTATAACTAATCCAGTTTGACACTTTTTTTTTTTTGCGTAGGCGTAATAAGATAGAAAAGGAGTGTTTTTTCAAGTTAACCTGAAGTTTATGGAATTCGTTTCTTGGGTTCAAGCTTGGCATTTATCTATGCAACATTTTCTTTTCGTTTTTAACTTTGTAGTTTAATCTTTGACCGTCTTCTTCCTAGCATGTCTTAGCAGCAAAAAAATAAAAAGTTTCGTGACGGTCATAATGTTACCCTTTTCCGTACCTCAAAAGGAAAAACCAAACTCTTATAGGAAAACTCGTGTGTGCGTTCAAACATACATTTGCAATTGAAATGCATGGGAGAACATGATTTTCAACTACAATGTTAAGTTTGTCTTGGGGATAAATTCGTCCCAACTACGGAATCCTTCATTGTGCGTGGTCCGACACGCACTTGGCCGGTTTTTGCTGTATAGCCCTCATTCGCCAAGTGTGTTAATTTAGAACATTTCCACGCTTGTGTTTAGGCGATGCCAAACTTTGACGCTTCAATTTATTTCTTAACACGTGTGTGTTAAGAAATAAATAACTACTAACCTAACCTAACTATGTCCTAATCCTAACTAATATTATAAATGCGTACTTACGCATTTATAAACTCACTTGAGTTTGTTACGCTTTCGCGCTAAAACAGCTAAACAGATTTGAATGTAATTTGGCACATGGGTAGACCATTACGTGATTTAGGACATAGAATAATTTTATCTCTATATTTCCATGGAACCGAGACTTCTGCGGGTAAAACCACGGGGTACAGCTAATAAAATTGAAAAATGCTACTATACCATTGACAAATTCCTTCTTGACAAAATGTAATAAAATAAATTATAATTAAGTATTTATGCATTGGAAATTTAAAAACTTAACTTATTAATATTGTGTTCTGAATATTTTTTATAATAATTAATTGTATTGTAAATGTTTATTATAAAAATTGATTGTATTTATTTATTTATTTAACCATTTATGTACACACATTTAACAACAGACAAGAAGAAAAGAACAGAAAAATACGTACAAAGGTGATGCTTAATTTCTAAAGAAATCTCTTCCAGCATACCTGCGATAGGACAGGGGATACAAAGAGATGTAGACACCGTGTGTAAGAGTAGAGAGAAAGTAAAATACATAAAATTAAAACAATTCATTACTTAACAAAATAAAACACATAATATGAGATAATACTTACTTACATACTTACATACATAAATACATACATACATACATACATACTTACATACATACTACTAAAATAAATATCACTAAGATGATGTTAATTGAAATGTAACAAAAAAAGAAAAATACAAAATAAATACCTACGCAACTATGACATAGTAATGATAGTGTTCCTTCACTCTTCTTTTAAATACTGCGACAGTTTGGCAGTCCCTGATGTCGGGCGGAAGTGAATTCCACAACCGCACCGCGTGCACAGTGAAGGAGTAGGAGTAGAAGTCAGTGGAGTGGGGAGGGGACTTAAGGAGGTTTCTTAGATGCGACCTGCAAGGTACATCAGAAGGACGGGCGTAGGAAAAGCGCTCCCGCAGATAGGATGGAGTTTTAGGATTGTGAAGTAGGTTAAATAGCAGACACAAAATGCGAGAGTTCCTGCGAAGTCGAATAGGGAGCCACTTGAGTATCTTGCGAAAGTTAGAAACGTGATCATACTTTTTAAGGTTAAAAACAAAACGAATACAAATATTTTGTAAACGCTCAAGTTTATTTAAAAGCTCCTCGGTAGCATCCAAATAACAGGCATCGGCGTAATCTATAATGGGCTGAATGAGAGTTTGAGCAAGGGAGATTTTGGTGTTCAAGGGCAAGAAGGTCTGGAGGCATTTCAACGAATGGAACGTGAAATGCACTTTGCGACTGACTTGAGCAACATGGGCAGACCACGAATCACGACCACGTATTATTAATATTGTTTTTTTTTTTAATTTGTATGTAATATCGATTTTAAATTCTTATATTGTTAAATAGTGTATGCCAACGGGTAGTTTTTTGAGTTACCATAATCTAAATATAAGACCTATTGTATCACCAAAAATCACACTAATAAATACTTTGACTTTGACTTTAAAATTATAAATACGAAAGTGAGTTTGTTTGTTGGTTATGCTTTTACGCTGAAACGGCTGAACGGATTTGGATAAAATTTGGCACAGGGATGCCCTAGTGGAAAAGAAAATTTTCATCCGGAATCGCAGACGAAGTCAACAGCTAATATTTCTATAAATAAACATTAACATCTAAAAAGTAAATTCCCAACAAAAGTTAAACAGCTGTCAGAATGTATATTTTATTTAGTTTTGTGGTCGAAACACTAGCCAGTTAATGGGGTTAATGGCTGAGGTAAACACTTGAGTGCACTTCACCGGGGGAAGCTATTCTCACTTAAAATATTACCCTTTCAGGATTACACGTAAGTCTTGTGGTTGCTGCGGTCGACTGATGTTTTAAACGTTAATGAGTCTCGGATATCTTTCACGGTTTTAAATAGGAATTGTGGTTTGGCGTACATTTTTATAGATAACAGTTTAACAGTTGTGTGATAAAAACATTTTAGATTCGTATATCTTGAATTATCGTGCAAATTCAGAGAATATTAGCTGTGCGGATTCAGCGTATCGTTGTCATGGTACTGGCATGTGATGCGGAGGAATGATGTAAATTTCGTGACGAGAGATTTGAGTATGAATGTGAATAGCTAGTAGGAGAAGACCAAAATGATGGATGAACTATGTGAAAGATGATATGGCTAGAAAGGGGGTGACTACCGAGATGACGACTAATAGAGAAGTATGGAAGAAAAAAAACATGTTTCACCGACTCCAAATAAATTAGGATAAGAGCAAGAGAATGATGGTGATGATGATTCAGCGTGTCGTTCACACTACGCTTTGCACCGGGCTACGGCGTAGCTTCCATGGTGCTACGGCGTAGCTTCTATGGCGTTACGGCATAGCTACACTACGGATAGCCTCTACGGGCCAACGCAGGAATCGCAGGAAAAAGAATGATAAATTGAAGCTGAACAATGTTACATGCCGAACATGATGTAAATGGCCGTCAAATTCTAAATTTTTAAGAACATCTTATTTTATGATACTATTATAAAGAGAAATGTTTTGATTTTTTTGTAACTATGTTTATTTCGCTTTCACGCTAAAACGGCTAAACGGATTTTGATGAAATTTGACAAATGGGTGGACCATGACTTGAGTTAGGGCATAGAATTTTTTATCCTGATATTTCCACGGGATCGAGGCTAATGCGGGTGAAACCGCGGGGCGCAGCTACTCGTAAATAAGTTTTCCGGACAAAAAAGTATAAAATAAAAATAATGGTCTTTAAAAATCATCATAGTATGTTTTCAGGTGATAAAACCCCCAATAATATACTCATCACTCATCTCACAAATTCTTTACCTCTAGTAAATAAATTATGTTTTAAAAAATTGCGTCTAGGTAATCATAAATCTGAATAACAATCCCACGATTGCCTATAAACTAGATGAGATTTCTAAAAAAAACTCATCTCCCACAGATTAAACTTAAATATTGAATAACTTAAGAACCAGCGATCCTATCATCCAGATTTCCAATATCAGATCTTTGCCGTCTCAGAAATGATATTATTCAATCTCAGAAGAAAAAGTTTCAAATGGAACTTATCGAAAAGCGATGGAGCCTCTTTTCTATTTTAATGAATTTGATTTTGAAAAATCATAGTCAGAAAATAAATTCTTTGTAGTTTTTCGCAATCGATTTGCTTAAGTATACTTTAGTCAAATATTCTGTTGCTGTTATTGTGAAGGTGAGCATTGTACGGTCAGCGTAAAACGGATTGAAATGATCATTATTGAAAGTTAATATTAAAATTTAAATTGATAAATGAGAGTATTCTATCTTCTATCTATCTAAATATAACTTTGGGGTGTTTCATTTATTTTTAATTCCAACTTTTATCCGCGTTTTCACTAACACTACACGACACCTAAATGTATTGCCTTATAAAACACCATTGACGGATTTTCAACGCTCGGCGCAGCTCCGAGAGTTAAAAATCCAACAGTGAGACGTTTATCGCTACCTCAGTTGAACATTTAATACATATTCTGAAAATTAAAGAAATGTTTTGCAGTGAAGCGACGGTTCATCGACCTCTCCCAAAGAGGCTTACCTCTCCGACATTATTTATTTATGCACTTATACAATATTCACTTACAAATTAATCAAGATGAACAGAACAATAAAATTAATTAATCATTCAATTCTGGTTCAATATCAAACATGAATAGCCTATAGCAAGGAAATGAAGCAGTTAAGGTCTGTATTGTATGTTGTTAAGGTCGGTATTGTATGTTGTTAACGTGTGTATTGAATACATGCATGCACCGTTGCTTCGTTTCAAGAGATGCTGATAGATCTGTTGTGTTGTATTATATCCGACAGCATTGTCATTTTGTATTTAATTTTGTAGGTAAGACAGTTGATGGGATTGTGTACTGACCAGGAATTTATGTATATCGTTCACGACATATCGGAACTGTTTTAAGCCAGTAGGCCTAGTCGACTGAAATGAAATGAAATGAAATGAAATTGTTTATTCTGTAAATAGGATATTGGAATCACTTTTACACGTCATATTAAAATTTATGTTAAAAATTAGCTAGTCGTTTCGTCGTAGGCGTTTCCTATCTGACTACTCTGAGAAGAAAGGCCGAAACAAACTCAGAGGTCACAGTCTCTTTTAAAGTCCAGACATAATCTTGGTCAGGCCATATGAGGACCATGTAGACTATAGTGTCTGAAATGGTCTTTTGAGGAAAGAACCATACAGCTTTGAGTGGACCTGTCCAGTCAGTGCAAGCATTTGTCAGTAATCGCGGAGCTCAACTCTGAACTTAAGGAGCTCAACTCGACGAACAGTACCAAAGAAAGGACATTTGGGTAGGCCGCATAAACTACTCAAACTGCCAGACCATCATTAAAACTAACTGAGAAAGAAAAGAAAATAGAGAAGAAGAAAAAAAAAAATATATCCACATAGTCCTCACATTCACAATAATTAAAATAATTAATACTTTACAAAGTAATCATGTCATTTTTTATGTAATATTCAACAATGTCAATGTTTATATAAAACTGGTATAATTTGATGATTTTACTGAATAATTATACTGTCAATTTTCAAGGTTTTATTACAAGGTTTAGCAGAGCGAGCAGCTCAATTCCATGCTTTTTTATTTTCTAAATAATCGGAAATTCTATAATACCTCGACTTATATTCAGTACTCGCTTCGCTACCTTTGACAGTGGAATATACGTATTTTCATTAAAGTACACCTTCCACCGTGGTCCACCGCCCCGTCTTCACAGTGACACAGTGTCCTGTCGATTTCCATCCTCCAATCTAGTGCACTTGTGCGACGCCGTCGTGCAGATTGTAACTTGCTAATGCGTTAGTCAAGGGCAGCAGACTAGCTACTTTTAGCATCAGCGATCGGCGATTTTGCGACTGTATCGATACTGCGTTGCGTTTTCGCGACTCTCTGCATTCCATCACAGTATTAAAATCGCGCGTTTTAGAGATTCTATCTATACTGCATCGCGATTTCGAGATTTCTTGCGTTTAAACACGGTATCGGAATCGCGCGTTTTAGCGACTGCTCCGATGCTGAAGAGGTCAAAGGAGTGCGGATGGGGTCGCTTCGTCAAAATCTAGTGCGTTCGTGTTCCACAGATGCCAAATCGATGGCAGGCATCCGAATGTGTGCGGAGTGTAGCGTTCAGGTGCTGTGTCGAGCTTCGCGAAAAGCGACTCAATCGCCGCGTTTGGCGTTTTTAAGTGTGCGGTATGGAATGTTTGGCCGCTGCATTTACCTTCTAAAAAGTGACTAAATTGCCGATCGCCGATGCTAAAAGTAGCTAGTCTTCTGTGGCCCTAAGTTCTCGCGTTTTAGGGTCGGGCCACACCTGCCGAACGTTCCGCGGCGGAACGTTCGGTTGAATACGCTCCTAATGTTTTTTAAGTTACCTATGACACATCAGCCGAACGTTACGTCCATAGAAATTTGACGCGACGGAGCGTTCCGCCGCGGAACGTTCGGCAGGTGTGGCGCTAGGCTAAGCATGGCAATTAGCGGTCATTGCCCTGTCCTTAATATCTCTCCGTAGAAACCCAAACAATGTCTCCGTATAGGAACATAAACAATGAACTATTTATAGTTTTTCAATATTGAAATATCTTGAAAATTACAGATACTGATTCGGACTTAATTTCTGTTTTTGAAATACAAAAGGGTAGAAAATGTTGGTGACCACTATTGCTATGCTAAAATACGACAACTATAGTTTGTGATCGGTTGCTTTATGTGACATATATTATTTTAATTTTGATTCTGTGACCCTTATAATTTGTACAACTCATTCTTTTATTTTAATTTCATTTGACATTTAATTTAATTTTAATCTTGTGACCTATATAATTTGTATATATTTTAAGTGCATTGACATTTTATTCTGTTGTGATTTATTCTGTTGCAGTATTGTGAAATTTGTTTTTATGTAGGTAATATGGGTTATGCCTGAATTCAATGAATTTTATTTTATTTATTTATATTTATATTATGAACAGACCACCGCGCCGTTGAAATACTGCGCTGTAATATTCTGGCCACTCATTGGTGATTTGAGTTTGTAACCGGTGACTCTCGAATAGCGTCATGAACGACGGGCCTTAGATGTCCAACAAACGGTGAAACTGATCAGTTACGTGTGTGTGCCTTGTTTGCTGTTAATCTACTGGGTGCTGGTTTGTAGTGCGTGCGTTTAATCAGCATTATGTTGTGTACATGAAAGATATTGGTCTGTCTATTAGTTAGGATATCTTTACTATTACTATACTACATATTATAAAACAAAGTCGGTTCCCGCTGTCTGTCCATATGTATGCTTAGATCATTAAAACTACACAACGGATGTTAATGCGGTTTTTTTAAATAAATAGAGTGATTCAAGAGGAAGGTTTATAAGTATAATACATGCATAAAATAGTAAGCTATCATTTATAAATTCATCACGCGTTCGAAGCCGCTGGCGGAAGCTAGTTATACGAGTATATGTATATAGTTCTTCGGTACGTGTGTTTGTCACCTAACTCTTCCTAAATGGCTGGACCAATTTGAATGAAATTTTGAGTGTATATTTGAGAGGGTCTCTGGATGGTCTGAAAATACAATCGGACCCGGTAGGTGGCGCTGTTCTGGCAGGACGACGTCTGCCAGGTCCGCTAGTATTTAGATAATATTATAATTTATAACGGAGGAGGGTGGGTGTCTTTTTCGCTTGTATCAGACATATTTTAACTACTGCGTGTGGGTAGTGTTGGTTATTGTGCAATAGAAAAACCGTTTGCAGTTCAGATCAAATTATAATTTATGATCGCATTAATCACATTAGAAATTCACACACTGTAGTAGGTACACGACACAACTATTTGAAATGCGTGAAAGTTTCTAAACGGCTTTACTTCTTGACCGCCACCCACGAACTCTGCTTAAGTCCAGCCGTTACGAGCGTTATATTATATACTCTGTCGAGGTCCGCTAGGCAGCACTGGCGTCCCGATTATTCAACTCAATAACGTATTTCCGACATAATTCAGTTGGCATGTCGATAGTTTCAAACTTGATAAATTACTGGAAATTATATGATTTTTTATTGAGTATACCGTAGGTACATGAAAGTTAAAGCAGCCATCAGAATATGCAAGTTTAGGGCACGATTTTTCTGGTGTGTTAAAAAAAACAGTACAAACAAACCAGTGTATTTTAAAACCAGTGTTTTTTTATGAAATAAAAAATTCGTAAAACCAACAGCTATCCGTGCCGCACGTGTAAACTCAATCTAAGTCATAACATCAATTCAAAACCCAACATAGTCACAGTAATTTTACACCGGACCACAATAGGGAGACATTACGTAAACGCACGCGTTCCCCGTTAAATTCATCAATGCCCAGATTGAATAATCGTGCCGGTCACCTGCCAATTACCCCAACCAGTTCGGACGCAATTTATTGTAAAGCTCACGGCACATCTATTATACGCCTCTTTTTCCAATATGAAGAATTTTACGCTTCAATGAAGGTCCGGGCACGTTTAATTTCAGTGTTGAATTTTTCCGGCGAAAATATATTGGAACGAGAGTGATGGAAGACTGACTTAGAAACGAGTAATCGCGTAAATAAATGTAGGTATGTGTTAAAGGAAATACATTGTAAATGGTTGATCATTTTAGTTGATAGATCTAATACTGTACTTTACTTTATTTCACGGTGTATTTTGTTGAATGTCGATATAATTCCATCACTTGGCAAGCATCATTTGATATTGATAATTAAATTGAACCCATTGAGTTTCAATTTAACTATCAAAATATCAATTCTTGACTTGGAAAATGGGCCCACTCCTATTACGAAAATAATTATTATGACTAAATTAAGCTTACAAACTTTTTGCAAAGAGAGAAACCGCAACATTATCATAGTACATCACTATGGTTAGCCTCATAAAATGTTTTAGTCACGTCCTACGGTACCCACGGGAAGGCACGAGTTAGCGTGTTTCAGCCGGGCACCGAGAAACCCCCTAACTACCTTCTGGTAATATAACATCCAATATAAGAATCCCTTATACGACGAAGGAAAAACATGATAGATATTTTTTCTACCGGACGACTGCTTATGAGAATATCCTCCTTACATTATTAGTTTTCCATATTCGGCTCAAGGGGCCAAAATTGAATCTTATACGGCAACTTTGCCTGGATCGATTTCAAACTTTACAAGTTTCTAGGGTGAAAACTATCGAACTACTTTACGATATTCACCCTAGTTTGCATAAACAATACTGTTAGTCCCAAACACAACATGAATTATTTTGAAAATTAATGTTGACCTTTAACGAGAAGTTTTCAATTGGAATGAAATGAAAAATACTACTAATTTCAGCGCATAACGCGTTCCTACTATATAATTTTATATAAGTGTCCTTTTGTTATTTTTTTTTCTCTTTTTTTGTGTTTATTTATCTGTATAGTTAGTATAGTTAGGGGCGTCGCTCACACGACCTGGAGTCGAGGCGGCGTCGAGGCGCGGGCGCACATTACATGAGAGCACTGCCATTTATTCCTAAGAAAACGTAGATGCGACGCGCGAATTGTGCGATTGTGCGCCACGAAACTAAGTTCGTTTAGCTTTGCTCATGTAGCTACCGCGTCTATTCATACTGCGATTCACACGTGTAAAAAGACGTGGGAGGTAATCTAAACGAACTTAGCTCTGTTTCGCTTCGTTCTCAGTATGGCCTGCGCTTTATAAAATAAAAATAATTAGCGTGTATTGTCCCACTGCAGTGCAAATGCCTTCCTTTCCTATAGTGACAGTTATACTTTTATCAATAAAACAAATTGGAGTCCATTGCGAGAGTTCCACGACAACGTTATTTGAATTATCATCCGGAAGAGCCAGACCAGAGACAAAAAGCGTGGATAAGTGGCAATCGCTTTGAAAGCATTTTTATTTTCTACAGCACTTTTCAATTTTTTTTTTCTACAGCACTTTTCAATTTTTTTTTTCTACAGCACTTTTCAACGGGACTGACATATGCTTTTCGCTTGCTTAAATCAGTCCCAAACTCAAACTTAAACTCAAAGCATTTATTTCATATAAACCTACAGGTGCTTTTGAATTTGTCAAGGTTCCATCTTTGCTAATAGCTGATAGAAAGTCACTTTGTCTAAGCCAGTCAGCCTCTGAACCAACCGCTAACTATCTGACCTTTATACCCGTACTAGGTACAACTGAAACCTATTATTATGACATCATGCTGACACAATAGAAGAAGGAATAAAACAAAGCCTAAATTTACAAAACCTTGGTCACCGACAAAAGATAATTCCCTCCACATTCATCTTGCGGACTTACTCTAATATTTATCACAGGATTTAACAAAGGAAAATCCCCAGTCACATACTACCGTCGCGTTGATAATGAAGAGTAATTATTATATAAGAGAAGTCGGTACCATAAATGATAATACGGGAAAAATTCTACCTGGATTTATCAAAGTTACAGATAATAACATTTCGTGGCTGGTTGGACGAGTGAACGAATTTGTTGTGTTTTCTTTTCAATTTGGCGGCGTGTCTGACTTTCATTTTGAACTGAGATTGTTTTATTTTTGAGGAATGCTGGAATATTTGGTAATGAATAATTGCTTTTTACGCTGTAGTCACATTAGTAGATATTTTTTAAGTGAAAACTTCTTTAGCGGCGTTGTGCACTTTTTTTGGGATGGGTAAAAAATGTTAAACTGGCGTCAGAACGTGACCGTAAGATCCGTTGCCTAGCAACCGCCAAAGAAAATATCAAAATCAATAGTCTTTGAGATTACGTAAAGATTGCGAAGAACGAAATTTTGCCCATATTGATGGGTAATGAACTGTTTATTTTTGTTAGACTATATTTTGAAAATAAATAAATATACTACTACTACTGATGAATATGGTATTTAACCACATAAATGATAGTACTTTTATACTGATAAATAAAGCAATTCGTGCGAAATTATTCCCTAACCATTCCAAAATATTCAAAAATGTTCAAGTTTTCACTTCTGCCGGCACTCCCAGAGTGCAACCCATTGTTTTTTTTTTTATGTTATCAAACTAAAAACCCAATTACGATAAAGTCATCTAATAAAAAGGTACAAGACATCACAAACAATCAATCTGCCTAGCCTTTCCCGACTATGTTGGGTCGGCTTCCAGTCTAGCCGGTTGCAGCCTAATACCAGTATTTTACGGAGTGACTGCCTATCTGACCTCCCCAACACAGTAACTGGATAATACGATACCCCTTGGTAAGACTGGTGTCTGACTCAAATAATCACAGACAAACAATTAATAAAAAATCCGGAGTCACAGGTAATCTGTTCGATTTAGCCCTAACACGTTTTTTTTAGTTCATGACTATGTCATACTTTATGTTTATTTACACACATACTATAACCAGCGGACAATCAAGATACTTCCAACGATACCTCATTTGTCAAATTATGATGAGTAGTTTAAAAGTCATGGGAACAGATGAACATACATACATACCGGTCAAAATTATGACCCCTCTTTTTGCTTCGCCGTAGTCGGGAAATTAGGTGGATTCGCGATAGGCTAGCGTATCTTATCAGTCACTTAATTTTTTAGATCTATGTATGTGCTTGTACTTTTCAAACTTCATATTAGCGATTTGGAAGACTATAGATATGACGATAGACGTGATGAAAAGGTTTTTCCCCACTTTTTTCGAATGTAAAGTTCTCATAGAAAAAGTTGATCCTATAAAATATGACAAGTTTTCAATCAACAACTTTGTGACCTGTATTCCTAACAGACCTCCGTCTTTTTAATGAAATAATTCCTTTAACTTATTGAATTCACGCAGAAATACATTTACAAAACAATCTTTTGAACTAACTTTCTGACTACGAATTAATGACAGTCGTTAATTATTTCAAGTAGAATATTTAAACATTATGAAACTTCAAAACTGCGTAGGTAGATGGTTAGATACAAGTACCTTCGTATTAAATTCATCGCCTACGCTTCTAGGAAACTACTTCCTTTATTAACACATACTGTTTTAGAACTATTTGGGAAGTTTGGTAGAACTTACTTGTTGTTAATCGAACTAGCTCCGTCAGGTAATGAGTAAGCAGTAAGGGCCGTTTTCTAGATCAATGATTTAGTATAAATCTCGACTCAAATAGAGAATTCAAGTAATAGTTTTGTGGTGTCTTGGTTTAGGTTAGGTATGTACAATAAAACACTGTTTCCAATATCACTGCGCTAGACGTGCTATCGCAATGACTGCTCAGAGTAGACTGCCGAGCACGGTACAACGCTCTGCACTCCCTCTACTGCGCAGCCCCCACCATAGCACGCATAACTTATTTATTAGACGTCACATCTCTTCTTTACAAAATATAAAATAAACAATAATACAATTATTTGCTTTAAGAATCAATGGCTGACAATATTAACACATTTACTAATCATCAAGTTAATTTCTCACATATAGAAATCTGTTACATTCATACATTCTTTATGATCTAATCTATTGTCAACATTTCTGTAAACAGTTAGTATGTGAATCAAATTCATTACTGGGAATCACAGTTCCCGATTGATTTACCTTCTACTTTCATAAAATGAATAATGTTTCTACGTGATATCTGCCCTGTACTTCCACATCATATTTTTTATTTTAATTACAATTTGTTTCTTTTTGTCATATTTTTTTTTTTTTTTTACATAATTTTTCATTCAAATATGATTTTACTAAGCTGAGCATTAAATGGTCTAGTCCGTGTGCTCAAGTTTCAGGTAAATGTATCGTGATTTTCGCAATCAAAAACCTTAGACAGGTCGCAAATCTATGCCATTTTGGGCCTCTTCCAACGCGTTAAAATGCGTTTAATTAAATAGGGTTACACCGATGTCTATCATAAAAACGTCCTTTGGGGAAACCATACTGTTGATCGCGAATAATTTTATTCGTGTTAAATGATTAAGTTTTTCATTTAGCACTATCATTTGAAACAGCTTGCCGAAAACCGGCAACACGGATATGGGTCTAAAATATAGGTGTCTTTTGTATCCCAGGATTTGAAAAGTGGTATTACCATACTTAATTCTGGTAGTGGTATTACCATACCAGTAGTATTACCATATTTAGTGGTATTATCATACTTAATCGAGTCTTCCCGGATTTAATTAATTAAATTCGGGAAGACTCCTTGATCTATACATTTATTAATTTTTTTGGCTAATTATAGCGGTAATGTCACAATTATAGACTATTGGCTACGACATTGTCTGCTGATATAACCTTATATAAAGCTATATCTGTCTTACTAGTACTACTACTGTACCAAAAGTTTTAGAGTAAGTAGCTCATACCCACTTATTAAAAGTTTCAGTACATTTGACCTGTAACTAGTATTATTCCATTTAATCCTTTTCAATTTCCCTTATTAAATACAATTATTTGAATAAGTTCAGGAGTATCTGTTACACGAGTTCATCATACTATTACAGAAAATACAAATTCTCAAATAACTCAAGGTATTACAATCATTTTAGGAATTTATTTCAGAATTTTATAAGTTAATGAATATTTTGGAGCTCTTTTACTATTCAATCTACCTAGCCTTTTCCCAACATGTTCGGAGCGGCTTCCAGTATTATACATTATTTCTTTTTATTTGCTTAATTCGTCATCTAAACAAGCATTTTTAAGAAAACATCATTTTGGTTTTCAAGCAGCAGCTTGATATTGTCATTTTGTAGATGTTTCTTTATTCCTTTTCATTACTATTTATTGATGAGGAAATTAATTATTGATATAATATATTTAGCATATTTGTCTTCCAATCAAAAGTTTGATAGTTTATTAGAAATAATCAATTTTATAACAAATATGTTCTTAATTACTATGCTAGTTTCTAATATTATAATATTTTTATCTATTATTCTAGTTTCTGATATTATAATATTTTTATCTATTATTCTATCAAAAACTTAGGACGACGTAATCGTTTATTTATCAAAAAATATTGATTTACGTACCATTTTTTTTTAATATTTTTATGAGACCTCTGAGTCTTGAGTCCTTTGAGTTCTTTGAGTCTACTTTTCTTTAGTTCTTTATTTGCCCAAACACTAAATAAAACTAAGACTATACTATAGTTTTAGCTTTCTTCTAAAAATAATTATTGAACTCACTGAATTCTTAATTTAAAATATTAACTCAGTTTGTTAATAATTCTACAAAATATTAACATCGTTTATTGTAAGAACAGTTAACTTACAAATTAAAGTGCAAAATTAACAATTATGTGGTCTGGTTTGTATCTGCACAATGTATTTTTTTCGTATGTTGTAACATGACATAACATCACATCTGTATTCCCCAAAGGGTCAGGCTTAGGTGTACCCAATGTACACCCACATTTAGCCAATTATGTTATGTTATGTTTCGGTCCAATGAGATGGTGGGGAGACCCATCAATCGACCACAAATCCAAACTACGGGACGCCACTGTGAAATTCAAGATGGAAAATCCAATGACACTTTGCTCGACCCGGGACTTCATGTTTAGCATTAGCGCTTGCGACCATTCAACGACGCAATCAATCTTTACCGATTTATTACCAGTTCAAGTTTTCCAGTTTTGTTTTGTCCATTATCGACTCAAAAACTATGACATGCTTATCTAGTTCAACACAGGACAGTTCAAGTTCAACGGATAGTTCAATTATGTCTTTACGCCTTTTTGGGTATATTACGATTTTATAATGGTATAGACTTAGTGAACCAGCAAACAACATTATTTTCTTACAATTTAACTTCAATAGTTCGGTGACACTATCAATTATATCTGACTAATGTCTTATGCGTGTGATGGGCCTTCTTGGTACAGCTGCAACCCTGAGGCACACACTGTTGTTGTTCAGTCATGCCTATTTTTACAGTAATAATGTCATTAGGATCATATTCATTCCTAGTTATTTATGAAATTATCTGTTTTTAGAAAGTCTGAGGCATACAATAGTTTTGAGCAGAATGACTCAGTTTGTTGCTAAGTATTTTTTTTCTAACCCTTTTCCAAACTATCAGGAAACAATGGAGCAGTAACAACCTTTATCACTACAAGGAAGAGAACTAGTTTCTTTTTTAAGTACTTGCAAAAGAACCTTGTTCAATTTCTGTTATATCTTGATTGGGGATGCAGACCCGAGAACTTCCTGACTGGGACGGGTCTTCCGTTACCTCAGTTCGAAGAGTGGCAAGATTGGATTTCCTTCGCAAAGAACATCGAGAGCTGCTGAGAGTCAGCGGGTCTCCTTTGTCTACAGTTAGCGTGGCACATGTCTTGAATTTGTTTTTCAGACCTCACATACGTCCTAGTATAAAGTGAATGTATTGACTCTTCTAATACCTGAATTTCAGACTGTAAGCGTTGAGTGTCAGTCTCATAAATGTACTTACTGTCTTCAAATTAATAAACTATTTTTAGTAGGCATTTGTTTCATTTATTGGCAAAACACGTGCTTTCCTGTTCCATTCCTAAAATGTATTCCATTTATTTATCTTTTTTATTATGTTTCATTAAAGAATCTTCAGTAAGTTCAATTATTTTTTTTAAAGGGAATGTGTGTTATTATACATACATATACTCAAGCCTTCTTCCCATGGGGGTAGGCAGAAACTAAAGAACGCCACTTGCTACGATCCTTATATACTCCTTTTGCCTCGTTTACGTACATACATCTGGTTATAATTAGTATCCAATAATTCAATACATAAATTATAAGTTTACTTAGCCCGAGTGCTTTCTTTTTTTTTCTTTATCTAGTCATTTGTGCATTTGCATGAATTAATTCGTTTACTTACATGTATATTATCTACTTACATGTTTTTCCATTTATCTGGTACCTTTCAGAAATAACTGAATTCCTACCACTTTAACAATAACTCATTTGTTATGACTAACATAACTAAATAATTGTTTAATTTCAAACAGAACATCAAAATTACAGTTACTACCACAAAAATATATTTTTATGTGTATGGTAGGTAACTGTAAATAGTAAAAGAATATAGACTATTTAATAGTTAATATTATTTGGAAGGTAGACCGAACGTACCAAAGAAACATTGTTTTATGCGCTCGATGGTATAAACTTCATATTATTATATTGTTAGAAGTATTTTGTTCTTTATAAAAAAACAGAATTTATGAGTTATTGCCTTACTTATTGGTACCAACCATTCATTGAACAGTTTACCTCTCAAATTACTTTTCGTAACGTAATTGATAACGATTACACATGTAATCTATCATATTCGCCATTTCCGCGATCCTTGCCTAATTTTAGACAATTTTGTTAGCCAGATATTGAATGGCATAGTTTTTAGTTGGGTCTATCGTTTTTGTGCTCACCAGTTGGTTCCACTGGTGAGTAAGGTTAGTTAATTTTATGCATACCGTATTAATGGTTCATGTTCGTTTTGTACCAATAAACCAGAAGTGGTTTGTATACCTACTCACATTCGCTATTAGAACACTCCTTAATCACTTAAATATTACTCTAATTTACTGATTATAAATATTATTCATGTACGTACACTATTTTAGCCGTAAGTATCTATCAGTAAGTACGTGAGTCACACACATGTAAAGTTTTTGAATCAGAGCTAAAACAGGTTCTAGTCAACGTGAAGAAATTTTGATACATGTTGCTTCACTTTTATTTATTTTAATTAGTGTTTTAAATTTGAAAACGATTTTATTAAACTAAGTAAAATAAGTAGTTGCAATAGTATTTTGTATTTTTACTTAGTTTTTGGAGTTTATTTCAGTTGATTAGGAGGTTAGTACGATAGCCCTTATTGGCACCTATTAACAAATGAGGTCATTATTATTATTATATATATATTTTTTTTTTTTGTACCCGCTTTTCGGTAGATGGTAATTAAATACAGTCATTTCTTTTCGACCTTGGATTGAATTCAATTATTAACCCGTAAAATTATATTTCGATCGATTGAATGATATAAAAGCCGTTTGCATGAAAGTGTAAGCATTCAACGATTTTCGCGATCGTACTTTTGCTGTCGTTTCGATCGTATAATGCTTTTACAATTAACAATAGATGGTTCATATGACATTTGTCGATTTAAATGAAAATAACACCATCGCTACGTTTCGAGGTTTCTAATTTACAAAAATGAATACTATATATTTCACCACAAATTATTAAGAGAACCACTTCTTAACTTTTTTTTAAAAACCTCATTCGTTAATTTGCCACTATATCTCGCAACCATTAGGTTGTTTTTATATTTTAAGTCTTATGCACGACATACCTTATATCCTCGTCGCCACTTGTGGTGTCTTGGTTTAGGTTAGGTATGTACAATAAAACACTGTTTCCAATATCACTGCGCTAGACGTGCTATCGCAATGACTGCTCAGAGTAGACTGCCGAGCACGGTACAACGCTCTGCACTCCCTCTACTGCGCAGCCCCCACCATAGCACGCATAACTTATTTATTAGACGTCACAAGTTTAATCGGTTAAAGGGCAATAAACGAGACACAATAGAAGTTTTGTTGTTATTAGAAAAAAAGAAAAATAGGTCTATTTGTTACAGAAACACGTCCAAGACAAGAGTAGGTAAACAGAAAACAAAATAGATCAATAATAAAAAGATATTAATAAACATTACAGAAATAAATAGAAATAGTCGGCAGCTGCACGTCATGACTGTGACAAGCAGGCTTCCACTCAGCATTATGCTGTGCTATGGAGGACCTACACAGCACAGCGCTGATTTTCTGTGGTCACCCAAAAAACTCGTACA
This sequence comes from Conistra vaccinii, assembly GCA_948150665.1. NCBI lineage: Eukaryota > Metazoa > Arthropoda > Insecta > Lepidoptera > Noctuidae > Conistra > Conistra vaccinii. The sequence continues at coordinate 3,694,069 of OX411324.1, forward strand.
GAAATCAAGTCAGGTTCAGTGATTTGCTTGGACATAATATACATATAGGTAACAAAATAAAATAAACAGAATATATACTTGGAATATGATACAATCAATCTTCCTAGCCTTTTTCCCAACTATCTTGGGGTCGGCTTCCAGTCTTACCGGTTGCAGCTGAATACCAGTATTTTACATGGAGCGACTGCCTATCTGACCTCCACAACCCAGTTACTGGGTAATACGATACCCCTTGGTAAGACTGGTGTCAAACTTTCGGGCTTCTGACGACACAACTCTCTGGGCTCTTCTTTCTGGGATTTTGGGCTTGGAATATGATAGAACCGAACAAAATTACCCAAACCCCTTTTAACGCCAATGGGCGTTTAGTGTCCGTCAATGCCTTAATATCTACATTTTTTATGTGGTTCGTTCTTCTCGCTTTCCTGTAATCTAAATATAAATCTTAAAAATATAAATAATTAAATCTGTGGGAGTAAAAAGGGACGGAAGTGTGTCACAGGGAGTCGGAGAAGCGTGAGCTATTTGATTTGACCAATAAGCGCGCGCAGTGCTACAGTTGGTCGTCAGAAACAACCTTAACGAGTTATGTGTGTTGAATATTGCTTTTTACCTACTAAGGAGAGATATCAGATGCGACCACTGTGACAGTCACTCGTTTAAAATAAAACAAGGTTAATGCTTTTAGTGTCGATTTAAAATACAAGCCTAAGAGTATCATGAGCCCTTAAGACATTCACAAAGAATTCACACTCAAAGTTACAAAACAGTCATTATGACTTTGCTAGAATGAGAAATCAGAAAAATTATTCTTAACAAAAATAAACTGCAATTACTATCCATCTGCAACAAAAAAACGGGGCAGTCTGGGACTGCCGATTGAAGTGAAAACTAAGTAACGCTATCTAACGAAAATGTTAGAAATTTATGTCGCTTGCTGTCAGTACAAGAACGATAGCTCCATTAAAACAAATACAAAAAAAAATAAGACAGAGTGCGCTGTCAACAAAAACATTAACGTTGTGCATTTCTACTCTCCCTCCGTCTTACGAGTTTTCGATCAGGTCACGTGTCCTGACGCGAGTTTAACATTTTTTACTCATCCCAAAAAAAGTGCACAACGATGCTAAAGAAGTTTTCACTTCAGTGATAATGGCAATTTTCTCTTTTTCCATTCTTTGGCAAAGAACTTTTCCGAGTATATAGAAAGATAGTGTGGGTATAGATGAATCAAATGATTCTGAGAAATAATTACAAAGGCCTCATTATTTCATTACCGAATTAATCATAATAGGAAGCCTCTTAAAACGAGGAATATTAATTTCCCATTTCCAATTTCCCTAGGGAGAATTAGGAACAATTTTCTCCTGCTAAATAATTCAATATCCCAAGGTCGTATACCCTTATTAATAGTAGGATAAACAACCGTGATGATAATTGAAAAGTATCATGTTTTAAGTATTATTCTAACTAATTTATGAATGCGAAACTGAGTTTGTTTGTTCGTTTGTTTGTTTGTTACGCTTTTACGCTAAAACGGCTGTACAGATTTGAATGAAATTTGGCACATGGGTAGACCATGACCTGAGTTAGAACATAGAATACTTTTATCCCGATATTCCTACGGGATCGAGACTTGTGAGTGAAACCGTGGGGCACAGCTAGTAGAATTATATTTTTCTAATTAAGCTCAAGAATTTAACGTCACTTTTGTTTTTGAACTCATTAATTACAAAAATGTTTAATCAAAATTATAGATTTTACATGATTCTAAATTATAGTCATGGAAACTCGAAAATTACGAAAGATTAAGCTGCGTAACTTTTCTTGCTTATAATTACATCGTATTCTCTCGAGAGAAACCGCGGCAAGGAGCAATAGCGTCATAAATTATTCGAGGGGCTGAAATCTGGGCCGGCGCCAATTAGCCCAAGTATTTCGTTGCACTCCTGCTAAAACCCGTCAAAAGTAGAAACTAAATCGATGAGAACTTCTTCTAGGTTCGGCTCGCTACGATCCCAATTTAGGAAATAACTAGGCTGGAAAACTGTCTCGAGAATATCTAAACTTGTTCGGTTTACCTGATTGCCAAAAGTTTAAACCGAAAGTTGAAATATTAGGAATGGTTTACCCGAGTTTTGCGAAATCAAAGGAAAGGATAAGGATCAATTAACTTCAATCAATCTGTCTAGCCTTTTCCCAACTACATTGGGGTCGGCTTCCAGTTTAACTGGATGCAGCTGAATATGAAAATTTTACATGGATATGAGCGACTGCCTATCTGACCTCCACAGCCCAGTAACTGGGTAATACGATACCCCTTGGTAAGACTGGTTGTCAGACTTTCGGGCTTCTGAGGACCCGTAACGACTGTCAAAGATCCACAAATGACAGCCGGGACCAACAGCTCAACGTGTAACAATTAAATTAAAATACGTTATTTAACATAGTTTTTACAATGGTTTTTACACGGACAAGATAATAAAAGAAATCCGTAACACGATTTCCCCCAGAAAATGCTAAGGAATTCTGGTCCTTCTTTATTGCTGCTGTAAAAAAGCTGCCTCTCGCTTCGACACATTTATTCCAATCTGTCACGGCTCATAAAAACGTTGAGAATACTCGTTTACATAGTCGAAAATCGTACAATACGTGTTCACCTTCCGCATATTTAAAACCGAAACGTGATACGAAACTCAACTCTACTGCGATGACGGAAAAAAATCGTGTCTAGAGTCACCCCGTTCAGATAAAACGTCATTTGGAAGCAGCAGTAAAAAGTTGTAAAATTGTCAGTCTGGATATCGTCAGAACCAAATGTTCTCGATACACCGAGACACGATTCGATTCGAATAATCGTTCCCTTGGGCAGATCCGTCATCAATATTTCAAGGGGTATCGAATGCGAGCTCCCGATTTGCTCGTTCGTTCCTTTCCTCAAATGTGTGGAGCTGATTGGTTTGATCCTTCACTCATTTGAGTGGGAGAAACTTTTAGAGAATTCTTTTTTCCGGGAACTTTATGGGGAATACTCACAGTTATCGCTTGTTTTTACAAATCCGTGATTTGATGAAAAGACATTTCGCAAAATAAAAGCTTACTTTTGACAACCGTAACCTACACGAAACTAATATGGTTCTTAAAAATATGTACAGCAGTATACATTTCTGGAAATTCAAGGCGTACTTTATTACGGTATAAGCTGCTTATCTTCCAGAGCAAGCTGCAAGAGACAACTGAGGACATAAGTCAATATAATGTCCGTAAACAGGAACCAGCAACTTGTCTGTATTTATGCTAATCTGAACATCCAGCGGTATAATTGCTGAACATAACTTGAACTTTACTGTTTGGTTCGCAGTCTTAAAATTTACGCGTTGCATAGTTTGTTAAGTCGTTTTATTGGGGTTTATTTATGTAACAAAATTATAATAACCAGTTTTCATTCTTTTTTTTTATTGAAGAATTCTGAAGAGAACTTTATTATTCAATGGCAAGTAAAGCACAACGAATTGAGTTTATAAAATGCTATTTTCTATAGTCTGAGAAAAGATGAGAATCCTGCTGTTTATCTTACGTGCTTGTTGGGCCATGCAGTCAAAAAGTAAAGCATAATATTCCTCGCTCATAATATAAATATACTTTCTTATCCCTACACGAAAAAGTAATAATATTATATCATAGTGTTATAACAGTATTAAAAATATAAGAAATATCTCCGACCACAGCGTCATACAGTTGCAGTTCTTTTTAATAAAACTGAAATGGACTTGATTTATACGTGTTTTGTCTGGTTGAAACAAGATGGCGTCCGTAATATCTGCATGAAACTGGTTAGATCCGGTTTCCGAGCGCAATTTTTCGCTTTTACCCACTATCTAGCAGTTTAAGGCAGGCAGTTAGAGAAGGAATCATTTTTAAGGCCGGTCGCTGTGCAATTTTGCGATATATTATTTTTCTTTTTCAGACTAGTTTTCAATCTAGGTTCCGCTCGTGTGGCTTTATGAGAGCGACAGATCAAAGGGATATGAAATTAAATGTGTTTTGCTCTTCTTCAATACACACAGAATACGCATAAGCTTTCGTTTTCAAGAATAAACGATAAAGCAATACCAAAACCATTTCAACTAGTAAATTAGTAGATACTAATTATTATAGTCTGATATTCAGTGTGAAAATTTTGCAACAATTTTATAATATTCCGTAAAATGGCAAATACCAGGTCCGTATCTACTATTTACCTATTTAATTAAACATAAGCTTTGTCTAGTGTCAAAACAAACTCCCATTTCATTTACCTGACAAGCGCTTAATGAACTATATGAACTAATAATTCGCTAGATAAAAGGGAAGCTGTTCTACAAAGCAGAACTTTTCAATATCGTGTCGCTACATATTTTAGTAGAAGACGGTAACTTGTCGAACTTATCTCGGGAGGAAATAGTGTTGGGCGAATGTTTTTGTCGATATCGATACTCAACTAGGTTTTTTGCTATTATTTCAGGAACCTAAATGAGGACGGAGGCATGAAAGTAGAGGAATACGTTCCTTACGAAACATGTGGTGTAACTATGAATGAAAGACTGAGGAATGGAGTGGTAAAGCAAAATTGCGTTTTAAAAGAAGATGTAGTGACAACAATTTTAAAGTTTGGTCATGTTGAGAGGATGAATGAAAGGCAACTAACAAAACGTATTTACAACAGACTCCATGAGTAGGCGAGAGTAGGCGAGAGTTTATGTATGTATGTATGTATGTAGGTTTAGGGACCTAGATAAACACTTCATTACGTTTACTTAAAGGTATCTTAAGTTGGTACTTAGAAAGCCTTTGGATATTTATGCTACTAATGAAGAAAGCTGTTCAATGAAGAAATAGTTATATAAAGCCGCACGTGACTGGTAACAAAACCAATATAAAAGGTGGCATTCTATTAAAACTTCGTACTAAACTAGGCCAGCTCAAGGTCAAAGTGTTGCCACTTATATGCGGTCGACTGCACAAACGTGATATTAAACCAGTTATAAGTATAAAATAAATATCTAAGCTTCTTGACTGCATCTTTTAATTAATCATCATCATCATCATCATCATTTCAGACGAAAGACATCCACTGCTGAATATAGGCCTCCTTGGGGGATGCCACTACGACCAATTCTGTGCTTCCCGCATCCAGCGGATTCCTGCAACCTTGACCAAGTCATCGGTCCACTTTGTGGGAGGCCTTACCACGTTATGTCTTCCGGTACGCGGTCGTCACTCCAGAACCTTTCGCCCCATCGCGCATCGGCCATCTGTTCTGTGAGCAATGTGCCCTGCCGACTGCCACTTAAGTTTGGCAATTCTTCGGGCTATGTCGGTTACCTTAGTTCTCGGATCTCTTCATTTCTGATTCAATCACGTAGGGAAATTTTTGGCAAAGTTTCCTTTGCCCTTATAAATAATCATTTATGGTGTAACATAATTTTTATACCTACTGTATAACATTAAATGGATGTTATCTTAATTCTTCTCATTTGTTTTTTTGTCAAACAAATACAATGAATCTGTATTGGTTTGGGATAATTTGATTCCATTTCTGACAAACTTTTTTAGGTAAGTAACTTTCATTGACTCCACGGACACTCTAAAAATGCCATCAGCCGGGTACAAATTCAGAGTCTGGGCTGCTACTGAGAAGCGAGCTAGCGGGCGACCACTAGATTAACGGAACAGTCAATTTATAAAAAAATATTTTATACTTTTGTACAGAAAAGACCATTTCAGACACCAATCTACATGGTCTTTACATGATCTGACCAAGATTATGTCTGGACTTTAAAGAAACTGTGACCGCTGTTTGTTTCTGTCTTTCTTTTCAGAGTAGTCAGAAAGGAAACGCCGACCTCGTCTAGTTATACTCTCCGGCTCATAGGGTCAGAAACAGTTTACTTACAAACTACAGTATTAACAAAAAATAAACCATAAGGCGTCGTCCTAATTGGAAAACGATCTTACGAGTTAACGATGCGATTTTGTCGCACAATAAAAATGCTCGTGCGATGGTCTAATAGGTGTCCTAATAACTCGCGCGATGGCCATCACGCGGTGCCGCCGCGTTGCTGTGCACTCAAAAGAGATTTGTAGCTTTGATTGCACGATCGCACGATCAAACCCATCGTGCGATCGTTATAGGATTTCCTGTTCTCGCGCAATGACTTGCAAGCTTCATTTAAGATACTCTAAAGAAATGTGTGTGTTTAATCTCGTCATGCGACGAAATAAATAAAAAAACAATTAAATAAGTTTAATACAAGAGTAACTCAACTCATCATCATCATCAGCCTATTAATGTTCCCACTGCTGGGACACAGGCCTCCTCTCTGTGGGATCCCGTGGGCTGTAATCTACCAGGTGGGCCTAGTGCGGGTTGGTAGATGTCACATGTCTTCGAATTTTTGGGTTCTAAGACATGCCGGTTTCCTCACGATATTTTCCTTCACCGTTTTGAGAGCAGTGGTGATGAAATTATTTACACAAAGTAAAGCGCCTGCTTCAGTTTGAACCCACGACCTACAACTCGTAAGTCGGGGCCGTTACCACTGGGCCACCACTGCTCTTGCACTCAACTCATAAATAGACAAATTCATAAAATCGCTGCATAGTTTGCTCGATCCTACCAATTAGGACGATGCCTGATACTTTTATGAATACCTTTAGTGTCATCGATATTCTTGTCAAATTATATCGACATTCGTCACTCCCCCTGACGCCACCATGTATTTCACCCATTTAGTACGTATACGGAACTTCGTCCCAAATCTTCGGAAATAAACTCTACTTATCCAGAGTGTACTTGAGAACAAAATTTATGTGACTATCTTCGGACCTTTTTCAATCTCTGCTACCACCAGCCTTTTATATTGAGTCTCATCTATTCATATTGACCCTTGCTGACCCTATAGATACGGTCAGGAGGTACCCCAAAATAAGTATTGGTTATGACGGTTATCGATAAAATCAGGGCTGGCCTTTCAATGGTATCGAGAATCGAATCAGATATTAGTATTGATCGCGATGCAAGTCCGGTAAAGTTTCTCTCGAAAGTTGCTCCAGTTGTTTGAATCATTTGAACGGGCGATAAAAAGTTTGCCGCTTTTAATGTCTTGATTTTATAATTGCTTTGAAAATTGGTCCTTTTGAACGCTCTATTATTTTTGTTTTGACATACATATACATAATATACATACATAAACTCAAGCCATCTTCTTAGGCAGAAACTACAGAACGCCATCTGCTACGATCCTTTCATACTTATTTTTGCTTAGTTTACGTTCATACATCTGGTCATACACGCACGCTGATTGCAAGTACTACGCAACTGACCTTTCTGAAGAACATCACCAATAAGGTTACTATTATGTCCTTCTGTGAGAGCAGTGGTGGCCCAGTGGTAACGGCCCGGACTTACGAGGTTGTGGTATCGAAGCAAAACCGGCGCTTTACTTTGTGTAAATAATTTTCTCCTCTTAAAAAATATTATTGATTCCAAACAAAACACGAAAGAAAATTACATAAATGTAAATTTAACTGACATTTTAATTAAGTGTTTAATTAAGTGATTTTAGAATGAAAACCAATCAATTATTGTTTTATAGAAATTCCATTGGCGTAAGAATCATGTACTGAATCCATGGTAACAGTTTACGCGTCGATGTCCCTGCCACCCTGTATGTAAGGGATTAAAAAAAAAGACGTGTGGCACTCGGGGACTGCCGCAGCAAAGCTATTGCATAGCATTTTTTATCAACTTATGCAATTGTAAATTATTAACCCGAATACAAGAAATAGCAATGATGACATTGACAGGAACTGTTATTCACATTAATAGTTTTTAAAACTTGACACAACGTAATGGGAACATCAAACTAATAAAAAGGTTTTAATTTAACTATTAATAGTCAAGGATCATTCGTCTAAGTAAATTTGAACTTTATTGTCAAACAGTTAAACATAATTTTCAATACAACACTCTCGTATCATTCGTCTAAGTAAATTTGAACTTTGTTGTCAAACAGTTAAACATAATTTTCAATACAAAACACTCTCCTTAGGTTCAGGTATTTTCGTTACGGAATTTCTGGGTTAGGTCTCCACGCTCAAGGCCCGCGATAGAAGCTATGCAATAGCTTATAAGCTAATAAATAAAAATAAGTAAATAAATCAAAGTAAACCCCTTGTACTTGTATTATAACAACTATCTTTCGGTAAGAAATTACAAAAATACAATCAAAAATAACATTTTGAACTCGCCTAAAAACACATCGAACCTTTAACTTGACCCTTTCAAAGTGAAAAGCTATTGGCAAATCTTTTAACCCAACTGATAAAGATAAACACAACATAAGACCTTTATGTAACCTTTTGATAATTCATGAATAAGTACATCATTCATGTTGCTAAAAAAATATATGATTGATGATTTGTTGATTTCAAATTCATATACGATTTTCAACCATTAATTTTGACATAATACACGCTTAAGAAGTTCCTGCAATTTGGACATCATTACTTTAGCTGTCAAAAGTTAAATAAATAGTTGGAAAGATTATAAATAGTGTATACCCTAATGGGTAGTTTCTTTTTTAGTTACCATAATCTAACTATAAGACCTACTGTATCACCAAAAATCATACTAATAAATACTTTGACTTTGCTTAAATATTAGAGATAAAAAGTATATTTTGTCCTAACCCTGGTTATGGTCTACTCATGTGCCAAATTTTATCCAAATTCGTTTAGCCCGTTTTACCTTGAACACATAACAAATAAACGAAAAAAAATCAAATATTTTCTTTTTTCTATTATTAGTTTAGATTTACAAAGGTCAGTATACAAATATTTATAGTCTTTTAAAAAGTACTTTCGGATAGCGTGTGAACAGACCATAAACCATTGGCTTAGTTACTTCCGCCACTTTCGCAAAACGAAAAAAACAAAAGCTTAAAAAGAATAAAATAAAATGCTCCTAAATATAAAAATCTTCTAAAAACATGATTTTGTCAAGATTCTCAGCTATCATTATTATTCTCTTTATTAACCCCCGACGGAAAACGAATCTGTGTATCTGTCTGTGGCATTGTAGCTCCCAAACGGTTGAACCGATTTAGTTTTTTTTGTTTTGTTTGAAAGGTGACTTGATCGGGCGTGTTCTTAGCTATGATTCAAAAAAATCTAGTCAGCCGTTTGAAGAATATCAGGTCTTTTCTAATTGATGAATGGATTGGAGCATCTTCCACAGGTCTGATTGAGTCTAAATTTGGTAATTTGTTACTTCAATGGTATTAGAATAACATAGTAACCTTGAACTGATGATGCAGCATTACCTGGTATTTGCAGGATACCCAACTCCTCACCAACTTACAGCAGTGGTATTGTGTTTGGGCTCATTGGAATGGTCTCAATGAATAGGTTATAGATATATATTTATCAGGGTATGATAATGGAGAAGCAAAAAAAACAGGGTAAATTAGTAACTAACTTTACTGTGGGAAAAATACGTATAGCGATATAAGCGAGCCACGTGTCGATCGTAGCGTATGTACTAGTAATACGTATATAAAGTTTAAAAAGCAGGATATAAAAGTTAAATCAAAAATTTTAAAAACCCCCGACACAAACAAAATCCTTTAAAAAGTTATAAAAATAAAAGCCCTTAATATAATTTGCAGATAATATGTTGACATCGCGTCGGGGGACGGCGAATGAAAAATTGAAAATATAATTTCTACAATAGCATGCCGTCCCCCGACGCGATGTCAAAATATTATGTACAAATTATATTAAACTTAAAGGGCCAGGGCTTTTATTTTTATAACTTTTTAAAGGATTTTGTTTGTGTCGGGGGTTTTTTAATTTTTTTTGCATTTTTATTCATATTTGTTACATTTTTTAATACTTTTATAAAAAACATAAAAACAAAACAGTTAAAAATATAAAAAATTGTGGCCCATCGGCATCAGGAACACGGTCCAAGTTGCCGGTGGTCCGGGCTTTACAGAGAAGAACCTCCTCACTATGCGTGCCGGGAGTACTGCTTTCTAAATCAAGCCCTTGACCCAGGCGCGCAAGGAGAGCCTCCTGAGGTGTTGGTCGAGGCTCTCTGCTATTAGGCCATTAACCGTTACGATTATCGTTATTTTTATTTAGGGTCTTTGACATGTCTCGGGACCCTGGGGCCCCGGACCTTTGGAAAGCGTACGAGGGGCCGAAGCCAACTCGCAGAGGCCCGTAAGACGCTTTCAATGAAATGAGGCACCAACCGACGATTATCCCTGTATGTACTATGCAAGTGCACACAAGGACAACCCCCGGTTGGTGTAGGACTATTGTAGAATATGGAAACAAAGATATTGAACTATGGGTTTCGGTGGCTTAAGTTGACTGGCAACCTGGAACTATGGAAGGACTATGGCCCCTGCCTGATCAATGTTTAAATGTACTCGAATTAAATGACAGGGGGTGACTTGCACACTCAATAATAGGCCCTCGAAAACGGTCGCTAGCACAAAGTGTCGTAGCGACAAGGGGGCAACATGTCCTGAGGTGCTTATGAGGAGTGGAGCGGTATTCCACGGCTTTCAGGACAATCCCGGAAGAAACGGTCAAGATTAGTATCAGCATCTTTTTGTAATACTTCCTTCCTTCAAGCACGGTTTGCCCTTGCGAATCTCATCATCGCTTCCAAAAAATTAATTGTCATCGGAGCGTATTTAGTTTATAAGTTCTTTTTTAAGAATTCAACAAGACACCGAAGCATAATGAAAGCTATTAAAAACAATGAATACCCAATTATGATATTTTCAAGATATCCAACGAAAGGGTTGAAATTCATAAAGTAAAGGGAAATGAATTGTTTTTCGTGCGATGTCACACCAAAAAAGTGAATTCGAACCGTCGTTGAATACCAAAACGGAAACAATTTGCAATCACAGTTCCCTTCGGTGAATAAATTAGAAGTTGCCAGCATTAAATTAGAGGTTTTCGAATAATTGAGATTGTTACCAACAAGGTGGTTGGACGTGCCGCTAAATTGTAGAAACAAAATGTTTTTTTTTCACGGTTGTAACTGAAAAGTTCGGATGAAATGTGTGTCGAGGTTCGGGTAAAAATTTATTCGTTCCTAAATTTTGTTACAGCGGCAATATTACACAGTACCATTGTGATTCGAGATTATTATAACCATTTTGCATAGTCCATTTTGTAGGTACGAAATGGGTTCTAAGTAGATTATTTTCTAGTTCCTGTGAAGCGGTGAAAAATATGGTTTATAATACTTAGTTTTTTTTTGCATCGTTCACGTTCAAGACTAATTGCCTTGATTGCTCTACGTAGTCCAGATTACCTACCTTGTTAAAAAAACAACTTTACTTACCAAATTGTATGTAGCGCCATCTCCAAGATGTTTCTTGAACAAATATCAAACAGTCTGTAGCAATTATGTAGGTCCTTGGTTACCAACAGGTACGAGAAATAGTATTAATAGTTGCTGATAGATGCTACTGCATTAAAATAGTATTGAAACTTCTTAAATCGTAAGCCATAATTATCATTCATGTATTGAAATAGAAAGGGAATGATTTTATATAACTGTACGAATAATATCTCATGGATTTTATTTCTGTCAACTCTTTCAATAAGTAAGCGCCATCTAGTCACATGTGTTATAACTGTGAATCTCGAAGCTTCGCGTCTGAGGACCAAATTCATTTCAGTACCTACCGGGATACTAATGTCATCTAGTGGCAGATTTCAGATGTATATCATGGGGAGGGCTATTTTACTCTCCCGTAGGCAACGAACCCTCCGCTATGCAAACGCTTTCTTACTAGTTCTTGTGGTTTCCGAAAGATGTTGCTAGTATCAAAATAACGTTTTATTGCTATTTGCATTATCGCGTAAAATGCTTTATGTGCTTTTAGGCTGCCTGTCCACTGGTATTTTTGTCTCAGAGACCTTAGAAAGTTTATGAACAATGACTACTTAAAACTACCTACATATAAAGATTAAAAAAAAAATACATTTTACTTATTAATAACATCACTGCCTGTAATATCCGAGGGATTAGCAGGCGTGTACCGATATTACCTGCATATAGCCAGTTATGTTTAAGTCCCATGTAACAGGTACGTTTAAGGGGTAGAGTGTATAACCAGGCACATATTATGCAGACTCCGGGCTGGTATCGAGAAATTCTTGATGGAAAAACCCAATAACACGTTTCGGATCGGTAACTGCAAAACAATCAACAAATCATTCGGACAACAAAACTATGGCCACAATATTTTACACAACTTCAATACTAAAAAGTTTCAAGTTACACACTTTAAAGACACAAACGACCTATTTCCGGCTGCAACCGAACAAATCTCCGCAAACGCTTACCACATCCAAGAAATATAGCATCAGGAAAGCAAACAAAATATTTATTTATGTTTTTTTTTCCTATGTTTTTCGGGAAACATACAGCAAGGCAGGCAAATATTAATTTATTCAAGGAGAGAGGAGCTCGTGGCTAAGGAATAATAGTCGCACGGGTTGATCGATCAGGTTAAGCTAAGCTTGCCGGGATTGGTCGATGGATGGGTGACTATCTTTCCATACCGAGACCCATCGTGCCTCAGAAAGTACGTTAAGCTGTTGGTCCCGGCTGTCATTAATGAATCTTTGACAGTCGTTACAAGTTGTCAGAAGCCCGAAAGTCTGACACCAGTCTTACCAAGTGGTATCGTATTACCCCGTTACTGTTCGGTAGGTAGTCGCTCCATGTAAAATACTAATATTCGGCTGCATCCGGTTAGACTGGAAGCTGACCCCAATATAGTTCGGAAAAGGCGGCAGATTGATTTTGACAGTCAGGGAAATTAATTCTTAAGCAAATTGAAACCCTACGTCAATTTGGAATGACAGTTGTGATTTGAACAAACGGACCATTTATTTTGGTAATCAACTTGATAAACAATTAATTTTCCCGTCTTAACGTTTTAATCGGAAGTAGACAAAGAATTTTTTTTATCGTCTTTGTCGTATAATTTATATTAGTAAACGGTATTATCGACACTGATTATATATCAGTACTTGTTTTTAAGGTTCCGCACCCTATTGCTGCCTCCGCTGTTCGTCCGTCTGTTTGTCAGCGGGCTGTATCTCATAAACCGTAATAGGTAAACAGTTGATATTTTCACAGACTGTGTTTCTATTGCCGCTATAACATCAAAAATAAAAATTAAATTAGAAATTAAAGAGGGTCCCCAAACAAAAAAACGTTTTTTCGGCGTTTTTAACTAAACACTGTACGATACCCTTCGTGTGTCAGTTCGACTCGCTCTTGGCCGGTTTTTTTTAGCATACAACAAAAATATCAAAATAAAACATACTCGTTTATAGGTTTATATTATATTGTACAAAATATAAATTATTTACATAAAGTATAAAACGCAGAGACACACGACCGCACGCCCATTTTATCTGGCGTTCGATGTGTCAACACTTGAACGGTGTCCAAGTACACTCAGGTTTGGCACCGAAACACGCGGTTTCATTTCCTCCTGACCTCGTTGGGATCCTGGCAAAGCGGATGATTAGTCGGTTGCACCCCTGAATTGTGTACGCGCGTTTTGATTTACATTTACTGAAGGGTGGGCAGTGAGAAGTTATTGTGTTACGTCCTTTGTTGGCCGGTTTTATTTAGTTTTGTGATGTTTTGGGTGGTTTAACAGGGGTCGAATGTATAGTCAGTGACTGGGTTAAGGGGGCACTTGAGTTGCTAATACAGTTTTAATTTCATTGCTTGCCAAAGTGATACGTCCTTCCTTTTCACATGCATAATTATTCATTCATTCGCACTAGTGCGAAAAAAATATTATCATTTTTTTGTTTAGTGTTATTTAAATTAAAATAATATTAAGTTCCTCAACTCTTCAAAAGAATTTTGAGCTGGTCCCCCTCTTTTTCAGCTAGGTACCAATGAAATACTGGAACATAATAATAATCACAATTCGGTAAAAATCGATTAGAGCATCGCACAATGATTATTGTTATAGCGGTCCCGCATCATGAGGACTTCGTGAAAGCTGAAAAAGATAAGCAGATTAAGTATCTTGACTTGCCTTGCGAGGTTGTCGATTTAAGGGATATGTATATAGTAGTCATTGTGCCGATAGTCGTGACGGCCGATGGCATAATAGCCAAGAGCCTCGACCAACACCTGAGAAGGCTCACGTTTGGCAGCTGGATAAAGGGTTTGATACAGAAAGCGGTACTTCTGAACACGGCGCGTCTCGTTAGGAGGTTCCTCTCTCAGGAACTCTGACCACCAGAGGTTGGACCCTGTTCCCGATACCGGTGGGCTACTATTTTTTTATGTTTTTTTTTTAAATAAAAATATTAAAAAATATATATTATAATATGTTTATAAATGAAAATAAATGAAATAACAATTCTACCTATTTTATCGCTGGCAGCATCTAATGACACCATTATTTACTAAACTAGGAAGAGACAAGTCCAGCTAATAATAAATCACAGTGCGAACTACGAAGATTTTATTATTCGTAGAGTGCGAAGAATTTACGTTTGCTCGCGTGGATTAATTACTTTATAATATTTTAGTAGTACTTCAGGTTTTAATCTAGTCAGAAAAAAATTACGTGGTCATTTTGGGTGAACAGGTCATGTATCTATACCTCTGCCTAAACCTTCGGGCATTACACGCGTGATGTTTTATGTATGTTATAAAAATCACGTAAATTGTATAAAATGGTTCTCGAGTTATAAAAGCACTAACAGATAGACAGACAAAAAGATGTTGTGTTTTATCATTTTTAAGAATACATAGTTTCTCATCAGCTTTGATTTTTATTCTTTTGAGCTTAAATAAAAACAACACAAAGCTTTGCAACAAAAAAAAGGGCTTTTAAGTTTCAAAGAGTTACGTCAAGAACAATTTTTTCTTGAACTAGCTTTATTTATTCTTCCTTCTTACAAAAAAATTACAAAAAGATTCTAAAACATTTTATTAGGTACTTTTAAAGATTTTTAGAGATAACGAAAAGGCAGTGTATAGAGTGCCACCATTGGCACTCTATCCCTATCGGATAAAGTGCCACTGCAGGCACCCTAGTAACACCGCCTCGGCCCGGCTCAAGTGCCGCAAGCATTGGATTGTCATTGTCACTGTCACTAAGTCACGTCACTTGGTATTTTGTTTGATTGTCGAGGTTAGATCGCTGTAAAACACCACATTCCCAAAACATTACATTCTCTTGTCCCTAAACGGACCCTGGCACTTCGCCGGCCGCTACCGCGGCACCGCTCGCTACGCTCGCTCGGCTCGTGCGTTGTGTGGTCACAGTTCTAACCTAACCTAACCTAAATAACAAGTGACAGTGACAATGCAACGCTCACGGCACCCTAGCCGGGTCGAGGCAGTGACACTAGAGTGCCACAAGAAACTCGCGGCACTCTATACACTTCGTAACGAAAATAACTTTCAAAATAAAACAAACAGCCCCCCAATTACGCAATGCACGATTAATTTTAAATTGAAACCAATTGAAAAAGATTGCCAGTCCATTGCTTCATAAGTTCGACAAATAAAATGTGCTCAATATTTTTTTGTCGAACTTATGACGCAATGGACTGGCAATCTTTTTCAATTGGTTTCAATTTAAAATTGATCGTGCATTACGTAATTAGGGTGCTGATCTATGATCTCGTCAACTCGATAGCAGCTTAGTTTATTTTTAACGGTTCCGTTTAGAAGCACTTTTGCCGTCAAATCTGTCGCTTGCAGAAGGTTGAGCACTGAAAAGGCAAGAAAAAAAATGTATAATTTTGCACAAACTTTCTAGTCTGTGCTAAACTGCCAAAGAGCAGTGGTGGCCCAGTGGTATCGACCCCGACTTACGAGTTGTAGGTCGTGGGTTCGAACCCAAGCAGGAGCTTTACTTTGTGTAAATAATCTACCAACCCGCACTGGGCCCGCGTGGTAGATTACAGCCCACTCCCTCTTACAATGAGGAGGCCTGTGTGGCTGTGTCCCAGCAGTGGGAACATTAATAGGCTCATTATGTATGTACATAATGTAGAAGCCAATACACTGGAGAGCAAAGGCCTCTTCTAAGACAGAGAAGGCACGAGCATTGATTACCACGCCTGCTCAAGACCAGTTGGTGATTTCAGACTAATATTAACTATAAGTCCAGATTTTATCACGATGTTTTCCTTCACCGATGTCTGTAATGTCCAAAACAAACTCGGAAAATGCATATTAGAGGACGATGAAGACATAGAATGGGCGCGTAGGGCCTTGTCGGTTAGAGCGAACATGCTGGCTCGCAGGTTTACTCGTTGTTCAGTAAACGTTAAAATTACTCTTTTCAGAGCATACTGCACTTCGTTTTACATGAGCAGCCTGTGGGTTAAATATACTCAAAGATCGTACAATGCCCTACGCGTGCAATACGAGTACAACAGCGCGTTCAGGGTGCTGTTGAGGCTGCCCCGCTACTGCAGCGCTTCAGGGTCGCGGATGCACATGTGGACTGTTTCTTTGCCACAATGCGTAAGCGCTGTGCGTCCCTGGTGCGTGGGGTGTGGGGCAGCAACAACAGTATACTGTCCCTAATTTCGAGCAGGCTAGACTGTCTGTACGTGAATCGCTGCTGCGCCATTTCCCATGGAATGGTATAGCCGCGGTGAAGCGTCGGACAGTGCTGCTTGCTCAGCAATCTGTGTAGGTATTTATATATAGAATAGACACACACACACATACATTTATTACTAACATAGGATGGTTACTTGTTAATAAAAATAAATTGATTGATTGATTGATTGATTGATATTAATTAAAAAGTCACTTGCCCGGATTTGAATTTACAACCCCGTGCATGAGAGAAAAGGTCGTGACCACTGAGCAATCACGACAAATAAAGAGCCATTATAAAACTGGCTAATTCATACTAATCTCTACTCAAATCTATGTAGCCTCTAAGCATCATTATAAATAAAATACGAATCCTTTAGTAAACTTCAAAGACAGCCTCACATAACACGCCAAGACTAACAAAGTACCCACGAGACACACAATTCTTTATAACTACAATCCTTACACCTACACCCTCTATGATTAACAGTCTCATTCCTCACCCAGAGAAGCTAATGATGCCATTCTTTGTTACACTATATAGCCGGCCAATGTTGAAAACGGCCATAATTTACGGCCGTATCGCCTCAGTCCACTCGCGTTGATCCCGGTAACGTATCGGCCGCTATTCACTCTTACGAGCTCATTTACCATACTAACCGGGGTGATAAGAATTTAAAATAATATGGTTAAACTGTTAAAGTTTGAACAGAATTTTTAAAGGTTTTTATGTGAATCTTCTTATGCGGCGATTCGATAATGGGAACTTTGAGAGTGAAATTTCAAGGAAGATGTTTTTGTTACATCTGCACAAACATAAGGCTGCCTGTCCATTGAAGCGGAGCGAGGCTACGGAGCGGGGCGGGGCAGCGGAGTGGAGCGCAGTTACGGACAGTGTCTGTCCATTGATGCGGAGCGAGTTAGCGGAGCGGAGTTACTGACTGTGTGGAGCGAGGTAGTGGGGCGGAGTTGCGGACTGTGCGGAGCTAGGCCGAGCTCACGCGATGAGTAATGACGACGATTTCTCCGCTCCGCTTCCCCGGTTCGCTTCTCCACTCCGCTTCCCCGCTCCGTTTCTCCGCTCCGCTTCGCGGTTTTGTATGAACTTTTAAACTAGTTCGCAAATCCTCGTCCACTGAAGCGGAGCGGAGATTTTATGCAACTACATTGGTTAGGCTGCCTGTCCACTGGAGTGGAGAGGAGAGGAGAGGCGCGGAGATGTGCCAATATTAACCAATAGAATCGCAACTCTGGAGCGGAGTTTTGATTCTATTGGTTAATATTGTTAACTTTAATATTGGCACAGCTCCGCTACGCTCCTCTCCTCTCCGCTCCAGTGGACAGGCAGCCTTAATGTTCAAATCCAGTTACAATTCTGCTCATTCCACAAGTTAAAACAAGAGTGAAGGGAAGTTAACATACGTGCCACGTATAAATAGCGAGGGTGACGAACTGACGACATCTCGACATGCTCTTTGAGATACGACGGACATGCCTTATGCATAATCAGTGATCTATTCAACCCTAAGACTTTACATAAATATACATATACATACATACACATGGTTCTATGTATAAGGATAATGTGCAGTTTTGAGAGGATATTTCTTGTTTTTAGGGTTCCGTACTTACAAAGGAAAAATGGAATCCTTAGAGGATTACTCGTGTGTGTCTGTCCGTCTGTCACAGCCAATTTGCTCCGAATCTAATGGACCGATTAAGTTTAAATTTGGTACACATATGTATTTCTGCAACCAACCAACGAAATGAATCTTTAAGATGGGGGTCGCATTTGGGGGGTAAATAAGAACATAAAAAAAGTTGTGGAAACTGTACAGTCTGACATAAATATTATCAAATGAAATGGCTTGTTACGAGAATCTCAAATATTTTTCTTTCATACCTAACTTTAAATTAAACACTTTAAAAGATATTTAAGAAAATAGATGAAAATTGCCCATTGGGCGCCTTTATTACCAAAACACCTAACATTTTGAAAAAAATACAGAGAATCGTTTTTTACTCACTGATACAGGAAAACCTATAAGAAGTCTATGGTCTTAAATGTTTTTCAACTACAATGTTATGTTTGTTCTTGGGATAAATTCATCCCAACTACGGAACCCTTCATTGTGCGTGGTCCGACACGCACTTCACCGGTTTTTTCTTTTAGGCGTAGTGCTCTTTTTTGTAAAACTTTTATAAATGTTACGTTGTATGTTGTGATTACCGTACTTTTGTGATTATGTGCTATCCCAGTAACTAATAATCACACTTTGACAAGCTAAATTTTATTATTGCCACTATTTCATGAATTTTCCTTCAGAAAAAAATGGCCGCTGTCGCCAAATATGCAGGCGAAGTAGCCAGTTAATACTGGTTACTGATTATTATACGGTGTACATGAAAACAATACGTTCAGCCATGCTTCTACTCCAACAATCTAAAACCACGGTCCCACGGCCTGTCGAGGCCTGTCGCGGCCCGGCGTGCGGCCACGCCCGTCGAGGCCTGTAGCGGCTTGCGCGCGGCCATATCTATCGAGGTCTGTCGAGGCTCTTGCTGAGCATTTCCACCACAGGCCTTATCGAATCGTCGGTTTCCACGACCTGGCCTGGCACAATTTGGCCTGTGAGAAAGCGGGCCGTGGGACCGCAGTTTCATTAACCGCTAGTCTCAGTGAAATCAGATACAGCAAAGTTACATTTTATTATTAAAGACACAAAGAAGAAGGAACGTAAACTAAACCAAACCACTTTATGACAGCAATTTTAATTTTAATACGTGAAAACCACGTATTAAGTGTTTATTAACAATCATGAGTGGGTCATAAAACAGAATTAACACAGTATTCGTTGGGTTTAACTATAGTTGCAGCACTAAGTAGGAAAATACAGAAGGTTAACTACAAAAAAATACTATGAAAGTAGATTCAGCAGTTTTGAGAGTTCTGGGAGCAGTAGTGGCCCAGTGGTAACGTCCGCGACTGACCCAGTTGTAGGTTGTAGGCTCGAACCCTGACATGCGTTTTACTTTGTGTAAATTATTTCACCTCTGCTCTCAAAACGGTAAAGGAAAACATCGTGAGGAAACCGGCATGTCCTAGAACCAACAATTTCGGAGACATGTGACATCTACCAACCCACACTCTCATAAGCTCTGTGGACAAGGGGCTTTTGTAAAGCTGGAACTCTACTCTCTCTGGTATGATTTGTGGGCAAAAGGCTTTTAGGCTGAATGATGATGATGACTTCAGTGTTACAATTATACGTTAAGTAAAATTGTGCTCTCTAGCGCGAGAGAAGTGGTGCGGATGGTTTTTATTTGTTTTTTTTTATTGTAGGGCTTATCGCAGGTCAATTTACGATGGTGTCGTTTAACCGAGCTATCCTGTCGTGCCTTAACAAATTAATGCCTTCAACCAGGGAAAAAACTTATAAACGAAGCGACTACACGCAAAAGGCGCCCTCTGTGGGGTACAAACTCGGCTTAAGGCATCGAAGGGGGAGGGCAGCAAGGTAGAGGCTGGAAAATGTTGTTTTTTAAATAATTAAGTAGTGTCGTCATCGTATATAGATAATATTTGCACTAAATAACATCGTAATTACCTATTACGGACCCATCAAAAAATGTAAACAAACTCGGTAATGAAAAAACGTGTTGTTGTGTAATTTTGAGTTTTGTGTGTGTTTTGTGTATGTAATCGATGGTAAGTAATTTATTTTATATTCTATATTAGTTATTGTATAATAAAAATGTATATTACAGAAAAAAAAAGAGTTCAATATTTTTATTCAACTAAATAATGTTACGTAATGATACGGATACCTATTTATTGAATTTTTTAATTATTTGTGTTTTTATTTATTGTGTTTATCCGTAAAAAAATGGTTTTGACCGATAGTATATGTATTCATAATGTATCCTGCGAAATTTCATGTGAATCGAACCAGTAGTTTTATTATAAATCATCAAAACAATGGACAAAGGAATTTCTGATAAGAATCTGATAAGAATGTTTATTTATCAATACTAGCGTTCGCTTACAAAGATTCTAAGTATTATAAAAAATCCTTTGTCTAATCAGGTACTAAAACCATTAACGATAAGACTATTTACGTAACAAAAAGCTCTCAGATTTTGTTTATGTTAGCGCGCTATTATCTCCGACGCGCCGCGAGCGGTCTCCGGTACTTAATGGTATGTGCGGGCGGGTACGTTCGATGCGCAAGGGTTAAGGGCCTGTGCACATCATGTTGTTTAAACGCGCCGTCGACGCGCGTTATAGAAACGCGCGTCGACGGCGCGCTTTTATCAAAGTGCAAATACAAACGCGCCGTTATAAAACGTGGTGTGCATAGGCCCTAAGAAGTGGTTGTGATGCCATTGCCTTGCACAAGTACCTATATAATGTGGGTTACAATGCCAGACAAAATAAAAAGGGAAATATTTGACAGATCCTCTTCAAACTTTCTACACTTCTAATGATGCACATTTTTTTGAATAATTCAGCCTCTGTTTAACTTTCCGGTCTTGTCTCTCAAAGTTGATCGTAGTAACTAAGCCAGGTTATCACCTGGTATCAAGGTTCAAAAAAAAGCCGCAATCATTTTTTTGAGGTTCGATAAAATACATGCCAAATAACAATGCCCTTACATTTTCACGAACGGAGTTGGCCTACTGTTTCTCTTTTCATAAATCACAGCTACATTGAAGTCATAAAATATAATAATTAACGAAGAGATTGTAAAACTTGAGCTTGTATTGTATATATTATGAAATTGGTATAATGGGTATTATATGTAGAGTATTCTACTTTAGTAATAGTTTGCTCTAGAAATAAATTAGTTTTCTTAAATAATGCTAATGAGAAAAGTGGAAGTTTTAAGTAGAATTGGAAACTTCTTTCGTTTTAATTACTTATACTAACCTACCTTGCTGTAAACATAATATTATTGTTACAATTTACGTTCAGCAAAATGCTTGCTTACAGTCTAATTCTTTTTACCCGACTGTGACGAAGCCACAAAAGGAGTGTTATGTATTTGACTTGCATGTATGACCGTCCCTATGTTCCCTCGTTAGCTACTAAACGGGTAAGCTGATTTTACTTAATGATAAGTAGATTAGATTCGTCTTTAGTGCGTCAGTGTCACTGGGTAAATAAAAATAATAAAAAATGCTGGATTATTGGCGCAAAACTGTACTAGTTTTGAAAAAAAAAGTCCTAAATAGATCCGGAGGGGTCAAAAAATATAAACAAATTATATTTTTAAATGTAATTTGGAATGATAAATGATGAAATAACAAAAAAGTAAATATTTTTTTTTTTGTTTTTTGCGTATTTACCTATAGTTTACCACGTTTTAGCATGGCTATAGGAGTATTTGCCCTTTCCCTAATATTTCTCCGTAGAAACCCAAACAAAAGACTATGTTTGGTTTTCCGTTATTGAAATATGTTGAGGATTACGATAGATATTTTATTCAGGACGTTATCGGACTATATTTCAGTTTTTAAAATAAAAAATGCTAGAAAATCTTGGTGGGTCAATGACCATTATTGCTACGCTAAAACGCGGCAACCATAGTTAAATTTATCCTGAGTTAAAGTTTTGTAATTAGTAATTTTCCTTTTTATTAACTTTGTAATATGCCTGTGAAACAAATAGGGGTAATTTATTCAGTATCCTATCTTAACTAATTGGTGCTAGATGGCGATCCATTAATTTTAAATAATTGAATTGAGGCCAACACTTTAGCGGCAGTGAAGGGTTAACAAACTTTCTAATTTAGCTCCTGAAGTCAGTTTTTAGTTTTATATAATTTAGAGTAAAACTAAATTATGTATTGAAGTTTAGGGTTCAATTAACTTCTGAAACGATTTCCCATGTTATTTGTTTTAGTAAAGGAAATTAAGTAACTATTTTAAAAGTTTAAGGAAAGATATGTCAATCTTCTCGTTATGGTCAACAAAAACAATATGAATCGTAATAAAAGAATTATTTTATTCTAACTTTTGCACGTGATTCCACCTGCGTGTATTTTGTGTTTCATCATTTTTCAATACGAATATTCAGGGGGCCAAGTCTAGTAATTTACAAACGTTACAATGGTCTCTCCATTGTTAAATTTTGACAGATAAGCCTATGCACGGCCTTCTCCTTGTCCCAGGCTACCTACCTGTCAAGCAGTTCAGTGATGTAGGTGCATCATAGACAGACAGAGTTATGTTTACATTATTTTATACTAGCTTTTGCCCATGGCTTCGCCCGCGTGGAGGTCGGAAATTATCTCACAAAAACGTATTACAGGGATAAAAGTATTCTATATCTTAACCTAGATTATGGTCTACCCATGTGCCAAATTTCACCCAAATCTGTTCAGCGTTTTAGCGTGAAAGCGTAACAAATAAACAAACTCAGTTTTGCATCAATAATAATATAGGATTTCATGAAAGTAGGTATACAGGGTTATTTGTAAAACACCAGCAATCTCTTAAGGGGTCATTATACTCATCATTATGAAAAACTTTTACTATGGGACCAAAGTTGAAATCCGAAAAAAAAGTCAGCTGTTCCCTACATTTTGACAAGATAATAATATGAGAACGTAATTGGTAGGGAACAGCTGATTTTTTTTCGCGATTTCTACTTTGGTCCCATAGTGAAAGTTGTTCATAATGATGAGTACAATGACCCCTTAAGAGGTTGCTGGTGTTTTACAAATAACCCTGTAGATTCTGCACCAGTGCATAGATCTAAGTGAAACCTTACATTATTATTTGCATCTATCATAATAGCGGTATTAAACAGGTCTACGAACTTATTTCCGTATAAGTTTAGACCGGGAATGTCAAAACCGATTCACAACGAACTCTTTCTTGTAACTTCGTTTCCTGCCGTCACTGTCCAAACTCTCAAGAGAGGAGACCGGACCGAAATGACACCATCTCTGCTCGGCGTTCGCAAATTGAAACGGAAGGTGTCCAATAAATTCCACATTCCCCTTCAAGGAATTCGGTCGACAGTCCCTTTCGTTGTGTATGTGAATATTTTATCAAAGTTATTTTAGCATTCCGCGTGGGTATACTATACCTTTTGTTATAGTTCAGTTAAATGTTTGATTAAATCTATCACTCGCGTGTTACAAGGAATGAGAGGTTCAGAGGTTATTCCGTGATAATTTAATAATTCTATTTTATCAAAAATGGGTAGTGAAAAATTATTTATAGCATAAAAATATTGCGCGTTTACATGATAGAAGTAAAACTTCTCAGGGATGTTTGCTGATGCTCGTGTCAATTGTTTCTACGCTACGATGCGAAAGAAATGCGCTTCCCTGGTGCGCCGGGTGCGGACCAGCCCCAACAATATACTGCAGTGTATCGCGAGCAGACTGGACTGTTTGTGTGTGAATCGCTGCTGCAAGCTTTCCACATCTGTGTTGAGCGTGTAGCTGTGATTCGATAAGTGTGTAGGTTAAGTTACTAACATAGTTGTTAAGAAAGTTTACTAACATTTATATGAGTCTTGTTACTTGTATTTGAATATAAATAAAAAATAATAGTTTGGAAAATCCAAAAGTGCACGCCTCATACATAACACTCATTCATAAACGAAAAAGAATTTCAAAACATAGTTTCTAACAAAAATTAACAATTTATAACTTTTCATGAAGTCGTAATGTCAAAGACTGACAAAGATATTTACTTGGCGGTTGCTAGGCAACATCAAGACCAAGGTTGAAAATATTTAGATAAAGATATTATATTTTAGTTAGTATTTTATTAATTATAATTAAACTACTTTGAATAAAAGAGCCATTTTCAATAGGGTTCCTTCTACGGCTGAAACAAATGTATAAAAAAAAAATTGACTCAATTAATTGATTTTATCGCAAGCTACAATGTTTTCAGGGTTCATAAATTGATGGACAGGAATTTTTTTCAACTATTTTGACGCTTTTTCCATTTCTGCTGCATTAAATCAATTGTTAAAAAGTACAGTATTAATCTCCATTTAATCATCTATACAATGGTATATAAATTAAGTAGGTTCTGTGTACTAGCAGGAGTGAAACAATAAAAACAGTTACAGAAATGGGGCAAAAAAAAATTTTCGATCGTAGAGCACACTCTAATGCTTCGCATTAAGATTCGTGCAATAAAAAATATAATAATACATATTAATTTCACAACGCGTAGTACCTCAACTGATCAAATGTCGTGGCTAGATCTTAGATAGATCATTTAATGAAATAATTATCGACCGCTGGTCACATCATGATGTGGTCTGGCCAGATCATTGAATAATCAACATTTGACGATATGATCAGTTAAACGCACGACTAATTCATGATGTAGCCAAACATTAGTGATCGTAAAACACCACCATGCCAACCATGTCATGGCGGCGTCATACAACAAATCAAACAAAGTACGCAAAAAACGTCGATGGACTTTTATTGGGTTTCCAAATATGATATTACGGAAAGCAATCCACTTGGAAGTCACCGGGCAACTTAGTACTTAAAATAAGTTTTTACATATTTAAAATTTACCGCGATCAAATGGGTTAGGTTAGGTTAGAACTTTGACAAACCGCGTGCGAGCCGAGCGAGCCAAGGGAGCGGTACTTTTTTCTTTCTTTCATTCCTAAAAATAGCATGAAACATGCTTGTTTCATTTCATAAAATGGACCACTGTCTTATTATGTTTGTTATTATTCAAACGTTATCACGCCGAAACAACTAGATTTAATGCAAATAATGCAAACAACTGAAATAAACACCAAAACCAGTTCAAACTGGTTAACGATTGATAGGTTTGTGTTTACTAAGCCCAGTGTTGTTGGTAGTGTTTAAGAGGAAATCATTTTGTCGAGTAATTAATTTGATTACATTTGATTTTGGCTATAATTTGTTTAACGACTTATTTTATTATTTTCGTACAAGTTTCACAAAACCAATGGCAATAGAATGCTCCCTATTATATATTACAAGACATCTTTATCTAATCCTTCGGGGAATACAGGCATGTTATGTTTCACAAAACTAAGCTTATAAAGTCAAGAGGTTGTATTTTCATTCAAATAATAATGTAGTAAGTATAGCAGAACAGTTAATTACAGGTTACACGCTGTATATCGACGAAATTATAGAGAAGCTATTTTTATTTTCAATTTCAAATTAAAATTCGTATTCTGAACAAAATTAAACTCCTCATTGCCATCGAGCTCTTAGTTTGAAAACTCATTCTGTAATACTTTCGACGTAAGCTGAGTTACACGCTGTATATCGTAATAGAGGAGCTATTTTTTATTTTCAATTTCAAATAGAATTCGTATTCTAAACAAAATTAAACTCCTCATTGCCATCGAGCTCTCGGTTTGAAAGCTCATTCTGTAATACTTTTGACTAAGCCGAGCTGTGACAATAATAATATTTCTGACAGATAAAATAACTTTATTAAAAAACAATGATCGAAAATAGTCTTGTGTGCAATATGAAACCCACAATGTACTATCGTTTTATCCTGGGTTTTAGTCAAAACTTTCAATCTTCGTTCAGCGCACGTCTATTTTCAAAACTGTACCCCATCGCTGTAGTGTCTTATCTTTTTATTTACCAAGTTGTCCTCCGTACAAACGATCAGTGGTTTCACAGAACTTTTGCGAATGCAGAGTATTTACTTTACTTTATAATCTCATTCCAAACAAAAGATGAATTCATCTTTTCATGCTATAAATATTTACATGGCATTGATAGTATCCCAGGTGCAAAGAAACTATACCGAAAATTGGCGATTTTAGCTTTGATATCCATGATTTACTCTTTAGTGTTTAATTTTTTCAGAATTGCCTATGCATTCGCTGGGGAATTCTATACTTTAAAACCCACAGAATATTTTCTTATGTATTTTCTCAGCTGTGCTATTGATATGGGAAGATCTACTATTTGTATGTGCTACGGTATGCTATATTGTCGCACAAAAGTAGTTAAAATGGCTTTAGAAACGGATTTGTTGAACCATCCCCTTTGGAATGGATTCGATATAAAGAGGCTCAAACAAATGTACGTGGCACTTGAAGATAATCTAAGAAATGTTAGACGTCCTATGACCCGTATGGTAATTACCTAATCGATCTTAATTATTAATTATGATTTACATAATACATACTTCTCATGACCTTCCTTGTATTTTTCAGACTGTGATTAGTGTTATATGTGTAATAGCCAGAACAACGTTCGAGATCTCTTTGAAACTAGCAAAAATAAAGCAATTTGTAAGTATGTAATATTAAGATTTTTTGTTGATGGAGGCGTTCCACCATTGCAAGGCGAGGACTCTCAGAACCGTTCCCATACCGTCTCGTGTAGGAACCAACAGACGAATCATGGAAGTCAACCACACGTCATGGCACTTAATAGTTTTTCCTTAGTTGTTAGTTTGACTTTGAAAGCGTCTTTATATATCCCAGCATTTAGAACGGTTTTCGTACTCTCAGTAGTGGTCCAGTGTAAACGACTGCGACAAGTTGTAGGGTCAGTTTGAATCCAGCAGACACTTTACTTTGTGTAAATTATTACATAACTACTCCTCTCAAAACGCTGAAAGAAAACATCATGAGGAAACCGGTATGACCAAAAATTCAAAGACATGTGGCATCCACCAACTCGCACTGGACCCGCGTGGTGGACTACGTAGGCATGAGAGCTGATTATGCTACGTGTAGGAGGTACCTACTACTCTTGCTGCATCGGTCTACTGCTCCACGTTTGCGCCTCCTCGCGCCACCGGTACACTGGTACAGTGAAGCGAGGGCTCTCGCTTCTAGGTTCTAGGGCGGGGATCCAGTCAGTGCACAAGCCGCGTCGTAGGAGATCGTGCGATATCCCCTGATAGCCCAACGGCCATTGCGGTTTTTCAACATTGCGATGCTGCCGGCCGTCAAGTCTGAAGTCCACACCGGGGTCTTGTACAGGGCCATGGATCGCACGATCCCCAAGTAAAACCACCCACAGGCGTCGCTCGGGGTCTCCAGATTATGCGGTTGACCCTACTACAACCTTTGTTTGTTTTAGGGCGCAGTCGCACAAGACATTTTGGACTGGGTATCCTTTATTGGACAATCAGCCATATATCTCGCTGTGGCTGCAGCAGCGTTGGATTTGAGCGATGATAACATAAGAGACATCCAAGTTATGTGTATCGAGAAGCAAATAAGTTGCACAAGTTAGTATTACTTGCATGTTTTTCGATTATTTATTTAAAGACATAAAGATAAGACATGATTATAATTTTGAGTGCAAAGGTACAGGAAGTAAATTAACTATTTATCTTTAAATAAATTCTTAGGTTAACATTAATTTTGTATCATTTTAGTTGGTTACTTTTTCAATGATACCCAATTTAAGTTCAGTTACAAAGACTATTGCTTAAGTTTAGTGGTCAGAGGTATCAACGTTTTTTTGATGAAAGTGCTTTCTGCCAAGGGAATCACCCACATTTATTTGTTGCAGATGAACGCAGTCGCTGTGAAATACAACAATTGCTGCAACTACTAGAGCATCGTCCTCTGTGCTTCACAGTTTGGCATACTAACCCGCTCAGCATGTACCAAGTGCTCAGCTTCTTCTCTTTCTGTATCCTCAATATTATCGCTATATTGCAGATCAAAAGCTTTTATACTTAGACAGCCCGTGTAGACTTTTTAGCGGCAAAAATTATAAACTTCCACACAAACAGCAATCCCCTGTTTCACTCCTTTGAGGAATTAATTTGAACAAATACTTACGTAGTGCTCATCCCACTGGTTTGCTGAAGTCTTCTGAAAAGTCTCATGCTTCTAGACCTTGCGGTTTAGGCTATGCATTGTCTGTCCGTGAACGACTAAATTTAATATTTTAATTAAATATATGATGAAATCAAAATTCAGTTTTGAAAGAAAGCCAGAAATACAATTTGTCCTGGGTTCTACGTCCAGACTGAGGGCAGGACATCCCACATTCTCAGAACGGCACGTGCAGTCGAACCACTTGTTCCATGGCCTGCTATTGTCGTACACTGCCTGCGGCCCTAAGAAGGACAGTCTGGCCATCCAGCCATCTGCTGATCCTGTGCTGGCAGGCCCCCCACGTCTACCACGTGCTGGCACGGGCGGTACCTTTCTTACAAGTGTGTGCGAGTGCTCAAATTAGTGTAACTCTTACCTACCACCTAGCCGTGTACATCTTCTAGAATTATATGTATAAAGCTAACTTGCTAGTTTTTCCTTATCTCTCTTTAACCTAATATTCGAACCCAAGCAGGCGCTTTAGTTTGTGTAAATAATTTCATCACCACTGCTCTCAAAAACGGTGAAGGAAAACATCGTGAGGAAACCGGCATGTCTTAGAACCAAAAATTCGAAGACATGTGACATCTACCAACCCGCACTGGGCCCGCGTGGTGGATTATGGCCCACTCCCTCTTACCGGGAGGAGGCCTGTGTCCCAGCAGTGGGAACATTAATAGGCTGATGATGAGATAACCACTTTTACATTTTTTGTAAACCTGCCAAACTGCGTGACAGTTTGTCGGCAGGATTAGCGCTTGTCTTAAAACATTTGGTTTTCTAATTAAATATCTAGTAGGTACCTATACAAATAATTACTCAAATGGACGGTAAGAATATTTTGTTCAAAAATTTTTCAGTTCAGTGGTCAACCGATCACTTATTCTCCTATTATGACAATAATTAATCGGTCGAGCCGAAATAAAGCTGAAAAACTGAACTGAACTATTGAATGACATGGTCGCAACATATTATGTTGCAACCATTCCACCCAACAGCTCAGTCTTTAATTTATTCGCTAGTGTTCGCCTGCTAATTACATTATCTCCTCTCAGCCAGTCGATACTATTGAACAGTGTAGGGGTCAAATACCTATTGGTTCTTTTGCCGTAGTAATTTTTTACTGATGCTCGCACGAATTTACGTTCTCTAACACTTCTAGTATTGTAAGTGTTTTGCACATGTACTTTGAATTGGTTGTACCCAAATACCCTTACTGTCTGAATCAGTATTTTAAAATAGAAGCATTGACCATAACTTAAGGCTCCGTACACGAAAAAAACCCTGTTTCGTCAATAACTTATCTAATTGTAAGAAAACTTGAAATAATATTGAAACATTAAGTTTGTGTAACTATAAAAGTACGGTTTTCGTGGTGCTAAATCATTCGTGTCAGTCACAGCACCGGTTAATAGCTGCATCACTTTTCGCTCGCTAAAATAATATGGCTTATTTCGTCTTTGATTTACTTAATGAAGATAATCGTAAAATATTATTTTGATTTTATTTCAAGGATAGCTAAAGACTAATGTGTGATTTTTAATTGGTTTGCTAAATAACAGGAAAAAATATATAACCGACAGGGTTTTAAAAAAAGAATGGTATTTTCAATTTTTTCTGCTATATTTTGTATCTAAGTTGAAAAAAGTAATTCAGCCACATTACAAGGTATACACCATACAACGATGTTGATGATATTTTTAAATGTTCAAAATGAAAAGTAGTTTTGTTTAAATTCGTTTTCCCTTTCTCACAACTATCAAAACAAAACTAGTCAAAATTAGTCGATTTCGTGCACGGCCTCTTAGATCATAATGTGTAAAAACATGATAATAAGATGTAAGATCATAATAATGCAACTGCCGTGACAAACGTTGCTTGCGCAGTGAAATAAAAATAGTAGGTTTATACTAAGAACATAGTATTCTCATAATGTACTATGTAATTATACAATACTAAAAGATTTCATTTACATAAACAATGCAAATATACAACGTGAAATTTGAATCACAGTTTTGCTAGAACAAACGTTGTTCAGACCATGGTCTACTATCATTCTATAGCATCCAATATGTTATTAAAACAAACTAAACTAGGCGTTCTCAAATAAGTCTTATGTTGCTCAAACGTGTTCAAACATTAACCGTGACATCTAAGCACTCATCGCGGTAGCAATATGGCATTCAAAAGAGTTATGAGGAGTCCACGTGGACTACAAGGTGTCCGGCCATGCGGGCCGAAATTTTAATAAATAAATCAGTATTTTTTGTGTTTTTTTTTAAATACCATTGACGTTTTTTTTTAAATTGATTGTTATAAAATGGTAGTAGACCATGGTCTGAACAACGTTTGTTCTAGCAAAACTGTGATTCAAATTTCACGTTGTAGTTGTTATAATCTTCAGCTGTTCCAACAATATTCCTTCAACTTATAATGAAGTGTGCGTTTTATACAAGATTTAGATTTCGTTTCGTTTGTGGAATTTGAAGAATCTAATTGTTATTGCTACTGCTATCTTATTGTTAGGATACTGTAATAGTAGATTGTTTGCCAAGGGAGCCAACAACTATTTTTAAGGCGAGAGTGTTTCTTTGAATCCAAAGCGGAGCGAAGGATTCTAGAGTAGAATCCCGAGCGTAGCGAGTTATTCTAAAGTAGAATCCTGAGCGCAGCGAGGGATTCAAAGTACATCACTCGAGCTTAAAATAGTGTTGCTCGCGAGGTGAATACTCTACTTTTTATCACCCTCTATGATAAAACAAACCTGTGCGGTCCGACCCCCATCAGGAACGAATTAGGATACTCACGAATGATTTTAAACACAAAATAAAAAATTTATGAAAAAAAAATCGCAGCCGCTATGTTGGATTCACATTTTGACCTCACTATCGGCTTTACCACCCTCGAAAACTATGAAAACGATTCCCATGACGAAAAATTAGAAAATTTTCGTATCCGCCATCTTGGATTTACATTTTGACCTCACTATCGGCTTTATCGCCCTCGAAAACTAAGAAAACAATACCCTTGACGAAAAATTTTAAAAATTTCGCATCCGCCATCTTGGATTTTAATTTTGATAAAATTCACACTTTCTCTCTATCTTGCCAGCCTGTTACTTATTCACACAATGTTTGTGTTCGATCTCTTTGGTGAATAGAACTTTTATATCCACATTCCAAATTCAAATCACTTTACTTTTAGTCCCTAGGGATTAAACAGCTATTTTGGTCCCTGTTTACGAGGATTAAACTACGTCTTTTTGAATAGATGTGATAAAAAGTAAATTCATACTTTAAAGTAAAGTCATCATGGAATATTTCACATACGTCTTGATCTCATAGCTAACAATGGGTAAATACTTTAATGTGTGTTTTAGATATCTTCATGTATCTGCAGCCTAACTACGTAATGCACGATCAATAATAAATTGAAATGAATTGAAACAGATTGCTACTCCATTTCTTCATAAGGTACCAAAAAAAAAAACTGCTCAATTTTTTTTTCGGACTTATGAAGCAATGAACTAGCAATCTGTTTCAATTCATTTCAATTTATTATTGATCGTGCATTACGTAATTAGGGTACCTACTGACATTTAAAAGACAGGTTCATTATTTAGAATACTGCGGTAAGTCCTTACAACGTTGAGTTATTTTTACGTTCAATAATTATATCAAAATAACCTCACGATATCGATTAAAAACACTCCTATGTGTAATAAAACAAGGTTTTTTATTATTTTACCACAACACAGTTTAGGTAATAGGACTAAAGAAGTGTGCAGCAATTTCGTTTAATATATGAAAATATTTACTGAAAAAAATATTTAACGTCTTGGTCTCATTGTTAACTAAAGAAGATTACATGAATACATACTTTAAATCTATATTTAATATTATAAAGGTAAGAGTTTGTTTGTTTGTTTGCTTGAATGCGCTAATCTCAGTAACTACTGGTACAATTTCAAAAATTCTTTCAGTTTTAGATAGTCCATTTATTGAGGAAGGCTATAGGCTATATATCATCACACTGAGACTATTAGGAAAAGGACTATTAGAAAATTGGCCTTTACATAATTCGATTTCAATGAGTATCTTAGGAGATATCGCAGTTTTAAAATAACATCGCAGCAAAATAATGATCAAGTACTACGCGCGCATTTATGATGGCAATAGCAGTCATGGTGGCCCAGTGGTATTGGCCCCGACTTACGAGTTGTAGGTCGTGTGGGTTCGAACCCTTTACTTTGCCCAGCTTTATTTTGTGTAAATAATTTCATCACCACTGCTCTCAAAACGGTGAAGGAAAACATCGTGAGAAAACCGGCATGTCTTAGAACCAAAAATTCAAAGAAACATCACAACATCGACATCTACCAACCAGCACTGGGCCCGCGTGGTGGATTACGGCCCACTCCCTCTCACAGAGAGGAGGCCTGTGTCCCAGCAGTGGGAACAGTAGGTAATAGGCTGATTATGTATGTTATGTAAGGCAGTCACGAGGGGGAAGGGCGGTGGCCCCAGTTAGCTCTGCAAAATACCATGCCGCGCGGGTTTTTTTTTTTGGGTGGGAAATCATCAAATGACTTCTTCGCTCTGGGCGGAGCGGAAGGGCGTGTCAGACTCGAACTACTTTTTAAATTTGTTTTTCCAAAATATCATCGTATAATACTTTTTATATGAATAAGTTAGTAATAAGTTTTGTTTTAGTTTAATTATTTTTGTTAATATCTAGACACATTATTTGATTTTGTAGTATTAAATTTTCTTTAGGGTATTTTGATTTTGTAGTATTTTAGGGTAATTCAGTCGCGGGTGAAAGTTAGCGTTAGCCCAAAGTAACTATTCCACGCGGACGAAGTCGCGGGCAGAAGCTAGTATATGCATACAATTGATAGTTTTCCTGGCGCAAAGAAAGAGTATCGAAAATTGGAAATGTTTGCCATGTTTGGAATATTTTTTGCAATCGGATTCAGATTGTGTTGCATAGCGTACATTTTCTATTCAGTCCTATGATTCAGTCGATTATAGCATATATTTTATTTTTCAAATTTTTTGCTAATGATATGTGGAGAATAACTATGGTTATGTGCTTTGGATTGCTGTATTATCGTACTAAAGTATTAAAAATGACTGTAAAGTCCACCGATTTAAACGATTCGCTTAGGAATCGATCAGCTGTAAAGAAGTTAATTCAAATGTATGAGACGCTCGTCAACACGTCGACGTCACGACGACGTTTTGGTATGTGTAAGCTAATATTATTGATTCATAGGATTTTGTGAAGAATCTGCTAAGATAAAATAAATAAATTAAGAAAGGAGAAGGCGACTTCTGGGCCCAGCAGTTAACTAGTTGAAATGTGTATTAAAAAAACCGTTATATTTTTATAAAGCAAATCACAAAATACAGTACCATGTTTCTATCTAGAAAGCGAGAAAAGTTAAATTAATTCTCAGAATATGTATGATCGTTTCGTGGAATCGATTCATAGTGACAATTAATAACATATTAATATATGTTCTGTGCTGACAGATGACAGGCAGAAAAACTCGGTACACGGGTACTCGTTCGTTTTCTTTCGTTCTGAGTGCTCACGTATTTTCCATTTTTTATTGTATAACCCCACGACCTCGGCTTTAAATATTATAAAGGACTATTCGACGGATCTTGCTACTTTTAATTATCTGGCTCTCTATTTTGGACAACTGATTACGCCTATCGATCGGATATTGACGACATGAATCGCTGTGTGAATTGTACTATTGCGACTGGTCGCAGTAATTCTATTGGCAGAAGAGTCTTGGACGATGAGGCGATTTTATCAGTTATTCGTCAGTGGCGTGCATCTCAACCTGTAAGTACCTATTCAAATCGAGCTTTTAGCCTATCAAGCGAACAAAACCAGACTTATGTATCTACTGTTTACAGTCTCCGGCGTCATGTCTGTCGGTTGTCTTTCTGTAGGATAGCATATTTTAAAACAAAACTTACTTACTTAGCTAAGTAGTTGATTAATTAGCCATACGAATCTATTGAATGTGCCATTTGATCGTTTCACTCATAAACTCGTAGTGATTTGGTTGAACATGCATTAACACATAACTATACTTCATATAACTTGATTCCTGGATAGCCAAATTTCACCAAATTTTCAGTGAGGCCTTGTTATTATATCCTCTTACAAATAAGGCTAGTTTGATTGAGTTAACACCTGGGCCCAGAAATCTATGGAGTCGTTCCCTTCTCCTTTATATTTTTCAGACTATACTCAGTTTATTGTGTGCTTTAACCAAAACTATGTACAAATCAATTGTGAGATTAACGTATATAAAACAATTTGTAAGTTTCTTTTACCTAGTACCAACCTATCATGTTGAGAAGTTCAAACCTTTTTAACTAAAAATGTTTGAACTTTTCAATACAACTGTATTTTTTTTTGTATGTTTTTTACGCGATTACTCATTTTATGCATTAATTTTAATGATTATTTTTTGTTCGGTAGGTCATATTTCAGAGGTGGTCCGATATAAATTTTATTAATTTTTCTTGCGTTGTATTTGAGTTAGCTTCAATAATACGTATTTTTCCACTTAGCCTATGTGGATGATAAGTTCCTGGCACTGTTATTTACATAGCTTAGGCTTTTAAATTTAATTTTCAGTTTACAGTGTTAATAGGTATGAAAGGACAGTGTAGGCCTGTCAGCAAGTACCAGGTTCTTAACAAAATAGAAAGTGTTTTACAAATCTACAGTCTGCTAAGCCTACAACGTTCTCACATTCATATACGTATAGAATCATATAGATTTTAGTACTAATACTCTCATCTAAACTGAACACAGTGAAGGGTTCCGTATTTTGGTTGAATTTATCCCAAGAACAAACGTAGACGTGATAGTAATTGAAAAACACATTCCAAATGTAAATTTTAATGTAAGTTTGTGCGGACAATATTGAGAGATTTACCATTTTATTTTAAGACCATAGACTTTTTATAAGTTTTCTTGTAATCTATAAGTATAGAACTATTCCCTGTATTTTTTTCAACATTTTATTCTCTGTAGTTTTGGTGATAAGGCGGTCGAATGGTTAATTTTCATCTATTTTCTTACATAGCTTTTTAGCAATTATTTGAAAAAATGGAGGTCCTCACAGTAAGCCGTTTCATTTGATGTGTCTCACGGTACCGTTAGCAAATCTTTTATATTTTATTTTCTGATTTGCCTTTGATTGGAGGAGCTCGTGGCTAAGTAATAACAAGCCGCACGGGTCGATCCATCAGGTTAAGCTACGCTTGCTGGGGTTGGTCAGTGGATGGGTGACCATCTTTACATACAGAGACTCCTCCGTGCCTCGGAAAGCACGTTAAGCCGTTGGTCCCGGCTGTCATTTGTGGATCTTTGACAGTCGTTACGAGTCGTCAGAAGCCCGAAAGTCTGACACCAGTCTTACGAAGGGGTATCGTATTACCCAGTTACTGGGTTGTGGAGGTCAGATAGGCAGTCGCTCCATGTAAAATACTGGTATTCAGCTGCATCCGGTTAGACTGGAAGCCGACCCCAAGATAGTTGGGAAAAGGCTAGGAAGATTGATTGATTTGCCTTTGATAGCTTGCGATTTTTGTATTTTCGATGCCTAGCCTATTAGTGTCGATACGTGAAAATAACACCAAGATACTACTTTGAGGTTATTTTCTGTAAATGTATTCACTTACAATATTATTACCTTGAATTTAACACTTACTAAGATTAAAAATCTAATAATATTTTATGTTTCTATTTTCTTTTCTACTTTAAAACCTTTTCCAACATTTTTCTAGATAGTGATCAAGTACGTGAGAGTATAAGTCGTAATATTTCTTTATTATCCGTCCCTCCGCACACAATTACTGGTGTGGCTACTTTACAAGCTCTTAGTGAAATATTGTCCTTAGATAAGTGAACGGTAAGATGGATAGGACATTCGTATTGTAGGAGTTTTATTTGTGCTCGCTCGCCTGTGGTGTAACGTTAAACATTCGATTTAAAGCGTTGTTACAAACGCAGTATTGTACTGACTGACGAGCATTCGCCTGAAATGTTACATTTCAGATTAAATATTACAGACATAGCGCATTGTAATGCTCTGTTCTCCTCCCCCACTGATGTAATGGTCGAATTGTATCATTCAGGTTGCGCACTGCAATGCTTGGTTTTCCTCCCTCACTGATGTAATGCTCGACTCTGAACATTATATTACAGGCAAATGCTCCCGGTGAGGGAGCACCTTAATATATTTTTTGTTGAAAGTTCTTCAGTCTACTTGCAGGAAAAATCAAGAGTCTGCGGTGGCTTCTTTGCCTCTGATTGTTTTCGGAAAGCAGGTTCTTATTTATGAGCGGACCATAACAAACATAAAACAAACACGCGGGGCAGTCTTTGGAGACTGCCGTTGGAAGTGAAAACTAAGTAACGCCATCTAACGAAAATGTCAGGAATTTATGTGGCTTGTTGTCAGTACAAGAACGAAAGCTGTAGCTCCATTAAAACAAATCCAAAAAAAATAAAACAGAGTGCGCTGTCAACAAAATTCTACTCTGTCCGTCTTACGAATTTTCGATCAGGTCACGTGTCCTGACACCTGACACAAGATTAACATTTTTTAACCATCCAAATAAGTGCTCAACGCGCCTAAAGAAGTTTTCACTTCAATAAATAAAGCAGCAGCAGCTCTAACATCATAATCATCTAAATTACAAACAACCTCGCTAAGTAGAACTAAAAACCAAGTTGCTGTTACCTAGATAGGTTGGTAAGCAAGTCGACACATTAAGCAATACATTCCCTGTATAATCTGACGTCACAATCAACTCAGCGTCTCGTAGTCCACTGCTGGACATAGGCCTCTCCCAGGTTGCGCCACAACACCCTGTCCTCCGCCTTCCGCATCCAGTCTATCCCAGCCACCTTTTTAAGGCCGTTGCTCCACGTAGCTGGCTTCCCACACCACGCTACCCGATACGTGGTCTTCACTCCAGGAATCGTCTGCTCCACCGGCCAATATAGTCTTTTGACAAACATGGCCAGCCCACTGCCACTTCTGCTTGCTTACTCTGCAAGTTATGTGAGTGACGTTTTATTGTACTGAAAACCTATACTCTTCTTTTAAGCGGGTGGATGGCAATCTAAATATGGCTACGAGTTTGCCACCTTCAGTACCGTCCATCAGTTCCTGTAATGCGCAGACAAGAGGACACGATGGACACGCCCAACTTTTACTGCAAGGTTAATTATTAGTATATAGTCCTCCAGACTGTATTTCGTCCACGGCGGCCAATCTCAACTTAGAGTAATCTTCAGCGCGGGAGATATTATATTGCACAAGTGTATGCGCAGACATAGGTGCCCTCTTTCCTCTCTCACTCTCATAGTCTCATAGGACGGCAATCCGACACCACCGGAGAGAGATCAGGCACAGGACCAACGGTGTAAAGTGCTTTCCGAGGCACGGGGGTATCACACCACCAACTTCCAAACTTCGGGCTGTTACTAAGAAATTCCTAATGGAAAAATCCAATAACACTTTGCTCGACCCGGGAATCGATCCCAGGACCCCACGCTTAGCAGTCACGAGGCCAACGGGGCAGTCAAAAGTTAAGGTTAATATATTATACTGAAAATGTACCTACATACCTATAGCTTGATATGCTTTTTTACCAAGCTATTTAGCACCTGGTAAATTAAGAGAACAGAAAGAAAAATAAAAGCGAAAAAATAACGCCTATGCAAATTATGGTACTTATTTTATCAAAAGATTAACCATGGACCTTGCAATCCGATTCCATTTTGTCGACCACGTACCGTCTGTTAAGATGTACCGTCTACTCTGCTAGCAGAGAGATTTCATTACGACATACTTTTCGTTGGTAAAATTCTTAAATGGGTATGTGCGTTTAGAATGCACAATGAGATTTGACATTTTCTATTTTAGCTTAAAATTCAAGAAACGATAGTTTTGTTTAAACTCGAACTTCATTTTATTTGATGGTTTTGGTAATTCCCTTTAAACTTTCGGTCGCACACTAATTGAGTTCTTGTTTCATA
The DNA here is from genome assembly GCA_948150665.1 of Conistra vaccinii. Taxonomy (NCBI): domain Eukaryota; kingdom Metazoa; phylum Arthropoda; class Insecta; order Lepidoptera; family Noctuidae; genus Conistra; species Conistra vaccinii. The sequence goes on from OX411324.1 coordinate 3,732,675, forward strand.
AAAGAAAAACGAACAAAGAGAGTAGAGAAGCTAACTTTTTAAAAGGGTAATAGGCTGAATGTTTTTTATTAGATTTCTCTAAACATTTAAAATGTAAGACACATTTTTTTTAAATGAAAACTTCTTTAGCGGCGTTGTGCACTTGTTTTCGGATGGGTAAAAAATGTTAAACTCGGTTTACTAATGTTTGCCATAATTTAAAATGCCATAATTTTATATGCCATACTTTTATTTGCCATAATTTCATTAGAAATAACGCTTCAGTTGCCATAATCGTGAAATGACATAAAATCATTTTCACTAATTTCATTGGTCATAATCGATCAAGTGTCATAATAATTTTAATCCATAAATTCATTAGCTATATTTTTAATTTTCAATAATGTCGTTTTCCATAACATTTATTAATATTCATTTGCCCATACTAGCACAACAATGCTAGTTCAGTATGTACCATGCTTGCTTTGCAAAAGAGGAAATCTAGCACTCGGCGGCCGCTGCCGCGGCACGCTCGCTACGCTCGCTCGCCTTCACGCGTTGTTTGGTCACAGTTCTAACCTAACCTAACCTACCCGTTTCGAATTTGACAAACTGTTTATTGTCTGAACAAGAAAACCTAAAAATTACCCTAATCTGCCATGCATGCTTGCTTTGCAAAAGAGGAAATCTAGCACTCGGCGGCCGCTGCCGCGGCACGCTCGCTACGCTCGCTCGCCTTCGCGCGTGGTTTGGTCACAGTTCTAACCTAACCTAACCTACCCGTTTCGAATTTGACAAACTGTTTATTGTCTGAACAAGAAAACCTAAAAATTACCCTAATCTGCCATGCATGCTTGCTTTGCAAAAGAGGAAATCTAGCACTCGGTGGCCGCTGCCGCGGCACGCTCGCTACGCTCGCTCGCCTTCGCGCGTTGTTTGGTCACAGTTCTAACCTAACCTAACCTACCCGTTTCGAATTTACAAACTGTTTATTGTCTGAACAAAAAAACCTAAAAATTACCCTAATCTGCCATGCATGCTTGCTTTGCAAAAGAGGAAATCTAGCACTCGGCGGTCGCTGCCGCGGCACGCTCGCTACGCTCGCTCGCCTTCGCGCGTTGTTTGGTCACAGTTCTAACCTAACCTAACCTACCCGTTTCGAATTTGACAAACTGTTTATTGTCTGAACAAGAAAACCTAACCTAACCGATCCTATTTTAACATTCGGAATAATACATATCATATAATACAATACTTAGGACATCTGTCTGTAACGTTTCTAAATAATGTTAAATGTTGCTTATGTCAAGTGTCGATTATGTAATGTGTTACTTATAGAATCTAATGATTATGACACATGTTATTATGGAAACTAATATTATGGCAAATAAAAGTTATGTCAAATAAGTTGATATGGCAAGCGTTATTAGTATAAATGATAATAGTGCAAGTAAATATTATGAGTGGGGACGATTATGGAAAACAATAATAGGACAAATTATATTATGGAAAACAATATAATACCGTTAAACTCGCGTCAGGACACGTGACCTGATCGAATATTCGCGTTCAAGTTTTTGTTGACAGCGCAATCTGTTTTATTTTTTTTGGGATTTTTTTATGGAGCTACAGCTTTCGTTCTTGTACTGACAACAAGCCACATAAATTCCTGATATTTTCGTTAGATGGCGTTACTTAGTTTTCACTTCAATCGGCAGTCCCAGACTGCATTGTTTTTTTTTTTAATAGGGTTCTTTTTAAATACGAAGTTGTAAGCATTTAACGCATAATCAGCCCATAACGTTCCCACTGCTGGGACACAGGCCTCCTCTCTGTTAGAGGGAGTGGGCCGTAATCTACCACATGGATCAAGTGCGGGTCGGTAGATGTCACATGTCTTCGAATTTTTGGTTCTAGGACATGCCGGTTTCCTCACGATGTTTTCCTTTACCGTTTTCAAAGTAGTGGTGACGAAATAAATTACACAAAGTAAAGCGCCTGCCTGGGTTCGAACACACGCCTTACAACTCGTAGGTCGGGGCCGTTACTACTGGGCCACCACTGCTGCAAGCAATTAAAAGTCCATGTTAATTATGTAGATGTCCTCCACATCACTGCTGCCACCTGAAGTCACAGGAACGTTCCTTCGCGCCATTCAGTACAATTGCTTTTCCATTTTTCAGCATGAGTTTTTAATTTTTTTTCACAAATCGTAACTTAACGACTTCAAAAAGGAGGAGGTTCTCAATTCGAATGTATGTTTTTTTTAATGTTTGTTACGCGATTACTCCACCAATTATGAACTGATTTTGATGATTCTTTTTTTATTTGATAGTTCATGCCTCAGAAATGGTCCGATGTAAATTTTATTAACATTGCTTGGTTCCGCCAAGGAGCCAACGCCTGAAGGAGGACATCGCCGTCGAGGCAGATCGCGCCGAAGGTGGTGTGACGATCTTATCATGTTTGCGGGGCCAACATGGCCTGAAATCGCACAAAATAGAGAGATTTGGAAGGAGAAAGTGGAGGCATTTGCCCAGCAGTGGGACACACTATAGGCTAACAAAAAAAAAAATTGTTTGGTCCTAACCAAGCAATTTTTTTTTTTTTTTTGTTTATATTTTTCCATTTATAAATTGATATGGTTTTTTTTTCTTCATTGCTTTAGTCTTCACAGGTGGTTTCATATAATATTAACTTTGGTAGTGTGATATTTGAGTTAGCTTCAATAATACGTATTTTTCTCACTTAGCCTCAGATCTCAATTCTCAATTCTTGGAAGAGCACTGGGTTTTTAATGTGATACATTTTTATTATTAGTTAAATAGTTAATAAGTTTTATTAGAATTATAATTATTGTTGTAGATGATATGATGATAAGTTCCTGTCACTGTTATTTACATAGCAGGTAGTGGTATTCAAATTTTTGTGGGGTAGGTACCATAACTAAAAAGATAAGAATACATTTTTTGTTACAAAAAAATTAAAACCGGCTTCCACAAGAGACACTACAAAGTCTAAAATAACTTTATTTTCGGAAGTCGGTGGCAAAAAACGAAAATCAAAACCAAAGACACCGACTTCCGAAAATATAGTTATTTTTGACTTTGTAGTATTTTTTGGAAGTCGGTTTTTACTTTTTGTATTTTTTTTTTTTTGTAACGTCTTCAATTTTGAACACGTTACTGAAAAAAACTTTTTATGAAGGCATATTTTTTAAGTAGTCGGGTATTCCCATTATATTTCGTGTCGATGCGAGAGAGAACTATTACATAGTTAAGTAAAGTTCAATCCTAAAGTTATGTAGCAGGATCCATTTTATCGTCATACATAGCAGCCATTGTTCCTCGTTTCTCGTTAGTTCGTACTTAAAAGCACCCTATTGTATCATCGGGCTCCAAATATTTAAGTTTTAACCAAGCTATTGTCAAATGTGACCTTTAGAATTTCATGAGGGAAGGTAAAATTATGAGACGTTGGAAACTAGGACTAGTGATGGAGAAACACATATAAGATCTCCTACATGCTGATTTAAATGGGCTATCGTTACCAGCTGAAAACAGGTTTTGAATTTTCTATTTTTTTTTAGTGTAGTGTGTGTGAGTGTGTGTAGTGTGTGTGAGGGTGCGTATGAGTGTGTGTGAAGTGAAGTTCTTTATTTTTTATATTTTTTGTTTTTTAAATTTTTATCTAATCATAGAATAGAATAGAATATAATAGTTCAATAGAATAGTTCTTTATTTGCACAGAAAGTAGGTACAAGTTACAGATGTTAAGTTTAATAAAATGATCCTTATACTAACTACCTTAACTAAGGCATGCAAACAGTTTAAATAATAATAAAGACTGACTCAATATAAAAATTATTAACAAATTCAATCAAATCAATACAAGTTTACCATGTCAAGATGAAATTAAGAATATAAAAAAATAAAAAAATAAAATTGAAATAGGCAACACAAATTATACATAATGTCAAGTTTATAAATTCGTCAAAATCGAGTTCGAGGTCAAAGCATAAGTTAACAAAATATGATTTAGTAAAAGTCAGGAGTACAGAGATGTCATATTATCAATTTAAATTCTTATCGGTCAAAAATTCGTTAATCGAGTAATAACATTTATTAATTAATAGATCTGTCAACTTCTTTTTGAAAAGTGGAAATGTCTCAATTTTTATTATATTAGGTATTTTGTTAAATATGATCGGACCCATACATATAATACTTTTCTTTAATAGGGCGGTATCTGAACCGCTAACAATTAACAAATCTTTATACTGTCTCCTGATTGGCCGGTTTCTATTTTCAGAAACTTTATTAAAGAGATGCATATTTGATTTAACAAAAACTGCCACCTCGAAAATATAAAGTGATGGGAATGTTAGTAATTTTAGGGACTTAAATACAGGTACGCAGCTATCTGTTACAATTAAATTGCACATAGCTCTTATACAGCGTTTTTGAGCCTTGAACACCTGTTCTCTCAGACTGCAATTTCCCCAAAATATTATACCGAATCTCAAAACCGACGCGACTAACCCGTGGTATGCAATAACCTTGTGGCCATATTAACTTTTTTAGACAAGTTAAAGAGTATATATGCATGTGCACTAAGTTTTTTGCATACTTCTTCTGCTTGTGGCTTCCAAGTTAATTGGCTATCTATCATAATGCCAAGGAACTTTGCAACTTGTACTTGGTCAACTTTTTGTCCATTATAGTGTAAATGTAAGAGTTCTGGTGGAATCCGTTGATAAATTAATCATTAAATTATTTTGGTCAAGCCAGCGTATAATGTTTATTAAAGTATCATTTATGTCAAGTTCATATGTTTTTTTGTCAATACATTTAATCAAGGCAGTACTATCGTCAGCGAATAAGACCATAGGATGTTCAATGTGGCGAGGTAAGTCATTAATATACAGCAGAAACAATAAAGGGCCCAGCACACTACCCTGCGGTACGCCAAATCTAATAATTCTAGCCATAGATAAATATTTTTCTTCGCGCTTGGTTTTTAGACATATTCTTAATATTTCTGTGTGCTGCTTACGATTATTAAGGTATGATTTTAAGAGATTAAGTACATTTCCTCTGATGCCTATGGTGTCTAGCTTTTTTATAAGAATTTCGTGATCAACACAATCAAAAGCCCTCGTCATGTCCGTAAAAATTGCGCAAACTGGTACTTTTTTATCTACATTTTGCAATATGACATTTATCAAATCATAAACGGCCGTATTTATACCTTTATTTTTTCTGAAACCCTTTTGTTCCGCACTTAAAATATTATATTTGGATAAGAAGTTATTAACGGCGTCATAAATTATTTTTTCTATAACCTTAGAAAAAATGGGTATTAAAGCAATTTGTCTATAATTTGCTGGATCTTCTTTATCGTTTTTTTTAAAAACTGGCTTCATTATAACTATTTTTAACCTATCCGGAAATACTCCAGTACTGATACATAAATTAAGTATATGACACAAATGTAAGGCGATGTCGCCTGATACGAATTTTACAACCTTTGTTGATATACCATCATATCCAGTGCTACTTTTATTTTTTAATGATTGTATCGCTCTTATAATATCTTGCGGCACTACTGGATGCATAAACATTGATTTGGGGTTACTTGTCAAGTTCGTAGTGTCCGGTGGTTTCGTCATGTTATTTTGTGTCTGGTCAATGAAGTAGTTGTTAAAAGCGTTAGCAATGTCTGTCGGATTACTAATGGTAGTACTTTGAACTTTAATTTGGGAAATAGGCTCAGTGATTCGGTTTTTGTTATCTATAACCTGCCATGATGCTTTCGATTTATTGCTTGAGGTGTTAATTAAATAATTATTTTGTGCTCTTTGCGTTAATTTAATAATTTTCCGAAACCTGCGCGAGTAATTTCTGAATTTATTTTTATTACAATTTTGATGGTTCGCGTCTGTATTTCCATAGTAAATGTCTTTGTTTTCTACGACACACTCGGATGCCATTTGAAACCCATTTAATATTCTTATTAGACTTAACTGTTATTAATTTGTAAGGAAAACAAAATGCGAAATCATCTAGCTAGATTCATCGAAATATGTAACATTACATCACACCTGTATTTCCTCAAAGGGTTAAGCATAGGTGTAACGTACGTGCCTCTATTACACCCACATTTCAACAGTTGTGTTTAAGTTCCATGTAATAGGGGCCGAGCCTATTGCCATCAATCGGGCACATATCAAGATTTCGGGCTGCTACTGAGTAATCCTAGATGGAACACCCAGTAACACTTTGCCCGATCCGGGAATCGAACCTGGTACCTCATGCTCAGCAGTAGCCAACGAGCCGATCGAAATAGTTCAATCCATTATAATTATCCCGGGAGCTCTAAAGCCTATTAAAATCAGTACTGTAAACAATTGAACGTTTTGTTTAACAATACAATGGTGTTTATCGACTTCTGTAATGGATTCTGTTTTTTTTTTAAATGTTAATTTTAGAACAACCTTCTCCGTTGTGTTGATGATTCTATTTATAACTATATTTTTTAAATAAGATTTGGCCAGAATTCGGCCACTTCTACAGCGTTAGCGTTGACCTCGCAAAGATAAATCGAAGAGCCGAAAAACGTCCACTGCTGGACCAAGCACCACCACTGCGACCGGTTCTGTGCAAACCGCATCCAGCAGATTCCTGCGGCCTTCACAAGGTCATCGTTCCACCTTTTGGGAGGCCTAAAGTCCAGGAGGCTTTTTATAGTGAATATAATAGAATGTTCTTTACTATGTACACCATACAAATTACAGCAGGTGCAGCGGTACCTGCCGGGGTTGCAGGAGAGCCCACACCCAAAAATTTGCAGCGGCAGGGTGTTATTGGACAGAGAGCACGACAATAATGGGCATCGTCTGTAATGCTGCTCCGAAGTCGCACTGTGGCTCGTGGGAGTGAGTAAGAACAAGCTAGGTAATATATATTGACATCAACTAATACGTACTTACATAAACTAAATTTTTTTTTTTTCAATAGGGAAGCCAGAGTTACTGTCAGTGTAAGAGTACATTCTACAATATTTTGATGAAATAAACCCATTTTTTGGGGTTATTCTGTCAGGAAGCCACTATGTTCACTTCAAACTCCTTCAAGGACTACAAAAATATACTAGCTAAGTAGCTAATATATATTATGTCAGCATACGTTTTATTAATTGTTATAAAACTAACCGTTGTAGTTGACCGCTAATGAACTTTCGGATTGAGACTACTCTGGAAATTAGGTTCTGAAACTTAATCGATATTTGTAAGGCCTTCGGGCAAAACGTAAAGTTTTTGATATCTATTAGGCTTTTAGGTAGAATACGCTTAGTAAAATAATAACCTTTGTAAATATCTAAAAGCATTAATGTCTGTTAAAAACTTTGACGGAGCCTTTGAAACTAATATAAAATCCAGTGTTGTGTTAATTCTAGGTAGGAGTTATAAACATGAATGAATAATTAGAAAGCGCGTGAAAATCGTTCATTACCTACATATTGTTATTATTGATATTATCTACTAAGGCATGACGTCATGCAACTCAATATATCGCCTTAATCTATTAATACGTAAAAAAAATGGGTGTCCAATAAATTTTACCCGACTTCGGCGAAGAAAAAAGGAGGGTTATGATTTCGACCGGTATGTATGTATGTATATGTTCATCTGTAACCTCATAACTTCTAAACCACTGATCATAATTTGACAAATGAGGTATCGTTGGAAGTGTCTTGATTGTCCGCTGATTATAGGCTATGTGACACAACAAAGCACATTACAAATATGTATATAAATCATATTTTCTAAGTAAATAAATAATTATGTTTAAATTGTTAAAAACGTGCAAAAATGAGACTGTGCTACGTACGGCGCGTCTGTAAAATTAATACCTATTATACAATTAAATCTATACAAAAACAAATAAAGCGGCTCTGCAAATACTTTATTACGAAATTATAACCCCAAAACAAATAAAATAAAATCTGTCAAGTGCGAGTCGGACTCGCACACGAAGGGTTCCATACCATGTCGTACAAGATTTAACACTATGAATTTTTGTAATACTTTCGTAAAGGTAACAACAGGCGCTATAAAAAAACAAAGATTTGTAAAGAAATTGTCTAATTTTAATGAAAAAATGTTGTTGTGTTAAAATATAGGTGTAGAAGTATATTTCATTTATTTTAAGAGAAAAATATTAAGTTAACTTTATTCAGTAACATGCATTAACTAAAGTCAAAGTTATTTATTTGCTACTAACATAGTATTAGTAGGTATAAATAGGTATATATGGTAGGTAAGCAGGTAGATATGTAGGGTAGGTAGGGTAGGTTAGGTACCTACCTACCCTAGTAAGAAGGGTAGGGTAGGTAGGTAGGGTAGCTAATTAGGAAAGGTAGATGCGCCGTAGATAAGTACTTAGTGCTAACCGTGCGAAGCCAGGCCGGGTAAAGCTAGTTACTTATAAATAAAAGGATTTCTCTTGCTACATCAGACTATATTGTACAAAATAGAATGTAAGTAGTACGCCAAATTTTAATTATAACTGTGTGTTTGCACTGGCGAAACATTCACAACAAAACATGTTGGGATCTCTATTTTCTGTCAATTTTTCATACAATGTTTGACAGGAACTAGAGATTTCAACATGTTTTGTCGTGATGTTTCGCCAGTGCAAACGCGCGGGTCAATACAGGTATTTATTTACGTTATTTTTGATAGTCATACAGAAATCTATTATTTCTTACTTATTATTTTTACACATCCCATCGGACTATGAGAGTGAGGGAAGAGAGAGTGCACTCGTGTCTGCGCACACACTTGTGCACTATAATACCTCCCGCGCCGAAGGCCAGTCTCCGTTGAGATTGGCCGCCGTGGCCGAATATTTTTACACCAATAATTTTTCTCAATATGAAATTGTATCCACAACGGTTGAAGGTAACTGAATAGTACACTGTATGTGACAGCATTCATTTCAATGTTACTGAATATATTGTCTATTGGAGTGTAAGTATAACATGAGGTACCTACACCGTCTAGGGATACTTTGAAAAAAGTCGATAAAGTTTTAAACTCAAAAAATACTGGCCGGTTTTAAAATCTTGTGAAGAAAGTTTATTTTGTAGACCTTTTTGGATGATCGAAATTTAAATGATCGAAATAGTATATGCTGCCATGATAGTAGGTACTTACTAATTCCATGTCATTACTCCGACTATTAAATAGTTATCTGTGGAATTTATATCGCATAATATTAGCATGAAATACAAAATATTTTTTTTTAGTTGCAGAAAATCGCCCATATTATATAAAATACGTTATGAATCGGCGTTTTTAGTATTTGTTGATTATAAACAGTATAATATGTTACATGATACACACAAGTTTCAAATTCCTAATTTGTTTAGTTGTTGAGATAGAGCTCGTACAAAAATGGTCTAAAACAGACAACTTCTACGGCCCCCTAATTCATCATTTTTGAAGATAAAAACAAATAAAAATTATAGGTATTTATTCTCTACTCGATGAGTTCTAGAAAATGATACCCCACATGCCAGGGTCAGATTATTTTTTTTTCAAAATTTAATTTTATTGTATGGCGACCCCCCTTTAATTTTTAATTTTATTATTTGTTGCTCTTGCGGCAATAGAAATGCTCAATCTGTGAAATTTTCAACTGCCTACCTATTACGGTTCATGAGATAGAGCTCGCTGACAGACAGACGGACAGCGGAGGCTTATGAATAGGGTTCCGTTTGTCACCCTTCGGGTACGGAACCCTAATAAAAAGCAAGTTTAAAAACTAAAACCCGACTACTGAAATATTTTCTTGTTTCATACTTTTTAGAGCGTGATTTTTCAGTAGTTGAGTTTTAGTTTTAAACTTGCTTTTTTGATAATCTACCCGACGAGGGACAAAAATAAATTGTTTTCATCCCTATTTGTGTGGTGGTGTTGTGTAAAAATACATAGAAAGAAAGAAAGAAAGAAAAATAGGTTTATTTGTCACTGAAACACGTGCATATAAAGAGACAATATTCAACAAAATAAAGAACAATAGTCGGCAGCTGCACGCTATGACTGTGACAAGAAGGGTTCCACTCAGCATAATGCTGTGCTATGGGGGACCCACAGCACATCGCTGATTTTCAGTGGTCACCCATTACATATGTTATTCATCATCTGCCTAGCCTTTTCCTAACTATATTGGGGCCGGCTTCCAGTCTAACCGGATCCAGCTGAATTCCCAGAATTTTTTACATGGAGCGTGTGACTGAGTAATCAAATACCCCTTTAATAAGACTGGGTTACTTAATCTGCATTAATCAGCAGACATTTTTATTGCCTCTAATATTTAGAGGCGACTTTATCATTCATATTTTGTGTATTGGTAGGTAGCGGTTGGTTTCAGATCGAATACTCTTCATCTCAATGAGGCAGGTTCGATATCAAAGGGGATTGTGTATGCATTTTGACAGCGTTTCCAGTCGCAGCAACAATAAAAAAAGAATATTGACTAAAACATGACTACAAAATTCTCCATGTAGTTTTGACTTTTCTGAAACGCACGTGATTGGCTGACTGTGTTAGCTGGGAAGATACGTGGAATGCAAAAAATTAAGTTTTGAGAGATACCTAATAATATTAGTAAACGTGTCTAAAAAAATACACGTATCTCTCGTTTTTTATAGAAAAAATTATGACACTCATCATTTATTATCATCATCATTTCAGCCGAAAGACGTCCGCTGCTGGACATAGGCCTCCCCCAAGCACCGCCACTTCGACCGGTTCTGTGCCTCCCGCATCCAGCGGCACACACATGCATGACACTACATACAATAACTAATATTATAATAATTAATTTAAACACCTTTTTAGGGGTCCGTACCAAAATGGTAAAAAGGAACCCTTATGGTCTCATTCAGTCTGTCCATCTGTCTGTCACAGCTGGATATCTCAAGAACTACTATTGCTATCAACTTGAAGTTTGGAACAGTTTTAGATAACGTTTGCTCAACTATTTTGCAATTAAGAAAGAAATAAAAATATTTCGAAGTGAGGCTACTAAGGCGTGTGGGGTATTATATGAATGAACGCTATTTGCACATTCTCAAACATTTTTTTTTTGGCCGAATAGTTTTCAGCTTTTGACGAAAAATGTAAAAAAAAAAATACCGTTTCGTTATCTCCGAAGTTTGCATAGAAAAAAATCTGAAATTATTCTATGTGATAGAAGTTTATGTAAAAATTGCAGGAAAAAAAAAATGTCTCTAAATAGCACACTTTTTCAGAAATCATCAACAAAAGTTACATTAGTGACACTATCGTGCAAGACAGCGCTGACCTAAAACTGCAATATTCTACACCGCAATGTTATATAATGATGGTATGGAACCCTCGGTGCGCGAGTCTGACTCGCTCTTGATTTATCTAGCAAAGTAAAATGCTTCATTGTCGCTCGTCAAAAGTAGGTTAGATGAGGTAATTAATGAAAAACCATACATAAAGTCATCATTGGATAATTTTCAGTGACAGCTTCGTAAGCTTGCGAATTCCTATCTGACTTTACCCTTGAAGTAATAGAGAGCTCCAAACACTCATTTAATTTTAAATCTTTCAAACAATGAACAGTAGAATTTATCCAACGAGAAGCGATACAAAGCTTCAACTAGATGATGCTGCTACAAGCTACAATCCTTGGTTTACATCCCACGGTGCGTGGGACATAGCGGCAGTAGAACGAACAGACTGAGCTCACTGAGCTGGCTTTGTTCTGACAATACACGGGATGATAATCGGCAGAGCATTTATTATTATTTTGAGGGACTTGTGGCTACGTAATAACAGCCGCACGGGTCAATCGATTCGGGTATTGCACGCTTGCCGTGGTTGGACTGTGGATGGGTGGCCATCTTTACATACCAAGGCCCCTCCGTGCCTCGGAAAGCACGTTAAGCCGTTGGTCACATTCGTGGATCTTTGACAGTCGTTACGGGTCATCAGAAGCTTGAAAGTCTAACAACCAATCTTATCTAGGGGTATTGTATTACCCAGTAACTGGGTTGTGGAAGTCAGATAGGCGGTCGCTCCATGTAAAATACTGGTATTCAGCTGCATCCAGTAAAACTGGAAGCCGACCCCAATATAGTTGAGAAAAGGCTATAAAGATGATATATTATCATTATTTATTATATTATATTAAATTATAAATGCGAAAGTGAGTTTGCTTGTTGGTTTGTTTGTTTCTTTGATACGCTAAAACGGCTGAACGGATTTGGATGAAATTTGGCACATGGGTAGACCATGGTCTACTGGACTTTATAGTCGTGGGCAAAAACTAGTTTCTTATAATTTGAAGATTGAAGATTTATGGCTAAAAAGGGGCTGACTGACTACTGGTACTGAGATGACTAATAAAGAAGTATGGAAGAGATATGCTGCGCCGACCCCAAATTAATTGGGACAAGGGCTAGAGAATGGTGAGACGGAAATTCAAAAAACAAGCTATACCTACCTAGGTATAGCTTGTTTTTTGAATTTCCGTCTCACCATTCTCTAGATCACTATGTATCTAGTCTACTTAATTACCTAATTAAGTAGACTAGATACATAGTGATAGTATAGCTATCGTGATTTTTCAATACAGCCTGAATTTTATACTTACTGATATTGAACAGTTACTCCAGTTGCATGTAGCCCAAATCTTGCTATAATATATTATTAGAATCATGAATATGAAGACCTATTAGTGATGATCTGGTGGAGGTTCGTTTGTGACGATGCTTGGCTGATATCTTATCCAGCAGTGACGACTTTTGTCTGTAAAATACAATAGACGTAGATATATTTGGTAACCTCTTCCGCTTAACTATTAATAAAGACTCATAAAAAACTCTGTAAGAAATCGACACGTGTTTCACCTCTCAACGAGGCATCCTCAGGATGACGATTGACTTGTAGCGAACCCGAACATGGCGTGTTGCCACACTGAGCTCTGGACGCAGAGTCCCCTCACTCTCACTCACTCTGTACTCTGCATCATTCTGCCAATTTTGCGAAACACGTGACGATTTTTTATGACACTTCAGGAATAATGAAGCGGATCAGGTTACTAAATATATCTACGTCTATTGTATTTTATAACTGATTTCTGCAAGGTCACGCCTAAATCAATTAACAAGTTTTTGTCCGAACGATGATTAGGTATGTGTTTCGTCATACACCCAAATTCATAGCCGTAGTTTGATCAGTGTCGAACATAATAAAACTCTTGACTTACATGAAAGACAATACAATAACCAAAAATGCTCGAGAATTTACAACTTCGTATGTTACAAAAGTTGTATCAAGAGCAGGTGGTCCAAGCTCGAATGATACCGCAATAACACTAAAATAAAAGGAAGCTATTGCATTCTCCAGAACTGACACTCATTCGCTTACACTGCCCTTTACAGCCTTCGCAATAAGAACGGTTATTGTGCTACACGAAGAAAATAATCGTACACTTTGAGGTCTTTTTATTGTATTCGTAATTTTGTCGATGTCGTTCTTGGTTTTCAATGTAATGTCTCGGAAAATGTTTGTACTGTACTGAACAATAGGAACATATTGTTTTCTTTATAAACTGTTGTAATACTATAATAATTTTGTTTTATATGAATTTTAGATGTTTCGCCAGAGGTATGGTAGAAACGGGGTCCGCTAGGGCCGATGGTTGCGGGAAAGTCCGAAAGGGTTACCATGGGCCCTGGCAACGTACAGGCAACTGAAGGAACACGGGTGGGTTTTAGTCAGTAAGAGTCTACACGTCCTCTCGCTCCGCCCAGAGTGGGAGACTCGAAGCTATTAGCTACCCAAAACAAAAAAAAAGATATCGTAGAAAGTACAGAAGTGGACAATTCAACACCGTTGAACATTTTGAGAATTGGACATACCTACATGTTGACATTGGCCGATTCCTATAGTTTACGGACCGTTATTGGTTAAGTTTAGGCCTCTTGTATCTTTACCAATAATGAAGTAAAGATAGCTTTGCGTAGTAGACCCTCTCATATGGAAGTAGCTATCACAGGTAAAATTGCTTACGACTCTATTTATAAATCCAGTTTGGCAATAAAAAACAGTTACCATTGGTAAGCTAAACGATTGGTTTTTGTTTATAGGAACCGAGCAATAATCAATCAGCGTCGTAAACTGATACATATTATTATACGAATAAGTATTATGGAGATTCAGTCTCCATTTTGTCATAAAAGCAATCTGCATGCAAAACCATCACAGTATAAATACTTCTAATATAAATAACCATTGTCGACAAAAAAACCATTGTCTGAAAAACAAATTACAACGAAGCCTGCGTCATAAATATCTTCATCAACAAACACAGAACAGAATACAAACCGGTAATTCAAAAGCCACAACATTCGACGTCCGTAACAACGCTTCAAATATCAAAGACAATGATGTCAACCAAAATGTGCGCTATACCTGAAGTTTTGTTTTCAAGTGAGCTCATTAAGGACACTCTTTTTGCACGAAAAATCTCATCCCATTCTAAAAACAGGGATGCAAAAACTGGGACAAGTTTTCTGAATAATTTTGTATAAAATTCGGGAGGCAGATTTGGTTTTTTAAGTTGTTTTAGTTTTAAAACTTGGACACTCATTTTAAACGATATAATAGACTAAGAATACTCTACAGTATTAATTTTATACTTTTTGTGATTAAAATATATGATTTTAATATTTATTCAGCAGGTTTTTGTACTGTAAGTACCTACCTATGTACTGTTTTTAAAATTGTCTGTAGTGTGATTAATAAGCAATCAATATAAATACCAATACAATAGATGGTTTCAAATGAGATTGGTCTCAATCGTGAAGCAAACTGTCGCCCTCTTGCTTTGACTTGGGGTTTATACTCGTTCATGTACGATATTTAATTTGAGGATGAAAAAAATATAAAAAAAGATCATTTTGTTAATAACGAGAACTTGGCAACGCTGCACTGTCATGCATCCTATTTGTGCTGACAACCCTAGAGAGAGCTGTGTTCGAGTATAGCCTACTCTAAAATGAGTGCTGTAATTAGTACTTAGCGGAGGCACCTAGTTGATAGTACTGCTTGCAGGGAAAAGCATGACTTGAAATCTTCTGCATAATACGAAACGAAGCCATGCTAATTGTCAAGATATGCATGCTGGGTTAATGAGTTTAGCGTGGTGAATATATATGGTATTTTTGCATAATTCTGTTGTTATACTCGTAGTAGCATGAATATACCCTCTTTCTAATACCTTTGGTGGACGTTGAATTTTTTCAGACGTATCGAGACTTGATACAATGTAAATCTGTACGTCTATAAAATATACGTACAAATAAATACAATTGAAGTGTCTGTCTGTAATGCCAAAATAACAGCTTTTTACTAAATACTGAAAGTGTATACATAAAACAAAACAACGATTTTTTTTTATTTTGTCGGTGTCTGTCTGTTTGTTCCGCCTTATCTCTGAAATGGCTGGACCGATTTTGACGGGACTTTCAGGGGCAAGACGGGATTTTAGCAACAAAAAAAAATTGGATATATAGGTAGCACTAACTGTTATCACTATATAATATGAAATATTAATACCCATAGAGGAAGACTACTACTAATTTCTATTCGGAAGACTACTTAGACACGCCATGTTCTTTAAAGTGCGTTAAAAAGCATCGTGTACAATATAGCAGTTAAAAATATATTCTCTCATAGAGCACTTGTTAAGAATATTCAACAGCTATTCCTGGGAAACACAGGAATGCTTTTTAGTCACAAGGCAATGGAATTTGTGGTCTCCCGGACGATGTTATTGAGTGAATAACATGTGGCCAGAACCTTTTGGACGCAAACCACAGGAATATTGAAGCTCAATTTAAATATGAAGATTGGAGCGAGGTTATATCGTATTTTTCTTTGAAGATATGCTACAGGTCCGGTGAAGGAGTTTACGATAAATTCGTGTTTGGTAACATTTGAGGTGTATGGGATAAGTCTTGATTATAATTTTCATGATTACAATTCTGCTCCGTCATTCTAGAATCATTAGACATCATCATCATCATCATCATCATCACATCATTCATCATTCATCATCATCATCATCATCATTTCATTTTTTTTATGCTGAACTGGGCCTATTTGGCGCAGCCGTGAGGCACACGGTACTATTGTTATTTTTTTATTTGAATTTTTTTCTGTTTTTTTTGTGTGAATATTGTGTGCCTTAGCCTGAGTCAAATACATTTATTTTCTTTCTTTCTTTTCTTTTATTAGCACTTGAATAACTTCTTAATTTGTGTAATTTTATAAATCTTGAAATCGGATTACTTAAACCAATTTATTGTCCTATTGTTTAGCCTAATAAAGCATAATCAGCCTGTAATGTTTCCTCTTCTGGGACACAGGCCTCCTCTCGGTGAGC
Organism: Conistra vaccinii; assembly: GCA_948150665.1. NCBI lineage: Eukaryota > Metazoa > Arthropoda > Insecta > Lepidoptera > Noctuidae > Conistra > Conistra vaccinii. The sequence continues at coordinate 3,749,147 of OX411324.1, forward strand.
AGGAGTGAACCTTGACCACGCGGGCCCAGTGCGGGTTGGTAGATGTCACATGTCTTTGAATTTTCGGTTCTAAGACTTGCCGGTTTCCTCACGATGTTTTCCTTCATCGTTTTGAGAGCAGCTGTGGTCATGATATAATTTACACAAAGTAAAGCACCTGTCTGCCGCGACGTACGAGTTGGTAGCTCGTAGGTTCAAACCTACGAGCTACCAACTCGTACGTCGCGGCCGTTACCACTGGGCTACCACAGCTCTCCTTTTATAATAACTAAGTGCCTGTTCGACCGAGCTCTGCTCGGGTGAAAATAGAGAATGCTCATTTAATAGTATAGGATAGTTCATACTAATTCCATGTATAAGAAAGAGAATGCTCATTTAATAGTATAGGATAGTTCATACTAATTCCATGTATACGGAACGGTGAAAATACGGAGAAAACGAATTTACCCAGATATAAGAACAAGCTAGATCGATCTTTCGCCCCCGTAAACCCCTATGTTGCAACTTTTTCTTTGTTAAGAGTCGTTTTCTAGAACGTGATTACAAATAATATATTTATGTAACAAATATTGGTAATTCAAAAGAATAGGATATAATGAATGAATAATAATGGTATATAATCCAGCTACCGATACAAAAAGCGAACTTTCATCTACCTCATACCGCTTCCCCACTTAAACTTTAAAGGGACACTTTAGAAGCGTCGAAGGTTATTAGAGTCGCGCAATATCGCAGCAGAATCTAACATGATTTAAAATTCATTCGCTATTGCCTCCCGGACACCCTCTTTCCCCTAACTACCATCTAATCACGTGGTTTGAGTGTGTGCACATCAAGTGGCTTTTTCAAACATCAAAGTCAACGCCTCTGCCAGTCAACCCCAGGCTATAGGGGCCACGAAAATTATTTATTAGTTGCCTAAAGGGGAATTTGTTGGCTTCCGATACACCATTATTCTCGAAAATTCTGTCTTCAGAAACATAATCTCTTTGAAGGTCTAAAATAAAAATGGCTTCGAGTCTTCTTTAATTAAAGGTTTGAGAGGGCTTTGATGTTCGCACGCGGTGGAAAAAAACACGAAGCAGAGGTTCATGTGTGGTGTGTTTTGAACACAAGAGCTTGGTTTGTGGTAGTGTGTTAGGATTAAGTTAACGTACCTAACTAAATTAATATAAATAGTACAGTCCGATCGAACTTCGTCTTTGGTTTTCGACAGAAATTGCCATTTTCATAGACGACCCAAAAATAAAAAGGTATTTTGGGTAGTTGCCAAAAAAAATTAAGTTCCGGAAAATCAATCGACCGTCAATTTTTTCAGAGCAATAACACCTTGAGAAAATACAGAAAAATTACCTTTTCTTACATAATAATACCAGGGGGCCTACCACAACCACTAAAAGCAGTATTATTTTAATCTTACTTCAGTGGGGGAGAGATGGTGCTATACGTCCTGTTGAGCTTCATCTCTTTCGCACACTAAAGTAACATTAAAATAATAATGCTTTTAGACGTGGTTCTTCGTCGTTCGATCTGACTGAACTTTGTTTTTAAATTAGTCCGAACAAAAACATTTTCGGTCAAACAGTGAACACATTTATTTATTCAAACTTTCGGCTCATCATAAACCCCTTAAAATGATAACATTATAATAATTTACTCATTTTACATTATACATATTATAATTTATTAAATCATAACCATAATCAGCCTATTAATGTTCCCACTGCTGGGACACAGGCCTCCTCTCTATGAGAGGAAGTGCGCCATAATCTATCACGCTGGCCCAGTGCGGGTTGGTAGATGTCACATGTCTTCGAATTTTTGGTTCTAGGACATGCCGGTTTCCTCACGATGTTTTCCTTCACCGTTTTGAGAGCAGTGGTGATGAATTATTTACACAAAGTAAAGCGCCTGCTCGTTTTCGAACCCACGACCTACAACTCGTAAGTCGGGGCCGATACCACTGGGTCACCACTGCTCTAATCTTAAATTTTTAATACCTACTATAATTAATTTACAAATTTAATACGGGGTGGCAGGGACATCGACGCGAAGCCGGTTACCATGGATTCAGTACATGATTCTGAACCCCCCTGCGTTGAAATTTTTCGTCGGTTATTAAAAAAAAAATCAGCTGCTCCATACATTGCACGTAAACTGCTGTAACATTGCCACTAATGCATAGCATAACTGATGAACATGATTGCATGAACTGCTCTAACATTGCCATTGGTCACAGTTTATTGCACGTTTCTATGAAACAGCTGTTTTTTTTTTTAAATAACCGACGAAAAATTTCAACGCAGGGAGTTCAGAATCATGTACTGAATCCATGGTAACCGGCTTCGCGTCGATGTCCCTGCCACCCTGTATAAAACAGAATTCATAGTTTTAAGTTATCGCTTAAAAAAGGCAAATGAAATTGGCAGTCATGGGAACCATCATGACAGCCAATTTTTGCGATCATTATCAGGTACGTGCACGTTCTTTTTCTCAGGAGCTGGTTGCAGTTCAATCGTGTGCACAGTTTTATTGTCTTTGTTGATAAAGTTTATTTCGACTCTGGATATTTTGCGAACTTTATTTTCAACCGGCTCTGTATTTTCTTGTTGCAGGTAGTGTGATAGAGGGAGGCCAAGAGCTGAGCGGGCTGGAACAAGAACTTATTATTCCGTATACAAATAACTACATTTTATTTTTTGAGACGAGATAAGTAACATACTAACATGACGCCTGTATTCCCCGCAGGGTAAGGCAGAAGTGCACCTTTAGTTATCCAAAATACTCGAACATGACTTTGTATTGTATAGGGAAATCTGTTTTATTTCAGTTTTTTTTAAAGATTTGATGTGGTCCATATGAAATTTTCTTATAAAGCATGAATTACCAAAAAACTTCTTCAGAAAACGAATATGTCATAGAGCTAATTGGGTGATCATTAGGTAAGGTTAGAAAAAATAATTATAAGTACGTACTTCGTCGCAGCGCTACTTTGTTTACAACATCAGAGAACCGACCGTCAATTTTTTCAGAGCAATAACACCTTGAGAAAATACAGAAAAATTACCTTTTCTTACATAATAATACCAGGGGGCCTACCACAACCACTAAAAGCAGTATTATTTTAATCTTACTTCAGTGGGGGAGAGATGGTGCTATACGTCCTGTTGAGCTTCATCTCTTTCGCACACTAAAGTAACATTAAAATAATAATGCTTTTAGACGTGGTTCTTCGTCGTTCGATCTGACTGAACTTTGTTTTTAAATTAGTCCGAACAAAAACATTTTCGGTCAAACAGTGAACACATTTATTTATTCAAACTTTCGGCTCATCATAAACCCCTTAAAATGATAACATTATAATAATTTACTCATTTTACATTATACATATTATAATTTATTAAATCATAACCATAATCAGCCTATTAATGTTCCCACTGCTGGGACACAGGCCTCCTCTCTATGAGAGGAAGTGCGCCATAATCTATCACGCTGGCCCAGTGCGGGTTGGTAGATGTCACATGTCTTCGAATTTTTGGTTCTAGGACATGCCGGTTTCCTCACGATGTTTTCCTTCACCGTTTTGAGAGCAGTGGTGATGAATTATTTACACAAAGTAAAGCGCCTGCTCGTTTTCGAACCCACGACCTACAACTCGTAAGTCGGGGCCGATACCACTGGGTCACCACTGCTCTAATCTTAAATTTTTAATACCTACTATAATTAATTTACAAATTTAATACGGGGTGGCAGGGACATCGACGCGAAGCCGGTTACCATGGATTCAGTACATGATTCTGAACCCCCCTGCGTTGAAATTTTTCGTCGGTTATTAAAAAAAAAATCAGCTGCTCCATACATTGCACGTAAACTGCTGTAACATTGCCACTAATGCATAGCATAACTGATGAACATGATTGCATGAACTGCTCTAACATTGCCATTGGTCACAGTTTATTGCACGTTTCTATGAAACAGCTGTTTTTTTTTTTAAATAACCGACGAAAAATTTCAACGCAGGGAGTTCAGAATCATGTACTGAATCCATGGTAACCGGCTTCGCGTCGATGTCCCTGCCACCCTGTATAAAACAGAATTCATAGTTTTAAGTTATCGCTTAAAAAAGGCAAATGAAATTGGCAGTCATGGGAACCATCATGACAGCCAATTTTTGCGATCATTATCAGGTACGTGCACGTTCTTTTTCTCAGGAGCTGGTTGCAGTTCAATCGTGTGCACAGTTTTATTGTCTTTGTTGATAAAGTTTATTTCGACTCTGGATATTTTGCGAACTTTATTTTCAACCGGCTCTGTATTTTCTTGTTGCAGGTAGTGTGATAGAGGGAGGCCAAGAGCTGAGCGGGCTGGAACAAGAACTTATTATTCCGTATACAAATAACTACATTTTATTTTTTGAGACGAGATAAGTAACATACTAACATGACGCCTGTATTCCCCGCAGGGTAAGGCAGAAGTGCACCTTTAGTTATCCAAAATACTCGAACATGACTTTGTATTGTATAGGGAAATCTGTTTTATTTCAGTTTTTTTTAAAGATTTGATGTGGTCCATATGAAATTTTCTTATAAAGCATGAATTACCAAAAAACTTCTTCAGAAAACGAATATGTCATAGAGCTAATTGGGTGATCATTAGGTAAGGTTAGAAAAAATAATTATAAGTACGTACTTCGTCGCAGCGCTACTTTGTTTACAACATCAGAGAACTCCTTGGTGATCAAACCGACCATGGTTTTATTACCGAACAAAATGTCTAATGCAGTGCCAGCGACCCGTTTCGACGGATTTTTGTCTTCGTCCATCATTGGCCTTTGCGTATCACCACCCAAAATTATCATAGTGATGATGAAAATTATAATCGTTCTAGTATTATCCACCACAACCATACTGGCTTGACTTAGGCTGAACTCTGGCTAGTTCTAGCCTATGATTTAAAGGAAATTTTGTATAAATATTTAATCTTTATAGCGACAAAACAGTTCATATCTGGTTCTAGGGGAAGTAAGCATTGTAAAGTTTTGATAACAAAAAAAATAGTAACAACGTTGTTTATGGAATTACTAATTCATGTGAAAACATCTTCATTGAAGCCTTAGCACTGCAGGGTGGACGCCTGGACAAAAAATGTGTTCTCCAGTTCCGTTCTTTTTCGGTTTCGATCACTGGGTCCGTGTTATTAAATTAATCACCTATATTTCTATTTATTTTCATTACAAGAATAAAACTAATTGGTAAATAGGAATTGCATTGAAGTTATTTATAAGTTGTTTTGTTTCTGATTACAAACAAGCGATATTCTTGTGTGGTTCTAAATAGTAACACTATTTTTTATTATTTTACCCAAAATAATTGCATCATAACTGGCGAAATGTGGGTGTACAAAAGCAGCTTACTTCATGTAAGTATCCAATGACTACTAAACATTCATAAAAAATAAAAGATATGACATACTGAGACATTTTTGTCGGAATACCTCTAGGAGCAATTAAAAAACTGTTACATGCTGTTTTTTTAATGATCCTTCATTTGGTTATACACGCACTCCGGTTACGAGTACTACGCACCTGTCCTTTCTCAAGAACATCACCAATAAGGTCAGTATTATGTCCTCCTAGAGCGTCCACTCCCTACAAACCTGAAATAACTATGTAACTTTTGTTTGTTGCCTGCTGTACCAAAATTCTATAGTTTATGATTTTTAATTCTTGTTTTTCTGTTTTCGTCTCGCCAAACAAACAAATTAATTACTTATAGCGTAAAATGTTACCTTGATAGATCTTCGTTGAATGTGTTTCTCAAAATGGGTGATGCATCAATTTGTCACTAAAAGTTAATTTTTTATTTTTCGCTTTTCAATTTTTTTTCGTCGGTATTTTTTTTATTTTTTCGGTTTTGAGTTACTAGGTATTTATTATTTGCCTCAACTTCTGACCGTCGATGACAGTCTTACCCCAGTTGAGTGTAAGGTTCTCATCAAGGTGAATGAACCACAGTAACAATCTAAGGTCATCAAATAATCGCGTTCTTCAATGTCCCACTCACCGCAAAGACTTCGTCCACTCCTCCTTCTTCGTTCAGTCTATCTCTTTGTGGAATGCGCTCCCCCTGGAAATCAGGATGGCAACCAACCGATTATTCTTTAAAGTTAAAGTTCACGAGCACATTCAGCAAGCTGGCAGTATCATCACAACGTTAATGTTTTCCCATTGTTTGTCTTATTTGATTTAGTATATTCAAGTATTCATGTATATTATTTGTGATTATTTTGTATATGATTAGGCTTATATATTAGATTTATAAATTGTAAATGTTTAACTGTATTTGAATAAAATTTTATAATATTATTTTTATTCTTGAATTTTCGTAATTGCACTTACCACTTATTGTCTCTGCACCACCCAAAGGTTGACTGGGGCATTTACTACCAGTTTCTTTACAATTTCTTTATATGTACAGAGGCGGACTTAGTCCGTCTCTGTACTTTTCTGTGCTTTAAGTATTAAATAAATAAATAAATGAAATAAGCCCAAACACGATGTAGCTGCTGTAAATTGCTGAGCAGTTCTCGCGACTGTCTTCCGTCTCCGTCATCAGATCAACTCTAGGTCTTTTTTATGTGGTCGTGTCATCAGAACTACATATTTATGTGTGTGAAATTACAACAGAATCGGTTCATAGTTGAAAATTCAGCAGGTAAAAATCAATCAACCCCATTTTTTTACTCTTAGGGGTGGAATTCAGTTTTAATTTTTATATGCGACTAACTTTGAGATATACTCTCCTGAATAAAAAAAGAATCGTTAAAATTGGAGTACTCAGTAAAAAGTATTACATAAAAAATATATAAATATATTTATACGTGTCAATGAGAGAACCTCCTCCTTTTTTTTCGTCGGTTAAAAAGTAGGTACCGTATTGGGACCAGTACAGATAGAAGTAACAAAAATAAACTTTATATTTTCCTCATTTTGTTAACTTTGAAAAGTCACTTTCACATAACTTATATAAATTATGAAATAAATATTTATTACTATGTGTTTTATTTTGGAAATATAAACATACAGAACGAAATTAGCTCGCAGACACTTTATGTATTTGCTGAGATTAATCCCTCTCACAGAGAAGAAACCTGTATCTCAACAGTGTGATCATTTTAGCCAGGTGATTGTAAATAAATGTTACGTTTATGTAATCCATGTTAATGGAGTTTTAAGCGTGACTGTATAAGACCGTTACGTAATTCTAACATTTTCGCTCGATTTATTTTTTATTCGAAAATCATGTCTCTTTTGGAAGATTGTTTAAATAAAATCAGTATTCACAGTAAGAAAATATAGTTTATTATCCAGCCAAAAAATATTTATTCTCTAGATCAATTATTAGTTTAGTTATAAACGAAATAAGAATTGAGACTTACGCCATTTAGTTTCGTGCTCGAATACGACCAAAGAGCGCACGCGATATTCAACTTTATTACTGATATGTTAGCGTTTAGTACATAATAAAGTGGCGGGGTGCATGGGGGCGGAGCTTGCGTGGAAATTGTCTTTAAGGGCCTTATCATAATAGCGGATTGCGAGCGGAGCGGGCGCGCAGCGAACACGCGGCGCAATGCGACAGTGAGACAGTGTGAGTGTGGTGTCAGTGTGTCAGTGTGTCGCGACGACGCATTCGCTGCGCGCCCGCTCCGCTCCCAAACCGCTAGTGTGATAAGGCTCTAAGAGTGTCTGGTCTTAAGTTATAACACGTTATAACAAAAACTCGTATTTAATAATAATCACTCCGTGCCTTATAGCGGCTCCAAAACTTTGAATAAAGTGTCGTTGATAATTGGTTTCATTGGCTCCAGCTTGATCGTGTGAAATGTGTTGTTGTCTGAATTGATGAAATTAATTTCGACTCTGGATACCTGTTTGTTAGGTTGTTGTTTTTTGGTTCCATTATTTCTGTTTTCTGATCTATGTCGAAGTACTGAGCGGACTGAAATAAAAAAGAAAGAAATAATTATTACTGGCTCGTTGGTCTGATGGGCACTAGCGGGACTTCTGAGCATGATTCCAGGGTTTAATCTTCAGGTCGGGAAAAGTGTTCCTCTAAATAGTTATTATTATTAAGAGTTCCTCAGTAGCAGCTCATTGTTTGGATTTTTGCCACTGCTTTTGATAACCATAAGTCATCACCCAAATTATGGGCGCTATAAATGCATCTCTTCCTAACCCTATGTAAATATAGGGACGATATTATTATTATGAAAACGTAAACTTATCTACCTAAGGTAAGTTTACGTGTTCATCACTTCACTATATTTTACGTTTAAAAAATGTTCGACATCATAAACATACCCCCTCGACCGTTACCTGGCCTTCACGAGTCCACTTTAAAATAATAACAAGCGAAATTATGTTAAAATTTATAAAACCCCTCGACACAGACATTTCTTCGTTTCTTTTTCCTACTCCATTTCCAGACCCTGTTCATCACCTATCTGTTACCTATTCATTGAGACCATTCCAATGAGCCCAAACACGATACCTGTGCTGTAAGTGGGTAAGGGAGTTGGGTATTCTGCAAATTCCAGATGATGCTGCAATATGAGTTCAAGGTTACGTTCTTCTAATATCATTGAACTAACAGAATACCACATTTTAAATTGATCAGACCTGTGGAAGACGACTAAGACTCACATCCATTCATCAACTAGAAAAGAGCTGATAATATTCAAACGGCTGAATCGATTTTTATAAAAGATATCTAAGAACCATCGCTAAAAAACGTGCTTTAAAATAATTTTTGCGTCGGGGGTTAAAAACGACTGGAGTGGTCGCCAATTGATAAAATATTCAATATACCTGGTCGTGCCGTCAACTTGTACATGATATCGGCAAATTCCCTGGATATGACATCGATCGTACTTTTGTTTCCATACCAAACATCCATGGCACTGTTGGCAACCCACTTCGAAGGTCTATAGTCCCTTGGAGGCGGCCTTGGATCATCTCTCAGGTAGTGTCTTTTTGTATCACCTTCCAAAATTAAAAAAGTTATAAAGACTAAAATTCCTCTGATTTTGAAACACGATATCATCTTTCTATGCTTGAAACGCAACTGTGTCCAGTTCTGGGTCAAAATATCAATAGAAAGTGTCTGTTTATAGCATCAACAGTACCCAGTACAGTTTATTCGCATTGTTCTCTTGTTGATGGAAAAGCAATAAACGAGTAGTTTCAACAATATCTATCAATGAAACTTGTGTACCTTCATTTGGTGTTATGGGCAGCGATGCCAGATTTTTTTTTTCAAAAAAGCGGGATTCTTTCCCAGATTCAGATCCTGCCCCAGAAACACTTAGCCAGCTGCGAAATGCAATCCAAGAGGAATGGAATGGAATGCCACAACATTTGATCGTGACTCTCATCCGATCGATGAATAACCGTATGGAAGCACTAATAAGAGCTCGGGGAGGGAATACAAGTTATTAAATAAACGTGTCTTAGCTTTTTTTTTTCATTTACGTGTGTTGTTTTATCAATTTCCTTCATACTCCATATACGAAACCTATGAAATTTAATTTGAATTTAAAACATTAACATTAGGATTTGAAAACCTCATATTATTCACTATTAAACGACATTTGACATATATTCCTAAATATACACATTTTTCTGATAATCCTTACAAAAAAAAACTTGCAAGGTGTTTCGATTTTTCTGATTAGAAGTGTATTTTTATATTTTTCCTATTCAATTTCAAGTTTACGTAGGTTACAACTAATGAACCAAAGTTGATTATTAAAATTAAACACTAATTTTAACTACGTTAAATAAAAATTTATGAAAAACAAAGCCGTATGTCATTTTGGACGTACTTCCCATAAGTAATTTCATTCAGCTCAAAACCATATGGGACGAATTTTGGGATCTTCTTCATCCCAATAAAAATAGTCTGCTGCATGGAAGTGAGGGAATATTATGTCAACTCGACCCCGCGACAATTCAACCCCAGGACAACTCGACCCAGACAACAGTAGTTCCATGCCATATACTTACTGTGTGCAAAACTGTGTTTATCAAGATAACTGTGTTTTTAACCGACTTCCCGACTTCCAAAAGGAGGAGGTTCTCAATTCGCCTGTATGTTTTTTTTTTTTTTTTTTTTTTTTGTATGTTTGTTACGCGATTTCTCCGTCAATTATGGACCGATTTTGAAAATTGTTTTTTTGTTTGAAAGAGTATGCTTCCGAGGTGGTCCCATATAAATTTTATTAACTTTACTTGGATAGTTTTTGAGTTAGCTTCAATAATACGTATTTTTCCCACTTAGTTTATATGGATGATATAATGATAACTTCCAATCACTGTTATTTACATAGCAGGTTAGTGGTATTCGAATTTGTATGGGGTAGGTACCACCACTAAAAAGTGCAAAATAAAAACTTTTTACAAAAAAAGAACAACCGACTTCCAAAAAAGACACTACAAAGTCAAAAATAACTTTAATTTCGGAAGTCGGTGGCAAAAAACGAAAGTTCAAAACCAAACACACCGACTTCCGAAATTAAAGTTATTTTTGACTTTGTAGTGTCTTTTTTGGAAGTCGGTTGTTCTTTTTTTGTAAAAAGTTTTTTATGCAAATAAATCTCAGTAAAGAATGGGCCATTCATATTGTCTATCGTGATTTAAATGTTGTTTTCCAAAAGTGGAGGTATGAGGAACAGGGTGTAAAGTTATCTCATCCTCTATAGAAAAGGGAGAATCCTCCGTGTCCGGCGGGCAATCGTTATATCGGATATCGGATAGTCTTATATAATTAAGTCGTTCGCGCGGTAAACTCTAATTGCGCGATGCAGGATTTGTGTAACGTCAGGATTTTGTGTGACGTCAGGTCTTTGATCACAGAAACATCGGCATTCATCAGTCGTAATGGTTTTATGTTTGATGTGCCGCGCCCATCGTCCCAACCACGCTTGGCTCACACTGTGAAGCAAGCCTAAGCGAAGTTCTGGGAATAACACTTCTGATATACACACAATTTAATTAGCATATATTATTAAATGTTATGTTCGTTGTGGCAGCACCCCTTATAAATAATTTATGCCTGCAATCTGTTACATTTAGGGTCCTCTCGACAACCTTTGAGTTTGTCATGCTTTGTTTAACTTTGATAGTTGTGGCTCTGCTTTCCATATAGCAGCTGATGCGTGAGGGATGTGTCGTGTAATATTCTATGTGGCGGTACGCTTGTTAATTGGAGGATAGTTAGTATTAGATTCTAATCACGTGAGTACCTAAAGTTTATTTATTTATTCATATAAATTTCTCGCACACAATAAGGTACAAATGTGGCGAAGGCCTCGTTTACAGAAATGCGGAGGGTCGCGGGTCGCGTGTGGCGTTGCGTCTCGCGGCGCGTCGGACGTTTTTTCTGTTTACAGACAGGCGGCACGTGCAGCGGCCCGCGTTTCCGAGCGTATTAGATGCGTGCGACGCCGCAGGCCCCACCGCGGGTATCGTTTCGTTTTAATATGAACGGAGAAGTGCAGGAATAGCTAGCCGCAAATCTGCGTGCACCGAAGCGATAAACGTCACGTGCGATGCCTTCCACGGACTCCGCCTGCATTTGAAATGCAGGCGGAGTCCGTGTAAACGCTCTCATACAACGCCATATGTTTGAATACAGTGCGGGCCGCGACGCCAATGCGACGCGCGACGCCCCGCGTCTCCGTAGACGAGGCTTTAGGCATTCTCTACCAGTTAACCAAGGGTGCTGAAGAGATAAGATGGCAGGTGTTCTGATTGACTACGTATTACGTTTTTACAAAAACTTTAACAATATAACATAACATCACGCCTTATTTCCCCAAAGGGTTAGGCAGAGGTGTACTCATAGCAGGTACACCCACATTTCGCTAGTTATGTTTTAGTAATGTAATAGGGGGCGAGCCTATTGCCACCAACCCGGCACAAATCCAGACTCCGGGCTGCTACTGACACATTCCTAATGGAAAACCCAATAACACATTGCCCGACTTGGGAATCAAACCCAGGACCTCATGCTTGCCAGTAGCGCTTGCGACCACTAGACCAACGAGACAGTCATAAATAGGTACACAAGTATATAAATCACTACATAGTATAAAACAAAGTCGCTTCCCGCTGTCTATCCCTATGTATGCTTAGATCTTTAAGGTGAAACAATTTGATATTTTTTCCATACAAACTTCGGAGGGGTTTTACTCCACTATTTGACATCGTACATTCAAAGTTAAACATGATATCGTTAGGTCTCATTATTAAAATTGTCTGTACGGAAGCAGAATAGTAAAATAAAAAGCCATTAAAAAGTTATGAGCCAACAAAGATTCGTTTTTCTTGCTAATTTTAACGTAACTTTGGGCGTAAATAAGTAATACAAGAAGTGTGAAATCTCGAAAACAAAATCCGTACCGACACAGAAAAATTTACGAAGATTTCAATAAATTTTATTTGTAATTGATTTATGCAGTGGTTATTTCAGAAAAACCTTTTTTCCAAAGGCCTTTTCGTAATTTTTGACGCGCTCGTTTTACTAAAATTAGTCGGTACGGTGTTTCTGTGCGTGCGAACTATACGTTGTCCATGTAGATCAGCTTCTAACTGCTCATCACTGATACTATCTCTGTCGGACACGATGCCAGGTGAGACAGTGTGGTTTTTGGCCAGGCCCACCATTGAGTTCGAGCCCGCGACTAGTTGCACCTTAAAACTACGCAACGGATTTTTATGTGGTTTTGTGATCCAAGAGGAAGGTTTATATGTATAATATATACATATAGTACAGAACAGAGTCCACGCGGGCGAAGCCGCTGGCAGCAGCTAGTAGGTTATAAACTAAAAAAAAACTCCTATTATTTTTTATTGTGCTTTACTAACAATATGAATGTAAATTTGGATCAAATGGTTGTCTAAATAAATATAATTATAATAGTAGCTTTTTACACTTGTTACTTTTTTATAAAAATATGGCTGATATTTTAGTTTGTCTTACGCCTTCCACGCGAACGAAGTCGCGGGCAAAAGTATAAAATAATTGACTACTCAGCACACTCATAACACTGCATAAAAGTTGCTTCAAGCTGTCTGTTGGCATACCAAATAGCTTACATATGCATCATTATTGATGACTGCATACTAAAAACGGATAGGTCTCCACTATAGATGTCGCCCATGCGCATGTGACCGCCCGTAATTTTCTGAATATTCATGAAAAAATATCGAAAATAAACTTCAAAAGGGGGGGTCTATCTATAACATTTTTCACTAGTTTTTTTTAAATAAATACACAATTTTTTACCGATACGACATAATTATAATTTTGTCGTTTTGTTTGCAAAGAGAAATTATTGTTTTTAATTATGTTTTCATAAAACGATTTGGTCCAACAACGTAGGTAATAGTTTTATAATAATGAAGGACTACAAGGAATGGAAATGTCTTTATTTACCAGAAAATTACTACATTAATAAAACTAAATAATTTATTTTAGTGACTGCAGTTTCTAACATAGCTTAACTTTAAAATATACTTTAACGTTGTCATTTGACTTGAAAACACACACAGCATCTGAAAAAAAATACAGAAAAATTAAACTAAGAAAATGTAACATCCATTTTTTTTTGGAATTCACATACAATCATTTCAATGTGGAATAAACTCTAAGGGGGCAGCCTTAGAATTTATTCCACACATTCCACTTCAACTACAATAAGTTTGCGTACAATTTTCTTCGGATTCAATCAGCCCACTCAAACGATCAATTATTTTCACGCAATTATATTGACGGGCATTAAAACTTGTACTGACTGGACAGGTCCACTCAAATCTGTGCGGTTCTTTCCTCAAAACACCATTTCAGACACTAATCTACATGGTTCTCATTTATGGCTTGACCATTACAATGAAAATATTGTGCAGAAAAATTGAAAATCGCTCAAACTTTTGTTTATTCAATAATTGCGCAAACTTTAATTCTAACCCTAAATGGTCCAAAAACTGCGCAATTCGTGAAATTGTGTAATAATATTGTAACTATAGGCCCCCCTAAACACTATAATTGTTTAAGGTGGTTTACACACATCAATCTGCCTAGTTTTTCCTAACTATGCTGGGTACGGCTTTCAGTCTGAATACCAGTATATACTACTACATATCTCCACAACCCAGTTACTAGGTAACACGGTACCCTTTGATAAGACTGGTTGTCAGACTTTTGAGTTTCTGATTACCAGTAACGACTGTCACAGATCTACGAATGACAGCTGATTTGAGAGACACGGAAGGGTCTCGATAATTATCTAACGGATGGCCACCCATCCACGAACCGACCGCGGCACGCGTAGCTTAACTTCAATCGATCCGAGGGGCTGATAATATTTAGCCACGAGTAAGTATGAGCTATAGCACGAAATAGTTAAAAACGAAACAATACTAATGTTGGTGAAAAGCAAACTTTATAACACGTACATTCTCCCATGTCTCACATATGGGTGTCAAACTTGGCCTGTTAAGAGCAAAAACAAACAAAAACTTATAATTTGCCAACGCAATATGGAGCGAAGTATGCAAAAAATTAGGCTACATGACAGGTGGACGACCACAAAAATAAGGAAAAGGACAAAAGTTAGCGTTAAAGTAAGTTGTACTAAAAATAAGAAAACTCAAATGGAACTGGACCGGTCACATTATGAGAACAAACCGAGCAAAATGGACGAAAGACGTAATGGAATGGTATACTAGAAATGGAAAGAGACAAAAGGGACGGCAAATCAAGAGGTGGGAAGATGACTTACCAAAAGGATGGAGAAGAATAGCTCGTCACAGAGATGAGTGGAAGAAACCAGGAGAGGCCTATGCCGAAGGACAATCTAACACAACTGTAATACATTTCAATATGAATTGTTTGGATACGTAGCCGGCGACATCACCATGGCGTCCAAGTGTGTCAGCTCCTAAGATTTAAACACACATAATATGTTATAGTCTTACTTATAATAATAATTGACAGTAAGATCCATAACAACGCTAAAAAAAGCAGTGATACCGTTAATTTATCAGTAGAAGCAGTACCTTAGTAAAGTAACACTCCAGCTTTGAATCACAAATAATTATAATCATTCAGAACCAAAACTTCACAAACATGAAAATGAACTTACTTTAACTCTTATTCCTGCCCTTTACTTCGACAATTCTATCGATAGCTTTCGAGCCAGCGTCCCATAACTCTCTAGCGAGCAAACTCATAATCGTTCTGTTAGAGTAAACGAAATCCATTGCTTTCCCAACCCAAAGATCTTGGCGAGTATAAGGTTCATTTTCATGCTTTTTCAAATTCTGTTTTAAATCCTCAAGCGTTTTAAACGAATTTGTCTTGTAGTCTTCTAGAATTATGAAAGCGAATATTGTTAGGAATAATGCTACTTGTGCTAACATGTTGTTACTGTTGTTACCAAGACGCGTATACTAAGCGGACGAATGAATTGCATTCATTGTTTGGTTGTTTCTGTTCGATTTCTTAGTACAGGCTAAGGAATGTTTTATATGGTAAATATTAGTGATGTGGTAAGTGGAACATGAAATATCTAATTATTTGCTGTCGTCAAATAATTGCTTAGCTAGCTTTTTAAACACGGTCTAATAGGTACAAGTTGAAACTTTTTTTAATTTTTAATAATCTGTCAGAACTAGGAATCCTATGGAATGTGTCACAATGACATATAGAATTATACTGTCTACCAGCAATAGCGATCTGTCCTTTACTGACTATAGGTTATTGGGTTCGGTCGTAAGCGTAAGTATCTTAACTGATGGTAGGTGATGAAGCGCACTTGTATTCACTGTCGACTTGAAGACATATTTGGCACTCCAGTTCTTTAAAGGCCAGACTGATACTATTTTGCAAGATAAAGCCAAGAGTTTGCAGAAGATACAAGTGGTTTCAGACCTAGGCTTAAGAATTAAAAGGAAAAGCCGGATGAAATTGAAAAAAAATCTCGTCTGCAACCAGTAACGTTCAATATTATAAACATTCAATGTACACGCAGCCCTAGTACATTAATTGTTCCAATGCGCAGTTGCAGTTTATTCCGCCAAGCAATATTACCAGTTGCCAATGCAAAGTACATCACTAACTTGGTATTGTAACATTGCAGACTAAAGAGGAAGGTTCGTTTAATACTGCGAATTAAATCAATAATGGTTTTCCCGTATTTAGATAAAAAAGTGTAATTTTGGCATTCATAGTAGTGAATAAATTCAAAGAAGAAATAATATTAAATAACGTAATCACAATTCTGAACATAAAATAACATATTAGAAGAAGAAATAGGTAAATAGAAAAGGACACTTTAAAGAAAACACTAGCATCGGTAAGCGCTGCAATTAAATGAACCTACGTACATGGTGCCAATGTTGCTGGCAAGACCAAGTAATGAACATGGACAGTAATACCAGCCTTTGATTTTCCGACTGCAAGTCCCCACAGAGAAGGCACAAGCATTGATCAACACGCTTACTCGAGACCGGTTACCAACTTCAGTCTTGGATATGGACAAGCAAGGGTCAAAATAGCTAAGAATATAACCTCACACATAAACCTCCTTCCTTTAAAACGTCATAAATATCAAAGAGCAAACGAAAAGCAAAATCTTTGCAGAAATAAAATCCTTAAAATACGGAAGTGTATAACCATTTGCATTAAATTTTAGCTCATGTTTACGACGAAGATAAACCTGTTATTTGTGAGCAGCTGAAATATTTTATGTGAATATTTACTTTTTATTTTGTACACTTACATTATACTAACGCATCTTCGTGAATTATGACTGAGAAATAAGTGCACATTTATGCGACATTTTTGTTTATGAAATGGATTGTGATGAAATTATTATGATAGTTGAGCCAGTTAGGGATATTGAAAGAGATGGAGATAGAAAAGATAAATAAATTCATAGAGAATTAAACTCGTGTTTGGCTAAAGAGTTGGTACTAGCTGTAAGATAGAAAACGTATCCATATATACTTATTGTGAACAAGATCGAAACGTATGGATTGATGGCGCGATAAAATAGATAAGTCTGTAGTTAAAGAACATTGATGAATAAGACATACTACTAACCCTTCAAATTGCCGAGGTAGTCCCATTGAATATTTTGCAGCTAACAGACCTTGAGAGGGTCAAGATTTATTAATGAACGACTTTTTCTGCTCATATCTTTTACCCAAACGTGGATTCTTCTAACTTATAAGTAATATTGCTCTAAAAAAGGAAATATTAATGTATTTTTTGTGAATCGGCTATATAATTACGCAATACATTTTCGTAAACAAAATCAGCCTATTAATGTTCCCACTGCTGGGATACAGGCCTCCACTGTGAGAGGGAGTGGACTGTAATCTACCACTCGGGCCCAGTCCGGGTTGGTAGATGTCACATGTCTTTGAATTTTTGGTTCAAAGAATGCCGGTTTCCTCACGATGTTTTCCTTCACTGTTTTGAGAGCAGTGGTGATGAAATTATTTACATAAAGTAAAGCGCCTGCTTGGGTTTGAACCCAAGACCTATAATTCGTAAGTCGGGGCCGTTACCACTGGGCCACCACTGCTCTCCCCACTGATCTGCTATGGATTGATAATGCGATAAAATAAATAAGTCTGTAGATATGGAGCATTGATGAGTAAGACATATTACTACTAACCTTACATATTGCCGAGGTAGTCCCATTGAATATTTTGCAGCTACAGACCTTGAGAGAGCTAACGGCTCATCCATCACAGAAAGCTCCATTTGCAGTCATTAACAGATTCATTAATGAATTAATTTATTTGCTTATATCTTTTTATCCAATTGTGGCTTCTTTTAACTTATACAACACTCTAAAACATGAAATATTATGATCATTGCGACTTACATTTCATTAAAATAAGGTTTAGATTGCAATAATTAAAAGCCACTCTATCATTAAAATAATATTGAACATCTTGTTACAAAAGAAACTGTGGTACAAGACTAACTTTTCATGTTTTATTAAAATTGTTTTCGGTTGAAATTTTTAGGGGATAGGCAAATGGAATCCCATGGTCCCTGGTCGAATTTAGCGATGTTATCCCCTGAGTACCAGGGTT
This sequence comes from Conistra vaccinii, assembly GCA_948150665.1. Classification (NCBI taxonomy): domain Eukaryota; kingdom Metazoa; phylum Arthropoda; class Insecta; order Lepidoptera; family Noctuidae; genus Conistra; species Conistra vaccinii. Next base: position 3,767,322 of record OX411324.1, read on the forward strand.
CGCGTGACAAGTGGCCCAATACTTATGTACCGTGGATTCCGAAATTTCCCATCTCACTTTGGACTTCCAGTAAAATTTCGTTATGGAAAATTTTCATTCAAATAGAATACGTGAGGGTATTTTGATCTGTTTTATGGAGACGTGCGCCGGTTATAGTAGTTTCGTGATAGGGGAGTTAAGTTTTAGTAAGGTACGGTTCTCGTTTATGGTTCCCTTTAGCTAAATGAGATTTTTTTGATGGATGTCCTCATAACTTTCATTACAACGTCTACTACAGTTCTTTTTACCCGACTGCTTCAGAAGGAGTCTGAATAATATTTATTGCATCTGTAAATACAAAAAAAGGGAAGGATAGGTATTTTTTTAATGAGTCAATGCTAAAACCTCTAAAATAAAGAAATTTATAAAAAAAAAAACCCGACTGCAAAAACACATGCCTGAAAAGTGAAAAACAAGCATTATGATCTATAGAATTTTGGTATCGCAGGCGGGGACTAACTCCAGCTTGGGCGGAGCACCGCCACGGCGCGATGTTCTCGTGGAGGCGATTGGCGGCAGTGACCTCTCGCGTCCGGCCCTGGTCCAGGCCATGGTACGGAGTGAGAGGGCATGGCAGGCCGTCACCTCCTTCTGCGAAGCAATAATGCTCGGGAAGGAGGAGGCGGAGTGCTCGAGGGAGAGACAAATGTTGTGCCCTCGTGCCCCTAGCCGCCACCGTAGGAGACGCCCTGGGCGTCGGGAATCGCGAGCCGATTTCCGGCCACCGTAGGCGCGGGCTTGCGGTCGGAGAGCAATGGGTCGCCGTCCGATAAGGTCCAGGCCCAGGTCGACGGCGCGTCATGTTCCACGCGCGCCTCAAAGAGATTTCAGCAAAATTGACGGGGTCCGCTAGGGCCCCAGAGCGGAAAAAAAAAAGGCGGGCACAAACTAATAACCGAAAATATAAAAACGCTATAGATTAAATATATGAAAGGCAAAGTGTTTTTGCAGTCAGGTTTTTTGTTTTTTAAATAATTTTCTTTATTTAATTAATCGTTTTTACTAGGTCACAGAATACTGCCCTAATCTCTGCAATTCTGTGCGTTGTATAATTTGATGAGTAATAGTTTACTACATTATTTACATAAACTATTCTGTTAAGTCAATTATGTACATCAGAAACATAAGTTTCCCCGAGACTGTGTGAATTTGAGCTTTATCTTAACTTCTATTCATTACACACCGGTAACAACGTCAAATTCCCTCCCAAACCTTCTTAAAATACTATCAATGTTTTTATTTACAGGTAGGTAGCATTCTTTCAAAAGTCACCCCTATTTCTATGTAACCAAACAATAAATCCCGCAACAGTTTCTCGGGTCCCCGCAGACTATCTGTGTCCCACAGACACGACCGTCGACCGTGAAGATTTGAAAGGATTGCTACACGACCCCGGAATTGACAGCTTTGGAGAACTAAAAGACTTTCCTGCTGTAAATTAAAAGCAACTTTGGACGGATTTGAGAGTATAATTGATTTTGCAGTACCTATTAAATATTGTTTTGTTTGTGAAACTATTTGACTCTTTCCGGTTGAGTGGTTAGTGACACTAACTGCCTCTTTCAATTTTTTTTTAAATAGAAAAAATCTGAAAAAGGTGGTTGGTGACACTAACCACTAAACCGGAAAGGGTAGTGTTATTATTCGGGTTTTTAATGTATAAATTGAGAGATGCCCTGTATTTATGGGTTTTATTTCATTCATTCATTTAGCACCTGGTTTTTAGCAGGCATTGACTTCATCTAACAAAAACAAAATTAACTGCCCAGACGAAAATAGGTACCTGTCTTTAATTACCGAAATCGAAGTTGAATGTTGGTATTAAAGCATGATTTGAGAAAAAGTAGCAAATGGTTTGAATAATTATAGTGTAGACAATATAACATAACAACACGCCTTGTGTTCCCAAAGGTTTAGGGAGAGGTGTACCTATAAAGTACACCCACACTTCGCCAGTTATGTTTAAGTCCCATGATAGGGGGCGAACCTATTACCACCGATGGACACAAATTCCAGACTCCGGGGTACTACTGAGAAATTCCAGATGGAAAAACCCGTTAACATTTTGCCCGACCACCTGGGAATTGAACCCAGGCCCTCATGCTCAGTAGTAGCACTTGCGACCACTAGACCAACGAGGCAGTCGAAAAACAAGATATAGAAATAAGTATTAAATAAAATCCATCCAGCCGTTTGGAAGATACGAGGTCATAAAAATAATAACAAACAAATATACAATATACAGGGTTATTGGTAAAACGCCAACAACCTCTTAAGGGGTCATTATACTCATCATTTTGAACAACTTTCACTATGGGACCAACACTGAAATCACGAAAAAAAATCAGCTGTTCCCTACATTTTTACGAGATATGCAAATATTTTGATACATACGATAAATATATTGGAACAGCTGATTTTTTTTTCGCGATTTCATCGTTGGTTCCATAGAAAAAGTTGTTCATAATGATGACTACAATGACTCGTTGTTGTTGTGTTTTACCCTGTGGTGTTTTACCAATAACCATGTATACAAGATATGTGCGAAAAACATAACCCTTCCTTGGTAGTCTGGTAATAATCTCGACACCACTGCTTACTTCGCAAATCAAGAATACCTTTCCCATTTATTCATAAACACCCCCTGAATAAATAATACAAAACCATTACTTACCGAGTAAAATATTCCTAATTATAAATTCTAAAGAATCGCTAAGTTCGCGGATCACCGTCTGGAGCTCTCAGATAAGGCTTGCTTACAGACCCCGAGTTTATTTTAACACTTTTGTGTGTTCAGCTCTCTACGGATTCCATTGTTGACAATTTTATCGCGTTTTCATTTTTCTTCTTCTTTTTTTCGCGAACACCGAGACCCTACTAGCAGCCTGATCCGGAATTTTTGGGCGTTTCGTACGAAAATACCCGATTCTGATATACTTTTTTAGGGTAAACTTTGCAATGTGTTTACTCTGATCTTTAAATGAAAAAAACCGAATGTGTACGAATATTCTGTAAAGTGATTTTTTAAAGAAACCGAACGAAAATAGCTGCTTTTGGCAACCTGACCCAGTATTTTGCACAGAATTTCTCTTCATTCGTGTCATTTTCATTGTATTCTAATTAATGCTTTTTCATATCGCGCATCGACAAACAGAACTAACTTGAAACCACATATACCAGCAACATAATAAGTCAAAAACCAGTAATATTGCCATTTGAAACCGCAAGTTAAACAGACAGACATCTAACAATCATTGCCGAATTGCAGCCGAAATTATAATGCTTTCATATTTAAACAAATCAACACCAAACAAGAGAAACTCATTAGCACTAGGCAAATGAGTTACTCTCGTTTCAAAAACGAAAATAATTGATCAACTCAATTACCATCTAATCATGTTGATAACGGAACAATCACAGAGACACCCAAATCATTTGATCCATTTATAAATAAAATGCATCGAATCATTTGATGCATCTGTCTACAGTCTAAGCTACAGACCCAGAACCCCTGTAAATCGAATCAAATTATCAAATCCATGTTCATTGCAATAATTTGCTGGAGGATTACGATCATAAAAGCCTATTAACATCTGACGAGGAAAGAAGCCTAATCAATAAAAATAGGGTCACGATTGTCGACATTATCTTCCGAGACCAAATGACTCTGTTATCGATTCCAATAAATGCCGTTCTTTTATTTCAGAAGCAGAAAAAAAAAGAAATTACAGCGAGCAGCTGAAATTCTCATTAAAATTCCATTACGACACCGTCGACTCGAATATGGCTATAGATTTTGATGGCGAAATTATTTTTTATTACAACTGATGTAACGACAACGGGTCGTCTGTAATTTCAATACGAGTTTCAGTACTAGAAGTTTTAGGTAATGATTATAAAGTAGATGAAAGTGAAGTGAAAGATGTCTCAAGGTTAGAACAAGTTAAGTATTTTTACTGTTGCAATTTTAGTACCTGCTGTTTCAGGTGACTTATTTACGTACATAAAAATTGATAGCTAGTCATTGTAAGTCTTGACTGGCTATCAATTTGTAGACTAGACTTCTAGAGACTTCTAGAGTCTGTAGACTGGAACACAACTGAGAGACTTTTTAAGAAGGATTCGCAGTGTAGCCCGCGAAATTCAAATTATCTTACGTTTTTGGCAATCTGAAGGTCAGTGTCAGGTTGTATATTGATCAAAATATTATTTGCGACCATAGCAAATATGTATTTACAGAATCAATCAATCTGCCTAGCCTTTTCCCAACTATCTTGGGGTCGGCTTCCAGTCTAACCGGATGCAGCTGATTACCGTATTTTACATGGAGCCTCTGCCTATTTGACCTCTACAACCCAGTAACTGGGTAATACGATACCTCTTGGAGACTGGTTGTCAGACTTTCGGGGTTCTGACGACCCGTAACAAATGTCAAAGATCCACGAATGACAGCCGGGACTAACGGCTTAGCGCGCTTTCCGAGGCACGGAGGAGTCTCGGTATGTTAAGATGGACACCCATCCACAGACCAACCCCGGCAAGCGTAGCTTAACCTGATGGATCGAACCGTGCGGCTGTTATGACTTAGCCACGAGCTCCTATCCTATTGATGTATTTACAGAATAATAATCATTATAATAAGAATATTTCAACACATGTTTTAAAACTCAATCATAATAATTATATGAAGTCCTGACCAGGGGGCCTACCACCAGCTCCTAAAGCATTATTATTTTAATATTACTTCAGTGTGGGAAAGAGATAAACCTCTACAGGACGTATAGCTCCATCTCTTTCCCCCACTCAAGTAAGATTAAAATAATACTGCTGTAAGAGGTGATGGTGATCCCTAGATGTAGATACAAAAGTTATATACAATGGAGGCTATATTTCATTGCACCCTTGTCTTCGGGTTGATAATAATTATTATGATTCCACTGATCTCTGTGGGGTACATTAATCATTAAAACACTACAACACGGTTTTTCACATTTTCATTTAAGCCTGCTCCTGATGAAAAAAAGAAGATTTATTTAATAACTAGCAGCACCCCCCGGTTTCACCCGCATAATCTCGGTTTCGTGGGAATATCGGGATAAAAGTATCTTAAGTGTTAATCCAGATTATAAACTATGATTGTGCAAAATTTCATCCAAATCCGTTCAATACTTTTTGCGTGAAAGAGTAGCAAACATCCATCTATCCATGCTCACAAGCTTTCGCGTTTATAATTTATTATTAGTAGGATTAATTATTCTACTACATATTTTTTTGGTTAAAATAATGATTATCAGTGTAGCAGGTCTTTACAATACTGTTATGGTGTACACTGGTGACAAAATAAAACTCTTGCTTTTCGTACAAAGGGATTTGGTATTTAGACAAAGTCAAGCTCCTTAACAGAATATAAATACATCTCCCAAAGTTGACATCCACAAAATATGATAAAACCTTGGATGCTCTGGTATCACACAACAAAGAAATACAATCTACTTTATCATACCAAAAATACAAAAAGAGGATCAAATAGTCAAAGGAAAATGCGAATAAAGACCGAAACTAATAAGGCCTTTTCCTTGCATACACTCGGATATATTATTTCAAACAAAACCTATTCAAATACGGTAAACTTGGGATCCTCTCCCGGTAATCACGGTTCCGATCGGGCTTTGATTGACCTTTATGCAAATTCCAAATTCGCCCAGGAGTACAGAACCCAGGTTGTTTAATTGAATAATTAACCTGTCCGACGCACTTCGTTATAATTTTAAATTACTTTACAGCTTCGCCATTTGTAACGCCTCAAAAATTTCGGGAAATTATTGGTGATTTTTTGGGTTAAATATACAGTATCTGGTATTTCTGATAAGGCGATTGTAAAAACAACTTGGAGGCGGTAAACAGAAACGCTGATAAGTTCATTGAATAAAAGTGGTATTTTTTTGGTATATTTATACAGCTTTTGAATTCAGGTTTTTTTTATTGATTTTCTGCTGTCTGATAAAAAAAAACTATAAGCCATTTTTTTTTTTTCATTTATCTGAATAACCGACTGCTTGTCAATTTATCAGTGTTTATTTGCTAAAAATGGTTTAATGGAAATAAATGATTCAGACTGCAAATAATTAGCTAATCAGCCTGTCGTTGATACACAAAAACAACCTCAAATACTGCATCAATTCAACATCAACTAAACTGGCTAGTTAAGGGTTTTTCATAAGTATCGGTCCAATACCAATAACACTTAACCAGACGTACCTACTTGTTTTACTTTTGTTTGCTCCAAAAGTATCAATTACCAGCTCAATAATACTAACCGAATCAATTCATTTGATAAATCATTCATTCAAAATCCATCTTCACTTATTCCGCGAACTCGAATCCCGACGTTTTTCTGTCCGTCCATTAAAATTCAGCCACTCGATAAATAAAAGTGAAATAATAACAAGTCTCAATTGATCCCTAATCTGTAGAGCTCATGAATCACAAAAGTTAAACCCCATCCCGTCCTAATTAGTTCTTTATTGATCCCGAAAATCTCGGGACTAGTGGTCTACCCTTTCCATTTTAATGAGACCGTTCTTAGTTACATGGACATGTTTCCCTATAAGCCGAATAAATATTTATGGATGGTGGTGTTTGTTTTAGTGTTGCATGCATTATCGGGAGTAGGGTGGCCTTTTCTATTTTACTCAGTATTATTTAGTTTAGGTTTGATCCTAGCAAGTAGAGGGTTTTGCATGTAGGGTTTTCTAGTACGAGAGGGAAATACTATTCTACTTAAAGTTGTTTTATAGATTACATTGTGTCGAAATTTACTTGAATTTAATCTTCAAAACACTGGTAAATAAGATTAAATTAACAGTCTACGACTTGATACCGACGAATAATACATAATATATACTTTTAGAGCCAGAATTCGTAAAATTTACGACCCTATTTTCGCCAATCTCCGTCAAAATCACATAGATTTGACGAGATCAACACTCATTTCCATATTCCGATTATAAGGCAGCTTCATTTAAAAATCAATGCTCCTATCCATATTTTGTTTGTAAAAGTATGAATAAGAAGGTTCTTTTGCACAAACAAAAACATTACGTACTAAATCACAACGATCATTTTCCCGTATTAGCTAGTCAATTAGTTTATCGTTCGGCAAGACGTAGGCTGCAATAAACTCTGTCCACTCAATTTGCCACAAAAGTTATACCACCAAAGAGATTTTGTTATAAATAATTTAAGGAATCACATTTGATTTACGTTGCCCATAAAACGCTCGAGCCAAACCACTATGTTTGTATTAATTTCTTGCCATAACACGCCTCCCGAAATAGCCGGGAAAGCTTTGAAATTTTCCTGGTCCAGTGCAGGACGGGCTTGGATTTAAGTACGCTTTCTGTTTTTAATTACTTACAGAGTGTTTTTAACCACATTTTGTCTTTACTTTGGTGTAGAAATAAAAATAATACTTCACAATTTTTCTCATCGTAGAACGATACGCATAAAAAGGTTCAATTTGAAACTATATTTGATTCTGAATTATCATCATCTGCCTATCCTTTTCCCAGTTTGTTGGTGTCGGCTACCAGTCTAAGCGGATGCAGTTAAATACCAGTATTTTACATGGAGCGACTACCTATCTGACCTCCAGAACCCAGTTACTGGGTAACACTACTCCTTGGTAAAAATGGCTATCAGATTTTCGGGTTTCTGAGGACCTCTAACAACTGCCAAATATCTACAAATGACAGCCAGCACCAACGGCCCTTCGGGGATTGTAGGCGTGATGTTATGGTAAGGATTCAGCGATCAAAAGTTGAAATTCAGTAAAAGTACATTATTCATCAGTTTAAAAACCCAATGTTTTATCAAAAATACACTAGATTAAGACATTTAAGGTTTAAAGATAAGTTGTCTATTGGTTTGTAACAAATGCGTGAGCAATAGCAAGTGTGTAACCTTAAGGCGGAGACTGACTTGTAACGTTTGTTTGTAATGTATCGTGTTTTTGTAACGCGTTACAGTAGTCAGTGCAGCGAGCCGAGCCGCTCGATGCGAGCATTGCGAGCGCATGTCAACCTCTACGTCCACTATTCTAAATAAAAATTGAGCACGAGTCAAGTGCTCGAAGCGAGCGTTCGTATCACCGTTTTGTAACAAGAAATCGAGCGCGCTTCAGTCATGTGCTCGAAGCGAGCGTTCGCCGCGTCTTGTGTATCGCCGTTTTGTAACTAAGCTCGCCTCGAATGATACAATACAAACAATCGTTGCAAGTCAGCACTCACTAGCTCATATTGCCAGCACTAATTCATCTGCCAACCGTTGTGACAATGATATTTAGGGCCATAAATTGTATTGCTGTAGGTAGCCTGTTGTACTGCCTACGTATAAATATAGACAGACCAAGTATTTACTATACTGTAGCACTCTGTCACACACAGTATAATGAAGTAACAGTATTATATATCTGGGCAGTGACCTTGAAAAAAATGTATGAAGTTAAAATACTGTTAGGTACTTATTTATAAATACTGTGACTCTGTGTTTCAGAAGAAAATCTTCAACAAACCGCGACTCGCGATTATAATGGTATTATGTAGGTAAGTAAGTATAATTATGAAATTTTTTAATATGGGCTGATTTTTCAATTACCAGATAACCTTTAGGGTCGGGCCACACCTGCCGAACGTTCCGCGGCGGAACGCTCCGTCGCGTCATATTTCTATGGACGTAACGTTCGGCCGTGGAACGTTCGGCAGGTGTGGCCCGACCCTTATCTTAATAAATATGAAAGTTGGACATATTTCTATGCAAAAGCTGTCAAATCCAATATTTAACCTCAAATAAAAGTTATCTGATTATTGAAAAATCGGCCCAAAATCATGAATGTAAACTTTTTATACCTAACTTTAGTTAACGGTACTAGACTCACTTTCTTGGCACGGAAATCAAGGAGGGCAATTCAATCAAAATTAAATCTCAGGAAAACCATTCAAAGTCAAAGTCAAATAATTTATTTCAAATAGTTTTATGGCACTTTTGAACGTTATAATTTACAAAAAATCCGGTCAAGACCGAGTCGGACTCGCGCACCGAGGGTTCCGTAAGGAGCTTCATTCGTATAGGTACCTAAATAGTTCTGTCCCCAGAAACTAGTCCTCTAATGTAGCGGTTACACCGCGACATACAAACTACGCAACAAAGACATGACGTCAAACAATTCCTGCATCGCGCAGTTAGAGATTTCCGAGCGAAAAACATAGATAAGACTATCCGAAATCAACATCAGACATAACAACCCGTCTGGTTGGAGGATCCTCCCTTTTCTATGGTGGATGAGTGAACTTTACACCCTGTTCCTCATACCCCTAAACTAAATTGTATGAGCGCCCATACAACTCAGAGGATTATCTTAATTGGCGTAATCTATGTATGTATGGGGATACGCTTTAATTTTCAACCTTTTTTTTTTTTTGAATTTTTCCTTTATTTGTGCTGTAAGACCTTGCTTTTTGCCAAATTTCGTGATTCTAGGTCAACGGGAACTACCATCTATTTTTTCGACCCAAAAATTATAAGATACTTATTCGGTTGACCTAGAATTTTAAATTTTGGTTAAAAGCAAGGTAAAGGGAAAATTCCGAAAAATAAATAAGTTGAAAATTTAAGAAATAAATAGAATTGATTATAGTCGCCTAGTTAGCATTCGATAAAAAAAAAATCTTGTGAATGAAGTCACGAGAAAAGCTTGTATTATTAATGTGTAGATACATGACCACACACTTAAATAGGGATTTAATCAAGGGTGTCATATTTATCACATTAGTTCAAGCTCGTTATAGCCTTAATGGTTGTTATCTATGTTACTATATTTATACGTATGTGCGAGTGTCCGGAACAGTAATTAATTTGAGGCTAAATAATTATCAGTAAGTATCTAGATACATTTATTGTGTGTTCATGACTGTTATAAACAGCTATATTGGTTGGCTTTGATATTCAAAAATGCCTGTAAATGGTTTAATTGAAATAAATGCTTTGAGTTTATTTAAATCATTGGCAAGATTTAAACTGAGGTAAGAAGTAAACTAAGAGGTTAACCGGTTCATATTGGTACTCAAGATACAGGCTTACCTAGTTTGGGGGATCCCTTGCAATATTTTATTGCAATAAAGTTTTTTTTTATGGTGTAAATAAACTCTTAATACGGGAGCAGATTGTTTAAAATAACTAGCTGTTTCGTACAAAACTTTTTTTAAACAAACTTTACCCTTTGAAAGATTACGAATGAAGGCTCGTGCAGACCAGAGTGACGCGACGGCGCGACGCGACAATAACTTGTGTCGCGTCGCGCTTGTCTGCACGAAGCTTGAAGTTAAAGTCAGACAATAAGTACTTATATCTAGCAAAGTGATATCCATTATTCGATTGACAAATAGCCATTGTATAAAAACAGTCAAAGTTTGACCACCTGTTCATAATATCTTTTAAACACAGATCTTTCACACAAGGTGGAATGACCTTGTAAAGGCCTCAGGAATCCGCTGGATGTGGGAAGTCCAGAACCGGTCGAAGTGGCGGTGCTTGGGGGAGGCCTAGGTCCAGCAGTGGACGTCTTTCGGCTGAAATAATGACAGATCGTTCATCCTGTGCGAGTGAAGCTAATCACCTAGGCTACTACTACACCTAAATTACAGCCTAAATAAAAGATGCTGGAGCTGGCTTTTTCAACGCTCGGCTAAGGGCTGAAAGTTGAAAATCCAACAGCATAATTTAACTTATAAATGCATTTATTTAGTTGTCAGAGAAGACCCGTAGCACAGAAACTCAATCGACATTCATCCAATGCGTCAATCATTTCAATCCGCACACCATCTATGCACGGAGATAAGTATTATGTGACGTCATACGTTCGCTTCGATCCTGCCCGTGTAAAGGGAGGGTTTATGACGTCATTGAGTAAATCTCTTCTAGAGGACTATTGACAATCATCGGTTTTGAACGGCAGTAGCTTATTTAGACGCAATTTGTATTTTGATATGGATTTACGGGATATAGTAGTCTATCAATAATTCTGATTGGCATCAGATTAATGTTCGCTATCTTGGTAGAGAATCAGCAAAAGTAAAACATTAGGGGGTCACAAACATTCTAACAAACTTGCGTCGTGTGTCAAATGTTCCGTCCGGTGCTTACCTACATAGAGCGTTTAAACTGAAAGTGCAAATACTCGTAGATGTCAAAAATTTCGCTGTTCTGGGAATGTGTATGGAAATATGAAATGTGGCTAACCAGAGACTTAGAATATTAATAATGAATTGCAATTATAACACTGAATTTGATGTTGTAACTATTGTATTTCATAATCAATTTATCACTTGTTACTTGTTCACTTGTTAGCCCCATTTCACATTTTCATACAGTAATAATGTCAAATTAATAAAAACAGCTAAATAATTGCCAGCTGCTATTTTCGACGTTGCCACCTTTTAGGATAAGCCCTCTTAATACCTTATAGGTTATACTAACTGAACACTGATTGTAACTGCAAGGAAAACCAAATCTTTACTAAATACTGATAGAACAAAGATAAAAATCTATTTACACAAAAAATCTGTAGCAAATTAATGAAAAAATAATTAAACAGACAACAATGACACCTAATTAGTCAACGTTATCAAACTCACAAAGCTGAATCCTATAACCGTTACAACACAGCATAATTGAAACAATTTTTAATTAAAGTAACTCACTCGTTAACGACAGAACAAGCGTATCAGATTCTAAAATGTATGTCAGCGTGTAAAAACCAATTTGGCGCCTGTGAAGTCTCATGGGCATAGAGTAGATACTTAGATACAGAAGGTCAGCTCCATACAAGGTGCGAAAACGCACACATACATAAACGCGTACGTTACAAGGTGTAAAAAATCCATCACATAGCCGTTATATACGCATTCTGTTCATCAAACTCAGTACAACATTGAGCAAAAATTATTGCTGGGGAACTACTTTTATTCTTGGTGTGAAAAATTACTGTTTACGGCAGCGTGCAATGTAACGCACGCAAAACATATTGCTTATGCATACAACGGTACAGGAGTTGTGGGGGTATTTAAAGTTAGTAATAACATTTCGAACTAAGTTTCATGAAAAAAAGTTTGAACTTTGACCTTCAATATTTCTGTAACTAGAAGGTTCCCTCCCAGTTATGGTTCAGTACAAGTACAAAAAATATCACAATGACGGAGAGTACAAGTGGCTCACGGCTTTGTTAAGCGTCTTTTTACACCCATTCGATCACAAAAAAATGCAAGTCGCGAGTCGCTTAGACTGTACGTGAAGTGTGTCTGTGTGCGTGCGTTTGTGCTCGTTGTACGAAGCCGACCTTCTGTATCTATCAATTCTGTGTCACTGGGGTATATTAGACTCCCCTGCATAGCAATTAATTCATAGTAACGCGAAATTTAATTAATCCTCCAATGTTTGGAATGATAATTGGGGATTGCCACGGAATTCCACACTTGAAAGGGTGATGGAATCGTAGGGTTGTCTTAGATGTGAATATTCAGACGTTTTGGTTTCTAAAACATGATGTCGGATTTGCGGGCTCTTATTTGTAGGTGCGATTTGAAATTAATAGAGTAGTTCTCGTTATAACGGATAGTAGGAATCGAATTCGTTTCTATACTTGGGAATTTTTTTAACTTTTGATAATTAATCATTTTGTTTTATCAGTAACTAGCTGCGCTCACACGCATAAGTCTCGATCCCATGGAAATATCGGGATAAAAACTATCCTATGTCCTAACACAGGTCATGGTTATTTACCGGTATTCACCAAAATTCATTCAAATCTGTTCAGCCGTTTTAGCGTGAAAGCTTATCAAACCAACATACACAAAAATCATATGAAATTGTAAAAAATATTGTTATTGTTTATTTTTAAGTAGTACGACTGTAAATAAGTCAGGGTCAGAATACGAGATGTGAGACGAGGAATAAAATAAGAACTTCTACGGGTGCCTCTTTATGCATATTAATTTTTACATTAGACAACACCCTCAAAACCCATTATTTCGTCATTTTCTTTTTCCTCAGCAGGAGCAGTTATCCCTTGGGATATAACTATACATTTTTGCAACTCTGCAAACAGGTACACTTTCTTTGAAGTTGTAAAGTACCACTCAGTAAGGTACTTGAGTTCCAAAAACCTCACAGCAAGCCCAAGATGTTTTTTAAGATGGAGGATGAAAACTTTTTGACAAATACAGGATGTTTGACAGGCAGGAAAGTACGAATAATTGAAAATATTTTTATTTAATTTTTTTGACGTCGATTCCTTGTTAATCCTCTGTATGAGAAGAAGCTATAATAACAAAATATCTCACTCGCAGATAAACAACTGCAAACAAAAAAAAAATTTAGGTATTTTTTTTTACCATTTAATGTAGTTTCATGTGTATTTCTTCACAAGAGCATTTTTTATTGACTATTGAATATTTTGTTGACCAAAAATATTGGGGTATCGGTTCGTATTCAAGCACTTTCTTTTTGTTGTCCATTTTTAGACCCAATCAAGTTTTACGTGTCCAGCGGTGTCGGCCATATTAGATTTTCACAATATTTGTCTGCTAGTAAAAACCTATTTATTCATCTCTGTGCTCCGTTTCTGGATCCCCCCCGACCCTTGCTCGATAACGATGCGCCAGCCCGCGTTTTTGCTGAGCCTGTAGCTTTAAATTCCCCTGATAATAATAATGATCCATCCTTGATCCAGCCTGTCCCTCTTGCTGTCCTCCCCCCAGCGAACGCCCTAAGCCGAGGTTCGTACCCCACAGGGGGTGCCCTTAGCGAGCGTTCGCCTAGTTTTAATTAGCTTAGTTTATATGCCCCTGGCTGGAGGCTTTGAGTTTCTTTAGGAGCTTAAGGCAGCCACAGGAAAGTCCGGTTAAGCAGACGAATACCTCAGTGGTAACCTGCGAGATGCCCTAGTAAAAAAAAAAAAAAAAAAAAAAAAAAAACCGTTTCTGGATCAGGCAAATATCCAAATATTTGTTCTAGTTTTTTCAGCTTTTAACTAAAAACTAAAAAGGCATTGATAAAATTGAAAGCTAAGTTGATTTTTGACATATTAAAACTTCACTTCACATAAAATGTGTTGACCATCATTTATATCTATTTATCTTTTTGTATGCACGTGTTTCCGTGACCAATAAACTAATTTTTCTTCCTTTTTTTCTATTATTAAAATGAAATACTGTTCGTTGGTCATCACTTGAGAACAGCTGGAGCAACTTGGATATTTTTTGTTTCAAAATGATCGTAATAGTCCGAATTAGGTTTTTATGGATCGAAAAATTATAGGAAAAGTTTTCCGGAAATTTTAAAATTCGAGAATATGAACGTCTGTTTTTTTTCTATAGGATTTTTGTATTAGACAAGACAATAACATTTGTCGAGTCAGGTAATTAAAAATAATTATAATCAACATAGTCATTATAGTGATAGTCATTTTGAAGAACTTAGAACAAAGGAGATGGAAATCTTTTGAACCTACTCCACAATATCTGCTTCGAACCTTACAAAGAGTAAAACCCATAGAGCTGTCATAAAGAAATTCCTTTGAACTTTTAAGTCAAGATTACACAGTAAACATCTCATTCCACCACAATCAAGTTCACTCCATTGCCCCTTACATCTAGAAAGGGACAATGAGCAGATAATATACACCTCCTATTCCACTTTCGACCCCTCACTAGAATCCCCTCTGTTGTAAATGCCAGTGTAGCACAAATCACATGCACAAACAGAGTTGGAATAGACATGTGTAGTCAGTTTTATTGACTACTTAAACAACACTACATTGAAACACTCTTAATTATCCATTACTAGCTGCGCCCCACGGTTTCCCGCATAAGTCTTGATCCCGTGGGAATATCGAAATAAATAGTATCCTGTCCTAACTCAGGTCATGGTCTATCCATGCGCTATATTTTATCCAAATACGTGCAGCCGTTTTAGCGTGACAGTGAATCAAACAAAGGAACGAACTCACTTTCATGTTATATAATTATCTCTGTATCATCATCAGCCTATTAATGTTCCCACTGCTGGAACACAAGCCTCCTCTCTGTGAGTGGGAGTGGGCTGTAATCAACCACGCGGGCCCAGTGCGGGTTGGTAGATGTCACATGTCTTTGAATTTTTTGGTTCTGAGATATGCCGGTTTCCTCACGATGTTTTCCTTCACCGTTTTGAGAGCAGTGGTGATGAAATTATTTACACAAAGTAAATCGCCTACTTGGGTTCAAACCCACCACCACGCAACTCGTAAGTCGGGGCCGTTACCACTTGGCCACCACTGCTCTCTCTGTATAGTTAGGCTTAAATTATGCAGCAAATGTCGAGTTATCGCTCAGCGAATGATCTTTATAGCATACCTATACCATCCTAGTCCACTGCAGAAAATGTCTCTCCAATTGCACGTTAAGTTCAATCATTACACACTCATTCATCCAATAAGTACCCTACCCACTCTGTGAAGATTGTGATCATATTTATGTCTAGTAGCCTATTTCCTCCTTCTTCTTCCTTCCCTGGTCTCGCTATTTAGGGTCGGGTTTCCTCATTTTTCTGCGGCAAGTTAATCTGTCTTGGGTTCTGGCAAATGGGGTTTTCTTGAGGTCTCTTTTTATATTTGACCACCAGGTCAATGGTGGGCGGGCTCTGCCTCTCTTTTGGTCCGGCAGATTTAGTCATTCATTGCGTCTTTTTAATGTGTCCATAATCATCTTAGACGGTTTCCGACTATTTTATCAGTGATTGGTACGAGATGCCTCGAATGTTTTGTATCTATAGTACATTTTGTGCCTATGATAAACTATTTATCGGACCTCTTTCAGAAACCCTAACCGTTGAATTCAGTACCGATTTATCTGTCCCGTTTAGAGCAATTTGTAGGTCTCAATGCAAATAAATATATTCTATTCTATTCTATTCTATTCTCATGTTAGGTTGTGTCGGTTATGCTATGTGTACGGATTTTTTCTTAGTCGTTTTCGCCAGACACATCACTCAAACAGAATATAGCCTCTATCCATACTAAGGTCAAAAACTGTAAAACGCCATCATTACGCGTCACATAAAAAGTGTACCACAGACTATCTTTGCGCGTATGAAATCCTACCTTTGATGTTGTTGAGTGGCCTTTCGCGAGTGCGTCTGGGGGAGTCAACAGCCCTCCCCTTGTGGGACTAAGACTTCAAACGTTCTGATTCGCTTTTACACCTTGGAGTAGGCAGTTATGTCGAGATCCAGACTCAGATTTCAACGGACAATAGGGAGCCGTCTTTGGATTTTTTAAAGCCCCTAATTAAAATGCTTTGATTATTTTCTTTTGGGTTCAGTTTTTTTTTTTTTATAACGGCCAACCGGTGTTTTGATAAGTTTGTAAAGTTTCTTTTAATTTGAAGGTTAGCTTTAAGGAAAATGTTTGAAAGATGATGAACGTGGGTTGATTAATGTCTGTCTCGCAATGAATTTTTTGAGCTTCTTTTTATTATGTTTCTAAATTATTCTTTGATTAAATCTCAGTAAGCACAACCTAAAAATAAATGAGAGTTGGCTTCAGAATTACTAACATAATTTATTTATATATTTTTAATGCTGCTTTTGCAATTTTTCCAGTTATTTTCTTCACTATCCTTCAAATAATATGCATAGACTTTAGCCAAATGCCAATGAACCACAAATGTCACTTTTGAACTAGGGCCGTTCAAACTTACAAAATCCCACTGTGTCGACCGCTACGGTCACGACGTATGGCAAAGTATTTGTCGATAGTAAACTCTAGGCCTTTTAGTCTCACATTATTACGTACTTCAAATTTGAAATCACTCAAGCAATCACATATTTCATACCGATTTTGTTTCATATTCTGTGGAACTGAAAATGGTAACGTCGTAACAACAGGAATCCCATCTACGTGGTAACACAAAAGTTTTATCATATTCTTAAACCTTAATTTAGTTGAATTGTATTCCCAGAATTTAGTCCGGGTAGCACAATTATTAAATAGTTGGTATCTCCAACGTTGTCACTGTTAATGGTAGAACGTGATGTTTCTGAGTGTTTTGAGGGGAAATTAGTGTCTCTGCTGCTAACATTTATACTGTTTCTCTTTTGATACAAAGTGCAAGATTAAACTGCATTAGAAAAACAGTCATACAAAACTGGTTGGAGCGAAGTCCTTTTTGCTGTATATTATGTAGGTATATAACAGGCACAATTAAATAAACAACGTTTGAGGGCAACAAACAAGGAGGAGAAGCTCGTGGCTAAGTATTAACAGCCGCGGGTCGATCCATCATGTTAAGCTACGCTTGCCGGGGATGGTCAGTGGATGGGTGACCATCTTTACATGACATACCGAGACTCTCGGAAAGCTCGTTAACTCTTTGGTCCCGGCTGTCGTACGTGGATCTTGGACAGTCATTACGGGTCGTCAGAAGCCCGAAAGTCTGACAACCAGTCTTACCAAGGGGTATCGCATTATCCAGTTACTGTGTTGTGGATGTTAGATAGACAGTCACTCCATGAGTAAAATACTGGTATTCAGCTGCATCCGGTTAGACTGGAAGCCGACTCTAGCATAGTTGGGAAAAGGCTTGGCAGATTTTTTGAGAGCAACTAAAAAACAAAAAGTTTCGTACCGGCCAAAATTATATTCTCTTTTCGGTATACCTCTCATTCACCGAGTGTGCAGAGATTAGAAGTTGCGATAAGGAACTCCGTTCCGTAAAGCAACGGAACTTAAAAATAATTGTACTTTTATTGACCAGAATTGAATCGCTGTCAGTAAAAAATGTAACAAATTGAGAATATTTCAATTTTGTTGACATGCGCTAATCAATAAGAGTTAGTAATTGATTTATTATTGAGACAGATTTTTGAAAGCGAAAAGCTGGTTATTGTTGGCAATGCCGAAGGACAGAGAGCACGAAGCTGGTCGTCATCACGATGGTCCGACCAAGTAACAGAAGCTCCGTCCTCAAGCAAAGTTCAGCAGGTGGTGATGGCAACTTTGGACCGGAGTCGATGGAGGCAGATTGTCTGCTGATATGAGGGACCGATTGAAGAAGAGAAGAGACGTGAGATCACACGTGTGGCAGTAACATTTTTTAGGATATCAGTAGGGACAATCTGTGTTTGTCAGTGTGTATCATTAGCACACAGACCTACTTGTGAATTTTTATATCTTCTTGTTTTGATTGAACCGCAATTTAATCCAAGTTCTTGCTTATCATAATTTATGCAGCCGGTACATACTCTTTTTTTCTAAAAGAGAGTATAACACATCTAAAAGACTTTATAATTATGTATAGTATTTGTTTCAAATAGTTTCAGAAAATACTGTGTGGATTATTCCATACCAAGTCCAAACGTAACGTATAAAGTTTACCTCTAACGTATAAGTTTACGTCTGTGTTATCGAGCTAAGAGGCGACAATTTGTCATTACTTATTGCGCAGTTTTAGCTTCAAACTCAACACTTATTGCAAACTTTCTATAACGTGTGGCACTATTTATTAGAACTGAAATCATTTACCAAGAAACTTGGAAGTTCGTTTCCTTTTTGAAAGGAGTTAGCGTAGTTACAAATAAATTGCTGCAATGTTTTTGAAACGTTATTTTGTTGTTCAGCATTATAAAGATTCGCAATATCTTTAGGCTATCAGAAGGGTAATTATAGCATAACACAATTGATGGCTATGCTTTTTATTTTGACAGTTCAGCCATGTTCTTATATGAAATTGAATGCAGCTGAGATGAAGTGACGAATGTATAGAATAAGAAATGAGTACATAAGAGGAAGTCTGAAAATGGCACCGGTGACCGAAAAGTTGTGCGGAAATTGGTTGTCCTTGTAAGGGCATATGATGTGAAGGAATGAAGAAAATGTCGTGAGGAAAGTTTTGAGTATGAATGTTGATGGCTATGAGAATAGAGGAAGACCAAAGAAACGATGGGTGGACTGTGTGAGAGATGATATGGCTAGAAAGGTGACTACCGAGATGACGACTAATAGAGGAGTATGGAAGAAAGAGACAAGTTGCACCGACCCCAAATTAATTGGCATAAAGGAGAATGATGAGTTCAGCCATGTTCTTTGCATTAATAGACTGTTGAGTAGACGAATTTATAAAATCTTCGCAGGAATGGATTTGCAATTTCCTTCAAATTCTTCGGATTGTGACGGATATTTATGTGTTATGCAAAAAGGGTGCAGGATTAATTTGGATGACCTTTGCCTTTTTATTTCAATTTATTTTTAACCCCCGACGGAAAAAGAGTAAGTAGTAAGTTTGTATGTAGGAGTAATTTCCCGAATTAACAGTCAAATTTAAAAAAAAAACTTTTGCGTTGGTTATCCTAATTCTTAAGGAAAGCTATGTAACATCACGCTAAGACCCTTTCGAGCCGAGTAGAAAGATAAAAAGTCAGAAAGCGGCTAAAGACGAAAAAAATTAACATTTTTTCCTCAAAAATAAACTCATCTTTTGATATAATTATCAAAAACAAATACGATCAATCAATACAGCAGGTAGCTAACTAACCTCAACAATTAAACAAATTACCAAGTGACAGTGACAATGACAATGCAATGCTTACGGCACTTTAGCCGGGCCAACACGCGCCACTATTATGCCGCAAATAGCGGCACCTTATCCGACAGGAATATAATACACTTCCAAAAAAGATACGTTTCTAAACGGTATAATGATACTTCAGAAAACTTTTCCCGACATACCGTCCACTCAAAACTAGAACATAGCCGTCTGTTACTTAATAAGTTTTAAAAGCAGCCGCGTTCCGCTGTGGCGGTAACTTTGGCAATTAGTGTTAAGTGGGTTTTAACCTAAATAAAACAATTGTTACATTGTTTACCTGAAATGTGTGGAGTATTCGTATTGTGGTTTGGTATATTTTTTTACGGCCACGATCTATTTTGATTGCAGAAGGAGATTTTTCTCAGCTCAGTGATTTTATAATGTAGGTCTCTCTTTATAAAGTGAATTCATTGCAAACGAAATCCCCTTTCCATCCCCTTAAAATTCGAATTCTAAAAACCCCTTCTTAGTGCTCCCTTACGTTATATAAAAGGAAGCTGTGTGCATTCAGCTATTCAGCATTGCTTATTACTAGGTACTATGTTTATACATTGCTAAGGGAGTCGCCCATACTTCTATTTAACCATGTCCTTTCACGATCCTAGTCCCAGTAGTTTCGGCTGTGCGTTGATATGTCAGTCAGTCAATCAGTCAGTCTCCTTTTATATTTAAAGAAGATGAACAGTCAATCAATCTGCTGAGTCTTTTCCCAACTTTGTTGGGGTCAGCTTCCAGTCTAACCGGGTGCAGCTGAATACCGATAAGCAGTATTGAACAGGAAAGCATCATTATAGACAACTGTTGAGCATAGGGTTTGACTATGATCACTAATCAGATATTGGAATATTTAGCATTCATCAATGTATGTCCTATTCTCGTGAAGTAATGAAAGACTTTGGCCTAACCATCTTTAAAGGTTAAGAACCAGATATCACTTCAAAATCTATTTAAATCAGTCTTAGAACGTTTAGTAACAGTTTGATCCTAAATTGCAGATAAGTGAATAGTTATTATGTAGATACTATACCATAACCACAACTTTGTACATATGACTAAATATCTTAGTTTTTATTTCATTCAAAAGCCACACAAAACCTCCTATTATACAATGTTTTAAAAGTCTGAAAAATCAAGTTACTAAAACGTCGAAATACCTATAACACAAAGCATTTTATACCAACAACGATACTATCAACTGGCATAAACGACGCTCTATGTTATGTGAAAACCCTATTCTTTTCCAAACAAATTCCACATTCAAACCATAAGAACATTGTAATAACATATTTCATAAACGCGCGACCTATTTTCACACTCAATTGGTAAGAAAAGCGTCCATAATTCATTTCCGCTCCGAACGCTGCACAGTGTGGTATTAGGCCCTAAAACTTGGTCAAAAATATTTTATGACTCGAACGACGATTATTAGTGTATAAATGTTAAAATACGTAATAAAAGACTTATTACAGTTAGAAAAAAATATTTATTCGTCACTACTACATATATTTTCACTGGTCAGGTCACTCTCACTTAGCAAATTTAATGCGGTCTGCATACATTCTATCTTTTTTTTTAATATATATATTTGTTCCTCATGCTTGTTAATAGGGGGTCCGAAGTTAACAAAAGCCTATTTAAAACGTCCATATTGCACTCTACGCGCGAAAACCTTCTGGAATAGTTAAGTCTATATTGCCTAATGTGTTTGTTGCGACCTTCCGCAGCTTCTTCAGAGAGTTGTCCTATTGGAAGAATTGCGTGTTTTATCACTTCAGCTCCGTGACGAAATAAAGCCACATACATCTCGGCAGTTTCATCACAGTATTTCTGGAAAGCTTCAACATAAATTTTATACCCGCAGCACATTGTGTCTAATATTAGACCTTAAGTCGGTAGATAAGTTCTTTATCAATTTTGGTTATTTCCGCCGATATTTCGTAGTTTAAAAAAATCGGCGACTGGTATTATCGTCATTGGTGTTGCCAAAATTAGCTTTCGGGATATCCACCAATAGTCCAAGTTTTTGCTTAAATTGATCTTGGGTCTCTTGTTTTCTGGTATCCACCGCATGTTTTTCCTCAATCGAAAGTCGGACAGTCCATTTTTTTACAGGTAGCCTATATGCTACGTGTAGGATTGATTCGAAAAATCTAATACGAGCATGTAGCACTGACAGCCCGAATCTTAAATTTTCCTCTTTAGATGGCCTTTTCTTTATATTGATCCGCAAAGCCACTTTACGTTATTTTCTTCGAGTCTTGCTTTGGTTTTACGAGCTGCTAACCATTTTTGCTTGAAATTGTGTTGTATATAAGCGATCTTTTGCTTTATATCATGAATTCTGATATCATCATCAGAGTAGGAACTTAGCAGTTGCTGCTTCAAAAACGTAAATTTTCCGTCAAATGTTGATTCATTAGAACCTTGCATATTAGCATACACCTCATTCCGAGTCATAAACCTCAATCCTGAAGTCCCTGTAACAAAATAAGACTAAATCTTAGAAACTACTAACGAAAAAAAATCTCAAAAAAAAAAGGGGCGGGTACGGGCGGCTGTGTTTTTTATAAATTTGTTCTGGACTGTCTACTCTACAAGGAACAATAGTATTTGTAGTTAAAGAATGCTAAATAATGTAAAAAAAAGTCTCTTAAACATAAAAAAGTAAGAATTTTTTAAATAGTTTTTGACAACTTACTTTTGGACCTATGGATTAAAATTGATTGAGATTTTTGTAGGAAAAAAACATGTTCCATATAGTTACATACCTGGCTGATAGGAATCCATCACAAAAACCACCACAAAACCGTTTGTTCCTAAAATATCACGTTTCAAAAACAAGTAAAATTTGAGCGTATCGAACAATCACACAACCACTGTAAGCGAACGGCAACTTCCGACCGAGCTCACTGCACGTGTTGGCGAGCTGGCACGGAGTTCTTCGGCCATTGTATTGGTCAACTACTTAACTTTTAAAGGATCGGTAATATGGAGTAGTTTACCAATAATAAAAAAAATCATTTTTGGCCAACTTTTAGGGCCTAATACCATTCTGTGCGCTGGTAGGGTTTAATATAATCTTAATTAAATGATTAAAATTAAATACATCTTATGTTCTATTGTCTTAATACCGTATAAGATACGTTTAATCCTGTCTTTGTGATTCTGACTGTAAATGCATGACGTAATTAAACGTACTTGGTTTACGAATATGGTATCTAAATGTATTATTAACATTATAAAGAGCCTTCCACCGCGAGCTAAACTAAGTTAGTTTGCAGTTAGTTTAGTTAAGCTTCCCAGTTTTTCATACATGTGGGTGGACGCACATAAATATGAAAAACTGGCGAGCTAAACTAAACTAACTGCATAGTGCGGCTTTCACCAATGGAATTGAACGCGTTCAGCACATCTAAACGCATACAAAAGAGCTGTCAGTGTACAATTTTGACACTGACAGCTCTTGAACGCGTTTTAAAAATGCTGATCGCGCTCAGTTTCATTAGCAAAATCAGCTCTTAGTTTAGCAGGCGGTGGACGGCGCGCTTAAACGGCAGCGGCGGTGTGATACCCTAGTGCATCGGAAAGCACGTTTTAAGCCATTGGTCCGTGGATGTCTCTCCGATCGTGTCGGATTATTGTCCCATAGGACTATGAGAGTGCATTAAAAGAGAGAGAGTGCACTTGTGACTGCGCACACACTTGCGTACTTTAATATTTCCCGCGCCGAAGGCTAAGGCTCCGCAGCGATTGGTCACCATGCCCGAAATTCGATCTAGAGGAAAAAAATGCTGTGTAATACGACTTTGTATGGTTGCTGACCGAATTTCAAACTAAAATGGTACTACAACATCTAACTGGCAGCAAAATAAATAAATAAATTAATGGTTAGTGTTGCTTAACGTAAAAAAAGATAAGTAGGTACATCCTGGTACATGTAAGTGTCAGAACTTAAGGTTATTACACTAAATGACGCCCTGTACTAGGTAGATCAGTACTAGAGACAGCAGTGGTGGCCCAGTGGTAACGGCCGGGACTTACGAGTTGTAGGTCGTAGGTTCGAACCCAGGCAGGCGCTTTACTTTGTGTAAATTATTTCATCACCACTGGTCTCAAGACGGTGAAGGAAAACATCGTGAGTCAAACTACTTATTCGAATCATAATTACAAACACTTTATTTACAAAACACATTAGATTGAAACAAACTTGTTATTAGCCAACTACAAGAAAATTGGCTCCCATTCAAAATAAGATACCAGGCGCTCATAACTATAGTAGCAATTTGTCTTATCCTTGGCTTGAGAATGTTATTACATAGAGAATTATTGTTTGACCCATAAAAAGTCTAAAGTTGTGGAAACATATTACTGTGGTATAAATTTTATTCAAGATATCATGTTTTGCTACATATTCTTAGCTTTCTTGGTTTAGCTGTTTATGTGAAAAAATATTTAGCAATATGAGAACGAGTGTTGTATTTACGTAAAGGATTCTCATTTTATAATTCGCAGAAGTGATAACTGTGCCTATGGTTCTAAGCACATAATAGATAAAAAGGTTTTGTTTTAATCTTATGATTTTGTAGAGTATAGTAGAGTTGTAGTGAGCTGCTGGACTAATAAGAGAGTGGGTCCTGATGATGAATAACTCTACCCTGCCAGATCATCCTACAACTCATCTGCTCATGGTTTTGTAAACTGATTGCAGGATAAGCAAGGAAAAAATAAATAAACAAATCTTATGATTATCTTATCTTATGAAAGAAAAAGTAAAAGCGTTTTTCACCTACAATATTATTATATTGTAGGTGAAAAACGCTTTTATGTCTGAAAGAATGAAATGCTAAAATCATAACCCTTCCTGGGTTATGATTTTACACACATTTTACAGACAGTTTATGTATGTCTTTAATTATGTGTGTATAAAGTTACAAGTCTATAGTGTTGTTTATAAACCTGCTTTACGGGAAACAATAAAAAAAACTAGTTTCCATAAAAAGAAAAGTCAATGTGACATCACCACTTAAAAGTGTTTTTACCACTTTAAATTGGTCCTCATACGATCGAAAATCTTCGGTTCACATACTTTCGACCTTAATTAAAACAGGAATAAGTCACGAAATCGTTGAAGAACAGATCAACACCTTAAAAAATAAAGACTTGCAACGTTGCAAATTAGAAACAAAATATAAAACACTCCCGCCGAATGTAAATTGAATTGCGCCACCAAATTCAATTTGGATTACCTTCACATTTGCAAAAAAGTATATCTGAAACAAATTCTTGTTTCATCAATACATCACTGGGGCTTAAACCACATTGTTGATGCCGTTTATTTATTGAAAAAGAAACCTTATTTCATCGTCATAATGAACTTTCTTTGTTAGATGGATCACCCGAGTTTGATTTGCATTATAAATTCGAGAAGGATTTGTACTGCTTTACCACTGATCTGCAAAGTGGCAGAATGAATAATGATGACGTTGACGCATTATATAAACAGAAGGTACGTAGTTATGTCTTCAAAACAAGTATTTTTCTTTTGGCTGTGAAAGGAACGATGATTGACTACGTTTATTTAGGACACTTGGGATCTCGAAAATCCGTCTGATTTTAATCGATGGCTTCAGATTTTTCAGGTTGGTATAAAATATCAGATATTTCTTATGATGAACAGTAATAGTATTTTCGCACGTTTTCTTTGTTTCTTTTTCGTGACTAACCTGAGGGCCTAGACAAAAGACATTCGCTTCGGAGCGATTCTATTTCGACAATCGCTATCGCTTCAACGACATACCTACACTACGTTTCGCTATCGTCTGATCCATTGGTTTCTTCGATAAAAATTACATATTGTCTCTGGTCTTTCGTTAGCAAGTTATCGTTCGAGGCTGTATGAATGGAATGATGTTAAATATTGTCTAGCTAATTTCTATTCGTTGAGCTATGATCACGTGACGTTTCGATCGCTTTTGTCAATCCCATACATTTTTGACTTTTCTACTAGCGTTGTCGCTAATCGAATGTTACTTTGTCTAGGCCCTCTGGTGTCAGAGTTTTTATACCACCCATGGGGCGTCTATCTTGGCTTCACATGCCGTGCAGAAATATCTCTCACGCGCGCCTCAAAGAGATGTCAGCAAAACTGACGGGGTCTGCTAGGGCCGATGCCTGCCGGGGTTGCGGGTAGTCCCAAGGGGAAACCGTGGCCCCTGACAAGGCAAGGGAAGGAACACGGGTGGGTTTTAGTCAGTAAGAGTCTGACACGCCCTTCCGCTCCGCCCAGAGCGGGATAAGTCATTTGATGATTTGCCACGCATGCATGTCGGTTTTCTCACAGTTTTCCTTCACCTTTTTTGAAGTAAATGATAATTAAACAAAATGCACATGAATCCGAAAAGTCAGAAGTGCGTGCCTTGGATTCAAACTCGAGATCTATGACTTGGCAGTTCGACGGTTACGTCATTAGGCTTTCACTGCTGTTAATGGCACTATAAATAGCCATAATTACTGTTCCTCTTCTACCTCACTGTATCACTTGGTTTTCGGTTCACTGTTTAGGTTAAAAAAAAAAGATATTATGATAAAAAATATTCAACAAGAACACAAGCAAAAAATATATTCAAATTCAAATTCAAAAGTCATTTATTCAAATTAGGCTGAGAATCAGCACTTTTCGAACGTCAAAATTACATAAGACAGTCCCCCAAAAACGCCCGCCCTTCACCACTTCCTAGTGCTTTTGCTGGAGAGAAGAAGTGGCGCAACAAACTCCCCAGCAGCACAGCTGTCTGTTCAGTTAGAAAAAAAACTTGATTCTATACAATAGTATGCAAATAATTTACATTACTCAACACAAAACATTCAATAAAATATATGCCATAATGACAGCTAGCACGCGCCAATGTACCAACAAAAAAAAAATATCGAAATCTAAACTCAAGCAAAAATTAAAACTAAAAACGTAAACAGGACTTAATACCCGAATTATAAAGCCTCCAGGCATAAAGGGCGTGCCCGCTTACATATAGCTAATAAAGCTGAAACTCGAAGTCACATAATTAGATATGATAAACTAGGACCATTGAAGTAAAAATAAATCAAAAATAGATCAACAGTTAGGCAAGAATAATATATAATCTACTGTCGAGGTCGCTAGCTAATCACATATTGCAATACAACTCATACGAAAACATTGTAATGAGTAGATCATGTCAACAATAAATAAAAATAAAATAAATTGTATAATAAAGTCAAATAAATTAAACATTCTATAAACTCATATAACCTGTCAGTAGGTAAGCTAATTCTGGAGAAAGAACATAAACATTGTCTTGAGTTAATCACAGCGACCAACTATTTTTATCGTTTAAGTAGTCATTGATAGAATAGTATGCCTTTGAACAAAGGTTGGATTTTACTTTAGCTTTAAACGCATTAAAAGGCAAATCTAGCAGAGAAGTGGGTAGCTTGTTATAAAAGGTTATACCAAGCCCAACAAATGAGTTATGAACCTTATGAAGCCGGTGAAAAGGAGCTCTTAATTTGTCTTTATTTCTGGTGTTAATATTTTGGATATCACTGTTTTTAGTGTATACGTGTATATTTTGCCTAAAATATAAGATATTGGCGAAGATGAATTGTGATGCCACTGTAAGAATACCAATATCTTTAAAAAAATCTCTCAGAGAGACTCTGGTACCTAGTTGGTAAATTGCTCGGACAGCTCGTTTTTGAAGAACAAATATATTTTGAATGTCAGCGGCTTTGCCCCACAGCAGAATACCATAGGACATAACGCTATGGAAATAACTAAAATAGACTAATCGAGCTGTATCAACGTCAGTGTATTGTCTTACTTTCCTGACAGCGTAGGCGGCCGAGCTGAGCCTTCCCGCTAGACTTGAAATATGTGGGCCCCACTGAAGTTTGGCATCTACTGTTCTGCCCAGAAAAACTGCCGAGCCCACAGTTTCAAGCACTTCTTTATCTAAGACGATGTTGGGTCCTAGATTTCTAACATTCGGTATATCAATATTCAAACGACTGAAACAATCTGTTTTTTGTCCATCACGATGGCTTCTAGTTTACTTTTAAAAAGATATTCTTTTCTCATTTTAAAATCAAATTACGAAGAACTTAGCTTGCTAACTTCTGATGGAAAAGTTTAAACAAACGGTACACTTGCAATTTTTCAAGATGGATTAACGTCTCATCCAGTAAACTAAGTTGTAACTTATTTTTAATGTTTTTCAGACTTACGTTTTTTCAATGATGCTGTGTTGTTGGAAAGAAACAGGTCTTCATCTTTATACATAAATTTTCTTAGAAGGAGATAAGTAGATATCTCATAGATATCATATTTACATACTATGTAGGTAATGAATACAATTTATTAGGTGTTACAATATTTTTGAATTCCTATATTACAAATTATTCTATTTAATTACATAAATATGTACATTGTAAATTAAATAGTCTTGTCATTAAAAAAATCGGATACAGAGTAAAAGCATTTTTGAATTAGTATCCTATGTCCTAACTCAGGTCATGGTCTACCCATGTGCAAAATTTCATCCAAATCCATTCAGCCTGTAGCGGTTAGACCGCCACATACAAAAACTACGAAACATAAAGACATGACGTCACACAATTCCTACATCTCGCAGTTAGAGTTTACTGAGCGAATAACATAGATAAGACTATCCGAAATCAACATATGGGCAGTTGCCCGCCAGACATAATACCCGTCTGGTTGGAGGATCCTCCCTTTTCTATGGGGGATAAGTGAACTTTACACCCTGTTCCTCATACCCCCAAATTGGTGACCCCGACGTGATACGACAACGCAGCCTTCGTGCAACTACTTCAGCGTGACGTCATCATCATCACTCCCGCAAGCTTTCGTGAGGCGAGTCACACAGCCAGCCAGCACCCACGGCTTCAACGGGTATCCTGACCACCAGCATGCAGCGAACGCGCATTCCTGGTCATCACCCTCAGCCTCATCAGCAACCTTGGCACAGCACCTGCACTTCCGGCCGGTCTCACAAGCAGAGCCTATTCTACCCTCTCCTGGTCGACGCAAGCAGTCAGCCAAAAACCCGGCGCTGTACCACATCCGACTCACTGGATGACGACGCAGCGCCTCCCCGACTCACTGGGGAATCACCGCAGACAGTTCCGACTCACCGTGAACTATGCGGCACCCGGTTCCGACTCACTGGAACCACAGCTGGCACTGTGAAGCATCGCAAGATCCAAGACTCAGCCCACTATCGACCTCCGGTCTCCGGAGGGGAGTGATGTAGCGGTTAGACCGCCACATACAAAAACTACGAAACATAAAGACATGACGTCACACAATTCCTACATCTCGCAGTTAGAGTTTACTGAGCGAATAACATAGATAAGACTATCCGAAATCAACATATGGGCAGTTGCCCGCCAGACATAATACCCGTCTGGTTGGAGGATCCTCCCTTTTCTATGGGGGATGAGTGAACTTTACACCCTGTTCCTCATACCCCCAAAAGCCGTTTTAGCGTGAAAAGGTTACAAACAAACAAACACACTTTCACATTTATAATATTGGTTAGGACTACTAGCTGCGCCCCGCGGTTTCACCCGCATAAGTATCGATCCCGTGGGAATATCGGTATAAACAGTCTCCTACCCAGCTAATGGTTTATCCATGTGCCTAATTTCATACAAATCTGTTCAGCCGTTTTAGCGTGAAAGCGTAACAAACAAACTCACTTTCGCATTTATAATATTAGCTAGGATTATTATTAAGTTTAGATTCCCACTAAATTGAAACTTCACTAAGGTTTAATCTATGTAACTGTGACATAGACAAATAGACCTTGTGGTTTTCGGACATGCAAGTGACATTCAACGTTCGGGTGGTACACCAATTTCGAAGTTGACTACA
The DNA here is from genome assembly GCA_948150665.1 of Conistra vaccinii. NCBI lineage: Eukaryota > Metazoa > Arthropoda > Insecta > Lepidoptera > Noctuidae > Conistra > Conistra vaccinii. Next base: position 3,796,971 of record OX411324.1, read on the forward strand.
CATCTTTCAACATCTACAACAAACAGTGCAATATTACATAAATAACAATAAATATACACTTTTTTTAATAAAATAAAACACAAAAACATTAACTATTTTTCACAAAAAAATTAAGCACTAAGCGCAGACAGCAACACAAAGACTTCACCCATTTCTAACGCCACCACAAAAAAAAAGTTAGGCACAAAGTCTCCATTTGTCCCTAACAACAGAATCCAGCCATTAAAACCAGAACAATACAGAAAATATAGGAACAAAAAAATTCCCGTGAGTAGAAAATGGAACACTTTACCTACTTTCCTATGGCGATGATAGGCAAAGCCGTGTGTCGGTAGCGATATCACATTGTGTGCTACGAGACACCATTCAAGTGGCTTTTTTAACATCAAAGGCAGTTTTTGCTTTGAGCCGTGGGCGTATCTGTTTTCCGGAAAGACACTTCTGTTTTTGATACTCTGTGGAGTATAAGGTGCGGGATGCCTAGTTTTCAACTGTTTTTGTTACAGAATTACGATGTCTGAGGCCAGCCACATACAGATGGAATTCCGTTTTGAAAAATCTAATCGGAATTTTGAAGGCAGCAAATCCATACAAAGGCGTTACAGAATTTCGAATCGGAGAAAATTTCGAACGAAGAACTTCATTACGTGTGTGATTTGCTGCCTTCGAAATTCCGAATCGATATTTCGAAACGGAATGCCGTCTGTTTATCGTGCAATGTGTACATTTATTGTGAATTCTACGTAAGGATACAAATAATTAAGTAGATACAGCTGGCTCAAAAAACATACGGTTTCATTTTTAATTACAGAGAATAAGTTCATGATTTTTTTAATAAAGAATCATTTTATAAAAGGAACGTCATAATTAATTAAAAACCCACGCAGACGTACTGAAACAGAATGCTCAACAATTCCAGAAAAAAAGATTATACTTACTTAATTAAAAATCGAATTCGCAAACAGAAAAACATTCATTAATTCGAATCGGCTTAAGCCATTCCGGAATCTCATCAAAACATCATTAATTTTTTTTCACCCAACATCTACGGACCAATCTTGCCAATACCGCGATCCTCGAAACGGGGAAGCGAACCTGTAATCTTTCAATTACAAATTCAAGTTCCATCCGTTCCAATTAACTTCAATATTGATCAGGGAATACGGTTCGCGATCACTTTTATCGGTGCTGCCAATTTAATAAAAATGTCAAGTGGACCCGCTGTTACGATTGGCATTGCTTATACCTGTGAATTTATTTACAATGCAAAAAATAGGACGTTATTGGATGATACCTCTTATGTTTGTCAATATTGTTTTGGCTTCTGTTATCGAGTTACGAAGGTTGATAACTAATAATTTTTATTTTGGTTTTCATTGTTATTCATTAACCGGTTTCAGTCAAATACATCACATCACATACACGGTAACGTTCAAGCCCCGCGGTTAGACACTGACGCGCGGATTACGTCACTTTTGACATTTTTCAGATTTTTTCGGTATTACCAGTAATTTTTTTGTAATTTTATTTCAAATTGACGAGAATATCCGTCAGGCCATAGAGAGAAACAACCCACAGACGATATTAGTATTAGTAGTTAAAAATAGTGATTTTAACCCCGCGCGTACATGCCGTGGCTCCCGCTCCACGGTCGGGCATCAGCGGTTTTATCTTTTTTATACATTTTTTCTATTTTGTGAATGTAAGAACGCTGTATTTTTAATGGACTGTAGATTTGTTGGCCATTTACAATTTTTTTAAGACCTGGTACTTGTTGAAAGACCTGTCTTCCCATTCCTATTAACATTATTTGAAAATATTATAAAAGCCAATTATTTTTAAAAGAGTACCCGTGGAGTTTCTTGTAAGCTCTTCTCCATAGGAAACAACCAATTGGAACCGTGCACCTAGTTTCTGACATTTCATAAGTGCCCATGTAGGTTTAAGTGAAATAAAATATTTAGAAATTTGCATTTCTTTCAAAATTTTGGTACATAGAAATAGCTCATTATTATGTTCACCATTAAAAATACAGATATAAATATAGATTTACGCAGGCTTTATTGAGTTGAAGCATGCTGCTAGGTTTTTCAATTAATTATGCTGTCACAATATTATCTCGGCCTTTGTGGTTTCATTAGAGTCTTTTCATCTCTTTGTCAGCTCGAAGTTAATTAAGTAGATGGTCAGCGTTGCAATTACCAGTTACTTTTAAGTCAAATTGATGTGTTTTATTACGAAGGCATTTCAAATGACTTTGCAATGACAAACTGGCGGCCCCTGAAGGTATGTGAAGTTCGATGATTGTTGGGTATTCAAAATACTTCATTCTGAGATACTGGTTCCTACCCTATTTGTTCCAACCCTGCTAATATGAGATAGAAGGCTATCTCAATTCAGTGTCTTGAAAGAGCAAGACACTAAAAAGAGTGACATTTTCAAGGTCGATTGAGAGCGTCCGGTCTGCACCAAGTGCAAAGGGCAACTAATAGAAATCAGACGACTGACAAAACGCGAAGTTTGCCGAGGGACAATACGAAAATAGTTCTAGATGAACATAGATAAATAACATTTGTTCTTAACTGTGAAAAATGCGTCGTATGCGTTTTTGCTACACGATATCGCAGATGCATTCGAATTCCAGAGAAAATGAGCTTTTTCACAAAAAACTGTATACTATGTCCAATCAACCAAAAAGCTCGAGATGAGACACCACCACAGTAGTGTCTAATAGATGACACAGAGTGTGTTCAGGACCTTGTTGTTCCTGACATTTAATTCCTATATATTTCTACGTGAGAATTTCCTCATTGCTAAATTCCCGTGTAAATGTTTCATCATCGCATCGTTACCTCACAATGGCGTCAGTAGTGGACACAATTTGCTAAAAGTGTAATTTGTTGCGACGCAGCGCACGGCATCAGTTCAGCGGTACTGCACTCCCCACAGATGTAGTACACTGACCAAATGGAACTGACACGAATTTTCTGTTTAGAACTTTGATCATTTTCCACGCGTCTCATGGACGACGTACCTATTATTTACCTACGGTATGTTGATGAAGATCTTAAATAAATAAATACATATAGAGAAGGCAGTGATGAGCATTGATCACCACGCTTGCTCAAGATGGGTTGCCGATTTCAGACTTATAATAACTATAATAGTCCAGGTTTCCTCACAATGTTTAATTCACTGAATAATATCCAAGATAAACTTGGAAAGTACATATAAATTGAAAAAGTCACGTTGGTGCTTACCCGGATTTGAATCCACAACCTCGTGCAAGAGAGGCAAGGCCTGAACACTAATAAAATTTTATAATAAGTTATAAATAAATCCTGGTTTCCACATGTTTTGTGTTAAAGATCTACGGATTGTAAAATTTTGTGGAAGTATGTGCTATGGTACCTCGAGTATGGTTTATTTATTTATTATTATGGTTTATTAATGTTTCATAATTCCTCGAATGGTTTCGTATGCAAACAGATTTCAGTTCATTAACAGATAATGTCAACATGAACTGATACGAATTTTCTGTCCATTAAAATATAAACAAAAATATCTGTTAAAACAAAGAAAACTAACAAAGTCAAAGTCAAAGTCAAAGTCAAATCATTTATTTCAAATAGGCCCTTGAAGGCACTTTTGAACGTCAAAATTTACAAAATAAAGTATTGATTCTACCGCCCCTTCCAAAAGGTAGTTTTCGTATGGAGAAGAATGGGCAAGAAACTCCACCGTTACTCTTTTTAAAATGTTTTACAATATTTTGTATAGGTACATTATTTATATAATTATATGTGAAGACGATGCACCTAGAATAAAATTACTGTATAAAGTAAAAAGAATTTAAAGTCGAGCAAACGACAGATAAATTAATTATGTGGTAGATACATGGTGTTCACATATTCACAAACATTGTAAAAATAGACGAATCTACTAAAAAATTACAATTAATAAGTCAGTGTGTGAGGAAGTAATCACAGGATGTACTCGTAAAATCAATGTCATATAATAAAAAACAAATACAATTAAGTAAGCAACCAGTTTGATTTTGTCTAGACTCTAAATTGTCCTATGGAGCAGGACCAGCATGTTTCCAAGCATTCTTATCTTGGATATAATCCTCTAATCTGTAATATGCTTGTTTACAAAGTGTACTTTTTACATGAGTTTTAAATTTTCTTTCAATTAATTGTAATATATCACAAGGTATTTTGTTGTAACATTTAACACAGTACCCCATAAAAGATGTATGTACTTTAGATAATCTGAAAAATGGTTGATCTAGTTTATCTTTATTTCTAGTATTAAAATTATGTCTATCACTTATTTTATTAAAAAGATGTAGATTTTTCCTTACATACATAATATTTTCATAAATGAATTGGCAAGGAACGGTCATAATATTAATCCTTTTAAATAGTTCCCTGAGAGATTCGCGACGACGGAGATCATAAATGGCTCTGACAGCTCTCTTTTGCAAAATAAAGATAGATTCAATGTCAGCAGCCCGACCCCACAGTAAAATGCCATACGACATAATGCTGTGGAAGTAGCTAAAATAGACCAAACGCGCGGTTTCTACATCTGTTAACTGTCTGATCTTTCTAACAGCATAAGCGGCCGAGCTTAGCCGCCCCGCAAGAGATGTTATATGAGGTCCCCATTGTAATTTCTCGTCTAGCATGATTCCCAGGAAAACCGTTTGATTAATAAATTCCAGTTTTTCTCCATTCAATATGATGTCACATTCGCTACTTCTAACATTAGGTAATTTAAATCTAATGCATTTGGTTTTATTTTTATTCAGTACCAAATTATTTACCGTAAACCAATCTTGGACCTGAAGAATAGAGCTATTCACGTCGTCAAGATTTTGCGATCGTCGGTTGATTTTAAAGATCAATGATGTGTCATCTGCAAATAACACCATCTTCGGTTGATTTTGAAGTAATTGGGGTAAATCATTAATATAAACTAAAAAGAGGAATGGACCCAATATCGAACCTTGAGGAACGCCCATTGCCATTTCAGACCCTAATGAGTTTATGCCGTTTACTTGAACTTTAACCTTTCTATCTTTCAGGTAAGATTTTAGTAAATCAAGGGCTGTGTTCCTAATCCCATAATGCTCCAGTTTCAGCAGAAGTGTTTCATGGTCTACGCAATCGAACGCCTTCGAGAGGTCGCAAAAGATTCCAATGGCATCTTGTGCTTCTTCCCAAGCGTTAAAAATGTTCTTTATTAGGGTGACACCGGCGTCAGTGGTGCAACGCCCTTTGGTGAAACCGTATTGGTGTTCGTGAAAGATGGAATTTTTATTAAAGTGACGTAACATTTGATTGAGCATCAACTTTTCAAACACCTTACTGAGAACAGGCAGTATTGACACAGGCCTATAATTGTTGGGTTCTTTACTATCACCGGATTTAAATAATGGGACTACTTTACTGTGTTTCATGAGATCCGGAAAGACTCCTTGGTCTACACTAGTATTAAATATGAAAGCTAAATAGGGCGCAATGGTCTCGATGATAGATCTACAGACTTTTACAGACATTCCCCATAGATCTTCTGTTGGTTTAATTTTAAGATCTTTAAAAGCTTTCGTAACAGCCTGGGGGTTTGTATGCTGAAACTTAAACTCTAAAGGGCACGACTTTACATTCTTTCTAAGTAAGGCAGCAGAAAGCGCGGGTGAGGAATTTAAAGCTTCAGTCGTTTTAAGGGGAATATTAGCAAAAAAGTTTTCAAATTCTTGAGCTATTTCTACATCCGAGTTTATGGGGCCATGTGCAGTCTCTAAGTTAAATTTAGTATTACGCTGTTTTTTCCTACCTGTTTCATTATTTATTATTTGCCAGCAGCAACAACACGTGAAACTCACGTGTTGTTAGTTTTCTTTGTAAAACTAACAACACGTGAGTATAGAAATAATTATGTTGTTGATCTGGAAAACGTATTGCTAATGAAAAACAGGATTCAATGTGAGACAAAGTGCATCTACCCAATTAGTAGATTGAAATTTTGCGTAAACAACACCATGTTTCATGCCTCTGACAGGACGGATATCAATATGCAGTGTTAAACAAATACTTTGGATAATTCCTTTGGCAAAAAATTCCACTCTTTCAAAAAGTCCAACAGTGAAAATTTCCGAACGATTTATTATTACAACGAATAATTTTAAAGTAGGTATTATTAATGCAGCTGTCAGCAATATTTATTTATGTGAGGTTTAAAATTCTGTGACATCTGTATCTTAAAATAGGATGACTCGTAAGCTTTATTAATAATGCAATTATGCCTACTACAAAATGAATGCGGCAGTAAACTATGACATTTTTATTTAGTAAAGGGAAAATGGTAAAAATGTTTTTTTTTTCTATAATACTAAAATAAATACTTACTTCTCTCTCTTCTAAAGATATTTAAGAAAAAACATTACCCTCCTTCTGGGGCAGTCGGGTAAATAGATGAAAATTGAGCATTTCCGAAACTAATAAACATAAAATTTTGAAAAAAAATACAGAGAAAGGTTATTCTTTACTCATAGAGTACAGATAAACCTATAAAGAGTCTATGGTCTTAATATAACATGGTAAATCTCTCAATATTGTGAGTACAAACTTCCATTTGCAGTTGGAATGTATAGGAAAAAATATTTTTCATCCCACCATCTCGGAAAGAGTATTTTTAATCTTCAATATCTGAGTGGAAAAGCCGTTTTTATTGTCTAGAGGATAAAGTAAATTGAATTTAGAACATCGTGTGCACTAAGTTTGTGAATTAAAAAAAACATTAAACCTATTTACTGCTACCTCTATGGTGCCGAATATATCATACAACTTTTTTTTAATTTTTTTAAAAACTCAGACTCGGAACCTTCTTGGTGTTCTTTTTTCAATTTGCTTTGTACGCGGTTCTTTACGCGGCATTTTTTCACGTCATTGTTAAACCTTTTATTAAAAACAAGAAACTTGAAAACAAGTGAAAAAACTAAAATGAGTGATTCTAGCGACGAGGAAGTTTGCTTGACGCCAACAGAATTGACTGAAACTGTTAATAATGCGCAAATGAGCTTTCTCCCTCAACAATCACGCGAGAAGTATTTAAAACAGTACGATATGTTCAACACGTGGCGACTAGCAAAAGGAGCCAAAACTTTCTCAGAAAACGTTTAAAGATTATTCTGTAATACTTACCTGTTATAATGTAGTAATTAATACCTAAACTGAAATAAAAGTGTACCTATCTTGTGATTGTAAACGTTTTTTTTTTTGCATTTAGTCATTTCCTCGCTGAGGTGGAATGAAAAGTTACGTGTTGCACTCGAGTGCAAAGATTTTTCACCTCGTGCTCTTTTGATTCCCTCGCTAACGCTCAGGCTTCTAATTTTGAATCACTCGCTGCGCTCGTGATTCAATTTTAGAATCCTTCGCTTGCTCGGTCATCAAAATTGAACACGCGGTTAAAAAGCAACTTTGCACTCTTGTATAACAAATAACTATTTCAGCAAATTCATCGTGTTTCTCAACTAGTAAGTTAAGTTTATTCTTGGAATAAATTCATCCCAACTACGGAACCCTTCATTGTGCGTGGTCCGACACGCACTTGGTCGGTTTTTATCCCAAAATACGATGTCAGGATTATTAAAGCCAGGTGATCGAAGAATTAGGTTTGTTTCATAAGGTATTCGAAGAAGCAGAGAATTGTTTGCAACTGTATCTGATTTATAGAGAAACATGCTCGTCCATTGCACATGATATCGCAGGCCTATTTTTAGCAGGCACTATACCGAAACCGTATTCTGTACCTGCAGAAAAAAGAGCCTTCAACATTAATTATATCTCAGATTTAGTTCTAGGAGGTACCAATACAAGTTTTAAATTTCGGTTTAAAACGAACAAATTCCATAGTAGTCTCAAGTTTTAAAGCGAAATTCGAAAGAAAATGGAATTTCGGTGTATTTATAATTCGTTTTTATGGAACATCCATCCAAACATTAACTCTCGAACGGCCGGCAAAGAAAAATGAGGCGAAGCTGCTACAACTGGAGTCACTATTTCTAACACCGCTGCTTTTACCATAATGGATGTTTGTGGCCATTATTCCACGCTCGTGTTTCAGTGTTAAGGTGTACTGGCATTTTTTCAAATTAGTCTTCTTGCCATACGAGATAAGGATGTTATTTATGAAGTCTTTAATTACGCTTGAGTAATAGCTCTAGGGTCATGTTTGGTCTGATTCCTGTGTTCTAGGCTAACGAGGATTGGCTAGACTTGTAATTGCTGGCTAATTTTCTTGCAAGTAGTTTTCCTTCTGCTGCTTGTAAACGGAATTCATTTGGGAAGGGTTTACTAATGTGAAAAGCTTAGAGAACCTACATACGAGTAAAACTGTCACTTCATAAACGGAAAAACGAATTTGTTACCAATATCTGTTGTTATTATGACTATGTTTTGTTTTTTTATCTAAATGGATATAAAATCATAACAATATAAGAAAGAGGGGAAATAAATCATAGGGCCGTCTAGTTTGTCCGCATTGCTGTCAACTGGAAAAGTGCCCAAAACGCTAGCACCATTGCCACGTTGCATGGTAATGCTGATTCTTTGGCCAAAAATAGGCCAGCCCTCTAATCACGTGAAGAGACGACCAACTACTTGGCGATGTCTCGAAAAACTAAGTGGGCACTCGGGCCCCATTGCCCTAGTGTTTCAACCCCAAACGGCTCGAACATATAATAATATAATTCCCAATTAGAAGATTAGAGTACTTGCGCCGTTTGAGGTTTTCCGCATCTGAAGTAACCATAAATAAAAATCATTGTCTGCAAAAATATATATGCCATCACCATTCTTGCTGATTATTGCAAAATCCCCGTTCGATTCGTTCGCATCCAACAAAAATCCTTCGCAACATTAAAACAATAAAAACATTGACTTTACCGTAAATCACAATCGCTTGCTACGCAGGACACAAAGTCAAAGCTACCAATAAAAATCATCCGTTTACGTATTATTTTATTTTAAAGCCACCCTTAAACCTTTTAACAGTCGTCAATTTTAACAGCCCCCGTTTCATTTTAACGAGTAAAGCCGATGTCCGTCAGTAGCTTGTTACTGAACTTTGACAGAATCAACTAGGGTATAAAATAAAACGGTTTTTATAGGCTTACAAAGCGACAGGTTGGGCCACCTTTTGCTTTACGCAGGAATTACTGGGTTACGTGAATATAAGGAAGCTCGTTGCTTGTTTTTTTATGGCTTTTATCTGAAATGAGCACGACTGATAATAGGATCTCGTTATCAACCGTTCTCTCTCTTCTTTTCGAGTCGCTAGTAAAACATGTATTATGTTAAACGAGTTGGACTCAGTATGTAGCCACGCCAATTGCGGCATCAGTGGCATTTTAAGCTATTGCATAGCTACTATCGCGGGCCTTGAGCGTGGAGACCTAATCCAGAAATTTCGTGACGAAAATACTACCTAAGAAAAGAGTGTTTTGTATTGAAAATTATGTTTAACTGCTTGACAACAAAGTTCAAATTTACTTAAACGAATGATACGAGAGTGTTGTATTGAAAATTATGTTTAACTGCTTGACAACAAAGTTCAAATTTACTTAAACGAATGATACGAGAGTGTTGTATTGAAAATTATGTTTAACTGTTTGACAACAAAGTTCAAATTTACTTAGACGAATGATACGAGAGTGTTGTATTGAAAATTATGTTTAACTGTTTGACAATAAAGTTCAAATTTACTTAGACGAATGATCCTTGACTATTAATAGTTAAATTAAAACCTTTTTATTAGTTTGATGTTCCCATTACGTTGTGTCAAGTTTTAAAAACTATAAATGTGAATAACAGTTCCTGTCAATGTCATCATTGCTGTTTCTTGTATTCGGGTTAATATTTTACAATTGCGTAAGTTGATAAAAAATGCTATGCAATAGCTTCGCCGGGGCAGTCCCCGAGTGCCACACGTCTTTTTTATTTTAGGTCTTCAGAAGTATAGGTGTCTGGAGACTTTGGATACTCCAGCATATGGGATATAGTTTGGTCAAGAACACATCATTCTCACTGGGTATCGGTGCTGGCATCTATTATCCCCCATTTTGCTAGATTGTGCTTGCAGCGGCCTACTTGGGTCCGCAGTCGATTTATTGCTTTCCATCCGCTTGACTGTTCAAGTGGACATCAGATGGGCATAACAATTAAAATTCTATTGTGTCTCGTTAATGACAGCTGAAGGTATATAGGCTCTGCAGGTTGCGTCCGGGTGGCAGATACTCCTGGGGCTAAACGAAGTCGGGTGGTGGCTGGTGCTATCAATCGTTGCAATGAATAGTTGCGATATTTACCGGAGATTTTGCCAGCCTTCAAAGCAATAGTGAGCAGGAATCTTCTGGGCAAGAGTAGGCCCATTAGGCAATAAAAAAAAAAAATTTGGTATGTTGTTTTTTTTTTATTAATAATTTGTCTTTGACGAGAACTGTACAATTTCTAGAGCTATAAAGGCTCCCGCTGACAGGCCGCCACGCGACTCTGATGGTACAATTTCTATGAAAACTTCACGAAAATTGTTCTACCGGTGTCGCGTCGCACCTGTCTGAGCCTTAATTGATTCACTTTGACAAAAAGCTCAGTAGCTTAGACTATCCTTAATTTAGTGATCTGTGTTTCAGTTGCAATTCAATACAATCGTATGAGACCAAATTTCAATGTATCACAGACCGAGGTGTTCTGCGAAATAATGGTTAGGGTCCAGGTGACCACAGCCTGCCTTCTCCTTTGAGAGCTTTTACGCCTCAACATGAATATTCGTATGTCGTAACTGTATTGCATTTCACAACTTACTTTAATTCTATAAGGTCATCTGTTCCCTTATGTTGTCGAGTTATGCACCAACATAAATGTATAGAACAGCAGATTTTTTTTGCGATTTTAGGCTCGGTACCATCCTAAAAGTTGTTCATTATGAACCAACTCTTTCTAAGCGCTAACTATTTAAATTAAAACGATACTTTCTAGCTATACTTTTATCAACAAGCCAGGCACTTAAAAAGTTTCCTAGAAAAGCTGTTCAGTAATATTTTATTGGCCTTCATAAAAATCTGTCATTTTCATTAATATTTGACATTCTCCTTCTTTTTAATCGCTCTCTCACTGCTGAAAATCGTGACTCCGTATCAAATTGTCAACGGTCTTTTTCCATCTGTTACAATCAGTGGCGGAGTGCGGCGCTGATAGGTATCGTCAAATGCTCGGGTATTTGATCCGACCACCTTTTTGGGCTTCGGCCTCTAGGTCTTCTGCCCTCTATTTTCACAGTCACCATTAGCCATTCCATGTTATTGGTACTGCGAGCAATATGGCCGAAGTATCACACGACATATTTTGACATTATTCAGTACCGGGTGCATGCCCTCCTGGAGGGTTCACCTAGTCACATATGGGATGCCGCGGAGGGCTCATTTTAAATGTAGGTTTTTCTAAGCGAGTACAGCATTATAAACCGTGAAAACAAAATCAGATGTATATTTTAACAAGATTTATTAGTATATGCGTTAGTTTTCAAATCAAAGACTTAGATTATTTTTGAATTTTTTGTTCACGGTGACCAATATTCACAAAAAATTATGTATATAGATAACGACCCGTAAATTATAGGAATCAAATGTAAGAAAAACGATAACATTTTGGACAGAATCGAACAAAAACCTGAAACACTAACGCCAAAGTAAATTAGACTAATTGGTTGTGCTGTCAAAAGAAGTTTACTACTACATTCGTAGTAGTAAATTAGTGTAGTTTACTGTAGTGTAGTAGTGTAGTTAATTTAAATAGTAACAAAGGTATCGCGTCGTTTACCCCTCGGCTCACGAATGTGGGCCATCGATTCACATTCACTCTTAATCAGTCTGAAAGGCGGAATCTAATTAAACTCTAATACAGAGTAAATAAAATCAGTGGGAGAACGGATAAGAGGATAGAGGAAAAATAAACACATATTGTGGTTTTTCTATACTTCGTAAATGCGAGATTATTATGCATACATGGTTGATTCTGTTTAACCGACTCTAGAAAAGGAGGACGTGCTCAATTTGGATGTTTTTATTTTTTAAACGTTTGTTCGGACATAACTCCGTCATATTATGTAGACGTACGTGTGGGGTAAGTATCTAAAAGTAAATAAGTCCTAAAAAGTGCTTTTTTTTGTAATAAGTTTTTTTATTAAATCTTTTTTGGCTTACTTAAATGTGGCCGAAATAAGAAAATGGAATAAATCTTGATTGTGTTTTTGAAAAATTCGGGCGGCAAACGATAAAAATATTTATATTATAAGTAATATAAATATTTAGTAATATAATATTCCAGTTCAGGAATTTATCGATGCCTAGATTTTAGTAAAGTTTTGATGTTTTGGCTAATGTGTAAATAAAACCGGGTCAGAGCCCATTCGTCCCCTAAAATTCGTCCCCCAGCATAAAAGTTGTAGATTGGGCCCCTATATAGGTGCCCATTGGTCTCCTGGTAGGGGACCAATTAATATTTTAATAAACAATATTATTTTTAAGGTACCCATTCGTCCCCTCTAATATATATACAATATAAGTTAAAGATTCGGCACCTATTCAGGTGCCTATTGGTCCCCTGAGATAAAATTAGCTATATTTTACATAAGAAACGGTTAACATAGTACACTTGTGAACAGTTTATTAACGGAATTAATTTAATAAATCATAACAAATCATTGAAAAAAGAGCTATGATGAATGATAATCCGTCATGATAATAATATAACCTGTCGATAGGCTTACGATGTAAAATTGTCTCACTACGAATGGCTTGTTAAAAAAACGGGTTACAAATAATAGATAAGGTGTTTAAAATTGGTAAGTACTCTCCAGATGTGCGCGGGGTGTGATAAATCTGTGGTAAATGAGGTGACAGTGTCAAGTTTCTCCGATTTCTTTTTAGATGGAACCTTTAAATTTGTAGTTCATCCATTTGTTCAGCTATTTAGTATTCACGCTGATATTATAAGTTCTACCACCAGCAATGTTTAGACACTCTACATAAAGAAGCGAATTTATCAAAAAATAAAATGGATCAGGTGCAAAGGGGTGTCCAAACAAATAATCGGACTCCTGAATCGATTGAAAATGAAGCGAGAATAAATCGCATAATTAGCCAATTTTTTGAAAATCTGATTTCACTAGGCCACTGCATGGAAAAGCTATGCATAAATATTATTAATTTAAAATGAAAAAACAAATATAAGATTAGTTTTATACTAAAATAATGTTGATTTGTTTAATATTAAATAATTATTGTGATTTTAGTCATTTTTTTGTTATTGTAGTTATAGTTTGTTAGATTTAAGTTATTATGATTTTGCATGTAGTTGGTAAATATACAAAAAATACGGTGATTTTAGCCAATTTTTATGTAGGTACTTCTAGTTACAATTTATTAGATTTAAGTTATTACGATTTTGCATGTAGTTGGTTAATATACAAAAAAAATATAATTATGTTGATTTATCTAGTCTTCAATAATTACTGTGATTTTAGTATTTTTTTTTGTACTGTTGTAATTTTTTAGATTTAAGTTATTATGATTTTGCATGTATGTAGTTGGTAAATATACAAAAAAATAAGAAGTGATTATTTACTGTTGATATGTGTTCTATTTTTTTTTGCATATTTTATATTTAATGTTGATTTATATGATGGTCAATCAAGGCTGATTTTTGTAAAAGAGTTGTATTTTGTTAGTTTCTAGGACATTGTGATTTTGTATGTGTTAATCTTATTTGAAATAAACATGATATCTACCGAATTACTATATTTTTTATTTTAGCCTTTTCTGCGCGACTGTACCAGGACTACCAAGCTGCAGTATACACATACACATGTACTTATATTAGAAGAATGAATAAAAATAAATATTCTTCAGGGGACGAATGGGCCCTTCAAAAGTTCCAGGGGACGAGTGGGCACAGGGTGCGAATCTTAGGGGACGAATGGGCTCGGACCCATAAAACCTACAAAAAATACTTATAGTAAAATTATTTTGTGATACCTACAGAACATTATAGAGTATATACGCACGGCTACTACACATCAAGCTATACATTTCCAATAAAAGCTGAGCAAGCATTGTAAAAGAAATAAAATAAATTTATCTGACCCAGGTACGGTACGGTGGTTGTACGAAAATCCTATACGATGCGAGATCAGCATAAACTGGAAATGTATAGCTTGATGTGTAGTCATGTGTACATTAATTGTAATAAACTGTTTACAAAAAAAATGCTACGCAATATTAAGTATCAAGCAAACCACTCATTGTTACACTGTTATTTTTTACGCTATAACCTCCTATTAGCCTGGAAACATGAAAACAAAATACTTGTATCACTGCGGTGGTGGGCTTAACATTATTTGTATGCACTGGCTTAGCAAATTAAAAAGAAACGAGACAGTTCGGTGTGAGGCTTTGTTTCCGTTAAATTAGAGCTGATCATAATTAATCGACTTCATTTACCGACCGCTGAGAGATTGCGTTCCTGACACCTATCAGATGGACAATTTCTAGTAGTAATAAGGATGAAATTCGCAAAATACTTATTCGTTAGTATGAAACTGATAGGTATCAAGAACGCTTTATGTCAACGGCGACGTAAATTAGGGGTTCGTGGTAAAGTAACAGCTGCGAAGTCTGATTGATCAAGGTTAAGCTACGCTTACCACGGTCGGTCTGTGGATGGGTGACCAGACAATCCCTTTCATACCGATACCCTTTCGTGTCTCGGAAAGCTCGCTAAACCGTTGCTCCCGCTACCATTCTTCATAGATCTTTGGGTGAATATCAGGTTGGCGGGTGTAATTTTCAGAAATGGTCGAAATATATCAAAAGATTTAGTACCTAATTAGTACCTAATTGTACCACTAGTGAAATAATTTGTACCTCGTGGGATCGCAAGTTATTGCAATAGTTTTATACACCCGCCATTCTGATATCAGAATGGCGGGTGTATTTTTGTGTAGCCGAGATTACTGAGAAGTTAGATATAAAACATACATGGATATTTAGTACCTAATTGGTACCTCTCTAAACATACCTCAAGTCAAAGAAATCTCATCGGAATTCGGCAGAAATTGAAAAATGTTTTTTTTTATACAGTATGTTGCTTGTTTGACACAAGAAACACAACAGAGGAAACCGGGGATACTTGACTATAGGGATACTTAGCATCAGGGGGAATGACAGCTCATTTCACGGTGAGTTTTATACAGAATAGACCGCAGCAGGTCTCGTTCCATCGGCTGGCCGGGATGTCATTTAGTTGCCTGAAAACACATGACGTTAAAATTTATTTGAAAAAGGTATGTAGGTATATTGATATACAGATGAACTTTCATTAAAAAAAATCTGCCTCTTGATCGTTCGGATCTTGACGTTACACACTAAATCATGAATGGCAATCAAAGGTAGTAATAGTAGGTATCTTAAATATTAGTTTACATTCATTATAAGCGAATTGGCCATAATTTTGACATCTGTTTGCAGATAGCCGACCTGAGTCTCTTCTTTTCCTATATTCTTATTTAAGTACTTATATGAAATAATGTTTATCTTCAAATTCACTTAGGTACAATTTCTAGCCATATTATGGTAAATAGAAAACCCCCAAATTTTTTTAATAAAATTTACTGTTAATAACAAAATAAATATAATTATACACAAAATGCAACTTGGCCACTGAGTACCTACGCAGCACCTGCACATGGCGTAGACTGCTCAGCTTCAATAAAATTCTGTCACAATATGCTAGAAATCATTTTCATTTACGGAAAAAGCCGATCGGCGTCAGTGTTTCAATATGAGATGCGTCCGAGGCCTATCTGCATTATTCCTTTAGACCGCCCGTACGTAATAAGGGCGATTTTTTGACCCGCCTTGAATGGGTTAGTACAGCCCGATTCAAACTTAATGGCGGGTCGGAACATGAGCGAGTCGCTGCGCAGTAACTAATTCATGGATCAGCGGGGGTGAGGGGTGGGGTACTACGCAATGAGCAAGAGCAACTAACTTCCGAGCCGCCATTAAATTTGAATCGAACTATACCTGTTTACGAAGAATAAACTAGCTCTTTCTGAATAGATGAGATAAAAAACATTTTTTTGTATTTGTGTCCGTGCGTTATTTTGTTTGCAAATAAAAATAAGACTCTTGAATTGTTTGATGTATTCAGTCAAGTACACGATAATTATGTAAAGCTATTATTAAATCAATATTAGAACCTTGAAAATTTGCAGCTTACAGCTTCACATAGAACCATTTCCTATGCAAACTGAACAAAATCTGGTTGTTCTTTCACTTTTAGAACCATATTGTAGAACTGCAAGTGGCATAATTATTAGACTCGGAGTAATGTGATACCCTATTTTATAAATATTTGCATGCCATTGTTGGCAAACGTGATGATCTGTGTATGTCTTTACTATTTAACATCTCTTGCATGCTGACAATTTGTGTTGTATGTATTGTACTCATGTTTGAGCAAATAAATGATTATCTTATCTTATCTTGTCTTATCATAGAAATGAAAACAATAATTATTTTGTTCATGTAGGTGAAGTGAGCTGTCATTCCACCTGATGCTAAGTATCCCTATAGTCAAGAATCCCCGATTTCCTCAACTGGTACGAGAGCTCATGACCAAAATTTTTACCTCATCGCTTTACGACCAAAACCGTATAAAATCTTTTGCTTATTCTGAATCAAAAACCCCTTTTTGAGAACTTCTCCACGTCTCGCCTGACCTGCCCGCTTTTTCAATAATGTGAAAAAAAAAATCCGAACTGTATCATAGTAATTTGCCTGATTTTCGGAATGTAGTTGAACGATAGGTTTTAGATACCAAAAACCTTAATTTTCAGACCAGTAGCATCACACGTACCAAGGAGGCCATTCGAGGAAATAAAAAATTACGCATAAAGCCATAGCCAACAGTCTGAAAATCTTGTTTTCAAGTGAACATTGGTCAGTTGATGCGAATAAATCATTTTTCAGAAGTGTGAGCAACTTATGTGTTACCATCCATTTTTAAAGTGTTGAATTTTTTTTCCAGTGGGTAACATAGGATGTCTGTCTGTCTGAAAACTCTTGGGCATGAACAAAAAAGTTGCCCAAATGTAGAAAAAAATTATATCAGGCAAATTTTGTGTATCATACTACTAATCAGACAACTTTTCCATAATCAGAAATGATGAAAAAATCGTATTGCGGAGTATTTACGTACGATTATCATAGAGCTAACCCGAAACCATCGAATTGATATTGAAGGAGTTTTTAAATAAATTGGACAAAAGGAAACTGAAATAATGTTTGAAAAATGCAGCTTATTGAATAAAAAAACATCGTTTTAATCATTGTCGGACACATCATCGTTGTCGTAAGCTTCGATCAACAAATTGTTGATCAAAGGTCGTAACAGATAGGAGCGTAACAAGCACCGTGCGTTAACCGCGGGCGACTCCAAAACGTTCTTTTCCTTTTTGGAATTATATGTAACATTTAAAATGTCTGAAAACAGGTTTTTGGTAACCATACAAAAGATTAATTAAAAAAAAATTGATCAAAAGGTTGCTAAAGAGACAGGTTGGAATTTTTATTTTGACAGTTTTGAAAATGCGCTCAGGCAACATATGACCCGCAAAATGTTTGAAATTAATTTTTCATAATAAAATGACGAAACCAATTACATTTTTAATATCAGACATATTGTGATAAAACCGTATGCCTATTTTTTTTGTCATAGCAAAAATGGACCTCCATCCAGTCGGGCTCAGAACCGTCTAAACTAACGATTTTTTACGGTATAGGCCGTAAAACGATGCGACATGGTTTTGGTCGTGGGCTCTCGTACTCTTTGTGTCAAACAAGCAATATATCTGTAAAAAAATTACACTCTGTATAAAAATATGAATTTTTCAATTTCTGCCGAATTCCGATGAGATTTCTTTGACTTGAGGTATGTTTAGAGAGGTACCAATTAGGTACTAAATATCCATGTATGTTTTATATCTAACTTCTCAGTAATCTCGGCTACACAAAAATACACCCGCCATTCTGATATCAGAATGGCGGGTGTATAAAACTATTGCAATAACTTGCGATCCCACGAGGTACAAATTATTTCACTAGTGGTACAATTAGGTACTAATTAGGTACTAAATCTTTTGATATATTTCGACCATTTCTGAAAATTACACCCGCCAACCTGATATTCACGATCTTTGGCAGTTGTTACGGGTAGTCAGAAGCCCGAAAGTCTGACAACCAGTCTCACCAAAGGGTACCGTTACCGGTATTACCCAGTAACTAGGTTGTGGTCAGATAGGCAGACGCTCTATGTAAAATACTGGTATTCAGCTGCATCCGGTTAGACTGAAAGTCGATTTCAACATAGTTGGGAAAAGGCTAGGCAGATGATTTTGAATGGCGTCTCCACATTTTGGTGTAAATTACAGTGTGTACTGTCTGTACTGATTATAGTTAAAAATATATTAGAAAATATTTTTGATAGTTAATGTTCTCTGGGCACAAATCCAGACTCCGGACTCCTACTGAGAAATTCCTGTAGGAAAAGACTTATTAACACTTTATATTAAATACTAGCTGACCCGGCGAACTTCGTATCGCCTAACAGTCGATTCTTTAATTTTTGTTTTTTTTTTTTTTTTCTCTCCGTAAGAACCATCCTCGTTCTTCAAGAAATATTTTAAAAAAGGAATTAGCGAAATCGGTCCAACCGTTCTCGAGTTTTGCGCTTAGCAACACATTCAGCGACTCATTTTTATATTATAGAAGATGGGCTATCCAATGCAAAAATAATTTTTCAAATCCGGCTGATAGTTTCGGAGATTACCCCTTACATACAAACTTACAAAAAAACATTTAAACATTCAAACAAAATAATCTATGTTTGTCTCATTTCTTCTACCGTCAAACTAATGACGTTGGAATGAGACAAGACATTGCTATCGGAAAAACGACCAGAGTTGCCAATTATCAACATAATTTGCCCAGAATGAATGAAGGTTTTATTGAATCAATAAGTTATGTACTATGAAAGGTTGTGTTATGGAACTTTCACTAGATAATAGTTACTTATGCAACTGGGGGTATAACAAGTGGTATTAAAACACGAATGTGGGTTTGTAAAAAATAGTATCACATGAGTGTTTTAATACCTAATTATAACAGTTGCATTCAAGACTTTATCTACACCCATCATATGAATCCTCTATAAACAACAAAGTAATAATTTTTTTAAATGGCGGGATACGACGTGAATTCGAAGAACCTACTCAACCTTTTCTAATTGTGAAACGCGTGTGCATGACAATGTTCTTTTTTTGAAATTCATAAACATACCACGAGAATGTGGCTGTTCGATGAGTAAAAAACGAGTTGCATTATGAAAGGACTTTGTCCACGCTGTATGGGAATTTGGCTCGGTGTGGACAGGTACTTTAAGTATAAATATAATACAGGTTTAATAGCTAATACCAGTAGGAAAGAGAATATTGTAATAAGATTGTATCGCGATGATTCTAAGTCTTGTTTTGGGTACTTGTAGTTTGGAATAAAACACATTTTTATTTATACATTTTGTTATTATTCTGACTCATAAGTTAATAATATATTGTCTAGGAACTGGGCAGATGTATATATATTATCTTGGTACCCTGTAGAGCTTAAAAACCAAATTATAGTCCGTACATGAACACAGCAACCCACTTCCCCCTACTATGCAGTTGGAGCAACACTGTTTGATTGAATTTCATCCCTGACTGTTATTTTCATTTCCATGCATTGAGATCAATTAGGCGGCTCTTTCTTTTACCAACATTTAAAATATAATATCCAAGACCTTTTGAGAAAGGTCACAGTAAACATGACCTAGAGAAAACAAATAAAGCTCGTTCACATTGTACAAATGCTTAATGTTTCCATGTAACATTTTCGTGTTTTCGTTGACATGTACCACTTTAATAGACACTATAACAGATTCCATTTCCACAAGATCGAGGGTATGCTTTTTCCTTTGCTTGATATCAGTACCACAATTCGCACATAGGATCTGTAACACAGTTTCCACCACATGCAGGAGTTGAAGCGAAATTGCTTCGTTCGTATCCTTACGATTCAAGTTTCGGCGAGTTCGAAATCCATATTTAAGCTGGGGTCAACGGTGGGATTGGTGTCGGAGTTCATAGGCGTGCCGAGTCAACGTGAGAAGTTGTATGAGTACCCAAAACCAAACCAATACTTGAAAAAATATCACAGTAAAACGAGGAAAACAATATTCACGATGCCAAGAAATAAAGTGACTTGAAATGACAATTCTGACATTACCTAAACTTTTTTTTAAATAATCGATTTAATAAATCTTATAAGTGAAACTCCTTGACCAACTCGATACTTTAAAATACTTTCGTTTACCAAATATATGGATAAAAAATGTTTGAAATAATGTAAGTGATTACAAATAACATCTTTTATTGACTGTAAACTCCAGACTCTAACATGAATGAGGAGGAAGTAGTTGAACTTCAAAAATAATAATTATATCAATTTGTAAATAATTATTTTAATCTATACGATTAATCGTTGCTTCGTTGGCATCACTGTGAATTAATGAAAATGAAGGTCGAGTAATGTCAATATGTCGAATTAAACAATTTCAGTACTTATTAAATACACTATTCATGGGTGCAAGTTGATACAAAAGTATACATAGAATGAATAAGGGTTTAAAAACGAAACTTGATTTTTGATTAATTTGTTTCTTTTCGAGCATCGTGTCCACACGAAGCCGAATTTGGACAATTTCCTTTAGTACAACATTATAACACCCGTTTGGATGTCATTAGGGTTACTATGACATTGGCTGTTTTAATTTTGGCAATAAGCTAACTGTTTCAGGAACTTTTATAGAGGACTTATAGCATGGGTGTAGTTAAAAGATTTTAAAAAATTTACAAGGATTACGGTATAATTACAAAACATAGGCAAAAAAAAAAGTTTCAAAAGTTTTAAGATTTGTGACAAATAATAATGTTCATAATGGAATATATAATTTATATATTCATGACAATCGATTAAATTAATTAAAGTGATGTAAAGCACTAACCAGCGACATTCACTTTTTTTAGAATAATCTAAATCAATCTTCCTAGCCTTTTCCCAACTATGTTGGGATCGGCTTCCAGTCTAACCGGATGCAGCTGAATACCAGTATTTTACTTGGAGCAACTGCTTATCAGACCTATACCTGTAAAACTGGTTGTCAGACTTTCGAGCTTCTGACGACCCGTAGGTAACGACTGTCACAAGATCCACGAATGACAGCTGGGACCAACAGCTTAACGTGCTTTCGAGACACGGATTAGTCTCGGTATTTAAAGATGGTCACCCATCCACAGACCAATCCCGGCAAGCGTAGCTTAACCTGGTGGATCGACCCGTGCGGCTGTTATTACTTAGCCACGAGCTCCTCCTCCAGTTCAAATTTCTTAGAACAATAACATCAATTAAAAAATAGTTAGTAGTAGTTTATGAAACTGTTGGAGGGGTATTAAAATACGAGCGTTTTAATACCTAGTTATGTGCAGTTTTATACACACTACTACATCTATCCCTACTAAATAAATGATGAAAGTTAAAAGAGTACGACATATTTTTACATGTCGTCATTCACTAAACTCCCAACAGTCTGGCAAAATCAACATCGTTTTTCCTGGTAACATTGATCGCAAAAACAATGTTTGCTATTTCGTTTTGTAATGTTTTTTGGATAATCTGAAGAAAATTTAGCAAACTTGATTGTGAAATGTAACACCACATGCTTTATTAATCCTTTCAGACCGTGACATACTAATTTTAACCGCAAATTTCACCATTTTTTATTTTTTATCGCTAAGCAATTGCTCACTTGACGTCAAGCTGACAACTGAATTCAGATATGCCTGCGGACACCTAAGTAGTGGTGACGCTTTTGTGTTGTCCACTTCTCCTCTAGTATTGTATAACCTCATTGGCCTCAGGCATTAAGTCCGCCTTTATACAATATTTTTTTACTTGTGCATAAAGTTTTAATAAATAAATAAATAGTTTGGAAAATCCAAAAGTGCACGCCTCATACTTATCACTCATTCATAAACGAAAAAGAAATTCAAAACATAGTTTAAAAATGAACAATTTATCACTTTTCATGAAGTCGTAATGTCAACGACTGACAAAGATATTTACTTGGCGGTTGCTAGGCAACTTATGGACAAAGGTTGAAAATATTTAGATAAAGATATTATATTTTAGTTAGTATTTTATTAATTATAATAAAACTACTTTGAATAAAAGAGCCATTTTCAATAGGGTTCCTTCTACGGCTGAAACGAATGTATAAAAAAAAAATTGACTCAATTAATTGATTTTATCGCAAGCTACAATGTTTTCAGGGTTCATAAATTGACGGACAGGAATTTATTTTCAACTATTTTTATGCTTTTTCCATTTCTGCTGCATTAAATCCATTGTTAAAAAGTACAGTATTAATCTCCGTTTAATCATCTATACAATGGTATATCAATTAAGTAGGTTCTCTGTACTAGCAGGAGTGTAACAATAAAAACAGTTACAGAAATGGGGCAAAAATTATTTTTCGATCGTAGAGCACACTCTAATGCTTCGCATTATGAGTCGTGCAATAAATAAACAAACGTGTAGTTTTAAAAAAACGTCTAACAAAAAAACCCACGAACATTTTACTTTAAATTCACTGAAACTGGCAATATGAAAACACGGTTTGCTGGGATCTATTTCACAGATCTACGGTAAAGATGACAGACTTTGCTGATAAGGAACTCGTTCCAGAACCACAAATGAAGCACCTGAGGGTAGATGGAGTCGCTCAATGGAGACTTCCTAATGAATGATACACGAACTGTGTGCAATAAACGGAGGATTTCGTAAGGACATGTCATTCGACAGAAAAAGGAAATGCAGCATTACGATAGTATGACACTTCAAACATAAATGCTTCTACCAGTCTTACTAAAGGTTATGGTTTTACCCAGTAACGGTTGTGGAGGCTGGAGTAGCTCCATGTAAAACGAATTGTATTCAGCTGCATCTGGTAAGGCTGGAAGACGACCCCATCATAGTTGGGATAAGGATAGATAGAAGAAGAACAAAAATGTTGCTAGATCTGTGCTATCGAGCTTCACTACATCGCTTCCAAAATATTTTAAAAATTATAAAATGCGTGTTGAATGACTAGGAGTAATTCCTATGAGCAGTTGGATGGTAATTGATATGTCGTTATAAAGTAATTAAAAAAACAATCAAAATCAAAAGTAATTTTTTTAATAAGGCTGAGTATCAGCACTTTTTAGGGGTCCGTTCCTCAAAAGGTAAAAAAAGAACCCTTATAAGATCACTTTTTTGTCCGTCTGTCAGTCCGTGTCTCACCATCAATTTTCTCAGGAACGGGTAAACCTAGCAAATTAAAATTTATATCAGGTACTAAAGTCTATAGTCCCTATAAGATGTGGAAAAATCAAAGTCCTGAGTCAACACGATAAAAAGATAGGGGCAAATTTAGATTTACGCGAAACCTTGTGGTACCAAAATTTACCTTAATAAAATTTTCAGCAATCAATTTACTTTTTGCAAACACAATTGCTCAATTTACAGCACAAATAAAGAAAATAATACAAAAGAAAAAAAAAAATAATAAACGGTGTCCCCATACATACATAGTTGACGCCAATAAGATAGTCGTCTGAGTTGTATGGGCGCTCATACAATTTAGAGGACTATAGTTTCTGGGCACAGAACTATTTAGTTACCTATACGAATGGAGCTCCTTAACCTCCGGAACCCTCGGTGCGCGAGTACAACTCGCTCTTGACCGGTTTTTTTAATGTCAAGATTACATAAGACAGTACCCTAACGTGTCAGTAGTAAACTAAGTAATTATGATTCTAATTTCCCTTCTAATTTCAATTACATATATTACACTCCTCCTTAACAAACAAATTCGTAACGCATTTCCCATTTAAACAAACAGTCTTTCGAACCAATAAAAGAGAATGCGCAATGTATAGCAGCCATTACGCTAACTTTGACAGCGATGTAGCGGCTGATCGGTCATTACCCGCCCATCGGGCCCTCGCGTGACTAAAACTTCCTTACTTCATGTTGCATGCTATTTAACACGGAAAAATTTGCTTTCAGTCCATTTTCGAATAAAGCGACTGTCTAAAATGGATTAAATTAGAGCTTACAGTTACTTATATAAAAAATTTAAGGTGTTTCGTTAGGGAGTAAATTTTCGTGCAGTGAGTAGGTAGGTAGTCTGCCGGGGTTGCGGGAAAGTCCAGGGGAGACCGTGGCCCCTGGCAACGTACAGGCAACTGAAGGAACACGGGTGGGTTTTAGTCAGTAAGAGTCTGAGACGCCTTTCCGCTCCGCCCACAGCGGGAGAATTTATTTGATGATGTCCCAACCAAACAAAAATTATAATCACCATAATTAAAGTGTTATATAACGCTAAAATAATAATGTGCTATTCTCAATTTCTTCCAGCAATGTAATTTTGTAATAATAACATTTTCAACATAGAATTTCGCTTTTTCCTAAGTATTCTTTCGGCCATGTAAGAACCGATTGTGAAGGCCTTAAAAAACAATACGCATCTACAAAAACTAGTCTAAAAAGCGAGGTGCTTAGAGACAAAGGTCCCATGTGTGTGTTCCAAAACAATACACCATTAAGACATTCACAAAAGAATATAAAACTGAAAAACTATTTTTAGAAAACTTCTAAAAGCTCAACTTTAAAGCTTTTGAAAACAAGCCAGGAAAAGAAACCTTTTACATTTGCCAAAATTTAATTAAAAAGATATCTTTTGTTGGCTCGATTTCACTGTGTATCCTTCTGAATGGAAATACAGTTATATTTTTCAGTAGAACCGGCTAAACGAGTGCTAAAAAGTATCCACTGTAAGGTACTTGGGTCAAATCATAAAAAAGTTACGAAGTCAAAACTGCAAAATAAATGTTTTTGAAAAATGTAATTGCTACGAGGTGTGGGAACGAGTCTGATGCCGAAAATATAGTATCTAGAATTTTTGTCTGTTTGTCTGTTTGTGTGTCGATGTATGTTCCGGATTGCCGCAAAAACG
The DNA here is from genome assembly GCA_948150665.1 of Conistra vaccinii. Classification (NCBI taxonomy): domain Eukaryota; kingdom Metazoa; phylum Arthropoda; class Insecta; order Lepidoptera; family Noctuidae; genus Conistra; species Conistra vaccinii. Next base: position 3,822,254 of record OX411324.1, read on the forward strand.
GCTGAATGGATTTGGGTGAATTTTGGCACACACATAGTTTATAGCTTTTAACCCCGGTAGTACGTTCCCGTGGGATATTTTCAGACATCCACGCGGATAAAACCGCCGTGCAAAATCTAGTTATTAATACAATACACTTAATACTAATCGTACAAAAGTTAATGCCAATAATATAAAACAATACACAACAGATCACCACAATTCGTATTTTCGAACGTATTCTCTTTCTTTTCTTTTTATTTTTGATCATTGAAAATAGAGAATGCTCATTTAATAGTATAGGATAGTTCATACTAATTACTCGATAGTACCTTCGGTAGGTACCTTCCATGCTGCCATGATAGTAGGTACTTACTAGTTCTCTACTGCCCTGACAGTAGGCACTAACTATTTTCATGCTGCCATAGCAACATTTTAAAGTAGCCATCTCGTTCTAAACTTTGGGTCACCGAGGTCTGCTGGGTGAAAATACGGAGAAAACGAATTTTCCCAAATATGAGACCTAGCTAGATCGTTTTTTCGCCCCCGTAAACCCCTATATTCCAACTTTCGTCGAAATTGTTAGAGTCGTTTTTGAGAACGTGATTACAACTATATGTAAACATAAGTAATATACAAATATTGCTCATTTAATGTTATAGGATATATGTAGATCCATTTCAGCAACAAACTTGCCACGTCATTCACCTTGGATTCTGTACCACATACTTAGACCGACATCTAGCCAACCACTATGCAAATCCCAAAATAATATTAAGAGGGTTTATTCTGAAAGTTGGCAACGTCGCAAATAGATGTCAAATATTTCGCTGTTTTGATTAATTTGATAATATTTCTGTATGGAAATAAAAAATGTGGCTAACTAGCGAACTAGAATATTGATTATGAAATGCAATCATTAATATCGTAAAACCGAACAGTTAGTTTTAGATGTAAAAAAAGTGTTTGGAAACTTTCCAAATGACTTTTTTACACCTAAAACGGGTACAACACCAAATTCAATGTTATACTTGCAATTCACTATTAATATTCTAGTTAGTTAGTTAGCCACATTTCTTATTTTCATACAGTATTATTTCCAAATTAATCAAAACAGGTAACTATTTGACAGCTATTTACGACGTTGCCAACTTTTAGGATGCACCCTCTTAATCCTATAAATAACAAACATTATTCATCCTTTCCAAACAAAACACAATCGATTCGATGCGATATTAATGCAAAATTGAAAGCGGCTGTTTCGTCCTTCGGATAGCCAATGCTTTCAAAACAGCGCTTTCTGAATGCAAATGCGAAGATCGAACGTAGTCAATTTGGTGTTCAGTCGCGTTATTGTTGATGAGTTAGACGCTCGGGATTTCTATGGTGTGGCGCTGAATGGGACAGTGGCTGTGTCTAATAAATGCTGCAGCATTGGAAGTGATTTGGCTCTATTTATGTTGGATTTTCTGTTTGGCTTAGAATAGTAGCATAGCAACGCAATTTAACTGGAAAATGTGAGTGTTATTGCTAGAAAGTTTTTGTACCTATATAATTAGAATGTTGAGCTAATTATAATGTTGTTGAGAAACCATAGCAGCACGCGTAACGTGACAACCATTGAAACGGGTCTTCTACGGGTATTTTCGACGGAAGAATAGACAAAATGACATTGTAATTGTTCATCTAGAAAGATAGAACGAAAAGAAAAGAAAGAAAAGAAAGAAAAGAAAGAAAAGAAAGAAAAGAAAGAAAAGAAAGAAAAGAAAGAAAAGAAAGAAAGGAAAATATTTTACTTGGGACACGCACAGGAAATTCAACAATAAAATAAAAGAACGGACGGACACGCCTAAGGACATAAAATAAATCCCAGTGAAGGAAATAAAAATATAAATAAAAAACTAAAATATAATAAGTAATAAATACAAAAGTACATGAAAACCGTATTATAAACGAATATAATATCTGTCATTTTGTCTATTCTTCTTTCGACAAAACCGGTCTTTATTATAGTCATGCTAAATGGAACTACAGGAAACGATTCCTTGGGTATCGTTCTATTGCGAGTTGTTATAATTATTTTAATTTTTTTTATAATGTCAATTATTGAATTCTTTATACAGATTAGTGATTTTTTGTGGTTTGTTGGTACGTCAAAGCAAATGAAATTAAATATTTAATTTAATTTCTATCAATTATTTATTTTATTGTTCTATTACGTCTTCATTAACAGGAACTTAATTTGACTTCACTAAGCAATATTCATTCATTCGCTTACTATTTCGATTATTCGTGCCATTGGCGTTGGTACAAGACACTGCACTTAAAATTTATTTAAATTGATCCCTTAATTGGGTTTCCTTGCCTGAAAACTCATGAATAATGGTCATTTAATTTGAGAGTTTGTACTTAAGCTTTCAGGAAAGCAAGCAGAATGGTTTACTTAGGTTTTTATTTTAAAGTAGAAATAAATAATCATTGAGTCAGTAAAGTGAATTTATAACACAGAGAAACTATCATAACTTCTTGTAACAAGAGAGAAAGTTCTGAGGTTGAGTGATGCATCTGCCTAGCCTTTTCCCAACTATGTTGGGGTCGGCTTCCAGTCGAACCAGATAGACCACTATTTTACATGGAACGACCGCCTTTCTGACTTCCACAACCCAGTAACTGGGTAATACGATACCCGTTGTTAAGACTGGTTGTTAGACTTTCGGGCTTCCGACGACCCGGAACGACTGTCAAAGATTCACAAAAGACTGCAGGGACCAACGGCTTACCGTGCTTCCCGAGGCACGGAGGGCTGTGGGTATGTAAAGATGGTCACCCATCCACAGACCAAACGTGGCAAGCATAGCTTAACCTGGTCAATCGACCCGTGCGGCTGTTTTTACTTAGCCACAAGGTCATTATTAACCACAAGCCCCTTTGGGTCGGCTGGAGGTTGAGTCCGGCTGTAAAAAAAGTATGATACATTTTCATTTGAATGTCCAAATAACAATGTATATATTATAGCTAATGAGATAACAGCTTAAAAAATCCAGATTTCTACGAAAGCCAAAATATAGAACAGAATAATCAGAAGCTCTCAATATTCTAAAATAATGTTCGTATCAAAAGGTAACAATATTGCTAGTTGTATTATACTACCCTCTTAAAACTCGCCTAGATACTAAATTCACCTAACGTAAGTGAAAAACCTTGTTCGATACCCACATTCACATGCACACTCAAAGCTTGAACGTTCTAGAATACTCAAATTACAAATTTTCGTTGAAAATACGTTTACTGCCGCACTCAGAGATGTTACTTATAAATAATCGATCATTAACTTTAATTGACCTTTTATAGACTAACTGTAAATCAATCGGCGATAAAGATGATTTAAAAGTCAAAAATGTATTATATTGACATAAGATAGGTAAATCCTGTTAAAAGTTGTTGTAAAAATACGAAACGCTTTGAAAGCGATTACCACATCTTGTTTAGGCCCTTTGCACATTGTAGCACATGTCGACTCATGACAAATAAATCATAGTCATCTGCATCCGGTTAGACTGGAAGCTAACCCCACTACAGTTACTAAAAGGTTAGGCGATGATTATCTAGAAACATGTAACATTATTTAAATGTTCAGAATCTGTCATGTTTTTGACTAAAGTGGATGATAGAAATGCGAACTTAAAGTCCGCGGTTTTAAGTTCGCAAACTTACTCGGTTCGCCATCGGTGACAAACGTGAAGCTTGCTCACACTGTATCGCTATGTTGTCGAATTTTCTGAACCAAACTAAACAAAAATTACACAAATGACGAAACAAAATGGCGGCTCGCAACTCGCGATGATGACAGACGTACGAAACTACGAACCCGTAGCCGTAGCCCGCCTTCTACGAGCAAAATTTCAAACCTGTTGGATCGCCGACGAATTTACTCGGCGGTTTTAAAGTGCGCGTCCTTAGTAAAACACGGGCGAGTAAGGTCACCGAGCCATAAGTACGAGTACTTGCTCGCACTTCTATCACCCCTTTAATAGTCAATCAAAGATAATGGTTGAATAATTTTAAACAATGTCTCTGGGTACCGGAGGTAAGTGTCTTGAGTAATTGAACAAAAAATCTATTCCGTGTCGGTACAAAGTGTGAGGTAGCCTCTCACTGTCTGCCAAACGACCCCTTTAGATTCTTAACACGCGTCCAGTAATGTTCGAAGACGGGTTATTTGTACTTTCTATCGATTTTGTTGCCTCTACTTTACTTTCTTTAACTTCCGTGCTACGGTACAATCTTGTAATCAAGTTTTGAACGGGTTTTTGTTGTGATCTTTTGTTTTCAGGTCCCTTTAAATGTGCAAACCTTTTTTGGTTTGAACTTTTTGGAAGCTACATAATATTATTTGGGACTTTTGTATAAAATTCTTTGTGAATTATTCGATTCTTCAAAATTTCGTGTCTAAAGTGTTGAGTATGAATTTCGATAGCTATAAGAGTAGGGGAAGACCAAAGAAACGATGGATGGACTGAGTGAAAGATGATATTATTATGGCTAGAAAGGGGGTAAATACCGAGATGACAAACTAATTGAGACGTATGGATAAAGAGACATGTTGCGCCGACCCCAAATAAATTTGTATATGGGCTGGAGAATGATGAGTATGGATTCCTTTTTTGTTTGCTTTGGGATTATTGTAGTATAGTATGGTATCATATGTATACAGGCATGGTCACAGAGATAGTTTATTTGAAAGTGGGGCACTTGTCAGTAACCACATTCAACACAAACAGGTTCATTAAAAGCTTTACCCATACTTAGAATACCCTGCTAATTAATTAATGAGACACTCAATTTATTCACACGTCTAGCTACTCCCCACGATTTCACCCGCATTTGATCCCGTGAGAATATCAAGATAAAAAGTATCCTATGTCCAAATCCAGGTCACAGTCTACCCACGTGCCAAATATCATCCTAATCTGTTCTGCCGTTTTAAGGGTTCGGAGAACACGGCTTGCAACTGCAAGTCGAGATGGGTGGAAAATGCGTTTGGAATATTGTTATCTCTGTTCTGTTGTGTTTTTGTGTTGTTGTTGTTGTCTGTGTCTGTTGTGTGTGTTGTGTGTTGTGTGTTGTTAGCGTTGTTACTAGCTATCGGAATTTATGATAAATTTGGATATGTTCCGTAATACCAAAAATTATGAATGAAAACTTAATATTCTTTCATAATTTTTTCTATACTTTGTAACTTGATAATATAAGCTAAGCTCCTGCCGAAACAATATTCCAAATATTGTTGTTAATAATACAGAAAAAACAGTATGAATTAGCTGTAAAAATGTGCGAAATTCAATTCGCTTAAACTTCATTTTAGGTAAGTTTTTGGAAAAAAAAATATGTACAAGCCTAGATAAATACTGTCTAAATCCGAATATTAACATAATATGATGGAAATATGTTCAAATTGCAAATGATTTAGGTATTACGTTTGTATGGACAATTCAATGGTCGCCGCCGTCTTAACATGAAAGTATAACAAACAAACTCACTTTTGCGTGTTTATAATATTAGTTAGGAGTAAAATATGGTGCTTTACTTGGACAAACTAAAAGAACATCAACAGACTTTGATAATTTAAACAAAAATTTTCAAGGCACTGAAAGATTCTGCACTAAGAACTATAACTCAAGCAAAATAGATACGCGGTTAGCGCCCCGACAAATTCTGACTACACTCAAGAAACAAGTCTTAGATGGTACAGAACTAAATCTTTATTTTTCCTTGTACATATAAATCTTCGGGATCGGTTCGTTGCACAGATTACTTCGGAATCCCTCTTAGTAGATGCAAGACGGATAACTGGTGGCCATGTCTCAGGATCCGCTTGTAAGGTCTTCAGTTTTATCTCAAAGAGATAAGATTGCTATGTTTTCTTGAATAATAAGAAAATTCTATTTTTTTCCTATAAAGTATTCCATGTCAAGTTTTCAAAAATAGAACTCAATAATTTTTCACAAACACGCTGATTGGTTATTGTTCCTGCCTGTAAATCTTCAGAATACCACGGAGCTCGTTGGTGTAAACTAAAGCTCACTTCGCAATGAAATAAATTGAACTGACATTTATAGATGTTTGTGGTTTATACTTAAATTAAATAATGCTCGGAACATTTTTATAGCCTTCTGATCGGATGCCAATGAAGTTGCCATTGCATTGTAGGTACGTCCTGCTAAGTAAAAACTTGTGACATAGTTACATTATTTAAGATTCAAATTAGTTTTTTACCAAATTTCATTCAGAATTTACTGTCGTTTATTTATTTTCTTTCATAGGTATATAATTACATTTTAAAATATGTCTTACACTAAAATATTATATTTAAAAAACATTTAAAAATATTAAAAATTATTCTGAATTTATTATTATTTGAATTAATATTTATTCTTTTTCGTGTATATACATTTATACACTTATTCAATACATTTTTAAATATTTTTGTAAAAGTCATTAAAAAAAAAACATTTAAAAATAAAAAAAATTGTAGCCCACCGGTATCGGGAACAGGGTCCAAGCTACTCAGGGCTCCAGAGAGAGGAACCTCCTGACAATGCAAGCCGTGTCCAGAATTACTGCTTTCTCAATCAATGTATAACTTTATTATTGTAGCTATTAAACCTGATTTACACGGTGCAATTTAATTGACAGTGGCATACAAACAAGAATCTGGCATTGTGTAAATGGGGCTTATCGATTTAATCGATTTCTGAAGTTTTCTATTCGCCAACAAATAAATTAGCTTCGTGCGAATCGCCTGAAGAAAAAATATTATTATTAACATTGTGTCGATTCGCCCGCTTTCTAGTAAATTCGTACGAATTACCAATAAGCCTAATGAAGCCCCATTTATACGATGCAAATTTCATGTCTGTTGCATACAATAAAAATGAAACAACACAGTGACTTGCATCGTCTAGCAACTGTTTAGAATATGTCATTCTAGTAACTAGCAACAAAAATGAGTTTGTTAAAAATCAAACCATTATCTCTTCAAATCTTTATAATAGATGTATCAAAATATTTCCTTAGAGAGGATATACGATTACACAGACGGTAAACTCTGAGGCAGCGAGGCTTGATCCCAGCACACTACATTTACCCTGATACTCTTGAAGTATGCTACAGGGGGATTACGTTCCTTTCAAAATATACCTCTTTTTGCTGATGTACTTTTAATTTGGGTATCGTTGCAAGCTTTTTGTGGATGTAATGCAGTTTTTTTTCGGTTGTTCTGATTTTGGAACTCTGAATTTCTGGAAATTATGAAAAAGCATACCAAAATAAAGTCATCTTTAAGTTTTTGTGCGAATTCTTAGCAACAATCTCTTACTGACATACTTATGAATTCTTCGAGTTTTAGAGCCAGCAACACAAGAATTTCAATATTGTGTTAAAATTGGTAGCAGTTTTTTTAAATAACTGTGTAAAATAATAAAAGCTCCAACCAAATTGTGTTCTTATTAGGAACATATTATAGTCAATCGATTTAAACGAGCTACCTAACCAATAACGTCAGGTAAATTCACTATCCGGCTATTCATTCGACAATGTTCTCTACTCATATAATGCGTCTGGAATGGTAATAGAATCGATGTGACTACTATATCGAATGAAATCGATTCCGATTACCATCGATGATGCGTGATTAGGGTGCAGAACCTCATCGCATTTAGACCGTTGTGATCCATTATGCCAAAGGTAACAGAAACTGCGGGATTTGGTAATTGAATGCCCTACATGTCACAACACAGACTCATCGTGCACACATTGTCCAATGTGTTTGTTGAAAGTTAGATTTGTTAAAGGTTTACAAAAAGTGCACATTTAGACACAGTTGTGGTTGTAGTTGTTGTTGTGTTTTTTTTGTTTATTGTTAGTTTTAGATGCTTTTTTTAGTTATTTTTTTTAATTATCACTATTTATATTTCCTGTGCGTGTCCCAAATAAAATATTTTTCTTTCTTTCTTTCTTTTCTTTCTTTGCATTGTTATCAGTGGTTTATTAGTACTTAAAAATAACCTTAAGTTAGGATGAGATAGAGTTTGTTCTCAAATGTCATGATTTCATGAAAAAGTCAATCAATGGAATAAATCTAACTTGTTTAGATGTATTAATGATTGTAATGATACTAATTCTGTAAATACAATACATATTTGATAAGTTCGTGAATCATATTTTGATCAAGATACAATCTGATCCTCTGACCTGCAAATTGCAAAATCGTTAGAAAGTTTGAATTCCGGGGGCTACCTTTTCAATTAAAGCTGTAAGTAATTATAGTTCTGAATTAGATTGTAAAATGGGTATTAGGTACTACATTTACTGTAGAGAGAAAAGAAAGAAAGAAAAATTGTTGATTCTGCACAAACAAAACGCACATGTAGTAATACGTTGATGTCATAGCGTCAACGCCTGCTGTCGCTGAAAACCAGCGCTGGGGTTTTGTTTCGCATAGGGTCGCAGCATTATGCTGAGCGATGGCCGTTTTGCGTTGATGTGACGCATATTTTCCCTGAACTTGTTTATTTTTTAATGTTGCGTGCTTTCAATGCGTCCTGTGACATTTATTATTACGTTTCGCAGTTTCGTGCTGAGATAGGAGCCTTTTGGCCTCGCACAGGAATCTGCTTCTATTTTTTTTAAATTGCATTTGTTTTTTTTATTGATGTTTCAATGTGTCTTAGTTTAGTTTGTGATCTCCTGTGCTTGTCTCAATAAATACTTTTTCTTTCCTGCTTACCGCAAATAAACTTATTTTCTTTATTTTTTTTCTTCTAATACTTGGAGATCGGATATACGGATGCATATAGATGATCGGATATGCGGATATGCCTAAAGTTGAGGTGTTGGATATTATGGAATACACTTTTGTATGGAAAAAATCCTGGATCGACAGAGAGTTTTGATTATAGAATGCAATATATATTTACTTACGTTCAGGTGATGGCTAATATGGAATGCACTTTTGTATCAATCGCAAAAATCTCGCAATTCCGGAATTGATAGTTTTAGTACTTTTGTCTATAGAAATACCAGCTAATGTTGTAAAGTTGATTGCCAAATTGGCATAGCGCATAGCGACAAACAACACGGTGCCCTGAGTTTCGTTAAAAAATGTTTACGGTATATACATTTATAAGTTAACACCGCAAAAGTAACCTTCATAAGAGGGCTGAAAAGTCGTTTCCAAATATTATCATGTATCCGATTAGTTGTGCATTCCCGAATTCTATGGAATTCCGGGATTTATATCAAGTTTATTTTATTAAGAACCCATTTCCATAACGTCTTAGTCAAAAATTAACAACTATCCGATCTCAACGTTAATACAGTAAAAATATGGTAACACGTAAATGTTAATCGATTTTTGCTTATTTCCTACGGAACCGTGTTTCAATGCTTCAGTTCACAAAAAGTTAAAAATAAAATCACAAAGTTGTAGTATTAACATTTTTTGTGAAAGTGAACTAAGTACCTATAATTAATTTTGCCTCACAACTGCTTTTTAACCGACTCAAAAAATAGAAGGGGAAATTCTATGTTCGATTAGTTCTTACCTATGAGCGAAAAGGTAGAGGTTCTCTATTGAATTCGTTTTTGCTAATGAGGAAGAAAGACATAACATTATCCCCCTTCGAAAAAAATATCCGGAGTTGAAATTAGCGTAATTTCCGTCTTTCCTGCATCCCTAATAACAAAGCTGGCTTCATAATAAATATCCTTCGACTCACATACCACAAGTCTATTATTATTTCTTGCACATTTCCTTCGAATATTTTAACGAAAGCTATAATTCTTCTCCCCCATTTTATTATAATGAAGGATGCAATAGACGTTTTCTTTGTGGGTAAAGTTTTTGAAATACGTGAAATATTGCAACATTTATTACTATTTTTATAGTTTTGTATGCAATAAATAAGGGACAATGCGACTAGGGTTGACATTTTTAATTTATTCTATGGATCCGGATATGGGTTTAGCGGTAATGTAATTGTAAGTCTATGTTGTTTTTGGTATTATTTCATAAGCAAAGGGAGCTCTCTGATAAACTTGAATGATATTAAGGAGATAAATCAATTTTATTCGGTGCCGGTGCTTTTTTGTGTTATTATACTATTGTATTTACATAATTATTAAAAGAACACCAAGAACACATTATATTTACTATTATATATACATTAAATATTTACTATTATAATAGTATGAAAGGTATCTACTGCCCATGTGTATGTCGTGGCCAGATCTTAAAATTGATCATTTCATGAAATAAACATCGATCACTGGTCACATCATGATGTAGCCTGGCCAGATCATTGAATACTCAACGTTTAACGATATGAACAATTAAACGCACGACTACTTCATGATGTGACAAAACATTAGTGATCATATCGTAAAATAGTTAGATTATCCACCGGTAGAGGCGTTGATGTGGCTTTGTTTTAGTTGTGCATCATGGCGGCGCGGCATACAACAAATCAAACAAAGTAGGGTGACTACGCAGAAAAGGCAATGAACTTTTATTGAGTTTTCAAATATTATGATATTATAGAAAGCGATCAATTTGGAAGTAGCGCTCGCCGGCCGCTGCTATGGCGTGAAATGAAACATAGCAATTAAAATTATTAAAAAAAAAAATATGTCTCCGTGACAACCCGAACAAATGGGTTAGGTTAGGTTAGAACTGTGACAACCACTGTCAAGTTGGTAGCAGTTACTTGGCTATTTTTAACCGACTTCCCAAAAAGGAGTAGTTTATCAATTCGGTTGTATTTTTTTTTTACCGACTTCCCAAAAAGGAGGAGGTTATCAATTCGGTTCAATTTTTTTTAATGCTTATTACTCATAACTCCGTCATTTACGAACCGATTTGAAAAATTCGTTTTTTGTTTGAAAGGAATATACTTTCCGATTGATCACATTTTTATCAAAATTCTGTTCTGATGATGGAATCTGTCACGCTGCAAAATGACATCTTAGGCGACATCTAGCGGTAACACCTTGAAGCTCCAGATTGTATCAATAATGCAGATATATGGCGTTGTGGTTGGTTTTAATAATTAAATTTATGTTGCTCGAGCTTTCCACATTTATTGACATACTTATGTTAATCAACAACATTTTATAGTCATGCAGGGTTTGATAAACAATAAATAAATAAATCATAGATTAGCAAAAGTGGACAGTCACTGACGATTCTGTTTAGTCTGTGGAGAGATACTTCTCGAAGCTTCCAAAACAATAGCGTTCTTTGATACTGCGTCTGCAACGGCGAGGTTGATCTTCGGATCCTGGTGAAGCTACGCGATGATGGTGATAGAACAGTTGTAGCTGAACCTGTCTGGCTGTTTAGGCTAGCCTGAAACTGATACGAACGTGTGGAGACGTGATGCCCTGGTGCTATCCCGTGGTCTAGTGAATTTGCAGTCAGTCCCGACTAGAGGCGGGCAGGTGCTGGACTGATCACGGGTGTTGGCAGTTAAGAGGTTTGACCCAACGAGTTCGAGTGGGCAGTATGGTCATCTTTCTATTGGAAGGCCTTACACCTATCTGATTCCTCGTGCAGGAAAGTCTCGCCGCATCCAGGTACGATTCTGCATCATCATCCTTACGGTCGACCCGTAGGCCACGCGTTCGTGGGAACACAGAGTTTTCTCTGTTGTTCCATGCCAAGGGTCTTCATTTCACAAACTGAGTTGAGAGGTTAATTCACAAACTGAGAGGGAGTTATAAACTGAAGTCATACTACTACCTAACGTTTAATTGTAGTAGAACCTTAGAGAGAGAATATCCATGTGACCATTTTGATAAGGTCTCTTCAGAATATTAGTTGATAAGACCAGTTGTTGTAAAGTCAATGTGTTTGGTTGTGTCTCTGGGTGCTTTGCCCCAAGTGTTATATTTCTTATAAGAGCACAACCATATAGGTCATTTACATACGATTGAGCTAAAGGTTATTAAACGTTCATCTCACGGATCCTAACAAGTGACCTTGAGTTTGTATAATTATTAGTCTCATGTTTGTACCTCCTCTGACACGCATTGTTACGGAGACAGAGCGTGTCAGGGCAGATACCATTTTAATTAAGGTTGGGAAGGTTATTATAGTTTAGTGGCTTGCCACAATTGTGTGTACCTTGTTGATAATACAATAAACTTTGTAATGTGTAAAAAGGTAATTGTTTAATTGTTTCTTTCCCAATACCTGATAAATTAACTTTAGCACGGCACCCCCCTTTTTCGCCGGGTTACAAATCTATGACGAATTGAGGGAACTCCTCAAACATTATAGGCAAACACATAGTGATTTTGGTATTTTCAGCAACAAGTTAAGCATCTGCATACAGAAAATATCATTTGGTGAAGTGGAACTGATGAAGAGACCACAGATGGCCACTGGAACTACTCAATGATACGAGACACGACGGCCGACTGACTTTATCACGGGTGGCGATAAGATATCTCGATAACGAATAGGAAGTACATTTAAATAAATAATTCTGATGAAAATGCTACCATCGAACTGATCTAAAGATGAAGCCGGCAGGAAGGGACCGGAATTCCGTCAAGCCCGGCAGGCATCGGCCCTAGTGGAACTCGTCAGTTGTGCTGACATCTCATTGAGAGTCAGCACAACTGGCTTGAAGGTGTTTTCGAGTCAGTTTGGAAAGATGTATGATTCCATCTTTATAAGACCTATATAAGTTTATACCACGTTTTCTAAACCAAATGAATAATAGTTTGGAAAATCCAAAAGTGCACGCCTCATACTTATCACTCATTCATAAACGAAAAAGAAATTCAAAACATAGTTTAAAAATGAACAATTTATCACTTTTCATGAAGTCGTAATGTCAACGACTGACAAACATATTTACTTGGCGGTTGCTAGGCAACTTACGGACAAAGGTTGAAAATATTTAGATATTGATATTATATTTTAGTTAGTATTTTATTAATTATAATTAAACTACTATGAATAAAAGAGCCATTTTCAATAGGGTTCCTTCTACGGCTGAAACGAATGTATAAAAAAAAAATTGACTCAATTAATTGATTTTATCGCAAGCTACAATGTTTTCAGGGATCATAAATTGACGGACAGGAAATTTTTTTCAACTATTTTGATGCTTTTTCCATTTCTGCTGCATTAAATCAATTGTTAAAAAATACAATATTAATCTCCATTTAATCATCTATACAATGGTATATAAATTAAGTAGGTTCTGTGTACTAGCAGGAGTGAAACAATAAAAACAGTTGCAGAAATGGGGCAAAAAATATTTTTCGATCGTAGAGCACACTCTAATGCGAAGCATTACGAGTCGTGCAATATCTTCAAACAAACTGTATTTTTCACCCACACAAAGGGGTTAATGTTTGATAAATATTTTATAATATAACGTCGGGTTGGATGAAGCCGCCCGCGCGGCCCCACTGGGCCACGCGGCTCAGGCCTCGCTCTCGGCCACACTCACGAGGCTCGGCCGCGCGGCCTAGTGGGGCCGCGCGGCTTCACGGAGCCGCGCGGCCCTAGTGGGGGGGGGGGGACGCGGCTTAAAATTATAGATACAAGTACATAAAAAAAGAAAATAGAAATTGGGCATAAACTGCTTATAAACTAGAAGTAAAATGAATAAATGCATAAAATCAAACTATTACATTAAAAAGTTTTGATATAAATAATGGCTTAATTAATATCAATAAGTTTAGGTACATTTATACATAGGTTTATTTCTACGTAGATATTACTGCTAACCTGTGGTTGACCGTACTCAAACGATACCTATATTAGATATCTAAACAATCAAACGATAAGGCCTAACTAAGTTAAAATGAAAACGTAGTTTTCGCAACCGGCGTGTGTGGTATGACCAGTGTGGCTACCATGAGTTTCATTTTACCATCTCGATCAAACGCATCGACCGCGTTTGGCGCTCCGATTGGCAGCCGGCCAACCTTCACCGGTGAAGGGCCAATCGGAACGCCGAACGCGCTCGATGCGTTTGATCGAGAATGTTAAATGAAACTCATGGTAGCCACACTGTACCCTAATTACGTAATACACCTGCAATCTGAATTTGAATCGCTTTGTAACAGATTGCTAATCAATTGCTTCATAAGTTCAAAAAAATCTGCTCAACAACGTTAATAACGCAATGAATATTGTTGAACTGTCAAAATGAAACAGATTAGTCGGAATCGTTTACGTAAATGAAGCAAAAGAAGTGTACTGAATGTAGGGATCGTAGCACGTAGCGTTCTGTAGTTTCTGCCTACCTCCCTAGGAAATTGGTGTGTGTTTGTATATAATGTATGCCTAATAATATAACAAAAAAACAAAGTACTTCTAACAAAAACAAAACATTTGAAACAGAAAAAGCTAATTTACACCCACAATTACCTACAATTTAAAATCAAGAATATTCATATTCCCAGTTGACATAAAACATAGACAGATGATAAAAATAAAAGGTAATTTAAAAAACAAATATTTTTTGCCTACATTTGGGACAATGTAACCAACGAGGCAAGAAAATTTTACGGCTTGAGGGGACTCGGGACAGACAAACGGTCTAATTATTGTCTTGTTTCCCCAAAAACAACATTTTCGGTTGCATGTAAAAATTGGGGCCGAAACCATATGTCTCGGGGCACGGTTTAGGTTTTTAGGTGAAATGGTCAGAACAAGTTTGAAATAATTATAAAAATATGTATGCTTATACTCGTAGTTCCCGCAACATTTGGCGGAAGAGTACTTTTTCTTTGAAATAAGAACGTGGTAAGTGCTAAGGTTCTATTGTAATAAATTAAAATATAAAAGGAATTTCATAAAAAGGCTGATAAATTTTTTTGTCACTTAATTTTAAATCCCTTTCTCATTTAACATAGAACCTCTTAGTTTCAATTTTTTTTTACAGACAGAATCATAGTTTTTTAGCATCTCCTGCAATAAATATTGTTTATATTAACTCCATTCTTTACAAACGTCACAGTTTTCTGTTTAAAACTGTACTTTTCTTTTTCTTAAACTTTTTCTGTGAATGAACAAAATAATGAACTTTTATGCAACACATTCTTTCAAAGCAGGGCTGACGTAGCAAAGAATCCAGAACGAGTAAAGAATACCTTAAATAACTCATAAAATTCCCGGTCTCCATTACGTTTAATTTGTCTGTGAAAGTACAGCAGTTCATATTTTAGAAAATAAAGTGACTAATAAAAGCGAAAAAATAAAATAGACATTGACTTCCTGGTAGAGAAGCAATAGCGGCAATTCAGAAAGAAAAAAAAAAGAAAAAGGTACGAAAAGATAAATTTTTCCTTTTGCATTTTGTTTCGCGCTACTCTCCCATTTCTTTTGTTCCGAGTGATTTATGTAGTACTGGTAACATTACAAAACATTTAACATACAAAGAAAGTAAATAAAAATTTAAATAGAAAAGCGTCAGATATTTTTTGAATGACTAGCGGCCTGAACTTGAACGGAGTATATTTTGCTTTGTCCATTATCGCTGTCAGGTTTTGTAATTGAGTAGAAGTGGGTTTAGTGTTTCAATTATAAGAAATTCCTTTTCAGTACTATTTCCACTACTTTGTCACATCAAAAGTCAAGTCAAAAAGATGGTTGAGTATTGAAATAGGTTCATAATTATTAAGTAGTTGTTTTGGTCTTTTCAAAATACGTAGTTGAATTGTTAAAAACTTGTCAATATGATACTAAATTATAATCAAACTGTTTCTCTGTAACATAGGTTTTCATAACCTAGCTAGGAGAGCAGTGCACAAACAGACGATTTATATTGTACTTATTTTGTAAAACTGTATTATGAACATGAATATTTCTTTTACAAAGAAAAACACTAGTAAAATGTAAGAAAAACGCAGGCGAGTCCGCTTTGCCGAGCGCTGTATGTATTAAGGTATTAATATTCATGAACTACAAATTGGAACAGTGGACCAAATTACTGGGTTTTCCCAAGGATCATTTATCGACATTCCTTTAATTTCATTCTGTGATTAGATTTTATTGGGTAAGTTTTCGACGCGATTTCAATAAGTTGTTTGGGCTTGACACTTCAGATAATTTCAAGTTAGGTTTGTTTTGTAGGTAAGCGCGAAAGTTATGAATTTGTAATAAGTTGACGTAATTTAAATATCGACTAATTAATAAAACTGTTTTTTGACAGGAATAAATCTTAAAAAAATAAATTAAATCTAATTAAAATAGAAATGCGAAAGAAAACAAAATAATACTTTTCACTGTTTATAATCACAGTATTAATACTTTCGACATCGACATAGCCCACAGGATAAGCAAGCTGAAGTGGCAGTGGACCGGCCATATTGATGACCGTTAGAATATGACATTATGTTCTTGAGTGGAGACCGTGAATCGGCTAACGTAAGGTAGGATGCCTTCATGATGATGATGGATGGCTAGGTGGGGAGACGATCTTCGCTGGGTGGCTGATAACAGCTGGATGAGAGTTGCTGAGAATCGAGCTGAATGGCGAGCAATTGGAGAGGCTTATGTCCAGCAGTGAGCTGTACATCCTACAACAGTCCATGATGATGATTTATAGTTTCGTGGGATTGTCCGGTGGTAAAAAATATGCTGCCACTGCGATGCCACCTGCGAACATATAATATGTTTGTTGTGACAACATTTATAAACGGGAAGTGGTCTCGTTGGTCTTGTGGTCGCAAGCGCTTCTGCTGAGCATAAGGTCCTGGATTCGATTCCCGGGTCGGGCAAAGTGTTATTGCGGTTTTCCATGTGGAATTTCTCAGTAGCGAGCTTCATACGAGATATTATAAACGTGCTACAAAGTTCACCGGGTCATCTAGTAACTTAATAATAATTATTATTTATGTCTACGCTTAATTGAACAGTATACGCTGATATTTGCAACTATCAGCCATAATATCAGCCTATTATGGCTCAGTTTTGATTGTCCAAAGGCTCGCGCACGTTTAGACCGGCCGCGCCGCAACGCAGCGCATTGAAGAAATCTTGCTACATGACTTTCATATATTTTCTATGAACCAGCGCATACTACAGGACGGCTGCATCGTACTTTTTTGTATGAAAATGCGATGCGCTGCGACCCGTTGCGACAGTAATACGCGCTTGGCTTTAGTGTCGAAAGAATTGAAGTATAACTATAGGTACTTACTCAGAAGATAAGCACTGAAAGCGTAGAAGGTCATGACGCAGTTGGTCATCAGAAACAAGCCGAGGAAATTGACACCAGCCAGGCCACTGATACGAGCCACCATCACGCCTAGACAAGCAGCCATGCCCCTGGAATATAATCATGGTAACAAGATAATTAGCGTGGTTTATAATGTTAAAACTAATAATCTATTGGTCAAGACTAACGACGACATAGGTACTTCTCTAAAATTGCAAATCCGAAGACTTATGTGACTTAGCCAACCATAACCAATACCTAACCTAACCTAACCCAATAAATAATAACCCCCAATAAAAAACCAACCAATACCAATATTTTGGCTTATAATTAACCTTAGTACATATTTATTCCTGTTATCTAACACTCAGTTGCTAAGACAAACATTACGTAACGGATCATTAACGCTAATGATTTCATTAATTTGTTCAAAGAACCATTAAAATCGAGTCTATGTTGCTTTCTGCAACGAGTTAATGGAAGATTAGTATTTAATGACAGCTTTAAAATTTTAAGTTCGTTTCTGCAACTGGCGGTACCTACATGATTCAAATTCCAGGTAATACTTTTAAATCGTTGTCAAACTTCACCCAGGTGACGGGAGATGGTCATTTTTACGAGACCCTTGTGTGAAGGTACCTAATTTAGTAGGTGCCTACGTTCGAAGAATGCTATTTAAATTGGGCCAAAATAGAGGATTATAAACGATAAGGTTCAAAAAACCATGGTACAAATCCAATTTTTTCAATAAAGCAGGAATCGAAAAATCTTAACAACTTGTGAACACGATTTTTTTTTTATGAATGCCGCTTACGTAAGTGATAAATAGGTCATTATAATAGGTTGGTACAAAACAGTTTTTCATTATTTAATTGCTTGCGCCGTTATCAGTCAGTCTGGAGAAGTTATTTTGGATAAAATTTGGTTTTGTGAAAACAAGTCAGGTTATGTACCAATAATAATATTCTGTATATATGTGTTGTTTTGTACCAACTTCATGGATTAGGTGTGGTTTTTAACGTTTTGTCTATCGTCATTTCCCTTATCAGATTGTACTGTTTTATTTATATAAAAGCAGAAGAAAACACACAACCACCTGTGTGGTTTAGAAACAATTTCAAAATTCATATTTCTTAACCAGGCTATGTCGAGGTTTTGAACTAAACGTTAATATTAGACATCATTTTACAAGGGAGAATAATTATGCTGTTTTGAGCTAAATTGTGGTTTTGATCCTAACCTCCACAAACACTACAGCAGCAACTCACCTGTAAGAAGTAGGAAACATCTCCACATAGTACGCAAACAGCACTCCCATACACAAATTCGTCATCATAATTCCAACATAGAGTAACAGACTTGCTATGTTATTCTGGTTAAACACTGCCCCTAAACAGGACAATAATGGTATTAATAAAAATGCTATCATCATAGCTTTCTTTCTAGAAGCAAATTTAGATACAGCGAGGGTAATGCCAGCGAAGACCACGCCGTGAGTGACGCCTGAAAGTAAGGTTCGAAGTTGGATTGATGATGAACAGGCGATCTGGAAGAAATTATTTTGATTTAGTGGAAAATCACACACTTATAATGATTTCAGTTTAATTTTGCTTCAAGAGTTTTTGAAATATAAAAACTTTTTACAAAAAAAAAACCGAATTCCAACAAAGACATTTCAAAAATGACTTTAATTTCGGAAGTCGAAGGCAAAAATTGAAAATCAAAACCAAAGACACCGACTTCCGAAATTAAAGTTATTTTTGACTTGGTTGTGTCTTTTTTGGAAGTCGGTTGTTTGTTTTTTATACAAAGTTTTTAGTTGTGGTAAGTACCAACCCCACATAAATTCGAATATCATTACCAGCTATGTAAATAACAGTGACAGGAACTTATCATCATAATATTATTGTCCAAATAGGCTAAGTGGGTAAAATCCGTATTATTGAAGCAAACTCAAAAACTACCCAAGCAAAGTCTATAAAATATGGGACCACCTCTGAAGTAGGTATGGTATAACAAACAAAAAAAGAATCATAATGATCATAATTGACGGAGTAATCGCGTAACAAACATACAAAAAAAAAACAACATACAGTCGAATTGAGAACCTCCTCCTTTTTGAAGTTGGTTAAAAAGCACAATTAGCGTCCAGAGAGGCACTAATATCTATCAGATTATTTAAAAATGTTATAAAATTTGTTTAATACTATTTAAAAGATAAGTAAACTCGAGCTTAGCTGAAGGCGGAGAAGGAGGAGTAAAGTCTTTTAAAAGTGACTTTAGATTGACAGTCAATCTGCTAAAGGCCTGTCAGAAGCCGGTTGAAGTTTCATGTGACTAGGATTGGTTTCAGAACCATCTTTATTTCAAACCCTAAAATATAATTACCGCTTCATCAGTAGAAGAGGTTGTGTGATTTGATATTCTCATAATAATACTGCATAAACTCCCTGATAGGGCTTCCGAGCTTACACCGGCCGAGAACGCCTCCACAATGTATGGCATCCACATCACAAAACTGTTGTTACTGTAGGAGATAAAATAATATGTAATAGTGAAAAGTAAATAAAGTCCCATCTGATCTGTATTTACAGATCAGATAGGCCTTCAATAGGCAGAATTGTAAAGATCTGATCAAATTCTTATGATGGCCATCTCTTTATTATTCTTCTTCTTAGCGTGTCGATGGCAAAAAATGTATTAATAAATATTTATTTTCCGTCTCTATTTTTATATAAATGTACCACTTCTTGGAAAATTAAATCTTTTTGGAGACAAAAATGTAAGTAAATGTCCCCATTGATCTACCCAATAAGGAAAAGGTAAAAAAAACAGATTTTCTTGTCCATTATTCTTAGTGAGTTTTTTTTTTGAAGAATTAGAAGCGGTAGTAATGAAAATTTATTTTAAAAGAACTCACATGCTATAGATGACGGTAGTTATAAAAAAAAGTTGTAGTGTCCTCCAAAGTAAAGGTGGTTTGAATAACGGTGTCGTTTGTCGCCAGAGTGATACTAATAAGTTTGTGTTCTCATCATTTACTATTCTAGTCTTTGCCTCTTCTTTTAATATCACTCTATGAACCTGTGAAAAACGAAAATATTTAACTGATGTATTTAATTGATGCTTTCAGGGTGTTGATGGGGTTGCCGCGCTACTGCAGTGCTTCTGGTATGTTCGCAGAAGCAAGAATAGATGGCTTTCACGCCATCATGCGCAAGCGTTGCGCTTCCATAATGCGCAGGGTACGCGCCAGCCCCAACAGCATCCTGAAAACTATAGCTGATAGATGGGACAGCCCCATACTGGGACATTGGATACGCCTACATGCCACTGTGGCGTATAATTAATTAATAGTTTGTGTTGTTTTTTCTGATAGATGTAAGTACTAACACTAGTTTCTAAGTCGTGTGTATACTAACCAAATGGACTGTGTTTATGGGTCTGAAATAAAAGATTTTAATTTAATCAGAACTCTAGTAGAAAATTGAAATTACCATACGAAGCAGAACTCAGTTATAAATAATCAACCTATAATGTTCCCACAGCTGGAACACGGCCTGTGTTCCAGCCAGTGGCAACATTCAGTGCAGTGGGAACAACAGTCCTCTTGAAGAGAGGGAGTGGGCCGTAATCTACCGCGTGGGCACAGTGCAGAATGGTAGAATAGAATAGAATAGAATAGAATAGAATAGAATAGAATAGAATAGAATAGAATAGAATAGAATAGAATAGAATAGAATAGAATAATTATTTATTTGCATAGAATGTAGGTACAAAAAAAAAATCTGGTGTTTTATAATAATTAGAGATCCTTATACATTCTACCTAAACTAGGCATGCAAACATTTAGTACAAGTGTTTAATAGTCAAATTATACTGTCAATATGAAAATTTCTAATTATGGCCAATTAATTAAATACAATAAAGATTAAAAAATGTCACAAAATAATTAGAGATTCTTTACATTCTACCTTAATAGTCAAATTATACTGTCAATATGAAAATATCTAATTATGGTCAATAAAATAAAATAAAGATTAAAAAAAATGTCAGGATAAATTTGGTAATTATAAATTTTTATCATTTAGAAATTCACAAATGGAGTAATAACATTTATCAATTAACAAGACTGACAATTTCTTTTTAAACAGTGGAATCGACTCGTTTTTTATTCCATCGGGTATTTTGTTAAAGATAACCGGGCACATACATATAACACTTTTCCTTAATAATGCAGTGTTATGACCACTAACACGTAGCATGTTTGTATAATGCCTTCTAACTGGTCGTGTTCTATTGTCAGACAATTTATTAAAAAGATGCATATTTGATTTTACAAAAACAGCTATTTCGAAAATGTAAAGTGATGGGAATGTTAGCAAATTTAGGGACTTGAATACAGGTACGCAGCTATCTGTTACTTTCATGTTACACATTGCCCTTATGCATCGTTTTTGAGCCTTGAATACCTGTTCTCTCAGACTACAATTTCCCCAGAATATTATCCCGAACCTCAGAACTGACGACACTAAACCATGGTAAGCAACTAATCTGGTGGGCATATTCACTTTCCTGGATAGATTGAAAATCACATAGGCTGCTGTACTTAATTTTTTGCACACTTCTTCTGCGTGTGGTTTCCAGGTTAGTTGGCTATCTATCATTATACCTAAAAATTTTGCAACTTGCACTTGGTCTATTTTTTGTCCATTGTAATTTATATTTAAAGGTAGATATCACATGTCTTCGAATTTTTGGTTCTATTAGGACCTGCCGGTTTCTTCACGATGTTTTCCTTCACGGTTTTGAGAGCAGTGGTGATCAAATAGTTTACGCAAAGTAAAGCGCCTGTCTGGTTTCGAACCTACGACTTACATCTCGTAAGTCGCAACCGTTACCACTGGGCCACCACTGCTCTCTGAAGTCAATTATACTAGTAGTAGTAGTCATAAACGAACCCACAATAGCACAAGTGAATTTAGTCAGAATTCAATTTAGATCATGAACAACACCGTTATTTTGCTTGATGTTATTAAATTCGATTCGTACAGGAAGATATTTCCACGATTGTTCTATTTTGTAGCTTCAGCGAGTCTGTTCAAGTCTGGACGTATTGCGGTTGAAATGATGATGATTTAGTAGTGATAGGCTAGTAGTGTGACTGTCGGACGAAGGCACGAAGCTCTGACTTTTCGGACTCATCTGCGTATTGTATAATTATCACTTGCTTCAAAAACGGTGAAGGAAAACATCGAGAGGAAACGGCATTCCTGAGAAATATTTCTTGACGGCACGTGAAGCCAAGTCAAAACTCATGGGTGGCTTAATAACTCTGACACCAGGTTAGTCACTAACCATATCAAAAAGATGATGATGGTATTAAATAGGAACTTTATAATCATCTCATGAATACATACCGGATACTCAAGGTCGTTACCTCCATTCCTGACCCACATTTTTTCAAGGTACTCCAAAGCCTCTCTTTCACGACCAGCATTGACAAGAAACTTGGGACTTTCATAGAAGTAATGAAGAAGACAGGCGCTGATTCCAAGTGGTACTGCCATTACGAGGGTTAGGAGCCTCCATGGTGTGAATTTGATGAAGACTAGGTCATAAGCGAAGTTCAGATGGAGGATAAAGAATCCGGGAACTGTGGAGAATTCAAAGATAGGACAGATAAGTTTTATATGGTTCAACGGCAGGCATATACATTATAATAAGTCATGTATTCAGCACGGCAAGCACAGTTATCGCAATTTCAAATCAGAAAAATAAATAATATTATTAAATAAAAAGCCGCCGTGATTGTAAGTACTGTGGATGCATATACATCGCCACATATGAACTACGCCGACTAAGAATGCCTTGCCTGTGTTGATAAGGCGTGCTCAATCTTATTCGACTATTAAAATTCTAGTAAAAAAACTCTCTCCTTAAAAATCATCATTACATTATAGTTCTTGTTTCAAGTTTATAACTTTATATTTATGTATATTTATATAAAGAGCAGGTGGTGGCCCAGTGGTAAGGGCTCCGACTTACAAGTTATAGGTCATGGGTTCGAACCTAGGCAGGCGCTTTACTTTGTGTAAAATAATTTCATCACCACTGATCTCAAAACGGTGAAGGAAAACATCGTGAGGAAACCGGCATGTCTTAGAACCAAACATTCGAAGACATGTGTCATCCACCCACCCGCACTGGGCCCGCGTGGTAGATTACGGCCCACTCCCTCTCACAGAGAGGAGGCCTGTGTCCCAGCAGTGGGAACATTAATAGGCTGATTATGTATGTATGTATATGTTTATATAGATAAGTTTATGCTTTATGTATGTATGTATTTATTGTATATGTAAATGGTACACCACTGACTACCTGCAGTATTGTCTCTCCTTCTTACTTTAATTTTAAAAAGAGAAAGAAGTAGTTAAAACTGAGATTGATGTCCATAGTAAGTTATGCTAAAATATGTAGCAATTCGTCATAATATTGTAAAGATGATTAAAACATGACAGTACATAGATACATGTAAAAACAAAACAAGTAGTAATATTTAATTGTCACTTTAACACAATTAGCATAAAGTATAAATATTTACTAGCTTCAATAAAACGGTATTATTTATTTGTATAGTAGTGTTTCAAGCTAACTAGTTAATTCTTAAGAATATCTATATATATTGCTGTGCCTTAGCAGGGTTCATGTATGAAACCTATATATACTTGTAACAACTTGTAAACTACATGAATGCAATAAATGATGATTATGATTATGAAGAAATATAATTATACAAATATGTGAAAAACATATTTTACTAGTGGGACGAGGGTCACAGATAAATACAGATGACTTACTACGCATTTTAGTTATAAAGTTACAAGTATGCGACGGGCTCGTCTTGCTGGGCCAATTTAGTGAGTGGTACATAGTCAGAAGATCTAAGAGTTACGTGATAGAAAGAGAGGCAACTTCTAGGTGAATCTAACTGTAGGTAATTAGTACTGTGCGACCTGAATTGCACTTTATTGTGTCGTTGCAAGAGTCGCTTTTTATTTAAATGATTTTGCGGAATGAACCATCTGTATTATCTGTGCTACTAGACACATATTTTACGAGTATTGTATTATACAATGGTAAAATAAGATGGCACGTGCAAGGAAAATTTATATTTATATAAGTACTAACATACAAAACGACTTTCAGCTGTCTCTTCGACAAAATAATTATAAATAGAAAACTGTTATTAGTTAGGCAGTGTATAAAGTGCTACTAACGCCACTCTATCCCTATCGGATAATGTGCCGCTACCGGCACTTTATTAACACCGCCTCGGCCCGGCTAAAGTGCCGTAAGCATTAAATTGTCATTGTCACTGTCACCCAGTCACGTCACTTGGTATTTTGTTTGATTGTTGAGGTTAGATCGCTGTAAAACACCACATTCCCAAAACATTACATTCTCTTGTGCTTAAACGGACCCCCTGGCACTCGCCGGCCGCTGCCGCGGGTTCTCTCGCTACGCTCGCTCAGGGGGCCAAGTCTACTAATTTACAAACGTCATAATGGTGTCACGATGGTGAGTTTTTGACAGATTTGCCATACAAAATCTGTCAAAAACTCTCCATCATGACACCATTATGACGTTTGTAAATTAGTAGACTTGGCCCCCTGCTCGTGTGTTGTGTGGTCACAGTTCTAACCTAACCTAAACTGTCTTTCAGCCATTTTAATTTGCTAAGCCAAAGGATTATGGCACTTCAGTTAAAAATGAAAGAAACTAACCTCAACAAATAAAATAAAAAAGCTGAGAGGTATCAAGGGATACCTGGATGGAACGAAGTTATGGAATGAACCTCCCAAAGGCATGCCACTAATTAGTACCTGTGGTCGCTCACAGATGGCGTTATAATAAAAAATAAAAAGTGTCGTTACATATTTTTCCGTCTAGCCCCCTTTCGCAATGCGCGAAAGGGAACTTCGTTCCAATAAGTGACAGTGACAATGCAATGCTTTGCACTTTAGCCGGGCCGAAGCAGCGCCACTAGATTGCCTCAAGAATTCTTGCGGCACTCTATACATTTCCTCCTAGTTAACAGTTAATAATGTCATTAATTTCCGCTTTTAAATAAAAAAATGGTGATAACCATTAAACTCCTGATTCTACCCTTCACTCAAATGCAGAACTCAAATAATGAAAAATTAAAATAAACTTACCAACATAACTAAGAAGAAATAACATCAGGGCACTGGTCATTATAAGCATGTAAAACCCCCTGACCTTGGTCGAACAGGATTCACCAAGAAGTGCATAGGCCCCAGATTGGACTGCGCTGCAACTGTATATAAAGGTCTTATTAATAAAGATTACAATAACTTAATTAGAATTAAAAAATTGTTCAATATTGTTCTTCAGAAAGGTCAAGTGCGTAGTACTTGCAACCACCGTGCGTGTATAGCGTAGTACTTGCAACCACCGTGCGTGAATGACCAAGTGTATGAACGAACCGAGGCAAAATATTATGTAAGGTTCGTAGCAGATGGCGTTTTGTAGGTTCTGACTAACCCCCGTGGGAAGAAGGCGTGAGTTTATGTATAGAAAAAAAACTCAATCCACGGTTACACGATTTTAAGAGGTAAATAAGAGTGTTTATTCTGAAGTTGGCAACGTCAACGCAAATAGCTGTCAAATATTTTCCTGTTTAGATTAATTTGTATGGAATGTTTGTATGGAAAATCGTTAATTAGTGAATAGAGAATTTAATAAAATTTCATGTTGTAACCAACTTCAAATTCAGTGCTTTAATTGCAATTCACTAGTAGTATTGTAGTTCACTAGTTAACGATAATTAATTTTTCCATACAAACATTGCCAAATTAATCAAAACAGGTAAATATTTGACAGCTATTTGCGACGTGGCCAACTTTTAGAATGAACGCTCTTATGAAAGACTACATCCAAAACCATAAACACATAAGAAAAATAAATATTAAACGAATAAATTGGCAAAAATATTACTGTATTCAGAAGATATACGGTCAAAAATAGTAATTCATCTATCTGAGACCACCTTTATTTTCTAGGTCACTCTCTCTATTATTATATTATAGTTGGTCAAATAATTATTTCAAAGTGTTGTCACATTCATTAAAAAAAATACTTACTCACAAACAAGAACTGAAAACCTTGAGTACAGCCAACATGATCCAGTTTGAGGAAAATGCGCTTATAAAAGAAGACAAGAAGCTTCCCCATAAAGCGATCAACAGTGTTTTCCTTCGACCTTTTGTATCTGATATATAACCCCAAGGTATTGACATTACAATTGGCCCTGGAATAAAATCGGGATTGAAAGTAAACACAATGGTAAAAATAAAAATAAAAAATAATGTTGGTGACCAAGTAGATGAAGAAACAATTTCTGATGTCGCTGAAGACTTAGTTTTTGGGAAACTTGAAAACAATAATAAACTAATTGATATGAGTGGAGTTGCAGTTAGGATTGTCTAAAATGTAAAAGTGTTTAAAACTGATAATTTTTTATCCCAAACAAATGTATTTTTATAGCATTTAATTTAATCAGTAACAAAGACTCAATATGTTTGTTACAATATTTCTTTATAACTATGTTAGTAGCCTTATTCTACTCGCTTGAAACATTTTTGATGAAGTATATTCACGAAAAGATAGTAATTAACTACTTACCAACAAAAGGCATAGACAGCATTGTACTCTTCTGCCATAGTTCTAGTTGGAAGTCACAGGTGCAACCAGTGACAACAACTGAGAACCCAAAGATGTCTATACCCATTCCTAACAGTCCTATGCTAAGAGCCGTGAGAAGACCACGGTTGTACCAACCATTGCCTGAAAATTTCAAACAATACGGTTCATCTTAAAACACTTGTACCATAATATTTATGATTCAACAATAACGAAAACAATGAATAGTTTTTGGCTTTTCAAGCAGACTAATATGATTTGACATCACATTATAGGTTACAGTTGTTGCGAATTGAATTCAGTTCTTGAAAGTCCTTTAGGACCTTTCCATTAGGTTCAATCCTATTTAATGCTAATGAGGCAAGCTAAGAAACATTAGTGTACAGTTAAAACTGTTTTTTTTTATTTACCTGTCAGGTCAATAGCTTCTTCATATTCGTATAGCTTTTCTTCTGATTTGTCATTGTATTCTGGTTTATCACAAATTTCTAATTTATTTGCTCTATTTATGCTATTCCAAGTCCGAATCATTATTTTAACGATTGATAAATTATTTTTAATTTTTCATAGCCTAGAGCCAAGTCCTTGATAGAATTTTACAAATTCGTAATAGGTACTCATGTATTTTTCAATAATAACCTATTATATTACACTATCATCACAGCAAAATTTATTTTAAATAAAAAACATCTTAAACACAACTAAAATAAAATAAAGTTCCCATTTACACTGCCACGATACGGGCCAACAGTATTAAACTATTCTATTTCGCATTTTGCACTATTTATAATATACCTCATTCTCGTCTGTCTTTTCGCATTATAATAAATTATCATAGTTTTAAGGTGAGTGTTTACTTATGAAGATCGTAATTTTGTTTTTAACAGTAAAAAAATGACTTTTTTTGAAGACTGGGAATTTATGCCATCCTAATGTTCATAGCTAACGAGACATAAATAACTGAATAATCTATTTAATAAGGAGTATTTTTTGTTATAATACCCATTAAAAAATTCTGTCGGTGAAAATTAAAGCTAAATGAACATTACTTATTTATACTTTAATTTTAGCATAAACAGCTTGATTAATAAATTAAAACTTGGTATCATACTATTTCTCTTGACACCATGAGTGATTTATAATTATAATTTTGAAAAAAAAAAACAATACAGATATTAAAAAAAAACCAATACGTGCATTCCTAGCCTTACAATGACAGATCATAATTATCTGCTTTTGATTTTAAAAGACAATGCATGAAATAAAATTTTATTATTCAGACTGTAGATACCTACTCTACTTATAGACTTGATTGACTAATCAACTATTTTGACTTGTCTCGTGAGGCTGTCGACATGATTGTGGGATGGGTACTCAGCAATCATTGTTCCAGTTGATGTGGCAGCCAATACACCTGAGGAAGCTCTCGTTGGCCAGCTGGATCAATAACGGCTTGATTCAGAAAGCGGTACTTCTGGACACGGTTCGTATTGTTAGGAGGTTCTTGTCACTGGAGCCCTGACGGGTAGTACTTACAGGCTCTGTTCCCGATACCGGTGAGATACTTTTTTATATTTTATACTGTTTTTATTTTTTTATAAAAAAATAAAATGTTTAATTATTTAAATGAAATAAAAGAAATAATAATATATTATTATGGTAGTAGAGTATTATGTTTAATTTCAATGTTAATCCTTAATTTGGTTTTTGGATACCACATTACCAATAATCTAAAAAAAGAATTTGTAGGAAATTATCTTATTACAAATTATTTAAACTATATGAATATAATTTAAATAAGTTATAGTTATTTAATTAATACGTAAATTATTCAATTATCTCTTATGTAAATGCTACTACTCGACCAATGATTTTATGAATGAAAAGTTTACTTGATTATAGGAAATAATTATATTCTGTTCTTTTAATATCTCTTTGATTTATTTTTATCTTTTTAACATTTCCTACAGGTGTAATTTTAGCATGTTATCGAACAATCTGCTGATATTTTATTGAATGTTAGGCTAGAATATTTTATTGACCGTGTTAATAAATCAAATTTATTCAGTATTTTGCAAACACGTGTAAGCGATACATCACCTTGTGCATTGTAGTAAAATATTGGCATTAAGAACGTGTTCTTAAAATTGTTTACCATTATTGGTCTATAGATACGAATTTAAGTCTTCGTTTCGATAAATGATTGGCATGACAACTTTTGACGTAAGTTTCCAGCGGTGTCCTAACCGAAGCGCCATCGCCACGACAACACGCGACCGTCGCGTTTATTTTATGTTCGTCCTCATGCTAACTGAAAGGGTTTTACATGAGTATGCGAATGTCACGATCTCTTATATGAATATGACGTACTTGCGAGATCAATCATATTGCGTTTTTGTCATAATTCATATAAACGATCGCGTCACTCTCGTACTCGTGCGACCGTTGCTTTTGACATCGGGTTCCGCAAACCCGAATGCATGATTTTATTTATTTATTTCACATGTTTTCTTGATCGCGTCGAGAACGCGCCTTCCAGTTTTCCGAAAAATTGGGGGACATAAGGAACGCAACAAGCGCGTATTCGCGCGACCGATCGCTTTGCTATGTTGAAGAAAGACTCAACAATTTAGAGTGAAATGATAGATGTAACTGGGGTGGATACTAACTAGAACTAATGTGGATACATGAGTTGATCGAACCTCAAACCATTTACACAAGGCCACAGATGAAAACAGACGCTTTACTTCGCAAAATTATTTAAATAAAAAGCGACTCTTGTTCCGACACAATAAAGTGCAATTCAGGTCGCACAGCACTAATTACCTATATTTATCTAGAAGTTGCCTCTCTTTCTAGCGCATAACTCACAGATCTTCTTACGTTACGCTCATTGAATTGGCCCGACTGGACTAAAATGCCTTGTCCTAGATGAATTCTGTATTCATCTGTGACAAGGCAGCAAAACCATTTTAATCCAGGAATCCATCCCTGGATGTCATACGCACTTAAATTATTTTATTTTATTTTATTTTATTTTATTTTATTCTATTCGGGAAACTTACAGCTAACTTACACAGTGGTCTTAAACAATACAAAACTGAAGGCCATTTACAAGTTTCCACAGATAAACACTAATAATAAAAATGAAGAAAGAACAAGGTCGGTACTAACTACCTACCTATTAATATAATTATATAATATAAATTTGGAAACAAATAGTACACGATAAATTACAAACTAAGATACATATTATTCTAACAATTACTTTTCCGTAAAGAAGCTTTTCACCAACAAATGCTTAAGCCGAGAAACACTGGTAGTGAATATATCCAAATCATGTTCACTAGACAGTTTATTAAAACTTCTGCTCGCACGGATTAGAAATGAATTCTGCCTGTACGCGGTCTTGGAATGAGGGACATGTAACAAGCTAGGTTTGCGAAATGTTTAGCAGTGCGTAACTAATCCTAATCTACCTAACAGTTCAGGGCAATCTATAGTACCATTTGCGATTTTAAATAAGTACGTCATATCTGCAATGCGTCTGCGCTCATGCAGAGGCAAGATGTGAAACCTTTTACATCGCGCTATATAATTTGGAGTATATTTCCTAGTTTTGTACTGCAAGAAACGCAGGAACCGCTTTTGAATTCCCTCAATTCTATCTATATAAATATTATAATTGGGGTTCCACACTTGCGAGGCGTACTCCAAGTGGCTGCGGAAAAAGCACAATAGAGGATCTTAAACGTTTTTATGTTTCTAAAATCAGCTGATAATCTAAGTATGAATCCAAGTGCTTTGGAAGCTTTATTAACAACGTTTTCGATGTGTGCATCAAAGAACAGCTTAGAGTCAAACGTTACGCCCAAGTCCCTGATAACGCTTATCCTGTTTATAATAGTACTATGTAACTTATACCGAAACGTGATTGCATGTGGTTTGCGTGAGTAGGTACTAACAAAACATTTAGAAACATTAAGTTCAAGTTTATTTAGGAGACAATAATTTTGAAGTCCATCTAAATCCCGCTGTAAACCAAAACAGTCGGAAAGTTCCGATATAGGGCATACAATTTTCATGTCGTCGGCGTAAAGAATTATTTTGGAATGGGTAAAGCACGAACCAATGTCATTTATAAAAATAATAAAAAGTAAAGGACCCAAAAGGGATCCTTGTGATATTCCAGAGGGTATCTTAACAGTTACAGAACTGTATCCATTCAGTACAACAGTTTGACAGCGATTCTCAATATAAGAAGTAAACCATCTGAATAAATCGTAGGTTATTAAGTGCATAAGACGTATTAAGTCGACTTAACGTTAAAAGTTCAATTCTTTTTTCATCAATGATGATAACAGAATTGAACTTTTTTAGTATTTAGTGATACCGAAATAATAATAATAATGAATCGGAAATACATTGTCAAGGATGGTACGGTTGACATTTGTCGGGCATGCCACCGTCCCGGTGAATCAATCCGACATATTGTTTCCGGTTGTTCTCGTCTTGCTAACGGCGAGTACTTGCACAGACACAATCTAGTAGCTAGGATTATCCACCAGCAACTTGCCTTGCAATACAACCTTGTGGAGTCAGAAGTACCATACTACAGGTATGTGCCCGACCCAGTTCTCGAGAATGGTCAGGCCACATTGTATTGGGATCGATCTATCATCACTGACAGGACTATTGTAGCTAATAAGCCTGATATTGTGGTGATAGATCGACGAGAACGCCGTGCAATGATTGTTGATATTGCTGTCCCTCATGACGAGAATCTCGTGAAAGCTGAGAAAGATAAAAAAATCAAGTATCTTGACTTAGCACACGAGGTTGTCGACATGTGGGACGTGGACTCTGCAATCATTGTACCGATAATCGTAACGGTTAATGGCCTAATAGCGGAGAGCCTCGACCAACACCTCAGGAGGCTCTCATTGCGCGGCTGGGTCAAGGGCTTGATTCAGAAAGCAGTACTCCTAGACACGGCACGCATAGTGAGGAGGTTCCTCTCTCTAGAGCCCTGACCACCGGCAGCTTGGACCCTGTTCCTGATGCCGATGGGCGACTATTTTTTATATTTTTAAATGTTTTTTATATCTTTTTTTAAGAAATATTTAAAAATGTAATTTAAATATGTATTAAAATGAAATAAAAGAAATAATAATGAAATGAAATGAAATTGTTTATTCTGTAAATAGGATATCGGAATCACTTTTACACGTCGTATTAAAAAAAAGACGTGTGGCACTCGGAGACTGCCGCAGTAAAGCTATTGCATATCTGTTTTTATCAACTTATGCAATTATAATTATTTATTTATTTTATTTATGCAGTATTTTTTTTCTTTTGTTTTTTTTTAATGCCACCTAGAGGCGAGTTGCTGAACTAAAGAGACAAGCGTGATACTTCAAAAAGTCATTAAAAGTTCTGCTATTCATCGATAGATGGCAACAAAACTAAAAAGTATCACCGCTGTGCCGGTTAGAGTGGGGGGGGGTGTTAGGTTATTTTCGTTACGGAATTTCTGGATTCGGTCTCCACGCTCAAGGCCCGCGATAGAAGCTATGCAATAGCTTAAAAACGTTTAAAATAAGCTAGATGAGGTCGGCGTTTCCTAACTGACTACTCTGAGAAGAAAGGCCGAAACAAACTCAGAGGTCACAGTCTCTTTTAAAGTCCAGACACAATCTTGGGCAAGCCATATAATGAGAACCATGTAGATGAGTGTCTGAAATGGTCTTTTGAATAGGTAAGTAGGTAACTTGTAAAATACCTTAAAATATTTCTGTCTCTAAAACTCAATTTATTTACGTAGCCCATCATCCAACTTAATAAATGTTATCGTTGACTTAGCAAAATCTAATCACACTGAAATTAAGGAATTCCGATAACTAATCCCTAGGAAAGTCCGGTCATTTGGTACAGTGTTCCAATTTGTGTTTCATGAATATTAATAAGCCTAACGTTCGACCACGCGGCGTTGTCTGTTTTTCCTTTTACTTTTACATGATATTTTCCTTTGTAAAACGTTTTGTGGATCGTTATTAGTTATTTCGGTAGCATTTTAACACTGTACACCGCACCATGAACGGGACGTCAACGAGACCTGAGATTGCGCGGCCATAGTAAATGTCATGTCGCTACTTCGGCGTCGTCATGAATGTATTTAAAGAAGACTGACAATCAGCTAAGACAATTACTATTACATCTGAAAATACATAAAGGAGATGGATAACGCTCCCATACAAGTTTGGCCCAGCATGGACTTAAATAAAACAATATTATTATATATCATGAAGAAATATTTGTATTTAATAGACCTGTTTATATTTTATTACTCTAGAACTCGGTGGTGACGAAATATCAGACATTTTAGTTAAACATTTTGGTATGACATTTTGACGTTTTAATACAGTAGGTATAACATTGTCATGAAGGCCCATTAACCACTGGGCCGCGCTTCTCATGCACGAGGTGGTGGGTCCAAATCCGGGAAAGTTCAATGTGATTTTTTTCAATTCAATATACGTTCTGAGTACCTATATTATCTTGGACATTAGGTACTGATATCGGTTAATAAAAAACATCGTGAGGAAACCTGGACTTATATTTAATATAAGTCTGAAAGCTTTCTCTATATGAGAAGAGGCCTCAGCCCTGTAGTGGGAGAAATAATACGCTGGTATTATTATTATTTACTTTTAATCATATCACATAGACCCGTCCTGTGCTCCTCGCATACAGCGAATTTCCGCGACTTCCAGGTCATAGGTCCACCATGTGAAGGGCCTACCTATGTGACGCAGTGGACTTTTTGGCTGAATGATGACGATGCCTATTATTTGAAAGAAAACGCGTTCAGTTGTTAGAACGATGACAGTGTCGCGAGCTCTTTGTCCAACCCCCTCCTGAAATCACAAAAATTATTAAACGAACTCACCTTATAGGTTAATTTAGGTTTTATGTCTAAGTACCTATACGAGTGTGTCTTATAAATGGTCGTGAAGCCCGGTTGATATAAGTCTAAAATCGCCAACCCATCTTGAGCAAGCGTGTTGATCAATGCTCGTGCCTTCGCTGAATGGAAAGGGCCTTTGCCTTTGCCTTTCTAATTGTTGTTGACCGTCATCGTTTTGATGTTTGTTTGCTCGTTGCCAACATGGATGGCAAATATAACTTGTCGATCTCATCTAAGTATGCGAAAAAGTTCATAATGTATAATTTCATAACATAGGTAAATATAAAAGGTGGTATTGGATAAATATATTTAAGCAGTCGTGGTACATAATACATACATTTTTTTCATACTAACTTGTTGAGAAAAATGTGGCTTTTGCGCTCCGGATACGGGTCAGTGTGTGAAAACGAACACGCAGCAGGGATCTTCCACAGTTTGCGCACTCATGACGATGGCCCACCCCTAGGGCTTCGTGTTGGAACACCAAGTCTTGTACCAGACTGTGATAAAGTGTGCCAAGCCAATAACCAACAAAATGGCACCAATGTTCAGACGCAGTGACCTAAAATAAAAAACTTACATAAGTATAAACAAATAGGCACCCTAATAAAAAGTGCTGAAGACGTTACTGAAAATGTTAAAAATCACCAACCGCGGAGTAATCCACTGTCTTTGGATTGGATTTCATCCGAATCCAACAAATGGCTCCTTATGCGAAGCGTTGCTATACAACAGTTAATGCAGCGCCGGTTCTCCATTAGTGCTCGTTTACGGAGACGCGGGGCGTTGCGCGTTGCGTTTGGTGGCGCGGGCCGTACGTAATTCAAACATAATGGCGTTGTATGAGAGCGTTTACGGAGAAGCGATTTTACAAGCGTTTGCTTGAAATGCAGATGGCATCGCCGCGTCGCACGCGACGTTAATCGCGGCGGCGCATGCTGCATTGCGGCTAGTTATTTTTGCAATTCTCCGTTCACAGTAAAACGTAGTGACAACCGTGGCGGGGTACGCGGGGGGGCCCGCGGCTTTGTACGCACCACGCCCCAAGTCTTCATAAACAACATCACAAATTGCCATTATGTTTGTGTTTGCGCGTGTGACGACGCGGGCCGCTGCACGCGCCGCCTGTCTGTAAACTGAAAAAACGTCCGACGCACCGCGAAACGCCACGCTGCACGCTTCGCTCAACGCTCCGCGTCTCCGTAAACGAGCACTCTTAGAAATAGGGTAAAATCCGTCGTCCAAAGTGCGAGTAATCAAAGTAAATCGAAATGAGAAGATGCAAAGTCCGTGATGCAAAGCGGGTCGGTCGGAAGAGCAGTAACAACATCCAGAAACAAATCCAAAGGTCGTTGTAAAACACCACAAGAAACCACAAGAATACATTCATGCGAGCCAGAAGACATACGATTGACTTAAATTGTCATGTCATTAATGAAAGACATGATGACTTGACTTTTTAATGACAATCGACATAAAATGGTAGACAAAATAAATCAAACAATTAATTAATACTCTTTTTAAATTGATATTTTTCCCCCATGTTATGCGGACAAATGAAAGCCATGATAAAAATTGCAATATTATAAGCTTCAAAAAAAATATAATTAAGTCCTTGTCCGTGCTGGGCCAGAATTTATCCATGTCCTTTATAATATCTGATACTTAAGGTTTAATTTATTTATTGTTTGAGGAATTACCCGGGCGACCGAGCTCTGCTCTGGTGAAACTAGAGAACGCTCATTTAAAAGTATAGAAAAGTTCATACTAATTCCATGTTTAGTACTTAATCACAATTTTATCTGTTTAGTATTTTAATGTAGGTATGTATTATGTAGCCAGAAGCTATGGACTAAAATTATGTCTGAAATAAATAAATAAATAAAATAAAATTAAAGTTTTGGGCGACCGG
The DNA here is from genome assembly GCA_948150665.1 of Conistra vaccinii. NCBI lineage: Eukaryota > Metazoa > Arthropoda > Insecta > Lepidoptera > Noctuidae > Conistra > Conistra vaccinii. The sequence continues at coordinate 3,858,084 of OX411324.1, forward strand.
TACCCTAATTACGTAATACACAATCAATTTGTTTTGAAACAGATTACTAATCCATTGCTTCATAAGTTCGAAATTTAATTCTGCTCTGCAACGTAATTATCGCAATGAATGTTGTTGAACTGTCAAAATGAAACAAATGATCGCTATCGCATTGCTTCTGCAAGATAGGTAATAGCCCTGCGGGCTCTGCTCGGGTAAAAATACGGAGAAACCGAATTTTCCCAGATAAGAGTCAATGCTAGATCGATTTTTCGCGCCCCTCTATATACTACTACCCCTATATTTCAATTTTCATCGAAATCATTACAGCCGTTTTCGAGATATTTATTAATAAACTGAAATCAGTCGTGAATAAATTCTTATATCAATGTGTCGGCTTCCAGTCTAACTGGATGCCGCTGAATACCAGTATTTTACATGGAGTTACTGCCTATCTGACCTTCACAACCCAGTAACTGGGTTATACGATACCCCTGGGTAAGACTCAGTCTTATCAAGGGGTATCGGGCTTTTGACGATCCGTCAGGACCGTCAAAGATCCACGAATGGCAGCCGGGTCCAATGGCTTATCGTGCTTTCCGAGACACGGAATAAATTCTTATACATAATAAGGTACCTAATTATTCAGACTCGTGTTTCCACTGACCCATTCAACTTTGATCTTTTGTTAATTGCTGCGCTTAGGGGGCAACAGAGTTCCAAATGCCGCACATTTACAAACTATAATTTTGTATCTTAAGCTTTTGAATTTCAGTTTTAAAATCGATGATTATTCTTGTTCAAAACATGCAACATTTTCTTCTTTTTTATATTGTGGGCACATACAGTACAAGAGTTGATTATTAACTACCTAGGAAGTTAAGTAGCAACATGATAAGTTATTTAGGTAAGCCTGCTTGCACACAACCAATCACTTACAACAATCACCGTTTTACGTTTGGTAGATATTTAATTGCTTGCCTGAGGTTTTGTTGCGACGGATCTACTGAAATATTTAGAACTAGCTTCTGCCTGAGACTTTGTCCGCGAGTCTATAAACTTCCTCAAGAGTTGGGCTATCCAATGCAAAAAGAATTTTACAAGTCTTATTATGAAATAACAGCTTCTTCCCGTTTTGAGATGTTTGAAACACACATGCTTGTCGAGCTTTAGTTTGTCAGCGAAAATTATGTCGCGCTATCGTTTTCGATCAAAAGTTTCGTCGTCCCATCGTTTATCGTGAAAACAATCGTCGCACTAACGTTCGTCGAGCTGATGTGATGTCGCACCCCTGATGGTCGACATATCGTACTGTCGCCCTAGCATTTTTTGCGTATGTTTGTCGTAACTATGATACGGATTCAGTTCCAGAGATTACTACGTATAAACTTACAAACAAACAAATTTTTCCTCTTTATAATATTTTTAGTATAGAGTATAGATTTATCTTTAAATATTGCTAAAACATAATTAACTTCTTCATCATCAAAGTATATTAAGTGCGAGTTCTTCAGTCACAATTATTGTTTTATACAAAAACCAAGTAAATGTTTATCCAAGGCCATGTATAAATGTTTAGTACATTATTTGTATTTAATAAAAAGAAAAATATATTATTATTTTAGTTATTTATAAACGTTGCTTAAAGTTAAGAGTCACGTTATATACCCCGAAGGGTTAGGCAGATTAAGATTAGGTTTATTGCTCAAACAGGGCATTTTGTCAAGTTATTTTTGACATCACAAACAAAAGTGACATTTGTTAAGCTTGTCGTGAAGGTCTATTAACAGAAATTAAAGCTATGGTTTCTTTCTTTTGTTCCTCGAACCCTCCAGGTAAATCTTACCTAATTAAATTTACGTGGAAGTTGATGTCATTCCATTTCGCCGCAGAAATCTAATATTCTCTAGCTAAATATCTTAATTACGTCAATTTGGACCCCATGAAGACGACAAAAGACGCCAATGAAGGACCGTTCAAAGCACATTAAGCCGAGGTCCTTCTAATAAAATTTGAGTAATTATGTTATGGTATTACGGAATAATCTCTTCAACAATTCCTTTGATGATGTCGTTTGAAAATTTTAACTGGAAATTAACCGACATTTTGGACTATACATTGTGAATGAATTTACTTTATTTTTTAAAGTAAATGCAGCTATTTTGAAGAACTAAATGGTTTAGCGAGGGGTGATCACTGCACAGAGTCGCAAAAATTGGTCTCGTGCATTGCCCAAGCTGCAACAGAGCTGTCGCATGGAGTAAACGTAACGTTGATTTTTAAATTGTAAATAGTTTGGAAAATCCAAAAGTACACGCCTCCTCATAACACTCATTCATAAACAAAAAAGATATTCAAAACATAGTTTCTAACAAAAATTAATAAATTATCACTTTTCATGAAGTATGTTTTGACTGCTTCTTTACCCATCAATATGTGTAAAATTTCTAACCTCGCAATCCTTACGTAATGTCAAAGACTATTTATTTAGATATTTACTTGCCGGTTGCTAGGCAACGTACCTACGTCAAGTCAAGGTTGACAATATTTAGATATAGATATTATATTTTAGTTAGTATTTTATTAATTTCAATTAAACTACTTCGAATAAAAGAGCCATTTTCAATAGGGTTCCTTTGGCTCAAACGAATGTATAAAAAAAAATAATTGACTCAATCATTTGATTTTATCGCAAGCTACATTGTTTTCAGGTTTCATACATTGACGAACAGGATTTTTTTTCCAACTATTTTGTTGTTTTTTCATTTCTGCTGCACTAAATCAATTGTTAAAAAGTACAGTATTAATCTTCATTTAATCATCTATACAATGGTATATAAATTTAGTAGGTCCTGTGTACTAGCAGGAGTGTAACAATAAAAACAGTTACAGAATTGGGGCAAAAAAAAATCGATCCTAGAGCACACTCTAATACTTCGCATTATGAGTCGTGCAATAAGTACTCGTTTCGCACATTTTATTCATATCTATAAGTGATACTACTGATACTTGACCAAAATGCTATAGGATAGTTGTATTTTGGATTCAAAAATCGTTCAAATTTAACTTTGAAGGACACTAAACGCCCATAGGCGTTATAACAATAAAACTTCTATTATGTCTCGTTCAGTGTCCATGAATTCGTTAATTTACTTTTCACAGGTCCGTTCAAAGGCAGATGGTCCTGCAAATGTTGCCAAATCCATTCTTGACTGACTTGACTTGTATGTCGCGTTTTAAAATCCCCCATGTAAAAAAAAAAACTGCCACTCGGAAGCTCTTAGCCTGGATTTCACCTGATGGTAAGTGATAATCCAGCCAAAAGTGGAAACGAGCAACTCCCGGTATCATCAACCACAGAGGACCTCTTAGGCTGGCTATCTTACCTCATAAGTACTGTCAAAACACAACAATGCTGCTTACATTGTTGCTTTTGCGACAGACTTAGATAAGACGACCACCGTCTTAGCTTGCCAGGCGGACTTAGAACAACCTTCCACCAACCAAACCAAGCAGAGCATTTTTGCCCCTACTGGGAATTGATCTCAAGGCGTCTGGGTCCGACACAGATGGTATTACCACCTAGACCACAGAAGCGGTTCATTTCTGGTTAGAGAAGGTTTTGGGAAGCCAAAAGTACATAATAATATTCTAATAATTGAATACGTTATTGGAACTATCATACAAATATAACGTTATTTACATATCTATGGTTAAATATCAATTATGTTCCCGTGACCCAATGACCATGGTAAACTAAAGAAATTGGACACTAACCCTAATTCCTTCCTCCAATTTATTATTCAAACCAAACACATATGTACAAAAACCATTACTTTTTCAACTGCGATCGATTTACGACCTACATACGAATGGTACTAGCGCTGTTTATCTTGAAAGCGGCTATTCTCAAAACTTAATGAGCGAGAAATGTGCTATAAAGCATACAGAACGGGAAAAAGGGTGAGACCATGACGATGCAAAGACCCCTAAACCTATGGACTCTTTCAAAGAGTAAGGAAACTATACAGAAGTGAATAGTAGATTATACAACAAGTGAAAAAAATTGGATTTTAATTCGAGGGACTAAATTGGATCCAGAGATCAGCGAAGGATTCTAGAGTAGAATCACGAGCGTAGCAAGGGATTCTTGATTAGAATCCTGAGCAGAGCGAGGGATACAATTACCGAGACAAATTTTTTGTTTCACGAGTTGGGTGAATTATTGGGTTTTTCCAACAGGAATTTCTCAGTAGCAGCCCGGAGTCTGGAATTGTGCCCGATTGATGGCAATAGGCTCGCCGCCTATTACATGGGACTTAATAACATAACCGGTGAAATGTGGGTGTACTACATGTACACCTCTGCTAAATCCTTCGGGGAAACAAGGTGTGATGTTATGTTATTTATATTTATCACATTTTTGGCAGATTAAAAATATCTAGTATAATTGCTGCTTTAGAACGAAATGATTCCGGAGTCAGTGTCTCATTTTCGTCACTGGAAGAACGAATCCTAATCCTAAAAATATTATAAAAGCGAAAGTAAGTTTGTTTTTTACGCTTTCACGCTAAAACGGCTGAACGGATTTGGATGAAATTTGACATACGGGTAGACCATGACCTAGAATAGGACATAGGATATTTTTTATACCGATATTCCCACGGGATCGAGACTTACGCGGGTAAAACCGCGGGGTGCAGCTAGTTTTATTATAATTATGTTAAAGGTTTTCTAATGACATTAAAACAACCATGTTAGCAGATAGAAAAGATTCGAACCTAAGTAAAATAGATGGGATATTTTATTTTTATTTAATCGAATAGCTCTATGGTATAGCTCCATTTAGCCAGCCAATATAGGTAGTTTCAGCACGTTTCATTTGTTTTTTGTACATAATACATGCTTTTCCAAATTCAAAATGTTTCGAACATGCACGAACGATCCCGAGTACGGGTTAGTCGTACGTATACGTACGTATAGTACTGACGTCATAAAATAATCCGAACTTGTTGGGATTTTTCGTGCGTTCAATGCGATATCACCGGCTACCTATTTGACGGAGGAAAATTTATTCAATGTGCGCACTTAATTTGTACGACCACAATCATACGTTTACGTACGATACAAATTCGTGTCAAAAGTGCGCGCGGCCTAAACGCTTCTATGCATACTTATTCTATGCCTTAACCCATGGACTGTACCCAGGCCTGATATGAGATTAGTTGGGATAAAAATGAAGGGGACGAAACATGAATATTTTAAACTGAGTTTTGAAAAGGGACCTCCCAAATACGACCAAGTTTTACTTGACAAAAGAAAAGCCAAAAGGAAGGGTTTTAGATATGGCAGGCTATGATGAGAAGTCTTTTAATAATAATGATTATGCTTTACGGGAAAATCAAAATGGCGGATGAAATGGTAATTTGAAGTTGTATAATGGAGCACCCACCTACCTGGGTGTTTCCTTACGTGATCGAATCAGAAATGAGGGAATCGAAAATTGCCAAATTTAAATGGCAATGGGCAGGGCACATTGCTCGCAGAACAGATGGCCGATGGAGCCGAAAGATTCTGAAGTGGCGACCGCGTACCGGAAGACATAGCGTTGGAAGGGCTCCCACACGGTGGACCGATGATCTTGTGAAGGCCACAGGAACCCGTTGAATGCGGGAAGCACGGAACCGGCCGAAATGGCTGTGCTAGGCCCAGCAGTGGACCACTTTCAGCTGAAATTATGACTTTTCTAATGAATACGCTACTTCTGCATAAAGCAAAATGTTCACATAAATTATGTCAAATCAAATCTACTGAAGGAAGTAGGTAAACTCAAACAACGTAAGATCGAATCCTCGTCATCAAACTATCGTATTACAAACTGTAAGTCAACTACATCCTTGTTAGCCAATGCAATTTGCAGGAGTCAACTAGATGAAATGCAATATTGTAACTGTTGGAGCCATTGGTCGTGTAATCTATTTCTCTATGTTATTTGTTTTAACTTGGATTATTGGCAGTGAGTTGCTTATACAGAGTGGTGATGAGGCATTTAGGTAATAAACCCACGTATCCTACATGACGTTCTTTGTAAATACACAAACAAATTAAAAAAAAAATACCGGAAGTAGGGTGTAACTTTTGTGTGTCCCTGCCTGCGATAGCAAAATTTTATAAGTTATAATGCTTGTTTTTTTCCTTTTCTGCATGTACATGTGTTTTTGCAGTCGGGTTTTGGTTTTTTAAATAGTTTTTTTTATTTCAAGCTTTTAAGTCTCACAATTAAGACGAATCTAACGACACCTCATAATTATGTTAAAATCCATCAGCCGCCCGTTTAGGCTACAGGGCGTGCCAAAGAAATAGACATACATACATTACCCTCCTTTTAGAGCAGTCGGGTAAAAATATACCAGCCTTTATTATTGTCTCAGTGCAGGCAAAGACATCTTCTCATACAGAGAAGGCACGAGCATTGATCACTACGCTTGCTCAAGACGGGTTGGCGATTTCAGACTTATATAAATTAACAATAAGTTCAGGTTTCCTCACGATGTTTTTCCATCATTGATAACAAAGATAAACTCCTGGCGCGATCTGGCCTGTGAGAAAGCAGGCCGTGGATTCGCAGCATTACGGGTTAAAGTTTCACTCAATAATAATTATAAGTAAAAAGACGGTTTCACTCATAAATTCTCTAAGCGCGAAATTTTAAGAAAAGGAACAGCACGGTGTGTCCGCTTGGTTATTCTTAATTACACAGTGGATTCAGACAGCTGTGCTGCTGGGGAGTTTGTTGCGCCACTTCTTCTTCCCAGCTAAAGCACTAGGAAGCGGTGAAGGGTGGGCGTTTTTGGGGGACTGGCTTATGTAATTTTGACGTTCGAAAAGTGCTGATTCTCAGCCTAGTTTGAATAAATGACTTTTGAATTTTGAATTTTGTTTATCATCATCATCATTCAGGTCGTTAGAGTATTAGGTAATTATATAAAATTTCAAATGTAAAGACATTAACTCTGGAATTGGTTTTTGAGTTCGTTCTCAGAGGCTAAATAGAAAACACCATGTCACAACATACTACTTATCTTAAAGAAATTCGACTTATCTACTAGAATAATTTAAAAATCCAATTGACGACAAAGTTTACCGTAAATTGGTAATTTTTAGTACGAAATCCAATTGAAACAGAAATCTATCCAATTATGTGGGTAGCTGCTAGCCAATTAGGTACGTTCACCACGTACAATTGGTAGGCGCCTATGTATTATATTGGTGCCAGTAGGTTAGGTGATTAGACAATAGGTAGGTCGTGACTTTAAACTCCTTCAGTTCTATAATAATGTGAATTCCTAGAAATGTATTTATTTATTAAGGTTCTCCAACAAAAGACACAGTACATGACACATTATTAAGGGTAATATCAGGTATTATGTAGGTGAACGCCTTCACTTGTAGGAGAACAGGTTGTGGTAGGTTAAATTCTAAATTCAACGAGCCAGTTTTGAATTTAGATTTTTATTTCTTCAAGTTAACGTTCTAAATACAAAAAAAGATTGTAAACCCTAAAACCTAGGTCTACGCGTTGACTATTTTGGATTAATAATTTTGTGCTGATTTCACCAATGAAATTGAACGCGTTCAGCACATCTAAAAGCATTCAAGAGTTGTCAGTGTACAATATTCCATAACAATTTTGACAGTGACAGCTCTTGATCGCGTTTTAAAAATGCTAATCGGGTTCAGTTTCATTGGTGAAATCAGCCCTTAATCGTGTTCGGGATAAAGTTCAAAATACTAACTAAAACTAAACAAAATAATAACTAGCTCGAAGGTTTAAGTTCTCTCTTTTGTAATGAGACGCTTTAATAGGAATTGTAACCATGTCAAGACTAGCTCTCTTGGCAAATACGTCATCGGCTAAATGTAACACAAAACATATATTATTATACTACCAGAAATCTATGTAGGTACTTGGCAAAACCATGCCATTTATCTTTTGTATAATTTATATTTATAAATGCTCCTATTCTGATTGCCTTTTACCACCGGAAATGTTTGTCGGTTTTCGCAAAGAAAGCATAGAAAAGTGACCATGCCTCTAAAAAAAATCATAACATTGCTCATCATTAAAATAATGACTTCACTGACACACGCGTATTCGCAATCGGCTTATGACGTAACTACTGGTGATGCACAGGCCAAGCAGGCAGGCTCTATGAGAGCGAGTGAACTGTTATCCACCAAGAGTTCCCAGTGTGGGCTGGTGGATGTCACATGTCTTCGATTTTTTTCCTCGCGATGTTTTCCTTCACCGTTTTGCGAGCAGTGCTGACAAACCCACGGGCATTGACACGTAAGTCGTTGCAAGTCAAAGGCACGAAACTTAATATCAAACCTGCACATAAAGAATTCATCTAAAATAACTTCTGACACCATGACCATAATCCCTCTCTGTCTATCTCAGATGACCAATGACATCACAGAAGCAACTTATGGCTACGCATAAAATTCTATTTGCCAATTTGTTATTTTCACTTTAGCCGTGACGTCGAAGGATTGGGGGATCGTAGCGACATATTTAGCTATAATTCCCAGTATAAACTGACCTCTTACTGTAGTAGAAGCTAAGAAACGTTTGAGCTTTCAATCAGACTACAATAAAGTCCACAGTAAAAAATAACTTAGCCTATGTTGTACTTAATAACTGAAACAGATCGAACTGCCCTGGCGGCTATTGATTGCAGAAACGATTTTGCGACTGTCGCACGGCCTGTGGAGTAGCGAGGCAGATTTATACACCAAAGTGCATCAAAGACAGTCCGGGAAACATCGCAGAGGCACTACAAAAGCGCGGCAGTCGTCATAAAACCCTGAATGCGTTATTGAATTGGATATTGCAGAGCATTGTGAGCCTTTTGGTTATATTTGAATCACAGGGCCCCCAAGTACGATGAAGTGTACTGCTTTAAAAAAAAGGGCTATTTTAATTACGACTAAACATCAGAAGAACCCGCGACAACGTTACGCGCCCTTCTCTTGGTTCTTATACAGTGCGATGTCAGCTTATGCTGGATATGTATAGCTTGATGTGTAGTCATGTCTACTTACGGTATGAAAATTTAAGAACGTCTCTAGTCGTGTTACTCCCTACGGATATGGCCGCGCCACGTGACGAATGCTGTGTCGTACGGATGTGGAGTTAGAGAGTGTGGAATAGACAGTTTTCCTGAAGAAAAAGTAATGGTAATATTGTAAGTATATTTGACCTCTGAATCTCTATGATGAGGAAAGCGCTGCGCCGCTTTTTACGCGTAATTTTGAATTTGTGATATCTTTAAACAAGGCATATTTTAATTTTAATTAAATGACCAATTTAAATAACATATTTTATTATACCGGTTTATACCGGTCGAAATAGCTTCAGAATTAGTAATATATTTTAAATTAATTTCTGAAATATAAAAGTGGTTACTGTGGGTCATCCTTAGAAGATAGACATAATATGATAACGCTTAGTTAACGTGGATTTTTATGTTGAACTTACTAAGATGCATAATCTTGCAGAACATTAATTTTATGTATCTTTTACGGTTTAAGCGCAGGCCACACCGCCAGCTAGCGGGCGGACCTGGCGGAGCGAACGAAGGAAACTACACAAACTACGCGAAATATTGTAGCTCGCGGTGTGAACCGAAGTATGTAAAGAGGTGAAACGATGTTCGCCCGCCCGCCCGCTAGCTGGCGGTGTGGCCTGCGCTTTACGTGGCACACGTCAGAAAAGCTCCCAGTCGACATGATTTTTTTCGACATCGCCAACAATAATCATCATATTTCAGCCAATGAATTATACAGAGTGGCAGGGACATCGACGCGAAGCCGGTTACCATGGATTCGGTACATGATTCTGAACCCCCATGCGTTGAAATTTTTCGTCGGTTATTTAAAAAAAAATCTGCTGTTTCATAGAAAAGTGCAATACCTACGCGGTCAAAATGTATGGAACAGCTGATTTTTTTGAATCACTACCTCCATTGGTGAAATCCGTTTGAACATCCGTTCGGTAGTTTTTAGGGTTCCGTACCCGAAGGGTGACAAACGGAACCCTATTCATAAGCCTCCGCTGTCCGTCTGTCTGTCAGCGAGCTCTATCTCATGAACCGTAATAGGTAGGCAGTTGAAAATTTCACAGATTGAGCATTTCTATTGCCGCAAGAGCAACAAATAATAAAATAAAAAATTAAAGGGGGGTCGCCATACAATCAAATTAAATTTTGGAAAAAAAATAATCTGACCCTGGCATGTGGGGTATCATTTTCTAGAGCTCATCGAGTAAAGAATAAATATAATTTTTATTTGTTTTTATCTTCAAAAACGATGAATTAGGGGGCCGTAGAAGTTGTCTGTTTCAGACTATTTTTGTACGAGCTCTATCTCAACAACTAAACAAATTAGGAATTTGAAACTTGTGTGTATCATGTAACATATATTATACTGTTTATAATCAATAAATACTAAAAACGCCGATTCATAACGTATTTTATATAATATGGGCGATTTTCTGCAACTTAAAATAATAATTTTGTATTTCATGCTAATATATATGCGATATAAATTCCACAGATAACTATTTAATAGTCCGAGTAATGACATGGAATTAGTAAGTACCTACTATCATGGCAGCATATTATACTATTTCGATCATTTAAATTTCGATCATCCAAAAAGGTCTACAAAATAAACTTTCTTCACAAGATTTTAAAACCGGCCAGTATTTTTTGAGTTTAAGAACTTTATCGACTTTTTTCAAAGTATCCCTAGACGGTGTTGATGTGTGTACCTCATGTTAAAACTACACTCCAATAGACAATATATTCAGTAACATTGAAATGAATGCTTTCACATACAGTGTACTATTCAGTTACCTTAAACCATTGCAGCGTTGTGGATACAATTTCATATTGAGAAAAATTATTGGTGTAAAAATATTCGGTCACGGCGGCCAATCTCAACGGAGACTGGCCTTTGGCGCGGGAGATATTATAGTGCACAATTGTGTGCGCAGACACGAGTGCATTCTCTCTTCCCTCACTCTCATAGTCCGATGGGATGTGTAAAAATAATAAGTAAGAAATAATAGATTTCTGTATGACTATCAAAAATAACGTAAATAAATACCTGTATTGACCCGTGCGTTTGCACTGGCGAAACATCACGACAAAACATGTTGAAATCTCTAGTTCCTGTCAAACACTGTATGAAAAATTGACAGAAAATTGAGATTCCAACATGTTTTGTTGTGAATGTTTTGCCAGTGCAAACGCACAGTTATAATTAAAATTTGGCGTAATACTTACATTCTATTTTGTACAATATAGTCTGATGTAGCAAGAGAAATACTTTTATTTATAAGTAACTAGCTTTACCCGGCCTGGCTTCGCACGGTTAGCACTAAGTACTTATCTACGGCGCATCTACCTTTCCTAATTACCTATTTCTACCTAATTACCTACCCTACCTACCTACCCTACCATTCTTACCAGGGTAGGTAGGTACCTAACCTACCCTACCTACCCTACATATCTACCTGCTTACCTACCATATATACCTATTTATACCTACTAATACTATGTTAGTAGCAAATAAATATCTTTGACTTTAGTTAATGCCTGTTACTGGATAAACTTAATATTTTTCTCTTAAAATAAATGAAATATACTCCTACACCTTTATTTTAACACAACAACATTTTTTCATTAAAATTAGACAATTTCTTTACAAATCTTTGTTTTTTTATAGCGCCTCTGTTGTTACCTTTACTAAAGTATTACAAAAATTCATAGTGTTAAATTTTGTACGACATGGTATGGAACCCTTCGTGTGCGAGTCCGACTCGCACTTGACAGATTTTATTTAAGTTTATTGCGTACAGACAGACAGATAGACGCGGCAGGGGACCTTGTTTTATAATATTGAAGGATGACCAAAATAATGTGTCAATTAACTATTAGGGTTTCCAGTTGGCCGAAAACATTCACAATTCAGTCTGTGACAATGATTGTGGTTCTATTGAAAATTTAAACTAGAATAGGTAGCCCATTCAATTGCTGATTTCGAATAGGACCAGACGAAGGCACTTTTGAATTGTTAATAACATATTGAAACATTATTGATTTTATCTCATATTATTATAGACACTATCGCAAACTTGTTCTAAAGTAGAATCCTATTTTCAAGACGAGTTCTCTAACTATCTCTTCTCCGACACAAACTCTGAATATCAAGGTCTTTTCGAAGTCCAGACTGATAAGATACAACTTCTAACGTGAGCAACAATTCTTAAGAGGGAGCTTTCTGAAAGTTGGCAACGTCGGAAATAACTGTCAAATATTTCGCTGTTTAAATTTATTTGTCAATATTACTAAATAAAATTATGAAACACGGGAACGTAATACTACCGGGATAAAAAGTACTCTATATCCTAACCTAAGTCATGGTCTACCCATGTGCCAAATTTCATCCAAATCCGTTCAGCCGTTTTAGCACGTAACAGAAAAACACCTCACTGACTTTCGCATAAATTTTTTTTTTTCCTCATAAAGTTTCACAGTTGGTGATACTTTATTCACATTACAATCTAGCCTATTAGCTAATAAGTAATTTTAATATAACTTAAACTGCTAAATAACTATAAAATTAAGAAGTCGTCCAATAACGTCTTTCTTGTTCACTATAAGTTAAGGGAATACACTTGATTCTCGTGTTCTTTATAAAAGTCAGCACTTGCACTACAGTTAAGTAAAGTACTAAGATCACTTACACTGCACTAAACTAACTCAAAAGGATTTACCCTTTTTAGCCTTCGCAATAATTCAGTATTGTCAAGGAGTTGGACCACCTCAACATTCACGTGATGATGAAATCTGTGTTCATGAGCTTCTGCATATATATTTATAAATTAGTTAGAATAAAATTCAATAACTAATAAATACCGAAATATTTGACAGCTATTTGCGATGTTGCCAACTGTGAAAATGCACCCTTTTAGGTCCCATATTTATAGTCAAGTTAATAAGCTTATGTTCATATTCATAGTAACGGTGGTCGATAGAATTTCTTTTATTAGGTTCAATATTCTATGGCCATTGAACTAATTTAAGCTAGCGTGTACAAACTAGTACATTCGTATGTACTAGTTTGTACACGCTAGCTTAAATTGTACAACATTGTACTAAGTTATACCTATAGCACTATAAAAACTATTTACAGAATACACTTTAGAATTCGAATAACCTATTTGTAGCTTCCTGACTCGATTTGTGCATCTCTTATTCCCTAACGAGGTTGCATTTTGTTATTTTTTTAAGTACCTAGCATAAAAATAAGATAGAGTCCACTTTTTCCGTTGATCAATTAATTATTAATTATCGCACTTTTTGTACACATAAACATTAACTCTCGCCTTCTTCTTTCATTTCATTTCTTCCCATGCGGAGACAGAAACTACTCAACGCCAAATGCTACGTGATCCTTTCATGCTGCTTTCACAAAAGGAGGAGGTTTTCAATTCGACAGTTAGTTTTTTTTTAATGTTTGTTACGCGATTGCTCCGCCAATTTTTTTTGTTTGGTAGGCTTCAAAGGTGAATATCCCGTGAACTTTGCTTGGGTAGTTTTTGAGTTAGCTTCAATAATACGTATTTTTCTCACTTAGCCTATGTGGATAATACGATGATAAGTTCCTGTTACTGTTATTTACATACATAGTTGGTAGTGGTATTCGAATTTGTGTGGGGTAGGTACCATTTTAGATAACAGTTTCGTAATTAATTCAGGATAAAATGTTTATTACAAAAAAAAAACAAACGACTTCCAAAAAAGACACTACAAAGTCAAAAATAACTTTAATTTCGGAAGTCGGTGGCAAAAAACGAAAACCAACACCGAAGACAGTCTTTTTTGAAGTCGGTTGTTATTTTTTTTTTTTGTAAATAGCATTTTATCCTAAATTAATTACGAAACTGCTGCGAGTTGGCGATCAACAAGCAGCAAGTGCGCGACGGCGACGAGCAATTTACACGCTGGAATGCGTATATACCAAGCGAGAGTCTCTCAGCGAGTGTTTTGCCCACCAAGCGAAGCGAGGATAGCTCTTGTCGACAAAAGAGTACTCGCCGGGTAGTTTGAACAGTCAGCGATGAACTGTTACATAAGTTAGTGGTATATCTCTTTACCTTACACGGTATCTACAAACTACATCTCATGTACTTTTCTTGAGCAAGTGAATCGTAGGTAGCTGTCACTTTCTCGCCAGCGTGCAGCGGTTGGACAGGTAGGTGCCTTAAAATCTCGTCAAAAAATGCCTCTTCCAGCATTGAATATCAACGTGAAACAATTTCGATATTCGATACATCGCAGCCAATATATTTACGATCGTATTTTATTTCTGTGTTTATGTGTGATTACCTGCTCTCGTAAACCCTTATTTACTTTAACTTACCAACGCATTACCTTTTGATTCTTTGTACCAATGATTGGTTCAACGAAGAGAAATACGGAAATTGATTGTACTAGCTGCGCCCCGCAGTTTCACCCATATAAACCCAATGAAAGTATACTAAATCCTAAATCAGGTCATGGTCTACTCATGTGCCAAATTTCATCAAAATCTGTTAAGCCGTTTTAGCGTGAAAGTGTAATAAACAAACAAGCTCACTTTCGCATTTATAATATTAGTAGCTATTGCCCGCGACTTCGTCTTCAAACCAGAATGAGAAGTAACGTATTTCCTTTGCCAGGTCTTAATCTACCTATATGCCAAATTTTATCTGAATCCGTTCAGCCGTTTTACCGTGGAAGCGTAACAAACCAACAAAAAAAATCACTTTCGCATTTATAATACTACATTTGTAATATTACATTAATAATATTACATTATAATATTACATTTATAATATTACATTTATAGTATTTCGTTTATAATATATTAGTTATGATTGGGATTGCTAAACATAACATCACGCCCCGAAGACTAGGGCAATGATATTGTATTGGTTTCTTATTATTTGTATGGAATTGGGTGGATTCTAGAAGTGCTGATGAATTAGGTAGTAGTTGATCAAGTATAACAATAAAATTCGTTGGTTTAGTGGTGGCAGGCGAGACTGCTAAGTATGAGGTCCTGGGTTCGATTCCCGAGTCGGCCAAGTGTTGTTGGGATTTTTTATCTGGAATTTCTCAGTAGCAACCCGGAATCCTGGATTTATGCCCGGTTTATAGCAATAGGCTTGCCCCAAGTTACATGGGACTTAAATGGGATGTACTATAGTTGCATCTCTGCCTAACCCTTCGGGGAATACAGGCGTGATGTTTTGATATGTTATGTTAACAATAAATTGACAGGAATTATGATCAACCATAATCCCAGGGCAAATAATATCCCTATTGGCGAGCAGTGCAAACAGGCACCATATTATTATTTCCCCTGCCTGAAGGCTTCCCAAACTCTAATACAGGATGTATCCTAGACAGCCGGATACATTTTTAGGAAAATCTAATATTGGACGAATTATCAAGGTTTAATTCATCCTTAACAGAAAAAATCCCAAAAGGTCTTGTGGCATAGTTTAATAAGAGCTACGCCGTAGCAGAGTGTGCTACGAGTTACGAGCTTTTGCTGGGGCGGTGACGTAACGTGGTACACTATTTTTCATCTCACGAACCGATGCGCGCTTTACTTGTGGCTATTAAGTGTACAAAACGCTATTTATGTGTGTGTAAGCGCAGGAGCTCTCGGTACCGTCCGAGACAATGCCGAAAGTCGGAAGTGTGTGGGTGCGTGCGTGTGTGTGTGTGTTATGTGCTGACGTCACTCGCCTTCACGTACACATTCACTGCGTATTTATACACTTGGGAACCACAAGAAAATAGTGCGTGCGTCGCTTCTTGAGATTTAAATACTGCATGCAGTTGTCTACGCTTTTATGGTGTTCAAAAATTCATGAATTTGATTAAGTTAATGAGGTATTGAGCAGTGGTGGCCCAGTGGTAACGGCCCTGACTTGAGTTGTACTTCGTGTCGAAACCGGCATGTCTTAGAACCAAAAATTCGAAGACATGTGACATCTATCAACCCGCACTGGGCCCGCGTGGGGGAACATTAATAGGTTTATTATGTATATGTTATGAGGGATTTATTTGATGAACTACGTGATACAAAAAAATTGTATTCATGGATACACGTACTTAATCCCCGTTTTAAATTGTTTTTCCTTAATCTGGATAAAAGCCTTTACAATAATGCGAACGAAATCGTTTAGCTAAAAACATACCTCAGTACGAAGTATCAGATGGCACCCACGTAATTGCTTGTTATATCGCTCCCCCATTCAAAAGTCTATCAGTAACCCATTCAAATTCTATAAAGAACTGAATAGAAAGACTGGAACCTTTTCCTCATTCAAACAGTCGTCTAACAAAGTAAGCCTTTTTCATTACATTCCGTTTTACATACGACAGTATTCCTTTTCACGGCCAAATTCAATACGGGGTTCTTTCTAAATACGTATATTGGAACGCTTCTCTTTAAGGTATGATTATACGTAGACTGAAAAGGTTTTTTTTTTTTAATATTAAGTAGATCCACAATCTTTTAATATATTAATGCGTGGGTTTTTCTTTCATTACGATATGGTAACGAAACTTCTTTATTCTGTTGTCTTTTAAAGATCGCGTTCAGCGATTTAAAAAAATCAACATTTATATCCGAATCAGCATAGTTGTATTAGTAGTAGTTTCTACTAGCTTTCGCTCACGGCTTCACCCGCGTAGAGGTCGGAAATTATCCACGGGAACTGACTACCGGGATAAAAATTCCTATGTGTTAATCCTGGTTATAAACTATCTGCCGTTTTTGCGTGATTGAGTAAACACACAAACATACAAACTTTCACATTTATAATATTTGTATTCAAATGTGGGATTCAACGGAAATACAATATAATAATGTTTTGTGGGATCCAACGCCAAAAATAATAAACTGGGATTCAAAAGTTTTTGGGATTCAAAAGTCAACGACAATAAATGTTTTATTCTATAAACGAAAAAAGAAACGAAAACTTGTCTTTTAATTATAAGTATGAGGTACCTATGTGGCAAAGGTTGTCACTCCCTGAATGCTGGAGGGAGGACAATGGCCGTTGAGGTCGACCGCAGTGAAGGTAGTGTGTCGACCTAGACGTGTTTTCAGGACAGACGAGCCGCAGAATGGAAGGCAAAAGGAAGGCTTTGTCTCTGAAGTGGGACATACCACATAGGTTTCAAAATTGTTGTAACCTAATATCACTTAAAACAGTTTTAATTTAAATGAAAAAAATCTATGCTAATTATGACTTCTCGTTGTGTCACTAACGTACCTATCTTTATATGATTCTTCTGTAATTGTGTTTGTCACCTAACTCCTCCTAAACGTCTGGACCGATTTGGATGAAATTTTGTGTGTATATTTGAGTGGGTCCCAGGATGGTTTGAAAAGACAATTTAACCTGGTAAGTGGCGCTGATCGGGCTGGACAACGTCTGCCAAGTCCGCTAGTACCAATATAATACGCAGTCACATGAGCGAAGCCGCGGGCGCAGCTAGTCTTACATACATAAAATCACGCCTTCTTCCCATAGGGGTAGGCAGAAACTACAGAACGTCACATGTTACGATCCTTACATACTCTTTTTGCTTCGTTAACGGTCATACATCTGGTCATAAGCGCACGCCGAGCCCGACCTTGGTGCGACCGTGTGACCTTGTCGCGCGCGACTTTTGTTGAGGAACATCACTTAAGGTCATGTTCCTCAACAATATAATTAGTGACCTTATTGGTGATGTTCTTCACGCCCTACTAGGACATAATTATTATGTACTTCTAGGACGTCCCCTCCCAGCGTTTCCACCCACATCTGCCCTCTGTTCTATTATAATTAATATAATACGAACTAAACAATAAAGATAATTTAAAATAAATAGTGAAATAACAAAACAGCAAATTCTACTTTGTTTAAGAGTCCTTGAAAGTAACGAATTAAAACTAAAGCATTACAAAAATAGCCTCTAAAACAACCTCCTACCTAATTTACCAAAATATAAATCTTTCAAAATAATAGCAGTACTCGTATTATAACTAAAATAACAGCAACATAGTTGCGTTTATTAAAAGAACACCCGCTGTTTGTATTTGAAATATACCGTGTAAAATTTCCGGAGCCCTGATAATTTATTGTAAGAAAGGTTTTAAGATTAGGCTCCTAATGGAGGTCATACATAACCCCCTGGAAGGCTTTCCCGCCTGTGGTTACACGTCATACCCATGTGACAATGTGGGTGGAGGCTGGGAAATTTTTATCTTTAATGTCAGAGATTATGTGCCTATTAAGAGCATATTTTAAGAGCCTGTAGACAGTTTTAATGGAGCTATTAAAGTCATGTTGGATGTATGGATAAGTTCTGTGCCATTTGGAAATGGGACGTTACTGATTTTATAATTATCTGGTACTAGAATTCGATAAAACCGTGTTTATTTATTTATTTTATTAAAACTTTATGCACGTGCCTTCACTTTAAAAGACAACCGACTGGTTACCGTCCTGATGTGTAAATGAAACCAGAGCGGTGAGAAGGCCATCGTAGAAGAAGATTGTTGGTAGAACGAAGATTTTTACTATGCGCAGAGCATAAGTATTGAATATGGGAAGTCAGGTAAGAAGGAGAAGTGGGTTTATCAGCTGTTTAGGTTACTACTATTAAATACAAGGAAAAAATTGTACGAAGTTTGATGATAGATTGGAATTATGCACGAGATGAACAAATGACTAAGAAGTGTCCAAAAAATATTGGAGTATGAGGAACAGGGTGTAAAGTTCACTCATCCTTTGTGGAAAAGGGAGGATCCTCCAATAAGATGCGTGTCGTGTCTAGTGGTGAACTGCATCACTCCCTCCGGAGACCGGAGGTGGATAGTGAGCTGAGTCTTGTATCTTGCGATACTTGCCAGTGCCAGTTGAGGTTCCAGTGAGGTGGAACCGGGTGCCGTATTTTTGCTAGAGATAACAGTTTCATTCGAGGTCCCTAAATTCTAAATTTAGTGGTATGAGTAACAGGGTGCAAAGTTCATTCATCCACCATTGAAAAGGGAGGATCCTTCGACCAGACAGGTGTTATGTCTGGCGGGCATCTGCCCGAAAGTTGATGTCGGGAGTTTGTACATACGGTAAACTCTAATTGCACGATGTAGGATTTGTGTGACGTCATGTCTCTGATGCGTAGTTCGTAAGTGGCGGTGTAATGGCTACATAAGTATATTTTGGTTTCTAGTTTCGATCACATTAGCATAAACATAACGTGTGGGAATTCGGCGAATTATAATTGAATACTTGAATAGGTTTCTACAAATTACAAACAAAATAAACATCCCTTCTAGAGAAAACGTTCCCAGAATTTTTATCGTTTATTTAAAACGAATTGCTATCGAAATAGAGTATTATTTTACAATGTAATATAATTCAAACATGTCTAGACGAAACAGTTATACGTATTTTAGTATCACACTTCGGTCTGTTTACGTTTATATTGATTTGGTAATAAAATTTAGTTTTCTATATTGAAAAAATAACTTGAATTGAATTGGATACCCGTGGAAATTGCATTATTATAATCGACTGAATATAGTGTACGTAATATAGGGCCAAGTCTTTCATATCTTCGTCAGTTTTCAAATTCTTTCCTTCACCAAATCAGGACGCGTAATACTTCTGAAAACCCATAGAAAACTATATTAATTTCATTACTTAATAACAAAGATAATAAAGAACAAGACACCTTTGACCTATGTCGAGTTCACATAAACCTAAAACCTTTTTAATCGCTTCTTTGTCACGTCGATCAGTGTCATATTTTTATTCGGTCTGTCAGTCCGAATTAAAAATATGATACTGATAGTCCAAAATCTAAAATCCAACTACGACAAAAAAGTCAACTAAAAAGGTTTACAAGACATCATGATCACAGACAGACAAATTCAAAATCCGGAGTCACACGTGTTAGGGCATAAATCAAAGAGACTACGTGTGACTCCGGATTTTGAATTAATTGTCTGTCTTTAATGTTTTGTTAATTTGTTTTTTTTTTAAGTCGTCACCGCGCCTGAAGAAGTTTTCACTTAAAAAATTGTGATTATTTTATAAAGGCAGTGTATAGAGTGGCACCAATGGCACTCTATCCCTATCGGATAAAGTGCCACTACAGGCACCCTAGTAACACCTCCTCGGCCCGGCCAAAGTGCCGCAAGCATTGGATTGTCATTGTCACTGTCACTAAGTCACGTCACTTGGTATTTTTTTTTATTGTCGAGGTTAGATCGTTGTAAAACACCACATTCCCAAAACATTACATTCTCTTGTGCCTAAACGGACCCTGGCACTTCGCCGGCCGCTACCGCGGCACCGCTCGCTACGCTCGCTCGGCTCGTGCGTTGTGTGGTCACAGTTCTAACCTAACCTAACCTAAATAACAAGTGACAGTGACAATGCAACGCTCACGGCACCCTAGCCGGGCCGAGGCAGTGACACTAGAGTGCCACAAGAATACTCGCGGCATTCTATACACTTCGTTTTATAAATAAAAAAGTAATGTTAATAAAAATTTTTGCATGTATGAACGCCATACTTAACGGGGACGCCCTTTGTTAGTTAACATAATGTTTATTTGAAATGTGCTAAATTAAGCCCTTCCATTTGATATCCAACATGGCACCATTATTGTTGTTCATGTCTTTATGTCGTCTAGAGGCTGCATATACATACATACAATTATATACTGATACTGGACAAATCATAACCCTTCTTTTTGTTTTGCCGTAGTCGGGTAAAGAAGGTGGTTGAATGTCATTTTGCGGTATTGATATTACGAAGCAATATAGTATAATGCTAAGTCGATAGAGCACGATTCTATCGTGCAACGAGCAGACAAAAAAATAGCCCTAAGGTGACAAACTTAATTTGGATTTCCTAAATTATTGTAATAATTAATCTAGCGTAGATTGAGCCACAGTTGCCTTAAAAAAAAATCATATCTCAGATGGAGGACACTTTCACCATCATGCATGTATGTATTTCCCTGAATTAAGCACTGTGCTTCACCAAACTAATGAAAACCGTATGCTCCTAAAGACAGTTTCTCTTAGATTCACAGTTTGGTTTTTATTAATGGGTTAACTTCCAAGTAATACCACTTAATAATCAATTAACAAACTTTTTTTTTCCCCAGAAATTTGACACAAAATGGCATTTAGTTTCTATGTATAATTTTATTAAGGCACATACGCTAATTGTAATGATTTCTAAGATAACAAGGTACACTTTGAATTACATCACGCGTCTATGAATTCAGCTACGTTAAACATTCACGAAATTCAAATCAGAGAGGTCTAAATGCCTCAGAACTTTGAAGCTCTCTTAGATAAAACTTTACAGTTAATATCGTTGAGTCTGATAGCAGTTTAATTGGTCATATAATACGAGGGTACAATCTTGACTCAATTTAGTCCAGATTGGCTTAAGAGCTGTGATAAAGTGATAACAATTTGGAGAAAAAAGTGAAATCTCTCAGCCAGACTTATTCGATTCACTCACAGTCGCTTTTGAATGTGTGTCGTTATTAATTTAAAACGATTCTATTAGGTACGTAATCAGCCTTTGCCTTTTTCATTTTATTAGAAGAAGTCATTAAAGTTACTCCGTACAATTTATTATGTTTTATTCAAACATTTTTATTAGAAGAAGTCATTAATGTTATAGTCCGCGCGCGACTAGTTGACCGCTCATCTCATCACAAAATAATCATCTCGCTATTGCAATCTCATTTGCTTTTTTTTCTAAACTAGCCGGAACTTTCACTTCGCGACGGCAACACGCGTTAAAAGTACCGGCTAGTTTAGACAAAACGCACATGAGATTGCGATAGCGAGATGATTTGTGATGAGATGAGCGGCTAACTAATTACGCGCGCACTGTAATCCGTATAATTTATTATGTTTTATTCAAACAGTGAGAATTTAACACGATCACTGTACAGGGTAAATATAATATAAGGGTTAGCAGTTCTTCTTCCTTCTTTTTCGTGTGGTAAGTAACTAATCCCTAGGATAAACAGTAAAAAAAAGGCAATAAATAAGCAGTTATCATTACATATTATGATAACTGCTTATCATTATGCTGCCGCCGTCTATCGTGACGAAGCTTCGCACAGTGATACGATACACGCAGATGTGACCAACCACTATCGGTTATCGTCGCGATAGCTCGGGCTGCGTATCACTTATCGCCCGGTTGGCGGTACATAGTAAACTTGGCAAAGCAGCAAACATACGGAGCTTCGGCACGCATTACTTTGTCACAAAAGACGTAGATGCGGCCGCAGCATAATTATATTTTTAATGAGAAAGAGTTTTTAAATACTTACATCATTAATTGGTTTTACTGCTTTCATTAATACTCGTAAATTGCGACATCTTAATCAGTTACGATGTCGCGATTGCACAATTGCGCAATTGTTCATAGTTTATTGTTGTATAATAAAGTCTTTAAACTGTTTCTTCTTAGTTAAGAATGACATTTATATTTTATAATATTTATACACTAGATTTATGTTGTGGCAGAATGTATAAACTTATAAAATTAACATCATACTATGTAAAACTACATTCTTGCAAATAATTAAATTCTGATTCTGATGGCCCATGGCCACATAATGTCGCAAACTTAAAGCCGGTTTATCGGCGGCAGCGTGCAGCGGGGTGCGTTCAAATCCTTAGTTTTTTATGGAACTGTTCTCGATGACAGCGGTGCGGGGAGCGAGGACAGTTTCATATAAAACTATGCATTTGAAAAAGCCGCTCTCGCCCCGCTGCCTCCGTCGCCCCACTGCCCGCTGCCGCCGAGAATACGGCCTAATGACTGCATTCAAAACAAAAACACCACATTTTACGTTCCAAACAGCAGCACAACAAAACAAAACAGGACTAAAAATAGACAGAAAATATTATTACCAAGCAAGTAGATGTTGTTTTCCATTCTCTTGACATAATCTACCTTAGTTTCTTCCAACTAGAGAGGCAATGGACGGTTATTTTCGGAACAATATACAAGGCAATGTTTAAGTTATTTTGGTAGCATCGCGAACGGGAGGAAATGCATTATGGAGCTTGTAAACGGTAGACTTATTGTCGCTGCAGTTGTTATATACTTTGAAATTGTGAGACTGTTAAGTTTTCAGTCTTTGGACAGTTTTTATTTATATAGAGATTGTGAATTGTGTACTTATTGTTAATGTTGTTTATAAAATAGAAAGGAGTAACCTCATCTCAATATAATATTCTTGTTACTTTAATATTTGGTTGAGTAAAAGTTTTCCTTCGAATCGATCGTAATGTTTTAAAATATCAAAAAATTACGCTTAGTGTAATTTCGCATTTAGTGGTCTTGATTGCAAACGTTACACCACTTAAAATCTTTACCTATTCGACTGACTGATTCCAATTCTTGGTTCTTCATTATGTAATTCTACCCATTTCAGTACAAGTCATTTGCCTCATCTAAATAATCTTATCAATTTATTCATACTTCGTCCATTTCAACATCCGATATCTTAAAAGTCTTCAATAAAAAACCGTCTATGTATCTCCTTTCTTTGATAAAAAATTTAGTAGCTTTATTTGGCGGATGGTCTCAAGAGAAATATTGGTTTTACGTGACAAATGCGATCCGTGGACCCATGAAAATATACTACGCGTTTGATATATCGTGAAACCGAGACTGGGAGATACGATGCAATGTTTTGTGTTTACATCAGGATGCTATTTTTTACTTGATTCGTTGTGTTTGTTGTTTAATTATGTATTTTGAAACTTATTTCTAAGTTAGCTGAAGCATTAATTTTAAACTTATATGTAATATCATTAATTTTTAAGACATAACCCTCCTGCGGGCTAATAAGAAGAGGCTAGCGTTGTTTCAGGCTCTTTATACAAGCACGGCGCGGTTTCTCTACGGTACGGTACGGTACGTATAAACTGCGCCGTAGAAAAAACGTGTCTGTCAACAAGCTTCCATGGTGATACATACTACACACAGCGAATAAACCGTAGTTTTTCCTGTTTATAAAGGGCCTCATGACCACAAGATACACATTCTAGCGACACGCGACTTATGACAAGCGATACGCTCGCGCGTCTCTTGTGTCGGTCCGTCTTCCCAATGCATTGCGGTTACTCGTGGTGGCTTATTGGTGACTCGCCCGTATCCGGGCGAATCGACCACTTTTAATAAATATTAGTTTTTCTTGATGCGATTCGCATGAATTCAACTTATTTGTGGACGAATCGACAGGTCCAGCAATTTATTATTATTATAGCTTTATTTTTCCACTTAACAATACAGATAAACTATGTGTTTCTTCTTTTTCTTTGTTATGTGGTTCTTGGGTAAAAGCCTCCTCCATCCTTTTCCACCTTTCCCTGTCCTTGGCCAAATGCATCCAACTTGTTCCAGCAGTCTTTGTTATATCATCGACCCACCTTTTCTTCTGTCTCCCCACACTTCGTTTGCCTTTTGGGCCCAGCCATTTAGTGGTTCGATAAGTCCATCTCTCATCCTTATATCTAGACAAGTGTCCTGCCCAGTTCCACTTTTGTTTCAAGCTATAATGAAGTGCATCAGTTAATTTTGTTTTCATGCGGATGACTGTGTTTCTCGTTTTGTGTATTTTTCGTAGTTTAAGTATACTTCGTTCCATTGCATGTTCACATGATGCAATTTTGTTCTTTATTTTATCAGTGAGGTCCAGCAATACGTAGTAGTAAAGTACACTGACGTATAGAAGTGATTAGAGTAAAATATTTTGAAATACCTAAACAGAAACACGTAAATTGATCGTACATTTATCTTTATTAAAATATCATTTTAAGATAACAATTCGTAAATAGTACCTACATCTCGCTCAGAGAGATTACTATTGTATTATGCATAAATCAAGATAGATGAATGTACTTATACCAACATAAATAAATAATATTTAGTAAATAAATACAAAATAACTTTACATTACGTATTGCTGGAGTGGTCGATTCGTCCACAAATAAATTAAATTTGTGCGATTCGCTCAACAAAAACGAATATTTATTAAAATGTTCAATTCGCCCGGACCAATAAGCGCTCGTGGCATGCTCTAAGCAACTTCTTTCATTTGTTTTCTCCGCAGTCGCTGCCGCAAGACGAATTTCGCTAGAACGTCTATCTTGTAGCCACAGGGTTACAACATGACCACGACTTTAGGGTAGGAACGTAGTCCAAGAAAACCGAAAAGAGAATATTTATTAGTTTTTTTTTTTTAGAAAATTAGCCAGGTCCTCTTATAATTTAAACGAGATACCATGTAAAATAGGTTTTCACGAGTAACAGCATCTATTTATAATGCTTTTTACTGTTTTTTACAATTTAATTCAAACAGCTTCGTTTTCTTTCAGTGTGTAATTTGACGCAGGTAAAAGAGGAGCCCAGCTGTTTAAAGTTTTATATGAAAGCGTGGATGATACTTAGAACGCTTGTCACGTCTCGCCATTTATTGCCCATCCAACTGGACATCTCTACCTACTAGCAGCTGTAGCGTTTCCTTACGTAATAGAAAATGCAACGTGTCTCTTTCTGTCTGTTTGTTGTTAATGCACTTATAACTTGGGAGTGACAATTAATTAAAGATTTTTGTAATCTATCCAGAAAGTGTAAGCAAACCCTGTTAGGTTAAATTATTACCCAATCACTCCCTTAACCGGTCAGTCTAGATCGTTGCTGCAAGGCGGCGAAAATTCCCAATACCCTAAATCTAGATCGCGGCCTTGAGGCCGCAGTCAGGCTCAACGGATTACAGCGTTATTTTTATATTAAATACGGTCTGAAATGGTCTGTGGTTGGTTTTATTCTATGGATTTGGTAATATACTTGTCAAATAAATCGACCAAAACGTCAAAATATGCAGAAACAATTCTAGAAAAAAGAAAAAGTTGAACATTTTGGCACGGCAAAATGGCGTTCGCGCATGCGTTCAGCGCGCTGCACTCCGCGTTCTATTTATTTGTTTTCTATTGTTTTTTAAGTGTAAATCGACGGGAAATGGTGTTATTTCAATAATTAAGTAGTGTCGTCATCGTATATAGATAAAATTTGCACAAAATAACATCGTAATTACCTATTACGGACCCATCAAAAAATGTAAACAAACTCGGTAGTGAAAAAATGTGTTGATGTGAAATTTTGAGTTTTGTGTGTGTTTTGTGCATGTAATCGCTGGTAAGTCATTTATTTTATATTATTTAATAGTTAGTCCATAATAAAAATGCCATTTTTCAGAAAAAAATAAGAGTTCAATATTTTTTATCAACTAAGTAATGTTACGTAATGATACGGATACCTATTATTGAACTTTTTTAATTATTGGTGTTTTTATTTATTGTGTTTATTCAAAAATAATGGTTTTGACCGATAGTATATGTATTCATAATGTATCCTGCGAAATTTCATGTGAATCGAACCAGTAGTTTTATTATAAATAATCAAAACGAATTTCTTATAAGAATCTGATAAGAATGTTTATTTATTCCAACTAGCGTTCGCTTACAAAGATTCTAAGTATTATAAAAAATCCTTTGTCTAATCAGGAACCAAAAACCATTAACGATAAGACTATTTACGTAACAAAACGCTCTCAGTTTTTGTTTATATTAGCGAGCTCTTATCTCTGACGCGCCGCGGGCGTGCCGCGCGGCTTGAGGGGTTGTTCCGAAATCGCGCCGCGCGGACTTAAAGGTTAAGGAAATAATCCTAACACATTCAACATTATATCCCACTAATTTGTCTACTAATTATTGTTTAAATGACATTACAGTTATATAAAGTTGTGCTTATTTGGAAAATAAGATCGACGAAAATTGAGGTTATAAAATTATGAGGTTAATTTTATAGCCTCAATTTTCGTAGATCTTATTATTCAAATCAAGTTCAATTTTGTAATGTCAAATGAAAGACATATTTACAGTGATTTAAAATTAGAATTTCGGGTTTGAGTATTGAAATAATCAAATGAAAGTAAGTACTCAATTTGTAACTGTCACTACAAATTGACAACCAGAGGTACATTTTTCTGATCTTTTTTTTTAATCAGATACATTTGAAACAAATTACAATTACTAAATTACAATTACTTTTACGTAATATATAATAATGGAAGAATATCGTGGTAAAAATATATGCGAGTCAGCAAGATGGTAGCGGGGCTGACTGCTTCATTAAAGTATCACTACTTGTGAACGCTATTTTCATTAAAAACTTAGAAGATATACCGTCCAACTTAACAACATTAATAACATAACTAAAGCTACGACTGTCTTAATTAAAAATCACTGAGTCAATTTAAAATGCATTTCTGATTTTATTTACTGTTGGAGGTAGTGACCTGAATATTGTGGACTCTGCAAAGATTATATTAACGCCGTCGCTTCAGCGAGTCGAGTGCTATTTGCGTCTAAAAGTGAATTTACGATGGTGCAAAGAAAAGTCAAGAAATAGGTAGGTATTTGAGTGCCTTCATAAATTTACTTGCTTTAGAAAAATCTGTCTTAATAAATACTAATAAATTGGATCCAGCTTTTTAGTTTTAAGCGATGTAATTTGAATGTGTTGTAACATTTGGAACGGGTGATTTATGGTTTCGATAACAGTTCTGTATGAGTAATTTGATACAATAGGCGAGTGATATACTTCTAAAGACTACTCTCAGATTACTAAATAATGGAATTCTTTGTAACCTCTCAACCTTATCTCAACATGATTGTTCTAGGATTAGGCTTATATTAATTTACGTAATGGATGGATGGGAATTCATAACTTCATGCTCACAACTGTGGACTTGTGATCATGACGTTAAGTCATTTACCTACCTGCAAAGCTTGGCCTTTTGACCATTAGTTTATTGCCGCTAGGTATTACCTCTTTACAGCAATGCTTCCAACTTTGGTAGCAAAATGTTCCAACCTGCGGAGCGGGCCGATAGCAATTTATCGAACACTATTCCGCCCGCAGGCGATTAAACAGAATTTTGCAACTGAATTGCCGTTCCGGAGTTGGAAACTGTTTAATCATTGGTTCAAGATTTAAAAAAAAATACTGTTCCGAACATTTTTTTTTGTTGAAACCTCTGGTCCAAATAACATTGTCTTTCAAGATTTACAACAAACATAAACATAGTTACATTTTAAAATATGTTAATTTTCCATTGGAAACGGAACCCTAATGGCTACTCACACATGCCGCCGGCTTTTGCCGCGCGGCACGTGCCACCGGCTTTTGCGCCTACATTTCCTTTGCGATGCTTTGTGCGGCAGGACTGGGTGCGCCCTGCGGCAGTGCCGGCAGCCGTGCCGATGGCACTGTGTGTAGGAGCCATAAAACAAAAATTTTACTAGATAAATAAAAAAGCTTAATACCATGCTCTCTATCCATATTTTTTTTTTTCAAACCGCAACATTTTTGGAAAGTTTCATCTAAAATAAAGTCACCACAATTTTGTGTAAAAAAAGAAATAAGTAATGCGACATCAAAGCTAAAAGAAAATTTTAAAACTATACGGGAATAAATTCTGTGGTACCGAAAATGGCGAATCGGATTACTGGGGCTCTGATTTCGTAGAATTTGTTATAAATTGTCTATTTTGATGAGAAAAGTATTTTTTAAGAGAAGCTTTGAATTTCCAGATAGTCGAGGTCTATGTAATTAAACTACCTTAGTTTGTAATCTCCTAACAAGATAATGACTGTATATATTTACGCATTCACCCAGATAAAAACAAAACTGAGGAGCTCGTGGATGAGTAATAACAGCGGCACGGGTTTATCCATCAGGTTAAGCTATGCTTGCCAGGGTTGGTCTGTGGATGGGTGACCATCTTTACATACCAAGACTTCTCCGTGCCTCGGAATTTCGGAAAGCACGTGGCTATCTTTGACAGTCATTACGGGTCGTCAGAAATCCGAAAGTCTGACCACCAGTATTACCAAGGGGTATCGTATTACCCAATTACTGCGTTGTGGAGGCCAGATAGGCAGTCGCTCATGTAAAATACTGGTATTCAGTTACACTGGAAGCCGACCCCAATAAAGTTGGGAAAAGGCTTGGCAGATTAATTTGAGTTAGTAATTT
Source organism: Conistra vaccinii (assembly GCA_948150665.1). Taxonomy (NCBI): domain Eukaryota; kingdom Metazoa; phylum Arthropoda; class Insecta; order Lepidoptera; family Noctuidae; genus Conistra; species Conistra vaccinii. The sequence goes on from OX411324.1 coordinate 3,887,347, forward strand.
ATCTCATTTCGAATAAAACTCTAAACCGTTTCTCTCGAAAACAGATTGCTTAGCAATGTAACTAACATCAATAGATACAACTTTCATAACCACTTAACCAACAATATCAATATCTTAACTTAGAACACATGAAATAAAGTTACTATAACTTTCGAAGTTACTCCAAGAATTTCCCCGTATGTCTTCAATTACGAATCGATATACGTATGAAGCTATCAACTCACGCGTACAAAGGATAATCTCGCTTCCGACTCGTTTGCTGTCAAAGTTTTCAGCAATACTGTTAGCACAATACCCTTGAACTCGATTCCAATAGCTACATAATGTGAAAGTGAACTGAATATACGAAGTTTAAGTGTGGGATCTTGCTGATCGGGGCGGATTTTGTATCAGTTGGTGAATATGCTATGTAAATAGAAAAATCCTTGAGCTTTCTTCAAGGATTTTTCGAACAGGTTTTGGTGTTCTAATTCTTGGGATAACTTTATACTTTTCTCTACAAAAAACAATTATTCTCATTGAGAAACGAATATTCGTATTACTATTCATAATATATGTATTATTTCGTATTGTTTTATTATTCGTTTTAATTTCTAGGTTATTAGAATTCCAATAAATTAATATTTCATGGAAGTTTACGATACTGAGGTAAAAAGTTAAGTAGTTTTCAATACCAGAATAAATTGGAAATTAATATTGACAGTTGTCGTGGTTATTTCGTGCACAACTACAAAAAAATCAGCTTATGTATACTTCCTGCAGCAATTTTTTTAAATAATTTTATTCATGATAATATCAAAAAAACAAAACATTTAAGCAATATTTCATTCTAAAATAATCCGTATCCAAACACCGCTACATTGTATTCTAATCCGCCAACTTTTATATTAACCGAACTAAGTTCCGAACTATTTCATCAAATTACGTTCATTCATCACTCCATAGTTGGGGTAACATTAGCCTGCAGTTTATCATGCGAGTTACAAGGCCATGGGAGTTTGACATACTAAGGGCGGGTTTCAAAGCGTCGGTAATCAAAAGTTACGTTCGTTAAAATTGGCAATTAGTTAATAATCTTTCGTTTTCGTTAATATATATGTCATGAGCCTTGCTTGACTTACAATGTGACAACACAACTCCGGCCACCTTGTCTCTGACAGCCTATTCATGTCTTTGATCAGTCTGTTAATCCGCTGTCAAATTTCATAAAATGTTATCAAAACTGGTTGCCTAAAATGACAAAGACAAATGTTATAGAACACGACCGATGACCGATTAAACCGATGATACTAACTGAAGTGGACTGTATATTTATTTGTAGGGACCTTTCTAATAAAAGACTTATTTGCTTCAAGACTTCTTCTATTTTCTTGTTCCTTGTTGAGATGTTTCTTGTTCGAGCGCTGAGATCCGACTGTAACGTTCCGCTCGACCCGCACGTCTTTTATAGAGCGATTTCGGTACCTTATAGAGACCGCTGATTTTGAGACCATTTTAATGTTCAAAATTTCTTACAAGATTCCCATTTGAACCCCTGTTTCAATTAGTTCCCGTGGTCGGATCGTTACAGTTTTTACATATTTTTCAGCTTACATGTGCTCCAATTAAATGACATAATTACTTTTACCATAACTTAATAAACAAAAAAGTTTCTAGAACATTGACTACTAAAAATTAAGGTTTGCTACATTTTGATTACTTTACACGCTCATATCTTCGGAACCTGTGGTCCGATCTTAAAAATCTAAACGGAATACAAAGTTTCTAATTAAACCCTGTCGTTTGACACTAATTTGGTGACGATATCACCATAAACAAAAAACCTCAATTTCAACTTACGTAATTTCTTACTTTCGACAAATACGTAACTTATTTCACTTTTAACATTCTTATTAGATTCTAATTACAAAACTATCTTTAAAAACATACAAATTGGAACCTAATCTAACTTAATTAACCTAATTAGAACATAAAATAGAATAAAATAAACATCAAATTTCCGCTGAGGTCCCGCCGCTAGTTGCGCCTACGTAAGAGTTGACCTCAGGGCAACATACACATTATTTGACTTTGCTATTTTCTTAATTTCTACCTTATTTCTAACCTATTTACATACATGTTATGTTTTTCATGGTGCTGTGCTCGGCGTCCTTTACATTTCTCCCCCCGGCGCAGCTCGCGTAGCCTCTTCTTTCTTCATCACGACGACGAGCTTGCTCACGGGGCGTCGGAAGGTGCCGGTCCTGGTGCGCACCTCGACGATCCTGATGCCGCCGTCTGGTCCGCAGTGTGTCCGCTCGACGACTCCCATCGGCCAGGTGTTCCTGGGCAGCGTGTTGTCGACCACGAGGACCACGTCGCCAGCTTGCATCGGTCGCACGTCGTTCTGTGGCTCGCCGCGAGGTACCAAAGTGGGAAGGTACTCGCGTAGCCACCGTCGCCAGAAGTGATCAGCGAGCGCTTGACTCGCTCGCCAGGTTCTTCTGTCCGTCTCGTCGCAGGGTCCCGTCGTTGGCAGCCCATCTGATGACCCCAACAGGAAGTGGTTGGGGGTCAGGGCCTCGGGATCGCTGGGGTTCACGCTGACGTGGGTCAGCGGTCTTGCGTTGATGGAGAACTCGGCTTCTGTCAGTAGAGTTCTCAGGACTTCCTCTGCCGGCGCCTTCTCCCGTAGTGTCACGCTGAGAGCCGTCTTCACTGAGCGCACCATCCGCTCCCACGCGCCGCCTTGGTTGGGCGCGCCAGGAGGTATGAAGCGCCACTCTATGCGATGCAGTAGCCCCTCGTCGTTCAGGGCAGGCAGCCACTCGGTGTAGGCGTTGCGAAGCTCTTGATCAGCCCCGCGGAAGTTGGTCCCGTTGTCGGAGTACATAAGTCTTGGCCAGCCTCTGCGCGCAGCCATACGTCTCAGCGCCATGATTGCTGAGTCGGTGGAGAGTGATGCGACGAGCTCGATGTGCACGGCGCGGGAAGTGAGGCACGTAAAGAGTGCGCCCCACCTCTTCTCTCGGCGGCGCCCCACCTTGACCATCATCGGCCCAAAGTAATCCACCCCGCAGTTGGTAAACGGGCGGTGGAACGGGTCAAGGCGGGCGTGTGGCAGGTCCCCTGTAGCCGGTGGCTGCGGTGTCGCTCGGCGTCTTCGGCAGAAGGCGCAGTTCTTCTCTACGGCGCGTACCGTGGGTCGCAAGTGGATGACCCAGTACCGCTGCCGTAGGTCGTTCGTCACGCGCTCCCTGTTGGCGTGACCCGCAGCGCAGTGCTCCCGCAGAACTAGGAGCTTGGTCAGCTGATGGCGGCCGTCCAGTATGACTGGCCGCTTCGTCTCGGTTGGCGCGGAGGAGGCCTCGATCCGGCCCCGCACCCTCAGGATACCGTCTTCCAGCACTGGATCCAGTCGATACAACCGACTCGTCTTCATGATTGGACGAGCAGACCGGATCTTCTTCAAATCTTCCCCGAAGCTGTCTTCTTGCGCCTGCTTTATCAGCTCAGCCTCGGCGCGCTGTAGATGGCGATGTTCCATCGTCGTTGCTTTCTTCCTGCAGATGTCGGTGAAGGCGATGGCTCTGGCAGTGGCCCTCACCAAAATCTCGTACTTGGAGAAGCGGGCTGGGTTCGGCAGCCAGCTGTCTTGTTCTGTCTTCTCTGCAATGTGGAGAATCTCTTCGTCCTCTTGCTCGTTCGTTGTCGCCATGGGCCACTGCTCTTCCGGTAGGTACAGGAAGTCCGGCCCCTGGAACCACCGATCTGCTTCGTTGATGGGTGTGTCGACAAGCCGGGTGGCGTCGTCGGCAACGTTGCTGGCTGTAGGCAGCCAACGCCATTCTTCTTTCTTACTCAGCTCGGCGATCTCTCCCAGGCGATGCGCGACGAACGGCGTGTAGCGTCGCATGTCGTGGTGAATCCAGTGCACCACCGTTGTGGAGTCAGTCCAGTAGGTTGTCTGACTGACCTCGATGCGATGCTCCTTTCTTATGGTGTCGGCCAGTCTCGCTCCGATGACGGCCGCTTGTAGTTCCAGACGAGGTATGGTCTGGATCCGACGAGGCGCTACCTTGGCCTTGGCGGCCACCAGCACGACGTCCACGCTCCCATCGGTGTTCTTCACCCTCCAGTAGGCGACGGTTGCGTATGCTTGCTCGCTGGCGTCGCACAGGATGTGTAGGTCGATGCGCTCGTACTTCTTCCTCACGTAGCATCTCGGCAATCGAAGATGGGTGAGCTCGTTCAGGCGGGCGAGCCAGGTTGCGAACAGCTCGTTCTCTTCTTCTGGCACCTGCTCGTCCCACGTAATCTGAAGTCTCCATAAACTCTGCAAAATAATCTTCGATCGTATAGTGTAGTGGCTCAGCAGTCCTAGCGGGTCGTATATAGACATCACAGCGCTGAGTGCTTCACGCTTTGTCGGCGCGCGGGTTCTTGCTCGTACTTCAGCTGGAACTCTGTTCATTGACGTGTTGAATCCCAGCTCATCTCGTTCCGCGTTCCAGTATAGCCCCAAGATCTTGCTCTCGGGCTGTTCTCCCCCCAGTTGTGTGGGAGAGGTGGCGTGTAGCTCCGGAGGCACGTCGCGTAGCACCGTCCTATCGTTGGAGCTCCATCCTCGTAGCGTGAATCCCGCGTGCGCGTGTACAGCTCTCGTCTCTTCGACCGCCTTCCATGCTTCTTCGGTGTCCTTGTAGCTGGCCACTAAGTCATCCATATAATGACTCCTCTTGATGGCTTCTAGGGCGCGTGGACACTCCTGCCCGTATACGTCGGCGTTATAGTTGCGGACGTGGTGGGCCATGTACGGGGAGCTCGCAGCGCCGAAGATCATACTTGTCATCTTGAATTTCTTCGGAGGCCCCTCTCGTTGGTCGCCTCTCCACAGGAACTGCTGCGCTGGTTGATCTTCCGGCCGTATCTTGATCCTCAGGAACATTTCTTGCACGTCCGCTGTGATCGCCACTGCCTGTTCCCGGAATCGAAAGAGGATTCCTGGCAGTGATAGCAGTAGATCGGGTCCCTCCAGCAGCTCGTCGTTCAGGCACACGCCGTTGCTCTTCGCCGCTGCGTCGAACACCAGCCTGTGTTTGCCGGGCTTGTTCGGGTTCTGCACCGCGAAGTGTGGCAGGTACCAGCAGATGGCGCTCTTCTCTTCAGACCCGTCGCACGGCGTCGCGTATCCTTTCTCCAACAGGTTATTTATCTGCTTGGAGTACTCACCGGCGAAGTCTGCATCAGCATCCATCTTCTGTTCAATCTTCCGAAGTCTCCGGAACGCTTGCCCGTAGCTCGGTGGCATGGTGACGTCGTCTCGTCGCCACGGCAGTCCCACCTCGTACCCGGTGTCAATCTTCTTTGTCGTACTCCCGACGATCTTGATGGCCCGTAGATCTTCGTCCTTGATCCTCGGCTTTCCTTGTATGCCGAGTGCGTCGATCCTGAAGTGGCCCTCGACCAAGTCGTGGAGTTCCTGGCTGCTCGTTCCCGTTGTTCGGTCGGGCTCGTAGATGTGCAGCACATTCCCTTCTTGACAGATGGCATGACGTGGCGCTGTTCCGTGCACCACCCATCCTAGTTGTGTCCTTGATGCGGCCGGTTGATTCGGCCCGCCGACTCGTAGCTCGCGGGACACGATGCACTCCCAGTGGTCTGTCCCCACTAGAAGCCCGGGACGCGCCTTTTCATAGCACACCTCCTCCGGTGTCAGGTCCTTCAAGTGCTCGTAGTGTAGCAGCGTATCTGGGATGGACTGCTGATGCAGGCGAAGGTTCTTCATTGTCCTCGCTCTGACCTTGTAGCTGCCGTCGTTCTTCAGTCCTCTGACTTGGACGTTGACCAGTTGACTCTCCATCTCTTGCTGCGACATGTTGACCCCGTTCAGATGAAGTGGCTGCGATGGTCCTTCTGCTCCGATGCTCTCCGCCAGGTCCTTGTCGACGAGGGTGATGGTGGCTCCTTCATCCAGGAGGGCGTATGTCCTCGCCTCCCCCCGTGGTCCAGACACGACGATAGGGCACATCTTCAGCAGGACTGACCTTGATCCAGCAGCTTTGGTTGCTACCGACAGGACCGCTTCTTCCTTGGCTGGTTCTGCAGGCTTCGGATCTTCCTTCTTCATCTCTTGATGGAGGCTCGCATGATGTGGTCGGCTGCACTGGTTCACTCCGCACGGCTTCGCTCTGCAACTCATGCGCCTGTGTTGCTTGTGGGCGCACTTGAAGCATATTCCCTTCTCCTTCAGGAACTTCCACCGGTCTTCTATCGCAAGTGCCTTATACTTGGGGCACTGCGCCAACATGTGAGCTTGTTCACATTTGGGACACCTATCCCGTTGCTCTTCCGCACCTGCAGTCGTGTTGAATACGCTTGCCTTCTTCTTCAGCATTATCGTCGGTCGAGTCTCCTTCTTCTGACTGGCGGCGCACGTAGTTGGGGCGTACGTGTACCTCAGGGCTCGGTCCGCTTCGCGCATCAGGAAGCGAGACATGACGACAATCTCCGGGTCCGATGTTCCTTCTTGATCGTATGCGTAGTCGCACCATCGGGATCGGAGATGCGGGCTCAGCTTCTCCAACACCTCTCTTGTCATCAGGGGGTTGAACAGGTATCCTCTTCGGTCGATCGTCTTCAGCACGCAGATGATGTTCTGCAGCTTGATCGCGAAGCTGTTGAGTTCGGCCGCTGATGTCCCAGGTTTCGGCAGCTTCTTCAGGTCCTCCAGCGCCTTGTCGATGATGACTTCCGGTCTTCCGAAGCACTGCTCGAGGGTCTTCATCACGATGTCTGGATCGGTGGCCGTATGCAGAAGGGCGGCCACAGCATCTCTTGCATCTCCCTTGAGGCAGCTCCTCAACCGCTGGATGTTCTCTGCTGCAGAAATTTGGTACATACCGGTCGTATCTCTGTAGGCTGCCTTGAACGGCAACCATTCGTTGGCCGCTCCTGAGAAAGTCGGCAGGTCCGTGTGTCGAGGCCTGGGCCTGGCCATCTTCTCTAATGTGGCTGCCAGGTGCTCGATGCTGTTCCTGTTCCTCGTTGGAGTCGGCGATCTTCCACGTTGAACCTCGAATCGCAGCTGCTTCTGTTCTTCGCGGGTTCCTTCTTCTGCCCGTGCTTCCTCCCCCCGTGTACTGAGGGGGTTGGTCCTCAGCCATTCGTCCACCTTCTGATGTGGTTCCTCACGGGGAGGGGCGGGTCCTTCTTCGTGGATGCTATCTTCATCGTTGATAACTGAAACTTCTACGGCTAGTCGCTTCTTGACCAGGTCCGCTTCCAGTTCCAGCTCCCTCTTCCTGATGGCAGCTAGCTTCTCTGCTGCCTCCAGTTCCACCAATCGTAGCCTCGTAGTGATGCTCGTTGTTGACCGCTGTGACCTCACCGATCTTGTTGGTGATCCTAACCTTCGCTGTACTGCTGTTGCTGTCGTTTGGATTCCCGATGGTCCCGCTGTGCTGGTGTATGCTGGCTTGGAGAATGGTGACGCTGGTGGGTCCAACGAGAGTCTTCTCTGACGCTCTCGCTCGATCAGCTCCGCTTCCCTTTGTCGCGCCTCTTGCTGCAACTGGATGCGTCGCTGTTCCTCCATGTCCGCTGCATCCCCTTGGCTCCTTGTGACCACCATCTTCTAAGTCCTGGGCACCTTTTCTTCGGAAATCTTCTTGATCGCAGGTGTCTTCGGATCTTGATCGATCTTCAAATTTTGCGTTTTTCTCAGGTTCGGGTCGGCACGTTCGGTTCGGGTCGGCACGTTCGGTACCGCACCTCTTCGGTTCGGCTACGGCTCGGCAACTCTTCGGCTTGGCTTCCGGTCGTCGACTTTCCGGCTCGGCGCGTCGATCCCCTTCGGTTCGGGTCGGCACGGCTCGGCACGGCTTCGGTTCGGCAACGCTTCGGCTTCAGCTCCTTTTCTTCGGCTCGGCTTCCGGGTCGGCGACTTTCCGGCTCGGCGCGTCGATCCTCTTCGTTCGGGTCGGCACGGCTCGGCATGGCTTCGGTTCGGCAACTCGTCGGCACGGCTTCGGTGACGTCGGTTCGGCTTCCGGGTCGGCAACTTTCCGGCTCGGCGCGTCGATCCTCTTCGGTTCAGGTCGGCACGGCTCGGCACGGCTTCGGTTCGGCAACTCGTCGGCACGTTCGGTGACGTCGGCTTGGTGACGTCGGTTCGGTGACGTCGGTCCGGTGACGTCGGTTCGGTGACGTCAACACGGCGATCTTGACACGGTGACCTTCACTCGGTGACCTTCACACGGTGACGCTTGACACGGTGACGCTTGACACGGTGACGCTGACACGGTGACGCTTGACACGGTGACCTTGACACGGTGACGCTTGACACGGTGACCTTGACACGGTGACGCTTGACACGGTGACGCTTGACACGGTGACGCTTGACACGGTGACCTTGACACGGCGGGTGGGTGACGATACTTCGGCTCGGCGATCTTGACACGTCGAGTCGTCACGTCGGTTTGCCCGCTGGTTGACGCGTCGGTCGATCGGTTGGGTGACCAGTCCAACCGGTCGAGTTTAAACCTGTCGTGGACAGGTTCAAATCAATTACGACTGACGAATCTCGTTCTTCGCTCTTGCTGCAGGGTTCTTCGTTCTTCCTTGCAGCTCCGTGGACCAGGATCCTGTGGCGGGTTCTTCGTTCTTGATATCCGCCGCTCGATGGACCAGACTGAAGTGGCGGGTTCTTCTTTCCTGATTATCCGCCGCTCGAAGGACCAGACTGAAGTGGACTGTATATTTATTTGTAGGGACCTTTCTAATAAAAGACTTATTTGCTTCAAGACTTCTTCTATTTTCTTGTTCCTTGTTGAGATGTTTCTTGTTCGAGCGCTGAGATCCGACTGTAACGTTCCGCTCGACCCGCACGTCTTTTATAGAGCGATTTCGGTACCTTATAGAGACCGCTGATTTTGAGACCATTTTAATGTTCAAAATTTCTTACAAGATTCCCATTTGAACCCCTGTTTCAATTAGTTCCCGTGGTCGGATCGTTACAGTTTTTACATATTTTTCAGCTTACATGTGCTCCAATTAAATGACATAATTACTTTTACCATAACTTAATAAACAAAAAAGTTTCTAGAACATTGACTACTAAAAATTAAGGTTTGCTACATTTTGATTACTTTACACGCTCATATCTTCGGAACCTGTGGTCCGATCTTAAAAATCTAAACGGAATACAAAGTTTCTAATTAAACCCTGTCGTTTGACACTAATTTGGTGACGATATCACCATAAACAAAAAACCTCAATTTCAACTTACGTAATTTCTTACTTTCGACAAATACGTAACTTATTTCACTTTTAACATTCTTATTAGATTCTAATTACAAAACTATCTTTAAAAACATACAAATTGGAACCTAATCTAACTTAATTAACCTAATTAGAACATAAAATAGAATAAAATAAACATCAAATTTCCGCTGAGGTCCCGCCGCTAGTTGCGCCTACGTAAGAGTTGACCTCAGGGCAACATACACATTATTTGACTTTGCTATTTTCTTAATTTCTACCTTATTTCTAACCTATTTACATACATGTTATGTTTTTCATGGTGCTGTGCTCGGCGTCCTTTACACTAACAATTAATGAAATCGGCCTAGTCTTTTCCCAACTTTATTGGGGTCAGCTTCCAGTCTAACCGGATGCAGCTGAATACCAGTATTTAAACATGGAGCGACTACCTATCTGACCTCCACAACCCAGTAACTAGGTAATACGATACCCCTTGATAAGACTGGTTGTCAGACTTTCGGGCTGCTGACAACCCGTAACGACTGCTTTAAACTTTAGTCTCGGTATGTAAAGATAGTCACCCATCCACAGACCAACCCCGGAAAGCGTAGCTTAACCTGACGGATCGACCCGTGCGGCTGTTATTACTTTGCCACGAGCTACCCACCGATGATACTAACAGTTAGATAGATAAATAATTAAAGCAGTGCTACCTATACAATTAAGACACGGGTGAAGGTTATCGTAAACTTCGTTAAATGCGACGCAGTGACTGTCATAATTCCGTGACAGCCCGTTAGCGCCATTTTGAATGTCAACTTAAACGTAAACTTTGGTGAAACTGGCCCTTAGTTTGCGAAATGCATAAACAATTCTAAACTTCGTTGCGTGTACGCTGTTGTGTATCAGAATGAAGTATACAATGTATTGTTTCAAAGTTGTGACAGTGGAACGAAAGTATGTGGATGAGTAGATATCAAGGTGCTATTAATGTTCGAGAGAAATTATGGTGTTAGTTTTGAAATCTTTTTAAGGCAAATTGGTGCTTTTGTGTAGTTGATGATTATCATGCCACTCTGAACAATAACTGACCTTCAATTTTAGTTGCAACAAAATATCAAGATTTAACGTGTACCAAAATGCTGTTATATACCAGTATTTTACATAGATGACATTATGGACATTTATTTTGTCGTCATTTTGTAATTGGCACAATCCTAATGCTAACTTAATATTATATACGCGAAAGTGACTTTGTTTTTTATTTGTGTTTTGTTTATTACGCTTTCACGCTAAAACGGCTAAACTGATTTAGACCAAATTTGGCACATAGGTAGACCATAATCTGGGTTAGGACATAGAATACTTTTTATCCCGATATTCCTACGGGATCGAGACTTATACGGGTGAAACCGCGGGGCGCAGGTAGTTTAATTTATTTAAGAAATTTAATAGTCATGACAAGTTCTTCTTACCCTCGAAGAATATCAACAAATTCAAAGTCATCGCGTATAAAAAAAATATAACATAAAATGGAATATCTATCTATCCTGTAATACATGATCATAAGTGTACCTAACACTAATACCTTTGCAACTATGTGTATCTATAACACAGTTTCCACGCCAAGTTCGAGGCATACACGGCAAAGCCCTTAGATCGCATAAAAGCGTTACTTAATAGGGTTTATTAAGAGGCCTCCGCTTAATTAACAGTGGTGAATGTAATTATGGTCGTATGTGTAATACAAGCTTATGTTAAGTCACGTGAAGTGTGAAATTGTAGAGAGGTGTGATGATAATTTTGCACTAATTTTAAGGCCTGGTTACACGATGCGAGCTACTGGCGTTGACAGTAGATAGCTACTGCTACTTTGGCCTGGCTTGACAGTAGCTCGACTTGCCTTACCCAGTCACACGAGTGCGAGCTGCTGGCTTTAGTCGCTCACTAAAGCCACGAGTAGTACGAGTTACTGTCATTTTGTTAAAAATGTGCGAGTTGGCGTTCAAGTCGCATGGAGTAACGTGTTGCGGGGACGCGGACGGTGCGACGCAAGTAAAATAAAAAAAATGTTGTAGTATCTCGGATGTGAGCTTCTGACTGACGCGCACTGACAGTAATTCGTATGATACGGTCACACGGTGCAAGTTGCTGCACTGCACGAACTCGCCTCGCCAGCTCGCATGCTAGCTCGCACCATGTAATAAGGCATTACTGGATAGTGGTAAATGGAATTTGTCGATGAAGAGATTGTATGGGATGTGTTAGTATAAGTATTTCATATACATGGTCGATCAATCAACTCAGTCTATCGCAGTCCATTGTTGAGTAGGCCTCTCCCAGGCTATGCCACAACACCCTGTCCTCCGCCTTCTGCATCCAGTCTGTCCCAGACACCTTTTTTAAGGTCGTTGATCCATCTAGCTGGGGACGTCCCACATTACGCTTGCCGATGCGCGGTCTCCACTTCAGAACTCGTAATTTCAATGGTTACGAGAAGAAACTCTTTTTACAGCTGACGGTAAAGTGTTCAGCGTCGCCATAGACATCAGCTGTAAAAGAGCCTTTGTATCTACAAAGGCTTTTTTACACGTTGCCATTCCAGAGACACAGTTAATACGTCTGGATGTGCCTCTTTAACACCAGCATTCATCTCTCCAACATTTTTTAAACTAACTACCTGGTACTTCTTTATTGGGTTACTGTCTTCTCATATCTATTAACACAGTAATATGAAAACATTTTAAACCGTGGAGTTTTTGCCGGCTTTTCTCCATAGGTAACGACTAAGTGGAGCCGTGCACCTAGCTTCTGACGTGCAAAAGTGCCCATGAAGTTTTATGTGAAATAAAATATTTCATTTTGAGTAAATAGTAGTTATAATAGTGGTGTTAGTTATTCCACAGATCGATGGGCCCACCCAAATGTCCTTTCTTTTGAATTGTTCGTCGAATCGTTGAGCTCCTTAAGCTCGTGAGTTGAGCTACACTATTGGACAGGTCAACTCAATCTGTGTGGTTCTTTCTTGAAAAGACCACCAGACACCAATCTATATGGCACAACTCCAGACTGCTACAGAGAAATTTTAGATAGAAAAACCCAATAATATTTTTCCCGTCCCGAGGATTGAACCCAGGACCTCATGCTTAGCAGTAGCGCTTGCGATCACTGCACCAACGAGACAGTCATAGTTTTATGAAAGAAAATAACTACCAACCCAAACGTTGAGTTACTTCCTCATACAGCTTACTTTCAGGAAAATAAGCCACGTGCAGAATAAAGCATGCCAATAGTGAATATCAGTGTGCCTGCAAATATTTTCATTGGCCCGATTGATTGCAATCCGTATCAGCTCAGTTTAAAAGCAGGCTTTTTCAGTTAAATCGCGTTTAATGGGCCGCTCAAATAAATCAACGAAGATATGGATACTGGCACTGTATATGCTTGGTACGGTAAATGAGGATTATTTTTCGAAATAGCTATTTTTTTGTAGGCAATTTTTGAATGTAGTTTTTTATTGAGCTTGTTCTACCTATTAGTCGGATTGAATGCAAAAATGTGATGTTAGCTTCGAAACAGTCAAGCAATTATTAGTTGTAGCAGTTTAGCATGATTACTACGATCTTCTTTTTTTCGTATGGTTAGTGACTAACCTGGTCTCAGAGTTTTAAAGCCGTCCATGAGCCTATAACTTGGCTTGACATGCCGTCGAGAAATATCTCTCAGGCATGCGGTTTCCTCACGATGTTTTCCTTCACCGTTTTTGAAGCAAGTGATGATTATACAATACGCACATGAATCCGAAAAGTCAGAGGTGCGTGCCTTGGGTTCGAACTTGAGTAGTCTGATAGTCATACCACTAGAATGAATACTAGATATCAGATACACACCTCTGCCTAACAAGGCAGATGTTAGTGGAAACTTCGGAAGAGGATGCCCTAGAAGGACATAGTGACCTTATTGGAGATGTTCTTCAGAAAGGTCAGTTGCGTAAATAGTCGCAACCGGCGTGCGTGTATGACCAGATGTATGAACGTAAATGAAGCAAAAGGAGTATGTCAGGATCGACGCAGATGGCGTTCTGTACTTTCTGCCTACCCCAAAACAAAACGTCAGTTTATAATTATTATGTATGTGCCTCTTCCTAACTTTATTACAGACGTATTGTGTAAATTTGATTAAGATACAAAGTCATTTCTTAAGTGCGAATTTCACCAATAAAACTGAACGCGATCAACATCTAAACCGAGTTCAAGAGCTGTCAGTGTCAAATGTGGTTTTATGTGTTGATCTCGTTCAGTTTCCGTAATAATGTGGTATTGGTGAAATTTGCCTTTAGTGTGCTGCACTCAAGTTAAGTGCATTTAGAATAAATTGTGCCTATATTAAAAGCATTACACGAAGCGAGCTTTCCAGTCAGTCAGTTAGGATTTTCTATTAAATTATTCCTTCTAATACCTATAACAAAAAATTGCACTGAACCTAAAAGTCTCCTAGACTTATGTCCATAAGAAAAATACACTCTAAACGACAATAAATCAATCTTCCTAGCCTTTTCCTAATTATTTTAGGGTCGGCTGCCAGTCTAAACGGATGCAGCTGAATACCAGTAATTTACATGGAGCGACTACTTATCTGACCTCCACAACCCAGTTATTGGGTAACTCCATACCCCTTGGTAAGACTGGTTGTCAGTCTTTAAGGGTTCTGACTGACAACCCGTAACGCGAAATCGCGAAAAAAAAATCAGCTGTTCCCTACGTTTTGACGAGATAATTATGCGAACATAAATGTATGGAACAGCAGATTATTTTTTTCGCAATTTCCGCTTTGGTCCCATAGTAAAAATTGTTCATAATTATGAGTACAATGACCCCTTAAGAGGTTTGTAATGAATAAAAAATAACGTTGTAGAGTGCAGCTCTGTATAATGTCGATGAGTGTCAACGTAGATACGCGTGGGGATCGGGGTTTCGGTCATTAAACAAGATAAAAAAAATTATTTAAAATTCAAACTTTATTTCAAAGATTTTTTTTCGAAGTATTTTCACCAAAAATTTCTAAGATATACAAGATGTACTCGTTAATAAGTAAGATGTCTTCATCATAATTATTATCAGCCGATATGATGGTGATGATGAAGGCATCCTACTTCTTGGCAAGCTAATTTTAGGAAGCGTTGAACGTAAGAGGATGTGAGTTTCAAGGATAAGAATAGTGTATTGAGACAGTTTGGACACACAGAAAGGATTGGCTGTCATAAGAAATCTTTGTCATTATAGTATTAATATTTGGCTCTATTGGCTAATAATTTTGCCGTACTGTAATAGGTGATCGCTTGACGAAGACAGCAGATGAAGCTAAGAAACAGTTCTCAAACCGCGATACATTACCCTGCGAGTGGGTGCCACAAACTTGCAAAGTATCTATTTACTTGAGCAAAGTAAACATCTTCAGTAGGAAGTTTAATCACTGCCAGCTATTAAGTTTTCCACAAGGAAATAATGCTTCATTAAAATTTTAACACAGCGGTTTAATTTTCTATACGAGAAGGGATTTTAATGAACCGTGCTACGAGACAAGAGTTTTAATCTACTGGTTTTTGCTTCACGGTGAAATATAGGACGGCTTGCTATCAGGTAGTGCTGTACTTTTTATTTATTTTTTAACTTTGGTGTAGATGAATGTTAGGGCTTTAGGAGTAGAGATATTAATTATGTGTTAATAAAAGTTACCGTAATGATTTGTGTAACTATGAGCATAATCAACCTATAATGTGCTGGAACACAGGCCTCCTCTCGGTGAGAGGGAATGGGCCGTAATCCACACGTGGGCCCAGTGCGGATTGGTAGATGTTGTCTTCGAATTTTTGGTTCTAGGACATACCGGTTTCCTCACGATATTTTCTTTCACCGTATTGACAGTGTAGCGGTTACACCGCGACATACGAACTACGCAGTAAAGACATGACGTCACACAATTCCTGCATCGCGCAGTTAGAGTTTACCGAGCGAAAAAAATAGATAAGACCCCGACCCCGACCCCCGACCCCCGGGGTCCCCCGAGTCGGGGTGACCCCGATCACGTCGGGGTCACCAATTGAGGGGTATGAGGAACAGGGTGTAAAGTTCACTCATCCTCATTTGAAAGGGAGGATCATCCAACCAGACGGGTTGTTATGTCTGGCGGGCAATTGCCCATATGTTGATTTCGGATAGTCTTATCTATGTTTTTCGCTCGGTAAACTCTAACTGCACGATGCAGGAATTGTGTGACGTCATGTCTTTACTGCGTAGTTCGTATGTCGCGGTGTAACCGCTACAACAGCAGTGGTGATGAAATTATTTACAAAAAGTAAACCTCCTATCAGGGCTTGAACCTACGACCTACAACTCGTAAGTCGCGGCCATTACCGCTGGGCCACCACTGCCCTTCATATAAATATTATGGTTTGAAATAATAGTTCATACATTTGCAAAACAGCGGATCATTTGATATTTTGGCCACCTAGCTTAAGTCATAATAATTATGTAGGTATATTTCAATGATTGACAAAATTATATAAAGTTCTAGGTACACTTAAAAAATGATGTCAGCACTATCTGCCCAGCTTTTTACAACTATGTTAGGGTTGGCTTGCAGTCCAACCGGATGCAGCTGAATACCTATACCTATTATACATCACGGAGCGAATGCCAATCTGAATAAAAAATATAAGTGTAAGTAAAAATAGATTTTCCTATTCCTCTGTTCGAAAAATTAAATAAAATCCTACTCAAATTCTCTATTGATTTGCTATTATGCTGCTAAAAATATCCCTCAACAAAATAACTAAACAAGGAACCAAGATTAAGATTAACTAACAACTATAAGATTACCCAAGGGATTTTATTCGCTCGCTATAAAGCTGAAAGAGCTAAGGCATATTAACCTTATCTCTTGAGGACTGTTTATCATTAAAGTGGGGATTAACCCGGTAGCAACGTTGTAAACAACGGATTAAGTTGAGATAAAAATAATACTGAATCTTATCAACACTTTAATTTGTTGTTTACAGGTGAAATTTTGTTTAATCAAACATTGTGGATTAATTTTGTCGTCATGCTAATATTATTTAAAATTTTAACTGACTGGAGAATAGTACGAGAGTCTTCGAAAAAATCATCTTTACTACTCCCGGGAGCTCGACCAGTAGCAAGACTGCAAGCAGAAGCGTTCGACGTCCTTCTTTTAAATTAACCTTTATGTTTTCTGTGTGGCCTGTGGACTTTGATTTAATATCATTTATAAGAAAAAGAAATAAACTTGTACGTTTGTTGATCAGTAGTTATTCACTTTCAATCCAACATGCAGCCGTTTTTGTCTCCAAGCATTAACCCAATCAGTACCAAAATATACACCAAAACGGGTTACCGATTCAAATTCCCACACCAATCACTTACTCTTCTTTCCTAGCTCCCCAAAAATATTTCCTTTCACATCCCAATAGACACAAATACTGCAAAAATCCCTACAGCCGTTTCTCAGGTACGCCACTACATAAGAAACGGGCATAAATTTTCCCCGTACGCCCAGACTCACCTATTTTCATATGCCTCCAGAATATGGGGTATTCTGAGACCGTTGCCTGATAGATTCTGAGGTTTACGCAAATCCTATCTCTTTGTGACAGTAATTTGTCTCCCCGGGACCCTTTGTTTTGTCCTTTTGGTACGGTATGGATTCAATATATTCTGTTCTGTTTTTATGCATTTGACAGATGGAATTGATGAGTGAGAGAATAACATCTTTTGAGGAGTAAATAAAGTATAATGAGACATTTTATAATCTAATCGGTTGCAAACGGTACACATTCGTCTTTTCTGTTTCTAGGGGATCGATTTATATCTGTAAGTTTATAACGATGAGCAGGAAAATGCCCTTCGTAGAAAACACATGTAGGTAGATATACTTATGATAACATTCAACTTTTCTACGAACCAAATTAAACAAAATATATACATTGCTGCTTATTTATAGTAGGTAATGGATATGCTCCGAAGAAAAGAAATCTTGAGGTCGTTATTTTAACACAGCAAAAGAAAAAAATATCAACTCCATCTGGCCGATAGCGACAATTGTATAACATCATTGAAGAGTAAATATAACTCAATTTTTCTTATAATATATAATGCCCAAAGTGAAAATTGAATCTTATTATATACTGGTCACGGGCTGACGTCGACTTTTGAATAAGAATATTTTCTTACGTCGCCTCGACGTTGCATCAGTTATGTGCCATAAGTTAGAAGAGGAACCAGGTGCGAGTTAAAATAACTGGAATCAAAGTAACGACTACCAAAAGATACCTGGCTAATTAAACAAGGATACAGATTTATAGACTTAAGTCATAACTATCACAAGAATGGTATGCTAAGGTTTCGATTAAAAAGTTTTATAAGAACGATAGCATTACAAGCACAGTCTGAGGTTGTTGTTCTAAAAACCGATATAGGAGCCAACGACTTCACAACTAAAGATGGAATACATGAATGGACAGTCGTGGAACTTTTAATTCAAACCATTGGCACAACGCCAGATGAAAGAACTAAAGAAAATGTTGTCAACACAGTCCCTTCCAGTCGTTAAGTTTGGAACCCCTGAATGGAATACTTTCTTGTCTTTCACCGCTGCAGTTCCCCACATGCATCACAACATTAGCATAACGTGAACAGGTGCGGGCGAATAACTGAGCCGTCGCAATGCGGTATAGGGGATCTTATATTCATATTATTGTAGCGACTGAGCCGCTGCTGGCCGGGCGGTGACGATTTTAAATTCAGAAATCAAAAATGTTTCAATGTTGACGTCTGCTCTTTTATAGTATGCGCGCCTGGTACAAGTCAATACGTTGCGTGTTTTTTCTGATTTAATTTTTATACTAGCTTCTGCCCGCGACTTTTTTTGCGTGGAAGTCGTAAGACACCACAATATTATTATATTAATTTAACAGCCACATTTTTATAAAACTTCTATGTGTGCTACGTTTGTAGTTTTGGTCTCAGCAGGTAAAATATGAAGACAGTCAGGACTGGTGACGCGAGAGCAATCTACGTAGACGTACAGCTCATCCTGAGGTCGACACCCGCAGCCATAAGTAGGAATTTCCCTCGCAAAGTTTTTCGTTTTTAGTGAATTTATGAACGCCCTTGTTCCAACAGCTATCACTAAAATAATTTATAACATTAGATTTCAACCATAGATATTTATTTTTTCTTTCGACTTCGCTACGATTTTATTATAAGTATAGAATACTGTCTCACGAAGCAGAGTTATTGCTTTCTTGAAATCAATTTTTCATTCGATCTCTTATTCGAGATTGGAAAAAAACATTCTATGAAGAAATCAGAACAGACTGATAAAAAATATTACATTTATTAAGTGAACTGAATCACTAGCAATGACAAAGTATTACCTCAAAATCCATACAATCCATCTACCCTGATAAGACAACATTTACTCATCGTAAGTACTTACAATCCGTAGTCCATTAAAACCATCTATACTGCCTAGATACTTATCCGATCACATCGACGCGACGTCCTAAATGTCCCACTGCTGACAAGGCCTCCACCCGGTCTTTACACGGCTCCCGATTCACTGAAACTAATTAATAGGGTCAGGAACACGGCCCAGCGCTCCTCGACTTAAATTACTGTTGCAGCCGCTAAAATCTAATAGGACTCGTCAGTCTGAATTCTACATTTCTAATAAAGGCTAGATCCTTGTTTCTAGAAATTACAATTGCTATAGGTATTGTAGCACTGTTACAATTTCAAGATGGAATTTATCAAATATTTGAATCACTCCCAAAACAGAATATATTTGGTCCCGTTTTATGATTTTTTCTCCATAAAAGCCCATTTTGTATTTCGCTTTTTTTTAGAAATGGTGCAGAAAAAAGTGATACACTCTAAAAGCAAAGTAGCATACAAATAGCTCTCATTTTAAATGCTAAACTAGGCTTGTAAATACAAAAAAAGTGTCCTCAATATCAATACTTTGGAGTACATTTAAAATATGAACACAACGTAAACGTCAGCTCGGCTAACAAGTACTGGGTAGCTGGAATAAAATATGACCTTCTGGCGCAGAACCACTGAAACTGTTACTCCAACCTGCCTTGTTGAATATTTATGTGTGCAGAAACGTCGTGGTTTTCAGTGCTTTGTATGTGAATGATTTCATCACTTTTGGATGGTGATTAATTTTTATGATATTTATTTTATTGTGTTTTAGGGACTTTAAGTTAAGCTATTTGATTGGTTGTAATGTTTTTTGATATTTACTTAGTTAAAGCATGACGTGCTTAAAAGGTTGATCTATTATTATCAAAAATCATAACAGCATGTACAGTACGACACAACTTAGATGTAGCATAGATTTGCAAATTTTCATTCATTCATTTTAATTTTACGAATGTATTTGGCTATAAAACTTTACAAGTTATTGCGTTTTCGAAAGATCATTTTCACCTAAAGCAGTAATAGCGATTGGTGATTTTGAAGTCGCACTCAGTTCGGATGGTGATCGGTTTTACGAATTTTGCCGATGCTACATCTAAGTTGTGTCGTACTGTTCAGTTCTCCTTTTGCCTTTTATTTTAAATCCATTTGAAATCAGTAAGCATAAACAATATCCATATTTACCATAACTAGGTTGAACAACAAAACTATTCCAAAAATCCTGAAGCTACGAGTAATAAATAATGCTCAACATTATCCTCGCCATACTTTGCGTACATTAATTAACCAACTGTTTCGTAATTATCATGCTATTGAGCAAATTTTAAATTAATTTACGCGCCGGTTTCAACTAATGAAACTATTCATGATTCGTTTCGAGAAAATTGTTTTCCACTGTACCTTTAAAGACAATAAATAAGGGTGACAATGTTTTGAGCCCGCAACAGTTCGCTGTCTTGACTGAACAGTGTTGTACGTCCATCAGTTTTCATTGTCCAGTAGGACATAAAGCTGTACCAACTTGTTTGACGTATTTTTTATTTAGAGCTGGTTTTACATAGATTCTGTGTTCTTTATATCGTACAATTGTACTTGTTTTTGAAGTGAAGTGAAATGTATGTAGCATCCTTTGGGATTCCGTTTTCTTGGCATCTTATCACATGCTCAACAGTCAACAGTTTTTTTGTGTCCTATATATAATGCAGGTTAGTAGAGTAGCGACGAATTTATTGTGGATTTTTCTAGCTCATATTTGACATACCATCACTCAGGGCATAACTTGGCCAGGTTTTAAATCAGCGACAATAGGGATATGAAAAATGTATAAGATGATGAGACTGCAAACTTTCAGTTAAAGATATAAATCTTTAGGTAAAGGTTGGCAGTTACATTAACAATTTTTTTTATCCCTATCCTGGTTTATGCCCTGACCAAGGTTTAGTGTCATAATGTAATGGTAAACATCTTTAGCTGAAAGTTAAGAGCCGTGAGTGGTGTGACTGTCGGACTCCTAAGTCGGGAGTTCCAACCCAAGGCACGCCTCTGTCTTTTCGAATTCATATGCGTATTGTATAATTATCACTTGCTTCAAAAACGGTGAAGGAAAACATCTTGAGGAAACCGGCCTGAGAGATATTTCTCGACTGCTTGTGAAGCCAAGTCAGAGACCCATGGGCGGCTTTAAAACTCAGACACCAGGTTAGTCACTAACCACATGAAAAGAAGAAGAAGAAGCTGAAAGTTCGTCCCTGTTGTCCCTAATTAAGGCCAGGTGTAAAGGCTGCCTGTCCACTCGAGCGGAGAGGAGAGCAATAGAATCACACCTCTGGAGCGGCGTTTAGATTCTATTGGTTAATATTGGAAATCTCCACTCCTCTCCTCTTCTCTCCGCTCCAGTGGACAGGTAGCCTTAACACTTGGCTAAGTAATCGATATTATTATAATCTTAAGTGCGGGAAAGAGATGGAGCTGTCCTATAGATCTTCATCCCTTTCCCACACTTAAAGTAATATAAATAATATTCATAGATATCGTGATAATATTGCTTTAGAGGTGGTGGTAGCCCCCTGAGTGATGATTATTCTGTTAACTCTGTTCTGAGTGGTGACGAATTATGGGGTCTTTTGGCCCACAAGACCCCATAATTTGTCACCACTCTACAAACCTGCTTCATCTATTGTCCTGACTGCGTACCAGATGACTGGCTCACTGCCACTTGAGTTGAGAATAGTTTTAATATTTTCAAGCAGAGTTGAAAGGAAATGCGGCATTCCTCAACCGAACAATACTCCAAGTAGGACCGTGCGGAATTTTTATTCGTGCCAAAAAACTTTTATGCTTTACTGCGTACATTCCCATCGGTTCGTTAGTCGAATTGAGCTGGGTATTTAAGTAATTGAGTCAGATTGCGGGATTCGAAGTGCTCTTTTGAACTAGCTCTTTTTGTTTGACTGGGAAATTATCTGGCAGCACTCGATTGAATATTGTAATATTAGGCAGGCGAATTTTGTGTTGTTTGCGGGTTTTTTTTAGAAAGGTGCTTTAGGTAGTCGGCAGTCTAGTGTTTATATATACAATGTGGAGACTACCATACAACAAAAAATTAAAATACTGGCACTACTAATGCTTAAGAGTATTTTAGAACTGTCAAAAAAATCCTAGCTTCGAAAAAAAAAAGGAGTTTTTCAAACAAATTAAATGTATTGTAAGCCGGATCCACCCTAAGCCTATAAATTCCGTTTATCCAACTAGGCCTTGGGTGAATTCTCGGGCATACATTTCAGAATATCCACCTTCGGGTGGATTTTTGGGGTGGATAAAAGAAGTAGCCCAAACCGACTATGGATTTTGCCGAGCTTTATTGACTAAACTATTGAATATATTCAATTGAATTTTCGTATACAGAATGGGAACATCATTATGGACACACCGTTTAATTTTTTGTTGTATTGTCGTCTCCACCTTGTATAACGAAGGCATTTCGGTTACCTTGTTATCAGAGTGGTTGGCCATATTGAATGGGTAATCTAAATAAAATTCAAAGTGCTCGTTACAGGCGTCTATTGAGGCGCTACAGTTCAGTAATTACAAAAATATCGCGAAACTAGGCGATCGCAATTAAACTTAGGAAACGCGGTGAATTCAATATAGGATGGCAAAGGGAATCTCTCGCAAGGACGTCTCTAGGCGTCTCGACTAAATAAGTATGTTCCGTCCGCTCTGACATCTCGTCTTCAGATTCCGGAACATCATACATACATACATAATCAGCCTATTAATGTTCCCACTGCTGGGACTCAGGCCTCCTCTCTGTGAGAGGGAGTGGGCCGTAATCTACCACGCGGGCCCAGTGCAGATTGGTAGATGTCACATGTCTTCGAATTTTTGGTTCTAAGACATACCTGTTTCCTCACGATGTTTTCCTTCACCATTTTGAGAGCAGTGGTGATGAAATTATTGACACAAAATAAAGTGCCTGCTTGGGTTTGAACCCACGACCTACAACTCGTAAGTCGGGGCCGTTACCACTGGGCCATCACTGCGCATCTTATCTGATCCGCATCTTACGTCCAAAAAATCAGAAATATCTATCCAGTAGTAATAAATATAAATCCAGTATTGCTACTTCCTATATTAACCTCACCCAAGTAGGTCTTTACTTGACGTTTCCGGATCAGTATTGATTCTCCGACATTAATATTTTTTTTCTTTCGTCCATTTAAAAACATTTAGTCCGTAGTTAGGTAAGTACTGAAGTTTAATAACAACATACATAGTCAAGACTCCAGCATATTATTATTTAATTAATCAGAATCACGAAATGTTTTTTTAAATATAAATACCTATAATAACATAAACACATACAATTAATTAAGCAAAATAGAAAAAGACGTAGTCAACAAAAATACTCATCATCTAGTTTGCGTAAGTAGGTTGAGAAACTTCACCTAACTCAGAACTTTCCTGTTTTGCGGTAAATAACTCGAACCGAACCGTGAATTTAAGAAGAGTTCTACTTTCGGGTCCGGACAAACAACGGGTATCCGAAAATTAGTTAAAATCCAATTCGATAATTGTTTTTCTTCGCAAACATTTCAAAAGTTTCCAAAAAGTTTAGTAACTCTTTTCTTACAGTTGCTGAAGTTTCTTGGGTACCAAACGCCATTCGCAGAAAATTAATGGCGATTTTTTCCTGCCTTTAACTTCCATTTTTCAAACGTTGAGTTCTCATTATTTTAGTTTAGCTTTGGCTATTCCGAACAATTCGTTTTTATAAAAGTTTTAGGAAGTTTAATGTCGTTACATTTCGAGGTAGGCATTATTATTTTTTCTTCTTGGATATTCATCCAACTGAATGTAGGTTAAACATATTCAGTAGAAACCAAATCATAATTCTACCATCGAAAAGAAAGAAGATATAAAAATAATGTATGAACGATTCACGAGAACTTATTACTTACAATACAATCAGTATTCACATTTTTTATTCCCAAAAAACAAGAACTAGGTTTAGCTTCAAAGAAAACGAATGAAATGTAAGAAATAAAAACATAGAAAACACATAAAACATAGTGATATAAGTATTAAAACATTCTAAGACAAGACAAACACATTCTGTTACTCTGTCTGCTATCATTCTCGGAGTCAATATATCAAGAATTAATGACTTGGAAATAAAATATAACGTTTGTCGTCCGCCCTTGTACTTCTAGTTTATTTGTTGGCTGATACGTTGAGATCTATGGATTTATTTTTATTTCTTTTGGAATATGGATTTTTATTTATTTATATCGCCTTTTAGTTCCACTTTTACAAATTCAAGTATCAAGCTTATTTCACTTTCAATTGAAAGGATGTTTACGAGTATCTCAACAGTCATAAGTATAAGCATAATCAGCCTATAAGTAATGTTCCCACTGCTGGGACACAGGCCTCCTCTCAGTGAGAGGGAGTGGGCTGTAATCTACCACGCGGGCCCAGTGCGGGTTGGTAGTTGTCACATGTCTTCGAATTTTTGGTTCTAAGACATGCCGGTTTCCTCACGATATTTTCCTTCACCGTTTTTAGAGCAGTGGTGATAAAATAATTTACACAAAGTAAAGTGCCTACCTGGGTCCGAACCTATGACCTACAATTCGTAAGTTGCAGCCTTTACTACTGGGCCACCACTTATGTTGTGGTAATGTCTCTAAAAATAAATGGTTGTTTCAATTTAATGCAACTTTAACCACGGTCTGATGGTCACGAATTCATCACTGCCAACTCCATCTATTTTATTGTATGTCAAATAACTACTTAATCCTATACTATTAAACGCGCAATATTTTTGTGTATAAATATTTATATATATGTATTTGTAATCACATTTTTGAAAACGGCTCTAACAATGTCGAATAAACCTCTTTCTCAAAAAAAGGGAGAAATCCCTAAAAGTGGAGACACTGGGCTCCGGTCTTGTGAGGTAATTTTTTTTAATTCACACTGGCTGAAAACCTAATACGCGGGGCGGCCCGCAGCGGTGACGCGGTGCATTCCATAATATGGAACAATTTGTGATTTTTTTAAATATTATTTAAAAAAATCACAAATTGTTCAACTTCTCAGTTCATTTTAAATACTCATGTTATTTAAATCAATACATATTTAAAAACACTACTTTTTACTTTCCTTATATTCGAAATGAAAAGTAGAGTGTTTAACACGGGTGAAAGACATCAATTCCTACTCGGACTATAGCCGCCCTCGCTGCGCTCGGGCGTCTAAATACCTCGTATGGGAATTGATTTCTTTCGACCCTTGTATAACAATCTACTATTTCTCCGTATTTTCGCCCCGAGCAGAGCTTGGTTGCTGAAAGCTTAGAACAACATGGCTACCTTAGGATAATGACATATGGTAGCATGGAATTCGTATGTACTGTACATGGAATTAGTATGAATTATCCTATACTATTAAATGAGCATTCTCTATTTTCACCCGAGCAGAGCTCGATCGACCTGGCACTGTAAGGTGAACAGAAACATCAATCATCATCAGCCTATTAATGTTCCCACCGCTGGGACACAGGCCTCCTCTCTGTGAGAGGGAGTGGGCCGTAATCTACCACGCGGGCCCAGTGCGGGTTGGTAGATGTCACATGTCTTCGAGCAGTGGTGGCCCAGTGGTAACGGCCTCGACTTACGAGTTGTAGGTCGTGGGTTCGAACCCAAGCAGGCGCTTTACTTTGTGTAAATAATTTCATCACCACTGCTCTCAAAACGGTGAAGGAAAACATCGTGAGGAAACCGGCATGTTTTAGAACCAAAAATTCGAAACATCAGAAATATAGGTAAAAACAACATTGTTAGAAAGGATTTTAGAATGGGTAATATAAATAACGTAATCTGACTCTGACTTGTTTATTTTCTAAAGCTGTGTGAAATCCCTGCATGTCTTGAAAATCTTTCTCAAATATCAAAGAATATTTTCAACCAATTCAAAAAGTACTAAAACAATTTCTACTCAACAATTCCAAAACGGCCATTACCAACAAACTTAATACAAACACCTTTGCATTTAACTGACAATGATAGTTACAGTATCGTAAAACCGAATAATATCGTTCCATTTAATGCCATCAGGTGGGGTTGCACTGCATCCTATACACTTAATGGCTATCGATTTCCCATAGGCCGAGCATATATCCGTATCTCGAACGGGATCTGGAAATCGAAATTGGGCATATCGTTATAATTTATTCATTCGGTATGGTCGGTGACTTAGGTATGTTTTTCGGTTATTTATATCATTTTGAGTTATTTGGATATGGCAATAAATGATATATTATCGTTTGTTTTTGGCAATGAAAGAGCCTTTTTCTATTACGCTGGTAAGCATTCTCCCGTGCATGTCCAAAAGGGGTTTTACGCGCGTACACTTGTCCGGATACGTGAGAAGTACGAGCGTAAACTGGATGCAACCCAGGCTCGAGTTGTGTGTAGTTATGCAAACAATATGCTCGCATGTGGTTGGCATAGCATCTAATGGCCCGCAGTATCTTGGGTATGCTTGTGTCTGTATGCGGTACATATGCACTCAGTGTTGCTAATATTACAGCCATATCTAAATGCTTTAATTAGAATAATTTTCAGTAGATACTTTTATTTCGTTACAGCTATAAAAAAAAGTTATGTTGCGTAAATATAAAATACATTGATACGACTTTTTTCTTGTTATTATCGAGAAATGTAATCAGGTTCATTCAGTCGTCTCAAATACGAATAATTCGATTGGAATTCGGGGAAATGAAGCACGATATCTGTATTTAAACAATAACAACAAAGAGATTTTGTGCCTTCAATATTTTAAGAGTCGTACTGAGTCAAAGAATAAGAATATGTAGAAGAGAAACTTCGCTTCAATTGCTTTACAAAATTCGGCCTACATTTCCGAAGCATTAGAAACGTTTATGTTATTTGTAATATGGTTTAAAAAACACTTTTAAACGTCAAAAAGAAATAAAAATATTTTTAAATCAGATGAGGTTGGTATTTTATAACTGACAACTCTGAGAAAAAACACCAAAACAAACTCAGAGATCTTCTTTCTTGGTCTCTTTTAAAGTCCATTATCTTGTTTAAAACACGAAGTTGGAAAGAAAGAAAAATTGGTGGTTTAGCACAGAAATTAGTGCAAAAGAAAAAGATAAGTAAGATATCACGATATAATACATAAAACAGATCTATAGTCACGACCACAGAACAGAAATAGTCGGCAGCTGCACGTTGTGACAAGATATCAAAAATTTCAGGATGCAGTCATTTGCTTTGACAAACCTGTATTGGGTCCATAACAAAGTTGTATATGTACAAACTTGGGATGCATCCGATACCGGTACCGATACCGATATATCGGCGATAGGCGACAGTCCTAACAGACCTCTGCGGCGAACTGTCACTAACGTAGCAGCCTAACATATTGACACTTATGACAGAAGCTTGCCAAGAGGCCCCAACATGTCCATGAAAATGTGTGGCACCCCCACCCCGACAACAGTCTGTAATCAAAATCAAAGAACGTGGGACGCAGCGAGGTGGTAGAGAGCGGTAGAAGATTACTTCGGTGATGTGTCGGCTCACGTCAAACGAAAGTAAATAACGTGAGTTTCGCTTCCATATAGTTTTCTTAATCTGTGATCGAGTTCGAATACAGGCTAAACTGAGAGGTATAAATCGAACGGCAGCCGTATGGTAAGTGTTTGTCACTCGATATGTTGGACGTACACGTTCTATGTGGCAGGTACTCCTAACAACTTAGGTCAGGCTTTGTGTACTTCTAAAATGTGTGTCTGTAGAATTTCCTGCGATGTCCGAACAAATATATGTTAGCCTTTATGACGTAAAATGAAATACCGACATCGTTATTTTGTTAGGTCTTGGTATATGGTTTTACACACCTGTGTTCAGGAGTAGCAAATAATATGTACAACGTCATTTATAACGTTGTGTAAATAGTACACATGGTATGTGAATTTTTGGACTTTCACTGAGAAAAACCAAATGATGAAAGAAAGAGCATTTGCGGTGCTTACTGGGATTTGTTCGTGACAATGATTTTAATTATTAGATCTGTTATAGTTGAACCAGCCAGCCAGTCAGACAGACAGACACACCAGTCATCCGATAAGTGTTGCGTTTTCTCATTCGGTCTTATGGAACTCTAAAAAAGTCCTAACGTCTAGACTAATGCTTAAGAAGCGGTCTTTAGAGTACCCAAAGCCAAAACACCCACTTCACATATGTAGCCAATACGACTTTCTTTCATACTCCTCTCAGTTTAATTTTCAAACCAATAGCTGCTTCATTACACAACACCAGCTCCAGCCCGTAACACGTAACACAGATAACAAAGCTTAGGCATATTACACAATAACCGAGTATTAACACAAAAGACATTTTAAGCCCGCCTGCTGTGTAAAATTGAAGTGCAATTGAGCGGACAATCGCATCAGCGGAAACGGTTTTCGTTTTGTTGAGCACATGGACCAGGGCTCAGAAATGGTGCAAATATGCAATGGTGTGGCAGTTTGCATTCGGATTTTTGTGGAGCTATGCTTCCGTGTGTTTGTTTATAGTTTAATTACGGTCTTGTATGGAGCTTATATTAACAGACAAACAATGCCTTTTCTCAATGAGGTAGGCAGACACTACAGCAACACGCATCAGCGGAAACGGGGATTCGTTTTGTTGAGCACATCGACTTGGGCTCAGGCACAGCTCAAATATGCAATGCTGTGGCAATTTGCACTGGGATTTTTATGGAGTGATGCTTAAGTATTGTAAGTATTTTCTTTGTAGTAATCTTTGAGATATATTTACGTAAACAAATTACATATATACATAAACTTCAGCTCGTATAACATGTGCTACCTGCCATTATAGAATGCCATCTGTGTTTTAGTCCAAAAGTCTCCATCAGGGGAAGCCATAGAAACAAACACGTGCACAAAATGATAATACGAACTAATGTTATATAGACGAAAAGCACACAGTATATAAAAATTTCTTTGGGATTCTCTCTAAGCTGGGTTCAGGCTTTAGCGTGTGAGTCTATCTGGCAGGCCCCAACGAGATTTATCAACAGGTGATAGGTTTACATAAGGACATTATTTTGTACCTATAGAAAATAAATAAGATATATTTTGTACCTCGACAGTTTTTGATTAAATGACGTTTCTATGAAGTGTCTAGCTAGCGGGCCGCTTATGATTATTTTTATTGTTATTATACTTTCAGATCGCCCAGTAGTGCTCGGAGTTAGAAAATATTATGTACCTTACAAATCCGAAATTTCGACTTTCTGTGAGCTATACTTTAGGAGATATTCGTTACTTAGACAAACGTCCAGCCAGCGGGCCACTTTTTAAATACTACTGTTTTATATCATACAATAGCAGTAGGAGCTTAATCCTATTATGTACCTTACAAATCCAAAATTTCGACTTTCTGTGACCTATACTTTAGAAGATATTCGTTACTTAGACAAACGTCCAGCCAGCGGGCCACTTTTTCAATACTACTCTTTTATATCATACAATAGCATTAGGAGCTTGATCCTATTATGTACCTTACAAATCTAAAATTTCGACTTTCTGTGACCTATACTTTAGAAAATATTCGTTACTTAGACAAACGTCCAGCCAGCGGGCCACTTTTTAAATACTACTCTTTTGTAACATACAATAGCATTAGGAGCTTGATCCTATTATGTACCTTACAAATCCAAAATTTCGACTTTCTGTGACCTATACTTTAGAAGATATTCGTTACTTAGACAAACGTCCAGCCAGCGGGCCACTTTTTAAATACTACTCTTTTATATCATACAATAGCATTAGGAGCTTGATCCTATTATGTACCTTACAAATCCAAAATTTCGACTTTCTGTGACCTATACTTTAGAAGATATTCGTTACTTAGACAAACGTCCAGCCAGCGGGCCACTTTTTAAATACTACTCTTTTGTAACATACAATAGCATTAGGAGCTTGATCCTATTATGTACCTTACAAATGCAAAATTTCGACTTTCTGTGAGTTATACTTTAGAAGATATTCGTTACATAGACAAAGGTCCAGCCAGTGGGTTTGTTTCTAAATACTACTCATTTATATCATACATAGAATAAGAAGCTTGATACTATTATCACCCATCAGTCTATACATCATACAGTCGTCTGATGAAGACGTCTAAGACAGGGTAATCTTGCGGGGCGTGAGGGGCGAGACGGGGGAAGCGCGCTCCTGGACTGCTTACGCTACTGTGTTAGTAGTTCGGGAAATAACTTTCAGGGCTATCGTGTTGAATTTAATGTTGTTTTAATTTATGTATAATATTATAATGGTGCATACGACGTGTGTTGTGAAGAGTGCAAGTCGTCATCTTACGTTTATAAAAAACTGCGATTTCATCAATTTCAGCTTAAAATACTAGCCGTGATCGCTTCGGAGAACTACAAGTCCCTCAGGATGATTTTGTGGATTACATCCATAGCTTAGAAACAAAATTGATGTCGATTTTTAATTTTTCTGGAAACAACATTGGGTCTAAATTGTTTGAGCATTTGAGTCAAATAGAATTCAATACCAAACCATGTTCATGCTTCCCAATATTTTTTTTGTATTAGGATGAGGATTTTTTATATAATTAAGTTCAACAACAGAAATTTCAAATCCAGTAAATCTAAAAACCAAAAATCTAATAAATAAATCTAGTAAATCTAATATTTCTTAGTCGCCCATTTATAAAGATAAGTTTTATAGATGAGTGGCTGGTACACAAAAAGACGATCTTTTTGATAATTGAAATTATTGTTTATAATAATGTTGATGCCCATGTTGATCTAAAATAAATTAATAAAATAAATATTGTTAACTTGGGACAACCCTAGCTGTCGTGACAATGCCTACACGTTGTCTGCATTTACCACGAGATCAAAGGCATCGTCCTAGTGTATATTTTTATACTGTGCTATTATGTACCTTCAATCTGCCTAGCCTTTTCCCAACCATGTTGGGGTCGGCTTCCAGTCTAACCGAATGCAGCTAAATACCAGTATTTTATATAGAGCGACTGCCTATTTCACTTCCACAACCCAGTAACTCGGTAATACTATTATGTACAGACGCCAGCACATCAACCTACTCCAATCTGTCAAATTTTCCCAATCAACATTGAACCTTATTCTTTAGCGATAAAGTTAAAAATCTATTAAAGAAATTTGACAGATTGTAGTAACTTGATATGCTGGCGTCTGTACCTTACATATCCAAAATTTCAACTTCTTATGGACTTCATAAGGTATTCGTTAATAAAATAAGCGCCTAGCTGGCAAACCCTACTCTTTCCAAACATTATACCTGCTTTCATAATCACTCAACAGTGCTACAACAAAACTGGGATTAAGAAAAAGAGTAGTTCTTTTAAGTAGGGCGCTATGTAAATGATTAAAAGAGAAAATGTAATACCTAGTAATTATAATCTTTAATGAGTAAATGATAGCTTGAAGATTGACATGGGAGAATGGAATAACTTCTAAAGTATAGCTCACAGAAAGTCGAAATTTTGGATTTGTAAGGTACATAATAGTATCAAGTTCCTTATGCTATTGTATGATATAAAAGAGTAGTATTTAAAAAGGGGCCCGCTGGCTGGACGTTTGTCTAAGTAACGAATATCTTCTAAAGTATAGCTCACAGAAAGTCGAAATTTTGGATTTGTAAGGTACATAATAGGATCAAGCTCCTAATGCTATTGTATGTTACAAAAGAGTAGTATTTAAAAAGTGGCCCGCTGGCTGGACGTTTGTCTAAGTAACGAATATCTTCTAAAGTATAGGTCACAGAAAGTCGAAATTTTGGATTTGTAAGGTACATAATAGGATCAAGCTTGTACTGCTATTGTATGATATAAAAGAGTAGTATTTAAATAGTGGCCCGCTGGCTGGACGTTTGTCTAAGTAACGAATATCTCCTAAAGTATAGCTCACAGAAAGTCGAAATTTCGGATTTGTAAGGTACATAATATTTTCTAACTCCGAGCACTACTGGGCGATCTGAAAGTATAATAACAATAAAAATAATCATAAGGGGCCCGCTAGCTAGACACTTCTTAAAAACGTCAT
The DNA here is from genome assembly GCA_948150665.1 of Conistra vaccinii. NCBI lineage: Eukaryota > Metazoa > Arthropoda > Insecta > Lepidoptera > Noctuidae > Conistra > Conistra vaccinii. Next base: position 3,919,254 of record OX411324.1, read on the forward strand.
TTAATCAAAAACTGTCGAGGTACAAAATATATCTTATTTATTTTCTATAGGTACAAAATAATGTCCTTATGTAAACCTATCACCTGTTGATAAATCTCGTTGGGGCCTGCCAGATAGACTCACACGGCTTTAGCCACTGTATACTTTAGTCATAAAATAAGGCTTGTCATGACTTCAGTTGTAAATTCAAGCTTCATTTGACGTTTACGGCCTGATATTTTATGACGACTCATTTAATAGCACTTCAAGTTAACACTTGCATGGGCTTTGAGAGCGCTTGAAGCTAAACAAAAATATGTATAGTTTTTTTTTTTAGGGACATGTTATGTATTTATTTACCAAGTTACCAGTTGCTACAATCAGGCATCTTCTTCTTCTTTTCGTGTGGTTAGTGAATAACCTGGTGTCAGAGTTTAAAAGCCGCCCTTGGACCTCTAACTTGGCTTCACATGCCGTCGAGAAATATCTCTCAGGCATGCCGGTTTCCTCACGATGTTTTCCTTCACCGTTTTTAAAGCAAGTGTTGTATACAATATGCACATGAATCCATGAAATCCCAGCTTTAACTGACGTTACCATCTTATTCCACGAAGAACAAAAAATACCTTCTTTTCCTTATACACCTGACCTAAATATCATGGTAATAGTAACCGATCCCCACTATTGGGAGTCTCTTACGAAAATTGGATCTGTGAATAGATATCATCTGATTGAATTAGTCGGTCTATCGACGCTCTCCTATCCTCCTGAGGCGGTAGGCATACACCTTTGTACAAGGTGTAATTCGAATTGAGGTGGGAGTTTCTTGATGTCTGGATACATTTTTGATGTATTCCACATTGAAGACCTAATATGGATGATGCATTATTTTTTTACTGTTTAAATATAATTTGTTATAAGGAACAATTTTGCTAAAATGTGTAGGCTGTTAGAATGCTTTTCCTCAATTCCTTGATATAATCAAGTCTAGTTTGAGTAGCTTTTTACTTCAGTACAAAAACTGAAGAGCTGAACTGAAAATTACACTCGTCTTTTTTGTCGACTGAGCTTTCCTGAAAATATTTAATATTTAGATGCAGTGCAAAATGAAACGGAACCGGAAGACAGGAGATATTGTGTCATGTTTGCCTATATTGTATCATGTTTACCTAAGGCAATACTAATGTAGCACTAGGAGAGAAAATAGCATTACTGCAGCTTGCTCCGGTCCTCCTCAGTCCGGTTCAGAATGAGATTCAATTCTTGTATAGTACGCGTCAAACTTTATGACGGCTCTGAAGGGCGGTACTCGTTGCGCAGTACCGCACCAATCACCCCCGCTGACAGATGAATTCGTTAATGCGCAGTGACTTGCCTCATGTTCCGAGCCGCCATGAAGTGTGCATCGGGCTGTGCTACAAAACCTTATGACGCGTATTCACTAAGTGACGGGTATAGGTAACCATGGCATGGAATATGGATTGTTCTTGGGCGCTACTCGTTGCGCAGTACCCCACCCCTCACCCCCGCTGACACATGAATTTGTTAATGCGCACTGACTCGCCTCATGTTCCGAGCCGATATGAAGTTTGCATCGGGCTGTACTACAGAACCTTATGACGTGAATTCACTATGTGACGGGTATAGGTAACCATGGCATGGAATATGGATTGTTCTTCATTTTAATACAGACGTTTTGATCATTAGAGGGGCAAATCTCGTATTTTTAAGAACAGTCGTACTCTAATCTCAATCTAGGGAAAACACCTCGAATTTACCTTAATTTTTGACTGTGATTGTTGCTGAGATGAGTTAGCGACTTAAATCATTGCAAGTGACCAATTTTATAAGCACTGCCATATCCTAGTCCTCTAGTTGGTAGTATTTTATTTTATTTTATTCTGTTTGGGACTCTTACATCTAACTTACACAGTATTTAAACAATACAAAATTGAAAGCCATTTAGAAGTTTCCACTGATAAACAATAAACATAAATAAGAAAATGAAAAAAAAAAATCGGTACAAAATACCTATTAAACATAAACTAGGATATGGCAGTGCTTATAAAATTGGTCACTTTTTATCAAATCACGCTGCATCTGCCTGCTAAGTTGTGTATGTAAGACAAATATGTATGACCTAGAAATGAACCCAGCAATTGTTGTTTACAGGCCTAAAAACAGCCGCACTCAAAAGTCAACAAATTAACAATACATACAGGCATACAGGCAAAACTCATTAGTACGTAAATTTAATTCAATAAAAACTCTGAGAAACACGTACCTCCTCATAATTCTTGTTGAGTAGATACTTAAAGTTACTTCAGAAAGCAAGTACTTGTTATGTACGGTGTACTTACATTTATTGCGAACGCGGACTTTCTCCGAACTTCGTTTTTTTTTTTGTTAAGAAGTTTCTAAGTTGTAATTACGTTTTCTGTTCGCCTTGTAAAAACGACGATTGGTAGTGTGATACAGGTTTTTATGAATAAAGTAAAAAATCTTGTTAAAGTAAGTGGCGACCTAGATATTTGTTATAAGTAGATTTTCGGCCTTTTTCCCTGAAAAGGATTTAATAAACATCGAAATTATTAGTTTCACTTTGGCATTCGGAATTTACTTGAACCCTTCGGAAGATCTGTTTTAATGTTATAACATTTATAACACTACAAAATACGTCAGTGTCATGGCAGCCGACGTTGAGCCTCTATAAAATATTACGACGCACGGCCTAAAGGACGTAGACCTAATCTGCAAGCCTAGTGTGATATTGCAACAAGATATTTTAACAAATGAAAAGCTGTCCAGCGCCTGTCTTTATTGTTTTCTTTCTTTTTATGATAACGAAGTAAATGAGTCAACATAAAAAACAAAGGAGTGAAAATAAAATGCGTTTAAAACATCTGGGGCAGTCTTTGGGGACTGCCGATAGAAGTGAAAACTAAGTAACGCCATCTAACGAAAATGTCAGGAATTTATTTGGCTTGCTGTCAGTCTAGGAAGGAAGCTGTAGCTCCATTAAAAAATTTAAAAAAAATTAAACAGAGTGCGCTGTCAACAAAAAAGTGCTCAACGCGCCTTCGGTGACGATGACGCGAGTTTCATGATGTGTGTTCACCCAAAAAGTGCTCAACGCGCCTAAAGAGGTTTTCACTTCAAAAATCAAATTCCATTCGTTGCATAGACCTCGAGAAAAACCTGTGTGAAAAACGGACAAGAAGTGATCTAATTTCTATTTTTTTTTCAAATTCGGAACCCTAAATACAAATATACATACACCATAACGTTGCTTGTTTGCTTAAAAAATATTCAATAAAAGAACAAGAAAATCATCATAAATTATTATTTATTTCCCCACAACGTTTCACAGATCATTTTGATTTAATTTCACGTCTTCCAACAAAATTCAATCAAGAAAACGAAACATCCAAATCAATTTACCGTACCACCCAAAACTCATTGTCACCCTTATCCCGGGTGAAACATTGGTGAATTTTCCGGCACGTAACTCTCAGATTTAATGTAATTTATCTGCACTCATGAAGCACTCATTTGAAACGATTTACGCGCGTGTACTCAACACTCATTCTGCCTTTATATTACGTGAAACACTTGTATGAGTCTCGGAATTCCTGACTAAGAATAGGGCTATGGGAGCTCTCAAAATAAGCCTCTTCATACTGCACTAGAAATATTAAAATATGTGCAAAATTATTTAATAAGCTTGCGTATTGATCGCCTCAATTAACTTACAAGCGAAAAACTAATAAAAGCTTGTAAAAATGTTATAATGGGCAGGAGGATTTGCAATTTGTTTTTTTTTATTGGTTATAAATTAAGGAACAAAAAATTTAAACAGAAACATGACAAAAACCTCAATAGGTTTTTCTCGTCAGAAATTCTTAGCCATAATTTTAACTATAAGGAATTGTGTTCCAATGCAGTGCAAAGACCTCTCTTCCCTCCTTCCCTATCAACTGTCGAATGTGGCCAATCTTTAAGAAAAGAGTCGAGTTCGTCACGCCATCTCCTCCTCGACCTGCTGCGTTGCCGTTAGCTGCTATTTGGGACCCACTGCGAAGTTATATGTATAACTATAGGTTATACATATAACTTCGCAGTGGGTCCCAAGCTTCTCCGGCAAGTGACAGATGTAGCCACTTCAGTTTCATTTAAGCTTGGCAGCCGTGTAACCTATTTCAGCAATTTGAGGAAATAATCAGCATAATAAATAGCAGCCAAGACAGATTCAGTGGCAAACACTGACAGTTGTAACATTACAGAATTTAGTTGCTCAAAGCAACACGTTAATGACTATAACCTATATTAATTAGGTTAATAAGCATGCTCGCATATTGGTTTGATATTATATTAATCGTGTTTGCTATGTAACTACCGGTTCAATGGAGTGTTTCACATTGTTTCATTGGTTTCACTCATTGTTTAATGTTGACTAAGCGGTCTATGTGGTAATTTAACATTCTGTTTTACTAGTAATAGTGTCAATAATTTAGTTATTAACATAATGAATAAATATGATTAATTTCTTGTATTTTTGCGTGATAGAGCAGTAGCCTCTGTGATATTATTTAGCTATATCATGAAATTCGAAGACATGTGACATCTACCAACCCGCACTGGGCCCGCGTGATAGATTACGGCCCACTCCCTCCCACAGAGAGGAGGCCTGTGTCCCAGCAGTGGGAACATTAAGAGGCTGATGATGATGATATCATGAGCCTGTAAATGTCTCATTGCAGCATACCTAAATTACAGCTTTTATCACTTGCTCCAAACCTCGCGTTAATGTGTATACAAGTTATTGAAATACTTTTTTTTGGATAAAGCTTGTAATGTTTGTAAAAACAAAACGTGTATCTATAAAATATGTATCATACAAATGTTAACCATTTTTTTCACAAAAACTGCCCTCGAAAGTACAATAACTAAAATCACATGTCATAACATTGATTTGAACTTTTACTTCAACAATACCGAAAAAAACAACATTATACTAAGTAAACCATTCTTTACGGTAGTTAATATAAAACACGAAATATTAGTACCTAAAAAAGACCCGCTTACAATAAGAAACAGAAATAGGGTTCTAAAGACTCGACAATTTTCTGCTACACACAAATAAGCCACAGAACATTGCTGTCTCACACAGACGACAATTTTATTTCAACTATGTGCAGCTATGTGCAGAAAACACGAAAAAATTAATTTACTGCACACTTACTTAGGTAGCACCACAGATATAGAAGCACTATATAGATGGTAGTTTAAGTTTTTAACAAAGCCTGAAAGCTAAACTGTCCATCACAAACGAGCTTGTAGATCTTTGAAAGTCGTTGCGGGTAGTTAGAAGCCCAAAAGCCTTGGTAAAACTGGTTTTTAGACCAGTTTTACCAAGTGGTATCGTATTACCCAGTTACTGGGTTGTGGAGGTCAGATAGGCAGTCACTCCATGTAAAATACTGGTATTTAGCTGCATCCGGTTAGACTGGAAGCCGACCCCAACATAGTTGGGAAAAGACAAGGCAGATGATGACTTTCCTATGGTAAACAATGTCTTCGTAATTCTTCAGGGCGACCATATTCACATTTTCTTATTATGTGTTTAAAACACGCAGCCAGTGTGAGTAAGGCGCCAGTAAGCACACAATTATAATTTCGTATTCGGGGCGCCCGTAACGCAATAATTTAAGCTTACGAATACAATTTGTACGTCAGGGGGAACGAATGAACGAATGAAGTGAGCGGAGTGAATAATTTTGTGTACAAGTGTTGCGTTGACGGGGTTTTGTTGCGTACTCTGTCACCTGTGCCAAGTAAATTACATTTTTAGAGCGTAAATTTAATTATTTAGTGACATTTACGGTAATGTGGTGTGGGCTTTAGGATTTTCGAATTGTTCATATTTTTTGTAAATGTTTGCACGGTTTAGAAGAATCTCATTAGGCAAACTAGTGTTTTGTCTAATAAAAGCAGACTTTATTGTCATTGCTCTAGGCTTAGAATTCCAGTGTGTAGTGTTATAGGTTGAAATGAAATTACTAAGGTGAAGCTTAAGTAATTTCATTTCAACAGATATATAACTTGAAACTCGCTGAATCATTTCACGTACTGTTTGATGAAACTACTCGTACATTCTACATTCTATTACAATTTCGTTAGTTAAGTTTGTTTACAAATAGATAATCTACCTTTTTGGGAACTCTGAAGATGTATGTCACTTGAGTAACGTCGAAATAGGATGTGCTTTTTAGGATGAATAACACTGTTTTTAAATACTTCAATCTTGGCATTAGACTAGATAGTCTATAGTTTGACTTTTAACATAATATCATCACCATTATTGCGATCCCCGAAGCATTAGGCAGAGGTGAACCTGTAGTACACCTACATTTCGCCAGTTATGTAAAGTTCCATGTAGTTATTAGGGGGTGAGACTACCAACCAGGCACAAATCCAGATTCCAGCCTGCTACTGCGAATTTCCGGAAGGAAAAATCCAATAACACTTTGCACTTGACTTGAGTTTGACTTATTATCATCGAAATCAGAATTTTTTACATTAAAAAGTACCGTTCCCTCACTTTAGTACCTAGTATTGAACGTGTTCGTGTAGATATTCCATTAAACACACTTTCATCTTCAAAATCGTTCAATATAAAACAAGTAAAAGTGAGAACAAATATGAAAGAACACTAAAGTTACGAACTATAGCGTCGCGGATCAAAGAAGTTTACACAGTTCGTTGACTGCGAGCATTTCGTCGCTTTGAGCGTATGAAGAGTACCCATCGATTGTCTTGCCTTTACGTTTTTATTTGAGTAAGTCGGTAATGCAAGCGGAATACTCTTTATTTTATCCTTTTTTAATATCTTTGCTTGTTTTTATTGTTCTGGTTTTCCCTTTTTTCTTTCATATTCACCTTCCTTTTACTATTATTCATCTGAAGTTAACGGTTTTCCACGATTAAGTTTGCGTGTATTTTGTATTTCATATTTTTGCAAACAACTATCCAGGATATAAAGTAGCAGATACGTACGCTGGGACCTACAGAAGTCTATAGACTTCTCCAGGCCCCAGCGTACGTCTGTCAATTTTCATATTATCGGTTCAATGGTGTAGGCGTGAAAATGTAACAGACAGAGTTAATTTTATCCGATCATCTGTCGTCCTCCGGCTTTTGCGCCTTCATTTCCTTTGCGTTACTTTGTGCGGCTTTGTGCGGCAGTGCCGGACGCGCCCGGCTGCAGTGCCGGCGACGGCACTGTGTGTAGTAGCCATTAGAAGGCCATAACAATTAAAATTCTATTGTGTCTCGTTAATGATAGTTTAATGGCTCCTACACGCAGTGTAGGCAAAAGCCCGCGCGGCACGTGCCTCCGGTCCTTCCGTCCGCGTTTGTTTCTGCGGCTTTGCGCGGTATGGCCGGCGGCAAGGCGCGGGCAGTGCCGGCGGCCATGCCGCCGGCACTGTGTGTAGCAGCCATTAGGTTTAAAAGATCCCATTTTCTATGAATAAACCTTTGAATAATACTTTCTTCCGGGAAATGTCAATTCTTTCCGCGCTTTTAAATCGAAGTGGAAATGCATATTCCTACCTTTCCCGTTATGCGAATCTACGTAATTCTATCAAAACAACTTTTGTACTATATTATCTTTTAATACCTACCTAAGGATTGGCTTCCTCAATTTGATGATCTTCAATTATTTGCCTGATAATGGTACCTTTTATCTTCAGTGGCGTCACTTACAGAAAATGCGTGGGAAGATCCATTATTGACCGAAATACGACAAAATGAGCCCACTTGGAGTTACACAATTCCAACTTTGATAAAATACCTGGTAACGTTATCAAGTCATACACCAATCTAAAAATCTAAAATTATCTTCGTTTTCGTTCGTCGATCGTTTTCTTATAATTCTGTCAAAAAGTTAAAATAATAAATAAATATTGAACCAATTAACGTAGCTTAATCGGTCTATAATGTTTCCACTGCTGAGACACAGGTCCCCTCTCAGTGAGAGGGAGTGGGCCGTAATCCATCGCGGACCCAGTGCGGGTGTGGTAGGTGTCACATGTCTTCAAATTTTTGGTTCTAGGGCATTCTGGTTTCCTCACGATGTTTCCCTTCATCTTTTTGAGAGCAGTGGTTATGCAATAATTTACACATAGTAAAGCGCTCTGGGCTTGAAGCTATGACTTACAACTCGCAAGTCGCGGCTGTTACCGGCGGCTACCACACTGGCTCTCCACAATTAACGTAATCCGCCAAAATGTGAACCTATCAGTTTGGGGGTCATTATCATCATCATCATCATCATTGGCAGCCTAAAGCCGCACGCACTTTGGATGCGTTTTGGTACGAATTTCGCTCGTGCGTACTCGTACGAACACGCACGAATGATCACGACGATTAAATTACAAGGGAGCACGCAGACTGGGAGACTAGAGCAGTGGTGGCCCAGTGGTATCGGCCCCGACTTACGAGTTGTAGGTCGTGGGTTCGAACCCAAGCAGGCGCTTTACTTTGTGTAAATAATTTCATCACCACTGCTCTCAAAACGGTGAAGGAAAACATCGTGAGGAAACCGGCATGTCTTAGAACCAAAAATTCGAAGACATGTGACATCTACCAACCCGCACTGGGCCCGCGTGGTGGATTACGGCCCACTCCCTCTCACCGAGAGGAGGCCTGTGTCCCAGCAGTGGGAACATTAATAGGCTGATGATGACGCAGACTGGGTGCGACTTAGTTCACATGCTTCGTGTACCTAGACGAAATAACAATCTGTTTTCTAATAACGTATTTTGTATGGCGACTAAAGTTTAAAATAAACTACCAGATTGTTTTAAAACTCTAAACTTCAGGACATTTAAATGTAAATTATTCAATTATCTCTTAAGTAAATGCTACTACTCGACTAATGATTTTATGAATGATAAGTTGACATAAATATTAGGAATAATCATAATATTATTTGCTTCTATAACTCTTTGACTTAACTAAATCTTTTTGACATTTACATAATAATTTATCTAGTATTTGACTAATTTGACAAAACCTAGCTCTGGAGCTAGGTTAGAGTACCTATATTTCAGGAGCCCGTGACTTCCATTTAGGTCACAATTAAGCAAGTTTAAGCAGCAAAAAGTGATAAAATTATCTTGCTTAAAATTAAATGAAAAAATAGAATAAGAATTATTAGAACGAAAGAAAATAAAATACTTTTATTAAATCAAAACAAAATTAGCTTAAAAATCGAGAACAAATAAATTAAATCAAATTCGAACAAAAACAAATAACAAATGCAAGTTACAATGGAATAAAGTCAGGATTAAACAAAATTAAATAAAAAAAATTGAGGGTACTGGTATGCGTGTGTAAGGGTGTGTGTATGAGTGTATGAATACCAATGATTTTTGTTCCGACGGAAGTCCGAAAACAATCCGAGCGTATTGGGATTATTCGTGCGTTCAATGCGATATCACCGGAACACTACGTATCCAGTGTGCGCACTCAATTAGTACGACTACTTACGGTTGTACGTGTACGCACGAGTGAAATTTGTACGAAAACGCATCCAAAGTGCGGGCGGCCTTATTCTACCCACCGCTAAGTATGGGTTATTTTGTGCCATGCTTCCCTGCTCGAATCCGGCTAATACTTGTCGTAAATAAGGACTAGCTTCATAAATTTGCTCCCTATTCACAGCGACCTTTAGAAAGGGGTTAGTGATGTCAGGGTGCTAATCCAACTGTGTCACAGCAAATGTCAGTAGAACCACCTTTTATTGAGTGTTTTCGTTTTAAGCTCACATTGTGAAACTCTGGCTTCAAATGTTTGCCTGGTTTGTGCTGAGGAAGTAGGGACAGGAACCGCAAATCAGTGATATACTTGCACTACGAAAATTGTCCTTACTGCTACGTTATAATGGGGCTGTCTAAGTCAAATTGTTTCCAGTTTTGTGCGGTTAACTGTATTTAACATCAAGCTGCCAGCAAAGCATAAGCAGTTTAGCTCAGCATTATGCTGAGTGGAAGCCTTCTTATCACAGTAATGACGTGCAGCTGCCGACTATTTCGGTTCTCTATTTTGTTTACTCTTATATTTTTGTATGCACGTGTTTCTGTGATAAATAAACCTATTCTTCTTTCTTTCTAATATTGTGGAAGTCTGTTTACAATAAATTGATAGATACTACTTGTCTGTTATGGTCTTTTTCTAGAGCTAGACTTAATCTTCTTAAGTGTCAGCAGGCACCACCCAATTGTTGGCAATCTTTGCCTAGAATGTTTGTTTTGGCAAGACAAAGTCATAAGGTATATTTGCCTAAAAAATGGTACAGTCTGCCTCAAAAAGATGTTTATATCGACAAGATTTATCTTGATAATCTCTCTTGTAATCGGAGTTGCATAATTTATATCAATGTGCAGCTACAATTTAGTACCTTATGTGTGATACGTCATTTGGTATACTTTTGTACGATATTTTGGAGAATGTAAACAATTACCTTAATTATTTTTTGTTTTTTTAGAGCAAATTGTACCAACATTTACTAAATGTTTTTCTCTCTCAAACATCTACCATTATACATGAGTGCTCCACAGAGCACTAGGATTTAGTATTAGCTTATTTCCACGAAGACTAATTAAATGAAGTAGCGTTTCAGTCCGGAATCCCTGACCAGAACTGTGACCACCTCAAAGAGTACTAATTATTGTTATTTTAGAGTCCCAACAGAACTCGCGTATGAATTAGTATTTTGGTAACGTTATTAGAGACACGAAAAGCCACTGACAGACATAGGTTCATAATTGTAGGTTTAAAAGGTACAATGTGTGAAACTTATTCTAAGGTGTGAAAGACCTACATTTGAATTTGTAACTAGGGAGGAAGGAAAAATAAACACTTTTGTAATTAAGTTCAAAGCCCTGAACATTATCAAATTTGTTTCAAATTTCCATATATTTAAGACAAGGTGCGCCCCGTGGTTTCACCCACATAAGTCTGAATCCTCTGGAAAATAGGGATAAAAAGTATCCTCTGTCCTAACTCAGGTCATGGTCTACCCAATGCTGCAATGTGCCAAATCCGTCCTGCTGTTTTAGCGTGAAAGCGTAATGCTAGCCACACACGTTACGAACGTTATTCCTTAAAGTACGAGGATGGTTCTTAAAAAAATTTGAAAAATTCAAAAAAAAAAAAAAAAATATATTGTTTACTTATTAACTTAAAAAAATAAAACATTAAAGAATCGACTGTTAAGCGATACGAAGTTCGCCGGGTCAGCTAGTTTTTTATAATATTAAGTTTAGACAAGCTAGCTTTTTATTATTACCTTGTCTAAACTTAATATTATAAAGATTATAATTATGCGGCATTGTTTGCAACGTATGTTGCAATGCGTTTTATTTTTGTACAAACTAAAATAGAAGGCATTGCAAGCTTACCAAACTTTCATCTCAGCTCAATCGATCGAGCCAATTTCGAGTTTTTGCAAGACTAACGCGCGGCAATTGAGTTTTATTTTTAAAGATAGGTAGAAGATAGATAGATTGACATCCTACTACATCGCTTTACTAGTCGTATCATCTACCACACAATCCATACGTAGATTTTTTGGAACCTTCTGGTCAAGTTTCAAATTACCTACTCCTGTAACGTTTCATGCACAGATAAGCAATTTTTTTTGCGTACTAACACATTGCGCGCTGCCGTAAATAGCGATTTTTCATACCAAAAATAAAAGTAGTTTCACAGTATTACTTTTTGTACCTACACAAGGCGCTAACGATATTACGTCAATAAATTAAACTGCGTATATCTAATGACGTTCTTAGTCTGGTTACGAAAATTAAATCAAATATATCCAATAATTTAGTCGATATAGCTAGTCAAAGATTGGCAAAACCCATAGTCGGCTCTTCATTACTATCGAAATTAAAAAAGTATTTTTTTCAAACAAACTAATTGTTTGAAAAAAATACTTTTTTCATTTCGATGCTAGGATTTATTTGATGGTTTCAATGCATTCGTATTGCCAGTGTATTCATTTATTGTCGTATTTTTGTCTCCACATTGTGTACAGAACGCGTCTCTGAATGGGTCTTTTTACACCCTATATGCAGCCCAAAGGAAAACATTCTCAATTCTTAAATGCCTCCTAATATGAGGCCTTATAAAAATGTCGTCCCAAAATAATATTCCACCGCCTCAATAACTGCCACCGATGACACCTCAAGGTCAACCGTTCCTCAAACATCTCGAAAAGTGTTCCAGCGCTGACGATTCACTTGAAATAAATTCTCCCTTACAGTTTAAGCTTTCACATCACGCGTCGCTGTCAAAATTCTCATACGTTTTGATCGCGTTATTACGTGCGTCGTGCAAAACAAATGAGACGGCTCACTGGGACCTATATTGCTGGATGGGGCGTGTTTTTAGAAAAGAGTATTGATAATTATAAAATATCAGCGTAGGTTTTGCAAAATGTTGAATATTTGTTCGATAAATGTAGATTAGAACTGGTATGTTATCATAGAGTGCCTACTGTTAGTAAGAATGTTTTGCTATAAGGAGCTTATGCATATATAAATAAATTATTCTGTTCATGTTATCTGTATATGCAATGTAAATTAGGGTCCGTGTTTGGTGATTATCATTATAACTAGAACAAAGGTTGTTTTTTAATGTTCTTCAGAAAGAACAAATGCGTAGTACTCACCGGCGTGCGTGTATGACCAGCAGGCGTAGCATGAGCACCGCTTTGTCGACGGAAGAGTAGACAAAAATGACGTTCCGTGTAGACAGTACGACGGCAGCTAAGTAAAAAGAGGCAACTGGACTTTTTACGAAATTCACTCTTTAATATAATTCGACTCAGAATTATTTGTTTCGTCATAGGATGTTTTTACTGTTTGATTGTCAATTTTTACTGATATTAAGTCACATTAAACACAACTAAGCACAGCTTATTTTTTTCAGTGTGTCGAAGTACCGTGTTTTGGAACAAATAACATTACAGTAATATTGGCCTTAACCATTTCCTTGGTAATATTAACTAAATGATGTAAAATAGGAGAAGATAGCTTTCTTCTTCTATTAGTTATCACAGTTTTGCGTTTAAAACGCTCTTCTGTAAAATCATGATTTTGCAGATAACCCTGTATACTTTGTGACCGTCGAGTATAATATTTCACTACCATAGACAACTGTCAGTCGTCAGAGTGATTTTGACAATTTGGTATAGAAAACTTTCTTCTGAAATAGTCTACATATAAAATGACCTAGACAAAGATAGTTAGAAACGAAAGACAAAGTGACAGATTGAAGAAAGATTTCTACGGTGCGATGTCAAAAATGAAGAAAGGAAATGTCACTTTGTATAGAAAGAGCTGTGTCTACTTTTCGTAGACATAGAAAGCGCATGCTACGCGTGCTGATGTATAAACTTAAATCGAAGCAGAAGGAGTATGTAAGGATCTTAGCAGGTGGCGTTCCGTAGTCTCTGCCTTGCCCTCATGGGAAGAAGGCGTGAGTTTATGTATAAACTCACGCCACCCGCTCACCCGTTCTGAATATAATAGTGTAATAGTGAGAATATACTATCTCAGACTTCGCCATTCAAAAGATATTTATAGAACAGTGTTAAGTCACTAATTACTAACATTACTCTACACATACACACACAGCATACTACCACATAACATTATCAATGAACACATAACCCGAACACATTCAATCCAGTCTAATTCAGGTCAATAGCCACTACGCTTCGAATTTCAGCCGTTCCAGTTTCCCTATATCAACGGCACAGGTGAGTGCGTAAGCCCCGCTCACGTAGAACTGACTGACTCTGAATCACAAGTGCGAGAAGTATCGCACTTAGATATGAAATATTTTTCATTCATAAACTACTTTGTTATCGGATATGGAAAAGATGGAGATGTAGGGACTGTAGAAGCGGTTCTTGGAATTTGATTGGGTTTTGAATATATTAGTTTTTTTTTGTGTTGGTTATAAAATTGAAGAATAATGAAGCAGACTGTTTTACAGAAACAACAAGGATAAGACGTGATTGCTGTTCATTTTTGTGAAGCATACATTTAAAACGGTGAAGGAAAACATCGTGAGGAAAGCGGCATTCCCTAGAAATAAAAAAATCGTGAACGTTTGCGACATCCAATAACCCGCACTTGGCCCACATGGTGGATTACGGCCCACTCCCTCTTGATTAGGAACCTCGTGTCCCATCAGTGGTAACACATATTCAAAATCCTTTTTGGGCCCTAGGAAAGTTGTCATAATCAACATGTCTAATTCGATTAGGGATTTGTTGACCTCAACACAGATAACAACGATGAGGGTTGAATTCTTAGCGTAATCAGCCTATAATGTTCCCACTGCTGGGACACAGACCTCCTCTCAGTATGAGGGACTCGGCCATAATCCACCACGCGGGCCCATTATACGAGTATGTGACGCCTTCGATTTTTTTAGTCTAAGACATGCCGGTTTCCTCACGATGTTTTCTTTCACCGTTTTGAGAGCATTTGTGATGTTTACTGCCACAAAGTTTACTGCCGCCTGGGTTCGAACTCTCGACCTACAACTCATAATTCGGGGCCGATACCACTGGGGCACTACTGCCCTTTGCTCATTGGATCCCTGTTCGTCTTTAATTGTAGTATATTTTTTGCCGAGTCCCTAACGGAATTTAAACGTAAGTAGACATAGGCACTGAAAATATTATTATATTATTATAGCACTGAAAATAGTACTTATAAAATGAGTTGAATAATTGAAAAAAAAAAAAAAACATTGCAAGTTAAATACAAAAAAAGCAAAAAAGCTTGTAGTACAAACAACCAAGTTCTGCATTCAAATAAGACGTTCTTGTTATTAATAAATACCAACGTACGTTGATAAAAATACAGATTTTGTATTGGAACTCAAGGTAAAAGGTTAGTCTGCTTACCGTTAAATTTGTATTGTTTTCTTTTAACCGTGTTTTGGTAACAACCAAGTTCTGAGAAATATGTTCAAAATTATCATTATGTTTTTCCCGCTACCACAAACTATATGTATAGATTTGGCAATATTTTTTAAGACAAGCTTGCTTCTTACATTTGCCTCTTATCAGCGCCATAAGGGGTTAAAGATCCAGGTGGGCCAGTGGTACGCCGTGACTTACGAGTTGTAGGTCGTGGATTCGAACCGAAGCAGGCACTTTACTTTGCGTATTTTTTTTCATAACCACTGCTTTCAAAACGGTAAAGGAAAACATCGTGAGGAAACTGGCATGTCCTAGAATCAAAAATTCGAAGATATGTGACATCCGCCTACCTGCAACGTGCCCGCGTGGCCCACTCCCTCTCATAGAGAGGAGACCTGTGTCCCAGCAATGGGATCATTACAGGCTGATTATGCTAAAGGATTAAATAGGGGATGAAAGTTTATTTGGGAATGGGAAATCCCTTTGGGTGCACGGCTTGTCATAATAATAACCCATTACATTAAATTCATTTGTTTTCCGTTCATCCTTCTTCTGTATCATCATTTGCTACTAAAATAGGAACATAATTATAATTCAAAATCACCTTCCCAGTAATTATAATTAAATATATGCAGCTACTCACTCAATCTTTCCAACAATATTAAATATTTGAATTACAGAAATCACAACAAAAGATATTATTCCATTGGGGCTACAGTTATTTTCACGCAATTTGATACAGTAGTTTGCAAGTTCGCCCAATTGCATACATACTAGAACTTATACAATATCCATTGCTTGATTTACCTAAAACATTGATGGATCTTCTAATTACTAATGCAGCAACGGACGTATTTCATTAGCCAACAACCAATGCGTGTAGGCATAACAATGAATCATTTCTGGGTGATGTAGGGGATCAAGCAAAATACATTAGGTTCATAAATCGTTCGGATGCGTTACGAACTGTGATTAAAGCTACATCAGGATAATAATGCGATTTTGTTCTGCTATTTAGTGAAAATAAATGGTTATTGTGTTCATGTTTAAATTTTCAGGACTTAAGGCGAATTACTACAAAGTATAGCATAACTTAGAGCTCACCTTTCTTATAAAAGGAATTTTTGTGCAAAATTTCATGTTACTAGACCCAGTGATTAAGGCTGTGCGTTGTCTGTCAGAGAATGAATGAACTTATTGGCTACTACACACATGCACGCCGCCGGGGCTATTGCCGCGCGGCACGTGCCTCCGGCTTTTGCGCCTTCATTTCCTTTGCGTTTGTTTGTGCGGCTTTGTGCGGCAGTGTGTGTAGTAGCCATAAGATTTCTTTTAAGTAGGTGAGGCTCTAATAAACTTAATAGAAAAGCCATAATAAACATATTAAATAGAGACACGCAATTGGTCGGTTTCTAGTCTAACTGGATGAAGCTGAATACCAGTATTTTTCATGGAGCGACTGCCTATCTGACCCCCACAACCCAGTTACTGGTACTGGGTAATACGATACCCCTTGAAAACGTCCTCGTATTTATCTTATCAAGTTATATGAAAGCCAATATATGCACTAGATGCAGTTTTACTAATTGCAGCCTTAATGATCTCAGTTAGCATTGTTATTCAGTCAGACTGCTCAGTAATAGACAAGTAAAATAATGTATCTAGTTAAGTCAAAGCAAAGCGAAAGTAAAGACATCACGTCATCGATTGGAAGTTTCTTGTTGAAAAATTTTCAAGCTACAGCAACCAAAAAAAAAAAAAATTGGTAAGTAAGCAACTTTTTTTTTTGCAGTGTTTTCTTTTTGGCATAATACGAGTACTATGGGAATATTTGGCTTGTCAATTGCGGGTCAACCGGAAGTTAACACTTGCAGCGGTGGTCGCTTTGTGAATGAGTGACATCCATTTTTTATATCGACAGCCCTCCATGCCTCGGAAACCACGTTAAGCCATTGGTCCCGACTGTCATTCGTAGATCTTTGACAGTCGTTACTGTAGTCAGTAGCCCAAAAGTCTGACAACCAGTTTTACCAAGGAGTATTTACCAAGTAACTGAGTTGTAAAGGTCAGATAGGCAGTCGCTCCATGTAAAATACTGGTATTCAGCTCCATCCGGTCAGGCTGGAAGCCGGCCCCAACATAGTTAGCGAAAAGGCTAGGGAGGCAGGCAATTGACAAGAATTTAATCGGCTTGGTAATTGCGTACAATACCTATGTTAAGCTTCCTTTGTATACTTGCTATAAATAACGCTTTACGTACTTTAGAGATCAGATGCCTTATATTAACAAAGGCTAAAATTGAATTTATCCTTTTAGCTAAACAGTCTCGTTATTCTTGTGATCCTCTTCTAAAGGTTAGCGAGGTTTGTAGACCGTGGGTGTACTGTTGTTTATTCTTCATTTACCTTTTAAGACGATATATATTTCGACTGCCTCGATGGTCTCGCAAACATTACTGCTGAGTATGAGGTCTTGGGTTCGATTCCCAGGTCAGGCAAAGTGTTATTGGGTTTTTCTATCTGGAATTTCTCAGTAGCAGCCCAGAGTCTTACAAAACCCTTTGAGGAGACGAGGCGTGATGTTATGTTATGTAATACTACGTTAAGCGCCATCTCTACGAGCCTAGGAATCGCAGCGATAGTCGCGCCGTACCATAATCTATGAATCAATCTCCACACAGCAATATCAATCAATCATTCATTCAATCTGCCTATACTCCATTTGAAATAAGATTAGACATTTAAATAAACCTTTTATAAAGTCCGTTCAACCGATTTTGACTTTCTCTCAAAAAAGTGGTTTCAATACTAACTGTTTACTGCAGCTGCAATTTGTCATGCTACCAACGCAATGAAAGTCAAAATCAGTTGAACGGACTGTAAAAAAGGTTCATTTAAATGTTATTTCTATTTTAACTCTTATTTCAAATAGCGCATAGTCTTTTCCCAACTATGTTTGGGGTCAGTTTCCATTGCAGTCTAACCGAATTCAGCTGAATACAGCAAGATCATCGTGGTGATAGTTGTATGGCACAGCGTGACTATCACCACGATTTTCTCGCCCATGGATATAGTGTCTTACAACTAGTTTATAACATATGACTAGTTATATTTGATTTCTTCTAATATAAAGGTCTCTTCTTCCTCTTCTTTGTTTGTTTTCATGATATTACCTATTTACTTGTTTATCACTATTCTTAGCTAAGGAACCAGTTCGTTCTAACATCTCTTGCATGGTCTCCCGTGGAACCGCTCTAAAGTTTAACTGCAGGATGATCTATTATTGTAGGTACAACGAAGCGTTTTGATGCAGAAGATACTCATCAAGGTTTTTAATTACAGTATTGAATCGGTAGATAGTCGGTTAGAATGACTATAATTATTCATTATACCATAGTTGTTGTTTTAAATCTTTGGCAGTGAAAGGCGTTACTGAAATATGTAAATCCAGCCTATAATGTTCCCACTGCACACTGCTAGGACACAGGCCTATTAGTGAGAGGAAATGTGTCGAAATCCACCACGCGGGCCCAGTGCGGGTTGGTAGATGTCATATGTCTTCGAATTTTTGGTTCTAGGAAGTGCTGGTTTCCTCACGATGTTTTCCTTCCCCGTTCGTGACAGCAGTGATGATGAAATAATTTACACAAACTAAAGCGCTTGTCTGGGTTCGAACCTACGACCTACAACACCTAGTCGCGGTTGATACCGATGGGCTACCTCTTCTCTCTCTACTGAAATATGTTTTTCCCATGAACTTATCAAAAATGACAACCATTACAAAAGATTTCAACAGTTGCAAATTCTGTATAGTACTCCAGATTCCAACTCCTCCAATTTATAACAACTCTTTGAATAAAGTCTAAATATTATATGGAGCAAATGACTACCGAATTTACCGAAACGTTGAACACGAAAAGTATGTTAGCAGAATATAAACCGAGCTTATATTTAATTCAGTAGAGCATAAAAGACTATCTGTTTACCCTCGCGTTGACTGCACAATCAATCATTCAAGCCCAAATTACTTCTAGGCGTCAAACCGTGCTGAGGAAACTTCCATTTTGACTCCACATGAGCTATTATATAGCCCAGGTAGGTAACGAAGTCGATTTATAGGTACGGCTTTGGTCAGAGGTGGCTTGCTCAATAATTTAGCCGGATAATTCGTTCGGGAGAGAGGCAAACGTATCTATTATTCAATGGAAAGTCCGAAACTCGTGGGAATGGTCTAATGCATCCGAAAATGTTTTCTATTCCTGACCCAGTTACCGTTTGATGGATCGCTCATACGAATTTTGTTATGATTTAATTTTGTACGTAAAAATCTCGGATTGAATCGTTGTTTGGACGTGTTAAAAGATTGATGTGTCGTTTGATTTCTACGGGGAAAACGTTTCCGAATAATCTTGATCAAAGTTTATTCTGTGCCATTTTGTGATAAATTATATTTATTTTGTGTCAAATATTCTGTTTCAGTTATTTTCTATGAACTACAAGGCCATTGACTTGTTACTAACTAGAGCCTTATTAGAATAACTGAAGAGCACGCAGAAGAACCTACCTAATTATAATTTAATTTCTTGCAACTAATTACTTACCTGTCTCAATTACGTCAACTTAACACCAGCACATGCTTAGCATGACAACACCTTTATGGTTAGCAGCTGCACCATAGTCACCACGACAAGTTTCTCGCTTCCAACAAAATAATTATAAAATGGTGTTTGTTCACGTCCTTTACAGTGTTCAAATCAAGTTCTTCGACTTCCTTATCTAGTCTACCTCACCTTCATTTAGTTCTAGCATGGAAAAGACTTCATCAGTTTCGAAGCCTCGCTTCCCATTTCGAAACGAGTATTTTTTTAAAGACCTTCACAAAATATGTCTGAAAGGACGGTGCTGTATACTTTCTAGTCGTAGGTATTGTGAACCCTTTCAAGTTCAAATTTCACAAAGACAAAGGTATTAATGATAATGAGGTCGGGCTTAGTGCCGGTTTAAAGGAAGAGGAGGAAGCGATTTTTACATATAATTGAGGAAAATGGAAATATAACATGATTTTTTTTTGTTACAGGAAATACAAATCATTCATTGTAATGATTCGATTATAGATTGTTGCTACTGCTACACATTCGCAATAGTTATTAATCAATGCCGAGTATTGCGTACCGGTACCTATTTACCATATATAATGTTGTTACAATTGCAGTTTGTATTTCCTGTGCGTGTCCCAAATAAAATATTTTTCTTTCTTTCTTTCTTTCTTTCTTTCTTTCTATATAAAGGTTGGGTCACTGGACACTCAAACCATTGTAGAGAAAAAACCACAAGATATGTGTATAATTTTTACATCTTCATCTAGTAATAGAATTGGATCAAAAAAGATTTAAGGTTAAATTCAGTTTGACATACATCTTCAGAAGATCTTCAGACATTCATGGTACAGAGTAAGAATATTTGGCAACTATATTAATTTCCCATTCAATCTAATAGTTGCGCCAATAACTTGTTACTTCCGTCAAGGAATAAGCCCAAAAGGATTACAAGGGACCTTGTGGGTTTAAGCTTCAATAAATATGTATAACTGGGACAGTCATTAATGTGGTATTGCGTCATAACTAGATACAGATACGAGTAGTGACATCAGTAAAGTTGATAAACAACACATAACATAAAATCACGCCCGTTTCCGCCAAAGGGTTAGGCAGAGATGTACTCATTCATTCAGCCGAAAGACGTGCAGTGGACGCTGGACATAGACCTCCCCCAAGCACTGCCACTTCGACCGGTTCTGTGCTTCCCGCATCCAGCGGATTCCTGCGGCCTTCACAAGGTCTTCGGTCTACCTTGTGGGAGGCGAAGGTAACCGCCATAGCCCGAAGTATTGCCAAACTGAAATGGCAATGGTCAGGGCACATTGGTCGCAGAACAGATGGCCGATGGGGCCGAAAGGTTCTGGAATAGCGACCGCGTACCGGAGGACGTAAAGTTGGCAGGCATATGGTGCTGGTAGGGAAAAATGAGAAACAACGAATACACAACGATCCTTTTTATTTTAGGAAATTTCACAATAAAAGTCTTGATTGGATCTTATCCATAAACGGCAATATGCACAGCAAATATTATACTAAAACCTTAACCTAATTAAACCAAACAAACTTATGATTTTAAATCCATACAAATATTTACAATAGCCCTTATACATGAACGAATTTTAACTGAAGCTTTAACTTAACCTATTGAGTACTTCATACGGTAACCATTTATTATATTTTTAATAAAAAACCTTGATTTTTGTGCTTTGTCAGTTTAGGATCGAACAGATTGGTATTGAAGCCAAAAAAATAAGTTCACGAATAAGGGCGAACTTTTTTACAATATTGTCCAAAATTCATACCGAACCGTGGCTAAAATTGAAAATTAAAGTGAACTAAATTCGATACCCTGTTTACGAAAGGACCTTTGCATCCTTTCTTGAAACACGAAGTAAGCATAAGATTAAAAAATATTTTCAGAATATGACACTCAATTTTGACTATGAGAGATATTTTTTTATTTGGGTTTCGAAATAATATTAGTTGATATTATTTTAGAGTATTCCATTTCGTTGTCTGTAATTTGATTGATAAACAATTTATGACTAAATAAAGAAATACTAAGATAAATTTTGTCTAACAATGCTTTTGATTATTCTGAGTGTCGAATCTTTATTATTTCAAATTTAGCTTTATTATAGTAAACAATTTTTAACTTTGTACAGGTTATACGTATATCGTCTTTGGAAATAATTACATCTAAACAAAATATTGCATTTTGATTCAATTTAACCATTGTAAGTATTAAAATTAAACTAAAACAAATGGGCTATAATATTTTTAAGCTAAAACTTTTCATCCATGTCCATATTAATATTTATTGTATAGAAGCAAATGACAATATTTTATATTTTTAAAACATCAAACGAGCCGTTATCCTTGTAACAAAAAATCATGTTCTTCAGCAAAAAACACATAAGCTTATTCTTAAAAAAAAATTAATGATTGATTTCAGTATTCGACAAACCATTTGGGAGTTAGCTTTTTCTCAAAACATTGGTTGTCATCTGCTTCAAGTATTATGATAACTAAAAGCAACTCCAATTAACTCTATACAATAAAAATGCAGCTTGTATTATAGTCCAACATTCACTTTCAAAACATTAATTAATTGGAATTAAAACTGTAACAAAAAATTATATCTATACAGACTCAAACACACATTCAACGATTACCACTCACGATTCTTTTCATATTATGTCCCTTTTTAGGCCCATGACCACACCGCTAACTACCAACATAGTCTGTACATTTTCTTTCAAAGAAACATTATTTATTTACATATTAAAACTTTGGTTTACGCCATGAAAAATATTATCGAAATTACCCAATCCATACACCAAGATTTATTATCTATTTTTTTATTTTCAATTATTTTTTTGTTGCTTTCAAACACGCACGTACCTTAGTGTATTACACGTAAAGCTATTTTTTTTTCTGCATGACAATACAAAACGGTGTACCTAAAGCTGTTCCTTCATTAAACCTATTTGGTTTGGTTTTGGTTACTTTGGTTATGACTAGAACTATATGGAATGTGTCAGTAACAATAAGCCTTACTTCTATTTCAGAAAATTATGCTGAGAATGTCCATTGATATTGAGAAAAAAGTGTATGACGTCATACGAGGACGACTATCAAACGTCATATTAAGGTTGTCAATTAGACTATGTCTTTTCATGAGACATACTTGGATGATAAAGTAAAACAAAGTTGTATTATTAGATATTTTCATATGAACGAAATATTAATGCTGACGTGTCTATGAGTCGTCGAGAAATGGAACTAGCACTGATAAACAAGCCAGCGTAAGTGCCATAAAGAAGTTCACCTCTGAAAGAGAAAAATACAAAACATATAAAAACAGTTTCATTAAATACAGAGCAAAATTATAAAACTTTTGTTGTGGTATTGCTTTTCAAAACGAGAAATATGGGATTATCGTAATATGTTTGGTTAATTAAACACACAATAATTAACAAAATAGTGGTTGATTACTTTGTGAAATTTTCTGAATATTAATGTTTAATCTGGCTAAAGCAGTTGTTTGACTTTCATTGTAAATATTTACTGGTAATTTCGATATGAGCTGATTCACAGTAAATAAAATTAATTTACTTTTTGAAACCCTATACCGCTTTAGTAGTTTAAAATTACAGTGAAAATGAGAGGTAGTAAAATGGAAAATAGTAAAAAAGAGAATGAAGATAAACTACCTCTAGAACTAACTGCTGCTGCAAGCTGCATGTCTGCTGCAGTGGGCATCTCAGGAGTGGTGCTTATAGGTCCTGAAGACAAAAAATTCAATGAAATAATAATATAATTTATAAAACATATAATATAGTTTAAACACAAAATTGAACGTTGTAACTCTAGGTAGAAGAATCGTTTACGTCAATTACTAAAGCAATTGCATTATTTCGTGTAGATTGCGAGAACGCTTACCATCAAGTTACCGTTTACGTACCGAGACTGTTACATTCTTAGTTTATGTAGGGAAAATTGCTACGAAGTTTATTAAACATAGCAGTTTATTGCGCAATTGTTTGAGAATTACGCGATTTATTGTAGCAATATTAAGTATTGGCTTAAATAAATAGTAAAAATGGTTGTGGTTTACATGGATGACTTCATAGTGCTCTGATAAAAACTTAACACATTTTTTAGAGATTTATCATTTTTAATGTACTTTTGATGGCATTTTCTACTGGCAATAAGTTACATTATTCCTTCTCAACTCTCATACTCCATTGCAAGCCATAATAAGCCTCTCTTGCATTATGCTAAATTATGTTTTGCATCTTGTATCCTTAAATTCTCTATTAATCAATCTGTCCTTCCCAACTATGTTGGAGTCGGCTTCCAGTCTAACCGGATGCAGCTGAATACCAGTATTTTACATGGAGTGACTGCCTATCTGACCTCCACAACCCAGTAACCGGGTAATACGATACCCCTTGGAGACTGGTGTCAAACTTTCGGGCTTCTGACGACTCGTAACGACTGTCAATGATCCACGTATGACAGCCGGGACCAACGGCTTAACGTGGTTTCTGAGGCCCGGAGGAGTCGCGGTATGTAAAGATGGTCACCCATTCACTGACCAACCCCGGCTAGCGTAGCTTAACCTGATGGATCGACTCATGCGGCTGTTATTGCTTATCCACGAGCTCCTACCTTAAATTCTGTATGCAAGTGTAATTTAACAGTATCGTTAGCCTATCTCGCTGCTGGACGCGAGTTGACTTCATAGTAACATTTTTCGTAATTAAATCACCCGTTTCGAGTACAAAAATAGTTTGGAAAATCCAAAAGTGCACGCCTCATACATAACACTCATTCATAAACGAAAAAGAATTTCAAAACATAGTTTCTAACAAAAATTAACAATTTATAACCTTTCATGAAGTCGTAATGTCAAAGACTGACAAAGATATTTACTTGGCGGTTGCTAGGCAACATCAAGACCAAGGTTGAAAATATTTAGATAAAGATATTATATTTTAGTTAGTATTTTATTAATTATAATTAAACTACTTTGAATAAAAGAGCCATTTTCAATAGGGTTCCTTCTACGGCTGAAACAAATGTATAAAAAAAAATTGACTCAATTAATTGATTTTATCGCAAGCTACAATGTTTTCAGGGTTCATAAATTGACGGACAGGAATTTTTTTTCAACTATTTTGATGCTTTTTCCATTTCTGCTGCATTAAATCAATTGTTAAAAAGTACAGTATTAATCTCCATTTAATCATATATACAATGGTATATAAATTAAGTAGGTTCTGTGTACTAGCAGGAGTGTAACAATAAAAACAGTTACAGAAATGGGGCAAAAAAATTTTTTTTTCGATCGTAGAGCACACACTCTAATGCTTCGCATTAAGAGTCGTGCAAAATATTTCGTAACTTAATTCATTTTTGGGACACGGGTGAAATTCATTGCAAAGCTTTGTTTGTTATATTATTTTACTGGCATTATATCATTCTTGTGCATGCAGAATTTCAGACAATGTTTTTGTTGGTCTAGTCTAGACAAAATCATACAGAGTTTGAAAATTCTTAATATTACTATTTATGACTCGCAATTATTTATAACATAGCATCACATCACGGTTGTAATCTCCGAAGGGATAGGCAGAGGTGTACCTGTAGTACATCCTATCCATATACTGAGATTTTTTAAATGAAAACTTTTAGCGGCGTTTTTTTGGGATGGGTAAAAAATGATAAACTCGCGTCAGGACATGTGACCTGATCGAAAATTCGTAAGACGTTCAAGTTTTTGTTGACAGCGCACTCTGTTTTTTATTTTTTTTAATACACACAGAGCTACAGCTTTCGTTCTTGTACTGGCAGCAAGCCACATAAATTCCTGACATTTTCGTTAAATGGCGTTACTTAGTTTTCACTTCAATCGGCAGTCCCAGACTACCTCGTTTTTTAATATATTTTTTATACAATTTATAACTCAAAGCTATATTCATCACACACTCCAGCTTTGTTGTAATTCCGATCATGTTCCCACCAAAAGTAAATAAAAACCAAAATGTGAAAAAACGCCCCAAGCGACATCCAATAGTTTGTCAACAGTAAATTGGTCGCGTACCCTCGAGACGTTACTATCGATGTGACTAACTAAAAAAACTCTATTCATCATAATCCATCTTTCAATGTCCAATCTAAAAACATTTTTAGGAGGTAAAACTTCCAGCGCTTGTTGACTTTTCATTAGGATCATAAGGAACAAACGCAGAGAAAAAATGTTTAAGCGCCCACCGATATTCTATTAAGCGCATTTACCCCCCACAATGGACTTAACGAAGCATAAAATTATTCACGAGGACTGTAGGAAACGTTCGTCTCATGTACTTTAGATAGCTGTGTACACAAACTTTCTACTGATAAAAAGCTTAGAATGCCCCTCTCGAAAATTATTCCGCAAAATTGTTATTTTCATGGCTGCCGTTAAAAAATATAGGTACCATTCCTTATTCTTTGCGCTCCTAGAGGGGCACAATAATGACGTCCGTAGACTTATAAAGCGGTTAAGTTGCTTTTTTAAATAAATAAACAGCTTTTGAGCCACTTTGTTGTTATTTTTTTGTATTTTTTTTTCATATTTTTTTGTCATCTTCTTTAAAATTTTAATGTGATTATTAAGAACGTCCTCGTTCTTTTAATACGAAAATGTGTTTTTTTTTTACCATCTATAAATAGTTTTTTAAACTCTAGCTACTTACATAGTCATGTTACAGAGTACCTAATTAGCCTCTGTGTTAAATAAAGCAAATTCTACCAGTAGTAGGTACCTACACAATTCAGTTGACAGATTTATTCTAAAACTGTATTGTACTATATTACATGCACGCGCACGCTGCGAGTGTGAACGACTTGAATAGAAAATCAATTTATCAATTTTGTCACAGCATAAAAGCATATTTATTATAGTCAAACGAAACTATTTTGTAGCAGAACGGCGAATCAAAGGGAATAGAGCTATTCGAAAGAATTTTCCACTGGAAATGTTATTCGAATCTTGATTATTCCATTGAGCACTATTATGCAAATTAAAAACATTTAGAATTCACTCGGTCACCGTTGAGTGCTAAAACATTTTTCGCGTATATTTTAAATCGGATGATGCCGGCTTTTTGAGTGTACAAAACATTTTAGGTTATAATTGCATTTTAATTTTCATGCACGTTTTGATGTCACTATATTACCTAGGTATTATTCGCTGCTTTTAATTGTTAGGAATGATAATAATACGACATTCGATGTAAATTTTCTACCTTTTGATTTCCATCAATTTTAACATACATTTTAGGCAATAGAACTTACAGGCTTTTTTTCTACGAGTATAACATGTTCCAGCCTAAAAAGTTAAGTAGTACTTATAGGTATACCGCGTTCGCGATTTAGTTTCCAAACATTCTAAACAAATGTGTGTTTTTCAAAAACCACTTTAAAGCTTACTCATACTCATAAAGTTCAGTTTACGCCACAACTTCACTCATTTTTATATGAATTCTTCAATAGTACCTACTAGTCATTCTCAATCAACTTAATTGACAACAACATAAAGTTGCCAAATTACATCAATTGAAACCAAGGATTTTGAATATACATTAGGTACGTAAGTCAAGGCTGTAGTAAAATAAGGGCTGTAATGTTACCTGGATAATAAATAGCTTCTTTTCTCACGGCGTATTTCGCTTGTGGTATTCTTAGTGTGCAGATGAATTCTGCTGGCGAAGGTAGGTCCACATCATTGAGGGTCACGGAAGACACTGCCGAGTATCTTCCATTGACTATATGTACTCTGTGATCCACTCCTTGTAGATGCCTGCGTAAAAAAAAAAACAAGAAAATGGTGTTAAAATCAAAAGTTTTTGATAAAGTGTATTTTTAAAAAAGTAACATGGTTGGGTACTTGTAATCCATGAGCATGTTGATGTTAAATAAATAATTTTTCTAGAGTGTAAGTCTTTAGAACTCGCTCTATTAAAATTTTATTATATTTCTTTTCAAAATATCAGAATAGTTATCGACATAAACAGCAGTGAAATTCATTAATTTATATCTGCTCGCAACTAAATAAAATAATATGTTGAGTTTTTTGTGTTGTGTTTTTCCATTAGGAATTTCTCAATAGCAGCCCAGAGTCTGGCTCAGATCAGATTTGTGCCCGGTTGCTGGCAATAGGCTCGCCCCCTATAACATGGGACTTAAACATAACTGGCGAAATGTGGGTGTACCTACTATGGGTACATCTCTGCCTAACCCTTCAAGGAAACAATGCGTGATGTTATGTTATGTTAAAATAAAATTCATTTATTTAAATTAGGCTAAAATGAGCACTTTTTGAACGTTACATTACATTATTACCCGTACCACCCGCCCTGCACAACAACAAAAACAATTTTGTTAGCTTTTGCAGCCCGATTTTTATTAATTATAAAGGCGAGCTTATAATGTATTCCAATATTATCAACCAAAACCAAAGAAATTCAACTTAAGGAAGAAAAAAACTATGGGATTTATGAAATTAAAATGAGTTACAACACTTTGCTAAAAAAACAGTGCCAAAATGTCTGCTCTTCAGATTCGAAGGTTTTTCACAGCAACCCATCATCTATACTTAAATAGCCCTATTACATTATTATAACGGTCCTTTTATATTTAATCCTGATATATTATTATCCATACTTTACCCGGGCGCGACTATAAATTTCGGGTTAATGCCGCCCAACTCAACTGGGACTAATATTTAAGTGTATCAGCGCCATTCGAAGCCATTTCGATCTTACATTGTATAGAAACTATTTGTGTGTCGGCAGCCATCTTGTTTTTAAACACTATTTGCTTTATAGACTGTTTTTTTCCTGACTACAACAAAGCTAAAAGGAAGTGTAATAAACTTGAGAAATAAGGTTACGTTGGTGTTATTGTGTTTTTCGATCACGAATTTCTTAGTAGCAGCCCTAAGTCTAGATTTGTGTCCGGTTGATGACAATAGGCTTGCTACATGAGATGCCCTACATGAGACTTAAATAGGGTCCGTGGCTTACGCCCCCAGTGGTCGAGGCACCTGTGGCCGACTCCCCCGATTCGATTTATTTCATTCAAAGCAATTTTTGATTAAATGTACTGTCAGACACAAAATGTTTTAATGTTTGAATTTTTTTAAGAATAAAAATAATTAACCGCTTAGCGAGACTTATATCTTAAAGTGAAAGAAAATGTTATAGTTCTATGTTTACGTAAGTTTTATTTATTCCTTTTTAGATTATTATAAGCCTGTTTAAAAAAAGTATTTTACTTATAAAATATGAAAAAAATTAAATATGCTTTTAATGGGGGAAAAGGTGTGTAAGGATAAGGTGAAGTGGCGATCTATTCTCTCTGCTATTTGGTAGATAACTTTTGTTTAGCAAGGAAAAATACTTAATTATTAGGGTGAAACACTTTTTTCATTTCATGTACTAAGTGAAAAAGCACAAAAAACAAAAGATATAGAATCGGAGGAGTCGGCCACGGGTGCCTCGACCACTGGGGGCCTAAGCCATATAACTGGCGAAATGTTGATGTTACTATAGGTACACCTCTGCTGAACCCTTTGGGGAAACAAGGCATGATATTGTTATGGATTGTTCGTTACTTTTTACAACCTTTTTAAATATTTATTTTTATTCTTATCATTGTTTACCTAGATCATTTTCATTATACAGTATTTACCTGCTCTTGCTTGGGATATCGCTTTTAATCTTACCCTTAGAGATTATTTTAGAGCAAGAAAGTATTGATTTTCTAATTACATGATCAGCCCTACGGACTACATTGGGGCAATTATAATTCTAAATCAATTCAGCCTTTAAGATAGAGTGAACAGGCATCTTCTGGGCTTGCTCGTTCTATCATAGACTTTATTCTTCGCTTTCCTTCAGGCGAGATCGAGGTAAAGAGCCATATCGCGATAAAAAAAAAGAGGAATTAACAAATCAAGTAACATAAAAACGTGTAAATTAGGGCTGTAATTAAAATGTCTGTTCACAACACAGCTCCACAATTACCATAGTGTAAATCCTTTGTTATTTCAACCAATTTCATTTTCATAAAATTTGGTGGAAAATCAACGCGCCATAATATGAATACGAATCTACCACTTTCACGCCAATCTTATTTCGAAAGAACAAAAGTAGTTTCGGAAATATAGTTTTGTCAAAGACACAGTGGAAATCCAATTTATAACAAATGTAACCACTTGTATTCTGGACAATCTCGCTTGGATAAAAATATTAGGTTTTTATCGTCACATTTATATACAAAATCTCACTTCATTTTACATACATACTTATGTAAATATTCAAAACCTAACAACTAATAAGCTTTTGTAAAAAAAATATATAAAAATTTACGCCAAGGGTCACAAAAGCAGATAAAAAATAAAAATGGAACAACAGCAGCTGACAATCCATTTTTGAATTTCCAAAATCGTCGCTGAAGGCACTAAATGAACGCTACGCACCTGACCTTTCTGGAGAACAATAAACACTATTAGAAATCTAAAGCAGAAGTTTGATTGCAGCAATTAGTTCTACTGTGCCTGAGAACATGAAGATATGACATCTATAATATTATATTCCTGTCTGTCAGTCGCTTGTACGGAGAAAATATAAAAAATGTTACACACAGGTAGTTCCTAATAGCGTCTACACAGCTAAAGTCATACATAAACCTATTCTACAGCGAGAGTCTCAAGAAACAACACACGAATATTTTTATAATGAATGTACAAACTAAAACGATCTCAACTTTCTAATTTAACTTTGTGTAACCAACATTACAAGCGGCGACCACATATTTGCTGGGAACAATGAAGTTTACCCTCCTCGGGGAAATATGTCTTGAAACTAACAACAAAATTTAATCAAAGGAGAATGTTTTAAAAACTACGAACATAGACTCGGCGAGGCTTTGAATTATTTGCGGTGATTTTTTACTGCGTGCTCGTATCTTTTAAGCAAAACATCGCATTCTTTAAGTAAAAAAGTCAGAAAATGCATTCTCCTTTTTGTTATCCTCGCCATAATGAATAGGGAGCAAGGAAAAATATTTGTGCACGGAAATTTAATTATAGCTATCTGCATTTAGAGCCTTGAGCGATGTTAATTTTGGAAATTTAATTAAATGGAATGTCAGCTGCTGTTGTTCTATTCTTATTTTTCATCTGACTTTTTGACCCTTGGAGAAAATATGCATTTATTTTCTTTAACTTTACATTTTTTTAATGTTATATTTTGTTTTCATAGCGGTCACACTCTGAAAATTTCATGTGTATACCTATCACGGTTCAAAATATACAGACCTGTGACAGGCGAACGGACGGACGGACACCGGAGCCTTAGTAAAACGGTTTGGGTACGGGACCCAAAAAATTTGCAAAATATGCAAATAAAAATACTCGGTGACCAAATGAAATTTTTTAGCAAAGCATATTTTATAGCCAGGTACTTGGCAGGTGAACCAGATGGTAGCCAACCCGACCAAGTTTAATCTTGGCCTCAAACGTTGCCAAGTCTTTTATTCCCCTATAATCAATTGTTCGAAATGTGATATTATTTTAAACTATACCCTGTGGATTTTTGAAATATTGTAAAGTAAACTTTTGTGGCGCAGTGAGGTGTCAAAACGTTTCAAATTGCCTTCTTAAAAGTTGGAATTCAATCTTTTGGTATTTTTTGTGACCTGGGTGGGCTCTAGATACCTTTAGTCTCCATGTATGTAGATGTACATAAAGTAATACATATGTGACTGGTCACATGATATTGATAATACCGGCTACAAGCTGATCGATCATCTTTACATACCTAACCTTAGATTTTGACCACGTTAGGTCAGATGGAAATAAGTCCATGTAAATAGTGATATTAGGTTACGATTACTTAGATAAGATCCTACGATTAGGTACTCGGTCTATATTTACGAACTAATCACTGTAACAAGTAAATTACTGATTACAGCATCAAATGTAGACAACCGTGAGCGATATATTTCACATCGTTGGATTTCATTGCTACGTTTTAAATCATAAATAACGTACACTCTTTTTACAACTAAAATCTTATACAAAAAAAGTCGAAATTTTATCAACACAAAAGCAACATAAACTATATTTTTGTTTTTGGTACAGATTTTAGCAATAATGTCAAGAATGCGCAAGGAGGATAAATTCAGAAGTAAATACTCGCCGAATTGCCAAACAACGTTACGTACGACGAAATAGACAATAACCGTGAATTATTGATCTAACAATAGAACAAGGAAACAATACGAAACTAAGCACCGTGAACCGTGAAACACCTCAAATCCCATCCAAATGGTTCAGGACATTCCATATCAAATTGCGCCCAGCACATTACATGGACACTTCCCGCAATGCGGTTGCTATGTGCCACGGGTAACTTCATACGTCTATGTCTGACCACCTAACATAGATACCTAATATTACCCTTACCAACCCTTGTGACATTAGCAATCGCATCGACAAAGGTAGGTGAGGGAGGTCTTTCTAAGATGGCCGCCTCGCTTCCTTATCTAGAAATTGGAAATGGTAGAAATTAGAGGGAAATCAGAGGACTGTTCTATAATTCCTCATCTTGTAAACTATTGTGGTGTGGATGGTCTTGGAACCTACCTTTGTAGAGAACAATTACAGCGTATAATCAAGAAATTGAAGCAAATTATTGAGCGTTGCTGTAGCCCTTTATAAAAACCTTAATTAAATTAACACTTTCCTTAGATAAAAATGAAGCGTGATTTTATTTTGAAGCTTATTTTGTTGTTCTAATTATGTTATATTTAACGTTTAACGCTCAGATTACCTTGAGGAAAGCCTATTTAAATTTTACTTTGAACATGAAAACAGTACTATAATCTTTGCTGTTAGCTGGGTAACTTAATTTTGGTGAGTTTATTTATAAGAGGCTATACCTACTAAGAATGAGTGAAAATCGTGTGGAAGTGTTTGTGGTCTGCAGAACAAAGAACCTACGACGTCATAGTGTTATGATGAACATTTAACATATACGCAAAGCAATCGCTGAGCATTTTATATCCTGGGTTCGACGTCACGGGCACTTCACTGGGAAATTCTCATTATTAGTCCTGAGATTGGATTTGTGCACGATTATTGGTCCCTGCCTCTTTAGCCCTGTTACATAATGGGATCAATAACATAATTGGCAATATTTGAGTGCACCTTAAACCCTTCGGGAAATCCAGGCGTAATGTTTCATAATGTTGGGTTAATTAAATAATTACTGTAGCACAGTTGTGAATAAATACGTCTAAACACAAGGAAATAATTTGCAATCAATCCGACAGTTTCTGAATTGCAACGAAAGATTGAAAACCACTTTAACCTACATTCAAAATACTCCAACAATTTGACAGCAAAAATAATAACTGATATTCTTAAATTTTCCCACTCGCAAAAAAGGAAAAGAGTATTTAGTCGTGTCTAACTTTAACGAATTATTCCCGCTTGGAACTTTAATTTCTACGAGTTTTTCATTGCATAAATTTTTCTAGTGATGATTTCAAAGAATTTCCTGTACCCTAATTACGTAATACATGATCAATCAGAATCAGAATCGTTTTAAAACAAATTGCTAATCCATTGCTTCATAAGTTCGAAAAAAAAATCTGTGCAACAACGTAAATAACGCAATGAATGTTGTTGAACTGTCAAAATGAAACAGATTAGTCGTAATCGTTTACGAAAATGTGTTTCGTAATTAGATGGCTGGTATTATTGAGAGGTTTTGAATTATAGTTTTTGCATTAAAATTTAATAACTATGGTAGCACCTGCTCATTTTTACAACCTTTTTTATATTTAGTTCCATGTTTTAAAGATCAGAAAAATACTATGAGGAAAGAAATATAAGTTTTTGTTTCTTTAAGCACCTCATTTAACCTGTTCACATACATAATGTACATTTCAATATACTCGTATTCCCCGGAGGGGCAGAAAAACAGGTTAACATCCTTATTTCTCCGGTACAGAGAAGTCTCATGTAAAAGGGAGCGAGCCTTTTGCCACTAATCAGGTAAAAATCTATTCTTCGAGATGCTACAGAGAATTCTGATAGCTCAGCAGTCGGGCTTGCGAGTATTTAACAAGGTACTCTAGCAACAGTTAAAAACAAAGATTTTCAACTATGAACGAATTGTTGAAAAAAAGAGAGGGTCACACCTCCCTCACTGTTTGTTGGGAAAAATAGAGTTGAAAGATCAGGTATAAGGAGCTACTTACTTTTCTGGTGTTGCTATGGTGAGGTTTGGCGAAGGAAAGGCCCCATCAGCCGCACAGATGACGTTCACCGTGTCGTCATCTGTCTTGTTCTGGATCAGCCGGAAACTCGTCTCCGGCACTGGAATTTGATAGTTTTGTACACGACATTAAAGGTTTGTTTGTGGAGCTTATGAGTGCGTGGGTAAGTGTTGAGTACGAGGCAAAGAGACGAATATTGTGTGTGGTGAGGACTTTGTAAGAGCGTTGACGAGGCAAAGAGAAGTGCTTGTTTCAGCTATGACACTCTTGCAAGTGTGAGTATAATAATGCCATGGTTTATGTAATCACAACTGAAAAGTTCACCGTTATGACTCATACCTGCCCTTCTCTATAAAGTGCATAGGGCATTAGGGCACCATAAATACAGTTGAGTACGTTTATAACTTAAGTGTCCTTTGAGTATTCGTGGGAAGGATGCCTTGGCATAGTCGACTCGGTCTAGATCAGACTAGTCAGATTTTAAATGTGAAAAAAATTCAACAAAAAATCTCATAATTTCAAACTAAAAACTCAACAGACTGCAATAAGCCATTTCTCACTCACAATAAAAACAAAATAGAAATAGTTGCTGAATACTAACAGGTTGTTAACCGACCGTTAACGATCTCTATTAAATTATTCTTCCCTCAGTTAACTCATATAACTTACTTTGAACACGCAGCTGATACGTTTTCTTTCTTTCTTTCCTGCTTTTAATAAATGAATTGGCCAAGTGCATGTCAATTCGAAATTAGGTTGGGAATTGGGCCAAGTTCCACCAATTGTGGTCACAAACGTTGTTTTGACAGAATGACAGCTGTCCTATGTAAAAAATATTTGATTAAAATGCAATGATAGAATTAGAAAAAGGGATTGAACTTAAATTTTTGGAACTTATACTGATTTTTTTTCACTTTCGCTTTTTTTTTCTAGTACACTTCTATATAGGAGCAGATGTTCAGGTTTTTAAGTTTCTATTTGACGAACCACTTTGTTTAAATGTAACACGCACATTTATTTGTTTTTCTTTACAAAGTAAGCCACATTCTAAAAAGCTGCAGCATTTTCCCATGCTACCAGTATACATAGCCCCGATTGCATAAAGTCGAATTGGAATAGAGCAATTCGGTATAGTTTTATTTGGCCGGAAGGCTTACAAGTGTCATTGACACAAAAAGAGCGGCCTGCGGATAGCAGATGTTGAATGTATAAAACTAGCTTGGTTAAACAAAAAGGTTATCCGATTTAAGGGAGAAGCTGTAGCGAGTACTAAAGGCTAAATGGATAACTTAGAAGACTAAATGGATAATAAAAAAATTGTAACAATTAACCAAGGAGACTATATAAAGGTTGATAAACTGGACACCGATTAAAATGGATCGTTATCAAGTGTTCATTTAAGCCTATTTTAATAATCCACGTTCGTTTACCCAGAGCTCCATCTGTAAGAAACATCAAAAATACCTGGACAACCTAAAAATACGAAGTGTTTTCAGTAGAACAAACTCAAAGTCAAAGAGAAATACCTAGACTATACTAGGTCATCGTGAAATAAAAAAAACAACATGACAAACAGTTGTTTACTTAACCTCAAATGAATGATAACAATATTTCTAAGTTCCAATTTGTACGTAATTTATTCTTACAATAACATCAAAGATACCCTCAACATTATATCTGTCAATTGCCATTGACAGATATAATGTTGAGGGTATCTTATAACAGTAGTTCATAACAGAACAAATTAATAAAATAAAACTTGTAAAATATAACTACAGTACAGACTGTACTGTGGCTAAACTTATCAGCTTATTATAAATTAGTTTCACTTACGTAATTATCTATTATTTGTAAGGTTAATCAACTAATCCTCATCAAACGAAGCTAATATAGATAGCAGGAATGGGTTAACCACAGGAGGGTAAAAGGGGATAGACATAATGAACTTTCCAATAATAGCCATTAACCACTTTAAACGTTGGGCTATTGGAAATTTTGTAATCATTATAATTACACATAAATCTATATTAATTAAGCCGTATTCAAATACAAAACCTTTATTTGAATAATTTGAATGTTCCAGTTTGACACATTGTGGATAAAGGACATGAAACTGTACAAGGTGATGATCCAGAAATATGTTTAGAGCTAAAATTAAAATGACAATATGATTGTGGCAAGAAAGAGAATGAATACGGAGAAGATGTCTGATAAAGATGAACGGAAGAAGAAATGCTGAACGGACATTATAAATAAAATGGAATAAGAACAGCGGAATGATGATGATTTATATCTTATTTACATCTCATTGTATGCTGGACCGGTCGACGTCATCACGTCAACGCCGGCTGTCGCTGAAAACTAGCTGGGGCCCGCTGAGGCTCTGTCTCGCATAAGGTCGCAGCATTATGCTGAGCGATGGGCGTTTTGCGTAAATCTGACACATATTTTCACCCAACTTGTTCTTTTTTGTGTTCTTTCTTTGTGTCAGGTTTACGGCAAATAAATGTATTTCTTTCTTTTCTTTCTTTCATCAAATCAAATCAAATCATTTTTATTTGCATTAAAACATGGTATTATCATGATGATGATAATGACAATATATTGGTTTACTTTCCGTTGTGTTAAATTTTTAAATAGGCCACTTCGTTTTTTTGCCTATGGGTACCTATTACATGAAATCTCATGTCTTAAAGTTAACCCAGATACCATAATTATATAAAAAATATTATGTATCTCCAAATTTATTTATTCCTTGCACCACTTCGCTTATAACTGTGTCAGAGGGACTCACTACGTGTTATGCGGGAAAGTAAACGGTTTACGAGGAAGGAACCTACAAATATGAAATTCAATGTTTTCTTAGTATGGATTGGATGTCTTGCCTTCGAACTTTATGTAAGTTTAACACGAATTTTCGAGTGTACAGTCGCGGCACGTGTGTTATGTGAGTGGAGGAGTCGAATGTATGGGAATGAAAATATATGGGTGAAATGGGTCTTGCATAAAGGTTAAAATAACATCGATAGTTAGTGTACCGTTCTGTAGTGTGGATTAGAATGATGATAATAAAAACGAATGAAAGTATGTGGATGTGACGCATATTTTCCCACAAATTGTTATTTTTGTGTTTTGTTATTTGCGTCATGTTTATCGTTAATAAACGTATTTTCTTTCTTTTATTTCTTCTTTCTTTATATACTTTGAAAATAGATTTCACTTAGTATTCGTATCTTTTAAATAAAAAATACTTCTGGTATGTTTTCATCCATACAAAAAAAAAAAACTAAATTCTAATTACATTTATTCAAAAAATACTCACCAAAGACCGTCATATGTTTACTCTTGACATCCTCATCAAGAAATGTTGACACTACACAAATATATTCACCAGAAATGTCAGTATCTAATTTAACTATTCGAAGAGCTCTATACATTTTTAAGGGGTCATCAGACGCTTTATAATTTAAGTCCACGCGACCCCTCAAAATGCCTATGTCCTGGGGTTTTTGTGACACTATCCACTGATACACTGGTTTCGTTTTGCTTCTGAAGAACCATTTCACCATAAGGCCTGGAGTTCTGTTCCCGTACGTGTAATCACAGTCTAATATAACTGAGTCCTGAACACCGTACTGAATTATCTCTGGCACTACAAACTTCACTATTTTTATTGCATGTAAACCTGAAACAAAGAAAAAGTTTGGTTAGAAAATGTTTTCATAGCAACGAAGCCTAATTTCAATAATTTGATGGTAATGCGATGTTCAAACATTAATAAGGTAGCTATTAATATTCAGGAATCTGCCTACATTCTCACGCTAGACCCGAGTTTAATGTAAATGGAACGAAATACAAACGGCTTCTCATTAAAGACAGGCTTTGTACCGACGAAGCATTAGAACTCGTGTTTACAGATATATTTATTACTTAGTACTAAAACAGTAAATACAAGAGTGCTCGCAAAGATAATAAACTTAACTTGAACAGCAAATTCTCTGACTGACAACGTCGCATTAGCGTTGACAGGAACAATAATAAATCGGAACACAATATTGACGGAAAGAGGGCATCCAAGCGTTTTCTCGGTAATGTAAATGATTAATATTCATTGGACAGCAACAAACAATTTGCTGAGGACACGTTGTCCCCTCAAGTTGCTTAAAGAAAACTCCCTCCGGCTAATCCATATCCATCAGTCTTGTAGTCCGCGAACCATTAATATTTATGCAATTCCAAGTCAACGCTGTTGAAAGCTCATTTAAATTCATCCTTGGTCCTACTTAAAAGCGAGAGTAGGCACGACCTAAAAATTTGATTCGGTAGCACTTAAAATTTTATTAGCGAATGCTTTTGGAGCAAATAAAGCCAAGTGTTAAATAACAAATTCATAAAGAAAAGCTTCTAGATATGGGAGTTTGTTATTTCGAAATGTACAGGTTTTTGTTGAAGTGTGAAGGCAAGTCTACAACTTTGTGTTAGGCAGGGTTGACGAAGAGGATAACATAATAGCCTCTTAACTGCCAACAAGTTTGGCTACAGCTTTCAACGCCATCGAATCACTTGACGTACAAAATAGTTGGCTTATTTATGTGCCCTAGTTTCAAAGGTAATGATGCAGGTGTTGAGAAGGAGGTTGATGATAAATGATAGTCAATTACTTACAACTTTGTGTATTGTTACCAGTCCAGCGACACGTACAGAAAAGAGACCAAAAATAAAGTTACACGATCTTTTATAACATTTCAAATGACAGTTGTCTACCCTTACTACTTTACTAACATGAATATTGCAACAGATAAAATGAACTGAACTATTAATACAAACAAATACTTTTAAACTAAAAACGGTAACAATACCTTTACTAAAAATTATTGATACGTAAATTAATCTATTACATATTCTTAGCGCAATAATTTAATGGAACTTACAAACTCAATACTTTAATATTTAAACACAGGTAAAACAAATTAATAAAATGGCAACATCACATAAATTGGTCAGTGTGACCCTAAACAAACTTCTACTGATGATTCGATACGATAACATTCGGCCATCCTGACTAAAGCCGTGTCCCACGGCGATCTTATTTACTGGCATCGGCTGACGTCGAAGGAGTCGTCACGGGGGAAGAAGAAACGCCGCCTGTCGCGTAGGTCGACCACGAAGTAGCCCTTGGCGTTGCTCTGCCGTACTGCGCATCAGCAGTAGCGGTAGGTACAGCTTTCTCCATCTGTAACATGAATTTAGTCTACAAACTAACAGGTCCATGTATAATTGTATACAGATTGCACATTCCTAAGTAAATATTATGTAAGTATGGGGATTGCACACAGCAGCTGAATGAATATCATATCTATAGCTGGTTAAATGGATTCGTAGATAGGTAAATAGAAAGCACATAGCCAAGTGAAAGAATGTCACATAACTCAGTGAATATACAACTTATAGGTAAATACAGATTACAAATAGCTTGATGAGCGGGTAGCCTAGATGAGAAAATAGATAGCACATAACTGGTAAATAGATGGCACACAGCTCAGTAAATACATAGCACACAGCTCAGTAAATACATAGCACATAGCTTACTAAATAGATAGCACATAGCTAAACTTTTAGGTAGCACATAGCTCAGTAAGTAGGTAGGTAGGCACATAGCTCAGTAAGTAGATAGGTAGGCACATAGCTAAATATTTGGGTAGCACATAGCTTAGTAAATCGACAGCACATAGCTATACATTTAGACAGCACATAGCTCAATAAGTAGGTAGGCACATAGCTAAATATTTGGATAGCACATAGCTCAATAAATAATAAAAAAATAGTAAATAATAGTGTACATAGCTGAATATTTAGATAACCCATAGCTTGTTGAACAGATAGCACACAGCCAATTACATGGAAAGAGATCTCTAGGGAGAATATTGTAAGTACCTATTATTGTACTCTCGGATTGGTAACCGTGCATGATTTTTTAAATACCGAAGAATATAACAAAATTCTAGGTAGGTAAGTATATCATTGTAGTCTAATCACACCGGGTAGTGATTTAAATAAAATTGCAAGTAGGTATATTTTCTTTCTACAATCAACATCTTTGTTTAAATAGAGGTTAACACGCTGCAGTGTTTTAAATGACATAATATCACATTAAATACTAACGAAATTAAGTACCCAACTTTCTAATGAATTGATTAAAATCATCCCTATCAATGTCGTGACCCTCACTATCTGTAAAGTCGTGATCATCTGATATTATACAAGTTCCGATTTGTATGGACGCAACGTATCGCCAGCCACAACCGCACTTTTTCGGAACCCTCATGCCTTTAATTGAAGAAATTGTGTAACGATCTATGGCGTGGTTTATTTTGGTGATTTTGTATGGTCCCGTGTATCTGTTTCTAACTCGTAGCTGTGGTAGAATTGCTCCTCTTTACTGGTAATTCTACTGAAGTATGTTACATGGTTTTAGTGTGTTATCATATTGAAACTGCATTAAAATACCGCCTAGACCTATTTTATTTGCATCCGTATTCAACTCGGTTACCGCGTTACGATTATAAATAGCAAGTACAGGTACAGCAAGGTCGGTTTTCGGTTAATAATCTTTTAATGCCAATAAGGCTCTATTTTGTTCATCGCCCCAACACCAAGGAGCGTCTTTCTTTGTTAATTCAGTTATATAGGGCGAGTTAAGAATGCA
Organism: Conistra vaccinii; assembly: GCA_948150665.1. Taxonomy (NCBI): domain Eukaryota; kingdom Metazoa; phylum Arthropoda; class Insecta; order Lepidoptera; family Noctuidae; genus Conistra; species Conistra vaccinii. The sequence goes on from OX411324.1 coordinate 3,959,892, forward strand.
AAATCTCAAATAAACCTTCGAAAATATGATGCCAAACCAACGTGTCTCTCTGTTCACGATCACCTAATTCGCCAGTCGAAGTTTTCCGAATTAATTTAGTTTAATGCTTGATTACTATTAAAATTTTGATTGTATGTAGAATAATTAATATTCATAATACGTTTCTCATTACAGACTTAAGCTAGTTAATAAATGTTCTGCCGCCAGATTATAGATTCATTCACTATATTTATTTTAATTACTTCAGTCGTAGCCAATAAAACAGTGCCCGGTATAAAATGTATAGCCTCTGAATTGTATGCTGGTAGCTACCTACGTTGTATCCATACAATCACTATTTATAAAAATATGAACAAACTTTTCGCAACATGGAGGTATAGATGCATTTTTCAATAATCGTATAGAATATTTATGTTTAAAGTTATCGCTATGCAGATTGTATTGCGTTAAAATACCATCACATTTTATTAAATTAGCACTAGTCGAAGTAGTTATAACAAGCTTTACTTTGACAGAAAATAGGTTAACCTGACTTTATAATCATGTCAATATCACCCGTATAATTTGTAAGTACCTATGTTACTTCTGCAAAGCTGGGTATTCGTAATTTTTATCAATGTCTACCGTGTGGGGAACTGTTCCCAAGGAATTTATACAACTACCCGCAAACCCACTCAGAACTATCGTAGATGGCAATAACGGAAGATTTAATCTATTAACCACGTTCAATCGTAAAATATTAACTTTACTGCCGGTATCTATGTATGTACCTACTTATACAACGGCTATCAATGAAAACATTTTTTTTTTTTTTTAAACAGTCATTAGAAGCATTACTTTATTCAAAAGTGTGCATCACCTTGGCTGCTGTACTCCAACAGGTTGCGGCTTCGTGGCCCCGTCGTTGGCAGGTGGTGCAGACGAGTTGGCTCCGGCAGTCCTTTACCTCGTGGCCAGGTCTCCGGCAGACGTAGCACAGCTTCACCGACGGCTGCGCCGATCCTCGACGCCACGTGGTTGACGTAGTCTTGGCAGGCTGGCTAGCTTCTTCGGTCTTCGCAGCGCCGCTGTCCAGCCTCTCATAATTTTCCAACGAAGACAAATACCCATAGTACAGTTCTTCAGCAGTATCACATCTGAAAGCTTTTGCATTAGGTCTAAGTTCAACTGGAAGACCCCTAATTAAACACGAAATTGTCGCTCCTTCATCCAGTTTACATTTCTTGGACAACGATAATTTATCATGAAAATATGCGGTCATAGTTTCGTCGTCATTTTTCTTACGTGCCAACATCAATTTTAATTTATCAACGAAATCCACGGCCATAGGGAAAGCTCGTTCGAGTGCATATTTCCATTCATCCCAAGAGAGATCGTAATTATCTAAATTTTCATACCATTCCCTTGCAGAGCCACGTAACCTCATGTGCATAATATAGGATTTATCAGCGTCACTCCAATCGTAAATATGGCTCAATTGATCTATTTTATTAAGCCAAGCCTTAGCACTTAAAGATTTGGGTCCTGGGTTGAATTTGGAGATTAACTCTGCATCTGTGTGGGTAGTTTTTCTTTTCCTCGCAGCATTTGGACAGCAATTGGTAGAAAAAAAATTTAGAATATTTTCTGTTACCTCGGCACTAGAAGTATCTGCATTCTCCATTTTTCTTTTCTTTCCTAGTCCGCCGATGTAGGGTCCCAAACCCGCCATTATTACCTTGTTACCTTGTGAAGCGATAAGTAGGCCCTTATCCCACTTCTGAGATGATGCAGGTGTTGAGAAGGAGGTTGATGATAAATGATAGTCAATTACTTACAACTTTGTGTATTGTTACCAGTCCAGCGACACGTACAGAAAAGAGACCAAAAATAAAGTTACACGATCTTTTATAACATTTCAAATGACAGTTGTCTACCCTTACTACTTTACTAACATGAATATTGCAACAGATAAAATGAACTGAACTATTAATACAAACAAATACTTTTAAACTAAAAACGGTAACAATACCTTTACTAAAAATTATTGATACGTAAATTAATCTATTACATATTCTTAGCGCAATAATTTAATGGAACTTACAAACTCAATACTTTAATATTTAAACACAGGTAAAACAAATTAATAAAATGGCAACATCACATAAATTGGTCAGTGTGACCCTAAACAAACTTCTACTGATGATTCGATACGATAACAGTAATATTAAAACGGTATAATTTAAACATAGTTCTGTTTGAAGATCTTCCCTTTCAGCAGGTATGGTATTTAGTAAAGTAGTTGATATTACTTCTGAGTAGTAGGGGAGACCGGGGCTACAATTAACAGAGGTAAGTATTAACAAGTGATTTTCTCCAAAACTATAAACACTACACCTACAGCGCGTGCTTCAATATGCCGACCAGATCACGCCGCATGGCTCGGGGTTGGTCAGCTGCGGTCTGCGCATCATCCGAATGTGTTATATACCGGACGACATTTTCACGCACGTAACGAACTTTTTTAACTTTTAAATTTTTTGATTTATTCTCGAAATATACGGTGTAATGATTATGTTTTTTGTTTTCCTAGAAGCATATTTCATACTTAATAATGCTACATTGCTGTATTGGTGTAATTATTTACCAATATTTTGTTATGTTATTTAATACTAAAAATGTACCTTTGGGGTTATAATTAACAAATCGGCGGGGTCAGTATTAACGTGTTAATACCTACCCCAGATGTGGTGATAGCGCAAAAATATCATATAAACCGGTAGCTGAATCATCAGAAATGCAGAAAGATGCTAGTGATTTCTTGGTCCAAAATCATAAGACCTTTGCTAAAAGCTCTAGCACGAGCTCAGTAAAAACGTATAAACGCACTAAAAATGTAGTATCTGTATATATTTTACTGTGTGTACATAAATAATAAAAAACATCAATAAATATTTTTGTATTTTTTAGGGCGTCTCCTGTAATAAAGATACATCGTGCTGACTACATTTAATATACCTATCTCTTGCAATGACTGGGCCTAAGCTAGGTGTATCAAAGGCGACGTCACATCATACATTTGCCTGATTTGTATTTGATATGTATTATAAATTAATAAGAAAATGTGTTCCATACAATTCTGTATTAATTTCACTTTTATTAATACCAAAAAATATTCTCATAAATATATTTTTTTCTTCTATATCAGTTGGCATTACATAATGTTAATTTTTGCCCCTTCTGTTAATACTTACCTCAGAGCTGTTAATTCTAGCCCCGAAGATGAGGTAAGAATTAACAACTGACTTTTTGGAGAAAAAGTGTTCTATTTAAGACATCATTCCTTTTATGTCGCTTTTATGTTAATAACATGATACCTGAATAATTAAAGCATCATTTAATAAAAAAATCAAGTCTAAATGTTGAATCATTTCGAAGATACAACTAAAAGAATTTTTTTTGTTAATTGTGGCCCCTGTCTCCCCTAATTGAATTTAGTCATCTGTGTTTATATTGACAGTCTGTGAACTTAATAATTATAACATACCGGTACATGATGTTATCTTGTGAGTGGCTTGTGGCTAAGTAATAACAGCCGCATGGGTCGATTGATCCTACCTAGGGGTACCGTATTAACAAGTAACTGGTGAAGGTCAGATAGGCAGTCGCTCCATGTAAAATACTGGTATTCAGTTGCATCCGCCAACCCCAATAAAGTTGGGTAAACGTTAGGCAGAACATGATACTTTTTTAAGACTACTAAAGTAACATGATACTTTACTTTGGTAAGACTGGCTTTATTTATAATTCGAGGTATTTATTTTTCTTCAAAACATTACACAAAAAAAAAAACAAAGAAAACCACGACAACACGAGTGATTTCTTCAAAATGTGACGTCGTTACTCGCATTCGTCTGCTTGTCCAAGAGCACTTGCGGTTGCCACAGGACTTCAAAATTCGCACTAACGAGGTGACTATCCTATAGCTGTCACATTTGAATGAAGGCAACGTGAGGTCAGCTGAACGTTAGTTTGGGTAGCGGTGTTGCGGTCAGGAGGCTTTCTAGTGACCATTGTTGCGAGGCGATAACGTCAGCAGCTCAGCACAAAAGTTCCCCCGACAAATGTAATATAAAATGAAAATGTTTTTCGACCATTTCGGTTTCAATAAAACACAGATGTTTTCCCGTAATCTAGATTCGGGATTTAGTTTAGGATTAAAATGTTTATTGAGGCTCTATTTCGGCCAAAACTTCTGTATTTCAGTTTTATATTATACACGAAAATTCTTGTATATTTTTTCTGTGGCTTGATCTAAAAAGTGTCAGACAGAACCAAGTTCGGGTCAACATTATTATACAGCTAGTCGTATCTTCAAGTTTTCAACGTTTTTGTGGCAAAGTTCTCTCTGTCATGACGTAAAGCCCCTGTTATCATGTGACAACAGCCGGGACCGGCACTTTTTCTTTGTGGTATTCATAATGTATACTGACTGTATAAGAATAATAAAAAGTTGTGTTCTTTTTTAAAGAAAACGTAAAAGTCCGCTATTCGTTTTTGTTTGAACAAAATGAATAAGTTATTGCGTGTATTTGCGTGGTTTGATGGATATCCCATATGACTGCGAAGTCTAGTAAATATAATTTTAGCAATGAATGTCAATTTTTTTTTTTTTTTTATAAATGTGCAACAATAAAAGCTGCTTGTGGGTGACTCTTAAATCAAAATCTACTAGCACTTGTCAACAAAGTAGTGCCATCATTAAAGGTCTGTATTAGGGTCGCGCCACACCTGCCGAACGTTCCGCGGCGGAAGGTTCGGTTGAATACGCTCCTAAACCTAGCGCCACACCTGCCGAACGTTCCGCGGCGGAACGCTCCGTCGCGTCAAATTTCTATGGACGTAACGTTCGGCTGATGTGTCACAGGTAACTTGAAAAACATTAGGAGCGTATGAACCGAACCTTCCGTCGCGGAACGTTCGGCAGGTGTGGCCCGACCCTAATGTTTTTCAAGTTACCTATGACACATCAGCCGAACGTTATGTCCATAGAAATGCAAGCGTCACATGACGCGACGAAACTTTCCGCGCCGAACGTTCCGCAGGTGTGCCACTACACTTAAGTAAATAATTTTGTTCAAAATGTCACCACATTCACGACTTTTTGGCCACATTTAGATTTTGTCTCCAATTTCAAGTCTGTTTTACGAGAACAACTTATTGAGCCACGAAAATTTTTGTAGGCTTGTTTTGCAATACAACATCCCATAGGAAATCACAATTTCAAACCAACAAACTTGTGAACACACGAACAGAGATCTTGAACAACTGGGACAAGAGCAAACCCAACTGTTTCTTGTATCTGGTAACATGGATTGTCTAATTAAACTTGGTTAACTCATTTGCCAGGGTTTTGTCTTTGTGCAAAACACGTCCGCGAAAATTAATGTTAACTATTGAAGGCTGTGTTCAATTTGTATTGGCAAACTTTGACAACGATGTTCTGGATAGAAACCTATTATTACTTAGTTCTATTATCTTGATTATATTTCTCCAACAGAAAGCAGTAATTATTATTTATTATTAATATATCATTTAATTCAGGCTGCGCCCATAGAGTTAGTAACAATGGTCTTAAAAAACTAGTGTTAGTACACATACAAGATTAATTAAGTGTGGAGTTTCATCCAATGTTGCAGCATTGGAGAATCCCATCTATCTGCGAATAAACTCAAGATAGTGTTGGTACTGCCACGAAGACGAGCAAACAAAGAAGCGCTTTTACGTATGATGGCCGCAAAACCATCTATACGCCTTTCCGCAAACATCTTTGACGCGTTACATCGCGATGGCAGCCCCAACAGTATCCTGAGTGCGTTATTATACTGGACACGTAGATCGCTATATGTACGCAAGCTATAACTAGTCCACAGGCACAGTAATAGAAATTGGTTTCATTTAATTAACTTCGTTGACAATGGTACATTTTGAGGATACTTGAATGTCTATCGGTCCATTGGTACACAAACGGTCACTCGCATTTGTAATCCATCAAAGGACGCTGAAGTTGGGCCAATATTGGCAATTGCGTACACAACAGGAGCCATTATTTCAGGGTATTGACGAAATCTCATACGTCGTGGACCGACTGTTTACAAAACCATTGGAACCAACCAATTTAGGTGATGCGTCGAAAGAGCTTGAAGATTATCGTGAAGTTCGTTTTTAACGTTTTACTTTTTACAAATAAAAACCGACCAACTTCCAAAAAAACACTACAAAGTGAAAACTAACTTTAATTTCGGAAGTGTCTTTGCTTTTTTTATTTTCGTTCTTTGCACCGACTTCCGAAATTAAAAAAAGTATTTTTCACTTTTTAGTTGTGGTACCTAACCCACAGAAATTCGAATACCACTACCAGTTATATAAATAATAGTAACAGGAACTTATGATCATATCATCCACATATACTAAGTGGGAAAAATACGTATTATTGAAGCTAAGTCAAAAACTATTTAATCAAAGTTAATAAAATTTATATGGGAGTGGGACCACCTCGGGATCATATAAAGGCTATCCGTTCAAACAAAAAAAATATATTTCAAAATCGGTCCACAATTGACGGAGAAATCACGTAACAAACATACAAAAAAGCGGCCAAGTGCAAGTCGGACTCGCCCATGAAAGGTTCAGTATTAGCAAGTAACATTAAAAAAAAAAACTGCTTACTAGATCTCGTTCAAACCAATTTGAGGTAGAAGTTTACATGGTAATGTTCATCATATATTATTTTCAGTTTTATCATTCTTTTATTTTAGAAGTTACAGGGGGGACACACATTTTACCACTTTGGAAGTGTCTTTCGCGCAAACTATTCAGTTTAGAAAAAAATGATATTAGAAACCTCATTTTTGAAGACCTATCCATAGATAACCCACAAGTATGGGTTTGATGAAAAAAAAAAATTGAGTTTCAGTTCTAAGTATGGGGAACCCCCAAAACTTATTTTAACAGTATAGTTCTTATATGTAGTTTCGGAAAAAAGTGGCTGTGACATACGGACGGACAGACAGACAGACATCCATAAAGGTTCCGTTTTTTGCCATTTGGCTACGGAACCCTAAAAAACATACAGTCGAACGGGACGACCTCGAAAGCAAGCCCTTTAATTTTTATGTTTTTAATCGAGAAAACGCTACGAACATAGAACTTTCTCCTTTTTGAAATTCGTCTAAAAACAAATAAAAGGCGACATATGGTCTATGAAGAGAAAACACCAAATTCATCCTGACTACTTGTTGATACTGAAGTTCGTTATCTCTAACGAAAATATTGGTTCAGTATAACTTAGGTACTAAAAGAACTCCATTTAACTTACACTTTGACTTAAACTTAGACACCCGAACGTTTCTTTTACAAAAGTTCTAAAACCGATGAACACGCCTTATCGGTAGAATAACATTGGCAGTATTGAAAGGCGTTATTATTTTTTAATTCGATTCTGAATCCCTAGTCGACCCTCCGATCTTATTTATATTTAATTTCGTCCGGTGAACACTGTAGGCATCGTATTTGTATCAGAAATCGAATTGGGGCTTCGAATGGCAGTAAGAACGTTAAACTTTATCAATTTTCAACACTATAACAGAAAATTAATTGGAATTGTATTTGCTGATGGTTCAATAGATCTGTTCACCTTTAAATAAGTATCATTTTGAAGATGTTTATTATTGAATAATAAGCTGTTTGGTTAATGTTTATTTATGGGGGATTCGATATCAGCTGTGGTACTAAATTTGTAAATGTTGAGCCTGGAAGTTTAAAAATATTTAATGTGAAGTTCTCTCTTAGGTTTCAATCAACTTGCTAGTGCGTTTAATTATTTTGTCCTTGAATAGATCATGGGATCAAAGTAATAAGATGGGTTATGGCCACACACCATATTATGTAACATAGATGTAGTAGGATTACTTAAATATTTACCTGTTTTGATTAATTTGGCAATATTACTGTATGGAAATAATGATACGACGTCATTAATTATTGCATTTCCTTATCAATATTTTAGTTCACTAGTTAGCCATGTATCATATTTCCATACAGTAATATTGCCAAATTAATCAAAACAGCGAAATATTTGACATATTTCATCTTTAAATATTTCAGAATGCACCCTCTTAATCAATCTGCCTAGCCTTTTCCCAACTATGTTGGGGTCATCTTCCAGTCTAACCGAATGCAGCTGAATACCAGTATTTTACATGAAGCGACTGCCTATTTGACCTCCACAATCCAGTAACTAGGTAATACGATAACCCTTGGTAAGACTGGTTGTCAGAGTTTCGGGCTTCTGACGACCAGTAACGACTATCAAAGATCCACGAATGAGAGCAGGCCCAACGGCTGAACATGCTTTCCGAGGCACGGAGGAGTCTCGTTACCTATGTAAAGATGGTCACCCATCCACAGACCTACCCCAGCAGTCGTTAATTACCTAGCAACAAGCTCCTCACGCTCTTAATAGAAGTGAATTTCCTAAACAGTTCTGAACACCTTCTTTACCTACTCGGCGATTTAGTTAAATAACACGATGTTTATCTGCAATATTCTTAAGCATACTCGTAATAATTAATGTTCATTAAGCTTACGTGCTAAGAAACTAATATCCAGGAAAACAAAACAAACAATAGCGCAAACAGAAACCATTCAAAATTACGAGGAAACTCCCAAAATATTAACCTTAATACATTTAGAATCAAGCTGAACTAAGCAGAGTAACATTAGGACAATATTTTCGAGTCCCAACCGGCATCAAAAGGTCGCGATATATTATTTCCCAGTGGCAACCTCTGGGCACGGTAGACGGTAGGCCGACTTCATAGAAACGGACGAAGCGCGAGCTATACCTACGCGCCTCGATCGAGGTATGCGCGAGGTACGCAGACAGTCGCGACTGTGCCGCAGTGACGAACGGACGGTGTGTCGTTTTTTTAACAATAACCGCGCGATTTTTTCACAAAAATAAGTTCAAGTACATAATTTAATATGACGAATAGGTGTAGGATATATTGTGCTGTTTTTGGTTGCATGAATTCGTCAATAACGCATCCAGATATAAGTTTTTTTAAATTACCTAGAAACTCTGAAAGGTAAGACTATAAAATAATTTTACTTACTAGTAGATAGGTACATTCGTGTGTCTTTTTAATGGATAAGTATTTCCTTTTATCTCCCGAAAAATGGATTATTAATAAATAATGTGAATAGAGTAAAGTGATTGACACGAGTGAAATAGGTAGTTATAGGCGGTTCATGAATCGTGATTCGTGATATGGTAGGTACGCTTGTGTTAAAATCTCGGGGCATGTGTGTTTTGTACTTTTAGTTTGTATAATTCAAAGTAAAGACGTGGTATTTTATTATTAATAATAGTTGTTCATTGTAGGTACTGCGTGTAAGAATAATACTAGAATAAATAAATTTGACCGTCTGTCTGTCACTAGATAGTTGAAATTTTCTCAGATTAAGTATTACTGCTGCTGCTATAACAACATATACTTACCACTAAACGCCGTTTTTTGAAGTGAAAACTTCTTTAGCGGCGTTGTGCACTTTTTTCGGATGGGTAAAAAATTTTAAACTCGCGTCAGAACACTGACTGTAAGATCCGTTGCCCAGCAACCGACAAATTAAATACCTATTAAAATAAATAGTCTTTGACATTACGTAAAGATTGCGAGGTAAGAAATTTTACCCATATTGATGAGTAAAAAAAAACAGTCAAAACATAGGTACTTCATGAAAGTGTTAAATAAATTGTTTATTTTTGTTAGACTATATTTTGAAAATAAATAAATATACTACTAGGTAGTACTTATGAATATTGTATTTAACCACATAAATTATAGTACTTTAAAGGTCATCGTTCATTAATTTATCAATGTTCAAGTTTTTTCATTTCATTAATGTTCAAGTTTTCACTTCTACCGGCACTCCCGGAGTGCACACCATTGTTTTTTTTTTTCCTCTGTATTAATAACAACAACAATAGCTAGACTCGTGAAATATTCACAGAATATTTAGATGTTTGAGAGGGTTGTGATTTTAAAACATTCGTAGCCGTATTTGTTCAGATTGGCATTGGTGACCAAAGAATTTTTGTTTTGAGTTTAGGTACCTAATTTATAGAGACGTTAATAAGCTGAGATAAAAAGTTATTAAAATTACTCGTCAGCTGTTTCTTGCATTTTAGTTGAGTAGGTAGGTGTTGAAGTTTGTAAGGATTGGAGTTTTATAACGCGGCAGTAGGTAAGGTGACAGCAGATTTTTTTCTCCCTATATAAGGATGTTTTTTTCAGACGTCTTCAATGGTTGCAACTGATCCGTCGAGATGATTTGGAAAACAAACCTAACTTTACTTCCTACCGAGTTTGTGAAAAACATTTTAATTTGGAGGATGTACTACAATCGTCAAATAGAAAAAGTTTAAAAAAGAATGCCCTACCATTGTTGATGCTACCAAGCTTAGCCAGTACCGATCCAGGAGTCTCTCGAAAAGAAGACAAACAAACTCAAACTGCTTTCTTGGTAGGAAATGAAAATTGTACACAGACTGAAAATGCAACGAATGAAATCTTTGCTCAAACCTCAACGAGTCTCTCTAGCAACACTCCAAGGAAAAGAAAATTGAAAGCTGAACTCCTCCAATGCAGAAAGAAAATAAAATTACACGAAACTGAAAATGAAACACAAAAAGCTAAAGAAAATACTTTCCATCGACTTTGCGATCATTTTTTGACCGACAAACTAGCTCTCCTGATAAAAGCCCAAAGTAAACTAAAACAACATGGAAAAGGAAATCGATATGATAAGGACTACATCATTTACTGTTTAAATTTATACTACATCAGCCCACAAGCATACCGGTTTTTGCAAAGTGCGTTATGTTTACCCTGTCCTTCAACATTGTACAAACATTCTTTCCACGTTACAACTGAAATCAATGAAAGAGCTATGTCTGTTCTTAAATTAAAAGTTGCACAAATGACAGAACTAGAAAAAAATTGTTCAGTTATGATTGATGCTATGTCATTAAAAGCTAATCTATTCTTTAATATTAAAGAAGACAAAATTACCGGATTCCACGAAATTGAAGGATTGCAGTCTCCTGAACCCGCTAAAAATGCGTTAGTAATAATGGTTCGTGGTATATTTGTAAATTGGAAACAGCCCATATCATATGCATTAATTTCAGAATGTCGAAACTATGAAGAAATAAATAAATGGATTGATAAAGTACTGCAAAAGTTATTCGAAATTGGTCTTAACGTCCGTATTTTTGTGTCCGATCAAGGGTCTGATTTATGGAAAGCTGCCAAACAAAGATCAGTTTCAATTGAAAGACCATATTTTTTTATGAATAATAGAAAAATTTATTATATTTTTGATGCACCGCATCTAATTAAAAACGTTCGAAATAACCTGATGCAATATGATTTCCACTTCGGTGATTCTATAGCGAAATACGATTATATTGTAAAGTTTTATAATCAGGACATAAAAAAGAGTTTAAGACTTGCACCTAAACTTAACAACAGTCATATCAAACCCACAAACTTCGAGAAAATGAAGGTTTGCTATGCGACACAACTTCTTAGCAAGTCCGTTGCAAATGGCATTCGTACGTATATAGATAACAATGAAATTGAAGAATCCGGCAGAGACACGGCTAACTTTTTAATGATGATGAATAATTTGTTCGATTCTTTGAATACATCTAATCTGAGAAATAGTTATGAATATAAAAGAGCGTATGAAGGCAATGAGTCACAAAAGGCATTTTTCAAACAGATGATAAGCTTTTTCAAAGATTTAAAATTAAAGAATCCAAAGAATGGTAATTATGTCACATCAAGTGTTAGATTCATTGATGGTTTCCAAATAACTATTTCATCCATAATGCTCTTGTTCGATGACTTGCGGGTGGAAGGATTTAATTTTCTTATGACAAGAAGATGCAATCAAGATGCTCTTGAAAATTTATTCGGACAAATACGAACGAAAAATGGCACGGCTCTAAATCCGACTTGTAGACAGTTTGCATCAGCGTTCAAAAACTTATTTTTCTGCTGCGTCATAAAACCTCCAAAAGGCGGAAATTGTGCAGATGATTTCGGAACTCTTCTTGTTCAAACGACGAACGAAAAAGTTACTAGCAATGCATTACCGGTATCAACCAACGAAATATCAAATACAGATTATGAAGAATTTTCCAGCATCCAAATTACTAGTTCGGATTACAATCAGCTAGATATGCCAGAAAAAAATTCCCTTTTTTATATTTGTGGGTATCTTCTTAAGCGTTGTTTGGAGAAACATGATGATTGTCATGCTTTGAAGTCATATGTGAAACCCGATCAAAGAAGCCACAATTTCAGCTCAGAGAGTCGGTATTTAAGGTACCGGGACTACAATAAGATTAATTCGCATACTTTTTTGATTGTACCCAGCGATGATTTTGTGGAATATATAGAAAAAATGGAAGAAATATTCCGAACTTCATTTAAAACCAAACATATAAATTGTAAAGTAGCTGCAGGTATCTATAACCAAGTAAAAGATATTCCTTTTTCTCCACCTTGTTCATGTTTCCCAAAACAATTTTTAATTAAGCTTTATATTAGAATGCGGATTTTTTATACTTTAAAATTTAATAATAAAGCATTTCGTACGTCTCAGTCGAGGCGCAAATATTTTTCGGTCGCAAATTTATAAGACCGATTTGTTATTCAAATATTAACATGGTTTTATAATTAAATCTACCAATCAAAAAACAACACGCATTTTTATTGAACACTTCCTATTCAATTCACAAAGTATTTTATTTGTTTATATAAAAAAAGTACATTTACAATCACAAAACTAAATGGAAACACAAAGTAGGCAAATGTAAATAAAATACTGGAGGCGGGCAGCCCTATCACATGTTTACGTACCGCGCGGCTGTAGGCATTTATTTCTGAGATATGGCTTAGTTATTCTACCGTCTACCGTGCTCTGGGCAAGTCTGCGGCTATTAATAATGGGTTTCCTTTGCCTACGGTACATGTATGTGACAGTAACGACAATGCTTTTACCGAGTCATTTATCGTGTCGAGTATTTTTTTATTTAAATTCTTTTTTTTGTTTGTATGTTTGGGTTTGTCAGTGTGGAGTGCTTCTCATTGATGGTCGAGAAGCTACTGTTTGGAGGTTTTCAACTAATACGATCATATTACTAACATCCATTTTATGGGACGTAGGTATATTATCTACATTATAGTCGTGAAGCATATTTGGACTGAGTGTATCTTTTACAGATTTATTTTTCTTCATGTACATATATTATGTGATAGATGGAAATTGAATCCAGATTCATATGTATTTAAAATGAAGCCTGATTTTAGCAATAAATCTGTGATAATTTCCTACATAAAAAATAAAAAGTTTCGCTGGTCTTGAATTTATATATATCACGCCATAATTATTTTTTTTAAATTTTGTATAAACATTTTGCTGGCTTAGGTATTTCATAGTACGATAGCAAATTGACTATAATCAATAGCGTATTTATAACTAAAGCTGTTAGGTCGAATGAATTGATGCTTTATTTTGATTTATAGTTTCACCTCGAATCTAGACTAGCATAAATAGCAGGAAATTGTTTGAAATTAAAACAACGTTACACAATGAAAATGTATGGTTTTAATTTTTCGCTGGAAAGGAGTAAAAGTAGTATTATACTTTTAGCAGGTAATGAAAAAAAACTGCAATCACCGATCTATATGTCAAGCTTGACGATTTAGAAAAAAAAAGCGTTAATAAGAATAAAGAAAGAGAAAAATGTCATAAGGAAAGTATTAGAGTATGAATGTGGATGGCTATAAGAGCAAGGGAAGACCAAGATGCAAAGAAACGATGGACGGACTGTGTGAAATATGATATGGCTAGATAGGGGGTGACTACTGCGATGACAACTAATGGCGAAGAAATAAGAAGTATGGAAGGGGAAGATACGCTGCGAATGTTGAATATAATTAATGTGACAGGCGCAGAAGAATAGGTTGGATACAGGAATAATTTTCCGAAACACTTATTCCGAAATTGAATTATATATACCAAACGCATCCTCAGGGTGATATTTAGTGATATCAAAGAAGATCCATGTGACAAAATACAATTTTAAACATATCTACAACTACTAGATATCAAGCCACATTTAAGGCTACATCAGATATTTTTCATCAATACAAATCCAAAGCGCTTGAATCATAATTGAGAGATGGTAAATCTATGGAAAAAAAACAACGGGTTGCACTCCGGGAGTGCCGGCAGAAGTGAAAACTTGAACATTAACGTTGTGCATTTTTTAACATTTTGGAATGGTTAGGGAATAACTTCGCACGTATTGCTTTATATATCAGAATAAAAGTACTATAATTTATGTGGTTAGGTAAATACAATATTCATTAGTAGTAGTAGTATATATATCTATTTTCAAAACATAGTCTAACAAAAATGAACAATTTATTTAAACACTTTACATGAAGTATGTTTTGACTGTTTTTTGTTACCCATCAATATGGGTAAAATTTCTTACCTCGCAATCTTTACGTAATGTCAAAGACTATTTATTTTGATATTTACTTTGACGGTTGCTAGGCAACGGATCTTATGACACGTTCTGACGCGAGTTTAACATTTCTTACCCATCCCAAAAAAGTGCACAACACGAACGCCGCTAAAGAAGTTTTCACTTCAATAAGTGTTTTAGTAAAATCACAAAAATGCCCCAAACTGTTTGGATCTTTTTTACCCGACTACGGCAAAGCCAAAAGGAAGGGTTATTGAGAAATACAGATGTTATACCCAATTAATTATCAGAAACGGTCCAGATAAATTGAATCCTTTTTGCTAAAATTAAATGTCTCGTTAACCAGTATACATATCAAAAAGAATAATACTATTACAGTCTTGAATATTTACTACAATACTTATCGACGTTCTGAAAACGGTGAAGGAAAACATCGTGAGGAAACCGGCATGTCCTAGAACCAAAAATTAGAAGACATGTGACATCTACCAACCCGCACTGGGCCCGCGTGGTGGATTACGGCCCACTCCCTCTCACTGAGAGGAGGCCAGTGTCCCAACAGTGGGAGCATTATAGGCTGATTATGGTTATCGACGTTTAAAGAAAACGCGATTAGTCGTAGTTTGAATAACTTAGAACCACTTAATGAAATTGAACTGAGAGCGAAGACCCTTATCGATTTTCCGCAGAAAGCCGTTTGGGCAATGTTACCTTTATAGGCTTAAGTAGATATAATTAGTACGTACTTACTGAGCAGATGACCCTACTTAAATGTTCTCTTGCTGTCATAAAAACAGTGTCGTTAAGATAATATTATTCTTTCCATTATCATATTGTGTCTTTAGCGTCAACATTTTTGGCGCTGAGAAAAGATTTGATAACTACTATTTAATTTTATTCTTACAGAACGATTTCGGATTTGATTTATTTCTTCGTTGTATGTCATTTTGCAATCACCAAGCTGTTTGTCTAGCGTGGTGGTTTATAAAAATCTTTTCATGGCCTGATTTTGAAGGTCAGAAATTATTTTTTATTAAATAGACAGACTATGTCATATTGTCGTGTTATAGCCATTTCATACAACTATCAAAGAATGACAATAAAATTATGATTTGAATATACGGACAATTTAAGAGCGTCCATTCTGAAAGTGGAGAACGTTGCAAATAGCTGTTACATTATGTCGCTGTTTTGATTAATTTGGCAATATTACTGTATGGAAATAAGAAATGTGGCTAACTAGCGAACTAGAATATTAATAATGAATTGCAATTGTAACATTGAATTTGATGTTGTGGCAGTTTTAGGTGAAAAAAGGCATTTAGAAAGTTGCCAAATACTTTTTTTACATATAAAACTAAATATTCGGTGTTACGATATTAACTATTTCATATTCAATATTCTAGTTCGCTAGCTAGCCACATTTCTTATTTCCATACAGTATTATTTCCAAATTAATCAAAACAGGTAAATAGGACCTATTCGACAGCTATTTACGACGTTGCTAACTTAGGATGCACGCTCTTAAGCATGTAGTGAATTTTTTGAACAATTAATTTCCCTTAACTTAAAGCCATGGTCAAGTTTCCTTCCTTCATCAACTGTCCAAGTTACAGTCAAAACTGAACTTTATGTGACAGTACAGTAACGTTATTTTTCCAAAAACTAAAAAATTGCGCACCAAATATTGATGATCTCTCAATACTGAGCAACGCCAATATCTATATAATATTATTGTACTACAAATAGCATGCATGGCTGGATGCCGTGTTCAATAGATAAGCCAGTAGTAAGGTACCCTAAGTCTTACGTCACTCAAGGGCTATATCTTGAAATTCTTTATTCCCCAGGCCTATAATCTGAATCGGTAGAATCCAATACGATAATGGCCTATTTTTAGGCCAAAGAAACAGTATTGTTAACATTCAACGTTGCAATACTGCCCACCTTTTGGGGACTTTTCCCATTGACAGCGATGCGGACCAATAAGGCCAAAAAGGGTTCATTTTAGCAGTCTATGTATGTATGTATGTTTGCTTTTACGTGTGTTCCACCGTAGTGCCTAAATTACTGAACCGATTTTAATGAATGAGGTATCATTAGATTCGTAAATTGTTACAGTTTTTTAAACTTAATTTTTTATTATTTACTTCTACATAATATATTATTTTAGTATTAGCTTGTATACTGCAGTTAAGATTTGTCAAAATAAATAAGGCACGTTTACTCAGAACTATAAAATACGCTTTTATTCAGAACTAAACCTTGATTTAAACGTTTCATTATTCCTCAATTAACACTACTTTATCGACGCAATATCGGGTTAATGGACTTAATTTATAGTAGCAGTTATGTTTTACAACCTAAGATCAAAATGATGATTAAAATCATTGTTTCCAATTTGATGTAATTTCTACTAAAACAAGAATCAACTTAATTTTAGTGTTAATTAAGTTGATTTTAGAATGGCTAGTAGTACCTCAAACTCATAGATAGTGTTGAAGTTTTAGCGCAATATGAACAGTTTATTTTTCAAAAAAAAAAAATTTTGTTTACGTTTTTGGAAACTGAACTGTGACCGCGGATTAGTTTACGCTTTTAGACGATAAATTTGTAACTAAGTTTACTCGAGTTACAAGATTTAGTTCTAAGTGCTAAGTTACGATCTGCCTTCTCTGGCTGAGATATCAACTATTCTATTAATTTGCATATTTAACGCTACAAGCTTTCATAGAAAATCGATTTAAAATAGAACAATGATCGCAATAGTTTGTTGTATAAATAATTATAGCTATTAGTATTCTGTTATTATAGCAATTGGTATTCGTAATTGGTATTCAATAAATTGTAGGTCACGAGTATTTACTATTTATTACACAAGGGTTTGAAGTTTGATAGTTAATATTATTATTACTTCCTTTATTTCGTATTTAGACATATTATTTACATTTTTAAATATTTTTATAAAAACTAAATAAAACAAAAACATTTAAAAATATAAAAAATAGTAGCCCACCGGTATCGGGAACAGGGTCCAAGCTACCGGTGGTCAGGGCTCCTGAGAGAGGAATCTCCTTACAATACGCGCCGTGTCCAGAAGTACCGCTTTCTGGATCAAGCCCTTGATCCAGCTGCCTAACGAGAGCCTCCTCAGGTGTTGGTCGAGGCTCTTGGCTATTATGCCATTGGCCGTCACGACTATCGGCACAATGACTGCTGTATCCACATCCCACATGTCGACAACCTCGCGAGCCAGATCAAGATACTTAATCTGTTTATCTTTTTCTGCTTTCACGAGGTTCTCGTCATGCGGGACCGCTATATCAATAATCATTGTGCGACGCTCTGATCGATCTATCACCACTATGTCTGGCTTATTGGCAACAATAGTCCTGTCAGTGATGATAGATCGATCCCAATACAACGTGATTATTACCATTTTCGAGAATTGGGTCGGGCACATACCTATAGTATGGTACTTCCGATTCCACAAGACTGTATTTCAGAGCAAGTTGCTGGTGGATAATCCTGGCTACAAGGTTGTGTCTATGCAAGTAGTCTCCGTTAGCCAGACGAGAACAGCCAGAAATAATGTGTCGGATTGATTCCCCCGGACGGTGGCATGCCCGACAGATGTCAACCGTGCCGTCCTTCACAATATATTTCCGGTAGTTGTTCGTCATCATAACTTCGTCCATAATTGCAAAGACAAAACCTTCGGTTTCCCCAAAGAGATCACCGAATCGCAGCCAAGATACGGACGCTAACAGGTCTACATCGGGCCCATGTAAGGTCCGGTAAAAGCGTCCGTGAAGCTCTTTGCTCTGCCATACTTCCCTGCGGTCATTAGTATCTAATACGATAGGTTTGCGCCAGTTCTCGTTAGCCAGGGATAGCGGGGTAAGGCCTTTGTCCACTGAGACCACATCTCGGTGCATCCCCACGTCGGCCTCTAGGAAGTATTCCCTGAGACTGCATACCTCACGGTTGTGCAGGGTCTTAGCATTTAAGAAGCCTCGACCTCCGCACTTCCGCGGGATATACAGTCTCATCACCGATGAACGTGGGTGATGCATCCGATTTGCGGTCAGCAGTATGCGGACCCTCCTATCCAGGGCGTCAAGTTCCGTCTGAGTCCATTTGAGTATGCCGAAAGAGTACATCAAAACCGGCATGACCCAACCGTTGAAGGCGCGCACCTTGTTTCCGCCTGATAAAAGACTATTTAATACTTTATTCAGGCGGCCAAAGAAGCGCTCCTTCAACGATTGCTTCATGTCAGTAACATTGATGCCCAACGCTTCCGACATACCCAAATACTTGTAGGTTTCGGATGAGGAGAGGGCTCTAAGGCTTATGGAATCCGAGAGTTGGGTTCCCACGGATTCCACAATCTCCCCTCGCTTTACATGCATGACCGCACATTTGTCCACACCAAATTCCATCCTGATGGCGCTACTGAAAGTTTCAGTTATTTTCAGTAGCTCCATCAGTTGCAAATTGTTGGGGGCAAAGAGTTTCAGGTCATCCATGTAAAGGAGGTGAGATATAACCTGACCACCTCTCCTCAGTCGATACCCCAGCCCTGAATCCTCCAGCAGTGTGCTTAGAGGGTTCAAGGCTAGGCAGAACCAAAGTGGACTCAAACTGTCACCCTGAAATATACCTCGCTCGATCCTTATCGGCTCGCTATTCCTCTGGATATGTCGACATCCTGGATAGCGAAGAACCGTCCTCCATTGCCCCATACATGACATCAGGAAGGTGCGTAGAGTTGCATCTATTTTATACAACTCCAGCACCCTAATGAGCCATGTATGTGGCACCGAGTCATAGGCCTTCTTATAGTCTATCCAACATGTCGACAGACCCTTCTGGGAACGACGAACCTGCTGGCTAATGGCCATATCGATGAGGAGAAGCTCCTTAGTGCCGCGGGACCCGTTCCTACATCCATTTTGAGAGGCAGACATGATGGAGTGCGTGTCTATATGTTTGTTAATTTTAACTCTCAAAATGGATGTAAAAACTTTATAGACCGTTGGTAGACAAGTAATTGGTCTATAGTTTTTGGGTTCCGCAGTACTACCTGATTTATGGAGCAGGTGAGTTATTCCAGTCGTTAGGAATTGGGGCAGCGACCCTGACTCTAAGGCTGACTGGAACTGGGATGCCAAGCGGGCGTGCGACCTTTGGAACCATTTTATCCAAAAGTTGTGCAGCCCGTCCGATCCTGGAGATTTCCAGTTAGGCAACGGACGGACTGCACGAGCTACATCTTGGGGGCTGATGGTAAGTGCCCCCATTTCTGGTATTTGCTCGCACGCTCGCTCGATCTCCCTGATCCAATCTCCTTCGGTGTGATTGACAGGCGCCGACCAGATACTTCGCTAGAACGAACACATGGCGTCATCATCCGGCAGGCGCGTGTCAATCACACCTTGATCCGGTCGCTCCCAAGCCCTGTAAACCCACCTTTCATCGCTCTGGAATGTGCGGTTCTGAGTGTACCGCTCCACTCTCCGCCTATACCGTCGAATACGGTTTGCCCATGCACAGATCTTCTGCTTCAGGAAGTCGATACGCTCTGTGACGCAGGTCAAATAATCTCGAGAACTAATATCAGTCCCCGAGAACGCCCGACTCACAAAGCGCATCACTCTAGGGCGAGTATTGCCCTCCCTGAAGCAGATTAGCTTGCCGATGAGTACTCTAGCCTCACCGATACGACGCTCAATCCTGCACTGCCAAGCTGGTACAGCTGGTTTTGGTCGTGGAGCTCTGTCACTGTTGGCGAAGTGAACATGAGCTACACGACATGCCGCTACAGCTGCGCAGTACAAGATCGAGTGGGTATCGGCGAGGTCTTTACTGCTGTCAAAACAACTTGACAGCAGTAAAGACGGAACAACGTAACAACATATTATTATAATTATTATTTTATTTATTTTTAATTCTTATTATATACATTTTTAAATATTTTTAGAAAAAAGCATTGTAAAATATAAATATCTAGCTCATCGGCATCAGGAACAGGGTCCAATCTACCGGTGGTCAGGGCTCTAGAGAGAGGAACCTCCTCACTATGCGTGCCGTGTCTAGGAGTACTGCTTTCTGAATCAAACCCTTGACCTAGCCGCACAATGAGAGCCTCCTGAGGTGATGGTCCAGGCTCTCCGCTATTAACAGCTCCGCTATGATTGCAGAGTTCATTTCCCACATATCGACAACCTTGTTTGCTAAGTTAAGATATTTTATATAGGTACCTGATTTTTTATTATTATTATGTGCATTCAAGTTCAGTAAATGACCATAAATTTTCCTTTACACGCACATCATAAAATCGTTATAGGCAGCGGTTCCACGGCCCGCTTTCTGGCCAGAGGCCAGATCGAGCCAAGCCAGGCCTACGGGCCGTGGGAACCTCTGCATCCAATGAGGCCTCCGGTGGCGTGTCAGCGCCGTCGGATCCGTCGGGAGTCGGTAAGTTCAAAGGCGCGACACGAGTGCGCCTGTCGCGGCCTGTACGAGCGCGTGATGGGTGACTTCTGCTTTGTTTATCAAGTGTTGACGACTGAATGAAATCACAACGGCACACGCAGCCATGCGCTCCGCATCACTTGACATATTGGAATAGCGTCCAGCAGGGCGCACTAGGCTGACACACGCCGTGGGAATGCTCGAAACGGCTCGCGACAGGCCTAGACAGCCGTGGCGTGGTGGTCTGATGCGGCCTGTCGGCCGGGCCGTAGACCGCAGTTTAAGGATTACTCCTAGTGATTCAAATAATGATTATGTTAACGTTATTATACCGATACTTAGGACTTAGCTTGTTCACCTTAAACCTTCAAAACTTTTGACATTATCAATACCTTTAAACCTTTGGAGTTTGGACCTATTTAGAATTCGTAATAGTCTCTGGTCTTAGATTTGATTTCAAAGTTAGACAATTTAAGTCCTGGATTAAAGCGTAGTGCTGCTAACAGGTGTTCAAGGACATTGGTACTCTAAGCTTTTATGCAGCTAAGTTAAAATCAAAATTCAAACTTATTTTTATTGAAATTATTACACTGAGAATCAAAACTTTTTGAACGTCAAAATTATATAGAAAAGAACAGTCACAGAAACACGTGCAATCGTGTTTACAATAAAAAGTTAAGTTTAAAAAAACTGTAACCTGACTACGGGACAATAAAAGTGATACGAAACAAGAAAATGTTTCAGTCAGAAATCAAGACATAGGTACAAAAATGGACAAAGCCGTGGTCGCATGCCTGTAATCATGTGGGAGCCAGGAACACCTACAAAACTATAATGGCACCCAGTTACTGGGTTGTGGAGGTCAGATAGGCTCGCTCCATGTAAAATACTGGTAATCAGCTGCATCCGGTTAAACTGGAAGCTGACCCCAACATAGTTGGGAAAAGGCTAGGCAGATTGATTGCAGTTTGCATCTCCACTAAATCGAAGCTTATTTCCTACTTATTCGAATGCGCACCCTAAATCACCAACATCTTTGACTTCTACTCAAAGCGTTGATTACTTCACAAAGGTATGCTATATTATATAAGTGGGTCTCTCAAACGCGATTAACTACAATTTGCCCAGCCATTCAGCTTTGACAATAGTTATTGAAGTGAATGAGGAATTCTAGATTAAGATTGAGTGTGGAAATAAAGTGGAAGCGAATAAAGCGGGCTGAAAAGATAGGTGCCTGTCTTTCCCAGGATTCTTTCAAATGATCAGGATATTTCAGTGGTATAAATGTTAAATCTACGATTGAGTTTGGTCAGGGAAATTTTAATTGTGTAGCAGATAGACTACCAACTTCAACTGTCGGCTTATTCAAATCACAATTGTCACTCTTCGACGGTTGTATAACACGGCAAACTGACATAGGTTTGCAATTTGCTTACCAATTAAATTCCCTGACAAGCAAAAAAGCAAAAAAAGATTCGTACATTTTTTATTTTTGGGGACATTATAGCGTTTCAAAATTAAATGATGAAGGACAGTATAAATTTTTTTGTGTACATAAAAAATGCATTTTTATTTTAATGCGCCAGTACCTACCATTTATTAGTTAATAAGGTCATTTGCAGTTCCTGTGTGGTTTAAAAACAGAGTTCATAGTATCAATATTATCTCTGATTGGAGTTGATTCCGACTACTGATTTCCAACTCATCAGACACAATTTCAAATAAATTGGCTACATAGGTGTAGATACTCATCTTACTTACACTCAACACAACACAGCCCCTCGTTCCAAAGAGGAATCAGCATAGGCGACCATTAGTACCTATACAATGGCCATTCAACCAATTATTGGACACGACGGTCCTTGCTCTACCGCAGTAGTGGCTAACGATCTGGGACTAAGTTAGACTGGATGTCAACTACGTTGTAACTGGAATATGTAGCTGATTTGTTGGATTCGTTTTCATCTCTGGACAAATTTATTTTATTTATATGTATGTATCTATGTATTTATTAGTAACATAACATTACGCCTGTATTCTTCAAAGGGTTGGGCAGAGGTGTAACTATACCTAGTACACCCAGCGATGAATAAGGTTTATGATAAAACGAGCAAGCCCAGAAGATGGGCGTTCATCTTTCATAAGGGCTGAATTGATATAGAATTATAATTGCCCCAATGTAGTCCGTAGAGCTGATCATGTACCTTTAATTAGAAAATCTATACGTTCTCGCTCTTAAATAATCTCTAAGGGTAAGATTAAAAGCGGTATAGGCAAGAGCAGGTAAATACTGTACAATGAAAATGATTTAGGAATAGAATATATAAAATAAAAATAGAAAAGTCTGTAAAAAGTGACGAACAACCCTATAGTAACACCTACATTTCGCCAGTTATATTTGAGTCCCATGTAATAAGGGGCGAGCCTATTGCCATCAACCGGGCACAAATCCAGATTTCGGGCTGTTACTGAATAATTCCAGATGGGAAAACCCGATAACACTATGCCCGGGAATTGGACCCAGGACCTCATGCTCAGCCACTGCTCTCAAACCGGTGAAAGAAAACACCGTGAGGTAACTGGCATGTCCCAGAACCAAAAATTAGAAGACATGTTACATCTACCAACCAGCTATCTAATTACGCAACACATTTTCGTAAACGATTCTGACTAATCTGATTCACTTTGACAGTTCAACAACATTCATTGCGATAATTACGTTGTTGAGCAGATATTTTTTTTCGAAATTCTGATTGATTGTATATTATTTAATTAGGATATCCCACTGTGCCTGTGAGGTAGATTATGTCCCAGTAGTGGGAACATTATACGGCTGATTATGTAAAACGAAACTAACAGAAAAATGGGCAAAAGTGTATCCTAAATTCCCAGACAAAGTATCTTTCAGCGAAAACGATTATGGAAAGTCAAAAGTGTATTGGATTGATATAAGCTACCGAAAAGCTAATGTCTATCCTTTTAAAAGCCGTTGTAGAAATACGAAACGCTTTGAAAGCGATTATCACTTTCTTTAAACCTTCTCGTCCCCTTACGGTAAGCAATTATCACCATCCATCGACTCTACTAAAAGAATTCCCTGCCTAACATAAACAACATCAAATATCATAAAGGCGCATGAACGAACAAGGACATGGTGAACACTTTGTTCGCATGTGCGTACCAGTAACGAACATCAAGCACTGTGTTTCTCTAAAATGTTCGAAGTGAATCTATCGCTACTAAAGAGTGCGGGTGGTTGAGCGCGAACACAAGTCGAACTGTGTTCATGTTCGCTTTACTAATTTACGTCCACACGTACAAACCAAATGTTCCTTATTCGATATTTGTGTTCACCATGTTTTGTTCATTCGTGTGTACACGCTATTTAATTACACCAACTAATAATTCATAATAGCCTCTCACATTCCACAAAACAGATTAGTAATTCGATACTACGTATATATACGACATAGTTCAAGCATTTCGCTGCCTGGCTGGATAGGTTTCAAGTCAGCTCCGTTTAATTTGTTACCTAAGTTACTAAATACAATAACTATCACTCGACTAGAAGTAGGGTAGTCTGGGTTTCGAGTAACAACAGCCATAAAGGACTTGATTTAGACTTTAGATAATTAAGTTTGTAAGTAGAATAAAGTAGAGAGTCTTGTGGAAGTTCGTACATAATTACATATTAGGGTGAAGAGAGAGGTACCTAAATCACTGGTTTGTTTACTTACCTACTTCTGTTAGTAAGGAGCCATGTTTTATTGTTATGATGATTAGATCTCGGCAAAAAAATAATGACGGAGTCGCACTACGGCCGCTACGCGTATCGTCCGAATATGGCCCTATTTTATTTGGAAGATGCATTTTTTTGAGATCGATCGCATTACGGCTGTTGTTCTTCATATTTTACGGTCAGTCCAGTACAGTCAAAACGCAAAATTGAAGCATGGTACTAGGCAAGCAGACTTATCAGGAGATACTTTTTGTCACCAACACACACGCAATAATGTTGTTCGCCAACCCCACTATCACTTCACATTCTCTTTTTATTTCACCACGAGCAGCGATTGGCGAACAGTCTGACTTAAAGCCGCAACTATACTCGCAATTATATTGCCAATACATTGTAAACATTATTGTAAACAACACAGGCTTTTCTAACGTTGAGTGCACTTAGATAGCACGACTAGAACGCAACTGATCTGCGAAAAAATACACCTTCAAGAATACAATAGGGTCATAAACGGACGTTACGCGTAGCGGCCGTAGTGCGAATCCGTCGGGAAAATTGCCATTAGGTTTTCAATGCTCACCCAATGGCTGCTCACTGTTTACGTAAACCCTACTCCCCGTTTCATCCCACAATAGTAAGGAATCTAAAAAGAAATCGTTACAAAAGTGACGTAATATTTTTCCTGGCTGACGACAAAACAGACAGTCATTTCTAAAAAAGAAACAAAAACATCTCAAATTGCCACCTCAAAAATTGTTCACACAAAGATGGAACACCCTACAGTTTTAATTAAAGTACGTTCACGCTGATTCAAACTGTATTTGTACTATGCATAGGGGCTAATATGGTCTACAGTTAATTTTATTCTATGGATTTGGTAATATACTTGTCAAATACATCGACTAAAACGTCAAAATATGCAGAAACAATTCTAGAAAAAAGTAAAAATTGGACATTTTGGCACGGCAAAATGGCGACTGCGCATGCGTTCAGCGCGCTGCACTACGCGTCGTATTTATTTGTTTTCTATTGTTTTTTAAGTGTAAATCGACGGGAAATGGTGATAATTCAATAATTAAGTAGTGTCGTCATCGTATATAGTTAATACTTGCACTAAATAACATCGTAATTACCTATTACGGACCCATCAAA
Organism: Conistra vaccinii; assembly: GCA_948150665.1. NCBI lineage: Eukaryota > Metazoa > Arthropoda > Insecta > Lepidoptera > Noctuidae > Conistra > Conistra vaccinii. The sequence goes on from OX411324.1 coordinate 3,985,874, forward strand.
AAATGTAAACAAACTCGTTAGTGAAAAAACGTGTTGATGTGGAATTTGTTGTTTTGTGTGTGTTTTGTGCATGTAATCGCTGGTAAGTCATTTATTTTATATTCTTGAATAACTAATTAATAATAAAAATGCATAATACAGAAAAAAAAGAGTTCAATATTTTTTTGTCAACTAAATAAAGTTACGTAATGATACGGTTATCTATTTATTGAACTTTTTTGATTATATGTGTTTTTATTTATTGTGTTTATGCGTTAATAATGGTTTTGACCGATAGTATATGTATTCATAATGTATCCTGCGAAATTTCATGTGGATCGAACCAGTAGTTTTATTATAAATAATCAAAACAATGAACAACGGAATTTCTTATAAGAATCTTATAAGAATGTTTATTTATCAATACTAGCGTTCGCTTACAAAGATTCGAGGTATTATAAAAAATCCTTTGTCTAATCAGAAACCCAAAACCATTAACGATAAGACTATTTACGTAAAAAAAAGCTCTCAGTTTTTGTTTATGTTAGCGAGCTCTTATCTCTGACGCGCCGCGGGCGTGCCGCGCGGCTTGGCGGGTTGTCGCGAACTCGCGCCGCGTAGCTATAGAGGTTAATTAAGGCCCAAACGGCGGATGCAGAACAAAGTAGCTTTTGCCACACAAAAATATCGTTGTTTCTGTGAGATGGAAACGAGCACAAAATGTAGGTCAGACCGTCGTGAAGTAACTTACAAAGATGTAAAACTGTGCTCTAAGTTATAAGCTTTAAGAGAATGACGGGCAATGGCATAAGCTTTTTTAGTACTGTGAGCAACGAAAGTTGGATATAATTGCTAAAATGTTAATTAGTTGAAACATAGTTTTTTTTAAACTCGAAGTGTTACCCTAATTACGTTGCTGGCTGTATAAACCGCAAAAAAGGTTCTAGCTAAAAATATTATAGTATTGCAATACGCATACATTTTTTATTATTCTTGCAACCGAGATAACTTTTTAAGCACAAAACAAAACGCTCAAATAAGACTTGGCCACACGCCCAACTCCATTAAAAATCAGTTGCATTTAGCCAACTGCATACTATCACTTTTGTCCATCGTTAAAATATTGCAAACTTTGTCCAAATAAAATATTTGGCGAATAGTACAGATAGATAATCACCTTATTTGCTAACTTTGGTTTTTATACTAACGTATTTTAATAATTAACCTGAAAAAAAAAATTCTTATGATCTGATTTGTAAAACCCCTCCGCCGGTCCGGCCATGTACGAGTATGTAACCTATTTAAAATGAGACAATTTTAGTGTAACGGCTATTAACACTTCAACCTCTTTACTATCCAATAAACAAGAGAATGGCGAATGCACCACTGAGAGCAGTGGTGGCCCAGTGGCCCCGACTTACGAGTTGCAGGTCGTAGGTTCGAACCCAAGCAGGCGCTTTACTTTGTGTAAATAATTTCATCATCACTGCTCTCAAAACGGTGAAGGAAACATCTTGAGGAAACCGGCATGTCTTAGAACCAAAAATTCGAAGACATGTGACATCTACCAACCCGCACTGGGCCCGCGTGGTAGATTACGGCCCACTCCCTCTCACAGAGAGGAGGCCTGTGTCCCAGCAGTGGGAATATTAATAAGCTGATTGATTGATTGAAACAAGAGAATAATTCGAAATCCAAAGCCTTTTTACACGGTTCGATATAATTGCCACTAGCGTACTACAAGTTGAAGCCACTTTAAAAGTTGCGTCGTCTAAACGATGCAAGTCATTTGTTACTTCATTATTATTATTGTATGCCATAGGCAAAGGACTTGCACCATTTAAATCGGGTTTCATAATTGTCTCGCTAACTTTTCATTATCTTATATTATTGAATAATTTGCATAATAATAAATGTTTAGAATACTTAAAAGATCAGTCCATCTGACAAAAATTTACGTCTGAATAAAAACCTCAGGTCTATAGCAATAGGCTCACCCCCTAAAATTACTACATAGGAGTTCATAGGACTTAAACATAACTGGTGAAATGTGGGTGTATTATGGGTACTCCTTTGCCTAACCCTTTGGGGAATATACGCGTATGTTATGTTAGAATATTTTAAACAATTTTCTCAAAACTTGCACCATACTTAAAAGCTGCAAGGCGTGTAATTTTACGTGATCTCAAAACGTGGGGCGGTCCGCGCCATTCCGTTTGTCTCTTATTTTGTTAATATTATGTGTTCCCGTTTTTCATGTACCTACCCACATTTATATAAGAGCGAACGAAGTAAAGAAAACTTGGAAGCAAACCCAACTACTAGAGCAACTGTATAAAAAAGCGTGAATTTATTGTTTGTAATGAAAAAAAAATGCCTAACTAATGTTAATGTAAAAGGTTAACCACAGGTTAAGAATTGCCATACAATGTCGCAATGCCACCAGTCTATTGGATAGGTACATTACCAGTCGACAGCGATTCGGAGGAAGTTTACGACGCCATATTTTAGTTAGTTAACAGTTTTAGTTAACCCTTAGGTACCCAGAACAATGTAAAGTTATAAGGGTCAAGCCCCGCGGTTTGACATTGACGCGCGCTAAACGTCACTTTCGACATTTTTCAGAATTTTTCGGTTTTATCTTTTGGTAATTTTACTTCTAATTGACGACAATAATCAGTCAGGCCCTAGAGAGAATCAGCCGTCAGACGATTATAGTCAGTATTTAGCAGTAACAATAGTGACTCAAGTCGCATGAGTCACCCGTTACCAATTGGTAACGATAGGGCTTACACGGAGTTAGTATTATAATATTTTAATTTTATTAATTAATAACCTCAGCAATATTTTGAAGCTTTTCAGGTATCTTGAAAATTGTTGTTTACCTAACGTTATTTTCACAGCACTTATTTGAGCTTAGCGTCTTTCACGTTAAATCATTAAGCGCAGGCCATACTGGGAACGAACCGAAACAAAGCTGAGTTCGTTTAGCTTTCCTCCGCGTCTTTAAATATTTCCATTCATAGTGTATCAACCGAAGTATGAAAACACACCCAAGAAAGTTAAACGAACCTGGCTTCGTTTCCAGTGTGGCCCGCCCTTTAGGCTAGGAACTCACGGAGCGGTTTTCACCCGCGCCCGCCGCGGTTGCGGGCCCGCAGCTTCTGTAGGATGTAGATTTATATGCAAAAAGTAAGAGCACATCACGACGCGTTTTACACCCGCAGCACGCGCGGTTGTTTGCGGGTCCCGCGGCACCGGCGGGCAACTTGTAGAATCAAAACTAAGAACTCACGGAGCCGTTTTCACCCGCGACCGCTGCGGTTGCGGGCCCGCAGCTTCTGTAGGATGTAGATTTATATGCAAAAAGTAAGAGCACATTTCACGACGCGTTTTTCACCCGCGGCGCGCGCGGGTGTTTGCGGGTCCCGCGGCACTGGCGGGAAACTTGTAGAATCGTGCGGACGGCGGTCACCCGCCTTCTCTGGCGGGCGAACGCAGTAGCCGGCGGGGCGGGGGGTACAGAAATCCGACGCCATTTTTGCGCCCGTCTTGCGATTATCGCCCGTCAAGTTTGCGGGTCTCTCAACTGCGACGGCTGCGTTCAGGCTAAGAACTCACGGAGCGATTTTCACCCGCGCCCGCCGCGGTTGCGGCACCGCAAATATTCGTACGAACACGTAGTTCATGGAAATTTAGATATTAATTTTCACGACGCGGTTTATAACCGCGGCGGGCGCGGCTGAAAATTAACCTTAGCCTGCCCGCGCAAATCACCGGTCTCGTGAGTTTTGAAATAAAACCGCAGATCCACGACCGCGGCGGGCGCGGTTAAAATCCGCGCCGTGAGTTTTTAGCCTTAGTCGTGTTTTGTCAAACCAATTTAAATTATGGGTTTTTTTATTGCCCAGCAAACTATTTATTCTCCATTGTTGGCCAGTTCGAGCCCTTCGACCAGTTTATATTATTATGTTTACAAAACTTCCTTTTTCTCAAGAAAGAAATCCAAAATAATACTCTCTATTGACACCGTTTATCTAATCCTAACTACCTGCCATGCCATTAAATTTGCGAAACACCACACTATTAATATTATAAATGTGAAAATGAGTGAGTTTGTTTGTTTGTTACGCTTTCACGCTAGAACAGCTGAATGTATTTTAATGAAATTTGGCATATCGGTAGACCATACCCTGGATTAGGACATAGGATACATTTCTATCTGGATATTCCCACGGGATCGACACTTATGCGGGTGTAGGGGTAATACCATATCTCAGGATTTGTCCTGAGATATCAGGATTTTTTCAATAAAATACAGCTTACATTTTAAAGATCTCTTTAAAAAAAAGTTAAACAAACAAAAAATAATCTTCCTTTGGTAATAATTGCACAATTAAAATCAATACTTATTATTTATCCAAGTAGGTATTAATCAGTTTTATCATACTTTATATGTGAAGATACATTTATAAGTAAGGTTTTTTCTTTAATTATGGATTTGCAACGATGTGCAACGCGTGAGCGAGATCCGTAGTGTATATAAACGATAATATTATGACTTTTTTAAATTGTTAAGTACGTTTGAGATAAAATTCACAAACTGTAGAAAATCTCAGGATTTTTCAATGGAAATCAAGCCTTTTCTCCGGACTTTAGATTTTTTCATCTGGTAACCCTATGCGGGTGAAAGCGAGGGGCGCTACTAGTACTAATATAATGGCAACAGGAGTAATACCACAGTTTATCGCTTTGTTTATAGCTGTCTTGACATGTTAGAGGTGACTTTTTATAGAATGTTTATTATCTGGTTTTTAGAGGTGGCATCAAATCTTTTATAGAACCTGTATAAAAATGTGACAAATAAAAACGATACATGGAATGATAGATATTAGTATTGTTTTTGATTAGCAGAAGATGATAATGGTAATGATCTGCACAAAATTACCATGACCTTTTTGACAAAGACATAACTCAAGTATGTATTAAAATTATCTCGAAAATGGCGGTTTAAGGTTACGATAACCGACTTTTAATAATTTTATACTGAAGATCACGTCTAAAGGAGTAGTGTTATTTATTTGGAAAAAATATATGTTAAATTAGACTATTTTCTTAATAATTAGAATATTATTTCAAGTTGATAGCACTAGTAGTTCTTGAGATATCCAGATGTGACAAGCAGACGGACAGACAGACTGAGTCTCACCATGAGGGTTCCTTTTTACCATTTTGCTACGGAACTCTAAAAAGAACATTACACCTAATAGGATATTAGTATGCAATAAATCATATTGCATACTAATATCCTATTATCCTATCTACTACTATCCTATAATATCGCACTGGGCCCGCGTGGTAGACTACAGCCCACTCCCTCTCACAGAGAGGAGGCCTGTGTCCCAGCAGTGGGAACATTAATAGGCTGATTGATTGATTGAAGTCATATTGCACTTATCGCCTTAATCAGTAAAGTTGTATTGTTTTTTAACATATAAATTACATTTTTAAATATTAAAATAATAAAAACTTTTTTAAAAATTACAAAAAAGAACAACCGACTTCCAAAAAAGACACTACAAAGTCAAAAATAACTTTAATTTCGGAAGTCGGTGTACTTGGTTTTGAACTTAGGTTTTTCGCCACCGACTTCCGAAATTAAAGTTATTTTTGACTTTGTAGTGTCTTTTTTGGAAGTCGGTTGTTCTTTTTTGTAAAAAGTTTTTATTTTGCACTTTTTAGTTGTGGTACCTACCCCACACAAATTCGAATACCACTAATCTGCTATGTAAATAACAGTGATTGGATTTGGAAGTTATCATCATATCATCCATATAAACTAAGTAGGAAAAATACGTATTATTGAAGCTAACTCAAAAACTATCCAAGTAAAGTTAATAAAATTTATATGGGACCACCTCGGGAGCATACCCTTTCAAACAAAAAAACAATTTTTAAAATCGGTCCACAATTTTTTTTTTTTTTTTTTTTTTTTATTTAATCAAATGAAATAACAATGTTAACATTAAACAGTATCATCTGTAGGTACACTTGACTTATATGCTAGTTAACAAAACAGGTAGGTGATGCAACCAGCACCCTTACTAAGTTATAAAATAACTTGTATTAAGGGCACTGATACAAGCCCATACATACTTCAGTTTCACAATAGAAATTGCAGACAGAGCAAGTGTTTTGCGGATTCAAAAATTACATTTTATCTATTTATCATTTTCATTATTTGTATTTGTGTGTGTGTATGTGTGTGTGTGTGTATGTGTAATGGTAATGGTATGTGTTGTGTCGGTGGAGAATGTGTTATGTTCTCGGTGGAGGGGTTTAGGGTGGGTTATTATCAGAGAAAAGGAGGCGCTCTGTATCCTGGTAGTTATTTGTAAGTAGAAAGTTTGTCACAGATTTCTTGAGGGACGCGGTTGAAAGAGAGTATAATTTCAATTTTCTGTTGAGTTTATTATATAATTGTGGCCCTTGGAAGCAAAGAAAACGTTTGGTGAATGAATATTTACATTTGTAGTGCTGACAAACTATATCCTTACGTCTTTTAGTGATTGTCACGTAGGGAGTATCTCTGTGTTGTAATAGGACCGAATGAAGAACAAAAAGTTGTCTAACTGAAAGTACTTTGCAATATTCATATAAATCTTCTGTTGGGAAAAGTATCGGGTGAAATGTACTTACCTTTAACACGGCTCTTTGGGCCCGCTCCAATTGACGGAGAAATCGCGTAACAAACATACAAAAAAAAAAACATACAGACGAATTGAGAACCTCCTCCTTTTGGAAGTCGGTTAAAAATATGTAAACATTTAAAACATAAAAAAATATTATTATTATTACTCGGTTATGGTTTAGGTTAAGGTCACAATGTTCTTTAACATTCTAACCTTTTAAGATAAATGACATGACAGCCACAGTTATAATAAGTATATTGATTTGTGGGTCCACATCCGTTAGATATATCGGAATAAGGTCACGTAACTGTACTGATTGTGTCTTTCAAAGATAGGAATAATTATGATTAATTGTGTTTTTGTTTACGTGTTCGAAATAATCATTGAATTTGTTGAAATTGATAATAAAGGTTAAAGGGAAAATATTTTTTTGATAGTTTTGTCTTTATATTACTTTTTATATGGACTTAGTTTACATACTCACATGCCTTTATTATCTTACACAATTTTTAGATATAAGGGACCTACTATTAATGTTTGGATAGTGAGCGAGAATCAAACTACTAAGGGCTAATCACACTGGCGATTTGCGAGTGAGTTATCAGCGAGGCCATTATGCGCTCGCACGTATGCGTAACGAGAGCGATTGACGTGAGTGTACAAGAGAGAGCGAGACAAGCAAGTGTACAATTCTATGGAAACGCGGAGAACACGTCGTGTAGTCGCAGTTAGCTCGCTTTGTACTCGCGGAGAGCACGTTCACAGATCACCTCGCTAGAAACACGCTGGCAAATCGTCAGTGTGATAAACGTCTAAGACTGGCCTACCTACATAATAATCGGTTCTAGTATTAGACGCCGAATAACTGAGCTTTACTTGTAAATGAAAGTTAAATACTTTTCACAATAGCCGCTTAAACTTCCAAACAGATTACCCCGGTAATAAAGACAGCTCTAAACCTTTTTTAAATGTTTTTTGTTTATGGTAATTTCAACCTGTACCTACTGCCCCCTCGCTGGTTAAAGGTCACCCCGTCTTCGTGTCAAGCCAAATTTTTCTTGTGTTCTGTACCAAAAATTATAAACAGAAGAAAAAAATATTTTTGTTTGTAATGAACTAACTCAAAAACTACTGAGCCTATTTAAAAAATTCTTTCACTAGTTTAACGCTATATTATCATTGAGTAAAATTGGCGATAATTTATAAAGATATTTAGCAAAGCCGCTGGCGGAATATGGTGTCTAATAATATACCTTTGAACGGTTTTTTTTTACGTGTGCATAAAAAAATTAATATTGCGTCAAAATCCAGGCTATTAGTGAGCATTGGTGGCCCAGTGTTACCGATCGTGATCGTGGGTTCAAACCCAAGCAGGCGCTTTACTTTGTGCAAATAATTTCGTCACTACTGCTCTCAATACGGTTCCCTGAATCGAAGACATGTGACATCTACCAACCCGCACTGGGCCCGCGTGGTAGATTACAGCCCACTCAATCTCACAGAGAGGAGGCCTGTGTCCTAGCAGTGGGAACAGGCTAATTATGTATCCAGGCTATTCGACATTCAACCTCTATACAAAAACAAAATCACGAAGCACTAAGATAGACACACTTGACCTTCACGACAAATCGTGTCAAATGTCAACCTCCACTAAAAAAAGTTATGAAATCCCACTTCATACATATTGTATCCCGTCACATCAACACAAGATACATCATTTCACATTACACGCGGGTTGCCGTATAAAAATAGCGGACGTATACTGCCTTGCCAATTTTCTTGAAAGCGCGACGTATCTTGTCTGACATTTGATACAAACGAGGTCACTATACTACACTTTGATAAGTATTGACCGGGTTAAATAGTTATTTTGTGGAGGACCACTTTTTCAGACAAACGGGGTGGCGGCAGAATACGAAAATGTTGTCAGACGAGACTATTAAATTGTTTATGGTTCAATGAGGAACGAAAGTAGGTAATTGCTTTTTCGTACTAGGTACTTATTACATAACATCACGCCCATATTTCATGAAGGGTTAGGTAGAGGTGTGCCTATGGTACACCTACATTTCGCCAGTTATGTTTAATTCCCATGTAATAGGGGGCGAGCCCGACTCCGGGCTACTATTCAGAAATTCCAGATGGAAAAACCTAATAACACTTTGCTCTACCCAGGAAAAGAACCCAGGATATCATGCTCAACAGTAGCGCTTGCAACCACTACGCCAACGAGGCAGTCACTTCTGGTTCTAGTTATTTAAAACTAAATTCACTTTTATTTAGTGCATCTTCAATTCACTTATATCAACGAAATTTTAGCACCAATTCCATTTTAGCATTTCTGGAGTTGTCGCCTACAAATAAATTAACTTCGAGCGAATCACATAAAGAAAAATAATATTGTAAGTATTCACCCGTTTCGGGCGAATTAATTCGTGCGAATCGATTAATAAGCCAAAGCATCTTCCTACGTGTTAAAAACGTGCTTACAATCACCATAGAATGCCATACATGCATTGCCAAGCGAGGCTATAAAGCAATATTCCCCTATGCTGGTGAATTCAGAGACCAATCTTCAGTAAAGCATCCATTTATGAGGAGATATGACAAAGCATTCTGCAAATGACATTTGTGCCATTAACACAAAGTGTTCAGTCGATCGACTCAGAACCTAAGATTCAACGGAGAGAAATGGGTCGTTATAGTGCAAGAAGTGGGTTGGAAATCGATTTTTAGTCGCAATGTAAGACTCAGTCTTTGAATGGCACCTATATACACTGGGAGAAGCATGCTTGGAATACTATGTTTCATGTTTAAGATACGCTGTGATAATCATTTTGGCGTGAAGTGTAGGTAGGTACCTGTGTGGTTTTCAATTGTGTAGGTCCATATTTATTTTTAAGCTCAAGCTGTATTGTATTATTTTTGATGTCTTGTGCTATATCTTTTCCATGATAATGCTTGATATGCTAAAAAATCTTTTTTGAAGTGAAAACTTTTTTAGGCACGTTGAGCACTTTTTTGGTGAACTAAAATCATGGAACTTGCGTCATCGTCACCTAACGCTCGAACGAAAGAGATAAACGCGAGAATCAAAAAGTTACTTAGTTTTCACTTCTATCGGCAGTCTCCAAAGACTTCCCGATTTTTTTTTTACCATCGTATTCTGTCCCATTCTTTGGTTTAGGCCTCCTTCCATTCCTTCCATCTTTCGCAAGTCCACGCTTTCTCAAACTAAATCGTATCCATCTTTTTTCTGCTTTAACTAAAGTTGATATTTGGAAAGCAATTCTTCTTCATTCTCTTGGAACCATGCTTGGCCTAAGAGTAGTATAAGACATTACTGATTCGTAGAAATCTTACACAATTATCATTAGGCACCAAAACTAGTAATATTCCCCCAAATAAATCTGTCAATAACTTCTACGCAGTAACTCAGTTTCCAGGAACTGCGGAGGCTGATAAGTTCATATATTATAGACTAGAGATACCCAAAAATAACTTTAGCGAGAAATCAGTGTTAGGAGCAGCCCCAATCCCTTTTACCCGCTGTGCCTAAATTATTAACATCAGATAGCCAACATTAGGGAGATAGGGATCCCACAGGAAATGAAAAGCTAATTCATTTTTCATGTCCTCATTTGAAAGTTTTAATAGGTTTGTGACGTAAGCTGAATTCTAGATTATTTTTTAAAGATAACATGTAACGTCTTTTCTGAGTTCTTGAGAGTTACCTTCTATTATACTATGGAATTATGATGTCAGAATTATAGGTCATTCACCCAAACACTTTAGTTTTCTGAGGACTGACTTGATTAACTTGATGCGGAAGAAGGCAAATTAACAATTTATAGTGCTATTTGGAGGAATCATTTATGAATGTGGAACGCCATTAAGGTACCTAAGTTTATTAAAAATAATTATGTTATCCTTATTAATAATAAATTATATGTGAAAGTGAGTTTGTTTGTTACGCTTTCACGCCAAAACGGCTGAATGGATTTAGATGAAATTTAGCATATGGATTAGGGATGTATCCGATACCGATACCGATATATTGGCGATACTCGATGTTTGCCGATATATCGGTATCGGCGATATTTTTATGGCCGATTCAACGATACTTTTTAAATTTCGCGCTTTAAAAATGTAATGTAAACGCGCGTGTTTTTTCGTCTAAGTATTTCGTTGCAAACGAGGCACGAACTAACTATGCTCGAGAAAACCCCGCGCTTTATTCAGTGTCTTGTTTCACCCGCCGACTTTGGGCTCGCACTCGCTTAACCATCCAATTTCGCTAGGTTGACAGTTGTCGTGCGTCTAATCTCAACCTGTCTGTAGTTTAAAACGTTTTTATTTAGTTTGTCCTGTTATTTGTTCTTATTATATTAATTTGTAAAAATAACCTGACAAGTGTTTTATTTATTTTACCTTCATTTTTAAATTCAATAAGTGTATCGGTATCGGTATCGGTATCGGTATCGCCGATATTTTTATAAGAGTATCGGTATCGGTATCGTATCGGCAAAAAGGCGTATCGATGCATCCCTAATATGGATAGACCATGACCTGGGTTAGAATATAAGATACTTTTAATATCAATATTCCTACGAGATCGAGATTTATGTGAGTTAAACCGCGGAGCACAGCTAGTTCAATATAACTTGCTGTTTATTCTTACAAAACTTACAGTTGCTGGGATAGGCACTTTTGCTTGAAGGACACAATTTGTACCAAGTTAGTTGCTACGATAGGAGCGCTGCCTGACTTTCCAGTTTGTGCCTAAAATAACTGGAGAGCAAAACTTGTTCCTTAAGGATTCAGTCACTGACAAAGGTATCTGTATACCACTACAGTTTCTAGGCAATATTGTTGGAATAATCATACCTCGTAGAGTAACCAAGGGCTTGTTGGTAAGACTACTACTCGCCCGAAACGGGCAAATCCACACTTTTAAATATTATTTTTTTTCTTAAGGCGATTCGCACGAAGTTATAGTACATTACTGTAGTGGCCAGCAAAGGGCATTGATGGACGATCGTGAAAATGTGGGCCGAGGCGAATCCGAGGTACACATACGTGAGTCCGTTAATGCCTGGTTGCGGCCAAGGCTTGTATAGTACTTTTGTCAAACAAAGTGCAGATATTCGAACTAAGTAGATTTTTCACGTGCCAATAAGTTCATTTGTTTTGTGTGTTCATTTCTGTTTGTTTTTTCTTTACTTTAAACAACTCTATTTGCTAAGCCAGAAATAAAATCTTTGATAAGTTACGTCCTTGGTTGCCATCTATTGAAGTAAAAAGTTACTTCCATTATTAAAATAATAACACGACAGATATGAATTTTCATAGTAATTTATTTGGCCGCTAAACACAATAGATATGGATTTTCATAGTAACATTGCCGGCCGGGCGCTCACTTGTTTTTGACCAGTACAGCAATTTTGATTTCGAAGAAGGTTGTCAAAATAATAAATTTCCAATAATGTTTGAGAAAATGTATTTACAACCCCAGAAATCGATTCATCAATAAGCCTACCAAGGGGTTATGTCAGTAACTGGGCTGTGAAGGTCAGATAGGCCGTCGCTGCAAGTAAAATACCGGTATTCAGCTGCATACGGTTAGACTGGAAGCTGACCCCAACACAGTAAATGCTAGGCAGATGATTATTAATTGTGCCTGATCAGAATAAGATGATGCTTCTAAAAATAAACATAATATATGTAGGTACCTACCGGTGCCTACTGTTAAGCGAATAAATATACGATGCCGCTTGAGATTGAAAACTTCACAAATTAATTCAAATTAAATGCGTAGTCGTATTGAAAGGAACTGTTTTCAAGGTCTAAAAATGTCGTTTACCTTTCTTTTAACGTTTTGTTCTAACTGTAACAAAGTGAAAAGAATATTCATGAATGTACCTAAGCCAGGATTTTTGGTATTCAGTCAACTGATTTTAGATTCTGTGAGAATGACAAAAATGTGGAACGATTTCCAAAAAAAAATCTAGTAATGATTCTGTCAATTTGTTACCACAAAAATGTTGTAAAAAAATGTTTTTGAGGAAATGCGGTTCATATTTTAATACCTATTGAAATTGCTTTTTTTGATTTCGATTTATTTGACAGGTATATTATCCTACCATAAATTAAAGCCAAGAACAGACTAGATCTGCCCATACATAGAGTAAAATCGGCCGTTGCATCGATGCCTATACACTGACGCAGTACTGCCTCGTCGGGGCTTTACGGTTTTGGGTGCGCGTAACAGATCTGTCGTCGCGAGACTTTATCGGTTAAGTGTATTAAATTTTTACCTTGAAGGGAAAGTTAAACCAAACATTACCTTGTTATTATTTAACATATTATTATTATCATCACGCCTATTTTTTCCTGAAAGGTTAGGCAGACACTAGGTCTGCCTAACCTTTTGACCTACAGTAACCCATATTGCGCCAACTGGACACAAATCCAGACTCCTCAAAAACTCCGTATGTTTCTATTTTATGTCTGGTTGTATTCGAATTGATGTTAGTTTTGTAACCTTACGTTTAAAAAACGAACTAGCCTTACAATAGTCGTACATGATGTAACATCAGACATTTTGGCTGACAGTACCAGTCTCTCGGGAAATAGGTTGATAGTGGTACCATCTGACGGTCAACTCTAGCACAGCGCGCGCTCATTGTTCCAATTTAATAGCGCACGCTTCCCTGGCTTCCTGTTACACACTTCCGTCCCTTTTCACAAAATCACTCCCACAGACTGCAGGAAAGAAATACAAAATAAATGAGTCTCTAGACAGTTGGGTTTCAAATTATTGACCCACTTTTAAATTGACTGTAAAACATCCGATTGTGTATAAAGTAAAAGCTTCCGTGCAATAGTTTCTTACGTCAGCTTGTTTAAAAGACGTTTCGTTTTCTCACTTCCGCACAGTTTACGTAACGTGACCTGAATTATTTCAGCTAAACGTTTCAGGAACTTTGCAATTTATAAGTGTTCTTATTGAATCATAATTCTAAGGTGTGCTGTGTAATAAGTAGGTGGTGAAGTTATGAACGAAAATGTTCTTCGATACGTAATGATTTGATTTAAGCTTTATTTAGAGCGAAAGGCTTCTACGCTAAAAGGCCACTTTTCACTTTTTCCTGTATAAATTTTATTCGTTTTGAATGACATTTGTATGTATTTTATATTTGATTTGATTTAAATGTTTGAGGATTATTTTATTGTATATGTGTGGTTTTTATAATCGTCAACTTTGTTTTAATTTTAATTTAATCTTATTATGGACGGTGTCAGAAAAATAAATTATAAATATTAATTAATTATAAATATAAATCTTTAGGGTTCCGTACCCGAAGGGTGCCAAACAAAACCATATTACTAAGCCTTCGCTATCCGTGTGCCCATTCGTCCATCTGTCTATCAGCGAGCTGTATCAGCCTGTATCTCATGAACCGTTATAGGTAGACAGTTGAAATTTTCACAGATTGAGGATTTCTATTGCCGGCAACAAATAATAATAAAAATTAAATAAAGTTGAAAATTAAAGTAAGTTGATAATTCTTACAAGAAACGTGTTTTATACGCATTTTATGCTCGATCTTAATACGGTAAGGGACCCTTCGTGTGCAACGAGTCCGACTCACACTTGGCCGGTTTTCTTTGTATAGGTACTCTAAAATTACATTTTGAATAATTTAGAGATCTTATCTTACGTATCTTTAGATACGTTTTGAATCTAGGATGCTTTTTAATTATAAAGGTCACAGAATAATATTTATGAGTAGAATTCAAACGAACAAAAGTGTTCCAAACATCCAAGCAATCAAACGGTGTGGTTTTTTGCTCCGGAAGCTAGTAGTAGATTCCCAGCAATCAAATCTAACCTAAAAATACCTGAAAGATTGAAAACAAACATATAACCAACCAACATGATGAGAATTCCGGAGCACTCAGATAATAATCCCTTGCCACTTCATTTCATACAAGTACTCGTAGAAACGTGAACAGAAAACCTTGCAAGCAATACTAAAGCACGTCAACTTGTATAAAAGACGCAACGCTTGCTTGCCTCAGGGGCAGTTCAAGTTAAGCTGAGCCGGTCTTGCTCAAAGGCTAAAAGGCTGAGCGTTTCATACTATCGGATGACCGCGGCTTGCTCAGGTAAACCTTCAAAGATAAAATAAAAACATGCCAGAACAAGGCCGTGTCTTGTTGGATTTTGTTTACATTAATATGGATGTATTATTTTTAGTTAAGTTCTAGCTTGTTTTTTTGTTTTTTGGTACGGCTGTTAGGGCTTATTTCACGATGTCCGAATAGCGACTACTTAATCCCAACACACACAGAAAATGTGCGCGAGTCGGGCGCGGAGCGGGTCGGGAGCGGTAGCCGGCCACGCTTTTCGTGTGCTGACATCCATATAATACAATGAATTACAATATAAAAACTTTTTACAAAAAAAATTAAAACCGACTTCCAAAAAAAACCACTACAAAGTGAAAAATAACTTTAATTTCGGAAGTCGGTGTCTTTGTTTTTTAATTTTCGTTTTTTGCCACCGACTTCCGAAATTAAAGTTATTTTTCACTTTGTAGTGGTTTTTTTTGGAAGTCGGTTTTAATTTTTTTTGTAAAAAGTTTTTATTTTTCACTTTTTAGTTGTGGTACCTACCCCACACAATATCCAATACCACTAACTGCAATAAATAACAGTGACACGAAGTTATCATAATATCGTCCATATAAACTAAGTGGGAAAAATATGTATTATTCAAGCTAACTCAAAAACTATCTAAGCAAAGTCAATAAAATTTATATGGGACCACCTCGGGAGCTTACCCTTTCAAACAAAAAAATAATTTTCAAAATCGGTCCACAATTGGCGGAGATATCGGTGAACATACATAAAAAAAAAAAAAAAACATACATAAAGTCGAACATAGAACCTCCTCCTTTTTGGAAGTCGGTTAAAAATATACAAGCCCGCCGTACTCCCGTCCCGACCCGCACCCGACATGCACCCGCTTTGTGTGTGTTTTTAGCTTTACTGAATAAAGTCAAAAATGGAGATTCAGAATTTGTACGAAATTAGCTACCAAGTAAGTTAATAGGAACTTAATCGTAGGTGGTCAAACAGCCCCTTAGTTTAGTTAAGGATCGTGAATATTGGTAGATTTTTGGTTTGAGAAATTCTAACTTATCCTGATCCTAACTAATAGTATAATTGTAAAAGTGAGTCTTTTGTTACGCTTTCACGCCAAAACTGCTGAACGGATTTGGATGAAATTTGGCACATGAGTAGACCATGACCTGTGTTACAACATAACATACTTTTTATCCGGACATTCCTACGTTATCGAGAATTATGCGAATGAAACCGCGGGGCGCAGTATAATATAAATTGAGTACATACTCTTCCTCATGTTGTATCGTTAAACCAATTAGGTACACTTTTATTAGACTTCAACGATTAGGTATGGTAAACGAGAAGGACTGAAGTAGGTCATTAAAACAGCAATGTAGATATAATGCATTAATAATATTCTTCTTAACTTCTCCAGCCAAGCTGAATATCTTGCTGGATGTTCAAATAGAGTGACTTTTAATATGGAGTTGGTGGGTGAAATCTTTCGGTAGGCGCTTACTTCCTTTTTATCACAGATTATGTGTTTTCTTTTGACAAACTTATTGAAGTTATATTGGCTCTTCTCACTTTTAATCTGGTAGTCCTATTTGTTACAGAATAGACGTCATAAAATAACATATTATCCAGTCTCAAAAAACAAAAACACTGGATCTTGCCACTGATAGTTCTGGATCGGGTCCAGCTCTTGTGATACAGGAATTACTAGAACAAGAGCCAGGACTACACAGATGTTTGTGACTTTGAAGTGTAAATAAAGAAATTATAGATATTTCTCGACGGCATGTTAAGCCAAGTCAGAGGCCTATGGGCCTCCAGGTTTGTCAATAACCACACGAAAGAAAGAAGATTAAATAAAAATATAAGTACCTACCATTAGAACACAAAATAAATAAGCCGCTGAAAAACTGAATTACAAACATAAGTTACGAATTCAATGCGGTCCAAAAGTAAACTACCAAAAAGCCTTTAAACACGAAGACAATTACTGCGACCACAATATCCGAGCACATTTTAAGGATATAAAATTAAAATAGCACAAAAACCACTTTAGCGTATCAGTATTCAACACTCATAATACAAACGACTCCACTTTTCCCCGGCTTGGGCGAGCTAAAATGACAAGGCATGACTCTGCTCCAACTCGCTAAGTAATTACATACACGTCATGTGAGCGGAGCATATTCAGCGTTAGCGTAGGGTCGCCATGTTGAATCGTTTTGGGAGACTGATTAGGACAATTTTTTCACAGGTGTGTCAAACATGAGGTTGGTGGTTATTTGACAAGTCTTGCCTAGAAGCCTGAAGTTAGTATCAATATTTAGTGTTGATATATTTAGAGTTTTGTTACTATCCATAAAAAATAACCTTTTTCATTTAGCCCAAAGTTTGGCTGCACATAATTCCCCATAGCATTAAGCGCGGTAGTTTATTGTGATATAAAAGTGTGAATAATTAAATAAAAGAAAGAAGAGAGATGTGAGATGAATTTAGGATAGGCTTTATTCAGGTTTTACACAGCAATAAACTTCTAGTAAATTGAATTTTCGCTTCTTTATGGCTATCGAAAAAGTAAAAATAAACGTTAACATAAAACACTAACTAAATCTAGATTAGTTATACAAGGCCAGTGTTCGCAGTAGTATAAGAATTCCTCTGAATTTACAGATTTTTGTCATATTTGAGCAAAAGCTTGCTTTTATCATTCAAACTCTAACTCAACTGAACCGATTTCAAACATTCTTTCTCAAGAAGAATGCTATATTATCATTGAGTAATATAGGCTATAATTTATAAATATATCATGCGGTTGTTATTATTTAGCCACGAGCCCCTCGATAAACAAAACGAGCCCCTATGAAATAAATGCCAATAATAATTTTTATGGTGTACATAATAAAGAGTATTCTATCTATCTATCTAAATGTTTTTTATTATTTTAGTTTTTAACTGGCGTTTAGTCACTAACAATATTACCCTATAGTGCTTACAACCTTGTTTGATACACGCCTCTCTAAGCAAGAGCCCCCTTTATAAAAAAACGCATTATAGGACGTTGAGATGCAAAAGAAAAGTCTCTCATTCATCAAAATCATGGCTACAATATTTCACACATAATTCATTGGTTGTGAAAGCAAGAAGCTGACTTGTAAATAAATAACGTAATGAAAAGCGCTCATTTCGTACCGGCCTGATTAAATAATCTAGTAATTGGTGTTACAGAAAATGAGACTTTATCTCGTGAAGAATTTTGTGTTTCATCTAAATATCATTATGACTTAGTGAACTTATTAATAATTAAGAGATGAATGTGTGAGGTGCTTTTAAGCTGACTTGTAAAAAAAATTCGTAATGAAAAGCGCTCATTGCATACCGGCCTGATTAAATAATCTAGTAATTGGTGTTACAGAAGATGAGACTTTTATCTCGTGAAGAATTTTGTGTTTCATCTAAAATAATATCATTATGACTTAGTAAACTTATTAATATTAAGAGATGAATGTGTGAGGTGCTTATAAGCTGACTTGTAAAAAAATATCGTAATGAAAAGCGCTCATTGCATACCGTCCTGATTAAATAATCTAGTAATTGGTGTTACAGAAGATGAGACTTTATCTCGTGAAGAATTTTGTGTTTCATCTAAATATCATTATGACTTAGTGTAGTTTAAGAGATGAATGTGTGAGGTGCTTTTAAGAGATTCATTTGGTTAAAAGCTAAGTAACTTATTTATGTAGTTTATGTTCAGACAGCTTCGTTAATTTAGTACTTTGACAACTATAGAAAGAGGTACCGTTTCAGTGTGTACTACGATGGTGGGCATAAATTATGATCTATTATGAAATATTAAAAGAAAAATTATTACATTTTCACGCCTGTATAATTCCCCGATGGGTTAGGTAGAGGTGTACATATAGTACACCCATATTTTGCCAGTAAGTTATGTTTAAGTCTTATGTAATAGGGGGCGAGCCTATTGCCATCAACCGGGCACAAATCTAGACTCCGGGCTGCTACTGAGAAATTCTAGATGGAAAATCCAATAACACTGCCTGACCCGGGAATCGAACCCAGGACAAGAAGGATTAAAAAAAAATATATAATCAGTTTTTTGTAAACTTGGCGAACCTTTGTCATAAGCAACTGTTAACATTTTACTTTTTATCCCCTGAAAACAGACCCTAAAATTACTTCGACAAAATATTTTTCAGTCATGATTGTGCCATGTCAAAAACTTTTTTATTCGTACCGCCATGGAACATTTTAGCTACATTTTCGTGTGAACTTTTAATTAAAACGTCCTCTTCTATTCTGATTAATACCAGAGACGAGCTGCCCTCAAAAAAATTTGTTGCATTTTTCCAATTCCACGGTGTATGATAAAATTCATTTTCAGCGCGTTGCACGTTTTCTAATTTAGTAAATTGAGTTCTCTAGTTAGTTCAATCTACCTAACCTCCTCCCGACTATTTTGGGTTCAGCATCCAGTGTTACTGGATGCAGCTGAATACCGGTATTTTACATGGGGCGACTGACATGGGCCCAGTTACTGGGTAACACGATACCCTTTGGTAAGACTGATCCTAAAGGTACAATTCCGTAGCCGACAACGGCAACTGCAAGCGACATGTCGCCGCGATACGACTGGTTTTCTACGTATTCTAATATATTTCTATGAAGGCGAACTTTCGCTGGGTACAGAAAGTTGTTCATAAAAATTCATAGAAGCCAGACTCAGTCATATAGGGGCGACACGTCGCAGTTGCTGCTTGTAGTCAGCAGCTACTGAATGGTACCTTTAGTTTGCTCAACGACATGGATAGGTAATAACTAATAAGCAATATAAGCATTAACCATCCCAAAAATTTATACATAACATATTTAATAGATAGGTAAGTCCATCAAGAGATAAATTACATTAGTAAACGTACTCGTCCAATATATTACTATCTTCTTTATATAAAAAAAATAATCGCTATTTCCTTTGGTCACGCCATAGCTTGAGAACGGCTGCACCAAATTGTTTTTTTTTTTGTGTTCTTTATTTTCAGGACATAGTTTTTAGGTAGGGTAGGTAGGGAGGTAGGTATTTAATTAGGTAGAAATGTAGGTAGGTAGGTATGTACGTAGGTAGGTAGGATATATAGGTAGGTAGGGTAGGTAGGTGCGGTCTAGATAAGTACTTAGTGCTATCCGTGCGAAGCCGGGGCGGGCAGTTAGTTAATAATATTATAATGTATAAAGTAAGTAAGTATTAAGTATACCAATAATTAAAAGTAGTGACAGTACATAACAAGTACATATTTCACACGTGTCTAAAATTCCATTAATCACAATATGGCCCAGCTAAGGCGCCTTATACTTAATTGACGTCAACAAAATAATAAAGAATTCAGCAACAAATTATGTAACAGCTTCCTCCGCCGTCACTTCTAATGGTGCTTTGCACATGACAAGGATCTACCCACTTAGATATATAATATAATCATTCTGTTTACTAAAGCTGTTGTTTGGCTATATAAAGGAAATAACTTAAACAAGGAGTAATGTTATAATGAATTATTAATTTATCTGCAAATAGTTTTGAGTTAACTAACATTTTGGTAGAGACTTTCGTAAAAAGAACTTCTCATTTTGTACATTACAATTATCACTACTCGATATGATGATTTTATAAAACGAGTATCGTTCAAAATTACCTAGGTAAGTGTCTACTACATACTCTAGTCAAAGTTTTGTCAAAGAAGTCTGAAATCAATACTTCAGAACTGAGAGTCTCACAAGATACTCCAACTACATCAAACTAGGACTTACTACTTAACAGTCTAAACGCGAGAATAAGGAACTTATATACCTGCAATCTTGGAAACTAGAATGTTCCATTTAGCTGCGAGCATTCCCTTAGCATCTGTTTCTCACAGCTGGAGTTCCATCTCTTGGGAAAAGACAACATTCATAGTCGGAAAGCTTGATACATTATTAATATCTAGCCTCTCGACCGGAGCTAAGCGTTCGTACTGCAAATCGGTTGACCACGAGAATTCAACAGTTCTGAATTCCAATTTTCGGGAATATTCGGGAGTCTTCGCTCCGCTATTGTATCTCAATTGTTTCGTTTCGTCAGTTTGTATTTGTAGGTCAATTGGTATACTAGATATTGGATTCGATACTGACTACAAAAGAGTTTCTAGCTGACGAGCTTAGAATGCTTTGATGTGGGCCCAATTAACGGCAGTGAGTGATTGAGTGTTTGAATTTGGGTTTTAAATTGAAGCTCTGAATTAGAATTTCCTGTGTAATAAATCAGAACCGACCCCTATCGTGATGAATAGGAACAGTTTATTTGAACACATGAATACTATCTACCCCGTGGGAATTAAAAAAATAGGTCTATAAAAATGTCACGAAAGTAATTTTTCATGTTCACACCGCAAAAAGTATATTCCCTACGTTTGCATACCAATGTCATAAAAGGTTAAACAAATTGTAACGAACAGGAGTTACAAATCATTATGCCCTGTGACGTCATCCGTTCACGTCACCCCACGTACACTGCGGTGCAAAAAAACAACTCCAACAAATGATAACAGAGGGAACAATGGAAAACAAACATCAATAACTCTGAGCCACTCTGTGACTCTGTTTAAACTCTAATAGCTTTTGATACTCAATTATTTTGGGATTATTTGTACATCAAAAGTATATTTGTAAAGGGATTATATTTTAGGATTTAGTTCGTAATCCGGGAATGTGAAAATAACGGTGTTGGTGTTCAGTTTTTTATACATAAGAGCGTACCGATTTTGTCACTTTTACGTAACATTTTTGTAGTTTTGATTCGAATAGACTTTTTATTTTCATGAAATATTCACGCTGTGAATGCGTGGAAATAGAGAAGTCAAAAAATAGAAAACTAATTTAGAATTTCCAATGTCTTTGTTTCTAGTAACTATCACAAATTATCGAAGTTTCGAACTCTAACCTATAACTGAAGGACTACGGTATATAATGGCTTCTACGTCTGTACTTACTGCTGGAATTTAAAGTACCAAAAGACTTGTCAGTATTTACGCACTTTGCATAGAAGTTTACTAAAAGTCAGTCCTATTTTTTGTCTGAAACGTTGCCTATTATATGAAATTGTATCTTTAAATAAAACAGCAAGAAAAGGAAGCCATTTCATAAATTTTCCAAGACCAATTTTTGCCCGTATCCTAAAAAAAATAGGGCGCAAATTAGTAAAATTTAAAGTTCATCAAAGAAAGTAAATAATTATATTAATAACACGAAAGTTCAAAATTAAATACTTTGACTGTGACCTTTATAAAATAACTTTTAATTAATTAAATAAAGTTTCCGACAATTTAACTGTTATATTCAATATTCAAACGACATTTATTAAAAATTTATTTCACAAATTCTGTTTACGAGTTTTCCGTCGGAAATTACATGATTTTAATAGCTTTGATTACTCGAAAAGTTTGTTTTGATAATATAACGGTAAAATAAATTAATCAGAAGTACTTATCATAAAAGAGAAAAAGTTCTACGTTATAAAAAAAAAATCTTAAATGAATATCATCCTGGCATATTAAAATAGAATGTAATATCATTTTTGACACATTCTAGTAGAAAAATTGATATTACATACTATTTGTTGCATCGCCAATGTCACAGATTAATACAGATGGGACTCTCCGCAAAATCATTTAAATAAAAAATGATTCTTGTTACGACACAATAAAGTGCGATTCAGGTCGCACAACGCTAATTATCTACAGTTATATTCACCTACAAGTTGCCTCTCTTTCTATCGCGTAACTCTTATACCTTCTGACCACGTCAGGGTTGTCATCTTTTAAAGAATAATTAGATAATTAAGTAGGTATCAGCTCTTGGTCTAATATATTTTTAAATGTAGGTACCACCAATCCGTAAGTAACCGACCGTAGGCAACATTATAAAAATGCGATTCGATTTCTTAAAAATAAAATAAAAACCAGAGTGTCGCGGCGGCGTCACTTCTCCTGCTGCTACCGCCTGCGGTAAATGGAGACTAAACAATTAAAGTGCGTCGGTACTTTAATTTGTTTAGTCTCCATTATTTATTAATATGTACCTACGTAACTGGGCAAATAAAAAAGTATGTACGAAAACCCTGTTGTCTACATAGTAAAAAAAATACTAAGTACATAATATTTAAATATGGTTACACTAAGTCCGTGGTATACCTACCACGGATACCACCAAACAAAATTTTTATTTAATTATGTACTTTCCTACCTATACTTATCGAAGCCTGAACCTAACCTTGTAAACAGAACTTGTAAGTACCTAACTATACTAAGTATAATAATAATAATGAATATTTAAGAACTACGTAAATACGTGTGACTTATTTAAGAATAACAATTTATGTAAACGTTTGGTACCTATACTACCTAACAAACGTTTACATTAATTGCTATTCAAAGGTTATATTACTAATTACTTAAAGGTAGACGTGAATTTCTTTACCTTTTCGTGTCCTTTGGAAGTGAGAAAAACGTGAGGTTTGGATCCTTATTATTATATAAGCAGCCAAATGGGATGCAATAAACTGCTGCCTTCATTTTAGTATTTTTAGTTTTAATATCTTGCGACAAACGGCGCGCGGCAGCCCTACTGAATAGGCACAGTGAGACGAGCCCGCCGGGTACTTGTAGCTTCATACCTAAACTGCGGAGTGTCCCATCTGTATTAATCTGGCCAATGTACAAGTGGCAATCGCTTTAAAAACGCTTCGTACCTATTTCTTTCTACGACAACTATCAACAAGATTAAGACATAAGCTTTTCGATAGCTTATATTTATCAGTCCCATACATGTTTTTTTTTTACTTTTTAACCGACTTAAAGAAAGAAGTTTTTTTTTGTGTATGTTCCCCGATTACTAAAAGACGGCTTAACCGATTTGGAAAATTGTTTTTTTTTATTTCCTAGGTGGTCCCTTATAAATTTTATTAACTTTGCTTGAGTAATTTTTGAGTTAGCTGCAATAATACGTATTTTTCCCACTTAGTCTATGTGGATGCCGTTATAATATGCATGTAACTTCTTATTACTGTAATTTACATAGCAGGTAGTGGAAGTAGAATTTGTATGAGGTAGGTACCACAGTAAAAAGTGAAAAATAAAACTTTTTACAAAAGAAAAACAACCAACTTAATTTTTCACTTTGTAGTGTTTTTTTTAGATGTCATCATCGTTATCGCTAAAAGAATGCCACTTTGTCAAGACTTTCAGGTCTAGGTAGGTACTCAATTGTCAGGAATTTCCTACACTTACTTCATTAAGACCTACGTAGTAGGCATACTTTAATGTCATTATAGCCTTTATTAGCGTGGAAAATAAAACAAGGCGTCACAACGGATGTTTATACTCCCACACTAGATATGTCGCTTACTTGTTGTGAGACACGTCACATTAGTTAAACAATTTGTCACTATTTGAACCAATTTAATATCTGAACCATGTCTCGGCGTAAGTGATGCAGTGCCGACGCGTCCGCTTGCGGTGTGCGGTCTTGGGTTCGTTTTCCGTAAGAGACTAATGTTTTGAGGTATTACAGATATTGGGTTGGAGTTTATATTACAGTATTTTGTCGCTTTGCCAGTATCTATCAAAATGTTTGAACCTTTTTCACACACAGTTTGGTAACTTATGTTTTCATAAATAAAAATAATAATACCAGCCTATTATTGTTCCACTGCGGGCAAAGGCATGGGCTCTTATCATACAGAGAAGGCATGAGCATTCATCACCACACTTGCTCAAGACGAGTTGGCGATTTCAAACTTATATTACTACTACTTACTTAACTATAAGTCTAGATTTCCTCACGATGTTTTCCCCTAGTTCTTAAAATTTTAAAACTGTTATAAAAGAGCTATTTATTACCTAACTCATGAGAAGTTTTTACTAGCAATTTTACTTATAATTAATTGCTGGCTGTCAAGACCATAGACTCTTCATACAGAACATGTTAATATATAATTTGACAGCAACACACCGGAAGTAGGTTATGATCTGACATTTTTAATGACAAAACCCTGTAAACACTGTCTACTGCCAACGTAAAACGATCAATTTATTTAACAACTTCCCAGTACAAATAAGCTAACCTTCAAAGTAAAAGGAAAAACATTACCCTCCTTCTGGGGCAGTCGGGTAAAAATGGAGATTAATGACCCAAGAACTAATAACCCAGCTTTTCATTTTCAAATATTTAAACACATTGACAACACGGCAGTCGCAATAAATGTGTCACTTTGTAATCGATAATCGATAAACACCAGTTACATTTTGTGTAATTTATCACTGTGTGACGTGTTGGGCTATGTTTGGTGATTAGCACCCCTAATGGCACCAAATATAAATGTGTGTATACTTTATTGTTCACCGATGTGTATTTTTCATACGAGTTTTCGTTATCATATTGGCTGTCAAATTGATGGGTATTTGTAATTTATCTAAAGTGGATCTTTTGATATTACGTGACAAATAGTACATAACAGTCTTTTCAATTATTTTACCCCTAACAGCAGCAATCGAAGAGCAACCTTATTGCAATGACAATAAAGATCATTGTGATTTGATAGACTCGTCAGTGGCAGCAACCTTACAGTCAACAGCAACCTTTTTTTAATAAAAATCTCTGTGATTTTGATAGTGATGCAAAATCAGAGGTATTTTAACTAAGAAAAGAGGACTGTAAGTTATATATAAGGGACTGTAGATGGCCAATTTCTGTGGATCCAATAAACATCCAGTTCCGTTGGTAGGTAACACGAAGTGGGTCACTGACGGTTCCCCTATTGGAGGTTCCGTTTGACTTATTTTGTCAGCGACAGGCGGCCAGTTGGCCGGAATGTCATGTGCGTTGTCGTACGTTCTGTTTTGTCGATAAAAAAAACATATTAACCCTTCTTCGCAGTTGACTAAATATTGGCTACCGTTTCTGTTATATCAGTACTGTATTTCGAAGTAACTAAAACTTACTTCGTGACCTTTCAAGCATTGTTTGTAAAAAGCCCTTACTTAGCTAATGCCTTTTTATTTTTTTTGTTTTTATTTTTTATAACCCTCACCGAAGCGCACACAATAACTTACTTAAGTTTCATCCCAATCGGTCGAGCTATTTTCGAGATTTTGCGAGACTAACGCACGGTAATTGATTTCACACATCACTATGTGCAGCGCTATGTCTTGGTTTTTTATTTGGTCTGAGGTTTCGATGTAAAAAGAAAGAGGTAACTTTTGGGCGCTATGCTTTTTTATAACTTGTTCTGAATAATTTATGGTTAAGACAAAAATACTTTACAGAGGTTCGTTGTCATCCAAAAAACATCCCACAACTGAACAACAGCCAGAACATCCGATCACACAATCCACCCATTCGATACTAAAAAAGTACTTTCGGCGCGAAATAAAATTAAAAAAAAGGAAACAAAGCGAGCACATAAAACTTTTACCGGCCAACGGCCGGAACAGAGTCGGACCCGGGTCCATCGAGGCGTTAACACCGGCACAACATGCCGGATGCCGTCGTCCGGTACGACATTAAAAACGGCGGTCACGTTATCTCTGGCGATTTTTTTCGGACAGATCCAGTAACCCCTTTTTACGTTTGTTATCTGTAGGTATGGGTTATAAAGGGTTGTAAACGTATGTGTGTATAAAAATTGTAGTGTGCATACGGTCTGGGACTGGACTACTTACCATAATTATAAATAAAAAAAACAACCTTTTTCATGCTTACCTCTTCTCATTGAAAACTAAACTGCGTAATCGTGATTTCAGACGAAACGACAGTAGTCCATGTTTTCCTCTCGACTCGTTAGATCAGCATTTGAAAATAAACTTAAATTCTCTTGAACAGGATAGAAATATTCTGTTCAACCACCATTCCGGGCAAAGAGGTCGGTAACCCATAGTCCGAGGGAATGATTTTATTTCGTGTTTATATTTCATCATTGGTATTCATCCTTCAAAAAATCCAATGAAACCAAATATAAACTCAGCAGATATTTCTTGCTCTGAACCCAGTTTTATTACTGACACAAGATGATACGCAGCTGGTGCATACACTGCGGTTTTGTTACAATCCCAATTTACATAGAAACTGCCTGTGTCAGCCCGTAAACGGCGCTGGACATTGCCCTTTATATAAACTATACTGCATCAGGCGTAACGTAGCTTTACTTTGTCGTATCAGGCCCAAAAATAACTAATTTATACAATACTATGTACAATGATAAATGAAAGAGTAAATTGGCAGAATCGTTACGACCTTCTTACTTATAAACAGGCT
Organism: Conistra vaccinii; assembly: GCA_948150665.1. Lineage (NCBI taxonomy): Eukaryota > Metazoa > Arthropoda > Insecta > Lepidoptera > Noctuidae > Conistra > Conistra vaccinii. Next base: position 4,013,050 of record OX411324.1, read on the forward strand.
TGAAGAAAGAAGAAAAAAAAAACTTAGCAAAAAACACTACAAAGTGAAAATTAACTTTGATTTCGGAAATTGGTGTCTTTGGTTATTTATTTTCATTATTTAATTGACTGACTTGACTTTTTTTATTTTTTTTGTAAAAAGGTTTTTTGTGACGTTTTAGTTGTGGTACCTACCCCACACAAATTCGAGTACCACTACCTGCTATGTAAATAACAGTGACAGGAACTTATTATAACATAATTTACATAGACCAACTGGGAAAAGTACGTATTATTGAAGCTAACTGAAAAACTACCCAAGAAAAGATAATAAAAGGGGAATGCCAACTCTCCATAGACACTTCGGCCTCAAGTGCACACAATTCAAAGTATATGGATAGGATAATATGCGATTTAAATAATGAAACGGTCAAGGTCTTGGTTTAGAAAAAAGTTGGGGTTATTTAGATAAAATCGTTTTTTTCAATGAGGCAAAATCTTCAATTTGTGCTGCACTAAATGTTTTAATATGATTATATATTGATTCTAAAAGTAGATTCCAGGGGTTAGGTACTACTTAAATGGTAATAACAGATTCTACAATCCGGCGGTACATAGTAATTGTACTTACAAAAAAGATGTACCCGCAGTGCTGACGGGACAGCGAGCCGATTGGTCTTGTCTTGTCTTGTCTTGCCAGGAAAGAAACATTGATTTTGAGTGTTTGGTGCTCTTACATAATAAGGCAGCAGTATACTGTTGGATGTGTTCAAGCTTTGTCCCGCTTGCTATGCACTGTCAGCTACTTCAGATTGCACCGAAGGTAGGTTGGATGGTTCAAATTGCTCCATAGGCAGACTGGATGGTTCAGATTCCGGTTCTGTAGTTGAACATGATGCTGCTCTAAACTGCTCTAACGAGATGATGATGGCAACTGAAATAATAATAAAAATTAAAGCTCAGTGCATAAAGACAGTAAACGTGAATTACTGTGGTTTTGGTACAAATAAATACACAATCAAAAAAATATCTATCACATTTTATATTATTATTAATTAATTTCTAAAAAATCTTTCTCAAGTTTCTAGACAATCTGTACTATGTGAAATATAACTTGTGCGGACACGAAAGAAGTTGAATATTACACTATAGACTCAGAAGTATGTCAGTATCAAATCTCAGAACTACGCTTGTATTAATTCTAAACTGTTGATAACTTACCGCTCTTGGTACAATCTGACAGGCAATCATTTCGAGTTGTTCATGTGGAGAATCAGACCTGAGTGTATGTGATCTTATTCTCAAAAGCAATCTGCCGCACGCAGCTGATGCACACTTGTCCATGATCTGTACATTTTGTTGTTCGCACACTAAACTGTCACTCGACACTTATTGTACCTAATAAACAAGTCATAATTATTAGATATCCTAAAACAACACTAACTTTGATAGTAGGTACTCTGTCTATTTATTTAAAAATCATTTCTCAGACTGTTACCGTTACTGACCTGTTGTGTCGAATTGTTGTATAACATTTTGCTCTTTCTGCTATTTCCAAGAAATGCCATCGTATTCTCGTGACGTTTAAACCACAATTAACACAGCGTAAATGACCTTTTGAATGAATTACTTAGGGAACGGAAGTACTCGGGCCAGCGACAATGCCGGGGTCTTCATAATTTGTGGATATCGAGTCAAAGTTCGTGCTGAGGTTATCGTTAGAAGCGGGAGCGGAATCCATGTTCAGGCCGTGGTCGTCAGGGCTCAGGGTTCAAAGAATCTTCGGAGTCCATTTAATAAGCGTATTCGATGGTTAAAATAACAAATTCGCAAGAAAATTAAGTTATGCAAACGAAAACAAAGAAAGTCGATTTGTGATTTGACATTGACATTGACTTGACAGCCGGCCGGCATAATTCAATGTTGCCACACCACACACAAAAAATTGATAGATCGATATCGATTTTTTTATCGAATCCTAATTTTAATACAAAATTATAATCGCCACTGTGACTCTTTAATCTTAACGACGTCAACTCTGATGACGTAACATTATTTGGTTAAAAAAAATGGATAAACAGTGTATTTTAGTTCAAATAATAAAACGATTAAGTACCTAATATTAAAAAATAAAATAAAGTCTTACCAGCGATTACACGACACGAAACACACACAAAACTCAAAATAATCACATTCACTTTTTCACTCACGGGTTCCCGACGTTTTTTTTGGTCGGATCAAAATAGGTATTTAATAAACGATGCTAGTTAGTGCAAATATTTATCTACCACGATGTATGTAGAAACTACTTATGGAAATAACAACACTTCCCGTCGATTTACACACAAAAATAATAAAAAATAACGAAATACGATGCCGAGCGCGCACTCGTGACTATAACGTTTTACCTGCGTGTGACGTGCGACATCAGTCAGTTTCAACATTTTTTTCCAATGTTGGCTATTGATATTTTTGGATATTGGTTTTTATGATAAAAATCGTTAAAAAAGGGTGTATTCCCGTTCGTCCCACTGCCGTCGTCCCCCTGGTGGGACGAACGGGAATTTAATAATTAAATGATTTAGTTGACGAGAATATCCGTCAGGCCATAGAGTTAAATTGCTCACCGACCAGTTTAGCCCTAATTTCATAGTAGAAATAGAGATTTAAACCGTGTGTACCTGCGTCGGCCGTATGTCCGCCTCGGGGTTTGAAGGACAAATAGTTTGCGGCAGCCTTGCGGCTGCCTTGCGGCTGCCTCGGGAGTTTAAAGGTTAAGAAGTTATGAACGTCTTTGTAAATATGTTTTCTTTAACATATTCTATCTTTATTGTGCTGAACAGCTAAAGAATTATATGTAATTAAAATGTGTAGTAGCGTTTTTGTTATGATCCTATGCATTCATTATTATATCAACTATCAATTCGCTTGTTCATTTAGTATCAATAGTAAAAACATAACAACGTATTTGTTTGAATACATCGAATAATAAGCATTACGGATCTGATATTATAAGTAAAACATCCATGAAAACATAATCGATTATTTCGTGAACGGAATTAATAATTATTGGCAACACTGCTGATTTTATCCACAAAAGGGAATTATTTTCACGTATTTATCGTTTCGGTACTTTTTATTTGTGCAAAAATGTTCCCATCTTGTTCGGATAAATGAATATCTTGTTAGATAACTAGAAATAACGATGTTTTTTTTACATAAACGTAAATTGGTGGGCGTTCTCGGGCCATAAATGGGCATCCTTCTTTACACATGACCACCGCGCAAGATTCCTCTATCAAATGAAAGATTTTTTCTTATAATACCTATTTGTTTAATAATGTACAGACATAATGTGTGTATTAATGTTGTTTAAGTACAGACGCCAGCACATCAATCTACTTCAATCTGTCAAGTTTTCCCAATCAACATTGAACCTTATTCTTTAGTGATAAAGTAACTTGATGTGCTGGCGTCTGTACATTATTAAAAAATATTATTACATATTTTTTCTTTTTTTACTTTACCAAAAGATTACGGCAATACATTGAGTTAAAATGTAGCGTGACGTCACTCCCCGGTAGATTTAATACTGACTTGTGATGTAGCGAGCCCCTACTCTACAACTTTAATGAGTTTTATCTAAACCATTTTTTATTAACATGATAAAGCAAAAACTTGTCTAATATTTTTTTATTAATCTGACTAACGGACTAAATTGTTTTTTTTTCCCCCAGTCAACATCACTATTTAGCCAGAGCACTCTTTAGACAAAGCACTGCTTTCCATTCGCTTGACGTTACCTTGAGTAACCATTTTACGACTAGTACAGGTGGAAAATGGCCTATTCTTCGTCTTTGTACATACAAAACTGAAACAATACACTCATACATAATTACTCAAACATACATTATACATGTCATATCCCAGAATATGACTCAGCTTATATCAGAAGGAACGTTCTATTATTCAACGGAGGCTGTTTGTCGCAGGTGTTGGGGACACATAAAAATTCGCGTGTCATTGCAGTATGTGCTCTATTCCAAATGCGACACCTCTCGCGATGGTTCTGGAAGTCTGGATGAAGGATGCAACTGCAGTTATTCGTAGCGGCTCGGAGTTACTCGTGCATAGCGATTTCGGAAATCTAGTGGTGGGACTAAAAGCAGGTCTGTGCATAATCGTAATTGTTATCATTTAATTGTGCTTTTGTGTATCTTTTGTATGCACAGAATAAATGTTGTATCTATCTATCTATGATGTGTAACATCTGACATTTTACCTTAGTAATAAGCAACATTAAAGGCGGAGCCTCGTCAAGATCGTTTCTGACGGTCAACTCTAGCACCACTCGCGTTCATTGGACAAATCAAATAGCGCGCGCTTCCCCGGCTTCCTGTTACACACTTCCGTCCCTTTTCACGAAATCACTCCAACAGATTGCAGGAAAACGAGAGTTAAGATTTGCTAGATTCGCAGGATTGCGTCAGGAATTATGTTAACACATTAAAAATAAGCGTTCGATTGCCATCATTACTACATTGGCTAACCAAATGGCGATCGCAATAATAATGTTGAGACTGTTTTAAATAATGATGGGGCAAGCCGTTGGTTTCATACTGTCATCACCATCATACATACATTGTGAAATAGCTTAGGGGAGCATACCATAATTAACGCGCTGACCCACCGCGGCGCACGCTGTGCACGGGCACGCGGCGCATTTTGGCTGCGTGGGTTCGATTGTTTAACACTTTGAAGGGCTATAAACGAGACACAATAGAAGTTTTATTGATATGACGCCTATTATGGGCGTTTACTGTTTTTCAAAGTGTTAACAACGTGGGTCTACGTTTCCACTGCATTACACACTATACACGAATATTAACTGAAGCTACGCCAGACGCACGCTTCCGTGTACCGCGTGCATAGCGTTGACAGCGGTGAGCTGCGTGGGCGCCTTATTCGAGCAAGCCACGTGTGTAGCAATGACGTCATTAATCGTGTATTCGTGCGTAGCGTGTTCGTGGGTTGCAGTGGGCGTTATCACATACATTTTCTTGCAAAGCGAAGATAAACACAATGTGCGTAGCCTGTCCGTGCGCAGCGGTGGGGCTCCGCCTTAACATTTTGATAGCTGGTTTTTATTAGTACTTATTTATTAAATTTCCTCATAACCACAGTTTTTTTTAACCTATGCCTTAATATCTTCTAAAATCACGCATCAATAATAATCTTTAAGAAAAACCCTCATACCGGCTTACCTTCACAAAATACGGACGACATTACCGTCTCATTTGCTATAACTAAACTTAAAATACCCGGCGATATGTAAAGTGACCGTACTTGGTATAAGTGGCCCCTGTACGGCATTATAATAACATATTTTATGGACCGGCCATCTTGCTTCTGACATTAATGACTGTTGCCGTAAAATATGAGGCTTTTTCAATCCTGACATAGAATTTTTGGGAGGTTAATTTGGAGTGCAATATTTTAAAGAGATTGTATGCAAATTAGTTGATGTAGATGTGAAATTAAAAGATAAGTGAGGGCTTTTAACGGGTAGCTACAATGTAATTGTTATTACCATGCAAGGTTATGAATGAGTGTTATAGTCCGAGCTTGTAATTTTCCCACTGAGGGGCAGAGGCTTGAGAGAAGGACGTAAGAAGAATCATTGTCCACCACGCTCGTACAATGCATGTTGGTGATTTCAGTCCTCAGACCGAATAAAAAACCGAGACATAGCGCTGACAACAGTGACGTAAGACCGGTTTCGCAAACATGTGTGCACTTAGTGATGTGTAATTTGATTGTAAATGTGTGTGTAAGTGTGAATGCACAGAGCGGAGGTGTAATTTTGGCATCTTCACTGTATTGTTCGTAGGGCATGCAATTATCCGCCCATTTTACTATTCGAATATTTCGGATACTGCCAGACAACTATTCGAATATATTCGGATAATATGGATATTTTGGATACCATTGTAAAAGAGGTAAATCAAACTTATATTAGTTTAAAATCTACATTTTTATTACAAAAACTAAAGTATATCAGTTCGCACTAAAAGCAAAATCTGTCCGATCTGTCATTGACAGATACGAGAAAAAAAAAAAAAAACCACGAGTTATCTACCAATGGTATAATAGATCGTGAGCTGGTCAAATGCTATCTTTGTTAAGATGGCTAGAACAATTGAAAGCACATTAGATGAAGACTGGAAGTCTTACAAAATAGTGCTTGGTAATAAATGAGACAAAATCACATCACTGACATTGCTAGATGTCAAAGTATCTGATGTATAAGTTGGATCAGCACAAACTAATAGCCACGAATGACATGTACTTTCATCGATTCCCTGAATATGTACTATTTTCTGTGCGTTTCGGGTCATTCAGTTCTCGTTATCGCGATTGTGCAGTCCTATCTTCCGTTAGACATAATATATGTGAAACTTTGAAAAACCCAATCCGGAAAGTCCTCTTTAGGAATACCTCCTAAAGAGGACTTTCCAGATTGGGTTTTTACGGTCCAGGCAGGAAACGAATTAATGCAAATCATGAATGCCGAGAATCATGATGAGGCCTCTGCTCCACATTCCTACTTCCCATATCAATCAGATTTTGGGTTGGTTACCAAAACAGCTTATTCAAGTGTAGCAAATCCTAACCTTTTCTTTATGTTTCATTTAGCAGGCACTCTATTTTGGTTTTGTGAGATCTCGTCAAGCAAGACACAATACCGAGATGAATCTAGAGAACAACACTAGTAATCAAAGCCATCATTCTTGCCAATGCCTTTAAAGTAAATGCCATGCTTGTCAAAGCATTCACTGTTGATGGTTAACCTGCAGAGTCCTTTCGATTTCTTTGCTTATTTTCTCTGTTAAAGTAAATGATATTTCAGTTTCTGCTGCTTGTAATCACTGAGTGCTACGTCATCACCATCGCTGTCGTCAACTGAAGTCGAACTCTGTGCAAAAGCACTTAAAAAAAAAAAATCTCTTCTAAATTTTCTCTATGATGAATCTACATAGTAATTGTGTCATTAGATGGATTTTTGAAGATATAGCATGAATTGTCACGATTGCGAATACCTATTTTATTAAAACACAACGTTAAGGGGGATGCGCTAAGATAGCCCGCGAAATTCAAATTTTCATTCGTCTTCTGCAATTTGGAGCTCAGTGTCAGGTTGTGTGTTGATTAAAATATGATTCGCGACCGTAACAAATATGGTTTTACAGAATTATAATCATTAGAATTAGCAATACAACTCCTTAAGTTAGCAAAAGTGTCAAATGTCATGATTTCATGAATTAGTCATTCAATACAGTTACATGAACTTAGAGAGTTGTATTGATGACTGTTATGATTATAAATCTATAAATAAACATTTGATACGGCCGCGAATCTTATTTAGAACAACATTCAACCTGATACTGACCTGCAAATTGCAAAAAACGTAAGAAAATTTGAATATCGCGGGATACCTGGCGCATCCCCCTTAAATTTTATATTATCACAAGGAAATTGGAACAAAACTAACTATCCGTATTATCCGTTTTATCCGGATAGTAAAACAAATATTATTCGGATAATATTTTCGACGGATATCCGGATAATTCGGATATCCGGATATCCGAATAGTATGCCTTAATTGTTCGTAGCGCAGTCTTGGTTTTTTAATTGAGCTGAGTTTCAGTCCTAAATGGTCAAAGCTTTTCACGAATCTAGTCTTACTGTGAAAACATCAATGATTTTGCAATAATCTAGTGGTACTTGGCAGTTTTTGAAACATAAATCTTTGCGTAGGACACTTTCAATAAAAATCTGAACATTTTTAAGGAAAAATTCTGCTCTATAACGTATTGAATATTTATATAAATTTAGAAATCTGAAAGTGGGCTTCTAACCACGGGGTTCCTATCTGAAACTTTTCAAATATATTTTCAGTGCTTTCTAGTCATCCGTACCTACTATTAATCTATCAAGTTTTCGCCCTGCATATGCTTGCTCAAAAACCCTCTGGGCTACATATAATAAACTGAATTTAGTTAAACATTTAAAATAAAAGGCATTGCTATAGTAAGTGTGTTATGCAATTACGCTGGTGATTAAATAAGAGATCTTTTAACCTTTTGTTCAGATTATTATTCTTCAAAAAGCATGCTTTTTGAAGGATAGCGGCAAAGGTAAGGATAATAATAGTATAGTAAAACCTACAGCATAAAAAAGTTAAGTTCATGGTCACAGTTTTTCATCAAACAGATAGTCTTGATGGAAATTCCTATCTAACAAATGAACCTTTCGTTTTACAATATCAGTTAAAGTTAAAAGCTTCGAACATTCTTTACATCGAGAAACCAATACCATTTGTACAAATAGTTCCACCTACTATTCTGTAGTAGGTACAAAATGATACATAACAATTGAGTTTTTCAACAATATAAGAAATTACAGAAGGTGATGAAAAATACATCCATGAAGATTTCCTTCATGAAAAATAAGTTATATTGTGATGGCTAGTAATGTGTTATGCTTAAAGCTAATTTTACAGAATATCAATAAGTATGTAAATTAAATAGAATTGTTTATTCTGTAAATAGGATATCTGAATCACTTTTACACGTCATACAAAACTTACTAAACACACGTCTTAAAGTACTACTGAACGAAGCCAAAGGATCGTAGCAGTTCTGTAGCTTCTGTCTACTCCACTGGCAAGATGGCGTGAGTTAATGACGTATCTTTTTGTACCATGTGTGTGCATTACATGAAAGAGTATTGTACAAAATTTACCAGGATATTCTCTACTACCGCAGTTGCAAAAATACTTTTTCAATTAAAGATAGTTAATTGAACTCGTTGTGACTCGTGGCACCACGTCGTGTTTGCGAACAAGTCAATCGTCATCCTGAGGATGCCTCGTTGGGAGGTGAAACACGTCTCGATTTCTAACAGGGTTCTTTATGACTCTTTAAGAACAGTTAAGCGGATTAGGTTACTAAATATATGTCGTCTATTGTATTTTACTTATTTAATTGTTTGTTTAGTTTACTTTTAGCTCTTTAAGCTCCTATCGCGTATCATCAAGAATAGATCTTCTGTGTCCCTATCTATTTTATGGTCCTACGGTCCTACATTTAGATAGCTCGTGTGGTATTCAGGGTCAATTGAGTAGGGACGACAGGGCTATTGACCTTGGCCACCGGCCGTTGTCTTTATAATGCCTACTTTTGGTACCCTGCTAAATTCCGTGGCCAATTTTGTGAAAAAAAATACACTTTAGTAGGAACTTAGGTTTATTTTTTAATATTGGTTGGTCTAGACAAGATTGAAGCTGTTTTGCAATTAAAGTTGTGTATTGTGGAGTATGAAAAAATTCTGGTCGTAGACCAGGATTTTATTTGCATAATGTCTGCTGCATGTAAGATGAACTGCGGGCCCACTGATTGGTTCCTTTAAAAGCTAGGTGACATCGCGCATCTTGGTCTGCCAAGATGAAGATGGAGGAAAGAATCTGACTTCAACCGAATGGACTGCCCCGCAATGGCAGAAGACAGATGTGTGTGGAAAAAGGAGAGTGACGCCTTTGCCCAGTAGTGGGACATTACAAACTAAATAATAATATATAGAAATAGAAAGGACAATTGTTTGTAAAAAAAAAACATAATGAATCAAGATTTTAAAAACACTGTACGTTTCAGTCAGATGTTTACCGCTACCCACTACTTTTCTATCAAATTTATCTTACGTAATGATATTGTGAAGCTCGAGACACTGTCCTAGGATAATACAAAGTATTTTTTTGTGTTTCTTGTCAATCAGTCTCAAATAAAGAGAATTTTCGTTTGTCTCTCTAAAAATAGACAAAAGGTCCCTTTAATTAATTTTTTCCAATTATAATTATTGCCAGAAGATTATAATTAAAACAAAATTCCAAGAGTTAATTAATTAGTTATTTAATTATCACATAAGACGACGATGGACTAAAATAGTTTTAATATAGTTCTATTGAATAATTATTGAACAAAGAGTTGGCAAATGTCATTGGCTCGCAATTTTATAAAACTTAATTATTCTAATAAAATATTCAAATATTAAGAAAACTAATTAGAACAAGTTAACCGTAGGTACCTGTAGCAGAGCGGTGTTTCCGAACACATCCTTAGCAACTGTCACTTTATTATCTATGTACTTTTGACAGCCACAGAGCCCGCCCTCTTACATCTCGGCTCCTAACTCAAGCAGCATTAAACCATCATTGTAAAATAATATTAATACTGTTTCATAAAATAAACACTCTGAAGACCAAAGACTATTCTTTAATTAATAACAATACATGGCGCAGCCGAACGGAAAACGAATCCAGCAAGATTAAAGAAGATTTAGAAGGTAACCTACGAAAACACGTTTCTTTTTTTCCCTTACCGATCCGCCACAACATTCGATTGAATTCAGAAGATCTGTGATCCACAACAGCATCGAACATGAGCGATGATGAATCGGCGATTAAAACTGAATTTAAAGTGGATAATATGTGTGCGGTCGAGTATAAGATGCCGCAAAGTCTCGACATCGAAGACATCGAGAACTGCTGGCCACGTTGGCAGCGTTTTAAACTCTCATTCAGAAACTTCGTGTTGGCGGCAGGCTTGGAAAAGTTGTCGGAAACGAGAAAAGCCGCAATATTAATAAACTGCATTGGACACCATGCACAGGAATTATATTTTAATGTGTTAAGAGCGGACACTAATGATAAAGAAAAATTGGATGATGTGATTACAATATTCGACGATTACTTCAAGCCAAAACAAAACGAAGTAATTAACAGCTTTAACCTCAACAAAAGGAAACAGGAAGAGGGAGAGACATTCGATGCATTCTACACAGCCTTGAAGAAGTTGGCGGAGAACTGTAACTTCGGTGATCAGAAGGACAGAATGATCCGGGACAAGATCATCATAGGCGTTCGGGACCAGCAGATGCAACAGAAGCTCCTGGAGGTGAAGGACCTGACGTTGGATAGGGCAGTCGACATCTGCAGATCTGCGGAGCTATCCAGGGAGTTTGTGAAGACCTTGAACAGTCCGGAGGTGCATGCAGTGCAGCCAGAACGGGTGGTGCAGCACAATCATTCATCCAACAAAGCTAAGTATTATAATAATAATAGTCCGAATCATAAAACTCCTCATGTACACCCTTCAGGTAAAAGATATGTTAATAATAACAATAATAGTGAACAATATAACAAGTCATTCTATAAGTGCAGAAAATGTAACAGAGAGCATGGGCCAAGACAGTGTCCAGCCTTTGGCAAACAATGCTCTAAATGTAACCGAATGAATCACTTCAGTATTGGTTGCACTTATAATAAGAGCCGGGTTCATCACATGAACAATGCAGACAGCTGCAGTGATGAAGCCGACAATAATGTACAAGACTTGTGACTAGTATATTCTATAAACCTAAATAACAATGAATGGACAGAGACACTTAGGGTAGAAAATAAAAAGGTCCATTTTAAATGTGACACAGGGGCCCAGATTAATGTGATCAGTCAAAGTACTCTGAAGAAAATTGTCAATGATGATACTAATATTAAAATGTCTGAGACAAGAACACTAATAGAGGTCTTCGGAGGGGGAAAATTATTTCCAATTGGAATGGTCACATTAAAAGTTTTTAATATTAATAATGATGAAGCTATTAGGACTGACTTTTTAATTATTAAGGAAAATGTCAAGCCAATTCTGGGATTGCCCTCATTAATAAAACTTAAACTTTTAAACCATTCTAATATTAACACTGTAAACACCAAAACTGATACTGATACTAATAATAAACGTAAAGACTGTATAATTAAGACGAATAACGAACTTTTCCAGGGTGTCGGAGAGTTCAGTAAACCACTTCAGCTGCGCATTCGACCCGGTGCAGAGCCTGTTGTGAGACCTCCGCGCAGGGTGCCCAACGCACTCCTCACACGCCTTGCGGACAAGTTGAAGGCGCTGGTGAAGCACGAAGTTATAGCTAAGGTAGATCACCCGGATAGTTTTGTCAGTAATTTAGTAATCATCGAAAAGAAAAATGGCTCACTAAGAATATGTTTAGACCCTAAAGATCTTAATCAGGTGCTTATCAGGGAACATCATTTAATCCCAACTCTTGATGAAATAGTGCCCAGAATATCAAACAAAAAATGTTTTTCTGTGCTGGACTTGTCTGACGGGTTTTATAATATTAAATTAGACGACTCCTCCAGCAATCTGTGCACTTTTAATAGCCCATTCGGGTGCTACAAGTTCCTGAGACTACCATTTGGCTTATCCATAGCACCAGAAATTTTTCAAAAATATAGCGAGAGAGCTTTTGGAGACATTCCAGGGGTTATAGTGTACTGTGATGATTTGTTAATTTGTGGTGAAAGTGAACAAGAACACGATGCAATTTTAACCAAGGTCTTTAGTAGAGCCAAAGAACATAATGTTCGTTTTAATAAGGATAAATTTCAATACAAATTAAAACAAGTAAAATATTTTGGTCACATATTTTCAGAAAAGGGCATGCAAATAGATCCAGATAGAGTCACTGCCATCACTAATATGAAAAGTCCCTGTAACAAAAAAGAACTTCAAATATTTTTGGGTATGGTAAATTACTTAAGAAAATTCATACCACACTTGGCTAACATTGCATCTCCACTTCAGATATTATTAAAAAAAGATGTAAATTGGCTTTGGACGGAGGTTCATGAAAATGTCTATAAGAATATTAAAAATAAAATCAGTGAAGCCCCTGTGTTGCAAAATTTTGATGATAAACTGCCAGTAACCATTCAGTGTGATGCTTCCAAAGATGGTCTAGGATGTTGCTTACTGCAAGAAGGTAAACCGGTTTGCTTTGCTTCACGAAGTCTAACACCAGCTGAGCGTAATTTTTCTCAAATCGAAAAAGAACTTTTAAGTGTTGTATGGTCTACGCGTAAATTTCACTATTATATCTATGGGCGTAAAGTCACTGTTTTGAATGATCATAAACCGCTTGAGAGCCTATTAAGAAAACATCTTCATGAGGTCCCGTCGCCAAGACTACAAAGACTAAAACTAAAATTGCTGAAATATGATCTTGAATTTAAATACTTACAAGGTAAATTAATGTTCATAGCGGACCTGCTGTCACGCGCATTTTTAACTAATAATAATGAATCATCTGATGATGCATATATGTATGAGGTGATACATTGTATAGGTCTAGCACACAATTTGGAATGTACTGAGGAACAGAAAAATATACTTAAAACAGCAGCGGATGCAGCGGATGCAGCGGATAATGAGTTAGAGCTATTAAGAAACTGCATTACACTTGGCTGGCCCTCAAATCAAAAAGACATTCCAGATTGTCTGCATAGTTATCATAGACTGAGAGGTGAGCTTTCAATTGATGATGACCTGGTATTTTTTAATGATAGACTAATTATACCCAAGAATCTAAGAATAACATTTATTAAAACATTACATGATGGCCATATTGGTATGGCTAAAATGAAACAATTGGCTAGAAAACTGTATTATTGGCCGCACATTGATTCACATATAGAAGAATTTGTTAAAAAATGTTTTCCTTGTCAGACATACCAAAATAATAATATAAAAGAGCCATTAATGTCCCACCAGGTACCAAACTTGCCATTTCAAAAAATAGCTACAGATATCATGGATTGTAAAACAAAAAGTTACCTCATAGTCTATGATTACTACTCTAAATGGTTGGATATCAAATATTTGCGAAATAAAAGTGCTAAATCCATCATTGAGGCACTGACAGATATTTTTTCAAACTTTGGCTTCCCCAAAGAAATAGTCTCAGACCATGTACCGTTTGATTCCAAAGAATGTAAAGATTTTGCTCGTGAAAACGGTTTTGTTTTTACCTACACAAGCCCCAGGTATGCGCAATCCAATGGATTAGCTGAACGTGGTGTTCAGATTGCAAAAAAGATATTAATTAAATGTCACGAAGACAAGTCAGATTATAGACTAGCGCTATTAAATTACCGGGCCTCACCAGTGTCAGGTACTAACATTGCCCCATGTGAATTAATGTTAAATAGAAATATAAAAACTAGACTAATTGTTAATTCTAAGTATCTACAACCAAAGATTAATAATAATGTAAATCAGCAATTTGAAAAGTTGAAAACTAGAAACATTAATAATTATAACAAAAATAGTAGGTCTAAAAAGCCATTCTATGTGGGTCAAAGCATATGGTTCAAAAAAGATCCAAATAAAAAATTGTGGCTTGAAGGCACGATTAGTAGTTGTAAGGGTAATAGAGCATATACTGTAGTAGATAAAAATAATGTGCGATATGACAGAACTTCTTTTCACATAAGATCTCCTTAGCTTGACTTGGTGCTTTATCGGACTCTGCGTGGGTTCAGTAACACTGGTCGAATGTCGTAGCTGTTAAGTATAGATTTATTTAAATAAGGTTCCTTTTATGTAACTGTGATATGCTTCTTGTAGTATTTAAAATTGAACTAATAAGTTGCTGTAATTGTAGTAAGTAAATAATTTTCTTTAAAAGGGGGATGAAGGACTTGTAATGGGTTTAGTAGGGGTTATAATAGTTGATTAGATATTCTTAACACCATTGTAATTTTCTTTTAAAAAGGGGAAGATGTAGCAGAGCGGTGTTTCCGAACACATCCTTAGCAACTGTCACTTTATTATCTATGTACTTTTGACAGCCACAGAGCCCGCCCTCTTACATCTCGGCTCCTAACTCAAGCAGCATTAAACCATCATTGTAAAATAATATTAATACTGTTTCATAAAATAAACACTCTGAAGACCAAAGACTATTCTTTAATTAATAACAATACAGTACCTACTCTTTTGCTCATTCAATAAAAATTGAAGGTCAACATACGTTCTACCAATTATAAAATCGATTCTCAGAAATTATGCACTGAAACACAAAGAATTAGAACCAATGAGAGAACAAATGGCATTTCATTTATTCAGTGGTAGTAATAGAAGTAGGTATCTTCTGAGAAAATAGAGAATGCTCATTATTATGGGATAGTTCATACTAATTCCATGCTGCCATGAAAATAAGCACATACTAATTCCATGCTGCCATGTCATTATTCTAATGTAGGTAGCCATGTTGTTTTAAGCTTTGGGCGACCGAGCTCTGCTCGGGTGAAAATACGGAGAAAACGAATTTTCCCAGATATGAGACCTAGCTAGATCGATTTTTCGCCCCCGTAAACCCCCCTATTGCAACTTTCATCGAAATCGTTAAAGCCGTTTTCGAGAACGATGTGACAAATATATTGCTCATTTCATAGTACATGACCGCGGCTAAACACGACACCATACAATTTTACGAACATTTACCAGCTAATGGTAAGGAAAACCTTCGAAATATTTAATAATAAACACAAAACAAAACATCACGCCTGTATGCCCCGAAGGATTGGACAGAGGTATACCTTTTTAGTACACCCAAACGTCAGTTATGTTTAAGTCCCATGTAATAGGGGGCGACCCTATTGCCATCAATCGGGCACAAATCCAGACTCCGGGCTGCTACTGAGAAATTCCTGATCGAAAAACCCAATAACACTTTACCCGACCTAGACATCGAACCGACAGACCTCATGCTCAGCAGGTAACAGTTGCAACCACTAGACCAACGAGACAGTATTTTAATTCACTTTCTACCAATTATAACATCGACTCCCAGAAAATAAGTAAGTACTGAAACACATAGAATTAGAACTTACAAATAGCATTTCATTTATTCAGTGGTAATATGATATTAAATACAATGTGGCCGCGGGTAACCGCGACATCATACAATTTTACGTACGTTTACCAGCTAATGGTAAGGAAAGCCTTCGAAGTATTTAATAATAAAGTTGGTGTGAAATAACAGTTATCAGCACCTGGCTATTTGAAAATGAATGGTTTGCTACAAATTGATAGGTAACGTGGGTGACTGACATACAAATACTTGGTTCTAGGGTGGTTTTGTAGGGAAATAAAAGTTCTAGGTATAAGTTTATTATTTTGATGTGTCACCAACCTTTGTGACAAGTTTGGTGCGATCGGATTTTTTTTCAGGCTTTATTCAGGCTAGCACTGTAGTAGGTTAATGAAAAATAAGCTGCTGAAAACTAAATTAGTTTTTTTTAAATATGGTATAAGTTTGCTAGTTTTATTCACGGGGCTGGCATAGTCTCAATCAGACACATCCCAAATTTTCTCATTTTGTACAATAGCAATGTGTTTTTTTAAATAATGATCATTATTTCTATACAAAACTATAGTCGATATGGATTATTGTCACCCTTAATTTCAGTTATTAGTCCACTATTACGATTTAACTGGTGTTTATTAAAAATATTTTATTTATCAAGTATTGAATTCCTGAAAATTGTTACGAATCTTCGTTTTTGTTCAACTTCTAGCTAGGGGATCACATGAAAATTGGCCCAATTATTTCGTACTTGATCGATTCTACCAAAATCTGAGAATAGGAGCACATACATTTAAAGGAGTGACCTCAAACGTAGAGGTCATCAGTTAGCAGCTCATGCCGTGTCATGACGTGGCTACTATTAGAAGTAATTGTATGTGGCGAAGTAGAAAAGTTTTGCGGGTGTACGGTCGCTTTTAGTATAAATAATTGTGTATTTTAAGTGACTCATTTTTTATCTAAGGTCGCTGACTAGCATTTTAGTAGGTACATTTGGGATTTATTTAGAAAACAGCCTATTTTAGAATTGGTTGTAAGCCACAAAACGAAACCTCTCAGCGTTTATCTGTGTGCTGGCGAGCCGTTCATTTATATCTTAACAACAATGATGCTCACAATATAATTAGGTACTTTTATAATGATTAAGATTAATTTATTTCGCAATCGAATCCCTCAATCAAAAAATGGTTGTCACACATCCACACTATTTTTGAACAACCTTTCCCATGACACCCCACACCATGGGATAGACTAGAAATAAACCCTCACTTTACTGTAGAGAGGAAATATAAAAAAAAAACAAATTACGACTTTGTCAGCGTGATTAATATTTCTAGTACGAACAGTTTCTGAGCTAAGCCGCGGACAGACAGACACACGACATGGAGAAACTATAAGGGTTCCTTGTTTACGGAACACTAAAAAAGGTCCTAAAAATTTTATGACCTAGTTAAGACGGTTGAGCTCTTAACTACGTAACTACCTATTTAAACCTAAACGACACTCAGTAGCTAACCTACTATGCAAATCTTCGTTTTAATGTGACCTATGTTTCATAAAGATTATGTTTATTACTATTATTAAGTTGTGTGGATTGTTAATTGAAAAGTTTCAGTAATTTAAATGGCGAAGTTCTCGGAATCAGACTTAAGTAAATATCGCTCTCAAAGTCAATGAACCGAATAAGCTCAATGACGTTTTAAAATATTTCCATTATTAATAATAATAATAATAATCTTTATTCAATAAATTACAAGGTATAAAAAGTGTACAGTTTTGCTTATGTGTAAATTATAATCCTAAGACTTACGTGCCTGAACTAGGTAATCCTGTGTTTCAGGCGAGAAGAACTAAAATAAACTTATAAAATAAATAAATAATTAACAGGTAGACAATAGATCACTAATTAATGTTGAGTAGCTTAACTCTTAGTTTCTAAATTTAATAAATACATAACGTAGGTGAGAGTACATAAATTCATTTTAACACAGTTAGTAAATTCTCTGTATCTTCGTAGGACAAAGGTATAACTATTAATCTCAAAGAAGTATTTATTTACAATTCATAACTAGCACGTATATTTCAAATAAATCATAATTAATACGGATTAACTGATTAATCAGGACACCTTTAATAAACCGCGATTTAAATATAATTTTCATAATCCAGAATTTATAATTACCGATGTGGTCACAGCATATACATACAACAGCAGTATGTAAAGAATACAAATTATCAAAAACCACGTTTTAAATATAATTTACATAATCCAGAATTTATAATTACCGATATGGTCACAGTATACTCATACAACAGCAGTATGTAAAGAATACACCTTATCAAAAACCACTTTTCACATGCAAATTTCATGGCTATGTTAATTCCGTACATATTTAACGTGACCATTACACTGATTATAAAGTTGTAATATTCTTTATAAGACTGCTTCATAGCGTGTGTACGCCACATAAAACTATAATGTATAGTGCTATTGAATTTATTACTATAAACAAAGTGACATTCACGAAATACTGACGGCGACAGATCAGAAAAACTGGAAACATACGTTTAGCGTGGCGGGAGCGGACGCTTTTTTTGCTTTTAGCACTTGTAAGGTTCTGTGCTGTCCCATTTTAGTTTACGGACACAGAATACCTTGGAATTGGCAAAAACTTTACCCACATTTTTTGTGGCTTATTAGTCTTATTACTTACTTTCTCATTTGCATTTTGTTTTAAGTGGTTCAGTCAGCATTCACATCAAAATATAGCAAATTGTCTCTTAAAAATCTCTCAGTAGCAGCCAGGAGGTTATAAATAGAACTGTTTTTAAATCCAATAATTTTAGAGACAGCGTAAGCC
Organism: Conistra vaccinii; assembly: GCA_948150665.1. Lineage (NCBI taxonomy): Eukaryota > Metazoa > Arthropoda > Insecta > Lepidoptera > Noctuidae > Conistra > Conistra vaccinii. The sequence continues at coordinate 4,031,669 of OX411324.1, forward strand.
TACATGAAACTTTATTAATTCAGTCCTTGATAAAATTATCTGCTTAATTCCTTGGCGAATACATATTCGAAGTTCAAAAACTAGATACAAACTATGATACCTACAACAAGGGCTTAAAACTTTCCAGTTGGCATAAACTTATATACATATCCTATGGCACTTAGAAATTTAAATTTACAAACTTAAGGTATTTATAATATTCGTATAGATCAAAATCCATACTTTGTAAAATCAACAACGGTTCCTTCCGTACCGTCCCAAGAGTATGTTTCCACAATGATTTAACTGTTACGCGGTACTCTGTGGTACATTATAGATGAGATGTGATTTCTTTGATCGATGGGACCCGATTTGGACGACGCTCGTTTAGAACTCTGGCCGACTAATATTTTATTCACAAAATGGCGCTGTATACCTACCGACTGATAGATACTTAACCTTCCAATTTTATAGGATTTTCGATTATTCATGTTACGGTTTTGTCGGTATTGTCATTTTTTAGGGTTGAATTATGGGTTGTGACCCAAATTATATGATTGATACGAGTCGAGGATGTAGATCAAAATGGAAAGGTTCATTTATAAAATAATATCTGTTGAGGTAAATACGAGACAGTGGACCTTTGGATAACATTTCGTAAAAAGCGCTTGACAACAGTATTCGGGCATTCAGTCATAAGTCATAATCATAACCTATGCGGTAGTTTCGAATAGATTGTTATAACGATTATATAATTTATATTTTTGATATGGATTGTTTTTTTATTTTTTTTTCATTTATTCAAACTAGGCTATTTTAAATTAACAACTAACATGATCTTCTTCCAATGGATGTTATGGATTGATACATTTAATTTGTGTGTGATCTTATTTGTTTTAAACTAACAGGCACAGCGGTTTCACACGGATAAGTCTCAATTTCGTGGGAATATCGGGATAAAATAGTATCCTCTTAACCCAGGGCATGGTCTACCCACGTGCCAAATTTCATCTAAATGCGTTCTGCCGTTTTAGCGTGAAAGCGTAACGAACAAACATACATTAAACTTACAGAAATACAAAAAATTTAATCTTTTCTCTATAATATATAACATTAGTTTAGGTGAATTGTTTTTTTCCAATGATTTCTAGGTGTATAATTTGCAAAGAAGTTATCATAAAAGATGCGATTTTTTATTTTATTAAATATTTTAATGATAAATTAATTGAAATACTATTTCCTACTTCATTTATTTTGAATCATGCTACTACTTATATTTTATTAAATTTTTGTGCCCGACAGGGTTCATGTGAACTTTATAATTATTATTTTGTAAACATGTGTTATGCAAAAACATTAGAATTTAAATTTATATGCCAAACTAAAAAAGTAATAGGCGGAATGGATTTAATGCGTTGAACAGCCATTTTCGGTAAATATATTACATGGACAAGCGTTACGATTATTGAAATGTAACTAAAACTATCTATCTATCTATCTATCCAGCCCGTAATGTACCACTATTGTGCAAAGGCCTCCCTTTCCCTTTTGCACACCCGCCTGTCCATTGCCATTGCAGGTCAGCTTAAACAAACGTCAATAAAAAAAGCAAGTTCCTAAAAAACATACTCTATAGAGAACCTGCAACAAACTCCATAGTGCTAAAATAGTAAGCATCGTAAAAATAACTTAACGCCATAATTCAAAATAACAACCGCTTTACGGCTACCTGAGCAAACTAAAGCAAGTTGAAAGTCTTTTCTAACTATTTTCAAATGGTTTAATGAAATTTTTCCATCTTACAAATATTGAGCCTTTTAAATATTAATTAGGACATGTGTGATAGAAATAACAAAATAATAAAAAATAAAACGCATTTTGTAGTACAAACAATACGAGTTGTTGAAGTTGAAAAAAAAAATGCAATTTAAACATCACGTCTCGTACACCTCTGATTAACCCTGCGGGGGCATGGTTAATCAGAGGTGTACCCATAGTAAGTACACCCACTTTTTTTTTCATTTATATATCACGTAATCGGGGGTGAGCCCAAAAAAAATTAAACTTACATTACATTTGCAATTTTTATACTTATATTTTTTAAAGTAAACAATCAGTTGGGCGATTCTTTATAATCAAAAATATATAATTTTTATCCAGAAATTTTGGTTGCTGATATAGTCCAAAATACCTAGAGAGAAATGTTAGTGTCATTGAGCATTTTTTTTTTGTAATAATTACAAAAAACAACAATGATTCCTGGATCGAGTGAATTTCAAGCAGAAACTACCATTATTATATAATCCGAAAAATAAAAAGTAAGTAAGTAAGGTACTTAACCTACCGATAACAAATGAAACTTCAAACATTAATATAATAAAAAGTTACAGCAAGAAGCAGCCAAGTTATTTTATTACCCGTAAATCTGAGTGAAGTAGTGAGATATATCTACTGAAGAAATTAAGTAGTAGATTCTTTTTTTTACAACCCACTGAAGTGATTTATGAGATCAGATAAGTAAAATACGAGACGAAAATTATAGGGGATTTTTGAGAAAATGTATCAACAATTTTCAACGTGTACTCGTAGTACAAAATATTCTGAGAAATTCCATCCTTCGGCTTACTTTTATACTAATATAATAATGACGACGACTTTCGTGATCCCAAAATTGAATTTAAATTTTACCTTTTTAAACCTTCATCATGGTAGTACAAAAATATGGGCATAAATAATATTACTGAGAAGTCGTTGAAGTAAACTATGTTTTTATCTAATTTTCTTTTAACCGATAAAACTCGGATGATAGATAGGTACTAAATCAATTTGGACTAACGAGACATCATTTGATTTATCTTAATCTGGGAGGCTACAGTTTGATAAAACGGTCCCGAAAATTTGGAAATTAAATTCTCTCAATCTGTTTTACTGAGAACTGCGTTGAGTAATTTTCATCACTCGAAAAACATAGAAACATTTAAATTCCGAATGGTAAGCTAGCCTATTTTTTTACAGAGTCTGGCTGTTAACGAAATCGAAATCGAAAGAATTTGACATTTATCATGAGAACATAAAGCATAGATTATTGAAAAATCATACTTTTAAATTTTTTATCAATCAAATCAATCAAGTTTTGACGACAACACTGTTAAATACGTACAATGGAATATCTGCCAACTAACCCAACAACCAAACAATAAAAAATAATCCTTACTTCTGTTCATTTAAGATAAAAGTTCCAAAAAACAGTGATAGTTCGGCAAGAAGTTAAGGCGACACTTACATCAATTAAGCAGGGAATCAATGAAGCAGACTTAATCTGGGGTCTTCCAATCTTTATGGGGAGTCGTAAGCTGATCGTCGTCTTAGCATAATGCACGTACGCTACGATTAACGGAGCACGATGTGTTTGTTTGGGGCGAAGAGGGACGATGGCGAAGTACCGTCCGGTGCGCGATACTATAAATCACTTCTTCAAACGGCGAAGTTAAAATTTAAGGATTTATTATACCTTTTGTTTTTGATAGTTTGTGAACGTATTTTCCTGTTGTTTTATTTAAGGAAGTAGGGATTTATACGGTAAATAGCATTGGGTGTTACTGTAGGTAAGAGAGATTTAATAAAAAATGCGTTATTGCAGGACAAACCAACGTCATAATATGAGGACGAAAAATAGCGCATAATGCGGGTATATATGCAAAAATTGGACAACAATCAAAATGTTGGTAGATCTAGGAGCCATTAAGAGGGTGCATACTAAAAGTTGGCAACGTCGTAAATAGCTGTCAAATATTTACCTGTTTCGATTAATTTGGAAATAATACTGTATGGAAATAAGAAATGTGGCTAACCAATTGACAAGAATAATAATAATGAATTGCAATTATAACATTGAATTTGATGTTGTACCCGTTTTAGGCGAAAAAAGGCATTGGGAAAGTTTCCAAATACTTTTTTTACATCTAAAACTAACTATTCGGTGTTACGATATTAATTATTGCATTTCATAATCAATATTCTAGTTCGCTAGTTAGCCACATTTTTTATTTCCATACAGAAATATGATCAAATTAATCAAAACAGCGAAATATTTGACATCTATTTGCGACGTTGCCCACTTTCAGAATAAACCTTGCCCATTGGTCGGTATTTTACCGCGCAGTACTGTACAGTACTGCGCGGTACTGCTTATGTTTCCTCACTGGTCGGTAAGCACTCTGTACCGAATCGGTACTGCACACAGATATAGATCTACCTAGATAGCGCAAGAGCATCTACTTCGCGTACCCGAACGTGGCTCAGTGTGTCTCATTTTATATAATACAGTATATGGTCTGCGCCTGTCCGCCGTGCTAGTCGGACATAAATAATAAAATAGAAAATGCCTATATTCGTAATACTTTATAGCTTTTTACTAGGAACGGTTGATGTGACGTTGAGTGTTAACAGGTTATGACAATCGAAACAAGCGATACTATCGTATATCGCTTCAGTTTCATGGTATAGGCGCTTTGATCATTTTTCAAAAATGCCACGCATAGTTTTCATACAGATCGTGATACTTGCCTTATCTAGGTATTATTATATATCTATATCTGTGTACTGCACTGCTTTCATCTAGAATTCCAAATTCAAATTAATTCAATTAGTACGAGAGAGCATGACCAACATTTTTGCCTTATCGTTTTACGAACAAAATCGTATAAAAACGATAGATTTGGTTATTCTTAAATTCAAAAATCCTATTTTCAGAAATTTTCCGCGTCACATCTTCTGACCTGACCGCATTTTTAAATATGTCGATAATTCTTTTTTATCATGTTTAAAAATGATAGATTTTACATACCGAAAACACCATTTTCAGAAACCAGTAGCTTCGAGTACGTACCCAAGAGACCATTTGAGAAAATTAAATTTGAGGCAAAGAATAAAACCCATAGCAATCCATCTGAAAATCTTGTTTTCTGGTGAACATTGGTCAGTTGATTCGAATACGTCATTTTTGGAAATGTGCTCAGGCCACGTTTGACACGCAAAGTGACGCAACGGAAATATCTGAAAACAAACTTTTTAGTAATAAAATTACGAAATCTTTGTATATTTTTATTATCAGACACATTGTGATGAAACCGTCTGCCAATTTTTTTTGACATAGCAGAAATAGGCTCCCATAAAACTGTAACGTTTCTGACCGGTACTGCCCACCGAGTCGGGTTCAGAATCATCAAAACGTAAAGATTTTTTTACAATTATTCCCGTAAAACGATGTGACATGGTTTTGGTCATGGGCTCTCGTACTATATAATTCACTTGTTTTTGGATTTTCCCCAGTTTCTGAATGAATTATCCCTAAATTTCCCTAAAAAATCTTCAAATTTCCTTGGTTTAGGGAGCATGATTATAAATAATAAGGTAATGGCACAATTAAAATGGTAAATTAAAATTTGATGAATTGCATTCATTATGAGTTTGGGTTGAGGGAATAAATCGGTGGTGCCATAGAGTCAAGTAATATATTGGGTGATGCCTACTATAAACAATAAGGTTACCAACTTAAATTCATATTAACCCCTAAATTCCCCAAATCGCTGTCAAAATAAAATATCCCTAAACCAAACTTAATATTGGTATTTTTTCCCTAAAACAGGGAGAAATCCCTAAAAGTGGAAACACTGCGCGGTAAGCTTCCAGTACCGATGCAGTAAAATGCGTGACGTCACGCAGTACCGAAACGATATCGCCCCGCACACTTACCGACCAGTGGGCAAGCGGCCTTAAGTAGTGCAGTAGTAGCAGTAATAGCGTAGTGGTGTGACTATCAGACTGCCAAGTCTTAGATCTCGAGTTCTAACTAAAGGCACGCAACTCTGTTTTTTCGGATTCATGTGCGTATTGTATCATTATCACTTGCTTCATAAACGGTGAAGGAAAACATCGTAAAGAAACAATGACTGAGAGATTTTTTTGATAGGCGGCTTTAAATTCTCGACACCAGGTTAGTCACTAACCATACAAAAAGAGTGTAAATTTTCCTTATACCTTTACAACTAAACAATACAAATAAGAGCCCCCAAACGATTGAAAAATAAGAAAAAATTCTTGAAACGAAGAAATAAGTTGTTGTGTTTCGGCAGTTAGAGATCAAATAGCCAGTTCCTCTGTGGTTGAGGATTCCGGGTGAAGCTCGCTTCCACTTTCAGCCTGGTCATCACTTATCATCAGGTGAGATGCAGGCCGAGAGCTTCCCAGTTGTGGCCTTGTGGGTAAAAAATAAATAAAAAAAAAACAAAATAAATCTGTCAAGTACGAGTCGGACTCGCACACGAAGGGTTCGTTCCATACCATGTCGTACAAGATTTAACATTAACACTATGAATTTTTGTAATACTTTCGTAAAGGTAACAACAGAGGCGCTATAAAAAAACAAAGATTTGTAAAGAAATTGTCTAATTTTAATGAGAAAATGTTGTTGTGTTAAAATATAGGTGTAGGAGTATATTTCATTTATTTTAAGAGAAAAATATTAAGTAACTTTATCCAGTAACATGCATAACTAAAGTCAAAGTTATTTATTTGCTACTAACATAGTATTAGTAGGTATAAATAGGTATATATCGTAGGTAAGCAGGTAGATATGTAGGGTAGGTAGGGTAGGTTAGGTACCTACCTACCCTGGTAAGAAGGATAGGGTAGGTAATTAGGTAGAAATAGGTAATTAGGAAAGGTAGATGCGCCGTAGATAAGTACTTAGTGCTAACCGTGCGAAGCCAGGCCGGGTAAAGCTAGTTACTTATAAATAAAAGGATTTCTCTTGCTACATCAGACTATATTGTACAAAATAGAATGTAAGTAGTACGCCAAATTTTAATTATAACTGTGCGTTTGCACTGGCGAAACATTCACAACAAAACATGTTGGAATCTCTATTTTCTGTCAATTTTTCATACAATGTTTGACAGGAACTAGAGATTTCAACATGTTTTGTCGTGATGTTTCGCCAGTGCAAACGCACGGGTCAATACAGGTATTTATTTACGTTATTTTTGATAGTCATACAGAAATCTATTATTTCTTACTTATTATTTTTACACATCCCATCGGACTATGAGAGTGAGGGAAGAGAGAGTGCACTCGTGTCTGCGCACACACTTGTGCACTATAATATCTCCCGCGCCGAAGGCCAGTCTCCGTTGAGAATGTTGAGATTGGCCGCCATGACCGAATATTTTTACACCAATAATTTTTCTCAATATGAAATTGTATCCACAACGGTATAGGCTAGGTAACTGAATAGTACACTGTATGTGCCAGCATTCATTTCAATGTTACTGAATATGTTGTCTATTGGAGTGTAGTTTTAACATGAGGTACAGTACGACACAACTTAGATGTAGCATAGATTTTAAAATTTTCATTCATTCATTTCAATTTTACGAATGTATTTGGCTATAAGACTTTACAATTTATTGCGTTTTCGAAAGATCATTTTCAGCTGAAGCAGTAATAAAGATTGGTGATGGCGAAGGCGCACTCAGTTCGGATGGTGATCGGTTTTACGAATTTTGCCGATGCTACATCTAAGTTGTGTCGTACTGTACACACATCAACACCGTCTAGGGATACTTTGAAAAAAGTCGATAAAGTTCTTAAACTCAAAAAATACTGGCCGGTTTTAAAATCTTGTGAATGAGTTGTGAAGAAAGTTTATTTTGTAGACCTTTTTGGATGATCGAAATTTAAATGATCGAAATAGTATAATATATGCTGCCATGATAGTAGGTACTTACTAATTCCATGTCATTACTCTGACTATTAAATAGTTATCTGTGGAATTTATATCGCATAATATTAGCATGAAATACAAAATTATTACTTTAAGTTGCAGAAAATCGCCCATATTATATAAAATACGTTATGAATCGGCGTTTTTAGTATTTGTTGATTATAAACAGTATATGTTACATGATACACACAAGTTTCAAATTCCTAATTTGTTTAGTTGTTGAGATAGAGCTCGTACAAAAATGGTCTAAAACAGACAACTTCTACGGCCCCCTAATTCATCATTTTTGAAGATAAAAACAAATAAAAATTATATTTATTCTCTACTCGATGAGCTCTAGAAAATGATACCCCACATGCCAGGGTCAGATAATTTTTTTTTTTAAATTTAATTTTATTGTATGGCGACCCCCCTTTATTTTTTAATTTTATTATTTGTTGCTCTTGCGGCTATAGAAATGCTCAATCTGTGAAATTTTCAACTGCCTACCTATTACGGTTCATGAGATAGAGCTCGCTGACAGACAGACGGACAGCGGAGGCTTATGAATAGGGTTCCGTTTGTCACCCTTCGGGTACGGAACCCTAAAAAGGAAAATGTTTGTGAGCAAAATAAGAATGATCACAATCAGATATTTAAACATGGATTCATTCAATAAAATTGATTAAAAGACAAGATTGAAAAACCTATTCTCTCTATCTATATATAAATACTCACAGCTCTATTCACAATATTTTCCGAAATTCAAATCGAGAACGCTTTTTTTTTCTTTTCAAGATCGTATCAAATCGCCGAAAAAAAGTTGGCAACTAATTTCAAAGAGAATAACGAAAGAAAAGGTAATGGCCGAGCTCTTTAGAGTTTTGGAGCGCTCAATTTCAATATCCACGATATTTATTGTCAAAAACATTCATATTTAAAGTGAAAACTCGAGAGCAATATCGAAGGAAATAATGTTTAATATAGTTTGAGTTACAATTTAATATTCACGAAATTAAAAAACGGTGAACTAGTATTTCGCCTTTAATTTTATGTTTTTCATCACGTTTATTTCGGGATATTTTGCTCGTTTTGTAATTTTATTACTTTCAGCAATTTTATTTCTGTATTCAGATAAATAAGCCTACACCTACTTAGGTATTGTTGATATTTTACTCTATTCGGTATTATCCTGTACCTGGATTTTGTACTGAGGAATTCTGAACGAAATGAAATGAAACTTACTATATAATAATATAGTTTTTAGGTAAATTTTGTTGGTTACCAAATAAGACGTAAAAAAGGTTGCCATAACATGACTGTAGGTAAAACCTTCCTATGTGTTTAATTAATTTGACAGTAATACTGAGATTTAGGACGATAAGCAAACTTGAATATATTTTTAGATAACATAATTATTGTTATTAATTAAAATACATTATCTGGGCTTAGTTTTGGCATAACGAACCCACAATCTCTCACAATTTCAGTTAATTACGTGATATGTATGACTATCCAGCAGAAATAGTCCAATATAAGAACCTACACAGCTACAACCAAAAGCTTGCAAAAGCTTGCTGCTTGCATTAGAATTAGTATTACTAAGTAGTTAGTATAGTTATAGTAAGTAAGTAGTAAAATCATTAGAATTGCTTTGGATTATGGGATAGTTTAGGAAAAGACGTAGGTCTACGGGTAGCGGCTTTGAAATGGAGGTGGATAGGACACTAACTGGCAAGACGTGATAATGACAGGTGGAGCAGAGTCCTAACGCAATCGTTGCCGAAAAACGGTAGAAGGAGCGTTGGCGGCCAATAGCCAATGGATGGGTGGATGACCTAAAGAAGGTCGCGGGGGAGATCTGGAGGAGACTCACATGTACCAGAAAAGCACGCCACAAAAGGGAGGAGGCCTATTACTCAGCAGTAGTTGAAACAAGGCTGCCAATGTTGATAATGATGGGATTTTTTTGGTGTGGGTTGGTTCTTTTTGGCTAAGGTTGGTTGGTTGGTTGGTAGGTTGGATTTGGTTGGTTTCTGGGCCCATCTATTATTCTCCCAGTGTATTGAATAATAATATAATTTAGTAATAGATACTCGTATAATATATCAATATTTGGACCTACTTACGAGTACTGCTCTTCGTTCATATTTTTAGTTCAACTCTATCGCATCCAATTTTGTTAGAGTGCTTTTATTATTTTAGATTATAACCACAAGATATAAATAATTATTTAAGTGGTAGGTATCATTTTCTTCATTTTTTTACATCGTTCTATTTCAATTTGATCAACGTAAAAAAATATGAGTAAGCATCTAGTTTTTTTCTGATGTATTTAATTGTACTTAATCGTAGTTTTAGTTGAGGTACCTTTGTCACTATATAATTATTTCATAAAGTCTAATAAAACTAAATTCTTCTTGTATTTCCAGACTAAACTGTGAATGAATAGACTGTGTCATGAACTCATGACACAGTCTATTACAAACCATGAGTAGAAATGCTTCAAAACAATGTAAGCCTAAAAAAACCGATGCGTCCTGGTTTCAAGATATAGAGAAAAAAGCTTCACCATTTTCAACGTACCTACCTAATAAAATAAAATTGAATCTATGATGAGAACATAATTCTTAAATGAAAACACATAATTTATTTCAATATTTGTGTAATGTTCAGGTTTTTATCAATGATAAAGCAGCGATTATGACATCTACTTAATGTTCTAACGTCTGAAGTACTGTTTGAAAAATACTTCAGACGGAAACGAGATGGTACTGGTTCGACTAATCGGACAGCACTCTCTATTAATGGAAGAGAGGAAGCTTTATAATATGCTTTCACAATCAACAGGATTATTAAGAGCTATAGATACTTAGTCAAAGGTCACAACAACAATTTAATGGAATAAGTACATAACGAATTGTTACCAAATGAGATGAGAACAATAACAATTGATTATATATTTAATAACTAACATAACACGATGTTTTGACGTACTAAACGTGTACATTACATTTGTAATGTCTTTAAGTCCTTAGTCGCAGTCACTATTTATTCAGATGCTTTGTGCTTTTTCGCTAAAAGTGCAATTTTTTCAACCAATTGCTTCCATAATACTCATCATTTGGCCAACTCCTTAATCTGCAAGTTATTTCAGTGCAAGATAGCCATTTCAGACTGATGACTTTTAAATGAGTTCTTCAAAAATGGAGATGGAGGCAGTAAAATCATCTATATAGACATAAAACTGAAATTCTGATTAAGGCTGGTAACAATTTTATTCAAATTGAACAGACTGATCTTGCTACTGAATCTAAAATTAAAGTAATGGCTGCAAACTATGGCATTTAGCGCAAAAGTGTCAAAGAAAATAAACAGTTTAGTTTTCATAATAAATTTTTCATCAACAAAATTGAAGTCTATTTCAAAATTGTTATCAGTTATACAATCGTCATAATTATTCCATATCAACTCTATAATGGCTCTCCATAAATATTAAATCATTACAGCATGCTCCACTCGACAAACTAAATTATACGTACACAAAATGGCCCATAAAAGACAGCCATCAAATGAAAACCTCGATAAACAAGTTTTCAATTACAGAATAAAGGAATATAAACCTTTCATGTAAACGGTACACTGCAAACAGAATTTAATTTTCCATGCTTTGGATGATCATTGAATTCACATAACTCTGAAAACATATCCGGTCCAACGATTATTCAAAAAGCCCAACGTTTTTATCGAATTAACTGCTGAACGAGTTTTATTCCCTCAGCAATATATCGAAAAAACAATTAAATTACGAAACATACATACGTTTTAAACGACGACATCATTCGGACTACGGAAACTTTGTTCCAAAATAGAATAATACGGTTAAAACTTTGTAACGGTCGAGACCACCGAACCGCATCGAATTACCCCACAACCCCTTTTTGTACAGTTTGACCCTGGGTACCAAAACTTACCGTTGAAACAGGTGACCAACCACAGTAGGGTGGTGCAGGCATGCATGATGGTCACTCGCTTCACACCTCGACAACGCACCATCGCACTTTTATAGAATCACCATCCCACAGAACCAATTGATGTATTACCCTCAGAAGGGACACTATTATCTACGATCAGAATTTCACCCTCGAGCCGTACGCGTGACGTAACAGAAAGTTCGTATTGTCCGTGTTCTCAGACGAGGCAGCCGCTCTCGTCGGAGCGTCCCGTTCGACTGAACTGAACACGCCGTTAAAGGCTCCGAGGGTGAGGGGAGGGACGATATCAAATGTTTTGTATCCTCACAGCTATTTCCCTCCAAGAGCGGGCACCACGTGCCGTGTTTAGTCAATTTTCGTCTGAATGGCCCGACGGCTTTGTATTTTTATTGTTGTCATTAAATGTAACATAATTAGTGCCGGTCGTACTTTGTTGATTGGCTGCTACTGTTCAAACGAGTTTAATTGAACAGTTTCGTTCTTGTTAATTATAAATGTTAGTGGTTCTTTTTTGCGAACCGTCCGTTTGCTAATTGTTCGGGTTGAATTGTGATTTCAGGGCAGTAGAGTCATTTTAATGTTACATAGATACATTGCAATGATGATTGATATTCTTAGTATACCTGCCCCATAAGAAGACACAATACAGAAAGTAAAACACGTCTTCGATTTTATAACGATAGCGTCCGAAATACGAAACTCATATTAAAGTCGGCGAAGATGGGCGAAGTTTCGTCGGTTTCGTGCTAGGCCGTCTTGATACAACGGGTTTTAACTTCAAGCCCGCCCGCGACTTATACACGTCTTTGGGGGTGATACTCGATTCCGGAACTTTATGAACTACGAAAAAGTGTGAAGATTTTATTATTTGTTTGGTAGTGACCTAAATGACTGTTTGGTTTGGGAACTGCTTGTTAATATTCTGACATATAATTTTACTTTAACCAGATATAACTTTTAGCTCTAACTCAGTTTTTGGGTTTAAGTTTTATAATTTTATTGTTGTTCAGTTCAGTTCAGTTTACCGTTCAACACTTGAAGTTGACTCGAAGGCATAGCACATAGCACTTACAAATGTTTCAGCTACATAACTGCTGTTTCAAAAAAGTTTGGTTTAGGAAAGAATAGAATAATATTTTTTATTACGTACACCATAAAAATTGACACCATGAGCGATCTTATACAGGCTGTTTGGCAGAACGTTGAACATACGAAAATGATGGATAGGTGGGGGGGTCATCTGCGACTTACTCAGGCCTAATTTATTTGGCCCTGGCCCCCAGGAAAAATTTTTTTTTTGCTTTCTTCTAGTTTCACCAGTTTCTTAACTTTAAAGTGTAATTTTTTGTAAAAATGGGTAAAACAGGCAATATTTTTTTTTTTAATCTTTAATGTTGACAGATTCTTATAAAATTATTGCTTTATTCAGATGTTAGCTTGCAAAAATGAGTCCTCAAACTTACAGAAAGATGTAAAAAACACTTAAATCTTAATATCAACTTACATTACAAAAAAACAAACCAGGGCCAAATAAATTAGGGCTGAGGGGCTGAATAAGCAGCAGATGACCCCATCTATCCACCATTTTCGTATGTTCAACGTTCTGCCAAACACCCTGTATACCCAGTCCTTAGAACTGAAAAAAATTAGGGTTGTTAAATATATCTATTTTTTGACATTTTATCAAGTACTCTGCGTAGGAAGTAAATTATACAATGAAGGGCTGAAAAACAATATGACAAGTGGTCCTGATAATGTAGTCAATAATTTATCAGACAAGTGGAAGTCAAATTGCTACCTAACATAATGGGTCATAGGTCTCTAGGTTCTATTTCAGTCCAGATCAATACCAACTATAATTTAAATAATAACTTAACATTGGAATGTAAGATATTCTCTACCATTCGTACTTAGGCTTTTACCTGTATTTTCAGAGTTAGGTTTCATTCAGAGGAGTTTGTTTTTACAAACGTATGCTGTTGCGTCGATAAATGATTGATAGGACATTTTTTTTCCATATTCAAAATAATTTGTAGGAAGTAAGTCAGTAGAACAAAACTCGTCCTCCTTAAGATGAAATAAAGCGCCAGCTTCCGTGTTTACAATGTTTACGAAGACTGCAAAATTAAATTGAAATTCTTTACTTCTATTCCAGAAGTCATAACTACAATTCCGCCGTGCACTACCTCGACAAATAAATTGACATTTCCTTTTCCCACTTCTAAATTAAAGTAAAAATATTTCCAACCTTACACTACGGTACAATTTTCTCAATTCCAACATAGTTACATACGATTTATAAATAGGAACGTGCAATTACAGTCATATCTCAATGCATTCAATGCTAATACAGAGTTGTATACTGTGTTTGAATCATATTGTTTGTGTGTCGTAATAAAGTTCTTCTACAATGTCATCACCAGCATCAACTCAGCAAAAAGGTGTCAACTGCTGGAATTAGGCCTCCCTCCAAATCAAAGATTCATTGCAGCTTACTCTCGTTGTTTAATTTTTAATACTCTTGATAAAAAATGTGACAGTGAGCAAATCATAACTGGACAGACAGCTGTGCTGCTTAGGAGTTTGTTGCACCACTTCTTCTTCCCAGCTAAAGAACTAGGAAGTGAATAAGGCTGCGTTAGGTTCACACGTATTAGTTAGTTTCGCACACATCCCTCGCTACGCATCCTCGCTCATCTCTGGTGGAAACCAGAGATGAGCGAGGATGCGTAGCGAGGGATGTGTGTGAAACTAACTAATAACAACGCTTCACTGTCATAGTTTGAGCGAAGCTAGCGTTGTTATTGGTTAGTTTCAGACACATCCCTCGCTATACATCCTCGCTCATCTCTGGTGGAAACGCAGCTTTAGGGTTGTCGTTTTTTGGGGGACTGTCTTATGTAATTTTGGCGTTTGAAAAGTGCTGATTCTTAGCCAAGTTTGAATACTATACTTTTGATTTTGATCAAAGGCAATTTTCACCGCTGCACGCTGATTCTATCAAATACTAATCTTGCTTCTATTTCTTTTTCAAATATATTGACTAGAAAATAGTTCCGATTGTACCATACTATAATTATTTCCGTATATATGTCTGTGGGTATGGTATAACATGTCGTGTAACTTGTAATTTGTGTTATCGCCGCATCGGTTTATGTTCTCATCGCAATTTTTCTGATGGGTGACATTCGTTTTTATATGGATATTGAGCTTTATTGGATCGTGTATCGGTCAGGTATTGTTTTGTTTTGTTTTGTTTTTTCAACTTATTGGTATTCACGATTACGTATTGGTTGTAGATGATTATGGTGATTTATTTTTCGAAGTGTATAGAGTGCCGCGAGTTTCTTGTGGCACTCTAGTGTCACTGCCTCGGCCCGGCTAGGGTGCCGTGAGCGTTGCATTGTCACTGTCACTTGTTATTTAGGTTAGGTTAGGTTAGAACTGTGACCACACAACGCACGAGCCGAGCGAGCGTAGCGAGCGGTGCCGCCGTAGCGGCCGGCGAAGTGCCAGGGTCCGTTTAGGCACAAGAGAATGTAATGTTTTGGGAATGTAGTGTTTTACAGCGATCTAACCTCGACAATCAAACAAAATACCAAGTGACGTGACTTAGTGGCAGTGACAATGACAATCCAATGCTTAGTTAATTGACTCAGGCGTGACCTTGCGGAAATCCATCATAAAACACAATAGACGATGTATATCTAGTAACTTAATCCGCTTAACCGTTCTTAAAGAGTTAGAGAACCCTGTAAGAAATCGACACGTGTTTCGCCTCTCAACGAGGCATCCTCAGGACGACGATTGACCTTTTGCGAACTCGGACACGAAGTGTCAAACACTTTCAAAATTTTACACACATGTGATAAAGGTTTCAAAATGTCAGTATTAGAGAGTTTAGAAATTGCAAAAAATAATACAGGAAACGTTACACTGTTGAACGAATTAAATACGAATATTCCGAGGTCACCATTGTTGCGATTGTTCGCTTATCGCACTGATAACGATCCCGGCCGAGGTGGGCCGATAAGCGATCCTATATAAGTGGGGGTGACGGGCGGTTGAAGCTCACTTTGCGTTCGGCTCGCGTTGATAACACTTCGTGTCCGAGTTCGCAAAAGGTCAATCGTCGTCCTGAGGATGCCTCGTTGAGAGGCGAAACACGTGTCGATTTCTTACAGGGTTCTCTAACTCTTTAAGAACGGTTAAGCGGATTAAGTTACTAGATATACATCGTCTATTGTGTTTTAATCCAATGCTTGCGGCACTTTGGCCGGGCCGAGGCGGTGTTACTAGGGTGCCTGTAGTGGCACTTTATCCGATAGGGATAGAGTGGCACTCTATACACTGCCTTTATTTTTTATCGATGTGGCACTGAAAATGGAACAGTATTATGAGGTTTTAGACATAGGAGGTAAAAGATTTTAGGAAATACTTAATTGATCCTTTGAACTTACTGACCTTCTAGTAACGTACACGTGTTTTTAATAATGTGCCTCTTTTTAATTTTCTGGGCTTTTGTCAAAGTTGGCCACAATAACTACGCTAGAGCACCCCAGACAAATGAGTTAGGCTCGGTTAGAATTATTGTGACAAACTGTGAGCGAGCCGAGCGAGCATAGCAATAGCAAGTGGTGCCGCGACAGCGACAGGTGAGCGCTATATTCAAGTTGGTCGCAGTTGTTTGGCTATTAATTTAGTATTTTGAGGACAAAAAAAGGAAATGATTTGAGGCTCACAAAAATAGGCACATTATTTAATTCTTCTTCTTTTTCGTAGCCTTCTTGTCAGAGCGGTCATGGTCTTTATGTAGTTTCTGGTCAAGGGTCTGATGTGATTTACCTCACGATTTCTCGCCATCTACTCCGATTTTTTGGTGTTTTTGGTGCACTCATACACGGGTTCGCCCAAATTTTTTTTTTTTTTTTTTGGGTGGGAAATCATCCAATGACTTCTCCCGCTCTGGGCGGAGCGGAAGGGCGTGTCAGACCCACCCGTGTTCCTTCCCTTGCCATGCCAGGGGCCACGGTTTCCCCTTGGGACTACCCGCAACCCCGGCAGGACGGGTTCGCCCACTGCGGATTTAATTTTATCAGTTCATCTTATGGGTGAGCGTCCGCGTAATCTATTGCCCCCCCACTCTACCTTGCACGACAAGGCGCTCTATAGAGTCACCCTCACGCCTCGAGACGTGTCCGAAGTATTTGAGGATGCACTTTTGGACCATAACAGAAAGACTATTTTTGATGCCGAATTCTTGGCGTATAGGTGTCGGTGCGAAATTCCATCCACAATACCCCAAGCACTCTTCTTCAGCACCACATTTTAGTAGGAAAACCCAGTGTTAACATTTATTACATAATTATAAGATTATACATCTATATTTTTAGGAAATCAAAGTGGATTTTTTTTTGGGTTCGATCCAATACATTCCAAAGAATTTCATTGAATAACAAAAATATAAATAATTATGTTGAGTATTTATCTAGGTACATCATCATCATCATCATCAGCCTATTAATGTTCCCACTAGGACACAGGCCTCCTCTCTGTGAGAGGGAGTGGGCCGTAATCTACCACGCGGGCCCAGTGCGGGTTGGTAGACGACACATGTCTTCGAATTTTTGGTTCTAAGACATGCCGGTTTCCTCACGATGTTTTCCTTCACCGTTTTGAGAGCAGTGGAGATGAAATTATTTACACAAAGTAAAGCGCCTGCTGGGGTTCGAACCCACGACCTACAACTCGTAAGTCGGGGCCGTTACCACTGGGGCCACCACTGCTCTCGCCTCCTAGGTACAATGAAGATCTATTTCGTAAATTTTCACTCCAAACCGATTTATAGATTGTGTCATTATTGTGATAAACATATAAGTTTTTTGTTGGAGCGAATGATATTTGGTGAAATATCATTCGCTCAAATAAACTTACAATGATTTAAATCGTTTTACGCTTGAAAATCGGCACAAACTACCGACTGATCCCCAAGCGCGTTTACGCACGAGATGACTTCAAAACGCAATCAATTGAGAGAAAAAAAACCCAAAGTGATAAAGTGCTTCCAAAAGTACTAACAGCAATACCGACTGTACTGCATGGTTTGCAAACACACAAACGGTAAAAAAATCAAAGTTTCAAAGCAATGAAATTCGAATTTGATTTTTTTTTGGACTGAAAATGGACGTTTTGTTATGTGATCCTTGGTTACGAGTTGATGACGTCAGCGATAAGGCTCTCTATCCGTTTCAAATGAGGTAAAAAAATAAAGGTTGTGCATGTCTAATCAATGTGACCTCGTTGTCCTTACTGCAGTTGACGTAACCTGTGGAACGTCTGTAAATTGCGTTCTTCACCCCGGTTGCTGATATACGTTTAAAATACATACTCATTATAAACTCACGCCCTATTGTTAACATGGGGGTAGGCAGAAACGCCACCTGCTACGAGCCTTACATTTTCTTTTTGCCTCGTTTATGTTCGTGCACGCACGCCGGTTGCGAGTGCACCTGACCTTTCTGAAGAACTTCACCAATAAGGTCACTTTTAACGTTTTGCTGTAATAATTATGTTATTTTAGTCTTCCATTCACAAAAGTGATCCAATATCATGTCAGTCAACAAGGATCAGCCTTTTTATACCTTGAAATACACAATAAAAAAAATTACAAAAAAGAAACAACCGAGTTCCAAAAAAGACACTACAAGGTTTTTGGTTTTCGTTTTTTTGCCACAGACTTTAAAGTTATTTTTGACTTTGTAGTGTCTTTTTTGGAAGTCGGTTGTTTTTTTATTGTGAAAAGATTTTTTTTTTCTACTTTTAGTTGTGGTACCTACCCCACACAAATGCGAGTACCACTACCAGCTATGTAAATAACAGTAACAGGAAAATAATATAGTAAAAAAAAAAACATACAGTCGAATTGAAAACCTCCTGTTTGTGGATTAAAAATACAATGGAAGGTAAAAACCGAACAGATGCCCAGGTAGAAACTGGTATCACCACGACAGTTCCCAATACGAACCACATACATACCCATTACTAACTGGCCGGCACAGACATTTATGTATTAGAATAAAATATTGTCGGACCCCATTACGTAATGCGTCCATAAAATGTTTCCGCTTAATATCACTGATATATTATCCGAAAAGATATATTTCGAATAGTGTTGTAAAAACCGGTGTACTGTTTTCATGGAAATTAAACTGAATGGTCTTTTGGTTTTATTATATGACCAGGTGGTTTTGTTATTATTTTTTGGGTGCGATTAAAACCACAAATTATATACCACTACGCTTTATTGGGAGATTTTGCAATATTCGTGAAACAAAAATAGTTGTATGTTTATATTTCACAAAATTTAAGTTATTTCGTTGTGTTGTTTCTGTCAAAAGTAATTAACACTGAATAATCACCACACCCACATTTTTCACTGCCGTTTTGCTGAATAAAAACACTCGTCAAAACGTAAAATATTGTTTAAATGTGCGAGATAAAACAGCCTTTTCATTTAAATGGAAAGACTAAGAATTCTGTAAATTCTGCGTCTTTCCCAATAATGACAGAATGCAATTTAATCAAGCAGTTTTTACCCGACTACGGCGAAGTAAAAAAGTCTGTTATGATTTTGACCGGTATGTGGGTACGTATGTTCATCTGTTCCTTCATAACTTCTAAACTACTTATTATAACTTGACAAATAAGGAATCGTTGGAAGCGTCTTGATTGTCCGCTGGTTATAAGTTTAAGGTAAGGTTAGATTAAATTGAATATGGCGCCCTCTAGAGGACCCAAAGACATGAACAAAAAAAAAAAGGACTCACGCGTTCTAACGCCTGCTACATGGTCGCCAACCGCGTCCCGACAGAGGTGATCTTGCTGGTTTACAACCGTGTAGATGATATTTACGACCAAACGTTGAAACAATTTTGCCGGTCGCCAACCAAGGTCACCTGTGTCGTGGACGCGGTTGGCAACCATGTAGCAGGCACTTAACACGACGACGTGTGACTCTGGATTATTAATTTGTCTGTCTGTGATCTCTTGTCAAATCTTTTGAGTTGAAGTTTTTGTCGTAGTTGGGTTTTAGTTTTGAAATTTTTTATTTTAACTTCTCGTTACAATTTATAATAATTTTTTTTTTTTTTTTATCGTTATACTTCAACATTGATCCTGGCTCCTCATCTTCATCTCGGCATTATAGGCAGAGCGCCTCCACATTTCGATACAGAGTTTTTATAACCAACTTATAAAACCAGTACAATTGATTACCATTTGTAAACAGTACCCCCCCTCTGCCCTCAGTTATTTCCTCGCACTATTTTGTCCGCCGCGTCACGCTTGGCTAGCGAACACCCTCATATTGGAGTGCCCTCAATAACGTCACATATGGTGTGTCCTGTCAATAACAAATCCGATAGATTCTTATTAAATAGTCAGTCAACCATAAGACTTGATATGGTAGAATATCCTTTAGGATTATTTCAGGAAAACTGACTACAATTAAGAAGACCAAAATTATATGCGGTGATGGTCGTATACTAGTTTATAGTTTGATTTCTATTAGACCGATCATCATCATCAGATCCATTTGTAGTTGTGTCTTTCAGTAGTAATTGACCACAAAAATAGACGATTTTCCTGTGCTGCAAACCGTCTCTTGATGTAGCAGTAGCTGGAGCACTTACCAATTTCCTCATTAAATATACTAGACCGTCCAACAAACTCTCAACATAATCATGAACCACATAGAAATCCTCATAAAACAAATGCTTGTTCAAATCCTACTGTAACAAGAACTCGTATGCAAAAGTTTTCTCATAACTTTCTCCTCACCCTTATGAGTGTACCCGAAACTTCTCACGGTCAATGCCCCTTTAAAACAATACCAAGGTGATAACAATAACAATAATTCAGAGATATAAATAGCCTACAATTGCAATAAGGACCTTACTTCCAACGTACACAGGGAACATTGGACCGGCCATGTTATAAAACCCATCTGTGGCCACCAGCAATTCGCTCCCAAAAATAGGCAATATTTCTTGTCTAACGTTGTGTGGTTGTAAGTGCTAAACATTAACACGCTATTAAATAGCTGTGAAGATTAGTTAGATGTCTTTATTATTTTATATTTTCTAGCATAAAAATGGGCTTAATCTTTTATAGCAGTCAAAAGTAAGCTTGTCTGTCAATTTCAGATTATAAAAGTTTTGGATTTTGGATTTCTTCACATTCAACTTACGCCAATTTTTTTTGTGCGTTCAAAATTCATTATATTTTATTTCACATAAACCTACATGGGCACTTATTACACGTCAGAAGCTAGGTGCACTTAGGACCGGACTGCTCATTTCAATTTCATATCTGAAAAAGAATACAATAATTTCTACATAATGATATCGCATTTAAAAGGGCAGCCGTACCGCTGATGCTTTTTAGTAAAACCATGTCTCATTAAGTAATCCGCATTATTATTAAATATACTTGGATTACTCTGGCAAAAGGAGATATTTTTAGATTTTTGTTTGTGCTTATTCGGGGGTACATTAACAGCCAGTCGAGCGATCCTGACCAATTTTGCGGATCTTATTTATAGAAATAGGAGGATATAATATATAGTATCTTTGAAATGTTTGCAACTGGCGATAGAGTTAGGTGAAAAGCAACGAATAGATCTATTTTTAGGTTTTTGAATATTGGCATTTGCAGCACATGGTCCTGCTGTATGTACTACGTCGCGAGGTCCTTTCGATTTTCTGATGCTACCAGCTCATAATTATCCATTGTTGAACAAAATCTTAACTCTACTGGTAGACCATGCGTTATTCACCTTGCGTGTCAAATTGATTGGTGATTTTCCTATCGATTCCCTTTGACATATACCAACAAGATGAGCGATACAAGCTTCTTGTTTGTTAGAAACCACTAGATCTAGGAATGCCTTAAAATTATTTAGACACATTTTTTACCTCAGGAACAAAGAGTTTCTTCTTTTCAGAAACCACGCGACCAAGGTATACGAATGTCTTTGTGAGTAATATCTATTATACCAAATCTCAACCCGAACAAGTACACCCACAGGCCAGTAATAACACGGCCATCTTTTTTATGAGGCAGCAGAGTTTAATGTTATTAGTTCTGGACCGTCCTGTGATTTACAAGGATAATGTCCTGACCTTAATAGACTGTTCCTAATGTCCAAGTAAATTGTGGTCACATGAATTGTTTTGGGATGAGGTTATGTAGTAAATGATTTTTTTGAGGTATGACAATAATTATTGGAGAATTAGTGGAGGTTTTTTATAAGGTGGCTTGAACTGACTGAATGTGGAAGCTGTTGTCAGCAAGAACAGGGTGTAGTAATGCAACTTTGGAGAAGCTTATTTCCTGACTGACTGAATAATGTCCGTTTTCTCCGACAACTAATTGACACCTAAATGAATACATAAAAGTGCACTGTTGGATTTTCAGCTCTCAGCGCTAAGCATAGCATTGAAAATCCAACAGTGGACTTTTATTTAGGAATCTGTTGAAAACGGGCATTAACTAAATCTACTAAATAAATACACACATAAACTCACGCCTTCTTTCCATGGGGGTAGGCAGAAACTACAGTACGCCACCTGCTACGATCCTTACATACTCTTTTTGCCTCGTTTACGTTCATACATCTGGTCATACACGCACGCTGATTACGAGTACTTCGCACCTGACCTCTCTAAAGAACATCACCAATAAGGTTACTGTATGTCCTCCTAGGGAGTCCCCTCCTGGCGTTTCTCCTCACATCTACCACTAAGTCAACTAATACTGAATAATATCAGTCTGGGAGCATTTTAGATCTTTTAATAAAGGGTTATTTCTTTAACTTCGGACACTTGGCGGGAGCACTGTCAGATAGAGAGAATTTGGCTACAAGTTTGGCACCTTCAGTAGCATCCATCAGCTCCTTATCTTAAGGACAATGTATCTAAGATTAATTAAGAATTACTAAAGGGTGCTCCCGTGGGCCTAAAACGTTAAAATTAGTTGTAAGTTTGAGCTAGTTTCAAATTGTTTAGTGAAAATTTAAAATAAGCACTTTTCAAATTAATATTAATGACTTAACGCTTCTATATAGAAATAGAAATAGTTTATTGTCCAGGTAATACAGTAAGCAGGTTTACATGTTAACACTAAGTTGAGACGACACGAGTAGCTTAAAATATTACCTATAGCTATGTTACAAAATATTATTTGCCAGTGAGCCCCAAACTAGACAGTTAGTCTGTATCTTGGGGCTCGGGGTACGAATTCCAGAGTGGAGACTTGAAGGGTGATTTCAGGTGTTGTTATACGTGAGATGTGAGTGTGGTGTGTGTGTTATATCGGGTGTGTTGGTATATATATTATGTAAACAAATAAAAATATTATTACCTTATTATAGGACAACAAACAGATTATTTCCCTGAACATGTTTAGACTAAACATCCTAACACGAGGGCAAATGTACATTACATTACCGTAACCGATATTCAAAATTCAAAATTCAAAAATTCAAAATTCAAAAGTCATTTATTCAAATTAGGCTGAGAATCAGCACTTTTCGAACGTCAAAATTACATAAGACAGTCCCCCAAAAACGCCCGCCCTTCACCACTTCCTAGTGCCTTTGCTGGAGAGAAGAAGTGGCGCAACAAACTCCCCAGCAGCACAGCTGTCTGTTCAGTTAGAAAAAAATAACTTGATTCTATACAATAGTATGCAAATAATTTACATTACTCAACACAAAACATTCAATAAAATATATGCCATAATGACAGCTAGCACGCGCCAATGGACCAACAAAAAAAAAATAAAAAAATATCGAAATCTAAACTCAAGCAAAAATAAAAACTAAAAACGTAAACAGAACTTAATACCCGAATTATAAAGCCTCCAGGCATAAAGGGCGTGCCCGCTTACATATAGCTAATAAAGCTGTAACTCGAAGTCACATAATTAGATATGATAAACTAGGACCATTGAAGTAAAAATAAATCAAAAATAGATCAACAGTTAGTCAAGAATAATATATAATCTACTGTCGAGGTCGCTAGCTAATCACATATTGCAATACAACTCATACGAAAACATTGTAATGAGTAGATCATGTCAACAATAAATAAAAATAAAAAAAATTGTATAATAAAGTCAAATAAATTAAACATTCTATAAACATATAACCTGTCAGTAGGTAAGCTAAAACTGGAGAAAGAACATAAACATTGTCTTGAGTTAATCACAGCGACCAACTATTTTTATCGCTTAAGTAGTCATTGATAGAATAGTATGCCTTTGAACAAAGGTTGGACTTTACTTTAGCTTTAAACGCATTAAAAGGCAAATCTAGCAGAGAAGTGGGTAGCTTGTTATAAAAGGTTATACCAAGCCCAACAAATGAGTTATGAACCTTATGAAGCCGGTGAAAAGGAGCTCGTAATTTGTCTTTATTTCTGGTGTTGATATTGTGGATATCACTGTTTTTAGTGTATACGTGTATATTTTGCCTAATATATAAGATATTGGCGAAGATGAATTGTGATGCCACTGTAAGAATACCAATATCTTTAAAAAAATCTCTCAGAGAGACTCTGGTACCTAGTTGGTAAATTGCTCGGACAGCTCGTTTTTGAAGAACAAATATATTTTGAATGTCAGCGGCTTTGCCCCACAGCAGAATACCATAGGACATAACGCTATGGAAATAACTAAAATAGACTAATCGAGCTGTATCAACGTCAGTGTATTGTCTTACTTTCCTGACAGCGTAGGCGGCCGAGCTGAGCCTTCCCGCTAGACTTGAAATATGTGGGCCCCACTGAAGTTTGGCATCTACTGTTATGCCCAGAAAAACTGCCGAGCCCACAGTTTCAAGCACTTCTTTATCTAAGACGATGTTGGGTCCTAGATTTCTAACATTCGGTAAAGCGAACTTTATACATTTCGTTTTCTTGGAGTTGAGAACTAAGTTATTTGTTGTAAACCAATCCGTAACCATTGAGAGTGCACTGTTTACATCGTCAAAATCTTGTCTGTTCCTGTCTACTTTAAAAATAAGAGAGGTATCATCTGCAAACAGTACAACTTCACAGATACCCTTTAAAAAGAATGGTAAGTCATTGATATACACTAAGAACAAGAATGGACCCAGTATTGAGCCTTGAGGTACACCTAACTGAACTGGTAACCCGGAAGATTTCACACCATTAATATCTACACATTGGGACCTATTACTTAAATAAGAATTTATAACATCGAGAGCTTCGTTTTGTACACCGTAATGACGCAGTTTACGCAATAGCGTGTCATGGTGCACGCAATCAAAGGCTTTGGAGAGATCACAGAAAACCCCAATAGCATTTTGCGAGTTCTCCCATGCGCTAAATATGTGTTTCAGCAGAGCAACACCCGCATCTGTAGTCGAACGACCTTTTGTAAAGCCATATTGTTCATTATGAAGGAGGCTATTTAAATTAAAATGTCTTAGTAACTGCTTGAGTATTAACTTTTCAAATATTTTACTAAATGCAGGTAAGATAGAAATAGGCCTGAAATTGCCAACGTCATTTTTATTACCTGATTTAAATAATGGAATGACTTTACTACTCTTCATGAGGTCAGGAAAAGTTCCTGAGTCAACACATTTATTAAAAGTAACAGCTAGATAGGGGGCTACGATGTCTATTATATTACTTAAAAGTTTAATGGAGATGCCCCAGTAATCACCAGTGTTTTTGGATTTGAGTGTGTTAAAAACATTAACTACATCACGAGGTGTTACATGTTCGAAGCTAAATAAACGACTACTTTTAGACACACTACTAAGCAAAAGGTTTTCAGCTTTAGACGGGGACGAAGTTAAGGAGCGAGTCGTAGTTAAAGGTATGTTGGCAAAAAACTCATTAAACGCCTCAGCTACGTCAGCTGCTTTAGTAACTAATTTACTGTCGACTATAATCTCAAGTTCTTTATCTTGTTTAACCGACTTACCCGTTTCATTGTTAATAATTTTCCAAGTGGTTTTTACTTTATTATTGGAATTTTTAATTGTATCGCTCAAAAATTTCGATTTAGCATAAACACTAACCTTTTTAAATAATTTTGAATAATTTTTAACATACTCTAGGAAAGGAGTATCAAACCTGTATTTTTTCAAACCATATAACTCGTATAGTCTCGCTCTACTTTTATAAATACCTGGAGTGGCCCATTGGTTAAAGCCAGCGCTGGTGCCATTAATTTTAATAGTTTTGGTCTTGAATGTAGATTGGTACTCTTTTTGCACGACATCAAAAAGGGCTCCATAGATTTCATTAGGGCTCTCGAGTTCTACTATAGATGGTGTAATTCTATGAGCTATATTATTTTTAAACTTATTGCAACGACTAGCTGTATAGGGCCTGCATTCTATTTTACGCGGCTTTTTATGTAATGGCATGGGGAAGCTAGCTAATAAACCACAGTGGTCAGAAGTTAAGTCACTTAACACACATTTATTTTTGGCATCACAATCACTAAATATATTATCAAGACAAGTTGACGAAGATGCCGTGATCCTAGTAGGTTCAAAAAACAAGTTAATTAAATTATAAGACCTAAACAGATTAAGAAGTCTAATACTTAATGGAGTAACATCTAAAATATTAATATTAAAATCTCCACATAAAATTATACTTTTATTACTTGATTTTAACCTATTGAGTGAATCCTCCATTACCGATTCAAAACTAATAAAATCACCAGAAGGGGGTCGATAAACGCAAATTATAACGTACCGCTCGAGTTCAACACAAGACAACTCATATTGCTTTGTTCCCGGCTAACATGTAGTTAATGCTAATTAAATCTGACATAATTAACCTGAAGTATTTAATACGAAATAAGCTTTGATTATCAGCCAGTTTTGGGATGCGTGATGTGTTTGTTTTGGGATTGCTGAACTGGTCATGACAATAATATGCCTTGTTTTGTAACATATACATAACTAAGTAGCTCCGCCCTGCGGTTTCATTTGCATTTGTCTCGATCCTGTAAGAATATCGAGATGAAAAGTATTCTATATCCTAACTCAAATCATAGACAACCCTTGTGCCAAATTTCATCCAAATCCGTTCAGCCGTTCTAGCATGAAAGCGCAACAAACAAACAAAAAATCTAATATTTTCTCATGAGGAGGTTAGGATCAAAAAAATACATATCCACTTTTTTCAATAAGGCAGAAATCGAATAAAATTGAATAACTTCTGAACACATTTTTTATTTATTTATAGAATGCTGTTTACGTTACCTATTACTACTTATCACAATAGCTTGCATCGTTAACAGTCAGTCTGGAGAAGTTATTTCGGATAAGTGCGCGTTTTGTGAAAGCAAATCAGTTTATGTTCCAATACGTATTGTTTTGTACCAACTTCATGGATAAGTGTGGTTTTTAACGTTTTGTCTATCATCGTTTTTCATATCAGAGTAAAATCTGATCTGTTTTATTTAAATATAAACGCAGAAGAAAACACAACCGCCACTGTGGTCTGTTGGTTGTAGTTTAAAACCAATTTCAAAATTAATATTTTTAACCAGGATAAGTTGAGGTTTTGATAAAGATATGCTGTTTTGAACTAAATTGTTTTTGCTAATGGTAGATTTAGGAAAACATCGTGAGGAAACCGGCTTGTCTTAGAACCAAAAATTCGAAGACATGTGACATCTACCAACCCGCACTGGGCCCGCGTGGTGGATTACGGCCCACTCCCTCTCACAGAGAGGAGGCCTGTGTCCCAGCAGTGGGAACATTAATAGGCTGATGATGATGATGATGATGAATGGTTGATTTTATCATTTTGTACTGAAATCACGAAAAAAAAATCGAAATTGCCAAAAGTGGATACGTGTGATTTTAATCCTAACCATATTCGTTTAGAAGTTTAAACTACAGGCCTGCATTCCGGAAGGGATGAACAGAGGTGTATACAACATTTAACAGAAAGGTTTGGTCATATATTATAAGGTACAGAGACCATCAAAGTGAACAACTTTCTCTTCTAGTTGCAGTTCTATTGCAACTATTCAGTTGCAACGCACTAACAATTAGGCGACCCGTATTCAACAGAAGAACTTCAAAATGTCAAATATCTACATGTACAACAGCAACAGTATACTGAGGTATCAGTATCCTATCTAAAATATTTAGTAATTATTCATAACAACAAAACCAAAATAACGAATTGCTTTATTCTATAAAATGATTATGAAGCCCGAATTTTTGTACCCACGATGACAATATGATGTTAAAATATACCGAAAACCGCGAAAAAAAGTGTAAAATCTGGAATAATCAATGGCATGAATATTATAATGGGGACGTTGGCATATTTAGCAAGTCATGTGAATAAATGGGCTTCACTAAAGGTAGTCATTACTTGGTAATCTAAAAATTATATCGGATCAAGTGAATGTAGGTTGACAAAATACTTTTGAGCTCATTTTTCCTCTAAAAATAATGAACCGTCGAATTTATAATTGCATTATGCTGAAACTTATTATTACTTATTAACACTTATTAACACTTATTAACACTTATTAACACTTATTAACACTTATTAACACTTATTAACACTTATTAACACTTATTAACACTTATTAACACTTATTAACACTTATTAACACTTATTAACACTTATTAACACTTATTAACACTTATTAACACTTATTAACACTTATTAACACTTATTAACACTTATTAACACTTATTAACACTTATTAACACTTATTAACACTTATTAACACTTATTAACACTTATTAACACTTATTAACACTTATTAAAACTTATTAAACTTATTATTAATTACATACTTATTAATGGATTGCATTAAGAACATCGTTCCTTCTTCTTTGTCTTTAATTTCAGATAAAGATATTTTTTTTAGCTAGCCATTATTATCCCACTGCTGGGCAAAGGCCTCCCTAGTCTCATTCCACTCTATTAAATTTATATGACGTGAGTTATAATATGACGTCGATTAGCTGCGCTAGTCCTAAATGAACGCGATCAGTTACCCGGATAAGTCTCAATCCCCTGGGAATATCGGGATAACAAGTATCTTACTTCCTAATACAGGTCATGGTCTACCCATGTGCAAAATTTCATACAAATCTGTTCAGCCGTTTTAGCGTGAAAGCGTAAATAAACAAACAAATGCACTTTCACATTTATAATATTATTAGTTAGGATTACAACTTATACCTAATTAATTAATAAAAATAACAACATAATAATCTATTTGGATTATTAAATTATTTGCCTTTCTTTTTTCGCCTTTGGGGAAACAGTCGTGATGTTAAATTACAATCAATCTTCCTAGCCTTTTTCCCAACTATCTTGGGGTCGGCTTTCAGTCTTACCGATTGCAGCTGAAAACCAGTATTTTACATGGAGTGACTGCCTATCTGACCTCCACAACCCAGTTACTGGGTAATACGATACCCCTTGGTAAGACTGGTGTCAGACATTCGGGCTTCTGACGACTCGTAACGACTGTCAAAGATCCACAAATGGCAGCCGGGACCAACGGCTTAACGTGCTTTCCGAGGCACGGAGGAGTCTAGGTATGTAAAGATGGTCACCCATCCACTGACCAACCCTGGCAAGCGTAGCTTAACCTGATGGATCGATCCGTGCGGCTTGTTATTACTTAGCCACGAGCTCCTCGTGATGTTAAATTACATGTGTTTAAATTATTAAGAATTTGGTTTAACATAAAGCATTGCTTCATTTAATCACCAAGAATATTGTGTGAACGAATTCTTTTCGGAACTTAGGACCACAAATTGGCATTCGGTGCGTAATCCAAGGGAAATATTATCAGATTTGAATAGTGCTATAATTTACCAAACCATCCTACTTCCCTTCAATATGTATGATAAAATGCTAATACGATAAAGAACAACACTAATATTTCACAGCTATCATGATCACTAATACCGCCAAAATATTATACGTAGCATACCATATTACGGAATATAAATTGTTAAACATTACCCCTGTTTGCCTTAAAAACAAAGGCAAAACGTACACGCGTTTTGTCTTAAAAATGACGTGTCTTATAAAAAATGTTGTAATATTTTTTTAAGACACTTTCTGTTAATAGACTCTTTTAAATCTAGCGGAGGGACGAAAGTACGATGTAAAAAGTGGTATGCGATTTATACCCCGCCGCAGCGGGTAGCAAAGAAAGTCGTTTAAAAGATATATTAACTGAGAAAATGCAAGAGAATATGGGACCACGTTATGCATCACGAAAGCGCTTGATTTAGAGAAGCTCTTTATTACCAGAATAATTGAGAGCCTAGAATTCAACGTTCATAGCGATACTTTCGTAAACGTAATAGATTTTAAGCGCTTTCGAAACAGTAGTAACTTTTTGGAGCCAATCAACAATCATGGAATTTACGCATGACAAAGCTCAAAAAAAGTATACAGATTTATCTCAAAACGGCGACGATATCAAAGAACTATTGGAAACGGGCCAGTTTCGTAGTATTTCGGATAAGCCGTAACAGCTCCGAAGCCTCGCTTGCTATTTGTCCACATAATTTGCCACTGGACGTTCAAGATAGTTTCGCATAACAAACTTTAAGCCTCAACAGTACATACGTGTTAAGTTGCGCCGAACGGCCCAGGAATATTTATTTATTTATTTATTTATTTATTTATTTATTTATTTATTTATTTATTTAAAGGCTTACCAACTAAACACATACACAGCATTAACTCAAATTTTTGTTATAACATAGATCTCGCATGTATCTAAATTACAGGAAAGCACAACACTTACAATTAGCGTACTAGCACATTATACATTAAAACATTAAACAAATCGCTCGCGCTGAAAAAAATAATAATCAAATAATAACTTATAAACATCAAATAATAATAAAACAATTTAAAATAAATAATAATGTTGGTTACTGAGTTACGTTACAAATAAATATTATAAAAATTGTGTTTTGTTATACTAACACTTTACATTTTATTAAGTATATTTTTCTTAAATAAACACAATTTACCACCGAAAACATCAAGATCGCAACTGTGGAATAAGTCATTGCATCTTCTGAGGATATAGGAAAGAGGGGCATTGTACCCGTATTTGTTACGACTGGCTTTGATCGAGAAAGGTCTATAATTCTGAACTCTGGCGGATGGTCTAGGCACATTCATGCTCAGTTGACTGACCAAATCTGGGCAATCCACGCCTTGATTTACCACTTTAAATAAAAAAGTAATATCCAAGCCATTTCACACCCCGTAACACAATGGCCTCTATAAATTACTAATATTGTGCTCCTTCGATAAGGACGATATACAGCGCCGCTTCCAAACAGATACTAGAAGGCCAATTCTCGTACTTTAAAAACGTTCAAATTCAAGTCGCAATCCGTCAAACATGTTGGTAAATTGATTGTATTTTTGAATTGCGAATGAGATTAGAATACGAATGTTCTGCGAAAAATTACGGGTAGGTATTGCCCCTCTGATAGTGCAACCTTAGAATACCAGCAAACAATTGAAAAATCAATATTTTCTTCAGGATTATTTAGAGTTCACAGTTGTCAGTCTCGGGGCGAAGACACTGGTATTAAGGTACTATAACGGTAGAGTTAGAGTAAAATAAGTTAATGGTTCCGTGTTGACTTTAAAAGAGTTGTTGGAATATTTTACAAGTTTTATTTGAAATTGCCTTTCTAGAAAGGGAAGTTGCATGAGTATAAACGCTTTTTAAGTGAGTACTTTTTAAAGTGAACAAAACTGTTGAATGCTGACATTCGTTAAGAGTTTTGGCGACGTCGCTAATAAACTTGACAGAGCCAAATCATGTTCGTTAAAAGCCTTTTATCGTTTTCCATTTCAACCAATAAATTTATGTAAAAATATGCCGAAACGATTATTTTCTATTGCTCTTAGGACTGTAAAAAACTTGACTGTTCAGCGGTAAAATAATATAGCTATACAACAGACATTTTGCATGCCAAGTCACGCTCCAACTAAAATTTTGTTGAATTTATTTAAAAATCAGACGATAAAAATGCTATGTTGGTTTTCGCTTTTGAATATTTGCTGTGCTGGCGATGTCTCGACAGATTAAAATCACGACTTACATTTGGTCCATTTTGTCTCTCGTAAACCGAATTTGCGAGCAGACAAGTGTCTAGGCAAAGAAGTACTGGATTACTAGAATATTATATTATACTGTTACTGTGCCGAAATATATATTGTAAAGTTATGTGTGTAAAAGCAACTACTGCATACTAGGTTTCCGAATCATAAAATTAAATTATCTAGATGTAGAAATGGTTACAAGTATCTATGCAATATTGTTAGGAGCTCTGGAAATTACTTCAGGCAATGTGCTTGTGCATTTTAGCCAAAAACTCTCAACTACAGTAGCCAGGTCAATGCTCTATGCAACAAAGCACTTCAATAAAATTCAGCCAATTGCGTATCCCAATGCAAAACGAAGTGCAGTCATTACACAAATTGAAAACTCCACTCTGAACGATGCCAAATATCCTCCATTCCAGATGACAAGATATATTACGTTACGTGAAGCATATTCACAAGTTAGAGCAGTTCACGACCTCAATTCGCGACCAAACAGTTTTTTAGAACTGACAAAGCGACCACAAACTCCGATGTCGTATGTTGGGTCACGGCCTTAGTAAATCCTGCGGATGTATGCAAAGGCCACGAACGGGAGTGAAATCTGATCAAATGGAATGCGGAAGATTCAAACTTTGAGGTTCGATGCCATTTTGCGGATTTTACGCCGTCGATGTGTTCCTATGTTTGGTCTAATCGAATCAAATAGTTTGGGACACTTGCGTATCTTATATCTAAGTTTTGGTGTTTGGGTATAAAAGGCCTGTTTGGATATACCAGATGCTAGTGATTTCGCTTATGTTTTTTGTTTGTGTGCTATATATTTATTTTAGGCGTTTTGCCTTCGTATCTCTGGTGTCACTGCTGAAGGATTATAACTACCTCTTATTTTATCTGAAACGATAGTAGTTATAGTGTAGCCCACGTGATCATCGCACCATCTTCACATGAAAAACAAAAGTGAAAAATATATCTCATAAATAGCATAATGGTCATCATCCTGCACGTCTTACGAATCAATTGGAGGAAACAATTTTGTTATTTAATGGGTATCAATCAAAGTTGGTCCTAGGTGACTGCGTGATTTGACAACACTTATGCCGTAGGTACTGTGACCTATATTTCAATCAAATTAGATACTGAGTCGCAGTTAAGAGTTAAGTTTGGAAATTGTAAACTCTTTGGGTCTACCTCTACATAGTGCCATATAGCTGTTTGGTATAATTATGTTTCTGTTTTTGAAGAGCCTTAATCATTTATCAATCATCATTACTATTTATTTATTTTACAGAATTCTGTAGTGTTGTGTGTCCTGACAAGAAGCTTCCATATCCTTACGACTCAGAACCTATTCCATCATTCAACTTTTAACAATATCCTATTCAATAATCATGTTTCACATTGAATATCTCGTCTATATTTAGTTAACTGCAGGTTTTGTCAAATCAACCTCGGTTCGTTGATTGGCTGTCGAAATCAATTCTATTGTTTCAAATTCCTGTACATTTATGACCCGGCAATGACCAACTAAACTGTTTTGTTGTGTCAATGCTGAAAACGACATTATTTGTCGGCTTGACTGTAATTCGGTTCAGTGGATATTGTGAGCTAAATGCTTCGTATAAAATTAAATTACACGCGACTGTGAGGTGTAAAAATTGAACATTTTGGGATTTTAGCAAGCAATATCGTTTTGGGACATCAAAAGCTAAAATAAAATCAGGATAGATTGATAAAATTCTGCATAGAATATAGTAATAAATTAGTCACCTGTTTTTTTTTAAATTTTCCACTTTTTGGGTGGTTAGTGACTAACCTGGTGTCAGAGTTTTAAAGCCGCTCTTGGGCCTTGGATTTCCTCACGATGTTTTCCTTCACC
Source organism: Conistra vaccinii (assembly GCA_948150665.1). Taxonomy (NCBI): domain Eukaryota; kingdom Metazoa; phylum Arthropoda; class Insecta; order Lepidoptera; family Noctuidae; genus Conistra; species Conistra vaccinii. The sequence goes on from OX411324.1 coordinate 4,065,467, forward strand.
GTTTTTGAAGCAAGTGATAATTATAAAATACTTATATGAATCTGAAAGTCAGAGTTGCGTGCCTTGGGTACGAACTCGAGACGTATGGCTTGGCAGTGTGACAATCACACCATTTGGCTATCACTGCTCTTTTTAAATATTAATCTTATTGGAAGCAGAATTAGATTCATAAATTCGCTCAGTCTACACTGCAACTTTGTTGCTATATATTTGGTCAATACTAAAATTACGTACAACCGCGACATTTATGACGTATATAAACCTAAAACTTGTTTGGTATTCCATACTCAGTACAAATTCCACAACACAATCACAATGGCCGTCTACCTAACGGGTGTTCCGAACACTCCAACTTTGCGGCCAGTTTGTCACTCCGAGTCAAAAGTTCCCTCCACTTCAAGCGATTCGACTCGGACTTTGCGTGATTCGGAACCAAAGTTTCCCTTCCTACGCCTTTTTATTTTATGACGGGTGTCAATTACTGGATATCTTTGTTCTTTTCGTCGAGTTTGAGGAGTTAAACTTTCCGATTGTTGGATGTTTTTATTTCAGTTCTCTAGTGTATTTTGATATCATAATAAGGAGGACTTTCGAGTTGTACGAGTATAAGAGTTTGTAAGTGTGTTTTTAGGACAAAGAGAATCTGGTTTTGAGGAAAGTTCGCGTTTTATTTGTATCGTAGAAGCTGGGAGTAGTTCGTAAGGCGACGAGACCCGGAACCTTGGGTGCTTCCGCCTTGCAAGCGTGGAGTCTTGTGGTATAAGGTTGATGTGTTCCGGCTGTGTATTAAGGGCACATCCCTCCAAATGGCTGGAAACATTCTCTGCTATATTATGTGGCACACTGTTTGGTATTCGCGGATGGTTTCGAACAACGTATCAAGCATTCTTTATTAAGATTGCATAACAATATATTCGTGCATGGTCGGAATGTGAGATGCGACTGTGATCTGACTGTCCTCCCATACCTAATAACATTGTTATTTGAAAATATTGTAAAATACAATTCTTTTTAAAATAGTAACCGTGGATTTTCTTTCCTTCTCTTCTCCATAGGAAACGACCAATTGGAATCGTGCACCTAGCTTCTGACGTTTCATAAGTGCCCGTGTAGGTTTATCAGAAATAAATATTTTGAATTTGGATACAACGGCCGGAGATACGTACGTATAATAGGTATATTTTGCATGACTAAATTGTGCATAAAGCACATTACACCTACTGTCAGGGTCAACATAGCTTGATCTCCTGCAAATTGCCTGCACATCGACTAAGCTGATGAAATTATAGTCACTGATCAGTGCTAGACTATTCTCCATTAGTTAATCCCAGATTATGTTCGCTGACGGTTTGCAGTTAGCTTTGAGCAATATCTGGCTTCAAACTAATATCGCGGTATGCGTTTATGGTGCACATAAACTGGGCATAAGAACATAAATTCCTAAATAGCTTACAGTTCATTCAGCCGACTTTACCAGCACTTAACAGCTCCTTTATCTTGGATGTCAAGACACGGAAGTCAATTCAGCTTATTAATAAGCCATTACAATACCCTTGGATCCATTAAACCGCTAACGACTCGGACAGAGAGCATAAAAGCCGCGCTGCGACGGATAAAAACACGCCGTTCTAGGCCGCCCCTGTATAATCCTTGCAAAGCTGTGGCAGCCCCATTTTATTGTACATTTCCCTGCAAAGTGCCTAGAAAGGCTAAAAGCTGAGCGAACATTCATTTGCATAAAATGTTACAATATAATGTTGCTTTTAACTCGCCACCGCGAGGAATGCTTCATTTTGTTCGAGCAACAATAGGTTTTTAACGAAGCTGATTGATGGAGATGAAATGGCGGGGGTCGGGTCAACGGAGAACGCTTGGGGTAAAATACACAAATTATTGGAAGAGAAGAAAAATCGGTAGCGACACGCAAATATGCTACTTTTGTTTACTCTTAGCCTTCGAGTGGAGACCCAAAAATGACTACACACTTTCGAGAAGCATACCCTTTAAGGGAAAAAGGAAAACATGGGTTCAATGTTTTCTTACTGAATTTTGTGCCTACGTAAGAAATTTAAGTTAATTTATGGTCTGCTTAATATTAAACACTAGCAGCGCCCCGCGGTTTCACCCACATAAGTCTCGATCTCGTGGGCATATCGAGATAAATAGGACCCTATGTGTTAATCCAGGTTATAAACTATCTGTGTGCCAAATTTCATCCAAATCCGTTCAGTAGTTTTTGCATGAAAGAGTAACAAACATCCATCCATCCATCCTCGCAAACTATCGCGTTAATAATATTAGTAGGATAGGATTATAACGGTTATAATTAAAAACAGGAAACCGTAAATTATGAGTTTTAATCACACATTTTAATTGCACATAGCATGTAATTATGGCAACACAGTCTTTTGGTTGAACCTGTCCAAAAAACGTCATGTAAAATAATTATCCCAGCCTGATTTCCCTCTTCATCATAAACAGGGGCTGCCAACATGATTTTAATAACGAGGACCCTTCACATTTTCCTAGGAGTTTACACCTGAATAGCTGGATATTATCTACCTACGTTGTACAGTAAATTGCAAACACAAATACACGCGCCACTGTTGTGCAAACTGTGTTACTTTGAATTAGGGGCCGGACAAACAAACTGACGGTTGAGGCAAATTGCCGCTGGCTTTATTTATTACGGGACCCTAAAATAATACGGTGCGAATGCCTACTATTGTCTTGCTTTCTAAGATGGTTGTGAATTTTCATCTGAAAAAGCTATTTTCTTATTTTATTTCATAAAATAAATGAAGTAAAAATCTTGGTCCTTAACTCCGAAATATGAGTGATGGAGCTACAAAGGACCACTTTGTGGATTTCCAACTAAAATTCTAAAATGGAACAGACGTTCATCTACTTTAGCATTTTAAAAATGAGCTTCTGACTGTGCCTAACGAACGATGTTACGTCTGCGTAAAAAGAATTCAACACTGCTAGACTGCCAGGTACTCTAAAAGTTAAGGCTATTTTTATTTTAACCGACTTCTTGTAAATAGCCTTAACTTGTCTTGTGAACAGCAGAGTTAGCAGAATTTGTTTTAAACACTTCGTGGGATTAAAATGAATTTCTGCTTACTTTTCTTAGTCAAAGGTTTCTCGAAAACGTATTGCTGTTTTTTTAAATAAAAAATTGAAATAACAGCAATACGTAAACTTAAATATAACCTCAACCCACAAAATAAACCAATCTGGCAAGAATACCAAAAAATGACAAAGAAAATAATACGCATCTTTCAATTCTCTCCTTTGTACCTATAACTTATTCAAAGTGCTATAATACTGACATATACAATAATTTCCTGACATTATGTTACGTTACAACTTTACTTACGACATCATAATACATTTACATATACATACCAAAACTATGTCTCCGCAAAACGTTTGTTGCCAAAACAAGAAAAATAAAAAAGTAGCCAAGTGCGAGTTGGACTCGCACACGAAGGGTCTTCTTCTTCATTTTGTGTGGTTAGTAACTAATCTGCTGTCAGAGTTTTAAAGCCACCCATGGGCTGCCGACTTGACTAAACATGCCGTCGAGAAATATCTCTCAGGCATGGCGGTTTCCTCACGATGTTATCTTTCACCGTTTTTGAAGCAAAGATAATTATAAAATACGCACATGAATCCGAAAAGTCAGGCTTTAGGTTCGAACTCGAGACCTATGACTTGGCAGTTCAACGGTCACACCACTAAGCTATCACTGCCCTCAATATGAAGGGTTCTGTATCACTTTAAATGTTTAAATTAAAACAAATTTATTTTTAGTATAATAGCTCAAACAAGCTGTGACAATTTTCACAATTGAAAATTATTATACAAATACAAATATTTTTATTTGTTGAACATAGGTATAGGTTAGGTACAGATGTTGTAATTATTAAAGAGCGCTATGTCTAGCCGTCATCGGCGTACAAATATTATTTTAATACAAACATGCTGATTATAATAAATTATTAAACAATTATCACAATAAAACATTCCAATAAAATATAATAATAATAAATTCTAGTATGTCAAATCAATAAATTATAATAATAAAAAAATAAAAAATGGTAACTATAATTTGTCAGTTAGGTATTCGTTCACCGTATAATAGGTTTTCTCATATAGTATTATGGTTCAAAAGATACCGCCCTGTGGCAGACCGATGGACGGAAGGACGGACGGACTGACAATCGGACAGCGGAGCCTTAATATGTAATAGGGTCCATTACTAAGGCTCTGCTGTCCAACCGTTGGCATCCTTTGGTTACGGAACCCTAAAAATTATGTAAGATATTATTTTTTTATTATACCTATACTACTGTTATTCTATTCTGTTGTCGTCGACTCCCTTTATGCTTCATAAAAATTTAGTAGATACTTGTATTTCTGCTTAGTAGTTATATCAGAATTGTATTACTGTTTATGTACCTAACTTTATTTTTATGGGCGTAAGCCTTTCCGAAGTCTGACGACTATTTTTTACTTTTTTGATGAGCAATTGACGGCTTGATGCTGTTTTTATGGATGTTATTGCCTCTACACTAGTAAATATCATTAAATATTAGGTGATAACATTTTGTTTAGTGACTAGCAAAATGGCTTATCCAAAGGTCAAAGATCAACTGCCTACGTCATGCTGAACTTTATATCGTTCTGATTTAACAATGTTAAACTGATTTTGAACCCACGTGTAAAATCAAAGGTTATCTTCGCTTAAAATTTTCGTGATATCTATAAGTACCTATTTAACTATATTTAAATAAAAATCAGTTGCAGTACATTAGTCTCGCAAAAACTCGAAAATGGCTAACATGATTTGTTTTTTTTTTGTTTTGTTCGCATAATACTGGGCCACTGGGCTTACCGGGCCACCCCGGTAATAATGCGAACGAAACAAAAAAAAAAACATGCGGGGAAGTCTTTGGAGACTGCCGATCGAAGTGAAAACTAAGTAACGCCATCTAACGAAAATGTCAGGAATTTATGTGACTTCCTATCAGTACAAGAACGAAAGCTGTAGCTCCATTAAAACAATTCCAAAAAAATAAAACAGAGTACGCTGTCAACAAATTCTACTCTCACTCGTCACGTATCCTGACGCCCGACGCGAATTTAAAAATTTTTACGCATCCCAAAAAGTGCTCAACGCGTCTAAAGAAAAAAAAAAAATTCAAGAAAGAAAAAGGAAAATTAAGAAATATCCTAATTTTCCTTTTTCTTTCTTTATTTTATGAAGTGAAAACATCTCCCAAAGGAACAGCCGAAAAATCGAAATTGAAATTTTGACAGGACAACATCTGACGGATCAGCTAGTACCTACATAGAAACCATTCATCTGAGAAAATAACATCCGATTTCTGACAGCACACGTCTTGCCAAAATTATATACACCAGAGCTCACACAGTCCAAAACCCTATCTCACCAGAACAAAATCCGTGACCTAAACAAACACATTTTTATCATTAAGCACCCATATCCCAGCACTATGTACCGAAAAACTCATTAAACGCCAAACATTAAGAGAACTCGGAAAAATCCCATACAAATAGACTATTAACGTAACTTTTAATGGCTACTACGGGTTACACGCGGTTAATGGAGTGCCATATTTGGCACCCTCAGTTATATCTTGAGCCGTTCACGCCGAGGATTATACGTTCGAATCCCGCGCGAAACTTAATTAAAGTTTTAATGAGCCACGCAATATATGTATTTCGAAATACTGACCTAGATTAAGTCTGGAAGTGGCGGAGATAGGCGAGGGCTTTTAAATGTGGGGATAAAAATTGACACAGTAATGTGACCTATTGTAATTTTTTTTCCAAAATTATTTTTTAAGTATGTATTGAGCGTTGTCTTTTAGTTTATAAAATACAAATTCAAAATTTAAACTTAAAAGTCATTTATTCAAACTAGGCTGAGAATCAGCACTTTTCGAACGTCAAAATTACATAACGTCCCCCAAAAACGGCCGCCACTTCTCTTCACTTCACTTCACTTCACCACTTCCTAGTGCTTTAGCTGGGAAGAAGTGACACAACAAACTCCCCAGCAGCACAGCTGTTTGTTCAGTTAGAAAAAACAATTCATAGACACTTCTAGTTTTCCGGACATCCAGTCTTACCAAAGGGTAATAATTACCCAGTAACGGGTTGTGGAGGTCATATAAGCAGTCACTCCACGTGAAATACTGGTATTCAGCTGCATTCGGTTAGGCTGGAAGCCGACTCCAGTTGGGAAAAGGCACCTCTAGTTTTCAGGAAACCTGGGCTCTAAATTCAACAAAACTTAATGATTAATGCTCATTTCGTCTCGGAACCATTTTTCTCGCAGAGCGACAATTAGGCTGCCTGTCCACTGGAGCGGAGAGGAGCGGAGATGTGTCAATATTAACCAATAGAATCAAAACTCCGCTCCAGAGGTGCGATTCTATTGGTTAATTTTGGCACATCTCCTCTCCTCTCCGCTCCTCTCCGCTCCAGTGGACAGGCAGCCTTACAGTCCGAAAAAATAATTTATTTAGCCTTCTATTTCTTGTAGCCTAGGCAGAGATACTTATCATTTCATATTATCATTTTACTGGCCCATAAGTGTCTAGCCTATGCATAAATTGCTACAATGAACGATCGTGAAGAGATATTGCCTCGGTCATTATTCACTAAACTTGGCAGACGCCTAGGATGAATTGTAGAAAAATGTGGAGTAACTATTGTTTTTAGTTCAGCTATAGAATGAAGTTGCAGCTACTGAACTCACTGGTTGTTGGCTAGAAGATCGATACTAGATTATGTTTTATTTGATGTGATATTTTATTTTATTTTAACCCTTTTGTGATATATTAAAATGTTTCATATCTGGTTTTTCTTATAAGTAACCGGTTGCTTACTTTTCAAATGTCTATCTATGATACATTTTCAGGAATCCTCAAGCCCTGCAGAATTATGGCAAATGGAGAGAAAGGGAAAGTATAAGTTAATTTTTTTCTGGTCTAATAATAAAGTCTTTAGAATCATTATTAATAATATCATTATTTCCAAATCTAACCTATATTTCCCACAGAACACAACAAAGATACGAAACAACATTCTTGTAAAACATGCCGTATTCTTTTGTCCGACTTATCTAAACTACATCAGCTTACTTGGCCGTATTCCAAAGTCCGTTATTAGTACAGGAGATTTGCAGATTCACCTGCCCTAGATCTTAAGAGTACTTCGCACCTCGTCGCCTTTGACATGCCAAAACTAAGAGAGACTTACTGGCTTTAATCGAGATAGAAGTGTTACATTTGTGATGCATTTACATAATTGTTTGTGTATGTGTGCTGGTTCTAGAATCATTAATGCAGAAAACTTTAAAACATACGAGTCGTTATACCTAAAGTTAATGTGGTTACACTATGAGTCTATGACCAATTTTGTTTGAAGTTAATTTGCGTAGCTTTATTCACATTAAATTATTATTACTTAAATTCGTGGTCTGTGTCTTGAAATGTCTGTTAAGTTTAATTTATTTATTTTACTAAAGATACCAAGAGACTGATTTCTAAACTGAACCTGAATTGATGATACATGATTATCTAAAGCATTTTTTTTTTACAAAATAATAAATCATACATTATTATCAATTTGTTCTCAGTCATTTTCAGACGATCTTTCCAAAACTCAAAGAAGTGTCGCGTCTGTCATCTATTCCAAACCTTCCAGCTTAATCTATGCCTCCAAGTTTAATTCTATGCAATGAGCGATATTCAAGTTAATTTAGATCAAATATTACTGAACCTATTAGCCTATAGTTCAGTTTAAAATTTACGTTATTTGTGGATGGTCGGCTTGATTGTGTATAAATTCAATATTGAATTTGTATTATGTTAGTTCAATATTTATGATACTAGGTAATTAGTTAGTCTGGTCGGTGTATACAGGCAATGTTCATTACCTGTGTTTTAATTAAAATTGGTTTAAGTTCCTATCTGATAGTGTGCGCTTTGTTTCATTAGGGGTTGTTTGTGATAAACTTTTTGGAAAGAAAAGAACACACATAACATCGCGCCTGTATGTCCCCCGAAGGGTTAGGCAGAGGTGTACCTATAGTACACCCACATTTCACCAATTACGTTTAAGTCCCATGTAATAGGGGGCGAGCCTATTGTCATCAACCGGGCACAAGTCCAGATTCCGGGCTGCTATTGAGTAATTCCAGATGGAAAAACCCAATAACACTTTCCCGGACCCAGGACCTCATGCTCAGCTGTAGCGCTTGCGACCACTAGACCAACGAGGTAGTAAAGAAAAGATTTCAGTCGCAAAATGGACGTAGATTTTTGTGTGTGCATTTTTATAATTGCCAAAATGGGATTAAATGCATAATAATTTATAAAAATCCACATAATAGCTTTCATCGGGCGTTAAATGGAACCTTCCCTTCTCCACTATATAGGAGACATAGGTAAATAAGTAGTTTAAGGGGTGTGGCTAAGTATTAACAGCCGCACGGTTCTATTAAAGGTTAATCTACGCTTGGCGGGGTCTGTTCGTGGATAGGTCCGTCCATTACATATCGATGTCTCTCCGTGTCACGGAAAGCACGTTAAGGTGTTGGTCCCGGCTGTTATTCGTAGATCTTTGACAGTCGTTACGGGTGGCAAAAAGTCCAAAAGTCTATTCAAGCAGTCTTACCAAGGGGTATCGTGTTGCCCAGTAACTGGGTTGTGGAGGTCAGATAAGCAGTCACTCCAAGTAAAATACTGGTATTTAGCTGCATCCAGTTAGACTGGAACCCGACCCCAGTTGGGAAAACGCTTGACATATTAGAGTATTGTACGGATTTTTATTTTGTACAAGCTGTACCCACGGCATGCGTTGCAATCCCACAATTTTTTTTATATACATAGTTCTTTGGTGCTGCATCCAGTTAGACTGGAACCCGACCCCAACATAGTTGGGAAAAGGCTTGGCATATTAGAGTATTGTACGGATTTTTATTTTGTACTAACTGTACCCAGGCATGCGTTGCAATCCCACAATTTTTTTTATATACATAGTTCTTTGGTGCTGCATCCAGTTCGACTGGAACCCGACCCCAACATAGTTGGGAAAAGGCTTGGCATATTAGAGTATTGTACGGATTTTTATTTTGTACTAACTGTACCCAGGCATGCGTTGCAATCGCACAATTTTTTTTATATACATAGTTCTTTGGTGCTGCATCCAGTTCGACTTGAACCCGACCCCAACATAGTTGGGAAAAGGCTTGGCATATTAGAGTATTGTACTGATTTTGATTTTGTACTAGCTGTATACCCATGGCATGCGTTGCAATCCCACAATTTTTTTTATATACGTAGTTCTTTGGTGCTGCATCCAGTTCGACTGGAACCCGACCCCAACATAGTTGGGAAAAGGCTTGGCATATTAGAGTATTGTACGGATTTTTATTTTGTACTAGCTGTACCCAGGCATGCGTTGTAATCCCACAATTTTTTTTAATATACATAGTTCTTTGGGCCAAATAACTTCGCGGGCGTCCTCAGTACTGTACACCTTACCAAAGTATCATCACAATCTGATCAATGGTTTAGGAACGCATAGAGGATAAACAAACAAACATACATAAGAACATTGATTTTTATTTATATTGATGAAATAATGAGTAATAAAATGAATAAAAAACGATTTTTTATTTATATTGATGAAATAATGAGTAATAAAATAAATAAAAAACGATTTTTTACTGGTGAGAAAATTCATCCGGAAAAAAAGACTTAGAAGAAATTATGTAGTTTATTTCCTAAAGTGGGTAATAGGTATCTTTCCTCACACGCAAAGCTGTAAAAGCCAGCAAGTTATAAGAGTTAGCCAAAGGAAGTGAATTATTATGATACTTCTGAGCTACGAACTTGTTACTATTAAAACTTGGTGCAATAATGCTGTTTATACTGCACCTGTTTACTTTAAGTGTACTTATCTTTAAGTTAACTTAGAGTTATGTTTCCTTTAGGTACTTTCTGGCATTTATCTTGATTAATTCTTTGAGATATACGAACTTACGACACGAGATGAGGTGTTCTTCATTTAGCTTAATCCTCAATCATTTATTTTAATCTCTAAAGATCCAATATGCAATAAGGATGACGACGTTATTCTAGTTTTATGTAATCAAAAGATAACGGTACAGTATTGACTTAAAATGTGACCAAACGTCATTCTTCGGTAGATTGTATACTGAAATAGAACGATGCGAGCCCCACTCTTTAATGCGTTGCGCACAGTTTAATGCGTATACAGGGTGTTAGGGTAAACACCGTTATCCTTCAAACCAGTGGTTTGGTTTCGTTTATAGAACATAAATTCAATGGAAAATCACAACTTTTTTTTTTAAAGATGTACATTTAGAATCGTCACGCAATTCCTAAGGTGGGTATTTTTGCCTGTCTTAAGCCAGGAAAAGAGCATTAGAGTGTGCTCTACGATCGAAAAATATTTTTTGCCCCATTTCTGCAACTGTTTTTATTGTTACACTCCTGCTAGTACACAGAACCTACTTAATTTATATACCATTGTATAGATGATTAAATGGAGATTAATACTGTACTTTTTACCAATTGATTTAATGCAGCAGAAATGAAAAAAAACATCAAAATAGTTGAAAAAAAATTCCTGTCCGTCAATTTATGCCGCCGCCATATTCTCGAAAACATTTCTTCTTCTTCACCTGCTGATATCTGGAAGTTCCTTGGGACTCTTGGTATCGGCAGACCACGTCATGTGGATTTTCCTAATACAATTGGCCTTGATGATATCAACCGTCACTTCACAACCTCTTGTCATTTGGACTCCCAAATATTGTCTCAGACGGTCGATTACATTACTGGCCTAGCTAGTCCCATCATAGAACCATTTCGTTTCTCTCCGGTCGCCTTGGACGAAATTAAAAAGATCATCCTGTCCATAAAATCCAAGGCTGTGGGCTATGACGGCATCAGTCGTAGTATGGTCGTTTGGATCCTAGATATCCTTCTCCCTCCAATTATAATAATAATAATAATAATAATAACCCCACCGCCGTATCTCTACGTTGACGTCGTGGTGGGGCTTGCGCGCTCCAAACTCTAGGTCTGTGCCGGTAGAGTTTACTTTGCCGGAACAAGTCTAGAATGAGGAGCCAGACCAAGAGAGATACAGAAAACCGCAGGGCAGCATGTGGCGAGCTGTTGGGCAGTAGCGACCCCACGGACCCTATCTCCCGGGAGAAATCTTGTTCCTCATCTCTGGCTTGCCTTTATTGGCCGGCTGGAGTGAACACTGACGAGGAACAGAGCTCCCACCTCATTCTTGCCTTAATTGGCCGGCTTGAGTGGAGATTCGCAAGAGCAAATGTGCTCGGAGGAAGGAAGTATTCCAGTAAGATGCTGGTAGGGATCTTGACCGTACTTCCGGGATTGTCCTGATAGCCGTGGAATACCGCTCCACTCCTCATAAGCACCTCAGGACATGTTGCCCCCTTGTCGCTACGACACTTTGTGCTAGCGACCGTTTTCGGGGGCCCATTATTGAGTGTGCAAGTCACCCCCTGCCATTTTATCCGTGTACATATAAAACATCGATCAGGCAGGGGCCATAGTCCTTCCATAGATTCAGGTCACCAGTCAACTTTAGCCACCCAAACCCATAGTCCAAAATATTTCTTTCCATATCCTGCAATAGTCCTACAGCAACCGGGGGTTGTCCTTGGTTGCACTAGCATAGTGCATACAGGGATAGTCGCCGGTTGGTGCCACATTTCATTATAAACGTCTAACGGGCCTCTGCGAGTTGGCTTCGGCCCCTCGTACGCCTTCCAAAGGTCCGGGACCCCAGGGTCCCGAGAATTGTTAAAAATACTACTTTAATAATAATAATAATAATTTATAATTTATTTTCTCACCACAATATCCTTACAAAATAATAACAATAAAACAACATTGTCCAGCTATGGGCTTAAAGAAAAATATTGTGGGAGACTGGTGCCTAAGCTAAGCCGAAGCCTGTATTTCAGGCCACCAGGTCTCCACCCCAAATACATACATAATTATGATTTCCCGAAAACTAAAACTAGACAATAATGTCCATTCTACTTATAGGAGTGTTCGTGTGGAGTGTTTGGGTGTGTAAGCGTGAGGGTGTGTGAGTGTGGGTGAGTGAGTGTGAGTGATGAAGAAGTTGGCGCGTGTTAAACTGTTTGCTGAAATTTGATTGAATGTGTTGACTATTTTGGGATAGAAAGTAGCCTTTCGGTTGAGTCATAGTCCAGAGTCATAAGCCAAGCATTAAGTTTTTTCTTGCATCGGTGTTTTGTGAGTGGGAAGATGTTGTGATCTTTGTTTATTTTGTTATAGATGTAGCCTCCCAGAAAACAGAAGAATCGTTCAGAGGAACAAGTTTTAAGTCTACCAACGGACCGGCCGACGGGGTCGCCTTTTGCCGAGCATAGGTGTGGGACTATAAGTAAGAAGTGCGTGTTGTAATTACCCACATCATCAACTTTTCGCTTGATTCCGGACAATTCCCATCCTCGTGGCGTATGGCCTATGTACGCCCACTCCCTAAAATTTCAAATTCCTCCCTACCCATTCACTTTCGACCCATTTCCATTCTCCCATTCCTGTCTAAAGTGCTTGAGGCCTGCGTTCACAAGCAGTTTACAGGGTTTGTTCACCGCAACAACCTTGTTAGCTCTTTTCAGTCTGGATTTAGGCCTGGGCACAGTACAGCCTCCGCTCTCCTTAAAGTGACTGGTGATGTTAGAGAAGCAATGGAGGATACCAAGGTTACCGTTTTGGTATTAATTGATTTCTCCAATGCCTTTAACGCCGTCAGCCACGATATTCTCCTTTCTATCCTCTCTCATCTTATGGTTTCGTCCGAGGCTTTGGAATGGTTCTCGTCTTATCTTCGGGGACGTCAGCAGTCGGTTCGCGTTGATGAGAGATCATCGAGTTGGCGCGACCTGGATGCTGGTGTTCCACAAGGCGGTATTCTTTCTCCATTGTTATTCTCCATCTTCATTAACTTTATAACTCACTGTCTTCGGTGTTCGTATCATCTTTATGCCGATGATCTCCAATTATATACAGCTGAGCGGGTTGAAGGTTTACCGGACGCTATAGCAGATGTAAACCGAGATTTAGATGCCATCAAAAAGTGGTCTGATAGTTTTGGGGTGTCAGTAAACCCCTCAAAGTGTCAGGCCATTGTAATGGGGAGCTCACGCATGATGGGAAGGGTGACGCTTAGCTCTCCTTCTCTCCTCCTCCTCATTCTCACAACTCACTCCTCCTTCTTATCTTGTATCTCACTTCCAATATCTATGCTCTTCACACACCAAGAATCTGCGTTCTTCTAACAATCTTCTCTTGCTCTGTCCTTCTCATACTTCTGACGTTGTTCATTCTTCCTTCCATATTCAGTCCATTCTTCTTTGGAATGCGCTTCCTCTTGATATCAGGACGGCCACCAGTCAGTTTGCATTTAAGCGGAAATTGCGGAGTTATTTTCAAAATAAATAGAGTGGAGTCATCTCAACACCTCTCCCTTGAATTCGTATATATATATATATAATATAGGTATATATTATAGTAAATATGTATGTATGTGTATGTATGTAATTTTTGTATATATTTTAGTAATAATGTTTTTAATAAAAAAAAATCTTTGTTCCTCTCAAACAGAGCACCTGCCATCAAATCTCTTCACCACCCTTGGTTGACTGGTAGAGAATGCCTAAGGCATTAAGTCCGCCTTTGTACCTTCTTGAGTGTGAAAAGTTTAAATAAATAAATAAATAAATTTATGAACCTTGAAAACATTGTAGCTTGCGATAAAATCAATTAATTGAGTCAATTTTTTTTTTAATACATTGGTTTCAGCCATAGAAGGAACCCTATTGAAAATGGCTTTTTTATTCAAAGTAGTTTAATTATAATTAATAAAATACTAACTAAAATATAATATCTTTATCTAAATATTTCCAACCTTGACTAAACGTGTTGCCTAGCAACCGCCAAGTAAATATCTTTGTAAATAGTCTTTGACATTACGTAAGGATTGCGAGGTTAGAAATTTACCCATATTGATGGGTAAAACAGCAGTCAGAACATACTTCATGAAAAGTGATAAATTGTAAATTTTTGTTAGAAACTATGTTTTGAATTTCTTATTCGTTTATGAATGTGTGTTATGAGGCGTGCACTTTTGGAATTTCCAAACTATTTTTTTTTTTACTCTGGCAACATCCCTATTGTCATAGACTCAGGGTTTAACAATTCACAGAGTAGGTAGGTAAGTACACAAAAAAAAAAAAAATTAAGAACTCTAGTATTTTGATTTACTGTACCACAATCTATGAAAACTACAGTTTGAAAGTTATTATGAACTTTAGAAAATATTCTTGAAGTTTTTTTTTTTCTGTAGTTATTTTAATTTATTATTTAACTAACTTATTCAATAGTTTAATATAAATAAATTTTATTTTCTTCCAAAACTAAAAATTAACTAACCTAACCTAACTAAAACTATTAACAAATGGAATTCAATTACCTACCTATCCTTCTCACTAATGACGCCGTACTAACGACATAACGCTTAATTAAAACGTAGTAAGACTTCTCCAAAAATCAATAGAAAATAATCAAATTAAATCAATGGAATACGTAACAGAGGTGTGTGCTTGGCGTCATTCCAAAGTTCCGATGCCGTCTGTTGCCAACCGTTTAGAACGGTAATTACACCAATATTTTATACAATGCTTTCCTGAAATCATTTGTATTAAATTTGCTTCGTTTGGCTAACAAATTACAGAGGTTTGGGGATTTGATTAATTTTCATAGTAACAATATTTCATCTCATTTCATCTCGGAGTATTTCCGACATATTTCTAAGATTGCTTCGCTTTATTAAACCCTATTCTGGCTTCGCTTGTAGCCCAAAGTAGTACCTAGCCCACTTTAGTTACATGATAGTTTTCTGAATAAAGATTTTGACTGTAGCGTTATATGGTGTAGTAACAGTTCCTGTACGAAATAGTAACTTTATTTTATTAACTCATGAAAATAAGATCAAAAATAAAATGACGATTTTCTACTATTACCTACCTATATCTAAATTCTATTACAACATAAATTTTACGTTTTGCATAATCAGCCTTAATGTTTCCACTGCTGGGACACAGACCTCCTCTATTCGAGAGGTATCGGCCTGTAATCTACCACGTGGGCCCAGTACGAGTTGGTAGATGTCACGATGTTTTCACAATTTACACTCTAAAAGTACCTCTTGTATTTTAAATACCAGATCAATTAAACAAACTCAGGTTACAATAATGCATAAATGGTGTTACAAAATTACAAATGACAATTTCTCTTCCCAATGCTTTGTTCGTGCCCATTTCAATAATGCGCCGTTAGCGACACATCTCTAAAGGACCATTACGGGCGATCCATTTCCTGACTTTTACAACCTGCACCAGACAATATAGCTGCCTTTATGTCCTGCTAACTAAACCCACATTATAACCCCACACAAAATATATTAAGGGGGATGCGCAAAGGTAGCCCGCGAAATTCAAGTTTTCTTACGTTTTTTGCAATTTGCAGGTCAGTATCAGGTTGTATGTTGATCTAAATATGATTCGCGGTCGTAACAAATGTTTATTTATAGAATTATAATCATAAAAGTCATCAATACAACTCTCTGAGTTCATGAAAGTGTATTGAATGACTATTATTTTCATTAAATCATGACATTTGACACCTTTGCTAACTTAAGAAGTTGTATTGCTAATTCTAATGATTATAATTCTGTCAAGCCATAATTATTTGTTACTGTCGCGAATCATATATTATTTTAATCAACATACAACCTGACACTGACCTGCAAATTGCAAAAAAACGTAAGAAAATTTGAATTTCGCGGGCTACCTTGGCGCATGCCCCTTAAGCAAAAACCCGCATTGCACCTTCAATTTAGATTTTTGTCATACCTTTTGCCTAAAGGTAGTTACTGCTTTTTGTGTATAAAAGGTCGCATCACCAATAACAATATTTTTTCCGTTATAGCCAATTAATTTGTAGTTGCAGGCGCTAACAACACGGGGACGATTTTTGTCGATCGTTTAGAAATATTGCTAGTTAAACGTGAATTACCTCTTGTTAGCTGGGAGGAGACAACCTACTTTGTGGGGTCTTTGGATTTTGTTTTGATATGATTTTAAGATAGTTAATGGAAATCCATTATAAAATACAATAGACGACGTATATTTAGTAACCTAATTATTTTTAAGGAGTCATAATATGGAACCCTTTAAGAAATCACACGTGGTTTTACCTCTCAACGAGGCAACCTCAGGATGATGATTGATTTGTTGCAAACACGACACGACGTGTTGCCACGTCAAGCGCCGAACGCCGAGACGACTTCGATTCGATTTCTTACAGGGTTCTTTATGACCCTTTTAGAACAGTTAAACGGATTAGTTTTCTAAATATGCGTCGTCTATTGTATTTGATATTATTTTGTTTAAAAGTTCAGTTAACATTATGCTTTAAGTTATGAAGCATAGATCCGGCTGAAGTGGGAGACCTATGTCCAGCAGTTCATGTCTTTCGGCACAGAATATTTGAGAAGGCGCTCTCCGCATTTTAGCTATGAAGCTACAAGTACGCGGCGGGCTCATCTTATCAGGCCAATTCAGTGAGTGTAACGTAGTCAGAAGATATAAAAGTTACGCGATAAAAAGAGAGGCAATATAACTTTAGGTAATTAGCGCTGTGCGACCTGAATGAACTTTATTGTGTCGTAGCAAGAGTCGCATTTTATTTTAATGATTTCGCGGAATGAACTACCTGTTTTAATCTGTGGTTTCGTTTGAAACGATGATGATGATGAAGTGATCTTATACTAAAAATTCAATATGAATGCAGATGTCAACCTGGCGTCTTCATTAGGCCCTGCGTTCAGACATCTAAAACTGTTGATTGCCCCGAAGCCGATTATCCTAATGTACACTAGTACCTCAACATGTCTTTAGGTTGTTATGTTATTACCAGTTGTTATAATAAACTTTGGAAATCCTGGGAAAGACAGGGCCGTTATTAGAAGTATTGTTTTTTATAATTAGTTACCTCCAAGGTCTAAAGAAGAGGTAGTGTGGTCTCAACCTTAGATCAAATTAAATTCAACAACGAAAATACAGCTCCCAGCAACCGTTTTCAATAAAATCTAAAATATCACAGGTCAAAATCTCCAGCAAGTGCGAACCTAATACAAAACGTTCCGTTTAAAACGCAATAATCTGACGGACCGGATCCGAACCGGCTGGCGCGACGCCAAACATCCGCACCTTCGCAAGGATACGTACGTTTCCGGTCTCTGAACGAACCCGCCACGACACGTTAAAATGTAGGTCGGCTGCCTACGTCATTAGGATAGTTCAGGTTTACTGAAAATAGACAGGTATTTTAGATAGTTGAGACTCTCTGAGAGTGAATGCAGGTGGTTGCAAATGGAAGTCGTGAATCGTGGTTAATATGCGGTGCATTCGTGTCAAGTATTGTGGAAATTCTAAGGTATTTTGTTAATGTTTTATAACGCGAGAATGTACGCCATATTGGTTATTCGCCTGAATTTACTTGCCCGAAACGGGCGAATCGGCACTTTTAAATATAATTATCATTTTTTCTTGAGGCGATTCCTACGAAGTTAATTTATACAAGTATGTAGGCTAATCACTAACTTTAGGAATCGATTCGCCTACAAAAAAAAAACTATAAGTTTAATGTTAATACTTGCTGCGCCCTAACAGGGTCCTATAAGTTTAGCGTATAAATGTGTGAACATCGTGCAACAAAAATAAACAAAATTTTGAAATACCTTATGTAACAGGGTTGTAATGTTTATCCTTCGCTTTGTGCCTGTGTCTCTATGATTCATGATATTTATAATATGTCAGAACAATGACTGGTTGCATTTCTTGCTTACTTAACAAAACCACCTCTGACTTTTCGGATTCATGTGCGTATTGTAGGTACAATTATCACCTCTTTCAAAAAAGGTGAAGGAAAACATCGTGAGGAAACCGTCACGTTTGAGAGATATTTCTCGACGGCATGTGAAGCCACGTCAGAGGCCTGTGGGCGGTTTTAAAACTCTGACACTAGGTTAGGCACTAACCACACCCAAAAGAGGAGCAGAACCAACCTACTTAACTACTTACCTAGCACCTTTGCACTTAAATTATAACAATGTGGTATCTTTATGTATTTTACTGTGTGTACATAAATAATAAAATAAAAAAAATAACCAAAAGCTAATAACTATGAACTGATCGTTTCTTCATGCGTGATTATCATAACCACGTTCATATATCTGGGATTGACAGCATTCGTTAAATTAAGTCCTGCAGTGACGACAGGACTTTTAAAGATTCGGATATCAACGGCTACTACCAATGTCTTCAGTAGTATGTTTCCAAGCACATAATCTCATTCCTCCCGCCATTAGGACTCTGATGTCGGTGATTATTGAAAATGTTTGCATTTGGTTATCTTGACCGGTAACCTAATGCCTAACAACTGTATAAAGGCAAAAACGAGGTCTGATTAGGGTAAGCAGACTAAATATTGCGATAAGGTCTGTATTTGCCTTAATGTGGGGATAAAAGCACTTATGTTTAGGGGAAATGTTCATGTCTTAATTTATTGATTAAAAAAGGTTTTACACCATTATTTTATTAGAACCTTTTTTGGTTAGCCTATTTGAAGATAAACGTATTCATTTGTTTCTTGACTCTGATTGACCCCGGCGTAATACACAATCAATTCGTTTTGAAACAGATTACTAATTCATTGCTTCATAAGTTCGAAAATAAATTCTGCTCTGCAACGTAATTATCGCATTGAATGTTGTTGAACTGTCAAAATGAAACAAATGATCGCTATCGCACTGCTTCTGCAAGATAGGTAATAGCCCTGCGGGTCCTGATGGAAAACAATCGTCGCGTTTTTTTTTTACTATTTTGAAGCGATGGTTTAGCAATTTCCTTCAAAATCCTTCAGATTGCGATTTAATGTGTATTTTGCGATAATTATTATTCATTTACCTTTAGGTAGGTACTTATTGGATTCTTTATTTATGAAAGAATGATAATCAGCCTATAATGTTCCCACTGCTGGGACACAGGCCTCCTCTCTCCGAGAGAGAGTGGGCTGCGGGCCCAGTGCGGGTAGGTAGATGTCACATGTTTTGGATTTTTTGGTTCTAGGACAGTTCCATCACGATGTTTTTCTTCACCTTGTTGAGAGCAGTGGGGATAAAATTATTTACACAAAGTAAAGCGCCTGTCTGGGTTCGAACCCAAGACCTACAATTCGTATGTCAGGCCCGTTACCACTGGGCCACCACTACTGATCAAACAATGTTTTATGATATTTACAAGTAGCACTTTACTTTTTAGAAATTATTTTTAAAATATTTATGGTTTTGGAAAAATCCTTTGTAAGTTGTAAATATTGTAGGTGCATGAAGCTTTTTGAAAGGTTTGTACACAATGCCTGAAGGATAAACTACTATGTCCAGACTGACGGATTAACCTTTGTCCTTTGACGAAAGCCTTGCATTCAAAAGGAAATGTACCTCGAAGTATTTTCTAGGTCTTTGTGTGTTGAGCGTAAGAAAAAGATTTTAGCAAGCAAAAGGATTTGCGCATTTGTACAAACTACAATCTAAGTCCTAGATTGTACTCAAATGCACAAATTCTTTTTCAAACTAGATTCTAAGGCTGCCTGTCCACCGGAGCGGAGAGGAGAGCAGAGGAGCGGAGATGTGTCAATATTAACCAATAGAATCAAATCTCCGCTCCCGAGGTGCGATTCTATTGGCTAATTTTGGCACATTTCCGCTCCTCTCCTCTCCTCTCCGCTCCAGTGGACAGGCAGCCTAATGGTGGACATTATAATGAAAGAAGAATTAATTAACTTTGGCATAGAAGCTTAGAACACAAGCTAGTTTTTTAACCGACAAAATATAAAGGAAGAGGTTCTCAAGTTGAAGGATTTTTTTTTTCGTTTTTAAATTATGTATGATCACGCATTACCTTTTACTGGTTCTTGAAGTTGATCCCATGTAAAATTAAGAACTAAAATCTACCACTAAGGGTAAAAAAATTGGGGTTGATTGGTTTAATTTCGCGAGCATAATGTAGTTTTGATACCTCAACCACATAATAAAGACATGGCGTTGATCTGATGATGGAGTCGGAAGACAGTCGCGAGAGCTCCTCAGCAGTCTACAGCAGCTACATCGTGTTTGGGCTTATTTCATTCACCTTGATGAGAACTTTAAATCTAGCTGGAGTATGACTGTCATCGAGGGTTTTAGACTGTGCGTATGTGTTCACTTAATTAGATGTTAAGTTTATCTGTGGAAGCTGCATACGGAAGGTTTTGAGTATATTTTTTTTTTACAGGATCTGGATTTATTACACATTAAAATTAATTTCTCTCAAACCCGATTAGCATTTCCTCTTTATATAACACCTCTAGACTCGTTAACTTAGGTAGGGAGACGTGCCTAATATCCTGTTTAAGCATAATCCTGAAAGTGTCAGACACTTACTATGACGGCAACTCTGAGCTCGCAGATTACATCAGCATAAAGCATACTTAGTACACGTCACGTGCCCTAATAGTACATTTTGGAAAACAGAATTGTTTATCCGTTGCCGAATTCTGGCATACAGCCAACGCACGGAACAGCCAACACCTGAGCTCGTAATTGGCCCGCATTTTGGCCTGATTGTCGGAAACGGATACCAGATGATATTTCATTGGTATAGATTATTATTGGTATTAGTAATAGCTAGCTGTTTGTTTGATGGAAAGCAATGATTTCAGATTATTGTAATGGTTGATGCTTAAAAAAAATGCAGTTTTGTAGATGCTCAAATGTCCAAAAGACTGATGCAGCTCGATAACAATAGAAAATTTATTGTGTCTCATTTGACAGGCTTTTCAAGACTCCGACATAAGTTTAAAAAAATCTTAATATAAGAAACTGTCCAGATAATAATATAGGTAATAATTGCCTTTTAATGTCCGAAAGACTGATGCAGCTCGATAACAATTATTAAAATTGTATTGTGTCTAGTGACAGGCTTTTCAAGAGTCCGACATAAGTTTAAAAAAACATTATTAAAAGAAACTATCCGGATATTAATTGCCTTTTTTAGAAAACTACACTACATAGCCCTACAAATAACATAACCCTTACAAATTCTAAATTGAATAAAAAACATAGCATTCGAAAACAACTGACACATACCATTTTATTCCAGTCCAAATGAATATTGAATTCATTAAATAATTTAAATCCCATTGTTACGGGAATCAAACAAAATAGCCTGTTTTAGCTTTAAATAGCTCGATTAATATGTAAAAGTGAAGACAGATTCGACAACATACAGACAGCCAATTAAGGCCTATCAGTACCAACGTGAATTATAAATTCATTGTTGAATAAATTATTTTGTTTCCTATGTGCTGCTATATGTCTATACAAATCACTGATTAGAGTCTATTTTAAGACTAATTATTGAAAAGAGCGTCGTTTATCGGGTTTTAACCGTTTATTATTTATTTCAGCTTTCACTATTTTTTTCAAGTAGGGATTCATTTTGTTCAAGCACGCTCTTAGTACATACACCCACATATACACACATACAAGTACTTTTAATTTGATATTTGAGTAAGTTTATATAAAATTACCTACTTTTAGAAAGTCTAGACTTGGGTGCTTATACACTATCGACACTTTTGACCTTTCGAATAATGTATTAGGTTAGTCGCGTTTTCATTAGACAATTCTAATTAGTTAGCTAGTAATAACACTGTAGCAATTAGATTTGTAAATATCGAATGCTGAACACGAATCGAACATTGTATAGAGAGTCGCGTATTTTATGCTTCACAATTAGCAGTTTATAGTGTAACACCTTAGTTCAGTATAGCCTTAATAAGAAAAACATACAATTGTTAGCGATCCGCACATTTAATAAATAATGGCAGGGCCATTAACGGCACTCTGTCTCCGCAGTTTATTAAGTGCCGTTAACGTCACTCTATCTCAGCAGAGTATTAAGTGACGTCAGTTTGCGACATACTAGTGACGTGAACTGAATGTTTTTAAAAATAAGATACATTATTTTAAAAAACGCAACGGGTAATATAGTACCGTACGACAGGGAACCACCACAAAACACATGTTTAAAAATTAAAACCACACCATGTATGCAACTTGCATGCAGCATGCAAGCGAGCATGCAACATGCAGCAGGCATGGTTTCTGTCACGGCTCCGGCGCTGCGGGGTTCCGGCGGTCCCACGCGAGCTTATCGTCGCAGATGGTTTAAAGTTCACCGCCGCAGCTTCGTCTTGCTGGCCGGCTTCGCCGCCCAGCCTCGCCAGCGAGCGTTACAACCACCTGCTCTTCAACTCGCGGGCCGTCTTGCCCCTCCACGTAGTATCTATGTCATTGCATCACATTTAGGGCATGATATTCGGATATCCGGATATCCGAATTATCCGGATATCCGTCGAAAATATTATCCGAATATAATTTGTTAGACTATCCGGATAAAACGGATAATACGGATAGTCACTTTTGTTCCATTTTCCTTTTGATAATATAACATTTAACGTTGTGTTTTAAAATTGGTATTCGCAATCGTGACAATTCATGCTATATCTTCGAAAATCCATCTAATGACACAATTAGTATGTAGATTCATCAAATCATCATAGAGAAAATTTTAAAGTGCTTTTGCACAGAGCTCGACTTCAGTTGACGATAGCGGTGGTGATGACGTAGCACTCAGTGGTTACAAGCAGCAGAAACTGAAATATCATTTACTTTAACAGAGAAAATAAGCAAAGATATCGAAAGGACTCTGCAGGTTGACCATCAACAGTGAATGCTTTGACAAGCATGGCATTTTCTATAAAGGCATTGGCAAGAATGATGGCTTTGATTAGTAGTGTTGTTCTCTAGATTCATCTCGGTATTGTGTCTTGCTTGACGAGATCTTACAGAACCAAAATAGAGTTCCTGTTAAATGCAACATAAAGAAAAGGTTAGGCTTTGCTACACTTGAATAAGCTGTTTTGGTAACCAAGCCAAAATCAGATTGATATGGGAAGTAGGAATTTGGAGCAAAAGCACTAGGAAGTGGTGAAGGGCGGGCGTTTTTGGGGGACTGTCTTATGTAATTTTGACGTTCGAAAAGTGCTGATTCTCAGCCTAGTTTGAATAAATGACTTGTTTTTTTTTTTTTTTTTTGCAGCGGAGGCCTCATTATGATTCTCTGCATTCATGATTTGCTTTCCTGCCTGGACCATAAAAACCCAATCCGGAAAGTCCTCTTTAGGAATATCCCAAATTTCACATATTGTATGTCCAACGGAAGATAGGACTGCACAATCGCGATAACGAGAACTGACCCGAAACGCACAGAAGATAGTTCATATTCAGGGAATCGATGAAAGTACATGTCATTCGCGGCTACTAGGTTGTGCTG
The DNA here is from genome assembly GCA_948150665.1 of Conistra vaccinii. Taxonomy (NCBI): domain Eukaryota; kingdom Metazoa; phylum Arthropoda; class Insecta; order Lepidoptera; family Noctuidae; genus Conistra; species Conistra vaccinii. Next base: position 4,089,111 of record OX411324.1, read on the forward strand.
ATCCAACTTATACATCAGATACTTTGACATCTAGCAATGTCAGTGGTGTGATTTTGACTCATTTATTACCAAGCACTACTTTGTAAGACTTCCAGTCTTCATCTAATGTGCTTTCAATTGTTCTAGCCATCTTAACAAAGATAGCATTTGACCAGCTCACGATCTATTATACCATTGGTAGATAACCCGTGGATGATAGCTTTTCTCGTATCTGTCAATGACAGATCGGACAGATTTTGCTTTTAGTGCGAACTGAGGGCCTAGACAAACGACATTCGCTTCGGAGCGATTCTATTTCGACAATCGCTATAGCTTCAACGACATACCTACACTACGTTTCGCTATCGTCTGATCCATTGGTTTCTTCGATAAAAATTACATATTGTCTCTGGTCTTTCGTTAGCAAGTTATCGTTCGAGGCTGTATGAATGGAATGATGTTAAATATTGTCTAGGTAATTTCTATTCGTTGAGCTATGATCACGTGACGTTTCGATAGCTTTTTTCAATCCCATACATTTTTGACTTTTCTACTAGCGTTGTCGCTAATCGAATGTTACTTTGTCTAGGCCCTCTGAAGTACTTTAGTATACGATTGTTGGAGAGTTTTTGTAATAAAAATGTCGATTGTAAACTAATGTAAGTTTGATTTACCTTTTTTACAGTGGTATCCAAAATATCCATATTATCCGGATATATTCGAATAGTTGTCTGGCATTATCCGAAATATCCGAATAGTAAAATGGGCGGATAATTGCATGCCCTAATCACATTGCATTAAAAAAAATGTAGTTCCACAATTTTCCGCCGGCCTTATTTCGTGCCGCGCACTCTAGCTAAACCTAAAATATATCCTTGTGTCAGACAGTCATACAGATGGCGTAGGCTTAGTTTCGTCGGCGCTCTTCCGTACAGAACCCTAAGCACTATAACAAAATAAATAAACAAACACTCATTTATGTTCAAAGTTGATTTTTGCCAACGCGGAGCGGCGCCGGCGACTACGTAAGCATTAATTATTCGGCTTGACCGGCGCGTGGCGTCGCATAATGTTTGGACAACCGGTGATCATTTATAACTTGGACGCGTTTGGCTAAGAGATAAGCGTTTAAGTACTGACAGGCAGTCAGTGTGCGTAGAAAAACGTAGGCCACACGGTGAAGGCTTACGTTATTATTATAATTAGCATAATCAGCCTATATTTCCCACTGCTGCACATTCCTCCTCTCTTCGAGAGGGAGTGGGCTGTAATCTAACACGCAGGTCCAGTGCGGTTAGGTAGATGTCATAACTCTTCGAATTTTTAGTTCTAGGACATACCGGTTTCCTCACGATGTTTTTCTACACCGTTTCGAGAGCAGTGGGGACGAAAACACAAAGTAAAGCAGGTGCCTGGGTTCGAACCGACGACCGACGACCTGCAACTCGTAAATCAAGGCCGTTACCACTGCTCGCACTGGACCACAACTGCTCGCTATTACGTGTATAATTCCGGAAACGGTTTTTTTTTATGAGAAATAAAATTATTATGGCAAAAATTTTGTTCATTGGGTATAGTTTTGATTAAACAAGTCCCATAATAAACAATAAAGGTACATATAATTTCAAATAAAGTCCATAAGAGAAAAAAAAATATGCGGGGCAGTCGTTGGTTACTGCCGATAGAAGTGAAAACTAAGTAACGAAAGAGTCAGGAATTTATGTGGCTTGCTGTCAGTTCAAGCCGTCTTACCAATTTTCGATCAGATCACGCGAGTTTAAAACTTTCACTGATTCGTCAGTTTTGCCGATTAGACATGGTTTCCAGTGTTCGTCGATTCATGTGATCAGTGTTTGTGAGTTTTGTGTTAAGAGGTTCAAAAAGCATATACAGATGACAAACTCTGAGACGTGGAACAGGTTTTGATAATAATAGCAAATTTAAATATCACAAAGGTAAGCATAACCTGTAGGTATTATGTTGCAAAAAATCGTACATAAGAAGGGGAAAACATAAAAAATAAGGCTATTTAGAACAGTATCTTTGCCGTAAGTTAACTCCTAAGATGTCGGAAAACTGAATCGTAAGTATACGTAACACCTTTAACAGCTACGATTTTTTTTCAGAAACCAACAAAAGCCTCTAAAAAATTCACAACAGTACCAACACTACATTCCTCACACAAAATCTTAAAGCAACTACTTCAAACTGACGAAAATAACCCGGTAACATATCAGTATTCAAGCAAAATTGCAGCAGAGACGTAGCCCCAGTCTCACACATTCAAGTTTAATGAACTTTCTCGCGTTGCCGTCAACTAACTTCGTGGCCCCGTACAATAGTAAATTTGTTGGGACTAAATGTTTATTAATGTGTTGTGTGAGCTGGTTTTGTTCTGAACCTAGTCTTATTATTTTTGTTATGAAAAAATGGGAATTTGCTTTATGTTCTCTAGTCTGGGTTACGTTTGGGCAGATATTGCTTTTTTAGGCTAGAATTTGTAGTATTGAATCACCACAACGTGCTGAACTGTGGGTATATTGAATGAGTCACGCCATTGATTACTCTTATTACTATTGGGAAGAAGTTTTTTTTTTTTTTATAACTAGGGCATCTCGTAGCTGGCGTCTGAGGCCATGACTACTTAAGCGGTCATTCCTGCGGCTGCCTTAAGCTCCTAAAAACTTAAAGCCTCCAGCTAGGGGCATAAACTATTCTAAGTTACAAACTAGGCGAACGCTCGCTAAGGGCAGGGAAGATGAATTACTGAAAATCAAGTTTTATAATAACGAATCTATCTTTAAATATTTACTAGCCGCGCCCCGCGGTTTCACCCGCATAACTCTCGATCCCGTGGGAATATCGGGTTAAAAAGTATTCTATGTCCTAACCCAGGTTCTGGTCTACTCATGTGCAAAATTTCATTTAAATCCGTTCAGTCGTTTTAGCGTGAAAGCGTTACAGACAAACAAACATACAAACAAACAAATAAACAAAAAAAAACAAAATATGTGTTTTTGCATTTATAATATTAGTTAGAATATTACTTTGGATAGGATACTTAGGTTAGGATGCTACTTAGTGATACTGGTGAAATAATTTTTTAAATCGGTTCAATAGTTTTGAGTTTATTCACTACAAACGAGTTGTAGGTCATAGCTTCGAACCCAGACAGGCGCTTTACTTTGTATAAATTATTTCATCACCACTTGACTGCTCTCAAAACGATGAAAGAAAAACATCGTGAAGAAACCGGCCTATCCTAGAACAAAAAATTGGAAGATAAATGTGACATCTACCAACCCGCACTGGTCCCGCGTGGTGGATTATGGCCCACTCCCTGTCACCGAGAGGAGGCCTGTGTCCCAGCAGTGGGGACATCATAGGCTGATTATGTAAACATAAATACAAATCTTTTCTTGTTATAGTTTAAGCGTAGATGACGTTAAGATGTCACTATTACCTAACCTTTCCTTCCAAACATATTCTGCGTAAATCATCATGATCTATCACTGAATAATAATATTCGCAATTATATGGGCCGTGATAATAGCCTATACGTATACATACATGCCTTGCAGCAATATTGTTGATCGCAGCACGATATTATGACAGCACCCATCGAATCCAATCCCAAAATCGTCCCTTTTGACAACTCTAAGAGACGTCAAGGTGGTCTATTCTAAACCAAGACTCAGCACATCTACCCACAAAACAATGAAAACTAATTAATCGATATAATGCCAACCAAAATACTAGAGATAGAATAGGCACTATTGAAATTGATACGGAAGCCATAGAGTGGAAGAGGCTCGGTGTGAATCGATAGGATTATCCCGTTACGATGACACCTCCACAACATCTACTTTCACACGAAATTGGGGATTAGGGACAGTTGGGTAAAATGAGTATTTTTTTACGTAATTTTATCCATTTTGATACTTAGTTTACGTAGTGCGTAGTTTTATAAAGAAGCGTGAGAAAGTTAGTGAAATTGTAGCAGCTGTCGATTGGATATGTGAATTTGCTTGGATAGCACATTTATGTGTATGCATGTAATAATGATGTTTAAATTAATGTTATTATGCTTAATTATAATGTCCATGTGCAAGAAAAAAAAACATTATTTATATTTCTATAATTGCATGACTACGCAAATAAATGTGTCCGCGCATTAAATATTCGATTATTATTAGTGTCGTGACATCAAAATAACTCTAGCAATGCCACATCATTTAATTCTGATAAATAAGTCCCTTATTCGGTTAAATATATCGTAGATATCATACAACAAGCTAAAAGAAGGATCATAACCATCGTCATAATAAAGACAAAATACTACCAATCACAACAGGAAATACGACAGTGTTACTACAGTTACTGATTTCTGAACTATCCTGGCATATGTCCAGGATACTTCAAGACGATATACCAGTATTCTATGATGAAGATATACATAAGAAAACGCTAACACCAGTAACATAACTATCCATTGATATTGTCACTGCTGATGTTTCTAAAATAGAGGAAACGAATGTAGGAAATATCTTTTATGTAATAAAAAATCTGTTAGCAAAAGACAGCTGACGGACCTTGTAATAAAATATTATGTTTATTAGTCTGTTTTCGTTGGTCATGTAATGTCCTTTGGTCCTATTTGAGGATTATATATTTGGGTAATACATTAGGATAATAAGGGTTTTGTTACATCAGCAAAAAGGTATCTGAAAACGGAGTCTTTGGAACGATTGATTAAATTGAAAATCTGTGTTTTAGTAGACAAACAGGAAAGATGCTATTGTTGGTTTTGTCTACCAAGTGTTTGTATTCAGAGAATGATAATAGACATAGAAAAAGGAAAGGAAGCGGTACCTACATTTTATTCAGTAGATAACAATATGGATGAAAAAGGATCACTTACCATCTATACAACACACTAAACACAATCGACTGACGTTTACTACACAAAATACCACAAAATTATTTTTTTACATCAAGCGTTACGTTAAGATTTTTGTAAAGACTTACCGTTCATATGAGCGAACATATCGTGCATGCACGCCGACTGTCACAAAATGATCGATATTTTTGGCAATAGTGTCCTTATTGGAAAATAAAATTACTTTACTTAAAGCTACTTGAGTAGGCAATACCGAAAACAAATAATAGTTGGCGTACTGTGAGCGTAATTCTTAATTTATGCAGTTGAAGTGTATAGTGGCCAATTATTGAAAGCGGCTAGTTACTCCTCGGTTTACCCTATAAAGTGAAAGCATTGAAAACAGAAAAAACAAGACTTTATTTCTATAAAAATATACTTTATATTTTCACCCATACCAACTAAGCACAGTTACGCGCAAGAAAAAGAAAACCACGCTTATATTCTTTTTCACACAAAAACAAATCGCATTAACTTTTTCAATCTCAACATTTAACACAATAGTACTTACGAAATAATTCCCTTCATAGTGTAAGCTATTGTGTTTCGAGTTTATTTCCTGCCTCATTTTTCAAGGAGGATCAACAGGGTCAAACTGCGTCTCGTCTATTGTCTGTGACGTCATAGTATGGGCTCATTGTGGCATCGCCCTACTTGCCAAGTCCCTCGTTTGTGCTCCCTGTCCGAATGTCCGCGACACTCAGTGCACTCAGTTTGACGGCCTCTTGAGCACTGGCTTGGATTAATCTGGAGAATCAAATTGGAAATTGCCTGTGGAATTGTTTGATGAAGAATATGGGGAGTTGACTGGTGGATTTAAGATCTACAAATACAACGCAAGAATCTATATGTGAAGCAGTACCTAAAGCCTATTTCAAGCGATGCAAGTTTGTTGCCTGTGGCATACAATAAAATTGAAGCAACAAATTACTTGCATCGTGTAAATCAGGCTTTTTACTAAATCAGCAAGCACTTTCTCAATGCAAATTGCATGGAAGTGCAGTCGGTAAGTATGAATATTATTTTCTTCACAGTGAAAAAATATGTTTGCTATCCAAATACCACCGCTATCATGACTAGGTAACTGTAAGAAATTCACTGATACACGTTAAGCTTGTTCCAGGTCAACTATTTATTTATTTAAACTTTTCGCACTTAAGGTACAAAGGCAGAGGTAATGCCTTAGGCATTCTCTACCAGTCAACCAAGGGTCGGTACTATCATCTTATCTGTTGCAGACACCTTGCAAAGATTAAAGCACCACCTAGCCATCCTCATACAAACACCAAAACGTCAGGGAATTGTGGTATTACAGTGTAAAGTACTGCTAAAAGAGGCAGCCGTCCCTAAAAATCACCAAAACATACCCCAAATAAAAGTTAACGCTGATGTCCGTTGCGGTTCGTCCGAAAAAAAAGTTGTACGACACTTAAAACGTCCGAACACGGACCGAGAAAATTAAATGGCGGCCGAGTAATAATAAAAATGAGTGTTTGTAACACAATGGGTGTGCCTGCGCTCCTACAATTTGGCGACCAGAGAAGGAAGGAGGCTGGTCATTCAGAAATATTTGGGCTGAACTTACATGCTCTCAGAAACTCACACTAATAAAACTTGTTGGAATCTATGCGACACAAAATAAATTGGCACAGAAGGTCGACTCAATACGAAGGGTGAAAATGCATGCACACATAGACTCGCTTCATGTACTTACGGCTAGCATTCAACTGAGATTTATACCAAGATTGTAGTGCGTCCGCATATTATTATGTACCTATGTTTCTGCTTTTTAGGTCTTTGTATGGAGCCAGACTTCTGTACCTGTCCACATATTTTGTGATTGCTATTCCTAGTCTCTTGTCCGTGTGTGTGTTACTGTCAGTTCCTATGTGTGAGTTTTAAGGTTCCTTGTGTTAAAGTGAATTTCATCCACGTTGTCACCAAGATGACCCTTCCGAGTACAATGACCAGTGTCCATTATGAACGGACGTGTATACAGCGGACGGTGTTTGAGGTATTTTTCATGATGAGAAAACTCCGAAAATCTTTTGAAATCAGCTTTTATCGAATGGGTTAAAACGCTTTACTGGTTTTGCAATTTGGGTGTGTTTGGTACGAATTTGTACCTTTAAAATAAAGCGAAACATCTTGTATTTCTGTTACAAGTTAAAATTAATAAAAATCACGATTCTTCTTTATTATTTTTGAGTAAAAAATGTCGACATTTGGTTTGGCAATTTTTTTTTTGTTTATCAGATAACAGTGCACTGTGCTGTGCGAGAATAGTTCGATTAATTTAAAATCATGAATAGTAAACAAAAACACGTAAAATATTTTGAAAATAGTAAATAAGTCCCCTAGTTCCCTGCAACCAATATCAATTCATTAATGAGATATTTGAAAAGACAAATGCGAGTAATCATTATGGCGCAATATAAATTCCAATTGTGATTCCGATGTGTGATTTTTCAGTTGGAATCTTTCGCAGCGAAATGGTTATAATTACACTGAAACGTGTCCAGAATATATTTATAAGCTACAAAAGGTCGGTTTAATTATATCTGAGCCCGAAACTCATTACTTGGCTTTGTAATTTTTTGCATAACGATTTCATTTTGTAAGGTTTATATTTTAGCCTAATTAATATGATTAGTAAATACTGCGTTGCTTAATGTTTGAGCTTAAGAAATTCTTTACCATAGCAGTCACGCGATGGGATTCCTCAAACGTACTTATACCTACTTAACTATAATTTTTCTTTGTGGCTATGTAAAGATTTACTGTAGATAATGAAGTATCAGCTCATGTAGGTACTAGGTAACTAGAGACTACTCTGATTTCAGGCTATATTTGGAAAGAATAAATAGAAAAGACCAGCAGTTTCTTAAAAAAACTGAGCTAACTGAAATAAAAAAGTTCGTGCAACATTGCAATCCTTTGCAGCTGTAATTTAAGACGAATTTCACCAATAGAAATGAACGCAATCAGCAAATAGACCACGTTTAAGACCTGTTAGTGTCATTATTTTCTTTGGAATATTGACAGTGACAACTCTTGAGCGGTTTATAAGTGCTGACCGTGTTCGGTTTCATTGGTGAAATTCGCACTTGGAAGCCTATTTTTGATAATAATTTAGATGTAGGCGAAAACTAACTTATCAAAGACAGGTCGTAGAAAACACAAGGAAAAACATACGAGCCCTCTGCTGTAGGTAATGCCAAATTGATGAGGAAAATTTATAAAAAACTTCGTAAAAAAGGATACATAACTGTTACTTTTCATCACACCTATTCGAAAAACGAGAATTGCATATAAAGGATAGCGGGAGTCAAATTCAGTTTTGCTCCCATAGGAGTTTGAGCTTTCTCTCTTCTGACTGGTCCGCTCCGTGCTTCTGATAGATTTGCGTAGTTAGGTTGGAGACGCTTGCGTGAAGGTTTAATGTAAAAAAAGAGTCAGTCTGGGACTGCCGATTGAATTGAAAACTAAGTAACGCCATGTAACGAAAATGTCAGGAATTTATTGTGGCTTGCTGTTAGTACAAGAACGAAAGCTGTGGTGGCTCCATAAAAAGAATTCCAAAAAAATAAAACAGAGTGCGCTGTCAACAAAAACTTAAACGTCTTACGAATTTTCGATCAGGTCACGTGTCCTGACGCGAGTTTAAAATTTTTTACCCATCCCAAGAAAAGTGCACCACGCCGCTAAAGAAGTTTTCACTTCAAAAGTTTCGAGTAGGTAGGTACTCGGAGCATTTTATTTTTCTCATAGGTAGTGATGAAAAATTGTGTGTATCACTCGGGGAAAAAATATTTTGTTCTAGGGCGGCGTATATTGAAATCTTCGCTACGCTCAGGATTCTAATTTAGAATCCTTCGCTTCGCTCTGAATTCAAAATAACGCGCTAGAAGAACAAAATATTACTTTGTCCCCTTGTAACACAAATAACTATTACATACTTGTATTTTTTTCTTTTAAAACAGTTATGGTTTATGGAGGACCTTTTGATTGGTAACAGTATTTTAATTTTCAAGTGTAAGAGGTTAGTTTTCGTTTTACGCCAGTTAAAAGATAGTAGGTACGAGAAAGTGTAATGGTTTGCTAAGCGATAATACGCGTTTTAGCTGTTGTCAGTCTTAAGGGTCCCGGAAATGATCAATTGCAATTTGTAAATTTTTACGTGATTGATGCAAATAGATCGCAAATAGATCGTCTACCAAATGCAATTGAAACGATTGACAATTATTACTACAATAAATTGCAATTGATCGTTTCGGGGGTTAAAAACTGATAAAACAAAGTTACGAAGACGATTTATTATAATTTTCTTTTTCAGTTCATAAGGAGCTAAATACAAAAAAATACCGTAGTAAAAGTATATTATGTAAACTGATAGACCGGTACATAAATAAAATATTATGTGAGTTTCTAACATGGTGTTCAAAACCACACGAACCCTGTAATTACATAACAATCAATATTATATTTAAAAAAGCGTCAAAATTATACCTTAATATTTTGTTCGTGAACGGTATTCAAAAGTGATACTATGGAAGCAAGCCATAAAAGTTATAGTCGGTTATCTATAGCAGCAATTATTTGTTAATTGTCGTATATTTATAGGCCGTTTTAAGGTAACTGTGGGTATCGAGAGGGCTTAAGTGATGGATGACGAGCGGTCAGTGCGAAGCACCGAACGCTTGTTGTAATCAATTTATTTTAATTATTGGCTCGTGGCTAAGTGATAACAGCTGCACGGATTCATCGACCAGGTTAAGTTTCACTTGTCGCGGTTGGTCCGTGGATGGGTGACCATCTTTACATACCGAGACCCCACCGTGCCTCGGAAAGAACTGGCTGTTGGCCCCAGCTGTTATTCGTGGATCTTTGAAAGTCGTTACGGGTTGTTAAAACCAGAAAGTCTATCAACCAGTCTTATTAAGGGGTATCGTCTTACCCAGTAACTGGGTTGAGGAGGTCGGTAAAATACTGGTATTCAGCTGCAGCATTCGGTTAGACTGGAAGCCGGCTAGGCAGTTTGATATTGTAGGTATTGTATATCCTTTGTTAAAGATCCCAAATAAATAAATAAATCATATACTATTAAATGAGCAATATTTGTATAGAAATATATCGGCGCCAGAACAGGGCGCCAGAACAGGGCGCCAGGCCAGGGCGCCAGGCCAGGGCGCCAGGCCAGGGTGCCAGGCCAGGGCACCATGCCAGGGCGCGAACCACCGACACCTAAACAACGCCTGCAGTACATTTACTGGTACTGGTATTCAGCTGCATCTGGGTAGATTAAAAGCGGACCCCTACATAGTTGGGAAAAGGCTAGGCAGATGATTTCGTTTGCAGGATTTATTTATCACAGTAAAGTGCAACTAAGTACAATAAATTGGCCATAAGTTTTCCGCTTGACTGTCACTAATGAGACACAATAAAATTTTAAATGCTATCGAGCTGCATCAGTCTTTCGGACAGTTGAGCATATACAGAATACAAACATGAAAAAAAGGAAACGCGGAAAGGTGTCAATCGTTTAGCGGACCTCTTAAAAGGAAACACGACTATAGGGTAACGGGGTCCACATTAACATCAGGTTGTTCAATAAGTACCTGCCAGGGAAGCAAAAACAAATGCAGTAGGCATTTAGTACCCTCACCGGAGGTATTTGGAAGAACATAGTGTGGATTATGTCACTAAAAGTCTGACAGACCCATCAACGACAGAAAGAAGTATGTACTAATTTTTTGACTCCACCAAGAATGTCTTCATTCTCCTGCCCTTATCTCAATAAAATTTATTTGGAGTCGGCGTAATATGTCTTTTTCTTGCATATTTCTCTAAAAGTCGTCATCTCGATAGTCAACCCCTTTCTTGCCATATCATTTTTCACACAGTCAGGAAGTGTTAAAGTGTTAAAAATATCTTTAACTAGCTTCTGAACTACCCGCGACTTCGTCCGCCTATCACCTTCCTCAAGAATTGGGCTATCCATACAAAAATATTTTTTTAAATCCGACTAGTAGTTCCGGAGATTACCCCATATATACAAACTTACTAAAAAACAAACTTATTAGGAACGCGACGCTACTCAAATGGAACAATTTCATGGAGTTTTCATAGAAATTGTTCTACTAAAGTCGCGTCGCGCCTGGCTGCGGGAGCCTTAATGCTTTGAATGTGTTTCATTGGTAAGACTTTAATTAAATAAAAAAAACAAAGTAAGAAACTTATTTAACATCGCCTCCGCTGCCACTTATCACTAACCCCCACCCAACTTCACCGTCACGCAAGCACCCGCTTCTTTAGGCTCAGCGATTATTTAACAATAAATTATTCGTGCCACAATAAATTTACATATTCAGAATCGCCCTCCGTTGAGTAGTAAATAAATTACGTTTCGTTACCTTCTCACTTCGTCATAATTGAGTGGTAAGGTGTATTGACTCGGGCGTGCGTTCGTGACCGAATGAGTACGGAGAACGGTCTTTGAATTGGATTATATGTATTTGTAATAACATGAATTTTAATGTTTTGATTATTATGCGTTCCTAAAAATAGAATTGTAGCCAAAATTATATAATAATAATTATTATAATTATACAATAATATCTTTTTAATTTTTTTTTATTAGGCTAGAATTATATTTTAATTTTAGCTGTACCTACTTAGTTATGTACTCGAAAGTACCAGTACCTAGATATTTTAGTCTTCAACAATGCATACCAGGTCGACGGGATTGTGGCGGCATCCACAACGCTATATGCGAACTACGCATCACAGTGACGTCACGCAAAATCCTGTATCGCGCAAGCAAGGTTTACCACGCGACGAATCTATCTATTACATCGTCCCGACATCAATCGTCGGGCAGTTGCTCACCAGACACGACACCCTTTTGACGATCCTCCCTTTTCTAAAGAAGATGAGTGAACTTTACACCCTGTTCCTCATACCTCAATAGGATTAAAGATTTTGGGGGTTTATTTTTCCCGTAACATTAATCCCAAGGGTAAATTATATTTTGTAGATATTGAAATCGTTATCTAAACACTTACCACCCGCAAGCACTATAATTAAAACATAAATCATTTCAGAATTTCATCGCAGTACACATCAAGCTTATAAAGGCTAAGCATGAAGGTCTACGAAGCCTAAATACTTTATTACACTTACGTAATATACCTTAACATAAGAAATAAGAATTTTCTTTAAACATTGAACTTACAATTTATTCATGGTATGGCAGCACGCAAGTGCACGATGTCGATTTTTCTTTTTAGGGTTCCGTACCCAAGGGGTGCCAACGGAACCCTATCACTAGGCTCCGCTGTTCATCCGTCTATCACAGGGCTGTATCTTTTGAACCGTAATAGGTAGACACTTGAAATTTACACAGAGTGTGTACTACTATGATGGTCGTTATAACAACAAATAAAGCTGAAAATTAAACGGGTGTCCATGCAAGAAACTTGATACAGAAATATGTAGTGTTGAATATTGTATGGTGGTGTTGGTGAGGAGTTTATGGCTCAGTAATGTCACCCGCTCGGTTCGATCCATCAGGTTAAGCTACGCTTGCCGTGGTTGGTCCGTGGATGGGGGACCAACATACCAAGGCTTTTCCGTGCTTCGGAAAGCACGTTAAACCGTTGGTCCCGGCTGTCATTCGTCGATCTTTGACAGTCGTTACGGGTCGTCAGAAGCCCGAAAGTCTGACAACTAGTCTTACCAGTAACTGGTTTGTGGAAGACAGATAGGCAGACTCTCTATGTAAAATACTGGTATTCAGCTGCATCCGGTTAGACTAGAAGCCGACCCTAACATAGTTGGGAAAAGGCTAGACAGATGGATTGATTGGTACAGAACCCTTCTTGTTTGAGTCCGACTCGCACTTGGCCGCTTTTTCATACATTCATTTGGTTTAGAAATATGAACTAGCGAAGTGTTATTTTTCATTACATTATTATTGCGTAGACTAAAGTTATTTTCTGATTTAATGATATTAAGGTACGGCCAGACGAAAAATATATTTCTTTTTGAGTGAGTTATGTTTCGATACTGATTTATAAACATAATTCTCAATAATGGGATGGAATTTTAACCTTTATTTTTAAATAGAAGTGGTTATGTGATAAATAATAAAATCAGGCCACGGGCTACCCACTACTGAAAGAAAACGAATCAATCAAACAATTTATAATTATTCAGACTTTTTTTGCCATAAAGTTTACAGAGAAAAAATGGTTAGGTAACAATGTAGGTAATTTTGCTTAATCAGGAATGAACCAACTTAACGACTTTTTTTCTTTAAGTTCCAATAGTTTTTTAACCTATACCTACCTGTTTTTAAAATGTACCTTTTTACTGTAAAATAGTTAACGGAACAAAGGAGCCAGAATCTCACCACATAAGGTTAATTTATGGTACATTACTGTCGCGGCCTGCAATATAAGCATTGATGGGCCATCGTCAATATACGTGAGTCGATCAATGCCTGATTGCGGCCAAGGCTTGTTTAATACTTTGCTCAAATTATGCGCGGAAATTCAAACTAAATTAATTAATTATAAATTCCAGAATTAATGACGAGCAACGATAATTTTTTACGCGCCAATATGTTAATTTTTATTTCTTCTTTACTTTAAACAGTTTATTTGCAAGCGAAATTGAACATAATAACATACATTTAAAAAAAAACCGACAAACTGAGGACCTCCTTGTTGAGTTAAAAGCTTTTTCCATTTTTAAATAAAACCACAGACGGTATGAGTTTGAACATAGTAATTTATTTGGCTGCTAAACACGACAGCTAGGGATTTTCATACAAACATTGCTGGCCGGGCTCGCATGTATTCGATCAGTACAGCATTTTCGATTTATCTCAAAGAAGGTTATCAAAATAATGCTCAAACCACAATTTACTATTATTAAATACTTTTTGCCCGCGCCTTCACATTGTGGATTGGAACGAGATAAAAAGTATCCTACGAGTCAAATAACTTTTAGTAGCAATCCTAAAATCTAGTTTCACAATTTATTCAAATTAAAGGTTTAGATATCAGAATTTTCCAGACTGCTTTGCTCCTCTACCAGGCACTAGGCCTTTCCATAGCTCACGGTCGTGAATTTTTCACCTCCATGTCGATCCAGCAGTAGTTCTCAAATCGTCTTCCTATCTTTGAAAATGATGTTCTTCTTTTCCTCTTTCCTTCTCTGGGAGACCATTCTGTTACTTCTCTGGCCCATCTTCCGTTTTTACCCGTGATGACATGACCTGGCCACTTCTATTTTAGTTTTTTTATTGTGTAATTCACGTCTGCTACGTTTGGATGATTGACTAACAATCATCTACTATGTTTCAAATCCGTGTAGCCGTTTTTGCGTGATTGAGTAACAAAAATACAAACTTTCATGTTTATAATACTTATTGGTAGGATCACACATATCCACCTCATCCAAAATAAGAAGCCTACTTACTACTCTACAACCTCCACTTAGGGCCAGTTTCACCACCTACTACGAGTATTAAGTTCTTATTACGTACTTGGCAGATAATTTCATATAAATTCTGTTCCATTTTTTAATTTATTCGGTAAGTAGTGGCTATTCAGACATTGTGAAATAGGACCTTAGACTAACTAGTAAGTGTCAATTATATCAATTTGTAAAGGCTTCATTTTTAGAACTGTAAAAACGAAAATGATAGGCTATCTAAAATGATTACAGCCTGGTATTAAAAACCATTTATAACTAACATTTCTTATTTCAAGAATATGATCGGAACGCCTACTATACAAACCTACATAGTTAGTCACCCACCACCAAAACGTTTATGTTATAGCATTGAACTCTTATATGAACGAGTTTAAAGGTATGAGGAATAGGGTGTAAAGTTTCCTCATCATCCATAGATTAGGGAGGATCGTCCGACCAGGCGGCTGTTTTATCTGGTGGGCAATTGCCCGACGGCTGATGTCGGGACGTTGTAGATATACAAAGTTAATTTTTGTTTATACTAAATCTCTTTAGGGGTCATTGTACTCATAATTACGAACAACTTACTAAACTTAACTCGCAATAAAAAAATCTATTGTTCCCTACATTTATGTTCGCATATCTGGTCAAATGTAGGGAACAGCTGATTTTTTTTTGCTATTTCAGCTTAGTCGCATAGTGAAAGTAGTACATAATGATGAGTACAATGACCCCTTAAGAGGTTTAGTATTTAAAAAAAGATAACGTTGTATACGAGAGAGGAGGAGAGGACGCCTGTGTTCCAGCAGTGGGCACATTATAGGTTGATTATGCTATAACTGTGTATTTTCATCAGGATACGTCAATAAGTACGTAGCCCTGACATACCTTCCTTACATACCATCACTCCTCTTCACCTGCCTGTTAATCCCTAATTTTGTTTAAGGGATAAGTACCGTATTCTATTCCCCCTCCCCCTTGATTCAAAGCCTCCATAAGTCAAAAAACCTCATTGACACAAGGCATAAGCCCCCAGCTCGCGTGACCACAACCGCGCGCGGGATCTAATACACTGGCCCACTTAGCCAATTATCGTGGGGGTTGACGTGTTGGCGCTGTGATGGTTCAATTAAAACCAATAATTGTTGGCATTTTTACTAGTTTCCACTAAATAATTATTTGTATGTATTTGTTTGTTTTTTTTTTAATTTAAATGCTTTAAGTAGAACAGTAGTATAAACCCTACTTCCTTAGGTTTTGGTTTAGGCTTGCTTGCTTTTATTCTAATAATGTTAAGACAATTGCACGTAGGTGAAATGAGAGTGCTAAGAGGGATATACGGTGTTATATGAATGGATTGAATAAGAAATGAGTACATAAGAGGAAGTCTGAAAGTGGCACCAGTGACTGAAAAGTTATGCGGAAATTGGTTGTCATGTTATGGGCATGAGATGCGGAGGAATGAGGAAAATGTAGTAAGGAAAGTTTTGAGTATGATTGTCGATGGCTATAAGAGCAGGGGAAGACCGAAGAAATGATGGATGGACTGTGTGAAAGATGATATGGCTCGAAAGGGAGTGACTACTTATGTAGATGATGACTGATAAAGAATTATGAAAGAAAAAGAGATGTTGCGCCGACCCCAAATAAATTGGTATAATTGCAGGAGCATCATGATGATGAGTGTTACTCTCATTTAGTTCTCCCAGTATCCTTTCATTTTTCAGCATAACTTTGAACTAAACACTAAAGTATATTATGAATCTGTCCAAGTGAGCTTGACTAACAACTTTAGAAAATCTAAAATGGCACAATGGTCAGTGGTCATAGTTTGACATCGGTGATAACCTAGCGTAATACGGAGTTTCAATAGTATAAGAGACCACCTCATACTGGTTGGTTACCACTGTCGTGAAACCTGCCGTTCAATCTAATTTTCCTTTTAATTATATCTCTCACTTCGTATTTTAAATTTAATCCACATTAAAGACAAACTTTTATTACTGTGAAATAAACAGAGCTTTACAGAATTCCGAGCTCCAGTTGTCGAAGCTCATAATGAAAGTTTCTTCTTATTATCGCGGAATCGCCAACAGTTATAGCCAATGGAATGCTGCAGTCGAAAACCCGATCAAAGGGGTGGCTTGCGAAATAGTTGAAGGCCGGTTTGAACTGGTTCTAGCTGGTGGAATCCTGTTACATTGTGTAGTACAAGTTAGGTGATGGCAGTTGTTCATGGGTGTTAATTTTCTATTAAGCAAAATATATATATATTCCTTCATGTAATTTATTTTTCAACATAGATGCTCATATTTAAGTTTGTATCGAACAACAGAATGCTCGAAAACATTAGCTAGATAGTATACTTGAAATCGATAAAATTATGAGCGCGAATACACCTTTTAACTTTTGTACCATGCTTGGCAATGTAGAGTAGGAATAAATTGTAAGAAAACCTATCAACTAAATGGTGAGAAGGAATTAAGTAATAAATAGTAAGAAAACACTTTCCAGTAAATCTGTGATTGGAGATAAACTCCAAACAAATATTCCTGCTTCTGCTACAACAGAGACAAACAAAAATAAACATGACAAAACAGAAACATCCAAACTCAAGGAAGCTTCCAAATCCGATCATCATATCCAACAAGCCGTAAAAACATCCGTGTGAACGTTTCCCGGCAAAAACCATCCGGAGATTGAAAACGTCACTCTTGTAGTGCGACACTCCACACCCGATGAGACAATTTGTCAATCAATATGGGATTTTGTGTATCATATTTTTCACTTTCTGCGCCCATTTTTTCCCTTGTCCTACATTCTGTGATGCGATTGTGATTATTTTAGGTGAGTTCCGATACTTGGATACTGTTTTTAAATGTGTAAAAATCGCCAAAAAGGCAGTGTTTATTTGTTTATTCATCCTTGCTTTTTGCACTTGGTTGTAATATTGGAAAGCTTTGAACTACTTGACTACGACACTTCACACTCGTTGAGACAATTTGTCAATCATTAAGGGATTTTGTGTATCATATTTTTCACTCTCTGCGCCCATTTTGAGATTGTTGTAGGTAAATGAATTTCGTTAGTTAGATATTGTTTAAGTATGAAGATCGTTAAAAACACAGTGCTTTTGTTTATTTTATTTATCATTGCCTTTTTCTTTTGCACTCTGTTGTAATATTGACATACTTTGAGTTTGAACCACTTGACTACGGTACGCTACTCTGCACTCAATGAAAAGTTATAGGATTTTGTGTATAAGATATTTTACTTTTTGTGCCGTTTTTTCCTATGTTCTACATTGTTACTACCTTTTTTGTTTCTTTGAATACTTTTTATTATAGTGTGAAAATCTACGAATCCCACTGATTCTATAGGGTAATGTTGCATTTTGACCTTTCCTCAACTTCAACAGTACCTATACTTTCCCAGTTTGAAGACTTTATCTGGAAGTTATCAGTGAGTGAGAGAACATTAGCGGCGCCTTTAACATTCGTTTCATTAAGATTACTTTATAATATGTCCTGTTAGTAACTACCTAAATAAACTTATAGCTTTACTTATTGCCGCTGTAAGCCCATCACTTAGCCTATATCATAACCACTAAAACTTTGCTTAGGAATGCTCTGAAGTGGTTCCTATGGTTTTTGAATTATAACGTTAAACTTTTTGTTTTACATAATATTATATATAATAAAAAAGACATAAAATACGCACATACAAAAGTAACCTAAAGCCTTGTTTTTAATCAATAAAAGATTGACAATGTTTTTCATTGGTTGATGTTGATGTAACGGCCATGGGCCAAAGACAATATTTCATAATTAGTGTTGCGACAATAGCAAATGACAACAAAAACATATCAAAGACAAAATGCCTATTGCAGAGTTTACTACTTTTGTAACAAATAACAAGAAATATTAAGCTGTACGTCGCATCTATGCAAGACTAAGTCGTTGCTCAGCAATGCCTTATTCTAGCTCAGCAATGCTGTGACTTTCGACGAACCTAACGTCAACAGAGCTGGTTTTCAGCAATTACCTAAAGAATGACGTCCCCCTGTGTGCCTTAATAAATTGATTATTCTCCTGTTTATATCCCAATTTATTTAGGACTGACACAATACATGCCATGTTTTGTCTCTACATCACCCTAAGGTTGACTGGTAGAACATGCCTCTGGCATTAAGTCCGCCTTTGTACGGTATATTTTTACTTGTGCATAAAGTTTTAATAAAAAAAATACATCTTCTTTCATAAATTTCCATCAGCCGCCATGTTAGTGTTCACTTCTTTCTAGTCATAATAAGTTTATTGGTTTTCTTTTACAATGGTTTTATAGCACCTAACAGTTTTAAACAAATCCGTCGTTACTTGTTTTTCGATAATATTATGCGCTTTACACGATTCATCCATATTTTCCTTGCTCTGCCGCTTCTTCCTCTTTATATTTTTCTTAATTACTAACATTCTATAAAATTTGAATGGTCATAACCCGGTTTCCTTTCCATAATGACGTCAAGAATATCCCGTTTCATTCTCCAAATTTCGGTGCGAATCCGCAAAAGGATTTCGGCTTCCCTCCATTTTAATTAGTTTTATTTCGCGAATCCGACTTACAGATCTTATAAAACGTTGTGGCCGAACAATTTTAATGAAAGGATTTACACCATCAATTCATAAGAAACTTGTTTAATTTAAGTCAAAATTGTGTTTTAACAAAGTGTAAAGCGTCAAGTAGTCAATCTGGGAGGAACAAACTTAAATTATTTTATTTGTCGTCCACGAACTCTTTGCAATTGGGATTAGCAGATATAATATTGGAGTTCGTTTTGGCTTTCAGAGGGTTTACGTCGTACGGCATTACATACAAACTTTGAAGCCCTTGTTTTCCGAAATGACTGAACCGATTTGAAGGTCTAAAAACTTAGTAAAGAACATTTTCGAAAAATAGTGTTACAGCCAAATTAGACCGACTTTAAATTTTCCATAGAAACAGAGATTTTCAGTTATCTGTTTTGTTGTGTTCTTAACTAAGTTTTTAGACCTTTGTAACCTGCATATGCGTATGAAGTTTCATTAAAATCGGTTCAGTCCTTTCGAAAAGCAAGGGCTTGAAAGTTTTTATGAAATGCTGTACTACGCAAACCCTTTCACTCTTGTTGTTGTGATGCTTGATGCTTTTTTATTTGGTTAGTATTTTGTGTTTCAGGAAATAAACGTTTTCTTTCTTTGAAATCCCTTTGTCTAGCAGAGGACATCTTTCGTCTGAAATGATGATGATTATTGTTATTTGTGTTGTGAAAAGTATGTCTAATAAATATCGCTACTTCGTCTTCTCCACCAGTCTGCCAAGGGGTATCGTGTTACCCAGTAACTGGGTTGTCTTGAGAGGTCAGATCGGCAGTCGCTCCATGTAAAATACTGGTGTTCAGCTGCATCCGGTTAGACTGGAAGCCGACCCCAACATAGTTGGGAAAAGGCTAGGGAGATGATGACTCCGTCTAGTTAGTGTAACCCATTTATAACAAAATCATTTACCTCGCTGAAAATCTCCAGAGTTACATATTGAAATAACCCATGCAGGTACTCGTATAATATATAATCCAAGTCCGTCACAACACTTCTAAAATCCCTACTTCCGTGCACAAACGACGAGAATTTGTTATTAATGCATGGGTTTCCTCGCGGTGTTTTCCTTCACCGTCTGAATTTTAATTATTTGGCTGACCTACATTAATGTTGAAGGGTGTATTTTAAAATTTTGTAAAATGGACAGAATATTATGTTTCTCGCTGAAAATTTTCCTTGTGATGGTCAGAAGTACTTTTTTTACTTTCAGAGGGAATTTATTAAAGTTTGAACTTCCATGGGACATAAAAATAGCAATTTAATATAATTCCTAACATAATTTTATAGAGATAATAATAAAAACGATAATAGGTATTTATCAGACTCCAGTAAATATATTATAATGTTTTGCAATGTCTGCTGACTTGTCTTTAAATGTTAATACACCTATAATTTATTATTTCTATATTTTTGGTAATACCTTTTATTCGCGTTATGGCGCCCTGTTTTTTAAATGAAACACGATCCAGTTGTAATAGATGCGTATTTGTATCTGACATCAGAGTATTCAAGCGATAGCAGGAGATTACACGTATATACGAACACAGGATTATAAACTTGTAAGTTACACGTTATACAGAGTCTAGTAATAGATACTATTGAGCTATTAGGAGTAAGTAATAGGTTTTTTACATCCAGATTAAAAATCCTCTAGTCTTCACTTGAACTATAGACTAACTGCTCTAGACCAACTAGTGGAAACCATAGATAATTAGTTGGTTCGTCACAACCTTCCCTATATATTTTTGTAAACCAATGTTGAATGTTATAATGCTGTTGTTGTTAATAAATAAATTAATGTCGATTAGTATTCTCGCAAATTCACTAAACTATAAACAAAACTGACTCTTTGAAACAGAAAAAAGTAAACACACAAGGAGTGTCTATGAAAGTCCCATGTCGGTCCAACTTTTTACAGACAAATTTGTCGTTCACGAGATAAACAAAGCCTTTCCAGCGATACAACATGAAGTTGGCGCTATGAATATAAACAGTTAAATTAGGGGCACTCCGGACGGGCCCCTAATATGATATACAACATATGCGGATAATTTAATTTCACTCGCCGAATTTAGTGCCGTCCCTCGTCGGTGATAGTTTTTTTTTAATTTCCGTACCATAAAAACTCGTTATGAGGATAAATGAAGAGTTTTACATTAAATGGATCGTAGAAAAGTTAATGTAAGTTGTTGCAGTAAAACGGGCTGTACAAATGTTAATTGTATCAGTTGTATAGTGTCCATGGCAGTCTAAATTGAAATGGCCCAGAATTTGTACGATTTCCTGTAACGTGCCACCAGGACACGTAGGATACAATAGTTTAAATCATGGTACCTAAACATTGTAGGTACTATGCACGTTCGGTGCAACCTCAAAGGTCACCCCCCACTACATTGAGTAGCTTTGACACGCGGCATGTAGGTAATTCGAGTCAATACGAGAGAAGAAAAAAATAATTGTAGATATTCTTTGCACTTTCAACCCTATCATGTTCTCATATCATAATATTCTCCGATTTGGAAAAGGCTTCCCCACTTTGCTTTGTACATTTTCTGAGACCGGATTGTGACCTTTCATATCGGCTTTACAAAATCCGTCTGCCAGCGCTTCTTACGGTTATCACTAGGTTTCGTTGGAGGATCGTTTGTAAAGGTGCACAGTCGTACCTCTGGATACGAAATATGAACTTGTACGATTTTCTTGAAAAGCATATTGACGTCGACATTATGAAATTCTTGAGTCTTTTTCCGTCATTATTAAATAGCTTTAAAACGGCAAATTGACGTTTTCTATCAATTTGCTCAAATATCAAACAAGCAAACAATGAAAGAAAAAACTATAGTGGGTGTTAAGACTCTTAACGAAGCCACAAGTTGAGAAGTCACATTATAATCTCCGTCATTATGATATATATTTTTACTGAACTAATACCTGGGAACCTTCTAGTTACGGAGATATTGAAGGTCAAAATTCCAACGTTTTTTTAAATTTTTGTCACGTTAACTAGTTTTTAATGTTTACACTTAGCTTTGAACTCTTGTACCGTTGCATGCACCCATTAACACAAGGTCTGCGTGCTTTACGTTGCGCACTGCCGTAAACGGCGATTTTTCACACCAAAAAACACCAAAAATAAAAGTCATTTTCCAGCAATTATTTTTGATCAATGTTATTTAGGTTGATGTACAGAATCCGTAGATAACGGCTATGTATTTTGTACTACAAATCAGCCTATAATGTTCCCATGCTAGGACACAGGCCTCTTCTCTGTGAGAGGGAGTGGGCCGTAATCCACCACGCGGGTTGGTAGATGTCACATGTCTTCGATTTTTTTGGTTTTAGGTCATGTCTATTTCCTCACGATGTTTTTCTTCACCGTTTTGAGAGGAGTGGTGATGAATTATTTACACAAAGTAAAGCGCCTGTCTAAGTTCGAACCTACGACCTACAACTCCTAAGTCGCGGCCGTTACCACTGGGCCACCAATGCTGTATTGTACACCCTGTATATACTGTGAATAATAATAATACTTTAATAACTGCAAGAAAAAAGCCAAAAAAAGACAACGCTTGTCAGTTTTTGCAATGCCGCTTTTGTACGTTTTTGAAAATCGAAAAGAGAAAACGCAAAGAAATAAAATCTGCGGATTATTATTTTCTCAGAATTTTTTCTTCTTTTTATGGCAATTAGCTTTTTAATTAACTCGTTAATTAAAGATGTCTGTCTGAAGTAATAAAAATTCTGCTAACAATTCATGAGACGTACTGAGGGTCAGTCCAAACGGATTTCTTTATGAATTTTATAAAATGTTCTGGCGTCAGTTTATAAAAAGCCTTATTGAAGTTCAGTGTCTACTGGATAGTCAAGGACAAAAAAAATAGTAATCTACTAATGTTATCAAAGTAATAAAAATAGGTATAATTTGCCTTATAAACACTACTTTGTGAATTTAGTATATAAGTAATTTGACATAATATAAACTTAACAGATGTCTGCCTCGTTGATCTAAATTAGTCGTAAGCGCTACTGTTGAGCATGAGGTCCTGGGGGTTCGATTCCCAGGTCGGATAAACTGTTATTGGGATTTCTAAGTAGCAGCTCTAAGTCTAGAATTGTGCTCGGTTGATGTCAATAGGCTTGCCCTCTATTACATGGGACTTGAACATAACTGGCGAAATTTAGGTGTACTATAGGTGCAACTCTGCCCAAACCTTCGCGGAAATAGGGTGTGATGTTAACAGACATTTTCACAAAAAATATCATCTGTTCATAAACTTAACTAGCCAAACAGATTAGTATCCATTTCACTACAAATAATTCTAAATTAATTTCAAAGTTTAAACAAGTTATCAACTATCTTGTGTGGCCTCTGGCCGTGATCATGATACCTAGTTTAGTTCTTCGTCTTTATTGTTATTTGAAAACTTTCAGTTATACCGAATAAGACAGACTGTTTTACTTGTCCTTGATTCAGAAATATTTAGGTTGTTCGAATAGTATCTAACCCACTGTACAATCCTCCTAAAAAATCAGAAATCTAAAGCAAATCCTACTAATTTATACACGCGGAAGTTTGTGAGGATGTCTGTTACTCTTTCACGCAAAAACTACTTTACGGATTTTGATGAAATTCGGCACACAGATAGTTCATAACCTGGATTAACATACGGAATACTATGTATTCCAATATTCTCACGGGATCGAAACTAATGCGAGTAAAACCGCAGGGCCCAGCTAGTAGTATCATATTATTTCTTATTTTGAGGATAGCAAGCAATATAGTATAGTTGTAGCTTTTATAATTACTAGTCCGTTCAATGATAAGTCATTCAGTGAGCAGCTTACATATAATTGATACTATAACATCCAGTTTCTGGAACGAAAATTATTGACGTGTTTAAACTAACCGCAAGTCAAGTGATCCGATGGGCTGTAGATAATTCAGTCAACTAATCACGGCAGTTTACGCGCGCTTGACAAATTGTTAGCTTATATATTTGTATTGATTTCCAGAAACCGGGCGTAAGACTACCACAAAACCAGCGTTCAAGGCGAGCATAGAGAATATTCTTAATTCAATCAATCTGCCTAGCCTTTTCTTAACTATGTTGAGGCCGGCTTCCAGACTAACCGGCAGCTGAATACCAGTATTTTACATGGAGCAGATGTAAAAAAAGAATATTATGAAACAATATGTTTATTTAATAGCTAATGAGATAGAGTATAATTTATACAGTATTTTACATGGAGTGATTGCCTATTTGACCTCCACAACCCAGTAACTGGATAATATATGGTTGTCATACTTTCGGGCTTCTGCCGACCCGTAGTGACTATCAAAGATCCACGATTGACAGCCGGGACCAACGGCTTAATGTGCTTTCCGGGGTATGGAGGAGTCTCGATATGTAAAGATGGTCACCCAACGCGTTCAAGAGGTTCAGTGTCAAAATTGTTATGGAATATTGTACATGGACAGCTCTTGAAGGCGTTTAGATGTGCTGAACGCGTTCCATTTCATTGGTGAAATCCGCACTAATAAATAAAAAGAAATTAAATAATAATTCGTCGGCAAAGAGTCGTTAATAAAATAAGTTTCTATTTTTTGTCTTTATGATTATTGTTTGATATAAAAATATTGATACTGTTTGATACAACAATATTGATATTGAACAACATAAAATAGACAGACATTTTCAGTTATTATTTCGCTCCATTTGTTGAGTAACGTAGGTAACCTACTATATCTCATGTTGGTTATTTTATTATGTGGATCACTAGTAATTTTCCGTAAACTTTACGCAAAAAATATGTACCGGTATTACGACCTTTTTCACAAATATTTTTATATTCATTAATAAACACTGTATTTCGATGTTTCGATAAAACGTGTAAGCTTCAGTGTTACCGCTATTAAAGTGTTTTATTATGCACACACGCGCCGTGCACAAGCATGATTACATTAACAGTTTAACATAAACGCCGTGGCTTCTTCCACCGAAAACACCTTACAAAATCAATTAACAGAGCTCCCAGAGTAAATGATTCCAGAGTTAAAGCTAAAAATAATTGTCAGCGATAGCTCTGAATTTAATACAAAAGGAGTCAATGCTGGGATTTGTTCCTTAAATGAAATCCAACCGCGAGACAAAGAAGATAGATTTACGTGGAAACGTCCAAGTAATTGTGAAAAATGCGGATCGTTTCCAAGCAAAAATAAAGGCAGGAGCCACAGACTACAGAAATGTAAACTTTATGTATAACAACTTTCAATTTATTTTCGATCGCTGGTTACCCAGCCTTTCAGAGCATGTTTATATAGAAATCTGGATAAACCCTAAACGTTTTCGTTGGCGCGTTTGTTACTAAATCCGGCCGAATTATATCCCGCAGGAATAAATTATGAGGGCGGGCCATTCCCTCTCAACAGCACGGCTAAACTTTAATTAAGCTGCATTTCGACTGAAATGGGTTCCCCTTTCAAACATTTAGAGGCAACTTCGTACAGTCAAATGATGCCCAACTTTATATTACATAGACCTGGTGTTCTGAAATACTAGACATTTTGTGGTCGTGCAAAAATGCTGGGTGGTTCCCCGTTTGCCTCCTCATGAAATGACTTCATTTTTCCACGTAATGCGATGAAAGAATTCGAATAGGCTCATTAGAGCTTTTTTCCAGTTGCATGTTGAACACATAGTAAATAACTTTAAAAACGACAACTTTGTTAATGACGTGTGAAATACAGCCTGTGGTGTTTTATGTTCTGTTTCAACGAGAACTTTAAAGCAGGCGAAGTGCCTAATAAAACGGCAATAATGGTCCCCCATAGCAAGGATATTTTGTAATACATTGAACTTTATTGTTTTTACAAATCCTGCGGTAATTAAACAAAGGCAACCAAAGGACATGACCAGTTTTAGCCTTCGAATTCGGGAACATGCGCAGCATTACAACTTTTACACTAAGATTTAAAAATAAAGATCTAATTTATCATGGTTATATTATTCCGACTAAAGCCCAGATTAAATTATCTGAAAAATCAGTATATTAATTGCTTCCGTTTCTCTCTTTTATGCACTTCCTGATTTTGACGTTCCATTGTATCTATATTCACCCGGTAACCAAAATAAGCTACACATAATATGGAAAAAAAATAAACTAAAAACGAGCTATTTTCGATCAAGTGAATTTTAATGACATGGAATATACATGTTTTGTTTATAATTACTTATTTATTGATACGCCTACGGGTTATGTTAGGTTTTATTGACACGTGTGAAGTTCGAACACCATATTTTTTTTAATAATCACTGCGTATATAGGAGTGTTACTTCGTTGACAATGCATCTGACATTAGCAGACACCTGTGTAGGGAGGGACCAAAGGGTTATTAGTTTTTTTCATAAAATTGATAATTCAATCGATTCGAGTCAAAGCATGAAAAAACGATTCACATAAAATGGATTTTGAATTGATATTTTCTTTGACCGTTTTGAACTACTTATATTTAATTTGGATGAATAATAACATAACACCTTCATTTCGCCAGTCCCGTGTACGCATTACACGGGACTGGCGAAATGAAGGTGTTGCGGTGGGCGAGCGTTTTACCATTAACCGGATACAAATCCGGACTCCGGGCTGCTATTGAGAAATTCCAGATGGAAAAACCCAATAACACTTTGCCCGACCCGGGAATCGCACCCAGGACCTCATGCTCAGCTGTAGCGCTTGCCACCACTAGACCAACGAGGCAGTCAAATGTTTTCGAATTTTATACAGTGTTAGGTTCGAGAAAAAAGCAATTGACACTTTATCGATTTCAGATCGCCATTCACCATCCCTACTTGCACATTCAATCTTGGCGTCACGTCAGGTATAATTATATATCTGTACTTTTTATGGTGTACATAATAAAGAATCTCCTATCTATCTATCATTGCAGTTCGCGACCCACGTTGTGTTTACGCGTTCGTTGTGTACTGTGCGATTATTGTGTTCTATTTCTACGCCCCTAAGAGACCCACTGACCACGACCATTGCTATTCTTTACGGACTGACATCTTCAAAACCGGATTACCATTGCTATTCATAAAGGATTCATCTGTTTTACTCTACGATTCGGATAAACGGATATTATGATGAGGTGCCTAAACTATGGCATATCTGTAAGGCGGGTTAAAAGGCATATTATGAAGATTTATCAGGGAAATGGTGTTGTTATTTTCTTGTCAAAACCCATTTTCCCTCAAGAATCTAGGACAGCCGCTCGGTTAGTATTGAAGTATCCAGATCCCTAGGTGCAGGACGTCACCGCTGCTTGGACTGGGATAGCTTTACAACCTGCATAATCTACGCGTCCAGCGATCACGCCCGTCCGGCACAGTTCGTCTTTCCTACATATTTTATTTTATTAAAGAATATTAAAATAATTAATTCGTTCAAATAATAGTTTTATTTAAATCCTCATGCCTTCACAAATAATAATAACAATAGCCTTATTTTTATTTCCCGAGCCACGTAGAGCCTAGTTGTAGTCAATAGCTGACTGTAACTCTTAATTGGGTTAGCTCGGCCGGGGAGGTACCACACTCTTACAGAATACCAACGTAAAGTACCAACATTATGTTGCTCCGCTTCGAATAGTGAGTGAGAGAATCGGAAGCCCAGGGTTTGGGGTGGGAAAAGGGTGGCAGCGCATCGGCAGTAACCCTGGTGTTGTAGACTTCTATAGGCGGCGGTTATTGCTTATTAACATCAGGTGATCAGCATGCTAGTTTGCGCCCTTGATGGTATAAAAAAAAACCTAGCGCCTCGATGGATGGCGTGTCGAATAGTAGAAAATCATTCTTTAACTCGATTACCACAACGCCTAGCGCCATCTCTTAACGAAAAGCAGAGCTATTTAGTGAAAACTTATCTTTATTTTTCTCAGTTTCCTGATCTTTTGGAGTCGTGAAAGTTTTTTACCTGTAAACTGTAGAATACAACAATTGCAAAATTAAACAATTTTTGCTGCACATTGATTTTTAACTCGATTACCACAACGCCTAGCGCCATCTCTTAACGAAAAGCAGAGCTATTTAGTGAAAACTTATCTTTATTTTTCTCAGTTTCCTGATCTTTTAGAGTCGTGAAAGTTTTTTACCTGTAAACTGTAGAATACAACAATTGCAAAAATAAAACAATTTTTGCTGCACATTGATTTTTACACCTAAGCAGGCGCCCATCGCCCCACTGGTCATGTCTTTTAAAAGCCTTTTGTGATATCAATCTTTGGGGCTACTGTGATTTTCTTATTCTTTTTTTCTCGTGTGGTGACTAACCTGTTGTCAGACGTTTTATGCAGCCCATAGGCCTCCGACTTGGCATATCGCTCAGGCATGCCGGTTTCCTCACGATGTTTTCCATCTCCGTTTTTGAATTAAGTGATAATATAATTATACAACACGCACATGAATCCGAAAAGACAGAAGTGCGTACCTTGGGTTTGAACTAGAGCCCTATATATGATTTAGCAGTCCGATGGTCCCACCACTTAGGCAATCACTGCTATCTATAGCACTGTGACAATTACATAGTCGCACAGTACATAGTTTAGTAGTTTGAGTTTTGTAAATTATATTTTGTAAGTTGTAATTTTGTAAATTGTATATTGTAAATTTTGTAAATTGTATTACTGTGGCGGCATCTACATCGCCACATGTGAAGTACGCATCAAAGACCTGACGTCACACAAAAATCTGACGTCACACAAATCCTGAGGAGAAACTTAGAGGTTACTGCGCGAACTGCATATAATATATAACTTCCCCGACATCAATGATTGGGCAGATGCCCGCCAGACACGACACCCGTCTGGTCGGAGGATTCTCCCTTTTCTATAGAGAACGAGTGAACTTTACACCCCGTTCCGCATGCCTCTAAACTACATCCATTGACTTGCATATCAGAAAATCTTGCCTTTGTCTTCCGACGAAGGAAGCCTAATATGTTTAAAAGAACTCACAAAAGAGGCACTCAAGTAAATTTTCTTTTCATTAATTAATGACATCAACCATCGGAGCAGAGGAGCAAAAAGTCTGTGTGGTGTAGCCGACGGGTCGCCATTTTAATTTTATGCAGATAAGACCCACTCCAGAAGTACACTGTAAGTATAGTTGTCGCATTTTAGCATGATAATAGCAGTCATTGCCCTTTCCCTAATAGGTATTGCTCCGTACTACTCAGTAGGAACCCAAACAATAAACTATACCGGATGAAATTTTTTACCGTCTCGAGAAAAATAGGGTATAATAGGTGAACGGAATAGAAGCCACAGAATGGATAGAAATTTAAATGAATGACATAGAATTTTTTTTTTATTCAATAACTTAAAAAGAAATTGATCTATCAATAAATACTACACATTTGAAGTAAACTTTTCATACTAGAACAATAATAAAAACAGCAATTTAAAATATAAAGAAAAAAACGATTATAAAATCCAAATTCAAATCATACGCAGGCTACTGCGCGTTTATCAATGAATTCGTAGCTTTCCTTAGCGGCCGATATTCGCCGCACTTGCCGTTGCGTTGAGCTTTGATATCCTTTTGCAGGCGCACAAGCCACTCGCGCATGCCCGCCCGCCCGCGTCCGCGCTTCTTCTATCTCAATGGTACTAAGCAAATATTGTCGGGCATGGCTTCTGTTCTACTTACACAACCCACCATATTAATCTCGATACGGTAAAAATGTCATCCGGTATGTATGGTTTTTCATAATTGGAACATATTGAGATCACGATAGATATAGATTCAGGTCGTTAAAAGACTTTATTTCAGGTTTGGATATAAAAAGTGCTAGAAAATTAAGGTGGGTCATTGACCGCTATTGCCAGGCTAAAATGGCGACAACTATAAGTTACAACTTCCAATGCTTTGAAAGACTGAGATAATTTGATTATTATGACCACATTATTGAAGTTATGGATTTTCTGTTCTACAGAAAGAAAATGAAATTGAATTGTGTCTACAATAATTTGGTCTTGTGCAAAGGACAATAAATATAACATTCATTTAACAGTTCATACAAATCATAAGAGTAGGAATTAAGGTAACACAACTCTTGAAGAGAACAGAACACTAGGTTTTAAAGCTTCAAATGTTTTATGAGACATACAATTCGTTGCCACTCAAACTGTCTCCAATTTCTCTAAAAAGCCTTCATTATGCCATTAGACCCATTAGTGTATCATCAATCAATACTTGTTTGTTCGTTTGTTTGCTTGTAAGATTATATTTATGGGGTAATCTCCGGAACTGCTAGACGGATTTGAAAAAATATTTTTGCATTGGATAGCCCAATCTTTGAGGAAGGCTCCAGACTAAGACGCGGGCAGAAGCTAGTATAATATACAATAACAACTAACCCCGTACGTTATTTCCAAATACTCAAAAACAAGTTAGCGTCAACAAAATAGATATTATGACAATAATAAAATATTATTTTCATGGAAGGATCACGGGAGAGTCGAGTGGCCCGACTGCCACTAGCCTAGCAGCGCAACGGAATTCAAGCTACATACTTACAAACTTGTTGCTGCAGATAAAACAATAGACAATGAGCTCTATTCAGCAAAAGATAAAAGAGGTATTGATGGTGTAGATATGTTTGTATAAATTGCACATTTGGCTGGCGCCCAGCAGAGATTCGGTACGTTTTGGAGACAAATCATTGAGAGAAAACAGATTCGCGCCACCATTGCACGCGACTACAGAGGAAATATCGTTTGTTATTGTTGTTTGCCTTCTTCCATTTGTAGAGGGCTTCATGAATTCGCGCAAATCTACTTTGGAGTGGAGACGTAATAATATATGTCCTGAGAATATACTGCAATGTTTGTTGCTGTTTCTAATTGTTTTAGTCGGAATTTTCAAGTAATGTTTTAAAAACACGTTTTATTTGCTGCATAATAACTATTTGGAATACTTGGAAAATTGTCACGAGATACGAAAACTGGGGATAAAATTCTAAGTTCAAAAACAATAGGTACTTCCGATTTCTTGGACCTAATAATTGAATTCTAAAGATCTGATTTCGATCATATTTAATGATTGCATCGTAGACTTCATCATCATCATCAGCCTATTAATGTTCCCACTGCTGGGACACAGGCCTCCTCTCTGTGAGAGGGAGTGGCGTAGACTTGAATTTCCTAAATTAGACAAAAAATGATGATATATTTATGATGTATTCATTCAATAGTAAGTATAAATAATACCATTAGTTGTAAAAGTAACCTTGAAAAAACCACAAAAAATATCTTCAATAATAACAATAATGCTTGCGAGACGACCTTGACTGTTTCTTAACTGATTGACCGGATAACAGAAAAAGATGAATGGCGAAGTATGGGGAGACTTTTGCCCAGCTGTGGAACATTACAGATAAAAAAAAAAAACGATATTTCCCAACAACATCCCACACAACTGAACAATACACTCACACATACATAAACTCACGCCACCTTCCCATGGGGGGAGGTAGAAAATACAGAAATCCAACTGCTACGATCCTTACATACTCCTTTTGTTTCGTTTACGGTTTTACAGTGTGCTCATACACGCACGCCAGTTGCGAGTACTACGCGCCTGACCTTTCTGAAGAACATCACCAATAAGGTCATTACATGTTCGGGCATCCCTTCCCAGCATTTCCATTCACATCTGCCTTTGAAATACCTTACACACAGAGTATAATAACATAATAACAACATCCCCAAACTAATAACAAAGGTCGATGACGACACTCCAACTTACTGGATATCAAAACAAAATTATGTCCTCGTGATGTTAACAGATAGTAACTCATCAATCATAGTGTCACGCGAACATCATTCCGTGATAATTACTTTCGTTTAATTATTAAAATGTCAATCATTGCGGATTCAGTTCCTCGATGTGTAAGGCTTTATAATGATAAACTTATATTTTGATTAAATCGGGGAATTTTGCCAAAATACTAAGAGGTATGGATAGTGCAGATGTGCCTATAAATTTTCACTAGAGCATGTGATTAGAGTAATTACAAATCTTTCACAGTTAAAAAGAAACAAAGAAAAACATGCAACAAAGAAAGAAAACATTTACGAAAAGAACAAGTTGGGGGAAATATGCGCCACATCCACGCAAAACGGCCATCGCTCTGCATAATGCTGCAACTCTATGCGAGACAGAGTCGCAGCACTGGTTTTTAGTGAAAGCCATGACTTCAACCAGTTAGCAGATTTCGTGATCGTAGTCAGGCAGTCTTCGCTACTTCGCTATTTTGGCGTAAGTCCTTAGTCGCAATTTAACACCCACAAACAAAGAGAGAGTAAGCCCTCGTGCTTCGGAAAGTACCTTAAGTCGTTGGTCCCGGCTGTCATTTGTAGACCTTTGACAGTGGTTACGGATTTGCAGAAGCCCGAAAGCCCGACAATCAGACCAGTCTTACCAAGGGGTATCGTGTTACCCAGTAACTGGGTTGTGGAGGTCAGATAGGCAGTTGCTCCATGTAAAATGCTGTTGGAATAGGCTAAGCAGATGATGATGAAACAAAGAGAGAGTGAATTTCCCCATGAAAAAGTTTGCTAGATTGTCCTAAGATCCTAAATAGTAGAGTTTTATTACTGGTTTATTATGTGTTTAATTGTAGCGTAGACGGACGGAGCCTTATTATGTGCTTCAAGTACTGACTTAAACAACCTAGTTTGTACATGTTATAGCGTTAAAATACGTAAATTGGGTTAGTAAGCTAGCTTCAAGTAAGTCGCTTTACTTTGTGTAAATAATTCCATCACCACTGCTCTCAAAACGGTGAAGGAAAACATCGTGAGGAAACCGGCATGTCTTAAACCCAAAAATTTGAAGACATGTGATATCTACCAACCCGCACTGGGCCCGCGTGGACCGTGGGCCGTGGATTACGGCCCACTCCCTCTCACAGAGAGGAGGCCTGTGTCCCAGCAGTGGGAACATTGATAGGCTGATGATGATTATAAAAAGTCAATTTAATAAATTATTGAACTGTAAACAGCTAAGCTGTTTATGATTCATCGTTTAGTAATTGAGCTATAACTACGCCTATAAATGATAACACGTAGCCGACTTTTTTAGCGTTCTTCCTACTTGGATTTCTTTATCATTTCAAGCCTTAGCTCAACCTTAACCAAACGACCTTCAAAACGTTTCCTTAACAAATAAGACATTATCATAAAATGGACCGAGCCCCTATTCCAAACTCATTTTCTGACGACTCAAAATATAACCTAATAAAACTAATTTAACAGTCGAAAACCGTTGTTCTTTCCAAAATTACGGTTATTACTCGAACGAAATTGGTGTAAACTTGTCGAAAAACCGTACCTAAATACAATCACGCGAAAATAAAATAAAAAAAACGAACTCGTTAAGACTTGTTAAATATATGGGCGTATGCACCAAGTTTCTTTGAAACACTCCAAGTTTACTATAATGGGTGCTTATCGAGGGGGCCGATCAGTTCTTTCCATCGAAAATTTCTTTTGGTTGGCACACAATTAGCTCTGATAGCTTTTTGTACCGCGTCATGCTTGCGTGGCGGGTCGGGTGATCCGGTT
The DNA here is from genome assembly GCA_948150665.1 of Conistra vaccinii. NCBI lineage: Eukaryota > Metazoa > Arthropoda > Insecta > Lepidoptera > Noctuidae > Conistra > Conistra vaccinii. Next base: position 4,122,772 of record OX411324.1, read on the forward strand.
ATGGATAGTGCATTCGACGCTTAACTGAAAGTTTGGAAAATTATATTCGACACTGTTGTTATGGAAGATGACGGTGAAAATCTAGTGTTTACTTTGCAAGGAAGGGAAAATGTTTGCATGTTTTTTTAATACTGGTATTTTTTATAGTTTCGTAACAATCAATCAGTATGCAGCCTTTTCCAAACTCTGTTCACCTTCACCTTCTAGTCTAACCGGATGCAGCTGCATACCAGTATTTTACATAGAGCGACTGCCTTTTTGACCTCCAGAACCCAGTAACTGGGTAATACGATACCTCTTGGTAAGACTGGTTGTAAGGCTTTCGGGTTTCTGACGACCCGTAATGACTGTCAAAGATCCAGAAATGACAGCCGGGACCAATAGCTTAACATGCTTTCTGAGGCACGGAGGAGTCTTGGTATGTAAAGACCCATCCACGGACTAATTATAGCAAGAGTAGCTAAAACTGATGGATCGACCCGTGCGGCTGTTATTACCTACTTAACCTCCTAAATTAGTATCGTAACAATGATAACGAATCTTATTGCTTTGCTTTTGACAGAGGTATGTTTGTTCTGTTTTATTTTAATAGTTAAATAAAGCACTGTAAAGTAGAAAAACATGATACTGTTCAGAATATTAATTAAATATTGTCAAAGCTACTAAATAATTCATAAACTTCTGCTTTTGGAGAAATAACACCGTCAATAACTGGAAAACAACTTCATAGCGAGCTTTTCTAATTGGTTCAAGGGCTCTCACTGTTGGTTTAGTTTGTTGAAACCAATGTGAAAAGTAAATCAATCATGGTACGCAGTTACATATTATGGAATTTCAACTTATTAACGCTTTGGCTTAGAAATGTTTTAATATAGAAATGGAATCCTATTTAGTAAGTATTTTCTTGAATACTCAGAATTCAAGCCACGAAATGAAAATTCCATTTCTAATAGGCCTTAAAACTATGGATTTATTTAAGTTATGGTATGTTATGAATAAATGGTATCCCGGAAAATAATCTCAAATCTATTAGGCATCATTTTTGTCTGTCATTTGTAGATCTTTGACAGTCGTCAGAAGACCAAAAAGTCTGACAACCAGTATTGCCAATGGGTATCGTATAACCCAGTAACTGGAAGTCAGATAGGCAGTCACGCCATGTAAAAAACTGGTATTTAGCTGCACCCGGTTGGCTGGAAGCCGATCCCAACATACACACATCAAAAGTGTCTAGGGATCAAGCATTTTTATGCGGATTTCTTGAGATTGAGATGTGGCTTTGTAATAAATTTATGATTTTATAAATTTATATGGATCCTTTTTGGTGCATTTCATAATTTGAATCAGGAACTGTGAATCAAATTCGAGTAAAAGATGAAAATCAGCTGTCAATATTTTCCCTATAAAAACATACAACGCATTGAAGACATTATTAGTGCTACTGTTTCCCTACTACTGATTAAAACCAACGTTATTATGGAGCAGCGACGTCATTTAAGCAGGGAAGAAATGCTCAGAGCCGTGGGAATGATAGAAGCTGGTTCCCGGCAACGTACTGTGGCTTTAGCTCTGAATACAAGTCAGAGTGTTATCAGTCGACTTTGGACACGTTACCGAAGCACTGGTACCGTGGCTGAGCGCCATGGAGGACGGTATCGCTGCACCACACGGAGACAAGACCGATACATTCAAATCTTAGCTCGAAGAGCTCCAACAATAACCGCCATGATGTTAGCCGTGAGGCTTCATCACTCTTCAGGGAACTTAATTAGCGACCAAACAGTCAGAAACCGCTTGCATGAAGTGAACCTTCATTCCCGAAGACCGCTACGGGTACCACCTATAGCAATGCACAATCGTAGGATTCGATATCAATGGGCTCTTGAACACAGAAATTGGGCAGAAGAACAATGGCGTTTCGTGTGCTTTTCTGATGAGTCTCGTTTTGGTATGAGACCGGATACAAGACGTATACGACACTGGAGAACCCCTGGACGCCAACAGCGATTAAAATCCTGCCAGGAAGTCCATCCTTATAGTGGTGGAACCATCATGGTATGGGCGGGTATTTGGATCGGCGGAAGAACTGAGTTGATTTGGATCAGAGGCAACCTCAACGCTCAAATTTATGCTGAGACGATTGTATCAGACGTCATCGTTCCTCTACAAGTGCAAATCGGTCCCTTATTTCAGTTAATGCATGATAATGCACGACCGCACACCGCAAGAGTTGTAAGACAGACTCTCGCCGCAGCTAACATCAATGTCCTGCCCTGGCCTGCTCAGTCGCCAGACTTGAACCCGATTGAGCATGCATGGGATATGCTACAGAGAAGAGCTCTGCCGAATATGGAGGGTATCCAGTCGCAAGAAGACCTTTTTTTGTTGTTGCAACGAACATGGGCGGCCATTCCACAGCGTGATTTGGATGAACTCATTTTGAGTATGCCAAACCGATGTTCTTGTGTTGTTAGTGTTCGCGGTAGAAACACGGATTATTAATTGTTTAAGTTACCCAATAAAATTTTAAAGAAAACTGTTATTTCAGTCTTTTTTTCGAACTTTAATGTTAGTGGTTCAAATGTCAAAAATCCCTTTATTAGGAAAATGGCAAATTTCTTTATTAATGCAAAGGTGACTTGGTTTATCGTTACTGTGACAAACGAAAACACTTTATTTGATGAATCCTTAAAGAAAATTTTAATTAATATCAATCAGGAGAAAAGTTATTGCAAAAATATATGTTGATCCCTAGACACTTTTGATGTGTGTAGTTGGGAAAAGGCTAGGCAGATTGATTGATTAGATAATTATCATTTTTACAAAAAACGTCTCTGGTTAATAATGTATTACAGAGAATGATAGATTGTTCCTTTAAGGTTGATTTTTGTATGTTATTTATCTATCTACATTGTTTACGAAGAGAAATTTCTGGAAAAGTTTACTGGGAACAATAAAATAAGGAACGTGACGGCGGCGCCGGAGACGAATGGCGGACCAAAGGCGTTATTTCGGAAAACTTTTCACCGTTTTCCCCTTCAAATTGCACTTGGCGAACGAATTAAACAAAATTTGTTTTTTAGCCTTATTGCTTTTTGGCGGATGCTTGTTATAATACGTATTATTTATGTAAGGGTATTTATCATTGGTTTGAGTTTTTCTTTGTGAAGAGCTGTTGGTGAAAATGCGCCGCGTGTTTCAAGCATCATTAAACGTCTTAAACATCGTCGATATTTCTCCATTTCCTCTTTCAAATCTTGTATTGGTTTTGTTCTGATGGTTATGTCAATTTAGCGTATTTTATTGTAAACATTTTTAGACGAACTTTCGTTACGTAGCTTAAATCAAACTTTTGTTTACTTTTTAGTGAGCGACGAAAACATCCGCAAGTTAAATATTAATAAATTATACACAAAAACCTTCCGAAATAAATTATCTAAAGGATGGTGAAAACTGCATCAAAATCCGTTGCGAAGTTTAGAAGAACGAAGTGGTCACACGGACACGAAAAGAATAATCTTAATATATATAAATCTCGTGTCACAATGTTTGTCCTCAATGGACTCCTAAACCACTTAACCGATTATAATAAAATTCGCACACCATGTGCAGTTCGATCCAACTTGAGAGATAGGATAGTTTAAATCTCAATTTATAGCCGCAATTTTAATTTATTGCTAATTAGGGCTACCCATGCGAAGCTGGGACGGGCAGCTAGTAGTTATAGAAGATAATCTACGTAACAAAAACCGGCCAAGTGCGAGTCGGATTCATACACGAAGGGTTCCGTATCACCGTACAATATGTTACTAAAAACACGTTCCTTGGATGCCATTTTCAAACTTTTATTGGTTGAATACGAGGCTTTGGATACTCTTGTATGGGTGTATTTTATGTTTTTATAGCGGCAATAGAAATACACAACCTGTGAAAATTTCAACCATCTACCTATTACCTTTCATGAGATACAACTCGCTAACAGATATACGGAAAGTGGAGGCTTAGTAATAGGGTTCGCAACCTTCAGGTACGGAACCCTAAAAATTAAATGATGTTCATTGGTAAGAGCATAACTTCAGAACGGCCGGACCAACTATGCAAATTTTTGTTTAAAAAGGTTCGTTTAAAGTCCACTCCAGTTCTTACGGAATAAAATATCGAAAAAATCCCGGCAAAATTTGTGCATTTTCTATGGAATTTTGTATGAATTATTGAAATTTGTACAGGACAACGTCTACAAAAGACGATGTATATTAAGTAACCTAATCCACTTAACTGTTCTTAAAGAGTTCTAAAAAAAGGTTGTAAGAAATCGACACGTGTTTCACCTCTCAACGAGGCATCCTTAGGATGACGATTAACTTGTTGCGAACCCGGACACGAGATATTGCCACGACAAGCGCCGAACGCAAAGTCATTTTGCGCTCGGTGGTTGTCGCGTTCGCAACAAGTCAATCGTCATCCTGAGGATGCCTCGTTGAGAGGTGAAACACGTGTCGATTTCTTAAAGGGTTCTTTAGGACTCTTTAGGAACAGTTAAGTGAATTAGGTTACTAAATATATATCTCTGTCTTTGTAGTTTATAATGGATTTCCACAACGTCACTCCTGAGTCAATTAACCAGGACAACGTCTGTCTAATCAGCTAGTATAGATATATAAAAGAAAACGTAAAGCGCTTACGCTTTACGTTTTCTTCTTTCTTCTTTCGTTTTCTTCCTTCTGTCATCGTGTGCTAAGGCACACAGAAATGCACTCAATATCCTTTATGTTCATGCCTCAACGTTTTGTAGCGATAGCGGGTATTGTTAGTACGTATGCTGCCGTCGTCGCGCCCGAGCTTTGTGTCATCGATATTATTCAGCCAAAATATTTTCTAATGATCAAAGGCTTCCCATAATGAGCAGAGCTGTCCTATGACATAATATTTTATGCCTCTCGTACCTAGACACTGAAACTAACTCTAAGTAGGTATCGTATCTTTGTAATCGTGCTTGCATGTTTAATCAAAGGATTTAACAACAAACAAAAGCACAAAGGTAGTGCAAAAATTCGGTGCATTCTCCTGTTTATCAATATTGTTTGAAGTGAAAACTTCTTTAGCGGCGTTGTGCACTTTTTTTGGGTTGCCTAGCAACCGACAAAGTAAATATTATCAAAATAAATACTCTTTGACATTAGGTAAAGATTGCGAGGTAAAAAAATTTCCCCTTATTGATGGGCAAAAAAAAAGCAGTCAAAACATATTTCATGAAAAGTGTTTATTCAAAAATGCACAACGTTAGTTAATGTTCAAGTTTTCACTTCTGCCGGCACTTCCGGAGTGCAACCCGTTGTTTTTTTTTTATAAAATTACGTACAGGCTACTGCTCAATTATGAATACATTTACAACACAATATTCTGTTCAACTAGGTACTTCTCTCTTCACTTTCGTGCTTTTTGGTAAGATATTATATTTTCTATTAATTTCTCTCTTTGAAGCTTTGAGAAACAAAAAAACCGGCCAAGTTCAAATAAATCTGTTTCTACGTTCCAAATGTAATGTTTTTAACGCACTTAAAAAGCTGTGTTACTGTACAAAAGCAGGCAGTATTAATCAATCCCCAGTCATGGTGGCGAATGCTTGGCACTCCATGTTTCCACGTCGCGCTGTAATTTATGTCCTCCTGATAGTGCTGCGAAATGCTTGTTTTCATAATATTTTTTCATTTTATTAACTAGTACATTACGTGTAGTGAAAATAAGCTGTTTAGAAGTAATTAAACACGACGGTACTTACTTGTTATAAATTTTATGGTGTTGGTTATGAGGTTGCATCGGAAAAGATTTATGGGATATAACTATAAGTATTGTTTACTGAGAGAGACTAAAAGTGACACAACTATTTTAAGTTTTACTGAGTTTTTATTTATTTACATATAAAGTTACTATTTCTAAAACTAATATATAATTAGGTATATATTATGTACAGTCAAGGGTCATAAATTGTGAAGCACCGGAATGTTTATATTTGCCTGCACGCCAGGTCTGCGCCTATCTCTGTGTGTGTGATGTTTCAATGCAGACAATAACACGCACACAGTATAACTACGAACGGGCGATGTTGGTTGGTCGGATGGATGTGTGGTTAACACTAAATAAAGTATACCTACTTATACTTGTTTTCCTATTTAAAAGCAATGCTTAAATTCAACATAATAGTTGAATGAAGCGATGGCAGGATCGCACGAGTAGGTCGGAATAATTGTGTGTGCATGAGAAAGGCGAAGGTTCGAACCTCAGTGCGAGCTCTCGACTCTTTTTGTTTTATTTTGTTTTCGTGTCAGAGTTCAATTATTTGAATATCATTAATTTACATTGGCTATAGGTTACGGAAGGTATAAATAAAGTAAATAGATAAAATAAGTAATTTAATAAAATAAAAAATACAGTTTTTCATAGAAACATAAATATTTATGTTATTATTTTAAAACATACACGTATTAAGAACGATATAACAAACGTTGACAATAAATAAATTTATAATTTGTTTGTAAATAATTTTTGGTTGCTAATAATATTGGATGTTACCTATTGTTTATTGAGGTTATAGCTTAATTTATTCATTTTCTCAAGGAAAAGAAGATTGAAACTTAACCTCAATCCTGTAATCTTACAATTATAAACTAACTTATTTCTATTATGGCCAGTGGATCCCCTGAATTCCCCTGATAACATTTAATATTACTTACTTTTTTTTTCTGATCGAGACATCTTTCATTTCGTGCTTCCAATCTTTGCACTATTAAACCCATACATTTTCTATAAGGTTTAGATCAGGGGATCGCGCTGGTCACGGAATAACTTTAACATCTAAATACGGACTAAACCCACTCACGAAGTCTCGAACAATACTTATTGGCACCATGAATCGGACAATTATCTTGAACAAAATAAAGTTCACCAATTTCATACACTGGATAAACATTGCGCACACTGTAGGTAGCATTATGTCGATCAAAACCTCGACGTAGTTGGAGCTGTTGGGCCGCGTCGGTATAAATTCAAACTCACTCGGCCCTTGAGGACTAATCCACCCCCACATATTCACACTTATTCTTCCTGACTCCGTATTATTTATAATGTTATTGTCAGACCTCCGTGTATTGTCTGTGCGCCACAAAGGAAGTCTTCCTTTTAGACACGATTTGAAAGTCTTCTCGTCAGTAAATATAGTAGTCTCCCAATCAAAGTCTAAATATTCCCGGGCAAAACGTAACCGTTCATCCTTATGCCTTTGCGTTAAAAAGTTGCGAATTCTTCAGCAAATCTTCTTGTTGGTATAACACCATTCGTTTAAGATTCACCACCCATAAAGCGTCGCTGAGTCACTTACACGGCTCTTCAGACTTCCCTCTTCTTCAAATCTTTTCACCCAACGTCTCACAGTGTTTCTCTAAAAATAAATAAATCCTTATTACTCATTTTGAACCACCACTTAAGAGATTAACAAATAGAATAAATCACAACAAAATAACTTACACATAAGTAAACCGCTTTCATTGGACATTTTTGATAAAAATTAAACCCATTGACATGCAAGGCTACAATATTCGCCCTGGCTTCATCATTTATATTTAATTGCATTTTGAATAAAATCTTTAAACTAAAAACACTAATAGCAATAACACAAACGCCCGTAACTAAGTTCACCATATAACAACGTCTGTTAGAGTCAACAAGAAGTAGGTTTTAAAGTACCTATGAAACCTCTTTTTATAGCTTTGTATTTACTTTTCTTAATTTGAAATATTTTATATCTTCTTTTGTTTCTTCTTTTTTCTTGTGTTGTGTCATCTCATGTATGCACTAACTAACTAACTAAATAAATATTTTATGATATTTCAATATTTTGTTTGCTTATATCTAACAAAAATTGGTGCCGAAACCAGGGAAGTTTGTGCGCGAGTTTTTATTTTCCAGTGCCTAATTTATATTAGTGTAAACGTTGTGCGCCGATTGTTGTGTTCCTATTTTGTACATACAAAATTGTGTGCGATTCGACCCATGGAATATCGCCTTATGAAGCACAGCTAAGTACAATACTAACCTGCAATATTAATATCAATGTCAACGGAGAGTGATACTTATTTTTCCGATCGCTCCTCCACGTCTGCTACTATAATGGCAGAAAATATAACTAAGAAGCTCCGCATTGAACGCGGACTGCGAAAGGCGGCCATAACGCGTCTAGAAAAATATTTCGAAGCTCATACCATTGAGGAGCTTGACTATGAAGACGTCGCCTTTCGTCAGGCACAATTAGAAAAAGCTTACGAGCAATATCAGGCCGTAGAAATGGAGCTTTTAGTGCAGGACGACGAGCCTGACTCTGACGAGGTCGACGACCGCGTCACACAGCTTTCAATAAATATTGAAAAATTAAAGAAAAAATTACTAAAACCTTCGCAGGACTCTCACTTGCAGGGCTCATCTGATCAATACAGAACGACGCATTTGCCGAGCATTGATATCCAAACGTTCGATGGAAAAGATATTGCTTGTTACAAGCCATTCATGGACCTCTTCACGGCGATAATACACTCAGATAAAAGGCTGTCTGATGTTCAAAAGCTTTTTTATTTAAAGAAATATATTAAGGGAGAACCACTTACACTGATAGACAACTTGCCGCTGACCAACGAATCCTACGACTCTGCTGTCAAGATCTTAGAGACACGCTACAACAATCCGATGCTGCTCGTCAACAACCACATAACGTCGATACTCGATTTGCCGGCAATTCACCGAGGTACGGCACAACAGCTACGAGATTTGGTGGCGCAGATTCGGCAGCAGAACTCTGCCCTTAAGAATATGAAGGAGCCCGTCGACTACTGGGATTCAATCTTAGTTTGCATAATATCCCGCAAGCTTGATCCATTGACCGTCAGGCTATTTCACGCAGACAGGGATATGGGAAGTATGCCTACAATAAATGAACTATTGATATTTTTAGATAAGAGGGCAATGTCCCTGGAGGTAAGCCCATCTTTTGTAAATAGTAAGAGCAAGGTTGTTAATTTCTCTAAGATTTCCGAAGCGTCAAAGTGTAAACTGTGTGGTCAATCTCACAAATTATTTAAATGCCCTAAATTTATTTTAATGTCGATAAATGAGCGTTTAGAATATGTAAAAGATAATAACTTTTGTAAAATATGTTTATGTTCCCATGCTAGCAAGTGTCGTTTTCATTTTAAATGTACAGTATGTGCCTCTAAAATCCATAATACTTTAATACATCATGATGAGCACAGGTCTGTGCCGAGTGATGCTCAGGCACATCAACACCAAGAGCAGATATCGCAACCTGAGGTAAGTTTGCATTCGTCCAAGCAATCAAGTACTAATGTGCTCTTACCTACTGTAAAGGTTTTAGTTTCAGACTCACAAAAAAATAAATATATAGTGCGTGCATTGTTAGACTGTGGCAGTCAAACATCTTTTTGTACAAACACTTTAGTTAATAAGCTGGGCATCCCAACATACACGCAACAACATAATGTTGTGGCATTTGGGGGTCAGCCAATACATAAAATTGATAAAGCTGTCAATTTAACATTACATTCTATGACAGAAAACTTTAATATTTCTGTCACATGTTCTGTAGTAGATAAGGTCACAGGGAAGTTGCCACAAAGGTCAATAAACTTATCAAGGTTCAAAATACCTAAACATGTGACACTTGCTGATACTGAATTCTATATTCCAGGTGAAATAACACTACTGTTAGCTGCTGACATTTTCTTTCGAGTTATAAAAGATGGAAAAGGAAGTCCAGAGGATCCGATACTGCTCAATACCCGGTTTGGATACGTCATTTCAGGTGACTTCTTTCCATCTTTTACTCATAAGTCCGTTGCTATGCATCTTGTAGAGCACACTCCTGGTCTTGAGTCTCTAGTCAGTAAGTTCTGGGAGACAGAAAAGGTCCCAGAGCTTTATTCTGAAAAACTACCTGAGCTAGAATATTGTGAAAAAATATTTCACGAATCAGTTACTTTAAATAATAATCGTTTTGAGGTTAAATTACCTCTAAAAATAGATGTAAAACAAATTAATACTTCAGAGTCATTTAGTATAATTGCACTGCAGCGTTTTTATAATTTAGAGAAACGTTTTGCTAAGGAAGATTTATATCGCTCCTTGTACATTGACTTTATTAATGAATATCTTGAACTGGGACATGCAAAGGTAATTGATGTCAACACGTGTTCACCTAATGAGCAACCTTTGTATTTCCTCCCGCATCACGCAGTTTTACGAACTGACAAGAAAACAAATAAATTACGTGTCGTTTTTTATGGCAGTGCAAAGATTAAAGGTAGCGTTAGTTTAAATGATATATTATGCAACGGGCCTGTTAATCAAAAGCAATTATTTGAAATATTAATTTTATTTCGCACATATAAGTATATAATTATGTCTGATATTCGTCATATGTACAGACAGATTAATGTGCACCCCGATCAGAGGGCTCTCCAAAATATACTATGGCGCGAAAGTCCAGATAAAGAATTACTATGTTTACAATTAAAAACAATAACTTATGGTTTAACAAGTTCTGCCTATTTAGCAATACAATGTCTGATTGAACTGGCCAACACTTATGAGGCTCAGTATCCATTAGCTTCAAGGGCTATATTACATAATTCCTATTGTGATGACATCATTACCGGTGCAAACAGCTTTCAAGACGCTATGCAGTTAAGAAAAGAACTAACTGATCTTCTGCAATTAGGAAGTTTTGATTTGCATAAATGGTGTTCCAATGAAAAGAGTTTACTGTCAGATTTACCAGTAGATAAGTTGGTTTTTGAACAGAGAGACTTGGACCGGGAGTGTCTCATAACAAAAGCACTTGGTCTTTTGTACGAGCCCATGGAAGACATATTGAAACTCAGTGGTAACGCAGTGTCTTCACCAAAAGATCCCGTTGTCCCTACAAAACGATCGGTATTGAGCGCAGTCAGTAGGCTGTTTGATCCTCTGGGTTTCGCTGGCCCGCTGATAGTTAGAGCCAAGTTATTACTGCAACAAATCTGGCAATGTAACTTAGACTGGGATCAGCCACTTCCTGTTGAATTAGCAAAAACATGGCAACAGTTTCATTTAGAGATCTCTACTATGTCTGATATTAAGGTAAAGCGTTATTTGCACATGTTCGAATCTGATGAAACTGAGTTAATTGGGTATAGTGATGCATCTATGACTGCTTATGGCTGTTGTATATATGTAAAGGTAAAAGTAGATGGTAAATATCATGTATACTTATTATGTTCAAAGTCGCGTATCGCTCCCTTACATTCAAAGTTAACTGTGCCGAAGCTAGAAGTAAATGGCGCATTATTACTAGCTAAACTTGTACATAAAATTTCCAATTTACTTCCAAATGTTAAAAAAAATAATCTATTTTGTGATTCTAAAATAGTATTAGGTTGGTTAAGTTCTTCTAATAGCATTAAGTTACCTGCTTATATGGGTAATCGAGTAAATGAAATTTCTAAGTTTACAAATAGTATGTTATGGCTATACACACCTGGATCATGTAATCCAGCAGATATCTTATCCAGAGGCTGTGATCCACATAGCCTATGTGAAAATAAAATGTGGTGGCACGGACCAGATTTTTTACAAAATTGTAACAATTATAATTTTTACTTATCGAAAATAGAGTCTCCTTTAATTAATACGGAACAACAAGAGAACTCTGATATGTACATAAATACTACTCAACATTCTATTCTCCCGGATAAGCATAATAATTTGTTACCAATATTCACTAAATTCTCTAGTTTCAATAAATGTGTATTTGTTATGTCATACATTCTAAGGTTTATAAATAAATGTAAAAAGTTACCGGTAAATACTGGAAGCCTCTCTGCTCAAGAAATCAGAGATGCCATTCAAACTTTAATAAGAGGTGTTCAACTTCAATATTTTTCAGAAGAGTTAAAATGCTTAGAGAATAATAAGGAAATTAAATCAAATTTAAAATCCTTAAATCCTTTTATTGATAAAAATTATATGCTAAGAGTAGGTGGACGCTTAACAAATGCAGATCTGCCCTTCGCAAAGAAGTTTCCAGTCATTCTTCCAAAGAAATGTTATCTTACTCAAATAATAATAAGAAATGAACATTTGAATTTGTTACATGGAGGCTTAAAGCTTGTTATGAGTAGTTTGTCTCAAAAATATTACATTATAAACTCGGTTCGAGAAATAAAAAGTGTTATACATAAATGTTTGGTATGTCACAGATATAGGGCTAAAACAGCTTCTCAGCTGATGGGATCCTTGCCTAAAGACAGAATCTCGCCTTCTAGGGCTTTTGAAAAGGTTGGAGTTGACTACTGTGGACCATTTGACGTCAAACAATCAACTATACGCCGAAGTATTATATCCAAAGGATATGTGGTCGTGTTTGTTTGCTTTTCCACCAAGGCTGTACACATCGAAGTAGTCACTGACATGACTACTGAAACCTTTCTGGCGGCTTTAAAGCGATTCATAGCTCGCCGTGGACTCCCATCAGATATATACTGTGATAATGCCACAAATTTTAAAGGAGCTAAAAATACATTGAACGAGCTTTATAAGCTACACAATAGTAAAACCTTTCAAGATGCGATTCATAGTTATGCTTCCGTTAAAGGTATTCAATTTCATTTTATACCCGCTTATAGTCCAAATCATGGTGGTCTATGGGAAGCGGCAGTCAAATCTGCCAAGTATCATTTTAAAAGAATAGCTGGCTCAAAAATATTTACCTATGAGCAATTAAATACAGTTATGGCAGAGATAGAGAGTATATTAAATTCTCGCCCACTTACCCCTCTTTCGCAAGATCATAATGATTTTTCATTTTTGACTCCAGGTCATTTTTTAATTGGTAGTTCTCTGACATCCTATCCTCACCCAGATATAACAGAGGTCCCTTCAAATCGACTTCGTTTTTGGAGATCTTGTGAACAAGCACGGCAGCATTTTTGGAAGGCATGGTCAAATGACTATTTATCGTTCTTGAATAATAGAAATAAGTGGCAAAAAGAACTATCAAATCTTAAGGAAAATATGGTAGTGTTGCTTAAAAACCCAAACACTCCACCTCTTCACTGGCCTTTGGGCAGAATAACAAAAATATTTCCAGCTTCCGATAACAAGGTTCGAGTTGTTGAAATTCGAACAGCTGACAGTAAAATGCATCTGCGGGCTGTTTCTAAATTAATCATATTACCTATCTTAATATATATAAATCTCGTGTCACAATGTTTGTCCTCAATGGACTCCTAAACCACTTAACCGATTATAATAAAATTCGCACACCATGTGCAGTTCGATCCAACTTGAGAGATAGGATAGTTTAAATCTCAAATTATAGTCGCAATTTTAATTTATTGCAAATTAGGGCTACCCATGCGAAGCTGGGACGGGCAGCTAGTTGATATATAATAATTTTTAGCACAATTTATTTATTTATTTTTGTCACAAATTGACAGATTTATTTTATTTTTCTGGCCTGGCAATTTTGTTAGAGTCAACAAGAAGTAGGTTTTAAAGTACCTATGAAACCTCTTTTTATAGCTTTGTATTTACTTTTCTTAATTTGAAATATTTTATATCTTCTTTTGTTTCTTCTTTTTTCTTGTGTTGTGTCATCTCATGTATGCACTAACTAACTAACTAAATAAATATTTTATGATATTTCAATATTTTGTTTGCTTATATCTAACAACGTCATACGAATTAATTACAGCCAGTAAATAAATTTTGTTTCAAATCTACCCTCAATTTTTATGTTATTTATGTTGACTAGTTTAAAATTTTGTATTAATGATACTTACTCATTCCTCGACATTCGCTGTCTTCTTCTAATTGCTATAATCAGAAAAAGACAACGGGGCGTGATAAGCCTACGAACTAAGGAAAACTGTTACCTATATACCGCGCTCTTTCTATTTGGTTCATGATGAGAGAGTGCAATACGGGTGTGTATGTGTATGTGTGGAATGCCTTATTAGAAGAAGGTCTCAAGTGCGACGAGTTACGATGCGATAACTTTGTAAAACTGGTAATGCACTAATGACCCATACTGTTCAAGGATGTAAAGGACAAAAATAAATAAAGGGAAGAGATCATTGGACATCAAAAAATTCGTCCGCATCGCTGTCAGCGGGAAAAGTGCCCAAAAGGCTGCCAGTGTTGCCACGTTGGATGGCAATACTGAATCTCGAACCTAAAAATTGGCCAGCCTTCTGTTCACGTGAAGACTCGACCAACCTCTCGTCTTGACTCGTCCCGAAACACTGGACACAACTGTTATGTATTGTTTATTGTATTGCAATTTCTCGTAGGTCACCTCTACTTTAAATATCCCTCTCATACCACACATGAATTAAACAAGGGTTTATATCACAGTTATAGTTTTTTTTTTTTTTATATAATATTTTATGTTGTACTTACATATTATTAATTAAATATACCAAATTTTCATCCCAAGTTGAAAACGACAAATCCAAATCAAGCAAGGGGGAGTTCCACGCCCCAAATTCGTTCTTACAAATCAGATTGATAAAATAGCCATATTTATCGCTTCACTTATTTATCGATATCGCTTCACTTAGTATCGATATAGCTTCAGGGATAAATAAAATTCAATAGGAAAGTCACAAGTCGCAACATATGGCCTGAAGCGAAATGTCGGACGGTGAAATTCAATCGCTTGAAAGCTTCCACTGTATGTAAGTAGTAGCAATAGTGTGAAATTTAAAGCAATGGATGTTTGAACGAAAGGACTTTTTAAAACTCTTTAATTTTCCTACAATTTGTTAAGTTACTCGACTATGACTATCCATTTAAAAACCAGTTTCAGGCATTAGTTTTGTCTGGTATTTCTGCTGAACTGGGCACACATTCCTGCAAATTTCTTACTTCGCACTTTACATTCATTTTTTTTTCTGCTGTAAGTTATATGGTTGATTTTTAGTCTGTGCTAGCCTAGTGCTGTGTGACCGTCAGACTGCTAAGTCATAGGTTTCGAACACAAGACACGCACCTCTGACCTTTCGTATTTACGTGTGTACAATAAAACGGTGAAGGAAAACATCGTGAGGAAACCGGCATGCCTGAGAGATGTTTCTCGACGGTATGTGAAGCTACTCGTAAGTTAAAGACCCATGGGAGGCTTTAAAACTCTGCCACCAGGTTAGTCACTAACCACACGAAAAATAATGAAAGCGTAAACGGAATTCCCAAAATAAAAGATATTACCGGTCAATATGAGTTACGAAACAATACTTCAAGTTACTTACATCTCAATAGAAAATACTGCCAATAATACCAATAGATATCCAACATCAGTAAGCCAAACAATTCCATACGAACTCATATCAATTCATAAAAATAACGAACTGCTTTCCAACTTCCTAACTTGTTCTCAACATAATTTGGTCACAAAGTATTTATCCTGCAACTTATGTGGATAGAACGTCGAGCTCGTCCACTCAATCCTTCAACCAGAAACAAACAGATTGCAAGTTCCGAATTCACAAGACTTTGGCAAGGTGTTAGGACTTTACGAAGGATTTCGGGTAACTTCGTTGACTAACTAGGTTCTAATTGAAGATGTAGGGCGGTTTGAGAGAATCTTGATTGAATCTCAAGACATTGAGGTAAATTTTGGTGGACTGGCATTGATATAAGGGATGCTCAAGTCAACACGGAGTGTCTGAAAAAGGTATTTCCAATACGAGTTCACGAGAAAGTAGGCCTATTTGTTGAAATAATTACCTCAATTTTTAAAAAGATCGCGGTGACTATTCGTATCGACACGGCACCTACAACAGACAGCACCGCGACAATCACTTAGGGTCTCGTCAATAAGTGTGTTTGTGTGAGTGTGCCATTTCGAAAGCTTACTATGTAGTTTCTGTACTGTCCATATTTATACTGTGACGATGTTCTCCGGTGCATTCCACTGGAAATTCCGGAGCATCCTCACATCTGGTTAGGACGGTAACCGAGGTGAATTTAGCCAGTTGGATTCAGATGACCCCTCGCCGTACCCTGGGTGACGAGTAACCATGAAGATTTTCTAACGAAAAAGACGGGTTTTTCAATTTAGTGAGACGCAGGCAAAAATAGTTATAGACTTAAAATTACCCTCTGTTGAGAATAAAGTAGTACTTAAGGCGACGATAATCGATTTTTAATGATTTTATGCTGAAGATCACGTTTAAATGAGTAATGTTAATGATTTGCAAAAAAATATATGTTAAATTAGAGCTTTTTTTTAATAACATAATATAGGAATATTTTAAATTATGTTTATATTACCTACATAATAAAATTAATTTGTAAAGTTATGTGTAACGCGGATAAAAACTGAGAATCACGCAAAATCTATCAAGCATATTTTTCTGAAGCCTTCACCATTTTAAAGATAATTTGATTATTGATCTTTTATTATATGTGTTTTATTAAAATACCGTTTGTTTTATGTATGTCGCCGCGAAAGCGTCTACCTGTAAAGATTATAACATTAATCTTATGCGTAACTATTTATTATAATTGTTCTTCAGTGGTTGGTCCTGCCCTCTATGGGTTTTGCAATATTACTACAACCAGTTGCATGTACAACTCAAACATCTGAAAACGCTATTGATTTCTTTGAGATCAAACGCCATCTGTTGGCACCATGTGAACTCATAGCCAATATAATGTGGCTATGTATGACTGGGAAAGAAACTATTAAACTAATTTCGATGTTGAAGCTAAAACTAAAGTTAAAATTAAAAGGAAACATTTATTTAATGAACTTTGGGTTTTTAGTAATACGTATTAACAAGTGGTTATTTGACATAGTAAATTTGTTTATGACAAAGCACTACCTAATGTCACCAAGATGGCGCGATTTGCGAATATTATGATCAATAACTGAATGTAATAATTTAATACGAGAACTGAATAAGTTTCAATAATAGAAAACCAACTATAAAGTAATAAGATTATTTTACACTGCAATTTACGAATGAATATCTGTTGTTTGATTAAATTCCTTGAATCACAGGAAGTATTGTAAAAATAGTAATAGTGAAGTTGTAGAAAGTAATAAAGCTTCTAATTTAACTTTCATTCTGAATAACCTTTGTATTTGTGAATATTAGCATTGTTTAATTATAAAAGAATTAACAGATAAGCATTTTAGCATTGTTTGTAAGTTTTATTGAACAAACTAAGTAATAAGGTTTTGAATTCGAATACGCGGTACTTCCGCCGATTTTGAGAAAGAATTCACACACGCAATGGCGGGCGTGATTATTAGAAATGACAAGAAAAAGTTGTGTTAATGCGTTAGAAAGGACTGAAGTTGTAATTGTCGAACTGTAACGTAAATGTTTTATTTAAAAGAGTGTCCGTGGAGTTTCTTGCCCGTTCTTCTCCATCAGGAACCTACTTCGTTTTGGAATGGGCGCTTAGCTTCAATTTAACTCAAACTGAATGACTTAATTAAATGAGCCTTTATAAGTGATAATAAATTCAAAAGTGCGTGTAAATGTTATAGTTGAAATAAATGCTTTGAGTTTGAGTTAAGACTTGTGTGTGATTGAAAACCAACTACATACCTACCTATATCTACCATCAACGAAAAATTACACCAGAGACTGGTCAGAAACAGCATAGGATATACACCCTATCGTGTTATGTATAATAAATTAATAATGCGTCTAATTTGGGACAGCGCTCCTTGACGGGCGAGTCTTATTACTGGCTGGACGTACGACGCGTTGCGTGAGCTCAGTACAGAACACGCAAGCTAACCACTCAAGGTCACTGGCACATATCTGCGTCTTAAATTACATTTTCAAGTCTGTCCATACTACCGTTATCACTAGCATTAGTATGAAAATGTTTCTGTTATATTACATACTGAGCAAATGTTTCTGTTATTTTACATACTGAGCAAATGTTTCTGTTATTTTACATACTGAGCAAATGTTTCTGTTATTTTACATACTGAGCAAATGTTTCTGTTATTTTACATACGGAGCAAATGTTTCTGTTATTTTACATACGGAGCAAATGTTTCTGTTATTTTACATACGGAGCAAATGTTTCTGTTATTTTACATACGGAGCAAATGTTTCTGTTATTTTACATACTGAGCAAATGTTTCTGTTATTTTACATACGGAGCAAATGTTTCTGTTATTTTACATACGGAGCAAATGTTTCTGTTATTTTACATACGGAGCAAATGTTTCTGTTATTTTACATACGGAGCAAATGTTTCTGTTATTTTACATACGGAGCAAATGTTTCTGTTATTTTACATACTGAGCAAATGCTGACGACTCCAATTAATATCATAACCCACATATTTCATTATGATATTCAGATTATGAAGGAGCTCATGGCTAAGTAATAACAGCCGCTCGGGTCGATCCATCCGGTTAAGCTACGCTTGCCGGGGTTGGTCAATGGATGGAAAACCATCTTTATGTATGAAATGAAATTGTTTATTCTGTAAATAGGATATCTGAATTACTTTTACACGACATATAAAAAAATATTTAAATAATTTAGATGAGGTCGGCGTTTCCTATCCTACTCGATTACTACTACTCTGAGAAGAAAGGCCGAAACAAACTCAGAGGTCGTAGTCTTGGTCAAGCCATATGAGAAATAAGTAGATTAGTGTCTGAAATGGTCTTTTGAGACTCCGAGATACCGAGACTCCTTCGTCGCTCGGAAAGCACGTTAAGCCGTTGGTCCCGGCTATCATTCATGGATCTTTGACAGTCGTTACGACTCGTCAGAAGCCAGCAAAAACTGACACCAGGCTTACCAAGGGGTATCGTATTACGCATTTACTAGGTTGTGGAGGTCAGATAGGCAGTCGCTCCATGTAAAATACTGGTATTCAGCTGCATCCGGTTAGACTGGAAGCCGACCCGAACTTAGTTGGGAAAAGGCTAGGCAGATTAATTGAGATTATGAAGGACCCTATCCAGCGGTAGAATTTTCCATGCTGATTTTACAGTCACTTCTAATTTTCACAGGATGAAAAAGGTTTTTCCTTTCATTTCGAGTAATCCAATCTGTAAAGCGTTACTCCCTTCCGCTTCTAGTTCTGTACTGTATAAAATACACATCTCGTTAACATTGATTGAAGCTCAGTTTTTTCTCTCAATGTAAAAGCTTCTATAAAGTACCGTATGTTGATGTACTTGTATTTGTATATGTGCAAATCTATTATTTAGATGTACTGTGTGGAATCGTGAGAGAGATTTTGGAACTTGTGGTTTTAATTTTATAGAAATTTGGCTAAGTAATTGGCTAAGTAATTGGCCTCACGGGTCGACCTTCAAGGTTAAACAACGCTTGCAAGGTTGGTCCGTGTGACCCTGCATTACATACCGAGACCCCTCCTCGCCTCGAAAAGCACGTTAAGCTGTGGGTCCTAGCTGTCTCGGGTAGTCAGTCAGAAGAACGAAAGTCTGACAAAAAGTCTTAGCCCGCAACTAGCTTCTCCATCTGACTATTATTAACCCTACAACATGCACAATTCTTCTCTAGCTCATGTTAACCACCACAAAATAACTAAGTAGATATAGAACTGTGGTTCTTCCCTAAAATAGTCAACAAAATGTAAAATAATTATTATTATACAAAACAATTTTGTAATATGAATGCTCAATCTTGTTTCTATTTTTTTTCAAATGTCATCATTTGTTTTCTCTATTTTTATTTTTATCATGTTTACATCTTGTTATAATTATATGCATTCTGTGGTCTCCTTTAATTGAAGGAGCACACGTAAAAGAGTATATTATGTGTATCCTTTACTGGAGATCCCAAATAAATATATTAACACGAGTGAAGTAAGTGTACATACTCAAAATTCAAAAGTCATTTATTGTAACTAGGCTGAGAATGAACACTTTTCGAACGTCAAAATTACATAAGACAGCCCCCAAAAACGCCCGCCCTTCACCACTTCCTATTGCTTTAGCTGGGACTGGGACTGGGAAAAGAAGTGGCGCAACAAACTCCCCAGCAGAACACCCTGTGTGTAAAGCTTGGGTTCTCTAGGAAAGCGGTTCCGTCAAATTATAACGGCCGTCATGAAAATTTGACATTTTCAACGCAGTATTTGACAAAAAACGCTATGTATTTGGACAGCCGTATTTGTGTGACCATTTACCGCTTTTTTAGAAATCCGAAGCTTAAGTGGCAGGTTAGCACACTACATGATTTAATACTGTAAAGCTAATATTATTGCAAAGCAATTTTACGTGGCTATTTAAGTTTACGTTAGCTATTTACGTTTACGTTTTCTACTACGAGTAAATTTTAAATTCCCCAGTTCGCGTGCGATACATGCACAATGGGTAATCAACATGCAAGACGTCACACAGCCAAACAACGTACCTACCTATTATACTAACAAGTACTTACTATTAATTAAATAACCCAAAATTTTATAGCCTTCCCAGAGATCATAATCGACGTAATTTACAACTTTTACTAGTTAACGACATCGTAAATAATAAATATTTAGTTGAGCGGCAAGGGGTAACTAAACATGTGGGCATTTGTTACTTTTATTGGTATTTTATGATAATCTATGGTTCAAAACTATCAGGTTGTGAAAAAAGTATTGTTATACGATGGCTAATCGATGGTTTATGGCATTGGTAGACAATGAATGGGGAAATTATGTAAAGGAAAATGATCCTATAAATGTATTGAACACAAAATTACTATGGATCAGTATCTACATAAAGTTAGTAATATCTGCTGTCCGCGACTCTTTTTTCTTTTTCTAAAATAAAATAACATCAGCTATCTGCCAGTGAAAGTCAAGCATCTCCCGTCAAAATCAGTGCTGCTGTTCCGGAGATTAGCCGGAACAAACAGACAGACCAAAATGAAATATAAATAATAAAATAAGTACCGTGTATACTTTCATAATTATGCATTTTGTAACAAACTTTTATTTTGACATTACAAACAGACACTTCAATATTAACGATTTAGTTTTTTTTTTTAATAACGTAACGTCTAGGAAACGGAATTTTTTAAGGAGGTATGACAACAAATTATCTTAATTTTATTCATTTGAAATTGGTTCACCTAAGAGACTTCGCTTTAAGGACCGATTTGTAAATGATTTCAAAGAATTAAGTTAATTCTTAATAATCTAGGATTAGTGAAAGACCTCAGACCGTATTAAGGTATCAGTTATCAGCTTATTGTACGTATTAGTACCCATAAGCTGGTATAAACCTAATACCGTCCCACGTAAGGTGTTATAGTCTACTTAAGATAGGGTTTACTGTTACTGAAGGAATAAATATGTGTACCTAAGTCATATGCAGATTGCAGATTACAAAATGTTTATTAAAGCTCTTATAGGTAGAAACTTGTAATTGGCTTTCTTATTTACTTTTACTACTGACTACTCCAATGTCTTAAAATTAAAATAAAATAAAGTTTAGAAACGTGCCGCCTCGATAAGGGGTAGGGGAAGGGAGAAGGGGAGGGTTAATAAATCCCCCACTCCCCCCAAGTAGAGATACATAATGTTTTTATATTTTTTTAAAATTATATGACATAAATCTCATTTCAAAAACATTGATAAATGAAATGTAGAGGTAGGTTTCTTATTTACTTTTACTACTAGTCAGTAATAGTAAATATCGATTGTATTAGCTGTAGGTTTTCTTAAAATTAATAAAATAAAATAAAGTTTAGAAACGTGCCGCCTCGATAAGGGGTAGGGGTGGGGAGATGGGAATGGTTATTAAATCCCCCACTCCCCGCTGGTAGAGATATATTTTTATTTAAACGATTTTTAATATGTCATAAATCTCATTTAATAAACATTGATTAATTAAATGTAGAGGGAAGTAGAACGCCGGAGAGAGGAAGAGGGCAAGTCATCTACCCACTAGTAACAGGGCACACATTTTAAAGGTCAATGTCAATCGTCTCTATTGCAAGGTCATTTTTTGTTTTTAATAATTATGGTAAATATAACTAGATGACTTGTCTCACAAAAAAGTGCGCGTAGAGAATGCAAGCACAGGGTTGCAACCGACACATCAGTGGACTGTTCATATCAGAATACTGTAGAAATTCTATAGACTTATTCAAGCTTTAACCCCTTGCACAAGTACACAAGTACAAAACTTGCAAGCAGTAAAGGGTAACAAGTCGCAATGCGTATGACAGTCCTATCGTAATCGGACTATATTTGGGCCATGAACCAGAACAGAATCTTCGCATCATCGTCATTCGGTTGAGACAGAATATTATGGAAAGTGCCTAAATCAAGTCTATTTAACCTCTTTGGGTTTGGAACGGTTTGAGGTCTTGACCCCAAATAGATAATTTCTAACAGAAACAATTAACGATCACAGTTCATCAATAGTGATGTAAGTCTTCCACAACTTACTTCATAATCCATACAATTAGGCGAGTTACTTTTTTTCATCATGAACGCAAACTTAATATTATTACACGGAATGTGTCCAGATCGGAGTCTATGAACGAATAACATTAAAACAAGAAGAAAATCTTCCACAAATATCTCCAAAAACTGACCTGTCACTTATCCACTTTTCCCTTTGCACATATTTGTCGGGTGCCACTCGACCCCGTTACTGGTGGCGTGTGAAACAAACGTTAGAGTCACCCCATGTTTTAATTTTCTCGTATCGCACATATGCTGCCTCACTGCTTGTACCGTTCACACGAGTATTCGTTTTATGGGAATGTTCATTTTGTAGTTTTGAGGAATTTCGATAAAATTTAAATTGCTTTACATGTTTAATAAACAGATATTTATTGATTGTAGAACATGGTAACGTTCTAGAATGGAAAAGGATCTAACAAAGATTGTATCTTTTGTTACCATATTACTATTTAATCAGTCGACAGTATAGTTTACAACAATGCTCTCTGAAGCAATTTATTAATAAAAAGTTTTTATTTTTCACATTTTAGTTGTGGTACCTACCTCACACAAACTCGAATAATACTAACATGCTAAGTAAATAGAAATGACAGGAACTTAATCATCATGTCATGGATGACACGATGATAAGTTCCTGTCATTGAAATGAAATGAAATGAAATTTTTTATTCTTTTTTTTTTTTTTTTTTTTTTTTTTTTGTTATTCCCACTTAGGCTATGTGGACATAGACTAATTATTGGACAAAATACGTATTATTGAACCTAACTCAAAAACTAAAGTAAATCCCTCCAAGTAAAGGGAATCGGAATAATTTAAATTGTGTATTTTTGTTTTAACTTTAATGTTTTGTCTTTATGTTATGTTACTTTATAATTAATACTTTTCGACAAAATGTAAAATTGTTAGTAAAATAAATAAATTAAAAAAAGTTCATAAAATTTATATGGGACTGCCATGAGAGCATAATACCCTTTCAACCTAAAAACAATTTTCAAAATCGGTCCAAAATTGACGGGGAAATCGGTAGACATGCATTAAAAAAAACATACGCTACGAACATAGAATCTCCTCTTTCAATATGTAAGTTTAATGTAGTACTTGTATTTAATTAGCTTATTGCATAATGATTCCATCGACATAAGGTTTATAAGCAGCTCCCATACAAAACTTTGAAGATATTGTCTTTTTAATGTGAAGTGGTCCCGTAGGTTATCGGGTTACTTAATTTCTCTAAATATTGGTGAAAACCGCATCAAAATCCGTTATGATGTAGTTTATAAGAACAACGTGGTCACACACATGACACAGAAAAACACGAAAAGCGACTCTAATTTATAGTAAGTATACCTATATAAAGAGGCTATTACACCTCTTTGCTACTACGGTTCATTATAAATCTTTCTTTGGATGCACGAAGAAACTGAGCAGTAAATTAAGTCTAATGCCTTTGCATTAGACTTAATTTACTGCAGCATTCTAAAACTATACCTGGGCTCAAACACACCCCAACTCTCGTCAGTAGCACGTTAAGAAAATAATTTTCCATTAAACTTTCGTTCACATTATAATCATGTCGTCTCGGAAAACTAGCATCCAGTCTAGACTGTTCTAAAATCCTATTTACTTCTACTTTGGATAACAAACTCGAGCTTTCTACAAATGAGTCTAAACTTCACCTAAGCAGATGCATCTTGCACTAAACTACTAACAAGAAGGATTGAATTAAAATTAATTTAAGCTAACGTTGTCCGAGTTCAGACAAGTTTGTAGAACAATCCTCTACCTAAACGTAGATTCCAACTAGACGATTTACCTTCTGATTATCTCAGATTAGAAGGAACCTCTTGTTTAATGTGCATCGCTTTGTTAGCAAAGAGATAGAAGAACGATTAAGACTTTGAACAGCAATGGATGTGTTCAGACGGAGAGATCGTATCAAGTCGTTTCTTGGTGAGCGTGAGAAAGATACTACGAAATAATGTAAGAGGTCTGAAGCGCGTTCTACTTAATATCATCTTAAGGCTTAATTGCTTAGTACTTGCGCGTATATGTGTTTTATTAAACTATTCCGTCTTTGCTTGCGACGGAAGACGTCTGCAGATTTAATTTTCAGTCTTTTGTTTTGCAGCAATTTGCCATTGTTTCTATTGAGACGATTCATCTCCCACAACAGTGAAATAACAAAGGTTTATAAACTGGTAATACAATACAGCCCTTGGATCTAATTAGTTTGGAGCAGAACTCTGCCCTGCGGCATCGGGTGCCATTTTTAGATTATGAACTATGGACTGAATGATGTTAACGTTACTGCTGGGCCTAGGTAAATAGGTAAAACGGGTATTGGCAACTCCACGTCAAAGCGCGTATTTTGCGTACGGTTGGGAAATCGCTTATTAGATCCACCCCCAGCTCTTTTTAAAGGCCAGCAACGCCTTGGTGTTAATGACAATTTCACATAGGGTACCTGGGTTACCGAAGTACTTGGCCCTGTGGCTGAGTGTGGCGACCACAGGGTCTAACAAAAAAGTCGGGAGGTTTGTCGTGGGACACCCGGTTAGAACGAAGTAATTTTTGCTGTATATTATGTACTAGCTTCTGCCCGCGACTTCGTCCGCGTGGAATAGTTACTTTGGGCTAACGCTAACTTTATCCCGCGACTGAATTACCCTAAAATACTACAAAATCAAATAATGTATCTATTTAGATAAGAAAATCAACAAAAATAACAAAATTAAAACAAAACTTATTATTACTAAGTTATTCATCTAAAAAGTATTTATTTTATACGATGATATTTTGGAAAAACAAATTTAAAAAGTAGTTCGCTGAGCACAACCGTTTCGAAGGCTGGTTTTAGAGTCACGCTGACCGTCGGCGCTGACAACCGAAACGTATGAACTTCAGATGTCAGCGCTGAGTGGTTGGCGTAATTAAAAAATGTTTCCTAAGGCTGGTTTTAGAGTCACGCTGACCGCACGCTGACCGCACGCTGACCGTCGGCGCTGACAGCCGAAACGTATGAACTTCAGATGTCAGCGCTGAGCGGTTGGCGTAATTTCATAGAATATTAAACTTTATAATTATACATTGTCTTGTCAGCGCCGACGACGGTCAGCGTGAGACTAAAATCAGCCTATGAATACTAAACTTATATACATTGTCTTATCAGCACCGACGACGGTCAGCGTGAGAGGAAAACCAGCTTAAGGAGCCGACTCAGCCAACCACGCGTCTGAGCTGCGCGGCATGGTATTTCGCAGAGCTAACTGGGGCCACCGCCCTTCCCCCTCATGACTGCCTTACATAACATACACAATCAGCCTATTACCTACTGTTCCCACTGCTGGGACACAGGGCTCCTCTCTATGAGAGGGAGTGGGCTGTAATGCACCACACGGGCCCAGTGCGGGTTGGTAGATGTCGCATGTCTTCGAAGTTTTGGTTCTAAGACGCCGGTTTCCTCACGATGTTTTCCTTCACCGTTTTGAGAGCAGTGGTGATGAAATTATTTACACAAAGTAAAGCGCCTGCCGTCGGGACCGATACCACTGAGCCACCACTGCTCCTGTTGCCATCATAAATGCGCGCGTAGTACTTGATCATTATTTTGCTGCGAAGTTATTTTAAAACTGCGATATCTCCTAAGATATTCATTGAAATCGAATGATGTAAAGAGCAATTTGTTTTAAATTAAATACTTGTCATGAATAACGTATTTATTTGGATAAGGATTAATGTCATGTTTATAAAAACACCTTTGCAAATAATGCATTATTTTAGAACAAATTTGGTTAGCATAAAAACGGTTATAGTGAGCCAACCTTAAAAGATAGACATATGCTATCGCGGACTTTTGTCATACATGATTTTTGCGAAACTTTCACCGTTTACGCAGCGCACGCAGCGGAAGCTCTCAAAATGAAAACAAAAACCCCGATTTTGAAATATTCTTCATTGGTGCTCCGCTCCTATTGGTCTTAGCGTGATGATATAGCCTATAGCCTTCCTCGATAAATGGACTAACTAACACTGAAAGATTTTTTTAAATCGGACCAGCAGTTCCTGAGATTAGCGCGTTCAAGTAAACAAACAAACAGACAAACTCTTCAGCTTTATAATATTAGTATAGATAGTATAGATTAAAATTATTAAATTACAAGCGAGCCACCCCAACTTCGCACGGATGCCATGAACTGGATGCACACGTCAACATCCCAATTTTCATACGGTTACAAACCAAATCCAGTATGAAACTGCCAAGGAACTGCCGGATGATCCCAAATCATACAGTGATAAAATATCGTTCTGATCATCGCCGTGTGAACGGGCCTTACAATTATTTAAAAAAACCAAAGGGGCTATTGTCTATGGATGGTTCCACTATTTCGTTGAACTGGATATCAATTGAATATAATTCAAATACCTACTTTTTTAAATTAAATTCATAAATTAATTTCAATATTCGCTGTGCCTTATTACCCGAGGATAGGTCATTGAGCCCTGTCAGTCATGGCGCCACGCCGCGCGCCTTCATCCATAATATTTTGCTGCGCGTAATTTTAAATTTGTAATATCTCATATTACAAATTTAAAATAAATAATAATTAATAATTTATTATATTATTAATATAATAAATAATATAATAAATTAAAATTAATTATTTAATTTTGTTTATTTTTATTTATAATATTTTTAATAATTTATTGTAATTTGTTTTTTATGTTTGTTGGTCTTTTATAGTTTTCATTTAACACACAACAGAAATAACAATATTTTTTTTAATGAAGTTCTGAAAGATAAAAATTGTTACTGTGGGTCATCCTGAGAAGATAGACATTATTTTATTCTATCGCGGACATTTCTGTTGATTTTGTTAAGATATGCATGTAATCTAGTAGAACATACTTTTTACCCGACTGCTCCAGAAGGAGGGTAAGCAATGCCTAAGAGAGAATGCCTAAGGCATTAAATCCGCCTTTGTACCTAATTGTGTGCGAGAAGTTTAAATTAATAAATAAATAAAAAAAATCGCTAACAAAATATTACCAATTTATTGCATTCTTTGAACAATAAAAAGAAGTATGACAAACATAAAATAATAAAGACTATAGGCACTCCTTCTCTTTGATACTTAATCACATAGAGATGCCTAACATATCTTTACTAGCAAAAAATATCTTTGTATCCTAATAAATACATATTTCCCTTTCTTGTGGCTTAGCTTTTTACTACGTGTGTATTATTTGCAACCACATAATATCTTGGAGATAGCGTCTCACACCGAATGGAATAATACAATTTATTTTATAAAAGTTGTTTTTGACGGCGGGCAAAATGTACTGCTTGTTTGTAGCTTTGTGTTTTCTCTTACTTAGCTAAGGGCCAGTAGATTGGCGGGTTGGTTTTCATGGTAGTTCTGCCACGGGTCACCATCAATTCACTTGATGTGTCGAGAAATGGTAACTAAGGTTACATCAAGGGAGTGCTTAGCAGGGCGTTAAAGTGCAGGCCACATGAAGCGAAACGAAGCTGAATTCATTTAGCTTCGCTTATGTAACTACTGAGTCTTTTCATTCACACTTCAGTTCACACTACGAACTATGAACCGAAGATATGACAAGACGCGGTAGCTACATGGTCGAAGCTGAACGAGCATAGCTTCGTTTCACTTCGTTCTACTTCGTTCTACTTCGTTCTACTTCGTTCTACTTCGTTCTACTTCGTTCTACTTCGTTCTACTTCGTTCTACTTCGTTCTACTTCATTCTCACTCTCCGGTCAAACTCACTGGTCAAACGTTGTACTTTATTTATATAATGGTTGAATACGAGGCTTTTGGCTACTTTCGGCTGTCTGTATTTTATCTTTTTATAATTTATATGTGCGTTTTGTTTGTGCAGAATAAACAATTTTTCTTTCTTTCTTTCTTTTTTCTATTCTACTTCGTTCTACTTCGTTCTACTTCGTTCTACTTCGTTCTACTTCGTTCTACTTCGTTCTACTTCGTTCTACTTCGTTCTACTTCGTTCTACTTCGTTCTACTTCGTTCTACTTCGTTCTACTTCGTTCTACTTCGTTCTACTTCGTTCTACTTCGTTCTACTTCGTTCTACTTCGTTCTACTTCGTTCTACTTCGTTCTACTTCGTTCTACTTCGTTCTCAGTGTGGCCTGTGCTTAACGTCTGTATTATTGATAGGCCTTAATTTAGCACTGGGTGTTTAAGGGTTGATGATCACCTAAATGATTATGAGATAAAAAAGAAATGTTAGTTTTCTATAAACCAGCCAAAAGCATTGTAGTACTGGATACATATGATCCTATCATCATATACTACTAAATGCGGAATGTATAAATATTTGTAATTACGTTCTCGAAAACGGCTATAACAATTTCGATGAAAGTTGCAATATAGGGCTTACAGGGGCGAAAAATCGATCTAGCTAGAACTCATATCTGGGAAAATTCGTTTTCTCCGTATTTTGACCCGAGCAGAGCTCGGTCGCCCAAAGTTCAGAACAAGATGGCTAACTTAGAATAATGACATGGCAGCATGGAATTAGTATGAATCCTATACTATAAAAAGTAGAAAATAAAAACTTTTTACAAAAATACATTTTGTAGTGTTTTTTTGGAAGTCGGTTGTTTCTTTTGTATAAAGTTTTTATTTTCCACTTTTTAGTTGTGGTAACTACCCCACAAATTCGAATACCACTACCTGCTATGCAAATAACAGTGACAGGAAGTTATCATCATAATTATCATCCATATTATAAACTAACTGGGAAAAATACGTACCTATTGTTGAAGCTAAATCAAAAACTATTCAAGCTAAGTAAATAAAATTTAAATGGGAACACCTCGGGACCCCCTTACCCTTTTAAACAAAAAACAATTTTTTAAATCGGTTTACAATTGACGGCGAAATCGGTTAACATACATAAAAAAAAACATACATAAAGTCGAACATACAACCTTTTTGGAAGTCGGTTAAAAATGAGCATTCTCTATTTTCACCAGAGTCTCCCAGATAATAGATTGTAAAACGTCACCCAACTTCAGAGAAAACTCACACATAGTAACAATGGTATTGTTTATTAAAATCAAAAAGGAAGCCATTTGATTTGTTTGGTTCACATGAACAGCCAGTAACTTAGTCAAAAGCTTTGATTTTCATTTAAAAAATCCAGTATGACTGGATTGGAATGATTATTCCCAAGTGTCTCTGTTTCCGCCGGTTTCGCAGCTCACTGCTAAAGATATAATGTACTGTGCGACGACTCCACATTATGTGAGTCCTTGCTTTTGTTTATTTTTATATTATTCATTTTTATTTCGTTCACAGTGATGTGCAAACAACAATACTCTCTGGATATTAGGGAACGCGGTCTATATTTGGTTTTCTTACATTATTTATTATTTCATAAGAGCTTCCGTTGTGTGATTTTTGTTGGGTATAAGTAAATAATGTCGGAATTGGTTACTTGTTTGTGTTGGCGAGTACCTATGTCAATTTTTCTTGTAGTATTTTGATATGTTTTATTCATTTTTGCGAGATATGTCAACAATGTTTTGATTACGTTCCGAAAAACTTTTTCTTACAAATTATAAAAATATTTAGAAACTCAGAATATTATCATACCTACGTAAAAAAAATTGGTGGCTAGATATTGCTTTTCTATAAATAGCTTGAAATTACTTTAAACTCGACCAATTCCCGCTAGATCCAGAAACCCACAAGGTGGATATCGGCTCACTCCCTCTCACAGAGGGGAGAGGCCTTAGTTCTAGCAGTGGCAGCAAAATAGGCTGATTATGCAAATACGTTGCCCTTAGTATACAAAACATAGTTTCACGCCTGTCTTCCTCAAAGGGTTAGGCAGAGGTGCCCCTATAGTGCCTACACCCACATTTCGCCAGTTATGTTAAAGTCCCAAAATGGGGCGAGCCTATTGCCATCAATCGGGCACAAATGCAAACTCCGGGCTGCTACTGAGAAATTCCCTATAGAGAAACCCAATATCAACAATCAACTATACAATTAATTGCGAAGCACTGTCATATTTTAAACGAAAAGGCAGTGGCTTTAAAGCCGGGTGGTTTAAATACAAAAGCCGCAAAGTCTACTAACAGAAAATACTTTAAAATAATAGCCATTCATATTCCAGTTTCCAAACTCTGTTTCCATTCAACATTAAGACTAGACCGTAAAATTATATGAGTAGTGCAGAAGTGCTGAAGCGACCCAGTTTCCTCTTGCAATCTCCGTCTATATTATTACAAAGGTATAATAATTATAAAAGACGCCTCGAGGTAGGTTTTCGTGTCGAAACTGTTAAGCGGTAAAGGAAGCTTTGAAATAAAATATGTCTGTTACTTATTACGTAGGTTGGTACTAATATTTTATACTGTGATGTTTCTGGTACGCTACGTTACATGCTCTGTATTTTTTGTAGTGCTATTAAAGTGCATGAAGAATAGTTTAGAAAGGAATAGTATAATAGGGGTATAAGTTAACCGAGTGTAATAAGGAGGTTGACAAATATTTTATATTTTTTATTATTATGACATTTATTTTACATCCTGTGATTACTTCCTCACACACTGACTTATTAATTGTAAATTTTTAGTAGATTCGTCTATTTTTACAAAGTTTGTGAATATGTGAACACCATGTATCTACCACATAACTAATTTATCTGTCGTTTGCTCCACTTTAAATTATTTTTACTTTAGACAGTAATTTTATTCTAGGTGCATCGTCTTCACATATAATTATATAAATAATGTAGGTACCTATACAAAATATTGTAAAACATTTTAAAAGAGTAACGGTGGAGTTTCTTGCCCATTCTTCTCCATACCAAAACTACCTTTTGGAAGGGGCGGTAGAATCAATACTATAATTTGTACATTTTGACGTTCAAAAGTGCCTTCAAGGGCCTATTTGAAATAAATGACTTTGACTTTGAAATATATTTTTTTGTCCGTCTTGTAGATTATTAATAATATTAATATTAAAACAGTCTACTGCTGGACCAAGGGACCAGGGGAGGGATATTGACTACCTTACTTTTTGACATGCAACGTACAAAGCTAACATTCTAAGAATAGGGATGTAGACAGAGGAAAAAAAAAACTATTTAGTCCGTCAGTCAAATAATAAAAAAAAATTGGATACGAATTTTTTCCTAGTATTTTTGCTTTATCAGATTAATAAAAAATGTGACCGAGGTTTAAGTTTTCACGGCGAGAAATTGACAGAAAACACCGACAGGTTTCCTCACAATGGTTTTCCTTCACCGAAATCAGTGATGACTAAGTTAAACTTAGAAATTACATATTAATTTTAAAAGTGACGTTTGGTACGTACCTACTTACATAAAGCCACAATCTGCTGGGACACAGGCCTCCTCTCGGTGAGAAAGAGTGGGTTGTAATCCACCACGCGGGCCCAGTGCGTGTTGGTAGATGTCACATGTCTTTTAGTTCTAGTTTTTAGTTCTAGGACATGTCGGTTTCCTCAAGATGTTTTCGTTCACCGTTTTGAGAGCAGTGGTGATGAAATAGTTTACACAAAGTAGAGCGCCTGCCTGGGTTTGAACTTATGACGTACAACTCGTAAGTTGTGGCCGCAACCACCGGGTTACCACCGATCAAATTCATCTTACTTCGGTTTAAACATTCAATCTTCCTAGCCTTTTTCCCAACTATGTTGGGGTCGGCTTCCAGTCTAACCGGATGCAGCTGAATACCAGAATTTTATATGGAGCGACTGCCTATCTGACCTCCACAACTCAGTAACTGGGTAATACGATACCCCTTGGTAAGACTGGTGTCAGACTTTCGGGCTTCTGACGACTCGTAACGACTGTCAAAGATTCACGAATGACAGCCGGGACCAACGGATTAACGTGCTTTCCGAGGCACGGAGGAGTCGGGGTATGTAAAGATGGTCACCCATCCACTGACCAACCCCGGCAAGCGTAGCTTAACCTGATGGATCGACCCGTGCGGCTGTTATTACTTAGCAACGAGCTCCTCTCGGCTTAAACATTATCATTTTCTTATTAGTATTCAAAGTCTTAATCAGAACGTCAAATGTACTAAAATAAATTTTGAAACCTCAGTTTACGGTTTTACGCCCACAGTTGTAGGCGAATTCTGAATTTAAATATTTACTCAGACAAACATGGGTTATGAATAGGATTCGCCAACAATTATGTTTTTATTCAAATTGGTTCAGTGAATTAATAATTCAGTTGGTTTTAATAATTAAAAAAAAAACAGTATACGTTTGCTAGGGAAGTTGGTAGACAATTTTATTAGAAAAGTTTATGATTACATACATACATAACTCACGGTTTCTCCCCATTGAGGTAGGCAGAAACTACAGAACGTCACCTTCTGCAATCATTACATACTACGCCTTTTACTTCGTTTAATCTTCATTGTTTTTAGGGTTCCGTACCCGAAGGGTGACAAACGGAACCCTATTCATAAGCCTCCGCTGTCCGTCTGTCTGTCAGCGAGCTCTATCTCATGAACCGTAATAGGTAGGAAGTTGAAAATTTCACAGATTGAGCATTTCTATTGCCGTAAGAGCAACAAATAATAAAATTAAAAAATAAAGGGGGGTCGCCATACAATAAAATTAAATTTTGAAAAAAAAAATATCTGACCCTGGCATGTGGGGTATCATTTTCTAGAACTCATCGAGTAGAGAATCAATATAATTTTTATTTGTTTTTATCTTCAAAAATGATGAATTAGGGGGCCGTAGAAGTTGTCTGTTTTAGACCATTTTTATACGAGCTCTATCTCAACAACTAAACAAATTAGGAATTTGAAACTTGTGTGTATCATGTAACTTATACTGTTTATAATCAACAAATACTAAAAACGCCGATTCATAACGTATTTTATATAATATGGGCGATTTTCTGCAACTTAAAGTAATAATTTTGTATTTCATGCTAATATTATGCGATATAAATTCCACAGATAACTATTTAATAGTCGGAGTAATGACATGGAATTAGTAAGTACCTACTATCATGGCAGCATATACTATTTCGATCATTTAAATTTCGATCATCCAAAAAGGTCTACAAAATAAACTTTCTTCACAAGATTTTAAAACCGGCCAGTATTTTTTGAGTTTAAGAACTTTATCGACTTTTTTCAAAGTATCCCTAGACGGTGTTGATGTGTGTACCTCGTGTTAAAACTACACTCCAATAGACAATATATTCAGTAACATTGAAATGAATGATGGCACATACAGTGTACTATTTAGTTACCTAGCTTAAACCGTTGTGGATACAATTTCATATTGAGAAAAATTATTGGTGTAAAAATATTCGGTCATGGCGGCCAATCTCAACGGAGACTGGCGTTCGGCGCGGGAGATATTATAGTGCACAAGTGTGTGCGCAGACACGAGTGCACTCTCTCTTCCCTCACTCTCATAGTCCGATGGGATGTGTAAAAATAATAAGTAAGAAATAATAGATTTCTGTATGACTATCAAAAATAACGTAAATAAATACCTGTATTGACCCGTGCGTTTGCACTGGCGAAACATCACGACAAAACATGTTGAAATCTCTAGTTCCTGTCAAACATTGTATGAAAAATTGACAGAAAATAGAGATTCCAACATGTTTTGTTGTGAATGTTTCGCCAGTGCAAACGCACAGTTATAATAAAAATTTGGCGTACTACTTACATTCTATTTTGTACAATATAGTCTGATGTAGCAAGAGAAATCCTTTTATTTATAAGTAACTAGCTTTACCCGGCCTGGCTTCGCACGGTTAGCACTAAGTACTTAACTACGGCGCATCTACATTTCCTAATTACCTATTTCTACCTAATTA
This sequence comes from Conistra vaccinii, assembly GCA_948150665.1. Taxonomy (NCBI): domain Eukaryota; kingdom Metazoa; phylum Arthropoda; class Insecta; order Lepidoptera; family Noctuidae; genus Conistra; species Conistra vaccinii. The sequence continues at coordinate 4,157,174 of OX411324.1, forward strand.
CCTACCCTACCTACCTTCCCTACCCTTCTTACCAGGGTAGGTAGGTACCTAACCTACCCTACCTACCCTACATATCTACCTGCTTTTTTTTTTTTTTTTTGGGTGGGAAATCATCAAATGACTTCTCCCGCTCTGGGCGGAGCGGAAGGGCGTGTCAGACTTTTACTGACTAAAACCCACCCGTGTTCCTTCCCTTGCCTAGACCGGAGCCACGGTTTCCCCTAAGGACTTATCCGCAACCCCAGTGGACATATCTACCGTCTTACCTACCATATATACCTATTTATACCTACCAATACTATATTAGTAGCAAATAAATAACTTTGACTTTAGTTAATGCATGTTACTGGATAAAGTTAACTTAATATTTTTCTCTTAAAATAAATGAAATATACTCCTACACCTATATTTTAACACAACAACATTTTCTCATTAAAATTAGACAATTTCTTTACAAATCTTTGTTTTTTTATAGCGCCTCTGTTGTTACCTTTACGAAAGTATTACAAAAATTCATAGTGTTAAATCTTGTACGACATGGTATGGAACCCTTCGTGTGCGAGTCCGACTCGCACTTGACAGATTTTATTTTTTATTGATTTGTCAATGAGTGTGTCTTAGTTTAGTTTGAGATCTGTGCTTGTCCCAATAAATAATTTTTCTTTCTTTCTTTTTTTTTAAGTTCATACATCTGAAGGCAATTCCCGTAATTTTTAAGATCATTCGCATTCTAATCTCATTCGCAATACGTCAATAATACAATCAATTTATCAAAATTTTTGATAAGTTTGACAGATTGCGACTTGAATGTGAACGTTTTTTTAAGTACAAGAATTGGCCTTCAGAGGGCTTAGTATGAGTTTCATTTTACCATCTCGATCAAACGCATCGACCGCGTTTGGCGCTCCGATTGGCAGCCGACCAGCCTTCACCGGTGAAGGGCCAATCGGAACGCCGAACGCGCTCGATGCGTTTGATCGAGAAGGTTAAATGAAACTCATGGTAGCCACACTGGTTATATACGCACGCCAGTTGCGAGTGATAAGCACCATCTAGTGATGGTGGCTATCACTCGCAACTGGCGAGCGTAAGGTCAGTATATATTAGTATAAGATTACTGAGTCTTTAGTCAACATAAATACTACTATTAAATAAAACAAACAACTTGTTATAAATATAATGATTTGCAGAAGAAATATTCCAAAACCACACTGCACTTACAAAAATCCAAACAAATACGATGATAAAAGAATTTTCTAAACTTGATCAGTTGTTAAAAGGAAATTTTAAAAATACACAGTAAAAGTTAACTCTCATAAATAAAATATTAAATTTGCCTCCTGAGACTGTAGTTCTATGCAATACAGCTCAAAGCAATAGGGGAGAGCTACTAAATTTCTAAATTTGTCTCTAGATGACACTAACAAAACTTCGGCCCCATGGCGTCTTAAAAGAAACATACGGGGCTATATTAATGGCAGAAACGAACCATGCACTCAAAAACGCAAATATTTTATAATGAAAAAAAGTGTCAGAAAGTCGGGTGTCTTGCTCGTGAAGTTTCAAGCGATTTTGAACCTTGTGCGGTGCAACTATTGCTGCCACATTAACCTATCTTGCAAACGGTCATTGTACGGGGTGTTGTCTCATTCAATCAACAAGGATTTGAGGATACCGTAGGATAAACTGTCTCCATCCGTTAATTTGAACCCAACAATGGGACTTACGTAGCCTATGCGTCTCACCAAGATTCTTGAGTTTCATCCTCTAGGTGAAAAATGCTTTCGTCATTTAATTATGTTTTACATATTTCAGTAATGAAAGGTACTAAGAGTCCTTGTCCTTAGAGTAATTATAGTTTAGCCTGCATAATCATTTAAATAATCCATTTATGTTGTTTTACATCATGACATACGTACTTGTCAGCCCTCTAAGCTGACTCCTAATTCTCTTTTCTGCCTTTTATATTCGTAATAGCTCATAGTCTTGTGCCATTATCTTATAATTACTCGAAATGGTTGCAGGTAACGATCTATACAGTACTTATAATACCTATAATTATTTCTAGACTGAATGACATTTGTAAATAATTTGTAATAGGCAGCCGATACTCTCTATATTTTCGTCTAAAATTAAAATCAGCCGCGGCAGTACATCTCAGTACAATAGACAGTGTGTTTCTATAACACAGTAGCACAAGTTTCGCGGCCTGACGTCTATACAACCACAAACAGATGCAAGTTTAATGTCTTTCGCCCCACAATACGCTCACACTGTATGAGAACTACTATAGGAGTGTATCGATTTCCTTTTGAGTTTACCAGATATAAAGCGATTTGTTCAATTATGCTGAAATTTTAGTAGGCATAACTTTGAGTAAAGATTTTTGCATACCAAGATATTTTAGGAACTTACGACGAAGGAAAACCATCACGAGGGATCATGTACTTAAACGTTAAAAGTCGACATCCATCACGCAAGTGGTGGTTCATTAGATAACTGGCGTCAGATTAGTGTAGCATCTGCCAGGAATTAATGCTGAAATTAACCTTCTTGTACTACAGGATTGTATCGATTTCCTTTTGAGTTTACCAGAACCCTACCCTGAAGACCCTGATGACCCTGATGTCATCATCATCATATCAGCCGAAAGACGTCCACTGCTGGATATAGGCCTCCCCCAAACATCCACTTCGACCGATTCTGTGCTTCCCACATCCAGCGGATTCCTGCGGACCCTGATGTACCCTGAGCCAAAAAACAATATTTTCCTGCTTTAATTTTTTTAATAAAAGAAAATTAAAAAAACTGGAATTTGAGTAGGTACAACTTTGAGTAGAGATTTTTGCATAACATAACATCTACCGGAAGTACGGTAAACGAAACCATCAGTAGGGAACATTACACACACAACACACACGAACACATACACACTAGACATACACATTACACAATTAACACATTTAAAGTCGACACCTTGCAATGAGCAAACGTGTGCTTAATATTCATAATGCTAATAAAAATTAATCTACAGAGATTAATTTTTATTAGCATTATGAAGATCACAAGAGATCAAATTTTGACAGTTTCAAAGAAGTTTTGTATATGATCTTAACCATATGAAGTTGTCACCACACAATTAGAAAGCGTGATGGTTAATGCTCATTTACCTATAAAAAATATCGAATTTTGACATTTCCAAACAAGCTTTGTTTGTTCAAGAAAATGATTCTTCGTAATTATTTTTCAAATTTCTGAAAATAATTTCAACTGGCAGTCCCCCTAATATCATTGTGTTTTCATTTTCGTAATTTATTTTTAAAGGGAAATTAAACATGGTTTAGTGACAAGAAAGAGTGTTAGGTATTCGAGGACGATGTCGAGGATAGAGCGAAGTGGAAGTGAAAGAGAAAGACCAGGAAAGCTACTATGAGGGATGCATATCCAGGAAGAGAGAGAGAGAAAGATTTTTAAAGGGCAATTGAATTCAAAATGAATATCCACCCAATAAGTACGCAAATTAAAAAACAATAAACACACGACATAAAAATAATCTCAGAGTTATTTTAAAATCACGATATACTTTGCGATTTATTAACTCATTCACCGCCGGTCGTAAAAACCGGCGGGCGGTCCATTTGACCCAACTCACTTGCTAAATCATCCGTTAAGATTCGCATTACGGCAATTGTAATTAACCTGCTACCGTACACGGCAATGGAGAGTGAATCATTTGTTAGTGCCGGCTGATTTCTAACCGTATACGGTTATCAATCTTAAGTAAATATTTAGTTAGGGTATTCACGATTATATTTTGGCAGTCTTCAGTATAATATTCACATGAATTCTTCCTATTTTCCACTTCCGTTTTTAATTCGTTCCTCACGAAGTACACATCAAATAAATTTTAATAAAATGATATACTAACATTATATTTGTTCAAATCCATACTAAATGTTACAAATGCAAAAGTAAATCTGTCTGTCACCTTATCACACGTTAACGGCCGATCAGATTTGTATCAAAAATTGCCACATGGATAGACCATAGACTTTTTATCCCTGTAATACGTTCCCATGGATTAATATTCCGGCTTCCAAGCCGGTGAAGCCGCGGGCAAAAGTGAGAAAAAGTATTAAATGACATTTGACAACTTTTTTGACATTTGAGCATGTCTTAACTTAAAACAACGATTATAAAATAAAGGTTACATCGTAATAATTATTTTGTCAATTAGATCAATTACCCTTGTACCAACATTCATACAATACCAATCACAACGACAAGCAAGACTCAGCACCATGCAAAATAGAACCGTCGAAAGGAGTATTTATTGACCGAGTTCTGATCACACAGCACATAGAGGTAGAATAATTACAGTACTGCTGGCAATAAATAGCCCCTTTGATTTTAGTTCAAGAGTAATTGCAGCGGACGGCGTAGAGGGCTCGTATTCACAAAGCGTATGTACTTAATGATCTTTGGTGTTGAGTGGTGGGACTTGCACTTTGAAGCCTAATTCATACGGATGTGGGGGTTGGGCCTTACATTTTGCGATGAGAAATGACTAAATTGTATTTCTGTGATAGCGGAGGTAGTGCAGATCCGAAGATGTTGATACAGCTTTCATACGGCTGACTGGTCGCAATCTATGCGTATAATAAGTGAAGCAAAAACTTTGAAACTACCTTTTTTTACCAAAATTACGTGGACGAGGGAGTATGAAATTTGGCACAGTTAAAGTTTAAACACACATCAACATCGTCTAGGGATATTTCGGATGTTCTAAATTTACTGAAAAGGAGAATGCTCAAGCTCTAGAGCTATAGACAAAAATCCAGCTCCGGGGGAAAAGTGATGTATCTCAAATAATCTTGAAAAGCTCTTTCCATTTTTATCTTGCAATGTTAAAAAATCAGACTGTTGGTACGTTTTCTAAAAATGAAACCTAGCTAGATCGATTTATTGCCACCGAAACCGTTTCCGAGATTCAGATTATACAGATAGATATAGATACATATACACAAGAATAGATATTCTATAGAAAAGTTTATATTTTTTGTATGTTTGTATGTTTGTTACGGCTAAACCAGAATATTGCAATACTTTGAACCCTGGGGAAGGACACAGGCTGCTCCTTTTATATCTCTACTACTATCGACATAACGCAGGTGAAGCCGCGGGCTGAAGCTGGTAACTTTTACATAGACCAAATTTAGGGGAAATGATTTCTCCGTCAAATCACAACTGTTAATTATGTACAGTTTTTTAAAATGATAAAATGGTTATTACACGGAAATTGACGAATTGAATTGTTACACAAACTTACGCCCTAATGTGGGTGAATTTGCCTAAAAATTTACTTTCGTGACTGTACCTTATTTTAATAACCTATACATAGTCACGTATTTAAGCTGATAGTCAGTTTACTTAAAAAATAATTTCCCTGAGTTTACATTAACTTCTCAGTATTCAAAACTTTCTATATAAGGTCCCATTAAAATAGATGGATAAACTTTTAGAAATCATTATTATAATTATTATAATCAGCCTATTAATGTTCCCACTGCTGGGACACAGGCCTCCTCTCTGTGAGAGGGAGTGGGCTGTAATCTACCACGCGGGCCTAGTGCGGGTTGGTCGATGTCACATATCTTCGAATTTTTGGTTCTAAGATATGTCGGTTTCCTCACGATGTTTTCCTTCACTGTTTTGAGAGCAGTGGTGATGAAATTATTTACACAAAGTAAAGCGCCTGCTTGGATTCGAACCCACGACCTACAACTCGTAAGTCGGGGCTGTTACCACTTGGCTACCACTGCTCGACCACCGAAATCGAAATCATTCAGACCACCAAAATATGGACAATGGTAAAAAAAAAAAATAAGAAAAACGCAGATACTTACAAGAAAAATAAATCAGCTAACGAAAATAAACCAAAAATGTCGGTTACAAAATGCCATTTATTATTTTTGGTCAAAATAAAAACACTTTTTTTTTGCTTGAATATCTTTGGATAGACGTACTGAACGCTGTGTTAAAATTTGTCCATCAATTTTAATGGGACCTAGTATATTTTCATATCAATAACCACTGATTTCGAAGAAAAAAACACATACCCATCATTATCCTTTTCCCAGTAAACACGCAAATCTAAATGGTCCCCACTTTCCGTGAACCGACCGTGTAAACTAACCATTAATGGGTATCAGAAATCGTTATTACATTTCAAAGAGCATTTTAATAACTCAATTCAGGAGCGAGCGGGTTCCATTAAATGCGCGGTCATTTTTCGATGTCAGGGTGCAGTTTCATTAACGTTGTGAAAAACCCGATGATTGTGGGTTATTCTACTAGCTTCATATTTCTGACTGACTGACTCCTTGACAATTCAAAAGTGCCTGTACATGGTTCAATTCAAATAAATGCTTGGAGTTTGAGTTTGATTCAACGCAGTTTTAGTACTGTAGACTTTTAAGGGTTGGTCTTTAAGATACTTAGGTTTCTGTTCACCAAAAATAGTTAGTCAGTCGATTCCATTAAACAGTTGTTTATGTCAAACTTTACCTTATAAACAAGTAAGTAATTAAAATTGAAGTGTCTGTTTGCAATGTCAAAATAACAGCTTTTTGATTAATGTGTAATTATGAAAGTATATACGGTACTTATAACAACAAAACTTTTTTTTGTCTGTCTGTCTGTTTGTTCCGGCTAATCTCCGAAACGGCTGGACCGATTTTGCCGGGATTTTAACTGGCTGATGTTATAAGGCGTAACTGAGGTTTTTATTTGAGAAAATTACAATACAGTCTGAGAGGCAAAAATAATTAGAATCCAGACTAATAATATGTGGTGAATCAAGACTTTAATAACCTGCCTTACATTATTTTTCAAAGTTGTTGAAAAATAATGAACGTGTCGATCAATATGTACAAATACAAAAACACTAAGCACTTTGAATAAGAACATTATTTAAAATGTCAACCGATACAATTAACTTTATTATAATCAAATTCAAACTCTAAGCTCCTACGCACTAAAATGAAATGTTACTTTATTTAACAAATAGGATAAGTACCTTTCCAAAAAATTGCTCGGAGTGAATATTTTTCCATCGGTTTATTATTTATTTACAACAACATAAAATCGTATTTAATTATAGACGAGTGTTAGCCCCACTTAGCACTTTATACTGTCGAGTGTAAATTAATAATGAAGCGCCTCCTATTAATCCTACCCTGAATATTTAACAAAAACACCAAAAATTATTATGACAATAAACTGCTTTGCCCGTGCGTTTTCCAATTTTAGTTCCATTAAATTAAATCCACTAAATATAAAAAGTAAACAGGGCTAAGTTCATAATGTGCCTGAAGAATCGTAATAGAGAGGGAATTTATTAAATTTCGTCTAAGCTACGTGCCGGTCCCGAGGCCGTGGGGTTTCAACCCCATTAACCTTGTCTCGCCATGATTTAGGGGTGAAATACGAATTTCCCCGTATTTCTGCCTTTCACCTTTTTGTTCGGAACAGATTTTTACTTGGGGTTTAATAAACTGACACTCGGTAATGAAGGGAATTATTGTTCATTTGTCCTTTTACATTTTTTTGAATTGGTTCGGTTTTGGTTGGATTTAATTAATCGGAAGAATTGGGTTTTACAATGGTTTCGTATAATGGACATGTAGGTACAATCATTTACCTAGATGGTTACTAATAAAGCCAACAAATTATCAGTCAATACTGCTCTAATAGTAGAAGATCCGACCTAGGAAACCTTCACCCGTTTGTTCAATGGATGAAAAGTATTTTATAACATATTAAAGTACGTTAGTATAACACAAGTGGGTTGGCAAAAAAAATCCTTGCCAGACTGTGATTAATTAAAATCTAAAAATTATTTTTATTAAATATATACACCAATGGACAGAGCTTTTCAAGAAGAATCTTTGCTAGTAACTCGACTTTTGCCAATTGTTAGTAAATTCGGAGTTAAAAAGACCCAATTAAGTGACTACTCTTGGCCATTTAAGTTTAGGAATATTCTTGGTGCCCATTAGCCATAAGTGATATATGGCTAATGGGCGCCAATGGATAGTGCTTTTAAAAAGAAACATTTATTACTAAAACGAATAATTACTCGTTAAGCGAATGACTGCAATTTTTGAAAAAAAGTCCTTTTTGTATATTTTAATTAATCATAGTCTGGCCAGGAATTTTTCGCCAACCCACTCGCGTTATTTTTTATTAACATACTTATTAAATTTGATATAAAATACTTTCGATCCAATAACAGATGGGTGAGGTCGTCTCTAGGTCAGATCTTAGACCATAAATGATCTTGTCCAACCACAATATTTTGAACAAAAGCTAGCGTTTGCGGAGTTTATAAAACAACTGAAAAGAAAACAAATCTGTTGAACAAGTTTATTGGTTTTATTGAAGGGTGTTTAGAGACAAACAAACCACAAAATAAACATAGCCATTATTCTTTTTTCTAATGGAAAAGGCGCTTTAGATAAAAGCACTGAATTCATATTTTTGCTAAATAAAATTGTTGACGTAAGGTTTTGAACACATATTTCAAAGTTAATGTTCATTGTGAAACAGAAAGCAAAAAATATTCTTACTACTAAAATAAAATATCCATTAGGATCTCCATAACACATTTAGGAATGTAAGAAAATATAATTTATGGTTTCTGTTTTCACTCAAATTATTTTAGTAACTGAAGGACTGCAATTTATGACTAGTTTTTTGCGAACTCAAGGTACACGGTCCATTATAGTTATGTACGTTGTATGTAGTATATAGTTTATATTGAACAGGATAAAAATTATTTGCAGACATGAATCTGACAATTGATGGAGACGAAACATGACAACATGTGACTTTACATTGCATTAGCGTACTCCAAGTTGGCAGTAGTTAGTTACTCTTTCGTAACCTGTTTCGCCAACCAAACCTGTTTCTGTAACCTAACCTGTTTCCGTAACCTTACCTGTTTCTGTAACCTAACCTGTTTCGGTTACTGGTGTAACCGGTCTCGCTGTTAATAGTTTTGTATTTGAAACCCTCTTACACAAAATTACAGTATTTATTAATAAAGAGATGATGACAAACAATTGAGAGCAGTGGTGGCCAGAGGTATCGGCCCCGACTTACGAGTTGTAGGTCGTGGGTTCGAACCCAAGCAGGCGCTTTACTTCGTGTAAATAATTTCATCAACACTGCTCTCAAAAACGGTGAAGGTAAACATCGTGAGGAAACCGGCATGTCTTAGAACCAAAAATTCGAAGACATGTGACATCTACCAACCCGCACTGGGCCTGCGTGGTGGATTACGGCCCACTCCCTCTCACCGAGAGGAGGCCTGTGTCCCAGCAGTGGGAACATTAATAGGCTGATGATGATGATGATGATGATGACAAACAATTCGTTCTAATCATTCACTAAAAACAATCTTTGCATTAGATGCTCCCGAACTCAAAGAAGAAATTCGGTCAGTTCTGGAAAAATACCAATAAAATGAATCATAAGCCGGGCCGCCCCGTCAGCGTGGCGGGAGTGCACGAGCCTAGTGAGATCGCCACTATGTTCTCCCGCCATTTCAGGGTGGACTCTCCTCTGGGGCGAGCGCGGCAGGAGCTCGATGCTGAGGAAGGTAGTGAGCGTAGTGTTCATTTGACTACAAATGAAGTGCGTGCAGTGATCAGAGGCATGGTGAGGGGTAAATCCCCAGGTCACGACAGCCTCAGCATCGAGCACCTGCAGCACGCAGGTGTACACCTACCCAGAGTACTTTCTATGTTTTTTACCCTGTGCTTAGGCCACTCCCATCTGCCCGATAGTCTAATGCGTACTACAGTTGTACCAATCATCAAAAATAAAACTGGTGATACATCAGATGTCAACAACTATAGGCCGATCTCTCTAGCCACAGTAGTCGCCAAAGTGCTGGACAGTCTGCTTGGTCAGCACCTGGATAAACACGTCTCGCTTAACGACGCGCAGTTCGGCTTCAGGCCAGGGCTTTCCACCGAGAGTGCTATCCTGTGCCTCAAGCAGACTGTTCAGTATTACACGAGTAGAAAGACTCCAGTGTACGCATGCTACCTTGATTTATCGAAAGCGTTCGATCTTGTATCGTACGACATTCTATGGGATAAATTAAGGGATGAAACTTGTCTACCTAGGGAAATTGTGCTATTATTTAAGCATTGGTATATTATTTTATTATTATTTGATTTATTTCAGATCGCACACAAGAATGACATACAATCCATATACTTATTATTAGTAACATAGACTTAGAAACAATCAAGCAAGGTATAGCAATCAAAAGAATTTTGTAAGGTGGGCAGGCGCTCTCTCAAAGGAGTACGGGCTGGAATGCGGGGTGAGGCAAGGGGGGCTGACCTCTCCCACGCTCTTCAACCTGTACGTCAACCGACTGATCGGTGAGCTCAGCAGCACCGGCATCGGGTGTCATATAGATGGAGTGTGTGTGAATAACATCAGCTATGCAGACGATATGGTGCTGCTGAGCCCATCGATTGGTGCCTTACGAAAGCTGCTAAAAATTTGTGAGTCCTATGCGGTGACTCATGGGCTCAAATACAACACGAAAAAGAGTGAAATAATGGTTTTCAAGCCGGACAACAAGCGATACACATTCGTTCCGAATTTCACTTTATGTGGTACAGCTCTAAGCAAAGTCGAGAAATTTAAATATTTGGGCCACTGGGTCACTGAGGACCTTAAAGACAATGGGGATATGGAAAGAGAGCGCAGAGCGCTGTCTGTCCGATGTAACATGTGTAGGATGTGTGATGGCGAGAGCCACCAATAATACCACCAGTCTCCGTTTTATCTTATATTGTAATACGTAGGTACAAGTACAATGGGCTAGCCGCGAACTGTGGCGATATCTATAGATATTGTAGCGTGCACGCGGTCCCGTGGCGATGATGGCTCTGGCGGTCGGTCGCCGGTCGGCCGCGGCCGGCGCGGCGCGGCGGAGCGGCGCGGGGGGGGGTCGCGGGGTGCGCGTCGCCCGCGCTCGGTGTGTCGGCTTCACTGCCCCTCCTCTTCGCCCCGCGTTGGGCTAGCGCGCTGGTTCTCATGGCTTGTACAAACATGTTGGCCCGCAGGTTTTCACGGTGCACGAGGACTGTCAAAGTGGCGCTTTTTAAAGCATACTGTCAGTCCTTTTACACCTGCAGCCTGTGGGTTAACTATACACAGCGGACATACAGCGATCTGCGCATTCAATACAATAACGCGTTCCGGGTGCTGATGGGACTGCCGCGCCACTGCAGCGCCTCCGCGATGTTCGCGGCGGCTGACACAGACGGCTTTGCGGCCATCATGCGCCGCACGCGCGACAGTCCCAACACCATCCTGCGCGCGCTGGCGGACCGGTGGGACTCTCCGATGCTGGCTCGCTGGATACGGCTGCACGCAGTCGTATAGTGATCTGTCACCACCATCGGGGTGTCCACCCGGATCCGCCACTTGTGTACTGTTTTCAGTGTAAGTATAGGATAAAATAATTTTTATAATTATGTTATTTTATTAAATTATTTTATTTTATTTCAATCAATTTAATTAATTTCTACTAACACTAGTGTGTAAGCTCGCAATTGTTTTAACAAATATGGATGTAATCGTAAGATGAGTCTGAAATAAATGATTAATTATATATTATTATTATTAGAGATAAAAAAATTGCAGTCAGTAAACTGCTGAATTACTCCAAAATTCTGCATTAAGGCGAAAACGTCTGGTTAGCCCGCGAACTTCAAATTTTATTACGTTTTTTGCCTTTTTCAGGTCAGTATTAGGTTGTATGCTGTTCTAAATATGATTCGCGGCCGTATCAATTATAAATTTATAGAATTATAATCATAAAAATCATCAATACAACTCCCTAAGTTCATGTAATTCTATTGAATGACTATTTCATGAAATCATGACATTTTAGGATTATTCTAACATAAGGAGTTATATTACTGATTCTAATTCTGAAAAGCTTTATTTGTCGCGTAGTAAATTTTAATCAAGATACACATATACAAGGTGGAGATGACAATACAACAAAAAATTAAACGGCGTGTCCATAATGACGTTCCCATTCTGTATACAAAAATTCAATTTAAATATATTCAATAGTTTAGTCATTATAGCTCGGCAAAATCCATAGTCGGCTCGGGCTATTCCGTTTATCCACCCCAAAAATCCACCCTAAGGTGGATATTCTGAAATGTATGCCCGAGAATTCACCTAAGGCCTAATTGGATAAACGGAATTTATAGGCTTAGGGTGGATCCAGCATACATTACATTTAATTGGTTTGAAAAACAATTTTTTTTATTTCGAAGCTAGGATTTATTTGACAGTTCCAAACCACTCTTAAGCATTAGTAGTGCCAGTATTTGAATTTTTTGTTGTATGGTCGTCTCCACATTGTATATTGACTGAAATACGTACTGACTGAAACTTAAGACAATTTCACGGGCTACCTTAGCGCTTCCCCCTTTAACATTCGGCAGGCTAATCACTGATGAGAAATAAGGTGACTTTCCTAAATAAATTGAAAAACATAAAAATAACTTGTATGTCTTACCTCCGTCTTTTTAGGAGTCGGAAAAAAAAAATTGGGAGGAGACGATTACCTTTTAGTGGGACGTTACTTATTCTAAAAAGATCATTACGAGCAAAAAGTTACATAGATATTTAAATCTTTGTTCAAATCATACCGACATGACCAAAACCCTAAAATCTGACTAGACCTTACCACAGAATCTGTTACAGTTCTTACACAATCAACACATCTCTAAACTAGAGGCGAACACACGACACTGGATAATCAGGGTTCGGAAGGCCGGAACTATACTCGAGCAGAGGATATTAACGGGGAGATAAGGGGAAACAACTGATTGTGGAGGAAACGCTGGATTATGTATACTGCCCTTTATAGTAGGGGCTCGCTATTTAGTGTACAGTTCGGTGGTTCGGAGTGTGGGAATTTTGGACGAAATTGCGCTGGGGTGTGTTGTTTTTCTGGGGCTGATGATAGGAAATGGGTGTGTCATGCATGGTGGAAGGACATTACGTGTTTATGTTAAAAGGTATGAATGAATATTATATTCCATAGCGGTGATGAGGGTGTAGTCCTTTATTAATGCAGCGATTTTTAAACTTTTTAGGGGCGTTGACTCGACAGTCTACTGCTTTACGTAGCATTTGCACGGAGAGGTTTTCCATGCGCAGTTCATTAATTTGCCACGCTAGCCACGTATCTGTGCGTAACCTGGCAGTGGAAGATCTCGCCCACGTATTCATACAAAGCAAAGCTAAGTACACATGCGTAGGTTAGCCGTAGGCTGCTGTGGAGTGGCGCCTTAAGGCTAAGCGTATGCTGAGAGGTGACGCAGGTCCACTCAGCATAGAGCAGTGTGGCTACCATGAGTTTCATTTAACCTTCTCGATCAAACGCATCGAGCGCGTTCGGCGTTCCGATTGGTCCTTCACCGGTGAAGGCTGGCCGGCTGCCAATCGGAGCGCCAAACGCGGTCGATGCGTTTGATCGAGATGGTAAAATAAAACTCATGGTAGCCACACTGAGCAGATTTTGGAATGCATGAACGTACTGACAGCTGCGTACGTTGCGGCGCAGGCACGTGCGACGCAGACATGTGTCTGTACTGCTCTGCGTCTTGTTGTAGAGCCGGTACAGATTTTTGCGCAACGCGTGCAGGTCGTCGTTTGTTTTTTACCACTGATTTATAATTTTGTTTCAATGACGGATTGTTTGTACTAGCTAGGACGTGAATGTGTCTGAGTAGCTGCGTCGCAGCATGCGCTCACGGCGTATGTTTGCCTCGCCTGCCCTACTTTGCAAAATCTGTACTGTGTTGTGCTACGTCACCTGCATCTCAGCATACTACTATTCTTGTTCAGTTTCTTTATAGAAACCATTATCCCGTCTGTAAAATTTCTGTTGCGGAGATGGCTGCGCGTCACTGACATATACTATTTCATTGCACCCACTTTGAAAATTAAAACATTATTTTTAATCTTATAAAACCCACTTAAGTAATTCTGTAAATCAGTCTCTGTAGCAAAATACCTACATTAAACCAATTGGCGTTACTTTTTGGCGAGAAGACCGCCATTATTATTCAACTAGTCATTCCATTAGCGTAATTTTCGCACATTTTGATAAGTTATACGCGTATTAATTACTCCGGGCTTGGCTAACGTAGCGGTTGTGGCTGGCTGCGTACATTGACCGTCTAGCTAGTGCATTATAAACGAGTAGGTCAAGTGATCTCTGATCAATAGGTAATAAACAAACAAGCTGACGTAAAAAAAATATGCATAAGACGACGTATTTTTTTTAAATATTAGTTTTTTTTTTCTACGGTTGTAACCAAATTTTTACCATTATTGACAGAACCGTGTGCAAAATATTTGGTTAACCAACATTTAGAACACATATTACGTTTCATTTCGGGCGTTTCGTGAATGAAACGTAATATACCTACTATAAAATTGACAAGAATACCTATAATCTATCTGGTAAACTTAAATTGTGATTACATTAAACACTGTTTTGCTGAGCTGTAACGGGCTTAACATTTCATCATTAGCCAGATCATCCTAGAAACGGACGTCTAAAACATTTTCGTCCATTACGGGTCATCGCAGCGAGGGGCATGTATCAACATTCCCTCTCTCCCCACTTCCTGCGGGCCCAACCTCCCCGCGAGATAAAAGTTAATGGGCCAACTTACCGCGAATTATTCCCGAGGCACAGCATATTTTTTTTCGGTATCTCAACAGTGTAAATGTTTCAATAATTTAGGCTGTTCTCTTTTTTAACGAGCGGTATTTATGGGTTTATGGTAATTTTGGTCTGCGCCTCCAAATTGGTGGGGTCGAAAAATATTCAGTTTTTAGGGTGAATATTGGTATGTTTGAAAGATTCGCTTGATGTTGATTTTTACTCGACTGCAGCGAAGCCAAAAAAGGATGGTTATGTGTTTGACCTGTATGTAGTTATTATGTATGTGTGTGTGTATGTGCGTATCTATATAAAGACAACTATCTATTTGGTATGCAGGCAAAAATATTCATCTTTCCAGTACTCTGTTAATATTTTTTTTTATTGTTTGCGTGATAGACACAATTATAAGAGTGATCTAAAAGAATCGACTACTCAGCACACTGACAATATTATTTAAAAGTATTTTTAAGTTAGCTGCCTGTATACCAATCTCTTTGTTCGACTGTACCTACCCTCGTAACTACTAAACAGCTGAACCGATGATATGTCGTTAGATTCGTCTTAATTGCGCAAGTGTCACTGGGTATATTAAAATGATAAAAAATCAACATGGCGGATTTTCGGCGCCAGAACGTGTTTTTAAAAAAACTTCCAGACCTATTTAATATCTAGTGGGGTATCAAAATTAAGGTTTTAACCTTCAAGCGGTCGCGCGGCGTCGAATCGACCGCACTCGATACATTTTAGTTCATAATATCGTTATTTCTTATCGCATGTTGTTCCTATTCCTAGTAGCCTGTCATTGTTTCACTGTGCAAAAAATAAATACTTTACCACCCTTCCCCGCGCCCACTGGAGTGCACAGATTGCATTTGCTTTGGTCGCGGCGCAGGCGTCGAAAGCACGCCACGCGCCCGTCGTCGAAAAAGTTACGCGCGACGCTCAACGCGAAATATTATTTTTTGGAATATCATCGAATTAAGTTTGTAATAGTGTTTATTTATATAAAAATGGCTCGTAGAGTGAATTAGGCATTGAACTGACAAAAGAGTACGTTCAAAGAAGGGCTACGATGGTGAACCTGCCAAGAAAACTCAAAAGAAACATATAAGAGCATTTATACATAATATGAGTGTTATGAAGACGGTGGTTATGAACCAAGCAGTAGTGCACATGCAGAGGAAGCTGCAAAATATGCCCAGCAAAAAAAAGGAGGCAATCAAATACACAATACACATCATGTCTGAGAAATATTTGCAGAACCCACACTACATTCATTTGCAATTAATTTTATCAAGTCAAAGACACTGATCAAGTTCATGATAAATACTTGATTTTAATTATTTGATCTCATGCAGCCAACTTATTTTATTATTTTTATTGTTTTTTTTATTATATAAAGCTAGTTAAACGTATATAAGAAGATATTGTATTGCCAAATTCCTTTTTTCATCCAAAGAAAATTTAAGTTGTTTATTTGATTTTATAATTTTGAATTTAGCTGATTTTAAGTTAATTTTTTCGGTTAAATTGAGTCCTAATATAATGACAACATGTCTAAATAATAAATAATAAATGATTATTAATTAATTGGTGTTTTAAATCCCTGTAATATCCAATAGGTCTTTTAGGTTACGCGCGACCGCTGCCGTTACAAATGACCGCGCGCCCGCTTGAAGGTTAAAAGGTGAAATGCAAAAATATACGAATTATATATATTTTTATATACATTTATTATAATTATTATTATAAATAATTAATGCAATTTGGAATTATAAGTGATACCAAACCAATAACCTGAAATCTGGTGTAACTTTTGTTCGAGCCTGCGATAACAAAATTCTTGTATACTCCTTTTAGTTATGTGTTTTTGCAGTCGGGTTTTTTTTGTATTTTAATTAACTTTTTTTTGACGGAATCTTTGCCTAATGTGTGATATGAAACCATACACGATGCAACAGTTTAAATTACTATTCAATTACTATTATTTACCGTTAAGCACCACAGTATCATAATTATAATCAGACTCTATTACCCGCTCTTAGTTTAAACTACTTCATTACCACTTGAATGTTCTAAAAACGGAGAATGAAATTATCGTGAGGAAATCGACATGTCCTAGAACCAAAAATTCGAAGACATGATACATCTACCGACCCGCACTGGGCCCGCGTGCTGGATTTAGGCTCACTCCCTCTCACAGAGAGGAGAGACCACAGTATAACTTGAACAAAATAAACACGCTATGTTCCTCTTGAAAACCGATAATTTACCTTTTCGTAAATATTGAACTGTGACAATAAAATTGTAATGAATTTAATGCCGTATTTATAAGTAGACTTAACAATAGGTACTTTAATTAAATATAACGTCAAATAAACGCCGCCCGCAAGCTGTCGCTTAATTCTCATATTGTATTCAGACCAGCGCGATTTGTCGCGCGACGCGACACCGGTTATTATAATACCGTGAAGTTTTGTATTGTTCATGTCGCGTCGCGCGACAAATCGCGCTGGTCTGAAAACAGCTTTAATTAATAAATACTAATTTCATTACTTTGGTATATATTTTCAATAAACGGTTATAAAATGCTTTGTCGATGAGCCGCCGTGAAATTAATTTGCTATTCAAAATAACGAAATTGTTCTTTTGTTCTGTTAATTTTATTGGTGTTCATTAGGAAAAAACCGGCCAAGTGCGTGTCGGACCACGCACAATGAAGGATTCCGTAGTTGGGATGAATTTATCCCAAAAACAAACCTAACATTATAGTTGAACTCATGTTCTCCATACATCGATATACATCACGGTCAATTCTCCATTGCAAATGTAAGTTAGATATCACCAAAAAAAAACTTTGTGATAAAATTTACTATTTTCGGAGTTTTTCCGTTACATGTGCTTGATTCTAGGTCAACGGGATGTAGAAGAAATTGTTAATTAACATAACATACCATCACACTAGTAATACTCAAAGGGTCAGGCAGAGGTATGCCTGTAGTACACCCACATTTCGCCAGATATTTTTAAGACCCAAGAGACCTTCATGCGACCCATAGGCGAGCACAAACCGGGCACAAAGTCAGACTCCAGGTTACTCCCGAGAAATTCTTAATAGATTTAGCATGAAGGTCTTAATCAAAAGTCCAAGATATGCATGACTATGGACCACCACTCACACACAGGGCGAGCAAATTACCATTCATACAATTAGTATTGTATGAATGGTAATTTACTCGCTCGCCCTATTATTTGGAACTTATTAACTGAAGGTGAAGGTATAGTCATGAACATAAATACATTACAATTACGCAAGATTCAATAGTTATGTGACTAATAATTTATACGTATTTTAATTGCATTCAAATTTTACTATTTTTATAATTTGTATTACTCATTCGTTTATTTTAATTATATTTGACATTTTATTTTAATTTTAATTCTGTGACTTTTATAATTTGTACCTATTTTAATTTTATTGACATTTTACTATATTTCTATTGTGATTGATTCTGTATATTTTGTTGCAGTATTGTGAAATTTTATTTTATGTTATATGGGTTTTCTCTGAATGAAATGAATTTTATTTATTTATTTAATAGTAATTTTTGCAATAGAAAAATAGCGAAATTTTATGTAATTTTATAAACTGCAACAGTTATTTCACGGGTAAATTGATTTTAAATTTTGCGTAGTATTAAGAAATTTATGCTCGTTACTGTACTTAAGTAGTACTAGTATCTAGAGAACCTACATTTTCAATTATGGCAGAGCACCTCTGCCATAATTGAAAATGTAGGTTCTCTCTGCCTTCCCTTTTGAAGACAACAGATGCGATCATTAAAAAAATTA
This sequence comes from Conistra vaccinii, assembly GCA_948150665.1. NCBI lineage: Eukaryota > Metazoa > Arthropoda > Insecta > Lepidoptera > Noctuidae > Conistra > Conistra vaccinii. The sequence goes on from OX411324.1 coordinate 4,175,820, forward strand.
ATTAATTTTATGTGCATTTTTATTTATTTACATGGGACTCAAACATAACTGGCGAAATGTGGGTGTATTTTAAGTACTCCTCTGCCCAACCCTTCGGGGAATACGGGTGTGATGTTATGTTATTTATTTATTTCTTTAACTGCCCTACCCACTATAAATTTTTCTTAATTCTTTAAAAACCACTTTTTATCTAAAAACTGTTTTCAAGTGGGCGGGATACATCCGTGGGCTTACCTTTACATAAAATATTCAAAACATTGTAGGTAGACTATTAACAGTTCCCAAGTAAAGCTTTTTAAATATGCGTGGGTCTTGAATACGTTTTGTCACAAATATTTGGGTTCGCTACATAAATAAATACGGCTAGCCAACGGTTTCAGTGGACCTAATCTGATAACTCAAAAGAAAATAAATAATGTTCTGAATTGTTAACTTTGTATCTAAAAATAAATAGTGCTGGGTTTTGTAAATTAACGTAAGGTCAAACGTCTGTTGATCCTTTTACACGGTTCACGTTTCGTTGTTAAGTTTATTTCTGGTTCCATGTGGTACCGTAGCTACCTAAATATGCTATTGTGTTACTTCCGGCCTCACTCAAATAACCGCACGAATTTTGGATTTCGAAGCTATGTTCAATTATGTCGTAGTGTCTCAAGATGCTCACTGCCACTAAACGGTGAAGGAACACATCGTGAGGAAACCGGCATGTCCTAAAACCAAAAATTTGAACCGATACCGAGACTCCTCCGTGCCTTGGAAAGCACGTTAAGCCGTTGGTCCCGGCTGTCATTTGTGAATCTTTGACAGTCGTTACGAGTCGTCAGAAGCCCGAAAGTCTGACACCAGTCTTACCAAGGGGTATCGTATTACCCAGTTCCTGGGTTGTGGAGGTCAGATAGGCAATCGCTCCATGTAAAATACTGGTATTCGGTTAGACTGGAAGCCGACCCCAACATAATTGGGAAAAGGCTAGGAAGATTGATGTATGATGTCTCAAGACGAAAGTTTTTGACCAGTGCATGTTGCCAGTGATGACCTATTGCACTGAAATGTAGTCGCTCACAATGGGCGAAAGGCTAAAAGTCATCCAAAGTGCAATGGAGAGGGTTGTGCTTGGAGTTTCCCTACGTGATCGAATCAGAAATGAAGAGATCCGCAGGATAACCAAGATAGCCGACATAGCTCGAAAAATTGCCAAACTTAAGTGGCAATGGGCACGGGCAGGGCACATTGCTCGCAGAATAGATGGCCGATGGAGCCGAAAGGTTCTGGAGTGGCAACCGCGTACCGGAAGACGTAGCATTGTAAGGCCTCCCACAAGATGGATAGATGACTTTGTGAAGGCCGTAAGAAACCGCTGGATGCGGGAAGCACAGAATCGGTCGAAGTGGGGGTGCTTGGGGAAGGCCTATGGCCAGCAGTGGACGTTTTTTGTCTGAATTGATGATGATGATGTTCAATTATTCAGTAAGTTTTAACAGTTATATTTTGACTGGGGTGGCTGCTGCAGGTGCAGAAAACCTCAAACGATGCAAATATACCTACTACCTTATTGGTAGCTATATTTTTAAATTGTTTTGGGTTAAAACACTAGGGCCGGGGTCTGAGTACTTAACGAGTATTTCGGGACATCACCAGGCGGTTGGTCGACTCTTCACGTGACTTCAGAGGGCCGGCCAACTTTAAGGTAAAAAAATCAGCATTGCCATCCAACGTGGCCACGCTGCCAGCTTTTTGGGCACTTTTCCCACTGACAGCAATGCGGATGAGCTGTTCCCTTTATTTTTATTTTTTCCTTTACATACTTTTACATACATATTATTAATATTTTTGTGTTAGAAAGAGTATTTTTTATGTTAACAATAACTAAAAATACATTTGAAAAAATCAGAGCAGTGGTGGCCCAGTGGTATCGGCCCCGACTTACGAGTTGTAGGTCGTGGGTTCGAACCCAAGCGCCGCTTTACTTTGTGTAAATAATTTCATCACCACTGCTCTCAAAACGGTGAAGGAAAATATCGTGAGGAAACCGGCATGTCCTAGAACCAAAATTTTCGAAGACATGTGACATCTACCAACCCGCACTGGGCCCGCGTGGTGGATAACAAATTGCATTTGAAAAAATATACTTAATATAAAAAATATTATTTTATATTTGAAAAATTGGCATTGAATATGCCTATTTGAACATTTGGCTACAACCAACTTACTAATAATTTCGTGAAGTAATAATCCTGATCTTTCAAAACTACAGCGGCAAATATAATATTCCACTAAAATCAAAACGCTATTTCTATTTAAATTAACTTTAATATCGATTAATCGCTAACTGTACAGAAGTAATTAAAGCTCTTTCCACGTCTTCCTCAGCAAAACAAGCATGAAATATAATTTCAAACAAAGTGAAATTTCGTTTTAGTTTCCCTTTGCAGCAAATATTATTTAGCGCTTTCACTCTCAAGTTCGGAACACTCGAGTGCTCTTTATTTTGGTATTAATTGACCCGAGTAACTCGTGTCAAAGGATTTCTGGTTATTAGAAATTACGTTATTTTGGCAAAGATCAACTAACTTACTCACACCGACACAGTTTCTCTGAAGCTAAATGAGATTGTTTATTTTGCAACTACTAGCTAGCCCCACGGTTTCACCCGCATAAGTCTCGATCCCGTGGGAATATCGGGATAAAATGTACTCCATGTCCATTTTCAGGCCATGGTCTACCCATATGCCAAATTTCATCCAAATCCGTTCAGCCGTTTTAGCGTGAAAGCATAACAAACAAACAAACTCATTTTCACATTTATAACTTTGTCCGCGATCTTCCTCAAGAATTGGGCTATCCAATGGAATTTTTTTTTTTCAAATCCGGCTTCTAGTTTCGGAGATTACCCTCTACATACAAACTTACAAACAAACAAGCAAATAAACACACAAACAAATAAATTTTACCTCTTTATAATATGAATATAGAATTATAGACAAAGTTAGGATAGTTAGCATATTATAAAGCTCCAGTAAACTTCTTTTCAAAACGACCAGTGGGAAAACGTACTGCCAGCACATCAACTTACTCCAATCTTTCAAATTATTCCAATCAAAATTGAACCTTATTGTTTAGCGATAAAGTTGAAAATCTATTAAACAAAAATTGACAGATTGTAGTAACTTGATGTGCTGACGTCTGTACCTACCTAACTTCAACCTGGTAAAGTGGGGCTACCTCGCGAATAGTTCTAACGATGCGACCCGTACAGCAATTTAGTGCGGCATCTGTTCCCTCGCGTTTCACAGTCAATACCTAGGAACGACCTTTACCCATCTATTAAAGGAATGAAAAGTATTTTAAATCAGTATGTTAGGTCGGATCCTCTATTTTCTCTACTTAATTACCAGAATCAATCAAAAAAGTAAAAAAACTCAAATGTATGTAAATGTTATTATAATGTAAACGAATATTTAAACGATAAATCCCTGAAACTCATATCAAATATCATTTATCGAGCTTCTAAGAAATCGAAAATATAAATATTTTGTTGTACTTCTTGAAAGTGGTAGGTAGTACACGGAGAAAAAAATATTCTACTAAGTCACCAGAACGACTAGTTAATAACAATTCAATTAACGGAAACAATCTATTGTCGTGTCTATCGGAATTATTATATTGGTTATATAATCGTATTTTAGGGAATACTGAAAAAATCTGGTAAAGAAGTTTAGTGTACGAAACATGTTAAACAGTATCAATTATGAATTCTTTGTTAAAGATTAAAATTTAAACTTGGTATTGAACATGACTTTTTTTTGTTGAGGTCTACCAGAATAATCGTTTATATTACAGCGCATATTTTTGCCACTAAAAGTTAGAAAATATTTAGAACAAAAACAATGGTTACTAGTAATGTAATCTGATAGGTTGAAATTACGTTACATTATTTTAGATAAAACAGTAAAAATATTGTTCACATAAAACATATTTTGTAATGTCAACAGTAGTTATGCGGTTATGCGACTTGGCAACACTGGTTCACTGTCATACTGACACTGTCGTGCGCTCAGGTACATTCCTGTCATAGATAATACACTAAAATACACTTAAATTCCTGTAAAACGTTAGCCATGATAGCAGAGTACTTTTTTGTTTTTTGATATGAAGTTTCTAGTATTGTAAATTGTAATAGAGTAGATTGCTTACGAGTTACGTGTTTCGCGTGAGTCAAGCGCGTGTTCTTTCTGAGACTCCAATTGATTGTGAGCTACGAATCATAAAGACAGTGAGTGACTATTCTTGTATGTTTTGTTCAAAATATTATATTACCTATTTGGTTTTGTTGTGGATTTACGAATTTTGTGTTGTAGGTACGAAACGAACGACCCCCTGACACATATCTTTGCAACAAAATAGACCAGGATGTGAACACTTTACTTGAATCGTGGGGGCTACCTATCTGAATATAAGGAAAAGTTTGCACGTAAGTCTATTGATTGATATCAAGTTGAGTGTTAAAGCTTCGGCCATAACTGAGCGACCACAACGTGGGACGCGGGCGTGTTTTCGCACGGCGCGGCGGCGGACGCTATAGCTCGTTCGTTTTAAATGGCGGTCCCGCGTCCCGCGTTGTGGTCGCTACTTCTGCGTCGACGACCCTTCTTACCAGTGTCATGCTGAGTAAGTTCGTCGGCAATCCAACAGGTTTCAAATTTTGCTCGTAGTCCACTTTGGGTCGTCGAGTCACGAGCCGTATTTTTCGACATTTGTGTAATGTTTAATAAATGAGGGGCTTGTGGCTAAGTAATAACAGCCGCATGGGTTGATCGATCAGGTTAAGCTAAGCTTGCCGCGGTTGGTTTGTAGATGGGTAACCATTTTTACATATCAAGACCCCTCCGTGCCTCGGAAAGCATGTTAAGCAACGGCTTCCCAAACGGGACCAACGGGTTCCGGCTGTCATTCGTGGATCTTTGACAGTTGTTATGGGTTATCAGAAGCCCGAAAGCCCTACACCAGTCTTAGCATCCAATTAGACTGGAAGCCGACCCCAAAATAGTTGGAACAAGGCTACGCAGGTAATTTGTGTAATGATAAACAGTTAATCTGTTATCGAATTGAAAATGGTTTAACCAATTTGTCTAAAATTATGTTTCTTTTCAGTTAGTAAAATCGACTTGCCTTCTTTGGGGCTGCTCACTGGAGACCTAATAAAGGAATTAATTGGGCCAATTGGGGACTGTGCTCGCTTTTCAAACAATTTAATTCACTGGAATGGATTGACAAACTCACTTCAAGTAAGTAATACTTACTTCACTTACTTATTAGGCTGTGCTTTGTTACACTTAGACTTTTGACCCAGTAGCAGTGTCAAACTCACTTAATACAAAATAAAATCAAAAAAATATCATGTTGAAAACATCTGCAGTTGTATTGCAACCCTAACTTGTATTTTTTTGCATTGTTAAGGAGAGTCCCATTGATGATGATGGCGACGTTGTTTTCCTCAGCGAGCAACATGGCACGGTCAAGAAAATTATGAATTTGCAATAATTGTATAATGCACCATCAACATTCAAAGATACACAGGAAGCCACATTGCTGTCCTCTCAGATCCCATTGCAATCAATAGATTTTGATGGTATCAAAACGTTTGAAATTCTGAATTATGGCAACAACAGCACTAATTTCAATACTGTAAGTAAAAACATTTAAACTAAAAGTAGATTCTTTCAGTGAATATTTCATAAAGTGTAGACATTTTGTTAAATTTCAATTTTATGAACCCTGTATTACGCTACCAGTAGGTACTAAATTACTTAAATCTGTCTATACTACATAACTATACTATTATTTCACTTTTATACTAATATTAAAAAGAAGTAACCTCTGCCTTGTTGGGTTAGTGGTCTCAAGCACTACTGCTGAGCATGAGGTCATGCGTTCGATTCCCGGGTCGGGCAGTGTTATTAGGAAATTCCTTCTGGAATTTCTCAGTAGCAGCCTGGAGTCTGGATTCGTGCTCGATTGCTGGCAATAAGCTCACCCCCTACTACATGGGACTTAAACATAACTGGCTGTCTTTCTTTCTTTCTTTTTTTATGTTATGTGTGTAGAAAGAAGTAATGTTTGTGAATGCGTGTATGTAGGAAGTAATCTCTGAAACTATTGAATTGATTCAAAAAATGTATTTTTTTATCTTTTATTGATTAATTGTATAGACCTATAATATAATAAAATTATCTATATAAATAAATAATAATAAATTATTATTTTTAGCCGCTCAAAGATTTACTCAAGGAATCCTTAGAGCGAAGGGGACTTATCAGCCTTTACTCGGACTCTGGATTATTGTCAAACATGGGGCGAAGAAAAATTTGCAACATAATTATTAAAAACTTGCTAGGACAAGACCCAGACAGAAGAATTCCAAATTCTACACTTCAAAAATATGCCCAAGAAATCAAAAAAATATTTAGGAAGGAAAAATTTTCAACGTAGGTACTTTGTACCATACCTAAACAATTGAAAATTGAAGATAATACGATGTGCAAAAGGAACACTCTATGATTTTCTTCAGGACCGAAAGAGAGAATACAGAGAGTTTAGACAAACTAAATTTAAAAAAAATACCCATAATGAATCACTTGCAAGATCCAGGTTGGTTAAATATTTGTTTCTTTTCAAGTCATAATGTATTATGTACGATTATTATTATACCTCAGTCATACATTGGGCGTACCGAGGGGGCAGCCGTAGCCTGCCAAAAGAATGAGAATGTGTTACTGCAATTTTTACCAATTTACTTTTATGCTTATTTTTAGATATCACTGAGGATGTTATGTGATTGACGAATTCATGCGACCCCTGGTCATCAGTTGAGGAGAAGTGGAAAAAGACTGCGGAATATCGTCGCAGAGAATTAAATAACTCTAATCTTACGATTCAAACGTATATGGACCCTGCACTGAAGAAGCCTGCTGAATTTAATCTGCTGATGTCTGATTTTAAATAACTTAGTTTGAATGGCAATACCCTGACAATAGCAATCCGCTTGAAAACTTTCATGTTCATAAAAGCAAGATTCTAGACTGAAGAATATGTGAATTTCAGTAAGTCTTACATTTACCTACTTATATTAGGGTAAATTATTAAACTCTAGCTAATGATTTTGTATTCCAACAACGATATTTAAGGGCAGGCAAATATTATTAAAACAAATTAATAAGTTATCTATGGCGCATGGCAATATTCCAACAAACCAGATAAATCAATATTATGATTATATGACATGTGTACTGGTCCAAATAATTGTTTTGAGTCCCTACCTAAATAAAAATACAACATACAATGACATGTTTTCTTACCACTGTGTGATTTTCAGAAAAAGAAGACCCAGCTACTGCATAATCACAAGAAATCACTTCCATAATGCCTTCATGTTTTTGCCGCTTCTACTCGGCAACCACCCAGTGGTCAAAAATAAGAAAAAATCCTGGCGTCCATCGAAACAGGAGTCACAACAGGCATTCATCAACCATTTAAAAGCAGTAACGGAATTGCAAGAAAGTATATCAAGACGCAAAGAGAAATATGCTGCACATGGTTTGACCTTTCTACCAACAATTTTTATAGTCGGTCTCACACAATTTAAAATAACAATATTACTACACAGTCGTTAATTCCACCTAGTACACAGTAAACTCTATTGTTGAAGTATAACTTTATTATTAGTAATAATAAGTTTATTTTAATAACATAAAAAAGTGTACATGCAATAAATGAAAACCTCTTAAGGGGTTATTGTACTCATCATATAGGAACAACTTTTACTGTGGGACCAAATCTGAAAGAGGGAAAAAAATCTGCTGTTCACTTGCTTAATATTTAATCGGATTGAGAAGTTGAAAAAACCTTTTTACACTGTAGTTGAGAATTTCTAAATTTATGTCTGTAATTTTTAAGGTGTACATAATAAAGAGTATTCTATCTATCTATCTTGAGATCAATGAATATTATAGACTTACGTGCAAACTTTTCCTTATATTCAGATAGCTCCCACGATTCAAGTAAATTGTTCACATCTGGTTCAATTTGTTGCAAAGATTGTAATGTAATTGTAAGAGGGCTTAGTAGAAGTTGTTAATAATTATGAGTACAATGACCCCTTAAGAGCGTTTATTCCAAAAGTTGGCAACGTCGCAAACAGCTGTCAAAAAATTACCTATTTTGATTAATTTGGCTATATCATGTACTGTATGGAAATAAAAAAAATGTGGCTAACCTGCGAACTAGAATATTAATAATGAATTGCAATTATAACAATGAATTTGATGTTGTACCCCTTTTAGATGTAAAAAAGGCGTTTGGAAAGTTTCCAAATACTTTTTTTACATTTAAAACTAAATATTCCATATTATGATATTAATTATTGCATTTCATAATAAATATTCTAGTTCGTTAGTTAGCCACATTTCATATTTCCATACTATTTCCACATTAATCAAAACGGGTAAATATTAGTCAGCTATATACGACGTTGCCAACTTTTAGGATGCACGCTCTTAAGAGGTTTTCCGTTATTGCTTTGCATACAGAAAGTAGTTTTTTTTTAAGAGGATATTTTTTTGTATTTATGCTCTTCATACTTTGACAAGGAGTACAGTCTACAATTAAATATATTATGTAACCCTTAGGTCATCAGTGTAAAAATAAAACATCATTAAGTATTTTATTATTGTTTCATTTCATCACCACTGCACTGCTCCAAAAACGGTGAAGGAAAACATCGTGAGGAAACCGGCATGTCCTAGAATTGAAAAAATCGAAGGTTGTGTGACATCCGCTCACTGGGTCTGCTTGGTGGATTACGGCCCACTCCTTTTCAGTGATGAGGGTTCGGTAACGTTCCTAGGGCTGATTTCGTTTATTTGAGTTGTAGCAGGTTGCAATGTTATTTAATTTTTAGCCTCTTCATACTTTCCATAAGCGAATTGCCAAAGCTGCCGTTCCATACAAATGGTTTGAAGTAAACCAACCTTCAAAAGTATTGTATGGGACGATGGCTCCGGCTATTCGCTTTTGGAAAGTCTGAAGCAACTTAAAACGAGTGTAACGTCAACAACCTAGTATATACAGGGCATAACATTTTCTAGTTATGAAAACCATAAAATATAGTTCATATTATTAGGATTTATAATACAGGGCATAGCATTGTCTGGTTATGAAAATCAGAAAGTATAGTTAATATTATTAAAGATTTATATAGAGGGCATAATATTTACTGGTTATGAAAACCAGAAAATATAATTAATATTATAATAGGTTTGTGTAAACCTAAATAAAAGTTTTTTTGTAGCTACAAGTGTTCTGGTAGAGAGTACATAAAATACCGTTCAGTGGTTGATATATTCTAATAGTCCTTACAAACTTTCTGTTCGTGGTTACATTAACCTTGGTAATGACAATAATTCGTTCGGTTTATATTAAATCTTGCTTTGTTGTGATAAATAAAGCACGATAGTAAGCTCAGCCATTATATTTGCACACAGTACACATTTGCTAATAAAGTGTACCGAAAATCTGGTGGAACATACCAAAATGTTAACGTTATCAGAAACTAGATTTTTTTACTAACGTTTACAAAATGAATAGTTGTCACGTATACTAATATACATTCTAGTAAACTTCACAAGATTCTGATAACTGCAACTAGACTTTTTTCTCCGTGTATAAATCGGTACTATTTATTAAGATTTGATTAACTGCGCGTTGGTATCATCTCGCGCCATAAGTAGCGCAGTCTCACTTTTGCTAGTTATCAACAATTTTCAATAATTTAAACATATTTATTTACTTATAAAATATGATTTATATGTGCTATTAAAGTGCTCGTCAAAACCTTTCTTTTGATATCAAACATGTCATGATTATCTCAATTTAATTTTTTCAAGATAAGAAATTGATGTGTATAGTCCACCATATTAATTTTAGGGAAAATTTATATTATAGCCTATGTCACCCGGACTAATATTACGAATCGATTGATACCTCATTCATCAAAATCGGTTTAGTAGTTTAGGCGTGACGGCGGAACACACGTAAAAGCAAACATACACACATATATACACCCGACTACGGCAAAGCCATAAGGAAGGGTTATGATTTTAGCAGTCTATGTACATAGACTACCAAGGGAATACCAACAATGACTGCAGCATTTAACCTGCAACACCAAATTGCATTTTACGTTAGACAACAAAACACTGAAGCAGCAAAGACCAAAGCGTTTGTGTTTATCATTCCATTTGAACAGTTACCGACGCCGCTCAAAGACATGCACACATCGGCAATTATAAAACAATTAGTGGAACAAGTTTGTTTGAACTAGTGCAGTTCAGGGGGTAGTTATTAGCACGTTGTCTTGTTTACGCTGTTCATTATGTTGATGGTTTTTCATTTTATTTTATCTATTCTTAGAATACGTTATTATTCTAAGTATCTATTATACTTTTTTTTTTGTATTTTGTTTTCCGTGAATTATCTAGTGCTTGCTGGATGTGACAAAAACCTGAAATAAACAGAAAATTTATAACGAAGTTTGGGGAAAACTCTTTCCCAGAAGTTGCATAGAAGTTGATAGAAAAACAAATTGCGAAAGACCTCCTTAATTTCGTTAATCGTTCGGTCGGTTCGGTCGTTTGTTTTCATTTAAATTAATATTTAATTAAACTTAATGTAGCTACATACAATCACTTCAAGATAAACTGTAGTAGGTATTTACACATTAGCAACTATAAAATAAATCAATGAATGTGTCGTGTACTCGTGTACAACAGCTTTGTTTGAACTGCTGGCATGTAAAAAGTTTCTGGAGGATAAAATTAAGGATTGGATGATATTAAGCGAATTTTACTTCTCTACCAACGAATTCAGATCAAATGGGCCAGTCATATTTGGAGCACCGCCTTTTAACTTAATACCCTATTAATTTAAAATTTTAAACCACACTTATTCTGAAACCAGAATATTAAAAGAAACACCTTATTTAGCTCCAAACAGCAGCATAACATCTTAGCAGACGCCATTTTAGCTCAGACAAGCGAAAATACAGCGCAATATACTTTAGCACCACACTAAAGATACGAGCAGTTTATATCCGTGCCATCGCAGCCACATCATACTCCGGGAACCGCAGATGGCCATGTAACAATCTCTATAACAATAAAGGCGAAAAACGTTAAAGTTCCGCCATCTAGCGAGATACTAGCAAACTATGAACGCAAAGGTTCTAAATCGCGCAAGTAACATTTTCCAATTTTATAATAATAATTATGGTTTTTTGGTTCATCACTTAGTACTGTGGGTCTTTCTATCATCAGGCAACCATGAACAAATTAATAAGAAGTGATATCACTCCTAGGCGACCCATTCTGTTTTCGTAATAGGCGATCATCTATAGATACCCTCTATATTTCTTTTAAAAATCAAAATTAAATGCTGTTCGTTGGTGGGTCAATCACTTGAGAACGGCCTGACCGATTTGACTATTTTATGTTTTAAAATGTTTGTAATAATCCGAATTCGGTTGTTACGGAAAGAAACATTTGAAAAGTTTCCCGGAAAATTAATAATGTGTTAAAAATTGAAAGTGCTTTTTTCTATGGGATTTATGTATAAACTCAAGACCATTAGGAATGTTTACAGGACAACGTCTAGTGGAATTATAAAAAATAGGATTTCGTAGAGATTTAGTAACTTTTAAACATGAATTGGAAGCTAAAAAGAACAATAAATCCTTTTAATATGACTTATTTTGTGGCTATAGAATCTCTAGAGCACAAAATTCTACAAAACTCAAAGGAGCGTAGCGTCGTTAGAAACACGATTTTCGTTTGAAATATTTTTGTAAAATAAAATATGAGCAAAGACTTCGTTGCAGCTTCGCCCAATGGGAAGCGAGCGGACATTTGACGTACATTCTACTTATATTGCCTTAACGATACTTCGCAAGAATATGAAATTGAAAATTTGTGTCAAAATATTACGTGTATTAAAGTTTGAGTTCAACGTTTGGATATTTTTGATTTTGTAAACAGATTTATGTCGTAAGAATTTTCAGCGAAGTTCAGATGCAGTGCAGTACTCTGAGTACATAAAGTATTCAGTGGTAATGTCTTAATAAAGAGAATAATTTGAGCTAAAATAGAACAAAAAATACCTACTTAGATAAGATAGTTCATTGACTCAGGCATGACTTTGCGCAAATCCATTATAAAATACAATAGACGAAGTATATTTAGTAACCTAATCCGCTTAACAGTTCTTAAAGAGTCATAAAGAAACCTGTAAGAAATCGACACGAACACGACGTGTTGCCACGCCAAGCACCGCACGCGTTCGGCGCTCAGGGTTCTTTATGATTCTTTAGGAACAGTTAAGCGGATTAGGTTACTAAATATACGTCGTCTATTGCATTTTATTTTAATATTTGCGTAGTATTGTCCCACTGCAGGGCAAAAACCTTTTCACATACAAATCAAAATGCCAAAAGAAAAGAAAAAAATTCAAATGTTTTTAATTCTAGCTTCTGCATTACACATAGTTTTTAATCAGTCAACTGCAAAAACAGAAAATGCAACTTTCATCTCCTGGGAAAAATAAAATCAAATTAAAAGAATAATGCAGCTTTTATTAAACATCTCAATGTTCTAGAAACGTCATCTTCAGTTATGTTGTTACACAGTCTAGGTTACAGGCAAAGGACATAAAAATAAATGGAGTTGTAACTGTTGTATGTACTACTTCGCTGTTTTAGATCTGGTCGTCAAGATTACCTAGATTTTTGTTGCTATACCTAGGTTATAAACCTTTCGCCTACCTAGACCTTTACTACCAGTTTTACAACCGCGGTATTTGGTTGTTAAAATTTAGGTCTGTAAGTGCTGACATCACTCGTATTTATTTCAGAGATTTATGGAATCAAGGAAGTTATGACTGTGCTACGTATGCACTTGTACCACATTTGAGATTATCGTTAGGCGTCCTGTACACGATGCCGGAGCCACACTGGCGCCGGACCGCATGTTTCGTTGGCAATACTTTACTGAACTGTGATCGTTGCTTTACTACTTAACTTGGGATCAATGCCAGTGTACATGCGGTTCCGGTGAGGCGCCCGAGCGGGGGCCATGCGGCGCATGTGCGATATTCTTTCGTATACACAAAATTGCGGTCCAATGCTGGTGCGACTCCAGCTTCATGTACACAACGCCGGTACCGGACCGCAAGATGAAAAAAAAAACATATTTTCTCAAAATCCAGCCTGGCCACGACTTTGGGCGGCACGGCAAGCGGCGTGGTGTAGGAACTAAAAAGTTGCCGCTGTAAGCGGCGCGTCATGGCATGCTTCATACATTTCTGTGCATTTGTTTTTACCGCTCGCCGCGCCGCTCACCGCTACCGCTGATACCGGCAGGGTCGTGGCCAGGTACCGGTGCGGCGGTGGTAGGGGCGATATTCATTCGTATACACAAACATGGAATCCGGCGCCGGTACGGCTCCGCCGTCGTGGACAGACACCACCCTTAAGACGCCACACGTAGGGCGAGCCCGAGCAACAAGCTTTTTTTATGTTTTAAGCAATTGCATAGCTTCTATCGCGGGCCTTGAGCGTGGAGACCTAATCCAGAAATTCCGTAACGAAAATACCTAAGGAGAGTGTTTTGTATTGAAAATTATGTTTAACTGTTTGACAACAAAGTTCAAATTTACTTAGACGAATGATCCTTGACTATTAATAGTTAAATTAAAACCTTTTTATTAGTTTGATGTTCCCATTACGTTGTGTCAAGTTTTAAAAACTATAAATGTGAATGATAGTTCCTGTCAATGTCACCATTGCTATTTCTTGTATTCGGGTTAATATTTTACAATGCCGAGAAATTTAAATATTCAAGAAAGAGCAGCTATTATTAATGAAGAAAGTCACGAAAAAATAGTGAAAGAACATGAGTGAGTACTCTACATACATACATTTTATTATTATTATCACAAATGCAGTATTATAATTGCATAAGTTGATAAAAACAGCTATGCAATAGCTTTACCGCGGCAGTCTCCGAGTGCCACACATATTTTTTATAAAAAAATGTTAATGTTATGTAAATAAAAGAAATAAAATTCTAACAAGAATAAAAATGTTAGCAAAACACTACTCCGACTATTTTCACAGTTCGCTTTGCGGTATGCGAGAGTGAAACCGCGGTGCACTTACAGAATATAATAAAAGAAACAAATTTTCCACTACCAAGAACCACTAAAAGGAGTGTCCATTTTCTCCGTGCTCATTAAATTTTCACACATGGTGAAAGAATAGTCCTGTGCGAGAGAAAATGGGTATTTGTGATAGGAGTTACGAGTTTGAATAAAACTTGGAAGGGAAGAGGTAGACGGTGTAATATACGAGCTAATGGTTCTAGGAGTATGTTTTACTAAGTAGATATATTGTGTGTAGGTATTTATGGGATTTCCAAGTTTAAGTAGTACAGTGTTAAATATTACAGTTGTAGAAACAAAATATTTGTCTCTAACTGGCATCTTAACCATAAACTAAAAAAAAAAAAAAAAAAAAGTGTATTCATGGTCTTTGGAATAAAAATGGTTTCTTTTTTTTAAATGTACTCAATGGCTGAGAGTTTTTTTTTTTGTTTAGTTAATCTAAAAAAATCTAAATAATCAAATCTGTGGTAGTGATTTCTTGAAAAGGGACGGAAGTTTGTCACAGGAAGCCGGGGTAGGGCGCGCTATTTGATTAGACCAATGAGCCCGCGCGGTGCTAGAGTTGGCCATCAGAAACGACCTTGCCGAGGCCCCGATCCTACAGGTGAGATATCAGATGCTACACTTCTTAAGCGACTACTGTAAGGATCGTTCGTTTTTGATGTTTGCCTACACTGTCCCACTGCTGAGCAGAGTCAGTTCCGCCATAATCTGTTACTAAATGTCCCGTTAAACCGCTAAACTGTCGATTTGCCTTTAGAAGTCGATAACAATAAAAATTCGTTAGTGACAGTTAAACTCAAGTGTTTGGTGAAATTGTTCCTCAACGTTGCAAATTATGGCCAAGCAAAGCAACCAGAAAGCAAAGATTCTAATACAGTACCAAGAAACCCACTCCTGACGGCGAAATTTCACACACAATCTGCAAGGTGATTTACTGTACCTACAAGTATTATGTCTTGGGCCAACCCCTCGATTTATGGAGCCGTAATCTCAACTTACCTGCAAATGTTACTACTACATTTTGGAATCTTATTGAGTAAACTCATGGTGTGCAGAATTAAAATTATCCTAACTATTATCCTAACTATTATTATTATTTATTTATTTAATATTATAAATGCAAAAGTCGAGTTTGTTTGTTTGTTACACTTTCACGCTAAAACGGCTAAACAGATTTGGATAAAATTTGGCACACGATATTATTCCGATATTTCCACGGGAGCGAGACTTCCCATTCAATCATCATGAAATTTTGCATACACGTTGTCAAGGGTACAGAAAAGGACACAGGGCACCTTTCATCCAAAAAAAAAATTTCGTTAACGCGTTCATATAAAATCTTAATTCACAGTGCCGGTTGACATTATAATATTGTCCACCAGATAAATCTATATTCTATACTAATATTTTTGTTTGTTTGTATGTAGGGGTAGTTTCCGGAACTAACAATATTTTTTGAAAAATTATTTTTGCTTTGGATAACCCAATTCTTGAGGATGTAACATAACGTGAAGTCAGAAAGAACGCTAAGCAAAAACGAAGTAATAGCGCTGGCGGGCGATGGGAAGGATGCGACACGATGGGTCGAGGGCCGAAATCTACCGCGGACGAAGTCGCGGGCAGATGCTAGTTAAAATGTATGCAGAACTTGTGTGATATGGAAGTTAATTGTCCCGGAAATTATACAGAGGTGGTAAAATTGGCAATTGCAATTAAGTAGATACTGAATATGATCAACGATTAAAAAATATTTTAACACAAAGGATTAGTATTTTTAACTCTTAGAATTTGACACACCTGGTAAATCGAATCGAGCACAACAACAACGTAACATGACGATCTTCAAAACGGCGCTTATAACAGAATCGCTTTTACAGCAACCATCGGGTCAGAGGCGTTTAATCGTTCGGAACACTTTACGAGCAGTCGTTCCATTCACAGCCGGAGCTCCTTCCGAATATTTCACCCCCACATATCCGAAGAAAAGGTGCATGTATGTAGTAACAAAATTAGATACAGCAAGGGCTGTAAAGTCGTCAAGCGCCACATTTTATTACTGTATTGACTTATTTTACGGGACATAAAATTTTGGATTGCTGTTGACTGTATTGATAATATTTGCATGTTAAGATGCCGTTTAGTTTCGCGACCTTCTGTTCTCCGATGTTTCGGTTCACGGTATCGTGAGGTTCGATTTGCTTAACAACTTTTTGATTACTCCTTACATTTAGAACATTATGTCTTACGGGAATTCCAAATTTAATGTTGGACGTTATGTAAAATGTATTACTGATAATAATAGGTATCGGTATTGAATGATTGTATTGATGTGTGGATGTCTCCGTTTCGATCAGAATTATGTCACGCGAAAGCTTGAACCTTAATCTAAAAGGTAGTTGAAAATGTCGTGTATGTTGATAATAACGTGAACATACATAATAATTTCAAGCAAACGTCTTCGAGCTTTCCAATATTTTACGATCGTAAGCAGTTGATTTATGTCAAGATAAAATCACTTAAAACGACTGAATGAGTTTTATTGAGATTTTACTCGAATATCCTTGGTGAGGGCTATGAAATCAATACCCATCTCGTATTAAATTGGAGAAGCTCTATATTTAATCTTTATTTATTTCTTCACTTTGGCCCGGGTTGTTGCTAAGTTACACTCAAGCACGGGATCAGCAACGATAAAATATAAAATATCTACTTGCGTCATATTTTTCTTTGAAAATGTATTTATCGTTAATCATAATTTTTTTTCAGCAGTCATAGTTTGAAGTATTCTTTATTTGGATGAAATCTCATGTATTCGACAAGATTATTCTTAATAAAATAAAACAAAAAACGTGAAGGATGGATCAGAAACAAACCTCAATCGTGTCGCATTACAAAACTATGTGATTTCCTGAATATCGTTATTTTTTAACTTATTTTTTGTAGTTATTTTTGTCGGTTTATTGTATTTTTTTATTCTTAGTTATAATTATAGTTCTAGTTTCAAGTATTAAAAAAATAATAAACATTGTACATCATTAACAAAAATCGTTTAATTAAGCTCAGACTGAATCCTAGATTTAGACGATTAATGAAAACTTCAATAAACTTGTGGCAGTACTTTCACTTAAAATATCATAATACTGTCTTATTAACTTTTAATTGTCTCCTCCTAGAGCATCTTTTCCACACCCCACCCCAAAGATATATCAAAAAAACAAAAAAACGATCCACCCTAGCGTGCAATCGTACCTACACTCAATGCCACCTATTCCACGTTTTGAGATACACGAATCCTCAGATTTCACGATTCCTATTAGACATAAAATTTCTAGCTGTATCTACTGTTCGAGATAGCTCTATATTCTCAGGATTGCGTGACGGCAAAGGCTTTACAATCAACGTGAATCAGTGCGCGTGAAAGTTTGGTACAAGTTTATTGAGAACGTTTAGTTCTTGAGTATAAGGGATTATTAGTTTTTGGGGAATATTTCTCTGTTTCTCTAAAAACTTACTAACCTTTTTAACTTTCCGGGCTTTGCTCACAGTTGGTCTCAGTAACTAAACTTGGGGACCCCGACCAAATGGGTTAGGTTAGGTTAGAACTGTGATCAATCCCGCGCGAGCCGAGCGAGCGAAGCAAGTGGTGTCGCGGCAGCCCCCGACAAGCACTACATTTAAGTTGGTCGTTCTTGGCTATGTAGTGTTTTTAAGGCCCCAAAACAGGAATCACTTGACGTTCACAAAGAGATGCAACCGTTAGAGTATTCAGTAATATTTTCAGGAACGCAAAATGGGAGATAAATGAGATTCGATTAATAAATACCTTTTTTTTTTGACATTGAATATACAGAAAATGTGTCTTGTCAAGGAATACATACTGTTTTTGTTTGAGAATTTCTTGTGTGTCAGAAAGGTAAAGGAAACTAGAGAGAAACACAACATATCACACAAACATATAAACAACGCCGCCCAATGTTTCAAGTATCGAAAGATACCAAGCTTACTATAATCTCACTTATCTAAGTTAAGCATGTTAAAAAACCGGTCAAGTGCCTGTAAGACCACGCACAACGAAGGGTTCCGTATATGTTGAGATGAATTTATCCTAAGAACAAACTTAACATTGTAGTTGAAAAATTATATATGTTCTCCCAGACGAAACGTATGGGAGAACATGTTTTTGCAACTGCAAATGTAAGTTGGTCGATTATTACTCGTTAAACTTGTAGAGCCTATTTAGCGGTGATAGTTTTTCTTTTAATTTCGTTAAAAATACTTTACTGCCGTGAACTTTTTAATTTATCCAAAACCAACCATTTACTTGGCAGGGATACACTTGAGTCCCTCTCTCTTTTTTTGGATTCAGGGGAATCCCTGAATCCAAAAAATGTTTTCATAGACTTTAAATTAAATAAACATGGTTTTTTAGTACCACTTTTGGCGTGATTAATATGTATACCCACCCATGCCGAATTACAGCTTTCTAGTTCTAAGAGTCTCTGAGCTAAACCACGGACAGACAGACAGACAGACAGACATGGTGAAACTACCTGGGTTCCTTGTTAACCAGAACCCTAAAAATAATGAAGATCAAATTAAAACATGATGTAATAAAAAAAGACGTGTGGCACTCGGAGACTGCCGCGGTAAAGCTATTGCATAGCTGTTTTTATCAACTTATGCAATTCTAATTATTTATTTATTTTATTTATGCAGTATTTTTTTTCCTTTGTTTTTTTTTTAATGCCACCTAGAGGCGAGTTGCTGAACTAAAGAGACAAGCGTGATATTTCAAAAAGTCATTAAAAGTTCTGCTATTCATCGATAGATGGCAACAAAACTAAAAAGTATCACCGCTGTGTCGGTCGGAGTGGGGGGTGTTAGGTTATTTTCGTTACGGAATTTCTGGATTCGGTCTCCACGCTCAAGGCCCGCGATAGAAGCTATGCAATAGCTTAATAATACATTGTATGTCGATCGTGAGCATGGAAGTCCTGAACAAATAAATTGTGTTACCTATAGGTACTAACGTACGGGGTGTAATGATACTGAAAACTTTGCAGCTTGTCTTAAATTCATTTTAGATATTATGTTAATCCATACTAATAAATATATATGCGAAAGTAATTCTGTGTGTCCGTCTGTTTATCATGCCTAAAGCAGCCTGCGACCGGAAGGAAATTAACTACTTTTTCTCTTGGATATTTGTATAAATGGTTATTTTTTTGCTATACATTAAGTCGAGTCATGATTATTCTACATAAGAACAAAGACTTTTTCGTTTTTGTAGGCTCGTTGGAAACAGACAAAAAAAAAACTTTTTCCCCTAGAGGAAGATAATTATGCTATTCTATCCCTGCTCTGGTACGCTACAATGACGGATTTTTTGAGCAACGGCAGTGAAAAAAAAAATTAAATAAATGTACTGCTAGTAATTGTAATACAATTTCGAAAATAAAACAAACAAAATAACCCCAAAATTAAAAGTTTTCCTCAAGCTGCCATCTTTATTTCCTCTACCTGGCCCCTCCTACATGGCCACATCTAAAGCAATTTCGTGTTAAAAAGGAACTATTCCTTGTATATGTTAACGATCTCCCTCAAGCTATAGAACAGGATTGTGTTCTGTTTGCTGATGACACAACAGTTATCCTTGATTGTAAAAATGAGGAGTCATACGAGTCTGATATAAATAACACTTTAAAGAAAATTATTACTTGGTTAGACAACAATGCTTTAAAAGTTAACGTAGATAAAACTAAAATAATCAACTTCAAAACACAGAAAAGTAAATATACCCACTTTAAAATATCACATAGAGATCAAGTAGTAGAACAATTACATAAAACTAAATTTCTTGGTATAACACTTGATGAACATTTCACCTGGAAGCAGCATATCGATGAAATATCTATGAAAATCAATAGGTTTGTTTTTGCATTAAAGAAAGTTAAAAATGAGACATCCAGACAAACTGCTTTGATGGTGAATCACGCCTATGTTTGCTCCATCATCCGGTATGGTATTATTGTCTGGGGAAATTCCTCTGAAATTTCTAGAGTTATGTTAGCACAAAAAAAATGCATACGAGCAATTTTCAATATGGACTGGACTGATTCCTGTAGGCCAGTATATAAAGCTCACAAGCTTCTCACAGTTCCTTGTATTTATATATATGAAATCGCTAAATTTGTTAAAACAAATTATTCACTTTTTGAACTAAATAATAATAAAAGTAAACGAAAAGCTACACAATATTTATTAAAAATGCCTGTTCCTAGGATCGAACTATTCCGACGCAGTTGCGTATATATGGCGCCACTTATCTATAATTCAATTCCTAATTTTATAACTGATCTTCCTTACAGAAAATTCTGCGTAGTACAAAAAAAATGGCTCATTTCACATAGCTATTATTCAATAGGTGAATTTCTGAAAAAAACTTCTTGTCAGTCTTATCATTACAGGAATGCATTGTAGAGTAGACTTAGATCTTCCTTCCATTGTTTCCATTATGAAGTTAGCGTAAGTCTTACTAGCTGTACCAATTCATATTTGCAAATTTTTCTAAGATTCATGACAGTAGTTTTTCAGATATACCCTTATCTATCATAGGTTGTGTAATTCTACTTGCACTTCTTCCAGGAAATAATTCTTGAATTGTATATTGTCATCATCATCCATGTAAGTCTTTTTCAATAATAATATTGATCGGATAAAGTTATCCATATACACCTTTTTTCTTGTCTTTCAATATTTTATTTTTATTTTTATTTGTTTATAAGTAAGTGTCAGTTCCATAATTTTTTTTATGGTATTTTGTGGACAGTTATTTTAATTTTATTGTAAAGTCTAATTTTGGTTTATCCATGTCTGTAAAATGTCATGATGTGGGTCATCTTAGGGGCGGATTTTTATTTTATTTTATAAGATTTCGTATAATCTTAACTGCGTTTCTGTAAATAAAGTAAGTATTGTAAGTATTTGTAAGTATTTTATTGTTTTACAAAAGATTGTTTTATAAAGTATGTACTTACTGCTTTACAAATATAACTTTACCTGTAAATGAAGAAAGAACAAAGAACAAGCTTTAATAATTAATTTCATGAGTATTGTCTCTTATTATATCCTTCAGATATTTTATTTAACAATAATAGTTTCTCATAACCTCAAAATCACAATGACAGATGACATCACAGAATATTTACTCTGGATTGGGATGACGTGCACAGTGTAAATATTTTTAGTTTACAAAGTACTCTGTGGTAAATGTGTAATGTCTATTCACCAAAGTCATTCATTCATTCCTGCCACGATCTATCTTATCGGTCATTTTCACTCGCGTTTGAATGAGCGCGGGTAAATTAAAATTATAGAAACGATAGATAGAATATAATACATAAAATCTGTGATTGTAGATATTATTTTATTCTATTAATTTTTATGTTGTACCAAATGTTTATGTAATTAGGTATGTTGTGTAATTTGAAGATTGATTTAAATAATTTCATGTTTAGTCAATATTTTCAACCATAAGTAAAGATAATCCTTACTATTATATTAATATTTGCATGCCAAAATATGGCGAAATGTGTCATCGTTCAAGAATACTCGTATAACACCTTTGTATAACCGCATTTAAAGCAAATAAATAACTTTGACTTTGACTTTGAATAAAAATTCAAATTAACCGCTTGTTCTTTCGTTTAGCCCACGTTCCATACACGGGTGTGTTTTATGCAAAGCAACCGGCTAATTGTGCCAGCTCTCTAGAATTGTGGCGATGGAGTGAGCGCGCCTTTTCGACCCGTCGGAACCCAACTTTATGGGCCCGTAAAATATGGGAAATTCAGACGTTCCGTACTTCTACTGCACTCGTGGGCTCGTATTGAAATTTTATTGGCGGCGTTTTTATCGATTTAGATTTCATGTTTGGAGGACTGATTGAGGGAATCGGTTTTGGTAATGGGTTCTGCGTTTTTTTGGTATGTTGTCATCATTAGCATTCGTACTTATCTTATGTTAACTAATTGCATTGTAATTCAGCAATTTCAACCATATTAGCATTTTTGAAGTGAAAACTTCTTTAGACGCGTTGATCACTTTTTGGGTGAACAAAAATCGTGGAACTCGCGTCATCGTCGTCACCGAAGGCGCGTTGAGCACTTTTTTGTTGACAGCGCTCTCTGTTTTATTTTTTTGGATTTTTTTTTATGAAGCAACATCTTTCGTTCTTATACTGACAGCAAGCCACATAAATTCCTGACATTTATGTTATATGTTTTTCTTTGCCCTGGGGGCTTACCATGCACTCTTATAGCAGGTCAATTTTCGACGGAAAGTGAACTGTCGGGCTATTTTGTACCATGAACACGTCAAATAACAGGCGAGCCAGCGATCACGTGACTAAAGCCGCTCAGTGGTCACGTGACAACATTTCACTGGTCTGACCTGCGATAGGCTCTACCATCAAGTCATTTTTGATATGTAAAACGTTGAAAACTGAGCTGCCCTGCTGTCATATTAAGCAGGCGTGTAAAACTTACTTTTATTGAACTGTTTTCTTTAATTTAAAATAAAAAACGTAAGTATATGTTAATTTGTGAATATAATACTATTGTGGCGTTATTTAAAATTATAGACTACAAAAAAACAGTCTCTTAGTCATCTAATTATGTTGTAGAAATGGTACGAGTGAGTAGATGTGAAAGAAATAGAAATAAAGAACACAATACACATAAATAAAAACCAATTTAATGTTTAATAGATGTTTTGGGTAAAAACAATATTCGTAGTTCTTAGTAAAAAAAACAAACTACAGCTGCCCAGCCTCTTGAATCATCGATAGCACTGTAGCGGTTACACCGTTACATACGAACTGCGCAGTAAAGACATGACGTTACAAAAATCTTGCATGATAAATATATAAGATTATCCGAAAACAACTTTCGGGCAGTTGCCCGTCAGACATAACACCCGTCTGGTCGGAGGAGCCTCCCATTTCTCATGAGAAGAGTAAACTTTACACCCTGTTCCTCATGCCTCCACCAACAATAGAATTCACATCATGTTCCAATGTTCTGTCACTTCCGTCCACAATCTGCGGGACATTTCTCGAGTTTGAGCCCTTTTTATGTACCCCATTGCAATCCTTGTGATTATGTATTAAAAAAATCTAATATTTTTATATTTCCAATTTTTCTATGTCATCAATAAATATTTTTGTCTTGTTGACAATTTATTTGACACGCTATAGTCGTTCGAAAATAGCAATAACTTTGGTAAGTTTTCATTCAAGTAGGTTGGTGTTGTTGGTGGTACCTTTATTTTACATCTAAAAGGCCTCCACGTCATAATCGTGTTACATAAGATTTTTTGCTGCGAAACATAGTTTTATTTATATTTTATTTTATATTTAATTTAATTTTTTTGATCATTTTATACTGTTATCAAATTAATTTTATATACTTAACCGTAAAACCGGTAACATTCCGAAAAAGTATTTCCGAACGTTTGTTTATAATATGACGTACCGGTCAACGGTAGCGTAGCAGGTCTGAAGTTGATACATTGCAGGTCAGACTGAAATGCTCATGGTACAAATAGAAAACCTGTCAGGTTAAAATGCCAAGTTGACCTGTCCTGTACTTGGCAAGTATTTAAAATGTTCATGGTACGGCCCCTGTAGTCAATATTGCGATCTGGTTCTAAAATCTTTTCCACAAATATGATATTATTAAATAGTGTATTGTGATCATCTACAAACTGATTGCAAATAAATGGCTGTTCCTGTAATTTCGTCTTCTTTTTCTTCTTCCCATATTTATAAAAGGAGTTAAAAATTAACTTGACAAACTATAAGAGGGGCTTTAGACCAACAAACTGAAATCTTGTACTATGGGACCAATCATGATTTCACGAAAAAAAAATCTGCTGTTCCATAGTAAAGTTTAATACCCTACTGGTCTAAACTGTATGGGACAGCTGTTGTTTTTTTCGCGATATCAAAATTAGTCCCATAGTAAAAGTTATTCAGTTTGAAGGTCTAAAGCACCTCTTAAAGTTAATAAAGATATTTTTTTAACTCCTAATATAAAAATCAAGGTTTCTTTGTTCGTATTTTAAGCGCTGCCTTGTGGTTAATCCGATTGAGATAAAACTTTATCAACTTATTGCTTTTACTTACGCGGAGGGTATATTATAGTCATTCATTCTACCTAGCCTATTCCCAACTATCTTGGGGTCGGCTTCCAGTTTAACCGGCTGCAGCTGAATACCAGTATTTTACATGGAGCAACTGCCTATTTGACCTCCACAACGCAGTAACTGGGTAATACGATACCCCTTGGTAAGACTGGTTGTCAGACTTTCGGGTTTCTGATGACCCGTAACGACTGTTAAAGATCCGCGAATGACTGCCGGGACTACGGCTTAACAAATGTTCGGCACTCGACAACTGCCCGAGGAATTTATTGAAATAAAACAAATCGTTCCAAGCGAGTACCGAACATTTGGTCCTTCGAGCCGGATGCTAATGCAAATAACACATTTGCGTACGAAGTGCCTAACTACACCCTTAGCGTTTATTATCCAATATTGAACGTGCCTTCCGAGGCACGGAGATGTCTCGATATAATATATGAAGATGGTCACCCGTCTACGGGCCAACCCCGGCAAGTATAGCTTAACATGATGGATCGACCCATGCGGCTGTTATTATTTAGCCACAAACTCCTCAAGGGTATTATAGGCATACTTTTTCAAATTTCAAATGTTATTTCCCTAAATATTTCTTATGCAGCAGCAACGCACCGAGTAATATTAAAATCATTGCATTTTTCACAAAATGAACTGCATAAAACGCAACAATTTCGTCCCAAACCCGAACATTTACGACCCCGAAAGAATGTGACGTCAAATTACCCAACTTGCACTGGCATCAAAACTATTTCAAATTAAATTTCAGCCAGAATAACGGATAGAAAGGAAAATGGGCGAATTCAATTTAACGCCAGTCGACCTTTTCTACAAACCTCCATTAAGGGAGTAACTGAAGAAAAACGCCGATAACAGATGTTAATTAATCGTTTATATATAAGAGAAAAGGTATCTGAGAGCTTGTGATAGAATGATATTGCTTGTTAAGCAATTAAGTATGTTTGTTTAGTTTGTGTACATGGATGATGTTATTGTTTACGTTCAAACGTTTCAGATTTATAAGGGCTTTTATAGGCGATAGGAAATTATGAAGTGTTCGGTTTATTAGGGCGGTATTTTCCAGGGCAAATATTGTATTTAATTGCTAAATGTTTGCGCTTTTATTTAAAATTATGAGTGCAGATTCTGGTTCCTGCTTTGTGGAGCTGCAGAAAGAAATTCTTATGTGTTTGTTTGTATTTTCAGTGGGGTCAAATGACTTTGATGTTACGTTATAGTGACGACAAACGTCGACGTTGTTTTTTTTTTTATACGTTGCCCCTCACTAGGAATTTCTCTTGTATTGTGGGTGCGTTTACAAACATTTAAATTCACATACACAAACAGCTACCTGGACCAACTACTTGTAGATCATACAAATATTAGCTCCGTGCGGGGATCGAACCCGCGACAGTGCCGTGTTGTCGTGCTTAAACCTCTCAGTTTAAATTAACCGCTTCATTTAATTACTAGCTTACAATTTAATTAAAAAACTGGGCATTTTTTACAGAATCAGATAACACTGCATTTAACGAATTTCAAAGTAAACAAATTGTAAGAAATAATTCCTTTTAAATCACCCGAAGCTTAAAAACTTAACTACAGCTTCAGCACATGAACAGATTACACACACCAATAATTCTGCAAATGCATGTCAATATAAACTTCGTATTAATTCGTAAGTCACTCCATAATATGTACCATCAAAAACACGCCATGAAATTGATATTAATTAATTTAAAAGCTTACCTACGGCCCGTTACTGGGAGGCGGATTTTACTGGATTTCCATATATTTTCCGCGCATATTAATTACGAACGGTTAACGTCTGGCGTCGAGGAGCATTAGCTTAATTCGATGTCAGATACGATTTCGATTTTATTAATTTTTCCGCTCACATGGGACTGTGGAGCGAAAGTCACTGGATGTGGGAAGAACATGGTGCATTTTAATAGAGAACAGTGGGGTAATTCCGTAATACACATAAAATGACCATTTCTAATTGCAATTAGGAATGCCTTTAATTTTGACAGTTCAGCCACGTTCATTGCGTTATTTGCGTTGTTGAGCAGACATTTTTCAAATCTATGAAGCAATATTGATTAGGAATCTCCTACAAAACTCCCGGATGGTGATTGAAAGTGTGTTTAATGTAACATCCTGCATAGCAGTAGAACATCGTTTTTTTTTTTAAAGCGATTCAATAAAGCATGGTTAATTATAAAAGATGAAAGTTTAAAAAAGTCTTAAACACAAAGAAATACTTTCTTTGTATTAAGCAAAGACATTGAAAGAGTTTTTTCAGCTATTCCAAGTTAATGACGAATATATTAGAAGAATTTTCTCTTTTAGAGACGTTGTTTATCACAAAAAACTTGAATCATTCCGTCTTAAAACTACAATTATTTTGTAACACAGTATAAAAATCACTAGTTATGTAAATGATACTACCTTACCTAAGATTCGGGTGTCATTGCAACAGTTGAAAAATATTTTTTGTAAGAAAACTTCAACATCAAAACCTGTGCCACTTCCAGCCCCCATAAACCAAGGAACCCACAAGGGTCGCGTGGGAGACGCACATTACGGATTCGTAGCGGTGAAATACGACGTACGGTATCAGCATGTCACAAATATTGGTGAGCGCGTGCTTTTTATTGGCGAGCACGGATGTACGGATGTACGGATTTGCGAGTGTTGGGAGCGGGTGTCGGGATGTTGCTGAGTAGGACCTACCTGTACCGATCGTATTTATGTTTGCTTTTTTATCTTGGGTTGTAAAATTTTTAGTGGCTCTAGTTTTTTTGAAAGTATTTCTTTGGTACGTTTTGCCTTTATGGACTGATAAGGTTTTATGAATAATTTGAGGAGGATGGATAGTATGAGATACTTTTGGTTTACTAGGACATCATACTCTAAAAGTGGTGTAATTTTTCTTAGCATAGCATTTATTGTCGTTGGAACCCATTTTTGAATCACAGTTTATTATTTTTAGCGTTGGATCCCACAAAAAATTATTATGTATTTCCGTTGAATCCCATATTTGAAAAATGGAAAAGAATAACGTTTTTTCGTCAATGAATCCCAAAAACTATTCCCGTTGAATCCCAAATACTTAAAAAAAATTGAATGCGGGTACTTTCAACAACAAAATTGTTTATAATAAAATGAGGGTATAATTATTTTATATTGACTGACCACTTATTATTTATTTATGATACTGCTGTCTTTTTTACCCGTTTACGGCGAAGCAAAAAGAAGGGTTATGATTTTGACCGGTATATATGGATGTAATGTATGTATGTTCATCTACATAACTAAACACCATTATAATTTTGTACCTTTTTACCTATACATTTATTGTCGTTGGGTATTTACACCAACTTACCTATCATCTTCAATCATCACCGTACTTCTTCTTTTCGTGTGGACGGTATTTGTTTTGACATACGAGTATTCATATTGTTTTAGCCCATTAGGTAGCCCCGTTGATTGCGGCAACTGTGGCATTCTTTAGGTCATCACAGGTGCAAGTGAACCGTACTTGGGACACTCCACCATACTAGTTTGGATACATTTACTGTTAAAATAAATCTTTAAAAACTTCTTACTTAACAACAAAACATTCCACGTTTATCTTGAAATGCCACTTCTTAACAGCTCTTTATTATTCATATTTTTATCACAACAGTTTGCTAAGTGCAGCGCACAAAGCTACGTGCAATAAGTACTGAAAAATATATTTTACGATTGTTCAAGCCAAGTTGATACGTATCATAGTACAGTTAGCGACAAAATTGGCTTAGAAGGGGTGAAAATATTTTTATACCAATATGCGACCAAATCTGAAATATCATAACAGAAATGCTGTTTTGTACAAAAATATTACTTACCATCAAACACCCCACAAATTTTGAAGGATATGGCAAATTTTGAAGGAAATTGCTTCCTCAAAGAACATGGCTGAGTCAAAATGAAAGGAATTGCGATCAACTGTCAAACTGCGATTATGTGTGTTATGCAAACACCCCGCAGGTTTTTTATTTCTTCGCTATTTTGGAGTGCGATGATCCTGTAGGTAATAAAAGTTAAAAGCAAAAACTGCAGAATAAATAGAAGTCAGTGAAAAGAATTTCATTTTCTACACGATCCATGATTTTTTGTACTTACTATAATCTGTCACCATATACCTAATTGTTATTTTGTAAGATTTGCTTCATAATTTTATTATTATTGTATGCCTATTAGAACTGGAACATAAGTAATGGAACTGTAATTTACCTAACATCTGTTTGTATAACCTATGCCCACAACAAAAAGGTTTGATTAGATTTTTTGTTTTAAAACTAGTTTACAATATTCTCTTCTATTTAGTTAAACATTTTTTCCAATAAAAAAATCAGTTATATAATATTTCTTCTGGAACTTCGCATACCTAATATTAATAACCGAGTTTGTCGCTACCTGTACCAAGACTTGCTTAAGTCATTATCGCAAACACAGCAACAGGAATACAATAATATCGCGCCAGTAATTATGTGGAATTAGTTTTTTTCAACACGCTTATGTTGCCAGTGCACTGCTTTCAGTATACCAATGAAGTTATTTTGCGTGACTCTAATAAGAATGGACTGCTAGGGATGTGCGTGGCCGTTTTATAAAATTTTGTATTAGAAAATATTGTTGCGGATTTATGCAATCACCATGCGAATTTATTTTTATGATTTACCTTGAGACGCACACCGCACTTTGTATGTTTCATTATTTTAAAATGTTTTAGCCATTAGTGTCATCACAATGTCTTGTTTTCTTCTTTATTTTTATATGTATTTATATATTGACACCTTGTAGCTTTATTCATGTATTTTGTTATTATTTAATCGTGTGTTTGTATGTTGTGCTATGTCTTTTGTGTGCCTCAAATAAATGATATATCTATCTATCTATCAATCATACTTCAATTTTGGTTATGTTAAAGGTGTCTAGGTACAATGCATTAATAGCGGAGACGAAGCTTACTAGCTGAAATACTATGTTAAATTCAAAATACATTTGCCGTAATATACATTTTTGCTATGTGACACAATATGCACTGTACTTGATACACTTATTAGCCACTTTCATGTAGGGAATTCATAAAAGTTTATTCCCGATTGTGAGTGCAAGTTTTATTCAGACTTAATTGTTAACACCGTATTTTGTGCAATTTCACTTTATTATGTTTTGTTTCGTAATTATACTGAGCCACAGGTATCCACAGATTGTACATATTTACATAGGTACAGTTATGTGGGTGGTCATTTGAAATATTTGTATCAATTTTCGTTTATAATCACAGTCACGAGTGTATGTAATTTTTTTTTTTTTTATGATTCTGTTTCGGACAACAATACTCGTATAATCCATCTTGTTAGTGAAAAAATACCTTATAACTAATGTTAGTTACACAAAAAAAAAAAAATATTTAAAAATTATTTATTACTGTCATTTTTTGTAAGTCAATAATATTAATACGTCGATATCATCACAAAGTCTATAAACAGGTAGTTTTTTTTTTTTATCTGCATCGAAAATGTCAGCAAACCGTTTATCGATATTATTTTTCCCACCACTACTCTAATGCACGGTTAAAAGAGTATGTAACATGTTTTTATGCAAAAACGCTAATGTTGAAAGCCTTTGAGAATTAACTAGCACTCAAATATATATTAAAACTGGCAACTTTTTGCTTTCCGGTCTCAATTAACTAGCAATGGCTAGTTTTTGAACGGAACTCGTGGATTAGTATTTAAAAAATTGTTTTTAAAATAGTTTTTGATCTTTTTACGTTTAAAAAGACGAAACAATGATCCATCCAATCCATTATTTTGAGTATGTTCAATCGGTGAAATAATTGTTAAGCAAATTGACACTCTACGTCAATTTGGCGTGTTATAATAGCCTTTTCATAAAATTGACAAAAAATGAAAGTTGTGATTTAAATATACCTACCTACGGACAATTTAAGTTGGTAGTCAATTAGCTTAACAATTATTATTTCCCTGCCTTTATACGTACCTTTACCTAATAAGGTTAAAGGTACCTACCTTATTAGGTAAAGGTACCTTTACCTAATAAGGTAGGTAGTATTTAAGCCAAAAGCCATTTTTTTTTACTTGCACTAGGTGCCTCCAGCGGCTTTGTCCGCTTGATATATTTAGGAATTTTAGCTTGTTACTCAGTGATAATATAGCATTCTATTGGTGAAAGAATTTTAAAAATCGGTCTAGTAGTTAGTTTATTCATTCAAAACAAAAATACAAATCTAAAAATTTCTCTAAAATATAATCAGCCTGTATTGTTCCCACTGCTGGGACCCAGGCCTCCTATAGGTGAGAGGGAGTGGGCCGTAATCCACCACGCGGGCCCAGTAGTTGGTAGATGTCGCATGTCTTCGAATTTTTGGTTCAACGACATGCCGGTTTCCTTACGATGTTTTCCTCCACCGTTTTGACAGCAGCGGTGATAAAATAATTTACACAAAGTAAAGCGGCTGTCTAGGTTTGAACCTACATTCGTAAGTCGCGGCCGTTACCACTGGGCCTCCACTGCTCTACTGGGCCACCACTGCTCTCTACAATATTAGTCTAGAATAGAAGTCAAGAACCCTAGAATAAAATGCATTCGTAAACACTCAACATAGTTTTGCTTTTCACCTACTCGTACCAACAAGAAATATGATCTTAATGCACTCCACTTCCATCACTCCACACTCTGGCAAATAACTAGTGTCTCCATCACCAGCGACCTAAAAATGCTTCCTTCCACTCCGAGTTACAAACATAGCTACATCAGACACCTGAAGATTTGATACCTCATGCCATCTCGTTCTAAGAACCAGATAAAGAAAGAGATCGCAATAACTCTTGGAGAAGATAAAACGTCTCGGTGTCGTATATTCAAGTCGTTTGTTCTGAACGGCTCATGTACTTTTATTTCCTCAGTCAAGTACAATACTGAGTCAGTGTACTTGCATCGCTTCTTGTTATCGGTTAAGCTTTTAAAATTGTTGCGGGAAAAGTATTTGTCTTACTATTGTATTTCTGTTAGAAAAATGAGTAGACTTTAAACAATATGAATGTATTTTTCAGTCAACAGGCTCACGATAAGAGAACATAACAAATAATATTTTTTTGAAGAAAGTTTTCTAGTCAAATATTTACGTAACAAGAGTGAAATAGTGAATAGTATAGTTCCTTTTTAGGGTTCCGTACCCGAAGGGTGACAAACGGAACCCTATTCATAAGCCTCCGCTGTCCGTCTGTCTGTCAGCGAGCTCAATCTCATGAACCGTAATAGGTAGGCAGTTGAAAATTTCACAGATTGAGCATTTCTATTGCCGTAAGATCAACAAATAATAAAATTAAAAAATAAAGGGGGGTCGCCATACAATAAAATTAAATTTTGAAAAAAAAATTATCTGACCCTGGCATGTGGGGTATCATTTTCTAGAGCTCATTGAGTAGAGAATAAATCTAATTTTTATTTGTTTTTATCTTCAAAAATGATGAATTAGGGGGCCGTAGAAGTTGTCTGTTTTAGACCATTTTTATACGAGCTCTATCTCAACAACTAAACAAATTAGGAATTTGAAACTTGTGTGTATCACGTAACATATACTGTTTATAATCAACAAATACTAAAAACGCCGATTCATAACGTATTTTATATAATATGGCCGATTTTCTGCAACTTAAAGTAATAATTTTGTATTTCATGCTAATATTATGCGATATAAATTCCACAGATAACTATTTAATAGTCGGAGTAATGACATGGAATTAGTAAGTACCTACTATCATGGCAGCATTTACTATTTCGATCATTTAAATTTCGATCATCCAAAAAGGTCTACAAAATAAACTTTCTTCACAAGATTTTAAAACCGGCCAGTATTTTTTGAGTTTAAGAACTTTATCGACTTTTTTCAAAGTATCACATATTGAGAAAAATTATTGGTGTAAAAATATTCGGTCATGGCGGCCAATCTCAACGGAGACTGGCCTTCGGCGCGGGAGATATTATAGTGCACAAGTGTGTGCGCAGACACGAGTGCACTCTCTCTTCCCTCACTCTCATAGTCCGATGGGATGTGTAAAAATAATAAGTAAGAAATAATAGATTTCTGTATGACTATCAAAAATAACGTAAATAAATACCTGTATTGACCCGTGCGTTTGCACTGGCGAAACATCACGACAAAACATGTTGAAATCTCTAGTTCCTGTCAAACATTGTATGAAAAATTGACAGAAAATAGAGATTCCAACATGTTTTGTTGTGAATGTTTCGCCAGTGCAAACGCACAGTTATAATAAAAATTTGGCGTACTACTTACATTATATTTTGTACAATATAGTCTGATGTAGCAAGAGAAATCCTTTTATTTATAAGTAACTAGCTTTACCCGGCCTGGCTTCGCACGGTTAGCACTAAGTACTTATCTACGGCGCATCTACATTTCTTATTTACCTATTTCTACCTAATTACCTACCCTACCTACCTACCCTACCCTTCTTACCAGGGTAGGTACCTAACCTACCCTACCTACCCTACATATCTACCTGCTTTTTTTTTTTTTTTGGGTGGGAATCATCAAATGACTTCTCCCGCTCTGGGCGGAGCGGAAGGGCGTGTCAGACTTTTACTGACTAAAACCCACCCGTGTTCCTTCCCTTGCCTAGACCGGAGCCACGGTTTCCCCTAAGGACTTATCCGCAACCCCAGTGGACATATCTACCTGCTTACCTACCATATATACCTATTTATACCTACCAATACTATATTAGTAGCAAATAAATAACTTTGACTTTAGTTAATGCATGTTACTGGATAAAGTTAACTTAATATTTTTCTCTTAAAATAAATGAAATATACTCCTACACCTATATTTTAACACAACAACATTTTCTCATTAAAATTAGACAATTTCTTTACAAATCTTTGCTTTTTTATAGCGCCTCTGTTGTTACCTTTACGAAAGTATTACAAAAATTCATAGTGTTAAATCTTGTACGACATGGTATGGAACCCTTCGTGTGCGAGTCCGACTCGCACTTGACAGATTTTTTTATATTATATAAGCCTACCGGAATACATTCTATATAAAGTTCAGAGAATGTATTCCTGAAAGTTTAGAGCAACGGGTTTTGATGCGGTTTTGGCCATCATCATTGACTCTAAAGGATGGTCGAAAACCGTATCAAAATCCATTGCGTAGATAAGAAGAACAACACGGTCATACAGACAGACACAAAAAGCGACTTTAATTTACAATATACATATAAGTAAGTATAGTCCCCGTCAGGAGAAGCTATAAATTTTGTAAACAAATAACTTCTATTAAGTTACGTAGCGTCAATTCAATCAACAACAAATAATCCCAAATTCAATCAATTAACGATATAAAGCACTGTCGTCTAATGTTTTATGGTACAGGAACGCGCGATTTATAGATATCGCTCAAATATAACCCGACCAAGTGAAATTGCTCGATAGTTACGTATTACACGTATGTTACTTTGAGTTGATTGAAATTAGGATTATTTGTTTCACTACGTTACTTAGTAAAAGTTCTTTGTTTGCAAAATTTTTAGCTTCTCCTGACCTTAATACTATTTTATGTCAATACACCAACTTTGCACAGTTTGCTATAGCGTGACTTGGATGTACTTTCTAGCGGATTCGTGTTACGCACATAATCTCTTTATTATATACGAGTAGCAGTATTCTAGAATAACTGACCTTTCGATCTATATCATTTAGTGATAGGCTCCACTTTAGGTTTCTCTATAAAACCCTTACCTAGAGGTGAATAAACAATTAGATTCGATCGGTTTTCCAGTAAAATTTTTAACGTACAGACGCCAGTACATCAAGTTACAACAATCTGTCAAATTTCTTTATTAGATTTTCAACTTTATCGCTAAAGCATAAGGTTCAATGTTGATTGGGAAAATTTGACAGATTTGGAGTAGGTTGATGTGCTGCATGGCGTCTGTACCAACGACTAGCTCTATCAACGATTTTCTCTCAAGAAACGTACGAAAGATTGGTTCCGTATTTATGTGAAAGAGATAGAATATTAATAGTTGATAGCTGACTGTTCAGACCGGTGAGTATCCGTTTGTCGCAACGACGAGAGCTAAGAAAGAGAGTCTCGCTCATGGCGGGCAGAACACTCGGTTACAGATCTTGCTAACAGGATCATGTCAGTATCAAGTTTAGAACCGTAAGAAGATCTGACAAATGCTTCACGACAATTTCTTAGGTAATTAAGGTAAGCCAAAGGTAAAAGGTTTTATACCGTTAGCACCTAATGAGTCCCCGAGACAAGCACTAATTCAAAGGTCATCTTACCATCTAATGAGAGAAAGGCACGTAGGTATCTACTAGGTACTACTTTCCGACATCCATCGTCGGACAGTTCCACTAGACACAACACCCGTCGTTGGAGGATTCTTCCTTTTCTATAGAAGATGAGTGAACTTTACACCCTAGCTGTTCCTCATGCCTCTATATAAGATCCAATTACAATAGATGGACAAACTTTTAGGAATCATTCAGACCACCAAAATAAGGACAATAGTAAAAAATAATAATAAGAAAAACGCATTAGTTACTTACAAGAAAAATAAATCAGCTAATGAAAATACACCAAAAATGTTGGTTACCCAATGCCATTTATTATTTTTGGTTAAAATAAAATCACTTTTAAGCTATTGCATAGCTTCTATCGCGGGCCTTGAGCGTGGAGACCGAATCCAGAAATTCCGTAACGAAAATAATCTAACGAGAGTGTTGTAGTGAAAATTATGTTTAACTATTTGACAACAAAGTTCAAATTGACTTAGACGAATGATCCTTGACTATTAATAGTTAAATTAAAACCTTTTTATTAGTTTGATGTTCCCATTACGTTGTGTCAAGTTTTGAAAACTATAAAGAATAACAGTTCCTGTCAATGTCACCATTGCTATTTCTTGTATTCGGGTTAATATTTTACAATGCCGAGAAATTTAAATATTCAAGAAAGAGCAGCTATTATTGATCAACACGAAGATGGCTACACTACCAGTGAAATATCGCGAAACCTAAATTTAACCAGGTATACTGTGAGATGTCGGCACAGCGGTGATACTTTTTAGTTTTTTGCCATATAACGATGAATAGCAGAAGTTTTAATGACATTTTGAAATATCACGCTTGTCTCTTTAGTTCAGCAACTCGCCTCTAGGTGACATTGGTATAAATAATTATAATTGCATAAGTTGATAAAAAATGCTATGCAATAGCTTTACCGCGGCAGTCCCCGAGTGCCACACGTCTTTTTTTTCTGCTTGGATATCTTTGATTAGACGTACTGAACGCCGTGTTAAAATTTGTCCATCTGTTTTAATGGGACTTTGTTTACGTAAGTAAAATAATTTCCAGTTTTGAAACATCACGCATTCGTAAATAATGTTCAAAGAACATCAGAACATCTACCGAATTATACATACATACAAGTATGTAGTTTTATGTACCCATTACGTGGAAGCACAAAGCGACTAGAATTCCGTTTGCAGTTGCCTGCCTTTATGCAGTCGGATAGGGTAGCCATGTGCAAAGTTTGGTTTTGAAGATTTTCATTCGCCATTATTTAAAAGAACATCAATATTTAACTCAAAATGTATTTAATTTAGCAACAAAATTATTACAAGTAATAATTAACAATAAAACGTTTTGATAAAATGATTCAGGCGTGAACCATGTTACAATTAGAGTTGTGGTCGGGGCGCTCACTCGTCTCGAACTGACCCTGTCACTTAACACTGCGTTCCGTTTTACGTTATAATTTGCTCACTCCGACATACTAGATAAAACTTCAGGTCTTGCTCTAACTTTTTCTTAGCGTGCTTCTTTCTCACTCATACATACAATTTTTGTCTGTATTTTTTTGTGTATCTCTTCTCAGTCTCGCTCCCGTGTTGTTTGTCTATGTGTGTGTCTCTCGTACACTGTTTGTCCACCGCACCGTGAACGAACGTAAACGAAAAACGAGATTACGCGACCATAGCAAAATGTGCTGTCGCTACTTCGGCGTCGTCTTCTCGTTCTCGTTGAAGTCCCGTTCACGGTTTGGTGGACATACGGCCTTTTAAATCTAATGTTTGAAATCTGACAAGATCTTGAATTTAATTACCAGTCCAATCAAATATTGGATTTACCTAACAATTATGAAATTCTCAGTAAATATTCCGTGATTTGATTTTGGTAGTTCTAAGAATCTTCAGAATCTATTAACCCTTGCTTGCCCGTTCAGACAGTACAGGTATAATTATTATTTATGTAATTAACAATAACCTGTGAAGTTAAACTACTGGAAAGGTAAATCAAACAGCTACGCGTAAGCGGTCTACGAAGTGCTACGTCAGTGATATCGTTGCTACGGCGTAGTCAATAGATGCTACGGTTTCACAAGGTACGCAAACATTGTATTGTAGCTTTCGTTGTGAGATTTCCTCTCTAAGAATCTCAATTATGATAAAAATTGCACTATAACCGGATCTCGTAAGGCGAAGTGAAATAATTATGCATTGTGATGGTTGAAAATTATAGAAATTCTGTCAAAAAAAGTTCCTCAAAAAATATAGAATTTTTGAACAACGCAAATAACATCTTCGAATATTCTAAGGCGCTCTTAAGTTCGTTTCGTTTCGTCTTCCACGTCTATCTCATTTCAGGATAAGGATCAAAAACCGTAATTTTCAGGACAAAATCCCCTTATCTTGTTACGTAGTCTTCCTACCAAAGCGCAGCTTATTTAATAGTTTCTTAATTACTGCTAATCTTGCTGCACTGTATCCACCTAGTAATTTGCTCTATTTAAACCGTCTGACGAACTGAAAGGGCCTTCTCACTAAATTAAACGCGAGAGAAATAGACTAACGCTGAGTCGGGTTGATTCTTTATTTTTAACGTACTTCTTTACGTTGGGAGCTAAAGGGATTAGTCTTGATGAGTTTAATGTTTAGATTCTTAATGACCTGAGTGCTGGCACGATACAAAAATAAAGATCTTAGTGGAGTCTTGATTATAATTATACGTGAAGCAAAATTGTATACCCTTTTTATAAAAATTTAAAAAAAAACGTAGGAATTTAAAAAGCACAGTTAACGTTTATACAGAGAAGGAGTGCAGTAAGCTAATATTTTTTAAATAATATCCGTTAGAAATAAATTAAATTAATTAAAAATAAACATTACAAATACTGTCATGCGTTTGATACAAGATACCTTAGAATAATGACATGGTAGCATCTGAGCGACCACTAATTGTCATAAAAAGGTCAATTTCAAATCGCCAATTAAGTTTACATAAAAAACAGTAAGATGTGTTTTTTTTTTCATGAACTCAAGTCAAGTTATCTATACATATATTATTATTTATTAGCTGCAACCGCAGTTTCATCAGCAAAAGTCTCGATCCTAACCCAGGTCAGTTCTACTCATGTACCAAATTTCATCCAAATGTATTCAGCCGTTTTAGCATGAAAGCGTAACAATCAAAATGAATTCACTTTCGCATTTATAATATTAGTTAAGATAAAAGTCACTTTTTGTCTTTTTGTATCTGTGTGACTACGTTTTTCTGCTAACTACGCAACGGATTTTGATACAGTTTTCCCCATCTTTTAGATAATTTTATTCTGGAAGATTTTTGTGTATAATGAATTAATATTAAACTTACACTTATTGAGAGCACTGTTGGTCTAGTGATAACAGCCCCGACTTACAAGTTGTAGGTCGTGGGTTCAATACCAAGTAGGCGCTTTACTTTGTGTAAATTATTTCATCACCACTGCTCTCAAAACGGTGAAGGAAAACATCGTGAGGAAACCGGCATGTCTTAGAACAAAAAAAAAATCGAAGACATGTGACGTCTACCAACCCGCACTGGGCCTGCGTGGTAGACTACGGCCCACTCGCTCTCACAGAGAGGAGGCCTGTGTCCCAGCAGTGGGAATATAAATAGGCTAATTATTTTTTATTTTATTATTAAAGAAATCTACATCTTTCATATTCGTAAAAACCATGCGTAGTAGGGGTAGGTCCTTAGTTTATTTATTTATAAACTCTGTAATGTGAAAAATAAATATTTATAATAGACTAGGCATGGGCTTCATAATAACCTGCCAATTTAATAGGGGTTGGCGTGTAAACAGACCTTTATAACCAAGCTCAGAAAAGCAATACAGGATGTAATAACGTGTCCATTATGGATGCTGATCATATCCTGAGGATACTGTCTCAGTAACGTGACCCACAACCATAGTTAGAAGAGACTATTCCTACTCCTTCTCGAAATTAACACGTTGATTAACAATTATAATTATCATTAATTATGCTAGCGCCACAAATTAATTCAGATGGTTCAGTCCGGAAAATCATCATTTAAATAAAAAGCGACTCTTGATACGACACAATAAACTGCAATTCAGGTCACTAGGCGCATTTTTCTCAAACTCAAACTCAAAGCATTTATTTCAATTAAACCATTTACAGGCACTTTTGAATTGTCAAAGAGTCGGTCAGTTAGTCAGAAAGTTGAAGCTAGTCGCCCATTCCAAAAAGTAGATCTCTGTGGAGAAGAACGGGCAAGAAACTCCCAGGACACTCTTTTAAATAAAGACATTACAAAATCCTGGGTACATTATTCTTGTTGCTTCTATATGTGAGAACAATGTGAAAAAAAGAAATAGAGACAATTCAAAGTATAAGATTTAAAATAAGCCTTGGCAGAAAAGAGATGACCAGTCTCAACCGACGGCGCCCGTTCACGAACATGACGCGTGGATCAGCACCATCCAGCTCAACCATTTTGTAGGGAACCGAATGATCCAACACACTCGCCACCATCGGCGAGACATTAAAGTAAGCATGACAAAGTCTCAACTGCCATGCTCTTTCAAGTCAACATAAAACATAATATAATAACAGAATAAACAGCCCCATGGTACTCACATTTACAAAAACTGAAAAAATGCTTCTAAATTATACAAAACTATAGTTTGCAATGTATTATACTATCAAAAAGAAAGATAATCATTATCAAATATTGGAATATTCAACAATACAAAATTGGTTAATAAAAAATAAAAATAAAATAAACATGTTGTTCGTAATGTCAGAAAAATAATATAAATAAAAATAAAAAAATAAGAAAAGGGGTAGCAACTCTTCCAAATACAATAATTTCAACTAGTGAGCCCAAGTGGCTGTGGAGCAGGACCAGCATTAAGCCAAGCATTTTTATCTAGGATATAATCATCTAACTTATAATATGCTTGTCTACATAGTGTGCGTTTAATGCATGTTTTAAATTTCTTCTCATTAAGTTGAAGAATATCGAGTGGTATTTTATTATAACATTTTACACAGTACCCCATAAAAGAAGTGTGTACTTTAGACAATCTAAAACGTGGTTGATCTAATTTGTTCCTATTTCTAGTGTTAAAATTATGCCTGTCACTTATCTTACGAAAAAGATATAGATTTTTTCGAACATACATAATGTTTTCATATATATACTGACAAGGTACCGTCATGATGTTAATTTTCTTAAACAGTTCCCTTAGAGATTCGCGTCTGCGGAGGTTATAGATGGCTCTGACAGCCCTCTTTTGCAGAATAAAGACAGACTCAATATCTGCAGCCCGTCCCCACAGCAAAATACCGTAAGACATGATGCTATGAAAGTAACTAAAATAGACCAGTCTCGCGGTATCCACGTCTGTTAGTTGGCGGATTTTCCAAACAGCGTAAGCGGCTGAACATTAACAACAATAGGATCGGATAAGAGGACTGTAGGTAATTATCCCTACAGTTATATTAACCTAGAAATTGCGTCTCTTTCTATCGTGTAACTCCTATATCTTCTGACAACGTAATGGCTACTACACACATGCCGGCGGCATGACCGCCGGTGTTATGCCGCGCGGCACGTGCCTCTGGGTTTTGCGCCTTCATTTCCTTTGCGTTACTTTGTGCGGCTT
This sequence comes from Conistra vaccinii, assembly GCA_948150665.1. NCBI lineage: Eukaryota > Metazoa > Arthropoda > Insecta > Lepidoptera > Noctuidae > Conistra > Conistra vaccinii. The sequence continues at coordinate 4,216,363 of OX411324.1, forward strand.
TGTGCGGCAGTGCCGGGCGCGCCCGGCGGCCAGGCAGGCGGCTGTGCGCTGGCCATGCCGCCGGCACTGTGTGTAGTAGCCATTGCGCTCACTGAAATGGCTCTACAAGACGAGCCCGCAGTGTACTTGTAGCTTCATACCTACAATGCGGATTGCGCTTTCTGTAATATTCTGCGCAGTATATTCGGAATTCTCATTAATGTTATGGTTGATTTTGATAGATTATGCCAATTAGTTGGTCGTTGCACCGCGTTTGTGGTTCATTAGTGGTCAATCTACAAGCTTAATGCATCCTTATTTACAAATGCAAACTTAAAGTTATTTTTTAAATAATGTTCATCGTCATCGACAATTTATTTCGTTTTTATCCTCTACGGGGAAGTTCTTGGCTTGCATCTCACCTGATGGTAGGTGATGATCAACCCAAAGGTGGAAGCGACCTTCACCCGGAATCTTCAACCACAGAGGAACTGACTATCTTACCTCTAACTGCCGAAACACAACAATGCTGTTAACATTGTTGTTATGGAGACAGATTTTGATAAGATGGTGGTAGCTAGCCAGGCGGATTTAAAACAAGCCCTACCACCAACCAAACCGAGCAGATTTTTTTTTCTCACAGGTGGTGTCACTACTAGATTAACACAGACGGTTAAGACTATTTTCGGGGCGAGCTCGTGGCTAAGTAATAACAAGCCGCACAGGTCGATCCACCAGGTTAAGCTACGCTTGCCGGGGTTGGTCAGTGGATGGGTGACCATCTTTACATACCGAGACTCCTCCGTGCCTCGGAAAGCACGTTAAGCCGTTGGTCCCGGCTGTCATTTGTGGATCTTTGACAGTCGTTACGAGTCGTCAGAAGCCCGAAAGTCTGACACCAGTCTTACCAAGGGGTATCGTATTACCCAGTTACTGGGTTATGGAGGTCAGATAGGCAGTCGCTCCATGTAAAATAGTGGTATTCAGCTGCATCCGGTTAGACTGGAAGCCGACCCCAACATAGTTGGGAAAAGGCTAGGAAGATTGATTGGTTAAGACTATTTCGTTCCCCTATTCTTTTGGAGCTGTATTTCAGTCTAATCCAATGTATATCTAATCCAATGGTGATATCTCTATTTATGACTTAAAAAAATATTTTTAACTACCTTCTGCCCACGACTACATGCGCGTGACATTTCTTGTTCCCTGAACCACCCTGTCGCATCGCATCGCCCGTCCGCAGATTTCTTCGTTTTCGCTTGGCATTCTTTCTGACTTTTTATCTATTTGCTCGGCCCCCAAGGGTCCTAGCGTGATGTTAAATGGACTACATATAACCTTCCTCAAGAATAGGGCTATCAAATGAAAAAAGATTTTTTCAAATAAAGCTGGTTATTCCAGAGATTAGCGCGTCCAAACAAACAAACTCTTAATATTTGTTATATACATATATATGTATATAGTATCTATACTGCATATAAAATAATGTTTGAATAGAAAAACGCCTTTGAACTTTGATTTTCTATGTAATAAAATCCCCTGCTTTGAAAGCTCTAGGTAATGTTTGCAAAGGCATAAAATTGTAATGCTAGTCCGCCTACATCCATTGACATGAAAGCGTGTAGGTTGTGTTTGACGAAGATAAACCAATTTCACAGAATCAGTTAACTGAGTATATGGAAGCATGATGTAAAGAATGAACTTCATATACTACGCTATTCAATTTCGCAGATGGAATAAAAGGTCATCTCTTATGATTTATGATGACTGTGTGAATCTACAACATTATAATCAGCCTATTAATGTTCCCACTGCTGGGATACAAACAGGCCTCCTCTCTGTGAGAGGGAGTGGGCTGTAATTTACCACGCGGGCCCAGTGCGGGTTGGTAGATGTCACATGTCTTCGAATTTTTGGTTCTAGGACATGTCGGTTTCCTCACGATGTTTTTCTTCACCGTTTTGAGAGCAGTGGTGATGAAATTATTTAAACAAAGTAAAGCGCCTGCTTGGGTTCGAACTCACGACCTACAACTCGGTAAGTCGGGGCCGTAACCACTGGGCCACCACTGCTCCATCTACAACGCCACGGGTGAACTACGCATGAAACACTTGACGTCACACAAATCCTGCATCGCAGAACCATAGTTTACCGCGCGATCAGCATTTATATAACTTCCCAACATCAATCATTGGGCAGTTGCACACCAGAGACGACACCCAGTCAGAGGATCCGTCAGAGGATCCTCCCTTTTCTATAGAGGATGAGTAAACTTTACACTCTGTTCTTCATGCCTCAACAAAATTCATCTGCTGGAAATTCGCTGTAAGGCTGGGTATTGGACGTATCCACTATATTCGACTACCAACTATGTTTCATGCATCTCATTTTTGCATAAAAACGTGCACCTTAACAAAGCATTATGTGGAGTACAGCCGGTGCGCGATCAAAGTGGGCCAGCTTAAAAAACTCATTTGGTCTTTTAATTCGCTCCGTAGCAACTGGACAGATTCGCAACTGGACAGATTCTCAACTAGACAGTTTCGCAGCTGGACAGATTAATTAGCAACTGGACAGAACGTGTACAGTCCTTGACATAATTAAAGTGAATAAGTTCTTTCATCTATAGCCAGCTTAACTTAGCAAATGAAAATGGCTGAAAGGTAGGTTAGGTTAGGTTAGAACTGTGACAACACTACGCCAGGGTGCGGTTAGGCACAAGAGAAAGTAATGTTTTGGGAATGTATTAATACTTATGTTTCAGCATTGCCATACAACGTGGTAATGCTGCCAGCCTTTTGGGCACTTTTCCTGTTGGCAGCAATGCGGACAAATTTTTTGATGCCCAATGATCGTTTCCCCTTCTGTTTTATATACTTGTACATATTATTATTATTTTAATTCTGTTAGTTTTTAAATCATGTGAATACGTGTGTGTACAAATAACTAGGCCGAGTTTGAATAAGTAATATGAAATCAAATGGTTTAATTGTTGGTACTTATTATATACATGTTGATTTATGTAATTGGTTTCTTAAGCCGTGTAAATCAAATAAATAAATAAATAAATAAAATAAAAAATAAATAAATGTTTTATAGTTTATACAGTTATTTTTTCACACGAATATACTTTGTCCAGTTGCTAGTCTATCCAGCTGCGAAACTGTCCAGTTGCGAATCTGTCCAGTTGCTACGGAGCGTTTTAATTTCATGGCTGAATGGATGTCCCTGCTGTACATCTTCTTCCTCATCCTATGCATATCAGAGTACATTGTATGGTACCGATTAATCTTAATAATTTTGGTCTTAAAAAAATAAATATAAAAAGACTCCAGTATGATACCTGGGATTTGTATAATAAAAGTTACAATCCTAAAATTTTGTAAAAAAGACATTTGTTAAGTACCTGTGCTGTAAAATAAACCTTACAATTAAGTAAAAAACTAACAAGAATGTATTCATTGTAATAATTATTTACATTTTAGATCGTACAGTTATTGAAATGCACTTGAATATTTGCACCTTGTTGAATGTTGGCAGATCCTGATGTACTACCCTAACAAGTAATTAACTTACAATTTTACCATCACAATTTATTGTACTTGAATCTAGAGGCTTAAGTGTAGCTAATACAAGGCTACAATTCTACAATATGTTAAATTGTAGAAAAAATTGCATAACATAGAAATTACAAATAATAATATGTATTAGTTTTTTTACAGTACTTATCACTAAAATTTACATATTTTCAAGGTTTTAAATGTTGTGATACATTCACGTGACATGTAAGATGTGTAGTACGTAAGATCTACCTGTAAATTATAACTTGTGAAATGTAATTGTAAAGTTTAGTGATATAGGACCCAGGCTGCCAGCTATTAGTATGTATGTTAGCAGTTCGGTTCTACCCTATCAATCAATAAACTAAGTTAGACCCTATGGTGATAAACAATCATCCATTTCTCTTTAATTTTTAAAATGTAAGTGTATTTCATGTTGTCAGCAATATTCCCAGTGAGTTATACTGTCACTTTCAAAGACATTAACCGAGCATCTTCGAAACTATCAACTATTCGACGTACCTACTCATACACTTGCGAAACTACTTAATGACATTTTAATGGCATTCTAATTCCAGGAAATTTTAATTAGTGCAACGTCAAATAACTTGTCGGCAGTTTCCTTCAAAGCTTATTAATTCAGAATTTTTATTCAAAAGTTTTAATTACTTTGACGTACGAAGCCTCGTAAATGATAATACTAGCCTTTGAAAATTTCCCGTTTTTATATTTTTCCGTTTCGTATTGAAAATTTAACTTAAAATATTTTTTTAATTACTGTACGCGTCTGACAATTCGTATAATTAATACTCTTTTAAAAAGAAAATGAGTAAAACGATTACAATTTTTTTCAGAATTAAATTAAAATTAGATTATATACCTTAACAGTAGTATGGTAATGTAGAATAATCACACTAATTATTATACTAGTGTAAGGCCCGGACTCCACGAAAGTGAAGAAGAGACGAGACGAGAGATGTGTTTTAAACAACCAATAGAATTTCGTTATTCACACGTCTCGTCTCCACTCAGCTTCAGTGGATACTGCGGAGATGTGAACTGTGCCTCGCAAGCTGGTGACGGCGCAGAGTGAAGACGAGAACAGACAGATGTGAGCGGCGCCGCTAGTCCCTCCCCGCGTCATATCACACAAATCTTCGCTCCAGTCTAGCTAGTACGCATCTCCGTACAGCTTCGGTGGACCATACTAGCTGAAAAACATCTCTTCTCGGCTCCGCTTCGGACATCTTCGCACATCTCCGCATTGATGGAGTCCAGGCCTAAATCTCCAATTCCACGAAAAAGCGAACAATTTCAATTTCTTGGAAGTAATTAAGTATCGGTGAAAGATTTTTTTAATGTCATTTTAATTAAGTGTCTTTGTTTGTTATTATGTTTAACGCTCATTTTAAAGGCAACATCGAGATACTCTACTTTTGTTTTTAACTAACCAAATTAAAATGATTTAAGTATTTACCTGGGTCATAAAACCATAAAATACCAATTTCACATTTTACGCTACATAACGCTACTTTCACGAATTGCCCTGAATAACATAATTCTATTATTTGATATAACAATTAATAATGACAGCATAATGCGGCCCATTTGCTGCCCAACAATGAAGCTTTGTTGATACCCCAATAACGGCATGAAACAACATGATACAGAAATATTGAAATAAAAATAACACGGTTGGTAGAATACATCCGACACCGCAGGCCATCCATTCTAATCCTTCCCAACGTTTTAGAAATTTAAATGAAGGGTAATACCACGCAATTTTAATATTTCACTTCGGCGTTGCGCTGTGTTAGAATTAATTATGCAAATAGTTTGCGGGCACATTGAAAATTAGCTGTTATTACGCGCTTGATGCGTTGGAAACGGAATTTGTATCTCATTATGATTAAAGATCAGTCTGTTTGTTGGAGTAATTTGATTGTGTATTAGGTGCATTATTATTGAAAAGAGATAGAATGACATTAGCGTATTGATCAGTATTGTGATCTCTTTTCATTCTTCGATGTGCGCTGGCGAAGAATTTTTGTTGGTCTTGTAAAATTTCTTGGTGAACTTGTAGTACGAAAATGATACAGTTCGTTCCCTGACGGTTAATTTTAGATTAGGTAAAGTAAAAATGAATAGGTATTACATGTTCATAATTTAATATAATAACAAGTAAATTCTTAGGAATCTTCCTTTGCTACGCTAATTGTACAATTATAATTAGAGAAGCACTTCAGACCCCGCATAATGAACTAAGTCAAGTTCCTAATTAGGTTTCTAAGCTAATTATGAGTAGTTGCAATTTTAGCAAAAGAAGAGTTGCAGCCAGTGACTTTAAAATTCAAGTGTGGACATTTTCTTTTAGCTTTCTAATTAAGGAACATCCCTTGTAAGAGTCTTAGAAGGATTAAACTTTACCCAAGTGTCACGAAACTTTTGTGGCTAAAACAACTTTATACCATTCCCCCTCTAAAAAGCTTATTTTATTCACTGAAAACAGTGAATAAAAAGCTCTTTTAATCACTATTTTGGTGTTTGAATTTAGAACACACCAATGTATTCGACCTCTATCTCAATGCTATACAACCTCCTTAACACTTTCGACTCCACCCATTTTCATAGAACTCATAACTCATCATTCCGCCATAAAAGTCTATGACTTTTATTATTCGTAGTTGGAAGTGAAACCTCCGGGAGGTTTCACTTCCAACGTCCACGAGGGCTCCCGGCATCCCATACCCAAGTAGGTGAACCCTCCAGGAGGGCTCCCGACACTGAACGTCTACATTTAAAATGAGCCCTCCGCGAGGGTTCCCGGCATTCCATATCCAAGTAGGTGAACCCTCCAGGAGGGCTCCCGACACTGAATGTCTACATTTAAAATGAGCCCTCCGCGAGGGCTCCCGACATCCCATATCCAAGTGGGTGAACCCTCTAGGAGGGCTCCCGACCCTGAATGTCTACATTTAAAATGAGCCCTCCGCGACGGCTCCCGACATCCCATATCCAAGTAGGTGAACCCTCCAGGAGGGCTCCCGACACTGAATGTCTACATTTAAAATGAGCCCTCCGCGAGGGCTCCCGACATCCCATATCCAAATAGGTGAACCCTCCAGGAGGGCTCCCGACACTGAAAGTGTTAACCTTTTATTAAATGTCCTTTTTGCGCTTAAATCTTTCTTTTTCTCGTAGTCATGGTATAAAGTATAGTATGCAACTCTTGAATAAAACGGATTTATATCGAGGGCCATGAATCACTCGCGTCGCTCAGGATTCTAACACTTGAATCACTCGCTGCGCTCGTGATTCAATCATCATGAATCACTCCCTACGGTCGTGATTCAGTCGTTAGAATCCTTCACTTGATCGTGATTCATCTATGGCCCTCGCTTTAAATCCGTCCTTTATTCATTAGTTGCATAATATACTATTTAGGGATTAAAATAACCTTTTATGAAAATAACATAAGTTTTGTTTCATAAGGAATTACCTTATGAAACGAAACAACACACTCACACTCACTTATTTTGCACTCTTTGTCGACCTATTAATTAAATAGGTTGACAAAGAGTGCAAAATAAGTAAGTTTGGATAAATTATACACTGTTACTTGCATGCATTGGACCTGACAGGTACAACTTGGTATTATACAAGGCCAGAAATAGACCGTCAAACTGCCAAGTCACAGGTTTCGAGTTTGAACCCAAGGCACGCACCTCTGACTTTTTGGATTCATGTGCATATTGTATAACTATCACTTGTTTCATAAACGGTGATGGAAAACATCATGAGGAAACCGGCATGCCTGAGAGATATTTCTCGACGGCATGTGAAGCCACACCTCTGCCTAACCCTTTGGGGAATATGGGCCTCATGTTTTATAAAGAACATCCTCCTGTAGAATGTGGATTTCCTCTCGAAAATAACTGCAGATTCTGAAACTAAACATTGTCTTCACAAGCGCACTCATTTCAAAGCTTCATTCAAAAACAGGTAGGTAGGTATATACCATTCATAGCTCGTTTCTATTTTTAGCTCCTTACTTATATTCAATCATATACAGAAAATATTTTGCAATGAAAGAAACTCATGTTTACTCGACGTGACAAAAAACCCTACGTTTTTTCTCGAGTGATCATGATACAGTAAAATGTCCTATACCGGTCCCATCCCTAGCTATTCAGACATATTGGCTCGCAAATACGATATGAGAAACGTGTTCCGTTATCACTCTTATTAGAAACCTTAAGCCGCGGACTCATTGGGAAACAAAGTTGCGCAACATTGTTCAACAACATATTTTTGTGTTGCGGGAATCGTGTGGAACATGGAATGTTGTAGCATTCCTAGCACAGAGCAAGGGATCACCACGACGCGCGACGGCAGCGTCTAGAAACGGGAGTTCTAATAAAATTCACGACGAATGTGCGTTAAAGCCGTCAGTTTCTATAAGTAATTAATGTTCAAGTACACACGGTGACACACTTGGTTTGTATAGAAAGTGTTGACAATGCCAACTCTAGCAGTAGTTGCCGACGTTCTCCGAGCTCTCAGCGATTGCTGGTAATATGTTGTTAATATTTTCTAATCATACATATATTTTCAAAACAAAAGACGCGCTACAATGTTGTCAACAACATTTGTTGTTGGGGGAAGTATTTCGCAACTGTTTTCAACATTATTTCCAATGAATATACGGCTTTATAAACATTATTTCATACACATTTTGTTGCTTCAAGTGGATGTCAGAATTCAAGGAACGTTTTCGCTAAATATTCCTTTGGGCAGAGTCGATTTGCATCTGTATTACTGACGGAAACAGTTTCTCTTTACTTTAAGATGGGTCTTCAGTTAAATTCGGACTGGAAGTGATAGACAGAGACAGAAGTTTGTGTCTCTCTTTATTATTTGTACTTAGCTTTTCATAATTAAATATTGGACAAATCAAAGTTGAATAAGGACTTATACTTTTGTTCTTATTATGCTCGTTTCATACACAATTCATAAGGATAGCTATTTTGGATTGTGTGTGATGAATCATTGTTAAAATTTTAACATCTCCTAAACGTTACTCACATAACCATTATTATACAATACGTGCTTAATTTCCAACTTTGTCTGACATAATTTAACTCTATTACCATTGATTTATCAGTAACTACCAGCAGCATTATCAATTCCATTTAAACTTATTCCATCCTCTAAGTTTGACGAGAAGTCAATTCCTCTTAAACTTAACTGAATTTAGCCGTAAGCTACATTCAAAACTATGTTCACGTCAGAAGCCTTGGATTCATGTCGATGAATCAGAAGACTCAACATTTAGAGTCAACATTTTTTGCTATATTAGTAAGTATCGAATATGCTTTTTCTTTTTTAAATGAGCGCTTAGTCAACGATACTTCATTCAGCTATTTTAATCATTCTATTTTTAACCACTTTGCCAAAATTAACTTCCGTTTTTTCTCCTCTCTCAATTTTCCTGTTTCCTTAATAAATCGTTCTTTAAAATTTTTGCGTCTACTTTTAATATAATTATACTTATCATGTTGGTACTCTTTATCAATCTCATGATCGTGATCCTTCATTCTTGACCACCCGCTTTTGTTTGGCCAATTCTGTATTTTTACTTGAAATCGCATTACTCAACCCAGCAGGTATCATTTACTTTAATTATTTTCTATAAAATATCACGTGTATGGTACAAAAACTAATCTCCTAACGCTAGCCAGGGACGCTAGTAGCAGGACCTAGTAATGGCGACACTTTGTCTCCCGACATACGATGCGGCTGCACTTTGTCACACCGCGTCAACGCATTTTTTATTACATAGTTTGCTTTTAAGGGAATTGCTGGTGTATGTTCTGTGTAGGAATACTTGGGGTTTGTTGTGGTCAGTTTTATTTTTGCTGTGACGTTGCTTTATCGGGTTGATGTGGTTCTCCAGTGGTACTATTTATACTAAGTTATCATGCCTCTCTGAAAATTGTCGTCCTGTAAGATTACGAGTACATCATTGATCTGACTTAAGCTAAGAATCATGAAACATAGTAACTAAAACAGAAAGTTTTCACTAAAAGTGGTTGAGAATCATAATGGTATCTGTTATCAAAACTTCTTACAAGCAGCAAAATAAACAAAACACACCGCTTAATCTAATAAATCGGAGAATTTCTTCAAACTACACGACAACGAAAGACGTGAAGTACCAAAACTTCCAAAAACAAAATACCTTATTGTCTACATTTCAGTTTTAACAAGATATCCATAACAATTAAAGTAGGGCCCGTCAAAAAGTTTTAATGACTGCTCAGATCCACTTTGTAAAAAAATTGTTAGCGAGGAAACAGCGATTGAATAGAAGTCGTCTAAGAAACAGCTACCTGCCCCTGCTTCTGTTTTCCGTTAAAATTCGGCTGCTTATTCACTGAGCGACAAAAAGTGGCAAAAAAGTCGTTTGAAACACAGTTGGTGCTGTAGATACTAACTTTGATGTGCGATATTGGATTTCAAGTCTAGTTCTCTCAAGGAAAGTTTTAATTAATAAACAATTCAAATCTAAACAAAATCCAAACTGGCCAGTAAGGCCTTTTCTGGGCAAAAGCACAAATTGTTATCGCAGTTGGGAATTGGTACTTACTGATAGAGGGCTAGACAAATCTTTTCAATCATCTATAGTCCACCGGTCCACGCTTAAGAAATATGTTTTCGCATATTTTGTCGACTAGTGAATAAACAGCTTTATCCCACTAAGCCTTGAACAGTTTTCGGTACTTTTTCTTACGTTTTATAATTACAACAACTTTCTGAAAAGTCGTGTTAATTTGATCGCAGAGGTCGGATTCTCTTTTAATTTTTTGCGGAAGTCCGATAAAGTACTTAAGGGCCTGAAACTAAAGTTCGGAGTTTTTGTATTGTACGTCCATTTTTCATACGTATTATGTTTTATAAACTTCGTTGCGAATGTTCATTTTCGTTTAAGAGGGCGTGCATGAAATCGACTGATTATGATCAATTTTGATTATATTAATAATTGTGAGGTAGGGAAAAATAATTTATACAAAACTATTCGTGATTTGAAAAGTAGAGTTCTTTCTTTTGCATTGCAATCCCGAAATAAGTAAAATCACAAATATTCGTAACAAGATTTCCGAAAAATGACGCGAGACTGACGTCTCACTTTGATCTCACGTTGATCACTTTTTTACAAGAAATGTAAATAAAATCTGTCAAGTGCGAGTCGGACTCGCACACGAAGGGTTCCCAACCATGTCGTACAAGATTTAACACTATGAATTTTTGTAATTCTTTCGTAAAGGTAACAACAGAGGCGCTATAAAAAAACAAAGATTTGTAAAGAAATTGTCTAATTTTAATGAGAAAATATTGTTGTGTTAAAATATAGGTGTAGGAGTATATTTCATTTATTTTAAGAGAAAAATATTAAGTTAACTTTATCCAGTAACATGCATTAACTAAAGTCAAAGTTATTTATTTGCTACTAATATAGTATTAGTAGGTATAAATAGGTATATATGGTAGGTAAGCAGGTATGTAGGGTAGGTAGGTAGGGTAGGTTAGGTACCTACCTAACCTGGTAAGAAGGGTAGGGTAGGTAGGTAGGGTAGGTAATTAGGTAGAAATAGGTAATTAGGAAAGGTAGATGCGCCGTAGATAAGTACTTAGTGCTAACCGTGCGAAGCCAGGCCGGGTAAAGCTAGTTACTTATAAATAAAAAGATTTCTCTTGCTACATCAGACTATATTGTACAAAATAGAATGTAATAGTAGCCAAATTTTAATTATAACTGTGCGTTTGTACTGGCGAAACATTCACAACAAAACATGTTGGAATCTCTATTTTCTGTCAATTTTTCATACAATGTTTGACAGGAACTAGAGATTTCAACATGTTTTGTCGTGATGTTTCGCCAGTGCAATCGCACGGGTCAATACAGGTATTTATTTACGTTATTTTTGATAGTCATACAGAAATCTATTATTTCTTACTTATTATTTTTACACATCCCATCGGACTATGAGAGTGAGGGAAGAGAGAGTGCACTCGTGTCTGCGCACACACTTGTGCACTATAATATCTCCCGCGCCGAAGGCCAGTCTCCGTTGAGATTGGCCGCCGAGACCGAATATTTTTACACCAATAATTTTTCTCAATATGAAATTGTATCCACAACGGTTTAAGGTAACTGAATATTACACTGTATGTGCCAGCATTCATTTCAATGTTACTGAATATATTGTCTATTGGAGTGTAGTTTTAACATGAGGTACACACATCAACACCGTCTAGGGATACTTTGAAAAAAGTCGATAAAGTTCTTAAACTCAAAAAATACTGGCTGGTTTTAAAATCTTGTGAAGAAAGTTTATTTTGTAGACCTTTTTGGATGATCGAAATAGTATATGCTGCCATGATAGTAGGTACTTACTAATTCCATGTCATTACTCCGACTATTAAATAGTTATCTGTGGAATTTATATCGCATAATATTAGCATGAAATACAAAATTATTACTTTAAGTTGCAGAAAATCGCCCATATTATATAAAATACGTTATGAATCGGCGTTTTTAGTATTTGTTGATTATAAACAGTATATATTACATGATACACACAAGTTTCAAATTCCTAATTTGTTTAGTTGTTGAGATAGAGCTCGTACAAAAATGGTATAAAACAGACATCTTCTACGGCCCCCTAATTCATCATTTTTGAAGATAAAAACAAATAAAAATTATATATATTCTCTACTCGATGAGCTCTAGAAAATGATACCCCACATGCCAGGGTCAGATTATTTTTTTTTCAAAATTTAATTTTATTGTATGGCGACCCCCCTTTAATTTTTAATTTTATTATTTGTTGCTCTTGCGGCAATAGAAATGCTCAATCTGTGAAATTTTCAACTGCCTACCTATTACGGTTCATGAGATAGAGCTCGCTGACAGACAGACGGACACCGGAGGCTTATGAATAGGGTTCCGTTTGTCACCCTTCGGGTACGGAACCCTAAAAAGTGATCAACGTGTCTATTTGATTTGGAACATTTAAAAATATTATCAACATCGTTATAATATAGTCGACTTCCATGTGGCTGAACCCCTTTTTTCAACTTCCATACAAAATAATGTTGATAATGCATTTATTTTTAACCCTGTCAGTTATGTTTATTTTCCTAATATTTAGCAAACCATATTAAGAAATTAAAAATCACACATAAGTCTTCAGCTATCCTTGAAATAAAATCAAAATTTTATTTTATGATTATAGTAAATCAAAGGCGAAATAACCCATATTTTTGAGAGCGCATATGTGATGCAACTATTAACAGATGCTGTGACTGACACGAAAACTGTACTTTCATAGTTACATGGATTAATGCCCGTTTTCACTTTCACTAAATTATACTTTAATGAATCCCCAAATTAAAGTGCACTGTTGGATTTTCAACGCTAGACTCAGCGTTGAGACTTGAGAATGCTGAACTCCTCTTGAATCCTGACTAGAATGCACTTTTATTTAGAGATTCATTTAATTAGATTATGTAGTTATTGACGAAAAAGGGGGATTTTCGTGCACGGAGCCTTAAGGATCTGTTTATTTCAGACGTAAATTGCTCTGTAAATAGGACCAATGCGTTTTGACATCAACCTATTCTACTTTGACCATTAACCCTATTAGACCTTTTCAGCTATTAATCTTAAAGAGCCAGCAATTTCACCAGCACAAATATGATAATGGAGATTTAAGGATACGAATATCCATTTATAATGTACCACAAAACATAAAGGTCATATGTACTGTTAATTTACGTAATAGCTCAATAAAAGGCCCTGTTTCCGCTAATAGGCTCTGTTTTGTATATGAAACAAATACCCAAAAGGGTAATAACTCATGCCGAGCGTTTTGCGTAATTCCAAAAATGTTGGGAATGACCGAACTTTGTGCGGTTTATCTGAAGCAGCGTTAAATATCATACAGATAGTGTTTTAAATTGTTAATTTTTTAGGGATTATTTTTGTTTTTATTACTCGGTTTACTGTGAGCTTTCGCAGCATTTTACTATTGTATTTTCGATTATTGTGGCTGATTCACTGTGCACCGGTATGAGTAGAGTTTACATCAAGTGAAGCTACAGACTGTTCTTTATTTTACTCTGAGGGTCTAGGTCTCTAGGACATCATGTCAATATATGTATGAATGACAATACATAAATGTAAAATAAGGCATCGCTACTCGACGCTCGAACAAAAAAGTCAACGTCAAATTCAAATTATTTATCGAAGTGTATAGAGTGCCGCGAGTTTCTTGTGGCATTCTAGTGTCACTGCCTCGGCCCGGCTAGGGTGCCGTGAGCGTTGCATTGTCACTGTCACTTGTTATTTAGGTTAGGTTAGGTTAGAACTGTGACCACACAACGCACGAGCCAAGCGAGCGTAGCGAGCGGTGCCGCGGTAGCGGCCGGCGAAGTGCCAGGGTCCGTTTAGGCACAAGAGAATGTAATGTTTTGGGAATGTGGTGTTTTACAGCGATCTAACCTTGATAATCAAACAAAATACCAAGTGACGTGACTTAGTGACAGTGACAATGACAATCCTATGCTTGCGGCACTTTGGCCGGGCCGAGGCGGTGTCACTAGGGTGCCTGTAGTGGCACTTTATCCGATAGGGATAGAGTGCCAATGGTGGCACTCTATACACTGCTATTATTTATTTTATGTGTAATAGCTACCCCAGCAATGTTGACATAAATAATGAAAATAAATACTTTGATGCTGTTGTTTAGCGGTATTCTTGATAACTTCTTTGTTCTCGTCAATTCAACATCTCGTCATTTAAATATTAAAAAGTAATACAGCCACCAAATTAATATTTCAAACACGTAATCCCAACAACACAAGAGACAAAACATTCTTTTAGAACTTCACAAAGAACAATTTCATCTAAAAAATAAAGGTCAAAGTTCTAAGTCGGTGCAAATGTTCCCTTTGTTGCTTTGATAAAACAATGAAAGTTGTAATGCTAGTACATTATACCCCGAGGTCCACTAATTGTGAGATAGAGTATTATGCTGCATAAGTTGCTTATCATCTAGACGAGATGTTAGCTACCAACTTGTGAACTAGCGTTACTAGGAGTAATATTACATAATTATAAGAAAATTGTTATTTTCGAAGTGAAAACTTCTGTAGCGGCGTTGTGCACTTTTTTTGGGGTGGGTAAAAAATGTTAAACTCGCGTCAAGACACGTGATCTGATCGAAAATTCGTAAGACGTTCAAGTTTTTGTTGACAGTCTGTTTTATTGTTTTAATGGAGCTACAGCTTTCGTTCTTGTACTGACAGCAAGCCACATAAATTCCTGACATTTTCGTTAGATGGCATTACTTAGTTTTCACTTCAATTGGCAGTCCCAGACTGCCTCGTTTTTGTTTTTAGGGATATACGTAGAGGATACGTAGGTAAACCTTTAGAAACTTGTTCTAATAAATAGCTTTTTCTTATGCATGCTTGGAAATTCGAGCATTATTTTGACAACCTTATTCGAGATAAATCAAAATTGCTGTGCTGGTCGAATACATGCGAGCGCTCGGCCACATTTTTACGTTCGAGCCACATTTTTACGTTCGTTCATCAATGCCTTGTTGCAGGCCGCGAGAGTAATGTATCCTACTATTATCTAATATCACGATTTTAAAATTAAACAGAATAGTATAATGTTATTAGGGATGTAGAGTAGGGCAAAAAAAAACTATTTTGTCCGTCAGTCAGACAATAAAAATAAAAATATATTAGACACGTATTTTTCCTCTTTATACGTAATCAAAAGATTACGCCGATATATTGAGTACCAAGGCAATACGTTAAAATATGGCATGACGTCACTCCCTGGTAGATTTTATACTGAGTTGTGACGTAGCGAGCCCCCACTCCCCAAGTTTAATGCGTTATTATTTTTTGTCAAAATCCCTGTTGATATGAACTCAAAATTGTTCAAGGTGCTGTCAAGAAGATCAAAAAAGTACCTACCTAATGCGTCTACCTAATGCCGGTCATTTATTTATCCAGTAACAAGTTTAAAAGCTTTTCAATTAAAATGTGTTTTCAGTGTCATTGCTTACTGTAAATCAATCATCGCCATCATCATTTCCCTAGCCATTTCCAATTATGTTTGGGTCGACTTCCAGTCTAACCGCATGCAGCAGTATTTTACATCGAGCGACTGCCTATCTGACCTCCATAACCATAACCCATTATGGGGTAATACGATACCTCTTGGCAAAACTGGTTGACAGAGTTACGGGCTTTAACTGTGACATTTTACCGTTATTCTTAGATGCCTCAAGGCAACATACGCTAAAATATCTGTGCTTTTAAAAGTTGATATTCACAACAGAAAATTCGTCACAAAAAACAAGCAAAAAATCGTAAATAGAGCTTTAACCTCTCAACACAAGCAGAAAACATACTAACAATGTTACAAACATTTCTAATTTGATTTACGAAACTAATACGTTCGAAATCGTACGGACTTTAAAAGTTCGCAATGAATCGGTCAGTTTTTCGTTTAATTTTACTGAGTGTTGTTTTCGAAGCAGTTTGTTACGTCATGAAGTTTGGGCCAACGGACTGTCTGCCAACTTCGCGTAGTTTCCACTTGTCTTCTTTTAGGTTTTTGGCTATATTTTCGTTGAGAATTTTTAGGGATTTTTTTTAATAATTTTTTTTTTGGAAAATATGTTTTAGGTTAGTTAGGGTTTGGACTTGGTGGTTGAGTGAAAAACAAACACAAACTCAAAGCATTTATTTCAATTCAATTTACAAGCACTTTTGAACTGTCAAAGAGTCGGTCAGTTAGTCATAAAGTTGAAGCTAGTTGCCCATTCCAAAACGTAGATTTCTATGAAGAAAAACGGGCGGAAATCTGTTTTGTGACCAGCTCAAAGATATTTGTTTTTTTTCAGTCGTAAAACATACAGTCAAGCAGGCGACTGTTTTCTTACATATATTTCAGGAAAGTTTTCTGTTTAGTCTGTATTTGCAAGTCGCTGTAAAGTAGGTATAACTAAATCGTACCACTCACTTCAAATAAAAAACCAAAAGACGTCCATTGGCATCGAAATTTAAAATACTTATTCTGTAAACGTCTCTCGAAACTTAGTTGGCGAGTTGAGATAACTCGAGTGCTGAGTGAGTATCCATCTATCTGTGTGCGTCAATCGCGTGTGGAAAGTGAAAAGTTTCCACGTGATAAAGTGAACGTGAGTTGAAGTTGTGAAGTCAGGATAGTAACGTGGCTTTTGGATGTGCTATTGCAGTGTTTCAATTTACAGTTCGGCCGTTGAGAAAATGGGTTCCTTACACCTGTCAGTTGGACATAATTATGTCAGGTAGCGGTCGCAACTACATAGAACTTTGTTTATTTTTATTTACTAATAACGCTGTTAGCGCGACGCAGAATTTGTGTGACGTCGTCTTTGATGCGTAGTTCGCGTGTGGCAATGTAGATACGCCACAATGGTATCCATTGACATGACATTGGATCCATCAACATTTTTGAGGACTTTATTTATACCTATTGCTGTGATTCTGTGACTATCTGATGTCATCGTAGACCAGGAGTCATCAAATGGCGGACCGCCGCGCAGTCTGGATTTGGACCGCCGCCGCCGACCTATTTTGTGCGGACCGCAAATATACAGTAAAATGTAACTAACTTTAAGTTAATCTAAACATATTATGTAAAAAAAAAATTGAGTTTTAATTTGCACCAACTTTACTCCAGACAGTATAAGTATATTCTGCCTAGCCTTTTCCCAACTATGTTGAGGTCGGCTTCCAGTCTTACCGGATGCAGCTGAATACCAGTATTTTACATGGAGCGACTGATCAACAACCTAGTAATTGGGTAATACGATACCCCTTGGTAAGACTGGTGTCAGACTTTTTGATCAATGACAGCTGGGACTAACAGCTTAACGTGCTTTCCGAGGCACGAAGGAGTCTCGTATGTAAAGATGGTCACCCATCCACTGACCAACCCCGGCAAGCGTAGCTTAGCCTGATGGATCGACCCGTGCGGCTGTTAATACTTAGCCACG
Organism: Conistra vaccinii; assembly: GCA_948150665.1. Taxonomy (NCBI): domain Eukaryota; kingdom Metazoa; phylum Arthropoda; class Insecta; order Lepidoptera; family Noctuidae; genus Conistra; species Conistra vaccinii. Next base: position 4,234,031 of record OX411324.1, read on the forward strand.
AGCTCCTCTCAGTATAAGTTCAGAGAAAAAAATTTTTTTTTTTTCATGTGAACCCTTAGATAGTATTTTTTTATTACTTTCAGGTTTCTTTTCGTTTTTTTTTTTTAACGGGCCCCCAATGAAACTAATTGGTGATCCCGGTCCTAGACCAGCATAATGAGCAGCTCTATCGATTATTATGGGTGTTTTGTGTTCTCACTAGTCAAAAGCCAGATTCCAGTTTGCCAAAGTCGACTTCATGCACCAATCTATGAAAACTCAAAAAAAATACCTTAAAAAAACATGCCATATCCAAAGATACATCCTCAAACACCACAGCGGAGTATCACTCTTAGCGTTCTGAATTTTTAAGAAGCCCAGTTCACCGATGCTTTCAACGAGTTCCTCAGAAGAAACCCTCACTAACTTGCCACGATTTACATAACACGCGTAATGCAGACAGCAACTTTAGAGTTTCTTTCGACTGTTGCTTTACTTTCAGCGCTGAAAGTGCTGCTTTTTGGGATAAAGTTTCAAGGTGTTTTATTGAAGGACTGTTAAGATTTTAGCTAACTCTGTAGGTAAGTACTTACCTACAGAGTACCTACTATTTGATACTTGTGTGTCTTTTAAAATGATTTTAGGGTTTTACAGAATCAACTAAGTAATTACATAATTATCTAACTTTTGAAGAGCGGACTCTCCTAATACAGGCCCTATCTGCCTAAAAGGAGGATCCAATCAAAAAAAATTGTTGATACCTATAGGTACTTGTTTTTACCAATAAACAATTTTTATTTTTTATTATCTACTAGTTGCACCCCGCGATTTCACCCGCATAAGTTTTGATACCGTTGTAATATTGGGATAAAAAGTATACTATGTCGTACACCAGGTCATGGTTTACTCATGTGCCAAATTTCTTCCAAATCCGTTACGCCGTTTTAGCGTAAAAGCGTAACAAACGAACAAACAAACAAGCCAACTTTTACATTTATAATGTTAGTTAGGATAGTTAGTATTTCGAAACACTGCTAGTTTTGCGAATATTGTTAGGTTGTGATTCAAGCTAAATGATCCGTATTTTTTTGAGATTTTAGTCATAAATGTACAGACAGCAGTGCTGCTGGGGAGTTTGTTGCGCCACTTCTTCTTTCCACCTAAAGCACTAGAAGAAGGAAGTGTGAAGGGCGCGTTTTGGGGGATTGTCTTATGTTATTTTTACGTTCGAAAAGTGCTGGTAAGTTTGAATGAATGACATGATTTTGAGTTTATCAATTTCAGGAGAGTACTATTATATCACATTCAAAATAATTTTATTATATTTATAATTCAAATACCTTCGCCTAAAAGCCATTATAATTAACTTCAGAAACGGAATTCCTGATAAATACGGTGGCAGTTTGTGCAACTGTCTTGGTCTATAGCTATTTCCTACATACAGAACAATATCATTATTATTGCAGAATCAAATTAGTGATCAGTTGCGGACAAAGCAAGCCATCTTGTTACGCGGGTCAGTGGAGGACACTAGGGGTAATCAACAACGTAGACTGTCTTGTGACTGCAACCTGCCTCTAATGGTATACACACAGTGTAGTAAAAGCAGTTACATATACATAATTAATCTCAATGTACTGGACAAGGGTGCTGTAAATTACTTATATTAATTACCTTTGTCTACCTAGATTAGATGTTTAGGAAACTGATGCATTTTGGTTGATGTGACGGGTGTAGTAGAACTTCACAAATTACGTAATGAATACAAAATAAACCTACTAAGTAATTTATACCGATTATAATTTAAAATCGTAATTTTAAACTAAAATTAGAACGTGTAGGTGAAATTTGATCTAATTATACTAAGTCAACCCAGACCAAGCATAAGAAAAACGATGCATTTTGCTTACATACTCGTATATGGCAGATACAAAACTACACAAGATGCATAATTTATTCAAATACACAACCAGTTATAGATTTTGATCATTTAAAATAGTAATTAGTGGAACTCATGAATGAGAAGAAATTAAAAGAAGGATATTAAAAAAAAATTGATGATTTGTTGATTAATGTACCTTATACTGTAACACCTTTTTAACATGTATTATACAAATAAATTATTTGACTTTGACTTTGACTTTGAAATTGCTCTCAGCGACTTCTTACCGTTTCGTCACTATAATAAACATAACATCACGCCTTGCTTCCCCGTAGGGTTGAGCAGAGATATACTTGTAGTACACCCACATTTTTCCAGTTATATTTTATAACCATGTAGGTAATAGGAGCGAGCCCATTGTCATCAACGGGGCATAATTCCAGACTCCGCGCTGCTACTGAGTGATTCCTGTTAAAAAAAACCCAATACAACTTTGTCTGACCTGGGAATCGATCCCAGGACATCATGCTCAGCAGTAGCGCTTGCGACCACTAGACCAACGAGGCAGTCACTATAACAAAAGATTCGTTTGGTAACTACACTTTCGTTTCGTAAATCATTTTATTTACCGTTTCATCTGGCTTAGGTAGCCAGGCATCTCGACCAATCTTATCAAAGTTCAACCATACACCCTACACTATAATATGTACCAGGGCAGCACGACCCGATGGAGTGTCACAAATGAAAGCGGTCAAGCGTCGCTGCATCCGCCACAAGTCCAGAGATAACGCCCAACAAGGCGAAAACAACGGGACATTTCCAACAAATTCTCAACTAGGGACAAACTTGGTGAGGAATTACGTTTGCTTCGGTAAATTGATGTTCATTTTAATTAAATAAATTTGATATTTTGAATAGTTCAAAATGAAATTCATTTAATTTTAAATTATTTTTGGAACGAAGTTCCCTTTCGCGCGTTGCGAAAGGGGGCTAGACGGAAAAAATTGGGACCAAAAGTTTTTTTTGTATTTGTTGGTTAATCTTTCACAGTCCCTAACACATGTTTGGTAGGCAGTATTTAGAAATAATTTAGGACATGTTTCGTAAGTGACTAAAAAATTGCTTACTTAAGGCAGTAATAGGTACCTATTTATATCGTTTACTCCTTGAAAAGCAAACTGGAAGAAGTCGAACTTTTTGCAAAATTAAATCCCGAGCATTCAAAATTAAATCCCGAATTATTTTACCTTACTTATTTCCTTGACATGATCTTTTTACTATTTGACTGTCATTATATACCTTAATAGTATTCAGTTTTTTTATTTTTTTATTAATTATTATTTCCTTTATTTCATATTTAGACATATTATTTACATTTTTAAATATTTTTATAAAAACTAAATAAAACAAAAACATTTAAAAATATAAAAATAGTAGCCCACCGGTATCGGGAACAGGGTCCAAGCTATCGGTGGTCAGGGCTCCTGAGAGAGGAATCTCCTAACAATACGCGCCGTGTCCAGAAGTACCGCTTTCTGGATCAAGCCCTTGATCTAGCTGCATAGCGAGAGCCTCCTCAGGTGTTGGTCGAGGCTCTTGGCTATTATGCCATTGGCCGTCACGACTATCGGCACAATGACTGCTGTATCCATTATTAATTATATTTGTTATAGCTGTAGCGGCAGTCATGCATTTGGTTTAATAGATTTTTATTATTTTATTTATCTTTTATATAGGTAGATTCTTTTCTTTTATATTTTGTGAATGTGAGAACGTTGTAGGCTTATCAGACTGTAACAGTAGGTATCTGGTACTTGTTGAGAGGCCTACACTGTCCATTCATACCTATTAACACTAATTAAAAAAAACCATTGTAAAAACCATTTATTTTTAAAAGAGTAACCGTGGAGATTCTTGCCGGCTCTTCTCCATAGGAGATGACCATTTGGAACCGTGCACCTAGCTTTTGACATTTCATAAGTGCCCTTGTAGTTTTATGTGAAATAAAATATTTAGAATTTGAATTTTTTTTCCCCAATACTAACGAGTAGGTACCTATTCTCTAATTATTCTAAGTCCGTAACGACCCAGAACGAAGCATAGTCCCTCTTTTCTTTTATCTTTCATGCCATCCTCCTCTATCCTTTGATAGATAGCCCAGTATAGCTCAGAATAGCTCTAGATGAATAAATAGCAGGCAGTAATAGTGAAATGATACATTTCTACCTGAGTCTCGAACTGATCTGAATAGTGAATGGGATCCACTTCGAATGCAACGGATCCGGCTATGAAGCGTGATTTGTGGATCCTACTGATTGTTTGCAAAAGTGACTGTTATGGATGAAGTATTGGTAAGACAACTGGGAATGTTATGGATAATGTAGGTACCTAGTTGTTGGAGTATCGTCAAAATATACAACTACTTATTAGGTCAGTTAAGACAAAAAAGGTGCTATAAAGTTGAATCTCGCTCGTTACGAGTATTGTCACGCTCAAAACATGTCAATTACTATTAACGATTTGATACTTTCAAAACAATCACTTGAGGAGAGCAGTGGCGGTCCAGAGAGCAGTGATGGCCCAGTGGTAATGACCGCGACTTACGAGTTGTAGGTCATAGGTTCGAATCCTGACAGGTGCTTTACCTTGTGTAAATTATTTCATCGCCACTGCTCTCAAAATGTTAAAGGAAAACATCGTGAGGAAACCGGCATGTCCTAGAACCGATAAATTTGAAGACATGTGACATCTATCAAGCCGCAGTAGGCCCGCGTGATGAACTACAGCCCACTGCCTCTCACTGAGAGGAGGCTTGTGTCCCAGCAGTGGGAATATTAAAGGGTGATCATGCAAACAATCACTTTAATTAATTATCACTTTTTAATTACCGTGTAGTTTCTGGAGAACATCTATCAAAAAATTTACCTTAACTATGACAGTATGCACACTCGTATCACCGTTTCCGTTAACTAAATCAGTTCCGAATAATCTATAACCTATTCAAACAAATCAATAATAATATCAATTATATCGTTTTAAATGAAAATAGTCCGTATGGCCGTATCGCAATTCCTCTCACAATAGAGAAGGCTTTCAACAACTTCTAAAGAATCGAATACGAATTACTTTCCAATACAGACCTTTGTTTTAAATTGAAAATTCCTGACGACGTCGGGTAGAAATAGTATGTGGACACTCAAAAGGCCAACTGACTCTTATAATTGATAACACTCGAAAACCCGTCAATGGCTAGATTTATATCGACGTTAATTGTAAACGGTGATTTAAATTTGTCGATTTTGTGCCTTTCTTCTCGGGTTGTACTGTAATTAAATAGTTGGTACTTCTTTTTCTTTCTTATTCCTGATTTAAAAAATGCCTTTTGGAAAAAATATTCTATTTTAGTCTACAAATCGACCATAAATAATTAGCCCATTTAAAAAAAAACAACCGACTTCCAAAAAAAATACTACAAAGTCAAAAATAACTTTAATTTCGGAAGTCGGTGTCTTTGGTTTCGAATGTTCGTTTCGTTTTTGGCACCGACTGCCGAAAATCTTTTTTGGAAGTCGGTTGTTTTTTTTTTGTAAATAATTTTTATTTTTCACTTACCTATTAGTCTGTTGTAGTACTTACCCCACACATAAATTCGAGTACTAAACAGTAACAGGACATTATCATAATATCATCCACATAAGATAAGTGGGAAAAATACGTATTTTTGAAGCTAATTCAAAAACTACTCAAGCAAAGTTAATAAAATTTATATGGAACCACCTGTGACGTGTGAAGAGGCTATAATTGGTGAAGTAATCGCGTAACAAACATACAGCCGAATTGAAAACCTCCTTGGTTAAAAATAACGCATTTTCTAATGAAGAATAACATAAGACAGAGGAATACCCAACGTAGTATAATACACTCACATTTTGCCAGTTATGTTTACATAATCAGCCTGTTAATGTTCCCACTGCTGGGACACAGGCCTCATCTCTGTGAGAGAGAGTGGGCCGTAATCCACCACGCGGGCCCAGTACGGGTTGGTGGATGTCACATGTCTTCGAATTTTTGGTAGTAGGACATGCCGCTGCCGGTTTCCTCACGATGTTTTCCTTCACTGTTCTGTAAGCAGTGGTGATGAAATTATTTTACACAAAATAAAGCGCCTGCCTGGGTTCGAACCCACGAGTCCACGACCTATAATTTGTAAGTTGGGGCCGTTAAAACTGGGCCACCTCTGCTCACGTTACTGACTGCGTTATGTTTAAGTCCCATGTACTCGTAATACAATTTTTTTTTAAGCTATTGCATAGCTTCTATCGCGGGCCTTAAGCGTGGAGACCTAATCCAGAAATTTCGTAACGGAAATACTACCTAAGAAAAGAGTGTTTTGTATTGAAAATTATGTTTAACTGCTTGACAACAAAGTTCAAATTTACTTAAACGAATGATACGAGAGTGTTGTATTGAAAATTATGTTTAACTGCTTGACAACAAAGTTCAAATTTACTTAAACGAATGATACGAGAGTGTTGTATTGAAAATTATGTTTAACTGTTTGACAATAAAGTTCAAATTTACTTAGACGAATGATCCTTGACTATTAATAGTTAAATTAAAACCTTTTTATTAGTTTGATGTTCCCGGCCATTACGTTGTGTCAAGTTTTAAAAAACTATAAATGTGAATAACAGTTCCTGTCAATGTCATCATTGCTATTTCTTGTATTCGGGTTAATATTTTTTTCGAAGTGTATAGAGTGCCGCGAGTTTCTTGTGGCACTCTAGTGTCACTGCCTCGGCTCGGCTAGGGTGCCGTGAGCGTTGCATTGTCACTGTCACTTGTTATTTAGGTTAGGTTAGGTTAGAACTGTGACCACACAACGCACGAGCCGAGCGAGCGTAGCGAGCGGTGCCGCGGTAGCGGCCGGCGAAGTGCCAGGGTCCGTTTAGGCACAAGAGAATGTAATGTTTTGGGAATGTGGTGTTTTACAGCGATTTAACCTCGACAATCAAACAAAATACCAAGTGACGTGACTTAGTGACAGTGACAATGACAATCCAATGCTTGCGGCACTTTGGCCGGGCCGAGGCGGTATTACTAGGGTGCCTGTAGTGGCACTTTATCCGATAGGGATAGAGTGCCACTGGTGGCTCTCTATACACTGCCTATTTTTTTTGCGTAAGTTGATAAAAAATGCTATGCAATAGTTTCGCCGGGGCAGTCCCCGAGTGCCACACGTCTTTTTTTTTGTTGTATTTAGTATGTTCTACTCAAAATCATGTTATATTAATCTGAAGAGAACCGTTGTTCCCTGTCGTAAATAAATTAAACTACATAAACACAACCGCCTACGCATGTTTAGTGAAATAAAATCCCGTTAAACAAAGTTTTTAAATCAACATCACCAAAATAATAATAATTACAACAACTAACACGTCCCTTATTATAGCGCCTAATATTAATATGTCCCTACAGATCGCCTATTTCAAAAACGAGGTCAAACCTTCGTGGGCGAACCCCTCCCGAAATATTCACAACTCTGAGTAAATCCGAACATCTGCGAATGGTCACAAATTGATGGACATTATTTACCGAAATCAGTTTCGTAGTTTAGTTACGAAAACATTTATATAAACTGAGGCTGTTAAAATCGATTTGCGTATGTATTTTAAGTAAGAAAGAAGCCTGAAATTGAGAAATGTGAATACAAATTAAAACAAAATAATTACCTGAATTCCGGCTAATCTGTCCATCATAAAAAAGTAAGTTGGAGTTTCTTTTCTACGAAATGTATGAAAACATTTTTTGCGTATCTGACTTTTCTAGTTCTCAAAACTTAGTTGGTCCTATAGATCTTTTTGATCCATATAAGAAACAGGATTTAATGGCATCAAGAAAACTTTTGTGAAAACTGTCCATTTTCTTACTGACTGATTTTTACTATCTTGCTCTGTTCGTTTGTGTTTCCGGTTACTCCAATTGTCATCCATTTTTCAAGCACTTCCTGGCATCCGATTGAGCTGAAACTTAGCCTATTTATTTAACTACCGAGACATTTTGAAAATATGATACCTCGGAGCTGGTCACACCTTTGACATTCGTTACGGGTCGCCAGAAGCCCGAAAGTCTGACAACCAGTCTTACCAAGGCGTATCGTATTACCAAGTTACTGGGTTGTGGAGATCAGATAGGCAGTCGCTCCATGTAAAATACTGGTATTTAGCTGCAACGGGTAACACTGGAAACCGACCCCAATATAGTTGGGAAAAGGCTAGGCAAATTTTAAAGAATTTGACCATTCCATTTACAAAGTAAAACCCACTAACCTAGATTCGTCTTCTGAACCCAAATCCCAGAACCTCATTAATGCAGAATTTCCTCGTGCACTCCGTAATTAGAAATTAAAGCAGAACGGAGACTCAAAGATTCGATTTATCTAAATGCACTCAGGTGTACACGTGTCGGATTTAGCGAGTTGCACAGAGGGTACACTGGTCGGATTTGGTTTTACTCCGATTTTGTGTCCGACAGGCGCCAGCTCACGATTTACATTTTACATTTAGGAAAAAACGGTGAGAGTATTTTTAAGTTGTAAGTAGTCTGAAGTTGGAGATGATTTAGAGATTCGTGTCTTCACGACAGTGAGACTGACTACTTAGGTAACGTAGCTAGTTAGATTCGTATCCGAAGCGTATAGTAAAATAATACCAGCCTATTATTTCAGGATTTTTATCAAACAAAAATCTTAAGACAGAATGTTGACATGCTAAGAAAATAAATGTATTGTTGTCCTTGACATAAATTTTGTATACTGACATTACTATTGTATATTGACATTACTATTGTATATTGACATCAGTGTTTGTATATTGACATCAGTGTTTGTATATTGACATCAGTGTTTGTATATTGACATCAATGTTTGTATATTGACATCAGTGTTTGTATATTGACATCAGTGTTTGTATATTGACTTTAGTATTGTATATTGGCATAGACTTACAATTTGTTTTCTGAAATATTCTGAAAGTAGCCACACTCAGACACACAAACCGAGGCTAAATCTATCCCAGTATGTTACTCCTGATGGGTTAAAAGCATTCTATTCTCAGAGAGTGAATTCGACCAAACCTTAATATCTTAGTACAAGCCGACTGGAATAATTATTACTCGTCCAGGAAAACGTTTAGCCTAATTAAAACCTATTCTTGGGTGTTAGTGAGAAAGGTTTATTTAAGGCGTCTCGTTTTCTTCACCTAAAATAGGCTAAAGCTTGCATAAAACCCATTTACACAGTGCAAGTTTATTGCCTGTAGCATACCATAGAAGCGAAAATTGACTGGCACCGTCTAAACCTCACGTACAATAATTGTAGCACGTTAAGAGCAAAGTAGTTGCCGTTAAACAGTACCTTAATTACGTAATACACGAGCAATCAGAATTTGAATTGAAACAGATTGCTAATCCATTATTACTTCATAAGTTCGTACAAAAATCTGCTCAACAACAGCACGTATAATAAAATCGTATTCAATTCTGGCATGAAAATTTTCTATCAAACATGAGCGAACGAAACAAGTTAAAATAAATCTTGAGAAGGAGTTTAATAAAATTTAATGAAATATTTAACATAACATTATTATCATCGCGCCTGTATTCCCCGAAGGGTTAGGCAGAGGTGTACCTATAGTACACCAATATTTCGCCAGTTATGTTCAAGTCCCACGTAATAGGGGGCGAGCCTATTGCCATCAACCGACACAAATCCAGACTCTTAGCTGCTACTGAGAAATTCCAGATGGTAAAACCCAATAACTCTTTTGCTCGAAACGGGAATGAACCCAGGATCTCATTCTCAGCAGTAGTGCTTGTGAGTTTGTGACCATTTGACCAACGGGCCAACATATGGCAGCGCAAATACGGGCAAATGCGTGAATCAATTGTACAAGGACATGCAACTTGCATGCAATAATTTTCTTGGTGAGCCAGAAGACCAGAAGTCGCGTGCAATTATTGAATTGCAATTATTACCAATCAATTATTGTATGCTCTTTTAAGGAAATCGCACTTGCATGCAATTCTTTAATAGCAATAATTGAACGTGCTATTATTGCTCGTGAACATTCCAGAAATTTGTATCGTGTAAATGGCTTTAAGGGAAGTATTTCTATAGCTTTTGTCTTATGGGGCTACAAAATAATTAGGTATGCCAGGCAGCTAAAGGTGAAGTATCAAGACAATTTACATGAAAGATACTGCGCGTTGATATTGCTTCTACGCAAATTCTCTCAGTTGCCTCAATAACATGACGGCAAACACAAAGTCGTTTTTTTACATACCATCACGCCTATATTCCTGAAGAGTTAAGCAGCGAGATATAACCGCCAGTTATGGTTAAGTTCCATGTAAAATGGAGCAAGTCTATTACGACCGGGCACAAATCCAGACTCCGGGCTGCATAAATACAAAGGCGGATGCTACACAGACATCCATAGTCTGTGCTGTGCTATCTCGCAACTGGCTTAAATAGACACGTGTAGTAGATATACCAACTCCTTCGAACAAAATATCTTTTTATGGTCTCTGAAGCCAAATAATGTATTACTTCGATCAGTACAAATAATAAAAAAACAATGAATTCAATTGCTCAAGAAATAGCAAACTCTTAGGACCAAAAAACCAGACAATTCCAACAGTCATAGAAAACGCAAAAAACTAGACCAATCAAATTAAGAACCCCTAAACCACTGAAGCAACAAACTAGGGACCGTAGCGAGCAACAATCCTAGGACGGACCCTAACTAAACCCACACGAGAAACGCTCAGCGGTAATATAAAACAGCCGGTAATGGCCACTAAAACTTTTCTAATGACCACGATGTCCCGAAACTGTCTCCAGGGAGTGAACTTCCACGTAAAATATTTATGATTTTTGCCCGGTCCTGGCATGTTTTTGTTGGCGTATTTTATTTATATTACCTCCTTTCTGCGACTTTGAAGTATGGAGGGCGAGAAAAAAATGTTCTGCTATTCAATTGGGTGAAATTGTTTTAGTGCTACGCCGGAATTTTATTTTGTTGTGCTAATATGGTTTATATACATAAATTTATGTGCAATTGGGAAAATATAAATGATTTATGGCTTCAATCGAAAAATAAATATTGAAACATGTTATGAGAAGAATTTCAGCGTAAATGGAATTGAATAAAGTAAATAAAAGAAGCAATCTTTTTTGCAAAAAAATAAGTTGAAATATTTATTTATAAACTACAACGATTGAAATGTAATCCTCAAAAATATGATAAATATTTTATATTCAACAAAAACCAACAAGAACTACTAATATAGTAACATCGAGATAAATTCTAGTATAAGATTTCAGTATCATAAAGTGAAACGTTTTATAGACCGTCGGAGAGCCAGTGTGGACCTTGGCTCGAATTATACAGATTTACACAATGTGCCTTCAAGAATTGTTAGCTCCGTGCCTTTGGGCTGGATTTGTATTGCCTTACGCGGCCAATGTCATAAAAGAGTAAGGCTGGATACAGACGTAGGGTTTAGTAACATTTGTAACTTTCACAATGCTCGACTCTTACAAAAACGATACGAGAATTGATCACCTTGAGCAAGATGACATAACACCAATACCGTTTGCTTACTGCTCACCCCTAAACATCCAAAGTTTCTTATTAAAGTAGCATATAAACAAGGTACAAGTCGAACTTTATAAAAGACTTTCAGACAAGTATATATTAGGTACTTAGGTGGCAGAGCTTTTCCTTCAAAATGGTTGAGCTGAATGGTGCTGATCGATGATGGGTCATGTTCGTGAACGGGCGCCGTCAGTAGGGACTGGTCATCTCTTAGCTGCCACAGCGTATTTTAATTCATTTTTTTAAATGGTTTTTTGTTTTAATCTTTTTATTTCGGACGCATTTAACGTGCACAGTTTTCTATATTCTTCTCACATGTATAATTTCAACATGAATATGATATTTTGTAACAATAGATAGATAGAATATTTTTTATTATGTACACCATAAAAAGTACAGATATAAATGTAGAAATAATATAAAAGAATATTAATATTTTGATTTAAATAACAGTCCGAGCAATTTCTAGCCCGTTCTTCTCCATAAGAGCCTACTACGCTTTTGAATGGGCAACTAGCTTCATCTTTCTGACTGATCCACCCCTTGACAATTCAAAAGTGCCTGTTCTCTTTAAAGCCGAATTTAAAAAAAAAATTGGTGTGCCATGAATAAGAGAACAGTCAAATGCAAACCGTGATAATCACCGCACTTTGCATAACCAGCCTATAATGTATTGTGGCCTCCTCTCTTAGAGAGGGAGTGGGCAGTAATCCACCACGCGGGCCCAATACAGATTGGTAGATGTCACATATCTTATTTTTTTTGGTTCTAGGACATACCAGTTTTCCTTCACCGTTTTGAGATTAGTGGTGATGAAATTATTTACACAAAGTAAACCTCTTGCTTGAGTCTGAACCCACGACGATTCGATTCGATTCACGATTCGTAAGTCGGGGCGGTCACCACTGCTCCCAATCACCGCACTTGTAAGTAAGTCGTTGATTTTGCAAATATGGGTACAGTACATGGTGATAAATTAATAACAGATAGGTTCAGCCATATTTTACCAATAGGCATGCAAAAGTTAAGTGCTTTAATGTTTTAGCGTTTGACGCTAAAACATTAAAGGCAATTACCAAGCTACATTGAAGAGTTTTAAATCACAACTTATACAGGGTGGCAGGGACATCGACGCGAAGCCTGTTACCATGGATTCAGTACATGATTCTGAAGCCCCCAGCGTTGGAATTTTTCCTCGGTTATTTAAAAAAAAAAACAGCTGTTCCATAAATTTTGACCGCGTAGGATTGCACTTTTCTATGAAACAGCAATTTTATTTTGTAAATAGCCGACAAAAAATTTCAACGCAAAGGCGTTCAGAATCATGTACTGAATCCATAGACTGATCCATCGACGCGAAGCCTGTTACTTCGTGTCGATGTCCCTGACAGCCCGTATAGATCACTACCATACAATTATATTCTAACGAAGAAAGAAACTCGTAGTCTGTTCGTGTTAATAATTCTTGATTAGATTGATATATTTATTGCAAAGCTGTACATAAAATCAAACACAAAAAAATATATAACATAAAAAGTATTTGTACCAAAGGCATGCATGTTCGGCCATAAATAAACTGAACATGTGTACGCCTACATGAACACTGAAATAATACCCATTGGCATTATTACGATGTAAGTAATACACAGAAATAAAAGCTACAGGATTTAGTTGAGTATCAATTCTCCTGCTGGCCTTATCTCAATTTGTTTCTGGTTAGGTTTTGGTCTTCTTTTTCCATGACGACATTTAATTAGATTCCCATGACTACATTTAATTTGATTATTTTAATAAGATACCTGTCGACATTTTAAGCACCAAGGAACTCCCGCTATTCAAATATAAATTGCGTGTTTTTTTATTTGACAAAGCTTACTACACGATCCAAGATTTTCTTAATAATTAGTATATATTACAATCTGTCACCATACATACAATAAATTGTTATTTTGTAAGATTTTCTATAAAAGTGATAGCTGAGTTTTTTTTTATGTACTGCTATTGTATGCCTATTAGGCAGGAGCTGGAGCTGTAATTTACCTAACATCTGTCTGTATAACCTATGCCCACAATAAAAAGATTTGAATTTGAATCCCATCCCATTTCAGTAGTCACCAACTAACAATAACACCTTTCACACTATCCATCGCTTCAATGGGTTTCACCTTCTTTAAAGTCATTTATATTACGAACAAAATATTTTTGGGAGGTGTGATGACACCCTAAACATTTATGGTTTGACATTGGACCGTACAGATAAAGTCATAATATTGATCTGTATGTATTTTTACGATGTCTTCCCTTGTGAGATTTACAAAGGGTGTAACGGGGTTAATGTTTGCATGTCTCTTTGATGTCGCAGAAATATTACCGTGGGTAGGTAATTGGTGCTCAAGATCGGGTGTGTAATATTTGGTATAACAACAGATAGTCTAATTTCATTTGACATAACTTTCTTAAACTATAATTTGCTATAAAAATATTTAACCTAATTACTTATAATAAAAATTATATTAAATGAAAATAATTAGGTCTCATGATCATTAGAACTTTTGTTATTGTAATTATGAAACGTTACACACTCATCAAGATCATCACTACTTAAACAATACGTAATAAAAATAACATTTATTATTATTTACTAGCTTTTGGATTCATTGGCAAAATGTAGAATTTTTATTTTATTTTTCTACTTTACAAGAAATAATTAACTAGCTCTAGCTAGACTAAACAATCTTGATGATTGGAATGTATTCCTTTAGCCGGGATAATCAGTGTTTAAGATAACAATAGTACACCGTTTAACGTGATTCCTTCAATACTAATTTATCGATATTATATTAATTTGCTGCAAATCATCATTATCACTGTCATCAAGCTCGTGGGTTACATTAAAAGAAAGGCTTATTTATCAGTAGGTAACTTTAATGTGTTACCAAATTGGAAAATAGATAAACAACACAATAATTTCCCCTGAAATACTAACAGTGAAACTGCATTAAAACCCTCACATTAAGCCTAAAACCAAAAACGGGTACACGAACGCGAACCGCTAAAATCCGCATTTCGGCGAGGATTTGCAAAAACACGGATGGTTTTAAACGCATTTCATTTTTTGGCCAGAAAACATATTTAAAGTCGTGAACAAATAAACATACATTCGAGTTTTCATGTAATGCTTTTAACGTACAAAGAATGAATGCAAGCGCAGCCAACATTAAATTGGTATTATTGCAATAGAACCCACAAGGGTGCTAAATGTTTTATAGTTGCTGAACTTAAAGCAATTTGGCTGTAAATCTGCTGGATGGGTAATCCTTTGTGGGTATTTTTCAAATGGGTTTAATGTATCTTTTATTTTATCAGGATTCAAACAAATATTTGCACCGACATCGAATTGCTTTTTAAAATAATAAAGGCAGTGTATAGAGTGCCACCAGTGGTACTCTATCCCTATCGGATAAAGTGCCACTACAGGCACTAGTAACACCGCCTCGGCCCGGCCAAAGTGCCGCAAGCATTGGATTGTCATTGTCACTGTCACTAAGTCACGTCACTTGGTATTTTGTTTGATTGTCGAGGTTAGATCGCTGTAAAACACCACATTCCCAAAACATTACATTCTCTTGTGCCTAAACGGACCCTGGCACTTCGCCGGCCGCTACCGCGGCACCGCTCGCTACGCTCGCTCGGCTCGTGCGTTGTGTGGTCACAGTTCTAACCTAACCTAACCTAAATAACAAATGACAGTGACAATGCAACGCTCACGGCACCCTAGCCGGGCCGAGGCAGTGACACTAGAGTGCCACAAGAAATTCGCGGCACTCTATACACTTCGAATAATAAATAATAGTGATGTCTAATGCAAGTATTCCTAAAATAAAGTAATCAATGATCAATCAAACTGCTTAGCCTCATGGGGTTGGCTTCCAGTCTAACCGGATGCAGCTGAATACCAGTATTTTATATGGAGTTACTATCTATATGTACCCTTATTACGTAATACACGATCAATCAAAATTTGAATCGTTTTGAAACAGATTGCTAATCCATTGATTCACAAGTTCGAAAAAAATCTGCTCAACAACGTAAATAACGCAATGAATATTGTTGAACTGTCGAAATGAAACAGATTAGTCGGAATCGTTTACGAATTATGTGTTGCGTAATTAGATACTGCTAAGCTGACCTCCACAACCCAGCTACTGGCTAATACGATACCCTTTGTTAAGGCTGGTTGTCAGACCTTCGGGCTTCTGACTACCCGTAACGACAGTCAAAGATCTACCCTTGTGGGTATTTCACTTTCGGTATAGGATAAAATAGAGCAGTGGTGGCCCAGTGGTAACGTAGTGACGGTCGTGGATTTTAATCCAAACAGGCACCTTACATAATCAGCTTATTAATGTTCCCACTGCTGGGATACAGGCCTCCTCTCTATGAGAGGAAGTGGGCTGTAATCCTCCACGCGGGCCCAGTGTGGGTTGGTAGATGTCACATGTCTTCGAATTTTTGGTTCTAAGACATGCCGGTTTCCTCACGATGTTTTCCTTCACCGTTTTGAGAGCAGTGGTGATGAAAGACCTACAACTCGTAAGTCGGGGCCGATAGCACTGGGCCATCACTGCTCTCTAGTCGGGGCCGATACCACAGGGCCACCACTGCTCTCTAACAGGCACCTTACTTTGTGTAAATTATTTTATCACCACTGCTCTCAAACGGTGAAGGAAAACATCAGATACAGCAGTCATAGACTAGTGACGTGACCGTCGGAGTATCAAGGTATAGGACTCGAGTTCGAACCCAACGAACGCACCTCTGACTTCGGATTCATGTGCGTATTGTATAATATCACTTGCTTCATAAACGGTAAAGGAAAACATCGTGAGGAAACCATGTCGGTTTCCTCACGATGTTTTCCTTTACCGCCTGAGAGATATTTTTCGACGGCATGTGAAGTCAAGTCAGAGGCCCATGAGTGGCTTTAAAACTCTGACACCAGGTTAGTCACTAACCACATAAAAAGAAGAAAAGGAAAACATCATGAGGAAACCGGCCTTAAACCAAAAATTTGAAGATATGTGACATCTGCCAACCCGCACTGGGCCCGCGTTGTGGATTACGGCCCACTCCCTCTCACAGAGAGGTGGCCTGTGTCCCAGTAGTGGGTATGTAGTGGTTACACCGCCTTATACGAACTACGCAACGAAGACATGACGTCACTCAATTCCTGCATCGCGCAGTTAGAGTTTACCGAGCGAAAAACATAGATATGACTATCCGAAATCAACATATGGGCAGTTGCCCGCCAGACACAACACCCGTCTGGTTGGAGGATCCTCCCTTTTCTATGGTGGATGAGTGATTTTGACATTTCACAGATTCATTCGTTCATGATATATAATGTATCGACCGATGCTTATAAATACGAAGTGCCGTCGCACTGAACACGACACGTGGAAGGATTTAAAAAACTCGCTAACGAGATTGAGTCCCGAAAAAAACACGTTTGAGGTCAAAGCTCACGGAAATCTGGTTTGACGTAAATAAGTCCCGTTTACTTTGTAGTTATTGTAATAATTGAATCGAGAGGATCTGGAAGCAAAAATATATATTTTTAAATTAACATTTACGTTATTTATAATTCTTGATTTTTACCCGTCGATTGTTATTTTAATAAAAAATTGTTAAAGTCTTTACACATATAATTATACACACATTATTATTATTTTCGCATATAATTATGTAATGTCGGAGTAAGATGGTTAAATCCGTTTTATAGTTATATCTCTAAGGCTAAAGCTATATACCGTAATACAATTATATGAAAGCGGTTCATAACTGTCATATTAGGAATATAACTATGATACGAGCACGATCTAGTAATATAAGTATTAGGGAACTCCAAACAAATAGATTAGGTTAGGTTAGAACTGTGTGGAGTGTGCCGCATGGGAGGAACCACGCCAAGCCCTCGTTTCAGAAGTCGGAGCCGACTTGTCACTGCCGGCCGTCGTTCGTTCGATGGTCGGGAGTGCCGAGTCGTGGGACGCGGTGGTATCCTTCTGCGAAACAGGAAGGAAGCTGCAGAAAAAGAAAGGGAGATCACAAGTGCTCTCTCGTCCCGGAGCGGTGCACTGGGCGTCGGCGGAGGGCGGATAATGCCCTCTACCAGCCCCCCTAAATGGGTCCTGGGATGACGGACTCGGGAACGTCCGTCGTCCCTCATCACACAGAACCCGAGATGGCGGCGCGTAGTGTTCCACGCGTGCCACCCTAAGACGTAACGGGAGGAGTTTCAACACCTCACTCCCCCTATGAGACGCAGCCCACAGAGCGCGGCCGTCACCAGTCCGGGGCAGCGGAAGTAGCAGTCGCACCCGCAGCCCCCGACGCAAGTGTGCGAGGGAACACCGGGGTGGATTTAGTCAGGAAGAGTCTGACAGTCCCCTCTGCCCACCCCAGGGTGGAGGACATCCATGAGGAAATCCACTCAGACAATAAAAAAGTTTAGAACTGTGTTAAACTACGTCAAAATGGGTCGCAGTAACAAAATTAGGGCACTTCGACAATTATGACGGAACTATATCACGGCTCTGAACATCTTACTGCGACAAATACAGGCGCCATAGGGTTTATAATAATTTAATGCTTCTTTGAAAACCCCTTTTAATTTGTTTGGAGTTGAATATTTAGTCATAGTGAGCATGCTTGATGATCGTAATTGAACTGAACAGACAGCTGCGTCGCTGGGGAGTTTGTTGCGCGGGTTGCGCCACTTCTACTTCCCAGCTAAAGCACTGGGAAGCGGTGAAGGACGGGCGTTTTGGGGGACCGTCTTAATGAATTTTGACGTTCAAAAAGTGTTGATTCTCGGCCTAGTTTGAATTTGTAACGTTTAATTTTGATTTTAGGTTTAATGAATATTGTTTGCTTGAGTCAATCCTTAGAATAAAAAATGAAACAAACGAAGACTAAGGTTGCTGCATTATAATGTTCATAATTTCTAACTCTTAATTTTTAGGGTTCCGCAGTGATAAGAATCACGGCAGTAGTATAATTAAATAACGAAATTAAAAGGAAAACCATCACAGCTAAGTAGGCTTTACAAGTTAACGAGTAATAATCGACCAACTTACATTTGCGGTTGCAAAAACATGTTCTCCCATACATTCCGTATGGGAGAACATGTTTTTCAACTACAAAGTTAAGTTTGTTCTTGCGATAAATCCATCTCAACTACGGAACCCTTTATTGTGCGTGGTCCGACACGCACTTGGCCGGTTTTGCACGACTCTTAATGCGAAGCATTAGAGTGTGCTCTACGATCGAAAAATTTTTTTTGCCTCATTTCTGTTACTGTTTTTATTGTTACACTCCTGCTAGTACACAGAACCTACTTAATTTATATACCATTGTATAGATGATTAAATGGAGATTAATAGTGTACTTTTTAACAATTGATTTAATGCAGCAGATATGGAAAAAGCATCAAAATAGTTGAAAAAAAATTCCTGTCTGTCAATTTATGAACCCTGAAAACATTGTAGCTTGCGATAAAATCAATTAATTGAGTCAATTTTTTTTTAATACATTCGTTTCAGCCGTAGAAGGAACCCTATTGAAAATGGCTCTTTTATTCAAAGTAGTTTAATTATAATTAATAAAATACTAACTAAAATATAATATCTTTATCTAAATATTTCCAACCTTTGCTTTATGTCCGTACGTTGCCTAGCAACCGCCAAGTAAATATCTTTGTCAGTCGTTGACATTACGACTTCATGAAAAGTGATAAATTGTTCATTTTTGTTAAAAACTATGTTTTGAATTTCTTTTTCGTTTATAAATGAGTGTTATGTATGAGGCACTTTTGGATTTTCCAAACTATTTTTAATGTAGTCACGAGCAGTGATAGCTTAGCGGTGTGACCGTCGGATTGCCAAGTCATAGGTATTGAGTTTGAACCCAAGGCACGCATTTCTGACTGTTCGGATTCATGTCCGTATTGTATAATTATCACTTGCTTCAAAAATGGTGAAGGAAAACATCGTGACGAAACCGGCATGCCTGAGAGATATTTCTCGACGGCATGTGAAACCAAGTCAGAGGCCCATGGGCGGCTTTAAAACTCTGACACCAGGTTAGTCACGAACCACACAAAAAAAAAAAGAATGTAGATAGGTACAGTCCCCCGGATTGTGCTAGCCTCTGAAGTGAGTAGTCTCGAAAAATAAAACTCCATCATATTTCATTACCAAATAAATAGAGCAATTCAATCAAACTACTGACGCTATAAACAGCTAATTTCGAATATACTACCAACAACTCCTAGCAACTATTAGGTCGGGAAATATGATTTCTGAAGCTCACCCCGGGGCATCGCATAAAGAAAACTTTAAGACGCTATTAGCCCCGGTTTTATTTGCCCCACACCCAGCGGGCTGACTGTAAGATTTACGCACGCACCAACAACGTCAAGATTTAACACAGTACTGCCGATATTTTAAACTGGGTAAATCCCTGTGGAACTCCTATATTATTTTGTTTTATGGCTTAGAGTCAAAGACTGGCTTTAAGTGCCATCGAAGTGTCAGTGTCAGGTCTCTATCTGAGGGGTAATTCCCGTAATTTTAAGGCCAGGACTCTCAGAATCGACCTATTTTTGATTCAACATTAAACAATCAAATATTGTTAGTTTTGATCTGATAAAAATACATGTTGTAGTTTAAGAAATATTCTTGATTATTCTACGGTTCAAAACACGATATTAACAACTTCACTCGATCAAAAAAAATCGCGAAAACTCTCTGTTTTCGCCATTTTTTGATCGTTTTTTAAGTCGTACTCGAAGTAGACCCAACTTTTACTTCCGAAAAACATGTCAAAAAATCGGCAATGAAATTACAAAGAATATTCTACGGTTAATTTTTCTCAAAACAGTTTTTTATTGTTTTAACAAGATATTATTTAATAAGGCGGCCCGCGCGCTTCCATTCAGTAGCCGGCCAGGCGTCTTTGAGGTAGGACCTGTGTCGCTGTTGCTAGCTCGCTGCGTTCCCCGCAAAATATACGATAAATTAATGTTATTTTCCGTGTTTGTTAGTATTTAAAATCAGTCTGTATATTATACAGTTTTAGGTTCTAGTATTAATAATTTAACTGTAGATATTAGTTTAAGTTGTAGTATAAGAGGTATTTAAGATTAAATTATGGGGAATAAGAACAGAAGGAAAAAAAATATATCCAGGATAGAACTGGGGAAGCTTAAAAAAATAATAAGGTAAGTTTGATTATAATTTTTCTACGTATATTAAAACTACCTACTCGTTTTTAATATTACAGTTTACAGAAAGAACAGTAGCACAACTACACCAAAGATCATTTTTGCAAATAAACTTTTTATCTTTGCAGTTTATCGATACCAAGATACAAATGCGTAATAAAAAAGTGCACAGGCTAACAGTAAGTACCTACCCTACAACTCGATTTTTATAATGGGATTTAGAATAGCGATGACGCGACGGCAGTATTTGCTTCTCGCTCAGGCGCAATAGGTAGGTTCTGTGAGCGTCAGACATGTACCTAGTGTACCTACTCTGCATCAATTCAACTCGCGCGTCTACTGTAGGTATCTATTGTACAAATTATAATAATAATGCAAGGTTGTTGATGTTGTTGTACTTTCACACAAAATAGTGACTAGTGTAGATATCTGTTATCGCCTGACTTACCGACCGACTTACCGACTGACTTACCGGCAGACTTACCGATTTACTGGCTGACTTCCTGTGGGAAATTGCCTGCCATATCAAAATTCTATAGATTATAATTAGGGCATGCTATCCGGATATCCGAATTATCTGGATATCCGTCGAAAATATTATCCGAATATCATTTGTTTTACTATCCGGATATTTATTTATTTATTTATATATACTTTATTGTACATCAGATAATATATTACAAGAAAAAAAAGTAATACACTACAAAATATACAATGGGCGGATAATACGGATAGTTACTTTTGTTCCATTTTCCTTTTGATAATATAACATTTAACGTTGTGTTTTAATAAAATAGGTATTCGAAATCGTGACAATTCATGCTATATCTTCAAAAATCCATCTAATGACACAATTACTATGTAGATTCATCATAGAGAAAATTTAAAAGTGCTTTTGCACAGAGCTCGACTTCAGTTGACGACAGCGATGGTGATGACGTAGCACTCAGTGATTACAAGCAGCAGAAACTGAAATATCATTTACTTCAACAGAGAAAATAAGCAAAGAAATTGAAAGGACTCTGCAGGTTGACCATCAACAGTGAATGCATTGACAAGCTTGGCATTTACTTTAAAAGCATTGGCAAGAATGATGGCTTTGATTAGTAGTGTTGTTCTCTAGATTCATCTCTGTATTGTGTCTTGCTTGACGAGATCTCACAGAACAAAATAGAGTTCCTGCTAAATGCAACATAAATAAAAGGTTAGGATTTGCTACACTGGAACAAGCTGTTTTGGTAACCAACCCAAAATCAGATTGATATGGGAAGTAGGAATGCGGAGCAGAGGCCTCATCATGATTCTCGGCATTCATGATTTGCATTAATTCGTTTCCTGCCTGGACCGTAAAAACCCAATCCGGAAAGTCTTCTTTAGGAATACCCACAGTTTCACATATATGTCCAACGGAAGATAGGACTGCACAATCGCGATAACAAGAACTGAATGACCCAAAACGCACAAAAGATAGTTCATATTCAGGGAATCGATGAAAGTACATGCCATTCGCGGCTACTAGTTTGTGCTGATCCAACTTATACATCAGATACTTTGACATCTAGCAATGTCAGTAGTGTGATTTTGTCTCATTTATTACCAAGCACTACTTTATAAGACTTACAGTCTTCATCTAATGTGCTTTCAATTGTTCTAGCCATCTTAACAAAGATAACATTTGACCAGCTCACGATCTATTATACCATTGGTAGATAACCCGTGGATTATAGCTTTTCTCGTCAATGACAGATACTTTAGTATACGATTATTGAAGTTTTTGTAATAAAAATGTCGATTGTAAACTAATATAAGTTTAATTTACCTCTTTTACAGTGGTTTCCAAAATATCCATATTATCCGGATATATTCGAATAGTTGTCTGGCAGTATCCGAAATATTCGAATAGTAAAATGAGCGGATAATTGAATGCCCTAATTATAATGCTTGTTATTCTCTTTTCAGTTATGTTTTTGCAATCGGGTTTTTTGTTTTTTTTAATATTTTTTTTTTTTTTTATACTTCCTTTTTTATTATAATACACTACATAGGTACCTATGAAACTTAGCAATAAGGATAACCCTGCAAATGCGGCTGAAGGCTTTTGCAGACCAGCGCGACTCGTCGCGCGACGCGACACGAACAATACAAAACTTTACAGTATGATAATAGGTATTACCGTGGTATAACAATAAACGGTGTCGCGTCGCACGACAAGTCGCGCTGGTCTGAACTCAGCTTAAAGTGGCTTTTTTGCATTGATCTATCTATCTATCGACAAGGAAAATGAGCAGCCTGATAAGTGCGCATCCAGTACACATTCTCTACCTCAACCAGATTTGCAGCAACCAGGTCCAAGCACCGTTTTGTGATTTTTGATGAATGATGAAGAATTTACTATTTCAATAAAACTCATTACAATATAATACACACTGTATTATATTGTAATGAGTTTTATTGGAATTTATTTAAGTAATAATAAATTACTAGCCCGTGACTTCGTACGCGTGGAGTATAACCTAGTTATAAAACATAAATCCTATGTTATAGGTGAAAACTAAAGCTACAGAATACCGAAACTCCCAATACAATCCCTCCAGTAGTTTTCTAATCAAACAAAAATTCAAAAAACCGCATTGTAAGCGGAAGCGCTGTAACAGTCATGAAAGAAAAGGAAACAGTGTTAGTGACATAAAAAATAAACAATTGTAGGTAGGTAATAAAATAAATTGTGTTGCTTATATTTCCCTAAAAACGAAACACCCGAAACATTAACATGAATTCCGTAAAACAAAGTTAGCTTACTGTTATAATGTTTTACTGTGACGCAAAATTTTTGCACAGCGGGGTCAGCGAGTTCATTTGAACTGCGTGTCCGCGCGACTGGCTCGCGGGGATTGAGGTAGCGCTAAATGCCTACTGCGCTCGAATATCCTGCCCTTAAAGAACGTTCGCATTCGCATCTCATTCTCAATATGTCAAAAATACAATCAATTTACCAACATTTTTGACAAGTTTGACAGATTGCGACTTTAATGTGAATGTTTTTTAAGTACGAGAATTTGGCCTCAGGTGTCTTTGATTTCGGATTGTATATTGCACGACTCTTAATGCGAAGCATTAGAGTGTGCTCTACTATCGAAAATTTTTTTTTTATTACTAGCTTTTAAAACTAACCTTGTATTTTTCATACGTCACTGTAATTAGCAAGCAGACGAAATTTCAATTTTGTTGACATTTTCGATTATTAATATTTTGATGATTTCTTGGCGCGAACATATTATTACTCGTAGACGGGAACTTTTGAAAGAGGTTGCATTTTCATAGCTCATTTATCTAGATTTTATAACAAGTAATATGATAAAATTAACAAACTACCAGATGGAACAATCACATACATACAAAAGCTGACGTCACAGAATCTCGTCAGCAATAAAACGAAATAAACAGCTCTTAAAAGTGTATTGAAGCTAATAAAATGCCAATGAAAAGTTGGAGAGCTCGGCTGTCGGCGTAACGCAGCAAATTTCCCATGTTTATAGCACTGTGTTCGCATTTAATATTTTAGTCATAGCGGAACCCTTCGCTATTGTTTCAACCGTACTTAAGTAAGACGAAGTTCTGAATAATTAAATGTGTCAAAAGTCCATAGAGACTTTTCTTTGTGGGAAGAAAAAATATAAAAGGAAGTTTCTGATAGAATAACTTTACTGACGGTGGTCATTCAAATTGGTTATAGTCTATTTTGGTACACATACATACTCGTACCTATATAAAGTCACCGCTTCTTGGCATGGGGGTAAGCAGAAACTACAGAACCCTGCTACGATTCTTGCATACTTTTGCTTCGTTTAAGTTCATATTATTTGGTCATACACGTACGCCAGTACTACGCACCTGACCTTTTTGAAGAACATCACCAATGAGGTCACTTTTATGTCCTTCTAGCACCTTAGAAGAACATAAAAGTGACCTCATTGATGATGGTCCCGGTGTTTTCACTCACATCTACCTAGTAAATACCTTTTATTTGTCGCCTTTCATTCATCCGCTCAACATGATCAAGCCATCTAAGATTTAAAAAGAAAAACTTAGTTTTTGAGCAAAAACTTAGCTGAAGTTAATTGCGAGACTGGAAATAGCCTTCAAATATGAATAAGTTACCTTCGGTCGCTCACACGTCTTTCAAATTAAGGCTCCAAGGGACTCTGGTTAACAAAATTAGGTGTCGACGAACAAAATCGTCGTAATTGGTGAGTTTTTGCTCGTACTTAGGCTTTCGGAGTTTTTGTTTCTCTTGGGTCTCGTTTTAGAATTATAGGCTGAGGTACAAAGGTTAGTTTAGTTAATAGATTTAGATATTTCTCTGGTGGTAGGTATCACAAAATTCAATTTTTTTGCTGTCATTAAGACGCCATTATTAACGATAGTAATATAATTGGATTTTTGTCACGTTAGCTAATACGGCATTTGGCTGCCATCAAAGAAAGAGATCGCTCGTGAAGGTAGGTACCTACGAGTATCTACCTATTAAGCGTTCGTTCGGTGCATTCTAGCAGTCCAGCCACGCTTCTTCCTGACGTATAATATTTTTGTCCGTGGCATTAGCCAACCTTTTCATCTACGTACAGATAGTAGTCAATATAAATTAGCTAGCGAAACTCCGCAGACTTGATGGGTATCGAAATCTTAAACATGATTAAACAAAAAATTAATTAATTTGGTGATTAGTCACCTAAAATATCAGTTTAAAAATCAGTTTTTTTAAGCGAACTTCACAGACGTGGTGGGTATTGATATTTCAACACGATAAAACAGATTTCAGCAACTGACACTTCAAGTAACAACACAAGTTTCACTAGCTAATTTTATTTGACCCTGTATAGCAGGACAAGGATCTTTTGGTGCTTAGCCAACATTGGAACTAACGCGGCCATCTTCTTTTTTTATCAAATACAAGAGAAAACATTTTATTACTAGCAACGCTCCCCTGTCATTTTCATTCAAAATCATTTCCATTCAATGTCATTCAAAAGCCCAAAATATCCTTGTAGCTTGTCTGCACGAAAGTAGAATAATTATTTTTATTCTTTCTTTACATGACAAAACTACAGCTTATATCTATTGCAATACCTCTTAGAACACGTCCGTTTAGCATACGTTACACGGCTCGTCATTGATTACGTTCACAGGTCAACGCAAAACCAAAGATTTCAACAATCGCAGTCGATTTCAAATTGGTTGAATCTTTGGTCCCTGGCCCTGAAATCAAGCAATGCATACAATTGTCAAACTTTTATCGGTTGAGTACGAGGCTTTTGCCTATTTTGTAAATGTGCATTTGATGTATTTTTTTTGTAATTTTTTTTCTTTTGCCTTTATTTCTTTTGTATCCATTCTTAAAGAAATCCTCAACATCTCTAATTTAAAAAACTTTATCACCTGTTATATGATGATCCTGGTAGGTAAAGTAAGTAAAGGGCTAGTATACACATTATGTAAATACATACTATGTATGTATGTCACCAAATTCACTGTTACTACCCACCAGCGGCTAGTAACGCCATTGTTGTTAATATTTACTAAATCCGCGGCTAACAAAGCTTATCACAGTTTATGCATAAATAAAGAGATATAAGTCGTTTCGTATAAAGGACTGCCCTGAATGTACAACGAGCGTGGATCTACGAAAACTAATTATGGAGGGTGCGAATGTTGTTTGCATCGAGATTCGTATGTTTCGAAAATGTTCTTTGTAAGGGCCCAATTTGATCAAGATATTCCAGGGTTAGGTGAAAAATCGTTACACTTAAGACGGTTAAGTCTGAAAAATTGTCAAAAGAATAATTTGGTCACTATACCTTCTGACTGCCCGTATAGCCTTGAGATATCCGAATTTCTCTGTCATGTAGGTCAGTGTCTTTAATATAGAAAATTCTAATATTGAATCACACCGTATGTAATTTAAAGCAACTTAAATAATTAATATAAAATAGAGAGGTAAATGAGGATAGTGAGGATGAGGAGTAAGCTCTTTATTCACATTTCTGCTTTTTAATTTTTATATTTCGTGATTGTAAGACTTAAAGCATTTAAAATTTAAAAAAAAAATTGTCCACCTGGTCAACCGCCTGCAGGGTCCTAGTTACCGGTGGTTAGGGCTCCAGAGATAGGCACCTTCTCATGATACGAGCGGTATCGAGCCTCTAGAGATGTTGATCGATACTATATTATTATTATAAGTCTGCATTTTCCTACTGCATGGCAAGAGGAATATAGTTGTATTTTAATTACCTCCTTCCATTTCTACGGTCTTCGCACCTCTACGTTCATGTCTCAGAAATAATTCACACGTCCCTCGAGAACAAAGCGTCGACTAAAGGGGTATTTTATACATTATACATATGAATATATCAAAGAGTATACATTGTGCAGACTAATATAATGTCCCAGCAAGATTCGCAACTAATACAATTTTGGTCAAACACTATGTCCTATTCAGATTCTGATATTGGACTATGGATAGAAACCAATACCAAGCATAACACACTAAATCTCAATCCTTAATGATTTTGAATTAAATCGCGAATCCCTTGCTTTATATCTTTGAAAAATTCGTCTGTTCAACAATGTATAAAACGCAATGAATGATGTAGAACTGTCAAAATCAAGTTCGGGTCGGCATTAATCGGTACGGCCGAGCGGATTTACTAATACTATATATAGTATTATATAATATTTTGTTTTTTTTTTATATAAAGAGGGAGAGAGCGAAATTTTATGTGTTTGTGTATAGGTACGTGGAGGGTAATCTTCGTAACCTCAGCTAAATAGAAGCTGTGGTTGAAAAATTCGTTCATAATTTAAAAGGCGCATTTTTCAATAAATGAAATATTGACTATATTGAATTCATGCAAGACTTGTAGTTTTTGCTATCAACTTGTGGAATTGATTTAGATGACGTTTTTTTACACCGCATTTTTTCGACCGCGGTTTTCGACTTTTGACGAAAAATGTAAAAAAAAATACCGTACTCCTTATCTCCGAAGTTTTCATAAAGAAAATCTGAAATTATTCTATGTGATAGAAGTTTATGTAAAGATTACAGGAAAAATAAAACGATGTTTCTAAAAAACACACTTTTTCAGAAACCATCAACAAAATTTACATTAGTTCCACTATCGGTCAAGAGATGGCGCTGACCTAAAACTGCAATATTCTACACCGCAGTGTTAAAATTCTGCGACGATATTTATATGAATAATATGTATGTTTAATGTGCGGAACCCTCGGTGCACGAGTACGACCCGCTCTTGACCGTTTTTTTTTTTGAACGCGCTAATCTATAATCTCTGGCAACACCAGTTTGATTTGAAAAAATCATTTTACATTTGATAGCAATTCTTGAGGAAGATTATATTTAACATTTAACATCACAATAGCGCAACACGCAAAAAGAAAAAGTCAAAAAGAACACCGATGCGATGCGACGCGGACGGTCGGGCGCTGAGGAGTTGTGAAGGGAATGTGGCTAATTTTAGTATATTGTGTATCTTACGACTTCCACGCGAAAGAAGTCGCGGGCAGAAGCTAATAAAGATAATTATATGTATAATACGGGTCCGCTTATTGTTCAAATACTGCCAAATCGAATTTGCCGACCCGAAGTGTGTAACATGCCTTACAGAGAATTTGATATTTCAAATAGTTTTTAAAGGTGAAAATGCTTGGCTCGGGGCTCTGACTGAGTTTCTTGCGAACTATGCCGATCAAAGTTAAGAAGCTTTTGTGATTGCGTTCGATCTCTGGCGCGGTTGAGATGCTGTGCATCGGGAGATGAAGCTCATAGTTGCTTGCAATCAATGTACAAGGTATGCAGCTCTAATGTATTATTGGATTGCAAGTATTTGAGCATTTCCTTTTGCTAAGAAGCAATAATTTCAGGATGTCAAAAGCATAAAATGTTGATTGTTTCAGAAGATGACGTTTTACATTTTACAAATCGGTATGATCCGAGTTGTGTTTTACAGTCATCAATCATAAATAAACAACAATTTTTGTGTATTAAACACAAAAAATAATCAAATAAATCAATGTCAAAAACAACGGACACTCAACGAAACTTCAGTTACCTACTGAATAACAACAACCAAAAGGAATCTATTAAAAACAACTTTGGACCAGTCACCTCAGAAACACGTTGTATAAGACATATTTTTTTATCCAAACTGACTTTCCTCCAAGTGTGGCGATTTCACAAAGTTTAAGTGGCCATTAGCAAGTTGTTTACAGCTGCCCCAAGGCAACTGGTTCAGAGGTCCTCACACGAACGAACGACGTAAACGTTACGTACATTCGAACGATTTTTTAATCAATAAAAACTTTACTTAAACAAAAATAATTAAAACCGACTTCCAAAAAAAATACCACAAAGTGAAAAATAAATTTTATGTCGGAAGTCGGTGTGTTTAGTTTTGAATTTTCGTTTTTTGCCACTGACTTCCGACATTAAAGTTATTTTTCACTTTGTAGTATTTTTTTTGGAAGTCGGTTTTAATTATTTTTGTTAAAAGTTTTATTTTTCACTTTTTATTTGTGGTATTAACCTACCCCACAAAAATTCGAATACCACTACCTGCTATGCAAATAACAGTGACCGGAAGTTAAATTATCATCATAAAATATCATCCATATAAACTAAGTGCGAAAAATATGTAGTAGTGAAGCTAACTCAAAATCTCTCCAAGCAAAGTAAGTAGTCAAATGTATATAGGACCACCTCGAGAGCTTACCCTTTAAAACAAATTTTTTTTTCAAAATCGGTCCTCAATTGACGGAGAAATCGGTGAACAACAAAAAAAAAAAAAAGTACATAAAGTCGAACATAGAACCTCCTTTTTGGAAGTCGGTTAAAAATACAACAGCCCTGTAGCGTCATCATCTGCCTATCCTTTCCCCAAACATGTTGGAGTCAGTTTCCAGTCTAACTGGATGTAGCCGAATACCAGTATTTTACATGGAGCGACTACCTATCTGACCTCCACAATCCAGTTACTGGGTAACACGACACCCCTTGGTAAGACTGGTTGTCAGACTTTCGGGCTTCTTCACTACTTTCCTCTATAGGAGTGTAGTCGTAGTAATTGAAGGGTTGAAAATCTAAAGGGTCTATGTGCCAAAATCACATTTCCATTTGGATATTGTTAGGCACTTAGACTGTATTTTCGTAAAAAATATTAAAATCAGATTTTTGGCACATAGACCCTTTAGATTTTCAACCCTTCAATTGTGTTTATTATAACGAAACCAATAGTGGTGTCGTTAATCTTTGAGCGACAAGCACATATTCTATTACTCATAAATATGAGAGCAGTGGTGCCCCAGGAGTAACGGCCGTGACTTACGAGTTATAAGTGGGTTCGAACCCAACAAGCACTTTGTTTTTTAATGTTATTTCATCGCAGCTCTCAAAACGTTGTAGGAAATCATCGTGAAGAAACCGGCATATCCTAGAACCACATTCGAAAACATGTGAAATCCGCCAAACCAAACTGATGGGCCCGCGTGGTTGGATTATGGCCCACTCCCTCTCATAGAAAGGAGGCCTGTATCCCAGCAGCGGGAACATTATAGGCTGATTATGGATAAATATGAATAACATGAAATCACTACATAATTATTATAAAACATAGTCGCTTCCCGCTGTCTGTCTCTATGTATGCTTAGATCTTTAAAACTACGTAACGGCTTTTGATGCAGTTTTTTCTAAGAGATACAGTGATTCAACAGGAAGGTTTGTAGGTAAAATACATGCATAATATAGCTATAATTTATAAAGACACTCGGGTGAAGCCACTGGCGGAAGCTAGTTATATATATACTTAAAATTAAGTAAAAATTATTTGAGAAATAAGTATTTTCAATTTTATAATCGTTGGAGTTTACATTACGATTACTCCGTGCGTTCATGCTAGGCTCACAGTTCCCTACATTTTATTACTGAAACGTACTGTTGTCAGGAAATCGAGGGCGAAATAGTAATACAAGCTGGTTGGTAAGCTTTCCTTAGGCGTAGGAAATAAATGTTAATTATGAAAATGGAGGGCCCTTCTGTGTATTAAAGTTGGGTCGTCAGATAGGATCGTTTGGGACTAAGTGCCGGAGGAAAGTTTCTGCCTATATCTTCATGATCGTTTCTTCTTAGGGGACGGCAGAATTCTAAGGGGACTAATGTTCCAATACGAATTATGTAAGCTCCTTACTTAACAGTCGTTGTTCTAAACGTTTTTGTACTAAAATTACCTATTTCGGCCTAAATACGTCTCACGTCTTTTCCATGCAATGCCAGCAAAATCCTGATTTCAACTATTAATTCGTCTCAAGCATATGCAACAAATTACCATATTTTCTTTCTTCTGAATACGAACTTAAAAACCTTTTAGGTACCTACCTATATTAAACTAAAACTTTTTACAAAAAAAAAACCGACTTCCAAAAAAAACACTACAAAGTAAAAAATAGCTTTAATTTCAAAAGTCGGTGTATTTGGTTTTGAACTTTCGTTTTTTACCACCAGTCGGTGGTAAAAAACGAAATTCCGAAAAAAATATGCGAAATTAAAGTTATTATTAACTTTTTTGGAAAAAAAAATTTGTACCTAAAAAGTTTTTATTTTTCACTTTTTAGTTCCACCACGAATACCACTACCTACTATGTAAATAACAGTGACAAAAACTTATTATCATATCAATCATATAAACTACGTATTATTATTGAAGCTAACTCAAAAACTGTCCTCGAGAACATACCCTTTCAAACAAAAAACTATTTGCAAAATCGGTTGACAAATAGCGGAGAAATCGCGTAACAAACATACAAAAAAAAACAGTCGAATTGAGAACCTCCTCCTTTTTGAAGTCGGTTAAAAATCATCATCATCATCATATCAGCCGAAAGACGTCCACTGCTGAACATAGGCCTCCCCCAAGCACCGCCACTTCGACCGATTCTGTGCTTTCCGCATCCAGCGGATTCCTGCGGCCTTTACAAGGTCATCGGTCCATCTTGTGGGAGGCCTTCCAACGCTGAATTCCAACGGGCAATGTGACCTGCCCATTGCCACTTAAGTTTGGCAATTCTTCGGGCTATGTCGGTTACCTTGGTTCTCCTGCGGATCTCTTCATTTCTGATTCGATCACGTAGGGAAACTTCAAGCATAGCCCTCTCCATTGCTCTTTGGGTGACTTTTAGCCTTCTAATAAGGCCCATTGTGAGCGACCACGTTTCAGTGCCATAAGTCATCACTGGCAACACGCACTGGTCAAAGACTTTCGTCTTGAGACACTGTGGTATGTGGGACGAAAAGATATTGCGTAGCTTCCCGAACGCTGCCCAGCCGGTTAAAAATACGAGTCAACATTTTGCAGTCCAAAAAGCCAATAATAGGAATATGCAAGGTACTTATGTCAAAAGCTGAACTGAAGGAGCAGTTCAACTCTATGCACGTAATTGAAAACAATATTTTGACTCCACAGCCCGAAGTCTCTCGAAACTCCACAAATAGATAGCACAGTCGTAGCAGACACCTAAATGACTGCAAACTAAAGGGTCCAGCCACGTCAATGCGTTCCGTACAATTTGGCTTGCTAGGCTTCGTTCAGAGTGAGGAGCTAGCGCGGATGCTAAGGCGGGCGCGGAATATCAAACATAATTATGAAGCCGCAGATTGCGTCAACTGTGTATTATGACGGGCGCTTAGTGCGACGGGCTTGAGCATAGAGAACGGAAATGCCGCGCTGGCAGCGTCTATAGACGGCAGGTACCTACCCTACTAATAAAAATCGAGGCGCTGAAATAGCGGTGACCGCACAAGTTTCGTCATGAACCGAAACCTAACAATTTCTTCTATACGTTATTAGTGTCTTAGGTGAGCAACGATGACACGGTTGGCCCTCTACCAGCGGCCGCCGAGGTGTCCCCGTTAGGGCATGAATCTCGGAATCTCGGAATATCGCAATATCGGAATCTCGGAACGCAAGTTTCGATATTACAATTCCGATACTGAGTGATCCAATATCGAAATCGGACAACTTTTTCCATATTTTGAGTTTTAAACTAAACCTACATTTTAGAGCCTTGTGTAGCGCCGAGCGAGTGTTTGTGTTTTATGTGGGTACATGCAACGTCGCTTTACAAGATGTAAGAACAAATTATTATCTAATTGTTGTTTTACAATTCAGTATAAACTATAAATATATGTGTTCAAATGGTTTTATAATTGTGCTAGCTCAAAATAAAACAAAAAACGCCGAAAATTATACTTTCGTTCGTAGGCCTTTAAGATGCTAGTTTATATTAGATCGTAAAAAGAGTTTCACCGAAGAAGACAAACCTACGTATAGAAGGTAATATTTAATATTAGGTACCTGCTATAGGTAGGTTTGCTTGTTTATTCCAGGTCCAGGTACCGAGGTTGGGTAACTATCAAAATTACTAGTTAAACTTTACGTACAATTTAGATTACAAAAAACAATTATTTATATATTATCTTTGCAGCGAGAGAAAAGAGAGACACATACTCAGAATTTCTCAACAAACGCTCATCAAATGTATGGGATCATTTTCATCGATCGCATGACGGCCAAACGGTGTCAGACATGTTTAAAAAAATTAAAAACTACTTAGGCTTGCTTAATTATAAGAAGTTTGGTTGATTCTGGGTTCGGTAGTTTAATTACAATAAGTATATGTAGATAATAATGAGTAATATGATAAACAAATATTTCCAATAATTGTTGTTCCTAATTGTTGATTTTCCTTGCACATTTTAAATTATAAGAAGTTTAGTTGATTCTGAGTCAGGTAGTTTAATTAGTAATAAGTATCGGAAAATAATGAGAAATATGTAATTTAATAAATACAGTGGGCATACTTAAAAACGAAAATACTAACATTTGAACCAAATTAAAGAAAATGATTTCTAAAATATATTTTTTTTTGCACTCAATCCAACCTCTTATCGAATTTGTGCAATTTCTAAAGAAATAACGAAATTCCGATATTAATATCGGAATTCCGATATTGAGATCTAATATCGGAAATCAGTATCGGAATTGAAAACCTTCCGATATTACATGCCCTAGTCCCCGTGCTCTGTGGGCATGAGCGACAAGCGATCGTCTATTGTTTTACCCAGTGAACACACGTCTAGCCTCTACTACCGATGACCTGTGGCCACATACCTTAAGGTGCCAAAACGTCAAGGTAGCCTGTAAAATTCAAATTTAATTACGTTTTTTGCAATTTGCTGGTCAGTATTATGTTATATGTTGATCTAAATATGATTCGCGGTCGTATCAGATGTTTATTTATAGAATTACAATCATAATTAATGATCAATAAAACTCTGTTCATGTAAACCTATTGAATGACTATTTCATGAAATCATGACATTTGGAATTATGCTAACTTATGGAGTTGTATTGCTGATTCTAATGATGATTTAGGGGTATGAGGAACAGGGTGTAAAGTTCACTCATCCACCATAGAAAAGGGAGGATCCTCCAACCAGACGGGTTGTTATGTCTGGCGGGCAACTGCCCATATGTTGATTTCGGATAGTCTTATCTATGTTATTCGCTCAGTAAACTCTAACTGCGAGATGTAGGAATTGTGTGACGTCATGTCTTTTTGTTTCGTAGTTTTTTTTGTATGTGGCGGTCTAACCGCTACATCACTCCCCTCCGGAGACCGGAGGTCGATAGTGGGCTGAGTCTTGGATCTTGCGATGCTTCACAGTGCCAGC
The DNA here is from genome assembly GCA_948150665.1 of Conistra vaccinii. Lineage (NCBI taxonomy): Eukaryota > Metazoa > Arthropoda > Insecta > Lepidoptera > Noctuidae > Conistra > Conistra vaccinii. The sequence continues at coordinate 4,268,635 of OX411324.1, forward strand.
TGTGGTTCCAGTGAGTCGGAACCGGGTGCCGCTCAGTTCACAGTGGGTCGGAACTGTCTGCAGTGATTGCGGCGATGGTGATTGTGGTTCCAGTGAGTCGGAACCGGGTGCCGCACAGTTCACGGTGGGTCGGAACTGTTTGCGGTGATTGCGGCGATTGTGGTGATTGCGGTGATTGAGGTGATTGCGGTGATTGAGGTGATTGCGGTGATTGAGGTGATTGAGGTGATTGCGGTGATTCCCCAGTGAGTCGGGGTGATGTGGCTGAGGGTGATGACCAGGAATGCGCGTTCGCTGCATGCTGGTGGTCAGGATACCCGTTGAAGCCGTGGGTGCTGACTGGCTGTGTGACTCGCCTCACGAAAGCTTGCGGGAGTGATGATGATGACGTCACGCTGAAGTAGTTGCACGAAGGCTGCGTTGACGTTCATACTCGGGGTCACCAATTTAGGGGTATGAGGAACAGGGTGTAAAGTTCACTCATCCACCATAGAAAAGGGAGGATCCTCCAACCAGACGGGTTGTTATGTCTGGCGGGCAACTGCCCATATGTTGATTTCGGATAGTCTTATCTATGTTATTCGCTCAGTAAACTCTAACTGCGAGATGTAGGAATTGTGTGACGTCATGTCTTTTTGTTTCGTAGTTTTTTTTGTATGTGGCGGTCTAACCGCTACAATGATAATTCTGTAAAGCCACCATATTAACTACTGTCGCGAACCATATTTTAATCAAAGTGCAAAAAACTAAAAAAAAATTGAAGTTTGCGGGCTATCTTAGCGCATTCCCTTTTAATCGCTTCTGCTATCGCGCCCGCTATCGCAGAAGTCACCGCGCTAACAACCCGAACGCGACCCAGACGTCCACTACATCAACAAGCGACGTTTCGCCATGTTTGTACTATGGCCGGTTATGTTGTGATTATATTAGTGGACCAAGGTAAATACGGCAGGTAGGCTTTGTGTAAACTGAGTTACGTTGTGTCGCTTCATATTTATGCTGTGAGGCCTAGACTGAGTTAGATCCAATTAGCACCAACCGCGTTTGAAATTATAATCTCGTACTAAAACTCCTGGTTCGTGGAACTGTAGAAGGGTTTGTAACTAAATGAAATGAAATGAAATTAAATGAAATGAAATTGTTTATCACTTTTACACGTCATATTAAAATGTATGTTAAAAATTAGCTAGATGAGTTCGGCGTTTCCTATCTGACTACTCTGAGAAGAAAGGCCGAAACAAACTCAGAGGTCACAGTTTCTTTTAAAGTCCAGACATAATCTTGGTCAGGCCATATGTGGACCATGTAGACTAGTGTCTGAAATGGTCTTTTGAGGAAAGAACCATACAGATTTGAGTGGACCTGTCCAGTCAGTGCAAGCATTTGTCAGTAATCGCGGAGCTCAACTCTGAACTTAAGGAGCTCAACTCGACGAACAGTACCAAAGAAAGGACATTTGGGTAGGCCGCATAAACTACTCAAACTGCCAGACCTTCATTAAAACTAACTGTGAAAGAAAAAAGTAAATAATGAAAGAAAAGAAAATAGATAAGAAAAAAAAATATCCACATAGTCCTCAAATTCCTTATAATTAAAATAATATAATACTTTACAAAGTAATCATGTCATTGTGTCTGTAATATTCAACAATGTCAATGTTTATATAAAACTGGTATAATTTGATGATTTTACTGAATAATTCTATTGTCAAGTTTCAAGGTTTTATTACAAGGTTTAGCAGAGCGAGCAGCTCAATCCCATGCTTGTTTATCTTCTAAATAAAACAATTCTTTGCGACAATATTTTAGTAAATATTTATCGTATCTACTATTCTGCCCTGCTAAGCACAAAGGCGGTATCTCAATCGGAGTAAGTTTTGAGAAAATTGACTTTTTCCAAATTGTAATTTAAGGAAATAAAGAACTTCTGACTGATAGCGGTATTTGGCTTATACCATTAGATGTGAAATTATTATAGCTATTGAATGGTATAAAAAAAACTAAAAGGGCGTATCTCTGAGATACCACCTTTGTGTTTAGCAGGGCAGTATTTATCAATGAGCTCGTGGCTAAGTAATAACAGCCACACGTGTCGATCCATCAGGTTAAGCTACGCTTGCCGGGGTTGGTCCGTGGATGGGTGACCATCTTTACATACCAAGACTCCTTACACCTGAAAACACGTTAAGCCGTTGGTCCCGGCTGTCATTAATGGATCTTTGACAGTCACTACGGGTCGTCAGAAGCCCGAAAGTCTGACAACCAGTCTTACCACGGGGTATCGTATTACCTAGTTACTGGGTTGTGGAAGACAGATAGGCAGTCGCTCCATGTAAAATACTGGTATTCAGCTGCATCCGGTTAGACTGGAAGCCGACCCCAACGTAGGGAAAAGGCTAGGCAAATTGATTGATTGATCTTCTATTTATCAACGCATATCATCACGTTTTAACTATGTTATAAGTTTATAACCCGATGACTTATATGAAAAAATTATGATAGCAAGAAAGTACCAATTGCCGTTTATTTTATAGGTTTATAGAATCCGAGTCACGTAAAATGATATTAGCATTTAAATCTCCTAGATCACTCGACTCATTTTAAAAACCCCGATCTAAAAATACGATCCCGCATCTAGGGAATCAAATACAGAAAATAAAAAACACGGGTGGGGAACGTAAAAAAAAAATCTCTTTTCCGGGGAAATTATTAAATATCTGGTGACGACATACGGTACTGCGTATCGTGGGGCTTCGAGAAGTAATCGGTGTCGATTATAACATGATATCGGAAATCTGTCAGGATCACGTCGCTTCCGCAACATGTGTTTAAAAATCGCTAGACGGCAGCTATAAGGTGGGTTTACACTTGGTATTATTGTCATTGTAATCTTTTTATCACATATTAGTTTATCTGTCATTGCTTCATTTTTCATTCTTTTTACCTACTGTGGTATAATAATTTTATTCTAGGTGCATCGTCTTCACATATAATTATATAATTAATGTATAAAAAATATTGTAAGACATTTCAAAAGAGTAAAGCTGTTTTCAGACCAGTGCGATTTGTCGCGCGACGCGACACCGGTTATTGTTATACCGTGAAGTTTTGTATTGTTCGTGTCGCGCGTCAAATCGCGCTGGTCTGAAAACAGCTTAACGGTGGAGTTTCTTGCCCCGTCTTCTCCATACGAAAGCTACGTACTACTTATTATTTTATACTTTTTATTTGTTTCCTTTTTAATAAGTATCACTTTTTTTTTACTTATGTTATAATTGTGTTGTGCTATGCTATGCTATGCTATGTTATAATGTGAGGAGCTCGTGGCTAAGTAATAACAAGCCGCAAGGGTCGATCCATCAGGTTAAGCTCCGCTTGCCAGGGTTGGTCAGTGGATGGGTGACCATCTTCACATACCGAGACTCCTCCGTGCCTAGGAAAGCACGTTAAGCCGTTGGTCCCGGCTGTCATTTGTGGATCTTTGACATTCGTTACGAGTCGTCAGAAGCCCGAAAGTCTGACACCAGTATTACCAAGGGGTATCGTATTACCCAGTTACTGGGTTGTGGAGGTCAGATAGGCAGTCGCTTCATGTAAAATACTGGTATTCAGCTGCAACCGGTAAGACTGAAAGCCGACCCCAAGATAGTTGGGAAAAGGCTAGGAAGATTGATTGATAATTGTGTTGTGCTGTGTGCCCTTTTGTCTGTGCTAATAAATGTATTTTCTTTCTGTAGCTTTTGTAAATCTTTGGAGTTCAAAAGTGCCTTTTATGTGCCTAATTTAAATGAATTATTTGACTTTGACTTTAGTGCTGAAAACAAAGTTTCTAGTAAAGACGGTAGGTATGAAGTCCAAACTCGAAAATGGGAATGAGAAATGAACATAATTAAGTATAATATATGTGTGTTTATTATTGTAAGTCCAATCCAGAGAAAACGCACAGCTTATCAACATCATTCTCTTGCCCTGATCCCAATTTATTAAAGGTCAGCGTATAATGTTCTTACTGCTCGGACACTGGCCTGCTCTCTTCAAGAGGGAGTGAGCTGCAATTCTCCACGCGGGCCCTCTGTGGCTTGGAAGATGTCACAATTCTTCGAATTTTTGGTTCTATGGCATGCCGGTTTCCTCACGATGTTTTCCTTCACCGTTTTATTCGAAATTTACACAAAGTAAAACACTTGTCGGGAGTCGAACCTACGACCTACAACTCGTAAGTCACGGCCGCTACCACTGGGCCACCGTTGCATACTTTTCTTCTCAATGTAATACTTCTCTATCTTTCATTTATTCACTGTTTTCATGAAATAATAAGGTGCTTGTTTTTTCACTGTAAAACATAAATTGCTTAATAATCTTATCGTTACTGGTTGGCAACTTACTTAATGAGCGCTCAAACGGCTCCTGTTATCAAAACAGACCTTAGACCGGTAGAACAAATTAATTGTACTGATAAAACTAAACTTATATACCACTGGAGACTTGCTATGGGGTCCTAAATCAACAACATAAATTCAAAGTCAAAGCGTTTATTTCAAACTAGCTTTCGCCCGCTGCTTTGCCCGCGTGGAGGTCGGAAATTGTCCTACGGGAATGAACTACCGGGATAAAAAGTATCCTATGTGTTAATCCAGGTTATAAATAATCTGTGTGCAATGTTTCATCTAAATCCGTTTAACCGTTTTTGCATTATTGAGTAACAACAATCCAAACATACAAACTTTCATGTTTATATTAAGTAGGTAGTAAAAGTACCGACAACTTACCTAAATAAAATTGCCACAGTCAGTTAGTCAGAAAGTTTATTTATTTATTTTCTAGCTGCGCCCCACGGTTTCAACCGGATAAGTCTCGATCCCGTGGGAATATCGAGATAAAAACATCCTATGTCCTAACCTAGGGCATGGTCTGCCCATGTGCCAAATGTCATCCAAATCCGTTCAGCCGTTTTAGTGTGAAACCCTAACAAACAAACAAACTCAGTTTCGCATTTTCAATATTAGTAAGGAGAGGATTGTCTAACTTACGTCTATCATTACAGGATAACCAATTGCTATAGTGTAGTTCTCTAAACTCTTATTATTATAATAGTTAAATTTTGTAACTTTACAAACAATTCATACATATACATAACATAATCAGCCTATTAATGTTCCCACTGCTGGGACACAGGCCTCCTCCCCGTGAGAGGGAGTGGGCCGTAATCTACCACGCGGGTGATGTCACATGTCTTCGAATTTTTGATTCTAAGACATGTTGGTTTCCTCACGATGTTTTCCTTCACCGTTTTGAGAGCAGTGGTGATGAAATTACACTCGAGAGCAATGAATCCGGGTCACTTAAAGAATGTTAAAAATCTCGGAAACTAAAAATGATAGGTTAATGCAATAAATTGTATTTAATAGACAATGTAATACTCCTTAAATGAAAGTAAAAAAAATATGAGTCACCATACATTTTATTAACACAAAATTACATAAAGAAAAAAACTGCTGATCTCTCCTTAAAACAAAAATAGGAAACATGAAATTTTTGAACTTTATTACGATTTTCTTGAATTTTAATACTTCGTATTGCCTCCTCGTGCTTCCATTACTGCGTTTACGCGGTTTGGCATGCTGTACACCAAGTTCCTTATACGATTTTGGGGAATATTCTCCCATTCCTCTGTGAGAGCAATTTTGAGCTCACGAAGCGTGATTGGGGGAGGGTTTCGTTGTTTTACGCATCTGCCTAGCTCGTCCCAAGCATGCTCGATCGGGTTGATATCCGGGCTGCGCGCTGGCCACTCCATACGAGTAATGTTCATCTCTTGAAGGTAGTCATTCACAATCCTACCTGTATGAGGTCGGGCATTGTCATGCATAAATATAGCATCCTCACCTAAATTGACCATAAATGGACCAACGTGATCATTGAGGATTTCTTCCACATATCTTACGCTAGTTAAAGAGCCGTTTTCTATGATCACCAGCTCTGTGCGACTTTCAGAAGAAATTCCGGCCCACACAAGTACAGACCCACCACCGTAGGCTACTTTTTCTTCGATGCATGCTTGCTTGAATCTTTCCCCTGGTCTTCGATACACTCTGTGTCTTCCATCGTGCTTGTAGAGCATAAATTTTGATTCGTCGGAGAACATAACTTTTGACCAATCTTCAATACTCCAATTTACGTGGCTCTGGGCATATCTTAGTCTTGAAATACGATGCCCACGCTCCAGTTTAGGGCCGTTTGCAGGTCTAAGGGGTTTTAAGTTAGATTCAGCAAGCCGACGTCTTACTGTCCATGCACTTGGGTTACTTCCTCCGAGGCGTCGAAACTGATTTGTGAGTTCAGTTCCTGTGAGAAAGCGATTTCGAAGCATGGTGTTCACCAAGTATCGGTCTTCTCGTGCTGTGGTACACCTGGTTCTGCCCGTTCCTGGTCTGCGTAGGTTAGAACCAGTTTCTTCGTAACGTCGGAGAACTCTTTGTACTGTTGACAGCGACACACCAACAGTCCTGGCTGTATCGCGCTGACTCCGGCCGGTTTCCAGCATTGTAAGTATTCTGGTGCATTCTTCAGGCGTAAGCGACATAATTTCAGCTTGAATAATGAATATGGAGCACTATCAACATGGTTTATGTACCCACATAAATGACAGATAACAAACAAAAGCAAAACCAAATGCTGTAATTTCGTAGTTCCATCTTCGAAAGTGGCCCTTTTTCAAATTTGATTTTTTTATGATATAACTTTACAATAACTAAGAAGTTTTAATACCTTCATTTAAGGAGTATTACATTGTCTATTAAATACAATTTATTGCATTAACCTAGCATTTTTAGTTTCCGAGATTTTTAGGATTCTTTAAGTGACCCGGATTCATTGCTCTCGAGTGTATTTACACAAAGTAAAGCGCCTGCTTGGGTTCGAACCCACTACCTACAACTCGGTAAGTCGGGGCCGATACCACTGGGCCACCACTGCTGTGCAAACAAACAATGCATTGTTTGTTAACTCACTCAGAGAACAACCAAATAGTTCCGTGTCACTAACTATGGGGTTAGGAGTGGGGAAGTTGAAGCTAGTTAAAGCCATTGGCTTTACAAAGCCAACATTATCGTCTAAAAATATTAATATACATATTTTGCACAAAAATTCGATGTGTAATAACCCTAAGTCAAAAGCACGTGCCTGCCACATGACATGGAACGCGACGCTGATTAAATTTGAAACCATAAAAAATCATGAACGGCAAACAGAACCTGTTACAGGGGTTGCGTGTTCATACATTGTTAAATAAATTGTACCTTTTACTCCGGTCAAAGGTAAACATTGGGATCGTTGCATGTCCCCCAGCCGTATTTGGTTCGAGTTACTAATTCTAGATTGAAAGATATTTTTTTATAGATTTCGTATTACGCAATGAGGTTTTTTTACGGTTACCTATTAAGTTTGTCTGGGAGTGCTTTCCACTTTGATTAAGTTTTTATTAAAAAAAAAAATTGTCTTTTTATTTTTGTAAAAGGTATGTCCATAAATAAGTACGGTTTGACCTGATAGAATATCTAGCTCAACATTTACTATTCATAAGGGAAAAGTAGGGTACAGTGAAACTAAAATTCATAGACCACAAGACTGTGAGCCTAGTACAAATGGGCAGAGTAAAACTTTGTGCAGACCAGCGCGACTGGTCGCGCGACGCGACACTGATTATTGTTATACCGTGAAGTTTTCTTAGAAATTGTATTGTTCGTGTCGCGTCGCACAACAAGTCGCGCTAGTCTGCAAAAGCTTTAACTGCGTAACTTCAATTCGAACGAGTTTTAAATGAACATACTCATTTCACACATAATATTTCATTAGTTTTAAGCCTTTATAAAGGCTTAAATGAATATATTCATCAAAAGCCTATCAGCCTATAATGTGCCCACTGCTGGGACAGAACTCTTTTCTTGTGGAAGTGGACTCTAATTTACAACGCGGACCCAGTGCGGATTGGTAGATGGTCCGAATGTTTTGTTCTAGGACATAACGGTTTCCTTACGATGTTTACCTTCACCGTTTTGAGAGCAGTGGTAATGAAAATATTAACACAAAGTAAAACGCCTGCCTGGGTTCGAACTTACAACCTAAGACTCGTAAGTTAGGGCCGTTACCACTGGGCCACCACTGAAAGAAATTATTTGTCGCAAAAAAATAAGGCAGTGTATAGAGTGCCACCATTGGCACTCTATCCCTATCGGATAAAGTGCCACTACAGGCACCCTAGTAACACCGCCTCGGCCCGGCCAAAGTGCCGCAAGCATTGGATTGTCATTGTCACTGTCACTAAGTCACGTCACTTGGTATTTTGTTTGATTGTCGAGGTTAAATCGCTGTAAAACACCACATTCACAAAACATTACATTCTCTTGTGCCTAAACGGACCCTGGCACTTCGCCGGCCGCTACCGCGGCACCGCTCGCTACGCTCGCTCGGCTCGTGCGTTGTGTGGTCACAGTTCTAACCTATCCTAACCTAAATAACAAGTGACAGTGACAATGCAACGCTCACGGCACCCTAGCCGGGCCGAGGCAGTGACACTAGAGTGCCACAAGAAACTCGCGGCACTCTATACACTTCGAAAAAATAAACCATAACGTTACAGGACAGCTGTCTTTAAGGTAAAAAAATCGTCTGAATTTATATTACTTTGACGTCGCGCGATCGTACTAGGGCCTTAGCGTTTATAACAAAAACAAGTAAACTCTCTCTAAACGTACTTCAACGAAAGTTGTAAATATTCATAATCCATTGACCCTTTCCCATATTAATCGTGAAACACCAACAAAGGCATACCCAGCGATGTATTATACAAATTCATACAGTTGTACACCTCGCCGACCAGAATTTCATACGATGCAAATATGCAGTTTGTTGGCGATTCGGGCCACCTTAATGGCTTTGTTTACTTTAATAGATAACGCATATGATATACAGCTGCACGTGAATAGAATGACGACCCTTACAAAGGTAGGTAGGGGAAAGGCTTCTAGGTTGATTTAGCAAATAGGTAAAGTAGAAAATGTAGAGTTCATGCTTAAGGAGGATGCGCCAAGGTAGCCCGCGAAATTCAAACTTTCTTACGTTTTTTGCAATTTGCAGGTCAGTATCATGTTGTATATTTATCTAAATATGACTCGCGGTCGTATCAAATGTTTATTTATAGAATTATAATCATAAAAGTCATCAATAGAACTCTCTAAGTTCATGTAATTGTATTGAATGACTATTTCATTAAATCATGATATTTGACACTTTTGCTAACTTAAGAAGTTGTATTGAAAGAAGAAAGAAAGAAAGAAAGAAAGAAAAATAGGTTGATTCATCACAGAAACAGTCAACAAAATAGAGAACAGAAATAGCTAAAAAGCTAATAGCTATTGCTAATTTTAATGACTATAATTCTGTAAAGCCATATTTGTAACGGTCGCGAATCATATTTTAATCAACATTATATAACCTGACACTGAGCTGCAAATTGCAAAAACATAAGAAAATTTGAATTTCGCTGGCTACTTTGGCGCATCCCCCCTAAAACAGATAGGAAAAATTGAGGATTCGTCGAAAAAAGGATGGGAAGTAACTGATATTTTGAAAGATCCTAACTATTATGTTATTTTACGTAAGAGCCGTGCCACATTTTTTAGGTACCTAAGCTTACCTACATATAACACTCAAATACTCAAACGACACATCACTTTCAGATGCTCTTTTAAGTTTTTCTGTCACTACATTCGACCTTAAACTGACACCGACTGTATGAGACCGAAGGGTACGCCAGTCGGTTATTCTTCCATACAAACGTATGGTGATAACTCGTCTGTTTGACGTTCAAAACGAAAAATTATATCAATTTGTTTTGTTATTATCTAGATTTGTATGGAACAGAATTGGAAAATAAATATTGGTTTGAAAATTATGAGCTTCGAAACTTCCATATTTCAACACTAATCTGAACTTGTTTTAAAAGCGTAAATAAGTAACTTATGTTGTACAAAAATGGAAAAATTGAAACCGATATGTAATTTATTCAAAAGTTCAAATCCAGTAGTTTTTCCATAATATCTAGATGCGCCCATTTATATTCTGTTCACGAAATTTTACACGCTCGTTTTCGTGTAAATCATAGTCTATTTCACTAAATAAATTAATTAATATACAAATGAATAATTTTTAACTAGTTAAAAAATACTAAATATATAAATAAATAATTAGACTAAATTAGCATGCACATTAGTTACGCCCACCAATTCGAGCCATCGACTAGTGCAGAGTGCAAGTCGATGGCTCAAATTCGTAATATTGCCAAATTAATCAAAACAGCGAAATAATTGACATCTATTTGCGACATTACCCACTTTGAGAATAAACGCTCTTAACGCCCCGATTACAAATTGAGCTGCGTTAGAAAATTCATGTGTTATAAGTTTCATAATGCAAAGACAGTGCATATTCAACAGAGTGCTACTAAAAATAAACTACACACTTACTGCAGCACACCTGCGGCTTAAAAATCACACCATCAAGATAAACTTCATATAAAAATTCAAAACAACTCCTCATGCATAGTAAACTTTTTTACAATATATTTTCATGAAAATATTTTTTTGTTTGTGCGCAAATAAAACTAGAAATGTTTGTATGCAAAACGCACAGCCCCCGTTTATGACATCACTGGTCTAGTAAAAATAATTTATCGTTTAGACTCAACACTGACTTTGCATTTGCCCCAACCAGAATAAGCACCGCAGAATTTAAGATATACGGCCCTATTCTAGCTGGTAAAGCTGAAATATTTCTTCCCCGTTTAAGTGAAATGTGTGATTATTTTGGGTGGATTTTGTTATGCTTAATAGATGGAGTTGTGATTTACCATTTTGTTATACTTTTGGTTAATTTTTTATTTTTAAATTAAATGTATAATAATTTTCTTCGAGCGAATCAGTTACTAGGGACCAGTAGCGGCCAGTTAAGACTACAGGTATCTAGTCAAATAATTTAATTCATCATTTTTGACCGGGGCTGGTTTTTCATTCTTTTCCAATGTAATTTTTTCAGAATAATATTGATAATTAAGTAAGTACTGCTTCGCATACGCCTTCTCAGTTTTCCAACATCGTAGATACTGTAAGGATTAAATGCAAAACGCGACCTTATGTCGTACAGGCTGATAGTTGTTGCATTCGATAATAAGAAAACTGTTGTTGCATTCGATTATTCAAGCTGGAATTAATCTTTAATCTATCTATATAATATAAAAATGAATCCCTATTTCCTTGGTCACGGCATCACGCGTGAACGGCTAGACCAATTTCGCTAATTCTTTTTTTGTTGTGTTTGTTATAGTAAGGAGAAGGTTCTTAGGATAAGTGAAGGTGGGGTAGGTAGGTAAACAAGTAGGTAGGTAAGTAGGTAGGTAGGTAAGTAGTTAGTTAGGGTAGGTAGGTAAGTAGTTAGGGTAGGTAGGAAGTAGTTAGGGTAGGTAGGTAGGTAGTTGCGCCGTAGATAAGTACTTAGTGCTACCCGTGCGAAGCCGGGGCGGGCAGCTAGTTTTAAATAAAAATGATTACATTTTTGTTTCGGAAAAAACGAATAAATACATAGAAGAGTGCACGTTTCTCTGAGATGAGATGACAAATATAAAATAAATAATAGTAAAAATTGATCATCTATTATTCTACGCCCCCACACAATATTAGTCTACAAGCTAGCGCTCTTCCAGCGCTACAGTATATAGTTACATTATGCGATCGCACGTTGCATCTTTGAAAATTTAAAACCTTACAACGAGATCCGTCACCAACATAAACACCAAGATCAAGAGACGGGAACCAAAATCAAGGGATACGTAGCCTAAAAAACGAAGTGTCTCAATAAATCAATCTTCCTAGCCTTTTCCCAAACTATCTTGGGGTCGGCTTCCAGTCTAACCGGATGCAGCTGAATACCAGTATTTTACATAGAGCGACTGCCTATCTGACCTCCACAACCCAGTAACTGGGTAATACGATACACCTTGGTAAGACTGGTGTCAGACTTTCGGGTTTCTGACGACTCGTAACGACTGTCAAAGATCCACGAATGACAGCCAGGACCAACGGCTTAACGTGCTTTCCGAGGCACGGAGTAGTCTCGGTAGGTAAAGATGGTCACCCATCCACTGACCAACCCCGGCAAGCGTAGCTTAACCTGATGGATCGACCCGTGCGGCTTGTTATTTATTTATTTAAGGACAACCAACAAAGCATACACCAAAAATACATGTTGAAATACCTTAATTGATTTTACATTTTGTAGTGTAGCCTTAATTAAAGGCTGCCACGGCATGCATTGAACATTGGCGTAGGAAAAGCAGTGCAGACATTACTTAGCCACGAGCTCCTCAAAAAAACGGAGTGTCTACGAGTAGAAATAATATGTCAACAAGTAACTCAAGACGCCAAACGCTGCACCAGAATACGACCACATTAGAGATGCCGGACACAACCTGCAAATAGAACTTGAGAGAACTGCCGTAAAGATGCACAACAGTCCGGGGACGAGATTATTTCGGGACGTGGTGCAGCCCTGGCCTATTGTGGGACAATCACAGATGCAGGCCGAAACTTAGTTGGTATTGCAACTTAGCGACAGTATCTAGTTGGGTAAACTTGCACTTTGAAGTGAATTAATATTCTACCGGTATGTGTTGTACCTATAAAAATATACATGAACTTGCGGTTGTGGTTGCGAAATTTGTGGGCTGTGCGTGAATGTTTGAAATGTGTTTGTATGAATATGTTAAAACTAACCCTAATGTTACTAACCTCAACAAATTCAGATTTCAACTTATTCATGAAAATGTGTTTGTGGTCATATTGTATAGTTTCCAAAAAAGTACAACACGGGAGTGTTCAATACAAGCCATCTTCCAGACAATGGTGCTTACGACAATTTCACAGAACACCCCATTGAATGTAGGAACTGATGAATTTAAGAGAGTGCATTCTAAAAGTTGGCAACGTCATAAATAGCTGTCACATATTTCGCTGTTTTGATTAATTTGGTAGTATAACTGTATGGCTGTATGGCAATAGGAAATGTGGCTAACTAGCGAACTAAAATATTAATAATGAATAGCAATTGTAACGTTCAACTTGATGTTGTACCCGTTTTAGGAGTAAAAAAGACATTTGGAAAGGTTCCAATTTTTTTTTTTTTTTACTTAGGATCCGCCGACCAGATGGGTGTGTCTGGTGGTCAACTGCCCAACGATAGATGTCGAGCGTTATATAATATTATAATCGACGCGTGGTTTACTCTGCTTGCGTAATGCAAGATTTTGTGTGTCATCAGTGTGATGCGCAGTTCGCATGTAGCGATATAGATGCACACCCCCGTGCCTCGAAAAACACCTTAAACCGTTGGTTCTAAACCTGATCTCTCTCCGGTCGTGTCAGATTGCCGTCCCATCAGACTATGAGAGTGAGGAAAGAGTCAGTGGGCCTGTGTCTGCACACACTCTTGTGCACTATAATATCTCCCACGTATATTCCCAGTCTCCTCCGAGATGGGCCGCTATGGCTATAACTTTTGTAAATAATAAACAGTATCCAAATCGAGCCAATAACATCTGAGATATGAAAAAAATGTAAAGCAAGATCATAAACATAACTCAAAATATAAAAATTGAATAACATGTAAAATATTAAAGATCGAAAACCACCACTTTAAATTAAAGTTAATTTTCGATAATTTTGCATGAATATTCAGAAAAATATGGGCGGCATTGTATATTCAATCATCGTTCTCTTGCCCATATGCCAATTTATTTGGGACCAGCGCAGCATTTATTTAGTCTTAGTATTATGATAGCTGCTAGCTGAAAATTCCAATACCAATGAATATCGAGAGAAAAATAATAAAATTGGGTCACTTCACTCCATTAACGTGCAGAAATCAATAACATAAGGTAAGTACGAGAAGGCTTTCAGTCGACGACGTAATTGCTGTGTATAACCGTGACAAAGAAGGGAAAACAGAAGGTCTAGGTTGTAAACATAATGTTCCGTTCCAAACAAAAACGAATCGTTTTTATTACCAATTGTAGTTTTTTTTTATTGCCAAACTGGGCTTATAAATAGATTCATAAGGTTATTTTACCTGGGATAGCTACTTCCTATTGAATCTGTTGTTGTGAGCAGTGGTGGCCCAGTGGTATCGGCCCCGACTTACCATCAGTTGTAGGTCGTGGTCGTGGCAAGCAGGCGCTTTACTTTGTGTAAATAATTTCATCACCACTGCTCTCAAAACGGTGAAGGAAAACATCGTGAGGAAACCGGCATGTCTTAGAACCAAAAATTCGAAGACATCTGACAACCAACCCGCACTGGACTCGCGTGGTAGATTACGGCCCACTCCCTCTCGCTGAGAGGAGGCTTGTGTCCCAGCAGTGGGAACACTAATAGGCTGATTATATTATGTTATGTAGCTACTCCCTTATGGGAAGATCTTCTATTCATAGCTATGAGATCTTTGCTTCATTATTGGTAAAGATACAAGAGTATTTATAATAACAGATAACGGTCCGTAACTAAGTTATAGCAGTCGGCCAGTAGCAAAGATCTTGTTTGAAAACTCATAAGGACAGTTACAATGTCATCATCTGCCTAGCCTTTTCCCAACTATGTTGAGGTCGGCTTCCAGTCTAACCGGATGCAGCTGAATACCAGTATTTTACATGGAGCAACTGAATATCTGACCTTCACAACCCAGTTACTGCTTTACTGGGTAACACGAAACTTCTTGGTAAGACTGGTTGTTAGACTTTCGGGCTTTTGACGACCCGTAACAACTATCAAAAATCTACGAATGACAGTCAGGACCAACCGCGGCAAGCCTAGCTTAACCTGTTTAATCAACCCGTGCGGCTGTTATTACTTAGCCATAAGTCCCTTCCCAAGGACAGTTACAATGAATTAGTTTAAAAAATTAAGACAAATAAAAATCACTCTCTTAGAAACACGTGTATATAAAAAATACAGGTTAACTCGAATAATTACGTCGTAAAGCAAAACAATTAAAAGCAAGCAAAAAGTAAGTAGTCTGCTGAGTAATAGAATATTGCATCAAAATTCCCAGCATAGAAAATAGTAGGTTTTTGTTTCATTTTAGTAAAAAGGCAACACTACCAGCCATTGTAGATAGCCCCATGAGACTACTCACTAACATGAAACATGTTGCATGGTACAAAAATGCAGTCTTCAGTCTGCTTCCTTGCCTGACACCACCTCTTGTAGCAGTGTAACAGTTTTATTTTAATCTTACTGGAGCCTGGATACAGCCTGTATAGCTCCATCTCATTCTCACACTGAAGTATGGTTAAAATTATACCTACTGCTATAAGAGGAGGTGGCAAACCCCTGGACGAGTACCCGCTTCGACACAAATGATGATACCGACAGAGTTTGAACAAAACGTTAATAATACACCTTCAGCTGTCATTAACGAGACACAATAGAATTTTAATTGTTATGCCCACCTGATGTCCACTGTAACGGTCAAGCGGATACTGCAGTCTAACCAAACTTTTCCTGAGTTTCTCATTGCGCTTTGCAAGCATTGGATATTCTGCCTGTTCGTCTAACATCGCATGTGCGCCCTCAGCTAAAAGGCATTACGTTAAAAGTCATCGCTTTTCTCATGTGAAGCCGTGGGAGCGGATATAAAGGATTTTTTTAATATCTACCGTATAAGGCGCGGCCTTGGCGTGAAGCGATGGATAGAAACGAGATACCATAATGATGTTTGACATCGAAGGTGACGAATTTTCATGCATTATATGGCCTGATTTTCAATAGAAAAGAGTGACATAGGAAAGGTTCAGTTCGTGGCTAAGTAATAACAGCCGCACGGGTCGATCCATCAGGTTAAGCTACGCGTGCCGGGGTTGGTCAGTGGATGGGTGACCATCTTCACATACAGAGACTCCTCCGTGCCTGGAAAGCACTTTAAGCCGTTGGTCCCGAAAATCTGACCCCAGTCTTACCAAGAGGTATCGTATTACCCAGTCACTGGTTTGTGGAGGTCAGATAGGCAGTCGCTCCATGTAAAATACTGGTATTCAGCTACATCCGGTTAGACTGGAAGCTGACTCCAAGATAAGTTTTAGGTTGGGAAAAGGCTAGGAAGATTGATTGGTCACTCGTTTACTTTGACTTTCTTGTCTAGAACTCTTTCTAGGAACTGACTGGCTCGATTATTTTAGAGAATGTAATTAAAGTAAAAAAGCTGCCGGTAAACTAGAGATGGTATAGGTACTTTTTGACATTTGTTTAAGCGTTTTTGTAAAGTAAAAAAGTAGTGGTATTTAGTATTTGTATGTCAAATGCAATCCTGATTTCACAAACTGCGGGGTAATTGCGTAAGACACATAAAATGACAATTGATCGCAATGGGTTTTATTTTGACACTTCACTCACGTTCATTGCAATAATTACGTTGTTGAGCAGACGAATTTTTCGTTCCTTACCCATGGTACCTACCTTCCACGGGAAGGCCCACGGGTATTTTTTTTACCCGTGGTCCCTCCAAGAAATACAATACTGCCGAAGTAAAATGGTAGACCGTCCCGTAGTCCCTGGAAGGTACCGACCCTCCGAGATATTCAGTGTTTCTGAATTAAAATTTTGAAGATTTATTAAAGGCATTATTTAAAAAGATGTACCCAACAATGAAGCGGTGGATTTGCAATATTATACATAATTCCCGGATTATGATTGAAAGTGTGTTACGAAATTAGGATGCAGGATTGCATTTAAGATATAAATATCGCTTTTCTACCTACCTTCCCCACCCGCTACTCTTTTTCATATTATTACAAAAAGCATGAACAAGATTACAAATTCATTCACTTAAATAATTCTAAAACAGCAAACTAAAATCCTCCATTAAGATCTTTAAGCGGATAAACAGCTATCCCGAGCGTTACAACGTGCACCCAACACAACAACGCTATTCAATTGAGTTATGATACACAGTGCACTAGTGTCTACAGTACATATTATATGTGGAGGAAACATTAAAGGAACCACACGCGAAATGTTTATATCTACACTACGTTTTCCAGCTACAAATACTGTGGTTGACGGGTTTGAATTTTGTAGCGTATTTTTGAAAGGTTTTGTGCTGGGTGAAACTGCATGAATGGTTATGAAAACTTTATTGGAGGAAAACAAAATTACATAGGTATATTCAAGACTTTTATAGCAGTTAAAGGTAGACAGAAGTTTCTGAACTGAAAACATAGAACCGATGTATAAAAACCGGCCAAGTGCATGTTGGACCACGCACAATGAAGGGTTCCGTAGTTAAGATGAATAATTTATCCCAAGAACAAACTTAACATGTTCTGAAAAACTTGTTCTCCCATACATTCCCACTGCAAATGAAAGTTTGAATGCAGAATTTTGAGAGATTTACCAAGTTATTTTAAGACCATAGACTTCTTAAAGGTTTTCCTGTAATCTATGAGTAAAGAACCATTGTGGATTTTTTTTCAAAATGTTTGGCTCTGTAGGTTTGGACGTAAGGGGGAATGGTCAATTTTCATCAATTTTCTTAAATATCATTAAAAGTATTTTTTACAAAATTATAAAAAAAGTTGAGATCCTCAACAAGGCTTTCATAATACACACATCAAAAGTGTCTAGGGATCAAGCATTTTTATGCGGATTTCTTGAGATTGAGATGTGGCTTTGTAATAAATTTATGATTTTATAAATTTATATGGATCCTTTTTGGTGCATTTCATCATTTGAATCAGGAACTGTGAATCAAATTCGAGTAAAAGATGAAAATCAGCTGTCAATATTTTCCCTATAAAAACATACAACGCATTGAAGACATTATTAGTGCTACTGTTTCCCTACTACTGATTAAAACCAACGTTATTATGGAGCAGCGACGTCATTTAAGCAGGGAAGAAATGCTCAGAGCCGTGGGAATGATAGAAGCTGGTTCCCGGCAACGTACTGTGTCTTTAGCTCTGAATACAAGTCAGAGTGTTATCAGTCGACTTTGGACACGTTACCGAAGCACTGGTACCGTGGCTGAGCGCCATGGAGGACGGTATCGCTGCACCACACGGAGACAAGACCGATACATTCAAATCTTAGCTCGAAGAGCTCCAACAATAACCGCCATGATGTTAGCCGTGAGGCTTCATCACTCTTCAGGGAACTTAATTAGCGACCAAACAGTCAGAAACCGCTTGCATGAAGTGAACCTTCATTCCCGAAGACCGCTACGGGTACCACCTATAGCAATGCACAATCGTAGGATTCGATATCAATGGGCTCTTGAACACAGAAATTGGGCAGAAGAACAATGGCGTTTCGTGTGCTTTTCTGATGAGTCTCGTTTTGGTATGAGACCGGATACAAGACGTATACGACACTGGAGAACCCCTGGACGCCAACAGCGATTAAAATCCTGCCAGGAAGTCCATCCTTATAGTGGTGGAACCATCATGGTATGGGCGGGTATTTGGATCGGCGGAAGAACTGAGTTGATTTGGATCAGAGGCAACCTCAACGCTCAAATTTATGCTGAGACGATTGTATCAGACGTCATCGTTCCTCTACAAGTGCAAATCGGTCCCTTATTTCAGTTAATGCATGATAATGCACGACCGCACACCGCAAGAGTTGTAAGACAGACTCTCGCCGCAGCTAACATCAATGTCCTGCCCTGGCCTGCTCAGTCGCCAGACTTGAACCCGATTGAGCATGCATGGGATATGCTACAGAGAAGAGCTCTGCCGAATATGGAGGGTATCCAGTCGCAAGAAGACCTTTTTTTGTTGTTGCAACGAACATGGGCGGCCATTCCACAGCGTGATTTGGATGAACTCATTTTGAGTATGCCAAACCGATGTTCTTGTGTTGTTAGTGTTCGCGGTAGAAACACGGATTATTAATTGTTTAAGTTACCCAATAAAATTTTAAAGAAAACTGTTATTTCAGTCTTTTTTTCGAACTTTAATGTTAGTGGTTCAAATGTCAAAAATCCCTTTATTAGGAAAATGGCAAATTTCTTTATTAATGCAAAGGTGACTTGGTTTAACGTTACTGTGACAAACGAAAACACTTTATTTGATGAATCCTTAAAAAAAATTTTAATTAATATCAATCAGGAGAAAAGTTATTGCAAAAATATATGTTGATCCCTAGACACTTTTGATGTGTGTATATATGATATGTCACACAGTACAGTTAAAAAAAGTATTTTTCTTAATTTCTCAATTTGCCCGCGAAAAGTGACCCCCATAATCAAAATTCATTTATTTACGTTACACGTCCGTGTTTGGATCACAGAAATTCCTATGCGTACCAAATTTCATCTTAATCGGTCTATTAGATTCGGAACAAATTAGCTGTGACAGACGGACAGACCCACAAACACACGTATGATCCTATAAGGGTTTCGTTTTTTTCATTCGGACGTACGGAACCCTAAAAAACAGTTGAAAAACAGAAATCACGTGTCTTATCAATAAGTCCACCATCGCCCTTTTATCACCGGACTACCAGGCGTACTGCAAGGTACCATCCGCACTTGGTTGATATCCCATCCAGTCGTACTCAGCGCTTCTCCTCCACATTTATAATGCGCACAGCCAAAGTGTGGAACTCTCTGCAAGCGTCTGTGTTCCCTTCCACATATAACCCGTCTGCTATCAAAGCAAGAGTGAACAGGCATCTTCTGGGCACGCTCGATCCATCATAGACCTCATCCATCGTTTTCCATCAGGCGAGATCGAGGTCAAGAGCAGGCCCATTCAGCAATAAAAAAAAAATAAGCCAGTCAAGTTCTTATACCTCAAAGTGCAAAAGAAACATCCAGGCCAAAGCTTTCACTAGACTCTTGAAAATTGTTGGTCATTATAGTGTTCATAGGCTATGAAACAGCAAACACTGTAATCATACGCTATTAGTGACTGCGACGTCCCACGATCGGTTCCCAGTAGTTGTAACGTAAGTGCAATGAAAATGTGGTTTTCATGTTAACAGAAAAACGTTTTTAGGTAGACTAAAGAAAAATACCTAGGTACATCTGAATATAGATAACAGATTTGATAATCAGCCTATGATGTTTCCCCTGCTGGGACACAGGCCTCATTTCTGTGAGCGGGAGTGAGCCATAAACCATCACGCGGGCCCTGTCAGTGCTGGTTGGTGGATGTCACATGTCTTCGAATTTTTGGTTCTAGGATATGCCGATTTCCTCGCAATGTTTTCCTTCACCGTTTTAAGAGCAGTGGTGATGAAGTAATTTACACAAAGTAAAGCGCCTGTAGGGTTCGAATCTACGACCGTAATTCGTAAGTCGCTTATCAGACTTGATTAAATCGTAATTATCTGAAGCGCCTATACTGTGAGCATGAGGTCCTGGGTTCGATTCCCGGGTTGGACAAAGTATTATTGAGGTTTTCTATCTGGAATTTCTCAGTAGCTGTCCGGAGTCTGAAATTGTGCCCGGTTGATGGCAATAGGCTCGCCCCCTATTACATGGGACTTAAAAATATAACTGGAGAAATCTATACTAATATTATAAAGAGGTACAGTTTGTGAGGTTGTAATCTCTGGATCAACTGAACCGCTTTTGGAAATTCTTTTACCAATAGAAAGCCACGTTATTTGTGAGTGTCATAGGCTATATATTTATGTTTACCGCCCAACGAAGTGGGCAGGGGTCAGCTAGTGTACTATAAGCGCGGCTGTACTATTGGTGCACCTCTGCTTAACCCTTTTGGAAATACACGCGTGATGTTATGTTATGTGTATGTGTGTGTGTCTGATGAAATCTTTATTGAAAGAAAATTAATAACTTGTCATAGAAATGTTCCCAAAATTACCAAACCTGATTGTGATAAAGTGATTGATGATTGATGATTGCAGCTTGTTATTGACTCATGGACGCGCTTATCGCCTTTTACAATATAGAAAAGCACAAAAATAAACAAAATACAAACGTGTACCAATTATTTACTGCAAGTCAATAGAGATGACCAAACAGTACGGCCAAAAATATAAATCCTCTCGACCTTATTTCCGCCACAGTGGCCAATCTTAACGGTGATTAACCAAGTACGTACGATATATTAAATAGTGCACAAGTGTGTGCGCCAACACAGGTGCACTATCTGGTTCTTTACCCTCATAGTCCTATGGGACGGCATTCCGATACGACCAGGGAGAGTCTAGTCTTTGCTTGCTTCACACCACCTACTTCCAAATTACGGGCTGCTACTGAGAAATTTTAAATGGAAAAACCCAATAACACTTTGCCCGACCTGGGCATCGAACCCAAGACCCCATGCTCAGCAGTCGTGCTTGCGACCGCGAGGCAAACGAGCTGGCCAAAGCAATGGAAATAGCCTACAAAAAAACGAATAAAAAAATGCATTCCACGAATAACATAATAACATGAAAACCATTAAAAATAACGAAGTGTATAGAGTGCCGCGAGTTTCTTGTGGCACTCTAGTGTCACTGCCTCGGCCCGGCTAGGGTGCCGTGAGCGTTGCATTGTCACTGTCACTTGTTATTTAGGTTAGGTTAGGTTAGAACTGTGACCACACAACGCACGAGCCGAGCGAGCGTAGCGAGCGGTGCCGCGGTAGCGGCCGGCGAAGTGCCAGGGTCCGTTTAGGCACAAGAGAATGTAATGTTTTGGGAATGTGGTGTTTTACAGCGATCTAACCTCGACAATCAAACAAAATACCAAGTGACGTGACTTAGTGACAGTGACAATGACAATCCAATGCTTGCGGCACTTGAGCCGGGACGAGGCGGTGTTACTAGGGTGCCTGTAGTGGCACTTTATCCAATAGGGATAGAGTGCCAATGGTGGCACTCTATACACTGCCTAAAAATAAATAAAACATTTAAAATGTTACACAAATATTTCTCTAACCCACTGTACACATGCGGCTCAAAAAATGTACCACTGAAACAAAATAAAAATAAACGTCATTTTTAGTTGCGGCGGCATAGAATGCGAACATAATAGGGGAATATCGTATGGTACTAGGAGGATGTGCACGAATTAAAAATGGTCAATAGACTACGCCAGTTTTATTAAAACTCTGTGTACTGTAGAGCTTTTTTCCGGTTGGCTTTCATAACCGACCTTCGCGAATGTTTTATTTTATCTTTATACATAAAAAATAATACATTGAATATTTAAAAATAGTAATCGGCGCATGGATAGACCATGACATGGGTTAGGAGATATGGTACTATTTATCCCGATATTCACACGGGTTCAAGACGACATGCGACAACGGCTTTACCGTGACCATTTTTGTACCTATGTCATGATTGCTGTCTGAAATATTTTCTTGTTTCGTACTTTTTAGATCATTTTTATTTTCCCGTAGCCGGGTCTCAGTTTTTTAAACTATTTATTTTTTTATTTTTAAGTAAAACAGTATCTAACGTACTTTGTCTGTGTTGGTTTATTCGTAAGATGAAACTCCCGGCGCCAGTGAAAGCATTATGGAAGCTGTTAGTTAATTAATTGCTCTAGAGTTGCGCTTACTACGAGGTTATAATAAATAATGTTATCTATTAAGACTCGTGTATTTGACGTGCTCTTACGTTTCAGCTAATTTTATCTAGTAAAGTTATAACTAAGCATAAATTCATTGAGCAAATACTGAATCAGATTATTTTTATGCTACGAGTGGGAATGTATTGTGAACTTCTCAGGCTATTACGAAGGCAGACTAATTTAAAAAAGAATAGAATTTACGCAAACCATCGAGTTATTAAAATTTGAAATGTATCGTTTCGTAATAAAGCTTACATAAATATTCATTACATAAGAGAATGTGATTGACTTCGATTACTAACGCCACTTAGTTTCATGTTATGTCATGAAGTTATTGATTTATTTAGCTAAGTATCAGTTATTCATCACACAAAACACACACTTTAAACAGTCCAATTAATAAAAGATCAGCCAAGTGTGTGACAGACCACGCATAATGAAGGGTTCCATAGTTAGGAATGTGTTTTTTCTTCTTGAATACGATGGAAGCAATTGTTTGAGAATAGGAAGCAAATATAAGAAATAGGGAAGCAATTCTTGGGCATGTATTCAACGTTAAATACGCCTAGTGACCGTTCATCCTGACGGAGACGATGAATTTATCGCAAGAACAAACTTAACTTTGTAGTTGAAAAACATGTTCTCCCATACATTTTCGTATGTACGTTTTATCAAATGTAAGTTGGTCAATACTCGTTAACTTGTAGAGCCTACTTAGCTGTGATAGTTTTCCTATAAATTCATTATAATTATATACGACTGCCGCGAATTTGTGTTAACTACGGAACTCTAAAAATAAGTAACATACAATTTGATGGCAGAGTGGTTAAGGCCTCGCCTCTCATGCACATGGTTGTTGGTTCAAATCTGGGCAAGTACCAATGTGACTTTTTCAATTAATAGTTACTTTCTAAGTAATTCCTAGATATTACCGTCATCGGTGAAGGGAAACATCGTAAGGAAAACTGGACTTACCTATGGATAGTTTAAAGTCTGAAATCGCCAACCCGTCTTGAGCAAGCGTGGTGCTTGTGCCTTCTCTGTATGAGAAGAGGTCTTTGCCATGCATTGGGACAATAATAAGCTGGTACATTAATTTGAAATACTCATCACTATATAATACGACACAGTAAAAATATGTAACAGTATTTAGTACTCTTCATAGAAAACGGGCGAAACGACACGCTTCGAAATCTCAGTTATACACTGAGATTTCGAAGATTATTATTATTAGCTTTCAATACGGCGAATGCGGAAGGTTTATCTACCTAGCTGCCGTTGGTAATTATTTCAATGTACCTGCTGATAATAACATTGTTACTTTTTTATACTGTGAATATGGCTAACAAACATTCTTCCAAGTTAATCATAGTACATAATAGTAACAGTTCATCAAATACAAAGGTAAACCGATAAAGCCCGTATACATAGACGTAAATATGCATCGACGGAGGAAAATTGTGTCGCCCGGACGTTCACCTAGCACTTTGTCAATATAGTTCACTTTCGCTTGCATTTAAATAGGGTTTTTATGCTGAAAGAGGGAAAATATCTGAAAGGAAAATTGTTGGTAACTTTTTTTTACAGAAGACATTATTTTAAAGTAGCCATGTTATTACCCGACTACGGCGAAACAAAAATGAGGTTTATGATTTTTAAGTTATTAGAGAAATATTAATATACTACTATCATTTTAACTTAGGATTTTTTTGTAAGCCAATGACTACAAAATCCGAGATCTTTAAATGTTACATAGCTCGTGCTTTGACATAGACATGCTCTCAAGTCTATCTTGCTCTTGTAATTTGACAGATGGGCGACATCGACAGGAATAACGCTTAACCAAAGTACGTGCTAAGTAACCTTTGTATCTCTCGACTTAAGTGTGACGTATTTTACTAACAATACAATCCTAAGGTAGGTATAATCTCCGGGGTTGCGAAAAATTCCTAAAGGGTCCCCGTGGACCCTGGCAACGTATAGGCAACTGAAGGAACACGGGTGGGTTTTAGTCAGTAAGAGTCTGATACGCCCTCCCGCTCCGGCCAGACCGGAGAAGTTATTTTGATGATTCCTCAAACAAAAAAATTAATAAAAAAAAGTTAAGTATAATCTATTACACCATTGAAGTATTTGGAGCTACCAACTTTAAAAAAAACTTTCCCGTTTTGAACTCAAAAATACTGCTTCTTAATGAATCTTAGCACGTTCGAGCCACAACAATTAGCATAATCAGCCTAATAAAAGCATAATGTTCCCACTGCTGGGTTCACAGGCCTTCTCTCTTTGAGAGGGAGTGGGCTATAATCTACCACGCGGGCCCAGTGCGGGTTGGTAGATGTCACATGAATTTTTGTTCTAGGCCATGTCGGTTTCCTGACGATGTTTTCCGTTTTGAGAGCATTAGTGATGAAATTATTTACATAAAGTAAAGCGCCTGCTTGGGTTCGAACCCACGACATCCACCACCACTCGTAAGTCGGAGCCGTTACCAACACTGCTCACCTACCATCACACCACAACAATTATTCAATATTTAATATTACAATATTTATAACAATCCTTAACTATAATATTACTAGTTGCCGGCCCCGGCGTCGCATTGGTAGCACTTATCTACGGTGCACCTACCTACATACATACCTACCGACCCTACCTACCTACATACACACACACATAACATACCTACCTACCCTATCTGTATACCTACCTATATATCTACCTACCAATCCTACGTAGATACCTACCTACCTACTTACATACCTACCTGCCTACCTACCCTACCTTAACCTACATATCATAAGAACCTTCTCCTTACTATAACAAACACAACAAAAAAAGAATTAGCGAAGTTGGTCCAGCCGTTCACGTGTAATGCCGTGACTAAGGAAATAGGGATTCATTTTTAACCGACTTCCAAAAGGAGGTTCTCAATTATTCGGTATGTTTTTTTTTTTTTGTATGTTTGTTACGCGATTTCTCCGTCAGTTGTGGACCGATTTAGAAAATTGTTTTATTGTTTGAAAGGGTATGCTCCCGAGGTGGTCCCATATCAATTTTATTAACTTTACTTGGATAGTTTTTGAGTTAGCTTCAATAAAACGTATTTTTCCCACTTAGTTTATATGGATGATATAATGATAACTTCCAATCACTGTTATTTACATAGCAGGTTAGTGGTATTTGAATTTGTATGGTGTAGGTACCACCACTAAAAAGTGCAAAATAAAAACTTTTTACAAAAAAAGAACAACCGACTTCCAAAAAAGACACTACAAAGTCAAAAATAACTTTAATTTCGGAAGTCGGTGGCAAAAAACGAAAGTTCAAAACCAAACACACCGACTTCCGAAATTAAAGTTATTTTTGACTTAGTAGTGTCTTTTTTGGAAGTCGGTTGTTCTTTTTTTGTAAAAAGTTTTTATTATATATATAGATAAATGCGAAAGTGATTTTGTTTGTTACGCTTTTACGCTAAAATGGCTGAAAGGATTTGAATGAAATTTGACAGAAGGTAGCCTGGGAGCTGGAGAAAGATATAGGCTACATTTTGATCCTGGATCGCAAACTACGTCGCGGGCAACAGCTAGTATAAAATATTTATTTTAAGATGAAACATTAAATAAGTAAAATGAAAAAACTTTGAAGCCGTTGAAAAGTTTTAAATTATGAAGTTCACTGAAATGTCTTAATCAAAGGCTAAAAAGCAAAATTTCTAAAATATTAACACCTAAGTTCAGACTAAGTAATCTTTCTGTTCTTGATTTGTTGGCAAAATGTAAATTAAAATGACTGCAAAGTTTTTCTAATTGACAAACTTACTTCAACAAAAGTACCTAAATAGAAATAACTGTGTATTAAAAAAACGGTAGTCGCATAAGATGTGCAACATCTGATATCTCCTTGGTAATAAGCAACATTAAAGGGGCGGGGCCTCGCCAAGGTCGTTTCTGACGGCCAACTCTAGCACCACGCGCACCCATTGGTCAAAAAGCCTGTTATAAAAGGCTACCATTTACCGAAACAGACAATGCAAGCGTGAAGAAACTCTTACTAATATATGGATCAACCATACATTTAGTGAACATTGCCTACATTTGCAAGAGTTATTTTTCTGCTTGTAGGGATAATTGAACTTTAAAACAGACTTCATTTGTAAGTAAAAACCCCGTACAGTGGTTAAACCCGATAGACCCCCGAGTCGAACGAACTTGAATAAGAATTTAATATTACTGAAACTCAAACGTAAACTTAAAAGTCTGTTGTTACGATGTGAACAGGATGCAATAAGAGCATGTGTGTGCATATTAAACAACAACAAAATAACTGAATCAGTGCAGAACATAAGTTACGGTGTCTAGCATACTCACTGCTTGTGTACAGTTGTACACATTCGGACAGAAAAACATAGCGAAACAAAGTTTTTATTTTCAAAATAAATATTTCGATAAAACTGTACCTGCAAATCTGCAATATGGCAGTTTAACATATTTTGCTGGTTGTCACAAAAAGTTCCTACAAAATATGTGGTAACACTGTAGATTTATATGGTATTTTATCGAGCAATGAATGCAGTAATTAAAATAACAACAATAGCGACGGCCAACTACTCCAATGGTACAAAACTCTCAATTAAACAATCAGCATTTATTTATTTTATTTTCCAAAACCCACAAACTATGCTATCGATATTAATTAACAACTCATTCGTACATTCATTTTACACGTACAACTATGGAATGCCACTAAAATGTCCCATTTACAACTGAAACCGCAACATTTAAACACTTTTCGATAACACATTTCAATTCCAATTTTATAAAATGGCACTCTGATACACTAGTATTGCCGCTATCGAAACAGTTTCGAAGCAATATAACTTTTAACTTATATTGGCCTCAAGTGTATAGCGTTACAGTGTTTTGTATGGCAGTGCAACGACCACGTATTGTAAAGAAAGCGTAACAAAACCGGTTTAAATTGAGTCAAACAATTTGTTTTACTGTTTTGTTATCAATGGTTCAATTTATATGTAAAACAGTGTAAAATGAAACTTGCAGGTACTTATTTATAATGAAGAAATATTCCCCTCTAATGGTAGCGTAGGACAAGATTCGTTTTTCAAGAAAGGTTCAATTTACACCACAGGGATTTGAGAGCCATTAACATTGAAACATCTTTCTGAATTTTGAAGACTATAAAAATTTAAATAAAATTATTATTAGTTGAAAAGTCTTATAAAAACCTTCTGGTAGGTACAGAACTACCTACAATTATATACAAAATGTTAAAAAAGCCTTGTCCATTCCGTGACGGTGTTGTTGGGTATCTTTACTGAGAGTTTATTTATGGGGTCATTTTCAGGAAAAAAGAAAAAAAATATTTGCTACATTTTTTTTTTCAATATTACCGGGTTAGTATAGGGGCGCGGTCAATTCATAACGCGCCAGGTATAACTTATAACCTCTGTTGAAAATGTTCTAATTTTTAATGGATTTTGGGGTAATTTTGGTACTAAAATTGTGAATTTGAAATAGCAATACTTTTTTTTATTTTCAATAATAATAATATATTTTTATTATTTTTTGGTAATGTTATTGCAGTTGCCCCTTTCGGATTGGATAGGTTTTTTTTTTACAAATTGTATAAGTCGACAATCAAATCAGGTAGGTGTAGCTAAAAACCGTTACATACATCATCATCATATCAGCCAAAAGACGTCCACTCCTGGACATAGGCCTCCCCCAAGCACTGCCACTTCGACCGATTCTGTGGTTCCCGCATCCAGCGGATTCCCGCGGCCTTTACAAAGCCATCGGTCCATCTTGTGGGAGGCCTTCCAACGCTACGTCTTAAGCCGCCCTCCGACGGTGCGCCATATCGCGGACGCACGCGCACGACGCACCGTGGGAAACCTAGCGTGCGTGGTAGCGCAGACGCGCGTTGAACGCGTGCGTGGCGGTGCGTCCTCGTGCGGGCTGGTGCGCGTCCGCGATATGGCGCACCGTGGGAGTTGGCTTTTAGTACGCAAAAGCGTTACAAATTGTGTCCAACAACAAAGACCTACCGTAATTTTATCATCCAGCCTCTTATGAACTGAATTATTTATTTAATTTTTAAATATAAAGGCAATACGTGGTCTTTATCAGAAGAGGTCTTATTGTCTCTCATGCGTGGGTTTGCGGGCGAGGAGATGTAATGAAACAATAATATTCTGAATAATCACAAATCACTGATCACATTAGGGGATGAACTGATGAAGTAAACGTTCCCCCCAGTACGTGAGTCGCGAGCGCACATCAACCAACTCACTGCCCTGCAAGGGTAGTCCCAATGATCATCAATATCTCACTCATTAATTACTCAATGCCGGCTTCGATCCAAAGTCGCGATCCCGCGTTTTTTTTTGACAGGAAGCCGCCTTCTCAGTACTGGGGGTTACGTCAAGTTGACGCTGTCACAATCGTTCTGAAACCAACTCCTTAAGTCCAGCGTCGCAAAACCTTTAGACGCGCCGTCACGGCCACCCTGACTATCACACGTCCTCGTGTGCTTAGTCATCCTGATATGGTCCATCTCAAATGTGAGAAAACAACATTTCATTTGCAACCGCTCGTCCAATCCTGACATACTACGTAAGGATCTCTCACTTAGTAGCAGCACAGAGCTCAACGCACCGATTACACATTGCATAAGCTGGGCGTACTAGGCTCAACCCCCAACTTACCATGCGGTATGGACCGGGCGCGCAAGGCCCCTTTCGACCAACCACCATCATACCATGCGGTGTGGACCGGGCGCGCAAGGCCCCTTTCGACCAACCACCATCATACCAAGCGGTGTGGACCGGGCGCGCAAGGCCCTTTCGACCAACCACTAACATACCATATGGTGTGGACCGGGGCGCACAAGGCCCGTTCGACAAACCACTAACATACCATATGGCGTGGACCGGGCGCACAAGGCCCTTTCGACCAACCCTGCGGCGTGGACCGGGGCGTACTTAGCCCCCTCGACCAGCCACCTACACAACATGCGACGTGGACCGGGGCGTACTTAGCCCCCTCGACCAGCCACCTACACAACATGCGGCGTGGACCGGGCCTACTAAGCCGCTTCGACCAGCCACCTACACAACATCCGGCGAGGACCGGGAGTACTGGGCCTCTTCGACCAGCCATCTTCACAACATCCGGCGTGGACCGGGCGTACTGGGCCCTTTCGACCAGCCTTCGACACAACATGCGGCGTGGACCGGGCGTACTGGGCCCTTTCGACCAGCCCTCAACACAACATGCGGCGTGGACCGGGCGTACTGGGCCCTTTCGACCAGCCACCCACCGCTTCACAACGCGGTTCTGCCCGGACGTACTAAGCCGTTTCAACCAATTTTAGCAAATCCTACACAAAACACACAGGTAGTCACCACAGCCACACACACACACCAGCACCAGTAGCTACATTAATTTTCATGCACATCCACTTCATAATGGCTTCATGAACATGAATGAATTTCGAACGTAATTCAGTATTCGTAGCAGTTATGTAAGGTTATCTTAACCAGCGATGCGACGAGGGCACCCCATGCCCTCAGTGGATATTTAGCAAGCAGTGCTATCGCTATTAATAGAGGTGCTATTTCATTATTTTGTTTCAATCACGCGGCGATTCGGCCTGCTCACAATCAACCACACTCCATACATTTTTTTTTTTTTTTTTTTTACTATTCCATCAAACAAGTCATCTATGAAAGCAGTAGGTACAACTTAGTGAATTCAACGCCTTGTTGTGCATCGTTGTGAAAGGCACACTATCAGTATGAAGAACTTACCACGCTTCTGTAATACTGCCAGTGTGCCACTAACGCATCGCGACCATTGCCTTCAAGGTTGGTATTGATATAGACATGTTTGGCACGCCTTTTCTCGCATACAGCTCAGGTAAGTCGACTGAATCTACTCTTCGTCTAGTGGTCAACCAGATAGAGGACACGATTCATCATAAAGGCACATGCCTGGGAACTTTAATAGACATCGAAGGAGCCTTCGATAAAACCAACTTTTCCAGCATCAGCAGCGCCCTCTTCAGACATGCGAGTTGAACTGGTACTAACGGACTGGTTTACAAACATGTTAAGCAAACGAGTGGTTCACCTTGAGGATGAGCGGCAGTTGGCTATGATAGCCAGAGGCTGCCCCCAGGGAAGGGTTCTGTCCCCCTTCTATGGAATCTGGTAATAAATGACCTCGCAATCTTTGTATTGGGGAAGGTGACGGGAGCGATCTGTAACCTCACTCAGCAAGCACTAAGTATCGTAGAAAGTTGGTGCAGGGAATTTGAACTATCAGTGAACCCCACTAAAACTAAACTAGTCATATTTACCCAAAAACAAGCATCAGGCCCTTTCCGCCTACTCAAACTATTCGATACAGAACTTCAGTTGACCAACGAGGTCAAGTACCTCGAGGTAATTCTAGACAGAAAGTTAAACTGGAGTAGTCATGTAGACAACGAGCTAAACAGGGCCTGCATCACCTTCTGGCAGTGCAGGAAAATGATAGGTAAGAAGCGGGCCTATCCCTCAAAATCATACTGTGGTTGTACACAGCAGCGATCCGCCCCATGATCGCTTATGGGGCCGTAGTCTGGTGGCCCCGCACTCAGCTGGTTACAACTTTCAACAAACTACAACGCATGCAAAGAGCCTGCATGGCTACCATGGATCGTGGACGAACTTGCCAGAAGGGGTCGAGCATGGCACCAGTGGGGCCTAAACCCATCACGCCTCTCCCCTTCAGATATCTACGCACTCTGATAAAGAAACGAACCAGGGACCACCATCACCATTACAAACTATGGTTGGACTACGGTGAGCGTAGGCAGGCCACGGCTCCCTACAATCGATGGCCGGTTCACGAAAAAGGTTCTCTGACTAACGAAACAATAGCTACGTACAGTCACAGCAGCTGTAACTGGCCATGGGTCATTTAAACACCCAGTCCAGAGTCCCAGACAGTCCGCTGTGCAGAGCCTGCATGGAAGACGACGCGACAGCAGCTCATGTGCTGTTAAACTGCCCAGTGGTCGCCGCATACAGGACAAGTTACTTCGGTAACCCAAGTACCCTACTACCCTACCCTACATGCGATTGTCAGTGACACCTATGCGTTGCTGGCCTTCTTTGAAGAGCTGGGGTGGTTTGAATAACCGATTTTCACACCCATACGCAAATTACGCGCTTTGACGTGGAGTTCTATTTGGTATGCCCGAGTATCTTTATGTAAATAGAATTTCAAACATAGTTTGACATGCCCACCCTCCTCGAGGTGATAGGCAGGGCACACTCTCTGACCCTCACCTAACCAGCCATGTCTAATGTGTAGGTCCCATGCAATAGTGGGAGATCTAACCACCATCAACATGGCACAAATTTGGCCCCCGGGCTTGTACTGAGAAAATCTGGAATTTCATCAATCATCAATCAATGCTGATCTTTATTGTGAATCATAGGTAGGTACATAATACAGGTCTAAGATAATTAAATTGTAATCAACTATGTCCCTCCCTTAGGGCATACAATAATTACACAGAAATTAAATTTCACTTAAATTAAATGTTACAAATTATGATTAACATTTCAAAAATTAAAACCAATTTAAACCTGCTGTTTAATGTCCTCTAAACTAATTCCCAGAGTGACTCTTATCATCAGCTGTTTGCAAATCTGATCTTCCTAACGAGAATAGAATAGAATACTCTTTATTATGTACTCCATAAAAATTACAGACATAGGTTTAGAAATTTTACTTAGGGTGACACAATGGGCGGTCTCACCCAAACGAGCTGCATAAATTTTCAGAATTGCTTCGCTTGTGGCACTCTTCAAGATTGATACCACCGCTACCAATGTGTCATTAAGTTTAGGCTTATTGTTAGATTTTCTGGTTTTTATTTCAGAAATGTCTGAATACTGTCTGAGTCTCTTCAAGGATACTAGAGTTGAGCTCAAAAACTCAAAGCATTATTTCAACAAACAACTAACAGACACTCTTGAATTGTCCAAAATCCTAGTAGAAATGTTATGGGAATTTAATTCTTGATATAAAACTTTACCATTGTGAATGGGCCGACATGGTGAAACCTAAAGTACCTAGTTCCAAAATGAAAATCTAGATTGATTATTCACTCCATGGGGTCACATGACATCTTCATAATATGTTGACTGTCTATTCCTTAACCAAAACCATAACATTCATTAAAATAATTCTGAATCTGCATGGGGTGTCCATACAATTGGGTCATATTAATGCTGATTCTTAAAATTTGGTTATCAAAGAACTTGTTCCTTCAGAGGATTAAATGGGGCCAGTACCTACTACATCAAGACCACACCAACTTACTAGTATCAACAATAATTTCAACCCACCAATGTGCGCTATGGATTTCATAATCAAACCAAGTATAATTGAAAGGTGACTTACATGGACTGCTTGTGTTACCTACTTACAAAGATTAGGCGTTATAAGAATTTCCATTGCCAAGGATGTTCCCGTTACGTTCTTTATTGGTCACTTCACTGATCACTGGTTATTATAGGTTTAGTCACTTCACTGGTCTCCTCATTACCTTGCCCTTCGAATCCCACTTCTGATAAAGGCAATACGTGGTCTTTATCAGAAGAGGTCTTATTGTCTCTCATGCGTGGGTTTGCGGGCGAGGAGATGTAATGAAACAATAATATTCTGAATAATCACAAATCACTGATCACATTAGGGGATGAACTGATGAAGTAAACGTTCCCCCCAGTACGTGAGTCGCGAGCGCACATCAACCAACTCACTGCCCTGCAAGGGTAGTCCCAATGATCATCAATATCTCACTCATTAATTACTCAATGCCGGCTTCGATCCAAAGTCGCGATCCCGCGTTTTTTTTTGACAGGAGGCCGCCTTCTCAGTACTGGGGGTTACGTCAAGTTGACGCTGTCACAATCGTTCTGAAACCAACTCCTTAAGTCCAGCGTCGCAAAACCTTTAGACGCGCCGTCAAATATTTAAACGTCATTAGATAAACGAAGTTTAATTTACTGTCGTATTGTCGTCTCCACCTTGTATTATACCTATTAAAAACAAATAAATATTATATTTAATAAATTCATATCAATGCGATTGTAAGTTCAAATAACTTTATAATTACCAAAAGGCAAAACAGTATCACACCCAGAACCCAGAAATCACAAGTTTATAACGCCACCCTATCGGAATGCAGCGGGCGTTCCGGCCGAGCAGACCGGAAGTCCGCACACGGCCCGCTTCCGGCACGTCACACCGGTCACCCACGGCTGGAGCTTCGAGCTTTTTTGTTAGATACACATGACAAACACACAATAATAATTATGTCAAATCAAGTGTGAATTTTTGTATTGGCGTTTAGTCGATTTCGCAATGTCACATCAAAGGAGTACCTATGTGTCCATGGAGTTTCTTGCCCGTTCTTCTCCATAGGAACCTACTACGCTATTCATCACCACTGTTCTCAAAACGGCGCAGGAAAACATAAGGAACCGATATCCTAAAACCAAAAAATTCGGAGACATGTGACATCTACCAACCCGCACTGGGCCCGCATAGTGTATTATTACGGCTCACTCCCTCACACTGAGAGGAGGCCTGTGTCTCAGCAGTGGGAACATCGTAGGTTGATTATACTACGCTTTGGAATGGACAACTAGCTTTATCTTTTTGACTCACCGACTCCTTGACAATTCAGAAGTGTCGTCTTTATCGCTAATAGAATGTCACTTTGTCAAAGCCTCCTGGCCCCTTTAATGCTTAAATATTTTACTTTGAGGGGTGTGTCAACTTGACGAGTACGTTGATAGAAGATGAGTAGAAAAACTCCGCCTAAAAAGCAAGGAGACGGAGGTGGAGGAGGAAGAGGAAGTGTGTGTTTGGTGGTCAATCATTGGTAATCGTGACGATCTAATAGCACTTAATAATGAAGACGGGAAAAGGTCATAGACTCCACATTATGTCCAACGGTGACCACAGTTTGTTGTCATGAGTAGATAATTATGGCAACACTTCCTCTTCATGTGAATCTGCCAATCTGCCTAGCCTTTTCCCAACTATATTGAGGTCGACTTCCAGTCTAGCCGGATGCAGCTGAATACCAGTATTTTACATAGAGCGACTGCCTATCTGACCTCCACAACCCAGTAATTGGGTAATTACGATACCCCTTGGTAAGACTGGTTGTCAGACTTTCGGGTTTGTGACGACCCGTAACGACTGTCATCCACGAATGACAGCCGGGACCAACGGCTTAACGTACTTTCCGAGGGACGGAGGAGTCTCGGTATTTAAAAATGGTCACCCATAGACCAACCCCGGCAAGCGTAGCTTAACCTGATGAACCAACCCGAGCGGCTGTTATTACTTAGCTACGAGCTCCATTTCATGTACAAGACTTTAACCCTTATTACCCTTTACCACAAAACATAGTTGCAAAAGGCGTTACCAATTATATGTCGGGAATTTGTTGTACTAATGTAGTACAATACAAAATCCTCTCTCATTGTCAATAAACTCCCCCACATCTAGCCTCAATCATTAATCGCTCACAAAATCTAATAAACGACAAGATAAAGGAATCCGTGTTCAATAGTCCATTCAATAAATAACATAAAAGGCGTTTAATTAATATTTATGGGATCGCCGCGTCCGGTGTGACTTTATTGAATCAAATCATTGTCTGGCTCTGTTTGGGAGATAAACGTTAATGTGTTTTTGTGTTAGCTTTTCTGGAGTTCTACATGATGGTGGAATATTATGTGATTTTCTTACTACAGCTTAATGGTGATTGATTGGGACATGGTTAGGAATGTGGGGTACTGTGGTTGTAAAAAGTATTATAATGAAAGAGGTATATGTAGGATATCATTTGAGTTGCAGAAAGCATCATCATCTGCATAGCCTCTTCCCATTTGTGTAGGGGTGGGCCAGTTTTACCGTATGCAGCTGAAAGACAAAAATACTGGTATTCAGCTACATACGGTTAAATTGGCCGAGCATGGAGCGACTGCTTATCTGACCTCCACAACCCAGTTACTGGGGACAGAAAGAATAATAATATTATTTGGAAATATGGGGAGAGACTTTTTTTTGAAGTGAATACTGCTTTAGGCGCGTTGAGCAATTTTTGGGTGATCAAATGTCATCGTCATCGTCACCGATCTTTCCATGAGCTATATGTATACTTTTTGGGTGAACGAAAAGCGTGAAACTCGCGTCATCATCACCGTTCATTTTTCACTTCTATCGGCAGTCCCCGAAGACTGCCCCGTATGTTTTTTTTTTGTAAAGACTTGATAATGAACCATTTTCTGGCAATTATTACAAGGTACCGAGATCTAGCTGTCACTGTTGTCACTTTATTCTCAACGTAAATATAGCTGTGCTTTAGGCATTTACTAAGAGACTTTAAATGATAGACAGGTATTTCTATGTTAAAGCGTCTAGTCTATCTGTTATGTTCTGTCTTCACAAATGATTATAAGATTTTCAGTTGTCATAAATTATTCAAAACTAATGTTTGACTTAGCAGCGCCTTTCGTACCAAACTTAACGATTCTAGAAATAGAGTTTCCACTAGCGTGTTCGGGAATTGCTGAGACTCAGACCTCCTCTCTGTGAAAGGAAGTGGGCCGGCTGGTATCCACCATGTGAGCCCAGTGCAGGTTTGTAGATGTCGCATGTCTTCGAATTTTTGGCTCAAGGACATGCCTCACGATATTTTACTTCTCCGTTTTGAGAGTAGTAGTGATGAAATAATTTACATAAAGTAAAACGCCCGTAAGGGTTCGAACCTACAACTCGTACGGAGCAGAGGTGGCCGCTCCGTTTAGTTTCCACTAAGTTAAGTAATATTCAGGAGGCCTTATTAAATTAATCGCTAATCGTTCCCATGACAGCATAGAACACCGTTGTAATTACGAAAACTTCCAATTTATTTGGAGAATGCTTAATAATAGAAAGTGAAACGATACCTTGACGTCAAGTTTCGCAAGAACTAAGTACTCGACAATTAATACAAGTTTAACTATGAGAATTCTTGGCCTGTTTAACTGAGAAACTCCGAGACTCATTTATATTTAATTTACTTCGAGATAGACGGGACTGAATGTTTTATAAGCAATTGTTTTCAAGAACTTCTAGTTAACTCTTCTGTGTTGTTAGCATGAAAATTGGTTTAAAGAACTTGCCGATATATTTTGGTTTCTAATACCTTTGGGCATATAGGATTATTGTTGCCGAAACCTGAACTTTTTCATTCGGGCTGGTGTACAAATTTAGTATCTCAGCGCGCTATGGAGCGGGCTATGCTGGGAATTTATTTAAAGGATAAAATCCGAAACGTAGTTATCCGGAAAAGAACCGGAGTGGCCGACATAGCTTGCAGAGTAAGCAAGCTCAAGTGGCAGAGGGCTGGCCATGTTTGTCGATAGACCGATGGCCGGTGGAGCAGCGCTTTTTTTTTTTTTTTTGTGTGGGAAATCATCAAATGTCTTCTCCCTCTGGGCGGAGCGGAAGACTGTGTCAGACTTTTACTGACTAAAACCCACCCACCTTACCTAGACCGGGGCCACGGTTTCCCCTTAGGACTTATCCGCAACCCCAGTGGAAGGCACTGGAGTGGAGACTGCGTACGCATCGGCAAGCGTAGTGTGAAACGTCCCCCAGCTAGATGGATCAATGACCTTAAAAAGTTGGCTGGGACAGACTGGATGAGGAAGGCGGAGGACAGGGTGTTGTGGCGCAGCATGGGAGAGGCCTGTGTCCAGCTGTAGACTGCGATAGGCTGAGTTGATAATTATAGGATTAAATCTAAAAACTGATTTTCATAATGCGATTTAATTGCCATACAATTAATTTAATCGGCCATGGGGTCCAAGTGCTCATGGTCCGTTGAATGAAATCTCCAAACGACGGGTTGACACTTCCCGTGACCCAACAGCTGGCTTTTACCTTGGCCAGAGGCTAAGCATTGCCATGCAACGTGGCAGTGCCGCCTGTCTCTTGGGTACATTAGTCAGTCGACAGCGATGCAGAAGAATTTTTCGACGCCATATTGTTTGTTAATAGTATCAGATAAGTTAAGATATTATATTTTTAGTTTTGGAAGGAGACTTAGAATATTTAGACATAACTATGAAATAAAACAAAATATAAAATTAAAAAAAACTAAATAAGTGTTTAGACGATGCAAGTCATTTGTTGCTTCAATTTTATTGTATGCCACAGGCAAGAAACTTCAGACTTCCACATCGTGTAAATAGGGATTAAGTTTACTGTTTCTTGCATGTCCACACGACTACATATCAAGCTACAACAACATTTCCAGTATAAGCTGATCTCGCATTGTATACGATTTCCGTAAAATTAGAGGTCAGTTATACTGTAACCATAGTTTGTTATGTAGCCGTGTATAAACGCTCGGTTACTGCAAGATATCGTCAATAGATCTTGCAGTAACCGAGCGTTTGATAGACTCGATAAGAAAGACAGACGGATATCGTATAAGCGAAAAAGTCTGCCGTACTGCAACCAAACAGGCTGGTATTTCAAATTCTATTTTCTCCAAAAACGTAAGCGGAAACGACCCACGTGCAATCCCTACTTCCTTGAGAAACTCGGCAAAATATACCCCGAAAATGGAGGTACGAATTCAAATCGCGGCTGGTAGACTAAAGATAAAATTAACGCAGAGGTCTTAACTCACTTAGAAATGTTATACAAGCGGCGTACCGTATTCGCATACTAAGTTGGCGATGTAAATGAACGTAAGGCGATGGGTGAGCTACTGATAGCAACCGGAAGGGGCCTACTAGACCCTCCACTGTGACATACGGACGGCGAAAATTGAAGGAATTTGGTAGTGCTTTTTATAGACAGTTTTTGGAAATGTTGTGTGACTGTTAGTACCTACTGAAAGATTTCTAAATATTATGTTGATGCGTTTATTCACTTTATATTATACATATTGATTACATTTTTAAATATTTTTATAAAAAACAAAAAAGAAACAAAAATGTTGATTATTATTAGAGCCATTTATTTCGGACTGAATTCATATTATAAGTGTTAGTAACAATTTTCTTAAAATCTTTGTTAGAGGTACTTAATATAATAATTAATTAAACATTAATTATATAATTATGAGATGGTTTCAAGTGACTTGGTTTTGAGTGTTAATAAAAAAATAAAAAACTAGACAGGTTGAGAAATAATTAATTTTAAAAAATAGAGAAAAATAAAAAATATATTTTTTCTTGACTCTTTCTGTGGGCGAAGGAACATGTTAAAAAATAATGAGTAAACATTAATGTGTGAAGAAAAAATAATTAAAACCTAAAACACATACAGCACTTAAAGAACATAATCGCAAGCAACAGTATGTACTTACGTGAAGTATTAGAATAAATTACCCAATAACTACACAATACCGAGTGCTTCCGATATGGTCCGCTTACCACCGGACGCCAGTTGGCTGCGTCGGTTAGTTTCCAACCCGGGTTCGAACCCCACACACGTTGGGAACGCGGTTTAAAACTTTACGCGCCTTTAGTTCGAGAGCTCCAAACTTTGTAATATATTCTCTTTACGGAATATAAAGATACTAGTTTATAAGCAGTTTATACAAGTTTCTACCGGTTTTTGTTTTTGGTTTTCGCACGTTACGAGGCACAAACGCAGTGATTTGTTGGTTGGTGTTTGGACAAACATTGGTGGGCTTTGGCCGGGATAATGTGGTGGTTGGTGAAGTTGTCAATTGTTTTACAATGTAAGTAATGGTTTGTTTTATATTTTCCTAATTTTTGTAGGTTTTTTTCGTTTTCAGTGTACCAAAATTGCCTTATTTTTTTCCCGCTAGTGTTTTATTCAGTGCTATATTTGCGAAAAAAATATTTGAGTATAAATATCTTTCTCATAAATCCGCTGTCGGTATTTTTCAGCTACTACTATGTCATCATGTAAGTTGTTTACAAAATAATTAAGTAGATACTTAATGGCATTTCCAAACTCTATTTGTTTGCTTGCACACATGACTTTTGAAGTGAAAATTTATTTAGGCGCGTTGAGCGATTTTTGATAGGAGATAAACTGAAGGATTTGCGTCACCGACATGCTCGCGCCGTAGTGCTGTACTATAGAATACAGATGGCACTAATATCAGTTATAAGTTTCCACTTCGGTCGCCAGTTCACATGACTGCCTATTTTTAAACGACTTAAAAAATGAGGAGGTCCTCAATTTGACTGCATGTTGTTGTTTTTTTTTTGTATTTTTGATACGCAATTACACCGCCAAGTATGTTTGGTAGGACTTACTTCAGAGGTGATCCCATATAAATTTTATTATCTTTGCCGTGGTAGTTTATTTACATTGCATGAGTTATCTTACATAATACGTATGCTTCCCACTGAGCCTATGATAAGTTCCTGTCACTGTTATTTTCATAGCAGTGTGGGGTAGGTACTACAACTAAAAAGTGAAAAATAAAAACTTTTTACAAAAAAAAAACTAATTAATGACTACCAAAAAAAACTCTACAAAGTGAAAAATTACTTATTTTCGGAAGTCGATGGCAAATAACGAAAATCAAAAATCAAGGTTTTTTTTATTACATAGTGTTCGTAAATCTACAATTGCAGACATAGACACTACCTATTAAGAATTGGATAGTTTAGCACACAAACGTTAAATACAACTGTTTTGTTATGTTAGTGCTAGTAATAAAAAGTTCACAAATACAACAGCTCACTGACCCTAAGGATCAATATTGTCAAACCCATTGCTCGTTTGTTAACTACGTAGGTATCGATCAAATATCAGGTGCTTT
This sequence comes from Conistra vaccinii, assembly GCA_948150665.1. NCBI lineage: Eukaryota > Metazoa > Arthropoda > Insecta > Lepidoptera > Noctuidae > Conistra > Conistra vaccinii. Next base: position 4,309,164 of record OX411324.1, read on the forward strand.
GCGATTGGACTAGGTAACATAGCGTAGTTAGAAAGCTTCCGGCTTTAGTAATTAAAGTAATAATAGGGATAGTCACAAGCCATAGGTACAGGGAAATTAATTGTTTAACAAATTGGCACACAATTTGTCGTGGTAGAATTTTATAGAATTGCCAAAGAATGACGGACGTATATTCAAATCATAATTCTCTCAACTCACAATGGGCCTTATCAGAAGGCTAGAAGTCACCCAAAGAGCAATAGAAAGGGCTATGCTTGCCGTTTCCCTACGTGATCGAATTAGAAATGAAGAGATCCGTAGGAGAACCAAGGTAACCGACATAGCCCGAAGAATTACCAAACTTAAGTGGCAATGGGCAGGACATATTGCTCGCAGAACAGATGGCCGATGGGGCCGAAAGGTTCTGGAGTGGCGACCACGTACCTACCGGAAGACGTAGCGTTGGAAGGCCTCCCACAAGATGGACCGATGACCTAGTAAAGGCCGCAGGAATTCGCTGGATGCGGGAAGCACAGAATCGGTCGAAGTGTTGGTGCTAGGGGGAGGCCTATGTCCAGCAGTGGACGTCTTTAGGCTGATATGATGATGATGATGATGATATTCAAATCAACACTTGATTTGAAACTTTATTCGCTAAAGGGCAAATTCTCAAAAAACAAATTCTTATATGGGCAAATTCTTATATTTAGGTAAAGACAAATCTAATACAGTAACCTAAACAAGTTTTACCGTACATAAACTTCAATACTTACGCATTTGATCATGAATAGAGGGGGTGAATTTGAATTTGAAAGATTGATTTCTTACTGTACTGTTGCTAAGAATTGCCTTACATATTCTGCAAAATTGTCATGGCATCTAATTCATATACGACGTGGAGACGACAATACAACAGTAAATTAAACGGCGTTTCTCTAATGACGTTCCCATTCTACATACAAAAATTCAATCGAATATATTCAATAGTTTAGTCAATATAGCTAGTAGAAGATCGGCAACATCCATAGTCAGTTCGGGTTATTCTGTTGATCCACCTCAAAAAATCCACCCTACCGAAAAGTTCGTTTCCGTATGACCCGCGTAAAACAAAAAAGTGTAAACCTTGCGGTTAAGATAACTCTAAAGAGGAATCTTCCTCCAAATCTAAAGAGGTTTACACTAAAAAACAGAAAGAAAAATAGGTTTATTTATCACAGAAATACGTGCATACAAAAAGACAAGAGTAAACAAAATAGAGAACAGAAATGCACACTAGGAAATTTAAGTTAGATAAGCAATTGTGACCGAGAGCATTAGTGGCCCACTGGTGGCCCAGTGGTAACGGCCCCGACTTACTCATCACCACTGCTCTCAAAACGGTAAAGCCTGAAATGCTACAACAGCCGTGCTGACTGATAATTATTTGGAGGACAACAATAGCTTTCCTTGTATAATTATGTAGTTTATACAATACTCACCTACAAGATTAGAAAATAAAGGACATGTAAAGTCAGGAATATTAATTGCTTAGCATAATCAGCCTATAATGTTCCCACTGCTGGGACACAGGCCTCCTCTATTCGAGAGGGAGCTGTGAGAGGGAGTGAGCCGTAATCCACCACGCGGGCCCAGTGCGGGTTGGTAGATGTTACATGTCTTCGAATTTTTGGTTCTAATACATGCCAGTTTTCTTCCGAAAACCACCTAAGATGGTATGGACACATTAAAAAACGCAATGAAGACCATGAGGTACAAATTGCACTAAATCAGCCGGAAAAAAAGAGAGGCAGAGACCGCCCACTATTGACCTGGTGGTCAAATATATAAAGAGACCTCAAGAAATGCTAATTGCCAGAACCGACAACCCAAGACAAACTAACTTAGCGCAGAAAAGTGAGGAGACCCGACCCCAAATAACGGGACCAGAGACGGAAGAAGAAGAAGAAGACATGCCGGTTTCCTCACGCTGTTATCTTTCACCGTTTTGAGAGCAGTGCTGATGGACCGTTACCACTGGGCCATCACTGGTCCAAACCTTAGGGTGATAGACCAATAACAAGGTTGACTACATATTATATAAATCGAATTCTGTTGGTAAATCAAGCCTCCAGGTGTTATAGTACCGTATTAAACTGCCAATTACCACTAATGACTTAATTAAACATGTTCGTTAAACCGTGGGCCAGGAGTAGGTGAACCACAATAGTGCACGCGGTTCAGTTGACCCGTGCATTATCGATTCACTGTCAACGCCCCTGATCGACAATTCGTGGTTCACTGTTCACTGTTTGGTGACTAACCTTTCCAACATACTGATCACACTATATTTCGACACGAACAATACTTGTATAAATATTTATATCTATTTGTAATCACATTATTGAAAACGGCTAAAGTTGGTATATAGACGTTTACGGGGGCGAAAAATCGACCTAGCTAGGTGTCATATCTGGGAAAATTCGTTTTCTCCGTATTTTCACCCGAGCAGAGCTCGGTCGCCCAAAATTTAGAACAAGATGGCTTAGATTAATGACATGGCAATAATGGCATGGAATTAGTAAGTACCTACTATCATGGCAGCATGGAATTAGTAAGTACCTACTATCATGGCAGCATGGAATTAGTAAGTACCTACTATCATGGCAGCATGGAATTAGTAAGTACCTACTATCAAAGCTGCATGGAATTAAATGTTGGAAAGAAGTTCCTTTCGCTTTTGCGAATGACGTTCAAAATTTTACACTTTTTTCGGTCTACGAGTAGCTCTCATTCGCCAAGTATGCAGAATATAAAGCGTGCTGTTAGAAAATTCGTTCCACTCTGTACTATAAGTCCTCCTTGCAAGACATTGTCTTATTTTTAAGTAAGTACCCGAAATAATTTATTAAAAATAAACTCAATAAATTAGGTATAAATTCCCTTAACCCTAAAATACTACACTATGGTGGAATGAACGCGACATTTGTGTAGTAAATACACACAGCAAAGTGACACTATTCTAGCTGAAATACCATACCTAATAATATAATAAAACCCCTAACAAATACATTGTATCGAATCAACAACAAACACGGTCTTCAAGTTTTAACCCCAGTTATCGAAGTAATATAAAATTCAAATGTAGAACGAAATAGGAAGCGCCAATTATCGGATGTATTATTCATTCGTAGTGCAGTCGTGTCGTCCGTACCGCGTCATGATATGACAACTATTTAATTTCAAATAGAGAACGAAGAATTATGTGGCGGCCATGTTTTGAATTTTAATAATGAAAAGGTTTTAGTGGAAAACAATAGGACTAATAACTGGATGGAATGTTTCTGTGGATAATAAACATTTGACTGCTTATAAGGCTGCCTGTCCACTGGAGCGGAGAGGAGAGGAGAGGAGAGGAGCGGAGATGTGCCAAAATTAACCAATAGAATCGCACCTCTGGAGCGGAGTTTGATTATATTGGTTAATATTGACACATCTCCGCTCCTCTCCTCTCCTCTGCGCTCCGGTGGACAGGCAGCCTTAGCTTTGTTATTTCTTATCTCCAATGTGTCATTAAATTATACATTATACACGCAGAGCTTAAAACGAATAACTTATAGTTGTATTTAATTTATTTGACCAGGGTTTATAGATATAAAAACAGTTTTATCTTTTGAAACGAGAATAGTGAAAAAAACTCAAACATATAAACGAATTTAAGAAATCGAATTGACAAAAGACTACGCATAAAATATTATAGGTGTTTAAACCACAAATAATAATCAGGAATAGATTCTAGAAATCAATATCTCTTACTTACTATATGAAGTTTAAAGAACGTAAGGATATTGTGAGCCTCTCTGTTGAGCGAGTTATTGAAATTGCTTGCATTGAGCTTGAGCAGTTCATTGTATTGAGCGTGTACAGGCCCCCATGTGCTTCATATGATATATTTGAGAAATATATGGAAGAAGTATTGTTAAAGACTTGTAACAGTAATAAAACAGTTGTTGTCTGTGGAGATTTCAACATTAATATATTGGAAAAATCTGCTGTAGTAAATAAATTCATAAGTTTATTAAAGTCTTATAATTTGTACAATACATTCTTTGAGCCGACTAGAATAACTGCCACTAGTGCTACCTGTATTGACAATATTTTTACTAACTTAAAACCTTCATGCCATTTAATTATAAATGAGTTGGACTCTGATCACTGTGGCCAGTTAGTCACTTTCCCTCAGAAAACAATCAGAGCTCAAAGAAAACTTGTGAGTTTTGTTCCTGTAAATAAAAGTCGCTTGGGACAATTTAAAAATAATTTAATGGAAAAACTACCGGGTTTGCCTTATCATAACGACCCGGATCAAGATTATGCTTCCCTATTTAACGTCATCAATTGTGAGTTTAGGAAGGTTTTCACCTCAAAAACATTGCCTGTTTGTGACCGCGTTATATTTAGTGATTGGGCAACACCAGGTATTTATAAAAGTAGGCAGAGGTTATTTGAATTGTATCATGAAAAAACATATAACCATGATGAAACTTTCAAAGAGTTTGTTAAGAATTATTCTAAAACTTTTAAAAGAGCCTGTTCCTCAGCAAAAGCCATACATATTAAAAATAAAATAAAATCTTCTGGAAATAAAATTAAAACAACTTGGAATATTATTAATTCAGAAACGGGAAGAACGACAGTACGGAATCGTGACTTCCATCTAAAAATCAATGATGTAGATATTAAGACGGACGTGGAGGTGGCAACTGAGTTTGAAAATTTCTTCACTAATATTCCCATTTTAACAACCAAAACTCTGTCATCGTCGTCCTCCACTTCTGCTTACTCAATACTTAAAGAATGTGTACCAGAATGTGACAAGACTTTTGAATTCACAATTATTACTGCTAAAGACATAATAGAATCTTTTAAAAATCTTGATGTAAAAAAAACTGCTGACCTTTGGGGATTATCAGTACATACCATGTCTTCAATAATTGATGTTATTTCACCCTTTTTAGCAATCGTTTTTAACTCTTGTATTGCATCTGGTGTATTTCCTGATTTGATGAAACTTAGCAAAGTGATTCCACTGTTCAAATCTGGCAGCACATCTGATCCCACAAACTTTCGGCCTATTTCGATATTACCTACTTTGAGCAAAATCTTTGAAAAATTAATTTTAAACCAAATGTTAGGACATTTCAATGCACATAATTTACTGCATCTGAAACAGTTTGGCTTTACAAAGGGTCGTTCAACTACAGACGCGGGCGTGGAATTACTGAAGAGCATATTCGAGGCCTGGGAGGAGTCGCAAGATGCTCTTGGCATTTTCTGTGACTTGTCCAAGGCCTTCGATTGCGTACATCATGATACACTCATCAGGAAACTGCACCACTATGGTATGAGGGACAAGGCTCTTGACCTTCTGACTTCTTATTTGAACAACAGAATTCAGAGGGTCGATGTTAATGGCAAGAGATCTGCAGGATCCGCGGTCACCATGGGCGTTCCGCAGGGTTCAATTCTAGGTCCTTTCTTATTTCTAATTTATATTAATGACTTACCTTACCACATAAGGGATAATCACAAGATCGTATTATTCGCAGATGATACATCCCTCATTTTTAAAATCAAACGTCTGCATGCACTCTCTAAAGTTGTGCATTGGTTTAATGTAAATAATCTTCTCCTGAACGAAAAAAAGACTAAACTCATTAAATTTTCAACGCCAAATGTCAGGCAACTAACTACCAATGTTCAAGTTAACGGAATAGAGTTGAACCCTGTTGAGTCAACAGTTTTTCTTGGAATAACTATTGACGGTAGATTACAATGGGGCCCACACATAGAAAAATTGTCAGGAAGGCTAAGTTCGGCCGCCTATGCTGTTAAAAAAATTAGACAGATAACTGACGTAGATACAGCCAGAATTGTTTATTTTAGTTATTTTCATAGTCTGATGTCTTATGGGATTCTTCTCTGGGGAACCTGTGCGGACATTAATTCTATCTTTGTTCTACAGAAAAGGGCTGTCCGAGCCATTTACAACCTAGGTCCAAGAGAGTCCCTTCGAGAGAAATTCAGAGAAATAAATATTCTGACTGTAGCCTCACAATATATTTTTGAAAACCTATTGTATGTACACAAAAATATATCAAATTTTAAGAAAATGTCCGATATTCATAGTTTAAATACCAGGAACAAACACAACCTTGCTGTACATCGCACACGTCTCCATAGAGTAGGCAACTCGTTCATGGGTCAATGTATACGCTTTTACAACAAACTTCCCATTGACATTCGAAACTTACCTATTAAACGATTTAAAAGCTGTATTAAAACCAAACTTTGTAAAAAAGGGTACTATAAAATTTCAGATTATTTAGAAGATAAAAAAGCTTGGGATTGAGCTGCTCGCTCTGCTAAGCCTTGTGATAAAACCATAATACTTGAAATTTAAATTATTACTTATAAACATCAAAATAAACCAGATTTATATTCACATTGACATTATTTAAAATTTTAAACAAAATGACATGATTACTTTGTAAAGTATTAAATTATTTTTAATTATTGTGAATGTGAGGACTATGTGGGTTTTTTTTCCTCTTTAAATTTTATTTCTCAGGTAGTTTTAATGATGGTCTGGCAGTTTGAGTAGTTGATGCGGCCTACCCAAATGTCCTTTCTTTGGTATTGTTCGTCGATTTGAGCTCCTTAAGTTCTGAGTTGAGCTCCACGATTACTGACAAATGCTTGCACTGACTGGACAGGTCCACTCAAATCTGTGTGGTTCTTTCCTCAAAAGACCATTTCAGACACTAATCTACATGGTTCTCATATGGCTTGACCAAGATTATGTCTGGACTTTAAAAGAGACTGTGACCTCTGAGTTTGTTTCGGCCTTTCTTCTCAGAGTAGTCAGTTAGGAAACGCCGACCTCATCTAGCTTATTTTAAATTTTTTTTTTAATATGACGTGTAAAAGTGATTCCGATATCCTATTTACAGAATAAACAATTTCATTTCATTTCATTTCATTTCATTTCATTTCATTTCATTTCATTTCATTTCATTTCATTTCATTTCATTTCATTTCATTTCATTTCACTTAATTGACGGTCACTTAAAGTTTGTCTAATACATAATTAAAGTTGCAACAAAAAAATAATATCATAACTTGCTCGTTAAAATTATATTAGAGCTTTTAATAGTTGTTCAGTCGTGCCATAATATTAATTTATGAGTGGTATTCCGGCAACTATATTAGACATAACATAGCTGACATTGTGACATTTGATTGATAGACAAACCATCCCTAATGCGAGGCTATGAAAGAACCAATTCTTTATTTATTTACCGAACAATAATGAACCATAAGTTGTTTTTTTGTTGAGTCATTGACCCTCACTTATGGCTGATAAATAGCATTAATTTATTTTATAATACACGACCATGATTTGTAACTATGAGAACTGGGATTGACTCGATTTTTTTTTTAAACTACTTACTTTATACTTTTGCAGCTAACATCGTTTTATTTGTTGTACAGACGCCAGCACATCAACATACTTCAATCTGTCAAATTTTCCCAATCAATATTGAACCTTATTCTATAGCGTTAAGGTTGAAAATCTATTTAAGAATTTTGACAGTATGTAGTAACTTGATGTGCTGGCGTCTGTACTTAGTCTTGTGTTTTTGTTCCGAAATAAAATTTTTATTTTTATTAGATTTCATATTAATATATTTGGGTATTTTTTTAATAAATTATTTTTACTTAGTTCAACAGATACATCACACAAAAAATATGTCATGTGCTTTGTTTACCTATAAAAACAATAAAATCATAATACTTTAGTCACAATATTCAATGGATAACCTGACAAATCTGACACTTTTTTTTCTTTTTAACAATCCTGTGCTTTTCCAATGGGCAGAAATGCGAACAGAATTTCAGTCCATAGGAAAACGGTCACAAAAAATGCCACAATTAAAACAAAACAATTCCAATTTCTCAATCTACCAAGAATGCGGGCGCCTCCACCAGAGGTATGCATTAATTTATTCATTCGCGTCGCAATCAAAGCGTGGTGGAAGCGTGAATTACGATTAAGATGTTGACTTACCGAAAAATTCACTTGCTCCTGAATATCACGATTTCAGTTACCTACGTAGAAAGTTCTTCTACAGGTGGAATTCTAAATAATTGAATTCCGAATACCGGGAACGCCCCGATCTGTGAACCGTGTAATGTTACCGCCTGTAATGATAAATCATTGTCGTGTATCTGGGGACATGGAATTTTGTGTTACCCTATGATTTCGGAATAAGGAAGGAAATGCGAAAGCCGTTTTCGTTGATGGGAATCATCGTTTCTGTGATCAAAAATTTTATCGAAATCTTTGCAGTCAGCCGCGTGATTTTCGATAAAAAATGGGTTACCACCTTTATTTTCGTGGGGTTTAACTATTTGCTTATGAAAAAGGATCAAACATGCTCTACAATTACCTCTTTTCAAGCACGATTATTTTAGGCAGGTTTTCTCCTATAGAAAGAAGGATTGGTTTCAGTACTCGGGAGTTACAAGTACAATTTAAGAATGACGCTAGTGTAAATAGCCCTGAAATATTCAACGCACATAATGAATAGGTAGTAGTTTCGTAGACAAATGAGTTTCCTTTTCCTGTGTTTTATTCTGAGTATGAGGTCGAATGCGTACGCGGCGTATCCTTACTATGATATCGCATTTGAATCAGTTATGGCTCACTGCACTTGACAGTTGCAAGCTGCAACAATATTCTTTTTTAATCACTGCTTACGGCTCACGCCGCCGGGCCCATCAGGCCAAAGAAAGAGAGGAAGGCCCATAGCTCACCGAGTCGATGACATTGTGAAAATTGCTGCCACTTGCTGGATGCGCACAGCAGAAGATAGGACCGCTGGTCATCTCTCGTGCAGGCCTTCACCTTCTATTAAAAGGAGTTCTTGCTATAAAAAACTATAAAATCGTCAAAATAATTATAATACTTATTAAAACTAAAATGTAACAACGTAAATAAATAAATGTAATCATAATAATTTTAATATCAATAAATACTTTATTAGAAAAGTAATGTATTTTTTATTCTGTTAATTATTAGGGAAAAAAATTGTATAACGAATTGGAATGTTAAATTATGATGCATCAAAAATTAATCTGCCTGGCTTTTTTAATTTTATTTTATTTTACCAACTATGTTGTGGTCGGCTTCCAGTCTAACGCAGCTGAGTACCAGTATTTTACATAGAGCGACTGCCTATCTGACCTCCACAACTCAGTAACGGGGTAATATTAAGGCTGCCTGTCCACTGGAGCGGAGAGGAGAAAAGAGGAGCGGAGATGTGCCAATATTAACCAATAGAATCTTGACTTAGGATCACTGATCTAAACTCAGGGGCGGAGTCAAGATTCTATTTAGGCTTTACTTTGACCATTTTTGTACATAATATGTACAAAAATGGTCAAAGTAAAGCCGTAGTCGCATGCCATTATAATTTTGTAGCCGACAGGCATGCGATTACGGCTTTACTTTGACCATTTTTGTACCTATGTCTTGATTTCTGTTCGAAATATTTTCTTGTTTCATACCTTTTAGAGCGTGATTTTTCAGTAGTCGGGTTTTAGTTTTTAAACTTGCTTTGTATTTAATTTGTTTTGGGGTTATAATTATGAAATAAGGTATTTGCAGAGCCACTTTATTTTTTTTTGTATAGGTTTAATTGTATAATAGATATTAGTTTACACCGCCGCCGCGCCGCGCCGTACGTAGCGGTCTCACTTTTACATGTTTTTAACTATTTAAACATATTTATTTACTTAAAAAATATGATATATATACATATTTGTAATGTGCTCGTCAAGCTCTTTCATTTTATACCAAACATGGTAGCGGACAATCAGGGCGCTTCCAACGATATCTCATTTGTCAAATTATGATCAGTGGTTTAGAAGTTATGAGGTTACAGATGAACATACATACATACATTCATACATACATACCGGTCAAAATCACAACCCTCCTTTTTGCTTCGCCGAAGTCTGGTAAAAATGTAAAATTGCTTGTTTGTAGAACAGATTCGATTACAAAAATTCTTTCACTGATTGAAAGATACTTCTACTGCCAAGCTCTATAGGCTGTGTCTTCTACGTGGGCTTACTTACTTTCCTTTTACCCAAATCAGACAGAGAATACCAAACTAGGACTATAATTTAAACAAACACTCCGTCCATTCGCAAATAAATCTCAACAAGTCAAAGGCGGGCATCAATTTTAATTGTTTCAGAATTGTATTCATTCCAGCAGTGGAATAAACTTAAACATTAATGGAGTTTTACATTAACATCATGTCGCGTGCGGGCCGGCAGATGCCTTGAGCTCAGTTCGCTTCACTGCATATTGCCAAAGATTACATAAATACAGAAAATACAACTCATTACAAGTTTATAACATTAACAAATAAATAATTCTATACCACAATCTTTATTTATTCACAATTAAATTTTTTTTTTTTTCTTCATTATTGTGAATAACAAAAATTGTCGATAGTTAATTTGTTTCCCAATTTTATTTTTATTTTAATAATTAATTTGATATTTTTTGCTGTGCCCTACAGGGTCTGTAATTGTATGTTAGCTTTAAGCCATTGTAATACCTTTGAACATTATGGAATACAAATAAAGATGAATATGAACTACCTTAACAGAAAGCTCACGTTTGCAAAAACTGTGTGTGAATATAGCAGGTGAACAAAATAAGAAAAATATCGCTAATTTGTTTTGGAAACATTTTAACGTGCAAAATGTGGGTCAAAGCCATAAATGGATTGTAAGCAGCAGGTTGGTGTTACTGGTACTAGTGAATTTGAAGTCTGATCACGTGGCAGTCTTACCAAAACAGCTAGCATCTATCCTGATGAGCATGAAACGACGTAAGGCGCGGGACATACACAAGTGGCGCGGGCGTGGCGTCGGTGTGGCGCGGGCGTTGCGCCGCCCGTTTCATGTGTTAATAACGTTATGTTCCCGTCGCCTTGCCCGCACCACGCCTGTTGTGTAAGTCTCCGCATAATGCGGTCAGTATCAGACCAAATAAAAAACCAAGAAAAAGCGCTGTAAACATGTGTGCACTTTATGTTGTGTAGTTTGATTGTGTACACAGAGCGGAGGTGTAGTTTTGGCATGCTTTACTGTATTCTTCGCAGCGGTCTTGGTTTTTTATTTGGTCTGACGTATTAGCTAGGATTTTTACACTCTGCGTAAAAAACCTTTGGAACTTACTACAACTGAAGTTGTTCAACAAAACTGGAAATATCTCAAGCATGGAGTAATATCGGCTTATTTCTCTGGCTACGATAACTGCCGACAATTTTTCCGATTTCCTGTAAGTCATATACAGCAAAAGTTAAGCCTGACCTTTTGAAGAAAAACACAGCTTTTATTTGCCAACTCATTTTCTGTTCTCCGTCTTACATATTTGGCAAAATGAGTCTTCTGCCAATTCTTAATCTGTGACATCGCTAACACGAACAATGTACGTTTTGCTTTTAAATACCACCACTATTAATTCATTCAAGTTGGTACTAGCCCAGTATAATAAAGTAACAGTATTATATCTTCAAAGAAAACGGCTGAATTGACGCGTTTCGATATCTCAGTGTATATACGCAAGAGTATCGAGTGCGCGGCAGTTTCGCACGGACGCGGAAGGTTTATCTACCGAGCGGCCGTGTGTATTTATTTCAAGGTCACTGCTGAGATCTAATACTGTTACTTATTTAGTGCGGAATAAAATGACGTTTGTTTTCAGTTTCCTTGTCGTGTTAAGTGATGTATCATAACATAATTATGAGTTATGAAAGATATCGTGAATTAGGCTAGTAGGTTTTTACATGTTCGGGATAGTTAATTACAATTTAATTGAATAAATTGTACAGGGTGTTTTGAATTCAACGCCTTCCTTACACATACATATTTAATCATGTTACATGTGACTACACGTAAAGTTATTTTTCATAGTAATATTACACTGATATTTTATTAAAAAAAATAAAGCAGTCACACATAAATACAGAGCTTGAGCAAGTGTTAAAGACATGAGAAAAAAAAGCATAACCAAGTCCAACAGCTGTGCAGTTTGGCGGAGGTAATATTATCATGTAAAAAATCAAATTCTGTGAATAAACACATATTCTTTTTTTTTATACTTTTAAAAATTCTAGATAGGTAGATGAAGAGAAAACGATAAAAGGAGTGGGTAACGATGAAACTATACTCGTAGCTAAAAGAAGAGATGTGCCAAAATTAACCAATAGAATCGCACCTATGAAGCGAAGTTTTGATTCTATTGGTTAATATTGACACATCTCCGCTCCTCTCCTCTCCTCTCTGCTCCGCTCCGGTGGACAGGCAGCCTAATGCAGATACAGTCGTACATACTGCTTATAGCCTACTTTAGAAGGGAAATAGAGCGTGAAGACACGGTACTGTGTGTTAAAATTAGACATTATGGAGGAACAATCCTCTCGTGAAACTTAACCTTCTCAGCTTTTAATATTTTTACCAAACGTATCTTTAAAAACATAAGTATTCAAATTAATTAATTTGTGTAGGTACAAGTGTAGTCCATCTATGTACAACTCGCTTTGTTTTGAATCTTCTGTACAAATTATAATCTATTCTCTTTATATTTAAAATTGAAGTGTCTGTCAGTGAAGATTGTTTCTGTCTGTTTGTGCTGTAAGGAGTAACTACATTTATTAACCGACTTCAAAAAAAGGAGGAGGTTCTAAGTTCGACCACCCACTAAAAAGCGAGAAATAAAAACTTTTTCAAAAAAAAAACAACCGAAGTCGGTTGTTTCTTTTGTGAAAAAGTTTTTTTTTTTTTTTGGGTCCAGGTGGGCGAAGCTGCGGACAGAATGATATATACGATAATAGTGTAGTTTACTATTGGATTGAGTGAGGAAACCGGCATGTCTTAGAATAAAAAATTCGAAGACATGTGACATCTACCATCCCGCACTGGGCCCGCGTGGTAGATTACAGCGCACTCCCTCTCACAGAGAGGAGGCCTGTGTCCCAGCAGTGGGAACATTAATAGGCTGATTATGTATGTTATGTATGTACTCGTACTATTGGATTGACCTCGCTTTAGAAAAAAGAAAAGAAAGAAAGAAAAATTGTTGAAAAGTGTCTGGTTTGGCCAAAGTTATCAATTTAGCCAAAAAAGCTCATTTTCGTCGCCACCTTATAACTCCCCATGGGAGTCATTTGAAGCAAGTAAAGGATATCGCATGGATGGACAGCATCATCCCCCTCACATTATGATGAGACATCTTGATTTCCCTAAGGAGTTCAGGTCAAATAGTATATTAACCAGATACTGGTCCAGAAAAAACGACTTTTCATTATTTTAATATTGAAATCCCTCATGTAAATATTTAATGTTTAGAAAATACGAATGCACTAGTTCATTAATCCCCATTGATGGGGATTATCAATGGGAATCCCCATGGAATAACCCACCTTTTTCCTACTATTTGATACCTTACTTCAAAAGTTTAGTACCTTTGTTGACGGCGAAAAAACGCGTAATGTCAGTTTTCAGACCTTCTTAAGCTTTTTTTTTTGTTTTAAATATTTAATAACGTTATTGCTTATTCTGTAATTTAAGAGGGAGAATATTTATAGCTAGTGAAGTTTCTTTCTTGCGTAACATTTTTCTGTTATGCCAAAAAAAAAAGAAATGTGTTGAGGTACTAAAAAGGTAGTAAATATTTATAAAGAGATAAATTCGTTGCGTTGTGTAGAACTATGAACTAAAAGTGGTCCAGATATACTGATGTAAAAATGTCTGACCACTTTCTTTACGCGTTTTTTCGCTGTGCTGAGGTACTAATTATTTGAAGTTAGGTATGAAATAGTAGCAAAAACGTAGAGCATTTTGGTATTTTTTATACATTAAATATCTCTATTGGTCCAGAGATTCTGACGCTTACTATCTGTGGAGTGTGTTGCACCAGTTCGTAAATTTAATATTACCTTATATAAAATCGCTAAACTACTACTTGAAAGTACTTACAACGGTCTTGATGCGAAAAGTCTCGATGCTATTAAGTGTCAAGCGGAATTTTCTCCATCGGTTACCTACAATACCTACATAAGTTTGCTCCACATTTTTAATAATAATAATGAAGTTTTTTCATAACACTGTATTGTCAAATACAGTGCCTGCATTTACTCCTTCCTTAACTCCCTGTCTGAAGCTGCTAAGGACCAGGCTAAGAGTCTAACTCTGAACGCCTTCCGCGTATAAACCTAGCACGATGTCGCTTGCCATTCAGTAGAATGAATTAGGTCTCGAGTTTGACCCATTGATCGCCTGAAAAAAAAAAGAAAAAAACGGGTTGCACTCCGGGAGTGCCGGCAGAAGTGACAACTTGAACATTAACGTTGTGCATTTTTGAATATTTTGGAATGTTTAGGGAATAATTTCGCACGAATTGCTTTCTTTATCAGTATAAAAGACTATCATATAATGTGGTTAAATACAATATTCATTAGTAGAAGTAGTAAATTTATGTATTTTTTAAATAATTATACACTCGAGAGCAATGAATCCGGGTCACTTAAAGAATCCTAAAAATCTCGGAAACTAAAAATGCTAGGTTAATGCAATAAATTGTATTTAATAGACAATGTAATACTCCTTAAATGAAGGTATTAAAACTTCTTAGTTATTGTAAAGTTATATCATAAAAAAATCAAATTTGAAAAAGGGCCACTTTCGAAGATGGAACTACGAAATTACAGCATTTGGTTTTGCTTTTGTTTGTAATCTGTCATTTATGTGGGTACATAAACCATGTTGATAGTGCTCTATATTCATTATTCAAGCTGAAATTATGTCGCTTACGCCTGAAGAATGCACCAGAATACTTACAATGCTGGAAACCGGCCGAAGTCAGCGCGATACAGCCAGGACTGTCGGTGTGTCGCTGTCAACAGTACAAAGAGTTCTCCGACGTTACGAAGAAACTGGTTCTAACCTACGCAGACCAGGAACGGGCAGAACCAGGTGTACCACAGCACGAGAAGACCGATACTTGGTGAACACCATGCTTCGAAATCGCTTTCTCACAGGAACTGAACTCACAAATCAGTTTCGACGCCTCGGAGGAAGTAACCCAAGTGCATGGACAGTAAGACGTCGGCTTGCTGAATCTAACTTAAAACCCCTTAGACCTGCAAACGGCCCTAAACTGGAGCGTGGGCATCGTATTTCAAGACTAAGATATGCCCAGAGCCACGTAAATTGGAGTATTGAAGATTGGTCAAAAGTTATGTTCTCCGACGAATCAAAATTTATGCTCTACAAGCACGATGGAAGACACAGAGTGTATCGAAGACCAGGGGAAAGATTCAAGCAAGCATGCATCGAAGAAAAAGTAGCCTACGGTGGTGGGTCTGTACTTGTGTGGGCCGGAATTTCTTCTGAAAGTCGCACAGAGCTGGTGATCATAGAAAACGGCTCTTTAACTAGCGTAAGATATGTGGAAGAAATCCTCAATGATCACGTTGGTCCATTTATGGTCAATTTAGGTGAGGATGCTATATTTATGCATGACAATGCCCGACCTCATACAGGTAGGATTGTGAATGACTACCTTCAAGAGATGAACATTACTCGTATGGAGTGGCCAGCGCGCAGCCCGGATATCAACCCGATCGAGCATGCTTGGGACGAGCTAGGCAGATGCGTAAAACAACGAAACCCTCCCCCAATCACGCTTCGTGAGCTCAAAATTGCTCTCACAGAGGAATGGGAGAATATTCCCCAAAATCGTATAAGGAACTTAGTGTACAGCATGCCAAACCGCGTAAACGCAGTAATGGAAGCACGAGGAGGCAATACGAAGTATTAAAATTCAAGAAAATCGTAATAAAGTTCAAAAATTTCATGTTTCCTATTTTTGTTTTAAGGAGAGATCAGCAGTTTTTTTCTTTATGTAATTTTGTGTTAATAAAATGTATGGTGACTCATATTTTTTTTACTTTCATTTAAGGAGTATTACATTGTCTATTAAATACAATTTATTGCATTAACCTATCATTTTTAGTTTCCGAGATTTTTAACATTCTTTAAGTGACCCGTATTCATTGCTCTCGAGTGTAGTCTAACAAAAATAAATATTTTATTACCCATCAATATCCCCATATTGATGGGTAATAAAATATTTATTTTTGTTAGACTATAGATTGCGAGGTAAGAAATCCCCATTTCTTACCTTACGTAATGTCAAAGACTATTTATTTTGATAATTACTTTATCGGTTGCTAGGCAACAGATCTTACGGTCACGTCCTGACGCGAGTTTAAAAAATTTTACCCATCCCAAAAAAGTGCACAACGCCGCTAAAGAAGTTTTCACTTCAACAAGGAATCCTGAACCCAATAATCAAGCAAGACATTTCCGCCATCAATCAAAAACCCCATAGGTCTACCATCGAAACTTTTTTCGAGGCCGCTATCACGTGTCATTGAGCGGACTGGTACACTCGAACAAACTTTTGATTGTATTACGGATCCATTGTTAAACTAGGACCAACTTTTGATTGAGACCCAATTAAAAATAAAACTCGTACGACAGCTGGCTCCACGTGCCAGTCAATTGCTGAAATGGCAGCAGCGAAAAATATATTTTTGTGGAAACGGGGACCGAAATATTATTGTTTAGTTCACATCACACTGGGGGTAACTACTGAGATGACGACTAATAGAGAAGTATGGAAAAAAGAGACATGTTGCGCCGACCCCAAATAAAATTGGGATAAGGGCAGGAGAATGATGATGATGATGACATCACACTGTTTCTATTTTCCGGTATGGAAAACTGTACTTTTCTTTCCTTCGACTATGTCAATCTACTTTGCCTTCATTATTATTTAAAAATAACTTTTTCTGCTGAAGTTAACACTAGGCAGCTAAAATGATAATAATAATAAACTCTCTCAGTCCACTAAGTAGGTAGGATGAAAGTGGAACCGTCATCTTGACTGTTAATTCTTATTATCATAATACGTCGGCGTAGGTGGAGAACTAAATTACTGCGATTTTTGTCAAATTGAATTTTCACCATTTTCGTAACACCCAGGAGAAATATTGAGTTATTTAGTTCTACACCTACACCAATGAATAGTTTCTTGTCATAATGTTGCCTTCGGTAGACAAAATACTGTGAAGTTAGTAAAAGAAAATGTTAGTATTTCGGGGTACATCGTATGTCCCATTTTTCATAAGACTTATTAATACCAAACTCATATAACACTTGTTTCGCATTACTTCAGCTAGCTCATCAGTTATTAAAACTACAGCGAGGCAACTTTAGGCGACGTACAAACTGAGATTGACGTAGAAACATTGTCACGTGGTATGCAAATCATGGAAGATAAGTTCCAAAGAGTTCGTCACTCGTCTCCTGTTGGGAGTTACTTTAGTAGTGGGGCCATACTTTGATGGATGGATGGATGGATAAATTGGAACAGCTAAAGGTTCTTCATATTGTGATTTTGTATGTGCCGGTCAAGACCTGCAGGCACTAAATAGAGCCGGCTTCCGCGCGCTTCCTTTTCGCGTGGGTCGAATTATATCGCGATAAGCCGCGCGTAGCGGTACTCTAGGGGTTTTTCCGCGCATTTTTTGCAGTACTTGGCCGGTGTGGTAGATGATATATGATGATTGTTTCATTAATTATGGAATTTATGTTACACTTTTACAAAATACATCAGGAAAATATTTTGTTAAGACAGTTTTTCTCTAGTCTTCATCATCAATGAATTATCATCATCATTATTCGTTGACTTCATTAAAATACCATTTTTTTTTAACTTGAAAGGAACTCACATAGTATTACCATAATCATTACGTTATTTCATAGCTAAGCTACTAACAGAAAGTTTATTTCAGAAAAAAACCTTCAGAGACTTATTTTATCCTATCTGAAAAACCCGACAAAAGTTACGGTTAACATTATTTCAAATGGAAAAAGCCTTTTGTGGTCTCTCGAAATAAGCTTTCGGTTGAATTCTTAAAGACGCGTCGCGTAAGTTAGCCGCGTCCCTAATACGAAAATAAAGCCGCAAACAGAATCTGTAAAATATCTTTAAAATGGTGGTCGCCCTAATGCATGAGAAAGTTTTAACTCAGTGGCTTTAAAAATTCAAAAGCACAACTGACATTGGAGTGTCGAACCCCTATTAACATTAAGCAAGTCACTTTCACGATGTTCCTCATCGGAAAACTTTATATTATTCTTTGGAATTTGATACTGAAGATTCTTTAGATGTGTATTTAATGGTTCCGCCTTCGACCCGGTTCGAGTTCATGAACGATTTTATAAAGGAGGTGAGGATTTCAGTAAAGTGGTACGACTAAAATGTTTTGAGAGAGTTCGTAGGAATTTTAGAGTATTTTGTCCAAGTTCATCTGATTTATTTTGTTTCCATTTAACCTGATTTATTTTGATTTGATGTTTGTATTTAATTTTTGATCTATATTTGGTTTTATCTGATGATTTCTATTAATTTATGTTTGGCAACGGGTGTTATTTACCTGAAATAATTAAAATTTAATTAATCGGGTTGTGAAATAAAAGAAAAAAATCTTATTGCATCATAGGTATACATTTTAGAGAGTACCTAGGTATGTCCTGTAATACCGTTGCTTTAAATAATATATTTATCTAAGCATGCATTGCTATGTTCTAGCACAGTTGGTAATAAAGTAAAATTATAATAATAGTACCTAGGCAACCGAGCTCTGCTCGGGTGATAATAGAGAAAACGAATTTTCCCAGATATTTTCGCCCCCATAAACCTCTATATTGTAAGTTTCTTCCAAATCGTTACAGCCGTTTTTGAAGACGTGATTACAAATATTGAAGTATATACAAAATCATCATCATCATTTCAGCTAAAAGACGTCCACTGCTGAACATAGGCATCCCCCAAGCACCGCCACTTCGACCGATTTTGTGCTTCCCGCATCCAGCGGATTCCTGCGGCCTTCACAAGGTCATCGGTCCATCTTGTGGGAGGCCTTCCAACGCTTCGTCTTCCGGTACGCGGTCGCCACTCCAGAACCTTTCATCAATACAAATATTGCTCATTTATTAGTTTAAGATGAAGACAAACAAATATTATTATTAAAAGTTCGTTAACCTCTAGACAACCTCTCACTACCTTTTTTAATCAAAGTCGCTTTCCTACTTAGATTTCTTTTCGACACTGATGACTACTAGACACCATAAAGTTACTCGTTAAGGCGACGATAGCTTAGTTTTAATGATTTTATATTGGTAATTACGTTTAAACGAGTAGTGTTAATGTGAAAAAATATGTGTTAAATTAGTGTATTTATTTAATAATTAATATACGAATATTTTAGATTATGTTTATTTTACATAGTGAAATTAATTTGTAAAGTTATGTCTAACGCGGATAAAAAACTGAGAATTACGCAAAAGCTATCAAGCGTATTTTTCTGAAATCTTCACCATTTTAAGTATAATTAAAATATTAATCTTTAAGTATACGCGTTTTTTCAAAATACCTTTTGTTTTATGTACAATAAATTAATAATGCGTCAAATTGGTGACAGCGCTCCTTGATGGGCGAGTTCTATTACTGGCTGGACGTACGCTCAGTAGAGAATACGCAAGCTAACCACTCAAGGTCACTGGCATGTATCTGCGCCTTAATATAAGTACTCCGTCAGAAAAATCAGACCTGAAGTCAAGTTTTTCCTCTGGTCATTGGATAAATCAGACCCTGACCTTTACAATACCTTTACAACCTCATAAAACTACTCGTTTCTTCTTACGTCTTCGCCCCTTATAGACAAAAAAGCCATGTGCACAAGAGCGGGAATCCTGTTTTTTATAATCAAACACCTTTGTTCTTAAGTGTGGGTAAGCAGACCGTGAACACATGTCTGTCTCGCGTGCCTTACGCGCGCTGCTTTTGTTAAATAATGCAGAAAAAACAAGGGGGCCAGGTCGTGACTCGTGCGGCCATAATGTAATTAAATGTTTTTATTATTTTTATTTTTCATGGTAGTAACTTTAGCTGGTAGGATGAACATCGCGAGGGGTAATCTTTACTATCCTAACTATATTGATATAAATGGGTTAGCGAGTTTTTTTGTTCAAACTCAAACTCATACTCAATCTATCAATCTTCCTAGCCTTTTTCCCAACTATCTTGGGGTCGGCTTCCAGTCTAACCGGATGCAGCTGAATACCAGTATTTACTCAAACGCATACTCAAAGCATTTATTTTAAATAAACCAATTACAGGTACTTTTGAATTGTCAAGGGGTCAGTCAGTCAAAAAGATGAAGCTAGTTGCCTATTGCAAGGCGTCGTAGGTTTAGGAACGTCGTAGGTGGAGAAGAACGGGCAAGAAACTCCTCGGATACTCTTGCCCGCTGTTTGTTTGTTTCTTACGCTTTCACGCTAAAACAGCTGAACGAATTTGAATGAAATTTGGCACATGGGTAGACCATGATCGATTCAGGAGATAGGTTACTTCCCATCCCGGTAGTACGCTCTCGTGGGATGATTTCCTGACCATCACGAGGGCGAAGCCTCAGACAAAAGCTAGTATTTTCATAAAACTGATGTAACTAGGACAAAAAGCCTTAAACTTAATAGATTACTTACAGTAACTCACTATCACTCATATAGCAGTGATAGCTTAGTGGTGTGACCGTTGGACTGCCAAGCCATAGGTCTCGAGTTCGAACCGACGAACTCGAATTTATGTGAGTTACACAATTATCGAGTTAAGGCTCCGTAAACAGGCGCAACGCGACGGCTCTTCTCTGGTGGAATAATTTCTACAAAAACTTCTCACAAATTATTCTACCGGTGTCGCGTCGCGCCAGACTGCCTGGGCCTGAACTTTAATGCCCCAAGATTGGGATTATTAATACAGTTATAAACCTGCTCTACTCCGTACATTTTAAGTAAGATAACGCATACGAGGTTCACAGCTGTTTATAAATAAAACAACCGCAAATTCCACCGCATCCGAGCGCTCCGGAAGAAGCACAGTTTGTAAGGCTTCCAGTTCACTGCAGTTCCTTGTTCCACCAGATTGACGTATGACGACTTGAGAGAATGCCTTATTAATTAGTGTGCGCCCTTTTAAAATTATTAGAAAGAAAGAAAGAAAGAAAAAGTATTTATTTGAGACAACCACAGGAGATCACAAACTAAACTAAGACACATTGAAACATCAATAAAAAAATAATAACAATAAAACAAAGTAAAAAAGAAGCAGAGACCTGTGCGAGGCGAAAAGGCTCCTATCTCAGCACGATGCTGCGACATTTAATACTAAATGTCGCAGCGCTGTTCAGGTGTTGGTGTAACGCATAAAGGTTAAAATAATAATCGGACTCTGTAATCCTACTAATATTATTAACGTGAAAGTGTGTGAGGATGGATGGATGGATGTTTGTCACTCTTTTACGCAAAAACTACTGAATGGATTTGGATGAAATTTGGCACATAGATAGTTTATAACCTGGATTAACATAGAATACTTTTATACTGATATTCCCACGGGATCGAAACTTATGCGGGTGAAACCGCGTGATGCTGCTAGTAAAACATAATTTTCAATATATAATAATTATTTTGACCAAAAGGGTATTGTTAGAGATACATTGAAAATTGCAGTTATCGGGTTTTTTAGAGGGACTATCAATGTGGGTGGCACATTTACTAGGTTTCACATCGTTAGTGCGAGGAATGGCTTTAAACAAAAAATGTTTAGCTTAACTTGAATGATGTAACCAATATTTTGATTTAAAAAAAGAGTGTCTGTAGAGTTTCTTTCCCGTTCTATTCCATATGTGCCTACTTACTTTGCTTTGGAATAGTCAACTAGCTTCGTGTTTCTGACTGACCGACTCTTTGACAATAATTGTTAGATGCCTGTAAGTAATTGGTTTAATTGAAATAAATGCTTGAAAGTTTGAGTAAAGATCGAACTCAGACTGCAAAACTCTCGCGTCGGTGTGCGAACCTTTGGATTATTGTCTCTTAAATCTTTTCTTCATTCTTCTTCAACCATGTTTCGATACTAATGAAGTATGTGACACGTGCCCCTTTCTATTAAGGTTGCTGGATAACTTCTAAGATATCGTCAATTAGCATCCAAGGCAACCGACCGAGTAATCAATTTATTAACGCCATAAATCGTGTCTTTCTCAGGTAAGAAAACATTATAGCTAATGATATCCTTATTGTAAGTACTTATTTATCAAATACATAATGTATTCCATGCAGATACACATCCGTTCTTTGGTCGTCTGATCACGTCGGAAGGCGATGATTCTTTCCGCAAAAAAAAAGCCTACACTTGGTATTGGGAGAATGTCTATTGGAAACGGAGTATTGATGAATAATTTTTAATGGAAGTGGTTTTTTAATTTTTTATGTCTATAAAGGATATTGTATATAATATTATATCTACAATATTTAATTAGTGAATTTCTCCATTCACGAGGTATTAATTCTGTTTGAAAAATGCACATAGCTTACGTCGATTTTTTGTTCATATTTCATAATTCTGCACTTGAAAAAGTACCACTTTTTTATAAGCCCAAACTTAATTTTTTTTGAATTTAATGCAAATATAATAATATTCATAATTCTCCATTGCAACCGTAGTTTACATTATTTAATTCTTAACCACACCATTTCTATAATATACCTACTACAATGCATGTAGTTGCACTACATACAAACCGTAAAAAGAACAAAACAAAAAGACAATGGCCTAAGAACAATATAGCGCCAAACGCCGACAGTTACCCGCTATCGCTGCTATCATCAGCAGTTTATTAGACTGCGCACGAGTCGGTCACACCCGATGATTCCGATACAGATGTCCTATACCCGTTTCCCTCACTCCTATGAAAAACGGAGGGGTTGAGTGTTCTTGTCTCTTTCTTACGCACAACATGTGATTAATTCGAGAACACGTGCCGGAAGGTGCGTGTTTAAATATTCACGATGAATAACTTCGAATTATTAAACGGATCTCCGGTCAAATGGCTACGTGGCATGCAAATTATGTGACATAATGTATGAAAGTTTAATAATGTAAAGAAATATTAGAGCAATCAAACTGTTAATGATAGGAACTAAACATACTGCTGCGTGAAAAGAATAATTATGATGAATGTTTTGGTTAAAAAAAAAAAAAAATGTTGGATTTGTAAACCGAACCTTATTTTAATCCTAATCTGAAATGAATTACAAATTCGTCACTGATTTAAGATTCAATATAAAATTACTACGTTTGCTTAAAGGTCGTTGGTGTCAAATTGAAAATCTAGGATCAAAAATTCCAAAAAAGTACTCGTGATATATATTTACGTAGTTTCACTGCCTGTCAGTACGAGCATACACTTTATCTCTAAGAAAAAAAAACGTAAATTGTACTAACATACTTGCACACCGTGACGAGGGTGAGCAACGAAGCGATGCGCAAGAGCAACGGCCTGTGCAATACTTGCTGAGGCTTTCTTGCAAAACATGTATTTTGTTTGATATTGTTATAATCATAGATGTATCATTAAAACTATATAGCGTTTATATTATTTTGCTGATGGTCTTAGATAGCCGGTTGGTGTTTTGACATATTCCTATAAATCATAATCAGGCTGATAATAATTGATATGAATGTTCCCACTACTGGGACACAGGCCTCCTCTCTGTGAGAGGTAGTGGGCCGTAATCTATCCACGCGGGCCCAGTGCGGGTTGGTAGATGTCACATGTCTTCGAATTTTTGGTTCTAAGACATGCCGGTGAAGGTGAAAACGGTGAAGGAAAACATTGTGGGGAACGATGTTTTCCTTCACCGTTTTGAGAGCAGTGGTGATGAAATTATTTACACAAAGTAAAGCACCTGCTTTGGGTTCGAACCCACGACCTACAACTCGTAAGTCGGGGCCGTTACCACTGGACCACCACTGCTCTCTATTCCAATAAATATAATATAATTGTACAGCAGTGATAGCGTAGTAGTGTGACCGTCAGGCTGCTAAGTCATAGGTCTCAAGTTTAACCTAAGGCACGCTCCTCTGACTCTTCGAATTCTTGTGCGTATTGTATAAATCACTTTTTTCAAAAACTGTGAAGGAAAATATCGTGAGTGCCTGAGAGATATTTTTCGATGGCATAAAAACTCTGACACCAGGTCACAAATCCACACGAAAAATAGAATATAATTGTTCCTTCTAAGTATTACGAAGCTTATTAAGCTAAGTACTATTTAAAAGGGTTTCTAAACGATAATTATTCTTAGCGTGTCGATAGCAATCTAAATAGTGGCAGCGAGAATAGCGTTATCATTAGCACCCATTATCCATAAGTTTTTTTTTAATTTCCAGGTATCGGAGCATTCTAATTCTAAGTCTATTGATCCCCAAGAACACATGATTGATAAAATAAATACAAATGTAGCTAGATAGAAACTTCAAAAGTAATGGACATAATGTGATATAAACTGTCAAGTTACAAAATTAACTGTCAAAATTGTCAAATACCTAACCTACTTGACGCTGTCTTTTATATTAATCTCCTGTCTGCTCAAACAATAACACAGTTCTATCGACATATTGGAAATACAATTTTGACCTCTCAAATTCAA
Organism: Conistra vaccinii; assembly: GCA_948150665.1. Taxonomy (NCBI): domain Eukaryota; kingdom Metazoa; phylum Arthropoda; class Insecta; order Lepidoptera; family Noctuidae; genus Conistra; species Conistra vaccinii. The sequence continues at coordinate 4,333,890 of OX411324.1, forward strand.
GTCTCGATATCGCCACTTAAAGATATCATAATTTAATGTCAGTTTGGCATTGTGCCAAGCCCGTCTGCTATATTGCCTCTTATATCGCAATTTACTCATTTCTTGAGTCGAAAGTAGTCGAAACCTCTTGGTAAAAGTGACTTGGCAATTTCTTTAGGCCTTTGGCGACGTCCTAAGTGGGAAATTTTAAATCTTTGGCCTAAAAGGCTTTTTATTCTTTTCATAGCTGCGCCCCGCGGTTTCACCCGCAGAAATCTCGATACCGTAAGAATATTGGGGTAAAAAAAACAACGGGTTGCACTCCGGAAGTGCCGGCAGAAGTGAAAACTTGAACATTAAAGTTGTGAATTTTTGAATATTTTGGAATGGTTAGGGAATAATCTCGAACAAATTGCTTTATTTATTAATATAAAAGTACTATAATGTATGTGGTTATATACAATATTCATTAGTAGTAGTAGTATACTTATTTATTTTCAAAATATAGTCTAACAAAAATAAACAATTAATTTAAACACTTTTCACGAAGTATGTTTTGACACTTTTTTATCCATCAATACGGGTAAAATTTCTTACCTCGCAATCTTTACGTAATGTCAAAGACTATTTATTTTGATATTTAGTGTGTCGGTCGCTAGGCAACGGATCTTACGGTCACGTCCTGACGCGAGTTTAACATTTTTTACCAATCCCAAAAAAAGTGCACAACGCCGCTAAAGAAGTTTTCATCCTAAAAAATCCTATGTCCTAATCCATATCATGGTCTACCCATGTGCCAAATTTTATCCAAATCTGTTCAGCCGTTTTAGCGTGAAACCTAAAGTAGGTATTGAGTATCCTAACTAATATTAGTTTAAAGGGTGTTTCGCCACCAATCATTAGGTTTGTACCTATCGTTCGTATCTTTTAGATGGGTACTTAAGCTGTTGTAAGATTTTTAAAATAGAGAGACAAGCATATAAAATATCTTGCTTAATATTTTTCTAGGAGTCTTCTTCAACCCGTAGGTATTCAACCAAAGCTGAGAGGTCTCCTCCATTGTACGCCATTTTAGGGCTAAAAATACTAAACCCATTAACTCAGAAACATTCAATATAGAATTCATCTCAAAGTAACATCCAAAAAAATACTGCAAACATTTTTCTTTATTTACCTCTAAAAATATTCAACCAACACTGCCCAAATGTTGGCAACGACTGAAAAACAAAAAAAAACTCCTTTGACAATAGTCCTGTCATGTTAAATAGTATATTATGCAACTAATGAATAAAGGACGGATTTAAAGCGAGGGCCATAGATGAATCACGATCAAGTGAAGGATTCTAACGACTGAATCACGACCGTAGGGAGTGATTCATGATGATTGAATCGCGAGCGCAGCGAGTGATTCAAGTGTTAGAATCCTGAGCGACGCGAGTGATTCATGGCCCTCGATATAAATCCGTTTTATTCAAGAGTTGCATACTATACTTTATACCATGACTACGAGAAAAAGAAAGATGTAAGCGAAAATAGACATTTAATGAAGAAAAAAGGAAGGTTAACGTTCAGTAGTGGGAGCCCTCCTGGAGGGTTCACCTAGAGAGAGCCCTCGCCGAGGGCTCATTTTAATTGTAGGTTTTTTTAGCGAATACAGATTATAAACCGTAAAAATAAAATCTGATATATACTTTTACAAAACGTAATGCCGGCAACCCTCCCGGAGGTTTCACTTCCAACTACGAATAATAAAAGTCTTAGACTTCCAATATGTATGGCGGCATGGCGTATGAGTTCTATGAAAATGGGTGGTGTCGAAAGTGTTAAGGAGGTTGTATAGCATTGACATGGCGGTCGAATATATTGCCGTGTTCTAAATTCAAACACCAAAATAGTGATTAAAAGACCTTTTTATTCACTGTTTTCAGTGAATAAAATAAGCTTTTTAGAGGGGGAATGGTATAAAGTATATTTTTAATTTCTTTTGTGGACAATACTGAAGATAGTGTAATGAGTTCGTCTGTTGACAATAATGGTACAGGCTGTCACGGTTAGTAACTCAGATAATATAACGCTGGTGTATGCAATATGGCGGAGGGACGCAACTTTCTGCGATGTGCACACACCCCAATGAACTGACGACGAGTTCTAATAAAACTGTTTTGTTGGGAATGATGTAAGTGAAACCAATCTGACCCTTATTTTGTGTTCGTTGTGGGAATATTTTAAACAATATCCTTTGACTGTGATGTTTTGATTTGTAGAAAAGATTATGTCAATGATAGCGAAAAAATTCAAAAGGGAATTCGAAAGGGTCTGTCTTTTCGGTTAGCTGCCTCTGCCGTATCATATTCATTTCTGGTGCCGTGTAACTCGCGAATCTAAACTCAGGTAATCGAAAAACATTAATTACCTACCCAAGAGCTCTCTAATAAATAAAACAGAAGCAGCGGGAATTCAATATCTACCATACCAAAATAATTTAAAACCAAGTATTGCTCCAAAAGGACAGCATAATGTTTTCAAATATTATCGAGTCAAGGTCCCTAAAATTAATTTCTCAGTTGAGATTTATACAAATTACTCGGACCTTAATAAATTAATTCTCTAACTCCGTATAATTTCGTTAATACGGAGCAAAAACGGTTTCCAATAATAACAACGCTGAAATATTTGACGTAAAAACGGGCGAGGAGCTCAAAGGCATCCCCGGAATTGATAGGAAACCACGAAACAATATTCCGGTGGATTCCTCCGTCGATAATATGATGTTTCCGCTAGAACGGCAGCCTAATGCGTCCTCCCGGAATCCCTTCAATTTTGTGCCAGATTATTTTGGTTGAAAATAAAAATGCTTTATACAAATATCTGTGAAACTGATTTTCGTTAGCTTTTGTTCTGTTTGGGTTAAAGAATTGATCGTGGATATTGTTCGTACTGTTTTAATTTCCACTCGCGTAGTTGGCTCAGACAATAGAGCAGATAAAGAGTGCATTGAACGTGAACGATACTTTGTCTCTTTCTCTGTTTGGTTATTCAAAAGCTGTCCAATATTACTGTTATTGAACAAACAGTCACAAAAAAAGATCGTTTCATAAATTCCCGTGACAATCAATGAGCACAAAACTGCGTCAGTGAATAAAATAATTTAACCCGAATATGCTCCTAAAGTTAACGTCGAACATGACAGGTGCCTACCGCTCATCCGACCCAATTGGCTAGGTATTTATGAAACCCAGCGGGTCTGACCACTGGCGCGAGAAGGTCCCAAGGGTGCTGCGGCAAACTCCCCCGTTAATATTGATTCTGCCAATACCACGAAATGTTTTAATTTTTTGTCCTGCCTCATCGGAATTTAAGCCATTCGGGACACAGCCCAGTTATCATGTTCCGGGTCCCGGAGCATGTCGGGATAAATTGGGTATTTTCGTCAAAATTATTATCCATTGGATAACATGTGCGTGGATATCTAGAATTTGTTTGAGTGAAATATTGCATAATATTTCGACATGCTGAAACTAATTGGCTTCCAAAACTGCGATCGCTAACAATCTGGTACACCACCAAGTTTTGGCTCGTTTTCAGTTTATCTAAATAAAATACACAAGTTTGGTGTTTTTAGTTTAGTAGTCGTTTCACACAAATTCATATGTTAATTTGAGGATATAATGTAAGAAACCACCCAAAACCTAAAAGAATGTAAGTTATTATTTTTTTAAATTTTGAATGACCCATTAAACATCTGTTCCAGGTGTCCATTCAGTACGGATCATCAACATCCGAGTGCCTGACGTCATTCAGTATGGAACTAAAGACTCCGTCACACTGGACTGCGACTTCGTTACGAACAACGTCACGGGTCTTGTGGTCAAGTGGTTTTATATGGATAAGACGCAACCGGTGTACCAATGGATTCCACCGCAAAAACCTCAAGCTTTAGGAATTTTAAGAAATAAAGTAAGCAATGGTTACTGTTTTATTTTTAAACAGACTTAACTGTTGGTTTTATTTATGTATGTTACAAATATTTCCGACTTCAGTAAACTAATTTTATTGAAGGTTGTTTTTGTTCTTTTTACCTGATACGAATTTTGGAAAAAATATATACCTTCAGGACTCTTCAATGAATGACATAGTACACATCTCTGTATAATTCCTTTGATAAGACAAATAATAGAGCATTTTTCATTCAGGTAGATCTATCATACAGAGTGTCCCACAATCCATACACGCAGCATCGAGCTCTGCACATCACGTCTCCAGTTCCAGAGCTGACCGGCAACTACACCTGCGTGGTATCCACCTTCTTGGCTGAAGATGAGAAGACCAGGCCGATGACTATATTTGGTGAGTAGAACATTTTAGCTCTAACCATTCATTCATAGTAGCGTAAAGATATAATTCCGTAGCCGCAACCGCAGGCGGTAGTGGTAAGCGACGTCACGCCGCGACACGTCTAGTTTCTATGAATTTCTATGAAATACCTTCCGTTGCTAGCGAATCATCGTCGGTTTCATAGAAAAGGAACGGCGACACGTCGCCTGCTGCTGCCGCCTGAGGCACGGCTGTTCATAGCCTTCTTTTTGATAACTTTATGTTAGCTGCCAGCACTGCGTGGATCTTAGCAGAAATTTAGATAATTGGCGGTGGGTTGTCATAGCAGTGTGCTAACGAAAGATTCTAGCTCTGAATTTAAATCTTAACGGTCCATTGCAGAGCAAACGCCTTCCTTCCTTTTTTCCAGTTGCTTCTACTATTTCTTTTATCGTCGGTGGCTAATCGTTTAGATAAATCTCCTTCATTTTGTAGCTGGAAAAATTATTTACTAAATGATAGGTAAACTAGTAGTTCTACGAACAGTAGACCTCGCGAGCACTAACTTGTAATAGTTGAAACGGCCGATCCAATGGTAGAAATATAAAAGTGAGCTAGGAGATTCTGCTGATCACGCCAAAGATCCTCATCAGATCTTCACCAAACTTTTATAAGGGCTAACTTAAAGATACTTCATTTCAAATAAAAAAGAACCATCGAAATCGGATCACATAAGGCGGAGATATCCAATAGCACAATGTTTGGTCCTTTTTGGACAAAGTACCTGCCTCCAATCAAAATTCCCGACGTCAAAAATATTATATAAAGTCGTAAAACCTGTATACCAAGTTTCGTTCAGAACGTCTGTAAAATACGACCTGTATAATAATACCTGTACCAACTGACAGAGGAAAGCAAATTTTGCCAGACTTGAAGCAGAGACGCTTCTCTTGCTCGGTCAATAAAGTAGGGATCCGTCTCAAAAACAACAGTCAGTACGAGTATTTATACTAATGAGTTGACTACTATCAAGAAGATTCCAAAATCAATTCAAAAATAAACAATGAAAGTTCATCAATTGAAATCGAAGCAGGAAATGACTGCCTATTAATTATTGACAGTGCACAAATGAAATGCACCGTACGTACATAATAACGAGGCGGCCGCCACTGGCCGCAGTACAATGAGCTTTGTGTTGAGACTAAACGGAAATTACTCTGTGGAAGTTTATCTGCAGGTGCATCCAGAGAACGTTATGGTATAGTTTGTTGCAGGTTTTAGTTGCTTATTTTGGGGGTTAGGGACGACTTAACCATTGACTAATTTTTGTTTTGAATATTATGCCATGCTGTTTTAGTATCATGATTAATTTACCAAAAATATTTTATTATTGGAGCAGTGGTGGCCCAGTGGTAACGGCCCCGACTTACGAATTGTAGTTCAAGGGTTCGAACCTAGACAGGCGCTTTACATTGTGTAAATAATTTCAAAACGGTAAAGGAAAACATCGTGAGGAAATGTTCTAAAACCAAAAATTCGAAGACATGTGACATCTACCAACCCGCACTGGGCCCACGTGGTGGATCACGGCTCACACCCTCTCTCATAGAGTGGAGGCCTATGTCCCAGCAGTGGGAGCGTTATAGGCTAAAATTATAATAGTTTTTATTATTTACCATAATTTTACTATCATTTATAGTAAGTATGAATGCTAAGCAAAATAATCTCTGGTCTCCTTTGTAGTCAAAGTTTGCACACAATCTGAGCTTAAAGACAAGTAGGTATAAAGTTTCGTTCAGTTTTTTCGTCTGTTCTTGCCCATTCGCCACAGGGATGCCAAAAAACATTTTAATGTAATTTAACAGAAAAACTTATCCACGAAAAAAACATCAGCTCTCCGAGATAATGAATTATTCGTAAAACTCATTAATTCTGCGCATAATTCATACATACCAATGTTATAGTTCCGAATACTAAAAAGACGATAAAATATACAACAAAAGTAAAACAAATTCTGTCTATCTTCTAAAACTTTTCATATTTCATTCTGAAATGATTTGTTCTTTGTATTCTGTTAGAACAGTAATGGAAATTACATCTGGTTCAAGAAAAATAATGAAATGAAAATGCGTTCGTCTAGAAAATTCTGAAAACTTCCTGTAGTAAAATTTCCTTGCGAAACTACGGGTTTTTAATAAAAGCTAACTTTAAGTGTATTACGAAGAAGGTACGGTGGACTAAAAGTCAAAGAAAGCAAGCTAATGGAATACAAATGGCTGTTTTGCTTATATTAGAAAATCCATCAATATTTGAAGCAACAGTACGTACCTACTGTGTCCAACGTATTTATAATGAACTGGAAGAGACTTGGGTTGGGAGCCTTACAGACGGAAATTAACTAGAGTTGTACTTAAATACTACAGTGTTAATGGAATGACTTTCTACTAAAGAATTATGTTGAAAGAGATAAGCCACTTTATCACTTTACATGGGTGTCCTTACATTTCAACCACATATTTAGAGTAACGACCAGCCTGCATCATATTCCTTTTGTTGACTAACATTTTGTTTCTATCTAGGTATCTACGTATATAATCTGGGGGCAAGGTAATGCCTATATAGGTAAAGCTACTTTTTCTCGAAGCACTTCTTCGTTTTTTGAACCCTCATAACTTGCTTTTCGCTTATACCAGATAAACAAAATTCTCGGAATATGATGTCAATAGTGGACTTATTAAACATATAAAGTTTCAATTACATAGATAGCTATCAGATCTCATGTAGAGCCAAGCTTCTAACTCTACACGCCTTAACTCTACAAGCCCTAAAAAATTAAGACCAAAAGTTGTAACGACACTTTTTGTTTTCTAATTAAAGCAAAAAAGGCTAAAAATCTTTATATACTAGATGGATCTGTATTAATATATAATATGCAGCTAAAAGAACTTCGTTCCCACCGGGTGTCCCACGACCCCTCCCGACTTTTTTTTGTATCGTTACATATAAAAATAATTGTTTGAGAAAACATAAAGCTCATGGTCTTATAAGAGTCACTGTAGTGTACATAGTAGTAAATAGAATAGAATAGAAGAGAATTTTCTTTATTTCGGACACAAATATTCATATAGTGTTAGTAACATACAAGAATTAACTTATTGCCTAAATCAACCTCCGCACAAACTGCTGTACAATCGGAGAGCCGAAGCTCTTGGCTACAGTTTTCAGGATGCTGTTCCGACTGCCCTCACACTTCTCAGTAGCGACGCAGGTTAAAAAAAAAAAAACAACGTTTTTTTGTTTAAATTAATGCCTATATGTATAAAAGCACGCTTTTGAATTTTCAACTTTCGGCACCGATCCGAGCGATAAAAATCCAACAGCGTGAATTTATTTCGACATTCATATAGGTGTCGTCGAGTCTTAGTGAAAAGGGCATATGGCATTTATACTACCTTCTCTTAAAAGCATTGCTAATCCTAAAACTTCAGCTCCAATCCTTTTCCATACAACCTTATTCCTTGTACAATAGGAGCAGTATCCATTACCGTTCGCGTGATCATAGACGGTAGATATTGTGTTCCTAAAATATAGTCTTTCGCGAGTAAACTCTACAGTCCGATGACATTTCCAATAAAGACTGATGGGGTAACAGTGACTGTAAAAGCTTTAATCCAGCTACAAAGTTATTTTTCAATAATCATTTATCTTTTTTATGGTTCCGCACCTCAAAAGTATAAAATGCAACTCTTATAGGACTCTCTCCCTCACTTCGTTGTCCGTCTGTCTATCTATCAAGACCCTTTTTCTCAGGATTACGTGGAGGTATCAAGTTGAAATTTTTATCAAATAAGTATGTAGGTCTACAATCCCTTGGAGCTTTAAAAAATCAAGCTTCTAAGTCAACGCAAGAACACAATACGCCCATTTATGTGAAATATTTGGATACTCGCAAATAAATCAAGCGGGCGGGCAGGCGAAGCGAACGAACATCGTTTCACCTCTTTACATACTTCGGTTCACACCGCGAGCTACCGATATTTCGCGTAGTTTGTATAGTTTCCTTCGTTCGTTTCCTTCGTTCGCTTCGCCCGCCCGCCCGCTAGCTGGCGGTGTGGCCTGCGCTTTAGGGTACTTCCAGCTGACGCAGAATCATGAAAAACAAGAAACAAGGTCTTACAGCACAAGGAAAAAGTCCGAAAATTGAAAATGACTTCTTGTCGGGCTGGAAATTCTCAGTAGCAGCCCGGAGTCTGGATTTGTGCCCGGTTGTTGGCAATAGGCTCGCCCCCTATTAAATGGGACTGCACATTAATTGCCGTAATATTAGACAGAGGTGTACTATAGGCACACCTCTGCCTAACCCGTTATGTGTTCTTTGCAGACTGTACATGTTTTGTTTATTGACCTATTTGAGTAGATGTGTGTGTGTGTGTGTATTTGTTTATTTTATTTTTTAAAGGCAGTGTATAGAGGGCCGATAAGGGCACTCAATCTCCGCAGTTTATTAAGTACCGTTAACGTCACTCTATCTCAGCAGTGTATTAAGTGCCGTCAGTTTGCGACATACTAGTGACGTGAACTGAATGTTTTTAGAAATAATAAGGTTATAAAAATGAGGTATTATTCAAAACGCAACGGGTAATATAGTACAGTACGACAGGGAACCACCACAAAACACATGTTTAAAACCACACCATGCATGCAACATATTATAGCATGTAAGCAAGCATGCAGCATGCAAGCGATGATGCAACATGCAGCAGGTATGGTTTCCGTCACGGCTCCGGTCTGCGGGGTCCCAGCGGTCCCACGCGAGCTTATCGTCGCAGATGGTTTAAAACTCTAGGGGTAGGGCAGACAAGACTGCGTGGAGTCGGATTTACAGCGATTCGTTTCTGTCACTAAAACCAAATTTTTAGCAAATGTTTTAGAACTAACAATTTAATTATAAATGAACATTCGGACTAATACACATTATAAAACGCAAACGTGGACTAACCTCAACAATCAAACAAAATAACAAATGACAATGACAATGACATTGACAATACAATGCTTACGGCACTCTAGCCGGGCCGAGGCAGCGCTACTAGTATGCCGCATTAAAGGCACTTTATCCGCGGCGGATAGAGGGCCGTTAACGGTCCTCTATACACTTCGTTTTTTAAATTCAAGAATGAGTGATAGAATGAAACTGAATAGTAAGGCAGTAAAAAATGAAACAAAATTATATAAGGTTTTAATATTTTTCGTTTGTCAATGAAACTCAAAAATACATTTCATAATCCTATTTGATTGGATCCTATCGATGAAAAATTTTATATCAATTTTATGTCACGTATCCATTTGTAGGTGTTTTTTCATCGCATTTATTATTCAAATCACAAATCTGGTATAAAATTGAATTCAATTTGATGTTTTTACAAATCCTGCTAAATAAATAACGAGTTCGCTATTAGCGATCTTTCCGGATGACAATATTCAATCATGTTCAGTACGGTCTGCAATGAAAGTAAAAAAAAAACATAATTTTAAAATAATTATGTTTCGTTGCAGACCATATCTACATGATTTATTTCGCAGAAATATTTGGATGTTATTGTCAGAGATTACAATATTATTTGACCTGAAAAGAAGATTTTTCACGACATCTTTTTCTGTGGGTGTTCGGAATACCTCTGCCTAACACTTCGGGGAAAACAAGCGTGCTGTTAAAATTATTATGTTATCTTTTTCAAGCTTCTGTAGATTTAATAGAATATAAAAGAATACAATAAACATTTTTTATGGCATTGTAGCGGTTACACCGCTACACACCGCCGGACAGGTCCACTCAAATCTGTGTGGTTCTTTACTCAAAAGACCATTTCAGACACTTCGACCTCTAAAGAGACTGCGACCTCTGAGTTTGTTTCGGCCTTTCTTCTCAGAGTAGTCAGTTAGGAAACGCCGACCTTATTTAGCTTATTTTTAATATTTTTTAATACGACGTGTAAAAGTGATTCCGATATCCTATTTACAGAATAAACAATTTCATTTCATTTCATTTCATACGAACTACGCAGCAAACACATGACGTCACTCAAATCCTGCATCGCGCAGTTAGAGTTTAACGCGCGAACGACATAGATAAGACTATCCGAAATCAACTTACGGGCAGTTGACCGCCAGACACAACACCCGTCTGGCCGGAGGATCCTCCCTTTTCAATAGTGGATGAGTGAATCATCACACACACCTCATAACACCAAAGCTTAAATGTACTACGGTAGATCCAACACAGTTAAGAATGCCAACGCGGCATTCGATCTCTATGAGTCTCTACAGCTACATTTAGAATTTATGACGCACGACATAAAAAATCGGAGTTATTAATTTGGATTAATTTGTTTCACAGTGCCAGAGACAAAGTTCGACATGATTCAAGACCGGTTGGACGACAAATACTTAAACATTATCTGCTCCGTCGAAGGTGTCTTTCCAAAACCAGAGCTGGTCATCTTAGCAGGAAATAGGTAAGGTTTTTCAAATGTATTTAAGTTTTGTAAAAACAGATACCTACTACACATACTAAGTATCCGGCTCGAAGGACCAACATCATCATCTGCTTAGCCTTTTCCCAACTATGTTGGCTTCCAGTCTAACCGGATGCAGCTAAATATCAGTATTTTACATGGATTTTCAAAGAACCAACATGAGACGCCAATAATAATGAGCACTATTATGCATCATCAATAGAATTTAGATATTAGTTAAGTTTTACTTAGTTAACAACTATTCATGAATTACAGCCATAATTACAACAAAAAAACCGGTCCAGAGCGAGTCGGACTCGCGCTCCGAGGGTTCCGTAAGGAGCTTCATTCGTATAGGTACCTAAATAGTTCTGTGCCCAGAAACTATGTCCTCTAAATTTTATGAGCGCATACAACTCATAGGACTATCTTGATTGGCGTCAACTATGTATGTATGACACCCTTTAATTTTTTAAATGTTGGTACTTACAAGTTTTCGCAAAAATCTAAATTGGTCTTTTTATCGTGTTGATTCAGGACCTTGATTTTTATACACCTAATAGAGACTATAGATTTCATTATCTAGAATAAATTTCAACTTGCTAGGTCCATCCGTTCCTGAGAAAATAGGTGGTGACACACGGACGGACAAGAGAGTGTGTTATAAGGGTTCCTTTTTTACCTTTTCTCAAAAGGCAAAAAAGAAACCCTTATAATATCACTCTCTTGTACGGAATCCTAAAAAACATCAAAATTTAACCTCAATTCAAAATTCAAAAAATTCAAAATTCAAAATACAAAAGTCATTTATTCAAACTAGGCTGAGAATCAGCACTTTTCGAACGTCAAAATTACATAAGACAGTCCCCCAAAAACCCGCCCTTCACCACTTCCTAGTGCTTTTGCTGGAGAGAAGAAGTGGCGCAACAAACTCCCCAGCAGCACAGCTGTCTGTTCAGTTAGAAAAAAAAAACTTGATTCTAATAGTATGCAAATAATTAATAAATTCATAATGGGGTATTGTCTCAGCCAAATTCAGATCTATAGAACAAATACCCGATAAGCTTTAGCAAAAACCCATCAGCAATCAATCACAAGATACAACCAATAGGACGAACAGCAAACCGCTGTATCCAATGCAGGTCTCACAAATCGATGGGAAGGATCAAAACTCAAAGCTCACTGAACATAGCTGTTATACGTCGACATCGACGTCGCGCGGCTTGAGTTACGATGTCATGCTAAATTGAACCTCTAGTGCTGCTTACTGGCTGATAGGTTTATGTGTAGCTGCAGATCTTCTGTGTCGGAATAGTATGCGATTGTGCCAAAAAGTATTCACACTTGAATGAATATTTTGCCTTGAGGTGCTGATTGTTCAGGCTTTACAAAAGGCCTTCAAAAAGTGGCAATATTTTATATTTTTTTAACAATGGCAACATCGCCATCGCTGTCAGTGAAGTTGTGAGTTTTATTTTTTATTTATATTCATAATTGGAATTTGTACTTTCCCGCCAATACCCAAAAGAAAAGCCTTGTTGTAAAATCGTCGTAAAATAAATAATCTTTTATACTGCAATCAACACCTTTATTTGCACCATTATATCCAAAGATATAACACTGATAGACTTGAGCATTCACTTGTAATGAGCATTCTAGCGACTGTTACATTTCAGAAAAATAAACGGAAGCGTTTTAGCGAGCATTCTAGTGAGCGTTCTAGCGAGCATTTTAGCGAAAGGACAGTAAAGTTTCAAACTTTTTGCCGAGCCAAACCATTCTGTCATTTTCCCGTTTCCATTTTCGTGAAGAATGTTTGCAAATTGACCACCAACTTAAATTGTGCGTATTTATTATAATTATAATTTGCATAACAATTAATTTTCCGAACTCTACATCGTAGGAGCGGTACTTGAAAATGGTTAAAATCTATTTTTGGTTACATACATACACAAACTCCCGCCTTCGTCCCATGAGGGGGTAGGCAGAAACTACAAAACGCCACCTGTTACGGTCCTTACATACTCCTTTTGCCTCATTTACGTTCATACATCTGGTGATACACGCACTCCGCTCTGGTTACGAGTACTACTCACCTGACCTTTCTGGAGAACATCACCAACAAGGTCACTTTATGAACTTCTAAGACGTTCCCCTCACTTTTTGGTTACAATGATCAAAAACGATTTCTTGACTTTGAGATTCGATCGAAACAAGATTTTGAACGTTTTAAGTATTAGTTGTCCCTTGGTTTTAGGTGCCCGAGATGAATTTCTGAAATTTATTCTCATAACGATTTATCCATTCAAGTGCGAAACACTTCACCTTGTTATGACGGTATTTTAAATCTAGTCTGTCAGTCTAGACGCTATTGACTATGTAAATCAGAATTCAGATCAATCATACAATATTATGGATCACCTCTACGAATCTCTGTAACAAACAAACAAATAAAAGTTTTCATTAGTAAATGTAAAAAGGGTACCTTTTTCGTAATAAAAAAAGACTAAATAGAAAATCATTTCCAATATGATATAGTAGAAAACAAATTCCAATGAATTGCTTGGAATGGGCACAATGGCTGAAACTTCCGGACGTCCGATTGGTTCGTGAATAATACCGGATACGATCACTTGAACGTTCCTCAATCTTGAAACATAAGGCGGGATATTGCTACAGAACACGGCTTGTTTGAGTATTGCCTGCTTGACAAAAATTATGTTTAATAGATAGTAGGATGTGCTTGTTGTTGAATTTACTCCTGATTTTTGCAGACTTCGTAGATATCGTATGTGACTTGTTGTTACTATACATCGCCAAAGTAAGATGGATAGATTGTCTGAAACATGACACTCTTTGAAAGCAGGGGAGTTTGTTGCGCCACTTCTTCTTCCCAGGTAAAGTAGGTACTAGGAAGAAGGTGGTAAAGTTTTGACTTTCGAAAAGTGCTGATTCTCAGCCTAGTTTGAATAAATGATTTTTGAATTAGAATTTTGAAAGGGGGCGACATGAGCGAAAACCGTTATGATTATGAATTGGAATAAGGTCAGGAGAATGATGATGAATGAATCTAAAAAGTACCATGACTTGTTTTTAAATTTATTAACTTAAAAACTCTCTAATAGTAGGTAAGGGTTGATGATAAAATCGATTTCGGTAATACACGTAACGATTCGTAACATGTCATGTGAATTAACTAAATTTTATTTATTTTTTTGCTTTTTGAAAACAGTCGACGACTTCTGCATTAATTATTGAATGGATCTGCATTTGCAGACGAATTCAATTATTAAAATTCATCCAACGTCCTCATCCAAAACCTCCCTCCGTATATTCTCCGCCTTAGAATTTTAGACTGAATAATTTGGATGCTCCGCGAAAGTTGGCTAACAACCCCGACATCGTGCTCGCGATCACATACCCACCCGGGTGGATTTAGTTTGTCGTACTGGTATTACCCCCATTCTGTAATCCTGGTACTACGGAGTCGTATGAAGGGAAGTAGGGAACTTAAATAGGGAAGTAGTCTTTAATCTTCGTGTGCTTTCTCTGCGTTTGATGTTTTATTTTCTTGTTGAAATGCTAATCTCGAAGTTGAGGAATAATTCTGTATTTTTTTTTGGGTAGTGTAGTCTTTGGTCCGTATCTTGTTGAACATAATATTGGTAGACATCAGTGCAGCTTTTGATTAGTTAAGAGACTGAAGTTACCTTCTGACTACTCCACCATTCTTACCAAAATATGCAACAAGAGCAGCTAGCAACATATTTCCTAGGAGACTATTTTCCAATGTAATCTATATAGAATCACATCATTACATATATTAGCCAATTGACGTGCGTCCGATCCCTTGAAAGGCTGAATACCCAATCAATGTTGATACTACAGCAAGTATGTGGTACTGAGGACGCACAAAACAGACGTTTCACATACTAAACCAAACAATGAAATCTGTCCACAGGCCGCTGAACGCGAAGTCGTCGATCAAAGTCATCGAGGGCCGCTACACAGCCTTAACGAGTTCAGTCGTGAAGATAGACGCGTTGCCTCCAACTGTGGAGATTCTCTGCGACATGCAGGTCCCGCTTGCCAACTATTATAGCAGGAAGAGGGATATCTTTTACAGAGGTAAGTTTTTATTCAAATACATATTATCATCATGACATGTCACACCTCGGGGACTGCATCATTGGTCTTGTAGCCACAAGTGTGACTGCTAATCATGAGGTCCTGGGTTCAAACTGTTCTTGACTTGTTGTTGGGACTTAAGACGCCGATATATTCCAGTGGTCTTAACTGTTTCGTTACCTTGGGTGTCTGTGATGAGCTCACGCAACGCGTCGTACGTCCACCCAGTAATAAGACTCGCCCATCAAGGAACGCTTGTCCCAAATTAGACGCAATATTAATTTATTATACATAAATCATAAGGTATTTTAATGAAACGTATACTTTTAAAGATAAATAAATAAATTATTTTTTAAATGGTGAAGGTTTCAGATATCAGTTTTTATCCGCGTTAGACATAACTTTACAAATTAATTATACTATGTAATAAAAACATAATCTAATATATTCACAGATTAAGTTATAAAGAAAATGCTCTTATTTAACATATATTTTTTCCAAATCATTAACACTACGGTACTCGTTTAGACGTGCTCCTCAATATAAAATCATTAAAAGTCGGTTATTGTCGCCTTAAATAATATAAATAATGAAACGTGGGTGTACGATACACCTTAAGGCGTTTGGCACCGTTTGTGCACGTAAACCTAAAAAATTTCGTGTATAAAAAAGTGTGGTTAAGGTATTTAGATAGTACAGCAGTTTCGTTCTAACTGCCATGAAACAGTTAATGAACAAAGAAAGAACTGTTGGAATTTATTTTTATTATTAGTAAACATATACTATTAGTGAAGCCCTGCGATTTATTAGGCAGTTATTCAAAGAAACCACATTCCAAGAATAGCCGAAATATAGCCGAAAAATAAGCTTTCGATCATGAAAAGCGAAGCCCGCTCAATCATCATTTAGATAACAAGTCTATTATTATGGAAGTAAAATTCTAGTTATAATAATATTGCCAATATTATTATAACTACTCTCATCTGAGACTGATTATTCACTGAGTTCCCTGAATATTTTGTATAGGCTTATTCTGAGAAATCCATACGTTCATCCATATAAAAAAGATTACATTTATATCCATATAACTTGGCAACAGAAAGTCCTATAATTGGCTTCTATAGGTAATCACAAAAGACTTTTTTCATCCAGAGATTATTGTGAGAAAGATTATATTTTAATAGAATTAAGAATTTGGTGATATCCTTCAGAAAGGTCAGGCGCTCGTGTAACTACAGTCCGGCCGTCGATGTCAGTTTCATACTAATGAATATGTGTTTTGCGAATTTGATCCTTATTACTACTAGAAATTGTCCAACTGACAGGTCTCAGAAACGCATTCTCTCAACGGCCGGACTGTAGAAATATGAAAACGAGTTGAGTGCCACAAGGATCTTTTGGCGCGGCGCTAGTGTCTACGCCATTGTATCAAATTGCATTTAAAAAAGTAGTTCCACAATTTTCCGCCGAACTTAAGTAGTGGACCGAACTCTAAACATATGTGAACATGTGACGATCGATGTGTTTTGACAAAATAGCTCTCCTCCTATTACATGGGACTTAAAACATAACTGGTGAAATGTGAATGTACTACAGATACACCTCTGCCCAACCGTTCGGGGAAAGAAGGCGTGATGTTAATTATTGTATTTTTTTTTTAACAGATCCGCCTTCTCCTACCACTGATACACCATATTTAGAACAAGTGGCACCTGATTCTGGTAAGACTATCTAATACCTTTAAACGAGCAATTCTTGTATAGGTACCTATATATAATAATCGAGGGGAACCCAATTTAAGCAGGCGCTTTACTTTGTGTAAATAATTTCATCAAAACTGCCCTCAAAACGGTGAAGGAAAACATCGTGAGGAAACCGACATGTCGTAGAACCAAAAATTCGAAGTCATGTGACATCTACCAATCCGCACTGGGCCCGCGTGGTAGATTACAGCCCACTCCCTCTCCCTCACAGAGAGGAGGCTGTGTCCCAGCAGTGGGAACATTAATAGGCTGATTATGATGTGATAATTATGATGATATATACTCGTAATCTGAATCTCGGAAACGGCTCCAACGATTTCGATGAAAGTTGCAATTTGGGGTTTAAAAATCGAATAAAAATCGTTTTCTTTATTTTCACAGCCTCGGAAATCTGATAAAACGTTGGTGCTACCTGGACGATATGTTTATATTTTCACCCGAGCAGAGCTCGGTTGACCAGATATTTTATTGTAATATGATCAAGACTGTCTAAAATAAGCTTATATTGAATTTGTTTTAAAAAAACAAAGTAATACACTATTAAAGTACCTGTACCTGCCTGTGCCTATAATTCTCTCTTTATTTATATTTTTTTTTATATTGCTATATGGAATCATAAACAACATAATACAATCAAGTACGTGTTGTTATCTCACTCTGGTGAAACCGTATATAAAAAATGTCATCTGGGTGGAAGCTGGGTTGACAGTCCATTGTCCAAGGTGCACCGGACGTACCTATATTTAAAAAAAACGTTTTACTTATTAAAAGTTAGTTTTAAGAACTAGTCCTTATTTTATAAGTGTTATTTATTTGCCAATTTTTTGTTTCAGGTCACCACATTATGTCAACTTCAGCGCTGGTGATCGCATCCATAGTCACCAGTTTACTCAGATTGCAGGCGACTTGACAGAAGTTAGATAAATAAGAAATTATGTAAAAAAATACTTCATAGGCCTTGTCCTAATAAAAAGCAATCGTCGCGCCAATACGTGATCTTGGCGATTATTTGTCACCAGTTTGTTCGGATAACCCGAACGGGCTTTCTGCCATGCATTCGTGTTTGCCGAGCAAAATGAACTCGATGATCGCTTATATTAGGACACGGCCATATTTTTATGATATTTGTATATGTGCAAAATATAATTTTAAATGCGGTGTGTGCAGATTATCTTTATGAATATGTAGAGTAAATGCCAATTGTCTATCGTTACTCGGTTTTTTTTTGTAAAGTAAAAGTTCTGCTAATATATTTCACAATAAAATATTTGCAAAGAGTTCACATAATTTTAATACATTTTTGAGTAATAAATATTTTTATTGAATTGTAAATATTTCATAATGATCCAATTATTTATATTTTATTCATGTTTAATCAATCATGCTTGATCAATCGGGGATCTTTGACAGTCGTTACGAGTTGTCAGAAGCCCGAGAGTCTGACACGTCATACCAAGGGGTATCATTTTACCCAGCTATTGGGTTGTGGCGGTCAGATAGGCAGTCGCTCCATGTAAAATACTGGTATTCAGCTGCATCCAGTTAGACTGGAAGCCGACCCCAACATAGTTGAGAAAAGGATAGGTAGATGATGAATCAATCATGCTTGAATAAATATATTATTCATTATTCAAAATATTTTCAGATAGTATTTCATACTAACATTTATTGTAAATAATAAAAATTGGGTCTTGTTTCTACAATCCAAAGGACTATTACTACTACTTGTACTTGTATAAACATAAGGAGAAAATAAAGAGCTCCGTCAAATTATATGAATTCTGTATCTAGTGTAATAACTGAATGCATAATTATGAACTTTGTTCTGCCAAAATTAGCCATTACTTTAGTTATTGGCGTCAAACAAATCCACTATTCCAAATATGTAATAATATATATATATATATAAATAATATATAATTATGACTTCTCATCAAAATCAGTCCATAATCAGCATAATTTATCCAAAATGTTAACAATAAAGTATTACATTGGTAAAATGTTTTTTTGAAATTTGGGTTGGTTCGTTTTGGCAGATCAAAACTCATTAGTAGACTATAGATAAGAATGTAATAATTTAAAACTTATCGATCGTTTATAGTTGTAAAAGTAGGTATATTATCTATTTTTAGAAATGTTTTGAACATTCCAAAGATAAGTTTTGTCTAGTCTTAAAATAAACTAAATATACAATTTATTTTGAGTTTCACTTATTTCAGACCTCCACGAAGACTATTTTTGGGATAATTTAGAATAACTGCAATTTCGTTCTTTTTGGTTCATACGTCAGGAAATCAAGGCGCAAATTAATTAAAAAAAAAAACAAACTAGCAACCAAACCAACCAACAAACAGTTGCAACAACCGAGCAGTGTAGGTGAAGGCTAACGATAGAAAGAAGCTGGTGATGAGTTACACCACCATCCATCGCTGTGATTACAAATTTTGAGTAGAGAAGAAAATAAAAATTAAAAAGTTTAAGAATCCTGGTGAAGTTTTATTTTTAATAAAAATATAGGCTCGATCAAAAAGTCGCCAATCCACCTTGAGCAAGCGTGGTAATTCTAAAATGCTCTTCGAAGCTCTTGCCTTCTCTGCAAGGCCAATAATACCAGCCTGAACGTATCCCACTGCTTGCACTGCTTACAGTGGGATACGTTTTTTTTTTGTTCGTTCATTATTCAAAAAGTACGAAAACGTTTCTACAGTTCCCATGTTACTCGACAAGAACCGCGCAACAACATCGATTCACATAAAGCTTTAGAGCTTACAAGCTTACCAACATATGTATACAGGATCGATTCCCACTTTTAAAACCACCATCAAATTCGATTTGCTTCCATCCATTAAATATAGGTTGAAACTGAAGCGGTCGTGGTTTTGTATACAAACGGACCGGCTGTTGTGTGAATATCACTTCTCGCTAAACTAACAAATATTACAAATACTACACTGGAATATTTGCAACATTTGGAACATGTCCTAGCATTTATTTTTAATTTAATAACATACTGTGTAAAACACGTCCTTTTATACATTGAGGAACTTAAACTTAAGATATAAGGCCATAATGTGTAGTGCCTGCAAGTACAATAAACAGTGTACCTAGTCCTAAGGGGAAACCGTGGCCCCCGTCTAGGCAAGGGAAGGAACACGGGTGGGTTTTAGTCAGTAAAAGTCTGACACGCCCTTCCAGAGCTCCGCCCAGAGCGGGAGAAGTCATTTGATGATTTCCCACACAAAAAAAAAAAAAATACTAGCAACATCAAGATTGAACGGGGCACCGGTCGTACTTAAAAGACACTGGCACAGGAGCGCGGACATTTTTTGAATGGGACTGTGAATGATTAAATGATTAAGAATAAGAATAAGGAGAAGAATAATTTAAATATTTAAAAATATACAGATATTGAAATAATGTGCATAGAATAAAGTGTATTATACACTTTATTCTATGATCAGATGTTGAACATCTGTGTCTTAGCTAGCTACAAAATATCTGTATTTCAGACATTAGTGCCCTTTTCCTGTTGGAGGCGACTCTCAGAAAATACCTCTGTTTGACCTCTATACTCATAGTACATTCGATCAAAGAGTTATAATAATAATCATAATTTATTTTTAAAAGTGTTTAATATTTTGTATTCTCATATTTAAAAATATAATTTATATGTAAGTAGTGTAATAAAGGAGATAATAATAAACCATTTATTTCAGGCGACACAGGCCCACAGAAAAATAGCTTTACCTAAACATACATAATATATTTTTAGTATAAAGAAAACTTGTGGTAATAAATAAGTTAAGACCTGTGTAAGTAGCACTTCGCGTTGCACTAGCTCAACTTTGTGCTGTCCTGTGTTACGTGTCTGCGGAAGCGACGGAACACCACGTCTTGAGGCCAAAAGTCTTCTTCCAGACGAGGGAGAGATAACAATTCGGTATACGCACCACGAAAACCTGTACGTTGACGTTGCAATGTTGTTAAACCTAGAGTATCCAATTTAAATCCACAGAATTAGAACTATGTATTCACAATGGACGAGAACAATCCTCCCACATAACATACTGCGACCTCGTTAAAAGTTCAGCAACTAGAACAGACATGAAATATTTTGATAAAATTTATATGGGAGATGTACCGCAGGCCTTCAGTGGTAAAAAACCAGTATAAGTTGGCCTCGTATTCTATATTGAAACTCCGTACTAAGCTAGGCCAGCTCATGGTCAAAGTGTTAAAGCTCCCGTAGTAACCCGTGACGCGACGGACGGCACGACGTGACACCGACCGGGCGACCGGCAGAACAATTTTTGTGAAGTTTTCATGGAAATGGTTCCACCAGAGTCACGTCCCGCCTGTCTGTGGGAGTCCTTAAGAGTCCCCGAAACGATCGATTGCAATTGTCAATTTTTACGTGTTGATAAATGAAAATGAAAATATTTTATTTCACATAAACCTACATAGGCACTCATGAAACGTGAGAACCTAGATGCACGGTTCCAATTGATCGTTGTTTAGTATGGATAAGAGCAGCTTTCACAATTATTTTAATTATTATTAATGCCTATGGCATTAAGTCCGCCTCTGTACATTTCTGTGCTTGAAGTATTAAATAAATAAATAAATAAATAAATAAATATTTTTTAAAACAGTGAATGCACTCTTATTGAGACACCCATTAAGTCACTCATATCACCAAACAACCAACCAAACTTTTTAGCAAACATTTTTCTCCAACGCATTTATCTTAGCAAGCTTACACTTTTCATAACAGTAATTGGCAGAGGTATGGGAAAGCGTAGAACGTTATTTCCCACGCCGCACGTTGTGGGCCAGTGACGTTTTTTTTCACCCAATCCAATCCTTTTGGACGCAATACACTCCCGTGTGAATTGGATGCGCCCGGCCACCTGCTAGGCCTGATAGGTCCGCATCAATTCTGATGGCCACATATTGTATCGAATATTTGAAATTGGATGCTAACATGACACCGATACTTTTAACGGGTTTGGTGTGAAAATATTGAAAGGGCTGATAAAATTAGTACGCGTCATCTGCCTTCATGAATGATGTCGTTTCTATCCATAGATAATACACTTAAGAGCGCGCTAACATAAACAAAAACTGGGAGCTTTTTGTTACGTAAATAGTCTTATCGTTAATGGTTCAAAGGATTTTTTATAATCCTTAGAATTTTTGTAAGCGAACGCTAGTATTGATAAATAAACATTCTTATCAGGAATTCCTTTGTTCATTGTTTTGATGATTTATAATAAAACTACTGGTTCGATTCACATGAAATTTCGCAGGATATATTATGAATACATATACTATCGGTCAAAACCATTTTTTATGGACAAACACAATAAATAAAAACACCAATAATTAAAAAAGTTCAACAAATAGGTATCCGTATCATTACGTAACATTACTTAGTTGAAAACTAACTTGTAGTTAGTGTAGTTGTGTATGTATGAATTTTTATACAATCTTTTGCCTGTCTAAACCCATATTTAAATGAAAAACCTGTGCAAAACTCTTTGTATTTTGATATCTTTGAAAAAGAGAAAACATTCATTGTCATTTTTGATGGAAACCGTCATTAATTTATAAAAACACTTTTTCGATTGTTAGTGAAGTTTGTACGAGTACCTACGCAAGATGTGAGAAGAAAGGAAATAAATACGAAAAAAAACCAATATGGTCCACTGCATTCACAACTTAAAAAAAAAATGAGTTCAATCCTACATAGGATTGGAAGTTTAGCGCAATGTAAAGATGTTGTGCGTTCTTATGCAAACAGGGTCTTCTTGGGCCATGGAAACGAAACTAAAAGCAGTCCCTACCACATTCCTTATCAGGTGCAGTGGCAGTGGTCCGAATTTAATGTCTATCCTCGGTATGACCAGTGTAAGTTAAAAAAAACCACCGTCTATGAATATTAATATTTATTGCTAGCAATTTGACCCGTGTCCTACCCACACGGGCACATTGCTCGCAGAACAGATGGCCGATGGGGCCAAAAGTATCTAGAGTGGTGACCGCATACCAGAAGGCGTGGCTTTGGAAGGCCCACATCCACACCACACATGGACTGATGGCCTTGTGAAGGCCGCATGAATCCGCTGGTTGTGATAAGCTAGAACCGGTCGATGTGGCGACGATTGGGAGAGGTCTATGTCAAGCAGTGGACGTCTTCTGGCTGAAACTGTGGTGATAATGAATGTGACCCAAAACGCAGCCGTAAACCCTATTTACACGAGGCAAGTAACAGTGATGACTTATGGCACTGAAATGTGGTCGCTCACAATGGGCCTTATCAGAAGGCTAAAAGTCACCCAAAGAGCAATGGAGAGGGCTATGCTTGGAGTTTCCCTACGTGATCGAATCAGAAATGAAGAGATCCGCAGGAGAACCAAGGTAACCGACATAGCCCGAAGAATTGCCAAACTTAAGTGGCAATGGGCAGGACATATTGCTCGCAGAACAGATGGCCGATGGGGCCGAAAGGTTCTGGAGTGGCGACCACGTACTGGAAGACGTAGCGTCGGAAGGCCTCCCACAAGATGGACCGATGACTTAGTAAAGGCCGCAGGAGTTCGGTGGATGCGGGAAGCACAGAATCGGTCGAAGTGGCGGTGCTTGGGGGAGGCCTATGTCCAGCAGTGGACGTCTTTCGGCTGATATGATGATGATGATGATGAAGTAACAGTTCCTTACCTGTGGCATGCAAGAAATTTGAAGCAACAAATGACTTGAATCCAGTAATAAAGGTGACGGAACTTTTGGTGGTTGCTTCAACTTACGCTATGCCACAAGTACTTTAATCGCATCGTGTGAATCAAGCTTTAGCTACGTTGTACACGTGTTGGCATTATTCGGCACAGCCACAAATTATATTATACATCCGATTATGCCACTCTAAAAATACCGACCCGAGCATGTATGCTACGTATAATCTAATGGTTATTAAAAAAACGTATTATTATGACGCAAGAAAAAATCACTTACAAAAGGATACCATCCGAAACGTTTACTTTTTAGGATCCCGTACCTCAAAAAAAAAAACGGAACCCTTATAGAATCACTTTCTTGTTCGTCTTTTTCTCATGAATAAGCAGCGTCGTTATGTTTCAGTTTGAAGTAAATAAAATAATAAATAAATAATGTTTATTTATCCAAAAACAATACAGACACAGGTTGAATACAGTAGTAGATATACTAAAATTATACATAATTGTTTGTACAAACGTTGAAAGGCTACAAAAACTATAGGTACTACAAAAATATAAACCCTGTCTCTCAAACTCATAAGAGACAGTGTTCGGTCAGACGGTTGCGTAAATCCAAAGGGCTATGGCCATCCGTCTGGGCCGGGGAGGGGAAGCCGTCACCTTCTTCTGCGAAGCAGTAATGCTCGCGAAGGAGGCGGCGGAGCGCGTGAGCGAGAGGCAAATTTCGCACTCTCACGCCCCTAGCCGCCTTAGGCGTTGGGAATCCCAAGCCAATTACTGGCCGCTTTAAGCGCGGGCTTGCGGACGGAGAGCAAAACGATAGTTCGCCGTCCGATAAGGACCAGGCCCGGGTTGACGAAGCGTTGTGTTCCACGCGCGCCTCATAGAGATGTCAGCACAATTGACGGGGATCGCTAGGGCTGATGCCTGTCGCCGGTTGCGGGAAAGTCCGAAAGACCGTGGCCCGTGGCCACGTACAGGCAACTGAAGGAACCTTCCGGGTGGGTTTTAGTCAGTAAGAGCCTGACACGCCCTCCGCTCCGGTTTAGTGTCAGCAAGTTTTGATAAAGCGGAAAAAATAAAGGCGGAATCTGCAGTGTCCTCAATTATGAACTGCATTATTGAGGACACTGCAGATTCCGCCCTTATTTTGACATCTTCCCACATAGGTTCGTGAACTAATAGCGCTGTGTCATCAGCAATCTCACAACCAGGGATCGACATTCCACAAGTATATGTAACGGTATAATAATAATTACAAGTACATGAAAATAAGACATTTCAGTATTGTTTCGGGATAGCATTTTTTGGGATAACAACGAATCTGCAATTCCTTGGTATTATATTACAGATGTTCATAAGTGGCGGTGACTGGGTACTTAACCATCTGGTGCCGTCTACTAATATACAATGGAGAGAACATTACATTAAAATTTGATTAATAATTAGTAGAGTTGGCCTTGGCCCCTTGGTGGACCGCGGGCATCTACAGTCAGAACAATTAATTGTGAAGCAAATTGACAGCCTACGTCATTTTGCTGTGTTATAGCCTTATTTCATAAAACTGAGAAATAATTACATTTTTTATTCGAACACAAGGATAATTTCAGTTAGTAGCCAATTTGCTTAACAATTAATGTCCCTACTATAATAACAATACAGTAACTTAAAAAAAAAACCTCAACTTACATAAATCAAATTATGATCATTATACTTTTATATTTGCAGACCAACCCTATCCGCAATACCGTTATAACCCCCGGCAGGCAAGGCCATACTATCCAAATTCGAAATGGATGAAACCCAACCGCTTTCATCAAGGGTAAACAAAACAGAATTTATAAGAAATCATGTAAAATAAGACACCTTTAATTATTTGAATTAATGAAACTTAAAGAATTTTGTTGTTGTTTCATTTTGGGACATGTCCCTTTTTTACAAGAAGGGCCGGGTCACACGTACCACAACCACACCACAACGACAACATGGGCCGGTCATGGCTCAGCGCTCCTACAGATGCACCCCAAAAACACACCCCTGTTTCTGGGGAGTAACTGTAGGAGCGCCCGAAATGCATCACGACGCCCGTGCGACCAGACCCCTGCCGGGTGAGATCCCTAGTTCCGTCAGTTTTGGTTGGCGCTACCTACAGTGGAAGTCTTCGTCCCCCCCACAGCGTTAAATAGATCTAGTCAATAGCGCTGCAGGGCGCGGAGCGTTGTAGTGAGAAACTCTGCGAGTGTGGAGTCATGTATGTAAGGCTACGCGCGTGACGCCTCTTTTGACGTAGGTACCTAATATGTGGTTATTATGGATTTGTATTAAATCATATTGTAGGTTCCATGGAGGAGCAGTGGTGGCCCAGTGGTAACGGCCCCGACTTACCGAGTTGTAGGTCGTGGGTTCGAACCCCAGCAGGCGCTTTACTTTGTGTAAATAATTTCATCACCACTGCTCTCAAATCGGTGAAGGAAAACATCGTGAGAAAACCGGCGGCATGTCTTAGAACCAAAAATTCGAAGACATGTGACATCTACCAATCACTGGGCCCGCGTGGTAGATTACGACCCACTCCCTCTCACAGAGAGGAGGCCTGTGTCCCAGCAGTGGGAACATTAATAGGCTGATGATGATGAAGATGATAATAACTTTCTCGCACGGCTTCTTAAAGTTTTAGGCATTTTTTTACTTGAATTACGACAAAAATACGCCAATACGATTTCGTAGAGGTTATAAAAACAACGAGTATCATTTGCAGCAGCGTTGTCAATTTCTGAAAAAGGTGAAAAAATCACTCCCATTTTTTATTAGAGACTATCTTCATAAGCAAAAAATCACATTTTCAAACTACGTAATTATATGACAATCTCGGAGCTGTAGCCGAGCTGCCAGAGTGAATGTTCCGTGTGTGACGATGATGACTACTTTTTATACTTGCGCCCATGTTACGTGTCAGATTATGAACTTTGTTCAAAGATTGAATAATAATGTAAACCACATTACGGTGCTGGTGACTACTCTCCTCGAAGGTACCTGGAGCCCCTTGACTATTTCTTCCTGGTGTGTTCCGGAGGTTTGCCCTGAAGCCAACGGAATCCCTTTCTGTGAACCAGCGTAGTCCTAATGTCTTTTCTTCCTTCTCGCCAAGGTCCACTTCTATCTTCTCGGTAGTCTCAGTCTTCACGTCTCGCCTCAGCTCAGGTTGATTTCTTGTGAATGAAGTTCTCTTGCACTGTCACTCTTCTGAAGTCCTCTTCTGAATGGAAGCTGCTTAAATATTCATCCATATAGTGGTTCAGCGCGACTGCCCTTGCTGACTCTGGATACTATTCTTTTCTTCTGGATACTGTTTTTACTGTTCTTCCGCTGCGTTTCGGTTCTTCACATAAATTGCTAGATGTCTTCATATACTCCTCCGGCAACACGTCGCGATGATAAATATGTAACGTCATATTCTAGTAAAAGTTTAAAGAACTCTTTCACTAATTAAAAAAATACATAAACACAGAGATAGTACTTTCTGAGATTTGTGCTATGTCACTTCATAAAAGTTTTAATTCACGTTTAAGAAATTTATAGACCTTTAAGTTTTTACTACCTATTTATAACAAATTTTTCTTCTATAATACTCAATTGGGAGGTCTACGTCCAGCAGTGGACTTCTTTCGACTGATATGATGATGATGATGATGAAGACTCAATTTGTTTCGCAGGACAAAAAACAATGATCTCAGTTTTAATTCGAGTTTAAGAAATTTATAGACCTTCGCTTTAAGATTTTACCAATTATTTTATAATATTTTTTTCTTCTATAAGACTCAATTTGTTTCGCAAGAAAAAAGCAATGGTCCCTTAGTCCAGATGCACATCTCTTCGGTGGCTGTGCTGCGACTGCGATCATACCGTTTTTTTTTTAACTAGGGTGTCTCGTGGAGGAGCTCCTGGCTAAGTAATAATAAGCCGCACGGGTCGATCCATCAGGTTAAGCTACGCTTGCTGAGGTTGGTCAGTGGATGGGTGACCATCTTCACATACCGAGACTCCTCCGTGCCTCAGAAAGCACGTTAAGCCGTTGGTACCAGCTGGCATTCGTGGATCTTTGACAATCGTCACGAGTCGTCAGAAGCCCGAAAGTCTGACACCAGTCTTACCAAGGGGTATCGTGTTACCCAGTTACTAGCAGTCGCTCCATGTAAAATACTGGTATTCAGCTACATCCGGTTAGACTGGAAGTCGACCTCAAGATAGTTGGGAAAAAGCTAAGAAGATTGAGGGTGTCTCGTGGCCGACCTCTGCGGCCATGACTACTTAACCGGACATTATTGTGGCTGCCTTAAGATTCTACACTTAAAGCCTCCAGTCAGGGGCAAAACTATTGTAAATTAATATTAGGCAAGCGCTCGCTAAGGGCACCGCCTGTGGGGTACGAACCTCGGCTTAGGGCGTCTCTGGGGGGAGGACAGCAAGATGGGACAGGCCGGATCAATATCAGGTCATTATTATTACCATGGGGATTTAAAGCTACAGGCTCAGCATCGACGCGGGCTGGCGCATCGACAAGCAAGGGTCAGGGGGTGGTGATCGTACCGTCAAATGGCACGCCTTTTATACCGGCCTACTTTATCTAATAGAGGTCCGCGTGTTTTGTGATCGCGAATTGCTCTAAGCCATAATCTTTGGAGCCTTTATTTTAACATTTAAAATGTTTTTTCGATCGCTTCTGTTTAGCCCCCCCATGTCGCTCAGAGTGCGACACCGCTCTGATGTTGTGAGTTTTATGGACCATGAATGGTTGAGGTCTTAAAAGATACATATTGTCAAGGGCGGTATAAATTCCAGAATCAATTACTAACAACGATAATTTTACATGCGCTCGCCAATACGTCAGTATTAATACTCCAAAGAATACCTGTAGAAAATCTGGAGTAGAGCGTCGTTGTGGCCTCGTCCTTTTGACTTGGCTGCAGCGTCGAAGACGATTCTTATCTTGTCCCTTAATGGATGAACCACGGAGAAGTGAGGGAGGTACCACGTTTTCTGGGAGTCTTCTTGCCCTTAGGATGCTTCTTCTGCATAGTTGCTGTCGATTATGGTTAATGACTTGCCAGAAGTGGTTAAAGATGCCAAATGTTTACTGTTCGCAGATGACCACAAGCTGTCGCTGGAGATATGGAAATTAGAGGACTGTGACAGGCTTCAAAGAGACATAGACAGGGTGGTGACCTGGAGCAAGGATAACCTCTTGCAGTTCAACATCTCAAAGTGCGTAACAATCACATTCTCTCGCGCGCGTACTCCTTTTCTGTATACCTATAATATAGACGGGTTGCCAATCGCTAGGGCTACGGAAGTTAGGGACTTAGGGGTGAAATTCAACACTGGGCTAACGTTTCGAGATCATGTCACAAGCTGCTGCAGAAAAGCCTACCGTAATAATTTAGGTTTCATGCTCCGTATGGTGCTTGGTTTTAAAAACATTAAAGCGGTTATCGCCCTATATAATGCATTAGTTAGAAGTCAATTAGAATGTAACGCAGTCATTTGGGCTCCACATGAATCTAAATATAGGCTCATGCTGGAGAGAGTACAAAACAAGTTCGTGAGGTACTTGTACTTGCGATTGTATGGTGTATACCCATTTTATCCGCTTATGTACCCAACTTTATTTATTTTGGGTATAATGGGATATAACGAACTGAGGGTCAGGAGGGATCTCGCACTCATCTCGTACATATTCAAAGTATTTAGAGGGAAGGTTCATAATGCGGACATTTTAGGGCACATAGGTTTGTGTGTTCCGGACAGGTACGTGTGGCGACTACGGCAGCCACGGCTGCTGGCGGAGCCGCGTGCTCGGACCAATCTGTTAAGTGAGGCGCCACTGACGCGTGCGCTCCGCACTCTCAACCTTATAGCTAATGACTTGGACATATTCTGTTGTTCTCTGAGTGAGTTCACAAGAAATGCGCTATTTGTAATATGTTACAAAATTTAAATATAATTTTTTAAGTAATAATAAGTTAACATTAGAGTTAGATAAGTACACTATCGCATTAGGTTACTCTGTAATGATAAATGTAAGTTGGAAATAAATAAATAAATAAAAATAAATAAGATTAGACGTTGGATGGCACCTGCTGTATTCCGCCTTCAACTGAGGATCCTTGTCTATCTTCTTCTCGATGTGAGTCAATCGGTTCTTGACAGACGTGAAGCTCTTTGGCATAATAATATGTTCTTCTTCGTTCTTCCATAGAAGTCCAGCTTCGAATCGACTATCTTCAAGTCTTCTGCAGGTCTTCTCTGGGATGTGAGTGCTGTTCCTTCTGAATCCGTAGTGTGTCTTGTCGGTTGCACACCAAGGGCTTGCGAAATGATCTTTGGCGGCTTGATCCATCTCTTCTTTTTACGTGCTGACATGTAGACATGTATTCAGGAAGTATGAGTATACTGGTTTTGCACCTCCAGTGTCGTTTAAAATATCTATAAATTTTTACACATTCTTGGAATTTCCGAAGACGTTATATTGACTACTAAACTATTGCCGAAAATTCCGCAATTTATTACCTGTCTAACAGCATTTTTTAATATAGTTTGGAAAATCCAAACGTGCGCGCCACATAACACTCATTCATAAAAAAAAAGAGATTCAAAACAATATAGTTTCTAACAAAAATTTACAATTTATCACTTTTCATGAAGTAGGTATATTTTGACTGCGTTTTTACCCATCAATATGGGTAAAATTTCTAATCTCGCAATCCTTACGTAATGACTGCTGTAGTTATTACTCTGAGGTAATGACAAAGAATATTTATTTAGATTTATTTACTTTGCCGGTTGCTAGGCAACTTACGGACGTCAAGTCAATGTTGGCAATATTTAGTTATAGATATTATATTTTAGTTAGTATTTTATTAATTATAATTAGACTACTTTGAATAAAAGAGCCATTTTCAACAGGGTTCCTTCTATGGCTGAAATGAATGTATAAAAAAATATTGACTCAATTAATTGATTTTATCGCAAGTTACAATGGTTTCAGGTTTCATACATTGACGGACAGGTATTTTTTTTCAACTATTTTGATGCTTTTTTCATTTCTGCTGCATTAAATATTTTTTTTAAAGTATAGTAGTATAATATTAATCTCCATTTAATCATCTATACAATGGTATAAAAATTAAGTAGATTTTGTGTACAAGCAGGAGTGTAAAAATAAAAACAGTTGCAGAAATGGGGCAAAAAAAAAATTTCGATCGTAGAGCACACTCTAATGCTTCGCATTATGAGTCGTGCAATAAAACCTTGTAGGCATAGGTACAAAACTTTTGTAGTTATTTTATCTTTGAAAAAGAGAAAACAATCATGTCCAAAGAGCAGAATAAATGTCATTATTGACGGAAACCGTCATTTAAAAAAACTTCGTTGTGCGCTTGTTTGTGAAGTACGCAAGATGTAAGTAAAAAGGAAATGAATACGAAAAAAAACCATAATACCTGACTCTGTACGGTCCACTGCCTTTCACAACTTTTAAAAATGAGTTCAAACTTACTTAGGGCAAGAGTATGCTTAGCGCATTTAATGAATGTGCCTTCTAACGCAAACACTACCACCATGAGTCATGGTAGCGGAACTACAAACTATACCTATTACAGACCTTATCAGGTGCAGTGGCAGTGGACCGATCCTGCTGTCTTTCTCCAGTATAACCAGCGTAAGTTAAAAAAAAACCACCATCTACGGATAGTTGTATTTATTGCTAGCAATTTGACCCGTGTGGATAGGGTACATTGCTCGAACAACAGATGGCCGATGATGACGCTTGGGAGACGTCTATGTCTAGCAGTGGACATCTTCTGGCTGAAATGGTGGTGATGATGAATGTAACCCAAACGCAGCCTTAAGCCCTATTTACACGAGGTTCCATGCGTGGCATACAACAAATTTGAAGCAACAAATAACTCGAATCATGTAAACACTGTTTAGACGGTGCATTTTTAGGTGGGTTGCTTCAACTTACGGTATGCCACATTGACGAGAAATCTAATCGCATCGTGTAAATCAGGCTTCAGGCGTGCTGGTCACTTGTCCATGTCGGCATTATTCGTCACAGCCACACATTATATACATCCGATTATGCCTTGAACAAGAACATAATTATAAGCTACTGGTGGTTATTAAAAAACGTATTATTTCGACGCCAAAAACATTAATCTTCTTTTATAGGAATACCATCCGAAACGTTTACTTTTTTAGGGTCCCGTGCCTAAAAAAAAAGCGGAACTCTTATAGATTCACTTTGTTGTCCGTCTTTTTCTCAGGAACAAGCAGCATCGTTATGTTTCAGTTTGAAGTATATGTAACGGTATAATAATAATTACGAGCACATGAAAATTAGATATTTCAGCATAAAATACAATAGACGACGTACGAGTATATTTAGGAACCTAATCCGCCTAACCGCTTTAAGAACGGTTCATAAAGAAACCTCAAAAAAATCGACACGTGTTTCACCTCTCAACGAGGCATCCTCAAGATGACGGTTGACTTGTTGCGAACCTGGACATGACGTGTTGCCACGACAAGCGCCGATCACAAAGTCTTTGCGTAAATATACGTCGTCCATTGTATTTTATAATGAATTTCCGCAAAGTGACGCCTGGGTCAATTCAGTACATTTCAGCATTCTTTCGGGACCGCATTTTTTGAGATGGCAACGTATCTGCAATTCCTTGGTATTATTACAGATGTTCATAAGTGGCGGTGACTGGGTACTTAACCATCTGGTGCCGTCTACTAATATACAATGGAGAGAACATTACATTTGATTGAAAATTAGTAGACTTGGCCTTGGCCCCTTGGTGGACCGCAGGCATTGTACAGTCAGAGCAATTAAATGTGAAGTAAATTGACAGCCTACGTCATTTTGCTGTTTTAGAGCCATTTCATAAAACTGACAAAGAATGGAATTTGTTATTTTAACACACCGATAATTTCAGTTAGTAGCCAATTTGCCTTACAATTAATATTCCTATAATAATTATAACAGTCCCTAGAACTAATGACATAACAATAAAGTAACTTAAAAAACCGGCCAAGTGCCACGCACAATGAAGGGTTCCGAAGTTCGGAAGAATTTACCCCAAGAACAAACTTAACATTGTAGTTGAAAAACATTTTCTCCCATACGTAATGTATCGGCAAACATGTTTTTCAAACTGCAAATTTATGTTGGTCGATTATTACTCGTTAACATGTAAAGCCTCCTTAGCTGTGATAGTTTTCCTTTTAATTTTGTTAAATATACACTACTGCTGTGATTTTTTTCACAAATAAAAGTACAACCATTTAGCTAGAAGGGGGGGGAAGACTAACAAAAATTAGCACTTTAAAGCTTAATATTTCGCAAACGGATCCGGACGGAACGGAACGGACGCGATCGGATTCGGAAATTGGAAAATGGTTTTCACACACCTACATCAATATTTTTAAACGACCTTTCTAACGACATCCCACACCATGGGATAAACGAGAAATAAAAAAAACATAACCACTTTACCACTTTACGTGTAGGGAGGAGGTACCCAAAAAAAATTTTTCGGCATGATTAATATGTATACCCATGCTAAATTTCAGCTTTCTAGTACAAACAGTCTCTGACCTAAGCCTTGGACAGACAGACAGATGGACATGGCGAAACTATAAGGGTTCCTTGTTTACTACGGAACCCTAAAAACGTCAAGCTTATATTGACAGCCTACGTCATATTGCTTTTTCCACTATGACCATGTGGACAAATATGACCACTAGCTACTCACTATACTTTAATATTTGCAGAACAAGCCTTTTCGCAATACCGTCATAAACCCCGGCAAGCAAGGCCAGTCAATCCAGATTCGAGATGGTTAAAATCCAACCGCTATCATGAAGGGTACACTCCGGACCCGCCATACCCCTGGCCATACCCTTGGGGATAGGGTGGGACTGAACCGTACCACCGTAGAGACGTGCCACCCTGGTTCCATAACTTATTACTGATTTGTAGGAATGTGCGAATAACAGGTAAGTAAACCTCAAACTATTTCATAAACTCCTTGCACAAGTTGATAAAATGTTTTTCAAATGACATTTAAATGCAAATTCTATTACCACTGGATACGCAATATTTGGAAGAATGCTAAATCTCAGAAGTTCCACATAACTCAAACAAGACCTGAAAGGAGAATCGTGGCAATTACTGCCGCCTTACCGCTTCTGCCTGCTGATACAATATTACTAAAACTAGATTATATAAAAACAGAAAACGAGAGCTTGAAGTGCATGGACAAGTTCATAAGCTACGTTGAAAATTTTTGCCAAAAAATACATACTCCTGACGTATTTAGCTTTTACGGTGAAAGAACTCGGATAACCAATGTCTTAAGAGTCGTTTAATTAAAAAAATTACAAATTAATAAATAAGAATACAGTAACTTTGATGACATTGTTAAATGTCTTACACAATATTAATAAAACAAAGGTTACTCCTAAAAAACGTCGAACGGAACACATTATTAATGATGATTTTATTAGAGAAAGTCCAAACACAGTTATTGCACAATGAAATCACCATACCCATGAATTAGACAAATTCGGAACATAGTTTATTATATTTGGAAGTGTTTTAAGTTTAAGTTAAATAATAAAAAAATTGTATTTGGACTACTGTGGTAGTATGGTTCAGTCCCACCCTAACCCCAGGTGTATGGCAAGGGGTATGGTTGGTCCGGCGGCGTAAAGCCAATCCCTGTATATGAGCCACCACTGTGGATGGTGCTGAATAGTACACAGACATTGTCCTGCACAATTTTGAAAACAATCATACAAATCTGTTTCAAGCCAGCACCTTAGTTGATTGGTTTTTACCGCACAGAGTTAGCCTTCATTATGTTTAAAATCATGTTTTCAACACATAAAAGGACAATCATGTTCGCTTTCACAACTAAAGGTATAGATAAAGAATGTAAGGCGTCTAGGAATAAATCTGTGCCGAATACGGAGTGATTTAGAGACATACATACATACCGGTCAAAATCATAACCCTCCTTTCTGCTTCGCCGAAGTCGGGTAAAAATATGCTTTATCTGCGGAGATTTTAATATTGACTTGTCAAAACAGGACAATAAAAGAAGTTTGTTTACATCACTGTTGAAATGCTATAATTTTAGATATTATTTGATTCAATTACCTTTGTGCAAAATAACTCCGAATCGTGTATATAGATAATATAATAATATTGATATTGTGCCTATAATTTTAATAGTCCCTAGAACTAATGACTTAACAATACAGTACCTTACTTAAAAAACGTTAAGCTTACATATCAAATATGACCACCAGCTACTCACTATACTTTTATATTTGCAGAACAAGCCTTTTCGCAATACCGTCATAAACCCCGAAAGGCAAGGCCATACAATCCAGATTCGAGATGGATAAACCCCAACCGCTATCATGAAGAGGAGGTATTCCACATTGGGCACCCGCTTAGACGGCACCTGAGCAAATGGCACCTGAGGTATTTCACATACGGCACCTATCGATATTTTTCGCAAGTGCCATTAGTGGAATAATTTGTTATTTAAAATTTTATTTCACAAATGGCACATACGGATCAGTACGTACTAGTGTTGGGACGTTGTTTCTTTATTAGAACCTCAAAATCAAAAATTCGTTTAAAATCAGTGGAGAGTTTAAAACATGATAAAAACATAACTTCGTTGTTTTTAGTCATTTTAATATCACAATGAGTTTTCTTACTCTCACATGTATTGCAAAATCAGCCTCGAGTACCAATAGAATTTAGAAACAAATACTTTTAAGGTTTATTTAGGTTTATTTCTCTTCTTCGTAAACTTTGTCATCTTAATGTTTTTTAATATGACAAACAATTCATCATCATCATATCAGCCGAAAGACGTCCACTGCTGGACATGGCCTCCCCCAAGAACCGCCACTTCGACCGATTCTGTTCTTCCCGCATCCAGCGAACTCCTGCGGCCTTTACTAAGTCATCGGTCCATCTTGTGGGAGGCCTTCCGACGCTACGTCTTCCGGTACGTGGTCGCCACTCCAGAACCTTTCGGCCCCATCGGCCATCTGTTCTGCGAGCAATATGTCCTGCCCATTGCCACTTAAGTTTGGCAATTCTTCGGGCTATGTTGGTTACCTTGGTTCTCCTGCGGATCTCTTCATTACTGATTCGATCACGTAGGGAAACTCCAAGCATAGCCCTCTCCATTGCTCTTTGGGTGAATTTTAGCCTTCTGATAAGGCCCATTGTGAGCGACCACATTTCAGTGCCATAAGTCATCACTGGCAACACGCACTGGTCAAAGACTTTCGTCTTGAGACACTGTGGTATGTGGGACGAGAAGATATTACGTAGCTTCCCGAACGCTGCCCAGCCGAGTCGGATTCGACGATTGACCTCTTTCTCGAAGTTGGACCTACCTAGCTGGACAGTTTGTCCTAGGTAAACATACTCGTCTACAACTTCGAGCGTAGCGTCTCCGATCTTTATGAGGGCGGGTGTTACATGGGCATTTGACATGACCTTTGTCTTGTCCATGTTTATTTTAAGACCCACTCTTTTGGAGGCTCTACTGAGGTCATCGAGCATTATACTGAGGTCCTCCATGGTCTCAGCCATGATAACTATATCGTGGGCAAACCGAAGGTTAGTGCCATTGATGTTGATGCCTAGCCCTTTCCAGTCCAGAACCTTGAAGACATCCTCCAGTGCAGCGGTGAACAGTTTCGGAGAGATAACGTCTCCTTGTCTCACACCTCGCTGCAGAAGGATAGGTTTCGAGGTCTGGTCGTGGAGTCGGACTGACGTAGTGGCGTCTTTGTATAGGCACTTTAACACCTCGATGTACCGATAGTCGATCTGGCACCGTTGAAGAGACTGCAGTACAGCCCATGTCTCGATCGAATCGAAGGCTTTCTCGTAATCCACGAACGCTAAGCAGAGAGGCAGGTTATACTCTTCGGTCTTCTGTATAACCTGCCGCAGCGTATGTATGTGGTCCACGGTGCTAAAGCCTTTACGGAATCCGGCTTGTTTGGGAGGCTGGAAGTCGTCAAACCTGCGCGCGAGACGGTTCGTGATGACTCTTGAAAACAGCTTGTAGACATGGGTCAAAAGTGTGATGGGCCTATAGTTCTTAAGCAGGGCATTGTCGCCCTTTTTAAAGAAGAGTACCACCACACCTCTGTTCCATGCCACATGACAAACAATTAATAACAATTAATATTTGGTAGGTACTTCTGTTGCAAAATTGTAGTAAGTTACAATAAAATTTAGAAACAAATACTTTTTAGGTTTGTCCCCACTGAAAAGTTCCACTATCCACCTCCTGGCACCATCATCAGATCCTCGAAACCTTGTGCGATATATTGAACTCATCAAACCGAATTATATGACCTAAACCTCGAAGGATTTACTAATAGCCACTATCCGCCTCTTGGCGCCATCATCAGGCCCTCGACACCAAGTGCAATATACAGGGGGCCAAGTCTACTAATTTACAAACGTCACAATGGTCTCTCGATGGTGAGTTTTTGACAGATTTTGTATGGCAAATCTGTCAAAAACTCACTATCGAGAGACCAATGTGACGTTTGTAAATTAGTAGACTTGGCCCCTTTTTGTTTTTTTTTTTTGGGTGGGAAATCATCCAATGACTTCTCCGGCTCTGGGCGGAGCGGAAGGGCGTGTCAGACTCTTACTGACTAAAACCCACCCGTGTTCCTTCCCTTGCCTTGCCAGGGGCCACGGTTTCCGCTTGGGACTACCCGCAACCCCGGCAGGCATCGGTCCTAGCGGACCCCGTCAGTTTTGCTGACATCTCTTTGAGGCGCGCGTGAAACACGACGCGCCGTCGACCCAAGCCTGGTCCTTATCGGACGGCGAGCTGCCTCTTGCTCTCCGTCCGCAGGCCCGCGCCTACGGTGGCCGGAAATCAGCTACCAATTCCCGACGCCCGGGGCGTCTCCTACGGCGGCGGTGGCTAGGGCTGCTAGGCCGCGGCCTTTGCCACTCCCTAGCGCGCTCCGCCTCTTCCTTCGCGAGCATTACTGCTTCGCAGAAGGAGGTGACGGCTTGGACGCGAGAGGTCACTGCCGCCGATCGCCTCCACGAGGACACGGCGGCGGGCAGACCTCCACCGTATGCTCCACCGTGTCCTCCGGACGATCCACACAGTGGTGACACCCGGACGTTTCCTCCCGCCTTATGCGAAACAGGAACCTCACGAAACAACCGTGTCCGGTGAGGACCTGCGTCAGGCGGAAGATGAGGACGCCGTGGCGCCTCTCTAGCCACTCCTCAAAGATGGGGACTTATCGCCGCAATTGTGGCGTGCCTAAATCTGGGTTGCGACAATCGCACACTCCAAGCCGCCATAAGATCCCGCCAGAGCTCTGTCCGCTGTACCGTGATTTCTCGCGGCAGCGGAGTTACACCCCGGCGCTTTATCTCCTCGCGCCACTCCCAAATGTGGGCGAGGACCCTCGCCTCCAGATTCCATGGTGGCGTTCCGGCAAGGAGGCTCGCCGCCTCGCCGGAGACCGTACGGTATCCCTGGACCATCCCGATGGCCATGACCCTTTGGGCTGCATGCGACCGGCGGGCTGGCCGCAACCTCAAGGTTCGCGCCCACACCGGTGCCCCGTAAAGGGCCATGGATCGCAAGACCCTCGTGTAGAGCCTCCGGTAGGACGAGTTTGAACCCCCTAGATTGGGCAGAAGCCGCTTCAATGCAGCCCCGGCCCGCTCCAGACTTGGCCCCCTGGACTCTTCATTAAGAATCATTGACCCCAAACTCGAGGGGTTTACTAGTAGCCATTGAAGAGTTCCACTATCCACCTCTTAGTTCCATCATCAAATCCTCGACACCAAGTGCAATATATTGGAGTCGTCAAACCGAATCATATGCGCCCATGTTTGAGGGGTTAACTAGTAGCCACTGAAGAGTTCCACTATCCACCTCCTGGCACCATCATCAGATCCTCAAAACCAAGTGCAATATATTGAACTCATCAAACCGAATCATTTGACCTAAACCTCGAAGGATTTACTAATAGCCACTTAAGAGTTCCACTATCTGCCTCTTGGCGTCATCATCGGGCCCTCGACACCTAGTGCAATATACTGGACTCGTCAAACCGAATCATATGACCCCAAACTCGAGGGGTTTACTAGTAGCCGCTGAAGAGTTCCACTGTTCACCTCCCGGCTCCATCATCAGACCCTCGACACCAAGTATCCATCATCAAACCGAATCATATGACCTAAACCTCGTAGGATTCATTAATACGCACTTAAGAGTTCCACTATCCGCCTCTTGGCGCCATCATCGGGCCTCGACACCAAGTGCAATATACTGGACTATTCAAACCGAATCATATGAGCCCAAAATTAAGAGGTTTACAAGTATCCATTGAAGAGTTCCACTATCTACCTCTTGGTTCCATCATCAGACCCTCGAGACCAAGTGCAATATATTGGACTCATCAAACCGAATCACATTATCCCAAACTCGTGGAGTTTACTAGAAGCTCTAAAGAGTTCCATTGTTCACCTCCCGGCTCCATCATCAGACCCTCGACACCAAGTGAAATATATTGGACTTGTCAAACCGAATCATATGAGCCCAAACTCGAGGTGTTTACTAGTAGCCATTGAAGAGTTCCACTATCCACCTCTTGGCTCCATCATCAAATCAGCTCTAAAGCCGGGTCTGCTGCGCCATGTTTTAGTGTTTTACTAACATGAAACACCAAAATTTTACCGATTTGGGGGCGTGGTTTAACATAAAACATGCAACATGAAACATAGCCAGGTCTGGTGCGCCATGTTTTAATGTTTTATTATCATGAAACATCAAAATTGAACCGATTTGGGGGCGTGGTTTAACATGAAACTTGATAAAACATGAAACATGAAACATTAACGTGTTTGCCGCGACGAACGGATAACATCACCCGCGTTCGGTAAAAACAACAAAAAAACAAATGATGTTACATCCACTGATTCTTCTGATCTGCCAGATTCACAAAGAGTGATTATATTACAAAATGAAACCATAGTAAGCCCTGCTGCAACTACATCTACTCAAATTTAAACCACACATGACACTGATGCAGAAAAAAAACAAGCTTTTCAATACCTGCAATTTTTTTATAACTAACGTGTAAACACGGCTACACATCAAGCTATACATTTCCAGTTTATGCTGATCTCGCATTGTACAGGATTTCCGAACAATGCGAGGTCAGCTTATACTGGAAATGTATAGCTTGATGTGTAGCCGTGTGTACGTATACTGTGATGATTATTTTTAATTAATAACATGAATAATGCACAAATTGATAAAAAAACTTTTTTTTTTTTCTTTATTTCAAGTTGTTTAGTTTTAAATATAATTTGGAATTTAAATCCAATATTGTTTTAATTTATTTTACAAAAAACCTTCCCTCCTTTTTTTGTTAGAGCGTGCCAAAGAAATAGACGTACATACGTCATACTCTTTCGACGATTTTTGAAATGAGTGATTTGTGGGCGTGGCCTTAATATTAAACACAAACATTTAACATAACATGTCGCAGCGGACTGGCTGTTTACTAAACACGTTTATTTAACATGTTTTACTAACGTGTTTTGTTAAGAACATTGGCGCAGCAGACCCGGCTTTAGATACTAAATTATTGTATTGTTATCGGTCCCTGATACGTGTACAAATTTTCAAGTTAATCGAACTTCTTAAAGTTGGTGAAAATTACAGTGAAAGATTCCGTTACATAGATAGATACATGTCAAGCTAATAAAAAAATATGTATATTATATATATATATATATATACAGGATGGTACAAAATACACGTCATAAAAAAAAATAGATTCCTCATGTCTAAGGGTATTTGAAAATACCCCATATATGTTCCGCGATATTTTGTAGTTTTCGAGTTATTATTTTTTTTGAATTTTTTCGTATGTTCTTATTTTTGTTCCACCCTGTATATAAAATAATAATAATCCTGCAATAGTCCAACACCAACCGCGGGTTGTCCTTGGTTGCACTTGCATAGTACATACAGGGATAATCGTCGGTTGGTGCCCCAATACTTTAAAAATACTAAGGGGCCTCTGCGAGTTGGCTTCGGCCCCTCGTACGCCTTCCAAAGGTCTGGGATCCTAGGGTTCCGACTTCCGAGATATTTCAGAGACATTTAAAAAAATAAAAGCGTATTAATGACTAAAAACAAAGAAGTTATGTTTTTATTGTGTTATTAAACTCTCCACTGATTTTAAAGGAATTTATGATTTTGAGGTTCTAATAAAGAAACAACGTCGCAACACTAGTACGTTCTAATCCGTAGGTGCCATAATATATGTGGAATAAAATGTAATAGTAGTCGGGTAATAACAAATTATTCCACTAATGGCACCTGCGAAAAATATCGATAGGTGTGGAATACCTTTTCTTTTTTTTTTTTTTGGGTGGGGAATCATCAAATGACTTCTCCCGCTTTGGGTGGAATGGAAGGGCGTGTCAGACTCTTACTGACTAAAACCCACCCGCGTTCCTTCCTTTGCCTGTGCTAGGGACCACGGTTTCCCCTTAGGACTTCCCGCAACCCCGACAGGCATCGGCCCTAGCGAACCCCGTCAATTGTGCTGAAATCTCTTTAAAGTCGACCCGGGCCTGGTCCTTATCGGACGGCGAGCTACCCATTGCTCTCCGTCCGCAAGCCCGCGCCTACGGTGGCCGGAAATCAGCTACCAATTCCCGACGCCCAGGGCGTCTCCTACGGCGGCGGCTAGGAGCGTGAGGGCGCAACATTTGACTCTCCCTCACCTGACCAGGACCTGC
Source organism: Conistra vaccinii (assembly GCA_948150665.1). Lineage (NCBI taxonomy): Eukaryota > Metazoa > Arthropoda > Insecta > Lepidoptera > Noctuidae > Conistra > Conistra vaccinii. The sequence goes on from OX411324.1 coordinate 4,375,243, forward strand.
GTCAGGCGGAAGGTGAGGACGCCGTGGCGCCTCTTTAGCCACTCCTCAACGAGGGAACTTATCGCCGCAATTGTGGCGTGCCCAGTATGTGGAATACCTCAGAGGCCATTTGCTCAGGTGCCATATAAGTGGGTGCCCAATGTGGAATACGTCATGAAGAGTAAACAAAACAGAATTTAAAAGAAGTCATAATTTATTACACCTGCGTTTAATATTTGAATTAAATGTAACTTTAAAGAATTTTGTTGTTGTTTCATTTTATGACATTTACTTTTTTTTTCTAACTTAAGACCCGGATCACATGACGTACCACAACCACACCACAAACACACCCACACCACAACCGCTGCACTGAGCCCGCGTGGTGGATTACTGCCCACTCCCTCTCACAGAAAGGAGGCCTGTGTCTTAGCAGTGGGCACATTGCAGGCTGAATATGCTTTTGTAGCAACGCACCGTGTGGCCCCACTTTTAAAATGTTGTAAAAATAGTATTTCTTTTTATTTTATTTTACTCTTTGAAACAAAATATGAATTTTATCCATATTCCTAACGAATCCCACAAAGTGGGATCCGATCGGAATAAGCCACTGCAGGGGCGCGTCCAGCACCCGCAGTCGTCCCACTATTGTTGACGTGCGCTCCCTACTAGCTGAGTTATAGTGTATTATCTACGGAAGTCACTAGGACTTCCATAGATAATACACTATACTGACTACGCTGGCGCTCGTGGCTAAGTAATAACAAGCCGCACGAATCGATCCATCAGGTTAAGCTACGCTTGCCAGGGTTGGTCAGTGGATGGGTGACCATCTTTACATACCGAGACTCCTCCGTGCCTCGGAAAGCACGTTAAGCCGTTGGTCCCGGCTGTCATTTGTGGATCTTTGACAGTCGTTACGAGTCGTCAGAAGCCCGAAAGTCTGACACCAGTCTTACCAAGGGGTATCGTATTACCCAGTAACTGGGTTGTGGAGGTCAGATAGGCAGTCGCTCCATGTAAAATACTGGTATTCAGCTGCAACCGGTAAGACTGGAAGCCGACCCCAAGATAATTGGGAAAAAGGCTAGGAAGAAGACTGACTACGCTGGCGGCGTGTATTATCTATCGCTGGCGGCTGGCGGCTCACGTCACCACGCACCCCTGAATGCGTATGTGTTGTGAGGTACAACTGTACAGCCCACAAGGACCTCGGGGAGAGACGAGGAGCGACGAAAAGGGCGATGAAATTAAATAACACTATGAAATGAAATGTAAATTTCGCCTTGTTCTTGAGTTGTAGGCTCCCTTTTCAGTTTTCGTGTATACGCAAGATGCCATTAAAAAAATTTACTCAATAATTTACGTCTTACCTTTATTTTCATAAAAACACCATACTTGGGGTAAAAAGTTGGAAGACCAATCAAAAGTGAATTCCGATTATCCACCCCGTCTGGGGTGGACAGATGAACACGATTTTCCGAGTATCAACCTTAGGCTGCCTGTCCACTGGAGCGGAGAGGAGAGGAGCGGAGATGTGCCACCAATAGAATAGAATCTAAACTCCGCTCCAGAGGTGCGATTCTATTGGTTAATATTGCCACAACTCTGCTCCTCTCCTCTCCTCTCCGCTCCAGTGGACAAGCAGCCTTAAGGTGGCTGTTTTAGTATGAACAAAACGGAATAACCGTAAAACCTATGTCTGTAATTTTTCTGGTGTACATAATAAAGCGTATTCTATTCTATTCTATTCTATAACCGGCCGGCTGCACTAGTAAATTATTGCACAGCACACAAAATGTAATTGCATCCGACAGTTCGAGCACCAAATAATTCATAGTCTCTTAAAAAATACCTTGTATGTAAGTCTGTCCTATAAAACTAACAAAATCATAAAAATAAATATTTTAAGAGAAAATGAATTTCAAATTTTTAAGGAGCAAATGTAGGGTACTTTTGTTACGTCGGTTCATGAGCAAGCGTCACATGACGCGACAGAACGTTCCGCAGGTGTGCCGCTGTACTTAGTTATATACAATTATAGATTGTTAGCAGGGGTACAAAGTGCTGTACACCAAAAAAAATATATTTAGATTTTTTGAATTTTGAATCTAATTAACAAAACATTATACCATATTATATATAATTTTATTAACATACTAGCTTCTGCCCGCGGCTTCGCCCGCGTGGATGTCGGAAATTATCCTACAGGAACGTGTAACATGTCCTAAATCAGCGGGGTAATTGCGTAGCACTTACAATAGCAATGGGTTTCATTTTGACAGTTCAACAATTAATTGCGTTATTTACGTTATTTCTCGAACATAATTATTAAGCAATTATAGCTTCTACTTGGCGCTCTGGCGCGTCATCCCCTGGCTGGCCCGCCCCTCCACCCTCGTTCTGTGCGCCGTCGACTCAATATCGCAGGTTATTCTTATCGTTCTAACTTTTAAACTATTTGTCCAAATTACTTAGTGTAAAAGACAAACTTTATCTACATTAAATACCAAAAGCGATGAAGGTAAATTAAGAATTAACTAAATACTCTAAAATATGCAATGTAAAAAAAGTATTCAATTTAACTGTATTTATTGCTCACTATTTTGGTTATAAAGGCTTCCACATAAAAGGTAGATATATGCTGTCGCGGACTTTTATTTAGAACTCTTTAAGACAAACAATCCCACAATACATTTTCTTCATGTAACTCTAACGGTTTAGGCAGCGCACGCAGCATACGGTGGAGGTCTGCCCGGCTTGGGTGGACCACCGCCGTGTCCTCGTGGAGGCGATCGGCGGCGGTGACCTCTCGCGTACGGCCCTGGTTCAGGCCATGGTGCGGAGCGAGAGGGCATGGCAAGCCGTCACCTCCTTCTGAAAAAATTTTTTCGCGACCTCGACCATTCGAGAACGATTTGAACTCAGTCGAGATTCCCGCTGAGTCGAAGTTTCTGCAGCACAAAACCTAGCCTGATGTTCCCGAGTTGCAGAGAGCCTTGCCTCACGACCTTCCTCAGATTCCTGTGATCGAACTTATCTCATCCTTTTAGCATTTCTGCTACATTGGGAGAGGTTGGATCTTCTTCGAGGCATTCTTACAATAAAATAGTACTTACTACTTAACACACAGTTATTTAGTAAACACGTACTATCGTAAACAATTAAATTATAAATACTTACAGATTATTATACAGTCTAAAATTGTCACAGTTTAAGTAATAAGTGTTACTTAGACGTGTAAACCAAACGTACTAATAACTTTATAAAACAAAAGAATTGCTAGAAAAATTAATTACTAACCTGAGCTAATAAACTTATACTTAATAAAGAAAATCAAGAAAAGAAATGCCTAACCTATACCAAATACTTATAATATTTATATACAAACCCTAAATAAAAATTAAGATAAGTATACCGAAAATCAAGGAAAGAAATGCCTAACCTATAACAAATGTTCGATGTGATTCTTTAAATTGACATAACTTTTTTATTTATGAACCGATTGACATGAAATAAACACTAAATGTTACGTGAATCTTACTACAATATATTAGTGAAAACCGCATCTAAATCGAATAAGCCGTTTCTGATATTAGCGTGCACAAACACACAGACAAACAGACAAACCGACAAACAGACAAACAGACAAAAAAAAATCTAATTACAATCTCGGGTTCAGCATCGATATAATAACAACCCCTGCTATTTTTTTTTCATATATTTCCATTGTACAGACACCACTTTTCTACAATTTTATTATATGTATAGATATAGATCTAATAATCGCACTTGTTCTCCATTTGGGTACAATTCTCTCATATGTTCTGCTGGATGCCCGTATGAATGAGTCTGCATACCTGTGAAATAGGAAAAATAATAGTTATTTGACATAATATAATAATATTTTATAAAAGTATATGTAAGCATCCAACTACACCCGGGAACCACATTTGAAACCTGTAAGGCTGCCTGTCCACCGGAGCGGAGAGGAGAGGAGAGGAGCGGAGATGTGTCAATATTAACCAATAGAATCGCACCGTCCTCTGGAGTGGAGTTTTGATTCTATTGGTTAATATTGACACATCTCCGCTCCTCTCCTCTCCTCTCCGCTCCTGTGGACAGGCAGCCTAATTCTGTAAAATATAAGATTGATTTTTTACTAGTATTCAATACCTATTTAGCAAGTATTGCTTACTTATGTAAAATCTACTCTGAGAAACTTTTTATTTGTACACACTAAGTTATTGTCTAAGTTATGTTTATGGTGTACGTAATAAAGAGTATATAGTCCTGGCAATAACTTATAGCCTTTCTTGTCGTTATTTCCGACGCTAGTTAACGAATACTAGTTTAATAGAAGAATTTAAGTTTCAATGCACCAAGCGTATCACACCATTTTTCGGAAGTATAGCGGTCTGCAGCCAGCCATTGCGGGCGCCAATCACACGCGACGAGCCACGGAGGCAATCGACCAATCATGGATCAGATAAATGCCACATATAGTGCATACTAGCGCCATCTATGAGCTTCTTTATTAGTTTATGCGTTGGTTTTAAAATCAAAAGACTTTATTTGAATTTTTTTTTTTGTTTTTTACTAAAAAGCGAGGAATAAAAACATTTTCACAAAAAAAAACAACCGACTTCCACTATAAAGTGAAAAAAAAACCTTTTCGCATAACTAAAATTTCGGAAGTCGGTGGCAAAAACGAAAATACACGGATAAACCAAAGACACGGATATTCGTTATACTCGTATGCCACCGATTTCCGAAATTTTAGTTATTTTTCACTTTATAGTGGAAGTCGGTTGTTTTTTTGCGAAAAAGTTTTTATTGGCGTCGAAAGTTGCGCTCACTGAGCGCTCACTTCAACGTTCCTTTCCGCATGAGGAAATACGACTTTGTCTACCAATTTAGCAGCAGTCACGTGACTTCTCTAAAGCTAATGTCAACTCCATACAATTTGATCTTTCCGTTGGCGTTAACGCTTACAGAAAAGGGATTTTGTCTAGGCCCGCTGGTGACTACTCTCCTCGTAGGCACCTTGAGCCCCTTGGCTATTTTTTCCTGGTGTGTTCCGGAGGTTTAGCCTGAAGCCGATGGAATCCCTTTCTGTGAACCAACGTAGTCTTTATGTCTTTTCTTTCTTCTCGCCAAGGTCCACTTCTGTCTTCTCGGTAGTCTCAGTTTTCACGTCTCGCAGCAGCTCAGGTTGATTTGAAGCCCGCCTTTTTGTGAATGAAGTTCTCTTGAGCCGTCACTCTCCTCTGAAGTCTTCTTCTGAGTGGAAACTGCGTAAACATTCATCCATGTTGTGGTTCAGCTCAAGTGCCCTTGCTGACTCTGGATATTGTTTTTTGTATTCCGCCGCGTTTTGGAGATGACGTTACACCGAAGATGATTGATGTTATCATAATTATTATCCTTCGGCGACACGTCGCGATGATCCCAGCGCTACTGGAACCTCTGGCTATCTGGATCTTCTGGTCTGATGTGGACTTGCAGGAATATTTCCGTTATGTCATCCACCACTGCTGGTGGTGGTTGGCGGTTGGCTGCAGCGTCGAAGACGATTCTTATCTTCTCCTTTAATGGATGAACCACGGAGAAGTGAGGGAGGTACCACGTTTTCTTGGAGTCTTCTAGCCCATCAGGTGCTTCTTTTGCATACTTGCTGTCAATTAGATGTAGGATATGCCTGCTGTATTCCGCCTTCAACTGAGGATCCTTGTCTATCTTCTTCTCGATGTTAGTCAATCGGTTCTTGACAGATGTGTAGCTTTCTGGCATATGTTCTTCTTCGTTCTTCCATAGAAGTCCAGCTTTGAATCGACCATCTTCAAGTCTTCTGCAGGTCTTTTCTAGGATGGGAGTGCTATTCCTTCTGAATCCGTAGTGTGTCTTGTCGGTTGCACACCAAGCGCTTCGATTGCGAAATGATCTTAGACGGCTTGATCCATCTCTTCTTTATACGTGCTGACATGTGGACATGTATTCAGAAAGTGTACTGGTTTTGCACCTCCAGTGTCGTTTAAAATATCTATAAATTTTTACACACTCCTGGAATTTCCGGAGACGTCATTTTAACTAAAATATTGCCGAAAATGCGCAGTGGTGGCCCAGTGGTAACGGCCCCGACTTACGAGTTGTGGGTCGTGGGTTCGAACCCAAGCAGGCGCTTTACTTTGTGTAAATAATTTCATCACCACTGCTCTCAAAACGGTGAAGGAAAACATCGTGAGGAAACCGGCATATCTTAGAATCAAAAATTCGAAGACATGTGTCATCCACCAACCCGCACTGGGCCTGCGTGATGGATTACGGCCCACTCCCTCTCACAGAGAGGAGGCCTGTGTCCCAGCAGTGGGAACATTAATAGGCTGATGATTAGCGAAAATTGCGCAATTTATTACCTGAGCGCATTTTAAAATAAAACCACGTAGGTATACAAACCTTTTTGTATTTTGGTATCTTTGAAAAAGAGAAAACAATCATGTCCAAAGAGCAGAATAAATGTCATTCTCGATGAAAACCGTCATTTAAAAAAACTTCGTTGGGCGATTGTTTGTGAAGTACGCAAGATGTAAGAAAATAAATACAAAAAAAAAACCGTAATACCTAGCTCTGTACGGTCCACTGTATTTCACAACTTCAAAATGAGATCAAACCTACTTAGGACGAGAGTATGGTTAGCGCAATTAATAAATGTGCGTTCTTCCGGAAACACCACCGTGAGTCCTGGAACCGGAGCTACAAACTATCCCTACAATCCATATCAGGTGCAGTGGCAATGGCCCGACCCTGCATCCTATCAGCGTAAGTTTAAAAAAAATCCACCATCTATGGAAAGTTGTATTTATTGCACATTGCTCGAACAACAGATGGCTGATGTGGCCGATGGGGCCTTCCTACGGTACGCCTTCTGGTACGTGGTCGCCACTCCAGAAAGGAGGTAGGAAGGAGGAGGAGGAGGCAGGTAGGAAGGCCTAACACATCCACGATGTGGCGACGCTTGGGAGACGCCTATGTCGAGCAGTAAAACACATTAACGTCAACAACATCTTCTGGCTGAAACGGAGGTGATGATGAATGTAACCCAAAACGCAGCCTTAAGCCCTATTTACACGAGGCAAGTTCCTTGCCTGTGGTATACAACAAATTTGAAGCAACAAATAACTTGAATCTTGTAAACACTGTTTAGACGATGCATTTTTAGGTGGTTGCTTCAACTTACGGTATGCCACATTGACAAGAAATTTTATCGCATCGTGTAAATCGTTACCATCACAATGGAGGGACCAAGTCTTGAATCTCAAATCGGTTACAGTCAAGATGGAGGCCTGCTGGTCAGGCTTCAGGCGTGCTGGTCACTTGTCTATGTCGGCATTATTAGACACAGCCACACATTATATACATCCGATTACGCCGCTCGAAAAATATCGACCCGAACATGATGTGTTCCTCTGTGGCCGGACCACAGTTTAGTACTCAGATGCTATAGTTCGCAATAATACCTACCTAAAGTCTACTTTCATCGGAATATTTTTAGTACCTCAAGAGATATCTTTTTAATTAACAATTTATGTGGTCCGGCCGCCAGGCAGTGCTCTCTGGCCGCGCCACCTCAAATTAAATAGAGTATAATGAACTATTAATAAATCAATATCTCGAAAAAAACTACTAAAGAGTACATTGCATACGACAAAAAATATGGTCCAATAAACCCCTTTTAGTTAAGGAGTTATTGGTCGGCAGGGGTCTGCAGCAAGTCAATTTTGCAATATTTAATATTAACTATCCATAAATGAATTTATATAATAGTACCTTTTCTCTACTCTTCGTTGATACTTTTTTCTCTCAAGAAACTATTCATTTTGATTAAGTATGTGGCGCGGCTAGATTACTTTCAGCAAATATAACGAATTATGCTTTATTTCTTTATGCCAACGAAAACTGCATAATAAGTACTTTATAAAAAGACCTGGACTTCATCTATAAACTTTTATTACCAACAAATAACAATGATTTTGAAAAAGGTGCACTTTTTGGTTTTTGTTTACCTATCTACCTAAGAATAGGTAGTTAATTTGACGAAGTAAGTGAAAATTTTGGTTTAAAATAAACAATAATACGAATAACAAATATATTTTCATAATAAAATATTAACAATTGTTAATACAAAGTATTGTAAATGTCAGAAGACTGTTTTATATAACAAAGTAAAGTCAATAGATTGAATTTTAAGCATTTAACCCTTTAAACAAGAAATAACAATGAAAAAAAGAGTATACCAAAACCGCCTATTAAAAATATAGTCAATCAGTGTTACAAATAAAGGAGTTTTGAAGTTATTTTCTAACTTTAAAATGCAAGGCCTAAATTAAAAATAAAAATAAGTTATAATTTACAATTTTGCGTATAAAATACAATGAACATTCATTTGCTGGTTTTTAGTCCTTGTAACTTTAGTACTTAAATCATCATAATTATTATGTTTCCCAAGTATCGTCCAGACGCTTGCTACCTACCTTTTGAAAATTACACTCGCGAACCTGACATTCACGAACATGTAAGCTCATAGAGAACCTTGCAAAAAATCAACACGTGTTTCACCTCTCAACGAGGCATCCTCAAGATGACGATTGACTTGTTGCGAACCCGGACATGACGTGTTGCCACGACAAGCGCCGAACGCAAAGTCTTTGCGTATACGTCGTCCATTGTATTTTATTTTATAATGGATTTCCGCAAAGTCACGTCTGAGTCAATTAACTACATTTCAGCATACTTTCAGGATGGCATTTTTTGAGATGGCAACGAATCTGCAATTCCTTGCTATTATTGCAGATGTTCATAAGTGGCGGTGACTGGGTACTTAACCATCTGGAGCCGTCTACTAATATACAATGGAGAGACCATTACATTTGATTGAAAATTGGTATATTTGGCCCCTTGGTGGACCGCGGGCATCTACAGTAACAGAAATTAATTGTGAAGCAAATAGACAGCTTGCGTCATTTTGCTGCGTTATAGCCATTTCATTAAACTGTCAAAGAATGGCATTTGTTATTTTAACACGCGGTTATCAGTCCCTAGAACTAATGACATAACAATACAGTAACTTAAAAAACGTCATGCTTATAATATCAAAAATGACCAGTAGCTACTCAATATACTTTTAATTTGCAGAACCAGCCTTTTCGCACTACCGTAATAAACCCCGGAAGGCAAGGCCACACACTCCAGATTCGAAATGGATGCATCCCAACCGCAATCATGAAGGGTAAACAAAACAGAATTTAAAATAAAGCGTGCTAAATACGACACCTACTTTTATTTATTTGAAATTATAATATAACTTAAGAAAATGTTTTTTCATTTTATGACGTTTACCTTTTTTAACAAGCTTAAGGTCTCCGTCACACGCACCACAACGACAACACGTGGTCGGGAGCTAATATGTATGAAAATGAATAATTTTGCCGTTAAAATCAACCGTGACAGCGATTCCGACCACATCAAGGCCACGTGGCAGCCACAACGCAACCACAACTGAAACTGTGCACTAGCGGCTGGCTATATCGCAAACGCAACGTTGCGTTGCCGTCGACGCGACAACCTGAAATTTTATGGTTACTTACCATAACGCACACTGTGGAATTTTGCTTCATTTGCGGTCACCTATTTTTTATCCCTTCATCTTATAGATCTATAAGAGCGAAGAACTAAAACTTTTGGGAAGGAAACATGATTTTATTATGTTTAGTTTTAAAGTTATGCTGACGTCAGCAAAAAAATGTTTTTCATTTCTCATGCTTGGAAAGTAGTGTTTGTTTGATCCGAGTAGCGGGTGGAAAACGCTGCTTCCCTCTCTAGGGCGGGAAAGACTCATAGTAATTGCTTCCCACCCTAGGGCGGGAATGAATTTAAAAAATAGAACTTTTGGTTAGCTAATCGGCTACGAAACTTTTTACATGAAAAATATCGAATAGAAAATAAATAAAAAGGCTGTGGTCTTGTGAGTGTATAAACAGCCTGTGCGAATTTAAAATAAATCGGTCAAGTGCGAGTCAGATTCGCACACGAAGGGTTCCATACCATGTCGTATAAGATTTAACGGTGAATATCAGGTTGGCGGGTGTAATTTTCAGAAATGGTCGAAATATATCAAAAGATTTAGTACCTAATTAGTACCTAATTGTACCACTAGTGAAATAATTTGTACCTCGTGGGATCGCAAGTTATTGCAATAGTTTTATACACCCGCCATTCTGATATCAGAATGGCGGGTGTATTTTTGTGCAGCCGAGATTACTGAGAAGTTAGATATAAAACATACATGGATATTTAGTACCTAATTGGTACCTCTCTAAACATACCTCAAGTCAAAGAAATCTCATCGGAATTCGGCAGAAATTGAAAAATTCATATTTTTATACAGAGTGTAATTTTTTTACAGATATATTGCTTGTTTGACACAAAGAGTACGAGAGCCCACGACCAAAACCATGTCGCATCGTTTTACGGTCTATACCGTAAAAAATCGTTAGTTTAGACGGTTCTGAGCCCGACTGGATGGAGGTCCATTTTTGCTATGACAAAAAAAATAGGCATACGGTTTTATCACAATATGTCTGATATTAAAAATGTAATTGGTTTCGTCATTTTATTATGAAAAATTAATTTCAAACATATTGCGGGTCATATGTTGCCTGAGCGCATTTTCAAAACTGTCAAAATAAAAATTTCAACCTGTCTCTTTAGCAACCTGATTCAATTTTTTTTTAATTAATCTTTTGTATGGTTACCAAAAACCTGTTTTCAGACATTTTAAATGTTACATATATAATTACAAAAAGAAAAAGAACGTTTTGGAGTCACCCGCGGTTAACGCACGGTGCTTGTTACGCTCCTATCTGTTACGACCTTTGATCAACAATTTGTTGATCGAAGCTTACGACAACGATGATGAGTCCGACAATGATTAAAACGATGTTTTTTTATTCAATAAGCTGCATTTTTCAAACATTATTTCAGTTTCCTTTTGTCCAATTTATTTAAAAACTCCTTCAATATCAATTCGATGGTTTCGGGTTAGCTCTATGATAATCGTACGTAAATACTCCGCAATACGAACTTTTCATCATTTCTGATTATGGAAAAGTTGTCTGATTAGTAGTATGATACACAAAATTTGTCTGATATAATTTTTTTCTCTCTAGTTCTGGAGCCATAGCGCTAAATTTGTCTGATATAATTTTTGTCTCTCTAGTTCTGGAGCCATAGCGCTTGATGGCACGCTTCTGCCAGTCTGCTCCGACTTTCGGTATCTCGGTTCACTCGTGCAAAGCGATGGCGAAATAGATCGGGCGGTTAAGCACAGAATTAACACTGGATGGATGAAATGGCAGCAGGTCACGGGAACAATCTGCGACTCCCGCATTCCCCTTAAACTTAAGGGGAAGATTTATAAAACAATAGTTAGACCTGCTGTCTTGTATGGATCAGAATGTTGGGCCACCAAAGGGATGAATGAAAGGCAATTGCATGCAGCTGAGATGAGAATGCTAAGAGGGATGTGTGGTGTTACACGAATGGATAGAGTAAGAAATGAGTACATAAGAGGAAGTCTGAAAGTGGCACCGGTGACCGAAAAGTTATGCGGTAATCGGTTGTCATGGTATGGGCATGTGATGCGGAGGAATGAGGAAAATATCGTGAAGAAAGTTTTGAGTATGAATGTCGATGGCTATAAGAGTAGGGGAAGACCAAAGAAACGATGGATGGACTGTGTGAAAGATGATATGGCTAGAAAGGGGGTAACTACTGAAATGACGACTAATAGAGAAGTATGGAAAAAAGGGACATGTTGCGCCGACCCCAAATAAAATTGGGATAAGGGCAGGAGAATGATGATAATTTTTTTCTACATTTGGGCAACTTTTTTGTTCATGCCCAAAAGTTTTCAGACAGACAGACATCCTATGTTACCCACTGGAAAAAAAATTCAACACGTTAAAAATGGATGCAACAAATAAGTTGCTCACACTTCTGAAAAATGATTTATTCGCATCAACTGACCAATGTTCACTTGAAAACAAGATTTTCAGACTGTTGGCTATGGCTTTATGCGTAATTTTTTATTTCCTCGAATGGCTTCCTTGGTACGTGTGATGCTACTGGTCTGAAAATTGTGTTTTTGGTACCTAAAACCTATCGTTCAACTACATTCCGAAAATCAGGCAAATTACTATGATACAGTTCGGATTTGTTTTTTTCACATTATTGAAAAAGCGGGCAGGTCAGGCGAGACGTGGAGAAGTTCTCAAAAAGGGGTTTTTGATTCAGAATAAGCAAAAGATTTTATACGGTTTTGGTCGTAAAGCGATGAGGTAAAAATTTTGGTCATGAGCTCTCGTACCAGTTGAGGAAATCGGGGATTCTTGACTAAGGGATACTTAGCATCAGGTGGAATGACAGCTCACTTCACCTACATGAACAAAATAATGATTGTTTTCATTTCTATGCCACTTGCAGTTCTACAAATGGTTCTAAAAGTGAAAGAACAACCAGATTATAGGTTCAGTTTGCATAGGAAATGGTTCTATGTGAAGCTGTAAGCTGCAAATTTTCAAGGTTCTAATATTGATTTAATAATAGCTTTACATAATTATCGTGTACTTGACTGAATATATCAAACAATTCAAGAGTCTTATTATTATTTGCAAACAAAATAACGCACGGACACAAATACAAAAAAATGTTTTTTATCTCATCTATTCAGAAAGAGCTAGTTTATTCTTCGTAAACAGGTATAGTTCGATTCAAATTTAATGGCGGCTCGGAAGTTAGTTGCTCTTGCTCTTTGCGTAGTACCCCACCCCTCACCCCCGCTGATCTGCGCAGCGACTCGCTCATGTTCCGACCCGCCATTAAGTTTGAATCGGGCTGTACTAACCCATTCAAGGCGGGTCAAAAAATCGCCCTTATTATGTACGGGCGGGCGGTCTATAGGAATAATGCAGATAGGCCTCGGACGCATCTCATATTGAAACACTGACGCTGATCGGCGTTTTCCGTAAATGAAAATGATTTCTAGCATATTGTGACAGAATTTTATTGTAGCTGAGCAGTCTACGCCATGTGCAGGTGCTGCGTAGGTACTCAGTGGCCAAGTTGCATTTTGTGTATAATTATATTTATTTAATTTTTTTACATATGTAATACATTTTTAAATATTTCTTAAAAAAAAGGATACAAAAAACATTAAAAAATATAAGTGTTCCGCCGGTGTCGGGAGCAGGGTCCAAGCTACCGGTGGTTAGGGCTGCAGAGACAAGAACCTCCTCACAATGCGAGCCGTGTCGAGGAGTACTGCCTTCTGAATCAGGCCCTTGATCCAACCGCCTAACGAGAGCCTCGAGAGATGTTGATCGAGGCTTTCGGCCATCAGGCCATTGGCCGTTACGACAATCGGCACAATGATAGCCGAGCTCACATTCCACATGTCGACAACCTCGTGTGCTAAGTCGAGATATTTTATTTGTTTCTCTTTCTCAGCTTTCACGAGGTTCCCGTCATGCGGAATGGTAACATCGACTATAATTGCGCGGCGCGCTAATCGGTCTATCACCATTATATCAGGCTTATTGGCAACAATAGTCCTGTCAGTAATGATAGACCGATCCCAGTACAGCGTGACATGGTCATTTTCGAGAACTGGGTCGGGCACATACTTGTAATACGGTACCTCAGCGTCCACAAGTTTATATTTCAAAGCAAGTTGCTGGTGAATAATCCTAGCCACTTGGTTATGCCTGTGCAAATACTCGCCGTTAGCTAGACGCGAATAACTTGAGATAATATGTCTGGTGGACTCACCCGGACGATGGCATGCCCGACACACGTCAACCGTACCGTCCTTCATAATATGTCTCCGCTCTCCGGTAGTTATTCGTCAAGATAACTTCGTCCATAATTGCACAGACGAAACCTTCAGTTTCCCCGAAAAGGTCACCGAAACGTAGCCAGGATACGGACGCTAAGAAATCTACGCCAGGCTCATGAAGAGCGGGGTATCGGGCTCTTCATGAGCCTGGCGTAGATTTCTAGCCGCCCGTGAAGCTCCTTGCTTTGCCATACCTCCTTGCTGTCATCTGTAGTAAGTACCACAGGTTTGCGCCAGTTCTCTTTAGCCATGGAGAGCGGGGTGAGTCCCTTGTCCACTGCGACCACATCACGGTGCATACCCACTTCGGCTTTTAAGAAATATTCTCTGAGGCTGCACACCTCGCGGTTGTGGAGGGTCTTCGCATTTAAAAACCCTCGACCCCCGCACTTCCGCGGGATGTACAGTCTCATCACCGGAGAACGTGGGTGATGCATCCGGTTTGCGGTCAGGAGTGTACGGACCCTCCTGTCCAGGGCGTCGAGTTCGGTCTGAGTCCATTTGAGTATGCCGAAAGAGTACATCTATATCTATCTATATCTATATCTATATCTTCTATATCTATATCTATATCTATCTATCTATCTATCTATCTTCTATATCTATTCTATATTATATACATATAATAAAATTGTAGAAAAGTGGTGTCTGTACAATGGAAATATATGAAAAAAAAGTAGCAGGGGTTGTTATTATATCGATGCTGAACCCGATTTTGTAATTAATTTTTTTTTGTCTGTTTGTCTGTTTGTCTGTGTGTTTGTGCACGCTAATATCAGAAACGGCTTATTCGATTTAGATGCGGTTTTCACTAATATATTGTAGTAAGCTTCACTTAACATTTAGTGTTTATTTCATGTCAATCGGTTCATAAATAAAAAAGTTATGTCAATTTAAAGAATCACATCGAACATTTGTTATAGGTTAGGCATTTCTTTGCTTGATTTTCGGTATACTTATCTTAATTTTTATTTAGGGTTTGTATCTAAATATTATAAGTATTTGGTATAGGTTAGGCATTTCTTTTCTAGATTTTCTTTATTAAGTATAAGTTTATTAGCTCAGGTTAGTAATTAATTTTTCTAGCAATTCTTATGTTTTATAAAGTTAGTACGTTTGGTTTACACGTCTTAACATTTATTACTTAAACTGTGATAATTTTAGATACTCCATAATTGTATAATAATCTGTAAGTATTTATAATTAAATTGTTTACGATAGTACGTGTTTACTAAATAACTGTGTGTTAAGTAGTAAGTACTATTTTATTGTAAGAATGCCTCGAAGAAGATCCAACCTCTCCCAATGTAGCAGAAATGCTAAAAGGATGAGATTAGTTCGATCACAGGAATCTGAGGAAGGTCGTGAGGCAAGGCTCTCTGCAACTCGGGAACATCAGGCTAGGTTTCGTGCTGCAGAAACTTCGACTCAGCGGGAATCTCGACTGAGTTCAAATCGTTCTCGAATGGTCGAGGTCGCGAAAATTTTTTTTCATACTAATGGGGTCAAGTCATGAAAAAGGTTGAAAAACACTGCCCTACTAATATTATAAATGCGAAAGTTTGTGAGGATGGATGGATGGATGGTTGGATGTTTGTTACTCTTTCACACAAAAACAAACAATTTATAAAGATTTTATGTGATTTGGCCATAATATAACGATAAGTATCAAGTAAGTCGGAAAAATTCCTGCCCTCTGAGATCTATCTTTGCATGCGCTGCCTTTTTTTTTTTTTGGGTGTTTAATCATCCAATGACTTCTACCGCTCTGGGCGGAGTGGAAGGGCGTGTCAGACTCTTACTGACTAAACCCCACAAGTGTTCCTTCGATCCTTGATATCTCTTTGAGGCGCGCGTGGAACACGATGCGCCGTCGACCCGGGCCTGGTCCTTATCGAACGGCGAGCTGCCCGTTGCTCTCCGTCCGCAGGCCCGCGCCTACGGTGGCCGGAAATCGGCTATCAATTCCCGACGCCCGGGACGTCTCCTACGGCGGCGGCGGCTAGGGCTGGTAGGGCGCGGCCTTTGCCACTCCCTCGCGCGCTCCACCTTCTCTTTCGCGAGCATTACTGCTTTGCAGAAGGAGGTGACGGCTTGCCATGCCCTCTCGCTCCGCAACATGGCCTGAACCAGGGCCGTACGCGAGAGGCCACCGCCAGCGATCGCCTCCACGAGGACACGGCGGTGGTCCACCCAAGCCGGGCAGACCTCCACCGTATGCTGCGTGCGCTGCCTAAACCGTTAGAGTTACATGAAGAAAATGTATTGTGGGATTGTTTGTCTTAAAGAGTTCTAAATAAAAGTCCGCCACAGCATCTATCTACCTTTTATGTGGAAGCCTTTATATCCAAAATAGTGAGCAATAAATACAGTTAAATTGAATACTTTTTTTACATTGCATATTTTAGAGTATTTAGTTAATTCTTATCAAAATAAATACCTTCATCGCTTTTGGTATTTAATGTAGATAAAGTTTGTCTTTTACACTAAGTAATTTGGACAAATAGTTTAAAAGTTAGAACGATAAGAATGACCTGCGATATTGAGTCGACGGCGCACAGAACGAGGGTGGAGGGGCGGGCCAGCCAGGGGATGACGCGCCAGAGCGCCAAGTGGAAGCTATTGCTTAATAATTATGTTCAAGAAATAACTTAAATAACGCAATTAATTGTTGAACTGTCAAAATGAAACCCATTGCTATTGTAAGTGCTACGCAATTACCCCGCTGATTTAGGACATGTTACACGTTCCTGTGGGATAATTTCCGACATCCACGCGGGCGAAGCCGCGGGCAGAAGCTAGTCATTAATATTAAAATTTATTTTGTTATTAACAGTGAAATTTTATAAAAAAAATTTGGGGGTTTTCTATTTACCATAAAAATGGCTAGAAATAGTACCTAAGTGAATTTGAAGATAAACATTATTTCATATAAGTACTTAAATAAGAATATAGGAAAAGAAGAGACTCAGGTCGGCTATCTGCAAACAGATGTCAAAATTATGGCCAATTCGCTTATAATGAATGCAAACTAATATTTAAGATACCTACTAAGATCTTTGATTGCCATTCATGATTTAGTGTGTAACGTGATCAAGAGGCAGATTTTTTTTAATGAAAATTCATCTGTGAATATACCTACATACCTTTTTCAAATAAATTTTAACGTCATGTGTTTTCAGGCAACTAAATGACATCCCGGCCAGCCGGTGGAACGAGACCTGCTGCGGTCTATTCTGTAAAAAACTCACCGTGAAATGAGCTGTCATTCCCCCTGATGCTAAGTATCCCTATAGTCAAGTATCCCCGGTTTCCTCTGTTGTGTTTCTTGTGTCAAACAAGTAACATATTGTAACACTCTGTATAAAAAAAACTATTTATCAATTTCTGCCGAATTCCGTGGAGATTTCTTTGGTTTAAGGTATGTTTAGAGAGGTACCAATTAGGTACTAAATATCCATGTATGTTTTATATCTAACTTCTCAGTAATCTCGGCTACACAAAAATACACCCGCCAAGCTGACATCAGAATGGCGGGTGTATAAAACTATTGCAATAACTTGCGAACCCACGAGGTACAAATTATTTCACTAGTGGTACAATTAGGTACTAATTAGGTACTAAATCTTTTGATATATTTCGACCATTTCTGAAAGTTACACCCGCCAACCTGATATTCACGATTTAACGCTATGAATTTTACTTAATACTTTCGTAAAGGTACAGAGGCACTATTAAGAAAAACAAAGATTTGTAAAGAAATTGTCTAATTTTAATGAAAAAAAATATGTTGTGTTAAGATATACTTAGGTGTAGAAGTATATTTCATTCATTTTCATGGCTACTACACACATGCTGGCGACATGGCCGCCGGCTTTTGCCGCGCGGCATATGCCTCCGGCTTTTGCGCCTTCATTTCCTTTGCGTTTGTTTGTGCGGCTTTGTGCGGCAGTGCCGGAGAAAATATTAAGTTAACTTTATCCGGTAATATGCATTAACTAAAGTCAAAGTTATTTATTTGCTACTAACATAGTATTAGTAGGTATAAATAGGTATATAGGGTAGGTAAGCAGGTAGACATGTAGGGTAGGTAGGTAGGGTAGGGTAGGTAATTAGGTAGAAATGGGTAATTAGGAAAGGTAGGTGCGCCGTAGATGAGTACTTAGTGCTAACCGTCCAAAGCCGGGCTGGGTAAAGCTAATCACTTATACGAGTATATACAAGGATTTCTCTTGCTACATCAGACTATATTGTACACAATAAAATGTAAGTAGTACGCCAAATTTTAATTTCAACATTCCGTCAATACAGGTATTTATTTGTGTGATGCTCCGCAGCAGAACCACTTTGACTATATTATATAAAAATTACAGGATAAAATGTAGATAATGTCTATATTTTTGTAGCTTAATATCAAAAATTGTATATTGTTAGTTTCTTGGAAAATATCAATTCAAAGTGGTCATGCTACAGAGCATACTCTCCAGCAGAACCACTTTAAAATAACGGTTATTTCACGTTGATTATGCACAAGTCATAATATAAACAAATGTATATTTATTGTATATCGAGGTAACATCTACAATTGTAGATAAATACTTACTGATTTGATCTGATGCGCCTGCCATGAATTTCTTAGCAAATAACAAGATTAATACATACATACATAATTATTTGCTAAGAAATTCATGGCAGGCGCATTCCGATAAAACATTTACATATTACTAAAAATCAGTAAGTATTTATCTACAATTGTAGATGTTACCTCGGTATACAATAAATATACATTTGTTTATATTATGACTTGTGCATAATCAACGTGAAATAACCGTTATTTTAAAGTGGTTCTGCTGGAGAGTATGCTCTGTAGCATGACCACTTTGAATTGATATTTTCCAAGAAACTAACAATATACAATTTTTGATATTAAGCTACAAAAATATAGACTATCTACATTTTATCCTGTAATTTTTATATAATATAGTCAAAGTGGTTCTGCTGCGGAGCATCACACGTTGCTCTTACGGCAATAAAAATGCACAATCTGTGAAATTTTCGACTGCCTACCTATTACGGTTCATGAGATAGAGCTCGCTGACAGACAGACGGACAGCGGAGGCTTATGAATAGGGTTCCGTTTGTCACCCTGCGGGTACGGAACCCTAAAAAAGAACCTATTAAGCGGGACGGCCTGCGGCGGCAGTGTTTCCACTTTTAGGGATTTCTCCCTTTTTTAGGGAAAAATAGTCAATAATAAGCATGGTTTAGGGATATTTTATTTTGACAGGGATTTAGGGAATTTTCGTGAAAAATTGAACTTGAGTTGGTAGCCCTATTGTTTATAGTAGGCAGCACCCAATGTACTACTTTACTCTATGGCAGCACCGATTGATTAAAGGGGATTCTCTGAAACTCGTTATGAATATAATTCGTCTAATTTTAGTTTACCATGTTATTGTTAATTTTACTATTTCCGTGGTTAAAGATGACATCGGAAATAAGTCGCATGATACCTAGAGTTGGTTTGTTTCGTCTTTCTCGATTAATAATGAATGTTTTGTAGGTATTTAATGGTATAAAAAAGAAAAATTCCCTTAACCAAGAAATTTTTATATTTTTAGGGAATTTTAGGGATAATTCATTATGAAACTGGGGAAAAACCAAAAATGTAAGTGGAAACACTGCGCGGCGGTGACGAGGCGCTTTCCAAATAAAAAAAAAATCACAAATTGTTCTAACTTCTCAGTTAATTTTAAATAGGTACCTACTACTCATGGTATTTAATATCAATAAGTATTTTAGAAGTTTTACTATTTTATACTTTCCTTATATTCGAAATGAAAAGTAGAGTGTTTAACACGGGTGAAAGATATCAATTCCTACTCGGAATATATAGCCGCCCTCGCAACGCTCGGGCGTCTAAATACCTCGTATGAGAATTGATTTCTTTCGGCCCTTTAAACAATCTACTATTTATTTGTAAATCTCAAAATAATAATTTGATTTACATAGATCATTGTTTTATTACAGTAACAATACAATATCTAACTCCATACAGTTTAGGTATTGCATCTACGATGTACAAAGAGATATCATTCTTTTTTTCATTTTCACTATTGCGGTTTTCATCGTATTCCTATCGATTCCGCAGCTGATTTTAATTCTGAGCATGCATAATTTATAGTACAACGCAAATATAACAGTGGGACTTCGGAATTTATATTAAATTTCTAAAGTTTCCATAGAATTTCTATGGAAATAAGGTTTTCAAATTGCATATAGGTACTTTTATATTATTTGATCCAAATGGATTTTTTTTTTATTAAATAAGATTTTTAATGTTTGACCTGTTTCACTTTCTTTACTCTTCGAAATAGGTGACAGGGCTAATCTCAAAAATAAAAATTCAATAACTCAGAAGTTGCGCATTATCCACACCTGATTTTATTATATGATATAGCATATTATAACATAAAACTATTCATGTTAAAAAGAAATGCGGATACACTGAGACCAACTAAATAAAAAAAGGGAATTATAAAATATTCGAATAAAAAAAACTTAGCGACTGATGATGAGATACTGTTTTAATAACTTGAGCGGTATGAATTTGAGTAAGCGAAAAATTAACTAAACTAACGACGAATATTGATTATTAATAAAATCCAGAACAGGCTTACAAAAAGTGGGTTGTGATTAATCCATTTCAGACAATAAAATTCTAGCCGTGCGACTAAATTACTAAGTGAGCGACTAGAAATACAGAGAGGACGGTACTGCATGGTATTTAGTGAAAGGGTAGTAACTATTTAAACGAGAATTTGAGAGATCTAATATTTGTTTGAGTGACAACGTTACGTCCTGCATTTTTTTCAATATTTGGTAAATGATTTATTTATACTGAGCGGCATTTTATCTTAAATGAAGTGTTTTGAATAGACAAACCACACCAAACACCAATGCTTGCATGCAGCAGGCATGGTTTCTGTCAGGGCTCCGGCGCTGCGGGGCTCCGGCGGTCCCACGCGAGCTTATCGTCGCAGATGGTGTAACGCCCGCCGCCGCGGCTGAGGCTGACCGGCGATGCCGGCCAGCAAGACGAAGCTGCGGTGGTCCCCTCCGCGCCTACGCGATTCTAAATTACACTAGGAGTAAGGCAGACAAGACCGCGTGGAGTCGGATTTACAGCGATTGATCAACATTACACTTATTTGAGAACGCCTAGTTTAGTTGGTTTTAATAAAAAATTGGATGCTATAGAATGGTAGTAGTCCATGGTCTGAACTGTTTATTCTAGCAAAACTGTGATTCAAATTTCACGGTGTATAGGTGACCGCAATTGAAGCAAAATTACACAGTGTGAAAACGCAACTTCAAGGAGCTACAGCGATACTATTCACCAACCAGTGAAGGGGTCCTTATATTAACTTATTAATGCTTAAGCTTTGGTTTGCTTTGAAAACGGCGCTTTATGTATTCGTAACTTGGTGATATTATCATGGATGTCCACCTCTCTGCATCATGATAACATCCCGAAGTAAAACGTTAGAAAATATATGAAGATGCTTTTAACTTTCCGTCCACGAAAACGTTATAACGTGCACGTTTGCATGCACCTATTTTCACACATTTTATGGACGTACATGTCCACGATAATATCGTCACGTTAGAAATTATAAAAGCGCGTTACCCTGTTCGGCCGCACTTTTGAGCCTATTGCGAATTTTGACTCATCCACACCGCAGTGCGGTCGTACCGGTAACGTCTGACAGAGCGTTACATCTGTGTCAAATACTAGTGAAAATGAGAACCGATCACACTTTTTTTTTGACCGATTTCTTTTTGTTCGAATTTCATTTTACCGAAAACTATTAACCGACGTCTTTTTTACTATATGCAGTACTTATTTGACATATTTTTAGATCATCGAAGTATCATGTGTCATAGGTATTATTTTACCGACCCATTTTCGCTGCTGGCTGAAGCCTTTTATGAACTTTATTCATTTGCCAAATGATTTATTTGCCATATTTTCACCACACCGAAACAACATTTTACGGAATATTATTTGGTCACAAATATTATAGTCGGATACTTGGTAGCATTATCAATATTAAATTAAAATACGTGTCATAAAAAGTCATTATGTTGTGCTACAAAATTTAGTGACAGAAACGAATCGCTGCAAAACCAAAATGGCGGCCTCACGTTAGGGCCACCCTCCATACAAAAAGGGTACCTATCATAAATTCGAAAAATATTTGACCGAATTTCATTTCACCTAAAACTTTTCAACTATTATATATCGTTTCGTTTTTTTTCGTTTGGTCGAAAAACTTTTTACCGTAATTACACTTACGTATACGCTTTGTGACCGTCGAGTAGAAAGTTTTCTACTGTCTTTAGCATGGCGATTACAAAATCAAATTGTCTTCACTGTCTTAGACAACTGTCAGTCGTCAGTGTGATTTTGACAATTTGGGATAGAAAACTTTCTCCTGAAATAGTCTACAGTCTACATATAGGACCTAGACAAAGATCGTTAGGAATAAAAAACAAAATGACACATTGTAGAAATATTTCTACGGTACGATGTCAAAAACGAAGAAACGAAATGTCGCTTTGTATAGAAAGAGCTGCGTCTTGTGTAATGGTCTTGAATCTCCAGTGTCATTTGAATTATCTATCAATTTCTACACTATCTTGGAATGTCCAAAAATTGCTACGCGTTAATTGCCGAGACGCTATATTGACTACAATATTGCCGAATATTGCGTAATTTATTGCCTGTCTAAGCGCATCTTAAAATAAAAATAAGTAGGAAACTTTTTGTAGGTATTTGGTTATCTTTGAAAAAGAGACAATCATGTCCAAAGATTAGAAATAAAAATGTCATTCTTGATGAAAACCGTCATTTAAAAAAACCTTGTTTTGCGATTGTTTGTGAAGTGCGCAAGATGTAAGAAAAAAGGAAATAAATACGAAAAAAAACCATAATACCTGACTCTGTACGGTCCACTACTTTTCACAAATTTTCAATATGACTTCCAACCTACTTAGAACGAGAGTATGTTTCGCACAATTGATTAAAAAGCGTTATTACGCAAACACCACCACCGTGAGTAATGGAAGCGGTTCTACAAGCTATCCTTACTACAGTCCTTATCACGTGCAGTGGCAGTGGACCGACCCTGCGAGCTATCCCCAAAATTACCAGCGTAAGTTAAAAAAAAATACCGTCTATGGATAGTTGTATTTATTGCTAGCAATTTGACCCGTGTGGGTAGGGCACTTAGTGCTAGGGTCTTAGTAGGGTCTTCTGGGTGAAACGGTGGTGTTGATGAATGTAACCCAAAACACGTATTTACACGAGGCAAGTTCCTTGCCTGTAGCATACAACACATTTGAAGCAACAAAAAATGACTTCAATCATGTAAACAGTATTTTTTTTCAATAGATTTTAACAGGAGTGTCACTAGTGATATTTTGTAACAATATTTTGATTTAAAAGAGTGTCCGTGTAGTTTCTTGCCCGTTCTTCTCCATAGGAACCTACTACGCTTTGGAATGGGCAACTAGTTTCATCTTTCTGACTGACCGACCCCTTGATAATTCAAAAGTGTAATAGTGTAATTGGTTTATTTGAAATAAATGCTTTGAGTTTGAGTTTGAGTGAGGCAGCCTGGCCCGGCAGTGCCGGACTCTTACCGGCTAAAACCCACTCCTGCCTTTGCTCAGTGTCCCTCAGACATGATCAGAGACCTTGTTTCATAATATTTTCTGATTGCAGCCGTTATGTTTTATTTTATTTATATCATTCCTGTTGTTAGCAAGTGTTGTAAGCATTGTTAAAACGGTGCAACTTTAGATGGTTGCTTTAACTTACGGTATGCTACATTGACAAGAAATTTAATCGCATCGTGAAAATCAGGCTTCAGGCGTGTTGGACACTTGTCCATGACGGCATTAATCGACACAGCCACACATTATACATCCGATTATGCCGCTCGAATAATATCGACCCGGACATGTAAGCTACTGGTGATTATTAAAAGACGTATTATTAGGACGCCAAAAAAAGTCACTTATAAAGGGATACCATCCGAAACGTTTACTCTTTAAAGTCCCGTGCCTCAACAAAAAAAAGGGAACCTTTATAGAATCACATTGTTGTCCGTCTTTTTCTCACGAACATGCAGCGTCGTTATGTTTCAGTTTGAAGTGTATGTAACGGTATAATAATAATTGTATTACAAGCACATGACGATGACACATTATCACCATTATTTCGGGATGGCAATTCCTTGGTATTATTACTGGGGGCCTACCACCACCTCTAAAAGCAGTATTATTTGAATGTTACTTTAGTGTGCGAAAGAGATGAAGCTCTACAGGACGTATAGCACCATCTCTTTCCCCCACTGAAGTAAGATTCAAATAATACTGCTTTTAGTGGTTGTGGTAGGCCCCCAGATGTTCATAAGTGGCGGTGACTGGGTACTTAACCATCTGGTGCCGTCTACTTACAATGGAGAGATCATTACATTTGATTGAAAATTAGTGGACCGTGGGCATGTACACTCAGAGAAATTAATTGTGAAGCAAATTGACACCACGTCATTTTGCTGTGTTATAGCCATTCCTTAAAACTGTCATACATTTGTTATTTGAACACATTGATAATTTCAGTTAGTGTCAAATTTGCTTAACAATGAATGTAGGGATGTTGACTGGAAAAAATAACTATTTAGTCCGTCAGTCAGATAATAAAAAATCATTAGACAAGTAGCGGTTACACCGCCACATGTGAACTACGCAGCATAGACATGATGTCACACAAATCCTGCATCGCGCAATTAGAGTTTACCGCGTGAACGACTTAAACAGGGTGTCAGGGAAATCGACGCGAAGCCTGTTTGTTACCATGAATTCAGTACATGATTCTGAACTCCCCTGCGTTTAAACTTTTCGTAGGTTTAAAAAAAAATAGCTGGTTCATAGAAAAGTGCAATACCTACGCGGTCAAATTGTGTCCTCCTTGAATGTCGCGTGATACTAAAAATGTCAAGCGTATACAATATTTCAAATGTGACCTATTAGCTACTCACTAAATATACTTTTATATTTGCAGAACAAACCTTTTCACAATGCCGTCATAAACCCCGAAAGGCAAGGCCATACACTCCTGATTCAAAATTATTAAACGACAACCCCTATCATGAATGGCAATGATATTATAATATCATTGATGAATGGTAAACAAAACAGAATTTAAACGAAATTGTAGTAAACACGACCACCTACTTTAAAATTATTTAAGTAGGTAATAATAAACTTAAAAAAAAATTGTCGTGGTTTCATTTTATGACATTTTCCTTTTTTTACAGCGTTAATCCTAAAATTTGGCAATAATTAATGTCATTCTGGGAAAATCTCTCACTACTGTCTACCTGAGTCTAGCAACTCCGCTGGCGGCACACGTGGCCACCACGCACCCCTGAATGCGTATAGTGTGGGTTGTACTTGTACCTCACAACATAATAAATGTTGTACAACCCACAAGGACCTCGGGGAGAGACAGAAAGCGGCGAAGTGGCGATGAAATTAGTTGAAAGTTGTTGCTTCTTCGGTGGCTGTGCTGCAACTATGATCGCACCCTTTTTATTTTTGAAGTGATAACTTCTCTTACGGCGTTGTGCACTATTTTTGAGATGGGAAAAAAATGTTAGACTCGCGTCAGGACGTGACCGTAAGAGCCGTTGCCTAGCAACCGATAAAGTAAATATCAAAATAAATAGTCTTTGACATTACATACAGATTGCGAGGTGAGAAATTTTACCCATATTAATGGGTAAAAAAAAGCAGTCAAAACAAACTTCATGAAAAGTGTTTAAATAAATTGTTCATTTTTGTTAGACTATATTTTGAAAATAAATAAATATACTACTATAATTGTATTTAACCACATAAATTATAGTACGTCTAGAACCAGATACTGATAAATAAAGCAATATTCGTGCGAAATTATTCTCTAACCATTCCAAAATATTCAAAAATGCACAATGTTAATGTCCAAGTTTTCACTTCTGCCGGCACTCTCGGAGTGCCCGTTGTTTTTTATAATGGCGTCTCGCAGATCAACCTAGGAGGTTGTCGGCTGCTTAACCGGACTTTCCTGTGGCTGCCTCAATAAATTAAGGCCTCCAGCCAGGACATAAAACTTGGGGCAGGACAGCAAGGGACAGGCTGGATCGGATTAATATTTTATGTCAGGTCATTATAAACTTTTCCACATGTTCACCTTATTCTACTTTATAATTTGTAACTAAAAAAACACACACATCGACGCGCGAAACGACGAAACGCGATCGGTTGGATTCTGCAAGCGTTCACCGACAGTCGTTTCACCTTTGGACTGTTCACCGACGGGTCGTTAAGTTTTTGAGAGATTCGTCGATAGAACGTTTCACCTATGGATGTTTCGCCGACAGAATGGTTCGCATTTGTTTATTTCGACGACAGGACTTTTCAACTATGATGGAATATTCGCCGTCAGATCGGTTTGTCTACGATTGTTTCGACGTGGTTTCGTAAATGTGTGCGTGTGAGCGTGTATGCACAGAGCGGAGGTGTAGTTTTGCCATGCTTCACTGTATTGTTCGCAGCGCATGTTTTTTATAGGTTTTTTATTTGGTCTGAGGACAGTTATGCCATTGTACATTTTTGACAGATTTGCCATACAAAATCTCAAAACTCATAATGGAGAACTCACACGGCAAATTGACATCACACCGCACGGCAAATTGATGTATGTGTCAATTTGCTCAACAATTAATTTCCCTGAATATAAATTACTTTTGTAACAATGTCGTACGCTAAATTTCATATCTAAAAGCCAAACCTAACAAAGCTAAAAATGTCTTGGGAAATCAGAAGCACGCTGAACTATCGAGCAGCTCTTGATAAAAGCATAAAGCAACATCAGCTAGCTAATGCCTCGGTGAGGGACACCAGGACAAGTTATACCGGCTTAGTATCCCCGCAAATAAATTTCCCACGAGACGCGTATTTTACATCGTTCGCGACAACCGAGACGTAAGATGATCCGAAATATTTAAAAAAAGACGTCGGGAGACGCACTATTTATTATTTTTGTGGGGAATTGAAATAGGAAAGATATTCATGTGAATTTGTGAAAATTTTTCATTTAAATATACTTTACTAGCTGCCCGACCCGCCGGCTTCGCACGGGTAGCACTAATTACTTATCCACGGCGCACCTACTTACCTACCCTAACTACCTACCTACCTACATTGTATCTACCTACTTACCTACACCTACCTACAAACATACCTACCTACCTACATACATACCTACCTACCCACCCTACCTACATACCCACTTTACCAACATACATACCTATATCTACCTATTTGCATACCTACCTACCTACCTACTCTACCTTCACCTACCTATCATAATCAACCATCTCCTTACTATAACAAACACAACAAAAAAAGAATTAGCGCAATTGGTCCAGCTGTTTACGCGTGATGCCGTGACCAAGGAAATAGGGATTCATTTTTATAAATACCCTATTTTTATAATTATATATTTTGATATATAGATTGTACCTACACCAGAAAATACATACCAAAAAAATAAATAGAAAATAATGGAATGGACGCATTATTATGGTGGATTGTTTGTTTAGGACCTTTGGTAAAGTATTTTGAAATAGGAATGTGGTACACATGGCTACACATCAAGCTAAACATTTCCAGTATAAACTGACCTCGCATTGTACGGAAATTCTATACAATTCGAGATCAGCATAAACTGGAAATGTCGTGTGTAGAACTGAATAGTTTTTTTTTTCTGAATAAAAAACCTTCGTCAATGAATAGGTAAGCGACAGTAGAAAAGAAGTCCGTTACTGGACCTAAGTCGTAGGTTGCCCAACCCTGCGCCACAAAATCCAAAAATGAGACAAAAAATACTTCCCACACGGCGTTTCTATATGCACGTTCCAGAGGGCTTAGTGTGAGTTTCATTTTACCATCTCGATCAAACGCATCGACCGCGTTTGGTGCTCCGATTGTCAGCCGGCCGACCTTCACCGGTGAAGGGCCAATCGGAACGCTGAACGCGCTCGATGGGGTAAGTAATATATGGTATAATTACAAAATGACTAATATTTACAAGATATAACAACTGAATCTATAATTTTATTTGATATAATCATCAGTTAATATAATAAACGATTGATATAATTTTAAAATAACTAATTTTTGTAATCATAACATACATTTAATATAAAATCGTTTGATATACCACTCAAAAGACATAAAACATATTTAGTCTAATATGTAATTTCTATCACAGTTAGTAACCTGAGTAGATACTGTAGATATACCTAACTGATTACCACCTGCCAAGATGGTCACTCGCTACGCTTGCTCGCCTTCGCGCGTTAATGGTCATTGTTCTAACCTAACCCAAATGGTTCACCAACAATAGAGGGGATCTGGCACTCGGCGGCCGCTACCGCAGCACGCTCCCTACGGTCGCTCGCCTTCGCGCGTTAATGGTCACTGTTCTAACCTAACCTCACCCAAATTGTTCACCAACAAGAGAGGGGATCTGGCACTCGGCGGCCGCTGCCGCGGCACGCTCCCTACGGTCGCTCGCCTTCGCGCGTTAATGGTCACTGTTCTAACCTAACCTAACCCAAATGGCTCACCAACAAGAGAGAGGATCTGGCACTCGGCGGCCGCTGCCGTGGCACGCTCCCTGCGGTCGCTCGCCTTCGCGCGTTAATGTTCACTGTTCTAACCTAACCTAACCCAAATGGTTCACCAACAAGAGAGGGGATCTGGTACTCAGTGGCCGCTGCCGCGGCACGCTCCCTACGGTCGCTCGCCTTCGCGCGTTAATGGTCACTGTTCTAACTTAACCTAACCCAAATGGTTCAACAACAAGAGAGGGAATCTGGCACTCGGCGGCCCCTGCCGCGTCACGCTCCCTACGGTCGCTCGCCTTCGCGCGTTAATGGTCACTGTTGTAACCTAACCTCACCCAAATTGTTCACCAACAAGAGAGGGGCTTTGGCACTCGGCGGCCGCTCACGCCTTAAGTTTTGTGCAGACCAGCGCGACACCGGTTATTGTTATACCGTGAAGTTTTCTTAGAAATTCTATTGTTCGTGTCGCGTCGCGCGACAAGTCGCGCTGGTCTGCAAAAGCCTTTAGCTTTCTAACCTAACCTATCCGAGTCGGTTTTCTTTGAATTGGGGTGTTAACCAAAATGATGGTATCCACCCAACCTAACCCAAATGGCTCACCAACAAGAGAGAGGATCTGGCACTCGGCGGCCGCTGCCGTGGCACGCTCCCTGTGGTCGCTCGCCTTCGCGCGTTAATGTTCACTGTTCTAACCTAACCTAACCCAAATGGTTCACCAACAAGAGAGGGGATCTGGTACTCGGCGGCCGCTGCCGCGGCACGCTCCCTACGGTCGCTCGCCTTCGCGCGTTAATGGTCACTGTTGTAACCTAACCTCACCCAAATTATTCACCAACAAGAGAGGGGCTTTGGCACTCGGCGGCCGCTCACGCCTTAAGTTTTGTGCAGACCAGCGCGACACCGGTTATTGTTATACCGTGAAGTTTTCTTAGAAATTCTATTGTTCGTGTCGCGTCGCGCGACAAGTCGCGCTGGTCTGCAAAAGCCTTTAGCTTTCTAACCTAACCTATCCGAGTCGGTTTTCTTTGAATTGGGGTGTTAACCATAATGATGGTATCAATATATATTTTAAACGATAGACCTAATGATTTTCGATTAAATAAACGTTATATCCAATAACGTTATACGAAATAAGTTTTAGAGTACATAAATGTTATATGTAAAGAAATTACATGAACAGTTAGTATATCTCACGTTTATTATATCTTGTGAACGTTATTGAAATGAAAATATACCAAATAACTTTATATGATATGAGATGCACCCCGCTCGATGCGTATGATCGAGAAGGTTAAATGAAACTCGCACTCTGGTCAGGTGGTATGCACGTCGACGACGCGTTTTTTAATACAAGCTAGTTGTATGACATTTATGTGAATGGGACATTCTGCGTCAGGTACTTAAAATCCCCGTATCAAACACTGGACACCGTATTAAATTTCAACATAAACAGAATAAAAATAAAAGTTAATATTTTTCTAATCGTTACTTTCCAATTAAAATCAATCTACATACCTAGCCTTTTCCCAACTATGTTTGGGTCGGCGCCCAGTCTATCCGGATAGAACTGGATACCAGTATTTTACATGGAGCGACTGCTTATCTGACCTCCACAACCCGTTACTGGGTAACACGATACCCCTTGGTAAGACTGGTTATCTGATTTTTGGGCGTCTGACGACAGACGGATTTCGATGTGTAATGAATGGTCACCATTCCACAAACATATCGTGGCAAATATAGCTTAACTTTCGATTGACCTGTGTGACCGTACTGGCTGTTATTATTGTTAGCTTAGCTTTAGATTTAATTAATGAATTTAATTAATCTAGTTCGAGACGGGCAAGAGATGTTGGAATGCGTTGCTTTCTTCAAACTTTTCGTATAAATAAGCCTTTGTTTAGAAATAAACAGACGAAATTAATGGTGGTCTTGTAATAAGCGTGTTTTAAATGTTTCATTTGTTATTTATCTTTTGTATTAGGTACAGTTTAATTGTAATTACTATTCGATTTGTTTGTCTTTGGCCATTTGCAATCATGAAGAAATTTTGTGACCCCGGTGTAATTTTTTTTAAGTTTGGCTATAAAATTGAAAATTGGGATCTCTGATTACGGCGACGGCGACCTTAACCGTCTTTTAATGATTTTATAGTGAAGATCACGTTTTAATATTTGGAAAAAAAATATGTTAAATTAGAGCATTTTTTTAATGGACCCTTAAGTTTATATTACTCAGTGAAATTAATTTGTAAAGTTATGTCTAACGTGGATAAAAAACTGAGAATCACGCAAAAGCTATCATACGTGTTTTTCTGAAACCTTCACCATTTTAAAGATGATTTAATTATTGATCTTTTAGTATACCTGTTTTATTAAAATACCTTTTGTTTTATATATAATAATAAATTAATGTGTCTAATTTGGGACAGTGCTCTTTGAAGGGCGAGTCCTATTACTGGCTGGACGTACGACGCATTCGTGAGTTCAGTACAGTACAGGCAAGCTAACCACTCAAGATCACCGACTATATCAGCGTCTTAAGGCTGATTTCTCAAGTCACATAACTTTTTCCAAAAAAATAAATATGACAGCTTAAGGCTGCCTGTCCACTGGAGCGGAGAGGAGAAAAGAGGAGCGGAGATGTGCCAATATTAACCAATAGAATCTTGACTCAGGATCACTGATCTAAACTCAGGGGCGGAGTCAAGATTCTATTGGTTAATATTGGCACATCTCCGCTCCTCTTTTCTCCTCTCCGCTTCAGTGGACAGGCAGCCTTAGGGCAGATTTTTCAATAGTTATTTATTTTTCTGAAGAATAAATATGACAGTTTGACTTATATTCCATACAAAGCCATTGGACTTAAAAGCCATCATTTACAAGAGTTCTTTTAAATCAAGACTCAGAGCGTTCGTATTGGATAAATGTCTGTATTCGATAGACGATGACATATCCACAGTTTATATATTTGTTAGGTAGTAAATTTTTATTATATTTTATTGATTGAATATTATTTTGCAATTTTATCTTTTGTTATGTTCTTTAATTTTAATTTATTGTAATATGAATGTGTTAGTTTTATAGTTTTTATGAACGTGTTTTTATTGTATTATTTAAAATTTCAAAAACAATATTTATTGTTCCTGAATAAATTGAATTGAATTTAATTGAAAAGCTGTCATACCACAATATTTATCACTTAAACAAAAGTTACCTGACTATTAAAAAATCAGCCCTTACATAATTCTCTTTACAAAAGAAGCTGTCAAACTGTCATAGTATTTATTCTTCAGATAAAAGTTGACTGTTGAAAAATCAGCACTTGAGTAACTTTCTTAAATATCATCTTATAAACCATCTGCGAACAACCTTTCAGCTTACTATTAAAAACAAATTGATTCCTCACCACTAAAGATCAAGATCGCAGAGACTATTTCATACTGAAGACAGACAAACAGACTTAAATTATTATTCTACATAAATGTAGGTAACACTGGCGAGCATTTCAATGTATCCAGCCTGCGGTAGGCTCTAAATCAAAATAAATTGAGATATACGATCCTGTCACATGGAACTAACTGACTAACTTAGAACGGCTTACTGACTAGCCTAAAGCCTTGCTCAGATTTGGTTAGTAAGTAACCAAGTGGCAAAAGTTAAGTAAATAATTTCTTTGTTCGATAGTACATTATCTGATGAGTTGCGAATCTGGTGAGTTGCGAATCTGGTTAGTTGAGAATCTGGTGAGTTGAGAATCTGGTGACTTGCTAATAAGGGATGGTAACCATGCCAGCCTAATGGCTGGACGGTTTTTATCAATAAAGCTATGTTCACTTGTTTAGAACTATAATGAGTTTTTTTTTATTACAATTTTTTCGTATAATCTTCATTCATGCAAAAGAAGTCCACTGTTGGACAAAGGCCAAGCCTCCCCTAAGTGACGGTACATCAACCTGTCCTGTGCTTCTCTCATCATGAGTTTCATTACCACCCATTTGCTCGTACCAATTTATTATTTATTTTGTCTATCTTTTTCATGGTTTGCGACGACAATAACAACAAGCAACTTAAAAAAAAAAACGAGGCAGTCTGGGACTGGCGATTGAAGTGAAAACTAAATAACGCCATCTAACGAAAATGTCAGGAATTTATGTGGCTTGCTGTCAGTATAAGAACGAAAGCTGTAGCTCCATTAAAATAAATCCAAAATATAAATCAGAGTGCGCTGTCAACAAAAACTTACGAATTTTCGATCAGGTCACGTGACCTGACGCGAGTTTAATTTTTTTCACCCATCCCAAAAAGTGTACAATGCCGCTAAAGAAGATTTTACTTCAAGGAAGTCGGTTAAAAACTAAAGATAAAAGTCCAGCAATAAAAGTTAAAACAGCCACTACATCCCAGAAAGTGTCCCAAAACGTACATTAACGGATATTGTACAGAACGGACAAAGGAAAAGAGTAATGTACAAAGATATTTTGGCAAGTGCTAATGTACACTTAAGAAAACGTGTTTCTACTTGTTAATGGTCTTGTTTTGTTAAGTAACAGGCCGTTTACCGACGCCCGGTCCGTTTATCTGTCCACGAGTGTAAATTTAAAAGGATCTGGAAAGAAATCATCTTGTTAACACGAACCTATGTGGTGTTTACGGATAGTAATGAAAATTTGAAAATTGAAAGAATTTGCAGAACCTTAAGAGCATAATCAGCCTTTAATGTTCCCACTGCTGGGACACAGGCCTCCTCTCGAACCTTAAGAGCTTTTATTCCAAAAGTTGGCAACGTCGCAAATAGCTGTCAAAAATTTACCTGTTTTTATTAATTTGGTCTAATTTGGTTTTGTTTTAATATTACTGTATGGAAATAAAAAATGTAGCTAACGAGCGAATTTGATGTTGTACCCGTTTTAGGTGTAAAAAAGTTGAGAATGTCGAGAAAGTTTCAAAATCCTTTTTTTACATCTAAAACGAAATATTCGGTGTTACGATATTAATTTTTGCATCATAATCAATATTCTAGTTTGCTAGTTAGCCACATTTCTTATTTTCATACAGTAATATATAATATTGCCAAATTAATCGAAACAACGAAATATTTGACATCTAACTGCGACGTTGCCCACTTTCAGAAATAAGCGCTCTTAACACAGACGTACTGTTTTTATTTTTCTTCTTTGGCAATAAAAAATGGGGCCATGTACAACGCTATTTTATGCAGTTCTGCAGTTCTCGATTTCGAAAGAATCATGAGAACCGTCAGAACACTGGTAGATAAACATGCTAGCCACTCCAGTAGTCTAAACAAGGCACAATGGGTCTACAGGTCTGCCTAGTGAGGATTTCTTGGTACCTTTATGCCAATGCAATATCGTCTCTGTACATAAACTCATAGCAGAAATTTACCTAGTACCTATCTGGCTACTCTGAGAAGAAAGGTCGATATAAACTCAGAGGTCACTGTTTCAGCTCAATTATTCGAAGAACAATACAAAAGAAAGGACATTTGGGTATGCCGCAAACATTACTCAATCTGCCAGACCATGATTAAAACTTACTGACAAAAAAACAATGACTCACTTCACATTCACAATAATTAAAATACTACAAATTCATGTCATTGTTTAAATAAAATGTATGAATGTCAATGTGCTTAAATAAAAATCCGGAAATAATCTTCAGATCATTTGAATGTGTGTGGAACAGACTGAAGCTTGCACATTTCACTTGTCGTATAATTTTTTTTTTTTAAACGTTTTGAAAAAAAAGGATGGTGACATTAGTTCTGATTTTGGACACGCGCAATGCAATTCTTGTACAGCTTTAATAAGCGAGTAGTGGTGGCCCAGTGGTATCGGCCTCGACTTAGGAATTGTAGGTCGTGGGTTCGAACCGAGATAGGCACTTTACATACATTGTGTATTTGTGAGGAGGGCAGTGGGAACTTTATAGGCTGATTACGTATGTTATGCAACTGATACATTTTAACCTAAGAGTATCATAATTATAACTCTAAATTATACACACACTTAACAGTAACACTAGTTTCATACTAACACGTCTCCACTAAACACGGTACAGAATCCAATAGTTGACAGAGATCTCCAGTTCCTCGAACACTCGAGCAGTACTAATCGTACTAACAGGACTATATACTCCGTTAATTCCCAGTCGGGGTGCTCTCTCAGTGTTCAGGCAATCAAACAAACATTAATATAATTTGCAGCTATGATCGCGAACCCGGCTCATTTGGGAACGTACCGAGAACAGGTATTTGTTGGTCTAATTTATTCACTCATACATGACGTAACACACGTTTTGGGACTGTTATTGTGCAAATAATGGTTTATCTTGTTTTAGTGTATGCGTAGTCATGTGTTGATTTGTGCGTGTTATGAATGTGCATCGGAATTATGTTAATAGGGATGTTGTCAAAAAAAAAAATAGTCCGCAGGTAGATTATTAAAAAAGACTTCCAAATGGAGGAGGTTCTCAATTCGTCTGTATGTTTTTTTTTTTTTTTTGTATGTTTGTTACGCGATTTCTCCGTCAATTATGGACCGATTTTGAAAATTGTTTTTTTGTTTGAAAGGGTATGCTCCCGAGGTGGTCCCATATTAATTTTATTAACTTTACTTGGATAGTTTTTGAGTTAGCTTCAATAATACGTATTTTTCCCACTTAGTTTATATGGATGATATAATCATGATAACTTCCAATCACTGTTATTTTAGCAGGTTAGTGGTATTCGAATTTGTATGGGGTAGGTACCACAACTAAAAAGTGCAAAATAAAAACTTTTTACAAAAAAAGAACAACCGACTTCCAAAAAAGACACTACAAAGTCAAAAATAACTTTAATTTCGGAAGTCGGTGGCAAAAAACGAAAGTTCAAAACCAAATACACCGACTTCCGAAATTAAAGTTATTTTTGACTTTGTAGTGTCTTTTTTGGAAGTCGGTTGTTCTTTTTTTGTAAAAAGTTTTTTATGTAATCAAAAGATTACGGCAATACATTGAGTTAAAAGGCACGACGCGACGTCACTCTCCGGTAGATTTTATACTGACGTGTGACGTAGCCCCCAACTTTAATGCGTTTTATCTAAACCATTTTTTATTAAATATGATAAAACAAAAAGTACGTGTCTAATATTCTATTATTATCTGACTGACGACGGACGAAATAGTTTTCCATTTTTCCCCAGTCAGCATCCCTATTTAACTTTATTTTTGAGATGTTACTGTAGTATGGGGAAATATTTAGGTCTTTTTTACCAAGGTTAAATGTTATGGCAAAATATTGAGTACTTCCACTTTGCCCCACTAAGCCGCCCCACTGGTGGGGCAAAATGGAGTGCCAAAAATTTTGCAGTGTTATCTGCCCCACTGGTTCAAATAATCTTTTATTTCTAGGGATGTACTAAGTCAAACACCGTGAGGAAACCGGCATGTCTTAGAACCAAAAAATTCGAAGACATGTGACATCTATTCATTTATCATTTGACGTTCAAAAGTGCCTTCAACGGTCTATTTGAAATAAATGATTTGACTTTGACTTCTACAAACCCGCACTGGGCCCGCGTGGTAGATTACAGGTCACTTCCTCTCACAGAGAGGAGTCCTGTGTCCCAGCAGTGGGAACATTAATAGGCTGATGATGACTAAGTCTAACGTTACCAGTCCTAGTTACATTTTTACTTAGACATAGTTCTTTCTTTTCCATACAAATATAAAATACGAGCACCTACATAAATTCTAAAGTGCCAACCCCAGTGGTGCAAATTCCACTGCAAAATTTTTGGCATTTCATTTTGCCCCACCACTCCATTTTGACAATAATTTTATTAGGAAGGCCAAAGAAAAGATGGATGGATTGTGGGAGGAATGATATGATAGAGAAGGGAGTGAATGATACGAGTAGTATGACAGTTGAGGGGAGAGCGGAATAAGGAAACGTGTTGCGCCGACCACAAGTAACATGGGACAAGGGCAGGAAGATGATGAGATGATGAATAACTAGATACAGATGAATGGATTGCATGAAGAACACGTATTGCGCTGACCTCAAATTATATGGGGCCAGGGCAGGCAGATGAAGAGTACATAGATCCATCAATGGCTGCAGAATGCAGCACCGTACTGCATTACGATGCTACATGCAACCCAGAGAGAGGCCTGATATATATAGGCTGATTATGATGCAACCAAAACCTATACTCGACACGTGTTTCGGCCCGCCACAGGGCATCCTCACAGGAGCTGTTGATTCGTCGAAGACTCGGAAAAAAAAACGTCTTTGGAGACTGCCGATAGAAGTGAAAACTAAGTAAATTTTTGATACAACGTAACGCCATCTAACGAAAATGTCAGGAATTTATGTGGCTTGCTGTCAGTACAAGAACGAAAGAAGTCCATCAAAAATAAAAATAAAATAAAACAGAGTACAATCATGTTAACAACATTTCTACTCTCCCTCCGTCTTACGAATTTTCCATCAGGTCACGTGTCCTGACGCGAGTTAACATTTTTATCCATTCCGAAAAAAGTGCACAACACTTTTCACTTAAAAAATTATTGTCATGGATTTCCGCAAAGCAACGTCTGATTTCATAACATCTCTTTTACTAAAGTTAAATGACAGATAACTTTAGTAAAAGAGATGTTATGAATGGCCTGATTGACTGGCTTATACTATGCACTCCCCGTGTGAAGAAAAATTGCACATTCGCACACTCTTAAATAAAATAGTAGGTATATTCCTGTAGACATAAAAATACAAAAAAAACATAATCTCACGCTCCGCTAAAATGATATTTCAGATTTTCTCACACGATAACTCAGAAATACTTTATAATAAATTGCCACTTGAATAAAGCTGGCAATAATACCTACCTTAGAATAGAAAATACAAGTTGAGTGACCTTAGCTTTCCACGTATTTTCATATAATACTTGTCAAGCTGAGTCAGAGGGATTTGTACGTGTGTCTAGAATATAATATTATTCTATTTTATAATCTTAGTTTGCACTCTAACTTAAAGGGTAGAAAATAGAGGAATATTTTATGTCGGTGAGGATTAATATGTAACATTATGCATTATTATCGTTAAAATGCAGTTTCATAGAAACATAAACTTATTACCTGACTGATGATAGCAAAGAATAATCAACATAAATAATCTTCAAAATTTTCCTCTGAGTAATCTTGACGCATCTTGACGCAAGTCTAAACATTTATGTAATATTTTAGGAATGGACTGCCCAAACAATTTAAAAGCGAATTCTCATCTTTTTTTATTTAACTTATTAATTTATTCATGTCGTTTGATGTCGGCTTAAAATAGTTCTAATTACATATTCCATTGTGACATTCATGGTAATAAAACATTTAATAAAAATTAAGCACTTTTATAAAAACTTATTCAATTTTCAATACACTTTGTTGTAGAACTAATAAAAAGTTCTAAACTAGTTATTAAAATTCTAAATTCTATCAGCCATAAAATGGTTATCGAGTTCTTTTATTTTTTCTCTCAAAATCGATTTAACTTTTAAATTGACTGCGATGAAACATTGTTTAACAGGATTCATAATGTGCCAATTAAAATTCAAAGTGAAATTCAAAATAAAGTTTTTTTAAACTCAATTTGTAACTTTTCCCTAATGATTTAACTAGTGCTATAAAACTCCATAATTAATAAATAAAACGTCCATTGCTCAGCGTGAGTTTGCTTACAAAATAGAAGAAATGCAACACAGGTTTAATGAATCACATGCCAATCATATGCCACAGCACATTCATCAAAACGTGTTAGTCTGTTGTTGTGTTGAAGTGTTAATTTGTTGACAAAAACTACTTCGTAATTTCTCCCTCAATAGCACTTGCTATCTAATTACGCAACACATTTTCGTAATCTGTTTCATTTTGACAGTTCAACAATATTCATTGCGTTATTTACGTTGTTGAGCTGATTTTTTTTTTAACTTTTGAAGCAGTGGATTAGCAATTTGTTTCAAAACGATTCAAATTCTGATTGATCGTGTATTACGTAATTAGGGTACTGGTTTCTGGATTTGTATACCGTTGCTTAAAGCATTAAAACTTAATATTGCATTATTTTCATTCACTATAATTTTCGTATGGCAATGGGCTTGCCTTATTATATGGAACTTAAACATAACTGGCGAAATGTGGGTTTACTACTGGTTCATTTCTACCTAACCCTTCCCGGATTATTATGTTATAATTTTCCTAGTTCAAAAACCCGTTTCATCGGCTCTAAAACTCCGCATTATCGCCACATTAATCAGTATGCCCAACAAACTAGACAACATAACAAGAATAGTTTGCAACTAGTTACGTTTTGTATAATTTGTGCAAACTTTAATTAATTACAGCGGTGAGGACTTGTAATGGCTTTACGGTATTATTTATTGAATAATAATTAGTGTAGTGTGCTGTAATATTCACGTACTTACATAATTATTACCCAATAATTTTGTAAGTACGTGTTAAAAACGCGTTGTTAACGCAATCTTAATATGGTGATGTTATGATAAAAAATCGGGCAGTCTTTGGGGACTGCCGATTAGTAACTTTTTGAAAACTAAGTAACTTTTTGATTCTCGCGTTGATGTCTTTCGTTAAGTAACTTTTTGATTCTCGCGTCGATGTCTTTTGTTCGAGCGTTAGGTGATGATGACGCGAGTCTCATGATTTTTGTTAACCAAAAAGTGCTGAACGCCTAAAGAAGTTTTCACTTAAAAAAATATTTTTGTTTTCTGAGTAATTTCCGGTTCCATTGATTGTCCCTTGGAATAACATATTTTAGGTTTTCATGTAATTTGCATTAGGCCACGTGTCAGTGATAACAAAACCAGTACATAAATATAAGCTGACCTCGTATTTTATTGAAACTCCGTACTAGGCTAGGGCAGCTCAAGTTAAAAGTACCATTGACCTGAGGTTGACTATACCTACCTGACATTAGATTTCTCACCAAATCTTTTAAAATTATGTTTCTATTTCACATCAACTGGAACTAAAATTGCATTTTTGTTTGTATTTGTCAAAAGAAGACACATTAAGAGTTAATTTCCTACTCCCAATCGAAATTGCTAAACTTTATACTCACACACTCATTGCTCTCACTGGGAATGGTGACAGATAGCGCAATCAGTGTCGCGACGCCCTTATATGTGAAAATAATGAACGGTACACATACGGTTCAAGTTACAAAAGGCTCTTATGCTAGATCTCATAGGAAAAACTGTACAGTTGCTCAGGCTCACTACCATGATAACTCGGAAAAGGTAGTTCAAGTTAGGTTACGAATTAATAATAATATCTGGTCAATCGAGCTCTGCTCGGGGTGAAAATATAAACATATCGTCCAGGTAGCACCAACGTTTTATCAGATTTCCGAGGCTGTGAAAATAAAGAAAACGATTTTTCCCAGATATGAGACCTAGCTAGATTTTTCACCTCCGTAAACCCCTAAATTGCAACTTTCATCGAAATCGTTGGAGCCGTTTCCGAGATTCAGATTATTTATTTATTATATACATAATATAATGTATATACAAGAATTACTCGTTTATAGGTATTAGATAAATATGTAGAATAGAGATGTTATATGCATTGACGTAAGTAATATAATTGTGCTATATTTAACTGTGGATATTTTTTTTTGTAAACACACTTGAAATCGTTGTTACATATATTTCTTACAGGTCAGTAAGTCACCGCTTGTAATATTTTGAGGAATTCCAAGAAAAGGACATTGCCTAATTTTGTATGGAAGTTGGACCAAGTGCTGCCTAGAATACTCATATAGTGCATTTTGTTCCTCAGACCATCACTAACCTGTATTTCAAAGCGCATAAAAATCTATCCCAGGAGTCCAAAGAAAAACAGTCTCTTGTTTTGAATATTTTTATTGGAAAAAATTAACTTAGTACCAACAAATGTACAAAATCAACTATTAAACAGTTATTGTGCATTCAATTATAATTGTAGTAATTGTATTTTGATGTTGTAGTTGGAGTTGGACGTCGGAACCACCGGGGTAACCTACTGGCCAGTTTTATAGAGAAGGAAGGCCTCTTTATGATAAACTCCTTCTTCAAAAAACGTGAGCACAGAAAGAGGACCTGGCAGAGCCCTAATGGGGCAACAAAAAATGAGATTGACTTCATTATGTCGACGAAAAAGCAAGTATTCAATGATGTCTCTGTGATCAACGTGGTGAAAACCGGAAGCGATCACCGCATGGTAAGAGGCACATTGAACTTAATTATCAAGCTGGAAAGATCTCGACTGATGAAGTCTACGCTCCGTCCAGCACCAATCCAAGTCCAAAACCCCGAGAGCTTTCAGCTCGAACTTCAGAATCGTTTCGAGTGCCTAGGGAGCTCCGTGGACGATTTTAACGATGGGTTCGTGGAAACTGTCCATACGGTCGGGTCCAAGATCTTTAAGACCCGTCGTACAAATAGAAATAAGAAGCTCTCTGATCCTACTATTCAGCTCATGAAGGAGAGGCGCGAGATGATCCTCTAATCTTTAGACGATGCGGTCAAGTACCGGCAGCTCAATAGACGGATCTCTAAGTCCTGGAAAAGCGACCTTCACCGCTTTAGTGCAGACCGCATTAAGGACGCGATATTGGGCAGAGCCAGCTTGCAAAACTGAAGACCGATGAAGGCAGGATCGTATCCGCCAAACTTGAACTATTGAGAGGTTCTATGGACAGTTATACACGTCAACCAGTAACCCCGTTACGAATGTGGCAAACGACCCAAGAGCTAGATTAACCCGACACTATACCGAAGATATCCCGGACGTCAGCTTGTACGAGATTAGGATGGCTCTAAAGCAGCTTAAAAACAACAAGGCGCCGGGTGATGACGGAATTACGGCGGAACTCCTAAAGGCCGGTGGGAAACCCGTTCTTAAGGCCCTCGAGAAGCTGTTTGATTCCGGCTTACTCGGGGTAAAACGCCACACGCTGGAACAGAGGTGTGGTAGTACTCTTCTTTAAAAAGGTGTGTGAGTATGTCAGTCCGACTCTACGACCAGACCTCGAAACCTATCCTTCTGCAGCGAGGTGTGAGACAAGCAGACGTTATCTCTCCGAAATTATTCACCGCTGCACTGGAGGATGTCTTCAAGGTTCTGGACTGGAAAGGGCTAGGCATCAACATCAATGGCGAGTATATCACTAACCTTCGGTTTGCCGACGACATAGTTATCATGGCTGAGGCCATGGAGGACCTCAGTATAATGCTTGATGACCTCAGTAGAGCCTCCAAAAGAGTAGGTCTTAAAATGAACATGGAAAAGACAAAGGTCTTGTCAAATGCTCATGTAACACCCACTTTCATAAAGATCGGAAACGCTACGCTCGAAGTTGTAGACGAGTATGTTTACCTAGGACAAACTGTCCAGCTAGGTAGGTCCAACTTCGAGAAAGAGGTCAATCGTCGAATCCGACTCGGCTGGGCAGCGTTCGGGAAGCTACGCAATATCTTCTCGTCCCACATACCACAGAGTTTCAAGACGAAAGTCTTTGACCAGTGCGTGTTGCCAGTGATGACTTATGGCACTGAAACGTGGTCGCTCACAATGGGCCTTATCAGAAGGCTAAAAGTCACCCAAAGAGCAATGAAGAAGGCTATGGATCACCAAAATGGATCACAAGTGACGTAAGACAGCAAAAAGTAGTCGGTTTTTATTTTTTATTCTTTCATCTCGCAGCTGACCACTAAGGTCCTGGCTGGTTAACCGAACTTTCCTGTGGCTGCCTTTAGCTACTACACTAAAAGTCTCCATCCAGGGGCATAAACTATTCTAAATTAAAATTAGGCGAACGCTCGCTAAAGGCACGGGAGGGGGGGGGGGGGGGCGCGGTTGCTGGGTCCATAAGGGGGGTATAGGGGGGTATTTGTAAATACATTTTTGAGAAACAATATATCAAAAACGTTGTTTAATGCAAGATTAGTCATTATCACAAAAACTGGATTTATTTATTTTTCCTGGGACAAATTTTTTATTTTTTATTTTTTTTTAGTTCATGTGTATGCTACAGTACCAATAATAGACCAACTCACATTCCTAGGCAGCACTTGGTCCAAACTTAGGCAATCTCCTTTACTCCATTTTATTTATACTATACCGTTTTTGGTGTCTTCTTTGAATTCGGTTTACTTTATGGAACACGGTTACCTAATAACGTGTATTCTAAAAGACATGCAACTTACAACGAAAATTGCATAAAACGATAAAAAAAAATTTTAAGTTTTTTTATTTACACACACGTACTTACATGATAAAACTAACAAACTTAAAATTATAATAATACTATCATAGACATAGGGCATCAAAAAATTCGTCCGTAAAGCTGTCACCAAGAAAAGTACCCAAAAGGCTGGCAGCATTGCCGCATAAATATTATTATTTTTTATTTCGAAATAATATCTCCATTCACAGTATGTAGTGTAGATACGTGCAAGTTGCGAATGTATATCTACCAATTGCATATTGGATCATTCCGAGAGAGTTAACAAATCTCCCCGTTCTTGTATGCAAAATACAATGCAATCGTCCGTGCATGCCGTCCGTGCGTGCTGTATTTCGATATATTGAAATTTATTTTGAATAATTAGTGTTTTTGTGGTGATGAGTAGGGAAATAGTGCTTATAGCTAGTCTAGTATTGTAGCGTATTAATTAGTCCATCCACTTTTCATAGAGCTCAAAATGCCATGCCACCATACATATGCACCATATATAATGGACCCTCCAGCGGGTCACCAGAATTGCGTTTGCGCTAAACTAAACCCTCCAGGAGGGCTCCCGGCATTGAACGTATGTGTGCGCTTCTGTTTGTGGCTGTCTGATAGGTTTACGCTTTCAACAGATGTGATGGTAGAATATTAGCAAGTGCTTCTGATAATTTATGCGTTTTATCAGAAAAAATCGTTTGCGTGAGTTTTATAATAATTTTTTACATCCTTTGAGTTTGGTATTAAAAATGTATAAAAGCACACAGATATGTGAACGATTCTGACCAGTTTTTCAGCGTACTTCTAACGTACAAAAACTATAAATCCTGCTCACACGCACCCATCCTTTATACCTATCACCTGATCAACGACAGCCCATCACAAAAATACCGCGCAAAGCCGTCAAGCGCGTGTTGTATCCAATAAAAATGTTAAGCCGCCGTTCGTTTCAATCTGTATTCGGTATCGAGGCCCCGGGCCGATTTACATGCATATAGAGCGAAGCTACAGCTTTATTTGCTTTTATTCCAATATATCCATCGAGCAGTCGCTGATGCACCCTTTTGGGGCACACTTTGAGTTGCAAACATCCTATAGGGGGTCGCAGTGACCGCTCCCGGCTAGAAATCGGCGACGCGTAAAAAGCTAAGGTACGGTGACACTGCGGTCTTGGGAGGACTGTTTAAAGCAACTGGTGGTTTTGCTGGAGGATTTAATAATTTTTGTGTAATTTTACTTTTTCTGTGCTCTAACGCTTTTTGTTTTTAATTCAAATAAAAGTCGAACTTATTAAAGTTGTAGGTTTGTTTGCAAATGAAAAAATCGTCCTGACATTTAATACAATGAAGTTATAATTATCTTCCTGATTTGAGAAAGAAAGAAAGAAAAAAAGAAAGAAAGAAAGAAAGAAAGAAAGAAAGAAAGAAAGAAAATACATTTATTTAACACAGACCAAAAAGCACACAATTTAAAAATAAAAATAAGATTAAGAATATTTAATTATTGATATCTGTTAATTGCTTCGATAGGTGTCCATCCATAGCATACCGAGACCTCTCCGTGCCTCGGAAATGGCGTTAAGGGGATGCGCCAAGGTAGTCCGCGAAATTCAATTTTTCTTACATTTTTTGCGGTTTTCAGGTCAGTGTCAGGTTTTATCTTGATTAAAATATGATTTGCGACCGTAACAAACATGGTTTTTCAAATTTATAATTATTAGAATCAGCAATTCAAATCCTTAAGTTATCATAATCCTCATATGTAATGATTTCATGAAATGGTCATTCAATAGGATTACATCAACTTACGAGAGTTGTATTGATGATTTTTATGATTATATTTTCTATGAATAAAAATGTGATACGGACATTTTCTTATGTTTTTTTTGCAAAATACTGGATATTGCAAAAAACGTAAGAAAATCTGAATTTCGCGGGATACCTTGGCGCATCCCCCTTAAGCACTTTGTCCTGGCTGCCATTTGTAGATAAAGATCTAC
Organism: Conistra vaccinii; assembly: GCA_948150665.1. NCBI lineage: Eukaryota > Metazoa > Arthropoda > Insecta > Lepidoptera > Noctuidae > Conistra > Conistra vaccinii. The sequence continues at coordinate 4,420,199 of OX411324.1, forward strand.
AAATGACACTCGCTCATTGCTTGATACATTATTAAAATAAAAGGAGAAAGGGATTGTGTTTAATGATAGGACCTATACTAACCTATCCACATCATACACGTATTCACATTGGGTGAGTATGTGTATGATGTTCTGAAAGAACTGACTCGTAAAAATCGTAAAAAATACATATTATTCTCTCAATTCCTACCATCCTACTCCCACCATCGATTATTTTTAACATTTTAAACAGATAAAAAACCCTAATAACCATTATTTTTAGAAAATTCAAATTCAAATAATTATTTATTGCATATTATAGTTAATAATAATTTTCATAAATGTGTTGTATCAATTTTACTCATTTTACTACGTTTATCATGTTTAAATATGTGTATGCCAATCCATGACGAAACGTATAAGTACATAATTCTTTTAATAAGACCCTAATGTAGGTATGTACCATGTTTTAAAATACAAATAAAAATATTCTATTCTGTCACAAGTTGGCAGTGAGCTGCAGCCCTTATCCATTTCCTGTCGGAAGGTTGCAAACGTGAACAATATTACTTACAGTTGCAACAGTTTTACCTTTGTGTTCGGTAACTGTGTAGCCTACCTTGTGTTCGGTAACAGTGTAGCCTTCCTTGTTTATTAAAAATACTTGTTTGTTCTGTTCTCATGTTTGTTATAAAAAAAACTGTAAGCATTATGAACAAATTAAAGTTATAAATTATTTTGGAATGCTAAATGATCGAAATTATTATTGATCCCTTTTTTCCTTTGCTTTCATGAAACACTTTATTGCTTTTGAAAACCCAACTACCACAAAAAAGTCAACAAAAAAAAAAAGAAAAAATAGAAAAGAACGAAAAAGTAACGAAAAAAATAAAGACTGTTTACAAAAACAAAAATAACAGACTTCCAAAAAAACACTACAAAGTGAAACATAACTTTAATTTCGGAAGTCGGTGTCTTTGGTTTTAAATATTCGTTTTTTGCCACCGGCTTCCGAAATTAAAGTTATTTTTCACTTTGTCGTGTTTTTTTGGAAGACGGTTGTTTTTTTTTTTGTAAAAAGTTTTTATTTTTCACTTTTTAGTTGTGGTACTTACCCCTCACAAATTCGAATACCACTACCTGATATGCAAATAACAGTGACAGGAAGATATCATCATATCGTCAGTGGGAAAAATACGTATTCTTGAAGCTAACTCAAAAACTACCCAAGCAAAGTTAATGAAATTTATGAATGAAAGTTAGGGACCAATTTGGGAGTATACCCTTTCAAACAAAAAAATAATTTTCAAAATCGGTTCACAATTAACGGAGATATCGGTGGACATACATAAAAAAAAACATACGCGACGAACATATAACATCCTCCTTTTTGGAAGTCGGTTTAAAAAGAGTATAAACAAGACATCACAGACACGCAAATTAAAAATCCGGAGTCTTTTAATTAAAATTATAAAAAATAAATTGTGTGTTTCGAGTTCTCCCGCATAGTTACGAACTCAAATAGTAAAAGTACTATAAACTGATCGTACGGCGAAGATGAAGTTTAGACAGAATGCCTGAAACTAAGGGTAACTTGTAATCAACAGATACAATCTATATTATACACTTTTGTTTACCTGTTAAAATTAAAAACTGAATCATTATGGCAACAGTATTTACTCCTGAATATGTGCCGATTCAGATTGCCAGAATCGGTACACAAACTCGACAGTCACAGACAAAATTTTATTTAAATCAGTTTCTTGCAAAACAAACAGTAGGACGAACTCTGCTAGTGCAAACAGCCCGCATACACTCATTACGTGCCTCCCTCACGCATTTCGCAATGATTTTCTTTGAAACTCCCTTTAAATTACCTCGCAAACAACGCCCCGCTGCAAATTAGGAAAGTCTGAAACTTAGATTTTGGATGTGAGAATTGAAGCGACGATGAGGATATCAGCTGGTTATAATCCCACGGAAATGTACATACAAGAAGTCTTTGGAACTGGATTATCAAAAGAACCCTTTAGCTAAATTATTTAGATCCGTGATAATTAATTTAGAAGTTGATAATTTGTCGAAAAATTCACCAGTAGGACGTTTCATCATCATTGTCAGCCTTGTTCGACTGCTGAGTATAAGCCCAACCCTTTTGTGCAATGCTGGTATATGTAACTATAATTTCCTGAAGGTACACTGGAGTAGGCATTAGAAGGATATTACAGTGTCACATGAATGACACTTCTGCTAGCGGGAAGTTTAGGTGTAAACCCCACTCTTTGCTCAGAGGGCAGCTGAAAAACACACATGCGAAATCGAGCGGGCCTCGTCACATATGAAAGAAAATAGGAGGCCATTTTTTTATTTGTTTACGTCCCGCGCTGATCGGGACAGGTCTGCTGTTTTAATAATGCTGACCTTCTCTTGAATTTCTTTTTTTCTGACTTGCTGTTGAATATTGATGCTGTGCTATGCTATGCTGCGATGCTGCCGTGAACCTGCAAAACAATACAATATAATAATAGGTAAATGTCTACTTTGATGTTCTTGTTGTTTGTTTAATTTTAGTTTCGTAGATTCGTAAGCTTTACTTACCGTTGTGTGGTTGTCCCGTCTTATAGTTATCTTTCTTTTGTTTTGTGCCCCAACTGTTTACGTAATTTCTGTTTATCAGTACCCTGCAGTGTTTATTTTTCAACCCCAACATTTTGTTAATATTAATGTAGCGAAAGTGAGTGAATGTCAACCTGTCAAAATTGTCAAATTGCCGTTAACACAATATGTAATCGTTCTGAAATTGCATGTTTCCATCAATGCGTTTAGTCAACAGTACCACATTGATCTTTACTTACGTTTCGCTCATCGATCCGCTTCATTTATTCAATTCTCAGCTGGGTGTGCAGTTTTTATTATATTTTTATATCAATGTAATTTTTTTGTTGTTTGTTGCTTTGTCTATTTTTATTTTTTGGGAACTACGATTTTTGCATTGCTTCTTGAGTAGATACAAATACGAGTTCAGATTTTGTTGTGTATATTATATTGAATTTTTCTGTACTGTAGGTATATTTTGTTTGTTTAGTCGCTTTTAATGTTGGTGTAAGCTGGCGGGTGGTGCAGTGTCTTGCACCTGTTAGTTGTCCTTTTTTGCAATAGCATAAATTATTATATATATTTATTTCAACATATTAACTATCTTCTTATATTTATGTCAGACAATGAGTCATACTTTTCTGCAAACGATTCTACTGCCTTTTCAAGCGATGAAAGCTTTTGCTCTTTCACTGACACCCTTGGTGACTTTTTACAACATAATTTCAAGGATCAGTCTAGTCGGTTGGTGAATGTGTGTCACATTAACGCTCAAAGCGTTCCAAGCCACTACAGTGAGCTGTACGACGTCTTTAATAACAGCAACGTTCATGCCATCCTGATCTCCGAAACTTGGCTCAAACCGCATCTCCTGTCCACCATGTACCCTCTCACTGGTTTTGTTCTGATACGAAATGATCGGACTGATAAAGGAGGGGGTGGTGTTGCCATATACCTTCGCAGTGACATTCCATACAAAATACTTGCTACTTCCTCTTCACACTATTCTGCTTCTGCTGAGTTTATTTTCCTTGAAGTCTGTGTCAAAGGTGTCAAATCCATAATTGGTGTTGTCTACTGTCCTCCCACTGTTGATTACTTCACTGAATTCGAATCAGTACTTGAATCTTTGGGTTCGGAGTATGCACATCACATCATCATGGGTGACTTCAACACAAACCTCCTTGCCCTCAACTCCCCTCGATCCAGAAAGCTTCTCCATCTCATCGAGTCGGCTAGTCTACACGTTTTGCCGCTCCAACCTACTCATCATAACATTGTCAGCGATGACACCTGGCTCGATCTGATCCAGGGATTGAATAACCGAAAAAATTATGGTATCAACGGAAAGCGGTATGACGTCATACCTTTAAATTTCGATACCTTTAAAATAAAGGTACCTTTATATTTCGATATTGTAATATTGCGGTATCATTACTTTTTCCAGTATCTAAATTATAAAATAAAGGTTGTCTTTGTACCCTGCCGCCCGCGCCGCGCCGAGGCGTCACGCGTTGTGTCGGCCGCAACGGTAAGGCAGTAGGTACTTGATCGAAAATTTACTGATTTTCGTGCCTCGGCGGCCAGACAAAGCAGGTTGTTTTGCCATTTTTCCGCCATTTATGTTTCCGCGTCTACTTTGTTTGTCAACTTAATCACAAGTATGCTCACGTCAAAAACAGTGAAATTAAAAAGGCACGAAAATTGCAAATAAAAAAAATACAACTGACGCGTTGCCGTTCGTTCAAGTCTCGACACAATAGCACCACAGTATAAAAAGATACAGTAGGACGACACCTTTGATCTCGTGGTAAATGACGACAACGTGTAGGCAGTCGCGACAAATATCAATTTCCGCGCACGGATGAAAGGTCAACAAATCAATTTTGTTTATTTAATAGGGAAGGTGCGTATTTACGCGACTAAGTTTTTAAATTTTTATACCAGATTTTTACTTGCAAGACTAACTGCCGACCCGAAATACATGCAAGACTTCAAAGTATTTTACTCGGCTACTCATTTCGTTGACGCTCGCTCGACACGATTGTGCTCCTTATTTATGTTTAGTTACGGATCAATGTTCTATGCAAGCATTTTGTCTTCCAACAAGGCTTGGAAACTTCATCAAAGTATTTTACTCAGCTACACGCTCTGTCGACCTAGACGCGATTCTGGTCCTTATTTATATTTCGTTAGGGATCAATCTTCTATGCAGGAATTTTTCTATTAACAACGCTTGGATATTAGAACTATATTTTTTACATACGCGATTATAGTCTTTATTTGTATGAGATTACGGATACATTTTTGATGCAGAAAGAAAATACTTTAAAGTATATCGAACCCTGGTTTTTGGTTCTGGTGGCGCCAAAAGCGGTTTGGTCATGCCGGTCCTGATGTATTCTTTCTGCATACTCAATTGAACGCAGACCGAACTCGACGCCCTGGACAGGAGGGTCCGTACACTCCTGACCGCAAACCGAATGCATCACCCACGTTCATCCGTGATGAGACTGTACATCCCGCGGAAGAGCGAGGGTCGAGGGTTTTTAAATGCGAAAATCCTCCACAACCGCGAGTTGTGCAGCCTCAGGGAATATTTTTTTAAAGCTGAAGTGGGTATGCACCGTGATGTGGTCGCAGTAGACAAGGGCTTCACCCCGCTCTCCATGGCTAAAGAGAACCTGTAGTACTTACTACAGATGACCGCAAGGAGGTATGGCAAAGCAAGGAACTTCACGGGCACTTCTATCGGGCTCTTCATGAGCCCGGTGTAGATTTCTTTGCGTCCGTATCCTGACTACGTTTCGGTGACCTTTTCGGGGAAACTGAAGGTTTCGTCTGTGCAATTATGGACGAAGTTATCTTGACGAATAACTAACCGGAGACATATTATGAAGGACGGCACGGTTGACGTGTTTCGGGCATGCCATCGTCCGGGTGAGTCCATCAGACATATTATCTCTGGTTGTTCGTGTCTGGCTAACGGCGAGTACTTGCACAGGCATAAACAAATGGCTAGGATTATTCACCAGCAACTTGCTTTGAAATATAAACTTGTGCATTCTGAGGTACCGTATTACAAAAATGTGCCCGACCCAGTTCTTGAAAATGACCATGTCACGTTGTACTGGGATCGGTCTATCATTACTTACAGGACTATTGTAGCAAATAAGCCATATAGTGGTGATAGATCGATCAGCACGCCGCGCAATGATAGTCGATACCATCCCACATGACGAAAACCTCGTGTAAGCTGAGAAAGAGAAACAAATAAAATATCTCGACTTAGTACACGAGGTTGTTCACATGTGGGACGTGAGCTTGGCTACCATTGTGCCGATTGTCGTAACGGCCAACGGCATGATGGCCGAAATGTGATGGCCTGATGGCTTTTGTCTTTGCGATTTTGGACGAAGTTATGATGACGAACAACTACCGAAAATATATTGTGAAGGACGGCACGGTTAACATCTGTCGGGCATGCCACCGTCCGGGGGAATCAATCCGAAACATTATTTCTGGCTTTTCTCGTCTGGCTAACGGACACTACTTGCATAGGTACAACCTTGTAGCCAGGATTATCCACCAGCAACTTGCTCTGAAGTACAGTCTTGTGGAATCGGAAGTCCCGTATTACAGGTATGTGCCCGACCCAGTTCTCGAAAATGGCAATATCACGTTGTATCACGATCTATCATCACTGACAGAACTATTGTTGCCAATAAGCCAGACATAGTGGTGATAGATCTATTAGAGCGTTGCACAATGATGATTGATATAGCGGTCCCGCATGAGGAGAACCTTGTGAAAGCTGAGACTAATATCTGCGGAGGCTCTCGTTAGGCAGCTGGATCACGGGTTTGATCCAGAAAGCGGTACTTCTGGACACGGCGCGTCTCGTTAGGAGATTCCTTTCTCAGGAGCCCTGACCACCGGTAGCTTGGACCCTGTTCCCGATACCGGTAGGCTATTATTTTTAATGTTTTTGTTTTTGTTTTTATAAAAATATTTAAAAATGTAAATTATTTTTTTATGTTCCGCGTTTGCCGGTACCCACACCGGCAAACGCGGAACATAAAAAAATCGAAAAACTAGTTTGTGTAATTGCTAGCTGGTTGATTTGTTTTTAGCTGGTTGATTTGTTTTATGTTAGATATAATTATTTCAAATTGAGGAAACAATTGAACGTCACCTTTTATGCGATTGTTTTAATTTTATTCGTACTTACATCATTTCGAGCGAATTTCTCGTAGTCATCATTCAATGGTTTTGGTTTGTTTCATAAAATTTTCATTAAAATTCAGTTTCATTTGTTTTTTTTTTTGTTACTTTTAAATCTTTTTAAAAGTCAAGGACTTTATTATGCCCGAGGTTTGAATGCAACTGAGATTGCCAGGGCACTTGATATGAGAAGAAATGATCATACCTACAGAGTGATCTCAAGAATTCTTCGCCGACCTATTTCAACAATTTATCGCAATATCCAACGATTCAGGGAGACTATGCTTTTGTGAGAAGACTGGGACAAGGTAGAAAAAGACGTACTTCGAGCAGGGATGATCGTTTCATTCAGCTTCGCGTACATAGTAACCCACGTCTAGCGGCCGTCCAAGCCAGAAATGAGCTTGAGGAAGTTCGAGGTGTCACAGTAAGTGAGCGTACGGTACGAAGAAGATTCAAAGAGACTGGTTTAGGTTCGTTCGTGCCCGCCAAGTCTCCAAAACTTGAGAAACATCATCGTAGAAACAGACTAAGTTTTGCTTGGGAAGATCGACTTTGGACCACGGACCAATGGGGTAAAATATTGTTTAGTGACGAGTCCAAAATTATTTTAAATCATGTTTACGGAAGGCAAAGAATATATGGATGCAAAGGAGAACGATATAATCAGACAAATTTTGAAACTACAGTGGCATATGGTTGAGGATCAATATTGGTTTGGGTAGGGATATTTATGGGAGGTCGTACGGACTTGGTGGTGATCGATGGAGGCAGTCTGACTGCAGCTCGTTATGTAAGAGCAATTTTAGAAGAAAATGTGGTACCGTTTGCCCCCTTTATCGGTGACGACTTCGTTTTTATACAGGATATTGGTTTGGGTAGGGATATTTATGGGAGGTCGTACGGACTTGGTGGTGATCGATGGAGGCAATCTGACTGCAGCTCGTTATGTAAGAGCAATTTTAGAAGAAAATGTGGTACCGTTTGCCCCCTTTATCGGTGACGACTTCGTTTTTATACGGGATAATGCTCGGCCGCATACTGCTCGTTCAACTCAAGCATAACTTAATAATGTGAATATCACAGTTATGGAGTGGCTGGCGAGTTCACCGGATATGAATCCGATAGAACACGTCTGGGACCTGCTGAAACGAAGAGTAAAATCCAGAATCCCAGCTACTGTCAATGTGGGTGAACTGCGAATTGCCGTAGTTGAGGAATGGCAGAGACTATCACAGGAAACAATCAATAACATCATTCCCAGCGTGCTGCGGGTGAAAACTTTAGTAATGCACGTGGAGGAAACACCCAATATTTGTATTTTTTTTATTTATTTATAAAGTTTTTTATTAAGTAGGTAATGAACTTTTTCAACTTTTCTTGGTTACCTTAAAATCAAGAAAGTACATTTTTCACAAAAAAGTATTTTTCTCGCAAAATTAATATTATAGGTGATCTCATTTTAATTTTAGAAGGTGTAATTTTAATTAAGAAGAGAAGTATAAATACTAGATTTTAAAATTATACCGTATTTTTTTAAATGTTGGCCTTTTTTATGTTCCGCTAAATGTGCGTGTATGTAATTAAATAAAGGAAATAATAATGTTGATAACGATGTTGCTCTAAAATAAATAAGTAAATTAATTAATATTGTTTATTTGGGACAACCCTAGCTGTCGCGACAATGCCTTAACACGTTGTTGGCATTTACCACGAGATCAAAGGCATCAGGTCATCCTACTGTATATATTTATACTGTGATGATAGTGCTCTGTGTCTCGACACGATCGAGTTGACAACGGGCTGACAACTCAAGCAACGTCGCCGCACGCACCGCTCCCCCTCGCCCAGCGGCGCTGCCGCCGCGTCGCGCTCGCTCTTCGTCACGTCATTTTTTTCGGTACCGAAATTATTTCGGTAAAGGTATTAGTAATTGCGGTACCACAACCGTAATTCTCAACCGTTTTGGTTCTACCTTTAAATCGAAGCTGTATCGTAATTCTATACCGGTACCATACCGTTATACCTCTACCGCTTTCAACCCCTGATCTGATCCTCACCTCGAATCCTTCCCTCGTTTCCTCCCATGGTCAGCATGACGCTCCTGGCTTTTCTCATCACGACATGATTTCATCATCATCATCATCAGCCTATTAATGTTCCCACTGCTGGGACACAGGCCTCCTCTCTGTGAGAGGGGGTGGGCCGTAATCTACCACGCGGGCCCAGTGCGGGTTGGTAGACGTCACATGTCTTCGAATTTTTTGGTTCTAAGACATGCCGGTTTCCTCACGATGTTTTCCTTCACCGTTTTGAGAGCAGTGGTGATGAAATTATTTACACAAAGTAAAGCGCCTGCTTGGGTTCGAACCCACGACCTACAACTCGTAAGTCGGGGCTGTTACCACTGGGCCACCACTGCTCTACATGCTACTGCTCGACATGATTTACCTGTCATATATCCTGAAAGCTCCCAAACCCAAACCCAAGGTTCTGTACAGGCGTTGTTTTGCGCGGATTGATGTAGAGAAACTCAAGGAAGATGCGTCTGTGGCCGATTGGGGTCCTATGACGGTAGCTACGTCAGTTGACGACAAGGTTGCGATCTTCAATGACGTTGTAGTCAAACTTTATGACATCCATGCTCCCGTCAAAAAAGTGAAATTAAAACGCCCACCTGCACCATGGATGAATAGAGGTATACAGATGGCAATGCGACGTAGGGACCGCGCGTTCCGTAAATTTTAAAGGGATCGTACTGATGAGAACTGGACCCTTTTCAAAACCGCAAGAAACAGATGTAATCAGATGATACGCAATGCTAAACGCCGCCACATTCTAGATTCTATCGATTCTTCCTCTTCTGCCGATATTCGGAAATTTCTTGGAACTCTTGGTATCGGCAAACCGCGAAATTTAGACCTTCCTAATTCAATTGACTTAGACGATCTCAACCGTCATTTCTCCACTGTTTCTACCATGGATCGTCTAACCAAACAACAAACTCTGTCCCTAATTTCTGGTCTAACGCGTCCCCATGTAAATCCTTTCAGTTTCGTTCCAGTTGAACCGGGAGAGATCAAAAAAATCATTCTGTCCATTAAATCAAAAGCGGTAGGATGTGACAATATCACCCGTGGTATGATAATTCATATCCTGGATCATCTCCTACCCGCGATTACCCACATTATAAATTTTTCCTTATACACCGGTGTATTCCCTTCCCTATGGCGCAAAGCCTATGTTCGTCCACAACCTAAGGTTTCTAATCCCTCTCTTCCTACCCACTTTCGCCCCATTTCTATCCTTCCCTTCCTTTCCAAAGTGCTCGAGGCCTGCGTCCACAAACAATTTTCCAATTTTGTTCACCGTAACTCACTCATTAGCCCTCTTCAATCTGGGTTTAGGCCCGGGCATAGCACTGTTTCCGCCCTGCTTAAAGTGACTGGCGATATAAGGGCAGGACTGGAAGACACCAAAGTTACTGCACTAGTGTTGGTCGATTTCTCGAATGCCTTTAATACCGTCAGTCACGATATCCTGTTAGCCATTCTGTCGCATATTATGGTCTCTCCCGAGGCACTGGAATGGTTCTCCTCTTACTTTCAGGAACGTCAGCAGGCCGTTCATGATGGGGATTCTTCATCATGCTGGTGTGATTTGGAAACTGGCGTTCCACACGGCGGTATTCTTTCTCCTCTTCTGTTTTCTATATTTATCAATCTTATAACTTCCGAGCTTCAGTGTGCGTATCATCTGTATGCAGATGACTTGCAGTTGTATTGTCAAGGGAGGGTTGAAGAAATACCTGACGCTATCGACAAATTAAATAGGGACCTTATAGCGATAAAAACTTGGTCTGATAAATTTGGCGTATCAGTAAATCCTAATAAGTGTCAGGCGATCATCATCGGAAGTTCTCGGAGTATAAGTAAGGTGGCTGGTACAACCTTGCCACCAGTTCTCTTCAATGGTACGGTCGTCCCATTTAGTACTGATGTGAAGGACCTAGGCTTACACATTGATAGTACTCTAAACTGGCGTACTCAAGTCGCTAGGGTCAGTCAAAAGGTTACTGGAACGCTGCGGGCTTTGTACCGACTGAAAAATCTACTACCAACAAGTACGAAGACAATGCTTGTGCAGACCTTAATTTTCCCTATAATCGATTATGGTGATGTGTGCTACTATGACCTGAATGCAGATCTCCTTGACAAACTTGACCGTCTTCTGAATAACTGCATTCGATTTGTTTTCAATCTGCGTAAATATGATCATGTGTCCGCGCATCGTTCGCTTCTAAAGTGGCTGTACATTTCTGTGCATTAAGTGTTAAATAAATAAATATTCTCTTGCCTTGCTATTCCATTGCCATCAATACTGGCTTTCAGCTTTCATAATAAGCACAACGCAACCAAATGAAAAACAAATAACCCGTTAAAATTATTAAAGAGACCCAAAATATTCACAATCACGTTGACTAAATAAACTCAAAGAAATAAATACTTTACGGCAATAAATATAGATTTCATTCATTAACGTAAAAGATTTAAGCGAATTGTTGGTAATAAAATTAAGTTGTTAATAAATTATTTCACGTAACTGGCTCTCCGTGACTGAATTTGTGAATTCTCGTAGCCACTCAACGAAATCAGGTATTTGATTTATGATGCTTGCTTATGAAAGGTGAACTTTGAATCTATTTTATTTGCACTGTGTTTAAAGGTTAATAGCTGCTTAATAACTTAGGTGGAATTTCATTAAAAGGCCTGATAATTCTGCATACACATTATGATCATAAATACTTTTGTAGAATTTATAAAAATTTTATTGAGAATATTAATCCGAATTGTACAATATTTAACACAACTAACTATTTATACTAGGTACTAAATTAAATGCCCAATGCATTAAGTGGTTGCCCATAGGTACGCCAACGCAGAGATCAAAGAGCGCTGACCACCTTGTTTTCATTTCTTGACTCTCCCTCTTCCCTTGATACTTCTGATTAGTCCCCACGGTCGGTGGCGGTGCCGTGTACACGAACTCTTACGCGTGTTCTTTCGGAATTAAAATTAGTAACTTTGTTTATTTCAACCCCCAGCAGAAATAAGCTAAACGACTTAATTATAGAGTGTTAAATATACATTTTGATAAATTCCTAGAACTCTTGGAGCAGCGTCAAAAGCGAGATAACTGTAGCATATCAAATAACCATTAGTAACTAAACTGAGAAATTTTGGGGAACCGTAACAGTGAACTAATTACTTTCCGGTTAAGGCGACGATAGCCTACTTTTAATTTTATACTGAAAATTACGTTTATGCGAGTAGTGTTAATGATTTGGAAAAATATATGTTAAATTAGAGTATTTTCTTAATAACTTAATATACGAATATTTTAGATTGTGTTTATATACCTAATGAAATTAATTTGTAAAAACAAAAACTATCAAGCGTATTTTTCTGAAACCTAATAAAAAAAAAAAAAAAAAAAAAAATAATAATAATAATATTAATCTTTTAGTGTACGTGTTTTATTAAAATACCTTTTGTTTTATGTATAATAAATAATTAATGCGTCAAATTGGTGACAGCGCTCCTTGATAGGCGAGTTCTATTACTGGGTGGACGTACGACGCGTTGCGTGAGCTCAGTACAGAACACGCAAGCTAACCACTCAAGGTCACTGGCATGTATCTGCGCCTTAAATAAGTGAGTTGGCTCCGGGGCCGTGCGAAATATTAGCACTTATAATGGTGTTGTTTTAATAATAGTGTTTGACATAACACAACATAAGCCTGCTTTCCGTGAAGGGTTAGGTAGAAGTGTACCTATAGTCATCATTTAAAAAGTATATATTGCGTATCATTGTAATATGTAAATAACATTTTTAGTATGTAAAATTGAAATGAACGGCTCGCCGGCACACAGGTAAACCCTGAGAGGTTTTCGTTGTGTGGCTAAAACCACAGTGTATTAAAGGTTAAGGGTATTAGAAAAAAAAAAAAAAAAAAAAAATAGTACACCCACATTTGGCTAGTTATGTTAAAGTGTGTATTAAATAGTTTTATATTTTTTTACCGACTTGATAAAAAGGAGGAGGTTCTCAGTTCGTGGGTTTTTATTTTTTGTTTAACCGTCTTCGAATAATAGGGGAAATTACTCGAAGACGGCTGGCCCGTATCGAATATTCTATGGTTGTTTGAAAGGGTATACTTCCTAGGTGGCCCCATTGTCATCAAGTCAGGATTGGATGATGGAATCCTAGAGAAGTCGAGGGAACTCTTGAAATACATACACTGTCCTCCCATACCTACTTAATAACATAGTTATTTGAAAATATTGTAAAAACCAATTACATATTTTAAAAGAGTAACGGTGGAGTTAGCACGGTGCACCTAGCTTCTGACGTTTCATAAGTGCCCATGTAGGTTTATGTGAAAAAATATATTTTGAATTTAGAATTTGAATATAAACCCCATCAACCGGGCACAAATCCAGACTCCGGGCTGCTACTGAGAAATTCCTGAGGGAAAAACCTAAGAACATTTTCCCCGACCCGGGATTCAAACCTACTACCTCATACTCAGCAGTAGGGTTTACTCGAGCAACGAGGCAGTCATAATAGTGTTTGAATATATAAAAAAAATCAGACATATAGTTTGTTACCCGTGTCCGACCCGTTAAGGCGAAGTAATAATATCAATTTATCTATAAATCCACCATAATAAGGCATTTTGCCACGACTTACGAGTTGTAGGTCGTGGGTTTGAAGTTTCGAACCCAAGCAGGCGCTTTATTTTGTGTAAATAATTTAATCACCACTGCTCTCAAATCGCTGAAGGAAAACATCGTCAGGAAAACGGCATGTCTTAGAACCAAAAATTCGAAGACATGTGACATCTACCAACCCGCACTGGGCCCGCGTGGTACATTACAGCCTACTTCATCTCACAGAGAGGAGGCCTGTGTCCCAGCAGTGGGAACATTAATAGGCTGATTATGTTATGTATGTATGTAAATTATGTTTTAGTCCCTGCCCACTCCTCCGAAAAATCATCATAAGCCTTGTGCCATCGTCATCGCCACTTGCATTACACTGACGTCACGCAGAATCCATAGCGTAAGCAGAGTTTACCGTGCGACTTACATATAGATATACAACGTCCCGACATCAATCGTTGTCCTTATTAGCAATCTGCTGCTGCTGGGATTAGGCCTCTCCAATCGTACGCAATTCACCTCGACCGCTCCACGCCCTACCAGCTACCGGCCATCCTGCATCACTCCACCTAGACTGACGGCGTCATACCTTAAGGGGGATGCGCTAATGTAGCGTTTTCCTTATTAGAGTTGTAACACGTTGTTTAACATTAGAGTTGTACTGTTGATTGTGTTGGTTGTAGTTCATTGTAGTTGTATATTTGTTACGGTCGCGAATCATAGTTGAGTCAAGTAAGAAAATTTGAATTTCGCGGGCTACCCTGACGCTTTCGCCTTAACGTTTACCTTCAGGAAATACCTTCTGTCGTAATATATGTGTTTCTCTTTGGTAAGCTACAAACACTACCAAAGCAATATTCATGTTTGCTATAGAGATGGCTTCGCGACTGGATACGTTTTAACATATTATTCCTGAAAAAGTTTACTTAAGGCGAGGATAACCGACTTTTAACGATTTTATACTGAAGATTATGTCTAAACGAGCACTACTTGTTAATGATTGGGAAAAAAAAATGTTAAATAAGAGCATTTTCTTAATAACTTAATATATGAAAAGTTTAGATTCTATTTATATTACATAGTGAAGTTATATCGAACGCGAATAAAAAACTGAGAATTACGCAAAATCTATCAAGCGTATTTTTCTGAAACCTTCACTATTTTAAAGATAATTTGATTATTAGTATTTTAGTATACCTACGTGTTTTATTAAAATACATTTTGTTTTGTGTACAATGCGTCTAATTTGGGACATCGCTCCTTGATAGGCGAGTCCTATAACTGGCTGGACGTACGACGCGTTGCGTGAGCTCAGTACAGAACACGCAAGCTAACCACTCAAGGTCACTGGCATGTATCTGCGTCTTAAGTACGACGTGTATGGAACCGTAAACATAGAGCTACTAACTACTAATAATATACTCGTAATGTTATTTTAATGTGGTCCTAGTTCATGTATAAGTAAGTTATGTTTACAGCATCCTCGGAGAATTCTGAAATGATATCAACAATACATTTATACCAGTAGTTTAATGCTTATTTTGAAAATAAATAAAGGCTTTATTTTTATTGCCTCCGTCTCTCGCATTCAAGACTCAATTTCCTTGCTCCGGATTTCTATATGTCGCCAGCAGTGAGGCGTTTTATTGAAAGTCTGAGGAAACAAATATTTTGCATAAAGCCATTGAGGTCCATCTGTTTCACAATTGTTCAGTTCTCACTGACCTAGAAATGACTTACTTCAAGTGTGAATAGAATAGAATAGACATTTATTTTGCAAATATGGGTAGTAACATGTGTTATGATTATGATGTACAAGATTGTGTAAGATTAAGATTATGATTACATTAAAGCTCAGCCATATTTCACCTTTCAATAGCCAGATCCATCAATCCAGAGCAATTCAGCAAAAAAATATATCTGATAAAAACTCAGTCACACTGTAGTACGTTTTATTCATAAAAAATTTACGTTGTCTATTCTTAAACAGCTCTGTTGTCAAGTCCAACCACTTGGTAATCTGTTGCAAATAATTGCGGGCTTATAGTAAAACACTTTTGCACACTAAAGTAGTTTGATACGTTAATTGACATGTGATTGACATTGTACTTCTGCTTGTAGCCAAGTAGTAATGGCCGCATGGTTCGATCCATCAGGTTAAGCTACGCTTGCCGGGGTTGATCCATGGATGGGTGACCATCTTTACATACCAAGATTCCTCCGTGCCCCGGAAAGCACTTTAACTTGCGTGTTCTGTACTGAGCTCACGCAACGCGTCGTACGTCCAGCCAGCCAGTAATAGGAGTCGCCCATCAAGGAGCGCTCTCCCAAATTAGACGCATTATTAATTTATTATACATAAATTAAAAGGTATGTTAACAAAACACGTAAAATACTAAAATATAAATAATTAAATTATCTTTAAAATGCTGAAACTTTCAGAAAAATACACTTGATAGATTTTGCGTGAATGTCAGTTTTTTATCTGCGTTAGATATAACTTTACAAATTAATTTAGTTTTGTAATATAAACATAATCTAAAATATTCCTATATTATATTCCTAGAGTCAGTTATCGTCGCCTTAATAACCGGCAGCAAGAATTACAATAAAATTAAATAAAAGACATTACAATGCTTCACAGTCCTTTAATTTCAGTGCAAGCAGTACTCCAAGTCACCTTACACCCGTAGAACATTCTAAAAAGCCTGTAGTACAAACTGCGACTGTAGAACTAATTGGATCCCAGTTAGGTAGGTAAGATGGCAGGGGTCGGGGGGGCCGGGTATCGGCGGGAATGTGAAAATTGTGCGCAATGCTGCAAGTTACGGCAAGTTATTGTGCACTGGTTTATAGGTACACGATAGGTTATTGCGAAACTACAGGTGAGAAATGTGTTGAATAGCCACACTCATATGTTACTCCTGCTGAAAGGGGTTTGAAGATTTTTGTATGGAGAGTGGCCCTAACATGATGCCGCCGTTTTGATATTTTTTTTCAGAATCGCGGAGGAAATCCGAAATATAAGTCGAAAACTGAACCCTGAAACAAGGTTTTTTTTTTGTTTTTTTCCCTTCAGGTAAGTATACAGGATGGAAGGGTAAACACCGTTGTCACTCAAACTATGGGTAGTTGGCTTAAATATAAACATAAAAAATCGAGTAAAAAAAATTACGTTATTTTCTTTAACAAATATTAAAAAGGTTATTGTCCGACACCGTCCGCAAATTCATGGATATGCGCCCGCCCGAGTGACGTAATCGATCGCCGCCCGTCCTACCTACCTACACAATACATGAATAAATACAATACAACCTTTTCCTGGCTTAAGACAGGCAAAAATACCTACCTTAGGAATTGCGTGACGATTCTAAATGTCCATCTTTAAAAAAAAAAGTTGTGATTTTCCATTGAATTTATGTTCTATAAACGAAACCAAACCACTGGTTTGAAGGATAACGGTGTTTACCCTAACACCCTGTATTGAACTATGAAAATATAATTGCATCATGTATAGGTAATATTTTAGTCAAGAGCGAAAGAGACAAAAATATATGTATACTCTCCGCCGAATGAGGACGTGTGTTATATGGTATAATTATGTATTAATTTATAATGGTGCATGGCATGGGCGCGACACCAAAAAAATCCTATTCAGCCTCCCGCTGCCTTCTTGGATGATATTATTTATACCGAATATGATTAAATAATCTTATGTTTTAGCCACTAGGTGTATTCAATTAATTCATGTGTAAATAACTTAATCAACATGAAATAACTACAACATGAAAAAATCAATTCGTTATAACAATTGTTATTTTTATCTTTGAATATCTCAGAAACGTGGTGCTTTAGGCTGCCTGTCCACTGGAGCGGAGAGGAGAGGAGAGGAGCGGAGATGTGCCAAAATTAACCAATAGAATCGCACCTCTGGAGCGGAGTTTTGATTCTATTGGTTAATATTGACACATCTCCGCTCCTCTCCTCTCCGGTGGACAGGCAGCCTTATGATGTTATGTTAAATGAAGTTTTATGTTTATATAAGTATCCTCTATTCAAATATATAACATTTATTGTGCACCTCGATTTTGAAAAAAAAAACAAAATGGTGGCTGATTTTAGGGCCAAAATCTTCAAACCCCTTTATTTATTTATTAACTATGGACACGGTAGACGGTATTCCAACTTCATACAAACGGACGAAGCGCGAGCTATACCTACGCGCCTCGATCGAGGTATGCGCGAGGTATGCAGACAGTCGCGTCTGTGCCGCAGTGACGAACGAACGTTGGTTGTTTTTTTAACAATAACCGCGCGATTTTTACACTAAAAATAAATTCAAGTACATATTTAATATGACGAGTAGGATATATTGTTGCTGTTTTTGGTTGCATGAATTTGGCAATAACGCATCCAGAGATAACTTTTTTTAGATTACCTGGAAACTTTGAAAGGTATTATTATTAACAAACAACAACAACAAAATTATTTTATAGTCTTACTTATAAAATAATTTTACTTACTGGTAGGTAGGTACATAATGTGTGTCTTTTTAATGGATAAGTATTTCCTTTTATCTCCCGAAAAAAAGATGTCTGGATTAATAAATAAAGTGAATAGAGTAAAGGAAAGTGATAGACACGAGTGCAATAGGTAGTTATAGGCGGTTCATGAATCATGATACGGTAGGTACGCTTGTTTTAAAACCTCGGGCATTTGTGTTTTGTTTTGTTGTTCAATTCACAAAGTATTTTATTTATTTGTGTAGATAAAAAAAGTATATTTACAATCACAAAAGTAAATGGAAACACAAAGTAGGCAAATGTAATTAAAATGCTGGAGGCGGGCAGCCCTATCGCATGTTTACGTACCGCGCGGCTGTAGGCATTTATTTCTAAGATATGGCTTAGTTATTATACCGTCTACCGTGCTATGGATGACTTACAGCTAAAACAAACATAATAAAAAATAGTATGTGAAACTGATAGCCAATTAAAAGTCTTCACTTTTAAAAACAGATTGGAAAGAAAGAGTGTGAACAGTACAATACATCTACCAAAAAAACAGTGTAAAATTCAAGCTTAAACTAAATTCACATTTCAATAACAATACAATAATAAAAAATATATAAAATTATAATTAAAAAAGCCAAGGCTCAGGCACTTTCTGGCCGAGCGGCACCTGTTATGAACGGATCAAAATTATTATTATTGTTAACCAAATTGACACCCAACGTTAATTTCCCTCGTTATAGCCATTTCATACAAATGATTTGATCACACATGTGATTTGAATATAGGTACGGATAACGTAAGTTGGTAGTCAATTAGCTTAGAAATGAATTTCCCTGACTTTATATTCTTCTGACAATTTTTTTTTAAAATAAAATAGTAATGGCATATGGTTTATTGTCCAGGTTTACAGGCTAAAGATTACCTGTAGGTTACAAAATATTATTTACCAGTCCCAAACTAGAGAGTTAGTCTGGTTCTTGAGACGTGTGGTACAAATCCCAGAGGAACGATGATTAAAATAATCGCGGTTGTACTAGATAAGAGCAGACAGGAAAAATAACATGTTGATATTTGGTAAATACTAAATTTGATGTAGACGGGTACTCTTTTTACGGAATACTAGCTTTCGCGCATGTGTCATGTCGATAAAAAGTATCCTATGTCGTTTCCCCAGGGTTCATCATCCATCATTTCAGCCGTTTTGCCGTGAAAGCGTAACAAACAAACATACAAAAAATCAAATCTCTTCTCTCTCGTTGTCAAGTATAATCTACTGGCATTACCGGAACCTTATACTTGATAACAACATGTTCATTTTTCTTGGTGTTTCGTTTCTGACATGTATCAGAGATGGCGTTCTATACGGATTTGTGTGATTTTCTTACTTCTCCAAAGCGCGAGTAATCTGCGGCCGAAAAAAATTAGAAAAAAACTTCCAAATCAGTCAATCCGTTCTCGAGATGTCATCAGAAAAGCCGTTCCCTATAAAATGTATTTAGTTTAATGATGAAATACTATCGTAAATTCATGCAAGCCTAGTACTTTATGTTAGGTTACTGCTTAGAACGGTCTTGATAAATATTTACTTTTCCAATGGATTTTCCAAAAAATTTAATAGGTGCTGTCGTGAATTCATGCAAACCTAGGACTTTTTGTTAGGATTTATGGCATCACGGGACACCCGAATCGGGTCGCTATATAGTTTAGATATTTTTTGACAGCGGCCCAATTCGGGTCGCTCAACATGATGGGGAGACCGGGATATCATAAATGCAAAATTTATAAAAACATGATTTTCCTTGTTATCCTCTTTATTGTGAATTTTTCCAATGTTGTAATTTTCGAACAATTATTGATCGAAGATTGTAATAGTTATTCTGCTATTTGGAGAGGAGACAAATTCAACAATTCAAATATCGTAAAAATCGGTCTAGTCGTTCTTGAGTTCTATATGGTTTCTTCCGACTTTCTTTTATATATAGACTAGTTTAGATATTTGTAATATTAGTTTAGATAATTTACTGTTAAAATAACTCTAAAAGCAATATTACTATTTCTATAAAACATCGTAATTCATACTTGACCTACGCACACATTACATTGTGTAAACTCCTTACAATAACCTAATCAATTTATCATAAAAACGAATAATAAAATAACCGTTAGCACCCTTTCAAAATCACATTTTATCCCCTAATAACGATGTTGATTGAGTCATAAGAAACTTTTATGGAAGTGCCAATAATTGTAATAATGGAGGGACATAGCATTTGCATAGTCATAGTGGCGTGAAACCGCTTCATTGCCTTACAACCTAATAATGAACTTGAATGAACTGTGTTAGGGGACTTTGAAGCGTGTATTTTTTGTTATTTTCTTTTAATAATGAAACTACTTTTGAGCCATCCACGAATAGTTTTGATAATTTTCTGATACGAACCTATTTAATGTAGGGATATAAGTATGGTATATAGAGCTGATAGAGATATAAGTATGGTATATAGAGCTGATAGAATAAGTATGGTATATTGAGCTGATAGGGATATATATGGTATATTTAGCTGATAGGGATATAATTATGGTATATGTAGCCGTATGTGTCGTAAGGTATGTTTTTTTTAAATCCTCAACAGGTGCTCTTGACCTCCATCTCACCTGATGGTAAGTGATGATCAGGCCGAAGGTGGAGCCGAACTTCGCCCGGAATCCTCAACCACAGAGAAACTGGCTATTTTACCTCTAACTGCCGAAACACAACAATGCTGTTAACATTGTTGTCACGGAGACAGACTTAGATAAGATGGTGGTAGCTAGCCAGGCGGACTTAGAACAGGCACTACCAGGCAATCCAAGCATAAAATTTGCCCCCGCTGGTCTTCGAACCCGGAACCTCTGGGCCTGAGATAGATGGTCTTACCACTATACCATAGAGGCGGTTAAAAGGTATCATGGGCCTACAATTTGATATTTTGAAACGATAAAAATTGCTTGCAGCCAAAGTTGTAAAGGTTAGACTAAGGATAATTCTTGTCTTTCAAATACTACACACACTGTCTAGTGCCAACTAAATCTCATACAAAATAGAAGGTCATAATACTTAATAATCAAAACAAACGAACCCCACACATACACCGCTCCGCTCATTTCTCGCACTACAAACTCCGTGTAAAAGGACGCAACCCGCCGCCGGCAAAACGGCTAAACTATTCTATGCATTTGTGATTGATCCGATAACTGGGGAAGACCCCCTTCGTGTGTTATTTAGCAGCAATTGGACACGATTGGTGCGGTCCCCTGGAGGCTGGATGATGGATCGACCCCTGGTTTTTACCTGCCGTTATCTGCGGGAACAGTGATTATGTTTCGCGTTAACTTGAATTTATTTGGCTGTGATATTTGGACGGATTTTCGAGGATTTGTCGTATGTGTTATTTGTACATTTATTTGAGTATGGAAACGTGTTTTTAGCAAATATTGGTTAAGTCTAGGTATTCGGTTTGGCTACATTTTGTTCTAGAAAAAGAAAAGAAAGGAATACAATATTATACATTACAATACATTTCAGCCTCTCTGCATGTAAAAAAGTGATAAAAAAATGGTTCTTTCCTACGATGAATCCGATTTCTCATAACATAACTCACACTCGGATTCACACTAATACGACAGACACATCCACATACCTACTCACTACACTCATATACATGCACATACACCCACACCTTTTTGATTGTGTATTATTTTTTAGTCTTATCCTGGACCAATACAAGTTAAGTTCCTAATTTGTGTAAAACTAGTTAAGCTTTATTTTTTATCTCATTCAAATTTTAATTTAAGTTTTTTAATAATTGTTTGCAAATTAATTACATATTCCTATAGCATCACTAGTAAAAATATATTAATGTATCACAACTCTGGTTCCCAAGATACAGACACCGCTTAGTTTGGAGACCATCGCTTTAACATAATGAATGTCACCAACAGTTACAGATAGATAATATTGTAACAATGTTAAATAAATTTATCTTATCTCATCCTATTTATATGCGGTAAAATAGAAGCAAAGAAACAAACACAAAAAAGAACAAGTTGGGTAAAATATGCGTCACATCCACGCAAAACGGCCATCGGTCTGTCCTATTTTGGCCCCTGTGTTGTCCTTTCTATTACTTTGTTTAGATTAAACCAACTACGACAAAAACGCCAACTAAAAACGTATAAACATGACATCAAAAACAGACAAATTAAATTCCGGAGTCACACGTCGTGTTAGGGCATAAATCGAATAGATTATGTGTGACTCTGGATTTCTAATTAAAATATTTTGGGATTAGAATATAAATATTTTTGAAATGTGCTATTCCCTTTCTTTTCTGATACCAAACATGACTTCATTAAATAATTTCATTTCATGACTTGTATGTCCTGAGAGAGTACCATATTCAATTTAATGTCACGTCATAGCCAGCGGTCAATCAAGACGCTTCCAAAGATACCTCATATTATGTTAAATAGTAGTTAAGAAGTTATGACCCAACAGATCAACTTACATCCCACATACATACATACCGGTCAAAATCATAATTCGCCCTTTTTGCTTCGCCGTATTCGGGTAACAAAGACAAGAATTTAGCAACAAACTTACTCAGTTAATTATTTTTAAGACCTTATCAATTTCGCCACTTTATTATTAGAGATTGTATTAATTAAAAATAAAAATAAAAAATTATTTCGGACCCATATATATAGTCCATTCGGTTAGTATACACACGACTTAGAAGCTAGTGTTAGTACTTATATCTACCAGAAAAACAACACAAACTTTTCATTAATTATACGCCACAGTGGCATGTAGGCGTATCCAATGTCCCAGTATCATATGGGGCTGTCCCATCTATCAGCTATAGTTCAAAATGCTGTTGGGGCTGTAATGTAATCACACAGAGGTGTGAGCTATAGAACACCCACATTCGCCAGTTATGGGGGCGAGCCTATTGACATCAACCGGGCACTGACCCAGACACTGGGCTGCTACTGAAAAAAAATCTGTTTAAAAAACCTAATAACACTTCGCCCAACCTGGGAATCAAACCCACGATCTTATGTTCAGCAGTAGTAGTGTTATGTGTATAACAATTACATAAATAAACCAATAGATACGTAAATGTATAAAACCAACACAAAATCAAGAATCAATCCGTTTAGTCTTTTCCCAACTATGTTGGGGTCGGCTTCCAGTCTAACCGGATGCAGCTGAATACTAATATTTTACATGGTGCGACTGCCTATTTGACCTCCACAACCCAGTAAATGGGTAATACGATACCCCTTGGTAAGCCTGGTTGTCAGACTTTCGGGCCCTTAACGACTGTCAAAGCTCCACGAATGACAGCCGGGACCAAAACACGTGCTTTTCGAGGCACGGAGGATTCCCGGTAGGTAAAGATGGTCACCCATCCACGATCCAACCCCAGCAAGCGTAGCTTAGCCTGAGGGATCGACCCGTGTGGTTGGTATTACTTAGCCACGAGCTTCTCCAAATATAATAATATAAACTATATTTACAAAAATAAAACAAGATCTTCAAAAGATAATCCTCAAAATATGTCAGAAGAAACTCGTCAAAAAGAGCAAGTAGACGATTAAATCTTAGCAAAACATAACGTAATAGACCCTTTAATACCGCTACTGCGCTACGTAAGTAATTACCAACGCTGCTAAATGAAATTTCGTATGCTAATTGACTAAATACAATTATGGGAGCGAACCTAAGACTGCGAGTACCTCGGTAAGTAGCAATGATGTACTTAATGAGAGGTGTACTGGATGTCCCATGAATCTGGGTACTGTGTACTTGGAACGTTAAGTTGAGCGTAGATGTGCATTTCAGTAGAACTAGTTCAAAATAAACTAACTAGTTCACAATAAACTAACTAGTTCACAATAAAATAACTAGTTCACAATAAACTAACTAGTTCACAAAAACAAAAACTATAAGTTATAGGTACTTAAATATTTTTTTCTTCACCCGATTGTTTTGCCAAACAACTTTTTAGCTCTCCTTCTGTTCAATTAAGCCAGACTAGACGATTAAAAACGTTCTAAAACTTGCGAATTCGAATTCTAATTCAATTATTTTTTAGGCCTATGCATTTTTTCAAACCAATGCATCCGTGCTATAGTATAATGCCGTATAATTTATATATCTCATTCGTTAATTTTAATTGCATTTGACATTTTATTCAAATTTATTAATTTTATTTAATTTTTAATGTTAATTCTGTGACCTATATAATTTGTACTTATTTTAACTGCATTGACATTTTATTCTGTTTTTTATTCTGTTGCGGTATTGTGAAATTTATTTTTATGTAATATGGGTTTTGCCTGAAATAAATGAATTTTATTTTTTATTTTATTTATTTTTATAGTGTTAGTATGAACTTAACCTATGTTAGTAAGCTCTATAAGTTAAAAATACAATAATTGGCTATACATTAAACATGTGCACGTACATTGTCTGCCAGCCCAGAGCCTGATAAATGGTCCACTAACCTTGCCCGCCAGTGTCGCTAAAATAATGAGAACGTTCATTATCATCTCAGCTTTCTCATGATCCAAATTTTATATTCTCTTTAGATAAATGCATCGTCCTTAGCAAAACCAGTTCTTCTCAACTATACTGTTTTTGATGAAGGCTAGGATTAAAGGACTAACATAAACATAAGTAATGCGATCACTGTCGCATCCATTATCTAAGCATTGCCTTTATGGATAATTATAATTAAATATCAAGTTTAAGGCGTGGAGCAGGTGGCGGAAGAGGATAACTTTTGGGCCCTCCATGTTGTTTACTATCATTAAATTATATCCCACAGTAGACAAAAATGACACAGGAATCACTCGGCATTTGTCTAATAATAATAATAAATTTATTTATTTATTTCAGGTTAATAAATATATAATGCCAAACATAAAGTATTAGAAATCGTCAGATAAAACCAAATAATCAAAAAAAAAAAATAATTGTGAATTAATCAATAATAATAATAAATAAATGTGAGCTCGGCTATCATTGTGCCGATTGTCGTAACGGCCAACGGCCTGATGGCCGAAAGCCTCGACCAACATCTCTCGAGGCTCTCGTTAGGCGGTTGGATCAAGGGCCTGATTCAGAAGGCAGTACTCCTCGACACGGCTCGCATTGTGAGGAGGTTCCTGTCTCTGCAGCCCTAACCACCGGTAGCTTGGACCCTGCTCCCGACACCGGCGGAACACTATTATTTATATTTTTAAATGTTTTTTTATATTTTTTTATAAAGAAATATTTAAAAATGTAAATGAATATGTATATTAATAAATAAACGAAATAAATGTTTTTTTTATTTCTAGCTAGTCTCGTCTGGCTAACGGATACTACTTGCATAGGCACAACCTTGTAGCTAGGATTATCTGTCAGCGAGTTGCACTGAAATATAGTCATGTGGAATCGGGATTACCGTACTTTAGGTATGTGCCCGAACCAGTTCTCGAAAATAACAATATCACGTTATATTGGGATCTATCATCACTGACAGGACTATTGTTGCCAATTAACCAAACATAGTGGTGATAGATCGATTAGAGCGTCGCATAATATTATTGATATAGCGGTCTCGCATGACGAGAACCTTGTGAAAGCTGAAAAAGATAAGCAGATTAAGTATCTTGAACTGGTTCGCGAGATTGTCGACATGTAGGATGTGGATACAGCAGCCATTATGCTGATAGTCGTGATGGCCAATGGCATAATAGCCAAGAGCGTCAACCAACACCTGAGGAGGCTCTCGTTAGGCAGCTGGATCCAGAAAGCGGTACTTCTGGACACGGCGCGTATTGTTAGGAGGTTCCTCTCTCAAGAGTCCTGACTACTGGTAGCTTGGACCCTGTTCCCGATACCGGTGGGCTACTATTATAAAAATGTAAATATGTATAATTGTATATAGATGAAATAAAGGACATACATGTTTTATTGACATAAAAACTTTTTTACAAAAAAAAACAACCGACTTCCACTATAAAGTGAAAAATAACTAAAATTTCGGAAGTCGGTGGTAAAAACGAAAATTCAAAACCAAAGACACGGATATTCGTTACATGCCACCGACTTCCGAAATTTTAGTTATTTTTCACTTTATAGTGGAAGTCGGTTGTTTTTTTTTGTAAAAAAGTTTTTTTTCTCGCTTTTTAGTGGGTCGGTTTGTAATTTATCTAAGTCACAATAGCCTAATGTCAACTGCTCATCACCCTTTACAAAATATTTCTATTCCCGATGCAGGGATGTTCATTGTTGAGGAGTTCTTCTGGTACTTCGCCATCAGCTCCTCTTCACCCTACGCATTGTGACGGGCATAAATTGCTTGGCAACCATATTAAAGTAATCGAATCGCAAGTTCGCAACCCCTGAAATACGTATTATTGAGTTGTTCCGCTGGCCATCTGTGGTCTTCATCATCAGTTCCACTTCACTAAATGGTGCTTTTCGAGAGCAAATTCAAGAGTTACTATAAAAAATACCTAAATCGCTATAGGTGTGCCTATAATATTTCAAGAGTTCCCTCGACTTCTCCAGGATTCCATCATCCAATCCTGACTTGATGACAATGGGACCAACTACAAAGTATATCCTTTCAAATAAAAAAAGAATTTTCGAAATCGGTCCAACCGTCTTCGAGTAATCGGGGAACATACATAAAAAAAAAAAAAAAAACATTTCGACGAATTGAGAACCTCCTCCTTTTTTTGAAGTCGGTTAAAAAGGTGTTACATTTTAAATTGAAGCCCTGACTCTTGAGCTAGGTGGTACCTGTGTTACAAGAGTACCCGAGAGAGAGTGTGTGGGTCTTTACCCGATTTTTGAACATTAACAATACAATATGCAATAAAAATAAAATGATGTAAAATGAAGCGAATATATGAATTTAAGAGTGTTTATCTATCTTACTTTATGACTACGTTAACCAAAAGTCCTTTTGGTCAACGTAGTCATGCAGGAGGATCAACCACAAAATAAATAATTATGTATGCCACATCCAGTATCTAAACATGATGTTCACTGTTAATTAAATATCAAGTTTAAGGCGCGGAGCAGGTGGCTGGAGCGAACTCTCGATAACGTGTGGCCCCCTCTATTCGAGACACGGTTTTTGAGGTAAACCTTATTTACGTCCACAACTTTACTTTTTAGAGGTTCATTTTGGGATTGCGGTAATTTATCGCCGTTTGAGCTGTGTTTGATGTAATTTTGGTGGGTTAGAGGTTTGAGACAGTGATTTTGAGTTCTAAAGAAATTAAAATTAATGTAGGTATTGCCATTCAACGTGGCAAGCCTACCAGCCTTTTGCTATTTCAGCATTATACTTTTCCTATTAACAGCAATGTGGATGAATTTTTTGATACCGACTGAGCTCTTCACCGGTTTTTTGCTTTTTCTCAGAGTAGTCAGATAGGAAACGCCGAACTCATCAAGCTCATTTTTAACTTTTTTTTTTAATATGACGTGTAATCTGTAATTTGAATATCCTCTAGTTTACAGAATAAACAATTTCATTTAATTTTACCCATTAATTTATCTGACGACATCTAGTGACAAATGTCAATTTATCATCTAACTAAACTATGAAGAAACTATATCTCGAACGGTTGCAAAGATATTATATAATGTTCCATTTCATCTCAACAACAAACATGAAACACGAACCGAATCCTTTTAAAAGCTATTGATAGAAAATTCTGTTTTACCTCCACTACACAACTAGCAAATAAAATCGGTACCTTCTCAATTTTATCGGATATTCAGTTCGTAAAATTAAATTTGATTCAAAACGGAATACTCAAATACCTTATATCTCAGAACAATTTACTGTAGCAATGTATTTTAATAAAATTACAAGAACACATTGAAAAATAAAGCTTAATTTTTATATTATTTTGTAAATTCAAATAAGCTACGAAAATTCGTAGCAACTGTAGCTCTCGTAGCGCGTAGCACATCCAAAAGTTGTTTAATGATTTAAAAACAAAACCATGAACACAGGAGTACCTAAAAAATGTTTTACTCGGTGCTTTAAAGTTAACAAATACATACGAGTATGTACCTATTGTTCTTGCTAAGATGTACTTCTCTCATTTCATCACTTTTTCGAACATTAGTTTTATAACATAACGTCATGATATTGGTATGTCTAGGGCTACTGTTAAACATGAGGGGATCGATTCCCTAGTTGGGTAAACTGTTATTGTGTTTTTCCATCTGGAATTTCTTAGGAGCAGCCCGGAGTCTGGATTTATGCGCGGTAGATCATCTACCGTAGATGATAATAGGATCACTCCCTGTTATAAGGGAATTTAAACATATGATGGCGAAATATGGGTGTACTATAGGTGCACCTATGGCTAATCCTGTGCTGTTATGGTAATGTGTAAAAAAAATACCATTTAAGTACTTCTTTGACAGATTTATCTAAACAGTAATAATATGGTAAATTCTCTATTAACCAAATTACTAACCATAAAGATCCCTGTTAGTATAAATATTTTATAGAATTAAATAAAATTAAGAAGAGAATTTGTTGAGAATTCTATCAGACGATTGCTATTCGAGCCGGGTTGCGTTCACTATGTACTAATCGTAAATAAATCTTGAGAGAGTGGCGAGGTAGTAAATTGAACGCGTGACTCGGACTTGTAACGGTGGGCGCGCACTGTAAGAACAAGACTTTTAAGTGAGTAGGCCGGTGACATTCTCTTCATTGTCAAAGGTACAACAACATTCTACTATTTATCACATAAGGCGTTTGTGCACTACAAGAAATTTTATCATTCGGCAGTCCAATTTTTTACGGTCCTATATGGCACGCCATAAATGTTTATACTAGATAAGATAAAATAATATTTATTTGCTTAAACATGTGTCATACATGCAATAAAATACATGCATGCAAGATGGAAACAACATTATTAGGTACAGGCATGTTTGCCACATGATGTGACGTGCAAATGTCAACCATATTTTAATTTATTAAAACATTCTCTTAGAATAACAGTAAATTAGTAATTAATGAGCAAAATAACAAATGTCAAACAGTACATTAAAACAAAAATAAAATAGAAAAAACTAGTTTGGTCGAAATCGTACTGCCAGACGGTAAAATTCCTTGTAGTGCACAAATGCCCTAAGGTCTCTGTCATTTTAGTTATATGGCGAAAATGAGTTTGTAAATCATCATAATCAACCTATTAATGTTCCCACTGCTGGGACACAGGCCTCCTCTCTGTGAGAGAGAGTGGGCTATAATCTACCACGCGGGCCCAGTGCGGGTTGTAAATCATAAATATACAATATTATATTTTCGAAATTTGAGCAGGAATAGTTGAAAACGACGAAATTTTCTACGCCGGGGGCATTCAAAATCATGTACTGAATCCAAGGTAACAGTTTTGGCGTCGATGTCCCTGCCACTCTGTATAATAGTAACCTTATAAAGATTACTAGTTCAAATTCAATGAACTAGGAAACACTGCCAAAAACTGCCGATCCCTTCAGTTAAACGCAAACATTCGTCGGTTAAATCAGAGCTATAAATAACCTAACGATTACTGAAATCACAAATCCTTGACACTGACTGGACAGGTCCACTCAAATCTGTGTGGTTCTTTCCTTAAAATACCATTTCAGACACTAATCTATATGGTCTTATATGGCTTGACCAAGATTGGCCTTTCTTCTCATAGTAGTCAGACAGGTAACGCCGCGGCCGACCTCATGTAGCTTTTTTATATTTTTTAATATGACGTGTAAAAGTGATTTCAATATCCTATTTACAGAATAAACAATTTCATTTCATTTGTTTTTTAGAGCGCGACTGAAATGTGTTTTTTTATTTTTTATTGTAGAATGGGCCTGCTCTTGACCTCGCGAATCTCGCTTGATGGAAAACGATGGATCAGGTCTATGATGGATCGAGCGTGCCCAGAAGATGCCTGTTCACTCTTGCTTTGAAGGCAGACGGGTTATATGTGGAAGGGAACACAGACGCTGGCAGAGAGTTCCACACTTTGGCTGTGCGCATTATAAATGTGGAGGAGAAGCAGGCTGTTTAGTGTTACACCTTTAGACTAATCGACAGTGTGCGCCCGCTCTAACCTTAAACGTAAATAATCAGGTGAATAGTTAAGGGTTTTATGCTTTCACAGAAGGGCATAAATGAACCTTTATCTACTCGGGCCTGAAAAAGTTTTTGTACGAACCACTTTGTTAGTAACATGATAAAAATAACGTAAAACTTTATCGTTTCGATAAACGGAACATTTTTACAGGAGTTAATATTAAATTACCGAGATTGTTTCTACAATATGGTTTGTGTATTTTTGTTTATTAGCGCGAAGGCATATAATTATTTAAGAACAATTATTTTGGTTGAATATGGAGAAGTTAATAAATAAGAAGTAAGGATCGTAGCAGGTAGCGTTTTGTAGTTTCTGCCTACCCGCATTGGAACAGGCGTGAGTTTATGTATGTATCAATCAATCAATCAATCAATTTGCCTAGCCTTTTACCAACTATGCTGGGGTCGGCTTCCAGTCTAACCGGTTGCAGCTGAATACCAGTATTTTACATGGAGCGACTACCTATACGACCTCGACAACCCAGTCCAGAAAGACTTTGTGGTTGGCTTCTGATGACCCGTACTACTTTCAAAGATCTATGAATGACAGCCGAGACCAATGGCTTAACGTGCTTTCCGAGGTACGGAGTAGTGTCGGTATGTCAAGATGGTCACCCATTCACGGACCAACCCCGACAAGCGTTGCTTAACCTGGTGGATCGACCCGTGCGGCTGGTATCCTCGAAAATAACACATAAGCGTTACGCCTTGATACTCAAAATAACATAAAAATAGATGGAACTTTGCAATTTTTTTGTATCGACAAATTTTCATTGTATCGTGTATTCCTTTTCCAGAATACTAGGCCATATAGTCAAAAAGTATACACCAAAATATTGAATCCCCATTCTTTAAATCTAATAAGGTACACGAAAAAGACAAAACACATTTTTTCAATATTCACATTAATAAATAAGATCTTCGTAGGGTGGTGAACACAGAACAGAAAAAACAAGAATATGAGTGGAAATGCTGATGCATCCAATACCTAACGAAATCAAAATGAAAGCTACTTATTCTGTAATAGTCTCCAAAGACTTTTGAAATGAACTTATACAAGCCTTTCGAGTCGAAATAGCCAAGGCACAGATCATTTAATTCAATACACGGCACATCATCAGCCTATTAATGTTCCCACTGCTGGGACACCGGCCTCCGTTCTGTGAGAGGGAGTGGGCCGTAATCTACCACGCGGGCCCAGTGCGGGTTGGTAGATGTCACATGTCTTCGAATTTTTGGTTCTAAGACATGCCGGTTTCCTCACGATGTTTTCCTTCACCGTTTTGAGAGCAGTGGTGATGAAATTATTTACACAAAGTAAAGCACCTGCTTGGGTTCGAATTCACGACCTACAACTCGTACCTAAGTCGGGGCGTTTCCACTGGGCCACCACTGCTCTCAACACGGCACACATGGCACAGATCATTATAATACAGTAATTTGGCTAATTTCGATCCTAGCAACCAATTTGCTCTAACAAACTGCATATGAAACTATTCCACGTTAATGCAACAGTATCTCTCAATCCCATACCTAAAAAAAATAACATACCAAACGATATCAATTTTTACCACCGCCATGACAATAACAATATACTCAAAATTGCCCTTTTTATATCACTATCGTTTCCGCAAGGCAATATTAGCCACTTGGTTAGTTTCACTGGATCATGTATGGGACTCACGTACAGAATGGCCGCCCGTCTTGATGACTTCATGTTCCTTCTAATCGGCGGGAAAAACAATCTTCGAGGGAAGAATAAGGTAACTGGAGGTCAATTTTTGATGTGTTCTTGTGTAAGTCTGTTAGTGTTACTATTTCTGGCAGAAGACTAATGGATGGCTAATAAAAGACATGAGGATTAACTTCTTAGATTTTTTTTCTTGTTATTGTTTAACGACAAAACATTGGGAATTGAGTTATATAAATAATAAAAATGAAATAATGATGATAATGTGATAATTTTTAATGTTTTTACTACTTATTTATAAAATTTTTTGGTATGGATATTTTGCTTGAAATAAAACACATAATTTTTTTATATTTTTTTATTTATAAACATAACGACATGAAACTTATAATTGCATCTAATTTTGATTATTTCTGTTATTAATTTTATAGTAAACCAATTCAGATAGAATAGAATAGAAAACTCTTTATTATGTAAACCATACGAATCACAGATATAAATGTAGAAATTAGTATAGAGTTTAATTTGTTTCTTTCGTTTTCGTTCGTATGGTTAGTGACTAACCTGGTGTCAGAGTTTTATGCTGCACATGGGCATCTGACTTAGCTTCACATGCCGCTGAGAAATATCTCTCATGCTTAGATTAATATCGTTTGATTCAAAGGTGTAATTACCTACTGATAATAACACTGATTCTGTTCACATCCCTCACTATCATACAAGCTGCACGTTAATTGAGAAAGTGTTAATTATAAGGCAACGATTATGATAGGCTCTTTAAGGTCATCGCCCATTATAACAGCTAGCGGGATATTTAGTGTCATGATTTGTACTAGAACCTTGCAAATCTTCAACAAAATAAACCGCTTGGCATAGGCATACCTAGTGGTCATCTGAGTTGTTTGAAAAGATAAATAAGGTGCATGGAACTTTGTAGCTGCAGCGGAAACTGTTAATAAATGTTGTTATTTTTTGTAACACTTATTTACTAAAATTATACCTACTATTATTCATTACTTCGTTATTATTTTTACAAAAAAAAAACGCTCTTTTGAAGTAAAATAATAGGAACACCGATTTAAACTCACATGTTTAAAATAAGCTGGAAACGTGGTTATCTCAGTGACTATATAAAGTATTTGTTTAAATATTATGAAGTATATCTAGATATTTATTTAAGAATACTACATCTAGATATCTCTATCTCTATCTGGCCTGTGTTCCAGCAGTGGGAACATTATAGGCTGATTATTTAAACTCAGCGGTTAAGGCTGTGCGTTATCTGTCAGTGAAAAAATGAATTTAAGGTTTAAAAAAAAAGAAGAAAGAAAAAACGTTTATTTGGACACAGTTCGTGACACACAAAAATACAGACCAAAAAAAAACTAAAAATAAACAGTTTAACGGAGAGGAGCTCGTGGCTAAGTAATAACAACCGCACAGGTCGATCCATCAGGTTAAGTTACGCTTGCCGGGGTAGGTCCGTGCCTCGGAAAGTACGTTAAGCCGTTGGTCCCGGCTGTCATTTGTGGATCTTTGACAGTCGTTACGGGTTGTCAGAAACCCGAAAGTCTGACAACCAGTCTTACCTAAGGGCAGGAAGCGACAGTATTACCTAGTTACTGGGTTGTGGAAGTCAGATAGGCAGTCGCTCCATATAAAACACTGGAATTCAGCTGCATTCGGTTAAACTGTAAGCCGACCCCAAAATAGTTGGGAAAAGGATAGGCAGATTGATTTATGCCTATAAAAATAGTTACAATCCTACATCTACCCAAAGTTCATGAACCAAAGAAACAGAAATAAAACCTTCAAGTATCAATAAAAGATAAGAGCTGATAACCACTTCCCTTCATTCCTGAAACAATCTCACCGCGTAAAAGTAAACCACGTACCTACACATACAAAAGTTACAACATTAATCATTGAACACAAAGTTTACGGCAAAGTTGATGTTTCATAAGGCAATAAATCCAAAGAGTACCTTTTAGCTAAATCCTTTGTTTGTCTATAAGAACAACAGGTTTTATGAGCCTCGTTACAGGCGAAAGCTTTCCTTGTAAGGGCCGGTTCGATAGCCAAGAAACTAATGAGTAGGTAAATGGTTCTGGGAATGAGTAAAGGTTTTCCTTTAGTTGTCGCTTCCTGGCTTTGAATATGTTGCTGTTTTTCCTTAGGGAGTATCCGCAGTGGAAGCTCGCAAAATTAAAACTTTTCATAAGAACAAAATAATCTCTTATGAAAAAGTTCTTATGGGACAGGTCCCACCAATCTTAAAACAAATATTAACATAATTCGGAAAAACTAATATTTTTTCAGCCTAGGGTAATTTAGGAACAGTCACATGTTGATTATAAGTCTGTAAATACATATTTGTTATGGTCGAGAATCATATTTTCATCAAGATACAACCTGACTGCCTCCTTGGTTTAGTGGTCGCAAGTGCTACTGCTAAGCGTGAGGTCCTGGATTCGATTCCCAGGTCGGGCAAAGTGTTATTGGGTTTTTCGATCAAGATTTTCTCAGTAGCAGCCCGGAGTCTGGCTTTGTGCCCGGTTGATGGCAATAGGCTCGCCCCCTATTACATGGGACTTAAACATAACTGGCGAAATGTAGGTGTACTTTATAGGTACACATCTGCCTAACCCTTCGGGGATGATAGGCGTCATGTTATGTATAGGTCAGCGCCAGGTTGTATAACATATACAAGGTGGAGACGACAATACAACACACAATAGACGATGTATATCTAGTAACTTAATCCGCTTAACCGTTCTTAAAGAGTTAGAGAACCCTGTAAGAAATCGACACGTGTTTCGCCTCTCAACGAGGCATCCTCAGGACGACGATTGACCTGTTGCGAACTCGGACACGAAGTGTTATCAACGCGAGCCGAACGCAAAGTGAGCTTCAACCGCCCGTCACCCCCACTTATATAGGATCGCTTATCGGCCCACCTCGGCCGGGATCGTTATCAGTGCGATAAGCGAACAATCGCAACAATGGTGACCTCGGAATACTCGTATTTAATTCGTTCAACAGTGTAACGTTTGCTGTATTACAACAAAAAATTAAACGGTGTGTACATAATGACGTTCCCATTCTGTATACGAAAATTCAATTGAATATATTCAATAGTTTAGTCATTAAAGCTCGGCAAAATCCATAGTCGGCTCGGGCTATTTCAGTTATCCACCCCAAATATCCCCCTAAGGTGGATATTCTGAAATGTATGCCCGAGAATTCACCCAAGGCCTAGTTGGGTAAACGGAATTTATAGGTTTAGGGTGAATCAAATTAGGGTGAAAAATACATTACATTTAATTTGTTTGAAAAACTCGTTTTTTTTTTTCGAAGTTAGGTTTTATTTGACAGTTCCAAAATACTCTTAAGCATTAGTAGTGCCAGTATTTAATTTTTTTGTTCTATGGTAGTCTCCACATTGTATACAACCTGGCGCTGACCTACAAATTACAAAAAAGTAAGAAAATTTGAATTTCGCGGACTACCGCTGCGGATTTAACGACGTATTTTCGTCATAAGTGGTGAAATGAATAAAACTTCGGGTCTATAACATAGC
This sequence comes from Conistra vaccinii, assembly GCA_948150665.1. Lineage (NCBI taxonomy): Eukaryota > Metazoa > Arthropoda > Insecta > Lepidoptera > Noctuidae > Conistra > Conistra vaccinii. Next base: position 4,455,709 of record OX411324.1, read on the forward strand.
ATCATGCTTTGTTTCTGAAGAGTTAGCAGAGGACTACCTAACAGTACACACACATTTCGCCAGGTATGTTAAGTCCCGTGTAAGGTGGCGACTTTATTGCCATCAACATTGCACAAATCTAGACTCCGGGCTGCACTGAGAAATTCCAGGAGAAAAAACCCAAAAACGCTTTGCCTGACCTGGGAATCGAACCCTCCTACCTCATGCTTAGCAATAACGCTTGCGACCAGACAGGCAAGTCTATAATAAATGTAAAAATGGATGTATGTGTATGTGTATCTACAGAACCAGGGCATTGGTAATAGCACAGCAACATCTGGAGACCCTGTATGTATGAGTGACAAATACGACGCTTTACTTATCGGTTTTTCTCTTAAAACTCGCAGTGGCATTTTTCATCTACTGTACAATGTCTTCGAATACTGTCATCATCATCATTCCAGCTGAAAGACGTCACTGCTGGACATAAGCCTCACTCAAACGTCGCCACTTCGACCGGCAGGACTATTACCTATCTTGCAGAAGCAATGCGATAGCGATCATTTGTTTCATTTTGACAGTTCAACAACATTCAATGCGATAATTACGTTGCAGAATTAAATTTCGAACTTATGAAGCAATGGATTAGTAATCTGTTTCAAAACGAATTGATTGTGTATTACATAATAATTAGGGTACGTGTTCTGTGCTTCTTACATCCAGCGGCTTTCACAAGGTCATCGGTCCACCTAGTGGAACGGCTTCGAACGTTACGTCTTCGTCGGCCATCTGTTCTGCAATGTGCCCACTGTAGGCCAAGATAATTATACCAACAATAGAAGAAAAACACGAAGCAAACCAAACATTTCTAATAAGAATTTATTATCTCTCGTGTAATGTTCTGAACGGATTGTAACTCCATATTAAAGCCGTATATCCATCGCGGTGACGTTACGTATGGTGACGTGTCCCGACAAGTACCTACATAACTCTCGCTCAGTGCAACTTCCACTTGGGGTTATAATTAAATACCTTCTCTATGTTATAGTCTCCTGGTACTTTATTATTGAATGAAAAAGATCTGATTCAATTAGGTTTACGTGCATGTTTTCCTATAATGAGTAAAAATAATTTATTTTATCTTGCAAAGGGCATCATTATTATGTCGTTGGTATTTTCAAGTGCCTCTTCACACTGTTTGCCTAGTAGCAAAAGGTGGACATTACGCGAAGAAAAAAATATATTTATAAGGTCAAAATGGTGAAACTGATCAGTTTAGTTCAGTGCAAGTTCTTATAATATTTTCGTACTGTACTTTAATTAAACATGATCCCAAACAAAAAAAAAAAACAAGCATTGCGTTTACTATTTTTTTTTATGTAATCCCTTTACATTGAAAATAGGTACTTACTACAAAATTCAGAAAAGGCTTGTACGAAAAACACTGGTAACATCTACTTGCATACGGAAAATGGTAACTCTTGTTTTTCCGATAAAATCGGGCCTTGAACCGCAAAAGCCAGAGTAATCCGTTTATTGATTTCAAGCATTTCCCGTTCACGATAGATTTTTATTTTCACTAAAACATTTTTCTCGTAAACAAGTGGATTACAGGCTTGTGATAATGAAATTTCATTTTGTTTTTCATGTTAACTTAAAAAAACTTTTTCTTTTCGGCTATGCTAAACGCTGCGGTAAACAAATAAACAGATCGTGAACCGGGACAAAAGAAATGAATGGTATTTCAAAACTCAAACGCATTACTTGCCGCCAACGTAAATAGCGTGGCTGATCGGAATTAACTTCACGTCTGTGTGTTTCAGTCTATCCTGCAGTCCACATATTTCCCTCAGAGATTAACTCTTTCAATTCAAAAACCACAAATAAATCAAATAACATAAACATTTCCATAGTGTCCGGTGTCCCACTTTATAATCCTTCATTCTTTTTCCTCTCCCAGTACACATAATAGAAATCGCAGATCGACGAAACGCGATTGGAAAAAAAAAAAACAGCATCCTATAAAGACCGCACGAGCCGAGCAAGCGAAAACAAGACAATAGTTGTTCGAAAAACTGCGAATAAACAAATTAAAATAGAGAGGGAACACGTTGAAACTTTGCATGTATCTCTCAATGTGTCACCTCTAGTGAATAGGGACTGATTGTGAGTTGGATTTTTGTAAGCGCGCGAATTTGCGCGATTCAACCTCTGCTCGCGTGTACAGATGGTCTGTAATTCTGGCGTTCGGATGCAAGAACGTGTAAGGTCGTGTGTAGAATGATGATGCTGAAAAGGTCAGAATATCATGCCGATGGAAGGTGTCTCCAGAGGTATGATTGACTGAAAGTTTAAGATGATTGTCATATTAATTTAAGTCCAGGCACATTCACATTCTAATACTTTCATTGGCATACCTAATGAATTTTTGTGCCCATTCGAGCAACGTGATCTTTGACAAGAACCTCAAAATTTCACGAGCTAAAGTCTAAAGCATTTCATTAAATAATTAAGCAAACTCTAACATCAAGGAAGCCTTAAACCCCAATCAATAACTAGTTAAACCTCCATCCGTACACTGACCTCATAAAAATCACACTTTAAAACTCTAGAATATTTAGCAAACATCTGTTTTGTACATTACCCACGTGCTGTGTGAAAGCGCCCTTACCATGATGGAGTCACGTAGCAAACCGTGCAGACGTGGTTAAAAATGTTCTATCCGCGAAGATACCGCGCTCTAAAGTTAAAAATTCAATGTTTTAGGTAGGAACGTCCGCGCTCACTCGTCATTTCGATTGTAATAACAGCATAAACATTTTTAGTATGAGATACGTCGTAAAATATTCTTGTATTGCTGTGCAAGGTTTGAGTGAAATTTGGGACGTGACGTCATCATTCTTGAGAGTTCACTATCCTTGCTTGGTGAGCTTTGCTTGGGCTTCCAACGTTACGCTATTTGACACGTGAAAACATAATTTTAAATTAGTAAAAACATTTTTCAAAATAGCATGCTGGTTTGCTTGGATGTCCTTAACCTTCGATGACTTAATAAAATTATTATTCGTTTAGCTGCTTCTACCAAGCAAAGTGGGGCTGCCTCGGCCCGGCTAAAGTGCCGTAAGCATTGCATTGTCACTATCACTTGTTATTTTGTTTGATTGTTGAGGTTAGTTTCTTTCATCAATAGCCGGCTAAACTTAAGTGCCATAATTCCTTGGCTTAGCAAATGAAAATGGCTGAAAGGTAAGTTAGGTTAGGTTAGAACTGTGACCACACAAAGTACGTGCCGAGCGAGCGTAGCGAGCGGTGCCGCGGCAGCGGCCGGCGAGTGACACTAAGAGAATGTAATGTTATGGGAATGTTGTGTTTTACAGGGATCTAACCTCAACAATCAAACAAAATACCAAGTAACGTATTTTAGTGACAGTGACAATGATAATGCAATGCTTACTGCACTTTAGCCGGGCCAAATCGGTGTTAATAAAGTGCCAGTAGTGGCACTTTATCCGATAGGGACAGAGTGCCGCTAGTGGCACTCTATATACTGCCAATAAATAATATACCGTCTTCCATCACAAACAGACTCAGTCGAAATCCTATAATCGATAGCGTTCTTTAGCAATATAATCGAAAAAAAGAAGTATGATTCGCATTCCCCCTTTTAGTCTCTCCCTAATACTTAACCCTTGTTAAAGCACAAAGGGAACCCTTTTTTTTTCCTTCGTTTTAAAGCCACCACTAATTTTTCCTTTTACATCTCTGATTACGGATTCTATATGACTTGGGACCTGACAATAAGAAAAGATGTTCGGATTTTTCAATGCATTACTCTCAAAATGAATGAAAGTGTGAAATGCATCAATGATTGAACGTGAAGTGAATGTGAGATTCAAGAAAATCTTACTAGGTTCATTAATATTGTCTGAACCTATGATAAATATGACATTATCTGTGTAGGATCTTAGTTATTTTATGGTAGTTCTTCTCTACTTAACTTCTTGTGATAGATTTATGCTACCTTACTAGACATAGTGACTGTGAAAAAAAAAAAAAAAAATGAGAGAAGCAGGGATTTTTCTAGACTTATGTTCCGCATTTGACACAATATACCATACTTTACTTCTTGAAAAAAGTAATCATTACGGTGTAACCGTAAGAGATTTAAGCCTTGCAACTATAATACCCTTTCTTACTGAAATATAGGAAGATTTAATGTTTGTTGAAGTTAATAAAATACAAAATAATGACTACAAAAATTCAAGCAAATAAGCAATGGTAGGAATCACAACGGGCGTCCTGTAGGGATCCATCTTAGGTAAGTTCTTTTTTATATTATTTATTAATAATTTAATTAATTTATTAATTAATTATTTATTAATTTATTTATTTATAATTAATAAATTAATGACTTTAATTTTAACGTACATTGTAATAATATTTTTTGCTGACGACATAAATGACTAAGTAGATCTGGCTGCAGCTCGCTAGCCTTCCATGGTGGTTCACTCCAAATAAATTAATTAACAATACCACAAAACCTAAGATAAAGTTAGTTAGAATGACGACGACATGACATTACGTTACCTCGCCAATTCATTTATGAAAATATTATGTATGTACTCGTAAGAAAAAATATACATCTTTTTAATAAAATAAGTGATAGACATCATTTTAATACTAGAAATAAAGATAAAATAGATCAACCATTTTTCAGATTATCTAAAGTAAGTACATATATCTTTTATGGGGTACTGTGTTAATGTTACAATAAAATACCTTGTGATATATTGCAATTAAATGAAAGAAAATTTAAAAGTCATATTTAAAGTACACGTTGTAAACAAGCGTAATTATTATAAATTAGAGGATTATATCCAAGATAAGAATGCTTGGAAACATGCTGGTCCTGCTCCATAAGACAATAATTTAGAATCTGAAAAAAACTGGTTGCTAATTTAATTGTATTTTTTTTTTTTACTATTTGACATTGATTTTACATTCCGTGAATACTTACGGTCAAGCCACATATTTTGACTAAGGTGTAGAGTTTGTGAAATTAGGGCTTGTAGAGTTAGGGCGTGTAGAGTTAGAAGCTTGGCTCTACATGAGATCTGATAACTTTGTCAATCTGCATTTAAATTTTGTGAAACACAGTCCACGATACCAATCGATAAAATTATTTAACTTACACTGATTTTGTTACCACTATCATACAATAACTGTACTAGCGTATATAGGTATCTATTTGGACTGAAAGTGTGCAAGTATGCGGCTTATGTCAAAGATCACAACAACGACTTCTGCAATAAATACATTTTAATCCGAAACTTTCCTTAAGAACCAAGTTATTTCAACTAACATTAAAGATTGCATTGTCAACTGAACATTCCGCGGACTTGAACCGACTACAAAAACACATTTCAAAATGGCTAATTAAAAACAACGTCCCCACTTAACGCCACCAGAAAGTGCTCAAAAGATAATATAATTAAGCAAAGGATTCCAGAGTTCGCAAATTGCAAGAGAAATCTTTTATTTATACGCAACTCCGGTGGAGGTTTGCTCAGCGAATTTTAATTTCGTAATGCAGAAAAGGACCGTTATAATTTTAAGTGTCGCCGGATTCTGTAACTTAGATGAGGGGCGATGTCGTCTCGATGTGGCTGGCTGTAAGTTACACCGGAGCTGCGGAGTATTCCGAGAGGCCTTATAGGTAATAGGTAATAGGTAAAACGGGCTGGTATCCGCAACTCCACGTCAAAGCGCGTATTTTGCGTACGGGTGGGAAAATAGGTCATTCGATCCACCCCAGCTCCTCAAAGAAGGCCAGCAACGCCTTGGTGTCACTGACAATCTCATGCAGGGTACCTGGGTTACCGAAGCACTTTGCCCTGTAATCGGCGACCACCGGGCAGTTTAACAGCACATGAGCTGCTGTCTCGTCGTCCTCCATGCAGGCTCTGCACAGCGGACTGTCTGTGACTCCTATGACATAGAGGTGTTTATTAAATGACCCATGGCCAGTTACAGCTGCTGTGACTGTGCGCAGCTGTTGTTTCGATAGCCGGAGAACCTTTTTCGTGAGGCGGCCATCGATTGTAGGGAGTGCCTCCTTGGCTTGCCTACACTCACCGTGATCCGACCATAGTTTATGATGTTGGTCCCTGGTTCGTTTCCTTACCAAAGTGCGTAGGTACCCAAAGGGGAGTGGCGCGATGGGTTCAGGCCCCACTGGTGCCATGCTCGACCCCCTTCTGGCAAGTTCGTCAGCTGCGTCATTGCCCCGCGAGCCGCTGTGTCCCTTGATCCATTGAATGGTTATATTATTGAGGCTACCCACCTGGTTAAGACGCTGGTGGCACTCGTATATCAACCCGGAGTCAACAGTGTAACTGTTTAGCGCTTGCAGAACAGCCATGCTGTCCGAGAGTATGCGTATTGAGTGGTCCTTAACTTCCCTGGCCATGATGGCTGAAGCGGCAAGAGATATACCCATGCATTCGGCCTGGAACACTGTGTTGTGGACTCCCAATGGCGTGGCTATGTGTATGTTGAAGTCCTCCGAGAAGATTCCAGCACCTGTGCCACTACCTGTTTTGGATCCGTCGGTGAAGATCCGCAGCTCTGCGGGGCGCAAACCCTCGCACCGGCTATCCTCGTGAAGTTGGATCTTGTATTTTTTATCGAAGATAAATTGTTTGGGTATCCGGTCATTAATGGCTTTCGTAATAGGGAACTCATTATTGAACCCCTCAAGCAACGCGGTGTGTTGTGTTTTCCTCTTACCCCAGAGGTTAATTGTATTAAGGCGCACCGCCGCCATTGTCGCTTCCTGTTGTATAAACAGGTGAAGCGGGGGCAGACCCAGCATGGCTTCGATTGCTGCGGTCGGAGTAGTCCTCATGCAGCCCGTGGTCGCCACACAGGCTAGCCTTTGCATGCGCTGTAGTTTGTTGGTAGTTGTAACCAGCTCAGTGCGGGGCCACCAGACCACGGCCCCGTAAGCGATCATGGGGTGGATCACTGCTGTGTACAGCCACATTATGATTTTGGGGGATAGGCCCCACTTCTTACCTATCATTTTCCTGCACTGCCAGAAGGTGATGCAGGCCCTGTTTAGCTTGTTGTCCACGTGACTACTCCAGTTTAACTTACTGTCAAGAATGACCCCGAGGTACTTGACCTCGTTGGCCAACTGAAGTTCTGTATCAAACAGTTTGGGTAGGCGAAAAGGGCCTAATGCCCGTTTTTGGGTAAACATGACTAGTTCAGTTTTAGTGGGGTTCACTGATAGTTCAAATTCCCTGCACCAACTTTCTACGATGCGTAGTGCTTGCTGAGTGAGGTTACAGATCGTTCCCGTCACCTTCCCCGATACAAGGATTACGAGGTCATCTGCATACCCTATTGTGTAGTAGCGGTTAGCGTTGAGTTTAGTAATGAGGTAATTGATTACCAGATTCCATAGAAGGGGGGACAGAACCCCTCCCTGGGGGCAGCCTCTGGCTATCATAGCCAACTGCCGCTCATCCTCAAGGCGAACCACTCGTTTGCTTAACATGTTTGTAATCCAGTCCGTTAGTACCTGTTCTACTCCATGTCTGGAGAGGGCGCTGCTGATACTGGAGAAGTTGGTTTTGTCGAAGGCTCCCTCGATGTCTATGAAAGTGCCCAGGCAGGTGCCTTTTTGATGAATCGCGTCCTCTATCTGGCTGACCACCTGGTGGAGAGCGGATTCGGTCGACTTACCTGAGCTGTAAGCGTGTTGATTACCATGTAACGGTATAGTTTTTAACGCGCCGTCCCTCAGCTCCCTATCACATAACCTTTCCATAGTTTTTAGGAGAAAGGAGGTCAGGCTGATTGGTCGGTGGGATTTGGCGTTTGTATAGTCACCCTTACCTGGCTTGGGGATGAATATCACTTTCACTTCCCTCCATCCTTTTGGAACGTATCTGAAGGCCAGGCACGCTCTCATTAAAGGTACCAATCTTATTGCGACCAGAGCACCCCCCCACTGTAGTAAAGCGGGGAATACTCCATCAGGACCAGCTGCCTTAAAAGGATGAAAGCTCCGGATGGCCCATTGGAGTTTCTCCAACGTGATCACCCTGTGTGCATACCTCCAATCATTGTCTGACGGTGTTTGGGTTTCATCTTGCCAGTCAATTACCTGCGCGAAGACGCATCCAGGGAAGTGAGTTTCGATTAGGACGCGTCTTGCTTCTTCAGGCGACGAAGTGAGTGTGTTATCCGGTTTTCGGAGCGTGACGGGCCCAGATGTATTCTGTTGCGCCAGTACTTTCCTTACCCTGTTTGCTTGCTGACAAGATTCAATGCTACCACAGAATTTACGCCATCCCGAGGTGCTCCTGAATCTGATGCATTTTTTGTAGCTGGATTTGGCCGCGTAGTAGTTGTCCCAGTCCTCATCCGCACATGTGTTCATGGCTCTATTCAGAGCAGTTCTTACCTTGCTGCGTTTGCGCTCCAGATCGGCGCCCCACCAGGGTTGTTTACCTGGTGTGTTGCGCGGCGTGGTCTCTGGGCATGCAGCCTGATAGCCGAGAGGCCTTACAGCTCAAACCATCCATACTTAGTAATATCTGACCAGACGCATCTGGGTTTTAGTCACAAAAAAACTGTTCAATGCAGCGTCGAAGACGTTCAATTTCTGTCTAATAAACTCCTACGTCATTATAAAACTTGTATATATGGAAAATTATGAAATCAAGGAAACTTTTCGTCACTATGTGATAGAATAATCAATCAATTGATATTACCTATACGACAGCATGACTCTTCTAACTTCTAGAAATACCTAATAGAACCTTAAGTTCCAAGTCTAAATGACACAGTTTCTTTAATTTCCGAATAAGCCATCTAAGACAATCGCGAGAGTCGGACATAATTCAAAAGTAGTATGCTCCTGTGAGATAACCGTGATCTTTTCATTTCATAACCTAATGGAACTTTTCCCATTTCAACTTATTTTATCTTCGTCCGGGCACAGGGCTGGCGTCTCCTTAATTTACTACTTCAAAATCCGGATTTTTGGTAATGTCTTTACTAAATATGTCTGCTAATATTTTTATTTGGGATAGAAATGTATGCAAATTCTTTGTAGTTTATTTTTTTCATAATAATCAAACATGATTTTCCCATAGGGGTAGGCAAACAACAGAACGCTACTTGCTTTGATCTCTTGCATGTTTCGTAATTGCCAATTTGCTCTATTTTGATAACAGGTTTACAGCATATACATATACAGATGATGTCATTGCTGTGTTCAATGAGCAACAACCCTTGCTACTCCACAACATTATCACAAAATGAAAACCAGCGGACGAATTTTTTAATGCTGTAATTGGTTATTGAACAAATCATTCTGATAGTCAGACATTCTACCGCTTCAATTAAGAAACCTTTTAGCAATTTAACGGTATATTACGAACACCACCAGATTAATGTTTCACGGTAACATGTTTTCAAAAAAAACTGCTATGATTCCGATGCGTTCACGCTCTATGCGTAGCCTCCGCTGGGCTTTATTCGAATAGGGATTTGCGTCTAAAAGCATTCTCAACAGCAGTGGAATTTACTCATACACTGGTATAAAGCATTCGATGGATTTTCAATAGAACGTGGCCCGCAGTGTACCCGGGTTTTATTCCTAAGCTCACTGAACAAACATTTTACCCGGCTAATGCGCCATTGTGTACTTTGTTTCACCAATCTTGTTGGTGTCTATTTATGATCGCTAGTCTTCCGTTACCGTATGTGCTGCTTTATGTGATTATTTTTTATCTTGCAAACCTGGCTGTTGACTGTTCTAATTGGCAGTCGGTATGATATTTACTTTAATATTTTTTAATCTCGGCTAAAACTGTTTTACGATTTTAAGAGATTCTACGCACAATAGTGAGTAACTTTGCAAATTCAAGTAATGATAAACAATTTAAGAGGTTCCTTAGCGTCCTTTGGTGGGAGGAGCTCGTGGCTAAGTAATAACAAGCCACACGGGTCGATCCATCAGGTTAAGCTACACTTCCCGGGGTTGGTCAGTGGATGGGTGACCATCTTTACATACCAAGACTCCTCCGTGCCTCGGAAAGCACGTTAAGCCGTTGGTCCCGGCTGTCATTTGTGGATCTTTGACAGTCGTTACGAGTCGTCAGAAGCCCGAAAGTCTGACACCAGTCTTACCAAAGAGTATCGTATTACCCAGATACTGGGTTGTGGAGGTCAGATAGGCAGTCGCTCCATGTAAAATACTGGTATTCAGCTGCATCCGGTTAGACTGGAAGCCGACCCCAAGATAGTTGGTAAAAAGGCTAGGAAGATTGATTGAGCGTCCTTTGGTGATCATAATTATATGCTGGAATATTACCATAATCACCTAAATTGACTACTACTTACGACTAAAATGACGACGATTTACTTCATAATCAGCAAACCTTGTTGCAAGGGCTCAATAATTGAACATCATGCAGGGTGGACCAAAAATACACGTTATAAAAAAAAATAGATTCCTCATGTCCAGGGGTATTCGAAAATACCCCATTTATGTTCCGCGATTTTTTGTAGTTTTCGAGTTTTAATTTTTTTTGTATTTTTTTTTTAGTTTTCTTGCCGGTGGAGCCTCACAAATGCATATCTTTTTTGTAGTGAGTATTTACCAGTTTTTTTTTGGCGTCGCTATTTGGACCACCTATTTTAAAGCTTAAAAGGATAATTTTTTTTTATGACGTGTATTTTTGGGCCAACCTGTATAAGACACATTTTTGCAAAAAAGCAACCGTGCTCATCTCTTAGAGCTATGAACTAATTGCTTCACAAAATGTTGTTTACCCCGATTTGATAAACTTTGAGCAGAATATCTGTCAATAATCAATCCTTCTCGCGGCAGGTGAATCCTCGCGTGGCTGTGATGGATGATTCAATTACACCATGACACAAACCGCTAACCCAGCCCTACTGTCATCATACCTCTTATATCTATGACCCTAAAGTTCAGTTTCCACTAAACAATCGATGATATCAAGAATTATTTATTGAGACGTGTAAAAATAGATACTTTATTATGATTATGATGAATTTACGTCACCAGATTGTGGGAGGTGATTGATTTCATACATTTATTGTGATTCAGAGAACAGTTAAAAGCTTCTTCGTCTTGTGAATAAGAAATGGTCCTAGAAACACGAATTATGTCCGTTTTTAATATCTCAGAGAGATTTTGCGTGTTTCTACATTTCTATTTTCTTCAAAATATTTGATTGTTTCAGCTCAAATATTGACGGAATTTTATTTAACAATGATTGTAAACCTGTACCTTCAAAATGGAATATCTTAGCTCAAAGTATACCAAACAACCGTCGCTATACTCATTTTGTTAAGTGGTTAATTCCATCAACAGCACCTAGGTTCCTAGTCTTTAACTTTTGTTAGTTTATAATCTTTTTACGATGAGTAAGATTCTTATAAAGTTTAAAGAACTGGCAATGACTCTGTAATACTAAACAAGAAGTAAAGATAAGATCCTATCAACTATGTACACACACCAAAAAAAGTTTGCGATCAGTTTGAAAAATCAAAATCTTTTTTGTTACGATAGACTATATATATAATTTCTTCTTCTTTTTAGATTTTTTCAGGCAGTGTTTTTCTAATTAAATAAAAATATAACGTAACTTTTTCTTGATAAAGATAAATTTTAAAAATATATCAGCGTTTGCTAGTGATCACAAACTTTTTTTGAAGTGTGTATATGTGATACCTACTACGAAAGAAAAAGTACATGACGGATTTATTAATTTACATCTGTCATCTCACACTTCAGGTCCAGTTGAAAATCAGAGTCAAGCACTAATTGTCTGGCATTTTTGCTAAACTGGACCTAATTGACGCAGCCGTGAGGCACACTTTTCTGTTAATTTCTTACTTTACAATTTTTATTTGTTTCCTTTTGTTAATTCTTTTTTTACTTGTAGTATAACTATGTTGTGTTATGTGCCTTTTAGTCTAGTGCTAAATAAGTGTATTTCTTCTTTTTCTTTATTAGGTCAAAAAAGTAACTTATCTTAATCGAGGTATAAAAATGACCTTGTCATAGGTAGACCAGCTTCTGTTCCAGTCTCCTATTCTCAGATTTATGGAATGAGCATCAGATATTAACATTTCAAAGAGAAAATGTTTCTACCGAGCAAATCTGTTAAACCACTCAGCAGATTCGGATGCCAGCGAGTGCTCCCACATTTTTGGGCATTATGAAATACTTTGTACGGCAAAGTGGTCCGTATAGGAAAAACAAAAGTTGGTATGGAAACTTCTGGAGTAGCAAATAGTCGAAATGTGGGGGGAAGCTTTGTTCGTGCGGTTTTTTAGGGTCCTGTTCTGTGCGTATCGAAAATGACTAGCTTATTAGTTATTTACGTGCCTAGCTAGAAGCAGAACCTGAGGTGTTATTCAGAATTGAAATGGTAATATATACATTTTAACAAAGACTAATAAATAAATAAAAATAAGTATATTATAGTAGTAGAATAAGTAGGCTCACCACAATTATTTTAACATTCGGGACAAGTCTCTCTTTGATATAATTTGAATAAATTGGCACATAGATGATCACCTTGCGGTCCCAATCATTCAAAAGAAACGGTTACCTACCACTTTCCGTTAAGTCCTATTTTTGGTTTACCATTTACTTAAAATATTTTAAGAATGATATACCAAGAAAAGCGTGAATATCAAATCTAAAACAAACCTAAAGTTGAAATGAAAAGAAATGAATTCCAGCACCTGAAAAAAAAACATGAAATTTACAACTTCCAGCGAATGCAAAAGAAACCAGATGCTCAAAGTCCCAAACAGTTTTTTTACACTCCTACCTATATTCCAATACTGCCAAAGCAAGGGTCGAATCGACAAAAACACTATTTGCGATGTCCAACAAAATGATTCGACTGAATTCCTCCCTTACATCCCACAGTGAGCATTAGCTACCCAATATCTTGTTACTGGGGGTCAATCTTTAAAGGGCGGGCCTGCATTAGCCTCCTGACCGAGCTCAAAGGAATAGTGGAAATAGTGGGTGATGTCGGTTAATGGACCCATTGATTTTCGGGAATCAAACGCTTACTTTCTTGGAGTATCGTGTACAAAAACATGAGAGATGATGCTGGAGTGTTTGAGTGTGTTTTGGGGGAAACGTTTGAGTTTTGTATTTAATTGCGTTCGGATTAAATATTTTCCTTCTTATATAGTGTATTCATTCATTTAGAAGTTTCACTGCTGGTTTTTGTCATAGATAGGTACTCATTCCACTTAAATTCTAGCGTGCTTTATATGTAAGTAGTTTCATTTAGTCTGTGCTAAATAATAAATAAATGTATTTTTTTTACTCTTTCTTTTACTACCCACAAAGCAGACACAATAATTATACAAATGCTGTGCATATATTATGTAATGCACTGGGCATTTGCGCATTTACATTGAGCCGAGTAAAAGTACTAGAACATTCCGAGTCTAACTACTAAAAACTTTCACGAACTCCTTACAATATTCAGCATCTATTTCCGCACACCTAAATTAAATATGACGTCATTACGCCGAAGCTGCACAAACTGAGCAAACACGCCGTGTTTGACCACTTTGATGACTCGATTGTCAAGGGAGGAACACCAATTAGGTAGCAGTTGACTCAGCGGCTTTCGTGATTAATTCACCACAGGAGTCCGGTTCACCTGACCGAGGCACAGTTTGCTAAGCCACGGTAATTATTTAAGCTCTGATTGCTGACGTGTTGCAGTTACAGTTGAACGGATATGGATTAATTTTGGAAGTCCCGATTCTAAATTCTGGAAGCTTCTTCTTACTGTTTTAATCCAAAAATGTATTCGTGTGACAATTTGGGAGCAGTAGTAACATAAAATATTATTATTAGAGGTGGGCCGACTAGTCGGCTGAAAAATGGCTAAGCCGATCATTGCTTTCGGTTGAGTTCGGGTGACATCGGCAATGTTCGTGACTACACTTTCGGCTCGTAAGTGCCGCGCGCGGCGCCCATCGCGTCGGGGCGTTCGTCGGCCAGGCAGACCTGTCGGGACATGTTTTTGTTTACATTGCATTTTTCTATCATTGTTTACGTGCGAACCATCGTTTCATGGTGCTTTAATAAAAAAAAAAGTTGAATTACGTAATTAACACAGTGTATATTATTTTATTAGTAGTGGAACTACTTTATTGAAATTCTTTCCGTCAAGTTGAAGATTTCAAGACATTTTTAAGCATATTAATACGAGTAAAAAGTGTGAAAAGCCGACTAGTCAGCCCTTTTTTTACAGAAACATCACTAAATTATGACTATTGCTTTCATTATGGTGCTTTCCAATGAAATACATTTGAAGGATCGGAGAGATTGCCAAGAGGCATAAAACAACACCAAAAGCAGGTATGGCTGAAGTTCTATTAGGTTCTAAGCTACTAAAGAGCCTTCAGCAAAGTTATTCAGGAAAAAAAATTAATGGCAAAAAAAACGTGTTTTTTTTTTTTTCTTGAAAATACCCTCATTTGGTTTACCCTCTTTCATCGAACTACCCTCATATTTAGCAAGAAAAGGAATTGGGCAAACAGTGTGCTGCAATTTTGTATGCATCCTATATTCCGGAAAGTTAGGAAATATCGGATAATTTTCACAATAAGCTCGCGCATAAAACGGATAATATATTATTTCACAAAGTTCGCAACAAAATAGACAAGCTTTGTTAAAATTTTAACAAAAAATCTGGCTTAAGTCCAGTAGCGTTGTTAGTACGCAATTTCGGAAGTTTATTGCTAAATCGACTTTTTGTAAGCAACAATAAACATTGCTAGGTACTACGTTTTCTTTTACAACAGAATGAAAAATGTGTATTTTTTTAAGGTGCTCTGTAGAACTTTCAATTGACAAGTAATACCGGAACATCCCATTTCTACAAACAACATGAGCTTAGCGACAGCGACGGATACATCGAACATCATCTTTTCATCCAAAATGACTACCTATTTCAAAGAAATTCAATGGTTTTCGAGTTCTCTCCAACCCTATTCCACCACCTCGAATCTTACAATTTCCATCTGATCGTAAACAACTATGTACGATATCCTTCCCCTGCCCCCTTCACCTGTGCCCTTTGTATCAATCCATGACGCCGTAATGACGCCTTTTCATTGCTCAGCAAAAGGAAGTTTTCCCATTTAAAGTTACCAGCCTTTTTATCTGCGAGTCCCGAGTTAAAAATAAAATTACTTAACGGTTAGACAGTCGTTATAATGCGGGTATATTATACCTTCGGCGATAATGGACGTTTCGTGTTACGGCCGCGAATTTAATCGTGCCGCAACAGAATTTTTTGCCTATATTCATGGTTATTGTGGCAACGGTTAATTGGGGAACTTTGTTCGGGCAATTGACGACTGATACTGTTTCGGGAATGGGCTTTCGGTTTTGGGTGGCTCTGTTAAATTTAATTTTCATTACGAGGCATAAAATGGTTATTGTAAAGATGGCCGGCAGTTGGCTATTATATTGAACCTTATTGAATATTAAAAGTGGCAAGCATTTTGTTTCGATCTATAGACATTTATCAAATTCATTAACATGTGGTCATTACGTACCATAGATTTTGTATAATTTATAGTTTGAACGACACCGCTGTACCGCTCTACAGTGGTCTCGGGGCCACGACATCTCCGCTCGCGCGACCGCCGTCTTGCTTCTGCGACCACATGTTAGAACTTATTTAGAGCGTGCCATGAGCCGCTTTACTTTGTGTAAATTATTTCCTCACCACTGCTCTCAAAACGGTGAAGGAAAACATCGTGAGGAAACCGGCATGTCTTAGAACCAAAAATTCGAAGACAAGTGACATCTACCAACCTGAACTGGGCCCGCGTGGTGGATTACGGCCCACTCCCTCTCACCGAGTGAAGGCCTGTGTCCCAGCGGTGGGAACATTAAAAGGCTGATTATGGTGAGTCGCCGTGGTGCGACTTGCGGAGAGGAGAGCGGCGCGGGAACATTCGAGAACCGCCCCGCGCCACAAGACGTACGGTCGCACGGCCCTATGTCGTAGCCCTGGACTTACCGCCTGGCCACGGAACGGGCGGCGCGAACGGCGGCGCGACCGGCGGTGCGTGACTAGTACATTTCTATAAATTTGTTATAGTCGCAAGACTCTTCGCCGTTCGCACCGCGCGAATTTTCGCTGTAGCGAATGTCCCGTGGCCAGGCGGTTAGAAATACGCGGCGAGCCGAGGGGCAGCGTTGACGAATAAGCGATGGGACGCCCGCCGTGAGCGTTGACCGATGAGCCGCCTGCACTGACCCCCCGTCTCTTCACGCACATACCCAAGACGCATTACAGCGGTTTTGGACAACTTATAGCATATTCTCAATCTATGGATCATACTTACAAACACAATCCATAAATGTGTGGTATATCGATTCATGAATACCCGGTATTTACAAGGTCGGAACACTCATAACACTATAAACACTACATTACCGATAAACCGAGAAACAACCTGCCGAAAAAGCCCTCAAACTAAATACCTACCCAGCCTATCAATATAAAGACCCAATCAGATAGCCTTTACCTTATGGTCGAAGAAATATTGAAAGAAGAATATTCTATAGAATTAGAAGTATTACCGTCCGTCGATCCCTCTTATCGGCTCCTGCGATCCTTACCTAAGGAAAAATGGAGTTTGGAGAAAGGAAAAATTCGGGTAAGTGATTTGTCCAGATACCTTTCGAAGTTTTGTCACAGTATAATAAAGTAACAGTATTATGTCTCGGCAGTGACCTTGAAATAATTACCTACGGCCGCTCATTAGATAAACCTTCCGCATCCGTGCGTAACTGTCGCGCACTCGTTACTGCTGCGTACCGGTATACACTGAGATTTCGAAGCGCGTCATTTCGACCGTTTTCTATGAAGACATAATACTGTTACTTATTTTATTGTGCTTTTGTATTGACTGCGATAGACTTTGTTCAACATTAGTAGGTATTATTATCATCTCGCTGTGTTTTACACAGTACACTTTACCTACAATAAAATGACGCGTACTCACTTTATTCAACGAATTGAATGAAGTGATCACGCGTCATTTATTGTTTAGCTGTACTACAATCATCAATAACTATGGTTGCTTTTACAAACACCCAAAAATGACAAAACCGGCCTGGTGCCAGTTGGACGCACACACGAAGGGTTCCGTACCTTATTAAGATCGAGTAAAAAAGCGGAAAAAAACACGTTTCTTGTATGGGGACCACCTTTAATTATTAAATTTAATTTGTATTATTTGTTGCGACAATAGAAATATACGATTTGTAACATTTCAACTGTCTAACTATTACGGTTCATGAGATACAGCCCGCAGACAGACAGCCGGACAGCGGAGGCTTAGTAATAAGCTGTTACGGAACCCTAAAAATGGTCTGCATAGCTTACCCTAGCATCAGTCGTTTCTTCATAATATTGCACGACTCGTAATGCGAAGCATTAGAGTGTGCTCTACGATCGAAAAATATTTTTTGCCCCATTTCTGCAACTGTTTTTATTGTTACACTCCTGCTAGTACACAGAACCTACTTAATTTATATACCATTGTATAGATGATTAAATGGAGATTAATACTGTACTTTTTAACAATTGATTTAATGCAGCAGAAAAGGAAAAAGCATAAAAATAGTTGAAAAAAAATTCCTGTCCGTCAATTTATGAACCTTGAAAACATTGTAGCTTGCGATAAAATCAATTAATTGAGTCAATTTTTTTTTTATACATTCGTTTTGGCCATAGAAGGAACCCTATTGAAAATGGCTCTTTTATTCATAGTAGTTTAATTATAATTAATAAAATACTAACTAAAATATAATATCTTTATCTAAATATTTTCAACCTTGACTAAACGTGTTGCCTAGCAACCCACAACGTAAATATCTAAATAAATAGTCTTTGACATTAGGTAAGGGTTGCGAGGTTAGAAATTTACCCATATTGAGGGGTAAAACAGCAGTCAAAACATACTTCATGAAAAGTGATAAATTGGTAATTTTTGTTAGAAACTATGTTTTGAATTTATTTTTCGTTTATGAATGTGTGTTATGAGGCGTGCACTTTTGGAATTTCCAAACTATTTTTATTATCTTTTCATTTTCGATTAACCCAAACTAGGATAAACAGTCACAACAAACAAATTTAAAATCCAACACCGCCCTTTTATTTAGGTTACGCCTTGTGGTAGTAATTAGATTTTAATAAATAAATGCAGTTGATGGCAATAGACTCGCCCCCTATTACACGTGACTTAAACATAGCTGGCGAAATGTGGGTGTACTATAAGTACACCCACATTTCGCCAGTTATGTTTAGAGGTGGCCTATAAGTCACCTCTGCCTAACCCTTCGGAGAAACAAGGTGTGAAGTTATGTTATGTAGTAAGAATTAGAAAAGCGAAAGTTTGTGAGGATGGATGAATGGATGGACGGATGTTTGTTACACTTTCACGCAAAAACTACTGAATGGATTTGGATGAAATTTGGCACACAGATAGTTTATACCCTGGATTAACATATAGGATACTTATTATCTCGATATTTCCACGAGATCGAGACTTATGTCGAGAGCAGTGGTGGCCCGAGAGCAGTGGTGGCCCGAGAGCAGTGGTGGCCCAGTGGTAACGGCCCCGACTTACGAGTTGTAGGTCGTGGGTTCGAATCCAAGCAGGCGCTTTACTTTGTGTGAATAATTTCATCACCACTGCTCTCAAAACGGTGAAGGAAAACATCGTGAGGAAACCGGCATGTCTTAGAACCAAAAAATTCGAAGACATGTGACATCTACCAACCCGCACTGGGCCCGCGTGGTAGATTACGGCCCACTCCCACTCACAGAGAGGAGGCCTGTGTCCCAGCAGTGGGAACATTAATAGGCTGATGATGATGATGATGAGACTTATGTGGATGAAACCGCGGGGTGCTGCTAGTGTTATAAATGCAGCTGTATCACAATTTCTTACCCACAAGTTTTCACACACAGTATATTTTACGGCAATATAATATTCAAAGAACGTATGCTCAGTAACGAGGCGAACCTAAATAAATGCTAATAACTGAAGCAATCATGCTAATACAATATGGTTATTCGTTTGTGGTACAAGTTTTAAGATCGCACAGACTGGAAAATGTTTTAAAGAGAACTAATTTGCAAATTAGGTACCCTGAAAAAAGGAAAACATTTAAAAAGGAATACGTGTTTCTTAAAATGATTATATTATAATCTCAAAATGGTGAAGGAAAACACCATGAGGAAACCGGCATATTCTAGAACCAACAATTCGAAGGCATCTACCAACCCACACCGGCCTCGTGTCATAGATTACTCCGATTACAGCCCACGCCCTCTCTAAGAGAGGACGCCTGTGTCCTAGCAGTGGGAATCTTATAGACTGATTATTTGTTATAATATAATTATGTTATATCATCATCATATCAGCCGAAAGACGTCCACTGCTGGACATAGGCCTCCCCCAAGCACCGCCACTTCGACCGATTCTGTGCTTCCCGCATCCAGCGAACTCCTGCGGCCTTTACTAAGTCATCGGTCCATCTTGTGGGAGGCCTTCCGACGCTACGTCTTCCGGTACGTGGTCGCCATTCCAGAACCTTTCGGCCCCATCGGCCATCTGTTCTGCGAGCAATATGTCCTGCTCATTGCCACTTAAGTTTGGCAATTCTTCGGGCTATGTCGGTTACCTTGGTTCTCCTGCGGATCTCTTCATTTCTGATTCGATCACGTAGGGAAACTCCAAGCATAGCCCTCTCCATTGATCTTTGGGTGACTTTTAGCCTTCTGATAAGGCCCATTGTGAGCGACCATGTTTCAGTGCCATAAGTCATCACTGGCAACACGCACTGGTCAAAGACTTTCGTCTTGAGACACTGTGGTATGTGGGACGAGAAGATATTGCGTAGCTTCCCGAACGCTGCCCAGCCGAGTCGGATTCGACGATTGACCTCTTTCTCGAAGTTGGACCTACCTAGCTGGACAGTTTGTCCTAGGTAAACATACTCGTCTACAACTTCGAGCGTAGCGTCTCCGATCTTTATGAGGGCGGGTGTTACATGGGCATTTGACATGACCTTTGTCTTGTCCATGTTCATTTTAAGACCCACTCTTTTGGAGGCTCTACTGAGGTCATCGAGCATTATACTGAGGTCCTCCATGGTCTCAGCCATGATAACTATATCGTCGGCAAACCGAAGGTTAGTGATATACTCGCTGAGTCCAGAACCTTGAAGACATCCTCCAGTGCAGCGGTGAACAGTTTCGGAGAGATAACGTCTCCTTGTCTCACACCTCGCTGCAGAAGGATAGGTTTCGAGGTCTGATCGTGGAGTCGGACTGACATAGTGGAGTCTTTGTATATGCACTTTAACACCTCGATGTACCGATAGTCGATCTGGCACCGTTGAAGAGACTACAGTGGCAGTACAGGCCATGTCTCGATCGAATCGAAGGTTTTCTCGTAATCCACGAACGCTAAGCAGAGAGGCAGGTTATACTCTTCGGTCTTCTGTATAACCTGCCGCAGCGTTATGTTATATAGGTATATCAAAAGAATAGGACATTTGTGCCCTAGGTTCTACTTTGAAGAAATTGTGAATTATCTAAGACCGTCACAATAAGATAAAGAGATTGGTATATTTCTCAAGAGAGATAGAGATTGTTCTGTTTTCCTCTCATCGCTTCAAACTCGAACCATTTAATCGAATAAAAATAAATTATAAATCGAATTAAAATTTTAGATAACGCAACTCAGGCCCATAAGATACAAGCTCTGCCTAGTTTGGGGATCATTGTTTAAATAACTATCTTAGATATTCTACTTACAAGCATACAAAATTATTATTTTATAAATTTATTTTGTTACAAAAGATCAATAAATTGATCTTATTCTAATAATTCAACCGTTTACCGGTACTTTTAAAGTGTCATAGGAAGTTGTTAAGTCGAAAAGATGAAGCAATTTGCTCATTCCAAAGTTCAAGACTCAACATTTTTACCAAGTAAGTATATGCCATATAACCTGTGCACATATCTACAACCATTCATACATAATAAAATCTCCCATAATAACATACAACAAAACGCCACCATCCATCACACACCAGCACAATTCATCTTCCTAGCAACTGTAACGATAACGTTTATGAATTATCCCAAACTACGAATATTAAGCGAGATACGTTATTATGCTTAGATGTTATTAGTATGCACCACCGGACAACATAATATTGGTCTTCTTGAACCTTGTGGCTGTTGCTCTTGATCTCAGAGCGAAGATATTTTGTAGGTACTGATAGATATTATTGTTTATGTTGGGGGAGGTTTTCAGAGCGAAAACACAAGAAATGTTGTTAAGCATATTTTATTACGATGGTATAAGAGTAAAGTTGGTTTCAAAGCAAATTGTAAGAAATGGAGGCGGTTGATAAAGTTTCGTTCAATTATAATTTCACTGGTGATATTATTATGATATATTATCCCTGATTTCACAATATCCCTGAGACACATATACCAATCGAAGATCTACTCATGTCGGTTACACATCGAGCTTCTAATCTATAGCTCGCGAGTGCAGTAACACGAGATTTAATATCTTCCCTGGGAATAGGGGGGAATAGG
Organism: Conistra vaccinii; assembly: GCA_948150665.1. Lineage (NCBI taxonomy): Eukaryota > Metazoa > Arthropoda > Insecta > Lepidoptera > Noctuidae > Conistra > Conistra vaccinii. The sequence goes on from OX411324.1 coordinate 4,477,431, forward strand.
GGAAACACCGTCGAAGAAATATGAGTTACAGCAATACAGCCGTTACAGTATACATAATAATAATACAATATGTTTTGAAAACCAATAAGATCTATTGTATAACGCTACAGGTTGTGGTCATATTTTTCTGAACAAGACTACTTCCTGGTATAGACTAGAGCATTTAATTGTAACAGAACATCGAGCTTTCGTCGTTTTAAAATTTTATCGAGCCGCACTTCGAACACGATGTTCGATGTTACTGTATTCTTTTCCATAATATATTGTTTTCATAGACCTTCATCTGTCACTAACGAGACACAATAGAATTTTAATTGTTATCCACTTGAACAGTCAAGCGGGGAAGATCTCTAACTATGAGATGTGTATTATAGATTCTAATGATTATAATTCTGTAAAAACATATTTGTTATGGCTGTGAATCATATTTCGATCAAGATACAACCTGATACTGACCTGCAAATTGAAAAAACGTAAAAAAAAATGAATTAGTGAGCTACCACTGCGGATCCTCTTTAAATTCCAGTTTCCTCACCGTAATTCGGCAGTGGTCACGATCGTTCAGTTATAATTACATTATTTATGGACCGATTTTTCAATTGGGTTACGGGCAGAAGAGTAAATGATGATGATGTCAAATAAAACACAGTAAGGAGAATGACTCTGACCTATGATAGATGAGTAGTACAATCCTTAAATTAAAGGCATCTGTCCATGTGATATATATTGAAGTTGCAGTGTAATTAGATTGCTCGCTGTTGACAGCTCAATAATCGTACGTTATGTAATAACAATTATGTACATAGGTATGTATATTGATGGCCTACGTGTAAAGGATTACTAGTAATTACTAGAAGCTGGAGATACTGGGCTAAACTAATCTACGATAAGGAGTGGAAGATCAGATATAAATACTGATTCATTTATCCAGCCAAAAAAATACCTTATAATAAAATGATAATACAAAAAACAGTGTTTTTGTATTATCATTTTATTATAAGGTATTTTTTTTTGCATGCTTAAATATCTAAGTAAGCATAATATGTGGAACTTCTTATATTTAAGTTATGACCTTTTATGTACCATATTTTATGCAAAATAAAGAAAATTCTAATTCTAACATTGCATATTCCCTTAATTTTTGGAGCAAGCATGAGAAGACGCTGACTGCATAAGCTTCGCGGCCATATCAGTCTTATTTAAATATTGCTCGGGTTTTTCGGCTGTGCCGGAAGCTGGGTTAGTGTGATATTTTATTTGCTCTCACTAATCAAGGAAAAAAATCTCGCGCTGTGAAAACATCTATTGAGTCACTAAAAGATCTTAAAATAAATAATAGGATAATCAGCCTAAGTTTAATGTTCCCACTGTTGGGACACAGGCCTTGTCTCTACGCCCAGTGCCGGTTAGTAGATGTTACATGTCTTTGAGTTGAGAGAGAGCACTGGTGATGAAATAAATAACACAAAGTAAAGCGCCTTACTGGGTTTGAACCCACGACCTACAACTCGTAAGTCGGGGCCGTTACCACTACTGCTCTCAGAAAGTTAATGCAGTCCGCTCTAGGACAAAGGCTTCCTCTCGCAGTTCGCAAAGATCATACGATCAACACGCAAGCACAATTCAGACAGAATTCCAGACCATCATAAGTCCAGGGGGCCAAATTTACAAACTTCACAATGGTCTCTCCATTGTTAGTTTTTGACAGATTTGCCATACAAAATCTGTCAAAAACTCACAATCGAGAGACTATTGTGACGTTTTCCCCAGGTTTCCTTACAATGTTTCCCATAGTTAGTACCCTTCATCAAGGGACTCATAGTAACACAAATTAGTCGCCAACGTTCTCCTAACATACCCTGTGCGTCATGTCAGAAGTTCACAAAGTAACATATGGATGCTAATGACGTATTTGCATGTACATGTCGCGGCCCCACGGTGCCACTTTGAAATGCAAGCTTTAGCTAAGGGGAATAACCTATGGTCGTATGCTTGTTATGTCCCTGATTACTATATTCAATTTCCCAGTACACGTAGCAACTAGATATAGGTACTCGGATTCCCAATTGAGAATTTAAAGTGTAGAACTTTACAAACTCTTTTTTAGGTACCATTACATAATCACACAACACGGTTTACATAATCTTAGGTACATTTCTGTTACTAACACACTAATTTATGATTCTAGCTTGTAACATTATAATTAAGTATGTAACCTGTTATGGAGGTTGTTCTCTGATATAAATAAATAATAATAATAATAATAACCCCACCGCCGTATCTCTACGTTGACGTCGTGGTGGGGCTTGCGCGCTCCGAACTCTAGGTCTGTTGTGCTGGTAGAGTTTACTTTGCCGGAACAGGTCTAGGATGAGGAGCCAGACCAAGAGAGATACAGAAACCCGCAGGGCAGCATGTGGCGAGCTGTTGGGCAGTAGCGACCCCACGGACCCTATCTCCCGGAAGAAGTCTTGTTCCTCACCTCTGGCTTGCCTTTATTGGCCGGCTGGAGTGAACACTGACGAGGAACAGAGCTCCCACCTCATTCTTGCCTTAATTGGCTGGCTTGAGTGGAGATTCGCAAGAGCAAACGTGCTCGGAGGAAGGAAGTATTCCAGTAAGATGCTGGTAGGGATCTTGACCGTACTTCCGGGATTGTCCTGATAGCCGTGGAATACCGCTCCACTCCTCATAAGCACCTCAGGACATGTTGCCCCCTTGTCGCTACGTCACTTTGTGCAAGCGAGCGTTTTCGGGGGCCCATTATTGAGTGTGCAAGTCACCCCCTGCCATTTTATCCGTGTACATATAAAACATCGATCAGGCAGGGGCCATAGTCCTTCCATAGTTCCAGGTCACCAGTCAACTTTAGCCACCCAAACCCATAGTCCAAAATATTTCTTTCCATATCCTGCAATAGTCCTACATCAACCGGGGGTTGTCCTTGGGTGCACTTGCATAGTGCATACAGGGATAATCGCCGGCTGGTGCCACATTTCATTAAAAACGTCTAATGGGCCTCTGCGAGTTATCTTCGGCCCCTCGTACGCCTTCCAAAGGTCCGGGACCCCAGGGTCCCGAGAATTGTTAAAAACTTAAAAATAATAATAATAATAATAATTACTTAAGGAAAATACCGTTATTTATACAAAACAATTTTGAATTACACTGGATAGATTGAAGAAATCGCCTCAACTTATCAACTTCAAAATCTCAATTCAGGAGCCGGATGTTGGTTTTCTAACTCTGTGATAGAAAATTATTCAATTAACATCTTACTGATTGCAGTATGCTGTAAAGGGTCTATTAAATACTAGCTGCAGCCCGCGCCCTTAGGAATATCGGGATAAAAAGTATTCTAAGTCCTAAATCAGGTCATGGTCTAACCATGTGCCAAATTTCATCCAAATCTGTTCAGCCGTTTTAGCGTGAAAGCGTAACACACAAACAAACAAAAAAATTAATGTTTCCTCTTTATTATATTAGTTTAGATGCTTTGCATCAACAATTATATTATCATTGAAGAATACTTACTTTCTACGAGTATAATAAAATTCTTCAGGTGAAAATTTTTATTTTTATTTTTTTACACCAAAAAGGCAATAATACAATAATATCTACGTTTAATTTGAACTTAAAACAAATAAAGAATTAAAGACTCTCTGTAATTAAACGTTCAAACAGCGAACACAAGAGAGTAGAACATCAGAAAACAGTTACGTTTGCAAAAGAATTAATGGGTTTCACTGGAATTTTAAATGCAGATTCTTTTAAAACGTAAAGCGCAAATAGTTCCCGAGAGACGTTAGAAAAATCTCAGTTTTACACGAAGACAAACTCATGTATACGTACATACATTTCAAAAGATTGAAATGTATGTATACAGTTTAGTTTATACAGTTCAGTACTACTTTATTTTTACATTATTTTTTCCATTGTTCGATAATAAGAGTTATTCGAGTAACGTGTTTGTGGTTCTGTCTTACGGGTATATTGCTATTCCTACCGACCAATAACCCTTCTATCAGAAATACAAAAAATATTCGAAAAACAATGTCCATTACAATTAACAACTTTTTTTATGGCAAGCATTTACCATGCTTATGTTGGCAATGTTTGTTTAAGTCCCATGTGTGGGCTCCCTCCCCCCCCACTTATTACATGGGACTTAAACAGAGAGACGGGGTTTAAAATATGCTCAGAAGGAAAACATTGCCAACATTTACGATGCTTGCCATAAAAATAGGAAAGATTATCATGGTGACAGTAAAAATCTGACTTCTGGGTACATACATTTATGTAAATCACACGGTACAGTAACAACCCTAAGAAATTCAGAATCATAAAACCTCTCGTTTTTTCTACTAGGTATGTTCTTCACAAGAAATCTTAGTTTGTGTCCTCAATCCGTTTGAGCATAAAGTCATTTCGCACAAGCTTTTCCATTTCCGCTTAGATTATAGAAAAAAATAATCGGTATGAAGTTCTTGAACTCGCCACTCGATTTCCTGATTTATCAGCCAATCGAAAAAAAAACCACTACCGTAGCTTTGACATAAATTATGGTATACGATGACGACGGATATGAGTATTTAATTTTCAGTTTCTAGAAATAGATGATACAACAGGTTCTTAACCGGTAAGTACAGACTTTTGCGCACTGAGAAAAATATCCGGGTGAATTTCATTCGCAAAATCTGCCAACCAGGAAACTATTATGTAAGTGCACGCCCATACGGGTTTTCATTTCGTAAGCGGATTATAATCCCTTGTGAAAAAAAACTTTTCGGTACAGGCTTTCCGTAAACCACTACATTCGTAGACCTATCTGGATATAACCTAACCTAACAGAACAACAACATGGACATACGACAACAACATGATAATATATTTATGATAAACATAAACATAACAGCCTGTATTCCCCGAAGGATTAGGCAGATGTGTACATATAGTACACCCACATTTTGCCAGATACGTTTTCTAAGTCCCATGAAGTAGGGGGTGAGCCAATTGCAATCAAGTGGGCACAAATTCAGAATCCAGCATTCCATATAGAAAAACCCAATAACACTTTGCCCAACCCGGAAATCGAACCCAGGCCCTCATACTCAGCAGTAAAGCTTGCGACCACTAGACCAATGAGACAGTCAATATATAATGTATATATTATGATATAAACATAATGTGATATCTACAACATGAGCGCGAAATAATAACCTTCATTACAACTCTTACCCCATCTTTCTCCCATCTCAGCTAACAAACAACAAACATATTAATTTCATGTTGCAAGCAAAACTCCAGATGTAAGTGCGGATATCAAAGGCGAAGTAAAGGCGAAGTAAAGGCGAAGTAAAGCCCACACACGTCGCCTGTCTGTTTAAACTAAATACACGCCCGCGTGAAGCAAATTTCATGCATAAAATTATTGAAGCCGCCTGCGCCAGACCTACTACCTGTCGAACTTGGACTAGGTACCTTAACTTAGGGGAGGACGCGATTTTTGGAGGAAAGTTTTTTGAGTGTTGTTTAAAGTTAAAAAATCAGTCAAGTGATGGTCTGACTCGTCAACAAAGGGTATACCACCGTACAATATTTAGAAAAAAATGCCGAAAAAAAGCTCGTTTCTTGTATGGGAACCCCCTACAATTATAAACTTAAATTATTTTTTATTATTTGTTTTGCACACAACCTGTGACTATTTGAACTGTTTACCTAATATGGCTCATGAGATAGGTACACCCCGCTGACAGACAGACGGACAGCGGAGGCTTAGTAAAAGGGTTTCGTTTGCCATCCTTCGGGTACGGAACCCTAAAAAGGTGACTGTAAATGAATCTGTGTTGGATTCAGTGATGCAAGTATATAAAATACATGGGAAATAATTATGTCAGGTGTAGCAAAACTTTCCCTGCTAAAGGTTTTTTGAAAAACACCGTGTGGCGTATGCCAGTAACATTCTTTCAAACCAAGAAGCTCACCTAAGATCGGAAAACATCGTGTGCGGTCGGGGGACCCCCGTCAGCAACGAAGTTTCTTACACGATTTTGACACGCACACACACACCCGTATATAATAGAAAGAGAGAGAGAAAATCACACGGAGAGCCATAACGGTCAACTCCTACCGCATGCCACGTTAAGAAACTTCGTTCCAAAAAGTAGGCTGTAGCAATGGCAATGAAGGCCTAAAGGGGAAATCGACATATTCAAAATGCCTTGCAAGTGGTTTGAGGTCTCAGTTTATTATTGAACAGATACCCTTCCTAACCTTAGTCACTTTTACTTTTTCGAATGGTTCAAAAAAACGTTGAAGACCTCCCCTGATTAGGATGTCCATCATCAGCAACTACTTGAAAATAGTTCAAGTTGGTGTTTTTACGACCCAGAACATAAACTTCTGGCCGGGAAAAACGACGAGAGCCGACCACAAATGAAATAGGATAAGCTAGGCGAGAGAACAAGGATGAAGTAGCCATTCAAAGACTTTGGCACATTCATTATTACAGTCTTCAAAGTCTCTGGAGCCGCGTTGATTCATTTGTGTCCTCAGTCCTCACTTGCAAACCTTAATGTAAAGCTCCTAACTTGAGCTACAGTATAAAGTCAAGACCTCACCCGCGACCTGCGCGCAGTCATTCAACTGTTCGGCATCACTTGTTAATATTGATATATATGAAGCTCAAATTAATATGTATGTGGGGACGCGATACAATCGGGTGCCACTGTTAGTAGATACTAGTTTCAATATCTCTACTACCTGCAAACGACAGACGTGGAACGAATGTAGATGTTGATTCTGTATTTTATTGGATTTCAGCTGATAACAGTCAGCAAATGTGTACTGCTAAAGATTCATTCTAGAATAACTGCAACAAAAACTGTCTTATCGGATTTCCAATGATTGAGACTTGATATGACTGACGACTTTTTGATGACTTTTTTAGAGTCTGATATTATAATATAAACACTTTGTTTAATTGTGTCATTGTCACTATTATTTCTACACTTTTTACACTACACTACCTCAAAAGGTTTTGTTCGTTTTAAGGCTTTTGCAGACCAGCGCGACTTATCGCGCGACGCGACACCAACAATACAATTTCTAAGAAGACTTCAAGGTATAACAATAACCGGTGTCACGTCGCGCTGGTCTGCACAAAGCTTTAGTCTTTGCACTATATTTGTTTGGTCTAACAGCAAAATTGCCTCGATGTTCACATGTCGGTGGAGTGTCCATAAACCTCAGCAATTTTTTGGATTATTTTGGTGATTGAAAACATAATTTGTGAACTATCTCTGTATCTTTTCCAAGAATTAATAATACTAGCGACAAAAAGACCTAGAAAAGTATCACCCAGCACCTCATCAAACCGAAACAATACACTTTTCACAAGGGTGTCTTGCATTCAATTTTAAACTGAAAAGTGGTAGGTACCACAAAGTGACATCAGGACGCCCCCAAACACATTACTCTTGTCATTTCCCACTGTCTGATCACTTATTACATGTATCAACTAACTTAAATTCCAGAATTTGATTTCCATTCCTTCAAAATTCTGTCACTCCTCAATATCCGGGAATGAATCGAATCCCCTGTCGAATATGACGCATAACTGAACTGTGCAGACGGACTATTTTATTTTTATCTTATGTCGCCATGCCCAGATCGCACAAAATAGAGAGGTTTGGAAAGAAGGGCAGGCCCTTGCCCAGCATTGGAACACAATGTAGACTAATAATAAAAATAAAATATAACGATATTAGAGGATTTTCATCCTCTAATATCTCTACTAATCTAAAAAATCTTTAAAAAAACATTAACCTATAAAATACGGGGTGGCAGGGACATCGACGCGAAGCCGGTTACCATGGATTCAGTACATGATTCTGAACCCCCCTGCGTTGAAATTTTTCGTCGGTTATTAAAAAAAAAATCAGCTGCTCCACACATTTTGACCGCGTAGATATTGCACTTTTCTATGAAACAGCTGTGTTTTTTTTAAATAACCGACGAAAAATTTCAACGCAAGGGGGTTCAGGATCATGTACTGAATCCATGGTAACCGGCTTCGCGTCGATGTCCCTGCCACCCTGTATAGCTATCCTGTAGAGTTTTAGTTGAATTGCTTACAACAAGCACAATAAGATTAGTACCATCCCTAATAAAATTGTGAATCAATCATTATCAAAATATTGTATTTCCTATTTATAAATCTACATGCTGGGCACTTATGAAACGTGCACAGCTAGGTGCACAGTTCCAATTGGTCGATTCCTATGGAGAAGAGCCGGTAATAAACTCCACGGTTCCACTCTTTTAAAAATAAATGTCTTTTACAATGTTTCAAATTACAGAGTTAACAGGTGGACAGTGCAGGCTTGTCAACAAGTACTTAGGTAAATAGAGAATGGTCTACAAACCGAAATAAATTGAACGAATAAAGTCTGACAAATAAACCAATTTTTCTTTCTTTCTTTCTTTCTTCTTCTTTCTTAAAACTACATAAATATTATGTGAAAAACGAATATTTTCAATATTAAAATCGACCGGATTTAACTTACGTTTACTCCGCACACCCACTCCCTCTGAACACGCACGAGGCTGCAGCAAAAAACTGAATTTAAAAAAGGACCATATTTAGATACTTGACAAGAATAAGCGTTAATGAGATTTCAGCCCAAGCCGCCTACTCCAGGTGGCAGGTACAACATAATCTAATCTCCATTTAATCCAAAGAAAGTTCCAACATCACATATTCATATTCAACATTCAAGAGAAAATTCAATTTCATCAAGCACAAATTCGCTTAGTTCATAATCCGGACAAATAACGTTTCCAGCTTGATTAATATCAGGTCAGATGTCATTAGATTGCAGGTATAGCAAATGACCTAAATACGTTGATTGCGTCTTACGTAAGCAGATTATATCTTGTATTTACTCCTGTGTGTAGATATTGATGATAATACCGCAGTATTATTATCTGGAATAATGTAAGATCCCTTCCTTCAAACCATCTAAAGGAGATCGCGTTGTACGATAAATAGTCCCCAAAATAATCAATTGCAATTAATGAATTGCAAACAACTGCAGCAATATTATCAATCGCTTCAATTGCGTTTGGTAGATGATCTATTTGCGCATGAATGTGTAGCTATCAACTACGTAAAAATTTCCAATTCAATTAATCGTTCCGGGGATCCCTTTAGAACTTCAATTGTACACTAGTTTTAGTTATGTTTGTTATTTTTGTTTTATGTGGTGTACAATAAAGTGTTTATTAAATAAACAGATAGATATCCTTAAAAAGATACGAATAGCTTTTTTGATGATATCAACAACAAAGCTTTTCACAAGAAATAATTTTTATATCCAAAAGAATAATTTACTTACCCATACTATTCACAAAATTAAAAACATGCCTGCTCGACTACAATAACCAATTTCATAATCTTGACTTTTCCAAAACTAGCTTTCTTACAAAAAGCAAAAAACTTCAAACTACCTACGAATCGCAAGTCTGTTAGCACCCGTAGCATTCCGTCACTCATTCGTCACGAAGTCGCGCCAACATCGATCGTTCATGACAGCCCAATCAGAAGCTTAACCGACAGGAAAAACACGAGGGTTCCCGACATGTTGCCTAATCTAATACTAGGGCACCATCAGCTAGAGATGTTAGCAAGGTAAATATTAGGGGAGTGGCTGCAGCCAATATCGGAGTTAATGTGGTTGACGGAACCCTAATTTGACGGAACATAGCTATACAGAGTAACTGCCTCCGGTCCCGGACCCTACTGTGTTTATCTGGTTTTTTAGGGTTCTGAATCAAGGGGTGCCAACAGGACCCTGTTAACATACGTTGCCTATTTGTACATATGTCCGTGTATTAAAAAGCTATCTTGTTGAAGGCAACTGGCAATCAGTTGATAGATCATTAATGAGTGGTTCCAGCAGAAAGTTGGAAATGAACCGCAGAAATTTGGTCTTTGTCTAGAAACAAAAACTACTAAAGTTCTCAAAATTCGTGGCTTTCAAGAGAGCCGATTTTATTGATGTTTGCATTATCCTCTGCTTACTGAACAGGATTATTTTCTAATAAAACGATCGCCTTTACAAACTTCTATCCGATCCTTTAAGGGTTAAGAAAAAGAAAAGAAAAAAAAAAGAAAGCGTACCAAGTTTGAATTGCTATTTTACCTATAAGTTTAAAAAACCATAAGTTGGAATTCATCATAATTACTTCACTTCTAGGTACAACAGAAAGCTCTTCAAAAGAGCAATTCATAAATTTCAAGAGGGCTATTTTTTTAACGGCCTCAGGGATTTACTTTTCAGATCATCACAACAAGTTTGTTGCTCCTTCTACCTACTAACACTTCACTGTACATGGCCATATTATCATACCTATAATATTATAAATGCGAAAGTGAGTCTGTTTATTTGTTTTTTACACTTTCACGCAAATAAGGCGAAAAAGATTTGGATGAAATGTGGCACATGGGTAGACATTGACCAGGAGAAGGACATCGGCTACTTTTCAACCTGGATCGCAGACGAAATCGTGGGCAACAGCTAGTCATTTATATTATTATATATACAATATCGCCCATGCGCATGTGACCGCCCGTAATTTTCTGAATATTCATGAAAAAATATCGAAAATAAACTTCAAAAGGGGGGGTCTATCTATAACATTTTGTATGTTATTCAATTTTTAATTTTTTATAGATTTGCTTTCTGTTTTTTGACACATCTCCGAAGTTTATGGGTCGATTTGGATTCTGTTTATTATTTCCAAAAGCTTATGAGTTATTTTAATAGGTTAATTAAAAAATTTACAAAAAATTATCGACTACGAAAGAAAAAACGGAATCGAAGTCATTTTTTCGGTAAAAAATGGTGTATTTATTTTAAAAAAACTAGTGAAAAATGTTATAGATAGACCCCCCCTTTTGAAGTTTATTTTCGATATTTTTTCATGAATATTCAGAAAATTACGGCCGGTCACATGCGCATGGGCGACATTGTATAGTTACTCTTTTAAAATTAATAGAAAAATTAAATTAAAACATTTACAATTGCTTCTGCCCAAATCTAGCACCACGACGAGAAATCGTACCTAAAATGGTGCAGTGATTTCAAAGCGTGTAGAGCCAACCTCATAATTCCAATTTTAGAATCAAACGGAACACACAAAAGGATGAAATTGCTGGCCTGTCACGTCTTTAACCATATCGTTGTGGTGCCCAACTTAGTCCACACACACAGACACGGAAAATTAAACCTTATTTGGTTAGGGTGAAGCATTTGTTAGGTGCAAATGTAAAGTTGCTCCGGTATTTACTGAAGCGCCTTGTTTTCGACTTGTAAATTGATTGAAACGCCCGGCAACTGATAATTGCTAATAGTTTTCTTGTTAGCGCTAAAGTGGGAAGTTGGCAGACTACTTGATTTCTTTCAAAAAGTTCCATTTCCTGTTGTACGCCAAGTAAAGTGTCTGATTGCGAGTCGCTTGGAATGTATATCGTTGATTGGATCGTGTTGTTATTTGTTTGTGGTACTTTTTTCGATGTCCGTATTGTATTTTTAATAGATTTTTTAACAAGAAGTTGAAGATGTATTTATAGGAAAGTTCAGAACATTTCTGGTAAGTTTTCAGTGACTATTGTTATTGCGTTATAACGCAACTCGTTCATTAAAACTTACACTGGATTCTTTCGTACCTAATTAGTTGTATATTACAATCACAACTGCTCCGTCGGTGTCGTTCTCGCAAGAACTACTGAGCGTGGGTCCTGTGTTAGATTCCCAGGTCGGAGAAAGTGTTATTGGGTTTTTCTATTAGAAAATTTCTCAGTAGCAGCCCATATGGAAGTAGGTGGTGTGAAACCTCCGTGCGTCAGATAGCACGTAAAGCCGTTGATCCTGCGCCCGATCTCCCCCTGTCGTGTCGCCTTGCCGTCCCATAGGCCTATGAGAGTAAAGGAACAGAGAGTGCACCTGTGTTTGCCCACACACTTTTGCACTATAATATCTCCTGCGTAGATACTTGGCTATCCTCCCTAGAGATTGGCCACCGTGGTTGAAATTCGGTCGGAAGGATTTGGGATTTATTATAAACAACTAGCTGCACCCCGCGGTTTCACCCGCGTAAGTTTTGATATTCTACCCATGTGCCAAATTTCAACCAAATCTGTTCAGCCGTTTTAGCCCGAAAGCGTAACAAATAAACAAACTCACTTTCGCATTTATAATATAATAATATATGTTAGGATCAGAGACCATTTGAATTAAAGCATGACATATTTATTACACTAGCAATATGCGCAATATCGATAAAGGCGTTTTCTGGCAGACCACCTAGCTATAACACTTAATAATGAACTAACCCTACTACGTGACCTACCCTCCGTATATAAATCATACAGCAATCCTTTCGTCTAGACAATTCTATACTGAAGCGTACCATGACCAGATTGGCAGCCAATTTAAACTTTCATAGACACTAACGCTACGTCCATCAGTAAAAAAAAAATACAGCCAGAGAAAAATTCTAAAAGGGGCCGAAATTAACTCTCAGTTCGTTCACCATAGCGACATAGAAAAAGAACAAGGAGAAGGCTCATAATTATCTCGACAGAAGCCTCGCACATAGACGTAACGCGGGGCGCATGAGTTAAAATTGTTTTTTGTAGCTATTATGCTTCTTTACTACTTGGTAAGGCGGTAGACAGATAAAAATTACCTTTCTTTCATCGTTTCCATTATAAACAAACTATTTTTATATAGTTTTATTATTATTTATTATTATTAAAACTTTATGAACAAGTAAAATAATACTGTACAAGCACGCAAGCAAGTACGAGGACTCAATGCCTGAGGCATTTTCTACCAGTCAACCTTAGGGTGATGCAGAGACAAAACATGGCAGGTGTATTCCTCGAAAAAGCATAAATACTAATACTTAGATACATAAACAGAATAAACTATAACTCAGGAGAAATAATGATAGCTAGAGGATAAAACGAATCCAGCAAATCAGTGCTGGGATGGAATTTTCATCTCGTCTGCTTAGTTATAGGATGGGCCGTCAATTATATCTTTGAATATTTAAGGTTAACGCATGGGTTCTCTGGGAAGGTATGTATGATTTTGTGTTTTAGACAGAACTTATAGCAAGAGCGGCATTTTCCTTAAAAAAATCTATAGGTACAATTTAATTGATTCATAGCAAATAGCGTGCCAGCGTTCGATGACGACGTTTATAAGTGAGTGAAATTCATATCGAGCATTAAAAAAAACTTTTAACAAAAAAAAAAAACAACCGACTTCACAAAAAAACACAAAAAAGTGAAAAATAACAAAAATTTCGGAAGTCGGTCTTTGGTTGTTTTTTGCCACCGACTTCCTTTTTAGTGTAATTTTTTATGCCGGTTGATTTTTTTTTCCAAGTTTTAGTTGTATTATCACACTAATTCGAACACCACTACCTGCTATATGTAAATAATAGTGACAGGAACGATAACATCATCCCTACAGACTAGAAAAATAATGTATTATATATTGAAGATAACTCAAAAACTACCCAAGCAATATTAATAAAATTTATATGGGTCCACCTCTGAAGATACCAAAAAAAAAAAAATCATTAAAATCAATTCATAATCGCGTAACAAACATACAAAAAATCCCTCCCTCCCTATCCTTTCCTGAATTTTTAATTATTTTGACGAATTTTAACACTTCTATAATTTAAAGATGATTGTGATTTTGTGATTTTATGTGAGTTATGTATTTCTGATATTTAATGTGTAGATAGATAGTATGATTGTTGTGTATATTTGAATATGGATTACTAACATATTTATTAAGTATACCTACTAACAAAATATGGATAATAAAATCTGAAACAAATAAATAAATAAAATAAAATTTAATTTAATTTAAAAAAAAACATAGACTCGAATTGAGAACCTCCTCCTTTTTTAAGTCTTGGAATATAATGAACCTTCTGCCTTTTAGTATTTCCCCATAGCAACAGTGTCTCCATTATTGCTAGTTTAATTTCTGTCCACCATTTTGAGCTATTCAGTTTCGCGAAGCCAGACTGCTAAACTTACAGTTGAAATTAATTTTGAATACAGTTTTCTGTCCAACTTATAACCAATTTTGAGTGAATACACTTGAAAATATTGTTCACTGTGTGTTTTGCTTGTGAGCAGGATAGAATACACTAGGCAGTAAGAATTTTTATTTAGTTTTGTTTGACAATATTATTTTATGCGATGTTATCCAATACATATATATATGTATGTATTATCTCGTATTATGGGATGTTTGATAGATTTTGAGTTATTTGAATAAACCTTAAAGTAATCAAAAAATTATCATAGGCAGGTACTTACCTCTATACTACTCTATACTTTAGAAAGTACCCAGTACAGTAGTGGCGTATGATCATTTTTTGATTATTTTAAGGTTCACAACGTTAATTCTCGTTAATACAGTCTAGAGAATTAACGTTGTAACTAATTAATTATCCTAACATTTTCATCCAGCATTTCGAAGCAAAATTAATTTGAAATTAATGTAAAAATCGACAGGAAAATTCAAGCTTCCAACGTTCCCATGGAAACGACGGCTTGAAATGTACAAAATTACAATTCAATTAACAGAAAATACTTGATATTTCATACACTTGAATGAGAGCAGTCATTATAGAGATTCGCGTCTGCGATTCAAGTAATTAAAATACAATTTTATTACGATCTACGCCTTAATTTTCTTAATTAAAATTGGTATAATTGAATAAATTGAAGCGTCGAAACGAACCGGACGGAATAATGAAGTAATCGCTACAAAATCGTGATTTCTGTGTCAATTGTAATCATGGAACTTGTAATTGCGTTATCTTACGTCTGTAATTATGGTTTGGATTTTATTGAAATTCAGTTAAATATAGAATCACTAGAGTTCTGTGACTATAACTTTAGCTGTTACTCTGTAACGTAGTTACACAAAGGCCTCTCAATTTTGAATTAAATCCTTTGAGACGAACCTGAGATAACCGAAACTGAAAGATCCTGCTTCCAGGAAGTCGAATTCGACTTCTTCTTCTTCTTATTTGACTTGTGTGTCGAGTTTTATTAAAGAGTCATGCTATTAATTGTTGTTAACTTTAAAACGAAGGGAATAATGTCTATCACTTTGACAGAAGTATCCTTTAACAACTTTAAACTACAACAACGAATCGGCCTGCCAAACATGATGCTTGACCGTCCGACCGCCAAACAGTTACAGAAAAAATTGAGACCCTGGCTCCAGAGTTAGGTTAGAGTAGGTACCTGTATTTCAGGAGCCAGTGACGTACTTCTTCCATTTAGGTTACAATTATTCAAGTTAAAGCATAAAACTATATATTACATCACATAACATCACGCCTTGTTTCACCGAAGGGTTGAGCAGAGGTGTACACCCACATTTCGCCAGTTATGTTCCCATGTATCTTAATAGCGGGCGATTCTATTGCCATCAACCGGGCACAAATCCAAGCTTCGGACTGATAATGAGAAAATCTAGAAAGAAAAACCCAATAACGCTTTGCCCGACCTGGGAATTGAACCCAGGACCTCATGCTCAGCAGTAGCGCTTGCGACCACTAGACCAACGAGGCAGTCCAAAATTATCTTAATAAAATTTTTTATTAATAAAATAGAATAAGAAAAATTAAAGCAAAAGGGCTGACAGATGATGAAGCTCTATATACCTACTTATTTTTTTCTTGCGTATCTAGGAATAAGCAGAGAAAAATTATACTTAATATTCTCAAAATTCTATTACAACAATGAATAACACTAAAGCGCTATACATCTTGCGTACAATGTAACCACATCTTAGGGTAACAGTTCCTGACACCCAGTCTGTTCTCAATGTGCAGCCCTAATTACCGCAGATCATCCTCTTAGCGGCATTCTGCTAAATTAATACGCTTTACTCCTGTAACTTTAGAGTACAATTTTCAAGATATAGCGATTTCGTTCTTAGGTAAAACGAGATATTTTGAAGTGAAAGCTTCTTTAACGGCGTTGTGCACTTTTTTTGGGATGGGTAAAATATGTTAAACTCGCGTCAGAACGTGCCGTAAGATCCGTTGCCTAGCAACCGACAAAGTAAATATCAAAATAAATAGTCTTTGACATTAGGTAAAGATTGCGAGGTAAGAAATTTTACCCATATTGATGGGTAAAAAAAAACTGTCAAAAAATACTTCATGAAAAGTGTTTAAATAAATTGTTTATTTTTGTTAGGCTATATTTTGAAAATAAATAAATATACTACTACTACTAATGAATATTGTATTTAACCACACAAGTTATAGTACTTTTATATTGATAAATAAAGCAATTCTTGCGAAATTTATCCATTCCAAAATATTCAAAAATGCACAACGTTGCTGTTCAAGTTTTCACTTCTGCCGGCACTCCCGGAGTGCAACCCGGTGTTTTTTTTTCTCACACCTCACTCTCTTCCTTTTAGTTCGTCCAATAGTGTCCAATAGTGAGTGTAGTTTTTACAACAGTGGTGATAATTGAGGGGTTGAAAAAAGCGTTGAAAATATTTATCAATTTGCACAGTCCGTGTATAGTGAAAAAGAGTTCAACGAAGCGAAATGATGAACGATGCTGTACTGTTGGAAAACAGCAGACTTATTTGCTGTAAGTATTCTTTTTTTTTTAACTTGCTCATGCTTTCCAGAACCAAGTTTATGTTATCGTATCGAATCGAAAAAATCGAAATCAATCAGAATTACATCAGTAGAAGTATGTTTAGGGTCACACTGACCAATTTATTTGTTTTACCTGTGTTTAATTACTAAAGGATTGAGTTTGTAAGTTTCATTTAAATTATTGTGTTAAGAATTTCTAAGAGAGTCATAATGGTGTCACGATGGTGAGTTTTTGACAGATTTTGTACGTATCAATAATATTTTTGTAAAGGTACCTATTGTTACAGTTTTTAGTTTAAAGTATTTGTTTGTATTAATAATTGTTCAGTTCATTTTATCTGTTGCAATATTTGTGTTAGTTAAGTAAGTAAGGGTAGACAACTGTCATTTGAAATGTTATAAAAGATCGTGTAACTTTATTTTTGGTCTCTTTTCTGTACGTGTTGCTGGACTGGTAACAATATAGAAAGTTGTTAGTAATTGACTATCATTTATCATCAACCTTCTACCCAACACCTGCATCATTTACGTAGTCGTCAGGCGTTAGTCAGACGTTCTGGCTTTTGATTCTAACTAATGTCATAGCCCCACAGTTTATATTCTAATCTATACAGATACAAAGACTTTCTAGATGGAAAAATCCAGTAAAACTTTGCCCGACCCGGGAATCAAACCCAGCACCTCATGCTCAGCAGAAGCGCTTGTGGCCATTAGACCAACGAGGCAGTTATTTATTTTATTTTATTTTACATTAAATTGCAATCAGCCATTACATCTGTAATGGCTGATTGCAATTTAATGTAAAATAAAATAGTAGAGATTAGTGTATGCATTTTTGTCTCATGTTATCTAACATGAGACAAAAATGCATACACTAATCTCACAGAACTCCAGACATACTGACATAATCGTCTTCCATTCGTCCGCGAACACGTCATCACAGTCAG
This sequence comes from Conistra vaccinii, assembly GCA_948150665.1. NCBI lineage: Eukaryota > Metazoa > Arthropoda > Insecta > Lepidoptera > Noctuidae > Conistra > Conistra vaccinii. Next base: position 4,495,112 of record OX411324.1, read on the forward strand.
GTTTCTGTATTGGTATTTAGCCTCGAGGCACACAAGGTACAGACAGATAACGCTGGCACCTCCACAATTGAGCCACACCGTAATGCGGCTGGATTAAGCGCCTCTATTAATATACGTATTGTACGGAATGAAGCCTCTTCAATTCACCACCGTATATTGTGTGCTTCATTTGAAATAATCGCTTAATTCCACGTAATGGATATACCTAGTTCTTGTAGACTACTGTGGAAATGACAGTAGCAGTTTCTTGTATATTTTGAAACGGGTTTTAAAAGGTATTTTTCAGTTGTACCAATTTTATCTTGAAAGAGATTTTCCAAGACATAATAGTCAAGCCAGAAAAGGGTGGTTTTGACCCCAGAAAACCGACATAATGAAACTTTGGTTTATGAATTGTCAATAATTAATGATACTTTACATTTACCGCAATTAAATAAAACGCCCACAAAATGTACACTCATTTACAGGCAAGCACACCTCACGCAAAATTATCAAGTTACACAACCAAATTAAAATAGCCGCACCTTTGGATTAAATAACAATTTGTATCAGTAATGAGATGATTGAATTGCTCGTAATAACATTTTGACCTTTTTGGTATGATTCCGAACTACGTCACTACTGCCAGTGTCACTACTGCTAGTGTCACTACTGCTAGTGTCACTACTGCTAGTGTCACTACTGCTAGTGTCACTACGGCTAGTCTCACTACTGCTAGTGTCAGTACTGCTAGTGTCACTACTGCTAGTGTCACTACTGCTAGTGTCACTACTGCTAGTGTCACTACGGCTAGTCTCACTACTGCTAGTGTCAGTACTGCTAGTGTCACTACTGCTAGTGTCACTACTGCTAGTGTCACTACGGCTAGTCTCACTACTGCTAGTGTCAGTACTGCTAGTGTCACTACTGCTAGTCTCACTACTACTAGTGTCACTACTGCTAGTGTCACTACTGCTAGTGTCACTACTGCTAGTGTCACTACTGCTAGTGTCACTACGGCTAGTCTCACTACTGCTAGTGTCAGTACTGCTAGTGTCACTACTGCTAGTCTCACTACTACTAGTGTCACTACTGCTAGTGTAGTCTATAACTGGTCCCCATACATTTTCTATAGGTTTATATGAGATTACATTCCGAGCACGACAGCAATGCTGTGCGTCATTGCTGCGACGGAATTGCCGCTGCTGCGCGGCAGTATCGCCCCGCCGCCGCGGCAGACTAGTAGACTAGTAGTCGCCGCACTACTGATCTGCCGCGGAGGCAAGGCCTTCATCACAGCGATAACACATGAATGTTGACAACTGTTGAACAGTAAACCACGAACAGCAGTGCCGCACCGCGGTGCTCGGAATCACGCAGCGGGCAGCACACACGCGCAGCAATGCGGCATGCGGCGTTGTTCGGAGTCATACATTAAGGCAATGAATCGATAACCGACTTTTAATCATTTTATACTGAGGATCACGTCTAAACAAGTAGTGTTAATCATTTGGAAAAAATATATGTTAAATTAAAGCATTTTCTTAAGATATTAAATATTTTAGATAGTAAAATTAATTTAGTTATATCTAACGCTGATAAAAAACGGAGAATTACGCAAAATCTATCAAGCGTATTTTTCTGAAACCTTCACCATTTTAAAGATAATTTAATTATTAATCTTTTAGTGTACGTTTTTTATTCAAATACCTTTTATTTTGTATATAACAAATTAAAAAAGACAGCGCTCCTATCAGATGGGCGAGTCGTATTACTGGTCGGTCATACGACGCGTTTTATCAGCTCAGTACAAAACACGCAAGCTAACCACTCAAGGTCATTGGCTTATATCTGCGTTTTAAATATAATAAGAGGCCAACGTACACTGGTTTTGTTATCGCTGAAGTGCGGCCATTGAACCTATAGATTATTTGCTGTATTGAGGTTTATGGTTGCCGTTAACCATAGTTCTGTCTGTAGAATGTGGTATTTTGTAGCATTCTTATTGCGCGTGGTGGCCCAGTGATAATAGCCCCGACTTACGAGTTGTAGGTCGTGGGTACGAACCCAAGCAGGCGCTTTACTTTGTGTAAATAATTTCATCACCACTGCTGACAAAACAGTGAAGGAAAACATCGTGAGGAAACCGGCATTTCTTAGAACCAAAAAATTCGAAGACATGTGACATCTACCAACCCGCACTGGGCCCGCGTGGTAGATTATGGGCCACTCCCTCTCACAGAGAGGAGGCCTGTGTCCCAGTAGTGGGAACATTAATAGGCTGATGATGATACAATATTGCGGGAACTTCACCAGTACAACAGCAGCTATCGTTATGCGGCTTCCAAAGTATGGAATAACCGACCACAACCGATAAGAGTAATTAACACGTTAGACGCTTTTAGAAGACGCTTACGGCAATATCTTATAAGCGCACCGAAGCTGGATAAATATGGTCACAAATTAAATGTCTGGTCCAGTTGAACACAAGCGTCAGGCATTAGTTGTCTGGCATTTTTTCTGAACTGGTCTGATTTGGCGCAGCCTTGACCACACATTCCTGCAACTTTCTTACATTGCACTTTTTATTTGATTTTGTTTATGTGCAGTAGGTATATGATAAATGATAAATGATTTTATTTCTGTAAGTAGGTCTGTACAAAGACTTTTACACGTCAATCAGATTTTTTAAACTAGATGAGGTCGGCGTTTCCTATCTGACTACTCTGAGAAGAAAGGCCGAAACAAACTCAGAGGTCACAGTCTCTTTTAAAGTCCAGACATAATCTTGGTCAGATCATGTAATATAATATATGTTGTGTGCCTTTTAGTCTGTGCTAAATAAATGGATTTTCTTTCTTTACAAAGAAAACTGTGCACTTTTACAAGCAACTACGCTGTAAGAAAGCCACTACGCTGTAAGAAAGCAACTACTATTCCGCATTCTTCTTGATTTAACGTCTTTAACTAAACACAATCAAACGGCAAACTAAGCAACGTACCCACAGGTGTATCATAAATCCTGACTATAAGGGCAGGACTATACCTCAACGCGCACTAAGTGCTATATAAGCTCAATAGATCCCCGTTTATCTGGTGCTAGTGTACCGTCGGCCTTATTTATGAGTCTCCGCAGACTATTCATTTGGTAAGACGTTATAGAGTTGTTTGGTTCATCCCCTATTTTTATGGGCCTTTGCAAGATAAACTGTGTGGTAGCGTAGTTTCCCGACAATAGCCGAAGTCCCACGAGGTTTGGGAGAGCAGGAAATAATCAATTGGCTAAAAGATATTGGCTAACGTATGTTTCTATTTTGGAGGTCTATTTGTAGTGGTAAGTGTGCGTGGGGACGTCACGGAACATAAAAATACCCATTCGTTTCAACCTGACCTTTGTTTGCTGTATTTGTTATTTCGTACCCCCAAAGTCCTCAGCTTTGGGTTTTTTGGGACTCTTGGTTGTGTATATAATCTGTTCCACGCTAATAAATTAATCCTAATATTTGTATTGGATCGCCTCAACCATTTCCATAGGGCTTTCTGAGTTCTTACGTGCATGATAATGGTAATGATATACTTAGTATAAAAATATCATAATTACCACCATGCTACCAGTCTTCCAACGTCCATTACAGCTCTTCTAAAACCCCGCATTATTATAAATTTTAAGTCCCAAAGCCACAAAAAACCTTATTTATTTTTCTCATTTTCCTTTACAAAGTCACACCTAATACATCCGGAAAAAGGTAAATCCATCTGTTTATAATGAGCAGCTGTTCCGCCACACAACCTAATACCTGGTTTCATATTTAATTTACAAGAGCATTATGAATCCGTGGCGGGATTTGTTGAGGGTCCATAACTGTTGTTTTACAACACCCTGTAGGGTCGTTCTGTCGAGACTTGGGGTTATACAGCATTTCATTTATGTCTAATTTGCTGTGGACATTAAGTATTGATGCACTAAAAATTGTATTGAAGTATGGCGTAAAACCGGGTAATGGGTTTCGGTGTTTGTTTATGGTTGAAGGTAATGGAAGAAAAGAACATGATGCTGAAAATAAATTCTTGTTGCTATAGAAATTTGCATTATACTTTCGAAGAGGATTCAGACAGGAGAGAATAAAATCGGCTTATTCCTATTGGATTCCACAATCCGATCCCATTTTGTGGGATTCGTTAGGAATGTGAATAAAATTAACCCTGTGTACACTCTTGTACAGTACAACTATTTTTTTTTATGTCCCTCGGCAAAGTTCGTGCTTCGTCAGTCGTCGGATTTCTATTGCCTTTTGCCCTAGTTGCCCTTTGCACTTGGTGCAGACCGGACGCTCTCAATATACCGAAAACATAACGTTATGTCCGTAAATTAAAGCAGTGCGGTATCATTTCGGTATACAGAGCATACTATACCGCACTGCTGCTTACCGACCAATGAGGAATGAAAGCAGTGCGGTATCGTGTCGGTATACCCAGCATACTATACCGAAACGATACCGCACGACCAATGAGGAAACGGCCTTTTCTTGCCGGTTCTTCTCTATAGGCAACGACCAATTAATTAGAACCGTGCAGCTTTTGACGTTTCATAAGTACCCATGTAAGTTTATGTGAAATAAAATATTTTGATTTTAATTATTGAAAGAAAAAAAAAAACTCGTCAGTTAATCCATCTTTAAACAAACTCACCGTATGTAAACATTAGTGAAATTACCAAACTCAAGTTATAAACCATCGATCACTAATAAAGAACTTTATTTCTGTTCTTTATTAGTGATCGATGTTATAAACACACAAATATTTCTCAAACTCCAAAAAAATAGCGTAAAAGCGAGCAACTCAAAAATACGCAAAGAACTATCACGATTCAATAAAATTAATTCTTTAAAGCGTCTATCGTTTACAATTGAAAAGATGTCTATCGATGCGTGGTAAAAATTTAATTTAATTTATTGAAAGGCTTTCCCGTTGAATACTTACTCTTCGCCAGTGAAGGGTAGGATACAGTTTATTCAATATCAATTTTTATTTCGGTAACGTTTAATGAGAAATTTTCGTGGTTTTTTAGTTTAATTATAATATGGTTGATCATTTTTGAGAGGGTTTTCGTTGATAGCTTTCAGATTTATATTGTTTTTCTAGTGTTTACCTACTGAAAATTAAAGGAGGATGAGCTAGTGGCTACGTAATAATAGGAGCACGGGTCGATCTATCAGGTTAAGCTACGTTTTCCGGGCTTGGTCCGTGGATGGGTGATTTACATACCCGACTCCTCCGTGCCTCGAAAAGCACGTGAAGCCGTTGGTCTCGGCTGTCATTCGTGGATCTTTGACAGTGTCAGCAGCCCGAGAGTACGACACAACTTAGATGTAGCATCGGCAAAATTAGTAAAACCGATCACCATCCGAACTGAGTGCTCCTTCAAATTCACCAATCGCTATTACTGCTTTAGGTGAAAATGATCTTTCGAAAACGCAATAACTTGTAAAGTCTTATAGCCAAATACATTCGTAAAATTGAAATGAATGAATGAAAATTTTCAAATCTATGCTACATCTAAGTTGTATCGTACTGTACACAAGTCTGACAACCAGTCTTACGGAGGGGTATCGTATACCCAGTTACTGGTTGTGGAGGTTAGATAGGCAGTCGCTCCATGTAAAATACAGATATTCAGCTGCATCCGGAAAGCCGACCCTAACATAGTTGGGAAAAGGCTAGGCAGATTTTGACCTCATCATCATCAGCCTATTAATGTTCCCACTGCTGGGACACAGGCCTCCTCTCTGTGAGAGGGAGTGGGCTGTAATCTACCACGCGGGCCCAGTGCGGGTTGGTAGATGTCACATGTCTTAAAGTTTTTTGGTTCTAAGACATGCCGGTTTCCTCACGATCGATGTTTTCCTTCACCGTTTTGAGAGCAGTGGTGATGAAATTATTTATACAAAGTAAAGCGCCTGCTTGGGTTCAAACCCACGACCTACAACTCGTAAGTCAGGGCCGCTACCACTGGGCCACCACTGCTCTCATCGATTTTGACCTACTGAAAGTTAAAGGTGAAATAAGACAAGATTAAACAGTAAGAGAGAGAGAGAGACACATAACGTAGGTATATGTAACGTAGACACAGTAACGTAGGTAGCTACTAACTACGTCATGTCAGTAAGGGCCATATTACACTGGCGATTTGCGAGCGTGTTTCCAGCGAGGCGATTGTGTAACGAGCTACGTGTGCGGAACGAGTTCGCCGCGTTTGCGAAACAAGAGCGAGAGTACAATATTTTGAAAACGCGGCGAACACGTCCACCAATTTTATGTAACAATTTTTTATTTAAAAGAGTGTCCGTGGAGTTTCTTGCCCGTTCTTCTCCATAGGTACCTACTACGCTTTGGAATGGGCAACTAGCTTAATTTTTTCTGACTGACTGACTCCTTGACAATTCAAAAGTGCCTGTATATGGTTTAATTGAAATAAATACTTTGAGTTTGAGTTTGCCTCGTCGCGGCTCACTTCGTGCCCGCGGAGAGCATGTTCACAAATAGCTTTGCTGGTAACACGCTGATAAATCGTCAAGTGTGATAACGTTCTAATAGGAATTAAGTTGACAGCGTCCACTAGCTTCATTTTTTCTGACTGACTGACTCCTTGACAATTCAAAAGTGCCTGTATATGGTTTAATTGAAATAAATGCTTTGAGTTTGAGTTTGCCTAGTCGCGGCTCACTTCGTGCCCGCGGAGAGCATGTTCACAAATAGCTTTGCTGGTAACACGCTGATAAATCGTCAAGTGTGATAACGCTCTAATAGGAATTAAGTTGACAGCGTCCAAGTAACTGACAGTATTATGTACGAACAAAAATACATATAGTTTTTTTTTGAAAAATAGATTTTATTCACACCTCAGATTTTATTAAGAGCGTTCATCAAAAAGTTGGCAACGTCGCAAATAGCTGTCAAATATTTCACTGTTTTGAGTAATTTGGTAATTATGGAAACAAGAAATAAAGCTAACTAGTTAACTAGAATATTAATTATGAATTTTATTGCATTATAACACTGAATTTGATGTAGTAACCTGTTTTAGGCGTAAAAAAAGGCATTTGGTTTCCAAATAGTTTTTTTACATTTAAAACTAAATATTCGGTGTTACAATATTAATTATTGCATTTCATAATCAATATTTTAGTTCACTAGTTAGCAATATTTCTTATTTCCACACAGTAATATATTACCAAATTGATGAAAACAGCGAAATATTTGACAGATATTTGTGACGTTGCCCACTTTCAATATAAACGCTCTTAACACTATGAAATAGTTTTCTTTAATAACAGTTTCTTTTTTTTCAAACTATTCTAAACATAACACTCTAAATAATTAATGATATCCCTACATATTCACCATTACCTACAACAACTTCTACAATTTCTTTATACCAACATGTCTATCGACGGCAAACACAACCTGTCTATGCCAAGCCACAGTGCAGCGGTACTCTTATAGTTTTGCAATAAAGCTTCGTACCGAGCGCAAGCGACATGTGTCTGACGTGTGCTCAAGTTACCACTTTACTTAGACCGGGGTTCCCTCTTCGCTTTCCTTTAGCTGTAAGGCTGACTGAACTATGTAGGTAGGTATTATAAGTCGTAATCTTAGTAAGACACGATTAGATTTGGATTAGTACATGTTACCTCTAGGTAAGCGTGCAACATTGAAGACGGCAAGATGAGCGTAATTTACCTGATATTTTAAAAAAACTTGAGAGCTTGAAAGCGTGTTTCTTGCTAGATTTCATGATGATCAATGGGAACTACCCTATGATATGAGTTTTGATTTATTTGCGAGTATTTAAATATGTCGCATAAATGGCCGTATTTTTTTATTGTGATAATTTAGAAGCTTGATTTTTTTTAGAGAACTTGGGAGTGTGACTTACGTATTTGGTATTAATTTCAACTTGCTACCTCCACGCGTTCCTGAGAAAAAGAGTCTTGACAGATTGACAGACAGACAACGAAGTGATCCTTTAAGGGTTTCGTACCTCAAAAGGGAAAAACGGCCAACTGCGTGTCAGACCACGCACAATGAAGGGTTCCGTATCTCAAGTACAAACTTAACAAAAGTGTCCTTCTGAAAAAATCTTAGCACTTCTGAATAAAACACCATCTGTCGCCAAAGATAGTCGAAAGTTCCAAACGCAAATAAAAATAGCTACGTTTATATAGCCATTAGAACTTCGGCTTATATCTCAGTTACTTGGAAAACTTAAGGTGTCAGAGTAAATTGGTCGCGTCGATACGCCCAAGTTCGAAGAGGCACGTTGCACGTACGACGCCGACGTCTATATAAACGATAGGGATTGACTGAATACCAAGTGAAGTTTTGCATGGAAACACTCACACTTTTAATCAACCTGGAGCTGGTTTGATGGAAAGTTTACTTTAGTTTACTAAGTTTTTTATTTAAATTTGTGTAATATGAGTTATTATTTTAAGGTGGCTCCGCAGTTGGAGCCAGCGAAATTCGAATTATTAAGTAAATTTGAATTTCGCGGGCTACAACTGCGGAACTACCTTAAGCCACTAGCTGTTGCCCGTATGTTCACTCGCCTGTAAAGAGTGTAGTTGCACCCGGATAAAACATTTGCATGCGGTGCGATGCAATATAACAAGTTAATCCAGGTTCATTTCGTCGTTCGATCGTCTGTGTTCCAATTGTATCCAAATCTGTCAAATCGTTTATGCATGGTTGAGTAACTAATAAGTATCTTCACAAACGTTTACATTTACATTATAAAGACAAGCTGGGGTAGGCCCCTATTATTTTCCTACCGTTCAAAGATAGGCGCACTAAAAACAGAGAAAAATAAATTAGTCTTCGCATTTCCTATTATTTCACAGGTTGCAACATCAACATTCATCTGTTGAGCGTCGCCACAGAACATCAAGCCCTAGGCATTCCATTAAAATTCGCTTGTTACCGTACAATTGCACCAAACAAGAGCAGTCGAAATGATAATAAATTTAATTAATTTATTAAAACTCCAAAAGGCAGTAACGGCGTTTTGCCTACGGGGGACATGAACACTGCTAATGAGATCTTTGTTTTAAACAATGTTTTCATTCTTGTTTGTGTATATAATAATAATATGATAGCAAATATGGACAGTTTATGGGCCGTAGGTAAATTAATAAATATTAGTCAATGTAGTCTATAACAAGAGAAAATGTTTGAATATTGGTATACCTATTATGGATGATCCAATTCAGAGTGAGACTTAGCTTAAAACCCTGTAAATTCCCCGGAAAACTTCTTATTCGTTTTAGTTTTCCACCAACACAAAATAATTACAACCAAAAAATACGTCTTCCTTCCTAAGTACCCCATTTTAAATTGCATCCTACACAGATTACCCTAATGTAATGGGGATACATTTTAACGCTTCCATTTCCCCTATTTTTCGCTAAAAACCCTTATTTTCCCACACTTTCCGATCTCACGCCGCTTTTATACTTTCATCCAAAAGTGTTCATGCTTTCTCGAAAACCCTTAATATTATTTTGCTTAGAAGCCCCGACTTTTCTTTACAAGGAAGTTGTTAAATTACGAATAATTTATACTTCAAACGGTCTTGGAAAATTGAAAATTATGGAGTTGATAGCATATAATTCGAGGATCCCTAAAAACTTGGCGTGGAAGAGGAGTCAAGTTATCTGCTGCGAAAAAAATTAAACAATAAGTTACCATTAGGGGGGTTCTTTTAAAATTTTTATCTATTACTTGCTTTTCTCTTTTTATTTTCTTCGAACATTCCATACGTTACAACGATATTTTGAAAAAATCACTAAGATTAGTATGTTTCTCTTCTTTTAAACCTCTTTTTAAATATTTTTAAACGTTTATGGAGCTTTTACAGTTTTTGTCTTGTAAGCATACCTAAGAGACCATGCAAACAGATGTAAAATCTCCTCTTAAAATTACCCATGAAAAGGTTCTATAAAAATATCAGAATCGTAGATACTCTAGGCCCTATTTTATTCCCGATATTACCTTCAATACCTTCTTTAACGAATTCATTGGTATGCAAATGCCACTTATCGAAGCCTGAACTAGACAATCAACGTCATACATCATTCGCGTTCGTCTGGACAGGAGAGAATACCCACAGCCAGCTATTTTTATTTAACGGTACGTACCGGACGTTATCGGGCCATTGTTTCGCTGTCAATTACCGAATGAACGTCTGACGTTGCTTTTACCCAAGAAACGAAAAGAAAAGAAATAAAAAAACTGTATCTTTTTTAAAATATAATCCAAGAGCGGACAAATTTTTCGGTTTCAGGATTTTTACTTTTGCTTGTGATGTATTTTTTTGGTAACGTAAAACCCGTTTACACGATGCAAGTTTCTTGCCTGAAACAACAAATTAAAGACTTGCATTGTCCAAACATTGTTTAGATTGTGCAACTTATAGTGTTGCTTCAAGTTATGGTAAGCCATAAGCAATTAAATCACACTGTGTATATCAGGCTTAAGGCCACCTGTCCATTGAAGCGGAGCGAGGCAGCGGAGTGGAGAGAGGGAATAATGTGGAGCGAAGTTGCGGACTGTGTCTGTCCATGGATGCGGAGCGAGGTAGTGCGGAGCGGAGTTGCGGACTGTGCGGAGCTAGGCTGACTTTACGCGACAAGTAATTTGAGCGGGCTGCAATACCCCGCGAAGCGCGGCCTGATTTTTTCCGGTTCCTCGCTCCGCTTCCCGGTTTTCTATGAATTTTTAAACTAGTTCGCATAAGCGGAGCGGAGATTTTATGCAATTCCATTGGTTAATATTGGCACAGCTCCGCTCTGCTACTCTCCTCTCCGCTCCAGTGGACAGTCAACCTTAGGGAACGTTACTGGTTTAGCTCCGATACAGGTTGTTCCAATTTGGGATTCCCGTTCCTTGAAGAAATACAGTGTAGACATTCTTTTCAAAACATTTATAATGAAGATGCAGATTTCTAAAAGCAATTATTCATACTGTTTTTCTTTAATTTTCGAATCAACCCTATAACATCTTATAAATAACTGTTTCTTTTCTGCATTGTCTCAGAGACGGTTCTTCAATGGAACCGTAATTAAAAGAAAACAACCATTAAATAGGAAAAGGATATTTTAATTCTAGAAAAATATGTTACAATATTCTTAGCTAACAAAAGTTTGATGTGCTAAAAATAGAAAAAAGAATTATATAATCCTGCAGACTGGGTTTTGGCCATGGCGACCAATCTCAACGGAGACTAGCCCTCGGCGCGCCACGTGGGAGATATTATAGTGCACAAAAATGTGTGTGCAGACACAGCTGCACAGGTGGATGTTCTATCAACTAATGAAAAAAATATGAAATATGTATATATAGTTGATGATTATGAAATTGTGAATTTGATGGTGACGTTTTGACATTTTTCATTTCTTGTATTGTTTCTTAATAATATTAGATAAGTTAGGATAGCCATATTTTACAGATACAATCAACGTTCAACTGCTACGGCTACTATTTACAGGTTTCAGTGATCTCGCACACTAGACGGCCACGACTCCGGTCAGACGTGGTGTTGGTCCGTGGCCCGGGCGACTAGTTGGCCGTTGCGACTGAGTTCGTGATTTTTTATCAGTTTCTATAGTATACCAGCAGGCTTAAAACGGCCGCTTTGGCAGAATCATAATAATTATGATAAAATTTTTATATTTTATAATTTTTATTTAAATATTTAAAAATGTAATTTATTATGTTTAAAACTGAATAAAGGAAATATGATAATATTATGAATCACATAAACTGTCACAAACTGACAATTCATAATATTATCTGGGTTCACTTCATGTATCGCAATTCATCTGTGTGACAGTTTTATATTATAATTAAATAACATTAATTAAGCTGCAGAAATAAAAAAATAAAATATCATTTGATTAACAAAAACTGTAAAGAAAAATTATCCGGTAAAATTACTATCTTAATTTTTTTATGCGACAATATTTACACCATGATTCTGATATGAATTGAATTGAATATGAATTCAGCTAAAATATGTGTCACCATAGAGGGATTGTTGAGAATTCAGAAAATGGATTGCTTTTAAAGGAATTGCTTAATGTGGCCGTTTTAGGCCCCCTGGTCGCTGCGACCACTGATAGTGATCATGGCCGTCTATTCCGCGAGATCCCTTTAAATGCCTCCTTGGTATTTGAAGAAAGTCACAATTAGAGGGTTATAACAAGTTTACTGAAATTGCTTTCAAAGTAGGTAAAAGCTCAAATACTTGGCTTTATTAAAGCCGTTTACCATAATTTTCCCTAAAAATATGGCTACCCCAGACCTACCTTATCGCACGCAAGTACTTACCTACATACTTCCAAATATTAACAAACTCCGCATAGCGTGATGAAATTATATTTTTCAGTACAAAAATACTTTCAAATAATATTATGATGTGAGAATGAAGGATGTTTATGAAAAAGTATTTTATTATTTTAATAAAATAAATTATTTCTAGTACGGAATGTTAGTGCGAGAATGTACGTGATTTTGCTTTTAAAAAGAGTGAGCTCTATTACCATAAAAATAAAGTTGAAAGTTGAATGAGATTTGTAAGAAACTTCATCGTTGTAAATCATGGAAGTCTGACTTCTTTTATATTCTCGATGGATGTCCCTATTTGACCAAATTACTTATATGATATTTTCTACATTGATGGCGAGTTTTAGTTTCTGTTCTCTGCTTATATCTAAAGTTTTCTGTAAAAAATTCCGTGAGATGGGGCATGTGCGGGCGCGTGAACCTCCTCCTCAGGTTTGGGTTTTGGTACGAATGGGTTGTGGTAAGGATCTTCGTTCAACCTGAAAAAAAAAAAAATTATTAATCTACTCTTATGAAGACGACCTTCAAAATGTTTGGATCTTTTGGCAATCAATAGAATATATATTCAGAATGTTTCAATTTAATTTTTTAAATATTTCTTTGGTTGTCAATTGATGATTATGACGATGTTCTTAACTTATACGCAAGTTTCATGGAACGAGCGCTTTCTACCTTTAAAAAGCAGCGCCAGTTATGTTTGCAGTGCGCATACGCGCGTCGACGGCGCAAATAAAAAACGCCGTGTACATAGGCCATAATATATCACTCTCCAAACATTCGAACATTAGTAGAAGGTATTATAAATACAAATCGTTCCCACACGTTGTAAATGTGTGGGCATTTACAACAATAATCTGACTAAAAATACCAGAATAACCTTAATTTGGCCGATATTAAATATAGCTCTGAATACGACAACAAACTGCACACGTATCCCGATTGACATGCTGACGCAATTTAGCCCAACTATAGCCTAAAGCTAGGCCAAATACGTGCATAATTGATTTTCAACGTATTTCGGTTATAAACTGACGCGGGCTATGCAGGCCCAATGAATGATCCTTGGGGATAAAGGTTCTGATCACAATTAGCTGACTAGTGAGGCTTTAGTTTGATGATATTCATGTAGGGATTAAAACTAGGATCTTAGTCTACTATAAGTAGACTATAAGGCCCCCGTTCATGGCCTCGAGCGATGCGACTTGAAACGCGATGTGCGTCTACAGACAAGCGGGCGCGTCGCCTGTTTCCATCGATCCGCAAGCCGCGTCGCGGTGACTCATGGTAAACTCTACACAATTTCTTTCATTTGTTTTCTCCGCAATCACTGTCGCACTATGCGTGTCGCTTGAGCGGGTAGCTCGTGGCCACAGTCGGTGGCATATAACGAATATCCGTGTCTTTGGTTTTGTATTTTCGTTTTTGCCACCGACTTCCGAAATTTTAGTTATTTTTCACTTTATAGTGGAAGTCGGTTGCTTTTTTTGCGAAAAAGTTTTTATAGGTATGGAGCTACAAGTTCGCGGCGGGCTGGTCTTGTCGGGCCAATTCAGTGAGCTTAACGTAGTCAGAAGATATAAGATCGAGTTACGCGATAAAAAGAGAAGCAACTTCTAGGTGAATATAACCGTATGTGATTAGCGCTGTGCGACTTGAATTGCACTTTATTGTGTCGTAGCAAGCCTCGCTTTTTATTTAAATCATTTTGCGAACAACCATCTGTACTAATCTGTGTCACGGGGTAAAGGAACCTCAATTATCAAAAGTATTGCAACGTTCGCATGTCTCTAGATCACTACAAAATTACCAATAATTGCAATCAACACTCCATGTGCGAGGTTGAAGCGGCCATTTTGAAGCGGGTCATTTTCGGGCACTTCAACGTCATCATCTTTGTACCTTTATTTTAATTTATTTGTGACTAGTTTCTGCCCGCGACTTCGTCCAAAACCTTCCTCAAGAATTAGGCAATCCAAAGCAAAAATAATTTAAAAAAAAAACTAAAAAGCCAGTCTAACAAATCCAACTAGTACCTAGTTCCGGAGATTACCCCCTACATATAAACTTACAAACAAACAAACTTTATAATATTAGTATAGATTAGCGCTATATGTACGTGCATTTCTTCCAGACATACATCTATATGTCTGAAAGAAATGCACGATGTAGAGTGCTTTTTTTGCGATGTAGAGTGAGTCACAAAGCACTCTCGTCCTCGTCATCTTTCACACAATCCATCCACGTAGGTGTGATCACAAAAGAAACATTATACAAACTTGTAGAGAGTGATGGCCTTAGCGCAGTCCACGTTGTACCACCAATCACACGCGAACTTGGCCTGGTCGAAGAGTGTCCCGTTGGTGCAGAGGAACGACGCTCCTTGTTCACCTTCGCGACCGTCGTGACATATGTGGTAGGCCTGGAAACGTAAAAAATATATATTTTTAGATGTTTGTTTGTGCAGAATAAACAATTTTTCTTTCTTTCTTTCTAGATGTTTAGAGGTACACGCCGAGGTTGCAGTTATTAGAATCGCACCGGAACGTCACAACGAAGGAATTACAAACGTATATGTATATTGCATTCCTAATGATGCAAGCTTTCATTGATTGTGATATTTTTCAGTTCTAATGAGATTTACGGCCGCCATATTTTCTTACGGTTTCTGAATAAGTGCCATACACCATATTATATACCACTTGCAAATCCAAAGAGGGGTAAAGTATCACTAGTGCGAGTTTTCCACCGTGCGAATATAAACCTGTTTCTTTTTCTCATCCGTTGAAAAGATCGATAACGGTTTCGTCTTATACAAAGGTGAGAGCTTTATTTAGAATATTTTTTTATTTTATGAATGTCTCGCAAAATAGAATATAAATCTTGCAAGAAGTTTTATGATGGGTACTTTCTAACGTCCAAGACTAGCTAAAAGCTACGCGAAATTGGTTCAAAGATACTTAACATCATCCGATGCTTCCTGTGTCCAAAAAGCAGGACTTTACAGAGAAATAATATTACATAAAAAAATGAATTTATGTGCCTTGAGGAAACCTTAATATTTTTATGAAGCAGGTAAAACATAAAACAAAATTTTACTCTACGAAACTGGCCAAGATTTTGAAGCAATTATTTGGGCAAACATTGTCGAAACGGACGGCATTTTTTCACGGAAAGCTTTAGTTGGAAAGTTATATTAATTTCAAGAGAATTATAACATGATTCTTATAATAACTTGAAGCCTTTGAGGTTATTGCGGGTACTACGACAATCTCGAAACTTATTCAATTTGGAGAAATTGGGCGCCCATTACGATTAGACTGGGCTGAAGTAACCATATAATTAAAAGTTTGAAGTTTGTTAATCGAGTAAAAATAAGGGGTTTGCTCGGTACCTAAACCTATAATTTATGTAAATTCTATACTATTTAACCTCTCAGGCCGGGCGACGCGATTTGAGCGTGAGCAATATTTGTACATATGTGTTATTATATAAATATTAAATTGTTATAACTATCAATTTAGGGAAGGAGCGAGACAACCCCAACACAAGTATTTATTAATAACTTACTGGGGCTGTTTCATTCACATTTGTAAATGTAACCGTTTGAGACACAATAAACATTTATTTTATTTTATTATTACGTTCTCGAAAACGGACCTAACGATTTCGATGAAAGTTGCATTAAAGGGGCAGAAAAATCTAGCTATTTCATATCGTAGTCACATCTGGGAAAATTCGTTAACTCGCAAAGCTCGGTCGCCCAAAGTTTAGAATAAATGGCTACCTTAGAATCATTATTCTAATAGTACTTCATGGCAGCATGGAATTAGTATGTACTATACATGGAATAGCAGTGAGTAAGAGCAGTGGTGGCCCAGTGCTTACGAGTTGTTGGTCGTGAGTTCGAACCCAAGCAGGCGCTTTACTTTGTGTAAATAATTTCATCACCACTGCTCTCAAAACGGTGAAGGAAAACATCGTGAGGAAACCGGCATGTCTTAGAACCAAAAATTCGAATATATGTGACATCTACCAACCCGCACTGGGCCCACGTGGTAGATTACGGCCTACTTCCTCTCACAGAGAGGAGGTCTGTGTCCCAGCAGTGGGAACATTAATAGGCTGATGATGTGATACATGGAATTAGTATGAGCTATCCTATACTATATGATATTAAATGTGCATTCTCTAGTTTCACCCAAGCAGAGCTCTGTCAAATAGGTATTTTATGTAAAACAAGCATCCTTATTTTAACATTGTGTGTATAAAAAGACTGTTTAGAAATTCTCAATGTAAAATATTGATAGTTCACTGGCATAACTCATGATTAAATAAATTAAATAAACAAAAATATCAATAAAATTTCCAATTCCGGATGCATTCGAACCTCATATTCCCAATTCTCAAAGCAATACACGGAGAGATTCTCAATCAACGAAGATCAAAATAATCTAGTACAAGTTAGAACGATATGGAATGTTATTGGAACCAGTGAATGATACTGAGTTGCGCACACAGATTGCAGAACCGAGAGCTACTGTATCTTGCATCATAAATCGGACGACAGCACATGGTCTCAATGAGAAAAGTTGAGATCGAATAAAGTGAACATACATTCTTGATCGAATATCTGGTTGGAGTGTATTGCTTAATACTGCTTTAGTTTCATGTGTTGTTTTGTTTATTTGAATAGTTGGCAAAATATGAATTTTGGAGAATGGATAGCAGACAGAAAGTTAATTGTATCATTATGAACTATGTAGATCTTTGTTGCCCTCATAGAGTAGTTTAATTAATCCTAAAACAGCATAAATTTGAATTCACGTGGAGAAAAAAGATATGTGAGGAAGTTAAATTGATTATAAATAGGGAAATATGTAACTTATCCTCTAAAAACTTATTGACATGCTAATGATTGACATTTTTTTAAATGAATGAACCTCTAAAATCTTTTTGCGCCTTTAATGATACACTTTTTTAAATAGTTGAGCTTCTTTTTAATTTTCTGACCCGTTGTCACAGTTGGTGGCAGTAACTCAGCAAGGGACCCCGACCAAACGAGTTAGGTTATTGCTAAAATACTTAATAGCCAAGTAACTGCGACTAACTTAGAAGCAGCGCTTGGAGGCGTCTTGCACGGCACCGCTCGTAACTTAATATTCTATAATAATCAAGGCCGTCTTATGGCAAGCCGGGACCCCTGAGCAAACAAGAATTTGGGGGCCCCAAATTCTTGTTTGCCCTTGGAAAGTAAAAAAAGTGAATGACAAAAAACATTTTTCTGTTATGATTTTATATTTACTATGGGTAAGATATTTAAATTAAAATGCTGCAATGGTTTTTTTCGGGATTTCTGGTCTGCAAAATCTTCTATTGTAATATTATAACCTCAGTAATTTTCTTGACGATATCACGTTCTATGGACATAATTGACAAATTTGTTAGTCGTTCTTTTAAAAATGTCATTCGTAATTAATTTTTTATTCCCTTTTTGTGAAAATGGAATCTCTCCCCTACAATTGGTAATCATCAAGTAAAGGGATATTCCGCGCTTCCGGGGGCCCCGTGTGGTGCGGGGCCCTGGGCACGGGCCCCCTGTGCCCTTATGGTAAAGACGTATATAATGTGTGATTAGTGACTAACCTGGCCACCCAAAGGCCTCTCACTTGACTTCACATGGCGTTTAGAAATATCTCTCAGGCATGCTGGTTTCCTCACGATAACGAGTTGCGACATAACGAACACAAAGACATTTTGTGAGCATACATATAACTTAAATATAAAATTCGTATCTAGGTTATGCATTGTGGATATGTGCACCCAGAATGAAAATAAGCTACTTGACTATACTCTACAGACAACGTTTTCTTCTCCAGAATTATTTTGAATAGGCTTCATATAAATCTCTGTGACTGTTGAAATTCTCATAAGAAAGGCCCACAGGAAACAATGCGTTGACATTAAACACACAAATGTATGATGCAAGACCTTTAAGTAAAGGTAGCTGCCAGTGAGCTTAGAATTAAAACAGATGTGATATCATAGTTATATAGGTATGCACTGAATTCCTTTAAAAAATAATTTTAAGTTATTTTAATTTTATTACATAAATTGTTAATGTTCAAAAAACGGGTGACGACACCGACTCCTGTAACACTAGTGCTACATAGCTCAGGAGTCAGGGCTTCAAATTAAAATGTAACACCTTTTTGGCACTGAAACGTGGTCGCTCACAATGGGCCTTATCAGAAGGCTAAAAGTTACCCAAAGAGTAATGGAGAGGGCTATGGTTGGAGTTTCTCTACGTGATCGAATCAGAAATGAAGTGATCCGCAGGAGAACCAAGGTAACCGACATAGCCTGAAGAATTGCCAAACTTAAGTGGTAATGGGCAGGACACATTGCTCGCAGAACAGATGACTGATGGGGCAGAACAGATGACCGATGGGGCAGAAAGGTTCTGGAGTGGCGGCCACGTACCGGAAGACGTAGCGTTAGAAGGCCTCCCACAAGATGGACCGATGACCTAGTAAAGGCCGCAGGAATCCGCTGGATGCGGGAAGCACAGAATCGATCGAAGTGGCGGTGCTTGGGGGAGGCCTATGTCCAGCAGTGGACGTCTTTCGGCTGATATGATGATACGGTGGTCCGGAATTCTTGGTGAGCCACTCGCGTTTGGTAGGTTTTTATTTTTATCGTCGTTAATAATACCCATCACTTTTGTAGAGTTTCGTCAGCTTATTTTTAATTGACCTTATATAAACACTTAGAAAATGAATGCTCTCTTCGCATATCGCCCTTGTTTCTACGATCCGAGACAGAGCATAACAAAAGATATTAGAGTAAATAACTTTACCCTTATGTTCATGTCGCTGTACCCTTTCATGACCCGTTTTTCAATGGTATCCCTATTAATTAGTGAGTATGTTTGAGTAGCATGTTCAAATGTTTTCTTTGAAATATTTAACATCGCTTTGTTTTCAAAAAACATTTAATCAGTCCGTACACACATGTTTTATTCATAGAATGCTTAGTAATAGGAGGAATTCTTATAATTATTCAAATAAAAATACGACTACTGAATAAAAAATAACTACTTAAGAGACTTTACTGCGCTTTTGCTGTTGTTAGCTAAAGCGCGATCACTTTCGGACTGCATAAAAAAGACTGGGGAGGCGCGATGACACAACGCTGGTTAATTTATTGCAAAATATGAAGCAATATTATCTATCTACGAAAATCAATTGTTTGGACTCAACAAATAAAACGCTATTAAGTTAAAATGTTGCTAGTAGAATAAATCTGATAAAAAATCAGAATGATTATGTATATTAATTATGGTTTTTAATCGTTAAAAGAAATGTTTTGAAGTATCTTCGTGATTTTGTCTATCGTATCAAATTATTTTTATTATTTTTTCAACACACTGTCTAACAGCATATTATTATATTCCTGAAGAATATCTTAACATATATTTTCTGATTTTGTTTACTGCAATGTAAACTGCATATCGTTTAGGCATTACAAAACTTGCGTTTGCGAAATGAAAAATGTTACACATGAAAAAGCAAGACCCGCTGGGGCCTTTGGCCCATCTCAAACAGATCCACAGTACTCCTCGTTTCATATCCACACAGTTTAATAACCAAGATTATTCCCACATTGAAAATTAAAGCTGAAGACACACCACACCACATTTTTTTTTTTTTCAGACATTTATAGTCCATAGTTTGTAGTTCACACATGCATACAACTAATTATATTCAAAACAGATAGAAACCCAAAATAAATTGTGATTAATTAAATTTAAATATGCAACAACTCAATAAAAATAATAATTAAGATTGAAAATGAAATGTCACGTCATAAATCTGAACCGTAACAATATCAATCTGCCTAGCATTTTCCTAATTATGTTGGGGTCGGCTTCCAGTCTAACCGGATGCAGCTGAATACTAGTACTTTACATCGAGCGACTGCCTATCTGACCTTCACAACCTAACTACTAGGTAGTACGATACCCCTTGGTAAGACTGCTTGTCAGACTTTTGGGCTTCTGACGACCCGTAACGACTGTCAAAGATCCAAGAATGACAGCCGGGACCAACGGCTTAAAGTGCTTTCTTTTAGCTTTCTCTCGACTCTATGTGTCTTGGTATATAAAGATTGTCACCCATCCACGGTCTGACCGCGGCAAAGGAAGCTCAACCTGATAAATCGACCCGTGCGGCTGTTACTACTTAGTCACGAACTGGATCAATATCCTATACATTATATTTCCAATCTATACCTCACGTAATCCCAAAACGATTGAGCAACACAATCTAAACGTCTAATAAGCTTCTGAAGCGATTTCAGCGATTCAAGATATTCAAGCGATGGAAGCGACACAGGTGATAGCTTTGTGCTGCCAAGTACTAGATTGACACTCGATTAGTTCAAGCTTCGGTTCATTTGATAATAGTATGCTTTAAGGATAATGTGAATAGAGATGCAGATGTTATTATTTTAATATGATTACATTAAGATAAATATTCGCTGTCTTATCGACATTCATACTCAAAACTTTCGTGAGGAAAGTTTTGAGTATGAATGTCGATGGCTATAAGAGTAGGGGAAGACTAAAGAAACGATGGATGGACTGTGTGAAAGATGATATGACTAGAAAAGGGGTGAATACCGAGATGACGACTAACAGAGAAGTATGGATAAGGGCAGGAGAATGATGATTCGCTGTCTTATTGTGAGATTCTTAAATCCAATTTGTTTATGTTGGAAATTGCAACTAACAATATTAAGTTAGGAAAGATAGTATTGACACATAACAAACTGTTTTTAGTGTTTCTATAATTCTTATTGCAGTAGATTATTTGGCTGTTAACATTGGTCTCCTTATTGGCGCTATGTTTGCCATGGCATTAGGTAATCCTGTGACCTCGAAAAAAAAATTATTACCATCTAAAAATACATTTGAAACTTAAATAACTTCACTCAAATCTAGAGCAAAGAAATAATAACCTCAATGAACTACACCAATTTTTCATACATTCGAATCTCAAACAGCAAACATAATTAAAGCAAAAATATCTAGGTACTTTATTTTTGGTACGTTTTCTAAAATTGAAACCTACCTAGATCGATTTATCGCCCCCGAAACCCCCTGCATACTGAATTTCATGAAAATCGTTGTAGCCGTTTCCGAGATTCAGATTATATATACGTATATATATTTTATTTTATTTTATTCTATTCGGGAAACTTACAGCTAACTTACACAGTGGTCTTAAACAATACAAAACTGAAGGAAATGGCCTTCAGTTTTGTATTGTTTACAAGTTTCCACAGATAAACACTAACAATAAAAATGAAAAAAGAATAACATATACATATTGATACAAGAATTGCTCGTTTAAAGGTATTAGATAGATAGATAAACTGCCAGGTGCCCAGTGTGCAATGTTCCTAATAACTCAGGACATACCATAAATCAGTCGAACTATTATCCACTGGATACAAAGCTTCAATCTCTACGCTATCCCATCTATCATTAGACTTAGTGTCATCTAAATGGGGGTTAATCCCATATATTCAAGCGTTTCTTCAATGGGAAATTCTATCTGAACCTGATGCTAACTTTGTCACAAATAAAGAACACTAAGGGGTTAAGATTATTCCTGGATATTCAAAATCCTACACGGTACACAGAAGAAGGAACGGTTCATACATGAAGGTTGTAAAAAGACACTTAATTAATCCCGAGAGTCGAGAGTGACATGCTCTTCGCGTGATTGCGATTATTTTTTGTTCTGTACCATACGTGGGCTCCAACTTGTTTATTCCCTTTTATTACTTTGTTATAACTAAACTGGCGGGTCGAATTTTACGCTTATAGGAAGAATGATCCATATTGGCTGAGCTGAGTGGAAAAGAAAAATTTTACCCTGCAGTGGGACAATATGGGTTAATTATTTTTAGGCAGTGTATAGAGTGCCACCATTGGCACTCTATCCCTATCGGATAAAGTGCCACTACAGGCACCCTAGTAACACCGCCTCGGCCCGGCTCAAGTGCCGCAAGCATTGGATTGTCATTGTCACTGTCACTAAGTCACGTCACTTGGTATTTTGTTTGATTGTCGAGGTTAGATCGCTGTAAAACACCACATTCCCAAAACATTACATTCTCTTGTGCCTAAACGGACCCTGGCACTTCGCCGGCCGCTACCGCGGCACCGCTCGCTACGCTCGCTCGGCTCGTGCGTTGTGTGGTCACAGTTCTAACCTAACCTAACCTAAATAACAAGTGACAGTGACAATGCAACGCTCACGGCACCCTAGCCGGGCCGAGGCAGTGACACTAGAGTGCCACAAGAAACTCGCGGCACTCTATACACTTCGTTATTTTTATAACGTTTTTGTTTTTACATATCTCGGAACCACGGGGTCCCGGTCTTTTGGAACGCGTACCAGGGGCCGAAGCCAACTTGCAGAGGCCCTTTAGACAATTTTAAATGAAATGAGGCACCAATCGACGATTACCCCTTTATACACTATGCAAGTGCACCCAAGGACAACCCCCGGTCGGTGCAGGACTATTGCAGGAAATGGAAGCAAAAAATATTGAGCTATGGGTTTGGGTGGCTATAGTGGATTGGTTGCCTAGAACTATGGAAGATCTATGTCCCGTGCCTGATCAATGTTATGGTATACACGGATAAAATGGCAGGGGGTGACTTGCACACTCAATAATGGGCCCCCGAAAACTGTCGCTAGCTCAAAGTGACGTAGCGACAAGGGGCAACCTGTCCTGAGGTGGTTGAGGAGGAACGTATTTTAGAACAATCCCAGAGTCCGGAAGATGGTCAAGATCCCTACGAGCACTTACTGGAATACTTCCTTCCTCCGATCACGTTTGCTCTTGTGAATCTCCACACAAACCGGCCAATGAAGGCACGAATGAGGTGGGAGCTCTGTTCCTTGTCAGTGTTCACTCCAGCCGGCCAATAAAGGCAAGCCAGAAGTGAGGAACAAGTTTTTTCCCGAGAGATAATCCCGTGGGGTCGCTACTACCCAACAGCTCGCCACATGGCTGCCCTGCAGTTTTTTGTATCTCTCTTGGTCTGGCTCCTCATCCTAGACCTGTTCCGGCAAAGTAAACTCTACCAGCACAGACCAAGAACAGAAAGACAAGTAGGTAGAGTTTGGAGCGCGCAAGTTCCACCACGACGTCAACGTAGAGATACGGCGGTGGGGTTATTATTATTACTAGCTGTTACCCGCGACTTCGTCCGCGATGATGTCTATACATAAACTTTATTTGCATAGCTGCCAGTGAGACTCCAGTCGAAAAGCCGTTTCGGAGATTAGCCGGAACAAACAAACAGGTTTTTTTTGATACAACAAAACACAAAAAAACCTGTCTGTATATATGAAAGTATATACTTTCATATGCATTTAGTAAAAAGCTATTATTTTGAAATTACAAACAAACACTTCAATTTTATTTATTTGTATAGATGTATAGATAACTAAACGTTAATACCCCCTGTAACGTAAGCACCGGTTATTAATATCAAAAATTATACGGCGTTACCCGGCCATATTTTTTTCTTAATGTTACTTGGTGTGATGTTAGAATGCGTAGATGACGGCTATGTGATGGGTCTTTTTTACATCGTGTATTTACAGCCTCCACATCCCACTAGTAAATATCGATACGTAATGTGAAGGCACGTCCGGCGCCAGCATACTAATTACTGGCATAACACGGATTAATATAATTTGATATTATTTAATTTTGGTACAACTCATATAACCTAAACAAAAACACAATATACAGAGTTTTGAGTATTTTAAAGACAGATTGAGTGGCGCAACACAAGAGCGTACGATACAAGAGAAGAAGAAAGCAAGTATCTAGGGTGTAATGGATGCAGAAAGAAAAGGAAATGTGTGTCGTGGACTCGTGGCTTAACTTGGAAATTATTATCGACGAATTGATCCTTTGACATAAGACAGCTGTCAAATTTTACAGATAGTGTCAGACAGTCAACTGAACTCAATAATCCCGGCTTGGACCATGAGGTATTATTGTACATAATACCTCAATGGCTTGGAGAGACAAATAAATTCTCTAATGCGCTTTGCGATGGCCACTCACAGATACAGAACTGCAACATCTCTTTAATGAATTTACTAAAGAAATATGGGGTCGCAACTGTGAAGCGCATTTTAATTCTCTGCTCTGTAAGCATTTTACTATAAAATATATGAAAAGAAGTGAATTAAAAACTCTTTTTTTACCGTGATAAATAACGAAATGAAAATGGTAAATTGCTGTATTTATTCTCTTTGTGTCCGTGTCGAAATAATGCTATTATTGCTCGGCAATCATAATCAAACTATCATCAATTGTTCCGATACATTGCCTGCAGGCTCCAATTAAGGTTTATTGAATGATGTTCCAACTCAGAGTGTATTATTTATCATTGTTATGATTTTAGGTAGCGTTAAGTTCAGCCTAAATTAATAATGTAGTTAGTAATATGCTTATTTTCCTTCATGAATAAATGTTTCAACAGTTTTTGCCTTATTCAGAAAATTCGTCGGAAAGTTTGACCCTAGAGATTAACGGCTACAACTTGCAATATTTTTGAAAACTGGGAGTTTTAAGTAATTCCCGGAATACTTCGTTTATAGAGCTCAGAAAACAAGTAGTGTTTGCGTTGTATAGAATATGCATTTTTTTAAACTAGTGTCTAGTTTCTATTCGTAAAACAAAACAAAACAAAAATAGAATACTGGCGATGATGATTAACGGTTATTTTACTCCAATACCAATTTTTTTTTTATTTTGAACTATTTGTAAGATTTCCTTGAGCTCATGCACTCAGAGAAACCAATGATTCAATGCTACACTTTGTAATTTAGATCAACAACCTTTCTGATGTAGGTGCTCGTTCATCCAATATATACTGCTATATAATATGTAGATGAAATATTAACGATAACGATAAAAACTTATCTGAGACGGACAAAAAAAAAAAAAGACGTGTGGCACTCGGGGACTGCCGCGGCAAAGCTATTGCATAGCATTTTTTATCAACTTATGCAATTGTAAAATATTAACCCGAATACAAGAAATAGCAATGATGACATTGACAGGAACTGTTATTCACATTTATAGTTTTTAAAACTTGACACAACGTAATGGGAACATCAAACTAATAAAAAGGTTTTAATTTAACTATTAATAGTCAAGGATCATTCGTCTAAGTAAATTTGAACTTTGTTAAATTGTCAAGCAGTTAAACATAATTTTCAATACAAAACACTCTCCTTAGGTTCAGGTATTTTCGTTACGGAATTTCTGGATTAGGTCTCCACGCTCAAGGCCCGCGATAGAAGCTATGCAATAGCTTAAAACTTATAAATAACCCGTTGAAAGGAACAACGGGTCACATAAAAGATATTTTTTTTTAATTTTCAGGTCAGATCCTTAAAAATACTACATAAAATAGTTACCTGGCATCCAGTCTCCACATTGGCATACATGCCAGGTCTGACTGGTACATGATGGCATGAGAAGCTGGTCTCTGGCACGCTGTGGTATATCGGGAAGTCAACTCCTGGCGTGCCGGGGACATTGCGGAGGTCCTGTGGCTTCTCGTGCTCACGGAGCGGCTTAGGGCGAACCACGGCTTGTTCGTAGTGAGTTTCATAGGGGTCGTATTGCTGGAACAAATGAATTTGGTAAGTAAGTATTTTAGAAGAACTCGGGAATGGGGAGGCCTTTGCCTAGCTGTAGGATAGTTCGCTAGTGATATTAGATTATGTAAATACGAGGTACAGATATTTATTTATCAAAGCTTTGTGCAAAAGTAAATATATGGAAGGTGAAACATAATCATAGCTCAAAAATACCTAAATATATTATAATTAATGTAACCACAATTTGATACCGAACAAATAAATCATCATGGAATTACACCTCGACATCATCGGTATTTCAAATTGATGTTTAGAGACTAACACAACAGCACTATTTGAATTTCCATGAAATTATTTGATTTGTTATTGGGGGCATAAACTTGAATAGCTTTACGAATATCATAACTGTTTCGTAGAATTTGGTTACAAAAAGTAAAATCAACTCTAGTTTTGTGTGAAACAGCGTTTGACCGAATATCCATACAATACTAAAGTCTGTCGGTCTGTTACCTTTTCCCACCATAACGGCTGAATGGACGATGATGACGATACACACAGGTAAACCATGGCCTGAGTTAGGCTACAGCATACTTTTTATCCCGGTAATATGTTTCCGTGGGATAATTTCCGACCCCCACGCGCGCAAAGCCGCGGGCAAAAGCTAGTCACTCTATAAATCTACTAGTCATTTTCTTTTATTGTTGACATAAAATACACAGTACACGACTCCATCGTCTGACTGCACTGTTACGCAGTTAATCAATTTAACGGCTCGGACTTTATTAGAGTGCACAGTGGCACATTACTTGGAAGGAGTGTAAAATGTAACATTTTTAAAACTGTAACTACTGAAGTTAGAAATACGAAACAGGTGATGGTGACACGAGAAGAAGGAGAATAACAAGAATCCTAGCGTAAGATTATTATTTTGATACTAACTGTAAAGATAAAGATCATTTATGTATCCAAAACATGAGTTTATATACTTAAACATGGCATGCAACTAAATCATATCACAGTCATGTTTTGCCTTAACGGCGTACAAATATATGTAAGTAAGTAGGGTATTTATAACATTTAATCAAATAATTATAAAATCCATTATTCAAATAATTAACAGTCCAAATTAGAATTTAATTTATTTTTATTTTTTTATAAGTATAATAATTTATATACAGACTTAAAAATAATAGTAATAATATGTACAAGTATATAAATAAAATCTGTCAAGTGCGAGTCGGACTCGCACACGAAGGGTTCCATACCATGTCGTACAAGATTTAACACTATGAATTTTTGTAATACTTTCGTAAAGGTAACAACAGAGGCGCTATAAAAAAACAAAGATTTGTAAAGAAATTGTCTAATTTTAATGAAAAAATGTTGTTGTGTTAAAATATAGGTGTAGGAGTAGGTATATTTCATTTATTTTAAGAGAAAAATATTAAGTTAACTTTATCCAGTAACATGCATTAACTAAAGTCAAAGTTATTTATTTGCTACTAACATAGTATTAGTAGATATAAATAGGTATATATGGTAGGTAAGCAGGTAGATATGTAGGGTAGGTAGGGTAGGTTAGGTACCTACCTACCCTGGTAAGAAGGGTATGGTAGGTAGGTAGGTTAGGTAATTAGTGCTAACCGTGCGAAGCCAGGCCGGGTAAAGCTAGTTACTTATAAATAAAAGGATTTCTCTTGCTACATCAGACTTTATTGTACAAAATAGAATGTAAGTAGTACGCCAAATTTTAATTATAACTGTGCGTTTGCACTGGTGAAACATTCACAACAAAACATGTTGGAATCTCTATTTTCTGTCAATTTTTCATACAATGTTTGACAGGAACTAGAGATTTCAACATGTTTTGTCGTGATGTTTCGCCAGTGCAAACGCACGGGTCAATACAGGTATTTATTTACGTTATTTTTGATAGTCATACAGAAATCTATTATTTCTTACTTATTATTTTTACACATCCCATCGGACTATGAGAGTGAGGGAAGAGAGAGTGCACTCGTGTCTGCGCACACACTTATGCACTATAATATCTCCCGCGCCGAAGGCCAGTCTCCGTTGAGATTGGCCGCCGTGACCGAATATTTTTACACCAATAATTTTTCTCAATATGAAATTGTATCCACAACGGTTTAAGGTAGCTGAATAGTACACTGTATGTCCCAACATTCATTTCAATGTTACTGAATATATTGTCTATTGGCGTGTAGTTTTAACATGAGGTACGTACACACATCAACACCGTCTAGGGATACTTTGAAAAAAGTCGATAAAGTTCTTAAACTCAAAAAATACTGGCCGGTTTTAAAATCTTGTGAAGAAAGTTTATTTTGTAGACCTTTTTGGATGATCGAAATTTAAATGATCGAAATAGTATATACTGCTATGATAGTAGGTACTTACTAATTCCATGTCATTACTCCGACTATTAAATAGTTATCTGTGAAATTTATATCGCATAATATTAGCATGAAATACAAAATATTTTTTTAAGTTGCAGAAAATCGCGTATATTATATAAAAATACGTTATGAATCGGCGTTTTTAGTATTTGTTGATTATAAACAGTATATGTTACATGATACACACAAGTTTCAAATTCCTAATTTGTTTAGTTGTTGAGATAGAGCTCGTACAAAAATGGTCTAAAACAGACAACTTCTACGGCCCCCTAATTCATAATTTTTGAAGATAAAAACAA
Organism: Conistra vaccinii; assembly: GCA_948150665.1. Classification (NCBI taxonomy): domain Eukaryota; kingdom Metazoa; phylum Arthropoda; class Insecta; order Lepidoptera; family Noctuidae; genus Conistra; species Conistra vaccinii. The sequence continues at coordinate 4,523,921 of OX411324.1, forward strand.
ATAAAAATTATATTTATTCTCTACTCGATGAGCTCTAGAAAATGATACCCCACATGCCAGGGTCATATTTTTTTTTTTTTCAAAATTTTATTTTATTGTACGGCGAACCCCCTTTAATTTTTAATTTTATTATTTGTTGCTCTTGCGGCAATAGAAATGCTCAATCTGTGAAATTTTCAACTGCCTACTTATTACGGTTCATGAGATAGAGCTCGCTGACAGACAGACGGACAGCGGAGGCTTATGAATAGGGTTCCGTTTGTCACCCTTCGGGTACGGAACCCTAAAAAGGGGGGGAACAATTATTAGGGCATCAAAAAATTCGTCTGCATCGCTGTCAACAGCAAAAGTGCCCAAATTATTTAAAAAAAAGAATGTACTGCAGAATAGTTTTAAGTTTTCTTTACAAACACTGTGTAGTGTGGGTTCTCCGTGGTCTGAATTGGTCTGAGTTAAAGAATGAATGAATTATAATTCCTTTATTAATTGTTTACAAGTATTTATTTCATTTTTAAATAGTTGAATAAAAAGTATAAAAAACTGTGGTCTGCTGGTGTAGGAAGCATGGTTTTTGCCTAGTTTGGGACCAAAATTTTATTGTAAAGCGTAAGCTGAAGGAACATTACATCAACTCGATTATAACATAACTTTTAATAGCGCGTTGATCAAATCTCAGGCCATTACTTGGCGGTTGCTAGGCAACTTACGGACATCAAGTCAAAGGTTGGAAATATTTAGTTAAAGATATTATATTTTTGTTAGTATTTTATTAATTATAATGAAACTACTTTGAATAAAAGAGCCATTTTCAATAGGGTTCCTTCTACGGCTAAAACAAATGTATAAAAAAAAATGACTTAATTAATTGATTTTATCGCAAGCTACAATGTTTTCAGGGTTCATAAATTTTTTTTCAACTATTTTTATGCTTTTTCCATTTTTGCTGCATTAAATCAATTGTTAAAAAGTACAGTATTAATCTCCATTTAATCATCTATACAATGGTATAAAAATTAAGTAGGTTCTGTGTACTAGCAGGAGTGTAACAATAAAAACAGTTACAGAAATGGGGCAAAAAAAAAATTTCTATCGTAGAGCACACTCTAATGCTTCGCATTACGAGTCGTGCAATAATTGTAATGTTGATTCGTATGATTTCACTTTATACGAACGGGTTCGCCCGCGTGGATCCTATTCCTTTTCTAAAATAAAACGTATTTTTCTAAAACAGTAGCCTAAGTTACTCCTTATAACATTAGCGCTATCTGCCAGAGAAAGTCCCGTCGGTCCAGCCGTTTCGGAGATTAGCCGGACCAAACAGACAGACCACAAAAAAAAAATCGGTATAAGTACCGTATAGACTGTCATAATATTATAATCTGTTAAAAAGTAAAAAGCTGTTATTTTCACATTACAAACAGACACATCAATTTTTTTTTTTTTTGTGTATGTACCTATGTATAGATTACATTGGAAGATATACAAATGACACTGCTTGAAGTTGGTTGAAAATTATAAAATGCCTAATATGGTATGGAAGTTCGAAAGTAGATAGATATAGATATAGTATATGACGGCAGTCATCAGTATATTTTTGTAACTTTTTTGCATTTTTCCCGCGTCCAATAAAAGTAGGTGGAACATGGAAAATTTAAAATTTCAAGTCCATCAAGTTACTTTAGGAAAGCGTATAAAACACTTTTATAACATTTCAAATGTAGCCTGAAATTAAACAAGTTTCAGACTTATTTATATTCCCGTCCAGATGTCAAGAGTTTGATAGGAACGAAATTAAAGTCCACTCACCAAGTTGCACGTTATGTGTTATGTAAATAACTGTAAATAAGTATGCTATACTTAGACACGAACCCACGAACGACCCTGACTCTTTGATTTGAGGAAATAATTGTATGGTTTCTTTTCTTTACACATTTTCTATTAAGATGTTATAAGTACCTACCAGTCTTGATACGACGACTCTGTTAAGTTAAACAATAAACATACATAAAAACCTTAGTTTTTAGGGTTCCGTACCCGTAACCGAAAGGTACCAAATAAATGGGACCCTATTACTAAACCTACGCTGTCAGCCCGTCTCTCTATCAGCGGGCTGTATCTCATGAACCGTAATAGGTAGATAGTTGAAATTTTCACAGATTGTGTATTTCTATTGCCGGTATTACAGCAAATAAAATAAAGACGTGTGTTTTTCGGTGGTACGGAACCTTTCAAGTGCGAGTCCGACTCGCACTTGGCCAGTTTTTTCAGAATCAGAATCAATTTTTGTTTCTTTCTTAGTCCAGTTTTACCGTTGGACAAAATAACCAATTTTTGTTTCTTTATTAGTCCAATTTTATCGTTGTATAAGAGCGTCCATCCAAAAAGTTGGCAACGTCGCAAATAGCTGTCAAAATAAATAATTACTTGTTTTGAGACTGCCCACTTTCTGTATTTTGCTCGCCTAGGTTAGCCTGCGTTAGCCTTTTTAGGTCCTAAACCCAATACTCAAATTGTCTCAAACAAATAATATACCCGACAATTAAACCACAGTCGAATGCTATAGGTACCACGACTTTCTACAAGTCAACGAGATTAATTACAGAGAACAAATCGTAAGTCACATTACATAAGGCAATAAGTCAAGAGCTGTAGAGGTAATATCAATGGCCGACCCTGACACCGTTACAGTTTTTTACGCGCACCTTTCTACACACACTGTACCTATGTAAGTAAGTGTATCGTTGTTCTTACATAAGGAGTTCAGGTTTACGGCTATAGTTATTGAGTTTTGAACTGTTAAGTAAGCGGTGTTATTGAGGCCGTCAGCGAAAGTTTGGTAAATACTTTTGGGTGTAATATAATATTAGCTTGTAATGTGGAGTCATAAATGCTATCTGCTCAAAATCATGCGTGCTTCATGAACGTTAGCAGAGATAGCACCGGTATTCGATTCCAATTAATAAAGGCAATGGCTCTAAGACACAAATCACTGACGTCAAGTCAAGTGGGACTGAGCCGGACATGTTTGCCGTATGTCGGATGCATTGTGGGCTAAAACCACCATAGCATGGGATCCTGAAAACGGTCAGCGGCATCGTGGAAGACCCAGGCGTAGATGGCGGGACGAACTTGACGCTTATAGGAGGGATTGGTCAATATTGACTCAGGATCGAGTTGGGTGGAAAAAGGCGAGGGAGGCCTTTGCTCTGAAGTGGGATAATACGGGATAGTAATAATAATTAATAATGTCTTTTTGTCATGAAAATTATCCCTTCATGATTGCAGATAATTATATCTATTTATCCACTATTTTTCTATAGTTAACAACACCAATTACATCGAAATCATAATAAAACCAATGAAAACATCAATCAACCAGCAACAGTCAACCGATCAACCAAATACCTAATAATTATCACTACCGTCGGTAAATAAATCATAATCTAAATAGAGTTGCGTTAATTTCGCCACAATTCCGCGCCCGCGCAGCCGGTAGCCGGTGAGAGGGGATCGCACGCATGCGCCGTCTTGTCACGGACGCCCGGAGTTGCGCAGTAGCACCGAAAGTGCAACCGACTTGCTCGAATGAACTAGGTATTAGCAAGAACTGTAGTTTTGCTAAAATTTGAGACCTAACAGGAAACTTTACAACTTTAAAATTATTATTTAAATGTTTGACAAAAAGCAGGTTTTTTTTAAGGGTTTGATTAGAGCTTCTTTCAATGTCACTCCGTTTTTATATATGTCACAAGATATAGGTAAAGTTCTCTTTTCATACGATTAAAGGCAATAAGGACACTTATCAAAAGGGTACAAAAAATACGACGATACACCGTATCAACTCGACCCATTCGGTATTATTTGTATGAAACTCCCTACTGCAACGTACACTAATCGGAATCGTAACGTAATCGCCTCGCCTCGGGACAAGCTTACAAACTGCGGCAATACGGTGACGATCGCTTTTCGAGTTGATATGTGTGCTATGATGACCATAAGTCGGTTAAAGCATGGAACCGAAAAGTATGGGAAGACTTATACCCAGCAGTGGCTGATTCTGGGTTGAAAATGATGATAATGATGTCTGTTAAACCCCTTTCTTTAAAAAAAACAACGGGTTGCACTCCGGGAGTGCCGGCAGAAGTGAAAACTTGAACATTAACGGTTTGCATTTTTAAATATTTTGGAATGGTTAGGGAATAATTTCGTACGAATTGATTTATTTATCAGTATAAAAGTACTATAATTTATATGGTTAAATACAATATTCATTAGTAGTAGTAGTATATTTATTAATTTTCAAAACATAGTCTAACAAAAATAAACAATTTATTTAAACACTTTTCATGAAGTATGTTTTGACTGCTTTTTTTTACCCATCAATATGGGTAAAATTTCTTACCTCGCAATCTTTACGTAATGTCAAAGACTATTTATTTTGATATTTACTTGGTCGGTTGCTAGACAACAGATCTTACGATCACGTACTGACGCGAGTTTAAAATTTTTTACCCATCCCAAAAAAAGCGCACCACGCCGCTAAAGAAGTTCACTTCAAAAATTGTAATAGTCCTATCAATCATCGCGAAGAGGACTATCAACAGAGGAGGAGGAGGCTCAACACACCTACAAAATTCTGTAACTCAACCCACATACAACCCCACCGTAACTATTTTTCACACGACCGTAACGAATAAGGTCCTGTAAAGGCTACCGTTATCAGATCGCCATATTATTGCCCTTGTACAGTAAAAGAATAAATAGCCCGTCTAAATAGCCCCATTTGTGAAGTAGACATTGTTTTTATTTTTATTGCGCAGCTTAATAGTATGTGTACTATGTTAATTAACAGTAATGAAGGGAGTAAAAAAGTCATTAATGTTTTTGTACGAAGAAAACTTTTTTTTTTTTTGGGACGGGTTTGAAGTTTTTGGTGGTTACAAGGCTTTTAGGTACTTTTCTTGTCCTCTTGGAGTTTTTCCAGACCATGCTAGAGATAAATATAGTCCTAGCTTATCTACTTATTTTCTAGAATTAGAAACAGTATCAATACCATTTTGACTATGTTCAATGAGATTGGAATTTCCGCTTTGCAACCTCATCAATTTGTATCTGTAATATATAAAATATATAGAAACCAGTCAAAAAAATATTGTAGACTATCTCTTTACGGTCGTTTGCCTCTGCTTAAAGCCTGGAGTATATATGCTATACAAAATGCGTTCCTGACACCGATCAGTTGGACAGTTTCTAGTAGTAATAAGGATCAAATTAGCAACACACATATTCCTTAGTATGAAATTGACAGTTGTAAAGAACGCATGCTATACACGGCCAGACTGTAGTAGCATAAAAGCATACGAATTTCGAGCAGATGCTACCTACTAGCACACACAATAAGCATTGTGTCAACGAAGAAGATATATTATGATCATTGTACATACACGGAAAGCATGCTATTAAAAAGCATGCTACTTGCTAGCAATCAAGGATATGACATGTATACCAGGCTTTATACCTATCTTCTAAAGTTATATGTGGCTCGCGAAAAAAATAACATTTCTTAGCTAACTGTAGGTGTCGCAAAAGGCCTCTAAAGGCTAAAGTCAAGACGTGGGTCAGCAATGACTCCCTGTCTGCTAATAACAATAATAAAGTATGCGAAACGTGATATTCACGGCAATTTGACCTTTCATGTTAGAGGTCACTAAGGAGCCCAAGTTGAACAGCTAAAAGAAAGAAAGTTGGCAATGGAAGCTTGCACGCTGATAAATGTCAAACTACCATTATAAGACCATTATCATCATGATTTCAAAACATACAAACACTGCAGTTTAACAGTGTGTATCCTTACAAAATACGGACATTTTAATAGTCTGAATGTAATGTTTTGAAATTTTGTTATTTTATTTATTATTAAATAGCTGTCAAATATTTACCTGTTTTGATTAATTTGGCAATATTACTGTATGGAAATAAAAAATGTGGCTAACTAGCGAACTACGACTTGATTATGAAATGCAATAATTAATATCGAAACACCGAATATTTAGTTATAGGTGTAAAAAAAGTATTCGAAAACTTTCCAATTTTTTTACGACTAAAACGGTTGCAACATAAAATTCAACGTCATAATTGCAATTAATTATTCATATTCTAGTTCGCTAGTTCGCCAAATGTTTTATTTCCATACAGTAATATTGCCAAATTAATCAAAACAGTGAAATATTTGACATCTATTTGCGACGATGCAAACTTTTAGAATAAACGTTTTTAACTAAATCTACATTAATATTCCTCTAAGGTTACAAAATAGGTTTTTACTAGACAAACAACCTCTTACTAGAAAATTTTGCAATGCTCAGAACTCAGCAATTCCTAGGTAACAAATTCTGGTATTAGACAGAAATTATGTCGTAATTGCGTCATTCTCCTTTGAGTTATTAGGTCTCGGTGTAAGGCTCTCGTAAATACCTAAATAGACTTTACTAGAAGCCTTATTTAATATAATAAAGTTTTCTAGGTCTAATTAGTTCGCTAGAGGGCAGAATTTTATCTGATGTAGTGATGTTAATTGCCTACGGCTTTAATGTTGTTACCGTGAGGTAGTTGCTACGTTATATTGATATTAGTTTTAAGTAGGCATTTTATTTTATAACTTACTTGCACCCTAATTGTGTAACACACGATCAATCACAGTCTGAATAATTTTGAAGGATTATGCTAATCCATTGCTTCATCGGTTTGAAAAAAGACAATGACCAAATTAGTATGAAGACTGGTGCGTTTTGTTTTTTTGGCGGCCGTCGACCCAATAAGAAAAAAACGGTGCAGAAGAATATTATGAATGAATTATTGTATGGGGTCTCATATCGAAAACTCAGTCCGGACTGAGTTATATCAGTTTAAAGATTAACTATTATTTTCATATTATTATGGAATAATTCTTATTACAAAGCATATTTTTGACCTTCCCAAGCGAAATTCACTATTTAGTTATTACTTAAATCTTCAAATACATGTATATATACATATATATTTTATTTATGTATTGGTTAGAAACAATAAAACCGGTCATTGGTGAATGTTTTATTTGAATTATAACATATTACAAGATTACAAGATATAATAAATATAAAAAACAAAATAATAATAATAAAAAATAACGCGTTTACCGCCGGCTGGTAGCTTGGACCCTGTTCCCTATACCGGTGGGCTACTATTTTTTATATTTTTAAATGTTTTTGTTTCCTATTTGTTTTTAATATTTAAAAATGTAATAGATAAGTATGTATATGAAATAAAGGATAAGTATAACGCGTTTAATATATATTATATTTGTTTTATGTTTTTATTATTATTTCCTTTATTTCACTATATACATATTAATAACATTTTTAAATATTTGAATATAAAAAAAATATAAAAACATTTAAAAATGTAAAAAATTGGATCCAGCTGCCCAACGAGAGCTTCCTTAGGTGATGGTCGAGGCTCTTGGTAATTAGCCGTTGGCTGATACGACTATCGGCACAATGATTGCTCACAGAGCTACCTATATTTCAAGCAATAACCGCAGGACACACGGAACTAAATAGTTTTCCAACTCTTATCACGGATGACCTTATTTTATATGCTCTTGGTACTTATCAGATAAAACAAGCTAGAAGCTATTATGGTGAGCATGGTGGTGGTGGATCGAGTAGAGCGGCGCACAATGATCATTGACATAACGGTCCCTCGCGACAACCTCGCGATAGTATCAAGTATCTTGAATTGGCAACCTCGCGAGCCAAGTCAAGATACTTGATACTACACTACACCACCACTATATCAGATTTATTGTCAACAATAGTCCTGTCAGTGATGACGGAACGATCCCAGTACAATGTGATTTTTCCATTTTCGAGAACTGGGTCGGGCACATACTTGTACGGTAATTACGATTCCACAAGGCTGTATTTCAGAGCAAGTTGCTGGTGGATAATCCTGGCTACAACGTTGTGTCTATGCAAATACTCTTCGTTAGCTAGACGATGTTGGGATCAGCTTCCGGTCTAACCAGATGCAGCTGAATACCAGCATTTTACATGGAGCGACTGCCTATCTGACCTCCACAAGTCCACAACCTAGTAACGATACCCCTTGGTAAGACTGGTCAGATTTTCGGGCTTCTGACGACCCGTAATTACTGTCAAAGATACACGAATGACAGCCGAGACCAACGATTTAACTGGCTTTCCCAGGCACGGAGGAGTCTCTCTATATAAAGAGATACCCCTTGGTAAGACTGGTCAGATTTTCGGGCTTCTGACGACCCGTAATGACTGTCAAAGATACACGAATGACAGCCAAGACCAACGATTTAACTGGCTTTCCCAGGCACGGAGGAGTCTCGCTATATAAAGATGGTGACCCATCCACGGACCAACCCCGGCAAGCGTAGCTTAACCTGATGGAACGACCCATGCTGTTATTACTTAGCCACGAGTTCCTTCAACGTTAAAACTAACTTCAAGTGCTAATTATTGAATTATTTACAATAGTATTTTTTTCCTATAAACACCTATATCTCAGTTTGGACTGAGTTTATGATATAAGACCCCATATAATGATTAATTTGTTATGTTCTTCTGCATCACTTTTTTCATATCCTATCGATAGCCGCCAAAAAAGCAAAAGGCATATTTACAATAATCTTGTTTTTCCTTTTAACACTCATATCTCAGTTCGGACTGAGTTTATGATATAAGACCCCATACAATAATTTATTTGTTATGTTATTTTGCATCACTTTATTCATATCTTATCGACAGCCGCCAAAAAACAAAAGGCATATTTACAATAGTAGGTATTGTTTTTCCTTTTAACACCCATATCTCAGTTCGGACTGAGTTTATGATATAAGACCCCATATAATAATTTATTTGTTATGTTATTCTGCATCACTTTTTTCATATCCTATCGACAGCCGCCAAAAAACAAAAGGCATATTTACAGTAGTATTGTTTTTCCTTTTATCACCCATATCTCAGTTCGGACTGAGTTTATGATATAAGACCCCATACAATAATTTATTTGTTATGTTATTCTGCATAATTTTTTTCATATCCTATCGACAGCCGCCAAAAAAACAAAAGGCACCACTTTTACGCAATGGCCTTTGTCTGCTCAACAACGTAATGAATGTTGTTGAACTGTCAAAATTAAATTGATTGTGATTGATCATGTGTTACGCAATTAGGGTGCAAAACGTATACGTTTATTATAATTTGGATAAAAAAATTGAGTGGGTAGGTAATAAAGCTTATAAACTGAATTTCAACAAACCGTAATGCGACAACATTTTTTTCGACAATAACGCCGACATGATTTTATTTCAACAATACTTTAGTTCGAAATACTCAGACAAAGCGTTAAACCTTCTAATTATTTAGAATCACGATAAGTTACTTAATTAAATATGCCAAAATTTTGTCAGTAGAGAACTTACCGTCTATACTACGCTACATAAACCGCTACATACCAGGTAATTGTATAGTGATCAAATGAATTCAAAATAATTAGTGCCATTTTCAATAATGAAACTGATCGCGATTAGCACATTAAACTGCGTTCAAGAGCTATCAGTGTTAATATTCCGCAACAATGATAACACTGACAATTCTTGAACGCGGCTTAGATGTGCTGATCGCGTTCAGTTTTAATGGCGAAATTCGCCCTAAGTGTCAATATCACTAATCAAACTGATCTCGATTAGCACATTGAAACCGCGTTCAAGAGCTGTCAGTTTCAATATTCCACAACAATAATGACACTGACAGATGTGCTAAACGCGTTCAGTTTTAATGGTAAATTACGTACGCCCTTAGACGATCGTCAGTCCCTAGCTCTCACTTCACAACTCCACAATTTAACTTCATAAAGTCACATTAAAACGAAATATACATAGATCCAGTACAGCATTATTAAAAAGTATATTAAAGATATGAAATGAGTGAAAAGAAAAAAATGTAACAATTATAAAAGTGATTTCATTCTCTGACGGCTACAGAGTCCCCTAGGAGTTCGCCGAGGACTTTGCTATTTTTTATTACTTATTCAGATATTTTAAAACGTGCTCTCCATCCAGCGTTTAATTTCAAACTTGTGAGAATAAGAACTTTCTTCTTAAAGATTTTATTACTATGAATTATAATTTTATAATATCAGATTTTAATCCATTCTTTTAGGGTGCCGTATGTCATTTTGTCTATATTTTTATCGCATGTTATTAAAATCTAAAATTAATACCTACATAAATACAAAAACTTCACTAAGACTTTTCATATTCATATTCATGTATTTGCTTTCGATATTCCTTATACAAGAGGTTACATAAGGCTTGAAGCTAGGTACAAAAATATGGACCCTGTAAGGGCACAGCATAAGGATAAAAATAATTAAGAGATGATGAGATTTTCAAATAAAAATGAAGGTAAGAAGGTAAAGGCTTATTCGAATAAATTAATCATTCTCCATGACACAATCAGTTACTGGACTAAACTTCGTTTATCTAGAAAAAAAAAGAAAGAAAGAAAAACTATTTATTGAGACAAACACAGGAGGAGATCACAAACTAAACTAAGACACATTGAGACATAAATAAAAAAATTAAAAATGTAATGTTTTTTGTCTATTTATTTATTTTAGGAAGCAGTGGTGGCCTAGTGGTACCGTGACTTACGAGTTGTTAGGTCGTAGGTTTAGGCTGCCTGTCCACCGGAGCGGAGAGGAGAGGAGAGGAGCGGAGATGTGTCAATATTAACCAATAGAATCAAAACACCGCTCCAGAGGTGCGATTCTATTTGTTAATTTTGGCACATCTCCGCTCCTCTCCTCTCCTCTCTAGAGGACAGGCAGCCTTAAACTCAGACAGGTGCTTTACTCTGTGTAAATTATTTCATCACCACTGCTCTCAAAACGGTGAAAAAAAACATCGACAAAACATCGACCAAACATTCGACATGTGACATCTATCAACCCGCACTGGGCCCGCGTGGTGGATTACGGCCCACTCCCTCTCACTGAGAGGAAGCCTGTGTCCCAGCAGTGGGAACATTATCTAGGCTGATTCTGTTTTATTTTAGGAAACAAAAAAGGTGTCTACAGAACCATTATTATTTTATTATTTGTTTGGTGTATTTTTTCTTTTACGTCTGACTTAGTTAGTTTCATGCACAATATAGCCCTTATTTACTAAAAAATTAAAGAAGAACGAAATTGATGCATTTTGTTTAAAATCTAAAATTACTGTGAACTTTAACGAAAGTCAGATAACTAATTTACCATTGACACCTTCACAGCGACTTATTTTATTTTGCCTCACCTTTGTATAGCGCTAATCGAAATTTGTCGTTAATAAGCAAGCCGGAGGACGCTGCCACGTCTCTTTGAAGCCTTTTAAGCAGCACAATAAGCTTAATTACGTATCTAAACTTAATAAACCTCTTAAGATATAAAAGAAAAAATGTTTTAGTAGCACTAGAAGGTGCGAATTTGCAAAATTACTTCTGAATACCAATTCTTCGACCGAACTAAGTTACAAACAATTTTCACTTTGAGAGGCTTGATCAAAGAAATAAAACTAAAAAACAGGCCTTCCTCAGACTTGCCGACGAAAATGAGAGTAAATTTAACCAGCAGTAATTCTCCTTTGAAGGCCTCCTGGGAGCTCAGTTGAAAGGAAAATTGCGAAAGTTAGCGTTCCCTTATGAGGGGCCGAGTTAAAGCAACTAGATATTGTGAGGTCGCGAGTGGTCCACCCTTTTATATTATTGTAATATCTGTACTTTAAACCTTTGTAACTAAGTTCGCCTTTGAACTATAATGCAGCTATTTGGAAGTTTGAAACGTTATTACGGTCCCATTTGCATATTAATATGAAATATTGTTAATGGTGTTGGAATTAAATTTGTAAAGCCTTTGCCCTCAATTAACTTCGGTTTTGACGCGATAATAATTTCTTAGACTGCTTCGTTGGTCTAGTGGTCGGAAGCACTACTGCTGAGCATGAGGTCCTGCGTTCGATTCCCGGGTCGGGCAAAGTTATTGGTATTTTCCATCGCTCCGTATCAAAACGTCCTAATAGCAAATAGTCCGATAGGACTATTTTTTAATAATGGGTCGTTTTGCTAATAAGCAAAACGACCCATAATCAAAACGACACTTTAGCAAAATGACCTATTAGCAAATCGTTCTGCTGGCGTCGTCGTCAGTCCCAAAAACAAAAGAACGGAAATGGTACAATCATACCACACATAAATATCATCTGGAATTTCTCAGTAGCAGCCTGGAGTCTGGATTTGTGCCCGGTTGATGGCTATAGGCTCGCCCCCTATTACATGGGACTTAAACATAACTGGCGAAATGTGCGTGTACTATACCTATATAGGTACACCTCTACCTAACCCTTCGGGGAATACAGGCGTGATGTTATTTATGAAATAATAATTTCTTAGTAAAATTGCGTCAAATGACTGTTAAATAAATACCATAATATTTAAACAACATTCTAAATATTAACTTAGGCTTTCACTACCCACCATCATCAATTTAGTTTTACAAAGTGCCAAAAACTTTCAACCGCTTGACCGTTACAGTGGACATCAGGTGGGCATAACAATTAATATTCTATTGTGTCTCGTTAATGACAGCTGAAGGTTTGTTGTCACCAATTTTTGCAGCTAAATCATCATTCAATACCGTCGTCCTATCAAAACCAAGCACCCAAAATCCAGACACTGTCTCTCTTCTTAAAAATAACAAACGTCACCCGAAAAACCCTAGACGGACGAAAACAAACCGAATCCCAGCAGTAGGCCTTGACAAATAGTACTATTGACTCAACCAGATGTTTGCCAGCAAATACTAACAATATTTGTTGGTAGGACAAATGCCGTAATCGCAATGTCTATTACTCTTGTGTCGTTTGCGGACTCTTTGTCCGTTGATAGGTGATTTAATAGCCCCAAGACCAAATATGGGCGCCTTACTAATAATTTTTATCGCCATACGTCGTATCTGTAAAGATCGACTTTAAAATGATTGGTTATTTACTTTTAATTTACAAGTTTATTGTACATCAGTAAAGTTCAGCTGTTTAATTACTTCTGTTGATTTTAAGCCATTCAATGACCATCCATAAACTTAAACATATTCGTGAAATTATCTCTTACGACACCAATTTCTTAAACAACTTCTTTACCTACCTTAAAACTACTTTTATCAACGCGGGAATCAAACCCACTTATCATAATGCTCTCAAAGAATGAACGACCTTCGTTCTTAACAAAAAAAAACCTTCCCACGCTCACTATCATCCAATTACCGCACAATAAAGCTTATGTCACAAGTACACTTACTTGCAAGTACGCGGCATCAGACACGAGCCCGCACAGAAGCGCGCCAGTGAGCGCCCTCAACACAGCTTTACCCATTTCCCCACACATTTTGACAAAATAAACTGACAACAAAATGAACTGACTGAACGCAAGTGTAGCGGTAACTGTGTAACTAAATGAAGTAAGGTGCATAGGTGGTCGCCCCACTAAGAAGCAGTGGCGGTCCGTGGTAGGGTGGAAGTTTATGAAACAGTTGAACGGCCAAAGACTTGTCGAATTAACTTGTTTGTATTGCGAATTTGATTGGCGGGGTCTGGAGTATTTACATGTTTGATTTCTGTTTGATTGAAGGTGACACTTTTCAGAAGTAGGGTAATTGAGTTTTTAGTTTCCTTCTCGTGTCCAAACTCATACCTACATACATAACATAACATAATCAGTGGGAACATTAAAAGGCTTAACGTTCCCACTGTTCCTGCTGGGACACAGGCCTCCTCTTGAGAGGGAGTGAGCCGTAATCCACCACGCGGGCCCAGTGCGGGTTGGTAGACGTCACATAATCTTCGAATTTTTGTTTCTAAGACATGCCGGTTTCTTCACGATGTTTTCTTTGACCGTTTTGAGAGCAGTGGTGATGAAATTATTTACACAAAGTAAAGCGCCTGCTTGGGTTTGAACCCACGATATACAACTCGTAAGTCAGGGCCGATATTACTGGGCCACCACTGCTCTACCAAACTCATCCAAAACGTGTCGAAACTTAAAACTATTTACAGGAATCTCAGTCTGGAATTTCTCAGTAGCAGCCCGGAGTCTGGATTTGTGCCCGATTGACGGCAATAGGCTCGCCCCCTATTACAGGGGACTTAAACATAACTGGCGAAATGTGGGTGTACCAACTACAGGTACACCTCTGCCCAACCGTTCGGGGCAGCGTTGACCCAACGTTGGCCCAATCGTTCGGTAGGCGTTGTTATGTTTGTCATCCACAGGCATTATTGAATTGCCAAATAGTCGGTCAGTTACTCAGAAAGTTGAAGCTAGTTGCCCATTCCAAAACGTAGATCTCTATGGAGAAGAACGGGCAAGAAACTCCCAGGACACTCTTTTAAATATAGATATTACAAAATCCTGGGTACATTATACCTACTTGATGCTTCTATAAGTGAGAACAATGTAAAAAATATAAAACAATTCAAGATTAAAAATAAGCACTGGCAGATAAGATATTCAATGATGAGTCACAACTGAAGGCGCCCGTTCATTCCGTTCCCGTTCAAAAAAATCTTCTCAATCTTATTAAATAAAAGTCGATTATTTTATCACGATGAAATCGTATATTCCAGAAAACATTTTTCAACAAATGAAGTTTTCATATCAGAATGACAATTTAAAATTAACTTTTGCTACAGAGAATATGCGAAAAATTCCCGACAAATAAAATATTATTATATTTCTGTACAGTAATATTAATTAGTGCTCGCGTGCAATATTTCATGCGTAAAAATATTATATTTAAAATAACAGAAAGTGACCTAATATTTTCAATACTCAATATTTATTTCAATTCCACAACGATGATTTTCGAGCACCGAATATAATAACTTGTCGAGTTAATAAAAACATCGAAGCACAAGTTATTAAATAAACAAGTTATATTTTCCACTTTTTATGTAAACATGTGAACCAAATGTATAAAAATATTCCCTTTATTATTTAATTTAAACACTACTGCCATTTGAATTCCGGTCTTTTACTGAAAATTCCGTTACTAAATATTCTATGATTCTCAAAGTGAGTATCTAAGCCAAGTTCTGATTTGAGCTACATGATTACTGACATTGCGTGCACTGACTGGACAGGTTCACTCAAATCTTTGTGGTTCTTTCCTCAAAAGACCATTTCAGACTGTAATCGGCATGGTTCGCATATGGTCTGCCTAAGATTATGAAAGAGAAAGAGAACGACATCCGAGTTTGTTTCGGTCTTTCTTCTCAGAATAATCGGATAGGAAACCCCGAACTGATCTAGTTTTACGCCGGTAGCACACCTCCGCCGCGAAACCATAGCAGCGAAACCGTAGTAGTTCAATTCAACAGGCTCGCGTCATGTTCTGCTACGCAAAATTCGAGTAGCGGAACATGCCGCGAGCCAGTTGAATTGAACTACAGCGGTTTCGCTGCTACGGTTTCGTGGCGTAGATGTGCCATTGGTGTTAAAACATAATTTATTTTTGACGCGAAAGTGTTCCAATTTAAGTACAGAAATAAATATCATTTAATTAACACACTTTTTATGACAGCGGCTTTTAAGCCGTGCGCAGTTTGTATGCGTTTTCGTATGAATTTCACTCGTGCGTACACGTACGACTATGGTCGTAGGAATTGAGTGCGCACACTGCAAACGTTTTTCTCTGTCAAATAGAACAAATCCCAAAAAGTTCGGGTTGTTTTCGGATGTCGAAACTATACGTACGAATACGTACGACTAAGTCGTGCCCAGTCTGCGCCGTGATCTTTTTGTACTTTGAAGGTCGGGATCGTTCGTGCGTGTTCGTACGTGTACGCACGAGTGAAATTCATACAAAAACGCATCCAAAGTACGCTCGGCCTAGTTTTAACAATTTAAAATTTCCTAAACATTGCGCCTTATTTTTTAAATTGGTGTTCACAATTACCTACCCAAGTCAATGGATGTTTTTGAACTGCCAAAAGGAGAACGATTGTCATTACGAGTGTGTTACGCACTAAGGCTGTCAGCACGATCAAGATCTAATTAAAAAGGGGGTTCTCTATTGTTCCCTAAAAAAGTAAATAAAATAAAAAATATCCTTGCCTTTGTTGCCATAAAATAAAATCTGAACTCACTAATTAAAAGACAAAAGAGGTATCCATCAAGCTTGTCCATAAAATAACGTTCAGAAAATAATATCGGCAGTGCTACACCGATGTTCAAAACACATCAACGGAATTACACTGTCGATAAAAGCATTTTTTCTGACGGTCCGTTGAAAAATCGTGTGACTATATACGTGAACTCCAGCACTTTGTGATTGAGTTTTTTGTGTACAGTCACTAGCATAAATACCTAACATTTACACAAGATTCCATTGATTAATTCAAGATTTCATTTGATTTTGTAGGAGAACCAAGGTAAGCGACATATCCCGAAGAATTGCCACACCTTAGTGGCAGTGGGCAGGCACATTGCTCGTAGAACACATGGCCGATGGGGCCGATGGGGCCGAAAGGTTCTGGAGTGGTGACTGCGTACCGGAAGACGTAGCGGGACAAGGCCACAAAGTGGACCAATGACCTGGTGAAGCACCGCAGGAATCCACTGGATGCCAGAAGCCCAGAACCGGTCAAAGTGGCGCTGCTTCGGGGGGGCTTATGTCCAGCAGTGGACGTGTTTCGACTGAAATGATAATGATGTCACAAGATTCAAAAATGTTTTTCTCCCAAACTATTGATAGATATGTTATGGTGTTACGAACATTGTATTTTCGAAATCATACTATTATGAAAGAGGTATTTTTTCAGTTCTGCCATTTTTTTTTTCACGAAAAACATGCTTTTGAATATTGCGTTACCCACTATAAAGTATTTGTGGCAGGATCTTCAACAACACATGCGAACTACGCATCAAAGACATCTTCGTCGTCACACAAATCCTGCATCGCGCACGCAGAGTTTATCGCGCGATCAACATATTTATAACTTTCTGACATCAATTGTTGGGCAGTTGCCCGCCAGACAAGACACCCGTCTGGTCGGAGGATCCTCCCTTTTCTGTAGAGGATGAGTGAACTTTATACCCTACTATAGGGTATAAAGTTCATGCCTCATACCTCTAAGTATTTATGCTAGTGAATGTACAAAAACAAAAACTTTCATTGGATTAAGAAAATATTGTTTATTCTATCTGTAAAAGCCGTCAATATGAATGCGGGATCGGAGTGTCGGTCAAATCTAATGCATCGGATAGCGCATATGTGGAATAAATATTGTAGTGGTTTTGTTTGATTGTTTGTTTGTATGAATTGTATAAAAGGCATGGTAGATGGTTTGAAGCTTTGTATTTTGGATGGCTCAAAATAACTTTTGATAGAGTTGTAGGTACATACCTATTTGCCTGAAGCGTTGGAAGGCCTCCCACAAGATGGACCGATGACCTTGTGAAGGCCGCAGGAATCCACTGGATGCGGGAAGCACAGAATCGGTCGAAGTGGACGTCTTTTGGTTGATGATGATTTAAGAGCCAACCTCCAGGTAGCGAAAGCGTCTGTCTTAAGAGGGCTATGACAAAATTGCGTTTTGACAGTTCGAGCGCCCGATGCATCGCATAAGTAGCATTTTTGGCAGTGGTAATTATGCTGATTATGCGTTATATTCGAGGGTAAAACGCCACAGGCATGGAACAGAGGTGTAGTGGTGCTTTTCTTTAAAAAGGGCGACAATGCCCTGCTTAAAAACTACAGGCCCATCACACTTCTGACCCATAATAATAAAATAATAATAAAATCGTTTATTTATATAAAGAGGGGCACATTTACAAAAAATTACTTAATCATAAAAAATAGAACACAGTTGCTTATTTGCCTGAACTAGGTTGGACCTGTGCTTCAGGCTAGGAAGTGCATAAATACTTAAAGTAATAAATTAACTATGAGTCTAAGTATAAACTAAATTAAAATTAGGTAAATAAAAGTAAAACAGCAAGTTAGTGGTTCTATTTGCAGACAACAAGTAGATCTTCTGTCTGTGCATAATCTATGGTTAGTAAATATTCAAGTATAATTTTTTTACAGCTAAAGTAATTTAGTTTATAAATACTAAGTTTTCTATTTAATCTATTGTACAGAAATGGGCCTAAGAATGTAAAAAATCTTTCTACAAAGACATGTTTTGAGGTTGCATTAGAAATGCATACTATATCATTCCGTCTCTTGTTACTATTGTCAGTAGTGTAGGTAAGCATGGTGTGCTGTTTTAATACTAAGTGCATAATGAAAAGTTGGCGAACAGTCAGCACGTTGCAGGACTTATATAGCAGATCTGTGGGAAAGAGAAAGGGATGGAAGTTTGCTACCTTTAAAATGGCTCTCTGTGCTCTTTCAAGAGGGAGTAGATTGGTTTTTGGTGCACCACCCCATGAAGAGATGCAGTAAAGAATTATAGATTGACATAGAGCCAGATAAACTTGTGTGATTAATTTTGAATCTGCAAAAGATCTCAATTTTTTAAAAACGTACATATCCATATCTACAAGCTGTTTTCAAGAGTCATCACGAACCGTCTCGCGCGCAGGTTTGACGAATTCCAGCCTCCCGAACAATCCGGATTTCGTAAAGGCTTTAGCACCGTGGACCACATACATACGCTGCGGCAGGTAATACAGAAGACCGAAGAGTATAATCTGCCTCTCTGCTTAGCGTTTGTGGATTACGAGAAAGCCTTCGATTCGATCGAGACATGGGCTGTACTGCAGTCTCTTCAACGGTGCCAGATTGACTATCGGTACATCGAGGTGTTAAAGTGTCTATACCAAAACGCCACTATGTCAGTCCGCCTCCACGACCAGACCTCGAAACCTATCCTTCTGCAGCGAGGTGTGAGACAAGGAGACGTTATCTCTCCGAAACTGTTCACCGCTGCACTGGAGGATGTCTTCAAGGTTCTGGACTGGAAAGGGCTAGGCATCAACATCAATGGCGAGTGTGTCACTAACCTTCGGTTTGCCGACGACATAGTCATCATGGCTGAGACCATGGAGGACCTCAGTATAATGCTCGATGACCTCAGTAGAGCCTCCGAAAGAGTGGGTCTTAAAATGAACATGGACAAGACAAAGGTTATGTCAAACGCCCATGTAACACCCACTCTCATAAAGATCGGAGACGCTACGCTCGAAGTTGTAGACGAGTATGTTTACCTAGGACAAACTGTCCAGCTAGGTAGGTCCAATTTCGAGAAAGAGGTCAATCGTCGAATCCGACTCGGC
Source organism: Conistra vaccinii (assembly GCA_948150665.1). NCBI lineage: Eukaryota > Metazoa > Arthropoda > Insecta > Lepidoptera > Noctuidae > Conistra > Conistra vaccinii. The sequence goes on from OX411324.1 coordinate 4,543,306, forward strand.
TGGGCAGCGTTCGGGAAGCTACGCAATATCTTTTCGTCCCACATACCACAGTGTCTCAAGACGAAAGTCTTTGACCAGTGCGTGTTGCCAGTGATGACTTATGGCACTGAAACGTGGTCGCTCACAATGGGCCTTATTAGAAGGCTAAAAGTCACCCAAAGAGCAATGGAGAGTATGAATATCTTCAGGTTAATAATCACTGCGCCCGGTCGATGCGTAATCGAGTAATGAGTAGAAAATATGTAGGTCTTTATCAAAGACTATCGGTAACCTTTGCGCAAGCGTCGATCGAACATAATTCTCGACAAATTGCGAAATATCCTGACAAATGTTACACGTATAATCCTTTTTTTTTACTTAATGATGTTTTATCGACGTCCATTCATCATACAATTAGATGGGTTTTTTTTGTATTAATCATTCAGGCTTATTAAATAGTGTTTAACACCACTATAGAACCACAATGTGTTCAGGAAAGTTATACTGTTATGTTCATTTCCCTGCATAGAATTTTCAATCATATTCATATGCTTCCTGTACATAACGCCGCAAGATGAAAAAATTCAGCATCCTACTATAAATCCTACTATATAATATTATAAATGTGAAACTTTGGATGTTTGGATGTTTGTTACTCAATCACGCCAAAACGGCTGAACGGATTTGTATGGAATTTGGCTCACAGATAGTTTATAACCTGGATTAACACATAGGGTACTTTTTATCCGAGTAATACGTTCCGTACGTGCGGTGCATAGGTGATATTCATTCATATACAGAAACATCCAGTACTGCGCCGGCGCCGGTGCGGCTCCAGCGTCATGTACAGAAAGCTATAGTGTCGATGGCACTGACTGATGGCTGTGTATAAAATGTTGCTGGCCCAAAACTTCGCTACATTAGCGGCGTCGTCGTCGGTGCCAGCGCAGAACTCACTTTGGGTGCTTTTTTTGGGGCATACACAGAGAGGATAAAAATGGTGAATATTTAAAATAAAATTCTTTGACTTTGACTTTGGTAAAACATAGCTGACGAAACAGTTCCACGTGCACACCCTACTGCTGTACCGTCATAAAACTCATATACTTAAAACTGATACAAAATCTACACTCCAGACTCCATTTCAGGATCCAGAACATAAATACAAAACGAAACCTTTATTATACTACAAGATCTATAATCATTAGCTAACTCTATAAAAAAAACGAATTGCAGTAAATCAAATAAAAACATAACGAACATAACATTACGTTAGTTAGCGCATTAGAAAATCATTTGATAACAAACGCTTTCAGTTTTCACGGGCCGCTGCGCGTGCGCTGGCCGCGGGTTTCCCGACGTTCAGACTTAATTGTTCCCGCTTTGTATTGTTCTTTTGTAATTTATATGTTTATACCTACTTAAGTTATATGTATAATTATAAGTTACTACTACAGCTGCTGCAGCAGCTGCTGTTATGTTAATGCCTCATACTTATCTATCTATTAATATATACATTTTTTTTATTGCACTTATGTTTTATTTGTTTTGTTTTATATATTTCTCTATCTATAGCTTATGACTCATAAGCCATGCTGCGAATGTAAGTCTCTTTGGCTGTCTGTCACCTTTTCAGGCCTCAACGCTGAACGGGTTTCCATAAAATTTGGCAGACAGGTAACCATGATCTGGGTTAGGACATAGGATACTGTCGGTTGATCCCGGGGATATTTTCCAACCGCCACGCGAGCGAAGCAGTGGGCAAGAGCTAGTAATATATGTATGAAATACGTTACTGAGTTGACTAATCGGGACATCAGCGCTGCCTAGCGGCACTCTACAAAGTCTATATTATCTACAACATAACGCTCGGATCGGTTGGTGCTAAACGGAGTTCATCGGTGGCGGTCAAGCAGTGAACACGTTTAGAAACTGTCGCGCATTCTGAATAGTTGTGTCGTGTACCTACAGCGTATGTATTGCTAGTGTTATTAATTTGATCTTGAATTATACCGATCTGAACTGCAAACGGTTTTTCTATTGTGCAATAATCAACACTACCCACAGTACGCCCACAGTACTTAAAATATGCCTGAAAATAACGAAAGAGACACATACCTTGCTCCGTGAAATACATAACCACAACTGGGAAAATGTGGGTGTAATACTGTGTAATAGGTACACTGCTGCCCAACCCTGCGGGGAATACAGGCGTAATGGTTTGTTATAATATAAATATCTACCTATTCATTATTGACACACTTGCTTTTTGTACCGTAAAATAAGAGTGTTATTTTTAGGGTTCCGTAGTTAACAAGGAACCCTTATAGCTTCGCCATGTCCGTCAGTCTATAAGTATGTCTGTCAGTCTGTTTGTCCGCGGCTTAACTTAGAGCCTCTAAGTACTAGAAAACTGCTGTAATTTGGCATGGGTATCATCATCATCAGCCTACACTGCTGGGACACAGGCCTCCTCTCTGTGAGAGGGAGTGGGTCGTAATCTACCTCGCGGGCCCAGTGCGGGTTGGTAGATGTCACATGTCTTCGAATTTTTTGGTTCTAAGACATGCCGGTTTCTTCACGATGTTTTCCTTCACCGTTTTGAGAGCAGTGATGATGAAATATTTACACAAAGTAAAGCGCCTGCTTGGGTTCGAACCCACGACCTGCAACTCGTATGTCAGGGCCATTACCACTGGGCCACCACTGCTCTTTGGCACGGCATGGGTATACATATGAATTAAACACGCCGACAAAGTGATAAAAAAAATCATGAAAACAATTTTTTTTTGCATCATCCCTTACACGTAAAGTTTATTTTTCTCATCTGGCCCTTTGGTGTGGGGTATCGTTGGAAAGGTCGTTCAAAATTATTGATATATATGAGCGCTTGAAAACCATTTTTGGATTCTGGGATCCATTTGCGAAATATTAAGCTTTAAAGTGATATTTTTCGTTAGAGTCAAGTGTCCCAGGACCCTGTCAGCTAAATTGTTGGTTTTGGATACGTGAAAAAATTCACAGTAGTAGTAGGTTCAGTAGGCTCTACAAATTAATAAGTAATAATCAACCAACTTACATTTGCAGTTGCAAAAACATGTTTTTCAACTACAACATTAAGTTTGTTCTTGGGATAAATTCATCCCAACTACGGAACCCTTCATTGTACTTGGTCCGACACGCACTTGGCCGGTTTTTATAAATGAAATATTTTCAAACCGGTTCTTCACTCTTCTGTGTAATTCATCCAAAATAATTTCACAAAATTAAACATGAATGTTTATTACTCTCAAAGGACAGATGGAAAAAAATCGCCGAAAGTTAGCTGATATTGTGAAAACATTCATTACTTTTATCTCGCTTGAATACATAGTTCCCTAGAGGACGGATTGGTTAAAATATTACATGTGATACTTATTTTAAATATTTAATTGGTGGAATTAATGAGACAATATTTTCCAAAAGAGGTTGAACAAATAAATAACTTATGAAGGAAAATAAATACATAATATACAAATTCAAATCATACAATTCTAACATAACATAATATTGATATAATACCCGAAGGGTTAAGCAGAGGTGTACCTATAGTACACCCACAGTTCGCCAGTTATGTTTAAGTCCCATGTAATAGGGGGCGAGCCTATTGCCACCAACCAGGCACATATCCAGACTCCAGGCTGCTACTGAGAAGTTTCTGATGGGAAAACCCAATAACATTTTGCCCGACCTGGGAATCAAACCCCGGACCTCATGCTCAGCAATAGCGCTTTCGACCACTAAGCCAACGAGGCAGTCAATAAAATACTCAATCTATATAAAATTATCAGTCTGCCTAGCCTTTTCCCAACTATGTCGGGGTCGACTTCCAGTCTGACATAGGCCTCCCCCAATCACCGCAATTTCGACCGATTCTGTGCTTCTCGCAACCAGCGGATTCTTGCGGCCTTCACAAGGTCATCAGTTTACCTTGTGGGAGGCCTTCTAACGCTACGTCTTCCGGTACGTGGACGCCACTTCAGTACCTTTCGGCCTCAATGGTCATCTGTTCTGGGAGTAATGTGCATACGTGGCCTTGACCGCTACCGTAGCCAAGGGTAGGTGGGCCGCCGGGCACAAGGGACCGTTAGTTATTAGTGCTTGTCATTTTAGGGTTTGCCATAATCGCCACGGTTGGCAGGCGGATTGGCGATCGCAGAATGGTGTTCAAAATGCATATAGAACGCTGCTTCCCATTCTCTAATAAGTCCCTTAGTCGCCTTTTACGACATCCACTGCAAGAAATAGGGTGGTGCTATTCTTTAAGGCACCACACGGCACCGCCGCCACCTATGAACATCTTTAACACCAGAGGCTCATAGGCACCTATGCCTATGAAACATCGCACCTTTGAGACTGTCTGTAAACTCTTACTATACAAACTAAAAAGCACTAAAATATTGAATTGTCTTAAAACAAACTTCATGCACTTCTGATCAAAGTCTTTGAACCTTAATCAAGAGTATTCAAGCACAAGGGACATAACTTTTTAACGTTAATTTGAAGCTCAAACAGAAACTTATGTTAACAAAATCGCTTAGGAATAATTTGGTTCAGTTAAGTACTAAAGTTGTAAATGGATCCTATTTACTAAATATCAATTTAGCATAATATGAACTGAGTGAACATGTGAGCCAAAGGTCTTTGTAATTGTGCAGGCACTTATTGCATTTACATTTAAATTTTTGAGCTTAATTTTAATACTAGCTGCGACCCGCGGTTTCACCTGCATCAGTCTCGATTCCGTGAGAATATCGGGATAAAATGTAGCCTATGTCCTTTTCCAGATCATGGTCTACCCATGTGCCAAATTTCATCCAAATCTGTGCAGCTGTTATAGCGTGAAAGCGTAACAAACAAACAACACTTTCGCATTTATAATATTAGTTAGGATCATTATGGACTTAAAGAATTTCATGTAAAGCAAAATTCTAAATTATTAACTTACTTTTTGTACTCACATGCAACATAGCATATTCAGCGTGGAATGTTCTCACTACCACTGCTGAGACACAGACCTCTTCTCAATGAGAGGGAGTGGGCTGTAATCCACCACTCGAGCCCAGTGCGGGTTGGCAGATGTCACATGTCTTCGAATTTTTGGTTTTTGATGTTTTCCTTCACCGTTTTCAGAGCAGTAGTGATGAAATAATTTATACAAAGTAAAGCGCCTGTCGGGGTTCGAACTTACGACCTACAACTCGTAAGTTCCGGCCGTTAACTCTGGGAAACCACTGGTCACATAAGAACATAAAACTACTTTATTACATACTGCCAATAATTGTGTTTCTGTGATGTGATGTAGGGAAGTCTCTTTAAAGTCAACAGTCATCATTTTTGTTTGTAAACAGTTTTATGAAACACATTTTTTTCGTAATTGCACCTACCACTGTTTGTCTCTGCATCACCCAAAGGTTGACTGGTAGAAAATGCCTATAGAATTAAGTCCGCCTCTTTACATACATGTGCTTTAAGTACACAAAATAAATAAATAAACACTTTATAGGCATGCATAAAAAAAACCTATTTTCTTCATATTCAAAAAAAGGTAACCAAGCAGACCTTCACCGACAGACCTTTGTACAAACATTTTTGTGTGCAAGAAAATCTCGCTCGATTTCCTAACAAATCTCCAATAATTAGTTCGAGTCAAAGACCTAAGACAACTTTGTAATGCTGAAACTATCACCATTCCTTTCAAAGAAGAGGACAGAGCTATATATTATGTATATCGTTATCTCAGTTACTCATAGGAGCGATAGTTAGTAGTTCGGAATAGGTCCCCGTGGGCCAGAATTACTGGTCAGTTGCGAAAGTGTAGATAACTTGCAACGTGGGCCTTCGGAAACTTGTTCCTAACTACTGCACGTGGTGAAACAATAATCACACTTCCATGTTTACTATTTATTAGTTAAGTCGAGTTTTAATTAGTTCTGATGAGAATTAAATTATGACACACACACGACGTGAATATCTTGTGTTTATCGTATGTTTTGCATAATAATATCTGGTTTGAATTTTGTCAAAGGAACTAAGCGCTTCCAGTAGAAATCTTGTTTTGCAATACCTGTTCTGTCCTGCCTGTTCATATCTGCAGTCTTTACATTTTCAAAGTAATTACAATATCATTAATGACATTGCTAAGATGGCAACCAATAGCATTATCAGCCTATAATATTCCCACTGCTGGGACACAGGCCTCCTTTTTCTGAGAGGGAGTGGACCGTAATCCACTACGCGGGCCCAGTATGGGTTGGTGGATGTCACATGTCTTCGAATTTTTAGTTTTAGGACATGCCGGTTTGCTCACGATGTTTTCCTTCACCGTTTTGAGAGCAGTGGTGGTGAAATAAATTACACAAAGTAAAGCGCTTGTCTAGGTTCGAACCCATGACCTGCTACTCGTAAGTCACGACCGTTACCACTGGGCTATCACTGCTCTCACTAGGACACGACTGCTCACCACTGCAACGAATACTAACCTCTAAATGTAATACAATTAGCTTCATCTTTCTGACTGATCGACCACTTGACAATTCAAAAGTGCCCGTAATTGGTATATTTTGAGTTTGAGTTTGAATAAACTAAGAGTATGTAAGGCCATGTTCAGCTGTAGATATCTTTTCTACTGCCAAGGTTAAGCCAACATTTTCCCATAATTAATCACCGAAAAAATAACCACCGAATCAAGCTTTGTCTCGTTAAAACAATAACACAAAAGGCAAATTAATTACTTTGAACCGTGTGCACTTAATGTGTCCCACTTTGCACGGCTTTAGTCGAGAGGCCGTTGCATAACCTCATTTTGGTGTTGCCGTTATGATTTTAAATGAAAGTATCTATGAAATTCAGGTTAGACGGAAGGGATTGCAAATATCGGTCTTTCTTATTGCGTTGTAGCCATTTTACATGTTTTACTAGACGTAAATGTAGGGCAACGATTTATATTAGATCTATAGTAATTTCAGATAGTTAGGTCACTTATTAACATATACGAGTATCAATCAAGTGGGCCTATTGCAGCACAACTCTAGACATACATACTTAGGCTGCTAAAAAAACATGCGGGGCAGTCTGTGGAGACTGTCAATGAAAGTAAAAACTAAGTAACGCCATCTAACGAAAATGTCAGGAATTTATGTGGCTTACTGTCAGTACAAGAACGAAAGCTGTAGCTCCATTAAAATAATTCCAAAAAAATACAACAGAGTGCGCTGTCAACAAATTCTACTCTCCCTCCGTCTTACGAATTTTCGATCAGGTCACGTGTCCTTACGCCTGACGCGAGTTTAACATTTTTTACCCACCCCAAAAAGTGCTCAACGCGCCTAAAGACGTTTTCACTTCAATAAATTCTATAGCATTAATCGGTCTTCTGCCTTCTACATACACTCCACGCCAGCTGCTTCCATCAGGTCATTGATAACGTTGTCAATTCTAATTTTAATTGTTATCGAACTGCATCAGTCTTTCGGACGGTTGAGCTCATAAAGAAAAATAAGATATCAAAAGGCAATTTTTTATCCATATAAAAAATATGACTCCGTATCAAAGTTGCGACAAACGCTAGGGTGACAGTACGATAGGTCGACCATCAGCGGTGCGACAGCACATCAGCTCGACGAACGTTAGTGCGACAGATTGTTTTCACGACAAACGATGGCACGACGAAACTTTTGATCGACGAACGTTAGTGCGACTGATTGTTTTCACGACCATCGATGGGACGACGAAACTTTTGATCGACAAACGATAGCGCGACACAATTTTAGCTCGACAAACTAAAGCACGACAAACATTTCTATAATATTTTGTTGCTAATAGCAGATAAGTACCTATAGGTACTATTACATAACTAATTCCCCTTTGTGTCTATTTTTAGCCCGTGCTACCACATTAACATAGTAGTAGTAAAAAGCAAGTGTTATCATATTACTTGCTTATTACTAATACTATGCTAATCTACTAATACTTTGCACTTATGTGCAACAACTAAGTACGCCAATCTAAATATCTGCTATTCATACGTACAAATGAATAGTTTACAAACGCATACGAACTGCTGAAGATTTATTTATTTATTGGATCTCCAACAGAGGCTGCAATTTCATGCAAGTTTACAATGTAAGAACACGAACAAATACAGTGTGCGCTTCCAATGACCACATCACTCTCTTATTATATAGGTAGATACATTAAGTTCGACATACTTAAGCGAAAATAATAAAAATATAATTTAAAAAAAACAACACATACAACATGAAATCATAAAAGGAAACCAACTGAAATACAAATCAAATTAAAAATAAAAACATTTACACAAAATTCTTAAATATATACAGGGTGTTAGGGTAAACACCGTTATCCTTCAAACCAGTGGTTTGGTTTCGTTTATAGAACATAAATTCAATGGAAAATCACAACTTTTTTTTTTAAAGATGTACATTTAGAATCGTCACGCAATTCCTAAGGTAGGTATTTTTGCCTGTCTTAAGCCAGGAAAAGGTTGTATTGTATTTATTCATGTGTTGTGTAGGTAGGAAGGACGGGCGGCGATCGATTACGTCACTCGGGCGGGTGCATATCCATGAATTTGCGGACGGTGTCGGACAATAACCTTTTTAATATTTGTTAAAGAAAATAACGTAATTTTTTTTACTAGGTTTTTTATGTTTATATTTAAGCCAACTACCCATAGTTTGAGTGACAACGGTGTTTACCCTTCCATCCTATATATTCTTTTATTATTATCGTATAATATAAGATCGTATATATCGTAAGATCGTATATATTATAAGATGGCAGTAATAGAACTAGGTAAATCAACATCAAGCAATGGACAATACTTGTATTTTTTTTTTATATTAAATAATAGGCTTTTGCCTAATTTTTAAATGAGAATTTTATGTTTTTTTTTTTTGTAATGTGAGTTTAGTTTGAGCGGAATAAACATTTTTTTTTTTTTTCTTTCTAAATATAACAATTAACACATATCTATAAACGGTCTATTCGTACAAATCGTTACTAAACATACAAGCATAATAATATATCTACTACTAAAGATCATAATTTATCGTTAACAAAAGCATTTAGAAACCATCTAGTAAGTACTGTTTGCACCGACGAACACAAGCATTTTACTAATTGTTATCATCGTTGCACCGGTCAGGCACACTTCTAAGGGTCAAACTAACAGCACATTGAACTCAGGAAGGTGTAACTCAATTGGACGCGTTACGTCGCCGGACGGATCACACGAATGGACCGGCTTCGCAACAAACTCTCACAGTAAAGACCAGAGCACCGACTAACTACTGGAACAACGTAGGTTCACGTAGAAGAGAGGTACATGGATATAGAGAGAATTGAGAAGGCGTCATCTTTGATTCGTAATTTCTGCGTTACGTGTAGGAGCTACCACAATTTGTCAAGGCTAAATACGTGGGATAGACAATCAAATGCAGAATTTCCTCTTCTTAATGGGTAGGTTTTGCAGGACTGGAGTTCGCGTCGAAAAACGATTGCTGAAGAAGACTGATGCCCGTTATCACCGGTAACTAAGTGATACTCGGATGAATCCCTTAAATTAAAGTGCACTGTTGGATTTTAACTCTCAGCGCTTGAAAATCCAACAGTACACTTTTATTTACGGATTCATTTAAATGTCACTTAGTGAGGGTGAAAACGGGTATCAGTTTGTTAGGTATTCTGAATAGGTGCAAAAGCCTGACGAGCAGTAATTTTAGGCAAATTTTGCAGTAAAAAATTCAAAGATTGACTGGTCTTAGTATGAAACTTGATTGTAGGAAGATACTGGTGTTTGTGACATATGTTCTGATCAAATCTTACAAGATTTGCAGGCAATACAACCTAATATTTCTTAACTGATATCCCGAAAACATTAAAACTATGTCCCATTCAGTTTATCTACATCTCTGTCGTATACGGGAACTCGGCAGAAGGGTACTAGATAGAGTAAGTTAGTGAAGGCTATTTCTCTCAGTTTAATAGTTGCTAACAATATCGACCACCGGTCAGGAGCCGAGACCTCGCTATCTTCGCCCTTGATAAAATATATTTCACAGTATCCACTAGAGGCGATAAAATTTAAGAGTCTTTCAAAGTTTTGAGTCGAAATCACCGAGTTTTCTGAACTCTGAACCTGGTTCTTTTAAAAACTCGTAAAGAGTATTTGTTTTAATATTTTATACGTGTGAATGACTAATTGGATTTTAATGTTATAGTTCATCTAAACTATAATATTTTAAAGAGAAAAGATTAGACTTTTTGTATGTTTGTTTGTAATGAATAAACTCAAAAACTCTTTCACCAGTAGAATGCTATATTATCACTGAGTAACATAGGCTGTAATCTATAAAGATATCACGTGGGTGAAGCCGTTGGCGGAAGCTAGTCATTATATATTTTTATGGTTGATTTTTTGCCGTGATCCTGAAGACCGAATGACGTTTTGTTCACCAATTTGGTGCACTATTTTCAAAATAAGATTTTTTTTATATTTTCAAATCCTTAAATTAGTCTGCGATTCAAAACCTTGGCTTCTGCAGAGGTAGGCAGTACTCAAGCAGAACTATTCAATATTGCCAATGGTGAATAAACATCACACATAATATTATTATGATCGATAACATATTAAATAACTCACTTTCATACACATTTCCATACAAAGCAGCATTTTATGTAATCCTCATAATCGTTGGCATTCATGCGGTAGTAATTACGATTCACTTTCAATTAAACAATTATGGCGGACGACTTTCGCGTTCTTTAGTGAAAAACGTTCGCCAGTTACATACGTTGATTGATATTTACGATGATTGCAATGTGTTACGTTCTATCAATGTCATAATATGCACATGCACACGATATCGATACTGCTATTCATTCATGGACATTATAAGGAAGTGTTTAGGGTTAAGTTTATGAGTGATATAGGATATAATGATGTTAAATGACATTTATTTCTGTAAATTGTTAAAAATAAAAAAGCACATATACATATAAGTGCTTTTTTATTTTTAACAATTTCCAGAAATAAATGTCATTTGTTCTACTTATTATTTACCTACTTTTTTTTTTTTTAAAGTTTATTGCTCATTCTTTATAGCCCGAGTGCACCAAAGATCTCATGTTCAGATAAAGCACCTACAATAAGACATTAAAAGGTTAAAAACACCAACCGACTAGTACTAGGGCACATAACATTAATCTGAATTCTAAAAACGTTTGACACTTTTATGGTTAGAACTAGCGTCACCATACTTTTTGCTGCAACATGGACTGCTCTGAATGTATGCCAACTGCAGTATTACGTAATTGCAAACTGTTTTATGGTGTACGTAATTCCAGGCTGTTTCTAATAAAAAGCATCTTAATTTCCAGATTATGTACAAGTGTGAATTGTATATCATAATTTCAACCGAAAGATGTCCACTGCTGGATATAAGCCTCTCCGTGACTTCAGTGTGACCACTGAAGTCACGCAAAATCCTGCAGCGCGCAAGCAGGGTTTGCCGCGCGACGCGCATACAACGTCCCGACATCAATAGTCGGGCAGTAGCCCACCAGAGGCAACACCCGTCTGGTACTTAATGCGAATAAAACTAAATGTGTTAGGTTCTCATTACCAAATGTACCTCAAGTGGGTCTAAATCTAAAACTTGATGGGAAAAAACTAGATGCAATAACGGAAACTGTATTTTTAGGAATTACTTTAGATTCAAAATTGCAATGGGGTGCCCACATTAGAACTCTTTCAGGTAGATTAAGTTCAGCTGCATATGCAGTAAGAAAAATAAGGCAGTTGACTGATATAGCCACAGCTAGGGTAGTATACTTTGCTTATTTCCACAGTATGATGTGTTATGGCGTTCTGCTGTGGGGATCGGCAGCTGACGTAGATTCAATTTTCATTTTACAAAAAAGGGCAATCCGCGTTATCTATAAAATGGGCCCTCGCGAGTCCCTTAGAAACAAATTCAAAGAAATTGATATACTAACTCTGTCTTCTCTTTATATCTTAGAAAGTATTTTGTACCTATGCTCGGAAAAACCTAGGACTTTTCAAAATAAGAAGCGATTTCCATGATATAAATACACGTAGTAGACATGAAATTGTGATACCCGTCATTTCTTATAAACAGTATCCGCTTTTATAACAAGGTGCCAAGTCAGTTACAGAACTTAGCAATGGGAAGTTCAAAACCCATATCAAACGTGTCCTTATCAAGAAAGCATATTATAAAATTAAAGACTACGTTGAAGACAAAGAAGTTTGGCAATAATTCCTTTTGCACATGTGGCTTCCCTGGTACCATTTATAAGTGCCCATGTAGGTTTATGTGAAATAAAATATTTTGAATTTGAATTTGTTGGAGGGTCCTCCCTTGTCTATAGAGGATGAGTGAATTTTACACCCTGTTCCTCATACCTCGATAGTACCTACCTGTTTAGTAGGACGATCAACCATAGAACCAAACTTATATGACAAGTTTTCAAGTTCCAAACTATCAGCGAAGCGGTCGTCAAACACTATCTTAAGTCAATCAAAGTCAATTCAGTCAACCTTGCGGTAAACCCTAGTTTATATCCATAATAACATCATACGGTTAACCCTTGCTGGGAGGTTTTAAACTTAAGAAGGAGTAATGCTATGGAATACTGACGCCCTCTGGTTTAACGTTCGATTTTTTTAGAATATTTTCCTTAAAATACAATAGACGACGTATATTTTGTAACCTAATCCGCTTAACTGTTATTAAAGAGTTATAAAGAACCCTATTTCAACTCTAAACGAGGCATTCTCAGGATGACGATTGACTTGTTGCGAACCCGGACACGACGTCTTATCTCAATTTGTTGATGTAGCGTGATATAAAGAGATATTTCAAAATAGTCTAACTATCCAGGCAAAGACAAATTGCTACTCCATAAAACAAAGACATTTAAACAAGTTTTTAATAGAATCGCAGCAGAATAATCAAGCTAAAGCAGAAACTCTTTAGAAAACATCCTTGTAATAACCACTGAAAAAACAAGCACCCATTTAAAACATTTTATTACAGTTAAAAGCGAAAAGCGGAAAACCGTAAACAACATTAATTTATATCCACACACAATATAAAATGAGCAAGTAAACGGTTGAGGAGTTTCGGCCGTGTGTGGCAGGCAATGCTTAAAATGCGTAAACCACGCTTACTTATGCTCCCCGTTTAATAAAACTCGTCTTACGCCGAGCCATATGTTCTCAGCCTAATATTGAACAACCAATGTTTACTTAGGGGAATACGTAATGACTACACGCGTTCAGAATTTGTCACCAACTACACAGTATTACACTATTAGGTAATAATATGACGTCAATGTCTGGGACCTCGGATTATTTGAAAAACTCTCTTTTTTTACTTTGACGAATTTTTTTTAACAGTGTTGAGTCTGTTGGTGATTGATTGCTGCTTTGTATAGCTCGATAGATCTCGGTTGTATTAATCTCCGTTTTGAAGACAGGGCTTATAAAAATAATAGCGGTTGTGTAAATTATTTTATGACTAGCTTTTGCCAGCGGCTTCACCCGCGTGGATGTGGGAATTTATCCCACGGGAATATCGCCATTGCTTGATAAAAAGTAGCCGCTTGCTTGATAAAAAATAGCCGTTTTTGCGTGATCGAGTAACATAAATCCATCCACCCTCAGAAACTTTCGTTATATTATAATTATACCAACTAATTTTCGTCCGCGGCTTCGCCCGCGTGGAGGTCGGAAAGTATCCCACAGGAACGTACTATCGAGATAACAGTGTGGCTACCATGAGTTTCATTTAACCTTCTCGATCAAACGCATCGAGCGCGTTCGGCGTTCCGATTGGCCCATCACCGGTTTAGGCTGGCCGGCTGCCAATCGGAGGGGTGCGTCTCATATCATATAAAGTTATTTGGTATATTTTCATTTCAATAACGTTCACAAGATATAACAAACGTGAGATATACCAACTGTTGATATAATTTCTTTACATATAACATTTATAAACTCTAAAACTTATTTCGTATAATGTTATTGGATATAACGTTTATTTAATCGAAAATCGGTCTATCGTTTAAAATATATATTGATACCATAACATCATTATGGTTAACACCACGATTCAAAGCAATCCAACTAGGATATGTTAGGTTGGAAGGCTAAGGCTTGAGCGGCCGCCGAGCGTCAGATCCCCTCTATTGTTGGTGAATCACTTGGGTTAGGTTAGGTTAGAACAGTGACCATTAACGCGCGAAGGCGAGCGACCGTAAGGAGCGAGACGCAGCAACGGCCGCCGAGTGCCAGATCCCCTTTTGTTGGTGAACCATTTGGGTTAGGTTAGGTTAGAACAGTGACCATTAACGCGCGAAGGCGAGCGACCGTAGGGAGCGTGCCGCGGCAGCGGCCGCCGAGTGCCAGATCCCCTCTTGTTGGTGAACCATTTGGGTTAGGTTAGGTTAGAACAGTGACCATTAACGCGCGAAGGCGAGCGACCGTAGGGAGCGTGCCGCGGCAGCGGCCGCCGAGTGCCGGACCCCCTCTTGTTGATGAACCATTTGGGTTAGGTTAGAACAGTGACAATTAACGCGCGAAGGCGAGCGACCGTAGGGAGCGTGCCGCGGCAGCGGCCGCCGAGTGCCAGATCCCCTCCCTTGTTGGTGAACCATTTGGGTTAGGTTAAGTTAGAATAGTGACCAGTAACGCGCGAAGGCGAGCGACCGTAGGGAGCGTGCCGCGGCAGCGGCCGCCGAGTGCCAGATCCACTCTCTTGTTGGTGAACCATTTGGGTTAGGTTAGGTTAGGTTAGAACAGAACAGTGACCATTAACGCGTGAAGGCGAGCGAGCGTAGCGAGTGACCATCTTGGCAGGTGGTAATCAGTTAGGTATATCTACTCAGGTTACTAACTGTGATAGAAATGACTTATTAGACTAAATATGTTTTATGTCTTTTAAGTGGTATATCAAACGATTTTATATTAAATGTATGTTATAATTATAAAAATTATTTATTTTAAAATTATATCAATCGTTTATTATATTAACTGATGATTATAACAAATAAAATTATAGGTGCAGTTGTTATATCTTGTAAATATTAGTCATTTTGTAATTATACCATATATTACTTACCCCAATCGGAGCGCCAAACGCGGTCGATGCGTTTGATCGAGATGGTAAAATGAAACTCATACTAAGCCCTCTGTATCCTATATATTAATCCAGGTTACAAACTATCTGTGATTATAATTTTTAAATGATTTTCTATTCTTTATCTTAAATTCTTAAAGAGTTCACATTAAAAAAAAAAATATTGAAGGAATTTTTTATTTAGGTATATCATGCATGATGTTAATTTTGGTGATACTGTGAGTTAAGATGTTTATTTTTGTGTTACTTGTATTATGCATGTTATTTTTTGTATCATATAGAAGAAGTTCAAACACAATGTAAATTGTTTGTGAATAAATAAATTGAAATTGAATTGAAATTGTGTGCCAAATTTCATGCAAATCTGTTCAGCCGTTTTTGCGTGATTGAGTAACAAACATCCATCCTTCCTTACAAACTTTTGCGATAGGATAATCAGAATAGGATTAAGATCGATCAGTATCTATAACCTGAATAGGGTTCAAATAGACCGCTAACTAGTTATGATGTAACATTACCATACTAACCACACTTCCTAAATGGATTGGTAGGTAATAAAACTGTAATTGCATTGTTATTAGCACGTTCGCAGGCTCTCCTCTTGTAATTATGATCCCCTGGTAGGTTCAGATGATAGACACCAACCAAAAATAAAGTTATTTGCAGATGTAACACAGAAAATAATCATTTATAGAAATATATTATGTATATACATACAAATATACACACAAATAAATAAAATTTAAATGTCTGTTTGTAATATCAAAATAACAGCCTCTTACTAAATTTATGCATATGAAAGTTTATACGGTAAATATGGTACCTAACAAAAAAGCCTTTTTTTGACATTTTCGTCTGCTTGTATGTCAGTTTGTTCCGGTTAATCTCCAAAACGGCTAGACCGATTTTGACGGGACTTTCACAGGCAGATAGCTGACGTTATAAGGAGAAACTTTTATTTAAGAAAAAAATAAGGGTAAGAGTAATAATCATTATAAGACAGACATAGCTGTCTGTTCGTTTGTGCGCTTATAAGTCAAAAACCAACTTTTTTTAGGTTAATGGACTTCTCTGGCTCGTGGAGGCGATCGGTGGCGGTGACCGCTCGTGTCCGGCCCAGTTCAGGCCATGGTACGGAGCGAGAGGGCATGAGAAGCCGTCACCTCCTTCTGCGAAGCAGTAATGCTCGCGAAGGAGGAAGCGGAGTGCGTGAGGGAGACGCAAATTTTCGCGCCCTCACGCCTCTAGTGACCGCAGGAGACGCACTGGGCGTCGGGAATCCCAGGCCGATTCCCGGCCAACGTAGGCGCGGCTTGCGGACGGTGAGCAATGGGTAGCTCGCCGTGCGATAAGGACCAGGCAAGGCGCTCGGGTTGACGGCGCGTTGTGTTCCTCGCGCGCCTCAAAGAGATGTTTGCAGAGCTGACGGGGTCCGCTAGAGCCGATGCCTGCCAGGGTCGCGGGAAAGTCCGAAAGGGTTACCGTCGCCCCTGGCAACACACAGGCAACTGAGGGAACACGGGTGGGTTTTAGTCAGTAATTGTCTGACACGCCCTCCGCTCTGAATTTCCCATAAAAAAAAGGACCACTTTCTATTAGATATCAAAAAGTCCCAATTTATTTACAAGCATCGTAGCCAACACATACTGCATTCACGCGACACTCCCAGATTGGACCTAGTACTAAACGTATCTAATAATCTATGTCCAATATTGCTTTTTATGTGCACATGAACTTAATGTTAGTCATATGCCTTCGGCCTTGGGCGAAGGGAAAGGATTTTATGTAGACACACATAGGCTGAATTTGTTATGTCATCTACGGCTTATACAGTGTTAGTTTGACTGGTCTTTGAGCTAATTATGAGGGTTTACGTCGTACGGCATTTCATACAAACTTTCAAGCCCTTGTTTTTCGAAATGACTGAAACGATTTTATATGCAAGATACAAAGATCTAAAAACGAAGCTTAACTTAAATTATTTTTCGAAGTTTCATTAAAATCGGTTCAGTAATTTCGGAAAACAAGGGCTTGAAAGTTTGTATGAAATGCCGTACGATGTAAACTCTCTTAAGAAGTTTATCAAGCTGCTGAATACCTAGCAAGTCATCTCAACAGTGTAACGGTTATTATGGTCATCCGCAAAAGCATAAGCAGCCTATATTGTTCCCAATGCTGAGACAGAGGCCTCCTCTCTGTGAGAGGCAGTGGGCCATAATCCGCCATTGGGCCCAGTGCGGGTTAACGGATGTCACAATATGTTGGTTCTAGGACATGTCGGTTTGCTCACGATGTTGTCACTTTGTTGTCGTTTTGAGAGCAGTGGTGATGAAAATATTTTTTGTGTCTGTTTGGGATCGAGCCCACGACCTAGTTGTAGGTAAGTCGCGGCGGTTACCACTGGGCCACCAATGCTCCATATTTTGGTCATATCATCTCTGACTGACAGTCTTATCAAGTTGAGGTATACATACGGACATGGCAAATATTCATTTTTCACCACTGGAGATAGACCAAAGACGAATGTTCTCAACTGGGTCACCACACAGCTGGTACCAGAAGTTGGTACATACTTTAGCAACTAAACACATACTTTGACTATATGCAAAAACAACTCCCCCTTCCCTGAAATATACATAATTACCTACATTAAGAGGATGGGGGAACCAAAATCACATACCAATTAGATCCTCATCACAAGAGCCAATTGAATAACCTTCAATCAGGCATCACGCCATAAAATGAAGCGAAGCCGCGGGCACCTAGTTTGCATAATAATTATACATTAGGTACTAGCGACCCGCCCCTGCTTTGCACGGAAGCGATCTACTGATGAGGCGCCATGTCGAAATATCGAGATTTCTGTGCTATATTTTGGTTAAATATCCTATACTATTAAATTAGCAATATTTGTATATCTATCTATAATATAAATCTATAATATAAAAATGAGTCGCTGAATGTGTTGCTAAGCGCAAAACTCGAGAACGGTTGGACCGATTACGGTAATTCTTTTTTTTAAATATTCCTTGGAGTACCTACGAGGATGGTTCTTACGGAGAGAAAAATTCAAAAAAAAAAAAAAAAAGTGAGTTGTATTTGTGAGTTTTATAATTTTTAATTTTTGACATAATGTAATTGTTGACTTATTAACTTAAAAAAATAAAAAATTAAAGAATCGACTGTTAGACGATACGAAGTTCGCCGGGTCAGCTAGTAATTATATATATTTGTAATCACTTTCTCGAAAACGGCTCTAACGATTGCGAAGAAAGTTGCAATATAGAGTTTACGGGGGCGAAAAATCGATCTAGCTAGGGCTTTTATCTGGAAAAAAATGTTTTCTCCGTATTTTCACCCGATCAGAGCTCGGTCACTCAAAGTTTTGAACAAGATGGATGATTACCTTAGAATAATGACATGGCAGCATGGAATAATTAAGTACCTACCATCATGGTAGCATGGAATTAGTCAGTACCTATACTATCATACTCACACATGCCACAAACACCAGAGACACCCCTTGCACACCTCACACTTCACATTCACCCACACACCCATTCGCCCTACACTCACACATTTACTCAACGTCAAAATTCATCCCAAATCATAAAATATTATGTCCTGTACTGTTTATTTCTATCTTATTTATTGTTTTTTATTTTATTATTAATTAACTTAATCTAAATTATTAAAAATTCTGTTGCACTTTGTCATGGAACATCATTCCATTCTGTATCTGGGGAAGGGCGTTGTTAGCTGCGCCACAGTTTAAACTTTTGCAGCTATCATCGTTTTATTTATTGTACCCTTGTGTCTTGTGTTATTGTTCCAAAATAAACTTTATTTTTATTTTTTATAGCAGCATGGAATTAGTGAGTACCTACTAGCAGCATGTAAGTAGTGAGTACCTACTAGCAGCATGTAAGTAGTGAGTACCTACTATCGTGGCAGCATGGAATTAGTACTACTATCATGGCAGCATAGAATTAGTATGAACTATCCTATTAAATGAGTATTCTCTATTTTAACCCGAGAAGAGCTTGGTCGACCAGCTACTATTCCCTAAATGGTGGTAAAAACATTACACTCCTTCTGGGACAGTCGGGTAAAAACCGCATCAACATACATTGTGTAGTTTTAAAAAACTATGCCACATACATACAGACACGAAGAGTGACTTGGTTTCATAGTACTTTATACATTATACACGGCTTTAAAATTCAACAGGGTGATACAACAAATGCATTGGTATTATGAGATAAGAGTTTGGCGAATTTGTATTCAAACAGGGTGTTCGCTAAGGGTGGGACTGCAAAGGGCTCGTACACGCGTGATATATGCTAATAAGCCGGCCATTTTAAAACCCTTTCGTAAAGATTCATTGCGAGTGTTCTTTTGGTCGTGTTTTTGGGCAGAAATGTTGATGAAATAGGCAGTAATTTGTGTGTTCAAAGCTTATGTAATTATGAAATGGTAGGGACCAGCTAAAAAGCAAAGAGTGTAGGTGCGGAGCAAACGGAGCTGGATTCCCTTTCCATACATATTTTACTGATCATCATATCATCATCATTTCAGCCGAAAGACGTCCACTGCTGCCTGACCAAGCACCGCCATCTTGATCGCTTCTGTGCTCGCATCCAGCGAGAAGATATTTAGTCTAGTGATACCCACATATTATTATTCTAATCTAATCTAGCCTGTATTGTCACACTGCAAGGCAAAGGCCTCCCTCTCCCTTTTCCACACAATTCTGTCTATTGCTAGTCCAGTCCTTTCGGTAGAAGTCAAGCTCGTCCCGCCATCTTCGTCTCGGGCTACCGCGATGTCGTCGTGCATTTAGTGGGACCCAATCGGTGGTTCTCTTAGCCCATTTGTCATCTGACATGCGGCAGACACGTCCGGCCCAGTCCCACTTAAGCTTAGCGGCTTTCTGGGTAACATCCGTGATCTTGGTTTTGGCGCGCAGTGTTGTGTTCCATAACCGATAATTCGCCCTATGGCTCCCTGGCAAATCTCGAGCTTGGACCTCTGCTGAAGTATCAAAGACCAGCTTTGAGCACCATATGTGAGAATGGGGAGAATACACATGTCCATAATTTTCCGTTTGGGGCATAGTAGAAGATCTCCTTTTAGAAGATCTAGGTAGTTTTTATTTTTATTTTTTACCACAACGGGTATGCTCTTGTCCTGCCATCTCACCAGATGGTAAGTGATGACCAGGCCAAAGGTGGAAGCGAGCATCACCCGAAATCCTCAACCATAGAGGAACTGACTAACAGGCCATTCTAGTTGTCTGGCTATTTTACTTTTCTGTAATTATTTTTGTATTATAATAAATATCATTAAATTATTGAAACAGGACATTTATGTATGTTTCAATAATTTAATGATATTTATTGAATGCACCGTTTTGGCAAAATATTTAGAATAGAAGAGAATATTGTTCATTGTTGCTGAAATTAAAGTTGGTCAAAATTAAAAAACTTTGTCTACAATTACATATCTCTACCAACTTGTATAATGATTATAATCTATATAATATATAATATAATTATATAAAAATCAATTGCCGTGCGTTAGTATCGCAAAAACTGGAAAATGGCTTGACTGATTGTGATGTGCGTGCCGGAGTAGGTACCTTACAAAAAAAAATGTTTTCAATGAAATTAACTTCGCAGGCCACGACTGGATAGCAGTTCAATCCTTACTTTCAGGGAAGTAATCGCAAATGCATAGATTTCCGACCACCCCATTGGAGGGAATTGGATTACAGCTATGTCTTGCCTATGCCCTTTATCGAGGAAAATCGAAAGGTTAACTTTGTCAATGATAAAATATATCTGATGGTGCCTGAGGGAATTAAGATATTAATGATCCGAGGTGTCTCGTGATAAGTTCTAAGCTACCTACATTATATTATTTACTTTATCATTCTTGTCACTTTTCTTCCTGAATGGAACAGAGTTATTACTTGTTTAAGTCGTAGGATGATTTGATAATTTGAATTTTCGCGAAAAGCCTAGGAATATTCGTAAACACGGATAATTTGAAAATGGTGAAATCATTTCTGCCAGCAACATCACCATCATCATCATCATTCATTTACATTTCAACCAAGTTGGTTGAAATGTGTCCGTTTGGATTGAGGAGCCAGTCTCATATTTATAAATTCTCTCATCAAGTTGCTCGCAGTAATTATTTCACCAGTTTCTAATTATAATTAGAAACTAGTGTTTACGAATATGCCAAGGGTTTTCGCGAAAATTCGAATGATCAAATCATTGTACGACATTAAAAAACTACGAAGAGAATGCTATTTTAAACTGTAAGAAAAATAAAAGAAAATGGAGCGCTTTTGGAGCACACTAGGAAATCCTGTGTCGCGGGGTGCAATTATACTTACAAATAACGGACATAAACATCAGGATTCGGAACCAGATTACACAAGTAGGCCGTTCAAGTATTTGCTGTAAGGGAATTTAATGCTACAGCAATTTGGTTAGAGTATAGATTAAAACAAGTACCACAGTCCCAGTCAAAGTGATATTTTGACAGCGATAACGTTGATGAAAAAATGTGTTGGATTTGACATAAGCTACCGAAAAGCTTGCATAATCTCCCTATAATGTTCCCACTGCTGGGAGAGAGTTGGCCGTTATCCACCGCGCGAGCCCAGTGCGGGTTGGTGGATGTCACATGTCTTGGAATTTTTTGTTCTAGGATATGCCGATTTCCTCACGACGTTTTCCTTCACCGTTTTGAGAGCAGTAAAATAGAATTGCTCAGTAGCAGCCCGGAGTCTGGATTTGTGCCCGGTTGATGGCAATAGGCTCGCCCCCTATTACATGGGACTTAAATATAACTGGAAAAATGTGAGTGTACTATAGGTACATCTCTGCCTAACCCTTCGGGGAATACAGGCGTGAGGATATGTTAAATAAAGCAATGAACGTAGCTGAACTGTCAAAATGAAAAATATGGCAATTAATTTTAATTCTAAGTTTACGTGTTGAAGTGGACTGTATATTTATTTGTAGGGACCTTTCTAATAAAAGACTTATTTGCTTCAAGACTTCTTCTATTTTCTTGTTCCTTGTTGAGATGTTTCTTGTTCGAGCGCTGAGATCCGACTGTAACGTTCCGCTCGACCCGCACGTCTTTTATAGAGCGATTTCGGTACCTTATAGAGACCGCTGATTTTGAGACCATTTTAATGTTCAAAATTTCTTACAAGATTCCCATTTGAACCCCTGTTTCAATTAGTTCCCGTGGTCGGATCGTTACAGTTTTTACATATTTTTCAGCTTACATGTGCTCCAATTAAATGACATAATTACTTTTACCATAACTTAATAAACAAAAAAGTTTCTAGAACATTGACTACTAAAAATTAAGGTTTGCTACATTTTGATTACTTTACACGCTCATATCTTCGGAACCTGTGGTCCGATCTTAAAAATCTAAACGGAATACAAAGTTTCTAATTAAACCCTGTCGTTTGACACTAATTTGGTGACGATATCACCATAAACAAAAAACCTCAATTTCAACTTACGTAATTTCCTACTTTCGACAAATACGTAACTTATTTCGCTTTTGACATTCTTATTAGATTCTAATTACAAAACTATCTTTAAAAACATACAAATTGGAACCTAATCTAACTTAATTAACCTAATTAGAACATAAAATAGAATAAAATAAACATCAAATTTCCGCTGAGGTCCCGCCGCTAGTTGCGCCTACGTAAGAGTTGACCTCAGGGCAACATACACATTATTTGACTTTGCTATTTTCTTAATTTCTACCTTATTTCTAACCTATTTACATACATGTTATGTTTTTCATGGTGCTGTGCTCGGCGTCCTTTACATTTCTCCCCCCGGCGCAGCTCGCGTAGCCTCTTCTTTCTTCATCATGACGACGAGCTTGCTCACGGGGCGTCGGAAGGTGCCGGTCCTGGTGCGCACCTCGACGATCCTGATGCCGCCGTCTGGTCCGCAGTGTGTCCGCTCGACGACTCCCATCGGCCAGGTGTTCCTGGGCAGCGTGTTGTCGACCACGAGGACCACGTCGCCAGCTTGCATCGGTCGCACGTCGTTCTGTGGCTCGCCGCGAGGTACCAAAGTGGGAAGGTACTCGCGTAGCCACCGTCGCCAGAAGTGATCAGCGAGCGCTTGACTCGCTCGCCAGGTTCTTCTGTCCGTCTCGTCGCAGGGTCCCGTCGTTGGCAGCCCATCTGATGACCCCAACAGGAAGTGGTTGGGGGTCAGGGCCTCGGGATCGCTGGGGTTCACGCTGACGTGGGTCAGCGGTCTTGCGTTGATGGAGAACTCGGCTTCTGTCAGTAGAGTTCTCAGGACTTCCTCTGCCGGCGCCTTCTCCCGTAGTGTCACGCTGAGAGCAGTCTTCACTGAGCGCACCATTCGCTCCCACGCGCCGCCTTGGTTGGGCGCGCCAGGAGGTATGAAGCGCCACTCCATTCGATGCAGTAGCCCCTCGTCGTTCAGGGCAGGCAGCCACTCGGTGTAGGCGTTGCGAAGCTCTTGATCAGCCCCGCGGAAGTTGGTCCCGTTGTCGGAGTACATAAGTCTTGGCCAGCCTCTGCGCGCAGCCATACGTCTCAGCGCCATGATTGCTGAGTCGGTGGAGAGTGATGCGACGAGCTCGATGTGCACGGCGCGGGAAGTGAGGCACGTAAAGAGTGCGCCCCACCTCTTCTCTCGGCGGCGCCCCACCTTGACCATCATCGGCCCAAAGTAATCCACCCCGCAGTTGGTAAACGGGCGGTGGAACGGGTCAAGGCGGGCGTGTGGCAGGTCCCCTGTAGCTGGTGGCTGCGGTGTCGCTCGGCGTCTTCGGCAGAAGGCGCAGTTCTTCTCTACGGCGCGTACCGTGGGTCGCAAGTGGATGACCCAGTACCGCTGCCGTAGGTCGTTCGTCACGCGCTCCCTGTTGGCGTGACCCGCAGCGCAGTGCTCCCGCAGAACTAGGAGCTTGGTCAGCCGATGGCGGCCGTCCAGTATGACTGGCCGCTTCGTCTCGGTTGGCGCGGAGGAGGCCTCGATCCGGCCCCGCACCCTCAGGATACCGTCTTCCAGCACTGGATCCAGTCGATACAACCGACTCGTCTTCATGATTGGACGAGCAGACCGGATCTTCTTCAAATCTTCCCCGAAGCTGTCTTCTTGCGCCTGCTTTATCAGCTCAGCCTCGGCGCGCTGTAGATGGCGATGTTCCATCGTCGTTGCTTTCTTCCTGCAGATGTCGGTGAAGGCGATGGCTCTGGCAGTAGCCCTCACCAAAATCTCGTACTTGGAGAAGCGGGCTGGGTTCGGCAGCCAGCTGTCTTGTTCTGTCTTCTCTGCAATGTGGAGAACCTCTTCGTCCTCTTGCTCGTTCGTCGTCGCCATGGGCCACTGCTCTTCCGGTAGGTACAGGAAATCCGGCCCCTGGAACCACCGATCTGCTTCGTTGATGGGCGTGTCGACAAGCCGGGTGGCGTCGTCGGCAACGTTGCTGGCTGTGGGCAGCCAACGCCATTCTTCCTTCTTACTCAGCTCGGCGATCTCTCCCAGGCGATGCGCGACGAACGGCGTGTAGCGTCGCATGTCGTGGTGAATCCAGTGCACCACCGTTGTGGAGTCAGTCCAGTAAGTCGTCTGACTGACCTCGATGCGATGCTCCTTTCTTATGGTGTCGGCCAGTCTTGCTCCGATGACGGCCGCTTGTAGTTCCAGACGAGGTATGGTCTGGATCCGACGAGGCGCTACCTTGGCCTTGGCGGCTACCAGCACGACGTCCACGCTCCCATCGGTGTTCTTCACCCTCCAGTAGGCGACGGTTGCGTATGCTTGCTCGCTGGCGTCGCACAGGATGTGTAGGTCGATGCGCTCGTACTTCTTCCTCACGTAGCATCTTGGCAATCGAAGATGGGTGAGCTCGTTCAGTCGGGCGAGCCAGGTTGCGAACAGCTCGTTCTCTTCTTCTGGCACCTGCTCGTCCCACGTGATCTGAAGTCTCCATAAATTCTGCAAAATAATCTTCGATCGTATAGTGTAGTGGCTCAGCAATCCTAGCGGGTCGTATATAGACATCACAGCGCTGAGTGCTTCACGCTTTGTCGGCGCGCGGGTTCTTGCTCGTACTTCGGCTGGAACTCTGTTCATTGACGTGTTGAATCCCAGCTCATCTCGTTCCGCGTTCCAGTACAGCCCCAAGATCTTGCTCTCGGGCTGTTCTCCCCCCAGTTGTGTGGGAGAGGTGGCGTGTAGCTCCGGAGGCACGTCGCGTAGCACCGTCCTGTCGTTGGAGCTCCATCCTCGTAGCGTGAATCCCGCGTGCGCGTGTACAGCTCTCGTCTCTTCGACCGCCTTCCATGCTTCTTCGGTGTCCTTGTAGCTGGCCACTAAGTCATCCATGTAATGACTCCTCTTGATGGCTTCTAGGGCGCGTGGACACTCCTGCCCGTATACGTCGGCGTTATAGTTGCGGACGTGGTGGGCCATGTACGGGGAGCTCGCAGCGCCGAAGATCATACTTGTCATCTTGAATTTCTTCGGAGGCCCCTCTCGTTGGTCGCCTCTCCACAGGAACTGCTGCGCTGGTTGATCTTCCGGCCGTATCTTGATCCTCAGGAACATCTCTTGCACGTCCGCTGTGATCGCCACTGCCTGTTCCCGGAATCGAAAGAGGATTCCTGGCAGTGATAGCAGTAGATCGGGTCCCTCCAGCAGCTCGTCGTTCAGGCACACGCCGTTGCTCTTTGCCGCTGCGTCGAACACCAGCCTGTGTTTGCCGGGCTTGTTCGGGTTCTGCACCGCGAACTGTGGCAGGTACCAGCAGATGGCGCTCTTCTCTTCAGACCCGTCGCACGGCGTCGCGTCGCGTCCTTTCTCCAACAGGTTATTTATCTGCTTGGAGTACTCGCCGGCGAAGTCTGCATCAGCATCCATCTTCTGTTCAATCTTCCGAAGTCTCCGGAACGCTTGCCCGTAGCTCGGTGGCATGGTGACGTCGTCTCGTCGCCACGGCAGTCCCACCTCGTACCCGGTGTCAATCTTCTTTGTTGTACTCCCGACGATCTTGATGGCCCGTAGATCTTCGTCCTTGATCCTCGGCTTTCCTTGTATGCCGAGTGCGTCGATCCTGAAGTGGCCCTCGACCAAGTCGTGGAGTTCCTGGCTGCTCGTGCCCGTCGTTCGGTCGGGCTCGTAGACGTGCAGCACATTCCCTTCTTGACAGATGGCATGACGTGGCGCTGTTCCGTGCACCACCCATCCTAGTTGTGTCCTTGATGCGGCCGGTTGATTCGGCCCGCCGACTCGTAGCTCGCGGGACACGATGCACTCCCAGTGGTCTGTCCCCACTAGAAGCCCGGGGCGCGCCTTCTCATAGCACACCTCCTCCGGTGTCAGGTCCTTCAGGTGCTCGTAGTGTAGCAGCGTATCTGGGATGGACTGCTGATGCAGGCGAAGGTTCTTCATTGTCCTCGCTCTGACCTTGTAGCTGCCGTCGTTCTTCAGTCCTCTGACTTGGACGTTGACCAGTTGACTCTCCATCTCTTGCTGCGACATGTTGACCCCGTTCAGATGAAGTGGTTGCGATGGTCCTTCTGCTCCGATGCTCTCCGCCAGGTCCTTGTCGACGAGGGTGATGGTGGCTCCTTCATCCAGGAGGGCGTATGTCCTCGCCTCCCCCCGTGGTCCAGACACGACGATAGGGCACATCTTCAACAGCACTGACCTGGATCCAGCAGCTTTGGTTGCTACCGACAGGACCGCTTCTTCCTTGGCTGGTTCTGCAGGCTTCGGATCTTCCTTCTTCATCTCTTGATGGAGGCTCGCATGATGTGGTCGGCTGCACTGGTTCACTCCGCATGGCTTCGCTCTGCAACTCATGCGCCTGTGTTGCTTGTGGGCGCACTTGAAGCATATCCCCTTTTCCTTCAGGAACTTCCACCGGTCTTCTATCGCAAGTGCCTTATACTTGGGGCACTGCGCCAACATGTGAGTTTGTTCACATTTGGGACACCTATCCCGTTGCTCTTCCGCACCTGCAGTTGTGTTGAATACGCTTGCCTTCTTCTTCAGCATTATCGTCGGTCGAGTCTCCTTCTTCTGACTGGCGGCGCACGTAGTTGGGGCGTACGTGTACCTCAGGGCTCGGTCCGCTTCGCGCATCAGGAAGCGAGACATGACGACAATCTCCGGGTCCGATGTTCCTTCTTGATCGTATGCGTAGTCGCACCATCGGGATCGTAGATGCGGGCTCAGCTTCTCCAACACTTCTCTTGTCATCAGGGGGTTGAATAGGTATCCTCTTCGGTCGATCGTCTTCAGCACGCAGATGATGTTCTGCAGCTTGATCGCGAAGCTGTTGAGTTCGGCCGCTGATGTCCCAGGTTTCGGCAGCTTCTTCAGGTCCTCCAGCGCCTTGTCGATGATGACTTCCGGTCTTCCGAAGCACTGCTCGAGGGTCTTCATCACGATGTCTGGATCGGTGGCCGTATGCAGAAGGGCGGCCACAGCATCTCTTGCATCTCCCTTGAGGCAGCTCCTCAACCGCTGGATGTTCTCTGCTGCAGAAATTTGGTACATACCGGTCGTATCTCTGTAGGCTGCCTTGAACGGCAACCACTCGTTGGCCGCTCCGGAGAAAGTCGGCAGGTCCGTGTGTCGAGGCCTGGGCCTGGCCATCTTCTCTAATGTGGCTGCCAGGTGCTCGATGCTGTTCCTGTTCCTCGTTGGAGTCGGCGATCTTCCACGTTGAACCTCGAATCGCAGCTGCTTCTGTTCTTCGCGGGTTCCTTCTTCTGCCCGTGCTTCCTCCCCCCGTGTACTGAGGGGGTTGGTCCTCAGCCATTCGTCCACCTTCTGATGTGGTTCCTCACGGGGAGGGGCGGGTCCTTCTTCGTGGATGCTATCTTCATCGTTGATAACTGAAACTTCTACGGCTAGTCGCTTCTTGACCAGGTCCGCTTCCAGTTCCAGCTCCCTCTTCCTGATGGCAGCTAGCTTCTCTGCTGCCTCCAGTTCCACCAATCGTAGCCTCGTAGTGATGCTCGTTGTTGACCGCTGTGACCTCACCGATCTTGTTGGTGATCCTAACCTTCGCTGTACTGCTGTTGCTGTCGTTTGGATTCCCGATGGTCCCGCTGTGCTGGTGTATGCTGGCTTGGAGAATGGTGACGCTGGTGGGTCCAACGAGAGTCTTCTCTGACGCTCTCGCTCGATCAGCTCCGCTTCCCTTTGTCGCGCCTCTTGCTGCAACTGGATGCGTCGCTGTTCCTCCATGTCCGCTGCATCCCCTTGGCTCCTTGTGACCACCATCTTCTAAGTCCTGGGCACCTTTTCTTCGGAAATCTTCTTGATCGCAGGTGTCTTCGGATCTTGATCGATCTTCAAATTTTGCGTTTTTCTCAGGTTCGGGTCGGCACGTTCGGTTCGGCACGTTCGGTTCGGGTCGGCACGTTCGGTTCCGCACCTCTTCGGTTCGGCTACGGCTCGGCAACTCTTCGGCTTGGCTTCAGGTCGTCAACTTTCCGGCTCGGCGCGTCGATCCCCTTCGGTTCGGGTCGGCACGGCTCGGCACGGCTTCGGTTCGGCAACGCTTCGGCTTCAGCTCCTATTCTTCGGCTCGGCTTCCGGGTCGGCGACTTTCCGGCTCGGCGCGTCGATCCTCTTCGTTCGGGTCGGCACGGCTCGGCACGGCTTCGGTTCGGCAACGCTTCGGCACGGCTTCGGTGACGTCGGTTCGGCTTCCGGGTCGGCAACTTTCCGGCTCGGCGCGTCGATCCTCTTCGGTTCGGGTCGGCACGGCTCGGCACGGCTTCGGTTCGGCAACTCGTCGGCACGTTCGGTGACGTCGGCTTGGTGACGTCGGTTCGGTGACGTCGGTCCGGTGACGTCGGTTCGGTGACGTCAACACGGCGATCTTGACACGGTGACCTTCACTCGGTGACCTTCACACGGTGACGCTTGACACGGTGACGCTTGACACGGTGACGCTTGACACGGTGACGCTGGCACGGTGACGCTTGACACGGTGACCTTGACACGGTGACGCTTGCACGGTGACGCTTGACACGGTGACCTTGACACGGTGACGCTTGACACGGCGGGTGGGTGACGATACTTCGGCTCGGCGATCTTGACACGTCGAGTCGTCACGTCGGTTTGCCCGCTGGTTGACGCGTCGGTCGATCGGTTGGGTGACCAGTCCAACCGGTCGAGTTTAAACCTGTCGTGGGCAGGTTCAAACCAGTTACGACTGACGAATCTCGTTCTTCGCTCTTGCTGCAGGGTTCTTCGTTCTTCCTTGCAGCTCCGTGGACCAGGATCCTGTGGCGGGTTCTTCGTTCTTGATATCCGCCGCTCGATGGACCAGACTGAAGTGGACTGTATATTTATTTGTAGGGACCTTTCTAATAAAAGACTTATTTGCTTCAAGACTTCTTCTATTTTCTTGTTCCTTGTTGAGATGTTTCTTGTTCGAGCGCTGAGATCCGACTGTAACGTTCCGCTCGACCCGCACGTCTTTTATAGAGCGATTTCGGTACCTTATAGAGACCGCTGATTTTGAGACCATTTTAATGTTCAAAATTTCTTACAAGATTCCCATTTGAACCCCTGTTTCAATTAGTTCCCGTGGTCGGATCGTTACAGTTTTTACATATTTTTCAGCTTACATGTGCTCCAATTAAATGACATAATTACTTTTACCATAACTTAATAAACAAAAAAGTTTCTAGAACATTGACTACTAAAAATTAAGGTTTGCTACATTTTGATTACTTTACACGCTCATATCTTCGGAACCTGTGGTCCGATCTTAAAAATCTAAACGGAATACAAAGTTTCTAATTAAACCCTGTCGTTTGACACTAATTTGGTGACGATATCACCATAAACAAAAAACCTCAATTTCAACTTACGTAATTTCCTACTTTCGACAAATACGTAACTTATTTCGCTTTTGACATTCTTATTAGATTCTAATTACAAAACTATCTTTAAAAACATACAAATTGGAACCTAATCTAACTTAATTAACCTAATTAGAACATAAAATAGAATAAAATAAACATCAAATTTCCGCTGAGGTCCCGCCGCTAGTTGCGCCTACGTAAGAGTTGACCTCAGGGCAACATACACATTATTTGACTTTGCTATTTTCTTAATTTCTACCTTATTTCTAACCTATTTACATACATGTTATGTTTTTCATGGTGCTGTGCTCGGCGTCCTTTACACGTGTGTTACGCATTCACCCCGCTGGTTATCTGGAACCAAACCTTACTAAATCTAGGGAACCCCAAATCACAGCTATTACAGCTATGTATCACCAAATCTCGTGTGGGGCCGAAAGGTTCTGGAGTGGCGACCGCGTAGCGGAAGACAAAGCGTTGGAAGGCCTCCCACAAGATGGACCGATGGACTCCGTATCAAAGTTGCGACAAACAAAGGTGCGACAAATGCAAGGGCGACAGTACGATAGGTCGACCATCAGCGGTGCGACAGAACATCAGCTCGACGAACGTTAGTGCGACAGATTGTTTTCGCGACAAACGATGGCACGACGAAACTTTTGATCGACGAACGTTAGTGCGACTGATTATTGTCACGACCATCGATGGGGCGACGAAACTTTTGATCGACAAACGATAGCGCGACACAATGTTCGCTCGACAAACTAAAGCACGACAAACATTTCTATAATATTTTGTTGTAATAGCAGATAAGATTTTTTTTTTTAATAAATGTTTTCATTCTTTATTGTCAATGTTAAATGACTGCAGTGCGCGAGTGCAGTTACGAGCAAGGTAGGCGAAAACCATGTATAAAGAACCTAAAACTTTACATTTTTTTTCTTATCTGCTATTAGCAACAAAATATTATAGAAATGTTTGTCGTGCTTTAGTTTGTCGAGCGAACATTGTGTCGCGCTATCGTTTGTCGATCAAAAGTTTCGTCGCCCCATCGATGGTCGTGACAATAATCAGTCGCACTAACGTTCGTCGATCAAAAGTTTCGTCGTGCCATCGTTTGTCGCGAAAACAATCTGTCGCACTAACGTTCGTCGAGCTGATGTTCTCTCGCACCGCTGATGGTCGACCTATCGTACTGTCGCCCTTGCATTTGTCGCACCTTTGTTTGTCGCAACTTTGATACGGAGTCGGACCGATGACCGTGTGAAGACCGCAGGAATCCGCTGGATGCGGGAAACACAGAATCAGTCGAAGTGGCGGTGTTGTGGGAAGCCTATATTCAGCAGTGGACGTCTTTTGGCTGAAATGATGATGTTTCTCCAAATAAAATATTTCTAGATATTAAAACTCCAAAAGTTTCATACAAATTCATATCGGAACTAAATAGAATTTTAAAGTGCATAAAGTGCCATTTGCGCTTTCATAACGAATAAATATAATGCTTCTGATAAAATATCCATAGGTGTTTTTATTTTCGAACATAATACCTGTTAAGTGCATAAAGCAGTTCTCAGCTCCCGCACTAACATAGGGACGAGGTCCTAATGGAAGCGCCGATAAATATTTAATGAGGATTTAAATCGGGTTATTTATTTTTTTAAGAAAAATACGGTGCGTAATTATTTATCATAATTATTACCTTGTTCTTCTTTTCGGTAAGACGAAATAAAGTTTTAGGCTTATTGCATTTATTTCTTCCATCGTTAGACGTTTAGGTATTACATGACACAAGCAAAACTCAAAACTATGTAGTATAAAGTCATTTGATTGGTTATAAAACGACTTTTAAGTAGGTAATGCTTGAGTCAAGAGTAAGGTTCTGTACGGGCCGTAGAACTACAGTGTTAATTTTCTGTTTTCTCAAAATTTTGACAAACTACATCCTCCGCCGCAATGCTAGCTAGATACTGGGATCTATTAAAAAAAAAAACTGGTTTGTATTTCACTGTCAGTTTGCATCATTTTGTATCATAACACGAAAGTGTTCTGTATGGGCCATAATACTTAGTGTCCTATAAACTCTCATAGTCTTAGTTCTATTCCCTTCATTCTAGATTTTAGGCTTATACTCGTATACTAATGTTCATTTTCACCCACACTAGGCTACACTTGAATACTATAATAAAAGCGCGCTGTTGGATTTTCAACTTTCAGTGCTAAACCGAGCGTTAAAAATCCAACATAACGCTTTTGTATCTCGTTTGGACTGCCTGGTTGGTCTAGTGGCAAGCGCTACTGCTGAGCATTAGGGCCTGGGTTCAATTTCCAGGTTGAGCAAAGTGTTATTGGGTTTTTCTTTTCTCGGTAGCAGCCCGGAGTCTGGATTTGAACTCGGTTGGTGGCAATAGGCTCGCTGCCTATTAGATTGGACTTACACATTACTGGCAAAATGTGGGTGGTATACTATTGGTCGACCCAGGCCTTGTTTCCCCGAAGGGTTGGCCTTCGGGGAAACAAGGCGTGATGTTTGTTTATAATAAAAATAATTTAATTCCTATATTCTTTACTTCGGCCTACACATACTGGACATACAATCCATATAGTGTTAGTAACAATGACTTAAGTAAACTTAAACAAACTAAAATTGACGTGGCCCAAGACACGTTGCTGCGTTGGTGTCTTGGGCCACGTCAATTTACAAAGTAGACTGTCCAACATCTGTTGGAGCTTCCGCGCAACCTACCCATTATTGACGCTGTTCTCTGTTATGTATCTTATTTTTTCTGTACCAATCCTCCCCGCTCACAGTGTGACGGGGTCCTAAGAGTGTGCTCGGCTAATGTGGACATAACAGTAACGTCGTGCGATAGTGCCCTCGCACCATGTCTTAATGGGCTATTATATTTTATGTTTAATTCAAACACTACCCCGGGAATTGGGTGCCTTAGGGATTATATATACGTTGTAGTGTTTATGGTATTTAATTGGTGATGATTGCTTTTTAAGTTTTGGTTTAGAACTTTTGGTAGAATTTTATTTTATAAAGATAGAGGTGGCGTACGGTTTTAGTAGTGAGAAAAATGGTCTGAGGAGAAGTTTTAGAGATTTTGTACTGGGCTAGCAACTTGTTGCAGTGTATTGCCATGAGTATTCTTGAAGATTCTGCTTATTTTGTACTAGTTTTTTCCTGCGGCTTCGCCCGCGTGTAGGAGGGGAATTATCCTACGGGAACATAAGTACCGAGATAAAAAGTATTCTATGTATTAATCCAGGTTATAAACTATAGGACACGGTGGAGCATACGGTGGAGGTCTGCCCGGCTTGGGTGGAGCACCGCCGTGTCCTCGTGCAGGCGATCGGCGGCAGTGACCTCTCACGTCCGGCCCTGGTCCAGGCCATGGTGCGGAGCGAGAGGGCATGGCAGGCTGTCACCTCCTTCTGCGAAGCAGTAATGCTCGTGAAGGAGGAGGCGGGGCGCGAGAGGCAGAGACTAAGGTCGCTCCCTCGAGCCCCTAGCCGCCGCGGTAGTAGACGCCCCGGGCGTCGGGAATCCATCGCGGATTTCCGGCCACCGTAGGCGCGGGCTTGCGGACGGAGAGTGATGGGTAGCTCTCCGTCCGATCAGGACCAAGCCCGGGTCGACGGCGCGTAGTGTTCCACGCGCGCCTCAAAGAGTCGTCAGCGAAGCTGAAGGGGTCCGTTTGGGCCGATGCCTACCACTGGGGTTGCGGATAAGTCCTTAGGGGAAACCGTGGCCCTGGTCTAGGCAAGGGAAGGAACACGGGTGGGTTTTAGTCAGTAAAAGTCTGACACGCCCTTCCGCTCCGCCCAGAGCGGGAGAAGTCATTTGATGATTTCCCACCCAAAAAAAAAAAAAAAAAGGTTATAAACTATCTGTTTGCCAAATTTCATCTAAATCCGTGTAGTCGTTTTTGCGTGATTGAGTAACAAACATCCAAACATCTATAGAGGTGCAATTGAATTCATGGATACCCATGAAACCCCTATACATCATTGTACTCGTCATTACGAACAACTTTCACTATGGTACGAATCCCGATATCGCAAAAAAAATAGCTGTTCCGTACATTTGAACGAGCTAAGCGAACAAATGCAGGGAACAGGGGGCCTACCACAACCACTAAAAGCAGTATTATTTTAATCTTACTTCAGTGGGGGAAAGAGATGGTGCTATACGTCCTGTAGAGCTTCATCTCTTTCGCACACTAAAGTAACATTAAAATAATATTGCTTTTAGAGGTGGAGGTAGGCCCCCAGCAATTTGTTTTCGTGATTTCAGGTTAGGTCCCATAGTGAAAGTTGTTCATAGTGCCAATGACCCCTAAATAGTATGCGCATGAATTAAATTTCAACGTGTATAAATTAGGATTTTCCTCTGCCCCCTTCTTTGAAATGAATAGCAATGAAAAAATGTGTCCTCAAGACTTCTACTTCACCTCATCTGACATAAACTCGTAAATATCTACTGCTAAAGCGAAGTATTTCTACACAAAGGTCAGGAGGTTGCTGTTGTCCCTTTTAGATACCTCTTCCAGAAGATTGCCAAAAGTAACTCGTACATTGATAACACTGTAAGTAATTTACGATCACTGATCAAGAATTTGCGGTTAGTTACACAAAGCAATCAATGTTATACATTGTTAGATGTAACACTAGGTATATCTTATCTAACATCAATAATTTAGCCTACTCAAGCGGAACATGCTGATTACTACATCAACATAATTGTTTAATTGTTGAAAATGTGTAACAGTAAACACTCAATGCTTGCAAAAAAGTATTGTCCGAAAGAAAAACTTTTTACAAAATTATCAACTGATATCAAAGAGAAGCTAACTCAAAAACTACACAAGCCAAGTTAATAGAATTATAATAGATAAGGGACCAGTGCATGGGCATTCACTATCAAATAAAAAAAATGGCTCAGTAATCTCGGCGAAATGGAAAATGAAAAATAAAATCGCCGAATGCATTACCACCTCCTTTTTTAGAACAAAACATCATAATCCCCGAAGGACTAGCAGAGGTATTTTACACCCACATTTCGCCAGTTATTTTTAAGACCCATGTACCTAATAGGGGACGAGCCTATTGCCATCAACCGGGCACAAATCCAGACTCCGGGCTGCTACTGAGAAATTTATAATGGAAAACCCTAATAACACATTACCCGACCAATCGAACCCAAACCCTCGTGCTCAGCAGTAGCACTTGCAACCACTAGACCAACAGGGTAGTCCTTTTTTTGAAGTCGGTAAAAAATTGCGAGCTATGCCAATTTTGAACAAATATTGATGATAGATGATGTAGCCATTTGAATTTTAACCGCAATAATGGCTTCCGTTGCACATGAGGAAGAGATATTTCATTTTCTTCTGTTGCTAGTAAGGAGCCTCCACTAGGTTCTGCTCAGTCAGCTTCGTTGTCAACCTTAATAATAATAATATCAGCCATTATTCAGATGCAAAAAAAAATTACATAGATTTAATCTTAATATATCCTCGACTCTGGTGAGTCGATGACACCGACAACTTGGTCTGTTTGCCCAACAATGGCAAAGGCCTCCTCCATGTCTTTCCACTCTGTTCTGTTTATCGCTTTCGTAGTCCATGTTTTCCTGCTGTGGCCTTTATCTCGTCCTCCCACCTTCGGGACTGTCAACCTTACTGACGGACTTATCTTTATATCACACCATAACTAAGCTTAAACTGGCACAAGAAGAGAAGAATTCTCCAACCACCAGTCTGTAAGCAAGTATCGTATCCACATAAGACAAATCGTATATTATTTATTATTGAAAGTACTAAATCGCATGGATACTAATCTAGGTAATCCATGACCCACAAAATCAAATTCCGTGGAGACTTACAACTTATATCTTCAAAGCTATTGATCTTCAAAGCCTAAAACCATTCCTCAGGTACTCCAGTACTTTATGTTACTATGCCGATTTGCACGCTCATCACGTATTCAATTAGAATTTGTCTTGCAAACACCAGGTTCTGTGTAAAACTCCTTTGCCACACACGCGTAAATTTATCAAAGGTTCGAAGGCTTGTTTGTTTCATAAAAATGGAGCCCGTATACATACATTTACATACATGAAATATGCTACAGCAGTTACTCGAATCGAACCGTTCTGTAGAATGGTTTTAGAGACAGTTCATAATTACTGCCTCGTTGGTCTAGTGGTAGCAAGCGCTACTGCTGAACACGAGGTCCTGGGTTCGATCCCCGGGTCGGGCAAAGTGTTATTGAGTTTTTCTATCTGGAATTTCTCAGTCCGGAGATTATGGAGGAGGAATTGTGCCCGGTTGATGGCAATAGGCTCGCCCCTTATTACATAGGACTTAAAACATACCTGGCAAAATGTGGGTGTACCTGCTACAAGTACACCTCTGCCCAACCCTTCGGGGTAACAAGGCGTGATGTTATGTGTTATGTTTGTTCATAATTAACTGCAGTACTATGATTGGCAAGAGAATTGGTGGCAACAATAAATGTTTATATATATACTATTACGAGAGCAGTGGTGGCCCAGTGGTAACGGCCCAGACTTACGAGTTGTAGGTCGTGGGTTCGAACCCAAGCAGGCGCTTTACTTTGTGTAAATAATTTCATCACCACTGCTCTCAAAACGGTGAAGGAAAACATCGTGAGGAAACCGGCATGTCTCAGAACCAAAAATTCAAAGACATGTGACATCTACCAACCCGCACTGGGCCCGCGGGGTGGATTACGGCCCACTCCCTCTCACAGAGAGGAGGCCTGTGTCCCAGCAGTGGGAATATTAATAGGCTGATGATGATGACGATGATATATACTATTTACCCATCTGCGTATCGGCAAGCGTAGTGTGGGACGCCACCCAGCTAGATGGACCGACGACCTTAAAAGGTGGCTGGGACAGACTGGATGCGGAAGACGGAGGACAGGGTGTTGTGGCGCAGCCTGGGAGGGTATATGTCTAGCAGTGGACTGCGATAGGCTGAGTTGATTGACCCATCTGAAGAATCGAATCGCAGTCAGCAGCTCATCTTCATAATATCAGCCGAAAGACATCTACAGCTCGCCTCCCTCAAGCATCCCTATAACAACCGGTCCTAGACACAGCCCAGTTCCCTGATGACGTTGTACTGACAGCGTTGTGAAACATTGTAGTGTATTATCTATGACATTGTCAGTCAAACTTCTGCAGGGCCTACCCCACAGAACACTATTAGGCTGCCTGTCCACTGGAGCGGAGAGGAGAAAAGAGGAGCGGAGATGTGCCAATATTAACCAATAGAATCTTGACTCAAGATCACTGATCTAAACTCAGGGGCGAAGTCAAGATTCTATTGGTTAATATTGGCACATCTCCGCTCCTCTTTTCTCCTCTCCGCTCCAGTGGACAGGCAGCCTAACGCCTACCCACACTGCATATGTGGTTTTTTTTAAAGTTACATCTTCTTTAGTGGCGTTGTGCACTTTTTTTGGGATGGGTAAAAATGTTAAAATCGCGTCAGGACACGTGACCTGATCGAAAATTCGTAAGACAGAGAGAGAGTAGAAATGTTGTTGACAGCGCACTTTGTTTTATTTTTTTGGCAATTTTTGATGGAGCTACAGCTTTCGTTCTTGTCCTGACAGCAAGCCACATAAATTCCTGACATTTTCGTTAGATGGCGTTACTTAGTTTTCACTTCCATCGGCAGTCCCCAAAGACTGCCCCTCATGTTTTTTTTTAATTTTAATTGCCTGGCTACTGACGCTTTTAAGACGTCAGTAACTATAGTTCTATCTAGTACCAAATTATTCTCGTGTATTCGTTCTCTGAACATTTCATCCACGTATTGGTATCATACAAATGTGATCCGAGATTTATTTAAATTCAAATAACAACTCCACTTCATAACCAGATGGTGCTACTGCCAATACTCTGCGACGGAGTACAACAAATGTAATTTAATAAATATTCAATAAATTCAATATCGAATATCATTTTATTTTTAGGACTATGAGAATGGTTTAACGTTTCTCCCCTTTTATCTTTTGAACATCTGATCGGTTTCGTTGTATTGAAGGCGACACCCTGCTTTCTACTCTGAAAGGACCGTTTAGGACTCACGACACGAATACGATACGACGGCGTAGTGCAGAAGGCCATCTTCTGCTCAACGCCATGTAGTCATTAAAAACGATTTCGCTTAAAAATGTAGGGTAGGATCGGTGATAAAATCAAAACTGCTGTCCTGTTCTGCAGTGTTATTTTGTCTATTCTTCAATAAATGTGGCCCAACTGGCTTAATATGTCTGAATCTGCTTTTATAAAGCCTTGTGCAGACCAGCGCGACACCTCGCGCGACGAGACACTGGTTATTGTTGTATACCGTGAAGTTTTCTTAGAAATTATATTGTTGTCACCAGCGATACTTGTCGCGCGACGCGACACGTATCGCTGGTCTGCAAAACCGTTTATGTTCGGAAGTTCGACAAGCCTATAATGATAACATATTGGTATAAGAGTGTATTTACATAATAGTCCTCCAGACCGTATTTCGGCCATGGCGGCCAATCAGTTCGGTCATGGCAGGACATATTATAGTGCACAAGTATGTGCGCAGACACAGGTGCACTCTCTTTTCCGTCACTCTCATAGTCCGATGGGACGGTTCATAATCCGACACGACTGGAGAGAGATCAGGCGCAGGACCAACGGCTTAACGTGCTTTCCGAGGCACGGGGGTATCACACCGCCAACTTCCAAACTCCGGGCTGTTACTAAGAAATTCCTAATGGAAAAACCCTATAACACTTTGCCCGACCTGGGAATCGAACCCAGAACCCCACGCTCAGCAGTCGCACTAACGACCACGAGACCAACGGTCAATTACATGTTTACATAATATGGTAGGATCAGAGTATCAACTGCGATCGCGCGATATAAGTATCTCCAAGAAGATAAAGATAGGCACATACCGGTAGGAGCACGTGTAATTTCTCTCCTTTCTCTATGTTTTACATTCCCCCCATGTCTCCCGGGAGCGTTCCGACACACAGCCGGTTATTTCTTACATTCTCTACTAAATTCACAGTTAGGAAATTGAATTTTTCGAATTCCACGTCTTATACACTCGCGGCCATTTTAACCTGACCTCCCCTAACGTTCCGTGTTTCGGCAACTTTAGGGTGAAGAGGTGTGATGTATCGAGTTCCAATGGTCTTACTAAACTGGCAGTGTACTTTTTTACTCTCGATTGGTGAGCCAGAAAAAGCGGTGAGTGGGTATGGCCAGAAGTGTTGCGCTGTTTATAATGTAGGTATGAGTGAGAACGTATTCACCCTTCTTGAATCTTGTATGGTAACAGCGATGGAACCGCTGCGTTTGGTCCCAGGTGAATATCAATGTATTTTTCATGAATGTCTTTTCCTTCCTGGTATTTTTAGAACATACGCTTGTTGGAAAGGCAACAAATATAAAAGTTAGCACAATCAAAACACGTGATATCTAAACTGCTGAATAAACCTGATATAGGGCATTAAATATCAATAAGTCAATGTGTATTTAGAATACCGATAACAATTAATTTGATGATACACTTGATGACGTGACAAATTGATGGATCATCGGGACAAATGTTTAGGGACAATATTATTTGCAAATCAGCATTCGATATGTTGAAACAGATTTAATACGTTAATTAATATTGTCGCAGATTCACACCAACACATCATCGAGAGTGAACGTCAAAAATTTCCATTTTGCAATCTGCCTGTTACGAATTTAATTCTCATTGTGAAAATTTACAATTAATAACACGATTTAAAATTTCAGACCTCTGCTGTAGAACGTAGAGTTCAAAATGGAATGGACGGAATGTTAATAGTTAACTGAAAACCCATTATTATATGGCAAACAATCCCGCTAATGACGGGTTTTATTAAAATTGAAATGAACTCGTCCACGTCGCGGAGACATTTATTGTGAATTTTTATCTTAAAGTTACTATAATGACGGTTTGTTTTAAAATTAACATCAGTGGCAAGTTTTTTATCTCAACTACCGAACTTAGTCCGTCTGTCGTGGTTCTTTTGGGCGTATAAACAGACAAGCGGATAAGTTCGTATCTTGTACCTATTTTACAATGCATTTATCAGCCATTTTGTAACTTCGAGTTGTCGTGCTTTATCATTGTGGCTTTGTTTCTTACAGGGCCTGATCTTGGCACCACTCGTCTATATCCCTGGGATCCCAGAGGCTATCTACAGGGTCAAATAAAATTAGCTAACGAAACCCCACAAACGTGATGCGTTAAGCTACGCTTGCCGGGGTTGGTCTGTGGATGAGTGATCTCCGTGCGTCGGAAATCACGTTAAGCTGTTGGTCCCAGCTGTCATTCGTGGAGCTTTGACAGTCGGTACGGGTCGTCAGAAGGCCGAAAGTCTGACAACCAGTCTTACAAAGTGGTATCGTAATACCCAGTTACTGGGATGTAGAGGTGAGATTGGCAGTCGTTCCATTTAAAATACTGGTATTCAGCTGCATCTGGTTAGACTGGAAGCCGACCCCAACATAGTTGGGAAAAGGCTAGGCAGATTGATATCATTTATTTGTATGTACGTATAGATAAAAAGTACTACCAATCATGTTCTCATTTCTCAACTTGTGTCCTAACTCATTTACCAAACAATAATGCTACCAGAAGCGATACAGTGCACAAACAAAACGGTTGATCGCGACATAAGCGATCACAGTGCAGTACTGCCAACTAACAGTCGCAATAAGCGAAATGTTTGTGCAACTAGCGTACGTTCACAAACGCTGCAATTCTTTGACTCAGTCATTAGTGTAGATCAGGCAGATGTAGAAGAGTCAGGTGAAAAAGGGAAGGAAAAGAGCGGACTGTTTTAGGAAAAACCTTTGTCGTTGTCGGGAGTTGAAAGCTCTGGCCAAACTAAACATAGCGAGCGGGCGGGATGTGGGACAAAATTCGCTCGCGCTGATTTTGTTAACTTACTTGTAGAGGGAAGAGTTCGTGGCGGTGTTGATCGACACACAGATTAGCGGTGGATTTATTTAGGCTAATACAAAAAAAATTAAACAAAAAATTGTTTTCTTGGAACTGAAAGAGGTTACTATGGCAATTCTCGGCAGTTGAAATAAATTACTTCATCGCTTCTTTTGCCACTTTCTCATCCAAATGGAAAAATGCTCTTCTTTCCTCATCACTCGAAATACTAAACGAATTTTGCAAGTTTTTAAATCTTCTGAAAGGCTTCTTCATTAAAGGTACATAACTTCTCCCCTGACTG
Organism: Conistra vaccinii; assembly: GCA_948150665.1. NCBI lineage: Eukaryota > Metazoa > Arthropoda > Insecta > Lepidoptera > Noctuidae > Conistra > Conistra vaccinii. Next base: position 4,584,760 of record OX411324.1, read on the forward strand.
CGCTTCTGTATTTTAAAACTATCTTTGCCTTTCTAACCATTACACTCGGAAAGGACCGTAACGCCTCACGATATTTGCTCGCAAACTTGAATCTAAAACTAACTTCAATTTGCATTCCTAATACTCTTTATTTCAATATTCATAAGGCTGCCTTTTGGATGCAAATAGAATCTCATACGTTGGCGCATAATCTCAGTATGGAGTACTTTGACATTTTGTGATTTCTAAACACGCTACATGTTCCACTATGATTTTAGATAACATACCTGTTCTTATTTTATCCTTTTGTGAACATTCCGATTAGAAAATGCTCTATTTTTGAGGACTACTTTGGCAAAGAAACTTACAATTAGTTAAGACAATAGATTGGTTTCATTGAATTTAATTCATCAATGCATTGTCGTAACACTTAACAGTCTGCTAATGTCAACTGGCTTAAAATTAGAAATGTTTTGTCGTCAAGAAAACCCCCAGAAACTTCTGTAATAAATAAACTGATTAAGGTGGCTAACAAAAGCCACTGCTTCAGTAATCCACCTCCCTGATAAAGCACCAATAATCTGCCTAGCAACAACTTTCTCGTAGCGGTCTTCAAAATTGTCAGCAAAATTGGTAATTGGGGCAATCACTGGCTGAGCCCCAACCACAGTTGATTACAGATCTCAGTTTAGAAAATCCGAACTCAATTTAGCTGTATCAATTCCAAAGTCAACACTGCAAACGAATTTGTCATTAAGATTTCACAAATTAACCCTAATTTTGGCTCTGCCCAATAAGGCCGCGAAAGGAAAATTTGTACGCCCCCCCTCTCCCAGGACCAGATGTTTTGAAATCGCTAAAGATTTAATTAAACAAACTTTTGGTGGTGAACAAAGTTACTTAAATATAGCGTTTTGTTATGCACGGCGCGATGTAAACATGATTTGTATGACAGTTTAATTTTAATTGAAAAGTCGCAAGTGTCAGAATGTCATTGGGAAGTTCCTCCGAAGACAATATTGGAAGTTCTTATTCATGAAGAGTGTGAGCAGTTGGAGTTATAACATTATTTCTTGGGTTTGAAGTGTTCATGAATAATTGCCGTGCTCAAATTAACATAATTATAATAGTTTTCGAGTATATATATATCAACTAATAACAGTTTGCAAACTTTAACGGATAATTAACGCGATATACAGCATAGCCATAACTATGCAAATTCACTCTAAAGCCCTATATTTAAACTATTATTGCGCAATGTTTTTGACCGTTAAGGGTCATCAAGATTGCGCAATGATTGTACAAAAATTCGAGCAATTTTATTGCGGAACATTTTCATTACATTGAAACTTATGGATCGCCAATGTTATTGCGGGAAAAACATTGATCAAATATTTTTTTGATCAATCATATTATTGCGCAATAAAAATAATGCAATGTGCAGAAATATTGTAGGTGTAGAGACCGCTTTAGTTTTTCTAGTACGAGTACTTCTCTTGAATAAAAATATAATAATAATGGAAGTCTAATTATGAAACTTCAACCGCACTGTGATCGCTTATAAAAACTTGTTTAATGAAAACTTGTTGTTAATAAAAAAGGTGAATTTCTTCTAGAAACGCAATATTTATAAACTGAGCTGGTTATTTTTTTTCGCGGACTGCAATCAACGGGTTTTAAATAAGAAATTAAGACTCTAGGGTAGGTTCAGTTCTTGAGTGACGATGGTTTCTATGATTAGGCGTCGCGGGTTCGACTCTTCGATTGAGAGTGGTTTATTGCCTAGGTATGCATATGTACAAATAAAATTTGCATCCGTTAACACGGGTGTGTATAATACACACACACACAGGTGTGTTTTATCCCTTTCAGTACAAGGCAACAAAAAAATAAATAAGCTAAGCATAAATAAGTACTTAAAAATTTTAGTGACAATCAATAAAATACTTCGAATGAGAAGAGCTCGTGGCTAAGTAATAACAAGCCGCACGGGTCGATCCATCAGGTTAAGCTACGCTTGCCGGGGTTGGTCAGTGGATGGGTGACCATCTTTACATACCGAGACTCCTCCGTGCTTCGGAAAGCACGTTAAGCCGATGGTCCCGGCTGTCATTTGTGTATCTTTGATAGTCGTTACGAGTCGTCAGAAGCCGAAAGTCTGACACCAGTCTTACCAAAGGGTATCGTATTACCCAGTTACTGGGTTGTGGAGGTCAGATAGGCAGTCACTCCATGTAAAATACTGATATTCAGCTGCATCCGGTTAGACTGGAAGCCGACCCCAAGATAGTTGGGAAAAGGCTAGGAAGATTGAATCAATAAAATACTTCGGTATGAATGGTGTTTCCTAGAATAACGTGTAGCAATTAGAAAGTTTCATTATAAGGTCTCATTAGTGACCAAGTGAGCATGGTCCAGTGGTTGGGTTAGGACATGTAGAAACTTCATACTATAATCATGTTAGTTCATAGTCTGTGAACGGCCTTAGCCTGTTTTCCACAGTCGATTTATGAACATATCTCATTCAGCACCGCCACGGTATACGGTATTCCAACTTCATACAAACGGACGAAGCGCGAGCTATACCTGTTGTAGTTGAGAATGTTATAGATAGACCCCCCCTTTTGAAGTTTATTTTCGATATTTTTGCATGAATATTCAGAAAATTACGGGCGGTCACATGCGCATGGGCGACATTGTATATTGTTGCTGTTTTTGGTTGCATGAATTTGGCAATAACGCATCCAGAGATAACTTTTTTTAGATTACCTGCAAACTCTGAAAGGTTTATAAAATAAAATATGTAAAATAATTTTACTTACTGGTAGGTAGGTACATAATGTTTGTCTTTTTAATGGATAAGTATTTCCTATTATCTCCCGAAAAAAAAGATGTCTGGATTAATAAATAAAGTGAATAGAGTAAAGGAAAGTGATAGACACGAGTGAAATAGGTAGTTATAGGCGGTTCAAGAATCAATACGGTAGGTACGCTTGTTTTAAAACCTCGGGCATGTGTGTTTTGTTTTGTTATTCAATTCACAAAGTATTTTATTTGTGTATATAAAAAAATCTGTCAAGTGCGAGTCGGACTCGCACACGAAGGGTTCCATACCATGTCGTACAAGATTTAACACTATAAATTTTTGTAATACTTTCGTAAAGGTAACAACAGAGGCGCTATAAAAAAACAAAGATTTGTAAAGAAATTGTCTAATTTTAATGAGAAAATGTTGTTGTGTTAAAATATAGGTGTAGGAGTATATTTCATTTATTTTAAGAGAAAAATATTAAGTTAACTTTATCCGGTAACATGCATTAACTAAAGTCAAAGTTATTTATTTGCTACTAACATAGTATTAGTAGGTATAAATAGGTATATATGGTAGGTAAGCAGGTAGATATGTAGGGTAGGTAGGGTAGGTTAGGTACCTACCTACCCTGGTAAGAAGGGTAGGGTAGGTAGGTAGGGTAGGTAATTAGGTAGAAATAGGTAATTAGGAAAGGTAGATGCGCCGTAGATAAGTACTTAGTGCTAACCGTGCGAAGCCAGGCCGGGTAAAGCTAGTTACTTATAAATAAAAGGATTTCTCTTGCCTTGCTACATCAGACTATATTGTACAAAATAGAATGTAAGTCGTACGCCAAATTTTAATTATAACTGTGCGTTTGCACTGGCGAAACATTCACAACAAAACATGTTGGAATCTCTATTTTCTGTCAATTTTTCATACAATGTTTGACAGGAACTAGACATTTCAACATGTTTTGTCGTGATGTTTCGCCAGTGCAAACGCACGGGTCAATACAGGTATTTATGTACGTTATTTTTGATAGTCATACAGAAATCTATTATTTCTTACTTATTATTTTTACACATCCCATCGGACTATGAGAGTGAGGGAAGAGAGAGTGCACTCGTGTCTGCGCACACACTTGTGCACTATAATATCTCCCGCACCGAAGGCCAGTCTCCGTTGAGATTGGCCGCCGTGACCGAATATTTTTACACCAATAATTTTTCTCAATATGAAATTGTATCCACAACGGTTTAAGGTAACTGAATAGTACACTGTATGTGCCAGCATTCATTTCAATGTTACTGAATATATTGTCTATTGGAGTGTAGTTTTAACATGAGGTACCTACATACTCGTACATCAACACCGTCTAGGGATACTTTGAAAAAAGTCGATAAAGTTCTTAAACTCAAAAAATACTGGCCAGTTTTAAAATCTTGTGAAGAAAGTTTATTTTGTAGACCTTTTTGGATGATCGAAATTTAAATGATCGAAATAGTATATGCTGCCATGATAGTAGGTACTTACTAATTCCATGTCATTACTCCGACTATTAAATAGTTATCTGTGGAATTTATATCGCATAATATTAGCATGAAATACAAAATTATTACTTTAAGTTGCAGAAAATCGCCCATATTATATAAAATACGTTATGAATCGGCGTTTTTAGTATTTGTTGATTATAAACAGTATATGTTACATGATACACACAAGTTTCAAATTCCTAATTTGTTTAGTTGTTGAGATAGAGCTCGTACAAAAATGGTCTAAAACAGACAACTTCTACGGCCCCCTAATTTATCATTTTTGAAGATAAAAACAAATAAAAATTATATTTATTCTCTACTCGATGAGCTCTAGAAAATGATACCCCACATGCCAGGGTTAGTTTTTTTTTTTTTCAAAATTTTATTTTGTTGTATGGCGACCCCCCTTTAATTTTTAATTTTATTATTTGTTGCTCTTGCGGCAATAGAAATGCTCAATCTGTGAACTTTTCAACTGCCTACCTATTACGGTTCATGAGATAGAGCTCGCTGACAGACAGACGGACAGCGGAGGCTTATGAATAGGGTTCCGTTTGTCACCCTTCGGGTACGGAATCCTAAAAAGTATATTTACAATCTTTAAACTAAATGGAAACACAAAGTAGGCAAATGTAATTAAAATGTAAAGTGAGATTAAAATGCGGGCAGCCCTATCGCATGTTTACGTACCGCGTGGCTGTAGGCATTTATTTCTTAGATACGGCCGAGTTATAATACTGTACAGATAATATTACCGTGGCACCGCTCCGACAGGGCAAATAACTTGTCATTCAAGTTAGAATTTTAAATCAAATGCATTAAAGTTTGTTTACGTGTGATGGCTCGCGGGCAGATTGCGGTCGGGGAGCCGTCCACTATTCTGAAAAGCCATCGTAAAATAGACTTTTATAGATTTGATTTAAAATAATAACTTGAACTACAAATAATTTGCCGTGTTGGATCGGAGGGATGCTGTAATAAATGAGTGATGTCATTTAGCCTGTTTTTCACAGTTGTTTTCTTCTAGCGCTTGTTCGATTTGTTCTAGATTATAAGATACTCTTAGATAAATTCAGCTTATAGTTTGATTAAGATTTCAATCTGCCACAAACCAAAAAACAAAAATCAAACGATATTAAAGCCCCCTTGTAAATTATTCTTTATTCGTGACAGAAATTATGTGTTTTTTTTCAAATAAGTACAGGTATAAAAACAAAGAAAAAAAAACAAAACGCCACCATTTCTAACTTGCATCTGACCCCCTTCAAAGCCCACAATACAGTGACAAAGACGCTCGAGGCCACGGAAGCGATCCTTCATTAAGGGCCAGGGGTCAATAGGGCCCACAGGCACACCGCTGTCCTCTGATTAAACCCGAATCATGACCCTCGGCCCTTTTTTGTCGTTCTCTAATCACACAGTATGATAATTTTGGATTAAAATTAACAAGACACATATTATGTAAAGGAGGGATCATCAATCCCTTTGTTTTATGGAATTTATGGTAATCGGAGATGAGGATTATTTTTGTCTTCAGGCCTATGTGAATGTGCAGGTGGTATCATTTGCTTCGTGTACCTGTAGATCCAATTAAACCCAGTGTATCTGTTGAATAATGATTAGCGCAGTAAAAGTAGTTCAGCTGTGGCATTAAGCCCGGAATACACGAGGGTAGTTTTTGAAGCTACGATAGTAAGCTAGTGTTAGTAAGCTACCAAACTACTAACTCTGGCTTCGTGCACACAGAACTTCATTTATAGGCTAGTAAGCTAGTGAGAAAGCTAGTAAACTAGCGTCTCAAGCTAGTGTGACCGGCGAAGATACTACTCAATCGGATAATTTTACTCTACGGACTAATTCACTGCAATGCTATTGGCAAAAAATTTACTTACATCGTGTAATTAGCACTAGCTTGTGCCAAGCCAGGACAGCAAACCAGGATAGATACAGAGGTTCAAGCTTGCTATCCTAATAAAGCTTTGAAAAACTAGCGTCATTAATCTCGGGCATATAAGCTCGACCGTGTATGCTGAGACGCAGGTGACGCAGCACAGCACTGTACAGATTTTGCAGGGTAGGGCAGGCGAGGCAGACATAGGCCACGTGCGCATGCTGCGACGCAGCTACTTAGACACATTCACGTCCTAGCTAGTACAAACAATCTGACATTGAAACAAAATTATGAATCAGCGGTAAAAGAACAAGTGACGACCTGCACACGCAGAAATTTGTGCCAGTTCTAGACGCAGAGCAGTATGGACATATGTCTGCGTCGCATGTGCCTGCACCGCAGCGTACGCAGCTGTCAATACGTTCATGCGTTACAAAATCTGCTCTCTCTGCCCACATGAATCTAATTTTATATCTGTGGCTCTGCCCTGTGCTGCGTAGACCTGCGTAACCTGCGTTTCAGGCTGAAACGCAGGTTACGAACTGAATGCTGCTAACGCTGCTGCTGAAATGCTGAAACTTTCAGCATACACTTAGCCTGATTCGTGCAATGTGTGGCCGTGGGTCGCTGTGAACGATCCCGCCTCCATTTCTATACAAAGCTAAACCAAGTACCCACGCGTGCGCAGCTTAGCCATAGGCTGTTGAAGAGCAGGGCCTTGTTCCTCCTAATCACTAACATCTCTTGGAAACACTTTATTTTATAAGTAACATTTTATTCCCAGTGGGGGCAAAATTTTCTGCTCCGTTTGGTTGGTGGTAGGGCTTATTCTAAGTCCGCCTGGCTAGCTACCACCAACTTATCTAAGTCTGTCGCCATAACAACAATGTTAAAAGCATCGTTTGAGGTAAGATAGCCGGTTCCTTTGTCGTTGAGGATTCCGGGTGAAGCCCGCTTTCAACTTCAGCCTGATCATCATTTACCATCAAATGAGATGCAGGCCAAGAGCATCCCCGTAGTGGTAAAAAAAATAATAAGTAAAAGTCATACCGGAATACGTTACGCTTAATTTCTTCAAACACCACAAAACAACTGAAAAGGCAAAGAAACAATCATAAACACCAAGAAACAGTAATTTCAAGTCAAAACAGCGTTGGATAACAAAACAGTTATTCAGTTATCAGATGGTTAATTAATTAAGCTCGCATCACAGAGAACAATCGCAGTGCAGTGGAGCAAGTATGTAAATGCAGCAAGCCGCAACCTCAAGATTTGTGGTGCGGCCTCTTGATATTCCTGTTTCGGAATTATGATAGTTGAGCGCTCCGGGAATATTAATCCCGCGGAATTGTGCGATCCCGTGGCGTGCGGAGAATTCCCGCATAATCCCCGGTGTATCTGCATTTGGGGTGCTGTGAAGTTGTTATTGTTAGGTGGCTTTTATGTGTTTTTGGGTGAACCGATTTGATGGTGACCTTGCAGGGTCGAAAATTTCCGTGAAGAATCTATCATCCACCTATGTACCGTTTGCTTTTGTAGCGCTTCCGGGATGTTCACCGAGGCCAGGGTTGATGATTTTCATGCCATTATACGGAAACGGTGCGCTTCTATTCTTGGTAGAATACGTGCTAGCTCCCACAGCATCCTGAGTGTATTGTGAGATAAGTGGGACAGCCCCATGCTGGCTCACTGGATACACACGTAGGTGTCAGTCGTTTTAATTTTGTACATAGGGTGTGGCTTTTTACTAACATTAGGTTAAGACCTTTACTAACAACATAAGGATCCTGTAATTTGATCTGAAATAAATATATTATTATTATTATGTCGTTTATTGTCATTCAGTGCATCCCCAAAAGATCTTTTCTCTCTGAAGCCTGGCGCAATCTCCTAGTTGAAAACATTAATTTAATACCTATACATATTTTAATTATATTCAATACAGATCTATCCTATTTTTCTTGTAGTTTTATTTATTTAATAAAACTCTAACAATCCAAACACAAAAATGGCTACCATCATTTAATTTGTAATAGCTCAAAGCTGATCTTGGCGCATTAATATCGTATTGAATTAATGGTCATTATCAATTACAAATCACTTCGGCTTCGCGACAAATGCGTGACAGGGTCTTAATTACTCAAACGGTGGCTGCAGCGATACTAACACAATATTGCTCAAGAGTTCAGGACGAACTAAACATTGATTTGGATAAAGCAAAATGTACTAAGTATATTACAGCCTTTTTTTTTGGGGTGGGAAATCATCAACCTCGCTCTGGGCGGAGCGGAAGGGCGTGTGAGACTCTTCCTAAAACCCACCCGTGTTCCTTCAGTTGCCTGTACGTTGCCAGGGGTGACGGTCAGCCCTTAGGTCTTTCCCGCAACCCCGGCAGACATCGGACCCCGTCAATTATGCTGACATCTCTTTGAGGCGCGCGTGGAACACAACGCGCCGTCGACCTGGGACTGGTTCTTATCGGACGGCGAGCTACCCATTGCTCTTTGTCCGCAAGCCCGCGTCTAAGGTGGCCGAAAATCGGCTCGGGATTCCACCATATTACAGCCTCAACGTACAGTGCTACGTTGAGGCTGTAATATAGTGGAATCCCGTATTCGCGGGACGCAGCGTAAGGCTGCCTGTCCACTGGAGCAGAGAGGAGAGGAGAGGAGCGGAGATGTGCCATTATTAACCAATCAAATCTAAACTCAGGGGCGGAGTCAAGATTCTATTGGTTAATGTTGGCACATCTCCGCTCCTCTTTTCTCCTCTCCGCTCCAGTGGACAGGCAGCCTAACAGAGGGCCAAGTCTACTAATTTAAAAACGTCACAATGGTCTCTCGATGGTGAGTTTTTGACAGATTTGCCATATAAAATCTGTCAAAAACTCACCATCGAGAGACCATTGAGACGTTTGTAAATTAGTAGACTTGGCCCCCAGATATGCATTTATATAGTTATAAATTAGATTTGTTCCATAAGAATTTTTCAATTAGAAATGTTTTCTTATGGAACAAATCTAACCTAGAGAGACGTGAATTTCGCGGGCTACAACTGCTGATCCACCTGAAATAGGACGCGGAGCATGACGTCACGTCGCACCATTGATGGCACTCCGGTGTTTCCAATGACAGCAATACGAAGCTTTACTCACCACAAATTACAACTACTTACTTACTGTGTTAATGTAAATCGAATTACATACCCTGATAGAGAGACAGACGTTGATTATGAACATCTACCGGTGTATAGGTAATACACTTACCTATTAGGTGTATTATGGTTCTGGCACATGAAATCATACCATTTGATTTTCAATTACAGTAAAAGCTTTCACAATTATTGGTCCTTAATTATTCGTATCAATTATTAATAATCCTCGTTGCGTTATTCAACGTGTATTGAATAGATAATTCGAATAATATTCATTATTTTAAGCGCCTGACAATAAATTGATTTTGTGTGTAGAGCGGCAGCTAAAATACTTGCTAGCACAACACTTTCAGGCCCTTTTTTATTTATTGTAAACAATGTGGCACATTATTTATTTCATATGAAGTTGTAAAACAAACCGAGTTGCTTAAAATGGAGATTGATATAATATCTTGGTAGGTACTATAGGAATTATTCAAAACAATACAGGTACATATTATGCCCCCTTTACATGTTGGCCCAACATGCGCAAATATAAGCCAAAGAATCTTTATAATACAACAATAAGTATACGCAAATGACGGTAGTTCAATGTTCTGATAATAGTTTCAGTATACTGTGGCGTAAATTGGCTTACGTTGGCCCAACATGTAAATGAGGCTTTAAGTTATCGCAATTTCTCGGAAAATTTGTAGCCCAACCACCAACCTACAAACATCACCCATCCAGCATTCAGCCAAACATTGTAACACTCAGCCAACATCCAAATTGGATCAACTATCTTGTCTACAGACAAGATAACGCTACTTCCCCGAATTACCCGTGGGCGCACCGGAAGACCTTTACCACCACTCAAACAAACTTGCTCTCCTGCACAAACTTAGCTTAACGTTTAGTATTAGGTTTATCTTTTGATTATTATTGTTATTACAGTCTATGGAAACTCGTGCTTTTGTTTGTTTTAGATCTTGACTTCTTGTTGGACAGACTGTTTCTGTTTGGCGTTGTTTGCCCAAGGCTTTCCCCTCCAATTCTCGGTCACCGTAGACGCGTGCTTGCGGACGGTGAGCATTGGATAGCTCGCCGTCTGATAAAGACCAGGCCCGGTCGACAACGCGTTGTGTTCACGCGCGCCTCAAAGAAATGTTAGCACAACTGACGGGGACCGCTAGGGTCGCTAGAAAGTCTGAAAGGGATACCGTGTACCAGGGCAACACACAGGCAACTGAAGGAACACTGGTGGGTTGTAGTCAGTAGGAGTCTGACACGCCCCGAGAAGATATTTGATAATTTCCCACCCAAAAAAAAATAAACTTTCCCCTCGAGTAATGCTCAGAACTTTCAAGGAAGTAAAGTAGTAATCCTATAAATCTTCTTCAGGACAACCAAGCTACCAAGCTTGCTAACTCTTCAACCGAATGACGATTGAGTCAGAATTATGATTTCAAAACATATTTTTTTACAAGCCATTCAGGCTCCCGGTGGATTAACCATCGGTATGTTTATGTTCTTCCTGAATTCTGATAAAAATAATCAGCTTATCATACAAACACACTTATAAAAAAAAAAAAAAATTGAAGTGCCTGTTTTCAATATCAAAATAACAGCTTTTTACTAAATGTTAGTATACGTAAGTACATACGGTACTTCTAACAAAAACACAATTTTTAACTTTCTGTCTGTTTGTTCCTGGCAAATCTCCGAAACGGCTGGACTTATTCTAACCGGACTTTCACTGGCAGATAACTCGTATTATAAGGAGTAACTAAGGCTACTTTTATTTTAGAAAACTCAGATCCACACAGGCACTGCCACGAGCAGCAGCTAGTATAGACCATATAAGCAATACCTCATTAGCTACCTACACGGTAGGTTGCGGCAGCGTCAACATTTGCCGGTGATCGATTGGCGTCACGTGCGCCTGAACCGGCCATAACCGGTAATTAGTCGCCCTAATTAGTTATTTTATGGAGTCCCGTGTTTGGCTTTGATCCAGAAGATATTTATGTAGAAGTCTTTGTTTTCGGCACTTTTCCTGTAGCTTGAGGAAAGTTTCGGCGAAAGAGCTAGGTGTTATTTTTTTTTCTGAAAATCATGCAAACGCAAAACTTTAACTTAAAGCCTTTATTTCATTCGATGGAACCATTTACATGCACTTTTGAATTGTCTAGGATTCGATCAGTTAGTCAGAAAGTTTAAGCTAGTTGCCCGTTCCAAAACGTAGATCTATAGGGAGATGTACCGTCTCTATGGTCTAGTAATTAGACCACCTGTCTCAGACCCAGAGGTCCTGGGTTCGGTTCCTAGTCGGGGCAAAACTTTCTGCTCGGTTTGGTTGGTGGTAGGGCTTGTCCACCTGTCTAGCTGCCACCATTCTCCAGCATTCTTGTGATTCGGCAGTTAGAGGTAAGATAGCTTATTCCTCTATGGTTGAGGATTCCGGGTGAAGTTCACTTCCACCTTCGGCTTGATCATCACTTACCTGATGGTGAGATGCAGGCCAAGAGCCAGAGACCATAATAAAAATAAAAGGAAAATAATAGGTATGAAAGTCCTTGGACACTCTTTTAAATCAAGTTAGTTATAAGCACTTCTATGCTACCCGAGCATTTTAAGTAGAAATAAATGGCTTTATTATGTTTTCTCCGATATTTAAGGTTCAAAACTGATAATCACACTTTTAATACGCTACGCAAGTTTGAACACACCCTTCTAAAGGAAACTGAGCACGAAAATAAATACGTAGAGCAGGGAAGCAAAATTACATATTAGAAAATGCAAATTTTAGTAAACGCCGCTAGTCTCTAGGGATTTTAGAGATCTAAAATAGTTATAAGGAACAATTGGAGCACTTACTTGGAGGAGTGCCTAACAATTAGCTTCCCGCGTTGTTGGAGTGAGCGAGGGAAGCCGACTGCTTATTTGAGTAGACTTGTATGCGCTGTTGCTTTAGGTAGGTACGAATTTCTGGGTCATTGGGCGCTTGTGAATATTCCATTTGTTTCGTAGTTACATGTTTTTTTGGGAATCGAACCATTGGGTTTGATTCAGACCAAAAAACAGACCAGCCAGGCTGGCAAGGGCAGGGTTTGTGTTCTGTATGAGCAACGGTTTGACACGGCTCGGCCCGCTGACCACTCGCTTCCACGAACTCCACCGCGACCGACGATATTCCTCGGTCCTTTCCTTGGTCCGGGAAAGTTATAATATTGTAATAAGAACGGTAATATACCAAGTCTTATTTCATACAGTCCACTCTTTTATTGCTCCCCGAGATAACCTGTTTCTTTCTTTGAAGGTGCGGAATATAATGCTAGGAGCAAGACAGAGAGCTAGCAACGAAAATTTCGAGACGGAAGGGCGAATGTTTTCTCTTTTTAACCGACTTCCAAAAGGAGGAGGTTCTCAATTCGTCTGTATGTTTTTTTTTTTTTGTATGTTTGTTACGCGATTTCTCCGTCAATTGTGGACCGATTTTAAAAATTGTTTTTTTTGTTTGAAAGGGTATGCTTCCGAGGTGGTCCCATATAAATTATATTAACTTTACTTGGATAGTTTTTGATTTAGCTTCAATAATACGTATTTTTCCCACTTAGTTTATATGGATGATATGATGATAACTTCCAATCACTGTTATTTACATATGGTTAGTGGTATTTGAATTGTATGGGGTAGGTACCACAACTAAAAATTGCAAAATAAAAACTTTTTATAAAAAAAGAACAACCGACTTCCAAAAAAGACACTACAAAGTCAAAAATAACTTTAATTTCGGAAGTCGGTGGCAAAAAACAAAAGTTCAAACCAAATACACCGACTTCCGAAATTAAAGTTATTTTTGACTTTGTAGTGTCTTTTTTGGAAGTCGGTTGTTCTTTTTTTATAAAAAGTTTTATTAATCAAGAATGAAGGTTTTGTTGCAGATAATCTTGATCTATTACAGATCTTATTGATATCCAGATTGATTAAACAAATTAGAGAGTTACTTATGTGGGATTCCTTCGAAAAAAAAGCCTGTCTGTTAGAGAGGTTTGGTTGTCTTCTGACAGGGACAAATAGGGAGCGGAAAAAACTCTCCGCACCAACTACCTAGAGTTGTCACCGTCGTAAACGAAAACAAAAACAACTAACTACCCCGTCAGTTATTAAAAATAAATTCCAGCGAACAGATAGCCTGTCAGCAACACATCGCAGCTAGATTTACCGCCCGCAAAGAAATAACGCGAAAGTAAAGTTTTATACAAATGACTACCACCGTTTTAAAGTTCCTTTAGCAATCTTCTTTAAAGAAATCTGTTGCAAGGGAATCGGGTGAAAACGGGCGGGGCTGGACGGCGAGTTATGTCTGCGGGTGACACTCGTTCAATTGAATTTATTACAGTCTTTTATGCGCCGTTCCGGGGTGCTACCACGGACACGTCGTAAACGGTTTAGGTAAATCAGGTGAAGAATTTGGAGTGTAGTGACACCAGGTTTATGAGGTTAAATCCTTGGTGCGAAGTCAAAGGACAGTTCACGTCTCAATGCAATAGTCGACCGCAATAAAATAACAATAGTTTTCTGTTGACGGCTTTGTTTAGTTTGCGATTCAGTTTTGTTTCTGGTTCCTGTGCAATGAAAATACTGCTGCTTTGGAATTTTTTGGTCGTGTGGCCGATAAGATTCAGTATTTAACTCCTTTAGGGGATGAATTTTCAAATATCCTTCCTTAGTAATTATAGTCTATGGGGCAGATTGGGAACACGTTAGAGCTGCTGCCGAATCCTCACTTGAAACCGTTATTAGTTGGTTGCGGCTAAATCTCCTTACTCTTAACCCGGATAAGACTTACTACATCCCTTTTAAGCTACATCCAAGTACGAAACCACCGATAGACTTTACCATTAAAGCTCACGCTTGTAATGGCCACATACATTGCTCTTGTTTGTCCCTTCGTGAGGTAAATAATGTCAAGTATCTGGGAGTTGTGATTGATAGCGGACTAAACTGGTACTTGCACCTTGATATGATAAGTACCAGAGTTAGAAGAATGATTTATATATTTAAGCTCCTTAGGTCCTCTGCTGACCTCAAAACGATTAGAATGGTGTATACTGCTATTTGCCAGTCCGTCATCTCCTATTGCATCACAGTATGGGGAGGTGCAGCTAAGACTAGGTTTCTCAAGTTGGAGCGAGCACAAAGAGCAGTCCTTAAGGTGATGTTAAAGAAGCACTTTAGGTATCCTACTTCACAATTATACAAAGATATAAGAGTGCATACTGTAAGGCAGCTGTTTGTGCTTCGATCTGTACTCAAAAAGCACACCAAGGTCCCGCCAGCTGACCCAACACGCCGTAGGAAAAAGCCTCTTTGCATCACGGAAACCCACAAGACCGCTTTTGCTAGACGTCAGCATTATGTTCTTAGCTCACACTTATACACAAAAGTAAATAAAAAATTAAATATTATTGAATTGGATGGTTACAGGGTAAAAGCTATAATGGAAGAGTGGATAACTGATCAAGATTATGACGCTGTTGAAGATTTACTTTCCTGGATCTGTTGATTCTCTTCCATTAGTTTCCCGTCTTCCCGACGGTTCCACCCTCCTCTCACTGAACCGATTCTCTACTGACACTCAAGTAGAGCGGACGTGTGTATAAGCAATATTATTGATCATATGTCGTTAAAATATTTCCGAGTGATCTGTGACCTAGAAAACAAATCGCGCATTTTTCTGCTAAGTTAGTGATTTACTTTAGTGAATAACAATTAATTATGAGAAACATTTAAGAATTAAGAATGTCAAATCGTGAAAACAGCCCTCGGAGTTTTCCACCACCGAGCAGCCCTGCCAGCAAACCTGAAATACCTCACCATGCGACTGAAGGAAAAATTCACGCAGTGGACACCTGCGACATTAGTAACTGGTTAATATCAATTGAATCATGCCTGAATGAAGTATGTACCATTGCTCAGGAAGGAAAGCTGAACTCCGAGCAAAAGCTGAGGATCAATTCGCTATCGCGCAAGGTTGGGCATGGCGTATCTCAAATGGCGGTTTACTACCAGGACTTGAAGCTAAAGGCCCAAGAAATACAAAACTATAAACTAGTGTTGAGAGAAAAAGGCGACCTCACGGATTGCCTCGAAAATTTCAAGGAAACCATTAAAGCTAGTATTCAAGAAAACTGCGCTAAACCAACGATGACCGAAAAAGTTTCGTTCTCTGACATGGTAAAAACCAATAAAAATAATTACTTGCGCCCCAATAACGTCAGCTCTATTGCAATTTATCCAACGGATAAATTAAAATCTAGTGACGACACTAAATCTCTTGTCCAAAAAATTATATCGCCTGAACAAATGAAATTGCACGTTAGAGGTTTGCGCAAAACTAAAAACGGAGGCGTTATAATCAGCACGGACACCAAAGACGACATTGAAAAACTTAGGACATCATCTGAGCTAAGTAGTTCCGGCCTGAAAGTGGAAGAGCCCCATAAGAGAAGACCAAGAATTGTAGTTATAGGAGTACCGACCGTATTAAGTAATCAAGAAGTTTATGATTGCATCTATGAGCAGAATATAGCCGACAAACTGCCTAGTTTATCCCGTGACTCTTTTTTGACCTCTATAAATTTAAGTCACAAGTCTGGTAAAAAAGAGGGACCTACGTGCAACTTCATTCTTGAAGTAACTGCTAGCATAAGAAAGGCGCTTATAAACCAAAATCGAGTGTTCATTAACTGGACATCCTGCCCAGTGAGAGACTTCACTCTTGTGACCAGGTGCTTTAAATGTCAACAGTATGGACATGCTGCAAAGACTTGTCGAGAGGCTAGCTATACGTGTGGACATTGTGGAGAACAAGGTCATCAGGCGAATGAGTGCACTAAACTTGCTGAACCGTCACATTGTGCAACATGCTTGCGATTTAAAAAGCCGAGCAACCACAAAACAGGCGATCAAGAATGCCCTGCAAAGAAAATAGCTGAGACAAGATACATTAATTCCATAGATTATAATGAGGTCGCGTAAGACCGCCAACGTTTATTTATAAGTGTTTTTATTTATTTATTTATGCTGTATACTTATTTTAATATTGTCCTTTACTAGTTATATATAACACATAAAAATAGTTTTCGTTTTTACAATTCGTATTATAAATAAATATGCAGTGTCAGTGTTTGTATTTTGTTGACACGGCAAATTTTTCTGTATAACAAAGTAAACGCGACCTTATTAAAAATTGTCGCATTGCAAAATCATAAATTCATAATAGAACGTGGTTGCTATAAATGTCTTACGATAATGCAAAAAAGTAAAAAAAAACATTATTTGAATAAAACTATAATTTAAAGTAGACACACATAAGTATTATCTAAGATTCCATAAACAAATAGTGAATCTATTTGTTTAAGGAATCTTAGATAATACTTATGTATAATAATTATAAGCACTTGAGTGAGATACCTGAGATACAGGTTTATTCCTAGTTCAGGTAGAATCCAATAATTATATACCAATCTCTAGTTTAAGGCCCTATTTTGTAAATATTTATGTGAATCAATTATTATTTCAATAAACAATTTATTTATTATTTATTATTTATATGCAAATGAATAAGTTTTCAATAAAACCTTTTAGGCATATCATAGAGAAGGTTTTATTTTGTACTAGCTGCGGCACGTGGTTTCACCCGCATAAGTTTTGATCCCATGGGAATGTCAGGATAAAAAAGTTTTATGTCTTTACCCAGAGTATGGTCTACCAATGTGCAAAATTTCATCGAAATCCATTCAGCCGTTTTAGCGTGTAAGCGTAACAAACAAACATAGAAAAAATTAAATCTTTTCTCTTTATCATCACAATGTTGTTAACGACATTTAAAAATATCGAGATTTCTTTATTATATGTTTTTAAATATAAATACTTACACATAAACTTTACGAAATAAATTCTCTAAGTGACGGTGAAAACCGCATCAAAATCTATTGCGTAATTTAGAAGCGCAGTCACCACACAAACCATTACCATTCCATATCTATACTATTCTTTATATTTATAGATATGGAATAGATACTTAATTGAGATGCATCTTATTGCAGCTGCATTGTTAGTAGCCCAGGTGAGACGCACTCGAGGGGCATTAAAAGATGGTTATATTAACCACTAGCAACCTTGTTGAGCTTTACTTTGTGTAAATTATAACATCGCCACTGCTCTCAAAAAGGCGAAGGAGAACATCGTGAGGAAGCGATTCGAATTTTGGTTCTAGGACATGCCGTGTCCTAGAACCAAAATTCGAAGTCATTTGACATCTAACAACCCGCACTGAGGCCGCATGGTGGATTACGGCCCACGCCCTCTCACCGAGAGGAGGCCTGTGTCCCAGCAGTGGGAACGTTATAGGCTGATTATGCTTATACTAACCTTGAGACATCAAAGCTCAACAACTCATACACTGGTTCATCCCACCCAGGGACTTGAAAACGAAATTAATTTCGTTCCGTTACACTAAATGGTATCTTATAACGTTCCAAATTTGGTAACGATACCAAAAACAAAAAATATCAATACCGTTATGAAAACAAAACGTTATAGAATTTCGTTCTCGTAGAACAAAATTTTAAGTAACGTTATAGGTATCAGTAACGTAATGCATATCCGCTTGTATATCGTTACAGGTGAAACGTTACAGATTTATTTGTAACGTTATTCTTAAAAACGCCGCGTCGACCGGTCGCCCCGCTGTATTCGTTCGAGAGTGCGTATCTTTTCCAGACAATGGTGCCGATTCTCTTGTACACCGAACTAAACTATCACTAAAATTCCTTACTTTTGGCTATGAGAATCATATAGCTATTCTGACGAAAAAATTCTCTAAATTAAAAAAATATTTTGACACATCTAAAATCGAATTTGACTATCGCGTGACGACTCCACGTGGTATTTGTTTGCTCTACCCCGTGATTTTTTTTAGAGTCGGAGGCGCGCAGGGGGGGCAGTCTCGACGTGTTTTATATGGAATTTTTCATTTTTTGTAATGGAAAATATGAAAAATTATTGCCATTATGTAGGGATGTACGGTTTTAAGGGTTTCCTAAAGGGGGTCGAAAATTTCATTATTTTTGCGATAGGACGCACCATTTTCGAGATATAAGCAAAAGAAAAAAAAATACAGTACTGTTTTTGCACTGAAGTCGAATTGTTGGTGTGAATTTTAGTTCATGCCAACTAATTTTATTCCACACGTTTTTAATCGCGTTTAAAAATACTCAAATTTTGTTGGATACACCAAATTTTTAGGTGAAAAACGCAAAATTCAGAATAGCAAGATTGCCATTTTCACTAAACTAATAAGTAATAACTCAGTGCAATCTTAGTGCTGTCAAACTAAAATATTGTTGAGTTGTGTTACTTTAGTTTATTTCAGAATGGGAAATCCTCGTTTGACAGGACTAAACTAAATTTTAGTGATTTTTTGTCTAGTTTAGAGGCATTTGTGACAAGAGAATCGGCACCAGTGACGCCGATTTTCTTGTTGTGCTTCTAAACTAGACCAAAAACCACCAAAATTTAGTTTATTCCTGTCAAACGACGATTTCTCTCGGGGTTAGTGTTGCCATCCGTCCGAATAAAGCCGGACAGTGTTAGGCTTTTTGACCTCTTGTCCGGGCTTGTGACTGCGTCCGGTAGGTAGGTACTGTAAAACGTTGAGGAGTTCCCTTGATTGTCCTTCGTCTTCATCATCAGACCCCTAATGACAGTTGCAACCCATCTAGGTGTAAAGTTCTCATGAATACAAATTAATAAACCCCAAACACCAGGTAATTGCTGTAAATCGTTGAGGAGTTCCCTCGACTGTCTTTCGGCTACATCATCACATGGACTCCAGACCTTCATTAAATAGTAGTGCTTTAAAATACTTAAGAAAATAACAAACGCACTAGTCGCCATAACGATTTTCGAAGGATCCTCTCGATTTCTCTGGGATGCCATAATTAAATCCTGGTTTCCTTATCATGACACTACCCTTGGGATATCTCCTTTCCAACAAAAAAAGAATCATCAAAATTGGTTCATAAACGACGAAGTTATTCGCGAACACACATAAAAACAAATGATTGACATGACATGATTAGAGAAACCGTCAAAACTCAAACTATACGATTGAAATCAGATAATTTAGGTAAATAAATAAACACGGCGAAATGCTACGTTGCCATACTGCTGCGCTCGAAGAGATCGTTTTAGTACCTACTAGTAGAGACGCGTTGCGTTTGCGTGACCGCATGCAGCCCGCAAGGTCACGATGCTGGCAACGTCGCGTATCGAAATGAATAACGTTATTATATCGTTATACTATAACGATATATTTTTAATAATGTTATTAAACCTTTTGAGATTTCGTTCCGTTTGTCAGTATCGTTATAGCCAAGGAATTAATTTTGTTACGGTTCAGGTGGAACGATACAATATAACGTTACTGTATCCACGCGTAACGTTATTTTGAGTAACGTTTCAAGTCCCTGATCCCACCCTTAGAGAAGTAGTTTTAGTAATACTTATAGCTACTATCCATTCACTAAACATAATCCCTCTATTTATTTTCAGACCCCTTTTGCACCTTATCAGCTCCTCACACCGAAAATTCTTTTGTTCAACAAAAACAATTTTACACGAAAATTGTTTTAAATATCATCGATGTAACAAAGGGGGAGCCGAAAATGTGCAATTCGTCGGTCATTCGAACCGTGCGGAGTCAAACAATAGCTGAGCGAACAACAGCCGTCAGTGTGTGTATGTCGCATTGTAATGTACAATTCGCCGACGAGCAATTTACACTGAATTATTGCATATAGCCGTCCCAATGGTGCGTTCCTTGTGGGACTATTTGTTCTGGAAAAGTTTGAAAGATATAAATGGATGGGTTCATTCCGAATGTCACCAGTGCTTGGCAGTATTGAATATTGGTTTTGTTTTGCGTTTTGTCTTGGTTGAAACAGTGTCCAAATGCAGTTCAATATTGGGTATGTTTGTGAATGCTCTTTTAAATTGTAACACTATGAATTTTCTTGTATCGTTAGTGCAATTACACACACGAATATCTCATACAAATACAGGGACATCAATGCAAAAAGACAATCTTTAAGCTATACAAACAATAGAGATGTAGACAAAAAAACATATTTTTTTTGTCCTTCAGGTTTTCTTTTTTTACGTAATCAAAAGATTACGGCAATACCTTGAGTTAAAATGTGGCATGACGTCACTCCCCGGTAGATTTTATACTGACTTGTGACGTAGCGAGCCCCCACTGTGGGGAGTGGGGGCTCGCATTTTTGATTAATATGATAAAGCAAAAAATACGTGTATAATAGTTTTTTATTGTCCGACTAACGGACAATTTTTTTTTTCCCAGTCAACATCCTTAATATTCATTTCAGAAACTATTCCAAAAAACAACACTAACCAACTCAAAAAGTTAAGTTCTACTGAGTATTTATTCAAGTATAATTAAGTTGGACTTAGATCCCTTTATTCAGAAAACAAGGTCGGTCTAGTTCAAGACTTACTATTTAAGAGAAGAAAATTACTTAATGCCTTTCCAAGTTGTTTTCCAATTTCCATGGTATTAAGTTCTTGTTGAAGTATTATAAACGCTTATTTTAATAGGTAAGAGCTCGTAAATAGATACTGAATACTTATGAATAAACACGTCAAAAACATTATTTATTAAAAAAAAAAGCTTTTCGAAGTTTTGCTCCTGCCCTTTCAGAATGTAAGTTTGTCCGCCAGTTGCAGAAACGAACTTTAACTTTTAAAGCTGTCATTAAATACTAATCTTCCATTAACTTGTTAAAGAAAGCAACGATTTTAATGGTTCTTTGAACAAATTAATTAAATCATTAGCGTTAATGATCCATTACGACTGTTTGTCTCTGTGCAACTGGGTCAAAGATAACAAAATATCTAATGCTTACATTAAATCCGATAAAAGGGGCTTGTGGCTGACTAATAGCAGCCGCCCGGGTCGATCGAAGGATAAGCTACGCTTGCCGAGGTCGGTCCGTAGATGGGTGACCATCCATTACATACCGAGACCCCTCCGTGCCTCGGAAAGCACGTTAAACCGTTGTCTCGGCTGTCATTTGTAGATCTTTGACAGTCATTACGGGTAGTCAGAAACCTGAAAGTCTGACAACCAGTTTTACCTAGGAGTATCGTATTACCCAGTAGCTGGATTGTGGAGGTCAGATAGGCGGTCGCTCCACGCAAAATAAGGCTTGGCAGACATTAACAATTAACTAAAAATATATCTAAACTAATAGTGTAAAGATAAAATATTTGATTCTCTGTGTTTGTTTGTTTGTTTGTAATGAATTAACTCAAAAACTACTGGACAAAAAAATCTTTCCCGAGTAGAATGATACACTATAACTGAGATATCACTGAGTAACATAGGCTATTATTTATAAAGATATCACGCGGGCAAACCCGCTTGCGCTAGATAGTAAGTAATAAAATACGGAATTATGGACACAAGAGAAGCACACCTGCTGACATCGACCGATAAATATAGCAAGTAACGGCTTCAATGATTCACGATAATCCCTGAAAATATAAATGTTGAATAATCTTGGGTAATTGTTTGACAAAATGTTTTTAACCCAAAGCCAATGTGTGTAAAAATTACTTGTACAATAACATCGTTTACTTATGTAAAAATCACGTCTTGTTTCCCTACAGGGTTGGACAAAGGTGTACCTATAGGGCTATAGTAATTTAGTGATATGAGGAACAGGGTGTAAAGTTCCCTCATCCACCATAGAAAAGGAGGATCCTCCGACCAGTGTTGTGTCTGGCGGGCAACTGCCCGAAAGTTGATGTCGGGAGTTTCTATATATGTCGATCGCGCGGTAAACTCAAATGCAGGATTTGTGTGACGTCATGTCTATGATGCGCAGTTTGTATGTGGCGGTGTAACCGCTACAGTACCTACACCCACATTTCGCCAGTTATCAGTTCCCATGTAATAGGGGTGACCTATTGCCATCAACCGAGTACACATCTAGACTCCGGGCTGCTACCGAGAAATTTCATATAGAAAAACCCAATAACACTTTGCCCGACCCGGGAATCGAACCCAGGTCCTCATGCTCAGCAGTACCGGTTGCGACCACGATGCAGTCAAATATTTTTATCTAGAAGAATATTGAGTCTCTATACTCAGCGAAAACATAAATCAGACTAAAATAATCTTCTCTAATTTAAGTTTTTCTTTATTTTCTTTTTACACACTGTGTCCACGTTTCTCATCCAACTTTCCTGTCACAAGTCTGCTGGAAGAAAGGAGGATCCTTAAAAAAAACCCAGCTCCGGGGGAAAAGCGATGTATCTCAAATCATCAATAATAATAAGTACTAAAATAATAACCGGTCATGATCGTGATCCTTACTGGCAAACATATAAAAATTGCCAGTTTTATTATGCAGATTATGCAGTCGTCTATATAATAAATTGATAATTATTTTTAATTACTTTATTCAAATAGGCTCATTTTATATTTTTTTAAGTTTTAAGTTGTTGAAAGTATACTTTGTATATATTAATTGTAACAGAAACTTCGAGAGTTCGACATCAAAATAGTCAGGATTTAACAGCATCGTCACGTGAAAATACTATTGTTAACAGCGATACTAAGATATTGATTTGATAGTTTGGAGTCCTATATTATCGCCATCAGCGCCATCTATACTATAAATAATTTTATAATCACGTGAGGACACTTGAAGTTTTGGGAGTAGAGGTGAAATCAAACCAGAGTGTGTTTATAACATTCTTTATTTACTATTTTAGAGGTATGAGGAACAGGGTATAAAGTAAACTCATCCTCTATAAAAAAGGGAGGATCCTCCGATCAGACAGGTGTCGTGTATGACGGGCTACTGCAACTGCCCAATGATAGATGTCAGGATCTTGTTTATATGTTGAACTTTTCTTGCGCGATGCAGCATTTTGATGCGTAGTTTGCATGTGGCTTCACAGTGATAGTTGAGATTCTAGTGAGTCGGAACCGGGTGCCGCATTGTTCGTGGTGAGTTGGAACTGGGTGTCGCTGCGTTATAATCTAGTGAGTCGAATGTGGTACAGCGCCGGGTTGTAGCTGACTGCTGGCGTCGACGAGGAGAGGGTAGAAAGGGCTCTGTGGTGGACGGGCCGAAAGTGCAGTGTGCTGTTTCAAAGTTGCTGCTGAGGCTGATGGTGATGACCAGGAATGCTCGTTCGCTGGCCAAATATAACCAATAGAATCAAGATTCTATTGGTTAATATTTTCAGGGTTATATCGCAGTTGAAATCGCGAAAAAAAAATCAGCTGTTCCCTACATTTATGTTCTCATATCTTGTCAAAATGTAGGGAACAGCTGATTTTTTATTCGCGATTTCATGTTTGGTCCTCATAGTAAAAGTTGTTCATAACGATGAGTATAATGACCCCTTAAGAGGTTGCTGGTGTTTTACAAATAACCCTGTATAAAAAGCGGCCAAGTGCGAGTAGGACTCGCACTTGAAGGGTTCCGTATATTTAACACTTTTTCCGTATATTTAGTTTATTATATTTTTGTTAAAGCGGCCATAGTAGTACATACTCTGTGAAAATTTCAAGTGCCTACATATTTATTGACAGTGGAGCCTTAGCAATATCTAGACGGTGCCGTACCTAGACGGTGCCAAAGGGGACCCCCCTTTGGCACCTATCCTATGTATCCTAACCTATGTCTACTAAATCTATTTAGGCTTTTCTTATTGTTAAATACCACTGTGTCGAAAAGTCATTGAAACAAATGACTTAGTTCCAAATCCAGGGGGGATTACGGGCGCTTCACTCTCTATCTAACTTACGGTATGTCGGTAAGTGAGACGGAGAACAAAGCGCCCGTAACGACGGCCGAAACTACGGATTTCGCTTAGGGAGTAGGCGCCCTGATTTAACAAGCTGCCGCCGACGGCAGACAAGGCCTTACATGGTCTGTAGTACGTTGATTTATTTTAAAACAACTATTGTTAGATTTTTACATTACGTTACCACTTGGAACAAAAAGTCCACCTTTTGATTTTCAACTAAAGGTCAATCATCTGAAATGATACGCCTTTTCAGTACGAATATTTCTATATTTATATTCTTGCACACGTACAAACTTGATTTAAAGCAATGAAATGAAATGAAATTGTAATGAAATGAAATTGTTTATTCTGTAAATAGGATATCGGAATCACTTTTACACGTCATATTTAAAAAAAAAAATTAAATAAGCTAGATGAGGTCGGCGTTTCCTTACTGACTACTTTGAGAAGAAAGGCCGAAACAAACTCAGAGGTCACAGTCTCTTTTAAAGTCCAGACATAATCTTGGCCAAGCCAATGTTTAACAAACTATTTAGTTAGGTACTCAATATAATATCAGTATAGACTTTAGACTTCTTGAAGGTTGTCTTCACTTTACACTCGAAAAGAACTTACTTAGAAACTAGGTGACGCTCTAAACATCATGTTTCCATTCCGTTAAAAAACCAGTACTTTTACGGTAACTGTCAAATGTCATAATTTCATGACTACGCTGATACAAAAATCATTTGAGGCAAATCACATACTTTTAAAATCACTAAAAATCTAAATAGTATTTTGGAAATTATGACATCATTATGTCAGATTCCGTTCGAATATTTTTATTTCTTTTGTGCCTGCAAATAATATCGTCATTATTTATGTACCTGTTACTATTCGAACACGAATCTCTACATCACAATCAAATTGAATTAAATAATTGATTGACAACATTGCGATTTCAATGTCTGATTTATGTTCAATTTCAAACTTAAACTAGAGAATATTCGTAAGTTAGTGCTAACTAATTACTACTTAGTACCAATTAGTTTCATTAGTCATTTTCTTTTGAAATCATGAAAAAAATGACTGCTGTATATTATTTACATGTGATTCACTGTGTGACGTCTCCTGTGACAGCTTATTATAAAAATAAAAGTTATCCATTCGTTAAATTATTAAATGGCATGGCGGTACGTCATTATTGCATCCTATACAACAAAGTAGTACTCGTATGCATGGCATCTATTTCCTCACATTTTTTTGTCAATATTAACAGGAATACATAAGAACGTGGACGCCACTAGCGATCATACAGACCATTGTAGAGGATCTTACTTTATCCTACCATAAACATATTTCTTGCTCTCTTGTTTCAGCACAAACTATAATTATTATCAAAACAGCAACTTAACAAAACTGTAGAAAAACAAGCAAACCAGCAGGATAGAACTGAACTAGCCTGTTTAAAATTTAAAACGGCGAACGACGCTGAGTAATAAATCACTTTTAGTTCGCTATCTCAATGATGGATTATCGTACCGAGTATAGTGCAATCATGAGTTTAAATTCCATTGACAATATTTTCGTTCATGTCATACCTACGGTCACATGCGAATTCGTTTGTTTATTTGAGCTGGGCCCATGGAATTAGTAAGTACTATATAGCTTGGCTATAATTATATAGGTATAGTATTTACTAATTACCTAATCCTAAAACTACAAATAATTGTCGAAAAAAATACAAAATTGTCTCTTTTTCACGTGTACTATGCAAAAGTGTAGCCGCCACGGGACGCTTGGCAGATGTATTGTGAAACTTCGAATTTTTTTCCGTGACGGCGGTGGCATAAGAGAGCTTCACTGTCCATTCCAAGGTTGCCTGGAAGAAATCGCAGAAAGCGATAAGGCATTGTACACATTGTTTATTTTTTGTGTTTGAATAATTTTTTGTTATGTTTTTGTAGTGTATAATAAAGTTTATGTAAATAAATACATAAGAGAGCGTCATACCGTTTGCCATCACAGCATACCAGTCGGTCTTACCCCCAAGGTGCGCCATAGATGTTTCAAATCAAAAAACTTTTGAAGATATCGAGTTGTCGGATTATCATCAAAATAGTTGAAAAAAAAATCCTGTCCGTCAATTTTTGAACCCTGAAAACATTGTAGCTTGCGATAAAATCAATTAATTGAGTCAATTTTCTTTTATACATTCATTTCAGCCATAGAAGGAACCCTATTGAGAATGGCTCTTTTATTCAAAGTAGTTTAATTATAATTAATAAAATACTAACTAAAATATAATATCTATAACTAAATATTTCCAACCTTTGACTTGACGTCCGTAAGTTGCCTAGCAACCGCCAAGTAAATATCTTTGTAAATAGTCTTTGATATTACGACTTCATGAAAAGTGATAAATTGTTAATTTTTGTTAGAAACTATGTTTTGAATTTCTTTTTCGTTTATGAATGAGTGTATGTATGAGGCGTGCACTTTTGGATTTTCCAAACAATTTTTTTTTCATTTTACAATTTTCAATGTCCTTTTTTATGAGTCTTGAATAATTGTAATTAGTTTTAGTTTTAATTAAAGCAAATAAATAAACAAGCAAATTGAAAAGAAGTCCGCGCAACTTCGTTATATATTGTTACAAAATGTCCTACATATTCTTGCATATTTTATTTTCGCTTGAGTTTAGATTTCGATATTTTTTTTGCTGGTATATTGGCGTGTGCTAGCTGTCATTATGGCAAATATATTTTAATTTTTTTTTTTATTGAGTAATGTAAATTATTTGCATACTATTGTATAGAATCAAGTTTTTTTTTCTAACTGAACAGACAGCTGTGCTGCTGGGGAGTTTGTTGCGCCACTTCTTCTTTCCAGCAAAAGCACTAGGAAGTGGTGAAGGGCGGGCGTTTTTGGGGGACTGTCTTATGTAATTTTGACGTTCGAAAAGTGCTGATTCTCAGCCTAGTTTGAATAAATGACTTTTGAATGTTGAATTTTGAATTCATATATGCCTCTTACGGCTTTCAAATAAATAAATAAACCATATTTGTACGCCGGAAACGGTAGAATATTATGATCGTAAGTAATACATAATGCACGTGCATTATGTATTACAAAGTTGTTATAACAACTTTGTACAATATTCTGACAAATAAATGCTTTCTTCTATTTCTATTCTATTTCTAAATAATCCAAAAGAATTGTTCAAAGTGGCCTATTCTAAGCTAGGAGCACTTGGCAATAGGCACCCATAATTTATATATAGCTCACAATTGCCTTACTTACGAAATAAATGGAGCTTTAAATGGTACCAATGCGACGCGAATTGCTTTGGCTCGATGCCATATTATTGCTTTAATAATATCTATGCCTAATACGAATATAGGCATACCTGCCAACCTGAATATTTGGACAAATGTTTACTTTGAAATGGCCTAGAATCGGTGATATTGTTGGAGTGTATGCAATTCAATTTGTCGGCAACGATTCAGAAATCATCTTTATTTTAACACAGCCAGTAGCTCTAGCAACTACAATTTCTATCTAAACTAATATTATTAATTTTTTTCACTAAATAGATTTTTTGTGTTTGTTTGTAATGGACAAAACAAAAAATACTTTACCGATTTAAAAAATTCTTTCACAAAATTGATATTTTGTGTTTGTTTGTAATGGACGAATAAAAAAAAAATCACCGATTTTAAAAATTATTTTAAAAGAAAGCTACATTGTCATGGAGTAACATGGGCTGTATTTTATCGACTTCCTCACGTATGATTTCGCGGGCAAAGGTAGTTGCAAATATACGTACCTACAAATCAATTTGACTTGTGCATCGAGATCCACTGGTTAGTTCTGTGGTAAGAAATGATTTTTACTTTGTTACCGTGAAAGTCATTCCCTCACCTTGTCCCTTAGTTCAAAAACATTACTAAAATGTTTTTGAACTAAGGGACACAATATTCTTAATAATAAAATTATGCTAATATATTAGAAAGATGTTTGTTATTGTCTATAAAAGCTTCTATCTTACAACGACGAATTTATAAAAACGATAATTCGATTATAAATATGTCCCGCCAAAAAAAAACATTCCCTCATCCTATTACGAATATTCTATTTCTGAATGTATCGAATGATATTTAGGATCGCAACCTTAAGTTTTTAGTACCTAGCAACACTCTCAACTGATTCAAAATGACGATTTCTTCTCAACCGTAGGTGAGTTTGTGTAAAATCATAATAAGTAAAAAATTGTTAAGAGTTACATTTATGGCGATCATTACCTCACGTTACATGTATGTATTAAGCATTTTAGTATATATGTATATAATTTGTTGTTTTTATGCGTTTTTGGGAGTAAAATCCATATTCGAAATGTAGCAAGCAATTTGAGGTTATGTGCCGGTGTTTTTGTAGCTTTAGTTAAAATTCGTCATTCCCTCACCGTCATTTCCTCACTCACACACAAATAATATTAAAAAGTGAGGGAATGACAATTGTATGAGGGAATGATTTTTGCATATAAAATTGTTCTCATTTCATAGTCTTAGTCATTTTTCTACATGTTATACACAAAAATATGGAGGACCTTCATTTTTAATAAACCTCATTAGTAAAACTTTGTATTTCTGCAAAAAAATTGATATAATATATAAATATTTTTTTAATGAAATGCATAATGAAATTTCAAAATTTATACTTTTATTTATAGAAATACCCACTTACGCACGGAACCGGGAAGTATGGCAGAAAAAAAGGGAGGCCTATACCCAGCAGTGGGTGGTCCCGGACTGAAATGATGATGATGAAGGATAGTTACAGTGTTAAATATGTCGACGTGTGACGTGTGTTATTATAACGTAACGATATTTTTATGACGACGTGTGACGTGTGCTATTTCGTGACAATATTCGGTAAGATTTTATTAAATAATTCCAAAGAACTCTTATGCAAACGCCAAATTCTAGATCAATTTTAAAAGAAGTTTTCAGATAGAGATTACAGCTTTTACTACGAGTACAGTAATAAAAAATTAAGCTCCCTAAAGACTTTCCATCACAATTTCCCATAAAACCGCACCTGTTTTTATCCCCATTACTATCATAAAAAACACAAGGATTATGTATTAAGTTTTAAAGTATAAAACTAATAGTGTGCAAAACTGTCTAGGCGCCGCCGTGTAAAGTTAAGGAGCTCAAGAGGCAAAGTTAGCCGGAGTGAGATTTTTAAACTTTACTCATAAAAGATTTCGTTACGCTTTATGAATATGAAAATGTTATCCGTTAAATTTATTGAGCTAAGTGTTTGGTTGTTCGGAGTATGACAGAAGTTGTTTAAAGTGGTGTGGATACTGCTCAATTATTGGGGCAGTTATTGCTTTTATGTTGTAAGGTACGTGTTGGGAATTCGTTTTTAGTAACGGTTATGTTGTCGCATATCGATAAAATCATGGGATAAGGAACATGACCCAGGACGCTACTCAAAAGTAACTGAAATCACCAATGAGTAATCAGAATGTTACAGCACTAGTAGGTATTTTAATGGCAGTTCGGACACGATGCGACTTACGTCACATATAAACTCAAATCACCAATGAGTAATCAGAATGTCACAGCACTAGTATATCAATGGCGGTTCGTAAACGACGCGACTTACGTCACATATAAACTCAAATCACCAATGAGTAATCAAAATGTCACAGCACTAGTATATCAATGGCGGTTCGTAAACGACGCGACTTACGTCACATAAAAACTCAAATCACCAATGAGTAATCAGAATGTCACAGCACTAGTATATCAATGGTGGTCCGTGAACGACGCAGCTTACGTCACATAAACTCAAATCACCAATGAGTAATCAGAATGTCACATAGTATTTTAATGGCAGTTCGAACACGACGCGGATGGATGCATGGTGGATGTCGTCCCTTAGTCTATTGAGGAACTGGAAAGCTACCTCCAAGACAGTGCCAGACCCACACAAAGATGGCGGGACGAGCTAGTCATCTATAGATAGAAACTTGATCCACACTCGCTCGAGGGCGGGAAAAGAAGTATGGAGACAAGTTAGACTTTGCCCAGCAGTGGGGCAAAACAGGTAAAAAAAATCAAGCTTCAGTTCCATAACCGATCTATAATTTTCCCACTGCTGGGACACAGGCCTTCTCTCTTCGAGAAGGAGTGGGCTATAATCTACCACGCGGGCCCAGTGCGGGTTGGTAGATGTCACATTTCTTCGAATTTTTGGTTCTAGGACATGCTGGTTTACTCACGATGTTTTCTTTCACCGTTTTGAGACAGTGGTGATGAAATTATTCACACAAAGTAAAGCGTACATGATTCGAATATTCCCCACTAGTTTTGGTCTCGACCGGAGTCTCTAATAAGGCCAACACTTCGGACATGTGAAATGTATGCATGTAGATTAGTTAGTCAGTTCTTGTGTGCATGCTTTTAATATTCATAGAAAAATGTACATATTTAAACAGTAATATCGTAGCATTACCTACAGGAGCAGCATAAGCTTTTTAGACTTAATACACAAAGGATTTAAAGAATCGTAAGACTGGATTACATGAATGCTACAATACACACAAGCTTCATCATCATCATCATCATTTCAGCCGAAAGTCGTGGTACCATGTAAGCTAAGAACATTTGCTAAGCTACCTTAATAATGCACTTGATAGCCATCATAGATGTAAACCTAAAAGTAAGGACCCAAAACTGACTTGGAAGGCTTAATTCATCATATCAGCCAAAAGACATCCACTGCTGGAAATAGGCCTCCCCCAAGCACCGCCCCAATTCGACCGGTTCTATGCTTCTCGCATCCAGCGGTTCCAAGCGGCCTTCACAAGGTCAGGTCCACCTGGTGGGAGGCCTTCCAATGCTACGTCTTCCGGTACGCGAACGCAACTGCAGAAGCTTTCGGCCCCATCGGCCATCTGTTCTGCGAGCAATATCTCTGCCCATTGCCACTTAAGACGCAGATATGACAGTGCACTTGATTGGTTAGCTTGCGTGTTCTGTACTAAGCTCACGCAACGCGTCATACGTCCAGCCAGTAATACGACTCGCCCATCAAGGAAATTAGACGCATTATTAATTTATTATACATAAAACAAAAGGTATTTTAATAAAACACATATATTAAAAGATCAATAATTAAATTATCTTTAAAAAGGGGAAGGTTTCAAAAAAATACGCTTGATAGATTTTGCGTTATTCTCAGTTGTTTATCCGCGTTAGACATAACTTTACAAATTGATTACACTATGTAATACAGGGTGGCAGGGACATCGACGCGAAGCCGGTTACCATGGATTCAGTACATGATTCTGAACCACCCTGCGTTGGAATTTTTCGTCGGTTATTAAAAAAAAAATCAGCTGCTCCATACATTTTGACCGCGTAGGTATTGCACTTTTCTATGAAACAGCAGATTTTTTTAAAAATAACCGACGAAAAATTTCAACGCAGGGGGGTTCAGAATGATATACTGAAACCATGGTAACCGGCTTCGCGTCGATGTCCCTGCCACCCCGTATAAACATAATCTAAAATATTCCTATATTAAGTTATTAATAAAATGGTCTCATATAATATGTATTTTTTCCAAATCATTAACACTACTCATTTATACGTGATCAAAGTCAGTTATCGTCGCCTTAAGGTTCGAGCTTGTTATTTTGTAAATACCAATTAAAACATTTAATTTTTAGAAAATCATAATGGTATCTTTCCAAATAAATGATTTTCAAGTGCTAATTATCCCAAGATATTTTTAAATTAGACAGACAGCTGCCAAGGTGACCGCATCTCAATCTAAATTGTGAATTCAATCGAAAGGTTCGTTCTGCCGACCCTTCTAATCTATTCATAGGCATTCTTTGCTTAAACAGTATGTATATATCTATAGTAGCGCCTCTCTTTGTTAGTCACAGACTGACTGACAACGTGCCGGGACGATCCTTTGAGCGTTAGTACAAGGATAAGGCTTAAAGTATTTGAGAAAATATGTGTCAAGGACAGTGGGTCAAACCAGGGTATTTATTATTTACTAGTATTACGTAGTTTAAACTATGACGTCTAAAGGGTCAGAAGGGTTAGACGGTAACTTTAGTTAGCGTCATGCATCAACAATCCATCAAGGCATCAATGAATCGTTTGCTACAGAGTAGATTACTTTTGCATTTATAATAACTGCTCCAATGAATCAGCATTTATGATATGATAAAACTTCAGTTTTTTTTAAATTAAGAATCGAATTGAAAATCCAAGATAACACAAGACCAAACCATTACGAAGCTCTAAAAAAGATCCTAATATAGTCGCACACGTTATTTGAGAAGCTCGTGGCTAAGTAATAACAGCCGCACGGGTCGATCCATCAGGTTAAGCTACGCTTGCCGGGGTTGGGTGACCAACTTTACATACCGAGACTTCTCCGTGCCTCGAACAGTACGTTAAGCCGTTGATGCCCGGCTGTCATTCGTGGATCTTTGACAGTCCTTACGGGTCGAAAGAAGCCCGGAAGTCTGACAACCAGTCTTACCAAGGGCCCGAGGGGTATCGTATTAATCAGTTACTGGACTGTGGAGGTCAGATAGGCAGTCGCTCCATGTAAAATGCTGGTATTCCGCTGCATCCGGTTAGACTGGGAACCGACCCCAACATCGTTGGGAAAAGGCTAAGTAAATTGATACTTAGTCGTACAATTGGCGTATATAAGGACTATTTTATTTCCAGAACTTGCCAATAAAACCTGACCTACTCGCTGCCTCATTCCCTAGGCACTAGAAATAGAACGTTAGTTCCAACAATAAATCAGGAACATATAATGTCTGAACAGTTCCGTTTTCGAACTGATTGGGAGCAAACAGTGTTATAGTGTTCTTTTGTTCACATATAGTACGTGTGATTTGTTAGTAAAGTGAACTGTTAGCAGCTGAAACTGGACAAAGACGGGACAAAGACCTTGTTTAAGTTTCCAGGTCGCCTCGCTCGCGCAAATAGCCAACTTGTAACGTATTAGCAACTGTTAAACTTTGGAGTTGGTGAAATACGTGTGACGATTTATTCTTGAAGGTATCTCTGACTGCGATGTAGTCTAAATGATAAATTATTACCATATTACAAAAAAATTCAGCCGTCTGCCCTGGATGTGACTGACCTAAAGATTTGCAACTATGCTTGTTAAGACTAGGCACACAAATTACAACCTAAAATTGTAAATTGTTGTTGGTTTCATATTATAGGAAATAGGAAAATGGTCTCCACATACTGGATGTCAGAGTAGAATTAACAGTGAAGCTAAAACATGACACGTGTGTTTGACCAAGAAAAATAAAAGGGGCAAATATATTATAAGTACAGAACGTGACACGTCTTCCCTGTTGAAAAAATCAAGGATGATTGCTTAGAATTTCACCCAATAGGGTAGGTATTGACAAAAACTTATCAAATGTCACCCGCTAATCACACTCACTAATCATTCTCTAAATTCTCCAACTCCTGAGCAGCAGTAGTGGCACTGAAACTAGCCGTCCAGCTAGATCGGTGGCCACGTGCCCCGACTGCCACGCGAATCTAATTTCCTAAAGCGTTGTCTACACTATCATGCCGATCGACCTTACTCTACAAGAAGACGCTTTAAGGTATCGTTGCACAATGAATTTTATGAAATTGTGCTCTGGGATTTAGTTAGTCTTATTCTGAAATAGTTTATAGTGGATGTTTTGTTGAACGTTCTAGGCTCTCGTCGTTTATTTATTTAAGAGCAGTGGTGGCCCAATGGTATCAGCCCCGACTTACGAGTTGTAGGTGGTGAGTTCGAACCCAGGCAGGCTCTCAAAATGGTGAAGGAAAACATCGCGAGGAAACGGCATGTCCTAGAACTAAAATAATGGAAGACATGTGAATGAGTGCGTGGTGGATTATGGCCCACTCCCTCTCACAGTGAGAAGGCGTGTGTCCCAGCAGTGGGAACATTATACGCTGATTTTATATTCTGAAATGATTTATCGTTAAGCATTCAACAAATCATCCACTATGCTTTATAGTGGATGTTTTGTTGAACGTTTTAAGGGTTTAAGGGTGTTTATTTATTTAGGATCTCAAACAAAACATATACACAATACATGAAACATAAATAATGGGTAACATCAAGTATTATGTAGATGTACTCCTTCACTTATAGAAGGTCTCGTGTGTGGTCAGGTTATTGTGTTCAGCTAATATTTTAACTTTGTTAGTAACCTAACAAAGTTAAAATATTAGCTGAACACAATAATCTTTTGAAGAAGTCAAAAGATGATGTCCTAAAAGTAGCGAGAGCTTTGAGTTTCTGAAACGGTTTGTCGATGCTTAACATCGAGCTGGTCCAAGCCATTCGACCCGTTACCACTTTCACTTGAAAATATGCTTGAACTAAGTTTAGTTGGTCGCCGATAAAAAAACTTAAATAGAAATGAACTATCAAAATGCTGAGGACTTAATACTGTCATCAGTAAAGGGTCAAAAATCTGACTAGCCTTTTCCCAACTATGTTGGAGTCAGCTTCCAGTCTTACCGGATGCAGCTGAATACCAGTATTTTACATGGAGCGACTGCCTATCTGACCTCCACAACCCAGTTACTGGGTAACACGATACCCCTTAGTTATCAAACTGTCGGGGTTCTGACGACCCGTAACGACTGTCAAAGATCCACGAATGACAACCGAGACCAGCGGCTTAACGTGCTTTCAGAGGCACGCAGAAGTCTCGATATGTAAAGATGGTCACCCATCCACGAACCCACCCCGGCAAGCGTAGCTTAACCTGATGGATCGACCCGTGCGGCTGTTATTACTTAGCCACGGGCTTCTCAGAAAAGTAAAGTCAGTCATCAGTCAAGGGTCAAAGGTTATTAAAAAATAATCAATAAATTCCCTCTGGTACGAAATGATGTTTCACGCTACGATACATTCCATTCTGGTCAGTTAATATCTGATCAAAAAGTGTCATCCACAAATAAATCCAAAATATTCGTATTTCACTTTACACGCAAAATTCATTCGCTCCATATAAATACTAATCAGATTTATCATGATGAAATATGTTAACTGTTTCACATTGTGAGCCCATTCAACCCGAAAGCTGACTGTGACACGAAATAACGGGGCTGCGTAATTGAGCTGAATAAGTGGATTCAGTCTATGAACCCGGTTTTCCATCCCCCGAATTACAAGCCATCTTCTAAAACATTATTACAAGTCTCCAATAAGAAATTGAGATGACAAGAAAAAAAATCGGTTTCAAAAGTTTTTACTTCAAATATTTGTACAAGTTTGATTCCGGAAAACCTTTTTTTCCCTAAGAGTCGCGGTAAATTCATAAAGAATGAAACATTTGCAAGTGAAATGAAAGCCGGGAGACGAGAAAATAAAGGATCCCCGGTCGGAAGAGAAATTCCCATTGTTACAACACTCCCGAATGAGGTCCATTTATGCATTCGAAAACTTATTACGATTTTCAGCGAAAAAGTGAGAAAATCTCGCTTTTTGTCTAAGTAAGCGGTCTCGGGAATATTCCGACACCCTTTCTCAGGCAGCGAATTAAGTTTAAATGCGATGCTGATATTTAAAAAAGCTGCTGATGTTTGCTGTTTCTTGTTTTATTTTTTAAAGGATGAAATAAAATAAAAACTTTGAAGTCTTTAGAGCAACTTGAGCTTGCTGTAAGTGGTGTCAATGACTTGTTTGGAGTAAGCAAATTCCCAGAGTAAGTACTTTATTCAAGAGCCGGCCTTTTGAGTATTCAGTTTGCAACACCTTCTGATACTTTCATCGTATTTTTGAATAAAGAGTCTCTCTAAATGTAGAAAACCTAAATAGACTGACGTTATGATATTCAAGACGAAATCTTTACAAAGATCACTGCAAAATATAACTCTAAGTAATACGAGAAATCTTGTACCTAGAAGCACAATACCAGCTGCAGACGTAGCGATTTATCCGAAGATGTCTCACCTTATTACTTATCGCATGTGCTTGACCACCTGTGCGTGGGATAAGTGGGGTTGCAGAACTCAGACAACGCAAACTAAGATTATATTTAATATGTAGTAATTTTGATATAAAATATTATACAAAAGAGATTTGTGGCTACTTCAGCTGTAATAAAATATATTTTTTTAATGTTTTTTCGAGGTTGGTATGTCTTGCCTTAAGCTAGGCTTATAATATCAAAGGATTAGGCACCTCAACTCACGTACAAGGGTCATTATTTAAGTCTTTATTAAGTGCAGAAGATTATAAAAGTTCTGCTACAATGTATGGGTCACCTGAATGTCATAGTTTTCACGATAAAAATGAGAGCTGTTTATTTATACGGCATTCTTTCATCCTTAAATTTTATTACATTTTATTTAGTTCATTTGAGAGTAAATCTATAATGAATTTGTTTGGCATAATAATAGGTGTATTTAAAATGAGAGGAGGCGCTGACTACTGACATACAGGTGTTTACCTAATTTGGGTTTCAGAGGCTTCATAATATGATTCTGTAACCTCATATTATATTATGTACCTGGGCGACCGAGCTCTGCTCGGGTAAAAATAGAGAAAACGAATTTTCCCGGAAATGAGAACTAATAGCTAAAGCAATTTTTCGTACCCGTAAACCCCTGCATTGCTACTTTTATCGAAATCGTTAGAGCCGATTTCGAGAACGTGATTACAAATATATAATAGATATATTAAACAACCTTAGTTTTTGTTTATACTAAACCTCTTAAGCGGTCATCGAACTCATCATTATGAACAACTTCAAAAAAAATCAGCTGTTCCCAAAATTTTGACGAGATATGCGAACATAACAGCTGATTTTTTTGTCACGATTTCAGCGTTGTTCCCATAGTGAAAGTTGTTCATGATAATGATGAGTACAATGACCTCTTAAGAGATTTTGTATAAACAAAAACTAAGGTTGTATATATTGGGTGACTGGTAATTAGTGACCGATACTTAAACACGTGACTTACTCATCATTATGAACAACTTTTATTATGGGGACAAACCTGAAATCGCGAAAAAAAAATCAGCTGTTCCCTACATTTATGTTCGCAAAATTCGTCAAAATGTATGGAACAGCTGATTTTTTTTTCGCGATTTCACGTTTGGTCCCATTTTAAAAGTTGTTCATAATGATGAGTAAAGTCACGTGTTTAAGTATCGGTCACTAATTACCAGTCATCCTATATACAAATATTGCTCATTTAATAGTATAGGATAAAGATTATTATTATTCCTTAGATCCGAATTAACAGCAAAACTTTAGGGACCATTATTACAAAACAAGCCACAAACGATGCGATAAGTCAAACGCAAAAGTCCCTACACAGCCTATTCATCGCTCCAACAAAAGCTTCAGTTTTAAATTCAACATCAAACTTACAAAGTCTCATGAAAATTAGTTTCGAACAAAAAGATTGAAATCCTCAAACAAGCCGGACCGAGGCAGGATAGTTTCCTTTTATTACTCGTACATGGCCGTCTATAAAGTCGTGCGGGGTTCGTTAGCAACATGAAAAGCAGCATTAGTGAGCCGACCTCCGGCTCAGAAGGATAATATCAAATAAAACCCATAAAACATAATGTCATGGTATCGTCTTTTTCGGCGGAGATGCTTGTGAGTTTTTGAAAAGAGAGAAAATTATGATAAGCAGATCTACTATTACGAAGTTTTTTTTCATTTCATATGTTTACACTAATATTTTTTGCTGCTTCTGCTTGTTTAACAAAATGTGCAGCAAAATGTGTATTCTAGATCTAGAACACTATAACACATCTCCCTATGAATACTGTTGAATAACCGTGGAGTTTCTGGCCGGCTCTTCTCCATAGGAAACGACCAATTGGAATCATGCACCTAGCTTCTGACGTTTCATAAATGCCCATGTAGATTTATGTGACATAAAATATTTTGATTTAGATTGATTATAAGTGACCCACTTAACTTCGTGCGTAATTTAAGAATACTTAAGATATTAAATCGTGAACAATTCACTCACCCCGCCTGAAAAGCCTCTTTCCAAAACCGGGTTTTGATAATGTTATAATCAATGAGAGCAATACAACTAACGAACTTCATTAATCATTACATTTAAATAACTTGTCTAACCAAATCACCGTAAACAAAAAAAAACAATCTGCCTAGCCTTTTCCCAAATACGTTAGGGTCGAGTTTAGGTCTAACCGGATGCAGCTGAATACCAGTATTTTACATGGAGCGACTGCCTATCTGACCTCCACAACTAACTGGGTAATACAATACCCCTTGGTAAGATGGCTGTCAGACTTTCAGGCTTCTGACGACCCGTAACGAGTATCAAAGATACACGAATGACAGCCGGGACCAACGGTTGAACGTGCTTTCCAAGGCATAAACCGAGACTCCTCCGGAGTCTCGGTTTATAAAGATGGTCACCCATCCACGGATCAACCCCGGCAAACATAGCTTAACCTGATGGATCAACGCGTGCGACTGTTATTACTTAGCCACAAGAAATTCAGACAGACAGAACGATTTGTCCGTATATAAGGCACGGAACGCGACCCCGGGAGCGGTAATGCTTAATCCGCTTTTTGGTCTTTTAAAGACCCATTATCTGAGCCTCCGTCAAACGAAAAGAAAGACTAAACGAATAAACAGACAAAAGAAAATGTACACCTTTGTAGTACTTACATATTGTGTAATAGGACCCATTTTTTTCCCTTTTGACTTCATATTTTTTGTTAATCTTGGGACCTTTGCCACTATTGGATTTGTATTTTGACTTTCTGTGTTATTTGTGACCTTTAGGCTGTATGTTTATTCTGTCAACATTCATATTTTAATGATTACTTAGAAGTAAGGCTTTCAATAATGTATTCATGGCCCAGTGGCCTCTCCTCGTGTATGAACGAGGTTGTGGGTTCAAATCCGGGCAAGTACCAATGTGACTTTTTCAATTCATAGGTATATGTACCTACTTTCTAAGTTTGAGGAGGAGCTCGTGGCTAAGTAATAACAGCCGCACGGGTCGATCGATCAGGTTAAGCTACGCTTTCTGGGGTTGGTCCGTGGATGAGTTAGAGATGAGACCATCTTTACATACCGAGACTCCTCCGTGCCTCGGAAAGCACGTTAAGCCGTTGGTCCCGGCTGTCATTCGCGGATCTTTTACAGTCGTTACGGGTCGTCAAAAGTGTGTTTGTCACTAACTGCTGCTAAACGGCTAAACCTATTTAGATGAAATTTTGTGTGTATATTTGAGTGAGTCTCTGGATGGTTTTAAAATACAAATTGGACCCGGTAGGTGGCGCTGTTCGGGCAGGACAACGTCTGCCAGGTCCGCTAGTATACTATAGGATATTATAAATTCGAAAGTAACTCTGTCTGTAAGTTACCTTTTCACGGCTAAACCTCTGAACGGATTTTGATAAAAAAAACAAATTTTGCCAAATCGAATGTTTAGCAATTGTTTTAAATAGTTTGGAAAATCCAAAAGTGCACGCCTCATATCTCATTCATAAACGAAAATGAAATTCAAAACATAGTTTCTAACAAAAATGAACAATTTATCACTTTTCATGAAGTTTGTTTTGACTGCGTTTTTACCCATCAATATGGGTAAATTTCTAATCTCGCAATCCTTACGTAATGTCAAAGACTATTTACAAAGATATTTACTTGGCGGTTGCTAGGCAACTTACGGACGTCAAGTCAAAGGTTGGAAATATTTAGTTATAGATATTATATTTTAGTTAGTAATTTATTAATTATAATTAAACTACTTTGAATAAAAGAGCCATTTTCAATAAGGTTCCTTTCCTTATATGACTGAAACGAATGTATAAAAAAAATTTACTCAATTAATTAATTTTATCGCAAGCTACAATGTTTTCAGGGTTCATAAATTGACGGACAGGATTTTTTTTTCAACTATTTTGATGCTTTTCCATTTCTGCATGAAATCAATTGTTAAAAAGTACAGTATTAATCTCCATTTAATCATCTATACAATGGTATATAAATTAAGTAGGTTCTGTGTACTAGCAGG
This sequence comes from Conistra vaccinii, assembly GCA_948150665.1. Classification (NCBI taxonomy): domain Eukaryota; kingdom Metazoa; phylum Arthropoda; class Insecta; order Lepidoptera; family Noctuidae; genus Conistra; species Conistra vaccinii. The sequence goes on from OX411324.1 coordinate 4,625,095, forward strand.
AATGTAACAATAAAAACAGTTGCAGAAATGGGGCAAAAATTTTTTTTCGATCGTAGAGCACACTCTAATGCTTCGCATTATGAGTCGTGCAAAATGCAATAGCACTTTATTACCATCCTATCAACGGTCAAACGTTCACTCGCTTAATCACGACTTCTTACATGCACAAGCCAAAATCTAATCAATCTAGTCCAAAATTAGTCTCAATTGCCGTGCAAAATCTTGGCATCCCTCGCGTACTTAATATACATACATACCTACATACAAACACACAAGAACTAACACAAGTAATACATCATATCAAATAAACGGGTTTCAGGAGGTTGCCGAGTTCACGCGAATTAATTTCAGAGTACATTCGACTGTGTACCTATGTTGGTTGTGTTGCAACAATGTTAGTAATACGCTTCGGTGGGACGTGTTGCGTTTGTGAAGCCTACTGTGAATAGAGTTATTTGTTCGAGGATAGAGTGTTTGTGTAATGTTGTGAACTGAAGATGCGTTTTGTGTTTAATACCACGGTTTTGAAAAAGACCATATATTGTACAGGGTGGATTTTTCACATACGGTGCAGTAAGGGTAATAGGTACCTTAACCGTTGTATTTAGTGAATAAAGGTCTTAGGAGACTGTCCTTATTTTTTGAGATTTTTTTAAAACCGTTCACTGATTTTGAAAAAAAGTTACAGTCAGCAAGAAAATGGGCAATCTTCACAAAAACACAGATTCTGTTTCTTATCATCATCATCATATCAGCCGAAAGACGTCCACTGCTGGACATAGGCCTCCCCCAAGCACCGCCGCTTCGACCGATTCTGTGCTTCCCGCATCCAGCGGATACCTGCGGCCTTTACAAGGTCATCGGTCCATCTTGTGGGAGGCCTTCCAACGTCTTCCGGTACGCGGTCGCCACTCCAGAACCTTCCGGCCCCATCGGCCATCTGTTCTGCGGGCAATGTGTCCTGCCCATTGCCACTTAAGTTTGGCAATTCTTCGGGCTATGTTGGTTACCTTGGTTCTCCTGCGGATCTCTTCATTTCTGATTCGATCACGTAGATCACGTTTCTGTTTCTTATACCCTAGCCTTTTTCCCAACTAAGTTGGGGTCGGCTTCCAGTCTAACCAGATGCAGCTGAATACCAGTATTTTACATGGAGCGACTACCTATCTGACCTCCACAACCCAGTACCGTGCGGCTGTTATGACATTTTTCAAATTTTACAAAAAAAATAAGATGACGGCGTTATCCGATTTTGGCCAACCGCTAAAAGATTCTTGTACCGTTGTAGGTGACATGACACGTACCTCAGCACTATGGGGGCGTCCATAAATCATGTGAGGCTTGAAGAGGAGGGGGGGGGGGGGGGTTCGGAAAAATGCAAGAAATATCACAAGGGGGAGAGGGGTGCAGTACGGCCGTGTCAAATGTTTATTTATAGAATTATAATCATTAAAATCATCAACACAACTGTCTAAGTTCATTTAACTGTATTGAATGACTAATTCATGAAATCATGACATTTGACACTTTTGCTAACTTAAGGAGTTGTATTGTTAATTCTAATGATTATAATTCTGTAAAGCTATATTTGTTACGGTCGCGAATCATATTTTAATCAACATACAACATGACACTGAGCTGCAAATTGCAGAAAACGAAAGAAAATTTGAATTTCGCGGGCTACCTTAGCGCAAAAAAATATACTTGACTTTTGGTAGGGGTGGGAGGGACGCCCCTCTTCCCCTACCCAAAGTCACGTGTATTTTTTGAGGTTTTAGACTAATAAAACCTCACCACGAATTGCAAGGGGGAGGGGAGGAGGGGGGTTAAAAGTTGCTGAAAAAACATCACGTGATTTATAGACGTCCCCTATTACTGAACATCTACCTTCAAAGCGTCCCCAATCCAATCCCAAAACATAACTAAACCATAACATTACCACAGATACCTTCTCCGCATTAACTTTCTGAAGGCAAACATTGCTACTTATGAATAAGAATTGATATGAAAACGCGTTCATTTCGACAAGTGCAGACGGTCGTGCGTGGCCCTTTGATCTTGGAATACATCTCAGCTAAATATTGAATACGTGATACAAATGTGGGATGTGTTCGTATGCTCAAGGTCTTAACATGTTTCAGGGAAGTAGGTCTAATATGTTACGTAGAGAGTTACAGATTTATTGAAAGAACTAACTGTAGCCCGCGACTTCGTCTAAGGGCATTTAGTATTTCTTCTTTTCTAGGCTTACACGAAGGGTGCTAAACGGAACCCTATTATATTACTAAGCCTCCGCTGTTCATCTGTCTGTCAGCGGACTTTATCTCATGAACCGTAATAGGTAGACAGTTGAAATTTTCACAGATTGTGTATTTCTATTGCCGCTATTACAACAAAAGCTATTAATTTAAATAATGTTTGTGTTGCGTAGTCATTATTTTGCATACTATTACTTATATAAAATCATTTATTTTTCTAACTGAACAGACAGCTGTGCTGCTGGGGATTTTGTTGCGCCACTTCTTCTTCCCAGCTAAAGCACTAGGAAGTGGTGAAGGGCGGGCGTTTTTGGGGGACTGTCTTATGTAATTTTGACGTTCGAAAAGTGCTGATTCTCAGCCTAGTTTGAATAAATTAATGACTTTTGAATTTGAAAAAAAAAATATTAAAAAATTTAAGGGGTCTCCATACAAGAATTGTGTGTTTGTTTTACTTAAGTATTAAAAAATTAAGTGTACTACTGTCGATTACACAAAAACTCTTAGTTTTCAATAAAATTCTCAGCAGCACGCACTTACGACCTTCAAACTTACTGCTACAGTTAGACCGACACCGCTGTACAGCGCCTTAGGTATGTACGCAGCGAGACGGGGGCAGTGCAGTCCGCTGATTCGTCAACTCATTCGTCATTGCTGCCTAGATGCGGCGGGTCCTATACAGCACGACGTCGCGAGCATATCGGTGACGCGAATCCATAAGTTTATCCCTTACCAAAAATCGCTGAATGCGCCTAAAGAAGCTTTGTGTGCGAATCCGTCTAGCACTTGGCGGTTTTTTTTAATACATAATATCTAGGATGTAAAGCAGCCTTTGACATTTCAGGTCCCAGGCCAGGTCCCCTATCTGTCTCACATAACAATTGTTTTAGTGGTTTAAAGCGTGACAAAGTAACAGACGGACAGAGTCACCTTCGCATTTAAAATAATGAAGTATGAATATTTACTCGGAGACTTGATTTTGCATGAAAATGTATTAGGATCAATATGCGAGATCAAGCAGTTTTTGCTGAGTACAGTCATTCTCAATTTGTAAGAGTAACCTGGTAGTCTCAGAGATCAGATAAAATGTTAGGATAATACCAGCGATGCGGACGAATACTTCGACGCCTGCGAATTTCACCACTGAAACTGAACGCGATCAGCACATCTAAGGGTGGTTTTAGAGTCACGCTGACCGCAAGCTGACCGTCGGCGCTGACAGCCGAAACGTATGAACTTCAGATGTCAGCGCTGAGCGGTTGGCGTAATTTCATAGAAAACTAAACTTTATATACATTGTCTTGTCAATACCGACGACGGTCAGCGTGAGAGGAAAACCAGCCTAACACGTGTTGAAGAGCTGTCAGTGTCAAAATAGCTATGGAATATTGACACTGACAGTTCTTGAACCTGGATTAGAAGTGCTGATCACGTTCAGTACCATTGGTGAAATCCGCACTTACAGTCCGTTTGTTTTTGTATTTATTTGTATAGTTAGTTAGTCATTTAATTACCTAGTACCTAGTGTAACTGAATAGCTATTTGTGTTAAATATTGTAAAACAACGAAAAAAAACAGACAGAAACACAGAATACAGAAAAAAGAATAAAGAAACAGAATAAAGTATTATTAAACTTAGAAAAAATTGATAATATTAATGTTAGTCATCTATGACTGATTTGGAGTAGAGCCATACTTTTGTACGTATTTTTCTGTTCCTTTCTTCTTGTTTGCTTATATGTGTGTGCATAAATGATGTAATAAACTCACTCAAAGGAATTAGTAGCCATTTTCTTCACTAAGAACTTAAGCTTGTAGATGTAAAACACTTAAAAACATGTTTACCCACCCAAACTTCGCCCCCTTGCACCGAACTGAAGTACCGAAAATCTCAACTAATATTTGTACCGAGCAATAATACCTCTGAAATCGAAAACGTGCTATCCCCTTTGTTTATTAAAACGACAATCTATACTGTGGAAATACTGGCACTATACCCCTTGCGTTCGCCCACGTTTTATATGAAAAACAAAAATTAATATATCAACAGCAATATGTGAATTGATGGATAACTGCTGGTGTGATGCGATGTCGCGTTTTTAACCCTTGTGCGAATGAACTAGTTTTAATCGGTTCTTTTTTCGTTTCAATTGTTTTTATACTCTTTCTCTCTTCGTGTGGGTTTTATACTATTTTAAACCTTTTTAGAATGGTGAGCATCTTTTTCGCTATGAGGAATGAAGTTTTGTGTCTCAACAATATTACAGCTTAAGGTAGTAACTTAATTAGCTAAGATTAAGGCCCTTTCCTCATTGGTCAGTAAGCAGCAGTGCGGTATAGCATGCTCTATATACCGAAACGATACCGCACTGCTTTCATTTACGGACCTGACATTATATTTTCGGCATAATTTGTGCAGTACAGCTTAAATCCTCGCAAGAAAATGTCGTCTTCTAGTGATGAAGATGTTGTGGCGTGTTATATTTAACTCCGTTTACAAAAAAACGACAGCGCTATTGGCGACATCCAATCAATCAATCTTCCTAGCCTTTTCCCAACTATCTTGGGGTCGGCTTCCAGTTTAACCGGATGCAGCTGAATACCAGTATTTTACATGGAGCGACTGCCTATCTGAACTCCACAACCCAGTGACTGGGTAATACGATACCCTTTGGTAAGACTGGTGTCAGACTTTCGGGCTTCTGACGACTCGTAACGACTGTCAAAGATCCACAAATGACAGCCGGGACCAACGGCTTAACGTGCTTTCCGAGGCACGGAGGAGTCTCGGTATGTAAAGATGGTCACCCATTCACTGACCAACCCCGGCTAGCGTAGCTTAACCTGATGGATTGACCCGTGCGGCTTGTTATTACTTAGCCACGAGCTCCTCTCTCTATTGACGATATCCATAAATTGAAAAAGATATTATATAAGTGAGGAAATACCGAGCTGGACTGGATGGTTCAACCGAGACACGGTAATCTGAAACGATCCCGCCCCGCTCCCGCGCATACCGAGCCAATCATGAATTCATGATAGGCGATCGGTGAGCTTTCGGTACCTGGTATACCGAGGCTGCTAATCTGAATGAGGAAAAGGCCTATGACTTAACGTTCACAAGTCACCTAGGTTTAGAAAGTAAGGAAGTATGGTGAGTTTGACACTAAGTCACAGGTTTCCCCTAGTTTAGGAGGCAGGGTTTCCATTATTAACGCTACCTTTTATTATCTGAACTTGTAACCTAATCGTTAAGTACTTTTGTAACAAAGGATAGCTGTATTAATAAAAGTTTAAATTAAATTAAATTTTAATGGTTATAAAAACTTTTAAGGTTTTTATGTGATGGTATCCACCCTTGGCCAGTAATTATAATAACTAATACCTAATAGTAATTATAATATCTTCAGGTATTCCTATTACTGGGCCTACGTAACCGAATCAGACATGAAGAGATCCGTAGAACCGAAATATCCGACATAGCCCGAATTGCAAAATTTAAGTTTCAATGGGCAGAGCACATTGCCCGCAGAACAGATGGCTGATTGTGTCGACAGGTTCTGGAGTGGCGACCGTGTGCCGGAAGACGTAGCGTTGGAAGGCCTCCCACAAGATGAACCGATGACCTGGTGAAGGCCGCAGGAATCCGCTGGATGCTGGAAGCACAGAACCGGTCGAAGTGGCGGTGCTTGGGGGAGGCCTATGTCCAGCAGTGAACGTCTTTCAGCTGAAATACCTGGAGCCTACTACCTACCCTCTTATTATGATTTTCAATAGTTATGTTGTCGGTTCAGGTTAAACATGAAGCAATACTTCTTCCTTCAACAGATCTCCTTCAATCCCATCTTACATAATCTCAGCAGCTTATTCATACAAACACGACCAAATCATAACCAGCCAATTTAAAATCCAAAACAGTGCCAATAAATTAAACATTATTGAGGACAAACAGGCGAGTGTCGTATTGTTTACCGCCGTAACAGGAGAGAGCGAACAGAATACTAATTCGAGGGTAGTTCGTTCCCGGATTAGGCAAATAACAGGGAGATCCATTTAAAGGTGCTCTATAATTAAATCAGAACATCTTGTGTTTGCTATAATTGGTACAGACTGAGAGAAATTTGATTTTGAATCCGTCAATATGATGGAAATCTGTTGTTTGTGAACTAAATAAGGATTGTCAGTGCAATTTCTGCTGTGAATAGAACGGAATTTTCAGTGGGTGTCATTCGATTTGAGCTTCATGTAAAGTTCATGTCCCCCTACGCACTGAAAATTACTGAAATCTGGATGTAATTAGGAATATGAGATGAAGGTTATGTTTAAGCGGGAATAGTCGCTAGCGTGTTTCCAGCTAGGCGATTTTTCAACGCGCTCGCTGCGTGTGCGTAGCGAGCACGCCACGTATGCGCAACGTGTTCGCCGTATTTGCGTAACGAACTTGTACCCTAATTACATAATGCACGATCAATAAGAAATTGAAATGAATTGAAACAGATTGCTAGTCAATTTATTTGTTCTACCTTATGAAAGGTAGAACAAATAAATTGAGCAGATTTTTTTTCAATTTCTTATTGATCGTGCATTACGTAATTAGGGTACTGATTGACATCAGTGAGAGTACGACAAGCGGTTGTACAATGTTGTGATAACGCGTATAACACAACGCGTAGTCGCGGCTAGCTCACTTCGAATCCGCGGAAAGCACGATCTCAAATCGCCTCGCTGGAAACACGCTAGCAAATGGTCAGTGTGATAACGCTTTAATAATCTTACATTGGTGTACAACTACAAGCATGAACATCATACCTATCTACGTAACTTGCATGAAACTCATTAACGGGAATGCACTAAGGTAGCCCGCGAAATCGATTAATTTATGTATATTGATTAATATATTTTTTAATTAAAATATGATTCGCAACCGTAACAAATATGGCTTTACAGAATTATAATCATAAGAATCAGCAATCCTCAAATGTCATAGTTTCATGAAACAGTCATTCAATAGGATTACATGAACTTAGAGAGTTGTATTGATGATTTTTATGATTATAATTATATAAATAAACATTCGATACGGCCGCGAATCATATTTACATCAACATACAACATAATACTGACCTGCAGATTGCAAAAAACGTAAGATAAATTTGAATTTCACGGTTACCCTGGCGCTTTCGCCTTAAACGAAAACCGATAAAATATAACAACAAAAAGAAGATCGTGCTACCAATTTTTAGACTATAAAAATTTACCACGGTGCTGGGATGGTACCATCTCGGATACTGGCGGTGGATCACTTTTCAACCTTATTACTAAGAGCATAAGGGTGAAAAGTGATCGAACACCGTTGTCTGCAGTTGTACCTCCAATATATTGCTAATACCTCAAGCAATGGTTACTTCTTCTCGGAAATCTCAAAATCAATAAAATAAACGAAGACGACAATGTACCTTAAAAACATATCACCAATACCTGACACATTCTACCAGCAGGCCCCCAAACTTACCTCAATTAGCGTCCAAGGCTGGCAACAGACGGACGCCCGTTAATTCGATGGGGGACACAACATAATTCCGGCCAGGTAAAAGTATTATCCCCTAAACAATATTAGCTACGTGAGCTGAATGCTGCAACAATTGACTTATTGCTTCACGTGGTGTAGGTGATACTCGCGTCGAAGTAGACGCTATGTAGCTTGATACATTCAATCGCTTTGTGTTGTTGTAAGCTAAAGTTTTGTTTTTAATTTTCAAGTGTTGTCTCGTGGGAAATATGATCCAATGATCTCTGGTTTACTTTTCTACAGAGTTATGTAGAAATAACGAAATTATGAGCGTAAATCCTTAATGTTGGTAACGTCACAAATAGCTGTCAAATATTTACCTGTTTTGATTAATTTTGCAATATTACTGTATAACATAATCAGCCTTTTAATGTTCCCACTGGTGGGACACAGGCCTCTTCTCGGTGAGAGGGAGTGGGCCGTAATCCACCACGCAGGCCCAGTGCGAGTTGGTAGATGTCACATGTCTTCGAATTTTCGGTTCTAGGACATACCGGTTTCCTCACGATGTTTTCCTTCACCGTTTTGAGAGCAGTGGTGAGGAAATAAATTTACACAAAGTAAAGCGCCTATCTGGGTTCGAACCTACGACTTACAACTCGTAACTCGCGGCCATTACCACTGGGCCACCACTGCTCGTTCCATTAATTATTATTATTCTAGTTTACTAGTTAGCCACATTTTATATTTCCATACATTAATATTGCCAAATTAATCAAAACAGCGAAATATTTGACATCTATTTGCGTCGTTGCCAACTTTCAGAATAAACGCTAATAAGAACTGAGTCGTCAGGGCATAAATCATTGTTATTAGTCTATCTCTCTCGCGCTTATGGAGCTTACGGAACAGGTAGCAAACTATCGATAAGACGCAAGGCGTTGCATATTCTTATTGCTATTGACATTATGGCCTGACGACTCGGTTCATCACGCGAGTAGGTAGGTACCGGAAAATCGGTTGATATTCTAAACATGGGTTAAGTCACAATTCCCAATTGCTGTTAGTACATTATCTACTGTTGGTTTTAGCATTTTTTCTGCTTTTACATCTAGTAATCTATTATTTCCGACTAAACACGGAGACCACCATCAAAATTCTTTCAAAAATTCAGAATTTCCTGGAGCACTTTTATCGTTGCATGAAAATACCTCTCCGCAAAAAACCTCTCGAATTTTCATCAGAATCCACAATAAACCGAAGTGAGGGCGCTGAAGTAAAAACGAGTGCCTAGAAACAATTTTCGTATCTTCCCTTTAAAAACCGCGTCATATATTCCTAACACACGACACCCTATTTCCCGGGGCACCTATCTTCGAAACCTCAAGCTTTCAATAGCGGTGCCGCGAGATGTATACAATTTTTTCATACAAAGATACGTACAATTTACGACTATTTTCCGTAGTTCGTATATCTAGAGATGGGAGACTATCGGCGTACGCGTTTCACGTAATATGTACCCGAACGCGTGGCGGATATTCAATGTTCCGTGTGTCGCCTACGATCTTCGATCAAGGTCGTCTTGAGTTACGCACGCACTGAAGTGCTGAACACATTCCGTACGAGAAATGTTTATTTATTCTTGTGATGAAAGGAAAAAGTGTTGAACAGGTATCCCGATCACGACTATGAGAAAGTAATCGAGTTTGTTAAGATATTTATACGAGAACGATCATGAAATATTTTATCTTTACAAACCTTTCCTCACTCCTAAGTCAAACTTCTAGGTGTCATTTTACATAAGTACTTTTGTATGCAAAAAAATTGTGTTATAGGCTATCTTACAGCATCCCAGTAAAATCAAACTAACCACTATCGATAAACTACAAAAACTCTTCGGAAAATATAACCTACAATTCTGCCTATCCCAAAAACTGACAGGGAACTCAACCACCAGTGTCCCGCGACACATATTGCGGGCGTGACGCGAAATATCGAGCAGTCGAGCAATACATACAGTTGAGGAATACATACAGTCGAGCAATACATACAACACTCGGATGTGCCCGTGAATTCCGAATTAGGTTTGATTATTGTGAAGAAGCGATAGCGCACGTATTATCTACTCTCTTGGTTACCGTCTTCATAGCTGCTTCGATTCTGTTAGAGTATTCCTTTTGAGGCTAAAGATTTTATCTACTTTATCTTTGCATACGGTTCTCAGCACTGCAGACTCCTGAAATGCTAAGAAGTTCTGTTTTAGTCGGTCTAATCATAGATTCTACTTTAAAGTCATTGAGGTAGTACGTTAGACAATAATACCTCAATGTTTAAAGTAGGTAATTGTTTATATGTGACGGCGTTCCATTTGATAATCGCAGAACGATGGGTAATTTTAAAATGAATTCAAAAATTACATTGTATCCTTGAATGAAACTCCAGGAATGGATATTTTCTCACATAATGATTTTTGGAAGGGGAGACTAGAATCAATTTTATTTTATGTAACTGTTTGACGTTCAAAGGTGCATTTTATGTGCCTAATTAGATGCTTCAAAATGCATATGGACACCGACAATTTCCGCTAAAAGAGGACATGAATTCAAGCTATTTGCATACTTGCTTTCCTATGCATAAAACCTCTTTACATCATGACCCATCCATCGATTATACCAAACTTCGCGAAATTCCAACGATACACGGCGGGTGTGCACTTGCGGAATATCAAACGTAGGGTAACTGTAGTGCTTTGTTTCGTTCCGGTCACGTGTTCTAGCCTTTATCTGGTCTGTCATGAACATGTTACCTTTCCGTGAGAGTTAGGAACAATTTCAATACGTGTATTGGAAAATGCGAGGAATTCTGCTGCAAATATGGCGGATGCAATACTTTTATGTGTCGGAAGTAAAGTAATGTTACTTTTTAATATATTTTTTTTATAACATACTGTAGCGTTAGAAATCAGCTTCTGTAGCATATGAAATCAGCTTCTGCCACTTGTTAAAAAATGCTTGGTGAGAATCGAACCCACGCTTGCATAGGATAACTAAATACAAAGAAAAAATAACAGGAGATTTTAAATATGATTTGTATTGTAATTTAAAAGTAAAGAAAAAGAAACAGTTAGGTATAAAAGGTAATAAAGGACTATTGCGAGCCGCCTAGTTAGAATTTTGTTTTAGAAGGAAGATTACGTGTTTGAAGGTTGGGTACTAAAATAGAACGCGACGGGTTAAACAAGTATTGGCCATTACCTAATTAATCCCGGAAATCAAAAGTTGGGCAAAGAGTTAATATCACGTAATGATCCTGATTACAGGTCAATCAGGAAACCGCCTAACATAGAATTTGGTAGTTATTGGTGTTATGAAAAAGTTCTAGGAGCTAAAGTATGAATGGGCCTAAGTCCTTTGCGCTGAACCGAAGTGTCGTCCCGTCGTACGGCGTCTCGTGGGGTTCGGTGCGTTGTGGCCTCTACCATGTGAGAAGGTGACGGAGTCGAGCGGCGTGTGCACAGCGGCGTCCGTGCGTGCTTGCGTTGGCCACAGGCCGCGATGTGAGAACTTGGGTCGGTGGCCGCACGACGGCCCGGGATCCCAGGAGGCCTCACGACCTTTTCTGTCGAGGTCCGAAAACGGGGGGCTTTAGAAACGGCATAGGCTAAATTACGCAGGTGGCGGTGGCGCGAGACTGTACAGTACAATGCTGCAATACGTACATAACAATACATACATAATATAACGCCTGTATTCATGATGGGTTAGGCATAGGTGTACCTATAGGTACACCCGCATTTCGCCAGTTATCAAACAACCAACCCAACTCGACGGACCGATGACTGACCTGCAAATTATAAAAAAATTAAGAAAATTTTAATTTTGCGGTCTACCACTGTTACATTATATAAATTTTATGGGTAATATAACTTTTCAATTCCTATGTAGATACTTTAGAGAGAAAGAAAGAATTATAACATTATATATCGATGAAGGAAAATCATCGTGAGGAAAACTGAACTTCTTATTCTCATAATTAATGTTATAAGTCTGAAATCGCCAGTCCGCTTTGATCAAGCGTGGTTATCAATGCTATCAGCAGCTTCGTCGGTATAAGAAGAGGTCTTTGCCCAGCAGTGGCACTTATTAGGGTATTATTAATATCTTAAGAGGCCTATCACAAAATTGCATTTTGACAGTTCGAGCACCCGATGCATCGCGTTTAGTAGCAATTTGGCAATTGTAATTATGCTTATTTTGAGATAAATAATTAAGTTTTTGTTTTTTAAGTATGCAATTTTAATTTCCTATGAACCAACGTTTATTCTGGTATAAATTTTACGTATAAATATGAATGCAGTAAGGAGAAATTAGCAGTTAATTCTGAGCGTTTTTTATGATTTTGAAATGATTTTTTTTTAGATATCCCTGTATTTCAAAATTCTGAGTCCGCTATGAACTACAACACTTTTTAAGAGATCTTATTTTAAATATTTCATTTCATTTGCTATGTACAATAGTTCTACCCACGAGCTCAAAAAAATGTTGAACGCATTTTTTGAAAAACTTGCATCGGAATTTTAGCTTGATATAACTAATTAAGAAAAATTGCAAAAAGCGAGGCCACTATGAACTATAGTCATAACTATTCTCCACCATTCAATAAGTCACAGTTGTCGAAGTCTTTCAGTTACTCAAAATAAGAACGCCAAAGTTGCCTATTTAACGCAAAAATCACCGTCGAAATCAGTCGAAATGTAATAGGGCTCTTAAGGGTTTACAGGCTGGAATTTTATTCATTGGCAATATTTTAACCACGTATTCTTAGCATAGCACTTATCTAAATATCGTAACTTTGTTAATAAACAAAAAAAATACTGTTAATTATTATCTGTTGTTTTCTATATTGTTGGCCTAAAATTTACGCCCTAAATGAAGTATCATGGTAAGAAATATTGCCAAGTTTAAAATATTGCCAATGAATTAAATTTCAGCCTGCATAATAAAAGACACACAATAATTAATCATTAGTATCACAAAGCCCTTATAATTACGTACAATAATTGATGAAGAAACAAAGAATTAATTTATACCAATAACGGTCGGCACGTCTTAGAAATGAGCCATTAGTAGATTGATACGAGTTCAGAGCAAGTTACGTCGATTTCATATTTTTTTATAGTAGTATTAACTTGCACGTGATTTTGATTAGAAAATATGTACCTAAAAAAATACATATTATCTCCATAGAGACGATTCTCAAGTGGGTATCTACGCATTTCATTTGTTTTTCTTATCTGTTTACAAATTAAATCCATTGACAGATGAATAAATTTTTAGATAATGCTATCTAGAATGATACTCATATACATCCCGCAACATACGAAACATCTATCAAGGTCAATATCTAAATTAGGCCAATATACATAATTTCGTGCCAACGCGTCCCGCGCTGATTCGTCTCATTGTGAATAGTCCTTTATAACATTTTTTTTTTAGTTAATCATGTGCGGGCAAATTATTGCTAAAAAAATATATAAAATATAGAATTTTATTTTTATTTTTTATTATTGCGGAATGGGCCTGCTCTTGACCCCCGATCTTGCCTAACCGCCTAATGGAAAGCGATGGATGAGATCTATGATGAATCGAGTATGCCCAGAAGATAGGCGTTCATTCTTTTTATTTGAAGGCAGACGGGTTATATGTGGAAGGGAAAACAAACGCTGGCAGAGAGTTTCATACTTTGGCTGTGCGCATTATAAATGTGGAGGAGAATTATACCTACACCACTTTTGAAGCTGTTGTAAACATAGTTTTCTTCACAAATAAGAAGTACTTATAAAAGAATGAATCAAGCCATAATACCACAATACCGTAGCCGTAACAGAAAATGAACTAATTGTAGCATTAAACAATAATTAAAAACATCCACTTAAAATAGTAGTAAATGCGTAAAAAACGTTAATTGTTATTGTGTGGTCTCAGGTTTAATAATTGACGTTTCCGTCCTTTGAAAAATATGTTTTTAATTGTTCATTAAATAATCACAAGGCGAGAGATTTACTGAAAGGAAAAATACTGAATTTATTACTTGATGAATTATAGCGTTTCCTCGAGGCACATTTGATAGCAACATGCAACGGTGCAAAAACTAATCGTCTTGGACCTTTCATCATAAACGCTACAAAAAACGAATACCAATCGTCTTAGCCTTGTAGAGATCGCACGGATTTATGTCATGCTTCCATTGAATATACTATTTAATATCAATTCGATTACTGTTGGTTTTTTAGGAAAGTATCCGGAACACAGCCCATTAGCACCTACTGTTCCCTTATTTCAAGATGACAATAGACTCAAAACCTTTTTTATCTCCTGGATATTCTCATAGATATTCTTCTGGTTTGTGAAGAATGGAGGGTTATGTCGGCCTCCTATTGACTGAAACCCCACGGGGATCCTCCTGCAACTATGAGTTTAGAGCACAGGAGATACTTGATGCCTACCTGTAACACTTTCTTACAATATTGAAAGATAGAGGTATGTTACTCATGGTAAATCAGCACCACTGCAGTATTGTCTCTCCTTCTTAATTTAATCCATCCAAAAGTTGTCTGTAAAAGATCACTTTAAGAGCAAACGCCCATTGTGTCACCCTATGTAAAATTTCTACATTTATATCTGTAATTTTTATGGTGTACGAAATAACGGATATTCTATTCTATTCCATTTTTTTTTTCTATATCCTCCCTCAATCAATCTGCATAGCGTTTTCCCAACTATGTTGGGGTCGGCATCTAGTCAAACCGGATGCAGCTGAATACCAGTATTTTAAATGGAGCGACTGTCTATCTGACCTCCACAACCCAGTAACTGGGTAATGTGATACCCGTTGGTAAGTATGTACACTAAATGGCCATTAACCAGTCACCCCAATATTTTTCTTTAAGCCCGTTACTGGCCAATATTTTTATTTGTTTTTATTTCATAAGGATAATATGATGAGTAAATAAATAAATTATTATTGTAGGTATCTAACTTCAAAACCACAAACTGCGTAGTGACAGCATACCCAGCAACAAATCACATCATTACTCAGAATAAACTGATAACCTCTTTACAGAGTTGAATATTCTAGTGGCGCAGGCGCAATTCGCTGATATCCCGGTCGTTATAAACGTTGTCAACCATGATTCTCGACTCAGTAGCAGAATATAGTGCGTTACATATTGTCGTCGCCTTTTGCGCAATTTGTGAGTAAATCAATGTTTTTTTTTAAAGTTATTTATTGCATTTATTTTGGAGTCACTAGCAATAGTTGTGTTTTGGATTTAAAAGAGATTTCTTTGGTATTGACCTTTAAAATATACAGCTCTGATACAACTAAGCTTCTGTACACATGAATACATAGTGAAAGATAACTACGAGCTAGTTATGTAACACATTTTTTTAATATAATTAAATTAAAATGTGACTAGAATTTGTGTAATCATATTTCCGCTAAATTTTATTTAAGAATTAGATAACAGAAAATTCTTACTCTCAATGTTCAGTCTGTCTTTAAATCTCAAAGCAACATTATTGCCCACAGCAAACACACTTCTAAATGCCTTATATTAACATGGTTTTAGTGTTATTTTCCTCAGATTATGATGATTTCTACGAGTAATTCTCGTAGAGCTTGTGCGGGATCAGACGCAGCTGGTACAAGGTGTACATTTGAGCCCAAGCAAGTGTCAATGAGGTGATTGTATATTTCTAGATGTTGTATAATCTAATATGCACATTTTAACTAGATGCGCATGAAAATTTCAAATTGTAGCTTAACCGGTATCGTCCTGCTGGCACTATATAGTGCCACTTTCCTTTACTGCAAGTATTAATATTGTAAGGAAATGTAAAGGAAAGTGGCACTATATAGTGCCAGCAGGACGATACCGGTACAATATTAATACTTGCACTACCTGAAAATAAATACAGTTTTAGAAGATTGATTAACCAAATAATGAACAATTGTCAAACAAAAAATCACTGACTGTTGAAGTAAAGGATCGAAAGTGCAAAATTCCATGATCAAAGTAATTTTTGACCAATTTTGACTTTAAGTTTTTTCAAATACACCACTCTCTAATGGAGCTACAAGTTGCAATATTCATAATAAATAGTATCTACGAGTATTTGTAAATCGTCCACAATAAAACAAAGTTAGCATTTTGCCATATAGTTAGGTACTTTGCTTGGAGACAGTCAAATCGTTTTGCTTGTACGAAAAATTATCTATGACCGGTCGGTCAATTTAGTTTTCATGTGCGCCTAGTCTTAATCAAGTATTTTAATAATAGCCACAGACTTGGCAACTTGGACCCAAACATGTTTTTTTTTAATGCTGTTCACTCGTGCGACTAAATTAGACTAAAAAAGGTTAGGGTTTAAAGACTTGATTAAAAGTATTTGTTTTATTTTACACATGCCTTTTGTTTATTTCACTACTAGCTGCTAATCGCGGCTTTGCCCACGTGGGGCCTAATACTTTTTTCTAAAATAATAGTGACCTAAGTAATTCCTTATAATATCAGCTAAATGCCAGTGAAAGTCCCGTCAAAATCGGTCTAGCTGTTTTGGAGATTAGCCGGAACCAACAAACAGAGAGACAAGAAAAATGTTAATCGTTTTTTGTTATAAGTTCCGAGAATACCTATACTTGCTTATGCATTTAGTAAATAGCTGTTATTTATTTGTTGTATAGATTACTATTTACTCTCAATGTAAAAATATTGAAAAAGCGTTAATGAATGTGACGTTGAATATTATTCAAATAATTATGTTTTAATTGAAGCATTCAATGATTAATAAGTTATCATATTTACTCAACGTTATTAGGACTATTAACAGCCAATTAAAATTAAACGACCAAGAATGATGACAAAGTGATTTAAAATTGCTAACAATTTGTCTTGACGCAATTTTATGGTCCTATTGTCTTGTAGTTATTATCAGAAAAGTTTTATCTTAAATAAATATTTGTACAATCTTATCTTATTTTTCCTCTGAACACAACATAGAACATTTATTTACTTGTTAGTATTAAAACAATATATTTCCATAAAAGATTATACGCACCTACCTACTCCTTTTAAAGACTCCCGCAGTCAGGCGCGACACGACACCGGTAGAACAATCTCCGTGAAGTTTTCATAGAAATATTTTCCACCAGAGTCGAGGCGCATCTGTCTGCTGGAACCTTAAAACTACATCAAGGACAGGATTTACAAGGGTTATTCACATTACCCACCCGCCCTGGAATGTTGTCAAACCAGGTTATATGGTCGCACATCACACCAGAGCACATTCACACTAAATAAAGGTTAAAGCACGATACACTTGCACTGGATTGCATAACTATGGAAAAAGTAAACACTGCAAATACAGGTTCAAATGAAATTAGCTAGCGAAACTGCAGACGTGATGGATGATACCTAAACACGATAACATTAAAATTAAAAAAAATTGCTGGACTTTTTTAGGGTTCAACGACCGCTGGTAGTTTTGTTATTTGCATAAAATTATGAGTTCAGAAAATCTGTTTTCTTTTATTTTATCGTCGTAAGATGTCGATACTCATCACGTCTGTGAATTTTACACAACAAAAAACAGAAATTTCAGGTGACTACACAAACTACGGATCATGTAAACAAAAAAAAATATATCTTATATACATACTCATAACGTCTGCGGGGTTTCGCTAGCTATTATAATTTGACCCTGTAGAATCAATTCTATGTTCTTGTTGTTGGCCTACTTGAAATAAACGACTTGACTTTGTATTATTTTTTCGATCGAAATGACAAGACAGTACAATAAATGTCAATGTCAGTTATACAGGTCGTAGCGGGTTCGACTCCCGCAATACGACAAAATATTGTTTGGCCCCTAGAATCCCCTCTCTTAAATATACCTGTTTATGCCTAACAGTAGTTATTTTTATGAACATAATCAAATTGTCAAACAGTGTTGAAGTTAGATTAAGCATTTTTATCGCAGCAATTTATAATTATAAATTAAATTAAATAGTTACCCAATGCTTTGTTTTACTATTGCGTGATTCGGTATCAACATCCTCTTATTCTTATCTCAATATTACGTAATATCATTCATATAAATTGCTAGCTGTTGCTCGCGATTTCGTCTACGATATCCTTCTCCAGGCTACCTACTTATCTGTCAAATTTCATCCAAATCCGTTTGAGAGTGAAAGCGTAACTAACAAACGAACTCACTTTCACATTTATTTTATAATCTTTACATAGTATCTTTATTTATTTATTTATTTTATTTTACAGAAAGCTTACAGACTAATAACACAATTAAAAATCTGTGATAGGTAGTAAAAATTGCTAATTACAAGCTTCCACATGTATACATCTAAGAACAAATACTACGAACAATGTTAACAGCGAATTGCAAACCAAGAAAAAAAAAACACTCATACATACAACATTACATACATTTACATAGTATAAGCTTAGTATAAGCTTTACGCTGTCTGTTCACTTAGATATTTTAAACTATTCAACGGATTTTAATGCAGTTTTCAGCAATAGATAGAGTGATTCAAGAGGAAGGTTCAATGTATAATACATACATATTTTATTAAGAGTCCACGCGGGCGAAGCCGCTGGCAACAGTTAGTACATAATAAATTATTTTTTATAAGTATACAGTGACAATACACGTGACTTTACTCATCAATAGCGAAATCGCGAAAACAAATCAGCTGTTCTCTATTTTGACGAGATATGAGAACATAAATGTAGGGAACAGCTGTTTTTTTTCACGATTTCAACTTTGGTCCCATTGTGAGAGTTGTTTATAATGATGAGTAGGTACAATGAAATCTTTAAAGGTTTAGTATTAACAAAAAATTACGTTATATACATAGTTAGGAAGTTAGGATTATCACAAATAACTACAAAAATGTTCTTCTAAATGTTTAAAGAATCCAGTGTGTTATGTCAATGTTGATATTTTGAAACACTGTTGCATTTTGTAATTTGTATTTTCACAATGAGTATTTCAACAGGGTTTTAATTGAACCAATTTTTGCGACATGTTACTTTTTGCTGTGCAATAATAGTTAGTAGTTTAAATAGCAAAAAAACAAGATAGAAAGTACAAAAATAAGATGCTTTTTCACGAATGATCACCTACTTTGATCTTAGTCTTTTCTGTACTACCTATACTAGCTCGTATCAAAATTTGGATTCAACTTATCCGCAATAAATATTTATGTAGTATTTTATAAGTTTAATGTTTTTAGATACAAGAAATGGGCGCCACCGCTGCAATGGATAAAAATACCGAGAATAAAGAAAAAATAACAGCTACACTCGATGAAGCTATGTTGTTATCAGGTAAATGGCAAAAAAATATGCTATAACCCGATGACCGCTTTAGCGTGGCCATAGCGGTCATCGCCCTTTCCTTAATATCTCTCCATAAGAACCCAAACAATTAACAATGTATGGTTTTTCGTTATTGGAACATGTTGAAGATAACGATGGATGATGGACGATGGATGGATTCAGGACGTTAACGGACTTTATTTCAGTTTTTTAAACGAAGAATGCTAGAAAATGTAGGTAGGTCAATGACCGCTAGAGCCACGCTAAAGCGATTCGGGTATAGTAAAAATACGAACCAAGTAAATTGATGAACAAATGTATTTGATATGACAAAGAACATTTGACCGCACGTCAGAGATAACACTTTGACCTTCGACCTTGAGCTGGCCTAGCATAGTACGGAGTTTCAATAAGGTTTTCAACAAGGTCAACATATACTGGTTTTGGTACAACTCTTATCTTCTTCAGAAGAAAAAGAAGATCACGATAACATTGAAGGTAATGACGATATAAATATTTCCAAGAGTTTAAATGACGCAATTATTACAAATCTTTTGTAATCATGACACACAAAAGAGTTTGGCCTCCGTAACACGTTCATTGATAATAAGTAATTGGGCATAACGCATTGAAAAAGTTATAACTACTGTTTCTTACTTTTAGTATTTCTTCGAAGATCACTAAGACCTGTCTTGTTATTCAAAATTCTCTCTGAGTTCTTTAACATTTTTCTTTCTCTTGCCCGTCTACTACCTTTTGTTCTACTCTACTGATATCAGTGAACACTTTACTGTCTGTATCTTAGTTTTAGTCATTAGAGAATACATGACGGTCAATACATATATGTTATTGTTATGTAGAAAATACATAACAATAACATACATGTATTGACCTACATGTATTCTCTAATGACTTGTTTGATGAAATTATTATTTTTATTTAATTTTAATACTGTGTCTCTTATAAGTGACATATAATTTTAATTTTGATTCTGTGACCCTTATAATTTGTACAACTCAGTCTTTTATTTTGATTTCATTTGACATTTAATTTTAATCCTGTGACGTATGTACCTAATTTGTACTTATTTTAACTGCATTGCCATTTTATTCTTTTGTGATTTATTCTGTTGCAGTATTGTGAAATTTGTTTTTATGTAATATGGGTTATGCCTGATTAAATGTTTAATTTTTATTTTTTTATAACATAACATATGTATTAACATCACGCCTGTATTCCCCGAAGGGTTAGGCAGAGGTGTACCTATAGTACACTCACATTTCGCCAGTTATGTTTGAGTCAAATGTAATAGGGGGCGAGCCTATTGCCATCAACTGGACACAAACCCAGACTCCGGGCTGCTACTGAGAAACAAATGGAAAAACGGATTAACACTTTGCTCGACCCGGGAATTGAAAACATGCATGGTCAGCAGCCTAATTACGTAATGCACGATCAATAATAAATTGAAATGAATTGAAACATATTGCTAATCCATTGCTTCATAAGTTCGAAAAAAAAATCAATTTTTATTTGCGTATGCGTGCATTACGTAATTAGGGTACAGTTTGTAAGCTTTCTAAATAGGTAAAATAAATGTTTACAGGATTTGGGATGTATAACATCTGCCACATGCTGATGTCTGGTCTAATGCTGATGGGAATGATCATGCAGTGCCTAGCACTAGGGTATGTTATACCTGCAGCACAATGCGACTTGGAACTTACGACGCAGCAGAAAGGATGGCTGTCTGCTTTGCCATTTACAGGTTATTATCGTTTTAATGTCATATAAGTACAATCAAAAGCAAATACAAATACTCTGGATCGATAACCAATACAAATTCAGCCCAAGCTAAAACTGACACCATTGTCATTGTTCTACCGTGAAGTTTTCTTAGAAATTGTTTTATAAGAGTCGCCTCGCGCCTGTTTGCGTTAGCCTTAACGTTGATTTTTTGTAGATTATTCTTTATTATTATTGTATCGTAATGCGTATTTAAAAAGCTGATTTACAATTTATTTAAATAATATTAGCGAAATCAATGAATTACATCATTCATGTTGCCACTGCTGGGACACAGGCCTCCTCTCTGTGAGAGGGAGTGGGCTGTAATCCACCACGCGGGCCCAGTGCGGGTTGGTAGATGTCACATGTCTTCGAATTTTTGGTTCTAAGACATGCCGGTTTTCTCACGATGTTTTCCTTCACCGTTTTGAGAGCAGTGGTGTTGAAATTATTTACACAAAGTAAAGCGCCTGCCTGGATTCGAACCCACGACCTACAACTCGTAAGTCGGGGCCGTTACCACTGGGCCACCACTGCTCCTGATCAATGAATTATTGAATCTAAATTGTTATGTAATACAATACTTGATCATCTTTTACACTGTCATCTGTTTCAGCGATCATTGTGACGTCATATTTCTGGGGTTGGTTAGCTGACACAAAAGGTAGGAGAGCAGCCATGTTGGTTGCTATGTTGGTATCCACCATTGTGTCAGTAATATCGAGTTTTGCACCAAATCTTGCATCTTTCGCTGTACTGCAGTTCATCTCAGCTGTTTTGTAAGTTATAACATATTTCAGTTACATATGAGCATTTTTCAGTATTTAGGACTCGTAGCTAAATAATAACAGCTCTCCGTGCCTCGGAAAGTAGGTTAACACGTTTAGTGCCGGGAGCCCCCTGGAGGGTTCACCTAGTCGCATATGGGATGCCGGGAGCCCTCGCGGAGGGCTCATTTTAAATGTAGGTAGGTAGCGAATTCAGCATTTTAAAGCGTGAAAATAAAATCAGATGTATATTTTAACAAGATTTATTAGCATATGCGTTCGTTTTCAAAACTATTTGAACGCGGATTCAAATATTCACAAAACTTTTAAAAGGTTAGACACTACGTATAGCGACAAGACCCCCAGAAAACACTATTTCACTTCGTTTCACAGTGTTTTATAACACGGTTTTAAACCTAATGCCGTTGACCATCCGCGATGGTTTAATTTAGCGTAAACGTAATGCCGGGAACCCTCCCGGAGGGTCCACTTGCAATATGTATGGCTGCATGGCGTATGAGCTTGATGAAAATGGGTGGAGTCGAAAGTGTTAAACTGTTGGTATCGGCTGTCATTCATAGATTTTTTATAGAAGCTTGAAAATCTGACACAACCAGACTTACCAATGTGTATCGTGTTACCTAACTGGGCTGTAGAGGTCCATGTAAAATACTAGTAGGTATTCAGCTGCATCTGGTTAGACTGGAAGTCAACCCCAACATATTTGGGAAAAGGCTAGGCAGATCTGAATGAGCATTTTTCAGTCAACATTCTAAAATTATATATTGCACGACTCGTAATGCGAAGCATTAGAGTGTGCTCTACGATCGAAAATTTTTTTTTGCCCCATTTCTGTAACTGTTTTTAATAAATAAATATAAATATAATATATTTATCTAAATATTTCCAACCTTTGACTTGATGCCCGTAAGTTGCCTAGCAACCGCCAAGTAAATATCTTTGTCAGTCGTTGACATTACGACTTCATGAAAAGTGATAAATTGTTCATTTTAAAAACTATGTTTTGAATTTCTTTTTCGTTTATGAATGAGTGATAAGTATGAGGCGTGCACTTTTGGATTTTCCAAACTATCTTTTTTAATTAATCTACTCAAATCGCTTACTAAAATTAAGCTAGTTGTTATCCTCAGCAACATATACGTTACGTGATGTTTGTTTTTAAAGTTACCAAAACCCAAAGATAACCACCGACGCGGGATTTTGTTATTTTTACATGCATATCTGAAATTATTTGTTTCAATTTACAGTATGACGGGACCTTCGGCCGTAGTCTACACTTATCTTGGAGAATTCAACAATCTCCGTCATAGAGACAAGATGGTCGCATTTGGATCGTCTTTCATAGGAATTGGAACTGTAGTGTTACCATGTAAGCTAAGAACATTTACCTACTAAGGTACCTTAATACAGCACTAGACAATGATTATGTTCCTTAAACCTGTTTTAGGTGAAAACCTTAAAGTAAAGACCCGAAATTGCCTTGTAAGGCTTAATGAACGCTACTGAATTGATTAAAATTATTATATTTAAATGTCTTTGACATATCTCGGAACCCTAGGGTCCCGGACCTTTGGAAGGCGTACGAGGAGCCGAAGCCAACTCGCAGAAGCCCCTTAGAAATATTAAAGTATTGGGGCACCAACCGCGACGATTATCCCTATATGTACTATGCAAGTGCATTCAAGGACAACGCCCGGTTGGTGCAGGACTATTGCAGGATATGGAAACAAATATATTGGACTATGGGTTTGGAAGGCTTAAGGTGACTGGTGACCTGGAACTATGGAAGGACTATGGCCCCTGCCTGATCAATGTTTTATATGTACACAGATAAAATGGCAGAGGGTGACTTGCACACTCATGGGCCCCCGAAAATGGTCGCTAGCACAAAGTGTCGTAGCGACAATGGGGCAACATGTCCAACATGATAAAAATAATTATTATTGTTCATAATTCTTGTAATTAATCTTTTTTATTTTGTTCTTAGCTTTTGCCTGGCTCATTCTTCCTCGTGAGTTCTCCTACCACATCGACTACTTGGATATTTCCTACTGCCCTTGGCGACTACTTATCGTAGCTTGTACGATACCATTTAGTATTGCAACAGTTCTTCTGTTCTTTGCACCGGAAAGCCCTAAATTCCTGTATGCTAATGGTCGCTACAAGGAGACTTTGGAAGTTGTGAAAACAATATATGCAATAAACAATTGCAGGCCTAAAAACAGCTTTTCAGTAAGTATAAAAGCCTTAATAATTAAAAGAGTGTCCATGGAGTTTCTTGCCCGTTCTTCTCCATAGATACCTACTACGCTTTGGAATTCAAAAGTGCCTGTAAATGGTTTAAATGAAATAAATGCTTTGTGTTTGAGTACATTAAATAACAATACATAATCAGCCTATTAATGTTTCCACTGCTGGGACACAGGCCTCCTCTCTATGAGAGGGAGTAGGCCGTAATCCACCACGCGGGCCCAGTCCGGGTTGGTAGATGTCACATGTCTTCGAATTTTTGGTTCTAAGACATGCCGGTTTCCTCACGATGTTTTTCTTCACCGTTTTTGAGAGCAGTGGTGATGAAATTATTTACACAAAGTAAAGCGCCTGCTCGGGGTTCGTACCCACAACCTACAACTCGTAAGTCGGGGCCGATACCACTGGGCCACCAATCTCTCTCACTTCTGCTCTCTTATTATTAAATACCAATATAAAAGAAAATAAATAACCAACTCATTTATTTATTACACCGTTGTCTTTTAGTAAACCAGTCGATTAAATAGTATTTCTTACATTACAGGTAAAATCGCTGATTGTCGAAAGCCATATTACAAAGTTGAATAGCGGCAAAGGTATAATCGCTATCTTTGCTTCCATGAAAGAACAAACTTTCCCAATCTTCAAACCTCCGCTGCTTCCTTGGATTTGTCTCACCTGCTTCGTACAATTCGGGATATTTGCTGCGTATGTATTATATAAAAGGCAGTGTATAGAGTGCCACCATTGGCACTCTATCCCTACCGGATAAAGTGCCACTACAGGCACCCTAGTAACACCGCCTCGGCCCGGCCAAAGTGCCGCAAGCATTGGATTGTCACTGTCACTAAGTCACGTCACTTGGTATTTTGTTTGATTATCGAGGTTAGATCGCTGTAAAACACCACATTCCCAAAACATTACATTCTCTTGTGCCTAAACGGACCCTGCCACTTCGCCGGCCGCTACCGCGGCACCGCTCGCTACGCTCGCTCGGCTCGTGCGTTGTGTGGTCACAGTTCTAACCTAACCTAACCTAAATAACAAGTGACAGTGACAATGCAACGCTCACGGCACCCTAGCCGGGCCGAGGCAGTGACACTAGAGTGCCACAAGAAACTCGCGGCACTCTATACACTTCGTATATAAAACCGACCGTCGAGAGAATGCGTTTTTGTCATCTGTCAGTTTCATATGAACCAATATATGTTTTGCGAATTTGATCTTAATTACAACAGGTCAACAGTCAGGAACGCATTCTCTTAACAGCCGGACTGTAGTCGCATCTGCGTCTATCGTGACAAAGCAATGAGTGCCGAAGCTTCGTATATTTTGCTCACTAAAAAGCTATCGCTCTAATGGTCTCATTAGCGGCTTCGCCACATTTATTATGTACCGCCACCCGGACGATAAGACGCAGCCCGAACTATCACGGTGATAACCGATAATGGTTGGTCACATCTGCGAGTATCGTATCACTGATACCGTGCGAAGCTTCGTCACGATAAACGCAGAAGCGGCCGCAGCATTAGAAAGTGTCTTCAGGAAAGTAATTTTACCATAATTATATGTTGGTGTTTCAGAACTAATGGCTTCTACATCTGGTTCCCGACCATCCTTAATTCATTGGCTAGCCAGGATGTTGTTGACATGAGAATCTGTGACGTCATCGAATTAACACGACATAAAGCCGCTGCCGATGCTTTAAACACCACAACAACGGTTAGTAAAACCTTTATCAACATTCCTTGCTAGTCTATTCAACATAATTTATACTAGCATTCCGCCCCGGCTTCGCGCGGGTATTCTTATCACGACACGTTGTGCACAAATTCTGAGCAGTAACTAACACAAAGTACTAGGCTAGCATGAATTCAAGAAAGAATGTCAATAGTATTTTTGAGTACTTCTTTTGTTTATTATTTACATGCCCATGTTCATCTGGATGAATGGAGATTATTTTTTTTTTCAATTAGGAGCTGTTGTTCCGGATATTACCCTTAACGTATACACAAACTCACAATATTCGCTCTCTCTCTCTTTAATATTAGTATAGATTTATTATTCTTGCCGTTCTGTGTTCTTACTCAATCGTCTCTAAACATAAAATCTTTTTCATTACAGATTATATGCGATGATACAATCTACACATCAACTTTTGAGCGTTCCATCTACGTTGGCCTAGTCTTCTGTTCCATGTACGTCATCGTAGGAGTCCTCGTGGACTATATAGGGAAGAAACCTATCCTAGTAGTGACCCTCTGCATCACTGGGATATGTGGTGTTGCATCCAATCTTACCTACAACCAGCAAGTTGCCGTTGTTCTCTTTGCAATCTTTCAAATGTCTGGCGCTTGTATTGGGCTGACGAATGCCGTTGCTGTTGAGTTGTTTCCTACTAAGTATAGGTATGTTATTTGTCTACAAGATCTTATTCACACTAGACATAGGCTCATAAATAGAGAATACTTTTTTTAACACCTGCCTCTTTTTTTTTTCTTTTTTCTTCTTTTGCGGTTATGGAGAATTGAACTTAGTGTTAACAACCCAAAAGTGATCACTCTCCAGAAAGAGACAAAACAACTGTGCGGCCAATACCTGTAGTAGTATCTGTAGTAGTAAAGAGACTACTGGCCGCAAGTTCGCTTTGTCTCTCTCGTACTTTTCAGCCTGTATTCACTGCACTACTGAATATGGAACGCTCAGTCCCTTCTCTATGTCTATGGCCAAAATCGAAACTAACGCCGCCATCTTGTTTTTTTAATACAATTTCACCAAGGAGTTTAACAGGCGCTTAAAGATCTTTTGTAGCACTGTAGTCCAAAGAGGTTTACAGTAGTTTATGTGTTCCAATTTTGATTTCTTCTTTTTCTTCACACAGAGCAATGGCTGTTTGCTTGTCAATGATGTTGGGACGTACTGGATCTATGGTGGGATCTAACCTGATTGGCTGGTTCCTGGACGTCAATTGTGGAATTGGTTTTTATCTTTTTGGAAGTCTTCTTGTTGGTAAGCTTATTTTTCATAGCAGCCAAATGTTCCAAATAATAATGTTCCTTGATGACACTGCTGATAATATTGTTTCTTTTACAGTAAACGGCTTGATCTGTATAGCTTTACCAAATATGAAGAAAGAGAAGTTATCCAAATCGGAGACAGCTCAACCAGTGCATAGAGAAATGCAAGAACCATAGTCATCTACAAGATTATTTGGTAGAAAATATAAATGATAGAGGGGGTCATTGCTGGGAAGACTGAAGAGAAGAGAGGAGTTCGTATTTTAATTTAAGGAGAGAGTCTATTTGCAAAGCCAGCAAATCTGATGATGACAATAGCAGTAAGGTAGTTACTCCCTCCCTACCTTGAAGATTAAGCGCCTATGAAATATCAGCGTCGTAACTGTTGTATCTTTTTTTGTAAATAAACATATTAGTCAGACGACCGATATATTTTAATAAAACGACGTTCGTGATTATACAATTTTTTTCATTGATTTATAATCTCTTCAAGATTTATCAGAGGTCTAAAAACAAAATCATTCAGATAGACAAATCACTAAATTAAATCTAGAAAACATATATCCATATCTATTGTCATTCAGTAAAAAAACAAAATATCATCACAGCAGTATTCTCGAACAACAATATGGCCATTACAAGAGATTGGATCGCGCGCTATTAGAAATATTGAAGTTATAACAGTTTGCGTGACGTGCTGCTGTCTGGAGACATTGTAGCAAATATGATTCACTAGATAGGGAACGTTAAAAAAGAGGACGGAATTTGAAGACTCGAAGAACATTTTGAAAATAAATAACAGATGGCTAGGTATCACGGCAATTTTCGTAAGTGTATTTATTCTACAACTACAAGTTCAGATGTAGGTACTTGTGTAACGAATGCATGTACGTTTGACTAGTATTGCCTACACTAATCAGTGATTATCAGTTTTGGAGAATCTTTGTTTAATTATTATATTCAATTCCATTTGTTTTCCTTATTATATATCAACTAGCTGCGCCCCGCGGTTTCACCCGCATAAGTCTCGATCCCGTGGGAATGTTGGGATAAAACGTGTCCCATGTCCCAATCCAGGTCATGGTCTACCCATGTGCCAAATTTCATCCAAATCCGTTAAGCAGTTTTAGCGTTACAAACAAACAAACTCACTTTCGTATTTAAAATATTAAAATACAATAGACGATGTATATCTAGTAACTTAATCCGCTTAACCGTTCTTAAAGAGTTAGAGAACCCTGTAAGAAATCGACACGTGTTTCGCCTCTCAACGAGGCATCCTCAGGACGACGATTGACCTGTTGCGAACTCGGACACGAAGTGTTATCAACGCGAGCCGAACGCAAAGTGAGCTTCAACCGCCCGTCACCCCCACTTATATAGGATCGCTTATCGGCCCACCTCGGCCGGGATC
The DNA here is from genome assembly GCA_948150665.1 of Conistra vaccinii. Taxonomy (NCBI): domain Eukaryota; kingdom Metazoa; phylum Arthropoda; class Insecta; order Lepidoptera; family Noctuidae; genus Conistra; species Conistra vaccinii. The sequence goes on from OX411324.1 coordinate 4,653,520, forward strand.
GTTATCAGTGCGATAAGCGAACAATCGCAACAGTGGTGACCTCGGAATACTCGTATTTAATCCATCCGCTCGTATTTCGTCCTGTTCGCAACAGGTCAATCGTCGTCCTGAGGATGCCTCGTTGAGAGTCGAAACACGTGTCGATTTTTTACAGGGTTCTCTAACTCTTTAAGAACGGTTAAGCGGATTAAGTAACTAGATATACATCGTCTATTGTATTTTATGATGGATTTCCGCAAGGTCACGCCTGAGTCAATTAACTATTTTAAAATATTAGTTGGAATCATGCAAAAAACTATCCACATTTATAGAAAGCATTTCTACATCGCATTAATACTACTAAGAGATTAATAATGAAAGAAAAATAAGCTGGCAAGGTACGTTTCTCGTAATCTCAGGTTAATTTCCCGTCGCGATCCTGTCTGTTAAGCTTGCAGTTTCTAGAATATTGGTTTTCTCAACAAAAACACATTTTTCTTTATTTTTGTTCACTCAAGAACTGCTCATAGGATTTGCATAAACTATTCATTTTGATTTCACTTTATTTGTGAACTCTGTAATCTCTGCAAATGGACGACCCGAACGGGTTTAAAAGCATTATGCTTAACGAGTATTTTCTTTTTATTTTGTTTAAACTACCTACTCCCTTGTTTGTTTTTTGGTTGTGCTAGCAAAACAATGGTTGCTGGTGGGGATAAAAAGCTATGGTAAATCTACGTCAGACAATGTCTGAAATAAAAAGGTGTGACGGGCGCACGCGAAAGAGTTTTCATGAATTTTTATTTTACTCATTTAAATTCTGCTGGCAAGAGTTTACTTAATAATTTCAGTTTTGCTGGTAAAATCTTTAGTCGAATCAAACCCTACTTAACTGGTAGAGATTTTATTTTCAAGCTGCAACATAGAGTTTTTTTCGAAACCACCCCCGGCAGCTTCCATGAAATTGATTAAGCCATCACAAACGTTGTACAAGCGCAAAATATCCTATGCATTCCGAAGTGATTCGATAACTAGCCCGTCGTGTCCGACCCCTCCTATATGTAATTTTATGGATGTTACACCCTGGGCTGTGCCTTATCTAGTTTTGACACCCTACCAACGATAATACAGACTAAAAAGATGCGACGAAAAATATTTGCGCACTGAATTATGTATTTTTTTTAATGCATATTTTGCTACACTGTGGTGACTTAACATAGCGTTTTAGGGGTGTCTGGAATGTGATTTGTCACTAGCCTCGGGCACAGGAAAAGCGTTTAATTGCCGTCGAGTAGGTATCAAGGATCCGACCAATGGGACCGCCTGCGTATATTGAATAAACTCACCTTTAGAGAGTCATCTCTATACCTGGATATAGCCCACCTTTTAATCGAGACGTTCAGAATTAGGAAGTGTATTTGATTAGTTATGACACGACAATTTAATTGGATTTTCATTTGAATGGGATAGAAATAAAAGTTAAAAGATGGTACGAACTTTTAATTTAAATTGAGTACCTGTAACGCTACACATTATAAAGTAAAAAAATATGAACCAAACAATGTGGTAAATGTTATCTCATTTGCGGAGATACAACCAAAAGAAATCAAATCTTTCGACGACCAACCCAGCCACCAATGCTGATCCGACAATAATCTACAACGTCAAACCACACTCAAATACAGCCACAGAGATGAACAAAAACAAAGGTCTTTAGCGGCGAAATATTTAAATATGGAATTGAAGCGATTTCAAACACACAACAATGTTGTGGTCTACGGCAGCGTTAACCGTTACTAATATGGCGGAACGGTAAACCGCGTCAATTATGTCCCAATATATGCATTTAAAATTCATGAAGGGTAAACCGATTTAAAGGTTTATAGTGTGTGCTGAGCCGAAATTTACTTATCTTTACAGGGCCACCTCTCTGGTAAAGTGAGAGAAGGGGGAACAAAACAAAACCAACAAAGTAGTTAAATTAATTTGAAATTTCTTAACAAAATGTATGATGACGATGGATTGTGTGTGGCGAGGCGACGATGAACTTGTAAGTCATTATTGTCAAAATATTCAATAACCTCTCTTATAAGAATTTGAGTTGTTATTACAGAATTTGCAAAGCATATATGAGTTATTTAGAAAGCATGCAAAATAGTGTTGACCTGAAAATGTTCCCTTGTGGTACTCCAAATACTCACTTAAGGAAATCAATAATATGTTTGTCAACACAGACTTATTAAATTATTTTATAAAACCAACTTTTTAACCGAATACAAGGATTTACTATTTAGAAAGACTATTCCTATTCAATATGCAGAATTCGAATCGATACACTATCGAATGCCAATGATGAGAGTCTCGATACAAGGTATTCTCGATACTAATCTGACACTTCCCCGAGTTTCCACTTGACATATTAGGAGTGGGTCGAATGGACGACATACTCGTAGGTCGGGATTGACAAGGCAATGAAGGTAATCAAACGAGCCAGTACTTAAAAGGTGTGAAACGACATACAGCATGGTCAGGATTTAGCTGAATTTTGGCAAATTGTAGAAAGGTAACCCTCGTTAAATGTTACAAAACCTGGATGGTTAAAACTAAAAATACTAACGCCTGACAAGATTAAACGATTCATATTTTTATGCACCATGTTAACGGTTAACTTCATAAATAATGTTACATAACAAACTTTAAGTAAATGGCCGTAACATAAACACTAATATTATATAACATAATATTGGTAGTCTATTGTAGGGTCAAAACAATTACCACAACTATCGAGAAACAAACAAATCAGCGACAATTGTGTGTTATGTTTACTATAGACAAACAAACACACGAGCCGAGCGTCGGAAACCGCAACAATTTGGGGCTACACTGAATGTTTGCTTAGATAACTGCAACATTTAACATGCAGCTTACTACCACTTTAGTACCCAAGTAATAAAGGCGACTTTTGAATGTTTTCTGTCTTAGATAGATAGGTTTTAAATGTAGACGACCCGAATTTACAAGCGGGTACAGCAGAACAAGTTTGGGCTTTTCGAGATACAATCTTTCTATTTGTTTTACACAAAATATTGTTTTCATACTCTGCTCTTATAGCATGGTTGGGTTATGTTCTGGACCAGGGTCACATGCTAATAATGTGTCTAATAAAACGTGTTGACTGAAACAACATTGTAATTACCAGTAGAAATATAGGTGGCTAATAATGGTAAATTAAAACCCCCAGATTATAGAAAGTGATCTGAGATAAAACCCAATACGAATATTTAAAATTAAAATAATAGGGACGTCGCCAAAAAAAAAACTTTGTCCGTCAGTTAGATTATTAAAAAATATTCGACTTGCAAGTATTTTTTTTTTATCTTATCAAAAGATTACGGCAATACATTGAGTTAAAATGTGCTATGACGTCACTCCCTGGTAGATTGTATACTGACTTGTGACGTAGCGAACCCCCACTCCCCAACTTTAATGCGTTTTATCTAAATCATTTGTCATTAATATGGTAAAGCAAAAAATACGTGTCTAATATCTTTTTATTATCTGACTGACGTATTAAAAAGTTTTTTTTTTTCTAGTAAAAATCCCTATTTGTCAGAACATTAGCTTGTTTAGCGCCCACTAAATATGAACCAGCTATCACACCACATTGTACGTATTCTTACACAAAAGACCCTAATGACCAAAAACGTAACAATATTGAAATTCTCACAGAAAAACTTAACTACGTCATAATAACACAAATTATGAATTTAATTCTTCTCATCCTTTTATTCAAAAGCTAGTTCGTAACAATAAGGTCAGTGAGATCTTTCGTTATTTCATTACTCGCTTAACATCTGTTGCTCTGAAACTTGATGCTATTGTTTCAAGTTTACTCCACAACCGATTTCACTTCATCGATCGACTTCCACCTCACAAAATACACAATGATCCTTACGACAAACTAATATGATTCGAAATTGAATAACCTTTAAGAAAAGGAAACGCAAATAAAATATTCAAAATTTGACAGTTGACGGTACACTTCCCATAAGTTTTGGTAATAATGGAAAATTTTGAAAGCTATAAATAATGTTATTATTGTGTTGTTGCTGACTGAGATTCCTGAACAAATATTTTTCAGCGAACAGTATTTTAATATACATTCTCGTAGTAAATCGTAGGTAGTTAAGGTTAGGCTATATTATTATTAGGAAAAATGCCGTTAAAAAATACGTGGATTTTTCGCAAATACGTACCTATTAAAGTTATGTAAGGCAGGTACACATAATCGTTGATTTATAATAAACAAACTAGCACCGCCCTGCGGTTTTACCCGCATAAGTCTCGATCCCGCGGAAATATAGTATTATAAATTATAATTATAATTTATAATATTATATTTGGGTATGTCGGAAGCGTTAGGCATCAACGTTGCTGACATGAAGCAATCGTTGAAGGAGCGCTTCTTTGGGCGCCTGAAGAAGGTTTAACCAGTCTTCTTTCAGGCGGAAACAAGGTGCGCGCCTTCAACGGTTGGGTCATGCCGGTCCTGATGTATTCTTTCGGCATACTCAAATGGACTCAGACCGAACTCGATGCCCTGGACAGGAGGGTCCGTACACTCCTGACCGCAAACCGGATGCATCACCCACGTTCATCGGTGATGAGACTGTACATCCCGTGGAAGTGCGGGGGTCGGGGGTTTTTAAATGCGAAGACCCTCCACAACCGCGAGGTGTGCATCCTCAGGGAATATTTCTTAAAAGCCGAAGTGGGTATTCACCGTGACGTGGTCGCAGTGGACACGGGACTCACCCCGCTCTCCATGGCTAAAGAGAACTGGCGCAAACCTGTACTACTTACTACAGATGACCGCAAGGAGATATGGCAAAGCAAGGAGCTTCACGGGCGCTTCTATCGGGCTCTCCATAAGCCCGGTGTAGATTTCTTAGCGTCCGTATCCTGGCTACGCTTCGGTGACCTTTTCGGGGAAACTGAAGGTTTCGTCTGTACAATTATGGACGAAGTTATCTTGACGAATAACTACCGGAGACATATAATGAAGAACGGTACGGTTGACGTGTGTCGGGCATGCGACCGTCCGGGTAGTCCATCAGACATATTATCTCTGGTTGTTCGCGTCTGGCTAACGGCAAGTACTTGCACAGGCATAACCAAGTGGCTATTCACCAGCAACTTGCTTTGAAATATAAACTTGTGGATTCTGAGGTACCGTACTACAGGTATGTGCCCGACCCAGTTCTCGAAAATGACCATGTCACGTTATACTGGGATCGGTCTATCATTACTGACAGGACTATTGTTGCCAATAAGCCTGATATAGTGGTGATAGACCGATTAGCGCGCCGCGCAATGATAGTCGATGTTACCATTCCGCATGACGGGAACCTCGTGAAAGCTGAGACAGAGAAACAAATAAAATATCTCGACTTAGCACATGAGGTTGTCGACATGTGGAATGTTAGCTCGGCTATCATTGTGCCGATTGTCGTAACGGCCAACGGCCTGATGGCCGAAAGCCTCGACCAACATCTCTCGAGGCTCTCGTTAGGCGGTTGGATCAAGGGCCTGATTCAGAAGGCAGTACTCCTCGACACGGCTCGCATTGTGAGGAGGTTCCTGTCTCTGCAGCCCTAACCACCGGTAGCTTGGACCCTGCTCCCGACACCGGCGGAACACTATCTATAATTTTAAATGTTTTTTATATCTTTTTTTAAAGAAATATTTAAAAATGTAAATTAATATGTATATAAATGAATAAAAGAAATTTGAATATAATTATATGTAGTAGAATTATAATATTAGTAGGATAAATTGGATATACTTACACCAATTATTATTATTTATTTATTGGATATATTATACACGAAAATGTTAGAAAAAAATTTATCAATTTTATACCTCCCAGTAAATTCAGTTCCGAGGTTGGATAGGCGGCTTAATTTTTAGGGCTGTGCGTTATTTATCGCGCTCGTGTCACCTACACCTGCAATGTGAGGCGGCACTTGCCGGTGCGCGCGACACCCCTGATCAATGGCATTGCTGTTAGGCTTCTAGTTGGGCGGATAATATTTGAGAAAATATTAAAATGACTTTGATTGTGTTTAAAGCGTATTATTATATTTTACTGTAGTATCTGACGGTGTTCACTGACTTGTTGTTTTAGTAATTTTTTGTGGTTCTCATGCATGTCCTTGGTGACGAAAGACTAGATGAATAGTATTCTATAATACCACCACTGCTTTTACTTTCAAACTGCTGAAATAACTGCAGTTTCATGCGCTCCAAAAAATCATTGGAACTGACAAAAATCTTCCTACTAGGATTAGTAGGATGATTTACCAGTCTTGCCTTTCACAGTTATTTTTGTACTAGCTTTCACCCGCGACTTGGCCCGCGTCGTGGTCGGAAACTATTCCACAGGAACGTACTACCAGTATAAAAAGTATTCTATGTGTTAATCCAGGTTATACATTATTTGTGTGCCAAATTTCATCCAAGTCTATTCAGTCGTTATTGCGTGATGGAGCAACAAACACACAAATATTCAAACTTTCACATTATAATATTAGTTAGAATTGGATAAGGATAGGATAACAAAAGTCTGGGCGTCCCGTGCATGCTACAAAAAAATACAGATAAAATGCCAAATTCAAGGTTGAAACTCCTAGAACTCTCCAAATAAACCTAAAAACGAAAAAGTCTTAAACAAACGATCCCCAAAATCAAATCGAGACTTTATTACTTTACCTAACATTGTTATGTAAAAACTTAAAGCAAGTCTCACGCGACGATTAATATGTCGTATATATTTCATGGGAAGTATTCGAATCAGCTGAGTATTAGCATAAACAGAAGGTAGTAAAACGTTGACGCCTGGGCTTTGAGCGCCGGCGCCGGTACCACCCGGCACCGAACATTCGGTTTTAAGGGAATTACGTCGCATTACACTCTAGTACCGTTAACGACGGAGTGTGGGATTATTTGTGAAGGCTTCACGATGGTTCACGACAATTTCTTGATTTATAAAGGGATATAATTTTAAACGTTAAAATGTTTTGGGATGAAGGTTAAAGATTCGCTGATGGATTGACATATTTCAGCGGATAACGCATAATCAGCCTATAATGTTCCCAGTGCTGGGAGTGAGGCCTCCTCTCTGTGAGAGGGAGTGGGATATAATACTCTACTACGCGGGCCCAGTGCGCGTTGGTAGATGTCACATGTCTTCGAATTTTTGGTTCTAGGACATACCGGTTTTGCGAGAAGTGGTGATGAAATAATTTACTTAAACTAAAGCGCCCGTCAGGGTTCGAACCTACGACCTATGACTTGTAATTCGCGGTGGTTAGCACTATGCCACCCACTGCTCCACCTAATTCAGCAGATAAATGTGTGATATTCTTGTTTTAGAAGTTCCCTGTTACTTCGTAAATTAAGTAGTACTTAGATAAATGAATTAGCTTACAGGAAGTGTGGTTTTGTAAGTGTTATATCCATAAACAACTTAATCATGCCTGATGCAAATTCAAAAGCTGTTGTAAATGTCGTTGACTTAAAGTTATCATTATCAGGAAGCTACTCATGTTATTGAGGTTTGAGTTAAAATACAAATGTCTCTTCGCAACAAGAGGGGCTTGTGGCTAAGTAATAACAGACGCACGGGTCGATCGTTCAGGTTAAGCTAAGCTTGCCGCGGTTGGTCCGTGGATGGGTAACCATCTTTACATACAAAGACCCCTCCGTGCTACGGAAAGCACGTTAAGCCGTTGGTCCCGGCTGTCATTTGTGAATTTTTTACATTGTTCTCACATATAGAAGCAACAAGAATAACGTACTTAGGATTATGTAATATCTTTATTTAAAAGAGTCTCCTGGGAGTTTCTTGCCCGTTCTTCTCCACAGAGATCTACTTTTTGGAATGGGCAACAGTTAGTCGGAATGTTGAAGCTAGACTGACTGACCGACTCTTTGACAATTCAAAAGTGCCTGTAAATGGTTTAATTGAAATAAATGCTTTGAGTTTGAGTTTGAGTTTTGACAGTCGTTACGAGTAGTGAGAAGCCCGAAAGTCGGACAACCATAGTCTTACCAAGGGGTATTGTATTACCCAATAACTGGGTTGTAAAGGTCAGATAGGTAGTCGCTCCATGTAAAATACTGGTATTCAGTTGCACCGGTTAGACTGGAAGCCGACCCCAACATAGTTGGGAAAAGGCTAGGATGATGATGTCTCTTCGCAAACAAAATTATCAAGTATGAAGAACTGCATGCTTGTGTCTAAAACTTTATGAAACCACGCAATCCTAGTGAATACGTGCCCCGATGAGTAATTTTACGGTTCAGATTAGTTCAAGTGGAGTGCTACCTATATGATAAACTCTACTCAAGTTTGTCTACAAGCATTGCCTGGTTGATGAACCTTTGTTATCTGGAATACTAAGTAGATGTTAATCTTAAAGAGAAACTAGTTTCTGGTGAAAACATTCTTATAGGGCTAGTCTCTTCTCATCAATTTCTGTTTTTAATCACCTAACTAAAAAAGTCATATATTTCATGGTGGAAATATGCAGGCCCCTGAGTCTCTTTTTCTTTGGGTGGGAAATCTTCAAATAACTTCTCCCGCTCTGGAGGGCGTCGTAGACTCTTACTGACTAAAAACCACTCTTGTTCCCCTGAGTCCCTTACGAATTGACATCATAAAAACCGAGGATTTATTTATTTCTTGCAACATTTAAGTACCTACCCATAAAGGCAAGGTATTAAGACTAAAAACTTCTGTAGGCACAACCAAAATTTTTCTACGTCACGACAATAAAACTCCTACTCGTAGTTTATATTTACGCATTCGGAATACCAGCACAGCACGCGGTACACTGTTCTCTTTTACGATCAGTTATACTATCCCTCGGTACTCGGCATATTTACTTTTATTGCGCCCCCGGTACTCGTATTTTGTAGGTGCCCTCGAATTCGGCGGAATTAAAATAACGAATCGAGACCCTTCCGTGTGATGAGCATGTGAAGTTGTCAGTCACAGTTATTTAGGAATAAACCTAAAGTAATCTCGGTCAATCAAAAACCAAGCGAATTACACCTTTAAAATCATTAAGGTCAATGAGAGAAAGTCGGAATAACGGTCTCACCTTAGAACACCGGGTTCCAGAGACCAGTTGGAGTGCAAGCAGACCCAAATTAAAACAAGCCGAGACAGTTTCGGTTGAAACCTCATACCAGTTTTTTCAGCATATTATGTAAGTATGGTCTTTCAGTAAGTTTTACCAGTAGTAACAGGCTTGCAGCTGGTAAATTAAAACCACAGCAGTACAAACATCAACCACCACCATTCCTCAGTGTGATAAAATTGAGGGGCAATCCCGTATCAACGTCGCAAAAAGCTGTCAATTATTTACCTGTTTTGATTAATTTGGCAATATTACTGTACAAAATATGAAATGTGGCTACTAAACTATTGATTATGAAATGCAATAATATTAATATCGTAACACCATATTTCGTTTTAGATGTAAAATAAGTATTTGGAAACTTTCCAAATGCCTTTTTTACACAAATAACATCATATTCAATTTTAAAATTGCAATTCATTATTAATATTCTAGTTCGCTAGTTAGCCACATTTCTTATTTCCATACAGTAATATTGCCATTTGTCTGGGAATTTCTTGACAAGTTTCGAGCATTGACTGCCGCTAAAATGATATTGTGCCCAGCCACTAAAGTTGTGGTTGTTCAACAAAATAGTTTATAACGTAGTCCTCCCGTCGAGTAACGGGCGGAAATTATCATAATGGTTAAAATTGGCCGATACACGGATATCCACTTAGCTATTTCAGAAATTGTTACTGGCTAAGCTATAAGTTAATGGTGGTCCATGTGCGTAAAATGAGAAAAGACCATAGATAATATACCATAAATAAATCCTACCTGATTTGGGATTTATACCTAAATAAAATACGTTTTTTTATTCACTTCTTCAATACCTTATTATCTACACTAAAATAATAATTATAAAGAAAAAAAAAATTGTATTTTAATTTGCAATTAATAAACTCAAAAACTTATAAACCGATTTAAAAAAAAAATCACCAGTAGTAGGTATGCTATATGATAATATAGCATACCTACTACTGGTGATTTTTTTATGAACTTATAAATTATAGCTTATGTTGCTTAGTGATAACTAAGCAACATAAGCTATAATTTATAAGTTATCACGCGGTCGAAGCCGCTGATAACTGCCGTTAAACCGCGGAAGCTAGTTAAAAATAAGGAAAATAATATTTAAATTCAAATTCAAATTCATTTATTCATTTTGTGCACATAGAGTAAAATTATACAGATGTTGTAAAAAAAATGTTGGTCCATACTATGTCCCGCCAGAAGGCATACAAAATAACTTTGCAAAATAGAAAACAGAATATAAAATAAAGTCAATAGGTAATAGTAATAATAGTAATAGTAATATTTATTTGCACTTCAAAGACACAAAAATCTGTGTAGCCCTGGCAATTAATATTAATAATTGGTAATTATAATTATGTCCCAATTTCATGCCAAAAACTAATAACTAGGCAATAATTTAATAATAACTATGTCAATATATTATATATATGTCAGTATATATGTATGTCAGTTTAACGAATTAGGTATGATTATTGGGTTTTTGTGTTCTCGCTGGTAAGAAAATAAGGTAAGTATTACGATGTTAATTAATGTATCGTATTGATTCTGAAATATCAAATCCCAAATCCCCATCTATTAACTGCTTACACTTGCTCATTTACGGCTCTTTAACCTCATGTTATGGATCTCTTCAAAGAAATTGGGTCACTAGGGTAACGTACCCAAAAAGAGCCAAACACGCTACAAGGGTCAAGGCTACTCAACTTACTCACTAACCCCAATAAATAACCCTTTAGTTAAAGAAATCACACGAGCGAAAGTTCTTTATGTTGTAACCCATTGATACGACACCAGCCATTTCTTTCCCTCACATACGTCGTTCAGACGTAAGTTACTACGTCTGACATTAACCCAAGCTTACGTCTCTATTCGCATGGCAGGCTTACAGGACAGAGATAAGAGATAATTCGATACGAGTGGATTAGTATCGCGACACTAAATACAGATTACTCTGACGTACGGACATGGCAGTCGGAGGGTTATGCCGATACGGCCCAATGGCGTACATAATACGATCGTGTGTATTAATATATGCTACGCTCTGTTGTGTAAGATTATTGTAAGTGTCTGGGAATACGGAGAGGAGATGAGAACGAAATATTATGTCAGCTGCTCGTCAATTTCAGGATTAATACGGTAGACTTGAGGCCAAACGAATAAGAGATAGTGTTTCGTATTTGGCAACAGCCTAAATATTCAGTTTGCTTTAGGGCTCTATCAATACTATTACATAAATTTGTTCATTGCGGTATTTTTGTTGTGTAATGGAAAAATAATAAAAACGTTTTCACCGTTAATTAATCATTCTCTCTTCTTCGCTTCTTCCTAGTCTTTTCCCAACTATGTTGGAGTCGGCTTCCAGTCTAACCGAATGCAGCTGAATACCAGTATTTTACATGGAGCGACTGCCTATCTGACCTCCACAACCCAGTAACTGGGTAACACGATACCCCTTGGTAAGACTGGTGTCGAGACTTTCGGTCTTCTGACGACTCGTAACGACTGTCAAAGATCCACGAATGGTAGCCGGGACCAACGGCTTAACGTGCTTTCCGAGCCACGGAGGAGTCTCGGTATGTAAAGATGGTCACCCATCCACTGACCAACCCCGGCAAGCGTAGCTTAACCTGATGGATCGATCCCTGCGGCTGTTATTACTTTAGCCACGAGCTCCTCCCGTATAAAACCAAATATTTACCGCTGCACGCTGTTTAAACAGCCTGGCTGATGACTGTCAGAATGAATTATTGTGAAAACACAATGTTATAAGCAAAAGGAGGGACTAACCCTGTTTGGTAAGTCTTAGTAGAGTATCCCGTTGTCTGTTTTCATAACAAAGACTTGGAAAGGATGATTTTTGGAAATTACAGGGTGGCAGGGACATCGACGCGAAGCCTGTTACCATGGAATCAGTACATGATTCTGAACCCCCCTGCGTTGGAATTTTTGGTCGGTAATTTTTTTTTTATCAGCTGTTCCATACATTTTGACCGCGTAGGTATTGCACTTTTCTATGAAACAGCTACAGTACAGTTTACAAGAGCATTTACATTTATTTGCATGATCCAGCTCATTAGAAAAAAGTATACATGGAAAACATACTCGAAATAGCGGTAACATACAGCCAATGAAAACAAACAGAACCTACATGCATCTGAAACATATTCATACGGTTGTACAGTTACGCTAATTTTTGTAAATAACAAGGAACAAGACCCAGTGGGACGGAATGCAACAAAATTTTAAACTACATACAACTGCTGCAGTGTTTTTAGCCAATTCACTTTGCATACGTATAAAACAAATGGGTGGAAAGTTTCGTTAAAGCCAAATGTGCACTAAATTTAGTAAACGTCGAATTTTGTTGAAAATGTGTGGCTGTATTATGGTCTAAAGTTCTGTTAGTTAGGGCACTGAAACATGCTCTATTAATTATGAGAATTTTAGTATTGTGATAGTACTGTAACACGTTTTGGTGCTTCTGTAAGCTTCGGATACTGTGTACATATTTTAGCATTCCACAAAATATTTACAATGATGTATTTTGCTAGAAAATATATTTATATAAAAAAAAAATTCAGGTTTTGTTTTAAATATTTGTTTTAATTTTTCTCTCAACAATAATATTTTATTTTATTCTATTCGGGAAACTTACAGCTAACTTATACAGTGTTTTTGAACAATATGAAATTGAAGGCCATTTACAATTTTCCACTGCTACACACTAAAAACAAAAACGGAAAAAAAGAGATATTGTCGTGAATGTATTTTATTTCCAACCAGGGCCTCGGCGAAGACTGCCAAATAATACATTCATCAAATCACCGTATTCATCTTTGTTTAAAAAATATATTTTTTAATTAACAATTACAAATGAAACATATAATCTAGCTTCACCACACTAATTAGGAGCAACAGTGCAGCAACACTAATCGTAGAGTTCTCTTCCAAGATAAATGCAATATACGATGCAAAATAAATACAGTTTACTTTAATTATGCAACCGCACGTTCTATTAATTAATTTATGTAACTAACTTGTGTCTGCAGTAATGTGATATTACTCGCTGCACTTAGGGGGTTGGGTCTCAAAACAAATAAATGACAGAAGTTTAACGCAACATACAAACAACGGGCAGTGGTGGCCCAGTGGTATCGGCCCCGACTTACGAGTTGTAGGTCGTGGGTTCGAACCCAAGCAAGCACTTTACTTTGTGTAAATAATTTCATCACCACTGCTCTCAAAACGGTGAAGGAAAACATCGTGAGGAAACCGGCATGTCTTAGAACCAAAAATTCGAAGACATGTGACATCTACCAACCCGCACTGTGCCCGCGTGGTAGATTACGGCCAACTCCCTCTCACAGAGAGGAGACCTGTGTCCCAGCAGTGGGAACATTAAAAGGCTGATTATGTAACGCAACATAGGATAAAGTATTTTTTTTTTTTTTTTTAATTATAATTAAACTACTTTGAATAAAAGTGCCATTTTCAATAGGGTTCCTTCAACGGCTGAAACAAATGTATAAAAAAAAAAAATTGACTCAATAAATTGATTTTATCGCAAGCTACAATGTTTTCAGGGTTCATAAATTGACGGACAGGAATTTTTTTTCAACTATTTTGATGCCGTTTCCATTTCTGCTGCATTAAATCAATTGTTAAAAAGTACAGTATTAATCTACATTTAATAATAATAATAAATAATAAAAAGTTTATTGAGGTAAAAAGGTAAAACACTAAATACAAATTTGCTTAAATCTACGAAAAATTCAGTTGTGTTATGTGCCTGAACTAGGTCATCCTGTGTTTCAGGCGTGGCAAGGTATCATATTTCTAAATAATCACATTAATTATAAAATCTAGTAGGTATGTAAAATGGTGTAAATATAAATAGTACAATAAAACTAAAAATCTTAGTACCTAACCTAACTTAGCTAAAATTAATTAGTACAAATACAATTTTTATTTAAGTACAACTAATAATTTCTCTGTATCTTCATAGGACATACTTTGGAGAGCTTTCTTGAGAGTTCTTTTGCAATTTATATAATTAAGAGAATAAATGTTGGCTCTAGCATTTAGTCTGTTATAAAGTAGTGGTCCTAGGAAGACAAAAAATTTGGCTGCGAAAGCATGTTTTGTACTTTTTGTAAGGCAAACTATATCTTTCCGTCTCTTTTTAGTAGACTCTTATGCCCATTGTCTCAAGCTTGCGCAACAGAATAGGAATGGAGACTGTGTCAAAAGCTTTGGCGAGGTCCAGGAAAACTCCAACTGTGTGGTTACCCTTGTCAAGTTCTTGGGCTAGATAGTCAGTCAGATGATGTACGGCATCGGCAGTTGAAACTTTAGGTCTAAATCCATATTGACGGTCCGACAAAATTGATTTATCCTCCAGATATCTAAACAATCTTTTATTTATGATTTTTTCTAAAATTTTTGACATAAAACACAGTAAAGAAATTGGTCTATAATTTGTTACTTCCTGTTTACTGCCTGTTTTGTATACAGGGACAATAGCTGCTAAAGGAACAGTAGTAACAAATTTCCGTGAAAGGTTGACTTTTTATCTGGAATGGTCAAACTGAGGTGAATCGAGAACGCGGGACGTGACTGTGCGGCTATGCCCATCGATTATTTTAATGATTAGAAAGTCGAAGGAAGTGTTTGGCACATGGATAGACCTTGACCTGGGTTAGCACATAGGATTTTTATCCCGATATTTCCAGAGGATCAAGGCTTATGCAGATGAAACCACGGGGCACAGCTAATTCGTTTATATTTTTACCACGATAATTATGGTATGGTACGCAAGAAGAAATTAGAATAATTCAGATACAGCTGAATACCAGAACATTACATGGAGCGAATGCCAGAACCCAATAATACCCTACTCTTTGGTAAGACTTTCGGGCTTCTGACTGTCAAAGATCTATAAATGACAGCCGAAACCAGCGGCTTTCCGAAGCACGGAGGGTTTTCGGTATGTAAAGATGGTCACCCATCCACGGACCAACCTCGGCAAGTGAATCAAACTTCGATCGGTCCGTGCGGCTAAGCCATGAACCCAAAGGCTACATACGAAATAAAACAAACTGAATATGTTCGCAAAATTGCATGAAGTGTTCAAAACAGATAAACTAACTGAACGGATTGCAATTGAAACAGAAAAGTACGGAAACGCAATCGCTTGAAACAGCATTTGATACAAAACTGAAGGTTGCACATCGGAAGTGGAGACGACTTGGAAGTTTTTATCTTCACTCCTCTGGCTTTGCAGATTTTATGCCAGATTTTAAATTTAAGTTGTGCATAAATACAGGCATTTTGGTTACGAGGACTTCTGGTACGAAATTAGTGAGTAGGTATGTAAAATTACTTTTTTCGTCCCTGTAAACGCATACCTACAGAGCTGTTCTCTAGAGTAAAGAAGGCATTTTAATGTCTCTCAATCCATTTTATAAACATAGAGCCAAGTTCTTTCTTTACATTAACTTGTGATAGCTAAGAATACTAACTTCTTTAGTTTGACAGCCAGATAAGGTGTTTTTCTTAATGCATGATGGGATACATGCTACAAATCAGTAAGTAAAATAATTTAATACATGCTTCCAAACTAGTTATTTGTATGAAGTTGTCTTACTGTGTCTCACCCACACAGTGCCTTATGTTCTGTTTAAACTTTATAACAATTAATAACCTAAAATTATGGCACACGCGAGTGTTGGGACTATTAAAACTTATTTGAATTATGATGAAGAAAGAAGGAATTATGATTGTTTTCTTAAAACAGATTAGATGCATCATTACATTTATGTCAGAAGTTGAGACGACTTGTACTTATTTGAGCTATAAAGACAGCTTTTATAATACTAGTCAGACTTATGTACTGAAGAGCACACTGTTCTATAAACAAAGAGTAATTCGCATTTTATGTCCTTGAGTTTTGTTCTGCACTTTACCAAGTTAATTTGACCAGAAATTAATAAACACGTTTTCTTACAAAAAACCGACTAATAAAAAAATTGCATGTAGGCGCAGTTGGCGCCATGCAAATGGCTGAATTGACTTCTAGGCTCCAACTCGCAGATTCATTGCGAGATAAGAACCAAACAATAAATAAAAAAATATAAAGTCATTTATTCAAATTAGGCTGAGAAACGTCAAAGTGCATAAGACTATTTTAGCTGGAAAGAAAAATGTGGCAAAACAAACTCTCCAGCGGTACATCTGTATGTTAAGTTAGACAACAATAACCTACTCAATATTAACACAGTTCCCCACAACAGGCAGCTGACACCTTTCACAATTTAAATCTGTAGCATAATTATTGAAAACATTCCATTATAATATCGTCGCATAGCGCCAATGAAATATGCATGACGTCAGAGCGCAGCAGTCACAACATGCTCCACAACAATGTCCAAAACTTTGTTGTGCTTGTTGCCTATTGTGTGACGTCATCGCTGCGTTTATTAACTTGGAATGACAGAGACATGCTGTGTATGGAGGACGTGCATAGTGGATGTTGTTTCAATTGGCAGCTGCATAATTATTCTCTCAGTAATGAAATAGTACATTACTGTCGCGGCCAGCAATTAGAGCATTGATAGACGATTATGTCAGTTCATCAATGCCTGGTTGCGGTCAAGGCTTGTATAGTACTTTTCTCAAACAATGCGCAGAAATTCCAAACTAAGTAAATTAATTATAAATTCCAGAATCAATGACCACAATGAAAAATTTTGTTGATTTGTTTATTCTTTACTTTAAACAGCTCTATTTGGTAAGCCGGTTCGAAATTTAAATAAAATCTTTGATACTTTACCTCCTTAGTTGCCATGTGTTGAAGTAAAAAAAAATTAGTTCTTTAAAATTACACGACAGATATGAACTTTCATAGTAATTTATTTGGCCGCTAAACACGACAGAAATGGATTTTCATAGTAATATGAAAAAAAGTCGAAGTCGGGCGCTCGCTTGTTTTTGACCAATACAGCAATTTCAATTTATCTCGAAGAAGGTTGTCAAAATAATGTTCGAATTTCCAAGCATGTTTGAGAAAATCCATTATTTTAAACACAGTTTCATGGACATGTCTGACCTTATTCTAGTAACAATTTGTGGGTGGGATAAAGGTTATGAAGTCAGTATAAGTTTCACTAAACCTTAAACTTTTTAGGCAAAAAGCGGTTAACGAAACTATTTAAAGTACCTAAATAGTCTTATTAACTTGATACGAAAACACGTATTAAATCTAAATGCAAAATCAAACCGTACCGTGTACTTTAATCATTTCCAACTCAAACCTAAACTAACGAACACGTCGAATATTTTATTACTATTCACTGTGAACCACCAAAACATCAACAAACGTACTAAAACAGACACGGACTGCACAACATTAATAAATCAAGTAAAATTACATCTCTAGCGGGCGAGTCATACGGTGTAATCTTTATTAGTGGAAACTTTTCACTCTGTATTAGTCCCCGGGTCCTCGTTCGCTTTACAAATTGTTTTACTGCATACTCACACGTGAAATAAAGAACAAAGTCGGCACTGTTTGTTGGTAAAGTCTCTTGTTGTTGGTAAATGGATCTAACAATAATAATAGTAAAAAACTGGACATAAGGACTAAAAAACATTAAAAATTTCATTTATTTTTGTGCCAAATTATCTCATTGTATATTTACTCATTAAATACACTATTCATGTTTGCTTGCCTAAAATAAGGTAGATTGTAGAAGGATCACCCTTGTTATTGTTCCATCTATGTACCTACAATTTATGCAAATAAATTTTATTTACTTACTCGAAAAAAGGTTCATGAATCACGATGTTATAGACAGAAATTTTCACGTAGCCATTATTATTCAGAAATATTTTAATTTACAACAAAAAAATACAAAAGTCAAGAATGTAATTTAGCCAAAAATGTCATAACGTACAAAAATCCGGGCGTACGTTATATCTACGAACGTAACGTACGTAACGCGTATCGTAGGTTCACGTCGCCCTGCACGCGCTCAGAATATTTTGCATCACGAAAAAAATTAAAAAGCGCCCCCAAACGCCGTTCTTCGTATTCAATTAAAATTTTATGTAACCTGCGTATGTAGGTACGCGTTTTGTGTGATATTACGGTGTTTTTTTTGTGCATGAACTACAGGTCAGGCGGGAGATAATTTATTTTTATCATGCCTTTATCAAATCTTTGTGACAAAACCTTTTTATCATGCTTATAATTTTCAAATTACAAACATTAATAATTCAACTTACATCTTTTTAGAATAGAAGAATAATTATTCTGCTATTTGACCAGTATCTAAGTTATGACATTTAAATGATTTGATATTTCAAAGCGTGATTTTTGTTGTATGGACGATATTTTTTTTTCTATGAACGACGGTAGGTACAGTTTCTATTATAAGCTTTTAGTGAATTAGTTACACTCGAAAATATGTTTCTTTTAAATGCACAAAAACTTAAAAAGAGGCCAAATCCGCCCATTGCCTGTAGGCCTGTAAGTAAAGTTAGTTTTCAACTCAAATATGTAATTTATTTGCCATGCAGTATGTATGTTAAATATAGCTTGTTGAAAACTCAACATTAAATGGCGTCGCATGATTAATAGTAATAAAGCCAGCGGTTCACTTCACGCGTTGAATTTTTTTTATTCAGTGCCGCACATATTTAATCTGATGACTCAGCGTGTGTTCCTGCCTTACTATTTTTTCACGATCATGTGCTTTTTATCAGATACTCGAAAGTGAAACTCTTTCAGTAATTTTTTCCGGTACCAAAGACCTAGTTGCCGGAAAAAATGGTCCTAATTATTGAATACGATTGAAACCATGATGTCTTGCGTAATTCAACGAATTATACGAAACTTTACGGTATGTTCGGAATATTCCATCGAGAGATCCAATTCCTGTCATACCCTAAATCCAATCAAATTCTTAGTGATCCCAATAAACCATTTCCATGAAGGTATTGGGTACTGTTTTCCAAGACTACACGGAATACTGACTCAAATAGTATGTCTAACAACCAAAATCTACTCTCACTACGACAGAGTAAATACAATTCGAGCTAGATTTCAACAAGGTATCGATTAGATGCTATATCTTGTCTACGCCTCTACGCCGCCTCTACGCCGTAGCTGAGCGCTACGCCGTAGCTCAAAGGTTACACTGAAGTGGTGTAGGTTCCGTCCGACATTGAAACGACCTCTCAGCTCGAGCTAGGGTTACAGATAGACAAGTATATTATGCTGTATCTTACAAATAGACTAAGGGTTACGTCAGCTTGCTTTAATAGACTGTACTTTATTCGTAATCGATCCAAAGTTTGCCTTCCTTTTGGGGACAATATGTACATTGCAACCTAATGGTATATTAGTGGGAAAAAGATACATATTTTAATAGAAATAATTAAAACTATAATCGCTAAAGTTTTCAAAATGAGCTATAACCCAAATGACTACATTTTCGTAACAATAAACCCGTAGTTATTAGAACTCTAAGCTTTTAGTTAACAACAAAAAGTATAGCATGATTTCGTGTGTCTAACCACAGTACGCTTATCAACGTTGGTTTTGCTCTTATCAGATATTCATAATTACTAGCTTTTAAAAGTAATGAAATAATTGGAACGCCACCAATTAACCTACATGAGTTTGGTTAAAGTAAATAAATATACAATTTTATAACTGTAACGTCAGTAACTCATTAATTATGCTACTCGTGGTTAAATGTGAACCACGCGATTTGATCGATTTCTGATGACATTAAGTTGTCGACATACGGCCTATCAATGGATGGGTAACCATTTAATTAATCCTGAGGTTTTTGAGAGCACGTTAAATCAACTTTTCGTCCGATTTCGGTTTAAAATACTTAGTTACTGAATTAACATTTTGTCACCAGCACGCGTAACATGACTACTGAAGAAACGGGTTTTGTCGACGGAAGAATGGACAAAATGAGTGATTGTGATTGTTTATCTGTCATTTTGTCCATATGTCTCTAGGTCGTCATGCTACGCGTCCTGATAGTTCTAATATACATAGAACCACACGATTTTTACAAAAGTGCTACAAAAGAAAATAAAAAATAAATTCCAACCACTATAATTGACAACTTCATAAACATGAAGAGCGCTTACACACTGGAACGCCAAGGCGACGTCACCTCTGGCTACTACCGTAGCCTAATGAAAATGCCAAATAAGTAACCAGTAACACGCGGACGACCGTCCTGGCGATCAGTTGGCCACTGAGTGAGGGAGGCGTAACTCTTATACAAAATACTGGCGACTTCGGTCAGAGTGAGATCCAGTCTCCAGGTAGAGGGCGGACGGTCGTGACTACGCTTCCAAATTGGCGACGTCGCCAGACCGTACCCAAGTGATTTAACTGTCTTACATTTCAATACGAATTGTTTGGATACGTATCCGGCGACGTCGCCATGGCGTCAAAGTGCGTCATTAGCGCTCAAAGGGTTTCCAAGTTTAACAAAACATTAACCAAAACCTAACCCTAAAGATACCTAAACCAGCGAATATAACATCAAAATTTCAAACGTCAACCGTTAAAACAAAATACGGTTCAACCCTAAACCACTAACAATAAATGTGTAGTCATCAACAATGATTCACAGAATACGGCCCAGGGTTGATATACGCCACCTCCTTGCTAAGATACAACTACGCTAGTGACCGCAAGAGGGCGCAGCGAACGCCATGATAAACTGTTATTGGCCCTTGGCCCTTCGGCCAAATGAATGGTCAGGCACGAATCTAGATATGAGTAATGGGTTGTAATAAAGCTGGTGTCGTGTAGAAGTCAACTGTGTTAGGTGTGGCTGAGATTATTAAAGAAATAATGAACGAATTATATAAAAAAAAACTAGATTCATCGGTCGATTGCTCAGCTTTCAATGAACTTTTGGGGTATACCTTGTCGGTTTACTTAGATTTTTTGGTTTTGTGTGGGTTCTAAATGTAGCCACGTTTAGAACGCATATTTACTAAAACATGAAAGCAAACAAAAAAGGCTAAAGAAGAAGTTTGACATGTGTCGCTCAGTAGAACATAAGAACCTACTTCAAAACAGTTAAAAGCTCAAACAATACACCAACAAAAGCATCTAAATTACGCTTCTCTTTCAAGTATAAATAAACTCGCACTTCACTTCAAACTCGAAACTTAGTTCCGAATTCAGAGCGGCATGTTCGCTAAGTGATATGCACTCTTAACTTTTTGGTCCTAGCTCGCTTCATCAGTTGCGGAGACAGATGCTCTCTGGATGCACTTCTTGAAACAAAGTGACAGAATTAAGGCGGCAGAGAAAACGTTTTAAACTAATTACTGTCACCACTGGCAGCGAGGACTGCTGTAGCAGACGAAAGCGTCTGGTCTTTAAGTACGTTTTATGTAAACGTGGACTAGACGTTTATCTAGTTGAGTTTTATTTTACGCGTCCTTTTTGGCGTGTAGAGGTCTGTTATTATCTACTGAAGTATAGGTTAATGAAAGCTATTTATTAAATGGATGTTTTAATATAACAACTTTACCCGAACGATTAAATAACAAATATTTTTTTAATAATCATATTCTGTTTTTTTTATCTGTATAGACAAAATTAACCATCAATACACAATTCGCATTACCATGTAATATGGGACGAACCTATTGCCATCAACCGGGCACAAATCCAGGATCTGGGCTGCTACCGAGACATTCCATATAGAAAAACCGAATAACACCCCCAACCTGAGAATCCAACCAATTTATACTTTTTAGTTTTTTTTTCTCAGTTAGCTTTTATCATGGTCTGGCAGCTTGAGTAATTTATGCGGCCTATCCAAATGTCCTTTCTTTGGTATTATTCGTCGAATTGTTGAGCTCCTTAAACTCTGAGTTGAGCTGCACGATTACTGACAAATGCGTGCACTGACTGGACAGGTCCACTTAATCTGTGTGGTTCTTTCCTCAAAAGACCATTTTAGACACCAATCTACATGGTCTTCACATGATCTGACCGAGATTATGTCTGGACTTTAAAAGAGACTGGGACCTCTGAGTTGGTTTCGGCCTTTCTTCTCAGAGTACCTAGTCAGATAGGAAACGCCGACCTCATCTAGTTTAAAAAATATGATTGACGTGTAAAAGTGTTTATACAGTCCTACTTACAGAAATAAAATCATTTATCATTTAACCCAGGACGTTGGGCTCAACAGTAGCCCCTGTGAATAATAGACCAACGATGTAGTCCGATTTGTTTTATCAACAGGACTAAAATAAGTAAAATAACAACATTTTCTTGAAATGTATTATTCTTATTTGAAATAAACAACAAAATGTTACAAATTCACAGAACTGAGTTAAAAGATGTCTGTCTCGTTTCCATCTGAAATACTTGGTAACTCTTGTTTGTCGATACAATACTTCGCAAAACTTGTCATTACTTAGCCGTGACAACATTTTTTGTTTGTTCTAAGATAAATTTTAATTAAGTCGAATATTTACAAGTACCAAAAGTTTAAAATGTTTATTTTCGAGGTCGTTCTAAAGGGCGAGCGGGCGATAGAGTCACCTTGAAGTGTAGTTCTTCGTAACAACTGCTAATTAAGACCTTGTAAATATATACAAGCTCATTCTTGTGTTAACATCATAGTTACTAGTGAGGTAGAACTAAATTTGTTTCGAAATTAGATTTCTTTAAAACATTACGGCTTTGAATTAACTTATTAACTATTCGAGAAACAAAAATCCTATCAAAAACATAAATGTGAAAATTGGGAGCCAAGTTAAGACTAGGCTTTGTTGTCGACTTCGCCAAAAAAAGAATTGAGATTTACTCGTAAATGGGTGCCAACTTCTGTAGATAATCTTGAAATTTATTTATAAGAACATACAATATTCTAAAATGAATTTAAAACACAAATTCTTGTTTTTTTCTGCTATAACAATGGTTACTATGTAGAAATATAACTGCTCAAATTTGAACAGTCGAATTATTTACACAAAGCACTTAGGATAAATAGAAGCTCAAGATTTGACTTGGCTGTAGTTGATACTTTATGTTAAAAAACCGGCCAAGTGCGTCTCGACAATGAAGGGTTCCGTAGTTGGCATGAATTTATCCCCAAAACAAACATATCTTTACAATTGAAAAAAATGTTCTCCCATACATCGATATGCGTCACGATCAATTCTACAACTTCAAATGTTACATTGTAATCGCAAAAAAAACTGATTTTTTATTGGACGTTTTCGTTTACTTGTGCTGTGAGACCTTGCCTCTTGCCGAATTTCATTATTCTAGGTCAACGGGAAGTGCCCTATAAGTTTTCATTTATTTGAGAGTATCACAATATGTCACCTAAATGGTCGTATTTTTTTATTGAATTGACTTAAAAGCTTGATTTTTAGAGCTCCAAGGGACCGTAGACCTACATATTTGAATGCGATATTGGGTTCCTGAGAAAAAGGGTCTTGAGAGACTGACCGACGGACAACGAACTATTCCTATGAGGGTTCCGTATTTCTCATTTAAGCTACGGAACCCTAAAAATATGAATTTTGTAATTGATTAATTATCTACTTCAGTGCTTTTATTAAGGTATAAGAGAATTGTTAAAATTCAAACAGAAATTATGGCGAACCCATAAAGTGTGACGTTATATGTATTAATGAAATAAACAATGCAACTTTTATTACATAATAATACACTGTTAGGAAAACAAACACTGAATTTAAACTAGAGATCAAGCGCAAATCAAAATAGTTTTAACTAAAGCAACAATGTAGTTTTATTACTAGGAGCTCTCACGTATAAATGTAATTGAAACTACCCTACTTTCTCTTCACTGTTATAATTGAATTTCTCTTCACAGTATTTTGTCGTACGTTTTCTGACGTTTAAATCTCTAGTTAAAATACTTGCTGACAAATCAAACTATATTGAACTTAGTTTTATTATATATGTGCTCTATTTTGAACTCTGTCCCGCCTGCTGTAAAGCGATGACGCAGTTAACGATGGTGCATCCATGTCAGAACGAATGCAATAAAACGGAGCTATTATGAAGTTCCAAGTGTTTCAACTCTGCAATTTCATTATTGCTATCAATTGCATTGGACAAACAATTAAATTGCTTCGCTTTAATAAGCCGACATGCTTCATCGCTCTTTTCCTATGCCTTTTGTTATTATTTTGTTATTTACAAGAAAAAAATGTTGGTTTTCATCATTTCAGCCGAAAGACGTCCCCAAGGATCGCCACTTCAACCGGTTCTGTGCTTCTCGCGTCCAACGGATTCATGCGGTCTTTACGATGTCATCGATTGGTATTCATTTATACCAAAGATTTCACGAAGATTTTAAGACAGAAACCACATACCATATTACGGCACATATATTACATAATCAGTACATGTTCAAATAGTATTAACTATCTCCTCGTTACCTCAAGCAAATAGAATCTGCACGCCGCGCCGTACGACGAACGCGGTGCGACTAATTGATCAGCTAATTTGCGGATCGCAGGTGTGCAGCCGCCTTTATGAATTACAAACAGCTATATAGTTGATATCCATTAGAGAAATCGAAGGTGCCTCCTATTTCATTAAACATGTTGTGTTAATTTATCAAATGAGTTGTTAGCTTGAATTGGAGTGTATATTATTGATGGGCTAATTTATTATTTGGTATATGTGTATGAGCTTGATGAGATTTGGCAATCTCTGTTATTAAAGTCAATGACAAGTGAATGTTTCAAGTTTCAAAAATAACTCAATAGATGTAATTCACCGTAGGTAAGCACCTACGGTGCGTTGCATCTATCGTGTATGTAAGTACTGAACAATAATAGCGCCACCCCTTAAGTGGACGTTCTTTTGAGTTTTGACAAATTTGTGATAGGCCGGTACCCTAATTACGTAATACACAATCAATTCGTTTTGAAACAGATTACTAATCCATTGTTTCATAAGTTCGAAATTTAATTCTGCTCTGCAACGTAATTATCGCATTGAATGTTGTTGAACTGTCAAAATGAAACAAATGATCGCTATCGCATTGCTTCTGCAAGATAGGTAATAGCCCTGCCGGGCTTTCATTTCTGCATAAATTAAACGTATGGAAAACCTGTGCCTAAAAGACACAGCGCTTTTACCAAGCAGAAAGATGTCTATGAATTTGGTTATTCAATGTTCTAGACACTGTGTGACAAAAAGATACACATGGCGCTGAAGGTATTTATAGGTGTATAGTGTAGTTATATATTTTATTCACAATTGTCACCAGTTTGTCTTTTTTTTGACATTCCTCTACGTCTTCTTCTCTCAAATACCAACAACTTCGATGAATAACAAACCTGATTAATGAAATTAATGACAGAAATAAAGTGAATAAACCAAAGTACCTTTTACTTATTTGAAGGAGTGAGACATGACGTGTCTAGACTTTCTCACATATTTCTAAAGTATTCTTAGTTACAGCTTCTTTCTTCTTGAAACAACTGTAATGAGAAAAAGCTGTCAGCTCGCAAAATTAGTTTACTTCTTATAAAATAACATAAATATTCATTTTCTAAAATCCGAGGTGTAAAAAAATATAAGACCCTTGTTTCATAAAAATGTAACTTTACGACGAACCTGCCTGGATTTTCAACTAAATCTTTACTTTAACTTAACCAAGACTTCAACGTCTGCAAAGTGTTAAGTAAACTTAAAGTTTTAACAGCTTAATTTACTTGTTACAAACACTGTTACGTGTTTAAAACATTGGTAAAATATTGATCCATTAAATTATAGATAACAGTTTACGTGGAAACCAAATGTAACGCAGACGAAGTTTTGTTTCAAACCATAATTTCCATAAGTATGCTGTATGTTATTTTTGCGCGTGATATATTTATAAACTATAGCCTGTCTTCTTATTCTTTTCATGTGGTTAGTGACTAACCTGGTGTCAGAGTTTTAAAGCCGCCCATGGGCTGACTTGGCTCCACATGCCGTCGAGAAATATCTCTCAGGCATGCCAGTTTCTTCATGATGTTTTCCTTCACCGTTTTAGAAACAAGTGATAATTACACAATACGCACATGAATCCGAAGAGTCAGAGGTGCGTGCCTTGGGTTCGAACTCGAGACCTATGCAGGCAGTCCGACGGCACACAACATTAGGCTATCACTCAACCTGCCTATGTTACTCAGTGATACTATATAATTCTACTGGTGAAAGGACTTTTAAAATCGGTCAATTGTTTTTGAATTTATTCATTACAAACCTACAAGAATACAAATCTTTTCTATTTACAATATTAGTGAAGAAAAACAATCATCAGTTTGTAGGTCTGTGCATTTTGTATAATTAATTACGCAACAAATTGACGAGAATCATTCCATTTGAAATAAATAAATTAACATTTAAAGTAACTAAGTAGGTACTGCAATCATTTCTCAAACGGAGTAAATACTAGTAAAAAAACATAAATTTTCCTTGTATCTCAACCATATCTTGATTAAACCCTCTCAAATCGAACGATACAATATCTGTGAGTGTTGCAAGTGCTACACTGGAATTATCTTATTAAGTACAGCTAATAACTCCGCGTGATGCGGAATTTAGGTGCTTACCTACATAATCAGATTCTCGAGCCTAGAGGGTTGTAATAAGATAATGATACGTCTGCTCATAAATGAAATAATAGCTAACCTATTACGTTGATGAGATGCACCATTGTTGCGTAACAGACGATCAATCACAATCTGTTTTATTTTTACAGTTTAACAATATTCATTGCGTTATTTACGTTGTGGAGTAGACAATTTTTTCAAACAGCAAGGGTATAAAACCTCAAAAATGATTCAGGTTATAATAATTGATCGTGTGTTACGCAATAGGGTGTTGATTGGTTAGAAGTCGTAAGACCTTCACTGCTAAGAACTATGTATTAAAATAACTATAGGTATTTTATCAACTCCTTTAAGAAGTTCAGAACTTGTAAAAAATATTAAATGTCAATAATCACCTTCCCCTATTTTTATAAGAAGAATATTCTTAATTTGTTGATTTCAAAGTTGATCCCCCAACCAACACAGAGCCGTAGCAAAGAAAAATATAAATCTATTTAAATTCATGATATTATTTGATTACCAAATCTCCAGTTATCACTTACTAATTCACTGTCAATTAGAATTACTCCCCAAATTCGATGCTCCACATGGTTACCCTAAACCAAAATTCACGCACTATACAACAAAAAATGCGACCGACAGTCCCCTACCAATTGCGTCGAATCAACTTGTCGGATTACATTCCTATCACTAGTGTTTATCACTTGCCCGAGGCTATTCGGCCTCCGACGAAATAATTTCGGCAAATGACGTTTAGGCGCCGAAAACGTCGGAAAACGTCGGTAATTGCCCTCTCGCTATATAAATTGGCTGAGTGTGTTACCGGCAGTGGGAAGGGCTTCGGGTCTAACTAAGAAATCTCGATTTAAGGGATTTATTTTTTGATGATCAGATTGTGGGAAAATAAATATTGGTTGTGAATTTATAAACACACTTTCTCCAATTAGACAATAAAATATATTTCTCAAGACTTGCACTTAAGATCTATTAATTAGATAGGGTCACCACAAATATTAACCATTTTTACACCAAATAGTTAAAAAATACCCTCATCCTGTAAAGATATTATGAAACTTAATAATATTCTTACAATATCCCGTATTATTAAGATTCTTTAAAAAAAATATCATGCAATGAAATCGAGAACCGCAAGTAGTAATGTTTAGTAGCACTCCTGCAAATGAGGTTTGTCGATGGAGCCGGGGCGGTGCTTCGCGCAATTACCGCGCACCAGCGGGGCGCCACCGTCGTTCGCGCTGCACAGGAATTTATGGGAGGCACGTGTCAAACACATTTTTACACGATAACAAAAAAACAGTAATAAGTAGGAAAATCTGGTGTTAATTGGGACAGATTAATTGCAAGACACTGAAAATGTCAACAAAATACACTAATACAAATATTTTTGTAAGAAGTACATAGATTCATTTATAAGGCATCTACAGGATAGTCCGGTTAAGCAGCCGACAGCCTCCTCCTCGGTTGACCTGATATAACCCTTCAGAAAAAAAAAAACGCTCGTAGAGGTCACATGCCTCAAAGTGTCCCCAATGGTCCACTAGCGCCTATCCTTTAAAAAAAGACGTGTGGCACTCGGGGACTGCCGCGGCAAAGCTATTGCATAGCATTTTTTATCAACTTATGCAATTGTAAAATATTAACCCGAATACAAGAAATAGCAATGATGACATTGACAGGAACTGTTATTCACATTTATAGTTTTTAAAACTTGACACAACGTAATGGGAACAATAGTTAAACATAATTTTCAATACAACACTCTCGTATCATTCGTCTAAGTAAATTTGAACTTTGTTGTCAAACAGTTAAACATAATTTTCAATACAACACTCTCGTATCATTCGTCTAAGTAAATTTGAACTTTGTTGTCAAGCAGTTAAACATAATTTTCAATACAAAACACTCTCCTTAGGTACTCGTATTTTCGTTACGGAATTTCTGGATTAGGTCTCCACGCTCAACGCCCGCGATAGGAGCTATGCAATAGCTTAAAAATATTTTTGAGAGAAGGAATTATTAACAAAATTCGATCTAGAGAAATGTCGCCGCTTTTCTTTAGACCGAATTTTGTTGCTTCGTGTCTCAATATGAAACTTTATAAGACGTATTAGAAAATTCTCGACACACTTACCGAGGGTCCTTGCTAGCCGTTATTCATAATTCCATTTAAAGTGGACCATTGGGCGCCCCCTTAATAACCCCAAAAACTTGACTAAAGAACTATTTTATGTCGTGAACATCATTCACAGAAAAATTGCCATTTCCACCTCGAAACTGAGAAGAAATGCTCTAACAGCAGACTTTTCTCATGTAAATATTTCCCGTAATTCTTTTCAGAAATAAAGACTTCTCGTAAAATACACCCTTACGTAAGTAGAGTCTGAAGTTATTATGACTGGTTATTTGTAGGGGCTTACTCGTCCCACTTGCAGTCATATAAAGTCGTGGCGAGGGAATTTACGGGAGGACTGTGCGCCTGGCATTTTTGAGTTAATTCACCAAACATTATGTGCATCCCATTCAGAGGGTTGAGTTGAAAATGCAGTGGTTTAAGATGAACTTTTTGATCGTAATTGTTATGTACTTATTAAAAAAGCTTACCTATAGCCGGGTCCAGACCTGGCTTCAAATACCTTCAAAGTCCCGATGTGTGTCAAAGCTATTTGAGTATGTTTCAAAAGTTTAATCTCATATTTCGTCCTCCGTTATCCCCACTTGCAAAGACCTTGCAAAAGATTTGAAAATTTCAAATCTTTAAGGCTATGTCTGATGTCTTGACTGCTATTCTTTTATAGTTTATGGCCGATACGAGAGAAAAAGAAGAAGCTTCATAATTTATGGCTGATGCCAGTGTAGAGGCATGAGGAACAGGGTGTAAAGTTCTCTCACCCTCTATAGAAAAGTGAGGATCTTCCGACCAGACGGGTGTCGTGTCTGGCGGGCAACTGCCCGGCGATTGATGTCGGGAAGTTATATATTTTGATCGCACGGTAAACACTGCTTGCGCGATGCAGGATTTGTGTGACGTCTTTGATGCGTAGTTACTTAATACAAATCACCTTTCTTCATAAATGAATTGACAGAAAGTTCAACATTAAACTTATATCACCAGTGCTTTGATGTTGAAAAGGTCGCCAAATATAAAGCAACGTTTCTGAAAGATATTTCGAGTCTTCCACATTCTAGGAATTCTTTTTGACGGTAGATTGAGAGTGCGAATTTTTTCATCTTTTTCGCAATTCCGCTTGCTTTCCCAGCGCACAAAATGATTCTCTAGAATTTCTCAGAAATCTGTGTATGCTAAATTGATAGGAAAAACCAGTAATAACCTGTCATTCGCAGAATAGAATTTTAAAAGCTGGTAGTTTTAGCAAATATGTAAAACTGTAAACGGATTTTTCGTCAGGGATGTGTTTTGGTTTCAGTATAAACTAAAAAAATATTATTATCATTGCGTATGGTGGATGTGTTTACAAACACGAATTTAAATGCGAAATACCAGAGCCTGAAAAACTAATTATGCCAAGGGAGATAAAAATTGTCCCTAACAAATAATCAATAATACACGCAATTATAACATACAGCATAATAATGTTAAGCAAAGTTCATAGTCATTACATGTAATTTACATGAAGATAGGTATTATTTATTTTAACAAATATCAAATACGAATGTGCAACTGGACACATTATGAAAGTAGTTTTTCAGAACCGTTTACTAAATCGCCTTCCGTCATTTTTAATACAGGTATTTTTTTTATCTCAATAATAATTAAAACTACGTAAATTACAGTCACACTTTAGCTGTATGAAAAAAAAAACAACGGGTTTCACTCCGGGATTGCCGGCAGAAGTGAAAACTTGAGGATTAACGTTGTGCATTTTTTAATATTTTGGAATGGTTAGGGAATAATTTCGCACGAATTGCTTAATTTATCAGTATAAAAGTACTATAATGTATGTGGTTAAATACAATATTCATTAGTAGTAGTAGTATGTTTATTTATTTTCAAAATATAGTCTAACAAAAATAAACAATTCATTTAAACACTTTTCATGAAGTATGTTTTGACTGCTTTTTTTTACCCATCAATATGGGTAACATTTCTTACCTCGCAATCTTTACATAATATCAAAGACTATTTATTTTTACTTTGACAGTTTCTAGGCAACGGATCTTACGGCACGTTCTGACGCGAGTTTAAAATTGTTTACCCATCCCAAAAAAGTGCACAACGCCACTAAAGAAGTTTTCACTTCAAAAAAACAAATTGGACGAAGTACCTATTATCTATAGACGTGTGCGACTGTGTAAAAAAACTGTGAAAAAAAATTATTTGACTTTTACTTTGACTTTGTGCGTGCGAAGATTTGTATTTTGACCTCAATTTTCTCCCGCAATCATTATGTAATAAATAAACAATGATTTATTCATAATATTAAAAATTCAGTTTATGTATACCCCAAACACCCCAATAATATTATGTTGTAATCATATACAAAATAATATTATTGGGGTGTTTGGTGGCGTGCGTTTATTCCGGGACATTTCTATTATGTACAAGTATAATATTACAAAAAGGGAAGAGCTCATTGGGCATAAAAAAATTCATCCTCATCGCTGTCAATGGTAAAAGTGCCAAAAAGGCTGGCAGTATGCATTTGCGCATTAGATGGCAATGCTGATTCTTTGGCCAGCCCTCTGGTCACGTGAAGACGACTCTTCGACCAGAGGGCTGGCCAAAGAATATTTAGGGACATCGCCAAGCGGTTGCCAACCGCTTGGCGATGTCACTAAATGTTCGATGAGCACTTTTTGTGGCATATGTACATTGTACATCCCACAAGAAGCTAATTTCAATTGCCTGCTTTTTTAGAGTCCTAATGCAAGAAGACTACACAAAAGAATAAACAGCAGAAAACAATCATTGGAAAGGCATTGTAATCCCTTTCAGTTAAGACATGCTCAGAAAGATTGCTTTAAAGTACTTTTACAGCGTTTAGTTTACAATCTAATGCGAGTACAACTAATGCTTTTACACTGCAGAGCTGCTGTTACTGTCTTTGTCTATAAAAGGGGTATTTGAGGATTAGAGATTCCTTCTAGATTAGTACATACTCTGTAATTTAAAGATGGTTAAAACATCTTTATTTAAAGTTAGTATTTAGATCAAAGTTGAACGTGGCTTAAGGTTAGCTCTCCATCAGATTAAGCTCTGCTTGCCGGGGTTGGTCCGTGGATGGGTGACCATCTTTACATACCTAGACTCCTTCGTGCCTGGGAAAGCACGTTAAATTAAATTAAATTAAATTAAAATTTGTTTTATTCGGGACAACATAGGAACCATTTTTGTTAGTAAACACCTTAGATACTACAACTTATACACTAGGATTAGTAAAAATTTTAGAATCCAAAAAATTTAGTGGGTCATGTACTTTCGATGCACTTCATGCGGACAATGATTCCGCATGAAATGTCTCAGCACAGGAGCTCTCGGGTCCTCAGCCACGACCTTCAGGATGCTATTGCTACTCCCCCGAATCCTCCTCACAAGCGATGCCACCTTTTTTCTGATGATAGCGTGGAAACCATCCGTACGCGATTGGGCAAACATCCCCGAGGCACTACAGAAACGAGGGAGTTTCAACATCATCCTGAAAACATTGTTATATTGGACGCGTAGGGAATTTAGCGCCCCCCGTGAACAGCTGAACCACAGACTTCCCGTGTACAGGCCTTGATAGTACGCTTTAAACAAGGTTATTTTGACCTGATCGGTACAACGAAAAAATCTGCGCGCCAACATGTTCCCGCGGACCGCCAACGCCCTACGCTCCCTCTCCACGTCATCATCGTCTTTAAGGTCGTCAACAAGTATATGGCCCAGATATTTAAACTTGGTCACCTGCTTTATATTAGCGCCGTTCAAAGTAATTGAAGGAATGGTATCTGGGCACTTGCCAGCGGCCCTGAAGACCATGAACTCGGTTTTCCTTACATTATAGATAAGACCATGTAATGCGGCGTATTCTTCACAAACCTTCAGCATCTCCCTGATTGACCTCGCAGTCGGGCCCAGCAACACCATATCGTCCGCGTAGCTGATGTTGTTCACACAAACACCTCCCACACGACAACCGACATGCATGCCGCTGAGCTCGACTATGAGGTCATTTACATACAGGTTAAATAGCTTTGGAGAAGACACCCCCCCCTGTCTCACTCCGCACTCCAACCTGTATGACTCAGAGAGGCAGTTTGACCACCTAACACAGTTAGTCTGATTCAAGTACCAGTATTGAAATATTTTCAATAGTTCTGCTGGTATACCCCTGTCCTCCATCTTTCTCCAAAGCACTTCATACGAAACGAGCCGAGCCGAAAGGTTAAGCCGTTGGTCCCGGCTGTCATTCGTGCATCTTCGTGGAATCGTTTCGGGTCGTCAGAAGCCTGAAAGTCCGACAACCAGTAAGCCAAGGAGTATCATATTACCTAGTTACTGGGTTGTGGAGGTCAGATAAGCAGTCGCTCCATGTAAAATACTGGTATTCAGCTGTATCCGGTTAGACTGGAAGCCGACCCCAAAATAGTTGGGAAAAGGCTAGGCAATTTGATTTAGATCACGGTTCAAGTGGCTACATAACTCTCTTTGAGGCATAACGTCTCTAATAATTATGTAAATTGTGGTTTTCATTCAAGCAAAGAACCGTTCATCCAACACTCGATTTTAAAATCCACATCACTACGCTAACATTCCGCGAACCGATTTGATAGTTTCATAAAATCGATAAACCAAACACGAGTCTGTCAAACAGTAATCGAACATTCAATCTGTCTGCGAACAGGTTATAATCGAGGGTCGGATAATATAATCGGATGGAACGCACGCCGGGCGTGGATACAATATGCTAATTCAATGTTTGCCAAATGTACTGTGCCGATTCGATTCCACTCGTCGAACGAACAGACCTACGACACGCGCTGTTTATCGATAGTGATGAGCTTTGTGCAGCACATTCTGTTGAATGCTGTGTGGACGCAGGCGATGGTAGGCGTAGGCAAAAATACGCTCGAATTTCGAACAAGTATTCGTATCGAAACGCTTCTTGCCTGTTATTTTAAGTCATAATGAAAATGTGGTATGGACCAATTTCGCAATACGTTTTCTTTTGGTAACTAGGAATTCCCTACCACCACACAGTCTTTTTCTATTTCTAGCCATGAAATTACGTGTTTTGTCTGATGTTATTGAAAAAAAACAGCGGACATTTCGTTACGATTTCTGCGTTACTTTAAGTGCTGAAATTGGCGACAAAGGTTTCCAAAATTTCAACCACTATCAGATTGTTATTTTGTGCATTTATGAAAAGTGTTGATGCAGGGCTTGTGGCTAAGTTATAACAGGCGCACGGGTCAATTGATTAGGTTAAGGTGATATATTGAAAAAAGGGGTCTTTTTCTTTTTCGTGTACCTTATTAGGTTTAAGGAATAGGGATATATATTTCGGTGTATGTTTTTTGACTATATGGTCTAGTATCCTGCAAAAGGAATACACGATACAATGAAATTTTCTCGATACAAAAAAATTGCAAAGTTTCATCTATTTTTATGTTTTTTTGAGTATCAAAGCGTATCGCTTATGATTTATTTAATGGAATTTACTTTATAACATAGAGAGTAATCATATCAAGTTTTAAGCAAAGCAGTTTTAGTTTTAATAATACTTTTAATTTATAAAAGACGGCTATTGGTTTTGGCACATATGTTGTTTTATTCCGACCGAACACACAGTATCGTCATCTCTTCTTTCGCCTATAAAAAGTATTGTCATCACTTTCGTTCGTTCATAAATCAGTCGCTCGGTGGAGCTCTTCGACGACGAATCTATGTCATTTTTTTCCAGATCGGTGCTGTCAGATGTACGTAATTTGAATAATTATATTTACAGGAAAAATCGAGTTCAGCAGATTAAAGTTATTTAAAGTAAAATTAGTGTCGAATAGGCATATAAACTGCGTATAATAGAATAAATTTACGTGACTGTGAACAAAATAACAATTATTTTTGGCTATTTGTGACGTCATATATATAAATTATTTATTAAATATGGGAAGGAAAACCAAAGCAACACATGAGGGCGAGGGCTCTGCACATGATCCCAGTGTAAAAGGTAAGTAAACAATAATTGTTTCTTTATACATACTTACAATATCTAATGGGCTCATGAGCTACTTTTGTTGTGGGATTGTTCTATTGTTGATAGATGCCCAATTCCCATCCAATCCATTCGTAACAATAGACTCATTTTACAGGGAATCAATAGAAATTCATGATGATAACGAATCGGAGTCGGACCTTCACTCATCAATTTGTACAACTGGCAACAATATATCCTACCATTGCAAAGTAATACTGGATAAGCACTAAATTTTCTAGAACATAATGTCTGTTTTATTTTTAGTAATTATAAAGAAACAGGATAAAACGTATTACTATTGATATTACAAAAAGGTACTTCAAAATTGTGTTAATGCCAAATAATACTGTCTAAAGATATTAATTTTATTGTTTTGGTGACATTTTTTTTATCTCCTTTATTTTTAATTATTTATTTATGACATTTTTAAATATTAGAATATAGATATATCAAAATTTTTGGTGACATT
The DNA here is from genome assembly GCA_948150665.1 of Conistra vaccinii. Classification (NCBI taxonomy): domain Eukaryota; kingdom Metazoa; phylum Arthropoda; class Insecta; order Lepidoptera; family Noctuidae; genus Conistra; species Conistra vaccinii. The sequence goes on from OX411324.1 coordinate 4,689,060, forward strand.
ATTATTATTTTTTGTTAATTTAATTTGATTTAATGTAATTTGATTATTTTGTGGTAGTTTAATTTTATTTGAATATTTCTTGTATGTCTGGCAATGGGTGTTATTTACCTGAAAATAAATGAATTTAATTTAATTTAATTTAACTGTCGTTCTGAAGTTAGGTTGCGCATGCGTGCCGGTATGCGCGCTACTGTTTTATAATAAGGCAGATTGACTACTGCGCAGTCATTTGTAATCTACGTCAGAGCGGCTTCAGGACGCACAGTGGGCTGAAAATCGATCTTCATAGACTTAGGGATCAACTTAGTAATTTTTTTCATTTTTCGGCAGAAATGGGTTTAGGTATCGTATAATGATCAATTTAATGCTATTTCAGTTTTACAATAAACCTTTTCTTTTACTTTATAGCACTTGCTTGAAAAAAATGTATGGAGATGTATATAAAAAAGCATAATCATTTTCTAGGACTGCATCAAGGTAAAAAACAAAAACTCCTTATTGTGAATTAAATTGGGGCAAAATAGTTAACAGGAAAAGAAAATCGAGTTGCACAACTAATGTCATATATTTGGATAGGGGTCACTTATACAAACATAAAACTTCATATAACATAACAGCATAAAGCGTCACGTTTCTGAGATATTCAAAGATAAAAATAACAATCGTTAATAACGAATTTATTTATTTATATTGTAGTTACTTCATGTTGTTAAGTTATTTACACATGAATTAATTGACTACACCTAGTGGATAAAACATAAGATTTTTTAATCATATTCGGTATAAATAATATCATCCGAGAAGGCAGCAGGAGGCTGAATAGGATTTTCTTGGTGTCGCGCCCATGCCATGCACCATATAATACATATACCATATATCACACGTCCTCATTCGGTGAGGAGTATATATATATTTTTGTCTCTTTCGCTCTTAACTGAAATATTACCTATAAAAAAATCCTTGTTTCAGGGTTCAGTTTTCGACTTATATTTCGGTGAATAACTCCGAATCCTGACGCTTTAGGATATTATGTTACATGACATTTTTTAATTGTATAAGTGTCCTCTATCTAAATATATAACTTTCGATTTTCAACGCGATTCTGAAAAAAAAAAAAAAACGCGGCTTCACGTTAGGGCCACCCTCCATACAAAAATCTTCAAACCCCTTTTATTTATATTATGTTAAAAAAATTGTAAAACTAATATATTATTTCAGAACTAAACATTTTACAACAACAAAATCCAGACCCTGAGTATGATCTTCAACGCAGACATCAGGCGCGGATCCAGCCCTCAAAAAAGGTTGTGGGCACAGCCACCCGAAAATTGGCAAAGCGCGAGTCGGAGTACGACATTGACATATTATTATTATCATAAAACGTCAGTTAGTCGTTTAGTGGCCAGCGAGCACTACTTCCAAGTTGTTCACAACTTGGAAGTAGTGCTCGCTGGCCACTGCCACTACCCACTCGCCTAGCGCGTGGTTGGTCATAGTTCTAACCTAACCTATTTTGTCGGGGTGCCACAAGCGGCGTGGAATTAAAATAACACTTAAAATTATTTTGGGTGTGAAATATTTGTTTTTGTTTTAAATCATACGTAAGAGGGAACATCGATCTTGACGGGGGTTCCCCGACCGCACACGTTTTTATTTATATTCATGAATTATTGTCTAATAGTTCTAATATTCTGCACAATCATAACATATTTTCTTTTAAATACGGGTACATGACCCAGTTTGTGCCCAAGGTTTTCTGGTATTTGTACAGCATCCATATTTGACTGAGCTCTTCTTTGAAGCATAGCCCATGCGTGCTCAATGGGATTAAATTCTGGTAATTGAGCAGGCCACGGTAGGACGTTGATAATTATTATCTATGGCAAGTGTCTTTGTAACGACGCTGGCAGTGCGTGAACGTGCATTATGGTGAATAAGCAGAAATGAAGCATCAAATTAGGTGCGCAAGGGAATGAAAACATCTAATACAATCATTTCAGCGTAAATTTGTCATTGAGATTGCCTTTTATCCACATCAGTTCGGTTCTTCCGCCGATCAAAATACCGCCCATATCATGATTATTCCAGCACTGTACGCATGGACTTCCTGGCATAATTTTTTGCGTTCTTGGCATCCAGGGGTCCTCCAATACCGTGTATGTCTAGTATCTGGCCTCTTATTAAAGCGAGATTCGTCTTTAGATATTATGTGGATAACGGTGTCGGTCGCTGTCGGTGACGATAACTACAGTGTGAAAGCAAGTCCCCCGCCGCGTCTGTCTGTCTGTCTGAACGAGATAAACTCAAAAACTACCAAACGGATTTTCAAACGGTTTTCACCAATAGATGGAGAAAGGATGGATTAAGGTTTTGTGTAAATTGGCTGAAATATGACGATTATTGTTGAAGGTATCGGAAAAAATCATGCCGACTGGGAACTTTACTGGCGTGCGCCGCGTAAACCGTAAAAGATACGTAAAAATAATGTTTGAAAGAATGGTTCACCTTAAAAAGTTTAACAAAAAGTCCGCAACGGCATACGTCTATCTTATAAGGATGGCCCATAGTATCCATTTTTATCTTTTACAACTTGCTAAAAATTTTATTGTTAGGTATTTCCGAAGCTATTATGACCGTTATTTTAATAATCCTTATCCAATAAAATATGTTATTAAATTGGGCATTTAGTTTAGATTAAAATATGTCTTGACATTATATCATTTAAATGAATAGTTTAAAAGATATCGCAGATTCAAAATTACGCGTAGCAAAATAATTTTATCGTTGACGCGAACGCGGGCGCAGCGGTAGGTAGGAGTCTATGACCTCCTCGGCTTTTAGGTATGTAATCTCGGTGGTACGTTCCCGTGGGATATTTTGCGACATCCACGAGGGCGAAGCCGCGGGTAAAAGCTAGTAAATTATAATTTGCTACAGAAGCAGTAAAAAATTATAAATTAATTATGGATAAAATCCCAACTACGGAACCCTTCATTGTGCATGCCGTGCCGGTTTTTATATAAATAATACAGAAGATTAATTAACAATTTTTAATTTCATGTTGTATAACTATAATTAATAAATATTTTAGTTGATAATTAAATATTTTGTATTATTTGTGTCCTCCATAGCTCGCTATGTGCAAAAGTTTCATAGACTGAGATAAACTAACGTTCCGTACTCAGCACGCACTATTTTCATAGGTAAATGTTTCCGTCTTTATCTTGCACTTTTAGTTTGACAGTTGTGCGGTAGTGACAAGAATAATGCCAAGCATGCTAAATAAGTAATATTTGAAATTCCGGTCTGCGATTTCGTTAGTTCAACTTTTGGTCACTGGTTCAGATAAGTTTGTATCAGTGACGTGGCAGCCGACCATTAAAGATGGAACCGCCACTCCCCGCGTGCGGGGGAAATAAGCCACACCCGTCAAACTAATATTTATTTTCAAGGTAGGCCCTTAAGCTACGTTTGATTACCCATCCGCAGTTGGTCCGTGGATGGGTGACCATTTTACATACCAAGACCCTTCCGTACCTTGGAAAGCATGTTAAGCCGTTGGTCCCGGCTGTCATTTGTAGATTTTTGACAGTTGTTACGGGTCGTCAGAGGCCCGAAAGTGTGACAACCAGTCTTACCAAGGGGTATCGTGTAACCCTACCACTGGGTTATGGAGGGCATATAAGCAGTCGCTTAATGTAAAATACTGGTATTCAGCTGTATCCGGTTAGACTCTAAGCCAGCCCCAACATAGTTGGAAAAAGGCTAGGCAAATGATGATGAAAGGTGATGAAAGTTTAAACTCCTTACAAAAGATACAATCGGTCACATCACTACGTGTCAACACACAGTGCAATGGACTATGCACCAGTCCGAATGCAACGCTTCCAAACTCAGTGATTGCCCAAGAATGTTATTGGATTAGGAAAATATCGGTTTCAGTTAACTTAACTAAAGTATTACAGACACGCGTGCATGACGTCATGAATTTACTTCTCTTGTCAACTTTAGGCACCTTTTGGAACGAACTTCTTTAGCGCGGCGTGCGGCAGGCATGAACTGCGAAACGAAAAAGCGATAAGATCCCTCTTAAAAAAAAAATCATCATGGGTATCGTTCCCATATCGTTTTCGAGGGTTTAAAAGCCGATGATGACGTTAAAATGTAAAACCAAGTGTAAATATTTATGCATTTTTAACATGGGTATCGTTTTCATGGTTTGCGACGGTGCTTAAGCCGATAGTGAAGTCAAAATGAAAATCCAAGATGACAGCTGCGAAACTTTTGTTTCGAAAATGTTCTTAACTAAGTTTTAGACTTTTGTCTCCTGCGTATGCGTATGAAGTTTCATTAAAATCGGTTCAGTCATTTCGAAAAATAAGGGCTTGAAAGTTTGTATGAAAAGCCGTACGACGTAAACCCTCTTAACCGACCGTCAATAAATTAGACTAGTATTTCCATTATTCCCTAAACGTTCGTTGTATTAGTCTGCTTAGCTTTTCATACATAAACCATTAAATGCGCACAAGCTAAGAAACTTGGGCTATAAAGTTGAACCGTTTAGTCATCCTTACAGCCGGATTTCCTTTAGTGTATAAATTCTGAAGCAAGTAAGTAGCCTCTCGAACATTCTAAGACGTGAATTACTCAGCTCTCTAGACGCCCGTGTTTTATATTCGCGAGTTAAATTCGTTGCACTTGAGACTCCGCGGATTATTTTGAACATGTAACATAATTAGATGAACTATACTTTGGCCCACTTGCACCTTCTTTTTCAATCGTTCCCTCTTAACTGAGGGTAGTCGTCACTGGATCCTTTTAAGCGGACAATCTGCCTCCATCGACTCCGGTCCAAAGTTGCCATCACCACCTGCTGAAATTTTGCTTGAGGACGTAGTTTCTTTTACTTGGTCGGACCATCGTGTTTGCGCCCGGTTTGTGCTCTCTTTCCTTCGGTATTGCCAACAATGACCAGGTTTTTAAGGCTACTATGTCCCCTTTGTATTATGTGGCCAAAATAAGTCAAAATACACTGTAGGCAAACTGTAGACAATCGGGTCTTTATATCGAGTTGAGAAAGGACAGACACTTGTGCGTTCGGCTGTCCATGGAATTCGGAGCATCCGCCTCCAGCACCACATTTCGAACGCGTTTATCCTCTGTCTTTCTCTTGCTCCGATTGTCCACTTGCACCACAAATCACTTAATGTGTTTAACGCGAAACATATTGAAAACATCATCTTCATACGATTGACAGTAAGAGAACGATGTTTTAACTGCGCTTAGCGCGAAGCAAATTAAGGCCGAATATCACCAACGAAACTGAACGCGATCAGCATATAACTAAACCACGTTCAAGATCTGTCAGTGTCACGGTCATCATTATTGTGAAATATTGACACTGACTCTTGAACGCGATGTGCTGATCTCATTCAGTTTCATAGGTAAAATTCGTCCTTCGTCGTAATTAGTCCTTTTTTTTTATGGGTGCAAGAGAACCTAAGAATTTTAAGTCTGGAAAATTAAAATAAAATAAAAACCACAACTAAAAAGTTAAAAATAAAAAAACATTTTACAAAAAAAAACCGACTTCAAAAAAAACACTCTAAGTGAAAAATAACTTTAATTTCGGAAGTCGGTGTCTTTGTTTTAAATTTGCGTTTTTTGCCACCGACTTCCGAAATTAAAGTTATTTTTCACTTTGTAGTGTTTTTTTTGGAAGTAGTTTGTTTTTTTTGTAAATAGTTTTTATTTTTACCTTTTTCGTTGTGGTTCCTATCCCACGCAAATTCAAATACCACTACCTGATATGCAAATAACAGTGACAGGAAGTTATCATCATAAACCATCCATATAAACTAAGTGGGAAAAGTACGTATTCTTGAAACTAACTCAAAAACTATCCAAGTAAAGTTAATAAAATTTATATGGGACCACCTTGGGAGAATACGCTTTCCAACAAAAAAACAATTTTCAAAACCGGTCCGATAAAATATCAGAAGGCACACATAAAAAAATTAAAAAAACGTATAACCTCCTCCTTTTTAGAATTCGGTTAAAAATTCGACCGTAGCAAGTCCGCAGTAAATGAAAGTTATTAAAATCAAACTGAGTTTAAAAATGTTGGAACGTGAGCAAAGTAATAACGCAAAATCCCGTCTTCTTCATTACAACACAGTTTGCTGGGAAATTCGATAAATCTGGGAATATTGCAGCGTCTAATGTATTGCATATTGCAGCCTTTTCCCGTAAGTGAGGTTGTGGGAACGCGACTATTAACTATGCTCCTAGTGCAACTATTATGAGGGAGTGGTGAATTACTTAGCTGCTGAATTGTTTTCATACGACTAGATTTTACATGGCTTTTAGGAAGAGAATTTTAGGGGTGAAAGGAAACCATTAGTTATTGAATGGAACGCTAACAGTATGCCAGCATGGCTTTTTGGCTTGTTGGTCACAGCTAGGTATACACATAATATATCATAACATCACGCCTATAATAACCGCAGGGTTAGGCAGAGATGTACCTTTAGAACACCCACATTTGGCCAGTTATGTTTAACACCCATGTAATAGAAAAGAACAGCTAAAAAACCATTTTCTGAAAGAAAATTCCTATGGCATTAAGTCCTGTACATTTGCGTGCTTACCGCCAGTTGCAGAAACGAACTTTAACTTTTAAAGCTGTCATTAAATGCTAATCTTCCATTAACTTGTTGCAGAAAGCAACATTTGACTCGATTTTAATGGTTCTTTGAACAAATTAATAATAAACAATAATAATAATTAATTAGCGTTAATGATCCATTACGTAATGTTTGTCTTTGTGCAACTGGATGTTAAAGTAATAAATAAATGGGAGGCGAGCCTAGTTGGCTTTTTATAATATCTTTGAATTGTTGTTCTATATCAACTCGAGGAGCTCGTGGCTAAGTAATAACAAGCCGCACTGGTCGATCCATCAGGTTAAGCTACGCTTGCCGGGGTTGGTCAGTGGATGGGTGACCATCTTTACATACCGAGACTCCTCCGTGCCTCGGAAAGCACGATAAGCCGTTGGTCCCGGCTGTCATTCGTGGATCCTTGACAGTCGTTACGAGTCGTCAGAAGCCCGAAAGTCTGACACCAGTCTTACCAAGGGGTATCGTATTACCCAGATATTGGATAGATAGATCAGATAGGCATCTGACCTCCACAACCCAATATCAGTCGCTCCATGTAAAATACTGGTATTCAGCTGCATCCGGTTAGACTGGAAGCCGACCCCAACATAGTTGGGAAAAGGCTAGGCAGATTGATTGTTCTATATCAACTATTCAATAGTCATAAATACGAGTATATTCTTCGAGCACCATCTCTTTTACTTCTTTCCAATTCTCGTGTAAAATGTTATTTAGAACTATGTTATTTGCCTTTGGAGTTCTGCTACGTCTTCCACTTCGAAAGGGATAAAGATACATAAACAATAACAACAGTGTGGATAAACCCAACATGGTTTCATTTATCTATCAAGCATGGCATGTAAACAGCAAACCATAACTTCATTTGCCGGAGTCGGCTCGACGTGCTTTGATTAAAATTTATCGACCTAAATTCTCATTTGTTTTGGCCCTTTGTTCGCGTTACCCGTCCATAGTAACATGGACAAATTATTTCTAATTCGCTCTTGGGTAAGCTCGCTCTATTATGTAGATGGAATGTGAACCTCTTGCTAAAGAAAATACGTTGCGTTTGATTCCTGCGCGGGCTGTGTTATCGAATTTATCTGTTAGAAATTCAAGGTTAAAGCTAAAGGCTGTATAGATAGTTACTCCCACAATATTTTCTAGGGTATGTATTATTAGAATGGTCTTATATTTAGCTGAATACCGCCAAAGAAGAGTTTCGTTTTCCGCGCTGTATAATGCTTTTTTTCTACTGCACTTAAAGTAGTGTGTTTTTGTAACTTCCCATAAATTCTAGATAAAATAATTTTTGTAAGCAGAAATTGTGGTTTTAGTACCTATTTATTTTTTCGCCTTTTAGTCATACAAACACAAAGTATAGTCGTCAGTCTCTATTTGGTGTATGTTTATGTTTTGTATGTCCGTTTACCAGTCAGCAAAGAGCTCCTCGAACCTTATCTATTCCTGTCTCTCTGTGGGCAGTCTGCCCATCTTGTTCCACCTTTTCCGTGGTCTATGAGAGCAGTGGTTATTTACACAAAGTAAAGCTCCTGCCTGCCGAACCCACGACATACAACCACTAGGCCACCACTGCTCTTATAGTACTTAATAATACCTTTTATTGATAGAATATAGCAGTTGACAATACAAGCTTTCTGTCAGTCTTTCTACACGTGCAGTCTTTGGACCCGTTTTACGCAGAGGATATACAGCGATCTGCGAGTCCAATATAATAACGCGTTTAGGATATTGTTGGGGCTGTCGTGGTGTTGTAGTGCATCCACAGTATTTGCGGAGGGGCGCACAGACGATTTTTACGCGATAATAAGGAAAAGGACCGCTTCCATAGTCGGCCGGCTACGCACCACCACCAACGGTCCCCTGAGCGTGTTCTCAGATCGGTGGGATTCCCCTCTGCTGCGCCACTGGGTAAGAATCCATACTAGTTAATATTCGTAGCATTATCTCCTTATTACTAACACTAGTTATTAAGTTATTTTGTTGATACTAACACTATGGACTCAATGTCTGAAATAAAGAATTTGAATTTGAAGACCCAGTTTCACCAATACTAAAATGAATCGATTGAACTACCATTAGTCCGTTTCTGTAAGCTATACAATTATTAATAAAACCTATATTTTCTCAAGAATTTTCCTCTAAACTGTATTCAAAATTAAATAGACATTAGGTAAACATGTTCAGCAAACAGCTCGCTTGTATTAACGATTATCGCATTGGTAGCCGACACCCTAATTACAAGGCTATTATTGTTTCATATTTTGAGAATAATGAGATTTTATTGCCTGTATTTAGCTTATTTTAAGCGTTGTATTTGTTCAGGAGTTAATTACATTGGATATGAATTAGGATTTGGCTGACTTTGGCTTGATTTTTCCTCTAGCTTTCTCGTAATGAAAATCAAAATCTATTTAAATCTAAATAATCAAATCTGTGGGAGTGATTTCGTAAAAAGGGACGGAAGTGTGTAACAGGAAGCCAGGGAAACGCGCGCTATTTGATTTGACCAATGAGCGCGCGCGGTGCTAGATTTGCTGTCAAAAACGACCTTGACGAGGTCCCGCCCCTTTAATGTTATCATACGCGACTACTATAAGCTTTTTTCGTAAGGAAACCATGCCTGTGACCTCGAATATTACAATTCGCATATTTTGCCTGCTGATGGACTCGCCCAAGTAAATCAAAATAACGCGTCACTACCCCATAAAATAAACAAGCGCCCCAACATTAAAAAACCAACCCTACCACAAGTAAACAAAGTCCAATTTCGAACAAAAGCCTCGCCAAAGTTGAATAAGCAAACATAATTTCGAAAGCTAAATAATAAAGAACTGCTTTGTTCCATTAGGGGCTCGCGATGTTGAGGCAGTTTCAACACGCACTAAGCTAGAAAGGTCCACGTCGTTCATTGAACAAACTTCCAAAGTGCGGAACCCTTTCTTCCGAGCGTATTTACTGAGCCATCGCATGAGATTTGTCAAAGAAAACTCGGGAACTGTACAAATAGAAGAGGTGGGAACGAATCAACTTGAGATAAATAAAGAAGATTGTTTTTGTGCATTCAAATTGTACAATGTTGCGTAAAACGGGACGGTTTGCGCTCGGTTTGTTGGCTTGTGTGTGTTTTGTTGTTATGTTAAAAACAGATATCGTTTCTTTCAACTTTGTATACTTACTCACTCTGTTTAAAACTGTGTTACTCCAACTCCTGACAATTATAGCATAATAAGCATAACCAACCTATTATGTTCCCACTGTTGAGACACAGGCCTCCTCTCTGTGAGAGGGAGTGGGCTGTAATCTACCACACGGGCCCAGTGCGGGTTGGTAGATATCTCATATCTTTGAATTTTTGGTTCTAAGATATTTTAGTTTCTTCAAGATGTTTTCTTCACCGTTTTGAGGGCAGTGGCAATGAAATTATTTACACAAAGTAAAGCGCCTGCCTGGGTTCGAACTGCTCTCAACTTCCAACAATTACGTCGCAATATTTCTGCGTGCTAAGGCTTGACACATCAGGCCAAAATTACGCAGCATAATTTGCATAAAAAACATAAGCTCGCCGAGTTTTCGTCACGTAATTTCGGCTACTCACACTCCCCTTACTACTCTGAATTCAGTACGAATTCTTAGTATTCCTTTTCGAATTGGACATCAAACTCTCTCTCAGAGATATACAGGTATCTACAGTGTACCGGCTACTAGTAATTCAGTGGTGGGGAAGATAAAAGCTGCTAAATCCCAGTAAAGGCCTTCCAATCTGTCGCCGGCAGCATCCTGAATTGGATCGCTGGGAAAAATCTAACGTTCGGAATTGTATTGCTCTGTGTATGTATCGTATTATCTGTTTCAAACTGTGATACGATATTGCTGCGAATGTTTGAGAGGTGATCTGTGATATTTACCGATGGGAAATAGTCATCTGATCCGGTTTTAAAGAAAAGAAATAAAGAAAGGAAAAAAACGTTCATTTGGATACAGTTCGTGAAACAAAAATTACAAACAAAATAAAAAATCTTTTACAATAAGTGTGTGCCTCACGGCTGCGTCAAACAGGTTCATTTCAGCATTTAAAAAAAAACGAAAACCAACGGAACGAAACGGAACTTTGTTTTGGAGAAAGTCATAGTAAAATCATACCAATTTTCTACACAATTAGGGCCTGTTTCACGACCTACGATTAAGTTCCTATTAACTTACTTGGCAGATAATTTCATACAAATTCTATTCCATTTTTGAATTTATTCGGTAAATAGTGGCTATTCAGATATTTTTTATTTTTATTTAATGGCCAACCAACAATTATTATTGTTTACACTGGTAAAATGATCACTTAACGTTTTACTAAAACTAGGGTTAGTATAACAATTTCTCATGGGTTAGCACCGCATGCCCCATAAACGTAGTACATGTGCCACAAGCACTAGGTACTATAAAATAAAACTAATACTAAGAAAAAATGTAAGAAACAAATTAAGAAAAATTAAAAATACGTGGAATATTGAGTATTTACAATTAATCGTCTAAAACGAATTGACATTGGACTGACAACAAACATCAAAAAACATACAGATATCGTTATTAAGTATAACAAAAATAAATCAAAGACATCGTGAAATAGGCCCTTAATCTTATTACGATACTACTGTGCTAAAATAACCCAAGCAGGCGCTTTACTTTGTGTGAATCATTTCATCACCACTGCTCTCAAAACGGTGAAGGAAAACATTGTGAGGAAACCGGCATGTCTTAGAACAAAAATTTCGAAGACATGTGACATCTACCAACCCGCACTGGGCCCGCGTGGTAGATTACAGCCCACTCCCTCTCACAGAGAGGAGGCCTGTGTCCCAGCAGTGGGAACATTAATAGGCTGATTATGTTATGTTATGTATCATTACAGGTTACGCACTGTAATCCTCGGTTCTCCTCACAGACACCTACGCCGCGAAACCGTAGTAGTTCATGTTCTGCTACTCGAGTAAAGCTACTCGAATTTCGAGTAGCGGAACATGACGCGAGCCAGTTGAATTGAACTACTGCGGTTTCACTGCTATGGTTTTGCGACGAAAGTGTACTGCCAGCGTAATTGAACTACTGCGGTTTCGCTGCTACAGTTTCGCGGCGCAAGGGTGCTACCGTCAGTGATGTAATGCTCTAATTTGAATTGTTACATTACAGGCGAATCCGGTGAGGGAGCGCCTTAAAGATTCATCATAGAAAACCCAGTATTGGAACCTGAATTCAGTTCAATATTTTTTAAAAGTGCTTTAAAAATTTTCTTTGTAAATTTTTTTACTGTGTTAAATTATCCCTCCCCCCCCCCCACACATAACGCACTTAATTAACCTTCCAGCATGTTTTTTTATCCTAACAATCCCCACCTCGCCTTGAACATCACGTCACTTATCAACAAGTTTGCGCCTTAACTTAGCAAGTAGTCAACTTAGGTCCCGAGAGGGAGCCGTCTTGAGGCGCCTCGATCCGATCGCTTCAACTTAGACACACTTAATTACCGGTCTCTACTTAATAAGTGGTGTAAGTTTATAGTTTTCGTGATGTTTTAACTTTAACATGTTTGAAGTGTAAACTATCGATGGAGGGTTAAAAGTGTAAACGTTTGCTAGAGTTGCGGAAGTTAGTTTTGCTGGGGTTTTGACTAGTTTCGAAGATTTTATAGATTAACAAGTCTTATGCCCGATAGGATTTTCCATCGGCAAATATGACTAACTTCCATAAAAACTTTCACCCCTTTAGGGGATCTACCCAACTAATACTAAGTCAATCTTCCTAGCCTTTTTCCCAACTATCTTGGGGTCGACTTCCAGTCTTACCGGTTGCAGCTGAATACCAGTATTTTAAAAAGCAAATGACAGCCGGGACCAACGGTTTAACGTGCTTTCCGAGGCACGGAGGAGTCTTGGTATGTGAAGATGGTCACCCATCCACTGACCAACCCTGGCAAGCGTAGCTTAACCTGATAGATCGACCCGTGCGGCTTGTTATTACTTAGCCACAAGCTCCTCTCAACTAATACTAAGTATAAACGTGAAAGTGGGTTTGTTTGTTTGTTTTTCACGCTTTCACGGCTGAACAGATCGTACATAGGTAGACCATGACCTAGATTAGGACTCGATCACTTTTATGCTTCTAGCTAGACCTAGCGGTTTACACTGTGCGTCAGTGATTGAATGGATGAATTTAAGTTTTTTATTACGGGGGATCCGCCAAGGTAGCCCGCGAAATTCAAATTTTCTTACGTTTTTTGCAATTTGCAGGTCAGTATCAGGTTGTATATGATTCGTGGCCGTAACTAATATGGCTGGCTTCAAATTGTCATAATCAACATACACCTGACACTGAGCTGCAAATTGAAAAAAAAACCGGTCAAGTGCGAGTTGAACTCGCGTGGAGAGGGTTCCGTACGATGAATATGTACCGCCGCCGGCCAGCAAGCCGAAGCTGCGGTTTCATGTTTTTTTTTTCTAAATCTGACCCGTTGTTTGTAGTAACTAAAATAACTATGTATGGTACCGGATTGTAGAGGGAAATTTCTGAATATTATTGTATAGACAAGATAGAATTCAACAATAGTGTTGAATTCTGTCTCGTCGTATATTCTTGAATACGTGGACTAAGGCCGAGTGATAGAAGGTATTCCGATATTTCATTTTTTGATTTTTGATATATCGTAGTCTCCCGCTATGATAATCTTTTTGTGTGCACTGATAGAATTCTTAATGCATTTAATGGGTAATTTTTACATTGATGTTTTATTATGAAAGTCCTCCATGTTCTACCGTGACAAAGGCATGCAAATCATGTTTAATTTACACAAATTTAAAGACATTATAATTTTAAATAACAATTTATAACAATACATAATTATACTGAATGTCAAATCGTTTGAATTACAGTTAATGTCAAATTAATATAAAAATGTCAACAATTTGCAGTAATAAACAATAAAATAATAAAATGTCAAATGGATCATCCATCTGACGCATTATTTTGCTCATTAGAAACAGGCTAAATGGTTCCCACAATGGTGCACGAGTTAAAACTGCCATCGGATTACGTCCTGTATTAGGCTGAATAAAATATAAGTTAAATTTTTATTTAAACAAGCTTTTATTAAACTAAAAAGAACAAAATAAGACTTACGTAAACAGATAAGTTTAATGTTTTCTTAAAAGATTGAGGCTTATCTTTGTTTAAGAAAACCGTTCACGCCTCCAGTTTTTGAAACAAAACAAATCCAAACGGCCGAAACACAACGGGGCTATCTTGTCTAGTTAAGGAGTTCGTATGGTGACCTTCCAGATCTCTCATGAGGGCCTGGACTACACCTTAGGCTACAGTACTTTGTAAGACAAAACCAACGACCGCAAACACAATGATACTATTATGTTTGGTTGAGAAGTTTCTTTGATCACTTTTTAGCTCTATCATCAGACCCTGGATGCTACTTTGGGCTATAGTTCTTGTCAGGACAAAACGAATCGGTCCAATTTCGATGGTACTGTCTCGTTTATTTTAGAAGTTCCTATGGTCATCACCGGCTCTATCATCAGACCCTAGTCCCATCTAGTTTATTAGCACAATACATAATTATCCATATACAATATAAAATTTCGTGTCTGTACTGTGAACCATTCAGGAGTTCTCTCTTCTGAAGCCAATCCTGGATGCAGCAGTCAGATCATGGTGGACTTTAGAATGTTCTATCACAATTAAAGCATATGCAATATTTCGTGTCTGTTATGTTGGCCGTTGAGGAGTTTCCTCGTCTGGAGCCAATCCTGGGTGCAGCAGCCAGATCATGGTGGAATTTAGAAAAGAATATCATAATTAAATGCATATATAAAACGTGTCTGTCCTGTGTACCGTTCAGGAGTTCCCTCGTCTCAAGTCAATCCTGGGTGCAGCAGCAAGGTCATTGTGAACTTTAGAACGGACCATGATAATTCAACCGTATATAAAATTTCGTGTCTGTACTGTTGATCGTTGAAAAGTTCCCTCGCCTGAAGCCAATCCTGGGTGCAACAGCCAGATCTTAGTGACATTTAGAACAGACTATGATAATTAAAGCGTATATAAAATTTCTTTTTTGTGCTGTTGACCGTTGAGGAGTTCCCTCATCTGAAGCCAATCCTGGGGGCAGCAGCCAGATTATGGCTGAATTTAGAATGGTCTACCACAATTAAAGCGTACATTATATTTCGAGTTTGTACTGTGTACCGTTCAGGAGTTCCCTCATCTGAAGCGAATCTTGCGTGCAGCAGTCAGATCATGGTGGACCTTAGAACAGACTATCATAATTAAAGGGTACATAAAATTTCGTGCCTGCACTGGTGATCGTTGAGGAGTTCCCTCGCCTGAAGCCAATCCTGGGTGCAACAGCCATAAATGATGGAATTTAGAACGGACTATGATAATTAAAGCGTATATAAGATTTGCTGTTTGTACTGTTGACCGTTGAGGAGTTCCCTCATCTGAAGACAATCCTGGATGTAGTAGCCAAATCATGGTAGAATTTAGAACAGACTATAATAATAAATAATATGTGTTAGTAGTGCTTGCTGACAATGCATAGTACTATGCAATCGGCAAACAGAATGCTTCGCGGAAGGTACGAGAAGTGACGGATGCCTCGCCTTAGTACACGTTGGGCGAGCCCGTTGAACGTGTACTGGGGGCTTTAGTCGAACTAGCAGTAGCAATAAATTATCCCAAGAACTAACTTAACATTGTAGTTGAGAAACCTATTTTCCCATACATTCCAACCGCAAATGTAAGTTTGTAAGCACAATATTGAGAGATTTACCTTGTTATTTTAAGACCATAGACTTCTTATAGGTTTTCCTATAATCTATGAGTAAGGAACCATTCTCTGAATTTTTTTCATAATTTTAGGCGCAGTAGTTTCGGAGATAAGGGGGGGGGAATGGTCAATTTTCATCTTTTTTCGTAAATATCTCAAAAAATATTTGTTTAAAAATTATTTTAAAATAATATTTGAGATTCTTGTAACAATTCCTTTCATTTGATATGTCACACGGTACAATTTGCAAAACTTTTTTTTAATATTTTCTTCTTTGCCCCCCAAAAGTGACCCCCATATTCAAAAATCACTTATTTTCGTTTCACATCCATGTTTGGGTCACAGAAATACATATGTGTATCAAATTTCAAGTTAATCGGCGCATTAGATTCGGAGCAAATTGGCTGTGACAGACGGACAGACAGACAGACACACGAGTGATCCTATAAGGGTTCCGTTTTTGCCTTTTGAGGTACGGAACCCTAAAAAACGTAAGAAAATTTGAATTTCGCGGGCTACCTTGGCGCATCCCCCTTAAGTAAATATAATATTTATGGTCTTGAGTTTTGGTAATTGGATGTGATTAAAATCACATTTTATCGCGCCCAACAAGTAATTTACTAACACAGACCTCTCAAATTGATATTTGTATGCTTGGAATGTAGGCAATTTTCGGTTAAATAAAATTAAAGCTAAGTATTTCGGTACGTAGATTGAAAAATATTTCCCATATCCAGATTCCAGACTAAGTTATAAAAAATATAGCCCGCCGCTTCTCTGTCTTAATTTTTTACATTTTGCTAAAGAGTTAAAATTTTTGAATTCTACGTTATTCACATTTTTAGGCATCCGTACCACAAAAGGAAAAAACGGAACCCTTATTGGATCACTTCGTTGTCCGTCCTTCCGTCTGTCTGGTTAGTCCCTTTTTCTCAGGAACGCGGGAAGGTATAAAGTTGAAATAAATATTATATACGTATTTCTACGGTCTCTTGGAGCACTAAAATCGAGCTTCTAAGTCAACGCAATAAAAAAAACAACGGGTTGCACTCCGGGAGTGCCGGCAGAAGTGAAAACTTGACTACTTTTTTTTACCCATCAATATGGGTAAAATTTCTTACCTCGCAATCTTTACGTAATGTGAAAGACTATTTATTTTGATATTTACTTTGTCGGTTGCTAGGCAACGGATCTTACGGTCACGTCCTGACGCGAGTTTAACATTTTTTACCCATCCCAAAAAAGTGCACTACGCCGCTAAAGAAGTTTTCACTTCAAAATGGGACCGTTTATGCGACATATTTTGATACTCGCAAATAAATCAGATCCCCCGGAATACTTACTACATCTAGAGATCCCACAGTGGCTTCGAGTGAGAGCTAATATCAAAAGACATTAACTTCTTTTTCACAGCGATAATACCAGGTATTCCAACTAAGGTGAAGTGGTTGATCACTTCACCTTAGTTTTGCTTTCTTACAGTATATACCTTCTACTTCAGCTCATTCGATCGCATTCTTCTTCTGCATTTTTGTTGGCTAGCATTGATGCATTAAACATAAAAAATAACATATCAGCACAACTGTTTCCCCGTGCGTGCGTAGGTGTGCCTTGTATGGCAGGTACACCCACATTTCGCCAGTTATGTTTAAGTCCCATGTAATAGTGGGCGAGCCTATTGCCATAAAACGGGCACAAATCCAGCCTCCGAGCTGCTACTGAGAAATTCCTAAATGAATAAAACAGTCCTGTAGGTACAACCTTTTTCTTCTGGTAATTTTACAATCCAAAAAAACATTGAGCCACTAAACTCCATCTGAACAGAGCAATCATCGCGCTGTCAGTAAAACCGCGGGCAATTGTCAGAATGATATTGCGACAGTGCTGTCAAGGGCCCGGTGGGGCCCGGTGCGGCCCGAGTGCGGCCCGAGTGCCCGACTGTCCACAGCGCTATCTTGCCAACTTTTCTCGTTTAAACTTATTCCCTTTTATCTGCGACTGGCCGACGTGGGCCGCCCCGACTTATCGCACACTTTTATTAAATTACTTGATAATTTCAATCCCTAACGTCTCGCGTGGCGGCTTGTTTATTCTTTTCAGAGTTTTTTTTTTTGTGAGTTTTTAATGGCCTGCTTGGTAGTGAGTGAAAAAGAAATGATTGTGTTCCTAAATAATCGTTATTCCCAGTGTTTTAGAGGGCAGTGGAAACTGTCTCTAAACTCGCAAATACATGGCTTGGTAAATCTCAACGGTGTCGTGAACACCTATAATTGGTCCTATATCAGGCTTAGACCAAACCGATAAGGTACGAGCCATGCCTTGATCCGTTTTGGGACTATAGGGCTTTTGCAACCTGGATTGCGAATTTCATGTTATCTATCGGAACCAGCTGCGTCAGCCCAGTCTTAGGTATTACAATGAATCAAATCCAATATGCGTAACATTTTTCATTTTCTTTGGCAGTCGCATCATCACTATGCATAAAATAAATAAATTAGCCATAACTGTCTCCCTTCAAAAATCGAAAGATAAAGATAACGTAAAGTAAAAGAATTTAAAAACTTACCTAAGTACTTACTTACTAATCTTAAATCCAAAAGCTTCCACAAAAAATCGTTCTTAAAATATTTCAAAAACATTCGCCTCTAAAGCGAGATTGATGAGGCATATTAATCCACAATTTGCATGAGAGCAAAGATTTAAATCGTTAGATTTGCCCTTATTGTACTTAGGTTGCGCGAAAAAGGGTCCAAACTGAGAAGAGTGAGCTCACACATTCCGCTTGGAATGATAGATACGATTTTTAGCATGAGTGACTGAGAAGATCTTTCTCGTCGACGAAAGAGAAACGTGACCATCTTTTGACGTGGTCGGGCGAATCTAACGATATAAATCTTTGCATGAGAGATCTCACGAGTGCGATGGAAGTAAATTTCTATAATGTCAGATAAGATATTGAAATTAAATTTTATCTGGTCCCGATTCTTAAAGACTTTATAATGGCGATTCGTGAGAAGTTTATCCAGTGTCGGAAGCCCTATCGACTTCAAAACTAATTGAACAACTGCCATAGCGTCGCAATTATTAAAGTATGGGAAAAGTTAGTTAATATTGTGAGCTTTCTACTATCAAACTGTCTTTTTCGCGATTGCATTGCTGTAATTGTTCGTTGTTATTGTGAATTTATTGGTAACTTTGTTTTTGATGTTCGTATTGAACTATGCTGTTTTATTGTGGTCTTTTTTCAGGCCCGTATTCAAGCACGAATTTCAATTTAAAACTAGATTTGTGTACACATGAATCGTTGGTCTAGTGGTCGCAAGCGTTCGCAAGGTTCGATTTCCGGGTTGGGCAAAGTGTTATTGGGAATTTTCATCTACAATTTTTCAGTAGTAGCCCGTAGTCTGGATTTTTGCCCGTTTGATATCAAAAGCTAGCCCTCTACTACATAGGACTTAAACATAACTGGCGAATTGTAGGTGTAGGTGGGTATGGGTACACCTCACCCCAACTCTTCGGGGAAACAAGGCGTTATGTTATGTTATGAATAGCTATTAGCCCTCCGAAGCAGTTCGAAGCTCGTTGCCGCCGGTAACAAGCCAAGGACAGACCGATGAAGAACGCTTCATTCGCGTGGAGAAGAAGAAGAAGAAGAAGCCTGTTTGTCGCAATCAGTGCGGTACAGCATCGACTGGTCCCGACATGTTGCTGCGTCCCGCTATTCCATCGACGCAGCTGTACGTGTCACGTTTACATCACTCCACGAAGGTAGAGGAGGTCGTGGAGTACATCAGGATAAAGTCAAAGTTCACCTTGAGAATCGAAAAGTTGGAGTCGCGCCATAAGATTAACTTCAAATCTTTTGTGGTGCGGGTTCCGGCTCACCATCTGGAGAATTTTAAGAAGGAGGAATTTTGGCCGACCGGTGTCGTGTACCGGCGTTTTCGCGGAAGGCTACATGACACCACGACTCAGCGCAATACGTCGCCGACCCAACGTAAATAAGATTTTGTAGTGATTTTTTTAATTTTATGCATTAGTTTATTATTTTGTAAGATTATTTTTGTATTGTGTCTATGGGCCTAAGTTGCCTGAAAATAAAGCAATTATATTATATATTATATTATGTATAAAATATGTCAGTTTTAAATCGCGATTCATGTTCCAAAAAGTTTTGAAGTAAAAACAAAACAAAATGGCCGACTATCCTTCCACCATCTCTGCGTTGAGATAAAAGCAACCACATCACTACACGGGTAATATAACAGGAGACCGGACTTCTTCTGTAAATGAGCAACTTAGTGATTAGTTTAATCTTCATAGGCAACAGTATTCATGTTCAAGATTTCTTGAACTGGAATAAATTTACCCTTTATTAGGTAGGTACATATAATTATATCAGACTACGTAAGTTTAAAAAAAAATCTTTCAATTTTTTACCCTTTGAGATTAAGTTCAATCAACTAAAAGCTTAGTGGGTTTACTTCTATTAAAAAAGAGTAACGGTAGAATTTCTTGCCCATTCTTCTCCATACGAAAACTACCTTTTTGAAGGGGTGACTAGAATCAATCCTATTGTTTTTGTTAATTTGACGTTCATAGTGCATTTAATATGCTTGAAATAAATTATTTGACTTTGACTATCTTTCAAATTATTTTATGAAAATTATCTCGAAATAAAAACAGCTAGAGGTTAATAATCCCAAAAAATAATAAACAGCTCAGACAGAAGAAACCATACCCTATCAAGTTCTGACTCACTTTCAGTCATTTGATATTTTTACAACTTTAATTTTTCTAGAAAACTTTAACTTATTAATTCAAATAAAAAATGTACACTTCAATTTTCTTTATAATTTCAACGCAGTCCTAAAGCATTCTTAAAGCAACAGAATTTATTAAATTGAAAATGTAATGTTTTTTTTTTTAATAAATATCAATTAGTCGGTTGATATTCATATTCATATTCATTTATTCATCAAATATAAGCTAACAGTACACCAAATCGCTTAATTTCATTTGTGAAACCATAAGAACTGAAGTTATTAAAATAATTAATATTATAACACACTTACGGACTAGGCACATGATTCAATCCGAATCATGAGTCTCTAGTGAGAAAATGTGTCTTAGTTACTCACGAAAGTTATCAACATAATATTTAAAAGCCCAAACGAAGACCATACAATGTGTGACTGAATTATAACACATTATTAACGTAGTTTGTTCAGAATCGTTTACTGAATCGATTTCTGTCATTTTTAATACGAAGTGTATAGAGTGCCGCGAGTTTCTTGTGGCACTCTAGTGTCACTGCCTCGGCCCGGCTAGGGTGCCGTGAGCGTTGCATTGTCACTGTCACTTGTTATTTAGGATAGGTTAGGTTAGAACTGTGACCACACAACGCACGAGCCGAGCGAGCGTAGCGAGCGGTGCCGCGGTAGCGGCCGGCGAAGTGCCAGGGTCCGTTTAGGCACAAGAGAATGTAATGTTTTGGGAATGTGGTGTTTTACAGCGATCTAACCTCGACAATCAAACAAAATACCAAGTGACGTGACTTAGTGACAGTGACAATGACAATCCAATGCTTGCGGCACTTTGGCCGGGCCGAGGCGGTGTTACTAGGGTGCCTGTAGTGGCACTTTATCCGATAGGGATAGAGTACCACTGGTGGCACTCTATACACTGCCTTTTTAATATAGGTAATTATTAATACCAAAAATTAAAACTACGTAAATTACAGTCACACTTTCACTGTACTGTTAACTGTCTACGGTTAAAATAAACCAAAATGGATGAACTACCTATTACGCTAGACCTATCGACGTCTGCGACTGTGTGCGTGCATAGATTTGCAATGTGACCACAAATATCTCAGTATATATAATTTAATTAATTAATTTTGTTTTATACATAATAAAATACAATACGACGTATATTTAGTAACCTAATCCGCTTAACTGTTCTTAAAGAGTCATAAAGAACACTGTAAGAAATCGACACGTGTTTCACCTCTCAACGAGGTAGCCTCAGGATGACGATTGACTTGTTGCGAACCCGGACACGAAGTGTTGCCACGTCAAGCGCCGAACGCAGTGCCCTTCAATTAATATCTTAAACATACTAGTAAAAATTCAGTGTATGTATTATGATTATAACATAATATTCTATTATATTTTTATTATTAATTTATTTATCAATAACAAGGTTTATAAAGACTCTTAGCTTAAAACTATGCCCCACAAAACCGTTTTCACGGTTTGTCTGCGGGAACAGAACACACAATAATAAAAATAAGGTTTAATCGTGCGAACACTTAATTCCCACTTAATACACTTGTAAATTAAAGTATCTAATTACTTAATAATTATTAATTTGATGGTGTGCGTTAATTCCGGGACATGTTGTATACTTTTTTTTTGTTCAACCTATATTCTCCATAGAGGCCTGGGTTCTTTGTGCGTTGCTTTCTTCGACTTAACGTTTATAATATTTATAAAGACTTTTACAAGTTTCGCAATCCTAAAAAATAATGTTCATTTCTTTAATCAAAATTCAGCCAACCAGTAGGTAACCTCCACGCTTGTATATTATAATACTCCCCTTATTACACTTGAAGTAAAATAAGGGACCACACACAAAGTTCGCATATAATATGGGCACAGATTACACTGAGACTTTCGGGGAAACGTTTTTATCTGGGGAGTTAAGATACAGCCTATTATCCGCCATACTTATGTGACGGGCTAAGATGAAACTTACCATCTGGGGAACTGGGCCCATTACCACAAAAGAAAAAGAACAGAAGTTAACTCAAGACATAATTATGTCATACGCCCAAAACCCAGAAAATTACATTAAGAAAAGGTTCGGTATTTTTTTGCTTAGTTCCTTAAATTAATAGGTAGGTACCTAATATTACTTGGAAGGCCTCTCACAAGATGGACCAACAACCTTGTGAAGGCCGCAGGAACCCGCTGAGTGCGGGAAACATAGAACTGGTCGAAGTGGCGGTGCTTGGGGGAGACCTATGCCCAGCGGCAGCAGTGGACGTCTTCCGGCTGAAATGATGATGACAATGATATTACTTAAATTATAAAACAGTCTGGAAAATAGAAACACTAAATTGGAACTGTTTTGAAATGCAGAAAATCTGATACCTGGATCCATCCTGAGCGCTCTAGCCCCAATCAATAATTTTCTAGACAAGAGTCAATTTTGCCAAAATACCTTTAGTTAATTCTTTAAATGTTATGGTTAATTTAAATGGCCAATGTTATACTTAGTTTAGTTAGTTATTTTATATTTAATTATATTTGTGTAAGTCTCTTTAACCGATTTTTGTTCTGTTTCAGACCTAAATCAATGCCGTTTTTTAATTGTTTAGAATTTTATTTTGTTTTTCATTTTAATTAATTATTATGTGCTTTTTTAAAATGTTATTTCATTTAGAAGGTAGCTTTGTTGTATGTGAATGTCGTGTACGCATGTAATTGGTATATAAATAACCTGTTAACTTAATAATGTTTAATGTACAACATAATATACCTATATGCTGTTGACGTACCTTATTTAAATTAATTAATTAATCAGGATCATACGTGATGTGAACCTTCTGCATGGTCCTATGAGTCTTAATACCTAAAGAATGGCCGACATTACTCTGTATAGTTATGTGCGAACTACTTTACGTGCGTTCTCCTATTTATATTAAAGATAACGTCTGTATAACGTTATACTGCGTTAAAACAACACGTTCTGAACATTCACAAGTCGTTTAGTTCGCACTTTTAAAATAGAAAAGACATTTTCGAAATGGGTTTGTAAGCTAGGATGTAAAGTGCCGCTTAAAAGTTAGGGAACAACTAAACTTTTAGTCTAAAAAGAAATGGTGCATAAGTAGTTAGGTACAGTGACTCGGGCACTATACACCACTTACATTGCTTTTAGCTAAGATAAAAGCTTACTTATCTTTTTCTCTGTTTCGTTGGTATAATTTTTGAGACTGCGGACTTTCTGGCCCAAGGTTTGAAAATGTAGATCAATAAATAAGAAGTTAAGTAATGCACGTTTTCGTGTAACTTGCGTTACTTAACTTCTTACTTTGTGTAGAACATTGTTTTATGAACCTTCATATTACGAGGTTCAAAATGAGTCAACCTCTTAAAGGGGATACGCTAAGGTAGTCCGCAAAATTCAAATTTTCTTACGTTTTTAGCAATTTGCAGGTCAGTGTGTATAATTATGTTGTTTAAAATATGATTTCCGACCGTAACAAATATGGCTTTACAGAATTAGAATCAGCAATACAACTCCTTAGAATTTGGCTCAAATGTCATGATTGATTTCATGAAATGTAAGAAAGTTTGAATTTCGCATTATTGCCAACTTCGTCAAAGACCAAGGACAAGAAAAAATTATAAAGATTACAGTTATACATTATTCTCTCCCGCAACATGAATCGTAAACGTAGAATTACTAGAGCATCTATTTTATCCATACAACATGCATGTAGCTCAAACTGAACTACAAAGCGTACACCAATTCAACACACAAACACGAAATCAACAGTCAAAGCAACTAACACAGTGAGTAGTTTGCTCTCCAACAAAAAGTCGACAGCACATCATGCTGACGCGAGCTCACATAAGTAACAAAGCCAAATTCGAAAAGGGTCATTTCTCCAAATCGAATTACAGTTTTTTCCAAGAGCAAATTTTTTAGATTGGAGTCGGCAGGGGCGTCAGATAGTAAAATTAGAGCGTGGCCCGTAATTGTTTGAAGCGAACGTACGCTTGTTACCAACTGACAAACATTACCTCGACAAACCATTCCCAACTTTATTCGTCGGTGTTAGAGGTGATTCTGAGTGCAAAGTTAAAGTTGGTGCTGATATCCGGAATTAGAACAAAGGGTTGTCACCGGTAGAACGTTGCTCAATAAAGTTTAATCAGAGCCGACAAGCAAATGTAACTTACGTTCCACCTTACACCTTCATTGCTAGTGACGTAAATACATTATGTACGTGACGTAACGAGCCTGCATAATTCGCTGGGAATGCTATTATGGGCACTAATATTCTAAATTTAGTTTGGGAGTAAGTTCTTTACTTACTCCCAAACTAAATTGAGAGAGAGAATATATAGGGATTATTTTCATTAATGAGAGGGAAATATGATGATCCTTATGTCCAAAGTGCTGGGTCTTTCACACCTTTCGATTGATTCGCTGCAATATTAATGCAATAGCGATAAAACAATAGTCCGTTTTATTCGCGGGTTTCGTCTATGTTCTGACGATAATTCAATAATATCTCGAACCTACGCAATCAAGTCGTTTCGAATTACCTGTGCATTTTAAAATGATTTTCAGAGTTACTACAGAACTAATATTGCGTTACCAGCTTAACCTGCTTTATTGACACAAATGACTTCTTTAGAGTTATTCTTTATTTTGACATGTATTTCTAGGACCTTACATGAAACTCACACCAAAAACAATAGCCAAGTCAACATAGTAGGAGTACAAACAGCGCCTAACGTAGGTATTAGGTATTCACAAAGACAGTGAACGTGCCGACCCAACTGCTACCCAACAAAAGCCTAGGACGGTCGATAGGCATGACAAACATCATCAAACATCCAATGAATATTGTAAGGAGGACGGCACACAGATATTACAGCATGGTATATATATTTATATCCCTAAATAAACTGCTGATTTCACAAGGAGTAGAAAATGAAGGCGAGGGTTTACGGCCTAAATAAAGTCCTAAGTGTTTTGAAATGACTTCAAGACTGGAGTATATTTTAATGAGCAGCGAATTACACAATAAAATGCCTAAAGTTATTTACTAAAATAAAATACACATCAACGATAATACAGTAAATAGATTGGCGAAAACTCTCGCTATATATAATTTGATACACACATAATACGCCTCAATACCCGTTCCTTGTTACGCCAAACCCAATCGCGGCAATACCCAATCACAAATCGAAATAGCTTTCCTGAAACTCAGCAATGTCGATTTTATATCAAAAGCCGAATCGAAGAGATAAAACCTCGCGAAAAATCTTCTCCCTTGGCCCCGCAAGCGATTATCAAACCATTTAGTTTTATTACCATCGATCGCTCCCTGAAACTCATTCAAAATGGTTGACATTTAACGCACGAATTCATTTCTAATTTTCCGTCATTGTTTGAGCGAAATTAGTATTTGATTGCTTCTCACCGTAAGGGCACGAATTCGTACAGCCAATATAAAAGTTGAATTCGGAGGAATTTCTATTAAAATTTTTGGTGTGGATATTATTTGTTTTGAGATCCTGGAGAAGATTACATCATAGGTAAGTATTTACATTATGGGAAGGTTTAAAAGATGTCCTAAGAGAGTAAACCTGAAATGTGAGTCTAATATTTGGTATGTAACTAGATCTATTTCGTCATTATTTATGTTTATTACGTCACATTTGGTTGGTGGTAGGGCTTGTTCTAAGTCCGCCTGGCTAGCTACCATCATCTTATCTAAGTCTGTCGCCATAACAATAATGTTAACAGCATTGTGGTGCCTCGTCAGTTAGAGCTAGCCAGTTCCTCTTTGGTTGAGGATTCCGGGTGAAGCTCACTTCCACCTTCGGCCTGATCATCACTTACCATCAGGCAGGCCAGGAGCTTCCCCGTAGAGGATATTAAAAAAAAATTAAAAAGCATGTGTAAGTATCAGAAAGGAAATCAGTGCAAGTTTTTTTTTCAATTAATTCCTACGCGATGATTGATGGGAAAACAGTAAATACCAACTACAATCAATCTCTGTTCCTATAGTATTTCATATAGGAGTCATAACAAACATATGACAGTACATAAATTGAATATTTTGACAAAAAAATTCGTATTCTCCATGTTATGTCAGTCACAGATGTCGAAACAGCAGTTTTAGAAATTTATGTGTGTGCACAACCCTTGGCCTAGATTATGAGGCGGTTTGGTAGATAAGCATACGTCCCACTAGCTGTAGATGTTGGAAGAACAACTATTAGATAAAAATAAACATTAGGTACAATTATTGAAAAGCAATTTTCTTTTTGTATTTGTTAAAAAGTAAACAGTCTTTTGGAGCGTACTGTGTAATAGAATTTTATTTTAAAACTTCGATTGTATCAAGGTGATTATAAGAACATATACATAAAAGCTAGATTATTTCGATCTCAAATACAAATTAAACTATAACACGAGGTGCTACTCCAAAGACCAAAAGAAAAAACTCTTAATTTTTTGCATTGTTTTAAATTTAATTATGTTCAATACGTTGAATACTTCGGTGACTATCAAAGCTATCTGAATATTATAATTAAAAAGTGGGTCCTTCTTTATTACATATAACTATGAATCGAATGACCTAAAAACAACCTTTTGGAACCAAGTCACGACTCTCCTAATTCCAAAAACTCCCAATAACAAAATTATACAAACTAGTATGCTGTAGGTAAAATCGAGTCACTACTAATCGTTGCGACCAACTTAGAAGATCATCTAGCTTGATTGGATTCCTAACTTTCAGTACACTATTGCTTATATAGCTTCATAAGGATTATTGGCTCTATTAATACATACTAAGTACATAAGGACATACTTGGGTGATATTACACGCGATAGCCGGCGGTCATTAGAGCATAATGCTGTATGTTCTCTGGCATATCTCCCAAATGAGAGGAGTAGTTGGGTAAATGTGTCAGTAAATGTTCAGTGGATTATGATTATAGTGTTAGTTGTTTTAGTAAATAGGGTAAACTAGGTTTGGATTAGTGTTTGATCGGTTCACTTAACACAAATTTTATGGAAAATGTTTGGGGTGAAAATTGTATAACAAAAATACAAGTTAACCTCTCGCCTTATAGGTCTATTTGATTGGCTGTATATATCCATTTGTCTCATGACTCAAAATACGCACATTGACGTGAAGTTGCGGACACCAGTCCGTCTTACTAATACTATCTCAAGACTCCTTTGAGAACTTATCATTATATATTTTTTATTGCTAATTTATGTAGAATTGAATTCTTTTAACTGTTTCTAACACAACAATATAAATATTATCTAAACGTATGTATAGGAAAAAATAAAGGGAAGAGCTCATTGAGGATCAACAAAACAAACAAATTCGCACTTCGTCAACAAATTCGTCCGCATCGCTGTCAGTGGGATAAGTGCCCAAAAGGATGGCAGCGTTGCCACGTTGGATGACAACGCAATCAGCGTTGCCATCCAACGTGGCAACGCTGCCTTTGACCTAAAAATTTACCAGTCCTCTGGTCACGGGAAGAGTCGACCAACCCCTTGGCGATGTCCCGAAATACGCGATGAACACTCGGACTCCACGGCCCTAGTGTTTCAACCCCAAACGGCTCCAAAATACCAATAAAGAAGAGGTTGTATTTGCGCCGTTTGAAGGCTGCCGCACCTGCAACAGCCGCCCCAACACAGCCCGCCTGATTCCTTAATGATTAAATGATACACATCGATTTACTTTAGTCTTGAAAGTGGCTAAGATTTGCCGCTGTTCTGTGTCGTGAGTTCTTTCACAGATACAATTAAAGAACAATGCTCAAAAATGTATGGACACCGTCCCCACCCTTGTAGCACTTTAAAACCTATGTTAATCGAAGGGCCATAGTCATCTCATCATTTTATTGTATGACACCGACACTGAAATGTCCGTCCGAATAAAATTATAGCGACATGAAGAAACCGGAATCGGTCAAAATTATGTTAGCGTACTTGCCATATTATTAAAATATGGCAAAAAATAATCGAAGATGTGTGTTCCAACTATGTCACAGCCTTAACATATAACCACTGCCGGAGCAGTGGCACACTTTTTTTTTGTTTTTTTTTTTTGGGAATATACGTAAAATAACTCTCCCGCTCTGGGCGCAGCGCAAGGGCATGCGTGTCAGACTCTTACTGACTAAAATCCACCCGTGTTCCTTTAGTTGCTGTACGTTGCCAGGGGCCACAGTCACCCCTAAGGACTTTCCGCAACCCCGGCAGCAGTGGCACCCTCATATCAGCAACTGAGTCTTATGCTGCCTGTCCACAAAGGAAAAAAAAATCCTCACTATGCTTTTCTTCTTTTAATGAGAAACATATAATTATAATTATTACTGTGGGATTATTAAATACCTTCGTACGAAGTTTTCAAACAACTTTTTGGAAGAAAAATGGTGATTCTCACACGGGGTTAACACTCCCGGGGCAGCTAGAAAAATGTTCAATATTTATCAGAATACTTCATTCTGTTAAATATCGTTTTTGTGAAGTCGGGTGTCGTGTCTGGCGGGCAACTGCCCAATGACCAATCATTGGGCAGTTGCCCGCCGTCGGATAGTTTTATGTACTCTTATATAATATGTCGTTCGCGCGGTAAACTCTTATTGCGCGATGCAGGATTTGTGTGACTTTGATGCGTAGTTCGTGTGTGGCGGGGTGTAGCCGCTACACTCTAAACGTCTTCCAATCCCATAGTATACCACACGATACTGACGACATGCGCGCAAGTACCAACCGTCCTCATACCCATCAAGCATGAGCAGAAATATGCCTGAATAGTGTTGATGTCCTGTCCGGTATTCAGCAGTAAATACATGTAGGTAATAGGTCGTATTTGACCTATGTCTAGATAAAATGCGACCCCTCATAAGAGTGCTATCTGCCGTATTTGTTGTAGTGTGTTGTCGTGTCATGTGTGTAGAGTATTTCCTTGGGCCAACCAGTGCCTGGGACTATATTGTAATAGATACTGGAAACACCGAGTAATCTATTTGTTTTAATAAAAGTAAAAGGTTTATCATTATAATTAAGAAGGCATTTTCATTTGAAAACTCCTAAAAAAACGTCAATGGTTACTTCACGAAAACGATATTCAACAGAATTCTTCATTGAACTTTTTTCTTTCTGCCCTAAGAGTTGTATCCCGTGTGGGAATCACCATTTTGATTCCAAAGAGTTCTTTGAAAACCCTGCACGAAAGTTAATCATCCCACAGTAATAATTATATTTCTCATTTATAAGAAGAAAAGCATAGTGAGGAATTGTTTTTTTTTTTGCCGTCAGTAAATAAAATGATACGATCTACGGTCATGATATACGTAGCTGGAACACACACATCTTCGATTATGTTTTACCATATTTTTAATAAAAAAGAACATTAAACGACAACATAAGTGTGACTGATTCCGGTTTTTCAAGTCGATATAACTTTTTTCGAATGGACATTTCAGTGTCGGTGTAATACAATAAAATCATGAGTTGGCTATAGCCCTTCGATTGACATAGGTTTTAAAGTGCTACAAGGGTGGGGACGTTTTGAGCATTGTTCTTTATTAATTTATTTAATACTTAGAGCACAGAAATGTACAGAGGGGGACATAATGCCATAGGCATTTTCTACCAGTCAACCTTTTGGTGATGCAGTGGTAGGCACTTACGAAAAATTTAGGAATAAAAATAATATAATATTTTATTCAAATACAAAGATACACATAACCAAATATAATATATAAGCCTAATCATACATACAAAAATAAGCACAAATAATATATATAAATACTTGAATATACTAAATCAAATAAGACAAACAATGGGAAAACATTAACGCTGTGATGATACTGCCAGCTTCTTACGAAAGTGGTGCAAAATCTACTGATACAATATCCCCATGAAACCCCACTATTTAATATGGGTATTATCCTTTTGTGTCGAAATAGAAATAGGACGCACCCCTGCGGCCGTTTACCGAAACTGTAAATAAAGTGCGAAAATATTTTTAAGGGTCACCCTACACTGTATGAAGTGTTTGCAGTCACGCGCGACAGGTGCCAACTGATATTTTTCTCGCAACTTATGAAAACAAACTGAAGGTGAAGGTGTTACTATTGTTAGAGCCTTATTGGACTATCATAGAAATATGATCAGAACTTACGACTCATTTTTATGTGAAGAACCTAAGACGGTATAATAACTACCTTTGATTCTAATATAGATAGAGAAGCTTAGTATAGATGGGACACGCCGTAGCTTAGGTATGAAGCTACAAGTACGCGGCGGGCCCATCTTGCTGGGCCAATTCAGTGAGTGTAACGTAGTCAGAAGATCTAAGAGATACGCGATGAAAAGAGAGGCAACTTCTAGGTGAATATAACTGTAGGTGATTAGCGCTGTGCGACTTGAATTGCACTTTATTGTGCCGTAGCAAGAGTCGCTTTTTATTTAAATGATTTTGCGGAGTGTCCCATCTGTATTAAGTAATCTGTGACACAACATTATAATTTGTCCAGCGACTCGGCTCACATAAACGACGCAACGACGGGCCGAGATTTCTCTTGAATTTGTTAGTCAACCTTACCTTTTGTCGCGAAAACATGATGCTTTACTAAATTTAATAACGCGGTGAGGATAGATGAAAATGGTAATTATATAGTGGGCTGTTACCTTCGTCTAGCCATCCACATTCATACTCAAAACCTATCATAACAAATTCCTACTTATAAAGTCCCTAAAACCACAGATGAATACCGCTGTGCTGTTTTGCTGTTTCTGGTTCTGCTGTTGCTTGTTGCTGCTGTTTATTTTGCTTTTTTGCTGCTTTTCTGATTTGCTTATGCTTTTCTGTTTTTATTCAATTTAGGTATGAAGCTACAAGTATGCGGCGGGCTTGATTTGTTGGGCCAATTCAGTGAGTGTAACGAAGTCTGAAAAGAAATTGTTTACTCTGTAAATAGGATATTGGAATCACTTTTACACGTCGTATTAAAAAATATTAAAAATAAGCTAGATTAGGTTGGCGTTTCCTATCCGACTACTCTGAGAAGAAAGACTTTAAAAGAGACTGCGACCTCTGAGTTTGTTTCGCAAACTCAGAGGTCGCAGTCTCTTTTAAAGTTCAGACATAATCTTGGTCAAGCCATATGATAATCATGTAGATTAGTGTCTGAAATTGTGAAGTTAGAATTACGCGATAGAGAGGAAACTTCTAGGTGAATATAACTGTAAGTACTTAGCGCTGTGCGACCTAAGTTGCACTTTATTGTGTCGTAGCAAAAGTCGCTTTTTATTTAAATGATTTTGCGAAGTAAACCATCTTTATAAATCTGTGCTAAAACTTACCTACTTTGGTAATATCGGAAAATCTTTTCAGTGCTACCCTATAATTTATTTCCCACGTAACAATATCAATAATGTCACCACATTCACCGGTGTGTCGATGCGACCGTCCATGTATTTATCTCCGACACCCAGCCTGACGGCACCCGACGGCACCCAACGGCAAGCTACACCGAAACTCCATTACACGATTGCTTCGACCACTTAATGTTATCCTCACTAATTAATATAAATGATTAACAAATTGCACACCGCACCCGGTACTAGTGGCTTTCGTGGTATCAGTTTTTGTAGGAGGTGATTTTTCACGGAACGGTCGAAAAGTGTGGGAAAATCTGCTTCGATTGAAAACGGATCCGTGATTTAAAAGTGAAATATATTTGGTGAAAGGGTCTCGTTGCTAAGTAATAACAGCCGCACGGGTCGATCGATCAGGTTAAGCTACGCTTGCCGCGGTCAATCCGTAGATGGGTGACCATCAAAACATTATACTGA
Organism: Conistra vaccinii; assembly: GCA_948150665.1. NCBI lineage: Eukaryota > Metazoa > Arthropoda > Insecta > Lepidoptera > Noctuidae > Conistra > Conistra vaccinii. The sequence goes on from OX411324.1 coordinate 4,721,226, forward strand.
GACGTGCTTTTCGAGGCACGGAGGTGCCTCGAAAAGCACGTTAAACCGTTGCACCGTTGCACGTTAAGTGCTACAAGGGTGGGGACGTTTTGAGCATTGTTCTTTATTAATTTATTTAATACTTAGAGCACAAAAATGTACAGAGGGGGACATAATGCCATAGGCATTTTCTACCAGTCAACCTTTTGGTGATGCAGTGGTAGGCACTTACGAAAAATTTAGGAATAAAAATAATATAATATTTTATTCAAATACAAAGATACACATAACCAATTATAAATATAATATATAAGCCTAATCATACATACAAAAATAAGCACAAATAATATATATAAATACTTGAATATACTAAATCAAATAAGACAAACAATGGGAAAACATTAACGCTGTGATGATACTGCCAGCTTCTTACGAATGTGGTGCAAAATCTACTAATACAATATCCCCATGAAACCCCACTATTTAATATGGGTATTATCCTTTTGTGTCGAAATAGAAATAGGACGCACCCCTGCGGCCGTTTACCGAAACTGTAAATAAAGTGCGAAAATATTTTTAAGGGTCACCCTACACTATTATTATATGAGAAGTGTTTGCAGTCACGCGCGACAGGTGCCAACTGATATTTTTCTCGCAACTTATGAAAACAAACTGAAGGTGAAGGTGTTACTATTGTTAGAGCCTTATTGGACTATCATAGAAATATGATCAGAGACTTACGACTAATTTTTATGTGAAGAACCTAAGACGGTATAATTACTACTACCTTTGATTCGCGCTAGTCTGCACGAAGCTTAATATAAATGGGACACGCCGTAGTTTATTATGAAGCTACAAGTACGCGGCGGGCCCGTCTTGCTGGGCCAATTCAGTGAGTGTAACATAGTCAGAAGATGTAAGAGTTACGCGATAAAAAGAGAGGCAACTTCTAGGTGAATATAACTGTAGGTGATTAGCGCTGTGCGACCTGAATTGCACTTTATTGTGTCGTAGCAAGAGTCGCTTTTTATTTAAATGATTATGCGGAGTGTCCCATCTGTATGTAATTCGTGACACAACATTATAATTTGTCCAGCGACTCGGCTCACATAAACGACGCAAACGGGCCGAGATTTCTCTTGAATTTGTTAGTCAACCTTCCCTTTTGTCGCGAAAACATGATGCTTTACTAAATTTAATAACGCGGTGAGGATAGATGAAAATGGTCTGTTACCTTTGTACAAACTGTTTACCTATCATCGTTGTAAAAACGTAAATAAAAATATAAAATACACACATTCAAAAGTAGCCAAAAGCTTCGTATTCAGCCAATAAATAAATAAAATAATAGTTAAAAAACAGAAAAGCATAAGCAAATCAGAAAAGCAGCAAAAAAAAAGCAAAATAAACAGCAGCAACAAGCAACAGCAGAAGCAGAAACAGCTCAAGCAACGCAGCGGAAGCAGTTAGTGAAAGCAGATACAAGACAACGCACCGCAGTATTCAAGGTTTTCGATCTGTTGATTTCAAAAAAACATAATTACAATATCAAGTTTGTTCTCCTCGAAGGGGTAAGCAGAGGTAAAGAGTACAATTCGTCTGTTTTGATTTTTATAATCTTGTAAAATCATACATGCTCAAACATGATAACTCATAATTCTCGTACCCTTACCCCAATTTATTACTGGTCGGCGCAACATGTCTTTTTCATCCATAATTACTTCTCTATTAATCGTCATCTCGGTAGGTAGTCACCCCCTTTCTAGCCATATCATCTTTCACACAGTCCGTCCATCTTTCTTTGGTCTTCCCTTACTCGTATAGCCATCCACATTCATACTCAAAACCTATCATAACAAATTCCTACTTATAAAGTCCCTAAAACCACAGATGAATACCGCTGTGCTGTTTTGCTGTTTCTGGTTCTGCTGTTGCTTGTTGCTGCTGTTTATTTTGCTTTTTTGCTGTTTTCTGATTTGCTTATGCTTTTCTGTTTTTATTCAATTTAGGTATGAAGCTACAAGTATGCGGCGGGCTCGATTTGTTGGGCCAATTCAGTGAGTGTAACGAAGTCTGAAATGAAATTGTTTACTCTGTAAATAGGATATTGGAATCACTTTTACACGCTTCACTTTTACACACTTTACACAATCACAAATTTTATAACTGATCTTCCTTACAGAAAATTCTGCGTAGTACTAAAAAAATGGCTCATTTCACATAGCTATTATTCAATAGGTGAATTTCTAAAAAATACTTCTTGTCGGTCCTATCATTACAGGAATGCATTGTAGACTAGACTTAGAATAAATTAAAATCTGTGATTGTAGATACATAATATAATTTGGTTCTGTAAATTTTGTTGTATTAGTTGTGTACTAAGTAGATTGATTTACTATAAATAATTCTATGTTTAGTAAATATTTTCAACTTTAGTTATAGATAATTGGTTGTTATAAATTCCTTACACTAATATTTGCATGCCAAAATATGGCGAAATGTGTCATCGCACAAGAACTATAAAATAACACCTTTGTAACCGCATTTAGAGCAAATAAATGACTTTGACTTTGACTTTGACTTTGACACGTCGTATTAAAAAATATTAAAAATAAGCTAGATTAGGTTGGCGTTTCCTATCCGACTACTCTGAGAAGAAAGACTTTAAAAGAGACTGCGACCTCTGAGTTTGTTTCGCAAACTCAGAGGTCGCAGTCTCTTTTAAAGTTCAGACATAATCTTGGTCAAGCCATATGATAATCATGTAGATTAGTGTCTGAAATTGTGAAGTTAGAATTACGCGATAGAGAGGAAACTTCTAGGTGAATATAACTGTAAGTACTTAGCGCTGTGCGACCTAAGTTGCACTTTATTGTGTCGTAGCAAAAGTCGCTTTTTATTTAAATGATTTTGCGAAGTGAACCATCTTTATAAATCTGTGCTAAAACTTACCTACTTTGGTAATATCGGAAAATCTTTTCAGTGCTACCCTATAATTTATTTCCCACGTAACAATATCAATAATGTCACCACATTCACCGGTGTGTCGATGCGACCGTCCATGTATTTATCTCCGACACCCAGCCTGACGGCACCCGACGGCACCCAACGGCAAGCTACACCGAAACTCCATTACACGATTGCTTCGACCACTTAATGTTATCCTCACTAATTAATATAAATGATTAACAAATTGCACACCGCACCCGGTACTAGTGGCTTTCGTGGTATCAGTTTTTGTAGGAGGTGATTTTTCACGGAACGGTCGAAAAGTGTGGGAAAATCTGCTTCGATTGAAAACGGATCCGTGATTTAAAGTGAAATATATTTGGTGAAAGGGTCTCGTTGCTAAGTAATAACAGCCGCACGGGTCGATCGATCAGGTTAAGCTACGCTTGCCGCGGTCAATCCGTAGATGGGTGACCATCAAAACATTATACTGAGACGTGCTTTTCGAGGCACGGAGGTGCCTCGAAAAGCACGTTAAACCGTTGGTCCCGGCTGTCATTCTTGGATCTGTGACAGTCGTTACGAGTCGTCAGAAGCCCGAAAGTTTGACAACCAGTCTTACCAAGGGGTATCGTGTTACCGAGTACCTGGGTTTTGGAGGTCAGACAGACAGTCGCTCTGGTATTGTGTTACCCAGTACCTGGGTTGTGGAGGTCAGATAGACAGTCGCTCTTTGTAAAATACTGGTACTCAGCTGCATCCGGTTAGACTGGAAGCCGACCACAACATAGTCGGGAAAAGTTTAGGCAGATTGATTCATATTTGGTGACAGTTACTTCAAGGAAGACAGGAATATATTTTACTAAATACTTGTTAGTGTTACCCGTTTTCAGGGTTCCGTACCCGAAGGGTGACAAACGGAACCTTATTCATAAGCCTACGCTGTCCGTCTGTCTGTCAGCGAGCTCTATCTCATGAACCGTAATAGGCAGGCAGTTGAAAATTTCACAGATTGAGCATTTCTATTGCCGCAAGAGCAACAAATAATAAAATTAAAAAATTAAAGGGGGTCGCCATACAATAAAATTTAATTTTGAAAAAAAAATAATCTGACCCTGGCATGTGGGGTATCATTTTCTAGAGCTCATCGAGTTGAAAATAAATATAATTTTTATTTGTTTTTATCTTCAAAAATGATGAATTAGGGGGCCGTAGAAGTTGTCTGTTTTAGACCATTTTTGTACGAGCTCTATCTCAACAACTAAACAAATTAGGAATTTGAAACTTGTGTGTATCATGTAACATATACTGTTTATAATCAACAAATACTAAAAACGCCGATTCATAACGTATGTTATATAATATGGGCGATTTTCTGCAACTTAAAATAATAATTTTGTATTTCATGCTAATATTATGCCATATAAATTCCACAGATAACTATTTAATAGTCGGAGTAATGACATGGAATTGGTAAGTACCTACTATCATGGCAGCATATACTATTTCGATCATTTAAATTTCGATCATCCAAAAAGGTCTACAAAATAAACTTTCTTCACAAGATTTTAAAACCGGCCAGTATTTTTTGAGTTTAAGAACTTTATCGACTTTTTTCAAAGTATCCCTAGACGGTGTTGATGTGTGTACCCACATGTGTACCTCATGTTAAAACTACACTTCAATAGACAATATATTCAGTAACATTGAAATGAATGCTGGCACATACAGTGTACTATTCAGTTACCTTAAACGGTTGTGGACATAATTTCATATTGAGAAAAATTATTGGTATAAAGATATTCGGTCACGGCGGCCAATCTCAACGGAGACTGGCCTTCGGCACGGGAGATATCATAGTGCACAAGTGTGTGCGCAGACACGAGTGCACTCCCTCTTCCCTCACTCTCATAGTCCGATGGGATGTGTAAAAATAATAAGTAAGAAGTAATAGATTTCTGTATGACTATCAAAAATAACATAAATAAATACCTGTATTGATCCGTGCGTTTGCACTGGCGACACCACGACAAAACATGTTGAAATCTCTAGTTCCTGTCAAACATTATGCATGAAAAATTGACAGACAATAGAGATTCCAACATGTTTTGTTGTGAATGTTTCGCCAGTGCAAACACACAGTTATAATTAAAATTTGGCGTACTACTTACATTCTATTTTGTACAGTATAGTCTGATGTAGCAAGAGAAATCCTTTTATTTATAAGTAACTAGCTTTACCCGGCCTGGCTTCGCACGGTTAGCACTAAGTACTTATCTACGGCGCATCTACCTTTCCTAATTACCTATTTCTACCTAATTACCTACCCTACCATTCTTACCAGGGTAGGTAGGTACCTAACCTACCCTACATATCTACCTGCTTACCTACCATATATACCTATTTATACCTACTAATACTATGTTAGTAGCAAATAAATAACTTTGACTTTAGTTAATGCATGTTACTGGATAAAGTTAACTTAATATTTTTCTCTTAAAATATATGAAATATACTCCTACACCTATATTTTAACACAACAACATTTTTTCATTAAAATTAGACAATTTCTTTACAAATCTTTATTTTTTTATAGCGCCTCTGTTGTTACCTTTACGAAAGTATTACAAAAATTCATAGTGTTAAATCTTGTACGACATGGTATGGAACCCTTCGTGTGCGAGTCGGAAACTCGCACTTGACAGATTTTATTTTAGGAATATTTACTACATACTTGTTAGTGTTATCCGTTTATTTTATTACATTGTTTTTATTTAACGGACTGTATATTATGTCCTCTGATAAATGACATAAGTACTGAAATTATTACAGTTCAATATTCTTACTACTGAAAACTTTATTCTATCTTACCACAAACATGAATAAATAAAGCTTAGCTAAGTTAGGCAGCGAACACACCGCACAGTAGAAAATCCATTAAAATTTCATCGTGTTTACAGATAAGCGAATAAATTAAATCGATCCACGAAACATTGCACTTGGGTTAGGATCATTTTTAATCTAAATTCCATCCATGCCCGCCCTTTGTACTGTGGCAAGATATTGCCCCACCACCCTCATGGGCTACGTATTGCCTACATTATACTGGATAAGAATTTATTCCACACGAATAACCAGGAACACTTTATAGAAATTGGGCAAAGGCCTTCGGGAGAGGATACTACCTTTTAAGACAAACTAATAAAATCTTAGAAGGGATTAAGGATGATTTTCGGTGAAACTATGTGGGTTGGGGAACCTTATAAAAGTTTTCTGGTACCTAAAATATATTAGTAACAATATTCGTTTAGCTACAAAATTCTTTTAAGAAAAAACATGGATAACGCCCAAGGTTATCCACCCGAAAAGTTACCTTTACATAAGTTGTTTGTATTGGAATTGCATGAGTCCTCAAGCATTAATAAAATAAGTTAAAAAATATTTTTAGGGAAAGCTAATCGCTTATCAAGTTACCTCAATTCACGATTCGATTTCAGTAAACACCGACTTCGCGCCACATTTCTTCCAAAGACAAGAAAATCTTTTAAAACAAAAGACAATCTTCATCCACCAATTAAAACACAATCTCAACTGTACAATGTCCTCCGAACAAACTCATTAATTGACAGTTTGACTTTGCGAACGGAAGTAAAACATCTTAATTTGTTCGCCGTCTAGTACTAAGTTCTGCGACAAAACCTACTTGGGGTGTCGTTTCAGGAAACACGTTGTATAGTTTTGTAACTCAGCTCAACTCGAGCAGAGGAATCTGCTTAAGTGGATGAAAAGCACAGCTTTACCTAGGATGTTTGCGCACTTCAGCAAACACGTTTTATAGGTACCTAGATCTTAAGCCGAGTTGAGCAGGTTGAGAGATGAGGTCTTTTTACAACTTGTTTTGAAAGATCTGTAGAGAGAGATGTAAATATATAAAAGAGAACTGCCAATCCATCAACACTAAGCGTTTCGACACTCTTGCCGAATATTACGCTACTGGAATTTCGTGTTTATGTTTACTACGCGTCGTACTTTCGCCCTGATGTGTGATAGATAATTCAAAAAGCATTGCATACGAAAACATTTCATACATTTCGATCACTTTATAAAAACCTCAAAGAAACGGTAACAGTCCATCCAATTAAATCGAACAGAGAAACAAAATGCAGCTGCAAATTGTTTTATTCAACCAAAAGTAACCAAAAGACGAAAGATAATTTTATTTTATACGCCCGTCCTGTGTATGTTTGTTTCAAACGCCCGCAGGTGACTGAACAGGGCACACAGGCAAGGCAATACGCTCCAATAGATTGAATAATTAACTTACCCGCGCGTTATCAAAACGCGCACCAAAAAAATTTTGCATCCGAATGAGTCATCATGAAACTACATGCGGAGTAGTTTAAATTGGTGTTTCAAGGCGAAAAATCTGGAGTATTATATTGGCCTAATAAAACTTTCTTAATTCCTTCCTTCATATGACACTGTCAAATAGCAGAAAGCCAATTCTCGTGCTTAAAAAACATTCCCATTCTAGTCGCAATCTGTCAAACTTGTCAAAAATGTTGGTAATAGATTATATTTTTGATAGATTGCGAATGAGATGCGAAACCGAACGTTCTTAAAAATTACTGGAATTGCCCCTCAGAATACTCGCAAGAAAGATCACAATTAAAATTAAATGTCAAATAATATTGCAATTAACAGCAACAATAAAACATAAAACAAAACTCGATAAAAATTGACTCGTTTGCTATTGCACTGACCAATTATATTGAAGTTCATTCCATTCTCCAGACCTAGATACCGACTTGAACATGAGCTAGTACTCCCAAATGTAGAGATCGTTCAATTATCGCGGTCAGCTGAACCGTCTACTAATTAAATGAATGACCAATTAGATACATAACGTCTGGCTAGGGCCGGCCATCTTGGATAATCTGGTTCGGTAGTTCTGATCATCACTAGATGCCCTGTGACATTAGTATCAAGCCTTCAAATTAACAGAGGATCGATTTTAGCTTGTTAGCATAGCACTATCTTTATACTATAACGAGATAATGAAGTGTTAAAGGAGCAAATGTTTTCTTTATGAACCTGTGGGCAGTGGCGTATTTACCCTAGGGCCAAAAGGGCCATGGCCCGGGGCGGTAGGCTGCGAGGGGCGGAGCAGCCCGAGTCAGGGTGCCCTAAGTCCCAAGCTCGCTTCGCTCGCTCTTGCATCCAAAGTTTTCCTAGTAACAGTAGTACCTAACATTGCCTTTTGTCCATCATACACAAAATGTTTTATTGCGCTAACACTCAACCAAAACACCAAATGACAATGCAATGCTTTTTTTTTTAGGTGGTAAATTATGGAATAACTTCTGCTCAGGGCGACGCGGGAGGGAGTGTCAGACTCTGACTGACTAAAACCCAACCGTGTTCCTTCAGTTGCCTGTGTGTTGCCAGGGGCCACGGTATCCCTTTCGGACATTCCCGCAACCCTGGCCGACATCGGCCCTAGCGGACCCCGTCAGTTGTGCTGACATTTCTTTAAGGCGCGCGTAGAACAACGCGCCGTCGAGCCGGGCCTGTCCCTTAACGGCAGCGAGCATTGCTCACTGTCCGCAAGCCCGTGCCTATGGTGGCCGGAAATCGGCTATGGAATTCCGACGTCCAGGGCGTCTCCAGCAGCGACTAGGGGCATGAGGGCGCCTAATTTTCCTCTCCCTTGACTCCCATGTCTTCTCGCTCCATACCATAGCCTGGACCAGGGCCGGACGCGAGAGGTCACCGCTACCAATCGCCTCCACGAGGACACGGCGGTGCTCCGCCCTAGACGAGCAGGCCTCCACCGTATGCTCCACCGTGTCCTCCGGGCGATCCACACAATGGTGACACCTGGGCGTTTCTCCCTTCTTATCTGGAACAGGAATCTCCCAGCCCCAGCCTGCTCCATTCTGGGAGCCAAACGTCGGAAATGCTCCACGAAGTTCCACTGGTTGTCGAGGACGAGTCCCAAGTACTTCATCGTCAACTCGACCTACCGTTATTTGGGAACCCGACGGTGGCGTATTCAGAGGACCATGAAAAGTCCCAATTGCCGGATCCTATCGACGATTGTTATCCCGCGTGATGCAAGTTTGGCCTCCGCCTGGTGCGACCTTCCCTGCGCCAGGACCAACGTGTCGTCAGCGTAGCAAACCACGCTGACGCTACTAGCAGGTCGGCGCGCAGCACCCATTGCAGTCATATCCGACATCCCACAGATGCGGCCCCAGGACCGATCCCTGTGGGACATCGCAAGACATTCGTCGCCGGTTCCATTCTCCCTCGTGACTGGGGTAGATGACGGCCCTGTCCGTCAAATAAGGCTCGTCCACACGACAGAGGTAGGTCGGCATCTGGTGATATCGGAGTGCCTCCCTGATGCAACTCCAGGGCAGGATATTGAAGGTAATGGCGATGTCTAGAGACACTGCCAAGACGACCCCACTTCGGGCCACAGCATTCCCTGTCTGCCGCGGCATCCACCGTAGACCTCCCCCTGCGGAAACCAAACTGGCTCTACGCCAAATTCGGCCCGACGACGAGACGGTCTGCAATTACTCTTTCAAAGAGCTTGCCCTCCTCGTACAATGCAAAGTTACGGCACTATAAACGGGTCTAGGTAGCGCCGCTGCTGTGGCACTTTATCCGATAGTGAGGAATGTTCAATGGACACACACTGGGGTTTTATAAATTATAATATTAAAACTCTTTGCAATTTTTCGTTAATTTATGGGGCGGCAAACCTTACAGGCCCAGGGCGCTGAATCTTAAAATACGCCACTGCCTGTGGGGTAATTGAGAAACACACTTACAACGGCATTGACTTTAATTTTGACATTTCAACAACATTCATTGCGTTATTTACGTTGTCGAGTAGACGAATGAATTTTCCAAACTAATGAAGCAATGGATTTGTAATTTCCTTCAAAATCCTTCGGATTGTGATTGAAAGGTGCTAGTATTTTTTCACTATTACTGCACTTGAACTACTGAATATAATTTCCGCTACGTTAGTCAAAACCACGCACCAAGTACCTAACTGCGTGCATTCACTGAATTCCATACGTGGGAACGTTAACAGAGGGTTAGTAACAAGTACCATAACATCATGCCACCATTTGTTTTTCAACACAAAACAAACGAAGCTCCGCGGTTTTGATAAATATCTGATTGGGAAAGTTCACCAATCAATCTAAATGTTTGATAAAAACGTTAGATAAATGTTACAATTTGGGCTCCCGTCAGGGGCGTAGACTCCGTACAAGCCGATTCCTATCGGCTTCCCTTCGGTAATTCGGAACACAACCACTCTATCGTCATTGAATAATCACAGTATAAGTATTTGAATACAATTAAAACATTACAAAACGCCTACATAAAAATTTTTGTCTTTATATCCCAACAACAAAACATTTCGCTCTAAAATAACTCGTAGGCGCGTACGGGTTATCGTGAATTTAATTTCTATAGAAAATATAGTCCGTCTTGACGTCACTCGGTCACGTGACACCGCCCTTTCTTAGCAGCCGAGTAAGCCGGTTTGCAACGAGTTACTATAGGGACAGTAGGCGAAAACGCGCTCGTGTGAACGAGAAAGAACTATGTATTGCTATTACTCACTCGTTCTCGCATTTGATATTCGGTTGTTGTCGTTGAGTATCGTAATGCGTTCGGCTCGGTGTTCGGACATCAAAACATTATTTCATCATTCGATTGACAATGTGTTGGTTTTTGTCGTAATCGCAACCATATAATTTGTTTACAGTAGTTAATTTGCATTTTGTATTCATTGTATTCATTAGTTTATCATTACTAGTACGAGTAATATTTGTTTTCAGGTATAGAAAAGTGATTAAGATAGTGTTTGTGTTATGAGTTTAGTGAAAGAAACGTACGTTGATTGAACTACGTTGTAATTAGGTATTTGGGGTAAGTAGAAAGTTTAATAAGTTGAACTTACATCATTAGAGTAGATTTGAAAAATGATTAGTACTATCAGTAGGATTAGGATGGCGGCAAATAGTTTTGATTGTTGCTTGACGAATTATTTACTTTGTGAGGAAACATGCTTTTCAAGGTTTGAAAATAAGAAACACATAATTAATACTGAATTCTGTATTAATACCTACATTATGAAACAAATTCCTTAATTAAAAATACTTTTTGTATTATAATTACATTTGATTTCACTCTTAGAGTAAAATCAGATGTGCTGTCATCTTGTGTTGAAACGCCAAACTAGCTTCACAAATCTCAAAATAGTATTTCTACTCGCCGACAGATGTCGTTAAACGAATCACAGAACAACTTGATTATTTTTCGCTAATTCGTATGAAGCTCCTATTAGAAAAGTAAATCGAAATAGGAATTTAAGAAACGGTTTATTGACACCATTATTTTGTTAGATACACAAGAAGTAGCTTTTCGCGGCCACGATGAAGGTCTGAATTCCAATAACCGCGGTAACTATATCAAAACTTTGTTATATCTGAGGAAATATGATCCGTAATGAACTCGCATTTAGAACTATGATCTTCAGTTCAGAACCCCGTGTTTTCTGGTCTCTCTAGTGATATTCAAAATGATTTAATACATTGTATTGCATCCGTTTTACGAGACCACATTAGATTAGAGATAGATAAAGCTCAATTTCTGTCTGTAATGATTGACGAAACTCCAGATGTCAGTCATAGGGAGCAATTAACTGTAATTTTTCGATATTTATCAGAAACTGGAATTGAAGAACGATTCCTGGGTTTTTACGATGTTAGCGAAAGTCGAACTGCTGAAGTTTTATCCAAACAGTTGTTAGAAATACTTGACCAGTATCGTTGTAGAAATAAGTTAGTTGGTCAATCTTACGACGGCGCGGCAGTTATGTCTGGCGAGCCACGGTGGAGTACAAGCGAAAATTCGTGATGCATGTCCATATGGCAATGTTTGTCCCATGTTACGCTCATATATTAAATTTAGTACTGAGCCGTTCCCTTGAAAATATTCAGGAAATGAAAACGTTTTTTGGACACGTAAATAGTATCATCTTATCATATAGTAAATAGTAACATCTGCCTGTACAAGACTGAAGAGCCAGAAAGCTAGCCACAAATTGTAAGTAACTGGACTTCACGCACGGCTGCAGCCCCTGGTTTTTTTTTTTTTTTTTTTTTTTTTCCTTTTGTTTTGGCTCCGGCTTACCTTTTCTATTACGGCACCCTTCGCCACTGGCTCCCGTTATTTAAAGGGGATTATATTTCAAAAATTTTTTCCATGTAAAAGTCACTATCATATCCTTTTAGTCTAATTTAAATATCGCCATCTACGTATTCTTGCACATAGCATAATCAGCCTATAATGTTCCCACAGCTGGGACACAGCTCTCTTCTCTTCGAGACGGAGTGGGCTGTAATTATCTACCACGCGGGTCCAGTGCGGGTTGGTAGATGTCACATGTCTTCGAATTTTTGGTTCTAGGACATGCCGGTTTCCTCACGATGTTATCCTTCACCGTTTTGAGAGCAGTGGTGATGAAATTATTACAAAGTAAAGCGCCTGCCTGGGTTCGAACCACCCACGACCTACAACTAGTAAGTCGGGGCCATTACCACTGGGCCATCACAGCTCTCTATACTTACTCGCACTGCACGCCTTATTCACCATCCATCTTGCTGTACGTCCAGCCAAGGCCACGCATTGTACTTGCAGCAATTAATATTGTGTCGTGCATAATGCGTGGCCTAGGTGGGACATACAGCAAGATGGATACAATAGAAACCAGCTAGTAACAGATAAATAATAACAAATTCCGTAGAAAACCCGGTGGTGGCCCCTATGGTTATCATTCTACGAGTGCTGATCACCTAAAATTGCCTGAAACGAATGGCTCATCTCACTCAATAGCTCATCGTGTCTTACAGCATGATGAGGGTCGAGCAATGTTGTGGAAAACTATATAGGTACACGCTGATTAACACTGTGTTGTAACTGTGTTGAATGGAGCCTTGATGAACATTCGCAGCTCAATTAATAAAAACTTTAAAATTGCTGTTTAATAATTGTACAAAGTCATTTCATGTTTCCCCATCATTATTTGCTACGCAGAATATTCCGAAGCGTGAATTTAATATAAATGGAAATTCCGAACTGCAGTGCCAACGAGCGAAAAGCAAAAACGATGGACATGAAAAAAATATCCACGGGTCTTTCACAGTCTTTCGGGACTGCCGATAGAAGTGAAAACTAAGTAACTTTTTGATTGTTTTTCATTGGATACATATAGCCTTCGATGATTCTCGCGTTGATGTCTTTCGTTCGATACATATAGCTTTCAGTGACGATGACGCGAGATCCATGATTTTTGTTCATCCAAAAAGTGTTCAACGCGCCTAAAGAAGTTTTCACTTAAAAAAATAACGAGTGAGCCAACAGAAACTTACAGTAATTGCACATAATGTGCACTTGAAATCTGACATCTTGGCTGACAGTACCAACCTCTCGGAAAATGGGTTGGTACCATCTGACGGCGAACTCTAGCACCGCGCACGCTCATTGGTCAAATCAAATAGCGCGCGCTTCCCCGGCTTCCTGTTACACACTTCCGTCCCTTTTCACGAAATCACTCCCACAGATGCAGGAAAGGGAGAGGAAAGATGTTAGACATCAAAAATGCGCGTGCAGTACGGTACAAGTGAAACTATAGAAATAAAGCCAAAATTACATTATGAAGTTAGTGACAAAAAATTATAGGGTAACTTTTTCGTACAGTGTGCGGGAGGGAGGACTTTCTGGCGGGAGCGTCACTCGCCCGCGTAACTGAACTTTTTACAAATAAAAAACAACCGACTTCCAAAAAAGACACTACAAAGAAAAAAAAACTTAATTTTGGAAGTCGGTGTCTCTGGTTTCGAATTTTCTTTTTTTGCCATCGACTTCCGAAATTAAAGTTGTTTTTGACTATGTAGTGTCTTTTTTTATTTTTCACTTTTTTGTTGTGGTACCTACCCCACACAAATTCGAATACCAATACCTGCTATTTAAATAACAGTGACAGGAACTTATCATCATACCATCCACAAATGCTAAGTGGGAAAAAAATACTAAGTATTATTGACGCTATCTCAAAAACTACGCAAGCCAAGTAAATATTTATATGGGACCATCTATGACTTACCCAACAAAAAAAGAATTTTAATCGCGTAACAAACGAACAAAAAAAGCAACATACAGTCGAATTGAGAACCTCCTTTTTGAAGTAGATGAAAAATTCGCCCAATAATTTTATGTCATTTCACGTCACTAATTTCGTAATGTTATTTTGCAGAGATTTATTGTAAGACACAGACAGTTAGTTTAGTTAGTTATATCTTTCTCCTCTCTCATATAACGAAATCTGCCTAGACGTGACGCGTCCTTGAAAGAACATCGACTTCGTTGGCATACCTATACCGACCGCCATTATGAAAAAAACTGGTTTTGGCGGCCAGTGATGAAACAAGTGTCAATCGATAGAGTAAGTGATTGCAAACAAAAAATATTTAGTGATGAATATCGTAAGTGATATACTTCCTGAGATATTTAAAAAAAATATTACTGCTTTATTTTTTTTCTCATGTTTTAACTCAAATATCTCAGGAAGTATATCACTTACGATATTCATAACTAAATATTTTTTGTTTGCAATCACTTACTCTATCGATTGACACTTGTTTCATCACTGGCCGCCAAAACCAGTTTTTTTCCAAATGGCGGACGGTTAGGTATGCCAGGTCCCATACAAAAATGTCGGAACCCCTTTCACTCTCAATTCTCATCCAATTGTCGAATCACCGCCTAAGACATTTCAGTTCTATAAATAAGACAAAAACTTTGAAATCAAGTGGATGTAATTGAATCATTTATTTTGTCAAAGTTGTTAACGAACACGGAAGCTAATTGGCAGCTTGACCATCAAGACAAACAGCGGAGACGCTGCAGAGAATCTAAATCAGGGTTAGAGGGATCAGGGAAAAACGTCTTGATTACGGCTGAATTAAATTTAATTTGTCGCGCGAGGTGCTCCACCTCCTCTCGCTCTAATGAGTTCCCAACTTTCCCTCTTTGTGAGATTAAGCCCAAAAATTGTGAAAAACTTCAACGTCGCCCGGTCCCATGGCGGATGTTGTTTGACATACATAATATCTGGCGGCCTTGCCTGCCCCCGACAAGTTTTACGAGTACGTTCTTTCTACAGCTGTTTACTTAACTATGCTCGGTGGAATTAAAACTTAGAAGAAGTTTGTTTAGTTGAAGTGATTTCCTTAACTCACGCAACGAACGTTTTTTTGAATTTATGGATAGAGGCGTGTGTTTACTTTGTTTTTCATGAAATGTTAACTACTTTTTGTTTCGTTTCAGACATTTATAAACATCTCACACAAAAAATACACACACAAATATAATGAAATAGAAATTATCGTAACCGAAACTCAGATATTTTCCTTTTCAAAACCTTGCAATACCGTTCTCACGCATACTCAACCAAGTTAAATTAGGAAAGTCTGTGTCTGCCTAGCCATTTCCCAACTATGTTGAGGTCGACTTCTGTCGGTCGGCTGACCTCCACAACCCAGTAACTGGATAATACGATACCCCTTGGTAAGACTGGCTTTTGACTGAGTGTCAAAGATCAACCAATGACAACCGGGACCAACGGCTGAACGTGCTTGCCGAGGCATGGAGGAGTCTCGGTATGTAAAGATGGTTACCCATCTACGGACCAACCCCGGCAAGCTTAGCTTAACCCGATTGATCGACCCGTGCGGCTATTATTACCTATTACTTATATTTAATTCTAGCTGCGAGAAATTCATTTTTAGGGGTATGAGGAACAGGGTGTAAAGTTCACTCATCCACCATAGAAAAGGGAGGATCCTCCAACCAGACGGGTTGTTATGTCTGGCGGGCAACTGCCCATATGTTGATTTCGGATAGTCTTATCTATGTTTTTCGCTTGGTAAACTCTAACTGCGAGATGCAGGAATTGTGTGACGTCATGTCTTTACTGCGTAGTTCGTATGTCGCGGTGTAACCGCTACATCACTCCCCTCCGGAGACCGAAGGTCGATAGTGGTCTGAGTCTTGGATCTTGCGATGCTTCACAGTGCCAGCTGTGGTTCCAGTGAGTCGGAACCGGGTGCCGCTCAGTTCACAGTGGGTCGGAACTGTCTGCAGTGATTGCGGCGATGGTGATTGTGGTTCCAGTGAGTCGGAACCGGGTGCCGCACAGTTCACGGTGGGTCGGAACTGTTTGCGGTGATTGCGACGATTGTGGTGATTGCGGTGATTGAGGTGATTGCGGTGATTGAGGCGATTGCGGTGATTCCCCAGTGAGTCGAGGTGATGTGGCTGAGGGTGATGACCAGGAATGCGCGTTCGCTGCATGCTGGTGGTCAGGATACACGTTGAAGCCGTGGGTGCTGGCTGGCTGTGTGACTCGCCTCACGAAAGCTTGCGGGAGTGATGATGATGACGCCACACTGAAGTAGTTGCACGAAGGCTGCGTTGACGCGCGTTCTCGGGGTCACCAATTTAGGGGTATGAGGAACAGGGTGTAAAGTTCACTCATCCACCATAGAAAAGGGAGGATCCTCCAACCAGACGGGTTGTTATGTCTGGCGGGCAACTGCCCATATGTTGATTTCGGATAGTCTTATCTATGTTTTTCGCTTGGTAAACTCTAACTGCGAGATGCAGGAATTGTGTGACGTCATGTCTTTACTGCGTAGTTCGTATGTCGCGGTGTAACCGCTACACATTGAACCAGAACTGCGTCTGCTGCGCTCAATATTGTTAGAACAATAACTTTGAAAATACAGTTAAACTGACAAAATTTATAGCACGGACGCTGCCACAAATAAATATGGAAACATTCTCTGCAGATGACAACTGCGAAGTCAATGTATACTTAATTAAACACCAAGGCAAAATACATCGAGCTACAAGCTTTGTTTTAATATAAATCAGAAATGAGATCAACAAAATTACAACAGAATGTTTTAAAATCCTTCAAGCGAGGGAAATATTTAACGTAACTGGGAAATTTCATTAAGCTGGTACTAATTAAAGAGCAGTATTGTGGCTGAAAATTCGGCGGCAGAACGTAAATGTGGCTTGTACAAATTATATCTGCTAGTTAACATGTACATGAAACATGTACAGATATTGTTGCGAATTAGCGGTAAAATTATCCATTCTAATAAGAATAAATGGAGCTCCGTATATGAGTATTAAGTACTAAACTTGGGATAATCATTTATTACAAACTTACTTTGTAATGAAGTTGTTGAACTTTGCTAATCAATCAATTTTAATGAAAAACCGCACCCAACTTCTAGTTCTGGTGTTCTTAATAAAGCTATAAGGCCATAAAACGTCTGGATAAACCCGTATTTTGCTCGTTCGGTTTTTACGATGCGATCACCGTTCACAAGGGGAAGGTGAACGAATGATGTAACAGAAACTGAGCAAACAATAAGAAAAGAGCTCTATTTCGTATGGCGACGAAATATCGTCCCGGAATGCCGTAGATCCCGGTACAAATAATACTTTACCGGGGCATATCCTCACGTACCCTCGCAGGGCATCTTCGACAGGCTTGTCTAGTTAAGCCTCACATATTTACTGATATTGATACAGGGAACAACCCGCCAAGATGACAATTACTCGGCTCGATAGCCGAGTCGAATCTCACTGGATATGACATGATAAGCAATTTATACTCCTCTTTAGACATATAGCTGTGCAAGACTTTAATATTATGTTTTACCCAATAAAACAAAATATACAAAATAGACAAAATGACATACAAACAATCACAATCTGTCATTTTATCTATTCTTCCGTCGTTAAAACCCGTAGAAGACCCGTTTCTATGGTTGTCATGCTATGCATGCTGATAGCTCAATGACAGATAAACATACAATACGAGTATATACAGAACATGAACATATCTTTCGTAGCACCTTGGCTCTTGCCTACATTAAAACAATACCAACAAAAGATTCGCCTACGAGTCTCTTTGGCTACGCGCTACGCTAGCAGCTACGAGAGTGCTACGACGCGCTGGATTGCTATCACCTACAATGTATAAATTACTTTCAACGTTTACAAGTGTTATAAACTTTGACCCTCATGTAGTATGTGCGCTAAGTATACTACTCATTGTAACATAATGGCAATATTTATGGAGTGAAAAACAGTTACGGAATTTAGTTAGAAACTCATTTAGATGGTAGATTAAAAGTCAGTTAAGCCTAAATCACCCGTTGGCGCGAAACTGTTTGGGGTGCGAAAAAGTTATTTAGAGGTTTAAACCAAACACTAATTTGCGTGCGAACAGAGCAGTTTAGCAAACCGCATCGGCTATTAAATAAAGTAAACGACATTAATGGTGGACCTTTCTAGTGGCGATATATCTGTGGCACACGACAAAACCGCTGAATTTCCCAGGAGCGCTATCCACAACATACAGTGAAGAAGAATAACCGGAGTGAATGCAAAATGAAAATTATCATACAAATTCGCCATCTTATATGAACCAACGTATTACTGTCACAGTATAAGTATGCAAAAATATGTAAGGAGAACGCGGTTGTTTTTACGGGGCGGCGAAAATACGCGACTGAATATTGGCTACGTAATCGTGGGCGTAAATTTTCAGCACTTGTAATTTGCATCCGTAAAATAAATAATTGTGGGCCGTCTTTGTTGGGACTTCGATGTCTCCGGGGCTTTGTGCCGTTTGTCGCGGAATCTTCGGCTGATGTATGGAAATTGTGTTGAATATTTTTTTTGTATCCTTGTAAGCGTTGAGTTTGTTTGAAAGGGCTTTATGATTTTTGAAGCGCGTATTTCCGTAAATACGCGCTTCGTTGCCTTCGACAATAACCGACTTTTTTATGATTTTATACTGAAGATCACGTTTAGACGAGTAGTGTTAATGATTTGAAAAAAATATATGTTAAATAAGCACATTTTCTTAATACAATATTAATATTTTAGATTATATTTATATTACATAATGATATTAATTTGTAAAGTTAGGTCTAACGCGGATAAAAAACTGAGAATCACGCAAAATCTATTGAGCGTATTTTTCTGGAACCTTCAAGATTTTAAAGATAAATTAATTATTAATCTTTTAGTATTCTATTAAAATACCTTTTGTTTTAAGTATAATAAATTCATAATCCTGTCATCTTTAATTCTTTATTTAATTTAATTAAGTATTCATATTATAAGAATTTTCATATTGACAGTATTTTTAGACTAGGTATTAGGCTGCCTGTCCACTGGAGCGGAGTTTAGATTCTATTGGTTAATATTGGCACAACTCCGCTCCGCTCCTCTCCTCTCCGCTTCAGTGGACAGGCAGCCTTAAGCAGTTGTACTAAATGTTTGCATGCCTAATTTAAGGTACATTGTATGCGGATCTCTAATTATAAAACATCTGCATTTTTTTGTACCTACTTTCTATGCAAATATATAGTTATTCTATTCTACGTTACTCAGTGATAATATAGCATTCTAATGGTGAAAGAATTTTTGCAATCGGTCCAGTGTTTTTTGAGTTTATTCAATACAAACAAAAATAAAAATCTTATCTCTTCATAATATTAGTGTAGATAGCCTACATAAGGTTCAGAGCTCGACAATAATGCGTGTCTTCAAACCTGGCAATAAGCAGCGGTAATTTCGTTTAGTTCAAGAACCACTTTACAAATATCTACTTTAACAAAAATATGAATTAAACATAGGTACAAGTACAGGTTAATAAAGGCAGAGTACCCTTATTTAAATAGCCAAAGTGAGCAGAGCAGCCAGTGGCAGGTACCTGTGCAGCGTGCAGCATCGAATAAGCGATGAGGTCGAGTGCGACGACGCAGTCTCTTGACGCCGAGTGAGGGAAATGAACAGAAAACATCGATAGTTGCCGGCTCGCTGAGCACAGCAAACGTAATATCCAGCCCCGCGAATAAGCAGGTAGGTATACCTATTTTCTTTAAGGCGAAAGCGTCAGGGTAGCCCGTGAAATTCAAAATGTCAAGTTTTTTGTAATTTACAGTTCAGTATCAGGTTGTATGTTGATCTAAATATGATTCACGGCCGTATCAAATATTTATTTATAGAATTATAATCATAAAAATCATTAGAACAACTCTCTAAAGGACCCCGCACAAAATGTTTGCAAAAAGCCGTTCGGCCAATTTGGCTAAAATTTTGGTACAATATAGCCTGTAATATGCTGAGTAAATGTCTATAAGGGCGCAAAAAAAAATAATGGCCAGTTTTAAAGATATAGCCATTTTTATGTTGAAGTCAGGAAGATGATTTTTATGTTATAGTTGCTGCTAAAGAATAAACAAAAAGCAATCACATCAATCACAAGATGTTCCAATTCATATTAACTCTTTGTCTGTATACCCTGAAGGGGTAGGCAGAGGTGAAATACACACATTTCGCATAGTAGACAAGTCGTTCGGCCGTGCAAAGTTTCAACTTTAGGAAAATAATTATAGTCTGTAACCTTGTACTGAAAGTTTATTTGAACACCAGGTTAAATAATGACCAGTTTTCTGTAAAACTGTTTATTACAATATATGATATTAATTATTGCATTTCATTATCAATATTCTAGATCGCTAGCTAGTCACATTTCTTATTTCCAAATGAGTCAAAACAGGTAAATATGTAACAACGAGTTTACGACGTTGCCAAGTTTTAGGATGCACGCTCTTAAGTAAAAGCAATTATTAATGTGACTTTTTTAATTCATATGTACTTTCTGAGTTTATCTTGGACATTACTGATATCGGTGAAGGTAAAACATCGTGAGGAAACCTGGACTTATAGCTATATAAGTCCGAAATCGCCAACCCGTCTTGAGCAAGCGTGGTGATCAAGTAATGTGATTAATTAATACTCTATTTCTAAAAAAAGATTATAGTACCTACCTAGGCGAAACTACTACTATTATTATTATTATGTTTTTGACTATTCTCTGGACCCTGTGGTCCCAGACTTTTGGAAGGCGTACGAGGGGCCGAAACCAAGTCGCGCGTGGCCCGTTAGACGTTTTTAATTAAATGAGGCACCAACCGACTATTATCCCTGTAGATAATTATGTACTATGCAAGTGCACCCAAGGACAACCCCAGGTTGATGCGGGACTATTGCACGATAAGGAAACAAATATTACTGGTGACCTGAAACTATGGAAGGACTATGGCCCCTGCCTGATCAATGTTTTATATGTACACGGATAAAATGGCTGGGGGGGAGCCCCGAAAACTATCGCTAACACATACTTAGTGACGTAGCGACAAGGGGGCAACATATCCTGAGGAGCTTGAGGAGTGGATAGGTATTCCACGGCTTTCAGAACAATCCCAGAGCCCGGAAGATGGTCAAGATCCCTACGAGCACTTACTGGAATACTTCCTTACTCCGAGCACGTTTGCTCTTGCGAATCTCCACCCAAACCAAGAATGAGGCAAAAATTATTAAGGCAAGAATGAGGTGGGAGCTCTGTTCCTCGTCAGTGTTCACTCCAGCCGGTCAATAAAGCAAGCCAGAGATGAGGAACAATATTTCTCCCAGGAGATAGGGTTCGTGGGGTCGCTACTGCCCAACAGCTCGCCACATGCTGCCCTGCTGGCTTCTGTGTCTCTCTTGGTCTGGCTCCTCATTTTAGACACGCTCCGGCAAAGTAAACTCTACCGGCACAGACCTAGACTTTGGAGCGCGACCCACCACGACGTCAACGCAACGGAGAGATACGACGGTGGGGATATTATTATTATTTTAGTTTTACATCAGACTAGCAACCCGCCCCTGCTTCGTTCAGGTGCAATATGCTGATGTGGCAACATGTCAAAACATTGAGATACCTGTGCTCTGTGCTATAACGGGTGTCAAAAGAAAGACGCTAAACGAAGCCGACAGTTAATTGTACTCCCCGCAATTGTGAACATTTTTTTGTTCTAGACCGTACCTGGGAACCTTCTGGTTACGGAGATATTGAAGGCCAAAGGTCAAAAACCAAGTTTTCAATGTTATAACTTATACTTCGTGGCGTTACCCAATAGCATAATGTTATCCGTACGTTACATTGCGTGCTGCCGTAAACAGCTATGTTTCACACCAAAAGTCGTTTCCCAGTAATAATTTTTGCTTAATGTTACTTAGTTTGATGTACAGAATGTATAGATAGCGGCTATGTGATGAGTCATTTTACACCTAAGCTAAATATTAATGTATTATAGGTACCTACCTAGGAACACATACAACTCCCTCATAAATATATTAATATTCTATAAAATGAGGGTGAAATCCATTGTGGCCACAGTTAAAACAGACAGACATGAAAAGCGACTTTGTTTTTTATGTTGTATATTTATTGTAAAATCTCCAAATAAAAATACCCCATGGAAATAAAAAAGACTTTCAATGTAAGATCCCAAAGTTTCAGTAAAATCGGCCGAACGACTTGTCTACTATGCGAAATGTATGTATTACACCTCTGCCTACCCCTTCAGGGTATACAGACAAAGAGTTAATATGAATTGGAACATCTTGTGATTGATGTGATGGCTTTTTGTTTATTCTTTAGCAGCAACTATAACATAAAGATCATCTTCCTGACTTCAACATAAAAATGGCAATATCTCTAAAACTGGCCATAATTTTTTTTTGCGCCCATATAGACTTTTACTCAGCATATTACAGGCTATATTGTACCAAAATTTTTGCCAATTTGGCCGAACGGCTTTTTCCAAACATTTTGTGCGGGGTCCTTTAGGTAGGTATATTAATCTATTGAAAGACTATTCATGAAATCCTGACATTTGCGGCCAATTCTAACTTCTGAGGGGTTTCTAATTCTGTAAAACCTTTGTTACGGTCGCGAATCACATTTTAATCAACATACAACCTGACACTGACCTGGAAATTACAAAAAACGTAACAAAAGTTAAACTTCGCGAGCTACCTTAACCGTAGCGCATCCCCCATAACAAAATTGACAGGACGGGGCCCATAATAATTATTGTTTCAATTTATTTATTCCTAGCACCTGTATGTGTAGGTACATTATGGATTGTAATATAAATTAAAATTGAACATAAAGGTAGTACCTATAGTTATTAGTTAAAAGTTGTCCTCGGTCCGTCCTCCCTGAGAGATGCGATTTAATTATGTAACTAATATTTTGTAACATTACTAACATAATATAACTTAAAAGAGTGTCCATGTAGTTTCTTGTTCGTTCTTATCCATAGGAACTTACCTAACCTTTAATCTTAATCAGTGAGTTAGTAAATGAAATAAATTGTTTTGAATTTGAGACCGGAGAATTGTTGAGTTGTGAAGGTAGGACAAAGTCCTTAGACCTTTTTTTTTTTTTGTTCCGAGCTGGAATGTCCGCATGGATGTTAGCGATATTTCATATTTCCATACAGTAATATTGCCAAATTAATCAAAACAGCGAAATATTGAACGCTCTTAAGTACGAGTACCTACCTATGTTCAGTGGGGCCAGTGGTGTTTTAATGACCAGTACCCTAATTGCGTAACGCACGATCAATAAGAAATTGAAATGAATTGAAACAGATTGCTAGTCCATTGCTTCATAAGTTCGAAAAAAAAACCTGCTCAATTTTTTTTTCGAACTTACGAAGCAATGGACTCGCAATCAGTTATCCTATAGGTACCTAAAATAAGAAGCCAATGTCGGCATTTCAATCTGAAGATGCAGCTGTTGTGCCGAGATATTCATTCAGATACATTATTTAGCCAGTTAACTGTTAACTTATTCCAACTACTAAAGTAGTCAGGATTGCGTACCTAACTCATGAGGCCAACATTTAAAATAACATCGGCTATTCGCACGGTTGCTTCCGCCGTTCTGATCAATTAATTAGTCAGCGGGAGCCAAAATACGCTTGATAAAATACTCAACGACTTTAAACAGGATTCAGTACGCCTGCCTATTTTAGAACAACTCATTAATGTATGAAAATGTTAGTTGTTGGAGTTTAATAGGGTGTCTCAAGTGAAAGGTGTGCTTGAGGCGAGTGTAACGGTTTTTTAATGTTAGCGTAACGGTTAAGTTGGTAAAAGCAGTTACGAATAAAAAAGCTGCAAGTTTAAGGCTGCCTGTCCATTGAAGCGGAGCGAGGTAGCGGAGCGGAGCGAGCTAAATAAGCGGAACGGATCGAGGCAAAAGAGCGGAGCGGAGTTGCGGACAGTGGCTGTCCATTGATGCGGAGCGAGTCAGCAGAGCGGAGTTACGGACCGTGCGGTTCGAGGTAGCGGAGCGGAGGGACTGGGCAGAGCTAGGCCGAGTTTACGCGACGAGTAATTTGAACCGGCTGCAATACCTCGCGGCCAGTATTTTCCGCTTCCCCGCTCAGTTTCTCCGCTCCGCTTCCCAGTTTTTTATGAATTTTTAAACTAGTTCGCAAATCCCTGTCCACAGAAGCGAAGCGGAGATTTTATGCAATTCCATTGGTACTTCATATTGGCACAGGTCCGCTCCGCTCCTCTCCTCTCCGCTCCAGTGGACAGGCAGCCTAGAGGCTCTCTATCATACACAGCTATAGCGCTACAAGTTTCTTTTGGAATCTTATTTAATTTTCTCTTCATATCCAGAGTCATTTTTACTAGACTTCCAAATCCGGATTTGAAAATTAAATCCGGATTTTTTGAATAATAAGAAATTGTAACAAAAAAAGAACTATAATTTTTATTCTGTAATCTTTATTCAATGCACAAGCACAGCTCATTCAAAATTATCAATAAAATGTGCGTACAGACGCCAGCACATCAAAATACTACAATCTGTCAAATTTCTTTAATAGATTTTCAACTTTATCGCTAAGGAATAAGGTTCAATTTGATTGGGACAGATTGGAGTAGGTTGATGTGCTGTCTGTACCATTTTTTATTTTACTTTTCTGGTTTGATGTTATTCGTTAGAAGGTAATTTAATTGAATCGAGTAACTTTGTTGTTGTTTGAGTAATAACCAGTTACGATGATTTTTGGTGTCTAAATTAATAAATTATGTTTGGTTATATTGCATAGTAATTGGATAGCATAGTAGATGTTCATTTGTTTCAGTATAAACTGACCATGGATTTCAAAGAATACTCCAAAAAATCTGGCGATTCATCTAGTATATGGCTCATTTCTTAAGATCCTCAAATGGTTCAGAAGCAAAATGTAAACTAAGTCAACGGATTTTTAAGATTAGAGGCAGTACATCAACCTTGCATAATCACCTTATTTGTCATTCCATAATTCGGACTTCTATTACTGCTACGACAAGTAGCAGCAATGATGATGAAATACCTATTATCGAACGACAAAAAATTACTGATTATTACAAAAGTTAAGATTAAGTACACATAGCAGTAACAATAACACCTTAATTATGGCATTTAATGATGATTTTTTATATAATGCCAAATATCAAAAAAAAAAAAAATATCATTTCATTTCATTTTCATGTGCTTTTATTTAAATCCATTTACACAAATAAAAGGAACATCATAATAACAAACTAAATTTAATATGCGTAGATTTTTTGTTTTCATGAAAAATCCGTAAAATCCGGATTATCCGGATTATCCGGATTGGACCCAAAATCCGTTCTTAAAAATCCGGATTTTAAAACAGAACGGATTTGCATTCCCTAGTTGATGGTCCTAAAACTGATACCTACTTTGAATTACTTTGGTACAGAAAATCGATTTAATTCGATTTTTCGAGGACGCACGACGGCGACGCGGACTGCAATGAAAGCGGACGGATCGACTTCGAATATAGTCTCTATCGCGTATACCTACATACGATGAATTCGCATCCAGTGTGTGCGCTCTTATATTAATTACTTGAAGTATGTAAGTAATTGACTAAAAGACTACAAGAATATGACACGGTATCCGGTATTTCGTAACAAAATGATATTACTTTTTCTTTGAAAAGATCAAACTAATTTGTAAAGCGAGATACAAGGACCACGAAAACAATAAAAAAACAAAAGTAGTCGAAAAAAATATTTATTATAATAGAATATAAGCTGTCGTTACATAGTTAATACATTATTGTACTTGGCAGATCAACTTTATATGAACACGATAAAGTTAGAATTTAATATTATTGCTTTTACACCTAGCGAACAACGTAGATATTTTTCCTTATAATGTTTAGTAAGTACCAATTACTTATTATAGGTTAGAAGAAATGCAGTACATTTAATGCTGCAAAAAAAAAAGTGTGGCACTCGGGGACTGCCGCGGTAAAGCTATTGCATAGCATTTTTTATCAACTTATGCAATTGTAAAATATTTACCCGAATACAAGAAATAGCAATGGTGACATTGACAGGAACTGTTATTCATTATTTTAAAACTTGACACAACGTAATGGGAACATCAAACTAATAAAAAGGTTTTAATTTAACTATTAATAGTCAAGGATCATTCGTCTAAGTAAATTTGAACTTTGTTGTCAAGCAGTTAAACATAATTTTCAATACAAAACACTCTCCTTAGGTATTTTCGTTACGGAATTTCTGGATTAGGTCTCCACGCTCAAGGCCCGCGATAGAAGCTATGCAATAGCTTAAAAATTGTGATCATCATCGAGTAATAATACCAGCTTATTATTGTCGCTAATTACTGCAGGATATTGATAAATCCATTGCTTCATAATTGAAAAATTCGTCCACTCAACGTTAATAACGCAATTAACGTGGTTGTACTGTCAAAAAGAAACCCATTGCGATCAATTGGCATTTTATGTGTGTTGTGTGTACCCCACAGTACTTTAGAAAAAAAAAAATGCTTTTTGCTTTTTTGAGATGCATTCAAAATACATGCAAAAAAATAGAAGCAAGGTTGACATCTGTATTGTTCGATATTTTTGTACAATTTTAATAATAATATAAAATTCGAGTTCCTGCATTTCCTCTGCCCAATATCTAAAAAACTATAATAACAGTGTTACGTTTAATAAATGCAAATATACGTTAATAATAAACATATAAAAATAATAAAAATATTTCAATGTAATCAAATTTCGTAAATATTCTAGGATCATGTAAATTGAATTATTTTTCACTGGAAACTTTGGTTTAGTTATTAGAAATTAAGATACTTAAAATCTAAGTTATTTGATAAAACTATTAATGCCAAACATAGAGATTCTAAAATTATATGGCTAAAAAGTCCATTCAATATAAAAAGTTACACTGTGCACTGTATGCAAAAGCAACTTGCATCTCTATGGAAGTTAAAAATACATGCGTTTCTTTTATAATCTGTGCTAAAGTGTTACCAGCCTCAAAATATTTATATCACATATCTACTTCTCTACTTGAACATTCTTGTTTTTACTCATAAAAATTGTTTCTTGACTTTCTTTAACTATTTTAGCTGCTTAGTACATGTTATTATATGATTGGTTTGTAAAACTCTTTCAGGAAGAAAAGGACTAATGTCGATTCTAACCAGACGTAAAAATTAATCTTGTATTGATAAAAACTCAATAACATTGGCAACACTCAGTGCATCGTTTGATTTTTCTCAATACTTTTTTTCTTAGAATGGAAGACTTCGAAATAGCTGAGATTTACATCAACACTTAACTTTAAACAACGTTTCTTAGCAACACAGCTTCTTAATTTAAAATTCATCATGGCGGGCGAGTGCTTCGCCGAAGTCAGTTGCTTGCGAGCCGACAAAGAGGTCGTATTTGTCAAGAATCTCTGTTTTTGTGAGTTTTTCGTCGGCATCCGTGTCTGCTTCGAAGACTAGGTGTCTTGCTTCTGCTTCGGCGTGGTCAAATTCCGGGGGTGCGATCCAGTCTTTGACTTCGTTCTCGTCCATGAAGCCGGATTTGTCTGTATCTCTGTTGAAAAATGTGGTGTTTAGTCCAAATGTCATTGTAACCAATTGATAATAACCTATTTGCGTGCGACGAATTTTGATTTTGGTCATTTAGGGCCCCAATCATAACATATCGGAAAAACAATAATATCAGAAAAACCTAAGAAGAAGAATTCTATTTCAAGTCTAGACGTCTTGTAATGTCTTGCCTTTTTACCCGACTGCCCCAGAAGGAGGGTAATGTTTTTCGAGAGTATATATTACGTATGTATGTATAGTTTTAGTTTTCAATATGGTATAGTCTAACGTAATCAATCTTATCTGAACTCTTATCAAGTAGCTCTTAAACGTAGAAAATCAATTAAAAAATAATGAGTTAGGTAATTGTTGCCTATACTACACAGATGCACACAAATCTCGTATTACTAAGCCTTTCTAGCAATATTCGACCAACATCTGACCATCATTACGACAGCCCTTATTTTCTTACATAATCAGCCTATAATGTTCCCACTGCTGGGACACAGGCCACATCTCTTCAATAAGGAGTGGCCTGTTATCTACCACGCGGGCCCAGTGCGGGTTGGTAGATGTCCTATGTCTTTGAATTTTTGGTTGGACATGCCAGTTACCTCACGATGTTTTCCTGCACTTATTGATGTGGTGCTGAAATTATTTACACAAAGTAGAGCGCTTGCTTGGTTTCGAACCCACGAACTACAACTCATAAGTCGGGGCCGTTACCACTGGGCCACCACTGCTCCCTCTATTTTCTTACGAGTTCGATAAAGTAGGGGCTCGTGGCTAAATAATAACAGCCGCACAGGTCGATCGAAAGGTTAAACTACGCTTGCCTCGGTAGGTTCGTGGATGGGTGACCATCCATTACATATCGAGACCCCTCCGTACCTCGGCAAGCACGTTAAGCCGTTGTTACTTGTTCGCGACTGTTTTTCGTAGATCTTTGACAGTCGTTTCAGGTAGAAGAAGAAGTCCAAGTCTGTCTGAAAACCAGTCGTACTAAGGGGTATCGTGTTACCCAGTAACTGGGCTGTGGAGGTCAGATAGGCAGTCGCTTTACGTAGAATACTGGTATTTAGCTGCATCCGGTTAGACTGGAAGCAGATCCCAACATCATACGGAAAAGGCTAGGCAGAATGATTGAGTTCGACAAAATATCTTCGAAACTCAGACCAAATAAAAATCAAGTCACGTTGCTGTCAACAGTGACCTGAGGCCGGTTTCGTAAACATTTGTGTGCACTTAGTGAGGTGTAGTTTGATTGTAAATGGTTGTAAATGTGTGCGTGTGAGCGTGTATGCACAGAGTGGAGGTGTAGTTCTGGCATACGTCACTGTATTGTTTGCTTACGTGCAAAAGTGCGATAAAAAGAGCCATAAGAAGAGTGGCATGTAAAACAGCTATTCAATGTCACCATAAATAGGGCAATAGGAATGCATGACGAGTGACGACTAACTGGCCGTTCGTATTGTTCAGTGTCAATACATTCAATAGAGCTAAATTGATATTATTGTGGTAGCGGTGGCCGAGTGACGCCTGCTTATTGACATGATTTGTGTATCAATGTGACTGATTGGGATATTGCGAAAGAGCAATGAACTAGAAATATTGGGTTTTTTGGAAAAATGCAAATAGGGAGGATTTTTAAAAGATATTTTTTCTTTTTTTTCTTTTTTACGTAACCTAAAGTTTGCTAAATATTGTGCGGTGGTACGGGAACCATTTGTCCGAGTCCAACTCGCACTTGGCCGAATTTTGAAATAGTTCCGACGTCCAAAAACAATCCGAAATTGTTGGGGTTTTTCGTGTGTTCAATGCGATATCACCGGAACACTGCCTATTTGACGGAGAAAAACGTATTCAGTGTGCGCACTCAATTCGTACGGCCATGGTAGTACGTGTACGCACGAGTGAAATTCGTACGTAAACGCATCCATAGTGCGGGCGGTCTTACAGCATGGGGTTCACAGTCGAAACAGTAACAGTAACTGACCTGTACCCATGGAACTGCTCCCTCTCCTGCTTCACCCAGTCAGGCTCGTCTTCATCCTCGCCGTCCTCAGGCTTGTACATGTCGCCGATGTACTCGTCCAAGGACACCTTGCCGTCCTGTAATATTGAGTAAAAACTTCAATTTTATATGATCGGGAGTTAGTAATACTAGGTGTAGATTCTTTTTGTAAAGATGATGAACGCAAGTTAAGTATTTACTACTAGCTAGTAGATTTTTCTAGATTAAAGGTAACCTATGTCCTTATCTGTCCCTTTATTTTTCTTTTTTTTTGGGAAATCATCAAATAACTTCTCCCGCGCTGGGCGGAGCGAGAGGGCGTGACAGCTATTTGCGACTTAGCCCACTTTCAGAATAAACGCTTTTAAAAGCAGCATATTTGAATACAAGGTTTCTTATGAGGTTTCTTAGAATTACCTATTCTATGAATACCAATTCTATGAATATTTACATAATAAGCCAATTAATGTTCCGACTGCTGGGACACAGGCCTCCTCACTGTGAGAGGGCGTGAGCTGTTATCTACCACGCGGGCCCAGTGCAGGTTGGTAGTGGTCACATGTCTTCGAATTTTTGGTTCTAAGAGAAGCCGGTTTCCTCACGATGTTTTCCTTCACCGTTTTGAGAGCAGTGGTGATGAAATTATTTACATAAAGTAAAGCGCCTGCTTGGGTTTGAACCCACGACCTGCAACTCGTAAGTCGGGGCCGTTACCACTGGGCCACCACTGCTCTCATGAAGATTTATCATGTTGTTATTACCTTATCTTTATCGATGTCCTCCATAGTTTCGAGTACGATGACGTCCCTCATTTCAGAGTGGTCCTCCGGGTGAAGGAATGCAGCGAACTCCGTGCGGTTCAACGCATCATTTTGGTCAGCATCTGAAGATGAAAACATCTATTTAAGGCGGTACCCCGAGCAAAACCTAGTTATTCAGAGGTTATTTACTCATTAATTAACAGAAATAAACTAAGCACATTATTAATGTTCGATATCCTATTATCACATTGCAGGTTCTTATTTGTTTTTATGTGTTATAAAACATTTAAAATCTCCTTGTAAAAAAATTACTAAAATTATTGATAGCATGCATCTTTTACTAAAGGTGACGTTCTATTTATTTGAGGATTACAATAATGGATAGATAATTATAAAACCGAAATAAAATTCACGTATAACTTTATTTCAAAAGATCCATTCCAAAAATTGTGTGAATTCGGCGAGCACAGAGAGAGAGACAGACCGGGACAAAGCGGCGGGAAAGACCGAACGCTCAAGGGCGCTCGCCAAGGGTAGGGCCGCTGACAGACAAGCCGGACCTAAACGCAAGGTATATAAACTTGAAATTTTGCACAAGAGTTCCTTATACTTATCGCTCTTCGGCAAAAAGGGGATGTCAGAACTAAAAAACATTGGGATATTTTATTATTTCTGCTACATAAACGATTTTTTAGACTTAGCGTAATTGCTAAGCCTAAAAACGATGGAGCCAGAAAGGTGTGACTTCATGCTTCGTCGCACTCTTACCGCTGCTTTTAAACCATCATAGCCAAAAATTGCTCTTTTGAATTATGTCAAGCTTCTCGCAAATAATCATAATCATAAATCTTTATTTATCTCATCATATTGTTACAGGCACTGGTTAATAAAATGCACTATATAGAGAAAGGTGTCTGAGGTAGGAAGATCCTGAGTTACAGATCACCCGGCTCTCTTATACAGGACATGTTAATTTACAAACATATATTAATGGTATATCAAAATTTTGAAAAACCTAACAAAATTAAAACAAAATCAAAGAAAGAAAAGAAAATCAGAGAAAAGCAAGTTTTAAACATAAAATTTTAAGGTAAATAGAAATTATGTACCTATATTATTATTTAATAATACATACTTAGGTATCTAAATGAATCGGCGGCAGTGACCTCTCGCGTCCGGCCCTGGTCCAGGCCATGGTGCGGAGCGAGAGGGCATGGCAAGCCGTCACCTCCTTCTGCGAAGCAGTAATGCTCGCGAAGGAGGAGGCGGAGCGCGAGAGGGAGTGGCAGAGGCCGCGCCCTACCAGCCCTAGCCGCCGCCGCCGTAGGAGACTTCCCGGGCGTCGGGAATTGATAGCCGATTTCCGGCCACCGTAGGCGCGGGCCTGCGGACGGAGAGCAGAGGGCAGCTCGCCGTCCGATAAGGACCAGGCCCGGGTCGACGGCGCGTCGTGTTCCACGCGCGCCTCAAAGAGATGTCAGCAAAACTGACGGGGTCCGTTAGGGCCGATGCCTGCCGGGGTTGCGGGTAGTCCCAAGGGGAAACCGTGGCCCCTGGCATGGCAAGGGAAGGAACACGGGTGGGTTAAAAAAAAAAAAAAAAAAAAAAAAAAAAAAAAAAAAGGTATCTAAATGAACGATATATCGAAGGTGAGCAATAAAGCAGGAATTTTTTAAAATTCACCCCCTAGAGGGGTTCAATAGAGTTAGCGAGCGCATCGCTTGTACTCATATAATTATGATTGGAATTATCCGTTATAACTAAAGAAGAGACCAAGAACAATAAATATTTTGGAGAAGACAAAAAACACATTCGAATAATGAATATAATTATTTCATGTTTACGACATATGAGTTAGCCTGAGCAAAGAGAGTTATTCTATTCTACTAACTTAGGTACTTAGTATAATCGCTACAAACTATAAAGATTTCAGATCTATTACCCTTCGTTATACTACTGCACATAAACTTATGATTACCGTACAGAAGGTAACAATCACAATTGCGATTCCTAGTTTGCCGCCTACAGTACCAACAATGACCTATTTCCTTCAATTGACGTATAACTTCCAATAGAACAATAAGCAGGTCATATAATAGATAGGTAGGTATGTACGTACTTCAACGTCTGCTACACGGTCGCCAACCGCGTCCCGAAAAAGGTGACCGCGGTGGTTTACAACCGTGTAGAACTGTAGATGATGGTTTACCACCAAATTTTGTTTGACCTTCCAATGACTACGACAACGACGACTAATAAAAGAGGTTGAGTCGGCGACCGACCATCTAAACGGGGCGGTTGCCAACCGCGAGTACGTCAGTCGCTCGCTGACAATCGTCGCGCGATTCACACGTGTTACGAGCGCAAGTTTTACCATGTATTAAAAAGTGAAAAATGGCGGAAGAAAAATACTACTGAGTTGATCGAGCCGTACAGACCTACCCTGTCTGTGAGATCTCAGCTGCGAACAGTTCAAAGACAACAATAAAAAACGCCTAGCTTGGGAGATTTTAGTTTAAATGGAAAACAATTGATCCAAAGGCCAATGACGGATCGGTCAAAAAAATTCTCCATGACGTCTTTACTCCTCGAATATCTCGACAGAATGGCATGTTGAAAACCATGTAGTGGAAACAGTTCTGCCGGTCGCCAACCAAGGTCACCTCTGTCGGAGACGCGGTTGGCAACCGTGTAGCAGGCACTTCGCGCAGCGCGTAGCATGAACAACATAGACATAATGTGGTTACTGAGTATGAGTAACCACAAGAAAAACTGAACTGAGCTGATTGACTGATAAACGGATAGGTAATTTCAAAAGTAAAAAAAAAGAAAAGAAAAGTCCTGAAGACCGTGAAAAAGCGATCTTTGGCAGCAGTTTATTTATGCCAGTCATACACGTAACGATTTGCTTGCGCAAACTTAGGCTTGCGCAAATCTAAATTGCCGGGTTTTCAAAGAAATTTGCGCAAATTTCTTCCCACACGTAACGATTTGCTTGAGCAAGCCTAAATTTGCGCGAGCAAATGAGTTACGTATGTGGCTAGCATCCGGCCTTTTAGTCGCGTTTTTCCGCTTAGATTTGCTTTCTTTTGGCCTCGCAAAAGACGTTGTTATATTTAATTCGTATTATTATCTTCCCGTGCGACTCCTATCTTTCTCTCGCTCTACTTTTTATGTCAAGGTCACCTAGCATAATAACTTACCAGCATAAGTCCACCTCCTACGATCCCTCTTCAGCAGGCTGGTGTAAGTGAAACCTTCGCTGTTTGGCAGCTTGAGTTCCTTCGGGTCCATCTCCTCCATAAACCCGTACACGTTCTTTCTGTATGCCTACAAAATAAAACATTTTGTTAATAGAACATTTGTTTCGTAATTAAAATGAATTTCGCCGTTGGTATGCAACATTAAATACTTT
Organism: Conistra vaccinii; assembly: GCA_948150665.1. Lineage (NCBI taxonomy): Eukaryota > Metazoa > Arthropoda > Insecta > Lepidoptera > Noctuidae > Conistra > Conistra vaccinii. Next base: position 4,755,317 of record OX411324.1, read on the forward strand.
AACTGAATGGGTAATGGGTAACGATACGTCCCGTTTTTAACGGGACCGTCCCTTTTTTTGGTTCTTCTGGAAAAAAACCTGGGGACGCAAAATTGTCCCGTTTTCAGAAACTGTCGTTGGGTGGAAGTATTTAAACTTATACACCTATACACCAACAACCTTAACCATGAAAACTTTTGTATTTTAATTAAATATATTTTATATCTGCCCCGGCACAAATGCACCAATAGAAAGAGTCTTTAATGAATAAATTATGGTCAACTGAGAGAACCCAGATACAGGTTCCGGTCTTATGGCATTGTTTATAACTAAGATGTTTACTTATTCTTACTTAAAGTCATCACCAGCTGTATTAAAACAAATTTGCTCTGCTGACAAATCACTACATAGTATAAAACAAAGTCGCTTCCCGCTATCTGTCCCTATGTATGCTTATTAGATCTTTAAAACTACGCAACAGATTTTGATGCGGTTTTTTTTATGCGATAGAGTGTTTCAAGAGGAAGGTTTATATGTATAATACATACATACTATAGTACAGAAAAAGCCCACGCGGGCGAAGCCGCTGGCAGCAGCTGGTATAATATAAAACTAACAAAAAAAAATCTTGCTTAACTTTGCAAATACGTAATAAATAAATAACTTAGATAAATTTTTAAAAAATGAGTTTTTTTTATTAATTCATTTTTTATATGGCTGGTATTGTCAACATTGAGTTTCCATTATGAATCGGCTCAACTAACTGCGATAAATAAACCGATGTCCCGTTTTGAGTCAACAAATTAATGGTCACGTTAGTCATGTGTGGCTTATGGCGTTGACAGATAAAATAGGCGTACGTTAAAATAGCGACATGATAAAACTTGTGGTCGATACAGCGATATGCTCTCTAGTTATCATATTGAAACACTCATCAACACCGGAGTTGCTTTAAAGTTGAATATAATTTGTTATCTAATTGCTTTATCGCCGATCTACGCTGACCTTAAAAAGCATGCTGTATTTTCTACAAATTAATTAATTTGACAATCTCCTCACCTCCCAAGCAATAACATCATCATTGTTAGGGTTATGCTGTCTCCAGTGACGGTCAACATCCTCAGTGATGTACCGCTTCTGGGTGTATCTGATCCAATCCTTCAGTTCCACTAGCGTCACAAAGCCGTCCTTGTCTCCGTCGATCTTGTCCACGATTATTCTAGAAAGAATTAATCAAATTAATCACTGTCGCGCTTGATAATGAGGTCAGTGAACTGTGATAGATGAAGTTTTTATGTACTTCATTATAACGTAAGATGCTCTGTGTATGTGTAATATAATGAATTATTACTACTGTGTGTGAATGCACATTCCTGACCAGTTTCTGTCTATTATTACCAGATGCACTCAAATTACATTTTGATATAGATTATTGCAAGACAGTAATTATTCAAAGTGTTTTTTTTAATGCGAGTATCTTTTACTTATTAGTAATTTACTAAGAATTTAAGACGCCAATATGTGCCAGTGGTATTGACTGTTTAGCTTGCGTGTTCTGGGCTGAGCTCACGCAACACGTCGTACGTCCAGCCAGTAATAGGACTCGCCCATCAAGGAGCGCTGTCCGAAATTAAAAGCATTGTTAGTTATACTATACATAAATCAAAAGGTATTTTAATAAAAAAACGTATACTAAAAGATATATAATTAAATTATCTTTAAAATGGTGAAGGTTTCAGAAAAATACGCTTGATAGTTTTTGCGTGATAGTCTTTTATCTGCGTTAGACATAACTTTACAAATTAATTACAATAATAATATGTAATATAAACATAATCTAAAATATTCACAGATTCAATTATTAAGAAAATGCTCTTATTTAACAAACATATATTTTTTCCAAATCATTAACACAACTTGTTTAGACGTGATCTTCATGTATGAATGATTTTATACAAGTAAAATCATTAACGCCGGTAGCACATCTCCGAGGCGAAACCGTAGCATCGAAACCGCAGTAGTTCAATTCAACTGCCTCGCGTCATGTTCCGCTACCCGAAATTCGAGTAGCGGAACATGACGCGAGTCAGTTGAATTGAACTACTGCGATTTTGCTGCTTCGGTTTCGCGGCGGAGGTGCTACTGGGGTGAAAGTCGCTTAGTATCGCCTAACATAAGATCATGCATGTAATCCCCTGACAGTTCGAATTTACTTTTACTCAACAAAATTTGAACGTACTTATAATGTAGAATGACCTCATGCACCACCTTATTTAAAAGTTCTTTCTACAAATTAGGCCAGGCATAAAACAGATTTGAGGCACATTAATCAACATACATATAAAACTTACTCAGTACCTACGTATTGTTAATTACAAACTTCATGTTACTACGTAAATTGAAAACTGATAACAGAATATCTAACTAATTCATTAGAAAATTAAATTGCATGGAGAAATTACACATGATTATAAACTAATCAAATCTGCATGAGAAAACACATTAAAAAAATATTCATGAAAACTTAAATGAAAGTCTTAAAGTATAACCCTTCCAGCACGCGTAGCATGACCACCGTAGAAACAAGTTTAGTCAACGGAAGAATAGACAAAATGACAGTTAAACAATCAGAAATCTGTCATTTTGTCTATTCTTCCGTAAACAAAACCCGTTTCTACGGCGGTCATGCTACGCGTGCAGCTGTAGATAAAATCCCTAAAAAATCTTTTATCTCTTCTTATTCATGGCAGATAAATATTTGACTAAATAAAAGATAACATGAAACACCAATTTACTCATTCGGATTTTATGTAGGCATGCATGATAGGTACGATAATCTTTGTTTTAAAAATAACTAGACTGTATACACAGATGGTCTGAACTGTTATCTGCTAGTTTAACCAACCTACTTTATGTAGGCGAGATCATTGACACACTGAGATAATCTCAAGATGCAGGAAATTGGAAGATCTGCTGTCTAACTAAAACTAGAATGTTTTAAATGAGATCATTTGGGTTTTGTAGATATTTGATGCATATAGTGGAAGATACAATACTTGGCTTTGGTTGATTATTGGCACTTGACTAATCGGTTGATGGACACTGACCGAGACACAATAGAAGTTTTGTTAATATGCCGATGGGTGTTGTATCACTACAAATTGTTAAGCATGTGGTGCCGTGGTTTGTGGTGTCTTTTTTATTATTTGGATAGCTTGCAGTGTCACAATATTCAGATGATAATATCATGGCAATAACAACTAAATGTGTGTAAAGTGTATAAATGTCCACACAAACTGTGACAGAACAACAGGTTACTTGTGCCTCATAACATACACATTACTTAGGTACTGCTACATAATAATATGCACAAAATTTATGTGAGAATAGGATGATAATGGATGGATAGTGGTAAAAAATAATCAAATTAAACAATATTCACCACTGCAATAGCAGAATATTCACCACTGGGCTAAATTTGGTAGTAATATTATTCACAAAGACCAGAATATAGAAAAAATGGGAAATAAGGTAACTTATTTCAACTCACCCCAATCTCCTTTTGCTCTCTTCGGGAGGCAGCTGATCAAATGTCTTTGCCTGATCTTCCCCCAAAAAGGCATCATGGTCAAACTGCTTGTTATGGTGTTCGTTCGTAAAATGTTCCGACTCCGAGAGACGGTCCATAAGCCGCTTTGTTTCTTCAGGAGTCGGCACGCCGGCAAATACTGCCGAAACGGCCAATGCAACGAACAGTGTCCTCAGCATTTCGATCTATAAAAAATACAATACAATAAAAACTTACGTTTTCTAATTGAAACACATTATAATTTACAAATCTAATAATGTTCCCTTTAATTATACAATTTGTAATCATTGAACTAATTAAATTACCTTCTTCAATAAAAGTTAACTCTAAAATACTTACCCGTTGGATACCGCCACGTCAACACGACCACGTAAACTTCCTCGTTCCCGCAAAGATAACACAATCGGGATGAATCGGAACTGAAATCTGAATCGCGGGATCTGAGCGAGCCGGCCGGACGGGAGGAAGCACAAACAAAACGCGAGCGACGAATCGACGATTGCGACCTCGACGAAGGATGCTGTTTGCTGTGCTTTAGGTGCGTTCCAAAATCTAATAAAAACTGTCAATGTCAATACACAGACAGTTTTTTAGGAAGGCGTCGTTGAATTACGCAAAATCTTGTTAGTATTCTTATAAAATCGTCTTTTTTTCCTTTATAATCAAATGTAAGGGAATTTGACATTATTTGAACTATTAATTTCACAAACTAATAGCTATTGTATTTAGTTGAATTTAGTTTTAGGACGGAACTGTCGATTTTGATAAAGAAAGAATAGTGTTGCCAACAAATAAACGTTCGGCTTCTGTTCGCATAATTACTCGAATTTGACTCGAATAAACAACATCGACCGACTAGCGAAACATGGTTGAAATCTCTATTTCCTGTCAATGTTCTATACATACAGAATTTGAATTATACACTACCACAACTAGACAACCCACAGACCACTGTTCTTCAGCCATACAACCGATCATGAACGGATGTACCTATATATGGCTAAGTAGAACCTCGCAGCCTGACAGCCTCGCTGGACAACTTCTTTGTTCAAGTTTTGGATTCGATGTCTATATCACTCACTACACTGTTACTTTGTTATCGAACAGAACAGTGAAATAGAGTTTTTAATATTCGGAATAGCGTTATATTCGGCAGTTGTGTGTGAATGGAGCGCTTATCCTAAAAGTTTTCAACTTCGCAAATAGCTGTCAAATATTTACCTGTTTTGACTATTTTAGCAATATTTCAAAACAGTGGAATATTTGACATCTATTTACAACGTTGCCCACTTTCAGAATATTTATTTATTTATTTATTTAACACTTTAACTCCTATACGCACACAAATGTACAGACGCCAGCACATCAAGTTACTACAATCTGTCAAATTTCTTTAATAGATTTTCAACTCTATCGCTCAAGAATAAGGTTCAATGTTGATTGGGAAAATTTGACAGATTGGAGTAGGTTGATGTGCTGGCGTCTGTACAGAGGCGGACTTAATGCCATAGGCATTTTCTACCAGTCAACCTTTGGGTGATGCAGAGACAAACAGTGGTAGGTGCAATATCGAAAATTGTGGAATAAATATTTAATTAAATCTAAGGATATACATATACCTATCAAAACTATATATATAATATACCTAAAATATACATAAATATAATAATACATAAATACACGAATATACTTAAAACAAATAAGACAAACAATGGGAAAAATATTACCGTTGTGATGATACTGCCAGCTTCTTACGAGTGTGCTCGCGAACTTTAACTTTAAAGGATAATCGGTTGGTTGCCATCCTGATTTCTTGGGGGAGCGCATTCCACAGAGAGATAGATTGAACGAAGAAGGAAGAGTGAATGAAGTCAGTGCGGTGAGTGGGACATAGTAGAAGACGATTGTGTGATGAACGTAGAGTTCTATTGTGGTTTGCGCAAATGTACTGAAAGTGGGGGGCTAGATAACTAGGAGAAGAGGAAGAGTCAAGAAATGAAAACAAGGTAGTCAATGCCCTTTGCTCTCTGCGCTGGCGTATGGGCAACCACTTTAGAAGCGACCGATGCGCAGAGACATGATCATATTTACTTAGATTGAAAACGAATCGAATGCAATTATTGAGAAGACGGTCAAGTTTGTCGAGGAGATCTGCATTCAGGTCATAATAGCACACATCACCATAATCGATGATAGGGAAAATTAAGGACTGCACAAACATTGCCTTGGTACTTGATGGTAATAAATTTTTTAGTCGGTACAGAGTCCGCAGCGTTCCAGTAACCTTCTGGCTGACCCTAGCAACTTGACTACGCCAGTTCAGGGTAGCATCGATGTGCAAGCCTAGATCCTTTACGTCAGTGCTAAATGGAACGATCGTACCATTGTAGAGAACTGGTGGCAAAGTTGAACCATCCACCTTACTAATACTACGAGGACTCCCAACTATGATCGCCTGACACTTATTAGGGTTTACTGCAATACATCTATCAGACCAAGATTTTATGGCTGCCAAGTCCCTATTTAACTTGTCGATAGCATCAGGTATATCATCAACCCTCCCTTGATAGTACAACTGCAAGTCGTCTGCATACAGATGATACGCACACTGAAGCTCGGAAGTTATAAGATTAATAAAAATAGAGAACAGAAGAGGAGAAAGAATACCGCCTTGAAGAACGCCAGCTTCCAAGTCACACCAACAGGAAGAAGAATCCCCAACATGAATGGACTGCTGACGTTCCTGAAGGTAAGAGGAGAACCATTCCAGTGTTTCGGGAGAGACCATAACATAGGACAGGATAGCTAACAGGATGTCGTGACTGACGGCATTAAAGGCATTCGAGAAATCAACCAACACTAGAACAGTAACTTTAGTGTCTTCCAGTCCTGCCCTTATATCGCCAGTCACTTTAAGGAGGGCGGAAACAGTGCTGTGCCCAGGCCTGAACCCAGATTGAAGAGGGCTAATTAGTGAGTTACGATGAATAAAATTGGAGAATTGTTTGTGGACACAGGCCTCGAGCACTTTGGATAGGAAGGGAAGTATAGAAATTGGACGGAAGTCAGTAGGAAGAGAGGGATTAGATACCTTAGGTAGTGGTCGAACATACGCTTTGCGCCACAGGGAACACAGAACAGAATCACAGAATAGACGCTATAAAACGTTTACCAAACGCCGAAATCTGTACCTACCGCTTCTATGTCGACCACTGCCAACCACTGCGAATGTGACTGATGTCAATAGAGTGTCCCAACCTCTGAGGTCCCAACAAACAATAGAGTGTCAATAGTGTGTGTGTGATTTCCCTCACAGAACATTATTATTATACAGGTGACCCTCCCCTGGGGCTGGGAAGTACTCTAAATGCTGCAGATAGCAAATTTTACTCAAAGGAAACTTTCCTTTATTTTAAAAAAGAAACAAATCTGCATTAAAAGATTTTCGAAAATTCGCTTGCCACACTCGGGAATCGAACCGGCTAAAATCCGAAAAAATAACAGCCTGTACTTTTAAAGCATCAATCGATTTTTGGTAAATTTGATTCATAACATATCTTCATAAAAAATACATATTTTTTTATTGGTAATCTGATGGACTTTATTTATGTTACAGAGATTTTATCCCTATTTTATTGATCCTATCGATTGAAGCAATAAAAGTATGATATGATAATATGAGTTGGATTCCCCAGTGTGGCAAGCGAATTATCGAAAATCTTTGAGTGTAGACGTGTATAAAAAAATAAAGTAATGTTTTCTTTGAGTAAAATTTGCTACCTCCAGGATAGCATATCTTTTCCTCTAGTTAGGTTAAAAAATTCCACCTTGTATACTCTACTATTTCCCTCCAACTGAATTGATGTGATGAGAGAAAATAATATGTCGCATTTTGATGACAAATATGATATCAAAAGATGAAAATTATTGTAGGTATATTGTATTTTTATCCTATGAAAACCATTAGTTACGAAGTACAATCTCGATTCCTCTAGCAAAATCGATCTATTATACTCTTTGATATTGACTGCTGTTTTTTTTACTACTCTACTCTCTAATCTGTGCTTGTCTGTGGTTATGTCATAATCGTAACTGTTGTGCTTATTTTGCCCATTTCCAAAAGAAATTCCAATTATGTTTCCAGAAATAAGTGCAGCGCATTTGTGAATTAACAATAGTCGGCCGTGACAACCGTATATTCAGTCTATAAGTTGCTAAAACAGGATTGCAAATGTCAATATGTCAGGATCTCGGCCTTAATTTCCAACATAGAATGGTGAGAGAAATGCATGTTTAATTTTATGTTAATTAATCAGCTAATTACGATCAAAAGTTGAGGAATGGATTAGGGTATTGGTTTTGAAGACATACTCTCGAAGTGCGCAGAGATGAAAGTGAAACTAGTGGTATTGCTACGTCTGCTAAATGTCGGCATTTTTAATGGATTTGTAATATGTGGTGCATTCATCTTCATTTCAGGGCGCAAATATATCACAACTAGAAAGAGATATCGGGTCAGAGCAGTTCCCACCGAATGAACATTATTTTGGTTTAGTTAATGTAAGTTGTTCATAATGTAATTAATAATTTCCAAGTACCTAATTAGAGTAATAAATTAGAAATAAAATGTGTTTATTTGTAGAAAAATAGGGGAAGTAATCACATTTCCGGGCTTCAAAAGATATTGTCATCACAGCAAAGAATATAGTAGATAATAAATATCATCAAAGTACTTAACCTTCAATGGGATTCATTTTGATACTCAAATATTTTCACAACAGATTTCTAATGTCCTCGGTGAGTAATAAGGAATATGATGTATGTGAATAAGATAAGAAGTTCTTATCATTATTATCATTTTCCGACATTGATTACATGACACAGTAGCAGATGTCCAGTTGCTATGAGATTCTAATAAAAAATATGAAGAACTTTTTAGGTTGTCAAGTAAAAGGAGCACTTGAAAACTAGCCTCTTTAAATTTTGAAATGGTTAAAGTTATGTAAATGAACAAACCTAAACAATTTGATGACAATTTATTTATTTAATACTTCAAGCACATAAATGTACAGAGGCGGACTTAATCACAATCATGATAAAAGTGAAATAAAAAAACCTTGCTGAATATAACTCATATTTTTTTCAGTTTGGCAATACATGTTATAGTAACTCAGTGTTGCAAGCATTGTATTTCTGCCGCCCATTCAGAGAGAAGGTACTAGAGTATAAGGCCAAGAACAAGAGAACAAAAGAGACCCTTCTGACATGCCTCGCAGACTTATTTTATAGCATTGCTACACAGAAAAAGAAAGTAGGTTCCATAGCGCCTAAGAAGTTTATTGCTAGGTTGAGAAAAGAAAAAGGTAAGATATTGTCATGATTTTTGTTTCATAAATAATACCGACTAAGTAATATAATAATATCTACCATACATTGATGGTTTTCGGTCAACATGCGCAAGAGATGCGCATCTCTGCTACGCCATTTGTGACAGTCCCAACACCATTCTTAAAGCGTTGGCTAATAAGTGGGACTCACCGATCTTGGGGTGCACGCAGACAAGTAGGCATTCCGCGGGATCGGTGTGCCTCACGAATCTTAGAATAAATGCAACTACCACTAGTTTATCAGTTTACATTGTTTCTAACAAATATTTATTAATTTATTAATAAATAACGTTTTTATTTATTAATTTATTATAAATATATTTTCCTAAAAGCGACATTGTTAAAAAAAATGCACATGCACCATACACGTGATAGAAGTGAAACTTCTTAAAAAATAAAGAATAAGCCCACATTCGCACGTAATAAAAACGCGGCGATTTTTTTTCGCGTATTGGTGATTCGACGCTCTGCTTATCGCCGAGAGTTGAATATCCAACAGTGTGTTTTCTTGATGCGCTGGATGCGTTCTGTTGGATTATTAATGCTCGGCTCAATACCGAGAGTTGAAAATCCAGTGTACAAAAAAAATCGCCGCGATAAAAATACGTCCGTGCGAACCTGGGCTAAGAGAGATATAGTGCGAGAGAGAGAGTTATATCTTTCTCTTTCTTCTCTCTCATGTAACGAAATGTGACTTAATTTGGCGCGTAATTGAAATTTCGAATCGCCGCCTAAGAATTTTCACTTCAAAAACATTAGTATATTTCAGCTTACAATTTTGTCTTCTCTAAACATGTGTATGTATATTTCTGTTACAGAAGAGTTTGATAATTATATGCAACAAGATGCCCATGAATTCCTTAACTTTCTAATCAATCATATAAATGAAATTATTTTAGGTAAGTAACAATTCAATAGTAACACTGAACACATTGTTGACTCACCAGATTTACCAAAGTCAACATTTTTAATTTCCCCATAGGATAAAATGAAATAGGAATAAAATGTGGTACTGACTTCAAAGTCAAATCATTTATTTCAAATAGACACTTTTGAATGTCAACATTTACAAGAAAATAGAATTGATTCTAGTTGCCCCTTCCAAAAGGTAGTTTCGTATTCAGAAGAAAGGGCAAACTCCACAGTTACTCTTTTAAAATGTTTGACAATATTTTGTATACAATGTGAAGGCGATGTTCCTAGAGTAAAAATACTGTACCACAATAGTTGTTGGTAGGATTTATGTTCAGTCTACAGCTACACAGAGTATCACACAATACCATTTTGTCTAATTAGAATCTGCTTCCACTAAAAGAGGTAACAGCTAGCTCCAGAATTTTAATTTAATAGGTGTTTTGGTCCTTTCTTCTTGAGGTTGGAAAAAAGTATTTCAGAAGAATTACTACAGCTTCACCATTCGTTCATGTTATTACAATTCAGTAACTCATAATTATTTCAATGTAAGTGGTTCATAATTTCATGACCTATGTATGACCTACCAAACCGGGGACTTCACCCGACCAAGTTAAGTGACAGATGTTGAACTGAATCCCGAAGCAAAGATTTTGGCACTTACAGCTCATCCACATAATGGTGACTCTTCACAGTTTAAAGTCCACTTCTAAAATTCAAAATCTATTGCAGCTGAACGCAATCAAAGCACACTGAAAGTACAAAAGAATGCGTCTGGCGAGAACGTCACGTGCAACGGTACCGCGCCACAGAACGCAGAGCCGACGTGGGTGCACGAGATATTCCAGGGCACGCTCACCAGCGAGACCAGGTGCCTCAACTGTGAAACTGTTAGCAGCAAGGACGAGCATTTTTTCGATTTACAGGTATAGTTTAATTTTGATTTTCTTAAGTACAAGCCATTGTGTCCGATGGGAATCTCAACAGCAAAAATGACAAACTTGCATCCCCTAATTTACTTCTTTAGGGGATGAATTGTTAAAAAACCTTCCTTATGGCTCACTGTCGTTATACAACCTTAGTTTTTGTTTATACTAAACCTCTTAAGAGGTAATTGTTCTCATAGCGAAAAAAATAAAAAAATCTGCTGTTCCCTACATTTACGAGTATGTTTGCATATCTCGTCAAAATGTAGGAACCACTGATTTCTTTTTCGCGATTTCAGCGTTGATCCCATAGTGAAAGTTGTTCTTATTGATGAGTACAATGACCCCTTAAGAGGTTTAGTATAAACGAAAACTAAGGTTGTTTATGGAATTTTAGTGCAAAATTTCTGGCTCCTAGACCCAGTAGTTTAGGCTGTGCATTGTCATTCAGTGAATGAATGAATAAATGAATTAAAGATTTTTATTATAGTTTTTAGTAGTGCTCTATCAAGAAACGATAATAATGAAATGAACCACATGATGGTGCGCATGGATCCCATTAAAGCGGGTAGGATTTCTAGACCGCCAACGGCGGCGGCGCGACTTAAAGCGTAACCTGACATTTTATTGCCTTTTTATGGCATTAATTAAGTCAATCTCTGAACATTTATGTAGTTGAAGTATTAACGCGTCACGCCCCGCGTTTTTGCTTTCAATTCAAATACTATCTAGATATTGCGTCCATTGATTTTTCATGAATATCTGTGAAAACAGAATTTTGATTATGTACAGACGCCAGCTCATCAAGTTACTACAATCGGTTGATGTGCTGGTGTCTGTATCTTACGAAGATCCATCAAATTGTTTCATCGTGTTCATCTACCACGATTACCGATTACCTTATGCGTAACAGCTATAATAATGTCTAATTGTTGTAATGTATCGCGTGCCGGAACAAAAATATCGTAGCGTGTTTAATTAGAAGAACTCTCGGCTTCAAGCATAGCTGATGTACCTACTGAAACAGCTCAACAGCTATTATAATTTCCGGATGTATATAAGGGTGATTTTTATATGTATTCTTTTAGAATGTAGACTTTGCCACGGCCATTAATTGTTTCTACTCCGTTTTTCGTGCCTTTAGAAATATTGGCGTCAATAAAAAAAAAATATAAAGAAATATTCAAATATAAAGAAAGATTATGATGTACATTAATTACAATCGAAGAAAATTGAATCTTACTGTAATGTAGACCTGCCTGATCTAGGTGCAATGCATGCACCATAAAGCCAAGCGCACATTACAGCCGCAACGGGTCGCAGCGCAACGCATTTTCATACAAAAAATTGCGGTAGCGTGCGTTGGTTCATAGAAAATGTACGAAAGGAGAATTTTTTCAATGCATTGCATTACGGCGAGGCCCGCCCCAATTTGCGTTAGTGGTCGTGGGATTTAGGTACAGACGCCAGCACATCAACCTACTCCAATCTGTCAAATTTTCCCAATCAACATTGAACCTTATTCTTTAGCGATAAAGTGGAAAATCTATGAAATAAATTTGACAGATTGTAGTAACTTGATGTGCTGGCGTCTGTACATAAAGTAGCGGGTATTCCAATGTAACAATGTTTTACCTGCACCCTAATTGCGTAACACACGATCAATCACAATCTGTTTCATTTTGACAGCTCAACAACATTCATTGAGTTATTTACGTTGTTGAGCAGACAAATTTTCCGAACATTTGCAATTTTTAACAATGTATTAGCAATATCCTTCAAAATGATTCAGATTTACGCAATTAGAGTGCTGTTCCTTTATGTGTGAGCGCTTAAGTTAATCCTAACTAAAATAATATTATAAATGCGAAAGTGAGTTTGTTACGCTGTCACGTTAAAACTGCGGAACGGCTTTGAATGAAATTTGGCACATGGGTAGACCATGACCTGGATTGGCACATAGGATACTTTTAATCCCGATAGTACGTTACCGTGGGATAATTTCGGGCAAAAGCTAGTATAGTCCGACACAACTTAGATGTAGCATAGATTTGAAAATTTTCGTTCATTCATTTCAATTTTACGAATGTATTTGGCTATAAGACTTTACAAGTTATTGCGTTATCGAAAGATAATTTTCACCTAAAGCAGTAATAAAGATTGGTGATTTGGAAGGCGCACTCAGTTCGGATGGTGATCGGTTTTACGAATTTTGCCGATGCTACATCTAAGTTGTGTCGTACTGTACGGTACTATTTTACCCGTACAGATCGGTACCGACTTCTCTTTAGTGGGAATCCGCATATTTATTTAAGCATACTTACCCAAGGGTACCTACTCACTACGCGGTTAACCGGAACGTGGTGAACCGGACGGATCGCTGTTGGTTGGCCAGCTGCCGCATCGCAGTGCGGATAAAAACTATTTTCTTGTACATATTTTCTATTGCGGTCAACCGGACGGCAGACCGTGTTCCGGCTAACCGCATAGTGCGTACCTATCTGACAAAACGAAGGTTGGAAGGGCAAAGGACAAAACTGACCAAAAAAGCATATTTCTCAAAAGCCATCGATTTACATCGGTAAAGGCTCACCATATTCTTTTTCGTCTTTACAGGTGGACGTTGGTCAAAACACAAGCATAACACACTGTCTTAAATGCTTTAGCGACACTGAAACGCTTTGCAACGACAACAAATTCAAGTGTGACAACTGCAGCAGCTATCAAGAAGCTCAGAAACGTATGAGAGTAAAGAAACTGCCACTCATATTAGCTCTACACCTTAAGAGATTTAAGTACATGGAACAGTATAATAGGCATATCAAGGTGTCCCATAGAGTCGTTTTTCCTTTGGAGCTGAGGTTGTTTAATACGGTGAGTTTGATTGATTTTTATTGTACTGTAATTTTGTTGCTCTCATTCTTAATGATTTAGGAAATTCTTAAATGCACTTACATTTCATATTTAGTCGTCTTTTTATGTTAATCTAATTAAAAGTTCGATTTATGCTTGATTATAAGCGATCTAAACACCATTTTTTAATACTTAAAAACAGAAGGGTTCCCCAAGGTTGCATCTTTAGGCCATTCTTTTTTTCAATCATTATTCATTTAATTTATTAGACAAGATCATGTAATTAATTAACAGGTTTTTCATAAAATTATATTAATCAGTAGATGTTTAAAAACTTCAATCAATCTTAATGTATTCATTGTATTTTAGAAGAGAATTGTTAACTTTCTTTCCCTTAACATGTAATTCAATCAAGCCTCATAGCACAACTGAATACATATGTTATAGCATTTTCCCTTACAGTCCGACGACGCGGTGAACCCAGACAGGTTGTACGATTTAGTGGCAGTGGTGGTGCATTGTGGCTCGGGCCCAAATCGGGGACACTACATCAGTATTGTGAAGAGCCACGGCTTCTGGTTGCTATTCGACGATGATATGGTAGATGTGAGTATACTGGGTGCTTTTTGTGGATAAAATATTGATCCTATTTATTAAGGAATGATTCCACTCCCCGCTGCACGCTGCTGCGCATCACTACTGATCCCCATACACTTTCTATAGGTTTATATGAGACTAGCTTCAGCCCGCAACTTCGTCCGCGACCCTATAACCTTCCTCAAGAATTGGACTATCCAATGCAAAAAGGTTTTTCAAATCTGACTGGCATTTCCGAATTACCTTTTACATACAAACCAACAAACAAGCAAATTTTACCTCTTTAAAATATTATTATTGATTATTATATTATAGTATAGATACATTTTTTTCAATGGGGATTTCACCTGCTTAGTACACACGGCTACACATTTCCAGTTTATGCTGATCTCGCATCGTATAGGATTTTCGTACATGGGGCGCGGGCGGCTGTCGTTTAGCGTCGTCTACAGGTCATAACACTCATAACTTACGACCATGTTGAATTTTTAATGGACCTGGGGTAATTTTAGTACATTAAATGAGAATTTTTAAATGCAATAACTTTTTATTTTCACATTTTTTTTAATATTACGTTTTGGCCCCAATTAAAATGTGTCCGATCTGAAAGAGTACTAGTGGGAATAGGTACTGCAATCGTTTTTTGTACATATTGTATAATGAATTGAATTACTGGTATTCAGCTGCATCCGGTTAGACTGGAAGCCAACCCCAAGATAGTTAGGAAAAGGCTGGGAAGATAATTAATTGAATTCTCTATTTCATCTATTTTTTATACTTCACTAAACCTTGTTTTATATCTTTACAGAAGATTGATGCCTCTGCTATAGAAGACTTCTACGGCCTAACTTCTGATATACAGAAATCTTCAGAAACAGGATATATATTATTTTATCAATCTAGAGATGCTAGTTGTTAAGTTTATTCAATTAATTTTAGTAATTTAAATTATTTAAGATAGTGATTATAATAAATCATGTTATCATGCCACATTTGTTAAAGTTGAAAAGGCATATAATTATTGAAAAAATCGTTTAATTCCAATCATTGATTATATATATTATTCATCTTTTTAATGGTCATACAGTTGTAAATATATTTCATTTCAAAATAAAACGTTGTGATCTTTCTCCGCGTGAATTGTATTTTATTATTACCGGATTATTGTGTACCCTCATTCAGTATTCCAGTTCTATTCAATAATTAGTGATTAGCGTACCTACTCAATACATAAGGCACAAACCACGGATCCACAATGAGTGTCATTGGGGGTCCGTAAAGAAAATATGACTGTCGCGGTCCGTTTGGTAGATGATTACTAGCAAACGAGATTAAAATAATGTATTTTTTTATTATGTAATACATAAATATATTTCAAAAATAACAAAATACGTAATTCATAATGATTTTAAATTTGAACTATCTGTTCGAAGTGTACAAAGGGCGTGCAAATTTTTTTTTTGTTAATTCACCTAGAAGTTGCCTCTATCTATCGTGACTCTTAGATCTTCTGACTACATTACACTCACTGAATTGACCCAAACAAGACAGGCCCGCCACAGAGCATGTAACTTGGGTCTGCCGCGTACTTGTAGTTTCATACCTAAACTGCAGTGTCCCACCCACAGTATAAAAAGATACTGTGATCCCACCTCTGTATGAAATTCATCTGTGCTAGAAACTATAATTAAATTAATGTTGGGAATGAAACTGAGATGTTTTGTGATAAAATGAATATTCATTACAGAGTATAGTCGACGTCTTTGATTGCCACTTCGCATTGCAAAATATGTCCTCAGATTAAATATCATAAAAATACCGTATACGTATTACACTATTATAGATATAATTTATAATATATAATAATAAATTGTAAAAAAAAAATTAAGTTTCAAAAACTGTAACCCGACTACGGGAAAATAAAAGTGATAAGTATAAAAAGTACGAAACAAGAAAATCTTTCAGACAGAAACCAGATACAAAAATGGTCAAGAAAAAGCCGTTGTCGCATGCCATTATAATTTTGATGGTGTTCCTGGCACCCACATGGTATACTCGTACAGGCATGCGACCACGGCTTTACCTTGACCATTTTTGTACCTATGTCTTGATTTCTGTCTGAAAGATTTTCTTGTTTCGTACTTTTTATATCACTTTTATTTTCCCGTAGTCGGGTTACAGTTTTTGAAACTTAATTTTTTATTTTATACTTTTCCGTTTTAACACTTGATAAACGGTACGACAATGTAAATAAGCGTGATCCAATAGATCAGGAATTAAACTATTTTAAATTCAAATAGCACTGCATAGTGCCTTGAACGAAACCATTGCCCGATTTGTTTCGACGCCAACACCATATATCGATCTTCGAAGAAATTTAAAATATAAATATTTTGTTTTACTTGTTTTTCTTCTGTGGCATTACAAATCATTAAGGCTATGTTTTCCGGGCCTGTAGGCCTTTGAAAGGCTACCTCTGCCTCCCCCAAATGCAGAGCGACGTATTTATTTACGATACACTGCCTACGAATTCGTGGAAAATCCATGCCACAGCATAAAATATTTGCAGTTGATCAACTGACCTAGCAAAAGGTAATCAACCGAACCTAAGAAAACTTACGTTCGATTTTTTAAGTGAAAACTTGTTTAGCGGCGTTTTGCTTTTTTTGGGATGGGTAAAAAATGTCAAATACGTGACCTGATCGAAAATTCATAAGACGGAGGGAGAGTAGAAATGCACAACGTTAATATTCAAGTTTTTGTTGACAGCGCACTCTGTTTTTAATTTTTTGTTTTTTTTTTATTGGATCTACAGCGTTCGTTCTTGTACTGACAGCAAGCCACATACATTCCTGACATTTTCGTGAGATGGCGTTACTTAGTTTTCACTTCAGTTTTATTTTTTTCTTAGGTTTACATTTTATGGGACCTACGGTGTAGTGAACTAAAATGGTTACTTAAAATGTCCTGTGTAGTTATTGGGCGTTTTCTCATTAACAGACACCAACCCGATACCGATATGTTGGCAGTTATACCGACATCGATTCGATACCGCTATAATATTATTATCGCCCCAAGGATATTGGTAAATATCGATGACCATTAAAATAAACAAAGTATGGGTAGGTATACAGGGTGGATTTTTGAGATGGGGCAGTAACGGCACAGGTACCTCAAACATTGTCCTATAAAAAAAATGAAAACTTAAAGATTTAGCAATTTCTGACTTTTCTAGTACTCAACCTTAGTTGGTCTGATAGTTTTTTGATCCTTATAGGAAACATGATCGATTGGCATCAAAAAAAGTTTTTGTGTAAACTGCCTATTTTGTTGCTGACTGTACATTCTTTTCAAATCTGTGAATGCAGATCAATGTCTCAAAAAGTTAAGGACAGTCTCCCCTCCTAAGACCGTTTTCCTGTAACTACAACGGTTAAGGTAGCTGACTTTTTTTGTTTTGGGTGGGAAATCATCAAATGACTTCTCCCGCTCTGGGTGGAGCGGAAGGCCGTGTCAGACTCTTACTGACTAAAACCCACCCGTGTTCCTTACCTTGCCTGTGCTAGGGGCCACGGTTTCCCCTTAGGACTTCCCGCAACCCCGAAGGTAGCTGCCCTTACTGCCCCATCTCAAAAATCCACCCTGTATTCCCATGTTTACTTTACAATTTCAGTTGAACAACTTTTGTTGTGCAACAAAAAATTATTTGAATTCAATTAGATTCAAAGTCTGTTCACACAGTTCAAGTCGCTTTCGACTTAGCACTTGATCAACTAAAATCAAACTGTGTGAACCCTAGATTATGTTTCACGCAAAGCTACCATAGTGAAGTTTCAATATTTAGTGGAAAATGTCAAAAGTGATAAAGTAGTTACAACTTTTAATTTAATACTCAAGATGAAGTATTTTAGAGTAAACTTTTTATTCTATGACAATGAAAGACGTTTTAAAATAAAAGATTCAAATAAAGATTAATTTCACAAAATAATATTGCCAAGATTGAAGATAGTTAAAAGTATTTGCACCTTCAGTCCTAATACTGTTAACTTCTATAAAAAATGGAATCCCAAGTGGTGAGGACGAGGAGAGTACAAAATAAAATTCTTACATCCTTAAAAATACTTTTTATTTCCATTTTTAAGCTACAAACTCATAGGGGATGGGAGCCAGTAATACTGGTTTTTCAGTACCACTGACAATATGAGCGGGCTTGGGTCCAGCAGGTTGTCTCTTCAGGTTGGCGACCTTGCCTGCAGCCTTAGCTTCGGCCAGCAGCCTCTCATTCTCCTTCACCCTCTTGAGGAAGTCTTGTCTGCACTTGGAGTGTGTGACATGCTCAACGCGGACATTGATGCGCTTGGGTAGGATCCTTCCACGGACACGCTTGTTCACAATGACACCAAGAGCGTGTTGTGTGACATTGTAGACACGGCCAGTCTTTCCGTGGTAGACTTTGTGGGGCATACCCTTCTGGACTGCACCATTACCCTAAAACAATACATTATTACATGAGAAAATCTCTACCATTAGAGGCAGTGGAAAAAATTAATGATGATCTTGAAAGAGTGATGGCATGGTCAGATAATAACTCACTGGTATTAAACTCACTGAAATCTAAATGTACGGTTTTGGGAAGTAGGAAATGATCAGCGCAATACTGTCAGCCAAGCCAGAAGTTGTCATTAGGGGGGAAAAGATAACGAGAAAGATGATGTGGGTTGAAAACGATGAGTACATACATTTGAAAGTATGGAAATAAGACAAAAAATTATTTTGAATTGCTTCACATGAGCTGATCTAGTGTCACTAAACAAAGACGGCCCTCTATTTTATCTATTTGCAAACAAACCCAAGTCCATACATGTCATGTTCCTTGTTTAGAATACACAATAAGATCTTCTAGCAACCAATATATTTTTTGTACTTCTTTTTATATCTGTTAGTGGCAGATGTGATTGACTTATCGTAGGTATCAATAGTTCCTTCAAAACGAAAGATCTTCATCATTCGTAAATGAGCAGAGAAACTTACCCTGACGTCAACGATGTCGCCGACTTTGTACACTTTCATGTACTTGGAAAGCGGGATGGTTCCATGGGTGCGGAATCTGCGGGCAAACAAGTCCCTGGTTCCGCGACGATAACCTTTGGAGTTCGTCATTTTTGGGCCTGAAACAAAATCAGTCTTCGATCACCGACTGTAGCACACAACACGTGGATTTCAGATCTCGACTACCAAAAGCTAGTAATAACCGGAACTGTTATTGAAATCACTACTATAATTTTTAAACGTGCTTTTACATACAATGCTTTAACTTTTATTCGTAATAAGTAATATTTAGAAATATTTTCTTGATATTCACCTTGTGTTACAAAGCTTGACGGATAAAGAAAGAGGTTATGTTTTATGTTACTCTATGGTCCGTGTAGACTGTAGAGTCAAAGCTAAAAGGATGTATCCTAGTCTATGCGTATTATTGGCCAATTTTTTTAACTGTTGGAAAATCTGAATGTTATGATGGAGTCTTCCGAATATATTATATTTGCTATCTTGTTATTTTTTTTATATCAATCTAAATCTAAATCGTAAAAATATTTAACTGGTAACACCAAACATGTTCATTCATGCATTGTACATTATCTGTGTGATGAACTGATGATTCACTTGGCGCCAATTTTTGGTTTTACTCTCACAAATTCAGTCCTGTGTAAAATTCGTTCACATCCATTTTTAGGGTTCCGTACCCGAGGGGTGACAAACGGAACCATATTCATAAGCCTCCGCTGTCCATCTGTCTGTCAGCGAGCTCTATCTCATGAACCGTAATAGGTACCTAGGCAGTTGAAAATTTCACAGATTATGCATTTCTATTGCCGCAAGAGCAACAAATAATAAAGTTAAAAATTAAAGGGCCACCATACAATAAAATTAAGTTTTGAAAAAAATAATATCTGACCCTAGCATGTGAAAAAAATTAAAAAGTGCTTATTCGCTGATTTTCCTTTTTCTACATCATGTCTTACAATGATATTATGTAAATTTTACTTATAATATTATTGATGTCTTACTTGTGGGGTCTAGAGCTATATTTTTATTATTATTTATTGCTATTATTTTTTGCTAAATAGCATAGTGTCAAAAATAAAAGGAAGACCATAAATTTTAACATTTTTAATACTTAATCAATTTAATATGCGTCTTTCGGCTCAGAATGCGGTTCGATTTGTTGCATAGAACCAGGTGCCTACTAATTACAACTCTTTATCATTTTAACATGCTAGGGAAATGATGCGTACTTCTCAAGTGGGTACATTTATTAGTAATAGGAACTAATGATAATGTTAGTTGTAACTTGTATGTCCATATGGCAATGTCAGCTTTTCATTTTTCTGAACTTTCACATCAAATGTTAAAATTCATGGACTTCCTTTTATTTGTGACACTATGTTATGTAGCAAAAAATAATCCTTATGATGAAGCCTTTCGATCGGTGTGTTATAGCTATGCGATACTTCACCTTCATGGTAAAAAATGTTACCATTGGTAAACAAAAGATTTGTTTTTGTTTATAGGAACTGAGTATATTATACCTACTGTTGTTAACACTTTCTGGGACACTGAACGAGTCACAATAGATGTTTAAGAGGCCGACGTACTACGGCACGAAATGCAAACTCGAGACGTGAGCAAAATGCGTTTGGAATATCGCTATCTCTGTTCGACAAAAGAAGGCGGGGCCACAGATTACGGGTGCGCTTCGCAGTGTGTGTGAGCGGATAATACTAGATGTAGGTACTGTATGCCATTCATTCATAGCGAGTCGACAGCATAAATACTTATTATGAGTAATAATTAGGTATGTTCATTATTTGCTTTATTTTTGTTGACTAATTTGGGGAATCGCTAGTGAATGTACAGACTAGTAATGCGTTTTTTGGAAATTTCTTTACCATGCCGATGTCTCAATATTTTAGGATATCTCGACTAATCTCAAGATAGAAGGCCTTGTAGAGAAAACCTAGCTAGTAGATACGTCATACAAATAAGGTAGGTAGGTACCAACAGTTCGCGTCAAATAACTTTGCCGCTCTGAAGTAGACTCTATATGACTGCGGAGTAGTCAATCTGTAGCGCGCATGCCAGTAGGTACGCATGCGCAACCTAACTTCAGAGCGGCCAAAGTTATTTGACGCGAAGTGTAGGTACCTATACTTCGTTATCGAGCATGGACTTGTGGGTAAATCGGCGGACCGACGGACGACGCTAGAGTAGTCATACGCACGTCGCGTAAATATAAATTATTGGGATAAGTATCTACGAGTATTATTATTGTCATTATTTATTTTAAGTCTGTTTGTGTTTATTTATTTCCTTTAGAGTGGTCTCCACTTCTTATTGGTGGTCTCGCACTGGATTTTAAACTCTCCGTGTTGAGCCGAGCGTTGAGAATCCAACGCGCTGGGACACTCTCGTCCTAGCGAGTTGAAAAAAAACCCGTTGAAAATTCAGTGTGCGAAAAAAAAATCCCGCGGAAAATAACAGCCCGTGCGGTGCGAACCTGGGCGAACTCGACATTATTTTGCGACGACGGCACAAGCAGCTCTGCATAATTTTTTACCGACATGTGCGTAAGTGCAAGCGACACGTGGTGGCGGTACCTATATTTTTATCATCCGAACATACTGATGTCGCACCGCTGCTGCACCGACAAATAAAAATCTGCGTTCGCAGTTCATTTGCCAAACATCTAAACAAACACGAGTTTTTGGAAAAATAACTGTAATGGACTACACATAAGGTTCAGTTTGCGCTACAACTTCATATTTTTTTTATGACTTTTTCAACATTACCAGTCAGTCTAAAATCAACTTTATTTACACTAGCATAAAGTTCATATTCTCTGGGATACCATGGTATCCCAGAGAAGGAAAGAGGAAAAGAGGAAGACCATTTCAAAGATGGGAAGACGATCTGAGAACTACTGCGGGAGGGATGTGGAGGAGAAAAACTCACGACCGTGAGCTATGGAAAAGCCTGGGGGAGGCCTATGCTAAAGAGCAAAGCAGTCTGGAGAATTCTGATGTCTAAACCTTTAATTTAAAATAAATTGTAAAACTAGTTTTAAGGATTGCTAATAAAGGCTATTTGAAATTGAAATTGAAAGTTCATATTCGTCTAAGTGGAAAACTCGTGTTTGTTTACATGTTTGGCAAATACATTGCGAACTCAATTTAGAGCGAGCAGTGTTTTCAATAGTGTCCTTGAGACAATAATTACGCCCGCTCGGTCACATAAGTAAAGAAAAGGAACAGTGACATGACATGACAAAACTTCGTACAACCGCGTTATGATAGGTAGGTACTTACAATACTACAACTTGGTGGTGGCTATGGCTTCGTCGCGTACGGAGAGCAACTAGCTTATACCGTCTCGGCCAATACTCACCAGAACTCACCTCGTTGGCGCAGAACGGAATGGAAGCGAGTTTTTGGCACGAAATTGGGTCAAAGCATAATGAACTTTATGTCAATTGTGTAACTTACAAACTACAAAATACTCGCTGAGGCCATAGCTGAGGCTCTTTAGACACGTAAGTAGGTACCTATCGAATAATAGTAGTAACTAGCTGCCCGCCCTGGCTTCGCACGGGTATGCACTCATCTACGGTTTGCCTACCTACCCTAATTACACATACCTACATACATACCTACCTACCTAGGTAGGTAAGTAGGAAGGTAGGTAGGTATGTATGTATGTATGTATGTAGGTAAGTAGGTAGGTACCTACTTACCTACATACATACATACATACCTACCTACCTTACCTACATACCCACTTTACCAAGATACATACCTACCTACTTGCATACCTACCTACCTACCTACCTACCTACCCTACTTTCACCAACCTATCCTAAGAACCATCTCCTTACTAGATAACAAACACAACAAAATAAAGAAAATTATTCAAAAAACAAAAAACCCGACTGCAAAAACACCTAACTGAAAAGAGAAAAACAAGCATTATATCTATAGAATTTTGGTATCGCAGGCGGGGCAAACTAATAACCGGATATACGTATGGTGTAAGTTTTGTTTGCCCCGCCTGTGATACCAAAATTCTATAGATTATAATGCTTGTTTTTCTCTTTTCAGTTATGTGTTTTTGCAGTCGGGTTTTTTGTTTTTTGAATAATTTTCTTTATTTCAAGCTTTTTAGTTTTATTAATAAAAATCAAAATTTGGCATTGACTCGTTACTAGCTTTTATTTGATACCAATATTGTTATAATTTTTTTTTTAAACCTTCCCGTCCCTTTTTTTTTGTATTTGCAGATGCAATATAAAAATATTATATAGCCTATGACACTTCTACAATTAAGACGAATCTACGACACCTCATATGTCAAAATCCATCAAGCCGTTTAGGCTACAGAGCGTGCCAAAGAAATAGACATACATACATACATACATACATACATACTCTCGAAAAACATTACCCTCCTTCTGGGGCAGTCGGGTAATACCCTCCTTCTGGGGCAGTCGGGTAATACCCTCCTTCTGGGGCAGTCGGGTAAAAAGAATTAGCGAAATTGGTCCAGCCGTTCACGCGTGATGCCGTGATCAAGGAAATAGGGATTCTTTTTTATATAATATATATAGATCAAACAAAGACTTTTTCGTTTATGGGTGGTAGGCTCGTTGGAAACAGACAAAAATTAAAAAAAAAAACTTTTTCCCCTAGAGGATGATAATATGCTATTTTATCTCCGCTTTGGTACGCTACAATGACGGATTTTTTGAGCAAGAGGAGTGAAAAAGTTTTTATTTCTTCCTTTTTAGTGGGTCGGTTTGTAATTTATCTAAGTTACAATAGCCTAATGTCAACTGCTCATCACCTTTTACAAAATATTGCTTTTCCCGATGCAGGGACGTTCATTGTTGAGGAGTTCTCCTGGTACTTCACCATTAGCTCCACTTCACCCTATGTATTGTGACGGGCATAAATGGCTTGGCAACCATATTAAAGTAATCTTCTCTAATCGCAACCCGTGAAATACGTATTATTGATAAGTTCCGGTGGCCATCTGTGGTCTTCATCATCACTTCCACTTCACTAAATGGTGCTTTCCGAGATCAAATTCAAGAGTGACTATAAAAAATACCTAAATCGCTATAGGTGCGCCTGTAATATTTCAAGAGTTCCCTCGACTTCTCCAGGATTCCATCATCCAATCCTGACTTGATGACAATGGGACCACCTGTGAAGTATACCCTTCCTGACAAAAAAATAATTTTCTAAATCGGTCCGGCCGTCTTCGAGTATTCCGGGAACAAACATTTAAAAATAAATCGGACGAACTGAGAACCTCCTCCTTTTTTTGAAGTCGGTTAAAAATAGGTCAAGTCAAGAGGAGTGTCAGAAATATTACATACAATACAATTTAGCAAACAAATAAGTACGCGCGTACAGGTACAGCACACTGTAAAGTACCTAATCGTCTAAAGTTGACAAAAAATACTATGAACGAACTCCAACCAAGCACGTTGCGTTAGTGTGCCTTGTGCCTGTCGGAGCGATAAACACCTACAGGGAGCACACACACATTGACAATTATTGCTTGACGCGATAGCACTACTAGCTATCTGAAATTATGAGAAATTTGGATGTGTTCCGTAATACCAAAAATGATGAATGAAAACTTAATGTTTTTCCAATTTTTTTTCTATAATTTGTAACTTGATAATATAAGCTATGCTTGTGATGAAACAATATTACAAATATTGTTGTTTATAATAAAGAAAACACAATATGAAAACAAGTCATTTACGCTGTAAAAATGTACGAAATGCAATTCGCTTAAACTTCATGTAGAGGTAGGTTTTTGAAAAAAAAAAGAATTGGAAGCCTAGATAATTATTGTCTCAATCCGAATATCAAATTTATTTGGTGGAAATATGCTCGAATTGGAAATGATTTAGGTATTACGTTTGTATGGATAATTCAAAGGTCGCCGCGTTCTTAAGAGCCTGGCCACGACTTTGGGCGGCGCGGCAAGCGGCGCGGCGAGCGGCGCGGTGTGGGAACTAAAAATTTGCCGCTGCGAGCGGCGGGTCGCGTGGCATGCTTCATACATTTCTGTGCATGTGTTTTTACCGCTCCCCGCGCCGCTCACCGCTACCGCTGATAGCGGCAGGGTCGTGGCCAGGCCGTAATTGTTATGGCGTTTAGTGTCCCGGAATATGTTAAGCGGAACACAATGAAATATTCCAAGTCTGATTTTCTCACGCTGATTTCGTTTATATTTAATTTTTAAGTTACTTTTTGTGGTCTTCATTATTTAACGGTCTACACGACTCCTACGTGTATACCTACATCTCATTTTAAGTAAATTAAAATGAAAACTTTATGTGCAATATTGTTAATGTGAGTACCTATACTATGACCATAGTTTTTTTCACTTACATGTTCTCCTTTAAAAGCTGTTCGTCCATCTTGAGTTGAGTTTATAAACAGAGATAACAGTGCAGCCAACCATAGCTCTATTAGTGAGGATAGAAAAACAGAGTCTGTAAATACATTGGATAATCTGTTGCTACGCATCAGCTACGCAAGTGCTACGCGGGTGCTACGACGTGGTAGAGGGCATTTCTCTGAGGCAAACGTGAAAATGCTGTTCAAAAATTTTCCATGAGTACTAAGTGCCCGCATATACTTACTGTTATTCATAATTTGCAGTATAATACAAGACGTACTAAGTGATGTAATTCAAGTGGAAGTGGAGCAGGGCAAGTTGGAGGGCGAGCTACTAGACTTAGTCATTGGAGATGGACAGTACTACAGTTTCAAAGGGATACTGTACGCCGAACCGCCAATTGGAAAACTAAGATTTAAGGTAACGCTGTGCAGAACTTTTTAATCGATTGATGGTGACTTATAATACAAAACAATACAAGTTTTATTTTTATTACGTCTGGGGGTACTTTGTGTCTTCAAAAGTGTTAACTGTACCAAATATTAGTACGATTGCAAAACGGGTCTAATTAGGCCCCACATTTTTTATACTTTAATTTACCGTAGGTACAGTTCGGAAACGCATACGAATCACAGCCGGCTCGGTAGTGGGTCCAATTGGAATTGGATTAGAATGACGACATAATTACGTCATCCTAAATAGATTATTTTAATATTGAATGTCCATGAAATCTTATGAGTGTGCGTTAATTAATAAAATTGCATAAAAACTCATATACAGGGTGTTTGGCGCATGGACCGACACAATTTTTTTAAGGTTGGGGTTGGGGGTTTATATTTCTCGAAATCACGCTTTTAAATCGGCATAACATTATTGTTTAAGGTTGTAATAGCACGAAATAACTTTTGTTGTATTTAACAATGTATTTTTTTTTCTTAATAAATCATTATTTGGTTCAATTCAATAATCATTTATTTTCTCTTCACAAAGCTGACTTAAAGGTAATGCATACAAAAAATGTCTCGGCTGTATTCCACCTTTGTGAGAGACTGGTGCCTGATATAGGTTTTTGGGAAAACCTGTGTTACAGGTCCCCAGGCCCCCTCCACGGCTAGAATTAGCTTTAACTAGATACCGTGCAAGAGTGTAAATTAAACAATTGCATAACAAAAATAAGAACTAAGTAGGAGTTAAAACAATAATATGCTTAAGACAAATAAAAGAAGAAGAAGCAATAACAATTAAAATTCTGCAGAGCTTATTGAGTCATGTTGTGAGACGAGACCAGATGTGTGAGTGAGTGTTTATCTTGTGTGAAGTGTTAGACTGGTAGGAGATGGATGTGAGTAATTCAGATGAGCAGTGTGTGAGTGAACGTGACTATTGTGGAGTGAGTGAAGCGAGAGTTATTTTTCAAGGAGGTGAGGAACAGTTATGTATGTGTTGGGTTGGTCAAAATTAGATTTATTTCAGAACGGACAAAAGATTCTCGGTTTTAAGATAGTCTAGGGTTTTTAAGTATTTTTTTATTTCTATGATACAGCTTGATCGAGTTTTTGGATATAGGTTTAGGAATTTATTCAATTTATTTTAAAGATAGTGCCCAAGGAAGCAATAGAATGTTTTAGGGAGCGTGGATTTGAATTGAGCCGTGGGACATACCCTACCCTTTCGTCGGTTGTCTTTGAGTAGCTTAGCGTCAAACTGCATTTGAGAGTGTTTTTTAAGTAATACACGTAGTATGAACGTTTGTCTGACGGTGAGGGTGTCCCATTCTTTGTATAGGTCGATAGTTGAAAAACGAAAGGGAAGACCAGCTCCAACCTTGAGTATGGCTCGCTGTGCCCTTTATTTATTTATTTATTTATACTTCAAGCACAAAGATGTACAGAGGCGGACTTAATGCCATAGGCATTTTCTACCAGTCAACCTTTGGGTGGTTCAGAGACAAACAGTGGTAGGTGTAATTACGAAAAAAAAAATGAGGACTAAACATTTTTTAAATATAATGATAAACAGATACCTATTGCAAACTATACATATTATATAAATATAACTAATTATATAGTATAAATATAAGAACAAATAAATATACATAAATACAAAATTATACTAAAACAAACAATGGGAAAACATTACCGTTGTGATGATACTGCCAGCTTCTTACGAATGTGCTCGCGAACTTTAACTTTAAAGGATAATCGGTTGGTTGCCATCCTGATTTCCAGGGGGAGCGCATTCCACAGAGAGATAGACTGGACGAAGAAGGAAGAGTGAATGAAGTCTGTGCGATGAGTAGGACATTGAAGCATGCGATTATTTGATGAGCGTAGATTTTTACTGTGGATTTCACAAATGTATTGAAAGTGGGGGGCTAGATAACTAGGGGAAGTGGGAGAATTTAGAAATGAAAACAAGGTGGTAAGCGCCCTTTGTTCTCTGCGCTGGCGTATGGGCAACCACTTTAGAAGCGTCCGATACGCAGACACATGATCATATTTACGCAGATTGAAAACGAATCGAATGCAGTTATTCAGAAGACGGTCAAGTTTGTCGAGGAGATCTGCATTCAGGTCATAGTAGCACACATCACCATAATCGATGATAGGGAAAATTAAGGACTGCACAAGCATTGTCTTCGTAGCTGTTGGTAGTAAATTTTTAAGTCGGTACAGAGCCCGTAGCGTTCCAGTAACCTTCTGGCTGACCTTCGCGACTTGAGTACGCCAGTTCAAAGTACTATCCATGTGCAAGCCTAGGTCCTTCACATCAGTACTAAATGGAACAACCGCACCATTGAAGAGAATTGGTGGCAAGGTTGTACCGTCCACCTTACTCATACTCCGAGAACTTCCGATGATGATCGCCTGACACTTATTAGGATTTACTGCTACGCCAAATCTATCAGACCAAGTTTTTATGGCCATCAAGTCCCTGTTTAATTTGTCGATAGCGTCAGGTATGTCTTCTATCCTTGCTTGACAGTACAACTGCAAGTCATCTGCATATAGATGATACGCACACTGAAGCTCGGTAGTTATAAGATTGATAAATATAGAAAACAGAAGAGGAGAAAGAATACCGCCTTGTGGAACGCCAGTTTCCAAATCACACCAGCATGATGAAGAATCTCCAACATGAACGGACTGCTGACGTTCCTGAAGGTAAGAGGAGAACCATTCCAGTGCCCCGGGAGAGACCATAACAAAGGACAGGATGGCTAACAGGATATCGTGACTGACAGTATTAAAGGCATTCGAGAAATCGACCAAGACCAGAGCAGTAACTTTGGTGTCTTCCAGTCCTGCCCTTACATCGCCAGTCACTTTAAGGAGGGCCGAAACAGTGCTGTGCCCGGGCCTGAACCCAGATTGAAGAGGGCTAATGATTGAGTTACAATGAACAAAATGAGAGAATTGTTTGTGGACGCAGGCCTCGAGCACTTTGGATAAGAATGGAAGGATAGAAATGGGGCGGAAGTGGGAAGGGAGAGAGGGATTGGAAACCTTAGGTAGTGGACGAACATAGGCTTTACGCCACAGGGAAGGGAATACCCCGGTGTATAGGGAAAAATTTACAATATGGGTAATCGCAGGCAGGAGATGATCCAAAATAGTAATGATCATACCACGGGTGACATTGTCACAACCCACCGCTTTAGATTTAATGGATAGAATAATTTTTTTTAATCTCTCCCGGTTCAACAGGGACGAAACTGAAAGGATTAATATGTGGACGCGTTAGACCAGAAATTAGAGACAGAGTTTGCAGTTTGGTTAGACGATCCATGGTTGAAACAGTGGAGAAATGACGGTTGAGATCGTCCAAGTCAATTGAATTAGGAAGGTCTAAATGTCGCGGTTTGCCAATACCAAGAGTTCCAAGAAATTTCCAGATATCGGCAGAAGAGGAAGAATTGATAGTATCTAGAATGTGGCGGCGTTTAGCGTTGCGTATCATCTGATTACATCTATTCCTTGCAGCTTTGAAAAGTGTCCAGTTCTCCTCAGTACGGTCCCTTTTAAATTTACGGAATAAGCGGTCCCTACGTCGCATTGCCATCTGGATTCCTCTTGTCATCCATGGTGCAGGTGGGCGTTTTAGTTTCACTCTTCTGACGGGAGCATGTATGTCATAAAGTTTTACCACAACATCATTGAAGATCGCAACCTTGTCGTTAACTGAAATGGCTTCCGTCATGGGATCCCAATCGACCACAGACGCATCTTCATTGAGTTTTTCAACATTCATGCGCGCAAAACAACGCCTGTACAGAACCTTGGGTTTGGGTTTGGAAGGTTTCAGGATATATGAAAGGAAAATCATGTCGTGATGAGAAAAGCCAGGAGCGTCATGTTGACCATGGGAGGAAACGAGGGAAAGATTTGAGGTGAGGATCAGGTCGAGTCAGGTGTCATCGCCGACAGTGTTATGATGAGTAGGTTGGAGCGGTAACACGTGCAGACTAGCCGACTCGATAAGATGGAGGAGCTTTCGGGATCGAGGGGAGTTGTGGGCAAGGAGGTTTGTGTTGAAATCACCCATGATGATATGATGTGCATACTCCGAACCCAAAGATTCAAGTACTGATTCGAATTCAGTGAAGTAATCAACAGTGGGAGGACAGTAGACAACACCAATAATGGTTTTGACTCCTCTAACACAGACTTCAAGGAAAATAAACTCAGCAGAAGCAGAATACTGTGAAGAGGAAGTAGCAAGTATTTTATAAGGAAAGTCACTGCGAAGGTATATGGCCACACCACCCCCTCCTTTACCAATCCTATCATTCCGTATTAGAACGAAACCAGAAAGAGGGTAGGTGGTAGAGGGGAGATGCGGTTTGAGCCAAGTTTCCCTTTCAACTTCGATGAGGTGAGTTTTTGCGGCACCTCCCCATGATGTGATGCAGTAATCAATAAGTGATTGGCATAATGCATAGTAGACCATCTTAATAGTCTTTCGGTCGGCCGAGTGTCTTAGGGTTTTGAAAATGTAAATTAGTTTACGTAACCTGGTCACAAGGGTTTCGATATGTGGTTTAAAGGAGAGAAATTGGTCAATAGTAACTCCAAGGTATTTAATATTCTCGGTCATTTCAAGGGAAGAACAAGAGCACTGAGCATTTTCAATGCCACAGGTGTGAGCAATAATCGTTAGAGTTGAGGGTGGGAGCAAGTTAGATCTTTGAGCAAATGCTATGTACTTTGTTTTAGAGCCGTTAAGAGTCAAAACATTGTCTTGCAGCCAGTTACTAACACGATTTAGACCCAGTTGTGCAATATCGAAAACCTCCTCCCATCCGTCACCACTAAAGAACAGTGCAGTATCGTCAGCAAAGGTGACGATCTTTCCCTTCAGAAGTGAAAGCTGGCAGAGGTCATTAATGTACAGCAGGAATAGTGTTGGGCCAATTACCCTGTGGTACACCAAAATTGACCGAGAGTTCGTCACTGAGCAAGTCATTTATCCTTACTCGTTGTTTCCTACCAGTAAGATAGTCCTCCATCAGTTTCAGGGAGATTCCTCTGATACCGAACCGTTCAAGCTTTTTTAAAAGGTGCGGAATAGAGACTGTGTCAAACGCTTTTGCAAGGTCGAGGAACACCGTGAGGCATCTTTTTCTGTCATTTGATGTAATCGGTATGTAAAAAAATAATCATACGCTTCCAAATATAAAAAAAAACGTAACTTAATTACCGTGACATTTGTATATTGGATCGTGGGGTGAAACCTAGCAAATAAACCCCCCCAATCCCCCAAAAAATTGTGCCGGTCCATGCGCCAAAATTTTTCATAGTTAGTGCTTTCATCAGAAACACGTCATCATCGTCGTCGTTTCATTCAGCCGAAAGACGTCCACTGCTGGACATAGGCTTCTCCCAAGCACCACTACTTCGACCGGTTCTGTGCTTCCCACATCCTTGTGGATTCCTGCGGCCTTCACATAAGGTCCACCTTGTGGGAGGTCTTCCAAAGCTACGTCTTCCGATACACGATTGCCACTCCAGACCCTTTTTCGGCACCATCGGCCATCTGTTCTACGAGCACTGTGCCCTACTCACTCTACTCATTTCTGATTAGATCACGTAGGGAAACTCCAAGCATAGCCTTAGCCTGCAGCCATTGCCCGTTGGGTGACTTTAATTTTATAATATCTATTTTCAAAAGTTCAGCTTCATTAATATTTTATCTTTCAGTCGCCTCGACCTGCTGTTGCGTGGAAAGGTGTAAGATCTGCGACGCAACATGGTCACATGTGTCCTCAAATGGACCTCCTCACAAACGTATTCATCCCTGGCAATGAAGACTGTTTGTTTCTCAATGTATATTCGCCAAACTTGACCCCTGACGCTCCTCTACCAGTGATAGTATTTATTCACGGAGGGGGATATAAAAATGGATCCGGAAACGTCGATTTTTACGGGCCAGACTTCCTCGTCAGAAAGAACATGGTCGTCGTGACATTCAATTATAGATTGGACGCATTGGGCTTCCTTAGTCTCGGCACTAAAGACGTTCCTGGAAACGCGGGACTGAAGGATCAAGTTGAAGCTTTGAAATGGGTGCAAAAGAACATCAAACATTTCGGAGGTGATGCAGACAGAGTGACTATCATGGGACAGAGCGCAGGCAGCGCTTCTGTTGCATTACATATTGGTTCTCCAATGTCAAAAGGATTGTTTCAAAGAGCTATCGCACTGAGTGGCTCTCCGTTTTGTGATTGGGCCTTAGCGATTGAGCCTGAAAGGCGCGCTTTTATTCTTGGCAAGCAACTGGGCCGTGAGTTTGAAGACCCCGATGAACTGCTCGTATTTTTACAGAATGTTTCTGCAAACCAATTGGTAGGCACATCTCCGTATGTATTAGCATATGAAGAAGTAACCTACAGTATATTAAAACATTATCATTTTGCACCTGTTTTTGAAAAATATGAAGGTGAAAATAGTTTCTTGACCAAGAACACATTTCAGAGCACAGAGAGTTTAAATGAAGTAGACATTTTGTTTGGTTACACCAATCAAGAAGTACTAACAGTAGTAAAAATTATTTCCTCTATACTTTTAGAACGTTACAGCAAGTATCCAGAAAATTTTGTTCCAAGAAAAATTTCAAGCATTTCTTCGCCATATTCAATTTTAGACCTATCAAGTAAAATTCGTAATTATTATTTTGGAAACAAAAGTGTTGATGTTAACTCAATTAAGGAGTTCATAGTCTACTTGAATGACGCATCTTTTTTTTATGACATCATCAGTTATTTTGAGTTGATGCCGAACATTGGGAAAACAAATAAATATTTCTACCAGTTTTCAAGTTTGTCAAATAGAAATGTGTTTGGTAACCAAGGAGCAGAATATGGTATCTCCGGCGCCGGACATGTGGATGACTTGATGTACTTGTTCGACCCGAAGGCACTAAATATGGCTTTGGATAAAAATAGCCGAGAATTTGAACTCATAGAGCAAGTTACTACGCTCTTTACGAACTTTGCTAAATACGGGTAAGAGAAAATAGAAGTAAGGTTATTTAAAATCGGTGAAGTTGTAAATATGGTAGGGTAGTGGCACCAAAAGATGAACGACCCCCAATAGATGAACGATTGACCGAAAAATTAAAAAATATAAAAAACCCCGCTAGATACAAGTCTGCAATATTTTTTTCAAGTTAGGGTAACATATTTTCTTCCCGATATCATAACAACTTTGACAGTGACCACTCAGACGCGCTCGTAATCTGCTATTGTGTGAGCGCTTCCCACCAAAAATCAGTTTTATATGGAAACCTACTTAAGGAAAGTGCCCTCCTAATTTAAGGATTTTGTCAGCTTAAAGAAAGAATTAATTATAGATTTCAATGGATTTGGTTAGAATAAAATCTTGTTATATCTGGCTTTGATTATATTGATAGTTTTAAACATTATTTACCGTATTTTTAGAGAAATTTAGTGTTCAAGTAATGGATTCAATTTTGTTTGCTTGATCCAATAGATGAACGGCGTTCAGGTAATGGAGTAAAGGCATATTTTTACAGCTATCATTACTTATAAACTCACGCTTATAGATCAAAACAAATCAACTCTAATGAATTTTAATAAATGTATGAACTTAGTTACCAAAAGTTGAACACATTATTTTAGTGTTTTTGATTATTTTTAAGGCTTTATTTTAGTATGAAATCTTGTACTGTTCATCTTTAGGATTCATACCCAAAATTTGAACCAAGGAATATGTTCATATTTTATTCGTTCAAATTTTGGGTTTCGTGCCATAAGCTGAACGCTGAAGTGATTTTATTCGTTCATTTTGGGGTTCTTTACCTAATCCAAAAAATGAACGAATTGAATTGTTGTTAATCGTCTTCAGATGATGCACTCAAATACCTTCAGCTAAATAGACGGACCTTATTCCTTAACACAGTCTGTATTGTGGCGAAGGTCACTTATCAAGACTTGCAGCGAGTGGCAAAGACCTGTCTATTGGGCAGAGCCAGTTTGCAAAACAGAAGACCGAAGATGGCAGAATCCAATCCGTCAACCTGAACTACTGAGAGAGATCGAGAGGTTCTATACCGAAGACATCTCGGACGTCAGCTAGTACGAGATTAGGATGTCTCTGAAGCAGCTTAAGAACAAGGCGCCAGGTGATGACGGAATTACGGCCGAAATTCTGAAGGCCGATAGAAAACCCATTCTTAAGGCCCTCCAGAAGTTGTTGACTACAAGCTGCTTTCAAGAGTCATCACGAATCCTCACAAGCCCATTGTAGCACCCTCATAGAAATCGGAAACTCTACACTCTCACAAGTTGTGGACGATTATGTTTACCTAGGGCAAACTGTTCAGCTAGGTCGGTCCAACTTCTAGAAAGAGGTCAATCGTCGAATCCGACTCAGCCTAGTCGGATTCGAGCAGATTCCTGAACGCCGCCCGGGCGGGCGGCGTTCGAGAATCTGCTTCTCATATCATATACTTACTACAATATCTCAAGAGTTTCAATATCGAAAGTTTTCGCGTGTTGCCAGTGAAGACCTATTATGGCACTAAAACGTAGTCGCTCACAATGGGTCTCATAAGCAGGCTGAAAGTCACCCAAAGGGCAATGGAGAGGGCTATCAGAAATCGAAATTGGATCGAATCAGAAATGAAAAGATCTGTAGCACCAAGGTAACCGACATAGCCTGAAGAATTGCCAAACTTAAGCAGCAGTGGGCAGGGCACTTTGCTCGCTGAATAGATGGCCAATGGGGCCGAAAGGTTCTGGATTTGCGACCGCATACTGGAAGACATAGCGTTGGAAGCCCGCCCCCACAAGGTGGACCGATGTCGGTAATATTAAAATGCTAGTTCAAGTAATGGGTCCAAAATGTTCATAATTAGGGCTCAGTGTTCAACTATTGGGGTAAATCCCATTTTTTTATACAAAAAGCAACTTATAAAAATAAATTGTAGACCTAGACGGTTCTTTTTTTAATCAGTCACATCCTGAGGATTATGGCCTAATTTAAAAAATGCATGAATATCATGAAATAACTGAGTTACAGCTATTCAAAGTTGACAAAAAAGCTTAATCGTTCATTTATTGGTGCCACTACCATTGAGTTTTTGGAAAATTCTGAGATTTTAGAGCGTCCCTGTAACACATTTAAGTACCTGTGTGAGGCTGTGTGACTCTATTTTTAAGGGTTCCGTACCGAAAAAGTGCCAACGGGACCCTCTGTCCGTCTGTCCGTCACAGGGCTGTATATTTTGAACCGTACTAGATAGACACTTGATAACAACAAATAATAAACAATAAAATAAAGTTAAATTAAGACCGTCCCGACACAATAAAAAAAAAAGGTCAAATCCGAGTAAATGAGAACTGTGTAAGCGAGAAAACTCTTTAAATGAGAGTAATTGCCAGGTCCCGTCATTTTAACCGTCTAAAAATCTCTATAAGTGACAAACAGAAACCTCTATAAGAGAAACTCGTTTTACACTCGCGGACCGCTATAACTGAGACTGTTACTTGCCTGTACCTCTACAAGCAATAGTCTAGAGAAACTTAACATAAAAAGAAAGAAAGAAAAGAGGAAATAACTAACATTGCTATGATCAACGTTTATTTTTTTATTAACCTCTATAAGTGAGAAAGGCCGCTCCATTACCTCTATAAGCTAGAAACTCGTGTTACTGGGAAACCTTCATAAGCGAAAATGAGATAGCGGTCCCTTGAACTCTCGCTTATCCAGGTTAGACTGTATACCTATGTACTGTTAAATATTGTACGGTGGTACAGAACCCTTCGTTTGCGATTCCGACTCGCACTTGGCCGTTTTTATTTTTCCGTACCTCAAAAGAGAAAACGGATCCCATATAGCAGCACTTCGTTGTCCGTCCGTCAATCTGTCAAGACCCTTTTTCTCAGGAACGCGATTGTTAGGATTAAAAAAAAAAAAAATGCGATTACTATTTTACATATTTTGTAGTTGTAGAATTGACCGTAACGTATATCGATGTATGCAAGAACATTTTTTTCAACTACAAAGATAAGTTTGTTTTTGGGATTAATTCATCCCAAATACGGAACCCTTGAGCGTGGTCCGATACGCACTTGGTCAGTTTTTTCTTAAACTTGATATGCATAATTTAAGGGGTTATGAATAACTTAATTTTTGGTTTCAGGAATCCTACTCCTGATTCATCCAGCAACTTAACCTGGCCTGCGTTTGAGCCAACGACGATGAAGTACGTGGACATTGAAAATGATTTAAGTATATTAAGTGTACATGACAATGAAAACTATCGTTTCCTGAAAGGTCTGTACCATTCCTTCGATATAAAGCATTGGTTAAGTCACTTGTGAATAAAACCGAAGAAAAATTGTACCTAAAGTAAGTAGGTAAATTAAATATTATATAGATTTACCTACATTTATGACCAAAACTAACCAAAATATATACTTATATAGTGAATAAGGGTTAGTTTGAAAAAATAAAACAAAAAAATAATAAAGAGACGGAATTACAAAGCAGAGGAAATATAGTTTTATTTTATTTATATGAAAAATAAATTATCATCAGGACAACTCTTCATTATTGATAAAAAAATATAAGATTTTTAGTTTTAACCAATAACGTTACTTACATGTAAATATAGAAATCGGCAATAGTTCAGATACAGATTCATTCTCTATGAATATCACTGTATTATTAAAATGGATTTTCCTAAAAACCGTATTTATTAAAACGATGTGGTGCCTTAACTCCAAAATTGTTAAAATTATTCGAAGTAAAACTTCTAATGGATGAATAGAGCTGCTCCCAAAAGTTAAAGCTGTCATCACCGTTCGCACTTAAGATAGTTGCTGTAACCTCCGCCTCATTGTTTGACAGGTCCACGTATTGCTTAGAGCAACTGTTAAACAACGGCCACGTTATGTTTAAAGCTGAAGTATGATATGGGTTGCTGAAACAAATAATCTTTTCTGTATTATGTGTCACGTAATAGGCGAGTACATAGATAGCTAGGAGTGTTAACAAGACTAGTCTGTTAGTGAATATGACCCAATTGAGACATTCTCAGTTGATAAAAGATTTTGTTCTAATTTAAGGTCATCGCCCATTATAACAGCACCGCTCCAGCACGGTAGGGCCCCGGCACCGCCTCGAAAAATCTAGTCGTCAACGCGCCGTAAGCCAGGCGACTGCTAGTCGCCAACGCGCCGTCAGCAAGGCGACCGCTCGCTGCCGGCCCCATATCGTCGCTTACGGTGATACAAATTTTGAATCCTAGCCTGTGAATGTCGAGTTACCTTGAATGCCATTGGTGCAATCAACGCGTGAGTTTTTTCTCTATCCAATGACATTCCAAAATGAAAAACGGAATAAATGCATGTTCGCGGTGTTGTAATATAAGCGACGATATGCAATAAATAATTGTACTTCAATCAGCTAAGGCTATAGCAGTCCACTGCTGGCATAGGACTCTCCCAAGTAGGACTATAGCAACAGGTTCTCCGCCTCCCGCATTCTGTCTGTCCATCTGAGCAAAATTTATGTGCTGGATGATTTCATTGTGAATGTGATACGTGACGTGCTGAATGTGATGATAATAGTTGCTAGAGTCTGAACACACATTCATCTCAAAATAAAGACTAATAGTAAGTAAAATAATTAAATGGCGTTGTGCGTTTTACAAAGAAAGAACATGATCGAGAGCGCTAGTATGTGGATTAGAAAATTATATAAAACAAAAATATCAAAGTGCTTTCAAAAATAAAAATGGCACATATACCGCTAGGCCTGACTTACCCGTGTTTAGCAAAGTCCGTGAAGATCGTTGTAACTTGATCTATAAGTTGGAATTCTGTACTGTTTCTATCCAAAATCAGATTCAATGATTTTGGATCAAACAAATACATCAAGTCATCCATATGGGCGGCTCCGAATATGTCATATTTTTCTCCTTGCAGACCATAATAATTCCTACTGGACGTGATGGAAAACTGGTAGGAATATCTTACAGTATCTCTTTTTTGCGGCAATGTCATAAAATATGTCAAGATATCATATATAAATGTAGCGTCATTCGCATACCTTACAAACTCTTTAATTGAGTTTATATCAACACTTTTGTTTCCGAAGTAATATTTACGAATAATATCTGATAATTCCAAAATAGGATTTGGCCCCAGCTCATTCAAAAATTTTCGAGGAACAAATAGTTCTGGGTATTTATCATAGCGCTCTATAAGCGTTGCTGTGATGGGTTCAATTAATGCAACGATTTCCTGGTTAGTGTGACCAAACATTATATCTACTTTATTCATATAGACAGGATCTTCAAAAATATTTTGTGTCATAAAACTATCCTTGCCACAATATTTTTCAACCACAGGTACATATTGAAACATTTTAATGATGTTATAGGTATACTCTTCAAATGATAAGATGTTAGGACTCGTGTCTATTAGTTTGTCTGAAGGGACGGTCTGAAGAAATTCGAGAAGCTCATCGGGATCTTCTGTTTCAAAGCCAAGCTTCTTCCCAAGAACAAACGCGCGTCTTTCGGGATGAAAAGGCAAACCCCAATTACAAAACGGAGAGCCACTTAATGCGATGGCCCTATGGAACAATCCTCTTGACATTAAGGAACTCACATGTAATGCAACAGAAACGCTGCCTACGCTCTGTCCCATGATAGTCACTCTGCCTGCATCACCCCCGAAATGTTTGATGTTCTTTTGCACCCATTTCAAACCAGCAACTTGATCCTTCAGTCCCGCGTTTCCAGGAACTTGCTCAGTACCGAGACAAATGAAGCCCAATGCGTCCAATCTATAATTCAATGTTACTATCACCATATTCTTTCTGAGCAGGAGGTCTGGACCAAAAAAGTCAACATCACCTGATCCTCTTTTGTACGCCCCTCCGTGAATGTATACTATCACTGGCAGAAGATGGCAAGGCTTCAAGTTTGGCGAATATACGTTGAGAAACAGACAGTCTTCATTGCCGAGGATCACTGTGTTTGTTTGGTCCGGCTGAAGACACACTGATCCATGTTGCTTTGCGTTTCTTACTCCAGTCCACGATAGAGGAGGCTGAGGTGCCTGAAAATAAATATGGGGATTATATAATTGATCGTCAAAAAACTTTATGGTCTTCGAATTATTTGTGGACCGATATACAAGCCAATAAGTATCAAGAATAAGCTCGAATCTTGTAACCTTTATAAAAAGTTAACCATACCTTAAGAGGGTGCATCCTAAAAGTTGGCAACGTCGTAAATAGCTGTCAAATATTTACCTGTTTCGATTAATTTGGAAATAATACTGTATGGAAATAAGAAATGTGGCTAACTAATTGACTAGAATATTAATAAAGAATTGCAATTATAACATTGAATTTGATGTTGTACCCGTTATATGTGACAAAAAGGCATTTGAAAAGTTTCTAAATACTTTTTTTACATCTAAAACAAACTATTCGGTGTTAAGATATTAATTATTGCATTTCATAATCAATATTCTAGTTCGCTAGTTAGCCACATTTTTTATTTCCATACAGAAATATTATCAAATTAATCAAAACAGCGAAATATTTGACATCTATTTGCGACGTTGCCAACTTTCAGAATGAACCCTCTTAATAGCTCTTAAACAAGATAAGCCGAGTTTGCTTGCGCTCCATTCAGCTAGTACCTACCTTAAATCTCCAGGTTCCATTCGGAGGACTTGCGTACGGAATGCCTTTAAAACTGTTGAACTGTCCGTCGCCAGTAACTAGGTCCAGTATCTCTCCTTCCAACCAGCCCTGCTCCACTTTTACTCGAATCCCTTTACCTGACACATTTTGAATGACTCTGGGAACATACCTAATACATTTTATTTCATGTGTGACTAATATTTCTTTACCTACTTGACGACAAAATATAGGTAGGTAGGTAGGTAATTACCTACCTATATTTTAAAGTAAAGTAAAGTGTAAGTATATGGATTTTTTTAAGTTCCGTGTGGTGCCGGACTTAAAGAATCGCACTACCCTATTTCTTCCCATGGGTGTCGTAAAAGGCGACTAAGGGACTTACTAGAGAATGGGCAGCAGCGTTCTCTATGCATTTTTAACACCAAACTGCGATCGCCAACCCGCTTGCCAAGCGTGGCGATTATGGCAAACCCCCCCCAAAAATGACAAGCACCAGAAACAAACGGCCCCTAGTGCCCGGCGGCCTACCTACCCTTGGCTACGGTAGCGGTCAAGGTCACGGTGAGGCAAGGGGTGCGAAGAATCCCCGGAAGAGATCCGGCTACCAAAATCACCGGAAACTGGACCTGGCAACATTCAACACGCGTACACTCCGGACCGACGAGAAGATCATCGAACTCGAGGAAGAATTGAGCAGGTTACGATGGGGTATAGTAGGGTTATCTGAAGTCCGAAGAGAGGGGGAGGACTCGATAATCCTTAAATCCGGAAACTTGCTCTATTTCCGGGAGGGCGACCAGCAGTCCCAGGGTGGTGTCGGGTTTATCGTCCACAAGTCCCTTGTGAGCAACGTGGTGAAGATCGAGAGTGTGTCGACCAGGGTGGCGTACCTTAAACTCAGAATATCCGCAAGATATTCGCTGAAGGTCGTACAGGTTTACGCCCCGACCTCGTCACACCCCGACGATGAGGTGGAGACCATGTATGAGGATATTTCAAGAGCCATGCATGGCTCTAAAACTCACTTCACCGTTGTCATGGGGGACTTCAACGCGAAACTGGGCAAGCGAAACGATGATGAACTGCGAGTGGGGCAATTTGGAGTTGGACGTCGGAACCACCGGGGTCACCTACTGGCCAGTTTTATGGAGAAGGAAGGCCTCTTTATGATGAACTCCTTCTTCAAAAAACGTGAGCACAGAAAGTGGACCTGGCAGAGCCCTGATGGTGCAACAAAAAATGAGATCGACTTCATTATGTCGACGAAGAAGCAGATATTCAATGATGTCTCTGTGATCAACGCGGTGAAAACCGGAAGCGATCACCGTATGGTAAGAGGCACATTGAACCTAAATATCAAGCTGGAAAGATCTCGACTGATGAAGTCTACGCTCCGCCCAGTACCGATCCAAGTCCAAAACCCCGAGAGCTTTCAGCTCGAACTTCGGAATCGTTTCGACTGCCTAGGGAGCTCCGTGGACGACTATAACGATGGGTTCGTGGAAACTGTTCATACGGTCGGGTCCAAGATCTTCAAGACCCGTCGTACAAACCGAAACAAAAGGCTCTCTGATGCTACTCTACAGCTCATGGAGGAGAGGTGCGAGATGATCCTGCAGTCTTCAGACGATGCACTCAATTACCGGCGGCTCAATAGACAGATCTCTAAGTCCTTGAAAAGCGACCTCCGCCATTATAATACAAACCGTATTAAGGACGCAATAGAGCGGAACAAGGGCTCCAAGGTTTTTGCAAGAGATCTGTCTATTGGGCAGAGCCAGCTTGCGAAACTGAAGACCGATGATGGCAGAATCGTATCCGCCAAACCTGAGCTGTTGAGGGAGATCGAGAGGTTCTATGGACAGTTATACACGTCAACCAGTAACCCCGTTACGAATCTGGCAAACGACCCAAGAGCTAGATTAACCCGACATTATACCTAAGATATCCCGGACGTCAGCTTGTACGAGATTAGGATGGCTCTAAAGCAGCTTAAAAACAACAAGGCGCCGGGTGATGACGGAATTACGGCCGAACTCCTAAAGGCCGGTGGGAAACCCGTTCTTAAGGCCCTTCAGAAGCTATTCGATTCCGTCATACTCGAGGGTTAAACGCCACAGGCATGGAACAGAGGTGTGGTGGTGCTTTTCTTTAAAAAGGGCGACAATGCCCTGCTTAAAAACTACAGGCCCATCACACTTCTGACCCATATCTACAAGCTGTTTTCAAGAGTCATCACGAACCGTCTCGCGCGCAGGTTTGACGACTTCCAGCCTCCCGAACAAGCCGGATTCCGTAAAGGCTTTAGCACCGTGGACCACATACATACGCTGCGGCAGGTAATACAGAAGACCGAAGAGTATAATCTGCCTCTCTGCTTAGCGTTTGTGGATTACGAGAAAGCCTTCGATTCGATCGAGACATGGGCTGTACTGCAGTCTCTTCAACGGTGCCAGATTGACTATCGGTACATCGAGGTGTTAAAGTGTCTATACCAAAACGCCACTATGTCAGTCCGCCTCCACGACCAGACCTCGAAACCTATCCTTCTGCAGCGAGGTGTGAGACAAGGAGACGTTATCTCTCCGAAACTGTTCACCGCTGCACTGGAGGATGTCTTCAAGGTTCTGGACTGGAAAGGGCTAGGCATTAACATCAATGGCGAGTATGTCACTAACCTTCGGTTTGCCTACGACATAGTCATCATGGCTGAGACCATGGAGGACCTCAGTATAATGCTCGATGACCTCAGTAGAGCCTCCGAAAGAGTGGGTCTTAAAATGAACATGGACAAGACAAAGGTTATGTCAAACGCCCAAGTAACACCCACTCTCATAAAGATCGGAGACGCTACGCTCGAAGTTGTAGACGAGTATGTTTACCTAGGACAAACTGTCCAGCTAGGTAGGTCCAATTTTGAGAAAGAGGTCAATCGTCGAATCCGACTCGGCTGGGCAGCGTTCGGGAAGCTACGCAATATCTTTTCGTCCCACATACCACAGTGTCTCAAGACGAAAGTCTTTGACCAGTGCGTGTTGCCAGTGATGACTTATGGCACTGAAACGTGGTCGCTCACAATGGGCCTTATTAGAAGGCTAAAAGTCACCCAAAGAGCAATGGAGAGGGCTATGCTTGGAGTTTCCCTACGTGATCGAATCAGAAATGAAGAGATCCGCAGGAGAACCAAGGTAACCGACATAGCCCGAAGAATTGCCAAACTTAAGTGGCAATGGGCAGGACACATTGCCCGCAGAACAGATGGCCGATGGGGCCAACAGGTTCTGGAGTGGCGACCGCGTACCGGAAGACGTAGCGTTGGAAGGCCTCCCACAAGATGGACCGATGACCTTGTAAAGGCCGCAGGTATCCGCTGGATGCGGGAAGCACAGAATCGGTCGAAGTGGCGGTGCTTGGGGGAGGCCTATGTCCAGCAGTGGACGTCTTTCGGCTGATATGATGATGATGATGATATGATATGGATTTGGGTAGGTACCCTAATCCATATACTTACACTTTTGTAGATATAATACTAAGGTGTAGGTAATTGCTAATCAATAATAAGGTACAGTACGAGACAACTTAGATGTAGCATCGGCAAAATTCGTAAAACCGATCACCATCCGAACTGAGTGCGCCTTCAAAATCACCAATCTTTATTACTGCTTTAGGTGAAAATGATCTTTCGAACACGCAATACTCGTAACTTGTAAAGTCTTATAGCCAAATACATTCGTGAAATTGAAATGAATGCAAATTTTCAAATCTATGCTACATCTAAGTTGTGTCGTACTGTACACCACTGTCTTATGTATTGTGCAAAAAAACATGAGGTATAAGTTTTGTTTATGTACAGAATACAAAAATAATAAGGCGTGCCTCCACTGCCGGTGCCGGCACCCAAAAATAACGTCGTTGGTTGGGAACCGGGCAGTACATTACTGCCGGCAAGATCAAAAATATCGGGTGCTGGCGCCACCGGCTCCCATAATGGACACCGGTGGCGCGGCGTTTTAGAAAACCCTTCCACTATTAAGAACCTCAACTAACTAGCCCTAACTAAAGTATTTTTTTCTATTTATTCTATTGGAGTAGTAGTTAATTACCGGAATATGGAAATATATTCGTGGAAAAAAATAATGTCTACACCGCCTATTTATTCCATATGTCAAGTTGCCTACCCCGGCAGCCAATTCAGCAACCGGGGCGCTGGCAGCCAATTCGGGACACGGCGCCGGCAGCTGAAGCACTTCCAAAATAATATTATAAGTACTGAAAACGCAGAAGTACCTTTCAACAGAATTAAAAGATTTTAAAACTTTAATCATGGCATTGGGTCATAAAATCTTCCCGACTATTTCAAGATGGAAAAATTAAAAGTAATATTTTACTTACATGAGGAATGTCATAGTTAACTTCACACATAAAATATTCATTTTTGTTGCAATATTAAGTGCAAATAAATAATTAATTATTTGCTTGATCGTGTTGACACTCAAGACAAGGCACGAGGAACCTAAGTAAGTCAATTGCTCAATGAGTGCAATAAATGCACTAAGTAGGTACACTAACCAACAACAATGTTTTAATTATTTTGTTTATTGTTCTGTCTGTCTTAGTCAAAACGTCAGTAATTTACAGCAAACTTTATCGTTCCGGTTGTCGTTTTCTGATAACGTTTTGTATAATTTCATGTGAATTTTGGTAGGTAACCTACACCTGCACGATAAACGCCATCTTAGTATTCAGGTTTTATGATAATTCTTACCATTTCGAATTAAACAGTACTTTTTGTAGTTGATTTATGTCATTTTGTTCGTAAGATATGCACTATTCACAGATCCAACAGTTAGATTACACAGTACTACATTACAC
Source organism: Conistra vaccinii (assembly GCA_948150665.1). Lineage (NCBI taxonomy): Eukaryota > Metazoa > Arthropoda > Insecta > Lepidoptera > Noctuidae > Conistra > Conistra vaccinii. The sequence goes on from OX411324.1 coordinate 4,800,096, forward strand.
AGTAGCTATTATATAGATTTAATAGTACAAACAACGTCACCGTGTCGTTTTGATTTGAAATTTTTGATTTATATGAGACATAGGTAGTCATCAAGTACGGGTACCTAAGTTCAAGCACTCCGATAGCACAATTATATCGCAGCTTAAGTCCATGCTCATTAGTAAAACATTGAGCTTATCGTAGTTACAATTAAGACTACGTATGTTCATGTGTAAGATGTTCGTCGTTTCGCCATTTCTCAAATGTTTAGAACATTGACACGGTTCGGTAACAAACGAAGTGGCATATATTATTAATGTTATCAATGTTATTTGCTACATTATTTAAATTAAAGTTTAGTGGCCAGTGATTATAATAGATAAAAAGTAAGTTTAAAAACTAAAACCCGACTACTCAAAAATCACGCTCTTAAAAGTATGAAACAAGAAAATATTTCGGACAGAAATCTAGACATAGGTACAGAAATGGTCAAGGTAAAGCCGTCGTCTCATGTCATTATTTTAACAGGCATGCGACTACGGCTTTACCTTGACCATTTCTGTACCTATGCGGGTAAAAATTAATACACTCGCGAGGAATCACCGACTTGTTGCTTGTTCCGAGCGATCTTTAAAACTAAATAACTGTTGAAAATCAATGAAAATGTTCACCATTTTAAAGGCTATACTGTAAACTTGATATTCATGCTACACGCATTACAATTAAACCCATATTTCAAGAGCTTTCCTACTTTGTGTGGAGGAGTAAGGAAAAAATGAGGGAATAAGGAAAATATACAACAAATGAAACAACAACAACAACGTTTTTTTAATGAAAATTATGGATTAACATAGTGACTGGATTGATATGGGTAGGTAGGGTAGGTAGGTACTGTAGGTAGCTATGTATGTAGGTAGGAGAGCCGTAGATAAGTACTTAGTGCTACCCGTGCGACGCCGGGGCGGACAGCAAGTATATAATAAACACACAAATCCACACGTTTTATTAAACTTATGAAGGTTAGAAAAATCTACCTAATATTAGCGCTGCGCTTTATTTAATTAGGACTATTAAATAGTAATTATATAAAGTAGTAGATTATTCTTATGTGATTATGTTGCCGTGCGATGGCCAAGTCATTCTATTAATTAAAGAAACAAAAATGACAAATAGATAGTATACTGAATAAATTAACAGACTTGGTTTTACATTGGATTATTTATTTTATATATCCTTCACGACGGTTTATTTATGAACACTAGTAATTGTACTGTTTTTGTGTTGTGTGTTGTTTACGGAACACAATAAAATATTCCTTAGTCTGATTTTCTCACGCTGATTTGGTTTTAATTTTACTTTTTGTGGCCTTCTTAATTTAATTGTCCCTACGACTCCTATGTGTACACATCTCATCTTAAGTATTAAAATGAAAACTTTATGTGCAATATTGTCAATGTGAGTACCTATACTTTAACATACTTTTTTTTTACTTACATGTTCTCCTTACTTTATAAACTGTCCGTGATATCCGTCCATCTTGAGTCGAGGTTATAAACAGAGATAACAGTGCAGCCAACCATAGCGAAAATAGAAAAACATCGAGTGTATTAGCAATACTTTGGATAATCTGTTGCTACGAATGTGCTACGAAACTGCTACGCGGGTGCTACGACGCCGTAGAGGCCATTCTCTGAGACAACCGTGATCTCCTGAGACCTGTTCAAAAATTACCAAGGGTACTAAGGAACCGCATATATTTACTATTATTCATAATTTGCAGTATAATGCAAGACGTACTAACTGTATTAAGTGATGTGATTCAAGTGGAAGTGGAGCAGGGCAAGTTGGAGGGCGAGGTACTGGACTTAGTCATTGGAGATGTACAGTACTACAGTTTCAAAGGGATACCGTACGCCGAACCTCCAATTGTAAAACTAAGATTTAAGGTAAATAAATATTCTTTTGATGGGTTGAAGACTTTGTCTCGTTCAGTGACGTTCAACCATCGATCAACATTGTCAAATAGAAGTTTTATTGTTATTACGACTGGGGGCATTTAGCGTCCCGCAAAGTGTTAACTACTACACCGAGTGATTCCTTTTTTATTTTTTTGTTTTGATAACCAAGTAGCATTGCAAAACGGGTTTAATTGAGCCTCAAACTTTTTGCACTTTAATTTACCGTATAGTTCGGAAACGAAAAAAAAAACAGCTGTTCCCTACATTTGTATTCGCATATCTCGTCAAAATGTAGGGAGCAACTGATTTTTTTTTCGCAATTTCGGTGTAGGTCCCATAGTGAAAGTTGTTCATAATGATGAGTACAATGACCCCTTAAGAGATTTCGTGTATGAATAGATACACCTTATATAATTTACGCCCGATACATAGGTACTAGCTAGTGTATAATTTACGCCCGGTACATGCTAGCTATTGTATAATTTAAGGGGTTATGAATAACTTAATGTTTGGTTTCAGTAATCCTACTCCTGATTCATCATGCAACAATTACGCAACACATTTTCGTAAACGATTCCGACTAATCTGTTTCACTGTTTCATTTTGACAGTTCAACAATATTCATAGCGTTATTTACGTTATTGAGCTGATTTTTTTACGGACATATGGAGCAATGGATTAGCAATCTGTTTCAAAACGATTCAAATTCCGATTGATCGTGTATTACGTAATTAGGGTATTGGCCTGTGTTTGAGCCAACGACGATTAAGTACGTGGACATTGAAAATGATTTAAGTATTTTAAGTGTACATGACAATGAAAACTATCGTTTCGTAAAAGGTCTGTACCATTCCTTCGATATAAAGCATTAGTTAAGTCACTTGTGAAGAAAACCGAATAAAAATTGTAAAGTAAGTAGGTAAATTAAATACAATAATAGTTTTACCTACATTTATAACCAAAACTAACCAAAATATGTTTATATAACCAATAGTGAATAAGTCTTTGTTAAAAAAAAAAACAGAATCATAAAGCAAAGAATAAGTGGGTTTATTTATATGAAAAATAAACATTAGGACAACAATACTCGTAACAACAAATTTAGATACATATTCATTCTCGATGTGTATCACTGTTGTAGTTATTAGATTTCTCTATAAACTGTATTTATTAAAACAATGTGGTGCCTTGGCTTCAAAATTGTTAAAATTATTTGTAGTAAAAAATTGAAGAATAGAGCTGCTCCCAAAAGTTGAAGTCGTCGTCACCGTTCAGACTTACGACGGTTGCTGTAACCTCCGCCTCATTGTTTGTAAGGTCCACGTATTGTTTAGTGCAACTGTTAAACAACGGCCACGTTATGTTCAAAGCTGAACTATGATAAGGGTTGCTGAAACAAACAATCTTTTCTTAATATGTGTCACGTAATAGGACATAGCTAGGAGTGTAAGCAAGACAGTCTGTAAATAGATATACAGGGTGGAATTTTTGAACGCCACCTCGAGGGAAAGTACTCTAAATACTGGAGATTGCAAATTTTACTCAAAGGAAACATTCCTTTATTTTTAATAAGAAACAAATCTGTATCTCTTTCGAACCGGCTAAAATCCGAAAAAATAACAGCCTGTATTTTTATGGGTAAATTTGATTCGAGACATATCCCCATTCAAAAAAATCTAAAGATAATTGTTAATGAGGAACTAGCATTCCCATTAACAGCCTTATTTATAAAAATCTCGCTAATCACTGATTAGCGACTGCTTAGCAAAGCAATTGGTTAGCTCTTAATGAATGCTTAAATTTTCTTTATTTATAAACGCTAATTAGCAAGTGATTAGTTGCGAAACGGAATAGAGGTAAAATTATGCCTTCGGCACAGGTTATAATCAAATTAGTCGACTAAAAAACAGAATTTTAAGAATAAAGTTGTCAATACCACGATTTTTGTATCTGTCGTGACTTTGACAGACAAAAGTCAACAATTTCATTGGAAAATATGAATTAGAATAAAATCATTTAATTAAGTTTATTTCATTGTGTTTGCGATGTTAGCAATGAAAATAATAAGCTCCAATAAATTGGAGTAAACAGGAAAAGGTATTTATCTCTGAATTTATATCTACTTACTTAAACCAATGTAGTCTGACCAAATAAATGTTAAAGCAGAAGATAATATGTATTTTCATGTCCTATATGCTTGATAATACGATTACACTGTTTTAGAAATGTTTGCAGATACTTGTGTCTGCTTTATATTTCTTCCTATTGCTTTTGCACCAGGGTTTCAGTATCTTTTAAAACAGTTCTTATACTTATTTACAGGTTCAAGTTTAACTGCTGCTATGAAACCCACTAGCGCCTAGCACAATACTATTCAACCTCGTAAAGATGAGGGAGGACCATGCTACATGTAAAAGATGAGGACTACGACTTACGAGTGGCATGAGAAAAGAAAGGCACCCATGTCTTTTGAGAAAGAATATTGGAAATCAAAAATAATGAATTCATAACGAAAATATAGCTTTATTATGTATCAAAATAAATTGTTTTCTATAAAATTCTCTTCTTATTTATGTGCGATTGCCACAACGTGGCTTTTCTTTAGTTATGGGCCTTAGAGCTAGCGCCATAAGATGAGGGGCACATGGGAAAACACATTGGTTCACAATCACTATCTCCGATGAGCCTCACGAACTCATTCTCCTCAAACCACCACCTGAGCACCTACTGAGCCTCCTCCTGATTGAGCTTTCCCTATAAATCCTTGTATCATGTGTACTTCGAAAGAGGAATATTATCCAATAGGTAATCATTAGACTCGTAGCGTTTGTAGGTCTTCCTTCGTCTACTTCGCGCCGGTATTTCAAAATTATTTAATTCTTGTAAGTAGATCATTCTGAAATCCCGTAAAAGATTGTCGAAATCCATATTTACTAAGGCACAACTCGATATTAGGAACAAAATAACCTCGAAGCACACAATAATCCCATTGAATCGATCAGCTGATTCAAATAAAATCCGTCATCTTGCCTCTTAGCATCCTCTTAGCAGTGGACCGGTGGTGTTTAATTTTGACAGCTACTAATCAATTGCTTAGCGACCTCTTAGCGCTAAATAGCGTTTATGAATGAGAATTTTGCTAATCAATTGCTTAGTAATTGATTAAAATTTAAGAGGCGTTTATAAATAAGACTGTACAGCCTTATTTATAAAAATCTCGCTAATCACTGATTAGCGACTGCTTAGCAAAGCAATTGGTTAGCTCTTAATGAATGCTTAAATTTTCTTTATTTATAAACGCTAATTAGCAAGTGATTAGTTGCGAAACGGAATAGAGGTAAAATTATGCCTTCGGCACAGGTTATAATCAAATTAGTCGACTAAAAAACAGAATTTTAAGAATAAAGTTGTCAATACCACGATTTTTGTATCTGTCGTGACTTTGACAGACAAAAGTCAACAATTTCATTGGAAAATATGAATTAGAATAAAATCATTTAATTAAGTTTATTTCATTGTGTTTGCGATGTTAGCAATGAAAATAATAAGCTCCAATAAATTGGAGTAAACAGGAAAAGGTATTTATCTCTGAATTTATATCTACTTACTTAAACCAATGTAGTCTGACCAAATAAATGTTAAAGCAGAAGATAATATGTATTTTCATGTCCTATATGCTTGATAATACGATTACACTGTTTTAGAAATGTTTGCAGATACTTGTGTCTGCTTTATATTTCTTCCTATTGCTTTTGCACCAGGGTTTCAGTATCTTTTAAAACAGTTCTTATACTTATTTACAGGTTCAAGTTTAACTGCTGCTATGAAACCCACTAGCGCCTAGCACAATACTATTCAACCTCGTAAAGATGAGGGAGGACCATGCTACATGTAAAAGATGAGGACTACGACTTACGAGTGGCATGAGAAAAGAAAGGCACCCATGTCTTTTGAGAAAGAATATTGGAAATCAAAAATAATGAATTCATAACGAAAATATAGCTTTATTATGTATCAAAATAAATTGTTTTCTATAAAATTCTCTTCTTATTTATGTGCGATTGCCACAACGTGGCTTTTCTTTAGTTATGGGCCTTAGAGCTAGCGCCATAAGATGAGGGGCACATGGGAAAACACATTGGTTCACAATCACTATCTCCGATGAGCCTCACGAACTCATTCTCCTCAAACCACCACCTGAGCACCTACTGAGCCTCCTCCTGATTGAGCTTTCCCTATAAATCCTTGTATCATGTGTACTTCGAAAGAGGAATATTATCCAATAGGTAATCATTAGACTCGTAGCGTTTGTAGGTCTTCCTTCGTCTACTTCGCGCCGGTATTTCAAAATTATTTAATTCTTGTAAGTAGATCATTCTGAAATCCCGTAAAAGATTGTCGAAATCCATATTTACTAAGGCACAACTCGATATTAGGAACAAAATAACCTCGAAGCACACAATAATCCCATTGAATCGATCAGCTGATTCAAATAAAATCCGTCATCTTGCCTCTTAGCATCCTCTTAGCAGTGGACCGGTGGTGTTTAATTTTGACAGCTACTAATCAATTGCTTAGCGACCTCTTAGCGCTAAATAGCGTTTATGAATGAGAATTTTGCTAATCAATTGCTTAGTAATTGATTAAAATTTAAGAGGCGTTTATAAATAAGACTGTACAGCCTTATTTATAAAAATCTCGCTAATCACTGATTAGCGACTGCTTAGCAAAGCAATTGGTTAGCTCTTAATGAATGCTTAAATTTTCTTTATTTATAAACGCTAATTAGCAAGTGATTAGTTGCGAAACGGAATAGAGGTAAAATTATGCCTTCGGCACAGGTTATAATCAAATTAGTCGACTAAAAAACAGAATTTTAAGAATAAAGTTGTCAATACCACGATTTTTGTATCTGTCGTGACTTTGACAGACAAAAGTCAACAATTTCATTGGAAAATATGAATTAGAATAAAATCATTTAATTAAGTTTATTTCATTGTGTTTGCGATGTTAGCAATGAAAATAATAAGCTCCAATAAATTGGAGTAAACAGGAAAAGGTATTTATCTCTGAATTTATATCTACTTACTTAAACCAATGTAGTCTGACCAAATAAATGTTAAAGCAGAAGATAATATGTATTTTCATGTCCTATATGCTTGATAATACGATTACACTGTTTTAGAAATGTTTGCAGATACTTGTGTCTGCTTTATATTTCTTCCTATTGCTTTTGCACCAGGGTTTCAGTATCTTTTAAAACAGTTCTTATACTTATTTACAGGTTCAAGTTTAACTGCTGCTATGAAACCCACTAGCGCCTAGCACAATACTATTCAACCTCGTAAAGATGAGGGAGGACCATGCTACATGTAAAAGATGAGGACTACGACTTACGAGTGGCATGAGAAAAGAAAGGCACCCATGTCTTTTGAGAAAGAATATTGGAAATCAAAAATAATGAATTCATAACGAAAATATAGCTTTATTATGTATCAAAATAAATTGTTTTCTATAAAATTCTCTTCTTATTTATGTGCGATTGCCACAACGTGGCTTTTCTTTAGTTATGGGCCTTAGAGCTAGCGCCATAAGATGAGGGGCACATGGGAAAACACATTGGTTCACAATCACTATCTCCGATGAGCCTCACGAACTCATTCTCCTCAAACCACCACCTGAGCACCTACTGAGCCTCCTCCTGATTGAGCTTTCCCTATAAATCCTTGTATCATGTGTACTTCGAAAGAGGAATATTATCCAATAGGTAATCATTAGACTCGTAGCGTTTGTAGGTCTTCCTTCGTCTACTTCGCGCCGGTATTTCAAAATTATTTAATTCTTGTAAGTAGATCATTCTGAAATCCCGTAAAAGATTGTCGAAATCCATATTTACTAAGGCACAACTCGATATTAGGAACAAAATAACCTCGAAGCACACAATAATCCCATTGAATCGATCAGCTGATTCAAATAAAATCCGTCATCTTGCCTCTTAGCATCCTCTTAGCAGTGGACCGGTGGTGTTTAATTTTGACAGCTACTAATCAATTGCTTAGCGACCTCTTAGCGCTAAATAGCGTTTATGAATGAGAATTTTGCTAATCAATTGCTTAGTAATTGATTAAAATTTAAGAGGCGTTTATAAATAAGACTGTACAGCCTTATTTATAAAAATCTCGCTAATCACTGATTAGCGACTGCTTAGCAAAGCAATTGGTTAGCTCTTAATGAATGCTTAAATTTTCTTTATTTATAAACGCTAATTAGCAAGTGATTAGTTGCGAAACGGAATAGAGGTAAAATTATGCCTTCGGCACAGGTTATAATCAAATTAGTCGACTAAAAAACAGAATTTTAAGAATAAAGTTGTCAATACCACGATTTTTGTATCTGTCGTGACTTTGACAGACAAAAGTCAACAATTTCATTGGAAAATATGAATTAGAATAAAATCATTTAATTAAGTTTATTTCATTGTGTTTGCGATGTTAGCAATGAAAATAATAAGCTCCAATAAATTGGAGTAAACAGGAAAAGGTATTTATCTCTGAATTTATATCTACTTACTTAAACCAATGTAGTCTGACCAAATAAATGTTAAAGCAGAAGATAATATGTATTTTCATGTCCTATATGCTTGATAATACGATTACACTGTTTTAGAAATGTTTGCAGATACTTGTGTCTGCTTTATATTTCTTCCTATTGCTTTTGCACCAGGGTTTCAGTATCTTTTAAAACAGTTCTTATACTTATTTACAGGTTCAAGTTTAACTGCTGCTATGAAACCCACTAGCGCCTAGCACAATACTATTCAACCTCGTAAAGATGAGGGAGGACCATGCTACATGTAAAAGATGAGGACTACGACTTACGAGTGGCATGAGAAAAGAAAGGCACCCATGTCTTTTGAGAAAGAATATTGGAAATCAAAAATAATGAATTCATAACGAAAATATAGCTTTATTATGTATCAAAATAAATTGTTTTCTATAAAATTCTCTTCTTATTTATGTGCGATTGCCACAACGTGGCTTTTCTTTAGTTATGGGCCTTAGAGCTAGCGCCATAAGATGAGGGGCACATGGGAAAACACATTGGTTCACAATCACTATCTCCGATGAGCCTCACGAACTCATTCTCCTCAAACCACCACCTGAGCACCTACTGAGCCTCCTCCTGATTGAGCTTTCCCTATAAATCCTTGTATCATGTGTACTTCGAAAGAGGAATATTATCCAATAGGTAATCATTAGACTCGTAGCGTTTGTAGGTCTTCCTTCGTCTACTTCGCGCCGGTATTTCAAAATTATTTAATTCTTGTAAGTAGATCATTCTGAAATCCCGTAAAAGATTGTCGAAATCCATATTTACTAAGGCACAACTCGATATTAGGAACAAAATAACCTCGAAGCACACAATAATCCCATTGAATCGATCAGCTGATTCAAATAAAATCCGTCATCTTGCCTCTTAGCATCCTCTTAGCAGTGGACCGGTGGTGTTTAATTTTGACAGCTACTAATCAATTGCTTAGCGACCTCTTAGCGCTAAATAGCGTTTATGAATGAGAATTTTGCTAATCAATTGCTTAGTAATTGATTAAAATTTAAGAGGCGTTTATAAATAAGACTGTAAAGGGGAATGCCAACTCTCCATAGACACTTCGGCCTCAAGTGCACACAATTCAAAGTATATGGATAGGATAATATGCAATTTAAATAATGAAACGGTCAAGGTCTTGGTTTAGAAAAAAGTTGGGGTTATTTAGATAAAATCGTTTTTTTCAATGAGGCAAAATCTTCAATTTGTGCTGCACTAAATGTTTTAATATGATTATATATTGATTCTAAAAGTAGATTCCAGGGGTTAGGTACTACTTAAATGGTAATAACAGATTCTACAATCCGGCAGTACATAGTAATTGTACTTACAAAAAAGATGTACCCGCAGTGCTGACGGGACAGCGAGCCGATTGGTCTTGTTACAGCCAGGAAAGAAACATTGATTTTGAGTGTTTGGTGCTCTTACATAATAAGGCAGCAGTATACTGTTGGATGTGTTCAAGCTTTGTCCCGCTTGCTATGCACTGTCAGCTACTTCAGATTGCACCGAAGGTAGGTTGGATGGTTCAAATTGCTCCATAGGCAGACTGGATGGTTCAGATTCCGGTTCTGTAGTTGAACATGATGCTGCTCTAAACTGCTCTAACGAGATGATGATGGCAACTGAAATAATAATAAAAATTAAAGCTCAGTGCATAAAGACAGTAAACGTGAATTACTGTGGTTTTGGTACAAATAAATACACAATCAAAAAAATATCTATCACATTTTATATTATTATTAATTAATTTCTAAAAAATCTTTCTCAAGTTTCTAGACAATCTGTACTATGTGAAATATAACTTGTGCGGACACGAAAGAAGTTGAATATTACACTTATATAGACTCAGAAGTATGTCAGTATCAAATCTCAGAACTACGCTTGTATTAATTCTAAACTGTTGATAACTTACCGCTCTTGGTACAATCTGACAGGCAATCATTTCGAGTTGTTCATGTGGAGAATCAGACCTGAGTGTATGTGATCTTATTCTCAAAAGCAATCTGCCGCACGCAGCTGATGCACACTTGTCCATGATCTGTACATTTTGTTGTTCGCACACTAAACTGTCACTCGACACTTGTACCTAATAAACAAGTCATAATTATTAGATATCCTAAAACAACACTAACTTTGATAGTAGGTACTCTGTCTATTTATTTAAAAATCATTTCTCAGAGCAAGACATGATACTGACCTGTTGTGTCGAATTGTTGTATAACATTTTGCTCTTTCTGCTATTTCCAAGAAATGCCTTCGTATTCTCGTGACGTTTAAACCACAATTAACACAGCGTAAATGACCTTTTGAATGAATTACTTAGGGAACGGAAGTACTCGGGCCAGCGACAATGCCGGGGTCTTCATAATTTGTGGATATCGAGTCAAAGTTCGTGCTGAGGTTATCGTTAGAAGCGGGAGCGGAATCCATGTTCAGGCCGTGGTCGTCAGGGCTCAGGGTTCAAAGAATCTTCGGAGTCCATTTAATAAGCGTATTCGATGGTTAAAATAACAAATTCGCAAGAAAATAAAGTTATGCAAACGAAAACAAAGAAAGTCGATTTGTGATTTGACATTGACATTGACTTGACAGCCGGCCGGCATAATTCAATGTTGCCACGCTACACACAAAAAATTGATAGATCGATATCGATTTTTTTATCGAATCCTAATTTTACTTTTTAATCTCTTTAATCTTAACGACGTCAACTCTGATGACGTAACATTATTTGGTTAAAAAAAATGGATAAACAGTGTATTTTAGTTCAAATAATAAAACCATTAAGTACCTAATATTAAAAAATAAAATAGTCTTACCAGCGATTACACGACACGAAACACACACAAAACTCAAAATAATCACATTCAATTTTTCACTTACGGGTTCCCGACGTTTTTTTTGGTCGGATCAAAATAGGTATTTAATAAACGATGCTAGTTAGTGCAAATATTTATCTACCACGATGTATGTAGAAACTACTTATGGAAATAACAACACTTCCCGTCGATTTACACACAAAAATAATAAAAAATAACGAAATACGATGCCGAGCGCGCACTCGTGACTATAACGTTTTACCTGCGTGTGACGTGCGACATCAGTCAGTTTCAACATTTTTTTCCAATGTTGGCTATTGATATTTTTGGATATTGGTTTTTATGATAAAAATCGTTAAAAAAGGGTGTATTCCCGTTCGTCCCACTGCCGTCGTCCCCCTGGTGGGACGAACGGGAATTTAATAATTAAATGATTTAGTTGACGAGAATATCCGTCAGGCCATAGAGTTAAATTGCTCACCGACCAGTTTAGCCCTAATTTCATAGTAGAAATAGAGATTTAAACCGTGTGTACCTGCGTCGTCGGCCGTATGTCCGCCTCGGGGTTTGAAGGACAAATAGTTAGCGGCAGCCGCAATCGGGAGTTTAAAGGTTAAGAAGTTATGAACGTCTTTGTAAATATGTTTTCTTTAACATATTCTATCTTTATTGTGCTGAACAGCTAAAGAATTATATGTAATTAAAATGTGTAGTAGCGTTTTTGTTATGATCCTATGCATTCATTATTATATCAACTATCAATTCGCTTGTTCATTTAGTATCAATAGTAAAAACATAACAACGTATTTGTTTGAATACATCGAATAATAACTGTGGGTTTGCACTGGCGAAACATCACGACAAAACATGTTGAAATCTCTAGTTACTGTCAAACATTGTATGGAAAATTGACAGAAAATAGAGATCCCAACATGTTTTGTTGGGAATGTTTCGCCAGTGCAAACGCACAGTAAGCATTACGGATCTGATATTATAAGTAAAACATCCATGAAAACATAATCGATTATTTCGTGAACGGAATTAATAATTATTGGCAACACTGCTGATTTTATCCACAAAAGGGAATTATTTTCACGTATTTATCGTTTCGGTACTTTTTATTTGTGCAAAAATGTTCCCATCTTGTTCGGATAAATGAATATCTTGTTAGATAACTAGAAATAACGATGTTTTTTTTACATAAACGTAAATTGGTGGGCGTTCTCGGGCCATAAATGGGCATCCTTCTTTATAAGTTAAGATTGTATGGTTTTCCTTTCATTTAATTTATCATGTTTGTTAGAGAGATTTGATCCTTACGATTGACCCTATTCACTGATGCCATGAAATCACAGGTATTATTTTTTCGGATTTTATCCGGTTCGAGTCCCGTGTGTCGCAAGCAAATCTTAGAATGCATATGTGGTTCTTTAAAAAAATAAAGAAATGTTTCCTTTGAGTAGAATTTGCTATATCCAGTATTTAGAGTACTTTCCCTCTAGCCTCTAGGTGACGTTCACAAATTCCATCCTGTATATGAGCCATTCTCAGATACTTAATTTAATTATGAATTGACAAAGAAGGAACCTCGTCCGTATGCAATAATTGCACTTCAATGAACTCAGCCTAAAGCAGCTTGACATATTATGCCTCTCCCGAGTTGCACTACAACACCCGGTTCTCCGCCTTCCGCATTCAATCTGTCCATCTGAGCGGAATTTATGTGCTTGTATTAACTGGATGAAAAGCCGAAACAGTTTTTTAAAGTGTGTCGTCCCACTCACTGGCGAACGACCAAATGAAATGACTGAAGTTGTGTAGGTTGTGGAGTACTTCGTTCCACCTGCTGAAGATCTCCCAGATGGACATGAGTTCCCTTGGGTACCCTGAAAGTCTTTAAACAGAAAATACTCACTACAAAAAAATATATGAATTTTTAAAGCTCCACCGGCAAGAAAACTCGAAAAAATTACAAAAAATAATAACTCGAAAACTACAAAAAATCGCGGAACATACATGGGGTATTTTCGAATACCCCTAGACATGAGGAATCTAGGTGCTAACAAATTAAGTACCAATATTTTAAGAGGTGTTACATTACATCAAAACAATTAACTTTGAATAGAAATTAAAAAAACTTTTTATATGATATTTTTGTTTTAATTTCCGGAACAAAATAAATAAATAAAAATTTGGCCCAAACATAATCATCCTGTGCATTTAACTGACAAGAAGTTTAACACTTTCTGTCAAGTGAACATCGTCGTTTGTGACAAACGTCAATTATTGGCGGGAAAACTGTTAGTAATCAATTTTATTGGCCTTTGATCATTTTCAATAAGTACTACTTTTTCTCATTTTCAAGTAATAAAACCCAGTTTTAGTAATTATTTATTTACATTACAAGAACTGTTTAAAATGGCGACCCTCTTTTTCAATGCATAATAATGCTCGCTTTTGGATGTTTCCATTAACACGCAACAAAATGTCTCTTTCTCTTTTCATGACTTCAAAGGCGTTGGTAATACCGTCACCCTCCCGGCTAACTGTCCTAACTAGCAATTTATGTTTTTCCAGGGCAACCGTTTTTCGGTCGGGCGTTACAGTCAAATTACTGTAGGTGCGTTAGTTGTGGCTTTATCAATAAATAAAAAAAAAATTATATAGCTCTTGGCTTATTCTTTAAGTAAGTAGTCGCCCTAAAGCCCTAAGGTATCTATTTATTTATTTATATTAATTTGAAGCAGATACGTCTCTCTGTGAGAACTTTGTTTCACAACTTGTGTCTGTTACGACGCGGTTATTTGGTATAAAATACAAATAAAAGTCTATTAATATGATATTTATTTATTAAAAGTAATAATAAATTTTGTTTGGAGTTACAAAAAATAATGTTTTAACATTTTTCGCAATTTAACTGAGTACTAAATATGTTTAAAACTATGTATAAGAACCCTTAATGACATGAATTGAAAATTAACCTTATTTCAAATAAATTGTATTTATTTTATATATCAAGTCTATACTTGTGCTTATAACTATTAATGCACTTAATGCTTAGTATACATTTTGTTTCTAAGAACTATAGGTCTTAGAATTTGTAGTTACTTACTTTAATATCACACACAATCACAGTCTTTGCAAAAATATTAGGCTTTAATTGGACTTAATTCACCTAGGATTAAAGCATTAGTTAACAGTCTTATTTATTGAACATAGGAACTAGAAATCAAGTCAATGATTATTATATAGGTAAACAACGTCAACGTCTTAATAGTAACGTAAGAGCTAAATTCTCTAAACAACCAGCTAGTAAAATCAACAGTAATTAGTGAGAAAGTGATGTATAAAATGCCACATGCTCCGGCAACCTAATGACTGGGGTATCTCCTGTTGTTAGAGACAACAAGTCATTATATTTTTCTATTGAAATTTTGGGCGGTGTCGGATTAAGAAGTCCTACTTCCTCTCTTAAGAATACAGAGACCTGTCTCCTAAGAGAAAGAGAACGTGGAATCTCTTCACCGTGGCTATTCTTAAAAAAAATCTTTTCGGGCTCAGTTTTCTTGACAGAAAATTCCATCATTTCAGTCCAGTTCAAGCATCGGCCCTCATCATCTTTACGGATAGAAAGCATCCTTAGGTCGGCTGAAAGTTTTTTTAAATCGAGGAATTCAGTGTATGTGAGAACATTCACTACGTACGGTTTATTTCTCCGTGCCAATCTAAAAATTGGAGGTAATTGGCTCGGTACAAAAATATCCCCACATGTTTTCAAATCATGGCCGATGGTGCTGTGTACGGAGTTTCCTTCGCTTTGTCCATGACATGGCACGGAGAACCGTAAAGTGATTTCCTGGATATTTGTGGTATTGTTTATGACATACAATAAGGAGAGTGTTGGCTTGAAAATCAGCAGAACCAAAACTGAACATATGTTCTGCGATTTCGGCGGTCTCTCTAGTTCTGGAGCCATAGCGCTTGATGGCACGCTTCTGCCAGTCTGCTCCGACTTTCGGTATCTCGGTTCACTCATGCAAAGCGATGGCGAAATAGATCGGGCGGTTAAGCACAGAATTAACACTGGATGGATGAAATGGCAGCAGGTTACGGGAACAATCTGCGACTCCCGCTTTCCCCTTAAACTTAAGGGGAAGATATATAAAACAATGGTTAGACCTGATGTCTTGTATGGATCAGAATGTTGGGCCACCAAAGGGATGAATGAAAGGCAATTGCATGCAGCTGAGATGAGAATGCTAAGAGGGATGTGTGGTGTTATACGAATGGATATAGTAAGAAATGAGTACATAAGAGGAAGTCTGAAAGTGGCACCGGTGACCGAAAAGTTGTGCGGTAATCGGTTGTCATGGTATGGGCATGTGATGCGCAGAAATGAGGAAAATGTCGTGAAGAAAGTTTTGAGTATGAATGTCGATGGCTATAAGAGTAGGGGAAGACCAAAGAAACGATGGATGGATTGTGTGAAAGATGATATGGCTAGAAAGGGGGTAACTACTGAAATGACGACTAATAGAGAAGTATGGAAAAAAGGGACATGTTGCGCCGACCCCAAATAAAATTGGGATAAGGGCAGGAGAATGATGATGATGAGTAAGGTCGATGCCACAATGGAATTTTTGTTCTGTCCACTGCATCCATCAGCAAACAGATAAACAATCTTAATGTCTCTTGCGTCACTCTTCTTGAGAAAGTCATAAAGTGAAGTCGAAATTTCTGACGACCCTCTTTCTCCTCGCAAGCAAAAGAGGGTTCTTTTGCTTGCTCCTTCATGCCATGTATAACACGAACAGGCTCCAGAAGTCATATTTGTCGACTGAATAGATTTGGTTCACTTGCTATGCACCCACCCGCACCCCCCGTGCGAACCGCAACGTTCGCAACGTGACTTCACTTAATACTATAGCTTCATATTCGTTAAAAAGCTTTGATCTATCGACGTAAGTGAAAAATTAAATGTGTGAACAGCTTAGAAAAAATTCTAGCTAAGTGTACATACTTCAATAATTTTGAATCGGGACGAAAAATAAAAGTCTTTCTAACTGTAGTATGTTCATACGACAGGTAGAGAGAATATTTTTTCCCTCCTTTTGCACTTACGCAAAACCAAATACGTGATTATCTCCTAAACGGTAAACGACACAGATACGACGATTAAAGAGAACTTATTCGAAATCTAGCTATGAATACGTAGGTAATGTCAGTGCAGATACGTCAGTTTGTGAGATACGACAGTTAGCGAGGAGGGCGACGATACGTGGTCGTAGTTCTTCAGAAGTTCTAATTGTATGACCATCGTCTCCGTATACCAAATCTTTGGCTCGACCCCATACCACAGATTAATACAGATGGGACACTCCGCAGTTTAGGTATGAAGCTACAAGTACCCGGCGGGCTCGTCTCACTGTGCCTATTCAGCAGGGCTGCCGCGCGCCGCTTGTCGCAAGATATTAAAACTAAAAATACTAAAATGAAGGCAGCAGTTTATTGCATCCCATTTGGCTGCGTATATAATAATAAGGATCCGAACCTCACGTTTTTCTCACTTCCAAAGGACATGAAAAGGTAAAGAAATGCTACGTCTACCTTTAAGTACTAAATTAGTAATGACCTATCAATAGCAATTAATGTAAACGTTTGGTAGGTAGTATATGGTACCAAACGTTTACATTAATTGTTATTCTTATATAAGTCACACGTATTTAAATGATAAATGATTTTATTTTTGTAAGTAGGTCTGTACAAACACTTTTACACGTCAATCATATTTTTTTTTCGAAGTGTATAGAGTGCCGCGAGTTTCTTGTGGCACTCTAGTGTCACTGCCTCGGCCCGGCTAGAGTGCCGTGAGCGTTGCATTGTCACTGTCACTTGTTATTTAGGTTAGGTTAGGTTAGAACTGTGACCACACAACGCACGAGCCGAGTGAGCGTAGCGAGCGGTAGCGGCCGGCGAAGTGCCAGGGTCCGTTTAGGCACAAGAGAATGTAATGTTTTGGGAATGTGGTGTTTTACAGCGATCTAACCTCGACAATCAAACAAAATACCAAGTGACGTGACTTAGTGACAGTGACAATGACAATCCAATGCTTGCGGCACTTGAGCCGGGCCGAGGCGGTGTTACTAGGGTGCCTGTAGTGGCACTTTATCCGATAGGGATAGAATACCAATGGTGGCACTCTATACACTGCCTTTTTTTTATATAGTTAAGTACTTACAAGTTTTGTTTACAAGGTCAGGTTCAGGCTTCGATAAGTATAGGTAGGAAAATACATAATTAAATAATATTTTTGTTTGGTGGTATCCGTGGTATCTACACCACGGACTTAGTGTAACCATATTTAAATATTATGTACTTAGTAAATTTTTAATTATGTACAGGGTATTCGTACATACTTTTTTATTTGCCCAGTTACGTAGGTACATATGAATAAATAATGGAGACTAAACAAGTTAAAGTACCGACGTACTTTAATTTGTTTAGTCTCCATTTACCGCAGGCGGCAGCAGCAGGAGACGTGACGCCGCCGCGACACTCTGGTTTCTATTGTATTTTTAAGAAATCGAATCGCATTTTTATGAAGTCGCCTGCGGTCCTACGGATTGGTGGTACATTTAATATATATATATACAATGTCGCCCATGCGCATGTGACCGCCTGTAATTTTCTGAATATTCATGAAAAAATATCGAAAATAAACTTCAAAAAGGGGTCTATCTATAACATTTTTCACTAGTTTTTTTTAAATAAATACACAATTTTTTACCGAAAAAATGGCTTCGATTCCGTTTTTTTTTTCGTAGTCGATAATTTTTTGTAAAAATTTTAATTAACCTGTTAAAATAACTCATAAGCTTTTGGAAATAATAAACAGAATCCAAATCGACCCATAAACTTCGGAGATGTGTCAAAAAACAGAAAGCAAATCTTTAAAAAATTAAAAATTGAATAACATGAAAAATGTTATAGTTTGAAGTTTATTTTCGATATTTTTTCATGAATATTCAGAAAATTACGGGCGGTCACATGCGCATGGGCGACATCCATACTAATATTATAAATTCGAAAGTAACTCTGTCTGTCTGTCTGTCTGTCTGTATGTTACCTTTTCACGGCTAAACCACTGAACGGATTTCGATAAAATTTGGCAAGGAGATAGATGGCATCCTGGAGAAGGACATAGGGTACTTTTTGTCTCAAAAATAACCCTTAATTGTCTCAAAAATAACCCTTAAGGGGGTGATATAAGGGATGAAAGTTTGTATGGGAAACCCAGCATTTCTTATGTTAGCGATATGAAAATTTAAATTTATGCTTTTGGAAAGAAATAAGGAAATACGCGTATCAGAGTTTTTGTAAAATCAACCCCCAAAGGGGTAAAATAAGGGTTGAATTTAAAATTTCTATGTAAAATTGATTTTTTGATCTTATTTTCAAGAGATTTTAAAATTTGGCAAGGAGGTAGATGACATCCTGGAGAAAGACATAGGGTACTTTTTGTCTCAAAAATAACCCTTAAGGGGGTGATATAAGGGATGAAAGTTTGTATGGTTTGTGGGATTTCTTATGTTAGCGATATGAAAATTTGCTTATGCTTTTCGTAAAAAATAAGGAAATACGCGTATCAGAGTATTTGTAAAATCAACCCCCAAAGGGGTAAAATAGGGGTTGAATTTAAAATTTCCATGTAATATTGATTTTTTTGTGTCTTATTTTAAAGAGATTTAAGGTATTGGAAATATACTTAATAGTCCTTATCTTGAATTATCATTTAATCTTTATTTAATTACAATTTTCCCAGTCTGTCAAAAGTTATTAAAGTTCATAAATTAACCTTTCTAACGTCATGTACATAAGTATTGTGTGTTCAATGGCGGCCCTAGAGTAGGTATTACAAATTAATGATATTATTAATAGGAAAATTAATAATTAGTATTTTAAGTAAGGCATTTAGAGTCATATAAACCAGTTGTTTTTTATTTTTTAACCGGGCGATAGTGTGAGTATAACAACAATGTTAACAGCATGTTTGTGTTTCGGCAGTAGATAAGATAAGCTGTTCCCCTAATGGTTGAAGATTCCGGGTGAAGCTCGCTTCCACCATCGGCCTGATCATCACTTACCATCAGGTGAGATGCAGGCCAAGAGCTTCCCCGTTGTGGGTAGAAAAAAAGAGTAGGACTAGCGCCCTGTCACAATGGGTAGCTCGCCGTCCGATAATGACCAGGCCCGGGTCGACAGCGCGTTGTGTTCTACGCGCGCCTCTTAGAGATGTCAGCACAATTGACGGGGTCCGCTAGGGCCGATGCCTGCCGGGGTTGCGGGAAAGTCCTAAGGGGAGACCGTGGCCCCAGGCGACGTACAGGCAACTGATGGAACACGGGTGGGTTTTAGTCAGTAAGAGTCTGACATGCCCTTCCGCTCCACCCAGAGCGAGAGAAGTTATTTGATGATATCTCAAAAAAAAAAAAAGGTTTCCGTCTCAAAGCTGTAAGCGGCTCGGCTGCCCGAATTTCCAAACTGGATTGAGAACATACTTAACTTTTCAATTGAAAAAGAAGAAAGAAGGTATAAGGATAAGCCATGACCTGAGTTAGGTAGGACATAGGATACTCTGAATCCCGGTAGCACGTTCCTGTGGGATATTTTCCGACATCCACGCGGGCGAAGCCGCGGGCAAAAGCTAGTTGTATATATATAATAGACCAAGAGCCCTACTTACCACCCACCACCCACTATCTACCCTACCTACCTACCTACTACCTACTTAATTATCTAATTATTCTTTAAAAGATGACAACCCTGCCGTGGTCAGAAGGTATAAGAGTTACGCGATAGAAAGAGAGGCAACTTGTAGGTGAATATAACTGTAGGTAATTAGCGTTGTGCGACCTGAATCGCACTTTATTGTGTCGTAGCAAGAATCGCTTTTTATTTAAATGTTTTTGCGGAGAGTCCCATCTGTATTAATCTGTGCCCATACATGGAAATCTAACGGGGTTAAATCTGGTGAGCGGGCTGGCCAGTTCACTGCACCTGAATAACTCCCGCCGCGGCCTATCCATCGAGCTTGGTATTGAATGGTCAAGTATCTTCGTACGGCACGATCATAATGGGCGGGGGCACCGTCGTGTTGAAAGTACATCCTCCTACGGAGACTGAGAGGCACTTCTGCTAGCAATTCAATTAGATCTCCTTGTAAGAACTGTAGATACGTTGTTCCATTTAGGCGATTAAGAAACACTGGACCTAACAAATAGTCGCCAAGTAATCCTGCCCATACATTGACGCTAAAGCGAGTTTGGAAGTGATCAGGGCGTGCTAAGTGGGGATTCTGTTCCGACCAAAAGTGTGAATTGTGAATACCTCTAGGCGTGAACGTTCCCCAGTCATGATATCTTTGCTCAGCTCGGTAGATTGTGCGAGAATTCACATGTGTACCGTAAATTTCTGCATAGAGCCTAGCAGCACTTGTCGCACTGTAGTTTGCTTCGCGATAGCAAAGTACCATGTTTAGGTAATCGTTGTTTGTGTAGCGGTAAGGCATTATTTTTGTTATTTAGTGGTTTATTTTAATAAATAATCAGACACAATAAATAGCATGACATTGACATTATATTTTATTTATATAAGTGAAGTGGCCATTAAGAGGGTGCATCCTAAAAGTTGGCAACGTCGTAAATAGCTGTCAAATATTCACCTGTTTTGATTAATTTGGAAATAATACTGTATGGTAATAAGAAATGTGGCTAACTAACTATCTAGAATATTAATAATGAATTGCAATAATTAATATCGTAACACCGAATATTTAGTTGTAGATGTAAAAAAAGTATTTGGAAACTTTCCAAATGAATTTTTTACACCTAAAACGGGTACAACATCAAAATCAATGTTATAAGTGCATTTCATAATCAATATTCTAGTTCGCTAGTTAGCCACATTTTTTACTTCCATACAGAAATATTATCAAATTAATCAAAACAGCGAAATATTTGACATCTATTTGCGACGTTGCCAACTTTCAGAATAAACCCTCTTAACTCATGACAGTCAAGAGGAGGTTTCATATGATAATCAAAGAGGACTTAATAATAATTCCAGATGGTTGACTATCTCATTAACAGGGTGTTTTTACGCAGTAACGTTGTTTCCCTAATTATCTCCAAAAAGTAACATAAACTTTTAAATGTTTCATACTTAAGTCTACTCCTAGAGACGAGTACTATCAGCTCTAAAAGTATTGGTACCTAATTTGTTAGCACCTTATATATTTTTTTTTATGACGTGTATTATTGGTCCAGCCTGTATATATAATCTGAATATCGGAAACGCCTCCAACGATTTACAGGAAAGTTGCAATTTAGGGTGAAATGTCAATCTAGCTAGGTCTCATATCTGGGAAAAGTCGTTTTCTCTATTTTCACAGCCTCGGGAATCTGATAAAATGTTGGTGTACCTGGACGATATGTTTATATTTTCAACCGAGCAGAGCTCGGCTTGACCAGATAATGTATTTTTATTATGAATGCGGAATGCGTGGTGGGTGTGGCAGACCACACCACCCATTCCGCTTAAAATAAAGATTAGTACAGTGCATTGTGCGTTTGACAAAGAAAGATAACATGATCTAGAGCGCAATTGTCGATTGGAAAATGATATAAAAAGTTTAACAAAAATATTAAAGTAGGTACCTAGTTTCTAAAATAAAAAAGCAAATAAAACACGCTAGGCCTGACTTACCCGTGTTTAGCAAAGTCCGTAAAGAGTGTTGTAACTTGATCTATAAGTTCGAATTCTGTACTGTTTCTATCCGAAATCAGATTCAGTGATTTTGGATCAAACAAATACATCAAGTCATCCAAATGGGCAGCTCCGAATATGTCATATTTTTCCCCTTGCAGACCATAATAATTCCTACTGGACGTGATGGAAAACTGGTAGGAATATCTTACACTATCTCGATTTTGAGGCAATCTCGTAAAATATCTCAAGATATCATATACAAATGTAGCGTCATTCGCATACCTTACAAACTCTTTAGTAGAGTTTATATCGATCCTTTTTTTTCCGAAGTAATATTTACGAATAATATCCGATAATTCCAAAATAGGAGTTGGCCCCAGCTCATGCAAAAATCTTCGAGGGACAAATAATTCTGGGTATTTATCATATCGCTCTATAATCGTTGCTGTGATGGGTTCAATTAATGTAACGGTCTCTTGGTTAGTGTGGCCAAACATTAGATCTACTTTATTCGTATAGACAGGATCTTCAAAAATATTTTGTGTCAGAAAATTATCCTTGCCACAATATTTTTCAACCACAGGTACAAATTGAAACATTTTAATGATGATGTCATAGGCATACTCTTCAAATGATAAGATGTTAGGACTCGTGTCTATTAGTTTGTCTGAAGGGACGGACTGAAGAAATTCGAGAAGCTCATCGGGATCTTTTGTTTCAAAGCCAAGCTTCTTCCCAAGAACAAACGCGCGTCTTTCGGGATGAAAAGGCAAACCCCAATTACAAAACGGAGAGCCACTTAATGCGATGGCCCTATGAAACAATCCCTTTGACATCGGGGATCCCATATGTAATGCAACAGAAGCGCTGCCTGCGCTCTGTCCCATGATAGTCACTCTGCTTGCATCACCTCCGAAATGTTTGATGTTCTTTTGCACCCATTTCAAACCTGCAACTTGATCCTTCAGTCCCGCGTTTCCAGGAACTTGTTTAGTACCGAGACAAATGAAGCCCAATGCGTCCAATCTATAATTCAATGTCACTATAACCATATTCTTTCTGAGCAGGAGGTCTGGACCAAGAAAGTCAACATCACCTGATCCACTTTTGTACGCCCCTCCGTGAAAGTATACTATCACTGGCAGAAGATGGCAAGGCTTCAAGTTTGGCGAATATACGTTGAGAAACAAACAGTCTTCATTGCCGGGGATCAATGTGTTTGTTAAAAGGTCCACCTGAGGACACACTGATCCATGTTGCTTTGCGTTTCTTACTCCAGTCCACGATAGAGGAGGCTGAGGTGCCTGAAAATAAATATAGGGATGATTTAATTGATCCTCAAAAACTTTTTGGGCTTCGAATTAGTTGTGGACCGATTATACAGAGTGAAACAAAAACCCTGTTCGATTCGTGAGGGTCTGTGAGTTGATACACAACACATTTTTTAAACGAAATAATCTGTTTGTTGATGAACAATACGGTTTTAGAAGAAAAAAAATAATAATATATAAATAAGGCAATTTTCAATCGCTTTGATAAAATTATAAAAGGCATTGATAACAGAAGTCCGTTAGCTGCTTTATTCAAGGATATGAGCAAAGCATTTGATTTTGTAGATATAACAGTGCTATTGTAAATGCTAAGTTGGAAAGGTATGGAGTTAGGGGCAATGCTTTGAACCTTCTGAAATCGTACTTGTCCGACAGAAAACAAGTTACTAAAATGAATAAGGTCTGCAGTACATCAAAAACCGAGCGTACGTATACATGTATCGCGAGCAAGAGAGCTAATAACTACGGTGTACCCCAAGGAAGCATTGTAGGATCTTTATTGTTTATTATTTACATTAATGAAATGCATCATCCGATGGTTTTGTTTGCTGATGATAGCACGGTCGTTTTTAGTGGTAACAATGATGTGACGACATTTGAAGGAGAGATAAACCACTGTCTCCAAGTATTGGTAGAATGGATGAAAATGAATATTGAGAAAATTTAAATTATACTTTTGAGCGAAGGACAAATCATGAAAAACCTGTCATAAAAAATGGAGATAAGACAATTTCAATCAGGACAACTACAAAAATTTTAGGGCTTGATTGAGGGCTTGATCTGGATACATGTCATGGAAAACTCATACTGACTTGGTTAGCTAGCGACCTCGACAGTAGATCATTATATTATTCTTGCCTAACTGTTGATTTATTTTTACTTTGATGGTCCTAGTTTATCATAATTATGTGACTTCGAGTTACAGCTTTATTAGCTATATGTAAGCAGGCACGCCCTTTATGCCTGGAGGCTTTATAATTCGGGTATTAAGTTCTGTTTACGTTTTTAGTTTTTATTTTTGCTTGAGTTTAGATTTCGATATTTTTTTGTTGGTACATTGGCGCGTGCTAGCTGTCATTATGGCATATATTTTATTGAATGTTTTGTGTTGAGTAATGTAAATTATTTGCATACTATTGTATAGAATCAAGTTTTTTTTTCTAACTGAACAGACAGCTGTGCTGCTGGGGAGTTTGTTGCGCCACTTCTTCTCTCCAGCAAAAGCACTAGGAAGTGGTGAAGGGCGGGCGTTTTTGGGGGACTGTCTTATGTAATTTTGACGTTCGAAAAGTGCTGATTCTCAGCCTAGTTTGAATAAATGACTTTTGAATTTGAATTTTGAATTTGAATTTGAATTTGACAGTGTATGTAAACGCCTGAGTCAACACTTTTATGCTTTGTACGTAATCTCGCAAAGGAGGTAAATCTAAAAGTTTTGGTTACGACGTATCATGCATTATACAAACTTCCACCAATTTTAAAAACTGCATAGTTCGCGACATAAAAATAAAATAAGCGGTAGGCAACACAAAAAGCAGTATTCCGTAAAAACTTCCTAGGAATGACACCAAATTTTTCTATTTTATAGAAAAGTGCATTACCTACGCGGTCAAAATGTATGGAACAGCTGTTTTTTTTTAAATAACTGACGAAAAATTTCAACGCAGGGGGCTTTGAAATTTTTGCAGCTGTTCAGAATCATGTACTGAATCCATGGTAACAGGCGTCGCGTTGATGTCCCTGCCACCCTGTATAATTTGATAATAATTTTTTATGCCTGAATTGGTGCAACACGGTGGACTGCGTATTCACTTGACATCTAGAAATGTATGATTGATTATGTCCTGTGTTGAGCAATAAACATTTGTATTTGAATTTAAGTTTATTCATTTGGAAACAGGAAAAAAATTTAAAAAATTATGACTGGGGGTGTCTACAAGTCATAACTTATGACCCCTGTTGAAAATTTACCAGTTTTTTATGGAATTATAATATATAAATATACTAGAATAAAGAAAAAGATAATTTTGATACTTACTAAAAACGTGAATTTTAAATAGCAATAATTTTTTATTTTCAATAATAATAAGTTTTTTTAATGAAATGAAATGAAATGAAATGAAATTGTTTATTCTGTAAATAGGATATTGGAATCACTTTTACACGTCATATTAAAATGTATGTTAAAAATTAGCTAGATGAGTTCGGCGTTTCCTATCTGACTACTCTGAGAAGAAAGGCCGAAACAAACTCAGAGGTCACAGTCTCTTTTAAAGTCCAGACATAATCTTGGTCAGGCCATATGAGGACCATGTAGACTAATGTCTGAAATGGTCTTTTGAGGAAAGAACCATACAGCTTTGAGTGGACCTGTCCAGTCAGTGCAAGCATTTGTCAGTAATCGCGAAGCTCAACTCTGAACTTAAGGAGCTCAACTCGACGAACAGTACCAAAGAAAGGACATTTGGGTAGGCCGCATAAACTACTCAAACTGCCAGACCATCATTAAATTAAAACTAACTGAGTAAGAAAAGAAAATAGAGAAGAGAAAAAAAAAAAATATCCACATAGTCCTCACATTCACAATAATTAAAATAATATAATACTTTACAAAGTAATCATGTCATTTTGTATGTAATATTAAACAATGTCAATGTTTAGATAAAACTGGTCTATTTTGATGATTTTACTGAATAATTATAATGTCAATTTTCAAGGTTTTATTACAAGGTTTAGCAGAGCGAGCAGCTCAATCCCATGCTTTTTTATCTTCTAAATAATCGGAAATTCTATAATACCCTTTTTTACAAAGTTTGGTTTTAATGAAGTTTTTAAATCGTTTAATGGGTAAGTTTCGAATGTCAATGGGAAGTTTGTTGTAAAAGCGTATACATTGACCCATGAACGAGTTGCTTACTCTGTGGAGACGAGTGTGATGTACAGCAAAGTTGTGTTTATTCCTGGTATTTAAACTATGAATATCGGACATTTTCTTAAAATTTGATATATTTTTCTGTACATACAATAGGTTTTCTAATATATATTGAGAAGCTACAGTCAGAATGCCTATTTCTTTGAATTTTTCTCGAAGGGAATCTCTCGGACCTAGGTTGTAAATGGCTCGAACAGTTCTTTTCTGTAGAACAAAGATAGTATTAATGTCCGAACAGGTTCCCCAGAGAAGAATCCCATATGACATAAGACTATGAAAATAACTAAAATAAACAATTCTGGCTGTATCTACGTCCGTTATCTGTCTAATTTTTTTAACAGCATAGGCGGCCGAACTTAGCCTTCCTGACAATTTTTCTATGTGTGGGCCCCATTGCAATTTACCGTCAATAGTGATTCCAAGAAAAACTGTCAATGTAAATGACAATCAATGTCAATAGTTGTTGCCAAATTATTGGCAGAATTATTTAAAATGTCATTGCATTGCTCAAAAGAAGCAAGTTGTTTAGCCAAGTTTTTGGCTGAAATACAAAAAAAATATGATAGCGACACAGCTATCTGTCTTTTGTAATAGTTGGCAAGATAGTACATTTAAACAATATTATGTCTATCTTTTGTCAAATACAAATTGTTTCCAATATAATTGTTGGTATCAACTAAATGAAATAAATTATTATTAAATGTCAAATTATGCAATGTCATATTAATTGTAAATCTTAAGTTATTTTCTTCCTGTGGCAAACTGTTACTGTAAGGGAATGTAAACAACACAATTTTTCTTAAACTAAGATTAGACAATGTTCTATAGTATTGGAGCAATTCTCCTTTGTTCACATTTCCCCTGTTACCCATAAAAAATAATAATATAGTGTCCTTGTTAAAGTTACATTTATTGTTATTGCACCTATTGGTATATGCCCTTTTCGGGTCAGACAGGACAGCCCCGGATCTAGATTTTTATCGAGGCGAGGCAAAACTTGCCGCCTGCCGCCACCCCCAATCTTTTTATTTTTTAAAGAAGCCGGATTTTTTTAAAGTATACTAGTACAGTACGACACAACTTAGATGTAGCATAGATTTGAAAATTTTCATTCATTCATTTCAATTTTACGAATGTATTTGGCTATAATACTTTACAATTTATTGCGTTTTCGAAAGATCATTTTCAGCTGAAGCACAGACATATAAAGAGTAGGTAATAAAGATTGGTGATGGCGAAGGCGCACTCAGTTCGAATGGTGATCGGTTTTACGAATTTTGGCGATGCTACATCTAAGTTGTGTCGTACTGTACTTAGACTTAATTTAGACTTAACTTAGACTTTTAATTAGGCTAGGATTGAAATAAGTCGTAAAATTAAAGTACAATTGAATTACCTACAATTTTACTCTTCGAGCCATATTAACCTGATGTGTGGTCCAATTTTCGATTTGAATGCAAGAGCGAGCGAAGCGAGCGCGAAAATTTTTGCATTCTACCTGAGACAAGTTAGATTTTCATTGCTTTAGGAGTTACTGCTGCAAGAGCGAGGTTTACCCCCCCCCCTAGATCCGGGCCTGGGACAGGGTTTTTGTAACACATTGTATCGTAACCGTAAGTATCATCACTACACCATATTATAAAACAAAGTCATTTCCCGCTGTCTGTCCCTATGTATGCGTATATCTTTAAAACTACGCAACGAATTTTGATGCGGTTTTTTTAATAAAAAAAGAGTGATTCAAGAGGAAGTTTATATGTATAATACATGCATAATATAGTAAGCTATAATTTATAAATTTATCACGCGGGCGAAGCCGCTGGCGGCGGAAGTTAGTCAAGAATAAGCCGTAAGCTCGAATTTTGTAATGCCATTCATTCAGCTAGTACCTACCTTAAATCTCCAAGTTCCGTTAGGAGGTAGAGCGTACGGAATGCCTTTAAAGCTGTTGTACCGTCCGTCTCCAGTAACTAAGTCCAGAATCTCTCCTTCCAACCAGCCCTGCGCCACTCTTACTCGAATCCCTTCGCCTGATATCTTTTGAATAACTCTGTGAACATATCTAATACATTTTATTTCATGTTTGAGCAATATTTAATTACTTGACGACAAAATATAGGTATCTATCGTGGACAAGAATATCAGGGGGCCAAGTCTACTAATTTACAAACGTCATAATGGTGTCACGATGGTGAGTTTTTGACAGATTTTGTATGGCAAATCTGTCAAAAACTCACCATCGTGACACCATTATGACGTTTGTAAATTAGTAGACTTGGCCCCCTGAACACCGTAAGGACTATTCCTACTTGCAGTGCACTGCTCGGCCGCTATAGTAACGCTTACCTACGAAAAAAAAGATTTGAGTGCACGGGATTTTGTGTTCAAAGTGGTTAGATATCCGTGATCGTGATGGTACCTAGGTACCCTATAATCCATAATATACTCTTTTGCACATGTAATACTAAGCTGTACTTATTTTATTTATTTATTTATTTAAACTTCTCGCACACATTGAGGTACAAAGGCGGACTTAATGCCTTAGGCATTCTCTACCAGTCAACCAAGGGTGGTGAAGAGATAAGATGGCAGGTGCTCTGAATAAGAGGAGAAACCGTAAAAAAAATATTAAAAAGATATCTAAATGCATTATAAATAAAATAGGCACACAAGTACATATATAGGTTATAAGCTTAAAATACACATACATACATATTAACTATAATATATACCTGTACACCAGTCACCACTATCTATTATGCAAGAAAACATCTATCTTCTATCTTCTATCTATATCTATCTTCTATATCTTCTATATCTATACATATAATAAAATTGTAGAAAAGTGGTGTCTGTACAATGGAAATATATGAAAAAAAAGTAGCAGGGGTTGTTATTATATCGATGCTGAACCCGAGATTGTAATTAAAATTTGTTTTGTCTGTTTGTCTGTTTGTCTGTTTGTCTGTTTGTCTGTTTGTCGGTTTGTCTGTTTGTCTGTGTGTTTGTGCACGCTAATATCAGAAACGGCTTATTCGATTTAGATGCGGTTTTCACTAATATATTGTAGTAAGCTTCACTTAACATTTAGTGTTTATTTCATGTCAATCGGTTCATAAATAAAAAAGTTATGTCAATTTAAAGAATCACGGCGAACATTTGTTATAGGTTAGGCATTTCTTTCCTTGATTTTCGGTATACTTATCTTAATTTTTATTTAGGGTTTGTATATAAATATTATAAGTATTTGGTATAGGTTAGGCATTTCTTTTCTTGATTTTCTTTATTAAGTATAAGTTTATTAGCTCAGGTTAGTAATTAATTTTTCTAGCAATTCTTTTGAGTTAGATAAGACGTGTAAACTAAACGTACTAAACGTTTGGTTTACATGTCTTAACACTTATTACTTAAACTGTGATAATTTTAGACTGTTAAGTATTTATAATTTAATTGTTTACGATAGTACGTGTTTACTAAATAACTGTGCGTTAAGTAGTAAGTACTATTTTATTGTAAGAATGCTTCGAAGAAGATCCAACCTCTCCCAATGTAGCAGAAATGCTAAAAGGATGAGATTACTACCCGCAACCCCGGCAGGCATCGGCCCTAGCGGACCCCGTCAGTTTTGCTGATATCTCTTTGAGGTGCGCGTGGAACACGATGCGCCGTCGACCCGGGCCTGGTCCTTATCGGACGGTGAGCTGCCCGTTGCTCTCCGTCCGCAGGCCCGCGCCTACGGTGGCCGGAAATCGGCTATCAATTCCCGACGCCCGGGACGTCTCCTACGGCGGCGGCGGCTAGGGCTGGTAGGGCGCGGCCTTTGCCACTCCCTCGCGCGCTCCACCTTCTCCTTCGCGAGCATTACTGCTTTGCAGAAGGAGGTGACGGCTTGCCATGCCCTCTCGCTCCGCACCATGGCCTGAACCAGGGCCGTACGCGAGAGGTCACCGCCGCCGATCGCCTCCACGAGGACACGGCGGTGGTCCACCTAAGCCGGGCAGACCTCCACCGTTTGCTGCGTGCGCTGCCTAAACCGTTAGAGTTACATGAAGAAAATGTATTGTGGGATTGTTTGTCTTAAAGAGTTCTAAATAAAAGTCCGCGACAGCATATCCGCGACACCTATTATGTGGAAGCCTTTATAACCAAAATAGTGAGCAATAAATACAGTTAAATTGAATACTTTTTTTACATTGCATATTTTTGAGTATTTAGTTAATTCTTATCAAAATAAATACCTTCATCGCTTTTGGTATTTAATGTAGATAAAGTTTGTCTTTTACACTAAGTAATTTGGACAAATAGTTTAAAAGTTAGAACGATAAGAATGACCTGCGATATTGAGTCGACGGCGCTCAGAACGAGGGTGAAGGGGCGGGCCAGCCAGGGGATGACGCGCCAGAGCGCCGAGTGGAATAATTATGTTCGAGAAATAACGTAAATAACGCAATTAATTGTTTAACTGTCAAAATGAAACCCATTGCTATTGTAAGTCCGACATCCACGCGGGCGAAGCCGCGGGCAGAAGCTAGTGATGAATAAGTTTTGTATACAGAATACAAAAATAATACAGATACCTACTCAAAACGCAGTAATATCAACAGAAAAAACCGAAGGGGTTTATTTATAAACGTTCATAAACGTTGCTTAAAGTTAAGTAATGATGAGCGACTGTTTTTTGACGTTTAAACGTCATTTAACTTTAACAAGGTTTTTATAAACTCTTCCCATGCTACTAAAATAACAAGTAATATTTTACTTACATGAAGAATACTATAGTTATCTTCGCACATAAAATATTCATTTTTGTTGCAATATAAAGGTGCAAATAAATAATAAATTATTTGCTAGATCGAGTTGACACTCAAGAAAACGCACGAAGTACGTATGTAGGTACTAACTGCTCAATGAGTGCAATAAATGCTCAAAGTAGCAACATCAACAACAGATGTTTTAATTGTATATTGTTGTATCTGTTTAAATAATAAAAACGTCAGTAGGTAACATTAATATTTTGCAGCAAACAAATAGTCCTTTAGCGTTCCGTAAGTCGTTGTTTTCTGATACTTATTAGGGATCCGTAGTCAACCAGGAACCCTATAGTTTCGCCATGTCCGTCTGTCTGTCTTAGTACTAAAAACCTGTCATTTGGCATACACATAGATTTATTATTATACTAGCTGTTGCCCGTGACTTCATCCTAATAATAAACTAATGATTGTAATACTATCCATGCAAGCCTAGTACTTTTTGTTAGGTATTCTCATAAATTTATTGTGCATACCTGTCATGAACAGAATACTGTCTTGTATGACGATAACTTGCTATGCGACATCTGATTTTAATGGGTCCATATTGGCTCACCTAAAGTTCTTTACCCGAAATTGTTCTTCCTAATGATTTGTAATCCGAATGATCACTCTTCCTAAAACTTTTCATCCTAAAGTTTTCATTCATACTATTTGTAGTGCTACCGGTGATGTTCATAACACTCATGTTTCCGAAAATTGTAATTAATAATATCATTCATGTAAATTATTTAAACTCCTACTGTTTTTTATCATAAAACGCTTTTTTCCTACTGAGAGAACATAATCATGAACCAGATGCTTTGAAGGAATAGGTTTGTTTTTAAACTATTTCTTGTGATTACAAAACAACTGTTCACATTTTTACATTTAGCCATTTTATTTTTAGTTATTGTTGTTACATATTTATTACTATAACTATACCTGAGCTAATTATGTCTAAAAACCAACTGTTTAGAATGAGGTCGTTTCACAGATTTTTGTCTTAAATGAATGAAATTCAGGTCAAAGTGTCGTCTTGGGGGCACTATGAAAAAAATACTTAGAAAAATTTTGCGACCAATTTCGAGGTAGGCACTCGCCGGCCGCTGCCGCGGCACCGCTCGCTTCGCTCGCTTGGCTCGCGCGTAGTTGGTCACTGTTCTAACCTAACCCAACCTAATCCTAATCTAAACAAAAAAGATATGACTTTGAATAATAGTGTAAAAGATGGTTATGTTGAGAAAATATAGGAAAACAAATAAAAGTATAATAGATGTTTATTGCTACTGACATTATGAAGTTGAATGCTTCGGAATTATGAACATTAGAGACAGAGTAGTTAGGAATTGTGATTGTTAGGATGAAAAATGTTAGGAAGAACATTTTCGGATTTCCAATTATCGGAGTTGAAAATTTAGGTGAACTTTGGCGCACCCGATTTTAATGAAACAAAGCCTATATTCTCTTCCAAATTAATCTCTATCTATCTGTGAAAACTACATGAAAATCCGTTCAGGAATACCGGAGATGTGCGCGAACAAACAAACAGTCAGACACCGGATTCTACTGTTTTATTATATGTATAGAAGATATGGTTAAACATATGAATCACGCAGACAAAGAAGTAAAAATAAAAATGTTTTAATATTTTATGCGACCTCTACACGGGCTACGTACGTGTTATACATACATATATATACAAAGGCGAAGCGGCGAAGGCGAGGCACGTGAAGAGGGCATGTTTTTTTCTCGTCTTTCCCATGGTGTTCCCACTTTCCAACGACACACGTTGGAAAGTCGGTCGTTCAAACATATTGTGAGTATGTAAAAACCATTTTTGGATTCAGGAGTCTATTTGCGATAAGCTTTTAAAGTACTAATTTTTGTTAGAGTCAAGTGTGTGTGTGTCCCTGCCAGCAAAAGGTTGGTTTTGGATATATGTTAATAAAATTCACGGCAGTATTATATATAACGAAATTAATAGGAAAACTATCACAGCTAAGTGGCTCTACAAGTGAGTAATAATCAACCAACTTCATATGTTGTGTTACCATAATGTCAAGTTTGATTTTGATATAAATTATCCCAACTACGGAACCCTTCATTGTGCGTGGTCCGACACGCACTATGTATCTACCTATGCCGGTTTTTTTTAGGTAGTGGCAGGTGTAGGTTACACCTGCACGATAAACGTCATCTTAGTATTCAGGTTTATAATTCATACCATTTAGAATTAAACAATACGTTTTTATATTTGATTTAAGTCATTTTGTTCGCAGTTAATTATGCACTATCTATTCACAGATCCAGTTGGATTCCAGCTTTGTGACATAGTATTATATACATTCAATATTAAGTACCTATACCCTAAATAATAAGTTAAATGTTTTAGGGCTTAATTAACGACGGTTCCGGCAAATCAAAATCAAATTGACCGAAGATCTATGGGGAATGTTTATCAAAGTTTGTTCATTCATAATCAGCCTTTATGTTCCCACTGCTGGGACACAGGTCTCCTCTCGATGAAAGGGAGTGGGTCGTAATACACCACGCGGGCCCAGTGCGCGTTGGTAGATGACACATGTTTCGAATTTTTGGTTCTAGGACATGCCAGTTTCCTTACGATATTTTCCTTCACCGTTTTGAGAGTAGGTAGTGGTGATGAAATAATTTACACAAAGTAAAGCTCCTGTCCGGGTTCGAACCTACGACCTACAACTCGTAAGTCGCGGCCGTTACCACGGGACCATCCTAGTTCCATACTACCCTTTTATTTGTGTGTGAATGTGTGAATCAAGGAGGTAAGGCTCGTGTTAACCAGCGTGACGCGAAGGCACGACGCGACTCGAGCATTACAATTTCTAAGAAAACTTAACGGTATAACAATAACCGGTGTCGCGTCACGCTAGTCTGCATGGAGCTTAAAAGGTTTGTATCAACCTCTTTTTAAGTCTGGGCACAGATAATATAATACTACGTAGTCTGGGGACAGTAAAGGCTGATTGGCTGATTATAGGTGTAATCGTTATTACTCTGAGGTATAATCCCTCATATAATCATCTAATCATAACCGTGTTGCCAGTTTTCAGCAGTGTTTGAAAGGTAATGCTCAATCATTTTAATACCAACAAAATCTTACACGATTAACAGTATGGTTTTAGGCTAAGTACGACTGACGACGCGCGGTGTCACCTTATTAAAACACATGTTTTATTTACAGCTTTTATTACCTACATAACATTATTTCTGTAATCCCAGGAGGGTTGTGACGAGGTCCTTCCTTCCTCACTCATCCGATCACTTATTGCTGGCAATCTTTTATGTCAAGCCACATCATCATTCTATTTTCAATTCAAATTCAGCAGCGGCTGGTAAAACTTACTATTTATAGAACACTTACACTATCGATTAAATTATTATAGTAGATAGTAGATACTAAGTTTTAAGTATGGTATCCCTCAAAAGATTTATGTCAACATTGTCAACGTCGCGGTGGTATTTTATTATATATGGGATTCTCTAGAAGTTATTAGAAAATATAAGTTAACTGTAATGTTTTATTATAATTAAGTATCGTACTTAGAAATATGAATACTTCTGTAGAAGGTATTATCGTAAACAACTGTCAATACGCCCCGATTTACTTGATACAAGATCCTGGCGCCACTCAGGTAATAACTGTTATCATTGTTATTATATTTACAGATATCGCGTATAATGCAAAATAACATATTTTTTTATGTTCCCAGGGCAATACTTACGTTATTGCTTCAAGTACCGTAGAACCACCCAAACCTGTTAGTAATAACCTGAAAACATTCTACGAAAACAGTGGAAATATTGAAAATGGATTAATAACCGCAGATACCGGTATTAGACCCAATGCGATCAAAAAGAGAGAGAGTGTTTTGATCAGAAATAATTTAAAATTGGCAAGTTTTTTGCTGCCTAAACATGACAATGTAAATAAACAATATGTAGTTGACAACATTGTTTTGAAACCTGCCATCACGACTACTGCAAGCACACCAGTACCAGTACCAGTTAATCACCATCCAGTGAACACAGTACCAAAAATAGATATTGATAGAAAGATAGTAAAACTCAAGGAGGTTCCGATAATCAACAGACATCGACCTGAGAAAGTTTTGCCAAAGATTAAGCCAAAAGAGAAGTAAGTTTATCATTCTTGTTATTGATTATCATTATTACATTGCATTTACAGATAGCACATTGATTACTGTTGGTGAATAACATCCAAAAACTCATTGTTGACCCAGTGTAATGATTTTCCTTTTATCAGACAATGGAAGACCCTTGTTATGCTAAAGATGATGGTTGTGGCATTGATAAGACTTCCTATGCATTTTTGTGGATGATCGGTGTTTCCGTACAGTTGCTGAGTGCAAGTCCTGGCTTAAGCCCATGGTGGAACACCACCCTTTAAATTTAAATAAGCCCCCTTCATCTTTCTTCTCCAGATACTTCTCATAAAACTTAAAGACAATTGAATGAGACTTGTAAACAAAATGTGGGTATGAAACAGTGTGTCTATGATAATGATTTACATAGAGATTGATAAAATTTGAATTTGATTGCCCTCCCCACCGCCAATGACACCACCCAATTCGCTTTGTTGATAGTAAAATATGATTAAATATTTATAAACAGGATGAGCAGTCACATCCTCTTATTACAACATACATAATAATAGTTTTGTTCATGTTTTTCCTTAAAAATAATGTTAAAACCTTTATTTTTCAGCACACCCAGCCCCACTCAATCCAAACACACATCAGTGCAATTAATAAAATTAGGAGAAACTTATCATAGGTAAATAATCTGATTTTTATTGTTGTTCATAGTGATACATAATGCCATCCATGTATACGTGCACCACTCTACTTCCATCTACTTCAACATTACTACTAGTATTTTAGTACTGTAAGCAATTAGAATGAAGAGTAGGGTGCGTCTTAGTGAATGGCACTATCCTTAGTTGTTAGCACTGATGGCCAATATGCAGTCATTCTTGATGAACAGTCATTTCCTGTTGCTTTGCAAGCAAGTAAGGATGCAGTTAAGCAAAATTCTAAAATATTATCCACTTTACCAGCAAGAGCAATAACAGTACCTAAAACCCAAAATATTTGGGTAGTTGGTAATCCAGAAATTATACTGCACTGTGACTGTCAAGTTGTTACTATAGAAGTATGACATGCCGTTGACTTAAACCTTTTATTTTTACTTGTACTAATATTAACATTGATAGAACTCTATAAAAACAAATTTCATCAACTTTAAATATTAATAGTTTATAAATCCTGCCTACTGCTCCTGAGATTAATGATTAGAAAGTATTGTACCTGTGAGTGG
Source organism: Conistra vaccinii (assembly GCA_948150665.1). Classification (NCBI taxonomy): domain Eukaryota; kingdom Metazoa; phylum Arthropoda; class Insecta; order Lepidoptera; family Noctuidae; genus Conistra; species Conistra vaccinii. The sequence goes on from OX411324.1 coordinate 4,836,655, forward strand.
GCCAGTCGCTATCTAAGTTTTTTACACAATAAACCTACCATTTGTAAGGGTACTTAACCACAGAAAGATAGACGAGTGCTCAAAGCTGCTAACACATGCTGAACCATATCTTTCAATTGCATGTGATAAGATTGTATTAAATCTGTTTCATTCTCTATTACAGTTTAAATCACTTGAGCGATGAACAGATAAAGATGGTAAACCAGGCATTGAAAATGTTCAATGACCCAGACAAATCCGCACCGGAGCCTACTTACGATCCAGTCACAAACACTAAATATATTTACAAGTAAGTTATTCTGCCCCTTTCTTTTTCAAATTTGAAATTCTGTTATTCATTCAATCATTGATTGGAATGCAAGGAAAGTTCGTGTGAAATAAATAAACGTATGGCTTTTTTTTATTAAAATAAAACATGTGGCACATAATTATAAATTAATTATTATTTTAGGGTGGTTTCGCCAAAAGATTTGACAGTTGTTGCTAAAAAGAAAATCTTACTAAAGGATCGAAAGAATCATACTAAAATTCCGAAGAGAGCAGAAGAAAAAGTTGTGAAGCCTGTCAATCCAGACAAAGTTGTAAAGCAAGTCAATGCAGAAAAAATTGTGAAGCACGTCAATCCAGAAAAATTTGTAAAGCACGTCAATCCAGAAAAAATTGTGAAGCACGTCAATCCAGAAAAATTTGTAAAGCATGTCAATCCAGAAAAAATTGTGAAGCACGTCAATCCAGAAAAATTTGTAAAGCATGTCAATCCAGAAAAAATTGTGAAGCACGTCAATCCAGAAAAAGTGGTCAAGCACGTCAATCCAGAAAAAATCGTGAAGCACGTTATTCCAGAGAAAGTCGTAAAGCACTTCATTCCTGAAAAAGTTGTGAAGCACGTCATGACAGAAAAAGTCGCGAAGCCCGTCATACCAGAAAAGGTCGCGAGACACGTCATACCAGAAAAAGTCGTGAAGCCCGTCATACCTAAAGAAGTTACCATCCCGAAGGAAGATAGTGAAGAAGAGTTTGAGCCTGAGCCACCTGTTGAGGTACTGTATGAATTTATATTTTATTTTAAGAAGATTATTACATAACGACATAACATTATCAGCCTATTAGTGTTCCCACTCTGGACACTGGCCTCCTCTCTGTGAGAGGGATTGGGCTGTAACCTTCCACACGGGCTCAGTGTGGGTTGGTAGATGTCACATCTTCGAATTTTTGGTTCTAAGACATGGCAGTTTCCTCACGATGTTTTCCTTCACCGTTTTGAGAGCAGTGGTGATGAAATTATTTACACAAAGTAAAGCGCCTGCTTGGATTTGAACCCACGACCTACAAGTTGGGGCCGTTACCACTGGGCCACCACTGCGCTCCGAATGGAAGAAGCGTAAGAAGGTTATTAGTTTGAAGAAAACGTTTTAGTCTATTTTCAGAATATGGAATAGAAATAAAGACTAGCCTAAGAAAATACTAATAAGTGTTGTGTATATTTTCAGGCCAAGGTCACAAGGAGTGGTCGGAAAGTAAAACTACCTAAACAGATCTTACCAGAGGGATTACTACATAAGACAAAGAAAAAAAGTGGAACAATTGTCTCTTGCTTCCAGTGTGCTGCCGTAAGAACAATATGAATATATCTTTGAAATCTATCATAACTTTGTTGAAGTCAACCTCAACCATGTAAACCTCTTTACAGGACTTTGGCAGTTTATACCGCCTACAAAAACATTATGAAAACCATCCCACACATATACCTGCAAAAATCCATTCCAATTTATTCCATTGTTTACTGGCGATTCTAAAAAGCGGGTCAGATGAAAATAAAACCAATATATTTATACAGCAGTTAGAACAATTAATTGTTAAACTGAAGTCCCTACTGCCTTGTTTATTGAAGAAAGTAGATGGGACGGATGGTCAACCTTGCACCATCAATGAAGACATTGGCAGGTAAAGAATTCTCATTTATTTTTTTACTTATTAAAATCCTGGTTCCGAATTATCATTTATTTTTAAATTTTCAGACTTTTCGGCATGAATCCTGGAAAATACAACATTGATGTAGAAGCCTTAAATTGCGTTAAAGATAAAAATGGATACTGTATCCACAATCCTCCAAAAATCAATCCAATTATTAGAGATCAAAATACATCCTCCCCACATTTACTGAAGCATACAGATGTACCAAATCCTGATAACGAAACTGAAAACTGTGCAAGAATCAATTCTGTTGCAAAATGGCCAACTGTCAGTAAAAGGATTTGGAAGCTCAAACAGAAAACACATGAACAAAGTGCAAAGAAAATGAGACTGAAATCTGAGAGTGACACCCTCATTGAACTGGGAACTGAGGACTTTATGTTTCCTGAAGAAGGGGATCATGTGAATGCTGCAAGTATTGTTCCCGAAAATAATATGAATACAGCAGATATGATGTCTGAAGATGATATAGCGGAAATGTTGGAAAATGCACAAGACTGCAACATTAACTGCGAACCAGAGCCTGAGCCGCAAACCGATAGCATCATGATGGACGAGCTTAATAAGCCAAAAAACAATTATGTACAATTCCACAGTGCTCACTTCGACATACGATCATCGCCGATAAAGCCATCCTCAACAGTTTTCCGTAAATTTCAGATAAATCCTAGCAAAATGAGCAATTATGATGTACAAGTCATTCGTTCGTTAGAGATGGTTAATAATAAGGCTCATAACAAACGTGGTCCTTTACCAAAACCTGATAAAAATCTACATGTTTCTCTGCCAAATTCTGAAACCAATATTAATCCACAAAACTCGGATACCAGGCTACATGTTAGTATGCCAAATACTGATACCAGACATGTCGCTATTCCGAATTCGAATAACGGTTTACATGTTAGTATATCAGACAGTTTACTTAGCACATTAACAAATTCAGATAGTCGACAACATGTTACCATACCACATTCACACAAAAATGGTTTAGATTTACACTCATCCTTGGCAAATTCAGATAACAGGCTACATGTAACAATGTCTAATTCTAAAGACAGGCTTGATATGAATATGTTAAATTCAAATAATGATTTACATATTACAAAACCTAATTCAACTAATGATTTGCTTGATGATATACAGAATATGGATGACAGATTGCATGTTACTATTCAAAACACAAATAATAATTTACATGTTAACTTGCCTGACACTGATAGTAGGTTACATGTTAGTATACCAAATAGCGATGATGGTTTACATGTAGCTATGCCAAATACTAATGGTTTACATTTGACATTACCAAGCTCTGATGAAAATTTACGTTTGATAATTCCAACGTCAGAGAACAGTTTAGATGTAAATATTTCAAACACTGATAGCTTACACGATTTGTTCAAAAACGATGTAGATTTATGTAAAGACTCTGATGTGATAGACCCTGATCTAAAAGACTGGATTATTAGTACAAGTGAAAAATCAGAAGATGGTTTCACAAAATCTAACAGTTTGATCGCGCCATCGTTATTACATGTCGGAGATAGTGAGGACAAATCATTAGATTCACACAAAAATATAAACCACTGTGGTGATATGCCGTCATTGGACGACTCATCCGACAATCGCCTTCTATCAAGTCAGGGCGAATCAGTATTAAACTTTTTAGATACATTAGGCAATGACTTATATCCAGAGACTGAGATTAGAAATAATGGTGTGGACTTCCAATTGGATCTGTTCGCATTTCATCATTCATAGTATATTAGTAATAAGAACAAAATTCATATTAAGGACTTATTAGAAAAATTATATTTAAGTATATTTTTAGAGAAATAATAGATTTGTACTTACAGTCATATTGTTTTATTTATCTTATTATTTACATTAACGTGTTTAAATATCCATGAGATTAGGTGAAATTGCAATTATGTATGTAGTAAAAGCTAAAAGTAGCTAAAAATGTAATTTGGTAATTTATGAATTGCCGCAAACCAACCGTAGTAACTAACGTAATTTGTCTATAGTTTGAACTATTGTAATTATTTTCACATAAAATGAACTCCTGTCGGTACAATTGATTTGATTTATGAATAAATTGCTATATAAAAATACCCTTTTCTTTAGTTTACCCTATAACATGATCAAGTAAATACTCTACAGATAGTGAATTCTAAAAAAAATTGTAGTGACTGCCATACTTTTCATTACCTTCTGGGCATCAACAATAGCAGAAAATTACTTTCATGAATTACACTTATGAGTGTTTATTCTGAAAGTTGGCAACGTCGCAAATAGATGTCAAATATTTCGCTGTTTTGATTAATTTGATCATATTTCTGAATGGAAATAAAAAATGTGGCTAACTAGCGAACTAGAATATTGATTATGAAATGCAATAATTAATATCGTAACACCAAATAGTTAGTTTTAGATGTAAAAAAAGTATTTGGAAACTTTCCAAATGCCTTTTTTTCACCTAAAACAGGTACAACATCAAATTCAATGTTATAATTGCAATTCATTATTAATATTCTAGTCAATTGGTTAATCAATCAGTCAATTTCTTATTTCCATACAGTATTATTTCCAAATTAATCGAAACAGGTAAATATTTGACAGCTATTTACGACGTTGCCAACTTTTAGGATGCACCCTCTTAAATCATTTTACAATGTCGCCCATGCGCATGTGACCGCCCGTAATTTTCTGAATATTGATGAAATAATATCGAAAATAAACTTCAAAAGGGGGGGTCTATCTATAACATTTTTCACTAGTATTTTTTTAAATTAATACACAATTTTTTACCGAAAAAATGACTTCGATTCCGTTTTTTTTTTCGTAGTCGATAATTTTTTGTAAAAATTTTAATTAACCTGTTAAAATAACTCATAAGCTTTTGGAAATAATAAACAGAATCCAAATCGACCCATAAACTTCGGAGATGTGTCAAAAAACAGACGGCAAATCTTTAAAAAATAAAAAATTGAATAACATGAAAAATGTTATAGATAGACCCCCCCTTTTGAAGTTTATTTTCGATATTTTTTCATGAATATTCAGAAAATTACGGGCGGTCACATGCGCATGGGCGACATTGTATATTGCTAAAATTTCATCTAAGCTTGCAAAACTGGTCTCTCATTCTTCCCTTCTAAGTTCTGGTTGGTCAGAGCATATCCTGTTCCACCTCTTTGCACCATTATGATGTCTTTCTCCTTTAGCTTGTCACCAGTAAGTGGATGCATCCAATCCTTCTTGATGATCTTCTCAACACATTCCATGGTGACTACATGGCCAGTTGTCCTGTAGAATGATAACGTTATTTATTAAGACTGGACTGAATTAGGCATGATTATAAGTAATTACAGCATGATAAATCAGAATTAGAAAAGCAACTACACAACAAACGATTATCACCGAAAAAAAAAAAAACAGTATTATAATAATAGATGGAAAGCCAAATAAAAGCTTATTCAAAACGATATGGTGATCCAAAACATTTGAAATTGTATCACCTGATAACAGCACAAGGTACAGCATTGCTTAATATGTCGTGAGTAACTGGACACATGTATCTGTTCTCCTTAGCTATCAAGGATTTCTTATCATCTGGGTCATTTACTAGTGTCCATTTCACTTCAATTAAGTCCTTCATTTTCAATGGTTTTCCACTTATTGGACAGCCAACTGTAGGATCGGGCTTATCCATTTTCGAAATCTTAGCATCTGGTAGCTGAGAAGGCACCCAAAAACTTGGCAATTGCTTTGCTTTGCCATTAGCGAGATTTGATATAGAGGATGACGTAGACGGTCCGCCATCGGCCTGTTGTTTGCTGGAGATATTCTTCTCCCTGTTCATGAATTTAATCAGGTTCGCTTCTTTCTCAGCCGCTGCCAACTCTGCCATTTCTGACTCCTCTTTCTTCAACTGTTTCTCATACTTCTTCAACTTACGTGTGTATTCGTTTTTCTTAGTGATTATGTATTCTAATATAGCTTCTTTATCAAACAAGTATCCTTCTTTAGTGATCACAGGGTTCCTACAAGGCTGTAAAGTTAGACTGCAGCAATCGAAGCTCTTCACAGAATCCTTCCCAAGTCTTTCATTTTGAGTGCCGTATCCGGAAGCGGCAGCATCTTTTTTCTTTTCATGGTACGTATATACGGCACCAGCTGTGCAATTTCTTGCATGTCGAGTCATTGCTAAGTCACAGTGCTGAACAATTCAAAATAAAAATATTTTTCCACAACTTCAAGAACTTCAACAAAAACAACTTGGAATGACTGACAAATGTCAATGTCACTTTTGTTTGTTGTCAGCCCAAAAATTACAAAATGCTGAATGAATTATTATTATTATTATTATTTGGTTAGACGGGTTAGACACACTAGCAGCTAATGAATGACTAGAAACCGGATATGAACGTGGCAACCAAAGAAAATAAAATACTTGCTCGTTCTTTAGGCCAAGAACGCACTAGCGGCTAGCCGGTAGTGCGTTCTTAGCCTTAGCCAAAGAATCAGCCAGCATTGCCAATGCCACATGCCCTGATTAGTGGTGGGTCGTTGTCGAATTTTTCGCGGACGAAACGCAACCGTTTTCGAGACGACGAAAACGGTTGCAAGAAACGGTCGTCGTTGCAACTGGTTTGAAGACGAAGAATAATTGCGTTGCCGTCTTTTCGACGTTCTCGTCGTTGTCGTCTTTTCGACGTTCCCGACGTTCTCGTCGAGTGAAATAGTTGCAGTTTCTTAGTTTCATGTATGTAAAAAGTGAACTTTATATCAGTGATATAAAGTTCACTTTTTATTGTAAGGAGTGTTTTGCAAACAAACGGAACGAGACGCATTGACAACTGGTAATATATTATCGACTCTATATCATTGGTATAAAGTTCACTTTTTATTGCAAGGACTGTTTTGTAAACGACGACGACGAACGACGAGTGACTCGTCGTCCGTCCGTCTACTACTTGTCGCGTTCCGTTCGGTCGTTCGAAGACGACGACTCGTCTACTCGTGTTGTTCCGTTCGTTGAATCATTTATCATTGCGTTCTCGACTGTATTTTCAAAGACGTAAAATAAAGAATCGCACTGAATAATTCGAAGACTGGTTTGTGCAACGAAGACTGTTTGAACCCAGGACGTAAAACGGTTCCATCGTCGCAGAACATAAAACGGTCTTTGGAAACGGTTCGTCGTCGCAACGCCCACTCCTAGCCCTGCCAATCATACCATTCAATGTTGCAATGTTCATGCTGCCAGTCTTTTGGGCACGGATGACAGCGATGTGGAGGAGTACTTTGACGCCTACGTGTCCTATTGTTTTATATTTTTAGTACCTACCTAATGTAAATAGAGTTGTATGATGAGATTGATGATTGAAGGATGATTAGAAATAATGTTATTTGTATTTTATTTTTTTGTCACTTCGGCAACCCTGTTATTGAAACTGCCATAACGGGGAAATAAAATAACAGACAGTTGGAGAGAAAAAAAACAAACGTCATCGCAACGAACCTATACGTACTAACGTATACGTCTTCTTGTTTACATTTTATTTCCGTAGTTTCACGAGTTTCTCTTTCGCGATAGGTGTCTTTTTGAGGGCAGTTCGATATAATATTAACATAATTACGATAAAACCTATCTGTGATTACAGCAATCTAATCTGTTAGATTAATTATAATTCACTCGCAGTGATAAAGTTTTTGAGTGTATCGACCTAATTCTTATTAGCATATTGGACACATCGTTTGGTGTGTAATAAAGTTGTGTTTTCAGTTTCGCAGTGATTATTTGTGAATAATGAACTTATCGTTCGCGGGTTGTGGTTTCCTTGGTATCTACCATGTTGGTGTTGCAGTGTGTTTTAAAAAGTATGCGCCTCATCTGTTGTTAGGCAAAATTTCTGGTGCCTCTTTTGGCGCCCTATCAGCATGCTGTATGCTCTGTGACCTGCCTATAGGTAATACGCTTTCCAAATTATTATATTAATCTAATTGAACCTTATATTTAATGTTTATGAAGATCAATAATTCTATTTATTTTGCCTGAATTTAATTGAGCAAAAGTCGATTATTGTACGGAATAACTGAACATAAGAGTATGTTTTTGTAACATGTATGCATGTAAGTTTTTTTTATTGAATTAAAGTGGTTTTTTTTTTAATAACTAAAAAAAGCCACTAAAACTTGAGTTTTAGTGGTCGATTTTTTTTTCTATTCAAATTCCAAACACTAACTTTTTTTCTTACTTTATTTATTTAATAAAACAGATTATTTGTCAAACAATGAAACAAATTACAACAAAATTTATATACATAATGTAATCTAAATTAGTTTTGTACAATCAACAAATTAGTCATCATAATGAAGATGATGAGACAGTTCCCACAATGTCCACAATGCTAAATTATAATCTTACACTGAGAACTTTATTTACACTATGCATCTTTTGCCATCATTGTGATAGGGAAATAGAAATGTAACTTACACAAATATCAGCTTAATTGAAATCTAAACTGTGTTTTTATTAGAAACACAAAACATACTTAGCTGTTGACTTAAACTGATTTTAACTGCAAAGGAAATTAAACTGTGTACAATGAAAAATTGGGTTCTTTATCCAAATGGACTTATCTACTTATCTACATATTTATATAATGTCACACACCACTGGTGTCAATATTTACTGTTGGGTAATTAGTAGCAATTTTGTTATCATTTTGATGAGTAATTAAATTGATTGAGAGCTATCTCTTGTAATGCAAGCACTTAAGTTTAAAACTTTTTATCTTTTTGTCTTATTGGAATTCTCATTTTTAGTACCTATGGTTTTTTTTAAATTAATATTTTATGAATTTCTGCAGAATTTTCAAAAAATAAAGTATATTGATATTATATGCAGACCATTTCAAACACATTTAATAACAAGTTTCAGCAAGAATCTCTTATTTTAATAATAATGGAATTGTGCCAAATTGTTGAGTTCTATTATTGTATAACTAAATTGTGATCTTGAAGCATCGACCAAATGACAATCCATAATTTTCACAAAACATAGTGTGTGTCTATTCTAATATGAGTCTATGTCACTCGAAATAAATGATTTTAATTTTTAATTTTAATTTAATTAATAGTAAAAAGGGTAAACCATATTTTTTTTTTTTTATAATAAATTATACTAAAATAAATTCACAAAAACATCCACAGTGCCAATTTAAAAGTGGTTAATTCAATGTATGCTTATTATTATAATCACAAACTACCAACAGTAGAAAGTTGCAGACCGTAAACGCCGTAATATATTATCTTTTATAAATTTTGAATTCATGTTACACACATCCTCAATGTTCCTATTATTCGCAAACAATAATCTTAACAGCTGATGTCCTATATTCGTAGGTTGTTGACATTTGCTGATAAGTTCGTCACCTAATTAGCCCCAGATTAGTTACGTTGTTTCCATGCACAAAAAGATAGCCACCTTCTAAATCATTCTAAAAAAATCTCCAACCGTGCTAAAACGCCCGCGCGCGAGTTTTTGTCATCGCATTAACACGCACTGAAGCTCGACACGTATGGCAGTATGGCAATATTCATGTATACGAACTATACATAAATATGTATCGTTATACATGAATATTAATTCGGCTCGAAACGATGCGATAATAGGATTTTTTGCCGCGCTGCGTATGATATGTACTGTAACCTGGCATGTGTCCTTAATTTTTCTAATTTAACTTACGAAAACATCTTTCTACCAGGTGAAATCACAACAGATGTATTAAGGGTAGTGACAGAGGCGAGGGCTGGCTCCCTCGGGCCGTTCAGCCCTTCCTTCAACATCCAGAATGTCCTCCTCGAAGGCATGCAGAGGTATTTCCCCGATGACGTGCACAAAATCGTCAGTGGCAAGCTCCACATCTCCCTGACGAGGGTCTATGATGGGAAAAACGTCATTGTGTCTGAATTCCCTACGAGAGAAGACTTATTACAGGTGAGTATTAATTTACCTTCTTTTAATCATTTGGAAATACGTAAACACTCCCCAAGTCTCCAAGCACCTCTTGTTTTCCTCGTGCTAAACAGTGCGAGATTTGTTTTTGTTTTCGCGCGCATAATCTCAACTATAATGACGTTTGCAACAACATACTTCCAAAATAATTCCAAAATGTTTTCTTCATGCAAGGGTAATCTAGCCAAATGTATGTCAAGTAATGCTTGGATACTTAAACGTAAACTTACATATTTTTCACAATGAACGTGGTTCGCGTTTTCGTAATCGGACATAATTTGCTTTAAATTGACTGAGCGGCTCTTGGTTAAGATTTAAATCAACCTATGTATAACATCTCGTATGAAATAAGTATTCATTATAAGTTGGCAAAACAGCATCCAAATATTGCGACTATCTTTTTTTTCTCCAAATTCAAAAACTGCCAAGGAGTGTCTCCAATTGTTTTCCGGAAACATGATGCAGGTTTACTCTCAATCGACCGAAACACCTACAATCCATCTTAATCAGATGGTGAGTTATGATTACGGCAACCGAGGATCTAGTGCTCATTTCGAAACTAAGTATCAAACATTCTTCAGTACCTAACTTTATTTTTTCCCTAGGCGCTGTTAGCGACATGTTTCGTGCCAGTATTCTCTGGGCTGCTGCCCCCTCGGTTCCACGGCATCAGGTACATGGACGGAGGCTTCAGTGATAACCTGCCCGTATTGGATGAGAACACAATCACTGTCAGTCCGTTCTGTGGCGAAAGCGATATATGCCCCAGGGATTTGAGCTCACAATTGTTCCACGTAAGTCTTTTATTTATTAGTTGAGTATTTGCTATAAATAGATTGTGTGATCACTGCTAGCGGATGCCCGGATGGCCGGATGATGTAAGATCTATCTATGGCGTTTTTATAGCACCGTCCTTGAGCTAATAAACTACTGTAGTATGACCTATGGGCCAATCTCCAGCAGGCCGCTAATGCACGAAGAAGTTGCAGTCGGCTAGATTTGGAACCCTTCGCATTCTTTCGAGCATCTTTTTCCAGTAGTTTTGTACATAATTATCTGCAATTAAGACCAGGCAGCGTAAATACAAAGGCGGATGCAACACAGACACCCATAGTCTGTGCTGCATTATGTCGCGTACGGCTTAAAGCAGTAATAGTTCGTAAACCCAGCCGCAACACAGCGGTTTGTAGTGCAGTCGCATTTGTTTGTATAAGGCAATACAAAGGCGGATTCAACACAGACACCCATAGTCTGTGCTGCATTATGTCGCGTACGGCTTAAAGCAGTAATAGTTCGTAAACCCAGCCGCAACACAGCGGTTTGTAGCGCAGTCGCATTTGTTTGTATAAGGCAATACAAAGGCGAATTCAACACAGACACCCATAGTCTGTGCTGCATAATGTCGCGTACGGTACGGCTTAAAGCAGTAATAGTTCGTAAACCCAGCTGCAACACAGCGGTTTGTAGTGCAGTCGCATTTGTTTGTATAAGGCAATACAAAGGCGGATTCAACACAGCCACTCATAGTCTGTGCTGCATTATCTTGCGAATGGCTTGAAGCAGTAATAGTCCGTCCGAACCCAGCTGCAACACAGCCGCGGTTTGTCCTGCAGCCGTATTTGTTGTGTGTTTGAGACACCCATAGTTGCATTATATTACGAATAAATTGAAGGGTTATTAGTTCAAAAAACATACAATTTAGGGAGTCTCCTCTTAATTATGCAAACTTGTTAGCATATTCAATGTACCTAGTCACTATATGATTTGAATACAATACAATAGACGATTGTACAAGTCTTTGTCTTTCTTACATCTTATTACCCTAAAGTCATTGCTACATTTGCTATATTCTAATTTATGTACCTACGTAAGAATAAAGGTGGTATCTACTACATGTGTGATTACAGGTCAAATATTTTCGTCCTTTCTGGTCATAATGATGAATATGAATGACTTAATCTATTTAAAATACAGATTTTGGATGGTTAGATCGAAATAACTCGTGTGTATAAGCGTGGTTTCTAACCGTTTCAGTTTTTGTTTCTGTACCGTGACCGTATTTTACCTCATACAATCGCAATAACATTGCGTTGTAAACCTTTTAAAATCTCATAAAACTGTTGAAGAAATTGTTACGTGGCTTATCACGTAACGCGCCATGAAACAGTCGACCTTCTAGCTTCTAGCGCAAGTTCACGGTTTCGATAACTGCATTTGTACAAATATTTTTATGCGAAAGGCACACACAACAATATTTGTTCGTGATTTCTTACTTCCTAGATGTAGGTACCTACATTATTTTTGGGTATAGCGATGTCCAGATATAAGGAATGGAATTTCTTTTTCGGAACTATCTGCTCCATCCTCCATGTTAATCGCGCATGCAAAGCATATTTTAGCTACTTCGATCAAACAGGATCATATTGTTGTTTGGTAGGTAGGTAATAGGAAAAAAATCACGTCTCGATTGACAGAATCTTCAGCTTGGAACTGAATCTAAGCGGGCTATAAGCAGTTAACAGATCCTCAAATTCTTACTTCTCAACAGGTAAATCTTGCAAACACAAGTATAGAACTATCAAAGCAGAACATGAACAGATTCGCGCGAATCCTTTTCCCGCCAAAACCAGAAATTCTCAGCAATATGTGCAAGCAAGGCTTCGACGACGCACTCCGGTTCTTACAAAGAAACAACATGATATCTTGCACAAGGTGTCTTGCAGTCCAGTCTACCTTCCAACTGCAAGATGTGCTTGATGATACCACGTATGAATACGATCCAGATTGTGAAGAATGCAAGACTCATAGACAGGTAAAGAGGGAAAATAGTACGTAAAGATTACGGGGTAATCTCATTAAATACTTGATAATTATTGATTTATATTCCTACCTTCTGAGTTTTAACAATGCAAATTGCTTAGTTTGATAATCTCCTAATCACGAACTATTTCTCGAGAATTCACAACAATGAACTTACTTATCTACTGGCGAATAATGTGGCTCCGAAATAGCAATCCAATTTTAGTACTTACGATTTTTTATCAACACAATAACTAAAACTGTTCTTTTTTTAGGATGCCTTAGTGGACGATCTTCCGGACACTGTGATGACGATATTCCAGAACGCGATAGACTCTGCGAACAGTGGCCTTGTCAATTGGGTGATGAGGCAGAGGGCCATGAGATACCTCACACTCCTCACGCTCCCCTACAGAGTCCCCATGGACATTATGTATGCTTCATTTACGAAGTGAGTATCGTTTTTCTATAATATTATCGTTATTCAATTATTTGGAAACAAGCCAGCCCCCCAATTACGCAATGCACGATCAATTTTAAATTGAAACCAATTGAAAAAAAATTGATCGTGCATTACGTAATTAGGGTGCTGGTTCTAATATCGAAGCGTAAAAGGAGATGCAGTGTGTGAACCACAGAACAGATGTGTGAACATTGTCATCTTCATCGGTTCAGCAGGTTTTGCTGCCTTATTTTATTTTTGTGTTGGCCTATGTTCTGCATTGCACTTCAAACTAAGATGTTCAGTTATCCACTGAGTATTATAAAAGTAGGGAAAAAGGTCGAATAAGCTATCCTTTTGACTAGATTTTATTTAACTTCTTTAGTAATTAGTATGTATGGGTCAAATCTTGCAAGCTGAATTAAAATCACTTCCTCTTATCCTACGAAGTTATTTTTTTTACTGTCATTATCTCAAGGTGTGACAAGTAGTTACTCATAAGTCCCTGTAAAAACCTGGTCTACCGGATTTACTCGTTTTGATCAACCCAATTAATTTTAAATGAACAACTCTCACCATCTAGCAACTTAATTATAATCATGAGATCGAATGGGAGGCACATTATCTCAATCTCAATAAATCATCCCTTCCCCAAAGAAAGAAAGTAGCTTTCCGTTCGCGACATCAATGTAGTTGAGTGCCCTTAAGAGTCCGTAACTCTTTACCTGATCAAGTTTATTTTATATACATATATGCACATAACTTGAGGTATATACGACCCGTAGGCCGTAACACTTAAACTTTAGAATAATATAGGTTTTAAAATTGATTAAAATTATTAGAGTTGATTAGTTAATTAAAAATTCTAAGTAGGTATTTACTTATCCTACTTGAACAGGTGTCTATTATTATCTATTATAAATAAAATATTTCTTATAAGCAAGCAGAAAGGAAACATAGACAAGTTAACACGGCATAGTTTTACTTTGCTTTACTCGTATCTTCATATTTCTGATACAATGTCATGTAAATAAACGTAATAACATTTATTATATTTATAACGAAGGTATTCTCACCCGCGTCGACATTCCGACTTGATAACACTTTTAAACAATGCTTAAATATTAGAAATATTAAATTATAGCATAGAATATAATTACATAATATAATTTCTACGTTCTTACGTTTAAAATTCAACTATATATGTATTTTAAATGGACAATGAAGTCATAATTAATGTATGACTGTATGTTCACATAAATTGTTTGTTTGCGTCAATGGCGCAATTATAATTTGTAGATAAAATGATTTAGATGCTTTGTTTGTGCTTAATAACTTATTGTAGGTAAGTTTATGTACTTAAACCATTTCACCTGATCAAACGTTTGTTTGAAGTTATAGGAACGTTCCGGAGGCATAGAAAAATCTTTCTCAGATTTGGATTAATATTTATTAAGTACTTACCTAAAATATTATTAAACATAATTATGCAATTTCTAAGTTCGAATTCAATTTTGAATACAATTATTTATACAAAATAGCGTTCACACTATTTAAATTGAAGTTATCATAATGTGTGTTCACTTTAGCATATTATTCTATTTTATTTAATATGTCATTGTTACCACATTCGTGTCAAGGACATTAAGTAAGGAAATAATGCAATGCGATGAATTGTGATATAGTTAGGGATAATATATTTTCTGGAAACTCAATGAAGTAAGTTATGGCTAAGAACCGAGTTTGTGGACAAAACCAAATAAATTTCAATTTGCCAAATCCTGCTAATTAATGTTTCCAAGTTTCTAAAACCATTTGTATGTAAATTTAAAAGTAGGCGATGCAAATCATTATGCACGGGCGCAGGTGAAGCGACCAAAGTTAACAAAGCTAACTTAAACATAATATTATTATTCACTTTAGCGTGACGACTGCATAAGACCGTTGTGACTTGTTATGCATCTTGAGACGACCCAGTAAATATGTATGTCACTGGAGTCAATTAATTAGGAATCATATAACAAGAGATATAAATAACTTTTTTTCTGGGTTGTGTAGATCCGCCCCCCAATTACGCAATGCACGATCAATTTTAAATTGAAACCAATTGAAAAAGATTGCCAGTCCATTGCTTCATAAGTTGACAATAAAAATTGAGCAGATTTTTTGTCGAACTTATGAAGCAATGGACTGGCAATCTTTTTCAATTGGTTTCAATTTGAAATTGATCGTGCATTACGTAATTAGGGTGCAGATAGGCAGTCGCTCCATGTAAAATACTGGTATTCAGGTGCATCCGATTTGACTGGAAGCCGACTCCAACATAGTTGGTAAATACTAGGCAGATGATAAAGAGACAATATTTAACTTTTTTCGTCCAGTTGGCAATGCGGAAAAAACCAGTTTCTGTCAGGCGTTCCGTGTTAGCCTTATTGGCCAAAATAACCTTACCATATTTCCCTTGTATAAAAGCATTTCTCGGCTTATGTCACTAACACATCAAACGCTTTTTAGCTATGTGGGCGATAGAGTAGAGACGCATGCGGTTCAGTACAAAGTGGCTGGGAATGTGCTCGTCCGTAGAAAGCGGTGTGTCCGTCACAACAACCTTATGACTAGGTCAGTCTTTCAAAGTTTTTGTAGAGGTGGAAGGGTTGTGTCTGTCTGTAGTAGTAGTTGTCCGTTATTTGGTATGGTGATGGGTTACGAGGTCTATAGAAAATATTATTTTTAACCCCTAACGCAAAACGAGGGGTGTTTTAAGTTTAAATTCTTTTTTTGTCTTTATGTTTGGTTTTGGCATTGAGCTTCCAAACGAATGTACCAATTTCAATGTGGTTTATCATTGGTGATATTTTAACTGCATTTTAGTTCACCAATGTAGAAAGCTTCGTTCTTAAAAGCTAAGCAGTAACTTGTAGGTATGTTGTTTATTACTGAGCATAATTATGTGGTGTCCTTCTTCTAGCCATACTAATCCACCATTATCGCATTTCTGTGCTTGTCTGTCCAGATGGTCACGTGATCAAGCCATATATTTCGCAGTATTATGCGAGAATTTTTGTACCCCCAAAGTATTAATCCCATAATTTTTATGCGCTGTTCAGTTTGTATCTCCACAAGGGACATTCATTAGGTATGTATATTTCCTAATCAAGCGTGTCTTCTAGATAATGTTACCATCGCATCTTGTTAACGTCATCACTACAATTAACTTGACTTATGTCCTATGTCTGACGCACGTACATTTTTTTACGCAATCAGTTCCACTGTCTTATATTCCAATAATAAAAAGCTTATCTGCGGTGCGTCTTCCCTATCTTGGTATGAACTGATTTATTTTAATGGGTCAATGTCAATAAGCGCGATTTCTTACTGTTTCCTCTCTAAGATGCCTGTTAGGTACCTATTTCAGTTATCATAACATTGGTATTTTATTATTATGTAAGCACAAGAACGTATAAAAATGTATATGTCAAAAAACATTTAGATAGGTATGTTATGTAAAACATGTAGTTACTTTATAATAATTGTTTTTGTTCAAAGAGTAATAAAACTCTGGTCGATTAACTTACATGTTTTCGTTATTACGTCAAATGCATTGATTACAAATTATATCTTCTTTTCCGGGTTTTTTCCTTAGAGAATCTTTGCGCATTACCATTCAGATTTGTCATCAGCAGGTTAATAATATACCATTCGTCCGTAGCCCTTGTTCATTGTGGAAATTCTAGGGTCTTCTAACAATTCAATTTGTTTTAACACCAGATTTTGGCCTTGCGCTTTTGTTACAAGACTTCGTTTGCTAAGCGATCTATCCAGATGTTCTTGCCACCTCTTGCTAATTTTCTCTTTCTTCTTTTAAACAGAACAATAACTTCGACTTCACATCAGGGGATAACTTTTTCATCCTGTTTTCCTTTTATTTCTTTTCTTCATTTCTTTGATTTTTCTCTTACGATAGTAAGAGATGATACCCAAAGTTTCTCTCGCTCTTTGCCGGGATATGTTTTATTGTGCTGATAATAATCTACAAGATTTCCAAAAAAAATATGTGATGGGTAACCCACCTATCACATATTTTTTTAGAATAGGTAGAGAATTATGTACCTACTAATAATAGTTACAACGATAACAGCTATTTCTGTAAGCTAAGTATTTGTCTAGCTTTCTTTGGGTTAGATAAGCAATGCGTTGAGATTTATAAATATTGTGAGATAGTGTTAGTGGTTCTAACTTCTAAGTAAGAAGATTATTATTTATTTTGAACGTAAATAACAATTAAAATAAATCATTATCATCTTATTTTTGCATCAGGCTTTCGTCAAAAGAGATTGAACTTCCTGAAGGCGACAAACGAATGACGATTGAAGCTTTTTGACTCCCGCGCATATGTGACGTAACATAGCATTATGAGTTCCAAGAGCTTTCATCCAAAAAGTTGGCAACGTCGCAAATAGCTGTCAAATATTTACCTGTTTTGATTAATTTGGCAATATTACTATAGGGACATAAGACATATGGCTAACTAGTGAACTAGAATATTAATAATAAATTGCAATTATAACACTGAATTTGATGTTGTAACCGTATTTGGAAACTTTACAAAATAATGTCTTTACTAAACCTTAAAGGTGTAAAACAGGCAAAAGAAAGTTTCCAAATACTTTTTTACATCTAAAACTAAATATTCGGTGTTACGATATTAATTATTCATTTCATAATCAATATTTAAGTTCACTAATTAACCATATTTCTTATATCCATACAGGAATATCGCCAAATTAATCAAAACAGCGAAATATTTGACAGTTATTTGCGACGTTGCCCACTTTCTGTATCATTCGCACGTGGCTTTAGAGGAATGAGGAACAGGGTGTAAAGTTCACTCATCCTCATTTGAAAAGGGAGGATCCTCCAACGGGTGTTATGTCTGGCGGGCACCTGCCCGTAAGTTGATTTCGGATAGTCTTATCTATGTTTTTCGCTCGGTAAACTCTAACTGCGCGATGCAGGAATTGTGTGACGTCATGTCTTTGCTGCGTAGTTTGTATGTGTGTAACCACTACATGGCCAAGACTGTTTTGTTATTACTTATTAGTACTAGGCAAGATGTTTAAACATGCTATATTATATGTTACTATAATACAACCCTTGTTTGAACTCTGGTTCCCACAAGTCTCCTGGTAGATGTTTGGTGTATTTGTAAGCTTTACAAAGTTTTTCAAGTTTTTGAATAAATTCATGCTGCGAGTTGCAGTCGATTTCATTTTAGGGACAATAATACACTAGTACATACATTCTTGGCTGACCGATAAACCTGTCCTTCATGAAGGATGTCTCAAACGTTTTTGTCCATTAAAATAGATAAAGCAAATCAAGACCTTTGTCGGTTCTGTCCTAATCAACTAAGTATGAAAGTAAACGACCATTTTGACCTCGGACAAAACTTATCAGCTTATATAGGTACTGAAAATTGTTACTGATAAAACGTTTGGCCGGCCGCTGGTAAATTATTTCCTGTTGTTGTGTAAAAGCTAATACCGAATAGAATCTTTATATTGACCTACAATAACATCCTGTTTTACGTATATTTACATGTTTTTATTACTTCTCTATCAGTTGATTCTCGTACATTTTCGTGTCACTTTAAAATTATTGTGTATTGGAAGAGTCTAGAATACCTCAGGGTTTGAGTGGCCTACATAATCTGATCTAGGGTTGCCATTCCCAAATTTTGAAAACACGCAATGAAAACAGGTTCAACGAAACTCAATTTTCGCGCAATAGAGAGCTCTACTCTCTATGTAACCGTTAGATAGAGAGAGCTCTAGTGCGCGATCATAGTGCTGAGAAAGAGACAACAAGCAGAGTGCACGATAAACGTAAGGTTAAAAGCGCGAAATTTAAGAAACAGGACTTTACCAGAATAACATTACTTATAAACTATCCAGGACAGCCCAAAAAGCAGGACATGTCCTGGGAAAACAAGACGGTTGGCAACTCTAATCTGATCTATTACGATAGGTATTTTAAATCACATCGGTAGGCAGTTCATTAATTAGTTATTCGTTCTGAACTTGACAGTAACTGTGGTGAGTGAATGAGCTATGCTTTCAGTTACATCGTAGTGTAGCGGCACACCTGCGGAACTTTCGCCGCGGAACGTTCCGTCGCGTCATGTGACTCATGAACCGACGTAATGTTCGGCTGATGAGTCATAGGTAACTTGAAAAACATTAGGAGCGTATTCAACCGAACCTTCCGCGCCGAACGTTCGGCAGGTGTGGCGCGACCCTTGGTCTTAAGCTGCTGCTACTTCATGTCATGACCCCAAATACACCTGCAAATACCTAATACGTAATTCTCGAAATTAACACCAATTTTGATCAATAAAGACGTCACGTTTTGGCACTTGTGTTTATTATCAAATCTTTTAATCTGATGTTATAGAGATAGCAAATTAACATGCGTATTCACACGTGTTTGGTCGGTATCAGATCGGGGAAAATTCGGCACTGCATCCGCACTTACGCGAAAATTTTGAATCGTTCGGAAATGTATAAATTGTTTGTCCGAAAAGAATCAGTTTTCGATGTGCCCTGGGACTCCTGGGAGTGTATCAAGGTGGAGGAATAACGATATAACATTTTAATGGAATTGCCATTCAAACCAACAGTGGTTGTTATGAGAGTCTAGAATGCCAGTGTGCCCAAAATTGTTTTAGAGAGTAACCAGGGGCGGATTCAGGATTTCATTTTGGGGGAGGGGGCCATTCTGACAACAACAAGGTTCGGAGCTAGGGTTAAAATCACAAGTAAAAAATAAAGTTGTCATTATCCTGAGTTTTTTAAATTTTATAAAATGACCTATGCAACATTTATGTTTCCTGATATAGAAAAGTAAGTGCACCTGAATTAAATCGAAAGTATAGAATTCCTCGGTCGTTTGGGGGGGGGGGGGCATGGCCCCCATGCTCCCCCCCCCCCTGTATGCCCCCGCCAATGAGAGTAACTATCATGAAGGGTGCTCAGTAGTTGTGCCTAATGCTTTGTTTGTATTTCTGCTATTTGTGAGGATGTTTTAAGTAAACCACACTTTTTCATCTGCCCTGCAACTATCTACAGGGTGTAGCAGAAAGCTGTAATCAAATTAAGGGTGTGGTACAGACCGTCAAACAGAACAACTTTATCCATCCATCGGATCATCATTGTAATCGCGAAAAAATTATCAGCTGGCCCATAAATTATTCTGTCTAATACAGAATACTGCGCCAAACTAAATATTGTACAGTTCGCGTCAAATAACTTTGCCGCTCTGAAGTAGGCTACAAATGACTACGCAGTACTCAATCTGCCTTATACAGTATGCCTTAGACAGTAGTGCGCATGCGAAACCTAACTTCAGAGCGGCAAAGTTATTTGACGCGAACTACATATCCCAACTTATAACACCAGTAAATTTACTAAAAACTCGTCAATTTCTCCCCCAGATTTGTAACATGTACTCCGTTAATGAGCAAGTCGCTTTGGAAGCTGAGCCTCAACATGCTGCAGCAGCTGCACGGGTTCATGTACGCTACTCACGATCGGTCTGAGACCGCCGCCAAAATCTACTACAAACTGACCATGGACACCAAGACGGACGCTAATGAAAGCAGACAGCTGAATAGGAGGTTTGTGGCTTATTATAAACTTGCTTTTGCCTGCAGCTTCGTCAACGTAGAGGGCCGAAATTATCCCACGGCAACGTACTACCGGGATAAATAATGCTATTTCCTAACTAACCCATGTCATAGTCTACATGTGTGCCAAATTTCATCGAAATCCGTTAAGCCGTAAAGGCATGAAGAAAAGGTAACAGACAGGTGGAAAGATTTTCGCATTTATAATGTTGAAGTCGCATATATGGATTGAAGCTTGATCAAATCGTGCGAAATAAGTCTTAACTTTAATCTTGAAACTAACACAAACGAGGTCTTGAGTTAAAGTCGAAAGTTGCAATTTTTTTACCCCTTCTTTTTCTGAATACCATGCCACTTTTTTGTTCTTTTTTATTTGTAATTAACATAACAACATATAAAATCACGCCTGTATTTCCCCGAAGGGCAACGCAGAGGTATACCTATAGTTCATCCCATACCCACATTTCGCCAGTTTGCCAGTTAGTTATTGTGTTGTTTCGTGAGTTTTGTTAGTTTTATTTTATTTATTCGGTACTTTATTTCTTGTTTAGTAATGATTCATGATTCCTTGAATTCATTAAGTGTAACAAATTGATGCTTTGTCCTTATTTCAGTACTAGGTAGTCTGGTCAACTGGTGTCCTTTTATTTTCTACTCGACATCGACATTGACGGATTTCAAAACTTCTAACCAAACAAAACCTTCCTATTGTAATCGTATGATAAGCACAATTAAATTACTCATATTATTGTGTCCGTACGTATGTAATAAAACTATGGTATCAGTTTATAACCGTAATCTAATCTCTACGACCTTCGATAGCTGAGTTAAACTTGACTTTGTGTTCAACAATAATGATGTTAGGTTTATTGTCCGCCATTTTGACGTAACCAACACAGACCGTATCTACGAAATGTCACGACACTCACGACTTCTACAGTAGCCATTCCTGAATCGGTTCTTCGATAATGATAATAACCAACTGTGTAATGATCTAATGATAATTTGTACAGCCCAGCGGTTGACAATAGAGTGTAAAACTACGTCGCGTCGTCCTCTGGAATCGAAAGATGGAATCCAAAATCTCCGGGATCCTCGGGTTATTAAAGCCTCTTCCTCTCTCCTAGTTTGCTGTGTCCGACAGGGTCCACAATCATCATATCTTTGTAAAACAGACCACATAAGTTCACATTGTGGAACTATATTGAGTAGTGAGTATCATGTTCGAGACTCCCAGAGTCTTGCATCAATGTCAGTAATTAACTTCCATGCCTACATGTTTCTGACACTTCCTGTTTCCGACTAAATTGTAGTAATTATTTTCAATGCCATAGAGCAAACCAAGTCGTTGGAATATGTACTAAAGTCCAGATCGTTTGAAATTGTATACAATTATGACAAATTGTTTATACTTCACCCAAGTCGTAGGCAGTCGTACGGCTTCTGTAGAATGGCATATTTTTATTCAAATTCATCTGAATAAAAAAATCTTGCACATTTAAGAACTGTGACATTTACTTAAAGTTACACACACGTTTTTCTTACCGTGAAAAACTAGTTTATTCGCCGTGAGTAGGCACGGTCGTCAGTCAGTGTTGTATGGATCACTATTTATTTATTTTTGAACATAATTCGGCCAAGGCCATTTAAATTAGTTAAAGACATGGAAGGAAGTTGTTGACGGATAGGTTTTTGATGTAATATGTATGGGAGGGATTTCGTGAAATGGGACGGAAGTGTGTAACATTAAGTCGGGGAAGCGCTCGGTATTTGATTTGACCAATGAGCGCGCGCGGTGCTAGAGTTGGCTGTCAGATGGTAATAATGGTACCAACCCATTTTCCTAGAGGTTGGTACTGTCAGCTAAGATGTCAGATGTTACACTACACATCATAACAAAGTGACTACTGTAAGGCTCGCTCGTTTTTTTCCATGGCGCGTTTGTCGCCGCACCGTTCTGTAAAAAAATCGTGTTGGGTCTCAACTCTCAAAGCCCATTCCAAAAGCCTTGTCGATCAAGCTTAAAACAATAATAGCTTTCAATACTGACTGAGCCAAGCCTTCATTTTCTGATCAATAAAGTATTGTCATTCCAATTACGTATATCATGTTTATTGCAACGAGTTTACTAAAGTAACATGATATAATAAATTATATTATCATTTACTCGTACTGCGTAGTAGTTATATGAACGTAAATATTTATATCATCTGTTTGTTTGTTGTTGTTCTCACTGAACACACTGCATTATCTTTGTCCATAGTTGTTTATAATGAACTTTTGATGTTACAACGTGTTAAGGCAGGTGCTGATCGCTAATTATATTTAATTGGGGAGACGATAACTTTGCATTGCCCTATCCAAGATGATGCATAGTCTGACGACTCGTGTATTTATAGTAAACATAATCTGGTACTTATCTCCGAAACCGGATTTAATGTTGAAAATAATGAATGGACATAGGGTGCTTTTTAAAGATTACAATTTTATGAGTGTACTGATTTAAATTTATCAATATTTCAGTTACAGTTATGTAACGTTAACAGTTTTGGGGATATTTCGTTTATTATCTAGGAACTATGTCTCAACTTAAGTATAATATTACACGCCGTGTGTGTCCTCGGCAAAAATGTCGAACAAACATTTCGTCCCCTATTTAAACCCTTAGGGAATGAATTTTCGAGCTCGCCACGCTCGCTCTAGCATCTTGCTTACATTCTTTTTTACCCATATTTTTCTGCGAAAGTCGACAAAGTATAATAATCAAAAGAAAACCTCACCTATCCGGGGCGGGTGCAAAAACTTTCGAGCTCACTGCTCGCTCGCTCTTGCATCCTACGTTCTCAAACTATTCTGAATACGTCAACAAAGTAATTCCTATTTCTATAAAAATGTTCTATCGAAAATTTACCCTATCCAGATCCAGAGTGAAAAAATTTTCAAGCTCGCTTCGCTCTCTCTAGCATCCTGTATTCGTTAAATGCTCCAACTTTTCTGTATAAGTCGACAAAGTATCTCCTATTTCTGTATGAATGGTCAAAACAAAACCCAACGTTCTCGAGGGAGTGTGCTAAAATTTCGAGCTCGCTTCGTTCGCTCTTATATTGTACGTTCTGCTAGTTTTCAATATTTTCTGCAAACCCCATTGCCGCCACTGGCTTTTGGTTTAAGATGTGCCCCAGCGGTTTAAGATGTGCGTTGCTAGTGAATTTAAGGTTTTTATTAAGGAAGTAGATCTCTTTTAACAATCCGGTGAAGAGATTATAACAAGACCCAAACGTAGGCCTTTGTTGTCTGGCCTCTAAATTATTATATAATATATTAAGCTAATTAGAATATCATATTGTACGTATTTTGGAGCAATCAATGTGTCTATCTGATAGCAAAGTAGGATATCTATAGAACAATTCGCTATTATCACATAGTTGCTAGGTACTAGTATCTATATAATTGTGATGTGTGGAATGTAATGTACTGGCATATACTTTAGTACATTCTATTTATTTATGGACATTATCTTGGCATATATTTAGAACTAAAGAGAAAGCGTCAAACCACATGTTTTAAGTCGGAATAACGGAGCTTTTGTCTGTATTTCCGGGAAAAACATTTAATACCTTTTCTTACTTTTTCGTGTGGCTAGTGAGTGACTAACCTGATGTTACAGCATACCGGCTGCATATTTTTTATGATAGCTGGGAAATCTTTTTTCTGCACCAAGTTGTCTTATTTTTAGGATTCCGTAGCCAAATGGCAAATATGAAACGCTTATAATATAATTTCGTCAAGTCCATCAATCTGTCTGTCTGTTCGGATGTGACACAACCATTTTAGTCGAAGACTTAGCACTATATCAATGAAAATTGGAAAGGCATATTCTGTGCACAGTGCACCACTTAACAATGGAACGCAATCCTGCTCCTATTTATGCGCTGAGGTGACTGTTGCATTCGACCCAATAATAAGTTAAACAATCCTAATTCCTAACTTAATATTACAATGCGAAAGTGAGTTTGTTTGTTTTTTACGCTTTCACGCTAAAACGGCTGAACGGATTTGGATGAAATTTGGCACATGGGTAGACCATGACCAGGATTGGGACATAGGATGCTTTTTATCCCGATAATCCCACGGGACCGAGACTTAAGCGGGTGAAACCGCGAGGCGCAGCTACTCAGCTAGTCGTATCTGGTACTCCATTAGAAAATTCAAAGGAGTTTACCGAAACGAGGTAGAAAGGCAAGCCCTCACGTAATGAGCCAATAATTCATCAAACATTATGACTGTCACAAAGGGAACACAGCTGTTTGATTGACACTGTGTCGATAAACTGACAAAGACTGTTATCCAACTGGCCCATTTCTCGAGTTTGTAGATGTTCGACCAAGTACCGCAGTAGTACCGCTGCTGATAAGATAGTTACACTAAATAATTGTTTGCATATTTGTGTAAAATGTGAAATAGTAATTTAATAATTGATAGTTCATTTCGTTACGACTTGTGGGTTGGTTTCCCACGGTAATTTTCTTGTCGTGAATAGAAAATTGTTTATTATCCAGGTAATACAGTTAGGAATAGGATCAGAGGTAAAACACAGGATGACACATGACTATCTTAAAGTATTAAGTTATAAAGTATTATTTTGTAAGTGAGCCCCAAACGTAGTTCTTGGGACCCGGAATGATGATTATTATCGTGATATTTTCCAAAAACTTATTAACCTATCGTTTTTTTATTGTATAAGTGCTTGATATTTTAATTAAAGAAATCTTCACGTGGTTAGAAAGTATGGCAACTTATAGTTTGGAGAATTCAAAAAAATAAAATATATAAATGAGTAGGCAAAGCTAGGTATGTTGTTAAAAAGTAGCTTACGTAATTTAAATAACCTACATTTGCAAAAAAGCTTTTTTTATTTTTACCCAACTACGGTAAAGCCTGTCCGGAAAGCATGAATAAGGTGTCACTAGATTCGTTTTAATGGTCCGGGTGACATAGGCTATATAAATTCTCCCTAAAAAATATATGGTAAACTTTACACGTACAATTCTAACCTCGAAAAAAATAAATTGAAATAATACCTATCAAAAGAAAGGTCTTGACGAGCACATTACAAATATGTATATTATATACTATCATATTGTGTAAGTAAATAAATATGATTAAAATGTTAAAACAAGCAGAAGTGTGACTGCGCTACGTACGGCACGGTTGTAAAATTAATAACTAATATACAATAATAAAAAGCATGATTAAAATGATACCAACGGTTAATCAACTCTTAATAAATAGTAACGATTTTTAATGGGCTGCCACTCTTAAGAAGAAAAACAAGTACAACGAACTATTTATATTATGGATTTATTCAAAGCTGGATAAATGGTGTTGGCGACAAAATAAATCGCGCTATGGTTTCGTTCAAGGTATTATGCACTGCTATTGGAACTTAATTTCCTGTACTGTCTATTAGCCAATAGATGACTCTGTTTAAATGGATATTTTAGAGGAATAAGCAGAGTAACCTTCATCTAGGGACTAGAGGAAGGGCTCTATCTATGATATCATTTTTTTCGTAACGTTAATCTGAAGCGGAAAAGAATAAAATTAAAAAAAATACTTGAATAAACTGCAACCCGACTACGGAAAAATAAAAGTGATCTAAAAAGTACGAAACAAGAAAATATTTAAACATGATTTTTGTCTGAAATATTCTCTTGTTTCGTACTTTAATTTTTCCGTAGTCAGGTTACTTTTTTTTTTTCTAATGAACTCTCAGTTGTGTTGTTGACTTGTTGCCTATACAGTGTTTATACGATGCAAGGTTCTTGCTGTGGCATACAATTAAATTGAAGCCAAGAGTGACTTGCATCGTGTAAATCAAGGCTTCACATTATTAAAGTATGTACTTAGTATATGAGTTATTTTCCGAACGACTATTTGAATAATATCTTTGACTAAGGGCCTGTTTCACCACCTACGATTAAGTTCCTATTAACTTACTTGACAGATAATTTCATACAAATTCTGTTCCATTTTTGAATTTATTCGGTAAGTAGTAGCTATTCAGACGTCGTGAAATAGGCCCTTAATCAAATCAATCAACTATTTAGTTGAATACCTATCGATGACCGATTTAAATCAGAAATTATATAAGAGGAAAAATAATCTGTTATCACAAAAATATACGCATAATTTATCACATTCGATAAGGTATTGCGCAGTTTGCAATAATTAAACTATTTTTTTGCAAAATAATGTATGTCACTAATCTGGTGTTTCCAAGTATTAGATCAGATAGTATAATCCCCGACCTTGGGGGGTCTGCAATAATAATTCTGTTATTATACAGATTAAAATAGTATTAATAAATAATCCTCTTGCATTAAACTAATAGAAGAGAAACGTGACTTTTGTTATTGACTTTTCAATATGGTGTGCATGATAAAATACATAAGGTTTAACATAATGCAGGTCATGTCATGTTGAAAACCATGTTCATCGATAAACGTCACGGTAAATTCTCCAACTGCAAATTGAAGTTTGTAATCGCAATTTTTTTTAATGTGATGATAATACTACAAATTAACGGGTTTCGAACTTTTACCTTTACTTGACTACGGTCAACAGGAAGTACCCTTAATAGGTTTTGATTTATGTGCGAGTAGCAAAATATGTCGCATTAATGGCCGTATTTTTTTATTGCCTTGCAAAAGAAATCAAGCTCCCAGCTTGATTTTTTTTAGAGCCCCAAGTTACCTACGTATTTGATATTAATTTCAACTGGATACCTTCACGCGTTACTGAGAAAAAGGGTCTTGACAGACTGACAGATTCACGTACAACGAAGTAATCCGGGTTACGTTTGTGCAAAAAAAACTAAATATAGTTGTGAAAATCTATAATGCGAAGTAGAAATGTGGTAACTTGTGTGACGAGGCCTGTTTCACACCCTCCGACTAAGTTCCTATTAAATTACTTGGCAGATAATTTCATACAAATTCTGTCCCATTTTTGAATTTATTCGGTAAGTAGTAGCTATTCGGACATAGTGAAATAGGCCCTAAGTGTTTGAGACAAACAATACCTAATGAATAATTAGTTAGAGATCAAAATACCTATGTCGAAAACACAATTTGCATACGCTTAACGGCTTTTGAAGTGTTGACAAATGTTTCAATGGCATAGTTCAACACAACACAATCGTTTTTAAATCTATTAAAAGCGTTTATTCTGAAAGTAGGCAACCTCGCAAATAGCTGTCAAATATTTACCTGATATGATTAATTTGACAATATTACTGTATAAGTGTGAAATAAGAAATGTGGCTAACTAAGTACCTAGAATATTGATTATGAAATGCAATAATTAATATCTTAATACCGAATATTTAGTTTTAGATATAAAAATGTGTTTGGAAACTTTCCAAATGTCTTTTTTTTACACCTAAAACGGTTACAACATCAAATTCAGTGTTATGGCTACTACACACATGGCGGCCATCGCGGCACGTGCCTCCGGCTTTTACGCCTTCATTTCCTTTGCGTTTGTTTGTGCGGCTTTGTGCGGCAGTGCCGAGCGCGCCCGGCGGCCAGGCCGGCGGCACTGTTTATAGTAGCCATTATAATTGCAATTCATTATTGATATTCTAGGTACTTAACCACATTTCTTACGAGTATTTCCATTATATTGCCAAATTAATCAAAACAGACAGACATTGACTGCCTCGCTGGTCTAGTGGTAGCAAGCGCTACTGCTGAGTACGAGGTCCAGGGTCCGATCCCCGGGTCGGGCAAAGTGTTATTGGGTTTTTCTATCTGGAATTTCTCTGGAATAACTGGCGAAATGTGGGTGTATCTGCTACAGGTACACCTCTGCCCAACCTTTCGGGGAAACAAGGCGTGATATTATGTTATGTAATCAAAACAGCGAAATATTTGACATCTATTTGCAACGTTGCCAACTTTCAGAATAAACGCTCTTAATTCTATTGCAGTGGTGGCACAGTGGTAACGGCCCCGACTTACGAGTTGTAGGTCGTGGGTTCGAACCCAAGCAGGCGCTTTACTTTGTGTAAATAATTTCATCACCACTGCTCTCAAAACGGTGAAGGAAAACATCGTGAGGAAACCGGCATGTCTTAGAACCAAAAATTCGAAGACATGTGACATCTACCAACCCGCACTGGGCCCGCGTGGTAGATTACGGCCCACTCCCTGTCAGAGAGAGGAGGCCTGTGTCCCAGCAGTGGGAACATTAATAGGATGATGATGATGAATTCTATTCCATGAATTCACGTTTAGTTTATTTTAGTACATAAATAAAAATGCTATCTATAAATACAAATCTTAATCTATTGCCGTATGTATAAAAAAAGATCATCATCACTAGAGAATTCTCGACCGATTATGCAGATGTTTTTTCTTTGTCGTCTTCGCAATTGTCTAGATAAGGTTTGCATGAAAGAAAATTTTGGAAAATCCACCGGAAAATTGGAAATACACTCGGGCGGCGTCAGGCAGGAACAGCTAGTTCTATTCTAAACATCCTCCAAGTTTATGAGTTTACTGTGCGATCATTGACCAAAGTCCAAAGGTGAAGTCTTTATCCCCCACAAAAACCATACCTCCATTATCATCAGTTTTCGTTGCGTAAAAACGAGCTTGTTGCCAAACAATTTAAGACTCATTATGATGATCTGAGAACAAAAGCAAATAAAAAACACGAACTCTGATTGTTCTGAATCTAAATGGTCAATTGGTTTCCATAAGGATCGGGGCTAATGTGTTGAAGTTGAGCAAATAGGTAGTATTTCTATTGTTTTTCAAGAGCAATGACGTGCAAACCGCGAGTAGGGTAGACCATGAGTTTAGAATTTTTCGGATATATTCGAAGTAAGAAGTAACGGTTAGTTATCTGGAGTAATCAATAAAAAAAAGCTCACAAATTAATTAAACATTGTTTATCATAATTATTATACATGTTAGTATGGTAAGATTTTATAAACACGGAATAAAAAGTAATTGCAACACGATTGTTGATAGTACCTACCAACAAAACATTAATTGAAATCATTTCTTTGTTTAATTACGTCATAGTAACTTCATTTTAGGTTTCTGAAGGTCAACATAATGACGTGATTTACGTGAATTTATAGGTATAATCTGGTGGATTAACTTTCAACGTTATCAGTACAGTAATATCGGTGAACCACAGACAACTTCTGGATTTCGCCCGGAATATGAGCAGACTAGAAATAATTGTTACGCGTCTACAAATTTTGTTTTCGACATTTGATCTGTAACTATTATATTACAATGTGTAACACAATTAATGCACATTATGAAATTAGTTTGGTCCGAATCGATTTCTGTCATTTTTTATAATAAATTTTATATCAAAAACCATCAATCACTCTTACGCTGTACAATCAAAACAAAACAAAATGGCCGAAGTACCTATACTTACTACGCTAGATACGTTTGCGACTGTATCTATCCGTGCGTCGATTTGTAAAGTGACCACAATTTCACCCACAACACAATGTAACTAATTTAGTACATAAACAATGTTTTATGCATAATAGAAACAAAACCGGTGTATGTATTATGATTATAACATGTCATAATACTTATTCTAATAGAGGTGTTTGGTGGTGTGCGTGCTAAGACATGTTGTTTAATAGAAGTCCAAAACTCAGCCTCTAATATCACTTGAGCTGGAGTAGCCTCGCATTAGCCAATATGGTTTTGCCCATACAAAATACCAAATACACTCAGTATAATTTCCCAAGAGAAGCCGTAAAAAATACGGGAATTTACACAGCTCAACAAAAAACAAACAAACAACAACCCAGCATGAACTATTCCTCTTTTGATAAAAAATTAAATAACATAATAGTTATTTGACATCACGCCACAGCGATAGATTAAAAGCGATGCCGTTTTCACTGTACATTGGTAACCGGCTTCGTTGGCTTTCGAAAGATAATTGCATTCATCCTGAAAAGTTCGCAATGTCTTATGTAACTTCCTTTCGTCAGAATTTTGAAATGTGTTCATGGCTGGTCAAGTTTTTGAAATATTGCGCACGCGTAGAAAGATTAGTACTGTGATATTAGTGTTTATCAGAATGAAATCCTACTAGCAACCCGCCCCTCCTTCGCACAGTTTTACGAATAGTCGATACCTACATCGAGATTTCTTATTATACCTATATGTTACTTCAATATTACTGATACAAATAAAAATTATGTATTATCGCATCAAAATCCATTGAGTAGTTGACAAGAACAAAGCGATCACACAAACAGATACGAAAAACGACTTTAATTAATAATATTTAATTAAAAGATAACGGACTCCAGTTGACAGACTATCGTCGTGCTGGCAAAAAAAGACTTTATTTTCTGTAAAAATTCGTTTTGGGTTTTGCATATTTTATTTACCAGCCTTTTTTGTCCCTAGAAAAAAAACGGGCAGTATTTGGGGACTGCCGATAGAAGTGAAAACTAAGTAACTTTTGATCCTCGCTCTGATGTCTTTCGTTAAGTTACTTTTTGATTCTCGCGTTGATGTCTTTCGTTCGAGCGCTAGGTGACGATGACGCGAGTTCCATGATTTTTGTTCCCCAAAAAGTGCTCAACGCGCCTAAAGAAGTCTTCACTTCAATAAATCTTCCAAATTATTCTGATGAATGTTTTCTTTTGTTTCACCAGGCGAGCAAGCGAGTTCCGCATCACATACGGCGACATGCGAACAACGCACGATGATGTGGACACGTTCGACCACATTCTAAATGTGACGTCTCATAATGAAGCGCTGCTCGCTTACTATTACCTCGACGGCGAAAATAAGGTAATACATTGGTTAATACAATATTATTATTGAACAGGGACAACAATGAGTATTAAACCACTTGAGAGCTGATAGACCGATTTCGTCTAGGCATACGACTCACCACTGCGGGCCGGGGGACGAAGAAAATACAGCGGTTGTGATTGGCCGGTGCAACAATGACAGGACGTCATCATTCTCCTGCCCTTATCCCAATTTTATTTGGGGTCGGCGCAACATGTCCCTTTTTTCCATACTTCTCTATTAGTCGTCATTTCAGTAGTTACCCCCTTTCTAGCCATATCATCTTTCACACAATCCATCCATCGTTTCTTTGGTCTTCCCCTACTCTTATAGCCATCGACATTCATACTCAAAACTTTCTTCACGACATTTTCCTCATTTCTCCGCATCACATGCCCATACCATGACAACCGATTACCGCACAACTTTTCGGTCACCGGTGCCACTTTCAGACTTCCTCTTATGTACTCATTTCTTACTCTATCCATTCGTGTAACACCACACATCCCTCTTAGCATTCTCATCTCAGCTGCATGCAATTGCCTTTCATTCATCCCTTTGGTGGCCCAACATTCTGATCCATACAAGACAGCAGGTCTAACCATTGTTTTATATATCTTCCCCTTAAGTTTAAGGGGAAAGTGGGAGTCGCAGATTGTTCCCGTAACCTGCTGCCATTTCATCCATCCAGTGTTAATTCTGTGCTTAACCGCCCGATCTATTTCGCCATCGCTTTGCATGAGTGAACCGAGATACCGAAAGTCGGAGCAGACTGGCAGAAGCGTGCCATCAAGCGCTATGGCTCCAGAACTAGAGAGACCGCCGAAATCGCAGAACATATGTTCAGTTTTGGTTCTGCTGATTTTCAAGCCAACACTCTCCAGCTTCTGCTGCCATTTCTCCAATCTGCTCTGGATCTCAGGTTCATCCTCACCGACAAGAACAATGTCATCAGCAAACAGCATGCACCAGGGTGCCTCTTCCTGTAAGTCCGACGTCAGGGCGTCCATAATCAACAAGAAGAGGTAAGGACTTAAAGCCGACCCTTGGTGCAAGCCTACAGCCACACTGAACTCATCAGTATTGCCAGCAGCCGACCGAACGTACGTACGAGATTGGCTGTACATGGCACGAATTAACTCTACATACTTCCCGGGCAAACCTTTCTCTTTCAAGGCCCACCACAACACATCTCGAGGTACCCTATCATACGCTTTCTCCAGATCAATGAACACCATGTGCAAGTTCTTGTGTGCACGTCTGTACTTCTCACACAATTGGCGGAGTGCAAAGGTGGCGTCCATTGTTCCTCGACCTGGCATGAACCCAAACTGGTTTGGGGTAATCTCACTCTCCTCTCTCAGTCTTTTCTCTATTACTTTCTCCCATACCTTCATACTATGTGACAATGACAGGACGTATGTTTTAAAAATAGTGACCCGCAAGTCAGTTTTGCACAATAATATCGATATCGATAAAATCGACGTCTATTAATTCTATATTTTTTTAAACTTTAATTGATAGGGTGTAAGGCTGCCTGTCCACTGGAGCGGAGAGGAGAGGAGAGGAGCGGAGATGTGCCATTATTAACCAATCAAATCTAAACTCAGGGGCGGAGTCAATATTCTAATGGTTAATATTGGCACATCTCCGCTCCTCTTTTCTCCTCTCCGCTCCAGTGGACAGGCAGCCTTAAGAGGGTTTATTCTGAAAGTTGGCAACGTCGCAAATAGATGTCAAATATTTCGGTGTTATGATTAATTTGATAATATTTCTGTATGGAAATAAAAAATGTGGCTAACTAGCGAACTAGAATATTGATTATGAAATGCAACAATTAATATCGTAACACCGAATTATTGCCTTTTTTACACCTATCAAATTCAAAGTTGCAGTTCAATTGCAATTCATCATTAAAATTCTAGTAAGTTAGTTAGCCACATTTCTTATTTCCATACAGTATTATTTCCAAATTAATCAAAACAGGTAACTACACACATCAAAAGTGTCTAGGGATCAACATATATTTTTGCAATAACTTTTCTCCTGATTGATATTAATTAAAATTTTCTTTAAGGATTCATCAAATAAAGTGTTTTCGTTTGTCACAGTAACGATAAACCAAGTCACCTTTGCATTAATAAAGAAATTTGCCATTTTCCTAATAAAGGGATTTTTGACATTTGAACCACTAACATTAAAGTTCGAAAAAAAGACTGAAATAACAGTTTTCTTTAAAATTTTATTGGGTAACTTAAACAATTAATAATCCGTGTTTCTACCGCGAACACTAACAACACAAGAACATCGGTTTGGCATACTCAAAATGAGTTCATCCAAATCACGCTGTGGAATGGCCGCCCATGTTCGTTGCAACAACAAAAAAAGGTCTTCTTGCGACTGGATACCCTCCATATTCGGCAGAGCTCTTCTCTGTAGCATATCCCATGCATGCTCAATCGGGTTCAAGTCTGGCGACTGAGCAGGCCAGGGCAGGACATTGATGTTAGCTGCGGCGAGAGTCTGTCTTACAACTCTTGCGGTGTGCGGTCGTGCATTATCATGCATTAACTGAAATAAGGGACCGATTTGCACTTGTAGAGGAACGATGACGTCTGATACAATCGTCTCAGCATAAATTTGAGCGTTGAGGTTGCCTCTAATCCAAATCAACTCAGTTCTTCCGCCGATCCAAATACCCGCCCATACCATGATGGTTCCACCACTATAAGGATGGACTTCCTGGCAGGATTTTAATCGCTGTTGGCGTCCAGGGGTTCTCCAGTGTCGTATACGTCTTGTATCCGGTCTCATACCAAAACGAGACTCATCAGAAAAGCACACGAAACGCCATTGTTCTTCTGCCCAATTTCTGTGTTCAAGAGCCCATTGATATCGAATCCTACGATTGTGCATTGCTATAGGTGGTACCCGTAGCGGTCTTCGGGAATGAAGGTTCACTTCATGCAAGCGGTTTCTGACTGTTTGGTCGCTAATTAAGTTCCCTGAAGAGTGATGAAGCCTCACGGCTAACATCATGGCGGTTATTGTTGGAGCTCTTCGAGCTAAGATTTGAATGTATCGGTCTTGTCTCCGTGTGGTGCAGCGATACCGTCCTCCATGGCGCTCAGCCACGGTACCAGTGCTTCGGTAACGTGTCCAAAGTCGACTGATAACACTCTGACTTGTATTCAGAGCTAAAGCCACAGTACGTTGCCGGGAACCAGCTTCTATCATTCCCACGGCTCTGAGCATTTCTTCCCTGCTTAAATGACGTCGCTGCTCCATAATAACGTTGGTTTTAATCAGTAGTAGGGAAACAGTAGCACTAATAATGTCTTCAATGCGTTGTATGTTTTTATAGGGAAAATATTGACAGCTGATTTTCATCTTTTACTCGAATTTGATTCACAGTTCCTGATTCAAATTATGAAATGCACCAAAAAGGATCCATATAAATTTATAAAATCATAAATTTATTACAAAGCCACATCTCAATCTCAAGAAATCCGCATAAAAATGCTTGATCCCTAGACACTTTTGATGTGTGTATTTGACAGCTATTTACGACGTTGCCAACTTTTAGGATGCGCCCCCTTAACTGGGTGCAAATAAAACACTGACGTTACACTTCAAATTTAACTTTATTCAATTAAATCAATGCTAAAATTGAATGAAGCTTATTTAATGGTCTGAAAGTATGTCTTATAAAAATAATAGCAATATTAATCCCTGTCGGATAGAACAATGAATTCTCATAATGTGAAATTCAAATTCAATTAATTTATTGTGCAATTAGGAATCACTTTTACAGGTCATTATTTGACAAGCTAGCTGGAGTCGAGATTTCCTAACTGATAGTCATAAGGAATGTAAAACTCATTAAAGTACCTACAGAAATTAATTGGTTTGTTATCTCTGCATCACCTTAAAACGGGTGATAGACATGCGTACTTAAAGACCGCGGTTTTTAAGCTCGACAACTTGCGCGGCTCGCCGTCGGTGACACACGTGAAGACTTCTCACACTCTATCGCGATGTTTTCGACTTTTCTGAACCAAACTAAACAAAAATTACACAAATATCAAAACAAAATGCTGACTCGCGACTCGCGGCAATGACAGACGTACGAAACTACGAATTAAGGCGGGCTACGAGCAAAATTTCAAACTGTTGGATCGCCGGCGAACTTAGTCGGCGGTTTTAAAGTGCGCGTACTTTGGGTGACACACGAGCGAGTAAGGTCGCCGAGCCATAAGACCACAGACCTGCTCGCCTGTCTGTCACCCCTTTAAGATAAACTAGCATAAAATGCCTAAGGCATTCAATTTCTCCTTTCTGAGTTTTTAATAGTGCATAAAATACTAAATAAATTGGCTTATTAAATAAATTTGTTTGACCTAGCCGCAAAATTCAATTTTTCATTATAGTTTTACAAATTTCATCTCTACTTGACATAGTATGTCGCTTGCGTGACAATAACGGTTAAGTAAAAACATCGCCCGCCGTTATTGTAGTGAATAGCGTTATTGACAAAATAAGGTGACGAATAGAGCTGAAATTTGCAAAAATCCAATGAATATTTTAATTTCGCGGTTAGGTTGGACGATTCCCCTTAAGAGGGTTTACATCGTACGGCATTTCATACAAACTTTCAAGCCCTTGTTTTTCGAAATGACTGAACCGATTTTAATGAAACTTCATACGTATATGCAAGATACAAAGGTCTAAAAACTTAGTTAAGAACATTTTTTAAATGTCTTATTTAAAAACAGATACCTGGATATCTCTGTTTCTATGGAAAATTTAAAATCGGTCTAATTTGGCTGTAACACTATTTTTCGAAAATGTTCTAAGTTTTTAGACCTTTGTATCCTGCATAAGCGTATGAAGCAAGGGCTTGAAGCCCTTGTTTTTCGAAATGACTGAATCAATTTTAATGAAACTTTAATGAAAAATGAATTTGAATGAAATGCCGTACGTCGTAAACCCTTTAAACATTAAACTGAAATAATGATCTATATAATAAAACATACCAAAACAGGCAAAAACAGGGTCGGTGTTGCTGTACTAAATAAGCGGCGTCGGTTCTTTAAAGTTTCAAAGCAATCTGCAGTGAAATGCCTTGAACAAACAACGCTAATTTTTTTTGGAAACCAATTTTCCCTGTGGACTGCATTAATCCACTTTTCTTTCAGTTCCGGAATATTTGGAAATCTAAGATGTAAACATTAAGTAATGTTACTTTTTTACCAGTAGGAAACATCGTAACTTTTATCGACAATATTATATAAAGACTTTGTTTTGAAGTTGTCACAACACTACAGCATTAGTAAAGATAAAAAGGGACAGATATATTGAAATACCCTAGTGAGAGAAAGGGACTTTTCAAAAAGACATCAACGCAGTGTACATTTTTGTGCCTTTTTACGTAAAGAACCAGTTCAGCTTGAGCCCAGCAATTATTCATAATAATATTTTAAAATAAATATATTTTACTTACCGATGAAAAGTTATGCCATCTTTTTTATAGCTGGATATTCTAGACGATTTCCCACACCATTTAATAGAACAGGAACTCATAATTGTTTATAATTATGCAGACTTTTTTTTAATGTGTCAAAATAATGTGTCAAAATAACCGCGTGTGCAGAGATCCAATAACTGGTCAAAGCTAAAATGGCCAGTCATATTGTCATCTAATATCAGTGCATTTTCATTTATGTGTCGTGAGCCTGAGTCGCCCGTATGAGCAGTCAAGAGGATATATAGTCATTGAGGGACAAGGATGTGCGGATAATTTGACCTTTTTGGTCACCTGAGGGGCAATTCCCGTCATTTTTAAAAAACTTCGCATTCTCATCTTATTCGCAATCTGCCAAAAATACAACCTTTTTACCAAAATTTTTGACAAGTTTGACAGATTGCGGCCTGAATGTGAATTACAAGACCTGGCCTTTTAGTCTCATAATTCGCCTGCATGATCTCCTCAGAATGGTTTTTTAATTCTACAGCAGACATTCGAATAAGGGTTTTAGGTCGTTCAAAACATAGAAAGCCATCGCTGCATGCGTATTCGCAGAAAATTATGTCCATTTGACCACAAATCTATCTGAGAGTGAAGGTATACACACAAATAAAGTCACGCCTTCTCCCATATGGGTAGCCTGGGTAGTTATAGTGTAGGTGGGTATATCTGTATTACCCAACATTCCGACGGCATCTCGAAAGAAGGAAAGTTTGAGGTAGATTCTGATTATACCTTAAACTTTAAAGAAATAATAATAAGAATAAACCTTTATTATCAGACCACAGTTAATCCATACTCTAGTGTTAGTACTGTTATTAGGAAACATTGCCAAACATAAATCCAATTTCATTAAACATATTGAATTCTTCCCTACACTTATTCCCTTGATGAAAAGTGCTGCCATCTTTCCGCTAGCAAATATCCCGAGTGATTCTAATTAGTATACTTGACCCGCGCTATCGTCGGCCAATAGCGTGCGCGGCCCGACTGAATGACGCGAGCATCGTACGACATAGAGAGACCGCACGCAAAGGGTTATCGCCATGACACGGTAGACGGTAGAATGACTAAGCCACGGTAGACGGTAGAATAACTAAGCCATATCTTAGAAATAAGTGCCTACAGCCGCGCGGTACGTAAACATGCGATAGGGCTGCCCGCCTCCAGTATTTTAATTACATTTGCCTACTTTGTGTTTCCATTTAGTTTTGTGATTGTAAATATACTTTTTTTATCTACACAAATAAATAAAATACTTTGTGAATTGAATAACAAAACAAAACACAAATGCCCGAGGTTTTAAAACAAGCGTACCTACCGTATTAATTCATGAACCTCCTATAACTACCTATTTCACTCGTGTTATCACTTTCCTTTACTCTATTCACTTTATTTATTAATCCAGACATCTTTTTTTCGGGAGATAAAAGGAAATACTTATCCATTAAAAATACACACAATATGTACCTACCTACCAGTAAGTAAAATTATTTTATAGTAAGACTATAAAATAATTTTGTTGTTGTTGTTTGTTAATAATAATAATACCTTTCAAAGTTTCCAGGTAATCTAAAAAAAGTTATCTCTGGATGCGTTATTGCCAAATTCATGCAACCAAAAACAGCAACAATATATCCTACTCGTCATATTAAATATGTACAATTTATTTTTAGTGTAAAAATCGCGTGGTTATTGTTAAAAAACAACACACCGTTCGTTCGTCAATGCGGCACAGACGCGACTGTCTGCGTACCTCGCGCATACCTCGATCGAGGCGCGTAGGTATAGCTCGCACTTCGTCCGTTTCTATGAAGTTGGCCTACCGTCTACCGTGGCCATGATCAGGATCGAGAGAAAAACGTTTTTATTGGTTATGTTATCGGAGTTACCTATTCCTAAAAAGAAATAAGCTTTATTGTTTTTTTTTGTTTACATTTTACATTCCATAATCATGTCTAAAAGCTCTACATGTTTGCATGCAAGTACTGAAATATGAATCAATCAACTCAGCCTACACCACTGCTCTCAAAACGGTGAATGAAAACGTCGTGAGGAAACCGGTGCATGTCCTAGAACCAAAAATTCGAAGATATGTGACATCTACCAACCCGGACTGGGCCCGCTTGGTGGATTACGGCCCACTCCCTCTCACAGAGAGGAGGCCTGTGTCCCAGCAGTGGGAAAATTATAGGCTGATTATGTAAGTCAGTTTATCCCAGTCCACTGCGGGACATAGGCCTCTCCCAGTCTGCCACAATACCCTGTCCTCCGCCTTCAGTCTGTGCCAGCCACTTTTTTAAGGTCGTGGATTCATCTACCCGAGGGGCTTCCCACACCACGTTTGCCAATACTAGGCCTCCACTCCAAATATGAATATCGTAATAATTTAAAAGCTTCTTAACTACATTTTTTATGCTCGATAATTAGGTCAACTTGGAAAGAAAACAAATTACATCTGATGAGTTCGCGTTAAAATGAAATATTGTTACTTACAATAATATTTACTAGAGACATGTTTTGGAATTAATATATTAGTCATTAATTAACTTATGTAAGTAATGACTCATTTTCACATGAATGCTGAATCTATTTTTTAACCGATCATTTTATTATGATTATGGGATCGAAATAAAGATTTCATCTGCCAATAAATAACATTAAATATATAAAAACTTTTTACAAAAAAACAATAACCGACTTCCAAAAAAGACACCACAAAGTCAAAAATAACTTTAATTTCGGAAGTCGGTGTATTTGGTTTAGAACTTTCGTTTTTTGCCACCGACTTCCGAAATTAAAGTTATTTTTGACTTTGTAGTGTCTTTTTTGGACGTTGGTTATTCTTTTTTTTTTTTTTGAGAATATAAGTAAGTAAAATGTTTACAGAAAGTTATCGCGTTCGAAGTAGTTCAAACATTCCGAACTTCGCTCTATCCGTGAGTAATAGTTGGTATCGTTCACTTGGCTGTAAATACGATAGCGGTGTCTTTATTTATTTGCGAAACTGTGATAGTGACCACACGTCAAGCTTTAGCAGAACGACAAATATAGCTCTGCTGCGTTTCCTTCACTTAAACGACTTTGTTTGTTCCGCCCTCGTGTCATTCAATTTCAGCTCTTCGATTTTCAGATATTTTCATTTAAGTAGAGTCTATAAAAAGCGACTCTTGCTACGACACAATACAGTGCAATTCAGGTCGCACAGCGCTAATTACCGTCAGTTATATTCACCTAGAAGTTGCCTCTCTTTCTATCGCGTAACTCTTAGATCTTCTGACTACGTTAAACTCCCTGAATTGGCCCAACAAGTCGAGCCCGCCGCATACTTGTAGGACTTTGGAAGTGACATGCAACTTTTGGTTAGTAAAGCAATTACGAGGTCGACTATACGATGCCTTCTTGTTTATTTTCCACATGCAACTAACTACAAACCCAAAACTACTACTGAAAATTAAATACAGATTTTTACTACTGACAATCATGGTCCTTTTTTTGTCATTCTCACCTGGTAACCCTAGTTGTTATACCTACAATAAGTTATATTTATAAATGATGAAAACAAGCACTTAGATGTAGATGTGCCATATCAGGGCGGACGAAGTGTAGTTGATGATACATAATATAATAAGTACCTAATAAATTAATATTTTATCGCGAAGTACGTAAGAATTGTTTGTACGTCCTAGATTGTCCTCAATTGAAATACAATTAGTTCACATTCTATTGTTGATTGATTTCAGTTTGTTGACAATCAATTCAGAATGATTTATGTAGTACCTAACTTAATACAATGGTTAGAATAAATAACGTTTTTTTTTTTCGATTTTATTTGCGTGTTTCCTAAGTAGAACATAAATTCCTTAAGACTAACCTTACAAATTCAGATGTAAACGAATTTATTTAACCATCTTATTCATTTTTCTAAATCAATCTTTAATCGTGTCTTTTATTGAAAAAATATTCTAAACTATATTATCATTGTTTCAGATGAAAATGACAGAGATATACGACGTGACAGACGCAGACACTGATGCGGTACAGTCACCCATGGAACGTGACGTTAACAAGCAGCTCGAGTTCGACAACGACTGGAGCGCCGAGCTCATTGCCGACAACGGTCAGTACTAATATTAATGTAACACGTAGATATACAGCGTGACAGTGGCACACTGACGCGGCACTGTCGCCCATGGAGCGTGACGTAAAAAAGCAGCTCGAGGTCGACAACGACTGGAACGCCGAGCTCATTGCCGACAAGGGTCAGTACTAATATTAGTGTAACACGTAGATATACGGCGTGACAGTGGCACACTGATGCGGTATTGTCGCCCATGGAGCGTGAAGTAAAAAAGCAGCTCGAGGTCGACAACGACTGGAACGCCGAGCTCATTGCCGACAACGGTCAGTACTAATATTAGTGTAACACGTAGATATACGACGTGACAGTGGCACACTGGCGCGACACTGTCGCCCATGGAGCGTGACGTAAAAAATCAGCTTGAGATCGACGACTGGAACGCCGAGCTCATTGCCGACAACGGTCAGTACGTAGTAGTGTAACACGTAGATATACGACGTGACAGTGACACACTAAAGGCCTGTTCAGATATAAGCGATATCGCCGACGTGATCGGTAGCAATACTGGTCCAAAGTGACTAATCCGAAGGCGGACCCAGTATCGTTAATTCGCTACCGAGCGCGACTGCGATATCGCTTATATCTGAACTGGCCTTTACGCGGCACAATCGCCCATGGAGCGTGACGTCAACAAACAGCTCGAGTTCGACAACGACTAGATCGCCGAACGCATTGCCGACAACTGTCAGTACTAATAGTAGTGTAAATCGTAGATATATCACGTGACAATGACACTGACGTGACGTGAACAAGTAAGTGACAACTCAATACTTCTAGTTTCTACAGCCCACCCAGATAGACCCAAGAATAAGGATTCGTTGTAAATCATATTCCACACATAACCTTCATGTTTACATTCAAACGAACCATTATTTATCATTCAAACTTTATCATAATCATTCCATTCATTTTTCAAACATCTTTCATCCTCAGATCCTCATAGTATTCGTGATTTCATCATTTCCCAAGAGTAAGTTTCTGCATGTATGTTAATTTTTAGCTTGAGATTGAGCACCACTGTTAACTGATATGCCCAATCATATTATCTATAATTTATTGTGTCTGAAACGCATGGCCATAATTGCTTTAATTCATTTCTTTAATTAAATATTTGATTGCCCTATTTCGCTGCGCCATTGATCTAGTTAGATCATGAATTGATTGATCTCTAATTCGCGGAAAAACACACTTCTTGTTCTAGCCTAACACGTGACTTATCAGAAATGACATGTACCCTCTTTACAGGCAGATATCTAACTGTGCGATAACTCTCATCAAAGGGAAGCTTAGTATCAGTTTCCTCTTTTCCACATTGAGATTTGTTTGGTGTTGTCTCGTATGATTGAAACGTCGCAAAATAATAGAATTGTCATCGCAGCTGCATTCATCTGTTCCATACGTC
Source organism: Conistra vaccinii (assembly GCA_948150665.1). Lineage (NCBI taxonomy): Eukaryota > Metazoa > Arthropoda > Insecta > Lepidoptera > Noctuidae > Conistra > Conistra vaccinii. The sequence continues at coordinate 4,879,503 of OX411324.1, forward strand.
TCTGCTAACCACCTTCATAGTGGTCACTTTCATACTTACAGTTCGCGTCAAATAACTTTGCCGCTCTGAAGTTAGGTTCCGCATGCGTGCTGGCATGCGCGCTACTGTGTTATAAGAAGATGTGATAACTGCGCAGTAATTTGTAGCCTACTTCAGAGCGGCAAAGTTATTTGACGCGAACTGTACTCTTATGCTCAAGAATACAAACATTTTTGCCTTTCAAAAGTGTCTAATTACAATAAATGATTTGACTTATGAAGTCCTGTAACGTTTTTTATCTCTTCTACAGACGACCTGGACATGGAAGCAATGGACGACGACGCTCTAGCCGACAGGAACATATTCTCTGATCCCGAGAGTGAATGGAACCTAAGGAGATCAATGTCAGGTTCCGATAGCGATGCAGACCAACCTGAGTCAGATCGGAGAGGGCCGTATATTGAGTTAGCTTAGTATAAGTGTTGTACTTGGTTAACCTTTTGACCTTCAGATGCTTTATAACATAATCAGCCTACAACGTCCCCAGGCTACGACACAGACCTGCTCTCTGCGAATCTCGCAAAGAGTGTGTGTGGGTCACAATCGCTGGATTGTGGCTCAGGCTGGAGGACCCGGGCCCAGTGAGGGTTGATGCTTATCAGGGAGTTACCGGTATCACAAGCGTATGCGTTTTCTTAGCATTTGTTTCGTCGTGAACATCATTATAGCTAAAATACCTCTTCTGCTAACAATTCCCCTCTCCCCATTCCCTCCTCAACTGGACACGAGTTGCATTTCTTTGAAAGTATCCAAATACGTAGGAGTTCCATTTCGGGGAGGCAAATTCAAATCGGTGTCTTGTCAGATTTGGGTCAAAATAACCCCTTATAAGATCGAACGAAGTACTTTTCAAAGGTGTCTGGCGGTCAAAAGGTTAGCTAATTAATTTTATACTTAGCCAACTATTTTAATTTAATCTACCGTTTATTCATAAAAAAAACCTTTAGAACTTACACATTGTAAAGAAACGTGATCATAGTATTTGACATCGCAAAAGTTCCGTCGATTACTTTTGAATTAGGTATACATAAAAATACAAATGAATAAGTCTATGTTTTCTTTCTCTCGTAACAACACGATAATAAAATAATAATCGGACATGTAACTCTCTGTTTATCTATATTAGATAAACGTTATTAGATCCACACAGAGGTGCGTGTTTCCGATATTATTTACACACTGCAAAATAATCAAATATGCATGTCATCTGCCAACTGTCTCATTTTGACAGACTGCTGCACTAAACAGGCGTGCACTTAGCACACGGAAAACTATCTTAGCTAAAATATGTACATAGCTGCTTGCGCACTTATAAATTTTGTTCAGTGCACCGACTCTTAGAGGCGGGTCTACACTAGCGCACGCGCAGGTACAGGGCACGCTAGGCGCCCCGAGTGGTCATGGACGCGTCACATTATACGCGCGCGTGCTTGTTACGAACGGTTCGCGTGCAAAGATCCACACCTGCGCAATTGGATCTCACGCGCACGAACCGTGAAGTGAAGATGTCCATACAATGTTCCTAAGATGCACGCGAACCATATCTGTTCGTGTCCGCGAGAACCGCACTGTTCGTGTGCGTGCGCAGGTGTGTACCCGCCTTAACAATGCAATGTTTTTTAGTTAAATTTCGCTAAGTACATATGTCCATACAATGTTCCTAAGATGCACGCGAACCATACCTGTTCGTGTCCGCGAGAACCGCACTGTTCGTGTGCGTGCGCAGGTGTGTACCCGCCTTAACAATGCAATGTTTTTTAGTTAAATTTCGCTAAGTACATATAAACCGGATCTTGAATAACCATAACTAATTTGAACCGTTTAATCCAATGAGGTAAACTCTTTTTCAGTTCAGAATGCGTGTTGAAACTGCACAATTTTAAATGGAGTTCTCTATGATCACGTTTTTGCATACTGTAGCAGCAAAAAGCCAGTAGTGTTAATATGAAAAATCGCGTATAAACCAAGATGCAAGATGTTTGCCAATGTGTCTTTGGTCGTTATACATTATATTATGGGACATTGACAGCAAAAACCCTTTTTTATAATTAATTTATTTATTCCTCACGACCCAAGGTACTAACCTGACTAATCTAACTTCCCTGACTAACTGCTACTTCTTGGTTGTTATACATTATACTATGGGACATTGACAGCAACAACCATTTTTATCAATAATTCCCTTTTCCTCACGACCCAAGATACTAACCTGACTAATCTGACTTCCGTAACTAACTACTACTTCTTGGTCGTACATTATAATAATATTATGGGACATTGACAGCAAAATCCCTTTTGTTATCATTCATTCCTCTTTCTTCACGACCCAAGATACTAACCTGACTAATCTGACTTCTCTGACTAACCTGACTTCCCTGCTTACTTCGTTAATATTTTTTCCCAGTTATTCTTCTTATATCCTATTTAAAAGTAGCGTCACAATATTAAACCCACCCATGAGCTGGAAAACAGATACATTTGTCGAAAAATCTTTCGTCTGAGGTTTAATTCATATATTATTAAAAATTTATGTCATCCTGGCTAATGTGCTGAATATAGTACTGATCTCGTTACAATGCAAAAAAATATGAAAAAGTAACAAAAATATGTACATATTTAATAGGTATTTACTGTACTCTAGGTATTATGTCAAAAAGGCTATAAATACTACAGGTATATTATCTTATAATATGGTCATGCAAAACTATTTTAATTTTAATAATATGTATTTTATCAAATTATAAGAATATACTTTCCGCTTAAACTGAACTTATTAAGTTTTCCCAAAGAGTTGTACCTACTCAATATAACCTGGTCTGAAAGAAGACCAAGCATTCCAATTAATTTGACCTTTAAAAATAACTACGACGTCCGTGGACAAAAATCCGCGCTAAAATAGATCGCTTACAACTGTATCTTTTGTACGCGGTACTTTTAATCCCTCGTTTGCGTTACTCGGTACAGTTGTAAGCCGTCTATTTTAGCGGACAAAAAAGTCCGCGGACAAAACTCCGTCGTCTGCGCAGGCTATTAAGGATAGAAATACAGCTCTCTTTGGAAAGTTCAGCTAGGGTTGAACTACCACCCATTACAGTTCAGATTTTGTATATAAATTTTATATATTAAGAGATATATTTTATTCCCAGTACAATTAGGACGCGTTCTGATTTATTTTTTATTATTGTAAATATGTACTATACATAATTGTATGACTACAAAGACAATTTTCGCATTATCGGTGACAGTGCAATTATTTTAGTTTAATTTATTTTACAATATTTGATGTGGTGAACTGTGAAAATAATTTACACCCATCCTAAGTTAAGCTAACGCCATCTTTCATCAATAAAGTGAGTTAATCGATGCCCCAATAGTCAGTTCATAAAATCTGAGTAAAATAAGAAATTACTTTTTCCTGTCTATTATTTTATTGTTATTTTTGTCGGTGCCAATCTGATTTTCGACTAAGGGATCTCATGCACTAGACGGCTACGACCAGGACCAGTGGTCGCAGCGACCAGGTAAACTATAGAAACCGATACGAATCGCGCCCTTGGTCGCAATGATCAACTAGCCGCAGACCATACAATACCACTAAACGGCCACGACTGGCCGGAGTCGTGGCCGTCTAGTGCGCGAGATCCCTTAGTCTAACTCCTACTATAATTTCCAATTCATCACATCGTATGTAACTCTAATGTGATATCATTATTATTGAAAGTTATTATCTTCTTTTAAGAATTAGTTTAATAATTTAAATATCAATTTTTATTAGCCGATAACTTCAGAATGAAATATAGGGTATTCAGTCACTAAACAATACGTTCTCGCTCTCTTTAAACCTATGCAGGTGACTTAAGCTTCTATCAAACAAAAGATTTGTATTTTTGTTTGTAATTAATAAACTCAAAAACTCTTTCACCAGTAGAATGCTATATTATCACTGAGTAACATAGGCTATAATTTATAAAGATGTCACGCGGGTGAAACAGCTGGCGGAAGCTAGTAGTGGATAAAGACCTTTGTCTTATTAAGACTATTTCGTTGATAAGTATAGTTTAAATTTAAAAGTGCCTTAACAATGTTACCATATGTTACCCCTATATATTTATCTCCTACAATGTCATATCAGGGATTTAGGTATATCTGTATTATGTAATAAATGATAGAAATATATTAATTAAATATTTTGCAGATTAAATTAAAACGCAGCTAATAAGCAGCTGAAAGAGAAGTAAGGGATCTCGTGAACTAGACGGCCACAACCACGACCGCGACCAGGGGGCCAAGTCTACTAATTTACAAACGTCACAATGGTCTCTCGATGGTGAGTTTTTGACAGATTTTGTATCGCAAATCTGTCAAAAACTAACAATGGAGATACTATTGTGACGTTTGTAAATTAGTAGACTTGGCTCCCAGATAAACCATAGAAATCGATACGAATCGCGCTCTAGTTCGCAACGGCCAACTAGCCGCACACCATACTATACCACACGACGGCCACGACTGGCCGGAGTGGCCGTCTAGTGCGCGAGAGAGATCCCTTAAGGTTACTTAAAGTTATTTTCAACCCTGATATGGAAAAAAAAGGTTTTATAAGTATTGATTGTTATTATAATTATACTTACATGATTGTTATCGTCTAATAATTAGATTAGTGTAAATAGTTTGGTTAGACTTTCTAGGTGGTCTCGCCTTTGATTGAATATCTGATTGGTCTTGATTTCCGCAAGCAGTAAGAGGTGTGCGAGTTTTCGTTATTTCTACGACACCCTCTGGAAGTCTAAAATTCAAGTTGAATTAGCGATTTGATTGGATAGTATTAATTTTCCAAATTATTTAAATCAGATATTTTTTCCACGGTGATTGTGTTGTCAGCGGAAGTTTTTGTAAACGACTGTCACAAATATTTTTTAATAAAAGATATAAAATTAACGTTTTCGTTTGTTTAAAAATATCATCATCGTCATCATCTTCCTGCCCTTGTCCCATGTTACGACGCCTGACGTGGTTGGAATAGCGGCTGACCGCCATGGCGGCTAACCGCTTTGTTGAACCGCGTCAAGCGATTGGACCTGCTCATTTACAATAATTCCAAATAGTTCGTTGTTGGATTTGAACAATGAATTTCTCTGTATCGAAGTTCATAGCTGCGCAACTCACGACCGCGAACTTGCAAACTCGCCGGCGCGCGGAGGCTCGTCGCACTAAACCGCCCATGATGCGAGTGGGGTTTACACGGGTGACTAAAGCCGCACGATTATTGCCGCGCGGCGTAAATCGACCGTCTAAATGGCAATTCGGCTAGGTCAAAACAAAGGAAACCTTTCCTTTCAATTTGTGAAGAGACTAGCCGCACGGCGAAAATCGACCCGTGTAAACCCACCTTTAGATAGACAAGATGGCCGGCGGCGCGGCGGCGGCGGCTAGCCGCGAAGCGGGCCGCGGCCCTCCATTCAACCGCCGCGGTTGTAATTTTGTGGCGGTTAAGAGCGTACAATCATAAGCGGTGGCGACGACAAGCTACTTTTAATGATTTTATACCGGTAATTACGTCTAAACGAGTGGTGTTAATGATTTGGAAAAAATTAGAGCATTTTCTTAATAATTTAATCTACGAATATTTTAGATTATGTTTACATTACATAGTGAAATTAATTTCTAAAGTTGTGTCTAACGCGGATAAAAAACGAAGAATTACGCAAAAGCTGTCAACCGTATTTTTCTGAAACCTTCACCATTTTAAGGATAATTAAAATATTAATCTTTTAATCTAAGAGTTTTATTAAAATACCTTCTGTTTTATGTATACGAGGGCGGCACTGAAAATTTCGGGAATCAAGGAAGTGACACAACATTACTATTTAAAAATGTATTTATTGCTTTTCGAAGTATTCTCCGCGAAATTTGACACATTTTTCCATACGATGAAACCAATCATTGAAGCAACCATTCCATTCGGAAGTTGGGGCCTCCAAAATGGCCGTTTTGTAGGCGTCCACATTGCAGCTTCTTCAGGTGATGAAAATCTCTGTCCACGCAATTTATTCTTTATTTTAGGGAAAGTATAGAAATCATTAGGGCTTAGGTCGGGGCTGTACGGCGGATGGTCTAATAATTCTATGTTTTCTTGCTCTAAAAACTCTTTTGTTCTGTGCGCGGTGTGAGAACTCGCATTGTCGTGATGGAGGATGATGCGGCGGTTGCAATTCTCTTTACGGAGTTTAGAAACGACCTGTGGCAAACAAATGCTAGCATACCATTCTGCATTAACCGTTCTTTGTCCCTCAAGAGGAATAGTCGTAACATGGCCGGTTTTGGAGACAAACGTGGCCACCATTTTTTTTGCAACACTCCGTGAACGAACAATTTTTGTTGGCTTTAACTCATTTTCGAACACCCAAACTCGTGACTGGTTTTTTGTTTCGGGTTCGTACGCGTATATCCAGGATTCGTCACCTGATACGATGTTGTATACAGCATTTTAGGATCCTGCGTGGAATCTTTCGAGAGTTCTGACGCACCAAGTAACGCGAGCCGCTTTTTGCTCTTCACAGAGCGAATGCGGTATCCATCGGTAAAACAACTTTTTTACACCTAATTGTTCATGCAAGATTATTTGTATTTGACTCATGCCAATGTCTAAAGTTGCCTGAATTTCGCGGTATGTCACATGTCGATCTTCCTCAATCAGCTTACGCACAGCATCAACGTTTTCTTGGGTGACTGCAGTTTTTGGACGACCTTGACGGGGATCATCACTGAGCTTGACACGTCTACGTTGAAATTCAGCAAACCAGCGATAAATTGTGGTTTTGGATGGGGCTTCATCACCAAATGCAGAAATCATCCGGTCAACACACTGTTTTTGTGTTAAACCACTTCGAAAGTTATAATAAATCATCGCTCTTGAATTTTCTCGAGTCAATTCCATTTTCTCAACGACTAAACAAGTTTGACAAAACCTTGCTTGTAACAAGACCATGACAAGACCGAGAATCTTTTTATAAATAAATAAATGGTATTCGATTTTTAAAACCAAGGAGTTTTCAATTAAAAAGATTTTAATATGACAGGAACAGTGGAAATATTCCATTCCCGATACTTTTAGTGCAGCCCTCGTAATAAATTAATAATGCGTCAAATTGGTGAGAGCGCTCCTTGATGCGCGAGTTCTATTACTGGCTGGATGTACGACGCCTTGCGTGAGCTCAGTACAGAACACGCAAGCTAACCACTCAAGGTCACTGGCATGTATCTGTCTCTTAAATTGAAAAAGCGGCTAGTCGCGCGGTTAACCGCTAATGTGTATGAGCGCTTAGGGCAACCACTCTTGTTAACACGACCCATAAATGAGCGGATTCGGTAATACATACTCCACCGTCACACAAACTAAAATGATGTATAGAGTCGCAGAACACCTAGAAATGATGAAAAAAAAAACTCATGTCAATGTTAAGTATATTCTTATTTCAAACTGTTCTCTTACTATATTTTTGAGCAATTATTCATATAAAAATATTTCATACCAGATAAATTTTAACGATATTACTAGCAAGAAACCGCGCAGTTTTGCACGGTAAATTTGTGATTTGAATGTTCTTTTTTTACTTGTGTATTGAATATGGTCGGCAAAGAGACTGACCCGAAAAGTAGCCGAATATTTCATCAATGTTATTTGAAGTGCTGCAAGTTACAAAACCTTACGCCTTTGACCAATGTCATACCTTCTAGCAACGGGAAGGTGGTGGATTTCTGTGTGGATAGGATCAAATATGCGGATTGGCCGCCTATTTTAAACGCACTCAGCTGTGATTTGAGCCTGCATTCAGTTTCTATCAAGTGTCGACAGCAAGTCAAAACGGGTAATGTTGATACAACTCAGATTACAATCTGGTAATTTCGTAAGGATTTCGTAACTTTATTGACGGAAACTGTGAATTATCATTTATTTTATAAGAAAATATGCTAATAATATTTTCTAAATTATGTTCTAATTTAAATTATCCAACTTACGTAATTCGCCAATCTAGTATGGTACTTTATAATTTAATAGAGGCTTAGTGGGGATTTATTCCCTTGATGTCGAGTCCCGCCACATCGAGTCGCCGCCACGTCTACTCTGAAAACTCCCCGCTTTTATTCCCGCCACGTCGAATCGTTGAAAAAGTCAATTTTATTACCGCCACGTCTACTCATCATCATCATCAGCCTATTAATGTTCCCACTGCTGGGACACAAGCCTCCTCTCTGTGAGAGGGAGTGGGCCGTAATCTACCACGCGGGCCCAGTGCGGGTTGGTAGATGTCACATGTCTTCGAATTTTTGGTTCTAAGACGTGCCGGTTTCCTCACGATGTTTTCCTTCACCGTTTTGAGAGCAGTGGTGATGAAATTATTTACACAAAGTAAAGCGCCTGCTTGGGTTCGAACCCATGACCTACAACTCGTAAGTCGGGGCCGTTACCACTGGGCCACCACTGCTTGCACCACGTCTACTACCCATTTTTATTTGTACAGTCGTAAAAAATATACTCATAGTTGGTAATCTATCTATACATAATTATGATGTATAAAAGAAGAAACTGACTGACTGACTGACATATCAACGCAGAGCCGAAACTACTAGGACTAGGAACGTGAAATTTTGCACACAGCTTCCTTTTATAATCTAGGGGAGCACTAAGAAGGGTTTTTGAAAACTCCACCGGGGGAGAAAAGTCGGGATTTCGTTTGTATGAAACATCTTATTCCTTGAGTTAATTTTGAAACTTCCCATAGAAAAAACTAGGCTTGCGTGAATGTAAGATAGTACCTATTGAAATTGTTAGACGTGTACAATTTCTGAGCAGTACCTAACCTAAGAAAAAGTACTAGGCTTGCATGAAGTGAAAACAGTAGCCTATAATACACTCAGAGGCACATTTAACCGGCCGCACACATTTTGTCAATTTCTTCAAAATTCTATCATAATTTTACGAAATAAAATTAGATGTGTGTAAGGTGTGAAATGGTTTAATTAAGGCAAAAAATCAATTAATGAGAATATGCAGTTTTCGTACAAAAATTAAATTTGCAAAATGTTAATTTGAAAAAAAGTGAGCTCTAAATTGTCAGATTAATAATGTGTATTTCCTCCTTGGCCCTAATGACCTCTTACAACTGATTTGAAAGCCCGTCCATTATGTCTTGGATGTCGCTTTTGGGAATGTTCTCGCACCCCTCAACAGGTACTGTTTTTAGCTCACTGATGGTCGTAGGAGCTGGTGTACGACTTCGGATTCGTCTTTTCAGGTTGTCCCATACGTACACATGCTCTATCGGGTTCAGGTCAAGACTCCGAGCTGGCCATGGTAATCGCTTAATATTGACGGCGTCCAAGTAATCGGTAACAACTCTCACGGTCTGTGCACGAGCGTTGTCGCGCATTAAAACAAAATTATCGTCAATGAATGGTGCAAACGGATTCACATGAGGTTCTTGGACTTCTGTCACGTACCTGTGAGCATTAACGCTGCCTCTATCGGAGATGCCCAACTCTGTACAGGTGTCGTAACAAATGCCACGCCAAACCATTATCGAGCCTCCCTCGTAGCCCACTTTCAACCACAGCACATTCAACGAACCTTCCACTGTGGCGTCTATACACGCGCTGACGTCCATCAGGACCTCGTAAAGCGATTCTTGATTCATCAGAGAAGAGAATTGCCTTCCATTGTTTCGTACTCCAATTTAAGTGTTCTCGAGAAAATCTAAGTCGCGCTCTTCTGTGAGTTGTGGTCAGTTCTGGGACTTGAGCTGGTCGCAATGCTTTCAGATCCCTCTCTGCTAACCTTCTTCTCACACTTACATTTCGTACCTCAAACAAGCGGTTACGTGCCTCAGAAGCCGCTGTGAACCGATTTTCAAGAACGTTCGTGACGATGTAAGGATGATCTCTCTCTGATGTTCACCTTCTACGACCTTGCCCTGACCTTCTTGTGTAGGAACCGGTCTCTCTGTAACGCCGGATAGCATTTTGTATAGTGGTTCGCGAATATCCAAGCATTCGTCCAATCCGACGCTGGCTAAACCCAGCGTCTGCTCCAGCTGCGTCCAGTGGCATTTTTTTTTGTGTAAATGAAATCACGGCACCACGAGACCTCAGTTTTATTCGAAGAAATGGTATCAAAACGTTTTAAAACGAATGTCTACTTCACACAAAGCGGGCGGCGAGAATGCCAAATTTCGATTTAACTGATTATTGTTAATTAAAAACCACAGAAGTAAACAAAACGCTGGTATGATTGTTTTGTTTATTGCAGTTATACACACTTATGAATTTACGCCTTATAGTCAAAGCGTAAGTTATCAAAACAAACGATATGGAATTCGAGATGGTTGGACGGTTAAATGTGCCCTTGAGTGTATTATGATAATCCAGGTAATATAATATCTGTCTGCCTCATCCAAATCCTATTAGTGGACTAACATAATGATTGAATACTATCATGAATTCATGCATGCCTAGTACTTTTTGTTAGGTTACTGCACACGTATAGTATTTCAATCATTACACGGTGTGCACAATTTCAGAAATTGTGCACACCGTGTAATGATTGAAATACTATCGTGAATTCATGCAAGCCTAGTACTTTTTGTAAGGTTACTGCTCAGATATTGTGCACAACGTCTAATGATTGAAATACTATCTTGAATTCATGCAAGCCTAGTACTTTTTGTTAGGTTACTAACAAATTCTACTGTCCCTCCGTAAAAAAAAGAAACATGACAGATGATTCTTTGATATGGTCTATAGATAAGGGATATAAAACAAAACATCTTGTTTAGGTAGGATCCTATCTATTTATTCCAAGTAACCAACTATGAGCATTTTTTTACGACTGTACAAATGAAAATATGTAGTTAGTAGACGTGGCGGTAATAAAATAGACTTTTTCAACGATTCGACGTGGCGGGAATAAAAGCGGGGAGTTTTCAGAGTAGACGTGGCGGCGACTCGACGTGGCGGGACTCGACGTCAAGGGAATAAATCATCGTTGGAAACACAAATCCATAATGCCTCTAACCCACCTTGAAGATCGAACCTTTGACCAAAAAGCGGTACCAACCCGAATCAGTCACATAGCTGCTATCGAAAGGTTAATGAGTCGATAACCTAGCTTATCCTATTTATAGGCATTAATCATAGATACGGTTCTAGATTAATCTTTGTACAGCAACTGGACTTTGTTCGTCATAAAATTATCACGTTTTGAACTGTACTCTAACGAATAGACTAGATCAAAGTTATAATAACAAGGAGCAGTCAACATTACAGATGTTAGGTAGATAAGATTTCTGATATATATTGCACTTTATCCTAGTAGTATCATCATGGAAGGTTATTTTTTGCAAGTTTGTCATTCGATACGCCTTTAAAATTGATCTGTTGTGGGCTCTTCATAACGTCAATTTTGTGCAAACTAATCCCATTTTCTTTATTTGACTTCTAACAACAGTATTGGAACACATAGACTGCGAGAGACTAGCGAAAACGGTCAACAAGCGATCTGTGATACTTACAAACTTTATGCTAAGTAATTTAGTGGAGGCGACAGCGCAACTACTCTCTAATACCACATTGTTGACGACCTTACTGCTTGAGGGGCTTCCGTTGAAGATACCGTATTTAAATCCTTTGTCTGAGGTAAGACACTTGTACTTTACCAAAATATAGATCTTAATCTGCTGAGAGGGGATCAGCCAAGCAAATAAAGCATTTATTTTAACGCCTTTTTCACTCTTTTCTGTATGAGACTTTAGAGGTATGAGGAACAGGTGTAAAGTTCACTCATCCTCATTAGAAAAGGGAGGATCCTCCGACCAGACGGAGTGTACGAATGTTATGTCTGGCGAACAACTGCCCGTAAGTCGATTTCGGATAGTCTTATAAGTTTATAAGTAATGTCGTCCACGCGGTAAACTCTAACTGGGCGATGGAGGATCTGTGTGACGACATGTCTTTCGTCGTAGTTCGTATGTGGCGGTGTAACCGCTACAATACAACAAACACCAGAAGTATTAAAATGAATTCAAAGCATATAACTACTGAAAAACATAGATATGCTGTACGAACGGGCAACTTAAATTTTGGTGCTTTTATTTATTATTGTTCCAACTCTTCCTACATTTCCTTTGTATTTTAGGCTCTATTAGCGAATAATTCTCTGCAACACATACACTTGCAACGATGTCTAATCGGCGATGCGGGCTGCCTGGCTATCTGCAAGTCGATCAAGTGTCTACCGAACATCCTGACTCTGGACCTATCCGGATGCGAGCTCACGCCTCTAGGCGCCGAATACATCGCTGAATTAGTTAAGGTATGCTGTTCTGACTTTTTGGTTTCGTGACCGCAGTCTTTTTAAAACTCAATACGCAGCCCTATCAGGGCAATCAAGAGGTACACCGCGTATAACTAGATGCTTATTGCCAAAGGCTTTATACTTCGATCAATCGCAATCCACTTCAGGGGCTAACCTTCAAAGTTATCATACTGGGTAAGCTAGGAAATGCCTGGGCGAAAAAAAGTACCCAAAATGTCCTTGACACTTTCTAGACTCTGCCAATTCCAAAATGTTTTCTTTTCTATGCCAGTTTCAGAAGATCCACAGATACAGCGAGAATTGGACGCACACACTTCGGTATCGACTGCCCGAACTAGACTCGATGGAAGGTCTACGTAGGATCACAGTGTGTGCCAACCCTCAGTTAGGGGACGCAGGAGTCGGGAAGCTCCTGGATGTGCTCTCTGATGATTTGTGGATCAAAGGTCAGTGCTGTGCTTTGTTACGGCTCTCGCTGACAATGGGTGAGGCTAACGAAAGGCAATTATTATCGCACATATAAATAAGTTGGCAGAATCATCCCAGAAGAACGCTGGCGAACGCTTGTTTTCTCCTTGTCCTATCGTTATGTCCTAAGTTTATTTTGTTTATATGCACATACATAAATATATATAGATACATATATTAGTATTTATTATTTTTCGAGTTATTTATCAATTATGTTGCACCTGCCATGTTTGATCTCTGCATCACCCTAAGGTTGACTGTAGAAAATGCCTCAGGCGTTAAGTCCGCATTTGTACAGTATTTTTTTTTACTTGTGCATAAAGTTTTAGTAAATAAATAAAAATTATCCTCAAATGTTGCTTCATATTCTCTACGGACTCTCTGTTTCAGCACTGGATATTCAGAACTGTGGAATAACAGAAAACACGGCGGCCGTGATTCTGGAAATGTTGACGACCAACAAGACTCTCGTAGTATTAGATTTAAGGAACAATGATGTGAGCTTAGAATCGCTGTCCAAAGTGCGCTCTGCGCTCAGGGATAACGAAAGAGGCACCGGAGGAAAGGTATTCAATAAGTGTATTAGCACCATTGGACTTAGCGGGGTGCAATTAAAAAGTTTCGACGTCTGTCAACATTTAAACGTACACCGGGTGGCCGCACCCTGTAGGTATTTCACCCCTGCTTCCACATTTCTGACTGGCCAGTATATTCTTATCACACGGTTTGAGCTATTTTAATTATCTATAGTTCGTTCCGATACGATAGAAGAAGACTGGGTTAAGAGGGTCTTTCGGGAAATTTTGTAAGGATTTCTCTGATCAGGTGCAAATGAGAATACGTTGGATGAAGTTTTATACAAAAACTGTACAAGAAAACGGAATGTCGTGGCCATTGGCATATAAAATAAACTATCACTTTTTTGTAACAACGCCCATGATCATTTTGGTCACTGTACATACAAACATTTAACATCTTTGTTTCAGTTTTCATGGCTTGCTAGCCTTAGTGGGTCTTCGAGTGAAAGATTGTTTAAATCAGTTCCATTCAAGTTAGTAAATGAAATTATTACGTTATCAACTCTTTTAACAATTTTTACAGCCAGTCGTTATTTGCCATTTAATTGTTTTTATATTTAATTTTAGAGTTGGATTAAAAGTTGTTAATGGAAGAACAACGCCCACGAAATATGTTAGCAAGACTAGTACAGCAAAGAAAGAAAAGTAAGTACTCACTTTGTTATACCATCCATGTAATACCTACATATGGAATGCAATGAGTATTGAGTATGCAGGGATTAAGCGAATTCTGCCAACCTAGTTTGGTAAATGGTTGAAACTCTGTGAATAACATTAAATCACACCTGTATTCCCCGACAGAAAAGCAATTTATGTTATGTCTAGTTTAGACTGGGGCTATATTGCCAGTAACTGGGCACCATACTACAGACGGCTACGGGGATATGTCTAATGGAAAAATCCAACTGCACACCCCTCATACCCCCATGAACCCTCACCTCTCCTTACCCCTTCCTTTTTCTTTTTCCTCCTTGTACCCTCATGAACTTGTCATTTTCAGAGACTATGCGGAGGCACTAGAGGAACAACTCCAAGAAGAGATCTCGCACAGGCACCAACTTGAAGAGCTGAACCAACAGTTGGTAGACCAGATGAAACAGTTGAAACAGCAGCAGATACGACTGTGGGGCAATTGTGGAGCGTCTTCAGGTAAATTACGATAACATGAAAAGACCAAGTCTTTCGAAGCGTTTGAAAATTCCAAAAGCAATGTTGATTGAGTTATCCGCTTGAACGTAATTTATTTTAATAGGGTAGATTGGTGTGACCGGCAACCTACGTACACACATGAATGTCAGATTTTAATTTGTAAAGAACAGAGTGAGAAAAAACGACAGAGGCTATTCCATTTCGACATTTAATTTAATCGAGGGTGCTACATGTGGAACTGTCTAAACCTTTAAACATGTTTTAAATGCAACACCTTTAAATGTGTTTTTATTCGTACTATCCAGGTTCAGAACACTCCTTCGAAGCAAGTTCGAGGTCAGGTGACTTATCAAGCAGTTCTGGTTCGACGAGTTCCGTGCCTATTGACCAGAATACGCTGTCTTACATACAGCAGGCCTTCAAAGATATTTACGCGTTCATAAAGAATAACCAGTGCTACGGGTTAGCGCCTAACGGGTTAGTTTTGTTCTCGAAAGCAACATTTATTTCAATTATCTGGCTTGAAAAAGTGGGTGCACTTTTTGAGGGATATGGGTTATAAAGTAAGTTCATTTCGGTACTACTGACACGCGAGCCAAAAAGTAAGTCACAGGTTTCTCCCATAGATGTAATGTATTTCCATTTGGAACTCCGCATTGGTACTGAGACTCAAGAATAAGGCCAATTTGGAAATCGAAACCCAAAAATAAGGTTTGGATCCAGATGGCCAGCCTAATATAGCACTAAGATTTCATCGTCTTTATATTATAATCCCCAGACAATGTATTCACGAAACATTGAAAGAGAATGTACCAGAGCAGCAGCCAATAGAGGACATCGCAGAAGTGGAAGAAACATTATACAATGAAGAGATAAGAGTCAACATAGGTTCAAAGAGACCGCAGAGTTCACACCAATTCATGGATAAAATGAAGGTCAACAAGACGACTAAGTCCGCGCACCTTTTGGGTAACTCGGAGCGAGTGGACGCAGTGGAAATGGTAAGAGGCTTGAATACTTGCAACTTCCGCCAAACATTTAGCTAATTTTGTTGTAGTAGAAGCCAGTGAAGCCTTGAAAGAACACGGTTGCGATAAATCCGAGCACATAATACAAATGGAGACTTATGTATAGATACTAAATGTCTCCAAATGATGACAACAATGCAGAATAAATAGGATGTTACCCGTAGTTCATTTATTTGTGGGCTCTTATTATTTCCAGAAATTGGAGATGGTTGAAAGACAAATGGGCGACACGAGGAATGCACACCGCGAGGAATTGAATATTTTAGAGGATAAAATAGTTTCTACACAATCGAAGCTTAATAAAAAAGTAAGTCTGTTTTTGGGTGGGAAATCATCAAATAACTGACTAAAACCCACCCGTGTTCCTTCGGTTGCTTGTATTGTACGTTGCCAGGGGCCACGGTCTCCCCTTAGGACTTTCCCTTACAACCTTCGTTGCTGTTAGCATTGGCAATGTTCGATCGTACAATTATTAGTAGGCGGGCTCGACTTGTCAAATTCAGTGGGCGTAACGTAGTCAGAAGATATCTGAGTTACGCGATAGAAAGAAAGAGAGGCAACTTCTAGGTGAATATAACTGTATCGCTGTGCGACCTGAATTACACTTTATTGTGTCGTAACAAGAGTCGCTTTTTATTTAAATAGTTTTGCGGATTGAACCACCTGTACCTATTCATTTGTGGTGATATTTGAAAACAGATCTGAGATCTGTTCGAGACCTATCAAATATGAAGTGAAAAGCATGGAAAGCTCTTTTCAAAGTACTTATTTGATTACAGAGCATAAACGGGCAGAGTAGTCCCTGCAGCAGCGTGGTAAGCGACTCAGACACGCTAATATGTTCGCCAACGATAACGCAGCGCTCCATACACCCGGTCCTAGTCAACCCGCTGGAGGCACTTTGTTCGTCCTCATCCGAGGACAGCTCGTGATGGTTTTTACGTATATATTTAATATCATTTTTTATGTACGATTAAAAATTGTTTGGCTTATGTTTGGGTTTTACTGTCTCATATCTTGACAAAGATAAGTTAGGAAGCTTCATTTAAAGTTAGCCTGTGAAGCTTATTGCTTAAGTAAACAATAGAAACGCTTCGCGCCATTTTCCCATATGACATTTTGATAAATTTTTCAAGTACCTATGTTGACTCATGATCAACAATGCAAACATTTTAGCTACCATACTCTGCCATGTTTCTATCACGAGGGTTTTTGCGCCCGCGTGCATGCTGCACCCGTATGTGTGTGCTTAGGCTGGTTTCACAGCTGTCCGGGAGACCCGTACGCGCTCCCGGAACGGAGATACATGTAAGGCGCTAGAACATTGTTTCACAGCGACGCGAATGGCTCCGTATGCGCCCCGCTCCGGGTAGAGCCCGTACAACGTATTGTACTACTCTCTCGTTTCAGAGCACTGCGGGCGCTACCCGTACGGATCTCCCGTGTACGGACGGCTGGTTTCACAGCTGCCCGGGAGACGATGCACCCGCAAAGGGCTTGTACACAAAACTGCGATGCGACGTCGCATCGCATCGTAAAAATCAAACGAATCCGCAGTGCAATAAATGCGAATTCGTATCGCGCCGATTCGCAGTTTTGTGTACAAGCCTTAACTCCCCACGTGCGTGTCAGGAAAAGTATTTACGAAAAGGTAGCATGCGGGCGGCACGCTCACAGGTTAGACACGTACTCGCACACAAACCCGTACGACGCATTTGCACATGATGGATGGATCATGGATCATTAGCTTCAAACAGTAATAGTTGAAAATCATGCATGCAAGCTAGATTACAGTTCAGCCATGACTACCAGGCACTAGGCAGAATCTGAAGAACACTAATCTAATCTACTCATGCATTTTTTTATACTTATTATCTTAGAAACTAATAGAAAAGACATTTTAAATTACAATAACAGTTTATTATACTAAATTACACTACTAGTATCTAACCTATTCACTTCTTGGTGTCACTTATTTCTACATTCTTTTGCTGCAGCTTGGCAATCATGACCTTCTCTTTAGCCTCTTTTCTGGCTTGTTTCTCTAATTTCTTCTGTTCCTTCTCCCGCTTGGCCAGCATCTCTTGGAACCTCTCATCACGAGGATCTAGCTTGAAACCAAAGTGTCTCCTTACTTCCTCTACAAGTCTCTCTTTCTTTTCCTGTAAAGATGAAAACATAATTCTTACTTAATTGTGAGCAAAGACATTTATTAATTGTGAGATACATCAATGTAAAGATAACTTTGAATGTTTAAAATTCAACAAAAAATGGGAATTACCTACTACATCAACAAATACTTGTTTTACTTGAATGATGAAAATGTATTTATGTAAAAAGGAAGGGCAGGAATCATAGGGTATCATTAAATTGTCACATTGTTGCATCAAAAATTTATCAACAGGAAAAGTGCCCAAAACGCTTGCAGCATCTCAGTCACTCACTAGTTTTTTGTACACTTGTACTTATGAATTCTTGTACTTATTAATGTTTTAACTGTTAGCTTATTAGCTTATATGTACTACGAAAAAATAATTTGTTTGAAAATAGAACATTCACTTAAAGTATTTTTTATTTAGCCTCTAAAAAAACAATTTAAAAATGTCTTAAATTAACTTGACTTAAGCAAAATGATACAAATCTCAGAGATAAAGAGATAGCTTAAACCAGCTTAACTAGAAAATATTTAATTCCAAAATAATTCAACAAACCTTAGCTGCATTTGCTTCAGAAGTCTTTTTGGCAATCTTATCAACAAGTTCTTTCTTCCATTGTGCCAATTTGACAAACTTGGCAGCAATATCTTTGTCCCTTTGCTCAATTTTCTGTTGTTGTTCTTTTCTCCTATTTTCTCCTGTCACAATCATCTGTTTGATAGTGAATGGGTATGCTACAGATTCATACTCCACTCTATCTTGTATGTCTTGCCTTGATGGGAAGCATATGCCTGAAAAGAGAAGAAGTTTGTTTGCAAAGCTTTGTTGTGTTGAATGTTGAGAAATATGCTGCCAGTGTTAGAACTTAGAAGTAGCTACACCTAACTGTAGTAGTGGGAAGAGTCGGGATGACTACTCGGTGTCTACTTCTGACTTTATTTATATTCATTTCTCAGCGATAACTAAGGCTTAACTAGCTATACCAGAGATTCATAGACTATAAAGTTTAGAAGGTAGTTATTACTTGGATTAACACCACTCGCAACGCCGTATTTGCCGTACATCTTTCTACTGTACTTAACAGTCAGGTGGGCCAAACATTTCGGCTCCTCGTAAGGTCTCTGCCCGTTGACAAGATTCTGATGTGCGGGCGACAACCTAGAAATATTCCTTTTTGCTTCTATCGCAGCCTCTTTCGCCAGAGTATCTTCATCATCTGCCACTACTGATTCGATCTGCTCGACGGCTTCCGCCTGTGTGGTTGCAAAGCGTAACAAAGAACCTATAAGGTTCGGCCGTAAATACTTCGATCTTAGGCACAAACTCATTTTATGTAATGTTTTTGTTGTTAAAATTTTACTTATCTAAATGATTCTGTTACAAATGTGAGGTTATATTTTTGACACCTTTAACTGTTTATTTGACAGTGACACTTTGACTTGCTTGCTTGACAGGTTGACTTGTAATCATTTGTGCAAAGACAATAAAGTTTACAAAGGTTGCCATCATAAAAAATGTGTGAATCATCAACAAGAATTTTGTAACAGATTGATTTTAGACTTTATTTCAAGTAGATTAAATATCAAAACGTATTGGTTTTACTACTGCGAATTGTCATCGTGTCAATGAGTTTCCATTTCACTCGCTCTTGCTTTGTATTGTCTGTGTCTGTCTGTGCCTTCTTCTAATTAGATTGAAGCTCTCGTTTCTTGATTTGTTATTTTCTTCAGTGTCCTGTAAAACTTTAAATAATGGATGATTTCGGTGATAACTTTGTCCAACCCGAAGTAGACCCAGCAGCGGAGTTCCTTGCTCGCGAACAGAACCAGTTAGCAGGGCTCGAAGATGAGTTGGAAACAAGTGCTCCGCCCCCCATTATATCTTCCTCAAACGGCCTAGTAGATGATTTTGTGGGTAAGTAACATATTTCCTTTCGTTAATTTATCATACTGTATTGAAATTCGTCACCTATTCGTCACCAAAGGTAAATTATAAAAATCAATACTCTGAACAACCTAAACTTGGGGTTCTGGCATGAAATAGTCGCATATCTGTTATTCTTTATCCAAATACCAACAAAATAAATCTACCCTATCTCTACATTTCAGTAATTAACAAAAGTGAACAATATTCTATCAATAATTACATTAATTACGCCATAACTTATAACCATTCCTGTGCCAAAAATTATCTCAATAAAAAAATCAATGTTTCTCTACAGAAGTCCCAAGTGCATCCGCCTTCGACTCAAACGGTCTTTTAGATGATGAGCCTATCCAGACTTCTGTGTTCAGACAAGAGAGAGAAGAACCTGAGAAGATCAAAGCTTGGCGTGAGGAACAGAAACAGAGATTGGAGGAGAAAGGTGAATAATATAATTATTACACACTTTTTTCAGTTAGCATATTACTTGATATTTGCACCATTGTAGGTACACAACAAATTATGTTAGATTCAAGACTTTTCTATGATATACTGTCGCCACATGACCACCTTTTATAAAATCCAAGGCAGTAATACTATTGTTTTTTTTTATATGAATTTATGTTCTAAGCTTTATAGGTAGGAGTTTTATTACCACTAGGGCTAGAAAAATGGGAGAGGCATGAATAAGTAGGACAAACTACTACTACAAGGATTATGTAAGTAGTTACGTATTCCTTGTATTATTAGTTTGTGTTTATTCTTTACAAACAAACATACAAAAATCAAATCTTTTCTCTTTATATTATTAGTTTGCACAAGTTGACAATTGGCAGATCAGGCTTGATAAGTAGGGTAGTTCTACAACTACCCTACTTGTAAAGCCTGATCTGCCAATTAAAAGAAAAAACTCAAAAACTACTAGACCAATTTTAAAAATTCTTTCACCAGTAGAATGCTATATTATCACTGAGTAACATAGGCTATAATTTATAAAGATATCACGAGGGCAAAGCCGCTGTCGGAAGCTAGTTAAATATAAAAGAGAAAAAATCCTCTTCATTTGCAATCTGCTTTGTTAGCCATAATCAATTGTGGTGAAATTAAATAATTTTATGGATCCACTAAGATCCTATCTTCAAAAGAGTAGTTTCTATTCTAATCTTTCTGTTGATCTAATTTCAGCCTTTGTGATGTCATTCTTGTTAAACAGCAATAAATTATTACCATCTTGAATTCAGATGCCGAGGAAGAAAATAAGAAAGAGGAGATGCTGAAAATAGCCAAAAAAGAGCTGGAGGACTGGTACAAAACTCATGAAGAGCAAATTGCTAAAACTAAGGCAGCTAACAGGTACATAATTATCAAGTTTTATTTGCTTAGTTGGTGCCTAGTAACTAGTTACATTAGGATTATTTTTTATTTAATTTATTAAGGGATAATAAACAGCTACAACCCGCACAGGGCCCGCGTGGTAGATTGCAGCCAACTCCCTCTCGAAGAGAGGTGTGTGTTCCAGCAGTGGGAACATATAGGCCGATTATGTTACTCTAACCTCTACAACATAGATTAACAGTTTGTTAGTAATTGATCACACTATACATATTTATGAGAGCAGTGGTAGCCCAGTGGTAACGGCCCCGACTTACGAGTTGTAAGTCGTGGGTACGAATCCAAGCAGGCGCTTTACTTTGTGTAAATAATTTCATCACCACTGCTCTCAAAACGGTGAAGGAAAACACCGTGAGGAAACCGGCTTGTCTTAGAACCAAAAATTCGAAGACATGTGACATCTACCAACCTGCACTGGGCCCGCGTGGTAGATTAAGGCCCACTCCCTCTCACAGAGAGGAGGCCTGTGTTCCAGCAGTGGGAACATTAATAGGCTGATGATGATGATGATGATATATTTATGGCTCTTAAAAAAAAATTTATTGCCATACTTAATTGAAAATTGCTTTTTTAGGGGATAAATGATATCATTGCCTGTTAGTTTAGAGGAAATAATAAACTATTCTGGTTTTAGCTTCTTATATTTCCATTTTTAATAATGAGAAGCTAATAATTGTACATTGGCCAAGCAACTCTATTTTTTTTATATTAATTAAAGCTTGAATCGATAAGTAAATAAAAGAACAACAAAAAGCAAATAAAATATTATTTACTTAACAGTAAGTACTTAGTCCTACGATAGGACTCCTATCTAACTACAATTAGGTACTCTTTGCTGATAGGACAATGCTTGAACATTTACAGATATCACTGAAAATGATTCACACAATTAGATTGTTTTTCTTTGTTTACTATTTTAAATAATAAAATACATTTGCATGAATAAATAAAAACCTAATCGGACTCTTTTCTTTTCAATGCAATCAGGGAGTCTGCTAAGTAAGTATACCTGAAGTATAAACTAAAAAAGGAACTAATCTGGTGTTTGGGTGGTTTCTAGGTGATAAAGTGTCTTAACTATTTTCACTTTATATGTCCAATAATGTGTTGGGCATTTCATATTGTCAGGGGTACCACATAGATAATGTTGTAATAATAACTTGTTTCAGTTTATTTGTTTTTATTTTTGTATACTTAAATAAGAATAAAATAATCATCTACAATTCACATTGTTGTACACTGAGGGCCTAGCCTCAGTGTACAACAATGCTGAATTGTGTGAGTTTCATTTAACCTTCTCGATCATACGCATCGAGCGCATTCGGCGTTTAGTTCCGATTGACCTTTCACCGGTGAAGGCCGGCCGGCTGCCAATCGGAGCGCCAAACGCGGTCGATGCGTTTGATCGAGATGGTAAAATGAAACTCACACTAAGCCCTCTGATCAACAGTCAAAAGCAATAAAACATTTTTTGTAAACATTTCATTAAAAATTCCAACATAATTTCATAATCTAATAAAATCTAACATTAGTTCAAATTGCATAATACATTGGCATTACATTATAGACCCTTCACAGAGTGGGTATAAGGCACAATATGGATTCTTAAATTAAGTAAGTAATGTATGTTTGATAATAGGAATGCGGAGAAAGCTTTAGCTCGCGGTTCGGAGGGTACCGTGGAAGACGGTAACGAATGGGAGCGCGTTGCGGAGCTCTGCGACTTCGGACCGAGGCGCGGCCGGGACGTCGCTCGTCTTAGGTCCATTGTACTGCAGTTGAAACAGTCTGGTGTTAGACCTAAGCACCCACCACGCACTACTAAAGTGTAAGTTTCTAACCATCACTCTTGTGGGAAGCACTGCTGTAGAGTTATAAAATCTAGGTCCCATTCCTAGGTGATACGGACAAACTATGTCAATTTTATGTTGTGTAATTTATTTAATAACAATTAACCAATTCATAAAATTAAAGCTGTATTTATGGTGGTTCATGAACTGACTAGATGTCATCATGAGTAGCGTCTGTATGCTCCTACTAGACATAAAAGCTAAAAAAACTACTACCAAATAAAACATTATTAAATAAATATATTTGATTAAAGTTATAATATTATGGTTAAAATAATAAATTAATATAATGATATTTTTCTTTTGTTCACAGAGCTTGAATATCAGTGAAGATGTAAGATACATAATTACAAAAAATTGTACCTAATTGTCAGTCTCGGTATATTAAAATCACACTTAATAATTTAGGAAAAATATATTACTATAAAGTTGTTTCGCTGCTGTTTAATAATACTGGAATGTAATAACAACCATAGTAGAAGTGTTATTTATTCATTTTATATTGTATTGTATGATGTTACAAATCATAATGGCGAACTATTATTAGGAACTAGTTAAGCCATCGCGTTTTTATTTTTTGTCATAATGTTAATAAATATCATTCCAAAATAAATAATTGTTCAATTCTTTGGTAAATTTTTTCACATCTTAATTTATTTTAAACCACAATTTTGAACACATTTTACAATCACTCAACCACACACACTTCCAAATCATAATTAACCCTATTTGTGACTTCTCATAATAATTTTGCTGGTTGTACCTTGTTTTATAGAAAACAGAATTTCGTTTCACATTTTTTTTTTGAAAAATGCATACCCTCCTATAAAATTAGAATTTTCCATTTTACCCGCATTGTTTTTGTGATCGCGAAACAATGTGGGTAAATTCTAGTCAAGCAGGAAAACAATCTTGTTATTCTCATTAGTGACCACAGACATATAATATGTCTGTGTTAGTGACCCTAATTTTGTTACTGCGACCAATTTCGACGTAGCACTCGCTCGGCTCGCGCGTAGTTGGTCGCAGTTCTCACCTAACCTATTTGGTCAGAGTGCCCTAATAGCTATATTACTAGATCGTGCTCATACCATAGAAGATTGAAGACTTTTTTATTTGAATATTATTGCATTTGTTATCCAATACAGAACTTTGATTAGCAGAGTTGATTGATTGAACTGTTTCATTGAAATAAAATACCATGGAAAAATACACTGAACAAAAATAGGTATTTGTTAAAAAATACTGTTTGATAAATAAAAAAATGTGATTATAAAATTAATTGAATTGTTTCTGTGAAATATGTTTCATTCAATTAAATAGTCGTTAAAACAATAATACTCGAAATAAAAATACAAGGACCAAATATTGTAAGCAACATTTGCCGAAAAACTAAATTCCATGAAATTTCTACCTGTGAAAAGGGAACACCAATTTTGCTTCTTATTCTTAGTGTAAATAAATACTTGATACTATAACTTAAAATCCTTTGCAATATCAATATGCTTCTTTTTATATATTTTTTCAGTCAACTTCAATAACAAATACATTAAACTTATGACCAATAGGAATGGCCATACACCACATGTGAGGTAGTTTCGTAATTGTAATCCCAGAGACCTTTCTTTATTCATAGATATCTTATTGTATACTATTTCTGTCCTCTTTGTTATGTCCATCCAATTGTACATTTTCCTTATTCTCATATTGCATTCAAAGGGGCATAGCATATTGCCTTTATCTATGTCCTCCATGGCTTTTTCAATTCCCTCCACTAGACTACTAACATTTGGTTCTGTCAAGTAAATCATACTATCTGGCAACACTTCAGGGATACCACCAACTTTAGTTGAGACCACTTTCAACCCACAAGAAGCAGCCTCCACTATTGCCATGCAGTAAGCTTCTGTAAGAGATGTATTTAGAAATATATCCCCTTTTACTAACACATTCCTTACTTCAGAATGTTTAAGACTTCCTAAGAGGGTCACACAATGTTGGAAGCCCTTCTGTTCTCTTACTTCCTGTAAGAGCCACATTTTAGGACCATCTCCACCAACTATAAATCTTATATTCGGATATCTGGGGCACATGTCAGCTATTACAGCAGCCATTAGGTCAACACCTTTTCTGTACACCAGGCGTGACACAATTACTATAGTTATCACATTGGGCTCTCTTTTACTTGGATCTGGAGTAAAACTGTAAGCATCAACAGCATTAGGAATGACTGAAACTTTATGGCCTTTTACTTTTGCTCTGAGCACAGTATTTTCCTTTCCAGTGTGTGATACACAAATGCAATGGTCACACTCACATAAACACATCTGAAGATATTTGTTTGTCAGAACAGCTGATGTGTCAGCAAACCCAAATAAGCTGTGATCTGTAAAAACTGTTTTTAACCCCATTAATTTACCTATAATTGACACTTCATGGCATAGAACACTGAATGCAGAATGTCCATGAACAATTTCAACTCTCTCCCGAATCAATATGTATCTTATCAGAGCTATATTGCATACCATTGTTGGAAGTACACATTGGGCGTAAAACACTTTAACAGGCAAGTAATAAACTTTGAGTCCACACGTTAAATACCGTATTCCTACCCGTTGACCGTAAGAATGTGTGATTATAACTACTTTGTGGCCTCGCTTTATTAAACACTGTGATAAATTGTAGATATGTTCTTCTACCCCACCCGTATTAGGATAAAAGAAGTCCGAGGCCATGCAGATTATGTGCTTTTTATTCCTTTTACGGTTTTCCTGTAACAAAATACGTTAACCGATGTAAAGACGAATACGTTAGCTGTCTAATTATGTTACAATAATAAATAATTACCTTTCTTTGGATCCCCATTATGTTAAAAGTAATGTTCAAGCAACAGGCTTATTATTTTCAAATATCGCTCCGTATCAATTCGAGAGTCCACAATCAACATCTGCAACAAAACCATGATCCATCCATTCCATTGATCTGACATTAGTGACAGTTGAGTGTTGACACATAAATAGACACTGACCACAGAGTACTTTTATATACGACACTGACACTGATTGATGAATGAGTCACGAATGAATATCACCATATTTAAAAAAAAGGACGAGCCGGAGTCGGGTAAAGCTTGGCCAAAAAGACTTGGAAAAAATTGAGGCCGCCACTATCGCACTTAGGTAACTTCGAATGGGAAATAAATTGTTAAAATAAATGTGCAACAATAAAAGCTGCTTGTGGGTAGTTATGGGTGATTCAAATCAAAATTTACAACATCACTCAATCTAGCACTTGTCGACAAAGTCGTGCCATCAGGTTTGTAGAAAAGTAAAAATTTTAGTTCCAAATGTCACCACGTTCACGACTTTTAGCCTGCGCTCTTGATCCTAAGATGGGAGAGGCTCGCTTCTCTTAGGTCGACTTGGCGCTCTGATTTTCATAAAATTATAAAAATCTTACGAAGACAAGCGAAACAATATTCAAGAAAAACGAATAAATACGTAAAGAAAGACCAAAGCCCTCCTATACCTAACTAACCTACCTATACTTTTAACTCTGCAAGCCAACTTTACTGCTCTAGTTGTGATTGGGTATTTAGAACTAAATTAGTTATTAATAAATAATTTAAAAAAAAACGTTGTTCCGTTCGTTATCGAAATCGAGATTCGAGATTGGAGGTCGAGATTGTCTAAAAATATACTACTAATTCCAAACGTTTTGCCACTTGCAACAATTTCACTCCGTGGTTTATCAAAAATGTGTCAACTGTCAATGTCAAATCAAGTACTGTCATTCTGTCAACTCATGTGTCAACTGGTCAACTGACTGTGCAAACCGCTGCGAAATAAATACCAGCAAAATGCTTTAATTTCGTTTTTATTCACATATTATGATATATTTCTCATAAACGATGGATGAAGAAAAAAAAACTGAACGTAAGAGAAAAAGATTTGCCGCTAGGTTGAAAAGTTCCAAGGGAATAACATGCACTGAAATGCCTGGACCGGTATGGCAATGATTGATAGTAGGTACCCATCCATCCTTTAATTATTTTGTAGCTGTAGTACTAGTATAACACTCTTTTCCAGAATATAGTCCTATGTAACGCTGGACAAGCTACTGGATTAGAAAAAGAAGCTGTATTTGGTCTAGCAAAAGAACATGGATTGAGTATACCCAAGTTTATTGCAGAAAAAGGGGAGTCTCACTCCTTTCTGGTATTTGACACGACGGATAATGCTCAATTGTTTTATAATGCCTGCAATGGTAAAGCTAAAGCTGATGAAAATGGTACACCACTTTATATGAACTTTGTTGAAAAAGGTAAATATGACAATAATATTTATATCTTTATTGATGAATGAATATAATTATGGGAAGAAGGCGTGAGTTAACATATGTATGTGTATGAATACATAATGCACATAATTTTATCAGACACTGAAAGAAGTTTGTTCACAATAATAAACACATCTGTAAAATTATTAATTTATTTTTCCAGTTCCCAACAAAGAAATTATATGCCGACATGAAAACCCCAAAGGCCTATTATTACTCAACGATTTTATTAGCATAGAAGAAGAGATACAATTTATAAAACTGTTTGATTGGAATCCAGAAACAAATAATTTAAAAAATCGTCTAGTGAGGCATTTTGGCTATGAGTTTAGATATGGTAGCAATGACGTGGATCTAGATAATCCATTAATACAGAAAATACCTGAAGATTGTGACGCATTGTGGAAGAGGTTGAAAGAACATGGTTTAGATGTTGGTGTTCCAGATCAGCTAACTGTGAATAAATACTGTCCTGGACAAGGTATCACCAAATTGATACATAATTATTTATGCTTATCACATAGTTTATAATCTGATATATATTATATTTGTATTGTTAAGTGGAAAATAAGGCTATAATAATCATTTGAGCAAAGTTCCTATAGATGACTACATCTTTATGTTGCACATATGCCAAAACATGAATCATTTATATTTTTAAATTATTTTGAGTAATTTCAATATAATATAATGAAAAATCTAAATGAAATCCATAGTGGATTAGCACTTTGGAGTTCATTTAGATTTTTCATGAAAACACAAATTACCAAGAACTGCCAAATATGCTTCCCCCATTTTCATTAAATAAATCAATCCATTTGCTCCATTCAGGAATCTAATAATTATCTATATCCCCAGGTATACCATCCCATGTGGACAAGCATAGTCCATTTGGAGACACAATTCTATCCCTCTCACTGGGTTCTGATGTAGTAATGGACTGGAAGCATCACAGCGGAAAATATGTGCCGACCTTAGTTCAGGCAAGATCTCTACTTGTTATGCAAGATGAGGCCAGGTGAATAGTTAGAATTATTTCAATTGTGCTGGCTTCCCTTATCTGTAAATAATACCTCAGATTTTGTAATGGGCCTGGTGTTTTTTAAATCTTTTTAATCATTGGGTAGTGACCGATCGAAGCTTCGTTTTCGGTAGTTTACAGCCAAAAATGATCATGATTACGGCCATAAACCAGCCGAAGCTTCGACCAAGCCGAAAAAAGGCAGTTCGCGAATTGACGCGCGTCATTCGGTAAGCCGAATGATGCGCGTCATAAAGCTGGGCAATATATAGGTTTCACTCAGCTGAATTAAACGGAAGCGATTATGCGAGTTATTTATTTTA
The DNA here is from genome assembly GCA_948150665.1 of Conistra vaccinii. NCBI lineage: Eukaryota > Metazoa > Arthropoda > Insecta > Lepidoptera > Noctuidae > Conistra > Conistra vaccinii. The sequence continues at coordinate 4,908,138 of OX411324.1, forward strand.
AAGCCTATATTTTCTCTTTCTACATAGATATAGATTTTCTTTTTATATATATAGATATAGATTTCCGCTGTTTATTGAAATCAATATTATATATATAAATCAATTGCCGTGCATTAGTCTCGCATTTAACTTTAAAATGGCTAAACCGATTTGAATAATTATTTTTTTGTTTTGTTCGCCTAAATAAAGGTGAGGGAAAAAAATATTGGAAAAACCCAAAGGAACAGCCGAAAAATCGAAATCGAAATTCTGACAGGACAATGTCTGACGGACGGCTCAGCCAGCTAGTATTAAATCATTTTAGTTATCAGCCGAAAATAAGGCTAAACTTCTTTTTCGTTATCGACTGAAAATCAATTTTCGATCGGAAATTATCATTGCGGTATATCATTTAACAATATTCCACACGACCACACACCGTCATCATCATCATCATTCTCATGCCCTTAGGTCGCTTGTACACGCTAAGAAAAATCGCCGGGCCTATGCAAGAATTCCATATAAAACACGTTTTAAATGTTAGCGTGTACAAACTACCGTATCCCAATTTATTTGGGGTCGTCGCAGCATGTCTTATTCTTCCAGAGGTACTTCTCTATTAGTCGTCATCTCATCATTCCTAGCCATATCATCTTTCACACAGTCCATCCATCGTTTCTTTAGTCTTTCCCTACTCTTATAGCCAACCAAATTAATTCTCATAGCTTTCCTCACGACATTTTTCTCGTTCCTCCGCATCAAATATCATTAGTGACCGACCGAAGGTTCGGTTTCGGTTTTGTTTTCGGCAAGTTTCGGCAGAAAAATGTAGTTTCGGCATCATGTTTCGGTTTCGGCAAAAATTTGCCGAACCTTCGGCAGCACCGAAACTGCTTTCGTGAATTATCGCGCGTCGTTCTGCTGACTTCGGGTCAATTTGTGGCTCATATCACCCGCCATCATCAGCTTTTTGTTACTCACAAATTTTTGTTCCAAGAAGTAGTTAACATGTACTTTTGTTATATAAAATTAATTGTTAATTTCATCACCACTGCTCTCAAAACGGGGAAGAAAAACATCGTGAGGAAACCGGTATGCCTTAGAACCAAAAATTCGAAGACATGCGACATCTACCAACCCGCACCGGGGCCGCGTGGTAGATTACGGCCCACTCCCTCTCACAGAGAGGCCCTGTGGCCCAGCAGTGGGCACATTAATAGGCTGATTATGTATTTGATATATATATTATTTAAAAAAAGTGTTTTCAAAAAAAAAAACCTTTTTTTTTTCACGTACTTCAATTATTGTATTTTATTTAATTTAACACGTGTTAACTGTCTGTATAAGTGTAAAAAATAAGCCAAATTTAAGTAAATAATAGATACAATAACACACACACATGACATGTCTCAAGAAGTTTCGGTTTCGGCCGAAACTAAGACAGACACCGAAGATTCGGTTTCGGTTTCGGTAGAAATCCCTGTTTCGGTCGGACACTAAATATCATCGTCATCGTCATTCAGCTGAAAGACTGAATGACAATCACCACTGGACAAGCACTGCAAGCAGTGATTTCTACACTATTTGATAACCATCATTCATTTGATCTCCATTCTAATTATTTGCTATCCAGTATCCCAGTACTCAGCAATTTTTCATAGCCATAGTAATTGAAAAATTCTGTCAAGTCGCGTCCTAACCAAAACCGATAATCGCGGTCTTTGATAGGAATATCATGACATACTCACACGATAAATCAAGTAGCGTTAGTACATCATAATACATACAAACGATCGCCTCGATTGCGTACAATACGTGCGTGAAAGATGAGACTTGCGACATGGTTAGACTCGCGGAGTAGACGATTAAGGGACTACTCACACTTATTCAGCTCCATTCGCGTTTCGCTGAACGATTTTGGTCACACCACAGATAATATAACACTTATACAGTTCTGCTTCTATCAGCCGCGTACAGTGCTGAACAAAACACTGAATGCGATAGAACAGCGCGGCAGCGCTGTACTCTATCTATAGCACTCGCATAATAATACCTAACACATTTGTCCTCATTTTAGACTTGTTTGCCGCGAAAGCTGAATAGACGCGGAAAGCTGAACGGATGCGTACGCCTCTCCATACAAAATCGTTGTTTTCTATGGGCATAAGCTGAATAGAGCTGAATAAGTGTGAGGTCTGAGGGCGGGAATTGACCGGGCGTCATCTGAGCGGCGGAAAGAGCGCGGGAGACGCGGTACGGCGCTCGTCAAGTCTCATCTTTCGTGGCGCGTTTTGTACTCGCGCGAGTCCGCGCGACGATTGCTTTTAGTAAGGACGCGGGACACGCGTTCAAAACTATTAAAACCATTAGGTGCCATTAGTTTATTTTAATTCTCTCTGTCTTCAGATATGACTGGCAGCACGGCATACAACCTCGAACGTGGGATCCAGTCATCGAAAATCGTGTAGAAAACTTACACAACATCAAAGTGATTACCAGCGATACTGTACAAAGAAATACGCGAATTTCTCTCACATTCCGTTGGACTAGAAGTGGTCCCTGTGAGTGTAGGTACAAGACGCTTTGTGATAGTGCAGAGAAAGTATCAGCTGATAACTTGGAAGATGAACTAGCTTCGAACCTAGAAGAATTGCATGTGCATCAGGTTTGTAATCTTTATTAAAAAAGGTAGACTTTAAATTCACATAATATTAACGTATCTAAGTACGTTACATATCGTGAAACACTTTTTAGCTGTGTGTACTTTTAATTAATTTAAACAGCGCTTCACGCTTTTTGATTTAAGCATTCAAAAGAAGTGACAAGCTGCATAGGTACTTTTATCGTAACTAATACAACTCAATTTAATTATTTTATAATTTTTAGTGCGTGTAAAAAGTCTAGTATATAATATGTCTTAAGTCAACAAAATTTGACCGGTTTACTAGTAGCCACTAAAGAATTCCACTATCCCCCTCCTGGCTCCATCATCAGACCCTCAACACCAGTGCAACTATTGGACTCATCAAAACGAATCATATGACCTGAAACTCGAAGGGTTTACTAATAGCCACTGAAGATTTCCACCATCCATCTCTTGGCTCCATCATCAGACCCTCGACACCAAGTGCAATATATTGGACTCGTCAAAACGAATCATTTAACGCTAAACTCGAGGGATTTACTAGTAGCCACTGAAGAGTTCCACTATCCACCTCCTGGCTCCATCATTAGATCAGCTCAGTGATACCAAATTATAGTATTTTCATCTAAATTACTTATACATACAAGGTTTCATCCAAAATAATCATATGACCCCAAACTAGACTGGTTTACTAGTAGCCACTGAAGAGTTCCACTATACACTTCCTGGCTCCATCATGAGATCTAGAAGCTAGTGTTTTATAAAAGAAATAAAACTTATACAGAAATGAAACTAGGCGCAAAGCTGTATTGTAGCAGCGCGTTTTTGAACACTCTAAGCGGGATTTTTGATTTTGCCTCCATATGAAGTATTTCTTTTTCTTTGGTATTGTTGAGGCTTTTCCAATTAAAGCTTTGGCCAAGTTTCGGCGAATCCCGCGCGGAACGAGGGTTAACATTCGTTCGCGCCGAGTGGTCGACTACCTTGTATGGAGGTGTTGAAACTGGGACAAATAGTCGCGTCAATTCCTAATCATTCAAACAATCGACGTGCTTAGTCGCCTCACACGTCCCGCTCGGGATTCGCGTCAGTGCGGCCCGAGCTTTGATTATATGATTGGTAAACCACGATTTATCTTTTGATTTTCAGGTGTATGAACAGATAGCAGGACACTTTAGCACGACTCGGCACAAGCCATGGCCGAAGGTGGTGCAGTTCATGCAGGGAGTCACCCCTGGTAGTGTGGTGATGGACTTAGGATGCGGAAACGGGAAGAATATATTGAAGAGGGACGATATTGTGCAGGTCAGTCATAAACTTCTTTTGAATAGGTATGTACTCTGGGCACAGATTAATACATATGGTTCACTCCGCAAAAGAGACTTATTACGAGTGCAATTCAGGTCGCACAGCGCTGTATACCTACAGTTATATTCACCTAGAAGTTGCCTCTCTTTCTATCGCGTAACTCTTCTTCTGACAACGTTACGCCCACTGAATTGGCCCGTCTTACGGGCCCGCCGCGTACTTGTTGCTTCATACGGTACCTAAAATGCGGAGTGCGGATACTGTACTATTCTGTGGTCTGGGAACCATATTATGTGATAAGATAACTGTATAGCCGATGCATTTGATGCAATATTACCACATACCAGCATTATTTAGCACAGTTGAGAGGGATTTACATACGGGAATACAATTGTGGGGTAATTCTTAAGGTGTATAGTAGGCTCACTGACCTTGTGCATGTGGGCGGAGCTAAACGCCCTACTCTCCAATACGTAAAACGTGCAACGGTGGCGCACTACACTAAAACGACGATCAAAGACTAGACAAAGGCGCAGACATGCGCACGTATGTCGCATTTTTTGCCTAAGATTCCTAGTCCTAAGAGAAGGAATCGTAGGCAAATCTGAAATTGTACGCCGACTACCATATTTTGACCCGCATATTATTTTAAATACTTTGTTTGTTTTTTAAGAACATTCCTGGCAATAAATAAAATATCGGTGTGCGTGTGTTTGTAATTCTTCTTATGCTAAATGGCTTGACTGATTTAGATGTTTTTTTTTCAATTCTTTTTGTGTCACTTGGATGGTTCTTAGGTATAGTTGGACGCGCTGTTGGGAGGCGCTGTTGTCGCATGACAACGTCTGCCTACCGGGTCTGCTAGTTATATTTTGGTGCCGATTATCTTGTCACAAATGCCTCTAAACTAGACTAAAAATAGATTGCACCGAGTTATTAGTTTAGTGAAAATGGCAATTTTGCTATTCTGAGTATGACGTTTTTCACCTAAAAATTTGGTGTATCCAACTAAATCTGACTATTTTTAAACGCGATTAAAAACGTGTGGAATAAAGTAAGTTGGCATGAACTAAAACCCCAACACTTCGACCTCAGTCCAAAAACAGTATTGTATTTTTTTTTCTTTTGCTTATATCTCGAAAATGGTGTGTCCTATCGCAAAAATAATGAAATTTTCGACCCCCTTTAGGAAACCCTTAAATCCCTATATCCCAACATGTTGGTAATAATTTTTCATATTTTCCATACAAAAAGTGAAAAATTCCATATAAAACACGTCGAGGCTGCCAACCCCAGCGCGCCTCCGGCTCTGAAAAAATTCACGGGGTAGAGCAAACAAGTACTACGTAGAGTCGTCACGCGATTGTCAAATTCGATTTTAGATGTGTCAAAATATTTTTTTCATTTAGAGATTTTTTTTGTCAGAATGGCTTTAAGATTCTCATAGCCAAAAGTAAGGAATTTTAGTGATTGTAGTTAGTTTAGTTCGGTGTACAAGAGAATCGGCCTTTGACTGTAGAAATTTTTTGTAGGTATCATAGTTTTTTTTTTTAGGAAAAACTTCTTTAAGCGCGTTGAGTGATATTTGGTAGGGGCAGCCCCGGATCTAGAACGGAACGGATCTTTCGAGGCGGGGCAAAACCTATCGCCTGACCCCGAATCGTTTTTTTTTTTCTTAAAAAAAAACCGATAAATATACTAGTACGTGTCAGACATTTATTTTGATTAGCCTTATTCACTCTGCCTGAGATAAGTTGGATTTTTGCTTTAGGAGTTACTTTACTAGGTTGCAAGAGCGAGCGAAGCGAGCTCGAAAATTTAGGCATAATAAACATATTAATCAAAAATCGATCGAAAATGCGCCAATCCAACAGGGGCGCCAAAACTGTGGTAAAAGTTAAAGTAAGTCGTGTCACAGGCGTCGTCGGCGTTGAAGCAAGACGCCCGGCACCGCAAAACTTAAAAAATAGACCACAGAAACGATCATCGAGTTCCTGGTAGAATACAACTGCGCCCGCTCACAAGTACTCACAACCCGCTCAGACCGTTTGACGACCTAAACCTACGCTAATCAGTAATTTCCTCAGTGCACCACCCTCAGAGAAAGATTATAATTGTTGCGCGTCTCATTTGTTGCAAAGTTGCGGTGCGCTGGGTGGTGCACTTGTCTGTCATGCTCGAATTTGGCGCCCCCTAACGGTGTCGCCCGGGGCACGTGCCCCGTACCCTAATTACGTAATACACAATCAATCAATTGATAACACGAAAATAACTAAAAAAATACAAGAATAAATTATAATTAATAAATACATATTATACATAATAAACAGAATAAACTTTGTCAGGAGACATAACGATCGGTAGAGGAGAAATAACGATCAGAAGAGGAGAAAACGAAACATGCAGAATGCAGTTATTAAGAAGGCGGTCTAGTTATTGAGAAGATCTGCATTCAGGTCATAGTAACACACATCATCATAGTCAATTATGGGAAATATTAGGGACTGTACAAGCATTGCCTTTATGTGTGATGGGAGAAGGTTTTTCTTATCGCAAAATGGTGCGTCCTATCGCAAAAATAATGTGAATTTCGTCCCCCTTTATGAAATCCATAAACCCCTATAACTTAGCATATCATCATTATCATCATCATATCAGCCGAAAGACGCCCACTGCTGGACATAGGCCTCCCTCAAGCACCGCCACTTCGACCGATTCTGTGCTTCCCGCATCCAGCGAATTCCTGCGGCCTTTACTAGGTCATCGGTCCATCTTGTGGGAGGCCTTCCAACGCTACGTCTTCCGGTACGTGGTCGCCACTCCAGAACCTTTCGGCCCCATCGGCCATCTGTTCTGCGAGCAATATGTCCTGCCCATTGCCACTTAAGTTTGGCAATTGTTCGGGCTATGTCGGTTACCTTGGTTCTCCTGCGGATCTCTTCATTTCTGATTCGATCACGTAGGGAAACTCCAAGCATAGCCCTCTCCATTGCTCTTTGGGTGACTTTTAGCCTTCTGATAAGACCCATTGTGAGCGACCACGTTTCAGTGCCATAAGTCATCATTGGCAACACGCACTGGTCAAAGACTTTCGTCTTGAAACACTGTGGTATGTGGGACGAGAAGATATTGCATAGTTTCCCGAACGCTCCCAGCCGAGTCGGATTCGACGATTGACCTCTTTCTCGAAGTTGGACCTACCTAGCTGGACAGTTTGTCCTAGGTAAACATACTCGTCTACAACTTCGAGCGTAGCGTCACCGATCTTTATGAGGGCGGGTGTTACATGGGCATTTGACATGACCTTTGTCTTGTCCATGTTCATTTTAAGACCCACTCTTTTGGAGGCTCTACTGCGGTCATCGAGCATTATACTGAGGTCCTCCATGGTCTCAGCCATGATAACTATATCGTCGGCAAACCGAAGGTTAGTGATATACTCGCCATTGATGTTGATGCCTAGCCCTTTCCAGTCCAGTCGCAGTCAATTCCCGACGCCCGGGACGTCTCCTACGGCGGCGGCGGCTAGGGCTGGTAGGGCGCGGCCTTTGCCACTCCCTCGCGCACTCCGCCTCCTCTTTCGCGAGCATTACTGCTTCGCAGAAGGAGGTGACGGCTTGCCATGCCCTCTCGCTCCGCACCATGGCCTGGACCAGGGCCGGACGCGAGAGGTCACTGCCACCGAAGTTTGACAGCACTAAGATTGCAATGAGTTATTAACTTAGTAGTTTAGTGAAACAGGGAATTTTGTTATTCTGAATTTGACGATTTTCACCTAAAAATTTTGATTATTCAAACTAAATTTGACTATTTTTTTTTTACGCGATTAAAAAGGAATGGAATATAAAAATTAGTTGTCATGAACTAAACTTCACACCAACACTTCAGGTGCAAAAACAGTACTGTATCTTTTTTTTTATTTTGCTTATAACTCGAAAACGGTGCGTCCTATCGCAAAAATAATGAAAATTTCGAACCCCTTTAGGAAACCCCGAAACCCCTTTACCCCAACACAAAGGTAACAAATTTTCGTATTTTCCATACAAAAAGTTAAAAATTCCATACAAAACACGTCGACGCTGCCCCCCTGCGCGCCTCTGGACCTAAAAAAATTCACAGAGTAGAGCAAACAAGTACCACGTGGAGTCGCGAGTTCGCGACGCAAATTCGATTTTAGATGTGTCAAAGTTATTTTTTAATTTAGAGATATTTTTTTGCAGAATCTTAGATTCTCATAGCCAAAAGCAAGTAATTTTAGTGATAGTTTAGTTCGGTGCACAAGAGAATCGGCACCAATCAAGATTTATCCTTCTCTTCTTAACCTTCTTACCTACGTAACTTAAGAAAATATTTGGTGCCGATTCTCTTGTACACCGAACTAAACTAACTAAACTACGACTAAAATTCCTTACTTTTGGCTATGAGAATCTAAAAGCTATTCTGCGGAAAAATATCTCTAAATTAAAAAATAATTTTGACACATCTAAAATTGAATTTGACAGTCACGTCGCGACCGACGTGGTACTTGTTTGCTCTACCCCGTGAATTTTTTTAGAGACAGAGGCGCGCGGGGGGGGGCAGCCTTGACGTGTTTTGTATGGAATTTTAAACTTTTTGTATAGAAAATATGATTAAATATTACCTATGAGTAGGGGCATATGGGTTTACGGGTGGCAGAGGGGGTCGAAATTTCCATTATTTTTGCGCTAGGACGCACCGTTTTCGAGATATAAGCAAAATAAAAAAAAAAGATACAGTTTTTGCAGCTGAAGTGTGTGAAGTGTGTGTTCATGCCAACTAATTTTATTCCACTCCTTTTTAATCGCGTTTAAAAATAGACTGATTTAGTTGGTTAATCTAAATTTTTATGTGAAAAACGTCAAATTCAGAATAGCAAAATTGCCATTTTCACTAAACTAATAACTCAGTGCAATTTTAGTGCTGTCCATAGATATAGTGTGGTGCTGTCAAACTAAAATATAGTTAAGTTGTGTTGTGTCATCTTAGTCTATTTCAAAATGGGAAATGCTCGTTTGACAGGACTAAACAAATTTTAGTGATTTAAAAAAAATTAACTTTAGAAACTTTAAGAGGTGCTTTAGACCATCAAACTGAATAACTTTTACTTTAACTTTGAAATCGCGAAAAAAAAAAACAGCTGTCCCATACAGTTTAGAACAGTAGGTATTAAACTTTACTATGGAACAACAGATTTTTTTTTTCGCGATATCAATGTATGTCCCAAAGTAAAAGTTATTCAGTTCGATGGTCTAAAACACCTCTTAAAGTTTCTAAAGTAAATTTTTTAACACCTTATATAGGTACACCTCTGCCTAACCCTTCGGGAAATACAGTCGTGATGTTATGTTATATTTTACATTTACATTTTTTTAGTTTATATTGTAAATTGTTAATTTGTATGTAATTGTCAATGTAAAAAAGTATTAATAATTGTACATCAAAGAACAACTCAACAATAAAGCGCCTACGCGCACAATCGATTTGGACTCTCTGCAGCAAGCTCGTCTATAAACGCACACTAATACAATAAGTTCATAAATATTCGCACTAACACATACGTATGCGCATACTCGGTCGATAGCCGGAGCGGACCAGCGAGCGACACAGCCATCCCGTCTCAATGCTCACGGGCGACTGCCGCCCGCGTCCCGCGCAGAGCCCCTCTGAACCTCTATCTCTAAATGGGGACATTTTGTTTAACAAATATTGATTGATTTACAAATGCAGTTTCAAATTTGTAGTACCTTTAATCAACAATTTTTCAGTGTAATTTTTTTTCCAATCGTCAAAGCCGTTTAGAAGTAGTTACGAATATTAGCCAAAAATAGCGTTATGGTAAATATTTTTTTAAGGCAAAAGTATTAGTCATACGAAAAAACCCGGTTTCAGATATGTTGTAGATGAATCTATAGCAAACATATATTTTTTTCAAATCATTTAACTAAGCCGTTAAGGAGAAGATAGCTTTTTAAAGTGACCGTTTTACGGTACTAAACGAGACGTAGGCCCTTAAGCTATTTCCATAGGCCCTAATATTGGACCTTTGGGAATATCTTAAAAATGAGAGAAGCAATATTTTCTCTCTGACTCTCTCTTCCAAGAGGGAGACTACTTTATCTATCTAGTGTTCATATACTATTGGGCAATACTGGAAAGCCCTAATATTGGACCTTAAAAATTTGAGAAGCAATAATTTCTCACTCACTCTCCAGATTTTTTTTTCGAACTTATGAAGCAAGCTCTTATCTATCTAGTGTTCATATAATATAGTATTAGTATTTTTCAAATACTGGAAACAGTCTGCTAATATTATCATCGTCATCCTCCTGCTCCTAGTGCTCCTACCCATATTTTCAATTTATGGATCGACGCAGGACGGTAAATAAATCCATACTACTAGTACAGCTGAAGAGTTTGTTTGTTTGTTTGAACTCGATAATCTCTGGAACTACCAGTCGAATTAAAAAAACATTTTTTTGTTTGATAGCCCAATTCTTGAGGAAGGCTACAGGCTATTTAACATTTTAACATCACGCTAGGCCCCTAAGGAGCCGAGCAAAAAGAAATAAAAGTCAGAAAGAACAAGAAATTTTTCGCGCAGTTAGTAAGAAGATAGTTGTAGAGGATACACTGCCACATACGAACTACGCATCAAACACATGACGTCACACAAATCCTGCATCGCGCATTTGGTGCACTGGTCATTAGTGACCGATACTTAAACACGTGACTTTACTCATCATTATAAACAACTTTTACTATGGGACCAACCATGAAATCCCGAAAAAAAATCTGCTGTTCCTGTTCCATACTGCGGTCACTAACAGTCATCCTATATACAAAACTCCCTATATCAACTTTCGGGCAGGTGCCTGCCAGACACAACACCCGTCTGGTCGGAGGATCCTCCCTTTTCTAATGAGGATGAGTGAACTTTACACCCTGTTCCTCATAACTCTAAATAGTAAAAAATTAAAATATTCGTGTTACAGATTGCCGGCGAGCGAAGTTCAGGCTTGTTATCAGAATGCAAGGAGCACATACGTGGTGTCAGTGGAGCAGATTGCGTGCGGTTAGACCTATTGAACGCTATGCTGAAAGATGAGACGGCGGATATCGTTATATGTATCGCAGTTATACACCACTTTAGTAGCAAGGTGAGTTAGGAATGTTTTATTTAGTCTTTGTTGTTCCAATGGGCATAGGCCGCCCTTCTAGTATCGGCGATTACTTCAAAGACATCTGAGGGCCTAGACAAATGACATTCGCTTCGGAGCGATTCTATTTCGACAATCGCTATCGCTTCAACGACATACCTACACTACGTTTCGCTATCGTCTGATCCATTGGTTTCTTCGATAAAAATTACATATTGTCTCTGGTCTTTCGTTAGCAAGTTATCGTTCGAGGCTGTATGAATGGAATGATGTTAAATATTGTCTAGCTAATTTCTATTCGTTGAGCTATGATCACGTGACGTTTCGATAGCTTTTGTCAATCCCATACATTTTTGACTTTTCTACTAGCGTTGTCGCTAATCGAATGTTACTTTGTCTAGGCCCTCTGGACTATATAATATAGTAGCTGCTGCCAGCGGCTTCGCCCGCGTGGACTCTTTTCTGTAGTATAGGGTTAAGGTTTATAAATGTATGTATTAGACATATAAACCTTCCTCTTGAATCACTCTATCTATTAAAAAAAACCGCATCAAAATCCGTTGCGTAGTTTTAAAGATCTAAGTATACATGGGGGCAGACAGCGGGAAGCGACTTTGTTTTATAGTATGATGATGATATGAATGATATGCAGATATATCATATTCAGATATGATATAATTATCCCCTTTTCCCAAGTATGTTGGCTGACAGTCTAACCGGATGCAGCTGAATACCAGTATTTTACATGAAGCGACTGCCTATCTGACCTCCACAACCCAGTAACTGGGTAATACGATTTAATAGATTATTTAAAATAGCAGTTCACTGCTAGATAATTATATGTAACCAAGTTTAGAGAGGCTTATGGCTGCTACACACAGTGCCGGTGTGTTCTATGCAGTAAAAAAAAATACAATAATTAGTATTTAATAAAGTACCTAATCTTTATTTACCGTCTCTGAAATCAGAAATACCTACTTTATATATCTTCTAAAAAAAGATGGCAAGCCCCCCCCCCGAGATAAATTCTTGGCTACGGCCCTGAGGTGTATACAAAGATATAACAAGCATGCACATACTTAGGATCACTACTGATTTCACACTTGTTTTTGTGATTTTAACCCTAGCTTCGAACCTTGTCAGAATGCCCCCCCGCCCCCCCCCCAAAATGAAATCCTGGATCCGCCCCTGAGGCACGTGCCGCGCGGCAAAAGCCGGCGGCCATGCCGCCGGCACTGTGTGTAGGAGCCATTACATTTTTTGAAGTGAAAACTTCTTTAGGCGCGTTGAGCACTTTTTGGGTGAACAAAAATCATGCAACTCGCGTCGTCGTCACCGAAGGCGAGTTGAGCACTTTTTTGTTGACAGCGCACTCTTCACAATTGATGTTGTATTATAAACGTCACTATCTGAGGTTAACTCTGTATATCCACAGGCAAGAAGATTACAATCCATAGCAACAATACACCGTTTACTGCGCAAAGGTGGACGCGCTCTCATCACAGTTTGGGCCAGAGACCAAACGAAATCAAATTACCTCTGTAAGAGCAAGCAAGACCAGCGAAATGAAACTCAGGCCGAAACCCAAGTGACAGTGAGCGGCGTTAACCTTCCAGTACATGAAAACAGAACGCAGTTCAAACATCAAGACTTATTAGTGCCTTGGAAGTTGAGAAAAGTCACAGAAAATAAACTAGCAAATGCCCCAGATAATACTTTGCTAAGATACTATCATGTCTTCGAAGAGAATGAACTAGACGATCTATGCAAAGAAGCCAATTTCACAATCGAAGACAGCTTCTATGAAGAGGGTAACTGGTGTGTTGTATGTAAGAAAAAATAAATTTGCTGAGGTAACACTTTGTACTTTCTTTTTTTAATTTAAAAAAGTCACGGTCTACAAAATTAAAAAGTAAAACGACTAATATAAAATCACTAAAAAAAACAATGGTTTATAACAATTATGTTATGTCCTGCGCATATGTAAAAGTGAAGCCAATGTATGAAATATACAAAAACCGTTAGACTATAATGTTGCTATCAAAATAATTTCAACAGAAAAATATGATTTTCTCTTTGTTTGAACTTTAGAATTAGCCTAAAATATGCATGTCAGTGTTGACCCTGATTCTGTTGTTCACCGTCTAATCTGAAATAATACTATTGCACTCTTTTGCTATCAGGTAGAAAGAGCTGGTAAGGCCCTTTGTTGACGGCACGGTTCCTTTACGGTACGGCGTATAAACGGCGCCGTTGAAAAAACGTGTCTCCACAAGCTTCCATAGTGATACATACAACACTGACGACCGTGCTGACACGGCGAATAAACCGTAGTTTTTCAAGGCAAGAAAAACGTGTGTGTACAAAGGGCCTATACCATTTCCAACCATTTATTTAACTTTTGACATATACACGCTTCGCGAAGTTCCGTAATTACATTACATTACAAACCAAAGTGAACAAATGCAATGGTTTATGGGCACTTTGTTTTTTTTTATAATAGTGATGAGACGTGTTTATAACCAAAACTGTAGATTGATAGTTACATTTTTTTTAATAATAGTTTAAGTACTGCGATAAATGTAAGTAAGTACATATTTATTTTAATACATAAAATATAGTCATTTGAACGCCTGTTTATTTCTATAAAACAATACAAAACGTTGAGTAAAAATGGAATATTAATTTGTTAAATTGATTAAAACTTCTTTGTAAATAAAATAGCTGTCAAAAGTTAAATATATGATTGGAAAGATTATAACGGTTTAGAGCTGTCAAACATAACATCTTAACTTTAATTTGACAATAATTGATAATAGTTTAATTGGGGAACTACAGAATCTGGGCCATTATCATGAATGTACAAAATCTTTATTGACTAACTATGAAACATACATCCTTTTTTATCTAGGGAATGTCAAATCCGAATGACGTAGAGCTTGTCCACTCTGAAATGACGCGTCACTACCGTATTTTACGCACACGGTAATGAGGTATTGGGGCGCGTCATTTCAGAGTAGTCAAGCTATTATTCAAGGCAATGGCACGTAAAATTTAATCAGAGGCAACCGGATGGTGAGTGGTAATCTGGGTCTTGAAGTGCGAACCCCCCCGTACCGTCCGAATGGACCCCAAATGGACGGGAGCGGAGATGGATGGGGGAGGAGGCAGAAATGTTTCTTTTTTGACATGGCATTCGAAATTTTAGGTCTAATTCTAAACAAGGAATTGTGTATATCAATGCCATCCGGTTTTGACAAAATTCACCCGCATTTTCAGTGATAAATCATCGGTAAGGAGTTTCAAGAATTATGTACATTATTTCAATTATAGCTATGTTGGGTGGCAATTTTTTAAAATTATAGATAGGGTATAAACTTCAAAGCAACCTTTTGCCCCCCCCCTCCCCATATCTCCGCCTCCGTCCATTTGGGGTCCATTCGAACCGTCCCCGTACGGTCAGGTTCGGTATCACTTCAAGACCCAGATTACCATTTGCCATCCGGTTGCCTCTCCGATAAAATTTTACGTGCCATTGCTATATAGAACATTAGGCTATAGTGCAAGAGGTTCTTTTGGCGCGTGGCCAAAATTGGAACTAACGCCGCTATCTTGTCTTTTCTTTAAGTTTCACAAGACAACTGCACAAATGTTAACAGCGCCCCCGTTCAGCGTCATTCGAGCGCCAAAAGATCCCTGTACTATAGTTTGACCGAGACCGCTGTACCGCGCCTTAGGTATGTGCGCGGCGAGACGGAGAGGCAGTGCAGACCGCTCATTCGTCAACACTCACGGCGTGCCGCCGCTCATTCGTCAGCGCTGCCCTTCGCCTCGCTGCGCATTCCTGAGGCGCGGTACAACTATATGTTTTTGGCTAAAATTGAGCAGACCGACTATCTGGATGACTACTACTATGAAGAGGGTTCAACCAAAATGAGAGTACCTTTCACTAATATGAAGCCCATGGGAGGCCCACGTAACAATACGCCTAGTTCGCGTAAAAGGCGAATAGAAAATATTTTTATGATCATCATATCATCTATTTTGATTTATTTGTCTTATGTACCCTCGCAAATAGCTATAGTATCTAACTTTCGGAAACTCCTAGCTTCGAACATTCCATTATCACATTATGCGTATGCGCAAGACATCGCATCAGGGTTTCATTAAAGCTAATTGCAACAACGGTATAACAGATATGGTTGACAGATCCGCCAATACAGCATCAACGTTCTGTATAGTATTCACTTGGAATATATTCTCCTTTCTAAAGCTAAGTATTGCCAACGCTAATAATGGTAGGATTTCTAAACAATCGTAGCCTAGTATGGCATCCCAGAGTAGAAGTAATTGATCTGGTGGTAGGTGTCCACTGAATGCGCGCATCAACCATTTGAATACCACTCTAATTCTGAAATAAAAAAACGGAAATTAAGCACGAACGAATTGCATCTATCAAAATTTTTATTAATTTAAAATACTTACGGATTAATATTGATATTTCTAAAATGTACCCATAATAAAGGTTCATTTGCTTCTAAAAGCCTCTCGTATAAAAGGCACAATGATACTATACCCTGAAAATGAGAGGAACACGTTAGAATCTACCACTGAAGTCTCTGTAGTTAAAGATTACAAATAAAAAAAACAACTACATATAAAGCTCATATTGTAATTTGTTAAATCATTATTTTTGCTGCAGGCCATCTCGCATGTCTACCTAGGCAACATCTTCCAGCTTAATATGTTGAACCTGCAGAAAAGCTACCAGCGGGCCACCAACTGACATGGCCCACCTGGAAATCTCTTAGCCGACTAAGAAGCCGGGTATTTAAACTTAGTGGGGGTACTCCGATGAGCCACAGTGCAATTGTGGAGACACATCACAAACGATGTCTCACATCTTGCTGTGCTCTCTCTGTCAAAACATCTGCACTATGGAAGACCTTTGCGAGACCAACGCTAACGTAGCTAAGTAGCGGAATTCAGGTCGATGTTTATATAAAACTACCTGACCCCTGCCCACTTCGTTGGGCGGTAAACATAAATATATAGCCTCTGACACTCACAAATAGCGTGGGTTTCTCTTGGTAAAAGAATTTTCAAAATCGGTTTACTAGATCCAGAGATGATTGGTTCCCTCTATGTCGAGTTCCTTTACGTCGAGTCTAGAGTCTATTGTTCTTGCAAAATATTGCTATTTTACGCTTTCTATTAATAATAATAATAAAAAATAATTACCGCTACGTCGAGTTTGGTTAATAAGTACAGTCATTACCCCCTACAACCTCACAAACTTTCCCTCTATATGTATAATATTAGTATAGATTAATAAAAGGGAATCATCGATTCGATACGAAAGAAGACCTAGTAGGTCGTCGGCTACTCAAACGGGTTATCCTGTGGATGCCTTTTAAATAAGGCCTCCAACCAGGGCACAACCTTACCCACACAATACCCAGCCGTCTTCTTTCTTTTCGTGTGGTTAACTGGTTAGTGAGTAACCTAGTGTCAGTTTTTAAGCCACCCATGGCCCTCTGACTTGGATTCACATGCCGTCAAGAAATATCTCTCAGGCATGCCGGTTTCCTCGCGATGTTTTCATTCACCGTTTTTGAAGCAACTTTTCGGATTCATGTGCCTATTATATAATTATCTTATACAGGGTGACAGGGAAATTCGACCTATTCCTTGAAAGAGGTTATACTAGAGGTCATTAGCAACAAATTAAGTCCAATGTAGTAGGGGTCAAAACTGGATGGTTTTCGATCTGCGACGGTTCTTCGATTTTGTAGAAATTTTCGGACTTGACTCAAATTTCGGGGGAAGAAGAATGGCCCGATCAACTTATAAAGAAAAAATCTAATTTGTAGGTAGAGCGGGATACACGTGACGGTCTCTGTAGTATGCGCGATGTATCTTATTTACTTCCGGGATAACCGAGTAATTGACTACCTAGCCGTGGCCGTGGTAAAGGGATAACCCCTATTCTGCTTTGCCAGCAACCACAAAACAAAGGCGGTCCATTTCAGTGAATGTTATGACAAATATATTATTATTCACCGAAGTGCAATAGGGAAAAAACTATACAATTTATATGGTATAGTAGGTCGGTAGCTAAGTACCTATATCAGCGTGTTTATTAATATTACATGTAATGACCAATGTATATCCTTGTAAATATCAACAACAATTTAGGATATCATGGGATATTTACATCCCATGATATCCTAAATTGTTGTTGATATGTCGACGTCGTTAATGAAATACTGTTATGGTACATATCACACACACACATACCTGTGAATGTGTCGATATATAGTGCAACCGATGCCAATATCGTACGTAGAATGCGCGAAACGTGTAGTACAACTGAACTGGGTCGTCGTATAGATAGCAGAACGGAGTTGCTGGAAACATAAACATTAGCGTGAATTATTATTTTATTAGTCATAACCACAAACCACGTTTTAATTGAGTTCTAAGTTTCTATATTATTTTCTGAATAACACTGACAAGATCCAAGAAATGTCTTCGTATGCGATTGACTAGGTATTTCACGCGTCCTGCATTATTTCAGTATAATATATCTTTTACGTATGTGTGTAGCTATCATCATACATTTTAACCAGACTATAAATAACTAGACGTTCATTCAGACTTCTTGCTGAATGGATTGTCTTCGCCAAACAATCAACCATCCTCAACCAATCAAACCAATCGTCGTCAACCAATGTGTCACCAATCTAGATATAGGATCTCGCCTCACATTAACCATCGTGCATCGTGGGCATTGATCTATGTATTGTGAGCCCCTTCTGTCTGTAACCCCCGTTTCATTTTAGGCAAATGCCCCCGCTACTTCCAGTTCTCTAGGATCCGTTCATTTGTCACGCCATCTATTTTACGGCCCCGCCTTACTGTACAGACGCCAGCACATCAAGTTACTACAATCTGTCAAAGAACATCCGACTTCGTTGGCATACCCATTATGAAAAAAACTGGTTTTGGCGGCCAGTGATGAAACAAGTGTCAATCGATAGAGTAAGTGATTGCAAACAAAAAATATTTAGTGATGAATATCGTAAGTGATATACTTCCTGAGATATTTGAGTTAAAACATGAGAAAAAAAATAAAGCAGTAATATTTTTTTTAAATATCTCAGGAAGTATATCACTTACGATATTCATCACTAAATATTTTTTGTTTGCAATCACTTACTCTATCGATTGACACTTGTTTCATCACTGGCCGCCAAAACCAGTTTTTTTTCCAAATGGCGGACGGTTAGGTATGCCAGGTCCCATACAAAAATGTCGGAACCCCTTTCTTTAATAAATTTTCGACTTTATCGCTAAAGAATAAGGTTCAATGTTGATTGGGAAAATTTTACAGATTGGAATAGGTTGATGTGCTGGCGTCTGTACCTAGGCCAGTTTTTGTGCTATTTGGACTTCCAGTTTGCTACTATTTTATTCACTGCTAAGGACAGCAAAAACTTACCATACATGGAGAAACCATGAAAGGGAATAATCCCGCTCGGTGGAAACACGGTGAAGCTATCTGCTGAAGTCTGCTTGCCTTTGATTGTGACTGTGGGTGGGTTCCCGATGCTGCCTTTTAGGTGTTGCATCACTTCAATATCACGGGAAAAACATAACATCACCTGTAAAAGTGTATAAGCGCTATAATTTAAGTATAAGTAAACATTTTTTTTTTTAAACGTGTGCGCTCGGGTTTACTCTGTCAGGAATAGAGTTCCTTCTCACGTAGGTACCTATGATTTAAAAAAAAAAAAAAACATTTTCGCAACCGCCCTCTTAGATTTACATTTCGACCTCATTAGCGACATAAGCACCCTCGAAAACTATGAAAACGATACCAATGATGAAATTTTTTTAAACATTTCGCAGCCGCCATCTTGGATTTTCATTTTGACCAAATTGGATTTAGTGTGAATTAGAAGAAGACAGTCGCAAGTATGACCGCTTTTTCACGCCACGATTTCTGCCAATTTCAACTTCGTTCCAAAAATTGTCTGAAAAGCTTTAGGTGCTGCTAGCTGGACTATCATGGTACGTTATTGACGGACTAGGAACTCCTTTACCTGATACAATAAATCTTCAAATACAAAATACTGGTCATCGTTGGAAGCGGTCAACTGCACGTCTTTGAATATAAGTTTGTCTATCATTAAATCCACTTCCAGAACATTTTTCTTGAGGTGAGTGAAATATGCGGTTTGCTGAAAATTAAAATGCAACAATGTTGAATCTTAAAATTAAATCGTAGGTACGCATAGGTACTTGGAATTCTCAGATTTCTGCTTGCCCTCAAGTGTCAAAGGCAGGTTTACTGAAGTTGAATCTTGTTTTAGGTATGTATAGGTACTTTTTACCTGACACTTCACATCGGAGCCTAAAACTTGCGACCACAATTTTGCGCGGAGGCACTGCGGGCTTCCCTTCTTCAGGTACTCCTGTACAACAGGCGCATAGCCGAGGACAGCCACGCGCTCCCCCAAGCTGATACGCTCAGCTTCGAGGCTTGCAAACCCCGGCACAGAGCTTGGCATGTTAGGATTCACGCCTAGAAGAGGTTCGCCATTTGACCATTCTGGAAATACTTTTCGCTGCAAAGAAAGGTTTTATGTTTATGGTTGTATACATAAAAATGCGACTAGGAGTTATGACTAGTCATTGATTGATGTAGAATAGGCCCGAGCATAGACACCTGCGGAACAACTTTTTTAGGCGGACGTAAATAATCAAGATGAAAAAAAAATTGAATTATAATTACGCTACAATAATACTTACTAACTGATCGAGTGTCTTCACTTGAATTGGTAAATGAGCGAACTCCCATTTTGGTTCATCTCTGCAAAACATAATCAATATAAACTAAGCTATATTTAAAAAATGATCGTTTCACAGAATTTAAAAGCACTTACTCTCTCGTGTAAGGAACATATCCGGATAAAGTTATTAACACTTCCAAAAAGTCTTTTGGCGCATACACTGGTCTGTATTTCGTAAGGTCTGAAAAAAAAACATTGTTTAATGAAAGCAAAATATCGCGTTTTGAAATAGTAACATCATTCATTAAATCTATACCTAATTGATGTAAAATTACCTAAAGTATAAGTACTAAGTTCATTCCATTTGTCTAATAATTCTTCTTGTTCGCTTTGAGGTCTAATTTTTGCTAGTGATGTTTCAAGGTCTGTGCACATTGAATTTAACGATTTGTGTATTCGCTTCTCCCATTGAACACTAGCTTTGAGTAATGATGTTAGTGGGTCTAATTTCTGTAAAATAATAATTAATTGAATGTATCATCTCCAACGCAAGTTAGGTATAACCTTAGAATAATAACGTATTCTAAGGGTATAACAAAATCTAATCCGACCTCACTAACGAATTCAAGGTGATAGTATAAAAGGCAAAAAAAAGCTCCTTACATTTTGTTTACTCTGAGTTCGAACCCAATGATAAACTGTATTCCTAAGTTTAGTATCTAAACCCTTATCTTTCATAGCTTGCTGTAATGTTTGTTTGAAATCTTCCTTCTTTACATTTGGCGAAGATACTAATTTCTGGAAAAACAAAGAAAAATAAAGTGAAGTGCCCATAAAAGTTGCGTGATAAGCAGGGATTATTTTTATATCGTGTGTCCGTAATCGTGATGAATGCTCGTGAATCTTACACTACCCGGTATCGAGAAGGTACTTGCGGCCCGTGCCACCCGGAAGTGGATTTTAATTTGCTTACTTATGTACTTATTAACTGCTAATTAATTATCAACCAATAGGTATCCTAAAATTTACGTTGAATGCTATTTTATGTAAAATAATTGATACATATGTCTCTAAACGTCAAGAAGCTTTGATTCGTTATGTTACGAGACACCAATATCCATATTTTTGGATTATTTGGTAAGTGTAGGTACCTACTTACATCAACCAGGGTAGGTACCTAATTATTTCTGATAAGAACAAAAAGTATAGGTAACTACAGCAGCTCTACCAAATACATACCTGTACATCACTATAAAATGATTTATAAATGGAAAGATTTTTTATTTCTTCGGATAGTTTTAATGCTGTGTGGTGTATGGCTTCTTCTTTTATACCTTCCATAGTTCATGAATTAGGTATATCTATTTTAATTTTGTAAAAATAAAATAACAGACGTAACTGTGTTTACTTTTTTTTATAAAATTCATAGTTCATGTGTTCATGTGAAAATGAAGACACTGTTGCCTTGGAAACTGACAAATAAATCATTGAATAAGAAGTATTTATTTCATAAGGTAATAAATATGTTGATTTTATTCGCTAATAATCCCGGTTTTATCCTGCTAGTCATTCATAAAAAAATGAAGTCGGTGTTTTTGTGGGTTAGTCTCTTTTTTTTCTCAAGACTTACGTTCGGAAATTGTTTCAAATTAAAGTAGCAATCAAGCTATTCATTTCCAGTTTAAGCTGAACTCTCATTGTATGGAAATCCTGTATAATGCGAGACCAGCTAGAAATCCTATAACTAGTATAGCTTGTTAGATAGACGTGTCTACAACAAGCATGCTGCACCTGAGTATTGCGAATACCCATTCATTTTCATTCACTAGGTAAATCGATAATTTATGAATTTCAACTGAAACCACTGATAGATAAACAATCGGCTTTTATTTCTTTTTTTACATTTATGACCTGATTTGTTTCAGAACGAATAGGTAAATGTCTTTTTCGTTGTCAGTGTCAGATTGACTTGACTGTCAATTTCTTGTCATCAGCTGTGTGAAATTGTGATTATTGTTTTGACAACAAAGAATACAATTTCGTAAAAATGGGAAAAATATTTCTTGACCATATTGGTGGTACACGTTTATTCTCTTGTGCATCTTGTGATGTGAATCTGACAAATCGATCAGAGTTAATTAGCACACGGTTTACTGGAGCCACAGGTACCCTTTCCATTCTTTACTTTTACCTTCACTTGATGATTGATCAACTGTTTAATTACGCATTGATATTTTGTACTGTGATTGGGATTATCTCATCATGATTCAGTGTCCAACGTATTCGTGTAAATGGATCAAAGTATTATACATAAACAAACAGAGACAAAGCTCACCTCAAAGGACACCTCTGCCCAACCCTTAGGGGGGTATTACACTATCATATATCTAGGATCCCATATCTGTGAGTACTAGTTATATGATAATGTAATACAAACCTATGAATCAAATCGTCTTTGATCAAAGATTTTTGACATTTGTTGTTAGATTGGATCAAAGAAACAGGTCTTGCCATATTGAATATTATGTATAAAATTTTCACATTTATTTTCATAATTTCCTGGTACAAAATCCGTCCATAAAATTATGTGGGTTTGCCTATTCAGTTTTGCTACTGCGATATTCTTAACTGACGGTTTTATTGACGGATAAAAATTAAGTACAACGAAATTTTGGCGAAGTTCACAATATGCTTAGTGGAATTTTAAAATTATTGTTGGCAGCACTGCTGTACTAAAAAAAAGCAAACTACTGAAACTACAGTCAGGCGGCCGGGAGTTCATTGTTTTGGCTTCATTGCTGATCTATTTGTAATATTGTGTGATGAAAGGCTTCAGTATTTTGTTTTAAGAAACGATTGCAACCACATATTATGACAAAAAATTGGATCCTAGATATAGTATAGTGTAATACACAGATATGATCCAAGAGGTCATATATGTAGGATACTAGATAGCATCCTATATATGATCCAAGATATTTGATAGTGTAATACCCGCCTTAGGGGAAACAAGGCGTGATGTTATGTTGTGTTATTGACAAAGCTCTAATAGAATGTACCTACGGCTATTTTGGGTGGGAGAAAATGGTCCCACATAATCCTAATTTGGTGGCAAAGAATTGTCTAGACTAGTGTCAGGTCTCTCAATACTAACAGTTTTCATGGTACTTCCAGTACTAAGTATATAAAAAGTACAAAATCAAATAGAAAATTATAATTATTGCAGGCCGAGCATTTCTGTTCCACAAGGTTGTGAACCTATTATACTCCGAGGTTCAGGACCGCGTGATGCTAACAGGCCGCCACATGGTGCGTGACGTCTCCTGCAAGAACTGTGGCACAAAACTGGGCTGGGTCTATGAATTTGCTACAGAGGAGAATCAGAGGTGTGTGTGCTGCTATTTTACTTCCATATACTGTAGAACTGAGTTTTGTCAAATATTTGAATGCAGTATCATCATTATGTTATCAGCCGGAAGATGGTCATAGGTTTCACCCCAAGCATTGCCAGTTTGCCACACTTTGTCTTGAGACACTTTAAAATACTTGTTGATAAAATTGATGTCTACCTTCTATGTTATGTTTTAGAACTAATATTTACCTTTTTAGGTACAGCTGCAAACAATAGTAGACACCGGATCAATTAGGTATATTATGATGATGATATTTTATTTTTCAGATACAAGGAGGGCCGTGTAATCCTGGAAAGAGCTCTTGTGACAGAAAGTGATGGCATTGAAGAAATTCAAGTCAACAATGATGACTAGCTGACCTAAAATATTATGACTTGCAGTTAGAATGCTAAATCTAACAGTTTATTGTATAGAAAATCTTTTTTATTTGCATGAACACTGCATTTTATTTAGGGATCTCGCACAATAGACGGCCACGATCACGATCAGTTGTCGCACCGGCCAACTAGCCGACCAAGTACAGTCACGAGCACCAATATTTATCCACTTAGCAAAATTCAAAAGTGATTTTGTCGTGGAATATTGACTGCAACTTTGTTATAAGGCCTATTTCATATTAACATGGGTTCCAAAATACTATATTCGTAACATCATAAAATATTAATCAACACAGTAGGAGCAAATCACTTGTAAAAGTTGCTTAGTGTATACATATTGGTGCTCGTGACTGTACGCGATTCGTATCGGTTTCTGTAGTTTACCAGTACCCTAATTACGTAATACACGATCAATCAGAATCTGAATCGTATTGTAACAGATTGCTAATCCATTGCTTCATAAGTTCGAAAAAACACCTGCTCAACAACGTAAATAACGCAATGAATGTTCTTGAACTGTCAAAATGAAACAGATTAGTCGGAATCGTTTACGAAAATGTATTACGTAATTAGATATCTGTACCCTAATTACGTAATACACGATCAATCAGAATCTGAATCGCTTTGAACAGATTGCTAATCCATTGCTTCATAAGTTCGAAAAAAAAACTGCTCAACAACGTAAATAAAACGCAATGAATGTTCTTGAACTGTCAAAATGAAACATGATTAATCGGAATCGTTTACGAAAATGTATTACGTAGATATCTGGTCGATCACGTGGTCGTGATTGTGGCAGTCTAGTGCACGAGATCCCTTTAATGTATACTAAGAAAAATAGGAAATCTCTGAATCATAATTACTTTACTCTTTAATTATTAAGTTAAATAAAACTTGACAAAGTATTTTGTCTGTTTTTTATACAAGTGAAGGTAGTCAGAAACTTTTTAGAACCTATGTAGGTGCAGAGCCCACTGACTGACCTACAAAATCTATATTGATACATTTGATTCAATTTGACTACTTCACTGCTCCTAATGTTTCTGTTTAAGGTTAAACAGCTATAAAAAAGTACAGCCCGATGGCGGCTCGGAAAGTCGGAACATGAGGCGAGTCGCTGCGCAGTAACGAATTCATGTGTCAGCGGGGGTGAGGGGTGGGGTACCGCGCAGCGAGCGGCTAACTTCCGAGCCGCCATTAAGTTTGAATCGAACTAAACAGGGTGGCAGGGACATCGACGCGAAGCCGGTTACCA
The DNA here is from genome assembly GCA_948150665.1 of Conistra vaccinii. Classification (NCBI taxonomy): domain Eukaryota; kingdom Metazoa; phylum Arthropoda; class Insecta; order Lepidoptera; family Noctuidae; genus Conistra; species Conistra vaccinii. The sequence continues at coordinate 4,933,090 of OX411324.1, forward strand.
TGGATTCAGTACATGATTCTGAACCCCCCTGCGTTGAAATTTTTCGTCGGTTATTTAAAAAAAAAACAGCTGTTTCATAGAAAAGTGCAATACTTACGCGGTCAAAATGTATGGAGCAGCTGATTTTTTTTTTAATAACCGACGAAAAATTTCAACTCAGGGGGGTTCAGAATCATGTACTGAATCCATGGTAACCGGCTTCGCGTCGATGTCCCTGCCACCCCGTATAATATGTACATATAAATCTACTTATATGCTGCAAATTATTGTTTGGGGAAATTCATAGCAGAAAACAAACTGTCCTTGATTGCAACAAGCATACACTGTAGGTATTTTGTATGCATATCCTTATGTATGTAACTAGGTAAATAGATTTAAAGGGTTTATCTGGCGATACAAAGGATTTGAGTGTAGTTTAATCTAAAGGGTCAGATGATTACATTTCAACGGCGCTTTACACGTCATGTCCCCGCTTCAATACGCGCATGCATAAAGTATGAGTGAATATATGAATAACAGTATTTTGAGAGCTGTAGATACTAAGAAGAGAAAAGATTATGCTACTTTCAACTGAGTGACTGCGTGTGATCTGTAGGAGTTAAAATCAGGGTTTGATAATGCCTCGAAGCAGTAGGCTAAGGCCCGACGCAGACCTGAAACACGGCGGTTTTCACAGGAAAACAAAATACCAACCTTGCACTGATTGAAATAAAGTTCAAAATAACTAAACTTTCATCCATCCGAGAGAGCGAAAAGTTTAATAGCTGCGTGTCGCGACAGTGCTATTGGTTGCGGATGCCAATGAACACATCATCGCGCCTGCATTACCTGAGGGGGCTGGCAGAGCTATGTGTGTTTAGTATACCCAGAAATGTGGGTAGTTAGCGTCATTTCTGTTGTGTGCGTGGAAAATAATGGTTCAAAGGAAGGACCCTATAATGACGAGTGCAGATTTGTGTTGGCAAAGATAAAAACAATCACACAGTCGGTATCACATTTTATTGATAATATACAATAAAACACAACATATATTTTTATCGGACGATAAAACTTTTTTCCTCTACCTTCATGCGATTACTTTAGCTCAGTTTTACAAATTGGAATAATAGTTTAAATAAAATGCCAACAACATATAATAGCTCTGAATAATTCAAGCAGTGATAATTTGCTAATTACACATTTAAGCCCATAATTAGGGTGTGAATAAAATATTTATAGTTCGCGTACTAAGTACACTAAAACATCGATATAAGACGTAATTAATTTTTAACATTTCATTTTATCGTTTATTTTACATTTAAAAATATTTTGTTTTAGTTTTGTGCGGCAGTTATAAAGTACTTACTCCCGGCTTACTTTAGAAAGTATTAGAATTATATTAGCGACAATGAGGTATAATTATTTTCTATATTCAGACAAGTATGTAGACAAGAACTTTGCATTAGCTTGTAACTGGGGAAAATAATAACAGCCGCACTCGGAGACACATAAAAATTATCAATCATTAACATAGTGTTACATGTAATAAAAAAATCCTCATAATTTTCAGACAGCGTTCCATTAATGTGAACATCCACTGGTCCGCACCGGTCGCAACGTATTGAACGGATTTACCGATGACAGGCGTCCACAGTATCCGGATATTATTTCTTCTTTGAAAATTATTTGACGATTGTGACGTCTCCGAGTGCGGCTGTTTATTCGCCTGCAGGACTCTTTTATTATATTGGTGTATTATTTTGTTTTGTATTATAGCTAGTTAAGCTAGTCGTATGTACATATACAGCTAAAATAATCCATGGTTCTGTATATGTTACGTAGCTATCTAACTTTGATAGGTATTTCATTCAGTTATTTTTTTTTAAATAAGTACCTATTGAAATGGTTACTTAAATGTACAAATTTCATTTTTTTTTGGAAACTTGTGTGCTAATAGTAGCACAGAAGTATTATGTACAGTCAGCGTCTACAGAGAAATCTCACCCCCTAGCAATGTATTTATTCATTGCTAGGGGGTGAGATTTCTCTGCAGCTGACTGTACTTACATAGTTATTTCATTTAATATATGAATTGATTGAAAGTTTATTTATTTAGTAAAAGTATGCATGTAGTGACGACAAGAATGCTGTGTTCGTACAAGCCCACCCAAGCGTTTTAGAATGTCATTTTCAGGACTAATACAGTTGGGTATATTAATTATCTACAAGGAATATCACCAGATTGTATTCATATACTTACTTAACAATATTACCGCAGAAAATAAATTAGTAGTACAAATTTGTGCCGTGCAAGGCATCAAAAACAAAATTATATACAAATACATTTATTGAAATATGTGCGTTAATATTATAATCGTTGTATGAATAAAGAGTCTTAGGCTCGGCGCAAACGAGCCACCGACAACCGCCTCTTACTGCGGAGTTGAGTACTCTTATAGCGGGTGGCCGCCACCGGCGACGACTGTGTGTGCGACAAATCCAAAATCGTGTGCTTCAAAAGGTATGAAAAAGCATGTGAACTGCTCGGCTACCGGTGGCTTTAGTCGGTGGCTCGTTTATGCCGAGCCTTAGGCTGCCTGTCCGCTGGAGCGGAGAGGAGAGGAGAGGAGCGGAGATGTGCCATTATTAACCAATCAAATCTAAACTCAGGGGTGGAGTCAAGATTCTATTGGTTAATATTGGCACATCTCCGCTCCTCTTTTCTCCTCTCTGCTCCAGTGGACAGGCAGCCTTATAGCGTAAGTTTTATACTAGAATACACACAATAATACCTACATTAATCATTACACCGAATACTATTTATAGAAATAAAATAAAATTATCACTGCCTGAATTTGCCTACATATACATACGTACTACGTAAACTACGTGTACAAACAAACAAAAAACATAAAAATAACGCACCATGTCATTACCATTAAATACTTCACTTATAAAGCACCTCCGATTACAAGTTTTGACAAGAATATAAGTTTAAAAATACAATAATTTTACGTTACTTGCTCATGCATAGAGACTGTTTAGTATAAATTGTGTTACATTTATTTCTTCGTAATTGTTCGAATATGTGGCAGATTATTCTTAATTTAACATGTCGGTTGCGTAAATAAATTATTAAAGAGTTCAAGATAAAACTAAGTATAGTACACCGGAACAAGACAGGCATAAAACAGGTAAAAATGGCGTAATGAAAGGCTTATACCTCATAATGGGTTGAATGAGCTGTGAATGATGATATTAGTTTAAAATAAGAAATCTTCCACACATAAAAAAATATAAAAGCATGCAATTTTTACAAACAGTCACTACACTTACTACCAACACAATAATATTCTTGCACATTTATCATTTTGTGGAAAAACAAACACCTATTGGCTAAATATCGACCGCCGAAATATTTTGTAAACCATTATCTAGTTTGTTTTGTCAGAATTATAAAAAGATTACAGATTTTGAGGGGAGCGTCAAACACACCTAGGTATTTTTTTTTCAATTCGTAAGTCGTTTTGACATCTAACTACTTCATTATTTTTAAAATATCTATCTTAGTACAACGTCTGTATAACTGCTAAAAGTACCTAACTCTAAGGCCGCGTCCTATTTAAAAGCGACCGTGGAGCGAATATGCGAACGCCCGCCGCGCGCGTCGCGTTCATAATAATTTGTCACTTTTTGTTCGGTGAACCTGAACACGTGGTCGCGTATTCGCGCGACGATGGCTTTTAATTAGGACGCGGGGTAATAGCTCTAGTATGCAATGGTTAATGAAATCGTACTTAGCGTTACTTCATAATTATTATAATTATAATTTCTATTTATATATTTATTGCATGGAAAACGATCAATGTTTTAGAATTAATGTTAGCATTAATCTATTGTATACTAGAGCTGTATTATAGTGTATGCAACTGTGTCAGTAGGCTTTGTTTCTCCTACAGTATGAAGGCTTAATTTTTAGCTGCAAATAACCATTTATTTAACTTAATTTTGTTTACGCGACGCTTACCATTTTATATTATTGCGAAATATGTAAGAAAGAGCCCCCGATAGGGCTTTTAACATCTCGTGTTCTAATACTAAAAACTTACTTGGTGAGGAAAATAAGACACCAAAAGGATTAATTTAAATACGTTTCTTTTAGGTACTATGAAAAATAAACAGCAGGCTGTACATAAAATATGTGTGCTGCGTTCATTATGTAAAGCGTATAAGTTTATTTTATAAATGGTAAGCGTTAAGTAAACCTGACGACATTAAATTTTTATATCAAAAAGTTCACATAGACGTCGATTGTCGAAATATAAAAAAAAAATAACATTCTTTTCAAATCAAACTCCAATTCGAGATCACGTTGAAGCCAATCTCCTGACTTCCATGTAGTGCAATATTAAAGCAACAGTGTGATAAATTATTCAGGTCGCCGTTTATACAACTAACATAATAGTTTTTAATTAACAACAATATTATTTATTATTATTTTCCTCGTAAGCTTCACACAAAGCACACTGCGATAGGACACGGTGAGAAAATCTTTTTAAGTACCTAACTAACCACGTGTTTTATGTAGAGTCTACCTCATAATCGCCTTACCGCCCTAAGGGTAAAAGCCACTTCTACGTCATACGATAAGAAGGCCAATCCCGCTTTTAAAAACGTTCAAAATCTAGTCGCAAACTCATTTCAGCGACAGTCAAGGTCAAAAACATGTCAAAAATGTAGGTAAATTAAGAGGTATTTTTGACAGACAGGTTGATATTAGAATGAGAACGTTTTAGATAATTTCAACCTTAGCGAAGTATGAATATACGGGGAATTTCTGTCAAAAGAGCAGTGATGGCCAAATGGTAATAGCCGCGACTTATGAGTTCTAGGTCGTAGGTTCGAACCCAGACAGGCGATTTACTTTGTATAAATTATTTCATCACCTCTGCTCACAAAACGGTGAAGGAAAACATCGTGAGGAAACCGGCATGTCGTAGAACCAAAAATTCAAAGACATGACACCTACCAACCCGCACTGGGTTCACGTGGTAGATTACGGCCCACTCCCTCTCACCGAGAGAAGGCCTGCGTCCCAGCAGTGGGAACATTATAGGCTGATTATGCTTATGGTGTCAAAAGTGGCAAAGTAGTTATGAGGTTGACAATACCTATCTAGCAGGTGTATCTTCCTATAATTAGGTCCTCAGATTATGAAGAGGTGATTGCCGTACCATGTCGTGTCGCATTAAAATTTCGTACATATACATTCACTTACATATTATTATTAATGTCCTTCATCGCATCGCGGACGCTAAGATATTTAATCTTATCATGACCTCATGCCAGGGGAGCTTATCCTATACGCATGCTATGCATGGTTTCCTGCTGTGATCCTTATAAAGGGGCTTTATCCAATTTGTGCAATAGAATATAATCCCTCTGCACTCTTCCATAAAATAAACTTTTGGGGGGTGTTTGTAAATTTTTAACGCTACCAATTTGTCGCCATCTAATGACGTCGTCAGAACAACTAATGTGGTACCCTCAGGAAGGGGTTTAGAACAAATTATAATACAATCAGGGCGTCAACTAAAATAAACTTTTCAACTAAATATACAAAATATTATACACAATTCGTATTACATGTTTTATTGTGCGTAAAATTAAATTTCACCTTTCTTTAACGACGGTTTACTTTTTTAAATTACTAATATCTCATCTGCATTGATATTAGAATTCCTTAATTTCATTAGTTTATGTAAATAATAAAATTGCATTGTGTCCACTCGGGGTGTTATTACACGAAAAAAAAATCAACGTCTCATCGATGCCATTGATCAATATCGAATATCGATCTTTTGTTGTAATAGCTATAAACGAGTGTAGGCTTGAAAAACACTGAATAGCTATCAATCGAATAATTTATTCACCATGGCTTAATTATTTGATCGGACCGTCAACGATTGATCGATCATGTGTCATTTTTACAAGTGATTTGTTGCACTTATGCACACCTAAAATCGATCTGTCGATGCTCGATGGCGAATAGTACGAGTCGGTGTGCGTTGTATAATCCAATTGGCGTTGAAAAATTCGATTGATCGACGCCCACCGCGCAATAACACCTCAATATAATTGTTCTGTTAATATAATAATAATATTTTTTCACTTTAAACTTCTAAATGCATAATATAATAATTTATTCATTGAAATTAATTGATTTATTGATATGGTATATAATTTAAATAGGTACTCGGTATTGTTGATGATTAAAACCCTAAACTAAAATAAAAAGTAGATCTGTGAGTGACTCTATAAGATCATTCTTATTTTGAGAGAATATATGCAAGTATTTTATCAAGTTACGAATTTATGTATCGCGCTTCCAATAGTGCATTTATTACAAGACATTTTTGTAGGCCATAATTGCTACTATTATCAAAAAAAAAAATATAGTAGTCGCCTTACATATATGTAAAAAATCAATAAAATGTTTAACATTGTAGAATAAATCGAAATTTTAAGCGCTGTTAAGACAAATGGAGTAGGGAATACTAACCTGAGACCCTCTACAATTTCCCACGAGATAAAGCTTTTGATAAAAATTTCTTTGCACTTTTAGCGCGATTCATAAAAAAGGAACGGAATGCGACCACGCCCGAGGAGAGTCCTGGCTTGATTCTGGGCCAAGACCGATCCTTTGCTTCTCTGTTTCTATAAACTCCAATACGGCCATATAAATAAACTTGTACTGTGCCTCGTTTTGCACCATTCCAGATCGCTGGTCACGCACCATTTGGACAGTACGGTGGATGTCGATTTCACAGTCGAATCCCTCTTTTCTTATTTGATCTAAGATCATATCAATGACTATAAACGTCCCGGTTCTACCGATGCCTGCCGAACAATGAACGCACACTACCGCCTGTGCGGGAGGATCCGGCCCGGTCATAATCTGTTGTAGTCTATAATTTACATCTAACAATATATTCAGAACCCTGCCCGGCTCCGAAGGGACACCGTGATCTGGCCACGCAGTGAAATGAAAATGATAAATAGTTCTCTTGACGGTGCTTTCTTCCTTTTTCGTAACTACAAAGCGTCTCAACGTATAATCCGGGGTAGATGATTCAGACTCATTGTGAATCGAAAACTTTTTGAAAACTTCGGTTTTATTTAATTCTGGCCAATACCGTTCGCACTTAACCTTGCCACGCTCAATCTCTTTCGTAGTCATAATAATTATGCGAACGTCCTCCTGCCATATCATCGACCAAAATGGATAGACAGTAGTCGACAAACACCCTTGAGTGGCGATGTATAACTTATTATAGACGTGATCTACAATGCCATTTTCAGTTTCTTCTGTCGATTTTGGTATTGTGGTATTAACATAATTCGGATTGGTCCTGAGGACACAGGGCTCGAAAGATGGGATCAATTTCGTACCATTACCTTGGACTTTGACGCTAGCTAATTTTTCTTCGCAAACGATGACACTAGTATGAATGGGTGACAACTTCTCTTTATTCTTTGAGGGCGTACTATCTCTACTCAAGGTGCCGGTGGACCCGTTTTCGTAACTTCCATTACCTGAATCTTGTTCAGAGCCGGGCTCGATCATTTCACATCGGATATAATTAGCGTTTATGTAGTCGGAGCCGGCTGGTGCGTCCGGAGGAATGTCCTTCAGCACCACACGAGTACGATCGAAAGGTATAATATTTTTGTATCTATTTTTTCTTATGTTTTCTGGCTTCGATCCCTCCATTCTGTCGAAAAGTTGTAGATTCTCCATCATTTGCAACGTTTCAAATTCCTCCCAAAACCCTTGCTTGTAAGCCATACTTTCTATCGGACCTTCATTTTCTTTTTGAAGTTGTTTTACTCGAGTGTGGAAATGTCGCACTTGGATACGAGTGGCGTTAAACGGCTGGATCAGTCGCAACACTTCACCTGTGGTTTCGACCATGGGGAAGTTTCGATAATGTTCTATTAGACTGACGAGATCATTAAATTGTTGGCCGCCGCCTACGTCGTACTTGTTATCTTGTCGTCGTATGATGACGTGTGTGACTCGGTCTCGCGTTCTGACCGAAAGGACGAAGTCGCCCGGCTGTCGCTGAGACTCCCGAACTAGAAACGAGCCATTTTTACCGTTTTCCAACATCACCCGCTCTGCTTCTTTCGCGGTGAGTTGTCCGTGGTACCAGCGTTCAGTAGTAGGGTCGGCGCAGTTGAGTGGCGTCTTTAACCTGATGATGTTGCCGTTCTTCTCACGCAGTTGACACTGGTTGTCCATGTAGTATTGAACGAGTTCAGAAAGTGTAGCAAACTTCTCGCCTCCATAAAGGTCCAGGAACTCGCCATTATTTTGTATCTTAATATGCGTCACTTCGTTGCCTCGGCGTACTGACAGAGTGAAATCACCCTTATTGCTCATGCTGGGCCTCGCTAAGAAGTAACCATCGTGCCCACACTCCATGAGAATCCTTTCCGCGTCCACCCCGGATAGTGTAGGGTGGAACCATCTTCGTGTAATCATCTTAATTCTATTAAAAGCACCACTTCGATACTTACAATACTCTAAATTAGTGTGTGTTTGTCTTGATTCCTAGTTTTTCTCTGTACATCCTCATTTCTCATCTGAAAGTAAAGATAAATAAAAGTTATAAGTATGAATAGTGCAAAATACCCAAACTATGGAATTTCATTGCTGCTTGTGAATAGTGTTCTCGATGCATCATTAAGTACTAGGCTACTCGAACCAACATAATCGCTACTCAATGTTTTCATAAATAAAATTATTAATTCAATTTTAAATAAATAATACTCCATATAATTTAGAATCAGTGTTAATCCTAACTAATATTATAAATGCGAAAATGAGTTTGTTTGTTTGTTACGCTTTTACGCTAAAACGGCTGAACGGATTTGGATGAAATTTGGCACATGGGTAGACCATGGCCTGAATTAGGACATAGGATACTTTTTATCCCGATATTCCTACGGGATCGAGACTTATGCGGGTGAAACCGCGGGGCACAGCTTGGACAAAATATAAATAGGGAAAAATATTGTGAAAATAATAGATCCCTAATATGGCTTGCTCATGCATGTGTTTCATTGCATTTGAGTTTTATTTGCATGTCAAAGGTTTAATTATCATGTATATACATATAAATGTTGTATACAAAATATTGTAAAACACTATAAAATAGTAATGGTGGAGTTTCTTGCCCATTCTTCTCCATACAAAACTATCATTTGGAAGGTGCAACTAGAATTAATTCAATTTTCTTGTAAATTTTGACATTCAAAAGAATCAAAAGTGCCTTTTAGAAATAAATTATTTGACTTTGACTTTATAAGGGCAAAAACGTAGTTGTGAAACAGGAATTTTCAAATTTGTATAAAAATAACCTACACTGAACTGCAACAGGAGTCTTACTGCGGCACTCAGAGATTACACTTAGTATTAATTATTTATTAAGTACCTTTAATAAAAAAAATATGACTAATTGAGAACATTACAGTTTTGTTGACATTTGCTTTGATATGGTGGCCAATTAAAGTGAATGATTGATATTCTGACATGAGGTCTCCGAGTGCAGCGGTCAGATTATTAATCCTTACAAAAATATTTGCTTTTCGGTTCTCCTATATTGGTATCACATGATGAGGCTTTAAATGCAGCCTCTTTTAATTAATTATTAATCTATTGTGGCCACCTGTTACTTGTGAAGTGGGTATTGAAGGGCGACTATGCTTCCTAACAATGCATGACGTAGTAGCTACACTCCTTTGTAAGTGTATTGTTTTATGCAAATAAGTAGTTTGTGCATCGTTTTATACCTAAATGTGTTTATATTATTCATCATCAACTAACCATATTAAATCTAGTTTCTTGTCTTTAGGACCTCGTACTTTATTAGTAACATTTTTTATATTATGTTTCATTAATATTATATTAATTGAAATTACCTATTTTATTTATTGGCTGATTAAGTTTTATTTTTAATTACCTACTTTGCTTTTACAGTAAAAGTTTATAAATACAACTAGCTTTTGCCCGCGACTTCACCCACATGGTCAGAAATTATTCCATGGCAACATACTACCGCGATAAAAAGTATCCTATGTAAGGACATAGGATACTTTTTATCCATTTATATGATATTTTTTTGAGGTTCCAGGTCATGGTCTACCCATGTGCCAAATTTCATCCAAATCTGTTCAGCCGTTTTAGGATGAAAGTGTAACAAATAAACAATTGATCTTATGTATTAGTTAGGATAGTCATGATGTTTGGACATTCATTTATGTGCTACATTGTCCATTAGAAAAACCTATAGCTTTGTAGAGTGGTGTCTCCATGAATCATACCATGACTGTCTTTGCCCAAAACTCAATGTACCATTAAGGACCAACTACTGAATTATAATTTATAATATTTAGTTACAATTCTATGACTGTAGAAGGAAAATGGATTGTTCCGGATGTTACGATGTTTATACCACTTTTTTACAACACATTATAAATGTTTTATCCTTATTTACTATACATAATCCACACTTGTGTTTAGGGAGGATAGGGTTTCTTAATTAATAGGCTTCAGGTCTAGTTTAAATCACCAACCTTGTGGTATTTTGTTCACAGTTGTTATTTTTTTATAAATAGTTTTTATTTTTTCTTATATTTATTAGTTTCCATGCAGTCTAACTCACAATACCAGAAATCGAAAGAGGAACCATAAGTAAATAACAACTGATCATAAAGTTAATTTTTGTAGTTGTCATATTTCATTTAGTCTCGGGGTTACAAGGGGGACAACTGATTGGCTGTCTTTATAACTGAATATGAGAATTTAAAATATAGTCTAACTTAGCAGACGTTTGTGTACGAATCAATCTTTCATTGTCCTTACTGAAGAGTATGGTTCAAAAATATAATAAAACCCGATCATTATTGGCAGTCATGAAGCAAATTATAGTAATCATATATCAGTTATATTGTTTCTTCATATTCAAAGTTTATAACAGGAAGTTTGCCTGACCGTGGGAAACATAAAGACTGTGTAGTTGTTACATTCAAGGTGCAATACCAATAGCTCTTAACACTCAGTATGTAATACTACATTACTTTGTAAGATTTAAGAGACAAATTGTAAAGTTTACATGTATAATATGACATCATCCTACCATTGAGATGTGAATTCAAAAAGCAAATAATGCACTAATAACAGAGACAGTACCTTTTCAAGAGGATACATGAACTTGAGTTTCAAATTAATCATTTTATCGTGACAGTCACGAATATTGCGGGAAACACAGCGTACTATTGCTAGTTATATTGGAACCACATACATTATACATTCACTATATTGAAGTATGTATTGTTATATGTACGGAACGAATGCACAAAGCCACAAAGGTACACCCTAGAGAACATGGTTGTACAAGTCTAGTACTACTTCTGTACAATAATCTTATAGTATGACAAAACACTCACCTCAAAAAGGCACCCTATTTTCTTAAAGTGAACGATATCCCTCAAAATAGGAATTATATGTACCGAAGTGCTGTTGCTATGCTGACACTAGATTTTTTTTAAACACTGTTTTCAAGGGCGTCTGAACACACTGACTTACACATGTAAACTATTAACTAAATAAATTGTTAAACTTAAAAATTAACGCTATGTTGTATTGGTAAACGAAACCAATAGTTGAAAAAAAAATTATTTCACACAAAAAGAAAGCAGAAAATGAACTCCGTGCCCGAGTTACCTGCAGAAATGTCAGTTTAACTTTTTTTATTAGTGTTGCCAGAAGTAATAAATGGAATAGAATAAGTTTACACAAAGTGAGAAAAAATAACAGCTGTTTCGGATACTGACTGTGGAGGTTTCATGGTTGTATGATGATATCTTTGCTTGAACAAGAACCTAGAGTCCACGCCACCACAGAAGTCTAGAAAATAGTGGACCTACATTTTTTAACATCAACTTCAAGACCCAGATTACCACTCGCCATCCGGCTGCCTCTCCGATTAAATTTTACGTGCCATTGCTTTAACTAAATGACACACCAATTTCCAAACATAAATCAATAGAAATCGTCTAATCGGCAACGTTCTATCGGTGAAAAAATGAAAAGTGAATTGTTCTGTCGGCGAATCGTTTATCGTTGAAACGTTCTATCGGTGAAACAACGAAAAGTGAATTGTTCTGTCGGCTAGTTCATCGGAGAAATTAATGTCGGAGAACTGCTTCAGAATCAGAAAATTGGGGCATTCTGATTCCTGACTGGGATACTAGGTTTAGGCTGCCAGTTCATTGACGCGGAGCGAGGAAGTAATGCGGAGCGGAGTTGCGGACTGTGTTCATTGATGCGGAGTGACGTAGTGCGGTGCGGAGTTGCGGACTATGTGGAGGTAGGTCTAGTCACACGACGAGTAATTTAAGCCGGCTGCAATACGTCGCGGCCGGTTTCTTTCGCTTCCCCGCTCCGCTTTCCGAATAGGTATTATTTTTTTAACTAGTTCGCAAATCCCTGTCCACTGAAGCGGAGCGTATTATGCAATTCCATTGGTTAATATTAGCACAGCTCCGCTCCGTTCCTCTCCTCTCCGCTTCAGTGGACAGTGAGCTTTAAGCTGTCATTGTGATTTTAGTAACTAAAATGTATGAGGCTATGAGCGAGCGAAGCGAACTCGAAAATTGGCGCGCTCTGACTCCCTGCCATAGATAGGTTAAATTATGTGTGAATTTACTAAATGAATGCCAGAGCTTGATAATTAGACCACGCCTGTACCCTAATTACGTAATACACGATCAATCAGAATTTGAATCGTTTTGAAACAGATTGCGAATCCATTGCATCACAAGTTCGAAAAAAAACTGCTCAACAACGTAAATAACGCAATGAATATTGTTGAACTGTCAAAATGAAACGGATTAGTCGGAATCGTTTACGAAAATTGCGTAATTAGATAGCTGGGCTGTCTCCTACTGCCCAGCTTAGGGGCCCCTTTGGCCGCCTGTCCACTGGCGCGGAGAGGAGAGGAGCGGAGATGTGCCAATATTAATCAATAGAATCTAAACTCCGCTGCAGAGGTCCGATTCTATTGGTTAAATATTGGCACATCTCCGCTCCTCTCCGCTCCAGTGGACAGGCAGCCTTAACATTGATACGGATGATCTGATACTGCGGTAGTACACCCATCCACAGAGCATGTAACTTTACAGTTACACCCATCCATACCTAGATTATACGCAGAAAGCTACACTACCGATGCGACCTAGGCGATGTGAGTAACGAGGAGTAACGTGGCAACACCCATAGATAATCAAATCAAGCTAGCTACAGCTCTTGTACGACACGAAAAGGCACCTTTCATGTCTGTTAGGTGAGTGTAAATCATAGTTGCGAAGTTCATTACCGCTATATACGTTACTGCGAAACTTTACTATCGCGACGTTCGTTGTAGCGGAAGTTCTTTACTGCGATGTACGTTACTGCGAAAGTTTATCATTGCGACGTACGTTGTCGCGAAAGTTCTTTACTGCGATGATTGCAGTTTCGATAACACGCTATTGCGATGTAGGTCATACACACACTCCCGCATACATAAGTATTTATAGAGTGACGTCCCTCCAACGCTACACTACGCTCAGATGGTTTTTTTTTTCATACACAAACAACATACAAGTTTTACGAGCCTACTAATTTAATAATAAATTCAACTTTTTCATATATTCCAAACAGAGACTAAAGCAGAACTAATTCATAATAAGCTCAAAATACACACAAAGCGTGTGCGTGAATGTAACGAACCAGTATCAGTAACCCTCCTACTGTGTTATCGAAACAACCATCGCAGTAGGTAAAGAACTTTCGCGACAACGTACGTCTTCGCAGTAACGTTCATCGCAGTAAAGAACTTTCGCTACAACGAACGTCGCGATAATAAACTTTCGCAGTAACGTACATCGCGGTAATGATCTTCGGAACTATGATTTACACTCCTGTTAGGTGTATCTGTATCATATCCGCTTTTTGTTGCTGTGTGGAGTGGGACTACAAACTATAGTATTGTATTAGTACCTTGATTAATAATAAATATATTTGCACAACTATTTATTTACTCATAATTTCATTTCTCGTTTGGAACAGAAGTAGATTTCATTTTACCGAAGTAGCTTGACAACACTTTTTTCATGGCGAGACGTTTGCTCGGATTCGAACATTCACCTTGCTGATTTGATGTCTTGTTCCAGTGTTCAAAACTTTGACGCCTGAATATTTTTCCTAAAGATTGCCACTTTTGTTCTGGACTTATTTCCTTATCCTCGAAATGTTCTTGGCTTCCAGACGGCCGATCACCCTGGAAAATAAGAAGTTAATGAAGGTGCTGATTCTTTTTAGGTAATGTTTACTTAAGTTCATTATCAATCACTTACATCATTAGATTTTGTTGAACGAAGCTGATTGCGAAAGAAATTAGATATAGATTTCTTCCAAGTTTTGGGGTTTTTGTAGGAGTTTAATTCTAAGGTTTCCGTTTCCGTACCTTCGGCTGGTATCTTTTTACTTTTCTTTGTGCACGTTTCATCGTCTTCTTTTGGTATTGTTTCATTTTGCACGAGATAAGCTTCGGGACACAGCATAATGATTTATTTTTATCAAAAATCCTTTGCAGTTTTCACTATAAAGTATTCAAAATTATTTTTAATTTACGAGTGTCATGTCAAATCGTCATTTGTTTAAAAAAATTACAATAAAGTTTGAAAAAAGAATATTTTTTGCGTAGTATTAAGCCGTGTCCCCACTAGGGGCGGCTCCGTGAAGCCAAGCCGCGCGGCCCAGCATCGTGATTTTTTAACGTACACACTCACAGGCCTCGGCCGCGTGGCGTGGGCTTACGGAGCCTCGCGGCCCTTGTGGGGACATGGCTTTACACTCTTTTCCATACCCATGCCCATGTATTGGTTTCAAAGGACCAAGTAAACTGCCCGGCCCCGTGCCCATGTATTGGTTTCAAAGGACCAAGTAAACTGCCCGGCCACGACTACGGCCAAGTATTCAAGTGTATCTCGCATCGCATTCGCGCATTTGACTGGAACTCGAAGTCAAAGTCAAATTATTCAGTTCAAATATGGTAGAAGACACTTTTGGACTTCAAAATTTACAAGAAAATTGAATTGATTCTAGTTGCCCCTTCCAAAAGTGCAAGAAACTTATGTTACAACATTTTGTATACATTATTAATTATTTAATTTATTATACTATTGGAAGACTCCATGGGGTATGCGTGCTCGAAATATTGTGTTATTTACTATGAATTTAAAACGATCACGACTACGAGGGGGTTGTGGTCTAGCCACATAGTGCGAGTGTATGGTTAGTAATTTAACAGATGTCGCTTGATGATGTACGTGTCTGACGTTTTCTGTCACTTTACTTCTGTCGGTGTCAAGAGGTAAAACAGTTTATCTTTCATTCTATTCTACTTGATAACTTTATAATCTCAATACACATTTGCTTATCCAAATCACTTTAGACATTGGCAGAATAGTCGACATCGGCTTTACTTGCAACTCAATAAAAAAAAAATAAAAAAAACAATTTCAAGTACGTACTAATTCCATGGGTTTTAACCCAATATTCTCTCAAGAAAAGTATTGAATTTTTGAATTTGACATTATGCCTCCGTGCCGATTCTCTTGTACACCGAACTAAACTAACTAAATTATCATTTCCGTCAGTTGTTCATTCTCATGACAGTACTAAAAAAACACACTGAACTTCCCTTGGATCACGATTTACTAACACAAAATAGACGATCAACAAATGTCTGTTCAATCATCCGTTATAACACTAGTTTCTCCCAAAAGTTTTTCTGTTTTCTTGGCACTTTTCTTTATAATTCAATTAATAACAAAATGTCTATCTACACTTATACAAAAGCTATTTGTAAAAGAAAATTACGTCTTTGGCTATTAAATCTAGACTACAGTTTTTTTTTTTTTTTTTTTAACTAGGGCATCTCGTAGCTGGCCTCTGAGGCCATGACTACTTAACCGGTCATTCCTGCGGCTGCCTTAAGCTCCTAAAAACTTAAAGCCTCCAGCCAGGGGCATAAACTAAAGCTAATTACAAACTAGGCGAACGCTCGCTAAGGGCACCCCCTGTGGGGTACGAACCTCGGCTTAGGGCGTTCGCTAACGGGAGGACAGCAAGAGGGACAGGCTGGATCAAATTTAAATCATTATTATTAATCGGGGAATTTAAAGCTACAGGCTCAGCAACAACGCGGGCTGGCGCATCGTTATCGAGCAAGGGTCAGGGGGGAGTATCATTTACTCGGGTGGGACGCGATCGCGGACCTCTACGGTGAGGTCGGAAAGTGTGTCGGTTTGTGCGTGTTTTAACTGTACTGGTCTCCCTACTGCTCTCCTGGAGGAGAGTTGTGGGATCGTCTGGATCTAAAAGAATCTGCCTAGGGCGGCGGTTCGAGCTAATCTGACTGGGGACATAACTAGCCGCCTCGACAACCAGAGGGTTGCGGTGAGTGACGGCCCTATCAAAGTAACGCTTGGAGTTGCGTTTGAGAAACTGATGAATAGTAGGGAGTCTGAGATCGAGATGGAGATTGATATTCCTGACATACCATGGGGCCCCGGTGGCCTTGCGGAGGAATCGATTTTGGAGGGTTTGCAACCGATGGATATGATGGGATTTCGCGTGTGCAAAGACGGCTCCCGCATAGGTCATGATAGGGCGGATACACGCCGTATAAGTGCGCAATTTGCACTTGAGCGACATTTTACTCTTTCCATTGAGGATGGAATGGAGTCTACCTAAAGCGAACGAGGCTCGCGAACGCGCCTGCTTAATATGCTCTCCGAATGAGAGATGCTGATCTAGAACGACACCTAAATATTTGGCTCGCTTCTCCCAAGGGATAGGCTTGCCGAACATGGTGATTGGACGGGGGAGTGGAGTTTTCCACCTTGAGCGCTTTCTCACAAAGAGAACCGCTTGGCTTTTATCAGGGTTAACCTCTATCCGCCACTTTCTAAACCAAGCGCCGAGCTTGTCGACTTCGGTCTGAAGAGTGCGGCGTATCGAGTCAGTGCCTGCTCCCTTGTAGTAGATGGCCGTATCGTCTGCGAACAGAGCCAACTGCGCCTTTCTACTCTTTGGGATATCGCTGGTGAATAGGGTGAATATGAGGGGAGAGATCACGGAGCCCTGAGGGACTCCGGCGCGAATTGAACGGGGGGAGGAGAGAGCTCCTTCGATTCGATAGCGGAAGGTGCGGTTCGACAAAAAGTCCCGTAAGATGAGCACGAGACGATCCGGCACACCGAGTTTGTAAAGCTTATACAATAAGCCGTTGTGCCAGACTTTGTCGAACGCTTTCGCAATATCGAAAAATACCCCGCCGGTCATCAAACTGCGTTGGAAGCCAGCGCTTATGTGTTCGACAATCCGGTGGGCCTGATGCACGCTAGAGAGCTGCGATCTAAACCCAAACTGTTCGTTGGGGATGAGGCCCTTGGACTCGGCATAGTCTCTGAGGCGCTTATAAATAAGCCTCTCATAGATTTTTGCCATGACCTTGAGCAAACTAATGGGACGGTAACTAGAGGGGTCGGTTTTTGGCTTGCCAGGCTTGGGGATACCTATAACTATGGCCTCTTTCCACGCTTGTGGGAAGATATTATTACTAAGGGCAGCATTGAAGATGGTGCACAATAGCAGTATCAGGTGAGTGGGAAAAAGTTGGACCACCCTATTGGTGATTCCATCTGAACCGGGGTAGACTACAGTGCCACTGAAAACTTATTAAAACCAATCTCTTAACACCCACACATTTACACTCACACACCTACACTTAAAAACATTCAATACACACAACATTTCCACATTTTCATTCTTCATTTTTTATTATGCTCATTATAATTTTATTTTCTTATTCAGATACCTAACTATGCATTATTAAATAATAATGTAGGTACATAATGTACCTACATAATTTCTATATATCTTAAAATTTTATGTTCAAAACTTGCTTTTCTTTGATTTTCTTTTCTTTTCTTTCTTTGATTTTGTTTTAATTTTGTTAGGTTTTTCATAATGTTGATATATGTTTGTAAATTAACATGTCCTGTATAAGAGAGCCGGGTGATCTGTAACTCAGGATCTTCCTACCTCAGACACCTTTCTCTATATAGTGTATTTTTATTAACCAGTGCCTGTAACAATATGATGAGATAAATAAAGATTTATGATTATGATTATGATTATTTAGAGTTTTTTTTGTCAGATTCTTATAGCCTTTAGCCTCTAGAATTTTAGTGATAATTTAGTTAGTTTAGTTCGGTGACGACTATAAGTCAAGACAATCGCGTGACGTCTATAACTGTGCGTTTGCACTGGCGAAACATCACGACAAAACATGTTGAAATCTCTAGTTAATGTCAAAGATTGTATGGAAAATTGACAGAAAATAGAGATCCCAACATGTTTTGTTAGGAATGTTTCGCCAGTGCAAACACACAGTTAGTGATACTTGTTTGCTCTACGAATTTTTTTAGAGCCGGAGGCGCGCCGGGGGGCAGCGTCGACGTTTTTTATATGGAATTTTTCACTTTTTGTATGGAAAATATGAAAAATTATTACCAACATGTTGAGTTGTAGAGGTTTAAGGGTTTAATTAAGCTTTTAAAGGGGGTCGAAAATTTCATTATTTTTGCGATAGAACGTACAATTTTTGAAATATAAGCAAAAGAAAAAAAAATACAGTACTGTTTGAAGTCGAAGTGTTCGTGTGAATTTTAGTTCATGCCAACTAATTATATTCCACACGTTTTTAATCGCGTTTAAAAATAGTCAATTTCGTTGGATATACCAAATTTTTTGGTGAAAAATGTCAAATTCAGAATCGCAGAATTGCCATTTTCACTAAACTAATAACTCAGTGCAATCTTAGTGCTGTCAAACTAAAATATAGTTAAGTTGTGTCACTTTAGTCTATTTCAGAATGGGAAATCCTCGTTTGACAGGACTAAACTAAATTTTGGTGATTTTTTAGTCTAGTTTAGAGGCATTTGTGACAAGAGAATCGGCACCAATGACCGGTCATGTGCTTCTCGCATCCAGCAGATGCCCGCGACCTTCACCAGGTCATCAGTCCATCAAGTTCAGTTTATCTCTATTGAATTTAAAATAATATTATTAGTAACTATCAACTTTTCCGCGTAAAGAAATATGTCAGAACTGTTAATGTCAGCCTACTTCTACGTGGCGCCGCCGTCGCCCGGTGGAAATTAATCCTAGATGCCATCTCATAAGGAAGGTATACGAAATAATATTCTTTGCAAACTAATCTAAAACGGGTGATAGACGTGCGAGCAAGTACGCGGTCTTATGGCTCGGCGACCTTACTCGCTCGTGTGTCACGGTCACCCTAAGTACGCACACTTTAAAACCGCCGCTGAGTAAGATCGCCGGGCGATCCAACAGGTTAGAAATTATGCTCGTAGCCCGTCTTGGTTCGTAGTTTCTTAGGTCTGTCATCGCCGCGAGTCGCGAGCCAGCATTTTGTTTCATTTGTGTAATTTTTGTTTAGTTTGTTTCAGAAAAGTCGAAAACATCGCGATGCAGTGTGAGAAATCTTCACGTGTGTCACCGACGGCGAGCCAAGTAAAGATGGCGAAAACCGCGGTCTTTAAGTACGCCTGTCTTGAATCAAGACCATCATCCATCACTCATCAATCAGCCATTGTGTATGTATCTTTATCCATTTTGTTAACTATTCATTATATACTCTGTAGAAAAATATTTTATCTGTGGGTGAAAAGGATTGAGAAAGGAGGCAATGCGCCTCAGAGTAATAACATAACATGCGCCATGCCTCAGAGTAATAACTTAGTCAGAGTAATAACTAACTTAGTTATTACTCTGACCGCCATGCTCAGCGCCATGCCGCCGTAGCTACTTAGTATGTGCGCCGTAGTGCCGTAACTTAAAAAAAAAAAAATTGTAGTCTGTGGCTGGCGTAAGGCGGGAAATTCAGAAGTTAACCATCAAATTTTTGATGAGTCCAAAGTTTTAGACTGTTTTATTTTTCGTATTTTATATTTATAAGGATAAACTCAGCTGATAATGTCTGCAACAGCTACTTTTACGTCACAGGTAAGTATATCTACGGTTCAATAAGTATTATTGACGTTTATTTTAGTATAAAATTTTTGCAGTTGATAACTTATATGGCGCTTTGTTTTATAATTATATCGTTTATGGTCTGTGAAACTGAAAACGAAATAGTTATAATTATAAGTATAGTGGTGGAATAACCTGGCAAACTAGGCACGTGCCTAGGGGCGCGAGGTTACAACGAGGCGCGCGCGCGGAAGTTTAAAAAAAATACATTCAATTAATTGTGTAAGTAAGTATGTAAGTACCTACTTAGGTATACAATTTAAAATATTCTATAGAGATGTAGAGCTTCCGAAGCGTGCTCCGCCTTTAGGCTGCCTGTCCACTGGAGCGGAGAGGAGAGGAGAGGAGCGGAGATGTGCCAAAATTAACCAATAGAATCGCACCTCTGGAGCGGAGTTTTGATTCTATTGGTTAATATTGACACATCTCCGCTCCTCCTCTCCTCTCCGCTCCGGTGGACAGGCAGCCTTACACTTTTCCTGGCCTACCTAATTATCCCTAGTAATATAACACTGAGGGCTTAGTGCGAGTTTCAAATCCGCCCCTAAGGCTACCCACCGACCCATTTTACCATCTCGATCAAACGCATCGCCCGCTTATGGCGCTCCGATTGGCAGCCGGCCGGCCTTCACCGGTGAAGGTCCAATCGGAACGCCAAACGCGCTCGATGCGTTTGATCGAGATGGTAAAATGAAACTTGCACTAGGCCCTCACAACCGATTGTGATGAAACTTGGTATGTATGTAGATAGTTGGAGACCCAGATTTACATATTTTATCTTGAACATGGGCGCCGGGAGCGGGATGCAAGAGGATACTTGCACCTAGGCTTCAAAATAAAATATAGTCGTAAAAATATTCAGAACTTCTCCAAAAATGCCTAACACAATACATATAGAGAACTTAACTTAATCCAATAACGATTTGAAAGTCGGTCAAAAAGTTTATAATTTCAATGTTCTTCCAAACAGGCTGTTGCAGAATGGGTAAGGTTATTTCCACGACAGGCAACAGAAACGTACACAAGTTCCGTTACATTTATGAAACAGTTGACGGTTGTCGCCGTCAGTACCATAACATATTTGAAGAACGTTTTCCCTGAAGAGAGCTACACTGTCGAGAACTTCGGCGGTATAAAGTTAAGGGTACTGAAGAAGAAATGTAGGCATGAGCTAGCCCATTTTGTTAGCACGGCACTGACTCAGGCTTTTGAGGCGTTTGATAAGAAATATGTAAGTTGTTGAATTTATAAGTAGGTGTAGTACCTACCTAATTTGAAGTAAAACTATAGAAACTAACTTCCTTTGCACAAAATGGACATCATCATCATCATCAGCCTATTAATGTTCCCACTGCTGGGACACAGGCCTCCTCTCTGTGAGAGGGAGTGGGCTGTAATCTACCACGCGGGCCCAGTGCGGGTTGGTAGATGTCACATGTCTTCGAATTCACATACCACCACCACATGGACTGGACATGGAATGGACATACCACCGCATAAATTCTAATAAGTATTATAAGGCCGCGCGCACTTTGGAGGCGTTTTCGTACGAATTTCTCTCGTGTGTGCACGTACGAACACGCACAAACGATCCCGACCTTCCAATTACAAAGGGAGACGGGAGTGCGCAGACTGGGTGCGACTTAGTCGTACGTATACGTACGTATAGTTCTGACGACTGAAAACAATCCGAACTTGTTGGGATTTTTCGTGCGTTCAATGCGTTATCACCAGAACACTACCTACTTATTTGAAGGAGAAAAACGTAACCAGTGTGCGCACTCAATTCGTACGACTATGGTCGTACGTGTTAGCACGAGTGAAATTCGTACGAAAACGCATCCGAAGTGCGGGTAGATACATAATTATCTACCCGCACTTTGGTCATACATTATGTAGGTAGGTACTGATTTTTATTAATGAAGGTATAATTAGTAGGTACCTATGTAGCGGTTAGACCGCCACATACAAAAACTACGAAACAAAAAAGACATGACGTCACACAATTCCTACATCTCGCAGTTAGAGTTTACAGAGCGAATAACATAGATAAGACTATCCGAAATCAACATATGGGCAGTTGCCCGCCAGACATAGTACCCGTCTGGTTGGAGGATCCTCCCTTTTCTATGGTGGATGAGTGAACTTTACACCCTGTTCCTCATACCCCTAAACCTACATAGGTATTTCTTATGGGTTTGCGGTTTGCCAAACTAGTTTCGACTTCGAATGGATAGCGCCATGACCATGAGCATTGACCATTGACAATCACGAGCCCAATTGATGCTGCAGTTTTGCAAACCATGTGTATTTCGAAGTCATCTTTATTTCCAGCTCCACCAACTTGTAATATGTTTCTACGACGGTGAGTGCAAAGTTGAGAACTTAGTGGAATACCATATCTTCGAATACTTGTACAGCCCCGATGGAGTGACCATGAACGTGCACTCTAAAGCTCGGGACAGCGCCAAGAGTTCCACGAGATATGCCTTCGACAATGTTAGAGAGAGGACTCTCCATCTGATTAGGGCCTGTGTGGTCATCATGCAGGCTTGTCAGAACGATATGCCGGAGTCATATGATGTCAGCTTGCGTTTGTATTATAATGAAGGTGAGACTATCTTTGTTTCGGCCATGCTGAAATCGCGGAAAAAAATTTTTTGTTCTCTATATTTTGACGAGATATACGAATATAAATGTAGGGAAAAGCTGATTTTTTTTTTCGCGATTTCAGCGTTGGCCCATAGTAAAAGTTGTTCATAATGATGAGTACAATGACTCAATATAGTTTCCTAAGTTTAGTCCAGCAGCCTAATTACGTAATGCACGATCAATAATAAATTGAAATGAATTGAAACAGATGGCTAGTCCATTGCTTCATAAGTTCGAAAAAAAAAATCTGCTCATGTTCTATTTATGCATAATATAGTGCACTACGTAATTAGGGTACGGGATATCTATAAGGCTGCCTGTCCACTGGAGCGGAGAGGAGAAAAGAGGAGCGGAGATGTGTCAATATTAACCAATAGAATCTTGACTCCGCCCCTGAGTTTAGATCAGTGATCCTAAGTCAAGATTCTATTGGTTAATATTGGCACATCTCCGCTCCTCTTTTCTCATCTCCGCTCCAGTGGACAGGCAGCCTTACAGGACGTTATGTAACTAGGAGTGCATTTAAATTACAGATGCACCTGAAGGATATCAGGCGCCAGGGTTTCTCAGTACCACTGAGGACCAGGATCACTTGGAGCCCACTTTACCAGAAACCGTCAAGTTGGGATGGGTGGAAACTCCTTACCATAGGATGACAGCTCGCACGTATATCAGGGAGAGTATGGGGTCCAGCAATGATGCTATCGTGAGTTTATAAAGTAAAGTATATAATACAAGGTGGTGACGACAATACAACAAAAAATTAAACGGCGTGTTCATAATGACGTTCCCATTCTGTATACAAAAATTTAATTGAATATATTCAATAGTTTAGTCATTATAGCTCGGCAAAATCCATAGTCGGCTCGGGCTATTTATTCCGTTTATCCACCCTAAGGTGGATATTCTGAAATGTATGCCCGAGAATTCACCCAAGGCCTAGTTGGATAAACGGAATTTATAGGCTTAGGGTGGATATGTTACAGCTAAAGGTGGGTGTGAACATAAACGATTTGCCGGCTTAACTTAGGTTTATCTTCGAGGAGGTGTTAATGTTAGTTTCTTCTATCTTTAGCCGGCTAAACTTAAGTGTAACTGGAGGCCCTTGGATAAAAATGTAGAAGGAAATGAAAAAGGAAACAATGTAATAATGTTTACTATTTTGACACGAAAACTTTTATTTAAATACTTTTTACAAAAAAAGAACAACCGACTTCCAAAAAAGACACTACAAAGTCAAAAATAACTTTAATTTTGGAAGTCGGTGCATTTGGTTTTGAACTTTCGTTTTTTGCCACCGACTTCCGAAATTAAAGTTATTTTTGACTTTGTAGTGTCTTTTTTGGAAGTCGGTTGTTTCTTTTTTTGTAAAAAGTTTTTATTTTGCACTTTTTAGTTGTGGTACCTATCCCATACAAATTCGAATACCACTAACCTGCTAAGTAAGTAACAGTGATTGGAAGTATCATTATATCATCCATATAAACGAAGTGGGTAAAATACGTATTATTGAAGCTAACTCAAAAACTATCCAAATAAAGTTAATAAAATTTATTGGGACCACCTCGGGAGCATACCCTTTCAAACAAAAAAACAATTTTCAAAATCGGTCCACAACTGTCGGAGATATCGCGTAACAAACATACAAAAAAAAAAAAAAAAAAAACTTAATACAGACGAATTGAGAACCTCCTCCTTTTGGAAGTCGGTTAAAAATAATCACTCTCATTCATTACACATACTTTAATGTACCTATGTAAATATTCAAAATTACAATTATTACAATTACAAAAAACAATATCTACCTAATCAATAAAATAAAATAATAAGGAACCATTTGTTCATAACAGATACTTCTGTAGGTATTAAACTACAAAACAAAACTTCTTCAGTGTTAGTTACTTAAAACTCGTGTGGTCACAGTTCTAACCTAACCTAACCTACCCGTTTCGAATTTGACAAAATGTTTATTATCTAAACAAGAAAACCTAAAAATAAACCTAATCTGCCACGCATGCTTGCTTTGCAAAAGAGGAAATCTAGCACACGGCGGCCGCAGCCGCGGCACGCTCGCTACGCTCGCTCGCCTTCGCGCGTTGTGTGCTCACAGTTCTAACCTAACCTACCCGTTTCGAATTTGACAAACTGTTTATTGTCTAAACAAGAAAACCTAAAAATAAACCTAATCTGCCATGCATGCATGCTTTGCAAAAGAGGAAATCTAGCACTCGGCGGCCGCTGCCGCGGCACGCTCCCCACCGCCCCCTCAAGCCCTCCGCCGGCCCGGCGCGTCCATCGAATACATTTCTAGCCGTTTCGTTTCGGTTAATGTGCACATTAGCCGGCTAAAGATGGAATATCACGACGCAAACTAACATGATATCGAACTTTAGCTGCTTCTCGAAGATAAACCTAAGTTTAGCTGGCTAATCTTAAGTTTATGTTCACACACACCCACCTTTAGCCGTTACATATTAAGTACATTTAATTTGTTTGAAAAACTCATTTTTTTATTTCGAAGCTAGGATTTATTTGACAGTTCCAAAATACTCTTACTCTTAAGCATTAGTAGTGCCAGTATTTTAATTTTTTGTTGTATGGTAGTCTCCACATTGTATACGGCGTGTGTGTATGACCAGCACCCTAATTACGTAATGCACGATCAATTTTAAATTGAAACCAATTGAAAAAAATTGCCAGTTTCATAAGTTCGACAAAAAAAATTGAGCAGTTTTTTTTTGTCGAACATGTGAAGCAATGGACTGGCAATCTTTTTCAATTGATTTCAATTTAAAATTGATCGTGCATTGCGTAATTGTGGGGCTGATGTATGAACGTAAACGAAACAAAACGACTATGTAAGGATCGTAATTCGTAGCATTCGTAGAGCGGAATTCGGAGCAGAATTCGTAGCAGCGTTCTGTAGTTTCTGCCTACCCCCATGTGAAGAAGCCGAGAGTTTCAAGTAAAATACTTTCTAGTTCAGTCATCATTTATATGAGAGATCTTTAAAATAGTCATCCAACGAAAAAAAAACATGCGAGGCAGTCTTTGGGGACTGCGATAGAACTGAAAACTAAGTAACGCCATCTAACGAAAATGTCAGGAATTTGTGGCTTGCTGTCAGTACAAGAATGAAAGCGATAACTTTTTTATATTGTGGTTTTTAGACTATGACTGTTCTGAAAGTTTATTGAAAAAAAAAAAAAATTTTTTTGCAGCCATCACAAAATGCACCGAAGATGACGCAAAACGATCAAGACGATTTCGAGGGCAGTAAGTTTAGCAATTCCTTGCTATTCAAAATAATTTATTTGCTTTATATGCAGTAATACAAGGACCGTACCTAAATAAATATTTTCGAGCAATGACAGATTTCGCCATTTTTTGCATTGTACCTACTTTAATATCTAAAAGTAAGGTGCAATTTAAATAAACAATGACCTACCTACAATAATTATTGCCCTAACATTTAAGACACAATTGTAAAATATTATCCTTTCTTTTTACCTACTTCTTTAGGTTCAGCTATGAAAAGTACATCGGACGCCAGTGAGATGCGAATACAGTGTCCGTGCAATAAGTTCGATGTGGACGACATTACGCACGCCCTTCTGACTTGCCAGTTAGTATTATTTTATTATTCATAAAAAAATAATTTAAGCTTTTTATTTTTAACTGCTTCGAGTAGTAGAGGTCTTAAGTAGATACGGCTAATAATGCGAGATATTTCCATGTTCAATTTCCTGATTGGTCCAAGATGCCGGGAAAACAAAAAAATATTAGTTAGCATTCCAAAGTGTAGAGTTTGAACCTGATAAACCGAACAATTGAACCGGTTATATAACCCTAATAATATAAAACTTTCTAAATATCTTGCGATGCTATACACCTATGGGCTATGCTTAACTTAAGTCTACTTACATCTTTAGAGAGTACAGGCGAGATGTTATGTTATTATAGCTTATACATGCTGCTACCTAACTTTCTTTCAAAGGTACTGCAGTACTCAACAACACGCTGCATGCTTCGGTCTGTCACGCGAGAAGGCAGCTAGGGTACAACGACACTGTTGCACGGAGTGTTACGATATGGAACCGAGCAGAGAGCCCACTGACCAACGACTGGCGTCTCTCGGCGTTAAGAAGAGAGAAGTAAGTCGCTTTACAATACAATGAATGGACACGCGAGAACGCAGCAAGAATACAACGTCACTGCTGCACAGTGTTTCGATATGGAATCGAGCAGAAGAGAGTAAGTCACTTTACAATACAAATGATCTGTCACGCGAGAACGCAGCAAGAATACAACGTCACTGCTGCACAGTGTTTCGATATGGAATCGAGCAGAAGAAAGTAAGTCACTTTACAATACAATAATCTGTCACGCGAGAACCCAGCAACAATACAACGTCACTGCTGCACAGTGTTTCGATATGGAATCGAGCAGAAGAGAGTAAGTCACTTTACAATACAATGATCTGTCACGCGAGAACGCAGCAAGAATACAACGTCACTGCTGCACAGTGTTTCGATATGGAATCGAGCAGAAGAGAGTAAGTCACTTTACAGTACAATAATCTATCACGCGAGAACCCAGCAACAATACAACGTCACTGCTGCACAGTGCTTCGATATGGAATCGAGCAGAAGAGAGTAAGTCACTTTACAATACAATGATCTGTCACGCGAGAACGCAGCAAGAATACAACGTCACTGCTGCACTGTGTTTCGATATGGAATCGAGCAGAAGAGAGTAAGTCACTTTACAATACAATGGTCTGTCACGCGAGCACGCAGTAAGAGTACAACGTCACTACTTTACAGGATGTTCCGATATTGAACCGAGCAGAGAGCGTTACGGCGAAAGAGGGCATAACCGCCTGGCCACGGGACATTCGCTACAGCGAAAATTCGCGCGGTGCGAACGGCGAAGCGTCTTGCGACTAAAACAAACGTATAGAAATGTACTAGTTACGCCCCGCAAGACGCACCGCTGATCGCGCCGCCGTTCGCGCCGCCCGTTCCGTGGCCAGGCGGTAACATATCAAGCCACATAATATACTATGTCATCAACCTATCAATACTAACATAGATGCAAGATCTTATCATTAAAAACTAACTATGCAATCTTTGAGAGAGCCACTTTAGACATTTTTCTCATTCCTATTAAATTCTCGTTCGTTGTGGTTTACTAGGAACATAGGATTTTTGAAAATTTATCCCCTAGCAGCGGTTGGCAACCTTTTAGCAAGCAAGAGCCACGTAGTGGCAAAATGAGGTAGAGGCGGGCCGCACTTGTTCATAATTTTGATAATAGGTATCTATCTATTTGATTTCGTGTTTGTCGTTGAAATTTCTAGAACGGTTCTCAAATCCTCATCTATAAGACGAGAAGCATTTTTTTTTGTAATTGAGAATTGAAAAAGTTTGTACGCATAAGTACTTTTTAATTCGTCTAAATCAGATAGCAAGCTGCGATAAAACTTAACAAGATCATTGATTTCACAGGAAAAGTTTTTGAGAGTGTCATCATTACATTGGCGAGGATGTACCGACCGAGTCATTTAAAAATGAACATGATTGACGTTCATTTGTAAATGACTCAGTCCATCCTCAATATCACATGAAAAAGGGTTTGCAAAATCTTCAGTTTGCTTCAAGTCACCAAATCTGTCGTCGAACTAATTTTGTAGCTGTATTAAAATTTCTTTCATTTTATCAATGCTCGCTCGCTTTACGCTTAAACATTGCGCCCGCATAGTGCTTATTAGGCATTATTTACTTAGGTAAATACTTTCATTTATAAAACAGCCGACCGTTGCCCTAAGGGATTAAATATGAATGTTTGTGTGGACGAAAGAAGATCAAAACTAATTTTAAAATAAAAATAGCTCAATTAGACTAGGTTTTCCTCCATTAATCCCTTTCGATCATTGAAAGTCGAAAAACTGTTGAAACCGTTCATCAATCGTAATAGCTAAAGCTCTTATGTTCGTCTTCCCCAGTGCCTCTGCATATTCCGTCGTACAATAGAGTGGTGCTCTCGAGTTCCCGCCATCGGAGCGCAGGATCTCGTCGATAAGTTCGCTTTATCACCCGCTAATGCCTCTAAACTGCTGAAGCTGTTGCATTCACACGGCATTATTGACCAAGGCTCCGATTCTGAGTAAGTGTATATGAGTTTTTGTTAGTTTGAGGAATTTTAATAGCTTAGCTTTAGCACGATTTTTGATCATTTGGCTTTGACTTGCTTCCTGGCGCCCAACGGTAACCTAGCGCCACTCCTTTAATAAAATAATATCTCGTGTCTGAGAAGGAATTATGAATAAAGGCTAGTAAGGACCCTCGGTAAGTGTGTCTAGAATTTTCTAATACCTTTTACAAAGTTGTATATTGAGACACGAGACATATTTTTAAAGGAGTGGCGCTAGTGTACCGTTGGGTGCCCTCTTCAGCAAAGGTTGTTCTGCAACTCTGCTGAAAACCACACGTGGCATCTGTTGATTATTCTTAGGAACCACGTGATTTTTTTAGTTTCTCGAGCTCGTAATACAGTAGTTTCATGAAATATTGTGTTCAGTGTCCTAATAGTTCATGAAACTACATTTTACTATATTATCTGATGCTATCCTAATAATCCACAGTCTCGTTTCACCCTGCGAAATAATCCAAGACCAGTTAAACTCAGTGAAGAGCAAATATTTCCAATACGAAGAACCAGACTTAGTCGACCGTTTGATAGTCGAGACTCTTTCCCAGAGCAGCCAACCTGACCCAGTAGGAGAGGTCCTTAGTCCTATGGAAAAGGTGAACCTACAAAATGCTACCACACTTGGGAAGATTATAGAGCCTGAACCTATAAAGGTAGTTGAAGACGAGACGTTGAAAGAGTATAGGGATGCTATAATGTGTGATGTAGAAGAGGAACAAGGGCTGCCTTTGAGTGGAAGTCATAATCCGGTCAATGTTGAAGATTTAGGTAAAAGGACCGGCAAGAGGAAGTCGACTACGGCTAAAAGGACCGGAGTTAGAACTAAAAGGGCTAGAGCCTCTCATGATTAGTTACGTTGTGTTGAATTTTGTTTTTCTCCTAAGTCTACTAGCTAGTAAGTGATTTGTTCATTTTAAATGTTAGATTTTTAGTTTCAGAATGTTTTATCTTTCACAAATAAGAATAAAGTTAAGTTATTAATTATTATCCATGTTAGTTAAAAAACGTTCTATACATAACTGACAGCCTTTTAGTTACCTAATTCGATCGTAAAATGCATTTTCCGTGTTTTATCGGCAGAGCATTTTTAATACTAAAGATATAATTATGTTTATTAAGTTGTTTTATTGACAACAAACTTATTTATAAAACAAAAAAAATTTCAACACATCGCAACAGCAGAACATAATTAGGTACTAATAAATGATTACTTCTATCACTCAGTCACCAGGAACCTTGCTTCACAGTGTTTTAAATAGATACAAAAGTCATTTAAGTCTCTTGGTCTATTCTAGTTGAGCAAGCCTATCCTAACTGGCTACCCACACATGCTGATTGTACCTACTCTGAATTACAAGTTCTACAATATTATTGTACCTATTAAATCATCTTCGTAATGAGGGTTTTCATGAAAATTGATGCCACCAGTTGGCGCCACTTGGACAAGAGGGCGTCCATTTCGACAATGAATATAAAATATGATGACGTTTCATTCATTTGTTCATCATTCAGTCACGACTAAAGAAAATATAGGCGCTTTGATTTGACAAATGAGCCCGGACCTGACGTCTCAGTGCTGCCACTTGCTGAACCTCATTTCAGAAAACCCTCATTGCATGAACCATATTGTTTACTTTCTTTAAGAGTAATGCAATGGCCACCTTAAACGTAATAATAAGGGCCTGCACAAACTGGCGGATGGGACTGCAGAGGATCTATTGAATTTAATACTTATCCAATGGAAATAACTATACAACCTTAGTTATTGTTTACATTTAAGGGGTCATTGTACTCATCATTATGAACAACTTTCACTATGGGACCAACGCAGATAACGCGAAAAAAAATTTCTTTTGTTCCCTACATTTTGACGAGATATGCGAACATAAATGTAGGGAAGAGCTGATTTTGTCGGTCCCATAGTGAAAGTTGTTCATAATGATGAGTACAATGACCCCCTAAAGAGGTTTAGAGTAAACAGAAACTAAGGTTATAAAACTGCGCTGCGATGCTCCGTCATGCTTCAAGCTGGATCACCGAGCTTTGAAATATATAGCTTATTTCGATTGGATAAGTAGTAAATTCAATTAATAAATTTAAAATCCTCGCCCCTGCCGTTCGCCAGTATACGCAGGCCATAAATTCAATGTGACTCTTAAACATTATCCACTGTTTCATCACCGTCACGTTATCCCGGACACTTCACTGGAGGAGATCTCAATGGTTCGAAGTCTCCAAAGTTGGTGAACACTCGTCCCCAATACTTGGGGTCGGCTCGGGGATCCATTTCCCGGTTGTTGGGAGGTACCGCAGTTGCATTCACTCTATCCAGCTCAGATAGTAAGGCTTGCAGAATTTCTGGTTTTCTGGGAAAGAATTTCGATAATTTAGAAGATTTCGGCATAATTAAAAAAAAATGTGGGCCTTGCTCTTGTCAATAGTGGCAAAGGAATGCATTAACAGTATTTGCCTACTACAGTTTCTTTAAAAAAAATTACGAAGTATGCTTGTGAGTAAGGCATTTCATTAAGACAGGCGACGTTCGCACGGACGTAATAAAATCCAATACGCGAAAACAAAAATCGCCGCGATTTTATTTAGTCCGTGCGCACGTCGGCAAAGTCGTCAAGGACGTGTTTTGAGATTGCTCGCGTGTGCGAAAGGACTATATAGGTACTTAAGACTTACTCATCAGCCATATTCCTTCGCTCGCAAGGATCTACATTGATATCAAAGAGGCACGGAGCTACCAACGGCTTGCAGGTTGTAAGTGGAATACTCTTATCGCACTTTATTGTTGACGCATCTCTGAAAATAACAAATGCTTTTTAACAGCACATAAAAAGTTATTTAAGGGTTTCATTACTTTCTTCGACAGCTCTGTTGTGGTAGGTATGTTCTTCATTACCATTTCAACCGAAAGACAATCTTCGACGAAAATTCAGAATACAAAACCTCAATTAGGTATTGTCAAATCAAAGCTTCATCTCTATGTTGATTGAAAATTTGAATATCAAGTTTAGGTATTCAAATAATCAAATCAAAGCGCACAATTCGTAAATGGCACTACAAATTGGCATCCAGAGGTGTCTGATGCATTTGTTTACATTTTGGTCAAATACTTTTGGAACACAACATACTTAAAGGAAGATAATTGCAAAATTACCTGATGCTTGTAATCTTGTCTTTACTAGGCATTTTAGCAACCTTGTCGATGGCCTCAGCGGATTTGCTTTTGTAAACTAAATCGAAGTCATAAGTGCCTTCACGACCGCCCGGCCCGTACCAACTGTCCCAGGAACCGTTGTAATTTGTGCCTGAAATAACATTGTTTGGAAGAGTTCTAAGTTGTTTAAAAAAAAGTATGTGTTTGCAAAAGGGAACACAATACTCGTATATCTGAACAAGTGAAGCAGGTACCTACAGTCTACAGTCAACCGCAAATCAGTGGTCTTGCTGAAAATAAAATCGCCCTTACTGATACGACGTATAAACGCTGACAAATTAAAGGACATCATTCATTTTGAATTTTTATGAAAATTTTACTCTTGGACCTTATATGGGAATGATCATTTTCTGCAACTGTAGGAATAAAAAGGCAGATGCACAAGCATCTTATAGAGTCTTATTTTAATTGATTGTTATGTCATATTAGTTACCTTTATGGACTTTCCAATTGTCAACAGTAATGGAAGCTGATCCCCAGATGTCATCTATATTGTGCACTATTTTGGTTCTCTGAGATGGCAGATCTTTGGATAAGGCCTCCCATAAGTCCAGGCCGTCGATGTTTTTATCTGTAAATACACTGAAAACATAATATTAGATTAGAACAGCGTCATAATCAGCCAATTATTTAAAGGTATTATATTATTGAACACATTGAAATAGTCCATTCTGTCTCTATTCATATGCTTGGTCTGGGAACTAAGGGTCAGCGCGCACTGAGCAGCAAAATGCTCGAGCAATTTTTATTGATAATGATAAATAAAATAGAATACAAGGTTAAATTAAATGAGCAAGTGAAACTCCGCGGAGGTGATGGGTATCGTCGATATCTAAAAACTATAAAACAAAAAAATACAGATTTTCTAAGCGAACACTTCAAGTAACTATACTTACTACCTGTAGTCGTTGGCACCCAAAACTTCGTTAACGCATTTTTTTGTTTTATCTTTAATATGATAAAACAATTGACTTGATCAGGATTATCCTTTACCACGACTTAACCGCCTCTGTGGTCTAATGGTTTGACCACCTGTTTCAGACCCAGAGGTCCCGGGTTCGATTCCCAGTAGGGAAAAAAAACGGTTGGTGGAAGGGCTTGTTCAATGTCCGCCCGGCATCTTATCTAAGTCTGTCGCCATAGCAACAATGTTAACAGCATTGTAGTTTTTCGGCAGTTAGAGGTAAGATAGCCAGTTCCTCTGTGGTTGATGATTCCGGGTGAAGCTCGCTTCCACCTTCAGCCTGATCATCACTTACCGTCAGGTGAGATGCAGGCCAAGAGCTTCCCTGCAGTACAAAAAGACAGCGACACGTACCGTCGCGCTAGGTTTCATTTGACTCTGTAGAGTTTAGGAAAAACGAATTGTGAACCTGGTATTGCCTCCCGCAGCACTGTAAAATGTAGGCAGCCAATCCACAAGGTGGAACGTTTGATTGGCGACTCGAGACTGTTGTTTAATTAGAGGACTCCACAATAACCCTGCGCCGCGGATGCCTCCTTCCCACAATGTATTTTTGACCTAAAATAAAAACAAGTCATATTAATTGTCTAATGATAATGATTCTCACGACCGCCACGAGAGTGCACCATGGACTTGAAATAATATGTTGGATAACTTAATATCATAGTACACTTATCATATTTTATACTTATTAGCAGCACGAGTCTAGATTTGTGCCGGGTTGAAGGCAATAGCGTCGCTGCCTATTATCTACATGGGACTTAAGCATAACTGGCGAAATGTGGGTGTACTATAGGTCTATAGGTACACCTCTGCCTAACCCTTCGGGGAACACAGGCCTGATCCTATTTGTTATGCATGTTAATATCATATACTCATCATGCCATCATCATCAGGCCATTATGCCAAGTTATTTTGAGGTCGTCTCAACACTTCTTTTTTCTTCCATACATCTCTATTATCTATCATCCCAGAGTTCAACTCAATATCATATTACTGATAATAATAAAATTTATGTATTACTAGCTTTGCCCGCGGCTTCTCCCGTGTGGAGGTTCGACATTGTCCTACGGGAACGTAAGATCTTAGGATGTATCAACAGAGGTCTTGGTTTCATCATCATCATTTCAGCCAAAAGACGTCCACTGCTGAACACAGGCCTCCCCCAAGCACCGCCACTTCAACCGATTCTGTGCTTCCCTCCTCCAGCGGATTCCTGCGGCCCTTACAAGGTCATCGGTCCACCTTGTGGGAGGCCTTCCAACGCTTCGTCTTCCGGTACGCGGTCGCCACTCCAGAACCTTTCGGCCCCCATCTGTCCTACGAGCAATGTGCCCTGCCCATATTATTGCCACTTAAGTTTGGTAATTCTTCGAGCTATGTCGGTTATTAGGTCTTGGTTTACCCGAGTGTAAAATTTCATTGAAATCCAAGTTACCTTCATATTTATAATTTAAATTATTAAGGATGGATAGTCGTGTTCTATTTTGGAAGCATCCATTTGGTCATTTAAGGCAATATTTAAGGTATCTACTTCTCTCGTATCATGGCATAAAAATACGAGCATAGCTCATGCGGCTCATACCAGAGCTGACTGCCCAGGGTAAGTCGGATGTAAGTACCTACACTTAACTATCCCCTCGTGGAGGTTATTTTTAAAGCCATACTCACCCCTTTAAAAGGGAAGTTAGAGGCAGCGTTTTCATTAAACCCTGCAGCAGGTCCGCCGTTGTCAGAAGTGAACAAGATAATTGTGTTCTCCAGTAAGCCTTTCTTCCCTAATGATTCCACCACCTTGCCTACAGACTCGTCCAACTTTGTAAGCATACCTGGGGAGTAAAGATTTAAATGTTTGAAAGAGTAGTAGTTTGGGTTTTAGTTTTTATAACTTTAATTTTTGTTCTTTGTAATTTTGTGTAGACATTGTGACTTGGATGAGTCGGTAAACGTGGTATAATTGTGATTTAAATAAATACATAAATATTAGTACATTTTTTTTGTATCTATCCCAAATTCTTAATAGGACCTTGTTCAGTTGTCACAAGACTTAGGTCGAGGTGTATAACCGATAATTACCTTAAATAACTTACTTAGCTTGTGCTTTGACGTCGTCATGTTTCCGTCTCTATCTTGCACTTGTAGTTTGACAGTTGTGCGAGAGTAACAGAAATAACCACTTTTTCACATTTCTCGGCCTTAGGCTGCCTGTCCTCTGGAGCAGAGAGGAGAGGAGCGGAGATGTGCCAATATTAACCAATAGAATCTAAACTCCGCTCCAGAGGTGCGATTCTATTGGTTAATATTGGCACATCTCCGTTCTTCTCCTCTCCGCTCCAGTGGACAGGCAGCCTTAGTCATGTGGTTTTGAAGCTAGATTCTTTATAGGTACAAATAAATGATACAAGCCGATAAAAGCCTCGTACCATTTATTGGAGTGTCCTAATTGCACGTTTACCTGCTTCTTCATCTTTTTGATGACCTAAACTTTAGGTCATTAAAAAGAAAAGAAAAGACAAAAGAGCTGGTCCTAAAGAATGTCACTGATGCCGCAATTCATGTGGCCACCTATTGCTCAAAGTCAAACAATAAAAATAATCAATCAAAGTACCGTCAACGCGAAAAGAAGAAGGCTTCGTAATCTGTGCCTTGGGGAGTTTATTCCCGAGAGAATTTTTCATCGCCTACGGTATTTATTGTGTTGACCAAAATTCTAGAGCGCGATAAAAAATCGCCGGTGAGTACTAGGGCTAACAGATGCAATACTTGATTAAAAATTCTTCAATATAAATGGGCACTTTATCGAGATTTAAAATGAGTTCTGGAATAACAACAACATACTGAATCAACATTCACTTAGCCTTTTTCTACTGTGGTATTGGCAAAATAGATCTATTTGTTAGAAACCTTACATCCTATTAGTTCTTAGATGAATATGTGTATTGTTCAGTCATGGTGGATAAACAAAACCAAAGTTGTCACAAACGACGGCTCTGTTGGCGCAGTGGGCATTTGGCATCTCCGCATGGAAAACTTTAATATGGACAAAGTACCGTAAAAAAGTTGTTCTGGGTTTGGTTATTGGGGTTGTATTGTGAGATTTATGTTTCTGAACGTTTCCAGAGAATAGGAGGACTTCAAACTTGAAAGTTAAGATTCAGTCATAGAAAAACGAACCTGCATATTTTCTCCTCTGCGTATCGTTGATGTATGAAAATCTTTCAATAACATCGTCCGGCGCTCTTAGGAACTCGGATGGGTTCCCACTGTGCATCGCAGAATGTGAAACCATCAAAAATAATGGCTCACTTTTGTTGTGAGCGTTTACCACCTGAAAAAAAAATGATAACTTCATTTTATCATCATTATAAGCAGCCTGTGCCATGATAACTGGGCGCAACTTTTAACAAGCATGAAGTTAATTATATTTTAACCCAGACCGCTGTCCGCTGAAGCGCCTTAGGCATACTCGGCGAGGCGGGGGGCAGCGGTGACGAATGAGCCTGCACTGCCCCCCCCCCCCCCCCCCCGTCTCACCGCACACATACCTAAAGGCTTTTGCAGACCAGCGCGACACGAACAATACAATTTCTAAGAAAACTTCACGGTATAACAATAGCCGGTGTCGCGTCGCGCTTGTCTGCACGAAGCTTAAGGCTAAGACAGCGCGGCGGGATCGGTCAAACTATTGCTAACAATCTACTTTTACATGTTAATTACAGTTAACATTCTTACTTTTACTGCTTCTTTGGTGTAAATATCTGTCGCATACTGACCGAATAGGTCATCAGCAACCTCGAATCCTGGAAAAATAATATAAATAAATCTAACCAACTGGCCACAACGTTAAGAGTAGGTAGTAATTAACTTAAATTGTTTGTCTATTTTATCAATAATAAAGGGTGTCAGGGACATCGACGCGAAGCCTGTTACCATGGATTCAGTACATGATTTTGAACCCCCCTCCGTTGATATTTTTCGTCGGATTTTTTTTTTAAATCTGCTGTTTCATAGAAAAGTGCAATAGATTTTTGGTAACCGACGAAAAATTTCAACGCAGGGGGTTTCAGAATTATGTACTAAATCCATGATAACAGACTTCGCGTCGATGTCTCTGACACCCTTTAGTACACCCAGTATTGTACTATGGCGCTACTTTTCAGTACTTAATGTAAATAAGTTTGATAAAATAGCAATTTTCTGTCTCGTGTAACACCTATTAATAAATAATTAGACTTGTTCTTGCTCGGTCAGTGAACGGAGCGCTCCGATCTAGTACAATCTGTGAAGTGTACTAGTTCGGACTTCTAGTACTATTAGTACACTGACTGAATGAAGAGTTTTACAACGAGTGCTTGGATGGTATCACAGGCTCATAAGGTGTTTACACCGAAAACCAAAAAGAAACAAAACTTTAAATGAACAATAAGTATATCGTTTCTACTATCATTCACAGAGAATAGTAACAGTGTATTAAATTCAAAATGAATTATTTTAATTAAATCGAAAATAATATAAAAAAATCGACACCTCACATACCCATTAGTTTCGAGAGATATAAAGCAAAATTCCTAAATTAATAGAATAATAAAGATCTAAACACCTTGGCAAATCAGAGATAAAGAAGTTGTAAATTAGAGTAGTCAGAGTGTAACAAAAGTGAAGAGTGCGTCTCGTTCAGTATTATAATAGTGCTCTGTGGTCTCGTTCTTAGTCTGTGGATCCAAGTCCGAGCAACCGATCGGACTGAACGTGATCGAAACGAAGTACTAAATGACCGAAGTACTATTAAGCTTACGGAATAGTTCATTCTAGTACACTGTCATGAATGAATTCTTAATAGTTCATAGTACATGTACTACACAAGCCTATAAATAATGTACTCGTGCGAAGCAGGGGTGACCCGATAGTGTTGGCACACTATCGGGTCACCCCTGCTTCGCATGCGTGCAATGTACTGATGTGGCATGTTAAAACATCGAGATTTTTCGGCTAAACCTAAGTTAAATACATATGTATAAATAATAGTGTTAATAGTTAGTTGTGTAATAAATTTATCAGTTAAATATTTATATAATCTATATACTCGTTATATATAAAAATGAATTCCTATTTTTCTGGTCACGACTACTCACGACTTTAACGGCTGCAAATTGGATAATTATTTTCTTGTTGTGTTCTTTATTCTCAGGACAAGGTTCTTAGGATAGGTAGGTATGCAAGTAGGTAGGTAGGTAAGTAGATAGGTAGGTAGGTATGTACGTAGGTAGGTAGGTAAGTATAGGTAGGTAGATAGATAGGTAGGTATGTAGGATGGGTAGGTATGTAGGTAGATAGGTAGGTAGGGTGGGTAGGTATGTAGGTAGCATGTAGGTAGGTTAGGTAAGGTTGGGTAAGGGAGGTAGATATGTAGATAGGTAGGTGGGAAGGTAGGATAGGTAGGTAGGGTAGGGTAGCCCGGTAGGTAGATAGGTAGGTGCACGGGGTGCACCGAAGATAAGTACTTAGTGCTACCCGTGCGAAGAAGGGGCGGGCAGCTAGTACACAAGTACCCGGAATAAATTCAAAACAACGCAGTCAAACAGACAGACACAATGGCGACTTTTTTATTACCCGACTACGGCGAAGCAAAAAGGAGGGTTATAATTTTGACCGATATGTATGTTCATCTGTTACCTCATAGCTTCTAAAGTACTGATAACTAATGAGGTATTTTACCATGGTTTACCCTACTGTCTACCCTACTCTATCTCAGTCTACTTTATTCTATTTGACAATACTAATGATCCAACAATTAAGTTATAATTCTCACTAGGTCGACGTTCGATAATTGAAGTCAAGTCAAGATAGCTGAGTATTTCACAATGTTGCAGCTATTGTAAATATTACTGCCCCTGAACGAATTTTCATAGCAATTTTTTTCTAAGTTAGACTGTAAGGATAGCGTTCGGAATTATGCCATCTTTTTATACTCATTTTTATTATTTTTTTAGATACTTCTCTTTGCTGTAGGACGTGTGTTAATTTTGTATGGACCGTGATCCTTCTTCTTTTGTCAAGTCCGTCCGTGGATGGGTGACCATCTTTACATACCAAGACCCCTCCGTGACCCGGAAAGCACCATCAACATGGTTGGGAACAGGCTAAGCAGATGATGATGACGAGTGACTCCGGATTTTATATTTGTATGTCTGTGATGTCTTGTTTATACCTTTTTAGTTGAGTTTTTTGCCGTAGTTGGGTTGGTTTTTGTAACTTTTATTTTTACCTACTATGTATAGATCCGTGTATTCCCGTTGTCCCCCCAATTTTGTCTTCTTCATGGGGACAACGGGACGTCATAAAATTTCCTTACCGTTGTCTCTCTTATGTACATACGGGCAACGAATAGTTAGGATTGTGACATAAATATTTATAGAAACAGGACATTTTGTAAATACTTTAAAAATACGTGTTTTTTTTTTAAGCTTTTAAATATGCAGACTAGTAGGTTTACCTCTCCTGAAGTCAAATCCCCATGATTTCATCTCCATATTGGTGTGGTCATATAAATCGATTTTTCCACTCCAGAACCCGATGTGAGAGTCAAATCTGGAAAAATTCATAGTTTATCAAGTTTAGGAAAACAAAAACATTATTGATACGAAGGAAGGGTCATTCATAAAGAATTTTGTGCAATCATCATGCGTGTGAATTTTTCTCCATGTTTGTTGTATTTATTGTGCTCTATTTTTACATTTACAAACAAAAACAAAAAAAACTCATTTTGTTTCTTTCTTTCAATCGATGCAGACGGTGTAGTTCATCAGGATCTGCACTACTATTATCTGACGACTTGTCAAAACCACAATGCCAGATGATAGTGCAGTTTGTTGACTTCTTATAAGCTGACGTTGCTGCTTATCTCTTGGTGTGAGCAGACACATGGGCGTACCCAGCTTTTGGCCCAGGGGGGGGGGCAAGTCAGAAGTTTCCCCCTTTACATAGTTTGATATTGCTGCTGCGTTCACGTATTTTTAACCGACTTCAAAAAAGGAGGAGGTTCTATGTTCGTCTGTATTTTTTTAAAATATGTATGTTCATCGATACTTTCGTCAATTGTGGACGTAAGTATAATGAATTTTGTTTTTTCAAACGAATTTTTTTTTTTTTAAATTGGTCTACATTTAACAAAAACATCCATAACGTTGTAAACAAAAAAAAAAAACAGCCGAACATAAAACCTCCTCTTGTTTTATAGTCGGTTATGCATGATAGGTAGATCATGAAAGGCCGCGCAGTGCGGCTTTTTCTAAAATGAATGCATATTATATTTATCGACAACAGTAGGTACATTTATATTTTAAATACATAATTTTTATCGACACCAGTACTAAGGCATACAAAATCCAGGGGGCCTCCCCAGCCCCCCCTGGGTACGCCCATGAGCAGACAGATTGATGATGATCATCTTTTTGCTGTCTTTTTCGCATCGTCAGGTGGCATAAACCTTGCCGGCAACCGAACGTAACGAAATCTTTCATAGTCCTTTATAAAATGATAAATAATCAAATGTCCCGTACTAACCCTCTGTTCAAAGGAAGATATTCCCTCTTGTAATGCCCCAGGTGCCATTTTCCAACTAGATGCGTTTTGTAACCAAGATCTTTCAGGTATTGTGGAAGTATCTTCTCAGATAGGGGAAGGCCTCGCGGCTCTTCTCCGTATATAACGCTGTGTTGCATTCCTGGAAAAAGGATCAGAGTTACAAGAAATCTGTAATTCAATATTTTTTTCAAAGCTATTAAATAGCTTCGCCACTTCCCACGCCTTCTAGTTATTTCTTCTGTATCATATTCATGGCTACGCTTGCAAAAAGATCTTACATGGTACCTGGAACAGCTTTAAGTAGACCATTCAAATATTTCCCATGCGTGCGGGAATCGAAACCGCAACATGACAGTAGCCAATAGTGTGCCAATAGCTTACTCAGCCATTGCGTCATACAGGGTGGCAGGGACATCGACGCGATAACTGATACCATGGGTTCAGTACACGATTCTGAACAGCGCCGCGTTGTAATCATTCGTCGGTTATTTAAAAAAAATCAGCTGTTCCATACATTTTGACCGCGTAGGTATTGCACTTTTCTATGAAACAGCAGATATTTTTTAAATTATCCGACGTAAAATTTCAACACAGGGGGTTTCAGAATCATGTACTGAATCCATGGTAACAGGCTTAGAGTTGTCAGCGAAGCTGAAGGGGTCCATCAGGGCCGATGCCTACCACCGGGGTTGCGGATAGTCCTAAGGGGAAACCGTGGCCCCCGTCTAGGCAAGGGAAGGAACACGGGTGGGTTTTAGTCAGTAAGAGTCTGACACGCCCTTCCGCTCCGCCCAGAGCGGGAGAAGTCATTAGATGATGTCCCAGCAAAAAAAAAGAAAAAAAATAGTACCAGGCTTCGCGTCGATGTCCCTGCCACCCTGTATAGTCGTTTCGTCGTGTTGGTCGATTGGTTAAATGAATTCACCGATAAGATAGAGGGTCATAGGGTCGCTGGTTGAATTTCTACAGGAATAATTCAAAAAAATTCTAGGTTCAGGGGAAAAATTCATCTATTCTGGGACAAGAACGGGTTGAAAAAAAAAATTGTGTGTAGCAAAGGCAAGTGTAGTGTGGGACGCCCCCTAGCTAGATGGACCGTCGATGCCTGGAATAGACTGGATGCGGAAGGCGGAGGACAGGGTGTTGTGGCGTTGCTTGGCATTGGCCTATGTCCAACAGTGGACTACGATACTCGATAGGCTGACTTGATTGTATATCGAACCTACTCACCAGTATGTATGGGGTATTTGGCAGTCATAAGCGCAGACCTGGACGGGGTGCATATAGGCGTGACGTAGTAGTTCTGTAGCACGATGCCAGAGTACGCCAGAGCGTCGATGTTCGGCGTCGGAATCTGGTTCGAGCCGTGGAAGCCGACATCGTTCCAACCCTGTTTAAAACACAAGTACTTAATTACTTTAAGGCCATTAACATAACATCACGCCAGTATTACCCGAAAGGTAAGGCAGAGGTGTATTTATAGTACACCCACATTTTACCTGTTATGTTGAGGGCGGGCCTGGCCAATGACTGGGCACAAATCAGACTTTGGGATGCTAGTGATGAATTCCAGATGGAAAAATCCAATAACACTTTTCCCGAATCGGGAATCGAACCCAGGACCTCATGCTTGGCAGTAGCGCTTGCGACCACAACAACGAGGCAGTCTTTGTTAGTCATGAGGAAAAAAATAAAATAAATCTTACGGTTTAATAGGTGTAAAACTACCATGACTACTTGACAAGGCCCACTGAGATCAACAATAACATAGTAAAAACATACCCTCCTTTTGGGTTCCGCCAGTCGGGTAAAACATTTTTACAGTGATCCAAATAAACAGTTTGCCTGGTGTTCCCGTTCCCGGAATTATAGAGTTAAAGCGTCTACACACGGCCTTAAAATCAGAGGCAATATCAGGGAAGTGGTGGGGAGCGCCCTAGATAGCTCCATTGATCACCTCGTGAGTAGGCAAATCGTAATCAGTATTATTATTATTACCCTTATCTCAGAAATCGGTTCGGGCGAGCTCACGATTTAGGGCCGATTATCGTCTAGGGAGCATTGTCCGTGTGTGTGTAGCGAAATCGTAACCGATTTCACCGCACTGCGCGTGCGACTGTAGCACCAACAGGACGTGTTTTTGTAAATCAATTTTTATTTCGTGCGGAGATATGGTGAAGGAGAAGGAGTGAGAGTCCTGGACGAAAACAATTGATCTTTTCATGAAGTTGTCGTATTTAAGGGATAAAAAAGATAAAAAGTATTTTAACCGCGACGCCTTTAAAATGCTATTACAAGTGTACAATGAAGAGGTCGGTAAAGACACTATGGATGGCCGACTTTTAGAAAAAACTTGGAAACATGCGTACTACGGGCGGCATCTTGGATCGACGAGCGCTTTGCTGCACGGTGGGTTACGTACTAACTGGCAGGGACGTGTGTACTGTGTGTAGAGTAGAAGCCGATTTCATCCCCACTACCACTCTCCCGATATTGCCTCTGATTTTAGGGCTGTGAGTAGGCGCTTTACCTTTAAGGCGCGGCGCCCACTATCGGTGGGCATCGGTGCGGCTCGGTACAGCCGACGAATAAAAATATAACTTATGTGTATGACAATAAAATTGAAATCAGCGATGCGCCGCAGTGTCCTTAGGCATGCTTCGGCATGCATCGACGTCTTTAGGCATCATAATTGAATTTCAATTTTATTGTCATACACATAAGTTATATTTTTATACGTCGGCTGTACCGAGCCGCACCGATGCCCACCGATAGTGGGCGCCGCGCCTTATAGACCATAAGTAAGTACCTACTGTTTACAATACCTATTTTTACCTCGGCTCTTAGCAAAACTTGTATATGATCTACTATTACATCACCTAACTTATGCAAATATGTTAGCTATGAGACAAAAATAAAATAATTCTCACGGTTTAATAAGTGTAAAACTACCACGACTACTTGACAAGGTCTACTGACTGAGATCAACAATAAAATATAGTTAAAAACATCACCCTGCTTTTGGGTTCCGCCAGTCGGGTAAAAAACCTTTACAATTATCAAAATAAACAGTTTATTCCTGTTCCCGGATCTATAGACCAAACTTAGATATCTACTGTTTACACAAACATAAAACCAAAATTTTACGTCGGTTCTTAGCAAATTTCCTTGTAGTTAGGTGCGATTACATCACCTATGCACTAATTGTATGTAAATATAAGGTATATAGTTTCGACAAACCGCAATAAAAGACGGCTTGCAGTTAGCTTTGATTTAAGGATGTGTCCGAAATGCTAAATATTGAGCAGGTACAA
The DNA here is from genome assembly GCA_948150665.1 of Conistra vaccinii. NCBI lineage: Eukaryota > Metazoa > Arthropoda > Insecta > Lepidoptera > Noctuidae > Conistra > Conistra vaccinii. The sequence continues at coordinate 4,977,258 of OX411324.1, forward strand.
AAGCAACCTTCTAATAGGGATAGGTATCGACATAAAAAATTGTCCGTAAGATAGGTAATTAAAAAAAAATAGGACACATATTTTTTATTTTTTTACGTAATCGAAAAATTACGGCAATACGTTGAGTTCCAATGTAGCATGACGTCACTATAACGGTAGACTTTATACAGACTTGTGACGTAGCGAGCCCCACTCCCAAGTTTAATGCAATTTATCTACTTAAATCATTTTTAGGGTTCCGTAGCCAAATGGCAAAAAACGGAACCCTTATAGTTTTTTATTAATATGATATAGCAAAAAAGCGCGTGAAAAATTTTCTTTGTTCGTCATTGATTCTGGAATTTATAAATAATTTACTTGGTTTGAATTTCCGCGCATTGTTTGAGAAAAGTACTATACAAGCCGCAACCAGTTATTGATGGATTCACGTATGTGTGCCTCGGCCCACATTTTCACGATCGTCCATCAACGCTCTAATTGCTGGCCGCGACAGTAATGTACTATTTATTTTGTGAGGGATTTCTTTACTTAGATCCCGAACTGCAATTGTCTGCATTGCAGCTATGTTAGTAAAAGTATGTATTCCCGTTATCTATTCTACTGTTTACATAGCGGGTAGGTACACGAGTCATTTATCGGCAGTGCGTGTCCCATCGTTTATTTATTTATTTATTTAAACTTTTCGCACTAAAGGTACAAAGGCGGACTTAATGCCTTAGGCATTCTCTACCAGTCAACCAAGGGTGGTGAAGAGATAAGATGGCAGGTGCTCTGTTTGAGAAGAACAAAGAAAAATTTAATTTATAAAAATATCATAAATCATAATGCATTACAACTAAAATAGGTACAGCAGTACATAAATAAGTTAAAACTACATACACATATATACATATCGACTATAATATATACCTATATTACCTATACATATACTTATATATATATATATATACAGGGTGACAGGGAAATTCGACCTATTCCTTGAAAAGGCTTATACTAGAGGTCATTAGCTACAAATTAAGCCCAATGAAGTAGGGGTCAAAACTGGATGGTTCTCGAGCTGTGACGGTTCTTCGATTTTGTAGAAAATTTCTGCCTTGTTACCAAAAACAATTAATTATGAAAAAAATACTCCACTCTAAACATTTAATTGATACTTTTCTGAAAGCTGAAAAAGGAGTGATCATTGTAAAAAAAAATGCTTGCCCAAAACTAACATACTCTCAGAAATAGAAGGTCTATAGTAGCAATATTTTTTAATGATTGTATTATTCCCAAACATTGAAGTAAGCTGTTGGAAAAAAATTGTATGACAGTTGGCGTACAAATGTGTAAAATGACTAACTGGGTTCATAAGCTTTCCAAAAAGGTACAATTGTCATTAACTTTCCCAGCGGTTTTTCAAAAATCAGCAAAAGGGCACTAAAGGTCATATTTTTAATTTTGATTTGTTAATTGAATTCAGCTCGAAAAGTCAACAGTGTAGAGTAGTGAATAAAAAATAAATGTAATTTGATAAGGCTTAATAGAAAAAAAGCAGTTAACAAAAATTACACATCCTTCTCGAATTGCCTGCCATTGTTGCGTATGCAAACACGCAGCCTACGACGTACTTCACTCACTGGCACTCGCGTTGAAACTGAGATTTTTTCTTCGGCAGCTGCCAAAACCCTCTCCCTCAACTCTTTAATGTATGTCACTGGTATAGGGTACACTAAGTCCTTCATGTGACCCCAAAGATATAAGTCGTATGGCGTTCAATCTGGACTTTCAATGACTTCAAAATGGTGGGCCCACCAGAGAAGATTTTAAATATTTGGATGGAGATTGGCCATGATAAGTTGATCGGGCCATTCTTCTTGCCCCGAAATTTGAGTGGCATAACGTACCTATAATCGGCAGATCACTGCCGAGATACAAAAATGTATACCAACAAATAATAATAATAATAATAAAGCCATTTATTCAGACCATTTAAACTTATGCTACTAAAATAAAATTATGAAAAAGTTGTAAACAAAAAGTATAAAGTAAAATAAAATAATTCTATTGTTGACACCGGCTGTCTTAGTCTGTGTGCCCATTGGCAAAGGCCTCCTCCATCTCCTTCCATTTTTCTCTATCTATTGCTAATCGAGTCCATAATTTTCCTCCTATGATTTCCAGCTCGTCACTCCAACGTTTTCTCTGCCTTCCTCTATTTCGTTTGCCATTTCTCGGATACCAGACTGTTACTCTTTTGCTCCATTTGTCTGAGCCTCTGAGGGTGTGACCAGACCACTTCCATTTAAGTTTCCTGATTTTCCGTGTGACATCAGTCACCGTTGTAACCTGTCTTATATCCTTGTTTAAAACAAGGATATAACGTACCTACGAAAACTTTTTAAGAGAAGAAATGAACACGGTTTTGGAAGATGTGCCTTTGACTTTGACTCTGACTTTGAAGGACTTAGTGCACCTACTACCAGTGATATACATTGAAGAGTTAAGGGAGAGGATTTTGGCAGCTGCCGAACACATGAAAACCTCACTTTCAACGCGAGTGCCAGTGAGTGAAGTACGTCGTAGGCTGCGTGTTTGCTTACGCAACAATGGCAGGCAATTCGAAAAGGATGTGTAATTTTTGTTAACTGCTTTTTTTGTATTAAGCCTTATCAAATTACATTTATTTTTTATTCACTTCTCTACACTGTTGACTTTTCGAGATGAATTCAATTAACAAATCAAAATTAAAAATTTGACCTTTAGTGCCCTTTTGCTGATATTTGAAAAACCGCTGGGAAAGTTAATGACAATTGTACCTTTTTGAAAAGCTTATGAAACCAGTTAGTCATTTTACACATTTGTACGCCAACTGTCATACAATTTTTTTCCAATAGCTTACTTCAATGTTCAGGAATAATACAATCATTAAAAATTATTGCTACTAAAGACCTTCTATTTCTGAGATTATGTAAGTTTTGGGCAAACATTTTTTTTTACAATGATCTCTCCTTTTTCAGCTTTCAGAAAAGTATCAATTAAATGTTTAGATTGGAGTATTTTTTTCATAATTAATTGTTTTTGGTAACAAGTCAGAAATTTTCTACAAAATCGAAGAACCGTCACTGCTCGAGAACCATCCAGTTTTGATCCCTACTTCATTGGACTTAATTTGTTGCTAATGACCTCTAGTATAACCCCTTTCAAGGAATAGGTCGAATTTCCCTGTCACCCTGTATATACGAATACAAGGGAAAGAGGTGTTGAGATGACTCTACTCTATTTATTTTGAAAATAGCTCCGCAATTTCCGCTTAAATGCATACCGACTGGTGGCCGTCCTGATATCAAGAGGAAGCGCATTCCAAAGAAGAATGGACTGAATATGAAAGGAAGAATGAACAAAGTCAGAAGTATGAGAAGGACAGAGTAGGACAAGATTGTTAGAAGAACGCAGATTCTTACTGTGTGTAGAACATAGATATTGGAAGTGAGACACAAGATAAGAAGGAGGAGTGGGAGAGTTGAGAAGGGAGAAAAGCGTGGTTAAAGCGCGCGAACTTCTCCTTTGGCGAATAGACATCCATTTGAGCTCAGACCTATAGCTCGACACATGATCGTATTTTCTGAGATTGAATATGAACCGAATACAGTTGTTGAGCAGTCTGTCGAGCTTATCCAGCAAAACCGCATTCAAGTCAAAATAGCACACGTCACCATAGTCGATAATAGGGAAGATCAAAGTCTGCACAAGCATAGTTTTCGTCTTAGCGGGCAAAAAGTTTCTCAGACGATACAGGGATCGCAGAGTACCGTTAACCTTTTGACTGACACTAGAGACCTGGCGCTGCCAGCTAAGCGTCGAGTCAAGATGCAAACCGAGATCTTTCACAGTAGAGGTAATGGGTATGACGGTACCATTGAAAATAAGAGGAGGAAGAGAGCTAAGCGTCACCCTTCCCATCATGCGTGAGCTCCCAATTACAATGGCCTGACACTTTGTGGGGTTTACTGACACCCCAAAACTATCAGACCACTTTTTGATAGCATCTAAATCTCGGTTTACATCTGCTATAGCGTCTGACAAACCTTCAACCCGCTCAGCTGTATATAATTGAAGATCATCGGCATAAAGATGATACGAACACCGAAGACAGTGAGTTATAAAATTAATGAAGATGGAGAATAGCAATGGAGAAAGAATACCGCCTTGTGGAACACCAGCATCCAGGTCGCGCCAACTCGATGAGCTCTCATCAACGCGAACCGACTGCTGACGTCCCCGAAGATAAGACGAGAACCATTCCAGAGCCTCGGACGAAACCATGAGATGAGAGAGGATAGAAAGGAGAATATCGTGGCTGACGGCGTTAAAGGCATTGGAGAAATCAATTAATACCAAAACGGTAACCTTGGTATCCTCCATCGCTTCTCTAACGTCACCAGTCACTTTAAGGAGAGCAGAGGCTGTACTGTGCCCAGGCCTGAAACCAGACTGAAAAGAGCTCACAAGGTTGTTCCTGTGAACAAACCCCGTAAACTGCTTGTGTACGCAGGCCTCAAGCACTTTAGATAGGAATGGGAGAATGGAAATGGGTCGAAAGTGACTGGGTAGGGAGGGATCTGAAATTTTAGGGAGTGGGCGTACGTAAGCCTTACGCCACTGGGATGGGAATTGTCCGGAATCAAGAGAGAAATTGATGATGTGGGTAATTGGAGGGAGGAGGATATCCAGGATCCAAACCACCATACTACGACTGATGCCGTCACAGCCCACAGCCTTGGATTTTATGGACAGGATGATCTTTTTAATTTCGTCCAAGGTGACCGGAGAGAAGTGAAATGGTTCTATGATGGGACTAGCTAGGCCAGTAATGTAATCGACCGTCTGGGACAACATTTGGGAATCCAAATGACAAGTGGTTGTGAAGTGACGGTGATCGTTCATATATTTTTATGGTTTTGAACGGGTTTTTACAGTAACTTGCCACGATATGTTCGATAGCAGAGGATGTATCGCCGAACAGACTATCGACCGGTTTATTAATTACTTGTTTTTAATTTGTTGCCCTATCTGCATACATGACCTTTTAGGTCATTGCTCGATTAATTCATGTTTGGGTGAACAGGATTATCTAATGTTGATAAATTGACGTGTTTTAAACATTGGTAAAGATAAAGTAGAGATCAATGATTGAATTTCTTGAATGTAACAGACGTGTAGGTACAGTAGATAAAGGGTGGCAGGCCATCGACGCGCAACTTGTGAACCTGTTACCATTTATTCAGTACAGTACATACATGATTTTGGACCCCCCTGCGTTGGAACTGGCTTTTTTATAGGAAATAGCAGATTTTTTTTGTAACCGACGACAACTTCAACTCAGGGTGGTCCAGAATCATGTAAGTACTGAAACCATGGATGCAAGTTGTCCATCGATGTCCTTTGCACCCTGTATAATGATTCACACTTCACAAAAAAAAGGGGTTCTTTTAAGTTTAGGCACCTATTTTTTTTGTCATTCGTGAGGTGAAGCTTTATAATACTTTAGGGCACTTTAGGGTATTAGCATCAAGTTGATACAAAAATAAGTTCAATTAAATATTTACTCACCAAATCATCAGCTAGGAAGATCACAATATTCGGCCTCACTTCGGCCGTAGCCCGGCACAGCACTAAACAGGCACTTAATAGCAACAACATGCCGCGACGCTCTCCCGTTTACGAATGCCGACACAATGAGAGCTCGGAACCGAACTAGGCTATCTACAACCGCTTTGCATGGTAATGAAGGTACATCCTTGTAGTAGGTTATGATTTAGCGCTTTAGGTCACTGACACAACATAGGTATATTTCAAAACTTGTGGATGAAAAATGCGGGTTATCGTTCAATACATTCGCAGGATTACTAAAAGCAATCGATGGTGTGCAGTGACTGCTACAACCGTTAAAAGGGTAAATAATCACCATGATTGGCATCTACGAAGTCAACCTCTATCAAGATAGGTGATTGATTGCATTTGTTATTAGCATTTAGGGCATTAATGCCCGTTTTCACCTTCACTAACTGACACTTAAATGAATCCCTAAATAAAAGTCCACTGTTGGATTTTCAACTCTCGGCGCCCTAACGTTGAAAATGCAACAGTGCAGTATTATTTAGGGATTCGTTTAAGTGTCACTTAGTGAAGGTGAAAACGGGCATTAGTGTCTTAAATAAAGTGCCATAAATCTTCTTGAAATACGGTAGGTACACCATGAATCGCCCTTTACAAAACGGAGCACCTTCCTTGGCTTTCTTACAAGGCGTGCTTTGTCCTTATGTCTTTTTTAGTTTATTCCGGTTTTTTTTCGTTAGTCTTTATCCCGTACTGAGATTTCTCCGAAAAAAAGTTTTACTCTTATTTTTTCTCTCGTTGGAGAAATACTGCTGTTAAGATTAAGTGCCTACTGCAACTTCTCAATGAACTACCGGTAACTGGTGCTTCAGGAACAGGTTAAACTGAGCCGTTATAGTAGATGGATGTGGATGAGCCGCATAGTAACTAAAACGCTAAGCAATTATCGCCTTATTAGTGTGCATGTTTGTTCATCTGTTACCACATTCATCATAACTAAAAGTAATTGAAGCGTAATAATTACAACATAAATATACACAACACCAGACACGGACAGTATGCATAAGCCAAAGATAAGGTCCAATTTTCCTTATCGACAGCAAAAAAAGTTGAACAAGAATTTTATCTTGTACCTACTCACTTTTTATTAATTGTATACCCATGTGATGGTAAAACATGGAGAACTTTATTAATATATAACAAAAAACATATACGTATATCTGTACCCATGTTTGCAATTACATAAATGATTTAATAAGAAAATAAAATGATCCTCGCTTGGATTTTTTTGTTTTTTTTTCAAATATCTATCGCTCGGGCCTTTTGCATAATACTGCATAGCAGTTTATAGCGAACTACGTACAACAAAATAAAACAAGGCGCATACAAATAATTCAGTTTATTATCCATATAAATTACAGTCCATTAACTTCACGTATCACACAGAGTCGTACTTAGGAAAAATAAAAGCATCAAAACTATGTGTTATTATTTTATATTACAGCTGCCCGAAACAACCGTCGTGTTGTGGGGGTGGCAGGACTCACAGCCAACGAATCGTTAAATTATAAAACTCAATAATTCCCAGCTCACCTTTAGAACGTTTAACCAAGCTTGGAATGTGAAAGATCATCAGTGTTTTATTACATTTGTGATGTCGTTATTATAGACACCTGCATTTGAAATTGTGGGTCAAAAAATTTCTTTGTCAGGACAAACGACACCATCCGTGAAGATCAGTGAGATGCATAATGACAATTGAATTGGACATGTACCATCAAAGTTCATAACTAAACACCGTAAGGACTAGTCTTGCTTGCAGTGCTCGGCGGGTATAGAACCGGACCGGTAACGGATGTGGTCATCCGGCTCACGGCATTTTGTTTTCAAACTGGTTAGATATGAACTTTTTTGATGGTACATACGATGAAACAAAGCTCAATCGTATTGCACATTTATAAGCGCTCGACAATGACCGCTCGCGCATCTAATTATGCCGTAAATGGCAGATCAAAAAGTGATAACTTGTTAACATAGTAAATGCAAATTATTGAAAATTTCACATTCATGCGAAAAAATTCTAAACAAATACTGTTGCTTGGTTAACTTTAGGAAATGTATAAATATTGATGTTCCTATCTAAAGTCCGGTCGCGAAGCAGAAAGAATTTCGTACAATGATGACACCCCTCATTACTTATCTCTATTACTCGCGATAAGGGCGGTCCTTCTAATGTGTGAGCGCGACGGCAATACATTTGAGCGCGAGCGAAAGACATATGTAATGAGGGGTCACTTGTACAAAAATTTTTCTGCTTCGCGACCGGACTTTCAAACCTAAATTCATATTGAAAGCAATCGTGAGAAGACAACAGGACGGTAGGTATCTTAAAATAATTTGGCTGTGAGTCCATCGCCATGTTGGATCGTGCTCATTCATAATAAAGATATCAAATGGAACATTATACGATTTGCAAAAATCTGTTTATTTCTGTGTTCGTGGTAACAGTAAAGAGAAGAAAAGGTTTTCATACCTCAGAAATGTATTATGTTGTTCTAGTATAAATCAAATGAGAAGTGTGTAGTTCCATACGAGTAAAATAAAACTGTTGTACTTAAGCATATTTATTTCATAGTTAACACAAACTTTTTAATAACTTGTGTACCTATGAGCACGATCCTTAGAAAATTATTCTAGTAATTAATAGTGAACATTCAAGTATGACAAATATATTACAAATACGGCTATATTATGAAGTTAATACTCGAGAACAAGCGATGTGTTTCTATCTAAATGTACAAGTTATGAGTATAATGCAAAAGGAATTATCGCATGAAAATGTTGAGAATTCGCTACTAACATTAATTTAAGCCGACAAATTATATACAGATAAACCCTTTCATACGGAACCCACAACGAGTTAACGAAAACATATAAAATTAAACTACTTATTCCACATATTATATTATATTCCACATTTATGTATAACATTTATGAACGAAATTCATAACAAAAACTAATGAACACGCAGCGGCAACAGAAAATAAATTTGTGAATTTAGTTGTGACAGATGATAAAATTAAAATGATAAGGCAGTTCTGTCGCCGACTGTGTTGAAACAAAATGAATTCTTTATCATACATTATGTATATCGTAAAAATGCAACAAAAGTCCTCTCAACATTTAATTTTGTTCATTTGGTCACATATTAAAACAAAGGGACGCTGAAGTTCTTTGGCAGTACAGAAATGAAATTATTTATATGAATTATATATTATTTATATTATAATAATTATAGTACGTAAGACAAAATAATAACAGCTTGTTTAAAATTAGTAGGTAAGTATTACTTATTATAAATTGCAAAAATTATAAATAATGGTTGGTCAAAGAGATGTAAAACTTTACCCATAATATATCCCTTATTTGCTCGAATAAAATTATTGCTCTAGTGTTATCTAAATACTATTAAATATAATACCTTTGACATCTCTACTGTATGTAAAAAATAGTAGAATATTATTCTAATATTATGACCGTATAAATATCAAGGAGTTATTATTTAGTCCTTAAGTAGAAGGAAACCGCGATATATAAGTATTACGGGCAAGAAAGACAGACGAGAATATAATTTTCTATAATATATTATTATACTAAATATAGCTTAACTACATTAAAAGAAAGTTTCTAAAGAAGGCAGATACGCACTTTTATGTTGAGCTAGGTATAACAAAAGGACACAACATTTTGTACCTTGAGCATAGATTTCAAAGTAGCCGAAAGATGTCGTATTCTTTTATTATATTTTGAATGATGAAAAATGATTGAAATTGTTGTTATAGAGTATTTTTTTGTGTCCACGGTAATTTGTTAGTTTAATATATCTAGCTTTGGCGTTACCAACATACTCTTTGGTTGCATATTATGAGAGTAAAGATGTTACTCGGACTCTTAGTCTAGATTAATAACAATCCGACCCTTTTAATTACTTATTTTGAGTGTTAAAATCGTAAACAACACTCATCTCTATTGTCAAGCATGAAGACCCAATTTCCTATAACAACATTTCCATCCTCCAAGCCCGACATATCAAGTGTCGCGACACTAGCGCCACCACACAACGATGAACTGTGTAGTGACGCCATAGGATGCAACCAGACAGCCTGCGATCGACGCATCTAAATATGTTACCTGATATACAAGGTTAAATTAAAATAGCTAGCGAAATTCTGCAGACGTGACAGGGATAGACTAATCCAAGTTCAGCCTGCCTACTGCTGCCGTATGCGTGAGAGAAAGGGAATTCAGACAGACTGGCGCCGTAACGCGTTACGTTACGAAGCGGTTTACCCTCCCATAAGAACTTATCACTTCAAAATATTATATTCGATGTTTGTTTTTGAGAGGCAACGACGCTAATAGTGTTAGAGGAGCTCGTGGCTAAGTAATAAAAGCCGCACGGGTCAATTCATCAGGTTAAGCTACGCTTGCCGGGGTTGGTCTGTGGTTGGGTGATCATCTTTACATACCTGCCTAGGAAAGCACGTTAAGCCGTTGGTCACGGCTGTCATTCGTTTGATCTTTGACAGTCGTTACAGGTCGTCAGAAGTCCGAAAGTCGGACAACCGGTCTGGACCACCAAAGGATATCGTATTACCCAGATACTGGGTTGTGGAGGTCAGATAGGCAGTCGCTTCATGTAAAATACTAGTATTCAGCTGCATCCGGTTAGACTGGAAGCCGACCCCAACATAGTTGGGAAAAGGCTAGGCAGATTGGAACGACGCTAGTAGTGTTGTGACTTGAAGTATGAGTTGAGAAAACCTGTTTTGTTTTGTCAAAATTATTTCCTCTTTTGTTTTATAGATACCCATGGCGTCTGCGGAGTTTCTCCAGTTAATTTTATTTGACCCTGTATCGTACGGCTTAAAATACATTAAGATATTGTCGATAGATCGCGGTCTGGCTTCACCCGCAACTAAACGCGCACGGAAACACGCCTACATACAAACGCTATGACAACACACCGCCTCACACACACACGTATATTTGAACTATACAAACAAACTGCTCACAATACTTTTACTCCTTACGGGGTTTGCGTTTCCGTTGGCCGTCTCCGGCGCCCTCTGATTCTACTAAAGGTGTGGTCTGGAACAAAAGAAAACATTTTATTATCTTGATAGTTCATACAGAGTAGAATCATATACCAAACTAGCTGATATGATCCCGCGGCTTTACCCGTATGGACCCTAATTATTATTCAAAGTGTGGATCTCTTTGCCAGCGTCTGTGTTCCCTTCCACGTAAAACCCGTCAGCCTTCAAAGCAAGAGTGAACAGGCATCTTCTGTGTACGCTCGTTCCATCATAGACATTCATCCATCGCTTTCCATCAGGCGAGATCGAGGACAAGAGATGGCCCATACCTCAATAAAAATAAAAGTAGCCTGAGATAGCTGATGTTACTCCTTATGACATCAGGTATCTGCCAGTGAAAGTTTCGGCAAAATCGGTCAAGCCGTTTAGGAGATTAGCCGGAACAAACAGACAGACACTGACAAAAAAATGTTTTATGTTATAATTACCCTTTAAACTTTCATATGTATTTAGTAAAAAGCTGTTATTTTGACATTATAAACAGACACTTGAATTTTATTTATTTGTATAAATGTGAGTTAAAACAATTAGGTAATCTCTAGAGATTTTTTGATAATCGAAATAGAGTTCATCTTTTATTAGTGTGTATAATTTGTTGATTGTTATCAAAGTATTATAAAATCTTTGAATGCATGTAGACCTAATGAGAAAACAGTCGTCACTAGATCCATCTCTGGCCAATGGATCTTCTGAGATTGAACATGATTTTAAGTAGAAAGACTATTGTTGTGATCATTCACTATTAATATAAACGTTCATCATCATTCATTCTCCTGCCCTTATCCCAATTTATTTGGGGTCGGTGCAACATGTCCCTTTCTTCCATACTTCTCTATTAGTCGTCATCTCGGTATTCACCTCCTTTCTAGCCATATCATCTTTCACACAGTCCATGCTAGGTTTCTTTGGTCTTCCCCTACTCTTATAGGCATCCTGCTTCCTATTAATATTATAAATAAACACGAAAATTTGTGAGGATGAATGGATATTTGTTATTCTTTCACGCAAAAACTACTAAACAGATTTTGATGAAACTTTACAGTAATACACTTTACGTAATAACTTTACAGTTTAGCCTACAAATGACAGCGCAGTAGTCAATCTTAGTTATAAAGCAGAGGCGCGCATGTGGAGCCTAGCTTCAGAACGGAAAAGTTATTTGATACGAACTGTACCTACATCAGAATAACACAAGCTACAATTTATAAAGATTTTGTGTGATTTGGCCATAAAATTCCATAATCTGTCTGTTACCTTTTCAGGCTTTAACGGCTGAATGGATTTGGATTAGAGGTATACGGATAGGCCATAACCTGATTTAGGACATGTACCACGTTTCCGTGAGATAATAGGGATGTTTACTGGGGAAAAAAAAAAAAAAAAATTGTTCGTCAGTAAGGTATTAAAAAAAAATATTAGACACGTATTTTTTGCTTTTTTGATTTTTGCTCGCTACGTCACAAGTCTGTATAAAATCTACCGGCCAGTGATGGCATACCACATGTTATAACGTACTGTCTACTCACAATGTATTGCCGTAATATTTTGATTACAAGCCGCGGGCAGAAGCTAGTCCAAATATAAATTGTTATATCTCTTGTACGTCTTTCCTTATTATTAATTAAAATGCAATGTTAACTTACATCCTCAGTAGAAGTAACGACTTCAGTATCATCAGCCTCCGGCCCCTCCAAGTCAGTCTTGCTGGGCCGTTCCTGTTCCTCCCTCATGTCTTCTTCAGCCTCTGATAGATGAGGATCATCTTCCGCTACGGCATCCGTCTTCTTCATGTCAGCGTCAGAATCCTGTGGGTGAGATTATTTGTTTAGCATGTTTAGCAAGTAGTAGTTAAAGAACGTTTTAAGATTTATCCTTTTTGAATAGAAAACTTTTTTTTTGCGCGTTGAGCACTTTTTGGGGAAACAAAAATCATGGAACTCACGTCATCGTCACGGAATGCTATATGTATCGAACGAAAGACATCAACGCGAGAATTGAAAAGTTACTTATTTTTCACTTCTATCGGACCTTTCTTCTGTCCCCAAAGACTGCACGAGGTTTTTTTTAATTTTTTCTTTAAATGTTCTTTATGAATTAACATTTTAAAAAAAAACGAGCGAGCCTTACAGTAGTCGCATAGCATTTATCTGACATCTTGGCTGTCAGTACCAACCTCTCGGAAAATGGGTTTATACAATGTAACGGCCAACCCTAGCACGGCGCGCGCTCATTGGTCAAATTAAATAGCACGCGCTTCCCCGGCTCCCTGTTACACACTTCCGTCCCTTTTCACGAAATCAATCCCACAGATTGCAGGAAAACGAAAGGAAAGATGTTACACACATCAATAAATCGGAACCCTACGCAAGATCTTTTTATTTCAATAATACATACACATACATCACATATATAATAATCTCCAAAATTATTTATTAGCAGCTGATATTTGTTCCAACAGTTTTAACTTAATTTTTCGAGCCTTGTTGTGGAAAGTTTGTCTCTATGGCCTGACGGATATTGTCGTCAATTAGAAGTAAAATTACCAAAAAATGACAGGTAACGCCGAAAAAATCTGAAAAATGACAAAAGTGACGTAAAGCGCGCGTCAACGTGTTAGCAGGGCTTGATAAGCAATAGAGAACGTGTATATAATATACGTTCGTTCTACATCGGTTAACAAAAATCATTTACATTATGCGTTCACCCACGTAAAAATCTTGTTTCCTTAAACATCAATCAATAAATAACTATTACATATTTATAATTATATATTTTACTAACTATTTATATATTTTACTTTGAGTGCCGGTTACTTCATAAAGGGGGGTAATTTGGGAACAAACCAAAATAAAATTAACATAGTACTATAATGTTGTTACTATATGGATTGTGTGTACTTGTTTGTGTTCCGAAATAAAGAATATATTATTATTATTATAAGACTTACCGATTTAGATGACCCGAAGCAGGCATAAGCGATGAGTCCAACAACCACGAAAGTGCCCACTATGACGACGGCGTATATCCAGGGGTTGTCGCCAGCGAACCTCATCGCGCGGTCAAATACTGAGTCCTGTGGATATTAGCTTTGGTACAAACTAGCAATCTACTTATAGAACACATACAATATAGCGGTACTCAGGAAGAAAATAATACAGGTATATATAATATAATAACGAAGACTAAGGAACACAGGCTGTGCTGGTGGAGAAAAGGTTCCTAAATTGAATACATAATTGTAGACTGTTTAGCAAGTATTTGTTTAGTAAGAAATTCTCAGATAAAGTAAACTCCAACTGTGATCTTTTCAGCACCTGTATTTTTTATTTCAACATGAATGTGGTAACCAATATTTTGTAACAATTTTTTAATTTAATTAGTGTCCATGGAGTTTAAAGCCCGTTCTTCTCCATAGGAACTTAATACACTTTGGAATGATGAATATTTCTGACTGACCGAAATTCGAAAGTGCCTGTGGCTTAATTACAATAATTGCTTTAAGTAATATGACTTTTGTTTAGTCGAAGTTCAAGACACTATATTTTTAAATACAATAAATATATTTTTTGCTGATGCTCACCCAACATAATGCTCAAATTTTTTTCAAAAATATTTGAAACTTATACGGTCGCGCAGAACTAGCATAATTATTATTCACCTAGTACTTCAATACAATAGCTAACATGTCACACTTCTAAGGTCCTTGCATATGGTATGACTAGCTATTAGTAAAGGGCTTTTCACACTAGCTATAAAAGCATGTGACCTCGTTGGCCCGTCGTATGAGGCATGCGATGTATGCCACGATGGGAATGGCCACGTACACCGCGTAGAGCGCCCACCAGCCGGGCTTGTAGTTCATCGCGCGTAACATGCGACCCCACAGCGTTTGCTAATACAGGTTACTAGTTATTGAAGAATTAAGTTTCGTGGTATAATAACTGTAGTGTTTCTATTTGTTTTTTACTACAATGCAAGGAACCTTTTCCTTTTGCATGTCCTGTAAGGTAAGAACCACAATGGTTCAAAAAACCGGTTTGATTTGCAATAAGAGTTTGTCAAAACTTTCGGTTCCATCGAGCATTGTATGCTCAAGAATAGCAACAGGTTCCATATCAACGAACTTAGTATTTAGTTCTTATAAAAATTGATGTTGATGATTTCTATGATTATAATTCTATAAATAAACATTTGATACGGTCGCAAATCATATTTAACTCAACGTACAACCTGATACTGACCTGCAAATTGCGAAAAACTTAAGAAAATTTGAATTTCGCGGGCTACCCTGACGCTTTCGCTTTAATATTTTGAGCCGTGAAAAATAAAATGCCTTTCAATGTTATTTCAAAGTCGAGATTGACTTTATGTTATGCCAGATACATCAAAATAAATTGTCCACTTACCGAATCCCTCGATATCTTGGCACGCTTGAGCACGAAGGAGGCTTGTGCCCACTCCTCAGCGACAGCCTGGTCGTCTGTGATGATCAAATTGTCGAACAACAGCATTGGAGACATCGACCACAGCTCGAAACCAACTGCGTGCTATAGGAAAAGAAATGAGAAACGTACAAATGATTTGTATAGCGGTGTACGAACTCCTTCGTTATAGCAGACCTCTGTGGCGGCTGTCACTACGTGGCAGACTGACAGAGATGTCAAGAGACTTGCCAAGAGGCCCCGATATGGGCACGTATTGTTGTTTAAATGTGTGGATAATATAAAGTTTGACCCTCAAAGGAAGCACTTTTCTTTAATCTGACCCACCCCAACCACATTTGTAAATTAATTTGGCATACTAGAGACAATTTATATTTTTGTACTCGCTTGACGCGAAAATTTTACTAGGAAGAAACTATTGTCTGGACATTTTATTTGAACCCTGATAAAAGTAGAGGTACAGGTTAACCCGCATCCACAAACATTACATTACTCGTTACAGTTCAGTCGTTTTGTATACCAAATATAAGAGTAATTATTTATCCAGCAATTATTTTTGCTGAATTAGTTAGAATGTGTAGATTTTGGCTTGGTGATGGGTATCTTAATACCCTGTACAGCTTAGCTTAAATAGTTGCTAGTTACAGCAGCTGGCTATTTAGGAGTTATGAGAGAACCGATGATCATATAATATATGTGTGTGCCTGTTAAAATCATAACCCACCTTTGGCTTTACCGTAGTCGGGTAAAAACATAAAAGTACTTACGATAGGCGTCATCCTGAAGGGCTGTTCGTCTCTGAAGTAGTGCGGGTTGGCGATGCGGCGCGGAGACCACTTGCCCTTGTAGTTCGGGTTCGGGACCAGCGGGGCGCGCCAGATGCCCTGCGGATACACAAATATTACATTTAAATCATTCAAATTGACTAACATTTTATGAATACAGTTTTTAATTATTTAATTAAACTACTACTACTACTATTATACTTTTGTATGATAAGGAAGTCCACTGGCATTGTTGATAGAGAACCAATACTAGCTTAGGCAAATGCGATTTTGTCTGAGAAAAAATCCTTGTCCAGATTTCTCACTAGAATAAATCATTATTTAGGTATTATAAATACGAAAACTCCATTACGAAATCATGTGCGAAAAACAATTTTTTTACTGGGAGGCATTTAGCAGATTTGCCTTTACGATGTCTTTTTTTTCATACACATAGCGATCGTCAAATGGATAAGATGACTACTCAACATTACAATGATAACAAAAGTGCTTACTAGAGGTGGTGAGTATCTCACCGCGTATGCCCCACTGTGACCAATTGGTCACAGTGTAAATAATGGACGCGTGTTTCTCATCTCAACGAGGCATCCTCAGGATGAGGATTGACTTTTTGCGAACCTGGACACGACGTGTTGCCACGCCAAGCGCCGAACGCAGACTGTGCGGGTTCGCAACAAGTCAATCGTCATGCTGAAGATGCCTTGAGAGTTGAAACACGTGTCGACTTCTTATATAGGTTTCTAAATATACGTAGTCTATTGTATTTTCTTGAGTTGTAGAGGTCAGCAGGCAGGCACTCCATGTAACATACTGATATTCTATTCAGCTACATCCGGTTAAACTAGAAGCCGATCTGAACATAACTCTGGGAAAAGGCTAGGCAGATTGATGTCGTAGCTGATAAGGGCTTAGTATAGTACCTTGTAGTTGGGGTTGGCGACGGTGGGCGCCTGCCAGCCGCCGCAGCCGGGCGCGGCCGTGCACGCGGGGTTGTCGATGAGCGGCGCCTCCCACTCGCCGTCCATCTCCTCGTCCCAGTCCGACGGCTTCTTGGCTTCAGGGTCTGGATGATGGAGAACTTATGTTTAGTAGGAGATTTCAAATTCTTTCCTTTATCAAGTCCAGGACACATAATAACTTTTGAGTTTTAAAAGTTATTATAGCTTATCGTTATCATAACTTTTGAGTTTTAAAAGTTATTATAGAAAACTATATTTAATTACTTGATTAAAAAAAAAACAAAATAACATAGACCTTTGAGTTTGATCATCACAACACTACGGCAACGAACCCAAAGATATGACATTGTAACGTCTTGTCGGAATATTAATCATCGATTAATTCGTGTTTTTGGGTGCATTTTTCCAATATAAAGTAAAACTTGGTACTTCCGAATGATACTCATTGTTAGTGTGTGGATAACATAGTAATAAAATAAATATATATGTAAATGAATTTGATTTTTCGATTTCTTACGTAGTCTATGCTCATACAAAGTTATCGCGGCATATATTAATAAGAAACGTCAAATCTTCTTAAATTGTCGAGAGATTCGGCTATAGGAAGACATAAATGATAGCAAATTAGGTTGGATTCACCTAATTCAAACGATTCATCAATCTGCATGTGAGAGGAGCGCGTTGATGAATCAACATTGTTTTCCATTTTTATTTCTGTACCTACTAACATACTTTTTAGCTTTTTGTAACTAACACTATGGGCCTTTGTTGGCTGAAAATATTTTTATTTTATTTATTTATGGCCACATTAGAAAAAAAAAAAAAAAACTCGCAATATGCTGCGTTTTATCATCATTCATTTATTTTTCATTATCAGCCTATTAATGTTCCCACTGCTGGGACACACCTCCTCTCTGTGAGAGGGAGTGGGTCGTAATCCACCACGCGGGCCCAGTGCGGGTTGGTGGATGTCACCTGTCTTCGAATTTTTGGTTCTAAGACATGCCGGTTTCCTCACGATGTTTTCCTTCACCGTTTTGAGAGCAGTGGTGGGCAAAACGGTGAAGGCTGCGTTTTATAGATTAGTTTATTGCAAAGTTCCAGCTATAAATTACGGGTTTTGTTTCCCAATTGGCCTGCTCTTGACCATGAGATTTCGCTTGATGGAAATCGATGTACGAGGTTTACCTAGATGGAACAAGCGTGCCGAGAAGATGCTCATTCTCTCCGCCCCTAAGACTGTTTGATTTGAAGGCTGTTTTGTTGCCTCAACCTTGAGATATTACTGTAATGTAGATTATTTTTGTATACTACGCACCTGGAATCATTTCAGGTTCATCGTCCAACCATCCATCGGGCTTCACTGCGTTAGGGTCGACGATTTGAGCGGGCGCATCCTCATCCCAGTCGTCTGGCTTAGTCGCTGATGGGTCCACAATCTGTGTATAAAATACAACTTTTATTAAACGAACTTTAACGACGAAAAATAACGTCTTTTCCCCCAAAAAGACGTTATTTGATAAATAACGTCGTTTTGGGGAAAAAGACGTAATTTTATAAAACTTAAGTTTCAAAAAGTTAAGTTTTATAAAGTTCGTAAAATCATTAGAATCAGCAATACAACTCATTATCATTCATTCATTTATCCAGTTAGCATATCCTCAAAAGTCCTGATTTCATGAAATAGTCATTAAATAGGATTACATGAACTTAGAGAGTTGTATGATTCTAATAATTATAATTCTGTAAAGCCATATTTGTGTTGGTCGCAAATCACATTTTAATCAACATACAACGTGACACTGACCTGCAAATTGAAAAAAAATGAAAGAAAATTTTAATTTCGCGAGCTATCTTAAATTATTAGAAGTCGATTTATATTTCTCCGTGCGGTTTGGCAGCCATAACAATAAGTCAAGTGTAAAAGCAACACGTTGATTTCATATAGTTTCTGAACATCAACACATCTGAAGTTTCAATCTGTTTTGCTTTTAATGAGAACAATGACCTTATTCTGGGCACTTTGCCAGGTACGTTTCAACACAGATTACACTGAAAATGTGTACAAACAGACATTTACACTTAAATGTCATATAGTACGATGTTGCCTTTGTAGTTCGTTTTACGGGGCTAAAGATGTATGTTAGTAAATGTACTGTACTGAATAAATCTGGTTTGCCATATTCAGCTACAATGAATTTCATTAACCAATTGGACCAAGTATAGCCCGGGAAAAGCAATTTCGATTCAGATGCGAAGGACTTTAGAATATTTTGAATTTGGTACAAAATTTTACGTGCAGCTAAACGCGGTTGGCCGATGTTACGGCAACGTACGTTTTCTGTCCCAAAACGGGCGGCTTTGAGTAGTTAACTATCTCATTATCCTCTCCAAAACATTACGAAGCACACATGATCCTGTATTTACCCGACTGCCCCAGAAGGAGGGTAATGTTTTTCGAGAGTATGTATGTATGTATATATGTATGTATGTATGTATGTCTATTTCTTTGGCACGCTCTGTAGCCTAAACGGCTTGATGGATTTTAACACAGGAGGTGTCGTTAGATTCGTCTTAATCGTAGAAGTGACATAGGCTATATAATATTTATGTATTGCAACTGCAAGTACAAAAAAAGGGAGGTGAAGGTTTTTTTTTTAATAATTTTCAACAATATTGGTATCAAATAAAAGCTGGTAATGAGTCAATTCCAAATTAAGATTATATTAATAAAACTAAAAATCTTGAAATAAATAAAATTATACAAAAAACAAAAAACCCGACTGCAAAAACACATAACTGAAAAGAGAAAAACAAGCATTATAATCTATAGAATTTTGGTATCGCAGGCGGGGACAAACAAAAGTTAGGTACACCATATTTCCGGTTATTATTGTTGTATTATTATTGTCCCCGCCTGCGATACCAAAATTCTATAGATTATAATGCTTGTTTTTCTCTTTTCAGTTATGTGTTTTTGCAGTCGGGTTTTTTGTTTTTTGAATAATTTTTTTCATTTTATGGTCGTTTAAATTCACAGAACAGAAAAAACAGTAGAAGTCGTTTAACGCTTCTTTAGTATCGAAACCAGCGTACCCCAACTCACACATAAGCAAGTTAATTGTATTTCGTAACACTAAGAAATCTTTGGTGTGATTGGTAGTTCAATATTGAAGGAAAGTAGGAAATAATGTCAGTCGTCGCTTATTTGAAAATAAACCATAATGTTAGAAGATAGAGTTGTTTATTGTCTACTCTTTTTACGTATTTATTACTTTTATGTGTTTTTGCAGTCGGGTTTTTTGTTTTTTGAATAATTTTTTTCATTTTATGGTCGTTTAAATTCACAGAACAGAAAAAACAGTAGAAGTCGTTTAACGCTTCTTTAGTATCGAAACCAGCGTACCCCAACTCACACATAAGCAAGTTAATTGTATTTCGTAACACTAAGAAATCTTTGGTGTGATTGGTAGTTCAATATTGAAGGAAAGTAGGAAATAATGTCAGTCGTCGCTTATTTGAAAATAAACCATAATGTTAGAAGATAGAGTTGTTTATTGTCTACTCTTTTTACGTATTTATTACTTTATCCGTTTAAAGCGCACACGGAATAGTTCAATGAGCAAGTTACGCTACCCGCCGCTAGATGTCATTATAATAAATGCATTCAATTTAAAGCTGTATTTCCTTACTGATAAGATTTATATTTGAGTAACGAGGTCATTACTATTAGTCCTCCTCTAGGGATGTACCACTGTCGCTGACTGATTTATCGACATTTCGTTTTATTTTCAAACAAAATAGTTAACAAACATATGAGTCGATAAATATTATTATATTTGAAATCATTAATAATTTATTCTAATACATACTTACGATTTATTGAAAGTATAATTAAGAATTCTTATGTTAAACTACTGATCAGATTTTAATTATTCTATTGATAAAAAGATACAAGAGCTCGTGGCTAAGTTCAATCCATCAGGTTAAGCTACGCTTGCCGGGGTTGGTCAGTGGATGGGTCCGAGGCACGGAAGAGTGTCGGTATCTTTACATACCGAGACTCTTCCGTGCCTCGGAAAGCACGAGCCGTTGGTCCCGATTGTCATTCGTGGATCTTTGACAGTCGTTACGAGTCGTCAGAAGTCCGAAAGTCTGATACTAGTCTTACCAAGGGGTATCGTATTATCCAGTTACTGGGTTGTGGAGGTCAGATAGGCAGTCGCTCCATATTAAATACTGGTATTCAGCTGCATCCGGTTAGACTGGAAGCCGACCCCAAGCTAGGAAGATTGATTTTATTGATAAAAAGATAACGCTGTGTTGTTTCTTTCTATCAATATAATTACGCGATAGATATAAAACTACGCGATTAGTTAATACGGGTACACAGCCTGCGCTTTCGCCTACCGCTACTCTAGTATTATGTTAAGCTTGACTTACTCCGTAAGGGACTTTGATGAAAGGATGATAGGCAAAAATGTATGGAAGCTGGTCCAAGCACCAATAACAACCACACATATGTCATTAGATAGGCATTTTAATATGGAGCAATAACTACTATGGCGGCTAATTTCAAATCGCTGTGTGAAAAAAGTTGTGGCGATGTTTCGCAGGCCTGACCTGGACGGTCGATAACGGAACACTTGAATATTAATCACTTCTGGTGGTCTAGTTTGAATATTTTCAAATGTATGCCTGGCGATGGATACAATAATATGTTACCATCGAGCTGATCTGATGTTGGACCTGGACGCTAGATAATGGAACTCTTGAACAGTTACCAGTAAACCCATCGAGTGTGGGCTCATTAGAATTGTCTCAACGTGTCCTGTTCATTTTACCTGATGACGATGACCTGATGACGCACCAACTGTAACTGATTATCCCTATAATTATGCATTAGACAGGTGCACCTAAGGACAATCCCCGGTTGGTGCAGGACATCGAAACAAAGATTATGGGTTTGCGTGGTTAAAGACAGTGTACTGGTTACCTATAACTATAGAAGCGGTATGGCCCCAGTTTGATATATTTTTTAATTATACACAGAAAAAGTGACAGGAGATGACATGAACATTCATTATTGGGCCCCTTGAGGAGTGGAGAGGTATTCCACGGTTATCAGAACAATCTCGGAAATACGGTCAAGATCCCTACCAGCATCTTACTAGAATACTTCCTTCCTCTAAGCACGTTTACTCTTGCAAATCTTCATGCAAGCCGGCCCATAAAGGCAAAACGAACATGAGGAACAAGACTGCAAATAAATGAATATGAATATGACTTCTCCAAGGAGATAAAGTACGTGGGGTCGCTACTGCCCAACAGATCGCCACATGCTTACTTGCGGGTTATGTATCTAGCTAGGTCTGGCTCCCAGACCTGTTTGGCAAAGTAAACTCTATCGGCACATACCTAGAGGACATAGGAGCGCGCAAACCCCACCACGACGTCAACGTAGAGATACGGCGGATTATTATTATGAGCCTGTTGTATGCCACTGCAGGTGCAAAGGCCTTCCCGCCGTCTTTTCATTTTCTCTCTCTTTTTCAATTAGAGCCCAATCCTTTAGGTAGGTAGGAGTCACCGATTTCGTTATTTGGAACTCAATATGTAGCTACTTTTGCATTAATTGTGATGCGACAAGCAGCAGAGAAAAAATCGAAGACATGTGACATCTAGCAACCCGCACTGGGCCCGCGTGGTAGATTACAGCCCACTCCCTCTCACAGAGAGGAGGCCTGTGTCCCAGCAGTGGGAACATTAATAGGCTGATGATGATGATGAAGCAGCAGATGTGGGCTGCCCAGTTTATTTTTAATTTGACGGCTGTATTGCCCACGCCGATTTGTGTTTTGTGACGAAGTATTGGTACTGTTTCGTAATCATGTGCAAGGTAAAATTCAGAACTTCGTTATGCACCTTCCAGGCCAAAGTGCTTTACATATTGTACTCGTTATGACACATCTAATTAGCCGACACTAGATGGGTTTACTAGTAGTCAATCAAAGAATCCAGGGCAGTCATCAAGTAAAATGAACAGGGCACGTTGAGACAATTCTAATGAGCCCACACGACTCGATGGGTTTACTAGTAGCTGTTCAAGAGTTCCATTATCTAGCATCCAGGTCCATCATCAGATCAGCTCGATGTTACCATATTATTGTATTATCATCGCCAGGCATACATTTGAAAATATTCAAACTAGACCTCCAGAAGTGATTAATATTCAAGTGTTCCGTTATCGACCGTCCAGGTGAGGCCGGCGAAATATCGCCACAACTTTTTTCACACAGCGATTTGAAATGAGCCGCCATAGTAGTTATTGCTCTATATTAAAATGCCTATTTAATGACATATGTGTGGTTGTTATTGGTTGTGGGGACCATTTTGTCCGGTCCTCCTTTGGTATACAGATAGATCTTTGATGTCATCATTGACTAACAAATAAGCCATTTTTTAACCGACTTAAAAAAAGAAGAAAAGACGCTCTGCTTAGCGCCGAGAGTTGAATCCAACAGTGTGTTTTCTTGACACGCTGGGATACGCGATGGATGCGCTCTGTTGGATTTTCAATGCTCGGCTCAAAACCAAGAGTTGAAAATCCAGTGTACGAAAAAAAATAGCCTAGTTATTAATCTAGTTTACAGGCATTTGTGACAAGAGAATCGGCAGTGCCAGGTACTATCGCAAAAGTAATGAAAATTTCGACCCCCTTTATAAAATCCATAAACCCCTATAACACAAAATGTAGGTAATAATTTTTATATTTTATTTTCCACACAAAAAGTGAAAAATTTCGCGTAAAACACGTCGAGGCTGGGGCGCCCTGCCTGGCTCCGGGTCTAAAAAAATAAATTCACAGGGTATGGCAAACAAGTACCACGTGGAGTCGTGACGCGATTGTCAAATTCCATTTTAGTTGTATACATTTTTTTTTAAATTTTGTGATATTTTTTTGCAAAATCATCTCATAGCCAAAAGTAAGGAATTTTAGTGATAGTTTAGTTTAGTTCGGTGTACAAGAGAATCGGCATCACTGACCTACAAATTACAAAAAACGTAAGAAAATTTGAATTTCGCGGGCTACCTTAGCGCATCTCCCTTCAAATATCGATAATTCAATATCGATAACGGTAATCTCTAATTGAGTAGCTGACTGTGACGTGTGCCTAGTTGGAATCTTCGCGAACAATATGTTTGAGTTTAAAAGAAAGTAGACCTTAAATTGAATGACATAAAGCCAACTGTACCTTGTATTGTTTCATAAAATATTATTTTTCAAATTTTAATCGAAATAAAATCAATGAAGACTTTTCGATGGTATGTTATACCTCCATTTGGTAAATTTTTGGTTCTGCTACCGTGTTTACATTCTAAAACAGCACAATAGGGCATCTTTGTGATTTTTTTTCAAGTTCTTATCTCCGTGACGGTCGTAAGAAGACTGATGTGCGTGGTGTGTGCGCGGAAGCAGACATTTGCGGAACTCCGCAAACCTCGGGGTACGCGCGCCCCGCCTACTTGCGACTTCTACTGTTTTTTCTGTTCTGTGTTTAAATTAATTCAAATGTGTTCCTTGCATACGATACTGTGCCAAATAAGCGTTTCGTCTTACTTTTTTACTTTCCTTTGGCCTTGCAGCAGTCGGGTAAACTTATCCGCGTACAAGATATCTCATTAAAGCGTCAAGCCAAAATTTTTGAACCAACAATTTTTTTTTTTCTCTGTCTACTCACCTTTTCCCTCTCATCCCAGTCTTCAGGTTTCTTGTCATCAGGGTCATCAATCTCTTCTGGGGGGTTGACGGCAGGAGTGAAGTCTTCGAGCAGGGAACCAGCATTAACCTCTTTGTTGTCAACTAAGATGCTGAATGAGTTGTCAGGTCGAATGATCAGAGTGTATAGATGAGGTTCTTTGTCCTTGTAGATCTCGTCCAGGCGTTGGCTGTGGATGGAATATTATATATGAATAATTAGGCAGTGTTATAATTTTTTTCTGCAGAGGTCTACGCTTTAGCCTATTTAATGGTAATAAGGTTGATAATTGATTTTGCTTAAATATTTGTTGAATTGTTGCAAACTACCATTAAAGATAAACCAATGAAGTTCTTCAAAAACAAAATAAATCAAATTATTAAACCGTGTGATCATCGAAAAAAGCGCCAGTCAAAAACTTGTAGATATCTCTAAAAACAAAACACTCACGTGGGTTTCTTGCTATGCTTCTCCTCAATAGTTCCATTCCTGGGGTTCCTATGTCTGAAGATGAAGTGCAGTTTGTTGTCATTCCCGCACTTGTCGGGTCCGAACATGATCGTGTATGGAGTCTGGTCGTAGAACTTGCGGAGATCTGCCTTGGTGTTGGTACCGCGGGAGAGGAGTTTGATGTACGCACCGCCGCAGTTCTGACCCTCCTGTAAGTTTACGTCTGAGTATGTATTACTGCGGATGATTTGAATAGAAAAGGGATACAAAGTAAAAGACTGCTTATAATGTATGGAAGGAGAAGAGTTAGCAGACGATCGCACGGACGTAAAGAAATCGCGGCGATTTTTTGTCGCGTAATGGATTTTCGACGCTTTGCTTAGCGCCGAAAGTTGAATGTCCAACAGTGTATTTTTTTGATGCGCTGGGATACGCGCTGAATGCGCTCTGTTGGATATTCAACTCTCGGCGCTAAGCAGAGCATCGAATATCCAATTCGCGAACAAAAAACGCCTTTGAGGGTTAAACGAAAGACTGGGAAAGTTACGATTTCTTTCTTGCCCTGACCACATATAAATACAGTTGGTTGCACTCCGCATTTTAGGTATGAAGCTAAAAGTACTCGCCGGGCCCTTCTTATCCGGTCAATTCAGCGAATGTAACCTGGTCAGAAGTTGACAGTTGACAGAATGTTACGCGGTAGGAAGAGACGCAACTTCTAGGTGAATATAACTATAGGTAATTGGTGCTGTGCGACCTTAATTGCACTTCATAGTGACGTAGCAAGAGTCGCTTTTTATTTATCTGCCATCTGAATTCATCTGTGTCCTAACTTATGCTGATTCCGTAGTGTATTTCGTAAAGCTATTGCATTTTGATTGAATTGTATTCAGAAGCAGAATGCTGCGAGATAAAAACAATATTTAAATTGATTTATTAGGGTGTGGTCAGTCAACAATCAACTACTTTCTAACCAACTCTGCCAATTTACGATGAACACCAACTGTAGCACAATGGGCTACCAGTAAAATGTTGACAGGAATCCAAAAATAGCGTTTCGGAAAAATACTTCACGTAGGACGAGATTTATAGCGTCCAGTATAAACAAACAAAAAAATATTGACGCGAATCAAAGCTATTTATAACACCTAACGTCATAACGCATTTCCGAAAACGATTTTGGATAGCGTCCAGGATATGTTTGTAATAACATTGTATGTGCGTGAATCCTCATGTTTTGGTGTCTCAACTATGTACTTCCGAAGGAAATCGCTTTAGGCTTAGAAATGTCGCATTCAGTTTCTGCTGTAATCTTAGTTGGATTGGGATTTGAGCAAGTTAAAGCCAACCGACTAATAATCATAGGCTTGCTTGCCTTGATCGTCTTCTAGAAGTCGTTATTGTACTTTGACTGCAAAATTACTATTTTATAACTACAGTACCAATATCCATACGAAGGATTTTATTTAAAAATACTTGGTTGTAAAAACTAATATTTTTATACCATAAAAATAGTAGTTGAAATTTTCATCAAATCTCTTGGTTAGTAAATTACAAAATCCATAACCATAGCCAAACGAGGTCACAGGTTTACGCTAATTAGCTTACTTATAACATTACGAGATTTAATTCATATTCCACATACATTCACATGACGCAATACACGTCTGAGTTTCAGTTTCCACCTACCAGTTATAAGCACTTACGTGGAAAATATGAATAGGCTCCAAAGCTTAGCCAATAAGCCAATTAGTGACTCAATTCAATAAGTTTTACTGCATGGAGCAATGAGTAATATGTGCCTACATAGGGTTTTAATGTTACAATTACAGGTTCTGAAATATGTCCAAACTGGTGATGGTAGAAACCTACATGTGGCTATCTTGCTCATTGAAAACACAATAATAATAAGGGCTTGATTCAGAAAGCGGTACTCCTGGACACGTCTCGCACTGGAGCTCAGACCGCCGTTAGCTTGGACCCTGACCCTGTTCCAGATACCCGTGGGCTACTATATTTTTTTATTGTAATATTTATAAACATAATTCATATGTAAATAATGCAATAAAGGAATTTATAATAGCTTACGATCATGTTGTCGATTCTTGAATTTATCTTTTAATGAATAAAAAATAAACACAAATCAAAATAAGACCAATTTAGTGCAATGAATCAAAAATAAGTGTCACCTAACGACTCTCATCTTTGTTGTTGAATGGAACAAAAATAGATTGAACTTGGTTGACTCACTGTAGGATGACAAGCTTAATTAAAAACTTCTTTCTTTTCTTAATCAAGACTAGTATGATTAGAAAGATGGCCATCATCATGTTCAGCCAACATCCCACAGTTGGGCATAAAACTAATTCTGCACTAGCCTAATGATAGGAATGTTAAGAACAAAGCATATACCGTTTTAATACAAAACGAGATCTAAGTTTATCTCGCACCTCAACCAGCAAGCCAGTTTTTGTATTTCAAAAAATTCTCAATTTAGTACTGGACTACCTTGACAAGTTTGTGTAAAGAACTGTATTCCAATAACAGTATGGTTCTTATTCCAAAAACTGGCTTGAAGATTTAATTAAACCATTTATAAAGAAAAACCTTGTTCTGTAAATAGGCTTGAGAATTTTACTTTCTTGATTAAAATCTTACCTGCATAGTAACTTCATACTGCACAATGAAAGGCTTGTCCTTGAACTCAAATGGTTTGTCAAGCAGGGTAGATATGGCTGCATGCTTAGCTTCAGTTGTCAACACAAGACCCAGATCCTCTTTGAAGATCTTCCTAGCAGGTTGTTGAATCTGAAAGAACATGAAATAGTTAGATAATTACCCATTCAAAGGTCATGTGGAGGATTGAATTAAGATATTGCATTCTTAACACTGTCATAATCATGTAAAATATGATCTTTTACTGATTTTATTAGGTTATTTTAGGCTGTTATTTGGAAATCCTTTAAGTATAATACTTTTCTCTTGCTTCTACTTTGTGTAAAAACCTTAAAATGACCCTATCTATATCTTCAGGGTCAATATGATGAAATAGATGAAAATAGTATCTTACAACTGTTTCTGTCAAGGTTGTTCAAGCCAACATGAATTATAGTATCAATTAGGGTGTCTTAATCAAAATAAGATATAACATTATTGAGAAACTATAAGTTCTGATCTGATCAGTCATATATTTTCATTCATGTAAAGTCAAGATCTGTTACTATTACAACTTTTATCAGTTGCACGATAAGGTACTTATTGTTATGAGTAGATTTTGCTATGGAAATCAAGATAAGAATTTCCACCGTGACGTGTGTGAGGCTAGACATTTAGGTGATGTTTTATTTGAGTTTGTCAAGTAATTATATTTGAATAAAGCGCAGGCCATACTGGGAATGAAGATAAACGAATTAAGACTGTTTCCCAGTGTGCTTAAGAGATGCAAACATTTAACTATTCCATTATAATGTATTTTAGGAAAATAGTAAGATAAAATACTACTTTTATCGAAATGCTGAATTCAGATCATAAGTGCACTATGTATGTTCTTCTAAATTATATGTTTCCCTTTCCGTATTTATTTTTCACTGTGGATCTTAAGAAATATTAGTTAAAATAATATCATGCCATCCCCGAAGGGTTAGGCAGAGGTGTACCCATAGTACACGCACATAAAACAGAAAAGAAGTTCTTAATTAAATAACTTACCTCCCATTTACCATCGTACTTGGCAATATTATCATCAACACCCTGTTTCTTAGCTTCAGACTTCACCCATTTCTTCTTGAAAGCAGCCTCATCATCAAAGTTTTCAACAAGATATACCTTTTCAGGACTTATTGTAGGACTCTGGTATAGGTTTTCTTCTTCCACCGTCTATAAACATTAATAAGGTTTTATTTGATATTCCTGGTCATCATCTGCCTAGTCTTTCTCCAACTATGTTGAGGTCGGCTTAAATCGGATTCAGCTGAATACCAGTATAGTTAGAACTTCTTGTAGTGGTAATTTTTTTTGAGAATAGAGAATAGAGAATAATAACCTAAATAGTGTTAGACAGCAGCACCTTAGTTATTGATATAGCATTAGCAGTGGAATTCACGAGGTTTTTCCATGTGAATTCATCAAGTATCAGGGTATGCTAGACATTATGTTAAGGGTATAGAACAGTCTACCACCCATTTTTTTATGAAAAGTGATTTCTACACGAGACAGCTTAAGAGCTAGAAAATTGACATGATAAATATCATAAACTTAATAAAAACTTTACTTCAAGTGATTTTGTTGCTTTTTAGGATTACTTACATAAAATAAAAGAATGGTTTAGATAAAATTATGTTGTAACCTGTGTTTAGGAGACTTCATAAATTTAACCAGATTATTGATGAGGCAGTCTTCAATCAAAATAACCAAGAGGAAGAATACTTGTGGGTAATGTATTTTATTTGAATATTGTAAAGCAAAATAAGAAGCATTATAATATGTTGCATATTTATTACATAAATTATCTAAATGATTTCAGGTTATAAGCAAACTTTGGGGAACCTTGAGGATTAATACTATAAAGGACTTTAGTGTGCGATACAATTTGACTTCATAGTGATAATTTGTTTTGTTAAATCAAGGCCTCTGAGAAACTAAACTCACATTTGTTTCATTATCTCTAGATAATAATGTGGGTCATAAAGATTCAGCTAGCATTGTCTATCTACAGTTTTTTTGTGAACATTCATTGTAATTTATTCAGGTCATGTAACCTATAAGAACTAACCTCCACAGTAACTTCGTCGTCACCATCATCGCTGTCGGCTTGCACCACACCCGCTGCACTCACAAACACCAGTAAGGCACCTAATAAGTATATTTTACGGCTAAATAAAGCCATCTGAAAAAATTAAATATACACTGGTGACAGAACACGTCGGCTAACTCAAAAAGCGTCGGCAATATCAGAGAATGAGAAGACTTTGGACAGTATATACTCCGCCACGAGAACTGGAGTTAATTTAATTAAAAATATGTATGAATTTATGTAGCGCTCGGACACAGGAGTGTTCGGTGCAGCCGGATAACGGAAATCCTCAATAAAGGGCGACCAAATACCATTATCAACATAATTAAATTAAAATACTTCACCCTAGGCATTACCTTGAAATAATATTTGATACACTTATTGTTTTGTCTGTTACAATTACACGATGATGCACAGAAATCAAATAAATTCCCTGCTGCCTGCCTGGGAGGAATTTGATTTTCCTGAAAATTTTCAGCCAATCAAAAACAAACAGTTGTCAAGGTAGCGATCGAGAATTTTCCGAAGCGTTCAGATTTATTATAATGAAAAGAAAGCATAATATGTCTTGAATATTTTTTTACGATTTTCAAAGTTTTGTAATTCTTTCTAAATTGTTTTGTCATTTTATTCACGAGGAAAGAAAACATCTATTTTGTTTTCAAATAGAATGTATATTTAGTTACCATTGCTTCAAGAACTGAAAAAAAAACAAATCAGCCTGGTTATAATCCGACCGAAATCAAAAAGGTTGTCATCTAATGTCAATATATCTGTTGTCTCTGTCATACTTGTTGCAAATGGGGCAGGTGTATTTTCGATGGAAACAAGTAAAATAATCACATTTTCTTTTGACAATTTGACATTCGTGGTGTGATTGTGATTACCACCGCCACCGGGCGGTTTAGTTTTTGTATTTCGTTCGTGCTTTCGTGTCTTGTTGAAAATTTTGTTTTTCCTTATCGGTGGTGTATCAAAACATCTTTTGTATTATTGTTAGTGCATCCTTGTGAGACAAAAGTATTCGCACGAACCCTATGCAAATGTGTAAGTATTGTACAGTTGTACACTTAAGTAAATAATAAGTAAATAAATAACAATAGTAACACCCTCTTGATGAATATTAGTGTTTAGTGTATATTTACCATTAAACATGTATAATCGTCAGAGGAGGTCTGTGTATGTATTTATTCCTTTATATTGAAAATTATCAATAATAATAATTGACATACATTATTATAATTATTATCTTGTTGTGGTTTATTATCAGTCTTATCAGATAAAAAGGTTAATTAACTGAATCCTGGTACAGGTCGGTGGGTAGCCTTAGGGGTGTACTGATCCTGTTCCGAGAATATTACAAAAAGTCACAAATCCTTTACAACATCATACAAACAATGTTCTAAAGAGAAATATTTGTATTAATCCAATAAATTAAATATATAAAATCAAATTATTTTATATATCAAATTATAGTCAGGTTTTGTTAGTGATATTTATATTATAATATTGAATTAGTTACCTCCATCGACTTACATTGGTTACCATCTGTAATCTTCTATTATACAAGAAGGCAAGTGTCCCAACTGACACAGTATCGTCTAGCTCAAACCGCTTTGGGTAGACATTCGAAATTTAGACAGTAGGTTCATTTGTGACATGGGCATCCACTCAAGATTTTTTTTGGAAAATCTGCTGCCTATTTGGTGAAAAAAGGGGGGATTTCGTTTATACTATAAATCTTATTCTTTGGTTTTATGAACTTGAAACTTGGTACTAATATGTATTTAAATAAATAAATAGTAAGGTTGACATCCGTTATCCCATTATGGAACATAGTTTTGAAAAACTACCTCCTAAAATGGGATAAGGGTGTGTTGAAGATGTTTATTAACACACAATTAATTCAATGCCTACGTGGTATTAATGATTTTGAACAAAAAAATAAAAATTATGTAATTTTAAATTTCTCGAAAATCACACCTTGGGAGAAAAGAGGTAACCTAGGTTTTGGGAAGATTTTACTGCATGCTTCGATTAACTCGAAAAATGGATTTATACCATTTTCAAGTTAATCATGGGATCAAATAACGGAAACATAGACTGGTAGGTACAAACATTTTTTTTAAACAATTATCAATAATTATAACATTTTGTATGAAAATTTGTATTCCTTCAGTTTAGAATCATAAAACTTAGAACAATTACTTATTAAAAGGAAATAATACAAATTGTAATAATAAACTTTCCAACCCTGTTCCCAATACCAAATATAAAATACAAAAAATAGCCTGTTCCCGATACCGGTGGGCTACTATTTTTTATATTTTTAAATGTTTTTTTTAAGTAATGACTTTTATAAAAATATTTATAATGTATTTTGAAAGTTTATAAATAAATAAACGAGAATAATAACTTTCCAAAACTGCCTTATAAATGGGGTGGAGGAGAGTTGGAAGTTCCAAGAGGAAGTACGAAATTCACGTGGAAGAAGTCGCGGGCGAAGACCTAGTTAAATTATGAAGTTCGTGCTCGACTCGACGGGTCCGAAATAATATTTTACCGTTTCACTAAAAATTATTAATTTTATAAGATTACTACCCGCTCCTGCTTCGCACGGTTTTTACGGCTTGACAAAACATCGAGATTTCTTAAGTACCTAAACGTAACTTTAATACTAACGTACAAATCGTACAATACACATTCCGGAATAAATTCTCTAAGCGATGGTGAAAACCTCATCAAAATCTGTTGCGTGGTTTAGAAGAACAACGCGGACATACAATCAAACGCGAAATGTGACTTTGTTTTATAATTATGTTTATGTAGATATAGAAGCATAAAACATTTTGTTTCTTGTTGTTTCAGCATAATGTCGATCTCAAGGCGGCAATTGTTGCGCCTACTGAGGCTGCGTAATCTTCTGATGTTGACGCTAATGGTTATATTACTGTACATAGTGAAATTATTGACCAGCCTAGAGACAAGTAACCGATTTGCAAACAACGCTATAGAAGTTTTTCAAATCCCACAAAGATTTCGCCAAGATCAGGACATTTTCAAACCCAATACCCTCATGGTGAGTTATTCAATATCCTCATTTTCTAATAACAATTTATTTCAGGCAACAGCTCAGTATTCACTTTCTTTTAGCTTATTCACCTTTCGAAGTTCTTAGGGCCTTATCAGACACAATCCAATTAGCATTTGTGAAAGGCCAAAGTATTGCATAAACTGTTTGTTATAAAATGTGGGTAATAATATTGACACAAATAATAGTGTAATTATAATTTAGATACTATGGAGGTGCCCCCTATTACTTACGTACGACTAAAGTAAGAAATAGGAGGGCCTGATCACACTGGTGCGGGCGATTTGCGAGCGTGTTTCCAGAAAGGGGATTTTTCAACGCACTCGCTGCGTGTGCGTAGCGAGCACGCCACGTATGCGCAACGTGTTCGGCGTATTTCAGTAACGAGGATGATTGAAATCAGTGTCCAAGAGTGAGACAAAACAGTAAACAATATTGTGAAAACGACTTTTTATTAAATAAGTTCGATGATCTTCGCAAGGTGGCTGGTAGATTCTGGATGAGAAAACAATTTGAATGGCGTGCAATTGGAGAGGCCGTTGTCCTGCATTGACAGGCTGATGATGATGATGCAATAAGGTTGTGCTACTGGGAACAAAAAGTGGAACGCAACACGAAGTCGCGACTAGCTAACTTCCCACCCGCGGAGATCACGTTCACAAATCGCCTCGCTGCAAACACGCTGACAAATCGTCAGTGTGATAATGCTCTAACTAGTCAAATGTGGGGGTGTCTAGTGGGTGTACTTTACACGACTGCCTAACAGTTCAGGGCTTCAGGCAATATAGGAGTCATGCTATGTTGCTATTTATAATTTAATAGCTTCAGCGGCTTCGCCCGCGTTATATCTCTATAACTACTCGACTGATAATATAGAATTCTACAACAGTTTTTTTTTTTTTTTTAACCGGTCCAGTTGTTTTTGAGTTTATTCATTATAAACAAATATACAAAAAAAAAAACAAATCTTTCTCTTTATAATATTAGTTTAGATTTAGAAAAATAATTTCGGAAAGTACTTATTATATTTAAATAAGTCGAAAGTTTTTATGTTGTGATTAACAAATTTTATAATTTACAGAAAATTGACTGGCATGACTATGCGCTGATACAACATGAAAGGAAGCGAGTGGGTGGGTATTATCAACTGATTAGTGAAAACAGTACTTAGTATTTTGGTGTAGCTATAAATAACCAGCCAATGAATTTACGAAATAATATCTATGTAAATGAAATTCAGTAATAATTTTATTTCATAAGCCTAATACATAAGGAGATAAACATTAATAATGTATTACCATATGTCAGGGCCGTAGGCAGGGGGGGGGGGTTTGGGGGTTCAAACCCCCCCCGAAATGTGAGAAACCAGATTCTCAATCCAGAAATCGACCCTCCTAGGGTTCCTCCGTACTGTAATACATCTGATAATTGTAATCTCACAGTCTTTACTTTTATCGAGTCTGACTTTGTATTGAATGAATTCCTGCAAGTTCAGCATTCTCTGATAGTCTAACCTATCTGAAAATTTTCGAGCTCGCTTCGCTCGTTCTTGCATCCTATATTTTCGAACTTTTCGACTAAACTTAATCTTACTTCTATTCCTGTACAAACGGTCAAAGACAAAGAAAACCTAACTTATTTGAGTGGAATATCATGCTAAAAAATTCGTTCTATATTCCCCATGGCGGAATAAGGGGAGGCGGCAGGTGCGGTCCGCGGGGGCCCCCTATTTATTCTAAATATAAAAATTAAATGTAGGGTGCAAAATTTTCGAGCTCGCTTCGCTCGCTCAAGTAACGTATTCTACGTTATTCTAGTTCTTTAAGATTTCTACATACGCGGGCCCCGGGCCCCCATTTAGATTGCCAGGCCCCCGATAGTACTAACTAGGATCCTTAAAGTATTAGACTAGTACAGCATGCTCAGTTTCGTGAAACTAGGACGAGTCCTGTATCTCTGTGTATTAAAAAGATTAAAAAAACGCGCATACGGTTAGGTGTAGTGAATACTGTATTATTACTTGAATTTTAATTTATTTAAAAAGCCATGGGATATAAAATAACTAGACTAATATTGGCCCAGACTGTTTCACTCTAGAAAAACGGAAGGCAATGTTGAGACATGTTCAAGATACACTGATAGATTACTAATGTTGAAGAGGTCTTGCATTGCATACAAATAGAGTAATAGACATTGATATTGTATCACAAGAGCACAAACCATGTAGGTATATTACAGATTAGAATAAACTGGTGTACAAATAAACTTATTTATTATTTTAATCAGGAATCGGTGAGCAAGGGAAGCCAGCACATTTGCCAAAATCAGATGCTGAATTAGAAAAAGATCTGTATTCAGTAAACGGCTTCAACGGCGCACTAAGTGATAAAATTCCACTGAATCGTTCCCTACCGGACATTCGGTACCATACTTGTGAGAAGAAGACTTACATTGCGTCTTTGCCAACTGTTAGCGTCGTGGTTCCCTTCCACAACGAGCATTGGAGTACGCTGCTTAGGACTGCGTTCAGCGTGTTGCTCCGGTCACCCAGTACTCTGATAAAGGAAGTTCTTTTAGTCGACGATGCAAGTACCAAAGGTAAGAGCTCAGATTAAAGTTTTTTAATTACTACATACACTGCATAGGAAATGAAATTATTCAGTCTCATTAAAAATTTTGATTATATTCTCACATAATTCTAATCGCCGAGATTTGCTGCAGTCGCGATACTAAAACGTGAAATTACAACGGCTGTAGTAGTCCTCCAGACTGTATTTCGGCCATTCAAAACGGAGACTAGCCATCGTCGATGCGTACGTGCATTATAGTGCACAAGTGTTTGCGCAGACACAGGTGCACTCTCTCTTCCCTCACTCTCATAGTCCGATGACACGCAATCCGACATGACCGGAGAGAGATCAGTTGCAGGACCAACGGCTTATCGTGCTTTCCGAGGCACGGGGGTATCACACCGCCAACTTTCAAACCCCGGGCTGTTCCTAATTGTCAATGGAAAAACCCAATAGCCCTTTGCCCGACCTGAGAACCTAGGACCCCACGCTCAGCTCAGAACGACGGGGCCTGCTTAGCTATTGCATTTCACCATTGAGGTCTACCTCAGATGTGTGTGACCCTTCAGTGGTCCATAAATTGCCGTTTCACCGTCTCCCTGAAAATAATCTTCTATTTCAATAACTAATATTTACTCGACAGAGATCGTTAAGCTACCGTAACTTGCTGATTCTAAAAGTTATTAAGAGGGTGCATCCTAAAAGTTGGCAACGTCGTAAATAGCTGTCAAATATTCACCTGTTTTGATTAATTTGGAAATAATACTGTATGGAAATAAGAAATGTGGCTAACTAACTATCTAGAATATAAATAATGAATTGCAATAATTAATATCGTAACACCGAATATTTAGTTTTAGATGTAAAAAAAGTATTTGGAAACTTTCCAATAGTATATTATGCAACTAATGAATAAAGGACGGATTTAAAGCGAGGGCCATAGATGAATCACGATCAAGTGAAGGATTCTAACGACTGAATCACGACCGTAGGGAGTGATTCATGATGATTGAATCACGAGCGTAGCGAGTGATTCAAGTGTTAGAATCCTGAGCGACGCGAGTGATTCATGGCCCTCGATATAAATCCGTTTAATTCAAGAGTTGCATACTATACTTTATACCATGACTACGAGAAAAGCGAAAATAGACATTTAATAAAAGGTTAACACGTTCAGTGTTGGGAGCCCTCCTGGAGGATTCACCTACTTGGATATGGGATGCCGGGAGCCCTCGCGGAGGGCTCATTTTAAATGTAAACGTTCAGTGTCGGGAGCCCTCCTGGAGGGTTCACCTAATAGGATATGGGATACCGGGAGCCCTCGCGGAGGACTCATTTTAAATGTAGACGTTCAGTGTCGGGAACCCTCCTGGAGGGTTCACCTACTTGGATATGGGATGCCGGGAGCCCCCGCGGAGGGCTCATTTTAAATGTAGACGTTCAGTGTCGGGAGCCCTCCTGGAGGGTTCACCTACTTGGATATGGGATGCCGGGAGCCCTCGCGGAGGACTCATTTTAAATGTAGACGTGCAGTGGTGGGAGCCCTCCTGGAGGGTTCACCTAGTCGCATATGGAATGCCGGGAGCCCTCGCCGAAGGTTCATTTTAAATGAAGGTTTTTCTTAGGGAATACAGATTATAAACCGTGAAAATAAAATCTGATGTATATTTTAACAAAACGTAATGCCGGCAACCCTCCCGGAGGTTTCACTTCCAACTACGAATAATAATAGTCGTAGACTTCCAATATGTGTGGCGGCAAGGCGTATGAGTTCTATGAAAATAGGTGGAGTCGAAAGAGTTAAGGAGGTTGTATAGCATTGAAATAGCGGTCGAATATATTGACGTGTTCTAAATTCAAACACCAAAATAGTGATTAAAAGAGCTTTTTATTCACTGTTTTCAGTGAATAAAATAAGCTTTTAGTAGGGGGAATGGTATAAATGAATTTTTTACACCTAAAACGGGTACAACATCAAAATTAATGTTATAATTGCATTTCAAAATCACTATTCTAGTTCGCTAGTTAGCCACATTTTTTATTTTCATACAGAAATATTATCAAATTTATCAAAACAGCGAAATATTTGACATCTATTTGCGACGTTGCCAACTTTCAGAATAAACGCTCTTAAGTCTAAAAATCTTGTCTTATTAAATCTCATTACATAATTTTGTCCGTTACTTAAATCAAATCATATTATTTAAGCTTTAACGATGGATTAGCCCCGACCTTATGTCCGTTCATGCGGGGCTGTAAAGCATGAAGAATGGTCACAAGTTGAAGAATTTTTCATCAGACTTTGTAATATTGCGGGTCTTCTATGTGAGAGAGAGAGTTGGCCGTAAACCACCACGCGGGCTCAATGTAGATTGGCGAATGGCACACGTCATCGAATGTTTGGTTCTAGGACATGCCGGTTTCTCCCCGTTTGTCTGCGTACTCAGTTTAACGTTTTTTCTACCTCGAACATTTTAATAATAGCAACACTTATACCTCGACTTGACCGTGACTTTCGAATCCATAGCTACGGCCTATATTCTGAACTGCATTCATGTTCAATTTAACATCGGAGTTCAGTAGACTTTAATACAGTTTTGCTGCTCCTAAAATACCTTGATCATCGTCATCATCTGCCTAGCCTTCCAGTCTAACCGGATGCAGCTCAATGCAAGTATGTATACATGGAGCGATGGCCTATGACCTCCACAATACAGTTACTGGGTAAAGCGATACCCCTGGTATCGATCCATGCATCGAATACTTAGGCTAAATTAGGAAGGTGACTAAAATAAATCGGGTATATTCTAGACCATATATCCGTCATATCCGTGGTCTAGACAATGTTCACGTAAAATTAAACTTGCATTTTGTAGTTTTCTTGTAAGTGTAGCAGGCAGGCAAGCGCGCCCATAATAAAATTTTTGTTATTTTTTTACCTACTTGGCGATAAAAGTCTGAAGGCCATTGCAAGTAATAATAACTTACCTTTCAATGAGGTTTGAAAGGACGGCTTGGGCCACATACAAGTTTCATCATAGTGAATGGCATTGAGTACTAATATTTATGTTTTTGTGTTAAATAAAAATCCTATAAATATTGATACCCAACATACGTGACTATCCTACGTATATTATTTTAATTTGAAATAAAAATGGTTACTATCGAAGTTTCTAACTGTTTAAAATCAAACAAATGTTGTAATCTAACTGGAGTTCAGTTTAAGGATAGTTAGAAAAGGCTGACACGTAGCTATTTGTGTTAATCTCACCAATTAAGGGGCTTCCGCTAAAATAGCCAATAAAAAATTCCTGACGTTTTTTTGCAATTTGCAGGTCAGTGTCAGGTTGATCAAAATAAGATTCGCGACCGTAACATAGATGTATTTACAAAATTACAATAATTAAAACCATTATATACAAGTCTGGGTCCTCGGTCCGATTCCCTGGTCGGGCAAAGTGTTATTGGGGGTTTCCATCTGGAATTTCTCAGTAGCAGTCTGGAGTCTGGATTTGTGCCCGGTTGATGGCAATAGGCTCGCCCCCTATTACATGGGACTTAAGGATCAGAATCATCAATACAACTCTCTAGTTGTATTGGTGATTCTGATTATTATAATTCTGTCATATTTGTTACGGTCGCAAATCATAATTTGGTCAACTACAACGCTGATACTCGCCAGAAAATTGCAACAAACGTAAGACAAATTGAATTTAGTAGGCTTCCCTGGCGCCTTCGCTTATAACCAAAAAATATTTGCTTATCTTTATGTATTTGTAGATGGCCGATGGGGCCGAAAAGCTTGAAAGCGTAACAAACAAACAAACTCACTTTCTAGCTTTCGCACGCGTGGAGGTTGGAAATTATCCCATGGGAACGTACTATCGGGATAAAAAGTATCCTATATGTTAATCCAGGTGATCAACTATCTGTGTGACAAATGTCATCCAAATCCGTGCAGTCCTTTTTTCGTGATTGAGTAACAAACATCCAAACATACAAACTTTCACATTTGTAATAAATAAATAAATAAATAAATAAATAAATAAATAAATAAATAAATAAATAAATAAATAAATAAATAAATAAATAAATAAATAAATAAATAAATAAATAAATACATTAAATAAATATTTATAAATTTATATAATATAATATATTATATAATATATTATATATATTATATTATATTATAGTAGGATTAGTAGGATGGTTAGGCTTAATGTACAGCCTTCAGACGCTGCCTATGTAGGTACAGCTGGTACTTCAATGATATTTCATGAAACATAGCACACAATTGATGTTTGCTGCTCCTAATTGTCACGCCTTACTAGTTTTAAATGGATATTAACATTATTAGTTGCGCGCATTGTGTGTATGCTAATTAATGCTTTTACTTCGGTTCTAGTGTTCAAATAGGTACGTTGGATGTTTATCTAGAATTCTAGATTGTTTTCATTGCTTTAGGATGTTGAGGACATTGCGGCATTAATTATACTGTAATTATACACCGTTGAGGTTGAATACACTTGTAATTTGAACGAAACGAGTGTTGTGATAAGGCTTGTAATTTTTGAGTTAATACGTGACACTATGTTCAGCCTCGTCGCCTAGTCTCAAGCGCAGTTTCTGAGTGACGTCCTAGGTTCGGTCGAGGAGAATGTTATTTGGTTTTTATTGGGATAAGGGCAAGAGACGGACACAGCAAAGTATTTAAGAAGAAAAGAAATACGAAGTATGTATTAAATGAAAGTTATGTATTATATGCTCTGCCTATCCTTTTTTGAGCTTTCCCATACGAGCGTGATTTTATGTTCTACTAGCTGCTGCCAGCGGATTCGCCCACGTGGACTCTTTTCTGTACTGTAATATGTATGCCACTTCTTCTCTCCAGCAAAAGCACTAGGAAGTGGTGAAGGGCGGGCGTTTTTGGGGGACTGTCTTATGTAATTTTGACGTTCGAAAAGTGCTGATTCTCAGTCTAGTTTGAATAAATGACTTTTGAATTTGAATTATAAACCTTCCTCTTGAATCACTCTATCGATTAAAAAAAACCGCATCAAAATTCGTTGCGTAGTTTTAAAGATCTAAACATACATAGGGACAGACAGCGGGAAATTTTATACTATGTAGTGATGATTTTTAGGTAGGGTTGTCATCCCCATGTTTTGAAAACCAGAATTAGAAGGTACTAGGATACCAGGATATATCGGATTAAAAACAGGCCGCAGTATAAGAGCAGTAGTAGTTAATAGCAACCAATACGCAATGAAAACAGGTTCAATGAAACTAAATTTTTAAGCACTAGAGCTCTCACTATCTAATCGTTAGATAGAGAGAACTCTAGTGCGCGAAAATAGTAGTGGGAAAGAGACAACAAGCACATTGCACGTTACATCTTTATTTTTTTAAATACCTAGTGCGGGCGTCTGAAGGTTTGAAAAGACTTTTCTATAACCTTTAAACACGGGGCGCAGGGCCGACCGATAAACGTAAGGTTGAAGGTGCGATATTTATAATACAGGACTTTACCAGGATGCTTTAAAAAACCCAGGGCGTTACTTAAAAATTACCCAGGACACCCCAGGACATCCCAAAAAGCAGGACATGTCCTGGGAAAACAGGACGGCTGGCAACCCTAATTAAAGGTAACGCTAAGTTGTTGAGTTAGGAACTATTGAATTTCGGATTTTGTATATTGGATTTCGGATCGATTTGGAACGGCTAAAATGGGCAACAAACCATGTTGTACTTCGATAATAGTTTAGCATTGTTGAATTGTAAATTATTGATATAAAATAGACAATGCCAGTATTGTGTAGCAGGCGTTTTAGGGTTTTGTAGTCAACAAGGAACCCTTATAGTTTAGCCATGTCCGTCTGTCTGTCTGTCTGTCCGCGGCTTAGCTCAGAGACTGTTAGTACTATAAAAACCTGTAATTTGGCATATATATACATATTAATCACGCCGACAAAGTGGTATCTTATAAAAAACAACATGAAAAACGAAAACTATCACTGCTAAGTAGGTTGTAAGGTTAACGAGTAATAAGCGACCAACTAACATTTGCAGTTGGTATGTAGTCCGGGGAATTTACGCCGAATTTTAGGCCAACTTTGCATGAATTAAAAACAGCGATTTTTTTCATTTAACGTGTAGGGTATGGACAAGGAAGTATGTTAAAATGTATCCCGCGAAAAGTTAACCCCCGCGTGTACGTTTTTTTAATGAAAACATGTTAATTCAATTTTACTTGGTAGAAAAAAATATTAACAGATATGATTGTATGGAGTATTTGTTGAAGAGATGAGGTATTACAAGTAGGTTAGAAAATTAAACAAAATCGTCCACGGAAATTTCGATAAAAATAAAATCACATTTTTTTTGTTATTGTACTTCAAGTAAAAATATTAACAGCGGTTTTTTGCATTAAATTACCTAATTAAATATTTTAATACGCTATCCAACAAAATTAAACATATTGTACAGTACGACACAACTTAGATGTAGCATAGATTTGAAAATTTTCATTCATTAATTTCTATTTTACGAATGTATTTGGATATAAGACTTACAAGTTATAGCGTTTTCGAAAGATCATTTTCACCTGAAGCAGTTATAAAGATTGGTGATTTTGAAGGCGCACTCAGTTCGGATGGTGATCGGTTATACGAATTTTGCCGATGCTACATCTAAGTTGTGTCGTACTGTACCAGCGCAAGATATTAATCAAAGTTTTTTTGCAATAGTGGTTCAGGCAAAAATGTAACAGAGTTAAATTTTGTTTAACTTTTATTTATAGGCTCTATCTCACTTAAGAGGGTGCATCCTAAAAGTTGGCAACGTCGTAAATAGCTGTCAAATATTCACCTGATTTGATTCATTTGGAATTAATACTGTATGGAAATAAGAAATGTGGCTAACTAACTATCTAGAATATTAATAATGAATTGCAATAATTAATATCGTAACACCGAATATTTAGTTTTAGATGTAAAAAAAAGTATTTGGAAACTTTCCAAATGATTTTTTTACACCTAAAACGGGTACAACATCAAAATCAATGTTATAATTGCGTTTCATAATCAATATTCTAGTTCGCTAGTTAGCCACATTTTTTATTTCCATACAGAAATACATATTATCAAATTAATCAAAACAGCGAAATATTTGACATCTATTTGCAACGTTGCCAACTTTCAGAATAAACCCTCTTAATTGCAAGAAAATTAAACACATTAAAGCAAACAGTAACATTTAAAAAAAAAAAAATTTTAGTTCTTTTATTTTAGTAATTAAGTGAGATAGAGCCTATAAATAAAAAGTTAAACAAAATTTAACTCTATTACATTTTTGCCTGAACCTCTATTGCAAAAAAACTTTGATTCTTGCGCTAGTACAATATGTTTAATTTTGTTGGATATCGTATTAAAATATTTAGTTAGGTAATTTAATGCAAAAAAACCGCTGTTAATACTTTTGCTTGAAGTACAATTAAAAAAAAAAAAACGTAATTTAATTTTATTAAATTTTCCGTGGACGAAAATGTTTAATTCTGTAAAAATATATTGGTTTTACCAATTCTTTATTTATCGTAATCAACATTTTCCTGTTAACTATTTTACCTCAATTTTTATTCACAAAAACGCGTTTTTGTTTTTTTTACCTTGATGATGGCCTGAGGCCTGAGGCGTGGAAAATGTTTAATTTTCTATTATTATTTGGAGAGCTATGTTCAAAAACACGATTCAAGTTAAAAATCGCTGTTAAGATTTAGTGCAGGGTTCAAACCTAATTTCCCCGGCCTAATGGGAGAACATGTGTTTTAACTATAATGTTAAGTTTGTTCTTGG
The DNA here is from genome assembly GCA_948150665.1 of Conistra vaccinii. Classification (NCBI taxonomy): domain Eukaryota; kingdom Metazoa; phylum Arthropoda; class Insecta; order Lepidoptera; family Noctuidae; genus Conistra; species Conistra vaccinii. The sequence goes on from OX411324.1 coordinate 5,020,717, forward strand.
GATAAATTCATTCCAACTACGGAACCCATTATTGTGCGTAGTCCGACACGCACTTGGCCCGTTTTTATTTCTTTGACTGCCTCGTTGGTCTTGTGTTCACAAGCGCGACTCGTGAACGATGAATTCTGGGTGCGATTCCCAGGTCGGCCACAGTGTCACTGGGTTTTTCCATCAGAAATTTCTCATTAGCAGCCGGGAGTCTGGCTTTGAGCCTGATATCTGTCATAATGTGGGTGTGCATCTTTCATTCTCTACCTGACGGGGAATAAAGGTTAAATTTAATGCTCCTTCATATTCGTTTTCGCGCTGAAGATCGCGCCCGTCCTGAAAAGGTTTGACGGCGTCACTGACGAGCTACGTCCGCTCAACAACTCAGTCTTTGGCTCGTCTGAGGACTCGTTTTATTTATTTTATACCAAATGTATTAACTTGATTTCCGTACGTCTTTTTCGGGTGAGCACTGAAAATCAGCGCTGTGCTGTGAGTCCCTCATAGCACATCATCATGTTGAGTGGAAGCCTTCTTGTTACAGTTATGACGTGCAGCTGCCGACTATTTCTGTTTTATGCTCGTGATTTTGTTTTCTGATTACTCTTGTATTTTTGTATGCACGTGTTTCTGTGGAAAATAAACCTATTTCTTTAAAATTTTCCAGATTTTCTGAAGGACAAGCTAGACGATTATTTAGCGCAGACAATGCCAAAAGTACGTGTCATACGTCTTCAACAGCGCAGTGGACTGATCACCGCTCGCTTGGCGGGAGCGAAGGAGGCCACGGCTGATGTTCTTTTGTTCCTGGACTCGCACACCGAAGCCAATGTCAACTGGTTGCCGCCCCTACTAGGTCTGTGTATGTATTTGTTTGTTACTGTACATTTGTAATACGCTGCAGAAAGATGGGAGTTACTTGCATGGAGGAGAAAGGATGGGTACAAAAATAATTATTATAAATGTGAAGGTAACTCTGTCTGTTATCTTTTCACGCCATAACACCAGAACAGACAGAAATATGATACTTTTTATCCCGGTAGTACATACGGCTACACATCAAGCTATATTTTTCCAGTATAAGCTGACCTCGCATTGTACGGAAATCGTATACAATTCGAGATCAGCATTAACTGGAAATGTATAGCTTGATGTGTAGCCGTGTGTGCCATGGGATAATTCCCGACCTCCACGCTGGCGAAGCCGAGGGCGAAAGCTGGTGAAGCTGTCTTCTAACAAAACTCATTGTAGAGAGAATTAGAGACGAGCTAGGAATACACCAGACATTGGACTCTGTAAAGAGCGAAGCTTGTCAGGGTCGTACATGGGAGGTCTTCTCTGTCTTGCGCGTCCAATCTATCTATCTATCTATATATATAAAAATGAATCTAATTTTCATTGGTCACGGCATCACACGTGAACGGCTGGACGAATTTCGATAATTCTTTTTTTGTTTCGTTTGTTATTGTAAGGAGAAGGTTCTTAGGATAGGTAGGTGAAGGTAGGGTAGGTAGTAAGGTGCGCCGTAGATAAGTACTTAGTGCTACCCGTGCGAAGCCGGGGTGGGCAGCTAGTATAATAATATTTTCAGAATGCTCTTGAGACTGCCCCGTTTCTGTAGTGCGTCGGAAATGTTTGCACAGAATCGAGCTGACGGCTTTCATGCGGTCATTCGAAAAAAAACGCATTAGTAACTAGAACACAGCCTGCGTTCTAGTTACTAATGCGGTTTTTTTTTCAAGAGTTTTTTTTTAAACAGACCTTAGTATAGCATGTATGAGAACTCAATACATTTTGTTCGTAGAAATTAGTCGATTTTATCAGACTAAAGGCGTCCAAGGTGTCCCAATCGTAGAAGTCATGATGATCTGGTTATAGGTTCAAGTTATATTTTGCAAGTTTTTGTGATAAACTATGCTCAAATTACTATAGACTTTAAGTATTAAAATATGGTGCTGTAAACAAACGGACCTATTATAAAATATCCATACCAAATAATATCACAAAACTTGAGGAAAGAGGAAGTGCGTACCCGTTAAAATTAGTTAATCTAAGAGGAAACTTTGTCCGAACAGAACCGATAGCGCTGAACTACCGCACGGCAACGTGTCCGTTCATAGACGTGATAGCGTACGACACGTTCGAGTATCGAGCGCAGGACGAAGGGGCCCGAGGCGCCTTCGACTGGGAGTTCTTCTACAAGAGGCTGCCTATTCTGCCCCAGGATGAACAGAATATGCCTGAACCTTTCGAGTAAGAACTGTTTTTATTTTATTTTTAAAAGCCTCTGACACCACCTCTTATAGCATTATTATTTTACTTCACAGTGGTAGAGATGGAGCTATACGTCCTGTATAGCTCCATCTCTTTCTCACACTGAAGTGAGATAACAGGAATGCTACTATCGAGGTGGTGGTTGGCCCCCTGACCTGGGGAGTAGCGCGCTTAGCGCGGTTTTCACTTGTTTATTTTCGTCTTTATTTCAACAAGCACACTCATTTGACTGTGAAAAAGCACTACGGTGCGCTTGACCTGGTTTCCAAGGGTTTTGAAAGAAATTCCTAATACATAGCTTCATAGGTTTTATAATTTCGTCTGCTCAAAAACGTATAAATAGCGCAATGAACGTGGCTGACTGTCAAAATGAAAGACATTGTCATTGATTGCCATTATACGTGTGTTACGCAATTCCCACGCAGTTCTGCGCTTGCCCGATATTACTAGCAACCTGGCATTTGTATTTCCACGATTTCTGTAAACCTGTCCAACTAAGATAAATAAAATGTAGTACAATGAAAGTGTTCGGTCCCACGGCTTATCGCTGCTGTGAACTGAATTTCCACAAAAAATACATTATTTCTGCCTTTCGTAGAAACATAATGTAGTGTTTACCTATTTGTATTACCACAAACGCCTTTGTTGTGCCCAGCTATGTCAAAGGTTTAATTTTTACTTGACTACGGCGAAGCCAAAAGGGGGGTTTATGTTTTTAAGCAGAACTTGGCCGCAGTTAACCCAGGTTCGCACGGACGTTTTTTTATCGCGTCGGTTTTTTTTCGTACACTCGATTTTCAACTTTCGGTATTGAGCCGATCATTGAGAATCCATTAGAGCGCATCCAGCGCGTATCCCAGTGGGTCAAGAAAACACGCTGTTGGATATTCAACTCTCGGTGCTAAGCAGAGCGTCGAAAGTCTAATACGCAAAACAGAATCGTGAACCTGGGCTTACACGTAATCTGTATTGACTTGTGACTACTCATCCGAAAACCGAAATTAAATCGATATCGATGTCTTGTTCGTTGCCTTGTTGTAGTTGTTTCATTTTTTTATTATTTTAAATGGCTGTCTCATGTTGCTCTAAGAACCCTATCTCTACACCAATGTATATAAATTGACTGTAAAGCTGAAAGAATATACTTTAAACATTGAGTTTTAGTAAATAGCTTTTAAATACATATGAGCATTATCGTTACGTAATTAAAGGCATAATAATCTTCCAATTAACTCTATTCCGCCAGTTTGAACGACTTGATAAGCATCTCGGCGAATAATCGATTTAATTGAATACATGACGATTTTTTATGTTTTAACTGCGTATTTATTTATTTAAACTTCTCGCACAATAACGTACAAAGGCGGACTTAATGCCTTAGGCATTCTCTACCAGTCAACCAAGGGTGGTGAAGAGATAGGATGGCAGATGCTCTGATAGACTACGTATTGAGTAGATAATAATAATATAAAGTAATCAATAAAAACATAACATAATTGTAAATGAGATAGGTACACAAGTATATAAATAGATTACTAACTTATAATACACATACATACATATTCACTATAATAAATACCTACATTATATAATATATCTGTATCGTATCTTTATATATGTATCTTCTGGCTGCGTATAAAGCGGTAGGTCCTTCCAATCCTTTTATTGAAATGGTATTTTGATGTTCTTGATGGAAGATTATGAAATAATATGATAAGCTTATTGATGATTTATCAAGGTATATTAAATTTACATGTAGCTATATATGATTGATTAATTTTAACTGAAGAATGATTAGGTTTTCTTATGTGGTTAATTAAGCGAAAACTTAAGAGTTCTGATTATACAGAATATATTCTGATAATACTGTAGAATCGAAAGTATTTATTTACTTGCGATCAGGTGTTGGCTAATATGGAAAGCATTTTGTATCGATGTTGGTACCTACCAAAAATGTGAATTTTAAATAGCAATAAATTATTTATTTTTCATAAAAAAAAAAGTTTTTGCTTTTTTTATTGCAGTACCTATGTGCCCTTTTATTTATTTATTAACACTATAAGCACAAGTAAAAAATAATAATGTACAAAGGCGGACTTAATGCCTGAGGAATTTTTTACCAGTCAATGCAGAGACAAAACATGGCAGGTGCAAAATAAGGGATAGATAACTTGAAAATGAATACATACTAACCTTTTCGGATCGGATTGTGTTTTTGTAACACATTGTATATGACACACACTAAAGTCCCCGTCAGGAGAAGCTATAAATATTGTAAACAAAAACCCTACAAAAAATATAACCCAACTAAGTGAAATTGCTCATTAGTTTCGTATTACACGTATGTTACTTTGAGTAGATTGAATTTGGACAAAATTTATAGCTTCTCCTGACGGGAACTTTACATAACATCATACCTGTATGCCCCGAAGGGGTATCCAGTGGTGTACGTATAGCACACAATCCCGTAACTTAAACACAGGGAAAATTTAAAATTAAATTAATGTCTTATTCAGGAGCCCAGTAATGGCCGGCGGCTTGTTCGCGATATCGCGCAAGTTCTTCTGGGAGTTGGGCGGCTACGATCCTGGTCTGGACATCTGGGGCGGCGAGCAGTACGAACTTAGTTTTAAGGTTTGTATGCAAAAACACATACAGGGTGCAAAATACCCGTCATATAGCAGTTATCTACGCATTCTGTTCAAACTAAGTAAAAATCGCTGTTTATGGCGGCGCGCAATGAGACGATTGTGAGTATGGGTGCATGCAACGGTACAGGAGTTGTTGGGCATCTGCCCCACTCTGATCCGTACTCGAAGCTAAAAATGTAGGTTAATTAACTAACAACATTATTTATTAATTTGGTAGAAATCAAAATTACTGCGTGAAACAATGCAGTATCTATAAATCGAGCGCGCATGCGTAGTTATTGAAGTAAAGTACTACTAGTTATACCTAACTTCATGGGCGTAGTCAGCATTTTTTAGGGGTGGGGCAGAATTAAATAAACACGATAAGTAATAATTATATTTAATTCTGCCCCACCCCTAAAAAAATGCTGGCTACGCCCGTGAAGAAAAGTACTTTAAAAACTTGTTTTGGTGAAGAAAAGTAAAAAAAGTATTGGAACTTTGATTTTCAAAATATCCCAGGACCAGTACGAAAAAAATCACAATGACGAGAAGTATAAATTTTTCTCGGCTTCGTTAAGCGTATTTTTACACGCGGTAACAGGCGGGTTATGAAAACCTTGACTTAAAACCTTATATTATAGGATGTAAATAGCGTCGGCAAAAATGACGCGTCGCGACAGGTCGATGGCATTTAAATGTATTTCTCATAATTCCGGTTAAACCAGATGAAGCTAATATCTAGAAATAGTAAAAAATTATATTGTTGTGTCGTTATGACCCAGCGGTCAAGGCTTCGCCTCTCATGCACGAGGTCATGGGTTCAAATCCGGGCAAGTACCAATGTGGTCTTTTCAATATGTACTTTCTGAGTTTATCTTGGAAATTATTGACATCGGTGAACAAAAAACATCGTGGAGAAACCTGGACTTTTAGTTAATATAAGTCTTAAATCGCCAGCCCGTCTTGAGCAGGCGTGGTGATCAATGCTCGTGCCTTCTGTATGAGAAGAGGCCTTTGCCCTGCAGTGGGACTATAATAGGATGGTATGAGCACTTTTTGGGTCTCCCCCCCGACCCTTGCTCGATAACGATGCGCCAGCCCGCGTTTTTGCTGAGCCTGTAGCTTTAAATTCCCCTGATAATAATAATGAACCATCCTTGATCCAGCCTGTCCCTCTTGCTGTCCTCCCGTCAGCGAACGCCCTAAGCCGAGGTTCGTACCCCACAGGGGGTGCCCTTAGCGAGCGTTCGCCTAGTTTTAATTAGCTTAGTTTGTATGCCCCTGGCTGGAGGCTTTGAGTTCTTTTAGGAGCTTAAGGCAGCCACAGGAAAGTCCGGTTAAGCAGCGAATACCTTAGTGGTAACCTGCGAGACGCCCTAGTCAAAAAAAAAAAAAAAACTTTTTGGGTGAACAAAAATCATGGAACTCGCGTCATCGTCACCAAAGGCGCGTTCAGCACTTTTTTGTTAACAGCGCAGTCTGTTTTATTTATGTGGATTTTTTTTAATGCATCTACAGCTTTCGTTCTTGTACTGACAGCAAGCCACATAAATTCCTGACATTTTCGTTAGATAGCGTTACTTAGTTTTCACGTCTATCAGCAGTCCCCAAAGCCCCGCATGTTTTTTTTTATTATGAAACTATACTATTAATAATATGATTTGGCACAGTTATGGCAGTGCGGCGGCCGCATGGTGGACGTGCCGTGTTCGCGCGTGGGTCACATTTATCGCAAGTTTGCGCCCTTCCCTAACCCGGGACACGGCGACTTCGTTGGCAAGGTAAGATTACAAATACTTTTTTTCTCGTGCGACATACTTCTCATGTCGTGGTTTCAAACCAGTATAGGATGGTAATGACGGCTATCGCGTATGAATTCACCGTTAGAGGCGCTACTGTAGCGGGAGGTCTCCAAAATGTCACCGAACATTCACTGTTTGCGGTAATTTCTATCGGGGATTTTTACTTATTATTAATATTTTTTGTAAAGATTATGCCATTCCCGAATAATTTTGGCTTAAGATAACAGTAACAACTCAGGATCTAATTTGGTAGCACTTGGAGGAAGAATAATATTTGTCTGCTTCATGCTTGCCAATTTTAGGATCATTATAATGTAAATATTCATTTTTACGTTTTAAAATGTAATAAAATGAACATTATTTATAAAGTAATGGATACCTAAACATATCCAAAACATATCAAACAAAAGTATTGACAGGACTTTATTCGTCAGTGGCGCCAACTGTCGAGCACAAAAAAGGGTAGCCCCCATTGGGCTAACTGCCCAGGTTACACCAGACTTACTACTGTCTCCTTAGTCGTCACAGCATAAAGATGATACAGTATCTCAACCAAGCCCTTGTTGTTAAAACATTTTGTAAAACTATAAAGCCTATTATTACGTAACAAGTTGCAAACGGCTAGAATTACGGCTATGGGCGAAACGAAGTAATAGTGCATTGTTCTTGTACTTCGCGTCGTCGATTGCATTCAAAATCAATATCTGAGTATCTGCACTTATCCCAAAATCTGTTGTTAGAATTGAGAAAATTAGCCCCATTTTGAACGTTTTAGTAACTGGACCAAATGTTAGTCTGAAGAACGAAAAGTTCAAGGAATCAAAGATAGTTCATAAGATTATTGCAAGATTTGGGTAGGCTGTTTAAGGGCGAATTTCATCAATAACCCTGAATGCGATCACCACTTAAACCACGTTTAAGAGCTGTCAGACTCATTGTCAGTGTCATTATTATGTTCACATTATATTTAAAAGATCGAATGAATTGTAATGTAATTTATTTTATTTTAATGATGTAATGAACTGAATTGTATGTAGTTGTGATTAGTTAATTAGGACTTGGTGCCTTAGTAAATAAATAAATAATTTTCTTTGGAATATTGACAGGTCATGAACTCCGTTTATATGTGCAAATCAGTTCATTGGTGAAATTCGCACTAAGTATCCAACTATTGTCCGTTTATAGAACTACCGTCGCGTAGCCGAGGTGTGGATGGACGAGTATGCACAACACTTGTACGCGAGAAGACCTCACTACCTCAAGATCGACCCCGGCGATATTTCCGAACAAAAGGCCTTGAGGGAGAAACTGAAATGCAAGTCTTTTAGATGGTTCATGACGCAGGTAAAATATCATCATTACATAACTATAAACTAAACTTGCAACGGGCACATTGCTCGTAGAACAGTTGGCCGATGGGGCAGAAAGGTTCTGGAGTGGCGACCGCGTACCGGAAGACGTAGCGTTGGAAGGCCTCCCACAAGATGGTCCGATGACCTTGTGAAGGCCGCAGGGATCTGCTGGATGCGGGAAACACAGAATCGGTCGAAGTGGCGGTGCTTGGGGGAGGCCTATGTTAAGCAGTGGACGTCTTTTGGCTGAAATGATGATGATGATGAAACTAAACTTCATAATACAAAAGTATAGGAATTTATTTCAAGTAGCCTTTTATGCTTTGAGACCTTTTTTTTGTCATAGCTCGTGGCTAAGTAATAACAGCCGCACGGGTCGATCCATCAGGTTAAGCTACGCTCGCCACGGTTGGTCCGTGGATGGGTGACCATATTTACATACCAAGACCTCTCCGTGCCACGGAAAGCACTTTAAGCCGTTGGTCCCGGCTTTTATTTGTAGATCTTTGAGAGTTGTTACGGGTCGTCAGAATCCCGAAAGTCTGACAACCAGTCTGCCAAGGGGTATCGTGTTCCTAGTAACTGGGTTGTGGACGCAGTCGCTCCACTTAAAATACTGGTCTCAGCCGCATCTGGTTAGACTGGAAGCCGACCCCAACATACTTGGGAAAAGGCTAGGATGATGACTCTATTACATAACTATAAACTAAACTTGAGACCATGTTTTGTCATAAAACGTTAGGAATATCACGGTTTAATATTGATATTTTTTATTTTATTTTCAGATTGCATTTGACCTAACAGCTAAATACCCGACAGTAGAGCCGAGTCCATTTGCCAACGGACGTGTAAGTACAAACTCCTACGTAATAAATATTCATTCAAATTCAATAACTATACATCCTCTATAAAAGTTTCTGAAACAGTTAGCTTATTGCCAACATTAAAACAACCAGTGTCATCGTAACCATAATATCATCCAAACGAGTGTTATAATGTTGTACAAAATTTTATTATGTAACTCCTTTGCTTTTTCGATCCCTTACTTATCAAAAAGTCACGTTCTCTAGAGAGAACGTGACTTTTTACTTACTTTTTACTTTTTTTTTCTAGAGATACCACGAATCGAGTAGACTCGATTCGTGGTATCTTTATGAATTTCAAAAAAAGAACATTGTCATGCACGCCCGTTTCACTACCACAGCGCCGTAATTTAAAAAAATTATATAATTATTATAATAAATAATTCTATTATTACCTATACATAGTTTGTTTGTATTAGATACTTAGCAACTAAACTTACCATAAATTTACATAGAGTTCTTACAACACTGTACAACACCCTATGGTTTCAGAACCTTTTATTGAGGATTCATATCATGGGTGTAGATAAAGTCTTGTATGCAACTGTACATAAATAGATATTAAAACACTCATGTGATACAATTATCACACTCGTCCCCCTACCACTAATACCCCTTATTACACAACAGTTGCATAAATAACTATTTTATATGTCTTTTATCATTATTGTATAAAGGTGAGACCAGTATCGAACCCCAAGATGTGTGTAGATGCTCACCACGGCCAGCCGATGGACAAGTTAGAAATCCAGCCGTGTGCGACCACGGCGAACGGGGAACAGGACTTCTTGTTCTCTTGGCACAAGGATATCAAGTCAGTAACGTAATTTACAGAATTATCAGAAAATTATGCGCTTCGGCAATCATCGTATATCTTCGGAAATAGCGCGATGATGAAATCTTTTAGAGAGCTGTTAAGCTGGGCACAGATAATATAATACTACGTACAGATACCCAATCCCATTCAAAGAAATGCGACCTCCCTAAGTCGGGCTATTGTCTGGCTACAGCATAAATGTGGTACAGTGATGTAAAACGCCATCTATTGCAAAGAGCCCTAAACAAAAAACTGTTTTTTTTTGTCGAAAATACGAGATTTATGAGTTACAATAGATAAATCAGCATTAAACAAGGAAGTTTTGATTTTTACTAATCTTACTTCAATCAAAATCTTCCGTTTATCGCTTTTTAGTGACTGTTAATTTCATAATTGTTACCTATGCTGCCATCTATGATCTTTTTTCGAGACTAATTATAATTTGTTCGAATTGGTACCCCATGAGCTGGGTATCCGCAGTCTCGTGTTGAGCTGCCTCATCCTGAGCGAACCGCGGGCTGCGGAAAGTTCATGCGTCTCCACTTGAGCCCACATAATATCGTATCGAGCGGCAAGCCTCATCCCGAGCCACGATTTTCTCAATTTCTCATTAACCACAATGGCTGCCGCACGTAAAGTCGCTGCAGCATTAGTAGTAATTAGTCACTACAAAAGGAAGCCACGCTAGATATATCGTCAGCGAAATGTTCATGAAAATGTCAATACATTTGGCTTTATTCATTTTGCCGCGTACCGAGCACACACAAACGTCTCCACTCAACGCACGGCTCACACTGATGACTGAGGCGTCTTTGAGCATGGCCATTTACCGACATATTTTGGCTCGCTGCGGAGCCGCCTCGTTTAGTTCAAATCGCGGTTCGCGGCACGGTCTCCACTAGACGTGCCTCGGGGCGAGGCAGCCGCTGGGCCCGAGGCTGCCTCGAATGGATACCCAGCTTTACATTGTTACAACCATGGAATGACTTGCATGTTTTTAAAATAAGAGAACTCTATAATGTTCTAAAAATCTTTTCAAATATTTTAAGTGACAGATGACGAGGTGCAACCGGAGTAGATAACTCAACGGAGCGAAATCTTTATGTCAACGCGCAATAATATGTGCATTTACTAAGTGAGGCGGTACAAAACTTAGAAGCTTTGCCTCAATGGGTGGTTACTCTGTGGCGCGACGTTCGTACTAATCCGGAATCACGAAGACTACCGAAACGCATATAGTTTCTGGTTTAAGGTGGATCCGCAGTTTTAGCCTGCGAAATTAATTTTCTTCCATAAAACTTGGAATCAGTCTAACTTAGATGTATTAATGATTCCAATGATTATTATTCTGAAAATACATATTATCTGTTATAGTCGCGCATCATATTTTGATCGAGATGCAACCTGACACTGACCTGCATATTGCAAAAACGTAAGAAAATTTGTAGTTCGCGGGCTACAACTGCGGATTCACTGTAGTAGCATGGTGTACCATAACATATGTCACACAGAGTACACACAGAGTCGTCCATAACCGATGACGACCGACCAAACAACAAAAAGTTAAATAGTTGAATGTGTAAATGTTCAGTCAATATTTGATGGAACGTTGACTGATGGTCAAAAAAACATGCCGTTTCTAAAATTGTATTTTTCTTGCTGCTGGGTACAAAAAAAAATTGTGTACCTTGTATTTTTTTTTACCTATAGTAAGAGTAGGTATCTAATTCATCATCGTCATTTGCCTATCATTTCCACTATGTTGGGGAAATGATAGGCAGATGACTGGGGTCAGCTTCCAGTCTAACCGGCTGAATACCAGTATTTTACATGGAGGACTGCCTTTGCCTATGACCATTGAGTATGTAATTATTCGTTAATATTCCAGGGTTAAATCGAGAAACATGTGCTGGGACTTGCCGGAGTCTGCAGATAAGAGTCCTATACGACTGTTCTCATGCCATCTTGGTGGCGGCAACCAGCTGTGGCAGTATAACGTGGTATGTGCAAAATATATATCAATTTACCTTCATCACCACTGCTCCCAAAACGGTGAAGGAAAACATTGTGAGGAAATCGGCATGTCATAGTACCAATTATTCGAAGACATTTGACATCTACTAACCCGCACTGGGCCCGCGTGGTACATTACGGCCCACTCCCTCCGACAGAGAGGAGGCCTGTGTCCCAGCAGTGGGAATGTTATAACCTGTCATTCCCACAGCTGGGACACAGGTTTATGCTTTACATTCTCCTCTTGCTTCGTTCACGTTCATTTATCTAGTAATACACGCGCGCTGTAGTTTGACTTGTATATTATACACGTAAGGTTTAAATTACAATAACTCATGAAATGTTATAGCTCGTCGCTGTTTACATCGTCAATACTTCGCTTTTTTAACCGACTTAAAAAAAAAGGTTTTGTATTCCATCTTTATGTTTGCAAATAAAAGATCATCCAAAAATAAACTAATTCAAATATTTCAGCTTGATGAAATTTTGGATCATTATTAGCTTTATTTATGTTTAATTATTCAAATTTTAACAGGATTATTTCTAACTTTATATTATACTGCTAATATTGAAATAGCTTTTTATAGAGTAAATTATATTTTTCGAAATGAAAATTATGGAGTTCGCGTCAAATAACATGTGCAACCTAACTTCAGAGTTCAGAGTGGATAAGTCATCAATATTTCTTACCATAATTTTTCCAGAACACACGACAAATAAAGCACGGTTCAGACGACCACTGTCTTGACTGGAGCCCAGCGACCAAGGATCTGTACATCAACCGTTGTGACCCAACCCGAGGCACGCAAAAATGGACCATAGACCATGTGGATAAGGAAATGATGGCGAAGTGGAAGTCACTTAGGACAAGAGTCACGGGGCCGATTGAGGAGCCCTGAATATACGTATGAGTTATTGTATTATAATGGACGTCGGGTAAAAGAAAGAGACATTTTTGGGCGAAAAAAGAATGTGTCTAATGAAACACAGTTTAGTTTAAAAAAATACGTTACTTGTAAATAATATTAAGTAAAAAATTAAAGGGGGTCTCCATTAAATTTTTTACTTAATATTATTGGTTGTTATAGCGGCAATAGAAATACACAATCTATGAAAATTTCAACTGTCTACCTATTATGGTTCATGAGATACAGCCCACCGACATTTAGGTGCCGGTGTAAAACCAACGCAACGCTCCTATATTTTATATGGTAGTCAAAGAACTTTAAAGTTCAAAACACACACAAAACGGGTGCGAGCCGAGCGCGGGTCGGAGCGGGAGTACGACGGGCTTGTATATTTTGTAATTCCTTGTATTATATGGATGTCACCACAAGCAAAGCGTGCGCGGGTCGGGTGCGGAGCGGGTCGGGGTCGGGGGCTGCGCACTGTACTCCCGTCCCGACCCGCGCCCTACACGCACCCGCTTTCTGTGTGTGTTGAGCTTTAGACAAGATTTACTGCTTTATATGATAAATTGAAATACCCTACACTGTCTAGAAAATTACAAGGGTTGGGTTTAGAAACGTGCCGTCTCGCTAGAAAGAATGTGAAGCTATTTGGGGGTTCTGAACCCTCCACAATGATTTTGTTTTATCGGAGACGCATTAAAACAAAAGTAGTTATATTTTTCAGTTTAGGAACATAAATATTGGCTTCACTGTACTTTATGAATCGCGCGTGAGAAAGTTCATGAAACTTTTACGGATGCAAGAGCGAGCCTGGCGAGCTTGAGTGTTGGGGCACCGCGACTGGGACAGGTTCGAAGGGATGACGGGGCGCAAGAGAGCGCGCAGGGCGAGACAACGAGCCCCCGACATGTTCCCCCTCATGTGACCCCTTCGTATTAGGTTTCTTTATGAGGGTTTATTCTGAAAGTTGGCATCGTCGCAAATAGATGTCAAATATTTCGCTGTTTTGATTAATTTGATAATATTTCTGTATGGAAATAAAAAATGTGGCTAACTAGCGAACTAGAATATTGATTATGAAATGCAATAAATAATATCGTAACACCGAATAGTTAGGTTTAGATGTAAAAAAAGGATTTGGAAACTTTCCAAATGCCTTTTTTTCACCTAAAACGGGTGCAACATCAAATTCAATGTTATAATTGCAATTCATTATTAATATTCTAGTCAATTAGTTAGCCACATTTCTTATTCCATACAGTATTATTTCCAAATTAATCGAAACAGGTAAATATTTGACAGCTATTTACGACGTTGCCAACTTTTAGGATGCACCCTCTTAAACCCTGCAGGAAATAGGAGTCCCGATTTGAGTATTCACGAATGTGAAGTGGATTCTCGAAGAAAAACGTGGATCAACTTCACGTTTTTCTTTCGAATTTTACTCAATCTTTAGCTGATGTGGTTTAAAAATAAGGCTCATTACTTATAGGCGCTTCATAGTGATACTCTTGAAGTGAAAAGCGCGTTGAGCAGTTTTTAGGTGAACAACAATCATGGAACTCGCGTCATCGTCACCGAAGGCTATATGTATCGAACGAAAGACATCGCGAGAGTCAAAAAGTTACTTAGCTTTCACTTCTATCTGCATTCCCCAAAGACTGCCCGATGTTTTTTTATAAGTTCTGGTAAACACTATACTTTGACTAAGTTTAATATACTTAAATACCACGTTTATGAAGTATCTTAGATATCTCGTATAATGTCCATCTGGAGATCGTGTACTTCGTTGAGTTATTCCTCTTCACATTGCACCCGTCTTTAGTCCACTGCGCTTTTGATATCGCTTGGGTAGGCTGACTTAGGTACGTAACGAAGGTACTATTAAATGTAATAGGAATGTAAGTAGGCAAAGTAAATTGCTATTGGCTAAAAGCTGTTAAAAACGTGCTAAGCTTGTAAAAGGTGTTTAGGTAAAAACGGGGCTATTATGGATTGAGCTTATTTTCAACGCCTCTTTGCTCGCTCGTAAACAGTTTCTATAGCGACCCATGCTGCACAGTCCCTGCAAAGTTGTTTGACCTCTCTCGACACCAACCTTTTATGAACCTTATATTAACGTTGATAAAGATCACAGGTAAAATAATATTGAATGAACTGTATTGATAATCTCGTTACATGGTCGAAAAGACGTGCACGCGCGTACGTTCAAAATGTACTCACGCGTATGATAAGAACGCGCAAATACGAGATACGTGCCGAAAATACGCTCAATCTGTAACTGCCCTAACGTTAATACGTTCCAAATAATAATATTAATATTATCACGTATTTATGTAAAAAATTCTGACAAATTAGGACGCTTTGGTTAAATACTGCTTACTATAAAAATAACCAAAAACTATAATGACAGGAAATGTATTAAATTTAACTAGCCTAGCCTAGGATGTAAATAGAAAGTAAGTACTACCTTTACGACTTAACTGTGCACCTCGCGCTGTGACAACTCTGATAGTACTGTTTACAAAAAAGACATAATGTCATAAAAATATTTTGGACCCTGTTCCCGATACCGGTGGGCTACTATTTTTTATATTTTTAAATGTATTTTTTTTAATGCGTTGTATAAAAAAATTAAAAAATGTAATTAATAAGTAAATAAATGAAATAAAGGATATTAATTTTTACGATAATTTTCTCTCAACATGCATAGGTTTTTTTTTTTTTTTTGGGTGGGAAATCATCAAATGACTTCTCCCGCTCTGGGCGGAGCGGAACGGCGTGTCAGACTTTTACTGACTAAAACCCACCCGTGTTCCTTCCCTTGCCTAGACCGGGGCCACGTTACGATACAAACTTTTGGTATCGTAATATATATATATATATATATAAATAGTAAATATTAACACAAAATTATAAAAAAAAAATCATTTGTATTCTACCGAAGTGCAGTTAAGTCGCACGGGTTATAGGTTTGTATTAAAATTTTGAATGTTTATGCAATGTTGTCCGCGGTCGCACTTATACTTGGTAGCTATACTTGTTAAGACCTTTATTCTAATTAAAGGTCTGCGATGCGCTGTGTTGCTTGATGATCTATGAATTGCAAACGCTAACGTTCCATGCAATGATTAGTTTGCACTTCGATGTAAAAAGTTTTACATTGACATTCTGGAACTAAGAGTCCCAGATGTGATAATCGGAAGCTTTTGAAATAAAATGTTACAGTTTTTTGCTGTCTTAAGTATATTGCCTTTCAAAAGTTATTCTAATTGAAAATTGTACATCTTTCCTGAGAAAATATTCAAAAACTTTTGAATATTTTTTAATGAAAATTAAAGTAATTAATTTACTTTTGCGGTAATTATAAAAAATATTTTATTCGGGTTATCTACTGGTGCTATTTCTATGCTTATGAGTTGTTAATCCCTAAATGATTTTCAAATACCTAATAAATATATATTTTTAATTCCTTGACTTACTATTATTGTTATTTTCTTAACAAAAAAGAAAGATAGAGAGAGATAGGAGATTTTTGTTCTCTTCTTTTTTTCTTTTCTTGGTTTTTCTTTATTGTACAGTATAGATAGTTTTATAATGTTATTTATTGATGTGAGTCGAATACTACTGAAACTATATTATTTATGCTTGAATCTGACTGATTTAAAAACGATGAATGTATGTAAATTTAAATTATTTTGTCATTAATGCAATAAATCTAAAGTTTTAAATTAATCGCGAATTCTCGCTTGAAGCAAAATGCCATTGTGTTTTATGCTTAGGGTCAACCTTAAAATAATATTATTTTATATATAGGTGCTGCGTATGTTCAAATATTAGAAAATTGTCTTAACACCCCGTTTCAACACAAAAATAGCTAACAGACTGTCAAACTCATGTGTAATGTTCTTTACGTTACGATTTACCTTAAAATTTGTCTGACGAGAATGTGGACAGCTCTATCATTGACTTAGTTTAAATCCTGGAAGGTGTAGGTGGTTGTGCATAATGGGCGAGGAAGGAGATCAGACACATCCAGTCAAGTGATTTCATTGGTTTGATTTTAGTGGCAGTGTATAGAGTGCCACCAGCAGGCACTCTATCCCTATCGGATGAAGTGCCGCTACGGGCACTTTATTAACACTGCCTCGGCAGGGCTAAAGTGCCGTAAGCATTGCATTTTTATTGTCACTCTCTAAGTCACGTCACTTAGTATTTTGTTTGATGTTGAAGTTAGATAAACACCACATTCCCAAAACATTACATTCTCTTGTGCCTAAACGGACCCTGGCACTCGCCGGGTGCTGCCGCGGCACAGATCGCGTCGCTCGCTCAGCTTGTGCGTTGTGTGGTGACAGTTCTAACCTAACCTACCTTTCAGCCATTTTTATTTGCTAAGCCAAGGGATTATGGCACTTAAGTTTAGCCGGCTATAGATGAAAGAAACTAACCTCAACCAACAAACAAAATAACAAGTGACAGTGACAATGCAATGCTTACGGCACTTTAGCCGAGCCGAGGCAGCGCCACTAGCATGCCGCAAATAATAGTCAGGCAATCAGAGCAGTTAACAGTTTGACAGTTTCGACTCTTTTAAAAACAGAGTGTTATTGTGATAGTCTAACAAAATACCGTTACCAGAGCAATATGTATCATACGGTAATTTACAAAGGACAAACCTTGGTGACAGTACTATTTATAACGAGGCACGCGTTTTTAGTAGCATAATAAATGTAGGTACTGTAATTAATTATTACTTTATGTTCCTAATTAGGGAATTAATAGTCGAAATTAGTCATGGTCGAGTATTTATTTTTATAAATTTAATTATTTAATTATTACGTTATATTCATAATGTTAAGTATGGGTGTTAAATTAGAATCGATGTTATTTTAGTAATAAAGTTATACAATATGTAGAAAAATTTTGACTCACACAAACTCTGATAACTTCCAAATGTTTAGTGTTAAATATTATATTTTTCTAAATATACGCTTTTTAGAGGCAAAAATGAAGCCTTAGATGCCAGTGATTGGTCATTATTGTGTGACATGTTATTCACGGTAATGAGGGTTTTTGTGAAAATTCACGCCACTAGTTGGCGCCACTTTGACACGAGGCCTTCCATTTCGACAGTGATTATAAAATATATAATGACGTTCATCATTCGTTTCATTTCGTTCATCATTCAGTCACGACTAAAGAAAATAAGGCGGTTTGACAGTTTTGACAGGTGCTTGGACCAGACGTCTCAGTGTTGCCACCTAGTGAATGTCATTTTAGAAAACCCTCATTTTTAGTTTGCAAAAGAGCTTAAAATCATACGCAAGTAGAGAGTGCTTTTGTCGTCAAAACTATCCTACCGTGAAAGATTGGGTGATATTTACCAAATGAGGCAGTATGCATTAGAAAATGCTTTCAACGTTGTTAAAGCCATCATTTAGCATTTTTGTACAACATAGGCTATTGTGTAGTCGTGTAGGTATGTCTGTTACAAAATATATTTGTTGTGCCAAAGCTGCGTCCCCACTTGTGACACACGCCAACAAAGTCTCCTAACAAAGTGCCCAACATGTTCCGGATAACGTGGACGGGGATTTCACCCACCTAACCTCCGAACTGGTTCAAACAAAGCGGTGGCGACGCGGCGACTATTCAAGACTCTGATCTTACTTTTATTATTGCGCTTATAGCCGAGTTTCCCTGTCGTAGGCCGAGTTTCCCTGTCGTTCCCTGGCGTAGTGCGTTAACAAAGGAAAATTATTAGTCTCCTTGCTCTCTCGAGAGTTGGAATGGATAGCGGTGTGACGTCACATTTTGCGACTCGTAAGTATTCATTTTCGAAAGTTTTGTTGGTGAACATGTTACAAGTGGAGACGCGGCTTAACATATTTTTTTGTATATACCTATTGTTGGTTTGTTTGTTTGTACGAGTCTATTCCATTGTGAAACATATCACTAGTTGTATATACACTAGTTTTATTTGTATATTGAAAATAAATTATTTTTATAATGCAAATGAGATTTTCATTACAGAAAGGGGTCAAATGAAACGAGTAGATATTTTAATACTTTTTTTTATTACATATTCCATTAGAATACTTTCTATTATTATCGTACATGCTTGCGTCTGATGAGCACGCACTCTCCCGACTAACAGAGTATGACTGTTGACTATCTATACACATTCAGAGTATTTTAATGGGGTCTATGCACCATATCTACATACAAATTAAATGCATTACGAGGAAATCAGTTCTACATGTAAATGCTTCGTGTGAAGATCGTACACTGTAAGCTCTCTAAAGTAATCTAGAAGCTGAAGTCTATGGATGTCAATGGCCGCACGTTATCTATGGAGCTGTTTCTCTCATCGATTTTCCCGCCAAAAGGTTGAAAACCGTTTCATTCGCGACATTCGAACAATCGCCTGATTATAAACCAAACATATTATTTCATTGAGTGTTCGGCCTATATTCAAACGATATAAACCTCTCGGTTAACTCCCTTCCAATTTGATATATTACAATTCATCGTAATCCTAAGATCCTTATCGGGTTACATTATAAATAATTCAAGCGTAAAGATATGTACAATATTTTTACAGATTACATACTCAATTAAGTACCTATTTACAAATTAGAATTCTTTATACATCATAAAAAAGATAACATACCGCTCTAAATATCACCATGAAATCAATAACTACATTCACAATAGATATATTATTATATTATCAATTAATTTCAAATAAAAATACACCTTAATGTTCTAAATAAAGAGTAAGACGTATTACATTACAGTATTGCTTCTTTTAGTCACATTTTCCAAAATATCACCAACGCGCGGGTCTTCAGCACCCGACCCGATAGATTCGAATTTTGAATTTTTTTCACCAAATCTATACTTTTTTTGTAAAAAATATTCTCATCCTATCACCGGCCACTCAGTCACCTATCATTAAAGTATCTCTAACACAGAATAGACACCACATTTTAAATGAGACACATTTATGGACATATACTATAAATATCTACTTTTTAATTACAATTTGTGCTTCTCGCTGACTTATCGATAAGGAAACATCCTACGAATCACAATAGTATTAACATTCGTAACTGCGAAACACTTCTCACGCTGCGTCTCGTGGTTCTGGCGCGTTTTGTCTCTCGGCAGCTACTTCAGGGGAGTGGAAACAATAAATCAGTCTCTAGTAAACGTTCTGTTAAGTCAGCAAGAAGTTGGTTCCTAAACGGTTACGATAAGATCTACTGTTCGATTATTGCACAACACATGCAGAATGTACGTATTACGTTGACTGTAATTTTAATAAGTTATTTTTTTTTATTTAGTCTATTTTATTTTTTACGTTGTCATGCTACTTTTGGGATTAGTACTGTATTCTAGTTAGAACTCTGTCGCTCCGAACGGGTAAAATGGCTTTACTACTTTACTGAAAACACACGACGTCTAATAGAAATAATTTTCTTTTTTTTGGGGCGGTAAGATTTTTTTTTTTTTTTCAACAATGTAGTTATGTAAAGAAAGTAAATAAAACATTCCATTCCTTTGACGTTTCGAGCGAAAGCATACCTAGTCAGTTTTTCGAAGTCGGCCATGTCAACATTTGTTCTGTTTTCACCGTAGTTTTCACATTTTGGCGGCACTTGAAAGTTTGTCTTCTGAATGTATATTACAAAAGTCATAGGTACATGATATTATCACACTTTGAATAATGAAATTAAAAGAAATTGTCACTTTCAAGTTCACGCCAAAATATTGAGATCTGATCTCTACAAATTATATGTTACAAGCCAGTCCGCAGTAACGTGGCAAGTTCCCTAACAAGCAAAAAATATAGACGTCATTTAATTTGAAGAGTCAGATATATTAGAGGATATAAAATACAAAATTATTGCTAAATAGTGTTAGTATTGCGAAGTAAAAAGACCTTAGGTCTATAAAAGGAACAACTACAAGAATAAAATATACGTATTTTTTTTTATTTACAAATACCTAAAATATGTAAGGATAGAACAAAATATTTGGCTAAAACTTAATAGGAATACATGGATCTTGTGATAAATTATAACATCCTAAGTGATTTACGTATAGTATTGGAAATAAAAAATGTAAAAAAAATATTTTATTGAAACAATATAGGTAAAAAGTTAAAAATTGTGATTGCGATTGAGTATTTTGGTTCCATGATTTTTATAAGTATTATGCTCAGTTAGTCGTATTATTATATTTTTTTATTATTTAAGTTTATTTATTTATGACTCGGTACCCTGTAGTGAGTTGTTACGAGATTCAGTTCAGTCCAACGATGAAAGGGCATAAAGTATGTAAAAATAACGTATGAGCTTTTTAACGCCTAAGTACGAAATGAAAAAAAAAAAACTTTCTCGACATAGAATTTCTTTCGGTTTCCAGTCAATCTTAACCTAACCGTAAGCTTAAATTACAAAACTTTTATTTCCCACTCAGTCCTAGCATTAACTCCTATTATTCGTAACCATCAGTAACACACCGATCACAGGAGCCTCTTTTGTCTTTCCTATCCACGTTTATACACTTCAGTCCAATAAAAAAATAGTTAAGAACTAAATACCGGTTCCAAATTTGAAACTTCACTACTTATGATAAAATGGCCAGTTTCAAATCTGGAAATCAAAATGGCGGTGTTTTATGGCACGTTAAAATTATGAGCGGTGTCGCGCTCTCCCACTCTTTCTCCGTTTTCTTCTGCTGTCGCGTACAAAGACGATGTTAGCGGGGTCGTCAGCTAATTGGGGATATTTAGATACAGAATGGACGTCTCTGGCTACCCAGCCGTCCACGATTCCGTGCGAGATAAGTTCTTCTTTCTCTTCTTCTGTCCATGTTCCCCTGCCCTCCCAACCTGCCGCAACCAGAGCCTTCTCTCGTTCCCAAGCCCTGGCTGCTGCTCGTTTATGAGCATGCTTCAAGAGTTTGATACGCTCTTGGTTGGGATCTACACCGTAGCGAAGCACGATGACCGCTTGCGCAGAGCCCTTTCCAACGGCGTGAACTCGCACCTGAAAAATGCAAAGTATCCCGTTAAGTTTGGGCTTTTTTGGACACCATAATAATGATTATTGATGAATTGTCAAATAAAAAAGAAATTCACCTCTAATCCTTGATCGTTGGTTTCGTCTTGCGACACGTTGAACTTGCCAGAAAGTCGTCTGAGTTCTTCCAAGTCATCCCTGATCTTCAGCGTATTGTCCTTCACAAAGTAGAATACATCCTGGTCGTGGATATTGAAATGGACGTCTAAGAAGTAGGAGTTATTGAAGACTGTTGTTATGACGTCTTCGACAACGTTGTTCGCTCCATCCACGACGCTTATTAGCGCTTTTCCATCTACCCTTGATATTAAAACTCCTTCGCCAAAAACTCCGCGTTTATAAGACACTCGTGGCAAGAGATTCCTCGTAATCGGTTCCATTTTTAGGAGCGGTGTTGGGACAAAGTTCATATCTGCTAGTTTGTGGCTTATCTGGAAAACAAACAGATATAGTTTAAGTTTCATGGCAGTAATAAAGATCTAGTAAATATGCATGTAGCTGTAAACGATCTAAAGAAACATACCTTTTCAATTATACATTGTAGTCCAGACAAAACTTCGAAATCAGGAGTCAATC
The DNA here is from genome assembly GCA_948150665.1 of Conistra vaccinii. Taxonomy (NCBI): domain Eukaryota; kingdom Metazoa; phylum Arthropoda; class Insecta; order Lepidoptera; family Noctuidae; genus Conistra; species Conistra vaccinii. The sequence continues at coordinate 5,043,041 of OX411324.1, forward strand.
TGGGAGCCGTCAGTTCCACTTTCGGTTGGAAGATCATGTCAGTTATGTATCTCGATCCCATCATCTTGTTTAGGTCATATCCATACAACTGAAGCCAACTGCTCAAATCCGTCATGTAAGCAGTGTTCTGATTCCTATTTATTGGATCATTGTTCTTAAACCGATAAATGAAGATGTCTGTAGGGAGGTGAAGTTTACTCGCCAAATGTTCCCAACTTGGAGTCATCCATTGACCAACATCAGGATCATATAACCGACCATCTAAATAAATCAGATTAGTATAATAGTCATAAATGCCTCCTTGGAAGTCTACGGGCACATAGAATTCGGGGTTTGTGTCTTTCATGATCTTTCCGAAAGGACTGCGTTTGATTTCTTTTACAATCTCACCATTTACATCAAATACTACGAGTGGGGATCCATTTTGATCAGTGGCAACATAGAATCGTTGGTCTTCCGTTTCAATGCACGTTAAGAAATCTCTTTGGTCGTATAAATATCGTACAGTCTTTCCTGATTTCGTAAAGTGAACGTGCGTTACTAGGTTTGGAGTCTGTGGGTTGGCGTAGAAGAATTGAGTGACATTGCTCTTGTCGTCCTTCCAAGCTACCAATCTGCTCCTGTCGTCGTAGTAATACCACATTTGGAACTTGTCCCTTTCAGAGGCATGTACGAATTGGCCACGGGAGTTGTATCTGTATTTTTGTTCACCACGTTTAGTAACGAAACCACGACCATCGTAGCTGCTGTACTCAATATCACTGTATTGGACAACTCGATCACCAATATCGTAACCTAGATAACGTTTCTCTCCGTGTTCGATAACTCCGATCACGTTCCCGTTCTCATCGTACACGTACTTCCAGTCATCTTCAGATCCTACTACTTCCATCAAGTGTCCGTCGTAGTTGTAACTAATTCGTTCGTTCGATGAGGTGTCACCGATCATAATCTTTTTCGATTTTATCCTGTTTCGCGAGTCATATTCTACTTCAAGGCGGAACACGTCGAAGGCTTTGATGTTAATCAGGATGGTCTTGACTCTGCCACGATCATCGTAATCAGTTATCGTGAAGTATTGTTTGCTTGTGTCCTGCATCACTGATCTATTGAACGTGTTTCTATAAATTCTCAAATCGCTGAGTGCTTCTAGAATGCCGAGGTTTTGATTGTACTTCATTCTCAGTTGTGGCATTTCTTTGCTATTGATATTAACATCAATTGTGGAAAGCCGAGCGTTGCCGTCGTACTGATATTTGAAATGAGCGTTGTTCAGATTACTCTTGGGACTGAATTTCATCTTCTCATCTTTCAGAATTCCGGCGTGATATTTGTAATCTTGCCTTAGTTCGTATTCGGAGTCTGTAATTTCAACATTCTTTACAAGATGTGTATTTTCGTGGTAAACGTAGCGGATAGCAGAAGCTCCTGCTAATACCATTTCTAACTTGCCGCTGTTATCATACACGTACACAATTTTGCCAGATTGGTGCGGGAATATTTTAGAAAGAATATTTCCATCATCGTTGTACAATATTTCGTAAGGATGTCGGTTCATTGGGGAGAAATACTGGTATTTGAAGTAGCCTAGTGATGTCATGAGTGCGAACGTATGAATATGACCTCGTGGAGTAGTCAAATTTTGTAGTGCACCAGAGTCATCGTAGTCCAACAGATAATCGCTACCTCTAGGTGTTGTTACTTTCAGCGGTAGAGATGTGAACATATCCCTGAAGGAGTAAGCTAAGGATGATCCATCGCCGTAACGAATCTCGTTTAGTCTGCCAGCTCGATCGAACCCATATGTTTCATTTAGATCACCCCAACTCCATTTTGTTAATCTGTTGAACCTGTCATAGTCAAGCACCACTTCGGCGAATATTCCATTGCTCGGTCCAAATCTAACTGGTCTCGCGGTTCTGTCATAGGTAACATTCAAGAGTTCCACCTTATCATCCATGAACACAGCAATCGTTGACGAGTCTCTGTCGTACTCCAGCGTAAGTAAGTTTTCACCGTTTATCCTCAGTTTACGTCCAACTTGCGCGATGGTTTTGCCACTTCTCGCTTTGTTTAGAAGTTTTCTCAAGAAGAATCGCCATTCAAATCTGTTTGCCAAATCACCGCCTACTTCGGTCCTCTGTTTTGCTGGGATAGGGAAGCTTTCTCCCAAAATTGGATCAACTTCAGCCAAAACTGTGTATGGAACTGTGTCCGTAGAAATTACGTGACCCCAAGGCATGCTGGATGAAATACTACTGTCTGATGAAATAATAGTTTTCTGTTCAGCTTCACCAGTACGAGTGTTCACTGAAGATCCCTTTATTAAGATCGAAACAGGTTTCTTATTGTTTTCAGTGATGCGAACTGTGGCGCCCTTGATGCTCAGATCGAAGTTCAGATTAATGATTCTGCCAGTGGGCGTCACAGCAGATGTCAGACGGCCGAATTCGTCGTACTTGTAGACGTAACTTCTTCCTGTGCTGTCGTACTTAGATTTTAGTAATCCACTTGGACCGTAGTAATCGAATGTGACGTTGAAATTGTCTGGAGTCCTTAGTTCCTGCAGCATCTTCATTCTGGACATCTTTAGTCTACATTTCTGTCCCTTAGTGTTTTCAATAGAGTTGACTGAGGTGGAGTAGTCTCTTAATAAGAACACTTTGTTGCCGGCTGCGTCAGTAACGGTGCTAAGTTTGCCATTGCTGGTATTGACGGTATAAGTAAAGACATAGTTATTCTCTCCAGTTAAAATGTTCTTACTTGTGACATGCTGGCCGAATCTGTTGAAGATGTAAATCTCTTGCGTGTCAGGTGAATAGATTTCGTACTCCCTTGCTCCACTTGCGTCTGGTATGCTTGCCATTACTGATCTAATCCTGTAGTTAGCTTGATCTGCGATGTGAACAATACCGTCAGGACTGACTATGACAGCTGAGATTGTGTTGAACTTCGAATTAGAGGCCAAGAAGTGGTCGGCCTCAAAACAGTCACAGCCTCTCTCTAAGCAGTTGCATTTCGATTCGGCGCCAGCGTAGAGTGAAATCTTTCCATCAGTGGTGATAAGTCGAACTCTGTTTATTCTCTGAGAGTCACTTTCAGCTACATACAGATCACCTGCAGAACCAAAAGCAATACTTTGTGGCATTACTAACGTAGCGTACGTTGCCAACTCAACATCGATACCGGTCATGGGTGAAGGACAATGGAGAGGTCTTCCGGCGATCACTTTCACTCTACCATCTGGAGCCATTTGTAAAATCATGTGATCATCTATGATATGCAAACTGTTGTCTAACGGGTTGATGGCGAGCTCGGTGGGCCAACGCAGGTGGACTTCTTCGACACTAAGCGTACCCTCACAGGGGATAGGTTTCCAATGAGCTCTATGCATGTGGTTGCCTATGATAGTTGTGATGATACCGTCTCTGTCTACCATTCGGATATTCGTGCCATCAGCGAAATAGACGATGTTATCGATAGAAACTGCTACTCCTTTAGGGTACGCCAGCTTAGCATCCCGTGCCAACGCTCCATCACCGCAATGAGCTTCATCACCCGGCAGACATCTTTCTCCAGAACCAACAACAGTCTCCCAGTTATGTTCGGGGTCGGTGAAGTCCTCTGTGTTGCGGACCCTTATGATTTGATGGGATTCTGGGTCTGAGATGTACAAGTTGCCGTCTAGAGGTGATAGCGCCATGTGGTACCGGTAGGAGACTCGAGTGGCACTGGAAAAATAAGGAAAAATGTTAGGATCAAAAACAAAACTTGAACTCATAATTTATTTGACCAAAATATTGGACGTTAAAACTTTTCACTTACTTCAACTTGACCACTGTCCTCACAGTCCCGTCTGGACTGATCTTTCTGACGAGATTGAAGTCTCCTACGAAGATGGATCCGTCAGGGGCCGCGGCTAAGGCCACCGGTGCTAAGAGTCGTTGTCTGGATGCCACGCCGGTGCACTCGTCCCCACACTCCAGTTCACGTTGACGTCCGTCGCCCATCGTTGTGATGATCACACGAGGTTTGTGTTTCAGGTATACATTTGTTCCATCTCCCTTTTGCAGGATACCTGGAAAATTTGTAAAAAAATATGATTTTATTATAATCTGTCCCATACATTCAAAGTGAATTTCATAATGGGTATTTAAGTTAGTATCACATGATTGTAAAAGATATTGCGTATTGTGTGAACATCTAGCAAGATCGATCGATGTTGTTGAAGAGGTCAAATATACTGAACCACTTAACAGATTACATGGCTTTGTACTTAGGGCTGCAAAACGGTTAGATATACTAAAGCCCGAAACGAGACGCTTTAAATCCTGCGCGCGTGGTAAAGGGCTTAAGAACACCGTCCCGTGTAGGGTCTAGGTACATAATCCTTACATTCTACCTACATAAGACGAAATATAAGTACCTTCGTGGAAGTTGTATCTATGATGGATGTCCAAATTCCAGCCACCAACGTCGGATATACTCATGTCCTGTCCACTGAGTTTCGTAGTCTGTACATTCCAGATGACATCTTTACAATCCGTGTACTGGTACCCTACTTTCACTAATGCTGTTGTTACTCCGTAAACTCTTTGCTTGTACACATTGAGGCGGTTCCATGGATACGTGAATTTGATGACTGGATCGGCTTCGAAAGTCTTCTTGAAGAGTATGCCTTCAATCGTTATCCTTAGGTGAATGAGCGCTAAGGTCGATGGAATTTTCTCAGGAGTCAGTTGTAATTGGATGGTGGAGAGATAGCCAGCTGCTCTGGAGCTGTGGTACACTAGATGTAGACCAGTTCCAGGGATTTCGAGACTTTCTTGGATGACCTACAAATAACATTTTATTATTTTTTAAACGAATGGTATCCATTCAGGGGCATTACGGTGGGTTATCAGGTAAATAATCATTAGGTCACTACGGTCCTATGATAAAAAAAAAATCCTAGGACTTAAAGGACCTAAAAGACTAGTCGATAAAGAAGAACAATCTTTTCTAGATCATACCTGTGATTCGGCCAGAATAGCGCTCTTGTCAGGACAAGCTCCTTGGAAGCCATGTTTCCACGTCGCCAGTACAACAGGTTTCATCGTATCGTAATCATGAGCAAGACAAGCCTGTGGTGGTCCCATGTTTATCTTCTCGTCCATTGTCGTCATAAGGACAGTGTCGATTATTACAACCTGAAACAAATTGGTAAGCGGGTTGAAGTATTTGAAGTCTATAATTGAAAACTTTGAAGAGAATATTATGAATATAGGTATTAGAGTAAAGTTAGTTCTGACTTAAAATAGAAAGGCAGAAAAAAATACTGTTACTTAAATAAATAATTTCAAACGTAAAGTTAGTAGGTACAACTTTAAAGTCTTTATGGGTTCTATAAATAATGCATTCATTAATGAAAGTCTAAGCAGAGGTATGGTCAGTAAAATATTGGATTTAAAACACTGCAAGGCAAAAACGTGTTTTAAATAAACATTTAAGAAAAATAATAGAGTCATAACATTTTTAACGTCCTTACGGTTAATCGCTGGTTTGCATGTTTTAACTTAGGAAAAAATATAATCACCCTGTACGAAGTTCGGTTGAAAGTTGCTTGAATATTTAAAGACTAAAGCAAGCATGACTAGGATCGAGCTAAGGTTTTTATGAGACATGAAATATAAACAAGCTTAGGAATTTGACTTTGAATAAGCAAACTTCTTGAGGAGACTTGAAAATTACGAACTTATTGTTATGGAGTTTAGCTTAATTGTGACGTTGTTCTCGCAGAAGGCACTTGATGTAACTCACGTTTCATGACTAACTTGCACTTTAACTTCATCTAAGTAATTCCGCAGTTCTTTCTTAGCACTTAGGTGCAAAAATTATATAATTACCTCATTCCAAGGCACGTAGACGACCTTTGTAGCTCTTTTAAATGGCGCCCTTCCAAAGTTAAGCGTAACAGCGCCTCCTCCATTCACGAGCAGATCAAACCAGCCATCTTCTCTGGTCAGAGTGAAACCTTCGAGGGGCGTGTCAGTAGACACTCTGACGCCAACCAGACCAGTTCCAAGTAACGTGACCACTCGACCTCTGACAACCGCTGAACGACTGGAAATTCGGGCGATAAATTCATTAGTATACAGTATAATGTTTGTCGTATGGACCAATGTTGGTGATTGGCTTGGTATGAGGAAAGTTCTAGTAAAGAACTATTGATTGGTGGTATTGACAAATGTTGGTGATTTGTAACTTTTTTTAGAGGATTGTTCTAGTTTCTATGAGTGAAAGTCTAGGTATAAAATTACATGGGGCTAGTGAATTATATTCTTTACGTGTGTGATCTACGTTGTCTATCATACAAATGGTGAATTAACTAAGGGACAAGAAGTAGTTGGATATTTGAAGATAATTCAGATCAAAATTGATTAAATATACAAAGATCAGAACTTGCAATTGATTGTAAGGGTCTCTATATCTAATAAAGGTATTAATAATTTCTTTCTACAGGTGTAACCTTGTGTAGAAGATTATTATACAATGTTTTCATAAGGATGGCTTTTAACAAACATCACGGACAATATTATTACAAACATTTAAATAAAAAGCGAACACAAATTCACAGGACACAATAGTAGGTAGCTAACACTATAGTAGCACAACATGCATGACACAGATACATAGAATAAGTATAGTATATGTCGCCAATTAAATACATATGTATATAATGTAGGATATATAGAACTCGTAGATAAACTCTAAGTTAAACAAACACTATCCTACGTTCGATTCACAAGTCTTACCTCGAGTTGAAGTGGTTCCAAAACATACTGCGCAGCGTTAGAAAAACCGAGAGAAATGACAGAATGAGTAAGTATTATTATTGTATATAATAATATTAATTTAGAAACAAAGAAGCTCGGAAACGTTAGTAACAGCGACGTTAGTATATGTGTATCACATGCAGGTGACGATCTTCTAGAATTTTGTTCTTTGGTAGAAGTACAAATAAATACATCTGTTCCATATAAGTGTAAGGAAAGAAAGAAAGCATTGTGGTACACTCTTATAATGTAAATAAAACAATGGGATCGACTGGGGCACAACATTGCGTATCTTATATAACAAATATTTATACGGAGCTTGTCGGCTTTCGGATTAGCCGACAAACTAAATATTAGCTAGTTATTATAACGCTTAACCCTAACAGATAACACCGAACATCAAGCACTCACCTTTCGTTGAAGTTCTCCTGCTTTGCGTAGTTTTGGAGACTACCTTCGTCAATGATGAACTTCATCCGTTCGAAGAAAGATGCAGTGATGGCGGGAGGTTGTTTCCTAAGGAGAATATCTGTAGGCTTCGGTGAAGACACGCAGAGCTGACTACCTTTGCAGATGGGACTTAGACAGCACTCCGGATCCTCACAATCAACAAGGCCATCTAAACAGAATAGACGAATGCAATTTTTATGATACGGTCTTTTATACACAATCCTGGAGTTATATCGAAGCAGCACATACCTTTGTCATTGTCTTTGGAATCGTCGCAGATTTGCTCTTTGAGTGTCGTACAGTCTGGACCATCCCATCCATCGAAGCACTTGCAGGACCACTGACCGTCATTTGCAACTTTACACTGTCCATGTCCTGCACACCCTCGCGGACAGCCTTCTAGTGTGCAATGCCGACCGTTCCAACCAGACACACAGAGACAAGTGCCGTTTTTACATTGTCCATGGTCACTACACCGGGCATCACAAAGCTTAGAAGTACAGAACTCGCCAGTCCACCCGGGATCACAGACACAAGACTCACCAACGCATCTTCCGTGGAGACCGCAATCAAGATCGCAAATCTCTGTAAAAATAATCAAAAAAACAATTACAATAAGTTTAATTGTAATAATGGACAACCAGTTTAGAAACTAATATTTACCTTTGGAACAGTCGTCGCCAGACCACCGCGCATGACAAGTACAGGTCTGGGTATCAACGTCAAAGGTGCCATGTCCAGAGCAGTCCGGAAGACATTGTAACGCATCCTTATCCATTGTCGCACAGTCAATCCCTTTCCAGCCTTTTTTACATATACAGGAGCCTTCAATGCAGAACCCATGGCCGGAGCAAGTTGGATGAGGGCAGTCGATGTCAGCACAAAACTTGCCCTTATATCCGCGGACACAAGAACATTTTCCGTTGACACAGTGTCCATGACCGTTGCAATCTGGGACTTCGCATTCGTCATGTCGTAAGGAACATTCTTTTCCTTTCCATCCAGGATTACACTGACACTCGCCGTTGATGTACTCGCCTCGTTGACTGCATAGGACTGGACATACGCCTAAAAATGATGAAATTGGAGTATAACTTTTTGATACCAAACCTGAGTTACGGAGGAGGATTAATATAGGTATGGAGGAATATACATTTGAAGGCTATAAATAAAATATGTTGCTTACTTTTACTGCAATCGTCGCCGCCAAAACCAGCCTGGCATTGACAATGACCCATAAGACATTCTCCTTTCCCTGAGCATCCATTAGGACAGTTGTGCGTCATTTCGTCAGCGATCATCGCAATGAACGTGATCTCCTGTGGGTCGCCGTCGTCGTTGTATAGAGACAAAAACCAATGGCCTTGCTCCATATAGTGAGTTACTTCTTTCTTGATCGAAGGCTGTAAGTGAAAGGCCTAGTTTAAAGTGTTTGCTTTATGTTATCTAAGTACTAAATAATTCATGCTGTTATAATAATGATTAATGCTTACATGAGAAGTTCTCGTTGTTCTCGCCTTGAAACCGCTGAGAACTTCCAAGATATGATATTGCGTATGTGTTGGTAGAGCGTTTCTTCTTGCGTATACGCCTATGGAAGCCCCGCGGGGTATCATGTAGTCGAACTTCACGTAACTGGCTTGAGTTTGATAAAACTGCATATTCCAGTAACTATATGGAGGGATTTCTTTTGATAATTTTTCACCTAAAGTAATTTGTTTGAACGTCGTTCCATCTGGTGGAAATGTTTGCGCTGGGAACGTTCGCGCACCTAGAAGATATTAAGATGTTAGTTTTATATTAAGATTTTACATAATAACTTGACATGCGATAATGTGATGAATTGTCGTATGCACTGTTAAATAGTATCTACTTATATTTACTAACATATACTACCCATTTGCTTGTTATTAAAGCACATGCAACAGAAAAGTATGATGCTATAATATGTATTTAATATCCTAGCGACCAGTGATGAGCATGCAGGTTAGTATGTTAGACACATTTGTTCACAGAACCCCTAAGCGGTGATGGTTTTGGTGACCGTTAGTAAGTTATCTCTGACTTTTATTGAAGGTCAACCTCACCTTCCAGTATAAGAATGGGTGGAGGCTGAATTTTTGGACAAACGCATTTAGGTAATTCAGTTGTAGTAAACATTTCCGTTTCAGTTGTAGAATCTGTCGTGGACTCAGTACTGTCTGTAGTGGAAATATTTTCAGTCTGTGTTGATATTTCTGTTGTAGACTCTATAGATTTGATTGTTTCCGACTCCGTCGTACCTGACGATTTTGTTAAATCCTCAGTCGTCGATTCAATTACCTCGGAGTGATCAGTGCTTGAAATTTGATCAATTATAGTAGATGAATCTGATTTAGGAGAAGCTGTCGTTGCTCCATTTTCAGTTGATTCATCATAAAAATCGTCAGTGGCATTGCTTATACAAGCTGGGCATGAACATTCACAGCTTCCTCCAATGTCGTTATCATTATTTGTAGAATTGTTGGCTTTCGTAGAACCTTCTAAAGTAACAGGTTTGTTAAAATGTGAAGCTTGGGTTGGTTCTGAATCCATGGGAGTAATTTTAACAGTTGGTATCTCATTTGAATCTCCAATTGTTGGAACAGTCAATGTTAGAGAATAAAGCTGTTTAAATGATGAACTCTCGGCATTATCCGCAGAAATCGTCAGGTTAATCAACACATGTTTAGGATTAGTCACATCAGAGAATTTTGTATTAACAGTATTCACCGTTGGAATTTCGTCAGGAGTTGCCTCAGTGGTAGTACTTGTAGTAAGTGCATCATTAGTAACATTTAGCGATGGTGTTGTGATCACAACATGCTCATTGTGCGTGGTAAATTTATTTGTAGTGTTAATTATGGCGTTTGTTGTTACATGTTCATTTGTTAAAGTCGTTCCCGTAGAGCTAGTTGTTGAAGACGCATCAGTTGTTGATTTTGTTGTTGCAGGGGTTTCAGTAACGATTACTGGCTCAGTTGTCATGATTTTAGGTGTGCTTGTTGTGCTTGTAGTTTTAGAACCACTATTTTCACTATCGTAGTGAAACTTTTCCAAATCTTTATCCATATCAGATGAATCATTGGAATATATGTGAAGCACTTCTTTAATTTGTTCCAATTGGTTTTGGATTTTGAAGAACTGAAGCTTTTCTAAACCGTACGAACGTATCAATGGGAATGAGTCACCTTGCATATCTTCAGGCTCATAATCAATTTTAACTTTTTCAGTTTTTACTGGAGCGTTAACTTGCTCTTTTATTTCGAGTGGATGTTGTACGTGAGTTTCTTTAATAATTTTAGGTGCTGTACTAGTCGTACTGCTTATATAATTAGTTACTTTAGTAGTTATTTCAGCAGTGGTGGCAGCAACAGTAGTCGACTCCATTGCTGATATGGCGGGCTGTTCAGCCGTTGTCGAACTAATAGTCGCCGCCGGGGCTATTGGAGGATTGTTACTCGTAGATGTTCCACGATTATTTGTTGTTAGATCACCAGTATTAATCAACACATCATCATTATTGCTAGACACAAAAGCATTGTTAGAACCCTCGTTCTTTTCTTCGTCCCGCTGAGTGGTGATGTCTTCTGCCACACCATGCACTAAGCTAACAGTGTTCACAGAAGGCTTGGTTATATCATGCATATTTACAGCGGTGGAAGAATCCTCGGAAGAAACAGATTGTGGTAAAGAAGAAGCATGCCCATCTACTACATCTACACTTCTACGATGACGGGAGTGATGGTCCTCTTTACCTGTGCCTATGGTTGGCAAGCTTTGATGCGGCCTCGCCATAGTTTTGTTGGCGAACTCCAGTGATGTTGCTTTTGATGCCGGAAACACTTCTGTTGGTTCACCGACGACTACTGTACATGATTTGGGGTTTTGATACGTCCAGTTAACAAAATATGACGCTGTGAACAAAAGATAACAATAAGATTTAAGCACATACTTAACGTAACCAACGTTGTACTGAGAATGTTACGTTACGATAATATTGTTGTTCAAAAGTTACAGAAGTTTCTAAACTCATTAAATAAGGTTCAAGAAATCGGCCTCTGTCACGAAGGGAAATTTTTTATGGGCCAATTTGATTATCAATATACACCGACGTAAAAATTGGAAATTCTAATAAAATATTTTAACAGCCAATAAAACCCATTCATCTATGATAGTGGACTCACCTGTCATATAAGACGCAATGGCTAACAATACAACGAAGAGTATTATAAATACAATGGCGGTGCACTTCCACGAGCACCTCGACGAAAGCCCTTTTCGGAAGTGAAACCGCGAACCAGCCGAAGGAAAGTTCGAGGATCGAAGGTTGTTCCGGACCGGGAGGACTGGAACTGGGGTACCGAAGGTCGGATGCGGTCTGTCTGACCGCTCCATTCTTTCTAACGTGCTTTTCTCTGGCTTCCCTGGACTGCTACACGAAGAGTTCGACTTGTAGTCCATAGACGGATTCTTTTGAATATCCCCTGAAATTTGATTTGGATTAGATATGTGCTATATTAAGCTACTTAATTATTTTATGTGTTTTTGTTTATATTAAAGTGTTTGAGATGTGTGTGTGTGTGGATGTGTTGTGTGTAGTGTGTGTAGTTTTTGTGTTTGGTGTGTTTGATGTGTGTTTTTGATGTGTTTGTTTTATTATTACAAAGTAATAATACAATCGTGCACGCTTAGCTGATTTACATTGTCATCCAGTATTTAGAATTCCATCCAGCACTGAATTAAAAAGCTTAAGATGTCCACCGATTATCATGTTTTTATATTTTCTTTCTTCTTTCTTTCAATATTGGTATTATTTACAGCCAACATTATAGCTGCGAGCAGAAATTGACTAGGCTTCCAGAAATCTGGGGTGTGTGAGTTGAGTTGAAGTGTGAATGTCTGTAGATGTGGGTGTACTTAACCTAATAAAGAAGTCAAAAAGGTTCTAACATTCACCTGAAGGCACGTAGAAGTTGCCTGAGGGCGTGCGCACGAGGCAGGAGGGTTCGAAGTCGCCCAGATCCGCAGGGTTGCCGGTGATACGACCGTTCAGGCGAGACATGGTCGGGTTGCGAGGCGGCACATCGGGGGGGAGACGAGACCCTTCCAAGAGACACCCTGAGAATGGAGAGATGAGGTTTAGATAGGATATTAAGCAGCGAATTGAAGGTTTCCCTAATATGTTTGAGAGAAGTGATCGTAATGGTTTGGCTGACACACCAATACTCAATACTCAATTATTTATTGCATTACATATGTATTACATAGATGGTATAACAAAGTAAAAGACCAATATGGACCCTGTCGGGCACAGCAAGATTAGGAGAGAGGACCAAGTCACAATAAGTAAGTAATAAGTAAGCTGGAGTAGGTAGGTAATGATTTCCATTCTTTTTCAGTTGTTTGTTTCAGTCAGACACATGAGATGGTATAACGACTTTCACGCCAGCGTATAATTTACTAGTGTAATTTGCATGATTTCGAAAAGCTTAGGTACTCTTTAATATAAACATGATTATCCTTCTTCATAACTTCGACGCAAGTTTAACAAAGTCAATGCAATCAAACAAGGCTTACACAGAAAGTCGTTGAAAACTTTGGAATACAAAAATAAGGCTCCAACAATAACGAGAATCGGAACAAACGAATGAAAAAATTCAAGCACTTGCAGGTTTATTGCTGTTAAAATAAAACAACCCTTTTAAAAGTTACGATAAATAAATCCCAGCCTTTATCTTGGACGCTTGTGGCAGTTTTGTCTCGTCAATAAAAAGAAAAATAACAAATAGGACGGTAGTTTGATAAGCCAAAGAAAAAAATTACGAACTCGGCGTCGCATGAACCCAAGGACGGCCATACAAGTATTATCTCTTCGTATAAAACCTAAATTCCCTTTGTGTAATCCAGGAGAATTAACGAAGCAGAACTTGGCCTTCATTATTACCAATAATCTGTTATCAAATGCCGTTATTTGTAAAGTTAAAGGCTTTTACAAAATTAATCAGCATGCTCCAGCGGTCGTGGCGGAGGCATTAGCACAGGGAAAAATTTAATTAATTCCATCCACGAAAATTTACAAGTTGAAATTCAATTAGGGGCGAATATTGCTCACCGTAATGGCTCGTAAACAAATAACCGTGGATAGGCTCATGCAAATGGATCAAAGATCGCGTGTTTCGGCTGTTCTTTATAAGGAAAATATATTAGATCGGGAGCTACTGGTCTAACCGCGGGTGCGGCGGACTCTCCCTTCGCTAATATAAGCTAATGGAAAATCGAAGTATTATCTGTGGCCCCGCGCCCTCGACGCCTCTTATCGGCCCGCCATAACATCCAACTTTTGATCCTCTACGAATTTTAAGGATTCCTTCGAGCGTTAGTTAATTTATTGTACCACCCGATGTAGCCGCAAGAAAACTCAATTAATTTTAAAAGGGTTTTTGTGTTGTTTTTTTCTCGATCGATCTCCCCCACCCTCTCGATCACTACCGAAATGAAAATGGTGAACTTCTCGACAATATCGTCAGCCGCCTTTTGTGGTCTCGCCCTTTGATACCATTCTTTTCTTAGCAATTAGAGATTAATGAGTTTCATTGAACTTTCATAAAGCACACTATAATCCGCAGTAGCTACCAACTATGAGTAGGTAATAGCTATTTATAGTGCGATATAATATAGTGGTGAAAAGTGGAATAGTTTTAGTTCAAATATTTATTATCTATGGCCAGTGCTGGTGTATCTTTTATCGTCTTATGTTGCGTTCTTGCATTCCAAGCTTCATCTCAGATATATACTTTAAAGTCCGTAAGCGAATGGTGTATACCGTGATGCTGACACGACCATCCATCGACTCCTATGTAACATAATCAGAGGGTTGTCAACAACATTTCATGGTGTGCTTTACAACTGACTCTAAGCACTTTCTAAACGCGGTAATTTGTTATGAGGGCCGATGTTTAAGGACAAATGCGCCTACTCGAGCGTACCGAACGGGCGATCCATCCCATCCCGCCGCCGCAGCCAATGAAAAAACTAAATCACCAAATCCCTTACCTAATTTAGGAGGACAAGCATAGTCATTAATACACACGTCAGTCGTCGTGCTACTACAAAATGTGGCCCATTTATATCCCGTCTCGGGGCCTGGGAATTATGGTAATCGGACGAGTCGTGTCCTTTGTCTGTAATGGTTGGTAATTACCGAGGCACCTCCGGGGGCACTTCGTCTATTGAGGGGCCCACGGCTCGGAGGATTCGACACTCGTTACGCGAATCGTCTCAACTTTAAAAAGGGAACGCGATTTTGAATGCCGTCATGGGATTTGTCGTTGCGCACCCGGAACAAACTCACTTTTTTTTCTCTTTTTACTTTTGCCAAAATTGCCTCCCACATACTGGGTCCTGATTGGTCCTTTTTGAGTTTGTTTACGCAAGGAAATCGGTATTTTTTACAGCCAACCCAGACTTTTCGGCGCTCGCTTTTACTATCCCATATTATTTATTGAGACTACACTATGCATAAAACTGAATAACAATCAGATAGAGGCCACTATCCATATTCCGGTTCGTTTATTTTTATATTTTTCGAGCCATCTGGCATCCGATCTCCTATTTTCCGTTTAGGATCCGTATTTTCTTCCCAAGAAATCCAAAGCTCGCTTACTTATTGGAAGATAAAGGGGGTGTGTTTCGGCTCATTTGCGGCCGAGCTCGGCCCGAACAAACGTGATTTCTTATTGGAAACGGAAAAGAAACAGACCGACTTGTAATAGAGTAACTGCGGTTTACCCGCCAGTAAGCTTCGCTAGAGAGGTTAATTCCCTGTCCATTATTCCTGCTAAGATTAACATTCAGCTTTTTACTGTTTGAGAAAGACAAGACTATTGATGAAAGATTGCTGTTACTTTATGATATGACACACGAAAGTAATTTGGCGCAGATGTTGGCAAGGCACAAACTGTCTAGTATATTTCTCTCCAGGTAGTTTCATAACCTGCGACGTTGATGTATGAGACGTAAAGCACATTCACGTGTAAGACGCACACCGATAGAAACGAGATACATTTGGGCAATCTCTGAAGGCAAGAGACGCGGCGGCAACACGTGCTCACAATCTTAAACTCGTTACACGAACATTCCCGAAGCAATTTAGAATTTACCCCTTAATCTTGATCCTAACTCGAATTGAGAACATACAAGAGAATCCTTATTTACGTAGATTAATATCGGAGAAATATATGTAGATTCGAATATCGATAGTTTAGAATAGTTGTGCGGTAAAAACACTTAAACCATACGTTCTCGATGGCGTCGATTCCCCAATTTCGATTTTAAATTTAGCACCAAAGTTGGACCCGTGCAATATTTATATGAGAGAGCGGCGCTGCGATTTATAGTTCGGAAACAATCGGGAACTTGGTCCGGCGTCGTCGTGACTTCGTTTTAATTAGTACCCATTCATCGTTGAACAATCGAGTGCTCGAACAAATCCATTATCGGGAACTTTTCGATAGTCGAAAGAGGTGTATTCAAAGTTTTGCGATTGCAAAGGGATCGAGCACGAGGGCTTTTGTGGATCTTACATTCTGATGCCCGGGAACTGTCTTCCGATGGATCCCGTCCATTATACAATTTATAAAATAAAAGTACTCGATATCCAATAGATTCGCTTTCAAAGCGTATTTTTTATTATTACGGCTTTGAAGAATTGGGTTTTCTTATAATTTCCTTTACGTTTCGATATCGGAAGGTTTAGCAAGCATTATCGAAAAATTCGGAGGCATTAACGAAATTCAGCAGTTCGCGAAAGGAAGGCCGCCGCTATCTCCCGCTACAAGTGGAATGGGCTTGCGTAATGACATTATGCGTACATTTTAATCGATGGCTCACGGTTGGCCGGAGCCCAATGCTGTATACATAAGCTTATCTCTACGGTACATAGACGGATTCATTCTATTAAAATTGATTGATTAACTTCCCGCATTGGTTTGAATTTGTAAAACAGTTGTACAAATAGCGCTTTAAGCATATTCGACACGTGTAGTGTTCGATTAAATCGTGATGGCGCGTTTGCATGTGCGTGCCGGTACGAGCGGCGACGAATGTAAATGTATAGCGCGCGCAATGTATCATGTCAAGACGCGGCGGCCGGCTGCCACGCTGATAAGATTACCAGACAAAGGAAGTCCACCCATATCACTACCAGCACGACCGCTAAATGCGAACCTTCATTTACTACCCCTTCTGCTAACGTAACTAATCTCAATTTTAACACAAAAGCTTTAGAGTCTACATTGTCTCGTACGGTCTTTATTAGTGTCCCGACGTCAACGTCTGCTTCGTTAAAGGACACTCAGCTTTATTTATGTTGACATACTGGCAATGTTGCCTTATTTGTTGTTGACTATTCCTATTGTCGTGAATAGGATTTGGACCGTACGGTTGCATGAATAGAGTTGAGATTGGTTGTTTCGTTGTAGAATATAGTTGGTTGCGTTAAGGGAATTTGACTTCTTTGCAGTGGGTTTTAGAGTTGTTTTTTTTTGTATCCGTGTTGTACGTAGAGAGGTTAGCCGGGTGGTTTCCGGACGACGATAAGGAGACGATGTTGCTAAGTCGGTCCGTCACGCGACCTGTCCACTAATTTATGTTGCGCTGATTTTGTGATATAACAACCCAGTAGACGGAACCCTTCTCGTACACTCGTAGTTGTAGACGGGGCTGAAGTAAGGCTTTTTATGGGCAGTTATGTTAATGTATTGTCTAGCAAACATCCGCAGAACAAAGTTACTTACTGTCAGAACATAAATTTACATTAATCTCAGTATAATTCGACGTGCGGTGTCGTAGTATTTGACAAAGTAAGCTTATTTAATAAAAACGGAATATGTTGGCTGCGTTTAATCATTTGTTTTGATAGTGAAACCGATGGGTATTCTTTCAGTTCAAAGCAGTAATTGGGTCTGTTAATTTGTACCCAAGTGCTGTACTCAGGTCTGTAGTTGGAGTACCTTCGGATGTTAGATTACAGACTTGATAATAAACAGAAAGTGCAACGTTAGAGCTCGTTAGAAGCCTCGCTCGGGAGCCTTCATTAGTGTTTACAAGTAAATGGAGAAAAAATAAAGCGTCCGAGAGCAGCCGGGCGGCTCCGGTAACACGGCACTCCAGCACACCAGCGGTGGGATATCTTCACGACTCAACATCAACTAACTAATGCTTGAAACAATATGCAGCGCCATCATTAATCTCACTATCTCATGGTACATATTTCTTTGTCTAAATCCATTAAATTAATTACAGCCATTTGGGGAGCCGACTCCGTATTTATTAGGCTCGTTATCATTCATTGAATCTTTCGATAGACGAGTACTCGGTAAATTGGAAGAAATGCCGAGACGCCTTGATAGATGTTCTACTTACACGTAAATGGGGGGCCAAATTAGCTGTCTACCGAAGAATGCAGTTACGTCCGTGACTGATACCCGTCGATGGATTTCGGGTGCGAGATCCCGAGTGCGACTTAGATTCATAGGTGTCATCGCGTCCGTTTAGAAGGGTGTTGAAATTGGGAAATTCCTTACGATATTACACGAGGTGCGAAGACTCGGCAGAACGGAATGAGTGCGTTGCTTGTGGATAGACGAGCATTGTTGACATAGCTCGTTACAGCCGAGTGTACTGCGGGAGACGGAGCGCGTCTTTGTGTCAGCGAGTCCGCGGCCGGTCCGCGAGCCAAGAATGTTTATTAGTCGCATACAATAGGATCGGCGGCGGGTAGCGGACATTTGATTCTAGTTGAGCCCGTCAGATGTCCGATAACCGGCGGTGGCTCGACTTCATTAACCTTTACCCGTCCGCGGAGGCATTAATTACGCTTAATAGAAACAAACAAAACGAAACTCCGACAGATAAATGGGCCGAGATAGTTATTTAATTGTCTTATCTGAGGAGCGGGCGTCGAGACGTCTCTGGCGGCGTGGGGTGTTGGAATAATGCAGATTCATTTGCCGTTTACGTCTTAACTTTTGTCAAAAGTTTCCATTTCTACCGATCCCCCTTTCCGCTAATGAACGATTCACAAACGAGATTGGGTGTTGTGAATTAATGTTTTGTGTAATTGCTTGTGTACGATTGTGTAATTTGATGCGCGTAATCAATGGCGGAAGATAACAACCGCGGTGCCGTTACGGGGAGACACATGTAGCGCAATTAAACATCATAAACGTGAGTTATATTTGTTTCTACTGTTGAACTGCTTTTGATTGAGTATATGGTGTGAACCTTAAGTCTGCAAAATATACTCTATGAAGGTTACAAAAAATTTCGTGAGATATTTGTCAAAGCTTAATCCACATTCCCCTTGTCTAGAGGGGAGACACGCATTATGTTATGGGAATATATTCAGGCGCGTCACACTGTCACATGTCCAGTATGGAAGCGGTCATATTTTTCGTCGCCACTTTTTTCAGGAACGGAAGCGCGAGCATCGCCGACGGCGATACCCTGATAGAGATTGATGATCGCACCTACCCCCGCCCCGTCCCGCGTACACCCTCGCGGGTCATTGAGCTTACCCGATTACACCAGGCCAGAGGGGATTCGCATATATCCAAATTACCCCAGTGATGGACGTTTCTTACCCAGATAACTATCCTCCGATAATCCCCTTGGTACCGTATCAACGTATCGATATCTTCTCGTATGTTCTCATTTGTGTCTAGTTAGTGATGCACTGTCGAATTTCATGCGCAAAATAATGCGGACTTTTAATATGAACACTAAAATTCGAAAGCTTTCAGTTTTATCACCGTTCCATTGTACGCTAACAACATTATTACGCAGGGCTGCACCAGTTTAATGTTAAAATTGCCATCCATAAAAGTTGGTTTTGAGAAAGGAGTTTTTACTGTAAAAAAAGGAGTCTCGGTTACGCAGTGTTCCGATTCGTAATATGATCTGCCGTCACCGTTGGCTAATTATTCGGCCTCTTTTGATGAAAAAATAAACAAATGACAGCAGAGCCGCTAGATGCGCATTTGTCAACGCGCGTTGCAGCGCCCGCCATCTTGAATCTTGAGTGGCATTCGACACCGACTGAGTGGCCTATCCACGCGCCCAACCGCAGACAAGTGTCATTATAACAGTGCGTACAAAAAATGCGTTTTCTTTGCGTAATTGGTTATGAACCCTTCACTTGTAAAAATCTGTGTACAGCTAACACCTTGTGATGCAACCGATATAATATATTGCCACGCGGCGAACGGAGGGCTCAATTGCGGCAAAATCATATCGCGTATGAAATAAATCAGCTGTTCCGGGGTGCCTCGGGACGGATCGCGTTACACCCTCGATTTGTGAGGTTATTTGCATTTCGATATAAAATGGCGGCCGCGGTGGGATTTGACGTGACGTTGACAGGTGCGCACGCTGTCACACTGTGGTCTCGTTTTTAAGCGGGTCGTTGTGTTCAGTGCTTGATTAATTATAACTGCTGATGTGGCTCTAGTAGTGTTCATTCTTTAACCAGTTTTTACTAATAGCATAAAAGTTATTTAAGAGTAGAATATAAAATTTTATTTTGCCTTTGGATAACTTCTAAAGACTCATTGGCAGGTAGAATTGTTCTAACTAGTTATAAAAAATCTAATCACACTAGAAACTAAGCTTATAATAGTCGCGATAATTGGTAATTAGTCTCACTCTAAAGCCCGTCGACTGGAACTGAATAATCCTTTGCAACTTTTTTAATATAAAAGAGACAAAACGAGTCTTTGGAGCAACTTTTTCAAAGCGGATTACTTTAGGCTTCATGCTTTCAAAAGTATAAAATAACCTAATTCCGCATAAGCGCTACTCGCAAGGTTCGTGGAAACATACAAACGCCGGGCGACCCATTCTATATGTACAGAGGTCAAGCATACTCACAGCCCTTTGTACCCAAATAGATATAGTACTGTGTGCATTAGCGAGGGTCGCTTTTCTTAACATTTTTTCCTCGACAAAGACGAGGCAGTACCCTTCAGCCTCTTCCGGTAGGGTTCGCGGGGAACCGCGATTAAATACATGTCATTTTGATTTATACGCGCAATTATTACATATCATACACTTACACACAATGATTGTGTTTCTGGTCAGAGTTAGAACGAAGGGTTTGTACTAAGCTATTAATTAAATTAAACGCACAAGCAAACAGTATTAATAATAAACTCGGCTGTTATGGTTTAGTACAAATATTTGCACAGGATACAATTAATTAATTAGTATGTGGCATTAATCTAATAGCGTATGTATGTAAATTTGAATGTAAAACATTTGTACAAAAGCAGACTGCGATGCGTGGACGTAGAAAAAATATATCGAGCACCGGACGGTCAAGCCAGCACTCCAGTTTAAAACCCATTTACAAATGTAAACGTTGCCGGCGTTACTCAAACAGTGCGGAGGCTCACGGGCTTTTCCGGGCCCATCCATCTTGCGGGCTAACGGGTCCGAATGTTACATTGACGAACGATGGCCCCTCGATATGGAAGATGACACAATGCGATGACCCCGAATCCATTCCTTCTAAGACCCGGGTAATAGTTTTTCCCCACTATCCGTTACTCTCCATATTTTATCGGACCTTTTTATGAGGGTTATATTGAGAATGTGTCATGTTGCGATTCGTTCGGCGTCGCTGTTGCGCGCTTATGTATACATATTTGATGCAGACGCGTAAAGGATTGATGACCCTTGTACCATTTTTTTGGGACTGACTCCACAATCTATTTATTTTCGGATTCCGGCTAAGCACATGTGTTAAAGATATCGCTGGGGCGACACGGC
The DNA here is from genome assembly GCA_948150665.1 of Conistra vaccinii. NCBI lineage: Eukaryota > Metazoa > Arthropoda > Insecta > Lepidoptera > Noctuidae > Conistra > Conistra vaccinii. The sequence goes on from OX411324.1 coordinate 5,064,154, forward strand.
CAAGGGTCGTCGAGTAATGCTTCGTCTCTTATTTGCATTGTTGCAACCCTAATGGAGGCCATTTTGTTTCGATCACGTGTGGGCATTAATGACGTCATCCATCAAGGCAAGTTGACAAGCCAGCGCAGTTGCAATGGACGCGGATTTTGTGTTGCCATCCAGGAAAAAACATACAACCGAAAACGTAGAACTATTAAAAATCTATTCTCTAAATTTTAAAACATATTTCGTATTTTATTCGTCGGTCTTGAATTTATAAACTCGTCGTAACAAACGTTCAGTAACTTCGTCTGATTAATGTGGAGCACAATTTACAGACGTAGCAGATGTGTAATTTGTTTAGTTGTATCTAAGCTTATTAGGAGCAAGATCTTACTTGAGCGCATCAAGGTCGGTAATCTCCCCAGATTTCGCACTAAATTTAGGCTGGCAGCTCCGCTACATGCGCTAATCCAGGTTAGTAATCACACGGTAAACCTATTACCATTTCAAGTGTGAAGTGTGAAATCGCTCATTTCCAAATGGCGCTGGAACGCCAGCCAAATGCAACCGCACCACTTTATTTTTAGAGAATAAATTCAATTACGAATTGCCTCATTTAGAACGGAAGGAACGAGAAATAAGGCGGGGTTTGTTAGTCGTAATCTAGTGACTAAATAAAGGCGTGAGTTATGACCGCCGCCGTGTGGATTAAAACGGACTTTTCTATATAAAAAATGGGCAATAACCGGGTGTGGAGAGGGTATACCCAGCGGACAAGATCCCTCGCTGGCGGAATTTCATTTGCAAAATTTTCTCTGACCGAAACGCCATTATGAACTCCTACAACGTGTATAATATAAGTGTCCTAAATTGAATTTCTTGACATGAGCGCCGCCTAAACAGGTCTGTAAAAATGAGATTTCAAAATTACGCGGCGTAATTTTTACGCGTGAAAATGACGAACGTGTAATATAACCCAAGCGCGAGATTAATCCCTCAGAAATGTAGACGGAAACGAATCAAGAAGACAGCGGTAAGTATCTACACGGGTATTCCATCAGGGCGCGCCTTCGCACCTCCGCATTTTTATGTTTTCATAAATTTCCGTTGAGATCAATATTTTATATTCGCACCGGCACCGCAGTAAATGGGGATTTTTTGCAAGTTCGCGCCGCACCCCCGGCTTTATTTATTCGGATGTGGCCCTCTCGAGATTCGCCACTTGTACCGTTCGATACATTTTTCACACGAATAATGTTATCACGTACCGTTTCTACGCGCCTTCTCTATCACTTATGCATATACGGTGTTTTTGTGGTGTGTACGTAGGCTCTAATTTCAAAATCGTAACCCGACGTCGCCGTCGCCTCGGCTGTCGTTTTAAACGTGAGATTTGTCCGGTTATCCGGGAGTCGTGAGAGACAAATCCAATCGCTGAGAATCCTTGTACGGGCGAGCGTTGATTGGTCGCGACATTTTATTACCTTAGCCAGGAGTTGGTTTTACGAGGCGGGCCCGACAGCCAGGAGGGTGGTTTTACGTGATAAGTATTTTTATTTGTTCGAGAGCTTGGATAAACTGGTGGAGGTGGTCGCGGATTACTTTACCGTAACACAATCTCTAAGCTTTTACGGGCACCTGTCACGTCGCTGTCCTATATTTTGGAGTTTTTCTGTGAGGTGAAGCTGTCAGTTTATCAAATTACTGTGTTACAGATCGATGGTGCACGTGGTGTGTTCTCATGGTAGTGGTCGCAGTGGGTATCTTCGGGCCGCCCGTCGCTAGGCGCTTTGTCCGCGCGGCGCAAAAAATGACCCAGTGTGCAGCGCTCCCGCTGCTAATCCTATTTACTCCGGCAAATAAATTATAGCGGCCGACCACTAATATGTACGGACGGTGCTCGGCGCGCGATACTAACTGCTCTGTTACTGCTACATTTATAGTGGGATTTGCCACTTGTTGTAGATTTGTTATATCGGTTTCTATTACGACGATATACGAGAATATTAAGTTTCCTTTGTGTCATTTGATGTCGTATTTTATCCCACTATTGGAACGCAATGGAATTGTGTAAATAATAGGCTTCCGGCTTCCGGATATTGTATCTCGCAAGTCTGAGTCTCTATGAGCAATAGAGATAATAATAATTATGTAGAATGCGTTCGAAAGACCAAGTGATGGTTTATTATAGGGATGTAACAATTCCGATTTAGATGCAGATATATCGGCATCGCCGATTATATACAACCGATATCAAACAGGCTGAAAAGCACGAAACGACGACGCGCACGCAACATTGTCTCTCTGTCGCAGGTGGGACTGACGGGAGAGCCTGAAGCATGCTTAGCGACATGGCAGCACCGTAAAGGGCAGTGTTTGCAGTTTGCTGAGCGTTGGCTCAGCTATGTACATACCTATTGTTTCGGGCCTGTTTCACGTCACCGCTATTCGTCATTCTGTTTATTCACACAGTGAACTGTTTTATTTTATGTAGGCAAGTAAAATGGCGATACCTTTAAAACATACTTAAATTTCAATATTTATTTGATTTATTAACTACTTAGCCATCGATATTGGCGTCCCGCTCCGCCCAGAGCGGGAGAAGTTATTTGATGATTTCCCAAACAACTAAAAAAAAAACATGCGGGGCAGTCTTTGGGGACTGCCGATCGAAGTGAAAACTAAGTAACGCCATCAAACGAAAATGTCAGGAATTTATGTGACTTATTGTCAGTATAAGAACAAAAGCTGTAGCTCCATAAAAAAGATCCAAAAATTAAAACAGAGTGCGTCAACAAAAAAAACTAAACTCTGACACCAGGGTAGTCACCACAGTAGTTAACCACACGAAAAGAAGAATAAAAATATTATCCAATTACCAAATTACTCTTCATCGTCCCCAAATATCTATCACTATTCGATAGAGATATGACGAGCTTCTCCTCCATCTATCGACAATATCAATTAAGCAATCAATACATGCATATAAAGGGTTATTTCTGGCGGCTCTTCTCTTCATCTATCGCCACGCGTGTGTGTTCAATGAAATTGTACGTAAACAACTGACGGTGTTGCCAGATAAGCGCGTCATTATCATAACACGACGCACAGGTGATAACGCGAACAGTTCCTATGTTTGTCTAAAGCTTCGTATCTATTTGAGCTGCATGTCTTCGGACGAGACGCCTCGATTGAGCCACACTGAGGCTACCTCTGGCTAGTAGGTACGAAGCGAATACCACCTTAAAGTGAGACAACATATAAAAAAAAACATGCGGGGCAGTCTTTGGGGACTGCCGATAGAAGTGAAAATTAAGTAACGCCATCTAACAAAAATGTCAGGAATTTATGTGGCTTGCTGTCAGTACAAGAACGAAAGCTACGATCTCCATTAAAAAAATAAAAAAACAACGGGTTGCACTCCGGGAGTGCCGGCAGAAAACTTGAACATTAAACGTTGTTCATTTTTGAATATTTTGGAAGGGTTAGGGAATAATTTCGCAAGAATTGCTTTATTTATCAGTATAAAAGTACTAAAATTTATGTGGTTAAATACAATATTCATTAGTAGTAGTAGTTAGTATATTTATTTATTTTCAAAATATAGTCTAACAAAACGTAATGTCAAAGACGACTAAATGACGCGAGTTCCATGGTTTTTGTTCACCCAAAAAGTGCTCAATGCGCCTAAAGAAATTGTCACTTCAAAAAGTATCATAGAGTGCTGGTCTCAGATTGAGTTAACGTCTCCACTTGAGCAGTCTTGACTGAGGCACCGCTTAGACCCAAGGACGCCTCTAATATTTAATTTTTGGATGTCACAACACACGCGGCACAATATAAGAGAAAGCGAAGATTATAGCATTCTAGCATTGCCGTGCGTTAAAAAAACAAGATTCAGCGAATAGAATAATCATGAAATGCCCTTGCCATCAGTGGCGTGCCTAGGGGTCAAACTTAGGGCAAGCCAACAGATTTTTTACTATAAAAAAAAAACAACTAAGTGAGGGATTGACTGATTATCATGTACAACATTATTATAATATAATTTTGGTTAGAAAAATGCGAAGAGTTCTACATATTATTTTAAGCATTCGTACGTAATTGTCATAAGCGCCATCTATATTATTGAATGCGCGTAATCACACCGTTTAGCCGAACCTTTTTACCGCAATATTCGCTTGTCACATGCATAATTTAATTTCAATCAAAGGCACTAGATGGCTTCTAAAATATCGATATGTCGAATTAGTTGATTGAAAATGTTAATTATGAGATATTACCAAAGTTTTATAATCTAATACAATGACAATAGTCAACACTCAATCTTTATTTCAAAACACCTATGAAGAATCTCTTCGATATGAACATTATTGTGTTTTGTGATGTCAATGAGATGTACGTTTTTCAGTGGTTTACCAAAACTACAAATGCCATACAAACAACACTATTCATTTCATGTGCTTTCATGAGTTTCAAGGCACCAGCTACCTACCTTAGTTGGTCTAATAAATAATCGAATGCCTATTTTATTTTCATCTGTGAAGTAACGAGATTGTAATATTTTGTCTGTAAAACTCAAAGTATTTACCTTTCCGAGTAAGGATTGCACACACTTTAGTACTTCACAATGCGTTTCCGAATTCATTTTAATGATAAGAAACTGTTTAATCACTTCAAAACAAAGATAATTACAGCAAAAACTAATCACAACACTTAAATTCACAGAAAATAAAAAAAAATCTAAGCGAAAAAGTGCCGGTAGCCGCTCAAAACAAAAACAAAAATTGAACTTGTATCGTTATATAGAAATTCACGCACTGCGCAAAGACTTGCGCAGCGCCTCGCAACGACATACGCTCCTACTATTCATAATCAAACACACGATTCGTTCCATTCATAAAAAATCAAAAGCCTGGCTTAAAAATTAGTACAATTTGCGAAATAAGTACATACAAATGGTATCAACAAAGTTCACAATTTCTATGCGAAAGTTGAGAGGTCCAGAAGCCCGGTTTAAGCCAATTGGTGCGAGCGAGAAAGCTGTGCAATGTACCACAGAATGTACGTCTTCATTCATCGATGTGATCTCGCGTCCTGCTTATCGCTGTAGTGTTAGAGCGAGATCGCAACTGCGGCATACGAGAAAGTTTGGCAACAGTGCGTTATGCAAAACGGCGCGGAATTTAAATAATTATTATTCTTTGAGTACGTAAACCTGGCATCGTAGCTTTTATAGCGCGCGGCTGATACAGTGAGTGCAGCGCCGTGTTTAAATGTTATTATTCTTATCAGTTGACTTGGTTGGTTTTACAAGTTTACAGGTGAAGTTTTTTTTTTTTTTTGGTGGGCTCGCGTTTTTAGGCAAGCCGGGCTTTTTGGCTTATATGAAAGGAACGCCACTGCTTGCCATGCCTTACAAGTTCTTAAATACACGCTTTACTATAAAACGAAACGATTTCTCCCACATTTGTGTGTCTGTACGTTGACTCATATCCACCGTGCGTGAGTGTTCAATGAAATTGTTTACAAACAACTGACGGTGTTGCCAGATACGCGCTTCATTATCATAACACAACGCGCAGGTGATAAAGTAAACTATGTGTGAGTGAAACAGAAGCACGTGTGAATGTGGGTGAGTTTACGAGTAGCCTAAGGTTATACAAGTAATAGCTGTCTTGTAGTAAAGTTCAAGGTCAAGTTCAATTAATTTTAGAACTGGCTACCATGTCATGTGAAGGTTTTTAAATAGTCTGAGTTTGTAAGAAGTCTATTTTGTTCAGCTATATTGAAATGTTTTGGGTCTACGAGTCTACGAATTTCGTAGCACGTGCTACGCGGGTTTTCAGATTGACTGCTACGGCTACGCTACTACGGAAAATTCTATTTTGTTGTTTCATTATGAGCCGTAAATGCTATTTTATTTATATTGTTTGATGCCAGTGTCCGTAAGGGAACTTCGCTAAGGGGGTTCCATAATGCATTATTACGATTTACCTCTGATCCGTGATTACTAAATATATTGGAATTTAGAAACTTTAACCATGGTGTATTCTACAATGCTCTTTATAAGTAGGTACTTATACTTTAAGATTAATCTTATTTCAAACCGAAAACATGTTTTCTACAGTGCTATGTGTATCAACTTTATTCGTAGCAAGTCGTAGACTTTATTAAATATCTTCGCATAAAACATTCCCTGATAAAGTTTTAAAATACTCCATATGACGCGAAGCATAACAAGCGTGTTTGCATAAGCATTCTTCGAACTGAATCCGAATTGCCGTCATATAAATTACAAACTTTAGCGTTTAAACATGAATAATTTAATATTCTAAAACGTTCGTAGACACCGGCACTATAATTCTAAATTAGAAATTCCATCTCACACATGCGGCGCACACAAAAAAGATAAATAATTTCGTGCCATTTCAATAAAGCCACAATTTCACGGGCGCGTTGGCGCGAACTCGCGAGTGTTACAATTTAATAGAACTTCAAAAGGCCTGCTGATTCCACCACAATTCTATCAGCTTAGCACGAGATCCCGAGCATTATGCGTATAAAAAGCGGTTATCGCGCACCCTCCCCCCGCAGGCGAGCGGGGGAGGGGGCGAGCGGGGCGAATAGGGGAACAAAACGGATACGGGACGATACTACGCGAACTCTAGCGGAACATAACTTTTGAGTAACTTTTTAGGTTGTTTTAAGTACATTGCTGTGTTGCTACGGAAAGTAGCCGGTAGTTTATTCGGATGCGCGCATTATAACGCTCCGATATATTATTGAGTCGTTGTTCTGTATCGATAAAGTTGAAGTGGAACACATGTGTCTTCATTTCGTGCGTTTTGTTCAGAATTGCTGATGACGTTCCAAGTGAGGAAAAGTAAAATAAATAAAAAAATGTGGGAAATAAAGAAACTGTTGTTACAGCAAACAGCTTCGAGTTCAAACTTTAGAAATGTTTCCTTACATAGACCGTCCATTCAGTAGGTTTGGAAAAAAAACTGAAATGAAAATAGAAGCGGAGGAAAATGTTGGGGGTTTATATTTATAGTTTCAATTAACGGGCTTTGCACGCGCCGCCCGCGCCTGTGAAGCTCGTTATTAGAATTTAAATAATATATAAGCCAACTTTCTAGAAAAAATACACTTTCGAGCGTTCCAAACTCGAAAATAAATCCAGCTGTAAATTAGCGCGAGTATAAAATTCATTGCGCGTAAATTACGACAGTATAAAAGGCGGTCGTCAACAAAATTTAATTCGACATTCGTTGGAAAACGCCTCATTTGAACGACAATAATCAACGCATAAAACAGTTTAATGCGGTCACTTTAAAAAAGCTCGCGATACGCAGCCACTGCGCTTTCGTTCGGAACAATTAAAATTGCGCACTGTCAACGCTTTGCGATTTAACAGTGACTATTTAGCGACAATTACGTTACATCACTGTCCATTGTCCTGTAGCGATTAAGCTTCAACTACAATGGCCCAATCCCGACCTCTAACGAACTGACTTCGGCTGTTTCCGCCCCCACTTCGGTTCGCTCAAAGAAGCGTAATTTGCGGTTACGAAAATTGTAGTCGCTACGAATTTTGACGATGTTCGCCGAAGTTTACCAACTGCAGTCGTTTGAAAGTCGACCTTCCAACGGGTTAAGTCGAGTTGACGAAGTTCCGGGTGTGTCAGGGTTAATTCGACCGGTCAGTTTAACCCCTATTGGCTCGGATGGGTTGGGATATTAAATAGCACGGCATAGTTCACTATTGATAACATTACTTTTTATGGGAGTCCTTTTGTTGTGAGACCTTTACACAGAGATTAAATTACACGTGCGTGTATCTAATTTCGTAAGGTATTTTTTGGTTCTATTGCGAATATTTTTCTCAAAGAGGATATCATCCGGGCGATAGTAATATGACATGTGAAGAAACAAATAGGATTCGCACAGCGGCAACAAAAAGCCTAACCCTCCGTCGAAACCCGAACATACAAAGAAAAACCGATTACAGTAAGCCTTGAAATAACGGTAACTTTACCCGTCTATTAGCAATATTCTGTTCGCACTGAGTGCTGCGCAATTATACGTTGACAAAGCTCGGCAAAGGAGGTAGGGGCCCTTTGTTATAGCGACGCCAATAATGATGGCATAAACTTTACTAATTTTGCTACAGACCGCGAATGCCGCACCAAAGCCCGGTTCACATGACGCGTCCTAATTGTCACGGGGAGGTAAAAATATTGCTGCAGACTTGGTGGAGTCAACGGAAGTGTTTTATGATTCGTGTTGTTTGCTTTCGTAAATTGATTGAATTATGACAGATTACGAATGAGACTAGAATGCGAACGTTCTTAAAAAATACGAGAATGCCCCTCAGAGTACGTTTTCTTAATTGCTTCTTGTCAACAGTAGTTATGCTTATGAAGGAATTGTGACTGTTACATATCATCTACGTAGCTTTATCAAGCTACGAACACTACTACTACTACTTTACTAAAATTTTAATACAGATGGAAATAGTAATGTTATTTTAACTTTAGAATAATCTTTACAGCCGTAAAATTTGGACGCATCCCTTTACTATTTGTCATTTCATTTAGTGGTACATACAGCTTAATTTAATGCATGATCTCAGACCCACTCTCTTATGCTCGGTTCCTATAAACGTTGAAACCAATGGTAGCATTTTTTATAGCCAAACTGGCCATATAAATATGTTCGTTAGCTAATGTTACCTGTGATAGCTACTTCCATATGGAAGGGTCTACTATGCAAAGCTATGAGCTCTTTGCTTCATTATTGGTAAAGATTCAAGAGTCTTAATGTTAACTAGTAACGGATCGTAATTTTATAGGAATTAGTCATTAATGAATTAAGAAACAATAAACCGAACACTCAAAAGTCAATACCCACATTCTGCACACCGCTTTACTTCGTTTACTGTTTCAGTAGCTATTTCAGAGAGCGATATCAATTGCTCGCTAACTATGGCTGATAAAACGCGTTCGCCCTTTGACAGCAGACTCGGAACTTCCCTTATCAGTACTCTCGTTAAATTCTAACAATACAACGAACGTGGGTCTGTATATGTTAGCCTATGTTGTTTAGAAGGCTAGGGAACTTCAGTAATGGGTGTTGGGTTGTTTTTATCGGCGATATGTTCAAGCGGCACGTATATAGAGAGGAATTGTGATTAGACATGCCAACTACCGGCAAGGTTCTAAAGGTAAGCGTTATGTAACTTTAAGAAGTTGTTGTTTATCTTTTTACGTTAGGTTTGCTTAGTAACAGGGAACGGGATTTAGTTGCAGTATGCTGTGATAATACTAAGTTGTAGGTAAATCTGTTAGAACGTTTTTTTTTTTTTTGTAAGCTCGTTAGTAACAAATGAAAAGGTACAGTCAGCTGCAGAGAAATCTCACCCCCTAGCAATGAATAAATACATTGCTAGGGGGTGAGAATTCTCTGCAGCTGACTGTACCACTAACTAGGTGGATAAACTATACGATTTTAAAACCCGATAACTTATTGCTTTTCATTAAACTAATAGCTGCTCCACCAGCACACCTCGAAATCCGCTAACGAAAGAAAAACGAGCGATGAAAACAACTCCTAATATAAAGTCTCAAATTAAAAAGCACGAGCCAACAACTGCAGTTCGCGATAAAAAATCATTAACGCCAAACAATGTTCTGGTGGCGTTGAAAATCGCGATTATCGCTAAGTCAAACGCGGAGTTTCGCGCCCGCCCCGAGGACGCGTTAAGCGCGGCCCACTCTCCCCCAAAATATAGGCACAAAAAGCCGCTCATAAGTAATTCACCTGTTAAAGCGCATGAAAATAATGGCCGACTACCAATTTCAGTTCTGCTTACTCGTGAAAAACGTTCGCTCGAATGAGATAATGGTATTAAGATAATAGATTTTAGTGCGTTTCGGGCCAACCGTTCAGTTTTGCAAGGCAATGAATATGAAAACTAAATTGTAATATACCCGCAAGTTATATTTCAATTTATTCATTCTTGGAGATACTATAACTTGTAAGTTATCTCATAAATTACAAGTAATAACTACGTTACAAGAATGTTAGATGATAAATTCTTGGATTCAGAACTTAACTGGTTTCGCTACTTTGTGGCATGAAGAATCTTTTCAATAATTTCAGAACATATTCTCCATAACTTTAAAAGTCGGATGTGTATTAGGAACCTAAAGTGCGACATTAAGGCAAAGACCTTTTATAATGTCGACGATAGAGAAGGCCGGGGTGAAATGTGACCCCACTAGAGTTTACACCACACACTTATTACAGTACCTACCTTGAAGTACGAATTTACTCGAACCTACCAACGTAAAATGTGAATTCAAATAAATTCCTTTAATACTGTATTTGGAATCGTAAAATCTAGGTTATGAACTATTTTTCGTTTTATTTATTATCATTTGTTGTCATCAATTTGGTACTGTTAATTACCTATTAATTTATAAATCCAATCTAAATTAGCTATGAAATGATTAATTACAATTATCATTTTAATTAACGCTAATCGATTAACCTACACAGTACTTATTAATGTAGCTTATGATACAAAACAAATGATATAAAAAGGTCTTCATATTTAATTGCGAAAAACTCTCCAGACTTTGTTTTTAAACCGAATGCCATCTAACAATGCTTTTTCTTGAATAATAAGAGGCGGTAGCCTGGCTTTCCTTTAATACCAGGGAGTCCGCAAGATTTCCTATTAATTATTTAGTATTCTGGTTCGACTTGCGATATCTGTAGTCTGAAGAGAAATGTTTAGTGCCAATAATTGCAAATACAATATTGATACTTAAAAATAGTTTTATTTAGAGGAACTGAAAATGCTACCACTGTACTTTAAACGACAGAATTTGTAAGTCAATAAAAAGGTGTACAATTCTAGGGAATGAATATGTTGCATTTGAATTGTGTATTATAATAATTTAACAATAAAATTTAAAAAAAAAACATTCTCAATGCTCATAGATCTCTTCTCTTTTATCTTCAATCGCTCTCTCACTGCTTAGAATCGTGACTCCGCATCAAATTGTCAACGGTCTTTTTCCATCTGTTACAATCAGTGGGCTGGTGGAGTGCGGCGCTGTTATGTATCGTCAAATGCTCGGATATTTGATCCGACCACCTTTTTGGGCTTCGGCCTCTAGGGCTTTTGCCCTCTATTTTTCCAGTCACCATTAGCCGTTCCATGTTATTGGCACCTCTGCGAGCAATGTGGCCGAAGTACCTCACGACACTTGCAGGCGGATTGAAGACAGTCGTTATGCTTTCCCTAATTTGAGTTGTTTCAGGATCGAGACATTTGTGCGGCTGTCCATGGTATCCTTAATAAGCGGCGCCAGCCAGCGCCACATTTCGAAGGCGTCAATTCTATGCCTGCCGGTAGACTTGATCGTCCAAGTCTCTGCCCCTTAAAGAAAGATGGAGAAGACAAGTGGGCAAACCAGGTATTTCTTTGTTCGATTGGTGATATTTTTATATCTCCATATTTTGTTCAGTTGAGTTGCTCATAGATACTTACTTACTAATTTATAGTTTCAACGAATTTATTTGTTTTATAGGACGATCAAAACTTCATTGGGTACCACAAAGCATCGGCACAAACCTCATATGCACCGTTTTGTGTACAAAGATCACAATTAAAGTTGTGTTCAAATGTTTACTGAACATTTGTCAAAGTGTCCGTTTGCTTACGTACCGGGGACTGGTCTCAACTAAAGCTTAAGCGGTCACTTTCCACGCCCGGCTGCACTCGACAACGAACAGTTAAGCGCTCGCAAATAAACAGACTTACTGAAGATTCAATTATATTTTTTTATAAATGGATAGAAGTATTATGTTATGAACAAAAAAGTTTGTGAGGAAATACTCGTAAGAGCAAGTCATGTATAAAGCTATTTTCAGACCAGCGCGATTTGTCGCGCGACGCGACACGAACAATACAAAACTTCACGGTATCACAATAACCGGTGTCGCGACAAATCGCGCTGGTCTGAAAACAGGTTTATACAAGTGCACCTCAGTATTCTGAAACATTGTTGAGCAATGCAGAAGTCAAGGTACAACTCAGAGTTACTCAAAAGCAACAAGGTGACATACCTAAGTGCGACTTAAGAACTTATCGCAGCGAAACATCTACATTTATTCCAAGTTCTAGATTCTCATACCAATTAATTACCACTTTAAACTTGACAAAAGTGAGGAACTAAGCGACCGCTCAAATTGCTTAAATCTTTCACGGCAACAATGGGAGGACAGTAATTTGTTAAAGAGGTTCGTACACTCAGCAAAGTGCGGTGCGAAGCGCGAACAATTGCGCGGGCGAGCGAGTTGATCCCGCATCTAATAAACAACATGTATCAGAAAAACTTGGTTATGGTTATATTTAAATGTGTGTTACAAACATCGTGATCACGATAATTATGTCCAAATGTCTAGCTCCAGCGCAGCGAGCATGGCCTACTGTGAGATAGCTTGAGTCACACATTTTATCACAATTTGGGCGATAAAATAGTTTTGTCACAAATGCTAGCACGGCGGCGTGAGATAATCTATTGACTTGTGACATAACTTCTTGACGTTTATTTGGGACTCAATATGTCTTATTTGCTACTATGGGCGCACCAATTTTGTCACAAATGCCACATGACATATGACTGGTGTCCGTACGTCAAAAGTTAATTAGTTCACAATAAAATTAAAAAGTTGTAAAACTGTATGAACCTGCACTATAAAAACGTATTGTTTAATTGGTCTCATATTCAGACGATCATAGACATTTTAATTTTTTTAATTTACTGTGTCACACTATGAAGTTAGCAACAAGAAAGGCATGTCGCGCCTTAGATTTTATCACATGGTTGATCCGTGCTAGCATTTAAGACAAATTGTAAGACATGATAAAATTTATCATGTCTTGTCACAAACGTCTTGGGTACGCCCTTTGCTAGCCCCGCAGTTTGATAATCGTGTGCTACAAATATGACAACACATTTCTGTTACTCGCTGTATGTCAATTCTCAATTCTTTATTGCGTGCCATAATGTATATAGTTGATAAGGAAATAATTATATTAGTCACAATTATGGACCCTGTCGGGCACAGCATAGATCAAGTAGGAGAGAGGAGGAAGGGCACTGGGTTTTTAATGTGATACATTTTATAATTAGCTATGTAGTTAGTAAGTCATACTGCACTGCTGTTATGTTCGAAATTCGCGCGGCAGACCCGGGTGCTGCGCTGTAATGGTCCCGGTGTGCGGCGTCCCTAAGCGCTTAAATCGCGATCATTTCAGTTGCATATTCTCAATTATTGTCGGCTCCCGACGACTTGCGGGACTTTGGGAACGAAGCCTGAGCTCCTTAATTGCAGCGACGCTACTGCCTCTTGATATAAATTGAGACACCACAATCAAGATGGAATTAAATTTCAGTATCGGTGTTTTCGTCGTCTTGATTGTCAAAACACAAGCATTTGGTGTACAGAAGTAACTTTGTTTAGATGAAGTTTGAAATTAAGTAATTTACTTACTAGTTACTTTGTCTTAGGAATGCGTTGACATTTCACAGTTGGTTTAGTTATAAGATAATATGTAGGCATTAGGGTTGAAGCTACATTATCCTAGAAGGAGGTCGCCTCATAGCGTCTGCCATTTACCGGTGACCACTGACTTTCCTAAATCACGCTTCAGTGACGTCATCGTCACTGAAACGTGATTTACACCCAGTTGCACAAAGACAAACATTACGTAACGGATCATTAACGCTAATGATTTTATTAATTTGTTCAAAGAACCATTAAATTCGAGTCTAATGTTGCTTTCTGCAACAAGTTAATGGAAGATTAGTATTTAATGAAGCTTTAAAAGTTAAAGTTCGTTTCTGCAACTGGCGGATAGGAAAGTACTATGCGAGCCAACTAAGAATGGGATCGCGCTTGTTGCCAACTTTACACGATAGCAGTACTTTCCTGACAGATATAGTACTGCAAACCTGTCAAAATGGCAACAAAATCGCGTCTTGACAGGCGCATTCTTAGTTGGCTCGCATAGTAAGTTAGTGTGTTTTCCTAGAGAGCGTTTCTTGAGATCGTAAAGTCAATCTCCGCCGACATCATCTTCATGTCAGCTGCCACTGCGGCGGTTATGGCCACCGCTCTTCAAGGTAAACCTAGCTTTAATACTAATTCTATTTGCCTAGCCTTTTCCCAACTATGTTGGGATGGATGCAGCTGAATACCAGTATTTAGCATGGAGTGACTGCCTATCTGACTTCCACAACCCAATAAGTGGGTAATACGACACCTCTTGGTAAAACTGGTTGTCTGTGACTTTTGGGCTTCTGACGACTCGTAACGACTGTCAAAAATCCACGAATGACAGCTGGGACAACAACGGCTTAATGTGCTTTCCGAGGCACGGAGGAGTTTCGGTATGTAAAGATGGTCACCCATCCACGGACTAACCCCGGCAAGCGTAGCTTAACCTGATGGATCGACCCGAGCGGCTGTCATTACTTACTCACGAGGTCCTCTTTAATTTTAATCTAATCCAGCTTCAATACTAATTAAATATAGTTATAATCATTGTCGTTAACTCATTGCCGCTTTCCTTAATGATACTAAAAGCACTTATCAAATCGTCAATTAACCTTTCCTCAATTTATCAATCATTCGCTGCAATTACAAGTGAAACAATAAAAACGCCATCTAACGCTGCGATTACTGCGTTATAGTGTTTTTAAAAGAACAATTAAGGAGCGGAACTTATCGCTACCAGGTCAGGGTTACCTTTTGTGAGCGAGTTGTTAGCACCATTCGCTATTTTTATGGCCATTTGTGCTTTCCGTTACAATTCTACGCGCTAACTCTACGGTAGGTATTGTTGAAAAGGTCGGTGTTAATTACACATTATTTTCTAACAATAGCACCTGGGAGTAAGTATTTAAGGGGTGGATTGATTTAAAAATGTATTTGTCATTTTATTAACGAAAAAACGGTGTATTCCCGTTGTCCCCGTATAAATGTCCCCATTGAAGGTGGCAAAGGAAATTTAATAAAATAATAATGATTATTTAAATTACTTGCCGTTGTTCTGGACAACGGAGCGCCGTTGTTCTGTTCTGAGCATGGACAACGGGAACAACGGCAAGTAATTTTGATTATTCCATTAAATATCCTTTGTCACCTTTAACGGGGACATTTCTACGGGGACAATGGGAATACACCGAAATAACTAACTTTAAAGTGGTTCTCCTTTCTGAGACTAAAACATGCTGACGCATCTATAGGTATAACTTAATATAATAAATGAAACTCGCGAAAGTCGCTTTTCATGTCTGTCTAGACATGAAAAGCGACTTTCGCGAGTCGCATAGACATGCGACCGCGTGTTCTTCTAAAAAAAAAAAAGAAAGAAAAGAAAGAAAGAAAATAAATAAAGAAAAGAAAATAAAAGAAAGAAAGAAAAAAATATATTTGACTCGGGTCTAAAACTCTAAACTTCACAATGGATTTTGATGAGATTTTCGCTAATATTATTATTTAATAGATTTATGTAAGAAATCTCCATGTTTTATCAAGTCGTAAAAACCTTACGAACCAGGGGCGGGTCGTTAGTATTTTATATTATGAAGACGAAAATGAAAGTAGGAACAAAACTTTACTAAGTGTAACAAGCTGAGACTGTCTTGGTATAAATACCTACGTAATACTTATCTCAAGCGATACGCCTATCATTAGGCGACGTTAGGTGCTCAAAACTTTACGATATTTGAGTTCAAGTTAAGGATTTTCGTCTCGTCTATGTAAACGAACTCTGGAATAAGAGTCGACGTTACAAAGTTCACGGAAGGCGCAAAACAAGCGTTCCGTATAAACAAAATAATAAACGAGTTACAGAATTTAATAGCTCTAAGAATTTTCAGCTCTGAAATCTAGAAAATTGTTTGACTAACTTCTATCTGAAAACGCTCGTGTAAAGTTATGAAATTATTTTTGGGTAAATAAATTGGTTTAACTCCGATCTCGGAGCTCATTTCTGAATTGTAATTGGGATAATGTTGAATTTTTTGATGGGTTAAGGGTATCCGAATTACTAACTAACTAGCAGTAGGCAACAAATAAGAATAACAAATATTCGAATAAGCAACAAAAACAAAAATTTTCGAGCCTTGCTGCAGTCGCGTAGGATGTGTAATAACTGACATCTCACCTTGGTAATAAGCAACATTAAAGGTAATAACTTATTACCTTATTACTAATAAGGAGCGGGGCCTCTTCAAAGTCGTTTCTGACGGTCAAATCTAGCACCAGCTCAAGCAAATCAAATAGCGTGCGCTTCCCCGGCTTCCTGTTACACACTTCCGTCCCTTTTCACGAAATCACTCCCACAGATTTGATTATTAAGATTTTTTAGATTTAGATTTAGAATTTAATTGCAGGAATGCAAGAAGAAAGATTTTACACCTCAAAAGTTTAATGTACCGTACTATCAATTCAAAAATACCAGCCCCATTTGAGTCCAAAACTAAACGCAAAATCCAGAAACATGTAATAAATAAAACCATCAACAAACACAAACCATAAAAAACACCTGGACATTTCAAAGGTAGATTTAATGACACCGACCATAAATATCACTTAAAAAAATTACTACTGTGTAAAGCCATCACTAGGACTATTAACTAAACCTATCATTAAACCAATAGCACTTTCCCTCACGTTGTTATAAAAATTTCAGTTCACTGTAATAAATGTACAAAGTGTATTGGATAGCTCGTGCATTATCCCTAGCATGTCTGATAGCAGCTTTTGAAGGAAATAGCGCGCCTACGGAGAAGGCCAGTATTTCCGTTCGGGTGGGGGGAGGCGAAAAGGGGGGTGGTGTAGTCGGCCATTGCCGCTAATCGGGCCAGCGGTAAAACGAAGTATCTGATTTCTTTGAATTTTATTGCAACTTATTCCAAGAAAATGGTAGGTGTATTCATTTACAACGTTGTGCGTTCCGCCAATGAGGATTCTGTTTATGTCAGAAATTAATTTTGATTGATATTTTAATTTCAATTTGGCAATTAAACGTTTTGGTTTGTTGTAAAATTGTTGTTAAAATTTTAGGAGTTTTGAATTTTGCTGTTCATTTAGTGGTTTATAACACGCACTTTTAACAAGGAAGTAATAAAAGTTTGCATAACTAATTACCTATACCAACCCTTTCATAGACTACATAAATTTTCCATAACAAGCATATTCCCTCAACCCTAAAATCCGAACCTACTTATTTTATAACCTACAACCTTTTAAAAACCAGACCTAAATAAAATTCAATACCAATTTAAATTAGTAATCAACCAACACTTACCTACTTAGGCTATTCAGTGTGTATGTGTGTGTAGTAGCCCATAGCCTCGGCACGATGAAGGCATCCATCAAATGGCGTGAACCGTAGAAAGCTACCGCCGGCCACTTATCAGATTTAGCCCTATTTGCTCGCCTACTTATAAGTAATTTCCGCAAATCGATTTGTTTTCTGAATAGGTCGATACCGAGGAGGTTTGATTGTGGGCGGGTCTTGCGATAGGCATTGTACTAGAAGAGGTTAGTTAATAGGTTCATATCTTCAGGGACGTTTGAGGTTATTTTGAATTTATAGTCAATTTTGGTCGTTTAACCAAATTGAATAGATATAACAGTTTGATATAACGTAACACATCACGCTTGTAATCTCTAACGGGTTAAGCAGAGGTGTCAGTTGTGGCTTGGAGTTTGGATTTGTGTCCGGTTGATGGCAGTAGGCTCGACTCTTATTACATGGGACTTAAACATAACTGATGAAATGTGTGTGTGTATATCGCAGCATATGCTGAGATAGGGGCCTTTTTGGCCTCGCACAGGTCGTTAATAGTTATTAATTTTATTTTTGGTAATACGAACTTGTTTTATTGTTAGTTTTAGATGCTCCTTTTAGTTTTTATTTTGTTATTACTGTTTGTATTTCCTGTGCGTGTCCCAAATAAAATATTTTTCTTTCTTCTTTCTTTCTTACTATATAATAGGTATACCTCTGTTTATCACTGATATATCTATTGAATTTGAGACTAACTGTAAATACTAGTTAAAAGTCTAAGATGAAAGCGCAAGTCTTGATTTCATGTTCTACAAAAATATATGTCGACCTTTTTCAAAAAATAAAACTCAACCTCACACGATCGACTCGATTAAGCTGTCGATTTGTGGGAAAATGTGGACACGCCATCATAAAACGTAACATTTGTGGAACGTTTGCGCGATGCCTAACGATAATGTAATAATTACACGTTAGACCATATTATTTTAACGTTAACAAGGTATATAATTTGTTACCTGAGGTTGTCGATTACTGTCATTGCTCCACCTACATGAACATTGGATAAATAATTTGCAGCTTATACAGGGTGGCAGGGACATCGACGCGAAGCCGCTTACCATGGATTCAGTACATGATCCTGAACCCCCCTGCGTTGAAATTTTTCGTCGGTTATTTAAAAAAAAAACAGCTGTTTCATAGAAAAGTGCAATACCTACGCGGTCAAAATGTATGGAGCAGCTGATTTTTTTTTTAATAACCGACGAAAAATTTCAACGCAGGGGGGTTTAGAATCATGTACTGAATCCATGGTAACCGGCTTCGCGTCGATGTCCCTGCCACCCCGTATTTATTTGTGGACAAAATTTGAGAGTCCCGTTCAAAATCGACAGCTTAACAAAAAAAAAAACGCTATCCAACCAAATATTTACCTAAAATAGGTACTCGAGAATTCAAGGGTTGAAGTACGAAATCCGTGCTCATTAAAAACTTTTCAACGCTTAATGAAAATCTTATTGAACCGGCTACGAGTGCATCGGGCCTCCCCTCTCTCCTCCTCAACGGGGAGAACCGCCTGAAATGGCCCAGCTAAGTGTATTACAGTCGGATCGCTGCCTTTCATTCGACACATCAAAGAAGATCCCGTTCGTTCGCAACTAAATCGAATCAGCACAGCTTTGTTTCTAGACTCCAGTAGGTAAATTTGCAAAGGGATGGGTCCGATATTGAGAGATTACTGCCTTTCAAGTAGATCTAGGCCGTTTGATTTGTAAAGCCGTTGCGTAGAACAGGTGTATTAAGATTATTTATATTGTGGAAATATAGTTCCAGGAATAGTTCTAAGGTCTATTGGGTTTATTTAACCTGAAAAGTAAGGGATTGAAAGAAAGAATATTTCGAATAAGACCAATTTACATCAAATATGTGCAAAGTTATTTTCTACGAAACTGTGTTTAATATACTGTAAGATTTTATAAAATGGCGAATAAAATTCGAGTTTTGAAACATCAAGAAAGCGAGTTACAAATTACATTTTACAACAGGCGCGCCAGTAAAAGAGAGCTGCGAACTTAATATAGAAGTTCAATAATAGTTACATTTAATATTTCTCGAATGACTCCCATTTGCCCCGTTTCTTACAACTAGAACAAACTCACTCGCTTTGAAAATAAAACCTCTGGAAGTTATGGAGCTAAAAATTCGAACGAGGATCGGTCCGTGGGACCGGTGGCGGGTGGTGGTGGTATAGCAGGCAATAAAGCAGGCAGGCTTAATTTCAGTCGCGTTGGCATCCGCACTGGCGTTAAAAACTAAACCAATATACTTCTTAAAATTACGCCCGCGCCGCCGCCGCGCCGGGTTACGTAAGCGCACGTGACCCAGGGAGATTTTGGCAAGCGGCAAGCGACGGGTTAAGATGTACATTGACACGGATTTTTAAACTTGTACCCTAGGTACAGTTTGGCAGTATGTAGTCCCGAGGGACCTGTCCTGTATGTCCATAAATTGTTAGAACTTCAAAATTTTTGAAACGAATATATTTTATCTTTACTTTCGTGTAGGTACTATCTACTGTGCGACCTACTGTTGGACCAAAAAGTTTTCTTTTGAATAAATGAATAGTAATAATAATTAAAAAAAAACACAATGTCATGTCAAAGTTCGCTTTCCCAATCTTGTGGGTTGAAGCATGCCTTTGCTTTGGGAGTAACCTAACGTTTTCTAATATCACTGAATGTTGCCATATAAAACTTAACATACAAATACGATGCCCAATTACAACAAATAGCATAGAAACGGCCCTATTACATTTTAATTTGGCACTTCCGAAGCCACTGCTTTAATTTTCCGGCGCGAACAGGAAAACATTACACCCGCATAAATGCATAATAATCAAACCTAGTTAGATAACGCTAAAAATATCCCATCAATTAAACCGAATCTAATACTTCCGCTCCAAAAGTCCAGTTCAAACGCGTTTCCCATTCGATCCGAAATTGTTTTCGCAATCGGCGCGAGGCTGGCGAGTTTCCCAGTCCGTACGTGTCTGGCCTACAGATGGACGCGGGAGCAACGCTACCAATAGTCCGACGGGCCGCCTCCTGCGGAACTCTGCGGAAACGGTCCCTTGCCAACTTGTCATTATAACATCTCGTCCACATTACAATATATTTAATTCCTATTGTTGGGAATCAATTGGGAAATTTCATAATCGTGCGTTTATTGTTTTGTTACGTGAAAAGCTAACATGCGCATTCTTGTCTAACTGTAACGTTGTCTACGTGTGCACTGAGTATAGAACTATGATAGATCTCATATTTAAAGGCTGTTTATAAACCTCGCTGTCAACCTCATCTCTTGTGTAATTTTTAGATAAACAGCGGACGAATTTAGGATTGTCTCGGGAGTCGAATCTGGCGAGTAAATGCAATGGGGAGGTTATTCTCTGCAGTTCAAAATAGCCTCGACAGCTGGCGGTTGCACCGTCCGGGAATAAACATCTATTACTATTTAGTCTTTACAAGGAAACTGTTTCTTATGCTACTTGGAGGAATATATATAATGGGATCTATATACTTAGGAGTCAATAAATATATCGCATTAGGTGGTGTATGGTCTTGATAAGTGCGAATGATATTTATTCAAAGCGAGTGCAAATGCTAAGCACTACTAAAGGTTAAGAAAACTTCTAATTTTAGCTTACTTTTGTCTTTTTCAAACTCCTAGAATCTACCTGAAACGGAATTCAAAACATTGGTATTATAAACTAGCAATTAAAAAAATGTATGGAGAACAGTTTTTGTGTTACTTGTTCTCATTTTTCTTTCAGTTGTTAAACACAGCTGGATATTTTATGTACTAGGTACCAGTGTTCTGTAATTAATGAGAAAAACGTGTATTTTTGTTCTTCATATTGTCTGTATTCTGGAACGCAAACGTGCTGCTTTCCACGTCCACGTTGCGATGAAGCTCGCGTAGTATGAGCCAATCAAAACGTAGAACGCAAAACGCAGGAACGAAAGCTCTTGAATCCGGACTTTAAAAATTATATATTTTTTACTATATCAAATGAAACAGCATTCGTGAGGTGTGATACTTAGATGTACGTCAGGCGAACCCTGGGCACTTAATTCCAATATCAGTCAAATATTTTTAAATGGGACCTCATATAGGTCAAAAAGTATAAGCTACCGAAACTCCGCAGACGTCATCGATATCTAAATACGATTAAACAAAGAAAAAGAATTCTGGGTTCAAAGACTGATAGTGTAGTTTCTTAATGTAGTTGAGAAAATCTGTATTTTTTTTTGTTTTATCGTGTTTTTTTTACTTTACAGACGTCATGGGTATAGACTCCAGTGTATACCCATGACGTCTGTAAAGTTTACACAGAAAAAAAACTGATTTTGAAACTGATATTTCAAGTAACTACAGTAGGTACACCTCAAAAAAAGAAATGCTTTTTTTTGGTCTCGTTTTATCATATTTAGATATCTATACCCATCACATCTGCAGAGTTTCGCTAGTTAATTTAACTTGACCCTGTAGGTCGTGCTGATACGAGAGTAGAAGAACGTAATAATAATTATTAAATGAACCAAACGCTATAATAGACGAAGTTATCCATCTACAAACTCCAATAAACTAGTTCAAACCCATTTTCTAGGATTGATATCTTGATTGCGACCTGCGTGGGAACTAACAGCTGTTTCTGATGTACTTTACGATTTCTTTCAGTACTAAACCTGCATAGAAACTTTACCGTTGTGGAATTACAACAGTAGAATATTAGGATTTAACACGATTTTAACTGAACTTAGTAGGTAGTTGGGTAATTTAAAGAAATTACCTTAATTAAATAAATATTTTCTCTTTATTTTATTAGTGTAGATAGATGTTCCCGACCAGTTTCGAAACCTATATGAAAAGTGACTAGCGACCTCGCTGCAACGAAACGATCTTATGAAATCTCTAATTTAAGATAATAGGTATATTCATAAAGGTGCAATTCCATAGCCGACCGCAGGAGGCAACTGCAGGCGACGCGACGTGTCGCCGCGCGCCTTCATAGAAATACATAGAATCAAGTCGTCACGACGCCTGTACTTGCCACCTGCGGTCGGCGATGGAATTGTACCTTTATCGACAAGTAATTTTATGTATGGTCCGGATACTGCTGAATTTTTTTATCGAGGATCATTCATTCATACAAGGTAATTATTATAAGCAGTTTTATACATATGCACCCGCATCCTCGCATTGAAACGCTTTCTCTTGCGCCACACAGCACATCATACAAGCTGCAGCTGTATCTATCTACTGAAGCTAAACTAACTAATCAAATTAGATTCTACGTGGCTGTTATTCGAAAACATAATATTAATAGTGCGTAAGTTATTTAACAATATTGGGCGGTGTAAGTCTCGATTTTCTGGGCCGCCCGTTGCCAACCGTTGTAGAGAATGTTGATTCGCCTAACATTGACTAACAATATATTGAAATAACCTGGTTTAGATGATGAAGTAAACAACTACCGAACAATAAATACCCTAACAGCGACCTAACTTAGACAGAAGCAGGCCCAGACCTAACATTCTATAACAGCTAGAACGCGAATAGACTCGTGTGAACGGCACATCACTAATCGCGTGCACCGCATGCATAAACATGAGCGTTTTAAGACAAGACTCGTCTTAACAATTTGGTTATCTATGCATTCTATGCAGTTTGCGAGTTGCCCTATTATTTTCGTGCTGACGCCGTCACGTCTAAATTCACAGAGTAAACTTGCAAGCGTTGATGTTAAATAATTTCCTGTTTATTTGACGGCTGCTTTTGGTAGCGGGTTTTAGAGGCTTGCCTGTTGAGATTTTGTACTAAGTTTTGGTGGGTTGACACTTTTTGTTGGACTAATTTTGGTAATGAAAATAATGTATACTCTGGAAATAAAAATCGTCGAGGGCAAAAAGCATATTAAACGGATTTGATTTTCCCATTGCAAACCTAAGCAAACTATTAAAACCATTAGATAAACATTGCGATGCATCCGAAAACAAATCGACATTGCAATTTTACGTTGCCTCTATCTGCCCCGCACCTCGACTCCCACTGATCTAAAAGAAAACAACAATGTTCTACACGAATTCGATAAAAACAAGCCGTAAATTACTTGTTTTTTTAGTACTACGGTTTATTCCAGTCAATTAACTTTTACAAGCGCATCTTTTTTGTGCGGTGCTACGGCGTAGCCCCGTAGCACCGTAGTCCGTAGAGCCGTAGCATCTTTGTAGGTCGGCTACGGCTACAATGTTTTTCTAAACACAATTCGGTTACCACTTTGTGATCATTTTTAGTGCCAACCAAAGCTGTATACATTTTATTTCAGTAATTTGTATTTTCTCTGCTTGGTATTTATGCTTTTTTGTTAACCTTTTGGAGTTTTGAAACAGTGTATTTAAACCTTCTAAAAATATTTGAATGAGGAAGGTGCTTAAATGAATCAATGGAGTAATAATAGAAGACATTTAAATCTTCCATTTCCTGGCAAAAAGACAGTGATACCGAATACAATCAAGAGAAACAAATTTTCCGACGCAACAACTCAGCTTGAAAAAAATAACAAAGCAGTAACAAAACGACAAGCACAAACATTTAAGAATAAATAAAAACCCGTTCGCACTGTACGCGACGTTCGCGCGAAATATCGTCGCGAGGGAAGACAATAAAAAAAATGAACAGCGGAAAGTAACTGCACACAGATGGCGCCACCGCGGAAATATATTAAGTAAATTTAAAAAACGTATTCCCGAACGCGAGGCAGGCAATGGCGCGTGTGAAATTTAGTATTGCGCTCTTTGAGATCTGTTGCCGTAAGGCGTGAGAGGAATCGTAATACTCCATGTTGCTTTACAGCATCGAGCATCCTTAGTTTAATGTCACTGAGCTCAGATTTCTGAATGACGTAAATCCTTTTAGCGTGTGTATTTCCGGTTATATTTAGAGAGATAAGAATACGCAAAAAAATCCCTTAGAAAATTTGTACCTTTGAAACATTTTCCTTATTTGTTGCGCCACTTAATAACATGTTTTCCTAAAGAATTTATTTTATAAAAACCAATTTTGTACCTAATATTCTATACATCAAAAGAACCGTACGCAAATCAAAACAGAAACCAAGTTCCAATCTCAACTACTGGAAATTTTCCGATCGAAATTGATTCCAATAGGTTTTGTTGGAAATGTTATCGAAAATTGAATTCTCTGTTTAAGCACCAATTATGACAGCCTGGCCGGAGTCGGATAGCGAAACTCAACTCAATCGTAATTATTTCCCTCTCGGAAGAAAACTTGAAGCGCGCGTTAATTGTGGCCAAGGTAGACGCCGCTTTACACAGGACGATACGATGCCGAGACGGGATAGGAGTCACTTGCGTATGACCTAGTATGACTGAGTATTTAGCATTGTCGATATCATGAATAAACAGTTTGAGATATCATCATTACCAACTTCATTTTGCCCTTTATCTATAAAAACTTGTTATGAAGAAAGTTTTGTTTTTATTTAGAGCTATGTATTTTCTGGATGAATTCAATATTTAAACGACATGAGTGGCTGCTATCCGTAACCTAAATTTCAGAAAATATCCGGTTTATATCCCACGGTACGGTCAGAACAGTCAGTATTTTTTCTGGCTTCTGAGTGCGAGTGGGTTGTCATTGATATTCCCAACCTGTATTCATTTTGTAAGTTAAAAATATAACCCGCTATCACATGTTGAAGTAGAAACGTTTATTTATTTGTTAACTGTACACAGGCCGTACACTAGAATATATCGATTTAATTAATAGAATTACGTTTTGGATGGAACAAACAAAGTATTGTAAACACTTCAGTTGTGATTTTATTTAATTCAAATAGTGCAATGTTGTATTGCTTCCAACTAAATTGAAAATAGCTACGAAGCTGTACTTTAAATTTTATTCGTATAAAATAAATTAATGGTTGTACTTACACCTACTGAATTATGTTCAATGGGAAAAGTTATTTTGTTTGACCTTTAAAACACAAACGTAACTTTCGAGGTATTAATTACGAGGAGTAGGAAATTCATAAAGGACTTTGAAACACTTTGTGAAAATAAAATAACTTGTATTATAGGTACTGTCTAACAAAAGGGCAAAGGCCTCTTCTTAAACAGAGAAGGAAAGAGCATCAAAACGTTAATTAAATAAGTATTCGTTTCGGCTTAGTTGTGACAATTTTGTATTAATCTTAAACACATTTACACGCTGTTAGTTTTTCAAAGACCATTTAATTAAGTAATTTTTGTCTTGGGTCCAGCGCGTCGCGTGTAAATCGTCCTTCACCGTGGACAAGCAGGAGGTGAGACCGTGTGACGTCATTAGCAATCTGCCACGTCGCTGTGCTCCCGGCAAATTGGAGCAATTATAATGCAGGAACAGTTTGTTTTGTTACAAACCATCGCCCCTCGAAACAGTCGTAATTTTGACGACTAGCTTATTTTAAACGACAGTCTATTAAAACGATCTCAAACATCTTTTCATTTTTAATAAACGAGTGTTCAAGAGTTTTTCGATTGTTTCTGTTTCGGAGTGTTGTTGACTTTCTTTGTGATTATGAAAATTGCAGGCGATTGTTAATTTGGATTCTGAACTGTTTCTTAAGAAGGTCAGAAAGCGTTATTCGTTCATGTAATATTTAAGTCAATTATGCTTATTAAACAGATTGAATGTGCTTGTCCGTAGTTACTGCCATACATTAGAAAAAATCCGGAAAAGCGAACCGCGCGCAAAATTATATGACATCACATTGCATAGCAACCCTATCATCAGCAAAAAAATATCAGCATCCACGTCCAGCCTCCAAAACCAAAGTTAATAAGACATGCGATAAGAGTAGCGAAAGCTGTAGCTCCATAAAAAAAAATCCAAAAACATAAAAGATTGCGATTGTCAACCAAACTTGAACGTCTTACGAATTTTTGATCAGGTCACGTGTCCTGACGCGAGTTTAACATTTTTTACCCATCCCAAAAAAAGTGCAAAACGCCGCTAAAGAAGTATTCACTTCAAAAATTGTTTATTATGATTATTGTTGTATATTTGATATCACTAACAACATAACACACACACACACGTGTGTGTTTAGTGTTTACACAACTAGAAAACTAGAAAAAGGGACCTTTTCTCTGCCAAAAAACTACAAAAACACCTGTTATCCACATTTAATAAATCGTGCTCATCACAGAATTCTTTATATACTTGAAAGACATGTGTAATGCGTACCTTTATTTCGAGTTGGCTCAACAAACAAATTAATTTTGTATCCTCCGGCCCGAGTATGTAAACAAAGCGATTTTTCTGTGTATTTATATTAGAAAAACACACGAATAATTAGACATTTTTGTATATTAGCTTCCATGTTTGTTTTTGTATTTCAATTATCCTAACAATGTTCAGTGTGGTTGAAAGAGAAAACGATTTAAAAATAGGCATATTATTAGTAAATAAATTACCTCTCGATTCACAGAAAGAAATTGGAGATTACGTTATAGGTAGCATCTTTAGATCAAAGCTGTTATATGATTACTGCCCTTTTAACCGTTTATTGTTGCGGTAATTGTTGGCGAATCATCTGTCACTACCATTTCACTAATATTAAATTAGTTAAAGGAGTTTCATATTGGAATGGCACAGGAAGGCAATTTCTTAGTATTCAATCAAATCTTAAATGACACCGTTTTAAATACAGTTCGTCTTGTTCAAAGCCAAATATCTTATTTAGTAACAACCAAACCACCAAATTTTTCCACAAAATAATTTAATTCAAGCTAACTTCGTAATGAACACGAAATTCCTCGTAAACTATCTTGAGAGACGTCAATTACTTAAGTTTCAAATTAAACCACTAGTATCGGCCATATTATATTGTACGTCGACGAAATGGCTCAATCTTTGAACCGGGTAACAAAGCAACGTAATACTCAAGTAGCTTCGTTTACTACCATTCTGATCGTTAATAAAGGAACTATGGTAACTATTGATCGGGGAATTTACGATAGATTGTTTGAAGTCAAAATGTAAGAGCTCTTAGCGGAAGTAAGTAGGCAGTAACTTAATCATAAGATTTTGTTAATGGTGAAATTGTCTAAATAGGCTTAGCTTGTGGGAACCGCATGTGTAGCAGTACTGTGGGTTGATAATATACGTACATCTTCACATTATGAGGAACAGGGTGTAAAGTTTAGCTATCCTCTCTTGAAAAGGGAAGATCCTCTGAACAGACGGCTGTCGTGTCTGGCGGGCAACTGCCCGCGGGACGGTTGATGTCGGATATTCTTATATATGTCGTTCGCGCGGTAAACTTCAATTGCGCGATGCAGGATTTTGTGTGACGTTAGGTCTTTGATGAGTAGTTCGCATGTGGCGATATAGATGCCGCCACATAAAGCACCTAGGGTCCCCACCACAGCCATTGAACAACCTTGCATCGAAATTAACAGTACGCACTTTTGGTGGTTCGACAATTAGTAATACTAGTTTGTAGTAATTCGCCTATGTATAGAAAAACCGAAGAAGACTTAAAAACACCTAGTCATTAGGTACTGCTAAAAAAAACAACTCGAACAAGATAAAACACTACAACCGTTAGTGGTCCTTACACATGACTACTCGACTGGACTGGCTCATAGCAATATCCAAGAATAGCCCAGAATAGCCTACTAAATGAACTCAGTACACGTTACTTAATTAATTTCAACAATTCACCGTACTCCACGTAATAAAGGAAGTTACGTTGCGAAACTTGAGTTTTTTAATTTTCTACAAAAATGTCGACGCTCTTTTTAGAGATCCGCATTTGTAAATATGTACATGTTTACCTAGCATTCCCTGCATAACTTTTAGCTTCATGTTTTTTTAAACTTTATTAAGTTGCTCATATAAAGTACGTAAATACTGTAGGAATAAGAGACTGCCTTTGCAAATGAATAGTCCAAACGCAAGTGTTAGAAGTTAAAAAAAAAAAAAATACAAAGAAAACTGCTAGCTAAATGGGGACACGAAATCATGTAGTTAAATGATTATATCAGCTGTCGGTTTTTAAAATAAAAATATGAGGTCCGAAAAATGGGGATCTTAAAACACTGTGGAGGTAAAACGATTTTTTATGCAATTAATGGAAGCTATATATTGTAGGTATTTTTACCAATTACCAATCTATTTCTTTACAACTACCAAATTAGCTCTGTCTATAAGAAGCCTTGAAAGAACTCATTTTCAGCTGGAAAACATCGCGAGTAATATGATTCATTCTGTACCTAATTTTGCATGGAATTTAATAAAAATAATAGACTTTTTCGCATACTAAAATGTTTGCTAGCAAAATTTCTGAATGAAAACCTTGTTACAAATAAAATTCGAAATAACAGAACGATTCGCACTTGCCTGCTTTTTCTAGCAATAAAAACTTTAAGCATTTTACATTTTGCGAGGACTTTCAGACGAGAATGAGACAGGTATATAGTTTTAAACCAGTTGAAAAGAGATACCATCGAAATGGGAGGCAATAAAAATAAACAGCAACAGTTGAAGCCCGTATACGTCATACTAAGTAACATTTTCTTTGGATGAAGTTTTTGAAGTCGTTTTGAAAGGAAGAGACTTTTAATTAAATATATTATGCGACGACTTTGTTACAAATAAATTGTAAAGTATTCTTAGAACAGGCTAATAACCTAAAAAAATATCGTCATATCGGGATAGGCGACCCTATATACCATTTTTCAGAACTGATTCTGGAATATACCTAACTGAAAACAAAAACGCTTTTACTCGAAATCGACCACGTTTTAGAGAACTGCAGTAATACGAATTTCTACGAAAAACAGCTGTCAAACTGCTTCCCGAAAACCGCATCAAAAACCATTTTACAACCAACTAAAATATAAAACTCCAACCCAACTCTCCGTTTAAAATATAATTGGAAATCAAACTTCGACCATAAACGATTACAAATGCGAATAGACTGCCTCCCCGTCTAATTACACGGAGATACCAACCAGATACCAATAGAAGATACCTATTTACAACGATACCAACTGAATGATAATATTATTTTATACAAGTTCAAAACGAAGTTATCGCGTTGCCCCGGGCGTCCGCAGTCGCAAGATAAACTGAAATTTCTCATTCCGACACAATAAAGTTTCCGGAGTATTTTTTTACTTCGCCAAATATTTCAAAATACTTTTCTATTTGCTTTAGGATTTTGCTAGAGAGTTTTACAAATTGTTTCGATGTGACTCCCCAAGAATAACGGGTGGACGGATTGATCAGCAGAATGAAATTCAGATGAGTTTTGCGATTGGGAACTTGTGAGAAATTCTTTTTATTTGTTTTGCATGAAGAGACTTTTTGGTGTTTTGTAACGATCGGAGAGCTCGCCTAGCTCTGTTTTGTTCCTTTTTTATTTAAATAGTAAATAAAGCTTCGGGCATTATTGAAATGAAGTTTCTTTTTCCTTTAGATAAGAAAATTTCGTGATACAGACCAATGTTCTATTGATAACGAAGTAAAAAAGGTTATTTATTTAACTCAGAGATTAAATTCTGAAGAAAAAAACACAGAGCTACATAAAACAGTTTTATTTACACAACCATATTATCTGCTTAGCCGAATCCTAAAAAAATATCAATAACCGAAAAAACGGCCAAACATTAAACATGGAGCCGGATATAAGCAGATCGAGATGCCCGTCCCTTGGAGGATAACAGATACTCGCAAATTATAAGTGGGCGTACGGAAAACGACTCCTTGGGCGATCATAATAATATCTTGGAGCGAAAAATGGCGCGAACGCGGCGAGCAGGGGGTTACGCCGACCGACCGCGGCGTAAGACATAGGCGGCCATTTGATTTAGACATCATCAACTTCATACAATTTCGATTTTAACCGACCCCAAGCGATGTTCTTTTATTTTTGTGTCGAAATTCTCACGTCATCCTCAGGGGTATGTCATTCTCTTTCAGAATAAACTACACAGTGGCTGCGAAGAGGGGTCCAGTGGAACACAGTGCAGTGGTAACAAGAAGGAAGCCAAGGGGATCACATTGTTACCAATAATATGAAAATAATGACATAATTATTTTTAAATTGTCACGGAATTGTAAAAATATTTATGTTCTATAAACAGAAGTGCGACTGTTTGAGTACACATTACTTCCCAGAAATTAATACAGTATGTCACCTTTTGCAACGTCCACGGAACTAAAATAGATAGTTTGATCTGGATAAGCCCACCGAAAAAAACGCAACTGAAAGCTCATCTAGTACATTTCCTGATCTGTAAAAAGAATTTTAAAATGGTTTTAAGTCATGAATGCGACTGCCAAAGGTCAAATGTTTATCGCGGTTTACAGATAGCTTATAATTTATACAACGGATGGTATTATCAAAGGGGTTTGACGTTACATGGGATACCACATGTGGGCTTTAATATTACAGTAGAGAGGGTAGGACCGATACTGTACACATTATTGTCTACTGCCTACAATAGAGCTGGGTAATAACAGAGGAGCTGGTGTAAATTTCACACTACGTAGAATGACATATCGACGGCAAAGTGACAAGGAATTCTTACTGCCGAAGTAAACCATTGACACATAGTGAAAAAAAAAAGTTTAATTGATTAATCGAAGTGTCAATAACTACTATCTGTCAATGTCGACACGTGCCCCATGGAAGTTAGAATGGCATTCCAGAGTCTATGGAATAGACTGTTAGACTGGGGGGTTTAGTGACAAGGTATTTTTACATTTTGATTTATGCTATTGTAATACTTGCAATTAAAAATGTAATTAAGAGATTTTAGTAGAACATGCGAATTTGACCTTTAAATTCAAAGCATTGACACTTCGTCGTCGATATTGACTTTTACCAGGAATTCATTCGCGACATTTTTTACTTACGTTTTATCGTAGGACAATGCGATTCTATTTTGTTTTAGTCGTGTCTTTGCCTTTATATGGGAGTAGTGTAGTAGCAGTAAAGTTGCGAAACACAGCATGGCTCCATAACCTTTCGACCAACGCACGATCGAGTCTGTGTATTTTCACCTTTATTGTTATTTGAAAATGTCTACAAGCGTTTGAGTATGTTTATAATCTGACAGATATTGTTTATCCTTTGACTAAGACCTTATTACAAAAATGTCTCTGTAGATCTAAACAGACTAAAGTCGATCTCTTAAATCGCTTCACCTCCCTGTTGTTACTTTAATGTTCATGCGAAGCCGTCGATGTATGTTACCCACTGGGACTCGAACTGATTACTCGCCGTCTGCGGGCAACAATCTGAGCCAATAGTGATACAGCACAATATACTGTTTATAATTTAAAGGGGTTAGAATTGTTCAGCAGAATACGGTATTGTTCGTACTCTCAACTCTCAAGTTTTGGGGGAGCGATGTATAGAGCATCTATAAAAAAAATTAAAAGACTAATTTAACTAATATTTTAAATGCGTTGAATGTTTGTTAGTCATTTACGTCGAATCGATCGAAATTATTTGGACTAAATATATTATGTGTAGGTAGTCTATAAAGTCGAAGCGTTGGAAGGCCTCCCACAAGATGGACCGATGACCTTGTGAAGGCCACAGGGATCCGCTGGATGCGGGAATCACAAAATCGGTAGAAGTGGCGGGGCTTGGGGGAGGCCTATGTTCAGCAGTGGACGTCTTTTGGCTGAAATGATGATGATGATGAGTCTATAAAGTCTAATAAACCCTGTAAATAGTATAAAACAAAGTCGCTTTTCGTGACAGTTCTATTCAGACTAATATTTTACATACGTTGAATGTTTATTAGTCAATGACGTTGAATCTGCCGAAATTATTTGAGCCAAATTCGGTACGTGTGGGTGTATAAGCCCTGGAATATATGATAAAAAGCTCTTAATAAATCCTAGAGGTAGTCCATGTGGGCGAGGCCGTAGACGAAATTTCGAAGTTCCACAGAAAACTAGATTCGTTTGGAAAGTAAAAGGATTATTTATTTAACGTTGTCCATCACCACATTCAGTTTCACCAATACTGTTGAAAACTAGATGAATATTGTATTGTATGCGTATCGCTACTAATGAAATTTTAGCTTGTTTTAGATACAGGAGTATTATTGAAATGGCGATTTAATTACGTTGGAAATCAAATATTGTTTTGGTGTGTGACAAGACTGTTATTTTACTAATATGTGTTAGCATGTGTTGCGGAATTTTGCAGTAACTAATTACATACGTACAGTCGACAAAAGAGATAACTGTGCAGGAAAGTTTTTTTTTTGCCAACTATGTTTTTGTGCTCAGTGTCGATTAAACTCGATTCTAAATTCTACTATAAAGCAGTCTATAATTGATTGATTATAATGTACTTAAACTTAATATCAAAAAGTGTGGTTATAAATCACGAACCCATTTGTAGGGACAGTCGAAACGGACCAAACTTTAGTGATCTCAAGGCTCGTCAAACGAATGATGGTCGATGGCGATTTGCATACGAAAGGTAAAGTAATAATCTTAAAATTTAAGTAGGTGCGATAACTGAACGGAGCTTTATCTTAATTGCAAGACTTTTAAAGACTTAGGGCTGAGATTTTTTTGCTTTCAAAATTAATAGACTTTTCTGAACTTTTCGGCATGCTGTAATAGTACCTGTGTGATTTCAGTTAATTTGAATAACTAAGGATTCATGTAACGCTGTTTCAATAAAGATTTAACAATTGACGGCACGGTTTGCTTGACTGCTGTGCTGTGTGTCGTTTCGATTCCTGCACGTAGCAAATAATTGTATAACCTACAAGTAGTTGTTCCTGATTGTGTATGTGAGTTTCAATGTTTGTAAACGCACCCACAATACAGGAGAAATTCCTAGTATGGGGCAATGTTTAAAAAAAAATCAAAACAAAAACAATTAATTTGTGAACAGTAAATATCTAATGAATAGCACTGTTGAATGTTGAGTTATAGCCGTTGTTGGCAAGTAAAAAATACAACTTTTTCTGACGTACATAGTTGAATAAGTTTATTTAAACAAACACACCTTTACAACGCCTTTCAAACCGAACGCTGATTTTGCTAAAATTTAATAACAAAAACGCGCGCGCCTCCCCGGGACAATAACAAAGTAATTTTTCATCCGCACATAAAAAAATGCTTTCAAAACACTGTCACTATGAAACGAAGACTAGTACCCAGAGCATCGTCACGTACAACAAAAGGAAATTCCGTGACGTCAAGTATCACCAGTTTAAAACGATAAAAAATAATGCAAATTCACTCCTGTGCCGCTTTCGTGATATAACGCCGGATCGTTACTAAGATAACGGAGTTTTTCCGTTAAATCGCGCCTCTTCAGTACTTAACGACAGTGTCCTTCGTTAAACGGAAGTGATTCAGGTAGTCGTTTGTGTTTGAGTGCTCTTTTTCATTTGTAAAAGTATTTTTTAGAGCGTTTTCACAATGAGTTTTTGTATTGTTATTGTTAGATTTAAGGTGTATCGGATGGGGTGAGATGGTTAATGATGGCACCGGCTTCTATGAGAGGCAATGTAATTATGCTTTATTATAATAGATTTTGAACCAAAACGTTCAGCTGGGAAAAATCCCGTGCGTCGTATTGCCTACTTGACGGTGTTTCCCTATACCGACAGCAATTTATTTTACTTTTAACCTAATACTTTT
Organism: Conistra vaccinii; assembly: GCA_948150665.1. Lineage (NCBI taxonomy): Eukaryota > Metazoa > Arthropoda > Insecta > Lepidoptera > Noctuidae > Conistra > Conistra vaccinii. The sequence continues at coordinate 5,098,277 of OX411324.1, forward strand.
TATCTGTAGGTACTCAAAATGAATGAATGAATTCGTTATATTTTATTATAAACTATCAGCGTGCCAAATTTAATCCAAATCCATTCAGTCGTTTTTGCGTGATTGAGTAACAAACATCCAAACACACAAACATTCAAACTTTCACATTTATAATATTACTAGCGACTTGCTCCTGCTTCGCACGGTTTTATGACTTGACAAAACATCGAGATTTCTTAGTTTTATGTTACTTCTACATCAAAATCTGTTGCATGGTTTAGAACAACAACGCAGACATACAGACAAACACGAAAAGCGACTTTCATTTATAATATGTTTATGTAGTAGGATGTCTTCACAAAACTGATATGAATACCGAAATCCAAGTACATAATGCCTAAAGTGCTTCTAATATTAGTAGAGCAACACAAACTGAACAATGGTGTATATTTACTTATAATATTGATACCATTAATCTTAGATAAACATCGCCGACGTCTCCGGTATATACTCTACTCGTCGGCGAATATCGAGAACAATTTCATTCAGGTCTGTTGTTTGTGAGATAGTTTGAAATGTAATTTATATAGAGTGAGGTAGATTGGAACTAGTGATTAGTTTGAAAGATAAAAGGAATTGTTTGTTAGACTAATTTTATAATGCTATGGAAATAAATGTTTTGAAAAAAAAGAAAAAAGAAAGAAAATACGTTTATTTGCGGTAAAAAGTACGCAAAGAAAGAAAAAAAAAACACGAAAATAACATTTTGGGGGAAAATATGCGTCACTACGCAGGCATCGCGTCGTATGCGTGTGTGTGTGCGTTGTAGTGTGTTTGTGCGTGCGTATGTGTTTTAAATCCTTGTAGGTGAAAAAGAAAAGGAACAATATTATTTTACTTTAAACTTTCCAGGTGGCTACTTCTACGGTAGCTTTTAATAAAATTAGGCAAACTTTCAGGAATGTAATTCAGGAAAAAATAAAGTAGGTTCATGAAAAAACGCTTAAGCAGACTAGCCTTAAAACGTAAAGCCTTCGCCGTAGTATCCAAATCACCAAGCGACACTAATTCAATTAAAAATCCTAATAAAACTTTTTGGTACTTTTGTTAACGCTCAACGTTTTTCTTAATACCCTGCTTTTATATCACCTGAGTCGAAAGATGTTGAAGATAACACGGGAATCCAATCTAATCATCTCGGAACTTTGACGAGTAAAACTGGGACGTAAAAAAGTGTCGTAAAATCGACTGGGAAGCATCCGCAACGGGCAACACCGGGAAATGATTTACTTATACACGGGAAATGAGAAATTTTACAAAGAAAAAATTATTAAGATTCATCTATACAGAGCGTTATTTAGACGGATCACGGACCTGGTAATCTTTGAGTCAAAGCCGTCATTACTTTCAAAGATGTGAATATTTCAAGCAAATTGGGGAAGTTACAAGAAGGCTCGTTTAAAGGCTGTTTTAATAAGATATTAGACAGGACAGCGCTTTATATTAATCTCCGGAGTTTATGAAATTCCTGGTATTTATGTAGCTATACAAAATATTGGTTTACAAAATTCTTTCGAAATTGATTCTGGATATTTTGGTTCTACTTTTTAAAGAAGAAATTTTCGTAATCATATTTTTTTTCTTCAGACAAAAGAAAAAGTCGTATACCATCCCCAATCTTTCCTTACCGTAAGATTTCTCTCTACCCACATACATACACGTATATGTGACTGCTTTTATTAAAGCATAGACGTATATGAAAAGGTTTCCGTAAGGATCAGGTGGAATCGTTCTAATTACCCGTGTTCTACAGGATAATGTCTGTAATATCACAGGGAACGCGTACAAATTTCCTGTTTACCCCTACAAATGAAAAGGGGATTTAATTTCTGTATAAATCGTAGCTACGGGTTGTCTTGCGAGAATAATTGCTTTAGAAATAAAAGTGTTCTTTTTCATAGTTTTTTTTTTGTTTTAAAAGATAGTTTTTCTTATGGTTTTATTGTTCTAAGGACGTGGCATTACAGTGTTTACGAAGTGTTTAAGAAGAACTTTTTCTGCTGTTTGGCCTTTTTGCACTAGTTAGATAGTTGAGTTTATTAGAAAGAAAGAAAAAATATTTATTGTTTGTTCATATTGTTTTTGTAGTTGTTGTAGGTCCTCGAAATAAAAAAAAAATACAAAATAGTTTATTTCACATAAATTTACATGGGCACTTATGAAACAGAAGCTAGGTGCACGGTTCCAATTGGTCGTTTCCTATGGAGAAGAGGCGTCAAGAAACTCCAAACTTACTCTTTAAAAAATATTTGGCAAAATTTTCAAATAACAGTAATTAGGTATAGAGGACAGTGTAGGTCTTTGAACAAGTACCAAGTACTTAACAAAATAGAAGATGGTCAACAAATCTACAGTCCACTACGCCTACAGCATTCTCTTATTCCCAAAATAAAAGATAAGTTTGGAAAATCCAAAAGTGCACGCCTCATATCACTCATTCATAAACGAAAAAGAAATTCAATACATAGAAAATTTACAATTTATCACTTTTCATTTCGTATGTTTTGACTGCTGTTTTACCCATCAACATGGGTAAAATTGCTAACCTCGCAATCCTTACGTAATGTCAAAGACTATTTATTTCGATATTTACGTTGTGGGTTGCTAGGCAACAACGTCACATCAAGGTTGAAAATATTTAGTTACAGATATTATATTTTAGTTAGTATTTTATTAATTATAATTAAACTACTTTCAATAAAAGAGCCATTTTCAATAGGGTTCTTTTTACGGCTGAAACAAATGTATAAAAAAAAAATTGACTCAATTAATTGATTTTATCGCAAGCTACAATGTTTTCAGGGTTCATAAATTGACGGACAGGATTTTTTTTTCAACTATTTTGATGCTTTTTCCATTTCTGCTGCATTAAATCAATTGTTAAAAAGTACAGTATTAATCTCCATTTAATCATCTATACAATGGTATATAAATTAAGTACGTTCTGTGTACTAGCAGGAGTGTAACAATAAAAACAGTTGCAGAAATGGGGCAAAAAATATTTTTCGATCGTAGAGCACACTCTAATGCTTCGCATTATGAGTCGTGCAATAAATAAATCAATAAAAATTAAATCCTATTTTAAACGAAATGACATGAATGCTATTACAACTGTAACAAATAATTATCATGTCCACAAAAGCCACTAATAAAGATTTTAAATAAAATTGTAGGTCTAATCTGTATGGGTATGCTTAGCTAGGCATCGACATGTATACTTTGGCAATGCAACTAACAAACAACAACATAAATATATGTGTGTCAACTTACATACATCAAACTGCAAACTTCATCTATCTACTACAGCAAAAAAAAAAACGAGAGACCGAAAGCAAGCATGACCCAGAATGACATGGCGTCCCAAACCACTAGGGAACCTATTTTCGCAGTAAATTTTCATACAAACCCAAGTGTCACAGTTACCTATCTCTGCAACACGATTAAGTAAACAACTTGGTACAACGCTCGCACACAACATGGCGCTGTTCGTTGCACATTTTAACCTGACACATTGGCTTTGGACGTGGGTCCTAAGTCCTTACACGAATATAGAACTCGCTTGTAACTTGAGTATGGAGTAAATGGTATGTGTTTCCGAATTTCGCTGATTAATTTGGTGTTTGGAGAACAAAGAGCCATTAATTGTATTTAGAACATTTGCTGTGTTTTTTTATTTTTGAATAGACGATTATATTAATTTTTGAAAAGAAATGAGCAATCCGAATAATATATGACGAAAATAATGAAAATATGAAAACAGAAGAAGATATGCTGCAAGAGGAAAATGGCTTGAAATAAATATGTCTACATCAGCTTAGTTTAACTACACTGAACATTTAATAAAACACTTTATGAATAAACGGTTGCACGTATTCGTCAACAACAGCTATGCAAACAAGCTAACCCAGTTGTATCGAGACACACAGAGACACAATACCACTAAATGGAAAACAGCAAACACACAGAGTAGAACTCGACAAGAATCCTTCTAACTGCACGCTCATTACACTATAACCGACAAATTACGTTCGAAGCGATTGTTTACCCGTTAGATAGCAAGTTAGTGATTTTCAACCTAAAGTTCCGTGTTTAGCGTGTGGAGTTCGCACCAGTTTTCAACTTGTGCAGGTGTTTGATAATTCACCTAAAGAGGATGTATTTTAATGAAAGAGTCTCGCTTTCAGCGGGTGTTTTATTGTTTTGTGCTAAAGCGCTTTAGGCTGGATTGCAAAATAAAAATATAAACTTAATTTATTGCAAAAAAAACTGCTCCATATTTATATAATGTCAGTATGCTAGTGAGACTGAAAGAAGTACATTAATCAGCCATTAACTTGAATTTTACATAATTAGCTTTGTATACAAAATAAACGTTATTAATAAGATAAAGATTCAAACTAAAAAGATCTAAGTATTTAGAAACTTAAATCTCGTTAATTAAATAAAGTACAAACATATTATAATTACGACTCTATAGAAAGGGCATCCGACGGTTCATACAAGTCAAAAGAATTTCTTAATAATTATTATGAAAGCGAAAAGAATGAAGAACGTTGGGTAACTGACACTGACCTATCACGGAAATATAATTATATACCAGAATAAATATAATACATTATGTATGTAACTTCCAGTTTGTGGTTATAATTGGAACATTGTTTGTGGTGAGTCACTTTGTAAAGTAGGTTAAGAGGGAACAGGGCCTGCAAGAAATTTGTAAAATAGGTATTTGAAGAAACTAGTGCCGTCGTCTTACCCCAAGTCTGCCCCCGTAGAGTGCGATAGGAACAGCTGCACCTCAGACCGATATATCACGATTTTTTTTGACGAGATTTACTTTTCGTATTCCCCTTTGTTCTCCTCGAAAACTGAGACCATGATTCAATTGATTTTAAGAAAGAGTATGTCTAGGTTCTTATAATTTTCTTAAATATTAAAAACTTTTCGAATTTGTGTGGTAGTTCTCTAATTGAGACGGTGAAAATGGGCGGTTTTGTAATTTTTGGAGAGTCATATTTTCTTTACCATTAAGTTGCTGAAAAAAAGGAAAAACCAGTGACGTGTGTAGACACGTCACTGGGTTTTCGTTCTTTTTTCGTAAAATTACAAAAAATTTAAGAAAAATAAAAAGATTGCTTTAAGTCTAGAGGCATTATTCAGGAAGAAAAAAGGGGAATACATTTGTATGGAGAATCGCAGGCCCTGTTCGCTCTTAAGGTTCTTACTCGTCGGTATCTACATATAACTATATATCCATTTTGGAGGACTAAGTGACATTGAATGTTCTTCAGAAAGATCAAGACAATTTGAAAGAGAAGAATGATTCACTCACGATTTCCAAAGGCATAGAAATGTCCATTATTGTACTGATTTGACACAAATATTTCTTTACTATACATTCAACGAGATTGCTTGACAGCAGTGATAGCCAAATAAATAATCATTCATTCATTCATTCATTCATTCATTCATTCATTCTTTCATTCATTCAGCCTAGTGGTGTGACCGTCGGACGGCCAAATCATAGGTCTCGAGGCCTTTCGGATTCATGTGCGTATTGTATAATTATCACTTGTTCCAAAAACGGTGAAGGAAAACATTGTGAGGAAACCGGTTTGCCTGAGAGATTTTTCTCGACGGCATGTGAAGCCAAGGCAGGACACAAGAGGGGCAATTCCCGTAATTTTTACGTTTACGTGACGTCATCAATACGGCCGTTTTCTAAAATCCCTATCCTGTTAACCCTACTTTATGTAGAGCTTGTTTACTTAACAATCTTAACTGAACAAAAAGTTTAAAATAAAGAAAATTATTCAAAAAACAAAAAACCCGACTGCAAAAACACATAACTGAAAAGAGAAAAATAAGCATTATAATCTATATCAGGCGGCGGGACTCCCTCTCACAGAGAGGAAGCCTGTGTCCCAGCAGTGGGAACATTATTAGGCTGATTATGTAGGCGGGGGGACAAACAGTTAATAACCGGAAATATGGTGTATGGTGGTTTCAGTGTGTTTTTGCAGTCGGGTTTTTTGTTTTTTGAATAATTTTCTTTTAAGTACGGGAATTGGCCTTCTGGTTAGTCACTGACCACACGAAAAGAAAAAGAAGACGACTGTGGCTTGGCAATTCGATTTGGTCATCTACTTTAAAATCTGCAGCTCTGTACGAACTACGGCTTACTGGACTAATGTCCAGTAAGCCGTTACGAAACACATGCATGAATTATAAGCAAAAATAAAAACAGCTACATAAAGTTTCAACTTGCCATCCTTGAAAATATCAATCTTTCTGACATAATTACTGGCACTCAAACTTTCAGATGCACATGAAACACTCAAAAGTGAACTTTAATTCTTGCGCAATAAGACTGCGAATGTATGGGCATGAAGTAAAAAGTAGCCGCTACGGCTAAGTTGTGTGGAAAGTATAAAGTTTTTGCTAAAGAAGCATGCCTAGTTGTAGGGATGAATAAATTAGTACATACTGGTGGCTAGACGTAGAGTTTTAAATAAATATTTACTACAGTATTGTGGACTATAACGCGTGGCTGTTTGTACGTAGATTGTATTATAATTTTCGTGCTCCCCCGCAGACAAGCGCGACGCGACTCTAGAATAACGATTTCTTTGAAAACTTCATGAAAATTGTTCTAACAATATCATGTCGTACCGTCGCGTCACGCCTGTCTGCGGCAGCCTTAAAGCTATGAACTATAGTGAGAAAATTATTCTGTAGCAATCATGTTCTTTACATAATCAGCCTATAATGTTCCACTGCTGGGACACGGTTTCCTCTCTGTGAGAGGGAGTGGGCTGTAATCTTCTCGCGGGCCCAGTGCGGGTTGGTTGATGTCACAAATGTCTTCGAAGTTTTGGTTCTAGGACATGCCAGTTTCCTCACGATGTTTTCTATACTTTACACAAAGTGAAGCGCCTGTCTGGATTCGAACCTACGACCTATAGCTCGTAAGTCGTGGTCGTTACCACTGGGCCACCACTGCTGCTTAGGTCACATAATGTCAAGAAATTATATTATGTATTGTGAAGTACTTAGAGGTTGCTAGTTGCGTAACGTTTTGTCCACTACATAAAAAAAATTGCTAACACAATATAAAGCTCTCCACTGTCCACTAGTTATTTAAGTATATTATCAACAAAACAATATTTCTCCCCAAATAGCAGGAAACTTGTAAATTCGTTGATTTATGCGACGAATAGTGACTATGTTTGGTAGTGAACCGTGCGATTATTTATCTCCCTCCCCTACCATCGGTTCTCGACAATACACCGACAAACTTATTAATGCGCGTGGCGGAATAGGGAACTAACGTGAAATGTACTGGGTTTGACATCTTTTTGACATCTTCTCTTGACCTGTAGCGCCACCAACATTTAGAAAGATGTTGGTGTTTATAACCGATCGAAAATTATGACATAGACGGATGAGTTGTTATCTTATCGGAAGTAACGTGTTTTGTTGACGGTAAACGAAAGCTTTGTTTGCGGGGTGTAAACGAAGATTATATCTTTTGCTTGAATACAATTATGGAACTGTGTAAACTGAGTATGTGCTTCGATTTATCCATCGTTATGTGAAAGGTTATCTTGAGTCAATGTGATTTATGCTCGGTTCCTATAACTAAAACGAATCGTTTTTTTACCAGTGGTAGCTTTTTTATTGCCAAACTGGGCATGTAAATAGATTCGTAAACTAATGTTACCTGTGATAGCTACTTCCATATGGATGGATCTACTATGCAAAGCTATGAGGTCTTTGCTTCATTATTGGTAAAGATACAAGTCTTAATTTTAACCAAAAACAGTTCGTAAACAGGGATGTAGACAAAAAAAATAACAGTATAAAAATATTAGACACGTATTTTTTTTTTTTGATGAGAAATCTTCTTTAGGCGCGTTGAGCACTTTTTGGGTGAACAAAAATCATGGAACTCGCGTCATCGTCACCGAAGGCTCGTTGGGCACTTTTTGTTGACAGCGCACTCTGTTTTATTTTTTGTTTTTTTTTTTTTATGGAGCTACAGTTTTCGTTCTTATACTGACAACAAGCCACATCAATTCCTGAAATTTTTGTTAGATGGCGTTACTTAGTTTTCACTTCTATCGACAGTCCCCAAAGACTGCCCCGTATGTTTTTTTTTTACGTTAGAACGATGAGTTAAAATGTGGCATGATTTCACTCCCCGGTAGATTTTGTACTGACTTGTGACGTAGCGAGCTCCCACTCCCCAAGTTCAATGCCTGTAACTAAACCATTTTTTATTAATATAATATAGCAAAAATACGTGTCTAATTTTTTTTTATTACTGACTTGCGGACTAAATGGTTTTTTTTTCCAGTCGATATCCCTAATATTTAGGGAACACGTAAAGCCGTCAGTCCCGTGTTATGTCCCTGAAAGTTTGTCAACCAGTCCTGCCTATATCGAAATTTCCCAGTAATTGGGTCGCAAAAGTCAGATGGTAGTCGTACCGTCTAAAATACAGATTTTCAGCGTCCCAGCTTAGAATAAAAGTCAACCCAAATATCCCAATAAAGTCATGAAAAGCCTACAGGGACGATAAAGAAAGTAGTTTAGAAAATTCATACGCAAATCAGAAATCAATTCAAAACAACTTTTCCGCACGTCTCCATCATCTGACAAAGAAAAAGCCCGTCTATATCGTATTATTTCAATTCTTTCGCAACTTAATCCTCGTCATATTCGTTCGGGAACAGTTCAATGGAACAAATGGTTATGACAGGTGGGCTACCGTGTAAAAGTGACTGATCTGCTCAATACCGCGTCCACGGAACGGAAAAAAATTGATAGCTATTACGTCAGTCGGCGGCCTTTTGTGTGCAAATTTTTTCACCATTTTTTTGGTTTTTGTTTTCAAATCTTTCATACATTCGTCTGTGAATTGTTGCCGTAATGTGAGACTACAATGTGGTTGTTTTGTTTTACTTACGTTCGTGGTCTGGTCGGTCGAATGTGGACCTCAGCATTCCTGAAACAAATAGAGGGTGATGTTTAGTATTGTTAGTTTTTAAAGTACTAGAATACGTTTTCAAAGCATTACACTGAGGCTACATTGTCGCGTTATCGCGAACTTTACTTCTCGCGCTCTCTGATGCTCAACGAGATGTCGAGCGGAGCGGATAAGTTCACGATAACGCGAATTTTACTGAAGACCAAATGTATGTACCTGTGTTTAACAAATAAATAATCATTCATTCATTCATTCATTCATTCATTCAACGCGACAATGTAGCTCCAGCATTAGAAGCGTCTCACGTTAGTCATAAACACGTTTTCCTCTTGACAAATGAGGAACAATGATAAAAAAATACAACATTTTTCATTCACTGAATTGAAGGGCTGAAACATGAAAGGAATTTCCGATACCCGACTACAGCACAAAACCTGTTTAATAAAAAGAGGTGTTTAAGTACCGACCTCCTATAAAATATTCATTCATCAATATGGTCACTATTATCCATTCATCATTTTACATTCACACAACTATGGTACAGCCGCTGACAAAAGCGCCAGCCAATTAGTTTGTTTAACGTTGTGTGCCGAAAGCGCGCGTTGTCATGGCAACCGGTTTATGGTGGGCACGTGTTAATTGCCCGGCCTCTGTCTGAGCGACTAACATTTTGTACCATTTAGCACCTCCCAGTCACGTTCATACACGTACAATCGACAATACACGATATTAATTCAAAACGTTTTAGACTCTCATTTCTAGATAATTTATCGCTTTTTATAGTCTGCGAGCTCGTTTTTATGTCTTTTATTCATTGAATATACTTTTACCTTGCGGAATTTACAACGTTTTTAATAAATTGACGTACCTACGGTAAAACGATGCGTCGCGTCGGATGAAACAATTTAACTTTGATTGTGTTTTAAATTTAAATTCGTTCATTACACGTCTATTATTACGATTTAAGTTCGCCATGAGCAATAATTGCTTTAATTATGTCACGGCTGAATAAATAATGTAGTAATTAGATTGTGCGCGACAGTACCTAGTGATGTTCTCATGGCACATTGGATCCGTTGTTCAAAGTTTGCGCAAACTTACTCTAGAAATTAAATAAAACTGTTGTTTTGTGTTTTTTGAAATGTAATAACTTAATAAAATTATCACTCGAATTGCGTATAGTACGACACAACTTAGATATAGCATCTGCAAAATTCGTAAAACCGACCACAACCCGAACTGAGTGCGCCTTCAAAATCACCAATCTTTATTACTGCTTTAGGTGAAAATGATCTTTTGAAAACGCAATAACTTGTAAAGTCTTATAGCCAAATACATTCGTGAAATTGAATTTAATGAAAATTTTCAAAACTATGCTACATCTAAGTTGTGTCGTACTGTAACAAACTTTCAATCACAATTTGAATGAATTTGAAGGATATTGCTGGTCCATTGCTTCATATGTTCGAGAAACTTGTCTGCTTAACAACGTAAATAACGCAATGAATGTTGTTGAACTGTCAAAATGGAAGTCATTGCTACTGTTAGTGTTACGCAATTACTCCGCAGAGTGTGTTGTGTTTTTAAAATATAAATAATTCATCATTATATTGGTTTAGTGGTTGGGTAATCCTAAAGCTTGTTTTTTTTACTAAGAGACTAAACCTGAAATTGCGAAAAAAAACAGCTGTTCCGTACATTTTGACGAGTTTTGCGAACAGTCAGTCAAACAGTTTAAAAAAAAATCCTGTCCGTCATTGTATGAAAACATTGTAGCTTGCGATAAAATCAATTCATTGAGTCAATTTTCTTTTTGTAGCCTCGTTTCAGCCATAGGAGGAACCCTATTGAAAATGCCTCTTTTATTCAAAGTAGTTTAACTACAATTAATAAAATACTAACTAAAATATATATCTATATCTAAATATTTCCAACTTTGGCCCTTTTCCGTTGCCTAGCAACCGACAAAGTAAATATCAGTAAATAGCAAAATAAATAGTCTTTGACAGTACGTAAAGATTGCGAGGTTAGAAATTTTACCCATATTGATGGTTAAAAAAGCAGTCAAAACATACTTCATGGGAAGTGTTTAATAAATTGTTCATTTTTGTTAGAAATGCAATTCAAAACATAGGTCATGTTTTGAATTTCTTTTTCGTTTATGAATGAGTTAGGCGGGCACTTTTGGATTTTCAAAACTATTTTATAATTTATTGTGGTTACCCAATATTTATAGTCAATATAAATTGCGAATAGGCAATTCAAACAGAATTTTGTTTTCATGAATAACTAACTATGCAAAGCTTTGGTAGCATTTTCACTAACCGTTATCACTAATCCCTTTGAGAATCGTGATAGAAATAGAAAATAGAAAATTGTTTATTGTCCAGGTAATACAGTAAGCAGGTTTACAGGTTAATAAAAAGTTGAGACGACATGAGTAGCTTAAAATATTACCTATAGCTATGGTACAAAATATTATTTGCCAGTGAACCCCAAACTAGACAGTTAGTCTGTATCTTGGGGCTCGGGGTGCGAATTCCAGAGTGGAGACTTGAAGGGTGATTTGGTGTTGTTTGGTATATCGGGTGTGCTTGTGTACGTGTGATGTGAGTGTGGTGTGTGTGAGTATGTAGTGTGGTGTGTGTAAGTGTGCATGTATATGTGCGTATTTGTTCCAATAGTGTAAATTGATTTAGTGTCAGGTGTCAGGTCAGGGAATCTAAATTAATTGTTCCGAGTCATCATAACCAGAGTGATGATAATGGCAATATTATAACCACCGTCCACTGTATTCATTTAGTGCATCTATGTGCTGATAAAATAATAAAAGACTATTTAAAATCATATTTCATAACTAATTTTATAAATGCAAAAGTAAGTTTGTATGTTTGTTACGCTTTTACGCTAAAACGGCTGAGCGGATTTTGATGAAATTTGGTACATGGGTAGACCATGACCTGGGTTAGGTAGGACATAGGCTACTTTTCATCCTAGATCGCAGACGAGGTCGCGGGCAACAGATAGTAATGAATAAATAATCCAAATAAAGGCCCACATAAAATAAAACAACATTTTATTCCAATTAGAGTGAATACAAAGTCGAACAGTTTTTACCTAATTTGTATTAAAATACAATGTGACTTAGAAACAATGTTTTTTATAAAACCTATCATTTATGTGTCAGTGTGATTACAATCAATTCTTACATTTCTATGTTTTAGTTAAACACGCATGACATCAATAAGTAAGTGGCGACGAATTCTTTGTTTCAATAAATATTTTGTTGGTGGAAGGCATACTGTGGTATCTATTTATCTTCTATACTAATAAAATAAAGCTGAAAACTTTTTTTTGTTTGGACGCGATATTCTCTGCAACTGCCAGTTGGATTTGAAAAAATCTTTTTGCATTTGAAAGCTTAATTCTTGAGGAAGGCTATAGGCTATTTTACATCGCGCTACGACACTCAGGAGCCGAGTGAGGCAGGTGAAACCGCGGGACACAACCAGGCGTCTAATAAAACACTTAAGTGTACTTTGTTGGTAGTATGTTCGTGTACAATGATTACATAGATTAACTTAATGAGCTATATTGTTTTTTTTTTCAGATATACATTTTGTTAAACAGTCAAATTAGGTAGTGTGATTTATGTAGATACCTACTTGCAACTAGGTAAATGTGGATTTTAACACTTTGAGGTGAAGGACATTAAACCAATTTCAACTCTATTATTTTAAATGCGTAAGTGCGAAAGAAAATTTGGCACATACTCACCTGGAAAAGGACATAGAATACTTTCTAACCGACTTCCAAAAAGGAGGAGGTCATATTATGTTTTTTTTTTATGTATGTCCACCGATATCAATTGTCTCTATCTCCGTCAATTGTGGACCGATTTAAAATAATATTTTTTTGTTTGAAAGGGTATACTCCCAATCCCAAGTTGGTCCCATATAAATTTCTTTAACTTTGCTTACTTTGTAGTGTTTTTTGGAAGTCAGTTGTTTTTTTTTTGTAAATTTTTTTTTTTACCACTGGATTGAGACTTATGCGGGTGAAACCGCGGGGTGCAGCTAGTATAGCAATATAACTTCTATTGTTTCGTTCAGTGTCCTTGAATGCGTTAATGTGAATATCGCCTACAACTATCCCAGTAACTAACAGCACCTCGAAATGCGTAACATACTTTAATTACAATCCAAGGGTTTTGAAAGAGGGTCTTAATTCATTACTTCAGTTATGGAAAATTCGCCTGCTCAGCAACGTTAATAACGAACATGGTAGAACCGTTAAATCGAAAGGGATTGCGATCAATTGTCATTTTATTTGTGTAACGAAATTACCCCACTGGATCAACAAAAATGATGGTCTTTTTGTAAATGGAATATAAAAAAGCCTACCATTCTACCGTATGTTTAATCCTGCCAAAAAGACCGGTATAAATAAAGAAACAAGAACATTTTTATGCCAACAACAAAAAAAATGGGAGGCACTTGCGACCGTCGATTTCCACATACGAACGTTCGTGTAAAAATAACTTATGTGCCAAAAACAGATGTGGGGTGCGTAGTGTTTATTATTTCATTGTGTATGCCCGATGAACTCGCATCTTTTCGATACCGGGGGTGAGTGAAAATTCCTAACAAAACCATATTATTAAGAAAACATTTTAAGTTTTCGGCGCATCACCACGTCCCCGGCGTACTGTGAACACGTGGTTGGGGTTATCGAAATATATGGATCCATTTTGACGGTTTTATTACAAAATGCGAATTTATTTTTGGGATAAATATTTTCTTTTCGAGTGTCCATTTTTGGTGACGTTGTTTTTTTATTTTTAAGTTTCGTTATTCGGGTAGTATGGAATTTCTGTGTAAGCTCTATTGGGAGTTGGGTTACTTGATTGAACTGTGAGTTTATATAAACATGCTTGGTGTTTTAACAATAAAAAGGCTAAAACACAGCGAGCGAAATGAGCTTCAAATCATAGGCACCTTACCTTACACACTGCTAATCTAATCCGCTTAACTGTTCTTAAAGAGTCTTAAGAATCCTGCAAGAAATTGACACGTGTTTCACCTCTCAACGAGGCATCCTCAGGATGACGATTGACTTGTTGCGAACCCCGACGTGTTGGCACGACAAGCGCCGAATGCAGAGTAACTGTAGGTTACTAAATATACTTCGTCTATTGTATTTTATAACGGACTCCGCAAAGTCACGCCTGAGTCAAATAACTATCTGCTAGAACGTAACGCTCTAATTGAGTAGGTATCTAAAAATAACATTCATCCCAAATTATGACCAACTTGCCCCCCCAACTGCTATTTTTTGCACTCTTTTTATAATCACACTTTCATTTCAACACAATTTCATCGAGCCATTCTTTTACAACAAACGCGAGAAAATAAAAGTATAATGCACTCTGTTTTTCTTTGATTCCCATTTCGCAAAAAATGAAGGCAGGTTAAAGTGCATACTTAAAGTGGGCTCTAAAAATGCGGTAATAAACACTCCCCCGTTTGGGGTGTGAATGTCTGTTTGCTAATAATCTTTATCCCTCTATTTTTTTCGTCCAAGAAGTTTTGTAACATCGTGTACAGAACATTAGAGAGGATATAGCGATGCTACACATGAATCGTCTGCCCGCCTTTGTATTGTATTGTCCGCGGTCTAAACGACCAATTCACGATTACGACCATGAAGCGCCATAAAGCAGAAATAAATCAAATAGTTTATTGAATAGTAACCTCAAAACAATCCGTTGTAAGTTAACCCTCAAACGCGAGCGTGAGCGCGCTCGGACCGATCACGACACCAATAAATAACTATTGCGACAAAAACTGACGACAAAGCGCGCGTCGTGAGTTGCAGTCGTGATCCGTCGCACGTGTCCGGACAGATCGGAAGCCGATCGGCACGATAAGATCACGACTCTCTAAAAATAGGACTTTCAGTATACGCCCGCTTAGTTAATTGGTCATTTTTACTTTTTAATTATAACGAATCGTGACGTTTTAGCGAACGAGGGTTGAATTTCGATTCTTTTAATGAAGCTTGTTTTACGTTTGAGTAATTAATTCACACAGAGAAATTATTCGCATTTCATTTCTTTTACGATCAGGGAATTACGCTTTTTTTTTCATTAAATTTTCTGGCATATTGAGTAAACAATCGTTTATTAAATTTATTTTGCCATAAAACACGAATTTAATTAACAAACTGTGCTTAAACATTATTCTTCAATCGGCTACATATTATAAATGTAATGACGCAGCATCATAAATTCCGCAACCGCATAAATAGCGATATAAATCACGGGCGGTCAATGAAACCGTAAAATTTACGTATCATTATAATTGTCTGTTGCGTATTGATAAAATGTCAAAGTTCATCTGCATGGCTATTCCTGGCTGGCACTGATTGGCAGTAAGAATGCCGGTTGAGTGTTATTGGCACTATGAAATGCAGGAAATAATGTCAATTTAACATTTAGAAATACGATAAGGGTACTCGTTCGCCATTCGATATTTTATAAATAGACTATTCTGATTCTGAAGTAACAATGAATGAAATAATATTTCTTCTTTATTAAATAAAATTTAAATACTTGTTTTCTAATATTATAAGGCGATATTTCATAATACTGCAGCACTGGTACAATCGAAAACAATCTTTCTTAAGTATGGTTTAAGTTATGACCTATGACCCAAAATCACTTGCATGATTTTAACGATACGCCCAAATTCGACTCATTGTTAATAAAATACCACAAAAATGTTGCGAAAACAAATTATACTTGCAATGACTGTAATATGGGAGTCGTCTCAATTATCAAGTTGGGTTTACAACCAACTGTATAAGGAATTATCGTTCCTATCTCCTTTATTGCGATGCTATAAAGTATATGTGGTGCCCGACCACACCCAAGTTGGGCGACTTTCCGAACAGCGCGGCACACAAATGCAAACAAGGTAACTTTTTACTTAAGTAAATATTTTATTTACAACTTTGGCCTCAGACATGAAAATACAAAATCATGGCCGGTAAATAGATAGGTCTAAACAGTGAAATCTCTGAATGAATCTTCATAACTTTCGAAGACATCCATTGAGTGACATACACGGAAATGGTTCTCTCTCGTCACATCCACATAGCTGAATATCATTATTGTACATATTCCAACGTCGTAATAGTTAGATCAACAAGTAGATATATGTCTCAATGTCACTCCCTCTATGATTTATGGTCGCCGCGGACTAACTGACAGGACCACATCACTTTTTGCCGTATGAAGTTTTCTTACGAAGAGGTTCAGTAGGTCTTAACCAAAAAGGATATTACTTTGCTAGATAGTGATCTCGGCCGCGTCACTTGAGTGCTTTTATGGTTGTAATAACAGATATCGCGTTGATTCGATTTGATATGGACTACTTAGGTACTATCGACTGTTTGATTGCTGCGAACATTTATTTAGAAGTGGCTCGTGAAACGTTAATGGTGGCTTTTATAACACTGTTACGATAAGAAAGGTGCACATTTGAGTAAATCTCAAAGACATTAATAACAGAAACTGATGTAGAAAAACTAGCAGCGGGAAAACAATTTAGTCAACAACGACCTCTGGTTGAAGTGAAAACTTCTTTAGGCGCGTTGAGCACTCAACAAAGATCATGGAACTCGCGTCATCGTCACCGCACGCTTCCCATGATAAATTTCGTGTTGACAGCGCACTCTGTTTTTTTCGTTCTTGTACTGACAGCAACCCACATAAATTCCTGACATTTTCGTTAGATGGCGTTACGTTGTATCAAAGAGTTACTTAGTTTTCACTTCTACCGGCAGTCCCCAAAGACTGCCCGATGTTTTTTTTTTTGTCACCTAATACGGATGCTGCACCCGACAGTGAGCGTTGTAAATTAATTTCCAAGTTCTACCACAATTGTATCGCGTTACAAGCGCAGAATGCAACTCTCAACCCCATATATGGGTACGCGGGGCCGGCTGCCATACCGGGCTGGACATAAATGGCCGGCCGTTACCAAACGCGGTGGCTCGGGACAGTCCGCAGCGAACGGGTTAAGTGACACACACTCGATTTTGAA
The DNA here is from genome assembly GCA_948150665.1 of Conistra vaccinii. Lineage (NCBI taxonomy): Eukaryota > Metazoa > Arthropoda > Insecta > Lepidoptera > Noctuidae > Conistra > Conistra vaccinii. The sequence continues at coordinate 5,115,416 of OX411324.1, forward strand.
ATACGTACCTATAAGAAAGCTTCGTGTTAAATGATAATTAAAAGTAAGGGTCTGTTTGACCGCACACCTTGTAACGTAGGGTTGCTAACGAGATTTTTATTGATGTTAATTTATTCGTTGACTGTCGATTATCGATTTTTGAGTGTGTACTTTATTATGTTGTGTAGTAGTAGCTGTTTAATGAGTTTAAGATAATTTCAGAAAGGCTAAAGTTACTCGTATTTTTGTAATAATCAGTTATAGGAAAACAAATTGCTTCGCATTTTGAGTTCAGTTTCATCTAAGAAACTGAAATTCACTTTATTTCAGACCAGCCCCCTAAAATGTTGAAAAAAATTATCATAATAAAAAAACAGAAGGTAGGTGAAATAATCCATTAGCGATATTCCAGATTTTTTCTTTTTTTCATTAGAATTCATAAGAGACTTAGTTAACAAAGGACGGAGTTAGATTGGAAAAATTTATAACTTGCAAGATTTGCGCAACTCAAGTGGCGCGGTATTTGCATTTTAATTGTAGCTGGGGGTTGGTGCGAGTGTGAGTGGGGAGCGACAAGCGAAAGCGTTTCAGATCGTGAATCAGTATGAAAAACTATGAACGAATGGATTTTTTTTTTTTTATCAAATTTTCATTCGCTGTTTGTTATATTATGTCCTCTCTGAAATCCACGTGGAAGGAGTAAGGACAGAAACTTTGAAGTTCAACTAAAGATCTTTAGCGGGGTACAGACGTTGTTTTATTTAGAATATTACGGGTTTATGAATAATTTGTCACATAACATATCATCACGCCTTTTTTCACCAAAGGGTTGGGCAGAGCAGTACCTATAGTACGACCACATTTCGCCAGTTATGTTTAAGTCCCATGTTGTTGGGGGCGAGCCGAGATTGCCATCAACCGGGCACAATTCCAAACACCAAGCTCCTACTGAGAAATTTCAGATAGAATAACCCAATAACTTTTTCCCCAACCTGGGAATCGAACCCAGGATCTCATGCTCAGCAGTAGCGCTTGCAACCACTAGATCAACGAGGCAGTGAAAATAATATAATTTTATTAATGAAATAATTTGTCGCGGGTTTTAAATCGCTTCCATGCACTATTCATTTATGCGTTTTCTCTTATAAGGAAAAAATACGAAATACCTATCACTTCTGCGGAAAGAGGACTCCGCTATCATTGAGAATTCAGGTTCCATAAAACAGCAAGTAATCTTCGACTATTCATTATAATTTCTGAATTCATGCATATTTTCACCCTCACCGGGAATATGCTCAGCTTTTATTAATTAAGTTCGCGTTTGTTCAGATCGATTTTTTTATTCTGAAATATATTACACCATTTATATTATATATTGATTTTCCAAAAAAATAATACTTCTTATAATATTGAAGAGATATTATTAAGATTTTCCGATGAGATTGATAAGGGTTTTCTAAAACTGCGTTTCACTGAGACGATATCTATGAAAGTAAATTGTTGTTTCCCATGAGAGTGTTTTTTGACACCGTATGTCAAACCCCCGTGCTGTCACTGCAGCCGTCATGTGGCGGCCACTGCTCTTCAAGAAAACCGTTGGTTTAAGGAATCAGAATCATGTCACTCAGTAGATAAAATTTGCTGCTTGGCTCCTAAAACACAGGGTTTTGGCCTAGTGTAGGAGGCAGCAATTCGCCTTTTGATAAGACTCTTTTGTACAATATTCCTATAAGCCTGGTGTACTTATGTATGTTTTTCTAAGTGTAAATTTTTTTTTTTTTTGGACCTAGCTAAATTTTCATATTCGCTTCAATACTCACAATTTATAAGAGCGTTCATTCACGTTTGACAAATGGGATGACATAAACCGCCAAACAAACATAGGAAAATATAAAAAAAACGACAAAAAAACAAAATGGGTATATTTCACCATGATATTTGCTCCTTTGGTTTTTTTATGGGGCTTAAAACATAACTGGCGAAACGTGGGTGTACTATAAGGTACACCTCTGCCTAACCCTTCGCGGATTACAGGCGTGATGTTATTACTTAAAAAAACGTTCACATTTTAGTTGCAATCTGTCAAAAATGTTGGTAAATAGATTGTATTTTTGACAGATTGCGATTGAGATGCGAAAGCGAACGTTCTTAAAAATCACGGTAATTGCCCCACTGGTTTCAGAACAACCACGTTAAAGTTGAATTTTATAGTAAAGCGCTATTTACTAAAGTGTGCATTACTTTGCTTATGTACGTAGAAGTACATAGAACGAAGTCAGCCACCAACCGCTAAGTGTGAGTTGAGTTGGCGAGTCATTTATCTCTGTCGACGTCGCGATGTGGCCTCGGCTTTACATTAGGCTTGTTGATAGCCGTCGGGGTTAAGTGAAACGTCTATCTAGGAGGGTGTGAATTCGTGAAAAACATGTCGGTTACGTTACTCTCAAGCGCAGCTGTAAAGAGGAAGTTTTTGTATGACGTGCGGTGTTGTTGTCACCTGTGCTTATTTGTAGCCGACAGAAATATCGACGGCGACGGTGAGATTCGATATTTTTGTTTTAACATTGTATGGCGTTTGAATGCGATGAGTGGCATCACAGTGCATGAAGTCCATCTAAATAACTTTTCCAAAATGTTACAGTTTATTTTTAAACTTTGTGAGTATTTATTAATGATTTCAAGCCGACTAAACAGTGTTACCATAAGAATAAAAAAATATAAACATAATAAAAACTTTTTACAATAAATAGACAACCGACTTCCAAAAAAACAGTACAAACTTAAAAATAACTTTAATTTCGAAATACGGTTAACAACGGTTCCGGTTTTAAAATTTCTTGTTTTGCCACACACTTTTTGTTGTATTTTTTTTGTAAAAAGTTTTTATTTTTCAATTTTTAGTTGTGATATCTACTCCATACAAATTCGAATACCACTACCTGTTATGTATAACAGTAACAGAATCTTATTATAACATCATCCATATAGACTAAGTAGGAAAATTACGTATTATTGAAGCTAACTCAAAAACTACCGAATCAAAGTTAATTTAATTTATATTATATGGGACACCTCTGAAGTATAACCTACCAAACTAAAAATCGTCAAAATAAATTTATTATTAGCGGATTTTACCTCTGAAATATAACCTACCAAACCAAATAAAAATCGTCAAAATCAATTTATAATTGGCGGAATAATCATTAAAAAAAAACACAGTCGAATTGAGAACCTACTCCTTTTTGAAATCGGTTAAAATCCCAATCCAACACGAGCCTGCAAAATGGCGTAATACGCCTGTGGAAGTAATTTCAAGTCCAAGGCATATAACCTACCTGTTCGTTGGCTACATAGACGACTAAAATAGAAATCTAATAAAGAAATCTTTTCCTAAACTTTTCATATAAAAGTGGAGAAGGATTTTTATTACAACGGAAACGGTAGTTAATTTTAATGTTGCCAGTAATTAACAAATCTTAAGACCCTTGAATATGGGTAGGAGAGGGCTCCACGACTTAATCGCGCCGGCCCTGAGTTTGACGTCAGTGATGAGCTGCAGCGATTTGTCATTTAGCGTGTACGAGTAGGTTTTTAACACATTCGGTTTTTATTATTGAAGATATTATGACTATTGCATGAATTTGTAGGACATTCCTTTATTTAAGAATGAATCAATTGTAGATTATATTAGTTTTTAGTAAAAGCAAAAATTATTGTTCAAAAGATAGTGTCTTTATGAATGATATTGTTTTCTTTTATGCTATTTTGGCCATTGTTTGGTAAAGGAATTAAGCCATTTTAAACCAAAAGCATGATTTTGACTCTCGATATTTTGTTAGTTAGACACCAAGTCTCCTAACCCAAGGAAGATTGAGTGATTAATAACGCTGAATACTATTAGATTGCCTATGCAAACTTCTGTGGCAATATCGCTACCTCTTTCAATCGCACCACACCCTCACAACTGAAAAGACGTTTTTCTTGGATTTTTCGTAGCAAACGAGTGGAGGTAAGGAAAATTAGATATTTTACCTTTCGCCTTAATGAGGAGTTATCAACGTACTCGAGCAGGGTCGAGCACTCGCTCAATATCGAGCAATTACCTTTTATGACCCGCTAGTGCCTAGTAATTGTTATTAAAAAGTTTAAGTAGACAGAAACTGCGGAGCTATGTTGTGAATATTTGAATTTTGGCTGTAATTTTATGCAAGTTGCTGTTTTTATCTTAAGTGTTAATTTAATTTTTTTTTACGCTGAATGTGGACCTTTTATCCGGTCATAATACTTTATTTTTAAGAGAAATTGGATAAAAAATTGGATTTTATCAAAGAAAACGTGAATACCAAACTCCTGGTTATGGTAGCATAATCATTTTCCCACTGCTGGAACACAGGCCTCCTCTTCGAGAGGAACTGGGCTGTAATCTACCACGCGGGCCCAGTGCGCGTTGGTAGATGTCACATGTCTCCGATTTTTTGTTTCTAATGGCTGCTATACACAGTACCGGCGGCATGGCCGCCGGCACTGCCCGCCGGCCTTGCCGCCGGCCATGCCGCCGGCCATGCCGCACAAAGCCGCAGAAACAAACGCAGACAAAATGAAGGAGCAAAAGTCGGAGGCACGTGCCGCGCGGAGCCGGCGGCATGGCCGCCGGCACTGTGTGTAGGAGCCATTAGACATGCCTTTCCTCATGATGTTTTCCTTCACCGTTTTGAGAGCAGTGGTGATGAAATTATTGACACAAAGTAGAGTGGCTGCTTGGATTCGAATCCACTACCTACAAATCGGAAGTCGGGGCCTTTACCACTGTGCCACCACTGCTCTACCTACGGTAAATTCAGATGATCCCAAAGTAGGTGTACAAATTAATCTAAAATTGCTCCTCAAGAGAAACGTCATTATATTAAATATTTATAGTCATTATATTAAATATTTATAGTCATTATATTAAATATTTATAGTCATTAGCAGTGAGCCACTAGGTGTGGCCGTCGGACTGCCAAGCCATAGGTCTCGAGTTCGAACCCAAGGCACGCACCTCTGACTTTTCGGATTCATGTGCGTATTGTATAATTATCACTTGCTTAAAAAACGGTGAAGGAAAACATCCTGAGGAAACCGGCATGCCTGAGAGATATTTATCGACGGCATGTGAAGTCAAGTCAGAGGCCCTTGGGCGGCTTTAAAACTCTGACACCAGGTTAGTCACAAACTACACGAAAAAGAAAGAAAGATTATATTAAATGATGCCCATAAACTTGTTTTTTACAATATGGAATATGGGCGCATATTTTTATGGCATTTTCACCAATCATCCGCACGTTTTAAATTTCAATACTGATCGGCCGCCGAAATATGGATATTTGTATTCAGCCAATCAACTCGTTATTCACACGTTTATTATCCTTAATTTTAAAGCTACAGTATTTTGTAATATTTGCCTGAGAATTATTACTCTCGTATAGCCCTGCATTATTAAAAAGTACGATCACTGATTGACGGCCTAGAATACTCTATCTACCCCAAGGAAAATTCGCGTGAACGTATTTAAACCGAATGAAAAAGATTTAGCAAAGGTGAAGTTATTTAATCTAGCGGAATATCCCCTTATTCACAATATTAGAATATGACGGCACACCGATGAGGGGGAGTTTCGACGTAATCAGCGTCTGATCACGTGTTCCTTTTGAAATCGGCTTATCCTCTACCCACCAAGAACACGAAACGACGAATACTCAACCTTATAGAAAACCACAGAGAGTTCGTTTTCCAATAGAAAAATATCCAGAACCGTAAAATGTTCACCCTGACCGCCCGGACGAAATTCGTCTTCAGCGTTACCTTTGAACAAGTAATTATGGCGGAATTCCTGAATTAATACTGAGATAAGCTGCTTCCGTATTCCTCTCATTTTAAATAGCATAAAAATGAGGCCTCAAACCATTATCGACGCGTATTTCTTTCGTAATTTACGAGTTTCGCTAATCAACGGGAGAGCCAAATTGCGTTTATAATCCCATTTCGTCATCTCTCAAACTGTGGGGTGAAAACCTTTTGTAGGTGTATAAAGTTTGGGTGAATGTTGGAAATCAAATTCTATTCTGAATCGACAGGAGTGAACAACTATGCGTTGTTAAAAATTCACAAGTTTCGCCACACACCGCTGCGGCGTACGTTTGACATGGAAATGTGCAAGCCTACTCGTTGCGATTTCCCGCGGAATTTATTCAAACGCCGAACACCTCCCCTCCCTCGGCCGCACCCTAGACCGCACGCATCTGTCTTCGCATTGATATGCACATTCGATTGTCGACAGTCGCGTGCAACGGACGTGGGTAACACACATCAGCGTTGAATGTTGTTGAATTCTTTTTAAGCGAAATTAATATTTGGTTTCGAGTGGAGCCAAAACGTTTCTCCCTTCTATTTCGTTCTTAGTACCTATAGGTGCTTCATGGGTGATTGCTCACCCCATAAGTAGAAGTAACGTGACAGGTACGCTGTTTAAATAAATTACCTTTCATTAAATTAAATCAGTTCTTATAAAGAACAGGAACATTATCAGTATTGATTCGTATTTTCACTTCAAAGCCCTTCACCCTGATTGATTTAGGGCAATTTATGATGATATCATTTTATAACTAAATCGATTTATCTAAAACTGAGATATTAACATGTCAATTCAAGATGTGTATCAGACGATGACTTGCCGTACCACATGGAGGGAAGAAGTTAAATTAGGGGACGTGGAAAGATAAATGGCGAAAGCTGTCAATATCTACTTTTCATTAATGGTTCAAAAGTGTGTTTGCGTGGAATAAACGATGGCGTTTCTTGTGAAGTCACTGTCTAATGTAAAAGTGAAAAGTTTGGCGTTTTCTTTTACGAACATTTTCTTCAGAATGTTCGCCTTATTAAGTAGCAACTGTTAAGTATTTTCCTTAACAATTCGAAAAGCCTCGACCTTTTGTGGTCAAGGATCTTTGAGTTGTGCTAAGTCACGGGCAACAGTAGCTTGGTTTTAACCGCCATAAAATGTGATAAGTACTTCCTTCCTGTTCTATTTCTCAAAGTACCGCAATAATTATAATAATTTCCCTTTATTAATGGTTTTTTAAATTGGCCCATATTTTTTCAATTACAAGCGAGTAATGTAATAGAGCTGAGTAATGACGCTTTCAGCGTGTCGTTAAAATAATACGTCTTTACTAGTAAGTAAATATATTCATGAGGCGGTACGAATCACGAAAGCGAGCATGTTTGGTAAGCGTTTCAGTGACGGTGCACGGCTGCACACTGTGTCCTTACTGTGTTAATTATGCAGTTATTTAAGTTTAAATGATATGAGTACTTGGTTGTGTGCTGACTAAGAAAAACGCAATTTTCTGCAACTTTCATCATTTTGATGAGATGCGAATTGTAGTCTTTGGGATCGTCTACGAAATACTTTTATTTACTTATTAAAATGTGTCGGCGCCGAACGTTCCGCAGGTGTGCCGCTACACTTACAGACCTTTAGAACCCATGCACTTGTATTCTACACCGCAGTAATTGCCTAAATACAATGCCACACTGAGTCTAAGCGACAAATTAGATAAGACATAATGTTTATTCGTAAAAAATTACAGATAGTTACAGCAACAATCAGTGGGTAGAGAATTAAACAGTGAATTAGGTTTGTTGTAAAAATCTGTACTAACATTTTTAAACCCTGCCTCTCAAACTAGGTTATATATAACCTGTATTTTGAGAAACAGTGTACAGACAGAATTTTTATACACTATACTGTTACAACAATTACTGAACAGTGTCATTCTACCGCATTAATAATTTATGTGATTTTGAAATTATTGTCAAAATACCTGTAAAATTAAGTCTCTGATGCCCGTTTTCACCTTCACTAAGTGACACTTTAATTAATCCCCAAATAAAAGTGCAATGTTGGATTTTCAACTCACAGTGCTAAACCTAGCGTTGAAAATCCAACAGTGCACTTTTATTTAGGAATTTCATTTAAGTGTCACTTATGCCCGTTTTCACCTTCACTAAGTGACACTACAATTAATGAAAGAAAGAAGAAGAAGAAAGAAAATATGTTTATTTGCGGCAAACATGACGCAAAAAAGAAAAAAATTACGAATAAAAACAATTTGGGGGAAAATATGCGTCACATCTACGCAAAACGGCCATCGCTCAGCATAAAGCTGCGACTCCATACGAGACAGAGCCCCAGCGCTGGTTTTCAGCGACAGCCGGCGTTGACGTGATGACGTCAGACCGGTGCAGCATATAGTGAAATAACATACATTATCAGAAATAAAAATAAAAATAAATTATAAAATAAATACATTACTTAGTCCCAAAAGTTTAAATATTATTTAAAATGGCAACATTTCGTTCCGTCAGCGACTCAAGCGCCGCAGATCATAGACTATTATAATTATCTGTGCGCGCAGCTGTCATAAGACTATTTGTTTGTGCGTTTTGAACTTTTGACATATTGAGTTGTAGGTACCGGTTATGTAATAATTATAACATGGCGCATTAAGTAATGAAATGAGTTATGATGTAATGCATAATAACACAGGATGTATTGAGTGCATTGGGTGATTGCGTATGTGTAGTTATGGGATTTTGTAAAACAGTGTTTGTGAAAGTGTTAGAAGGTGTTGATGACAAACTCGGTGACTTGTACGAGATTAAGCATGGTAAGTGCAAAATAATTATATTTATCATCAAGATTATAAGGAATTTTATTGCTATTAGAATAAATGAAATTAGAAATAAATTAAATGAAAATTAGATTGGAGTTAGATGAAATTCAATTGGAGTTATATATATTAGGTCATGGAATTATACCAACTTGACAAGCCATAGTGTGCCAATTGATAAATTAACATGACTCGATTAACATGAATTAAATTAAATATTAACCGTAATTTACAGAGAAACGGTGGCGTTTCAAAGCTTATGGAATGAATGCAGTAGCGAAATGCAGTAGCGAAAACAGACTTAAAGCCCCACAGACAGAAGAGGGAATTCCAAGCAGCCCACGCCCACCCCCAGGAGATCCTACGCCAACGAATGCATGCCATGACCCCTGAGGTACAGTGAACCAACACAAAAATACATTGTTAGGATTGAAGGGTTTGTTCTTGTATCAGTAACTTTTTGTATAGGAATTTAAAGGATTGTATTTTTAATCCCCAAATAAAAGTGCACTGTTGGATTTTCAACTCTCAGCGCTAAACCTAGCGTTGAAAATCCAACAGTGCACTTTTATTTAGGAATTTCATTTAAGTGTCACTTAGTGAAGGTGAAAACGGGCATAATACATCGTGTGAAGAAACTTTAAATATGTAAGCTCCTTAGAATCTAAATTACTTACGTTCGCATGAAACGGCAAGTTAAATAATGTTTTGTAAAATATTAAACTTACTGTACTTAAAGTTAAATATGTTATTACGTTGGCAAAGAATTATTTATAAGAGAAAACGTATTATTACAGTGAGACACGTTTTAATTTTATCTCACGCCATACTTTACCGTGTGTAACTTGAGATGAACTCCGATACGTATTTTCGACCCTACTCATTAGAATTTAAGGTCGCTTGTGCTTAATTTTCATTAAATACCACAAAACACTGTGCAAATAGCTGGAAACATCTTTAGAAAGCGCCGCAGTGGCGTGTAGGGTAAACGTACCAATTATAGCGCGAGAGACGGCGTTCCTAAATCCCGCTGCTGGTTTATACCTCTTAATTCCTCGTTTTAAATAACAAAAGGCTGTTACTAGCGTTTTTCAGTGCCAGGCACAGGGTAGCACACCCTCGCACCCTCTTAGCCGATCTAATAGGTTAGGTGGCCGTTTGATATGAATGCAGAGGTTAAAAGGGTTTCTTTTTTTATAGATAAGATTTCCACTTTCAGGTTTATTGCCATATTTATAGTTTTTGTTGGTAAATGTGAATTTATTTCAGTTTTTGTTGCGTTCAATTTGGAGGTTCATAAATAATTTTAAGTTTTATATTTTGTAGCTTTAAATTTTTAAGTGGCTCTTGTAAATGAAGAGAGCCAAGTAATTTGTTTTACATGCAATATCTCGGAGCTTTTAAAAGTATCTTTCGGTTGACTGTGTCGTCTATTCTAGTATTGAAATCAATTTGATTTATTTTTACGACTCAACTAAAAACATGTTTTCTTAAAAGCAGATCTTTATTTTATCTTATTTCTTTTATAATTTTTTATGAACTTTATTTGACAAATATACTCAAGAATTGTAATGAGAGCCCATATTTTATGAAAACTTATTGAAATATATTTCTACTTATATGTATTGACGACAATTTGAGAAAATTTAATCAAAAGGAGCATGGCAAAATTTTACGTTCTGCGGCTTTTTTATTTTTAATATGTTGAGTTTACGTATGTAGGTATGAGAGAAAGTCATACTTGCTATAGCCATCTTGTAACGTACCTATGGTAAGCCCTTTCAGTTGCGGTGACCAATGCGATCGGCAGGTAACTGGAGTAATTGCAGCACTAATTATACACTGTATAATCGATAGGTTGTGCATACACTAGGATGTACTTGTTAGATATGTAGTTGTGTATACAGAGGCGTTTTAGCTATTGGCTTGTAGCTATAATAAGAATTTCGAGAGATACGTCAAAAACGTAAACTCCATTAATGTGCGTCAAACAGTCTTTACACTCGACATTGGCATCTCTGCTTTGCCCCACGAGAAAACATTCGTGAAATTATGTTATCTTAAGTACTTTTTTTACCTAAGCCGTTATGAAAAAACTACCCGGCAAAGCGCAGTCAAAATAGATGCTGTCTCCTTTACAATAAAGCGCTTAAAACAACTGGATGAAGCGGACGAATCTAGAAAATATAAAGACAGGACAGTTGGCGCTCGTTTATCTTAACTAGCCTTATAAGGCAAGTTGGCACAAGATTCTATACAGATCTGGGGAAATAATGGCGCATATCAAGTTCCTACTAACATAAGTAGTATTTCAATTGAAATAGCTGACAATGGTGCCGATTCTCTTGTACACCGAACTAAACTAACTAAACTACGACTAAAATACCTTACTTTTGGCTATGAGAATCTAAAAGCTATTCTGCGGAAAAATATCTCTAAATTAAAAAATAATTTTGACACATCTAAAATTGAAGTTGACAGTTACGTCGCGACCGACGTGGTACTTGTTTGCTCTACCCCGTGAATTTTTTTAGAGCCAGAGGCGCGCGGAGGGGGCGCCTTGACGTATTTTGTATGGAATTTTAAACTTTTTTTATGGAAAATATGAAAAAATATTACCTGTGCGTAGGGGCATATGGGTTTACGGGTGGCAGAGGGGGTTGAAATTTCCATTATTTTTGCGCTAGAACGCACCGTTTTCGAGATATAAGCAAAAAAAAAAAAAAGATAAAGTTTTTGCAGCTGAAGTGTGTGAATTTTAGTTCATGCCAACTAATTTTATTCCACTCCTTTTTAATCGCGTTTAAAAATAGACTGATTTAGTTGGATAATCTAAATTTTTAGGTCAAAAACGTCAAATTCAGAATAGCAAAATTGCCATTTTCACTAAACTAATATCTCAGTGCAATCTTAGTGCTGTCAAACTAAAATATAGTTAAGTTGTGTCACTTTAGACTATTTCAGAATGGGAAATGCTCGTTTGACAGGACTAAACTAAATTTTAGTGATTTTTAGTCTAGTTTAGAGGCATTTGTGACAAGAGAATCGGCACCAATATAGTTGAAATATGTGAGGTGTAGGGCTGGGAGCAACGATTAAGGGGTTTATTTATAAAGTTCGCTTAAAGTTAATTGACGTTCAAACGTCAAAAATGTATGGTTAAACAGTCGCTAATCATTACTTAACTTTAAGTAACGTTTATAAATAAACCCGATAATTTATAGCTACGAGTTGCTAGCGACTGTGTTTTAGAGTTATTCTAACTTTGCTTTGAATGTTACATTTTAGTTCAACCAGTACCTAATGTTTACATATTTGAAATTGTGTATATATTGGATAGATTAATATCGGTACTGATTTATTTGTTCTAATAAAATTGAAACGTAATATCAATGACAGATATCACGACGAAATTAACTGTCAACGAGGCGTTTTGGAGTCTTTCTCTGAGAAAAAAAGTCGCTGGTGACACACGGACAGACAGACGGACAAGAGAGTGATCTTCAGGGTTCCTTTTTTACCTTTTGAGGTACGGAACCCTAATTAAGATCATGTTTGGATCGGAATTTCGCTATCAACATAAGATAAATGTTACTCAAATCAGAAGAGAATGAGAAAAGTTTAAAACACTCACCAAAATTGATAGTTAGAAGGTTACCTAGCGTGACCGACTGTCCAGAGTATGGATGCCGCTAAACGTCGGAAACCACTCTGTTGGATTTTCAACTTTCGCCGCCAATCCGAGCGTTCAAAATCCAACAGTGCGGTTTTATTTAGGCATTAATTTAGGTATCTCTCAGTGTTACTGAAAACATAAGGACGACAGTACGACTTAAGGTGCCTAGATTTATTGGATCCCAAATGAAGTCACATACATGAGATATTGAAAATTATAGACGAAATTATGTCCACTCCAATTCACTTCAGAAAAGATGGAAGCTAGGTTTAGTAATCTACTATATCAAAGTGAACAGCAGGCCGATATCCACAAGCAATTATGGGTCGGTGCTTTGTTCAATTTGACTTATTAGTGCGGCCCATGCATCCGTAATTGGAATTATTGGCTAGAGGCCGACGTCCTTTACACTACAATGGACGTCTTGTAATCTGTTTGCAGTAATCTTGTGAGGACTATGATAGACGGTCGTCTGAGGATATGGGATGCTAAGATTTTCTTCTTATGACGTTAGTAGAATGAGGTCTGTGTTTACAAGACGCTGGTTACGAACTACGAAGTCTGTATTTATAAAGGAGCAGTGGTGGCCCAGTTTTAACGGCCGCGACTTACGAGTTGTAGGTTGGAAGTTCGAACCCAGACAAACACTTTACTTTGTGTAAATTATTTCCTCACCACTCTGCTCTCAAAACGGCGAAGGAAAACATCGTGAGGTAAGCATGTCCTGGAACTAAAAATTCGAAGACATATGACTTCTACCAACCCGCACTGGGCCGGCGTGGTGGATTACGGCCCACTCTCTCTCACCGAGCCTGTGTCCCAGCAGTATTTATATTTATTAGTTTCTGTATTTTGAAGAGCTCGTGGCTAAGTATTAACAGCCACACAGGTCGATCCATCAGGTTAAGCTACGCTTGCCCGGCTTGGTCCGTGGATGCGTGACCATTTTTACATACCGAGACTCCTTCATGCCTCGGAAAACACGTTAAGCTGTTGGTCCCGGCTGTCATGCGTAGGTCTTTGACAGTCGTTACTGGTCATCAGAAAGCCTGACAACCCGTCTTACCAAGGGGTATAGTATTACCCAGTTTTACTGGGTTGTGGAAGTCAGATAGGCAATCGCTCCATGTAAAATATTGGTATTCAGCTGCATCCGATTAGACTGGAAGCTGACCCCAACATAGTTGGGTAAAGACAAAGCAGGTAATAAGGTTTTTAAAGATTTGATAAAAAGGCATTAGAGTAATTTTAATTGAAGTGCTAAATCGAATCCACGTGGCCGTTCCAAAAGATACTGTTGACGCAATATATAACTCTTTGTGGATGATAAATTGGAAATCTTTAACAATTTACAGCAGCTTGAATTTCGGCCTTAGCAATACGTCAGGCAAAGCCGCAGAAAAAACTCATTACCCTGACAATTGCAAGTTAACTGGTGCAACAGTGAAACTATAGCGGCACTGCAGCGTCGGACGACACAGCTTAGTACCGTACACAACAAAGCCACAACAGCCACCCGTGCGAGCGACGAGCCGCCCATTCATTGTATGCATCTAATCACGACCTAATTCACCCAGAGATTGTATGCTGAAAAATATGCAATCCTGGTACCAGTGCCGCGATGAATTACCACATCACTATACAATTAGTAACTAGATTTCATAAGGATGGACAGCTACGTCTGTCTACGTTCTAATAACATCGTGCGGCCATCATAGATTGTATGCTGAAAAATATGCGATCCTGGTACCAGCACCGCGCTGAATTACTACATCACTGCCTACAATTAGTAACTAGATTTGATAAGGATGGACAGCTACGTCTGTCTACGTTCTAATAACATCGTGCGGCCATCACTAATGTGATAATTATAGCCTCCCTCAAATTATGTAAGGTAATTTCGTATGGTAATATAATTGTAGCCTTCAGCTATCAGGCTGCTACCAAGAAATAACTACCTATACAGACGGATTCCACGTACCCTATTCACATACATATCACGTTGAAGCGACTCAATAAACCTACCTATTTGAAAAATCATTTCTGTAAAGAATCGCGCAAACAATACAGAATAGTGTTGCGGCATATATCGTATTGTAACTTATCGATCTGTCGATGCATTATTGAGCAGACAAGCGGGAACTCTAGTCGATACCACGTTACGAACAACTCCTATTTACCTGGAGCCGTTCTATTTCTGAACGCGAACATTGTTTATGGAATCCATAATGCACGTTGGTGCGGTCGAATGACATTTCACAAAGAACAATCACTATTTCGCCATTTTCAAAATTTATTTGTCATGTAATGTGTGGACGTTGCAATTTTGTTGGCTTTCTCTGGAATGTTCAATAATTTATTTACAACATTTTTTTTAAAGAAAGTTGTTTGTTACTTTTTAATATCTGGATTTGAAAACTAATTGGTATTACTGAATTGTAATTTCCTTTCACAAGGAGATCATTGTTAAATAAAACTGAAGTATTTTTATAAAATGCTAGTTCAAAGCGTTCCACTTCGTTATTATAAAACAAGAATTCTAAATTCATTACGTTATTTTCAGACTATTATGAGACGAACGTGACTAAGAGTCGTGAAATATTTAGAGAAATATAAAGAATCTCATTAATTCAAGATTACGTCGTTCAATTAAACAAAAATACGTCTCGGTATAATCAAGGTTTGTTTTAAATAGAGCCTCATATTATGAGCAGCTAAAGTACTAAAGACAATAATAATAAAAGCCTCGTTGAAATTGAAACGGCAATAATTCATAAGTAGGTTGATGGCCCATTGTCTACGAGTACCGTATTAACTCATATCCATTGACATTCACTTAAGCAGTACATTTTATGTTCCATTTTATTCTTATATCGGCCTGGATACAAAGCTTAATAGCACTTCAATATTGTGTTGTAACCGGGGCGTTTATAATAGGAGCGATGGTAGACAGTTATTACATTCTTGAATAATAGGAGAAACTTTGCAAACTAAACTTAGTGAAGTATCACGAGGAATCTCATTATACAACGAGTTGATTTATTTATTAACGATGTTATTTTGCCATATTTCATGCATCCTTTCATGCATATTTTCTATACCCAGTAGTTTCGATGTATGCAATTATGCACCTGCCATGCGTCCCGCAATGGCTGTTATTTTTTTGTATTTTCACAATAATTTATACGTAATTTTTTTTTATCTTAAAAGTATATAGAAAGTCTTAATTAACTTTTAATAATATTTTTAAAGTAATTATAAACATATCATTAAGGCCATTACTTAACAAGGTATTCTGCTATTACGATAATAATTCTGTGAATCATGGCAACCACGAAAGTAAGATCGTCTGAATTTGCAAAAGATATTGAAATGTTTATTTCATGGAATATCATAAACTAAGTTCATAGCTGTTCTACCAACGAATTAAAATTATAGAAGTTTTATTTAATAAGATTATGGTATAACAAGAAAGCAAAAACGTAATAAAAATAAGAGAAAATGAGATTTTCTGCTTCTAAAAATCTTCTAGATGAAGTTAAGTGTAGCCTGTTTTTTTTTTTGTGAAATGATCGATATAAATTACTGGAAAAGTAGGTATTACATTTTTGCACTGGCATGATAATAAATATGGAGTTAAGTTGATAATAAATCTAGAATCATCGTTCTAGTCGCTCTTTTATTAAAATAACGGTCAAGTATGTAATGTACAGAGTATTTCATGTGAACTAATAAAAAAATGCTCCATTAGTAGGAATTTTCCGAACGCTTTCAAGTCCCGATTGCTTCGACATATCGCCGCTCTAAATCTCACATTTCCACAAAATAATGACTTCATCAGTACGAGTACCAATCGATTTCTGTAATGCACGCTCCATCGCCCGGCGTTTGATTCATACATTATGCTGTAACAGAGAGCATTCAAATTGCTGTTCAACAACGAAACCGCAACGTCACGTGTCAGAGCCAATTCACAGGACAGATCAAAGGCATCGAGAGGAGTCAGAAAATTCTATCGATGTTTCAAACACAGGGTCATCACTATCGATACGGTTTCGTGTCAGAATTTCGCGAATGCATTACGGCCTTTTGTGGAAGTGGGCCAGTCGGTAGTGCTGTTGCAATTATCGAATGGGTGCGACTGTACTGATGCCTCCGTCGTTCTTTGAGCCGTGCTCGACTGTACTATCTGACTGACTTATATCCTTTATTTTCTGCGCGAAAGTACCGCGCTGGATTTAAAGAGATTTGGTTTCACGTTTCGACACTTACCGAGAATTGGGGATGATTGTATTTTCGTGTTTTTGGAATTTTATTGCTCTAAGGGATTTTTTTAAATATCTCAGAAATCAGTGCGCGTTGCAATTAATCTTATTTAAGAGGCCAATGAAGAAATATCTTGCATTAAACACACTGACATTCTAATTTGGCATTTTCATTCGCAAAAAATATTAAAATAAACTCAAAAACCTTTTGCGCCAATTTTATTACGAACACCTTACGTTTCGGCGAAACTTTGTAGCATGTAAATACAACTCAAATTACGTTCTCATTCAAAAGTAGATTTTTTTCGTCGCACGAGGCGTCTAATTTACAATATAAATAATCACGAGCAATCGCGTTGAATCCGAGCTATTTACCTTTGAAATGTTCGCGGGGCGACAAAGGTGGCTTAACGAGCCACCGAGAAACGGCGGCTTCGAATTATAAAAGTTTCAGTAGAAATAAAACGGAAAGTGTTCGCGAGGGGGCGCCACTAGATGCGGGCGTGCCGCAGACAGTCACTGTACAGTTTAAATAAATTGTGATTTACAGGGGGACGAGGTGTGGTGCATTTACCTTACGGATTGACGGACTTTTTTTTTTAAAGAATGTAATTTTACTATTTTTATTATTGTGTCGAGACATCTGGATGTGATGCGTCGTCGTATTCTTTATACAATGAGGCATGTGTGTATGTTATTGTATTTTATTCCCTTTGTCGATCTATGCCTTGTGGGACAGTGAACTTCGATATAAAATCCGCAACGTGTCGCAGCACTATTTAACCGTTCAAATAGTGAGGAAAATTGGCTCAGTTTTTAAATAGATTTTATAATTTCTAAAGTTTTTAATTCAGAAGCAGATTATCATCTAGCCTTGTATTAAAGTCGTTACGTAACATTTTGAATATAACTATCAAAGTTTTGTTTCAATATTATACCGAGGTCCTAATCTAAAATGTAAAAGCTAGCAAATAGTGGAAAGCAGAGTAATAGGTATTTAAAGCTTAACCAAAGTTTGGAGTGAGCATAACTAAGTTACTACAAGTTTGACTCTAAAGGAAGATTTCCATCAAACGGCTCGCATCGCATCGGATCGGAATGGATTTTGCAATCTTTAAACGATATTAAATCGTGTACACAGTATTTAAAGTCTATATTACCAAGCCGCGCACAGCAACTTGCACGCGGGCGTCTTCAGCAACACGCGATCGTATGCTGCGAAGTGTGCTCGGCTCCGTTCGCCTGTCGTCGTATCCGATCGGATCCTTTCGGCTTTCGCTTCTTTCAAAACGGTAGGAATTAAACTATTTGACTAGGCGCATAAACGGATACGTTCGCAAGCGACGGTACGGAGCCGATCGTATGCGTCGACATCCTGCCGGACGCGATCGGCTGTCGCCGCATCCGTTCCTATGCTTTTCGATTCGATGCGATGCGAGCCATTTGGTGGAAATCATCCTTTAGTGTACCGGGAATTCTTTATAAAAGGTTTAGGTACTTATTAAGTTTTTAGCCTCACTGTGTGGGCTAGATACGTATAGCCGGTTAGGACAGACCAGACAATTAGACTACTAGACCCGATTGCACCAAAACTCCCTAAATCCGTTTAATGATACAGATAGTGCACCAAACTACCTAGCATATTCAGCCTATAACGTTCCTGTTGTTGGGACACAAGCATCGTCTCTGTTTGGGGGACCATAACCCCCCCCTTGCACACCCAGTGCGGGATGTCACATTTCTTAGATTTGTTGGTTCTAGGACATACCCATTTTCTCACGAGGTTTTCCGTCCCCGTTTAAACCGCCACCTAAATTTCGTAAACTTATAATAATTTAATTTTAATAATAACAACAGCCTTGAACGCACAAATTAAATTAAATTAAATATAAATTTTAACCCTGTACAGCAAATTACACTGTTGAGAATTTCGTTCTATAAAATCTTTGATGATTAAATATTTATAAGATCAATTTCGGACGAAAATCATGATGTTTTCCATTAACTTATCCTAACTAATATTATAAATGCGAAAGTGAGTCTGTTTGTCACGCTAAAATGGCTGAACAGATTTGGATGAAATTTGACACATGGGTAGACCATGACCTGGATTAGGACAAAGGATACTTTTTATCCCGATATTCCCACGGGATCGAGACTTATGCGAGTGAAAACGCGGGGCGCAGCTAGTTTCATTATAAGTATGACGGTACAAGGATCTTTTGGCGGGTGGCCAAAATCGGAACTATAACGCCACCACCTTAACACACACCTTATACATAATTTTCTAGAAAAATAGCTTCTGGTTAACTGTATCAATACAATAGGCACTATCGTGGCTACTGATGGTTGTAAAAACGGGACTATAAAAAAAAAATCGGTGTAGGTACGTATACCGACATAAAAAAAAAAACTGGTCGAATGCATAACCTCCTCCTTTTTTGAAGTCGGTTAAATTGGTACAAAGACGACAGGCCCTACCACAAACAAGAGTATAGTTCTAAGTATAATGTCGTAATCGTGTCGCTATCGACAAACGTAAGTTTAAATGCCAACAGCGCTGTACGAGCGTATTTGAAACTAAGAAATAGGACAAATGCAAGAGAACGGTTAACAAAAAACATGCTATTCTAAAAGGTATGCTCTATCTCAAATCAATCAAAGTATTATTTTAACGAAGTGTATAGAGTGCCGCGAGTTTCTTGTGGCACTCTGGTGTCACTGCCTCGGCCCGGCTAGGGTGCCGTGAGCGTTGCATTGTCACTGTCACTTGTTATTTAGGTTAGGTTAGGCTAGAACTGTGACCACACAACGCACGAGCCGAGCGAGCGTAGCGAGCGGTGCCGCGGCAGCGGCCGGCGAAGTGCCAGGGTCCGTTTAGGCACAAGAGAATGTAATGTTTGGGAATATGGTGTTTTACAGTGATCTAACCTCGACAATCAAACAAAATACCAAGTGACGTGACTTAGTGACAGTGAAAATGACAATCCAATGCTTGCGGCACTTGAGCCGGGCCGAGGCGGTGTTACTAGGGTGCCTGTAGTGGCACTTTATCCGATAGGGATAGAGTGCCAATGGTGGCACTCTATACACTGCCTTATTTTAATTCAAATAAACCTACATGGGCACTTATGAAACGTCAGAACCTGGAAGCACGGTTCTAATTGGTGGTTTCCTATTGGAGATGAAACGGCAAGAAACTACACGGTAATTTTTTTTTAACAATTGTTTTTACAATATTTCTAAATTACAGTGTTAATAAATAAGGGAGGACAGTGTAGGCCTGTCAACAAGTACAAGGTACTTAAAAAAATTGAAAATTGCAAGCATGAAACCGTTTTGTCAAAGTAGGTTTTAAAGAGGCTCACACACCAGTGGCTGGTCGGACCATAATGATATTTTCCCATAAATGTATAATAGCTGTTCATTCTGTTCATTACAACGAACGCAGCGCGCTATATAATCATATAGCTATGTTATTGTAGCGTTCATAAACAGCGTCATCGCTGTTACGTGGCGTGAGGTATTGTTTGTCGTTGATATATGTAATTAATATGCGTTTGAGTCTGTGGCCGCCTCATTGATGTTGTGGTTGCAAGCTGCTTACTGTGAAGTGTTGTGCTTGATTTTCGCGTCAGTGAATGTAAGCAAACTCTGTTAAGAGCTGGTCTTCCAATAATGATGACGAAACGAGAATATCAATTTATATAAATAAAATTAAAACTCTGTCCGTTGGTAAGCGCATTACTTGAGACCGGAAAAATAGTACCGATTTGGCTATTTTTAGGATCCCTCCCCCCCCTTAGGATCACTCCTCCCTCCCTTATTGGATCACTTCGTTGTCCGTCCGTCACTCTGTCAAGACCAATTTTCTCAAGAACATGTGGAGGTGTCAAGTTGAAATTAATACCAAATACGAAGATTTATGTATCTTTTAGGGTTCTAAAAAAATCAAGCTTCTAAGTCAACGCAATAAAAAAATACGGCCATTTATGTGACATAATTTTGATGCTCGCAAATAAATAAAAACCTACGGGGTACTTCCCGTTGAACTAGAATCATGTAATTTGGCAGGAAGCAATGTCTCACAGCACTAGTAAAGGAAAAGTCCAAAAATGGATAATTTTTAGTTTCATCACATAATTATTTTTTTTTGCTACTGCTGAACGTCCTTTGTCTATGACATTTAAGTATAAAATATTTAACTTCTGTCGAGTCAGAATTCATTTGTTTATTTTTATGCTGACGAGTCGTGAATTCTTGTGTGGAGCAAAACTTTGGTAACCAATCGGAACAGTGACATGTCACCCGACAGGAAGTCGTCAAAAAACGTTTTAGAGTTCTTAAGTTTCATGAGGTTTTGTTTCATGAATCATTTGAAAATTTCCTTGCCCAGCACCTTAATGTCTAGAATTCAGAAAAATAATGTTTACGTGGAAATAACCCGCAGAAAAACCCACGAACACACAGATCCAAACTCCATTAAAAACCCTACCCCAATACTTTTAACTGCACATTACAATTTAAATCAGTATCTATTTGTTGAGAATATATAAGACAGTATAGCAATGTTAAGATATAAAGGGGAGCGTCTGCGAGTGTCGTTCCGGGCCCGCAAACTTCTACAGTAAACATGGGTAGGGATGTGCCATCTTAAATATAGATACGCGATTATGTTATCGATGGAGCGAACGGAATAAGTTGTGGGTGGAAGTTATGTTTAGGCTGTTTCTTTCAATAAAATTGTTGGCAAAATGTAGTAGAATTTTGTGATATAAAGGTTGGGATTGGTACGTGATGCGAAGATCTTTGAATGGGTTTTTTTTATATTGTGACACATAGGTAGGTTGTCGGTTTGTCTGTGCTGTCAGTCTTACCAAGGGGTATCGTTTTACCTAGTAACTGGATTGTGGAGGTCAGATAGGCAGTCGCTCCATGTAAAATACTGATCTTCAGCTTCAACCGGTTAGACTGGAAGCCGACTCCAATATAATTGGGTAGGTTCCTAACTAATATAATAAATGCGAAAGTGAGTTGTTTGTTTGTTACGTTGCTGTCACTCAAAATGGTTGAACGGATTTGGATGCAATTTGGCACACAGGTAGACCATAACCTGGAATAAGACATAGGATTTTTTTCTGGTAGTACGTTCCCGTAGGATAATATCCGAAATGTACGCGGGCGAAGCCACTGGAAAAAGCTAGTACTACATAAAATATGATAAAATTGTTCCCTAAAATAAAAATTACTTAATACAAATAATAATTGAAAACGTTATACAGACGCTGTATAAACGTTTCATAAATTAATACCTATTTGTAAACACGGGCGCCCTTGAACTTTATTATAAACGAGCTGTTAATCACCACTTCCAGACAGAGTAGGTAACATAAAAGTAGTAGTAACATGAAAATGAAAATGACAATGTGTGAAAAGAATTGCGTAGGTGTTGGCGTAGAGTACACGTTCTTGTTCCCGTTTTGTCAAGATAACAAATGCCATGAGAAAAATAAAAACATAAATAAATCTGTGTTGTGTTATCTCTGTCAGGCAAGGAATTTATTGATTTTTTCGTAGAGAATTCTAATAAATTTGTCTGTCCATAGTCGTGGTACCACATCACTATGCCAGTTGAGTTGTGCCATTCAATCGCTACGTCATTTTGCTGAGCCTTGCCGAGCGCGCTTTTACTTAGGATTACGTATTGTTTGCTATCAACTTAATTTCTATTTCTATTGATAGAGCATTCTCGTAATTGAATTCGCTGTCTCGCTCTCTTTTCTAGAACTTTGATCCGAGTTCTTAGAACATTGATTTGGTAGATTAACTTTTAACATAATCGAATGTTGAGTTAATTAATTGCGTGGGGTAAGATTCCAATTTAGATTAAATTGTCGTGTGGTAGTTTTGGTTGAAAATTATTTTGATGTTGAAACTAGATGATAAATCGTAGGGCAAAGATTAGAGAAACACGATACAGCTTATATA
This sequence comes from Conistra vaccinii, assembly GCA_948150665.1. Taxonomy (NCBI): domain Eukaryota; kingdom Metazoa; phylum Arthropoda; class Insecta; order Lepidoptera; family Noctuidae; genus Conistra; species Conistra vaccinii. The sequence goes on from OX411324.1 coordinate 5,138,035, forward strand.
ATGTTTTGATTTAAAGATATTTAGTCCATTTCAAAGGTACAGCGGTAAATAGTTTGTAGGGACACGACGACTCTAGATGAGGCTAATAGGCGTATCAAATTATCCCTTCAATCCTATGACATCGAGACAAAGACCCGCATTTCATTCTAAGAAGGGCATTGTAGCAACAAGGGAGAGAGGTCAACATTGGCCTTGCTGTTGGCGAACCAAGCACCCCTCCACGATATGAACACAGGCTGTTACAACCAGCTTAGGCTCTAAATAAGGGACGGTTGAGACAGACGCGCGAAGCAACATACCCAACAATCTCACCTCGTAGTTAGCACGACTGAATGACTAAACAGGGTGTCCATATTTAATCTGCGCGCCGCGGTCGTATCGGTTTAATGTGCGGCGAATGCATGCATAATTCAGAGCGCACCGAGCAACTTGGCATGGTGTGTTCCGCGGCATAATGCGATGTCTGAGTTACGCTTCCACGCCGCAAATGTTGGCGCCAACATGCTGTAATTTTCGGGTGAAGACGATTGTTGGTTGCTTTGCCCAGTATTGGTCCAATTCGAGTTGAGATGTTTGACAGCTGAACAATTTTTAAACAGACGGGCAATGTAGATGCAAATATTTTGCATGGGTGGTGTTATTACGAACGTTAAACATGATATTGGTATTAAAATATTTCTGGGTTATGCTGGGATTACAGTCATTTCGCTCCATCATTTTAACTGCTTGAGTGGGACGATACTCAACTTTAATAATAACCTCCAACGAAGTACCCATGGCAAAATTACCTTCACAAATGATTTCTGGAAACTGAAGCCACTTCACTTTCACTATCCCAGACAGGGCACGATCTATCAAAGCAAACAATTTCAAAGATACGTGGATTCAAGTTTTTTCTTTAGCAATCGACTCATGTCCCTGGGTAGCGATAAATCGTGGTCATATTGTCCGTTCGCGTTTTTTCGCCATCCCCTATTCACCTGCGAGCCACGTATTTAATCTGGCTGTACTTCGCTTTGGCATGCATCCGCTCTCTTGAGGATTCAAAGTTTAGGGCCCTATAAGAATACGTTCGGTTTATGGCCGCTTTGCTTGGATGATTTTTGAGCACAATTGCTTAGTTGGAGTCAATGATATTATAAGTAATAAGTGGTAGATAGGTTATACGCGCTCCACAAGTGACACGTCAAAACTTGGGTAATTAGCCAAGGGTTTTTCGTCTTGTCTCTTTTTCGCTCCTGATAACTACGACATGCTGTCCTACTTCCAAGTGTCTTCTAAGAATGTGACGTGGTGCTGTTTTTTGAAGATCGAATGTTGGGTAGCTAACCTATCTACCCCTTTTTTTAACTTATAACATCATTGGTTAGTCCTTGGAGTAGAATTTCTGCACAATCTTGAACCTACACAAGGTTCAATGGTTAGGTGTGTGTGATTTTCATTGGTTAGGTATGTTTTTGTGAAGGACAGGCAAAACAGTTTTCGTTATTTCCGATGAACAACTTCAACTTCAAATGAATTAACAGAGCAATAAGAGGGAATCGAAGTCATGTCCTCTCGCTTGCCTGTCCGACACCGAACTCGTTAGGCAGTTGCTGCGTTACCTTTAACACTTTACAACTCAATTTTATAAACAAAATAAAATCGTCGGTAGGTCAATTTTATTCATATCGTTTTTACGAATATAATTCCCGACGTGAAATCTCGAGGGTAATATTGTGAATAACGTAGTAAAATATTGAAAATGTTTCTTTTATTCAGTAATTCCTTCGAGCTTCCACTGACCTGTAAAACATGGTTATCCTTATTTTAATTTAGGCTTGTTTACGGTATAATTGTAAAAGCGTTCTGTTAAATTAAAGCTTGCAATTTATCAATTTATTCAGTGCAACATTACCAAACTCATAGTTACATACATACCATAACATCACGCTTGTATTCCCCAAAGGGTTAGGCAGAGGTGCACCTATAGTACACCCACATTTCGCCAGTTATGTTTGAGTCCCATGTAATAGGGGACGAGCCTATTGCTATTAGCCGGGCACTAATCTAGACTCCGTGCTGCTACTGAGAAATTCCAGATAGAAAAACCCAATAACACTTTGCCCGACCCGGGAACCGAACCCAGGACCTCATGCTAAGCTGTAGCGTTTGCAACCACTAGACCAATGAGGCAGTCGAAACTCATAGCTACACCGTGTCAAAACGTAGCACTCAGGTACATTTACATTGTTTAACAAACCGCTAAAATTTATAAATATGGCAACCATTGTCAGCATTAAAATAATTGTCGCACACCCCTTTAACAACGTCGCGTTATTTGTGTTTAATTCTGTACACATTAACGAAATGAACATCGTTGTTCGCACAGTCCTAACTCAATTTATATAATGAATGCCATACATTACCCGTTTTCTGTTAACAATTCGCTATGAGCACTCCACTTGCAAAGTTTGTCTACGTTGTGTCAACAACTGCTGAGGTGGCATTCGCTGCTCTGACACCGCGGCGCGCGGACGTCTCATATTTATTTTATTAATAAATATGTTAATACCGAGGTAAGTAGCGTCGCGTGCATTATTCATCGGAACGGTGGCTCAGTTGACACAGCAACGGATAGTCATGCAAATTCAATCCGCCGAGATGCGGCCAAAAATTATCATAATTGTGACGTTTTTGTTTCTATACCTGCGCTCAGCTCGGGAAGTTTAATCTGAAGTTTGCCCGACACTTTTAGTTTTGTATAACGCCGTCATCACATCCCCATTTGCAATTCAGATGGTCGGAAAAGGCGGACGCGGGCCGGATCCGTTTCGCCTCAACTTCTGCCGCGCACTGCGGGGGATTTGTTTGAAAAATACGCAGGTCCCCGGTTGAGGGAACTCTTTTTCGTCTTTGTACACTGCTTTTCAGCGTAACGACAAATTGAATAATGTTGTAAACGTAGGAGCGAGTTTTCGAAACTTTGCTTTGCTGATAAGAAAGTGGATGTCGGATTTTCTTAATTCTTTTTTGTCGGACAGTGGGTCGGGTCGGCTGATGATCAGCCGGCCCGACCCACTGTCCGGCAACCGTTTCGGGAAGGTCGTGTTTAGTAGACAAAGCTGAATAGCGTTGGAACCTTAATGCATGTAATATCAACTCTGATTAACTGGGGTGACGTCAGACAAAGGACGGACATCATAATCTATCTGTGAGATGTATTTAAGTGAAACCAGAGCAGGGCAACACTGCGAGGAGGCTTAGTTTAAGCGCCGTAAATAACTAGCTTTATTCGCTCTGACGCAGGACGGCTGTGTAAACTGAAGTTATTAAACGTAATAATGTTCTGGACGGTGATCTTTAGAGAGCCATAAAAGCATAAATTGGGTTGTTCGCTATGTTCATTAACTTGAAATCGTTAAAATCTGTTTCATTTTCTTATAGAAATATAATGGCTTACCAATATCCATCACAGATGACAGCAATTTCAAAGAAAATCATTGAACCTTGTAGGAGAAACAACAAGTAGTCTAAAAATAAATTTTATGAATGATATTTTCAAACAATAATCTAATTTTAGAGTTCCTTCAAGCTTTTTCAGCCCACTCTGCTAATACAATTATTTAAAGACTATTTGTAATACCTCGCAAATGAACGTCAAACATAATAAACAGTCTTTAAATCTAGTAATACCCGGTCGTAACCGGATATAACCGGTTTTATTGCGCCTAGATTGGAAGTCAAACGTTTACAGATATTATGTGAGTTTTTATAGTGTCATCATCCTGTAAATACCTACAGGGTGTTAAACTTGGCCCTTGAATCGTAAACGTAGGGTGTCGGATCGCTTTTAAGCCTACCGATCAGACTTTATGTCGCAACGAAGTGTCGTTTCGGATTTATTACACGATGTGAGCCTGTTAAGTGGGTTGTAAAGTTTTATGGAAAAGAAAATTTTACATAATAAGCTTTGTAGTGGACAATGATTTGCGAATGGTATTTAAAGTGTACATTTTATAGAGTTACTTATTAGAGATTTTACAGTTACCTATTAGAGATTTTAGAGTTACCTATTGGAGATTTTAGAGTTACCTATTAGAAATTTTAGAGTTACATAATCGAGATTTTAGAGTTACCGACATTTTAGTGCTTCATTGAATGTGTATTGACAAAAGTCACGTGCGAATCTTCTAGCTAATCCCAATAAAAAGAACCGATTTTTGAAATACGGATATCTTATTTTGTTCTAAGATAAAGTTTAAGGTAGGTAACTAGAAGGAGATCGTGCTGTTGTCCTAGCATACTAGGACAACAGCACGATCTCCTTCTAGTAACATTATTTATTAAACCTTTTTAGCACTTACCAACATAATATTCAGTTTTATTGCACGAATAAAAGTAAATAAAGTCCCACTTTGCCATATTTTTATAGGACTGCGATGTTTCGCCGTGTGGTCTGAATGTCCTGTCACATTCCGTGGGTGTTGCGCATGAGCAACTCAGTGGTAATAATAGCAATAACATCATTTTGCAATGAACTCTGAATGCTTTCTGTGGTTATATTTATATCTAACGTAATATTTGCTTGGCCTCACACGTAGTTGACTACAAAAAGGTATGGGACGTCAACAATTAAAATGGTTTACAAATATTTACGAAGGACTACCGATTTTTTAAAAACCCCGCCAAAATTGCGAAGACGTTGACAAAAGAGCATAAAAAATCAAATTCCGAATGTGACGTTCTATTTCCAAAATTCCTATTCAATTTTCGTACGTCTACGACTGCCAATCAGCGCGAGGGGCGCGTGGGTCGCTTATTTCCGTTACGGTAGTGTTTGTGATTTTTTTTTCGCGGCTTGACGTGGACAAACTTGGTGCATTCATCACTACGTCGACAAGTAGAGTTAAGAAGGATCGAAATGTTCCTTTTTTTGTAGCTTTTTGCGTGGTTGGGGTATAATATTGGCATATACTAGTTTGCAGTACGTAGAAAAAAAAGAGTGAAAAAAACTATCTATTTAATTTATTTTTTAACTAGCTTTTACCCGCGGCTTCGCCCGCGTGGATGCCGCAAAATATCCCACGGGAACGTTCTACCGGGAATACATACCTAATAGCCAAGGAAAAGATCATTGACTAACTTTCAGCGGACGCAGTGGTAGGCTACTACAGCGCCCGCGTGGTCAACCATAATTATTTTGTTACGCGTAATTTTGAAACTGTGATATCTCTTAAACTATTCATTTAAATGATGTGATGTAAAGGCATATTTTAATCGAAATTGAATGCCCAATTTAAATAACCTATTTAATTGGATAAGGATTAATAAGATACCGGTCAAAATAGCTTCGGAAATATTATTATTTGAAAAAATAACAATAATTATATTATTATTGTTATTTGCTTCGGAAATAACAATGAAAATTTTATACAATTTTGAAAGATAAAAATGGTTATTGTGGGTCACCCTTAAAAGATAGACATATGCCATCGCGGACTTTTTTGTTGCAATTTTTAAGATATACAATACTCTAGAACATAAATTTGATTTATCTCTCACGACTTACGCAGCGCACGCCAGTAAAGCTCCCAGTCGGCATGATTTTTTCCGACATCTTCAACAATAATCGTCATATTTCAGCCAATTTACACAAAACCTTAATGAATTATACACTAAAACCTTCCACATGAATCACTCCGTCCAATGGTGAAAACCGTTTGAAAATCCGTTCGGCAGTTTTTGAGTTTATCGCGTTCAGACAGACAGACAGACAGATAGACAGACAGACAGACAGACGCGGCGGGCGACTTTGTTTTATAATATGTAAGGAAGAACACTTTCCTAATCAAGTAGGTATCTGCCTATATTTTAGTTGAAAAAATTTCAAAGCTTTTCCAATGTAAAAAAAAATATGTCCCCAATTTTCAAAACTTTTTTTAACTAAATGATTCTAAAACTTGTATCGTAAATAAATGTTTACAACATAGGTTTTTGTCTACAAGAAATAAAAGCTCTCAACATACACATTGGTGTACCACATCCAAAATGTAGAAAAATAAATAACTAAACAGCTACCTACTTCACTTCTAAACATTCTTACGTCTAGGCCGAGGTCCTATACAGGGGGATGTTTTAGCAAATGAGCGTTGGCTCGAAGTCGACGAGGCGCCAACTGAAAAATTTGTACCACCCGTACACATACAATCACACCCTGTATATTTGTATGTATGTGTGTGGTGAAAACGGGATATTGCCGTTTTCAAAGTAATTCGTATATATCGCGTATAGAGGAGTGGAAGAAAAATACGAAAAGTAAATTGTAAGCCAAGGAATACCCGATTGGATGTAATGGTTTCTAATAAGGAAAGATAAAAAAGAGCTTTGAGCAGAGACTTTGTCCTTATTCTTAAATCTATATCTTAAATATTCTGTTTCTTTTATATCTTTATATAAAATAGTAACGAAGTCAAAACTGTACACTGTTTAGTTTTGAAAAAAAAAAAAAGTTTTTTCTACGAGGTGTTTGGAACAAGTTGGACGTCAATTGGCGCAAAAATAGCTGAACGGATTTAGATGAAACTTGGCACACAGATAGTTTATAACTTGAGTAACATATAGGGTTCTTTTAATCCCGGTAGTACCTACGTTCCCGTGGGATATTTTCCGACATCCACGCAGGCGAAGCCGAGCGAAAAACTAGTGCGACTGTCTAAAAATACCTAACTTTTCTTAGTATACGTAATAACTCCAGATTTTCCGCCAGAGAGGTAAGAAGTTCTCAAAATATATCGAAAGTTACGTCGACTAACCAAAACCTTTTTAATTATCGAGCTCGATACAAGACGTTAATTCAACAGCTCGAAAGGTAACGAACGAAGGAAAATTTCAAAAGATATAATCCAACCTCGAAATCTACTCGTTTTTAGAACGTTTTTGTATAATCAAAGTTTTAATTGGAGTATTAATACGCAGTACCTGGTAGTACAGGACTTGGAAACTCAATAGACATACATATTGTGGAGAGTTTACGGGACGAGGTCGTGTTTGGAAACGTGACGTATGTTGAAATGGGATTGAAAGAGTGTCCGTTTGATTTAAAAGAGTGTCCGTGGAGTTTCTTCCCCGTTCTTCTCCATAGGGATCTACTACGCTTTGGAATGGGCAACTAGCTTCATATTTCTGACTGAGCGACTCCTTGACAATTCAAATGTGCCTGTAAATGGTTAAATTAAAATACATAAATGCTTTTAGTTTGAGTTTGAAAGTCTTTGTTATAATTATTCAGACTATTTTTTAGAGGAACTCTTGAAGTCATATTTTAGAGGTCCAATAATTTTGCCATAGCGCAAGGTGAGTTATCAGGAGCAGACCTGCATCCTAATTTCGTAACACACTAATCTAACCATTAAGCTGACTGAATCACATAGCTCACTTAAAGTTAATGCGTACAAAAAATATCTCAGCTGTGTTCCACCTTTGTGAGAGACCTGATACCTCTATTGTTTCCATTCTGATTTCTTATTTATTTATTTAACCATTTATCTACACACATAATTATAATATAAACAGACAAGAAGAAAATAACAGAAAAATACGTACAAAGATAATGCTTATTTCTAAAGAAACCTCTTCTTCTTATCTAACAAATATATTTAGAGAGGAATATGGTTATTTCTCTTTACTCAGTATGTTACGTAATCATTAAGAAAATCGTAACGTTACCAAACAAAACCTAATTTCGTGTGTTTCCTCGCAAACTTCCAGTTAAAACCGTTTAAAGAGATTACTTTCGTTTTGTATAAATATTAAGGGACTGATTGAGTTGAAAACTTCTTAATTACGTCAGTCGTAGCAACATTGTTCTGATTGGTTCATTCCGAGCGCTGCGTGCGATACGGCGAATGCCATTGGTTAAAACATTCCGCTGTAGAGCTGGTTGCGATTTTTCAGTAAATATGTGAACTATTTAAAGTTCGTATTGTTGCGGGTTTTTGAAGCCGTGTTTGTAGTTCGAAAATTGTGTAATCGATTTGTGAATATGATTCATCGTGAATATTTGTTTTTTTGTTGTTTTTTCAATTCGTTGTTAATAATATGTTCTGTTAGCACATGAGCCGTGCAGGCAGCTTCGTGACGTCATGCAGGGAAGAGCAGGCCGCGCTGTGCGCCCGCGACCCGACATTTCACCCCCCTCTCTATGAGTGGTGGACGTGCTCTATGCGATTTGTAGCATTTGTGATTAAACGTGCTGATTTAAGTTTAAGTATAGACTATTTTCTTGATAACAGTTCAATGCTCATTCTATTGCAGAGACCTAAATTGGAATATTATTTATTTTAATATTGATAACGGTGTTATGGTATATATGAATCTCACCTGATTGTTGTTTGATCAACATTTGCAAGTTATACTGATGTTTGCTTACCTGAAACAAGAGATATAAATATTGTTGATTATAAAATGTAATCACTAACAATTTGTACATCAATCTACATACTAGCTCGTGTAAGTGGTCGACTTGCTACGAATGCAGCTGAAAATCAGTAGGTACCTATTAAACAGACATAGAGATGTTAGATAATAATTTGATACAAATTGCTCTAAATCTGTCGGAACAAAAGAGAGGCAGAGGCCGCCCGCCATTGACCTAGTGGTCAAATATAATAAGAGACCTCAAGAAAGCCCAATTGCCAGAACCGACAACCCATGACAGACTATCTTGGCGCAGAAAAGTGAGGAGACCCCAAATAACGGGAACAGAGACGGAAGAAGAAGAAGAGATGTTAGATAATATAATTCCTAGGAAATACATAGATACAATATTCTAAAGATAGACCAGTTAACAAACTACCCGGCTTCTGGTCGCTCGACTATCATTACAAATGATCTGATTCAATACAAATCGCAAATCCGAGAAATGTTTTATCTCAGCTTATACAGGTTGTTGTCATAAACAACATCAGATATATCGTATCATTTTCACAAATCTAAGCGGTCCATTTATATGGGGATTCGAGTGAAATGAACTGGCGACAAATACCGGCCCTCCATAACGTAAACATCAATACATAACTAAAATAAACTCGACCCGATATGACGGATGGGATCGTGTATTTTCAACACAAAAATACAGAATTATTGTTAGAAAAATATGAGATATGAGCATTTTTGTTATATTGAGGAATTTCTATTCTATTCAATAGGTGTAATTTATAGTAATATATTATACAAAAAGTAGAAAAACATGTTTTAGTGATATGAAAAGGTTTTTACGTACTGAAATAAACAATTTGAGTATCATATCTGTTGCTACGGTACTCCAAAGAGGTTTCTGATGTTTTTGGAGTGTCATTTCATTGTTGTTATGTCTGTTCGATACCAAACGCTCACAAAAGAACACAAAGGACTGGTAAACATAAAGGACTTTAAAGGAAATTTAAATTATGTGATATATTATACCTTTGTTGGTTATCAAACAAATGAAACCAAATATTTAAATGTTATTTAAAATGTTGATAGGTAACATTATCTTTTTAAATTATCATTCAGGGTTACTTCTGTAGGTGTTTAGTTAAAGGTTAAATAATGGGTGTATTTCATTTCTAGTAGGTATATCATGCAAATAAATTATCCTACGATGGTCACTATTTTCTAACATAATTAGTTTTTCTCCAAATCTGCTAGTTTTCATCGAGAGTCAATAAGATTTTTCCAACAGAAAAGAAAACATATAATGAAGTCATAAAATTCAAACACACTGTTAACGGTCTGCCAGAAACGTCACTCTCATATCGGACGACTTACATCGCGCGGTCCTTGAGTAAGCAAATATTTTTTTCTAACAAACTCATCAATGTACGTGTTTTCTTTGCATCGTTCGGAGTGCACCAAGCACCTCTTAAGGCGGAGTATCGATGTTTTTTTAAGGCGAAACGCACACGGCCATGTTTGCGTTCGATCATGACTTCGAAGTAAAATGGTGTCGACGACGTTTTGAAATGTGTAATGTTACTCTATTACCACGTTCAATAAGAAGCGTTTCAAAATGGTACTTAGGTTTCTAAGAGACACGTGTCCAAAGAAAAGTAACTGTCAAATTAGATAATGGCGCAAACGAGTACAAAAATGAATGTAAACGAGAAAAAAGGAGTTTGCAAGGATCGTATTCGTAGCAGGTGGCGTTCTGTAGTTTGTGCCTACCATGGGAAGAAGGCGTGAGTTTATGTATGTATGTATGAGTACATTGAGTACATCCTATATCTACTATTCTACTATTAAGAGGCCTATCACAAAATTGCGTTTTGTCAGTTCGAGCACCCGCTGCATCGCATAAGTAGCAATTTGGCAGTTGTAATTATGCTTATTTTGAGTTATAATATCATTAAGTTCTTGTTTTTTAAGTATGAAATTTTAATTTCCTTTTAACCAACGTTTATCTTGGTATAAATTTTACGTAAAAATATGAATGTAGTAAGGAGAAATTTACAGTTAATTCTGAGCGTTTCTTATCTCTACGTTGACGTCGTGGTGGGGCTTGCGTGCTCCAAACTCTAGGTCTGTGCCGGTAGAGTTTACTTTGCCGGAACAGGTCTGGGATGAGGAGCCAGACCAAGAGAGATACAAAAACCGCAGGGCAGCATGTGGCGAGCTGTTGGGCAGTAGCGACCTCACGGACCCTATCTCTTGGGAGAAGTCTAATTCCTCACCTCTGGCTTGCCTTTATTGGCCGGCTAGAGTGAACACTGACGAGGAACAGAGCTCCCACCTCATTCTTGCCTTTATTGGTCGGCTTGAGTGGAGATTCGCAAGAGCAAACGTGCTCGGAGGAAGGAAGTATTCCAGTAAGATGCTGGTAGGGATCTTGACCGTACTTCCGGGATTGTCCTGATAGCCGTGGAATACCGCTCCACTCCTCATAAGCACCTCAGGACATGTTGCCCCCTTGTCGCTACGACACTTTGTGCTAGCGACCGTTTTCGGGGGCCCATTATTGAGTGTGCAAGTCACCCCCTGCCATTTTATCCGTGCATACCATAACATTGATCAGGTAGGGGACATACACCTTCCATAGTTCTGAATAACCAATCCACTATAGCCACTCAAACCCATAGCCCCATATTTTTTTGTTTTCTTTTTTTGCAATAGTTCTGCACCAACCGGGGATTATCCTTGGGTGCACTTGCATAGTGCATACAGTGATAATCGTCGGTTGGTGCCTCATTCCATTTAAAATTGTCTAAGGGGCCTCTGCGAGTTGGCTTCGGCCCCTCGTACGCCTTCCAAAGGACCGGGACCCCATGGTCCCGAGATATGTAAACTTAGAAACTAAATAATAATAATAATAATGTTACCATTCCCCATGACGGGAACCTCGTGAAAGCTGAGCAAGAGAAACAAATAAAATATCTCGACTTAGCACACGAGGTTGTCGACATGTGGAATGTGAGCTCGGCTATCATTGTGCCGATTGTCGTAACGGCCAACGGCCTGATGGCTGAAGGCCTCGACCAACATCTCTCGAGGCTCTCGTTAGGCGGTTGGATCAAGGGCCTGATTCAGAGGGCAGTACTCCTCGACACGGCTTCAACTAACTATAAAAGTAAAATTAACATTTACATTTTTTTGCACTAACCAGCACCATATGCCAGAGAGTGTTCAAAAGCGCCTTTTCAACAACAATTAGTTTAAATTATTACTTTGTTGCGTGCTTCAATAATTTACCTACATTTTATTTACTAATTTCTCTTCTCTCGCTCATACGGTCTCGAAAATAGTAGCTGGTATACTTATACAGTGAACTTTCACTGTATAATTTCGAGAACGGTCGGAGCAAAATAAAAGTGCGAAAGTGTACTATATTAACTTATAAAACCACTTCATTAACTGAAATTTGTATTTTGTAATGGTCTATGATTTTATAAGATGAACTACTTAAGGCGCAACTTGTAACTTAGTAGTAAAACGGCTGGCGTCCGCAATTTAAATTCCGTCCAAGCGCATATTTTGCGTAAAGTCAAAGTCAAATAATTTATTTCAATTAGGCACATAATATCAATAGCTAGAGACTCCTCCGTGCCTCGGAAAGCACGTCAAGCCGTTGGTCCCGGCACTCCCGGCTGTCATTCGTGGATCTTTGACAGTCGTTACGGGTCGTCAGAAGCCCGAAAGTCTGACAACCAGTCTTACCAAGGGGTATCGTATTACTCAGTTACTGGGTTGTGGAGGTCAGATAGGCAGTCGCTCCATGTAAAATACTGGTATTTAGCTGCATCCGGTAAGACTGGAAGCCGATCCTAACATAGTTGGGAAAAGGCTAGACAGGCAGACAGGCAGACACATAAAAGGCACTTATACGTCAAAATTTACAAAAAAAATTAATTGTTTCTAGGCGCAAGGTCTAGTTGCAAGGTCAAAAAGTAGTTTTCGTAAGGTAAGGGCGCAACTCTACAGTGAACCTAATCAATGGTTTAAAAAAAACAAATTATCATCAAGTAACTATTAAATTTAATCATAAGCAATAAATGCTATTAATTTGTTGGATCCGATATTCTACATATTTCACAGTCCAAATATACAAAGTTGCGGCCAACCCAAAGCTAGTGCACATTAATTACAAAATAACAAAAACCAGCATTACGTTAAGTAACCGAACACATTGTCCGCACATTAAAACAGATGTAAATTAATAAGCACACAACTACTAATTAAGTTTTAATGAAGCAATAAATTAATTTGTTAAAAATTCATTGGGAAAAACCGTTGATGGGGGTTTTGGTCCGAACGCTGTGAAATGGCCGAGTGGCCGTTAATTTTGGTAATCGTTGTATACTTGTTATAAATTCAGGAGATTAAGCCATGCTGTTCCGCGTGTTGTGTGCTCACCGCTTTAAATTAAGACTGTATTACGATGATAAATCGAAATTGAAATTAAATATTCATTTGGTTTTTGTTGTGTGATTGAAGACCGAAAATGTGTGGTTGTTGGACAAGCACGGTTTGATGAGTCGATGAGAAGTGGTCGGGGATGGAAGAATGAACTAAAAGCTAAAAAAAAACAATTTTGATGCATGAGGAACAGGGTGTAAAGTTCATTCATCCTCTATTGAAAAGGGAGGATCCTCCGACCACGACGCGTGTCGTGTCTGGCGGGCAACTGACCAATGATTCATATTGGATAGTCTTATACATATAATGTCGTTAGCGCGGTAAACTATAATTGCGCGATGCAGGATTTGTGACGTCAGGGTTTTGTGTGACGTCAGGTCTTTGATGCGTGGATGCGTTTGCATGTAGCTATGTAGATGCCGCCACATCACTCTCCTCCGGAGACTAGAATGGTATACTGTGATGCTACATTTTATACACGGGGAAAAAGCTCTTGGGTACTTATTGCCTGTTGGGACCCAGTAGGACCTATAGATAAGTGAGTGTACTGCAAACTCTCTACTATTTGTGATGGATTTCTACGGTTTATTTGTTGTTAATGTTTAGAACATAATAGTAGGTGTTGCACTAATAAATAAACTAGATCAAAACATTGTCTGTGTAATGCGGATTGACATGTTAGTTGATCACGATAAAATAAATGTTCAAAGTAAAATAGATAGGTACATAAATGCAACTGTACAGCATGTTGTTTGTTTTCCCTCCGTCTATGTCCTGAACATTTTTCGTGCATTCAACCCGTCCAAAACAAATACATGAAAATAAAACAGCGAATATAACATCAGAGCGATCTAATAAAAAAAATTAGATGTCATTCCACCGTGCAATCGTCGTAATGCAATCGTCCCGGGCGATAAAATAGAACGTCAATGCCTACGTTTAAATAAAAAAAGAATAACGTAAATTCTTACAGGCTGTACACAAACAAAGGCGAACGCCTTTGCCTCACATGAGGAGTGTTTGCAAAAATTTCGATCGCCTTTTATCCCCTGCCTCCTCTTAACCCCCTAACGCCCGTCGCGTACAATCATAAGTGTTTTCTTTGTGGATAGCGGAGCCAACAGCACCCTTTAACGTGTTTATCCTTTTCGGTCGAGCCTCCCCTTTATAAACGAATATTTTGACCCTGTTTTTATTTTTTATACTGTGTTATTGTAACTGAAATGTTTGTGTGGAGGTATTCTGTTTACCAACATTGGAGTTAATGGACATACAGTACTTAGTACACAAACGGACCTAACTGTGGAAGCAATCAGTGGCGAGTTTTTTTAATGAAAAACGAACTGTGATCCCTTGTTTAGTAAAAGTGGCGCTCTTTTCGTTTCTAGCGCTGAATACACACATTTTTATTTTAAAACTAGCTGTCCCGTTAAACGTGGTCCTGTCAAAATTTCAATTTCGATTTTTCGGCTGTTCCTTTGGGATTTTCCGATTTTTTTCCCTAAACCTCTATTGAGGCAAACAACACAAAAAAAAATATTCAAATCGGTTTAGCCATTTTCAAGTTTTTGCGAGACTAATGCACAGCAATAGATTTTTATTTATATGATAAATAAATGTAAGTTAGTAAGAAGTATACTCAAAAGCCATGATAATGTTATTACCCGACTGCCCCAGAAGGAGGGTAATTTTACGCTATAACATTGGTGGTATGCACAGTCACCGAGAAACAAAAAACATCGGGCAGCCTTTGGAGACTGCCGATAGAAGTGAAAACTAAGTAACTTTTTGATACAACGTAACGCCATCTAACGAAAATGTCAGGAATTTATGTGGCTTGCTGTTAGTACAAGAACAAGAGCTGTAGCTCCATGAAAAATTCCATAAAAATAAAACAGAGTGCGCTGTCAACAAAAAAGTACTCAACGCGCCTTCGGTGACGATGACGCAAGTTTCATGATTTTTATTAACCCAAAAAGTGCTCAACGTGCCTAAAGAAGTTTTCACTTCAAAAACTTTATAATAATAAAGTACCACAAAATAAAAATGTCGCAACATCATTTTAGCTTAAACCTATTTTTCTATTACAAGCAAACACATTTAGCACCTATCTAGAGGCAAGACATTTCCTAATTTGGTAATAGAATTTCGGTTTGTTAGTGGACCACGCGCTGGGAATACGTACCACGTACGTGGTCGCTGCTGGCGATGTGTGGTCGCACTTCCAGAGGGCATGTTCATTAAATGTCTACGTGTTGTGTTATGCTTGCGTGTAAATTGTTACAAGTGCCTACCTACTTATCCTACTTGTTTTTATTATCTTTCTAAGAAATCTTACTAATTTTAATTTAAGAAATGAGGCAAATTTTTCTTAGATAATTACGGATTTGTATTTACAGATTTGAAAGTTTTTTTCTTCAGCAATAAAATTGTGTTGAAATTGTATAAAACACACTTAAGCAATAAATTAATTAAACAAAAACAAAGGTAAAAAATAAATAAAAAAATATAACGTCATCATCATTTTCCTGCCCTTATCTCAATCTATTTGAGGTTGGCGCAACAAGTCTTTCTCTTCCTTCTTCTCTATTAGTCGTAATCTCATTTTATCTTCCCCTAGTCTTATAGCCATCCACATTTACACTCAAAACTTTCCTCACGACATGTTCTTCTTTCTTCCGCAGCACGATTGTGCCGATTTATTTTAAAACATCAGTAACGATTTTATATTGCTCGTCGCTGCAACTGGCACCACAAACACCGTTGTTGCACGTTTTGCCGGAGGCGCCGGTGGATTAAACGGATTACACACCACGGGATACGCGTGTTTTTATCACGTAATAGCTGTCAAAGTCACCGGTTAGTATTAAATTGATAATGTTTTATTTGATATTAATTATACGTATAAGATACTTTGTAAGTTAGGACTGAGGAGCAACTTAAAAATCACTTTTAGTAACGATTGAGGGGAAAAAGGAGATAAGTGAAATTAAGAGGTAATTGACTATGTATGTATGTCAACTCATAAGTTTATGATGAAAGTAATAGCATACGAGGAGTGTATTAAACAACCTCATGAGATATTTTATTCTTACGAACGTCCGGCACACCTTGGGAAGTGAGCCCTGCTCCTACGACCTGACTGGCTTATCTTAGCTGACTGGATAGAAAGAGAATACTGTAAAAACCTACAAGAATATTATTTTTCACACTTCACTCGACAAGATAGTTTTAATGCCAATCTAAAAACGAACTAAAAACTAACCATGTTTTCAGATTATTAAAGTTGCGACTATAAGCCATTATTAATATCGGATAATATTTGCACTAAAATGACACAGAGGCTAACACTTGTTTTTAAAACCTTTATCAGCTCAAACTGGGGCCCCAACCCCTGCGCTGCACGTATCGCTCGAGGCGTTGCGGATTAAATGGATTACAAGCGACGAGACACGCGTGTTTTTATCACCTTATCATTACACCTAGATGCCGAGCACAACGTCCGGTACTTTATTATTTTATGTAAAAGAAAAAAAAAAGTAAGCTCTCAATAATTTTCTGCAACACGAGCATTGAAGGGTTAGATAGAGGAGATGTGGTATCGTTGGACACCAATTTCATATTATAAATTTGTTTTTTAATGACTAACACTTTGAGAACTAAAAAGTAAAAAAAGGAATATTCCTTTACAGTCACAGTAGACAAAGATCACGTTACAGTGCAAAAAATTGCAAAGCATTGTTATTTTTGGGATGTTGTTGGAAGAGCTACCAATAGTGGAAAACCAAGTTTGCAGCTACAAAAAACCTGTGCTAACAGTGTTGTGCACGAAAAACCTCGAAATTTTCTGACTTCTTTCACTTTTTGACTTATAGTATACACAGTATACACTTCTGAAATGTGTATTCTGCGTATAAGTCACCATAAACATTTTTAAAGAATACAAAGTTTGCTACTTTATGAATGAAGTGCAATTTTTTGTGACCTACGATGTCTTAAGCGGGCGCCCAACACCCCAACACCAAGCAACAAAATACGATCTAGAGGAATATTACCGCTTTTTATAGATCGAACTTTTGTTACTTCGTGTCTCAATATGAAACTTTATAAAAAGGTATTAGAAAATTCTAGACACACTTACCGAGGGTCCTTACTAGCCATTATTCATAATTCCTTCTCAGACACGAGATACTTAATATTTTTTTAAAGGAGTAGCCCCCAGTGGACCGTTGGGCGCCCTCTTAAATGACTGGCCTAGAAAATTTCTGTTTTCTAAAAAGATTTCGATCAGCCAGTTGTTGCCTGAAATTATCTATGTAATTTTTCAAGCCATATTATGCACTGATACTTTAAGGGTATCACTCAGAATCCATATCCACTTCAAATTTCATCCTTAAACTCCAGCTACCCTCGATATCAATTTAATTAGCTCGAACCCGTTATTCTGGTTATGCTTCGCAAATTATTATCCGCTTTAAATTTTAGTAAGGATTCTTGAAACTATACCAGTATGAAAGTTTATTATAGTTTGACTAAGTAGTGCTTGTACCCGCATTAGTTCAAAAACCAACTATCCAGAGCTGAGGATTGAATAACGAGAACACTTCAAGGAAATGACGTGTGGGTACTCTAGTATCCAATAACTAACAGTAGGATTAGTAAAGTCAGAGAAATTAACATAACATTACGCCTTGTTTCCGTGAAGGCTTGGTCAGTGGTGTACCTATTTCGCCAGTTATGTTTTAAGTCCCAATATCTGGGTACCATGCTCTTCTCGGTTATTTTTCTTGGTACGTTTTCTAAAAATGAAACCCAACTAAGTCGTGTTATCACCCCCGGAACCCCCTGCGTACTAAATTTCATGAAAATCGTTGGAGCTGTTTCCGAGATTCAGATTATATTATAAATACATAGGTATAGTATACAAGAATTGCTCGTTTAAAGGTATTAGATGTAATAATGGGCGAGCCTATTGCCATCACCTGGGCACAATTCCAGACTCCGGGCTGCCACCGAGAAATTCCAGATAGAAAAACCCAATATTCTTTGCCCGACCTGGGAATCGAACCCAAGGCCTCATGCTCAGAGCAGTAGCGCTTGCGACCACTAGCCCAACGAGTGTATATTTAAATCAAAACTATTATTTTTTGACGGTTCTATGAAATGTGTAACACGGCCAATTGACGTAAGGTGTCAATTTGTTTAACAATTAATTTGAGCGACTGTACCTACTAGAAAAAGAGTATTGTTTTATAAGAAAAATCAGGCATGAAGATAGATTATGTATACAAATTGTATGGATTTCAGGTAAACCCACACCACTGTCCCCATATAAATAAAAGAATTAAAAAAAAGTCTAGGAATGCGGTCAAGATTATAGGTATAATGGCTAGCTTACTGTGATGGCTTAATTATTTAACTTATTATGCAGGAATTATTTAATTTTGCAGGTTAAGCTACGCTTGCCGAGGTTGGCCCGTGGATGGGTAACGGAAAGTACGCTAAGCCGTTGGTCCCGGCTGTCATTCGTGGATTTTTAACAGTCGTTACGGGTCGTCAGAAGCCCGAAAGCCTGACAACCAGTCTGTCAAGGGGCATCATGTATTCAGCTGCATTCGGTTAGACTGGAAGCTGACCCTAACACAGTAGGGAAAAGGCTAGGCAGATGATGATGAAGTAATTTAATTTAAAACAAATTTTTTTTTTCAACTTATTGATTTCAGTATCATTCAGTTGGGGGGTTATCTACAAGTCGAAGGAATATAAAAGCGTGCGTGAGAACACTATGGTTTATAATCAGACGTACATCAAAACCTGAACAAGCTAAATTGCGTAAAAGGTTGAAAACACAGTCTTGTTAAAAATACTAGCTCGCCCACACTTATCTATGGCAATTAATCATTTTTATTTGTTTAAAGCTACCAAAGCTGTAATATGCATAAATTAATACTAAAATACTTGGTTCGATCTTGTTCGAGCTAGCGGGTAGCCTTTTTTTATCATTACGCGTTTATAAGGGTCAGTCACGGCATGCGAGCTTCGTAATTATATTGCCAGTTGAACTTTATGATATGAAGTCATTATACCTTTAAATTTAATGTTTGTTCTGTTAAAAAATAGATTTAATGTTTGAATTATACAGTGATTAGTATAATCGCATTGACAAACAGTAGGAGAATAAGGAGAAAATAAGAATAAGAAGAAAATTTTCTTCTTTCGGTGTTTTAAAAAGTCATGAGGACATCAAATAAATAAAATTATGCGTATATTTTGGTGTTCTGTGAGATAAAGTCTGCATGGGAGACCACTGTGTATGTTAGTTTTAATTAAATTATACTCAACAAATTAAGGCGATATATTGAAAAAAGGGGTCTTTTTCTTTTTCGTGTACCTTATTAGGTTTAAGGAATAGGGATTCAATATTTCGGTGTATGTTTTTTGACTATATGGTCTAGTATCCTGCAAAAGGAATACACGATACAATGAAATTTTCTCGATACAAAAAAATTGCAAAATTTCATCTATTTTTATGTTTTTTTGAATATCAAAGCGTATCGCTTATGAGTTATTTAATGGAATTTACTTTATAACATAGAGAGTAATCATATCAAGTTTTAAGCAAAGCAGTTTTAGTTTTAATAATACTTTTAATTTATAAAAGACGGCATTTGGTTTTGGCACATATGTTGTTTTATTTCGACCGAACACACAGTATCGTCATCTCTTCTTTCGCCTATAAAAAGTATTGTCATCACTTTCGTTCGTTCATAAATCAGTCGCTCGGTGGAGCTCTTCGACGACGAATCTATGTCATTTTTTTCCAGATCGGTGCTGTCAGATGTACGTAATTTGAATAATTATATTTACAGGAAAAATCGAGTTCAGCAGATTAAAGTTATTTTAAAGTAAAATTAGTGTCGAATAGGCATATAAACTGCGTATAATAGAATAAATTTACGTGACTGTGAACAAAATAACAATTATTTTTGGCTATTTGTGACGTCATATATATAAATTATTTATTAAATATGGGAAGGAAAACCAAAGCAAAATATAACATTTGGAACACATGAGGGCGAGGGCTCAGCACATGATCCCAGTGTAAAAGGTAAGTAAACAATAATTGTTTCTATATACATACTTACAATATCTAATGGGCTCATGAGCTACTTTTGTTGTGGGATTGTTCTATTGTTGATAGATGCCCAATTCCCATCCAATCCATTCGTAACAATAGACTCATTTTACAGGGAATCAATAGAAATTCATGATGATAACGAATCGGAGTCGGACCTTCACTCATCAATTTGTACAACTGGCAACAATATATCCTACCATTGCAAAGTAATACTGGATAAGCACTAAATTTTCTAGAACATAATGTCTGTTTTATTTTTAGTAATTATAAAGAAACAGGATAAAACGTATTACTATTGATATTACAAAAAGGTACTTCAAAATTGTGTTAATGCCAAATAATACTGTCGTTCTGAAGTTAGGTTGCGCATGCGTGCCGGTATGCGCGCTACTGTTTTATAATAAGGCAGATTGACTACTGCGCAGTCATTTGTAATCTACGTCAGAGCGGCTTCAGGACGCACAGTGGGCTGAAAATCGATCTTCATAGACTTAGGGATCAACTTAGTAATTTTTTTCATTTTTCGGCAGAAATGGGTTTAGGTATCGTATAATGATCAATTTAATGCTATTTCAGTTTTACAATAAACCTTTTCTTTTACTTTATAGCACTTGCTTGAAAAAAATGTATGGAGATGTATATAAAAAAGCATAATCATTTTCTAGGAAAAAAACAAAAACTCCTTATTGTGAATTAAATTGGGGCAAAATTGTTAACAGGAAAAGAAAATCGAGTTGCATAACTAATGTCATATATTTGGATAGGGGTCACTTATACAAACATAAAACTTCATATAACATAACAGCATAAAGCGTCACGTTTCTGAGATATTCAAAGATAAAAATAACAATCGTTAATAACGAATTTATTTATTTATATTGTAGTTACTTCATGTTGTTAAGTTATTTACACATGAATTAATTGACTACACCTAGTGGATAAAACATAAGATTTTTTAATCATATTCGGTATAAATAATATCATCCAAGAAGGCAGCAGGAGGCTGAATAGGATTTTCTTGGTGTCGCGCCCATGCCATGCACCATATAATACATATACCATATATCACACGTCCTCATTCGGTGAGGAGTATATATATATTTTTGTCTCTTTCGCTCTTAACTGAAATATTACCTATAAAAAATCCTTGTTTCAGGGTTCAGTTTTCGACTTATATTTCGGTGAATAACTCCGAATCCTGACGCTTTAGGATATTATGTTACATGACATTTTTTAATTGTATAAGTGTCCTCTATCTAAATATATAACTTTCGATTTTCAACGCGATTCTGAAAAAAAAAAAAAAACGCGGCTTTACGTTAGGGCCACCCTCCATACAAAAATCTTCAAACCCCTTTTATTTATATTATGTTAAAAAAATTGTAAAACTAATATATTATTTCAGAACTAAACATTTTACAACAACAAAATCCAGACCCTGAGTATGATCTTCAACGCAGACATCAGGCGCGGATCCAGCCCTCAAAAAAGGTTGTGGGCACAGCCACCCGAAAATTGGCAAAGCGCGAGTCGGAGTACGACATTGACATATTATTATTATCATAAAACGTCAGTTAGTCGTTTAGTGGCCAGCGAGCACTACTTCCAAGTTGTTCACAACTTGGAAGTAGTGCTCGCTGGCCACTGCCACTACTCACTCGCCTAGCGCGTGGTTGGTCATAGTTCTAACCTAACCTATTTTGTCGGGGTGCCACAAGCGGCGTGGAATTAAAATAACACTTAAAATTATTTTGTGTGTGAAATATTTGTTTTTGTTTTAAATCATACGTAAGAGGGAACATCGATCTTGACGGGGGTTCCCCGACCGCACACGTTTTTATTTATATTCATGAATTATTGTCTAATAGTTCTAATATTCTGCACAATCATAACATATTTTCTTTTAAATACGGGTACATGACCCAGTTTGTGCCCAAGGTTTTCTGGTATTTGTACAGCATCCATATTTGACTGAGCTCTTCTTTGAAGCATAGCCCATGCGTGCTCAATGGGATAAAATTCTGGCAATTGAGCAGGCCACGGTAGGACGTTGATAATTATTATCTATGGCAAGTGTCTTTGTAACGACGCTGGCAGTGCGTGAACGTGCATTATGGTGAATAAGCAGAAATGAAGCATCAAATTAGGTGCGCAAGGGAATGAAAACATCTGATACAATCATTTCAGCGTAAATTTGTCATTGAGATTGCCTTTTATCCACATCAGTTCGGTTCTTCCGCCGATCAAAATACCGCCCATATCATGATTATTCCAGCACTGTACGCATGGACTTCCTGGCATAATTTTTTGCGTTCTTGGCATCCAGGGGTCCTCCAATACCGTGTATGTCTAGTATCTGGCCTCTTATTAAAGCGAGATTCGTCTTTAGATATTATGTGGATAACGGTGTCGGT
Source organism: Conistra vaccinii (assembly GCA_948150665.1). NCBI lineage: Eukaryota > Metazoa > Arthropoda > Insecta > Lepidoptera > Noctuidae > Conistra > Conistra vaccinii. The sequence goes on from OX411324.1 coordinate 5,160,457, forward strand.
CGCTGTCGGTGACGATAACTACAGTGTGAAAGCAAGTCCCCCGCCGCGTCTGTCTGTCTGTCTGAACGAGATAAACTCAAAAACTACCAAACGGATTTTCAAACGGTTTTCACCAATAGATGGAGAAAGGATGGATTAAGGTTTTGTGTAAATTGGCTGAAATATGACGATTATTGTTGAAGGTATCGGAAAAAATCATGCCGACTGGGAACTTTACTGGCGTGCGCCGCGTAAACCGTAAAAGATACGTAAAAATAATGTTTGAAAGAATGGTTCACCTTAAAAAGTTTAACAAAAAGTCCGCAACGGCATACGTCTATCTTATAAGGATGGTCCATAGTATCCATTTTTATCTTTTACAACTTGCTAAAAATTTTATTGTTAGGTATTTCCGAAGCTATTATGACCGTTATTTTAATAATCCTTATCCAATAAAATATGTTATTAAATTGGGCATTTAGTTTAGATTAAAATATGTCTTGACATCATATCATTAAAATGAATAGTTTAAAAGATATCGCAGATTCAAAATTACGCGTAGCAAAATAATTTTATCGTTGACGCGAACGCGGGCGCAGCGGTAGGTAGGAGTCTATGACCTCCTCGGCTTTTAGGTATGTAATCTCGGTGGTACGTTCCCGTGGGATATTATGCGACATCCACGAGGGCGAAGCCGCGGGTAAAAGCTAGTAAATTATAATTTGCTACAGAAGCAGTAAAAAATTATAAATTAATTATGGATAAAATCCCAACTACGGAACCCTTCATTGTGCATGCCGTGCCGGTTTTTATATAAATAATACAGAAGATTAACTAACAATTTTTAATTTCATGTTGTATAACTATAATTAATAAATATTTTAGTTGATAATTAAATATTTTGTATTATTTGTGTCCTCCATAGCTCGCTATGTGCAAAAGTTTCATAGACTGAGATAAACTAACGTTCCGTACTCAGCACGCACTATTTTCATAGGTAAATGTTTCCGTCTTTATCTTGCACTTTTAGTTTGACAGTTGTGCGGTAGTGACAAGAATAATGCCAAGCATGCTAAATAAGAAATATTTGAAATTCCGGTCTGCGATTTCGTTAGTTCAACTTTTGGTCACTGGTTCAGATAAGTTTGTATCGGTGACGTGGCAGCCGACCATTAAAGATGGAACCGCCACTCCCCCGCGTGCGGGGGAAATAAGCCACACCCGTCAAACTAATATTTATTTTCAAGGTAGGCCCTTAATGTAATTGGTGTTGTAAATTTATCTGTAAATAAAATAAATCAAAAATGATTTTTTTTTTGTGATTATGATTGCGAAAGAGATATTGCTTGCTAGTTTAAGTATTATGTAAAAAAAACCACGTGTGAATGCGCGGCGTAGCATGCCAATGCTACGCCACGCTAGTTGCTACGGCGTAGCGCGCGCTGTAGCACTGAAAGTTTTCTTGGTGTAATAAATGTGATAATGAACCTCACCAACTCGACTTTTTAACGGATCATGAGTTTAAAGGCCTACTCAGATATATATCGATGTTGCGCTCGGTAGCGATATTGGTTTAAAGTGACCGCGGACCAGTATCGCTACCGAGCGATCGGAATAGGCCTTAATGCTTAGCAGGCATAATCAGTTCGATATGATGAAGACACTACGTACTTAAACAATAGCAAGCTATCTCCCCCTCACTGTTTTACACAAAGCCAGGCAAAACTATTCCTTCTTTTACACGGAAGCAAGGAAGGAAATCCTCATAATCGTCAGAAAAACGTTCACAAAGATTCCTTTTAAGCCTGACTCAGTGAGAGGTGATCATTATACATTTATAGACGACTGGTTGTGAAAGATTCCTTCGACATGCAGACACCCTTAGGATAATTTTCAAAAGCTCGTCGCCTTACAGAGTTACCGCACCGTGATAATATAATGGTCTGGTCCTAAATGTTCTGGAAAAGTCGCGTCTTGAAAGACCATTTCTGTTTTGTTGGGAATCTGGCGAAAATGGAAGAAGATCAAAGGCTATTGTTGCAAAACGCCGGGTTGTATTTTAATTATAATAATATTTACTTTGTAGGAAGGTTTTTAGAATTGAAAATTGGCACAAATTGGCATAGAATTGAAAACTGGCACATCGCTGGCAATGTGTGATTGAAAAATAAAGGTAGCATCAAAATGTGGTGTGCAAATTACGGCAATACGTTTATTTTTGCCGAAATAAACTCGATTTTCATTACAATAAAATTAGCCATTGCAATGACAGGAATTTTACCAGCCGCTTGGTTAGTTTCAAAACAGTTAATGAATTAAAATTTTCGGAATACTGCATAATTGCTATGTGCTTACTGTTCATTTATTAATTCCTGGAACAGGTTTAATTGAAACGATAATAAAACATTTACAGTACAGCGGTTTTGTAAACATTCCTGGTTGGTTGTTGCAATTTAAAATATAGCTCATATACACACAAAAGATAACGAAAATTTCCAGATTAAAGCTGAACAGGCGAATAATAATAGACGAAAACATTATAATCCCCCCCTCCCCCCGCTAGCCCTCTCCATTACCAAGCGTTTTACTTGGCGCGGATAAATTACACAGTTATGAATAAATTTCGCATAAAACTCGGAACTGCACCTTTACATGACGAAAGAGTAAGCAAGATGGACGATTGCGGGTGTTAGAAAGGGACGGAAAAACCGGCAAGTCATAATACGAAAATTTCATTAAGAAGTCAGGCCATCCCGAACAGTTTTGCTGATATCTAGAATATTCGGGCGTACTTATTAAGACGTGGAATATCTTCAATTTCTGCAGATGATTTTAATATAGTAGCGTTCTGGAGATGTAATTATGTTACGAACGATTTCTCGGTTTCATGAAGTTGGTATTAATGTGATTAAACTTTTCTGTTTTGTCATCGATTCGCGAAGTTATTATGAGGTTAGATGACGTTGGGGAATTTATAGAGCGTAAGTAATGATCATAAAATGGATAAGATTTCTTTTGTAGAGAAATAGCTGTGGGTGGAGTTGTTACTTAAAGTCCACAATTTAAATTACATTTCGTTTAAAGATGATTTATAAAAAAAAATTAAAAAGTTTTTTAAACATTAGGAGCATGATACGATGATTAGCCGTTTACCAATCAGGACCAAATTTTTCAAAAAACGTTCAGAACACACCCGCCATTAATTACGGTCGTGACGTAAATTTTTCCAGTTAATCAAAAAACTGTCCGACTTTTCTGAGGGTTACGTATCTCCCGTGACGTCATTAGCGACCTACAGAAGCGCCGAAGCACCTAAGTTGATTTTCGAACGAATTTAATTTAATTTACAATTAAACCGTGGTCCTCTGTTTATTTTTTCGGAGCACTGGCTTCTAATTTTGAATTTCGATGGAAGTTTGTTTTTCTTATTTTTGTTTCCGTTTGTTTGTGTTGCTGTTGCTGGCTGGGTGGAATTTATTATTTTAAAATTCGATGTGTGTGTCTGTGTTGTCAGGGGCATTACGTTGGGACATGACAAGGTGACTTTCAGTTGCTGTCCAGTTGTTTTGATTTGGTTTGTAACATAAACTTTTTGTCTTAGTCAGTCGCTAAGTTTTTCACATACCTACTTATTTGAAAAATCTTCTAATTTTTGCCGATTTAAAGACGGTTTATTTTCAAAATGTGACATCGTTTTTTGATAGTCCCGAGTGTAATTTTAACATCATCATCATCAGCCTATTAATGTTCCCACTGCTGGGACACAGGCCTCCTCTCTGTGAGAGGGAGTGGGCTGTAATCTACCACGCGGGCCCAGTGCGGGTTGGTAGATGTCACATGTCTTCGAATTTTTTGGTTCTAAGACATGCCGGTTTCCTCACGATGTTTTCCTTCACCGTTTTGAGAGCAGTGGTGATTAAATTATTTACACAAAGTAAAGCGCCTGCTTGGGTTCGAACCCACGACCTACATCTCGTAAGTCGGGGCCGTTACCACTGGGCCACCACTGCTCTCCAATTTTAACATACATATTTAGGAATACCGACGGACGGCCGAGTTTTCATTGCCTATTAATCTTACAACCCATACAGTATCAGAACCCAATTGACATTCAAACGCTCTCAAAAATTAGCCGCAAAAATGCGTGCACACGATCACACACCCTCTCTCATCCTATTACACGAATTATCATATCAAACGGTAACCGAAGCATTCGCCATGAAAAAAAAAACAATCATTCAAAACCTTTCATCCTCTTATTAGAGAGAAAGGGTTAGTATTCGGCGGCAAATTATAATTTTGCTGCTGGTGTAAACAAATTTGAACTTTAACGTGTAGTGATAAAGTCACTTTGTTCTGCGGCATCACGTTTTGTTATGATATAACGAGCTTACCTCGCATCGCAATCAAAGGTTCGCCTATTTAAATAAATCTAGATTGGAATTCACAATGGAGTTTTAAGGGAGTCGCCGTCGGTCGTTATCGGGGACGCACTCGGGTAGCTCAAACGGGTGCAAACGGGTTACAATTTATTGGTCCTAGTTTTGCATTCTCGGGGAATAATGTTGTTACAGACTTGTGTATTCGTATGAATGGGTACAGTTACGCAATAAAGTTTGCTCGTTGGGTACAAAAGTTTTATACTTTTGTCCTGCAACCGCAAGCGTGTATGTATTTGACTTTTTGTACCGCTCTTTCTCGGGTTTTATCGCTAAATACTAGTTTAAACTAAACACTAAATATGTTAATTTTAATTGTCCTCTATGCTCATGAGTTTATCTAAATATCAAAGACTTTCAAACACAGACACAACAAAAAAAACACAAATAAAAATGGTCCTCCCATCCGCCTCCGGCCCTGGCGGGGCGCTACCAAAAATTATGGACATTACTTTTGCCAGCAAAATTGGGTTACCGATGGCTATGTAATGAAGTGCTGAACTTTCAGGTCATGTGTAGAGGCTTCCTGGCGTAATTGCCTCTGATATACTGTGCCACCGAATCCAACCGAGCGGCCCCAATGATAATGGGTTCCCCCCATAGTTTTAATCTTCTTTATAGGTGACCCTTTCGGTAAGTTTCGAAGTCGTTTCGCCCCTATTATTTTATGTTTATATGCGTGTTCGCTTGTGTGTGTAAATTGAAACGGATACCGTGGTTTAGGCTGGTTGGTGTCTGTGATCGTTAGAAGTTAGTGCTTAGATAAACTGATTTGATAGGGTTTAGAAGCCGCAGTTCTAAAACTTTGTAATAGGTTAGTAACTAAAATAAAGGGCTGGAATAAAGTTTTATTTAGTGTATTGAATAAAATTGTTTTATATTTGTTGTTTTTATTGGTATTTAGACTCACTGCTAAACAAAATATATTCTTTGAAAACCAAATATTGGCTAGACTTGGTAAACTAACATAAATTAACTACGACTTTGATAACATAAAATCTTTCTTTTTTAACGTTTTAAATGGTAACAGTTACTCGCAATTCATGATCTGAATCTATTAACTCTCATCGCTGTAAATTAAGGTCTATTGTAGCCAAAACTGTTCAGTATACAACTGCCCTTAACAACCCATTTTACAATAACAATACAACCTTCCCCTCGAGCACTTAGATAGTAACAAGGAGGTAGTTTCTAAAGTTATAAATCTCATACCAAAAACCCAATGAGCGATGATTTTTCAAAGCGAATCGGGGTGTGCGAGCGACATAAGCGCTACAATTAATTTAACAGGCGTCTCCCGCTTGGGTACTGTGTGTGGTGCAAGGGATATACGGAAGCAATTTAGTCGATATGTGGTATAAGATTGATTATAAAAAAACCGAATAACGTAGAACGTAAACGAAGTAAAAAGAGCATGGAAAGGATCGTAGCAGGTGGCGTTCTGTAGTTTCTGCCTACCTCCATGGGAGTCCTTGTTATAATTGATGTTATTTCCACTTAAACAACCATCAACTTTATGCAAGTGTAAATAAAGTTGATTTTGGACTGAGTTTTTAATGACTTTTTCACCAGTACTAGACTGGTGAAAAAGTAATTAAAAACTATAAAGTTGTAGCGCAAACTGAACCTTATGAGTACATGCCTTTACAGTTGTTTTTTCTAAAACTCGTGTTTGTTTACATGTTTGGCAACTGAATTAAGAACGCAGATTACATACTCATATTAGTACCTAAAACATCATTATAAAATAATATTAGGTAGTACCTAAAATATTATTTTATAGCCATCTGTTTGATTAAGTAAGTAGTTAAAATTAGCGAAACGAAACAATTTCTATCTTTGATTGAGTTTATGAAATCGTATGTCAAATTAAGTTGAATGTTTAGAATTAAAGTTACAGTTACTGAGAGAATTATTATTATTAATTAGCCTGTATTGTCCCACCGCAGGGCAAGGGCCTCCCTCTCCCTCTTCCACACAATTCTGTCTGTTGCTAGTATTGCCCAGTCCTTTCGGTAAGAGTCAAGCTCGTCCTGCCGTCTTCGTCTCTGCCTGCCACGATGTCGTCGTGCGTTTAGAGAAATTAGTGCCAAAAAGGGCAGTAATTTCTCTCAATAACTGTATCGCAACTTCGCAAGACAACTCTAAACATAGGTGAGTTTTGGCAGTAGGTACTGCAACGATAATGTTGTTTTATGACGTCATGGCACAAGGTGGGAAGTACAATGACGCTATTTGATTTTTAAAGTATAATATTTGTTCTGAGGAACACAGAATACCTTCATGAATTGGCTCTAAGTCAACATAAAAGCAGCGGAAAGCAAAAAAAAAACAAATAATAAGCGGGAAGCACAGAACTAGTCGAAGTGGCGGTGCTTGGGGGAGGCCTATGTACAACAGTGGACGTCGACGTAGTGAATAAATGAATGAGTTCTAATCGTGATCACAAAACCGCCATCATTTTCTAACTTAGAGTAAGTTGAGGGTAAACTAGGGCAAAATTGTGAGACATTAATCTTTAGCTCACGCGAAAAGTATTGTACAGATAGCGTGGGGGACTGAGATGTTTGTGCGACTTCCGGAGCTAGTCAAAGTGGTGTACAATGATTACATGGGCTCCGGGAATGAGCTGTGTTTAAAGATGGTAATCCAGATAATTCTCTATTTGGTAAGTAAGGACTTAGAATTATTTGGATTACTCTCTTGTAAGTATTTTTAATATTTGTTTATTTATTTATTTCGTTCTATTGATTTTAATCTGTGCACAATGATAGGGCGTTTGTGCAATCCACGGAATTTTACCGTCCGACAGTCCGATTTTTTACGGTCCTATATAAATGTTTATACTAGTTTGGTCGGAATCGGACTGCTGGACGGTAAAATTCCGTGTAGTACACAAACGCCCATAGTGTTTTAAGGGTAACAAAAATGAAACGTGTAGGTACCAAAGGTTTTAAGGGTAAAGACAACAAAAGTGTAAAGGGTAACAAAAGTGTTTATTGTAAATATACTAGTCTGTTATTTTCTCAAAGTAAGATAAGGCTGGATTAACAAGGACTTTCTCCTTGTCAATCCAGCCTTGTCAATTAATTGTCAAGTCTAATGATTTCTGAAAATTCATGTTACATTTATTTTTTACGTCACATCACACATCGTACATTTTTGTATACTTTTGTAGGCTAAGGCCATACTATTGTCAAGGGAGGTATATTTACGATACCGAAACAATGATAGAAATATGGTTCAACGCAAACAAACAAAACTCTCTTCATAAAATTAAGTATCGTCGTAAATTCCCACATACCAGTGTGGCGCTACCTTATACTGGCAGTATTAGGGTTCCGTAGCTAAAAGATTAATCGCAGTGCTCCGTAGCTACACATTAAGTAAATTTCTAAGCAACACACATATAAATCGCGCTTAACGGGCGTCGTTGAGAAAACTGTAGACTTTCGCCTGTTTCAGCTGAATTCAGAATTGTTTACAGTTCAATTGTTGATATTAATTGTTTCGAGAAAGTTTGTGCTGCGCCTTTGTTTAAATGTAAGTTGATATTGTGAATAAAAGGACCCAATGCTTTAATATACATAGTTTTAACTAACAAGGTCCTCTGAAGGTGCCTGTTAACGTTCTGCATAAAAAGTCTTATTTGCTAAGCTCTAAATAGTTTTACGTCTATTGTAGCCGAGGTATAAACGAGAAAACTGTCATCGAGGAAAACAAAGTAAAACAGAATCGGGAACATCACTATCAAACAAGTCACAAAATACTTAGTTTCAAAGATTCCAGACCGAAGTGTCCAAAATAACATCTATACATTATTGGAGACAAGTGAAACGGTTTCAGATCGTATCCAGTGTCCGCCATGAGACACACTGTTACAATTTGGCACCACTATCCAGGTCACTCCAAATATCAGACATAAACTATACAAAACGCTTTCCAACTACGTTAAAATACAGTTTTACATCAGATTGTATTACTCTAACTCCAAACGCTTGCATAAAGAAACTTAGCTCAGAGTAGTTCAAACAAAACTGGAACACATTCCAACTGCACTCGCCAATAGCGAGTAACAGATTGCTCCAAAATACACGAAGCAACTTTTGAATTAAAAGCAATGCGACAACTCTGTGCTGTTATTCTGCTATTTCTCATTTAGCCAACGACTAAACGCGGATGCGTCTGACATCGTGGCTTCGTAATATCCTGTCACTACATTGACCTATTTCTCGCTCAACACGACGCGACACAGTGCCGCACTGTGCACGCCCTACGCCTAAACTTACCCACCCAACCGTCGTAAATTAACACAGCAAGCTTCTGTGGCGCTTGTTGGAAAACTTACACTGTAACATTACTTAAATCTTTATTACGAAAGCAATAAAGGCCATATTTAACGCTGTCAAAGGTTTCGTCGAAATTAAAGCGTTGAAATGAAAGTTCGGTTGTCTTTTTGGGGTGGCACTTGGGGTCTTGAAGAGTTTACTTAATGGAAAACGCTCTTTTGCCGTTTTAACTGGAATACTGTCTTGCGAAATTAATTATCTATCAATTAGAATATTTTTAATCTTCTTTGAATAACTTAGGTATAGTAATCATCAAATAGGTTGGCCTACAATTTTTTAATTTATTACTTTACCAATATTTATTTTTGTGTCGAGTTCCACAAGATTGCTTTAAGAATAACTTTGAACGTTTTTATCTAGAAGGAATCCACATCAACACTCTCATATTACCAAGCCAGGAATTTGTCCTGGAAAGCGCTATGCGACCCCTACGACGAAGAAGTCCCTCTACAAAAATACAGATGGCGTTACTGGCCCTTGCTGAAAAAATTCATGAAAACAGAATAAATAATTCGTTCCAGCAAATGCACGGCAATACGTAAAATATATTTTTTTAATCACTGTGACCCAAATACGCGTATTAAACTAAAACGAAAGCTACAAGCCGTGTGTCCATTTGCTTACTACTCATGGTTTAATTTATAGTAGAATAGTTTTATGCTTTTTGCTTTACCTATCGTTCCTTTCTTTGTCGACTTCTGGGAATATATGGGGAGGTAAAATATATTTTTCCGTAATATGAATGTATGACAAACTGATTTAGTTTTTCTACGAATCAGTTTTATTAATTCCGTTCGTATTGCTGTTTACTTACTGTTCGTAAGTAGTTCTTTAAAAGTTCAGGTAGTTTTATGCTTTTTACCTTCAATTTTTGCTTCTCAATACCATTTTCCATTTTCGATATTACATTTGGTAATCTAGGATTCAGATCGAAGGACCAGATGTAAACTTTCAATGATGAGCTAGAATTCAATGCTTTCTATTGATAAATAAATTTTAAATCTATTAAATAATTAGTAACATCTGTTCTGTTGGGCATAAATTATGGACGCGACGGGAACATAAATATCAGAGTGTCATATTACGATCATTAATACTCGATTATGCATCTCTGCTGACCTTACAAAATATATCGTCAATTAAAAATATTGCGTCAGTAGTCTAGTCTGTGGTTACAGATACATAAGTGTGTTGAAGTTTTGGATTCCATTTCTGGGTCGGGAATAAAAATCGTATAAATAAAAGTCTTCAAATTATTAGGGGACTGATTGTGCAATAATAACTAAACTAACCTTATTAACCTATATTTCTTTTTCATTTCTCATTTCGCAGGTCTGCTGGAAGAAATTTCTTAAGAAGTAAGCAGGACTTTTAAACAAAAAAATATAATTATGTCGTATCTCTATGTATTTTACTGCGTGTATATAAATAATAAAATAAATAAATAAACCCTTCAGTAAAAAAAAAGTAACCGAGCTTTATATTTTGCTAACTTCGTTTCAAAGTAAAGAATCTTCTAAAATATTATTATTTGTACTTTAATGAGCATTAGGCACTATTTGTAACATAAATAAAAAATAGGAAATTATATTAAGGGCAATTATAGGAAGAGGCCCGATTTCAGAGGTACTAGCGTAAGCACAATGAGAGGTATTAGGACCATTGGAGGGCACAGTCCATAAAATAAGAAGGTCAAGCCCCGGCTTCTACGAAGAAAGGCATCGCCAAATTGGTAGTTAAGACTCCGGAGCAGACGGGCGACTGGATTTGACGCAGGTGAGAAAATAATGAAATGACCGCTATGATCCTTCAAGGGCTTACGAATTTCTGTGCGTATTGGATTATGTGCGTGAGGTATGTTCTGATGTGAATGTAGGTCGGTTATTAGAACTAGCATCTTTAGGTAAGTACCTATTTTAGGATCATTCAATATTGTAATTTTGTACGAAAATCTCTATTCGACTTCCAGAAAAGGTTCTGAATTATTTCTGTATTTTCAGCGATCATTCTTTTTTATAGATGAAACACATACAGACGCACTGTCACATACATAGCCAAACGTTCTTTACGTTTTTATACCCCTAAAAATCGCAAGTCTGCCCTCCCATCCTTCGGGTGCGTCGAATTTTTCGGTCGGTCATTCGCGTGACCGGTTCGCATTAGTGCAATGAATCAAATTGAATAAGGCCGCGGTCACATCCGCGATTGGAGGAAACGCCCGTCGCTTTGCTAATAAATAATCATTGTAACTAGTCGTGCTACTGAAGTCGTGTTAATGGAGTTTTCAGGCGCACCACTTTGTTTAGATTAGGAATTGATTAGAATATACCTATTTAGGGCAAGGCGTGAGCTAATGGTAGGCATTTGCGGTAATTGATACAATTGCTTTATGTGTAGATGTGGGTTTGATACCCGTCTGGTGTGCGGTAAGTAATTAAAAGGAGTCACATACCCATTAATTTATAATGACTAGTGTTCGTCCAGTGGTCGGAATTCCACCATAATTCATTTAAATTTTAAGTTTGATAGGATAGTTCATACTAATTCCATGTTGTTATAGTACATAATAATTCCATGCTTCCATGATCATCATCATCATCAGCCTATTAATGTTCCCACTGCTGGGACACAGGCCTCCTCTCTGTGAGAGGGAGTGGGCTGTAATCTACCACGCGAGCCCAGTGCGGGTTGGTAGATATCACATGTCTTCGAATTTTTTGGTTCTAAGACATGCCGGTTTCCTTACGATGTTTTCCTTCACCGTTTTGAGAGCAGTGGTGATGAAATTATTTACACAAAGTAAAGCGCCTGCTTGGGTTCGAACTCACGACCTACAACTCGTAAGTCGGGACCGTTACCACTGGGCCACCACTGCTCTCCATAGCTTCCATGATAGTACATAGTAATTCCATGCTGCCATATCATTATTCTAAGCCATCTTTACCCAAAAAGAAAAGAGTGTTTTTTTATTAATTTAATTTATTTCTAATACATATTATATAAAAATTAGCTTTCTGCATTCCTTCTCCATATAAACGTTAACTGTGCCAAATTTCATACTCCTCCGCCTGGGTAATTTTTAGAAAAAGGGGCACCTACAAAGTTTTTGTTTCACGCATTAATATATAGATTCAAAGACTTGCTTTGCGTACCTACTTGGCTTCTATATCGTGAGTTAATTTGAAACTCAACTATTCCTAAGGCGTGCGCAGACAATCTGCTTATTAAAATAAGCGTACCAAGAAGCGTAATTAATTTCAGCAAAGTTTCATCGCCACAAATAATGATAGTTATAACTAGTAACAGAACGATACCCCTGACAGCGATTTCATTATTGACGAGTTTCAATTCACGGCATACCATTAACAATTACTTGGTGCTCAAACCGCTAACCCTAAATTGAAGCTCGCACATTTCAAACAATATTCCAGGCAACACTTTCGCCGCTGTGTCATTACGAGAGGTCGTAACGACCCCACAGTGCAAGGATTAGGGCGCACTCGCACACCAAGTTCAAAGTCGTACTGTGAATTAATAGGGTTATTGTGGCAATAAATACGGGAGGCGCCTAGTTTGTGGTGGCCTGTGGTCGGATAAATCAAGTGGGCGAACGCCGCAAGATGTCCCGTGCTACACCCTTCCGTCTCTCAGTAGGCTGTGGTCGTAGATGGAGGAGATAGCGGGTAAGGAAATGAGACTTATTTTCTTACCTGAAGAAGCCACTAAATGCAGCATTAAGGAGAAAACACAACTAGAAATTTTATTTTAAAGGTTATTTTTTTGTGAAACATGTTGAAACACGTTGTTGTTTTGTTGTATCGTTTATTTTTCTTCAACATAATTGGCACAATGTGGGTGTACTATAGGTGCATTTTTGCCTAACCCTTCGAGGGATACAGGCATACATACATGTTATTATGTTTGTATGTATGTATGTATTTCTTTTTGTCTTTTTAGTTAAGGTAACTAGTGATCTGATAATGCTAATTTTGAATTGAATTGGAATGAAGTAGTTTATATGGTATAAACATTGCTCAGATTACAGAAGATAGTTCTCGAAAACGGTTTCAGTTTGCAACTTGGGGCAAACTCCCAGACCAAAACAGCCAACTTTAAAGGCCATACTAAAGTGAGCGTAGCGGTGTATTGGCCATGTTATATTGTTGAATGTACTGAGCTCATGATACTCGCATGTACTACTCAACTTATATGGATACACGAGCGAAATGCTCGTGTCATTTTTGGTAGGTAGTGTCGAGTTTCTGCAGAATTATGTAAAGTGAAGGATCGGACTCTCCTTTTATTATTTTTGGACTATGAAACAAATGAAATGTTATTATTGTTCTACTGTTTCTGTAACACAACGCCAACTATTGTTCAAATTGGTATTGTACAAGTATAATGGCAAGCAAATTATGAAAATGATGTAGCATTAAATTATACTGAAACAAAGAGGATGGTGATATTAAATATGTACTACCTATAATAGCTCAAACAGTAATTCCAACTATTCGTACAGAGGACACTCTCGCAACATAACAATTAATTTGATTTTGAATTTGCTAATTGTGGAAATGAATTAATAAACTTTGAGTTGTAATTTATTCTTAATAAGGTTGCTTATGCAACGCACCCAGCAATGATTTCCAATTGACCGAGCCTTCCTTTTAATTTCTTATCCGACTGGTTCATCAACAATTGAAATGGACCAAAGAGGTCACAATTTATGCGAGGACCAAACCACCTGAGGCCCCTAAAAGCTAGGGGTGACTAATTTATTGCAGCTTAATTTACTGGACATGTTTTATGTAAGCCCTGAGGGTCCGAAAGAATGTTCTGGCGTGATTTGCATGTGTTCACGTCTAAGTGGCCTTTAGAACTGGACAAGGCCCAGTGGCCCATGGCGTTGATGTATCGTGGCCGAGAGTAGTGTAGCGAATTAGGTGTGTGTATGTCGTCTTAATAGTTTTAACCCTTCCCTGCTTTGGTTTTAATGTTTTGGAGAGCCATTTAAAATAATTGGCCGGTCGCGTTTGAAAGTAAATAAATAATTTAGTGGGATATGGTAGTGAAGTACCCCCTTAGTAAGACTAAACTTGTATTAAATTGCATAAAGATCTTCGCTTAATGGTGTTTAGTATCCCATGTATTTTGAAATAAACTGAGAAATTCTGGAATTGTTTTCATACCACACCAAACCGTCAAGCCTGCTATTCTTCAGTTATAATTTTGCTACACAGAAATACAAAATTTTAGAACTTCAGTCGAGTAAGGAAGTCGATAAACAAAAGTAAACAATTATTTACGGAAAGATACAATTATTAATACCACGACGGTAACAGACACGGTTGATTTTCCTTCAGTCTGCTCTTGACATAAATAAATTCAGCTCAAATTCCCAACAAATATTTTAACTTGATAAGTGGTCGTACGTTTTTGTGCGAGTTTTTAAACAATACTCGCTGCGGTGAGCTTTGGAGGGTTAATGTAAGAGGAAAAAATGTAGTCTGTACGAGTCTGTGTTGTGCGAGCAAAGTTAATTTACTAATTGATCTACAGAAGTATTGTATTGTGTTTTTCGGAGAGTTTTGTGATTTCCGCTATTTACGCGAATAGAAAGGTACAAGTAATGTAATTATTTAAGGTTTTGAGTTGTACAATTAATATAAATGGATTACTTATTTATTTGTTCCGGATTCTCAGTAGATCATATATATGATTGAGATTATTTTCAGTAACACCAGAAACTTACCTCTAGCATTCACGGCATCAACTTCTGAATGGTAGATTTCGTATTATTTACGTGCTTAAAATAAGTTTGACCATTTCAACCTTTAGTGTGAGTATCTTCCACAATCAACAGCCAAACAATACCAGATCACTTAAGAGTTCCACGTGCCGATTCAATTTAGCAGAAATATCTGAGATTGGCAAGTTCAGGCTAAACGCTTCCGTGGCCCCGTCAGACCCTAAATTATCTCGGACCCAAATTGGACGTCCGTTAATTATAACTTTCGTGCTGACGTGTCCAGTAAAACTGTGCACTTCAATTAAAAGTATTTGGTATTAGATAGCCCGGGCCTTGTTGTGTTATTATAAAACGCTATGGGGTTTCAAAATGTTGGCAACTCCGGCCTTCATTTTGTTACTGAATTCAGAATAAATGAAGAGTATTTTGTACCAGGAACACATAACAGACAGGCTGTTATCTTGATTCTACGGATAGCCGATCAGACGGCAGTCAGCGCTGTTCACCGGAAACTTGATGTAATATACAAAGAAAAACTATACATTATACTCACTGCCAGTACTTACTGTCTCTGTACTTACTGCCAGTTGTTTAATTTCAAAGCAAAATGGAACCTATAAAAACAACTATAAACGCTAAAATAAAACAGTAGCCACATACTACGTATTCCGCACAAACAAACACTGGAAACGAATTTAATTTTTACTTAATGAGTAAACAGAAGCTACACGAGTACGCACATCCAAAGGCAGTATTTTCAAATGGATGCGAAAAACCAACACTGACAAATGAGAGCTCTGATTTTACATTCACAAGCTTGTTCGCATTAATTCAAAGATCGATTCCATCAATCAGCTAATGAAAAGGCTTCCAAAAGGATTTTTATTCCATTCATTCGATGCTATTCAGTATTTCAAGATTAAGCACTTAAAACATTAAGTGCGAGTTTAAAATATGTGAGATTTTAAGTGCGATTAGGTTTCGTGTTTGGAATACAAAATAAATTAGTTGTTTTTTTGTAAATCATAGGGTGTATATGAACGTATAAATACTATGGTCTGCGTACCGCAAATAGGTCGTTGATAGGTCAATAAAAAAACACCAATTCAGGCTGAAAAAAAAAATGCTTAGGTATAACGTCGGCCTTAATAAGGCCTAATTAAAACCAATGACGTTAGTGGTCATGAGAGTAATGACCCAAATATTTGAAAATCAAGCCCTGGTCGCAATTCTAGCCACCGTTAGGTTTAGTAAGTAATTACTACTAACTTTAGTAATTGAAACGACATTTGAGTGATTTGCTGTGGTGTTAGGATTTTCTGAATTGTTTCGTTTGCTGATTAGAGTATCTAAATGGGATTGAAAAACTTCATTAGCTGAAAATAAAATAATCACTTAAGAGAGTTAGTACAGAAAGTGGGCAACGTCGCAAATATTTCGCTGTTTTCATTAATTTAGCGATATTACTGTATGGAAATAAGAAATATGGCTAACTAGTCAACTAAATTATTGATAATGAAATGCAATAATCAATATCGTATCACCGAGTACGTACTATTTAGTTTTTTATGTAAAAAAAAAGTATTTGGAAACTTTCCAAATGCCTTTTACACCTGAAATGATTACAATATCAAGTTCAGTGTTATAATTGCAATTAATTCCACATTTCTTATTTCCATACAGTAATATTGCAAAATTAATCAAAAAACGAAAATACTCGACAGCTATTTGCGACGTTGCCAGCTTTTTGCATGAACGCTCTAAAGGTAATATGAATATGGTCATGATAATTATACTCTTTAGAGGAGATAGATGTTGAGCAGTGGAAGTTTTGGGGCTAGTATTAAAAAGACCAAGAGTTAGTCGAATGTGTGGGCGAATGACATAAAGTTTACTTGGTCATTACACGTAGGGTAGCAAGTACATACTTTTAAATATATTTGAAGGTATAAAAGAGAACATAAGCCTAAGTAACTACCTACATACTTACATAAGTAAGAAATATAGGTACCGCTTCAATTTAAGCGTGACAAATGAAAAAATGCTTTTAGCACAGCTGTTTATTACTCGTGTGATTGGAAATTCCTCAGTATTTGACGGATTGATTGAAAATCGACACAAGATTGCGTGAGGCGCCTTAAAATCAGAATTACATTACGTGAAGATTGGTCGACTTAGATTTTGGTGACGAAACAAGTAAATATAAGCTTATTTTTTTCTTAGAGTTATTGCCATTTTAAAGGTATGAAGCTGATCAGGTGGATAAAGGTTCCGTTGTCATGTGCATCCTATAATGAATGACTTTTAAAAACTGTGACTCTGGGTTTTTATTTCTGGAATTTCTGAGCAGCAACCCGGAGTGCCCGGTTGATGGCAAGAGGCCCGCCTCCTATTACACAGGACTTAAACATAACTGGCTAACTGTGGGTGTACTGGTACACCTCTGCCCACCCCTTCGGGGATTGTGATGTTATGTTATTAAAAACGATGTTGTTATTCAGAAATTTTATTAAAACAAATTCTGAGAGAGTACCCATTATAAAGAGAACTTGTTTATAAACTGCTACGGGCTACCTCCAACCTTCGCCCCAACAATCAGAATAAAAGTTGTAAAAAACGAGACTAGTGCACCCTTGAAATAAAAAATAAAACAAAACAGGTTTTAAGTCCAACTCCGAGTTAGACCAAGTTCGAATGAAGAGGACTTTTTTAAAGAATCCCGTTTGTTCCTTTATAAAAGAAAGTCCGGGGCAAAAAGACGAGAATTTGACATACGCGTCTGATAAAACCAATAAAGGACTTCGAGTGAATTGTTTACAGCCGATTCGGTGCTGTCCTTTTTTTAATGGGAAATTCTTTTACCTGGCCGTCGTTTCAGAAAGTTCTAGTAACAACTGCCGAGCGAACTTCAAAAGAAATGAGACAAATTAAATACTGCGAGAATGTCACATAAACTGGTTTGTGTTTTTACTTTGTCTGCTAAGGTAAAGTTTCCATTAATTTTCTTGCCGAAAACTCTGTCCTGTTTTCTTTATTTGGTGTGTCACATTTTAAGTAAAATGCCAGCAACACACCGTTGGTCGCGTGGTCGCAAGTGCGATGTCTTGGGTTCGATTCCCAGGTCGGGCAAAGTCTCATTGGTTTTTGCATTAGTAACAGCCTGGAGTTCTATATTTATTTATTTTTTTCTTTATAACAGCCTGGAGTTTGGAAGTTGGCGGTGTGATACCCCCGCGCCTCGGAAAGCACGTTGGATTGCCACTCTCCGGTCGTGTTGGATTGCCGTCCCATCGGACTCTGAGAGTGAGGGAAGAGAGAGTGCACCTGTGTCTGCGCACACACTTGTGCACTATAATATCTCCCCCGCCGAAGGCTAGTCTCCGTTGAGATTGGCCGCCATGGCCGGGACACGAGCTGGAGGACTATTATTAAAATGCCACACGAAACTCTTTTCATAAACTAACTTAATGTTCTTTTTCTAAGTAAAACATAGACATAATACAGGGTGATATACAATGTCGCCCATGCGCATGTGACCGCCCGTAATTTTCTGAATATTCATGAAAAAATATCGAAAATAAACTTCAAAAGGGGGGGTCTATCTATAACATTTTTCATGTTATTCAATTTTTAATTTTTTAAAGATTTGCTTTCTGTTTTTTGACACATCTCCGAAGTTTATGGGTCGATTTGGATTCTGTTTATTATTTCCAAAAGCTTATGAGTTATTTTAACAGATTAATTAAAAATTTTACAAAAAATTATCGACTACTAAAAAAAAACGGAATCGAAGTCATTTTTTCGGTAAAAAATTGTGTATTTATTTTAAAAAAACTAGTGAAAAATGTTATAGATAGACCCCTTTTGAAGTTTATTTTCGATATTTTTTCATGAATATTCAGAAAATTACGGGCGGTCACATGCGCATGGGCGACATTGTATAGTATAAAGTAGGTGAAGAGCATACAAAGGGTCTCCCTCTTCATATTTACACGGTTTTAGGTGTCCAGCCCTTATCAACGAGTGTTAGAATAACTTTTGACCGGGTCAAAAGGCAGATAATATTTCATTATTTTTTTTTGCCTTTACTCACAAAGGCATTCTTATATTAACTAAATAATCCCTCGAGGGTCGCGTTAGTTGCAAGCACTACTGCTGAGTATGAGGTCCTGGGTTTGATGCCCAGATGAGGCGAAGTGTTGTTAAGTTTATCCATCAGTAATTTCTCAGTAATAGCCCGCAATCCGGATTTGTGCCCGGTTGATGGCAATAGCCTTGCTCCCTATTACATGGGACTCAAACATAACTGGCGAAATAAGGGTGTACTGTAGGTATAATTCTGCCTAACCCTTCGGGGAAAACAGGTGTGATGTTATGTTATATAATCATAATATAATAGTAATTATAAAAACAAAAATCGGGCAGTCTTTGGGGACTGCCGATAGAAGTGAAAACTAAGTAAATTTTTGATTCTCGCGTTGATGTATTTCATTAAGTAACTTTTTAATTCTCGCGTTGATGTCTTCCGTTAGAGCGTTAGGTGTCGATGACGCGAGTTCCATGATATTTGTCCACCCAAAAAGTGCTCAACGCGCCTAAAGAAGTTTTTACTTCAAAAAAACTTTACCGAAAAAATCTAACAAAATTCCACCAGAAAACTCGAAATTCGTCGTCTGATCGGATAGCTAAAAAACACCGAAGTTGACCATTACTCACTAACATTCCGAAGTCTTCACTTCGGATTCCGTAAATTCCGAACTGACAAAAAACTGCACAAGTTGAAATTGGATTCGGAAAAACTAATACTTTTAGAACGGCAACACACACAAAGGGATTCTTTTCGCGGGCCGCGCATTTCTGGTACGCGTTGTGCCGTGTGCGCTGACCTTAATATCTCCGCATCAAGTGTGTGTGTTCTTTATGTCGGTCGTTGTTTACCAAAGTGGTTTTTACTCCGAATTATTTATTATCCGAAGTATTTTTACTTTTTAAAGGATTTTTTTTGTAGAGGTAAAAATTGATGTTTCTGTTCATGGTCCTTGGATACATACAGGGTTATTGGTTGTATGTCGGTAATTTATTAAGGGGTCATAATCATCATCATCATTTCAGCCGAAAGACGTCAGCTACTGGGCATAGGCTTCCCCTAAGCACCGCCACTTCGACCGATTCTGTGCTTCCCGCATCCAGTGGTTTCAAGGGGTCATTTACAACTAATGACCCATTTTGACTTCGATACAAATGTCAACAATTTTCGAGTCACTTGACATTTTATACTTTTATTCCATTCATTTTAAAATAAAAAATCTCAAATTACTAGAAGAAGGTTGACATTTGCATTGGAGTCATCAGGGGTATTTTGGTTACAAATGACCCCTTAATAGATTGCCAACATATAACCAATAACCCTGTATACCTACGTATATTAAGACCAAAATTTTGAGAGTTTTATTGTACCTTCTAATCGTAAACTCTTCACTAATATACCTTAATATTCCCACACAATATCTAATCTTAATGAGTTAATTTGGCAAGTTGCTTATTTTTATTGCTTCTTTATTTATTATAAGAACACTTTAATTACTTGTCCTCACACACCTCAAGAGACATGGCGTGCCGAAGCCTTAGAAAGTCCACTTCTAGGCATTCATTCGTGCAAACGAGAAAAAAAATAACTACTTTAGAAATATAATTCATCTTGAGGTTACACGTAATGTTACCACTAGTGCGACCTTGCGTGAGAAATGTCAAAAAGGTGAATTTTTATTGTTAGGTCACGTCAAATAACCTCGTTGTCTGCAACACCCAGGTTTTTATTAGGACATTCTATGAAATAAAAGACCCTTTCGATCCCCACAAACTTTTTAATACCTAATCGTTCAGATCTGAGCAACTTCGTAGCAACAGTTCGGCCACAAAAAGTTGTTTGATTTGTTTTTACGGTAATGCTCATGGGGGTCGTTACTGATTTCACTTTCATAGACGTTTGTCGAAATTGCGAAAGTTCTTCAACTAAACTTTAGATATTTATTTGTTCCTTTACGACTAAAAATTTTAATTTTTATGGGCGCTTCACTTGATCCCTGAAATTGCTTATTTAACCAGTCTATATTTATTAGGGTGACTGGTATAAGTGACATCGTGACTGTACTCATCATTATGAACTACTTTTACTATGGGACCAAACTTGAAACGCGAAAAAAATATCTGTTCCCTATATTGTGACGCGTTATGCGAACATAAATGTAGGGAACGGTTGATATTGTTTTCGCGATTTCAAGTTTGGTCTCATAGTAAAAGTTGTTGTTGTGTGTATAGTCACGTGTATCGTATAAGTATCAGTCACCCTATATAGGACGTAATCTACATAGGACGAATCCAAATTAAGTCATCCAACCATGTGTACTTTCTTTATAAGAGTTTCCTTTACTTCGTAGCAGAAAAAGCTTGAGTGATGTAAAACATAAACACTCGAGATACATCAGGAGGCACCAACAGCGTACACTCACGCAATGTGTCAATTTAAAAAATCCACACATTCTTACCACCGCACTCACACACTACCCGATCTTCAGTGTACGTCTACACTAAGAGATTTCTGCTGTCTATAAGCCGTTTCATCTTTCCCTTTTGGAGAGAACAAGAAAACTTCTCCAACTCCTTTAATACTGGCAATGTGTTTTGTCGCGGCGAACGCCCATTGTTGCTTTGAAACTTTTTCTTTTTTACCTTTTTTTCTTTAATTTTATTTCGGCCTCGCTGTGTTATCTGCCCTTGGGGTTTACACGCGACGACTGGTAATCGTAGCCATGTTGAATAAGTTTATAGGCGCTAAATTCAAAATGTTTTGCGTACATAAAACGTTAATAGTTTTGATACTATATTTAGTGGGAGTTACACGTGTTGTGAAAATAATAAACGTTCAACCCTATGCTGTGAGTCTAATTTCAGTTATTTACAACGAATTGCTGTGGACATGACACAATACCTAAATTTTATTTTTGGATATTTCAGCTAAAAACTTTAGTTTTTTCTTCTTTCCAACTATCCAAATAGCAACCAGCTATTCATCTGTTAGAAAGGCATCTACATCAATTTATCAAAATGTCCTGCGTTGTCTAAAAAAGTTTTAATAACTTAAGGTAAAAGCAATCGCAAACTCTAAACGCATCTAAAATCGTATCGCAGTCGTGTCGCACAATCAAAATGAGACGTCAAGAAACTCTCACTTTTGAAAATGAATTAGGGCCTCTGATTTCGTTATTTTTATTCAGTGCCCCAAGTTTCTATTGCTTTTGTTTTGTGTCCAAGTTAACAGTCTTTTGTAAGTTAAGTTAGCCCACAGTTGAGATAATGTTCAGCGAATGAAGCACCTTTTTATTAAGAGATTTCTATCTGACCAGATTCATTTGAATACTTTTTTCTTGTTATCAGAAAAGTCTCCGTTTTGATAAATAGTTACGTGCAGAGCAACTGTGAAAGTTTTATTAGTTGTATGAGTAATGCTTTCGTTCGTTTACTTAATGAAGTATCGTGAGTTGATGTTTATTTATTGTTTTATCTGGCTGGATTATTTATTGTTTTCAGCTGGGTGTCTTGACCGCTGCTTTGGCATTTCTTTGACCTTTATGTTATGTATATTACAGGGGGTGCCCTTAGCGAGCGTTCGCCTAGTTTTAATTTAGCTTAGTTTCAGTCCCTGGCTGGAGGCTTTGAGTTCTTTTAGGAGCTTAAGGCAGCCACAGGAAAGTCCGGTTAAACAGCAAAGACCTCAGTGGTCACTTGCGAGATGCCCTTCCCAAAAAAAAATAATATAGGTATACTACCTTGGGCATACCTATAATTTAAGTCTACAGTAGCTTGAAAATGAGAATAAGAAAGCATGAAGACAACTCTACTCATAATCACACTTATTGCATCCATTTCATCATATTGCAAACTCAAACTTAAAGCATTTATTAAAAAAAGCCTTTCAATTGCTTTATTTTCATACCTACTTAATCCTTCAAATTAAATTGAATGGGTCAGTTCCTAATCAGCTAAACGGAGCGGAGCAGAAAACTTACGCATAGCTACCCACGAAAAAAGAATAAGGGAATCCTTCCAGACGGATTTAAAAAGAAAAAATCTTTAAACCTGAAGCAAGTGACTCGTTAGACGAATGGCCTGAACCCGTGTGTCGAACGCAGGATGCTCCCTCCCCCTCCCTAAGGATCCTCCCTGTTGACCTCTCTTGTACTTTGTAAATGAAGAAAGCAGAAGGTGTACTCCAAAGCTATGATGGCAAATTAACTAAGAAAACAAGTAAAGCGATATAGTGGTAGTTTAATGTTAGGGTGATATACATATATGGGCCAATGCCTGCCGGGGTTGCGGGAAAGTCCTAAAGGTTTACCGAGGTCCCTGGCAACGTACAGGCAACTGAAGGAACACGAGTGGGTTTTAGTCAGTAAGAGTCTGACACGCCCTCCCGCTAAGGGTGATGACATTATTTGTATATCTTACTAGCCATATGCCATAGGCTAAAAGAACTATAGCCTAAAAGAAAAGCAAATTATGCCGTAACTTAGTTTTATCCTGAAAGTACGGTAATTTCACCGGCTTCTAAAAACTTAAGGCTAATGACAAGGCTTGGCCAACTTTGTCATTATAAAACAACCGATCTTGATGTTATAGCCAACTGCTCGTCCAAATTCTGTGGATTCTACGATAGACGAAAGAATGTGGTACTACTTTATCAAACGACGCGTTTGGTCCTTCTGAATCTACCCTGTGTGTTTGGCCTGTCGAACGCAGCCGATGCCTTCGTTAAAATTGCGATAAGGAGTTCGATACGTTACGGTCTCTCCAAGAGTCGGTGTGATCTTTTTGATTGTTCGACGATTTTCAGGAGATATTTTTTATGAAGACGGTATTGTGACCCACCTGTCAATAAGATTATGTACAAGAATTTGTGAAGGGTCAACGAAAATAAGAATATATTTTGTATTTACATGTTTAATACTACTTTAACGATGATACTGTTAAAGTTAAGGCGGAACGTGTTTCAAAATTGATGCCCGAATTTCTGTGGGCCTTTAATAACACAGCTTACGGTCAAGATTAACATAACTATTCAGGTGTGTTGCCATAACCTTAGGACCAAGTCTTGATTGCATAAAGCCAACGTCGTAGTTCTCTGAGGCTACTGTGAGCAATGTGAGCATAGCCTTTGGCGAGGAACATGTCAATCGGAAGGCCGGGGCCCCAAGCCAGAGCTCCAATAAAGACATAAGTCCAACTTACGTATATACAACGGAGTTAAGTAAACACAATATGCGGATAACCGGAGAATTCCATAAAATGTCTTTGTCAATGTAAACAGAACGTTGTACTCAAATAAAGTTGTGGACAGTTTGAGGAGACGGAACAACAACGCAATGTACTATTGCTTTGAGCTATCGTTTGTTTTTACTAGATTCTTTTGTGGTATATAAATTGTTTTGTTTTTTTTTGTGTGAGTGGGCAGAATTGAATAAATGTTTTGTTATCTCCATTTAGATAGTTTAGATGGTGTGCTAGACGTGATAGTTTAAACAATAAATACTAAAAAGGAAATGTAGCAAACAAAAACCTGACTGTAAATTATAATGTGTTTGGTTCAGCAGACTTCACAAAACTGTGAAATGGACATCATTTCATCACAAAATCGAATTTCCAAGCCCCTTGACGACGATCGATCGACGAAATCCCCGTCTTATCTACTTGCTTATTCAATCCTTTTATTATCCAAAAACATCATTATACAAATTCAAATTCGGAA
Source organism: Conistra vaccinii (assembly GCA_948150665.1). NCBI lineage: Eukaryota > Metazoa > Arthropoda > Insecta > Lepidoptera > Noctuidae > Conistra > Conistra vaccinii. The sequence continues at coordinate 5,184,775 of OX411324.1, forward strand.
TGTAACCCTCTCAATTTGCGGAGGTAGGGTGACTAGAGGGTACGTTCTGAAACTTCTCTTATTTAATAAGAAAGGTATTTTAAAATAAATAGAATGTTCGGATTTTGGCAGTGTATTTGAAGAGTCTGTGCCTATTTTTGGAATAATAAAAGATTATTGTACTTCATCTATTTTCAATCTGGGGCTTATCTTGTTAAGGTTGGCAATATCAATGAATACAAAATAAATAATAAAAATGGTTCCTAACATTTCATTTCTCAACTCACAGACTTATGTCTGTTACACAGCACATTAATCACAACTTGTCTCCTTCACAGCATTTACGAGTCCTATTCAGAGCTAAACAAAATCATACTAATTACCCTTACTCGCCAACCCTACGTTCAGAATAGAGACATCCCGTACATTTATTTCAGTCAATAATCAGGGGACCCGAAGCAGTAATAGCTTCAGGGCTGTCACTAGCATACGAGTCAATAGAAATCCTCATATACCGGCCAACTTTCGATTCTTCGGCGAAACAAAATGAGCGAAGTTGTAACGTAAAAGAAATTGGATTTTCGTATTGAATTGACAGAGGGGTCGGGAGGTGCGGTGAGGGTAGAAGAGGGGGGTAAGTAAACACAGGTGAAAGTACGTGGTATGTGTCAACACGATCTGTCAAAGATCGCGATATCAGACGTTGTATTGCAGTTTGATTGGGCCAAAAGTCAATTATTATTGTTGGCATTGTTTTGATATGGTGTAACTGCATGTGACTAGGGGTCAGACATGTGATATCTACCAACCCGCACTGGGCCCGCGTGGTAGATGTCCCAGCAGTGGGAACATTAATGGGCTGATTATGTGGGGTCAGTAGATGTGTTTTGTTTTCCATTGTTTGTTGAGACTAAAACTATTTTTTTTGCTGCAGCCGCATTTGTGCCAAAACTTCGAATATTTTGTTCGCTGAAAAGTTATCGCGTTAATGCGGTGGTCCCATTAGCAGTTTCGCCACGTTTAATATTACCGCCACCCGGGCGATATGTGCTACGCAGCCCGAACTATCGCGACGATAACCAATAATGGTTGGTCACTGCGTGTATCGTATCACTCTGCGAAGCTTCGTCACGATAGACGTTGTTGCGGCCGCAGCATTAAGAGAAATAAAGGATACCTACTTTCTGAAAACTACCATATTTAAGATGTTTCTTTTTATTCAGAAATGTAGTATTTTTTCTAAATACTTAACTCCTACTACTAATACGTTCTTCTACTAGCTTTATTCTACTACTCAATTTCGTTGAAAAGCCTTCTTAATCACTCAAGAATCGTCTTAACAATTGAATATTCCTTGAACCAAACTACTTAATTACCAGAATGCAATAAGTGTATTTTCACACCGGTGGCGGTGGTGTCTGTTGCCTTCCTTCAAGGCTCCCCTTTGGCGGCAACACGAAATTATTGCAAGCGTAAAATTAATCCGTATCAGACTATTCAAAGTAACAACGCGAACGCTCAGAAAAGCAGAAATAAACTATTTCTCTCTCGGTAAGGAGACATTTACATATAAATTCAAAAGACAATTCATTTCAAGTCGGAATCGAACCAGCTCCCCCGCGAAATGAGTTCTGCGAAGTTTGCGCGCTACAAGTATTTAATGTCTAATTAATAAATTGAGCAAGTTTTAATTACGAGATGTTTGAAGATATTGTGTGAGGGATTGAGGAAGTGTGAGGAATTGAAGAGTTTTCGGTATTATGATTAAGGATTTTTCTTCTGGTTTTAAATGCAAAAGTAAGAGAAGGGTGCGTCTCCTGGGCCTGTGCAGGTTTAAGGGTCCCGCAGATAGGTGCGAAAGGACAGTGCAACGTGACTCTGGTAAAAAAAGACGTGTGGCACTCGGAGACTGCCGCGGTAAAGCTATTGCATAGCTGTTTTTATCAACTTATGCAACAACCAATGCCTAGAGGTGAGTTGTTGAACTAAAGAGACAGGGGTGTTAGGTTAGGTTATTTTCGTTACGGAATTTCTGGATTCGGTCTCCACGCTCAAGGCCCGCGATAGAAGCTATGCAATAGCTTAAAAAGCGGGGCAGTCTTTGGGGACTGCAGATAGAAGTGAAAACTAAGTAACGCCATCTAACGAAAATGTCAGGAATTTATGTGGCTTGCTGTCAGTACAAGAACAAAAGCTATAGCTCCATTAAAAATCGAACGAACGAAACGAATAATGAACGATGAAATATTTTTCCGGTTTAAACTAAGTATTCGTGCATTTGTGATTGTATGCTTTCGCTTTAGTAGTGCTAAGAGCCAAATTGTGAGAATTAGAGCATTCACTACAGTGAAATTTTCTACAACTACATGATGCCTTTCAATAAAATAAAGCTCACAATCGCCATGTGCCTTGCAACCCGTTACCATTTCAAAAAGGGATCACAAACCAATGGACCGAATCTTTCGCGTCTAAATTAGTATCCGGAATAGACTCGCATGCAGCAAGGTTCAATTCCGTATAATTTCGGGAGCGTTTTATCGACCTCTCGTGTTATCCCTAAATCCGTAGGGACAAAGCGTTTCCGCTAGGAGCCCAGACGGTGAACTTCCGAAGGCGCACTATCGCCCTCTATCGGACCTTATCGGGACCTTACGATCTTTTGTATGGCGGGTTATCTAGTTTCATATGACGATCTATTCATTTTGATAACATCGCTCTTTGTACGGCTTCATTTTGCAGTGTGGTCAGATGGATTTGGATTGGAATTCAAATGTTGCATAAATAAAATTTGATGGTATTGTAAATTTTACTGCCTCGTTTGGTCTAGTGGTCGCAAGCGCTACTGTTAAGCACGAGGTCCTGAGTTTGATCTCCAGGTTGGGCAAAGTGTTATTGGGTTTTTATTCTATCTGGAATTTCTGCCCGGTTGATGGCAATAGGCTCGCCCCCTATTACATAGGACTTAAACATAACTTGCGAAATGTGGGTGAACTGTAATAGGTACACCTCTGCCTAACCCTTCGGGGAAACTACGCGTGATGTTATGGCATGTACAACTTAAAGCTTAAAATAATCTAACAAAAATCTGTTTGAAAATAAAAATAATGCTATAAGAAAACTGGAATATCTACCTTGAAAGTTTAAAATAATTTTTACATTTTAACGACGGTTTTAATGACGAAAAAAGAAAATTTAAATAATAAATTGTAGCGCAGCCCTACCCGAACATGTTGTAGCCAACACCGCCTCCAAAACCTAATATCTCAATTACATTTAAAACGACTTTTTAGTACAGAGAGGGATTAGGTATCAGTCCAGTACACTAACGACTCCAACCCTTGTATTTACACGTTTACACCCCCGAATTGAACCCCGTCGGGGCTATAAATCTTTGTGGTCACGGAAAAAACACGCTACGATCAATAGATTGTTTGATCACAATTATATACCTACTTTAAAAAAACACCAGCTGTATAATTCAAAAATCTTACGAACATTATTAAAACATAAAATACATTTCTGTTTTTACGATGAAATGACCTTTTAATAAAGGAAACAGTAACTGCAGAATATATTATTTTTATCGCAGCCCTAACATTAAAAAAGAACATCTTCCAATACCCACACATTATCTGCAATCACATTCCAAAGGACTTTTTAGTACAGAGAGGGATTAGGTATCAGTCCAGTACACTAACGACGAACCCTTGCATTTACCAATTTACACCCCGATTTGAACCCCGTCGGGGCTATAAATCCTAGTGGCCGACGAACCGCTTCCGTTTTACCTGCTTTCGGGTTAAACAGGGGGTTCTAATCGCCGAACGAAAATATTGCCGTATCACAACTTCTCTTCTACTTGGTAATCATTAGATTTTTTTAACAAGCAAGTTGGTGGTAATTTATTGGTAATTGTCACGCGTATGCGATGTTAATTCTCTATTTGTATTCCTCGGGGGTGAATTATTACAAGTGTTAACATTGGGTACGTAAAATAATTGCTGGATCGAAAGTGTCTGCGTAACTGTTGGCTTGTTTTGAGTATTTTATTTTTGTTTATGTGTATTTAAAACAAGAGTTTCTGAAATTTGCAATATTTTTTGCAACAATATAATTAATTTAATGAAATGTTAAGTGACGAAAGCAATTTTTTTAAGGTAATAGTGTAGTTTCTAAACTATTTACATACATACATACATAAATTCACGCCTTCTTTCCATGGGGGTGAACGCCACCTGCTACGATTGTTACATACTCCTTTTGCCTCGTTTACCTACGGTCATACATCAAAAGTTCGTTCGTTCATCATCGTTTTCGTTCTAAATTAAATGTAGTTGAGAAAAAAAAATGCTGATGTTTCTACTTGCTTATACGATACCTATTTTAAATTAGCTATCCCAAATGACCCAATAAACAAACGGTAACCAAAACAATAAACGAATTCTATTAAATAAATAGGTTAGCACATGGGCATTCACATGTCAAGTTAACGATGTCAGAATGGAATTTAAACAATACAATATTCACATGAAAACGTTCATTTTACTGTTGTCTATCTATAATTATAGTAATTGAAATAATAAATAACAGATAAATACTCTGACATTATGTCTTTCCAATGGAATTTTGATTGATACTTCGTATAGTGGTAGGTAATTATAATTGTTATAATTTTTCGTGTGATGATATTTCCGTTAAAGTTCATTTTGGGAAGGTACTATTTACGTCTGTGTTATATTCCATTTATGTACTATACGTGACAGGTACACAGAAGTTACATTTATAAAGAAACTAGCTTTTGACCGCGGCTTCGCCCGCGTGGCAGTCGGGAATGCGCTCTGGTGCTCTGCATTGGCGATCCTTACCGCGTTTGATTCAGGTCGGGAACAGTGTTTAGTGGGAACATTATTATGACTGTATTTTATAGCAAATTCTTCTTTATTTTCAGCACATAGGTCAGCTATTTTTTCTTCGATTATATTCACAGTTTCAAATACCCATAGAGTAGTTTGTAGAGAGCAACCCAGATAATCTTTGTCAAAGAAAATGGCTGCTCATAAACAAAAGTCATTGCATCGTTTATTTCCGAGGACTCCAGGGAAAACCATGTATTAACCAACTCAATCTACACAGTATAACAATTTTAAGTGCACAGTCCATACGTAGGTACAGTAATACCCTATTAATTTGATTTCTCAAACTAACGAGGGTGGCAAGACACCCCTCTGTTTATCGTTCATCCCCTAAGTAATATGCAGTTTTTCCATTTACGTATAACAGACAATTATTGGTAAGTAAGAAGCGTAGATTTAAATGAATGTAAGGGAATACCTGTTGGTAATGAAGGGACGAAAACTAATTGGATGCTGAGGTTTGTGAAGGAATCCTTACCTGTAACAAATAGGAAACAAAGTATTAGTATCGTTGGTTTGTTTTGGTATAAAAATAGTTTTTAATAGTGCCTACACGTTTTAATTTTGGTACAGATTTGATTACATAGTTTTGTTTGCGATGGATGATATTTATTCTAATGAGTGTGAAAGGTTTATTTAGATAGCCTGGCCTTTCTGTGATACCCACCCATATTAAAAAGCAGTAGTTTTGTTTTAAACAAAATTAGGCCGTTCTACCAAAAGAGAAGACACTAGGGTAAAGGTTTTTTCCTTACCATTTTTCCATATTAATAAGGCCATTGAACTATAGATTAAATAATTTCGACCCTCAGCGCACCCCTATTTTTTGATTGACGATGCGGTTGATTGAAAAAACGAAACCCACGCACTTCGAAATTGATCCCTAGCCATGCTTAGGGTGGACGTGATTTAAAAAAATAAGTTTAGGCAAAGACAGGAAGTAATATTAAAAAGTAAACAGCAATGAGGGACATAGCGTGATATCTGTACGCAAAGGGATCCTTGATAAGCTGCCTCTGGTTTTGAATAATAATACCAGCCTATTACTCAGAACTGAGAAGAGGTCTTTACCTGTTCTCATACAGAGATGGCATGAGCATTGATCACCACGATTCCTCAAGACGGATTGGCGATTTCAGACTTATATTAGCTAAAGGTTCAGTTTTCCTCACAATATTTTCCTTTAACGATGTCAGTAATGTCCAAGAACTCAGAGAGAACATATGAATTGGAGAACTTACATCCATGAGTACTTTCCTGGATTTGAACCCACAACTTCGTGGATTTGAGGCGACGCCTGGGCCGAACCACTGGGCCATCATGATATTTTGACACACCGTTTTGAATGTCCAGTTGAAAATATTACTTGCGCGATGCAGGATGCCTAGCGTCATCTACCCGGTTCTAATGCCACTTTCAACTAAGTAGTTAACGAGTGGGAACATAGATGTCACTACGGGTTTTTATTTATTACTCATTGCTTCTGCGGTTACAAAAACGGCTACTCAGTATTAGGTATAAAATTGATGTATTTAGTTCGGATAACGAATTGTTCAGGATTTCGTCCGGCTATGAGCTAATGTGTAGTACTCCATCGCGCGGTTGTGTCTACAACACAAAAATTGGCATGATTTTTAAAGTAATAAAGGCCTTATTTGATCAATTTGCGTCTAATATGAGTTTTCTCTCTAAAATGTATCTGCAAAAATAATTTGCTTTCCGAGTAAGTGCTTTTGCTTATGTGCCTCGTATAGGTCATTACGAGCCCATAAAGGCTAAAAGGTTCATATGAAACATATTGAAGTGCATCGCTGTATTAAATGAAGATACCACTGTAAAATAACTACTATACATTTACAGGTACACTAAAGTTACATTTATCCCAACTAATACACACATCAAAAGTGTCTAGGGATCAAGCATTTTTATGCGGATTTCTTGAGATTGAGATGTGGCTTTGTAATAAATTTATGATTTTATAAATTTATATGGATCCTTTTTGGTGCATTTCATAATTTGAATCAGGAACTGTGAATCAAATTCGAGTAAAAGATGAAAATCAGCTGTCAATATTTTCCCTATAAAAACATACAACGCATTGAAGACATTATTAGTGCTACTGTTTCCCTACTACTGATTAAAACCAACGTTATTATGGAGCAGCGACGTCATTTAAGCAGGGAAGAAATGCTCAGAGCCGTGGGAATGATAGAAGCTGGTTCCCGGCAACGTACTGTGGCTTTAGCTCTGAATACAAGTCAGAGTGTTATCAGTCGACTTTGGACACGTTACCGAAGCACTGGTACCGTGGCTGAGCGCCATGGAGGACGGTATCGCTGCACCACACGGAGACAAGACCGATACATTCAAATCTTAGCTCGAAGAGCTCCAACAATAACCACCATGATGTTAGCCGTGAGGCTTCATCACTCTTCAGGGAACTTAATTAGCGACCAAACAGTCAGAAACCGCTTGCATGAAGTGAACCTTCATTCCCGAAGACCGCTACGGGTACCACCTATAGCAATGCACAATCGTAGGATTCGATATCAATGGGCTCTTGAACACAGAAATTGGGCAGAAGAACAATGGCGTTTCGTGTGCTTTTCTGATGAGTCTCGTTTTGGTATGAGACCGGATACAAGACGTATACGACACTGGAGAACCCCTGGACGCCAACAGCGATTAAAATCCTGCCAGGAAGTCCATCCTTATAGTGGTGGAACCATCATGGTATGGGCGGGTATTTGGATCGGCGGAAGAACTGAGTTGATTTGGATCAGAGGCAACCTCAACGCTCAAATTTATGCTGAGACGATTGTATCAGACGTCATCGTTCCTCTACAAGTGCAAATCGGTCCCTTATTTCAGTTAATGCATGATAATGCACGACCGCACACCGCAAGAGTTGTAAGACAGACTCTCGCCGCAGCTAACATCAATGTCCTGCCCTGGCCTGCTCAGTCGCCAGACTTGAACCCGATTGAGCATGCATGGGATATGCTACAGAGAAGAGCTCTGCCGAATATGGAGGGTATCCAGTCGCAAGAAGACCTTTTTTTGTTGTTGCAACGAACATGGGCGGCCATTCCACAGCGTGATTTGGATGAACTCATTTTGAGTATGCCAAACCGATGTTCTTGTGTTGTTAGTGTTCGCGGTAGAAACACGGATTATTAATTGTTTAAGTTACCCAATAAAATTTTAAAGAAAACTGTTATTTCAGTCTTTTTTTCGAACTTTAATGTTAGTGGTTCAAATGTCAAAAATCCCTTTATTAGGAAAATGGCAAATTTCTTTATTAATGCAAAGGTGACTTGGTTTATCGTTACTGTGACAAACGAAAACACTTTATTTGATGAATCCTTAAAGAAAATTTTAATTAATATCAATCAGGAGAAAAGTTATTGCAAAAATATATGTTGATCCCTAGACACTTTTGATGTGTGTATTATAAATGCGAAAGTGAGTTTGTTTGTTTGTTACGGTTTCACGCTAAAACGGCTGAACGGATTTGGATTAAATTTGGCACATGGGTAGACAATGACCCGGGTTAGGACAAAGGATACTTTTTATCCCAATATTCCCACGGGAACGAGATTTATGCAGGTTACACCGCGGGGCGCAGCAAGTAAAGAAACAAAATGTGAAAATGAAAACCCATTTATGCCACGGTGCTCTGCACTCGCGATGCTTATCGCATGTGGTTCAATATTCGGGTCGGGAAAAGAAAATTTTCCGTTGTCTACTGCTTACAAAACGGATTGGTATATACAGTTTGTATTAGCAAACCAGAGAGATATTCTGCAAATCCTCTTGATATAATCCATGTTGCGGTGATCTGATTTACTGAAAACTCACTCAGCCAAAGTATTTATTCACAGAATTCTATACGCAAACAGTTCGCATTTTAGTCAACAATGCTACAGCAGTACCTACCGTAATAAAACAATCAAACTGATTCGATTGTCACTCACAAACTCAACAGTCGTTCATTAACAGGTCTGTCGATCCATCGATCGGGGCGCGCAAATACGGCTAGAGTTAAATGCGCAAACGACAAGGTCTCATGTAATTATCTAATTACGCGCAGCTCCCAAACATGGCGGAGGCGCCAGGATTACGTTGTTTGCGTAAATTGTTGGAGTTCAAGATTTCTGTTGTGTACTCACATGTGACAGTGTTGTTATGCTAATTTTCGTTTGTGTTTTGCTGTTGTGAATTTGAGTGAGGTTTTTTCATGTGTGCGGTTATTGTTGAAAAGGTTGGTTCCTTTACTGACAGGGTAAGGAAATTGAGGCGTAGGTTTGGCTACTAGAATAGTCTACAAGTTTCCTTTAATACTGTAGGTAGGTTTATTTTTGTACCCAGAAACATTTTTGGCATCCTTTACACACAGAAGATAAAAAAAGGAAGAGTACGTTTAAAAATAGACCCTTTAATGAATCCTCTTTGTCAATTTGAGTAAGTACGTCTTTATTTCTTTTTGTCTTAAATCTGTATCTGACGCAGCATTTTGTTTGATTTCTATCCTTAGTTCGATAGTTTTTTTTTCATATAGGTAGGCACAATTGAATATTTTTGAAATAAAGTATTTGCTACGAGGTGTCGGAACGAGTCAGATGCTGATTAAAATATATTTATTTATTTATTTATTTTAAATTTCAGATAACAATGATCCATTTTGTTAGTGACATTGGGCTTAAGACTATGTTAGTTTACACACAAACGCATACAATTTTTAAAAAAAGGACAGTCATACCTGTCCGCTATCACACTCAGGATGCTGTTGCTACTCACACGCACTCTGTGCAGCAGTGACGCCGCTTTCTTACGTAAGATTGCCGCGAAACCATCTGTGCGTGCCTCCATGAACATGGCGGACGCGCTGCAATACGGAGGGAGCCTCAACAGCATCCTGAATGCGTTATTGTACTGGACCCGCAGAGCATTGACAGCCTTCTGCGTATATGCTGTCCACAGGCTGCTGGAGTAAAACGTCTGACAAAAGAATTTAAATAACAAAATCTTAACGTCCTTTGTGCAGCGGGCAAACCTGCGGTTCAGCATATTAGCCCTGACCGTCAACGCTCTGCGTCCCCTTTCCATGTCACAATCATCGTTCAAGGAGTCCGTGACTACATGCCCCAGATATTTGAACTCGCAGACTCTTCGAAGTTCAGTCTTACACAACATAACCGGTGGAACCTTATCAAATCTTCTGCACCTAGGAGCAAAGACCAAAAACTCGCTCTTTTTTACGTTATACTGCAAGCCATGGCTGGCAGCATACGTCTCACACAATTGCAACAGTTCTCTGAGTGCACTGATAGATGGAGCCAGCAGTACCATGTCATCCGCATAGCTGATGTTATTTATACAAACTCCATCAACATGGCATCCGACAGGCCTCCTGCTGAGTCCATCTATCAGATTATTAATGTACAGGTTGAAAAGAAGTGGGGAAGATATACCCCCCTGTCTCACCCCGCATCCTAAAGTATATGGGTCCGAGAGAGCCCCATTCCATTTAACATAATTAATCTGCTTATTGTACCAGTACCTAAGAACAGAACATAGCTCCTTAGGCACTTTGGCATCACGTAACTTCTTCCACAGGACATCATAACAAACCATGTCAAAAGCCCTGCTCAGGTCCAGGAAACAGGCATAGACCGGCGTTTTCCTATCCACATAATATCTGACTGTGTGCTTAAGGCAAAGTATCGCAGAATATAGTTAGAACAATTATTGTCTGGATGTATTTTCCGGATTGGCGCAAAAACCGCTGAACGGACATAGGGTCAGTACTTTTGGTCGCGGTAGTAGGTATGTCCCCGTGAGATAATTTCAGATGCGGGCGAAGCTGCGGGCAAAACCTAGTTGTTAATAACACAAACAATACTGAGCTCACATTTATAATATTTTCAGTTGTCTGTCTGGTTCGTTTATTGCGAACTCGAGTTATTTGGTGATGAATTGTGATAGATGGCGATGTCGGCTAAATGTTTTGCGCCTGTTATTAATTTACGTAACAAAATAATAATAAATATTGTTAATTATTTTTTGTTACATAACATGGATGAAATGCGAGGATAATGTACTACGTTTAATATAAGCATGTGGAATAGCATTGTGTCATTGTGTGTAGCTTATAACTCCTGTCATATTTAAATCGTCGGATAAAATGCTACGTGTATTTTTTATTCAAAGTTTTTGACTGTTTATCTATACTAATATTATAAAGAGGTATTTGTTTGTTTGTAAGCTTGTATGTAGGCGGTAATCTCCGGAACTGCCAGTCGCATTTGAAAAATTCTTTTTGCATCGGATAGCCCAAATCTTGAGGAAGGCTATAGGCTCGCGGACGAAGTCGCGGGCAGAATCTAGTAAGTACATAATTAGAATTTTTGTGAGTATCAATTAAAGTTGCGCGTTGATTGACCAAACTGAAGCAACATTGATTAAATATCTTGTACTTCGGGTTACCTATTTATTATTACTGTCCTACCTACGTCCAGTAAATGACCCCTCTATTCAAGAATAATTCACAATATTGGTCTTTAGGGAATCCCATATTTAGCATGAGATGTAAATGTTCCTAAAGGGGTGGTTGGAAAAGATATTAAAGATACCTATGTCTACCTTCTCTTGCAGACACATTCATCTACTTATCTCCCTCAACGAAAACTCCGGATTATCCTTCAAATTTGTCATGAAAATTAACATATTTTCAGCAAATTCCGCAAACGCAGGTGTTATAGTAACAACTTATACCGAATTTGGGGAAATAGGGGTGTTCGGATCCCGTACCTGTATCCCATAGGGGCAAGGCGGGTAATTGCATAATATTAACATTTATAACTTCTGGCGTATTGTATACGGGACCGTTATTATACGGAAAGCTTTATTGCTTGGCTATAGAGTTTTGTGGGGGGCGACGGGAAAATTAGACCGTTCCTGAATATTTCATTTTTTTTCTTGAGTACCGCAGGCTTTGTTAAGGTGTGGTTCAAACAAATATTAGCAGTGTGTCGAAAAGCACAATGGAATAACTTTTTGTAAGAGTGTTGTAAAATGCCCTTTTATCCAACTAAATCAACGAAATGTGTTGTGTTGATCCTTAAATAAATGCCTTTCTCTTTGCGAGTAGGTATGTTACGCAAATACTCTACTGTTTATTTATAACTTGTTGGAGGTTAGAAGAGGTCTTGATCAGCTCACGGGAGCCTTACGGGGACATATCGACTACCCAGAGCTCCATGGCCTTTACTACCGATTATTTATGCCCGACAAATACGTTGGACACTGTCAGAGTCGCCGACACAATCTGTCTGCGCAACTGTCATGCAAACTGTAGCCAGAGCCGAATCCCCAGTCTGTCGTACCTTAAAGATGCTAAATGCCCTTCTGACTGCCAACCCTGAATGTGATGGGTTTTCGGATGAATTAAGAAAAATTATGCGTTTACGTCTACGTCTGGTGTTCTGTGACATAAAGTAGGTATGCAAGGGAGTACACTTTTCTATATTAGTTGAAATTATAGGCAACAGAATTATTGTAAACATAATAATTTTGTCTATGTTATGCTATGGGCTATGTTAATTAATGTAATTGGGGTTGTACCATTTTAATTAACTATAAGTAAATAAATTAAAATAAATTTAATAGCAAGTGATCATACTACTATGTAAAGAAAGATAGACTAATGTTTATTTGGACACAGTTCGTGAAACACAAAAATCAAAATAAAAAGTGTAAATAATATTTCAACAATAATAGTGTGTGCCTTACATCTGCACGAACAACGTTAATTTCAGGTCTTTTTTATAGCCTACATAGCACCTTAACAAAATACAACTCTTAAGGAAAATGACATAAAGAAGTTTAGTCTAACACGTAGGTAAACTATAAGAATAACTCGATAGCTACAACTTTTTTATTATTACACATTTCCGTGAAAACATGTCACACAACTTTCGACCTAATTTGACACCCAACTTAAGAAATAAAATCGTCGAAAAGTAACAATAAAACATACTACTATTAATACCTTACACCTGAATCGTAAAAATAAGTTATGTTATGTCACAGTATAAATAAGTAACAGTATTATATCTCGGCGGTGACCTTGAAATACATAATTACATACGGCTGCTCGGTAGATAAACCAAGCGAAGACGAGCGGAGACGTGCAAGAATCGTCCAATCACAGACGAGGCGCGAGACGGGTTGAGGATTCCGGCAGGTCTCCGCTCAGCTACGCTCGTTTTCGTTTTAGTGAAAACGAACCCTAACTGTCGCGCACTCGAAACTATTGCGTATACCGGGTGGAATTTTAGAACGCCACCTGGAGGGAAAGTACTCTAGGTACTGGAGATGACAAATTTTACTCAAAGGAAACATTCCTTTATTTTTAATATATAAAGAGATTTCGAAGCGCGTCGTTTCGGCTGTTTTCTATGAAAACATAATACTGTTACTAATTTATACTGTGGTAAAAAGAAGTTATGTGATATCTCCTTCTCTGTTGGTAAACACCTTCTCACTTCATAATAAAAACTGGGCCAAGGTGATTGAAAAGTTTCGTCGATAAAACTTAATAGATTGCATGTTCAGGCTCAGTATAATATTCTGCCTATTCTATTGGAGCCACTTTCCTTGGCACTAAGTGTAGGCTTCTCTGCTTTGTGGTATTTTATGGGGTTTGTTGCTACTCGTATTCAAGGTTTTCTATGATTTTCTAGACATTTATTGTTACTCAACTATGGGACTAAATTAAAGGCTATGGATAACGGGAAACGTGTTTTATTTCTACACCGAATAAAAAAACAACAATAAGGTTTTAATACAACGAATAACAGAAATTATAGATTTATTTATCCTTTTACAGCCTAGGTTGAGCCTAGGGCATATGCCTTGGGCTCCAACAAAAATCCTTAGGCAATTGACGTCACAGTCAGACACAGAGGAATTCAAATAGAGTTTGCCAGAAACACAACTTTCGTATAACCAGTTTATAGCCATTGTCAAATAGTTTAGTTCAAATTAGTCATTTAGCTGTTGTTACAATTTCTGTCTAGAACAGTACTATTTTTTTAAAATAAATAACAATAACAGCAACAAGCATTAACTTTCACAATCCTGCGCATACTTGAAGCAAGTCTTTACGAAGGTTTACGTACAATTATACCAGCAACGACTCGTAGCTGATATGCTGACATGATGCTGCTCAAATTGCAGGCACATCACGACCACTCGTCACGAGAAACCGGCTGTTTTACAGCCTCATTGACTGCTACAGAGAGTTAGGTGTTGGGTACATTTTTAAAAGGGAAATAATTACTTATTGACCTTCTAATTATCCGTATCCGAAGGTTGCCAAACGGAACCCTATACTAAACCTCCGCTGTTCGTCTGTCTGTCAGCGGGCTGTATCTCATGAACCGGAATAGGTAGACAATTGAAATTTTCACAGATTCTGTGTTTCTATTGCCGCTACACCATTTTTTTTTATAAAGTCAAAAATTAAACGGGGTGGTCCCCATACAAAAAACGTGTTTTTTTGCTGGATCTTAATTCATTACGCAACCCTTCGTGTGCGAGTACGACTCACTCCTGACCGATTTATAAAATTATTGAAGCTCTGGAAATTTTTTGGGCTTCGAACATCATCAGGATTGATTCGCCATAAAAACAGGCGCAATCATTAAATTAGAGTTTTTAATAATATTTTAGGAGTGCAAAATGGGATTTATTAGAGGTTCGATTAAATTCAAGCCTTTTTTTAATATTAAAATGTAGAACGTAATTAAGATTTTACTACATGATATATTATACTCAACTTTAACTGTCTGTAACTTTAAAACCTTTATCTACAATGCCTACTATTATAGTGTCCTAAAAGAGCTTCTTTAATGAGTTTATAACTGTGTACAGTTCAATTCCAACTTAATGGCGGCTCGAAAGTGCGCTACTGGCTGCGCAGTACCCCACCCCTCACCCCCGCTGAACCATGAATTCGTTACTGCGCAGCGACTCGCCTGATGTTCCGCTGCCGTTTGAATCGGGCTGTACCTATAACTTGATAGACCTTAAGGATCTTAATTTTAATGAATATTGGAACTTAGCAAGTCCTCTTAAAGTTTTCTGTCTACAAATTTTCATAGTGACTAGAAGTAGAATTTGAAACTCGACGTGACAAAAAATCATAGAAATGTCTATGATTTTTTGTCACGTCGAGTTTCAAATTCTGATATGACTATCGACCTGAGAATTTAAACTCGACTTCAAGAGTCAAGCCCTTAAAACTTTTAACGACTTTTTTTTTTGACAGCCCTCTGACATTTTTCGACCTGAGAATTAAACTGAGGACTTAAAAATTTTTGTTAAGATGTAAGGAGACGGTAATGTAATATTATTCCACAGTATCTAGCTATTTATCTGCTTTGAAGCTCATTTTACCGAGAGGAAGTAGGTTGAGCATTGTCCACAAAGAAACCACATACGTAATACAATAAGGTTGAATTGCAAAACCGCAATTAGAGCGCTTATTTCTTTTCGTATACGGGCAATATTTCCATACAAAGGTACTCAAAGATAATGAACTTTTATATCTAAGGCAGTAATGTGGAGGGTTGAAAACTGTTTTGTTTATAAGTCTAGAAAATTATAATATACTAGCTTCTGCCCGCGACTTCGTCCGCGTGGAATAGTTACTTTAGGCTAACGCTAAAAAAACCCCCCGATTTTGAAACATTCTTCATTGGTACTCCGCTCCTATTGGTCTTAGCGTGATAATATATAGCCTATAGCCTTACTCGATAAATGGGCTATCTAACACTGAAAGAATTCGTCAAATCGGACTAGAAGTTTCGGAGCCTATTCGGTACAAACAAACAAACAAAAAAATCTTTCCTCTTTATAATATTTGTATAGACTAGCTTCGGTCCGCAACTTCGCTCGTGCATATAAGCTTCTTCAAAAATTGGATTATCCAATGCAAAAAGAACTTTTCAAATCCGACTGGTACTTCCAGAGAATACAAACTTACAAACAAACAAATTTTACCTCTAGGTATATAATATTAGTATAGATAATTATGAAAAGAAAAACTTGTTCTAAAATTAATCAATCAATCTGCCTAGCCTTTTCCCTACTATGTTGGGGACGGCTATGTTATAAAATCCTCCTCCTAAATTTGAGTATTAGGTACCATTTTCTTAGAACTTCATTCTGCATCCCTCATCCACCAAGCCAGGGTTGAATTTTCCAGATTGAATTAAATATTTAGATTATATTTTTTTATTTTAAAGAATATTATATTTTAAATCGATGATTTTGTATATAATTTGTGTATTCTGTCTGTATGTCTTAAGAGCTTTTAAAACCTATAAAAATTGTTAAATAATTAAACTGTTTGTAGAGTAGTTATACCAATTGCAAATTAAAAACTGTTAATTTACGTTAGTTAATGTAATAATATTATTCTTCTTTTGATAATAAGGACTGTAATTTTGTCTGAAATAAAGAATTTTATTATTATTCTCTTTTATATAATTATACAGGTACATATCAATTATATTTTTAAATATTAGATTATAAAAAACATTTAAAAATGTATTATTATTTAAAACATTGTACGTTGAACAAGTAGAAAAATTATAATATTTATATTCCTTGCTACACACAGCAAGAACACACTGCTCAGTAACAATATCATCCCAGCATCAAAACATCTCATCGTCTAAACTCCATACGCTCAGTGGTATAACCGGTGTTGAACGAGAGCGGAGGTCGGCGATCGCTGTTAAGATTGCCCGGGCACAAGTTCACCCTTCATTGTCCCGGACGATGTTGGCAAATGTTATTGTCTGCACTAGGCTTTATTATAACTTTGAGATGTTACCTTGTGTGTTACAAAAAAAGGGCTTTGTTACGGTTAAATGTGTGGAAATAAAAAATAGAGTTGGGATTTTGTTTTTAAAATGTGGTAACTAAACGAAGCCGTTTTTTATAGAAGAAAATTATCATATTTGTATACCTAGTCATTGCATAGTCACATTTCGTAAACACTGATTGAAAAAATAATTGCCCGTAGTTACTTAGGTCAAAACTAAAACACAAAGTTTCAAGAATTTCAATAACATTAAGTAGTTTGCCAATCTTTACTTTTCTAGAACCAAGCTAACTTTAACATAGGAAATTATAAAAAATACGAAAATTCTTTTATCAACTTTAGGGTAAAAGGTCATCAACCTCATTTTAGAGGTGAATCATAAAACACACTAAAATCGCTACAATTACGCTGGAAACAAGGGATATTAGGTACCTACTCAATTTTCTCAGTTACGATAGTTGAGCCATCATTTTCACCCGGAAAACACTCCCTACCGATTACTGGTAGTTATATTACATACATCTATATATTACCGAAACTATAGGTCTACCCGTGTATCGTCTAATCCAGTCTTTTAATTGTCGAGGGTAAAGTCAAACGGTATCCTATTTTCCGAGAGATATCATCGTATTAGCTAGGCGAGTCCCCGCTAAATCGTAAGGATAAGATGGAGGTCACATGACGCTAGATTAAGTCGATCGAAGAAAATGTCTGTCGATATCATTGATGTTTTACTTTTGGAAGAATATTTGTGTTTGTTTTTCGTGTGAAAAGTGTTACCACCACATAATTATTGAAATGGCTTAATAGCTCAATAGAGTTACAGT
Source organism: Conistra vaccinii (assembly GCA_948150665.1). Lineage (NCBI taxonomy): Eukaryota > Metazoa > Arthropoda > Insecta > Lepidoptera > Noctuidae > Conistra > Conistra vaccinii. The sequence continues at coordinate 5,202,393 of OX411324.1, forward strand.
TTCAGTAACGAACCAGTTTTTAACTGAGACATTCATTTGACCCACACAGTTTTAGAAAAGAAAAAGAAAATAATATCTATTTATATCTAATAATATCTATATCTATTAACAACTGCGCGAATATGCTAAAGACTGCCAGACATTCATTCGACCGGCAGCCTTTAGCATATTCGCGCATTTGTTAAAATTGTTTCAAATAGATATCATTTGATTTTAGTTCTTGACAAGACTAATTAAGCTATTGCATAGCTTCTATCGCGGGCCTTGAGCGTGGAGACCTAATCCAGAAATTTCGTAACGAAAATACTAGGTACCTAAGAAAAGAGTGTTTTGTATTGAAAATTATGTTTAACTGCTTGACAACAAAGTTCAAATTTACTTAAACGGATGATACGAGAGTGTTGTATTGAAAATTATGTTTAACTGCTTGACAACAAAGTTCAAATTTACTTAAACGAATGATACGAGAGTGTTGTATTGAAAATTATGTTTAACTGTTTGACAACAAAGTTCAAATTTACTTAGACGAATGATACGAGAGTGTTGTATTGAAAATTATGTTTAACTGTTTGACAATAAAGTTCAAATTTACTTAGACGAATGATCCTTGACTATTAATAGTTAAATTAAAACCTTTTTATTAGTTTGATGTTCCCATTACGTTGTGTCAAGTTTTAAAAACTATAAATGTGAATAACAGTTCCTGTCAATGTCATCATTGCTATTTCTTGTATTCGAGTTAATATTTTACAATTGCGTAAGTTGATAAAAAATGCTATGCAATAGCTTCGCCGGGGCAGTCCCCGAGTGCCACACGTCTTTTTTTTTGTGTTTGTGTTCTTTCTTTTGTGTCTTGTTTATCGCAAATAAACGTATTTTCTTTTTCTTTTCTAAAACTGTGTGATTGAACAAGCATTTGAGTTTTGTCGAAACTAGAACACAAAAAGCAAGGCCTAGATTAATTACTACAACACAATAATCTAACTCTATTGTATTCTGCCAAAACCATCAATGTGACCTCACCCTATATCGTAGTTGTAAACCGACTAAACACAGGCATCCCCGCGGGACCGACCTATGTTATCTTACGAGCTCCAGTTAGATTAGTTCTCGTTCTTATTATTGGAAATATCGTCTGCCCTATTATGTGCCGTTGATTTGTCCAGATAATAACATGTCCGTGAGTCTACGGCTGATTTATTAACGTTTTCGGGATGTTTTTCTTACACGTGAGAGTTGAGAAGTCATTGCTATTGGTGTTTGTTTCATTCAACTTTGGGCAGTATTTGCTAATTTGTCATGTATTTTATTAAGTCAGCTAACTTTCCAGTTTTTTTTTTCACAAAATGTCTAAGTACCTAGTTGACAAAATCTTTGGTTTTCTTTTCTTTTCTTATGATTTTCTTGTCTGATTAGCATGAAAATACCCAATTTATTTTATTCCACGATCACAGTTACTTACTTAACATTCTAAAATTTAAATGAGCTCATCTCAATAACTGAACAACTTTGATCTAAGTAAAACACCCACAAAAAATATCAAACAAATAAAATGAAATTGGAATACTTCAAGAGTCCCATTATTTCAAGACAAATAAAAATTTACAGAATTAGCTCCTTCGAATATCGATAATGGTGGAATTGAACGTGAAACGGAATGCAAAGCAAACAGTTTTCGATCTTACGGTATTAACAAAAGATTCCCCTATTCGATTAAACCGACAGAAATATAAAAAGGAGCCACCCCATCTCTATTTCATAATTTGCATCGTAGACGCAAATAAATTTAAAATATTGCTCTGCGAAACCTTAATTTTCCCTTTCTGATGTTCCAATCAATCTTCAGTCTATTCATGGAGTGGGTTTCCGATGTTTTTCTGAACACACAGATAAACATGTTGGTTCGAATTGGAAAAGTTTGGTGCTTTACGTCAAAAGATTAAAGATCTGCATGGATAATCACCCTCGAATGAACGTCAATATTAGGTTGGTGATATATTTGCCTTACTGTAATGACAAAATAATAAAAAATATACTTACCACTGGTATTAAAATGTTAGTGTTTTTCGGTAGCAGAAATTGTTGTATTGATTCAAAGTATTCTATTTGGCCGATATCAGTTGAGCTTTCAAATCAGATTCCAGTCAGTTCTGACTGAAATTCCAAACAAAACTTTACACAATAAACATTGTTTAGAACAATTATACTGTTTAGTAGTTTGCATATATGTACCTATTTATATAAATGCCTCCTAATACATATTATAAATAAGTACCTTAGTTAATATTACAACAATCATAGGATAGTTCATTACGTCTCTTGTCACTTTTTGTCGTTGAGTGATTTTCTTTCCATTATCTACTTCATCTCATATGATATGATTTTTTTTTTTATTCACTTAAATAATTTAACTCTTTTAATAAAAGCATTGACTTACTCTACATTTGTGAAAATCATCAGCTGTATCGTATATTTTGGTTGAACAAGCATCGATGCTTTCATTGACCATCTCTTTTATTACGAATTTTGTAGGTATTTGTCTCTCAAAATTGTGAATGTCAAATTCGCTAGTGTTACCATCCCCCATATTATAATTTTTCACCTACTGTACAATACTGCATTACTTTATTTTATTTTCTTTATTTAGGCAAAAAAAACGATACATATAGTATGTTACAGAGTATCTGTTTTACAGTATTGTATGTATAATAATAGGTTTACCTGTATAACTGGTATACGTATTTAATAAAACATGCAAACGAACTACCAACTAAGAAAAAATTAAATGCTACCTACATACAGTTATGAATAAATTTTAAAGAAAAAAAGTTTGGATATTAAGAAATTTGCTTTGGCTTATCATTTGCCGTTCATGGTTTTTATAATTATTATTTATTTATGTTTATATAACTCGGGACCCTGGGGTCCCACTCCCACTCCCAGTCCTTTGGAAGACGTACGAGGGGCCGAAGCCAACTAGCAGAGGCCCCTTAGACAATTTATTATTATTATTACTATTCTTTAGCATGAATATGGGCCCTACGTATTTCTTTAAGTTTACCGATGTAAACGATTGCCATAGCTACAGGCTAAGGCTACCAGCCGATCATTTCTAGCGATTCGATCCAGTGCCCCTACTTACACTGTCACTATTTATTCATTATATCTTTAAGCTAACACGTTTTGCTGCACATCGCTTCCAGCTGTACTGATTGGTACCCATAAATGAAGGGAGGTAGATAAGGAGTCGCTACATTGTATACGTTTATGCTGGGGAAATCAGTTTGTTGATTTGAATCGATTTCGAATAGTAAACATGGCATGCAACTCTCAGCATTATACATTGAAAACAATACGTTAAAAAAAATGGAGCGGTCTGGGACTGCCGATTGAACTGAAAACTAAGTAACGCCATCTAACGAAAATGTCAGGAATTTATGTAGCTTACTGTCAGTACAAGAACGAAAGCTGTAGCTGCATTAAAAAAAAAATACAAAAAGTTAAAGCAGAGTGCGCTGTCAACAAAACCATTAACGTTGTGCATTTCTACTCTCTCTCCGTCTTACGAATTTTCGATCAGGTCACGTGTCCTGACGCGAGTTTAACATTTTTTACCCATCCCAAAAAAAAAGTCCAGAAGCCGCTAAAGAAGCTTCACTTCAAAAATATTTTCTTTAAGATAGATAAAAACATTCACGATAATACACGATATCTTTTAAAAATAATGTATAAATCGGAGACTTCCAATTTCATCTTGTTTCAAGACAATCTATCCGAACACGTAGCATCAATAACTCACCTACAAAGTACAAAAACTTTATTACAATACAAACACAATTTCCTTCGTCCCCTTCCTACAAAGATGACAATCTTAATTCTACAATAATACGAGATATCGGTCAAAGAACATCAAAATATTACCACAGAACCACTGTGAGAGAATTTAAATCGGAAATCAAATAAAATTGCGAATTCTGTGCGCGTCCCCTGCTGACAAGGAACCCAGGGTATGTTACTGCTTCCCCAAGACGTGTCAGTATACAGTGATGTTTTTGAATGACAAGTACCTAAGGTTTTTATGGCTGCAGCCCCTTGTTTGGCCTTTTGATGAAGGTCACGCGTTGCCAAACGGAATAGGGGATCACGGTATACTTGAGTTTGCTTGAGCAGCGATTTTTAAAACTGTCTTTTTGTTTTAGGTTCTTTGTTTACACACGATGTTTGATAGAGTAATGCCCAACTACAATTATCTTTCCTTTCATATTGAGTTATCATCCACTTACTTTATAAAATTCTTATAATAAGAACCAGTTTTTATCTATACTAATAATATAAAGAGGAAAGATTTTTTTGTTTGTTTGTTTGTTTGTACCGAATAGGCTCCGAAACTACTGGTCCGATTTGAAGAATTCTTTCAGTGTTAGATAGCCCATTTATCGAGTAAGGCTATAGGCTATATATTATTACGCTAAGACCAATAGGAGCGGAGTACCAATGAAGAATGTTTCAAAATCGGGGGTTTTTTTAGCGTTAGCCCAAAGTAACTATTCCACGCGGACGAAGTCGCAGGCAGAAGCTCTAGTAACGTATAAAAATATCAGATACTATTTTGAAATATCTCAGCTGTAAGTAAAGTACTTATTAGTTATATGACAGTACACCTACATGAGAAAAACAAATAAATCAAATTGCCATTTACATCCCACGTATCAATTTGCAACATGAAACGGATTTTCCTTGGAGAGGATAATATCGTTATTTGTTGACATCACATTTATCGAGTAACAATTCGAGATTTTTAATCTACATTTATGCATTGGCTGATATCTGTTAAAATGGCGGCAGTGCTGATACTGCTAAAATAACAAAAAGAAGATCAACGTTTATGAGCACTTTGGAGTCGGATCGTTCTCAGTAATTTCTCCCCTATTCAGATACCTTCCGACAATTTGATTCAAAATCGCTGACTGCGCTGTTGGAATAATTTGAAAAAATATTTAAAAAGGCGTTTGCTGTTTCATAATCTTTATAATTGGGGCTTTATATTTGTATAGATGAGAAAATTATTTCCACGAACATTGTAATTTCTCGTAATATCGTTAGCTTTATTTACTTCTGTGTCTTGTTTAATTAAACAACCAGTACATGACTTTTAACTCCACCAAAAATCCTTATCCCCAAAATAAACCTCTTAACATAACCGTTCTTAAAGCGCTTAGACTTAAACAACCGTGGAGCTGTTATTGAAATAATTCAATTTCGCGATAGAAAGACTAAAGCAGCTATTATGTTAAGCTGGTCCCGTAATGTTGGTCGTGATCATATCGCGATGCCACCGTTGGCTACTGACGGACGGTCCGCCTACCGATCTGCGCGAACAGGAAATTGAATGGAGTTGTCGACGTAAATTTTATTTGATGAATATGTTTTGTTATATTTGTGAATGTCGGACGAAATTCGGGGATAGTGATGTTGCAGTTTTTTTGGGTTTGGTAGAGTTGAATAAAAATATCTATAAATATCCCAGTGTCTTTGATTTTGTATTTTCGTTTTTTGCCACCGACTTTAGAAATCTTATTTTTTACTGTGAAGTGTTTTTTTCTTAAGACGATTGCTTTTTTGTAAAAAGGTGCATAATTAACGAAAATGTCGATGATTAAAAACGATATATACAGACGAGTTTTTACGAAGTCTGTTAAAAATCCTAAGAGAATAATACGACAAAACAGCGACACGATCTTAACCTAGAATAAGTTTGCGAAGACAACAAGTACATAACATCTAATCCCCCGAGAATAGCCTTAACAATCCAGTGCTCGGGCAATTGCTAGCATCTACAGAGTACCTTGCCCGTAAGCTGGCCAATCAATATAGTGGCTGCAATTATGTTAATGCACCGCCCTAGGCCGCGAGCCCAGACGCAATTGAAAATGTAAACGACCGCTGCACACCTCTACCAACCCATGATCGCCTGGTACTCAGCCCTGATGTAGCCGTTCAGTTTTAGATGGCCATAAACAAACTGGGAGGGGGAGTGGGAGAAAATGATCATTGCCTTTCAATTTATTCCCAGTTTTCGGACTGAAATTTATCTGAGGCCAGATAATGGAGGTGCAATTGGTAGTATTCCGCTAATTTATGATTTCATTTAGTGAAGTAAGTTGGGGATTTTGTTTCATTGCGATTTTTGTGGAATATAGAATACCTACCATAACAAGTATATCTAATAAGTATGTATGTATGTAGGTAGATACATACATGTACGTAATTTCTGCACTACGCACAAAAATGTCTCGTACATTTCCTTGCGCTTTGTTAAATAATTTTAATTAAAACTAAATCTTGTCTTCACACAAGGAAGCTAACATTTGCAACAATGTAAATATTTCCCAGTAAAATTATGAAAACAGTACAAAATTTTACGTTATTGTCAAGTGTAAGCACTAATTTCACTTCAGTGTAACCGTTTTGCTCAATGTTTCTACGGAACAGTAAATGGCGGCTATTTATAACGACAGTGTTGTATTGACTTTATCGACGGCATTGCCTGAAGCCATTGCTTACGAGAACTAAACATAACGCTATTATTATAAGCTGCGTGGTACTTACATAGGTATAGAACTTTCTTGATTTGCATCTTAAACCCACTTAGTTTGTATAATAGCTGTGAAAGCCCGTCGGACTGCAAGTTCGAACCCAAAGCTCCCACCTCTGACTTTTCAGATTCATGTGTCTATTGTATAAGAGAGCAGTGGTGGCCCAGTGGTAACGGCCCCGACTTACGAGTTAGTAGTAGGTCGTGGGTTAGAACCCAAGCAGGCGCTTTACTTTGTGTAAATAATTTCATCACCACTGCTCTCAAAACGGTGAAGGAAAACATCGTGAGGAAACCGGCATGTCTTAGAACCAAAAATTCGAAGACATGTGACATCTACCAACCCGCACTGAGCCCGCGTGGTAGGTTACGGCCCACTCCCTCTCACAGAGAGGAGGCCTATGTCCCAGCAGTGGGAACATTGCTGATTATTGTATAATTATCACTTGCTTCAAAAATGGTGAAGGAGAACATCGTGAGGAAACCGGTTTGCGTGGGCAAACCGGTTTCAAGGCATGTGAAGCCAAGTCAGAGGACTATGGGTGGCATAAAAACTCTGATACCAGGTTAGTCAGTAAAAGAAGAAAAGAAGAAGATAGTTTGTAGCTTGCTCAGTGAAACCTGCTTTCGTAATATTTTTTAAGTTTCACACAGCTTTCGCCCGCGGCTTCGCCTGCGTGGAGGTGGGAAATTATCCCACGGGAACGTACTAATGGAATAAAAGTCCTCAGTGTTAATCCAGGTTATAAACTATCTTTGTGCCAATTTTCGTCCAAATCCGTTCAGCCATTTTTGCGTGATTGAGGAACAAACATCCAAACATACAAACTTTCACATTTTCACAATTTTTATATATTATATATAAAAATAGTATTATAATAGAATATATTATAATAAAGGCAGTGGTGACCGCGTACCGGAAGACGTAGCGTTTGAAGGCCTTCCACAAGATGGACCGATGACCTTGTAAAGGCCGCAGGAATCCGGTGGATGCGGGAAGCACAGAATCGAAGGGCGGCCTATGTCTTATGTCTATGTCCTATCGTCTTTCGGCTGATATGATGATGATGATGATGAAAGGAAGTAGGATAAGGGCGAAAAATTGTTAGAAACTCGCTTAAAAACAAAATTCACCCCATTTTCCTCCAAAATGTAAAAATTACAGTGTCAAACTACCATTTTCCTCATCGATTAACGTGTAAATTAAGTCTTACAAACGTGAAAACACACACCTACAAAAAAAACACAAAATCTCTAACTCTAGATATTGAAATATTTAAGCGGCTAATAACCTGTCTCTTCCTAAACTAATATTCCGAGGTACCTATTAATGAAGAAAAAAATATAGCATAGCATAAAATTAAAGGCCGGTCAGTCGCCTGGCCGTGGCGTGGCTGTGGCGTTGCTTGTCCGACGGAATAGTAATTAAAAGAGGCGAGTTTTTTTTGCCAGTGTGTAAGGAACGTCTGTGGAAGTCACCCCCTTTCCATTTGAAACCGGTTTGACTAGAATTGCGCGAAGAAAATGATTTTTGGTAGGTAGGTAGGTATTCATTAAATAAATCCTTACTCGCCTAAGTAAAATTGTGTAAGTTATTTTGTTTATTTTTAAGGTTATGAATTGTATTGCTTTTGGCGAATGAATAGCTTATGACATCAAACAGTAAATGTTCACTCCGTGATTAAAAACTGTTTCTCAATTTAAATATTATCTAGTAGAAGAGCATTAGCTTTCCTCTCAACTGTGAGTATTTATTTTATATATTTGAGCTTTATTTTTTTATTAAAGTATATTATGTTAATTTATTACGTTATACGTGTAGGTTTATTTCCATATTTTAGTTTAAGACTTCGCGTGTTTCATATCTTTCTGTTTTTGTTCACACACATTATTGTCTAGAAAGAAAGAGAGAGTCTTTCTTTCTCATTCCTCCTTTCCCAGGTGTGCTGGAAGAAATTTCTTAAGAAATAAGCAGTTCCTACCCTTGTACCTACTCATAATTATGATTATGTCGTATCTGTAACTATTTTACTGTGTGTACATAAATAATAATAAAAAAAATAAAAAAAACTTTATTCTACCGGAGCCCCCGATAAAAGTTCGAAAAAGTTAGTGCATAGATACCTAAATAAAACTCACGCCTTTCACCACGGGAGTAGGTAGAATAACTACTGAACGCCTGCTACGATTTTTTTCACACTCATGTTATGAAAACCCTTGTTATGAAACAAATCTAAAGAAAAAAATTAAAAACAAATGTTCCACATGCACAACAATAGAACCGATGGGTATTTTATAATTAAAGCATTATACCAAATTGTCTCAGGAACAAATAAATCACAGGATCATTTCCCATGGGGGCCGTAAGGTAATTAAGGGATTATATGTATCAAAAGGTAGGGATGCAACCAACACACATTGCGATAACTGCTTTGCCTACAAACGGGGTGTTTATATTTCCGTAGATAACTAAGTAAGTATAGACTGGTCAATAGAATAAAGAAGGCTTTCCGATATAATAAAAGCAAATAAATCTATCTATTATATAAAAATCAATTGCCGTGTATTCGTTTCGCAAAAACTCGTTGAAAAATTATTTTATTTATTTATTTATTGGTTTGTTCGCCACAATAAAAGGGTGGTTTAGGAAAAAATTTATTTGGAAATTTTGACAGGACAACGTCTGACGGGTCAGCTAGTTTATAATATAAAAATCAATTGCCGTGCATTAATCTTGCAAGAACTCGAAAATTACTGGACCTATTTGAAAAATTATTTTTTTGTTTTGTTCGCAACAATAAAGGGGCGGCTTAGGAAAAAAATATTTGGAAATTTCGACAGGACAACGTTTGACGGGTTAGCTGACCCGTCCGACGTTGTCCTGTCAATATTTTCAATTTTTTTTTGTATATTTATCAAAATCAATTGCCGTGCAGTAATCTCGCTAAAACTCGAAAATGCCTGAATACTGGGGTGGTGCGGGAGAAAAGAAAATTAGGAAAAACACAAATGAACAGCCGAAAAATCAAATCTAAAATTTGTCAGAACAACGTCTGACGGGTCTAGTAAAATATGATTATTAAATGACGGACTACATAAACTAAATTAACTTTGAAGGCAAATTGTTTATGCATTATTCCGGAAGCAGCAAAATGGAAACCGTACGCGAAATTCTGAAGTCAGACAAAGCCGTTGCAGAAAACAGTAACGCCGAGATCTATAATCGTAACCTAGCAATTGCTTTGGCTAAGCGTTATTCCTTTCACTGTCGCATAACTGTTAAATTGCAACTATAAGGTAGAGACGGGAACATGTCTTAGTCGAAGCAAGTGCATAGTCGGATTCGTTCAAGATCTCAGCCTAAGAGAAAGATAAAAACATAATTATTGCTAGTTTATAAGAAGAGCAGTGGTAGCCCAGTGGTAATGGCCACCCTGTAGGTCGTATGTTCGAACCCAGCCAGTAGCTTTACTTTGTACTAATGATTTCATCACCACTGCTCTCAAAACGGTGAAGGAAAACATTGCGAGGAAACCGGCCTCCTAGAACCAAAAATTCGAAGACATGTGACATCTACCAACCCGCACTGGGCCCGCGATGGTGGATTACGGCCACTCTCTCTCTTTCTCAGAACGGATGCCCGTGGCCCAGCAGTGGGATCATTATAGGCTGATTATACCAGTTTATAATTTATATAAAAAAGATCCCAAGTCAGAGATAAACTCTCAAACAAATTAAATGTTAACCAAAACGAAATTAGACCAAAACAGCGCAAATAGTAGCATAAAATAAATAGTATTAACGCTTGTCGTGTTAAACCAACGTTCCTTTAAGCCTGGCTTATCACTGTCAGAGGAGCAACTAACTGCAAGTCAATAACTAAAAGTTTAACTAATTAACGAGGGGAGTGTGTATCCTTCCGCAATATTTATATTTATTTAGTGTGTTTAGATGTTCATTAAAAACTTTTAGTACCAGTTGGGTTGTTTATCTAATCAGTTATAAGTTTTCTGAATGTATTTTATATAAAATGTCTTTATATTTTAAAAAACAGCCAAGTGCGAGTCACATTCGCACACGAAGGGTTCCGTAGTATCCATACTATATTAAAGCCCACGTTCGGACGGACGTAAAAATATCGCGGCAGAATTTTTGTACTGGATTTACAACTCTCGGTGTTGAGCCGAGCGTTGAGAATCCAACCGAGCGCATCCCAACGCGTCAAAAATGTTTTTTTGACGCGTTGGGATGCGCTCGGTTGGAATCGGCACTGTTGGAATTTCAACTTTTGGCGCTAGGCAGTGCGTTGAAAATCCACTGCGCGAAAAATAGTTGCCGCGGGAACAAATCGCCGCGGGAATCGCCCGTGCTACCTGGGTTTACACCACATATTGGAGCTTGCATGAGCAAAAAACGTTTCTCGTATGAAGACCCCCTTTAATTTTTAACTTTATTTTATTTTTATTACTTTTTGTTATAGCGGTATATATAGAACACAGTTTGTGAAAATTTCAAGTGTCTAACTATTACGATTCAAAAGATACAGCTCTGTGTTAGACTGACAGACGGACGGACAGCGGAGCTTTAGTAATAGGGTCCCGTTGGCACCCTTTGGGCAAGGAACCCTAAAACGTAAGCTCTAAGCATCTTTTTTTGGTATTCAGTGCCTTAATGGCGGTGAAAACACATACTTTAATGTTATATTCGACCATCTTCATAATTATGTATACGGATGAATAACCCAGTCTATAAAGCTGACATAATAATTGACCTACTAAACTCACTTTTCAGATCCATATCGATAAAACATATAGAAAATGAGTTCCGTAACAAAACCCGATTTAATAACCGAACAATGCCGAACGAGTGCGCCGAAATTATCTCGTTTTCAACACAATGGCGTTATGTCGAATCGACAATTGACAATGTCACATGCAACGTAGGTAGGTATGGTACAACCAACAAAAGGGGATTTTGTTCAAATAAGCGCATTGATCGAACATTCTCACGTAAGATCAAATCTATGTATGTATTTTAATCAGCACACGAGTCCTCGAGAGGCAATTTTGAAAACGTGCACGTTTACGTTAAGCTAACCTCGGATTTTTGATGACATCGACCCGTTTACCCGCTACGTTTGCTTGGTAGAACGTGTGTAGGATTACTTCTCATTTTCTGGTGGTTCGTAAGTTTCAATATTTACGGGGGGACGTAACGCTTACTTTGCCATCTTAAGTCTTAGGTCACCTGTTACTAATAGATTTCGTGAACTTCAGAACTTCTTGAGTCTACTAATTCAAGATACGAACCCGGTTTCATTATCTTAGGCCAACTTTAGCGTGTCTGAAGTAGGTACTGGAGACTGTTAAACTGACCCAAGATAATATTTCATGATCTCATCTAAACGTAAACACGAATTTAAATAATATTACATTAACATAGCAGTAGAAAATGGTACTCTTGTAAATTGTTAGTAGCAATAGTTGGGTATTCAATATATATATGTAAAACGGATTTTCAATAAATACATACTTGTGTTCTTTACATCGGAAGTTATGCGCTGAAAGTAATTGAAGTTCATCGATACATTACATACAGTATCGAATACATAAACCCGAATTCCTATGAGATTCCCATTTCCTATATTTAAATGTAATCGAAATAATTGAAGCCTGTTTATTACCTTTATCGATGTTCTCATTAATGATGCATAATTGTGTAAATTACATACCTGAAACAAAAGAATTTATGTTTATGAATATTTGTACAATAATAAAAATGATTCACGGTGACAGGTTTTAATAATATTCATGTTCAATCTGCCTACCCTTTTGCCAACTATGACGGGGTCGGCTTCCAGTCTAACCGGATACAGCTGAAGTATTTTACATTGAGCGACTGCCTATCTGACCTCCAAAACCCAGTACCCGGTAACTAGGTAGTACGATACCCCTTGGTAAGGCGGTTGACAGACTTTCCGGCTTCTGACGACCCGTAATGACTGTCAAAGATCGACCAATGACCGCCGGGATCAACGGCTTAACGTGCTTTCTGAGGCACGGAGGAGTCTTGGTATGTAAAGATGGTCACCGATCCAGAGACCAACCTCGGCAAGCATAGCTTAATCTGATGGATCGACACGTGCGGCAGTTATTACTTAGCCACAAGCTCACAATATATTTCATGTTAATTCTGATAAAAAACAAAATCCGACCATCCTAATCGCAGGTTTCGTGAATCATATCCCTTGGATAATCAGAAGCATTTGTAGTTTAAACAAGATCCCATTAAAATAAATGGACAAATTTTATTATGTACTATACATGGATTTAGTTTGAACTATCCTAAACTATCCTAAAATTTAAATGAATTATTATGCTCGAATTTCGACCACTGGGCAACCACTAGCTAATGTAAATAGACTGTATAATGTATTTAAAATAACCACCATACCCTTAAAATATCTAACCTTTTATATAAATTAAGGTAAATAAAGGTCAAAAACCCTAATATTAAACCGTCTACCGCAGGTTACGCCAAAAGCCGCCATATCTAATGGTGTATAGACAGATTTTAGGTCAGATTCGTTGCGGTCGCATTATACACAACACTGCCACACTGGAAAGAGCAACTAGAATACGCCACTTACAATATTAAAACAGATAATATTTTATACTTTAAATAAACAATACTAGTGGTGGCCCAGTGGTAAGGGACTTTGTTTAAATAATTTCATCACCACTACTCTTAAAACGGTGAAGGAAAACATTGTGAGGAAACAGGCATGTCCTAGAACCAAAAATTGGAAGACTGTTGTGATATCTACTAACGCGCACTGGGCCCGTGTGGTGGATTACAGCCTACTCGCTCTCGCTGAGAGGAGGCCTGTGTCCCAGCAGTGGGAACATTATAGGCTGATAATGCTATTATGCTAAACAATACCATAATGTATGTTCATATACGGTAAGACAAGTTATCATCAATTCTTATTGTAGTAAGTTCTATGGAGGTCTTACTAGAATCCACTAAAATCGAAAGAAGATTTTACTTAAGCGTTCAACACTCTTATGCAAGACTCCTTGCAAAAGAAAACTGAATGCAAACGCTGACCAGCCTAAGCTGTAACCCAAAAAGATTATCATCTAATCAGCTGAAAGTAAACGTTCACCTTTGAATGTGAGCCTCCCAAAAGGACCCTAAACTGAACGGTTCAATCTGCCTAGCCTTTTCCCAACTATGTAAGTGTAGGCTTCCAGTGTAACCACATGCAGCTGAATACAAATATTTTACAGGGAGCGACTGCTAATCTGACTGAACGGTTGTAAAGAAATATTGCCATAGCTAGACTACAAGCTTAGTTGGGTAAATACTGGTAGATACTATTCCAGTCTAAATTCGTACCAAAGCTAAACACAGAACCGAAAACCGTCTTCAAAACAGACAAAACGATCATCTCTCTAAACGACCACGACCAAGTTAATCAAAATTGTAAAATGTGTATATCAGAAGTTGCGGCTAATGTAACTAGGGCAGAGTGGGGGCTGTGAATAAATGAGGAGTCCGCAGCAATCCAGTTAGCTGTGCAAACACGGGCAGGGAACAAACAACATTGCCTTGGGACACTGAGTGACGTGCGATTTGTGTGTCTAATAACTTTGGACCAAAAATCGCTTGTGAGGACCGGAATTAAACATAGTGGTTGATTCATAGTGGGAATCTTTCTATGAATATGCAGGCCTTTGTATATGGTGTAAGAGACATCGACGCGCAAATTGTCATCATGTATTCAGCACATTTTATCAGTCTTACAGCCTGTGTGCAAATGGCGTAAGTGTTGAGCTATCAAACCGCACCAGCAATAAAAGGTAATTTGTAGCCAGCAGATTGACAGCTTGCCATTGACAGCAAGCAGTCTGTTCTATCCACTTTCAACGCTCTATGTTTATACAAATTGCTATTTGATGATACACTTCTTGCAAAAACATCTGCCCAGAAGACTTGTCGGAAAATATCCAAGATCCTCAAACAAAGTGGGATAAACATGTGGGCCTATCGACATCTCATTACCATTCATAAACAAACATTAAAATACACCGCGGATATTTCTAAACGCTTGAATAAAACATTCTACAAGACACAACCCGCAACGAAAATTACACCGACTACTGCCTTTCCGAGGCGATTACAAACAGCTATAAAAACAAAAACATAACCTCTCACTCACAATACACTGGGGGAAAATATACTCTGCATCGCAAATAATAAGGTTCGGTTTTTAATGGAAACTTATGTTAATAGCCCGTCCACAGGTGATCCAAGCATCTGCTCGGTTATTTTGTGAAAATATAAAGTTTTTCCCCAATAAATAATGCAACGTTGCTTTGAAAGCGAAAGGTATGGAAATACAAGTAACTACTACCTACGTGGATGTACGGTATTTTTGTTGGAGAATTATTTTAGGGATAAAACTAATTCATCCGGCAAGATAATGTTTGTACAAGTTATGAAAACATTCGGGGATGTGGTGTCTGTAATCCTGCAGATGTGACTAAAGAAACAAAAAATGTACGAGTGGGTTGATGATATATTATGTGAAATAAAAAAGTGAAGGATTATTAATTTTATGTGGGATTAGAAAAATGGTTTTTATATTTTACTGTTGATCATAGTGATCATTTTCGTATGTAGGTACTCGTTTCTAGGGGGTTTTAAAACACCCGTCAGATAGTTTGCCAGACACTGGATGGATATGGTCGCTATTTAAAAAAAACTTTTCGGAACTTTCCGTGTATTCTTGCTAACACTCAATGCTTGAGACAGTTCTTGTTGTTTTTGTAAGTATATTTGTTTGAATTAGTAGTTTATTTATTTATTTATAAGTATTAAAAAGATGTATTAGGTATATTGAAACGGTTTGTATTTCCCGTCACATGTACCTAAAGGTTCATTAGAAAACCAGCGTCAGACAGTATCTGTTTTGGCATGAATGCTGAAATGAACCTTTTTGGCGCAGCCGTGGGGCACACAATATTGTTATTAAAACATTATTTTCACTTTTTATTTTGTTATATATATTCTGTGTTTCACGAACTGTGTCCAAATAAACTTTATTCTTTCTTTCTTTATTTATGTGTTGATGTGAAATTCCAGGAACCTCCTTATTTTTTTTTTTGCAATTTTATTATTACTTATCTAGGTTACTATAGGTTCATATTTTTTTAAATTAATATGTTTCAACAATGCAAACAAAGCAGGTTGAATTTAATTGTACAATATTCTCTTGAAACTCACAGTATACTACCAGTTAATAATAGTAGTGTATAATTTTACCTCTACTTGGGTTCATTATAAACAGTCCTATCGGACAGTTTCACAATATAGCTTTGTTTTCATTGTTGGGTAATTCAGTAAAGCAACCTTTACAATGTTTCAGTAATAATTATGTATGAGTTCCTACACTGACTGAACGTCCCAAAGAAACCATCGACAAAATTTCAAAGTCAAATCTTGGCCCTAATACGCTTTTAGGACGTACCAAAAATTGTTTATTTTAACGATTATTCTACCAAGAAAGCTGTTAAATTTCAGCGTGAAAACGTAACCTGTCAAAAGCCGCTTATTTTTATTTTAACACGTATTTAAACACAAGACAGAAGGAAACTTTTCCAATATCATCGATTCAAGTCGAACAAACTTCACAGCACATAAAAATATTCACGTGTAACGCCAGCGCC
This sequence comes from Conistra vaccinii, assembly GCA_948150665.1. Lineage (NCBI taxonomy): Eukaryota > Metazoa > Arthropoda > Insecta > Lepidoptera > Noctuidae > Conistra > Conistra vaccinii. The sequence goes on from OX411324.1 coordinate 5,218,722, forward strand.
GCGCTCACAAACAAAGTAATATCAAGACGTAAGATACTTACCGTCTACTACGAGGATTATCCTCAACTTGACTTAGATATTTTGATGTTTTAGCAACGAAATTGGTTTTTCCCTTCAGCAAAGAAAACCCATTATCGTTGCTGTGGAAGCCGTCTCGTTACCGCGTATCTAATTTGGGATCATCCAGATTTCTCTTTCTTTGCCCTTAGGTGTGAGATTGACAGCAACGTAAGTAGGGATTTGTACAGTATAATGGTTAGTTCAAGGGTGCGTTGACTCGCGCGATAATGGTGTATGATGGGACCTTTTGAGGGCTGACATTGTGAGGCCGAATCGGTTTACGATTGTGTGATCACGTCTTTGAAAAGCGTTGATCGAATAAAATCTAGGTCGGTCGGATAGAGCTATCTTTTGTGGAGTAGATGCTACAATGTGATGTAGGTCGCATGTGTTCTGTGTGAGAAAACACTAAGTGAATGTGGCTGTTTGTCTTGTCCAGATTGTAAGTGAACAAAGAGAACGAATACAGATGTGGACTGAAGCTAACAAGTAGTTAGTAATTACTTCTGCACTCTTGGAACTAAAATATTAAACAAATCTTTTAAAAACTATCTTCTGTCCGCGACTTCGTCCGCAAGCCTATAATCTTCCTCAAGAATAGGGCTATCCAATGCAAAAATATTTTTACAAATCGGACTGGTAGTTCCGGAGATTACCTCCTACATACAAGCTTACAAACAAACAAACAAATGTTATTTCTTTAGAACATTGAAAAATAACTTTCCTGCTTTTCTCAAATACCACCACACAAGCGTGAGACACTTCACAGTATATTTAAAATGCGATCAAATGACAGTGTCAATTCAAATAAGTGATTAAAATGAATTATAAGAGTATGAAGCATCGACATCAGACGTGCAACAGTCGCACTAGGAGGCCAAATCAATCTTGTCAGAAACACCACAAAATTAAGGCTTTTCACACACCCACTAAATATAAAAACTTAGTGGTGTTGAAATAAACTTTGCAAATTGATTACTGGCATCATTCACTAGCCAACAAAATGTTTTGCTTTTGTCACATCCACGCGTATAGGGGTGCATTGTGTCTGGCAGGCGTAATGATGCATTTGGCGATGCACGCCAGTCAGAGTGGGGGCGCTTTGTGACGTGTCGCACTGAACAGTGTACGTTTTTAGGGAGACACATTTTGGGAGCCTGTAATGGGTTAGACGTTTAGGTGACATTAGGTTGGAGGAGAATTTTATTTTAGTATGGTTAAAGAGAAGTTGAATTTATTTTACGAATAAGTTTGTTATTTATTTACTGTACTTTATTTTTGTTCTTAGTTCGTGAAAGTTAATTGAAGAAAGTATGTAAGAAAGAAATAAAGTACGTGTCAACTTGAGAACCTCCTCATTTTTTTTGTCGCTTAAAAATATCATGATTGTAGAAAATATAATAAAAGTTATCATGCCTGACATAAAAAGAATACCTTTTTTCTATTTTAAGTAACCCAGAACAACGATAATTAGAAGGGGAACAAACACTCCGAAAAGTATTTAAAAAAAAAAAAAAATTGGGTCCATTGCGAAGTAGGTATGTAATTACGCTGTTAAAATTTTGTTGTAAACACTTCCATTTCTTTTTTTACAACTAAACCTTAAAAATCCAAGAACGTTATTTTATTACATTTGCTAAAGGATATCGCGACAATCTCCTCAGGAATCTTATAATTTAATTTATTTGTTTTATTTCGTCTCTCTCATTGTACTTTTGTGTACAAAGTTATAAGATTAACTCAATTTTTGGGGCCACGAGTATTCTTTTGTGATGAAAAAAGTAAAAAATATGGCTGGGGTACTGCTGAGAGTTTTAATGGAATTTTGGTGAAGCGAAGTACGCAAATCGGTTTTTATTGTTCCATGAATTATGTATAGGTTTAAGCTTTACAATATATGGACGGCGAAAGAATGAATTGAACATTTTCGTGCCAGAATACATTCGAGGCTAAAAGTTTTACCGAGAAGTATTATGATGAATAAGTTATTTTGTAAACTGAATAGATCGTACCGTGAAAATTTAGCTTCAGAATTTTTGATTAGGCCACAGTTGCTGAAATAGATAAAACATGCAATTTTATGTATTACGTTGAATTGAATACTACACTTTTAATTGAGAGTACCAAAATAAGTAGGAAAGTATTTAAATATCAACAGTGTTTATAATAACATGATCAAGAGTTTCTTTGATAAATAATAATACCCATACAAGCCACAAAAGGGAAAATTCAATAAAGGCAGTCCTTTCTGGGAAATTCAAATAATTATTAAAATATTATTCTATAAACACGAAACCCGAACGTTAAGAATAGGGAAAGCTTAATTAACTCATCAATACACGTTTTCTTTGAAAACACCATCGTGAGGCGAGGGATCTTTAGGTATTCCACGAACAGGTTGTAAGTGTCGAATCGACTGTGGCACAAGTTAGCAGTTAATAGCTACTTTTAAAAAGAGTATTAATTTTGAAAACATATAAAAATAATACAGATGTATCACTGCGGTAAGCAGAGAATATTATAAGAGAAAGAAGCATGTAAGAACGTTTAAAGATATTTCTGTTGAAGATTCAAAAACTAGCCCGAAGGATTTATTCAGAAGAATTTTTGAAGACTCTGTCATGAGAAAATTAAAAATTCTAGATTAAATCACAAGTAAGGCATGACATAATGGAAACAAAACCAAAAGCATGTCTCGAATACTTGGATAATGAAACTAATAGTGCCAAGCAGTCGACTGCCTCGGACATTATGGTTTATCCCCCAGCAAGAGCGCTAGTCGGATGGTACGGCACGCCAGCATTTGCGATATCATCCGTCGGGCTCTTGTCGTCACCCAAAGGCTTGGCGCGCAATGATAGGAAGAGGTCAGACGAAATGACCCTAATGCCTTGGAAGTTGGGTAGGGAAGTGTGCAATGCAACCTGGGTTGATACCGTCACCCCATCTTCCTAGCGTGGCGGGCTGTGCTGGAGTGTTTGCAGGAGCAGAAAAACTCAAACGACACAAATATAACCTTATTGGGAGCTATATGTTTGGGTCGTTTAGGGTTGAGACATTAGGCCCGTGGGGTCCGAGTGTTCATCGAGTACCAGTTTTGTGTTCACGTAACCAGAGGGGCTGGCCTATTTTTAGCTCAAAGAATCAGATTTTTGCCAGGCCTTCCCTTTTTTATTATATACTTGTACAGAATATATAAATTTTAGTGTCAGCTTGTATATTATTGTAATTAAAAGTTGTCAAAATAAAACACATTTACTATAATTATACATAAGTACATTGTAACTGAAACTAGATTACGCCCGCTATATCCCATATCTTGTAGCCGAAGAGGAGCGATTCCCCGGACGGGTGCTTACTAGAGATCCCACCGCCTTATCAAGGCCCCGCAGGCATTGCGGGCCTCAGCGTATTTTTGTTAACAACTTCTTTTCAGAAAATTTTTACTTGACGTACTACATTGTGAAGATGGAATTTGATTTTGTTGTTATCGTCTTCCAGCGACACGTAACTTTTGCTGAGTCTTGTTTTTGTCACATGTTTGGGTTGTTACCAGTTTTTGTTATTGTATGTTTCTGTTGTTCTTTCTACTTGTAACGTAAGTAAGACTAGTTTGGCACTTTGTTTTCTCAACACTTTTTCCTCTAATTATATTTGTCAGAAACTGTCTTAGTGTTTTTAGAAATTACGATGGCAAATGTTTTAGTCGTAATATATATTATGTAGTGTTTTAAATCATGAATTAGAAATAATGAGGGATTTTTAGAAACTATTGGTAACGAAGACACCATTAACTAAAAAAAAAACTATTTACCTACTTACAATAATAACCAATCATTACAAATTTCCTCAGATATATACCTCTTGGTAAAAAGGAACAAGGCATCTGCTTTAAAATAAAATGTTTTTACCTTACCGCTGTACAATCAAAAACCAATCGTATGTTAGGGAAGTAAGGACCATAAACGTAGCAAAATACGTTTAGTGAAAATGAGGAAATCTTTCGCAGGGCGTCAAAATTGCTACTTTCGCTTATATCCTCCCTTTGTGTCGGCGTTGCCTCAATGCACTCACTGTTTCAACTTTTATCAATAGATATTGTACTAAAACATATTGCTACTTGTAAACTTTTTACAATAGATATAAATAAAATATGTGAAGGCGTTAAAACTATATTTTTATGTTATGTCTAATCATTCTTCTTTTAATTGTGCCTCTACACATTTACTAACCGTTGGCCATCAACTCTCTCAATAAGGAAAATCAATAACAAATTAAAACTCAAACAATCGTTACCGTAATTTGCAAATAAACTATAGTAAACCTTAATACCCTCTAAACAACGTGCTAAAGTCTATAAATATCTTCCACGATAGCATTAATCAGATGACCCCCGATCTTGCCAGCACAAGCATGTTCACGTTCAAAACATCCAACTTAATTTAACAATTTCCAATTTTCGATTGTTACTCGGTATCGCGCCGATCGGCGAATATTGTCGATATTTTATTACTTATTCAGTACCGAATTCCGTGCTTTTGTCTTCGTATAAAATACTATGGCCACGATATCGGCCACAGTAATATTACTCAGCTTTAAGCTCAAAATGAGCCGTTAATGTTGTAAGAGGTACTCAATGTTTAGCTACTGTAGTTTAAGCCTTATCGATGTGGTCGTCTAGATCTAGTATATAGTCTACTTCGTGGTCATTATAATGATTTATAGGTATTTTGGGTTGGAGAATGGTCGTTTTTATACTGTTCGTGAAGTGTGGTCTTGTTTGGGAATCTGCTACATTACTTTTATTGTTTGTTGTTAGAAGAAGACCGTTTATACTCGTAAGTATTCATATCGGAATTTTGAGCTCGAATTATTCATCATATACTTAATACTGTATGGTTGGTTCATTATTCGTGGCAGGCTGGTGTATTTAGGAAATCGAATTTATAATGTGTTGCTAAACAGGAAAGAGCTCGTGGCTAAGTAATAACAGCCGCACGGGTCAATTCATCAGGTTAAGCTACGCTTGCTGGGGTTGGTCAGTGGATGGACCATCTTAACATACCGAGACTCTTCCGTGCCTCGGAAAGCACGTTAAGTGGTTGGTCCCGGCTGTTTTTCGTGGATTCTTTGACAATCGTTACGAGTCGTCAGAAGCCCGAAAGTTTGACACCAGTCTTACCAAGGGGTATCGTATTACCCAGTTACTGGGTTGTGGAGGTCAGAGAGGCAGTCGCTCCATGTAAAATACTGGTATTCAGATGCATCCGGTTAGACTGGAAGCCGACCCCAACTTAGTTGGTAAAAGGCTACATAGATTGAATGTGTTGCTAAACAGCTATGTCCAATATGGTTTTCTTCTTTACTATAAACAAATCAACAAGAACACACAAGTAAAACTGCTTTATATACCTAAGTAAATAATAGTAGTAGGCACGTAAAAAGAATTAGAATAAAATAAAGTAGAGCACGTTCTAATTAAAGCAGAATTATACTATTCTAATTATCAAAACGAAATTACTAAAGCTCATTAATAATCCCGTGTATTTTTGTTTCTGTTAAGTAATTGAATGTCGCTAGCAACATTATAATTATTATTTAGATACCTGCGCGAATAGTAACTATAATAATACTCATTTCTTGGAAAAAGATAAACAGAGCTATGACGTTAGTTTTCTAATATATGTTTTTGTTTAAAATAGTTTTTTTATGTAGGACGTAGGTGTCATAATAAAAGTTAGAACACTATAGAACTTCGTTTAGAACATCCATAATCTATGGGCTTCTTTCAATAGCCCGTCAGTTTCACATTCATCTGAAACCACTGGACGTAAACTTCGCTTAGACAAAGGATGTTGCCGACTGAATCATGTCTAGCTTCGACGGGATGTGAACTATCGACAACCCGAAGACGTGGAAAATGTTCCCTACAGTCTTCTACCCCAACCGATATTTTCATTTAAGTTTGAAAATTGCTACCGCTCGCCCGCGCTACTCGCAAATTGTACTGGAATAGGGATCGATAATAGGATTGTAGGTGCGATTTTCTTTCGCCAAGATGACTGGAGTGTAAATCTTTCTGATAGAAAAATTTCGGAAATTGTCCTCGAGATTTATCGCCGCTCCCGCCGTCGTTGTCGCGTGTGCTACGGTAAATTGTCTTTTGATATTACACTGACATTGGATGGGTTATGGAGTTAGTACGTAAGGATGAGGGAAAAGTTGGCGTTATTCGCTGTAAGTTTCGAATTTCAATGATATTGACATCATCTAAGGTACCATTTATTTTATCGATGAAGTGTGATAAAAAAAAATATCAGGGAAATAAAATACAGGGGGATGCAAAACTACTAACGTAAATCATTTCATATAGATACATAGTTTCTAAAAACATTGTTGTTAATTGTGTATTATTATTGGTACACTAAAACACCATTGACAAATTTTTAGTTTACAACCAATGTTTCGTATACTTTTTATTTTACAAACAACTTATTCCGTAAATGTTTGTAAAGCGAGTGTTTATATTTTATAAACACTCGCTTTACAAACATTTATTTAGCAAATGTTTCTCTTTACAAAAGTTTCGCATGGTATTTAATAATTTATACATTTTTCATTTAATAGATATTAAGACTGTTTTGGAAAACACGTTTAAACTTAATTTAATTTTATAATAAATTTTCTAAACCAGCCAGAACGTAATCATGGTTGTAATTTTTATTTGGGTCAAATAATTTAGAGGCAAGTACTGAAGTTCTTTAAACCTACAAAAGTATTTTTTTTCTAAATATTCGTTTTATTTGTAACCTAATCTTTTTTTGCGAGTAATAATATTTAACTTAATCTAAATAGTTGGGTTCCGCGTAGCCTACAATTTTGTTTGTTACCACAAGACGTTTCTGGAATTAAACTTTAAAATAAAATATATTTGTTTATTTAAAATTAACCCTATGCCTTAAATATTGCGCCTTAAACGTTTTTATTCCAAACGTTGTTTTATGAGATATCATGAATAAAAAATTAAACCAACCAAGTGAAATGACTGGGCACCATTATTATTTCGGACCAAATTTCGCTTTTTTCTTTTTAAATAAACATACAAGTTAAACATAACGGTTCAATAATTTTAAAACAAGTTTTATTATAATTATTAATTAATTGCTTTGCTAAGAGGAAAACAAAAGCTACAGTTAATTATCTTTAAGTCTTTACTACGTAATTACTAAAAAATTTCTATTTAAAAACATTAATTATCATAACAATGGATACTAATGAAGTGGTCTCAAAACATCTCGCTATTAAAATCTTCAATAATACATCCAAATTATTAATATTATTGTTGTAAAAAATATTAAAAGTTTTAAATGATTAACCCAATTTTATAAATACGAGGTACTTTAAATAAGGTACTTTAAACTACCGTTATTAAATCACAAAGAAAATAAATATGTACTCAAAATAAAAACAATAAATCTAAAAACAATATTCTTAGAATATACATGAAAGACGTTTATTCCAATCCCAAATACACAAGTGGTTTCTAAACCTTTCAAACTCAAGATTATTACGTTGCCAGCCTTTGAGCCTTCAGAGGCAAAAAAGATTTACATAAAAAGAAACTTCCAGTCTCCTAAATTATGATTCAATTAGTATTAAAGGATTGGTCTCTCAAAGGACTCGTACTTTTTCGGGTCTGGCGAGTCGCTACTGAACTCCTTTGTGCTTTCGACCAAACTAAGAAGGTTGTAGCTTTGTGCCGTGGTTTGTCGCATAAAGCTTTTGGTACAAATTACAAGCGGATTTATTTGTAAGATGACGATATGACAAGGCATAAGCGGAACATAATGAATTGATTTTCTTTTTGCCTTTCATGTATGTGGATTCCCCAGGGGGGTAACTTAGGACCGCTTCTGTATGTATGTCGACGCTGTTCGCTTGAAACTTGTACTCGGGTCACACGAACGTAGTAAAAGATTTCAGTTCATTACGCATTACAGTATTTCTTCCTTCGTCTCCCGTTTTCGGGTGAATTTTTACGCTCAATGTACTGTGAAAATCTACTCTACTGTCGTCCCTTTGGTACGAAAGTCCTTTGTAATATACTTTTAATCGTTTATTTTTCTAAGACACCGATATCGGGAATTAGATAGGCTTTCAAGTGACGATAACATCTTAAGGGAGATTTTTAAAGTTCATTAAACTTTTTCAAATCAACTTCCGAATAAAATGTTTTAAATCGTTTTGCGATCCGCAAGATCTTGTATATGACATTTCGACAGCTGTATGTAAGTATAGTCTCTTTTTATTTCCTCGATGATGTAATGATAGTTTTAGGAGAAAGCCTTCCCCATCCCCATAAGTGTGTTATCTTTCTACTTCAGAGGGGAAACACGCTAAGATCTTTCTTTTATTTTTGATCACATAAAACTCAAGCCTGCGTTTGTCACAACTAATACTAGGTATTTGTTTGACTAACCCCCCGAGATGCTCGGATTAAGTGACGAATTATATAATTTTTTTCAGCTCGTCACAACCTCGCGATTATTCCGCTTCGTCCGTGAGTTTGAGATATTCGTCTTGAGGATTAAGGGGATGTCTAGAGCGAACGAAATTTCACAGTATCCCCTTGATGGATGAATACGGAAACATTAATTCCGCAATTTCGGGGTGTAAAATAGTGAAAGACGCGAGAAGCGGCGCGCGCAGAAGCTAATAACGTCATACTCTTTCTATCTATTCTTATACATTCACTAATAGATTAATGATCCTTCGTAACACTCATTCCACATTTGTTTTGTTAAGTCCGACTCGACGCGATCATTAAAACAGGACGGCACCATATGGAAATTTAAAAAGGCATTCATTCATTAAACAAACACACATAAAATTTAACGAAGCGCTGCCATATTCGTTAACGAATTTCCGGCTTTCATTATGATTATCCCACGGTTACTGAAACACTATGCATATGCATCTCTTTCTAGTGCAGTAGTTGGGATTCAGAGAGAGCGAGATAAATATTGGTTTGTAATGTGAAAAATAACCGGGATCCATCTATCGCCTGGCGATTCGTCACAAGCATGCGTTTAATGGCGGCAATTAAAGGCGACATTCGGTAGGTTTACCGAAATATCGCGACATAAAAACGTCATTGTTACCGCGTATCAAATTGTTTAACACATTCGCTGGGCGAGATCACATTTACGACTTGTCGCCTGTTTATGACGGCAATTCAAGCGATTTGTGATATGCCATCGTTTTTAAGCGTAGGCTCCATCCGTTAATTGGTCCTCGGAGCCGGTATTTAATTTATGATTTAAATATTTTAATATAACCAAGAAAGTTTCTCTTCTTGGTAATAATTTAAACTTCTGGCTTTTTAGCTTGGAGAAATTAATTTTGGTACTGAAAAATCAAGACTAAAAGACGAAAACCAAAGTGATGTGGTAATGATATTTATCTATAGTTCCAATTATGCCATGGTTACACCAACGAAACTTGCTCATTCAAGTGAAACCACTACACTTAAGCTACACCTTATTACTTATGTTAATGTACGTCCGTTGCCTAAGACAGAAAAACGTTAAATACGATCGTATCACTTAGTTTAATTAACGAGTGGAAATGAACTCGAGTGACACAGGACGACCCAAATTAAAGATGAAACGTAGCATCCATTACATACGGATAAATTATCCCGGAATTTGGTGAAAGCAAAACACAGACGGAATAAATTCAACACCGCAAACAAAGGTCCACGCAGAAACCGCGGAACGACAAATGTTGTACTAAACGACAAATAAAAGCAGCGATAGTTTAAATTAAATTGGGACCCCAAAAACTGTATGTAAACAAACATTGCTCCCAAATTTTCAACTGAAAAGTTTTGAGGGACGAAAGTGAAACATTGAAAACACGCGGCGGGTATCGGAAGCGTTCGTTAGTAATTTGTATTTACAAGTTATAAGTTATAACTAAGGCTATTGGAGCAACACGTAAACATTTAACTGGAAGAGGTAAATGCTGAACTATGTGGACAGTTTGTGTTAGACTCTGTGACGACAGGTGCGACAGAGATTTTTGGGATTTAAGTTGAGTAATCTGAAAATACGAGTCGAAAATTAAATAGTTTAGTAATTAAATTCAATTTATTTTGAATCCCTGCGCCGTATGATAATTATTTTTCTTACTAAGCTTATACAAAAAGAGGAGTTAATTGTTTCCGATTTTTGTGTGTGAATTTGATTGATGAAGTGAGGTGTTCGTGGCTAAGTAATAACAGCCGCACGGATCGATCCAATAGGTTAAGCTATGCTTGCCGGGGTTGGTCCGTGGATGGATGACCATCTTTACGTACCAAGACTCCTCCGTGCCTCGGAAAGCACGTTAAGCGTTGGTCTCGGCTGTCATTCGTGGATCTTTGACAGTCGTTACGGGTCGTCAGAAGCCAGAAATTCTGACAACCAGTCTTACCAAGGGGTATCGTATTACCCAGTTACTGGGTTGTGGTGGTCTGATAGGCAGTCGCTCCACGTGAAATACTGGTATTCAGCTACATCCAGTTAAAAAATACAAACCACATCCACACCACACCACTACACACACCACACCCAGCACTACATCCAGTTAGACTGGAAGCTGAACACAAAATAGTTGGGAAAAGGCTAGGCAGATTGACTAAGCTTATACAAAAAATGGTCTTTGTCTATGCTAATGTGGTTTACATTTTACCTAGAATGACCTAGATAGATAAACATCCAATAAAAAGTGCAGTAGGTATATGTTTAAAAATGTAGATAGCAAACTGTAAATTGCAAACAAATTAAAGAGATAATCCCTAGAACTTACGTGGCTCTGAATAAAATACCAAATAACGACGACCCACAAACGCAGTCGATTCAAATCACACCGAGGGAATTCCAATTAAATTGCATTTCAATGAAATCTAGAACGATTATAGAATCCAATGGTTGGCAAATTAAAACCGGGACTCCCTAGGATTTCCTGTTCAATTTTCATGGAGCACGACACGATAAAAACCCATTAGGAAACCGTCGCGAGAGGCCTCTGTGACACAGTGCTTTGCTAAATGAATTTAGGGACCGCTGGAAGCGATATTAACGGGGAAAAATTAAAAATCTTACGTCAAAAATTTCAACATTTTTTCCCTAAAATATTTTAATTAAATCTGACAGGAATTTCGCATGCATGTGGAACAACATTATGAGGTGCTTTGTACAACATGGTTTTAACGCCGGTTGGTAAATTTTCAAAAAGTGCAGCGTTTACTACAACTGCCTGCATTTCTACGTGTCACATGTTTCTAGTCTACCTACTAGGCTGCAAAATAAAAATATCGTTTCCAGTGCCACGGGTCGATATCCAGGACTGGCATAATGCGATTCCGTAGCAATCACATGCTTCATTTTGCATTCCAGCAAACACTTTTACCGCGGGATCCTGGCAGCCTCTAACATCGAGCGGTGGCCCTACGGCTTTACGGTTTAAATTCTAATAAATAACGTTTCTAGATAGATATTCGTTGAAATTTTTGACGTCATTTCCTTATACTGCATCTCTTGAAATTAGTACAATGCTTTTGGTTTTTTTTTTGTAGAAGGACTAAGTTATCTTTTGAGTAATTTGCATGTTTACAATTGATTTGTGATTTCTGTTAAACACAATTTCCTTAGTGTTTAACAGAAATCACAAATCAATAATAATTGTCGGTAGATAAGCATCTTAAAATGATACTATCTTTAACGTTCGATTAAAATACCGTATCATCATCCTTGACATGCGGCAAAGACGTACCAGTAAAAAAAAGAAGAAATAAAACAATAATGTAACAACTTTTACCCTTAGCAAGAACAAACGCTAATTACTTTCGACACATTAAATGTAAATTAAACTGTTACTCGAGCATTAGATTACTTCGCCACGTGGAGACCTCACACGAACAAAAAGTCTATCCAGCAGTCATGTCCTTCATCATAGAGAGATGGGAAGAGGTATTAACAATACTGTTGAAGACGTAAATGATAATAATATAGATCACAGGGAAGATTTAGATATATGAGGTTTTACTGAGAAATATTAAGTGTTTCTTGTAGGTACATAGAAGGATACAGGAAGTCACGATTAAATGAGTTGTCGGAATGGAAGTGATATCTGCATAAACAATAGGTGACACTTCATATCCATCTTAATCTCCCTAAACTGTCTGTCTTTTGTTTATGTCTGTCTGTTTTTTTTTTTTTTCCTATGATACATTGGCATCATAAGTAAGTATAATATTGGGTTTCTGTGTAAATCTTTGTATAACCAAGAGCAAGCAAATACAAAATAGAATATTATAGTAATTGGCACATGGTGTCCTTATTGAATATATCGTTGTTGACGAGTTCCAAGAATTACCTATGACAGTGATGTCCCTTGATAATCAGAAAACGTTAATTTTTCTTGACAAGCATCCACTTTCAAAGTACTTGTTCCAATATTCTGTGCGTGAGAGGTCTAAAATTCTAAATAAATGCTGCCTCCGCAAAATATTATGTGGTTGATGAGACCGCACGAAAAGAAGGAGAAAAATAAAGTTCCGTGAGAAGAATGGAAAAAGAAGATCTGCTGCGCCGACCCCAAGTAAATTGGGCTAAGTTCACATCATCAGTAGTCTCTTGCGACTATTGATGATGTGACCTTACACATAATTATAGTGCTTACTTCCATTTTTAAAGGAACTAGTTAACTCACCGTTATGCAGCAGGGTGGAGTCCCTAGCCAACGGCAGCTCCGAGTCCGTGAGGGTTGCGTCGGACGCGTTGTCGGAAGCCGACGTGGGCGTAGCGGGAGCGGTCGGCGAGTCGGAAAGGCCGCTGCGCGCGCGCCGCCGCCCGCTTCCGCTGCTTGATCCGCTGCCGCTGCCCGAGCCGTACGGCTGCAGCCGGCCCAGGCCTGGAGAGAATTCAGACTGTTAATTGATGAAGAGTTATAAACAGGATTCTAATGAGTAACTCCTGGTTTCATTGGCATGTCATGAGAGGTACTTATTGACTAATGAACTGATATGGTATCATTGATTTAAAATTTGATGCTGATTGAGATCACAAACAAACACATTTATTTACCTGGCATGACAGACAGTAGATTGCAGAAAAAAGAATCTTAATGAATTATGTAAAGATTCATAAAGCGGAACTCAAACAAAGAATATCAATAACACATGAGAGAGAAAAACTGGAAACATCCAGAGAATACATTTGAAGTAGACGATTCATACATACCCTGCATTACGTATAAATAAAGGAGATAGTATCGACAATAAATAAAAGGAAAAGAAGCCGCATAACGAAGTCGGAAGGAAAGGACAAAAATAATTAGGAATAATATGGCTTCGGAACATGACAAAGAGTACAATAAGAATGCTTCGTGAAATGATTTTAATGTTGGGAATGAAAATAAGAAAGTACACAGTAAACTTAGACGGGATGAAAGTATTGATGCTCCACTGTTTAAGTAGTAAGTAGTAAAATTGTAAGTAGTATATTGTTATTTTACTCTTCAGGTAAAACCATGAAATAAAAAAAGAAAGGTGAATCGCGAAAGTAAAATGCTAAGACACTTATTTCCAAAGAATCTATCATAACAGAAGAAATTACTTTTGAGATCTTACACACCCTATACTAAACACAGATGAAAGGGTCATATAAAAGGAGAAAATATTATTGATACGTCGATCCCTGAAAATGAAATATCTTTATCTCTTCCTGGACGGAGCAGCTCTACCCACGATCGGTAAACATCCAAACATGTTGAATATATGTATACATTTAAGTAGAATAAAACGAATAATTCAGAAAGGAATAATTTTCTACTAAATCAGTATACTAAAACTAAATTAAAGTAAGAGGAAATTCATGTTGTGATTAAAAAAGCGCAGAGCCAACTTGGAAAGCTAACCTCATTAACGATATTTATTTATATTTTCCTTGTATTTTAACCCGAGTCGTACAGTAATCGTACGAGATCATTAGGGAAAAGTATCGAAAAGAAATAAACGGGCCGTGGAGGAAGTGCTCTTGAGATGTGGAGAGGAAACTTTTTAATTTAACGCAAATATCCCGGGAGGCCCACTCAAAGGAATGGAAGAAAATAAAATTAGTTTCGACTCAGCCTCATTACTGGACTTGGGCTACTGTATACTGGTTGCATTAAGACTGCTCTAACGGACTGCAGAATTTGATCAAATAACTTTATGAGCTGCAGCTAAACAAATATTCGAAACAAGTTTAATGGTTGTTAGAGCGTACTTTGACATGTTGCCGTCTTTAACTTGCACTTATAGTTTGACAGTTTTGCAAAAGTGACAGGAATAACTCTGAGCTAAAGTACGTGCTAAGCATCGTTTATAGATGTCGGTCTTAGTTAAAGAAATCCGCTTGACCGTTACAGTGGACATCAGTTGGGCATAACAATTAAATTCTATTGTGTCTCGTTAATGACAGCTGAAGGTGTAATCGTTATATCAAGTCTTTATATTCACATACTGTTTCAGTTCAATTATATTGCATTCGAAGCTTGTGTTGTAACACTGCTCAAATATGAAAATACTTTATCAACAACTGATTAAAATAATGTTAATTGGGTCACCATGGGTTACACTATTCGTTAACGCTGTTGAGCAATCTTTAAACCCATTATTACTAATTACGTTCGTTATTTCATGCCATATGGTATAGCCATGCGTGACTTAAGCGATTTCAACACTTTGTTACATACCGCTACCATTTAAATATGAAACATGCTTGTATAAATAGAACACATCTTCAAACTTAACCACTAATGAGAAAGAGTACTCAAGATTCAAAAAATGTTTTCGGCCATAGAAATCATCTAGTCAAATCATTTCGGATTCTTCAAGCCGTTAATTAAGGACTGCGACGGAACCCTTTGGTCCAAATAAAAGACAATGAGCTCGTTAGGTGGAAATTTTTGCCAAGTCCTCCCCCTCTTCCTACTGTGGTAGCGGAACTAGATAAGGAATGCTAATTGAAAACGAGTCGCATAGTAATGACTATGCATTTTTGTTTTTTGGGAATGTTTGTGAAGTATTAACTACCTTTATTAATTGTTTGGATGGTGTATGCTGTCATGTAAAGAAGAACAATGAGAGACTACTTTAAGACAATAATCGTACTAATATTATTTAGAATTTTTGTGTGTTTGTTACTCAATCACGCAAAAACTACTGAACGGATTTGGATGAATTTTGGCACAAGGGTAGACTTTGACTTGGAGAAGAACATAGGTTAGTTTTCATCCTGAATCGCAGATAAACTCGCGGGCAACAGCTAGTACAGTACGACACAACTTAGATGTAGCATTTATTTGAAAATTTTCATTCATTCATTTCAATTCCACGAATGTATTTGGCTATAAGACTTTACAAGTTATTCCGTTTTAGAAAGATCATTTTCACCTAAACCAGTAATAAAGATTGGTGATTTGGAAGGCGCACTCAGTTCGGAAGGTGATCTGTTTTATGAATTTTGCCGATGCTACATCTAAGTTGTGTCGTACTGTAACAAAATAAACGAGAACGTGTATAGAAAACTATCAATAACGAAAAAGATGACAAAATCATCATATACGAATAAGTAAAGGTTTCAAATATGAAGGATCCTTGCTATTAATAGCAGAAACACCTTTAATTGGCGATGTATAAATGTGGGTACTTAAACGTACAATTGTAGCTCTTGGTACCTCCACATCACACCCAATGAATCGACTCAACGTCGGTAGTAAACTGACAAAGACGGCTCAACGTCGCAAGAGTTACGCACATCTCAAATTTTATTGCATACGTTTGTTCCTCTCCATGACTTCCTCTATCCATAAATCTTGTTTTATATTTCGTGTAGCATTTGTTATTCCCGAATCTCGTTTTAGCGAAATCAATTGAACATAATTTCGCATTAACAGTATTCATGTAATTTGATAATTTTAAACGAACAACATACCTTTTGTACTTTTAATTAAACAAAATTGGAAATTTGGTGTTTGATTATTCAACGTCTATCTATTGTTGGGTTTAATCACTTCAGATTTAATTATTAAACTTTAAAGCTCACTGTTTACACTATTCCACACAAATTGCATGTTTAACAATATTTTTAGGTTCACAATGTTTATCTTTTAAAAACTTTCACATAAATTATCAATGGACTATATCACTGGCACTCGAAATACTATCCAATATTTTTTTGGAATCACTGCATAAATCACGTTCGTCCTTCAGATAAAACGATGTGGAACTAATTCGCGCGATAAAATCATGGATATTCTAGACTTCAGTGGCATCAGGCGTGGGCGGTGGGGACTAACATAAATAAAAATACTGTCTGTTTCCTCTTTCGGTGATAATGAGACTGATAAGAGGTCGGCGCAGGACGTCCGCGGTGATAACCGTTGACCGGTCAACTTTAATGAAACGAATATTGTTTTAAATGTAAAACAGCTTTGTTAATATAGTAATCTATGTATGTTGAGTCACACTGATACCAAAAATAGTGACAGTGGTGTACTCACGAATAAGAATGCGTCGGTTGATGCAACGCCGGGAACGAAATAAAAATAGATTTTCTTAAGTTAGTGTGACAGGTTGCGCTTGTTTCCCTTCCGAATAGAGTCACCGTTGATAGATCTATGGTTATTGACATCATTTGAGCGAAGCGGAGCAATATCCAACCATGTCAGTTTTTAAATATAAAAAATATTGCACAATTAGTGGCAAATTGCCAACGCAGCGCACCGGCCAGAAAATGATGCAAACCATTTTTTTAACAGAATAAAACTTTTAGTTGCAACACTGAACATATTTCAATCGTAACAATGATTCATAAACGACCAATTTCAAACTCCATGCGAACTAATCCCCAGCAGATTCAACTCAAAATTTGTATTACAATAAAAATAAAAATAAACTATACGTAATAGTAAGCTCATAAATATACAATTGGTGGGTTGCTTACCTAGCTGAATCACGTCTACTGCCCCCAAAATATACACAAAAAAAATAGAATAAAACACAAAATCCTCTTTCCGCACGTATTGTTGGGAGTTCGTTACTAGCAGAAAGGAAAACTACGATTTGAATTCGACAAAGTCGCATAAACGAACTGACAAATCTCCTCCCCGGGGGGACACCAGTTACAATTGGTGCAAAAAAGACGCATGTCGGTACATAGACAATCGTTATTGCACACCCCTTGAGACGCTTGATGTCGCATATTGATTTATCGATACACAAAATTAGGGTTATTCAGATGTGGATGCGAAGAAAAGACTGAATATGACAGCTGTTGATTCAAGTATTCATGCATTTTTTGTCTGAATATAAAGCGTCGCATGCATTTTTTTTGTGTTATTGGTATTTCTTTTTGTGACTGTTTACGGTCTGTATCTGCAGACCGTAAACAGTCACCCTTCACAACCTTCTAGTGCCTATTGATTTGCAGGAACAGACGTTAAGTAGAAAATTTTGTATAATTTTAATATATACGAAGTTCGTGAATTGTCGAATCTGACAGCCTCAATGAATTATTGAAACCAGAGATTGTCGTTTAAGAAACCTTATACACTTCTATAAAACTCGGCCAATGTGTTATTTGTACAGCTTTATCGAGGTAAATATTGGTTCTAAATCCATTTATAACGAGGTCTTTCCAATTCACGAAATTAATTATGAAATATCCGTTAATTTGGCCTAATTAGCTCTTAATTATGAGATATCGAGTATAATTAGACTATCTTGGGGTTTGTTATTGTTAGTTTTAGACCTCGTAACAACATTCCGATTTCGGTAGCATTCTGGTTGTTGGTACTGACGCAGATCCGGTCTATCAGAAGAAATATTGGTAGCACCCACTAATACATTATTTAAGGTTTCAATACGCTTTACATAGAACTAACAGATACTTCCCAGAAATTCAAAGAGTGCTTGTATGCAGAAAAGTAAGTAAGTATTTTCAAAGAGACTTCTCTTTGAATGGGAGGGAAAATATTTTGAGTATAAAAAGAGAAATTCTAAATAAATTCACTCAAAACAGAATCGTACACGTAAAAAATATTACTTCCACTCATGCCCTGTACATTTCCACGTCACTCAAGATTCATTTCATTTGTCCAGAATCCTTCAGCCTTTTTGCCTTATGTAAATCAATATGACTTCCCAAAGTCCCTTCTTCAGATATAATATTCTAAACACGGTGGCCCGCGTTAAGGCAAACGTAGAAATTTGTCACATGAGCGATGGTTTGCCTACGTGTTTCGTCGTCCAAATCCCAAATATAATCCGTCGCAGTTCAAATAAAACACACCTTTATTACTTTAAAGAGAAAAGCTTAAATCCAGCGCGGCGTCCTTCGGGGATTTCATATTTCATACGAGAGCGGACGTGGATTATCGTGCGAATTTATGTCTTAGCGTTCTAATCAAAAAGTACGCTTTCTGTCGACTCCCGAGGTCTCCACGTTTAGTGTTGTAGTTACGCAAAGTGAGACTGTATGATTTCATGCCAGCAAAAGTAAAGAAGGTTGACAAATAGGTCGGGCGTGCCGATGTTCAGTTTTATTAAAATTAAAATGTTCTATCGTGACATTAATAAAATGCGCTAAGGTTTAGAATCGCTTGCGCTTCGCCGTTTAAATTTACAACGGGAACACGAGGGATAAGCTGAACATTTTTATTATCATCGCGCTAGTTTATTGCGTCTCGAGTTTGAGCATTAGAAATAATCTTCAATATGGGGTGTATTATTTACGTTTCCGAGTGCTGGAGGTTTGCCGGGAACAGAAAATTGTCAGGGCGGTCTTAATGACAGCTTTTCCGTCAAGCAAATAAATGTAGATCGAAATAGACGTTTCCGATATAGAGGGAAAGCGTTTACGGAGGCGAAAATTTCTAAAAACAAAGCGAACGATAAATCTGTCGGGCCAGAGCAAAACAGCGGAGTCGAAGGGCTCGTCTACAGTCGTAACTCACTCCACGTACAATTTTACCGACAATTTATTCGACATGAACTGTACTTGTCAATCGCTGACGTTTGCGTATCGGTAGAATAAATGATAGACATAAAAGAGTGGCTGGAGACAAGCGTGACTTAGTTATTGTGGTCACGTAGCAGACGCGCCACGACGGAGGCGCAATCTTCGAGGAAAGAATTACATTTATCCAAAACATGGCAAAATCTTGAGTAATTCAATGCATATATTCGATGAATAGAAGGATACATAGAGAAAGTCTTTGAAATGTGTGACACGATGGCGCCTAATATTATTTTTCCTACAATAAAGGAGAGAGAAAGAATAACAAATTCACGTTGAAAATAAATCCTGTGTTCTGTTGATTTAGTGATTGGATTTGGTGCGAAACTGTATAACTCCCGACAACAGCTTGTCTAATAAATTATGGCAGACTAGAATATATTTGAATGTATTTTTATTGTTCTGGTCCGTATGATTCATAACAGATACAACATAAAAAGTTTAGGTACTTTATTACGTATTTTAATGTTTTTATTTTCAACTATGTACTGTTGCCCGCGACTTTGTCTGCGATCCAGGTTGAAAAGTAGCCTATGTCTTTTTCCAGGTTATGGTATTCCCATGGACAAAAGTCATCCAAATCCGTTGAGCTTTTTTAGCGTGAACGAGTAACCAACTAACAAACTCACTTTCATACATACATAACATAATCAGGCTATTAATGTTCCCACTGCTGGGACACAGGCCTCATCTCTGTGAGAGGGAGTGGGCTGTAATCTACCACGCGGGCCCAGTACAGGTTACTAGATGCAACATGTCTTCGAATTTTTGGTTCTGAGACATGCCGGTTTCCTCACGATGTTTTCCTTCACCGTTTTGAGAGCAGTGGTGACGAAATTATTTACACTATGTAAAGCGCCGGCTCGGGTACGAATCCACGACCTACAACTCTTAAGTCACCACTGCTCTCACTTTCGCATTTATAATATTTATTAAATTAAATCTAGGATACAGTGAGGATATTGAAAATGATTGAGCTTGTTATTCTATTTTTTTTAAATTAGGGCTTTTCATATATTGTGCAGGCGTTCATTACTAAACATAGGTTAATCAATGACCGCTGCAATAAACGTTCAAAGGGTATATTGGCATATTCACCACGCTTGACTGATCTTGGCTATAATGGTGATCGCAGTTTGTAGTTATTAGCCGGAAGGAGTAACCCATACTTTAGCAGTAATCCTTTGGGTGGCTTTAATGACACCATTGGGTAGTAAGGAAAGGGGGAAACTGTTGTTTAGCGGACCTTTATGGAATAGGCGAGTTTCCACTAGGTGTTATTCTTGAACTAGGAAAAAACCAGGAAACATTGTGTTTCCTTTAAAAAAATACATGGACACTATTATATTTTCCCCTCGTAATTTAAGTTACCTATGTGTAAAAGAAGTCGTGGAAGATTCTGCACATTATCTCGATGTGCAAAATGTCTATATTTTTGTAGGCGTCATGTGCACGCACTCGGTCCAATTCCCTATTTTTTTTACAGATGTGATATTGACGTCTATATTTGTGATGTAAGCAGTTGTCCTAATCACATAAAATTGAACGCTGACAGCTTATAGACCTCTAAATCCCAAACGTACAATCACAGCTCAACACACGATGATTGGGAGTCATCCGAAACTTAGATCCGAAAATCCCTACAGCGAGTGTTTGTTTTTGATTTTTGTCTAACGAGACAATGGGGAAATGATGAGCACTGTGCCGTACGCCGCCTTTGGGATTTCACCCCATACCCACCCTCGAGTTGTAAGTCCAATCAAGTTTGAACTTTATTTAGTTCGTGATAGAGTTGGAGTTTATTTTAAACGATTATGGAGTTAGGATGTTTTATTGTTGGCGTGGTCACATATGGCGTCGAACGGGCCACGCAGAGTGACGGCATGCCACTCGGGGGACCAGGATTGGCCTCCAGTGCTCCATGGGACATTCACTATGTGGTTGGACACTGGAGTTGTGACGAGATTTAAAAATCAGGTGAATTTGCTGTTTTTCCGGTCTTGTTTTATTTTGTTTCTAGCATTATTGTTGGAATTGACTGTCCTTTTCTTTAATAATATTTTTTTTCCCTTTTTTTCCTTTTTGATATTATTAAACTCTCGACTCAGATAGAATACGGCATAACCTGAAGCATATCAGAAACAAAAGAGGATAGGATTTAAGAAACAAGTGCGTTCCGAAAAACGAGCGGCAGGAATTTTTTATGACAGTAATAATACATAGAGATTATTAGCAATTAATCTCACAACATCATCATTATAACACAATACGATCGGCTTATATAATTCAACTCATCAAAATATCTTAATTAACAAAGTCTTTTGTTAAGGCATTGATCAATAACGAGTTTCATACGCCTTAATTGTGAGCTTAGAACCACATCGCCACATCATTTACGCAATTAGAGCAACGAATCAATGGCCTACTAAATTAATAGCAGCAGTCACTAAATTAGTGGATTAGTCAGTGCTAACCGAAAATCGATGAGATACGTTCGTGTATCGCTAATTAGTCGTTCTTGTTTACTTCTGTAATGATTTGACATCAAAGTGGAGGGAAGGTGTCACTACTCAATTTAGTGCGAAAACAGTAGTTCAAGTGACATCACGCCTTGTTTCCCCGACGTGTTAGGCAGAGGGGTACCTATAGTAGGTACACACACATTTCGCCAGTTATGTTAAAGTCCCATATCACAACACATAATTAATTTAAAGAAAAAAAGAGAACATACTATTCCTAGTGGTATTTCCTCCTTTTTGCGGAATTATTTAAATGATGATGCGGCTAAAAATATGTAGGATTCAAATTCTCATGAAAAGAAGTGAGCTTTACCCGGAATCCTCAACCACAGAGGAACTGGTTATCTTATCTTGATAAGATAACCAGTTCCTCTGTGGTTGAGGATTCCGGGTAAAGCTCATTTCCACCTTCAGCCTGATCATCACTTACCATCAGGTGAGATGCAGGCCAAGAGCTTTCCAGTTGTGGGTTAAAAAAAAGGCTCTCAAAGTGGTATATATCCTTACCAGGATTCTACAAAGGCTCACTTGTTTCTTCTTTCCCTTACTGCATTACAGTAAGGGAAAATATATTTGGGAAGTCTGAAGTCGCTAACATTCAGTTGGAAAGCATCCGTTCCTTCTCTTTAATTATGTAAGAGAAAATAAGGCACCGGCATCGGTTCTCTGCGTTCGGCGCTTGACGTGGCAACACGTCTTGTCCGGGTTCGCAACAAGTCAATCGTCATCCATGAGAGATGAAACACGTGTCGATTTTTTACAAGGTTTTTTATGACTTTTTTAAGAACGTAAATAGATACGTCGTCTATTGTATTTTAGAAAAAGCATCGTTCTACTGTGGGACTGTACGAGGCTGATAATAGTTTTTATTAATCCTATTGTGCTATCTTAAATATTCATAGATTGTGTCCATGTATGTGTATCGAAACAGTTTTTGTATAGCAGTGACCTCCATAGTGTGAGTGTGCATGAACGTGAAGCGTTTAATTCATCAATATCTAGTGCGTCAACACCCATCCAAATATCCATGCATATGCATACAATTACAGTCCGCCCGGTAACACCCTAAAACCGGTGCGGTAACCCGTTTCTGTCACTCAACTAATATTATTTGTTGGCCATGATAAATTGAGAGCAGTGGTGGCCCAGTGGTAATGGCCCCGACTTACGAGTTGTAGGTCGTGGGTTCGAACCCAGGCAGGCCCTTTACTTTATGTAAATAATTTCATCACCACTGCTCTCAAAACGGTGAAGGAAAACATCGTGAGGAAACCGGCATGTCTTAGAACCAAAAATTCGAAGACATGTGACATCTACCAACCCGCACTGGGCCCGCGTGGTAGGTTACGGCCCACTGCCTCTCACAGAGAGGAGGCCTGTGTCCCAGCAGTGGGAACATTAATAGGCTGATGATGATGATGATGATGATAAATTGCTGTAACAGCTGATAAATTCTGTAGTGGTTACATTGTGATGGTTTTAGCCGTTGGTGTTAATTTTCATTTTGCGATGGTTTCAAAGGATTGCTGATATATGTTGAGGGTGACCGAGATTCTGCCGGGGTTGCGGGGAAGGCCGAAAGGGATACCGTGGCCCCTGGCAACGTACAGGCAACTGAAGGAACACGAGTGGGGTTTAGGCAGTAAGAGTCTGACACGTAGAGCGGGAGAAGTTATTTGATAATTCCTGAATCCATTTTTTTTTTTTAAAGTGTGACCGTGATTTTGGCTTTAGGTAGATACTTACTTGAAATGAGCAAGCAATCGTTCATTGGTTGATGAGGCGTTCCCCGTTTGTCTTTTGTTTTAGTTTTGATATCTGTCTCAAGAAACGAAGAGTTTCTTGCAGTGGTAAGAAATCCTTACCTATAAATTACTATGACTATGAGTTCTTTATTTATCTTTTTTTTTTAATAGATTTACTGGGTTTTTATTTACCTCCAGATAATGAGCTGATAAGTCGCCACAGCGAAGTATGTGAACAATACATTTTTTCATCTTCCTATTGGTCACTGACTCTCATTCTAACAACTTAACTGTTGTTGGTTCAGCCCATATATTTTGTTATGGTGTACCAAAAAATACCTCTCTTTCCACAACCAATTCCTCTGAATGACACACAAGGGAGTAATCCTAACTTGGCCTACTGAATCTGTCTGTTACCGTCAAGCTTCGTATCGCGAAACTCAAACTTAGTGATTTATTTACGTTGCTGTATTGATCGAGTGTATGAAGGTACATTTAGGGAGAAACGAGGTCAAGTTGCTACTGGTACTCTTCGTACTCTCTGTACTCTTACTAGGATACACTCCGCGTCATTCTGTTTGTTTTACACGAGCAAATAATCTGAGAGATTTGATTGAGTTGAGTTCTCGGAAGGGGAGGTTTATTTGATGTCTTTGGATGGAGCCGAGTTTAAAGTCTGTAGGTATTTTGTGTTGAGTGTCGGTGGTTGGTTTGATTAAGTTGTACACGTATATCGTTTTACTGTTGCACCAAACTTTTGTACCTAGTATAATTCTTATCCTGGGAATACATTTTGAATTATAGACAGTTTATGCAAACAACAATTTTCAGGCGTTAATTTAATTCCACGGATAAAATGTCGGTAAACATACATACCTACATAAACTTACGCTTTTTCCTATGAGGGTAGGCAGAGACTACAGATACACTACAGCAGGTGGCGTACCTGCTACGATCCTTACATACTCTTTTTGCCTCAATTAATTTCATACATCTAGTCGGACACGCTCGCCGGTTGCGAGTACTACGCACCTGACCTTTTTAAAGAACATCATCAATAAGATCACTAGGTATATGTCCTCCTAGGGCGTCCATTCTCGGTGTTTCCACTCACATCTGCGTTGTATATTTTATACCTTTTGTTAGTCGTCTTTCATTCATCCTCTCAACAAGACCAAACCATCTAAGCATACTCCTCATGACGGTAAAGTCAGACCTTAATCGCAGTAGCAATGTGGTTTACATCTGAGATAACAATAAATTATGGTACATCGTGGACGATTTACATGCAAAGGAAAAATAAAATACAATTTATCACATCACATAGTTGCATCTGCGATGGCACACGTCGATAGACGATCATTTTCAGATTCAGAAGCGTGACGATTATGAACTTGAACTGAAAGAAAAAATGGCATCAGCTGTGCTTGCGCGCGCAACAGCTGTGCGTCACTTGTAAGAGAAAAATATACTGCTTGAGTTATATTGTGGTCCTCTTTGTTCTATATGCTACGTAAATGTACTAAAGTGACCTAAATCTTAAGTTTTCACTGAGTCACAAGATTTGATAGTAAAGCCAGTTTCCACTAGCACTAGTTGAAAATAAAACAGAGGAATAATATTCAGGCGTTCATCTAGGTTTTTCTAGCGTTAGTGGAAAGGAGTATGAATATAGAATATTTTTCTTAGGAAACCGAAATCAGCGCAAATGTAAACGTATAGGTACCTACGAAAGAATCCGAGTAATTTTAAATACGAAATACATTGACCTTAAACTTCCGTTAAAAACAACCTTCCAGTTTACGGAATGACTACACACGAACCTGAAATAAGAAAACTGGAACCTTCAGTTACACAAACTTTTAATAACCCCACGGAACTATAATACATATACATACATAATCAGCCTATTAATGTTCCCACTGCTGGGACACTGGCCTCGTCTCTGTGAGAGGGAGTGGGCTGTAATCTACCGCGCGGGCCCAGTGCGGGTTAGTAGATGTCTTCGAATTTTTGGGTCTAGGACATGCCGGTTTCCTCACGATGTTTTCCTTCACCGTTTTGCGAGCAGTGGTGATGAAATTATTTACTCAAAGTAAAACGCCTGCTTGGGTTCGAACCCACTTCCTACAACTCTTAAGTCGGGGCCGTTACCACTGGGCCACCTCAAGTTATTGACTCCAAATTGTGGTCTTATTAATTCTGATTACGAATTGAAAGCACTTTCAGTTCCAGGATAATTATATTAATTACTAGAACATCGCTAATGACGCGATGGTGCATATGCACCTACATAGATGCGATATGCAAGTATGCACATATATGCGTTGATGGATAGTAACCAGCCTAATTACGTTGGGTATCGGGTTCACATTAGCTATTACGGCTTTTATTGCGGAGATGTAATTTTAAGCGCTAATTAAGTGGGAGTTCAGGGAGCTGTTTGAGAGTGTTGATCTGTATTACGAGTATGTGTTAATTTCTTATTTCGTAATTAAAAAGTGCCTTTTAGACTATACTTACGACTCTGTCTCACAAAGGTTCACAGCATTATGCTGAGCGATGGCTGTTTTGCGTGGAAGTGACGCAAATTTTTCCCCAACTTTTTCTTTATTGTGTTTTTTCTTTGTGTCATGTCTTACCACATATTAACGTATTTTCTTTCCTTCATTCATACTGCTAACAACTTATTTTTGATAGGTAGTGTTTTGCACCACATCATAAGCTATTCTCATAATTATAAGTAGTAGTTCTTGATAGATTACTTCCATATTTTTTTATAGCTGAATAATAGGTATAGTCTTTCTTGTAAATGCTTTACCATCCTAAGGTAAAATTTCACTTGCACGTCATAAAATTTCAAGGTCTATTTTTACTT
Organism: Conistra vaccinii; assembly: GCA_948150665.1. Taxonomy (NCBI): domain Eukaryota; kingdom Metazoa; phylum Arthropoda; class Insecta; order Lepidoptera; family Noctuidae; genus Conistra; species Conistra vaccinii. The sequence continues at coordinate 5,245,030 of OX411324.1, forward strand.
TAAGACCAAAGTACATGCCACACTGGGAACGAAGCTAGGTTCGTTTAGCTTTGCTCATGGCATGAGACTACCGCGTTTTTTCATATTTCGGTACATAGTTTGCGGTGTGAACCGAAGTAGGTATGCAAAGACGCGGTAGCTACATGAGCGAAGCTAAACGAATTTAGCTTCGTTTTCAGTGTGACAGTAAGTTAGTTTCATCCTTAGCGATGTTTCGATTTACTGGGTGGTTTTGTCAAAAGTGGAAAATTAATTACGACGCTAATTATATCTACAGCACAATACATTTAAAATGCTTGCCAATTAATACAATCGTTTAAAGCAAAACAATCCAGCCAATCTTTAAGAAGTAAGGACAAAAGACGGAACCTTAATCACAATTAGGAAGGCACCAATTAATAATTCAAATTAAAGTCGATACTAACTAACTATCGAATTGCACAGCACTGTACCGGAGGTAAATAATTGAAGTAATTGTTGGGTCAAATCGGGTCAATTAATCATCGGATGCGGTCCAAAGCCGCATTATCAATTTATAAGCCGACCAAAATACTCTATATGGGTTGCTACACACGTGTTCGGGTCGGCACATTCTATTTGGTGGTATTTGTTGAACAACAATGCCGACTCGAAGCAATTACAACACAAATTCGGCTTTCATTTCGTTCTTGCCGATCGGCAAGCTTCGTTCGGCAATAACCCTCTGTAAATCATGTTCGGGTCAGCTCGGCACAATTCGAGGTAAGCCGAGCGGCTTTATCCTGAACATTATCAGTACTTTATATTTTACCTCCCGGCTGTGCCGAATAATGCCGAGCCGAACTTGTGTATCACGTTTGAAACTACGGCGTTCGGTTTGTTCAGCATAATTTTGGTCCTAACAATGTAACTGATTTTAGACTAATGCATATTTATGCTGGGATCGCAAGCTGTCGACCAATGAATTATGGGATGAGTCGTGTTACATTTTTGGTGGTAAGTGACTGTTAGATAGTACAATGACATGGCATATTACTGCTGTGGAAATAGCAATTAAATATATTTTCCATGTGAACATAATTATGGCACTATTATCCACTAACTATAATGAAAACAAATTACATTCGAGTTAAGTTCTTTGACGTGTAAACTATACACATGACACTTCACACCGAAAAATGGTGACTTTTAGAATAATGTCTTGATATAACTTCCAACTTAAACTTAACTCGCACTTACATCATCAGCCTATTAATGTTCCCACTGCTGGGACACCGGCCTCCTCTTTGTGAGAGGGATTGGGCTGTAATCTACCACGCGGGCCCAGTGCGGGTTGGTGGATGTCACATGTCTTCGAATTTTTGGTTCTAAGACATGCTGGTTTCTTCACGATGTTTTCCTTCACCGTTTTGAGAGCAGTGGTGATGAAATTATTTATAAAAAGTAAAGCGCCTGCTTGGGTTCGAACCCACGAGCTACAACTCGTAAGTCGGGGCCGTCACCACTGGGCCACCACTGCTCTCTTAACTACAGCAAATGTAATCAACCGATATTTATATACATATTACTCGTATAGCTTTCTGTAGGTTTCAAAAAAAGGCGCCTAGAGCATTACTTTACTAGACGCGTACCCAACTGGTTCTACTGAAAATATACTGTGGTATCCTGGTACCCTTAAACCTTGCCCAGGCCACCCTAAAAGAAGGTATAAACAAAATTTCGCATCAAAAATGTTAATAAAATAATCTCCCGGAGATAATCTGGATATATGGAAAGTAAGTGATTTAACGCATCGCCACATCCGCCCGAGACCCCATAAAAAGTGATAAGTAACGCGGGCCACCATAAAATCATGGATTCATCCCATGGGACACAGCACTTAAGTGTCAATATCATAACGCTGATATACATTGAGGGCGGCTTGCGTTGGTGGTACGATAAAGACATACCTTCAAAAAAACTGGACCACTCAAATTGATCTGAGGATACTATCCTATAATACCTCACACATCTATTAAGTTAGGGGTCTTAATAAATTGGTCCCATCATCGTGTGGGTGATCCGATTTAAAGATCAACTCCAATTCTTTATTTTTTAAGGATTTCATTGATTAAGTTGTTGCTCATGTTACTCAAATTTTGTTCATGGATCTTTATTTAAATAGAACTAAGCATTGAGCATCGTTATAACAATAGAGCTACTTCCAACAACGCAAACCCATTCAGTTTTCATAGAACAATAATTATGGAGATAGAAACGCAGCACAAAGATCTTAATTTCCTTCAGAACATAACCTCACAACAAATGGAGACGGGCTGACAAAAACAGTGACAGCAAAAAAAGTATATCGTTCTAAATTCAAATGCGACGAAAAACTCATAAATATTATATCATTCGAGAGTGCAGCACGCTCCTAAAAGCGCACTAAAAAACCTTTGTCCCGTTTCAAACAATAAACCGAAATATCCGAGTGACTAGAGACGGAACATTCGAATGCAGTAAACTTTATCTTAATGTCTCTATACAGTTTAAAAATATCCCGTCCATATGTTGGCTGCATTCGATGCAACAACGACGGACGTTGTTTGTCGTCCCACTTTGTAATACGCGTGTATTGATGGCAGGATTTCATTGTTTTTTTGGCCTTTCAACTTGTAATATACAGTATGTATCAAAATGGTGTGTTCAAAGGACTATGTCCAAAGTCCTATACATGCATACCTTAACCAAAACGATCATGTCCAAAAGCTACACTTGTTGCAAACGTGTGAATCGCTGATTATTTTCGCACGATATTGATGCTGATCACACGGCGAAAGGTGTTCAGTTTGATGGTTCGTAGCACACTTTTAAATGAGAAGGCTCAGAAATGTCCCACGTCTGCAAAGAGAAATATCTCAAATGATCGCATAAAAATAGTAAAAAAAAAACGGTTTTAATCCTTACTGACTAACATACGAAAATATTGCTCTGATTAATAAAAAAATATATTTATTTATTTCAGGTGTTTGACCCATATTAAATACAACCCTTTGTCAATTTTATAAGTGTCATATAAGTAATTAAATAAGTGATAAATAGATAATGTGATTAATAAGTACATAAAGTTAATTAAATGACGTAAATATATGAGTACCTAACAGATAAACGTCAGATCAAATCAATGATTAATGTCAATAGCACAAAGCAAAATTAATTAAATAGGACAATTAATTATATTATATTAATTCAATCGGAAGTATGTATTTTATCAAATATTTTTTTGCGATTTTTTAGATACTTCGCTTTGCTGTCAAACGTAGGGTCATTTTCTATGGGGGATGAGACTTCTCCTTTGACCGCGCCTTTGTGATACACGCTGTATAGAGTATGACGGCCGACAACAGAAAATGGTTGTTTTAAAAGTTGAACGCCGAAAAATCATAAAGGCCGTGTTCGAACCCGACATGTAACGTTTTGTCAATCTTTTGACGCGTAGCCTATTATTGCGAGCGATGTTTTGTGGCCAGTCAATCATGTTTCTCTCTTTGGTAGCTTGTAACTCGGACTTGTACGGTAAAAAAATAATGAAATAAAATCGGACAAAATGTGGTTGTTTTTTCTAATGTTTCATGTTTCTGAAAGATGAAAGACATATTGGGGACAAATTGGACACAATTCTGGAACGGCTAAATTCGTCTTATTTTCCAATGCACTACACATTTCTAACCAGTAAAACAAAACATTCCAAAAATATTTCTATCCAAACGGCGACCCAACCGAGCATATCGTCGACATAAACTAGCCTAACAAACACCCCTATTACCATTTCAAATGCGGCCATTTTCACGTAACAGTTGCATATAGGCTAGGAGCTAGGTCATAAAAGTAACGCACTGTCTTATCAAATGCCGCGGGAAATGTGATGGTATCGCCTGTCATGGTAACGTTACAAGCAACTGGGGACCCATCGAGTATTACCTTACAACTCACGTTCGAAATTCAAAATTTTCGTGTACACCGATGATTGCTGTAAGGGTGAGAAATGTATGTTAGGGTAATACTTTTGCAAATAATTTAAAAAAATGTTCTTTGTGTAATTGTAATTTAATTTATAGTGGAACTTTCTGTTGTGTACAATGAGAAAGTTTTATAAGGTTTCCTAGTTCTGTTTATACTGAAAATTATTCATTCTTTACAATTGAAAAGTTTTAAGAAATTGCGTTGGCGGGTATACCTACATAATTTTTACGTAACGAAGAGGTGGGTAGAGAAATAGTACCTACATTGGCGTAACCACTCGCAGGTAAAACCTGTGAATTTGGGTCAATATGATTAAACCTTACCTACCCCTTGAAAATAATAATAAACCCTTGATTTTTGTCTCATAAATTCATCACACGACTTTTGTGTTCTGGTAATCAAATTATCTTCGATCTCAAAACTAACGAAGCACCTACTTTATATGTAAGAAAAGCTATGAAAAGTCAACCCCATCGCTGCCTGCCCCATAAATACTCCATCTCACTGCCTATAAACATACAATTTTTCGTCAGATCAACACTCGGTGATGTTCGCACGTGCAACCTTTCAAAACGCTTTGCTATCAACATACAGATATAATTGAATCGTTTACTCGCGAAGTGGCCGATTTAACGTATGTTTGCGTCCCAAAGCGATTCCGTATCGATTTATAAAAAGATGATTTGGTAAGCGATTAGATATAATTTGTTGATATTTTGGGTTGTTAGCTGACGATGAAAATGCTTGTGCGAATAAAGGAATGTTTTTTTACGTTCCGACTTTTTTGGGTTTATTGACAGGCTCTGTTTTTGCTTTGAAAGCTTTTTGATCTATCGCTCAACTACTCACGTTAAATGTGAAAGTAAGTTTTTTGTTTGTTCTACTTTTATACCTAGAAATATAATTATTGTTAAGTTTGGACTCAAGGTTTGATTGGCGTCACAACACCAGGCTAGGCTACTTTTAACGTTTATTGAACGAAACTTCGCGGCAACAACTTGCTCTATATTAATTACAAAACTAGAAGCACACACGTCATAACATAACATATCTCTTGTAACAGTTGTAACCCCCGAAGGGTTAGGCAGAGCAGTTAGTAACACCCACATTTCGCCAGTTTATATTTTTAAGTCCCATGTAGGTAATAGGGGGCGAGCCTATTGCTACCAACAGGGCACAAATTCAGACTCCGAGCTGCTATAATGAGAAATAGATGATGGTAAAAAAACCGTCACATAATAAAAAAATATTAGACTCGTATTTTTTGATTTATCATATAACAAAACATTACTTAGATAAAACGCATTAAAGTTCCACAACTTTCGCTACGTAACAATTTAGTACAAAAGCTTGCCACATTTTAACTCAATGTATCGCCGTAATCTTTTGATTACGTAATAAAAGAAATAAAAAAATATTGTCATCATAGCTTTTCCAAAAGGAAAAACACAACCAAAGAAAGATCAAAGATTAAAGAAGAGGAAGATTTAAGATGATCATCATTACATCTTCCAAAAAGTCGTCGTAATCGAAAACGTGCTAGAACATAAATTCCAAGACTTCGTCAATGAAATTCACATACAAAAATCGAAAACAATTACGTATAAACAATTTGGTGACACGGTCAAGTTAAATAAAACACGAAAATGTATTTTTAATTCATCCTCATACCAAAATGCAAACTAAATAAAGCATCGAATCGAAATAACGACGATGCGAATGCAAATTATTTAATCACCTCGCCGTGTAGCGTTGAAATATGAACAAAAAGCAAAAGTAGCCAAACAAAAATATTGGCGACAGAGAAGAAGTTTCAACAGTTATGCCGTTTTATTAATTATTTCGTGTTCGTAGAAAAGCGGAGAAAGACGGGTTTACGAGGGAATTTTGAATTGTGGGGATTTGGGAATTGCAAGAAAATGAACTATCGTCTTTTAGATATTTGCGTAGACATCGTCACCTGCCTACCCTTTTCCCAACAATGATGGGGTCAGCTTCCAGTCTAACTGGCTTTAGCTGAATAACAGTATTTTACAAGGAGCAATTGTCTATCTGATCTGCACAACCCAATACTCAATTCTTTATTGCATTCCATAAGTATTACATTGATGGTATAACAAAGTGAAAAATCACTATAGAATTATCAATCAATCAATATATTGTATTACCCAGTTACTGGGTAATAACCCTTGGAGAGACTGGTTGTCAGACTTCCGGGCTTGACAACCCATAATGACTGTCAAAGATCCACGAATGACAGCCGGAACCATCGACATAGCGTGCTTTCCGAGGCATGGAGGGGTATTAGATTGTAAAGATGGTCACCCATCCAAACCGCGGCAAGCGTTGGTAGCTTAACCTGATCAATCGACCCGTGCGGCTGTTATTATAGCCATCAGCCCCTCTAGATATTCCTTATACAAGAAATATCAATATATTTGCGTGGGCAATAGATTGATATTTCTTAGAACGTATAATATATGATTCCCAGGAACCAAAGCCTATTAGCATACTATGATTAGGTAACTATTTAACTAAGGGTTGATCTCATTTTAGTTTATGCTCATAGAGGATATACTAGTGACGAGGTCCAACCAATCTTGTAGTCTGGCTAACATTTTCCCTAGAGCAGCCAATTTGACAAATTTTCGTTAAGATAGTGCGGCTGCGACTTCTTTACCTGAATATAGGCTTCATCAATGCTTCCGCAAAATAAAATAGCCAGTATGAGCATGTTATTATGTTTCATATTATGTAAAATTGATTTTCATACAAAATGGCCGCTGTAACAAGCTTTGTAACTCTGACGCTTAAATAGAAAACAATGAACAAAACAACGCAAAACGTTGTCCACACAAAGCCTATCGGGTCCTATGTGACTTTGCAATGTCGGCCTCTATAAAATATTTTCAATACCGAGGGAAATTGGTCAAAAATGACTCCCCAACAAGATTATCTCGGCTGCTCCAGACATTAAGCAGAAATGTGACTTACATCTTCCATTTTAAAGTTGATTTTCCTTTGATAACTTTCAAGTATTTTAAGTATACTGTTTCAGCATTATGTAAGTTACTTCGGGGACTGGAGAAGTAATTTGTTGGGGGCTTATTTAGTGTTCTTTGCTGAGAGATGAAATTTATTTCGTAACATGTATATTGCGACTGGCTCGAATAACTTGAAGTAGCGGGCATAAATATGGGAAAAACAGGGACACAAATAATGTATGTGGGAAATATATGGAGCTATTATAAACTGGGTAAAAGGCTTGTAACACTTTTCATGTTTTATAACCATCGGTTAATCGCAGGACTAAAAGCGAACTACCTAATTGAAAGCAGTATCGGTTCGGTAGGTTACTTTGCTGTCTTTAAATCTTAATCGGTTGTTGAATGGTAATAATAGTAATAATTCCTTCATAACAGTTAACCACACAATAAACATAATTAGAAATACGCCCTACATAACTCCAAACTCACATAACACACATAATCATTCTTTCATTTGGCTAATACAGCAAGCATTGTTATCTCACCCAGAAGACAGAAAATATCCGAAGAAAAGCAAGCCTGCTTACTCCCCGCACAAACACATAACGACGCACTTTCCCAATTGACAGTACGTATTAGAACAACGTCCCCCTCTACCCCCTGGGAGACCGTAAGAAGACAGGATCACCAACTTTTTCCATCTGAAACTTGCACTATAAATCGTCACGGGCCGCCGAACGAGAACTATCGAAAACTATCCCCCGCCTCCCGGTTTATTGACAATTTATGGCAGATTTGCATTAGTAGTGACTAAATGACTCGACGAATTCCGAGTTAGAACGGGTTGGATTTAGATTTATTTCTATTTAGTTTTTCGGAATTGGTTTAGGGTGAGATAGATTATGGGTAGGTTTAATTTTTTGGTGAATGTCGCACTTAGCAAGAGCGAATCTAATCTAAGCGAATTTTTGTTTACTATTTCTTTATGGCTTCAACCTTATTTTAGAACAAAGCTAAGGTACTACGTTTTAAGAAAGACCAGCACCCTAATTGCGTAACACGCGATGTATCGCAATCTGTTACATTTTGACAGTTCAACAACATTCGTGTTATTTACGTTGTTGAGCAGACACATTTTTCGGACATAATTATGAAGCTATGAATTAGCAATACCCTTTCAAATGATTCAAATTGTGATTGATCGTGTGCAATTAGGGTACTGGAAGTCAGAAATTAGTGACCGACAACTCTATCGCCAGTGTGAGTGAAATGGTTCCTGGTTCACTGGGTTCAGTTAGGCTGTGTGTGACCATCTCCACAAGTTTAATAGAAGGTTACACTCATTCAATGCAAACAGACATTCCACCAAAACATACCAAAGTGAAGTACTGATTAGCATTGTTCGAAGCCATAGCAAGTGTCGGATTTAAAGTACACTACACTGCAAACGGTATTGTATTTCACATAAAGCACCGAATGCAAACCTTTGTCTTACATTCTATTAAATAAACGCATATCTGAATAAGCAATAGAAATGTTGAAATGTTCCATACAGAAGGGAATGTACAATACGGTTAAATTGTGCCCATATGAAATTCTATTAGGTGCCAATTTGTTCCCGCTACCAACCGGTTTTCTCGACGAAGACTGTATTAGGTGAAGAAATACTCTGGATGTATGTAGATTGGGCTGCTGGGAAAGTGGGGAAATATAGAGATCGTAAATGCTGGCGGTTGAGTTCATTCTAACTTTATAACATGAATAGTATTCTTGAGAATACACACAATGTAACAGTTTGCAATGTAAGTGATCGGCACGTTTTAATGTGTAAAAAAAGCCTTCTCAGTTTTTTTCAGGTCTGAACATTCCATAGATTTTTAAGGGCAAGGTCAGCACTGTTCGTTTTGCGTTCATTGATCATGACAACAATGAGACCACGCATACGATTGTTCATTGTGATGAGAAGGACCATTTCAAGGTTAATATGAAACAACGTGTATAACATAGCATATACTCAGGTATATGCTATGTTATACAGTGCCTCAGTACACTCTCTAACAACAAGTAGGTGTTACATCGTGTTTTTATTATTGATTTCATAACAAATTTTTAATGACTTCACAAGTCTGTAGTCACCAAGTAACCATGCCGTGACCGCACCGACCGCAAACGAAACACGATCTACTCGATTAGATGTCTGTACAATAAATAATCGATATCGCTCATTCGCTTCGACGTTCACAAATAGCATTTTAATGTTTTATTCGACAGCTGTAAAGTAAAAACAGAAGTTTTGGAACTAATCGAAAATGTAGGGAGCTGAAGCGTGTAGTGGTGTAATACCTATTTAGTTATATTCTAAATGGCTACAATAAATGTTGCCACGTACTGGGTCCAAACAGTATAATAAACATAGATAAATCGTCGAAACGAAAAATAAATAAATTATGCAAGGTAAGCCTCAGGTTATCTATTTAGTATGGATTTTCAGTCTATTTCAGTCTACAATTGGACCAAACATTTCTTAAGCTGTATGAAATCATTCCAGTCTGCGTAATTCGCATCAAGACTTTCAAGATTGCGTCAGTTGCCTTTTTCATGCTCTACAAATTTTTATATCCTGCGTCAAATATAATGATAAAACCCCTTTCCCTCATAGCAACATAGTCCATTGCCTAAAATGTCCCAGTTAATATCAAAAGAAGTTGTTTACAAAGAAGTAACATCGAGAAACCGCCCCATTCCACTGCCAAATCAGCTTGAAAATACCAGAACTGAAGTGCTGTTTTAATTCGTCGTGTTACTTAACAAGTGTTGTGAAGGTATTCAAGTTTCCCTTTGATTAGAGACGAGAAGATTTCTTGATTAAAATGTCTCAACGGAGTGACTGCGGTTGTTACTATTGAAGAGCATGTTTTGAGTTACGCTCGCCTCTTTGAAATTTGAAAACTTTAGTTTATCTCCTCTAAGATTGTTGGCATACTGTTATACAAAATGTTTTAATAAGTTCTACATTATGTATATTTGTATTTGTTTGTTCGTAATTTTAATGATGCAAAGTCGAACATTTTGATGCCAATGTTCGTATTTTCGTTCAAATATTGCTCATATTTCAAGTTTTTGTCTAGAATTAGTTTTAATTTAGTTCTCCTAAACCTGATTCATTATTTTAGTTATAAAAGTTGCGTAGACCGGAGCCAGCACAAATAGTCGAGCCACGAATTACGTTAAAGACAATTGTGTCATTGATGAAGTATGCCCGGGCCGTACAGAGGCAACTGAAAACCTTGGCACGTAGGGGTGCCCGAGTCGGCACTTATGAGAACCATAACACATAAATACAATTTCGGTCGGTATCATATCCATATTTCTTGCCTCACTGATTAGATATGAAGAATAATATTTTGTCGGGGTAAAATAATATCCTGATTTATTCTTACGGGCAAGATAACGGCGCGAAGGATGTGCCCGTAATGGTCGGCACCGGGCCGAAATTGTCCGAAATGGCCCGAAACGGGCCGAAAGTGGCCCCTACCCAGCGCGTATTTTTACATATTATTTTCAGGGGAAGCATTAAATTACAGGGGATTTTTTGTGGGGAGTTATGAAAGACCATATTTTGCGGAGGTGTGTGGAATGAAAACGACTCCTGCCTTCGAGAGGCGAGAGAAAAATATAATTATATGTTTTATGTGGTTCTATATTTTATTAGGGTAGGCTTTTGTACGTAAGTTTCAGGATGTTAAATCAACGAGGAAAGCGTTAATGTGCTATTTGTCAGTGTAAATGCCACGCTCAGACATTTGGCTTAGAGGATGCAATTTTCAACAAAGCGTATAATACAGGATGGGTCATTTGCAAAATACGGTCAAGTTAGTGATTACGGCACATTTTTGGGGAAAATGCAGCAAACAATACATTATGATAATCCAAATTTATTATGGATTATTTAAATACATAAATACGGGTACAAATCTACACATTCTTGTAAATTCAGACATCACAAACAAAATCTATTTAGGTAATTCGTGCTTCTGTGTATGTAGGTACTGTAGTATATTATAAGGGATTATGAAGCGGTGATCAAAGGTGATGAAATAGTTCAATACCTTCACTATCAGATCATCTTCGTGGATCCAGTGTTGGCAAAACTGGAAAATAAAAGATAGTTTCAGAACAAAACATTATATGAAATTATGTTTTTAGTGACTTTTGTTCTTGTACCTAACAATTCAATCATGATTCTCTTACGTTCTGTACGAAATTGAATCCACACCATTTTTCATTCATTTCTCGACCCAAATTTAAGCTTATACTAAGCCTAAATTGTCCTGAAATACACCAGTTTCCATTACTATTTGCATTAACTCATTAAAACAGTATTTGTATTTGAACATAGAACAATTCCAGGAATTCAATTTGAAAACATATGACCAATAAACAATACGTTGAGTAATTCGGTCGCAATCTATTATGCGAGGATAATCCTTCAGGGTCATGACGTCATCAGTGAGGTCATAGCTCCTATTATGTATTCAGTGAACCGTAACCATTGGGACGACTCGAATTTTTATATGTAATAAACAATTGATGAGCCATCCGAAATCGTGAGAAGATTTTTAATCGAGAGTCGGTGAGTTGCTTAAATAAAACCAGGAATACACTGTCGGTAACTTGCACAAATGTAGCTTGCATGTTCTAAGTACTACTTACGTATCTGTAATCGTGTATAATGGACGCATGGATGACTCCTGTAACACAGGTTCCATCTGGCATGGGGGTTATTGATCAAATCTTTGTGCACCTGTAAGTCCTACGCTGTAAATGTTGCGCATACTTTATTATTATTGTACAATACAAACTTCCAATTGATGATAAAGCCAGGAACCACTTGCCAGTAACTTGCTTCAGTACGCAAGTAGCTTGCATGCCATTGTGACAATAATCAATCAGAAGTTATGGGACAATGGCATGCAAGTTTCTTGCACACTTTCGGGCAAGTTACGGACGTGTGTATTCCTGGATTTAATGGAAGATTCCAGGTGCACCGATATAACATCATACGCTTGACTGTGGTCGGTTAACTGCATCGATTGCACTCAAACAATAGTAGTTTGTATCAGAGCAATAATATGGTGAGTTTAAGGAGAGCTAGTGAGCATAAAATGTAATGGTATCTAGTCCTATCGTATAAACCGTATCCTTATATTGACTTTTACTACTGCATGGAATAAGGAAGGAGGAATTCGAGTTTTGTTTTGCTATTAACTACCACTGCAGAGCGGTGGAGGCCCAGTGGTAACGGCGCCCGACTTACGAGTGTGTTCGAATCCAAGCAGGCGCTTTACTTTGTGTAATTTCATCACCACTGCTCTCAAAACGGTGAAGGAAAACATTGTGAGGGAACTGGCATGTGTTAAAACCAAAAAAAACGAAGACATTGACATCTACCAACTTAGATTACAGCCCACTCCCTCTCATAGAAAGGAAGCTTGTATCCCAGCAGTGGGAACATTAATAGGCTGATTATGATGATGATCAACTTCCAAGACAAAATAGCCTTTATAATGCTAGTTTTAACTGAAAATATATTTTAACAGTATCGAATTCATACTGAAAAATTTGCTTCCACACAAAAAATACATTTTCTACTACAAACCAACAAATAGCGAGAAACAAAAAGGGAAAATCGAGCGAACTTTAAAAATCGCGTTCCCTAGGAAAATTCTACGTGGTCCCGTTCATATGTGGCATTCAAAATCAGTACCTCGACGCCCTGTTCGAAACAAAACGTGAGAATGGTACCTTTGAAATCGGCTTTCTGCAATCCAATGCATTAGAAAGAGACGGCCTCGCAAAAAAGTGGTTGTACAGAAAAGGATAGATGATATGCGGACAGTCTGAGACGCGAGTTGAATTGTAAATGCGAATTGCGAGTCGTGGATGCAGTTTCAACCTAGTTTGCGTTACCGGTTAGTTTTCTGTTACAAATGGACATAATTTGGAATTCTTTTGATTTGAAAAAGCAGACGCTGATATTAGAAGAATTACTGTGAAGATTTCACCGAAAACTTTGAAAGTCGATGGAAATTATTGTGGTGTTTAGCGGGTTGAAAGATGTCACATGTCTTCGAATCTTCGAATTTTTAGTTCTATGAAATGCCGGTTTCCTTACGATGTTTTCCTTCACCGTTTTGAGAGCAGTAGTACAATCAATCTGCCTAGCCTTTTCCCAACTATGTTGGGGTCGGCTTCTAGTCTAATCGGATGCTGCTGAATACCACCATTTTACATGAGCGACTGCCTATCTGACCTCCACAATCTAGTAACTGGGTAATACGATATACCTAGGTAAGACTGAGCAGTGGTGATGAAATTATTTACACAAAGTTAAACGCCTGCCTGGGTTCGAACCCGCAACCGAAAACTCGACAGGTCGGGGCCGTTACCACTGGGCCACCAATGAACAAGAAAAACTTATAAAGTCGAACTGTAATTGCCACTTTTGATTTTCAGTTATTAGTCAAATGCATTTCAAGTACAATTGGTGATGATGAGAAGTTACAAACGAGGTGAGATGAGGTGAGAAAGGTCAGAAAAGAGTCAAATGCATTACAAGTACAATTGGTGATGATGAGAAGATACAAACGAGGTGAGGTGAGGTGAGAAAGGTCAGAAAAGAGGGAACGGAAATGGTATACATACCACTTTTGTGATCCAAACACACGTTACTACATATTAGCAATTAAGAAACCCAATGACGTTAAAATTCAAGCTCACACAGCCAGAATCATCCCTTCAGGCAATAACAAAACGCAGTTACAAGTCGAAAGAAGATCTCCCAGAAATGAATACAGACCAACATTACTAATTAAGTTATTGAAGAGTCGAACAAACTTGTTGAAATTCAAAGTGGATTGTTTTTACGCCAGGGCGTAATCAAACTAAGGAATTTCCACAATTTTAACGGTATATTTTCAGGTGAAGTGAGCTGGGATGCCTTGCAATCTTGTTATTATGGACCAAGTTACCTGAGTTTGTTTTTCAAGTAGGTACCCCATGGATATTTTTAAGGTAATGGGGATTTTATTATGTTTACCTTTGGCTTGTGGAACACTTTAGTACGTTAGTTTAGTTCTTCAATATTTTCATGATTTAGTGAGACTGGATGCAAGTTACCATATTTGGCATCGAATTCACTATGTAATGGATGAGATAAGTAGACCGCTGGTGGAAATATTGAAGTGAATTGGTTAGCTAGGTATACCTACTCGTATAATATAGAATTGTGAACTTGTGACTCATGGAAATGTTTGTGGTCAGTAACCGCAAAAATCCTTATAACGGTGTCATATTTATACGGATGATGTAAACAATAGTTTGTATTAAATAAATTACTCTTACAAAAGTATTTATGACGGAAATATACACACGTTTTAAGTTTATGTATTCGATTAAATGTGGTTTTACACGCATTGAAACACAACTCGAAACCCGATTCAGCACTTTCCGAGATGAAACGAATAGACATTCAAACATAGCCACAAGTCTTTTAAAAGTACCACGAGTAGATAACCGAACAAAACGAGCTGATACGTTCAAATCGAGATATCGGTATTTAGATTCGGATTGGTCGCATTATCGATTCATAGGACATCGAAACCTTTCAATTAGGTCGCCGTAGTTTCAGAGGCACCTGTACGTACCTAGGTACAGGTCTATAAATTCAGAATGAAGGTTACCTGGTTTAATAGTGGCAGGCACGGTTTCTAATAAAGTCTAGTTTTAAACTAGAATTTAGGTACTTTTCTATTTGATTGTTTTGCCTTGATTTACTAAACTTAGTTGCTAGATATAAATCTTTCAATGCCAGCGTAACTTTGTTGGTAAATTTTATTTCTCGGTACAATTGAATATATTTTCAGATTCCATACCCGAAGGGTTCCCTATAACTGAGCTCCCGCTGTCCGTCCGTCCGTCCGTCCGTCCGCCTGTCTGTCAGCGGGCTATATCCCATAAATCGTAATAGGGTTATTTTTTTTACAGATTGTGTATTTATTTAGCCGCTATAACAAAAATTTCATAAAGTTAATAATTAAAGTGGGGATCCCCATACAATAAACTTGTTTTTTTTTCGGTATTTTTTGCTCGACTCGCATTTGTTTTTGTTTTTATTATTATTGTAATCTGTCCCGTTCATATTAAAAATAAAGAAATACTCACTTATATAACTATAGCTGCAATCATCCCCATTTTGTTGCGACTCACCTGTAAATAAAGAAAAAAACATTAATTAAATATTGACTAATATGTTATAGGGTCACTTATTGGTGCTGTTGTTCAGAAAGGTCAGGTGCGTAGTAGGTACCTACTCGCAAACGACGTGCGTGTATGACCAGTCGATATTCTGTAAGAATCTTCCCAAGAAGAGTTATTAGAAATGAGCTGTCAATAGCATCTCGGAAATTGACAGCCCGTTTCATCAAAATTTTAACCAAAAAACTACAGAACGCTACGTAGCTGGCAGCGTTCTGTAGTGTCTGCCTACCCCAATGGAAAGAAGGCGTGAATTTATGTATGTAAAATGTTACGATACGGAAAACTAATATCTACGTTTATTTCCTACCAACACCTGGGCGACGGAGCTCTGCTCTGGTGAAAATAGAGAATGCTGATTTAATATTACAGGAACTATTATTAATATCCATACCATCACTACCACTACCACTTACTAATTCCATGCTGACATGTCATTATTCTTAAGTAGGTAGCCATCTTGTTCTAAACTTTGGGCAAGCTCTGCTCGGGTGTAAATACGGAGTAAACGATTTTTTCCAGATATGAAACCCAGCTAGACCTATATTGCAACATACATCGAAATTGATAGAGCCGTTTTCGAGAACGTCATAAAAATACATACACAAATATTGCCCGTTTAATAATAATAGTATAATGATGATGAATAACAGTATAGGAAAACTATAGTATCTACGTATATTTATTTCCATTTTATCGTTCGTAGAATAGAACAAGAATACATCTAAAGGGCTCACGTTGGTCTGTCAACCGCAAAACCAAACGTTGTGGAGTTGTACAAACAAATTCATTCACGTCCATTACGGAATCGTGACGTCACGTACAGGAATAAAAACATGTTTAAACATCTAAACACTTTTGTAAGTATACTTTATAGGGACAGTTCATTCACAAAATAATGACTTATTATCTAATAAGGAAACGTGAACTTTGAATCTCAAAAAATAAAGTCTAAAATCGAGTCGAAACTTTTATCGGAGTTCGGCAAGCTTCACGAAAAACTCGACACGTGTCATCTCTCTCAATCAAAATTGAATTCTATTACTGAATAGGTACGGTTGAACTGCGATTGGTGATTTTAAGCATCGTAACGTCACGTCAACGTATATCGCACCGTCACGCGACATTAGATATGAATCTGGAACTCCTTAAAATGTCGTAATGATGTCTTCCGTGTGTTTTGTTTGAGGATTTCAAAAGCTATTCTCAAGTCACTCGCGTACGGTTATTAATATAAAGTTACTGAGGCATAATCAATCGTTTCTCTTCTTTAATTTTTAAAGGCTCTCTGTTTTTATTCTATATTTATATGGCTGTTAGCCATTAGTCGAGTTGTTAACTGACTAATAGACAAACAACTATTGTTATGAGCCGTTCGACTGCGGCCCATAAAACTGGGTCAGTCAAATCTAGAACAAAAGGTGATATTCCAACATATGATCACCTTACAAAAAACCTTGTTTTCAGTCTTCAAAGGTATCACTGCCGGAATATCGAATGACAAAAGGCTAGGAAAACTTTTTGGCGGAAAATCGGCAGTCGTCTTTTTATCCATAATGACGTAACTCTATACTTTATGGGCCGCTAGGAATTTCATTTTGGGCCTTTATATTTTTGACCACGCAGTCCCCATGGGGAGTGAGGGGGTGAGGTATTAGGAGGGGGGAGTGTTCTTTATCGTGGCCATTGCGGGCTCTCTCACGTACGCATATTAGGAGAAAGGTCCTTCTAAAAGTCGTAAAGAGGTCGAATAAGGTCGGTGCGTCTATGATGTGTCTTTAAGCTTCTTTTTTATTCCTCCCGATCGACTTTTCGGTTTGGAATTATGTATGTAAATAAAAAGGTTGTGTGAGACCTTTTTCTATTATTCCGTGATAGTTACCTAAATGTCTTGTTATTCTGAGATATAAGACACATCGTTCTACTTTTAAACTGTACAAACGTGACAGAACAATAAATAATGTCACAGAACGATAATGCTCTTGGCATAAATTAATAATTGATCACAATACACCAGCAAATCTATCGAACAACATAAAACAAAAAAAAAAACATCATAATGTCGGGAAGCAAATATACGGGGCCATTATGGTTCAAGAGGCTCTACAGTCACAACACTAGCGCTGTTCAATACCGTGTGAAGTTTTTTACTTGCAGCACTATCTTTGTATGCATCATCAAGATTGTCTCCCTTATAGAGTGATCTTTAACATTCCAACGAGACGTTGACATGTTCCGGGATTTCAAGACCACGTAATGTAAATAAAATATTGGAAAACGATTTTTTTTAAAGAGTAAATAAGGAGTTTCTTCAATATTCTTTTAAATACGACACATTCTTCTGGAGGGCAACAAATTCATTTTTATTTAAATTTAAATTTTCTAAAAAGAATCCCTGAGAGACTGCGTTGTGGGCCTTGAGGTCGCAAGTGCTAGGTGCTGAGCATTGAGGTCTGGATTTAATTCCTTGTCGGGCAAGGTGTTATTGGGTTGTCCTATCAGGAATTTCCCAATAGTCCCTAGTACAGTCCATAGTACAGTCCCTAGTACAGTCCCTAGTAGATCCTAGTACAGTCCCTTTTACATGGGAATTAAAACATAAATGGCGAAATTTTGGTGTTGGTACTACAGGCTACTCTGCTCAACCCTTTGGGGAATACAGGGCGTGACGTTATGTGACAAACACTGGCGATGCAAGTGAGCATTTCGGTGGGCAAAAGTGCTTCAGAATTCTGATATCCAGTGTAACCTACGCCTAGGTATTATGTGACAAACACTGGCGATGCAAGTGAGCATTTCGGTGGGCAAAAGTGCTTCAGAATTCTGATATCTAGTGTAACCTACGCCTAGGTATTATCTACGGATCAATAGATCAGACTGCAGACCAGTTGAGGGACTTGCGAAGAGCAGTGCCTAGACCTGAATTCATTTCTGGGAATTCTCGTAAAGGCGGTGCCACACGGTTCTTAGAAGCGAGGAGCTTTGTTCGGACAGGCATGAGATCACGTAAATACCAGTCAGAATTTTAGTTGTACAAAGTCTAGTTCTGGTATCTGTTTGTATAGATTTTGCTTGACACATTTTGATCTTTCATCCGCGAGGCACACATTCCTGCTATTATCTTACAACGCACTTTACAGTTTTTATTTGTTTTTTTTTTGTTTTTTTACTTATTTTTTACTTGTCGTACAATTATGTTGTATTGTGTGCCTTTTAGTCTGTGCTAAATAAATGTATTTTCTTTCTTTATTGCTAAAATAACTGATTTTATTACAGCTTACAATGGTTTGGCTGGACCAGTTCAATTGCCTGCTATGAGATTTTTCTACCTATGCCTATTTCAAACCAGACTTCATAAAAAATAACGATTGTAAAATTCGGCACCCTTACGTTTAATTTAGTCCTTGAATCCATCACAACATTTACAGCGTTCCTTTATCGACTTACATCGCACAATATCTACAGAAAGATATAAAACTTAAAATATCTCGTTTTAAAACTGGCGAAATTCCGTATAAATCGACAACGTCTTCACGTCTAAAATTTATAGTCTAATGAAATATTGTTTAGCACTCGGCGCCGGTATTACCACAGGTTTACGATTCATCTCCTCCATTTTTTTCTTGAAGTTTATTTGAAGTGTTTGCGGTTTTCTTCAGTATCAGAATGGACTGTAAATATTCATTTTAATTTTAAAGTTATATTTTATTTATAGCAAAAGCTAAGCTCAAAATTCGACCTACTCGTACCTACCTGTAGGTCAAGTTTTGAGGTGTTTAAGCACTTGATCTCATATTTTAACCACTAGTCTTCAAACTGCTTACTCAGTGTGGTTTTTTTTTCATTAGCCTTGTTAAATAATCTGTCAGGAAGAGTCTCCCACAGTTAGTAGACTGAAAATATGAAATTCTTTTAGAAACTTATGTTTTTACATGTTTGTACGTGCGTCCTTCTATTTGTAAAAATGGATTGATCTTCTTCCTTCTTTCTTATCTTTACTTATGTTAAGACAAGCCATGTGCCTGATAGGAATGCCTGTATCGAACAAAATATGAACTTCATACTAAGTTTTATTCCCTATTTAAGCGCAATAGGTGATGAATTATCAAAAATCGTGTCTTAGTGCTCACCTGACTAGCGAGTACGGCTTTGTGATATGGCTCTAGTCACACGTTTTATCACAGTTTATTCATATAAAACGTGTGACTCCAGCCATGTCACAGTAGGCCGTGCTCGCAAGTCTCCTTTATTTCTGCAGTTCTAGTGCAAAACTCAGTGGTTTTGGCTGTACGTTGTCTGTCAGTGTGTGAATGAATTTAAGTTCTTCTTTGTTTTCTATTTGGTCTAAAAAAACCTTTAGCAACTTTCCATCGAGAACCCATAGTATCAATACTTGGTCGAAAGTGCGAAGGGTGGGGGGCGGCGACATTTCCGACTCCGAGCCGCCGAGTTCTCCTAATGACGCGAATATTTCCCGCTTGACGTTTAATTAACTATCAAAAGAGGGTAGTTTGAATAGCCTCCTCTAATGCGACGGTGCCAATCCTCGGCACAGCTTAGGAATCGCTTTTTAGTCCCGTTAACCTAATAGTTGTACTGACTTTTGAAAAGTAGTGTTTGATTTATTAGCAGCATTTAGAACTAAGTACCCACTTCTAAAATTAATCAGTAAAGTTAAAGCAGAAATCTATATTCGCTGAAAAACCCGTAAACTAGTTCTCGTTAACTTTTACCAAATCTGCTGGCAAAACTTTTATCGATATCTAAAAATAAAGCAAAACTTATCGTGAATTAAATTTCCCTTAGGAGGAGAAGTTTTAAAATTGGTTTGGTTATTTTTTTAGCTATTGAAAGCCACGTCTAAGCACTAAATATAAAGAAGGTTTTAAGATAAAATTAGTGATAGGCATCAAACTTAGCACTAAAACTTTTCGACTTATCTTGGTGAGACTTCGTGTTACGCAGAAATTTTTCCGATTCTTTTTTGTAACCTGCGGTTAGTAGTTTCAGATCTGAGTAGCAACGACAAATCAGGGCACAATTTCTCACAGTTCTATTTACAATGCAATCATCTATAACCGCACAATCAGTCTTTGTGCTCTAAAAAATTCTAAATGATAGTTTTGTGGGTGCTACGGTGCAATCGTGCGCGACGCCGGCCGGCGTCGTTCGACATCCGATCGAGAACTTTACAATCGCTTTTTACGAACAAATGGAATAAAAACTGGTGAATTTATATACAAGAAGTATTGTGAATCTAAAGAGGCTAGTTTAGATTGGAATGGTATGAAAAAATTAAATGGTGTTCACAAAAGCATGCTTGTTGAAGCACGTTTTGTTTTTGTTCGTAAGAGCATTATATTTTAAACATGGGCTAATTTTGAAATTATCTTACTTTCACTGTTTATATTTATCACGTTTTAGTATGGTTTTACCTTTTAGAACTGAGTCTCAGTTGTGTAAGAGAAACAGATTACTAAGCCCCCACGTTCAGTGTGGACAACATTATTTAAAAAAATGTAATGTGTTTACAGCTCGCTGGAAATTAGATTACAGCAACGAATGCCTACAGAAGTATACCTACAGACACAAAATCTACGTGTAACATAACAACTTCTACAAACATTTGTTTTCCCTAAAAGTTTTAAACAATAGTAACCACTACTTCTCCATTACAACAAGCTCGTAAATTACATTTAATTTAACCTTAAATCAAACACTTAGCACGAATGCTAGTAATACTTAGGCAAATAGTCCTAAGTCAACAACTTGTAAGTTAAAATCGCCCGCTGCGAGCCCTACGAAAATAAATCAGATGAAATCCGTTCCAAGCTACTGACTTAAAAAAGCATTTATTTAAAACTACCTAAGTATGTATAATGATTGTATATTTATTGATTCTTTAAAGATACTGCTTAAAAGGTTCTTATTTTATTGATGCAGTAAAGTAATATCTCGAATATATTTTACAAAATTCCTTTTGAAAACTGGGGAAAAAGTATGAATTTATATCTAGCATACACATTGTGACCGTTTGGGACACTTGTGGCATTATTTGTTTGTGCTATTAAGTTTTTAAACACTGCTATTATCTACCTTATAATAATATGGAACTTTTGCTCTTACAATCACGGGAAGGAGTAACATTTTAGATGAAAAATCAGAGGGGCAATTTTCGTAATTTTTAAGAACGTTCATCTCATTCGCAATCAGTCAAAAATACCATAATTTTTGACAAGTTTGACAGATTGCGACTTGAATGTGAACGTTTTTTAAGGACGAAAATTGGCCTTCAGGTGTATAAGTTTTTCTGAACCTCTGGCAACCGGAATGAATTTATGAGTGAAATACACAATCATCAAGATACGCGAGTAACGAAATATCGTCTTTAGAATTAATAAAAGCCGTGTCTCGCACACAACCTTAAAATAAAGAAGGCCATTCATACAACTACGTCCGCCCGACTGAAGCCACGTTACGAATTCGACGGCAATTTTTTCACACCGTCGCAATACGGTCTACAATTCTTTGAAATATTGCCTCGACGCGTGCAAATTTCGCTCGCGTACTTTTGTACAAACTTACTGAGCATTAAAAAGGACCTTAGCACGACTGTTTAGGGTTTATTCTCGCTTGTGTCAGCTGCAAATGAAAATTGGCGTCGAATATAAGTTACATACGGTTGCCTACACAAAAATAACGAACTGCGCCGTCGAGACGGCTGTAGTAATCACGACGTGAATGGCCGACCATGGACTATATTATGTAAAGGATCTTTTGAGCTTTTCAAAGGGATTCTGAAGCGTTTTCAGGGCGGTTAATTACACGATACGGAGGCCGTAAGCCTGAAGTTTGTCTTCAGTACTGAAATTCGTAGCTATAAAGCGATTTTATGCTTCTTTAGGAGTTTCTTGACGGTTTGTGGTTTGTTTTTTCTTTGTTACGTTCTGAATATTTTCCCGTATCACAGTTTTGTGGAACATTGGGCAAGATTGAATGTTTAAGACGCATTTGTGTTTTTATAACTACTCTTTGTAAAACGCCTGTAAAGCGAAGTAGATTCTTATAGTATCATTAAAATTTGTTTTGTATTAGGAAACATCCGCTAAAATGGAATGGGAAATTGAATCACCAATTATGAATCATCTAGACAGTATGCGATACGCAACTATAACAGTTAGATAATGGAATTGAGCTTGTTATCTACAGACTACACTGATGCCGTATTTATTCAGAGACGACAAAAAAAAAACAAGAAAAAAAAATACCGCACAAAGGTCCATAATCTACACAAAACTATCCAGAATTGAGTCAAATCCTGCAATACCTTTTTGGAAAAGGTGCTCGCACAGTGGAACATAGCGGCACACTAATTCGCAATACAATTTGTCATAGTCTCACTGCATTGCAGTTTCCTACTGCGACAAAGAGCCATTCTGATACATCAGAACGACAAGCCATTGTCAGAACAAAGTGCGGGCCACTACATCAGAGTTTAAGAGAAATTCTTGTTGTTAGTACCTAAACTTTATAAACAAAAATGGTTTTAGCTACTAAAGCGCATTTTTATGTTAGTAAAGTCTAAAGAGTACCAATATTCCTTCAAGCAGTAATATGTTATAACAACATAAAAGATATTATAAGGCAGCAAGTTTCTAGAACAGTAATAACAACATACTTGAGTTTTACAACCGCTCTTTGTTTCTGTTAAGGCTTCTATAAAACTGTCGTAGGCGTCTAAAAATATCAAATGCCTTACGATTATACTGTTAGAAAGTGGTAGTTTCAAACTGTATAAGATCTAGGATGAAAACATGGATCACTTTTGAATTTGGTTGGTTGGTGTAGCTGTCTTCTATGATTTTTGTTCGTTGTGCACTTTTTTTGGGATGGGTAAAAATGTTAAACTCGCGTCAGGACGTGACCGTAAGATCCGTTGCCTAGCAACCGACAAAGTAAATATCAAAATAAATAGTCTTTGACATTACGTAAATATTGCGAGGTAAGAAATTTTACCCATATTGATGGGTAAAAAAAAGCAGTCAAAATATACTTCATGAAAAATGTTTAAATAAATTGTTTGTTTTTGTTAGACTATATTTTGAAAATAAATTAATATACTAATACTACTAATGAATATTGTATTTAACCACAAAAATTATAGTACTTTTATACTGATCAATACAGCAATTCGTGCGAAATTATTTCCAACCAATCCAAAATATAAAAAAATGCACAACGTTAATGTTCAAGTTTTCAGCCTTCTGCCGGCACTCCCAGACCTGCAACCCGTTGTTTTTTTTTATTCTTAAATTTTATATGAGGCACAGTGGTAAGTCAGCCTCATCATAACTTAAACTATTCTAAACAAATCAGTAAGTATGTTTGCTATCTCAGATGAAAGCTGCGCTAAAACTTTCACATTATGGACCAATAACATAATCATTAACTTTTACCGTACTCAATAGTCTCTCTTTCCTTCTTTGTCTTAGTACACTTCATACGTAGACGATGAACATCTTCAATCGTTTTGCATGTTTCACAATTTGGCATTATTTATGTACCTAGTACCTACTTAACTTCTGCGTCGTCGAAATATGACAAGGTTTTAGAACCTTGAAACTTGAACTGATAACGATCATAGCCGAGGTATACCGAGCAGCAATCCTATATAAGTGGGGTTGTCGGGCGGTGTAAGTTCACTTTGCGTTCGGCGCTTGTCGTGGCAACACCTCGTGTCCGCGTTCGCAACAAGTCAATCGTCATCCTGAAGACGCCTCGTTGAGAGGTGAAACACGTGTAAATTTCTTACAGGGTTCTTTAGGACTCTTTAAGTTAAGCGGATTAGGTTACTAAATATACGTCATCTTTTGTAGTTTTTAAGATTTTAGAACCTTGTCATATTTCTAATCGCAGCCTTAGTTAGGGCTGGGCGCAGGCTGACTCAACAGTCTTAGTACCCTGATTTACATTTGCATTTCTTAAGTAGCGAGTTAGGTTCATTAATACGTGAACCTTTACAATGAAAATCTGACATAATTTGAACTGACGACGTTTTGACACAACTCTTCGTACTTGAACTAACTATAGCTGTACAAGCATCTTTTGACGCGTGGCCAAAATCAAAACTGACGCCGCCATCTTGTTTTGTCAATACAATTTCTGTGACAATTTCACAAATGTTTACCTAAAACGCCCCCCTGTCAATGTCATTCAGTCGTCAAAAAAATGTAAATAAGCAAATACTCAAAATACATACATACATACATAAACTCACGCCTTCTTCCCACGGGGGTAGGCAGAAACTACAAAACGCCACCTGCTACGATCCTTACATACTCCTTTTGCTTCGTTTACGTTCACTGGTCATACACGCACGCCGCTCGCCGGTTGTGAGTACTACGCACCTGTCCTTTCTGAAGAACATCACCAATAAGGTCAGTATATGTCTATATGTCTAGGGCGTCCCCTCCCGGCGTTTCCAGTCACATCTACCTTGTAAATACATTTTGTTAGTCGCTTTTCATTCATCCTCTCAATATGACCAAACCATTTCAGCATACCCTTTTCAATTTTTGTCACTACATGTTCTTTTAGCTCACACCGTTGTCTCAAAACGTTCTCAAAAAAAATTATGTAAATCAGTAAGTAGTCAAAATGTTCTCAAAAACGTGTATTTACACAACATGAAACACGATCACACGTCAGTAATTATATTAACTGGCTTATTTCTAGTCTGTGTCTATGTACGGCCAAAATTTTCATAAGCCGACTGCACTAGCAGCGAATCAATCGCTAGTTTAGGGGCTTGAGCAGAACGTGTTAAGCTGACAACGCATCGGGCAGTGTAACGATTGCGAATGTTCGATTTATGTGTTGCCGGCCTGTATGTGCCCGCTTGTGGGTCATTTAGCACTGGACGCAAAGCGGATACAGACGAATTTTAAATTAAATCTCTGTTTGGAAGTAAACATACTGTAGGTAGGTTAGGTTCGCGGGCTTGCGGACGGAGAGCAATGGGTAGCTCGCCGTCCGATAAGGACCAGGCCCAGGTCGACGGCCCTCAAAGAGATATCAGCAAAATTGACGAGGTCCGCTAGGGCCGATGCCTACCGGGGTTGCGGGAAGTTCTAAGGGGAAACCGTGGCCCCTGGCACAGGCAAGGGAAGGAACATGGGTGGGTTTTAGTCAGTCAGAGTCTGACATGCTCCCCACAAAAAAAAAATACAAAAAAGAGAGGTAGGTTAGGTTAGCATCGCAGTACTTTTATAGTACAGTCAATCAATCTGTCTAGCCTTTCTGGGTAACAGGATACCCCTTGGTAAGACTGATTGTCCAGACTTTCGGGCTTATGACGATCTGTAACCACTGTCAAAGATCCATGAATGATAGCCGGGACCAACGGCTGAACGTGGTTTCCGCGGCACGGAGGAGTCTCGGTATGTAAAGATGGTCAGCCATCCACGGACCAATCCCGGCAAGTCTAGCGTTAACCTGATGGATCGACCCGTACGGCTGTTATTGGTTAGCCACGAGATCCTTATAGTAGTAGTAGTAGGGAATCGAAACAGCGAATACTCGCTGCCATTAGGCATTCGCAGCGAGAACTCGCTGTGTGTGATGGGTATTCGCTGCGAATAGAGTCATTCGCCGAGTGTTGAATTCGCCGCGATTTGAATTGAGCATGTTCAATTTTACTCTCTGCGAATGCGCAGTCGCCGAGAGAATTCGCTGTTTGTGACAATATTATACTCGCTGCGAGTAGGCATTCAGCTCAGCGTGCCTGTATTGTCGAAATTCTCGTTATGGACTCGCTGTGTGTGAGTGTGACAGGCAAGCAGCGAATTGTCGCTGCTAGTATTATTCGCAGCGAACACATTCGCAGCGAGTATTCGCTGTGTGTGATAGACGCTTATAGGTGTTTAAAAGATTACAACTATGAGAAAATAAAATTTGAAGATATGGCACGCCTGTCTTTGATCTATAGTACCAAAGTGGCAACTATAACTTTAGTATTAACTCGAATTAAATTTAAATACACAGTCCCTCGAAAGAGGACCAAGGATTGAAGGCACGTGACGCACTTGTTTACGTCAGCCCCGTGGGAGAGAGGCCATTGTCTGTATGTGTGTACACACAACACAGCCAGTCAGGGCCACGATAAATAAATAACAAAACAGACTTCGGCACCAGGAGAGCTAAATTCTGTACCGACAACACGATATTTAATAATATAACGTTTAAGGTAGTAAATCTACGAAACTTGAAAGCTGTTCGTTCAACAAACTGTCGGGAAGCGAACCTGTACATTATGACTTACATAAACTGCCAGACTCCAACTTTTATGCCACCAATAAATCCTACGGTGCCCACTGGTTATTTCTAGAAATATCTAGAAAAATACCTTTAGTGTTTCCCCTGGCTGCGCTTTATGCACTACGTAACGGCGCATTTCTTTCAAATTAGCGCAATAAAAGTTTTATTGGTCGTAAATAAAATCGAGAGATGACTGTTGCCAGTACGTCGGAGGCACATAATGATGCATAATATAGTTGTTTTCGGTTTATTTTATTTTAATACTACGACTCCAAAAGTCATTGACCTTTAATTCATAAAAGGTTAGAAGTCAGTAATTATCGCAACCTTAATCGTGTTATGTATTTATAGGTTCGTTTCTACAAACAAATTAAATATCAATTCAAACTGTAAGCTAGGTAAGGCTAACAACAATCATTATTGGACATTTAGGTTAAAAACATAAACAAATACGTTTAAGACATAAATATTGTTTATTCCAGAGAATTTTTTATGTGTATTAAAATTAAATATCATAATCAGCCTATTAATGTTCCCACTGCTGGGACACAGGCCTCCTCTCTGTGAGAGGGAGTGATGGATCTACCACGCGGGCCCAGTGCGGGTTGGTAGATGTCACATGTCTTCGAATATTTGTTTCTAAGACATGCCGGTTTCTTCACCGTTTTGAGAGCAGTGGTGATAAAATTATTTACACACAGTAAAGCACATGCTTGGGTTTGAACACACGACGTAAGGTAAGTCGGGGCCGTCACCACTGGGCCACAACTGCTCTTTGACATGCCATAATTCTATTTAATTACTAACAATAACTTGACATGACATGATTCTAACTATTACCTTTTTTTTACTGCCTCCATGCTCACACCATCTGACTTAAGAGCGCTTATTCTAAAAGTTGGCAAAGTCACAAATAGTTGTTAAATATTTACCTGTTTTGATGACTTTTTTTGTATTGTGATTTGATAAGTTTTCACTCAATTTATGTTTATTATTTTAATGTCCACAAACTAAACAGCAAAACAACATTGTGTTTTGTAGCGCCCCGACAGAATTAATATACAAAAACCGACAGTAATATATTGTAAAAATTTGTGATGTGCATGTGAAATTGTGAACAAATAAATAAATACATAGAATTTTATTTAAATCACAGATAAACAACAACAAAATAACATAAATAATTGTTAATTTAGTCAAACTCGTATTTTGTTTCCGATAAAATAACACACATGTACAGTATGTTTCAAAAAGCAAACTCCAAAATCAATTCCCTGTAATTCGTCATTTCCCCTGTCAAACACCGAAAAGCGTCCGAACTTAACGAATTAATCTTCAAACGTCGACATTGAAAAGCGTCTGCCGAACACATTTCCGTGTACAAAGAGATTAAAACTGTTTGTCTGTTTGTTTGTTAGATATCCATGTTTGTACGGCATTTAATGACGCCAGGATAGGCCAGGGGAATATACGCCAATGTTTCGTTAATTACAATCCGGTTCTATAGTAATTCTGAAGGCATTGTCGATCGTAAACGCATAAAGTTGGAAAATAAAGGGGTAGGATTCGGGATTATTTGACTGTAGAGAGTAATAAAAATGAGTTAAAAATTCGTCGAATTCAATTTAATATTTGAAATGTTTTCCTGAAAATACATTTTGCTTTTGACTAATTAAAGAACACAGTATTATTAAAAGTTTCTCCGAAAATTTATCATGTACCGGACGCGCAAATCATGCAAAAAATCACAGCCGGGTAACGCTGTTGAATTAATAATGTGTAATGCCTTTTATTTTTTTATCAAGCAGATTGAGCAGCAGCAGCAGTTTCAGCTTTTTTGCATTTTGACTGAAAACGTACTTTTGTCCAACCAGGGTTTAATCACAAAACGCAGTCAGAATATCTTACAGTATGTAAATACACACACACTGTAACTTGCTACGCAATAACCCGCGGGCGAATCAAGTTCCGTAGTTAAGTGCGTGAACGCTACGATGCTACGCCGCTACGCCGTAGGCTATTGCTACGGACCTACGCTACGTGCAGGTTATTATAATGTGAAATTCATTTTAGAATTTTGCATTTACAGATTGCGCCTTGCGAGGGTGAGATATGACGTATTGTAAGATTACATTTATTTTTAGGTGGGGGTATTGTCGACACTACCTATCTTTTCAAAGATTATTTATTTTATTAATGTCAAGGACGCATTTCACTATACAGACTGAAAAGTTTTGAAAAAATGCCATTAAAAAAAAACAGTTCACCCCAAAATAATACCGACGCAATACAAATGAGTTGATCCGCGCAGAATCCCATTGTTATTAATACGTACAATAACTGGCGGTCCAAAACGTTTGTCCCACAAATAAATTGTCCGCTTAATCATTGTGCGTATGAGCGATGTCCTCCATCAGTTATGAGGTTCGCTGTTTTTTGGTCGCGCGACCCCGTTGCCTCGCTAATCGACGATATTACGGGTCTGACGTTTAGCTCCAGGCTGCTGATGCGAGCCGGAGATTTACGGGTCAGGCGGTGAGGTATGTGTTTTGGTGACGTAGCTAGGAGATAGCCTTGTGGTTGTCATCTTTCGAATGAAAATTATCGCAAAATTAATGTGACAAATTGTCAAGCGTGCATTATCTGCTACGATTGGCTGTTGATAAATAGTTCAACCAATCACAGCAGTTTACGCGCGTTTGACAATTTGTCACATTAATTTTTCGAGAAACTGACCCTTAGTGGTTCTGTACTCCATTTGAAATAAGATTAGACATCGAAACAAACATTTTTTACAGTCCGTTCAACTAGTTCTTCTATACCGTAGGCATAAGAATGGTATGGATTATACATCTACACATTTTTTACAGCTGGTTCAACCAATTTTGACTTCTATTGCGTTGGTGGCATGACAAATGACAGCTGCAGTAAACAGTTGATATTGTAATCACTTTTTGCTTTTAATACCATTCTTATGCCTACGGTATAGAAAAATTTGTTGAACGGACTGTAAAAAATGTTTGTTTCGATGTCTAATCTTATTTCAAATGGAGTACATACATGGTTACATGTCGTCAGTTATGTTTAAGTCCCATGTAATAGGGCGCGAGTCTATTGCCATAAATCGGGCACAAATACAGTCATGCATGCAGGCATGTTTATTTGTTTGTGTTTCATCTTTTCAGTCTACCTAATCGACGACATTATGCGTTTGACGTTTAGCTCCAGGCTTACTGATGCGAGCCTGAGCGTTACGGGTCAGGCGATGAGAAATGTGTTTTAGTGACGTAGTTACCAGATAGCCTTGTAGTTGTCATAGGCAGTCTCACAAAAACTTATCTTTACTCTTGCAGAAATTGCTGTAAGGCAGGGGTCGGCAACCTTTTGAGATAGAAGAGCCAAAAGTTACAATTTACAAAATTGCCCAGTTTTTAAAGAGCCAATAAAATAGTATTTACTTAATTTGATTTTTTATTTAAAATAAACGTCCATACGAAATAATATTTATTAATATAAAAACAAACAAAAGTTTTCAGCAGAAAACATATTACTTATAGTATTTTACTATAATTTTTGCGTATGGAACTGGGGAGCGGCAACTTTATATCGAAAGAGCCGCATGCGGCTCGCGAGCCGCAGGTTGCGGACCCCTGCTCTAAAGAAAGCGTATCTGTGTTGAATATCAGTTTTGACCGCAAGTCTCACTCGGTACAACGATCTTTTGACGCGTTGCTAAAATCAGAACTAACGCCGCAATAATTTTTATCAATACAATTTCTAAGAAAATTTCACAAATGAGTACCAATAACGCCCCCCTGTGATTCAGGCGCCAACAGATCCTTGTAAGAGGGTTACAAGGATCTGTTGGCGCCTGAATCTACATGTTTTCTATCTTCTCTCATAATGCTAAATTTTTTTGTACTACCTACCTACTTACATAAAGTCTCGCTCGTGTTTGCTCAGCTTACCTAAGACTTCTTTGTTTATAATAATATTATTATAGATTTCATCATGACAACACAGTCCAAATCAATAGGCCAATATTAGTAGGTATTGTAATTGGTTTGTAGGAGGAAGCCAAAGAAATGGTAACGTGATATTGTGAAAGCTAACAATCTGAATGGGAATTAACAAACAATATGCAGAATACTGAGTATAGATGGTAAATTCATGAAGATGGTGATTCATGAATTCAAAAAGTAAAAATAATGTAATTTTTTACACAACTTTTGAGAATATCTCTCATGGTTAAAAAAAATGCAATGAAAAAAATATGTTCGTAATTGTGTAATTTTACAACACAGCCTGTATGCACTAATCAGAATCAGGAGGTATAAAAAATATTTACTCGTAACAACTAACCAAAACATAATTAAAAAAAAAACAAACTAAAAATTAAATAAATGATACCTACCTGATTCTACGCACACAGCAAAAAATAATCAACAATTAATTCCAGATGGAGTTAATTAAACAATAAATTCATTGTCCAGCAAACGTCCGCACACTAAAAGCCCGAAAGGGTGTTACAATCCGATCGATCTCCTTATCTGCAGGTTCCAGTTAACGTTTTAATTGCTTTATAAATAACTCGGCTAACCCTTGCGCCCTAAAATACGAGAAATTATGACCTTAGGGTGGCACATGGTATATTAAACATGGCTAAATCTTTAGAACAATGCTTTGTGGGCTTAGGCTTTTGAACAATGAGTGTGATTAAAATTTTGGGTTTCCATTTTCATGTGTGGGACGCAAGTGATTCTTTTTTTTCTGTTTTAAATAAAGGCTGAATAGGATTAATGTGTCTGACAACTTTAATAATATTATCTAGGTGGCTTCTATGTAGTTGGTTTTCCAAAGCGTTGAAACCATCTTTCAAAAGATACTGCGAACAATTTAGTCTCAACCAAAATATTCTCTCCATTAAATGTAGTCCTGAAGTTTACATTGTTTGAAACATAGATAGATAGATTACATTAATATTGGAGCGTGTTACGTGGGTTTTAAGTAAGTGTAACTTTTTATGAATTACCCTTTTAGTACCCACATAAGTTGTCTAGTTAAAAGCCCTTTTATTTTTTGTATCTTTTTGTATTGTATAGAAATGTTTTATTAAAACATTTCGTTTGTTTTTAAATCAGCTTCGTATAAAAATGAACGCTATACTTACTGAATGTCGTGGTTAAAGTAAGTGGTTAAAAATTCGGGAGCTATTCGAAAAAATCAACACAAGATTAGTTTTTGAATTGTTCTACCATTAGGTTTTGGGCCAGTATGGAAAATTCTGTTTGCAAAGTACCAATTGGATTCTTTTAAAAATCTGATTAGTTTAATATAAAACGAAGTTTCCATTTTTGAAAGTTCTTTTATTTATTCCGGGGCCCAGCACTAAATTATGAACGTATTCAATACTGGCCTCCTCTCTTAGAGAGGGACTGGGCTGTAATATACCACGCGGACCCAGTGTAGGTTGGTAGATCTTCGATTTTTTGGTTCTAGGACATGCTGGTTTCCACACGATGTTTTCCTTCGACATTTATAATACTAGTGTCGCGCATATATTATTGTGCGACACGAGAATTTTCAATTTTAAAATCATTCTAATTTGCGTTGCGTTTACTCAGCACGTTCGTGGTAGGCCTACCGATAGTGGAAGGTTAGGTCTAAAATTTTAACTCTCGCTACTACATCATTACAAGTAACAACCTAAAACTTATAACCTAGTCCATAAATCCTCCCAAACGAAGACCATACATTCTAAGACCCAAATCAAACGCGTAACTTCGACCCATTACAGTTACTACCTAATTCTGCGACGGATGCCGCTAACTGCGGGGAATTTCTATCGTTATGTCATCACTATAACTGTTAGTTGCTATTAGGAACCGCGGGTGGGAGGGATATTGTTTAAGAATCGTTTATGACCGGGCTCCGTCTTTATCGCTGATCGTATCTTGTTGTGGATTGGCTGAATAATGGCCTAGATTTAGTGTGGCAATTGTGTTATTGGATGAGTGTTTTCAGGGTTGATGTTTCATGAGAGTACTTTCTAGAATATAATTATGCAGAGGTGGGTCAAATTCAAAAATACTCTGTTTATTGGTTAAAAATCATTGCGTGGTTATATAATTTCAGTCGAAAGCCGTCCACTGCTGGACATGGCCTCTCCCAATCACCACCACTTCGACCGATTCTGTGCTTCCCGCATCCAGCGGATTCCTGCGTGCTTCACAAGGTCATTGGTCCATCTTGTGGGAGGCCTTCCAACGCCAAAGTCTTCCGGTATGCGGTCGTCACTCCAGAACCTTTCGGCGTGGTTATATATTACTTCAATAACCTCTTCATATTAATTTTATTTAATAAGACCGAATAAAATTGAATGACTTACAATCTTTTATCGTCTTTGGTTGGTCGAAAATCGCCATTACTACGAATCCCAGTCATGCTAAAATAACGTTGTTTAACCTAAAAGTTTAGGAATAGTCAATTAATTACAGAGAAACGTTAAATGTCCGTTAGCAAAAATAACAGATTGTGCCTACACAATTAAAATCATAACGAAAACACATAACGTTTGCTTCATGACGCGTAACTTCAAACAAAAACTAAATTATGAGGGTGGGTTGGCATTTGTTAGTATCGAATGGAACCCTCGCGAAATATTGTATCTACTCGCAGCTAGCTTATTAGACAGTGGTTTTCAAATAATTGGAATTGTTCTCCATTACCATTTAGGAGATAAAATATAGGACAGCCATATGTTAATTGATATGAGTGTTTATTCTGGCACTGAACTTAAGTTAACTGTAACAGAGAAGTAGCAAACACATTTTGTGCTCTATACAGATCGACCAAAATTTGTCTTTGCGAATTTAAAGGGCAACGAAGCAAGGAAAACCTGCTCAGGTGGAAATTTGCAGATGACTCCGTCCTGGAGTGTAAATGTGGTGCTGTCTCACAAACAATGGGGCACTTAGTATCGGGTCCAGCGTTTCCTGTTGCCTGCACGTTGCAAAAACATGATGGACGTTACTGAAGGTGCCAAACTCGTAGCCAAATTTTGGGCTACCGCTATATATATATAGTCCTCCAGACCGTTTTTCGGCCACGGCAACCAATTTCAACGGAGACCAGCCTTCGGCGCGGGAGATATTATAGTGCACAAGTGTGTGCGCAGACACAGATGCACTCTCTCTTCCCTCACTCTCATAGTCCGATGGGACGGCAACCCGACACGACCGGAGAGGGATCAGGCGCAGAACCAACGGTTTAACGTGCTTTCCGAGGCACGGGGGTATCACACCGCCAACTTCCAAACTTCCGGCTGTTACTAATAATCGCCGCGTGTTACCGCTATATAGATTGCCATCGAATCACTGAAAAGAAGATAGGGTAGAAATGTCCATAGCTACCTTTAGAAGATAATAAGCATAAGTCGCCTTAGGTTCTTTTGTAGATAATAGCATAGATTCTCACTCAGCATAGCTTTTACAATTCAATTGCAAAATAAAATTGCTGTTTCTTCTAATCTACGACAAACACATCACTAACGAAGCAACTCCGAGGTGCTACAACGATTGACATCGTATAGAACTCGTCATTAAATGCATGTTTGTTGTGACTGCAGTGCAACCGTCACATTTATACCAAACGAGGTTGTTACCTATCACGATTGTCATGCCGATAATTATAAAGCGGCTGTCCCACTGCCAGCGATTAACGAGCAGCGTATAGAAAAGAGTTGGCGAGCTAGTGCGCAACGGCGACGAGCGATTACTCGATGTATCAAGCGTAATTTCTTTGACGAGTGTTCAGCTCACCAAGCGAGCGTCACTGAGCGAGTACTCTATTTAACATCTCTTGTCGCTGAGAAGAACGAGTATTCGCCAGCGGTGTGTCAGCGATCAACTATTAATAATGCACCTTTAACTTACACGGGGCCCACAATCGGCTTAGTAAACTGTAGATTTGTTGACCATCTTCTATTTTGTTCAGTATCTGGTATTTATTGAAAGATCTACACTGTCCTCCCATATCTACTAACACTGCTATTTGTAAAAGCCAATTATTTTTAAAAGAGTAACCGTGGAGTTTCTTGCCGGTTCTCCTCCATAGGAAACGACCAATTGGAACCGTGCACCTAGCTTCTAACGTTTCATAAGTCCCCATGTAGGTTGATGTAAAACATTTTTTTTTTATCTTTTTTACGTTGCTGCGAGGAAATCGTTGATCGCTAATCGCTTCCTCGTCAGCGATAGAACAGGCGTGTGTGTATGTGTTTAAGTACACATACCCACACGTTCCAATTGCATAACTACCACTTGTAGAACCATAGATATGAGCTTAGATATGACACGCGATACGTCACCGTGAAATATTCTATTTTAAAATTGCTATTATTTTTCTGTTACAGCTCAAGTTTCGTTGACAAATAATAGTTAGATTGTTTTATTTGAATGTCTAGACTTTAGCTAGTGCTTACGATTGACTTCGAAACTTTGTGACACTACCATTATTCCCTGGATTTTTTGATGTAGTACCTGGTTAAGGTAACATAAAGTGACTGCTGGAAAAAAGACTTTAACATGTCATCCGAAATTATAAAATCGATTTCCCTGAGGGGCCGAATATGTATTTTTTTTGGCACAGACAATAAGTTTGGAAACCATTGTTCTACACAATAAATTCAGTTCGGAGAGACATGCGATTGCTTTGCATCTTTCGCCACCCCATTGAATAGGTTTCGACGTTTGATTAATGGTATTGAACTAGGGGACGAAATAATTTCACATATCTTGACGACACCCTTATATATTCTAGTGCGACGTTCTTTCCCTCGAGTACTTTTGTGACATTTTTTACTTAATGTGTTTTGGATACACATTAATTAATATTTTGAAATATGGTGCCCACTGTTGATGGACTTTTATTATTGATGATGAAATCTCGTAATGTTTGAGAGGGATTTGAATTGAGTTATCGTATTTTGATTGATTTGATTAATGGCAAAACGGGGTACACTTGACATATTTATATTACCTACTGACAATATAAAGGGAACCTTAAAAATTATTGGGGTAAAAAGCTAGAGTGTGAAACGTGATATAAGTTTCCACGTAAACGAAAAACCTAAAACAACAAAAATACATCTTCTTTTGAACATAATGAACTTCATCAGTTTTCATTATTTTGTTCATTACCAATTAAGATCAAAGTCAACACACGTAAACTTAACTTACAAAGTTATTTTATATACCAAATTAACACCCTAACATAAAATCAACGCCGCGCACTAACGAATTGGACAAACGATTGATCAAAGGAGCATTCATGGTCTACTAACGACCAAGCCAAAGCAAAGGCCACTAGAAAACGTCAAGGGAATGGCACGACCATCGATAGAATTTCACTTGTACGCTCGAATTCGGACGAATAAAATTTTAGCCGAAATTGAATCGGCCGGTAGCCGGCAGTAGACCGTAAAATTGGTCGGCACGCTGACCGTGCCGTGCCGTATACGGTATCTTCTTCGGCGTTTGGTCGAATTATGTGTGTATGTTGGGTGTCGCGTTCAGCCTCCTGAATTATACATGGGCCGAAGCGACCTGTGATTTAGTACGCCGACTTCCGACCGGGACGCACCGTTTAAGAGGTATATTCGTTTCCCGTGTTATAGATATTGTAACGTGGATTTTTATTTTCGCGTTTCTTTTGTTTTTGTTTTTAGGTTTCATTTTATGTTAATATGATACCTGCTAAAATATTAGATTTAAGTAGGGCTTCTCGCAAATCATATCTGTACCTACAATTGTGTAAAAAAGTTAAAATAGCTTTGGTTTTTTATATGAAAATACGAGTAACTTCTGATATTTGGCTTTAATACCTGAATGAATTTTTCCAACAAACAAGAAACATTTTTTTTTCATTTTTTCCTGTACAAAAGTGCACTTTTTGATATTAAACCCGGATGCGAAAAAAATAATTTCTGAAACGCGTGATATTGTAAGCGTTGTAGGATTATCGAGTGCTCCATAAAACCCATTGGAAAATCTAACAGTATACACATTAGTAAAAAAGCTTCCTATAGGAAAGCTTTTAACAAAATTATTTGTGTAAAGAGAATGTTTTTTCAAACTTGTCGATGTAGAGCCAGTATTTATTTTCGTCGAAAAGAGGAAAGTAAACTGTGTGCAGAAAACGGGTCAGTCCAAAAATTACATCAATTGGTAGGATGAACCCTATATACGAAGGTACGTACCCACACTTACGTTCATATACATACATATCCTACGCTCATGACCCACCTTCATCCCGGTAACCGTGTAAAAATATTTTAAAATTAAAATACATTCGAAATTTAACTTTGCGTAAAGCCAAAAATTGGATTAAAAAGCGAGTGGGGAAACTTCCGGAACCTTTCACACGCGAGCTAGAGTGAGACGAGCTTTTAAGCTAAAATTATTAAGCTCAGCTTGCACCGCCGTATAATGCTTAAAGTAAGCTACCTGACGTATAACACCTCCACAGATTATCGACGTTTTGTTGTTTAGTTTATGAACAGTGTAAAAGATATGGGGTATAGTATAAACCGCTTAAAATGCCCCGACACATGAACGTAACTATCGTTGGGATATCTTGATTTAAGAATATATTTTTTATTGATGTCCGTCTTGCTGGTTAAATGATCACAAGCGCGACTGTAGAGCGGTCTTGGGTTCGAAACTCGCGTCGGAAAAGCTTTTTTTGAGAACAGAAGGCCAATTCTCGTACTTAAAAAACGTTCACATTCTAGTCGCAATCTGTCAAAATTGACAAAAATTTTGGTAAATTGAATTATTTTGGACAGATTGCGAACGTTCTTAAAAATTACGGGAATTACCCCTCAGGTATAGGTGCACCTCTGCCTACTTCACTAAGGCTTGCTAGCGTGATGATATTTTATGATCCGTTCTTTGAGAACACTTTCAATGGTAGTTTGTCGCTGGTTAGCGACAAAAATCGGCCAATTGTTGGTGAATTATGCAGTTATGCATCTCTACCTACCTCCTTTGGAAAAATAAAACAGGAATACTGTTTCGTTATTTATGCGATAGATGTTCCTGACTGCATGCAAGTTTAATCGTCCGATTTTTCTACGATCTATCCTGGTACCAGAAGTATGGCAACCTTTCGGAATAAAAGAATGAATATGAAAGAATATGGAGGATTCACAATGTGATTCGAACAAGTTTAGTCGGTCATAATTTTTAAACATAGTGGGAGCCAAAGTACCAAGTTTTCTAAAAATTCTGCTCCATGTGCAGACAGAGATTGCACATAAATTGTATATGAGTCTCGTAGTTACCATTTGTAAGGAGAATTTTTGAATTAAGTTTGTAGAAGATAGGATTTTTCAAATTTGAAGTGAATTTTGAGTCTTTAAAGTCTTCGTTACTTGAATAGTTTTATTGATGCAATAGCACAGATTATTACAGATGGGACACTCCGGAAAATCATTTAAATAAAATGCGACTCTTGCTACGACAAATAAAGTGCAATTCAGGTCGCACAGCGCTAATTACCTACAGTTATATTCACCTAGAAGTTGCCTCTCTTATTATCGGGTAACTCTTAGATCTACTCCTACTCCTAGACAGCCCAGCAAGCCAGGCCCGTAAACTACGGAGTCTCCTATCTGTATTTACCTGTGGCAATAGTAGTAATTACTATATCACATTCGAAATATGATAAATTAATTATAAAGTCCACCCACACAACTTAACGTAAAACAGAGCTATAAAATACAATATTATAGATAGTTAATTTATCTCTCTTGTGGGTGTACTATAGGTACACGTCTGCCTAACCTTTCGGGAAATACAGGTGTGATGTTATGTTATGTGTATTATTTTATCTCCCGATCTCTTTATTAACCCTTCAATTGTTCTGACAACAAGAAACACGCTACCAAACGCCTTGTTTTGTCCAGAAACAGGACAAAAGCAAGAAAATCGAACCTTTTCACAATAACATCAACTAAAACAACTAGTGGCCCCTCTAATTCCCGTTAAAAGCGAAAGTGGGGCTGCAATAACAAATAGTTATCGTCGGAACCCGGCTAATAGATAAAGACTGAAGAAAAATAAATTGCGATGCGACTTCCTGCTTCGGAAGAATTTTTGTAACGGTTTTCACTTGTTTTTCTCATGTTTTGAAAAGATAGTGTCTCAGAATGTTTCTGCAATTGGAAGACATTTGATATGGAAAAGTATAAATTATTCGCTGACCCTTTTCAAATAATTTCTAGAAAAATAAAAGTAAGTTCGCAAAGAAGATATAATGTTGTGCTAATGCTAATTATACACGGAATAAAAATAACTTTAAATACCTACCTCAATTTTATTTACAACTTTTTGGATACCGAAAAACATAAAAAAGAGAGCTGAAAGTAACATAATACCGGTGAAACCACACCAAACTCGGAAAAAAATCAATGTAATCATCAAATTGATAGTATAGAATAAAAACTACGTACATACAGTAGGTAGGATATTTTATTTAACCCGCGCATTGCTTTCTGATAAATGAACGGGTCTGTGCGGCCACTGGGTAGGAAATTGATATTTCACTCGAATCGTCGTGTCGAGGGAGTTTGCCGTCTGGAAATTCATCCGACAGATAGACAGACGTTTCAAATTTTGTATATAGATTTTCGTTACTAATAATAATGGCGGATGTCGATCTTTTAATTAAAAAAAATACAAAAATAATGCTGGCCGGTTTTTTTCGGATCCAAACTGCGATTCGTGTTCCGTGTCTTGTCTTGTATTCGAAATATGAATGGATTTGATTAAAGAAGGGCGGAAGACAAAAATTGAAAACGTTTGATTTGCTTACAATTTAGTTATTCAATGAATACTGTGATCAGTGTGTTATTTTATTCATTACAATATGTTCGTGACATATTTTTCTTTTTCGCAATTTTTCTATATTTAGAAAATAATATTCGAACATAGATGGAAATGCTGGAAGTACACATAACAGCAAAAAAGTAAAGATCTACATTACTATAAACTTTGAAGTAGAAAATAGTTTCAAGGAAAATTAATTAGTACGTATTAGTTCATCGTAAATTAACTTCTCAAGAATTTCTCCTGACTAGAGATTAAAGAACGGGAATTAATAAGTAATGGATTTCTCATCCACATGCAAAAAGTTCACAATTTTTTTTATAAATGCACATTTTTTTATTTATTTTAATTTTTATGGGCGGCGTACACAATATTCGTTCTCCAATGTTTACCTAATCACTACTTTAATTTAAGTATCAATTTTGAAAAGAGTTTATCTTACAAGCTTCTTCGGTTCAACCTGTGAAAAGTTGACTCTAAAGGATGACGCTACCATTGAGTAAACAAACTATGAACGAGTTTAGAGGAAGGAGCATAATAGTGAAGAGATTTACGTCCAGTTCATACGAGTCGAGACGAATGTGGTGAGTAAGAAAATAAATACTTTGCAAAATGTAATCCTCTTTTAAGCCAACGAGTAGAGAGGTTTAAAAGTATTTTCTAATGCAGTGTAAATATTTTAATACAAGAATTCTTTTACACAAAATACAGATTTAAAAAGTTATTTTTGTTTACGCATCCATAACTCTTTTTTTTTTCATTATGTACAGCTGAGGGACCATTAAATAAGTTTTAATCATCAAATTCTTCATCATAAAACCGAGTTGCTTATTCAATAATGCGGCGATTATTGGGAAATTCTTTCGATGAAGCCCGAAGGCCTTTCAAAACGCCCCCGATTCGGGGAAAAATTAAATATTAAGTAATGAACGGAACAAATAAATGAACCGCTCTCTCAGGAATTCCTTTCATGAACTCCTTTTAGGATGTCTAAGAGTTTTAATGAGACCCATTGAACCGCTTTTCAAACTCAAATAAAAAGATCATAAAAAATATAACGAAGTTCGGGAAGGTACTAAATTTGGGAATACCCTTTGAACGAACTAATTGTGTGAGAAGACCTATTTAATATTCTAAAAATGTACGGTTCCATTTCTGTTAGATTTCCACAAGAATTAGGAAAAATCGCTTTCGTTTTACAGGCGAACTCTATTTGACTAATGTTTCCTTCCTGATTTAAGTAATGGAGTTCCATGAAATCAGAAAGAAAATGAAAGATTATAATTTATCAAATTCCGGCCGGCAAAAATGCCTGTAAAACCCAAATATTTCATAAAAAGAAAACGTTTTATTTTACTGAAAATTGTAAGCAAATAAAATTATTCTTTAAAAAATCACTACACCATAATAATGAAACTCGGCCAATTAACTTTTACAATAACAACAAATAACCCTCCATTGTTTACCTTGGACACTATGGGATCGTAATGAAGTTTAAAACTAGTTGAAACTAGCGTAAATATCCGAATATCCGACGTAAATATCCAAACATCCGATTTTATTCATTTGTATCCCTAGGCAATTAGATACAAACCGCGATCTGCATATTTACTTTAAAGTTAACGACACGTGACATCAAGTTTTATTGCAATTAACTTTACGGTCGTGTTATAAACCGTATGATTGCTTTACGATGCTGTAAAATCCGTGGTTTTACAATTGTTCGCGTCCCTACGGTGTGACGCGAAACTAAGGAGCGAAACTGTTTTAAATTTTATTTGTCATTGTTTTATTTACGCAAGGAATTCTTTTATAAAATGATTTTGTGCATAACTAAAATCATGTAGGTACCTACTCCAAAATGAATGAATTATTGTTCAATTTTATATCATAAAAAATACTGAATAAAAAAATAAAACGTATGTTAAAAGTATCTAAACTAGCTCTGTTATTTTTCAAATTGGATTCATTACAATTTTATTATTTTGATTGTTTTTTCTGAGTAATTTAGTTCTATTTTTTTTTTAAATGCTTCTGCTCCTGCAAAGAGTAAAACAAAATACAAATAAAAGTAATGTCAAAAATTTTGACGTTTGTTTTAATATGTACTTAGATAAATGTTGTTCTTGTTTTGTCTGTATGTTTACATAGCGCGGTCTATCTATCAACGCAGTCCACGCAAGCTCTTAATTTATTACTTGTTTACTACTCCTATACGCACTATATAAACAACA
Source organism: Conistra vaccinii (assembly GCA_948150665.1). Taxonomy (NCBI): domain Eukaryota; kingdom Metazoa; phylum Arthropoda; class Insecta; order Lepidoptera; family Noctuidae; genus Conistra; species Conistra vaccinii. Next base: position 5,286,754 of record OX411324.1, read on the forward strand.
TAAAATAGTAAGTTTTCCAATAAACAGCCCGCTAAAGAATTGTCGGGCATTTTTGACCCATCCCATATATTTAAGTGTTGACAGCTTATATTGCGCTTTTTTATCCGCTTTTTCTTTTTATGTATGTGTGTTATGTATAGCTTTTATCCTATAGCGAATTTTATTGTGTGAATTCCTGTTTTATGTTGTGATATAATTTTTGCTGACGCTAATTTCTATAGAAATTGTTAAAGTAATCTCGTAAATTATTTGTTTTACATAAATTGTTACGTGGCTACCATCCAAATAAATGTGTGTATGTGAAAAGTTGGAGCATTCAAACGACCAGTGAACGGCCTCAATGAACGGCAAAAATCAAAACGCACAGAGACGTTGCACTCGCGAACTAAAGACAAAAAAAAAAAATGAAAACGATTTTGCGAAATGGCCGATTTAACTTTTTCAATTAAGCGAATACGGGCCGCGCGGGTATATTCTGACCCAGATCCGGAGTCAGGCGGCTCTGTCCGATTCGGACCGGTACAGTCCGGTACGCGCCGGTGCGTTGCCGAAATGAAAACCTTTTGATTGTGTTTTGTGGCACAACTCGCGTGGAATAATAAAGAAAAACAAAATTCTACTTCAAAAACAGTTTGATCAAATGTGATAGTTCACTTTTATTTTCAACTTCCCTTGAACATGTGACTGATGCTTTTTTGCGTCATTATTTATATGGCTGGCTTGTGGCTACGTAATAACAGCCGCACGGGTCGATCAATCAGGTTAAGCTACGCTTGCCGCGATTGGTCTGCGGATGGGTGACCATCTTTACATACATGGACCCCTCCGTTCCTAGGAAAGTACGTTAAGCCGTTAGTCCCGGCTATCATTCGTGGATCTTTGACAGTCGTTACGGGTAGTCAGAAGCCCGAAAGTCTGATAACTAGTCTTACCAAGGGGTATCGTTTTACCCAGTAACTGGGTTGTGGAGGTCAGATAGGCAGTCGCTCCATGTAAAATAAGACTGGAAGACTGGAAGCCGACCCCAATATAGTTGGGAAAAGGCTAGGCAGATGATGAGTGGCTGCTGGTCAAATATTTTTTTTAAATATTTTTATTTACTGCTATATTTAAAAAAACTTGTACTTATGATTTTTTTTTTTTGTTTCTTACATATTGGTAAAAGTTTTTATTATTTGTGCACATACAGTTTTTATATAATTTAACTTGACGCGTCGTACCAAAACGAGTACTATATCCATGGGCCCATAAAATATTTTTATGAAAATAAATAAAACACAGATACCAACCAGCTTATTTATCGACAAATAAAGTTATAGCGTCAACAAAACACTTTTTTTTACACAGTGGGCACCAAATTTTCCTATCTCAATAAAAAAAAGGTCACAACGAAATGTCAATTCGTTTGGAAACCTTCTTAGATCGAATTGTCTGCAAGCTACCTACACGACAATATATTTGCATGAGTTGACATGGCAATCTTCTTATATTTGAGCTTATCAACGCACGATTCTTCGTCATTCAGGCCTAAATTGTGTTTGGTATCACAGGGGCTTCGGCGCAAATAAGCTTGCGAATATCCGAATCTGTAGGCTCGGATTGTGCGCACGGCATTTTGTAGAGTGCCTACTGCCTACCGTGATAACGTTTGAAGGCTGATCCGGGAAATCTAGGCTGTATGTGGAAATAGATCTTTGAAGTATTTTTTATACTTCGTTTTTGTACGTCGACGATTGGTTTTCTTTCGAATCACCACGAAATTATTTGTAAAACTTATTTATGTTTTCTTTTACGTATATTAATTTATAATAAAAAAAAAATAGGAAAGTAATGAACCATGCTCTCTTATTCTAGGTTCCTATAAACAAAAAAAATCGTTTTCTTTACCATTGGTAACATTTTTTATTGCCAAACTGGACATTTAAATAGATCCATAAGCAAATTTCGCCTGTGATCGCTACTTCGAAGTATTATGGGATGGTTTACTATACAAAGCTATGAGGTCTTTGCTTCATTATTGGTAAAGATACAAGAGTCTTAAAATTAGCCAATAACGATCCGCAAATAATAGGAAACGGCCATTAAATAACTGACCATCAACTGAACTGAAGTCTATAATAGCCTTTTATGGTACCCAAGTACTAAGTAATTAAATATTTGCAAGAAATATAATAACTTCATAGTCGGCCACACTGTTATTAACATCAATGATAAACATCGGGATATTCTACGTTTTCGATAAATAATTCAAACATTCTAAAGCTCTAAAATGAAGATTCACTAGTGAGACCATGCCATAGAAATAAATATTATTAATAAGGAATTTCAAATATAACCATTAATTTTGTACATTGTCACTGTCATAAACATCTGTTCTACTCAACACGATAATCAGTGCATGGAACTTAACAGTTATTTAATCAATAGAGTCAAGAAATAAAACAAAACTAGCACACGGTTAAAACGTTATGTATTCAACGGATAATAACTCAACAGTCTATAATTAAAAACATCGCTTTCAAATTAAATTGTAGTTTTAAATTACACGATCCAAATTAACAGGTGGATTTAAAATAATCAAATATATAACACAATATTGCGAACTGATTCAAACTCAATCCGGTAACCTTGTCCCAATTAAAGTTCCAATCAACTCGATGCCAGTAAAGTTGACACGCCAACTGACCAAATAGTCGGTGGCCTGTGGCTGCACCAAGTATGACGACCCTCAAGTAAACCCGAAGTCGGTCGAACTTTGCCGAGGGAGTCCGAAGTGGGCCCGAGCATCCGCGATCAATACCCCACACTGGCACCCGCGTTTCGCGTCAATTCCGGGGGCAAAAGTCACGCTTTCGGGATAGCCGTCGATTTCGGCCGGTCAGGGCCCGTTCGAGTGCGTCCTGCCGGTAGCTCTGTGACTAACGAGGCACAAGACACTTATGCAGAATTTAAATCTTTTAAACTCCGATCTTCGGGGCCATTTCTTAGAATTTGCAGCATTGCAGTGGGGGTTTTTATTTGTCTTTATCTTATTCCTCACAATTTGTTTATAGTTGTGTTTTCAATTATGAATATTAATCATTAAAACGAAGACATTTAATGTCAACAAAACCTTTCATAGTAAATCACACATCAATAAATTGCAACCAGCAAATATTTACAGCAACTAAACAGTTATTTATATTAAAAGGTACGGAATACAGAAAAATATCTTGATATATTTACAATACAAAAAGTGTAAACAAGCCAAGAGAACGGAGGCGGATGTACACAGAAATGCCGAGATAAAATTGTTGGTCCTTTTTGATAAATAGGTCACGAAAGCAATGTCAAGTAACGCCGTGTTGGGGCGTTCCGAGACACTTCGCATGGACTTGAAACGTTTTGATAACTTCGAAAAAATAAACAACTTTATTTGAAGAAACTGCCTCAGCAACTTCATTGAAATATCTCTTAGAAGTGACGTATTAATATAACAAAGTACTGAAATTGTTTTAAAAAATGTTATTGGATGTTATAAATCCATTGTTGAGCAGCTAGAGTATTTCAGTTATTTCAATATTGCAGAGTACGGCACTGTTTTCAATGCACTTGCTCTATAGCGTAATGTAAAGTCAGTATAAAAAACTTTTTATTCACTATATTAGTTGACTGTTTATGTTAATGCTACTGTTTTTCCTCTTTTCCTAGAGGCACAGCTGAAAACTTCGTCTCTAAACCTTGTGTTGATGTAGATTCAGAAACAAGGAGTGGTAGCTACTTAAACATGGGTACCAAAACAACCCTTTACCCTTACTCAACACAAATAGGGCGGGATAGCAATCAGCTGACTCACGAAACATGCATTTTTCTTGCCAGCCAGTTCATCAAAAAGTGTTACATCGACGGAGATGAATCAATATAATCGATTACTCGACGTCCCGATTACAACTTAAATGTCACTCGGATCTTTGCAACTTTTTTTGCCATAAGTAGGTCACGGTCGGCACATTTCGAAGGGAGTTGGAAAAAATACAGTACTCCCCTTCGGAGCGGAACATTGCGAAATTAAAACGTCGCTGTAGGCAAAACTAGGGCTTTCACTGAATAAGGATGTCATTATCCCAGCATACGAAATCCGAGAGGGAAAAAAAAATGTTTTCGGTGTGTTTTCGCAGTTGAAAAATTGGACGTTTTCCTTCTCAACACCGGCCCTAATTGTGGAGACGGAATTAAACGAATTGTTTTCATAGCAGAAAGATTAAAATAATACTGATAATTAAGAAAAAATATGCTACATTTTATATTTGACGAAGTCATCATCTGCCTAGCCTTTTCCCAACTATGTTGGGGTCGGCTTCCAGTCTTACCGAATGCTGCTGAATACCAGTATTTTACTGGCGTCTGACCTGCACAACCCAGTTACTAGGTAACATGATACCCCTTGGTAAGACTGGTTGTCAGACTTTCAAGCTTCTGACTACTTATATTTAACAAAATAATTCCTTATTATTGAAAAAGTATCTTAAACTGACTAATTTAGTCTGCATTGTTTTATCTAATGGAATTTGAGCATTGTTTGCGTTTATGTTCTAGTATATGATAATCTAATGATGCACCAGTATTCCATATACCAGTCTATTATTAGGTACCACTGACACACAAGCCTGCCGAAACTCCCAGTACATTTACTCCAAAGACTCTTCCCTTTGTGTATCAAAAACCGATTCCAGGGTGCATTACCAAGTGGAAACGATGCATGTACTCCTGGACGTGTCCACTTAAGGCCGAATGCCTAGACTTCGCACGTGCGCGTCCAAGGATTAAGGGATTTTAACCTCTCGTAGGACGTACTGAAGGCGACGTGTCATGTTCGTATTTAGAAGTGGTTTATAGAAATGTTTTAGAGTAATTGGGAAAATGGAGAGAAGGATTTCTGAAGTAGTAAATGACTTGATGCTTAAGATTTATTTATAGAAGAATATTATATATAGAATTTGTTCGTATTTTTAGTTGGGAAAGGCTTAGTTCTCACTTCGTTCGCTACATATAATAAAGCTTCTGAAGGATACGTCTACCTACGAGTATCTAAACCTAAAAAGTTTTTCAACAAATCCATTTTCAGCGAATTACAGAAACCTCTCATATTGATCACTCATCCATAACAATATTTGACAGATAACAGCTGATCTGATATCATAAGCACAAACAACTTGTTGGCATTGGAATTGGAAATTCCCGATGTAGATACAGGTGGGGCCGGACTAAAATAGGTTGATGCGATACCTGCAAGCGAAGGGCTCAATTCACAGCTGTTTGTGAGTAATTGCCATTTATAGAGTGGGGTTTATTATACCCTTTCTATATTGAAATTGAGAGGATTATACAACATGGTTATAATATCTCATATTGAATGATAAGTAGTTAACTTTTTAGTCCTTGATGGTTTTCATAACGATTCTGTTGCTGGGGAGATTGATGAGCCATTTCTTCTTCCCTGCTAAAACACTAGAAAGTGGAGAAGGGGTTTTGGGGTAAGGTCATATTGAAGTTCAAAACGTGCAGATTTTCAGCCTCATCATCATCATTGCAGCTGAAAGACGTCCGTTGCTGGAGTTTGCCTCCCCCAAGCACCGCTATTTGGACCAGTTCTGTGCTTCTTGCGTCCAGCGGATTCTTGCGGCCTTCACCAGGTCATCGGTCCACCTTGAGGGAGGCCTTCCAACGCTACGTCTTCTTGTATCTGCCTAGTTTAAATATTTATTTTTTATTATGACTGTCTATCGTCTTGGCATAGGCTAAAGGTACAAGAATAGCCTGTGCTGAATAGAGTAGTTAATCAATAAGGTTGATAATGGGGCTGTTTGACCAGGGCGTGCAGGATCGAAAATGGTATCAAATCTACCTATTATATATAAGGTATTAATTAATTTCCTGCAACTAATGATTTCGAAAGGTGCCAATACAATATGTTTTTGATTTAAAAGAGTGTCCTTCGAGTTGCTTGCCCGTTCTTCTGCTTATGAGCCTACTACGCTTTGGAATGGGCAGCTTCATCTTTCTGACTGACCGACTCCTTGACAATTCAAAAGTGCCTGTAATTGGTTTATTTGAATTAAATGCTTTGAGTTTGTTATGGTTGATGAATTTAGTAACCGAAAGGATCGATACATCTCGGATCCCTCTCAAAAGGGTTACTAGTTCACTACTACTATGACTATGCTTCGAGTGTCAGAAATGAAGAGTTCTGCAGACGAACCAAGATAACTGAAATAGCCCGATGAATTGCCAGACTTAAATGGCAAAGGGTAAGTCACAGTGATCGCAGAACAGATGGCCAATGGGGCCGAAAGGTTCTGGAGTGACGACCGCGTAGCGAAACGCGTTGCTGTACAAAGTCTCCCAAACAAGGTGGACCGATGACCTGGTAAAGGCCGCAGAAATTTGCTGGATGTGGAAAGCGCGAAGTGGCGGTGCTTGGGGAGGCCTAAGTCCAGCAGTGGACGTCTTTCAGCTGAAATGATGATGATGATATTATGAGTATCACATCATCATATTGTGTGCATGTTTTGATCTGCTTTTGTTTTTTTACCATATGTTTAGCCATGTGTTTTCAAGTCCCGAGATTTCCTAGGTCTTACGAGAAGTAAGTTCGTGCTAGATCCTTTAAGACGAACTCACGTTACGCTTGCACTCGTAGCTTTAACTTAAAGAATCAGTGTAGAGTTTTAAGTGTTACAGATGTGTGGTTTTAAGCGAAAAGATAAAGTCGGCGTTCCATATTATAACGTTTTGTCTCACTCAGTCCAAATGATAAAACTTTTGAACGGTTTACGTAACTCTGCGAGGTTTAGAAGGATTTAGGTGACGTTTCAATGTAAGTTTAGCTTTGAATATTATATTTTAGTTTATTTAACGTGGATGATATTATGTTTTAATACCTTTCCACCTGTTGGATTATTTTCATCAGCTAAATCCGATTTAATTTTAAGCACACTAAATAATTATGTTAATAATTTAATATGATAATGTCAACTTTAAACGTACCACCAGAAAGTACTAGTATAACTTATACAATACCTAACACAACAAGCATAAAAATATTCAAAACATATTATAATAATAAAATATTGACCAAAGATTTGACACCCCTACTAACCCTTAAGCTGCAGGGCTAAATCGTTGCATCAAGTCCACTTTCAGTTAATAGAAACCAAAAATAATTCCCACAAAGCATATATTATTACAAATACGGTACCTTTATTACACAGTCACACTGCCTTATAACAAGCACAATGACAAATATGCTTGTAGAAACACCAAACAGTGCTCTTTCAACTTACACTACATGCCAAAAAACGACTAACTCCAAAGCTGCAGTGCTAAAAATCGTTGCACCAAATCTACACTCGGTTAACGTGAAACAAAATATAATTCCCACAAAGCATATATTATCACAGGGAAAGCACCTTTATCGCACTACATAATAACGAGCACAATGACAAACATACTAGTAGAAACACCAAACAGTTCTCTTTCAACTTACACTACATGCCAAAAAACTCGACACCCCTACTAACCCTAAAGCTGCAGTGCTAAAAATCGTTGCACCAAATCCACACTCGGTTAAGGCGTAACAAAATTCTCACGGCGCATGCATCGTAAATTTACAGTACACCGGAGGGTAAGTTGTGTACTTTACTGCGGTAAGCTTTTACGATATGGCTTAAGTAATAAGCTCAGCTCAGCTTAGCTTCCACGTGAGCGCTATAAAACTTCGCGTTTAAGTGTTATTGGGCGTCGTGGTGACATGTTAATAGTGATGTCCTTGAGACGCGGTTTTCGATCTAAGAGAACTAATTTCGGCTTTGTTCGATTCGTGTTTGCCTGTCGTTCTGTGAATAATTTTGAGGGTTGTAAAGTTTAGGGTTTACTGTATTGGATATTTTAGAAGGCTGTCGATGGTTATTTAGATTTTCTGCTTATAGACTGACATTTTTAACGTTAACCTGTTTCATGAAATAAGAATGGTTCTCCTCTCTGAACCTCTTCTGAACTTACAATTTTTTGATTGTACAAATTAGCAAGATAAGAGATGAAGAGGGATCGTTAAAGAAGAATGATCTGTTTCGTATTATGACCAAGTACTTATTAGCTAGTAGTAATACCAAATATTTAAGGACCAATACATAAAATAAAACGAGTTTATAGGTGAGAGACACAAAAGTATTAACGAAAAACTGTAGATGATAACGACACACTGGGGAGAAAAGTACGTCACAAAAATAACAACAAATTCTCGATAATTATTATTTAAGGGCTTTTTCTTGTAACTTGTACCATACGCTCGATTCACAGAACATCGACCGTGGTAAATACCTAAACTATTGGATCACAAATTCTACGTTAAATAAAATAGCTGTTACTTAGCGTGATTAGTTTACCCATTTCTACGTAATTTCTATAGAAAAATTGGCTTCAGAATAATGTTATAAACATAGGAACTGCTGACAGAAGTGAAACTTCAAACTGGTATTAGCGCCATCTACATTCTATAGTAGAGCACTACGGCGCGCGGTGACGCGATCCAGAAATCGCTCAAAGCAGTTTTCACTTCGAAAAGCTGTCAGATGGCAAACAATAAAATAACAAAATAGTTTTAAGTCTAGATTCTTTACACTATCACCCCGGTTTTAAGGTCATCGCTCATTATAGCAGCACGGCTCCGGCACGGCAAATACCTTGTCATTCAAGTTAGGATTCTAAGTCAAATCAATTAAAGTCTATTTTACTATGGCTATACAGAATAGTGGACGGCTTGCAGGCAGTGAGCCGCCCACGAGCCGTCACACGTCGGGCCGACAGCGCGCTTCAAGCGAGGCACCCGCTCGCCGGCGCGTCACCGTCCGCGGGGTGACGCCTCGCCGTCCGCGCGGTGACGCCTCGCCGGCCGCATGGTGACGCCTTGCTTGTGAATAAACAATAAACTGTAACCTCGCCGGTGGCGTGCCGGCAGCGAGCGGTCGCCTTGCTGACGGCGCGTTGACGACCAGATTGTTCGAGGCGGTGCCGGGGTGCTACCGTGCTGGAGCGGTGCTGTTATAATGGGCGATGATCTTTATAACACTTTATGTTTTACTGAACGATATAATCGGAGCCCTTAAGATACGACAAAAATAGCCAACCGTATAAACAAATTACAAGGAAAAACTACTAGTTACTCCAAATGAAATACCATCCACGAAGTTTATTCGCTTTGGTCGCGTGTCACTTTAGTCCGTGCACTTAAACGAGCTATCCGTGGCCTCAAGTGTACTCGCTTACTTGTAACTTGATATTGAACACTACATACACTGGCGGCCAAGTTAAGTGGTAAAATCCTACGGTTTGCGCATAGAGTTTTAGAACTGTAGTGTGTTGTTTGTTTAATCACGTTTGCCCTTGTTTCTGGTAAACAAAACAGATTAAGGTGAAAGGGCCAGGATAGCTCTCGAGATTATTTTTTTTGTACGTTTTTTGCTATTTACAGGTCAATGTTAGATTGTATATTAATTAAAATATGATTCGCGACTATACATAATTATAATTATTGAAATTGAAGCAAAAAAACCAAAAAAAAATTAATTTCACGGGCGACCTTAGCGCATCCAAAAGCGTTAATATTAAGCTTGTGTCCAAATAGCTACCATGTTTATGGCCCAACATGGGCCTGTGTGTAAAGAATAATGTCAATCGCTCCATTCTCCTATAAAAGAGATCTATCGTAGTCCCCAGTTCGTAATGGAACGATGGACGTCATTCATAATCGTTAGCCAGGCTTGTGCGAGGCAGCGTTATGTGCAACTAGGAGAAATGGGTTACGTTGACACTCTTCGGCTATGACCATCTGTTACTTACGACATTTAGGAATTGAGGATATAGTTTCTTAAACCTCGTGACTACATATGTCCTACATATGTCTTTAAAAATGTTCGATGGGCCAAATACAAAAATCAATCAACCTGACTAGCCTTTTCCCAACTATATTGGGGTCGGCTTCCAGTCTAACCGGAGGCAGCTTAATAATAGTATTTTACTTGGAGTACATGCCAACTGACCTCCACAACCCAGTAACTGGGTTAAAAGATACCACTTGGAAAGACTGGTGGTCAGACTTTCGGGCTTCTGACGACCCGTAACGACTGTTTAAGATCCACGAATGATAGCCGGGACCAATGGCTTAACGTGCTTTCCGAGGCACGGAGGATTCTCGATATGTAAAGATGGTCACCCATCCACGGACTAACCCCGGCAAGCGTAGCTTAACCTGATGGATCGACCCGTGCGGCTGTTATTACTTAGCCAAGAGCTCCTCCTGCCAAATACAAAAAATATAGATAGTAATTCCAATTTCAGAATCTGTATTTACCGATAACCTCAAAGGGCATGAATACCTAATTACATTAATATCCTCCGCCGAAAAATGACAAAAATGTTATTAATATCGAACATCACACGAATCATTATGTTCAGCGGTTGCGAACGGAATACCTATTTAAATATCGGAATATTCATATCTCGTTTAATAACAAGGCATGGTAGGCAGCCCTATAAATATTTTCATAGGTCGTATTACGCATTATTTCCGTGGAATCCGATATTAATAAAATTATGTGCGTGGTTTTAGTACAGTAATAATTAATCTTCAATAATCGAGAACGCGGTGTTGTTGGATTCGCCTTTCTGTGAAAGGGGCTTTTTAATTAACGTTTCGCTGTAGAAATGGAAATGTATCGCTATATTGTTTCAGTGTATGATGGGATATCGTGTGTTTGCTTACGTTTGAGAACTCCTTCAACTTTTGTTAACGCTCATTTTACTGCGCTAGCCCTTTACACCTATTTTATTATTTAATGTCTATTTCATAACTAATTTGTTAAAACCTCTACAAGACTGCTGTTTAAAAAATAAAACATAAACGAGGCAGTCTGGGACTGCCAATTGAAGTGAAAAATAAGTAACGCCATCTAACGAAAATGTCAGGAATTTATGTGGCTTGCTGTCAGTACAAGAACGAACAGCTCCATTATAAAAAAAACAGAGTGCGCTGTCAACAGAAACTTGAACATTAACGTTGTGCATTTCTACTCTCCCTCAGTCTTACGAATTTTTGATCAGGTCACGTGTGAATTTAACATTTTTTACCCATTCCAAAAAAGTGCAAATCGCCCCGCTAAAGAAGTTTTCACTTCAAAAAACGTTTATTTCAGACTATTTAAATCCATAATTTTAATCCATATTTTGTTAGTAATCCGGAGATCACTTCCTATATTGAATTACTAAACTAAAAAAAAAAAAAAAATTGTGATACAAAAGATTTCACCCACTTAACTTTATACCATTTCCAAATCGACCAAACACTGTGGCGACAATTCGAAAGAGGGTGAAAGAAAAAATCTAAGCCAATTTCGCACAACCTTCAACTGAAAACGAGCTACTAAAGATAAGTATCGTTATGTAAAACCAGCTATTTAGCTGCTACCTCAGTTTGCGCTGATTAAACCGCTAGAGCTTAGCTTAGATAGCAAAAATCCAATTGCATCTCTGCAAAGACAAGGTGAAGATAATTTCTAAGAAACTACTCTCTAAGAAAAAAGTAGGTAGCTAAGCTAAGAAAAGAAAAGTATACATTCCTTGAAGTGCGAGGACAACAAGTGAGATTTCTTGTTGAAAAAAAAATGTAGATTATAGAAGAAAAATGTTTTCTAATCTTTTTTAATTTGTGTTTTACAGATAAACAATATTTGTAATTAATTTCTTTTTTACAGAGAATTTGAGGTTGTTTTACAAGCATTTTTCTTGAAGAGACAATACCCTAGATATAATATACATAGTAAATTTTAAAAATAATGTTTTAGCTTGCCTAAGAAGTGGTGAAAGAAGTGTGAGCAAAATTGTTAATATCACTAAATCAAAAAACTTCAATGAAAATAAGGTCAAAATAACCATAATTCGATAACGTTTTACATTAGGGACAACCGAAAATAGTACAAAAACAATGTATCTAGCACATGAAAGCAATTATACTTTATCTACAATTCACTTTGATCATTACGCGGTACAAATGGGGCCAAGTTAATGGCTCACTTCATGCTGCAGTAATAAATATTTTATTTTTGTTTCACTTCCCGCTCCTGGCGATTGCTAGTCTCAAAAATATTAATGTAAATGGTAGCTTCAATGTGGATACATTATTTAGTTAGGTATTAGTATGATGTCTCTAGTAAGCAGGACGAGTATCGTAAATATCTACTATAATATATATTACTACCTATGTAGGTTATTCATCATAAATACAACCAAAAACATACTTGTTTATCTAAATTGTAAATGAAAGTCACCTTACGTAAAAATACATTCCAAAGTTATGAACAGCATTAATCATTTAAAAAAACATCCTCCAAAATGCTACCAAGGCTGTCTACGTACGTACTTAATTCATTAAAATGTCTCAATTTAATTTGAAGTACTGAAATAACATCAGAAGTTTTCATAAGTATCTTAATACAGACATGACGAATGTGAAAATTTTCGCTAAAACAAAATGACAAGCGAAACAATTTCAAGAATAATAAGACTGAATTATAATTTGACACCTTCATCGTCTTAAAATAATTTCGTTTAAGTTGAATAGACTTTCAAATAAACAGTTTTACGAATAAATGATTTCTAAATAAGAATGGCTAAATACATTCCAGAAAGACATCAGAAATAAATGAAAACTGTTGAGAAGATTGTTTCATAAAAATGAATACAAAACTATTGTATTGGTTCTCATTTGTAAATATGAATATTTTATTACCAACACCGAAGGGTTTTCTATGATTATCAATAAAACGACTGTAGGTAACTACAGTCCAAATTACAATGAATTTTATATTTAATGAAAGCTTGAATTTATTATTACAGTGTCTGGTCGATAGGAGCCAAATTACATAAAATATCAGTGTTAAATAAAAAAAGGATTAAATAACATATCAATTCCCTAATTCGTTTTAAATGTGCGTGAGATTTAGTTTAATCGTCACGTCTGTGAAAGTGATCAAGTTTATCGCGCCTTCACTGTAATCGTTAATGTTAACGACTGCTTATCGTATACAACTAACATTTAATATGGCTAATGGGTTTAAATGTAATCTCTAGTAATTAATGTATATTTTAAATGGTGTTGATCCTATTTTTTCCCAGCCTACTTTAGCAGAGTTCAAACTCGTTTAGTATGGCGACCACATGCGACTTTTGTGTCGTGTTATTTTACATAAAACTTACAATATTTATTAATTTGCCAATATGTTAACTGAATATAACTATTTGTCCATCATTTAGGTTTAGAAAAAAATATTTCACAAACAAAACATTATTTCATTTTAGTCAAAAACATTGATACTGTTTTTGACTAAAAATTAAATAATGTTTTGTATAGTACCAACGCAATAACTTTTGATAGATTCCACGAAAACGACTTCCGTAGAGAAGTCATCAAGATGGTCAAAGAAACAATTGTATTTCAATTATGCCCTTTGAAATCCGAAGCTCAAGCGGCCCCTCTAGCAACGGGTTCCTTAAATAAACAAAAGCCAAAAATCTTAACAGGCCTTTAGAAATTCCGACCGATGCCCAAATTCTTGATGGACGGTGACAGTCCTTGCCATCCCTAGAGAAACCACTTAATCCCGTCTGAAATAATGACTGAAACCCCTTACAGGTTGCGAACGGACCGAAACCTATCGTAAATACATAGTCGAATACGCACGGACTTTCTGTGGAACCGGTTTTATTTTCTTTGTTTTAAATGGACAGTAGTCTCTCATGCAAATTAAGAATTAATTGTCATCTGTACCAGTACTTATTGACGTACCCTTTACATAACTATTTCCTAAAACGTCACTGCGTTATGTAAAAGATTTGTCTATTCTTGTGATATAATCCTACAGTCACGTCTACGAAAAGCGTAGAGCTGCTACGATATTCGTAGCAGAAACTAAGTTCGTAGACTCTGATAGTTCGATTTTCACGCATTCGTAAGTAAAAGCTTTGAGTGGAGATCGTGAATTGGCACAAAAAAGCGTAGCGTGGGATTCTTCGAAGGACCGACAGTCGACCTTATGTGCAAATCTGTGCACTAGGATTTCCTTTCTTGGAATAGGTCTACGGGACTACGCCATGAAAGGCTGAGTTATGCTCCATCATGCTTCACGCATTTCAGATCCCATTATTCGGAATCTCAAAGCACAAACAACTTACAATTCAGTTATGAACAACACACTACACACATACAAATAGGACGTAAAGCTGAGTTGAACAAGTTTAAGCTTACGAGCCTCGTACGCACGCAAAGTTGTTACTTTATTATTTTAAGTCGTGTTTAAGACACACTGCCGTGATAAGTGACGCGCATGTGGGATTATTATTGTTATTACTTGTGTCAAGATATCGGGATGTTAAAGTTAAGAAAGGATTAAGTCTATTTCGAGAAATGTTGGGTTCCTTAAATATAATGTTACATATTGTTTAAACGAGTCGGCGATAAATCTCTGTCATTCATTAATGTATTCTTTACTAAGGCTTATTGGTCGAATCGCACGAATTTAGTAATCTGAAACGGGCGTATCGTCAATTTTAAATAATAAAAAAAATCTACAGGCGACGCGATCGAAGTTAATTTATTTCTGGGCGAATCGACAACTCCAGAACTAAGTAGTAGGCAATTGGCACATTTTGAATTTTATGTAATAAAATTAAGAAAAAAATATTGGCAAATATAGTTTCTAACTAACAACCAATAATACGCACTTCCGGAGTTCTCGATTCACCCTCAAATAAATTAACATCGTGCGAATCGTCTATTGAAGAAATTATATCATTTAAATGTAATGATTCGCCTGTTTTGGGCGAGTAAATTCGTGCGGATCACCCAATAAGCCCCTACTAAAACATAATATTATGGAAACTCATGAAAATCATCATAATCCCAACCCGAAAAACAAATGAGAGGTATCACGTAATTACTCATTCAAACGAGAACATAAACTTACCATAATTATTTCACCTATTTGCCAAAGGTTAATAAACTACCCAACGTCGGCAAGTCACCCGCATACGCCGTGTGTCGCCACAATAACATAATTAGACCCAGTAATGAGCTAATGTCTCGAATATTCCGCGCAAAATTTGTTTTGAAAGTCATTACGGCTTACTGGGTGTCAGTTTGTCTCGGCTTAAACGCTCCTCTATGACAAATTGTGTTGGAATCGTGTCACCGATTGCTGACGATCGATATGTTTTGAGGTTGCTTCGTTCCTGGTAGTAGAATTGTGGTTGCTTAGGGATTGATTTGTTTGTTATTATCTAACTAGATGTGATGCTTAACTTGGCGTTAGTGAAAACGAGCAGAAGAGTTTGATTATAATGCATAAAAAGCGTAGAAACTGAAAATAATACTGACTGACTAACGTCTTTCACCTTTGAGAGGCTCATTTCTCTTTTACGATGAGCACGTAATATTGTAACCTAATCATGAAGCTCTTGTCATTTATTTGGTTCTAATCTATGGGGATGGTAAAGTAAAACGTGTGTATATTTAAACAAAAGTAGAATAAATCATCATTTTGAGCAGTGGTGGCCCAGTGGTAATGGCCCCGACTCACGAGTTGTGGATCGTGGGTTCGAACCCAGGCCGGTGCTTTACTTTGTGTAAATAATTTCATCACCTCTGCGAAGGACAACATCGTGAGGAAACCGAAATGTCCAAGAACCAAAAATTCAATTCTTTGAATCAAGTCTTTGAATTTTTTACCAACCCGCACTGGGCCCGCGAAGTAGATTACAGCCCACGCCCTTTCAAAGAGAGGAGGCCGGTGTTCCAGTAGTAGGAATATTATAGGCTGATTATACATTATGGACTGTGTCTTTTACCTGGTTGAAACTAGGGACCACAATCAATTTAGTGCCCTAAATTCATCCATCAATACTATGGACGTATATATGTTGAGGTATTTATAGCCAAAACGATTAATTATGAAATGCCAACATGTAACATTTATACATCCATACATATACAGTATGTGCCTTTAGTAGGGCACACGTTTTGGGAGTAGCCCGCATGGCATTGTTCGTCGGACGGCAATTGTCAGACCATAATTTTGTATGAATTATCGCGTACGGGAGATGGACCGGAATGGATCGCAGGCGGCCGGAATTTTTGGTAATATCCGACAAATTCCAAACGGCTTTCACACGACATGACATTGTTGCTCATCTGTGAATTTACTGGTAAATAAAGACTTGAACTCACAGCAATGTAAATTTACTTAGCTTCATACAAAAACAAAACATGCATGCAAGAAAAAAAACAAGAAACCCAATTCAGAAATAATAAAAACGACCGTAGAAACAGCGGACTTAATTTAGCTTAAAATAGTGACACATTTTTTGTACAAGCGCCCAGAGCGAGATTTTAATTCGGACAACCGGCTGTCCGACGTTATCGCCGTCCAACTGTTTGAACAAAAAAAAAATCTAGTAAATTCTGGGCGAATTCGGGATACAGAAACACGAGTAGCATTAGTGAGGGAACGTTTCGGACATGCGGCGATACGTCCGGTCAGTTTTGATAAACGCCCCGCAGCATCGGCTTGTACGGGGATTTTTTTTAATACGTCCGTGCTGTGGTGAAAATCTTATTTTTTTACGCTCTCTTTTCACGGCGGGATTCTAGGAAAGACAAAAACTGGTAGTGCCAAATCTGCCCGAAGGGTTGACGTACGTTCTGAACAAATTAAAGTTACGTATCAGCATAATATGGTCACAGAATAGATAATAGTATGGATTGGATGCAAAGCATTTGAAATGAGAAGCAACGAGCACTGGCAAGATATCCCAAAAGGTATAAAATAAAGGCAGTGTATAGAGTGCCACCATTGGCACTCTATCCCTATCGGATAAAGTGCCACTGCAGGCACCCTAGTAACACCGCCTCGGCCCGGCTCAAGTGCCGCAAGCATTGTATTGTCATTGTCACTGTCACTAAGTCACGTCACTTGGTATTTTGTTTGATTGTCGAGGTTAGATCGCTGTAAAATACCACATTCCCAAAACATTACATTCTCTTGTGCCTAAACGGACCCTGGCACTTCGCCGGCCGCTACCGCGGCACCGCTCGCTACGCTCGCTCGGCTCGTGCGTTGTGTGGTCACAGTTCTAACCTAACCTAACCTAACCTAAATAACAAGTGACAGTGACAATGCAACGCTCACGGCACCCTAGCCGGGCCGAGGCAGTGACACTAGAGTGCCACAAGAAACTCGCGGCACTCTATACACTTCGTAAAATAAAATGCAGAAGTATAAAACAAGTTGATAGCATTATGTGTTTATGTTACAATTTCTTGTAACTACAAAAACCTGAAATCTCATAAATAACTAAGAAAAGAACCCCATGTAATGAATCTGTATCCAACTACGGAGCAATATTTTTTGTCTTATTTCGTCATGAAACTCATGAATCGTGCTGAATGAAATAAAGAAACCAATTTTACTGTAGTTCCGCGTTTCTATATTAAACTGTGCGATTGACAGAAGTATAAACAGAGTCCATTTTAAACAAGGTCTGCGTTGAATACAGCTCGCTTCGGCCCATTACTCTTAATCAATGCCGCAACAATAGTTCGGATTTAGAGGTCTTATCCTGACAGAATGAGAAGCACATTTGTTTCTTTAACGCGTTTGAGATTGTACGACTTCGCAAATCGACCGTGTTGTATCAAAGGTCGGGGCACGCAAGAATTGTTAAAGTTCGCGCTCTCTTTTTCTTTAACATTACATACAATCATGGATCCATCAGTAACCGTTAAAGTCATATTTGTAACTTCATTGCACATATCCTTAGGCATCATCCCAGGACTAGACCTCTTCAGTTTTATGATGACAAACCTAATCGTGGACTAAGCTTACTCATCATCATTCATTCTCCTGCCCTTATCCCAATTTATTTGGGGTCGGCGCAACATGTCCCTTTCTTCGATGCTTCTCTATTAGTCGTCATCTCGGTAGTCACCTCCTTTCTAGCCTCTTTATCATCTTTCCCACCGTCAATCCATCGTTCCTTTGGTCTTCCCCTTCTCTTATAGCCATCGAAATTCATACTCAAAACTTTCCTCACGACATTTTCCTCATTCCTCTGCATCACATGCCCATACCATGACAACCGATTTCCGTACAAGTTCTCGGTCATCGGTGCCTCTTTCAGACTTTCTCTTATGTATTCATTTCTAATTCTATCCATTCGTGTAACACCACACATCCCTCTTAGCATTCTTATCTCAGCTGTATGCAATTGTCTTTCATTCATCCCTTTCCTTTGCCTTTCATAAAGAAGCTTACCAAAAACCATTTAACATACGGTATAAAAATGCCCAAATCACTACCATTTTCTTGAAATATGAAGCGACACTGTTGAATAAACAATTTACCTACGTAGAAACATAAAAATCCTTGAACTGTGTTGAACGTGAATTCTAAATTCGAAGTCCTATTTTGTATTGTCACATTTTCGACGCGGTTCTTCACTTATTGATCCCTACTTTAAGCTGTGCATTCATGAATGCGTCTTTAAGTACTCACATTTGTAACTGTCACCACGATTGGTCATCATACATTTTTTTGTCCAGTTCGTGTCACTCCTTTATACGGATTATAGGCTTTCGAACTTTACATAATTCATGTACTGATATGGATGGGTTTGTCATACGATTAATGTTCTCCTCGAGTTTTTCTTATGTAATTTTTATGCAAGGCCCTTCACTGACCTTAATTGAGTGCATCATATTAGGAGTTATTTTCGTAACTGTACAATGATGCATTGTGTATTTTTGTGATTGAATATTTTTATTACAATAACTTAACATCTCTTGTGGGCGAAATCGCTTAAGGTTTTAATAAACCCAACAATAGCAGCAAAGATAATTCTTTTAAATTATTTTTTGTGTAGTTTTAAATGATCTTCATTGTTCAACACTAAATGTCACGAAGATTTAAAATGGATTATATCCTAACAACGCTTACATTGTAGAACCCACATTTAACGCATGAGAATACGTTCCCGCCAAAAGGGCGGCCATTTTGTCGTATCCCAAATCCCTCTCCGTCGGTTCAAGCATGTGTGATCGTCTCAACGCAAGGGCTAGGAACAGTGATTGACAGCACACGCGTTGCCCCGGCTAATCTCTAGTGTCACAGCCTGCAGATTGCCGACACCAGAGCTCTGTGACACCGACCATCTTCACAAAACCTTCCCACCCCCTCCCACATCACTCAGAAACGTTAACTTCGGGCTAAATGACGTGTGTTACAGAGGTCATGCTAAATTTGTCATGCAAGAACCTCGTATCTTGTGCAAGTTTAAATAGATCTTGTTGGTCCTAATTTAGTGTACAGCTAACTGACCGATTCGTATGAGAAATCGATAATACTCACCTTCAATTTAATTCCGTTATTTATCACCAAATTACATATAAATAATTCCGGCAATTTGAATAATTATTTGAACTAATTAGTTTGCAATAGTGTCCAGTGTAGGTGCTGTAATCAAAAGGAGAGGAACTTTGAGTATGTAATATGAATCAAATTAATGTAGCTGTACATTATTTAAAAAAAACTGTTATTCCATTCGATTTTTGTCTTGATCAGTTCGGCGACAAACCTAGGCCATTCAAATTCAAATTCAAATTCAAAATATTTTATTTCACATAAACCAACAAGGGCACTTATGAAACGTCAGAAGCTAGATGCACGGTTCCAAATGGTCGTTTCCTATGGAGAAGAGCCGGCAAGAAACTCCACGGTTATTCTTTTAAAAATAAATTGGTTTTTACAAAGGATTTTTTTAAAATTACAGTGATAATAGGTATGAGAGGCTGTCCTCTCATACCTATTATCACTGTAATTTAAAAGTGTAGGCCTATCAAAAAGTGCCAGATACTTAGAAAAATAGGCATTAGGCCGTTTATCAACCACCACCGTCAACGGGACGTCAACGAGAACGAGATGACGGCGCCGAAGTAGTGATACATACCGTTACTATGACCGCGTGTCCACTGCACGTCCGTAACCCAAGCGCCGGGCTCCCGGCTCCCGAATTTTCGAGTACATACCTAGCTCGGCGCGACCGCTAGGACTCGACCCGACATTGTGACGGACCGAGAAATGTGCCGGCAATATAAAACACGTTTGATCTTGTCCACACACTGCCAACAAAACACTGACAACAAAAGTCAACGAAGTGCGACCACTTCGTTGACTTTTTGTTCTGTCTATCATAAGTTCATAACATACTGAACCTTCAAGTTCGGTCGCAGTAGACAAACGATCGCCGTCACCGGAACGTCACGTTCGGTTTGGTTCGAATAATCTGGTTTCTCGTTGACACCCCGTTGAAGTGGCGGTGGACAAACGGCCTTAGGCATCAATCGAGTTTCCTGGAATATGGCTACTAAGATGCTTATTTGATCTAGGTAGTCGGTCAAAATAGTTGACGCGATTAAATGGCGATATCTGTTCATTCCTTTAACAAGGATCAATCGATTATCATTTATTTGGACCTGATGATAAAACAATACTAAGCCGATCCTTGTGAGTAAGATTTTAGTATTTACTCTTTTAATAAAACTCTTGCATAGGTTTTGATTTATTTCCCATCAACAGATGGCGCAACGAATGGCTTAATATTTTAAGGGTTGCCAGTTGGAGTTCTCTGCCAACATTTACCGCTACTCTCCAAGAGATGGCGTTACTAATCACAATTTTGTTTCGGTCGTTGTTAATAAAATATCGATTTTGTGTTGTACCCACGTAAGTTAAATTAGAGATGATATTTGTAACATTCGTACTAGCTTATGATGATGTATAAACATAAGAAAAATTATAATTTTCTTAACCAACTTCCGTAGGTTGGAGCAGACGCGTGACCGATACAAAACTCTTTCATTCATACTTTTTTGTCCATCCAACCCAATTTAATTCTTATACCCGAGAATAATCGTCAAAGAAGCCGTTCGAACGAACTAAAGACGTTAGTGCAGTTGAAAAAAGTCGTTTACAGCTACGTTTATAGTGTTATGATGCGTTTATTATTATTATAGCCCTTTTTGTGGGAATTCTATCTACGTGAAGTGAAAATTGGGAAGTTTTTTCATTTTATCGCCGTTTCGAATGAATGTTATGTTATTTGGGATTTCACTGTTGCGTCAGTTTTGTAGTGAATTGAGAGTAGGAACTGTTATTACAGCACTTCCATTGTAATAATATAAAAATAAGATGGGAAAGTTAACGCCAAGGATTGACTTGAAGCTAACTCGTGTGAGTTGATCTATTTGCGGCCCGCGGTCTGATGCCGAAGAGCTTTTAAAAACAACTCAAGAGATTCTCACTAGGCGGCTAGGTCAAAACTCAAAAGTTTTATGCAAAGATCTATCTTCGTAGCATGACCTAGGATAGCGAGTGTGGGGATCTTCATTTACCTGATGGTTGATGTAACATTACATCGCATTAGCATTCTGGTTAAAGGATGTGACAATCTAATCTATCAAAAAACATGCCAACAAAACGCTTTTCGAATCTCCATTATAGGTTTTTCACATCCACAATAAAATTGTATTATCAATATAGAAAGCGAACACATATGGTAATGAGTTATCCATTCATGAAGCCTATTGTCACGGAAAATTGAAAAATAGTAGAGTACGCTTATATACGATTCATATATTCATAGAAACACGTGTACCTCACGCCGACGTGTGAACAGTAATATCTTAGTTTTATTTCCTCAAGAATCTACATACATCCTCTACTTTCTGGTACTTTCAGACTGATTCTTGAATGAGGATAATGTGAGGTGTAAGTTTAAAGAACTGGGGTGTTATAAATATTCAATTACAACGCTAAATACTGGGAACAAACTACATAATTAAAATCCCTTAGAGTTCCCACTTCAGTGAGATGAGTTTATTTACTTCTATATTTTCATAAAAGCAGACCGAGCGAAAGCACATTTAAAAGTAAATAATGATGAGCAGGTTTAATTAAAGCATAGCCCCAAGAATTGCCAAACTTAAGTGGCAATGGGCAGGGCGCATTGCTCGCAGAACAGATGGCCCATGGGGCCGAAATGTTCTGGAGTGGCGACCACGTACTGGAAGACGTAGCGTTGGAAGGCCTCCCACATGGTGGACTGGTGACCTTGTGAAGGCCACTGGAATCCTCTGGATGCGGGAAGCACAGAACTGGTCGAAGTAGCGGTACTTGGGGGATGCCTATGTCCAGCAGTGGACGTCTTTCGGCTGAAATGATGATGATGATGACATTTAAACACCACGCATGTAAATTCTGCTATTACATTTGTTGATTGTTTAATATAGGCCACAGAATTTGTAGCCACCCAAGAGTCAATGTCATCACGGTTACGCCCAAATCACTTGAGACCACCTACATGATCATTGTTGTCAACTTTATCCCCGTATGAGACAGGTTGATCGGTTGATGTGTCACCTTTAAATATTAAACTAACTACTTGTTTACAATTAATCCTGCCAGCATGCATAGGCGAAGCTTCATCAAACCTGATTAAGAATTAGGCAGATGTATACATCAAAATTTCGCCAGTTATTAATAATTCTTATACTACGAGAATATAACTTACTGATATTAACATGGATGCAGAAAGCAATATTATTCAGGCTTACTTAGATTGCTGTTTGTAGATTTCTTCATAAATAAGAAAACCTACTACAGACAATGCAGTGTGAGCGTTATTTAGAAGAAAAAGAGGGACACGTTGTTCTAGATGCAAAAAGAGAACTATTTGCTTGTGAAGATTATTTTATTCTAGTACTTACATAACTTTCTATATCAGCATTAGTTATGAGATCTAAAATGAAATAGGTCAGGGATTCCGCAGCTGGCATCGAGATTGCACAGTTTTGACATACTGTCCAAGATGTTAACGCACTAAATTAGAACAAGAATAATATTCCAACATATATTAATTTATCATGTTTCTAAAATGATTTCAGTGAAAAAATAAAGCATGTGAAATAAAACAGCTGTCAATGATTCCACAGGAGAAGTAGAATCATCAGAGGATGATTGTTTGTAATTGCGTAAACTGGTGTCTTACGTTAATTGTCTCATCCATCAATCTATTTTGGGTTTTGTTCATTTATAATTTTGTAAATGCGGGTGGTTATAGTTTCCCCAACTCCATGTCTATCAATGCAATCGTCAATGCGTCTGATAAAGTACAAATCTTTGAACAAAATATTGCTACTGTATGTCGTTTAGAGCTAATCCAATTCACTCCTTGAACTTGGAATTCCAGCTCCTGTGAAAGGAAACAAAAACAATTTATGCTCCCAAATTATTGGCCCCTACAAATGTGTTCAATAGACATTTAATTAGTCAACGATTTATCTGTAAAGCTCCTAATACTAATGAATCCAAGATGGCGGGTAATCCTACTTGGTGATAATTAAAGCCCTGGAGACGATCGGGAATTCTACGAACTAGTGGAAATTATCGCACACAGACAGCGGTAATAAACTGAAGTTTGAACAACATATGTTCAGTGATAATTAATTGAAAGACGTACCAAATTTCAGAAGCTTAAGATGCAAGGAAGAACGGAAGAACTTTGAAACAATAAAATAGATTATATTAAACCTTTATTGCAAAAGCAATTAAGTAATTTCGAATAGGAAAATATGTAGATACCAAAATAGTTCCAAAAAGTCTAAAAATAGTAAAGGTCTAGGAAAAGCTTATTGGGAGCAAAACCATAACAGTTCAAGGATTTTGAACTCCCGACCTTTACCGCTTCGTATTCATGCAGATTGTTCAATGAAGGTAAAATAATGTATCATCTATTATATCTCGCGTAGCTTAAACTTAAATATGGGAAAGGAGATTAATGTGATATTGGCCGACAATGGGTTATTGACTTTAACCGTAGCGTTTTAAGGAATGGCTATGTACTGCTTCAAACTATGTCTAGACAGTTTCATTAGAAAAATAAGAAAGTTCTTACCAGTATAAAAAAACTTAAATCAACTAAAATCGATCTCCCTTAAAACCAATTTGTTTTAAGTTTACGATTGCGGCTGAAGCATCAAACAATGAGCGAAAGTATTGTGTTTTTACGGCATTTTAACTTTGATCGTTTACTAACATAACGCTTTTATTGGCCACCATAAAAATTCTGTATCTTTTTTATTTCCACCGCATCGAATTTCTACGGGGCAACGGGGATACACCATAATATCATCGAATGAAATCATTTGTTCTCCTAAATAGCTTTTTAATAGCACTTGCACTAAATAAATGACTATTGACTCTTGGCAAATGTTCCATCAGGCAGGAGTTTCGGCGGTGATACGACAATTATTGAAAACAGGAAACAATTAATAACAAATCTGATACTCTCTGGTTTTGACTTTAGGCAAAATCCAGGTTGAGAGGGTACGGCCTGCATGTACTTGAACATATGAACTTGAAAATTTGCCAATTATTTTGAGTTGCAAGTGCCAAAGTACAAGCCATAGTAAAAACCTTTCTCCTAACTGTGTTCCAGTGAATAAGTAAAATAATAACTACAGTTACAAATAGACAAAATAGGGTATCGTCAAGGCATAATGGTTTCCTAGACCAATGGGACGATAATAAGCCCTTTCTATACCATAGGCAATGATTACGATGCACTAAATACACAGTATTGGCCCCACGAACCGTCCGTAATTATCATTGGGAAGAACTTTTGTGGTAATAGCAGGCAATTAGGGTGCAATGTTTTTGTTTCTGATGACATTGTGTTTTCTGGGAAGTTTGTTGTTTGTACAACACACGTGGGAGTCCCGGCTGTGTTGTCTTCGCCTGTCGTTTGGATGCATACGACGACCCCGCGTTAAATTAACCGGAAACTTAAGGGAAATAGTTGAGATTCGGTTCAGGTACGCCGTCCGAAGTTTTACATGCCGAGGGAATACGATTGTGTATCGTTAAATGTATAGTTCTTTGCCATCATTGTTGTTATTTAATACGGTTTGATGATTCAACAAGGTTTAATTTAGTTTCCTCGAATTTTGACGGGACAACTAAAAAACTTTAAAATAATTATGAAGTTCTAAGCTTTAGTTGAGCAAAATTATATTTGTTATATAAATATTAAATGCCCTAATTATTTGCTTTGATGAGAAAACTGTATTCAGTCGTAAAGTTGCCGACGTCGAGTTGTTTATTTATACTTGATACTAAGCCCTTTTTATACACAAACAACATTTACATTTAAATATTTTGATGAAGGTAGTTCGAAGTTATCAACGTTGTGTAATGGAAGCTATTAAACCAATATTATGACATTTATATCTGAGGATCGTATTATAGATGTTGTAAACTCGTAAGAGGTTGCGCAGGTAATTAAGATCGAAGTTGCAACATCAAAATATTATGTAATAATATGCGTCAATTTTGGAAAAACACTTTGTCTATTATTAACATAGAAATTCAAAATGCTGAAACAAGTGAATCACACAGTCATAAACATAAAACGTATCCTCAATAACAATAATGAACTAAAAAAACTAACCCTATCACCGGTAGCGAACAATGTAATCGATAAAGATGCATCCAATTTAAAACAGGAAAGAAAACAACAAAAGCCGGATGATGATGCAGTTTTACACGCGACACATTCGAACAAAAACCTGTCCCGTGGAGATCACAAAACGAAAACAAAATAAGAATAAGAATAGAAGAGATGTAAATTACGTAAAAACTGAATACAAACGGGCGGGTCCAACTATCTTTTGATAGTATAATGGGGACGTTCGTTCGTGCCGCGGATGAAGTTGAACGGATCGCGCGGGTGGTCCAGTGCGGTTGGACTATTTAAATATTACTTTTTTATTATTTGCCAGCACTATTTGGTGATTTATGTTGGTTTAACACGAAGGTGTTTGGGTAACATAAGTGTGATTTGTTTGCTCTTTATTGGCTATCGATTTCACAATGCCCAAAAAGAGAAATATATCTTAATTTTTTTGTAGTTTCGGATGAGTTATTGCCGTAAATACGCTGAACCTGTTTACTTTGAGATTTTATTAAAGTAGATGATGAACGAGTTATTGATAGCTATAAACATTACAATTGGTAATAAAGTAGAATTTAATTCAAGATAAAAACTATCCTTCAGGTTTAGGTTCTCTTTACCGTTAAACAAGACGAGAATCACACAAAAATTGAACAAGTTAATAAAACACAGTAAGAATTCCTTCGTCCAACATGAGCACATAGTTCATGCAAAACTGATTAATATGAACTTTCTTGTAACTATTGACCAGCTTAATTATGTTTATATATACTTTACTGATAAACATATACTAAATTGACAAACATATATGTTTATAAGAACAAGTTAAGTGATTGGAGGAAAACTCTTTGCTAGGGGTTTCACGTTAGCTATGCTGACATTTTATGTTAGATGTTTTTGAATCGGTCTTTTTATTTGTTTAGACCTTCATCGTGCTACCATTATAGCCACGAAAATAAACAAACAAGTCAAGTAATGCAATGTTAGTTCACTTACTTATAATAATGTCAATATGATATAGCTTCTGTTCAATCTGAAAGTAATTGACCATGATAAAAGTGTTCTCATAAGTCTCCATAAACATCATTATGTCGTGCATCAAGCAATTCTTTCATTAAATCAATTACTGTCCAAGCATTCCTCAAATCATTTCCAATGATTTCACAACAAGCCATCCTGTTTGTTCCATCGTTTGCCCTTTCGTCTTAATTGGACAAATCATTACCAATTTAACTGGGACTTCGTGTTCGTGCTCATATCTTAACAAAATAAAGCTGTTGACTCAACGGTCGTTAGTAGTTATCTTGTTGGATTTAATATATTCTCAAAGTTCGTCCTTTTCGGTTAAATGTTTAAGTGCACTCTGTTCTGTTACAGCTAGTTCATCTACGATAAGAATGACTATGCTTCCGTTTTATCTATCAGTCTTCGAAATTAGGCGCAACTTTTTAGTTTTTCTGATATTTCAAGAATTCAATAGGATTTACTCAGAAACGTTCACATCATTGCGGACTTTGGCAAATTCTAGAGATTTTCTTAATTTTTGTTTATTAGTTATTTATGAATATTCAATAGATTGTTTTACACAGGTTGTATTATTTCACTCAAATCCATTGTAGGATCTTTCACTTGTTATATTGCAATATTTGTTTTCATTTAGCAAACTGGTAATACTTGTTTGTTTATATTATTAATTATAAAATTGAATCAGAACTTCCCTTTCAGCAATATTAAATTACGAAATTTCTAAAACATCAAAAACTCTTGTAAGTTAAGGATTACTTTGAACTTGCAGTTTAACTAAATAATAAACGAAACTCATCTCAAATTTAATTAACAACTCTCTGGAAAGCCCAGCTATTATAATCACAAAGTTTAAATTTAATGTTTACATTATGCAAACCTAATTCCCTACCCACGCGAGAAATTGAAAGAGAATCTTAATATGAAATGAATTTATAACATTTTAATAATTACGTGACCCAAGTCACCGCATAGCCGCTGAAAATGCTGAAATGCCGCAACGCACGTCCCATTACACGCGAATAAAGCCAACGCTAACCGCAGCCCGAACGAGGCAATTTACGAATTTCCGCCCAATTCAGCATTAACAAGAACCAAACATAACCAAAACACAAACTTACGTTGATCGAAGAAGCAGCGGTCCAAACCATTCATAACGTTGTAAACAACCTCATAGTGCACTCAAAACACCAATTTTATGCGTTTACGTTCACAGCTTGCACTAGTGACGTCTCACTCAAAACAAATCACAACGTATTCGTTCCCACTACGGTTAACACAACGTCGGGGCGGGTTCGGTCTAGGGTAAGTTTATAGGACGTGTTGCCCATGCGGCGGTCGGCGCGCGACTGGTGTGCGCGGCGCAAGGAGCGAGGGGCGCGGGGTCGGGGGGCGGAGCGGGAGGGGGTGCGTGCGTTCGGAATTCACTTCCCACGTGCTAGCCACCCGTCCTTTTCTTGCGGGACGGGTTAGCTTTTTAAAAGCGGCGAAGCAGGGCCCGTCGACGCATCGATACGGCCGGAGGCGACGTTTAGCTGTAACCTTGTTTATATGCACTGCAGCTAATAATAACGCGAATAGCACTCGAAGTGAGCGTTTGTTGTTATTTTTTTTTATATGAGCTAAGTAACATTGTGCGTTAGTTGAGAGTTGAGTGGCCAGTTGAGTTTGTTTATTCGAGTTTCCGATACTCTCGTTCCGTTTTCGTGTTTCCTGTTTGGTGTTGAATGAGTGTTGTTATTGTTTTTTATTCGATTATATTGTTGTTCTTTTTCAGTCTCGAATTAACTTTTACTTTTTTATCTCTTTTTGTTAATGAAGCATTGCTGTACATATTTTAATGGGTTACTTGGCATGCCTGTCATGTTAATGTTTTTTAAACGGAATTTTGAGATTATTTCTACCATAAAAGTATGTAGAGCGGTTAACAAGAATGGTATCATGCTCTAAGAATTCTTAGATAAGCTGCAAGTTGGGACAAAAAAATGTAGTAAATATCGGTTGAAAATATTAGGGTTCTGTATCAATCTATTATTAAGGACTATGATTTATTAATTTTGGACAGTTATCATGTAAAATACCTGTATTCAAAAGATTTTTGAACTCAGTGTCTAATTTCAGTAGCAGATCTATCTGCATGTCCGTAATTGTTTTTAAACGCATTTTTTAAATAATTAGGTATGTACCTAACTTCTTCTTCCACAGATTTAATTAAATAACGTTTTATCAACACATTTTTTTTGACAGTCACCGCTTTCAAAAAATGTTTAATCAACGAGCTACTGACGGATTGCCTACAAGAACCGACCCATTTCCAGTAAACATCACGCGTGGGCAGCAGCTGATAAATTTCACCTTTTTTAAATTCCAAGATCAGCATTAAGATTTGAGGAACCCTAAAAATAGTTAATGCATTTCTTAGAGCTGTTCTGGTGGGCTGCCACACTCCTTATCGACTTGTCATTCAACAAGGGTTTTTAGTTTTTTTACTACTATTTAGTCCAGTGATGAAAGGGGCAACTGACGGGTTGAAGACAAAATGTGTGATGGATTTCGGTTGTGCATTACGCATGCATAACGCATGTTAATGAAAACGTGACGTATTCTTGTCGTGATAAAAAAATAAGTGCACTTCGTATAGAGATGTTGAAGTGTTTGTTCGTTTGTTTAACTGAAGGTTTCAACGGGCCGTTAATAGTAAACGTGTGAGCGTCAATCAAAGCTCGTTTAGAATGGTTGAGCTTTTCCAAATCTGTTATTTATTAAAAATTTATCAAATACTTAATATATATTTAGTCTGTCTTTTTGTTTTCGTCTGGTTAGTGACTAACATGGTGTTAGAGTTTTAAAGCCGCCCATTAGGCCTCTGACTTGACTTCACATACCGTCGAGAAAGACATGACGATTTCCTCACAATGTTTCCTTCCCCGTTTTTGAAGCATGTGATAATTTTAAAATACGCACATGAATGATCTAGTATTATAATAGTCTCTGTGATAATCTGAAATAAAGATTGGTTTTTATTATTTGATAATTATGTTAGTCCCCCCTTTTGTTCGAACGTTTCGTTTGTGTAGAATCGGATGGAGGGAGACATAAGTAAACTGCCAGTGAAAAATGATCTAAGGCTAAAATACACTCTACTCCACTTTTATAAGTTGCGTCCCAAACTTATGTACTTAGTACTTAATTTGATTTAGAAAATGATTTAATTTTACTGAGGTAAGACACAAAGTAGGTAATCAGAAACTAGCCTCTCATTTCTATTACAAATGGAAAAAAAAAACCCAAAATAAAATATAGCGGTAGGTAAAATAATAGTTTTAACGACGCAGATATAACTTCGATTTCTATTCTGCTTAGTAATTAGATTAGGTAAAAGAAAAAATACAGCATAAAACATGAAACTTGCATAAAAATACAAAAGTAAGTACCAACTTTTTCCATAAACAAAGCACCCAGTAAAAAGATACAACAGCTGATACAAAAGTTAAAAACTAAAGTTTTGATTTAAAAGCAAACAAAAATTTTCATTTAGTTGAGTATTTAAAATTGAAAACTTATCTATTATAATAGATATTACGATTAAAATGAATGATTTTCAATGAAATTTTTGGTGGGCGAAAGAAAAACATCATTTGAATTACTGATGAAATGGATAACGTTTTAAAACTTTTATTATAATTTAGACGTTCATAAAATACAACCACCAAAATTACAATGGGTATCGTGTTACCCAGTACTTAACTGGGTTGTGGAGGTCTGATGCGGTCGCTCCATGTAAAGTACTAGTATTCAGCTGCATTCGAGATTAGATTTTAAGCCGACCCCAACATATTTAGGAAAAGGCTTGGCAGATTGATAAAAGTTGGCTGTAATATGATTAAAAGTTACATAAAGGTATCTAGACTAGAGTAGACAAGTATTAGTCTACTCTCAGTATTAGTCTCAGCTTTTTATGTCATGATGAACTGTCACTAGATTGCGGCTAATGCAAGGAGCCCTAAATTCATAATCATAGAAATAGTAGTGATTCGGTCTATGGCTGGCTTCCTACCTGAGCAGTGCGAGGAAGCAGCATTGTATCAATTTGAAGCATTTTGAACATGGAAGCAATCTTATTGGTGGATTTTGCTTTGCTCAACGCTCCGCTTTCTTTCACAGGTATGCTAAGCCATCCTCAGAGTTTAAGATCTTCACAAAAATATAGAAGAATCTAATAAAAGGTAAACTTTAAAAAAATTAGATTTCCAGTAATTGAAGAATCGAGAAGAGTGATGTTATGCCGCATCTGCGCCAATTTGTCAAAGCAATGCGTGTCGATGCTTCGTATGTTTTGCTCACTAAAAAGTTATCGTGCTAATGCGGTGGTCACATTAGCGGCTACGCCACGTTTAATATGTACCGCTACCCGGGCCATCAGTGCTAATCAGCCCGAACTATCGCGACGATAGCCGTGATTAGTCACATCTGCGTGTATCGTATCACTATGCGAAGCTTCGTTTTGATACACGCAGATGCGGCCGTAGAATATGACAGGCGATACAAAGCTAGAAACATCTCTGATATTACTCTGTTTCAGTCTATTAGGCAGGAGATACACAGCTAGAACCATCTCTGATATTAGTCTGTTTCAGTCTGTTAGGCAGGCGATATACAACTAGAACCATCTCTGATATTAGTCCGTTTCAATCTATTAGGCAGAAGATACACAGCTAGAACCATCTCTGATATTAGTTTGTTTCAGTCTATTAGGCAGGCGATAAACAGCTAGAACCATCTCTGATATTAGTCTGTTTCAGTCTATTAGGCAAGAGATACACAGCTAGAACCATCTCTGATATTAGTCTGTTTCAGTCTGTTAGGCAGGCGATACACAACTAGAACCATTTCTGATATTAGTCTGTTTCAGTCTATTAGGCAGGAGATGCAAAGCTAGAACCATCTCTGATATTAGTCTGTTTCAGTCTATTAGGCTTAAGATACAAAGCTAGAACCATCTCTGATATTAGTCTGTTTCAGTCTATTAGGCAGGAGATTCACAGCTAGAACCATCTCTGATATTTAGTCTGTTTCAGTTTAACTTCAAACTCAACTAAAAACAGCCTACTATTATCCCTTTAATCATTAGGCGCGAATGTCCTTTTAGTGTTTATTTATTCTAATAAACGGAGTGGTAATGTATTTTCCACTCAACGAGTAATCCTAATGGCTGCCTCGATTGTACCCACGCGTGGTTTTAATTGAATCAAGTTTATGGAACTGGTGAACATATTATATTGTCATTCCTGTTTCTGTGGGGAATTGTAGCATTCCAAGCTGTGCTAATAGAGTTATATAAGTTGGTTTAAAGATCACTGTTAAAGGAATCTAAGCAATTTTGGCTCTAAATGAGGAAATTCTGTAAATTTTTTCTTTGATTTTGAATCTGCAAGACCAAAATGATAGCTGCGATCGACCTTTTTTTTAATAACACTATATATAATAAATATAACAAAAATAATAAATAAAATATAATATTTTATGTAATTAATTATTAATTTATCTCTTTTGTTATGTTTTTTTGTGGTGTACAATAACGTATACATATATAAATGAATAAATAATAATACAGAGACAACACGACACGTTGACCAGCTAAAAACAATATGGGTGAATATTTAAAAGCTAAAAATAGGATCTGTTATTCTCCTAATAAAATTATTCAGGTCTGAAAAATAATATTTTACAGTAAAATATTATTTCTCGTATTTTGAATTACATTGTGGAAATTTTTATTTACAACGTATGATTTTAGGAATTCTAGGAATTGTGATCAGAGTTTATTAAAATATAATCCTAGGACATACATCATACAGATAAATGTATGAAATGAGAAATTATAACAATTATTTCAGCCAACTAATCTGAGCAGATAGCATGAGTTATGATGACAGCGTGTTAGTTGAATTTATTAGCTTTATAAAAACTGGGTGCTAGTAAGTTTGAATCCGAACAGTCAATCTAATGTTTCACGGTACTAGTTTCATAATCTAAACCCCGCTTTATGTAAAAAAAAAACAACTTTTTCGTCGGGAAAAATGAATCAACATTGGATAGTTATGAATCCTTGCGATTCACAGGAATTATTATTTATTATCCCTGTCATTAGCTGAACGTTAGAACTTAACACAAGTCACCGCTTTGCTCTTATTTCATCTCAGTAAGTATCGTCGAGTAATAATGACTTCGAAACATTTATTGCCCACACGTAATGCACAAGTCCATCTATTAATAAAATAACTTGCTAGCACTTAGCCGGTACTAACAAGGCAGTAAGTAACCGATTATACGGCGTGATATTTTTAGTTAAAATTATTATGCTTTTAAAATATGCTGCATTATTTCTGGAAGGTGTTCCTCTTGACTAGGTATTGAGAGCTCTTTTTACGAGACTGATTTACTACTTTGAAAATTGGATTAATTATTTAACAGCCTGTATTTTTAAAAGAGTAGACTTACATAAATGCAGTGAGCGACAGGCTCGTGGCTAAGTATAAACAGCCGTACAGATCCACCGATTAGATTAAGGTACGCTTGCCGTGGTTGGTCCGTGGATGGGTTACCATCTTTACGTACCAAGAGCAAGACCCCCGTGCCTCGGAAAGCACGGTAAGCCGTTGGTCCCGGCTGTCTTTTGTAGATCTTTGACAGTTGCTACGGGTCGTCAGAAGCCCGAAAGTCTGACCAAGGAGTATCGTGTTATCCAGTAACTGGGTTGTGGAGGTCAGATACTCGATGTAAAATACTGGTGTTTAGCTGAATCCGGTTAGACTAGAAGCTTAAGGGCTGATTTCACCAACGAAACTGAACGCAATCAGAATTTCTATAACACGTTCAAGAGCTGTCAGTGTCAATATTGTGATGGAATATTGTACACTGACAGCTCTTGAACGCGTTTAGATGTGCTGAACGCGTTCAATTTCATTGGTGAAATCCGCACTTAGACTAGAAGCCAAATAAGTGTTTCTAGTCATATTTCTTTCACCAACAAAACGATACGATAGTAAAATTTATATATTATCTTTCGTTCAAGAATTAATAAGACCATAATGACTACCAATATGGGAAGGTTCAATAAAACATATTTTTATTTTCCTCACACATGGCTGCCTCACAAAAATAAGACGTAAGTTTTTCAGTTCAAAATCCATCAAATACGATCGAATGATTTTCGCAAACAGCGTTCACCCTAACTATCGCACGTTACAATGCGAACGATACATCATATACGTCACGATACAATGTATAGTGTATTTATCACAATTTGTAGCCTAATGCGCCGTATCGTCGCTGACAAAGGGACTGCCCTGCACACTAGACCGTGGCGGACGATCAATACAAATGACGTATCGATCGAACCGTTATTTTAGGCGCCAAAGATGACATAATTATAACGAAAGAGAGCGTTTTAGTTCGAGATTTGAAAAATGTTCTGAAACAATTTTTTTTTCATCTTGTTTGCAGAATAAACCACGTTCCTATGATGTTTTAAATTAAATAATTATTTTCATGAAATGTATTAAATAAAGTTGCCCATTTCGATTTTATTCGAATTAGTTTGAATGTTTTCACAAAATTAAATTAAACATAGAAAATCAGAAAAATTCTTGTAGTGCACATGAAAGTATAAAAAGTTCTGCATTATTAACACCTAAGAGGTTCCTTTTGCAAAATATCGCAATAAAATAAATACTACCTTCATTTACTTCTGTATAAAAATGCAGCTAGTACAGAATGTTGTTCACATTTAAAATAAAAGTGAGAGCTTGCAACACTACTTTTTTCTTTATTTTTTAAAGTTGCCATTGACATACACTTGTCAGTTTATTGTAGTTTAGTCATAACATAGCACATTGCAGCTCGCTGAAGCGTTGTCTTTTCTTTGAAGAGCTTTCGCACATCACACACTTTGTAAGAAAGTATCAATATTAGTCTTTTTTTATTTAAAACATGCAATAGATTTTTTCTTGGTCTTTTTTCCTTCAGAAGTAAACAATTGTTTTATATTTAAAGGACCATGCCCAAAGCAGTATACATGCATACCCTAACCAAAACAATCATTACCACCGGGGTTGCGGATAAGTCCTAAGGGGAAACCGTGGCCCTGGTCTAGGTAAGGGAAGGAACACGGGTGGGTTTTAGTCAGTAAAAGTCTGACACGCCCTTCCGCTCCGCCCAGAGCGGGAGAAGTCATTGGATGATTTCCCACCCAAAAAAAAAAAAAAAAAAAAAAAAACCAAAACAATCATGTCCAAAAGTTACACATAGTGCATTTAAAAGCACATGAGACCTAGATTTTGAAACAATTACAATATTTTAATTTAATGGTAATGTTTTTGTATATTTGTTATCAAAAAAAAATACTTATCCTGCCAAACGGCTCATTCGATAGACTTTAAAAAACGATTGATTGCTAATCATTTTCTGTCAGGCGTTTTTATAAACAATTAGTTCAATATCGAATTTCAATTTAAATAAGAATTGGTGTACATAATCTAGTAGTGCTTGACTAGATTTAGCAACATAAATAACGAAATGCTGTGGCACAACTCGTCACTATGTCCGGCAGCAGCTGGAGCCAGCTTAAAATGTACCAAGACTGTGGTGAGAACGATGTACTTACCCATATTTCTAAAACCTGAGAATTGGGCAGTCTTTCCATCAAGTATATGCGAGGTCACTAAGCGGAGAATCTAGGCTTCCAAACTATGTGTAGGTACTTCGTTTAATTTAACCCTTTTCGAGCAGAATTAAACCATACTAGGCTATGAAAATCAAATAATCCTATTGGATCGATCGCTAAGCTGCTTAGCACATCTCTGGTGAAAAGGATGCTTTAGGATAGGTAGTTATAAATATCAGGAGTGGGCCTACCAGATGCTTATAACTTATGGGAGTATTCCACATACTAATAAAGCAGATCATACAGTGTAGAGGAAAATAAAACAAATCACAAAGAACGTAGGTACCCCTTTTTTATTGAATGTTAAGGCATTTATTTCAAAACTTTAATAAATATAAGCCAAGGCAGTGAAGAGATAGCCAGTCCCAACAACCTAGTCCCACCACCATTTAGCTTAACCACTTTGAAGGGAACTGAATTCTTTTCAACTCGTCATGTTGTTTTGTCCTCTCTCAAGATGCTTTGCAGTAGCACGGATAATTCACTGATTGCACGGCCTTAAATACGTTCCACGCGCAAAACACATTTGTAGTACCAAAACATTGATGCATGATTTCAATCAACTCAGCACTGCAACATCGTATTTCACCTATAAACTGACACGTATCGTAAGTCCAGTAGAAAAACCAAAATCGACAATGAGATATCGCTTTCAAGAATATGTATAGCGAGCTAAAATGTGCAAAAAACGGACGGGTAAGTGTTAAATAAACAATAAATTAACAAACAAACAATAACACACGTACAGAGCACCAGTTTGAATGTAACAGTAGGTTTCTATGGCGACGAGTGACAAGCGAGTGAATGTGAGAGAGTGACACCTACAATCAGTGTTTCCAGATAGTTGTATTTTTTTACCCAAAACTTTTTGAAGAATCTGCTTCGGATAAAAGACTATTTGCACCAACCTACCTACTATTTATTATCTACCTACAAAAGAACTTATAAATCAAAATATATTATAATTAATCAAATATCTTGGTAACATCATTCACATTCAAACAATATAAAATACATCCTATAAAGAATAAGTCCTCTGCCAGTGCTGTGCACTTCTGTAAGTGACGAATTCACAATACCTAACTAAAACTGTATGTGATTCTTGTATGTTACTTGTGGATAATAGGGTGGCCTCCATGGTTATCTCCTGTACCTCAAAAATAAGGAATTCTCCTACCACTCATCTGATCACATTGGCCGAATGAACTGAATGAACAGAATGAACTGTAATCTTTCATTTATCGTCGCCATTAAACCGAAAATGTAACCGGAACTACAAATAATATTTATTTTTATTCAATCTTAAAAAATACCTTTGATTGACTCTAGACTATTATCAAAAATCTAGTTTGAATAAATGAAGGATACTTAAAAATATGAATTCGCTGGACATGGTTAGGGCATATCTTGTCATGGTCTTTTAATGTTAGCGTTTTTAAGCAAACCCATAGGAAAATTTTGTCTGGAATGAATACGAAAGTAGCCAAGCGTAGCAACACTTTGATACCGGCCGTCGTCTAACAAAATATCAACAGCTCAGACAAGAGGGCACCAGTGTGAATTGACATTCAAAATTCGTTAATTACCCTTTACAGTGCCGCGTGCATCCTTTATTTCATCAGCTCACAGATAAAGAACAATAGCAAAACGTTACAGAAACGCGCGTCACACATCGTCAGGCGTAACCCCACACATTAGTGCAATAAACTTGACAATAACTTAATTCTGAGCAATGAAGGGCGATTCCCCCGTGGTTCCTTACAACTCCGTTAGGGATGACAATAGTTCGTAGCCGAGTTGAATTTAATTAGAATTATCGATCGGCCGCTTTTCAGTCCTAAACTAACAATTAGGTGAAGGTATATATCTGTTCGTCGGCTGAAATATTTGTGGGTTAATCTAAAGTTAAAACTCAATGTATTTACATTGTTAAATAGGATAGTGTAGTGCTACCCGATTGTGGTGAGGTTGTGTAACTAAGTCTCGGTAAACTAAAAAGTAAACGGACTGAAGTGAAGCTCTTTGGTAATAATTACGAATGAACCTTTCTCGTACCTAAATGTATAACCTAAGTATACACAGTTAAGTAAGCTACATGTGTCTGAAAATAAAAATATAAACCCTGGAACATAATTTACTCAGAAGCCAAAAAAGTAATTTCCGACCATATTCCAGAAATTAAATTCAGATTTCGTGTGAATGTTACCTAACAACATTTACTTCAATAAATCTAAAAATGTGAGCGTTAGGTAAATAAAGTTATGTGAGGATTTTTACTCCCGGTATAACGTTTTAATATAATCTTGTTTATTAATAGAGGTGTAAAATTATCAACCCATGTCTAAAGAAAAAGGTCAAGTGGCTGCAAAAATGTTTAGGTAAACAACGATGTATTTACAAGTTTTCTTCATACTTCTAATGATATTATCAACCGTATTATTATTGTCACGATGATTTGTGGAAACACGACTTTATTATTAATCCTACAAAGATCAATAGAACAGAAAAATAATCCAGATTTTTCCATACAAATGTTACACGATCTATGAAACTAGGTTTCCGGACTAAACATTTTTCGATATGGCAAGACCCAATTCGTTTTCAATCTAATAGCGAGATTAAAAGCCCAAATCTCTTCTAGATTAATGAATCATTGAACTAAGATCAGAATTATACTGTTGCGGTCTGTGAGTTGGAACAAGGACACTATATTCATTCATGAATTCATTTGGCAGTAGTCCAAATAACAATGAATGAATTTAGACATGTTGTCAACGGCGCTGTGGAAGACTCGAAGACGGACGGAGATTGTAGCTTGGAATAAATAAAATTATTGTAATTGCAGGGTC
Organism: Conistra vaccinii; assembly: GCA_948150665.1. Lineage (NCBI taxonomy): Eukaryota > Metazoa > Arthropoda > Insecta > Lepidoptera > Noctuidae > Conistra > Conistra vaccinii. The sequence goes on from OX411324.1 coordinate 5,325,001, forward strand.
CTCATTTAATTAGAGTTTGGTTACAATATAGGTAAGGCCATCAAAATAGATGGACAAACTTTTAGGAATCATTCGGACCACCAAAATAAGGACAATGGTAAAAAATAATAATAAGAAAAATGCATTAGATACTTTACAAGAACAAAAATCTGCTAAAATACACTAAAAATATTGGCTAACAATGCCATTTATTATTTTAGGTCAAAATAAAATCACTTTATTATTGCTTGGATATCTTTGGTTAGACGTACTGAACGATGTGTTAAAATTTGTCCATGTATTTTAATGCGACCTTATACCTATATGGCTGATTACATGTCACAATTTATGTTGTCTTATTCCAATTAGTAAAATGATGTCTAGAAAATATTCTAGCTCAGGGGCTGCCCTTCTCTAAACCATATAGCATAATTGGCCTGTAATGTTCCCACTGCTGGGACACAGCCCTCCTCTCTTCGAGTGGCAGTGGGCTGTGATCGGCCGCGTGCGTGTTGGTATAATTATGTCAATTGTCTTTGAAATTTTGGTTCTAGGACTTGCACGTTTCCCCACGATGTTTTCCTTCACAAAGTAAAGTGCCTGCTTGGGTTCAAACCCACGACCTACCACTCGTAAGTTGGGGGCCACTACCACAGGATCACCACAGCTCAACCATTATACCTACCAGAAAATTTACATTCTTGCTGCAGAATAAAAAAATCCTTAGAAGCGTAAAATAGTCTTCCTATACATGTGGACCTTTTCATGTTTGCAATTAGGTACAACAACGATAAAAATATTATAAAACCCTCAACCAGCATTGTAACACATTAAAATTTAAAATATGAACACAGAGACAAGCTAAGCTTTACGCTGCGATTTAGCAAAGAGAATTAATTAAATTATATTTTTTTGTTTTCTTTTTTCGCATGGCAACCAGCTAGCATTCATTTTTGCTCACAACACCGGGCGAGGCGGACGTCACATGCAAATGTTACCGTGAAAAATATATAAGAAAATGCAACATCAAATTTCATTTCCTTCACCGGATTTTATTATACATTCTCGATGTGTTCGTGACGCAACGTTGATTGTATAGTCGGTCGTAAAATTCGAACTTTAAATTTTGTTGTGAAAATGCTTTCTAAGTTCTAGAGCGAGGGGTGACATTCTTTTATTTATACAATACGCGGCAGTTACGATTGAACGTTATTGAATTTAGTACTTTAAATCGTTTTGAGGTTAGTACACTTGCGATTGTGTTACAAAATTTAATCCGACGAGGTTAGATTAAATATTTAGGCTATTTTAAGCACAATTTTATATGGTTATGCATTTTAGTTTGACGTAGGAATAAAGCTCCTATGTAAAAGTCTTGTACTCACGGGAACTGGAGTGGTGTGCAAGTTACCTGTGAACAAAAACAAAAGTTCATTAGTATGTTACATTTTAGATTTCTCAAATAGTGTAATAGTGAATCTATCTAATCTAATTTATGATCAAAATGTCTCGGTACGAATCTATTATCTACTAATCTGATAAATACAAAAATGTCTTAAGTAAATAAAATATATATTGCAAAATTATTATCCTTATACTCTAAATAAATTAAATATGTAGTTTAAATTAAAATCAATTTAACTGGAAGATTAAATAAAATTGATGATTTTGAACTATTTACATCATCAATGGCTGCCTGATATTTTCACTATTGTTCTAAACAAATATTTCCAAATGTAAATAAAGCGTTTACAGTTACACAGACTATTGACAAGACTGTAATGGCTACTACACACAGTGCCGCGCGGCATGTGTATAGCATGGCGGTGGCCCAACCGGGAATTGTAGACGACTCTGCCAATAGTTTTACTTTACGAAGTGTATAGAGTGCCGCGAGTTTCTTGTGGCACTCTAGTGTCACTGCCTCGGCCCGGCTAGGGTGCCGTGAGCGTTGCATTGTCACTGTCACTTGGTATTTAGGTTAGGTTAGAACTGTGACCACACAACGCACGAGCCGAGCGAGCCTAGCGAGCGGTGCCGCGGTAGCGGCCGGCGAAGTGCCAGGGTCCGTTTAGGCACAAGAGAATGTAATGTTTTGGGAATGTGGTGTTTTACAGCGATCTAACCTCGACAATCAAACAAAATACCAAGTGACGTGACTTAGTGACAGTGACAATGACAATCCAATGCTTGCGGCACTTGAGCCGGGCCGAGGTGGTGTTACTAGGGTGCCTGAAGTGGCACTTTATCCGATAGGGATAGAGTGCCAATGGTGGCACTCTATACACTGCCTTTACTTTATGGCAATCGTGTGTGAAGCATTTTAGTCCCTATCATCATCAAAGCATGAACGTGGAATTGTCTGTTTGGATCTAGGAGCACTAAGATGCTGCTAACATTGTTGTCATAATTCTTATTAGCAATTTTTTTTCTCAAAACAAAAGTAATAGGAACCAAAAGTTACTTCCTTGCAATTATACGAGCTGATGTCAATACGAATTTTCAGTCACGAATAGTAACTACATACATGCATATTATTTTTCTGCAGTACCTATCGTAACTTTTTCCCTCAGCACAATGGTGATACTGCTTTACCACTGCATTCCAAATAACAAAGAGGGGTTTGTGGCCAAGTAATAACAGCCGCACGGGTCGATTGACCAGATTAAGTACTATTGTACAGAATCAAGTTCTACAAACTGAACAGACAGCTGTGCTGCTGGGGAGATCGTTGCGCTACTTCCTCTTCCCAGCTAAAGCACCAGAAAGTGGGACTGTCTTATGTAATTTTGACGTTCGAAAAGTGCTGATTTTCAGCTTAGAAAAGATTGATTTTGATTTTAAGCTACGCTTGTTGTCGTTGGTTCGTAGATGGGTGACCATCTTTACATATCAAGACCCCTCCGTGCCTCAGAAAGCACGTTAAACTGTTAGATCTGGCTTTCATTCGTGAATCTTTGACAGTCGTTACGGGTCGTCAAAACCCCGAAAGTCTGACAACCAGTCTTACCAAATGGAACCTTACTACACAGTTACTGGGTTGTGGCAGTCACTTCACTGCATCCGGTCAGACTGGAACCCAACCCCAACATAGTTGGGAAAAGGCTATACAGATGATGGTTCCAAATAACAAAGTATGAAGTCAAATTTAAGTGTTCTAGATTTCTTATAACTTAATTCTTCTACAAAAAAGTCGACATAAGATATTATGCATCTTTAGTCCCATTATTCCGACAAATCCCAAAAAGAACATAAGTTGTAATAAACTTTCCGATGTTGAACTAACAAACTAAAAGTCATTAAAATTATCGTTTAACTTGTTTTCGTACTTAGAAATTGCAACGCGGACCAACTATAAGGGGGTGACCCACTTTTGTTATCGCGCATATCTGCGAACAAAATCTATGGACGCTAAAAGTAAAGATATAACTATATAACTACGGTATATAATTAAGTTGAAGACTTGGAGTTGCCAAGCTGTTTGTTTAATACAATTAAAAGGAAAGGAAACTCCTTTATTACGTTTAAGGAGTAAACGAAAACGTCTATTGAAGGAAGTTACGGTACCTACTCAGTCGATATCCTGTGCTATAATTTAACCTGTGTATTTTCTAGGGTTGACGATGGCTGCCCTGATGGTTACCATATTTAGCAGTACATGAAAGTTATTTCATAGCCTGGTCCTATTTTAGTTATCCCATTCGGAACAACATCTTCTGTCAATGTTTGGACTTGTAGGTATTTCTGTAACCAGTTCTTTCTTTAAAATCTCTTAGTTTATTCCTATTTTATTTAGTATGTGAAAGCCAATTTTGTTTAATGATATTGCCCAGAAAACTAGATAATCTGTGGAACAGTTTAAAGATGTAACTTGGTCTAATATAAAAGTCACGCGATTTTCTCTGACTGAGACTTTTCTTTGAACTTAACAGAAAGCTGCAATTATATTAAACCATAGAATTCTTAGTTCCAGACCTCATTCTTACTCACTACAGTTCCCTCGCCTAGGGAACTGTTTTAAAAGAAGAAAGAAGTAAAAATAAAGAGAATAATCTAAACATACTTAGTTACAACAGTAAAATCAGCTTGCACTGTTCTCCAAACTTATTCCCGCTTTAGGAGTACGTAGTTTTTGTGCAGTACCGTGTTTAAGTTTTAGATGCAACGCGCGTCTTAGGAATGGTGGTCACATATTGTTGAGGCGATAGCGAGTTAAAATCCCACTAATATTAAAAACTGTAGCGGTTAGACCGCCACATACAAACTACGCAGCAAAAAGACATGACGTCACATAATTCCTGCATCGCGCAGTTAGAGTTTGCCGAGCGAATAACATAGATAAGACTATCCGAAATCAACTCATAGGCAGTTGCCCGCCAGACAAACCACCCGTCTGGTTGGAAGATCCTCCCTTTTCTATGGTGGATGAGTGAACTTTACACCCTGTTCTTCATACCCCTAAATTGGTGACCCCGAGTATGAACGTCAACGCAGCCTTCGTGCAACTACTTTAGCGTGACGTCATCATCATCGTCACTCCCGCAAGCTTTCGTGAGGCGAGTCACACAGCCAGCCAGCAACCACGGCTTCAACGGGTATCCTGACCACCAGCATGCAGCGAACGCGCATTCCTGGTCATCCACCCTCAGCCTCATCAGCAACCTTGGCACAGCACCTGCACTTCCGGCCGGTCTCACAAGCAGAGCCTATTCTACCCTCTCCTGGTCGACGCAAGCAGTCAGCCATAACCCGGCGCTGTACCACATCCGACTCACTGGATGACGACGCAGCACCACCCCGACTCGCTGGGGAATCACCGCAGACAGTTCCGACTCACCGTGAACTTTGCGGCACCCGGTTCCAACCCACTGGAACCAGAGCTGGCACTGTGAAGCATCGCAAGATCCAAGACTCAGCCCACTATCGACCTCCGGTCTCCGTAGGGGAGTGATGTAGCGGTTAGACCGCCATATACAAACTACGCAGCAAAAAGACATGACGTCACATAATTCCTGCATCGCGCAGTTAGAGTTTACCGAGCGAATAACATAGATAAGACTATCCGAAATCAACTCATGGGCAGTTGCCCGCCAGACAAAACACCCGTCTGGTTGGAGGATCCTCCCTTTTCTATGGTGGATGAGTGAACTTTACACCCCGTTCTTCATACCCCTAAAAAACTACTAAATGGATTTGGATGAAACTTGGCACACAGATAGTTTATAACCTGGATTAACGTATAGTATACTTTTTATCCCCATATTCTTAAGGAATCGAGACTTATGTGGGTGGAACCGCGGGGCGCTGTTCTATATAGGTTTGATTTTGGTAGACATGACGTGATGGCCGGCCCTAATGTCTTCCAAACGAATGTTTTCTTGCTAAAATTGTAATTGTTAGGCCCAGAGCTTATCAGATAAACACTTCTAACAAAATATTATAGGTAATCTTGGTCAGATTTAGACTCAAAGTCCCGGGTTACGTAATTTTCAATTCTGGCATCAAAGCCTTACTAAATAAATTATTTTCTTTAGACCGACATTTCATTACCAGATTGCTAAACCGCTCAAACTTCTAAATATTTTCAAGCTTTTCACCTAAGACCTTATTTTTATTTCATCTACAGCTCCCGCTAACGCAAAACAACGTATGAGCTTAGTATTTTCTTTTCAGAACTGGAACAAACTGGGAACAGAAAATCTAAGGAGATTCTACGCTGAAGTTGGTATTGACAAAACAAAAGTTATTGTTTTAAGTTTCTCAATGTAAGTAATAGGTATGGAAAGATATGTGTGTAGCATTTGTTTTGGTTAGAGCCTTGATCACACGTACCGAGTAGGTGGGCGAGATAGTGCTCTCGGCCGAGTGCTCGGTACGCAGAGCTGGGCAAAATACATGCTTTGCTTTAATTAAAATACAAATTACAAAATACTATCTCGCACTTATTTATAATACAAATTACAAAATAGTTTTAAGTCGTGTATTTGAAATATAAAATACAAAATACAGTATTTTGACTATTTTTATTTAAAATACAAAATACAAATTACAAAACACAGTCTGGTGTTAGGTTAGGTATATAAATAGAATAGAACTAATCCAGCCCAGCCTAAGGCAAAGGGAATATATTCTTACCATCGTATTTTACAAAATGGCGACCGCTAAATATGTCACAGCATTCACAGGATTCACTCCATCGCCGAATGAAAATTACAATTGACAAGTTATGTAATTGACAAGTATGTACCTGCAATACAGACTACAGTACAGTTTAAGTGCAGTGTTGCCAACTTTAAAGATATTACATATTTAGCGGTCGCCATTTTGCTTACGAAAGCTATCGAGCGCTATTTTCTGCAGATCGCACCCATTCATAAGATTGCTAAATGTATTTATGTTCAAATGTATTTTGGAGCCATAAGTATTTGAAATACTAACTACAAAATACCTCAGCGTCAGGTATTTGAAATACTAATTACAAATTACATTTATAAGAAGTAATTGAATTACAAATACCAATTACGTATTTGTATTTCAATTACGTATTTCAATTACAAGTAATTCAAATACTGCCCAACCCTGTCGGTACGTGTAAACACATCATCGATTGCTCAGACGAACGCTCAGCAGAGTTAAAAGGCGAGGCAGTCACTTGGACCCTGTTCTATTTACTAGACCTAGTGCCCACCCCCGCGCACCCATACTAACTCGCTTGACCACTCAGCAGGTATAAACATGCACTAAGAGAGTTTTGAAAAGTGCATAATTTTGGATGATGCTGTATTATTTTGCCATAGACTGATGAAGACTGCGTCTGTGGTTAGTAAAAAATATTCAAAATCGTTCCATCGAAAGCTTTGTGCCCATGTATTGTAGTATATTAGTGACAGAGTGATGCCTCCTGTTAGCAAACTTATTGGCCCGGATCTCGACCCAAGTTTGATCCTGAACAGTTCAGGATTCAAATCTTCCCAGAGTTCCTCCCAAAGTTCTTATAGAAGATATTGAAAGCCATCTTGCTATGTGTATACTACTGTTATACTAGTGTCTATATCCTACTATATAATTTTTTATAAAATAAAAAGAAAGTTTGTTACTCAAACTTGTTGTTGTTGTTGTTTGTGTTTGAAAGTTTGTATGTTTGTTACTCAATCACGCAAAAACGGCTGAACGGATTTGCATGAAATTTAGCACACAGATAGTCTACAACCTGGATTAACACATAAGATACTTTTTATTCCGGTAGTACGTTCCCATGGGATAATTTCCAACACCCCACGCGGGCGAAGTCGCGGGCAAAAGCTAGTTATTTATATTTGCGTAAATTATTGGTCACGATTGAAATTTTTCTGAAGAATTTGACTAAAACACAAAAAAAATTATAATAAGTACACAAAAACATAGACGTTTTTGTTTAATCTTAACATTTCACTTTAGAACAACTGCAAATACTTTTTCACGATACAGTGACCTAAAGAATGACTTAAAAGTAAAGATTTAAGAGCCAATCTGCTAGACCAGCACACTACTACATAATGAGGGCCTAGTTAAGTGCTCATAAAATAATCAACGCGAAACCGCTTGTTGCTGTAAAAAGCAGCTGTATTTTATGCTGTTTTTTCTACTTTTCTAAGATTCTCATTCTCATAAGCTTTCAGTATCATGTCAGTATTATAGAGTGCTCTTATTGGTCACACTGTGATGTCCAATAATAATAATACTAGCCTATTACTGTCCCACAGCTGGGCAAAGGCATCATACAGAGAAGGCACGAGCATTGATCACCACGCTTGCTCAAGATGGCGATTTCAGACTTATATTAACTAAAAATCCAGGTTTCCTCACAATTTTTTCCTTCACCGATGTCAGTAATGTCTAAGATAAAATTAGAAAGTACATATTATGAATTGGTGAGGAGCTCGTGGCTAAGTTATAACAAGCCGCACGGGTCGATCCATCAGGTTAAGCTACGCTTGCCGGGGTTGGTCAGTGGATGGGTGACCATCTTTACATACCGAGACTCCCCCGTGCCTCGGAAAGCACGTTAAGCCGTTGGTCCCGGCTGTCATTCGTGGATCTTTGACAGCCGTTACGAGTCGTCAGAAGCCTGAAAGTCTGACACCTGTCTTACCAAGGGGTATCGTATTACCCAGTTACTGGGTTGTGGAGGTCAGATAGGCAGTCGCTCCATGTAAATACTACATGGTATTCTAAACCCCATATTATTTTACCAATTTCCGTACCTACAATGACGATAAAAGCAATTTTAGCGATTTGAACGACAAGCACAGGTCATTTAGGAGCTATACATTTCATAACCCTTTAACTAAACTATCAATACAGATTAGATATTTTCAATCAATCAAATCCAGCCTCTCGCAGTTCACCGTTGGACCAACAGCTCTCAAAGTTGGGCATAACATGATTGATGCGTTGCACCGATTGATTCATATTTTGAACGGACTTACAGGTGGTTGTACCTCTCGGGTCTTCATGTTTTTGCGTAGGATTTGTATATGTACAAATATACAGTGATTTCAAACCGTGGGGTGAAAATCTGAAGCAGTATTATTAAGTTTACGTGACGCATTCGTATGTGAAAAAAGCACTGCTTAGGTAATTTTCGTTTTATTTTATGTGAATGCGATCTTTATTTCTTTGTTTAGTGACGTAAGTTGTAAGCAACGTTGAAGGATCAAGATACAAGCAACGCACCTGGAATCCTGGATACATTAAAAAAAACGAATATTATTAGGTATTAAAATACCTATTGTATTTTGTAAAAGTAAACCAACCAACTTCCAACCAACCAACTTTCCAACTTTCAACCAACCAACCAGTTGGCAGTTGGTTCTGCCAACTTTCAATTTTAGCGCGTGGCATAATTTTTTCCACACAATCGCGCAAGCGATGCACATCCCTGCCCTGGTGCGTAGGTTCCGGGGCAGCCGCAACAGTATCCTGAGCACTTTTGCTGAACGTTTCGACTGTCAGTACGTGTCAGAGCTGCATGGTTCACGTACTGACTGATGTTAATATGTTATTTGAATTTTGAAAATATTAATGTAATTTCCAATTTAAATGTAATTATTTAATTTGATTTGATAAATAATTTTTAAGACTAAGAAACTACAGTTCACAGACAAACTGCACAAAACTATACGTGCATACCTATAGGTTCTCTCTCTATAAAACCCAACTCTAACTATTGCCCTTTTCTTTAGTTTCATTGTATGATCCAAAGTTGATTGAAAATAAATAAATAATATAAATAAGTATTCAGCATTGTGTTGTATCAATCATTTTAAAATTACTTGAGTGTAAGATCGTTCTTTTGTTTATATTATAATCTGACAGGCACGACTTTTACACCTTGCTAGATCTTATCCTTAATTCAAAATAGTAAAAAAATACTACCACCAATTACCAATTATTAAAACGTGAAGTATGATTCCCAGTCGTATAACAGGAATATAACGATGTAATCGCATTTGATAGCCGGGGGCGATCGCGCTTTGAACCCGCGGCCCGTTTGATGTTACCGCGAGAGCGGTCAGAGGAAGCACACTCAATGTTGGCGGCGATTACACCGTACTGTAAGGGCGTTGGTGCACTACACGGAATTTTACCGTCCGGCAGTCCGATTTTTTACGGTCCTATACAGACCAAACTAGTATAAATATTTGTATAGGACCGTAAAAAATCGGACTGCTGAACGGTAAAATTCCGTGCGGCAATTTTTTTTTCGTACACTGGATTTTCAACTCACGGTATTGAGCAGAGCATTGAGAATCCAGCAGAGCGCATCCAGCGCGTATACCAGCGCGTCAGAAAAACACTGTTCGATATTCAACTCTCGGCACTGAGCAGAGCATCGAAAATCCAATACGCGAAAAAAAACCGCCGGGATAAAAACCCGTCCGTGCGCACCTGGGCCTACTAACTACCCAGTGTTACGTTACTTTATTTCACCAAACGTCACAGTTAACGTTTGGTGAAATAAAGTAACGTAACACTGGGTAGTTTGGCGTCCTAATTTCACTGCGTTTTTTGAAAAGGATCAAAATATGAAAAACTGCTGAAGTCCTCTTCTAGAAGTTGCAATATATTGCAATAACTATTAACTTGCTTGAAGCTCCTGCTTACGCAATTCATTACATAACGGACGGTATTTGTGTATTCGAAACTGCAATAATAACTAACTAGTATACACAGCTGTTTTTTGTTTTGAGTGTTACGTTAGTAAATCGAAATCATGTCGCACAGAAATAAAAACTAAATTAAATGAAGGTGTGAAAATATAACCAGCTTCGGTGTAAGAGGCGTCCACTTGAAGCTTTCTATTTTTACACTGTCAGTTTGAATGGGCCCCAAGGTGCATAGGTCTCGTGGACTCCAACCACGTTTTTTTCTAATTAAAGCCCTGGGATTTCCTGGACGGTACTCAGATTTTTTGCGAGTCAAGAGATTGGTCCGACTATCCGTTTACCTACCGATTTAAAGCTATCAATACGATTGGTTTTTTACTTGAGGGACAGTTGGGTACATGATACCATGTGCCAATAGAAAAACTATTTAGTTCGTCAGTCAGATAATAAAAAAATATTAGACACGTATTATAAAATATCAATAGGATGTAACAAAAGTAGCAATAAATTCAAAATTTATCATTTAAAAAGTCAAAAATGTTATAGACGTTATAGTAGCACTTATCAGTAAGCAGCTTTATAAGAGTTTTCTTAAATAAATTAAATTTCTAATTAAGGTATTTTAGGTATATTTTTTTAAACAATGCTGAACAACTTGATTATCCCTATGAGCAAAACAATTCAACTCACATCAGACTAAACTAGTTCTTAACATAACGACTAGCAGCTTATTGTGTTGCACGAACAGCTACAGCAACATTATGTGAATCACGTATTGTAACGTGTTATACAACAGAGCTACTGGACAGACGACCTAACAGTTATTAACGACTGCGAGGACAGGTGTGTTGCACTTCTGTGCATACAAATACGAAGTACCTACCTGCATTATAGTTATATTGAGGTACGTGATGGCTCAGAGGTTAAGAGGCCCCAAAGATTCCGAGTTCGAATCGGGCAAATGGACCAAATGCTTTTTATTTATTTTATTATTCATGTACACACAATAAAATACATAGAGATACGTCATATCACTTTTGAGTACAAAGGCACTGCTTATTTCTTAAGAAATTTCTTCAAGCAGAATTGCGATGACGTCATGACGTCTGAAACTAAAATACCTAAGTATACCTATAATGCAAAAAAATATTTGTGATAAGCTAATCATGAATGTTACTGTTTGAAGGAGAAAGGAAATATTGTGGAGAAAAAAAGGAGGAAACTTTGATATCGCCAACACTCGTGCTGATGGTCGTGCTCCGTGTGAGAAGGAGATTTTGCTCAGTTTTGTTTTTAGCTACTGCGCGTCAGCTCTTAGCCTGCATCTCACCTGATGGTAAGTGATGATCAGACCGAAGGTGGAAGTGAGCTTCACCCGGAATCCTCAACCCCAGACTGGCTATCTTACCTCTAACTGCCGAAACACAACAATGCTGTTAACATTGTTGTTATGGCGACAGACTTAGATAAGATGGTGGTAGGTAGCCATGCAGACTTAGAACCACCAAATAAACCGAGCAGAAAATTTTGCCCCCACTGGGAATCGTATCCGGGACATCTGGATCTGAGACAGGTGGTTTAACCACTAGACCACAGAGGCGGTTAGAACTAGGAAAATTGGCTGGTATTATTATGGTATATTATATTATCAGAATACAATACACCCGCTCGTGAGTTCTAAGAAATTTCTAGTAACCATTACTATATGTAGGATATTCGATCTCGCCAATTCCCCAAACAAACGATGATTGATAAGATGGACGAGGCGTATGGTTAGTCGAACCTTCTTGAGGCACCTGTTCGACCACCGATGAGGAAGCGAATAGCTTTCAATGATTTTCTCGCTCAAAAAAGAGATTTGACATTTTTAACCGACTTAAAAAAAAGGAGGAGGTTCCCAGTTCGTCGGAATATATAAATATTTTTTTTATGTATTTTCCCCGATTACTCAGAGACGGCTGGAACGATTTCGAAAATTCCTTTTTTGTTTGAAAGGGTATACTTCCCAGGTTGTTCCATTGTCATCAAATCAGGATGATGGAATCCTGGAGAAGTCGAGGGAACTCTTGAAATATTATAGGCACACCTATAGCGATTTAGGTATTTTTTATAGTAACTCGTGAATTAGCTCTCGGAAAGCATCATTTAGGGAAGTGGAACTGATGATGAAGACCACAGATGGCCACCGGAACTGCTCAATAATACGTATTTCACGGGTTGCGATTCGATTACTTTAATATGGTTGTCAAGCAATTTATGCTCGTCACAATGCATAGGGTGAAGTGGAGCTGATGGCGAAGTACCAGGAGAACTCCTCAACAATTAACGTCACTGTATCGGTGTCGGAAAAAGCTATATTTTACAAAAAAGGTGATGAGCAGTTGACATTAGGCTATTGTAACTTACATAAATTACAAACCAACTCACTAAAAATCGAGAAATAAAAAATTTCACAAAAAAAAAACAACCGAGTTTCCCTTTAAAGTGAAAAATAACTAAAATTTCGGAAGTCGTAGTTGCAATCGATTACTCGTAACCGTGTCTTTGGTTTTGTATTTTCGTTTTTGCCACCGACTTACCACCACCACGTTATTTTTCACTATAATAGTGAAAGACGGTTGTTTTTTTTTGTGAAAAAGTTTTTATAAAAATACTATATCTATATAAACATTTAGAACTAAGTAATGTGTATAATACATTTTTTATTTTTATTAGTGGATTTTCATTATATGCTGCACTGTGTGACGTCATCACTTCAGCGCTGGCTTTTGCTGAAAACCAGCGCTGAGGCTCTGTCTCGCATAGGGTCGCAGCATTATGCTGAGCGATGACCGTTTTGCTTGGATGTGACTTATATTTTCTCCCAATTTCAGTAGTAGAACGTCAGATTGTTTCATTTAATTTGTGATGGACGCGGGTTCTCGGTGTTTTGCGAATCTGGTTTCAGAACTATTTTGGGAGAGACTGATAAATTCAATTAGTGAACCACTGCACTTTTGTGAGAGCAACAGCGGTGAGAAATTAAATTAGCCGTTCCATTTTTGGTGATAACTTTCGAATAAGCCACGATAATTTTGGAAAAAATATCGGACAGCTAATTTAGTTTTTGCAACTTATTGTTACTAGATACTTACAGCTCCTAGCACCGAAGCTGCTTGAAATTCTAGTAGTGCGTAGAATGAGGAATCAAAGGAGTTATCTTTGGGATCCTTATTCCACAAGGGTTGTAAAACATTGTTGCTATCCAAAATTACTTTACGAAATTAGTGACACGAAATGACATAAAGTTATAGAGCGACTTTTTCCATGGTTCACTCGGGCGAGCGACTGACTCTCTCGCCAAACGTTCCCGCCGCCCCGCACACTTGTACGAAAAAGTGGCCCTCTATTTTTATGTCACTAATTTTGTAATGTAATTTTGGCTTTAGTCTTGACTTCTTGAGACGATTAACTGGTGTAATATCACAAGTGCTAAAATAAAACCGTGTTACAATATGAAAACGTGTTGAAGTGTTGATCAAAAGGCGTTTAATAAATGCCTTGATTTGAAATCTCTTGCATTTTTGCTTCCTTATTCTTATTCTTGTGCTTTTAACATTTAAATTACATCCAGCCTCTCCGATCATATCACAATAAAGTTGTTACAAAGAAACTTGAAAACTAATCGAATAATTACAAGGAATCGATCATAAGAACAAAAGACGGACAAGGATAACTGCTCCAAACAAAGAGAAAATATTATTAATAACTTACACGCATATATACCAAATTATCTTTACCGTAAATACATCAATCAATATAGCGATAATCACCCTTATTACTGGCAAGTTAGAGTTGCTTAATGGGTTACAGGAGTATTGAATTATATTTGGAGTTAATAATGAAAAGAATCTCGGGACTATTAGGGCGTGTTCAGGCGCAAGTTACTGACTATTATATATTATTATCTGTCAATGTATAAGCATGGATTGTTTATTACAAATTCCAGGGAATTGTTCGTAATCGTGTTAAGTTTGTGTCGTATTTCTCTAATAATTAATTAATTAAGGCTGTGAGTCATTATCGAGAGGTCGGGGCTTTGACACTGGTCAATAAATCTTTTTTATCAGAGCGTTGAACGCACAAGACTTTGTAGGAGAGGTTTAAAGCAGTATTAATGATGTGCAAAACGGTTCAAAATAATCTGAATTGATTGGATTTAAGGTAACATTGTCAATACTTAGCTATTACCTAGTTATAATGGTTTTAAATATACTTTTCACCGTGAAAATATTACCTACCAAAAATTATACTAAATGCTTTTAGAAATACAAGGTCATAGGTAGAAACTACTATGACTATCACATATAACGTCGGCTTTTTTCAATATTCTATTGTGTGTCTGTTGCTAGGTCCAACATAATATACCTATATTCGTCTCCGCATATTCTTGTTTTCACTACAGTTTGACAAACTGCGCATAAGGTCAAAGAATGCATGCAACTGTTTAAAAGAAAAGTACTAAAGCCCACAGCTCCGGTTTACAAAGCGAGATAGCTTCCTAGATAGCTTATCTGGTAACATACATCACGACTGAAAGAAATCCTTGAATGAGACATTTTAAACAGCTAAGTTGCCTTTTTAAAAGAGTGCTTTTATAAGAGAAGGAACAATTTCATGTGATGGAGAAAAATAAAACCAATAACATTAAATAGAGTTTTCGACGTAACTACTGCCATAAAAAACGTTGAAATATGAAATAGAAACAATAACTAAAACTATATAAAATATGACTAGAAGTTTGCAACAAAAATGATTGCAGACGAAGAACAATGACTGAATGAACGTAAGAATAATAATCCATATATTTAGATGTGTGTTTTTAAGAGACTTGGTGACTTGTGATCTATAAATAGATTAAAACTTTTAATTAAAATGTCATATATTTAGCTGTTGAAAATTGAGGACTCAAACATTGATATAAATAGACTTATATGTCAATGGACTCAATGCAAAAATTGGATTTTCGCTTTCATCACAATTTAACGCATAATCATTCCTCTTCCCACTGCTAAAACCTTTGTACAACCTTCACAAAATCGAAACAAATGCCATTTAACACATAACATTACGCCACTAATCCCCGAAGCAGTCAGTTCAATGCCATTTAATTGTACTATTTTATATTATTATTCAGCAAAAACCTTTAGTGGAACATTTTAAGCTACTCGCATTAATTACTAAAATATTCCTACTATGCTAATAACTGTTTGCGTCTGAACGCGCTCTTACGATGTATGTGTAGCGCAGCCCACACGTCCGATGCCGATAGAGAATAAATGGATGCACCTATTTTTGTTTAAGACGATCCCTCATTTTGATTAATAGTTGTTACCGGTACCGTATTGTTGGACTATCTTGTTCTGATTTAGTCGTAATGTCGTTTAAAGTGCGGCCTAATGTTTGTACGTAACGTTAGGAATGTTTTTTAGAACGAGTTTTTGAAGGAGTTGTCATGGTTTTGAATTTATTGGACTTGTTTGGGTTCCTTGTTTGTGTTTTAGATAAAGGATAAATATGGCGGGTGAGCATTTCATGTGTTTTAAATGTCTCGTTCGAGATACAAGGAAACAAAACAGAAAAAAACAAAGTAAAATTAAAATAAAGGCTTCAATTCATGTTGAGGTACATCTTACGAGTCAATAAGCCCAGGTTCGCACGGACGTGTTTTTATCACGGCGATTTTTTTCGCGTATTGTATTTTCGACGCTCTCTCTGCTTAGCGCCGAGAGTTGACTATCCAACAGTGTGTTTTCTTGACGTGTTGGGATACGCGCTGAAAGCGCTCTGTTGGATTTTTCAATGCTCGGCTAAATACCGAGAATTTAAAATCCAGTGTACGAAAAAAAATCCCCGCGGTAAAAACACGTCCACCTAGGCTTATGTTGAACGTTCACTAATAAATATGTATTCTTAAAAGACTAACACCTGAGATGGCTTTACCCATGACCAAACCGATCGATATTGACCTGATGGCAATATTTACCTCCACTGTGAAGTCACCAAAATCAACTTTCGCACCATTACTCAACCTCCGCATTTGTAGAATAGTAATGAATGCGTCACAGTAGACAGTTATCAAGACATTCTCATTACAGTACTTTTGGAGCCAGTCACCGGAATTTTCTCTTAGACAGATCGCGAGTGTTTAGCACATTCCGCCAACTGTTCTACTTAGGCAGTGTGAAAGAAACAAAATAGAATTTTGAATCAGCAATTCACGGTACTCTAATGAGTTTCCAATGCAATTAGGAGGAAACATTTTAACAAGGTTCTGTTAAATATATGAGAAAAAGAAGCAATGGAACATTTTTACCGGATTTTTGGTAAAAAGCTTTTCTAAAGGTTGGTTTTTGAATTACTTTCACGTAAATTGTAATTTATTTGTACTTTGTTTTCTGTTTTGTGGGTAATAAATAGGTGACTCAACATTTCAAAGAGAATCCTTGTTCATTATGTATGCAAAAAAAATATTGCTGGATATTTAAATTGATGAATCTATGAGGCACCGACTAGCATATTAAAACACAAAATGGCGCCCAAGAATATAGAGGATATCGTCTATCAATACGTAACAATGGCGAATACAAGGCGGAAATCCTACAAAAATATCATTCATACGATCAGACCAAATAAAAAAACCAGGACATAGCGCTGCCAACTGTGACGTGAGGCCGCTTTCGTAAACACTGTGAGGTGTAGTTTGATTGTAAATGGTTGTAAATGTGTGCCTGTAAGCGTGTATGCACAGAGCGAAGGTGTAGTTTTGGGATGCTTCACTGTATTGTTCGCAGCGCTGTCTTGGTTTTTTCTTATTTAGTCTGAGGTCGTAGGTAGTTGCGTAGTTGAACGCTTCATTTTTTTGACAGCATCTCATTCGTTAACTTAGGATTACAAACTGCTGATACCCCATTCATTATAGCCTTATTGTTTGTAACATTTAAGCATATCTTAAACGAATATTCGTGCTTCGTCCATCGGTCTAAGCTTTCCTTATCTGATTTTTTAACAATAGACCCTTACTTCGGCTACACCATTTGTCGCTAATGGCGTTGCGTAAAACTGTAGGAAAAAATGTTCTGGGTGGAATGTCCTCAGTGCTTTTTTATAGTGTTTACATATTTAGTGGCGCTTTATATGGTATGCTAACATGATTTAATTTTGTTTGTAAAGCAACTAGTGTGACACAGTTGCGCTGGAAATGTATTTATGGTCGTTCGCTTTTTTTTGGCGTTAAATTTTATAAAATGGACGGGTTTTAGGTGAGTTATTTTGTTTGTTGGAGATTTATTTGGAATTTTGCTGTTGACTGTGTATTTATCTATGGCAATGAAGCTTTTATTTAAATAAAAATGAAGCTGTACTACCTACTACGTGATTTAATAACCTAGGTATTGCACAGGATTTTTGGAAAAGTCAGGGAATTTAATTGACTCATTGACCAACAACTTAAATTGTCCGTATATTCAGTAAAACTGTAATTCTTTGACAGTTGTATTATATGGCTATAACACGGTAAATTGGAGTTGTGAGTCCACCTGATAAACAATTTATTTCCCTGATTGTACAATAGCGTTTATTTTCAAAATCAAGTAAATAACAACAACTCCCTAATTGCGTAACACACTTTCAATCACAATCTGAATTGATTTTGAAGGATATTGCTAATCCATTACTTCATAATGTTCGAAAAATTGGTTTACGTTAATAACGCAATGAATGTTGTTGAACTGTCAAAATGGAAGCCATTTGTACTGGGCGACTATTTTCTTTCTGTGGGATCATTACCCCACAGATCGACAATAAAGCGAAATTGAACCTACCCTACTGCTAATTTTCAAGGAGATACGCAATAACTTCAGAATATCATATTCCCAAGCCACGTTCCTAACATACTGTACTCCTTTTGTTTCTGCCACATTTTCATGTGTGTGAGTATGTGTTTGTGAGTGTCTTTTGTACATGTGTGAGTTATTTACTCATTTATAAGTGCGGTACCAAACGCAGTGACCCAGAAGTTGGCCGTTTAACATTGAATGGGCATTTCACGTCTCGTTAGAACAAAAGAATTACAAACGCTGGCCGCGCACTACAAAACAATGCTAAATGATGCGAGTGGAATTAGTACGTATGCTTGCGGTTCATTTCAAAACGGGTAGAACAGAGGTCTTCGGGTGCTGATACTTCAAGTCGTTGACTTGGTGTTTATTTAATAACATCAGCTTGTTACGTGGTTCCAGTTGAAAACAGTTGTCTGGCATTTTTGTTGAACTTGGCATTTTTGACGCAGCCGTCAGGCACACTTTCCTGCTAATTTCTTACATCTTACTTTACACTTTTATTTGTTTATTTTTTTATGAGAAGCTCGTGGTTTAGGAACAACAGCCGCATGGGTCGATCTATCAGGTTAAGCTTCGCTTGCCGAGGATGGTCCGTGGATGGGTGACTATCTTTACATACCGAGACTCCTCCGTGCCCCGGAAAGCACGTTAAGCCGTTGGTTCTGGCTGTCATTCTTTTATCTTTGACAGTCGTTACGGGTCGTCAGAATCCCGAAAGTCTGTCAACCAGTCTTACCTAGGGGTATCGTATTACCCAGTTACCAGTACCCTAATTACGTAATACACGATCAATCGGAATTTGAATTGTTTTGAAACAGATTGCTAATCCATTGCTTCATAAGTTCGTAAAAAACATCTGCTCAATAACGTAAAAACGCAATGAATATTGTTGAACTGTCAAAATGAATCAGATTTGTCGGAATTGTTTACGAAAATGTGTTGCGTAATTAGATAGCGGGTTGTGGAGGTCAGATAGGCAGTCGCTCCATGTAAAATACTGGTATTCAGCTGCATCCGGTAAGATTGGAAGCCAACCCCAATATAGTTGGGAAAAGGCTAGGCAGAGGATGAGATACCTACATTATTTGTATCTACAAGAGAACCTTATAATAAATTAATTGTCCAATAATTTCATGTTCCAATTACGTGCTTACGTACTTTTAAAGAACTTTGTTCGTTTTCATGAAGATGTTGTTAAAAATAATGATAACAACTATAAATTGGATAAAGATCTATTTATGTAAATTCCATTGGTTTCTTAGCGTATTGTTAGTCGAGCTGTATTCTTAATTAGGCGTCTTGTAGCTGAACACGAGTGGGCGGCTAAAGGCCTACGCAGACCGGGACGGCATGGCAAGGGATTTAAATATGGAAATTCAAACGTATCGATATAGAAATACGATATAAATTGCTATGCTTTAAAATGATGCCCTGGCATCGAAACGGATGCCGCAGCATCATTTTAAAGCATGGCAATTTATGTCGTATTTCTATATCGATACGTTTGAATTTCCATATTTAAATCCCTTGCCATGCCGTCCCGGTCTGCATAGGCCATAAGGCCCCTCAAGGATACGTTTTTGTTAAGGCTCAGTTGAATGATCCTTATCTGATTACTTGTTATCTACCATTTTGTACTACATATAAGTCTAAATTATTAGGAAGCTTTTTAATATTGGCTTTTAACTATTTGCTTTGGCTTTTAAGTATTGAATAATAAGTAATTAATCTATTTATTGCTTACTAGGTTCCGCCAGTGACTTCGCCCGCGTGATACCTTTACAAATTATAGCCGATGTTACTCAGTGATGATAATATAGCATTCTACTGAAATAACTTTTTTAAATCAGTTAAGTAGTTTTTGAGTTAATTCTATACAACCAAAATAAAAATCTTTTCTCTTTATAATGTTATTAATGTAGATTGTGTAGTACATTATTGGAATTTCATGTACATACGAAGAATGAAAAGTGAGAATTATTATATACCATGTGCAGTAAGCTCCTTTGCAGGGAAAAATGGTATTAAAAACTTATTTCACTCTTTCGTAGTGCGATTGTATCACGTTTCTTTTCTAATTTATATATATACAAAAAAACAAAAATAATAATGCTGAACAAAAGAAAACAGAAAACTTAAATATAGCAAAACTTATTGAACACCAGTAGTTCAATTTAACGCCCACGTTATTCGCAGAAATTAATATAAATTATCCGCAGCGTATACCCCTTAACAGTTTCTTTAGTAATTAAACAGTATTCAAAATAATTCTTTTTTTTTATCCGAGCTATACTTTAAAGCTAGTTATTAGTTTTAATTAAATATCTTTGTACAAATTATACTTTTTAACTTTATTTTTAGTCTGAGGTAACAAGTTTACTTGCTATAATTAAATTACTTAGGGTATGTTCAGGTCAAGCAAGACCTCAGTAATTTATTTGAATTAAATTAATTCTGCCTATCATTAATTGTTTTTCTAGTATAAGCGAGATTATAGTTGGAAGACATACTATTTATATGTTTGGTACGAACAAATCGTACACAAATATGGTACTCTTATATCTTCTAGTAAACAGGAAAGTCGGTTTTGAGTCTGTTAACACCATTTACTTTTAGAACCTTTGACGTTTCTCGCCGTGAAAAACTACGGTTTTTTCGCACGGTTGTCAGTGTTGTATGGATCATAGACACTTGTTGACAGACACATTTTTTCTACGGGGCGGTTTATACGCCGTACCGTAAAAATACCTTGCCGTATAATCATAATATATTTATTTCCGTAAAACATGGTATAAAAGGTCTTACAGTACTCAAATACAGCAGACATGTTTTACCAAGATTAAACATACAAATATTTTAGATAACAATTTCCTTAACAAAATTATTATTATAATACAACAACGCTATTATCGTTTTAGGAATTGTTTAATACTATAGAAGTTGATATCAATTAACCATTCATACAATTAATTCTAAAAAATATCTCTAGTTTAGCATTTTCAGATTACTGGCCAAAACAAACGGCCTGACTCATTCAAATGCCAATGTGGTACTAATTTAAAAGAGTATGTACAGTCAGGAAAATTAATAATTATACATATTATCAAATTGCAATGCTACGTCAATTTTATTTACCGTGTTATGCCAGCCATTTATGTAATACAACTGTAAAAAAATATCAGTTAGATTCGATTAAATATACGGACAATTTAGATGGAAGCTAATTTGATAAAGAAAATACGTTCCATGGCTGGCTTTAAGTACCTACTTAATATAGCTAAAAAAATACATACATACATAAACTCACGCCCATGGAGTAGGTAGGGAGGGGGGGGGGGCTAGGCATAAACTACAGAACAACACCGGCTACGATCCTTACATACTCCTTTTGCTTCGTTTACGTTCATACATCTGGTCATACACGCACGCCGGTTGCGAGTACTACCTGACCTTTCTGAAGAACATCGCTAATAAGGTCACTATATCCTCCTAGGGCGTCCCGTCCCGGCATTTCCACTCACTACTGCCTTGACCTTTTGTTAGTCGTCTTTCATTCATCCTCTCAACATGACCAAACCATCTAAGCGTACTCTTTTAAATTTTTGTCACTATAAATAATATAGCTAAAATACTAACACTCAAATTACAAAGATTCTATCTGGCCTTAAAGAGGACTCAAGAAGATTCTTTCTTAATATTCCCAAACTATCTGTACCAAAGAAAACCGTCAGGTTAGCTGGCTCGTCAGCGGTTATCTATAAGATAGCATCTCTAAGTGTCGATGCGAGCGATACCGAGCCAAACAATTAGACGCCATTACTCGGATCGATTCGGTACAGTTTCGTTATAACGAACCCGGTTGAGTGTTACACCGTACTGTAACACGGCATTCAGTTTTGTATTTCTGTAGAACTCGTATGACAATACCTCTATAGATACACCTACATATAATATGTATGTATGTGTATGTGTGTGTCTATGTGTAGCTTTGTGTTCGGCTCTTGTCGTGGGAACACGTCGTGTCCGGATTCGTAACAAGTCAATCGTCATCCTAAGGATGCCTCGTTGAGAGGTGAAACACGTGTCGATTTTTTACAGGGACTTTATGACTCTTTAAGAACAATTAAGCGGATTAAGTTACTAAATATACGTCGTCTATTGTGTTTTATAATATGTAAAGTAAAGGGACTTGATTGATAAGCAAATTCACAATCAAATTTAAACTGTCCGTAAATTCAAATTACAACTTAAACTGTAATTCTTTTTCAGTTGTACGAAACATATACATAATATAAGGGATCCCCGAAACGATCAATAATTGCCATCTATTTGTATCAATCACGTAAAAATTGACAATTGCAATTGATCGTTTCTGGGACTCTTAACACGTCAATGTTTAAATCTGGCCAAAAATCAAGTTCTTTGACTGTATACGCCTAGCAATCGGCACGCTAATCGCAGCTTTGATTTGGTCAAACAAAACAGCAAGTTTTCTAAACAGACTCGCTGTTTAGAAAAATATAGCCGCATCATTGATCGACATAGAGAATTGGACTGAGCTTTAGCCTCACAAAAGTGACCACTATCTAGAAAGAGACAAAGCGACTATGCGGCCTATATCTGTAGTAGGTACTAATACAAATACAACTACTGGCCGCAAATTCGTGTTGTCTCTCTCGTCGATACTTTTTCGGTCGTCCGTATTCACTGCACACCTGAATAGTCCATTTTCTTTGTCAATAGATGTTATATACTACCGTGCACAACGGTGTGACTGCATCCACCTTCGCCGTGGTAGAGGTTAAACAGTTCATAGTGCGATCGTATCTATCAGAGCCGGTATTTTTAGTGCCTTACCGTACCTTAACTGACTGACTTACATACTTGAATAAATTCTCTCTATGTTGTTATTATTGTTGAAGTTCATCTGAGGTTAAGGAGCAGAATCAATTGTTACTGTATGTTTTTTAAGAAAGTATTGAGCAAAATATTTATATCTAGAAGCGACACGAATTGTCACAAATGGATGACTGACCCATCTCTTCAGGTGATAATTTCATCATCATATAACAACGATGATGAAATTCACGAAATTAATATTATGTCGTATTTAACAGCGTACACAATTCTGTTACCATTTTGGTAATCTCATTGTAATTAAGTAGTTACGATTTCAGTCACAGCTTTCAATCAATCTGCCTAACTTTTTCCCAACTATGTTGGGGTCGGCTTCCCGTCTAACCGGATGCAGCTGAATACCAGTATTTTACATGGAGCGACTGCCTATCTGACCTCCACAACCCAGTAACTGGGTAATACGATACCCCTTGGTAAGACTGGTGCCAGACTTTCGGGCTTCTGACGACTCTCATTGACTGTCAAAGATCCACGAATGACAGCCAGGACCAACGGCGAGGCACAGAAGAGTCTCGGTATGTAAAGATGGTCACTCATCCACGGACCAACCCCAGCAAGCGTAGATTAACCTGATGGATCGACCCATGCTTGTTATTACTTAGCCATGAGCTCCTCCACAGTTTCAGTTACAGCTTTATGTATTCTAAATCTCTGAACCAAATAATTACGAAAAATTCAATTTACCCTAACAAATTGTACCTGCATTATTTTTTATAAATAAACAGTTCACAATTGAACCGCTCGTACAATATGTGGCGATTCGAATCCCGCACAACCGTACGCAAATACTGTCAGTAAATACCGAACAACATTAACGCAGCGCATAAAATTATTTTTGTTGAAATAAAGCTCCCGTATTTCGCAAAAACGACATAATACTACTCTACTGAAAACGAGCCATCCTATAATCCACTTTACAGTTCTAAAATTAGAGTTCAATGTTCGATGGAGGCGTAAATTGATACTATAAATATCATTCATGGAATCAATGTTGTAGAAAATATGACTCAGTTTCGGTCGCTATTAAATGTTTAAAAAAATCTGATAAATGCTATAGATCGGAGAACGGTTTTCTTTGAAGTTCCTACATGGGTGCCTTCGGATAATCGAGTGGGATATCTCATTTTACTTGGTTCACAAAACTCTTTGTAACTGTGAGGTTTTTCAAGAACGGTTTTACCACAAAAGTATCGAGTGCGCGGCATTTACGCACGGAGGTGGAAGGTTTATTTTATCTACCGAGGTAAGTAATTATTTGAACGTCACTGCCGAGATATAATACTGTTATTTATTTATACTGTGGTTTCACAGCTTTAAGTGCTTCTAGTTTCAAAACTGCTATGTCTGGCTCGCTTCTGCCGGTCTTTAACTGCGAAATGGGAGGTGGACAGTCTGTAAGCTACCTACTATCAAACCTTTCAAAGATGACAAATATTACAATATTATTTATGTTATTAATACTTAATATTTTTTTATGTAGGTACTAAATTTAAAATTACTTAATTCATATTTTAGAATGATTATACATATCGCCGTTATACAACGAAAACCAGTTATCTCGACATTTTGTGAAAAATGACTTAACAATAACTTAATAGTCAACTTACAACTCACGTCTCTCTTGTGTCGACTTAGCTTTACTGGGTTTTCGCAGACGAAAGAGCACGAAAAATAGAGTAGGATATTATTGGTTTTAGCTGTATAACGGCGATATAAAATATATAACATAATTAACTATTGACATTAGGTACTAAATTAAATGACTAACTAACTGACTATATAAATAAATACAAAAACAAAGACTGACAACGAGAACTGGCAGCAGCATTGCCACGTTGAATGGCAATGTTAATTCTTTGGCAAAAGAACGAGCCAGCCCTCTGGTCACATGAAGTTTTGGCCAGTCGGCAAAGTGAAATTTCCTTATTTTATGTTTTTTAAATTACAGATTGTGAGGCCTGCCTAAATAGGCAGGCCTCACAATCTGTAATCTGAATTTAGTAGCGCGTAACGTGAAAAGGTAAATACCTTTACACGTTACGCGCTACTAAATTCAACTGCAGCTATTAGTAGCTGCAGTTGAATTTAGTAGCGCAATACTGCCCAAAATTAAATTTATTAAGCAAATAACATCGAGGCAGACCCAGGAGAAGATAGCGAGACAAGCTTGACGCCTACAGACAGGACTGGTCCACACTAGCTCAAAACAGAGAGCAGTGGAAAGGAGAAAGGGAGGCCTTTGCCCTGCAGTGGGACAACACAGGAAAAAAAAAAAAAAAAAACAGACAAAACGTTGCACAAGTTACTAATAAATGGCATTTAGTGTGCTTTTAAGTGACCATCAAAGCGCGTGACATAACTCAAATTTTAAATAAACGGCAAATAGGGTGACAATCAAATCAAATTAGGCGAGACTGTCCGTGAGCGCGGGACGTGTAAATTGTGATGTAATTGCACCTATTACGGGGCCCGTTGTCCGGCATTTCACGGGAGTGGGGTTGCCCTGTAATTAGCGTGTCTGTCCATCTGTAATGTGCCAGTTGTTTGAAAAAAATACATAATTTTTTAATGGAAGGCGTGTTTGAACTTTGACATGGCTGAGTGGTCTGTGTTTAGTGGACAGGGTATACTTTGTTTTTAAATAAAGTGTTAATGTTTTGTTAATCGGCTTTGGGTTTACCCTCTCGAATCGGACGAGTCTCGTGATATTAATAGATATGTCGCAGGAGTTAAAATTGAGATGGATTAAAAAGATGGGTCACTTTAATATTTTTGTTTGCATATTTTTTATCTAGTAAAATGGCAGGCAGGGAACTTAATTCATAGCTAAATTGACTATCAATTTAAAATTTACGTAAATTCAAATCACAACCTGTAATTTTTTGACAGTTGTAATGAACATAAAGACACGAAGGCGATTTCTGCGATTCTGATTTCTGGGTATATGAATATGTGTATACATAAATAAAAACAATACTGTTTATTGCAATTTCATATAAACAAATAATATTTATTAAAAAAATAGATAAATCAATTGTATCAATAAATTGAAAAAATCTTAAATATTTTAATTATGAGGTCGATACTTTTCATGCCTACGGTAAACACCACTTTTTTTGCCGTTTTGACGACGTAGTATCTGGTATTATTATTTGGGTTGAGATGGCTCGCGCCGAGCTGTCACTGACCTATCTGATTCGTATGATGAACATTCGAGATTCCTGACTGTACATTTAAAAAAATCTGAATTGATCGAATCTGAAAAAACTTTATTATAACTTTCGTTATTTCGTACTAAACTCCGTTATTTCAAATACAAATCAAGCAATCTTTATTCGTGAACACAGGTAATACAATATAGGTCTTATATGCAATGTAATCTATTTACAATTCACATTAAAAAAATAACTCTGAAGTGAAATAATTTCAACAATAATATACAATAACTGTCGTTATTTAGCTGTTATTTGCTAATGCTATAATAAATGGACTATAGTTATCCTCGATCCAGGCTGCTATCACAAAAACTTATGACTAATGATTAAAATTACCTACATTTACATGACTGACCATCGCTCATCTTGAACTTTTTACCGCTTGGGATTAGTCACTTGACATGTTAGAATTTTTTGCAGACTCCATTTAACATAATTATTATTTTAGACATTCTTTGTTTGCGTGAAGCTTAATTTTATGAACAGTTTGAATAAGTGCTGTGAACATTTGAGCATCAATGCATTTAATATTTCGCTAAAGTAAGTTCAAAAAGTTAATTTAAAAAAACATTATCACTAATACATATCCAGTAATATAATATAATAATACAGGGTGTTTGGTGCAACGTGTGCCAAATTGAAATGGTCGACTGAAGGGGTCATCTGCTATCATTTCACACCCCTTAACATCTCTCATGACTTGTGGAATTTTTTTTATCGACTTTTTATTGTTTTATTTAAAAAAGACCCAAATTTTACAATCAAATACAATTTTTTTTTAAAGTATAAGGCGCAGAATCCGAATTTTAATTTTATTTAGATGTGTATTATTTTAGAGTACTTTGAAATACAAAATTAGTGACATTAGTCATCTAGTTTTTTTTTTATTTACTCGTAAAGGTAAAACTTAAATTAAAGCTGTACATGTTACAGCTGTTTACATGGCTACAAAAAAAAACCAAAACTGACCGGGATCTTCTAACTCCCTCAAAAATTTTCTATATTATCCTCTTGCTAATGATGTGCCACATGCCATAAAAATCTCGTAACAACTTTGTGAATTCGCTAGAATTGTGAATCGAGTCACATAAGGCTAATATTCAAAATTATGATTTAAAAAATCTTTTTGCGTAACTGTTACTAGAGAAACCGGTAAAATTTGCTTTTTCACTCTTGCGAAGTAAAATCTATCTTCTATCTCTATCTTGCATAGCGTAAACCGGGTGGAAACAAATCATTTTTTTTTGTCGAGATATAAAAATCCACAGGGCATGAGAGATGTTAAGGGGTCTGAAAGGATAGCAGATGACCCCTTCAGTCGACCATTTCAATTTGGCACACGATGCACCAAACACCCTGTATATTCTTTCATTTCGACTATACATACAAGTACACACAATCCATATAGGATTAGTAACAATGACTTAAAATTTATTCTAGTAAACTTTTAGAAACTAAAAGTGACGTGGGAAAGGGACGTTCCCACTGCTGGGACACAGGTCTCTGTGAAAGAGTGTGTGACGTAATCTAATAAGCCCATGCGAATGGGTTTAGGACGCATTTATATATACAGGGTGGATTTTTGAGATGGGGCAGCAAGGACAGTTACCTTAACCGTTGCAGTTGTAGTAGCTACAGGAAAACGGTAAACGGTATGTAGCTACAACGGTTAAGGAAGCTGTCCTTGCGGCCCCATCTTAAAAAACACCCTGTATATACAACGTGAAGTTTGAATCACAGTTTTGCTAGAACAAACGTTGTTCAGACCATGGTCTACTACCATTCTATACCATTTAATAAAAAAAAAAACGTCAATGGTATTTGAAAAAACACAAAAAATACTGATTTATTTATTTGCATTTCGGCCCGTATTGGCCGGACATCCTTGTAGTCCACGTAGACTCCTCATAACTCTTTTGAATGCCATATTGCCACCGCGGTGAGTACTTAATGTTTGATCACGTTTGAGCAACATAAGACTTATTTGATAACGCCTAGTTTAGTTTGTTTTAATAACATATTGGATGGTATAGAATGGTAGTAGACCATGGTCTGAACAACGTTTGTTCTAGCAAAACTGTGATTCAAATTTCACGTTGTATAAGGAATCTTCACATTTTTTGTTAGAATATATAAATTGCACAAAACAAAGTCAATGCCTAGGTGCGAACCCGCGAATACTCAAAAGTCGTGACTATTACCACTATGCCACCACTATTCACATCAATAAAGCGATCAAAAACAACCACAAAAATGAACCGTTTCACACCAGCACGCGTTATCACCATAAATCACAATTATTAGCACTATCATTACTCTACAATAACGATCATTATCTAAATCGCTGTGCAATTATCGCGTTAGCGTGTCACAACTAATATGTTAAATCGCTGCATCTCATTATAACCGCTATGTAAATATTTAATGCTATTTCATTGCGTTATTTTGATGTTCCTATTAGGTACTGTTTTAGTAGATGGATGGATATATTATTTCGTGTATTTGTAGTAGAAAGTTCAGCAGACTTGTCTTATTTTTACCTGACTACCCCGTTATCCTCATGGTCGCGACAGCTGGGCGTGGAGTCTTGGGTTCGATTCCCGGGTCGGGCAAAATTTTAATGGGTTTTTCCATCAGGAATGCTTAGTAACAGCCCGGAGTTTGGAAGTTGGCGGTATGAAACCCCCGCGCCTCGTAAAACACGTTAAACTGTTGATCCTGCGCCTGATCTCTCTCCGGTCGTGTTGGATTGCTGTCCCATCGGACTATGAGAGTGAGGGAAGAGAGAGTGCACCTGTGTCTGTGCACACACTCTTGTACTATAATATCTCCCACGCTGAAGGCTGGTTCGACGTTCCTCTCCCGACGTTGCCACACACATCTGCCTTGTAAATACCTTGTCGTAGCAGGTAGCGTTCTGTAGTTTCTGCCTACCCCCACGGGAAGGCGTGAGTTTATGTATGAGTGTGTGTGTGTGTGTGTAAATCGTACTACTATTTTCCTGACTCTGACCCAGATACCTAAGTAACCTGAGGTTTTCTTTTTATGTTCCTACTACCTGTTGCCCACGACTTTGTCTGCAATCCAAGACGAAAAGTATCCCTGTGCCAAATTTCATCCAAATCCATTCAGCCGTTTTAGCGTGAAAGCGAAACAAACATACAAATAAACAAACTCACTTTCGCATATTAGTTAGGATTCTTAACGTGTGAGTCCGTTTCGCACTTGCCCGGTATTTTTCCTTTACCTTTCAGTTCCGCCGTCTTTCTACCGGGAAACATCAATTAATTCCACCTCTACATAACGTATTATATTTGGAATGAATCGTAACATGACCAAAAATTCTATGGGGCCAGTTCCCGGCCATTTTGGCCCGAAACACATAATTTAATTTACTCCTAATTAACGTAGGCCGACCGATATTATGGGCAACGCTAATGTGTGCACTGAACGAACCTTTAAATTTGCCGCCTGATATAATATAGATACGGCATCGCAAACAGATTCTAATTAACTATGTTTTATAGCATAATAATTAGGATGTGGTTTTCTTCCTAAACAATATGAGGGTATTGCAAGTTGGGCTATATTAATTTTGATGTTCAGTCTGGAAACTTCCACTCAAGAATAACTAAGGCAAGTTCTCATAATACCCGTGCGACGAAAATAAATTCGATAAGGCAGAGTTTTTCAGCTATAAAAAATGCTCATTGCCTATAATTTTCCCACTGCTGGGACACAGGCCTCCTTTCCTTTCTTCGAGACAGAGTGGGCTGCAATCTACCACGTGAACCGACTACGGGTTGGTAGATGTCACATGTGTTCAAAGTTTTGGTTCCAGGACATATCGCTTTCCTCTCGATGTTTTCCTTCACCGTTTTGAGAGCAGTGATGATGAAATAATTTACACAAAGTAAAGCGCCTGCCTGGGTTCGAAACCACTCGTAAGTCGAGGCTGTTGCCACTGAGCCACCACTACTCTCCTTCTTTTCTCTTCTATCATTGCCTTTAGCAGGAATTAATAACTTACGTGACACGTTTCCATTTCATTAAGAAGCTCCAGGATCAAGCATTGGTGCCAATCATTGGCAATAAATGCTATCATACACAACAATCTTTGTTCTATCTGCCAAGAGACTGCTTGCCAAGCTATCACCTATTGGCACGAAAATGACCCTTTCGATCTATCTGCATTTACATTCCTTGTTAAGAGGGTTTACGTCGTACGGCTTTTCATACAATCTTTGAAACCCTTATTTTTCGAAATGACTGAACCGATTTTAATGAAACTTCATACGCAGATGCAGTATACAAAGGTCTAAAAACTTAGTTAAGAACATTTTCGAATAATAGTGTTACAGCCAAATTAGACAGATTTTTAATTTTCCATAGAAACAGAGAAGGCCAGTTATCTGCTTTTAAATAAGATATTTTGAAAATGTTCTTAACCAAGTTTTTATACCTTTATAACCTGCGTCTGCGTATGAAGTTTCATTAAAATCCGTTCAGTCATTTCGAAAAATAAGGGCTTGAAAATTTGTATGAAATGCCCTATGACGTAAACCCTCTTAAGAGCGTTTATCTCAAAAGTTGGCAACGTCGCAAATAGCTGTCAAAATGTTACGTATTTTGATTAATTTGGCAATATTCTTCTTCTTCTTTGTCGGTGCACTCTTGACAGAGCGGTCGTGGTCATCAAGCTGCAGTGAGATTTCGGACAGCCGTGATTTGCCTTATGGTGCGTTGCCATCGTTTTCTGTCGGCTGTACCGTGCGTGCATTCGTGTAATGGGCAGCCCACTGCGGACTTTATCTGGTCAGTCCATCGCATGGCATTGGCAATATTACTGTATAGAAATAAAAAAAAGACGTGTGGCACTCGGGGACTGCCCCGGCGAAGCTATTGCATAGCATTTTTTATCAACTTACGCAATTGTAAAATATTAACCCGAATACAAGAAATAGCAATGATGACATTGACAGGAACTGTTATTCACATTTATAGTTTTTAAAACTTGACACAACGTAATGGCCGGGAACATCAAACTAATAAAAAGGTTTTAATTTAACTATTAATAGTCAAGGATCATTCGTCTAAGTAAATTTAAACTTTATTGTCAAACAGTTAAACATAATTTTCAATACAACACTCTCGTATCATTCGTTTAAGTAAATTTGAACTTTTTTGTCAAGCAGTTAAACATAATTTTCAATACAAAACACTCTTTTCTTAGGTAGTATTTTCGTTACGAAATTTCTGGATTAGGTCTCCACGCTCAAGGCCCGCGATAGAAGCTATGCAATAGCTTAAAAATGTGGTTAACCAGCGAACTAGAATATTAATAATGAATTGCAATTATAACATTTAATTTGATGTTGTACCCGTTTTAGGTGTAAAAAAGGCGTTTGGAAAGTTTAAAAATATTTTTGAAGTGAAAACTTCTTTAGCGGCGTTGTGCACTTTTTTTGGGATGGGTAAAAAACTGGTATACCCTTGTTTGGTATAACAACGTTTCGTCGAATGTTACTAATTCGAACAACGTTTAAGAAAATAATCAATTTGTATAATATCGATTAACATAATTTTCATTTCATCGAATATTTATTTGCGATAACAACATTTGCGCTATTGATCAAAAGGTATAATGTTCATTTGATGTAGTGTTCAGGTGGTATAACATGTATTTTATCGAATATTCAATTGGTGTTTTATTCAATTTAACTAATAAGGCACTCCGACCATATAGGTTAGGTTAGGTTAGAACTGTGACCAACTACACGCGAGCCGAGCGAGCGAAGCGAGCGGTGCCGCGGTAGCGGCCGGCGAGCGCTACATCGAAATTGGTAGCAGTATCAAAATTAGGGCACTCCGACAGATGAACCGCTTTCATATATCTTTCGACTAAATCATTATTAGTCTAGTGAAACATTAGTTTAAATGAAATTAGTGCATTTGAAAATTCGCTCAAATCACATTATTTCAAAGAAATAAATATGCAAAATAAAAATCTACCAATTAATTATTCGGTCAAATGAATAATTATACGAAATGACTTTATTGCAACTAAAATTAGCTGAAGTGATTTTCGACGAAACGTTGTTATACCAAACAAGGGTAAACCAAAAATTTTAAACTCGCGTCAGGAAACGTGACCGTAAGATCCGTTGCCTAGCAACCGAAATTTTACCCATACTGATGGGTAAAAATAAGCAGTCAAAACATACTTCATGAAAAGTGTTTAGATAAATTGTTTATTTTTGTTAGAATATATTTTGAAAATAAATAAATAGACCTACTACTACTACTAATGAATTTTTTGTATTTAACCACATAAATTATAGTACTTTTATACTGATAAATAAAGCAACTCGTGCGAAATTATTCCCTAACCATTCCAAAATATTCAAAAATGCACAACGTTAATGTTCAAGTTTTCACTTCTGCCGGCACTTCCGGAGAACCACCCGTTGTTTTTTCTGATCAGGGCTGCTTTTAAGTTGGAGGTTGGCTTCTGTGTACATACAACGCTAAGAATATCCCCCTGCATTAAATACTCCACACTGCAATCCAATCCCAGCACATGCCTTATCCAAGCATCGATCATGATCCCTGTATTACCAGCATTATTGAGCGGCGGAACACTATCGGTCTAACCGAGTTAATTACAACGCAGATTGATATGTCCTCATAGGCTGCTGTTTGCAGTGGTTGCCTGATAATACGGCATACGTGCCACTAGTTATACTGGCCGGTATCCTTTGAAGTCAGGCTGTGGAATAAAAACTGCCCAGCCTTTTCCCAACTATGTTGGGGTCGGCTTCCAGTTTAACCAGATGATTAGATTTTATATGGAGCAACTGCCTATCTGACCTCCACAACCCAGTAACTGGGTAATACGATACCCCTTGGTAAGACTGGTGTCAGACTTTTGGGCTCGCGCAATGTTGCTGATGCCATTGGCACCATACACACACAGTTTTAAAGTTTTAAATCCAATCAAACACGGGTAGGATATGCTGCAGCAAAGAGCTTTAAGTACTGTATTTGACAAGATAAAGTTGCAAGTGTTTTTTTCGGAATTTAAAGACCGAGCTTCGAACAAATGTTCCAAGTTGTGTGTTCCAAGTTAGCATTAGTTAGGACTCAATAATGTAATATCATTAATTAAATTAAAATAAGTAACTTTCTCGAGACCCCAAATGTAAAAAAGGCACTGAAAAAAAAAGGTTTTTCTTTATAATAGCTATAAGTAGAATTCCAACAAATTAATTAATCTGCCTTCAACAAGTAAAATTTAAGGTCTAATTTAGATATTTTTACTTACAAAATAATATAGATTGGCTCCAGAGGTCGACGACAAAAGGTGACCTTGATTAGAGATGTATCAAATATCGATATATTGATACTATCTTTTATCTTTATTAAATTACCGTTATTGCAAAAAGAGAGGATTGTGATTTAAAAAAATGTATTGTTTTATTACAATACATTATTGAGAATATATAAGTAATTTTTTGTAATTTTTTTTCAGCACCTAACTATATTGTGTTATTTTATAGGCATGTACCAATAAGTACGACTGAAAGATGATCGAATCACTGAACATAGTTGAAAGGATGCCCCTGAGTTAGCAATAAGTAGTAGTTGTTTTAGCACATTCTCCAAAAGAAAAACCGGCCAAATCCGAGTCGGACTACGCACAGTGGAGGGCTCCGTAGTTGGGATGATTACCCCAAGGACAAAATTAACATTATTGTTGAAAAAATGTTCTCCCATACATCGATATACGTCATGGTCAATTCTCCAACTGCAAATGTAAGCTTGTAATCACAAAAAAAAAAATTTGGTGATATTTCATGTATTCGGTATTTGCGAGTATCAAAATATGTCACATAAATGGCCGTTATTTTTTTATTCCGTTTACTTAGAAACTTGGCTTCTTTAGAGCTCCAAGGGACCGTAGATCTACGTATTTAATATTAATTTCAACTTGATACCTCCACGCGTTCATGAGAAAAAAGGTCATGACAGACAGACTGTCGAACGGAAGGACAACGAAGTGATCCTTTAAGAGTTCTGTTTTTTTCCTTTTGAGGTGCGGAATCCAAAAAATACAGAAAATTCAACAAAATAAAAGAATAAGAGTTAAACAAAATATTGTAAATTGTATAACTTATCGATATTTTTTTACGCTCGGTTACATCTCTATTCAGTCAAAGGTAACACAAAATTAAGGGAGGCCAAAACTCAGCTTAATCTTTTAATACGAACCCAAATCATTCATTTCACATCAAAGCCCTGCGCGATACGGACTGCATTAAAAAATACAAAACACCTAATTATCCCTGCCAGTAATTAAGAAAAGAAATATTTTTCTGAACAAAAGCGCGCAATTTTACATTGAACAATAAAAATAATTCTGTCCAAGATTTTTACACAATATGCTTAGAATTAGAGGAAAGTCGGGAACAATGTTATCTTTAAGCAAAAAAGTTCAATTTGGGGAGAAAGGGCTGTGAAGGCGAGAAATGAAACTCGTAATGAAGTTTATTATTTCCATTATTAAAGTTCAGAAGCACTGTAACGCAAACGTGGAAATACGTTTTTCACGTTGCACTTATTTCTTTAAAAAAACTCGTTGACTTTCTTATGGTTAGCATAACTTACACCCATTGTACAAAGACAAAAATAACGTAATGGATCATTAACGCTAATGATTTAATTTGTTCAAAGAACCAATATTGCTTTCTGCAACAAGTTAATGGAAGATTTGTATTTAATGACAGCTTTAAAAGTTAAAGTTCGTTTCCGCAACTGGCGGTTAGACAAGTAGGATCTGAGCTATGTGTATAGTATACATCTATAGGTGACTGGTAATTAGTGTCTGATACTTAAACTCGTGAATTTACTCATCAATCAATCAATCAATCAATCTTCCTAGCCTTTTTCCCAACTATCTTGGGGTCGGCTTCCAGTCTTACCGGTTGCAGCTGAATACCAGTATTTTACATGGAGCGACTGCCTATCTGACCTCCACAACCCAGTTACTGGGTAATACGATACCCCGTGAATTTACTCATCATTGTAAACAATTTTACGATGGGACCAAACGTAAAATCGCGAAAAAATTATCAGCTGTTCCCTACATTTTGACGAGTTATGCGAATATAAATGTAGGGAACAGCTGATTTTCAAACAAAAGAATCATCAAAATAAATTCATAATTGGCGGAGTAACCGCGCAATATACAAAAAAAAAACACCATGTATGATGCAAGATAACATTAATAAAAAGTTACCAATCTGAGACGGCGAAAGATAGAAGGACATTTACAAAACAAGCTATGAAAATACACAAACTGCAACAGTTACGTCTTGTCGAACCTGCAAACATTACAGGCTTCTGCAGACTGGCGCACCACGACATCAGTGTGTCGTGGTGCGCCAGTTATAAATTCCGTAAAGTTTTCAAAGTAATTGTTCCACCAGAGTCGCGTCGCGCCTGTCCGCGGGAGCATTACATAATCAGCCTATACTGTTCCCACTGCTGGGACACAGGCCTCCTCTCTATTTGAGAGGGAGTGGGCCGTAATCTACCACGGGGGGGCCCAGTGCGGTTTGGTAGATGTCACATGTTTTCGAATTTTCGGTTCTATGACATGCCGGTTTCCTCACGATGTTTTCCTTCACCGTTTTGAGAGCACTGCTGATGTAATTATTAACACAAAGTAAAGCGCCTGTCTGGGTTCGAACTCACGAACAACTGGGCCACCACTACTCAGTCGGAGCTACGAGACCATTAAACAGGAATAACTAGTTTGTACGTATAGATAGGCTGGCAATCTTTCGCAATTTATGCGTGATTGTAATCTAGTGATCTTCCAGGAGCAAAGTAGGTACTTCATGTTTATATTATACTAGCTGGTTCCTAGTTCATAATTATTACGTCAACAGATATTATGATAAAAAATAAGTGGCGTTCAAAACTGTACTCACATGGAACTAGTGATTTCTGTTATTAGTTAGATTAAGTGGCAACACTGCCCGAGTGACATGTCAAATTTTTGTTCCGCATTTTAATATTAAATTAAATTAGTAATTAAGTTAAATTAAGGTCTAATTTTATGTGTAAACGTAATATAATTGCATAAATACTCAGGATTATTGTTTTCCTGTAAATATATAAAGTAAAACACAGTGTTTGGTTACGAACCGGTAACCTAAAATCAACAGCTGACGTTTGAACTGCGGATTTAAACGGGGAGTATTGCTTTACTTTTATATAATAATAGCACACAATCATCACATTAACTCTGTTACACGTTCTCGTGTCTTTTTACATAAATAGTTCGCTGATTTAGCACTCTGTAATGGGTCTCAATCGCATTGTTTACATTGTAGAGAACGAAACTTAGCAAAGATTCTGATAGTCTCAATCAGATCTAAGTATAATATATACATTAAACAATTAAAACGTCCATGATCGTTATTTTTGCACTGCCTTTATACTGTGATATTAAATACTTATTAGCTTTCATAAATCTAGGCAACCTACCCACATCAGAAAAAGTAAATCAATAAAAGCATCTAAATTTTACATTTAATTTAATTTGATAATATAGCTTTGATAATAGCTCTTTAAGCTAATTCAATAGCCTACCTCATTTCTCAACTAAACTAAACAACGCAAATTTCTCCCTTTTTGCCTTTCATTTCCAACTTTACTTACTTTATTTGTCTGTCCTTCTTTATCTCACCGTTTCTTTATTCTAATTTCAGTTACAAATCCTGAAACCATGCCTGTGATGACCCGTAAGGCTACTGCTCAGGATATGGAGCTTAAATTGAGAACGGCCCTCCAAAATCTTGAAGCATCTAAGCTCCAATGTAAACAATTGTTGCAAGAGAATGATGAAAGTGAGGAGGAAATTAAGAAGATAGTTAACAAAAACTCAAGCCTTAAACGGGAGCTAGTAGACCTACATCAACAATATCTCAATGTTGTTGATGAACGCGATCAACTGAAGGTGGTCACTGATGGTTTCAGCAACTGTAGTAACTTGTACGAGGAGGCCTTAAGCAAAGTTAGGGACCTAGAAGATGAATTAATTCACGCTAATAGTCGTATTATCCAGTTAGAGAAAGAAAAAGAATGTACGCAGGTCAAAGAAACTAATCACCTATATAATGAACTATTAAATACTAATTGTAACCCTCATTCCATTATAACTATTGACCTTACTGAAGATTCATTGTTGAAACAGAATTATAGTTATAAAGTTAGTCATAAGAAAATGAAAAAATATGCTAAACTAAATAGAATAATTAAAAAATGTAAACAAATTAGGAGACAACAAAAACACTTTTCCAAAAATATTCCACGGAGAAAGGAACGTATTGATCTAATCAATAAATTAAATAATTATCAAATAAAATTAGAAGACAGCAAAAACATTTATGAAATTGATACACAGCGCTTACAGTCCGACATACAGGTACTTGAGAGCAGACTTAGTTCCCTTTTCATTAAATATGTGGGTTCTCAGAACCAAATTAAAGAACACATTCTTGCTGCTAATGAGTTAGTTAGGTGTCAGTGTACTTGTCAGGTTTCAAACCCTGATGCTGTCCAGCCTGAGGCAACGGAGGACCCGTCCCAGACTGAGAGTGTGTCTCAAGACTGTATCCTCAATCAAGATAAACCTGATATTGTGCAAGAATTATCTCAAATGGTACAGTCAGTAGCTAGTAGTATTTCCTCTTGTAGTAGTCAAGTTTGCTATCAGTCAGTTATGTTTTCTGATAGTATAGGAAGAGGGTTAGGGAAATTAGTTAGTAACAACTTGAGTTTTTCTACTCAAAACTATTGTTTACCTGGGATATCCTTCAAAGAAATAATGACATCAATTACAAGGACTCAATATGATTCTAATACCAACATAACTGTATTTGTAGGAAATAGTTCCCAGGTCAAAAAGGAAGATATCACTGACAGTGTTACTGAGATTTTAAAGTTAAATTGTAATAAAATTATTTTGTGTGCTTTTCCCTATTTTGAGAGGTTATCAAATAGAAAAAACAATTATATACATATGCTTAACAAGCATATTCAGTTCTTAGTAAGTCACTACAGTGACAAACTTATATTTTTTGACACCAACAATTTTGTTGATAAGTTGAAATCGACAAGGAATACAGTGTATCTGCCCATTAGGTTTAGACTTCAAATAGCGAGGCTATTAGCTTATATAAACTCAGACATAAGTAGTATGTCGACGTGCAGTACTATAATTAACACCGCAATTATTAGTAATAATTCTAATGTACAGGTGGCCACCAGTAACTGTAGCACTAATGCTATAAACTTTTACAATTATTGTACGAAGGAGGATCCATGTGTCACTATGGCAAATTCTTGTCATAATGTGGGGTCCACAAGTAGTAGGATCTCATTGCCTGGTGATGGCATGGGAGTCTTGGGGCTCACTCTGGATGTTAATTTAAACTAGATAGTAAGACAACAGAAGATACCAGTAACACTGTAGTTATACCTACCAAGAACAAGGTGTCTTCTGGCTCTAAAATAGTTAATTGTAAAAAAGAGTCTAAGCAGAATACCTTGAAATTATTCCATCAAAATATTCAAGGTTTTTCTTCCAAACAATTAGTAATTGAATTATTTTTAGAAAAAACTATGTTCGAAATTATTTGTTTAACTGAACATTGGTTGAAAGATTCTGAGATGTTAATTAATTATAAAAATTATAGCGTGGTCAGTTGTTTTAACCGCAAATCAATGCTGCGTGGGGGTTCACTAATCTTAGTTAAAAAGTCTATTAAATCTAAGACTCGTAAAGATATAGTTGATTTGTCGGTTGAACATAACATTGAGTTGTCCTGTGTTGAGCTAGATAAGTATGTCATAGTGTGCGTTTACAGACCCCCCAATTATCAAAACTACTCCATATTTGAGGCAGTAATGGAAGATGTTCTAGCAAAACTTGCAACGGGGAAAAAATCAATAATTATCTGTGGTGACTTCAATATTAATATCTTAGAAAATAGTTCAAATAGCAGTCGATTATTAAGTCTCTTTAAATCATTCAATCTGTCAAATGTGTTTTCAGAACCAACCCGCATAACTACAAATAGTGCTACTTGTATTGATAATGTTTTTTGTTGCTGCGACTACTTAGATAAAGCTATTGTTAATTATCTGCCTTCGGATCACAGTGGTCAAACTGTTGCTTTCAAGTGCAACACACCATTACAAAGATTTCAGATACAATCTAGACAAGTAACAACCAGCAATCTAAGTAAATTTAATAATAACTTAATTAGTAAGTTAAGTAGGTATACCGGGTCATATTATAAACAATGTAAATGAATTATATGAGGAATTCTTTTCGGTAGTGCGCACCGAGTTCGATAATACTTTAAAAAAGAAAACTAAAACGATTTGCCCAAATTTTCTGTTCAGTGACTGGGCAACTAAGGGTATTAGGAAAAGTAGGGAAACATTGTTTGAGCTGTATGGCCTTAAGCCTTTTATTAACTCTGACACTTTTAATAAATACGTTGCTACTTACTCTAAAACTTTTAAAAATACCTGCAAGGTAGCTAAAGCCTTGTACCTTAGCAACAAGATCAAATCAGCCGATAATAAAATAAAGACGGTTTGGAAAATTATCAATGACGAAACAAATAGGAATAAAAGACATAACAGTGATTTCACACTAGAAACTTCACGTGGTGTCATAAGCACTAACAAAGAAGTTGCTCAAGAATTTGTAAATTTCTTTACCAGTATCCCACTTAAAACTACTGAAACCTTAAATTCCTCGCCCTCGCGTTCAATTGATTTATTAAGAGCCAACGTTTCATCCTGCCCGATTGAATTTAAATTCAAGCATATAGACCCCATAACAGTATTAAAAGCTTTCAAGCAAATTAAGATCAAATTAACCGAAGATCTATGGGGAATGTCAATCAAAGTTTGTACCTCCATCATTGAGACTATAGCGCCGTACTTAGCCTTAATATTTAATTTGTGTGTGGATCAAGGAGTCTTCCCTGATCTAATGAAATATAGTAAGGTAATACCACTTTTCAAATCCGGGGACAGTAAAGATACCAATAATTATAGACCCGTGTCCGTGTTGCCAGTATTAAGCAAGGTGTTTGAAAAGGTTATGCTTAATCAAATGCTCAATCATTTTAATACCAATAAAATCTTACATGATCAACAGTATGGCTTCACCAAGGGACGTTGTACGACTGACGCCGGTGTCACCTTATTAAAACACATATTTACGGCGTGGGAAGAGGCCCAAGACGCCATAGGAATTTTCTGTGACCTCTCCAAGGCTTTTGACTGCGTCGGCCATGAAACCTTAATCTTGAAACTTGAGCATTACGGACTTGGAAAACTTGCGCTCAGTTTAGTTAAATCTTATTTAAATGATAGACAACAGCAAGTTCAAATAAATGGTGTCAATTCACTCGGTTTAAAAGTAAAAATGGGTGTACCACAAGGATCAATATTGGGTCCTTTTCTCTTTTTAGTATATATTAATGATCTACCCCATTTGTTAAAAACTCAACCACAAATGGTGTTATTTGCTGATGATACTTCATTAATTTTTAAAATGAATAGACGTGCATCAAATCTTGACGACGTAAATAACGCCCTGCAGCAGGTCCAAAATTGGTTCACTGCTAATAATTTAGTATTAAATGAGAAAAAAACTAAGTGCATAAGATTTTCTTTACCAAATGTCAAAAGTAGTAATTGTGAGATAGTATTAAATCAAGAGAAACTAGAATTCGTCGATCAAACTGTTTTCCTGGGGATCACGCTCGACTCTAGGCTTCAATGGGGTCCTCATTTAACATCCCTTTCAGGACGACTAAGTTCGGCAGCATATGCTGTGAGAAAAATCCGTCAATTTACGGATGTAGATACCGCGAGGCTAGTCTATTTTAGTTACTTTCATAGTATTATGTCGTACGGTATTCTACTATGGGGACGGGCTGCAGACATCGAGTCTATTTTTATTCTGCAGAAAAGAGCCATCAGAGCGATATATGGCCTCCGCAGGCGCGACTCTCTAAGGGAACTGTTTAAAGATATTAACATCATGACGGTACCTTGTCAATATATCTATGAAAACATTATGTACGTAAGGAAAAATCTACATCTTTTTAGTAAAAGAGGTTCAAGACACAATTATATCACTAGGAATAGGGACCAATTAGTTCAACCGGGTTTCAGGCTGGCTAAAGTAGACTCATCATTCATGGGGTACTGTTTAAAATGCTACAATAAAATACCTCCCCACATACTTCAGCTGAATGAAACGAAATTTAAATCTTATATTAAACGCACACTATGCAGTCAGGCATATTATAAGTTGGGGGATTACATCGCTGATAAAAATGCTTGGCTCAACGCTGGTCCTGCTCCACAAGGGCACATAATCTAATTGTATAGCAACTGAAAATACTGTTGGAGCTGCGGAAGATTTTAAAAACTATCTTTGCATTGTATAAATTCAATCTCTTAGCATTGTATAATTGCATAGCACATGTGTGAGTACTATGTACAGACTATAAAGCTACCATTTAGGTACTGGGTATGTCTTTCATTGACTTGAATGTGCCCTGGCGGCTGAGAGTATGTCATGCTCACTCTAATGTCACGCTGACGGTGGCGTGTGTGTTGGATCATTTAGCTCCCTTCAAAATGGTTGAGCTGAATGGTGCTAATCCATGCGTCATGTTCGTGAACGGGCGCCGTCAGTTGTGACTGGTCATCTCATAGCTGCCATGGCTTATTTTAATTTGATTTAATTTTTTAATTGTTTTATTTTTGTTTTTATCTTTTATTACGGACGCTTTTAACGTTTTGCATCGTTCTCACATGTATAAGTTCAACATGAATGATGTAACCAATATTTTGTAACCAAATTTTTATTTAAAAGAGTGTCCGTGGAGTTTCTTGCCCGTTCTTCTCCATAGGTACCTACTACGCTTTGGAATGGGCATCTAGCTTCATCTTTTCTGACTGACCGACCCCTTGACAATTCAAAAGTGCCTGTAATTGGTTTATTTGAAATAAATGCTTTGAGTTTGAGTTTGAGTTTGAGTTTGAACACGCAAACTGACAGTAGCAATTATTGCTTTTTGTTTGACAAGCATTGCTTATGAGCTGCAGTAAAATGATATTTTTACTAAAGAAAGAAAGAAAGAAGAAGAGAGAAAATTATAATGCTAAAAGAGCCTCAGCTCAGTATTATGTCAGATGACAACACATAGTGTACCACCTGACGTTGACGCTGTACTGTCATTTCGTAAATAACTTGGAATATTTTTAACGAAATGATTGTAAAGGTACAAGTCCCACGTGTCGCCGCGACGATACGTCGCTTCGTCGCTTGCTGCTGTTGCCTGCAATCAACTACAGATTTGTACCTTTAGAAGTGTCATTTTATAGTTAATTAAAAGTTCGACTGTCGTTATGAAATGACTTCGTAAAATAGGAAAAGGTCAGAAAGCATATTAGGAGTCATATAAGTAAGCTTTTCTAAATGTAGCTCAAAGTATTTAATGATGAATTCTATGTAAGTATAGGTATTTGATGTAAGTAAACAAGACAAAGTCAGAACACACAAAGCCAGCTCAATATTAAAGTAAGATATCATAGAACACCTTCCAAGATTTTCTCGACAGTGCACGCAATCACAACAAGAAAACCGCATTACACTTTTATAAAAATGACGCTATCACCGCGCCCGTCCCTCTGACAAGGTGTTGGGGTACAAATAATTTATCGTCTTCAAGCCACAGACAACATAAGCCGAGAGAAAAATAAGCAAACTACCCACTTAAAAAGACGTAACGTTTCTTACAGAGCTGGCAGTAACG
Source organism: Conistra vaccinii (assembly GCA_948150665.1). Classification (NCBI taxonomy): domain Eukaryota; kingdom Metazoa; phylum Arthropoda; class Insecta; order Lepidoptera; family Noctuidae; genus Conistra; species Conistra vaccinii. Next base: position 5,368,065 of record OX411324.1, read on the forward strand.
AAAGCGAACCTTGTGTCAACGGTCCACATTCAAAAATCAACCCGCTCCCTGCGACCATCGGTCTTTTTTACCCTGCAGAATCATAGTTTTCTTCAAAGGGGTATAAATTTCGAGTTGAAGCGGGGGAGTCGAGTCGACCTTATTTAATTTCATAATAAATTGCAATAATTGCATTAGCGGAGCGGGGAGAATAAATCAAGTGATACGGAAGATTTTCCTTGAAGAACACTTCTGTCGAATTATGAAATTTGTTGTGGTTAATGTTTTAAAAAGCTCTAGAAATAAATAATGGAAAATGCTTTTTTTATTTATGAGAGAAGGGTTTCTTATATTTGAATTTATAAAACCAGCTTGGTAAATGGTAATTTCATTTAAATAGATACTTTTAGGTTTGAATGTGAAAACTTTTTATATCTTGAAAGAACCGATCACGTGCCCGTGCCGTGCACCTAGATGAGGTATTTTTTTAAGCTTCATTGGAAAAAAATATTCGTTTCGTGTCGAGTAAAGGTTGTGAAAAGTTCACCTCCACAAAAGACTTTGAATGCACAAAAATAACAATGAGGCAACTAGACTAGCATACAAATTCACTTAAGACATTTTCCCGAAGCGGTACTAATAAAATTAACATAAAATTCCGTAGCAGACTTCTAACCCTGTAATTACATCCATATATCTCTCCACGACGAATAACAGACTAGCATTGTTCAACCCCCCGAGAGTGTATTATCGGCCCAAAGTACCCCTGGACTTATGAAGATTCGATTAAGCCAGCGTTAGATTAAACCAACCCTGATTACGAGTGAACATGGAAAAACAATTACGGAGAATACTAAAACAATGACATACTATAAAGTTCGTCTTTGTTTTCTGTATCTTAACGTTCGCTGCGGTGGGCGGGTCTGTAAGACCAGGGGTAACTCCGGTGCCTCGGTGGAAATATGCACGGCATTTTGAGGGTTGAACGTTTAAGCCGTTACAGTAGAATTTATAGTTTTTAGATAAAGTGTAATGGAGAATAACTTAGTTTAAATGCTGAAAAGTTTTTCTGCGATTGTATGGAGTTATGTGAATACTTATTTTTTATGGCGGTTCTCTAGGTCTATGTACATCGGTTTTAAGATACTGGCATTGCAAAATACCGAAAAAGAATGCAATGAAAAATATAAAGTGTAGATAACATTTTATTTAGGATATTGCTTCATAAATAACGTGATAATTAAGATCACGATCATTTCTTCAGTTCTTGCTACAATTTCAAAAGTCTATTTTTAATGTTCAACTCTTCAACCATAGGTAATATTCAATTTTTCTCTTATTTTTTCTTATTAAAAATATAATAGTTCTATTTAAAATAATACATACACTCAAAATGCATAGTTCATAGTTACCTCCAGGCACCATAAATAAAAAATTAAAACAGAAACATAATTATCTTCTGAACATGTTTAACAACAGATAAACAATAAAAAAATACTATATCGTAGCTTTAAAACAAAAGATACCCAATCAGCTTATTTTAAAAGTAAAACACAATAAAAATGTCTATAATTAACAAATGATGCTATGAATCATATGAAAATGACATTGTATATGGAGCAGATAATAAAAAAAACTCGGGATTTTAATGAGTACGGAGTTAACGACAATAGTTGTTAAATAAAAAAAAGATAATGTATTGACTCCCGCTGTATATGCATGCATTTGTTGAGAAAATGCCTTGTTCAGATGTTGTAAATTCATAAACGAGTGAATGAGTAATTGTTTACCGAATTTCAATATGAGTTTAATATTTTTTGTTAAATTATAAAGGCATGAAACGAAAATGAAAAAAGCTCTGATAAAATTAATTAAACTTTTACGTTTTATTAAAAATGCCTAGGTAGGTATTTGTTAATATTTTGATCAAGCATATTGGTTTACATTGTTAGTACCGACTTACATTTTAATAATATGTTATTAAAAATGAAATTAGTTTGCTTACTAAAACTTCTATTAAAATATGTGTAAATTATGAATGGGATGCTACCATCCCATTCATCATTTACACATAAATATAGTAAAATTGTTATCGAGAATTTTTGTCCATTTGTCTGGTTGCCATTGGCGAAAATACGGCTTTGGATGAAATTTAGCACACATACAGTTTATAACCTGTACCCTAATTACGTAATACACGATCAATCAGAATCTGAATTGTTTTGAAACAGATTGCTAATCCGTCGCTCAAAAATTCGAAAATAAATTCTGCAACAACGTAAATAACGCAATGAATGTTGTTAAACTGTCAAAATGAAACAGATTAATCGGAATCGTTTACAAAAATGTGTTGCGTAATTAGATAGCTGGATTAACACATAAAGTAGGTACTTTTAATCCTGGTAGTACGTGCCCGTGGGATATTTTCTGACATCCACAGGGGCGACGCCGCGGGTAAAAGCTATTCCGTAATGAGGGAAATAATTACTTACACTAAAATTGCTTTCATAGAAAAATGAAACTGAATGACTAAAAACCATTATAAATAATGATGAAGTTTTCTCAACTAGAGCTGTCTAAACCCCCATTAACCATTATACTGTATAGTTCCTAACACAATAACAGAGAAGTAAAACATTGACCGGCGGGCGTTAAATTTGAGTTATGAATATCAGCTTTCGACAAGTAAACATTCCAGTGGACTCGCCAGACGGCTAGCCCCATGTAGATAAAACCTTTGTATTGAATATTGTAATTTTGTTGTAAATAATTTTTATGCCGACAAAAGTAAATCGATTAAATCAATCTTTTAGTTTTTTTTAAATAATCCGTAATTTCACTTACATATGGGCACGAAATCGACACACTAATAGTCAGAGAGGCAATTCCCGTAATTTTTAAGAACATTCGAATTTTGCATCTCATTTGTAATCTGTCAAAAATACAATCAATTTACTAACATTTTTGCCAAGTTTGACAAATTGCGACTTGAATGTGACGTTTTTTAAGTAAGAGAATAGACCTTTTGATGTCATTTTAACAAATGTAATTAATACATTAAAAACATAACAGAACATCACGCCTGTATTCCCCGAAGGGTTAGGCAGAGATGTACCTATAGTACACCCACATTTCGCCAGTTATGTTTAAGTCCCATGTTAAAGGGGGCGACCTATTGCCATCAACCGGGCACAAATCCAGACTCCGGGCTCCTACTAAGAAATTCCAGTTAATACTTTGCCCAGCCTTTGTTTTAGTTTTGATAAAGGTCAATAGGTAAGGTAGGTAAGGTAAAATATGTGATAATCATTCATTCATTTCACTTTCTTATGGAGACAGGAAGTCGACAGATTAAAGGTCAGATCTCATATACTAAATAAATCATAATCAGCCTATTAATGTTCCCACTGCTGGGACACAGGCCTCCTCTCTGTGAGAGGGAGTGGGCTATAATCTACCACGCGTGCCCAGTGCGTCATGGTGCGGGTTGGTAGATGTCATTATGTCTTCGAATTTTTCGTTCTAAGACATGCCGGTTTCCTCACGATGTTTTCATTCACCGTTTTGAGAGCAGTGGTGATGGAATTATTTACACAAAGTAAAGCGCCTGCTTGGGTTTGAACCCACGACCTACAACTAGTAAGTCGGGGCCGTTACCACTGGGCCACCACTGCACTAAATAAATGTAATGAATAAATTAAAAATAGCTCTATTATACATGTTTAATAGACGTATGGTGAATAATGAACGTGAAAGTAGTCCTATATATAACCCTCTGGCCATAGAAATATTTAAAGCGATTCACGAAGCAAAATCCGGCTCGCAACTCGTAAGATCGTCAAGTTCCCTCCACGACGTCAGTGCAAGTCAATTGTCACGTACTTCCTTGTACATTGTACTTAACAAAATGTTAGTTAAACGAGCAAACAGTACACAGCCTATAAACTGAGTTCAATAACTGGCCGCCCGTTACACCGTCGTGAATAGCCGGGCGTCGTGCATCAACTGAATACTGCCGTGCATACTAATCCACCTTCATACTGTGTCACAATGACGGTACTATGACGGTGCTGGAAGAGCCTTCCCTTCAAAACATGTATGTAGTGGGATAGTGTATCTTGTAACATCTTGGTTAGGTTTATTATGTGGATGGTGGTACAGAGAAAATATGTGTTTTTCTTCATTTAAAGCAGTATATGACTGCAGTAGAGAGCCATATTAAGACCCATTTACATGATGCTATCCCTCTCATGGAGAGGAGGCCTGTGTCCCAGCAGTGGGAACATTAATAGGCTGATTATGACATGATGCAATTTTTTGCTTGTGGCATACAATACAATGACATTGAAACAATAACTTGCATCGCTTTTAAGCACTGTTTAGATGATCCAACTTTTATCTTTGCTTCAACTTATGGTATGCCATGGTTAATTAAATCACATCGTGTGAATCAGAGTTCAGATGTATAAATTGAGGCAAGACATGTCATATTGAGTAAGAATTTGATTCTTTCGGGAGGCTCGTTACAAAAAGTCTCCAAGTTAATCATACAGCTATTTGGAATTCGATTAAGTGCTAAATTAACACAAACTGACTCCATTACAACACAATTTTGTAGAAAACATTGTTTTGGCTAAAGAAAGAAAAGAGAGAAAATATGTTTATTTGCGTCAAACATGACGCGAAGAAAGAACAAATACACGAAAGGAACAATTTGGTGGAAAATATGTGTCACATCCATGCAAAACGACCACGCTCAGCATAATATACATAATTATTATCATTTAATTCAGACTAGGTTGTCCATAGAATGTTAGTAATACCTACACTGAAACTTAAGAACTATGTTAGCAATACACACATACAAACTATAATAATTATCCTACATGTAGAGGAGTCCAGTGCCTCCAGATAGGACTCTCCATATGTTCTCCATATTATGTATAATGCTGCGACTCTATGCGAGACTCTTTGCGAGAGAGGCTCTTTTACAGAACCAACTGCGTTTCTACTAAGTCAGTTTTAACCACATCCAGTCCAAAATAATCAACGCCACGTATAAAAATGTGTTCCAACCATTGTTCTTGTAACTTGATAATCGATTTATCGGAAAATATCTAACGTCTGTGGGCGTCCACACTCGATACCTATCGATTGTATCTCAGCGGGTTCCTTTGAATCCTAAGAAATCGAAATTGTAAATGTTTGTGTGTAAATGCGATCGTTCACTGTTGAGAAAGAGAGTTCTGGCATTGTTTGGCTTTATCGATGGTTAGTTACGTGTTTTTATGTCGATAAAGGTTTAAATACTTAATGGGAGGAAAATTTAAAGCCTTGCTAGTTACGAGATTGTAGATTTGCATAATAATATTATTATTTTTCTAGGTATGTCAGATAGTTTTATTATACAAGCTACTAGCGACCATTAAAGTGAGATTTAGATACATCATTATAATAAATAAAATTTGTAGTAAGGAAGATTTTTTTGCGCGTTTATCTGTTTCTCTGGATGTATGTTCCGGATTGGCGCCAAATGGCTGAGCGGATTTTGATGAAATTTGGCACACAGGTAGTTTATAACCTGTACCCTAATTACGTAATGCACGATCAATAATAAATTGAAATGAATTGAAACAGATTGCTAGTCCATTGCTTCATAAGTTCGAAAAAAAAAATCTGCCAATTTATTCTTGATCGTGCATTACGTAATTAGGGTACTGGATTAATATATAGGGTACTTTTAATCTCGGTAGTACGTTCCCGTGGTATATATTCCGACAACCACGCGGGCGAAGCCGCGGGCAAAAGCTAGTTACAAAATATAATTAGAAAACAATACCTAAACGATTAATTTACAATTGCGTAGGTACCTATTTTAACACGCTCGTGAAATTCAGATTTTAAAATCTAAATCTAATAAAGTCTAAGTTCAAACCATTCATTTCAAATACTCAAGAGATTTTAATTAAGTACAGCTCGCAAAACGAGTTTTCTAATTTTCTTGTGTTTTATTACTGAATCTTTAGTTCTGATGAATTAATTATTCAATAGAGTCGTCAATAACTTACCATTTCGCACAGAAACTCAGCTAAGTGAGGGTAGTTTTAAGTTTAGTTATTAATAGAAGAAAAGCCAGCCAGCCAAGTGTTAAGTAACAGGGATACGACGACGTAAACAAGTACACTACATAATTTTTTTTTTTTTTTTTTTTTTTTTTTTTTTATTATGTTTTGGAAGACTTCGTCATTTTTAAGATTGCAAAATTAAATAACATAAAAATCTACTAACCTTATTGAACTTCACAAGAATAATGGTATTCTTAATTCTCAATTTACCTACATTACTACGGAACGAAATTTTTCGGTTTTTTTCGCAAGTTAATCCTACTCAATTCGTACTAGACAATAATTTAATGTGAACCTGTTATCCATTTGATGTTACAGTATAAAATAAACTAAATATAGCGAGCAGTAAATGACAAATATATTCATGACACGATTTTGAGCTGGTATGACTAGTAAGCGGTGTTAAAACATTTAAATGAACTATCTATATTCTTGATGTAATGCGAATTATTCATTAATGTTAGGTATACAACACGCACAAATTATATACTTAATGATTTAAATCCATCCGGGCCGCATGTCTTTGCAGATTAAGGCGATGATAACCGACGTTTAATTAATTGAAGATCACGTCAAAACGAATAGTGTTAATGATTTGGAAAAAATATATGTTAAATTAGAGCATTTTCTTAATAAAATATGAATATTTTAGATCATGTTTATGTTACATTGTGAAATTAATTGTAAAGTTATGTCTAACGCGGATTAAAACACTGAGAATCACGCAAAATCTATCAAGCGTATTTTTGTGAAACCTTCACCATTTCCACAAAGATAATTTAAATATTGATCTTTTAGTATACGTTTTTTATTTAAATACCTTTTGTTTAACGTATAAAAATTTAATAATGCGTCTTATTTACGAAAGCGTTTCTGGATGGGCGAGTCCTATTACTGGCTGGACAAACGACGCGTTGCGTGACCTCTGTACAGAACACGCAAGCTAACCGCTCAAGGTCAGTGGCATTATATATATCTGCCTCTGGCGATTATAAATAGGTACCAAGAGAGAGAGACATCATAGTACATATTAATACCGATTGCAAACTTCATCATCCTAATTCTAATATTTTATAAATTATGCGAAAGTGAGTTTGATTATTTATTACGAATAATTTTTATAATTCCTTTTTGTTTTATAAAAAATATATTTTTAATGGTTCAGATAATATTATTTTTATTGATGTTTTTATCTTTCACACTAAAACGGCTGAACAGATTTGGGTGAAATTTGACACATGCGTAGACCATAACTTGGATTAGGATATTAGGATACTTGTTATCCCGATATGCTCACGGGGTCGACACTTAGGGTAAAACCGTGGGGCGCAGCTAGTTTATGAAGAATAAATGAAAGCTCCTTGCCATCAACTGAATCAAAGTGAGTTTGATTATTTATTACGAATAATTTTTATAATTCCTTTTTGTTTTATAAAAAATATATTTTTAATGGTTCAGATAATATTATTTTTATTGATGTTTTTATCTTTCACACTAAAACGGCTGAACAGATTTGGGTGAAATTTGACACATGCGTAGACCATAACTTGGATTAGGATATTAGGATACTTGTTATTTATTTATTTATTTATTTATCATAAGCACACCAACAGCACAGTCACTTACAATTCAAATAAAAACATCTTATAGAATTAACATTTTAGTAACCATGCAAATGACAGGTATGCATGACATTCACACATGAAAAATTAGAGACAAAGAACAAAATAAAGTGTGTCTACAACAAAATAAGTAGACCTAAATCTACAACACTATAAAAATAAACCAATTTGAGCCAGATAGACAGGCAGCCATCAATGATGGGTCAGTGCAATGGGCCATTACACTGTTTGAACAGGGAGCGTCTGTATGAAGCGAAAGTCATGGCGAAAATATCAATAGGGTAATCCGTCAAGTTGGACCTTTCATTATATTGCCTTGCCATACGTGTAAGGGGGCTATTAAATGTAGTATTTAAGGTGGATGTAGGTAATTCAAAAATACGATGATGACGCTTACTACGTTGGCTAGGCCTAAAGTTAAAATAGTTTATTAATTGTGCATCAATGGAACCGTTTATAATTTTATGAAGTGTAAGTAAGTCCGAATGGTTACGTCTTTCATTTAAGCTAATCATATTAAAGTGCCTTAACCTGTCATTGTAATCAGGTATAGCTTTTCGAATCCCATTCTTCATACATAAATACCGAACAAAACGGGCCTGAACAGATTCAACATTATTAGTATACGTTGAATAATAGGGAGACCAAATAGTGGAACAATATTCCAAGGAGCTTCTTACTAGGGCGTTGTAAAGTAAAATAATGCTACTACAATTACGAAAAGGTTTCGACATACGGATTATAAAGCCAAGCATTTTTTTAGCCTTAGTCACTATGCTATCTATATGATCGCGGAAAGATAAAGATGAATCAAAGAGTACCCCTAGGTCACGGATGACTGACACTCTGCGCAGTACCGATCCATCAATATGATAATCAAATTTAATGTAATTCACTTTATTCGTGAATGTAATAGTCTGGCATTTTTTAACATTGAGCGTCATTCTATTGTTCAAACACCATTGTTGAAGGACATCAAGATCTCTCTGAAGCCTCACACAATCACTCAGGTCCGATATCCTACAGTATATTTTTAAATCATCAGCGTAGGCTAAACAATTGCAATTTATTAAATCTAAAAGATCATTCAGAAATATCAAAAACAGCAAAGGACCCAACTTAGAGCCCTGTGGAACACCAGAGCCAGGAGAAAAAGGCACAGATTCATAACCCGCCAGGGCAACTATTTGAGAACGATTAACTAAATAACTCTCGAACCACCGCAACAGAGAGCCATGAATACCAGCGCAATTCAATTTCATAGAAAGAATTGAGTGATCAACGCGATCGAAGGCTTTTGCAAAATCTGTGTAAACAGCGTCTACCTGACCCCTAGCTTCAAAGGTGTTACTAATGAAAGTAGTGTAAATAAGCAAGTTAGACATAGTAGAACGGTTAGACACAAATCCATGTTGCTTCAAACTAATTATATGTCGGAGGTGGGAATAAACTACATTGTATATGAGACCTTCAAACATCTTTGCAAATTGTGATATAATAGAGATTGGTCTATAGTTAGTAACGTCATTCAAACTACCGGATTTATGTATGGGGATAATATGTGAAATTTTCCATAAATCAGGAAATATACCTTCCTTAAGGGATTTATTGTATATTATCTGCAGTGGCATAATAAGAGCATCAACACAGAGACGAATAAAAATAGGAGGAAGTCCATCCGGACCAGCTCCTTTGTTAAGATCTAATTTTTTGATGCTATTTCTAACGTCATTCTCAGTAATGCCAATGGAAGACATACTGTAGTTAGACGAGGAGTAACCTGGCGACAAGTCACCAGGCTGTTGATTAACACCGTAAACAGATGCAAAATAGTCTGCAAATAAATCAGCCACACCACTACCGCCCTCACCAACACGATCACCCCATGAAACCTGGTCAGGAACACCTCTAAAAGATTTTCTAGACTTAGTATAACGCCAAAAAGCTTTTACATTCGTTTTTAATTCACTCTCAATTCTCTCAATATAATCTTTAAAACAGTTATCCATAGCTTTCCCAGCTCGCATCCGTAGGTAAACAAATGTATCGTAGTCCCGAGGGTTTTTGTACCGTTTAAACCGAGTCCTATATTTATGCTTTTCTTTAAGAAGTTTAATCAACGAAGCTGAGAACCAAACTGGATAACAATTATTCTTAGGCTTGCCCTTCGGAGTGTATTTATCTATATTTTCCCATAGTATATTATAAAATGACAGAACGTAATCATTACAACTTAAATGACAAAAATCCTCCCAATTTATTTTACGTAGATCACGGACACATGCCTCATAGTCTGTTTTATTAAAAATATATTTAGACTGTAAAATATTATTATTTAAATTTGAAATTGAAGTTTTAGTAAGGGCTAATTCTAGTGGGGGATGATGTATATCTGGTTTACTGATGGGAGGTGCGGAAGAAACGGATAGATTGGAATTTTCATCCACCATGATGAGGTCTAGGATATTATCATTAACATTGCAGACGCTATTCATTTGAACATAACCGGTGATATTTAGGAAGTCCCTCAACGCTAAAGACTTAGGGTCACTAATTCCTAGAAAGGGATCATTAGATTGAAGCCATTTCACATTAGGAAGATTGAAATCACCAATAATCAAGGTGGTGCAATCCATATAACGCAAGCAAATTTCTTCAGCCCTGGCCAAGAATTGAACAAAAATATGGCAAGGTATATAAGACGGTAAATAAACAACACAAATATTCATACAGACGCCACCAGCACTTATACATAACCACATATCCTCAACGGAGGTTTGCCACTCAGTTTTATTAACAAAATTAAACTTATTACTAATAGCTACCAATATCCCACCACCATAACTTTTAGAGTACAAATCTTTAAACTGCGCACTACGATCACGGCGTACAACAGTATATCTCTGATCGAAGTATTCAGAGGATAAGAACGAGTCATCTAACCAAGTTTCAGTCAGACATATTATGTCATAGTTAGAATTTAAAATTGACATTAGAATTTCATGTGACTTCGTTTTCATGCCCCTTACATTCTGATAAAAAATCGAAATACTATCCATTAGACTAAAACAAAAGAGTAAACATGATAATAGGAACTAAACCAACAAATGATTATACAATTTTTTCCAAACACTGCTCATCCTTAATTAGAATACTACCCGAATTTTCACTTTTGCATACAAAAATTTTACCGTAACGAACCCAGACAAACTTATAGGATTTTTCTTTGGCCTTAAGACGTGCAGCAGCATGTAAAGATTTATATATTGGAGAAAGGTGCTCGGATACATAAACTGGCTCCTTGCTACCGCCATAACCCAAAAGACTTGTGTTAATTTTATCATCAGTGTGAGATTTATTGTATCTCGTTATTGCAGAATACAATTCGTCACGACATCTCGGACTACGCATCTTCACTATTACAGAGCGCGGGCGAGACTTGTTGTTGTTCATACTGGCCACTCTAACGCATTTCATAATATCACAGTCTTTTAGCGCATACGACACAACATTAGCCAATTGTGTTACGACGGTCGGTAACACTTCATTCTTATTTTCAGGTAATCCGTGAATTTCCAGATTCGCCTCACGCATATTCTGATCAAGGGTGTTTATTTGCGTTTTCAGCTGAGCCACAGTCTTTAGGATATCGGAGTTCTGCGAACGAAGCTCAGTATTTTCACGTAGCACCCCCCTGAGCTCAGTCTTTAAGTCATTAACTTGAGATATGTCAAAGGATCCAGATAACTTCAACTCATCAATCTGTTTCTTTAAATCATCCATTTCGAATCTAAGTTCACTAATCATATTCTTTACCTCAATACGCAATGTATTCCGAATTTCCTCACGTATAACAAGTCGTATATCACTGACCTTATCATCCTCGCCTTCAGAGCTGTCTTCAATTGTCTCAGACGTCGATTTGTCAGGTTGATCCTGAGATAAACAGCTCGAACAATTCCACTTAGAACGTGCAGTTTTATTAAGCCTTTTAAACGCAGTAGCACTCAGCTTAACGCACAGGTGATGATAGAATTTATCGCAATTAGAACATGTTATTTTTTCATTTTGTTTAACTGGTAATCCACAAGTATCACAGTTAGACATTTTGTAAGTACACAATTAATCTCCCAAACAGTAGAATAAATCCAAAAAGACGAAGTGCGATTTGCCGGAATCGAACTCACGACACCGTATTTACGGATGGTAGTCGTTAGCACTCAGAGCCAACTAGACTTTAGTTTTTATTACGAAATAAAGGATCTGGTGTGGTGCGAACACAAAGTTAACAGAACAGGCGGTAGATTGGAAATAATTTCATTTATTACTTTTATTAGATCACCGCCACAGTACACTTTGGTTTTCACTAATAAAACATTTAAAAACACTTTAATCGTTTAGAAAATTATGTGATTGCAGCCCATAGGGTTCCGTTTTAGAGTGTTTAGATAGCACACAGTCGAAAAATAACTTTTTACTATGATTTAAGAATTTTAGTTACGGAGCAGAATTACCGTGACCGTACTATTTGACGTCTCGATGACAGATGATTTTCCCGATTATCCCGATATACTCACGGGGTCGACACTTAGGGTAAAACCGTGGGGCGCAGCTAGTTTATGAAGAATAAATGAAAGCTCCTTGCCATCAACTGAATCTGAATTGATTTATTGGATAGATCTACCTACTTTGTAAAACTCCTCAGAGGGGGCTCCTTCAGAGTTGTACTGTCATATCGAGAGATTTAATTTGAAGTAGACATACAAACACATTGGACAAATTCTATGACTATCCTATCCTGCAATTGCCGAATTCCTTGTAAAGCTCCAGTAGAGTTTAACCGTTCAACGATATAGACTGTAGACAGAAACAACTTTCTGCGGCTAAAATCACCACCCCGCTTATCTTGGTTCAGTTATTGTATCACCAACACCATTTTTGTGTTAAGTCGAATAACTGTAGACAGCAACAACATTTTAGCGACTAAGATCACCACCCCACTTACCTATGCTCAGTTATTGTAACGCCATCACCATTTTTGTGTTTAGTCGATTAACTGTAGAGAGCAACTACTTTTAGCGACTAAAATCAGCAATCCCACTTAGGTACCTAGGCACAGTAATTGCATCACCAACACCATTTTTGTGTTAAGTCGATTAATTGTAGACAGCAACAACTTTGAGCGAATAACACCGCCACCCCACTTACTTAGGCTCAGTTATTGTATCACCATCACCATTTTTGTGTTAAATCGATTAGCTGTAGACAGCAACGACTTTTTGCGACTAAAATCACTACCCCGCTTACCTAAGCTCAGTTATTGTAACGCCATCACCATTTTTGTGTTAAGTCGAATAACTGTAGACAGCAACAACGTTTTAGCGACTAAGATCACCACCCCACTTACCTATGCTCAGTTATTGTAACGCCATCACCATTTTTGTGTTTAGTCGATTAACTGTAGAGAGCAACTACTTTTAGCGACTAAAATCAGCAATCCCACTTAGGTACCTAGGCACAGTAATTGCATCACCAACACCATTTTTGTGTTAAGTCGATTAATTGTAGACAGCAACAACTTTGAGCGAATAAGACCGCCACCCCACTTACTTAGGCTCAGTTATTGTATCACCATCACCATTTTTGTGTTAAATCGATTAGCTGTAGACAGCAACGACTTTTTGCGACCAAAATCGACAATCCCTATTACCTGGGCTCAGTTATTGTACCACCGTTCGATATTTCCTTTAGCTCCTAACTTATACCACGCAGCTTTCCCCGAACTACAGTCATCCAAACAAAATTAGCACACACTTGAGGGGCTGCTTAAGAAACTGCCTTTAACTCAATGTTTACGCAAGCAAGAGTTTCTTATACTTTGCATCTACAACCCTTTATTAAACATTTATATTCACGCCTCTGTTAAAGGGTGAAGGGTAGATGCCCCCTACAGACTGTTAGAGTACGTTAATGAATTTAGATGATTCAAGAACTGAAATGACTGCAATTGTAGCTTTGTTGGAGTTCTTTACTGTATCTTCAAGTAGGGAAAGAAAATAAATAAGAGAAGTAGAATACTCGAAAAATGGAATCTATGTATCTTCGATCAACAAGTTTACATTATCAGCCTATATTGTTCCCACTGCAGGGACACAGGCCTCCTCTCTGTGAGAGGGAGTTTCCTCACGATGTTTTCCTTCACCGTTTTAAGAGCAGTGGTGATGAAATAATTTACACAAAGTAAAGCGCCTGTCTGGGTTCGAACCTACGATCTACAACTCGTAAGTCGCGGTCGTTACCAGTGAGCCACCACCACTCTCTCTATTAACAAAACTATAATCAAAGGATAAGAAAATAGAAATAATAGCCGTTACGACAATACATGGATTATCAAATTGGTGGTGGTTTGAAAACGTACAATGGTATGGACGTAAAGTATTAGGTCTACCTGGAGCTACATCTATGCCTGTAAGAAGGTGAAAGTGTCAAATAACAATTGCCCATTATATTTGGGAGATATTGAATTTTATATTTGCATTTATGTGGAGAACAATGAAACCCATAACACTTTTGCGGTTATGCAAATACGTGTGATCACAATAACAGACAGAAACACTGCATTTTTTTTCCTATGTTTATTGCTTAAAGCTTTGTGCAGACCAGCGCTACATGTCGCGCGACACATGTCGCTCGACGCGACACCGGTTATTGTTATACCGTGAAGTTTTCTTAGAAATTGTATTGTTAGTGTCGCGTCGCGCGACAAGTCGCGGTGGTCTGCAAAAGCCTTTAGTTACATTATCTATGTAGTTTGTTTTTTTTTGGTCATTTTTAACCATACTAAACTATAACTTGCAACTGAATCAGCAGTACATAAGTTACGTGTTCCAGTCTCGACTACCAGGCGTGGTGAATATGGAAATTATTCCTTTGCTAGTTCACTGTAGCGGTCTTTGGGACGCTTACGAGTACATTTAGAATAGGTATGTTTTTAGGGTGATATTTTGATGAACATGGGCTGAAACGAGGGGAATTCGGAGATGACAGCTGATAAAGATGTGCTGCGCCCAAATAATTACGGATTATCATCATCTGCCATTTCCATATGTCTGCTTGCAGTGTTTCCGGCTGCATATGAAGAGGATGATTAGGATACATAATTCAATTAAAAGAAAGAAAGTAAATACGTTTATTTGTGACAAAGATGACGCAAAGAAACACAAAAAAAACAATTCAATTCGTTTTTCTTGTCAATTTTGACTTTTAGAAGACTCTATATAATTATTTGCACTTAAACTAGTAGCACTTATTCCGTCGTTCAGAAACACTGACCATCATGTACTCTAGCAAACAACTCAACTTCGCAATACCATATACCTAGTAATCACTGATGATCAGTGATTCGTGTCATCGTCAAACATATGTAATACTCATTTCATGTGGTTTTAAACCGTTTAATATTACAGTCGAGTCTTTTCCGAGAACGTTTGCAACGTAAACGAGATGTCTCGGCCATTCAATGCAAATTCGCGATGACACATTGAGACATTCAATATCTCGATCGAGATTTCATAAACAACTTAATTTTACGGTTGACTGACTGAATTCGGTCGACATGTTTTTTCGACGATGGGAAAATGAAATCGTATGACATGATACTTTATAATACCGTTAAGACTTTTGATTGTTTTCTATTTTTATAAACGCTTATTTTGGCTGAATGTGGAATTGAATTTACTGACACATGCGTGTAATAACTGATCAGCTTAGAATGCTGAACAGAAGCCGTTGGTCCCGGCTGTCATTCAAGGATCTTTGACAGTCGTTATGGTCGTCAGAAGTCTGACAACAAGTCTTACTAAAGGGTATCGTATTACCCAGTTACTGAGTTGTGGAGGTCTGATAGGAGTCACTCCATGTAAAATACTGTTATTCAGCTGCATCCAGTAAGACTGGAAGATGACCCCAACATACCTAGTTGGGAAAGGCTAGTGCAGATTGGTTGATACCAGTAGCAAAAATGTTATAATATGATATTGATGGTCTGAAGTGACAAGATTGTGTCAATAACATAATAAACACAGCACAATGGACATAACAAGTGATGCAGCACACTCTTGGACAAACAAACCGTCCGTGAGCGCGATAATATCCATTACAAGCCTTCACTGTTGACGAATGATCGTATTAGAGCCGAACACTATACACACACGAATCAATACAACACAAGAACAAATTACAAAACCTCTATCACAAAGGAAGAAGGTTGATTATCGCTTGGTAGGTTAATTATTGAAGAAGATACGAAGTTTGTCTTGGTGAATGATCAAAATGAACTATGAAGTTGTAAAATGGTACCGAGCAGAGATGTATAACAATGTATGTGAGATAACGCATAACATGCGTTTACGTGGGATGCACACGATCGGATAATAGTTTTTTGTTTGCATGTCGCGGGCGATAATCGGAATCGGATGAATTGTGTGTTGTCATGATGCTTTGTGGCTGTTTGTGAGCATCGATTTAGTTTTGAATAAATATCTGAGGTTATCTTTGTCAGATTCTGTTTAGTTTTTTTAACGGCAGTGTATAGAGTGCCACCATTGGAACTCTATCCCTATCGGATAAAGTGCCACTACAGGCACCCTAGTAACACTGCCTCGGCCCGGCCAAAGCGCCGCAAGCAATGGATTGTCATTGTCACTGTCACTAAGTCACGTCACTTGGTATTTTGTTTGATTATCGAGGTTAGATCGCTGTAAAACACCACATTCCCAAAACATTACATTCTCTTGTGCCTAAACGGACCCTGGCACTTCGCCGGCCGCTACCGCGGCACCGCTCGCTACGCTCGCTCGGCTCGTGCGTTGTGTGGTCACAGACTCACAGTTCTAACCTAACCTAACCTAAATAACAAGTGACAGTGACAATGCAACGCTCACGGCACTCTAGCCGGGCCGAGGCAGTGACACTAGAGTGCCACAAGAAACACGCGGCACTCTATACACTTCGTTTTTTAACTGTATGATATTCATAGATATTGGAGTGGTTTCTTACTTATTAAGTTCTGTTTGCAATGGAGGATTAGTGCTAGATCAAAATCGTGGAAATAAAAACTCCAAAGCCACCAATGTAAACTGAGAAGTAATAAAACCTACATCCGAATTTTACGACTGATCTAATATCCTGAGAGGACAAGTCACTTGATAAAAACCCCGATAGCTAGATCTAACTACGGCATTGTCTATCCCACGTTTCATCGGACGTGGGTGTCCGGTATCGGATTTTATTTTACGTTTGTTTGTTTTGGTTCAATAGTTTTATTTTTTCGCCATTTTAAATGCAAAAATATTTGCGTCACATCAACACATTTTATTAACTGAAAAGGATATATATTATTCACGCCCTCATGTTTTTTTATTAACTAAAAATGCAAGCACAGTAACAGAATACACTATGTCATGTCATTTATAGTCATGTAAATTAAAACAGGAATGATAGGCAAACCAAAATGTTTTTCAATGACAAGGTGCTGGATCTTTCAGCAGAAAATCATAGAATAAAGTTTTTTTTTATTCAAGAGCGCAAGGGAACATGGTGAGTTCATAAAAAGTCTGCTAGTTTGAACTGGCCGCAACACTGTGTATCGGACATAACGTGGGACATGGGTGTCCGGTATCCAAGTCTTCTTTTTGTTTGTATCGTACCATCAATGTCTTGTTTTGTTCCAATCCGAGCTTGAGGTAAGAGAGAAATATAACACTGAGAACTGTGATGATACTGATCAATACAAATAGTTTTTATGCAACAATTTTCAAATACTAAAGGAGTTTTTAGAAGTGAACAGCTTTGAGAGATTTTCACCCGATTAAATTCAAGAAATTATCATCATGATACAATGCCGTATAAAACTTGTAAGTGTCGTAGGATGACTTATCATTCGAATTTTCGCGAAAACCCTAGGGATATTGCGAAAACACGGATAATTAGACAATTGTGAAAACATTTCTGCGAGCAACTTGGAACTAGCCCCCGACCGTTCGCTCCGCTTGCTCGGCTTAAGCGCAGGCCACACCGCCAGCTAGCGGGCGGGCGGGCTAGGCGGGCGGGCGGGCTAGGCGGGTGGGCGAAGCGAACGAAGGAAACTATACAAACTACGCGAAATATTGGCAAGCTAAACTATGGGGTTCACACCGAAAACTACGGACAGACGAGCGACGGGCGGAGCGCGCGGAGCGGGCGAAGCGGGCTAAGCAAATCAACTGCTATTCGAAAGACGAGCGTCGACTAGTCTACTCGAAACGGGGAGGACGGGCGAACGAACCGGGCGAGCGGGCTGGCTGGCGAGCTAAGCTAGCGAAGCGCGGGCGCGCCAACGAGGTGAACGAGTAGCTTCGCTGGAATCGTCGGATATTTCGTTAGCTTAGCTCGTTAGGTTAGTCGGTAGCCCGCGGTGTGAACCGAAGTATGTAAAGAGGTGAAACGATGTTCGCCCGCCTAGCCCGCCCGCCCGCTAGCTGGCGGTGTGGCCTGCGCTTTGCGCGCGGTTGATCACAGCTCTAACCTAACCTAACCTATTTCACACAGGTCAAAATGACGAATCATACAATACGACGACGAATATACATTTTGACCAGTGTCTGGTTATCTAGTCGCAGGCAGATTGTATTTTTCTTCATTTTGAACTGGGTGCTACTTCCAAGTTGCTCGCAGAAATGTTTTCATCATTGTCTAATTATGCGTGTTTTTGCCATGTCCCATTATCAAATCATCCTACGAGATACGAGTATGCATAACTTGTATACTCAACGTTAAAGTTATATATGCTTCAAATACCTTAATAATCTTCTAAAACGTTAACTAAGGCACAATGTAATAAAAATTAAAAAAATTGACTCAAAATCCCGTTACTAAGTACATTCAAATTATAATCGGATAAAAGCAACATCCTTACATTTACAAATATTATAAAAACATAAAGAGTATGGCTAAGCTGTACGCGCTAGAAAAAGTAAAAAACCGTCTTGTCCCGCTATTCTCTCGCACCTTACAACTCAAGATAGACTAAACGAGAATTGATCACCAAATTAACTAGAAACATCACGCGTTTTGTATTGGTCCGCGGGGGCGGCGCATGGGAACGGGGTAATAAGTCTGATACAACGAAAAATGGATTATGTTTGTACATGTTTTCAAGCGACATTAAGATGAGATTATTTTTATTGTGATGTATTTGGAACTGTTTTATAAATAACTAGCGACCTACTCCTGCTTGGCAATGTTTTTACAACTTGACAAAACATCGAGATTTCTTAGGTAAACGTAACTTTAATAGTAACGTATTGTACACATAAACTTTCCGGAATAAATTCTTAAAACGATGGTGACAACCTCGTCAAAATCTGTTGCGTGGTTTAGAAGAACAACGCGGACATACAAACAAACGCGAAATGCGACTTTGTTTTATAATATGTATAGAAGGCACAATATGCATAGTAAACATCACTTAATTAAGTAAGATAGCTTATTAATACAATCATAATATTATTCAATTCGCAAGATCAGGCAAGGATTGACGTAGTTGCTGCAACTTAATCCAAATATCTGATTGCTCAGATATTGTGACATATCTAGATCATTAGGAGATGCAAAACATACATACTAGGATCCATTAAGATGTAATTACACATTAACCGACCACCCAAACATAACAGCAGCTAAAGACTCGTGCAGACGACCAGACAGAACTGTTATTTGTACGCAAAACGTCAGTTTAATTGTCTCGATCGTGACCATCCAACGGGCAATGTGCGACCCAAAGTCGGTCGTGTGATCGTACCCTAACATCATCACAGTATCCATCGATTAGATGCCACTTTTTGACAGGACATGTATAATCAACCCAATTTAACTTTAGCTACGTCATCATCAAACAAATTGCGAGATACCGC
This sequence comes from Conistra vaccinii, assembly GCA_948150665.1. Classification (NCBI taxonomy): domain Eukaryota; kingdom Metazoa; phylum Arthropoda; class Insecta; order Lepidoptera; family Noctuidae; genus Conistra; species Conistra vaccinii. The sequence continues at coordinate 5,387,742 of OX411324.1, forward strand.
TTTGATCTGCCGCACATTGATTTTGTTCTGTTCGTGGCAGAAATTATATTGCGAATATCTGGTTTATTGGAGGAATGAAATGAAAGGTATGACGGATTATTTTTATGGAGAAATAATTTATCTAGAAATGCGGCAAAAATTCTTTGTTTGGGTTCTCACCGTTGTTGAAGCGAAGGGATTACTTCGGGAGAGTTTTTTTTCTATGCCTCAATAATGTGTTACTTCAAGCAGCAATCAATTTGTCTTGCATGTTTCTCACACCATTATCACCATTAACAGCTTGCACCTGCTTTAATATAGCTGTACTATATCTATGCCTATTCTGACTATACAGCTAGGTTATATTGCCGTAATTATTTCCATTTTAATGTAAGTACAAGTTTAGTACGTCGGTGGCTTCCATAGCGATCGCTCACAGCCTAAGTTCACAGTTTAGTTTCTCTGTCCCGGTACCCCCAGGTCAACTTGTACAAGACGTAGTTCCCAAGGTTGGTAACTTACGAAATAAGGGCAAACTTGTTAGTTCATACATCGCAAGTAATTATTTTATTGTAGTTTATGTAATAAGTAAGTAATTTCATAGTAGTAGAGGTAGGTAGATCGATTGCCGTGCATTAGTCTCGCAAAAACTGTAATGACTCGACCGATTTGATATTTTTTTTGTTTTGTTCGCCTCCTTACTATGGTGATTTAGAAAAAACCCTAAGGAACAGCCGAAAAATCGAAATTAAAATTGTGACAGGCCAACGTCTGACGGGTCAGCTAGTATCTAAATAAAATACTATTTAAAAGTTTACAAGATAATGAATAACAAATTCGGCAATAAAGCTGTCTAACAAAAATTTTGAAATATACATCAAAGAATAAAGTTTGCTCCAATCGTGTTTTGAATTCTAAAGCGTTTAGTTATAGACGATCAATCTAAACTTTACTAATAGTTCCAATCAAGGCTGAAATGTCTGAATTTTTGAATATTGAAACTACAAGATTTTGAATATCAAGCCTTTATCGAGAATACGGTTCAATCAATCATATTTTTTATCAGAAATTCTCAAGCAACGAATTTGACAATATTTGGATGGATTTTTTATTATAACCCAAAGCCTTGTTGAAGCCAGCTGATGAAAATATGTTCAATAATAATGGCCTATGAGGCTATGACTATAATACATTATACATAATTACCGACAGGGCTGACCAACTATTTGAAACACAAACTCAACAAATCATAGACCACTAAGAATTCCTAGAAGAGAGAGGCAAAGCTATTGTTGGTATATTATCAGAAGCGCCTACATCTGCGGTTCAAAATGTTATCACTCCCTATCACGTTAATGTCGATATAGTTGCGTTGAATCACGAAGTTGGAACAATACGTTTCCTACATGCTATTGTCTTTGCGTTGAAAGTAGATATGAGTGATATTTACTTTGTTATCTTCGATGAACATTCCTATTTTCTAGATTTCTTGAAAGCACACATATATGAAGAAATGCTTTGAGGTGAGCTGTATTTTATTTTGACTTATTGGATTTTGCTGAAGTAAGGGAGTCAAAAGATCAAGGGCATCTTTAACCAATTACAAATTCATGATAGAATTTAAAAAATGCTTGAAATCAATACAATTAAACCATAATTTAATGATACCCCATTCTCACGTGCGAACTAAATTCAAGACCTCAAGGTCCGTATTCGATCTTGTTACCACTAAAACAATAGTGCGACTCTGCACTAATTAAAGGACCTATTCATTGTCTTGCCCGTTAATTGGATTAAAGGTATTAATATAAGGTTTTGTAGTATTGTTTATGTTACCTAAAGCATGTAACACAGTCGTTTTGTTTACGATGACTTAGGGCTTTATGGCTTTGCTTTGCTTTAAAGGCTGTGTTTCTGCAGCTTAAATAGTAGTTCCAGCATAATGTCGTTATTTTGTATAGGACATAGTCGTCTTCAAAACTTTCCATCTGTTTTGAGATATTCGCAGAGTCTATTATTAGCCTGAGTTATTACAATTCTATTTCATTTTGTGCTTTGGCATCTACTACTTAGATGATCATGAAATAATGATGGGCTACTAAGGACACCGCTATTAACACAACCTTCAAATTTGTTATTTCATTATTTATCACCTTACTATATTAACCCTATAAACTTCAGAACAAAATTTACTACTAATGAGTTTCAAACAGGGATCGTGGTCTACATACACTCGATCATTGTCAAAAATGACAATCGTAGTGCGATAGTGGATGATTTTCAAATAAATTCAACGTTCATTAGATTCGCTTGCAGGGGACGACTCAGTAGCACTAATGTTTTAGATTCAACCATTAACGCGATCCAGTTTGTGATTTGGAAGAGACACACTGTTTAGAAGAACAGTCAACAAATAGTATATAGTCTTTTGGACTTAGTCTACATTCCCTCTATGTCCCACATCTTCTGAGTCTTCTTATTGAATCCTCATACGTTTTGTTGGTTAACTGATTCATCTCCATCCTAGTTAGTCTTTTTATTCGAGCTACTAATCTGTCATTTCTGGATCGGAAGTTAAAGTACAGATATACTCAACAACACAGGTATCTTATTCATTCGGAATAATGACTCGGATCAATGTCTTTCAAAATGTCGTGTTTATTTTATGTTGGGCGATATAACTGTCTGTCTGTTCCACAATTATGACGATGAGTCAGCAATCTAAAGTAATGCGTGTGTGGATGTATGGGGTTGCGATGTTAAATTTATTAAAGTACGTAATTAAATGAATAATATTCCTGCTGATCTGTCTAAGCTTCTCATCTTTACGTAGGCGGTATTAGTTGGGTTCATTCATTCTCACATATTAGAAAAGTAAAAGTCATACAAGGATAATTCTGATTCGTATCAAAATATTTGCGAAACCCAGTGGTTATCCCTGTTATTTAGTTACAAACATTTTAATAGTATTAAGGCCCACATTGGGGATCGTGCGATTGTTGTATTTATAAATAAACGAATCGATCCGACAAAAGTAAAAACTAATACACAATAATCAGAACAGTTTGTTCAGTAACACTGAAAAGTTACGCCAGAATAAGAATCGTATGCCTAACTATCATTAGGTTTTCGTTACATTTTTCCTAGAATAATTCTATAGAAACAGAAAAAAAACTGGCCAAGTGCGTGTTGGACCACGCACAATGAAGAGTTCCGTGGTTGGGATGAATTTATCCAAAAATAAAATCATGTTCTCCGATACATCGATACGTCAAGGTCAATTCTCCAACTGCAAATGTAAGTTTATAATTGCAAAAATAAAAAATAAATTAACGATTTTCGGACTTTTTCCTTTACTTGTGCTGTGAGACCTTGTTGCTTGCTTATGATTTTAGGTCAACGGAAAGTACCCTATTATAGGTTTTGATTTATTGGTGAGTGAGTATTTATCCCAAAATAAAATCATGTTCTCCGATACATCGATACGTCAAGGTCAATTCTCCAACTGCAAATGTAAGTTTATAATTGCAAAAATAAAAAATAAATTAACGATTTTCGGACTTTTTCCTTTACTTGTGCTGTGAGACCTTGTTGCTTGCTTATGATTTTAGGTCAACGGAAAGTACCCTATTATAGGTTTTGATTTATTGGCGAGTGTCAAAATATGTCGCATAATTAGCCGTATTTTTTTATTGCATTGACTTAGAAACTTGATTTTTTCAGAGCTCCAAGGGACCACAACCCTACGTTTATGATATTAATTTCAACTTGATACAACCACGTGCTTCTGATAAAAAGAGTCTTGACAGACTGACAGACAGACGGACAACGAAGTGATTCTAAGGGCCTATTTCACCACCTAAGATTTAGTTCAAATTAAGTTACTTGGCAGATTATTTCATACAAATTCTGTTCCATTTTTGAATTTATTCGGTAAGTAGTGGGTATTCGGACATCGTGAAATAGGCCGCAAGGGTTTTGTTTTTTTCCTTTTAGGTATGGAAGTTATGGAACCCTATAAAACTAACAATGGTCAAAGTAAACAAACGGGCATCATTGTTTTATTTTTAAAGTTGCCTTTATTAAATTTGAGAGTTGCAGTAGCCCTTGAGATAGAGGGGTGAGGTTTTATTAGGGGCGACTAACGAGTGCCGATAAGGAGGTATAATGCCCCTCTGTATCATTGTTGGTACAAACTACAAGATACAGCGTAGTTATGAGTATGTGTAAAACTACAATACAGCACCTCTCCTCCGCCTCCTCCTCATATTACTTACCGAGTCGAGGGATTTACATGAAAATCGAAAATATATTGAATATCTTCAAACATTCTTTCTTAATTTAGCAATGGAAAGTGGAAGTGACTATGGACTTTAAGTTTTACGTTCGTTTTTTTATCCTGGAACTCAGACACGAAGTGTTGCCACGACAAGAGCCGAACGCAAAGTGACACAAAGTGTCAGCTCTTGTCGTGGCAACACTTCGTGTCCGAGTTCGCAACAAGTCAATCGTCATCCTGAGGATGCCTCGTTGAGAAGCGAAACACGTGTCGATTTCTTACAGGGTTCACTCTTTAAGAACAGTTAAGCGGATTAAGTTACTAAATATACATCGTCTATTGTATTTTATAATGGATTTCCGCAAAGTCACGCCTGATTCAATTAACTGTTATATTCATTTTCAGATTTTTTTATTACCATGTAGCTTATCCATCCCGCTTCATCTTCCCAAATTGCACCATTTGTACATCCTCACACAGAGGGGGTAAAACCATCCACTGTTTAATCTCCAGTTCAATCTTGACTTAAATGAACACCTAGGATGTTCCCCTGTATCGATTGTAGGATAGTGTTAAGCCACTGGTTTTGCTAATGAATTGATTTGCCGCTCTCGTCAATTTATAATGGTATTCATTGGATTCTGCGCAGGGATTTCCACGAAATTCAAAGGGTTAGTACGAAATAGATGTTCATATAAACTTATATCAATTTGAAAATAAAATACGAATGAATTGAATAAAAACAGTCGGGTATTTTACGCTACAGTCAAATTATTTGTGTTTGTTTCCGGGAAATATTTCTGTTACCATGATAATTATGCTAGTTGTTTAACAAAATATTATTTTCGCCATTTTGTATAAATTGATAATTTTACATAAAACTTTAAATAAATAGTCATAAACAGGTTTGGCTCGATATTCTATGCCTTAGGTACTCGACCGTTGTTGCAATATTATGAGATTACATATGCAGAAGACAAATCCATACCTAACCAGGTTCTTTAAAAACTAAGAAGTTGAAACTTGAGTCTTCCTTCATTGCAACGAAATTGATTAATCCTCTGCAGTTATGAAAATCAATATTGGTGCAAAAGATTTAATTAAATCCGGTTGAAGCGCCCCACCCCAAACATCAAAATAGTAAATCCAAGTACAAATGGGTCGCAAGCCATTAAGTTTTATATCTATACAGTTCCTACTTACTCCTTTATACAGACGATAAGGAGTTCTATCATATTGATTGGGTATTGGCAGGCACTAAGCCCCGTTGCATGGCAAATCCACATTCACAACCCCTATACTTTATGATAGTATAACACTAAAAAACCCTTATATTGTACCCCCTCTCCTATCTGTAATGGCTTCTTATCATCTTTATATACGTAAAGCCTGTCTTTTGGTACAAAAACACGGCAAATGCATTGTCCTTCCCTTCGCTAAAAAATAAATCCTTCGTCGTATCTCTTTTGAAGATAACGTTAGATTTATTCGTATAAGGATGTCAATCTACCTTTACAGGGCTAGACGATTTTTTTCTTTATTGAATTTGGGGCTAAAAAAGGTAAGCTGATAGTGAAAGATTGGGTGGTTGACTATTCTTAAAAAAATGCCGATTCGTTATTTCAACAATTCGTCGTGATATCAGTACCAGACCTATGTAAAGATTGCAGGCACATTTCAAATATGAATTTCATGAGGACTTTTGTGATTATAGTCCAATCTGACTCAATTTCTCTTTTCGTTTTCGAGAAGTAAACATAGGAATTCTAACCTAACCTAATCCAACCTAAAGTAAAACACCTATACTCCTTTTGAAATAAGGTTAGACATTTTTAACTAAGTAAACTTTTTTTACAGTGCGTGTAACCGATTTTGACTTTTTTGACTTGGTGGCATTACAAATAGCAGCTGCATTAAACAGTTGGTATTGTAACCACTGTTTTGCTTTTAATGCCATCCTTATACCTACGAATTAGAAGTCAGAATCGGTTGAACGAACTGTAGGAAATGTTTGTTTAATGTCTAATCTTATTTCAAATGGACTATAGTTTTATTATAGAGGCCAATCGAAAGCGTTCATCATCAACGTACTATTGGCATGTTAAATTGGGTACCGCAGATTGGTGTATGTTCACTGAATTGCCCATATGTATCTCTATCTGGCTTGCCTAGTGCGTTATCTGCATACGGAGTCCGCACGTGCACTACCATATTGGGTTACAACCCCATCGCCTACGAGACCATTGTAACCAATAAGTTTTGTCAAATATGTGCCACAAGATAAGCTGGTGTTAAAGTTCTGAATATTATTTAAATTTTTATTCATAGGGTAACAGTTACAGGCCACTCTTGCCTAGCGCAAACAACGTGAAAACTTCATATCAATTTTGTGGTGTCAGGGCTATAGTAATAGAAAGAAAAATAAAAAAAAGGAAATTACATTTATTTGCGGTATAAATGATGCAAAGAAAGGACACAAAACCAAAAAAGAACAACTTGGGAATAATATGCAGCTCATCCACGCAAAAATGCCCAAATAAAAATCACAAAATAAAAACTGTATATATGGATTTTTCCAAAATATTCTGTTCCTGAAAAGTAAGTTCTTTCATCTGTTAGTAGCTACCTACTATTTATTTTATTTACGCAACGTCAGCGAAATTATTTGCTTATCAAATTACGCCAATTTTCCGTGTTATATCAATTGTATTCAACTGTCAAAGAATGACAGTTGTGTTTTGGAAATACAGTCAATTTTAGTTGCAGTTTTCAAAACTAATAATTTCCCTTACTTATTAGCCACATTTGAATATCATTAAGGTGATGGCATCAGGAAACTTAATTTGATACAAAACATAACTAATCTAAACTTCTAAACGAATATTTATTTAATTATTTTATGTTATTATGAAGCGAAAAGATTTTTTGTATGTTTGTTTTTACGCTTTCACGCTAAAACGAGCTGAACAGATTTGTATGAAATTTGGCACATAGGTAGATGTGATGATGACCTGGGTTGGGACAGAGGACTACTAGGTACTTTTTATCCCGATATTCCCGATATACATCGAGACTTATGCGAGTGAATAAATATTTATACTAAAACTTTTTTATCGTTTCAAGTCATTCATATTTGCAGTTTTAAAGAATTTAAAGTGACACTCAATACAAAAAAAAGCTATTAGATGGAAATAAAATTGCGACACATTTAAGTTATTTCAATAACATTATCGGAATTTTGATAGTGATTTAGAAATCAATTACTGTTTTCTGATGAATATCTTTTATTATTATTTTATCATTATAGTAAAAAAAATTGTATTTAACATTAATTCAGTTTTAATGTTAATATTTACTTAATTTTATCAAAGTGAAAAAGGTTTTCATGTAATTTTCAGTTTACATTAAACCAATTTGGGTAAATGGATTATATAGCTGGGTAGGTAGCTATAATAAAAATAATTTTCTTGTTTGTACGTACGTAGGTTAGAAACAAGTATAACAAACTGTTTCCAATCTTCTTACAAGTACTTGTATACAGGGTGCGGTGGATTTTTTAGAATAGCATTGGCGGATTTTGAAAGTGGGGATGTAGTTACAGTGATGGCTGTTCATCAAGATTGCAATGAAAAGAGAATATTTTTTTTCTCTTGACTTGGTAATGGTACGAGTAGTACAGCCTATTGATTTTGATGTGTAACATGTTTCCTCTCGTTTTCCTGCAATCTGCAATCCGTGGAATCCTGCAATCGCAATCTGTGGGAGTGATTCCGTGAAAGGGACGGAAGTGTGTAACAGAAAGCCGGGGAAGCGCGCGCTATTTGATTTGACCAATGAGCGTGCGCGGTGCTAGAGTTAGTGATCAGATGGTACCAACCCATTTTCTGAGAGGTTATTGATGACGATGATGGTGAATATTGTTTTTGTCATATATACGTCAGCCAAGATGTCAATTGTTACACGTTATATTCGACTATTTTTTTTGCAGATTTTTTTTCTTGTAAGTGTCTAATGCGTTTTTCTTATTTTATTTTTTTACCATTCTTATTTTGGTGGTTTAAATCTAAAAGTTTGTTCATGTATTTTAATGGAACGTTTTATAGTAGTAGGTACGTGAGGTGGGATTGATTTTCGGGCTTGCTTATCAACATTAATTTCATGATTGTTAAAAGATTAATATTGATTCATAATTAATAATTTTGAAGTGAAACCTTCTTTAGCGGCGTTGTGCACTTTTTTTGGGATGGGTAAAAAATGTTAAACTCGCCTCAGGACACGTGACCTGATCGAAAATTCGTAAGACGGAGGGAGAGTAGAAATGTTGTTGATAGCGCACTCTGTTTTATTTTTTTGGAATTTTTTGATGGAGCTACAGCTTTCGTTCTTGACATTTTCGTTAGATGACGTTACGTTGTATCAAAAAGTTACTTAGTTTTCACTTCTTTCGGCAGTCTCCAAAGACTGCCCGATGTTTTTTTTTTCTATTTTTTACAGAACTGTTTCCATAACAAGAATTTATAATCAAATTGGACTTGTTTATTTTTCTACTGGATTTTTCCATCTATTCCAGACTCACCCTATATCCTCAGAGCAACAACAGCCTGTTCCAGCGGACTTCACGGCACTAAAACTGCGGGAGGTCATAAAATAAAAACTGTTTACTTGGCCCGCAGATAACCAGGAACAAAGTTCCTTGATAACTTTTTATTTCCTCCGGGGATAAGCAGGTAACACAGCCCAGTGTAATCCGAACAACTTCAGAAGTTGTATTTGTAAAGAGATTCTTTTAATTTCTTTGACGTTTGAATTTGGTTGGTTATCTTCACCTAGTTGAAGTGATTTGTTGAGTCAATAGAGAGAAAAAGTGTAATCGGTTCGTTTGTTTGTTTATGACCATGCTCATCCCAAAATTAGTCGAAAATTGTGGCGATAGTGCCGTATTCAAAATCGATAGGCAAAGCTCTTTTTTACTGATTCTGCCGTCTTATCAAGTGGCTATCATAAGAGCGTTTATACAGAATGTGGGCAACGTCGCAAATAGCTGTCAATATTTCGTTGTTTTGATTAATTTGGCAATATTATACTGTATGGAAATAAGAAATATGGTTAACGAATGAACTAGAATACCTAATCTATCTAGTCTTAATAATGAACCTTAAACATACGATAGTCGATAAGGCTTATCAACCTCATCCATTAGTTAATAATTAAGAATGCACTTACAAACTCTTCATTATTAAGACAAAAAATAATCCCACAGCCAAAAGACATTCCTCACGCTTATTAAGCCGTAAGGACGTGAACAATGCGAGATAATTCTTACCTGCGAAGATGAATCATATTTACTGTCCCGTCGGAACGCCGGCGCCCGACCAACTTCCTACAATGGCCAATAAACACGCCATAAAATATGAAAAGGCCGCACTAAAAATGCCATTATTGTTTGCTAAATGTCCACCTTTTGTTAAATGAACCTGTCAAATGCTCACAACATGCACATCCGTGTCAAAGGCTGTCGATCCGACACTGCCATAACTCTTTTATGACGCAATAAAAATCGAACTTGAATTCCTCCGTATACACATTCGCACTCCATAAACTCCGTGACACGTTAATTGCGTGGTATGACTTACGACTTTCATGAAAAATAGTTCACAATTCGCTTTTGGCTGGTGTAATTTATTCCTCTTTTAGGGAATCGTTCCCGCGATTAATCGCAATATCGAACCTGGCCAGCCGTTATTAGTACCTACAATAGTTGCCAAGGTGTTCCACCCCTCTATAAATCTTGTCTAATTTGTGTGTAATTACAGAGCGGTACAGTTCCCGCTGTAACAAGGAGTGCGTAGCAGCGGGGAGCAACCGGCACGTGCTTACGCGTGCTCCACTCAAGACCCCTGCAAAAAGAACATATCACTTAATTTGGTGACATCGAAAGTTATGCCTTAACTGGTTCAAATTATGGATCAAATTCCAGTGCCATTAATAGTCAAATATAATTTGAAGACGTTTCCAATAAAGCTTCAACTAATTTCTATGCTACGTTGAAGGAGGAAGGTATAAATTACCCTAGCAAAATAATATTTATAACGACCGAGGCTCAAGTTTTGATCACTATTAAGTAACGCTGCAAACGCGTCGAAAGGTTGATGTTAAAATTTAGTGAATGTGTTCTTTGACCCCTCGGTGAGATGATAATTTTAATATGTAAAGTACGGGGGTGCACTATTTCAACAATAATTTAAGTTTCGTTATTATTTTCTAAGCCCTCGTGTTCGCTGCAGGAGCTCGGACGTTGTAAAGTCACATTTTTATTCATATTTATTCAAGAAGGGTAGCTTGTTACGTTTGGAATCGCCGCTGTTGACTGCACGTGTTGAAAACGTCGCTTCCTTGAAAATATAGTTTACTTCAAATACAAGACTCGGTCGGCACTTCAGAATATTTACTGCCAGATGGCACAAGTCTTTTAATCCGAATGATCCCTTCATAATTAGCGCAGTCAACTCTATACAGCCAAATAAATCCTTCCTACAATTGCCATTTCAATACTACAAATAAATCTACGTCATGTACTGCATTCGTCGCCAAAATGCGTGTGCAGCACTGGAGTGTTTCGATTGCAATCAAAAACGTATCCAGCCAACATTGTTTTAGCATTCAAAATCGAATGCACACAATTTTTACAGTTGCAACCCCAAAAAATATCGTTTCGAGTGTCGATCCGAAACTGTACACCATTTACGAGCTTGATTGAAATTTTGCAATCAACAGGGGGAGTGGTATGATGAAATTATTCGTGTATATTTTTTTCCCTCAAACGCCGACGTTGTTCCATTATAATGGCCCTTCGGAATAGAAAATTTACGGGGGATTTAAGATTGTAATCACGGGCCACTCGGTTGTTCAAAGTGATTATGGTGCAGATAAGGGCCTGGAGCGAAGCTGGTCGTCCCACGCGCGATGCATGCCGCTATATGTATGTCGGCTATCTGTGATGTTAGCTTGTACCTGACCTAGCTTTGTCTTAGTTATAGCTGTTGGCAAATTCGTAGGTGGCTCGTATACAGTTTTGGGTATTCCAGGAAACAATATTTCGTGAACTGAAATCCGAATATTTTGTAAAAGCGAGCCTGCTAGCGGAAGTTATAATTAGTAGCAGGTATAGTTTTGCTAACTAAACTAAAAAAAAAAAAAAAAAAATGTAAATTCAGATCTAACAAGAATGAAAGTAATAGTAGACACTATTACTTTCATTCTTGTTAGATCTGAATTTACATTTTTTTACTGAATTCAAAAAGAAGGAGGATTATGATCTGTATGTATGTTTTTTTTATATGTTCATCGATATTGTCATCAATTGTGGACCGATTTTTAAAATTATTTGGTAATGGAAGCTTACGCGGCGGGTCCTTACTCCATATTTATAAATGTTCTAATCTTTGCTTGAGTAGTTTGTGAGTTAGCTTCGATGATACGTATTTAATCCACTTTGGGTATTTTGATGATATTATAATATTTCCTGTCACTGTTTGTTTACATAGAAAGTAGTAACATAGTTATGTTACTACTTTCTATGTAAACAAACAGTGAAAAAGAAAGAGATGAGATGAGTTCTTTTTTTTAGTTAAAAAAAAAGAAAAAAAACTCATCTCATCTCTTTCTTTTTCATTTCTCCTTTCGCAGGTCTCCTGGAAGAAATTTCTTAAGAAATAAGCAGTTCCTTTGTACTTAAATTATAACAATGTGGTATCTTTATGTATTTTACTGTGTGTACATAAATAATAAAATAAATAAATTAAAAAGTTATTCCAAAAAAAAAGCATTTTCCCACATTTTTCTTTCAATATTATCACTTTCAAACTTAAAACTACATGCAGCAAAATTTTCCGAAGATCGAACGCTACTTGAAGAGCTCACATCAAACACGAACAATATATAATTTGAATTGCATGACCATAGGTCGTAAGACCTCACTTCATATGCGACCTACTAACTGAAATATTCATATAAGCATTCAATATGAAAATAAACGTGGTTCCACCAAGTGCTGCGCAATTCAAGATTGATGTTTAAATCGATGATCAGGATATTGCAAAAGATATTGTTTATTTTCAGTGGTTTTCCTTGCGACTTCGTAAGCTGCTGTTATGACACTTAACGTAAAAATATCTTGTATGATGAAAATATTATGAAAATATATTTCCAATGGGCACTTTGAATCCACTGTAGTAACTAAACCTTCCAATCTGATTTAAATACTTTATTATTTAGTTAATAAATAAAAAATCAGTAGCTTTTAAAATTTACAACAACATTAAATGGAAAAAAACCCGTATTGCCCACACTTCATATAAAATTCTTACTGGCGATGACCTGAGATAAGAGGGCAGATCCCAGGGCAGACAAGTTAAAATTATATGAGACGTCAGGTGTCAAATTGGACATAAAATACTGATGCAATGTGCTTACTTCCCATTCAAAGCAATCTCTACAATAAATGACGTTCGATCCTTATCAATAGTAATGATACTACCAGTTCCCATCACAAATACCTCTTGTGGGATGAGCAACTTCGTATTCTAAATTCTTGCATTCAAATCTGGATATTTTCTTTGATGAAAATAAAGTAAACGTTTCCATACACAAATCTATCTATGTAAATTACCATAACAAGCAGTCCATATTTAATTTTAAGGACGAACAAGTTTTACGAGCCATATTGAATCGCACTATTATTCAGATTTCTATGGGGGCACGCACTACAACGACAGAAATTGTAATTTGTTTGTCACAACGAGATTCCTTTCATTATGCGTTCGTGCTCCATAAAATATGCATCTGAAATGAGAAAAATGTGTCGCAGTGTCGCAAGTTTCGGTTTTCGTTACCAAACAGCTTATAACTGTACTAACATCCATCCAAATTTAGGCTATATTCGGTTCGTGTAAAGTGCAAAGTCCAGTGTCTCGTATATCTCAGTTAGGATGTCTTCCACAAAATGCGTCAAAGAATCATAATCTCGGCTTCCAGTGAGTTATACACACGTCGTCTATTCACATTAGTTTTAGAAATATACAGTAAACACACTTTCGTGAAAAAGTAAGCAATGGCATCTGTTATTACTTTCAGTCAGTTCTATTGTAGCCAGAGAGAAAAAGTTTCTGCGTAGTGAAAACGATGTCTAGTAAAAGTTTTTACGATTTTTCATGTCATTAGCAAAGGTACGAGGTGGAGATAGTGCTCGTATCAACTCGAAAATAATGGCTTTTCAGATTTTATATCTTGACTTGTTACAAATGAATTTGAAATTACAAATGTAAGTCTGGGCTATCTATGTTTCTACACAATTTTTTTTTGTGTTAGGCAACTTTTTGAAGGCCCTTGAAACTTCTAACAAACCATTACCCGGATTTGAAATTAAATTAGAAACAGGCTTAAAGACGACACTTGTTCATGTATTTCACACGTAATCCTACACAACGTTCATCATAACTTTTAATGTGAAACTTGGAATCGAAATAGCGCCATTACGAAGGCTTAATGCCGCTCCACATTCAAGATTAAATACTCGGTACTCGGTAACTTGGTAACCGTTAAGTACAGGTATAATCGCAATAAATTTGTATAAACCCCGCTTATATAGAGAGTATAGAAATGGGAGTAAATCAAGTCAGATTAGGTATCTCTTTTTGTTTCCAATATTAGTAAGGAGGTAAGAAAGACATGATAACACTATGAGCTGCTTATCAGCCCCCGTAAGTTGTGAGAGTAAAATATGGGAAGCGGTGACTTCTGTGCTCGATAAGTCCATTGATTCATAGAGAACTGGTTGGGAGCGGCGCAGGACCATGTTAGGAGGAGGGACGACGTCACAGTGATCTCGCTAGCCTGTGTATGTTCAAGGACATTGGGGAAGCTGAACATTCTCATTTTCAAATTGGCGGATTACTTCAATCAACAGCACATAAATCACGCCTGTATTTCCGAGGCGAGGGGCGAGCCTATTACACTTCAATCAAATTGGCAAAAATCACGACAAATTGACAATATAAGTTGCATATTGCAATTAAAATATAAAATTGTAATATGCAACTTAAATTGTCAATAGGTACAACTTTAATGCCTATAGTGATGTCGTTAAAGTTGTATCTATGTTTGGATGGCAAATAAGCTGACGCCCCGGCTGGTGGTCACCACCAACAACTGCAGTGCCAGTGCATAACAAATGCTTTGCTATCCCAGACAGAAAGTTGAAATGTTTTATGTGCCAGTAGGTAATGCGATGTTGTCATCATCTGCGTAACATTTTCCCAACTATGTAAAGATCTTCTTCCAGTCTAACAGGATACAGCTGAATACCAATATTTTACATAGAGCGACTGCCTATCTGCCCTCCACAACCCAGTAACTGGGTAACACGAAGCCTCTTGGTAAGACTGGTTGTCAGACTTTCGGGCTTCTGACGACCCGTAATAACAGCCAACGATCTGCGAATGACAGCCGAGACCAACGGCTTAACGTGTTTTCCGAGACACGGAGTAGTCTCGGTATATAAGGATGGTCACCCAATCACAGACCGACCGTGGCAAGCGTAGCTTAACCTGCTCGATCGACCAGTGCAGCTGTTATTACTTAGCCACGGGCCCCTTTTACATGCCATGTTATGTGTTAAAAAAACAACGGGTTGTACTCAGGGAGTGCCGGCAGAAGTGAACATTTTAACATTAAAGTTGTGCATTTTTGAATATTTTGGAATTGTTAGGGATTAATTTCGCTCGAATTGCTTTATTTATCAGTATAAAAGTACTTACTATAATTTATGTGGTTAAATACAATATTCATTAGTAGTAGTAGTATATTTAAATAATTTCAAAATATAGTCTAACAAAAATAAACAATTTTTTTAAACACTTTTCATGAAGTATGTTTTGACTGCTTTTATTTACCCACATCAATATGGGTAAAATTTCTTACCTCGCAATCATTACGTAATGTCAAAGACTGTTTATTTTGATATTTACTTTGTCGGTTGCTAGGCAACGGATCTTACGATCACGTCCTGACAAGAGTTAAAATTTTTTTACCCATCCCAAAAAAAGTGCACAACGCTGCTAGAGAAGTTTTCACTTCAAAAACTGCAAGTAACTGTACAGTACGACACAACTTAGATGTTGCATACATTTGAAATTTTCATTAATTCATTTCAATATCACGAATGTATTTGGCTATAAGACTTTACAAGTTACTGCGTTTTCGAAAGATTATTTTCACTTAAAGCAGTAATAAAGATTGGTGATTTTGAAGGCGCACTCAGTTCGAATGGTGATCGGTTTTACGAATTTTGCCGATGCTACATCTAAGTTGTGTCGTACTGTAACTTTGAACCCTTTCAAATAAATATTCTCTTAGAATGTAACCCCCTAACATAGATATAAGCCAAAACTAGTCTCCTAAATAAAATATAAATCAGTCGATAAGCGTAAGTGGTTTTATTTTTAATGGGTCATAAAAGTTTAGCCGGTACCAACGATAAATAATATGTTTATCCTTAGAAAGCGGCCATAATGATGGTCGATGCATTATTATAATGGCCGTGTTGATTTGTAAGTACGAGTTAAACTCGGTTTAAGCCCAGGAGCGGTTGAGACATTTGGGCGACATACGGGTGGATATTCGGTCGAACATTAAATGTAGTTTTATGGGTTGGTTAAGGGATTTTATAATTTAATATTTTCATATTTCATGTGCTTACAATAATGTAAAATACTGGTATTCAGCTGCACCCAGTTAGACTGGAAGCCGATCCCAAGATAGTTGGGAAAAGGCTAAGAAAATTGAGGAATATTGATGTGCTTAGTACATACAATAGGAAGTAAATTTTTAGTAGCATTTGCTATCTAGCAAATTACATAATTAATACTGAAATCGAATGACCACAAAAAAATAATTTTATTTAGTTTAATGAAACGGATTTTATTTTTGCAGTTTTAATGCAGTCTTTTATGCTAAGTCTCCGTCTCAGTATTCAGTTATATTAATATAAGTCGCAATTATTATCCAAGTTACTTTATTTAGTTTTAGTAAACACTGTGTAGTTGATGGTTTTTGAGATAGATTCACACCAACATACCAATAAAATGTTGGTATTTTAATTATAAAATAAGTCTAAATTATTATATACTAACTGCTGCCAGCGGCGTCGCCCGCGTGGACCCTTTTATGTACTATAATATGTATGTATTACACATATAAACCTTCCTCTTGGATCACTCTATCGATTTAAAAAAACCGCATCAAAATCCGTTGCGGAGTTTTAAAGATCTAAGCCAATGAGAATTAAAATAGTCATTGATCTAAGCATACATCCCTATGTATGCTTAGATCTTTAACACATAAACAAACCACTCATCCACACAGAAACAAATTCACTTCCCGCTGTCTGTCCCTACAGACAGCGGGAAGTGAATTTGTTTTGTACTATGTAGTGATGTACCTACATTTAATTATAACCTATACATATAATAAAACAGTAACGTAAGTAAAAAAGTCATTCAATGTTTAGTATATTAAATTTTTATTGAAAAAAAGTAATTACAACGAGTCTGATTGTCTCTTTGTTTGTATGTATATTCTGGATTATGTGTTACTGTGTGCAAATCACACAGTTTATAAACTGGATTAACACATAGGGTACTTTTAATCCCGGTAGTACGTTCCAGTGTGATATTTTCCGACATCCACGCGGGCAAAGCCGCGGGCAAAAGCTAGTTATGAAAAGAACCAAATAGTAACAAAACAAACCATACCACAACAACAAAATCCACTTTTCTTGCATAAAACAAGACCGAAGTTCGAAGCACAGCTCTACAAAACCCTCTACCGTATATCCTCATATTCATAAGCTTGTACTTATACATCATTCAAGGCTTCTGTTCGACTGTTCCCCTATATACACCATAACTGAGCCACTGAGCCACTGTGCGGGTTAATTTTAATTCAGTACTCAGAGTAGTTGCTACTTGTCGTAAAATATAAGCTCTCTAGAGAGTCTGACATCTTTTGTGAACTTTATTGTCTTAATACGATTACTAGCTTCTGTTCTTGCCGCTTTAGTAGTAGTTTGTAGGAAATTGTGAACATGAAAATCAACCGGTTGTGTAAGGACAACAACAATTTGAATTGTGTGATGAACTGGGCAGTCATGGAGACTGCCGACAAAAGTAAAATCTTAAAACTTTGGAAGAAATGTATTTTTGAATTATTTTTTTTTAGTCTGGATAATTTTATTGAAAGATTAATTAATTTGTAAATTAAAACTGTTTGTAGGGCAGTGGTGGCCCAGTGGTGATGGCCCCGACTTACAAGTTGTAGGTAATGGGTTTGAACCCAGGCAGGCGCTTTACTTTGAGTAAAATAATTTCATCACCACTGCTCACAAAACGGTGAAAGAAAACATCGTGAGGAAACCAGCATGTCCTAGAACCAAAAATTCGAAGACATGTGACATCCACTAACCCGCACTGGGCCCGCGTGGTGGATTACGGCCCACTCCCTCTCACAGAGAGGAGGCCTGTGTCCCAGCAGTGGGAACATTTATAGGCTGATTATGTATGCGTTTGTAAATTAAAATTGTTGTTTGTAGTGTCTGAGGGCCTAGGCCCTCAGACACTACAAACAACAATTTTAACGCTAATCGAATGTTACTTTGTCTAGACAAAGTAACATTAATTTGTAAATTAAAACTGTTTGTAGGGCAGTGGTGGCCCAGTGGTGATGGCCCCGACTTACAAGTTGTAGGTAATGGGTTTGAACCCAGGCAGGCGCTTTACTTTGAGTAAAATAATTTCATCACCACTGCTCACAAAACAGTGAAAGAAAACATCGTGAGGAAACCAGCATGTCCTAGAACCAAAAATTCGAAGACATGTGACATCCACTAACCCGCACTGGGCCCGCGTGGTGGATTACGGCCCACTCCCTCTCACAGAGAGGAGGCCTGTGTCCCAGCAGTGGGAACATTTATAGGCTGATTATGTATGCGTTTGTAAATTAAAACAACAATTTTAACGCTAATCGAATGTTACTTTGTCTAGACAAAGTAACATTCGATTAGCGACAACGCTAGTAGAAAAGTCAAAAATGTATGGGATTGACAAAAGCTATCAAAACGTCACGTGATCATAGCTCAACGAATAGAAATTAGCTAGACAATATTTAACATCATTCCATTCATACAGCCTCGAACGATAACTTGCTAACGTAGTGTTGGTATGTCGTTGAAGCGATAGCGATTGTCGAAATAGAATCGCTCCGAAGCGAATGTCATTTGTCTAGGCCCTCTGGTTTTCACATCTTTTGGCAATGCGAGTAATAATTATAAACATTTTCATATAGTTTATTTATTCATTAAAAACATGATGGGTTGTGTACTTGTAAATGCATATTTATCCACTTACTGTCGATTACACACAAAAACACTAAACTTACTGCTATGGTTTGACCGAGAACGCTGTACTGCGCCTTAGGTATGTGCGCGGCGAGACGGGGGGCAGTGCAGTCTGCTTATTCATCAACGCTCACGGCGTCCCACCGCTCATTCGTGATTGGTGCCTAGATGCGCGTCTACAGGCGGGGGTCTATACAGCACGACGGCGCGAGCATCGGTGACGCGGATCCATATGTTTATCCCTTACCAAAAACCGCTTAAGGCGCTTATAGAGGTTATTACTTAATAAAAAATATCACTAGAACCGAATGGCGATCGTACCTGACACGTCCCACTGTAGGACAATGGCCTCTCTGCTTGCTTACCACTTCTGTCGATTACACGGTGCTACAGACCAGTTCTTGTTGAAGGAGTCCAGCTCATCCCGCCGTATACGTTTGGGCTGTACTGAATTCTGATTATGAAAACTTTTTCGTAAAAATAAAGGCCGAAGGTTATCGAAAGCTTTAACTGGGCAAAAAGACTTGCACTGTTTGATAAATACCTGTTTCATAAATTAGCTTTCAAAGACTTCACTTCTAAAATTAAGTAAGTACCTTGTTTTTAATACATTTTTCTTTAGAACATTATTCTGAGTGGCACTGCCGCGCCCAAAATAATTAACATCAATCAAAATTCACTTATTCAATATTCACATAATCTGTCCGTTGACAAAACGCGTAATAAATAATAAATCACGCGTCCGTTTGTACGTTGTTTGTTTTTAATTAGTGGCTGCAGTAATGCCGAAACAGCTGTTATGTTCAGTGTTGCCAGATTAGTGATATATCGTCGTTATGTGGCAGTTTATTAAAAAACTTCCAGTGCGGGAATGAATGGTAAAGTGCTCCTGAATTGTTGTTTTTAATTTTTTGTAAAAAAATATTTTGATGCAGTTTTATTGGCTTGGATTAAAAATTATGTGTGTATGAGATTAAAAAGTTCGAAAATCATAGAGCTGCAGCGTAATTTGAAAATTATTAATGAAAGCCTAAAACTGTGGGTTTAATCCATCCTTTGACGTAGTATGAGTTTGGACAATTTTAAAGACCGATATGTCCTCCAACAAGATGGACCAATGACCTGGTCAAGGCCGCGGGAATCCACTGGCTGTGAGAAGTCAAAGTCAAATAAGTTATTTCAATTAAGCACATAAAATAATATTGATTTAAAGTCAAAATTTACAAAAAATTTGAATTCATTCTACTCGCCTATTCCAAAAGGTAGTTTTCGTATAGAGAAGATTGGGCAACACACTCAAGAAGCACAGGACCGATCGATTTGGCGACGTTTGGGGGAGGCCTATGTCCAGCAGTGGACCTTTTTCGGCTAAAATGATGATGATGATGAAGGACGGAAAAGTCTACTTCGTTATATTTATGTTAACAATTTTTCGCTGAAATCGATTAACCGCAAATCCAATATTCACTGAAGGAATACAATATCCGATTCGACGCGTCAAAACATTAAGGTGTATTAATAGCCCACTAGCTGGAAACCATGCAGGTGCTAAATTGATACCTGATGTAGTTAAGTGGAAGTTGCTGTGAAATTGGCGTCGTACGTACACTGCCCCTTAAACGACCGCTACTGAACTGTTTAAAGTTACTAATGCACTGTTAACTGTAGGACTGAAGTTTTAAATGGATGGAAAATGCATGTGTTTGTTAATAGTTATTGACTTTTGTAGTTATCTAGGTAAGAAGTTATTGTATGTACATAATTCCCTGTTTGTCTCGGCCCGCCCCGATTTGACTGCCCCGTTGGTCTCATGGTCGCAAGTGCGACTACTGAGCGTGGTCGTGGGTTCCATTCCCGCGTCGGGCAAAGTGTTATTGGGTTCTTCCATTAGGAATTTCTTAGTAACAGTCCGGAGTTTGGAAGTTGGCGGTGTGATACCCCCGTGCCTCGGAAAGCACGTTAAGCCGTTGGTTCTTTACCTGATCTCTCTCCGGTCGTGTCGGATTGTCGTCCCATCGGACTATGAGAGTGAGGGAAGAGAGAGTGCACCTGTGTCTGCGCACACACTTCAACATCTGCCTAGCCTTTACCCAACTAGGTTGGGATCGGCTTCCGTCTAGTCTAGCTGAGCAGTGTATTACATGGAGCGACTGCTTATCTGACCTCCACAACCTAGTTACTAGGTAACACGATGATGTGTTTCGTTCAATTTATAGTTTAATATTTACATTATGCTATTTAAAGGATAATAGAGCTCTCAGTGTTACACTAGTTCAATATAATCCTAGTTGAATATAACCAATGAGATATATACAGGTTATCGCTTGGTGGGCAATCCAGTACTTTTGTCCCTTATTTCAGTAAATTAAACCTGGTTTTGCCTGGTTTGCGCTGTATATACTTAAATAATAATATTATGAAAAGCATATAAAGGCTCGCCCCCTATTACATGGAACTTAAGCATAAGTAGCGAAATGTGGGTATACTATAGGTTCACCTCTGCCTAACCCTTCGAGGAAACAAGGCGTGATGATGTGTTATTATTATGAAAGGCAAGGATATCCTTGGTTACGTTTTTCATTTTAAATACTCCATTACCTCACGCTTCAATGTAACTTTATTTATACAGGATAATGTTTCGTGGTTAACGTGGTTATTATAACAAAAGCACTCAATTTAAGTTATCCTTATCAATTAGAAGTCCATCAGTTTCAAAAGCCAATAAACCTTTTATCAAAAAACATACGTAATAATATTGTCCCTTCACTGTTCCAATAAGCCTGATATAGTGGTGATAGATCGATTAGCGCGCCGAGCAATGATAGTCGATGTTACCATTCCTCATGATGAGAACCTCGTGAAAGTTGACAATGAGAAACTAATAAAATATCTCGACTTAGCTCACGAGGTTGTCGACATGTGGAATGTGAGCTTGGCTATCATTGTGCCGATTGTCGTAATGGTCAATGGCTTGATGGCTGAAAGCCTCGACTAACATCTCTCGAGGGTCTCGTTAGGCGGTTGGATCAAGGTCCTGATCCAGAAGGCAGAACTGCTCGATATGACTCGCATTGTGAGGAGGTTCCTGTCTCTGCAGCCCAAACCACCGGAAACTTGGACCCTGCTCCCGACACCGGCGGACCTCATTGTTTATATTATTTATAAATGTTATTTAATTTTTGCACGACTCTTAATGCGAAGCATTAGAGTGTGCTCTACGACCGAAAAATATTTTTTGCCCCATTTCTGCAACTGTTTTTATTGATTCACTCCTGCTAGTACACAGAACCTACTTAATTTATATACCATTGTATAGATGATTAAATGGAGATTAATACTGTACTTTTTAACAATTGATTTAATGCAGCAGAAATGGAAAAAGCATCAAAATAGTTGAAAAAAATTTCCTGTCCGTCAATTTATGATCCCTGAAAACATTGTAGCTTGCGATAAAATCAATTAATTGAGTCAATTTTTTTTTTATACATTCGTTTCAGCCGTAGAAGAAACCCTATTGAAAATGGCTCTTTTATTCATAGTAGTTTAATTATAATTAATAAAATACTAACTAAAATATAATATCAATATCTAAATATTTTCAACCTTGATCCGGTGCCGTTGCCTAGCAACTGCCAACGTAAATATCTTTGTCAGTCGTTGACATTACGACTTCATGAAAAGTGATAAATTGTTCATTTTTAGGGTTCCGTACCCGAAGGGTGACAAACGGAACCCTATTCATAAGCCTCCGCTGTCCGTCTGTCTGTCAGCGAGCTCTATCTCATGAACCGTAATAGGTAGGCAGTTGAAAATTTCACAGATTGAGCATTTCTATTGCCGTAAGAGCAACAAATAATAAAATTAAAAAATAAAGGGGGGTCGCCATACAATAAAATTAAATTTTGAAAAAAAAAATATCTGACCCTGGCATGTGGGGTATCATTTTCTAGAGCTCATCGAGTAGAGAATAAATATAATTTTTTTTTGTTTTTATCTTCAAAAATGATGAATTAGGGGGCCGTAGAAGTTGTCTGTTTTAGACCATTTTTGTACGAGCTCTATCTCAACAACTAAACAAATTAGGAATTTGAAACTTGTGTGTATCATGTAACATATACTGTTTATAATCAACAAATACTAAAAACGCCGATTCATAACGTATTTTATATAATATGAGCGATTTTTTGCAACTTAAAGTAATCATTTTGTATTTCATGCTAATATTATGCGATATAAATTCCACAGATAACTATTTAATAGTCGGAGTAATGACATGGAATTAGTAAGTACCTACTATCATGGCAGCATATACTATTTCGATCATTTAAATTTCGATCATCCAAAAAGGTCTACAAAATAAACTTTCTTCACAAGATTTTAAAACCGGCCAGTATTTTTTGAGTTTAAGAACTTTATCGACTTTTTTCAAAGTATCCCTAGACGGTGTTGATGTACCTCGTGTTAAAACTACACTCCAATAGACAATATATTCAGTAACATTGAAATGAATGCTGGCACTTACAGTGTACTATTCTACTACCTAGCTTAAACCGTTGTGGATACAGTTTCATATTGAGAAAAATTATTGGTGTAAAAATATTCGGTCATGGCGGCCAATCTCAACGGAGACTGGCCTTCGGCGCGGGAGATATTATAATGCACAAGTGTGTGCGCAGACACGAGTGCACTCTCTCTTCCCTCACTCTCATAGTCCGATGGGATGTGTAAAAATAATAAGTAAGAAATAATAGATTTCTGTATGACTATCAAAAATAACGTAAATAAATACCTGTATTGACCCGTGCGTTTGCACTGGCGAAACATCACGACAAAACATGTTGAAATCTCTAGTTTTATTTATTTATTTATTAAAACTTTATGCACAAGTACAAAAAAAAATTAAATACCGTACAAAGGCGGACTTAATGCCTGAGGCATTTTCTACCAGTCAACCTTAGGGTGATGCAGAGATAAAACATGGCAGGTGCAACATAAAGGGATTAATAACACGAAAATAACTATAAAATACAAGAATAAATACATAAATATATACATACACACATACATACATACATAATAAACATAATAAACTTTGTCAAGAGAAATAACGATCGGTAGAGGAGAAATAACGATCAGTAGAGGAGAAAACGAATCCAGCAAATCATCCCTGGGATGTTTCAGCCAACTTCTTACGTATATGCTCACGTGCCTTCACTTTAAAAGACAACCGACTGGTTGCCGTCCTGATGTTCAGAGGTAGCGCATTCCACAGAAAGACCGCCTGGACAAAGAAAGAAGAGCGAATGAAACCAGAGCGGTGAGAAGGACATCGCAGTAGACGATTGTTGGTGGAACGAAGATTTTTACTATGGGCAGAGCATAAGTATTGAATATGAGAAGTCAGGTAAGAAGGAGAAGTGGGCTTGTCGAGAATAGAGAACAACATAGATAGAGCCCTCACCTCTCTGCGCTGACGAATGGGTAACCACTTTAAAAGCAATCGGTGCGCGGATACATGGTCATACTTACGAAGATTGAAACCGAATCGAATGCAATTATTGAGAAGGCGGTCAAGTTTATTGAGGAGATCTGCATTCAGGTCATAGTAACACACATCACCATAGTCAATTATGGGAAAGATTAGGGACTGTACAAGCATTGCCTTTATGTGTGATGGGAGAATATTTTTCAACCGATAGAGCGACCGCAACGTTCCGGTAACTTTTTTACTGACAGTTCCTGTCAAACATTGTATGAAAAATTGACAGAAAGTAGAGATTCCAACATGTTTTGTTGTGAATGTTTCGCCAGTGCAAACGCACAGTTATAATTAAAATTTGGCGTACTACTTACATTCTATTTTGTACAATATAGTCTGATGTAGCAAGAGAAATCCTTTTATTTATAAGTAACTAGCTTTACCCGGCCTGGCTTCGCACGGTTAGCACTAAGTACTTATCTACGGCGCATCTACCTTTCCTAATTACCTATTTCTACCTAATTACCTACCCTACCTACCTACCCTACCCTTCTTACCAGGGTAGGTAGGTACCTAACCTACCCTACCTACCCTACATATCTACCTGCTTACCTACCATATATACCTATTTATACCTACTAATACTATGTTAGTAGCAAATAAATAACTTTGACTTTAGTTAATGCATGTTACTGGATAAAGTTAACTTAATATTTTTCTCTTAAAATAAATGAAATATACCTACTCCTACACCTATATTTTAACACAACAACATTTTCTCATTAAAACTAGACAATTTCTTTACAAATTTTTGTTTTTTTATAGCGCCTCTGTTGTTACCTTTACGAAAGTATTACAAAAATTCATAGTGTTCAATCTTGTACGACATGGTATGGAACCCTTCGTGTGCGAGTCCGACTCGCACTTGACAGATTTTATTAAACTATGTTTTGAATTTCTTTTTCGTTTATGAATGAGTGATAAGTATGAGGCGTGCACTTTTGGATTTTCCAAACTATTTTTAAATTTTAAGATAAATATTTAAAAATATAAATAATTATGAAACAAAATAAATAAAAGTCATAATGTTCCTCTCTATTCCTTTCACCAAATTAGCTTGACTCCAAAACATTCGCTCATAGAAATATGCAAGCCATACAATATTAACTGGATATAAATTCTCAATTATCTGAAGTCTATACCGAAATCACGGTCCGCCATTACTGCCACTGTATTTCTCACGGGGAAACTAGCTCCTTTAGTCCTAACATTGAAATAGGAAGATGGGGCGATATGGCAAGCTATCAAGCCACTAATGTTTGTGCCTTCGCTTTATAGTGTCCTTGTTTAACTGTGGGCTATAAATTATCTACAGCCTTGAAACTTGAAGTGGTTTAAATCGAGTTTTTAACTTCAAGAGCTTCTATGATACTAGTTCAAACAAAATAATGACAGTAAAACCTAAACAGTCAGTCAGTAATTGTAAAGCAAATTGACTACCAATTTTAATTGTCAGTATATCCTAATCAGTTGTATGATGGCTACGACAAAGCAAATTAGCGTACGGAGTTAATTTGCTTAACAAATAATTTCCCTTACTGTGCATTATTGGAGCATCAGTACCAAAGAGAAAACAAGAGTTTAAAACAAACATGGCTGAATTATTTGAGTGTGGCGACAAACTGACCTTACACCTCACAGATACATTTTCTAGTAAAACATGTAACAAAACCTATCCACAAAAACAGTTTCGTACTGACATGTTTGTAAGCAGTAAATTCTAGCCTGAGGGCCGCAGAAAAAGTATGCCTAACCCTCCAGAGGCGCGTGATCCGACAATTTACCGCCGACCTCCATTGCGATTGAGTCGCCATTTTGGATACGTTTAATTTTGGATTTCGAAGAGCACTGCTGACTGGTTGGAGGTTTAAGAAAAAAGGTTGGAGATATGGATTTAAAAAGCGAAGTGCTTTGTTACTAACGCCAGGTAAAATAACCGAAACAGTATACTGTGTTGACTCTGAATAATCTGGTAGGTATTATTTGCATTTATTGACCGATAAATGTCGAAAGGTGTGTAGGTACTTTCCGAGTTTATCTTGGGACATTACAGACATCGGTGAAGAAAAAATCGTGAGGAAACCTGGACACTATAAATCTGAAATCGACAACCTGTCTTGAGCGAGCTTCGTGATCAATGCTCATGCCTTCTCAGTATGAGAAGAGTCCTTTGTCCTGCAGTGGAACAATAATTAAATAGGCTTGTATTATTATTACATACATACCTACATAATCTGCCAATTAATGTTCCCACTGCTGGGACACAGGCTTCCTCTCTGTGAGAGGGAGTAGGCTATAATCTACCACGCAGGCCCAGTGCGTGTTGGTATGATGTCACATCGAATTTTTGTTTCTAAAACATGCCGGTTTCCTCACGATGTTTTCCTTCACCGTTTTGAGAGCAGTGGTGATGAAATTATTTACACAAAGTAAAGCGCCTGCTTGAGTTCGAACCCACGACCTACAACTCGTAAGTCGGGGCTGCTTCCACTGGGCCATCACTGCTCTCCGGTATTAGTATTATATAAAATGTTCATTTTAGCTGCATACCTATATGCTAGTGCCAATTCTTCTTGTTTTCGTATGGTTAGTGACTAACCTGGTGGCAGAATTTTTAAAGCCGCCCATGGGTCTCTGACTTGGCTTCATATCTCTCAGGCACGCCGGTTTCCTCACGATGTTTTCTTTCACCATGAATCCGAAAAGTCAGAGGTGCTTGCCTTGGATTTGTACTCGAGACCTAAGTATGTAGTGGCCACTAAAATGATAACTTGTACTATATCACAGATTAAAACAGACGGGACACTCGACTCTTGGTACGACACAATAAAGTGCAATTCACAGTCGGTCGCACAGTGCTAATCACCTACAAGTATAACCTATACCCTGAGATCTTCTGACTACGTTACACTCTCTGAATTGGCCCAGCAATACGGGCCCGCTACGTAATTGTAGCTTCAAACCTAAACTGCGGAGTGTCCCATCTGTAATAATATGTGACTATAGTAACTAAGGCACCTATTTACATGTATAACACATTTCGTTTCAATAAATTCCTGTTCCATTAGGATCTCAATTTCAATGGCACTAACTCGAAATACACTTAACGCTGAAGATCTGCCACCCACATAAGAGGATGTAGGCGTAAATGTAACACCTAAGTTAACGACTGTAATTCCTCTCATTAGCTGCCTTTGAGAGGCCCTACAAAACCAATAAGGAGTCGCTAAGCTCGTTGCCAAACCTATTAGGTACCTACTAAAGTGGCGTATTTAAGGGGATTGTTTTAACATTGTAATGTATTTTGTATTTTAATATCATAATTAAATATACGTAGAAAATACAATGGGATAGTTAAAGGGTTAAAAATGGAATGGGTGACAGGAATTTTGATCATGCAGGGAAACGATACTGATGTTAAGCTGTGATGTTGTGTAACAAGTAAGACTACGTGCTGTTACAAAGAGCTATAACGTACGCAGAACAAGTCAATGCTTCCCCAATTTTAACACTGATTAGATTTATATTGGTGATTATGGAATTCGACTAGAATCAGAAATGCGTTTTCGATTCTAGAATTAATATAATCTTTCTAATTTGAAAGATTAGGATTAGGAAAATATCTAGTTGTCTGCGCAAAAGCGCCACCAGTGGTTCGCAGAGCGGTGGCAAGCTCCAGCGAAAGATCCAAAATGATCTCCGACAAACGACACCCTTTGCACGACAACATCCTTGTGCCACAAAGGCTGAAAAGCCGAAACAGTTTTTTAAAGTGTGTCGTCCCACTCACTGGCGACCAAAAGAGAGACTGAAGCTGTGACGAGACAGCGTTTCCTTACCCAAACCGGAAGATTTTCCGGAGGTCCGGAATGTCTGCCGTCTGTTACCTTAGGTAGCCTGGAAGTCTTTAAACAGAATCCGGACCCAGGTTGGCCGAAGCAAGGAAAATCTGTTCAGGTGGAGATTCATAGACGACTCCGCATTGGAGTGTACATGTGGTGCTGTTCCACAAACGATGGGACACTTAATGTCATGTCCTGCGTGTCCTGTCAGCTTAACGTTACAGGAACTGATGGACGCTAGTGATGGCGCCAAACACGTGGCCGAATTATGGGCTGAGTCTATTTAGATTGCCATCGACACGCTAAGAAGAAGCGCAAAATACTATACTGTGTGTGTTTTTTATTAAACTCACATTGAAACCCCAACGTTTTAGCTTCAGGACCAAGAATTCAGAACTATTTATTTGCATAAAATACAGGTGTTACCAGCTGTAAGAGTTAGTGGTTTATGTATACTTGTACAGTCTATATTTATCCTGTTTGCATGGACATTAATTTGACATAAATAACAAATCGGTACTTTTTTTTAAAAACATAATTTGTTTTAATATAAACATGTTAAATTAATATTAAATATCTAAATGTTGCTACATATTATAAAACTAAAGTAACCTTAAAATAACATTTGTCATTATGTTGCATAAATTCTCGAAATGTTAAACAATTTTCTTTCAACAATCTAAATTATTTAAATGGGAGTTATGTTCTTAGATAATTTATTTACGTTTATGATAAACTAATGTTGTATTACAAAACGGTATCAAATATATTGTCGAATATTTAAGTACATCCCTTCATAAACTGCATCTGAGCAGACAACAATCACAATAAACTATCGTTAATTAAACTATATCCCAGTGATGTTGGCTTCTCATATGAATAACATTCCGAATCGTCCTTGTAGTCCCTTGCGACATCGTCCAACGATTCAATTACAGAAAACGGACCAACAAAACACTGTTATTGTATAATCGGACGTTCACAGAAATAAGTGTTTTGTAGAAACCATACACGGTTCAATCGCAAAAGGGATTTTGATTGTAGTTGATTTGATCAACAGTTTTGTGGAAAATAAAATGGGTTTGTTTGTGATGACAGCCGTACGACGCGCGACAGTTAGATCGAAGGTTACGCTATGCTTACCGGGGTCGGTTCGTGGATGGGTGACGATCCATAACATATAGAGGGTCCTTGCTTCGAAAAGCACGTTTAGGAAAATCGTCTACTTTTACAATGTTTGTAAATATGTGAGCACCATGTATCTATTACTTGCTTCGGCTTATTTTGGTGACACGCCCGAATTAACTCTTACGAATCCGGACGTATCGACCATTTTAATAAATATTAGTTTTACTTGAGGTACTTTTAATAATTTTTACCTAGTATAGTAATTTCATTTTAGGTGCATCGTCTTTACATAAATTATGTAACTAATGTACCTATACAAAATAAAGTAAAACATTTTAAAATAGTAACGGTGGAGTTTCTTGCCCATTCTTCTCCATATGAAAACTACCTTTTAGAAGGCCGACTAGAATCAATTACTATAATTTTTTTTTTTGTAAATGACGTTCAAAATTACCATACCTATTTGAAATATTTAGGTATAGATAGATTATTTTACTTTGACTTTGACTTTGGCTTTGGTCACACTAAGGGCCTGTGCACACCACGTTTGTTTAACGCGCCGTCGACCTTTTATCCTACAGAGCAGTTTGTAAGGTCTACAGGCTACGTCTGACTTGCGTGCGTATCGCGTCTGTATCGCTACAAACGCGCCGTTAAAAAACGTGGTGTGCATAGACTCTAATAATCTACTTTAGTTTAATCTCATCGTCGATTTTGACAGCAACGGGATCAATTCAGGGACTTTCCCTGAACTAACAAGTTAGCTATTTCTGCGGGCACGACCACCAGACTTATCTTGACACTAACCCGGCCAGGCATAGAATCTGTTTTTGTTAAGTATAAATAATTACCTACGTACGCACGGTAGATAAACGTTCCGCATCAGTGCGTTATTGCCGCGCACTCGATACTGTTGCGTACTGATATACACTGAGATTCGAAGCGCGTCGTTTCGGCTGTTTTCTATGAAGATATAATCATCATCATAATCAGCCTATTAATGTTACCACATGAAGAAATAATACTGTTACCTATTTATACTATGGCCGAAGCCTATATAGTCTCTAATTAAAGTCATAAGCACCTTTTAATATATTTCCTTCATCAGGAGTGCGTCCTATGATATGTGACTTCAAACACGTATGCACATTAATTAATAGTAATGCTCTAGTTCTATTACTATCGTCGAAGTAAACCACACTATTTTGTAGAAGTATTCATTAGCGGTATTGATACAGTTCATGGAAATTAATGAGTCATCGGATTATTACGTCGTGATGTCGCAACACGAGTTTACACGAGCGACTGTTTGGTATCGAAGGACGAATGTATGCATAGTTCTAAGAATGTTATGTTTGTTTTTGAAATAAGGTTAATTATAAATCGAAGTAGGAAGGTACTTTTGCACTCGTATGAGTAAATCCCGATTCTTTTTTCAATATTAACTAAAATTACTTATGTTTCCATCTATATAAGCATATGCATGTATCATGTATTTATGTTACGCATGTTTGAACCAATAAATTTGTGTTTATTATTAACGATTTTTTAATAAATCAGCAATTGAAAACTTATTTTTTAGTCTACCTAATACTAAAATTTTATTAAACAGCTTACTTTCTCCAAAATTTTCAGTGATCTACAAATTACAGGCTTGTAATATGTAGGTCAGACTTACTTAATACGGAGCACACAAAACATCCCAAATCTTACCTGAAAACAAAAAAAACAAAATGTTATTACAAAATATCTAAAAGAACAATCACCCGCATAATACCCTGACCAAACACAAAAACAGAAACAGTCGCAAAACGGAAAATCTTCGACAAAACTTAGCGTAGCCTAAACTGAGCAACAGACCAGAAAATGAGTCGAAATCAAATATGAGCCTCTACGAAATGAGTAAGACAAACACGGGCCCACATTGTGTATCACACAATAGGGACGTAGGCGAACAATTCTTGACCCTTTTTATTACTAAGTACAGCCGAGGCCGACAATGGCCGCTTAGAACGATTACATATTCTGATGCAAATATATCACGGGCCGCAAGCGGGAATTAATTGAAAAGACCCTACGTGACTTTGATTTATGGTCTACGGTGCGATACGGGACAACGTGGATTCTTAGGTTGTGTCTTGTGTCATCCGATGGTTGGTGTAAAGATGGATGGTGTGGCAATTATTTTAATATCCGAGAGAATTAATTACGACTTGTGTCAAGTTAATTATGATAAGAATTAAACAATAGTCAAATAACTCTAAAACTTTGCAAGAGGGGTGATAAGATAACCCCGGCAAATATATCCTTACATATTATAAAACAAAGTCGCCCGCCGCGTCTGTCTGTCTGTCTGTCTGTCTGTCTGAACGCGATAAACTCAAAAATTGCCGAACGGATTTTCAAACGGTTTTCACCATTGGACGGAGTGATTCATGCGGAAGGTTTTAGTGTATAATTCATTAAGGTTTTGTGTAAATTGGCTGAAATATGACGATTATTGTTGAAGATGTCGGAAAAAATCATGCCGACTGGGAGCTTTACTGGCGTGCGCTGCGTAAGCCGTGAGAGATAAATCAAATTTATGTTCTAGAGTATTGTATATCTTAAAAATTGCAACAAAAAAGTCCGCGATGGCATATGTCTATCTTCTAAGGGTGACCCACAATAACCATTTTTATCTTTCAAAATTGTATAAAATTTTCATTGTTATTTCCGAAGCTATTTTGACCGGTATCTTATTAATCCTTATCCAATTAAATAGGTTATTTAAATTGGGCATTCAATTTCGATTAAAATATGCCTTTACATCACATCATTTAAATGAATAGTTTAAGAGATATCACAGTTTCAAAATTACGCGTAACAAAATAATTATGGTTGACAACGCGGGCGCTGTAGCCTACCACTGCGTCTGAAAGTTAGTCAATGATCTTTTCCTTGGCTATTAGGTATGTATTCCCGGTAGAACGTTCCCGTGGGATATTTTGCGACATCCACGCGGGCGAAGCCGCGGGTAAAAGCTAGTCATCAATAATTGTTTATATATTCGGAGAGGCAACACTGATCCGGAAACGTCAAGTAGAGGACCTCTTTGGGTGAGGTCAATATAGGAGGTGGCAACACTGGATTTAAAGCGTCAACACTGGGGTGACGGATGAAAAATTGTCGGTTGACATTTCATATTTTTGATGTTTCGGAATCTGAAGAAGAAACGTCGGACCGGACGGAACGTACTTCTATGATCGAGACGCCTGGAGACGCCCTTTGCCATCCTATATTGAATTCACCGCGTTTCCTAAATCTGATTGCATCCGCCTAGTTTCGCGATATTTTTGTAATTACCGAACTGTAGCTACTTAATAGACGCCTGTACCAAGCACTTTTAATTTTATTTAGATTACCCATCCAATATGGCCAACCACTCTGATAACAAGGAGACCGAAATGCCTTCATTATATATATATATATATGTGTTTGTAATCACGTTCTCGAAAACGGCTCTAATGATTTCTATGATAGTTGCAATATAATATACGGGGGCGAAAAATCGGTCTAGCTAGGTCCTGGTTACTGGAAAAATTCGTTTTCTAGAATTAGTAAGTGCCTGCTATCATGGCAGCATGGAATTAGTATGTACCTACTATCCTATACTATTGAATGAGCGTTCTCTGTTTCCAAACGAGCAGTGCTCGGTCGACCAGGTACTATAAAAATCAATTGCCGTGCGTTAGTCTCGCAAAAACTCGAAAATGGCTCGTTGTTTTGTTCGCCTTATTACTGGGGTGGTTTAGGAAAAAAGGAAAATTAGGTAAAACCCAAAAGAACAGCCGGAAATAGAAAAAAAACCCAAATTTTTTTGGAAGTGGTATGAAGTTCACCGGGTCTCCAATACAAGTCGGACATTATTGTCTTTAAATCATATCAATAAAAAGTAATTAAATCTATTTTTTTTATTTTTTTCCTCTCCAGCAATTGACATAAAAAAACAAGGCAGTTCTAAACCTTCTTCTTCTTTTCGTGTGGCTAGTAACTAACCTGGTGTCAGAGTTTAAAAGCCGCACATGGGCCTGACTTAGCTTCACATGCCGTTAAGAAATATCTCTTAGGCGTTTCCTCACGATGTTTTCCTTCACCGTTTTTGAATCAAGTGATAATTATACAATACGCACATGAAGCCGTGCCTTGGGTTCGAACTCGAGACCTATACTCGGGAGTCCCACGGTCACACCATTAGGCTACCACTACTAATAAGTTCTAAATAAAAACATTAAACAACTTGCATTTAATTATAAAAACCTGCAGCACCTTTCCCCAATTTTCAACAAGGCCAATAATTTCAGCTACAGTGCCTTTACCTTTCCATATCTGATCACTAGCACATGAATATTTAAGTGCCTCAAGTAATTCTCCATCGTAACAAAAAGGTTTTTTTTTACACACACATTATTTACGTTTGAAGCGACCTCGTAAAAGGTTCAGTTAAGCTCCATTACATTTTAGCCTTAATGAAATATTTACATGCGTATTATTTTCATGAGAATATCTTATTAGAGGAAAGGATGAATGACTGGGATGGACGTAAAACTGGTTAGTCAATGGAGAAATTGTATTTGTAGTGTCGAGGGATAAGCTAAAGTAAATGGAAGTAATTCAAGATCCATATTGTAATAGTCGTAGACGAAGCGTTGGAAGGCCACCCACAAAATGGACCGATGACCTTGTGAAGGCCGCAGGAATCCGCTGGATGCGGGAAGCACAAAATCGGTCTTGTGGCGGTGCTTGGGGGAGGCCTATGTTCAGCAGTCCACGTCTTTTGGATGAAATGATGATGATGATGATGATTGTAATAGTCAAAAAAACTAGATTAGTTGTGGTTAGACTTCATGGATTTCGTGGTAGGCAGAAGACACTGTATAGTACCAATATTTCAAATAAGTTACGAGTTTTAGGGTATTGTTACAGATTTTGGAATAAGAGAAAGAAAGAAAGAAAATACGTTTATTTGCGGTAAACATGACGCAAAGAAAGAAAACACAAAACAAAAAAAGAGAACAATTTGAGGGAAAATATGCGTCACATCCACGGAAAACTGCCATCGCTCAGAATAATGCTGCGACCCTATGCAAGACAGAGCCCCAGCGTTGGTTTCAGAACGATTGGAATCAGTTCCAAAGTTCCAAGTTCAAATATAGGTGAGGTGGAAGAAAGGAAGCAGGAAACTCTATTATGATTCATTATGACGATTTGATTTACTCACTCTTTCCAAAGCTACGATAAACAGTCCGCAGCAAAAAGAGTTCAAATGGCTTATACTTAGCCGGGAGTATACCCATTTCACCTTACAAAACCAGAACACGTATTTAAGTCGGTGCTAACACCTGTCATTAATACTTACAAGAGCATAATAGAATGCTCTGAAACAATTCAAGTGAGTATTGCATTATCATCAACCGTCTCGTACCAGCAATTACATACCATCGCATTATCCATTTGGAAACAAAATGCCAGAACATTAGGTTTCACAAAATTTCCTTATACCGTATTAACAGCGAGTACTAACAAGAACACACGAATGAATGCACAAGTGCTTAATATCTGGAATTCCTTGCTCCCAACCACCAGTCTAAGTTGAACCCCTAACTTTGGAGTTGTTCCATCTCTCTCCTATAATTTTGGAAATTCAAGGAGGGGGAGGGAGATCAAGGTATGTTGGTAGGACTGTACCTACATCGGGGCTCCTAGTTACGATCCACGATAAACTTTGAGTCTCGTGAAGAGTGAGAGCGTTTAAATTGTCGACGCTCAACGCTGCTAACCGTACATTCTTCTATGGTTTGTAATGGCAGCAGAAAAGTCATAAGAATTTCCTTCATTTCGTTTAGTTTCTTGTTCAACGTTTTATTATGAAAGTTTCTGTTGAATGTGGTTTTAATTGTTAAATCTCTGTTTTTAGCTTTTAACTTAGTGAAATGAGGTAGTGAGAGTGCTATGCTTTGTAGTTGAAAACTCATACAAAGTGGGATATTATGCAAATTATAAAAAATACAACAGTATGCATAAAAAATATTACAATTATAACTTTAACGCAACATTGTAACACCAGTACTCAGCTTACAAACACAAAACATTGTTTCTATTCGCCCTAACACCAATATACTTTGAAAACAACTGACAGCAACGGTTTCACTCACGCCAACACACGACATCCCTAAAAACAATTTTACAAAATAAAAATCCCAGCGCCACAACTCGTAGCGACAGCAAAAAAACCACGACAATCACCATTTTTGCCGACTGTACAATAAAAGAAGTATTTTAATCAACAAAATAAATGTTGCAATTATATAAGTGATTAAGGTGCACTATACCTATCATATATTACGTAGCAAGTGGTCGGGTGACTTCTAGGGAGGTCCCTCCCCCTATTTGGTACCCTCGTAGGGTAGATGGGGGACGAAATTAAACATTTTGGGGGCTCTAACGGGTTACGTGTGCGACGATCTTAACACTGTATGTGGAGGATAGAGACACTGGAAGGTACAACGGCTGATAAGAGTGGTCTTGCATTTTATTTATTCTTACTACATGTGTAAGAGTACAAATATTATTGTCGAGATAAGAAAGTGCATACATGACACTTGCAGCCAAATGAAAAGAAAATGGAAGTGTTTTGTTTTTTGTCTAAAATATAATGGAAAGGTCGTTATGGCATCTAAACCCCAATGAATTTTATCAACAAAATCTATGGAAATAGTGAAGTTATTTGTTACATAATCTCCTCTATTAATTTTAATAAGCTGTAGTTTACGATAATACTCGTATAATGACTCATTCTTGTGCCAAGTTTCCAAGAAATTCGTTGACTCGTTTTATCGCAGTGTTGAATAACCATAACAAAGGCTTTTTATTCAATCCAAGACGGAAATAGACGCATTACACATTATTCATCGATAGAACAAGACAATTAGTAGATACTTACTGACCATATTTTAGCCACTAGCTTGCACTTCTAACAAAGAGGCCATTTACTGTAGTGACGGTTCAAAAAGACTAACTCGTGGCAATGAGGAATTCTTTACCAACAAATAAAAATGGTATTTAAGGAAGTAGTACGCTCAGTGACAGCTTATTGTATCAGATTGTAATAATCATGTTAGACTTGGATTTTTGTTTCGTCTTCCTTGATACACATCGTTCAAAGGCATTACACACAAGCGGCGGCGGTTTTACATTGTTTTATTTTTATTGTTTGTGATTTTTATTTTTTTATTTATGTCTCAATGTGTCTTAGTTTAGTTTGTGCTTGTCTCAATAAATACTTTTTCTTTCTTTCTTTCTTTAAAGGGCTCGGCTTCAATACGTACCGCATCTAGTATCAAAATATCCTTAAAAATTAATGTGTACGCTATATTTGCATGTTCATTCCGCTCCAGAAATGTTATTAGAAATTCAGATTTTAAGGTATGTATGTAAGCATCGCTTAGTTTTTACGGTCCTCATGTAGCCGTCATGGGTTACTTTTATGAAGTCATTATATGGTCTCTTGATTAAATATAATGCTCTCACGGTCCTCCATATAAAATGTCAGGTAATGTCCCTTTCATTTTGTTTTGTAATTGTAGTGTGACGGGATTAGTGTTGTAAAATTCTGTCGCTGGATGAGTTCATTAGTAGAGTAGTATGATGCTGTAAACTTAGTCATATAAACAATAAAATATAAACTCTTCATGCTTTTGCTGGAAAATGGCCAAGTATAGGTAATACTGCTATTGGTGCTTTTGTAATGAAGAGGGTGAGCAGCATCATGACCTTTTCTACATCATATTTTGAAAAAACAACTGATTAAACGAAGAAATTAAGAAATTTTGACTAAACTAGGTTCTGCCCCTGTGAAATTTCGACCTCCGATTCACCGCGTCGCATCCCCATCGCCCTATAGCCTGCGCTATTACTTCGTTTTCGTTTAGTATTCTTTTTGATTTTTTTCTTTTTGCTCGACTCCTAACGATCGTAGCGAGATGTTACATAGCCTACCTTCATCAAGAATTGGGTTATCCAATGCATAAAGAATTTTTCAAATCTGACTGCTATCAGTCGTAGTTTACTCCCTAAACTTACAAACAAACAAACATATTTTACCTCTTTATAATAATTATAGAGAGAGAAGAAGAATAGTATAGAATATTAGTATTAGTCTAAACTAATATTATGATAAGGAGAAAAGGTTTGATTTTTTTGTATGTTTGTTTGTAATGGATAAAGTCAAATAATACTTAATCGATTTAAAAAATTCTTTCACCTATAGAAAGCTTCATTATCAACGAGTAACATGGACTGTATTTTGACGACTTCCACGCGAACGAAGTTGCGGGCAGAAGGTAGTATAGAATAATTACGTTGTGGGCTATATTTACAGGACTAAATATTTTAGTACATAGTGGGATTTACGGGCAGATATGAAGAGACATTTAATTTAGTATAGGCAGTGTAATTCATATGGATACAAACAACACCAATTTATCATACCATTTAAATTATACGTTACAGAAACTCATTACTAATATTCAAACAAATGAGATCGCCCAAAATTCATGTGCCCAATGTCTGGTTATTCGAGTGGACAAAAGCCGAGTTTAGCCGCTATAAAACTACCAAATACAATATCACACGAAGAGATAAGGATCGGTTTAAGCTTCCACCACCCAAACTTGTTCGGGTAAACTGGGGTCTCAATACAATTTTCCGGGCGGATGCATTTTGAATTTATAACTAGCAAATTGGTTGAACCAATTTATACGTTGAATATCTTGGAATTAATTGGTCAGTGACCGTGACAGTTAGGCCTTAACAGCGTACTAACTACGTAGTTTATAGTTTAATAAAACTAGTGCCCATTGCTGCTTAGGGTTGATACTCAAAGTCTGTGTTTCAAGTAATATTCGACTCTTTATGTGTCCTAATTACCAGTATAAGCTTACTTGTGCCAGCCATGTCTGTTTT
Organism: Conistra vaccinii; assembly: GCA_948150665.1. Classification (NCBI taxonomy): domain Eukaryota; kingdom Metazoa; phylum Arthropoda; class Insecta; order Lepidoptera; family Noctuidae; genus Conistra; species Conistra vaccinii. The sequence continues at coordinate 5,425,961 of OX411324.1, forward strand.
ATACTACGGTTTGTTCTACCAAAGGCACCAAAGGTAAAGGTAAAGATGATGGTACATGGACCCTTATTTTGATGCGCACAACCCTAACTGAAATAAATTGCCACGGATGAGTTGCTGTCCCATCTAGCAAGAATTCCGAAACTTTATGTACATATTAATAGCTGGGCTTAGTCTTATTAGAATTGACGGAATTGGTCTTGTGGTGATAATAGACTAGTACCTACAAGACACGTGTAATTACCTAATCTCCCTCTTTTCGCGTGGTTAGTAACTAACCTGGTGTCAGTATTTTAAACCCGCCCATGGGCCTCTGACTTGGCTTCACATGCCGTCGAGAAATATCTCTCAGGCATGCCGGTTTCCTCACGATGTTTCCTTTCACCGTTTTTAAAGCAAGTGATAATTATACAATACTCACATGAATCTGAAAACTCAGAGGTGCGTGCCTTGGGTTCGAACTCGAGACCTGACAGTCCGACGCCGACGGTTGCACCACCAGGCTATATACCTAATAATGATTGAGGATCGTTTTTGTATAACTAGGTAGAGTATTATGAGAAATGAGTTCAAAACTATCCCCAAGGGGTTAGACAGAGGTGTGCTTTTAGTACATCACACTTCGCCAGTTATGTTTAAGTCCAATGTAACAGGGGGCGAGCCTATTGCCATCAACTGGGCACAAATCCAGACTCCGGACAACCAATTAGAAGTTCCTAGTGAAAAAACCCAATAACACTTTGCCCGAACTAGGAATCGAACCCGAGAGGCTGATTCCTAGGTCGGGCTCATGCTCTGGAATAGCGCTTGCAACCTCTAGCTAGACCAACAAGGCAGACATACTTACCACTATCCAAACGTCACACCTATAACGGTAGTTCGTTCAAAGTTCTTACACAGGGCTTATTTTTTATTTATTTTTTATATTTATATTGAATGAATAAGTAACAAGACTCAATAATTATGTTAGTAAACTTTCTTAACAACTATGTTAGTAAAATTAACCTACACACTTATCGAATCCCTGCTACACGCTCAACAAAGATGTGGAAAGCTTGCAGCAGCGATTCACACACAAACAGTCCAGTCTGCTCGCGATACACTGCAACAGCAGTATATGGTTGGGGCTGGCCCGCACCCGGCGCACCAGGGAAGCGCATTTCTTTCGCATCGTAGCGTAGAAGCAATTGACACGACGCTTACCTCATGGATGCGTAAGACTCCAAGCATGTGAACACCTCAAAAGTCTTTCAAAAATGTTAAAATCTGTTTATGTTTACGAGGCTATGAATAAAAAATCCGTAATCCGGAAATACCAAGTGTGCAGCTGCGTCCGCAAAACTAAAAAAAAAAACAACTATAAACATCCGGTGACGCAAATTTTAAATTGTTTGTCTTGTCACAAGTTGCAAGGTCGAGGTCTATATTATGTCTTACAAAACTCAGAGGAGATTGAGGAATAAGGAAAATGGTCCAAAGTCCTTGTTCTATTAGAGACTTCATGTTCTTTCAAGCGATACACCGTAGAAACTTGTTTATCTCGGACGAACAGTAATGTCCTGCAGGTATTGTTTGACATTTAACTCAAGTTACGGAAAAGTTGTCTTAAAAGGTATACAATTTTTTATTGTGATGAAAGAAAAGGACATTTATTAACTTTGCCCAAAGCTATTTTCAAAAAGACTATTATCCAATTTTATCATTCACAGTTTTTTCCGAAAACTACCAAACCAATGTATGTACCTAAACAAAAAAAAAAACAACAATTCCCAGTAACAAAACAGCGGGTAAAAAGGTCCTGCTTCTGACTAAAGATAAGAAGAAAAGAAATTATACCGGCTTGAAGCTTAAAGACAAACTTTATACGCAAGTGGAACTCGACACACTATCTTCCAGGATTAAGTTTGAGACTTCTTTTTTTAGAATTTTTATTGTAGTTTGATGTGGGTGTTCAAAATGTATAGGAGTATATAGGCATTGTCTGGCTAATATACTCGTATATATTATTTTATGAAGGAAAGAAAAAAAGAAGAATGTTTTTTTTTTATTTGAACTAGCTGTTGCCCGCGGCTTCGATCGCGTGGGCACTCATCATTTGTAAGTTACTCTTTGTTACACCAGCTATCTGCCAGTGAAAGTTCTGTCAAAATCGGTCCAGCTGTTTCGGAGATTAGCCGAAACAAATAGACAGATAGACACAAAAAAATATTGAAATTGTTTTTTTGTTGTTAGTACCGTTAGTACAGTGATTTGCAATGTTATTTTGTAGTACTTTTATGTGAATTTAGTAAAAAGCTGGTATTTTACAAACAGACACTTAAATTATTTCATTTGTATAGATGATCATCTTGCTTCCGATTGGTTTGCCAGTGCGAAAAATTACTTTTCGCAATAATTTATCAAAAAGTATGGTACTGAAATCAATAAACGAAAATAAATGTTTGTTCCCATAGGTATTTTACTCTTTAGCTTTTTGTTACAGCTCCCTTGTAACCTGTTCAAATTGACTCCAACAAAGATTAAAGAAAATTCCACCAAATGAAACGAAATTTCGTTCGATACAGTTATTAACCGGCGAAGGGAGCGTTTAAAGCGGCCACAGTGTTTACAGACGTCACCTACTGTGCAATTATTATAATACAAACAATAGGGCGTCCTAAGCCGGCGTTCGGTCGCATTTCCCTTATAAAATCACTTAGTTAAACCGATGCTGTCACTTCTGTCCAACCCAGAGACGATTAGGACAACAAAAACAATTTTCTGGACACACTACATTCTTTAATCAAACGAAATTACACCTTAACTTATCATGACTAAAGTTTGATTCCAATTGATGGGGAACAGTCATATAAAATTAATGAAAATGAGCTTTGTGTGAAAGTAGGAAGGTTTATAATTGATATTAAAACTGAAGGCGATGTAATATTGAAAATTTGGCGCCATTAAGAAGCGGAAAGTGACCACTGCTAATTTGCGAGGGTCTTTGCAGCCATAAACTATTGTTTTATACGTAGTTTTATTGTAGGTCTAGTGTCAGTTATTTCAATTGGAGGCCCGGTTGCCCCATCAAGGGTACCAATATTTTGTTTGCCTTGATTAAAATTCAACTGAAAATGTTTAGTCACACTATTATATTGGAACTTTGCCCGGTGGATGGCTCGGCCCGCTATCACGTTGGTCCCTAATATCGTTATTGGCGATTGGTGTTCAAAAGTATTCGACTATTTCGTGGAATGCAAGCGATGAATAAAATTTTGATCTTTAGACTACAGTCTAGACAACAGTCTACTATCACCTTTACTGTCATTGTGTTAGCATTTTTATAAATATTCAGATACAAAAGTAAGTTTTGTATTTGTATGTCAATAAACTCGAAAAAAATAACTGCCTTTCTTAGAACATCACTCATGATTTTAAAGTTGACAAGACGCTCATACCTACTTAGATAATCAATATAATCAATCATAGTAAGAATTTTAATTGATCACTCGATGAGATACACCACTATCAGAATTCTGAGCTTAGACAATACATGAAGCTTAGAATAATCAAATCATGCCCGTATTTAACTCATTAGAGATAAAATTTGTAATACAATCGCAAATTGTATCAGGGTTACCGCATGTAACGATAATACGGTTCAATGTCGCGATAATAAGACACAATACGCCTGCGTGTGATCACGCCTCAGTGGACTTCAGAAAAGCTGTACTGTTAAACTGCGGGTCTGTGTTATGTATGTCACTTGTTTTGGTATGAATATATTAGGGACAGCTGTTTTGAGTATATTAGTCAAGGCGCCTGTTTTGCCACCTACGATTAAGTTCCTATTAATTTACTTGGCTGATAATTTCATACGAATTCTGTTCCATTTTTAAAATTCAGTAAGTAGATAGTGGCTATTCGGACATCGTGAAATAGGGCCAAGATCTTACTGTCAACAAATTACCTTTTTCTCAACGAATTACCTTTTTCATAAGATAGGTATTACTATCAACGAATTACCCTTTTAATAAGCTTTTACTCTCAACGAATTACCTTTATCATCTAGCTAGACGAAAGATATTTTCAGGATTAGCTATCTCGTTCTCTCGCACTAGGCCATCAACCTGTGGTGTTTTCTGTAATGATTTGTTTGATATTCCATTATATTTCGATTACTACAACTTAATTAGTGTAAGCTAGTTGAAATACACGCGAGGAGATTGATGTTTTTGGCTATTCTGTACTTTACCCAGACTTAGATCTCCCATAATATACGGTCCCTCCTTAGTGTGCACCTGACAAAACCAAAGGGAGCTTCTGGAGTTTATCCACCCAAGGTTAATTCTCAGATGTTTTTTACCCCAAAATGTTGTCGTTCAAACAAGCAATAACAGATCTATCGGCCACAACACAGCACACGTGTTACCGCAGACCACCCCCGGTGTCTCCAAGACTGAAATTTTTTACTAATTTCTCCCTCTGACATGTGTTTGCAGATAAGCTGGTGCATTTTGAACAGACGGCACGAGTGCGTGACGACTTTGGAGAACTTTACTCAGAAGTACCTACAGTAGAAAATGTATCGCGGTAAAACTTGCTTTGTACAAATAATTATAACGTGGACTCTGCCTCAATTCTAGTAAATAGGATCATACATCTAAAATCAGTAACGAACGATCAGTAACGAACTGTAATAAATAAAACTTTTATTTGGTAACCGTGCCAAAATGGTACTTTAGTTGACATACTATGACCAAACAAACAAATGTAAGTAGACTTTGTTTCCAAGAGTATAAAAAACATTGATCTGATCCTACGCAAAGAACAGCAAAAAGTCGTTTGCTCTAAAACTCGCATGTCTGCCGGAATCGAGTTTTAAGCAGGCCTGATTTATGTGTTCCAAGTTATGGTGTCGTGAGACAAGTGGCCCTACTCCTAAGATTCCATACGTCACGTTCGTATGTCCCTAAATATTTTTGAGAATTTCTCGAGTGTTTAAAATATCGCGAAATGTGAAACCGACGGGTACAAGGACGCTTATCTTGAGTTTTGTACGATAAAGTAGACCTCCAGGGTATAAATAGCAGAAAGTTTATGAGCGTTTGATAAAAAATCTGTGCCTAGTGATGAATGCGGTGCGCAAAAGGGAATGCTGAGTGATTGAGTGATTGGCGACGACGACGGTAAAATGTGCACCATATGCAGGCTATCGATTTTTGTAGTGCAAGTGTGAATAGAAGGAAACGAGTTTTTCCGTATGGTAGGCATATCAACCATTACTATTTATGTGGTGCAATTTACAATGGCGTTTCAATTTGGCATTCGTATAAGAATTATTTCGATAACAATTTTGTTTCGGCTTAAAAAAGTATCACAATTCAAATCCTACAAACTTAAAAGTTTCATACTTGTGTGTGTAAACTTGTATAAGCACAGCTTCTAAGCTTTATCGGCTTTAAATATATCTTCGCCAGAATTTACAGGATCAACAAAAATAAATCCAAAAGCGTATATAATTCCTGAATCAGCACGGCAATAAAATGTCTTCAAAGACAACATTAATGTCGCATTAACTTTCTTAATCCTATTAACTGTAACATTCATATAATGTTGCTGAACTCGCAAATATATTCCGAGATAAACACGAAACAAAGTCAAAGATCTGAACTGCAATAAAGGAAGTATACAATGATCATCATTCACTTAAATTACATATTACGCCATTCTCTGTTGGACTGATATAGTTTCTCGTTGATATATATAAATAGAAATAGACCTCTATAGCAAGATTGGCCTATAACGGGCCTAATATACGAATAAGTACGTCCATACGAAATGTGGAAATGAAACACTGAGAGCATAATGACGTCATGAAAAATTACTTTTATGTTAATGGTAGCGTTTCCCACTTGGGTTATTCGAGTTAATGATTGCAAGTTACATAGCGATATAGTGTTTTGCCAACAATATACTCTTTCTTATGGATGTGTCAAGGTGACTTTCTACGTCATCATTACGTGTATGGGCAGCATTCGCGTTTTGTTAAACTGCACCAACAAACTAGCTGGATTAGATACACATTGCATTCAATATCGACTTTGAAATTGAATTCGGTACTGGAAGCAACTCGTAAAATACATGTATCGTAAAGTACAAAGTCACACACAAAACACCACAGGGCTAAAAAGCTTTTACCAAACGTAAACAGCAAAATAGACATCCTAAATCAAAACGTTTCTCCATCGGTACATAACTGCCTCATACATACGTTCGTACTAGTGATAAATCTTTTCGTGCCATCCAATTGTCCACAAGTAGGTCATCTGATTGTCCCCTACCTATTTACTGTCATGTCTTTTGTGTTTGAGTTTTTTCCTGTTTCAATTTTCTTTTGTGGTCCCCGTTGTATTAAGTTGTTTCGTACGATTTTGTGGACGACGAATAATATATATGTTGGTTTTGTTATCTTTCGGTTCGAAGTATCTATCTATCTTTTTATATGTACTGTTTTAGATGAGTTGCGACAAAGCGTTTCTGTACTTTCATCTATCTATTCAGCTCTCATTTTTCCAATTCTGAATTCTGTATTTTCTGCTTTTTCATTTGCTTTGATCCTACAACGGTCTAATTGTTTTTTTTATTAACTTGCTATGGTTTCGTTTTGTGAAAATAAGACGTACAACATCATCTAAATAGAATTTTACTCTGACAAATAGGTGCAAAAGATCTATGGTTTGGTTAGTAAAGAATAGAGATGTTGTGGACTTGAGATACATTCTAATATTTATTCGACTGCCCCAGAAGGGGGTAATGTTTTTTATTTAGCATATTTTCATTTAAATTTTTAACTGGTTCGTTAATCTAGAGGTCGCAAAAACTACTGCTGAGTATGAGGTGGTGATCGATTTCCGGGTCGGGCAAAGTGTTATTGAGTTTTTTCATCTGGAATTTCCCAGTAGCGGCCCGAAGTCTGGATTTGTGCCCGGTTGATGGCAATAGGCTCGTCGGGGTATTACATGTGATTTAAGCATAACTAGCAAAATGTGGGTGTATTATAAGTACACCTCTGCCTAACCCTTCGGGGAATACAGATACAGATTTATTTAATCAACTATCCCACACAGTCTTTATTCGTACTCCAACACAAAATATCGATGATATTTATACGTCCGACTAGATAATTATGCTTGCAAATACATCATGGTAGTCCTGTCAATCATTCACAATCGAATGGTGAACTAATACGTGGAACAATTGATATTTGAGGTGAATATTAGCTAGCTAATCTATCTATACGAACATCAGTTCATAGACGTCCATTGCAGAACATGGATCTATTTCACTACGCCATGTTTGTGTGACATGGTTGGTGACATTATTCATCTCTGTTGGTAGATGAATTGTTTATTTTAATAAAATTTCTCGTATACTCGTAGTGATGTTTTATGAAGAATTAATATAATGTAATAACTAGCTGCGCCCCGCGGTTTCACCCGGATAAATTTCAATGCCGTGGGAATATCGGGATAAAAAGTAACCTCTGTCCTAATCCAGTACCTACATGGTCTATTGATGTTCACAATTCCATCTAAATCCGTCTAGCCGTTCTATTTTTTATTTATTTACTTTATTTAGGCAACCAAAAAAAGTTACTTTAAGTTACTAATATTAGTAAGGAAGGTCTTGAGCACGTAATGTCATAATGATTATGATGCTTGACATTATCCTATTAATTCACTCTTAACTGCATCAGCAGAAAAGCAAACGGCGAGAATTTTAAACAATCTTGATGGGATGTCAAGTGATAAAGATTTAGAAATGTTAAAAGTAACATAAATATATACTGTAAACAGGAAACAAATAAATAACTCCGCTCACCTTCATAACAAAACCTTTTAATCACAGCTCACGGATGAAACGTCATTCATAACTGTGACAACACAGGACAATCCTCCAAACAGAAATTCAAATGTAAACACAATTTGACAACGCTTGAGCCAAGTTTCGAGGACAGTAGTTTGTATAACTGTGATCCCTGTAACAAGGGCCAAAATGAGGTAGGCATTTAGTAGTGTGCCGGTACAAAATACAAACGACACGCCCGCGCCCGTTCAATCTGGGCAGGTTGGAGTTATGACGGCCGCGAGTCCATTTGATGTCCGAACGTGGGCTAAGGAGTAAGGGACAGCGGCGGTGTAAAATGTTTAAAATTTTATCTACAGCTTAATACGTTTAGATTATTTGTTTCGGTATATCGTCAAAGTAGAAAAAAAATGTTGTTTTTTTTAACACCAATCTGCTTATCATTTTTCCCAACTATGTTGGGATCGGCTTCCAGTCTAACCGGATGCAGCTGAATATCTGAATTTTACATGGAGCGATTGCTTATCTAATCAATAACCTAAACCAACGGGTATCATATTACCCAGTTACTGGGTTGTGGAACCCAGTAACTGGGTAATACGATACCCCTTGGTAAGACTGGTTGTCAGACTTTCGGGCTTCTGGACGGTTAGATTTTTATATAACAGCAAGTTATTCATTTATTTCAGATTCTTACTTATTGAAAACTCACGTGCCACAAGGTAAACCCTGTGTCACCTGAATTACTTGTGGCCATTACTGAATTGGTCCATTTAATTAAGTTACTTTAATCACAAACAGAAGAACACTTTGGCATTCTTACCTTCGACTTATTTTCTGGAACTGAAAGTATCTACTAAACGTTGCCTTTTTGAATGTGGAATACAACCGTCAGTGCCATAGGTATATCCATCATCAAGGTGCACTTCATTTATCGCCTGCTTCTTATAACTTGGAACTTTCACAACAATGAGCAATACGAGGGTCCAGTTTGAACCCATTTCATTCGGCATTAGGCTTGATGGCAAGGATTTCTTGCCTTGAAATTTTCTCGTCAACCATAATTAATAGGGTGGGCCGCCCATTAGTATGCCTCATTGAACGCGTGACCCTGATAGGACATCTGGATTCGCCATCTGTCTATTGAAGATTGGATGAAAGGTTAATCAGGGGTACGTAGCTATTGTTTTGGTATTTGTCAAACGAATTGATGCGGACATTCAGTGGTTAATCAAGAGTACCTAAAGCATTGTTTTCAGAGACTATGTGGTCTGGTTTATTTAAAAGTTTTGATCAAACGTACAGTGTCAAACCAAGTAGGTATACGTAAGCGTTTAATTCTGCTCATAATAAACAGATATTCTAATTTAAAGGTGAGAGAAATGTTTTCTACGATGGTTAGTGATACCATCTATCAGTTGTCATGTTGTCAGTTTACATGTCAATAGCTTTCCCACAACAATGTTCTTCTCCTGTGTGATCATATTAGCTGACATTGGTTATGAGTTACTACTATTCTGATATACTCAATAAAATAGAAATCATCCTATTAATTAAAATCTGTCACCCATATTCTAAGTAATAACAGCCGCACTGGACTTTCTGCGGTTGGTCCATGGATAGGTCACCATCTTTACATACCCCTCCAGACCTCGGAAAGCACGTTATGCCGTTGGTCCCGGCTGTCATCTGTAAATCTTTGACAGTTGTTACGGGTCGTCAGAAGCCCTAAAGTCTGACAACCAGTCGTGTTACCCAGGAACTGGATTGTGGAGGTCAGATAGGCAGTCACTCCATGTAAAATACTGGTATTCAGCTGCATCCGGTTAGAATGGAAACCGAACCCAACATAGTTGGGAAAAGGCTAGTCAGATGATGATGGGCGCTCATCATCATCATCATCATCATCATCAGCCTATTAATGTTCCCGCTGCTGGGACACAGGCCTCCTCTCTGTGAGAGGGAGTGGGCTGTAATCTACCACGCGGGCCCAGTGCGGGTTGGTAGATGTCACATGTCTTCGAATTTTTGGTTCTAAGACATGCCGGTTTCCTCACGATGTTTTCCTTCACCGTTTTGAGAGCAGTGGTGATAAAATTATTTACACAAAGTTAGCGCCTGCTTGGGTTCGAACCCACGACCTACACCTCGAAGTCGGGCCCGTTACCACTGGGCCACCACTGCTCATGGGCGCTCATATTCTTCCAAATCGCCGTATATGGCATGACAGAAAATTGAACCAAAAATACTGCCAATTTTGAGTGTAAAAGCTAGTGATAAACAAGTCTTCTTGAACGTCACTTTTTCAGTTCCAACTAGTTCTGAAGTATTTATTAGCATTCCCTTTCATTCACTCGTTCCAAAGCTTTGAGATATTACAACATGCCCCTCGTTCGATTTCAAAGAGCCTTTAGTTAGTATCGGGAAATAAGAGGAACTTTCGCGTAACCCAGTTAAATATATAGTAAACTATTAAAATACGACTTGAACTGGGAGAATTTAATGAAGTGAACCAATAAATCTAAGTTGAATTGAAATGGAACAAAGACCTAACAAAATTATGCAGAAGAATAATGATTTATATACCCAACTTAATTTGCAAAATCTACATGGCTGTTTAAATCAAAACATCCAAGATGGAACAGACGACGATTTAAAAATCGAGAGCAAAAGATGCAGGTATTTTTTCTTATCACGCTAAAATTTTTGGGGATCCGCACGGTTACCCAAAATGGCAATACAGATCGTACGTGAGATGTTTGGGACGTAATCATCTAAGTTATGACTGAATTTTAAAGCAGACTCCCCTACCCCATTGACCGCGATAGGATAGGTCAGCAAGCTTCCATAAAAAATATTTTATCGTATTTTTGGTCCCAAAAATTTGCGAAACGCTGTTTGTTTCAGAACAGAATACATTTTTAATATCATTCGAATGTAAACGTATCCGCATCGTAGCGGAACGTCATTTTGCAAACCATTTTTTACCGTGACTACGTTGCTACTAAATTACACCAAAATTACGAAATTTTCGATAGAAACTCCTCTAAAATAACTCAATCTTGCAAACCTCTTGTACCACGTCGTGACACGTCTCAACAAACGTGTCGCTACGCAGGACTATAATTAAATTTTCCTCACATTCGGTGATTCAATTAGGGTTTAATATTGACATTCGGTAGTGAGATCCGAAACTCGGGGATCAACACCAAAACATTAGCATAGTTGATTAAAAGGCCTCCCTAGAACTGTTAACTCGTAAATGTCATATATACAACATCATAAATCATCTTAAGATTATGCCTCACTTGCTAAATTTCGTATAATTTTGGAGCGAATGTAACGTAGTTTAGAAACTTTCCAAAATTTCACCTTACGTCTCAGTATTATGGTTCAAAATCGCGACGTGTTGGTTCGAGATTTGAACCGTTTCGGTAATTTAGATGATTTTGCAAGTGTAGGAAAGCCAGCAAGTACTGAATCAGCATCTAGGTGGTTCTCATATAATGAAGTAGAACGGGAGCTATGATTTATAGTCCAATTATGAGCTCATCGATTATTTCTTATGAGGATAAGTAGGTAATTGTTTGCTCTTCAGTTCTCGTGTTATTGGAAATTCGGATTATAGATGATACGAAGATCAGGTGGTTGTTAAAGCTCCGTGTAAAATCAAACGAATCCGATAAGAAGTATTTATAAAGGACTGGGTTGATCTAGATATACGATTTCTGCGTTTCGTTAAATGTCTGTCTTTTCATTGCTTCAACTCTTCGGAAAAAGTCTAACTGTATGAGTTCTTATCTTCTTATTAATTCTTAAATAACTAATAAAAAAAAAAAAATTTAGGTATTCGTCTAAAAATCAAAACAGCTCAGTGCCTCTTACGTCACCAGCAACAGTTGATGGAACATTCTATTCTCAGCCAGAGACCACAAACACAAACAAACAGTCCAGACTGGTCCTAACTTAATTCAGTAAGCTAACCCGGCAAAATGAAATAAACGTGGTTATAATTAATATTTCATATGAGGTCGCTCGGACGGTACATGTATGATGTATCGCACTGAACATCAGACTGAGACCGACTTGCATTGTGATATTGTGACCTGATTTTGTCAGGGTCTTTTTAGAGGCGACGATTTTTGATTGGCTCGTTTTAGAATCGAAATTTTTTGCTCATTCTTTTTATTTTTATGTCTTTCACAGTGATAAGGATCGTGACGACTAGTTTTTCCTTACATACGCATGTTTTACATAGAACAAACCCAGAACAACATAATTTCCCGATTGCAGCCTACTCCCTCTCTCAGAGAGGAGGCCTCTGTCCCAGCAGTGGAAACATTATAAGCTGATTATGTTAACACCAGGAAAATAATGTTTTTATCAACTGGAGCATCTTCAGCAATTAGTAGGTACTTAATTATGGTCATAAGAAAATGACCTTTCTTACGTCACAACATATTTTATGAATTTCTCTCTGATTTGATGATAGAGTCGGTAAGGTGAAATCGGAGGTATGTTAAAAACTTACGCAACTATCAAAATACCTTTGTAATTTTACAAATAATTTTCTTCCCATACTGGCAGTACCTAGAGAGGATATATTTTCTGCCACCTCACGATTTGATCGTATCGTATAGTGTAAATGATATAATATGTTATGAACTGTGCCGTTCCAGCGGCCGTCAGTGTCACAGATAACGAATGCGCCCTTTGTGATAATATCTCGGTATTGTGAGTACTTGTCCGGTTCGCCGGTATATGTAGGCACAATTTTTGACGTGGCAATATTTTTAGACTTGTCTAGGAATTTGAGAGTAAAAAGATAGATTTTGTGTCTGTATCGGCAGTTTATCACGCCACAGGAGATGTAATGCCTCATTTTCTTTGTAGGCTGACTGGGTATTTTATGAAAATAAAGACTTTTCTCATCTGTATTACGACCATTAGTAAAAATACTGGGTAGGTAACTATCTCAATAAGAGATACAAAACAGTTTCATTTCCTTTTTGTTTCATTTCCTTTTTCAGTCACATAGAAGGCAAACAATATTCTGAGCATTTATTTTCTACCAAATTACAACTGACCTGCAAATCGGTCACTTCATTGTTCAATATATCCATGACATTTTAGCATGGCATTTACCCTCACCCAGTTTCTAATCTTACCAGGCTGCCATAGCCCCAAACAGTTCTCTAAATGCCAGTACAAACCAGAGCCACGTGTGTTTGTTCGGGAGCACAACGGGTGTGTTCGGAACACTAGAGTACCGCTCGTATGAAATATAAATTCGATTATACCGTCCGAACGCGGCCAAAGATTTGCCTAATTAAACAACGTTGCTTTAAATGATTCGATTTATGTTCTCGTATCGTTTTATTAGGTATCGATTAAAGCATTTTAAACTGTGCAAAGTTATGCATTATTTACCGTTAGTATTTTTAATTAACTCAATTTTTTTTTGTGTTTTCGTAGCGCGTAAAGCCGCCCTCCGACGGTGCGCCATATCGCGGACGCACGCGCACGACGTACCGTGGGAAACCTAGCGTGCGTGGTAGCGCAGACGCGCGTTGTACGCGTGCGTGGCGGTGCGTCCTCGTGCGGGCTGGTGCGCGTCCGCGATATGGCGCACCGTGGGAGTTGGCTTTTAGGTGTAGACTATACTATAATTATGTAGACCTAACTATCGCATTAGGGCCACCTGTAAAGACAGATTTAAAGTGTTGTTATAATAATAAATAAATCTAAGTAAGCTCTCGTTAGGCAGCTGGATCAAGGGCTTGATCCAGAAAGCGGTACTTCTGGACACGGTGCGTATCGTTAGGAGATTCCTCTCTCAGGACAGGAGCCCTGACCACCGGTAGCTTGAACCCTGTTCCCGATACCGGTAGGCTACTATTTTTTAAATGTTTTTCTTTGAATGAATGAATGAATGAAATGCACCGATCCCAGCGTGGTTTAACCAGACTCGATAAATCGAATGAACCCCAAGATTTGCACTAGCCAATGAAGCCTCATGTTTCATGGGACTTCAAAAGCCATTGCATATCAAGGAGTAGACCGGGGGGCGCGGTAATGGTAAGGTAGACGTGCCCTTAGGATCAGGAAGGAATAGCGAGCCTACCGGATATGCATCCTCAAGTAAGCAATGGACTAGTGGAGAGACGGGTAATATTTATCTATGGATGGGCATCTTTTAACGTCGTCGCAGCCGGATTGTTTCATGTCCAGCCTGTGTCCAGCTTCACCGGTGCATCTTTTGTCGGAGTTAACTGCTTTTTCGACTCTTTTCTACGTCACTGCTATGCTGTGTAACCCGTTACCGTTTTCTTGTAAATCTCGCTAGCAGCCTTCTTAATAATTTAATAATACCTTCCGTTGGCTTAATAATAAATTCCGTTGGCTTGAACTTCACCCTTATTTAAACTTAAACACTTCTTCACACAAATAACTTTAATCCAACTAAACACCAAACTACACTTAGTCTTCGAAGTTATAGGGTTCAAAATACAATGTCAGAGTCAAATAGCAAAAAAATCTATAGGAATGCTTTTTTGGTCAACAGCTATACCTGCGATGCGACCCTCGACTCACACTCAAATGTTAAAACAAAAGAATGTGCACTCGCAAAAGACAAACCGTTTTGGAACACTGCACTACACAAATAATCACACACGTATTATAGTTTAAAGTTAGTCAAACAAATTGTAAATACACAATGGAATTATCTCACCGGATTATCCTGGCTACGAAGTTCATTGGTCCTGGACCTTTCGGCAGTCGATTAGAGCCTCGTATACCCTGGGTGGCTCGCCTGGGATCAGGTTTTGAGTTTGACGTAGGCCTAGCACACCTCACTTTTGCACTGTATTAACGAATTTATTTGGCGACCCGTGATTCACAGCCCACTTCAAACAAAACACAACACTGTTCGATTTTGGCGGTTATTTAAGTCACTGTAATATCAAAACAAAGAATCACTGTTCGATTTCGCCGGCCATCTTGCTCGGTTGCTCCACCACATGTTCAAGGGGCAGAGCGAGCTCTCGGGACGACTGCTCTCTATGACGTCCGATGACCCCCTACTATTTTTTAAATGTTTTTCTTTTTATAAAAATATTTAAATAGTTGATTGAGAATTGATATGAATTCATTCATTTCAATTCATACGAATTTCTACACAATTTCATACGAATTTCTTTATTACCTTTTTTATTAAGTGTCCTATTTCTGATAGAACATGTTCAGACCAATTCTGCGAAAGACTGTTTTGTCTTAGAGTTTTCTTCAAAGTCAAAGTCAAATCATTTATTTCAAATAGGCCCTTATAAGGCACTTTTGAACGTTAAAATTTACAAAATAGTTTGGAAAATCCAAAAGTGCACGCCTCATACATAACACTCATTCATAAACGAAAAGTGTGAGCAGTGGTGGCCCAGTGGTAACGGCCCCGACTTACGAGTTGTAGGTCGTGGGTTCGAACCCAAAGCAGACGCTTTACTTTGTGTAAATAATTTCAACACCACTGCTCTGAAAACGGTGAAGGAAAACATCGTGAGGAAACCGGCATGTCTTAGAACCAAAAATTCGAAGACATGTGACATCTACCAACCCGCACTGGGCCCGCGTGGTAGATTACGGCCCACTCCCTCTCACAGAGAGGAGGCCTGTGTCCCAGCAGTGGGAACATTAATAGGCTGATGATGATGATGATGATAAACGAAAAAGAAATTCAAAATATAGTTTCTAACAAAAATGAACAATTTATCACTTTTCATGAAGTCGTAATGTCAAAGACTGACAAAGATATTTACTTGGCGGTTGCTAGGCAACTTACGGGCATCAAGTCAAAGGTTGGAAATATTTAGTTAAAGATATTATATTTTAGTTAGTATTTTATTATTTATAGTTAAACCACTTTGAATAAAAGAGCCATTTTCAATAGGGTTCCTTCTTCGGCTGAAAAGAATGTATAAAAAAAAATTTACTCAATTAATTGATTTTATCGCAAGCTACAATGTTTTCAAGGTTCATAAATTGACGGACAGGAAATTTTTTTCAACTATTTTGATGCTTTTCCATTTCTGCTGCATTAAATCAATTGTTAAAAAGTACAGTATTAATCTCCATTTAATCATCTATAGAATGGTATATAAATTAAGTAGGTTCTGTGTACTAGCAGGAGTGTAACAATAAAAACAGTTACAGAAATGGGGCAAAATAAATTTTTCGATCGTAGAGCACACTCTAATGCTTCGCATTATGAGTCGTGCAAAATGTAAATTATATATTAAGTAATATATGAAATAAAAGGAAAGGTTTGCCTTTGCCCTGCAGTGGGACAATAGGGGCTAATTATTATTATTTTATGAAATAAAGGAAATAAATAATAAAAAGTTTGTACTGTGTCTACATTTTTCTTCTGATCAACCTACAAGTCCAAAAGATAAGAACCATGATATTCCAGGGAATTAGGTCTTCCTGTTCAAAGCAGTGGTGGCCCAGTGGTAATGGCCCCGACTTACGAGTTGTAGGTCGTGGGTTCGAACCCAGGCAGGCGCTTTACTTTGTGTAAATAATTTCATCACCACTGCTCTCAAAACGGTGAAGGAAAACATCGTGAGGAAACCGGCATGTCTTAGAACCAAAAATTCGAAGACATGTGACATCTACCAACCCGCACCGGGCCCGCGTGGTAGATTAAAGCCCACTCCCTCTCACAGAGAGGAGGCCTGTGTCCCAGTAGTGGGAACATTAATAGGCTGATGATGAGGTCTTCCTGTTCATTGTGAATTTTGTACTGGATATATAATTTTACTGTTACGATATAATTTACAGTCGATCAGCTGTCAAGTATAGAAGATTATAACAGAAATCAGCAAACTATCCCCTACGCCACAATCAATTAAAAAAGCCAAGTGCTAACCAAAGTCAGCTTTTATCTTACCCCGGCTTATTAGTTCTCCTCCCTTCGCAAGCAATAAAAAGACAGTCTGGATAAATATCCGTAGTAAATAAACAATACGAACTGATAATTATTCTCATACGTTAGGGTTGCCATTGTTTTAGCCTCCCCCTCGATTTCACCCCTCTACTTAGACTATACTCGATACGATGGTCCTAGAATGTAGGGTTATTACTTAATTGAGCGACCATTTTTTATTTTTGTTCTTAATTATGAAGTTATTGTTAGTCAATATGTTATGTGTAGAGGGAGCTTTGGACCTTAGGGTTACTCTTTGATCTTCTTTGATAGGTACTCAATAAAGTGAATAGTGCATAAAAAGAGGAATTTAGGAGTTACGGGACTAAAAAAAAAAAAAAGAAATGTGATCGTTTTAAAAATACTTAGGGATTTTCATTACATAAAATTACATTCCAATACGGCAGAGATAAGGAACTTTTTATTGAGAATTAAAAGGTTACAGAATGAGTCAAAAACCACTCACATTCCACGTAACCAAAAACATTATTTACAAGATTAAAGCCTTTAAAACCTGCACTTTAAAGCCCACCAACAATGTTATACCAATAATAAATTAACGAAAAATCTTCCCTCGGATCGTAACAATCGTAGCTTCAGAGCGAAATTCGCCGAAATAGCCTAACTAATGTCAAAATAAACGTTTTTACAGCCGAACGTCGCATAAACATATTAAGTTTATTCGGCATTCAGTTTTAACCGGCATATAATGGTGTGAGGGAAAAATTATCGTATCCATATTGCGAATCTGTTAACGATGATATTGTTTTTCTTAGAACTGAGATGCGTCATAGAGGCAACAGATGTGATAGTTCGTTTATTGGCAGTAAAAAATTAAGAGCTTTTGGTTGCTATGATTTTATTCTTGTGTGAATATTTTGTGCCTTAACCTGGGTCAAAATTTTTTTTTTCTTTCTTGTTTTTTTTTTTTTTTTTTCTTTCTTTTCTTTCTTCTTTCTTTCTTTCTTTCTATGCAGAGTTTTGGGAAACTAGGTGCTCACCGCAGTTTCACCCGCATAAGTCTCGATCCTTAAAGAATATCGGGATAAATAGTATCCTATGTCCTAACCATGGCCTACCCATCTGCAAAATTTCATCCAAATCCGTTCAGCCGTTTTAGCGTGAAAGCGTAACAAACAAACTCACTTTCGCATTTATAATATTAGTTTGAACTAGGATGGGAATCAAGTTGCTATTTTTAATTTTTTTCAAATCATAGTAAGAGAATGAACTAGTGATTATGAGATAGACAGTTCAAAATACATCGTTGTACAGTCATGTCAGTCATTGAAGTTAATTTTTAAGTATATTGACTGACAGCTTACGCCAATTTGTCGTTATAGTCATTTCAAACAACTGTTAAAGAATGACGAAGTTGTGATTTGATAGGTATACGGACCAATTAAGGTAAGTAGCCAATTATCTTACCAATTAATTTCCTGACTTCACACTAAGGAGATAACAAAATAAACAAAGCAATCTACATAACTACTACAATATCATTTAATACAACAAACATCTGTAAAACATTATGTTTATTAACCTTAGGTGACCGAAAAAGTCACCAGACATTACGTTCTACATTAGTTGCAAAATCAGCGAACTAAGGTAGATTTAATATAATTTTATTTCATTCCTATTTCGTAATGAAAGTCTTCTTTAGCAAAATTTTTCTTAGTATCTCTCTAAGCATCTTATTCTATTTTAAAAATCGGCATCGTCAGTTTCTGAAAACGTTGCCCATTAAGCTGACAAGTTATTAAGCTAGATAGGTTCAAGACTTTATCTTTTAATAACACTGACGGCTGTAACTTGTGAGTCAGCTTAGAAATATGTTTGTGCTGATTTTACGGTTTTTTTTGCTATCTTTTGGGATGTTCCCGGCGATCGTTAGTTCGAAAATACGACTTTATGTAACAACAATATTTTTCGGACTTTATTACTAGGTGTTCTAGATTTTTTTTTTTATGAAAAGGTTAAGTGTGTCTAAAAAGGTTAAGTGTGTCTACTAGTCTAGTCATTTGACGTCAGAATTCGTTCCGAAAGGATCTGGGGTTATTATTGTGATATTCACAAATAGGTGCTCCCGTGAGTCTCAGGTGTTGCTTAGTTTATGTACCTACCTACATACTTACATAGTTTTGTTTGGTTTATTTGCTAGACCAAGATCCTTTTGCCTTCTTTATGCTGGTTCTATGGAGAGCGACATCAAAATCATCCTTCACTGCATGATGACGGACACAGGTGGAATGTAACTGCCCATTCCCAGCATCTAATGTAGCAACATCTTTTAATACTGCGAGATAGTTGTGAAGTTAATCTATCTATATTTGGGAACTCATTGTTTTTTCCTTCATAGAATTTTATACAGTTTTCCGTTCCTCTTTTTCTCGTACTGAAACACTTTATACGTTTACCGCTTTCGATTTTCCAGCACAATATAGTGAAGATTTACGTTACAGTGGGTAGCTTTAGGAATTTATTCCTAGTGGTGGGGGGTTTCATTGTTCGTATAAATGAGTGTTATTCTTTTATTGTCGAGACAAAGACGGCACTTGGCCTCAAAGCGAGGCGCCAATATTTATACAACCTTCGCCCGCGCCCTCCTTGAAATAACGCCGTGGAGACTGTTTGATGGGAGGTAGCGGGGCGATTGTAACCTGTGGAAGGAAGCGGTTGACATCATCGTCTCTTACTTAAGTTCTCTATTTAATTAAGTACTTTTGAAGTGTTTTCATAGGTTCGAGAAAGATCACCACATCAAAATCCTACCGCATAAAGTTTTTGAAGTGAAAATTTCTTTAGGCGCGTTGAGTACTTTTTGGGTGAACAAAAATCATTGAACTCGCGTCATCGTCACCCAACTCTTTCCATGTGTCGAACGAAAGACATCAACGCGAGAATCAAAAAGTTAAGTACTTAGTTTTCATTCCTATCGGCAGTCCCCAAAGACTGTCCGATTTTTTTTATACACACTGAATTCAAGTTCCTCACGTCCTGTCGCATACCATGATGATTTATAAATGCTTGACTATGGCATTAATTAATAAACAACAAGACAAATCGTCTGCAATTACATCATTCTCCCAATCTCACTTCCTAAATACGACTTCAATTGCTGGAAGAAGGGGTATAGAAAATCTTGTTAGTCACGCAGTGCATTACCGCTACATTTCCCCTAATATGTGATCCCCTTAACTTCAACATCTGAGAAGCGGCTCTTGATTATATAAGAAAATGTTCGATGCTCTATTGTTGGATCAGGGGTGTAAGTTGTTCCAAGTGTTAGGCGGTTATATTCTACTTACAGCGTGTTTATATACGGAATATGGAGCATACAGCCTGTTTGATTTTATCGATGTTAGCAAAGTTCTAAGAAACGGGAATTTAATTTCAGATGTGAAGGAAATGGGGGTTGATTGAGTCATATCTCTGGAAGGGAAGTCAGAATACATGTTGCCAATACAAAATTTTCCTTTTTGCATACATTCTGATGTTTATCTTGATTTTTTGTATCTTATAAAGACTGTATGAAACAGGAAAATAAAAAATTGTCTGATTTTTTTTCGTCATTTGAAAAATAAATAAGGGGGTTTGACATATTTTTAAACTGTCAAACCGAAACTTATATTCCTCAGATAAAACTTAATTGAAGATAAAAAAATATATAATAACTTTATCAAAAAAAACAAAAAAAGTGGGACAAAAAATTAATAAACAACAAGATAAGCTTCCACATTAAAGTTAGTAACACTAATTAAGATAAGACATTTATTTTCCTTCCAATTCCCGGATCAAAAGGCCTCACCTTTTATACGGGACCCTAACTAGACATTTCGTGTTAACAATAAAATTGTCACCTTTACAAATGTTTTAATGGCACGCCATTTACGTTTTGACATTTTAATCAAAGAAGGGTGGAATTAATAGATAGAACACAGTAGGGGTACAATTACCTACGACTTCCCATAGGTTCACTACTGTTTTCAAATTATTGTGGTTAGGGCTATTTTTACCGGGGATCTATCGGCCGTTGGCCTATGCCCTATATTAAAAACTTAGAATAATCAGACTCTAATGTTCCAAATGCCGGGAACCAGGCCTCCTCTCTTCAAGAGGGAGTGTGCTGAAATCTACCACGTGAGCCCAGTGCGGGTTGATGATGATGATGATACATTGTCTTCGAATTTTTGGTTGTAGAACGTTTCCTCACGATGTTTTCTTTCACTATTTTGAGAGCAGTGATGAAATTATTTAAACAAAGTAAAGCATCTGCTTGCGTTTGAACCCATTACCTACAACTCGTAAGTCGGGGCCATTGCCACTGGGCCACCTCTGCTCTATTCAATATTCCAAACTTATTTTGGAATAATATTGTAGAAACAGGAATTTACTGGTATAAGGTTATTTATAAAATTGTCCATCATAACGATTTAGTAACACAAAATTCCATCTGTATCCTTGAAAGGTAAAGTGTATACCTATAGTCCACCCACATTTCGCCAGTTATGTTTTAGCCCCATGTCATAATGGGCGAGCCTGTTGCCATCAACCGGAGACAAATCCAGACTCCGGGATGCTTCTGAGAATTTCAAGATGGAAAAACCCAATAACACTTTGCCCGAGAATCGATTCCAGACCCTCATACGCCAACGAGTCAGTAACGATTTAGTAGTAGCTTCTATTGCCTGTCAAAGAGTCAATTCGGGATAATTAATGATCACCAGGCAAGTACTAATGTGACCTTTTTCAATTCATAAGTAGGAACTGTCTAAGTGTATCTTGGATATCACTGACAGCGGTGAAGGAAAACATCGTTAAGAAACCTGGATTTGAAATAATATATGTCTGAAATTGCCAATCAAAGGAACCGTGGTGACTAGCTTCAACTTTCTGACTAACTGACCTACTCTTTGACAGTTCAAAAGTGCCTGTAAATGGGTTAATTGAAATAAATGCTTTGAGTTTGAGTTTGATCAATGCTCGAGCCTTCTCTGTATGAGTAGAGGCGTTTGCACTGCAGAGGGACAATAATAGGCTGGTATTACTAATCGGGACGCCAGCGCCGCCTAGCGGTGCTCGACAGAGTCTATAGCATAACGCTCAGACTGGCCGGAGCTCAGAAGACTTCATGGATGGCGGTGAAGCAGTGAAGTTAGAAACTGTCGTGCGTTTTGATGATCACTTGACTAATTAAACCCACAAAGCAGAACTGCAATGGTAAATTATAAGCACGTAAGATTTCTTAACCCTGACTCTTGTAATAGACTGGTGCGGGTACGGTAACATCCTAGGTAAATGAGGTGACTTTCAATGTATAGCCAATTAGCCATATAATCTACCCTATGGTGCAGCAAAGGTACTTTAATTCAGGTGTTCCAACTGCCAGTTCTATAAAGGTCTGCGAGAGCCTTAACTTAAGTATTCACTTATTTGTTAGATATTTAAAATATCAATTTTTTGTTGTTTGTTTGGAAATAAGATTGTTTATGTATTAATGTGGCTTTTTTATTAAATTTACAAACTCAGACAACAACTTACAATCATTTTCCGAGAGATTATTATTTCTACAGAACGTTTGAGTAATATCTCACAAGAATCTTTGTCGACAAAATTCAAGGTCTAAGTTATTACAGATTTCCTTGAATAGTAATAAAATTAAGGATATAAAAGTACCATCGATTTTTCTTTTAGGCTTTTCTTAATACCGTTCTACCTCAATCCACAAATTGTGTTTAAGAATAGCTGGAAACGGTAAAGGAAGATATTAAAATTTCATTTAGTAATAAGTCTGTAGGTACTTCGCATTAATGAGGCTAGGAGATTAAATTAGTTTCGCCAGAAAATGTATAAGATTTAAACCAGTTCACTGAGCAATAAATTGTCCGTTATTTTACAGAAGCTTCATCAGACTGGACTGGACATAAGCCCAATCAACTCGATCCGTGGCTCTCATAGAGCAGCTACCAGAGTCCAGACACCCTATGAAGATCACCGTTCCACCCATCCATGAAGACTTCCAACTCGGTTCGATTTTCAAAATGTTGTATACCAACTTACCAAAAGATCAAATACACACACAGCACACACATACACACACCCTCACACACAGTATACAAACACAGCACAACACACACAGACAGCACACACACAGCACATAGCATTGTTCAAGTATTCCGGGTGAAGCTAGCTTCCACCTTTGGCCTGATCATCACTTACCATCAGGTGAGATGCAGGCCAAAAGCTTCCCAGTTGTAGGTAAAAAAAAAAATATCCATTAAAAAAAACGGTTTAAAATCTGGTAACTAACGTTGTTTCTGAAAAAATCGTTATGAATTTTTCATAATTTAATAAATAGTTAATCATATCACTCATATGATTTGTAAAGTGAAGCGGCGTCCAATTGTGTGTTAAATGAAAAATTAAACGGGGTAAAATCAGTGATGGTAGGGGTTCAGAAGGGCTTCCGAGTGCACTGACCTTTAAGGGTGGCTCGGAATTGGGGAACTGATCAGCTGGACATAACAGATAGCCTTGTATACGGGAAATTGGGTGCTTCCTACTATAATAATTTCAGTTTTATGTGTAATGCTGTTGGTGATTTAGTTCGCAATGATTCGTATTTATTCGGAGGATAGCCAACTGCTGCTATGGATTTTAATTTCTTGGAAATATTGTTATAATTAAAAAGGCACTGTCGGCTTTTAATCAATTTTTTTTATTTCATAATAGAGTTCGTTTTTTTTTTTAACTCGTCGGTAAATCTCTTGGCCTGCAACTCACTTGATGGTAAGTGATGATCAGGCCGAAGGTGGAAGCGAGCTTCATCCGGAATTCTCAACCACTGAACTGGCTATCTTACTTCTAACTGTCGAAACATAGCAAAGCTGTTAACATTTTTGTTATGGCGACAGATTTATATAAGATGGTGGTAGCTAGCCAGGCGGGCTTAGAACAATCCCTACCACCAACCAAACCGAGCAGAAAGTTTTGCCCCCACTGGGAATCGAACCCGGGACCTCTGGGTCTGAGACAGTGGTTAGACACCACTAAACCACAGAGGCGGTTAAACATTAGGAGTTAATTTTAAAATGTTCACTTGCTATGGGCAGATTTTTCAGATGTTTTTCTACAACAGGAAATGGATAAATCCAACAGTAGTGTAACATCGTCATCTCCTGCAAAACGCATACTAAGCATTCTAATATCAAAAAGCCAAAACTTACATTCAATATAATAATTGGAAGACCGCAATCCCTGCTTGCAAAGTAAATCCTACCACCTATAGAGTATATGTAGTATTATGTAGGTTAGTAGATCGTTCCAGTTATCTGCACGGCGCGCCAACCATCTGGCCCATCTGAATTTTTCACTTTTACCTTTTCCAACCAAAAAAACGGTATTCCTAAAAGTGGGTCGCGCAAAATGAATGCACAACGAGATTTATCGCCCGAGACTGCTTTTTAAAATTTTATAAAATCTTATTTGGATGTGTCGCCCTGTGATTACGTTATCTTCATTGAGTTAGAATTTTCCTGCTTCTTTTTTTAATTTATTTATTTAGCGTGTCAAGTTTTTTACCTTAAGTTAAAATATCCTGCCTAGCATTCGCGATTTAAAAACTGTTTCTCAATTTAAACATCGAGTAAAAGAGCATTATCTTTCCTCTCAACTGTGAGTATTTATATACCTATAGTATGTATACGCTTTATGTATTTATTTAAGTATATGTTAATTTGTTACGTTATACGTGTAGGTTTATTTTAATATTTTAGTTTAAAACTCCGCATATTTTCTATTCTTTTCTTCTTGTTCTCACACACTATTGTCTACGTTTCTTTCTCATTTCTCCTTTCGCAGGTCTGCTGGAAGAAATTTCTTAAGAAATAAGCAGTACCTTAGTACTCAAGATTATGATTGTGTACATAAATAATAAAATAAATAAATAAAATAAATATCCTGTTACTTGGTAGGTACTGTGAAAAGTTTAAAGTGAAGAAGAGCCTGATCAATATCTGCCTGTAGCTGGTCATGGAATAGGCCTCTTCTTACAAAAGGGAAACTTGGTGCCTAAGAACTAGACTCGTGAATCTTTTTGCTACCAAAGATGAAGCTGCTCAGCAATGAAATAAATATTAGTAATAGGTAGGAATTTGTTTGTTTCCTGATCATTAACTTTAGAATTACAATGTTCCCCAAGAATACAAGACAATTGTATCATTACGTAAATGATGATCAACCCTCACGACTCCATAATTAGGTAGCCATCATAAAGCTCAAAACCGCAATTTTCCCTTCTGTCAAACGATCCGAAAATTAATGATTTATTCAACATTCTCATTGTTATTCAACGATATTCCTATTCACGTATTAAGATGAAGTGTTGAGTAAAAAGCGATTTTATATTAAAATTTCATGGTTTAGCATTACAAGTGAATATTGCAATATGGAGCGCGCCATACTTACCTCGCATCTATAAGAGCAGTTATGGTCGATGGTATTTTTGATTATAATAATACAAACGGACATACAAGTAAACGTTTTGTTTGTAAATATATGAATGATGAAAGAAAAATGGTTTATTCTGCACAAACTAAACACACTAAATGAAACTTAGTACTAAATGTTTTTTTTTTGTCGTTTGTGCGTTTAGTTTGTGGAGAATATACAATTTTTCTTTACAATTGAATGGTTGGCGTCTGTTGGCGCAGTGGTTGAGCGATTGACTGATGCGCTACGTGTCGCGAGTTCGATTCCCGCACGGAGAAAATATTTGTCTGACCAACACATAATTATATTTTGTAGTTGATTCTGGTATAGTTATTTATGTCTGCGCCCACAATACAGAAGAAATTTCTAGTGTGGAGCTGCAACTTCTTAAAAAAAATCTTAAAAGTAAGTAAGTTTTCAACAGCAGTGCTGGGTAGCACTAAAACTACTTGTTTATTAAACTGCACTCAGCTTTTCTGAGGTTTTTCATGTTATTTACTTTCAATAAAGTTTGTTGGAGATTCAGAGACATTAATGTTAGCATTTCCTATAACAGGTCGTGTGTACAATATTTCTGTTATAAGAAGCTTTGTAGATAACATTCATGTTCTATTAGATATTATAATTATGCATATAATAATTTGCTGTGAGTGTCGGAGAATTTCTATACAAGAAAACCTAGCATTTTATCTAAGTTTGAATGAAACGTAGGTGATTCCGTATACATTTTTATCAGATAACTGAATCTAGGCTTCTTAACGTCATCATTCTCCTGCCCTTATCCCAATTTTATTTGGGGTCGGCGCAACATGTCCCTTTTTTCCATACTTCTCTATTAGTCGTCATTTCAGTAGTTACCCCCTTTCTAGCCATATCATCTTTCACACAGTCCATCCATCGTTTCTTTGGCCTTCCCCTACTCTTATAGCCATCGACATTCACACTCAAAACTTTCTTCACGACATTTTCCTCATTCCTCCGCATCACATGCCCATACCATGACAACCGATTACCGCACAACTTTTCGGTCACCGGTGCCACTTTCAGACTTCCTCTTATGTACTCATTTCTTACTCTATCCATTCGTGTAACACCACACATCCCTCTTAGCATTCTCATCTCAGCTGCATGCAATTGCCTTTCATTCATCCCTTTGGTGGCCCAACATTCTGATCCATACAAGACAGCAGGTCTAACCATTGTTTTATATATCTTCCCCTTAAGTTTAAGGGGAATGCGGGAGTCGCAGATTGTTCCCGTGACCTGCTGCCATTTCATCCATCCAGTGTTAATTCGGTGCTTAACCGCCCGATCTATTTCGCCATCGCTTTGCACGAGTGAACCGAGATACCGAAAGTCGGAGCAGACTGGCAGAAGCGTGCCATCAAGCGCTATGGCTCCAGAACTAGAGAGACCGCCGAAATCGCAGAACATATGTTCAGTTTTGGTTCTGCTGATTTTCAAGCCAACACTCTCCAGCTTCTGCTGCCATTTCTCCAATCTGCTCTGGATCTCAGGTTCATCCTCACCGACAAGAACAATGTCATCGGCAAACAGCATGCACCAGGGTGCCTCTTCCTGTAAGTCCGACGTCAGGGCGTCCATAATCAACAAGAAGAGGTAAGGACTTAAAGCCGACCCTTGGTGCAAGCCTACAGCCACACTGAACTCATCAGTATTGCCAGCAGCCGACCGAACGTACGTACGAGATTGGCTGTACATGGCACGAATTAACTCTACATACTTCCCGGGCAAACCTTTCTCTTTCAAGGCCCACCACAACACATCCCGAGGTACCCTATCATACGCTTTCTCCAGATCAATGAACACCATGTGCAAGTTCTTGTGTGCACGTCTGTACTTCTCGCACAATTGGCGGAGTGCAAAGGTGGCGTCCATTGTTCCTCGACCTGGCATAAACCCAAACTGGTTTGGGGTAATCTCACTCTCCTCTCTCAGTCTTTTCTCTATTACTTTCTCCCATACCTTCATACTATGTGACATGAGCTTTATCCCTCGATAGTTGTTGCAGTCCTGTACATCACCTTTATTCTTGAAGATGGGCACTAGCGAACTATTGCACCATTCTTGTGGGATCCCCCCTTCATGCAACAACTTATTAAAGAATAAAGTCAGCCACATACATCCATCTTCTTTTAAACACTTCCATACTTCTACTGGTATATCATCTGGGCCTACAGCCTTACCATTTTTCATACTTTGAACTGCCTTTCTCACTTCATCCATGCTTATTTCCCTGACCAAACCCATATTTACATGTACCTCTTTAAGCACACCATTCCATTTATTCTCTTCGTTCATTAACTTTTCAAAATAAATCTTCCATCGTTCTTTTATTTCGTCATCTTTGCACAAAACCTTACCGGCGTCATCTTTTATACATTTCATGTGAATTATATCTCTCGTTCTCCTTTCTCTTGCTTTTGTGATCCGGTAGAGCTCCTTCTGGCCTCTAGGGCTCTCCAGTGAGTCATACAACTTCTCCTGCGCCTTAGACCTCGAAACTGCTACCGCCTTTTTTGCCTTTCTCTTCCATTCTTTATAAATCTTCTTCTTATCATCCTTTAATCTATCATTCCCGTTTTCTACACCCTGCCATTCTTTAAATGCAATTTTCTTTTCTTTAAGTATCTTTTGCACGTCTTCATTCCACCACCATGTATCCCTTTCTATTATACCTTTCCCTTTAGATTCTCCAAACACATCTTTAGCTACTCTCCTTATACAATCCGCCATCTCTTTCCAACATTCATTCACAGACTTTCCTTCCATATCCTTCATTTCAATCATTTTATCTACCACTTGACTCTTAAACATACTGGCGCATTCCTCTTTTTCTATCATACGCCATCTGGTTTTGGGTGGGGGCCGTTCCTTGTTCCTACTGGACGAAACACTGACTTTTACCTCCATTATTAAGAGTCTATGTTGTGGGACTAAGTCTTCACCTGGGAGCACTTTACAGTTTTTGACACTTTTATGGCTGTTCCGTCTTACTAGCAAGTAGTCAATTTGTGTCGCGTGGTGGCCACTTTTGTAAGTTATAAGATGCTCTTTTTGTTTTTGGAACCACGTATTTGTTATTGCCAGGTCGAAGGCCGAAGCAGCTTGCAGTAGTGTCTCGCCATCAGTGTTACGGTCTCCGTATCCCCAACCGCCATGCACTCTCTCATACCCATCCTTAGGTCTTCCTACATGCCCGTTAAAATCACCCCCCACATACACTTCTTCACTATCTTGCACATCCATCATCACCCGATCAAAATCCATCCAAAACTTCTCTTTTACACTATCTTCACACCCTGACTGGGGTGCATACACACTAACTATATTAACCACTAAACTCTCCACAATTAGGCTTCTTAACGTATGAGAAGAAAAAACATTTCATTGTTTTTATTAAATAAAAATATTTATTTCTATCACGCCACTGTCTCAAGTATAAAAGCTAAAATATGACACACAATGCAGAGAAGATTTAATCAAATCTATGAAAACAAAACAAGCTCGTATGGAAACTCCGATTAGCTCAACAAACGTGCGACGACGTTCACCCAATTTCTTTTATATATTAGTAATTGCTTTAGACAGAATTACAGAACAACAATCCCTTGCTTATGTCGAATGAAATTCTATAGAAATTGCTTATAGTAATATTATGTAGGTATTGAGGTTATTCTTAAGGCTAAAATATACAACGCTATTTTTAAGCTATTGCATAGCTTCTATCGCGGGCCTTGAGCGTGGAGACCTAATCCAGAAATTTCGTAACGAAAATACTACCTAAGAAAAGAGTGTTTTGTATTGAAAATTATGTTTAACTGCTTGACAACAAAGTTCAAATTTACTAACGAATGATACGAGAGTGTTGTATTGAAAATTATGTTTAACTGTTTGACAACAAAGTTCAAATTTACTTAGACGAATGATACGAGAGTGTTGTATTGAAAATTATGTTTAACTGTTTGACAATAAAGTTCAAATTTACTTAGACGAATGATCCTTGACTATTAATAGTTAAATTAAAACCTTTTTATTAGTTTGATGTTCCCGGCCATTACGTTGTGTCAAGTTTTAAAAACTATAAATTCGAATAACAGTTCCTGTCAATGTCATCATTGCTATTTCTTGTATTCGGGTTAATATTTTACAATTGCGTAAGTTGATAAAAAATGCTATGCAATAGCTTCGCCGGGGCAGTCCCCGAGTGCCACACGTCTTTTTAATTTATTATTTTATTAATCCTAATCCTAATTGAAAGTGTTTGTTTGTTTGTTCCGCTTTCACGCTAAAACGGCTCAAGAGATTTGGACGAAATTTGGCACATGCGTAGACCATGACCTGGACTAGGATATAGAATACTTTTTATCCCGACATTCCCACGGAATCGAGACTTATGCGGGTGACACCGCCGGGCGCAGTTGGAAGTCTACATTGTGTCCCGCATGGTGGATTACGGCCCACTAACTCTCACAGAAAAGAAGCCTGTATCCCAGCAGTGGGAACATTATAGGCTGATTATTTTATGTCCCAATACTGGGCAAAGGCCTCCCCTTTTTTCTTCTATACTTCCCTGTCTTGTGCGATCTCTGGCCATGTTTGCCCTGCAAACATTATCAGATCGTCGCCTCACCTTCACCGTGGTCTACCTCGACGGTGATATCTTCCCTCAGGCGTCCAGCGAGCGACATGAGCTTCTCTAATCATCCCGGTAAATTATGAAAAGATTCTAATAGTTTTGAAATAATCCCTTAAAGCTGATTATTTGATAGTACGACAGTGGTAAACGGTAATGAAGTTTAGGTGGTTTTGGTTTTAGTTTGGTTTTGAGACCCATAGGTATTAATTGCAAAATACACGATCCATGAGAATCTGAATCATTTTGAATCCATTGCTTTATAAATTAGAGAAAAAATCTGCTCAACAACGTAAATAACGCATTGAATGTTGTTGAACTGTCAAAATGAAACAGATTAGTCGTAATCGTTCACGAAAATATGTAACGTAATTAGATACTAGGTTATTTGGAAAACGCCACCCGTGATTGGTTTTAATAGCTTGATACTAGCACTTTTCAGGTGCTTTGTATGCTAAGGCGAGCTACCTCGCCAAGTTTATTAAACAAAATTAAAATGCAGAAACTTAGCATGTCGTGCTTTATTTACTTAAATAAATCCTTATGAATATGATCGCTCGGAAATCACTGGAAGTTTACCTCAACATACAGTTGGAGAGAATACGCTTTGCATACATATAAGACTGATTGAAATTTTACGCTCGCAGGAATTTTTACGCATATATTTTAGGGCCGTTTCGCAATTTCACACCCATTCTAATATAGTCGTTGGTGAACGAGTATTTTACGTATAAATTTTCACTTTCCTTATTTTCTGCGTATTAAGAAATACGTACGAAGAAGCCTGTACAGGCGAATGAGAATTAGAAACACTGTTTGTCGGAATTCGGATTAGATTTTGTCAAAATTTGTTTGCCTTCAATCTCGAGATGGAATATTTGATCTACAGATTCGTAGATATTTTGGCAAATAAAGGTTAGGAATATTCTTATGAGTACCGTATTAGCCTACGTCAACAATCTACGATCTTTAATATGGTTTTATGAGTTTATCTCTAACTAAATAAGAATGTACAGAAATCCAATCCAATCTGCCTACCCTTTTCCTAACTATGTATGTTGGGGTTTTCAGTCTAACCGGATGCAGCTGAATACCGTATTTTACATGGAGCAACTGCCTATCAGACCTCCACAACCCAGTAACTGGGTAATACGATACCCCTTGGTAAGACTGGTTGTCAGACTTTCGGGCTTCTGACGATCCGTAACGACTGTCAAAGATCCACGAATGACAGCCGGCACCAACGTCTTAACGTGCTTTTCGAGGCACGGAGGGGTCTCGGTATGTTAAGATGGTCACCCATCCACAGACCAACTCTAGCAAGCGTAGCTTTACCTGATGGATCGAACTGTGCGGCTGTTATTACTTAGCCACCAGCTTCTTCTCGAGAATGTACAGAAGTATACTTACATATACTTTTGTTTCATTTTCAATACGTCGGGAAATCAGCAAGTTACACAGGTGTACTGAAAAAATACCAAGTGCTTAGTTCATCTTACTAAGGCGCTCCTTGATGAAAAGCTGACCTTGTTTTCGTACAACATACACAAAAAGTATGTCACACGACTGTTCCTGGAACTAGATAAACAAGATAAACTTCACTCTTTCTTCCACTAACCTGAATGATCGTAAACGATAACGGAGCCCTAAGATCTGCTAAGTAATACAGACCTTAATAAAAGAGGCCACGGTAAAGAAGATTACTTATATAAATACTACGCCCCTCGCAGCTTTGTTCACTTCGTACAGTTAAAAGAGCATAAAGATCTTAAGCAGGCGAAGTGCAGTTCTTGCCAACAACAGAGCTCGCTAAGCAATTCAACAAATGCAAAGGTAAAAATACAGAATGCGAGTCAAACAGTAACATTTACATTGTTTCGCCCCCAGCAACTTATATTAAACCGTTGAGGGACATTAGAACTTATAACACTTGAACGTAAACTTGCTACACAATTACAAACTTAAGTTTGCCGCTGCACAACAACAACAATGACTTTAGTGCTTAGAATTTAGTGTTGGTTGTTGTGTTTCGAAGTAGTTTGCGAGCGGTAAAAACCTTTTTGTGCTTTGTTGGAAGAAAGCATTCATTCATATAGGAGGGATGCGCCCTTATTTCTTTCACCCCACATCGGTTGTCGACGTAATTTTTTTAATCATGTTTTATACTCGTATTAATTTACTTAACGACCGTCTTAGTCGGAGGTTTTTGAATGCGTCGCTACGTTTTCGATGAATAACGAATGAGCTTGCAGTATTATAATTAAGTTGGTGATTCTTGAAGATTGTTTGCTGAAGCATCGGTGCGGAGGATTCTGATCTTGATTTTCATATTAAACTGTCATAATAAGTCTGCTTTGATTGGATAGTTAATTTACATGTAGTCGTAAAAGATACTGTTAATAAAACGAAGCTGATTTATAAAAGCTCTTAATTAAATTAAAACGGTCCCAACTCAGAGAAGTTTAAAATAATAAAATAAAAGCTGTTTGAATTTCATTACGTTGTAGTGGTGACCTTGAGGAAAATAAAGAAATTGAATTAATTAATTCTAGGTAAGTAGCAGAGGTTGTTAGCTGCAAAAGTTTTGAAACTTTCGTATATGTTTGCGTATCTACTGTTTCGTTTAACTAGAAACAGAATACGAAAAGAATATCAATATAAACTGTATATGCTACCAACATTGTAACAGGAATAATACTTTTACAATTGTTATTTCTAATGATCCACTTTATATTTCCCCATAAATCCATTAAGAAAACAAATAGAGGGGAATTTCAGATATGATTTCAAAGAATTTCAGCATCCGAATCACAAAAGGCGATATAAAATTTACAAATTGTAGCCATAAAACGAACGCGGGAAACTTAGACTGGGAAATTATGTACGAACCAAAGGTAATAGGTCTTTGAAACAATGTAACTTAACATTTATTGTTATTCGAGTCGTCCAGAGGAAATAGGGAGGCATCAAGGGTCGTAATGTGATTTTTATTCAATACAGACGTGCAACTGTGTTAATTCTAAGGAGCTTTACAATGTATGGTCTAAGTTGTAGCGGTTACACCGCCACATACGAACTACGCATCAAAGACATGACGTCACACAAATTCTGCATCGCGCAGTTAGAGTTTACCGCGCGAACGACATAAAATAAAACTATTCGGAATCAACTTATGGGCAGTTGCCCGCCAGACACAACACCCGTCTGGTCGGAGGAACCCCGGAGAACGTAAAAAAAAAAATCCTCCCTCTTCAATAGAAGATGAGTGAACTATAAACCCTGTTTCTCATACCTCTAAAGAGAGACCAAAGGAAGGGGTCTAATAAGTGAGAGCAGTGGTGACCCAGTGGTAAAGGCCCCCCGACTTACGAGTCGTGGGTTCGAATTCAGGCAGGTGCTTTACTTTGTGTAAATAATTTCATCACTGCTCCTCTCAAAAAACGGTGAAGGAAACCGGCATGTCCTAGAACTAAAATTCGAAGTCATATTATGACATCTACCAACCCGCACTGGGCCCGCATGTCAGATTACTGCCCACTGTGGAAGAGAGGAGGTCTGTGTCCCAGCAGTGGGAACAAAATATATTATGTTTTAAGTGATGCAAGAAATTGAGGTACAAATAATTAAATTGCTCCATTTTTGTACTATTGTAGAGGCGTCAGGTTTCCGATGCTTTGCTACGAAAACCAGTAGTTTCGTCTGCGTAGCAAAGAAGTAATGTTGTTTTTTCTAGTGAAATCAATTAAATAACTCTTTACAATTTTTTTATGGACCTGCTACAGTTTGGTAAAAATTGACGGCGAAACCTTTAGGCTTTTTTAAAACTGACTGTAAATTATTTACTTTGTCTTAAACTCTCTTTGGATTCCTCTCAACAAGTCGCTACATCGTTTACCTTATACCAACCAGGACCGAGAACACGGGAGGTAAAATTCTTGAGGTGTTGTTTGCCCTAAAGGCGATTTACTCCAAGTGTCTGTTAAGACGATAATTACAAAAGTTTTTTAATTAGTTTAATTTTGCCGTAAGCCGACGAGATTTTTGAAGCTTTTAAAGCATTATGCACGATACGTTTACGAAGAGAAAAAAATTGCGAAGTTTTCTTTCTTTGTGTGTGTGAGATACTTTGTTAGGTTTATTCTTCTTTATTTCCTTATTAGATTCTGATAAGCTGGATAAGGTATAAGATTTTAATAAATTGTTTCTACTGTTCATGGTTTGATGTGGTAGCTTAGCGCGACGCCTTCATTCAGTGGGAACTGAATAGCTAAACCCAAATTTTATTCGGATTTATGAGTGAAATACGATTGATTCTTGGTAGTGGGTCAAGCCTGTCAACCGTTGCACCAGTGAATATTTATATGTATATAATACAGCCATATTATGAGGAGCTCGTGGATAGCTAATAGCCGCATGGGTCGATCCATCAGGTTATGCAAAGCATAATTACCAGCCAACGCTAACAGCAATGTTTACGTGCTCGTGTATATTCGGAATAGTTGCGTTCAGTGCAATGGCGCTGCCTGGTCAGGTGCTGGCCCAGCCATCCCTGTACCCGCCCAACATCACGACTTGCGAGAAATTCGAAATATCGCTACACTTGCCGGGGTTGTGCCGTGGAGGGTGACCATCTTTACATACTGAGACTCCGTGCCTCAGAAAGCATTTATATGTAGTGCGTCAGGGATGTTCGCAGATGCGCATGTAGATTGCTTTTACGCAACAATGCGTAAGAGGTACGCTTTCCTGGTGCGCAGGGTGTGGGGCAGCTCCAACGCATGGTTGCGAGTCGCCTGGACTGTGCATACGTGGGTCACTGTTGTGCCGTCTCTCATAGGATGTCGCAACGGTAACCAACCGTTATTTGTTGTTATTTCTTGTATTGTTTGTTGTCCTTGTTTTTGTTTACTGTCTGTACTTACAACCATAGTCGTAAGTTTTACTAACAAACTTATTGAGTCTTGGTAACTCGAATAAAGAAAATTCTGTTCTATTCTATTCTATTATTAAGCAGTTGGTCCCGGCTGTCATTCGTGGATCTTTGACAGTCGTTACGAGTCGTCAGAAGCCCGAAAGTCTGACACCAGTCTTACCAATGGGTATCGTATTACACAGTTACTGGTTACCCCGTTACTGGGTTGTGGAGGTCAGATCGGGAGTCGCTCCATGTAAAATACTGGTATTCACCTGCACCCATGAAAAGGCTATGCAGATTGATTTATACAGTCTTTATACGTAGTTATTTAAACATTTCGCTATTACACGTAAAATCAAATACTTTTTCTCTGGAAAGTTACTCATCTATCTCGACCTAGTTTAAAAACCATAGAAAATCTGATTCTACAAGACTACATACCAACTCGACACTAATCTTGGTACCGCTCAGCTTACGATATTTACTGCTATACTATATAGAAAATCAAATTCAACCTCTATTCATCTCCTCGGCCACAATTACGCAATTAGGCCACATTCAAGCTGAAGTCCTCGTAATGACATAATGGTAACTTGGACTTCGAGCCTGCTAATCGCGTTTCCATTTTAGGTCTGGCAAAAAGTTTAGTATGATTAGGTACTTTTTAAGCCCGAGGTTGGGCATTTGGGACTGTGTCCATTAATATTAGATAGCTTTATAATCTCGAGGTTTTAAATTGGTTTTATAGGTATTGAGCTACTTGTAATAATCAATGGTTGGGAGCATTGGTGCCCAGTGGTGGTTGTAGTTCATAGGTTCGAACCCCGACAGGCGCTTTGTGTAAATTATTTCATCACCACTGCTCTCAAAACGGTGAAGGAAAACATTGTGAGAAAACCAGCATGTTATAGAACCAAAAATTTGAAGACATGTGACATCTACCAACCCGCACTGGGCCCGCGTGGTAGATTAAGGCCCGCTCCCCTTCATCGAGAGGAGGCCTGTGTCCAAGCAGTAAACATTAAAGGCTGATTATGCAATAGTCAATAGAAGGATGTTGATAGACGAAGAGTGATACAAAAATATATTATATTATATATATAAAGAGCCCAGCTTGAACTTGTGTGGGTTTTCAATTATTAGGTTTGTCGAAGTCTGACCGAGTGTTTTGACACAAGCTGACGTGATTGAAATCTCACGTTCTGTTCAAGCAATAGTACATTATAGTTCTTCTATAAAATACATACGCATTTAGAATCCAAGACTGGAAAGCTATGTTTAACTAATTGATGTAAAATAGCTCTTTCAATACCGACTCTCAAATGGGCCCTTTTCAATTTGTTTTGACAAACAAGCTATAAAATAAAATTATCAGTGCTTGAGTAATGTTATAAGATCATCGGCAGATTACAATAACACCTATATATATGCTGCCTATCCTCTCTGGGATCAAGAGCGTGATGCAGCTGAAAGCCAACAGGGTAGAACAAGTTGCGACCAGCCCCGGAAGAGACGTACGCGTAGCCAAGCACGGGATGACGTCACTGCCAAGTTTTAAATTTAATTAAAGACAACTTTGGGGCGAGGCATTGCGACTGTAAACAGATTATGTGTGAACAGACGGACGTTTGTTTGGGATGGTTAATTGTTTGTATAACGATGTGTTAGAAATTACTTATGACAATCGAACTGAAAATCTTCGATGAAATTGGTAGCTGAACCAAAAATTTAAAAACACCACGTGGAAGATATAACAAATAGTCGTTACCCAAAAATAATTATGAAGGAAGTCTGTGTGTCCTATCGTATACTAATGTGGAGAAGAACATAAAAAAGAGGTGCAGTCAGGAGGTCGAAAGTCTGACAACCAGCCTTACCAAGGGGTATCGTGTTACAAAGTAACTGGGTTGTATATGTATAGGTTAGATGGGCAGTCGCTCTATGTAAAATATTGGTATTTAGCTACATTCGGTTAAACTGAAAGTCATCTTTCAATATAATTGTGAAAAGGTTATTCAGATAATACGTATTTTTCTGTTCTTTTCTTCTTGTCTGTTTTTAAATTTGTGTACATAAATGGTTAAATAAATAAATAATTATGACTAAATTGGAGAAAGCACGGTAAAATAACAGGTGGTCAAAATATTGTAAGCGTTCGTCTCTAATCGTTTAATCTTTCTTCGTCATCTACAGTAGTAGAAGCAATCTGTGTATCTACAAAATTCTGATCTAAATTGAGTACCTAGCTACTCGTGCCATTATCAATCAAATTGTTTTTCAATTATTATTAACCGCAGCATTTGAACCGCTCGTCTGCACAACAACAACAGTCGCCATGTGTCGCCACGGTACAGATGCACAAAGTATTGCAACGCGACATCCACGCACTTTTGCATAAAGACAACATGGCCGACTCCCTTGTATGAAGGTCTGTTTTATACGAGTAACTGTTTAATTTTTTGAATGACTGAGGATGTTATTAAGTGTTTGGATGATACTATAGTGTGAGTATTATACAATAGTTCTGATTTACGAAGTGAACTTGTCCTTAATGACCACGGATATCGATATCGATCGGATATCAGCTATGTTAATGACGAACATTATGTTCTGTAGTTTAGATAACTGACCCGTGGAACACGCTGTACTTACTAAGGTATTTATACCAAAAAATATTTTAAGTTTAAAGATTAATTTTCTACTTAACTGTCAGGTATTCAAACAATTACGAGAACAAAACTGTCAACGAAAACTTCTGATTATGACAGGTGTCTTCATTGCATGTCCAGCATAATATTAAGTTAAGATAAAAGTTGTTTTATTTAATTCTTGTTCAACAACGAGCAATATTCAAAAGAATATAGCTAATATTGTAGCTACACAACAAGTCATTAACAAACTAGCAGGTGAGAATGGGTATCATCCTCGAAGGTTTAACGTAGAGGAAAGCTGGAGCATACATACTACGAGAACCCGCTTTAACGCGGTAGTTCGCGTTAATTTAAAAAGGGCCTCGCCTATTACAGTTTACGTGAAAGCATAAAACTCACGACCCAATTTGCCAAAAAGAAAATTTCTCGCAAAATTACCTATTTGGAGCCA
Source organism: Conistra vaccinii (assembly GCA_948150665.1). Classification (NCBI taxonomy): domain Eukaryota; kingdom Metazoa; phylum Arthropoda; class Insecta; order Lepidoptera; family Noctuidae; genus Conistra; species Conistra vaccinii. Next base: position 5,463,953 of record OX411324.1, read on the forward strand.
AGGCACGTGTTTTTGAAGTTTTAAAAATAAAAAGGAACGTTGGTTTTGCCGAAGCCAGAATGTAAAATGTAAAGAATTATTGGAACATAACAAAATATGACCGGACGGGTTTACCTCTATAAATCGTTTTACATCTGCTATAATGTAATGAGATTTAACCCTCCCATTCGCGTTTACGACATACCCGGGCCGTCTAAATAGATCAAAATATTTTTTTTCTATAGAAAGTTCTTTTTTGTAAATATACGCGTCTATATTGAAAACGTGATCGCTAAATTGAATTTTATTCGATAATTGATCTGGATGAATGATATGAAACCTGAAACCATTTTCACGTTTTTATTAGCTTGATAGGACTGAGTTTGTTCACTATTTCATCGGTATTCGCATGGAAACATACTTAAAGCATGTCAAATAGTACTGATAGGAACTGAAAAAAATAATGTATTTATTCGAAAATATAAAGCAATTTTTATTAAAATGTAAGAAATAATCTAACGCAGGTATAATTTTCAAACAATCTTCCATAGCAGTTTTAAAGTTAGAATCTTGTTGAACTTTGAAAGAATATAGTTTTGATTGACTTTAGATTCTTAGTTTACGCTACTTGTTATAGCAGGCCAGCACAAAACCTAGTACCGTATATTTTCACTCCTTATCTTTTTACTACAATCCCACAAAAGTTGATTGACGTATTCGAGGAGGGAATTCTTTTCTGAGAATTTGTTTAGTCCTCTCAATGGTCGAGGGAAATATTAAGAAATGCCTCCCGTTCTATTGATGCCGATTTTTATTCGCCGTCATCACAAGATTAATTCCAATAGGAGTATGGCTGTGTATTTAGATATGGCTATAATGGCCGTTTTGAATTTCGGCTAATATTCATTATTGGATATTTGCGAAGTGGATTAACTGACGTTAATAAACATTTAATGTTGAGCAATTACATTAAGATTTTGTATTGATGTCTCCAAGAGTTGAGATGAAAAGTGTTTTGCTGTATTTAGAAGTTCTGCGTTGAAAGGAAATACGAAATTACAAAACGTGTTTTGTGATTATACAATAATCTTTTCCAAGTTTCTTTGCTTGGACTCTTTGGTGGACATCGGTTTTTGTTAAAGATAAATTAGTTATTTTCTTATTAATATGGTAGAAAATTGGCTTTAAACGACAGAGTTGGTCTTTTAGCAGAAGACATTCTCTACTCCACCAATTTTTCAAACTCATAGTATATGGTTTATCATAGGAGTCGCAGACAGACCGCTGTGCAGAGCCTGCATGGAGGATGACGAGACTTTCAACTCATGTGCAATAGCACATGAGTAAAACAACATGAGTAAACTGCCCGGTGGTCGTCACATATAGAGCAAAGTACTTCGGTAACTCAGGTACCCTACGTGAGATTGTCAGTGACATCAAGGCGTTGCTGGCCTTTTTTGAGAAGCTGGGGTGAATCGAGTAACCGATTTTCCCACCCGGACGCAAAATACCCACGCGCTTTGACGTGGAGTTGCCGATACCTGCCCGTATTACCTATTACTTATGTATATGGTTGATATACATAACACGAGCATGGAAAACTGGAGGTTTTAAAGTTATCCCACGTTAACCCGGCCAGGCGTCCGCTGTACATAGTCTCGTACATACAATTTATAAAGAATATAACACAAATATGTAGTGCATAAATCGACAGGTTTTTGGCTCGCTCCCAGCTAACATCATGGTAACCTATTTCCTTCTGCTCGTTGTACAATTTCCGCGGGATGGTAAACAGCTGATAACTTTATGTTTTTCCTTTAGTTAATCATTCTGGTTTTACTTTATGAAATGGGGAGGAGAAACGATAAAAGCTGAGCTTGATTGGCACCATTTGTATATTGGATGTAGTAAATAAGTCAGAGTTCATGAATGATGACAATTTTCGCACAATCCCTGGTTCTTAGAATACATCTTTCGTCTTACTTTTGTTAGGCAAAACAATGTCAAAAGGGGATTAAATAGCATCACCTTTAACATCATCAGCATTTCAGTCCAAAGACGTGCAATGGACGTCTTTCGACTTGGAGGACCCAAGCATCGCCACTTCAACCAGTTCTGTGCTTCCCGTATCTAGCGGATTCCTGCGGCCTTCACAAGGTCATCGATCCACCTTGTGGGAGGCCTTCCAACGCCACGTCTTTCAGTACGCGGTCGCCACTCTAGAACCTCTAGGCCGGTTCCATCGGCCATCTGTTCTGCGAGCAATATACTCTGCCCACTGCCACTATCACCTACATAGTAAAAAAGAAGAAGCTACAAGATACGATGAACAAAATATGTACCTATAATAATGGCTTAATCGACTATATACGCCGCAAGTCCATAAAATCTGACAAATCTTTATGAGCAATCTAACATTCCCGAGTGATAAAATCGATACCTGAAGTTCTTGACCTTAAGAACAAAAGCAATGTTAAGCTTTAATCGTAACTCAATAATTTATATCGAGCACAACACATCACTCGAGCCTTTACATAATGCACGAAGGTAGCTAAAATTGCGCTTCGGAGCTTTCGGATGGATTGGTACAATTCGTGTGGTAGAGTAGTACTAGTCCTTAGAGGCTACAAACAGTTCCGTAGGAATATTGCTGTGAGATCCACGGTTTTTAGAACCTATTTAACTGCAATTAGAATAAGCTGGAAGACATATATAAAAGGGTTATAGAAAAAGAAAAGTGAGCGAGTTTGCACCATGATCCACGCCTACGCCTTCAAACATTATAACGATGCCTTTCAGTGCAAAGTGCCTTTCTTCATGCGAAAATCTTCATGAATGTCCTTCGTCTAGGGAGAACGGAGAGTCTTATTATTAAATATAAAATCTGCCCAAAACTAAGACTTCAAAAACGATTTCAGTCTGATTTTGATTTAGACATGGCAATCATTATTTCAGTTAACACCACAACTTTGTCTTCACACATACGTCAGTAAGCGGCATTTTACCAGCCCAGTGCGCGGGCGCCTCCTATTATTTCTATCTGAATCTCTTTTATTGCATCGTAAATAAGTATAGTGACAGTTTTTATTGCGCCAAACTCAGTTCCGGAGTTAGTTGGGGTGAGATTAACATCTCCGAACGAGTGCAGAATAAGTATGAGGATTGTCGGTTTTAGAATTACTCTCGTCTTTGTTCTGTGTTCCTGGTAAATTGCTATTACATTTTCTTGAAATGTTTTAATGATTAGCTGGTAATTGTTTAGAGGATTTGGGTTGAGCTTGGAATCCTGTTGAGGATTTGTATTTCTCTTTTCAATTACGGTTAAGGGTTATTTTATTTGGTACTAAGATTTGCTTTTTGATTTAAGTACTTGTATTTCTCCACAACACAACAATAACGCGACGGATTCATGTTCAGTAGTTAGTACGAGCTAAATAATAACAGCTGCATAGATCGATCGAAGGTTACGCTACGCTTGTCGAGGTCGGTCCGTGGATGGGTGACCATCCATTACATATCGAGACCCCTCCATGCCTCAAAAAGCATGTCTCGGCTGTCATTAGACACTCGAGACGTGCTTGACGCTGACATGCTGACGACAGACAGCTGTGCTGCTGGGGAGTTTGTTGCGCCACTTCTTCTTCCCAACAAAAGCACTAGGAAGGAAGTGCTGAAGAGAGGGCGTTTTTGGGGGACTGTCTTATGTAATTTTGACGTTCGAAAAGTGCTGATTCTCAGCCTAATTTGAATAAATGACTTTTGAATTTTGAATTTGTAGATCTTTGACAGTCATTACGGTTAGTCAGAAGCCTGAAAGTCTGACAACCAGTCTTACCAATAAAGTATCGGATTATCCAGTAATTGAGTTTTGGAGGTCAGAAAGGTAGTCGCTCCATGTAAAATACTAGTATTCAGCTGCATCCGGTTAGACTGAAAGCCGACCCCAACATAGTTGGGAAAAGGCTAGGCAAATGATGAATTAAAGTTCAGGAGGAAGGCCAAAGAAAAAATAGATGGCTTGTGTGAGGAATGGTGAAAAGAAGTGAGTGAATGATAGCGAAGCAATTGACAGGAAAGAGTAGAAAACGCAAATGTTTGGCGTCGACCCTAGTTTTAATAATAAATCTATGGTCGGACCCCAAATAACATGGACAAGGGCAGAAAAATGATGAGATATGGAGCCCACGTGCTTCTTTACCAAAAATATTAAACAATTACAACCCATATAACCAGTGTAAGGCAAAGGACAGCTACCCAATACGCTCGTATTGAATTTTCAGATTAACACAAAATCCCTTGAAAAAAGCACCCCCTATCCGGACCAATTTCTTACGTTACCTATACAATATAACTTATAGATACAGAAAAACCCCCAAAAGAGACATTCACGCTCGAATTATCACTATTTGTTGCGAGTGCAAACTTCGCCCCCCATGCAGGTACAGAAAAAACGCGAATCCATGAAAACTTTTACGTAAATAGTAAGGTATGTTTAAAGTTTGTGCCGAGGGTGAACTGATTGTGTTGCAGGCTTTGTTTCTCTTATAGATACGTGTATTTGAGTATCAGAAACGTTTTTGGAATTTATATTTTTGGGGACGGACTTTTTATTTTCTTTTACGTCACATTCAATAGCATCTGGATCATCAATTACAGCAGTTTTTTACTTATCTTCAATAGTTTTACTTCACTGTTTCAAATTTATGCGTTTTGGTCAAATTGGCAGCTCGCTATCAACTTTCAGAATTTCAGAAGCAGCAAGGTGCACTGCTACATATCAAGCTATACATTTCTAATTTAAGCTGACATCCTATTGTACGGAAATCCTATACAATGCGAGAACAGCATATACTGGAAATGTATGGCTTGATATGTAGCCTTGTATACGATAATGTTTATAGTATTTAACTAACGCAGACCAACGTCAAAGTCAAATCATTTGTTTCAAGTAGGCCATTAAAAGCCATTTGTAAAAGCCAAAATTTACAAAAAAATAGAATTGATTCTAGGCGCCCCTTACAAAAGGCAGTTTCGTGTGGAGAACTGGAGAAGAATGGGCAAAAAACTCCAACGATATCCTCAAACCGAAATTCATCTACAACTCAAATGCCTTAGTTACTTTGCTCATTTGTACACTATCATCATTGTGTATGCGTACCTACTCAAGACCGGAACATATACGGTTACTGCATTCTCGCCGGTGTCAAAATATTTTATAAAAAAAAGTACTATCATTTGTGTCGTGAGAACAGCGATCGTATTGTCGGTAGATTGAATTACCGTCTTGTGCAAGTTATTTAATTTGTAGTTAAGGCGAAGTGGGTCTTGTTATTATTTATAACTTTTTTTTCCTTGTACTTGAACGAAACAAAATATCCTTTAGCAACGTTAATAACTGGAATTTTAAAAGTAAACCAAAGGCAAAAATCATGTTTACTTTGCAAGGCATTCTCAGAAAGGAGGAAACGGTAATGAACAATTTTATGAAAATTAATGTTCAGGAAATTCTTAGAATTCAAAACAACCCTCCATTTTTCAATAAGCAAGTACATACCTACTTACTCCACAATCTTATGACCAAAATAGAGTTGACTCTATTATGGTCTTATGATTGTGGTGATTTGTAAGCGAATCGTTTTCTGGAGTTCGCCTACAAATAAATTAACTTCGTGCGGATCGCCTCAAGAAAAAATTATATTATTAAAAGTGTCGAATGAATTCGGGCGAATCACCAATAAGCCATATAAAACACCACAGCACTTGCCTTTAAGAGTTGATTACAGTACCATAACAAATCGAGGAGACGGTTGCATGAAGTACATTGAGGTTAATAAAGTATCCCCTCATTGTTTTAATAAGATTCGTGTTGAAGATAAAACAACATAAATTCTTGTACATTAACTTGATTTCATGGTCAGACCTTTTTGATCGTAATTGATACTCAATTAATGGTTTACGTGGCGTATAACGAATATTTATCGTTAATGTTCTTAATTTTCGCACCTAATAATGTTCATGGTCTATTTTCGTGTTTTGTGTTATTGGTAGTGATTATATGGTTTCACAGTGGTACCTACTTTAATTTATAATTTATTCAGTCTCTAAGCGTTCACATTTTCATAAATAAAAAGACAAGAAAGAAAAATTGTTTATTCTACACAAACAAAACGCACATTTAAATAATAAAAAAACATAAAATACACATACAAAAGTAGCCAAAAGCGTCGTATTTATCCAATGAATAAATAAAATAATTGTTTGACCACAGTAACAGTAATAATACAATGTTGTTCATTGGTTGATGGACGCTCACGGACCAATGACAATTGCGCAATTTCTGTTGCGACGACGTTGGCAAATGACAACAACAACATAACAAAAAAAGAAAATTATTCAAAAAACAAAAAACCCGAGGTTTTTTTTTAAATAAATTATAACAATATTGGTATCAAATAAAAGCTATTAACGAGTCAATGCCAGATATATTAATAAAACTAAAAAGCTTGAAATAAAGAAAATTATTCAAAAAACAAAAAACCCGGATGCAAAAACGCATAACTGAAAAGAGAAAAATTTTTGCAGCGCGTTTTTGCATCTGGGTTTTTTGTTTTTTGAATAATTTTCTTTATTTCAAGCTTTTTAGTTTCATTAATATATCTAAATTTGGCATTGACTCGTTAATAGCTTTTATTTGATACCAATATTATTACAATTTATTTAAAAAAAAACCTTCCCCTCCCTTTTTTTGTATTTGCAGATGCAATATATAAATATTACACTATGACACTTCTACAATTAAGACGAATCTAACGACACCTCATATGTTAAAATCCATCAAGCCGTTTAGGCTACAGAGCGTGCCAAAGAAATAGACATACATACATACATACATACATACTCTCGAAAAACATTACCCTCCTTCTGGGGCAGTCGGGTAAAAAAAAAAATTATGCAAAATAATTAAAATGATTATTTTATTCCTCTTTGCTTTGATGTCGCAGTTCAATATTCAAAAATACTTCATCATTAATCACAGCTCCACCCGAGACATTACAAATCCAAATGAAAAATAATGCCCCTATCTCCACGATTCGAACGCACTTAGTATGGAAATGAAGTCATCAAGCTAAAGCCCACCATTCAATGCGCGACTCGATCGCTAGGGTGACAGTGGTGACGGTCGTCATTCCTACAAATCATGTTTACTAGTTGTCCGAACAACGCGGGGGCAGACTGTCAATAATCGTATATTGCACCCTTCTGTCTGTGGTGCGTTTGGTCTGCTGGATATAGTAAGTTTGTCATTGAGTGAAAAGTTTTACGAAAAAAAGTCGTAAAAAAAATGTTGTTATTTTTTTTTTTTAGAACAGGTGGCCGATGGGGCCGATAGGTTCAGGAGTGGTGACCGCGTACTAGAAGACGTAGCGTTGGAAGGCCTCCCACAAGGTGGACCGATGACCTTGTGAAGGCTGCAGGAATCCGTTGGATGCGGGAAGCATAGGACTGGTCGAAGTGGCGGTGCTTTGGGAAGGCATGTCTAGCAGTGGATGTCTTTAGGCTAAAATGTTTTTTTTTTGTATAAACTTAGATAATGACCACTTTTCCCATTGTAATAAGGCTGATAAAGGAACTATTGGAAAAACCGTAAGCTTCATTTTGGAATTTTGTCTCAAGAGGCTTTCAACTTGAAGACATCAATAAGAATAAGTTATGAACTCATTCTTCTTACGACCTAGTTTTTAATTTTGAATACTTAATTAGGCCATTATTAAGACTTAAATAGAATGTGTAAATTAAAAAAAAACTTTGATAGTGGCGGGTAGTTCACAATCTCCTGCTTGATGAACTTTACAGCTATCCAGAAAAAAAACCAATGACAATCGAACAAACAAAAACAGACGAACGAGCAAATCTTGACACCGGACATGACAAGCCATCTTCCACTTGACTCGCTCATGCACATAACTGAACGGGTCACGAATCAACTCACCTGTTAGAGAATCTCGATGACTCAGCGGAAAGCGCTCGCGTGCTATACAAGTCATTCTATTTGTTTGTAACTGGTTTATACCGGTTGCAGGATTACTATTTGTGTTTTAGTTGTTGCTCTCATATGAATACAACAGGTAGTAATCGTTTCTCTGTTTGGGTTTTTAATTATTGTGACATTATAATAGTATATACTAGCTTTTGCCCGCAGATTCGCCTGCGTGGACCCTAATTCCCTTTTCCTGTTCTGAAATAAAATCCTAAATTACTCCGTAGAACATCAGCTATCCTCTGGACTGACGGCCGGGTCCCCGTGGTCCGACGTCAAAAAGTGTTGACTGACGGGCGGCCAATTTGGACCCCACCGGCCACTCAGTTAATTTTGAGTATTATTTGTATTATAAATAGTGTTTACTTTCGTGGAACAGGTTTATAATTAAAGTCTATGAACGAACGATGACATAAAACATGACATGACCGACATCTGACAGTAAATTCATTGAATAAATTCAATATTTATTCAGTTCATACGGTCTGCGCGCAAAATGGCCGCGCGTGTGGTGTTTGTCTCGTGTTTTGTTTTCGATTTTATTTTGTTTTAGTTAATTTCGGTAGTCCTCAAGCCTTTGTGTAGTGTTTTCCCATGAGTAAATAACATCATAAGTTCGAATGTACATTCAGATTTGAGTATAGTGCAACGTAATAAAAACTGTGATCCAAATAAACTGGTTCGGTTTCTTCCGTGTTAAAACTTTTAATGGCGTGGTCAAACGTGGTGTTATTTTTGTTAAAAATAAACAATTATATCAGTTGAATCTCTGTTAGCTATTGTATAAATGACGAACAAAAGATAAACTTCAGTGTAAAAGTGTTTGTGTGTTAAGTGATAAGGAGAACAAAGAAAAAAACAGGTTCCGATAACGTGTCGGCGGCCCGTCGGGAGGTGACGTCATCGCGTGGTAAGTCATACATAAATTTTTTATTTCAATATAATGTAGGGGGACGTGTAGTTTTTTATGTAATTCTTTAACGTTAAATAATATATCAATTTAAAAAAAAAAAAAATTATTGATAATAATATTTTCTATATTTTTCAATTATTTTTTTCTTTACGGTAATGGGGAAAAAGCCCCCTTCTCGTGACTTTACATTAAAATTAAGAATATAATAGGAAAATAACATTTAGTTATCTAGTTTTATTGTGTTAGCTTATTTTATACCGATTCCAACTACGTAAGTATTATAAATAGCTCCCATACGAAACTTTAGAGATATAGTCGTTCTAATCTCAAGTGGCAGGCTTCGTGGGGGGTCTCGGGACCACCCACGCGCAGCTTGACAGCTAACGGTTTTGCGCCGGCGCGCGCGTGACCGTCCAGAGGCTATCTGCCAGTGATAGTACCGTCAACATTGGTCCAGCCGTTTCGGAGATAAGTCGGAACAAATAGACAAATAGTTTTTTTTTTTGTTATACCTACCTTTCTTATGCATTTAGTAAAAAGCTGTTATTTTGACATTAGAAACAGATACTTCAATTTTATTTATTTTTATGTAGGTATATATGTATAAGCTGTTACTGCTTGCAGGTTTATTGTAAAGAGAGCTCGTAGGAACTGCTTACCTGTAGTTAGGTTTACAAGTTTATATAATACATATTTTCGAAACTAATTTGTGTTAAGTGACATGTGTTATATTTACCACTTTAGAAGATTGAATTGATCAAAGCGGGAGTCACGTACCTGAAACAATAACAAAACAATTTATTAGTTTTAGAATTAATGGTCTAATGTCTTATCGCATTTGTGTTGTTGCATTGCCTGATCATCTAACTGTGGTTATAGCTAGTAAAGTAATAAATAGCTACCAATATTAGTTCTCTAAAGCTTCTAAGCACAGTATAATAAAATAACAGTATTATATCTTGACAGTGATCTTGAAATAATTACCTACGGCCGCTCGGTAAACAAACCTTCCGCGTCCATGCGTAACTGTCGCGCATTTTAAATTGGGGACTTGGTCCCGTCATCTTGATGCTCACTATTGTTGCGTACTGCTGACAAACACTGAGATTTCGAAGCGCATCGTTTTGTCCGTTTTCTATGAAGTTATAATACTGTTACTTATTTATACTGTGCTCTAGGGGTCACAGAGCAGTCTCAACTCTTGAGACTACACCACCCACAACCAACGACCTCCCACAGAAAAGGAAGTATGACCTAGACCGAACAAAACTATCTTCCACTGCCTACAATAAAGTCTCAATATTTTTCTTTCAAACCCAGATGACGGCAATAAAATATAAATAAACAAACTGAACTGAATCAGTAAAACTAAACTAGCAAGTGACGAACTACGTCTCAACAAAGACAAACAGTAGCTTTATTCGCAACAATAAATAAAGCAAGCAAACACATGAGAAATAGTGGGTATACCCTTAGGAGCCCTCATTATTTTAATAGTGTAAACCACATTATCCAAACTAAAGTTAACTTTATTTGCTAAACATACAACCTAAATTCGTTTAGCACGTCGCTTGAGGTATTCAAAAGTTGTACATCTCTACTTGCCAGCTGAAATTAAACCTTTTGCTGAAAATGGTAGGGTTTATTTCATGGTGTTGTGTTTTGTAGCTTAGTGGTTGACCGGTGGGGACCGCACACAGTGTCTTGACGCCTACACTAGAATCGAATACGCCTTCGGATCAAGGGGAGACGAATAATTAACGTGTATCAAAGTTTCTGAACTTGGGATGCTAATAAAATATTTGCATGCGAAACTTTTATAAGACGCAGTAGATCATTGAGTATGTATGGCGGAGTTGGTGACTTTATTCTTGGAAGACTCACGTACTCCAACATTGAATGCTTCTTGTTTGAAACTAAAGTACCGTCGTGCCCTGATGAGTTCTTAATTAATTTTAATTTGGATATGTTGTTATTGCGTAAGTCAATTCGAGAGGGACTTATGGCTAAGTAATGACAGCCACACGGGCAATCAATCAGGTTAAGCTACGTTTGCCGCGGTTAGTCCGTGGATGGGTGACCGTATTTACATACCAGGACCCCTCCGTGCCGTTGGTCCCGGCAGTCATTCGGGGATCTTTGACAGTCGTTACGGGTCGTCAGAAGCCCGAAAGTCTGACAACTTACCAAGGGGTATCGTAGGTATTATTTGATACCCAGTATCGATTGACTTCACACCATCTTCTTATACACTTCCCCAAATCCCCACCTTTTTGTAAACACTCCATCTAATAAACTAGTATAATCTAACAAACTACGCTACGCTAAAGGTTAAGCTACGCTTGCCGGGGTTGGTCAGTGGATGGGTGACCATCTTTACATACCGAGACTCCTCCGTGCCTCGGAAAGCACGTTAAGCCGTTGGTCCCGGCTGTCATTTGTGGATCTTTGACAGTCGTTACGAGTCGTCAGAAGCCCGAAAGTCTGACACCAGTCTTACCAAGGGGTATCGTATTACCCAGTTACTGGGTTGTGGAGGTCAGATAGGCAGTCGCTCCATGTAAAATACTGGTATTCAGCTGCATCCGGTTAGACTGGAAGCCGACCCCAAGATAGTTGGGAAAAGGCTAGGAAGATTGATTTGAATCTAACAAACTACGCATCTCACTGACGATGACGTCACGCAAAATCTTGAATCGCGCAAACGGAGTTTACCTCTCAATGGTCGGGCAATAGCCCACCAGATGCAGCACCCGTGTAATTGGAGAATCCTCCCTTTTCTATGGAGGATGAGTAAACTTCACACTAATTTCCTCATAACTTTATAGGTATATTTCTTAATGCCACAACTAATACCGAATACGTCCCAATCTCATTAACAGTTCAACAATAGATTAACCTCATATCGATAACACTTCAAATATCAAATCACGTACGTCCTTACTAAAACACAGATATAAAATCACTAATAACGATATCAGAATGAGACATAAATAGGTTATTGATACATTAAGACCACCCATCTCTTTCGTATATTTTATTTCTTCGACTAAGTAGTGGTGGCCACCGGTAACGTAATTATTCGGTTTTATTGTAAACAGCCGGTTTGTTTGTATGTATAGTGTCGGATTAAACCGTCAAAACACAGTTGAAACGTAATTAGATTTAATGATGTTGAATTTGGAGCTGTATCGTGCTAGCAGGATTTAGATTTCAGTCATTTATAGTTGGTTGATTACGGTTTTGGATGACAGTAATTTGATATTCAATCGACACATGTTTTTGTGTGTTCGAAGGATTTAACGGTACCTACTTATTGGTTTTATTTGACATTAGATTTCAGGTGTTGATTTCCTCACAATTTTGTATAGGCATTTTATAGATGAGGACATAGATACTCATTTCCTTGTAAGTAAGTATTGTGTTTCTTTGTGTGGGAGTTTTTATTGTTATGCAGGTAATGTAACTCGATTCCTTCATCATCATCACCATAATTTCTCCCGAAAGACGTGCACTGTTGCATATGGGCCTCCACCAAGCGTCGCACTTCGACTGGTTCTGTGCTTCTCGCATCCAACAGAATCCTGCGGCCTTCGCTAAGTCATCGGTCCACCTTGTGGGAGGCTTTCTAAAGCTACGTCTTCCGGTCCACGGTCGTCATTCCAGAACTTTTTGCCCCTATTGACCATCTGTTCTGCTAGGAATGTGCCCTGCCCACTGCCACTTTAGTTGGCCATTCTTCGGGCTATGTTGGTTACCTTCGGTCTCCTACGGATCTCTTTATTTCTGATTCGATCACGTAGGGGAACTCCAAGCATAAGCCTTCTAATGAGCCCTTTCGATTCCTTATTGTATTGTTTGCCTTTTAGACGGTGCTATATTCTAACCATCAAAACTAAGAAATAAATATGCTTTTATAATAGACGCTACAATTTACCGTCCTATTAAGAATAACAGAAAATACAAAGACGGTGGTTTAGGAGTATGAGTATGAGGTACAGGGTGTAAAGTTCACTCATCCACCATAGAAAAGGGAGGATCCTCCAACCAGACGGGTTGTTATGTCTGGCGGGCAACTGCCCATATGTTGATTTCGGATAGTCTTATCTATGTTATTCGCTCAGTAAACTCTAACTGCGAGATGTAGGAATTGTGTGACGTCATGTCTTTTTGTTTCGTAGTTTTTGTATGTGGCGGTCTAACCGCTACATCACTCCCCTCCGGAGACCGGAGGTCGATAGTGGGCTGAGTCTTGGATCTTGCGATGCTTCACAGTGCCAGCTGTGGTTCCAGTGAGTCGGAACCGGGTGCCGCTCAGTTCACAGTGGGTCGGAACTGTCTGCAGTGATTGCGGCGATGGTGATTGTGGTTCCAGTGAGTCGGAACCGGGTGCCGCACAGTTCACGGTGGGTCGGAACTGTTTGCGGTGATTGCGGCGATTGTGGTGATTGCGGTGATTGAGGTGATTGCGGTGATTCCCCAGTGAGTCGGGGTGATGTGGCTGAGGGTGATGACCAGGAATGCGAGTGCCGCTGCATGCTGGTGGTCAGGATACCCGTTGAAGCCGTGGGTGCTGGCTGGCTGTGTGACTCGCCTCACGAAAGCTTGCGGGAGTGATGATTATGACGTCACGCTGAAGTAGTTGCACGAAGGCTGCGTTGACGTTCATTCTCGGGGTCACCAATTTAGGGGCATGAGGAACAGGGTGTAAAGTTCACTCATCCACCATAGAAAAGGGAGGATCCTCCAACCAGACGGATGTTGTATCTGGTGGGCAACTGCCCATATGTTGATTTCGGATAGTCTTATCTATGTTATTCGCTCAGTAAACTCTAACTGCGAGATGTAGGAATTGTGTGACGTCATGTCTTTTTGTTTCGTAGTTTTTGTATGTGGCGGTCTAACCGCTACAGTGGTATACAAAGAAATTCTAATAAATTCATATGTACCTCCTGTGTGCAGTTTTAGAAACGTAAGTCACTGGTTATTGCGGAGTGCCACCCGCCTTATTCACCGTGTGTCGTTAGCAAAACAGTAAACATTAAAATATTTTATCAAATAATTTTACTGTACAGGTTTGCTGTGTGGTCTAGGAAAGTAATGGTAACTCGGTTCTTTACCTAGATTTCAATATTAAATAAATCTGAAAGGTACATCTGGAATACGTACTACGCTTCTGCAAAATATGATAAGACTAGGTAAAAATCAGCAGAGGTGAGCAGTGGTGGCCCAGTGGTAACGGCCCCGATTTACGAGTTGTAGGTCGTGGGTTCGAACCCAAGCAGGCGCTTTACTTTGTGTAAATAATTTCACCACCACTGCTCTCAAAACGGTGAAGGAAAACATCGTGAGGAAATGGGCATGTCTTAGAACCGAAAATTCGAAGACATGTGACATCTACCAACCCACACTGGGTCCGCGTGGTAGATTACAGCCCACTCTCTCTCATAGAGAGGAGTCCCAGCAGTGAGGACGTTATAGGCTGAATAAGAGGTAAAAATCATAGACCCGCAAGAATTCTTTCTTTCTTTTTTTTTCGATTTTTTCCTGTATTGTGGGTGCGTTTACAAACATTTAAATTCACATACACAAACAGCCAGACCCTACTTGCAGATCATACAAATATTTGTTCCGTGCGGGGATCGAACCCGCGACACGCAGCGCAGCAGTCAATCGCTTAACCACTGCGCCAACCGTGTCGTCAAAAAATTATCCAATCATACTTGATAAAGAAGACCATTACCGAACATTATTATTTATACCCAGTAACTGGGTTGTGGTCAGGTAGGCAATCGCTCCATGTAAAATACTGGTATTCAGCTGCATCCGGTTAGACTGGAAGCCGACCCCAACATGGTAGGCTAGGCCGGTGATGACTTTCTAAAGGAGCGCGCTACGACATATTCATAAGCACTGCAAATCAAAAGCTGATTCCATTTTTTACTGCGGCTTTTTATTTTTCGTGAGGTTAGTGAGTTTCCTGGTGTTAGAGTTTTTAACCCGCCCATGGACTTCTGACTTGGCTTCACATGCCGTCTAGAAATATCTCTCAGGCATGTTTCCTCACGATGTTTTCCTTCACCGTTTTTAATTTTTCTTGCTTTGCTGTTTTGTAGGGTTGCAAAGCATCAAAATGAGGATAAATATTTTTCTGCAGTCTGTACCGAAGTAGCTCACGTCGTCAAGGAGCCGCCGATTAAGGTTATCGGTTCCGTATATGGCCTCTTGAATATTGTCAGCAGTTTGTAGATTATGTGTAGGTACACTTATAAAGGACTACGGAGGGAAAATTTACGTATTTTTATTAAAGTATCTAGAGATTTTAGAGGTCTACCCAAGTGCGTTTGGATTTTCAGCGGCTGTGAGATTCATCATCATCATCATCATATCAGCCGAAAGACGTCCACTGCTGGACATAGGCCTCCCCCAAGCACCGCCACTTCAACCGATTCTGTGCTTCCAGCATCCAGTGGATTCCTGCGGCCTTTACAAGGTTATCGGTCCATCTTGTGGGTGGCCTTCCAACGCTACGTCTTCCGGTACGTGGTCGCCACTCCAGAACCTTTCGGCCACATCGGCCATCTGTTCTGCGAGCAATGTGTCCTGCCCATTGCCACTTAAGTTTGGCAATTCTTCGGGCCATGTCGGTTAGCTGAGCTGTGAGATTAGCCTAGATAAATCAGAGGGTAAGTAGGTATAGATTAAGGTTTGTGTACTTTCGTATCAAGAAAAGTAGGATACAATACAGTTGTCCCTGAATTTAAAAAGATGATATTATTATAATTATGATACCTCAGCAAAATGCTATCTACGTATTTTTTGCAACTTCAGTCCTTCCATTTTCAGAACAGAACAGATATTTGAACTTAGATTCTTTTCTTGGACGCATAAGGGCGGATTTCACCAATGAAACTGAACGCGGTCAACACATCTTAACAGCGTTCAAGAGCTGTTAGTGTCAGCATTGTTGTGGAATATTGACACTGACAGCTCTTGAACGCAGTTTAGAATGTGCTGATCGCGTTCATTTTCAATTGTGAATTTGGCATTAAGTGTCCTTTTGTTTTGTATTTATTTGTATAGTTAGTCATTTCATTTAATTTTGTATCTAGTGTAAATAGTTAGTTGTGTAATAAAGTACATAAAGTTTCTGTCAAATTCTAACTAAGCTTTATCACAGTTAATTACTGTAGTATTTACTTACTACTTGTTCACTAAATAATATACATATATAAAAGTTTATTAGGAACAATTTACGCATAATTTAACAAAAGACACAAAGATAGCTGCAAAAGTATAATACTGTAGCTATCAACGCCGAACACAAAATACATGGAAAACATATTATGTTCCAGAAATTATTGTTGTACAAGAATGTATTATACCTATTCTATTTTTTATTTTTTCCTATCTAGATGTTAAAAAAAGCTCTTTTGGTGAGTAAGCTTAGGTTCGCACGGATGTGATTTTATAGTGGCGATTTTTTTTTGACGCGCTGGGATACGCGCTTTATTCGATTCTCAATACTACCTGTTTTGTTAACTAGCATATAAGTCAAGTGTACCTACAGATGATACTGTTTAATGTTAACATTGTTATTTCATTTGATTAAATAAATTATAAATTATAAAATTATAAATGCTCGTCTCATGACAGTTGAAAATACAGTGTACGAAAAAAAATCGCCGCGATAAAAACACGTCCAACAAACCGATTAAACAAACTAATGACTCTTTCCTGCATCGTGTATTATAAATATTATAATTAAACAAAAACGCTTTCTATTATTGGTATTGACGCATCGACTCCATCCTTCTATTGTTAACATTATTGAACGCACAACATCCTCACAAGGTGTGAGTCAGGATTACCATAATTTCGCTGGATAATATCAGGACGTAGGACTTTTGTTTGCTTTGGATTGTCTTTGAATAATGTTTGCAGTTGAATATCCAAGGAGGCGGAAATGCAAGAACAGTACCAGGATCAATCGGTCAGCTTGCTTTGGAAACTGCATCTTGTACTGTAAAATAAATGTGACTTTTAAGCTATTGCATAGCTTCTATCGCGGGCCTTGAGCGTGGAGACCTAATCCAGAAATTTCGTAACGATAATACTACCTAAGAAAAGAGTGTTTTGTATTGAAAATTATGTTTAACTGCTTGACAACAAAGTTCAAATTTACTTAAACGAATGATACGAGAGTGTTGTATTGAAAATTATGTTTTACTGTTTGACAACAAAGTTCAAATTTACTTAGACGAATGATACGAGAGTGTTGTATTGAAAATTATGTTTAACTGTTTGACAATACAGTTCAAATTTACTTAGACGAATGATCCTTGACTATTAATAGTTAAATTAAAACCTTTTTATTAGTTTGATGTTCCCATTACGTTGTGTCAAGTTTTAAAAACTATAAAAATGTGAATAACAGTTCCTGTCAATGTCACCATTGCTGTTTCTTGTAGTCGGGTTAATATTTTACAATTGCGTAAGTTGATAAAAAATGCTATGCAATAGCTTCGCCGCGGTAGGCCCCGAGTGCCACAAGTCTTTTTTTTTTTTTACACATGTTTTTATGCTTACCTGGCATCGATCGCTAATTACCAGACGAAGTTGTCATCATAGCCTTGGATATTTTTGAAGTGAAAACTGCTTTAGGCGCGTTGAGCACTTTTTAGGTGAACAATAATCATGGAACTCGCGTCATCGTCACCGAAGGCTATATGAATCGAACGAAAGACATCAACGCGAGAATCAAAAAGTTACTTAGTTTTCACTTCTATCGGCAGTCCCCAAAGACTGCTCGATGTTTTTTTATCTCTTTTCAATTAAACTTTATATTTTCGTAAGTTTATTGAAACATTGCGACAATAATCTTTGACACAAATAATACAATATATTTCGATATAATTTTTGTTTTATAGTAGCAACTATCGGAAAACATAACACTTTCGCCAAGTCCCATCATAATTCCATCCTGGCAACCCTACTAAGCGTGACTTGCTACCTTCCGCACGATAATTCTCGCTTCCTGCGGTCACTGCCAGTCATCGTATGGGTGAAATGATTAGAAATTAGTGCCTATTAGTAACCTTTTCTGATATTAATGCAGTTAGATTTATTTCAGTGAGGGTTACTTTAATTGCTCTGTTGCGGGCGTCGACCTGTGTCTCAAAAGATGGTTGAGCTATTTTTATGTTAAGTAAATACTTATCTTTTCTTAGAAAGTTTGGAAAATAAATTGTTTATTTATTTTAAAAAATAACTTGCTTTTGCCCGAGGTTTCGCCCGCTTGGATGTCGGAAAATATCCCACTGGGACGTACTACCAAGATTAAAATTACCTATGTGTTAGTCCAGGTTAAAAGCTATCTGTGTGCCAAATTTCGTCGAAATCCGTTCCGCCGTTTTTGCGCAAATCCAGAACATACATCCAGACAGACAGACAAACGGACAAAAATTCTAAAAACTATATTTTCGGTATCAGACTCGTTCCTACACCTGGTAGCAATTACTTTTAAATTTAAATATTCAATGTTACAGTTTTGACTTGGTAACTATTTTATTATACGTATGTATATGTAGAAGATATTAATGTATCTAATTTAATAGACACAATAAGACAAGCTTAAACAAGACCGCGACACAAAAAATCGCGTTGCCTTTCAAAAGGCCTGAAAATATCAACACACTACTTATCTATAGGTACTATCTGCGACGGTCAAAAGGTTACATTACATTTTCAGCTGAATTCGAAATGAACAGAGAGAAAACTTTTCATTTCAAATAGGCTTTGGCAGGCACTTACTTATGAATTTAGTAGCGAGAAAGAGATATTAAGAGACTGCTCAGACCAGATTTTCAAAGAACTAAAGTTGGTACTTCAATCTATTATATAGGCTTGTGAATTAAGCGAATACTTAGCAGCCATTATATTTAGTCAACAACGTGTACTTACGAACTTTTAAAATTTATTGTACGACTCATAATGCAAAGCATGAGAGAGTGCTTTGCGATCGAAAAAATTTGTTTTTACCTTTACCAATTTTATAATATTTAAAAATAATTTAATTGATTTTAATTTTAAATAAATTCCATTTGTTACCTATTTTACACCAAACTTTCAAAATTAGCGCTTATTACTAAGTAAGTTAGCTTATTTGTCTATTCATTGTATTATGCATGTGGTGTTTAACTATAAGTAACTGATGCACTGTTATTTAACTTAAAAATGTATAATGTGTTTGTATCAGTGTAATCAATTTTTGGTAAACCTACATAATAAAAGGAACCTAATAAAATCAATAAAAATAAATAAACCTACTTAATTTATATACCATTGTATAGATAATTTAATGGAGATTCATTCTATACTTTAAAAAATTGAAACGAAAAAAACATCAAAATAGTTTAAAAAAAAATCCCGTCAATCAAGTATGAAACCTGAAAACGTAGTTTGCGAAAAAAACAATTAATTGAGTCAATTTTAGCCATAGGAGAAACCCTATCGAAAATGGCTCTTTTATTCAAAGCATTTTAATTATAATTAAAAAACACTAATATAATGTTTATATATATTTCCAACTTTGACCCTCTTCCGTTGCCTAGCAACCAACAAAGCAAACCTAAACAGTCTTTGACCGTAAGTAAAGATTGCGAAGTGAGAAATTTTACCCATAGTGATGGGTAAAATTTTTGAATAAGCGATATGAGGCGTGCACTTTTGGATTTTACAAATATTTGATTTATGTTATGGAAACAAATGAGCCATAAGCAAGAAAACCTATATTTTTACTTTAATTTGACTTTTTAACCGCCCCAGAACCAAATTAAATTAAATTTATTTAAAACTTCAAATTCAACTTTTCCTTCAAAGCCAACATTACTAACGACGATCAGTGACCACTACTAATTGCCTAACTAATCACCCGGGGTATCTCGACTTGCGACACGGTGCACTGATCAATTAAACAGAATGCGAAGCTCGCTCGACTCACAACTCGATTACGTCGCATCCCAGCCGCGTTTTAGAAAGTAATTCGAGTAGACTTTCGCCACTACGTAACTGTGTTAGGGGTTGATTTCGGAATTTGAATTTTGTAGTGCATTTAAGTGTCGTAGTGTATAATTTATAATGGTAGCTTTGTATTTATGGAATGGTAGCCCAGTATTTATCTTGTGAATGTTGAAAGCGTCGTCTCCGGGGAATAACAGCAGCGATTCAAATCAAATATCAATAACAAATAACATCATGGATATTGGTTGTTCCATGGAAACCCATATACGTTTACACCAACATGAATTGTGATCAATCAAAGCAATCGACAGAAACAGGTACAGCTACGCTTGTCTGGGTTGGTCCGTGGATGGATGACCATCTTAACATACCGAGACTCCTCCGTGCCTCGGAAAGCACTTTAAGCCGTTGGTCATTCATGGATCTTTGACAGTCGTTACGGGTCGTGAGAAGCCCGAAAGTCTGACAACTGGGTTGTGGAGGTCAGATAGGCAGTCGCTCCATGTAAAATACTGGTATTCAGCTGCATCCGGTTAGACTGGAAGCCGATGCCAACATAATTGGGAAAAGGATAGGCAGATTGATTTATCAATCAAAACAATATACAGAGTGTAGTATCCGATACAAAAACGAAAACAATAAAAATATAGGTACGCGAAAGCAATTCATGAACGATTTTTACTTTGTCATACTCGGTTTATAACAGTAGCGGGAATTTCTCACCGCTGCACGTATCCCGCACGTAGTCTCCCACTATAATTTACATTTCCCTCCAAGAAATACAAACAAACAAGATAACAGAATAAAAACAAAAATAGCACACAAAGAGGAATAGAAAGAGACGAATTTATCGAGCCATTACGACCACGACTGGCGGCATTCATGTGTCATAGTAGGAAATAACAATACAGATGCATGCTCGAAATAGTAACGAAATTGAACTGTCTGACTTGTTATTTGATTCGCCACTTAGCTGGTTATTGTCTAAATGTTCTGGATTTTATCACTTAGAAGGTTTTCAGCACGCGTAGTATGAACACCAAAAAAAAGATAAATTATTCAAGGAAATGCTGCGCGTGCATGTGAAATTGACAGCCAAATAGGAACAGCAATTTCATTGAATAATTTTTGCGACGTATACTTACCTCAGACCAAAATAAAAAACCAAAACAACGCTGTCAACAGTGACGCGAGGCCGGTAAACATGTGTGCACTTAGTGAGGTGTAGTTTGATTGTAAATGGTTGTAACTGTGTGCGTGTGAGCGTGTATGCAGAGAGTCAGGTGTAGTTTTGCTTCATGCTTCATCACTGTATAGTTCGCAGCGCTATGTCTTGGTTTTTTGTTTGGTCTGAGATACTTGCTTAATTAGGGACCAAGATTTAATCATCAATTTAAAGTAATTCTCTTTTATCTCGTGTATTTCCGTTACCCTAGTAGGCCATGCCCTCGTTAAAGGGGAAGAAACGGAATTTAATAAAATAATTAATTATTACTTCCCATTGTCCCCGTTAATTTGTTTATATTTTAGTCCTGAAAACAAACCTATTCTTATGGCACAGGTACCCGGCAAAATTAATTAAGATAGGTACACGACACTTAATGTTCTCGTACCTTACCATCACTGCTTATGGAAAATCATGACCTTTATACCTCAGCCAAATGTAGCCCCGACCCTTCCCGGTGTTGACATCGATTTACTGCTCACTCTGTTAAGGCAACCAGCCTTAAAGATAAGTAGATAAATAACCTCCAAGTACCCGTTAATGTCTCGCAGATAAAAGGCGGCTCCAAGAACCACATTCTCTTAGAAGTTGTTTCCAAAGACAAGCCTGCTCCTGCAGAATAACCAATTTAATTCACATTTCTCCATATTTGGCCGCATTATAGCCGACCAGTCGACAATACTGCATTGTACCAGTAACTTAATCCGATAGGAGCAACTCGACCAATTCAGGACCTTTAACCACTAAAAATAAAGATCAAAGTTAACTGAAGGGTGGACTCGGCGGCGCCTACGCAAGAGTGTCGTATGAGTATTTTTAGCGTCGCCCAAGAAGTTTTATTTGATTGCTACACAACACATAGTTGTTGGGATTTGTGTTTCAAATAAGTCATGTTTAAAAATAACAATGCGATAAATTCCTGAATGGGAAAAGCTACGAATAAAGGTGAATGTATGAATCAATAAATAATGGTATCAGGGACTGACTGCGCCAGAAACGACACCACATTTTGCTTTACTAAGCGACCTCAAGTACCATAATCCAATAATAATTGTTTGGGTACCTCTAACTGTCACGAACGGCACCCCTAATCCTGTACTATATCGATTAATTTATCGATTCTGACACCTAAGTGTTTTAGGCCTTATCTCGATTTCAGGTCTAAGCTATACCGATTAGTCTTATCTTCGGGCTACTTGTACAATTCGCACTAATGTTTCGTCATAAATATGGTGATCGTGGAATATAATTTGCAATCATTTATCGATCAAATCGCAAATCTAGTTGAGAAACAATATTTTGTGTGAATGCGTTTATCATGGTTTTGCCGTCGCACGAATCATAAGATTAAACTCCTTTTACTTATATACTCCCGGGACACCCGGGTACATTATATACGTTTTCAAAGTAATGTAACGTCCTTCTGGAAAGTGGATGAGTTCTCTCCAGAACAACTAGATCAGTTTTATCCTCCAAAAAATCTCAGTTCAAGTCCCAATCCATTTTGTCTTCCGAAAATCCGTATGGCACTTTATTATTCCATGGGAAATAATCTCCACCTGGGTCGGTCACATCCGGCGGCGGGATTTTCCATTTCCACCCGGTGTGTGCCACTTCCGGGGGGGTAGTGGGGAACTTGTCCTTACAAGTTCTCCTATTCTTGTGATTCTATGCTCACGTTAGCAATCAGTCGGCATTGTCCGGCTACGTTCGGTAATTTTCGTCGCATGCATTTCGGGATGAGCAGTGAGCGAGCACTCGTTTTTGTGTTTTGGGTAGGGATGGTCTGTGTGGCAATGCGATTATGGATTGGGCTGTAACGTAGGAATAATGCATGTTCATTACATGTACTTTCTTTTTTCGCTGTACGAATAAATGCTACTTGGTCTGTATAGAACAAACATATAAAGTCAAGCCATCTATTTGTGACATCCACCAACCCGCACTGGGCCCGAGTGGTGGATTACGGCCCACTCCCTCTCACAGAGAGGAGGCCTGTGTCCCAGCAGTGGGAACATTGATAGGCTGATGATGATGATGATCTATTTAGGACCTAAATGTGGTTCTCAAGGTTGTCTGGACCGTGACCCACCTAACAAAAACCTTCAAAAAACCAGGCCTCATCTATTCACTGCCATGGAGAAAAAAAGGGCAATAACTACCTATATGAATGAAGGAATGTTCAAATAAGAAAAATAAACATTCAGTTACAATCGAACATTTGAATACTTAAATACAAATGCTATTTCAATGAGAAGGATGTATTCTGATTTTTTTTGCCATTAAGTATAGCTTTAGCATCAACTTCTGTTTTATATTCTTCATCCTCTACTTTTGACCGTAATGAGTTTGATGCGTCCAATTTATTTAATTTGAATAATTAGTCTTAGCTGAAAAAAACGTTTTCAAGGCCCACCCAATATTCGCGATAAAAATAGAATGATCGTAACCAATTATACTGTTTATAACTGCTATTGAGATCTGTGAACTATTTAAATCGCATTTAGAATGCACTTTAAATCTGCAGAACCTGTGCCACTACTTTCAAACTTAAGTTTTGCTTATTTCTTAATAGAGCAAAATAAAATGATAACGTTATTAGACGCTCGCTGTGTTCTAGCTAAATACAAAGGACTTTCTCGGAATCTGGATCTAAAAACGACTGCAGTATTATGAACTCCAGTTGTTAACACAAGAATTCCCACCGTTGGGCTATTCTCGGAACATCATAAAAGAAAGAATCCCTGGCAAGTGTTCCGAAACATATTTTTCTTTAGAAAAAAAGAAACGAACGTTAAAAAGGCGGGAGAAAACTAGCAAATAAGCCGGCTGGCTTCCGGAGACGTAAATATAAAAATAAATGAAAAATATATTATATAAACATTTTCGGGGGCGTTAAATTTGCATTTTAATGGAGATCCACGCGTAGGTAACAAGTTTAACTAATAGCCGTGAAATGAGGGGAGGCGGAATGGGCGGCCGGGGCACAGTGGTGCCTTTGTTCAGCGCCGGGCCAAAAATGTCATAAATTCAAAAAGGTTTACTGTCTTTGTCTTATGAGTTCACTGTTTATGAGTGTAAAGAAAACCTGTGTGGACATTCTTTATCCTTTATGAGCATACTTTGTTCGTAATGAGTATCTTTGTTAGCAAAGTAATCCCATCGAATTTAATTTATGGTCGGGAATTCATTGACTGTTGGTAAATGGTGTCTTTTTTCGTAACGTTTATTTAATTAACTCCTCAAGTACTCCTACAGCAACGCAGAACAGGACGACCTCTGGTGCGAACTGACAGCTGTCAGTCAAGAGTACGGAGGTCTGACCAGAAACGGCACCGTGCAGGAAGTCATGGATATCTGGATCACGCAAACTGGGTACTCAATACTGACCGTTGTCAGGGACTTTGAGGACAAGTCGCTTACTAATACAACATAGGTGAGCAAATCACAACGGCTGTATCCCGATATATTATGAGCTATTCTTGTATAATATATAATTCAGATTGTATGTATATACACACATCAAAAGTGTCTAGGGATCAAGCATTTTTATGCGGATTTCTTGAGATTGAGATGTGGCTTTGTAATAAATTTATGATTTTATAAATTTATATGGATCCTTTTTGGTGCATTTCATAATTTGAATCAGGAACTGTGAATCAAATTCGAGTAAAAGATGAAAATCAGCTGTCAATATTTTCCCTATAAAAACATACAACGCATTGAAGACATTATTAGTGCTACTGTTTCCCTACTACTGATTAAAACCAACGTTATTATGGAGCAGCGACGTCATTTAAGCAGGGAAGAAATGCTCAGAGCCGTGGGAATGATAGAAGCTGGTTCCCGGCAACGTACTGTGGCTTTAGCTCTGAATACAAGTCAGAGTGTTATCAGTCGACTTTGGACACGTTACCGAAGCACTGGTACCGTGGCTGAGCGCCATGGAGGACGGTATCGCTGCACCACACGGAGACAAGACCGATACATTCAAATCTTAGCTCGAAGAGCTCCAACAATAACCGCCATGATGTTAGCCGTGAGGCTTCATCACTCTTCAGGGAACTTAATTAGCGACCAAACAGTCAGAAACCGCTTGCATGAAGTGAACCTTCATTCCCGAAGACCGCTACGGGTACCACCTATAGCAATGCACAATCGTAGGATTCGATATCAATGGGCTCTTGAACACAGAAATTGGGCAGAAGAACAATGGCGTTTCGTGTGCTTTTCTGATGAGTCTCGTTTTGGTATGAGACCGGATACAAGACGTATACGACACTGGAGAACCCCTGGACGCCAACAGCGATTAAAATCCTGCCAGGAAGTCCATCCTTATAGTGGTGGAACCATCATGGTATGGGCGGGTATTTGGATCGGCGGAAGAACTGAGTTGATTTGGATCAGAGGCAACCTCAACGCTCAAATTTATGCTGAGACGATTGTATCAGACGTCATCGTTCCTCTACAAGTGCAAATCGGTCCCTTATTTCAGTTAATGCATGATAATGCACGACCGCACACCGCAAGAGTTGTAAGACAGACTCTCGCCGCAGCTAACATCAATGTCCTGCCCTGGCCTGCTCAGTCGCCAGACTTGAACCCGATTGAGCATGCATGGGATATGCTACAGAGAAGAGCTCTGCCGAATATGGAGGGTATCCAGTCGCAAGAAGACCTTTTTTTGTTGTTGCAACGAACATGGGCGGCCATTCCACAGCGTGATTTGGATGAACTCATTTTGAGTATGCCAAACCGATGTTCTTGTGTTGTTAGTGTTCGCGGTAGAAACACGGATTATTAATTGTTTAAGTTACCCAATAAAATTTTAAAGAAAACTGTTATTTCAGTCTTTTTTTCGAACTTTAATGTTAGTGGTTCAAATGTCAAAAATCCCTTTATTAGGAAAATGGCAAATTTCTTTATTAATGCAAAGGTGACTTGGTTTATCGTTACTGTGACAAACGAAAACACTTTATTTGATGAATCCTTAAAGAAAATTTTAATTAATATCAATCAGGAGAAAAGTTATTGCAAAAATATATGTTGATCCCTAGACACTTTTGATGTGTGTATATACAATCTGAATCTCGGAAACGGTTCAGACGATTTTGATGAAAGTTGCAAAAATCGATCTAGCTAGGTCGCATATCTGGGAAAAATCGTTTTCTTTATTTTCACAGAACACAAATATATATAAAAGGTACCCCGTTTTATACAGTTATTGCTTAAAAAACAACAACAGCCTACTCTTCTTTCTATAATATTAAATAATAACTATCCTTAAACTAGCTTAAAAAACACAAAACCCACTCCCGCAAACCAAATAGGTAGCCTAATCCTGCAACCACAACAGCGCAACGGGTCAAGTTTCTTTTCAACGTAATTTTCCTTCATATCCTACGAAATACAAAACATTGTTGGAGTACAGTTGGTATGGAGGACAGTGGTACACTGGTAATCCAGGCTGAACAATCGGCCACCGCTCGCTCCGCGGAATATGCTACTAAATAAGATGCGAGAGAGAGCGCTCTCTTCATGTGTCAAAGACTAAGTTGGTGGACAGGACAACGGTGAGCAGATTTGTTTTATGCCTACATTGGTTTGAGCTTTGTGAAGACAGACCCTTGTACCTACTAACCTATTAAAATCATACCAGCTCTTTCAATTGATTACTAGGTTTTGCCCGCAGCTTCGTCCACGTGTAGATCGGAAAATGTCCCAAGGTAACGTAATGCCAGGATATAGAGTATCCTACGTCCTATCAAGGTCTACCTGTGTTTTTCATCAAAATCCGTTCAGCCGTAAAGTTTTATGATCCATAGCTTATTTTAGCCTTTATTTTTGCTATGCGTCCATTAATGCGTTGCGGATTATTCATACTGTGATATTTTTGTTGTTATTTTAATTATACCGCTAAATATTCCGCTTGTAAACTTCAATATTTGATTAATACCGGTAATTGACACCGAATCAGATTTACATACTAAATTATAACTTCCTTTCGCAAGATAAACAGGATACATCATGTAGGTATAACCATGAAATCATAAAACACCATGTAGAGCCATTTTTTTATTTAACCGGTATCATAATTATAATTCTTTAACAGACTCATCCATATCTTCACAAAATTACATGAACTAAAATGACCTGTCAGCAAAATTACAAACAATAATTATTATGTTAATTATAAACATGACAAAGTTTATAATTCCAGACTTCTTTCAATCATTATTTGTGCCATTTGAACGAATATAGGCAGGCTTAATTTAGCTTTACCGAAATAATCTATAATAATAATTTCGTCAAGGGGTACGGTAGACTCGATCGAAACCTTACCTGAATAATAAAACATAAAAAAATAAAGATTTCGAGTCGACAACATATATCCGCAAAATTCGGATTGTCGAGTATTTTGTTAAATTCAAATGGTACTGACAGACAAATCGCAGTCGCCATATTGAAACGTCACTGACACCGGATGACATGCAATGCGTTCCGAGTTACACTGTAATCGATTTGAGCGCGCTAAAAGCCGTTCCGAAAAAGTGTGAGCGCGATAACGATGTTCCGTGAATCGTCATCGATGACGTCATGACATGCGCCATCTTGCGATAACGCCGAGTCGCCGACCATACCTTTTACTAATATCACCGTAAGCGCTGTCAAAATTGACAGTTGTGGCACGTTTTTGTTTTGAGTCGCATCATAATAAAATTATCTTTAGACTAACGTGGCATATTCGAAATTGTGCTTCTGGCTATCGTTCGTCACCACTAACCCAAGAATAAGAAGAAAGTGAAAGATACACAAAGAAATATGAAATGAAATTTTTGACATGTCTTATTCGGAACGGCAATTATTGATGTCAGCGCTGTGAGTGATTATGTTCTAATTCGGAAAGCGGCCATGAGTAGTTAATAAACATACTAGAGCGCCACTAAACGCGCTACGTCGCGCCATTAATTATAAACAAAGTGTCCATTACAAAGAATTGTGACAATTTTTCATTCGTTTCGCAAAGGTATTGTTTTGGATGCTTTTTTATAAGATATATTCTGTCTTATGTGTTTTTTCATAAAACCTAAGATTGGCCGATTGCCATAACATAACCATAGAAAAAAGAATACTAGGCCATAACCTTAAAAGTTGAAGTTGTTTTCGTAATAAAATTATAATGTACATTTTTCAGTATTCATTTAGTTTTGCTTAGTATATCTGAAAAGCTCCGACCAATTCCTCTCGGCGCGCCGCCGCCGACAATTTTTTGGTCGGCGCCCACGCCCACTTCTTATTATGCACATTTCACCCGAGCGAAGCCGGGTTTTCATCTAGTAACATAATAATGCGTGCGTAATAGTGAAAGATTTAATCAATACCACCACCCTAATAAAGTCTTTCATGCAATAACAATTATGCCTTGTTAAATAGTGCCAAACATTACACAAGCATAAACATTTAATTTCAAAGTGACGAAGCGTTACAAGTCAGCGAGTCATTCTGTCCTTAATTCAAAACCATCCATCAAAGCTCTGTCAGCTCTGTTCCAATAATCTACGGCTCGTCGCCACATAAAGCTGTCCCAGCGTTATCTTGGCATATTGCATACCGTGCGGACGCATATGATAAGTGCATAACCCGAACGTTTGTTGGAAAAACACACTTTCATCGCGGAAAGCGCCCCGAGACGAACTTGTTTTTCCACTAGATGTTTGTGTTTACATTGCTTGGGTGAATTTGTCTTGTGAGGAATGTGGGATGTAATATAGGGAATATGTTAGTTGTTATGGATTTTATATTGACGTTTTCAGTTATGGTTTTGGGAAATATTTAAGGAGGTTAAGAACTTAGCGCTTTTTCTGACGAACTGATATTATTCAAGGCGATTACCCTGCACCGGGACATTATGTAGTATTCATACTAGATATATAGATTCGATTGGTATTGCGTAGTTACAGCCTTGTTGACCAACAGGTTAAGCTATGCTTGCCGGGGTTGGTCCGTGGATGGGTCACCATCTTTACATACCGAGACTCCTCCGTGCCTCGGAAAGTACGTTAGGCCGTTGGTCCCGGCTGTCATTCGTGGATCTTTAACAGTCGTTACGTGAAGTCAGAAGCCCGAAAGTCTGACAACCAGTCTTAACAAGGGGTATCGTATTACCCAGTTACTGGGTTGTGGAGGTCAGATAGGCAGTCACTCCATGTAAAATACTAGTATTCAGCTGCATCCGGCTAGACTGGAAGCCGACCCCAATATAGTTGGGAAAAGGCTAGGCGGATTGATTGTGGTTGCCGCCTTGTTGACTAGTCATAGTAAAAGTTTCAAAACGGGCCATCATAACGTCCTTACTGCAATCAAATAGCGAGGGAAGCAGGAAAGCACTGTTGCTATAAAGTGACTATATCTGCACTTGCGCCCTTTTAATAAAACTAGCACCATCCATACTCCCCATAAAACAAAACTACACTCAATAACCAAATCAATTCAAGTTTACACTTTACATAATCATCGTACCAGCGATAAATTCTCTTAATCTTAAACACGGCGCATAAACAAGACAAGTCGTGAGTCACGTGACCTCGCCAGCCCGCCACAAAAGCTAATTGTATATGTGCGTTTAAGAAATTCGCAAATAAATAAGTGTCCCCACCCACTCAAAGTCCGTGTGGTCAGAATGAAACACTCTCTGTGCTTTATTGAAGTTATTGTGGTCCAGTAATGGAGCTATGAGATAGTCTTTTGTCATTGTGTGGAGATGAAGAACCTGGTATAAGAAGATGGTTGATCTCAACAAGGAATCATCTGCCTAACGTTTTTCCAACTATGTTGGGGTCGGTTTTTAGTCTAACCGGATGCAGCCCAAGCTCCACTAACAAGGAACTAATTATATGCCTCCGTTTCTTTCAGCGTGGGTGTCGTAAAGTGTAAACTCGAATTGATTTGCCTTTAGATGTATTTGAATTGTCTGACCATACCTGGATAATGCACTTGAGTGAGGAAGTGCATATTCCAGGTATGGCCCAGCTTTTTGCAGACGTTACCAAACCCCCTTACCACGTATTCCCTATACATGAACCCCTTGCATGTAAATTTAGCGAGACGACAAGCCAGACGTGCTATGATTTGATCACCAATAATTTGATGATGGTATGCAGCTATGCTAGCACCTCTGCCTAGACTTTCGGGCAATATAGACAGACGTGAAATTATGTCATTTGTGTCTCAATTTTCAAATTGTGTGATCATCAAGTCAGTCTTTTTTTTTCAGTAAATGCGGTACCTACCAATACCCCTCCGCCAAGTCGAGCAAAACAAACACAGAGACACAGCCGTACCATCTTTTCTCGAAGCCATTCAGGACATTTTCAACCCCTGTAACTTAGTTGTGGATAAACCTAAAAGCCTGAATGTTCAGTGACCAAGAGCCCCAAGAGGGCACTGAAAATTTAGGATTCAGTGCAATCGCACCCGGCAATAGAATCTACATTCTACATACAACAAAATCTACCTAATAGCACTGCGCCATATTTAATTAGGACTATTTAAAATCGTAGATTATTATTATGTGATTATGTTATCGTGCGATGGCCAAGTCATTATATTTACTAAAGAAATAAAGATGATAAATAGATAGGCACTGAATAAATTAACAAACTTGATTTTATATTCGATCTCACATCACAAATGGAACTACCTACTTTGCGAGACTTGCATTTTTTTAACATGCTATGTTTTTGATGGAATTATACTAACTATTAATACGACTACTTGACTTACTGATTAAATATTAAGAGTGGTGATTAATACAATATTTCTGAAAAAAAACTGGTCTATGTAATAGCGGTTGATTGAAATATATTCCACGTTCACATTTTCGAAATAAGAATCGTAAAGCTATGTTTCATTTAAAGAACCATTTTATTATAGTTTAATACAACTTCCTGGTTATAAAAGTTCTACAGCATTTAGCGGAGTCATGCCAATGCGTGCCTGCATACATTAAAGGTAACTAATAGGTATTTTAATATTGCACTAAGTTGAAACCGGTAGGTACCGTTACCTCAGTTTGCCGTTGAAAATACTTAATTATGAAAACGTTTTTATTTTTACATCTCTTTTAAGTTTACTTTCAAGCAAATAGGTAAGTAGGTTTAGTTATCATTAAATTGTGTTTAGAATTAGTTTCGTCATGCAGTCTTTGAATTGATAATAACTGACTTTGCAAAGCTTAGTTGTTACTCAGTACCTATAATTAATTACAGTTGTAAAATTAATCGCCACTCGTTATATTAAAACTAAAGATAAAAATTTAATGATGCGTAATAAGACTGGTTCTAATAACACAGAAAATAGCTTAGCTTCTCAACAGTTTCGCTTCAGCTACACCACCGCAGTTTTAAGCACTGACAATTTATTGCGCACGCAATTACAACATGGCGGACAAAAATTGCTGCGCGCACGCGCGACAAAAGGCTGTCAACCGGCGCTTGCGCTCCGGTGACATATTTACGATTTTCTTGTTTTATTTAATTAGATATGCCATGTCTGTTTAAATGGAGTTTCCTTTTATAAAGGAGGGGACAATTGTTTATAGTTTTCAATTTAGCTCATTCCATTATCAGCTAAGATAAAATATTTCGCAAAAAAACTGTCAGTGGAATTCTGTTCGATTACTATAATTTATCCTTCACTGAAGCCGTAGACAGCAGTAATTTACACTTACCTGCTAATGTGTTCAGATTCTTATCTGAACAGGAATAAAGAACCTTAATCACACTTCAAAACCCACAATTCATGCTACAGCTTACACTTGCAGCATGTTCCTCCTTTCACCAACAACAGAGAAACATCAACATTTCCCGCAATCGAAATCAAAGCGGGGTTCCACGAAGTAGAGGCTTTGAATAAGACAATACACCTAGTATTTTATTGCATATTATTACCCGTAATACTCATAAACCGTGTATTGGTCGTTATCTGCGCGCGAGTCACGAAACAAGACAGATTGTTGGTAGGAGATGATCTAGCACTCTTGGACGGGAACAATGTTGCCAGCTTGATATCTCTAGGATTTATATGATGCGATTCTCCGTAATATTCAAATAGGAGTTTATAGTTTTATGTGCTTATTTTAGTATTCAGTTTATGTTCAGTGATGCTCATTAAAATAAATGGTTTAGACATTTCGTTTATTGAGTAATCAGTCAAGTCTACTTTATCAAAACTCTAGATTCTAGTAGCTACAAAAATTGCCACCGGGTTCTGAAATATTGTTTTGTAAAGTATTCTATACATATAATAAAATTGTAGAAAAGTGGTGTCTGTACAATGGAAATATATGAAAAAAAAATAGCAGGGGTTGTTATTATATCGATGCTGAACCCGAGATTGTAATTAAATTTTTTTTTGTCTGTTTGTCTGTTTGTCTGTTTGTCTGTTTGTCGGTTTGTCTGTTTGTCTGTGTGTTTGTGCACGCTAATATCAGAAACGGCTTATTCGATTTAGATGCGGTTTTCACTAATATATTGTAGTAAGCTTCACTTAACATTTACAGCCTTATTTATAAAAATCTCGCTAATCACTGATTAGCGACTGCTTAGCTAAGCAATTGGTTAGCTCTTAATGAATGCTTAAATTTTCTTTATTTATAAACGCTAATTAGCAAGTGATTAGTTGCGTAACGGAATAGAGGTGAAATTATGCCTTCGGCACAGGTTATAATCAAATTAGTCGACTAAAAAACAGAATTTTAAGAATAAAGTTGTCAATACCACGATTTTTGTATCTGTCGTGACTTTGACAGACAAAAGTCAACAATTTCATTGGAAAATATGAATTAGAATAAAATCATTTAAGTTTATTTCATTGTGTTTGCGATGTTAGCAATGAAAATAATAAGCTCCAATAAATTGGAGTAAACAGGAAAAGGTATTTATCTCTGAACTTATATCTACTTACTTAAACCAATGTAGTCTGACCAAATAAATGTTAAAGCAGAAGATATGTATTTTCATGTCCTATATGCTTGATAATACGATTACACTGTTTTAGAAATGTTTGCAGATACTTGTGTCTGCTTTATATTTCTTCCTATTGCTTTTGCACCAGGGTTTCAGTATCTTTTAAAACAGTTCTTATACTTATTTACAGGTTCAAGTTTAACTGCTGCTATGAAACCCACTAGCGCCTAGCACAATACTATTCAACCTCGTAAAGATGAGGGAGGACCATGCTACATGTAAAAGATGAGGACTACGAGTGGCATGAGAAAAGAAAGGCACCCATGTCTTTTGAGAAAGAATATTGGAAATCAAAAATAATGAATTCATAACAAAAATGTAGCTTTATTATGTATCAAAATAAATTGTTTTCTATAAAATTCTCTTCTTATTTATGTGCGACTGCCACAACGTGGCTTTTCTTTAGTTATGGGCCTTAGAGCTAGCGCCATAAGATGAGGGGCACATGGGAAAACACATTGGTTCACAATCACTATCTCCG
Organism: Conistra vaccinii; assembly: GCA_948150665.1. NCBI lineage: Eukaryota > Metazoa > Arthropoda > Insecta > Lepidoptera > Noctuidae > Conistra > Conistra vaccinii. The sequence continues at coordinate 5,497,637 of OX411324.1, forward strand.
ATGAGCCTCACGAACTCATTCTCCTCAAACCACCACCTGAGCACCTACTGAGCCTCCTCTCCTCCTGATTGAGCTTTCCCTATAAATCCTTGTATCATGTGTACTTCGAAAGAGGAATATTATCCAATAGGTAATCATTAGACTCGTAGCGTTTGTAGGTCTTCCTCCGTCTACTTCGCGCCGGTATTTCAAAATTATTTAATTCTTGTAAGTAGATCATTCTGAATTCCCGTAAAAGATTGTCGAAATCCATATTTACTAAGGCACAACTCGATATTAGGAACAAAATAACCTCGAAGCACACAATAATCCCATTGGATCGATCAGCTGATTCAAATAAAATCCGTCATCTTGCCTCTTAGCATCCTCTTAGCAGTGGACCGGTGGTGTTTAATTTTGACAGCTACTAATCAATTGCTTAGCGACCTCTTAGCGCTAAATAGCGTTTATGAATGAGAATTTTGCTAATCAATCGCTTAGTAATTGATTAAAATTTAAGAGGCGTTTATAAATAAGACTGCTAGTGTTTATTTCATGTCAATCGGTTCATAAATAAAAAAGTTATGTCAATTTAAAGAACCACATCGAACATTTGTTATAGGTTAGGCATTTCTTTCCTTGATTTTCGGTATACTTATCTTAATTTTTATTTAGGGTTTGTATATAAATATTATAAGTATTTGGTATAGGTTAGGCATTTCTTTTCTTGATTTTCTTTATTAAGTATAAGTTTATTAGCTCAGGTTAGTAATTAATTTTTCTAGCAATTCTTTTGTTTTATAAAGTTAGTACGTTTGGTTTACACGTCTTAACACTTATTACTTAAACTGTGACAATTTTAGACTGTATATAATAATCTGTAAATATTTATAATTTAATTGTTTACGATAGTACGTGTTTATTAAATAACTGTGTGTTAAATAGTAAGTACTATTTTATTGTAAGAATGCCTCGAAGAAGATCCAACCTCTCCCAATGTAGCAGAAATACTAAAAGGATGAGATTAGTTCGATCACAGGAATCTGAGGAAGGTCGTGAGGCAAGGCTCTCTGCAACTCGGGAACATCAGGCTAGGTTTCGTGCTGCAGAAACTTCGACTCAGCGGGAATCTCGACTGAGTTCAAATCGTTCTCGAATGGTCGAGGTCGCGAAAAATTTTTTTCATACTAATGGGGTCAAGTCATGAAAAAGGTTGAAAAACACTGCCCTACATTAATCCTACTAATATTATAAATGCGAAAGTTTGTGAGGATGGATGGATGGATGGATGGATGGATGTTTGTTACTCTTTCACACAAAACTACTGAACGGATTTTGATGAAACTTTACAATAATGTAGCTTATACATTAGAATAACACATAGGCTACAATTTATAAAGGTTTTATGTGATTTGGCCATAATATAACGATAAGTATCAAGTAAGTCGGAAAAATTCCTGCCCTCTGAGATCTATCTTTGCGTGCGCTGCCTTTTTTTTTTTGGGCGGTTAGTCATCCAATGACTTCTCCCGCTCTGGGCGGAGCGGAAGGGCGTGTCAGACTCTTACTGACTAAAACCCACACGTGTTCCTTCGATCCTTGATATCTCTTTGAGGCGTGGAACACGATGCGCCGTCGACCCGGGCCTGGTCCTTATCGGACGGCGAGCTGCCCGTTGCTCTCCGTCCGCAGGCCCGCGCCTACGGTGGCCGGAAATCGGCTATCAATTCCCGACGCCCGGGACGTCTCCTACGGCGGCGGCGGCTAGGGCTGGTAGGGCGCGGCCTTTGCCACTCCCTCGCGCGCTCCACCTTCTCCTTCGCGAGCATTACTGCTTTGCAGAAGGAGGTGACGGCTTGCCATGCCCTCTCGCTCCGCACCATGGCCTGAACCAGGGCCGGACGCGAGAGGTCACCGCCGCCGATCGCCTCCACGAGGACACGGCGGTGGTCCACCCAAGCCGGGCAGACCTCCACCGTATGCTGCGTGCGCTGCCTAAACCGTTAGAGTTACATGAAGAAAATGTATTGTGGGATTGTTTGTCTTAAAGAGTTCTAAATAAAAGTCCGCGACAGCATATATCTACCTTTTATGTGGAAGCCTTTATAACCAAAATAGTGAGCAATAAATACAGTTAAATTGAATACTTTTTTTACATTGCATATTTTAGAGTATTTTGTTAATTCTTATCAAAATAAATACCTTCATCGCTTTTGGTATTTAATGTAGATAAAGTTTGTCTTTTACACTAAGTAATTTGGACAAATAGTTTAAAAGTTAGAACGATAAGAATGACCTGCGATATTGAGTCGACGGCGCACAAAACGAGGGTGGAGCGGGCCAGCCAGGGGATGACGCGCCAGAGCGCCAAGTAGAAGCTAATTATGTTCGAGAAATAACGTAAATAACGCAATTAATTGTTGAACTGTCAAAATGAAACCCATTGCTATTGTAAGTGCTACGCAATTACCCCGCTGATTTAGGACATGTTACACGTTCCTGTGGGATAATTTCCGACATCCACGCGGGCGAAGCCGCGGGCAGAAGCTAGTTATAAATAAATCTGAAAAGTTCAATTATTTTCGGTATTGACCAGTCACAACAATAAAAAAGTTAAAACAGTTTATTTATAATGTAATACAAAGCATTCTATATCCCCCTCAAAGTTTACGACGGCACTTGACGTAAAACAGATGGTTCCAACAAATATGTATGGTATAAAGTGGCAAAACAGACGTTTAGTCAGGGCGGATACACTGACACACACATTGAACCGACATTTTAGGGAGATTTTTTTCTCCATTGAGTGAATGAAATGAAAAGAGAATACCTACCTTCGCACAAGTTGCAAAGAGCGCCGGAACAGGATATTAAACATTTGTTTTACTAATCAGAATAACTAAAAAAAATATGTTCAAGTTTTTCCTAGCGGGTAGATAAAATTATGAAAAACTTAGTTTTTTTTCACTGGTGGCGTATTAACCTTGCTCTTCTTGCTGACTTAAACTTTTCGCAGGCATAGGTACCTACTCTACGCTGTTCTTTTATAGCATAAGAAAAAAAAGGTTGAACTAAATTAAATAACCTGCATCACAAAAAATAAAAACAACCCAATTTCTAACTAAAAGCTTTCTCAAAGGCTGAAACCTAAAAATAGAAGAGAAAAATCATAAATTTTGTTAACCTAGTCCTTTATACCGCCATACCACATCACCGCATACTCATATACCTTATAATATTCCGGAATAAATCATACTCAGCCTAATATTTTGGTAGTCGCGGTACAAAACAACCACAAGTTGGTCAATCCGAAGCAGAACTAGGTTCGTTTATTTACTTAGGAACCGTTTGGAAACCACATGTTGTGTTGTTTAAGAGCCAGCCAACTTTGTTTTAACGGACGAATTTGCGATGTCGTGTTGGCTTTAAAAATTACGGGGTTGGCGAATAGTTAGAAGAGGTGTATTAAACTCACATTTCGCCAGTTATGTTTTAAGTTCCAATCTAGACTCCCGGCTGCTGCAAGAGCTTGTTTAATGGAAAAACCTAATGACAAATTGGCTGACTCAAGGACTGGACCTAGGAGCCCATGCACAGCAGTTGTGGTTTCAACTACTACAAGACCAATTACTCAATCAATAAAAAAAGTTTTTTTTATAACTTTATAGTTATAACTAACTAAAATATTCGGATGATACCTGAAAGACTTGGTGTAGGTAAAATGAATCCATATTTTATTAAACATTTTCCTATAGCCATAATTTGTTTTATTTTAAAATACCTACTTCATTAATAACAAAGTTTTGCTGTAAATTAAATACAGTCCACAACACAACAAATAAAGCCAATTATTTACAATATTATTTCTGGTATTTGAATCCAATTTAAACAACCGCATAGTATTAATGCAACCATACATTAATTAGGTCGGTAAAAACGTATTATTTTTAAAGATCAAATAAATGAACAGGTATTATATCAGGTCAGTAATTCTGAATTAATTTGTCGAAAATATTTAATCGGCAAGCTCCTGTACTATAACTCGTTTCCCCACTGACTCACGTCATGTCAAGGTCGCAACGTCGATTGATGATAAGCAGATTAAATTCCCATGATTATACACTTACGTAATTATAAAATAAGACTTAATTTCATAGAAGGTAGAATCTATTTTGGGATAAAAAGGAGCATGTGCCAAATTTGCTGAGAATCAGGAAACCATGTTTAAAATAGCTGTTCATTATAGTATAATGTTTTTAATAGACTTTATTTTGACAGTATGAGAGTTGAGAGTTACATTTGACATTTCGCACGCTCATAAAGTTTTATAACTATCGGCGACTTATTTCTCAGTGTATGATAGTTTACGGGTTCATTGACATACCACCCAAGGGCCATAATATTTACATTACGGACTAGACTTCAATAATTGAAACGTTTTATGGGCCATCGATTTCTATAGTATATTGGAACATAGAAGTTGGAAATTCTGTGACATGGTCACAGTCTGGTCCATCATTAAATTTTTGATTATGATTTAGAACTCAGATGCCATTTATTGCAGTTCGATGACACTATGATAACCGATTTGATAGTATCTGCTTCCAATAGAAGGTCAGTCGTGGAATCATGGTAACTTAATTAGACTGCAGACAAAGCACTCATTGTATGGATTTGAATCTGGCTCAAAATGGCAAGGGTTGCTAGCTAAGCTAGGAGGCATCGCGAGCCGATTTCCGGCGCCGTAGATCATAGGCGCGGGGCTGGCGATCGGAGAGCAATGGGTAGCTCGCCGTCCGATAAGGACCAGGCCCGGGTCGACGGCACGTTGTGTTCCACGCGCGCCTCAAAGAGATGTCAGCACAACTGACGGGGTCCGCTAGGGCCGATGCCTGCCGGGGTTGCAGGAAGGTCCTAAGGGGAGACCGTGGCCCCCTGGCAACGTACAGGCAACTGAAGGAACACGGGTGGGTTTTAGTCAGTAAGAGTCTGACATGCCCTTCGGTCCGCCCAGAGTGGGAGAAGTTATTTGAAGATTTCCAACACAAAACAAATAAAAAGGGTGTTAACTAAGGTGTTCAGTTTTAACTTTTAACCAGGACCCAACGATCAAAATTTTAGAAAGTTTTGCACTTGAATCACAGGGTCACAGCCACCATTTCGCCGTTGCTGCCCAAAACCCAAAAAGTATTAAAAAACTTGAACCCTATTCTGTTCCGCTCGTTACAATTCTACGTCCGTAAGAAACATGTAACTGATACTCGTCAAATCGTGGCCGCTAGAGCGAGACACAGATATCTTGTTCTATTACCGTCTTCCCAAATTGTAATATGAGACCTGATGCTTTGTTTCTTTCTAGTTTGGGTCATAGATAGTTGTTTTGTGTACGCTGTACATCACTGGTTATCTGGATAGATTTTTTAATGCTTAAATGTAGCATGGTGATGCTTAAATGAGGCATGGTGAGGCTTAAATGTGGCATGGTGAGAAAAGTGGTAAAACTAGCTGCTGTAGTGTAAATTGGGAGTCCGGGAAAAGAGCAAAATTCTTTGGTTCGAAATCCTGACCGACTATAAAAGCCTCTTCAATATACTCGATAAAAATTTTTTGACAAATAAATTGAGGCCATCATCCAAATAACTTTATAAATAACGCGCAATGTATTGTCAACACCCAAAAAATCCCTCGCATACTGAACACAAAGGGATCGGTTTCAATATAATTGTATTTTGGAACAAAAAAATTGGGCTGACATGCATCAGCGATTTAGTATACCGATGTTATGCTGTCCGTCCGTTGTTGTATAAAATTGATTTTGACATTGTTTGTGGTTGCATTTGTTTGTTTACCCGACTTTACCTACATCGATGCCCCGCGGGCTTGTAGAATTTCGATAAAAGTCACCGGTATTTTTTTCTGGTGATAGATTATAATTTTGAGATGCCGAAATAAGCAGGTATCCTCGAGCTACTAAGTTGCTTATTGGGGCATCCCAAATAATATTAAAAACCCCAAATTATTTATGGTTTGTAAATAAAAATATATCTACCTAGCCTTTTCCCAATTATGTTGGGGTCGGTTTCCAGTCTAACTGGATGCAGTCATGCAGATGAATACCAGTATTTTACATGGAGCGACTGCCTATCTGACCTCTACAACCCAGTAACTGCATGGGTAAAACGATACCCCTTAGTAGTTGTGTACCCCTGGTTGTCAGACTTTCGGGCTTCTGACGACCCGTAACGACTGTCAAAGATCCACGAATGACACCCGGGACCTACGGTTTAACGTGCTTCCGAAACACGGAGGAGTCTCGGTAAAGATGGTCACCCATCCACGGACCAACCCCAGCAAGCGTAGCTTAATCTGATGGATCGACCTGTGCGGCTATTATTACTTAGTCACAATGTTTTGTAAATTTTAATACAATAAATAATAAATCAAAATAGTTAGATACCAAACTGTAGAAGAAGATATTAACCCTAACTGATCCGATGACGTGTTAAGGATGTTTTACACGGTAGTAAAAAGTCATTTACACAACAATCAAATTAAATAACCATAGAAACAGACATAAAAACCTCCAAAAACCCAGCATTTAAACCATTTATTGGTCAGCAAAAACATGAACCGAGTTCCCAGGGGTCATAAATAAGCGATCGGGCTCGACGTTGCCGCGTCTCATTTCGCCACATTTCAAAATTAGCGCGCGATACCGTGCCAATAAAACATGGCCGACCATCGCTCCAACATAAAACAGTCCTGGATTTATGTATGGTGTAAAATTTTATATTAGTCCGCTCCATCTATGAATTTGTGGATACTTTGTTCTGATTGCCTGGTACAGGAAATGTTTTTATGTTTACGGAGATATGGAAATACGAATGTATTTCATTTTCGAATCTCTAAAAGGTTTGACTATCCCTCTTTTCACAGAATTACTTAGGGCCTGTTTCACCACCTACGATTAAGTTCTCATTAACTTACTTGGCAGATAATTTCATACAAATAATTTGTATGAAATTATTATTAATTAAAAATGGAACAAAATTATTCTGTTCCATTTTTGTATTTATTCTATAAGTAGTGGCTATTCGAACATCGTGAAATAGGCTATAGTTAGGCTAGGCTTATAGTTGCAGCAAAAATACGGCAAATATATTAACATACTGACAGTTAACAGCTACGCCCAGCAAGAACGCATTTCAGTCAACCCGTACTCCTCATCCAATTCCGAATTTAAACGAGCAAATTCCGACGACAAATGTTTAGGGGTATGAGGAACAGGGTGTAAAGTTCACTCATCCTCTATTGAAAAGGGAGGATCCTCCAACCAGACGGGTGTTGTGTCTGGCGGGCAACTGCCCATATGTTGATTTCGGATAGTCTTATCTATGTTATTCGCTCAGTAAACTCTAACTGCGAGATGTAGGAATTGTGTGACGTCATGTCTTTTTGTTTCGTAGTTTTTGTATGTGGCGGTCTAACCGCTACATCACTCCCCTCCGGAGACCGGAGGTCGATAGTGGGCTGAGTCTTGGATCTTGCGATGCTTCACAGTGCCAGCTGTGGTTCCAGTGAGTCGGAACCGGGTGCCGCTCAGTTCACAGTGGGTCGGAACTGTCTGCAGTGATTGCGGCGATGGTGATTGTGGTTCCAGTGAGTCGGAACCGGGTGCCGCACAGTTCACGGTGGGTCGGAACTGTTTTGCGGTGATTGCGGCGATTGCGGTGATTGAGGTGATTGAGGTGATTGCGGTGATTGAGGTGATTGCGGTGATTGCGGTGATTCCCCAGTGAGTCGGGGTGATGTGGCTGGCGGGCAACTGCCCATATGTTGATTTCGGATAGTCTTATCTATGTTATTCGCTCAGTAAACTCTAACTGCGAGATGTAGGAATTGTGTGACGTCATGTCTTTTTGTTTCGTAGTTTTTGTATGTGGCGGTCTAACCGCTACAAATGCAACTCAAAAACGGCTACTCTTTCTCTTTCGCTCGCACAAATACGTAAATTAAACGTAACTACATGCAGAAGTTGACCATTTAGTAGCAGGTGGGTGCAAGTTTGTGAATGCACTATTGTAAATCCGCATCCGCATTGCAGCCTCCGTGAATACTTCTGGAACAGGACCGTCTGCTCACCGCAGCCGAATAATTTCCAAACGTGCTTTCACTGGCGCCGAATGTTGAACGTTTGTTGTAGATTTGTGGTTGTGCTGTATAAATATTAGACAAGTAGATCGTTACGGCTGTTCGTTGGTAGGTGAGGATTTTGGAGTATTGTTGCCATGACTTGCGTTCTTATAGCTCTGGATCTATATCAAATACCAAAAAAACTAAGGGCCTGTTTCACCACCCACGATTAAGTTCCTATTAACTTACTTGGCAGACAATTTCATACAAATTAAGTAAGTAGTGTAAGTAGTGGATATTCGGAGATCGTGAAATAGGCCCTAAGAGTAAAATAATAAAACTTAGAATGATTTTTTGTTTATTTTAGAATTGTTGGCCCGTTTATCAAAGAGTTTTAGAAAACTGTCTTGTTTTATCACGATTTACAACAGTCTTCTTTTATGCTCACAAAAAAATCTGTCACCAAAAGCTGTGTTCACACTTCATAAATAAACAAAAGTGTTGTCTCCAACTAATCTCCCAAAACAAATATTAGAGACAGCCTAAAACAGAATGTCGTCGTTACGAAAACTCAGGCGCGAGCAAAAATCTAGCGAATGACAATGAAATAAAATTTCAAGCGGCACCGCAGGAGGTAAGTTATAGCGTCAAATAGAAGCATTATGTGTACTCAACACGAGCTCGGATGTCGTTAACTGTAATGTAGTTTAAAGTACAATATTACTGTTTTGTAAGTCGGCTAAACTTCGCACTTGTTCTTAAAGTAAACTTGCCGTTATAAATATCGTGTGGCCACAAAGGTTTTGTATGGAAAACATGATATTTTTTGCTTCAGGGAAACGCGTTCAAGGAATGACTTTTTTAGCGCTGCTAAACCTTCAAAATCACTGGACATAAGGATTTTATTACTTCCCACTATCATTAGCTATTTCAATCAGAAAAAAGTACCTATACGGCTATTTCAAACTCACTACCTAAAAAAATGGGCATTCATAAAGTTCATTTCGTTCATTTAAGCACTAAACCAACACAATGTTGCTATTAATTACAAAGCTAGTAAAATTCTTGAAATGTATATGAAAACTATTTTCGGGGGATTCCGTGGAAACTATTGACGACATTAAAAAAGCTATTTCTCCTCATTTATTTGACATTCAATGTAAAAATAAAATAGGCATTATATTTCTCGGTTCTTAAACCGAAAGTGATGCCAAAAAAGGAAGCCATCAATTTTAAACACGTGGCTTCTCTTTCTGTTTCGAATGCTAGAAGGGGATAGAAGACAAGAAAACTAATGCGACGTCATAGATAATTAGCGTCAGTTAGTTTTAAGGCGAAGCATTTCGTTTCGAAATCTAAATTAGTTTTTACGTTTGGCAACAGCAAATTTTTACTAAATTGCCGTAAAATCAAAGCTTCCCATTTATTTATTTTCATTAATATTGAAGAAAAAAAAACTGGTATTGAATTAGCCTTCCAAGTAAATAAACAGCAACAGGGTTGATCTCCAATCAAAACCCATAAAAACTAACTGCTCTGAATTCTACAATCATAAATAAAATATTGCAGGGCCAACACAATTTTTTTGATTTCTTTTGGCAACATCAATTACAAGCAACACTCTTAGTTCAGAGTTCGTTAGTGTTCTTTTACTAATATAAATAAAACAAAAACTGATATAAGAACTTCCCCTTAAACAAAGGCCACTTCACACGGCAAGGAGACAAGGGGGACACGCATCGTTAGTCATGATCTTAACTTTTTTCTTCGGTTAAAATGCCTTTTAATTGAGCCCACATGTTTTCAATATCTGATAGATCGGAGATTTTCAGATTGGTTAATACACGCCCGCAGTTTTTTGTCGATGCTCAGTGAAAGGGACGAAAGATAAAAAAAATCTAAACACGGTGGGTAAATAAAAGATAAACCACAGAATGACTGATATAATGCGAATCAAGTTTTTGGTTTTTGATAACAGTAGCTGGTTACATTAAGTAGGTACTATTTGCTGAATTAAACTAATCTAGAAGTAATAAATGTAGACTTTAGCATTCCAAGAATCTGTCGACAGTAAATAAAATTAGTTTACTAATCATAAAAAATAACAAATAAACGTAAAAAGAGAAAAATCACAACACTAACAAACCAATTTCCCAAACAATTAACACGCTTTATATCAAACCCTTAAATGTGACGAAACATCCATATTCCATGGTTTTTATCATTTTTATCACAATTACCTTAATTTGACAGTATAGTCGTGTAATAAAATACGTCCGAAGCGACACGCGCCCAATAATTACCAACAAACCAGTAAAAAAATGGTTCAAAGAAAGATTTTATCACTAACCCACAACGATAAGTTAACTTTCACGTGATGAAAATCAAGTAAAAAGCAACCTTATGTCATTCAAATAAGGATATTAAATAAAACCTGGTGGCAAAGTATTTTGGTCGATAGCCCACACAGCAATTTACGAGAATCACCGAGTCACAGATAATTAAATAACAAAAAGAATCAAAAAGTAAAAGAGTGTTGATTTATTTAGGGTTCAAATCGGATCCCAGTAAAGTTTTACTTTGTAATCACTATGACTTTTGCAAAGGTTAAAACACAGACGGAAAAAAACACTCTGAATGTTGAGACAAATTAGCCTAAGTCAACTTAACAAGGTAAAAATGTTAGACTGGGCTAAATTTAAAGAACTTAAACGTGAGGTGATAAAGTTTGTATCTTCTCTCTGGATGATCAGCCCCGCAAGTCGCAACCATAAGAAAAGACAAAGAACATTCAGCAGGTTATGAAAAGAAGCTGGCTATAATACATTGATTTTAGTCGAAATGAATTAGCCGTGGTGTGCACAAAATGCAAGACAGAAAGAAAACACATAATATATTCTGCTCAAACAAAAATCATTGCAAATCAATCGCTGACAATCATGGCCTTTTGATTTCCTCGTACTTAATTTTTTTTTTCACGTTGCTATGTGTGTTAAGTTTTGTGATGTCTTGTGCGAGTCCCAATAAATATTTTTTATTTCTTACTTTTCTTTTTTCTAAACGTACATTAATAAAAATACATAAAAAAGACATTTACAAAGTAGCCATATCCATATTCAGGTAATAAAATTTTGACAATTGCTTGATGTCAAGGGGGACCAAAAAAACTATAACTTTCCGGAATAAATTGTTGAAATGATGGTGAAAACCGCATCAGTTGCGTAGTTTAGAAGAACAACGCGGCCACACAGACAAAAACGAAAAGCGACTTTAATTTATAATAGGTATAAATAGAGATATTATATATTTTTCTCCTACATAATATATTCTCCTACGTAAGTAAGTGTAATATAGCCAATGCATTGAGTTAAAAGCCGGGGCGCTATTGTTCCGATTCGATACGATGCCGGACAAACATTGAATATGTCGTTATTTGATATTCAATTATCGGAATGACTCAACATACGAGCTAATGGGATTTTAAATAAGTATTAATGTTTTAATATTAATAGGTACCTGTCTTTATGCCCATTTCCCCTCATGGGGTTGGTAGACGTGAAAATAGCTTTATGGCTAAGAGCGTTATCACACTGACGATTTGCCAGCGTGTTACTTGCGAGGTGATCTGTGAACGTGTTCTCCGCGGATGCAAAGCGAACTAACCGCGACTACGCGACATATACGCCGCATTTTCACAATACTGTACACTCGCTTGTCTTGCTCTCCTTTGTACACTCACGTAAATCGCTCTCGTTACGCTAACGCGGCGAACACGTGCGCATACGTGGCGTGCTCTTTAGACACACGCAGCGGGCGCGTTGAACAATCGCCTGGCTGATAACTTGCTTGATAATCGCCAGTGTGATAAGGCCCTTAAAAGCAATTAAAAGGTAGTTATCACAAATATTGGTATACTAACAATAAATCAAAGAGTATCTAATGATAAAGATCGTATAGAAACTATTATTTTTAAGCCCCAAGAAGATTATTATTAGTTCTATTAGCAATGAATGTTAGAACACTAAGTTAAATGGTTTCATTACACCAGCAAAGCTAACTTTCATTAAAAGAAAAACATTTTCTGTAGTTAAACAAAAACAAAACCCAGACAATATTATTCTCGTATCACTAAACCGTACAAATTCGAACAATTTTCTGAAAACATCAGACACTATTTTCGGGAACATCAAAACAAGAATCCATTTGCTACATTTAATCCAGTTGTAATCTCGCGCGGTATAAAACGACCTGAAATAACAATTGGAGAAGTATTTATATTGCCCAAAAAAGAACTAGTGGAATTTTAAGCTTGGAATGAGGGAGATGTTGTAACTGGGTCCTAAACGGTACGTCATTAGGTCTATACGACCGGCATTAGTCTTCAAACGTTCAGGAAATAGGCCGAGACGTGACCCCGAGGTGTAGGCTCCTTCGTTTCAAGTCGGGTGAACGAAGGAATTTGAGACGCCATCTATCCGTGACGCTAGATAAGTCTTTGGTAGTGGTATGATTGTTGGAAGGATAACGGATTAAAGGTGACTTTTGTGTAAAATATGTAGGTACTAGAAGCTACATAATATATTTTATAGTAGGATTGATGTCAATGAATGCTGTTTGAATTATTTGTGAAGCAGCTCTGTTTCAGTATTGAGCTTCAGAGTTAGTTAACATCCAATACGAGCACAAATGAACCTAGCTTTTGACGTTTCAGTGCCCATGTAGGTTTATGTGAAAAGATGTATTATGAATTTTGTTTTTTTTTTCGAAAAAATAACTTGGTGTCTCTCAAAATCTTATTTATTTAACACTTTAAGTTCACAAATGTACAGAGACGGACTTAATGCCATAGGCATCTTGTCAAGGTAAATGCACAAATCTTCTGAACATGTTGTTTTTTTTTCGTATTTATGAAGACTTTTCATTTCTACTGATGCAATAATATACTGGAGCAAATACCATAATATCTAGCGAACAATGCTTTTCTTATCTGAAAAGAAGCCTGATAAGTAATAATTATAACGAACAGCATTTAATTAAAAGAAAAAATAACGACGAAAGCTTACTTTAATTATCAAAGATTCTAGATAACTGAGTAATACGAGCGTGAAATACACTCAAATTAATTGATGACAGACAAAAAAGATAAAATACCAAACTGTAAATTCTGGTCTTACAGATACAGATGTAGTACCACGTAATAAAAGTCAGAAATTAATTTGTCCCGTGCTAACAAATACGTTTTAACGAATAAAGCTTAATTTGATTAATCTGTGGTAAGCACAATATAAATCTTGGGACAACTGTACGGGTACATGTGAGTAGAAAAATGTAAAGGATTTTGTAGTAAAAAGTTGCGCATATCGATCGAATGTAACCAGAGTTGACTTACAAAAAAACAGTGGGTGCCTGGCATAGTGTGATTTATGTTTCATTTTTAAAAGCCTGGGCACTTCAAGGGATATTTTCTTAGGAAAGTTTGTTTATACTTCATTACTTAACTGTCATACTTGTCTAGCTCTTTAGAGACCGCAAAATTATGTTTTTTTTTGTAAGTACTTATATTTCGTCAAAAGTTTCATAATGACTATGGACATACCTACACATACAAGGTCCCATTAAAATAGATGGACAAATTTTAACACAGCGTTCAGTACGTCGAACCAAGGATATACAAGCGAAAAAAAAGTGTTTTTATTTTGACCAAAAATAATAAACTGCATTGGGTAACCAACATTTTTGGTGTATTTTCTTTAGCTGATTTATTTTTCTTGTAAATAACTAATGCGTTTTTCTTATTTTTAAGCTATTGCATAGCTTCTATCGCGGGCCTTGAGCGTGGAGACCTAATCCTGAAATTCCGTAACGAAAATACCTAAGGAGAGTGTTTTGTATTGAAAATTATGTTTAACTGTTTGACAACAAAGTTCAAATTTACTTAGACGAATGATCCTTGACTATTAATAGTGTTAGAAAGTATTGTTTGTCGTGGCAACACCAAATAAACTATGGTTAATAGTAAACTATAGAAGTGTATGTTTTGTCTATGACCTTAAAATAAAATCTTCAATCTGTCATTAGCTCTCACAGAACACGTCGTTTTAATTTAAATACTCCCGTTATATTAGGTTATGGGCACAGCAACCCCTTAAAGCAAGTTATTTTAGCTAGAATAGGTGTGTGCTATAAGGATTAATAGTGAAAAATGTCTTCGAACGCATTCGTGACCAGCGTGCCTAAGCTGTTGGGTCGTGAAAATTATCACGAATGGGCGTTTGCAGCGGAGAATTTGCTAGTCTTGGAGGGTATGTCTGACTGCATCAAGCAAGAAAGTTCAGAAGCCAGGGTTACAGAAGACCGAAAGGCGATGGCGAAGCTAATTTTGACTATAGACCCGTCACTATACGTTCACATTAAGGAAGCGAAAAGCACAAAAGATTTGTGGCTGAAAGTGAAGACCATGTTCGACGATTCAGGATTTTCTCGACGAATCACATTGTTGAGAAAGGAGATGGATAACGCTCCCATACAAGTTTGGCCCAGCATGGACATAAATAAAACAATATATATCATGAAGAAATATTTGTATTTAATAGACCTGTTTATATTTTATTACTCTAGAACTCGGTGGTGAAGAAATATCAAACATTTTAGTAAAACATTTTGGTATGACATTTTGACGTTTTAATACAGTAGGTATATACATTGTCATGAAGGCCCATTAACCATCACTGGGCCACCGCGCTTTTCATGCACGAGGTGGTGGGTTCAAATCCGGGAAAGTCCAATGTGATTTTTTTCAATTCAATATACTTTCTGAGTATATTATCTCGGACATTAGGTACTGATATCGGTTAAGAAAAAACATCGTGAGGAAACCTGGACTTATATTTAATATAAGTCTGAAAGCTTTCTCTGTATGAGGAGAGGCCTCAGCCCTGTAGTGGGAGAAATAATACGCTGATATTATTATTATTTACTTTTAATCATATCACATAGACCCGTCCTGTGCTTCTCGCATACAGCGAATTTCCGCAACTTCCAGGTCCACCATGTGAAGGGCCTACCTATGTACCGCAGTGGACTTTTTGGCTGAATGATGACGATGACTATTATTTGAAAGAAAACGCGTTCAGTTGTTAGAACGATGACAGTGTCGCGAGCTCTTTGTCCAACCCCCTCCTGAAATCACAAAAATTATTAAACGAACTCACCTTATAGGTTAATTTAGGTTTTATGTCTAAGTACCCATACGAGTGTGTCTTACAAATGGTCGTGAAGCCCGGTTGATATAAGTCTAAAATCGCCAACCCATCTTGAACAAGCATGTTGATCAATGCTCGTGCCTTCGCTGAATGAAAAGAGACCTTTGCCTTTGCCTTTCTTATTGTTGTTGACCGTCATCGTCGTTGATGTTTGTTTGCTCGTTGCCAACATGGATGGCAAATAGAACTTGTCGATCTCATCTAAGTATCCGAAAAAGTTCATAATGTATCATTTCATAACATAGATAAATATAAAAGGTGGTATTGGATAAATATATTTAAGCAATCGTGGTACATAATACTCGTACATACATTTTTTTCATACTAACTTGTTGAGAAAAATGTGTCTTTTGCGCTCCGGATTACGGGTCAGTGTGTGAAAACGAACACGCAGCAGGGATCTTCCACAGTTTGCGCACTCATGACGATGGCCAACCCTAGGGCTTGGTGTTGGAACACCAAGCCTTGTACCAGACTGTGATAAAGTGTGCCAAGCCAATAACCAACAAAATGGCACAAATGTTCAGACGCAGTGACCTAAAATAAAAAACTTACATAAGTATAAAGAAATAGGCACTCTAATAAGAAGTGCTGAAGACGTTACTGAAAATGTTAAAACTCACCAACCGCGGAGTAATCCACTGTCTTTGGATTTGATTTCATCCGAATCCAAGGCTCCTTATGCGAAGCGTTGCTATACAACAGTTAATGCAGCGCCGGTTCTCCATTTGTGCTCGTTTACGCCACGTACCCCGCGGTACGCGGCGGGGCCCGTGGCTTTGTACGCACCACGCCCCACGTCTTCATAAACAACAACATCACAAATTGCCATTATGTTTGTGTTTGCGCGTGTCGCTGCACGCGCCGCCTGTCTGTAAACTGAAAAAACGTCCCGACGCACCGCGAAACGCCACGCTGCACGCTTCGCTCAACGCTCCGCGTCTCCGTAAACGAGCACTTAGAAATAGGGTAAAATCCGTTGTCCAAAGTGCGAGTAATCAAAGTAAATCGAAATGAGAAGATGCAAAGTCCGTGATGCAAAGCGGATCAGTCGGGAGAGCAGTAACAACATCCAGAAACAAATCCAAAGGTCGTTGTAAAACACCACAAGAAACCACAAGAATACATTCTCACATACGATTGACTTAAATTGTCATGTCATTAAATAATGAAAGACATGATGACTTGACTTTTTAATGACAATCGACATAAAATGGTAGACAAAATAAAGCAAAAAATTAATGAATACTCTTTTTAAATTGATATTTTTCCCCCATGTTATGCGGACAAATGAAAGCCATGATAAAAATTGCAATATTATAAGGTTCAAAAAAAATATAATTAAGTCCTTGTCCGTGCTGGGCCAGAATTTATCCATGTCCTTTGATATCCATTCGACTTGATAACTGCGAATCAATGACCAGTTACGTGTCGCAGATCATGGAGACGGCTCAAAAATTGTCAGGAACAGGATTTTCCGTGAACGACGAGTGGATTGGCTGTTTAATGTTAGCTGGATTGCCTGAAAAATATTTCCCTATGTTGATGGCGATCGAACATTCGGGAATCGCCATTACAGCAGACGTAGTGAAAACGAAGCTAATAGATTTGACAGGTAACGATTGCGAGGCGGGAAGCGCATTCTTGAGTAGAGGGCAGCACAGTCGTCAAAGTTCGAAAGTTGGCAGTAATGGAAAGATTGAAAACTCCAGCCAACATCATGGCGGTGGAACGTCCGGCTCATCAAATGTCAAATCTGACAAGTCGAATGTGAAATGTTACCGTTGTAAGCAGTTTGGACATTATAAATCACAGTGTAAACAAAGTAATCAGTCTCAGATAAAGAAGACGAACGCTTTTTCGGCAGTTTTCTTGAGCGGAAATTATAGTAAACAAGACTTTTACTTGGATAGCGGCGCGAGTGTTCACATGATTACAGACGTAAACATGATACAGAATGCATCTTCTACTACGAGTATCAAGGAGATTATTGCAGCAAATCAGAGCGCTATGCCAGTGTTGTGCTCGGGGGATGTTGATATCATGACCGTTACTCCAGATTGTCTGTATGAAGTTACTTTGAAAGATGTTTTGTGTGTTCCTAACCTTACCACAAACTTGATTTCAGTCAGTCAACTCATCAGGAATGGCAATAAAGTTGAGTTTAAAGAAAATTGTTGCTATGTTTACAACAAAGAAAACAGTTTAGTGGCTGTAGCTAAACAGATAGATGGTGTTTATAAGATGGTCCTGGAACAGAAACAGTGTTTGTTTACATCAACTTCTTCAGCAGCTAGCTGTGAAGTATGGCACCGGAGGCTTGGTCATGTGAATATCAATGACCAGAACAAGATGAAAGATGGAGCAGTCACAGGAATATCATACACTGATAAGTCAGTGATCAACAAGAATACATGCACCGTGTGTTGTGAGGGAAAGCAGTCACGCTTACCATTTGGTCATGCAGGAACGAGAAGCAGGGAGCCATTGGATGTTGTTCATGCTGATGTCTGCGGCCCCATGGAGGTTACCTCATTGGGCGGAGCAAGGTATTTCCTTATCTTTGTTGATGAATTTACTCGTATGGTGTTTGTTTATTTTCTCAAAGAGAAAAGTGAAGTTTTCAAGTACTTCAAGGAATTTAAATCAATGGTGGAGAACCAGCAAAGTAGAAAAGTTAAAATATTCAGAACTGATAATGGCTTAGAGTTTTGTAGCAATTTATTTGAGAATTTTCTAAAAGATAGTGGTATTATACATCAAAAGACTAATACCTACACTCCTGAGCAAAATGGTTTGAGTGAACGTGTTAATCGAACCATTGTTGAAAGAGCTCGATGCTTATTATTTTATGCGGGTTTAGATGAGAAGTTTTGGGCAGAGGCGACAAACACCGCTGTCTATCTTAAGAATAGATCTGTAGCATCAGGATTAAATAATAAAACTCCGTATGAGCTCTGGACAAATAAAAAACCAGATTTAAGTCATGTTCGAATATTTGGTAGTACGGTGATGGTACATGTACCTAAAGAGAAACGTCTAAAGTGGGACAGTAAATCGAAAAAGCATATACTAGTTGGTTTTTCCGAGAATGTGAAGGGATACAGAGTTTATGACACAATTAAAAGATGTATCACAACTAGCAGAGACGTTATCATTCATGAGAATGCAGAAGGAAACTGTACATCAAATTCAAACGTATCAGTTTCAGTTGGGGATATTAAAGATGATGAAAAGTTGAAAGTCATTACGAGTCCTGTAGATGTCACTGAAAGTGATGAAAAGTCTCATGATGAGTCTGTGATAAGTCTTAACAGTTCTTCAGAATCAGAGTATGCTGACGTTTTGACTGATCCGGATATAACTTTGCAGCAATCTCAAGAATCTGAAGAAGAGGAGGAATCAGTGTTGCCAGAACCAGTAATTTCCAAACGTGTGAGGAAGCAGCCAGAGCGGTATGGGTATACCAACCTATGCACAACGTCCAGTTCAGAGCTATTAAGTGATCCTGTTAGTGTCCGAGAGGCACTGGAGAGTCCAGAACGTGATAAATGGATTGAGGCAATGAAGGACGAGTTGCAGGCCTTTGATGAGAACGATGCGTGGGTTCCAGTGGAAGAGTTACCTTGTAACAAGACTTTAGTACAGTGTAAATGGGTGTTCAAAAAGAAAACAAATAGTGATAACAGTGTACGGTACAGAGCGCGTTTAGTGGCAAAAGGCTTTACGCAGAGGCCTGGTATAGATTATGATGAGACATTTTCGCCTGTTGTGAGGCATTCTACAATTAAATTGTTATTTGCACTGTCTGTACAGCTAAATTTTGATATTACTCACTTAGATGTAAAAACAGCTTTTTTGAATGGTTACCTCAAAGAAGACATTTACATGGTTCAACCAGATATTAATTGTGATAATAAGAAAAAGGTTATTGTAAAATTGAATAAAGCAATTTATGGTTTGAAGCAGTCCTCTCGTGCATGGTATGAGAGAGTAGAGCAATGTCTTTGTGAACTAGGTTTCAAAAGGAGTAAATTAGAGCCTTGTGTTTTCACAAAAATGTATAATGATGTTAAAATAATTATCGCCTTGTATGTAGACGATTTTTTTGTTTACTCTAATTGTAAAGAAGAGACTGAAAAATTAATCTCTGTGTTGAGTTCTAATTTTAAGATTAAAAATTTAGGACAGGTTCAGCAGTGTTTAGGTGTAAGAGTTAAAATTGATAAAAAATTGAATGTTATTACTCTGGATCAGGAACAATATGTAGAGCAGTTGCTTGATAAATTTAATATGATAAATTGTAAAGTTGCTAGTACGCCAATGGAATGTAAATTAGATATTGACAAGTCTGAAACTTGTGATCATGAAATTCCTTATCAACAATTGATTGGTAGTATAATGTATCTGTCGGTCCTTACTAGACCTGATATCTCTTTTTGTGTCAGCTTTCTCAGTCAGTTTAATAAATGTCATACAAATGTACATTGGAATTATGTAAAAAGAATACTCAGATATTTAAAGAAAACAAAAAGTTATTGTTTAAAATATGTAAAAGGAGAAGCTGAGCTTGTTGGATATGTTGATGCCGACTGGGCTAGTAACACTGTAGACCGCAGGTCGTATACTGGTTATTGTTTTACCATGTCAGGGTCAGCTGTTTCTTGGGAAAGCAAAAAACAGAGAACTGTGGCTTTGTCCAGTATGGAATCAGAGTACATGGCTATAGCAGAAGCCAGTAAAGAGGCTATATATTTAAGATCCTTGTTATATGAACTGACTGGTAATTTGAATACATTGCTGATATACAATGATAGTCAAAGTGCACAGAAGTTGGTAGCAAATGATGTGTGTCATAGAAAAAGTAAGCACATTGATATTAGATATCATTTTATAAAGGATGCAGTTAGTAATAAAATTATTAATTTGGAATATTTGCCAACAACTGCTATGCCAGCTGATGTTCTGACTAAAGCTTTAAGTCCTGTGTCACATTATAAATGTATTGAAGGCTTGGGGATTAGTCAGATAGAGTCATAGAGTGTTAATTAAAATTGAAACAATTATTGTATTAGAAAAATGTTTGTATATTTGCTGTAGTTGGGGTGCTAGAAAGTATTGTTTGTCGTGGCAACATCAAATAAACTATGGTTAATAGTAAACTATAGAAGTGTATGTTTTGTCTATGACCTTAAAATAAAATCTTCAATCTGTCATTAGCTCTCACAGAACACGTCGTTTTAATTTAAATACTCCCGTTATATTAAATAGTTAAATTAAAACCTTTTTATTAGTTTGATGTTCCCATTACGTTGTGTCAAGTTTTAAAAACTATAAATGTGAATAACAGTTCCTGTCAATGTCACCATTGCTATTTCTTGTATTCGGGTATTCGGGTTAATATTTTTTTATCATTGTCCTTATTTTGGTAGTCTGAATGATTGCTAAAAGTTTGTCCATCTATTTTAATGGGACCTTATATATTTCATTGGTTTCTCCCAAAAGGATCAGAAATTCAGAACTTCCCGAACCTACAAGATATTTCAACAATTTCGTTATTGACTGTACATTTTCAAGTTTACAACGTATTTAACTATGTAGTGGCTTAATACCAATCTCTGACCGAAACTAATAAGGTGAAGTCCTTTATTGTTCGCCATAAAACTAATTGATGTCCAACAACCTTAGAATTGGTATGCCAGTTTTATGGGTTCTCACCCGCCTTGGATTGTCAGATTCAATTTATAGGTTGAGGTTTATCTAAGTAATACGTATCGAGTAACACGTGTTATAAATTATTATAAAAATGGAAAAAGTTATCTGATAAAGCAAGGAGTTGCAACATCGAGAAAATCCTAGGAAAAGTTTGCGTAACGACATTATTGACCTAAATTATAAAATAACTGTAAATAATCCTAACTATCCTAACTAATATTATAAACTAGCTGTTGCTCGCGACTTCGTCTGCAATTCAGGATTCAAAGTAGTTTGTTTATTACGCTTTCACGCTAAAACGGCTGAACAGATTTGGATAAAATTTGCCACATGTGTAGTCTATGGCCTGGAGAAGGACATTGGCGACTTTTTACCCTGGATCGCAGAAGAAGCCGCGGGTAACAGCTAGTATGTAATACCACAAAAATAATCATAGGCAGGGAAGAATTTTGCCCAACTGTAGTAAATAATATAGCTTTATTTTCCTTGACAAGCTAAGCAAAGACAGGAAGGCGTTCAAATCGGTTTACAATATTTTTCTACACAGTTAAGTTCTATTGCAAATCTTAAAAGATTTTTGCCTATTTTTAGATATGGGTGGTATTTAATTCTAAAGCTTCACAATCAATATAACCTCTAAAAATTTATGTTTTTTTTAACATCACCCTTTTTTTGCTACCCACTTTGTTTTGACAGCTCAATCAAGCATTCCTTGAAAAATTATAAAATTGAAAACTTAATAACTAAACCTTCATTGGCCGACATCAAATTGATTATAGCTAACAGCGTACCCTCATTAGACGTGGACCGTAGCTTTTTATGACAGATTCATTAAAGCTCCACCTATTTGCCAGTTTTTTCTTCTTTTTATATAAAGCTAAAAAATCTCTCCTCGAGCCTTCCGCCGTAGAATGAGAAATATATTTCGTTTCTGCATAATTAGTTTAAACTTGGTCCGCGGGTCACTCAACTGAATTATGTTCGTTTGTTTGTTTGTTTGTATTACGAGGACCAAGTTTGATTGTTTGTTCAGGACGCTGTTTTATTTTTCTGCTGTGTCTTTATTTTGAACAATGTTTGAAGTTTCTGGATTGGAGTTTACTGGATGGTCTTCTTGTTCTTATGAAATTATGTGCATAATAAGTAAAATTTTATGTCTGTAATTTTTATGGTGTACATATTAAAGAGAATTCTATCAATCTATCTACCTAAAAGAATTTACAAAGGTCATGGTGGTACATGAAATATTCTGGAACGCTGCAATTACTTCGAAACATCGTAGGATTAATGAAGACGGTAAACTATTTAACACATCTTGATATGGTAGATGTATTTAAGTCCCTGAGACTACATCTACAGACGACGTAATCATTGACTACCATCTCTCATTCTCATGCATTTGCAAAGTAGGATGATGCTTGTTCCTTTTTTAAATCCACGAATTTACTGACATTTGAACCTTTTGACCTGATGACCAATTCCCGTAATTTTGAAGAACGTTCGCATTCGCATCTCATTCGCAGTTTGTCAAAAATACAATCAATTTAACAACATTTTTGACAAGTTTGACAGATTGCGACTTGAATGTGAACGTTTTTTAAGTACGAGAATTGACCTTCAGTATTCGTTTGTTTTTCTCATTCTTTCATCGTGAGGATGATGCCTGTTCCATTTTCAAATTCCCGGATTTAGTGACAGTAGTGACATCCTCTTTTTTTGGGCAGTATTATTTTGTTTGTGGCCAGCTCTTTCACCTCTCAATCGATATACCGAAATAATTGGTATCACATCCGCATCGAGATGCGTAGTACGTAACTCGACTAGCTGAGTTTGGAGGCAAGTCATTGTTAGAGCGAACAAAGAGTGCGGCTGGAACGTCGGGCATCTGCTTTCAGTATCGCTGGCTTATTGTGAAATAGACAACTGTTAGGCGGCCAGTAGGGCAGCGACTTGGACTATTATTCTCGTCTGGTCTGCACAAACTGCAGGATCTAATAACGGTGTCCTATCGAGAAACGGTGTAAACCGATGCTAAAAGTGAAAACAAATAAAGAAATATTGTTTATTCTGCACAAAAAAACGAACATTTAAAAAAAGCGTATTAATGTTCCCACTACTGAGACACAGGCCTCCTCTCTATGAGAGGGAGTGGGCTGTAATCTACCACATGGGCCCAGTACGGGTTGGTAGATGTCACATGTCTTCCAATTTTTTGGTTCTAGGACATGCCGGTTTCCTCACGATGTTTTTCTTTACCGTTTTGGGTTCGAACCTACGACCTACAACTCGGTAAGTCGGGGACGTTACCACTGGGCCACCACTTCTCTCATCTTGCCAAAAGCCTCGTATTCAATCAATAAATAAAAGTTTTACAATGTCGGTCGGTTGTTTTGCAATGACGGGTTTACTTCACTGCTTTACGGCTGATTTTCAGTGGTCACCAGCTGATGTGCTAAGACAAACGGAAAAAAAAAATGTTATCTCTTTTTCTTTAAAAAAATGTGGTAAAGCTTAGAACTTTTACCAGCTGTTGCTAATGAAATATCTAAAGCAATAGATTTCATGGCCATACCGGGGATTACAGTGAATATCAGAGCACCATCTTCTTATTCATATCTGAATGGCGAATACCGAGAAAAACCAGAAATCTTTGAGGGAAATGAATATATTTATCCTCCAATTACGTGACTGTGTAGCTCAAAGAAATCACTTGTCTTGTACGTTATTCAAATGCTATAAGTAAAATAAGGCGCGTTCCCGAGCAAAACGACGCGCAAGCCGTTTTTTGTGCAGTTTTTGGGACCTATTTACTTGTTACTTAAAAGAAATATCAACTAATAAAAAAACACGAAATTTCTACCTAATCTTGATTCCATAATGGTTGATTCCAATTTTTTTTAAAGAGTTTATGTTTAATTAATGTATTGCCAACAAAACCACAGAAATGAGAAATAATTATTGATAGCAGCATCTCTTCGTGAAGTAAGCACAATTTTTTTTGCGACTGACACTAATGGAAACACAATTTAATAATGAACATTTTATACGATAGCATTTATTCAAAAAACCAAAATTTAATTTTATAAAGATATTATTCTAAAATCTGTGCGTATTCACTACTGTAAGTTGTAACTCATGCGCGTGGTATGGTGCGGTAAAGAGGGAACGAATGCTCAAGGTTATTAGCTCAGGGAAGCGCCTTATTAGATCGTTGCAGTGCAGTGCTTTATTTTTGTATGATGGAACA
Source organism: Conistra vaccinii (assembly GCA_948150665.1). Classification (NCBI taxonomy): domain Eukaryota; kingdom Metazoa; phylum Arthropoda; class Insecta; order Lepidoptera; family Noctuidae; genus Conistra; species Conistra vaccinii. The sequence goes on from OX411324.1 coordinate 5,521,973, forward strand.
ATTTATAAAGAATATTGTAGGTACATATTTTATATTCCATGTTTCTTTTCTTCCGTTTCTTAATTAATATAATTGGTGTTGTACTGTTTTAATTTACGTTAAATAAATAAAAGGCATGTTTTCGATTTTTATCGATCTATTTCGTCTCACATACGGGTAGTGGTGGCCCGGTGGTAACGGCCGCAATTTAAGAGTGTCATTACCACTTCTCTCAAAACGGTGAAGGAAAAACATCGTGAGGAAGCCGGCATGATCTAGAACAAAAAAATCGAAGACATGTGACATCTACCAACCCGCACTGGGCCCGTGTGGTGGATAACGGCCCACTTCCTCTCACCAAGTGGAGGCCTGTGTCCCAGCAGTGGGAATATTATAGGCTGATTATGGTGATGTGCTAAGTCATTTATGGATTCAGTTTTATTGTATGCCACAGACAACTTTCACTGTGTAAATGGGGCGAAACTTGCATTATCTGGCAACATTAATCAATTATGCTAATTTATAATATGGTAGCAAGACTATTACACTAGTAACTACTACCTATACTATAAATCTATTCGATAGAACGTCACACTTGATTTCTGGATATACGCGGTCGGCTTTGTGACCGAAGACAGCTCATGTCAGAATATGATTGATGATGTGCAAACGATTGATCCGATGATGAATATAATTACATTGCTTTAATAATAAGTAGCCTGTAGAGTCAATAGGACAATGACCGGCGGGGTAATTACGTAACACACTTAAAATGACAATAAGGATGTTGACTAGGGCAAATAAAAACTTTTTCACAAAAAAAAACAACCGACTTCCACTATAAAGTGAAAAATAACTAAAATTTCGGAAGTCGGTGGCAAAAACGAAAATACAAAACAAAAGACACGGATATTCGTTATATGCCACCGACTTCCGGAATTTTAGTTTTTTTTTTCACTTTATAGTGGAAGTCGGTTGTTTTTTTATGAATAAGTTTGTATTTCTCGCTTTTTAGTGGGTCGGTTTGTAATTTATCTAAGTTACAACAACAATACAGTGTAAAATAGCCTAATGTCAACTGCTCATCACCTTTTACAAAATATTGATTTTCCCGATGCAGGGACGTTCATTGTTGAGGAGTTCATCTGGTGCTTCGCCAACAGCTCCTCTTCACCCTATGCATTGTGATGGGCATACATTGCTTGGCAACCATATTAAAGTAATCGAATCGCAAGTTCGCAAACCGTGAAATACGTATTATTGAGTAGTTCCGGTGGCCATCTGTGGTCTTCATCATCAGTTCCACTTCACTAAATGGTGCTTTCCGAGAGCAAATTCAAGAGTTACTATAAAAAATACCTAAATTGCTATAGGTGTGCTTATAATATTTCAAGAGTTCCCTCGACTTCTCCAGGATTCCATCATCCAATCTTGACTTGATGACAATGGGACCAACTGGAAAGTATACCCTTTCGAACAAAAAAATAATTTTTGAAATCGGTTCAGCCGTCTTCGAGTAAACGGTGAACATACAGAAAAAAAAAACCGTCGATTTGTGAAAATCCCCCTTTTTTTTGAAGTCGGTGAACAAAACTATTTAGTCCGTCAGTCAGATAATACAAAAAGGGAAATAATAAAGCTTCCGAAAAACAAAGTAACTTCCGACGAATTGTGGTTGACTGTAATACTATTCCAAAAAAAAAACACAAAATTTCAAACATCGTGAGAAAACCGGCATGTCAAATATTCACAGACATGTGACATCTACCAACCACTGGACCCTCGTAGTAGATTACAGCCCACTCCCTCTCACAGAGAGGAGGCCTGTGTCCCAGCAGTGATCATAATAGGCTGATAATGATCTTCTTCTGACCGTGTCGTTCGTAATTTAAATAGATTCAACCCAGAATTTGGCTACAAGTTTAGCACCTACAGTAGCGTTCATCAGTTCCTGTAATGTACAGCCAAGAGCACACCTAAAGTCTCCCATTGTTTGTGGAACAGCACTACATTAACACTCCAGGGCGGAGTCATCTTAGAATTTTCTTTGTTTTCTTTACTTTAGCCTACCTGGGTCGGGGCTCTATTTTAAACACTTCCAGTTATGTCAATGTATCTCACTGTCATGAATAACCAACCATAATGATCCCACTGCTGGGGCACAGCCTTCTCTCTTCGAGAGAGAGTGCAGGTAGGTAGATGTTACATGTGTACGAATTTTTGGTGCCAACAGGTGCCAAAAGCCCCTGCCAGGGTTCGAACCCACGACCTACAACTCGTAAGGCGGCCGTTACCACTGGGCCACCACTAATCACTGTCATAACTATAATAAATTACGAGCCACTTGACCCATTTTTTCCAATAATTAACATTACTAAAACATTTTTACTTGGGTACTAAATTACTTCTAACGCTCTTAACGGACATTTACTTTCATTACTCGAGGGTTTTGCTATATTGTAAGTACGTACCAAGCTTGGTAGGTACATAAATTAGAAGAGAATTGTAACAAAATCTATTATACTTTGTACTACATAAACCCAAGTTCCTGATGAGAAAAGGGCCTTAGCTTGCCATTGAAAGGTATATAATGTACTTCGTCTGTATATAGTAGTTACTAGGGTTAATACACGAGTTGTGTAGCTGTAGGTAGGAAGCCTTGCCAGATTAACTGAAAGGTCGAAGGTTAATCAAAAGTTTTAGACCTTAATGTAGTCTGGGTTTCTATCTATTTTGAGCTCTTTTTTGACGAATAAAATTGGGTATGTTTGTGCCCCTATGTCAGTCATTAAATAAATAAAAAAAAATAAAAAAGCCTTTTATTTCACATTTTTACAAGTATTATGTATTGTGCCATCGTTTGTCGCGAAAACAATCTGTCGCGCTAACGTTCGTCGAGCTGATGTTCTGTCGCACCGCTGATGGTCGACCTAACGTCCTCCAGCTACTGTCGCTCCAGCATTTGTCGCGCTTTTGTTTGTCGCAACTTTGATACGGAGTCATTAAATACGATGTAATGATTAAAAGATTGTTACATTTGTTATTCATTTCGTAATAATTGATTAGTAATTTCCATTACATCTTTTAATTTGTTTTTATATTCTTATAAATAATTAAAATTAAAAAAAAAAAAAAATATATTAGTAGAGGTATAAAATTGTAGTTGTGATTAAAATTCATGAATTGTTAATTATTTCATTAAAGTGCAAATAAAAAAAGTATGCATGAACTCCAGAGAACACCTTCGGTCTCGGTCTTTGGCTTCTGTCACCCAGTTTTTGCCTGTGTCATGTGCCATGTCAGTCATTATAATGTTGTAATTGGTACTTTCGATAGTTGAAAAAAGTATTTTATAATTACATATTATGAAATAGCTGCGTTCCGCGGTTCCACCCACATTAGTCTCAATCCCGTGAAAATATCGGGATCTATAGTATCCTATGTCGTAACCTAGGTTACGATCTACCCATGGGCCAAATTTCATACAAATCCGTTAGCTGTTTTAGCGTGAAAACGTAACAAACAAAAATATTTTTTTTTCTTAATAATACACACATCAAAAGTGTCTAGGGATCAAGCATTTTTATGCGGATTTCTTGAGATTGAGATGTGGCTTTGTAATAAATTTATGATTTTATAAATTTATATGGATCCTTTTTGGTGCATTTCATAATTTGAATCAGGAACTGTGAATCAAATTCGAGTAAAAGATGAAAATCAGCTGTCAATATTTTCCCTATAAAAACATACAACGCATTGAAGACATTATTAGTGCTACTGTTTCCCTACTACTGATTAAAACCAACGTTATTATGGAGCAGCGACGTCATTTAAGCAGGGAAGAAATGCTCAGAGCCGTGGGAATGATAGAAGCTGGTTCCCGGCAACGTACTGTGGCTTTAGCTCTGAATACAAGTCAGAGTGTTATCAGTCGACTTTGGACACGTTACCGAAGCACTGGTACCGTGGCTGAGCGCCATGGAGGACGGTATCGCTGCACCACACGGAGACAAGACCGATACATTCAAATCTTAGCTCGAAGAGCTCCAACAATAACCGCCATGATGTTAGCCGTGAGGCTTCATCACTCTTCAGGGAACTTAATTAGCGACCAAACAGTCAGAAACCGCTTGCATGAAGTGAACCTTCATTCCCGAAGACCGCTACGGGTACCACCTATAGCAATGCACAATCGTAGGATTCGATATCAATGGGCTCTTGAACACAGAAATTGGGCAGAAGAACAATGGCGTTTCGTGTGCTTTTCTGATGAGTCTCGTTTTGGTATGAGACCGGATACAAGACGTATACGACACTGGAGAACCCCTGGACGCCAACAGCGATTAAAATCCTGCCAGGAAGTCCATCCTTATAGTGGTGGAACCATCATGGTATGGGCGGGTATTTGGATCGGCGGAAGAACTGAGTTGATTTGGATCAGAGGCAACCTCAACGCTCAAATTTATGCTGAGACGATTGTATCAGACGTCATCGTTCCTCTACAAGTGCAAATCGGTCCCTTATTTCAGTTAATGCATGATAATGCACGACCGCACACCGCAAGAGTTGTAAGACAGACTCTCGCCGCAGCTAACATCAATGTCCTGCCCTGGCCTGCTCAGTCGCCAGACTTGAACCCGATTGAGCATGCATGGGATATGCTACAGAGAAGAGCTCTGCCGAATATGGAGGGTATCCAGTCGCAAGAAGACCTTTTTTTGTTGTTGCAACGAACATGGGCGGCCATTCCACAGCGTGATTTGGATGAACTCATTTTGAGTATGCCAAACCGATGTTCTTGTGTTGTTAGTGTTCGCGGTAGAAACACGGATTATTAATTGTTTAAGTTACCCAATAAAATTTTAAAGAAAACTGTTATTTCAGTCTTTTTTTCGAACTTTAATGTTAGTGGTTCAAATGTCAAAAATCCCTTTATTAGGAAAATGGCAAATTTCTTTATTAATGCAAAGGTGACTTGGTTTATCGTTACTGTGACAAACGAAAACACTTTATTTGATGAATCCTTAAAGAAAATTTTAATTAATATCAATCAGGAGAAAAGTTATTGCAAAAATATATGTTGATCCCTAGACACTTTTGATGTGTGTATATTATTATTAGTTTAGAAAACATAATTCATTAGCTTCGTACGCGCGACGCTACAGCACGACGCGACACCGGCTATTGTTATCCGTGAAGTTTTCTTAGAAATGATCTGCACAAGCCTTTATAGTGAATGGATATACCTACAGCCAGCAGTGATAAAGCCTTAAAAATATGACCATTAAATAGAATACAATACCTTCTCTTTAAAATGCCTTTTTGGTTTTTTGTCTTTTCGTTTGTTATTTTTTGCCTTAATTATATGTTTTTTTGTGTGTCAAATTTTTACCTTAAAAAACCTACATTTTATAAAAAAAAATTCAAACTGATACGAAAGCGAAAAACCCTTATACACCCACAATAAACAACGATAGGATTATTACACCGCACAGCGGTAATAACCAAAATTTTGTGACCCAGAAACCGCAGCGGAACCAAAATACTCGTTGAGGGGGAAAAAATTAAGGGTCCCCCAATTAACAATAATGAATTGGAGCTTTAAAGTATTAGGCTTTCGACCTATTTGTCGTCTCGTCGCCGCCTCGTCCCAGGTTCGAATCCGCTGACATTTTGAAAGATGGCCCCACTAATATTTACAGGGCTTAATTTGTTTGAGAGCCTCTCCCCTTTGCGAATTTATTGCTGGATCTTGCCACTTTACGGTTTTTTGTTGTGTCATATTTTATATTAATACCTTCTTGTTCAATTGCCGGTTCTTACCTGGAACAAAGATAATATTTTTTCATTAGAAAACATGTCTTACAGGGCTTAAAGCCAATAGTAGTAAAATTTTAATCAAAACATTTTTGTCAAAATTGCAAGTTTGCTAACGTCATCATACGTGGGTTCTGCAAGGTACTTTTATTACACAATTTTTTTTTACTAAGTAGTACTTTTGATAATATTTTTTCTTATGATATACATAAATATCCTAACCAAAGAAGACTCTTTGATTTATTTCCAGTTGATGATGCAACCAGTACCTACCTAATGTTTAAGACTTGATATCCCTGTTTACTCGAAAGGTACTTTCCTCGGATCAGATTTCGAAATCGCTCCACGTTTATATCGAAGTGTTAAGTTATGTATGTAGGCGTTACAAACAACTTCGCTCACAAATAAATTCACTGACCTATCACAATCGCCTGTCATGAATATTATTCCTTCACCCTACCTATCTGAGTCTCCGACGTAATAAATAAGTAACGCGCGCGTAAACGTTACTGATACGGAGTAAACGGCAAGCTGGTGTGACGGTAACCCGGTCGTGTGACAGGTCAAGGTATGAACGGGTTCGATGGACTCGCAGTGATAGCGCCAATGCACTTCGTGTACAGATAGCAAATAAATAATCTGTATTATCTGCCTATTATTTTACTGAAATAGTTGGCAATTTTTGTATTCTTTAATTATTTAAAAAGTGTAAGTAGTTGGTACTTAGAAGTCTATTTAAACTCCTTATTTTTGCCTTCCATAACTTAAATTTTTTAATCAGTTATGAGATATCGATTAATAAAATTATTAAAAATACTTTATTGTTCTATTTTAATTTTAATCTAACTAAAAGCTGCTTTAATTAATTTAAATTCCACATTTTATATCTAAGTCAACATCTGAAAACCTATTTCAATTAAACTTACATTCTACAGTAGTACATTTAAATTCTACATGTTATATTTAAACCAACAGCTCAAAACCTATTTCAATTATACTTACATTCTACAGTAGAACATTTAATTCTACATTTTATATTTAAGCCAACAGCTTAAAACCTATTTCAATTTAACTTACATTCGACCGTAGAATATTGAAATTATTAAAACTGTCGCACTAAAATATTTTTGCGAACGCTACAATAAATCGGCACACACAGTGCGATGCTCCGTTGTTAATACTACGATAAAGGGCCCATTCACACGATGGATATTTGCACGAATCACTATATTTTGGTCGTTATTCAAAAGTTATTATGTCCAGCCAATTTAGGTACTGTGTAGTGTTCAGTAATTAAAAAATTCAGATTAACGCGCTGGGTGTGTATCTATAGATTTTTTTGTGAATAACCCATAACATAACATCACGCCTTGTTTCCCCGAAAGGTTGGGCAGAGGTGTACCTATAGCAGGTCCCATGAAATAGGGGGCGAGCTTAAATTTAATTTTGTGAATAAATATTAATAATAAAATGACTGGAAAGCGGATTTTATTTTTTAATCAGTGAATACTGGAAAGGAGAATTCAAATATTGTAAACTAATAAATACCTACTTAGAGTTAGGTACTGGTTCTCCAAGTTCAAATTAATGGGAAAAAAACCTTTCATAATATCTACCTGTCCAGACATCGATGCTGTATAACTAACTGTTACTAAAATGGTCGTTGTGACGTCGCAAACAATAGTTATTGGTCTTCTCCATCAAGAAAATGCGGACACAGCTTTCCTTTATCGCAGCTCCAAGTACAAAGCGCAGAGTAAACACAAACAAAAACTAAATTACACAAAAGTTATTATGACAGCTATATATTCAAGCCATAAAAATTTCAAGCCAGACGTAAAACATTACACAAAGAGCTATATTTCAAAACTTAACAAGGACTTCATTGCGAAAGAAAACTAAAGGAAATCGGGTGTCTTTTCCCCACCTTTCTAATCCCTAGAGGAATCCCCCATTTCACCCATTTGCAGGATACCCGCACTTGCAGGATACTTGCAGGAATACGTGACGTCTGCACCTTGCATTTTATTATGACTGGCCACCCCTAACGCCGGGGGAGTGGTAAGTGCCTAGTAATTGTGTAGGATAACTTAGATTGCGTTTTTAATTCGAAGAACTTATAGGGTGTGCTAACTTAGTGTACTTGCTGCAAGAAATTCATGAGTTGTCGGGTGTGGGAAATGTTAATGTGGTTTTGAATTTTGTTTTTCAAGAAGATCGTGTCGGATTATGCATAATGTAATGTTAATTTGAATGAGTAAAAAGAGTTGCTATAACACTTTTGCACATTATTATTAATTTATTATTTTTACTAATCCATTACGTTTAGTGAAGCATTTTGTAATTTTTATTTTTTTTGGATAGTAGATTCGATATTCTTTTTGATCTATCATGGATACGAATTCGTAACTGAAAATATACTACAGCCTACCTATACACCTAACATTACTAAATCTACTAAAATATTAAAATAAATAGCAGCTTCCTTCATGATTCGAGTAGCTGTACTAAATTCTTCATAGAATTCTAGAATTTATTGCTTGAATACCAGAACCGTTTCGCTAGAATTTATCCTGGATATTAGTGCACTTGCACTGGTAGAAATATTAAAGTTCTCTTTGGAAAAGGAATTATATCTCTCATCTTTGCTGAACGCGACAAGGTTGGGTTATAAATCTTTATACAAATCTTAGGAAATCTTTCATACTAAGTATTTTTTAAATGTGTCTATGGTCTGAAATACTTAGGTACTCCTATATGATATAATAAATTATAATAATATTTAACTAAAATTCCTATGTTATATCCTAAAATAAATGACCATGGTCATTTAAAAAACGTTTTAACAAAATGCTCTTTATAAATGAATAAAATGCTCTTTATTTTTCACTTTTTAGTTAGGTATCTACCCCACACCAATTCGTATACCACTACCTGCCATGTAAACAGCAGTGACAGGAAGTATTTAACTATAACATCATCAAGATATTATACAAAGTGGACTAAATACGTATTATCGAGACTAACTCAAAAACTGGCAAAGCTAAGTTAATAAAATTTATATGGGACCACCGCGTAAGCTTCCTCTACCAAATGATTTTTAAAATCAAAATCGGTTCAATACAAACGACAATATTGATGAACAATATAAAAAAATACACACAGACGAACATAATATAACCTACTCCGTTTTTGAAGTCGGTTATAAATAAAAAAGGCAATATTTTTACATTTCAAAATATAAAATATGTATATATTTATGTAATTCTTTCATATAGCGTTTTTATAAAATGCAATTTGTACCATTCGTAATCCCAAATCTGTATTCGATTTGATCTCCAAGCTTTACAAAATACCCTTAAATATAATAATATTTATTTCGATCACAAAATAAATAAATCCTCAGACTAGCAACCCATTTCATCTTATAAATACATCAGTCAGCGGCTGAACCATCTCCTTGGATCGTAGGCCTTATTGTGAGAAACAACTTTATTTTGCACTGACGTGTACAAGATTCGCTCGCTGTCCCGAATTTATGGGCTCTTTGCTACACCCGCCTCTTTATACCACTTTTCATGGGTTGAAAAACAAAATATCTCTTGTACAGTATTAATTTAAAATGCCATGAAATATGAAGACTGTGGTGGAGATTTTTAGGTCTATGAAAGTGCAATTTATGTATTAATTTTGGGACTGGGAATAGGAGGATGGGTCTCTACTATATTTTAAGGAATGATTGCAGCGAGGTTCGGAATCATACCTTAATGAATGATTTGAAAACTTCACTTTTTATATCAGTTGATTTCGATCTGAACAAAATCAGGAGATCAGAGTAATAAACAGAAGTATTTTTTTATTCTTTTTTTACATACAACGGGGAAGCTCTTGGCCTGTATCTCATGTGATGGTAAGTGATGATCAGTCCGAAGGTGGAAGCGAGCTTCACCCGGAATCTTCAACCACAGAAGAACTGGCTATCTTATCTCTAACTGCCGAAACACAACAATGCTGTTAACATTGTTGTTATGGCGACAGACTTAGATAAGATGGTGGTAGCTAGCCAGGCGGACTTAGAACAAGCCCTACCACCAACCAAACCGAGCAGAAAATTTTGCTCCCACTGGGAATCGAACCCGGGACCTCTGGGTCTGAGACAGGTGGCTTAACCACTAGACCACAGAGGCGGTTTAAATCTTCCTTGCTTCTTCTAGGATTGCACAAATACTATTTATATAAATAGCTAAGTACCTACGTATTCCATTTAGAATTTTCTCAGAATTTATAAGGGAAAACATATTACAAATTGAAGATGCCTCGTACGGAGAATCTAACACGTGTATTTTATAAACTACTAAGGGCGACTTGCAGTAAAATGATACAAATCTCGGTTTAGTTAAATCTCGATTTTGCCCTAAACTCGACTTAACTTAAATCTTATTAAGCGTCTATTGCACAGTCACATTTCCTAAACTGAGATTAAGCCAATAGTTCATTCGTCGTTCATTCCTTGCGTTCCGTTTTCAAATAAGAAGTGATGGCAATTCAGATCTGAGTATAGAGAAAAAAAAATTGTTTTGTTAATAATGTCAAAGTAAGTCAGTGTTGGTTGTAGTTGTGTTCTCGGGTTATTTTCTAGTTTTTTTTAGCGTCAGACATAATATACATACCATAAATTACAATGAAGAGATCTAGGGCACCTAATTTGACCACGGCAGAAATAATTCATTTTCTACGACTTGTAGGAAAAATACCGATAATAGAAAAAAAATATTTATAAAAAAATATGAATTAATAAATTATTATTATTTATTTAATTGTAACTTTTTTAATTTTAATTATTATTTTTTTAGTTTTCATTATTTTATTTCTATTAAAAAAAAGAAAACCATTTTCACAAATAAACAGAGAAATTTAAAAAACACTATAATGACGTCAGTCTATAAAACCGAGATTTAACAACTCTAAACCGACCTAGAGGCCGGTTTAACTTTGACGTTTATTTAAATACAGATTTAAGCTAAATCGATGACATGCAAATGGTTAAATTAAGTTTAAGCCAAAGTCGAGTTTAAATCGAGATTTAAGTAAAAGCAGCAAGTCGCCCTAAGTAAATAATACGTAAAACGTAGTTTTAAACGACAAGACATGCGTATCTACTTCGCTGTAGGCTTAGTGGACTGTGGATTAGTTGACCATTTTCTATTTTGTTAAGTACCCGGTACTTCTTGAACGACAACTTTACTGTCCTCCCATTCTTATTAACACTGTTATTTGAAAATATTGTAAAAGTCAATTATTTTCTAAAAGAGTAACCGTGAAGTTTCTTGCCGGCTCTTCTCTATAGGAAACGACCAATTGGAACCATGCACTTAGCGGACAAATAAAATTATCTTATCTTATCTTATTTAGCCTCTGACGTTTCATAGGGCGTTTTTTTGTGAAATAATATATTGCACGACTCTTAATGCGAAGCATAAAGCTGTTTTCAGACCAGCGCGATTTGTCGCGCGACGCGACACGAACAATACAAAACTTCACGGTATAACAATAACCGGTGTCGCGTCGCGCGACACATCGCGCTGGTCTGAAAACAGCTATAGAGTGTGCTCTACGATCGAAAAATTTTTTTTGCCCCATTTCTGTAACTGTTTTTATTGTTACACTCCTGCTAGTACACAGAACCTACTTAATTTATATACCATTCATTCTCCTGCCATCATCCCAATTTTATTTGGGGTCGGCGCAACATGTCCCTTTTTTCCATACTTCTCTATTAGTCGTCATTTCAGTAGTTACCCCCTTTCTAGCCATATCATCTTTCACACAGTCCATCCATCGTTTCTTTGGTCTTCCCTTACTCTTATAGCCATCGACATTCACACTCAAAACTTTCTTCACGACATTTTCCTCATTCCTCCTCATCACATGCCCATACCATGACAACCGATTACCGCACAACTTTTCGGTCACCGGTGCCACTTTCAGACTTCCTCTTATGTACTCATTTCTTACTCTATCCATTCGTGTAACACCACACATCCCTCTTAGCATTCTCATCTCAGCTGCATGCAATTGCCTTTCATTCATCCCTTTGGTGGCCCAACATTCTGATCCATACAAGACAGCAGGTCTAACCATTGTTTTATATATCTTCCCCTCAAGTTTAAGGGGAATGCGGGAGTCGCAGATTGTTCCCGTGACCTGCTGCCATTTCATCCATCCAGTGTTAATTCTGTGCTTAACCGCCCGATCTATTTCGCCATCGCGACAATAATTTATATACCATTGTAATGATTAAATGGAGATTAATACTGTACTTTTTAACAATTGATTTAATGCAGCAGAAACACAAAAAGCATCAAAATAGTTGAAAAAAAAAATCCTGTCCGTCAATTTATGAACCCTGAAAACATTTTAGCTTGCGATAAAATTAATTAATTGAGTCAAATTTTTTTTTTTATACATTCGTTTTAGCCGTAGAAGGAACCCTATTGAAAATGGCTCTTTTATTCAAAGTAGTTTAATTATAATTAATAAAATACTAACTAAAATATAATATCTTTATCTAAATATTTCCAACCTTTGACTTGATGTCCGTAAGTTGCCTAGCAACCGCCAAATAAATATCTTTGTCAGTCTTTGACATTACGACTTCATGAAAAGTGATAAATTGTTAATTTTTGTTAAAAACTATGTTTTGAATTTCTTTTTCGTTTATGAATGAGTGTTATGTATGAGGCGTGCAGTTTTGAACTTTCCAAACTACTTTGAATTTGAATTTGACTTCCTGTAGGTATTGACATTCCAATTTCTATAAAAAGGACACGTTATGGGAACTTACCTACATACGACAATATCTAAATATTATGTAATTTTACCCAATGAGCGCTTTTCTGATGGCATACCTACATAATACATATATAATTAGCCTATTAATGTTCCCACTGCTGGGACACAGGCCTCCTCTCTGTGAGAGGGAGTGGGCCGTAATCCACCACGCGGGCCCAGTGCGGGTTGGTGGACATCACATGTCTTCGAATTTTTGGTTCTAGGACATGCCGGTTTCCTCACGATGTTTTCCTTCACCGTTTTGTGAGCAGTAGTGATGAAATTATTTTACACAAAGTAAAGCGCCTGCCTGGGTTCGAACCCACGACCTACAACTTGTAAGTCCCCGTTACCACTGGGCCACCACTGCTGCCTTTCTGATGACATTTCCCTATAATTCTCCCATTTCATTACAATGACTATCAAGACACTTAAATAACCCAAGATCTATGAAGTATTAGTTAATACGATGGTATCTCTCGGAAAACAGAATACCTACTAAGTAAGTAAGTACCACTAAACAGTGGGATCTACGTATGGTATTCCGAAATACCGCTCACCGAAAGGACGGTTTTCCGATAACACTCTACTCCGACGGTTTGTTGAACGAAAAAATGATTGGCCGATGAAACGTTTCGCCGAAAATATTTCCACCCCCTTTCTAGCCATATCATATAACGTTATCGTGGACGGAAAAAAACGTATTCATAATGTATTTCTATACATTTTAGTTCCCTGTGTTATCGTGATGCCGTGGACGTTCACGATATTATATCGTCACGTTTGTAATTATAAAAGCACACAATAACTGCCAGTTTTTCTATATTGTCTGACTCGCTACTGCGGGTCTCAATTAAGAGATAAACGCAATTCGACAAAGTATTCAACAATGCTTTAAAGATTCAACATTTATAATGACATTCATTCTATTCAAAATGACAATTTTACTTACAGAGAGATTAAATAAAAAAATCTTTGATCAGTTCGAACGTAATCCGATCAAAACCCTTAATCCTCGTTACAATGACTTTTCAAGTGTCATCGAATCTTTTAAAATGTTGAGGGTTCTTTAAGCTTCTGATGCAAAGGACATAATTTTTAAATTATTGAATATTCTTAGATCTTTCTTACCAGTTGCAACCAACATTTATTAAGAACGTTGAAAGTGGGATTTTGGTATTTCAATTTTCGTTTCAGACGTGTCTATTGTTTTTAATAGTGCAAAATACCTCTGTGAGCATACTGAAAATATTTTAACTTGGACTAGTTTATGAAATTGCCTTAGAATTGTTGTTTGACCAATGAAGAGTTATCTAAAATATTACCATATAAATGATTGATGGTTTATGGATGTCCTCCTCAATTAATTAACGCTAAACTAAGCCAACGTGCGATGTAGTAGTAGTAATCTCATTTGCCGCATGACCAATGAGCTGTGGGCCAAAATAGACACTATGTGGAGCCCTGACGTAGCCAAAGGCGTCGCGGTGGACCCCGTAGAAGACGGCAGGACGAGCTGCTAAAACAAAAGACCAATGGTCCACTTCAGCCCTGGATAGTAAGAGCTGGAAGTCATAGGGAGAGGCCTTGATTCAGTTGTGGGTTGATATAGGCTAACAGTAACTAAAGAACACATTAATATTTTATATCCCTGAATGAAATATGCAACCTTCTTTACTGATATTTTTATTCCGGTTGACAAACACGGACCGTTGTTATGGTTCATTATAGTAAAGGATAAAGGACTCGGTGGGGAACTAGGGAAAAAATGGTTGACAAAACGTTTTGACATGTTGAGATAGGGCTGCTACCTGTGTGGACGGGAAATGAAATATTGTTCGAATGATTTTGAGTTTTCCAAATGTAAGAAACATGTTACTTTCGACACTGTTGTCGCCCCCTTTACACTGCGTCTTATGGTTTGTTGAGGAGCGTCTGTACCGTAATCTTCTTCCTGGTTTATTGCTGTATACGTTTTGATTAAATAACATGTTATAAATTCGAAAGTGAGTTTGTTCGTTTATTTTTTAGTTTGTTATTTTCATTTTCCGATCATCATGAAAATTTGCATTACACGTTGTCAGGGGTACAGAAAAGGACATAGATATTCCATCCAGAAAAATATACATTAACGCGAGCGAAGCCGCGGGCAAAAGCTAGTTACAAATAAATGAAATGTGAGTAGATATATTATAATTAAGATAGTTTTTAGGAGCCAGTGCTCCTAAAAAATCACTGGCATTTCCTAACGATTATCGCTTATTGGAGCTTATAATAATTTTGACATGTCTATATAGGTGAATACCTACATCAATAGGTACCTGCACCAATTTACAAACGTAAGCATGTAAATCCTAATTAATATTATAAATGTGAATTGAGTTTGTTTGTTTGTTACGCCTTCACGCTAAAATAGCTGAACAGATTTGGATGAAATTTGGCTCATAGGTAGATCATGACGTCAATTAAGACATAGGATACTTTTTATCCCGATATTTATACGAAATCGAGACTTATGCGGGTGAAACCGCGGGGTGCAGCTAGTACTTAATACTTACCAACTATTAGCTTACCAAGTTTTAAACTTCAACAACCCTAATTTTAAATCCGCTGTTCCCGCCAAACTAAAGACGCTGATCTTATAAAATTATTTACAGATTGTATACATTTTACGCACTGGCAACTTTCAATCAATGTCGCAGGGGCTTCTAGAAAGAATCAAGTTTGCAATAAATTACTATAAACTTTAATGCTTGAGTGAATTTAGTGAATTTTTTGACAAAGTTTTTGTCGTTAGTTTAATGAATTCAATGCTATGTATAAAAGGGAAGGAGGGTGAATATTTTTTATTGAGTGGGCAAGAAGAAATGATTCTCTTGATAAAGTTTTGTAACGACATTAATCCGTCTCGGTTTGTTGAGCAAGAAGGAAAATACTGTCTTTAATTGGGCTTGACATTTTATTTGGTCTCTTTTTGTTTTATTTGTATTGCTTATAATAACAAAACAATTTATCTAAGCGAATTAACATTGCTTTCTCGAAACACTCACCCAGGTCAGGTCATTTTAGGAAGAATATACCAGACCCCCTAAAGTAAAGCAATCACTTTTTAACACAGAATACCGTTCATATTTGAAACTCCTGCAAAAACTGTGTAATTACTGTCACTGAACATAGCCGTCGGCTTTTGGCGAAAATTGTATGGAAAAAATGTCGGTCGGGAAACGTCGAGTCACGATCCCAGTCACCTTACTGAACGCTCGTAAATTACGGTAAAAATTGGTAAAAAAATATCACTGCAGCATTAATATGAGCCGGTATTTGCTTCGGGCACTCGGTGTACTTGTTGCAAAATATTGTCGGATTTTATTACTTTATGTGAGAAAACTCGGGATAAATTGATGAATTCGGTTTGGAATGCGCTTTCCGACAGCTTTTTGCGAATGTTTTCGGGGTTGACAAGATATTTTTATTTTTCAGTGTATTAAAAGAACCTTTTCAAGTGACCATACTCTAGATAGTCCTGCGCAGCGTAGTAGATCGCAGTTTCTACTTATTTGTTTATTAACTAATCTTTTCACCATAACGTAGGTACCTATCGTATACCTACCGTATACTTGAGGGTCATCACGTCGTCGAAAGACGTCCACTGCTGACTATAGGCTTCCCCCAACCACCGCCATTTCCACCGGTTCTGTGCTTCCCGGGGTCACCATATTGACGACGAAATTTAGAAAAATATTTAAACATGCAATTTCACAGACAAACTAGTTTCACGTGTATCCGACCTTTCTTATTGGTCGATTAAGACATGCCCGAAATTACTACGTCATCGATTTACTTCAGTCCAGATGAAAGCAAAGTTGTAATGTGTCTATATTATACTTTTGAACCCTAGATCACACCATCACTCATAGATCGCTTATAGGCCAATCGGGCACGATCGTTCGCCTTATAAGCCGATAAAACGTTTCCACCAAGCCTCATTGTTACCGGTAATGCCGGTAAAGTACGGTAAATTACCGTAAGGTTACTGCTATACAGTTATTGTGTAGATGAACCTTGATTTTACGAGGTGCCCGTGGGGTCAGAAGTAAATGGGACACTAGAAGACGAGGTATGAAGCTTGGGATGTGGTATTTTCTGGAGACCAAGGTAGGCTGTCTGTAGATGGAGCCAAAACCTTGAATTCGACTTTTAAAGGTCGACTTCAAGGTTTCGTTTTGGGGCATTTTCAGACTTTTACTAACAGTGTAAACTGAAACAAAACTATTCTATTAATTTATTATACTGATTAACGTAAGTTTTAAAGGGTCTAGCTTAGTTGTGCAGTGCTTAGTTAAGTTGCATCAAAAATTATCAATGAATTATACTTTCTTTATTGAAATTCTTGATCTATCAACACCAAACAAGGTAAATGAATAAGACAATAATATCTACTTAATTTTGACTTAAAACAAATAAAGAATTAAAGACTCGAGTTAAATATAACCTTTTTATGAGGCTCTCTTCTGTACTCCCCCATTTTCTCTAGTACTCCCATATTCTAATAAATTAAATATCGCAACAGACTTTTCTTGGTGCATAGCTTGTAATATCGACCCAATGTTTCTCAATTGCATTTTTACAGATTCTTCTCCACACGAAACTATCTTTTGGAAGGAGCAACCAGAATCAATGCTTATTTTTTCTTGAAATGAATGTTGATGTTCTAAACTGCCTTTAAATAGTCTACTTGAATATAAAGGAGACTAATAGAAATACTGCCTGTCTATCTCTAAAGGCAGTTAGAGATATGACCTTGTCTCTGATAATACATTGAATGCAGCTGTGCAACGCTGTGTGTGGTTCTTTCTACATGGTTCTCATATGGCTTGACCAAGATTATGTCTGGACTTTAAAAGAGACTGTGACCTCTGAGTTTGTTTCGGCCTTTCTTCTCAGAATAGTCAGTTAGGAAACGCCGACCTCATCTAGCTTATATTTTAAACATTTTTTTTAATATGACGTATAAAGTGATTCCGATATCCTATTTACAGAATAAACAATTTAATTTCATTTCATTTCATTTCAACGACATGACACAATTTCATCATCATCTGCCTAGCCTTTTCCCAACTATGTTGGGGTCGGCTTCCAGTCTAACCGTATGCGCCTGAATACCAGTATTTTACACGGAGCGACTGCCTATCTTACATCCACCTGGGTTGACATGAAACAATTATTTATTTATCAAAAAGGTTTAAAAAATTTACACAGTCATCGTTACTATTAAAATAAACAAAACATTACTAAACCCAAATGATTAGCAATTCATAAAGCAAGAACCAGAAAATTATAATCACTTGTCCGTTTTTACTGGCTCCAGTGAAATGTCAAGTGAAAGTTGACAGTGACGAGTGGTACCGGTGAGAATGTCTAGGCTCTCATCAAGGAACTAGACAAAACTGTAGTTTTTGCTGGCAATAGAAAGCTGTGTTTTCCATCTTTATTACTGCTTTTTCATTGACCTATCGTAACTTTTAAATGCTTGACGAGCTTGTAGATTTAATCTAATGGATTTCGTCCAGTGTATATACTAATATTAAGAAGAGGTAAAATTTGTTTGTTTGTATGTAGGGAGTAATCTCCGAAACCACCAGTTAGATTTGAAAAACTCTTTTTGCATTGAATAGCCTAATTCTTGAGGAAGGTTACAGGCTCGCGGACGAAGTCGCGGGCAGAAGCTAGTTATGTATAAATAATCAATGGAATCGTAGAATTTTGCCCTAGGTATTTATGTCAAAACCTTACCAAATTTTCATCATCAGCCTATTAATGTTCCCACTGCTGGGACACAGGCCTCCTCTCGGTAAGAGGGAGTGGGCCGTAATCCACCACGCGGGCCCAGTGCGGGTTGGTAGATGTCACATGTCTTCGAATTTTTGGTTCTAAGACATGCCGGTTTCCTCACGATGTTTTCCTTCACCGTTTTTGAGAGCAATGGTGATGAAATTATTTACACAAAGTAAAGCGCCTGCTTGGGTTCGAACCTACGACCACTCCTAAGTCGGGGCCGATACCACTGGGCCACCACTGCTCTCTACCAAATTTTACCAAGAGTAAAATGCCCTTTTCATACCTACAACTTTAATACTTACCATAATACAGAATTTTACATGGAGCGACTGCCTAAATGAACTCCACAGCCCAGTTTCTAGATAATACGATACCCCGTGGTAAGATTGATTGTCAGACATTCGGGCTTCTGACTACCCGTAACGACTGTCAAAGATCTATAAATGACAGTTGGGACTTTACCGAAGCACGGAGTTATCAAGCGTAGGCTATCCTTTGATCGACTCTTGCTACAGTTTAACCTTAGCCACGAGCCCCTCTGTCTTCTAGTAGCACCATACTACCGAATAAGATTGCAATCAACAATCAACTAACAAGAGTGGACATTAAGGCGAAATGATTCCTTTCTCAATTTTTAATATCGAATCATCACCAATATTATGGGTCGATATTAAATTAAGGCGATATGATTCCTCTCCGAGTTTTAAAAGCATTTTAAAGTTACGCTCTTTTACAAATTATTTCATAGCAAAAGCACGATCTCTTTCACAAATTATGTCATACAAAAAGAGTCGTTAAAATGGCAAATTGGCCACACAACCGACACTTTCATATCATTAGTTACACTATAGGCTTATTAAGCCGCATAATTAAAATGTTTTCTGGTTGCTTTACGTTGTAAAATTAATGTTTAATGGTTTATTTTTTGTAAAATAATAAAACATTTTCCTCTTGGGTATTCAATGTAAGCAGTTATGGTCATTCGTAGCTTGATGATGTTGTAGAATTTATTAAAAGAGGAAAAAAAACATTGTTAATCTGCACAAACAACAAAAAATTATTTGAATATTTTATTTTTATCTTACCCGTAACACTATTGCAGTGAAGTGAAATCAGGGTGGAGTCGGATACAAGCTTGTAGTAATTCTTGTGTAGTAGGTATGTTATGACACTTATGACCGTTGTCTTGCCAAAATGATCTGAGTTCTGCATGGCTGTTCAAAATAACATTATTCTCTAAATAATTTCAATGGCCTGAGTAATTAATATTCTGAGGTCAATACACGTGAAAATACAAAATAAATAATTTTCTATAGACTAATGCACGGAATCTATACAATGGTGCTATATTCCAAGTGTTCAGACGCTTTATGAGATAACGCCCATGTCATAACGAACCGATGTGAGCGATGCCTTATAGTCAGACGAACCGTTAGCAAAAGCAGCCTGAGGCCCTAAACGATTTCTTTTTGAAGTGAAAACTTCTTTAGCGGCGTTGCGCACTTTTTTTGGGATGGGTAAAAAATTTTAAAGTCGCGTCAGGACGTGACCGTAAGATCCGTTGCCTAGCAACTGACAAAGTAAACATCAAAATAAATAGTCTTTGCCTACGTAAACATTGCCAGGTAAGAAATTTTACCCATATTGATGGGTAAAAAAAAGCAGTCAAAACATACTTCATGAAAAGTGTTTATTCAAAACGTTAATGTTCAAGTAATCACTTCTGCCGGCACTCCCGGAGTGCAACCCGTTGTTTTTTTTATCAATTAAATCATTTATGATTTTTTTGTCTACGCATTATGGTGATACCTACGATGAAAAATTCAACTTCAATCAACGTCCGAAGGATTTTTAAGGGTTAGCTATTTCCTTCAACGTTCCTTCCGGACGTTGATTGTTTATTATCATTACTTGATTTTATTGTTTGAAAAATTTTGGCGTCTGGACAACGTCAGGGTCGATTTATACTAGCGCAGAGTCGAAGCGCATCGAAGCGTCTATCCAAAACTGAACATAACAAATTCAACCTTAACTCCACAGCGTAACGCACACATTACTTCGGAGATTTTAAAAAGACGCGCGCATTCGTCGGAATTCGCGCGTCTGCGCGCGAACAACGCTGATTGGAAAGTCCGCGATGGTATGTCTAGACGCTTCGATGCGCTTCGACTCTGCGCTAGTATAAATCGACCCTAAATTATGAATGTTGTAGAATTGTCAAAAGGAACAGCATTGCCATTGTGTGTGACTATTATGCAGAAGTTTTTGTTTTGATTTAGGTACTGCTACTAAAAATAAGATAACAATTATTTTTTTTGCAATGAAATTCATAAATTAATTTTAAGTTTTTAATAACACTAGTCTTTTATCTACACAGTTTAAACACGATTTTCTTCGCAAGTAATTGATATTCAACCAACGTAAACAAGAAGGATGAATTATGATCGAAATAATTAAAACTTAGCATGCATGGAATAAAAGGCTAAAATTAAATTTTATACTTCGCCCTTCAACGTGCTCTTTTTATACTTTATAGGTCGACTAGGTACGAGTATGTAGTAGGTACTTACCTAAGTTTTATTAGTAGATTATATGGTAAGCATATTTATAACTCGGATGTCACGTAAAACATTAAGTTCAATTTGTGCATATCATTGACTGTAAGATTGAGAAAGGCACAAAACCATTTTTTTTTTTACAATTTCATTCGTATCATGCGTAGTTTAGAACTTCATTTAGATTTGAAAATATTCTTTCTAAGAAACGAGTAACATTCTTTTAGTAACTTCAAAAAATTAATCAAATCTGTAAAAACCCTTTCTGCTGACCGTACCTGAGTCTGAGGTCATCACTTGTCCGAGCAGCTATACATTTTTTTACTTTTTCGCCCATTAGTTTCTTAATTAATATCCCCAGCTTGGCATGTTGAGGGTCCCGGGTTCGAATCAATCATAATTATTTGTTATAAAATATTTATCATTATTTTACTAATAGATTTACCGCGGTTATTTTTGTATGAAAGACTGAATGCCTTTTATTGTTAGGTGCTTGTCATGTTACGTATGTTAAAAGTCAATAGAATGATGGGTGGCATAAGGGTGAGATGGAAGTATTTCTGGTAATTGGGACTTTAATTGGTGCTCTCGTTATAAGTCATTGCCCCCTATTACATGGGACTTAAATCATAACTGGCGAAATGTGGGTGTACTATAGGTACCTATACTTCTGCCCAACCCTTCAGGGAAACAGGATGTTATGTTTTAGGGTTCCGTACCTCAAAAGTAAAAAATTGAACCCCTATAGGATCACTTCGTTGTCCGTCCGTCTGTCTATCAAGACCCCTTTTCTCAGGAACACATGGAGGTATTAAGTTGAAATTATTATCAAAGACTAAGTCTACGGTCCCTTATTGGAGCTCTAAAACCTTACCTTCTAAACTCAACACAAAAAAAGGCCATTTATGCGACATATTTTGACAGTCGCAAATAACTCAAAACGCATCGCCTGGGGGTGGGGAGATCGTGGCTTTGATGGTTCATTAAGGGAGATGCGCCAAGGTAGCCCGCGAAATTCCAATTTTCTTACGTTTTTTGCAATTTGCAGCTCAGTGTCAGGTTGTATGTTGATTAAAATATGATTCGCGACCGTAACAAATATGGCTTTACAGAATTATAATCATTAGAATTAGCAATACAACTTCTTAAGTTAGCAAAGGTGTCAAATGTCATGATTTAATGAAATAGTCATTCAATACACTTTCATTAACTTAGAGATTTGTATTGATGACTTTTATGATTATAATTCTATAAATAAACATTTGATACGACCGCGAATCATATTTAGATCAACATACAACCTGATACTGACCTGCATATTGGAAAAAACGTAAGAAAATTTGAATTTCGCGGGCTACCTTGGCGCATCCCCCTTATATCAGCTTGTTTGTACAGCACAGTATAAGGAAAACGTAATGTATGATTAATTAAAAATACATTCATCAAAACTTTGCAAAAAATTAAATGAGTAATGAATTTCTCTACTATGATTCACGTTACTCAGATCAGCCATTACCAATAAGATGTCAAGTAAAATCATTCATCAAAATGATGGCGGGCCGACAGTTCGCGGACTAACTAATAAAACTATGCATGATAATTAATACTGATTCATGTAAAAGCTTGCGTCATGTTCTGCGAATCACTTAATGACTGGATGAGACCCAATCTATGTACTTTAATATCAGATTCATTTGCGTGTGAGATATGATTGCAATGATGTTGAGCTGTGAGTAAACTGATATAAGTTAATGGAGAAATAAAATGATTAAACGAGGCAAAAGGAGTTTAAAAAGATCGTAGCACATGGCGTTCTGTAGTTTCTGCCTACCCCATGGGAAGAAGGCGCGAATATGTATGTGTGCGTGAAAAATTATTGCAAATTAAGTAACTTTGAACCAAAATGCGCGTGAAATTGACTTTTGAATGGTTCAAAAGTCTACATAAGTGCATTTTGGTCATATTGAGAATGACCTTAATATCATTGGCGTTCAGGGGCTGGTAGTGCTCGCGAAAATGAACTTTTTTTGGTATTGACAACATGAGATGATGAGAAAATATTAAGATTTCTTTATCATTATGTTAGTTTTACCTAATATAATACATAAATAAACCTTCCGGAATAAATTCTCTAAATGATGCAGGTGAAAACCGCATCAAAATCTGTTGCGCAGTTTAGAAGAACAACGCGATCAGATAGACAGACACGAAAAGCGACTTTAATTTATAAACTGTATACATAATCAGCCTATAATGTTCCCACTGCTGGGACACAGGCTCCTCTCTGTGAGAGGGAGTGGGCTGTAATCCACCACGCGGGCCCAGTACGGGTTGGTAGATGTCACACGTCTTCGAATCATTTATTGGCTCAACTTTGAAAAATCCCTGCTTGCGCAATGCAGAATTTGTGTGACGTCAAGTGTTTGATGGATAGTTCGCATGACTGGTTGTAGATGCCAAAAACAGTTCTTTCAAAAAATATATATACGTTGGTTCTACTAGCACTAATCCTTAGTCATAGTAAATGAAGCCATAATCACCATTTGCTTTATCTCTGTATACAACTTGACTATACAAGTCAAGTCGAGAGCGTACAGCCTCGTATAGATCGTAATCTTTGAATCACGATGCACTTTATTCCCGCTAGATGCAGATTGATGCTGTTAATTGTGCCTTCGCCATTTCAAAACTTGTTCGAGATGCTCGCATGCACATTTAATGAGGGTTTACATAGGTCAGTTTTTACCGTACGACACAACATTATTACAAAGTAGATTATATTATTGCTCTATTAGTTCATTCAATCAACTAATCAACTCAGCTTATCGCAGTTCTCTGCTGAACATAGGCCTCTCCCAGGCTGCGCCACAACACCCTGTCCTCCGGCTTCCGCATCCAGTCTGTCCCAGACACCTTCTTAAGGTCGTCGGTCCATCTAGCTAGGGAGCGTCCCACACTACGCTTGCCGATACGCGGTCTCCACTCCAGAACTCCTCTACTCCACCGTTATCGGTCCTTCGACAAACATGGCCATTATAGTTCATTATTGTTGTAAATTTTGAGCAGATAAGA
This sequence comes from Conistra vaccinii, assembly GCA_948150665.1. NCBI lineage: Eukaryota > Metazoa > Arthropoda > Insecta > Lepidoptera > Noctuidae > Conistra > Conistra vaccinii. The sequence goes on from OX411324.1 coordinate 5,546,065, forward strand.
CGTACTCTAAAACTTCTTCATGCGTAGAGCAATTTTCTACCGCATGCAGCTCACCTCCGCACGCAGACTACACGAGCCGCTGCGAGGGGGCGCGGCTCTTTCTATTCTATCAAGCGTATCTATATTTTTTGATATTGCATATAAAGTTTATAATGCTTTGTCATTAAAACTGCTCGTCGCGTCACTGTCAGCCGCTGCCATTTCAGTGTGAATTGAGCCTAATAAGGCACGGTCGATTTCAGTCCTCTGAGGCTTTTGTAAAGTTTGAAAAAATCTACTTGAAAATTGAGCCGTATAAAGCCTATATAACCTAACGTGAACATTTAAGTGCATGCAGTCAATTGATTGAAGAGGTTATTAGCACAGCCGATGACTTGTAACTTGTCGTTACTAATTGCGATATTTTAACATGACATGTTAATGCATCTGAGTGGGGTTAATTGGTCAAGTGTGATAAGTAGAAAGCTTATGACGGGGTCTAAAAGTAGGTACCACTTTGGATAATACTATCCATTTCTTTGTTCTTTAGGTCAAAGGTACCATTCCATAGCCGACGCAGGCGGTAACTGCAGGCGACGTGTCGCCGCGGCACGACAGGTTTCTATGAATTTCTATGAAATACCTTCCGTAGCTAGCGACATGTCGCGTTTGCAGCTACGGGCGAACCACAGACGACATATGTAGCCCGACCGCAGACCAGTAGTGACGCCAACGCTCGTGCGATAACACGTTTTTCTATCTTCATCTACCGACTGGAATACGGGCCGCAGCCGCCTGCGGTCGGGTTCGGAATCACGACGTGTCGTTGCGAATTGACGTGGCGACACGTCGCCTGCAGTTGTCGCCTGTGCGGCGGTCGGGTACAGAATGGTACCGGTATTTTAAGGACTACGTCTGTTGCTAAGGATACCTTAATTTTCACTGATCCTAGAACCTATTAATGAACTACACAATTTCATACGAATTTCTGTGTCCTATTTCTGATAGAACATGTTCAGACTAATTCTGCGAAAGACTGTTTTGTCTTAGAGTTTTCTTCAAAGTCAAAGTCAAATCATTTATTTCAAATAGGACTTTGTAAGGCACTTTTGAGAGTCAACATTTACAACAAAATAGAATTGATTCTAGAGTCGCCCCTTCCAAAAGGTAATTTTCGTATGGAGAAGAATAGCCAGGAAACTCCACTCTCTTATAAGTATAACTACATTCCGATTTCTCAGTTGTAGACTTGAAGCATACCTTTAGATACTACAGGGTCAAATTAAATTAGCTAGCCAAACTCCGCAGCCGCGATGGGTATCGATATCTAAGCACGATAAAAAAAGAGTTTATTAAAAAAATCAGTAGTGCAGTTATTTGAAGTATGAGTTGAGACAATCTGTTTTTTTTGTTTTATCGTGTTTAGATATCGCTCGATACCAATTACGTTTGTAAAGTTCACACAAATAAAACTAATATTCCAAGTAACTACACCGCACTGCACAAAAATAAATAATCTATTTTTTTTTTTTTTATCATTTGTCGATAATATCGATACCCATCTGCGGAGTTTTGCTAGCTAATTTAATTTGACCCTGTATATTCTACAGCCAATTTACCCACACGTAAATTTTACGTTTACATAAACTTAATTTCCATCCAGTACATGAACACTTTCTCCATCTTTCCCATCATAATGAATCCTTAATTGCATTTAGGGTGTTTAGCAATAAATTTTAATGATAACCTAAAGTTATTCATTACCTAATCACGCCAGAGTGTGGCCAGTATGATTGATGAGCGTTTCCCTAAGCTCCTCCATGGTGAATGAAGGTAGCTGAGCGGAAATATTCGGTCAATCATTCGTGTTAGAAGTTTAATGATGGGTATAAATGTATTGTGAGAGTGAGTGTGATATTCTTTTAGGAAAATAGGTGTTGTAACGTAATTAATAGTAAACTATATGGGAGTCGTTTATACAATTTTTTATTCGCAACAAGCTATTGCCCGCGACTTCGTTTCCAATCTAGGATGTAAAGTAGCCTATGTTCTAACGCAGGTCATGGTCTACCGGTGTGCCAAAATTCATCCAAATCCGTTCAGCCGTTTTAGCGTGAAAGAGGATTAATCGCAAGGAAAACTAGTTTTTTTATATCACTTAAATCAATACCCATAATTCATAGAATTGCCTGATTACTCTGATAAGGACCAAATCCTATAAACATATCTTTTTGTTTCCTAACCCAAATTTCCTGAAAACGCCCAGCGGCATCGTGGAAGACCCAAGCGTAGATGGCGGGACGAACTTGACGCTTATAGGAGGGATTGGTCCATATTAGCTCAGGATCGAGTCGAGTGGAAAAAGGAAAGGGAGGCCTTTGCCCTGCAGTGGGACAATATGGGCTAATTATTATTATTATCTAACCCAAAATAAAACAGGTTCAAATCAAACCAGATAATTTGACAGATTGAGATAGCATGTCGATATGTGTGGCCGCCACTGTAATTTGTACTGGATACTGCTTTCACTGTATACTTATGTGTGTGCTCATTTGTAACTGAAACGTAAAATTTACGATTTCATAAATATTTTGTCGTTAAATTAATTATTTTCATTGGTAATGTGTACCAGCTGTCCATTACGGCAAAAAATTAATATGTGTGTGTGTGTGTGTGTATAATTGGACGACATAATTTATGTCGGAACGTGATAATTTAGTGGAGCTAAACATCGAATTGATGGATTAAATTTAGCACACGGTTAGACCATGACTAGGAATAGGTAATAGGATACTTTTTATCCCGATATTCCCACGGGATCGATACTTACGCGGGTGAAACCGCGGGGCGCAGCTAGTGTAATATAAACATAATCTAAAATATTCCTATAATAAATTATTTAAAAAATGCTCTAATTTAACATATACTTTTCCAAATCATTAACACTACTAGTTTAGACCTCATGTTCAGTATTAAATCATTAAAAGTCGGTTATCGTCGCCTTAACCTGATCAATCGACCGGTACGACTGTTATTACGTAACCACGAGATACTATAAACACAACCCAGTGGGTCTTATCTTTTCAAATAGCTACCTACTACTGTAACAAAGGAGCTATTAATAGAAAGTACACTAGAAATAAAACTAACAGCCCTTAACTCGTTAACGTATTTCGTAATAACATCCTTTCATTACTTCTTCCGCCATATTGGAGAAACAGCTGATGCGTTTGCGCCGTTACGGTGTTCACCTGTTACTCGTGGCCCGGGGGTAAAAGAAAGGGTTTTGTTTTTAATTTATAAACTCGCCTTCATTCGATTTGATGTTACGAATTTGCATCTGATATTGAGCGGAAAATTATGGGACATCAAAGATTTAAAAAAGGTATTCGCCATTGGCGATCATTTTGGCACCACGATCACTGTTTCAAAGCCTATTAAACATTCTTCCGGGAACACTTCACATCAAGTCTTCGAAATAACTTTAAATGCTTCTTTCTCACTGCAGTAACAGCGGGTATTGTAGTGTAGTTCAACCGCCTCTGTGGTCTAGTGGTTGTGGTGGTGGTGGTGGTGGTAGTGGTATTTTGGAAGTATGAGGAACAGGGTGTAAAGTTCACTCATCCACCATAGAAAAGGGAGGATCCTCCAACCAGGTGGGTGTTATGTCTGGCGGGCAACTGCCCGAAAGTTGATTTCAGATAGTCTTATACTTATAGGGTTATTTGTAAAACACCAGCAACCTCTTTTGGGGTCATTGTACCTACTCATCATTATGAACAACTTTCACTATGGGACCAAAGTTGAAATCGCGAAAAAAAATCTGCTGTTCCCTACATTTATGTTCTCATTTATCTTGTTAAAATGTAAAATATAAAATAGTAAAATTTGTTCATAATGATGAGTATAATGACCCCTTAAGAGGTTGCTGGTGTTTTACAAATAACCCTGTATATGTCGTTCGCGCGATAAACTCTAACTGAGCGATGCAGGATTTGTGTGACGTCATGTCTTTGATGCGTAGTTCGTTTGTGGCGGTGTAACCGCTACAAGACCACCTGTCTCAGACCCAAAGGTACCAGTTCCGATTCCCAGTGGGGTAAAATTTTCTAGTTGGGCTGATTCTAAGTCCGCCTACTATATAGGCGACACCATCTAATCTAAGTCTGTCGCCATAACAACAATGTTAACAGCATGGTTGTGTTTCGGCACTTAGAAGTAAGATAGCTCGGTGAAGCTCGCTTCCACCTTCGGCCAGATCATCACTTACCATCAGGGGAGATGCAGGCCAAGAAAATCGTCGTTCAGATGAAATAAAAAATTGTATGTAAGCATGTTACAGTATTTATATTTTCATTGAATGGACCAAATACACGCAGTGTCTATAATAACCAGCATTCGAGATGTTTCATTGTCTTTAAATCTCGTCCTTATAATTATGACGACCCTGCCATTCGAGCGGGGAATCAAACATGTTCGCGCTTAGTTTGGACTGTGCTCTGCGTGACACTCATCTATTTGCAGACTACTTGCAAAAAATATCATCATGTGTCAATCAAAGATACAAAACGAAGAACTCTTTGTAAACCAGAAACGGCCGGTCGAAGCCGCAATTCAGCCACTGTGGTGGAATTCAATTTTCATTTAACTGCAATTAATAGCATTGTGCTAATGATCATTTGCACGATATGTTTTTTTGGGACCATCTATATTTTGTACCGGGTGTACAAAAGATGCATCTAATTCTTGCTAGTAGTTGTAGATTAGTTACGACTTTGTAGCACATGATCATTAGTTTGTTCGTGTAAATACTGTAAAATAATTCATCACCACTGTTCTTAAAACGGTGAAGGAAAAAATTTTGAGGCAAATTCGAAGACATGTGACATTCGCCAACCCGCACTGGGCCCGCCTGGTGGATTATGGCCTACTCCCTCTCACAGAGAGGTGGCCTGTGTCCTAGCAGTGGGAACATTATAGGCTGATTATACAAATACTGTAAATAGCCATTGTCTGCCAGTTATGTTTTATTCTTACAAAGATAAAGAAATATAATCGATATATATATAACGCCAGTAGCACACCTCCGCCGCGAAACCATAGCAGCGCAACCGGAATTGAACTACTGCGGTTTCGCTGCTACGGTTTTGCGGCTTAGGTACCTATGCTACCAGCGTAAATGACTGAAAACGATGTGTTTCAAATTTTATTAAATGTATTTGAGACATTTCAACTGAATTATAAATGTTATGCTAACACATTTATTCGTACTTAACTTTCACAAATTAATTGCCGCAGCAATTTAATTAAATCAAAATCACATTCCCGAAGAAATAGTTTCATATCAACGTCTATGAATTAATTAAAAATGTATTATAAGCGTTAAAACGTGGTATCTCGTGTGTAGTTTATAATTGCATAGAAAATAATGTGCCAGGCTTTCATTATGTCTGCAAGCCCGCTCCGCAGTCCCTGCCTCGTTAGGCCGAATAAAAAAACCGGTAATTCCTTTTTCATTTTATTTATCGGTTCGTTAAAATGTTCGTTTTAGAATTGTGTATAATTTACTTTTGCTCGGAGAAACAGTTTAACGATTTGCGGCAACGTTTTTTGTGATCGAATTTGTGTTAGTATTTTTGAGATAAAGTTGACTTCTTTACATACTGAAGCGTATATTGTCACCGGTTTTGAATACAAGCATTAGCAGATAAATGCCAGTAGTACCTAATCTTGTTAGTAGTCACAAATTTAAAATAACATTATCCGCAAGCGATATTAGATTACCCTTTACGATGTTAGCTACGATATTTTTTAAGCCAGGGCCTTTAAATTTAATAACATTTATGTAGATAAAAGTTAAATGGCAGTAGGTACAAGTTGTTTAGTAAATTAGACTTTACGATGCCAGGCGATATTTTGTTTAGCCGGGTTAGTTTTTTAAAACATTTTATCTTGAAGAAAATAGATCTTGAATTTGGTAAGGCTTAACATTAATGTTCTTTAAATAAAACATGATCGAAGGCTTTACCTAAACTTTGATCATAATAATTCTACGTTTACATTTAACATTTATTCTTCCAGCTGTAACCTAATATTCGTCATACCAAACCGGCACTTGATTCGCGTGCCGCGCTCGCGTGACGGCCTACCAACGTTGCTTTTATGCGTTTTCATACTGTAAGCTCTGGTACTCCTTCTTAACCTATATAGAGAATGAGTGGTAAGCGCTTAGCTAACGCAGGGTTTATAGTGATGTCATACTTACATGTATATTGTGTTTGAGAAGCCATTTGTTTGTTGTTACTTTATGTTCATGTAGAAACAATGTTGTACGCTTAGTAAAATGTGTATAATAGCATATTTTTTGTAATAATATATTTTTTGTTCTTCCAATATCCGTCTTGCAATTTTCATTAAAATAAGTCGTTATTTAATTTTACTAAAACGTCTGAGTTTCTAAACAACTCATACCTAAGCGCCTCAATGGCTTATAAATTAATGTATTTTATGTGTTTGAGTTATGCTAAACTAGGTATAATAGTTATATTTGTCTATGCCTCAACCCTACCAATGCACTTTACATTGGCTTTACTCTACTAGCTCCAACAGAGCCGTGCAGACAAGTATACTTTAAAACTAGAGCACGTCACTCTAACTACGTCACAACATTATATGATCGAACATACTCCGTCCAATTGAAACCGTTGCATTCAAATTCTTTTCAAATTCAAATTTCGAATTCGCAACGGACAACAGGCAACGACAACACTGTCCGTTTGTATAGTGACGGGAATCGGGCGCTTGAATCGATTATTCGAATGAGCTGTCTATCTGATTGTAGTCGGCAACGGGACCGTCTCATTCTGAACATATGTTGTAAGAGTGAATGATGTTTTTTTGCGAATGTTTTGGGAATACCTTTCGTTTTATAATGTATTTTTTTCACACTTTTTGCCCCTTTTGTTAATTTTTGGAATATTTTTAATCTCTGGAACGATTTATTTCTAACGTGTACTTACTTTTATACTTTACCACCCCTCATTTTAAGTCGCATCTTTGTAAAAATGTTCAGAAGATAAAATTTCTTGCAAACCTCACATCAACACGAGCCATGCTAAATTATCTTTAAAAAAGTACATCCGATTCTTTATGTATTCCAATCATGCCATAAATTAGCATGAAAATATGCACACGTGCGATCTTCAATGCATTATCAAGAGGAGAGCAAGCTGATGCCTGCAATTCTCATAAGTGAGCGGAACGTCGCGTCGAACAAAAGGACGTGAAGATAAATATCAGGTGGAACGACGAATGATATAATCAAACCGGCCATCAATAATATCGGCAGAGCAATTTCACACAGATTATCATGAAAGTCAAATTAACAGCGATCAGATTTGTTCAAACACACGATTTTAAATGTTGAATTGTATCAGTGACTGTATTATCTCATCAAACGGCCGAGCGGTTAGAGATCCCATTAGGATAATGGTCGGCTGTAGTTGACTAATGGCCGTGTGTTCAGAGCTCTTTCATTCACTCGTTCGCATTCCATTCAACTCGTTCATACGGTCGCTCGGCTATTTACAGCTTTATGAGTCCGCGCCGAAGATCAAATAAGTCTTGATTTATTTAAATATGTTTTGGAATTTTGTGCTATATTGAAATCGTTTTGATGGAAAGTGGCTCTTCTATTCTATTTCTATACCAAATTGTACACAATTTATAGGAATGAAATGTAATATAATAAGTGGAAGAAATGTTCAAATGCCTCTTGAAGTGGGAAATTATGTACCTACTTTCTGAGTTCACTTCTACTCTATTTTCACTGTTACACATGTAGTGTGTAGCTTCTGATCTATTTACCTACCTACTTATTAGATATTAGATAATCACAATACTGTCCAATAATATACCACAGTAAACAACAAAACCTAGTCAACTCAAAAAACAACAGAAAAATGCATTGAAATCGATTATATCGATTCGATAGGAACAATCGGTAAGTTTGAAGAGTCACTCGGCTTTTGAAAATTGAATCGTTATGCTCCGTCCACTACAAACTAGGATCTGAATAAAAGTAGTGCACCCATTTAAATGTATATCTTAGCTAAATTTAAATAAAGTTGAAAATAGAATACGATGGAAGCTTTATTTTATTTTTTCGGTCATGTATTTTTGCAGTGTCGGAGTTGCCTACACTCTGAACATTGAAAATAACAGAGAGATACGTATTTCGAGATTTAGTCTATTGGCTAGCTTTTGCTGAATTCAGGTGATTAGTTTGAGTGGATTTAGAGTTATATTTAGTGGATATTGCTGATATCAGTTAATTCAATAAACGTCAGAAATGTTTGGGGCTTTACAGTCCGAAATATATCAACAACAAATGAATGATATAATAAATTTATTCACACATAAAAATTATAAATAAAAAAGTAATTTATAAAATCAATATAAAATAATCCCGAATCGAATAATCGATGGTCATCCATCCACTGACTTACCCCGGCAACCGTAACTTAACCGATGGATCGAACCGTGCGGCTGTTATTACTCAACCAAGAGCACATTCAAAAAAATATAGATAAATATAAAAAGTACCTAATATATAAAATAAAAAATATTATTACATATTAATTACAAACATATTATTTTTGAACGCTTGTAGATATGTTTTTCCATAGACAAGAATAGCTTTAATCAGGTAGATGTCAGTTCTTGCCACAAGTAAATTATTAGACACTGCTGCACCCCGCGGTTTCACCCGCGTATACCTCGATCCCGTGGGAATATCGGCATAAAACGTATTCTATGTCCTTCTCCAGGTTAAGGTCTACCCATGTGCCAAATTTCATCTAAATCCGTTCTGCCGTTTTAGCGTGAAAACGTAACAAACAAACTAACTCAGTTTCGCATTTATAATATTAGTTAGGGTGGTATAAAATGCCTTTCCAATTATGGTTCAAAGAAAAAATCCCATAACCACAATGTTGGGCAGATATAAAAAAAATTGGTGACCGCGGTCCTTTTCCACCAAAAATAACACAACCCCTTTTTAAAACCTATCTGTGCGATATATTTACTGTTAATAAAAATATTACTATTGAGTATTTAGAAATCGGAATGAAATTTAAGTAACTTTTAACAAAACAGTCTTCAGGAAGATGAAAAAGTTATAACAACAGTAATACCCTGGCTATCAACGTTAACTATAAAACTAACCTAACCTTAAACATACCATATTGTACCGCCGTAATAAAATGAACAAGTCTTTCAACTAAAAGACACCGACTACGATTAATATTATTTGATAAGACCACAGAATAATCCGTTTATAACAAGAAAAGTCACATTAAAAGGTGGAGCCATAAGAACGCGTTAACTTAAAACAGTGTAACTAGGGTTAATAAAGTTCCCCTACTCCCATACTATATTAACCTATTCGAAATTACTTACACGCCATACATTGCTATATTTTAACACACGGGCATAAACGGGTGTAGAAGGAAAGCGGTAATGAAACGCATACGTTATAGGTAGGGTCGTAAAACGAGAGTTTTATGAGATTATGTCTTATACGAAGGAAGCGAGGGCAAGCGATAAGGTATCACAAGAGACAAATGCTATGGACTTAATAAAGATATTTCCCTCGTAATAAAACGTATGTGCTGAGTTACGTTGAAATTATGGGAGTAATAATTTCTATATGAGGAAAGAAAGGTGACATAATAATAATAAACAAATTTATGGGCGCTGTTGTATGAAAGGATAAACAGTCGGTGCGGGAAAGTTGGGTTTTGAAGAACATTATGCAGTATTATCACGTTTATAAAAAAAAAGTCCAAAACACATAGCTAGCATAGCACAACGCTTGGTTCAAGCGGAAACGAATGGGGTTAACAAAATTTTCAAGATGGCGGTTGCAAACAAATCAAATCAGTAAGTTTTTTTTTTAAAGTCCAGCCATACTGCAGTGTTTCGCGAGCAGACTGAACTGCTTGTGTGTGAATATCTACTGCAAGCTTTCCACATCGATGTTGAGGTTATACTAGTAGCAGAGATTCTCTTAACTAAAAGGGCAGTGCAAGTGTTAGGTTAAAAACTTAACCTACACAAGTTTTCTAACACAGTTGTTAAGATATATTGTTACCAACATAATTATTGAGTTCATTGTTACTTGGTAATCTATACTTAATATTAGAAAGAGGTAAAATTTGTTAGTTTATTTGTTTGTTTGTAAGTTTGTGTAGGGGGTAAACTCCAGAACTACCAGTCAGATTTGAAAAATTCATTTTGCATTGAATAGCCCAGTTTTCACTTCAAAAATTAAAAAAAAATAAAACAGAGTGTGCTGTCGACAAAAACTGGAACGTCTTACGAATTTTCGATCATGTCATGTGTCCTGACGAGGGTAAAACATTTTTAACCCATCCCAAAAAAAGTGCACAACGCCGCTAAAGAAATTTTCACTTCAAAAAACATATCACCACAAATTCGCATAGCATCGTGAATACCAGAATCGGCCAGGTAATCTGTGCAACGCTAGACAATAACAACAATAGCCGCGATGGATCAACCGAGGCGAAGGGTCGCGCATGCGTTGTTGTAAATTATAATCCTGTGCTATGAACTCACTATCTGACGAAGTACGAATGAGCTGAGAAATGTTGGAGGTACGAATCAAGTGTTTATAATAGTGTTGTGATATTTTAAAATTAATATCAAATGCTTTTTATGATTATTCAAATGACACACTGTCCTCAGCGCTCCTGACTTCAGCAAGGCTGTTGAATTTAACTGATCAGCAAAATAAATCATTCTTTGTTGTACCTAATTTGGTCAATCTATTAAGGCCTGCTAAATAGTTACTGGTCAGAGATATCATAATCAGGGCTCCTGAAACTAGATAAAACAGTAAGATACCGCTTCAGAAGATATATTCTAGAACGTCTTTATCTCGAAAAGATTCTCCATAGAATTTCGGGAGAATTCCTTGCTGACAAAAAATGCTACGGAAGAAAAAGTATGCTAACTACAATTTCATATACAGGTCATATCAAGAATGATTTACGTATAAAGATACCAGAACTCATTCTTGTAAAACATTCCAATACGAACATTTACTTATAAGCCTTACTTTATGAATACTAAGGCGACTAATACCCTCTCTACTTTCCTATTTAATAATTCGGAACTTGCAGAGAAACAAAGCTGAACTATGTTGCTCCAAGTCGAACGCATAAATCTGTAGCTAGGCGCGGTGCCCCGGGCAAGTCGCGGCCCGGCCATCGAACCGAGACACCTTTGAATTAAATCCAACGTATTACTCTTTAACTATTACTTCCTGATGTTGGTGAGAGGAAAATTTTAGACTCAAACCCAAAGCATTTATTTCAATTTTATTAAACCATTTACAAGCACTTTTGAATTGTCAAGGAATCGGTTAGTAAGAAATATGAAGCTAGTTGCACAGTCCAAAGCAACCACAACCAACCACCCAGCAACCTTTTTTGGTTGGGAAATCATCAAATAACTTCTCCCGCTCTGGACGAAGCGGAAGGGTGTATCAGACTCTTACTGACTAAAACCCACCCGTGTTCCTGCAGTTGCCTCATTGATTGTATGTTGCCAGGGGCCACGGTCTCCTCTTACAAAGGTACCAATGGAGAAGAACGGGAAAGAAACTCCATAGACACTCTTTTAAATAAGAAAATAATTGTTACAAAATATTGGTTACATCATTCATATTGAAATGATACATGTGAGAACAATGCAAAAAGACGTGCACGTTAAAAGCGTCCGTAATAGACTAGTCAGATTATAATCGGGTTCTGTTAGCTGAGTGTATCGCGAGATGTTAATTATTATTGTGTGTATTATTCTTTCAAAGCTCTACAAATAGTCTTCCAAAGAGTAATCAATGTAATCATAGATATAAAACATATCGGTAAATTGTCCTTTTTGACAGAGCAAATGGCCTGTTCTTCTAAGGAAATAGCATTTTTCAGTCATCTTCGAAAGAAAATTTGTTGATGATTTTCATACCGCACACTTGACAATCAAAGGTCAAATCAATCTGCCTAACCTTTCCCAACTATGTTGGGGTTGGTTTCCAGTCTAACCAGATGCAGCTGAATGTAAAATACTGCTCCATGTAAAATACTGATATTTTACATGGAGCGGCTGCCTATTTGACCTCCACAACTCAGTTATTGGGTAATATGATACTCCTTGGTAAGACTGCTTATCAGTCTTTCGGGCTTCTGACGACCCGTAACGATTGTCAAAGCTCCACGAATGACAGCCAGGATCAACGGCTTAACGTGCTTTCCGAGGCACGGAGAAATCTCGGTATGTAAAGATGGTCACCCAGCCACAGAACAACCCCGGAAAGCGTAGCTTAACCTGATGGATCGACCCGTGCGGCAGTTATCACTTGACAATAAATCGTCAACATAAAATAAACTAACAAAAAGAAAGATCTATTCATAGCCAAAGACAAAAATAAAACAAATAATTATCATACTGCTTCTTCGTAAAAGAAATACCTTCAGGGTAAAGCTTTAACCAATAATTAATTATGTAACCTTGTTAACCCAACACGTAGCCATAAACGTGATGTAACTTTATACAACCATTTAAACAAGCAGAATTTAGTTTTATATTCTTAACAAAATAGGGGAAGGAACCCCTGCGAGTTAATATGAATCAGGTGGACGCGAGACCCCTATTTCCAAAACCCACGAGCCCTATTCGGACCCCTTAAAAATTTATCAAATGCACCGCAAAGGAAATATCTAGTATTCTTATATGTATAGGTAGGTGCGAGTGAAAGTTGTAAAACAGGAGAGTTGGGGGATCGCTAGAGATTTACAGCGTTTCAAGTGAAGGCCCTAATAGACGTAAATTACGCTGCGGTCCGATTTATAGACTATATTTCTTTTGTTTTCCTTTTTTTTATCGATTTATCGCCAGGTGTGGTGGTTTCGCTGTTTGGCTATTTAACACGATTGCCAGGTGCTCCGGAAATACATGATGGAATCGTTTTATTTATTCAATATTCACAAGTCTGTATTACTGCTGATTGGTACTTGGTAGTTGGCACGTGGTTGCTCGTTTTCCCTTAATTGGGGTACTTGAAACTCTGCCGGTAACAAGAGGCTAGGTAGATTCGACTATGTTTTTGTTTTATTATATTAGGTATAGAGTCGAGTATGCTTGAATGGTCGTAGGTACTAATAGCGCTCCTGATTTGTTTGAGGTCAAACAATTGCGCAGTGGTTCAACAAATTTTATTTATGAAGGACGTAGAACAGTAAACATTGATTCAAGCAAGTATAGTGGACCATAAATTATAGGTATTATTTTAAGTGCAATCTGACCCAATAAATTAAACTTAAAAATATTTCTACACCATCAGCGGTTTACTTAATAGTACACCCACATTTCGCCAGTTATGTATGTCTCATGTAATAGGGGGCGAGCCTATTGCCATCAACCGGGTACAAATCTGGGCTGCTACTGAGAAATTTCTGAAAAAAAACCCTTATATTACCTTGCCCGACCTGAAAATCGAACCCAGGGCCTCATGCAGATGCTCAAATATATTTAAATATTTAAATTATATCACACTAGCTTCCGCCAGCGGCTTCGCCCGCGTGATAAATTTATAAATTATAGCTTACTATATTAAGCATCTATTATACATATAAACCTTCCTCTTGAATCACTCTATCTATTCAAAAAAAACCGCATCAAAATCCGTTGCGTAGTTTAAAAGATTTAAGCATACATAGGAACAGACAGCGGGAAGCGACTTTGTTTTCTATAATATGTAGTGATGTAGTGATGATAGTGATACTCTAATGAACATATCAGTCTACCTAAAATGACCACAGCATACAAGGTAAAAACAGTAGAATACCAAAGGTAAGAAGCCTGCATGACCTATAACAAGTATAACAACCTATACTTATCCGTTTGGCTCAGTTGACTTTTGAAACTTTCCTAGACAATAAGTACTGGCTACAACAAGTACTTTAAGAGTGTTTATTCTGAAAGTTGGCAACGTCGCAAATAGATGTCAAATATTTCGCTGTTTTGATTAATTTGATAATATTTCTGTATGGAAATAAAAAATGTGGCTAACTAGCGAACTAGAATATTGATTATGAAATGCAATAATTAATATCGTAACACCGAATAGTTAGTTTTAGATGTAAAAAAAGTATTTGGAAACTTTCCAAATGCCTTTTTTTCACCTAAAATGGGTACAACATCAAATTCAATGTTATAATTGCAATTCATTATAAATATTCTAGTCAATTGGTTAGCCACATTTCTTATTTCCATACAGTATTATTTCCAAATTAATCGAAACATGTAAATATTTGACAGCTATTTACGACGTTGCCAACTTTTAGGATGCACCCTCTTAACTCGAATACACTTTCATTTCAAATGTCATGGTTTTAGTAAGAAATGACATGACATGACCGCCTCGTTGGTCTAGAGACCGCAAGCGTTACTGCTGAACATGAGGGTCTTGGGCTCGATTCGCAGGTTAGGAAAAGAGTATTGTACTGTACCTTATTTTATTGAGTATTTGTACCTTCATACCTAAAATGCGGAGTTAACCATCTGTGTTTATTTATCTGTGACAAAAATAAGTTGTGTACCTTTTCCAATACTTATTAGTAAAAAAGTCCTATGATAAAAAAATACCATCCTTGGTTTATCAGATCGATAAATTCTTATAAATTCAAAAACTTATGAGACCTATTCGTATTGTATTTCATAACTCAAATTGACGACTCAAAATAAATAAATTATTGTTAGAAAGCTGTTCTTTTTAAAAAAAATCTCATCGCGTAGTTTAAAGCGAGTACCAAGTTTTGTTTTCATTAAAAACTAATTTAGATAAAGTTTACAACGAGACATTAGAAGTATTTGTCTTGACATTTGTCTGTAGGAGACATCTGTGAGTTACGACTTTACTATGAGTAAATGATGGAAATCCAAAAATAAAAGAATTTATAATTCTAAATACAGATTATTATTTTAATGTTCTTTGTTTTAAACATAATCTTGTAGATTTTACATGAATATTATTTTATACCTAATTTGGAAAGAAGGCATGGCAACGTGTCGATATCCTCCGTCCATTATGAATAATATTTGATTACCTTTGTAAGAGCGTTTATAGTGGGGAATGTCGCAAATAGCTGTCAAATATTTCGCTGTTTTGATTTTTTGGCAATATTACTGTAAGGAAATAAAAAATATGGCTAACTACTGAACTACATAGAATATTAATAATGAATTGCAATTTATAACACTGAATTTGATGTTTTGACCGTTTTAGGTGTAAAAAAGGCATTTAGAAAATTTCAAAATATTTTTTTTACATCTAAAACTAAATAAAAATAATAAACAAAATAAAAATAATAAACAAAATAAAAATAATAAACAAAATATAAATAATAAACAAAATAAAAATAATAAACAAAATAATTAATATAGACATACATACACAAATAACATTTACCAAAAAAATGCAACTTCAAAACCGCATAACGAGGCAGGCTAACCATATAATTTTATGAGCACCGAGGACAAACTACGGTAGAAAGACTATCGTGAATGAGGGGGCTGAACTCTATAACTTTATACCTAAAGGAATTTGGAAATCGAAATCACTTCCAACTTTTAAAAGGCTATTAAAGCACCACCTGAATAGTGTATGAATTGTTACCGTTGAAACCGAACTTTATTTATTGAGTTTTTTACCAAGCGAAACCGTCGCTTATCTTAATTATTATGTTTTTCCATAAAGAAGTGATTAATTGTATTCCTTTTGAGCGAAATAAATTTTCTTAAACCGTAATATAATTAATATCGTAACACCGAATGTGTTACGATATTAATTATTGCATTTCATGATCAATATTTTAGTTCACTAGTTAGTCATTTTCTTATTTCCATACAGTAATATTGCCAAATTAATCAAAACAGCGAAATATTTTTGACAGCTGATTGCGACATTGCCCACTTTCTCTATAAATGCTCTTAATTCTAATAGTCCCGATTTAAATACCAAATTACAACATGAACTAGGGTTTTGTTTCACTAAAAGATCAAAGGTAGGTACTAAATAAATCTTTGAAATGTAAACTAATTTAGTAGCA
This sequence comes from Conistra vaccinii, assembly GCA_948150665.1. Taxonomy (NCBI): domain Eukaryota; kingdom Metazoa; phylum Arthropoda; class Insecta; order Lepidoptera; family Noctuidae; genus Conistra; species Conistra vaccinii. The sequence goes on from OX411324.1 coordinate 5,562,234, forward strand.
ACATATTAGATTAATCTAAATTTTAATAAAGAAAATTGTTGACGAACAATATTCCCAGACACAGTATAAATAAGCCTAACTTTATCTAAGATAAAGTTAGTTGCCAGTGATGAAAATTTAAAATGTCATCATGACCTTTTAAGGGTCGCAGATGTTGCAAAACTTTTTCCTTTTTAAGAATACAAAATAAACTTTCTTAAAACTTAGGGCCTGTTTCACCACCTACGAATAAGTTCCTATTAACTTACTTGGCAGATTTCATATATTTCTGTTCCATTTTTGAATTTATTCAGTAAGTAGTGGCTATTCGGACATCGTGAAATAGGCCCAATACTTATACTGACAAAATACGTTAGTTTGTGTCTTTTAAAAGATGGTAATGATACCTACACCTTCAGCTGTCATTAACGAGACACAATAGAATTTTAATTGTTAGCCCACCTGATGTCCACTGTAACGGTCAAGCGGATATTTACATTTGAGCAGTCAATTTTTGTGCCTAAGTTGTGAAACATAGTTACCTAAAGGTCTAATTATAACCTTTTTCCAATTCATGTTATTTCCACATAACAAACATCAACTTTATGCAAGTGTAAATAAAGTAGATTTTAGACTGACTAGTACTGTTGAAAAAGTAATAAAAAATATGAAGTTGTAGCGCAAACTGAACCTTATGTGTAGGCATTACGGTGGTTCTTCCTAAGAGTCGTGTTTAGCAAATAAATTATGAACGCGGATTAGTAGATACTTTTTCATATCAAAATCTCTCGGGGCCTAAGAAAAACTTGCGACTATTATTAATTTTCTCAAGATTTTCACACAACGCATTAATTTGTCTGTGTGCCGTACGTACTAAAGGGTTCCAACAGGACCCTATTACGTCTGTCACACGGCTGTTTTTGGACCTGATGGTCCGACCCGTGAGACTGTTATTACTTAGCCTCAAGCATCGAAATCAAAGGGGTCCCCATAGAAGTAACGTGTTTTTTTTAAAGTAGGTACTAGATTTTTATTAAATACCTATGTATTGTTAAATATTGAACGGTAGTACGGAGCCCTTCGTGTCCGACTTGCAATTGGCCGTTTTAAAATGTCACTACTAGTTTCTATACATCTATAACTGCTGGTATAAAACTTTTCTGATGAATGTGTTTGTGTCAAATACATCTATAAACAAAACAGCGAGTGTATCCAATGTTATACATAAAACGCGTGAGCTGTGAAAGTCAATTGAGGGAAAGTTATTATTGTTTATGTTGCCGATAGCTATAACTCGTACTATTTATGTTTTATTGCAATCTATAAACTCAGCATGCCATTGCTCTCGGTTTTAGGGGTACCGAAATATTTCGTGTTTTTATTGCAGGTATTCGGCTAAGTGGTTTTGTTTAACTGATATTAAGCCAAAGCGGTTTGTGAGTATAATGTTATGAGAATCTTAGATAGAGGCCTATTCTTGTTTTAGCAGCTTCGCAATGAGATAGCTCTTGGCATCCGTTCTGGGCAGAATAATTCTGAAACTTATATTATATACGAGTATATTCATGTAAAAAATATATAAAAAATCTCTATGAAAACAATGTCAGTAAGCATTCTCGCAATACAACAGTTATCAAACTAGTCAAAAATCTACTGAAACTATTTTGTTGCAACATGAAACTATGTTTACTCTGGTTCTAATTTACTATACTAATCTGTTTGGTACAGATTAGTATATCTTAATTTTAATATCGGCAAGTTTTCAATTTATTTTCCCTTTATAGGATTATGAAATATTTTAATGAAAACGTAAACGATTTCGGTAAAGACGGCAGACACTCTAAACCTGATAATATCAAAGACATATTTTTTAATTTCAGGACCACTTTCGTCGAACCCAAGATTGTCGTTACGTTAAATCTACGGTAGGTAATCTCCTGCTAGTATTAAATTTTATAAATTATATTAACGAAAATGGTCTAAATAAAGCTCCCTTCGTAAGTAAAAGCGATCGTATACATTGCTATCAAGACTGGCCACGTACCGAAGCTCGTTTACTAAAGATTTACGCAACAGATAGATCTTACTCGAACCCTTTTCAGTCGTTTTATACCCCTAATTCTACCTACGCAACGTCAAAACGTAACATGTCTTTTAGTAGCCCGAACCGAATAAGTTTTTACCGAATTGATTCGGGATTTTTATTCTGCAACATTAACACAAACCTATACAAATTTTCTTATCACCTTACAGGGCATGACATAAGGTTTCAATTTGAGTAACTTTGTTGCAATACAAGTGTTTTGTGTAAAGTTGTGGGATGCGTTCAAAAGTTAGGCGTTCGTTTTGTCCATTTTTCTTCTCCCCTACGACGGCCATAGAATGCTATTTTTAAAACATTCAGCGAGCTATCTCAGTTGTGTTATGGGAATTTGGTTTCAGAATGAATACTTGTTGATTTTTCAGGTTTCAGGTGGTTTTAGGAAGGTGCACTTTCGGTATGCCTTTAATATTTATAGGGTTTGAGCGAATAGTGATTGGATTGAGACCTAAATAGATGAAAAGGTAGAGGTGGATGAAGTGCATTCACTCTGCCAGTAAATTATCGAAAATTGAATTTATGAGCTCGTCAACGCCTTGAGCGCTGTAATAAATTGCTTCAATACTGTTTACCTACATCTATTGTAAAATGACTACTTTTGGAGAATTTATCTTTAGTCACCGTTGTGTGTGTATGGATGCTGCTGCCAAAACATGAGAAGGCACAAATTTAAATAATCAAGAAGATATTTATAAGAAATGACGACCTCCATCGTGACCTGAAAATGAAACCCGTAACTTATTAATAATTCAAAAAATTGCTGAGGCCCATGAACACCGACTCCACCCGCATGTGAACTTTGAGGCAATTCAGCTGATAAACAACACAAACATAGTGCGAACACAAAAAAGAACAAAACTCTTTGAGTCAATGTATTGTAAAAAGTGTAGAAATAATAATGACAATGACACACATAATAATTATAACACATGAACAAAGTGTTTATAATTATATCAGACTAAGAAAGTGGAACGGACTTGTGTAAAGTGCAATAAACACTATTCTAAGTTTTAAAATAATTATTATCACATAAAGATTTAAGTATGATTAAAATTGCTTATTAGTCTTAAAAGGCTAAATTGTAATTAATTATTAAGAATCTGGTTATTTCTAACAAAACATTAAAAAAAGAAGATATAGAAGACTGGTGCAGCGTAAAACATTTGATGCGTATTCTATGCTGGTGGCTTTAAAAAAGCTTTATAACAAAAACATCAAAAACTGTAACCAAATAATAAAAACGCCCAATAAAAAAACAGTATTCACGCAAAATACAAAACGATCAGAATCACCAATTGAATGAAATTGAACGAGTACATGACCCGTTCGTTTTCGTAATGAAATTAATCGGCGTCACCAATTGAGCGTACGCGAATGACCGCCTGACGGAACACCGAAATGATTGCCGCCCAAACTTTAATGTTACTAGCCATTTTATACATATTTTGTAATTATTATCACTTTAATAATGTTTGCGGATACCAATTTAATGATAAACCTTGATTGCACGGTTTTTTCGGTTCATTGGGCAACGGGAATTTATTTATAATTTCGATGCTAGCAACCCTTTGAGAGTTTGCTCAGTTGGGTATTTTGTATTGATAGGGTTTCGTATCAGTTGGTCGAACTAACTCAAAATTGTATAACCCTTAAAAAGTAAATGGCAATGTGTAGTGTCAACAATACATTGTACAAGTACATGTGGATTTTAAACCTCATCAAACTACGATTTCTTGTCTTGCGGCATTTAAAAACATTTGAAATTTTGAACCTACTATGGGACAAAGTCAACTGCCAGAAACTTGGTCCATTCGTCTATATTATAGACGAATGGACCAAGTTTCTGGCAGTTGACTTTCATATAGACTTTATATGATAGATTCAACAATACTATTGTTGAATCCATCATATAGACTGGGTAAGCCCAGTACCCTTGCTAGATACAAATGTGTTAGCAGATACCTTTTATCACCCCTCCAATTTTATCATCCCCTGTATCTTTGACCACACTGACATACGTTCCATCCTTCGGAAGCGGCATCGATCTTGGTTCAGTAATTATTAGTGCCAGTCCCCTGTAATTGGTGCAATCGGTCAGTGTGCCGTACACTCTTCCATCATTGGCAGAAGCCATTTAGTCAAAGTGTTGTGATTGGTGGAGACAGGGCATGATGGTTTTGGACACTCAGGTGTGGAGCGTGTCTAATCTGCCGATGGTTTTTTTCCTTTAAGCCTAGGTATAAGTGCAGCTAAGTATAAGTTTGTGCTGATTTATCCAACGTCAGATATTTTATATCCGTGGAGTAAAATTGGCGTTTGACAGTTTTTGTATTCACAAATGATTCCTCTAATAAAGATATATCACCATCATCATCATGATCATTTCTATCTGGCGTTGGAAAAATCAGCCCTTAAGGCAAAAGTGTCAGGGTAGCCCGCCAAAATTCACATTTTCTACGTTTTTTGCAATTTGTAGGACAGTATCAGGTTGTATGTTAATCTTAATATCATTCGCGGCCGCCTCACATATATATTTATTGAATTATAATCATAAAAATCATCAATAGGTACCTACAACTCTCTAAGTTCATGTAATCCTATTAAATCACAATTTAATGAATCCATGAGATATTAGGATTATTCTAACATAAGGAGTTGTATTTCTTTATTCTAATGATTATAATTCTGTAAAGCCATATTTGTTACGGTCGTGAATCATATTTTATAATCAAGATACAACCTGACTCTGACTTGCGAATTGCAAAAAACGTAAGAAAGTTTGAATTTTGCGGGCGACCTTAGCGCATCCCCTTTAATAACTTACAACACACTTACTTTTTTTGTACTTTATGTTATTAGGTATCGATATTTTTGAAGAGCTAAAACACTGGTGTTGTACATTTAGAATAGAAGCATCCCAACGTATCACACAATCATGAAAATGACAAATGCCTCAGACTTGCAAACATTCCAATTCAACTGCTAATTATCAGAGTAAATTTTTGGGTAACGAATCGAGTCTAATTTCTCGATATTACAACGGAGACTTCGTGCTAATTTGCAATAATTGAACCATGACGATTGGATTTGCAATTGAGACGTCTAGACACTAAGCAAGGTGAGTTAGTAACGCCTGGAAAATTTTGTGAAATTCCTAGAAGTTTTTAGGTACAGTTAACGATAGAAAACCAAAGCCAAATAATTAATTTAATAAGGACATTTATTATTTCGAAGCCGCAGCCTATGTTCAGCAGTGGACTGCGACAAGCTCAGTTGATTGACTAATTGCGTGCTCGATGGGATTTACCATGGGCACAATTGACGAACTACTAAACAAAAAGGGAAAATTTTCCAAATATCCAAACTTAGGGCTCACCTTCCTTGGAGTCTCGGTATGTAAAGATGGTCACCCATCCACTGACCAACCCTGATGGATCGACCCCTGCGGCTGTTATAACTTAGCCACGAGCTCCTCACAATAAAGTATACATACATAAATAAAATAATATTTTATACTGATCATGATATTCCATTGTACAATTCGTAGTATTCAACATTGCAACACTACGACTATTGAATGTCAACGTATATATTTGCTATGTGGTCTGAGGTTTCATGGGGTGGCCGCGTTAATCGCACAAATTGATTGCAATTTGGAAACCAGCCCCCATAATTAGGAAACGTTATTTGCTACTGATGGCTATGGTGGCTTTCTTGTGGTGTAAATGTATTGGGAAACTGTCACTTTGACCTTTAACAAGAAGAAAATGAAGGCTGTAGTAGGTTTTAAGAAGTGCTGTAGAAATAATACTGATACTTTAGACATGAATATAACGAATTCTCTTTTGTGAACAAATTAATATGTACAGGGTCCTATTTTTATAGCAAGATACCACTTTTCTGTCTAGAATAAATAACTACAGAGCAATTAACATTGGACAGCAGTAGTGGCCTAGTGGTAACGACCCTGACTGACGAGTTTCGTAGAGTTCGTGGGTTTGATCTCAGACAGCTCCAACAAACATTTTGGCGCTAAGGACAACCTTTTTTTAGCTCTCATAGTATTATAAATGATATATTAGAGCTCCTATAATAACATTCGATTCTACTGTGGTGTTAAGGATACATAATTAAACCTTCAAGAGGAATAACAGTTACAATTAATAATTGTATTACTTAAGGCGGTAGCATGGAGTTGGTGGGAACCATTGTATGGCTCACTCTTATAACGTTAAGAATCGTAAAACCCTGTAAGCAATTGTAAGGTGTCTACTAACACTTACTAACGGCTGTTTCCTTTAAACAGAGTTAGTTAGATGCTTCGTAACACCCTAAGGCTTACTGTAATAGCTTTAAGAAGCGTAAAACATTGTAAGTAATTGTAAGGTGTCTACTTACACTTACTAACAGCTGATGGCCTTAAATAGAGTCAGTAGAATACTTTGTACCACTTAACAAGTTCCATCGAACCCTAAGAGTTAACAAGAAAGCTATTAGTATCATATAAGAGTTAATTATAAATCCTATAGAGCTGGATGCTACAAGAGTCAGAAACCACCTTTAAACCTTTAATGATTGTATAATGGGGTTACTCGGTCAACCTTATGTAATACAGTGGTTTTTAGAAATACTTCTTTATGGCCATAAACAATAAGTGTTAACATTATTACTCTTAATTATTACTTTTCGTTGAGTTATAGAATTTTATATCACTTAAATACATCTAACCTAACCACAAAAATTATGTTTTGTTACAATAAGTAGGTATATGTTTACACTGTGCAACGGATTTATTCGATAATATTATTGTTTCCACCATGCAACCATGGAAAGTTAAAAAAAGAACCGGTGGAGTTAAGAGAAAAGCTTCCAAAGAATTCAAGAATATAATTGAATCATCACAAAACTACCAAAACGAAATTACATTAAATAACATTAACATTGTGACAAGAGAAGAATTACTTGTAGTGGAGAAACAGTGTTTCGTAAACCAAAGTCCTAGAATAGATTATGATGTGATTCCAGGAAACAGTCCTCATATCAATATAAGTTACAATCACAATCTCAGTGACCTTGGTACCGATTTATGTCAGGCGCAAGCAACAAATATACAACAGGGTTCCGTACAACAGGAAACTGATATGACGAATGATGAGTATAGCATTTTGTTTCCTCTCAGTAGTTCAAACACCTCGGACGACGAACAAGACAGTGAATATATGCAAAATATAAATTTAAAGAATGATTTACGAACATGGGCTGTACAAAAAAATATAAGCCAATCTGCTTTGAAAGATTTGATTTTAATTTTAAACAAAAGATTTAAAGATATTTTACCATCCGACCCTCGAACGATTTTACAAACACCGACAGAAGTTTGTCTTAAAACAATCGAAGGTGGTGAATATTGGCATCATGGGATTGTTAAGCCATTATCAAACAAACTTGAAAATTGTATACCGCTGCCAAAAAATATTCACTTGAATATCAATCTTGATGGCTTACCTATTTTTAAAAGCTCCAAATATGAATTCTGGCCTATTTTGGCTAACACGTACGAAGGTGACAGTGATCCCTTTATTATTGGTATTTATTACGGAAAAGGAAAACCTAAAAATCTAAATTTATTTCTAGAAGATTTTGTGAACGAAATGAGCTACGTATTAGAGCAAGGAGTTTGTATTAAGGGCACTAATGTGAACGTCAAAATAAGATGTTTTATTTGTGATTCCCCTGCACGCGCGTTTATTAAAGGTTCGCTTATTTGCTTGCTTACAGTGCTTTCAGCTTTCAGTTAAATAGATACCTACTTAATACATTTCGACTAGTAACTATAGGTATAGACATTTTATTTATTAACTTAGTGATATTTTATTACTTTTCCAGGTGTTTGTAATTTTAATGGAAAGCACGGTTGTTTAAAATGCACAACCGTAGGGGATTACTCACACATATCGCATACTGTTGTATTTTCGACAAGAAAGTCTTCTCCAAGAACTGATGAAAACTTTAGAAGAAAGATGTATGGAAGTCATCACAAAATGGATTCGCCGTTATTAAAACTACCTATTGACATGATTGAACAAGTTCCTATTTCAGATTCATTGCATTTGATTCATTTGGGAATTATGAAGAGGTTGCTAATAGGATGGAGGGACGGAAATTTTGGTAACCTTAAGACAAAGTGGTGCGCACAAGATATCGCAAATGTAAATATATTTTTAAACCAATGCAAACTTCCATCTGAAATCCACAGAGCAGTAAGAACTCTAGATTGTCTGGCGTACTGGAAAGCAAGTGAATTCAGAACTTTCTTACATTATTTAAGCATAATCATATTGCCACACGTGCTTCGCCCGGATGCTTATCGTCACTTTTTGACTCTATTTTGCAGTGTTACAATATGCTCTTCTCCAAATTACAGTCACTTGCTGCGACTTGCCAGGGAGATGTTTGATTATTTTGTTGAAAATTATAAACAATTTTACGGCGCAGATTATGTCACTAGTAATGTCCACAATTTGTTACATGTAGCCGATGAAGTGGAAAGGTTCGGGCCATTGCCAACATTTAACGCCTATCCTTTCGAGAATAAATTATATTTGATAAAAAACATGCTAAGGCAGGGGAACAGACCACTTTCCCAGGTAGCGAAAAGAATATCTGAACAAAATAAAAATTTTACATCTTTACCAAAAAAAAAGTTTCAGAAACCTTTTTTAACTAAGCACAAGAATGTAACAGTTCTTCACTTTGAGCACTTCGTATTGTCTTGCAAGTGTAAAAATAAATATTTTATGTCACTAAACAACGATATCATTGAACTTGAATATATTACAGTCGAAGATAAAGAAATAAATATACACGGCAAAGTAATATCGAAAACGACTATAGTATTTGAGAAACCTATCAGGTCATCGTTCTTGAATATTTACAAAGCCAGTGAAAGCAGCGTATTATCGCCGAAAGAAATTATAATATATCCTAAAGATGTAAAATGCAAACTAGTTTGTATTAACAACAGCGGTTTTCTGTACTTCTTACCTCTTTTACATACAGTGTAAAAATAAAACTAATTATTCATTTAAAAAAATGGTTTTATTCAAAATATCTTTAGTACTTACCTATTAGTAGGAAATAACATAATCAGTCAAATAATCAGTCAAAGTATGAGCATAATTTCTCAAACATTTCTAATTGTTAGTACTGAGCCCTTTTTGCATGGTCTTTTGTATGGTTATTCGGTGAAAAGCCCTTTCACATCTGCGACCCAGCACAGTACGTGCGACTGTCATTACATCACAGATGTAAAAGGACCAACAGAATCGTACAAGCAACCATACAATAAATCACTCGTACGAACAACCATACAAATTTTCATTTGTATGGTTGTTCGATGATGGCTATATCTATGTTTTATGTAGGTATGTAGGCGGACGCCAGCACATCAAGTTACTACAATCTGTCAAATTTCTTTAATAGATTTTCAACTTTATCTCTAAAGAATAAGATTCAATGTTGATTGGAAAAATATGACAGACTGGCGTAGGTTGATGTGCTGGCGTCTGTACGAATATACATAAAACCATACAAATAGCCAAACAAGTAGGTACCTACCTAATCACAAAATTAACGGTACATAAGCAAAATATTTCAATCAAATATTTTTCAATGAGCAAGACTCATCGACCATCATGTTTGTTGAATTTTGCTCACTGAATAAATTCAGGTTATAAAAAAGAAAGTATAGTTCTAAAATTCTCATTTATGTACCTAACTTTCACATTTAACTATCTAAAGTAAAAAAAAATTACAATCTCAATAGAAAAATATCAATGTCTTCCAAAATTCCAAAATCTTCAAAAATGATGTACGACTCAATAAACATGTTATTACGTACTGATACACGATAACTACTCAATACAATTAAGATCTCCCTCTGTATCGAACTAGTTACGGTGAACAAGCGAGATGTTTCTTTACTGTACGGCCGATGTCATATAATCTTGGCCAGTCTGAACATAGGCACTATTGAACGTTCGCGCATGTTCTCTCACTCACACTCGTCTCATATGAAACCATTCGGTTGCAAAAAAATGTTAGTGCGCAGCGTTCTGCGCGCAGTTCGGACTCGCCAAGATATTTAGGCCGTACTGTACCTCGTACCATGGGAGCAACGAACATCTGAACCCCGTGATAAGATCCCGTGCACACGATGATCACATCTGTTAGCAAGTCATAATCTCGCTTGCTCACATTAACAAAAATCACAGTATAAAAAGAATTCGTACCTAATACTTACGGCCCCTATATATCAAAATAATCACCCTTAATATGGTTATTCCTTCGGACAAAAAAATATAATAGAAGAATTTGTAAGTAGCTTATGTAAAGCATAGGAACATAAAAACATGGCCGTTTAGTAGGATGACATCCTTGGTAGAGTGTGCACCTATCAAATAGTCATTCAATAAAATATAAAACAAAACAAATTAAAATAAATTGTACCTACTCCTCATGAAAACAATAATAATGTAAACTAAAAAACTTACAATCAATAAATGTTTCAAAGAGTGAATCTCTCTCAATTTTAACATTGCTGATACTTTAGCGACTAACATTTTTATGTATCTGACGAATTTTCTTTATTCTTGCGAGACGGTTTTCTTCCCTCTTCTTTTTAGATATTTTTGCAATTTTCCTTTTCGGGTTGTTTTTTCCACTCTTAAAGTTAGTAATAAATGATGTTCTTTGTTCATTACCCATAAGTTTGTTTTTCGGTTCTTCAACTGTATTTTCTTTATTTTCCACTATGTCTGTCTCTTCTTTTGAATCCGTTTTAGTTTCTTCAAGATCGTTTTGTTCTCTTTCCATTTCTATAACAGCAGTTTGATGTTCTTCTTTTTTTGAATCTTCGTTACATGTCTGTTTTATTTCTATTTCTTTATCTGTATTTTCGTTTTCTTTTTCTGAATAATTTTCTGTAATTGAACTGGTTTCATTAATGACATTTGCTAATTCCCTGTCAGTATCTTCATCACTAATGTCGTCATCAATTTGCACCTTTGAAAGTTTTGCACGTTTTCTTGATGTGGAAGCTCTTTGATTTTTTGCCATTTTTCTCTTTTTTGAGTTCTTAAGAATGTTCTTGAAAAAACTTTCATTTTGACTAATTGTATATGTCTTATCCCAAGAGTGAACCATATCCCAAAAAAAAGACAGGATGTATTTGTAACTTTTCCAGGCAATTTTAACATCATTTCCTCTACTACCTCCACTCCAAGTACATTGGCATAACAAGTCTCGTGAAAATAAAATATCTGCCAATGTATAGGCGCAATCAATACCCTTACCCCCAGAGCATATCACCGAATACTTGTCTTTTAACTTTTGTCTTACGCTGCTCTCTGATAGCTGCTTTTCTAATTCATTTAATTGTTGAATGTTATCAACTGGTTTGACATAAAAACCTGAGTTACTTAATGTAGATCGGACTTTATTTAATTCAGTGACCGGAGAATCTCTATCAATTGTTTGATTAATTTGCAATACTGCATCTTCTATTTGTACAGAAAATAACGCAACTTTCTGAATTATGGTGTTTTGCACCTTGTTGATGGTATTAAGTTGCTCCAAGATTTGTGTTTGATTCGATAACAGTAAGTTTTGAATTGCCAAACTTTGCTCCAAGTTAGCACAGCACTGATGTTGATTAGTGTTATTTTGAACATCAGACACAATATGAAATTGGTAAACATCATTATCTAAACCGACAGGAGGTGCAGTTGGTATTGTGCATGTTTCCGCAATCATTTCACTGGATCCTGTTACAGGAGTTACGTTTGCGGGATACACCTACAAAAAAATATTGAGTTAGAGTAAACCTGTACTTACACACGATTAATTTTAAACGGTTAAAGAAACATCGTGCATCGTGAGGAAACATTGTAAAAAAATCCAAAAATCTTTTGTTAAGAGCGTGCATCCTAAAATTTGGTAACGTCGTAAATGGCTGTCAAATAGTTACCTGTTTTAATTAATTTGGAAATAATACTGTATGGAAATAAGAAATGTGGCTAACTAACTAACTAGAATATTAATAATGAATTGCAACAAAAACATTGAATTTGATGTTGTACTCGTTTTAGGTGAAAAAAAGGCATTTGGAGAGTTTCGAAATACTTTTTTTACATCTAAAACTAACTATTTGGTGTTACGATATTAATTATTGCATTTCATAATCAATATTCTTGTTCGCTAGTAGCCACATTTTTTATTTCCATACAGAAATATTATCAAATTAATCAAAAACAGCGAAATATTTGATATCTATTTGCGACGTTGCCAACTTTCAGAATAAACCTTCTTAATTATGCTAATTTGCATGGCATTCGCAATGGGCTCCAGAGGTGGACTGACGCCAGCGGGCATTAGGGCGACGGCGGCGACAGAGACTGTGGATTTGACGAGTGCCACGTGCATGACCAATTCCGTAGACGCTGCTGCCGCCGCCACCACCACCGCGCCGCGCCGCTGGTCACTGTTGTGTAAGTCGCGGCGGCCTAAGGCCTAAACAAACACTTATGTTATAGTTCATGAAAAAGCATCCCTTCATCTAAACTAAACCGAAAATGTGACTACGTTACCTATGGCCGTCGTGTAATACCTAATGACGAACAGCAACGTTCTTAGCGATAAAGCCATACACACGAAGTTGCGGTTAGAAGCTATTATGAAATAAACAAATAAGTACCAATGAAATAACTCACAATTTCATCTGCGATTATATTCAAATTTAGTTCTTGTTCAGGTTTTCCGGGAATATTGTGAACATGTTTAATTGTATCGTCTTCAGTGTCGGTGTGATTTAGCATTTCGCTTAATACGTACTCGGCAATCTCATAGCTGGGAATATTTTGTCGTTTTACGATGCATATCATTGACTTCCAATCAGCTTCCGGTGTAGAAAATTCATTTCTAATATGTTTTGTCAATTGATTCCGTGCTCGTGGCCATTTTAATATATTTTGATCTTCCCACTCGGAAGGTACGGTGAACAACTTCGTCTTATTACTTTCAGAGGTTTGAACGATTTTGAAAGGCATTCTGGAAAAGAAAAAAACTTAGATTAGGTCTCCCTAAAAAAATGTTTGAACCAACCACTTAACTATCAACTTTGAAATGTATAGGTATACGGCGACGGCGGCAGATCAAGCTATACCATTTCGTTGCAACGAGGATGATCAACGCCTGTATTATCACTGCGGAGAATAGGAACCCTAAATAGGTATTTCCGGGATTGAAAGTAGCCTATATTGCATTTCTTAAAGTTTTCTACCTGCCAGTAACATTCCCGTCAAAAGGGCTTCAAGCATTTCGGGGATTAGCCCGGACAAACAAACAGACAGACCGACAAAACATTTTAAACGCTTGTTTGGGTGTTGATAACGTACAAATAACAATATGAGCTTGAAAAATTTCGTTATTTCAAAAATCACAGCCAAACACTACAATTTTTGAAAGAAATATACTTAGGCTAATTTTACTTAAATAGGAAAATCCACAATAGGGAATAAAAAAACCCTTACACACACGGGTGTGCGCAAGTGAAAAACTCAAGTACAGACGCCAGCACATCAACCTACCTACGTAAGATATACACGCAAACGAAGTTGCGGACAAAAGCTTGTCGTATGATAAAATGAAATACGAACTGTTTTCATGTTCAAATACTCCAGGTTCACCCGTAGGAAGCGGTTAGCTAATAAAAATGAGATGACAGGTAGTGGAATGAACTGGTATTTGATATAATATTTTGGTACTTATATGTGTTAACTTAATTACTATACACTATAACTAAGTACTACTATTTAAAATAATTGAAACGGTCACTTACTTTGAATCCGATCCGGATATAAAGGTAACTTGAGGCAGCTTGTAGATATCAGTACGCCGCGATCGATAGACAGATCTAAGCCGACTGAGAAGCGAGCGAGCGAGCTAGCGGTAGCGTGCGCCTCGGCAGCACCGCCGCGGCGCGGTGGTGGTGGGGCGCGAGCGCTGACGCGAATACAATGGCGTGATGTGTGTGACTGGAAGTTGGAACTGGGCGCGTTGTCGAGTAGGTAGGTACTTTAACATCAGCACCACTAAGATGATGGGAATAGTTACTGAAACAACAGGTTTAAAAAAAAAAAAATGTAAAAATATATACAAGTTAAGCTTCTAAAAGTTAGTTTACAAAATACTAAAAAAAGAATTCAGTATTATACAAAAAAAAGTTTAGTATTGTAAAAGACAACTTTTAATTCAAAACATAATAATAACTCAGGTTACGCCGTTACGTTCGTACAGGCTTTTGTTTCCAAAATTATTATAAATAATTGAATTTGGAATTCTTTGATTTATTCAGTCAAGTACGTGTTATGTAAAGGTTTTATGCAAACAATAACAGAACCCAGAAAATATTCAGCTTACAGGTTCACATAGAACCAATATGCAAACTAAACCTATAAACTTGTTGTCTTTTCACTTTTAGAACCGGATTGTAGAACTGCAAGTGTCTTAGAAATGCTAACAATTGTTCTTTAAGCGCTGTGTTAGGAATAAAAGAGTTATCAGCATCCGTAGGTAATTTAGAATTGTCGCCATTAAACTAATAGTTAACCTATAAAAAATTTAAAGGAAAAATCTTTTCTAATCAGTATTGCCCCACTTATTTACTATATTATGGTCAGTTTTCCATTAAAGTACCTATAGACAGTACCAGGAACTATTGTTCATCATAATTTGATTTAAAAAATTACTGAGGCAGTAATTTTTTTTCTACATATTATCTTAAATGCAGTTTATTTTTGTGGCGTTTCAAAATTGAGATGAAAACATATACACATTGTCACAGAAAACTTACCATAGCAGTGAGTTTTAATAATTATAACACCATTGCAGTAATCTAATACATTAAATTGACTTACCTCTTTTATTAAACATAAAGTCACTTTCCAACACTAAGTATTACTGTATCGGGGATGAATAAGCGTACTGCTAAATATTTTATCGCTATTGACGGTAACAAAGCACAAAAATTATGAAAAGAGGTGAAAATGTTGGCGCTTTGGGTGATGCTCATTGCTACTCAATACCTGCAATATATTCTTAAGGTTTATATTGTGTCGAGGAAGCACTAATATGTTACTAAAAAAGTTATTAGAGTGGATTTTATAACTATATTACTACTTTAGCTTGCAGTTGTAACCTGTGTATAGCTTACAATACACTTAATGTTGTAAGCACTGCTTCAATAGCGCTATTGTAGCCCTATAGTGTCACTCATTTATACCTACTCTATAACTATTAAGTCACTTTAAGCTCTAAAATTGTGGGCCCAAATCAGGGTTATAAAACAGCTAAAACGCGCTATATCACCAAATTTTAGTGCCTTTATAGGACCTTAGGTTCTTAAAATTCTCGTAAATAGCTAATGTAGCACTTATTCTTATCACCAAAATGTTAGTTGGGAGGCGCTTTATTTAACATTATTTCATGAACACTGCTCTCAAAACAGTGGTAGAAAACATCGTGTGGAAACCGGCATGTCTTAGAACCAAAAATTCGAAGATATGTAACCTCTACCAACCCGCACTGGGCCTGCGTGTTAGGTTACAGCCCGCTCCCTCTAGAAGAGAGAGGAGGCATGTGTCTCAGCAGTGTGGGAACATTATAAGCTGATTATATATATGCATAAACTAATTGGCATTGCAAAAAACTCTCAAAATATTATAGACCAATATTTCATATCAGGAAGATACTGTAAGCTCCTTATTTATTTAGCCATGTATGCACAGACACGACCTAGGAGGACATATACTGAACTTATTGGTGATGGTCTTCAGAAAGGACAGGTGCGTAGTACTCGCAACCGGCGTGTGTGTATGACCAGATGTATGAACGTAAACGAGGCAAAAGGGCTATGTAAGGATCGTGGCAGGTGGCGTTCTGTAATTTCTGCCTACCCGCATGGGAAGAAGGCGTGAGATTAGAAACTTGACAAGAAGAAAGGAACAGAAAAATAATTACCTACAAAGGCAATGCTTATTTCTAAAGAAATCTCTTCCAGCATACCTGCGATAGGATAGGTTCTTTGTTCTTTGAGAGTACACACATTTATTTGTGGTGTTGCTGATATACAGCTAAAATATATATAGTCTGATTAACAAAAGTTAGTACGAAGCCATGTAATTGATCCGTCCTATTATCATTGGCAGCCTAGTATTGCCACACAAAACGCTTATTGAATACACCGCAATTTGATGTCCAGAAAACATTGATCCGTAGAACCTTTGCTACCCCAAACATTTAGAACTAGCCTGGAGGTAATATAATGACGTGGATGGGGTCTAAATGAATTGGCTGGTCTATCGGTCCCAATAGGATTGAATATTGATGCACCAGATGGCGCCACATTCGACACATAATTAATTTCTCAGTCGCCCACCGTGGGTTTGGACATTGTTGTTCTATTTACATATTTGCTGCTGTTTGTCTAGTGATAAAATTTTGTGGATTAAAGTTGATTTTTTAGTTTTTTTTGGAAATTCCAATCAACAGACTGTGTGGTGTGTCGTAATGGCTACTACACACATGCCGGCGGCGCCACGCGGCACGTGGCTCCGGCTTTTGCGCCTTCATTTCCTTTGCGTTACTTTGTGCGGCTTTGTGCGGCAGTGCCAGACACGCCCGGAGGCCAGGCCGCCGGCACTGCCCGCTGGCCATGCCAAACAAAGCCGCAGAAAGAAACGCAAAGAAAATGAAGGAGCAAAAGCCGGAGGCACGTGCCGCGCGGCAAAAGCCGGCGGCCGAGCCGCCTGCACTATGTGTAGGAGCCATTAGGAGAGCATCGAGCATCTTCCTTTCAGCGTGAATGATTTAATTGACTGCTGAACGAAGCCCAATAAAAAGGTTTTAATTATATTTGATATCTTATTACAATATCTATCAAAAATGTAGTCATCACCTTCCTACTAACACCTACAAGCAATAAGATCCGTACACGCAAATTCTTAGAAACCAATCAATTACGCAGTACTTTCCACAAAACCGCAAGTAAGTGCAAACCACTGTCTATTAGTGAGTGGCGACTAATGCGAGCAAGAACAATGAGTAAGCTACGAATGAGTCGATCGTCCGTCAATTGTTTGACGATCTACTGGACGGTCGACGGTATGTTACATGAGTCAGGATTTGATTGACATGTATACGAGTCGGTTGCTTGTGGTTTTTGCTGGTTTTGGGAATGTGTGAAATAACTTATATGTAGTTTATTGTAACTCTATCCAAGACTTATTGCTATCATGCCTCTATTATTTGAACGATGTTGCTATCATAAAAATTATTTGTTCTTAATAATATGCAACATCGGTCTCTCGTCGAAAAATAAAGAAGTGTCAAAGTGCCTTTTTCGAGTTTACTCGTCGTTTACGGTAATGTTAGGCAGTTAGGCATTGTTTGAACACACCATATTGCGTTACATGGGGATACCAAGACGGTTAGTTCTAAACAAATGTGAGGCATCAAAACTTCAACTTCATCCGAATTTGCCCATTACGCTATAATGCCTACGCGATATCAGCAAAACCTATCGAACGAAAATGTATCGACTCATTTTGAGCAAGTCCCACCATAACTTTTACAGGAAGCCAGTTTTCTACAATAACTGAACCAGTTATTTTCCTCTCTCCAAGATCAATATTAAAACTTATTCAAAACCGATATTAGAAGTAGTGACAAAGACGTAAAGTATGACGCATTACACATGAATATATTTGTGTTAGTACATAATATGCAGGCTCATGCATTATGCATCGGAGATCATCGCGGTAAACGTTTAGATTAAAGTAGGCTTTAGACGACCCGAGCGCCGGAGGGTAACCGGACGAAGACCGGAGGAGTCGTTGATTTCATTTGCTTGATACTTGGGTTGGCCCTGTCAATGCAACTTATACCTACGTCGGAAAAACAGTAAGTATTAAGTTACACAGAGTTATGTTATATTGGTCAAAGTTGCACGAATTATATATTTTGCTATAACCACAAAAAAGAATATTTGTTGAGTCAGCATTCAAAATCTGTAGACTAGATTATGGATTAGAATACAATAAGGCTTGTTTTATATTATTGCTTTAATTATATATAAGACTGGTTGCTTTTAAAGCAATCTAACATTGACCAACCACCTCGTACGACCGACAAATGGCCAGCATTAATAACCGGACAAACTAACCGCAACCGGACAGTACTAGTGGAAACGTTTCCTTACACATAGCATGCGTCGCTATGGAGAAACGCATCCGGTCATATTTCGACCGGTATTAAGAGTTATAGCCGCATTTTTATTCATAGAGCAATTTTAGAAATCCTTTCTTGGACACTCCTAGGATTTTTAGGGGTTTCAAATGCAACCAACCCTTATTTGGGGGAGCAACTGACCTTTTATACCGGTCATAAAATAGGGAACGTAATGGCATTTCATATACATATCCGTATGACGCAAAATTTAAAGTGCTTTGCGTTTATCATGCTTAATGTGGTGGCACCTTTAAATGTGTTTTTAGGATTACGAATTTCCTATTCTGCAATATTCCTGTAAACGTTTCCATTTACCAAATTAAAACGAAAATGTACGACATGAAGTGTTTCCTAGAAATATGGTTTTAGAAATATGGAGCTTCTCTCCAACTCAAAGATTTGTGGAGTGCTGGGAAAACCGCTGAAAGATCCTTTTCAATTTATTATTATGAAAATATGAAATCTAACTCTTGACTGAATAGTGAAATATTCTCCGCAAAGCAAAATCCAAACTACTCGAGGATCTACTTGAACTTCAATAGCGATTTTAATTTGTAATATTTTACCACATTGAGAAACATTATTATCCGTTTGTACCTCCGCAACTAACACAAGGAGATAAACAATTAATACTCTTTTGATCCTTTCTAGAACCACACTTGAACGTTCAAGCAATATAAATTTAAACTCCAATAAATGTTGAAAGTGCTCTCAGAATTAATCAAAATAACCCTTCGAACGCTTCGAAAACTTAACAGAGCCATCGAGATCTTAAATCGTTTAGAAGGGGCCCCATATTGAGTTATCCAGCGGTTAGACATAAGTAATAATGTATGGCAAGGGTGTAGTAACATCGGCGCTTTAGACCCCGATACCAGTTTGATAGAGACTGCCTCAATGAGAAAGGGTTAGTACCGATAGAATATTAGGTTGCTATTAATTTCGGAATGTCAATTATGTTAACAATGGACTTGACGTGGAACTTGAAGAAGAGCAAACTTGAGTAGAATTATCGAGACCGCGAATTGACATAGCTTGTGGCAAACATGCCTACATATGTAGATATTTAGTTATGTATGAATCACAAACAATACGTAGTTTTGAAGACTGCATGGCGCCCACAATGCCAATAGTTCAAATTCAAATCTGTTAAAGATGATTCATAGGAGACATCGACATGTACAACAAAACTGTCATTTAAATCTTAGTAAAGATTAACAGTCTTATATAAACGTCTCTTAAATTTTAATCAATTGATTAACAAAATTCTTATTTTCAAAACGCTATTTAGCGCTAAGAGGTAGCTAAGCAATTGATTAGTAGCTGTCAAAATTAAACACCACCGGCCCACTGTTAAGAGGATGCAAAGAGGGAAGATGGCGGATTTTATTTGAATCAGCTGAGTAATTTCTGTGATGTGTTCATTTGAAGACCCACACTTCCTCAAGGATCAGTTTTATTTAAATTACTCACTCAATTTAATGGTAAAATACCTCTGTTGACGCTACTAACCCGACGAGCAAGTATCGTGTATGCTTAGACCGTAACTTATCGAGATGCGTTAAAGGCCCTGCCTCAGTAATTAATAATGATTGAAATACGATGCATATACGGAACACAGTTTAAGCATTAGTGGGCAGAACACATTGGGTACGGTAATGTATTCATTGGACGATGGCTCTGGCCATAATTTAAATTGTAGGTGCAATTTCTTTGGCTACTGTAGCATCTATATAGATCCATATCGACTACATTAAGAAAAAAATTGTGTTAGTTACTCCAATACCAACTGAATAATTTTCTTTCATTGGATATCTATGACGTAATGCGGGGGAAAATATCACGCCTGTATTCCCCGAAGGGGCTGGGCAGAGGTGTACCTTATAGTACACCCATATTTTGCCAGATATGTTCCGATGCGGGAAAAGTTCTTGATTAATAAATTAATAACCTTCCCAAATTAATAAAATTACTTGTCCAATGATTTTCTTTTCCCATTTATCATTTTAGACATACATGCATGCAATTCATACTTTAAATGAAATACAACGTTATTTTTTATTCATTACAAACCTCTTAAGGGGTCATTGTACTCATCATTATGAACAACTTTTACTATGGGACCAAAGCTGAAATCGCGAAAAAAAAACAGCTGTTCCCTACATTTTGACGAGATATGCAAACATAAATGTTCGATTTCAGCTTTGGTCCCATAGTAAAAGTTGTTTATAATGATGAGTACAATGACCCCTTAAGAGGTTTGTAATGAATAAAAAATAACGTTGTATACACTAAAGCAAGTTGATTTTTTACACGTCTTTTTACTTCCGTGAGTATTATATTCAAATTCTAAAGTAAACCTTCCTTACGCAAATTTTGCTTACGCATCTACTAAATTACTGTGTGTGAATTAAATGTGTGCTAAGTGACGTGACAGTAAGACACGAAAGTTTTGACATTCTTCAAGATTTATGGTCAGATTTAAGACATAATATAAGTTTTTACGCGGTTAAAGGCAAAAGGAAGGGTATGAATTTCATAGGCTATGTATGGTTGTGATATAATTTGTTCCGTTCTACAGTACAAACTATTGATCTGTCATGTCGTACTATTCCGTCAAAAATTTAGTATCGAGCTCAGTTCTATATCATAATATTGAGTTTTAAACGAGAAAGGACTTAGTTAATGTGCAATTTCATTATTTTCAGTTGTTTACTTGTGTTTTCGAATTGCAGTTAGTCGATTAGATCGATCTGTTTATATAAAATTCCGAGCAAATTAAATAAATATTATGTATATACTCGGGCATCATAAATGGCATGCAGGGATGCCGGTGACAATCTAAGGTCCCGACCTTAAACGCAAAAAGAAGACCTTAGGGCTTGTATAAAAATTTGTCCAATTTACGAATACTTAACAGATACAGGTACATACATAATATGAAATTATATATATTATTATATAATTACATATTATGTAATATAATGGTATATTATGTAATTATTTTGCATGTTATCATTGTTACAGTGCTTTTCTCTCTAATTTTATCTTATCATTTCTAATTTATATTTAGTTTGGTTTTGGGTTGAAATGCATCTGAAAAGAAGATAAGTAAGTATATTATTCTCTAGTCGGCTAAGGCAGTAAATTCATTTTAGGAATAAACCTCAGAGTAAGTTCTACCTCACTCATTGACTTCGGTATCCTTCAGCCAGCGAGTTAACTCAGTGCACATTTTTAAACTTGTAAACAACTTATCTATCGCCTTCACTCCAATGTCTCCCTGTCTTTCTAAACGCAGATTGCTCTGCAACATTTCAGCATACGATACTGTACCAAAAATATATTACCACATCTCGATATCAGAGGGCGAGAAGTCAGACATTGTAACCGTACGAGCATCGCCGGTGGCCGCGGCGTCGGATTTCGAACGGTTTCGGCATTCGTCGCGTACGCCGCCGACCTCCTGCATACGCCCTCCCCATTGTTTATCAAACAGAGGGATACATCGTACTTACAAGCTGTAGATGAGGTGATTCATTTGGATATTGGCGTTCTGTTTGATATGCTTAAGAAAATTTTATGAGATATCCTATGCAACGAAACCCCACACGCTTATGGGCTCTGTTTTCTTTTTTTCATCCCTTTGTTCGCTAAGTAATAACAGCCGAACGGGTCAATCAGATTAAGCTACGCTTGCCGGGGTTGATCCGTGGATGAGTGATCATTTATCCATTCCAAAGCACGTTAAGCCATTGGTCCCGGCTGTCATTCGTGGATCTTTGACAGTTGTTACAGGTCAACCGGTCTTAGCAAAGGAGTCTTAGGTCTCGAGTTCAAACCCAAGGCACGCACCTCTGACTTTTCGGATTCATGTGCGTATTCTACAATCAAATTATCACTTGCTTCAAAAACGGTGAAGGAAAACATCGTGAGAAAACTGGCTGCCTGAGAAATATTTCGGTATGTGAAGCCAATTCAGAGGCCCATTATGGGCGGCTTTAAAACTCTGACACTAACCACACGAAAAAGAAAAGAAAAGGTGTACATGTACATGTAGTAACGATAAATAATATGACAAATCAAGAAGTTACAAATACTGCTGCAAATCTATATGCATGTCGAAATCAGGTGGACGCTCTCATGCTGTAAGCAATGACGCACCAATACATTAGTTGTTCAAATAGACAATCGTGTGGTCAAGAGTTGTGTACGGAGACTGAATACAAGGAATCATGGTTTTCCTTATACTGTCAATCAAAATTCATGCGGTGGATATTTCTGGCAGTAGGTACTTAGTCATCAGGTGAGAGCTCTGTACTCAATGCGAAGTAGTGAGTCAACATTAGATTGGTATCTCACGCCTAATATTGAACACCTTTAGAATTTATAATAAAGTTGTTGTAACTACAGTCAACTTTCCTTTGTTTAAATATTCTACTTAAGGCACCATTTCGTATCCGACCGCAGGCGACATGTCGCGGCGTCACTTCGCGGCGACACGTCGCGGTGTCATGTCGCTGTATATAGTCATGATTCCGAACCCGACCGCAGGCGGCAGCAGCTCGTATTCCAGTCGGTAGATAGGAGATAGAAAAACGTGTTATCGCTCGAGC
Organism: Conistra vaccinii; assembly: GCA_948150665.1. NCBI lineage: Eukaryota > Metazoa > Arthropoda > Insecta > Lepidoptera > Noctuidae > Conistra > Conistra vaccinii. The sequence continues at coordinate 5,585,274 of OX411324.1, forward strand.
GTTGACGTCACTACTCTCTGCGGTCGAGCCTTGACGCTCGTCCGAAGCTGCCAACGACGTATCGCTAGATACGGAAAGTATTTAATAGAAATTCGTAGAAACCAGTCGTGTCGCATGTCGCCTGCAGTTGCCTCCTGCTGTCGGATACGGAATAGGACCTTTATGAGCTGTTCTCTTATTATAAGAGACCGGCTCATAAGTAGACGTTTTAAGGTTTTATTCTAGCATCCTATTAACAAAGGAAGGGTTGATTGAAGTTGATATTAGAAGTGCGCGTCTGAATTCAGCGCGCGACTGGTGGCGCGGTCGTGCTGAATTCTATACTGTAGTTTTTAAAATATTAAATCTTTATTAATAATTAATCTTAATATTATTAATGTTATATTAATATCAAATAATTCTATACTTCTGACCTAACATAAACGACAAGACACTTTCAATCAATCATTTAAAAATCAATTGCCGTGCATTAGTCTCGCAAAAACTCGAAAGTGGCTCGAACGATTAGATTATTTTTTCCTCAACTCAGATTTCGTTTAGGAAATAAAAAAAATGGAAAAACAAAAAGGTACAGCCGAAAAATCGAAATTGAAATTTTGACAGGACAACGTCTGACAGATCAGCTAGTTAATAATATAGCATAATAGTTTATATTATTATAGCATACTTATTAGTTCCGATTTCAGCCGCACGTAGACTTGTCTTGTGAGCGCTCTACCAGCATTTCTGTGTCATAATGACAGATGGCCTAAAACCTTGCTCCATTATCTTTGGTTGTTGCAGCTTAGTTATTGTTGATGTAACTATTTTAAATTTTACTGGTACGTTGGTCTAGTGGTCACAAGCGCTACTGCTGAGCATGCGGTCCTGGGTTCGATTCCCGGGTCGGGTAAAGTGTTACTGTGTTTTTCTATTAAAAATTTCTCAGTAGCAGCTCGGAGTTTGAATTTGTGCCCGGTTGATGGCAATGGCTAGATGCTAGATGCTAGATGCCAGCTAGATGGACCGATGACCTTAAGAAAGTGGCCGGGACAGACTGGATGCGGAAGGCGGAGGACAGGGTGTTGTGGCGCAGCTTGGGAGAGGCCTATGTCCAGCAGTGGACTGCGATAGGCTGAGTTGATTGATTGATTGATGGCAATAGGCTCGGCCCGTTACATGGGCCTTAAACATAACCAACGAAATGTGGGTGTACCTACTATAGGTACACCTCTACCTTACCCTGCCGGGAATATAGGCGTGATATCATGTTATGGTATTTGAAAGAAAGAAAAAGAAATAAAGAAAATACGTTTATTTGCGTTTATTTGGAATTTTTAAGAAACATTTAAGCACAAGTTTATTGTAAATTGGAGTAACACATAGATCAGAATTTAACTCGAAACAGATCCTGATTTGACTTTTATATTGGATACATAACCCAATTTCACTATCACCTATCTCTGAATACCCGTAAATAAGTAACGAGAGGTGACCGCGACGCAATCCTTCAGGTGTTCCGATCCGTCCGATCCAACCACGGCAAGGGACCGGCACGGCACCGGCGCCGGGCCGGCACGGGAGCCGTGTCACGATAAATACATTATGATCTTGTTACAGTGTTTGCAATATTAATGCGTTAATACGGTGGGAGCACTTGTTATTGAATGCGTGATTTGATTAATATGTGTTTATTTGTCATGTCCTGGTTGGCAACGAATAAGTATATTTCACCTGAAAAAGTGCTGGAAACAAGATATTGAAATCATCACAGTACATTGTCCTGATATGTATGCTTTTGCAACACTCCATTGCACGAGGTAATTTGAAGAACCATGCATGGTAATGTTCACTTCGCTAAAAAGAACATCCCCTATAAATAATAAAGGATTAAAAGATAGATCAACATCTTTTATTACCAAAAACTGACTTACAAATTAATTATTCAGACTACCACTAACAAATCCGTACGTTCAACTTTCATGCCTCCGGCGACCCACGCTCGGGATTGCTCACACTGAGTTCAGACTGAAAGAGTACCATTATTTGTAATACAAAATAAAATAATAATAGATAAGTTAAGCAAAGTACAATGTTGAACTTGAATTTAAAGCTCGATCTTAAAAATTGTTACTTTGAGCAACAAGATAAAATTTTACCAAAAGACTAAAATTTTTGAAAACTTAAATTTTCTAAAATATTATTATTTTTTGTTAAAGGGCAATAAAGTATTAACATAATTAATCTTAAGAGTTTCGCAAAAATCCTTCAGCGCCGAAAAACAGAACATCAAAAAGTTATTTTACAACTCTTTCTACCGAATATCGGTGCGTTCACCTTAACTGCCTTCGGCGACACGCGTGTGGCGGATTGGGTCAGACAGAAATATCAGTAGTTATTTGTGTAACTTCATTTATTTATGGCCCGGCCAAGTATGCTCTACAGATCACGGGAAAATGAAAAATGTGAGAGCCGCTTTAAACTTTTATTTAAAAGCATGAAAATTACTGAAAAAGGCTATTGATTGGACGCCGAATATGATAATGCTGTATATTTAATAGACTATTGACTCCTCGTTGGTCTAGTGGTCGCAAGCGCTACAGCTGAGTATGAGGTCCTGTGTTCGATTCCCTGGTTGGGTAAAAGTGTTATTGGGTTTTTACATTAGACATTTCTCAGTAGCAGCCCGGAGTCCGAATTTGTGCCCGGTTGATGGCTATGGGCTCTCCCCCTTATCACATGGGACTTAAACATAACTGGCGAAATCTGGGTGTACTAAAGGTACACCTGTGCCTTACCCTTTAGGTATTACAGGCGATATGTTATGTTATATGTTATGTTAAAAGACTGTTACTTGTGAGTCCAGTGAAACTTCAATAGGATTCTAGTCAGAAGAAAGGGAAAAGCACACCGTAAACAACATAACATCATACCAAGTTCAGTATGAAAAACACCAATTAGGTACACCAATAGTTACTCAGGTCAGGCTCAGTTAAGCACACACGCATAAAGGAAGATGCGATCAAACGACGACCAATGATAGCATCACCTTGTGATAAAGCCCCGAAAACACACCACTTTCAAAGGCACTACAACATTGTACTTACAGAAGAACAGTGTGACTACTCAGGCCCGAAACTGATGAGAGTATACACCGATGGATCGAAGACCGACTCCGGCACTGGAGTCGGAGTCTTCTCACACGACTTTAATATAAATATATCCAGCCCGCTGGGAATGTTCAACACCGTCTATCAGGCGGAGTGTGTGGGCATCATACAAGCGGTCCATGCCATAAAAGCCAGGAGAGTTACGTATACATATATACGTATACTCTCCTTCAACCAAATACGCAGGTGGCTACAGGAGTTCACCCATACACAAGCGGAATATTGGTGGACCTCGACACCGGGCTGCAGACAGTCCAAGGAAGCTATGCCATCCTTGGATAGCGGACTAGCCAGACGTTTACTACACCTGGACAGGAACGGCCTGCGTCTTGTGACGGGGACCATCACGGGACACTGCTCGCTCAACAAACACTTCCACACAATTGGCATAACGGACAGTCCTCTGTGCAGGGCGTGCATGGAGGCTGAGGAAACCGTCGCGCACGTGCTCTTTGAATGCACAGGCGTCACCCAGATTAGAACACAAACCCTCGGGTCACCCAGATCTTTCATAGACGTTCTAAACAGACCGGGAGTTTTAATTAACTTCTGGAGGGAGGTGGGCTGGTTGGAATAACCCCCCAAACGGCCGCCATGGCCCACGCACAATGGTCTATTCGAAGGACTAAGTGCGGAAACCAAACCCGTTAGTTAACATAGAACATAGAACATAGTTACTCAGGTGCTGAAGAAATTATTGGCATCAGGCGTAACTTCATAAGTCATATTTTCTCTAATCTCATTTAATTGAGTACGGTATCAGCGGTATTCACAGAAAATTGTGCTAAATTCACTGCAATATGCAAACGCAATTAAATAGAGTAGGTGCATTATAAAAATTGCATGAAAAACGCATTGGTTTATATGTAGACTTTACCATCGCATTAGGAATAAATAAATAATTAACCTGTGCCGGTATCTTTAACGCCACATACGAACGTGACGTCAAACGAAATCCGTACCCTAATTACGTAATACACAATCAATTTGTTTTGAAACAGATTACTAATCCATTGGTTCATAAGTTCGAAATTTAATTCTGCTCTGCAACGTAATTATCGCATTGAATGTTGTTGAACTGTGTAACGTAACGCTTAGCTCCTCGGAGCTAAGCGTTGATACAATTAGAATAAAGAGAGGTTAAAGGTTAAGAATTAGAGTCTAGAGTATAGTTAGGTTATAAGAGGTAAAAGGTAAGATGGTTAAGAGGCCGGCTTCACACGACGTGGGATGCTCAGGATAGGCGGGACCAGGACCGAGCTGAGGTGCAGGTAGGCTGACGGACAGGAAGGCAGACAGGCAGGGAGTACAGAGGAGCCGCCGCACACGCCGCACGCTGAGTAGGAGGTTCCTTCACCCTGTTGAACGGAGAGGTAGGTGTGAGAGGTAGCTAGGAGGCGGAGGTACTTTCGTGGTACCTCACGCTAACAGGAGGGACGCTTCGGCGTCACTCGTGACGTCGTGCTGTGAGGGCTAAGATCACGACTCCTAACGTCACGTCACTCGACGTCGGTGCCCTCTCTTATTGGAGCAGTATGTGTGACGTTTGAGGCGTGGCGTCTTGCGCCACGCGGCCAGATGACTGGTGTAGGGCCCTCTATAGGGCTAGGTGAGAAAGTCGGTTGAATGATAAGCCGGGTAGACACTGAACACCAAAAGTTTATTGATTGAAATTACACAATAGTTTAGGTTATACACAGTATTATGTTAGTTACACTGAATTAATCAGGCTATAGGATTTAAGTAGTAAAATTAGATTCAAGGTGAAAAGTAGCACATCACACCGCTAGAGCCAAACTTCAACTGTCTAAAGAAAGGAACCCGTTTTTATCGTTCTGTGTCATATCTTAAAACATTTCAAAAATCTATCAAGTTAGATCTTAATTGAATGATGGCCAGAACGGATAAAAACGGTTTACAGACCGATAAGCTACAACTGTCTTTATTGAGAGCAATACAGTGTATTCACCTGCCTTATAATAGGTTTAGTAGAACGTTAAGTCAACACACATTATGTCTATGGTTAAGAAAAGTAAATAAGACAGATGACAGCTTTCAATCAATATAAAATATTCTGTCATCTTTACAACAGGAATCAATAAATAGTATTTAAAATTTAATAGAATTTAGATGCTAAAACAATCAAAGAATATAAAAATATGCTATTACAGATAAAGTGCGATTAAGAACCGATAAGCTACAACTGTCTTTATTGAGAGCAATACAGTGTATTCACCTGCCTTATAATAGGTTTAGTAGAACGTTAAGTCAACACACATTATGTCTATGGTTAAGAAAAGTAAATAAGACAGATGACAGCTTTCAATCAATATAAAATATTCTGTCATCTTTACAACAGGAATCAATAAATAGTATTTAAAATTTAATAGAATTTAGATGCTAAAACAATCAAAGAATATAAAAATATGCTATTACAGATAAAGTGCGATTAAGAATAAATACAAGGAAAGTTACATGAATGATGATGAATTTCATAGGTACCGTATCAAAAGGTGGGTTGTTTAGTATAGTAGCTTAAAAAACATAGAAGTAGATCAAAAATCGTGGTTCTGCACAGCAGATGCCACAACTGTCAAAATGAAACAAATGATCGCTATCGCATTGCTTCTGCAAGATAGGTAATAGCCCTGCCGGACGTCACACAAATCCTGTATCGCGCAATTAGAGTTTACAGCGCGAACACCATATTATATAACTTCCCCGACATCAATCATCGAAAAGAGAGAAACAAGCATTATAATCTATAGAATTTTGGTATCGTAGGCTATAGATTATAATGTTTGTTTTTCACTTTTCAGTTATGTGTTTTTGCAGTGGGTTTTTTTTTAATAATCTCTAAAAATACAAAACCGACACCTGCATGTGATTACAAAAAAAAAAAACAAATGATCTCGGCTTCAACTGCCGATTGCGACCCGACATTACTATTAATTAAGAGGGCGCAGTTAAAAATCGTGACTGCGCGGGCGACTGTCGTAAAATATATCTTCCTTCTAAAACAAAACGATGTTTTGACGTATGCTCCCGCGCAACGAAGCCGACGCCGCCGAAATAGCCCGACTAATTACGATTGCAGTTCGTGTTGTTCTTATTATTTTTGAATTATGAATGGTGGATGGTGCTGTGATTGGTGTCAGGATATGAAGTACTTACGTAGATTATGAGTTTGTGTGTTTAACTTTGAGATAAATTGATCCAATAAGGATGGAATTACTTATGTTCAGGATTTGTGTTTGTTTAGAACAAATATTGTATGACCTACAAGTAGTTGTTCGAGGGCTGGCTGTTTGTGTATGTGAGTTTAAATGTTTGTAAACGCATCCCGCGGCATCCCCAATACATGAAAAAATCCTAGTGTGGTGCAACGTTTTTTAAAAAAGAAAGTAAGAAAGAAAAAAAAAAATATGTTCTGGGGTTGTATTAGTACTTATAATGTCATCATATTTTCGTTGCGAAAAAAGTATGGTGCTATAGGTCATTATATAACTTCATCTCTCTCGCACAGGAAAACTTATGGCACTGATACTTCATATTATGGCCCTCATATGAAAGATTTTCACTTCAGGAAAAATGCCATCTTTCAAATGCTTGTGAAAGATGGCAGAGCGATATTTTCGCCACCAATACTATATTTCCTGTTTATTTTAGACAGAGCTATTTCTATTTTCATTCCTGAACTTATAACGTTGACTTTTAATTAATTTCCCAAAAAAACTACAATTATTAGCCGCCGTATATTTAGTAACCTTATCCGCTTAACTGTTCTTAAAGAGTCCTAAAGAACCCTGTAAGAAATCGACACGTGTTTCACCTCTCAATGAGGCATCCTCAGGATGACGATTGACTTGTTGCGAATGCGGAAACGAGGTGTTGCCACGACAAGCGCCGAGCGCAAAGCAATCGCGCTCGCGCTTTGCGTTCGGCGCTTGACGTGTCGATTTCTTACAGGGTTCTTTAAGACTCTTTAAGAACTGTTAAGCGGATTAGGTTACTAAATATACGTCGTCTATTGTAATTTATAATAGATTTCCGCAAAGTCACGCCTGAGTCATCGTGGACCCGTTGGGAATTTATGTAGGAACATTTAAAACATCATTATAATTTTTCATGGACCCGCTGGGAAAAGAAGAACAATAGAATCGTGGACCTCTGGGAACAACCCCAATTAACTTAATTTCCCAAGAAAATAACATTATCAAAATAGCCCAACACTTGAAGCTAGAAATAAAATAAATAAATAAAACATTCTATGTCTCACACACTAGTCCGTTAATCCTTACAAACTGAAATCCGTACAGCCAGCATAACAGTTTCAAGAGTGGAGTGGGCGCAAGCGAGCGCGGCGCGGCGCGGCTCCGGGCAATTAATAAGTTTAGACCGGCGTCGAGACGGCCGGCACCGGACGTCCGGCACGCGGCTGTCACATTGTTGTGTTCTACCGTACGGACGGCAGAATAGATTATAATGGAAATATTGCGCGACTAGCAGTTTACGAGCTTAGCGTAAAATGTGTATTTAGATAAAAGAGGTGCTAATTAAGAGGAATTGCCGTGACAGTTATTTATTTAATTTATTATTATATATTCATTTGTTGCAAACATAGACTAAAAAAGTTCTGGTTGAAGATTTTGATAATCGGAATCGAATATTGACTTTCATACTAAGTCTGTGGTCCAATTTTAATCAGATTATAAATATTGTATCCACAACCAGTGTTAGCTGTAGCGAGAGAAAATTATTAATTTGATACTGGGTGTTAGTTGATGGTGTTTCTTGCGTTCACGCCTTAAGGCATTTTGAAAGTTAGGATTTAAATTGAGACTGTTGAATGGTGTAGCAAACTAGTACATAGTAACTAACAAACTAACTAACTTTATTACTACCTAGTTTCTTTTAAGGTCTACACATTTATTTCAAGAAAAGATTTTGTATCAGATAGTAACAAAAACATTTTCACAGTTGCGACCTAACTCAATAGACAACGACACTTCTTATAAGTAGTACCAATAAAATATTTTAAACCTATTTTTATGGAATGTCCCCTTTATTTTACACGAGTCTGCGAGTTAACTCAACTCATGAAAACAATTGATTTTATTTATTTATTTATTCATATAACAATTCGCATTGTGTCTGAAATATTTGTACATTAATTGACTTATTAGATATAGCAAAAAAAAATTAATTAATTATGAATTTCAAACAGTAGTTTCACCAAAACAGAAAATGTGAAAAAAAAAAGATTTCGTTATCGTATGTCTGAACCTCTATTTATGTTGTATCTTTGTCTAATCAACTTTTGTCTATCCATCTAAATAGTATTTACATACATTCAAGTCACTTTAAATTCCCTAAAAAACTAAAAAAATATAATTACAAAATAAAACCGGTTTTGTTTATTTTAGTTCCTATCTTATGACTTTTGATGAACCAATCGGTGTTATCTTTCGTTGCACAGTCTTTGTATAAATTCAAGTCAGTTACAATAACTCTCAATAATTTTACCAAAACCGCTGTAAAAAAACATTTTTGTTTTATTTTCGTTGCTATCGTTACAGCCTAGTGACAAAAGAGCCAATGGCATCATCCCGCGGGCTGCGAACTGACTCCGGTCTGCGACAAGTCCCCACAAAGTTCAGGCCAAAAATAAGACCAACTATTTCATCATATAAAATACTAGAACGGCCTATGAAAACCTTTACCCGATTCTTCCAATCCTCAATATATTTATTAGTTGTACAATGTGAACTTAGGTGGTAAGTTTTTTATAGACATGATCATTCAAGATATGACGGAAAAGCTGACGTTATAGGCCACTGTTATAATAATATAAAACAAATAGCGACAGCTCATTTATTGCTTCGAGGATAAATCACGCTTTCAGAAACTATTATTTTACAGAGGAACAAAATGAAAACGGTTTTAGACTTTGTAAAATAAAATGAACATGTATAATAGCGGTGGGCTTAAACGGTTACTGATGTGTTCATGTATAATTCAATGGTCCGTTAGTCCCCACATCACTCAATTACCTAGTACTAGTGTCAAACACGCGAACCAACATTTAACCTTTTTAGTTACTAATAATATTTTAATGTCATAATTGTCATTTAATAGTTAACACGATTGTAATGCGGTTTTCTATGATATCGCTAATTGGAAGTTTGTTTATCAAATCCAATCAACCTATGTTTATGTCTCAACTTATCTTTGATGGACTGTTATGGACCATGACTTCTCGATAGACTTGCGCAAACAACTTTAAGGGCTTGTACACAAAACTGAGAATCGGCGCGATGCGAATTCGCAACGCAAAAGCTTCGAAAGAAAATATTTAGGGAGCCATCGCTGATTTTTGCAATGCGACATCGCATTGCAGTTTTGTGTACAAGCCCTAAAACAGACTAGGAACGGAAGTAGCAAATTCTTATCTGAATCACATGAATTCTTATAACAGAAACCAAGATAGGATCTGTTTTGTATATCCAAAAACGGTATGTACTGAAACTCTCAATATAGGTGAGTGAAAGTGCTAGAAACATAGACTAACAAGGGCTAACCACAGTTCGCACTTATCTCCGACAACTCTATCACTTCAGGAACAGAATAAAACCGGAAAACTAAAGCCAGCTCCCAGAACATTAACCAAAGAGGTCACGTCTGAATAACTAATAATACGGTCACAAAACTATCCCTGTATAACTCACAAACAAACTTCCCTGATAAATCGCAACCAGATATCGTATAAAACAAATTTTTCCAACTAAATACATAATTCATACAAAGACTGTATCGATAATCGGTTGGCTTGCTACCGGGCAGCATTTTCTTTGTGAACGCCTGAAGCCACGCAGATACGGCGCTCGGCAGAAATAATAGGACAACTTTTATCAGTGGCAGAGACAAGCAAACCGAATGGTAGCTTATCTGTGAAATACTCTTTCAAATTACAGTGGTGGCGTAACTTTTTATCGGCTTGCCCCCGGCTTTGGACCTCATAATCAATAAATGGCTACTGCTATCTAATGGTGTGATTGCAAAGGAAACGGTGTAAGTCTGTTAATGTAAGTTTGTAGGTTTTATGGGCTTAGTTGATAACGGTTAAGGAATTGTTAATGTTGATTTGATTTGTGTCAATCTGCCTAGCCTTTTCCCAACTATGTTGGGGTCAGCTTCCAGTCTAACCGAATGCAGCTGAATACCAGTATTTTACATGGAACGACTGCCTATCTGACTTCCACAACCCAGTAACTGGGTAAGACTGGTTGTCAGACTTTCGGGCTTTTGGTGACCCGTATCGACTATCAAAGAACCTCGTAGTATAGCCAGGACAAACGGCTCATACCGAGACTCCTCATGTAAGCACTTTAAGGTATGTAAAGATGGACCCATCCACGGACCAACCCCAGCAAGCGTAGCTTAACCTGATGGATCGAACCGTGCTGCTGTTATTACTTAGCCACAAGCTCCTGTTGTTTTAATTAAGTGCCGTTGAGTTATATTTTACGATTATTATCCAGTCGGGCCATTTTTTGCAAAATATAGTTCAAGTTTTAGTTCTCTCTTCTTCACATTTATCTGTAGGTATCTTTATTTTGTAAATATTAAACTGAAAAGGATTCGTCCCATTTTTTGGGGACTTGCAAGACTATTTTGCGAATTTATGCGAGATTTTCAATTTAAACCAAAAATTTGGCCTAACTCGATCACAATCGAATCGTCCTAATCCGTATCCATAGGCAAGCCGATCCGAGCCACACATAACACGTTATCTCCCAAGTGTCATACACACAAAACATTTTCCGGCTAAAATTGGGTTATCACAGTTCACAATGGGTCCGCTAGCCGCGACTCCATCTGATAGGCCTCTTGCCAGTTGCCTCAGACTTGGCTCACTAACAAATATGACTGGAAATACTCGGTAGGGTGACTATGACTAAGCCCTCTTGTACCACAATTCACAAATGCTCGATGCCTATAAACGAAACGAATCGTTTTTTTTTACCAACGGTAGCACTTTTTATTGCCAAACTGGGAATATAAATAGATTCGTAAACCAATTTTACCTTTGATAGCTACTTAACTCTCCTCCTTCTACTCCTTCTACTATGCTATGGCATTGCATAGTAGTCCCTCCCCATAGCATTGCATAGTAGAAATAGAACGATAATAAAGCAAATATTTTATGAAGTATTTACTTCAATATTGGTAAAGATACAAGTCTTAATTTTAACCAATTACGATCCATTAATTATAGAAATCGGCCATAAACAAGTTCAGCGACAAACGAATAAATCATCGTTCTATTTCGGACAATCGTTTGAAAATGACAGAGACAGAGAGTGTTTTTAACATATTTAACGCTAAATGCATTTAGTGATTTGTGGTGACCTAATACTTGCTGGGAACAGTTGTTGAAGAAAGTTTTGTGCTGTTGGACGTTGGTTCATGTTGAAGCTGACCCCAATATTGTTGTAGTTGACAAACAATTTCCGCTGTCATAGTTATTCTTGGTTATGATTACCAAAGGAGATAATTTGCTGGAGAATGTGTCTAGAATTTTCGCAATTGTTATTTTTACGAAAAGTTTGTCAGGAGTAGCCTGAATATTACGATGGTTAACGAAAGCAAATCGAATTTACATTCAAATGAAGTCTAGAAAAGTAATGACCTCAAAATTCAAAAGTCATTTAAGTATTCAAACTAGGCTGAGAATCAACACTTTTCGAACCTCTAAATTACATAAGATAGTTTCCCAAAAACGCCCGCCCTTCACCACTTCCTAGTGCTTTAGCTGGGAAGAAGAAGTGGCGCAACAAACTCCCCAGTAAGGCTGCCTGTCCACTGGAGCGGAGAGGAGAGGAGAGGAGCGGAGATGTGCCATTATTAACCAATCAAATCTAAACTCAGGGGCGGAGTCAAGATTCTATTGGTTAATATTAGCACATCTCCGCTCCTCTTTTCTCCTCTCCGCTCCAGTGGACAGGCAGCCTAAAACTTTCTTTACAAACAAAACCACACATATTTAATTCGTTGTAAAATCTACTGGTGAAAGAATTTTTTACATCGGTCTAGTAGTTTTTGAGTTCATTCATTACAAACAAAAATGCAGAGAGCAGTGGTGGCTCAGTGGTAACGGCCCCGACTTACGAGTTGTAGGTCGTGGGCTTGAACCCAAGCAAGCGGTTTACTTTGTGTAAATAATTTCATCACCACTGCTCTCAAGGAACACATTGTGAGGAAACCGACATGTCTTAGAACCAAAAATTCAAAGATATTATGTGACATCTACTAACCCGGACTGGGCCAGCGTGGCAGATTATAGCCCACTCCTTCTCACAGAGAGGAGGCCTGTGTTTCAGCAGTGGGTACATTAATAGGCTGATACAAACGCAAAAAGGCAAAAATAAAAATCTTTTCTCTTTATTAGTAGGTACAGTACCTACATCTACATTAATAGTGTATAATTATGTACTATAGTACATACTTCAAAGTACAAAATGTGGTATATTCCGGCGAAACTTTGTGAATTATTGAATGGTATAGTAAACAACGTGGGCGTCCTTTATGTTTACCTCATTTCATTTATTTAACCCCCTAACACCCAACGTCATGCGAAAGACGCGGATTTTGCGAAATCCGTCAACACCCATTGTGCTGCGAAAGACGCAGTCCGCGCATGCTGATTCAAGCTCTATTTGTACTATGGATAGGGGCTAATATGGTCTGTGGTTAATTTTATTCTATGGAATTGGTAATATACTTGTCAAATAAATCGACTAAAACATCAAAATATGCAGGAACAACTCTAAAAAAAAGTAAAAATTGAACATTTTGGCACGACAAAATGGCGTCCGCGCAGGCGTGCAGCGCACTGCACTCCGCGTTCTATTTATTTGTTTTCTATTGTTTTTTAAGTGTTAATCGACGGGAAATGTTGTTTTTTAAATAATTAAGTAGTGTCGTCATCGTATATAGATAATATTTGCACTAAATAACATCGTAATTACCTATTACGGACCCATCAAAAAATGTAAACAAACTCGGTAATGAAAAAACGTGTTGTTGTGTAATTTTGAGTTTTGTGTGTGTTTTGTGTATGTAATCGCTGGTAAGTCATTTATTTTATATTCTATATTAGTTATTGCATAATAAAAATGCCATTTTTAAGCAAAAAATAAGAGTTCAATATTTTTTATCAACTAAGTAATGTTACGTAATGATACGGATACCTATTATTGAACTTTTTTAATTATTGGTGTTTTTATTTATTGTGTTTGTTCGTAAATAATGGTTTTGACCGATAGTATATGTATTCATAATGTATCCTGCGAAATTTCATGTGAATCGAACCAGTAGTTTTATTATAAATAATCAAAACAATGAACAAAGGAATTTCTGATAAGAATGTTTATTTATCAATACTAGCGTTCGCTTACAAAGATTCTAAGTATTATAAAAAATCCTTTGTCTAATCAGGTACCCAAAACCATTAACGATAAGACTATTTACGTAACAAAAAGCTCTCAGATTTTGTTTATGTTAGCGCGCTCTTATCTCCGACGCGCCGCGGGCGATCTCCGGTACTTAATGGTTTTTGCGGGCGGGAACGTTCGATGCTAGGGGGTTAAGTAATCTTTTCAGTTTGATAAATTGACAATATTATAAACAAAAGATTTTAGGGAACAACCTGTGAAAAAGAATTTTATCGCATAATTGCTTTGAAATCAAAAATGGTTTATTACAGAAACTCAGGTTTGTCCATCACCTACATGCTTAATTCAAAGAATGTCTTCAGGTTATGTCATGATTCCGAACGACGCTGCACGCGGAAGTGCTGCCGCGTCACTGCTGGTCCCCATAAATTTTCTAGGTATAGGTTTATATGAGATTACTTATATTCCGAGCACAGCAGCAATGTGTGACGCAGCAATGTCGCGCACTATTGCTGCCGTACTTGGACAACAGAAGTGAACAACGTGACACACAACAGTAGTGATCATAGCGCAGCAGCAGCAGTGCTGTCGCAGCAGCAATGCCGCTTGCAGCTTTGTTGGGAATCATAACTTTATCAGGTTTTCTCGGTACATGATTACAAGTGGCTTGAAATTAGTTTGAGAAGTTAGTATATGTAACTACACCAGATGCAGCAAGCGGAACAAAAACAAAGTAAGTATGTAAATGCAACTTCAACTCTTAACTTAATCTTAACTCCGCACATGTCATGTTTGCAAGTGATTGCTTACTTAATTTAAACTTAGTTGCTTCTTCACAAACATTATTTTACGCATAGGTACAAGCAAGCAAAAATTTCAACAAAATTTTCATTTGGATCTTTCGGTAATGAAAAATCCGTTAAAGTTTGTCATTTTAACTTCGCTTAACAATGGTAGTAACACAAAATAGATAGGTACAGAAGATCTGCTTTATTTGATGAGCAAAAACGTACGCGCAGAAAGACATGCTTCACGTACAGCCAGTGCAAGCGTACCACGAGTCCACGACCGTCATTTGTTTAAGATCACCGTATGTACTCATCTACGTGTGCGTGCGCCTATCTCGTTGTTTGGAGCCGACATTCTGTATTATTCTGTGGCACTAAATAGGTAGCTACGACCTCGCCCGTCCGGTCGGATGTTATTAGCTATCAAAGCTGCGATGCCCTGAGCCATAATTAATGGCACATTAATTTCCAATTTCCTACTACACAAAAGCACTTCTCGGTACGTTTATGAACTATAATTGCTTTGGAGTCATTTCCAAGGTACACTTACATTGGCTGAAAAATATTGAGGAAATTAATCAAACGAGATGAGTAAACCAATCTGAAAACTGTGTCATAAGTTACAGTTTGAAAGTACATGGTTTGAATGTTTATAATTAATTATTTAGGAATCTAAAGTTCCTGCAAAACAAAGTTTTAATTTATGTATTCAAAAATTACAGTGTGCTTTAAGGCTCCGTGCACGAAAAAAAATCTTTTGTCAATTACTTACTTATATAATTGTGAGAAAACTTGAAATAATTGAAACATTAAGTCTGTGTGACTATAAAAGTACAGTTTTTGTGGTGCTAAATCATTCGTGTCAGTCACAGCACCTGTTAATAGTTGCATTACTTTTGCAAGATCACTGAAGATTAATGTGTGATTTTTAAATTTCTTAAATAATAGGAAAAAAAACATTACTGACTGGGTTTTTTTTTAAATAGGTTTTTTCAACATTATTTTTCTGCTATATTTCTGCTATATGTATCGAAGTTGTAAAAAGTGGTTCAGCAACATGCAAGTAGACCGTACAATGGTGTTGATGATACTGTATTATATTGTACAAAGTCAAAAGAGTTTTCTTGTAAAAAATTATCAAACGTCAGTCTCGCATCATTTTTCGGACAACGTTGCGTTGTTGCGAATATTAGTGATTAGGTGATTAGTAATACTTAATTGATTTGAAAAATCCCTTTCAGCCACACGCAAATCAAATAATTTGACTTTTCAAATGACAAATAATTTTGTTTATTATTTTCCCTTTCTTACAAACAATGAACAAAATCGATTCGAACATAGTCGATTTCGTGCAAGGCCCCTTAAACTGGATGTTATTAACCAGATTTAAAACCAAGTGCAAACTTAACTGTGTACCTATCTGTCCTCAATTTAATGAACTCGACAGCATTACATTGTTAGTACGTATTTACTATACATAAAACTAAAATGTTTTGTAAGTAATACATAAGTACGAGAAGCCAATTTATTTGCCAATAATTGTGACCACATCTGCAATTCAAAGACGCATATTCATTAAATGTATTGCCTAGTAATCTAAATAGCTTTCATTAGGCGTTCTGTCTCAATGTCTGGGACGACCGATTCCAATTATCGTTAAAGCTAGAATAATATAGAAAGGCTACTGATTAGATATCTCAACAATCTATCTATCAACAATTTTAGTATCTCTATCTAATATGTTGCTAGTCCTTTTTATCGTTATTATATTAATATTATGGTTACGTACCCAAAGGTTCCCAACGGGACCCTATTATTAAAGCTCCGCTGTCCGTCAGTCCGTCCGTCTGTCACAAGCCTGCATCTTTTAAACCGTAATAGATAGACACTTGAAATTTACAAAGAGTGTGTACTACTATGGCAGCTATATCAATGAATAAAATGAAGTTAACTTTATTTCATACAAAATGAAAAACGTTTTTTCTCGCTCTTCTTCGGTCTCGGCAGAAATTGTTTTTAATATTTTTTTATATTTCTTAAATATTGTACTTTATTACAGAACCCTCGTTCGTGTGCGTGTCCGACTTGCACTTGGCCGCTTTTTTTATTATAAACTTATATCATAGAACGATTTTAGATAATTCGTTTATCGCCAATTTTATTGCGCACTCACAGATTTAACTACCTACTTATCCGTTAAAACTCAAGTTTCATTCAGGAGACATTGACCGTTAACAGCATAAAATATGAAAATTCTGCCATTTGGTTCATGGCAAGGCGTGAGAATTATTTTTGAATTCCTATTTCATACTGTAATAAGCACAAAAGTTTGTGAGGATGGATGGAGGGTTAGATGTTTGTCAATCTGTCACGCAAAAACGACTGAACGGATTTGTATGAAATTTGGCACACAGATAGTTTATAACCTGGATTAACACAAAGGATACATTTTATCCCGATATTCCCACGGAATCGAGACTTATGCGGGTGAACCCACGGGGAGCTGCTAGTTAAAGATAACTTCCATAATATCTTGAAGGCTTCTTCATGGTATCCCTACTGAAGTAGGAAGAGGGCATTATACCAGCACACTCTTTTAATAGGTCCGGTTTTCGCTCAACTATTAAATACGCAGTAAGAAGGGTTGCCAAATTGGTTTCCACTAGTTACAGCTGCCATTTGCAATCTAAAAGATTTGTACCGTTCTTAGATTTTATTTTTATTAATGCTGTGGGATTCTGTTGAAGAGCTTTTCCTTTTATTAGAGTAATAACCACTTGAGCTGTAGTTAAATATAACATTTATATAATTTTTTGAGCTACTTTTGTATCACTTAGCCCATGTTTTTGCTATTTCTTTTCCAAGTGTAATTTTCGCGGACTATTTGGTTGTTATTTTTCAGTTTATTAATGGTTAAAGAAAATTTCTCAATAAGAAATTACAAGGATTTCACACACAAAAAATTATAAGAACTTTGACGCACAAACTAAACAGGTATTCATACAAATCATTAATTTGGTAATAACATTTCATTTCGTACGCAAATGACATTAACGAGACACAAAATTTAAAAACATAAAACTTTACTAAAATAATGTAAAAACTCTATTAAAATAATCTAAAACATTATATGTGTTTTCAGTAGGTATTATCAGCTAGTTATCTCAATAGTTTGCTGATAGTCTTAATTTACTATTTGATTTTCCGCAAGCTTCGAAGATCAGATGGCAGTCGAGGCACAACACTCATTCGGCTTATTGGCTGATTCGCACGAATTTAGACGAATCGTCACTTTTTAAATAGTATTATTTTTTCAAAAGCCGATTCCCACGAAGTTAATTTATTTGTGGGCGAAGCGACAGCTAGAAATGCTTATAACGCAATTGACACATTTTAAAATTTATCAAATAAAAGTTAAGAAAAAATAATTGTGCCAATTGTCTAATACGCATTTCTCGAGTTCTATATACGTATATATTTGTAATGACGTTCTCGATAACGGATCTAACAATTTCGATGAAAGTTGCAATATAGAGGTTTATGGGGGCGAAAAAAGATCTAGCAAGCTCTCATATCTGGGAAAATTCGTTTTCTCCGTAATTTCACCCGAGTAGAGATCGGTCGCCCAATGTTTTGAACAAGATGGCTACCTTAGAATAATGACATGGCAGCATGGAATAAGTAAGTACCTACAATCATGGCAGGATGGAATTAGTATGTACTAAACATGGAATTAGTATGAACTATCTTAAATGAGAATTCTCTATTTTCATCCGCGCAGATCTCGGTCGCCCAATGTTTTGAACAAGATGGCTACCTTAGAATAATGACATACATAATCAGCCTATTAATGTTCCCACTGCTGGGACACAGGCCTCCTCTCTGTGAGAAGGAGTGGGCCGTAATCCACCACGCGGGCCCAGTGCGGGTTGGTAGATGTCATATATGTCTTCGAATGTTTGGTTCTAAGACATGCCTGTTTCCTCACGATGTTTTCCTTCACCATTGCTATTTTTTTTTTAATAACTGACGTTATAATATATTTGCTTTACGATTATTTGGCGTAATTACAATAAAACATCTATTGTGTCTCGTTCACTGTCCTCAACCGATTAAGTAAGACATTGTATTACAGAATAATTGAAACATCACAATCAGTACACTGCAAAAGTTTGTATATGAAACGTTTCAATTTAATTTGGATAAAGTTTTAGCGATGAGTATGGACATCGTATTGCCGTGTATACAAGCAGTATTGGCAGAGTTGACGTGTTACGAACTTAATACCTTGAAACTACATACATATTGGCAACTGTTTATTTGCAAAGGTGAATATTGGAATATTGGTAGATGTTATAATATTTGCGAATATGGTTTGTACACTGTCAAAAGCTTGACTAATTTAACTAAATGTTAATAACAAGAGGAAGGAAAATATTGTTTTTAATCAATTTTTTTTTTCAGATTTTCGAAAATTACTCAATACTCAATATATTTATTGCTTCCACATATGAACTTAGGTGGTAGGTTTTACAAAAATATGATCATTGTGGACCCTGTCGGGCACAACAAAGTAGGAGAGAGGAAGAGGGCTTTTATTTTCACTACTTAGTACCGATTGTAATTATCATATAAAACTTGTCATTAAAATAATCATTGATATCATAATAGGATTTAGATAATAAAAATAGTTTTAATTTATTTATAAATGTATTAAATATGTAGTTATTGTGTGTATTCATCTATGTAGATATAAGTATTTTTAATATTATAATACTCCAAACTCTATTATAAGGTATAACATAACGTAATCAGCCTATTAATGTTTCCACTGCTGGGACACAGGCCTCCTCTCTGTGAGAGGAAGTGGGCTGTAATTTACCACGCGGGCCCAATGTGGGTTGGTAAATGTCACATGTCTTCGAATTTTTGGTTCTAAGACATGCCGGTTTCCTCACGATGTTTTCCTTCACCGTTTTGAGAGCAGTGGTGATGAAATTATTTACACAAAGTAAAGCGCCTGCTTGGGTTCGAACCCACGACCTACAACTCGTAAGTCGGGGTCAATACCACTGGGCCACCACTGCTCTGCTTATATTATAAGGTATACTCGTAGTACCTACCTAATTTTGAAAAGTGTAACTTTTTTCTACCTACCTACAGAAAAATTCAAACCGGAAATCTACGTTTTTTAAGCTAGTTCAAAACGCAAGCCTTCAGAACGGTTGATGGCGAGTGTGTACAAACTTATTTATACGTCGCTCGCAACTACGGCGGAGTGTCTGGCGTTATGGGGTGCCGAGTGCTTGCTACTGTGCTGTCTTTAGACCACTCGCCCGTTTACATGCTAGTTCACTTGCCTTACCCACCTTACGCTGTAGTGTTTACTCTATCCTTTTTACGCAGCATAGATAGGAATAAAAAAAAAATGCCAATACAAAGCGACACTTCCTTAAATTTAAGGATGCTAGTGGTACCCTAAGGACTCAAGACAGAAAACCCTACTACCACCTTGCTGACTGTGTTTACTTGGTTAGGATTTATTCTGAAATTGTTCGTTCTTAAACGAGAAAAAAAATACTTAGGTATTATAGTACTTTCCGGATGAATGAATGAATGAATGATCCGGATCTACTACATTCTACGTAACGCTTGCATTAGTTAGTCACTGCAGTGCTTTCATAGGTCCTGTTTAATTTCTCTAATTTGTGCTAAAACTAAAAATATTTTTCAAGGAGAATTATTAGGTACACTATGGCTACTTCACATTTAAAAAATAACAAATTACTTAAGCGCAAGATAAGATAATTTATGTCAAAATATTTAAAGACTCCGTGCTCGTAAAAAAAACCAGTGATAAGTTATTTGCTCAAGCCAACTTGCCAGTTCCAATGGTACGACGGGACGCGTGTCTCGTCACTCAGTAGTACTCAATAATGTATATGCAGACTGAATCCCGCGGCCTACGATCCGCTTCCATCACACAAAAATGCCACTTTGACATACTGTGTCCATGTAAACAAAAACCTGATGAAATTAATTGATTAAATGATTAGGTATCTGATCGTTTTGATTGAAAAATGAATAGCTCGGTTTGATTTAGGATAGGACAGAGTCAGTGTCATTAAAATGATGTTCTTTTGGTAAAGTCCTGGAGAAAATGATGTTGACTTGTTTGCGTATCCTGGAAGTTTTGAATTACGTGCAACATTTAGCGTAACATTAACATGGCGATTATTAAATTATTTTTGAAGTTAAAACTTCTTTAGCGGCGTTGTGCATTTTTTTTTGGGATGGGTAAAAAATGTTAAACTCGCGTCAGGACGTAACCGTAAGATCCGTTGCCTAGCAACTGACAAAATAAATATCAAAATAAATAGTCTTTGACATAACGTTGCCCTGCAGTGGGACAATACAGGCTAATTAATAATAAATAATAATAATTGACATAACGTAAAGATTGCGAGGTAAGAAATTTTACCCATATTGATGGGTAAAAAAAAGCAGTCAAAACATACTTCATGAAAACGGTTTATTTTTAAATAAATATACTACTACTACTACTAATGAATATTGTATGTATCCACATAAATTATAGTACTTTTATACTGATAAATATAGCAATTCGTGCGAAATTATTTCCTGACCATTGCAAAATATTCAAAAATGCACAACGTTAATGTTCACTTCTGCCGGCACTCGCCGACACCCGTTGTTTTTTTTTTTTTACTTGATGGGTTTTACGTGTTAAGACTCCCGCAAACAGGCGCGACGCGACACCTTTCATTGTTCTTCCGTGAAGTTTTCTTAGAAATTGTAGGTTCCCCAAAACGATCAATTGCAATTGTCATTTTTACGTGATTGATTCACATTGATGCGCAAAATGATTGTCTACAAAATACAATTAAAGCAATTGACAATATTACTACAAGATTGACAGCAAATATCAAACATTTTGATTGATGGCAAATGAATGACGCACCGTGTATCAATGACAGCAAATTGCAGTTGATCGTTTCGGGGACCCTCACAGCCTAAAGAAGTGAAACTTTTGCACGACTCGTAATGCGAAGCATTAGAGTGTGCTCTACGATCGAAAAATTTTTTTTGCCCCATTTCTGTTACTGTTTTTATTGTTACACTCCTGCTAGTACACAGATCCTACTTAATTTATATACCATTGTATAGATGATTAAATGGAGATTAATACTGTACTTTTTAACAATTGATTTAATGCAGCAGAAATGGAAAAAGCATTAAAATAGTTGAAAAAAAATTCCTGTCCGTCAATTTATGAACCCTGAAAACATTGTAGCTTGCGATAAAATCAATTAATTGAGTCAAATTTTTTTTTATACTTTCGTTTCAGCCGTAGAAGGAACCCTATTGAAAATGGCTCTTTTATTCAAAGAAGTTTAATTATAATTAATAAAATACTAACTAAAATATAATATCTTTAACTAAATATTTCTAACCTTTGACTTGAAGTTGCCTAGCAACCGCCAAGTAAATATCTTTGTCAGTTTTTGACATTACGACTTCAAATGCCGACAGACACTACGCCGACAGACTGATCACCGACAAGACTTTACTTCGACGAGACTCTTCGCAGACAGGACACTTCGCCGACAGGACTCTTCGTCGACAGGGCTCATCAGCGACGCAACCTATCTGCGATGGTCAGATACTTTGGAAATCGATTATAGAAAAAAAAATTAATATATTTAAAACTATAGACGAAATTAAGAGCGTTTACGTCGTATGGAATTTCATACAAAAGTCGATTATTTCGAACCTGACCCGGAAAACCGGTTAGGTGGGTCTAAATATAAAAGTGCCCGTACCAAGCGCCAGTCCACACCGTACACGGATAGTGTTGACCACAGTTCTTCCCTCCACACCATGTAATAGGCCTTCTCCAAGCCAAAGAAAACACACTAGACTTTCTTGTTCTTTGTCAGATGTTTTTCGCCTATCTACCTTAAAGAGATCTGATCCATACAGCCCATTTTCTATCTAAATCCCGCCTGCACATCCAATATTTTCTCATCTATCGCTCTTATCACTCTATTTATTAAAACCTTCGCATAGAGTCTGCGGACAACACTCAAAAGACTAATGCCGTGACAGTTTTTGGACTGCTGCTGAGAGCTGCTTTTCCCTTATAAAGTGGTACGATTACAGCCTTGCACCAAAAAAACCAACTTGCATCCGGCGCACGGCCATTTCTCCAACACATATTAAAGATCCGTCACAACAGGCTTGCTCCCACCCCGTCACCTGCCTTCAGTATTTCAGCAGACACTCTGCCATTCCCTGAGCTTCCCAATTTTCATTCCCTTCAACACTCTTACAATCTCATCTATTTCTATTTCATTTCCATCACGCATCTGAGCTCAGAGTCTTCAAAACTTGCTTCTGTCCAGTTACCCACTCCTTGCACACTATCCTGACAACTGAATAAACTTCCAAAGTATCCCTTCTAGTGTTCCAAGACGATTGGGTGATTCTTCATTTAGTAAACATCCATCTTCTGCTCTTATAATAATCCTTCTCGATGGTCCTGTCACTCCGTGACCCAATCTTATCTGTTTCCAGAACAGCTTAACACATTGGCCCTGTAGTTATCAGAGAACTTCTTGTTATAGGCACTTTTCTTCCTTTTCATCCTTTTTCATTTTTACAATCTCTTTTACTGTTAGATGTTTTATTTAAAGTGTAGATTTAAATAAATAAAAGATTTTCTAGACTATTGTTTTAATTATAGATTTTTTGTTCGATCGATAGCAGAAGGAAATAATTCGTTACCATATTTGTCTTAGGGCCTGTTTCACCACCTACGATTAAGTTCCTATTAACTTACTTGGCAGATAATTTCATACAAATTCTGTTCCATTTTTGAATTTATTCGATATGTACTCGTAGTGGCTATTCGGACATCGTGAAATAGGCCTTTAGGCATTTATAAAATAAGGGAATAACCTGCAATATGACTTTAAATACGACCAACCTGACTAGTATAAATAACGTTATTCCATTAACACTTCGTTAACAAGGGAACAACTCGAGAAAAACTAAAAAAAAATATAGTAGGAGTGACTGAATGTGGAAGTGATTACTATTAAATGAAAGGGCAATTTTTTATCTACAATACTCTATCCTTAACCTGGAAACTAAACATAGCATAACTTTTTATTATTTAACGTTTTGATATTTTTTATTTTTGCAACAAATACAACAAATTAAGACCTTTCTTTTGATGCATCGTTCGCCTATCTGCATTGTTTAGTTTCTGTGTAATCACAGGCGATGACTACGGCAAGTGGCGGTTCTAGCGGCCAACTATTTTTGGTCATAGCGTCTTAGTTTTTTTTGCAACAAATTCAGGAAAAGAGGTGTGTATAGTAACAAATTACCACTAATTCCTGGCAAAGTTTCATCAAATTTTATGAGTTGGCCGAGCGGTTGAAACGGACATTACAAATTCAAAAGAAGTTATGATTTTAATTGCGAAATACTAAAAAACATTAAAAGTGTTGTTTTTTGCCTCTCCTGAAAAGTGACGAATTTGAGTTGTGCCCTTTTTTACTGGAGACACTGATATTTTGATTTCGTATAGTAAATATTAAACTCTGATTTGACACATAGGTACTTTTTATTCTAAAAAAGAGGAAAGGGGAAAACCTGTCTATATCGCAATTTGGGTTATAGGAACGATACGTCGGGTCAGATTAGGCAGAGGGTTACGTTCGGAACAAATATTATAATTTTTTTCAAGTTCCTAACCTAACCCGCAACCGGGTTAGGTTTTCCGGGTCAGGTTCGAAATAATCGACTTTTGTATGAAATTCCATACGACGTAAACGCTCTTAATTTCGTCTATAGTTTTAAATATATTAATTTTTTTTTCTATAATCGATTTCCAAAGTATCTGACCATCGCAGATAGGTTGCGTCGCTGATGAGCCCTGTCGACGAAGAGTCCTGTCGGCGAAGTGTCCTGTCTGCGAAGAGTCTCGTCGAAGTAAAGTCTTGTCGGTGATCAGTCTGTCGGCGTAGTGTCTGTCGGCATTTAGTCGTACACTCGCTTAAGTATGTTTTGAATTTCTTTTTCGTTTATGAATGAGTGATAAGTATGAGGCGTGCACTTATGGATTTTCCAAACTATTTATGACTGCAAATAACCTTACAATATTTTAAACACATAATCGTAGGTAAACACCAATCCAAGACTACCATCATGGTTTGATAAAAAAAATCTTACCAAATTCTTTTGTACTTTATCATTCTCAACATATTCTAATGAGTCACAACACTTTAATAATCACACGCACTAAAATATAACCTTGAACCTGAATAAGGTACTTTTCGCACCCACTCGGTGGCACTACAGCTGTCTGAAGTAGTCTGGCGCGAGACACCAAGGGGTCCTGGGACTACTTGTACCAGGAGGTCGGAAAGATAGAACACGCGGCGGTGGAAAAAAGTATAGAATATATTATGTTGTAAAAGCTTGTGGGAATGCTAAATAAGTAAGGAATAACGCCAGTAGTAGGTATACGTCCGCCGCGAAACCGTAACAGCGAAACCGCAGTAGTTAAATTCAAGTGGCTCGCGTCATGTTCTGCTACGCGAAATTCGAGTAGCGGAACATGACTTGCGACAGTTGTATTTAACTACTGCCGTTTTGCTGCAACGGTTTCGCGGTGGAGGTTTGCTACTAGGGTAAAGGTGCTGAAAGATAGAGACTGAGTTGAGAAACTCGACAACATGACGCTCATGATGAAATCATGAGACGATGAGCGCAAAACCCCGAAAAATTTTGAGAAAAAGTTACGAGATAATTTTGGGTTTACGCATCACAGGGCACGGGAAAATATATAGCTGCAGGAGATTTATTGATTCTTTCTCACAATTTATTGTAAGAAATACACAAAAAAAATCTTTAAGTTATTATATTTTTTATTATAAAAAAATACATAATTATATTGCTATGCATTTTATCTTGAGCTCATTCGAGATATGTGTGAATATAAAATCTAATCAACCTATTCCCTTGATTGTTCTCTAATGTAAAGCCTAATTCAGCAACTCCTATTAGTACTAAATTAGTATTATAAATTCTATACGTGTAACAGTTTGTCTTCATTATTAGCATTAGAATTATAGTCAAACAACTAATGATTACATTTATCTTTCAATCATTATTAATAGATATTTATCTACAATTAAAATGACAATGAGTGGCATATGGTTAAACCTCTGTTTAGGAAAATCATCCATGGAGTGTTATTTAGGTAGACAGTATAGAACGAAAATATTCTCAATATTTTATTTAACTTAAAATTAAGCTTAGATTATTTCACGAAAACTGTTAACCACTAAATTCGCGAAACCCAAAACCTATTTACACAGCGTAATCTAGTCCAATATAGCTTAAAATTATATCCCTAGGTACCCTAAATAAAAGGACTTATTTCCGTCCGTTTACCCTTCGTTTAGGGGCTGTTTAGGACGTGACTGCCTTCCATTTGCACCCTCCACCCTCACCTGGCAGACACCCCTTATTCAGTTTGCAGATTCTATTCATGATTTTAGGTTCGTGATACACGTAGTTGGGTGAAATATTTTGGATTGGCGGCGATAAAGGTGAAAGGGGTTCCACGCGGAAGGTTTTGTGAAGTAAAAACTTCCTTATAATAGGCACGTTGAACACTTTTTGGGTGAACAAAAATCATGGAACTCGCGTCATCGTCACCGAAGGCGCATTGAGCAGTTTTTTGTTGATAGCGCACTCTGTTTTATTTTTTGGATTTTATTTTAATGGAGCTACAGCTTTCGTTCTTGTACTGACAGCAAGCCACATAGATTCCTGTCATTTTCGTTAGATGGCGTTACTTAGTTTTCACTTCTATCGGCAGTCCCCAAAGACTGCAACGCAGGTTTTTTAAACTAAAGACATGTAACGTAGTAATCACAAATTTTATTGTAAAAGACATTATAGGATAGAGCCTCCACGAGCCATCGTTTGTTGAGAATTGAAATGCGCTACCAACCTGCTGACTGACTCTATCAGCATGTGGCGGCATCTAAAACCTGCGAACTACGCATCAGACTGACGTCATGCAAAATCCTGCATTGCGCAAGCAGCCTGAATCGCGCAAGCAGGGTTTAGTCGAGCAGTAGTCCACCAGACACGACACCCGTCTAGTCGGAGGATTCTGCCTTTCTATGGAAGAAGAGTGAACTTTAATCCTGTTCCTCATACCTTTTATACAATCTATAGAATATACTAGAGTCGAGGTAATCATAATATTAAAACGTAGATAGCAACAAACAAAGACAACAAAGACTAAAAATTCAACAAACAAGTTTTCCCGTAGACCATGAATGAATGAATGAATGAATGAAATGCACCGATCCCAGCGTGGTTTAACCAGACTCGATAAATCGAATGAACCCCAAGATTTGCACTAGCCCATGAAGTCTCATGTTGCATGGGACTTCAAAAGCCATTGCATATCAAAGGGTAGACCGGGTGGCGCGGTAATGGTAGGGATTAGATAATATGTGCCCTGAGATAAGGAGGGAGATGCGAGCCTACCGGATATGCATCGTAGAGTAAGCATTGGAATAATGGAGAGACAGGTTATAGATCATTTGATGGGAATCTTTTTACGACGTCGCCACTCGCCGTTATGTCGGTTCACGTAGATCTACGCCGGTGGTTCTTGAGGCGGGGTTACGCTGCTTTCTCGGCTCTTTTCTATATCGCTGCTTTGCTGTGTTACATTTAGCTGCTTCTAGGTCTTCGTCAGAAGCCTCGCTGCTATCCGTTTCAGGTTTCTTGTAGATCTCGTTGGCAGCCTTCATTATCTTGTTTCGGTCTGTAGCCGTGTCCATCCCGAAGTTGACTTCCTTGTCGAAATAAATCGAGTCCTGTTTAAGGTTGTCGTTCCATGTGTAGAATAATGAAAATTCATTCGGCGACGGAAAAACCAATTTCCACTTTAAAACCTACGTATCTCTGTATAGCGCATCCTTAACTACCCTCAAGGCTGTCTACCCCTTTAATTGTGACAACATATTGCCGTGAATTGTGTGAAATCGACCAAACCGCTCGTCTAGGCGGTCCCTAACCGGCGAAGCGTGATGCTATAGGTAACGGGGGATCAGGTACTTGTGAGTGCGAGTATTACTTCTATTAGGACGATAGAAGGGGTGGTTTTTAAGAGTTTATTTTTTTAAAGCTTAGGTATTGAAAATTAAGACAAATAATAATCTACCAAAAGGTTGGCAAGGAATAGCTTGGGACAGGAATAAGTGGCAAGAAGTAGAGGCCTATGTCACAAGACAGCCTAACCTGAAGGTCAATTCTCGTACTTCAAAAACGTTCACATTCAAGTCGCAATCTGTCAAACTTGTCAAAAATGTTGGTAAATAGATTGTATTTTTGACACTAGATTGCTAATGAGATGCGAATGCAAACGTTCTTAAAAATTACGGGAATAGCCCCTCTGGTAGCTGGTAATCAATAATAAAAGGTCAATCGCAAACATAAGATAAAATGTTATAGCATTAAAATATTAATAAATTACTGTTTTAAATTAAGGTCAGAGGAAATAAAGGCTATAATATTTTTTTTCAATATGATTTTATAATTAATCCTTTATTTGTTAATAATCTTTTATTTGTAGAAATGGCTCTTATGAAAGAGTTATATTGATTAGTCAATGAATGATTTTAATACTCATTTCAAAATATTTTCTCTATATTTATATTTTGCTGAAAAACTAACCTTTGTTGTTATACAGTTATACACATTAGGGAAACGGTAGATTGTACTGCCAGTCTAGTCCAGTCCAGTCTAACCGGTTTCAGCTGAATATACATAGAGTGAATGATAAAGTTAGATAGAGCATCATCATCAATACTTGAATGGTAACATTGCCTTCAACAAGCTCTCTTTGACTTTCTGTAATTTTTAAAATAATCCGTGACAAACTTACCTTGGGTATACAGCATACTATTCGCACCAGGAAGTTTCCATTCCCCTTCTCTCGTCTTAATCATTCATACACCACTCACCTGTAAATAAAGAAAAATCTAATTAGATTCTCACTTGTCTAGAACATAAACATGCCAAGTAAATTGCCAAAACTCAAAAGTCAAACTCAAAGCATTTATTTCAAATAAACCAATTACAGGTACTTTTGAATTGTCAATGGGTCAGTAAGTCAGAAAGATGAAGCTAGTTGCCCATTCCAAAGCGTAGTAGGTTCCTATGGAGAAGAACGGTCAAGAAACTCCACGGACACGTTTTTAAATCAGAATATAGTTACATCATTCATGTTCAAATTATACATGTGAGAATTTCAATTATACATGTCAGTGTCTGGTCGGCCGAGCTCTGCTCGAGTGAAAATAGATAAACATATCGTCCAGGTATACCAATGTTGTATCACATTCCCAAGGCTGTGAAAATAGAGAAAACGAATTTTCCCACATGTGAGACCTAGCTAGTTAGTTTTTTTGGCCCCCGTAAACCCCCATATTGCAACTTTCAACTTGCAACTTTCATCGAAAAGAGCTTGAGTTTTTTTGCCGCCCATGGGCCTCTGAGTTGGCTTCACATGCAGTCGAGAACGTCTCTCAGGGTTTCCTCATGATTTTTTTGTCAACTTAAACTTTGTTTTTAAATCTGCCGCCACTAAACCAACTAGTTTAGTGGTCGCATTACTGCTGACCATGAGGTTCTCGGTTTCATTCCCAGGTTGGGCAAAGTGTTTTTACATCAGGAATTTCCCACTAAACTGTGACCGGTTGGTGACAATAGATTCGCCGTATTAAACATAACTGGCGAAATGTGCTCCTTGGGTGAGCTCCTTTAGTTCTGAGTTGAGCTCTACGATTACTGACGAACGCTTGCACTGTCTGGACAGGTCCACTCAAATCAGTGTGGTTCTTTCCTCAAAAGACCATTTCAGACACTAATACCTACATGGTCCTCATGTGGCCTGACCAAGATTATGTCTGGACTTTAACAGAGACTGCGACCTCTGAGTTTGTTAGCTTATTTTTAATGTGACGTGTAAAAGTGATTCCGATATCCTATAGAATAAACAATTTCATTTTATTTCATTTCACTATAGGTACACCTCTGCATAACCTTTCGGGGATTATAGGCGTGATGCTATGTAGTTTTAAAACCTATGTTCACAATAAGCTATGATGAAATCAAATCGGAATCGCAGAAAGGGACCGGCTTAATGTTCTTAATCATTCTAGTTATACCAAGATTTAACTTCAGTACGTCAGAGAACAGAACTAGTAAATTAGACTGGATTGTTACACAGTTTGCGCGAAACGAACCTCACTAAATTATTTAACAGACTAGTCAAAATTCAACACGGATTGTATAAAGCAAATATTACAATGAATGTTGCTGTTAAATGCTCGGAGGCTGCTGTAGGGATGTGAACAATTTTGTAATTACTATCGATATTATTTTGTCACTGATGAGGACATATAATTTTGTTAACCAATATTTTCGTCAATTCTTAAATTTGTGGATAAGATGAACTTTGGAGATATCGTGATGTTATGCAGACGAAGATTCCATTTTAACACGCATGCTTACTACTAATTAAAATTTTTGAAAAGGGAATCGGTACTGCCGAACTAAATTAAAGCAAACCATTTTTACATGAATATGAACCATTTTTACTACTTTTATCAACATCAGAATATGTGCCCAGTATAAATTTCTCAAACATCCAAAACAGGGTAAAAATATACCAAATGAAATGAACCAATGATCGAGTGGCTGGAAATGACAATGACGTCAATACAGCTGTCTTTCGGTGGCAAACAACAATCGACAACACAAATTCCCGTGTCTGCCCACACTGGCGTGCACACAAACAAACAGGTGTTCCCGAGCCAAGTGGAACGCATAAATATCGCAAAACACAAAGTTATCGATGCCACTAAGCCGCCTTTATTGACTACGTTTCCCTTCACTAGCGAAACGGCTGAACAACTACTCTTGACACGCCGTTTTAGACTTCAACACTGGAGAATAGAGCTTAGTTTATGTTGTGAGTGTGATCAAGGATGTTCCGTTAGTGTTGGACAAACTTCGGTTTTGCAATAATGATAGTATGACAGCAACGGTGTGTATAAAGTGCGTTTCATATAGTAAATCGATACGGGGGCTTCGACGTCGAATACAAACTAGTGTTAAGTACAGGGATCACTGATTTGTGGTGCGGAAAATCCTGATCCTAAATTCTAACCGACACGGACGGTCAAATTCAAAAACCGAATAAGCTCTTAATGGGTAAATTGATCGAAAACCAGCAGCTTTGTGACCTAGTTTTACATAGAGAACAATTTTTTTGGAAACATTTACCAATCTCTTTTATAATCCTTAAGTTCTGAGTTGAGCTCCACGATTACTGACAAATGCTTTCACTGCTTGGACAGGACCACTCAAATCTGTGTGGTTCTTTCCTCAAAAGAATATTTCAGGCACATATCTACATGGTCCTCGTATGGCCCGACCAAGATTATATAACTTATTTATTTATTTATATCTGGACTTTAAAAGAGACTGTGACCTCTGAGTTTCGGCCTTTCTTCTCAGAGTAGTCAGATAGGAAATACCGACCTCATCTAGCTTATTAGGGTTCCGTACCTCAAAAGGAAAAAAACGGAACCCTTATAGGATCACTTCGCTGTCCGTCCGTCAGTGTGTCAAGAACCTTTTTCTCAAGAACGCGTGGAGGTATCAAGTCGAAATTTATTTCAAATACGTAAGTCTATGGACCCTTAATTTCATAATTTCCTTTCATTATCATCATCATTTTACTGCCCCTATCCCAATCTATTTGGGGTCGGCCCAACATGTATTTTTCTTTCATACTTCTCTATTAGTCGTCATCTCGGCAGTCACTCCTTACCAGTCTCGTTTATATTCATAATTCATCTACGTCATGAATTAAGCATCATTCTTACATTTTTTTTAGGTTCAAGTTTAAGTTTAAGTTCACATCTAAACTAAAAATAAGTCCAAATTCTTAAAATGCAAAAAACATGTTTCTCTAAAATGTAATTGGCCAAAAATAAGTTTGAAGATTCTTCGTTCGTAATTTTCAAATTGAATTCATGAAAACTCGAATGCCTTTTGTGCTGCAGTCTCTAGCATCAGCCACGATCGAAATAATCCGATTATAAATATAGACTGCTGTCTCTGAGTCCCACTGTAGTAAGTAATTGCTTCTTTTTATTACAAAATAGCAGCTTGATCTTTTGTTTTCAAATGGCTGGTTGTTATTGACTCGGTTCAGTTCCTTTTGTTGGTTTGGTTTAACTCTTGAGTTTGATTGTTATTTTATTGATTGGTTTGTTCTATAGACATAAAATAATAACTGTTATAAAGATGTGTGTATAAAGACACAGTATAAATAAGTATCAGTATTATATCTGTATAGAAAACGGCCGAAACGACGCGCTTCGAAATCTCAGTGTATATCAATACGCAAAAATATCGAGTGCGCGACAGTAACGCACGAACGCGGAAGGTTTATCCACCGAGCGGCCGTAGGTAATTATTTCAAGGTCAGTGCCGAGATATAATACTGTTACAAATGATTGATTACAGGGTTTATTATAAATGAAATTCAAACAACCTCAGTAATTATTTTAATACGTTATTTTAATAAAAATCACAGCAACTTATTTAAACTAAAATCCGTTATATTTTATTCACACAAAAACCAAATTAACAATCACTAATTACTACACATAAATATTGAACTACAATCATCTTATTAGGTACAATATAAATCAAAAGATGAGATATAGGTACTTATAGAGTTTCAACACTATTCGCACAACAGTAATACAAAATAGAATTTAGTAAGTTGACGGAGGTTCGACCTGGGAGCCAAGTCTACTAATTTAAAAACGTCACAATGGTCTCTCGATGGTGAGTTTTTGACAGATTTTGTATGGCAAATCTGTCAAAAACTCACCATCGAGAGACCATTGTGAGGTTTGTAAATTAGTAGACTTGCTGGGGGCCAAGTCTACTAATTTCAGTGGTTCTTGTGGAAAAAAGGACGCGAATGACGTGCAAGCTTATTTATGCACCATTTCCCGTCATGGCGTCGTCTTAAGTGCGTGGAGGGGCTTGACAGTGGTGAGGGCACGCCGACAGTGTTGCCAGCGTCTTAGCGGTCCAGTATAGATGTAACAATACTGTTGCTTTATTATACTGTGATAAAGGTACATACAATTTTACTAGTAAATAAGTAGCTAGTTCTAGACGAAGCATTATTTATCACTTGTCATCAAATGAGATTTTAGTCAAGCACGATTATATCAATAAACGTTATTGCATTATTCTAATTTTGAAAGGTTCGACTCCTTTCAAAATTAAAATATTGCAATAACGTTTCACGGAGTAACTGACTGTTCTGATCTGACCTGATCTTAAAATCATTACCAACTTTTACTGTGAAAATTGATGAGGGTTTTCATGAAAATCAAGGCCACAAGTTGGCGCCACTGTAACAAGAGGTCTTCGATTTCGACAATGAATATAAAATATAATATGATGACGTTCATCATTCGTTTCATTCATTCGTTCAACATTCAGTCATGACTAAAGAAAGGCGCTTTGACACTTTTGACAGGTGCTCGGACCTGACGTCTCAGTGCTGCCACCGTAGTGAACGTCATTTCCGAAAACACTCATTACAATTTTTATTCCTTGCATGTTTTATTTGATTTTATTCCAGTTAGTTGAAGAAAACTGTTGTTATTTTTTATTACGAATCGTAGACCAACTCGAGCTGGCTCATTGGTGAGTCGCCCGAATCAACTCGTTCGAATCTGGGCGAATCAAGCATTTTAAAACGTCACAAAAGGGGCGAGACTTTACCGGTATAAATATTGGTTTTTTTTTTCAGGCGGTTCGCACGAATTCTATTTATTTGTGGACGAATTGACAACCACAATTACGAGTACGTAGCAGTAAACTACACTAGCGCACAGAAGTGATTAGAGTAAAATATTTTGAAATTAAATGAAACACGTACAACAACGTAAATTATCAAACAATGTCTATCTTAAACTATCATTTACCCAAATCAAAAACTTATTTGTGTGTTCCCATTTAGGGCATCATACCACAAAATAACTACAAAACTAAACTTTCCAAAGAAAATGAACTTCATAAATGTCTACAAGATATTACCAAAATACATTCATTAAGATAACAATCTCGGCGCCTCCGACGCCAATCTAAGTTTGCTCTACTCTTCATAATGACGGCAACCTCTGGCAATTTGAAGGAACACTACAGGACTATAGCTATGTTTTGGCTTTGTAGAAGATAGCAGAATTAAGAACCGTGAATATGAAGTGACTTGAGAATGATAATGGATGGAAGAAATTAAATAAAGGATGGTTTAACATAAACAAATGATTTTTTTTTAAACTGGCCAAGTGGCAAAGTAAAAACATTTTTTTTCCAAAATTTATTGTT
Source organism: Conistra vaccinii (assembly GCA_948150665.1). Classification (NCBI taxonomy): domain Eukaryota; kingdom Metazoa; phylum Arthropoda; class Insecta; order Lepidoptera; family Noctuidae; genus Conistra; species Conistra vaccinii. Next base: position 5,619,222 of record OX411324.1, read on the forward strand.
TATGTATGATTTTTTGAAAAATTATATAAAGTTAAAAATTAAAGCCTATAATTTTTTACTTTGACAGTCCAGAGGGTATATAATATTTATTATTTCGTGGTATAGCGACAATTGAAATACACAATCGGTGAAAATTTCAACTGTCTACCTGTTACAGTTCATGAGATACAGCCCGCTGACAGACTGATGGACAGAGTCTTAGTAATCGGGTTCCATTTGGCACCCATCGGTACAAAATCAAAGCTTAGAAATCTGTGTCTCTGTGGAAACTTTGTATACCTTTAAACCGACGAAACCTGGCACCATCGCAAGGCTGCTACAACCATTTTAAGTAAATGATGGGCTGTTCTTCTATCTTTTATCTTTTCAACCAGTACCCTAATTACGTAATGCACGATCAATATGAAATTGAAATGAATTGAAACAGATTGCTAGTCTATTGCTTCATAAGTTCGAAAAAATAAATTGAACAGATTTTTTTTTCGAACTTATTAAGCAATGGACTAGCAATCTGTTTCAATTCATTTCAATTTCTTATTGATCGTGCATTACGTAATTAGGGTACAGATGCTAAGCTGTTTCTCGATGTTCTAACTTCTGAACTGTCGTGGCGAGGCTTGGTTTGGTCGCACGCTGTACTAGCCAAAATCAAAGAAAAATTCAAAAATTCAAAATTCAAAAGTCATTTATTCAAATTAGGCTGAGAATCAGCACTTTTCGAACGTCAAAATTACATAAGACAGTCCCCCAAAAACGCCCGCCCTTCACCTCTTCCTAGTGCCTTTGCTGGAGAGAAGAAGTGGCGCAACAAACTCCCCAGCAGCACAGCTGTCTGTTCAGTTAGAAAAAATAACTTGATTCTATACAATAGTATGCAAATAATTTACATTACTCAACACAAAACAAAGAGGTCTACACACCATTCTGGATGGCAAGGGCTCATAGTAAAACCGAATAAAATAATGTTCTTAACCAATAATTAAAACCTAAAACTATTTAATTTCAACAAACTAAATCCACATTAAAGCAAAAACCGGGTATCCGGTCCCGATACCCGTTTCACCAGAACATATGGTATTCGTGTGATCAATCATTCTAATCACCCCGCGCGGAATACCTTAATCCAACATTTAATTTGTCTCTTTGTCTATTCCTGTCACGTAGTAATTAAATTATATTAGTACGAACTAGATTTTGAGGCGGTTTCGCTTGTATTTTGGTTTTCAATTTCTTGGGTTTATTTATATTTTCTTTATGGTTCCTGTAATTGAAAAGTTTATTTTTTTATAACAGTAGTGGTTAGAGGACTGCTTTGTTAGTCTAGTAGTCGCAAGTGCTACTGCTGAGCATGAGGGCCTGGGTTTGATTCCCAGGTCGGGCAAAGTGTTTTTGGGTTTTTTTCCATCAGGAATTTCTCGGTAGCAGACCGGGGTCTGGATTTGTGTCCGGTTGATGGCAATAGAGTCACCCCCTATTACATGGGAATTAATCATAACTGGCGAAACTACAAATGGTCTTAGGAGACTGTCCTTAGCTTTTTGAGATATTTCGATCTGCAGTCACAGATTTTGAAAAGAAAATACAGACAGCAAGAAAATGGGCAGTTTTCACAAAAACTTTTTTGTTGTCAATCGATCTTGTTTCTTATAAGGATAAAAAAGGGGTACACTACATAAATACGAAAAACTTTATTCCGAAAGTCACAAATACGAATTTCAAAATACCGATTATCAGAATTCCGAATGGTTCAAAATCCCTAATATAACAACTCCGATTTATCATTAATCCTATTTTTATAATTCCAAAATTTCAGTATTCCTAACGTTTATAATTACTATTCTCAAAATACCGAGTTTCAATAGATCGAATAACAAAAAGTCCGAATTAATGATAATTCGAAACATCAAAAATACGAATTCCGATTATTAAAGGACGGATTAATTAGAATTCCGAAATAAAAAGGCCTTGTAAAACTGAAAAGCAAGACAACAAAACACACTGGTCACAGTTCCAACCAACCATATGATTCACCAACAATAGAGGGGATCTGGCACTCGGCGGCTGCTGCCGCGGCACGCTCCCTGCGGTCGCTCGCCTTCGCGCGTTAGGGTCACTAATCTAACCTAACCTAACCCAAATGATTCACCAACAATAGAGGGGATCTGGCGCTCGGCGGCCGCTACCGCGTCACGCTCCCTACGGTCGCTCGCCATCACGCGTTAATGGTTACTGATCTATACTAACCTAACCTAAATGATTCACCAACAATAGAGGGGACCTGGCACTCGGCGGCCGCTGCCGCGGCACGCTCTCTACGGTCGCTCGCCTTCGCGCGTTAATGGTCACTAATCTAACCTAACCTAACCCAAATGATTCACCAACAATAGAGGGGATCTGGCGCTCGGCGGCCGCTACCGCGTCACGCTCCCTACGGTCGCTCGCCTTCGCGCATTAACGGTCACTGATCTAACCTAACCTAACCTAAATGATTCACCAACAATAGAGGGAATCTGGCACTCGGCGGCCGCTACCGCGGCACGCTCCCTGCGGTCGCTCGCCTTCGCGCGTTAATGGTCACGGATCTAACCTAACCTAACCCAAATGATTCACCAACAATAGAGGGAATCTGGCGCTCGGCGGCCGCTACCGCGTCACGCTCCCTACGGTCGCTCGCCTTCGCGCGTTAATGGTCACTGATCTATACTAACCTAACCTAAATGATTCACCAATAATAGAGGGGACCTGGCACTCGGCGGCCGCTGCCGCGGCACGCTCCCTACGGTCGCTCGCCTTCGCGCGTTAATGGTCACTAATCTAACCTAACCTAACCCAAATGATTCACCAACAATAGAGGGGATCTGGCGCTCGGCGGCCGCTACCGCGTCACGCTCCCTACGGTCGCTCGCCTTCGCGCGTTAACGGTCACTGATCTAACCTAACCTAACCTAAATGATTCACCAACAATAGAGGGAATCTGGCACTCGCCGGCCGCTACCGCGGCACGCTCCCTGCGGTCGTTCGCCTTCGCGCGTTAATGGTCACGGATCTAACCTAACCTAACCCAAATGATTCACCAACAATAGAGGGAATCTGGCACTCGGCGGCCGCTGCCGCGGCACGCTCCCTGCGGTCGCTCGCCTTCGCGCGTTAATGGTCACTGATCTAACCTAACCTAACCCAAATGATTCACCAACAATAGAGGGGACCAAAGTAGACGTTTTTAAATTAAAAACTATGAGTTTTTAATTTATAACGCGTAACTTACTCGTATTATACTATTGAATCAGATTCCTAATTTTAGTAGTTTATTCGAAGTATTGAAAATCGGAATGTCGTTTTTCGGACCGAGAACCCATCGAGAATTTGATTCTTCGTACATATGAAAATCGGAAACCAAACAAATCGTATTTACGACTTTCGGTAAAATGAAATTCGTGATTTTTAATAATAGACATTATAATTCTTAGGGATTATGAAATTCGGACTTTTGAAAATCGGAACAACGAAATTCGGAATAAAATATTTCGGAGTATTTGGGTGTTCCCTTAAAAAAGACCAACTGACGTTTGAGTACTAGAAAAGTCAGAAATCGCAAAAACTTTTCCCTTAGATTTCGTAAGAAACGAGACTTCACCTACTTTTAACGGTGCAAAAATGCCCGAAAAAAAAAACATACGGGGCAGTCTTTGGAAGTGAAAACTAAGTAACGCCATCTAACGAAAATGTCAGGAATTTATGTGGCTTGCTGTCAGTACCACAACGAAAGCTGTAGCTCCATTAAAACAATTCCAAAAAAATAAAACAGAATGCGCTGTAAGTTCTACTCTCCCTCCATCTTACGAATTTTTGATCAGGTCACGTGACGCCTGACGCGAGTTTAAATTTTTTTACCCATCACAAAAAGTGCTTGTTTCAACTTAAAAAATGCGTGTACAAACAAAACACGTTCGTTTAAACAGCTTTATTAGGTATTAGTATAGATTCAAAATATTAGCGGTTAACAACGGACTTACCAAACATTTTAATAATTCTCCGAGTTTGAGAACTTCCTTTATTAGTCTAAAGACAGCCTTTGATTTTAGAGTAACGACTCCTGTCTGACCTTTTAGACCCTCAGGGAAATATTGAAGTTCGTAGACAATGAGCTGTAATAACTTGCTACAAGCCCTTAAAGGTTTGTAACGACGTAGGCCCTACTATCTCAAAATTAAATGGTAGGCACTTAGTCACCTTGGATGAACAAGACAAGACCATTATGGTCACATACACAAGAATAGCAGTGGTGGCCCAGTGGTGTCGCCCCCGACTTACGAGTTGTAGGTCGTGGGTTCGAACCCAAGCAGGTGCTTTACTTTGTGTAAATAATTTCATCACCACTGCTTTCAAAACGGTTAAGGAAAACATCGTGAGGAAACCGGCATGTCTTAGAACCAAAAATTCTAAGACATGTGACATCTACCAACCCGCACTGGGCCCGCGTGGTGGATTACGGCCCACTCCCTCTCACCGTGAGGAGGCCTGTGTCCCAGCAGTGGGAACATTAATGGGCTGATGATGATGATGACACAAGAATAAGGTGTGAGGTACGGTGTAAGGAAATCTGGAAATTTTAATTCAGGTCTATAATAAAATGGGAAAAGTGTCTGAACACTGAGTTATACTACAACTAGCTTTTGTCTGCGGCTTTGTCCGCGTGGATGTCGGAAATTAAATAAAAATAATAAAAAATCCTTTTATTCAAAAAGTCAAATACAATTTGTCCATCTCAACCAAAACATACATACAAATGCCACTACAACGCCTCGTTGGTCTAGTGGTCGCAAGCGCTACTGCTGAGCATGAGGTCCTGGGTTCGATTCCCGGGTCGGGCAAAGTGTTATTGGGTTTTTCTATCTGGAATTTCTCAGTAGCAGCCCGGAGTCTGGATTTGTGCCCGGTTGATGGCAAAATGCTCGCCCCCTATTATATGGGACTTAAACATAACTGGCAAAATGTGGGTGTACCTACTACAGGTACACCTCTGCCCAACCCTTCGGGGAAACAAGGCGTGATGTTATGTTATGTTATAAATTTATAATACAACGCTAAGCATTATTTGAGACAGAGTGAACATCGTTATCCCACGGGAACATACTACCAGCATAAAAAGTATCCTATGTCGCAGGTCATGGGCCACCCATGTGCCAATTTTCATCAAAATTTGTTCAGCCGTTTTAGCGTGAATGCGAAACAAACCAATTCACTTTCGCATTTCAAATATTTGTTATGATTATCAGTGGCAATTTATTTACCACTGACTTGCGAAATTGGCGCATATTCGGTGATCACATAGCATTTTTTTTTTGTATTATGTCTGCTTTTCAGATATGAAATTGTTATTATTACCTACTTACCCATTATTTTAGATGTGTTTCTCATAATTCCAAACGCTAGAGAATGCATTAAAGAACATAGTTTTGTAATTCTCATGCACTTGCTTTTCAGGCTGAATTCAACTTTAAGTTCCTAATACCAACTCCAAATTAAATTAAAGTTAAAAAGTAGTACTAAAAAAGGTAAAGTAAAAAAATAAAAAACCAGAATGCGCAATTTAAGAAGATACCTCCGACTTCATGAGAGTGCTTATATTTATAATACTCAGTGACACTCGCGCATTAAAGACGAATCTAACGATATTCAAACGATGACGAATCGACGAATATAGCGATTTCATCAAAATCGTTTCACCCGATTAGTAGTTACGAGGAAGCATAGGGACATATTATATACATACTTACAGGTAAAACACATAACCCTCCTTTTTTGCTGTCGGGTCGAAAAGTCTCGATCGCATAATTTTCAGCCACGTCAGTGAGACATGTAAATACGCATCCAAATACGACAATAGTAGTGTCGACAATTAGTCGTGCCGTCTAGCCGAAGCCTTTCAACTCTAAGCTGCAGCCAGACGCCGTTGTCGCCACTTTTATTTCGACTATATCTATAGGTACGCAGCTGAAGAGTACTGGAAGTGTCTCGGCGTGTGAAGTTTAGGACAATGACGGTGATGATTTTATCACACAAGTTGTTTCAAAGATTTTAATATGGGAATTTTATATGCGGGAACTAATGTTTTTGGTGCTAACCTTGGCTTATTGTTTTTGTTTTAGCTGAATGAGTGTGATAACGATGAGGCAAGACGATGATTGCCAAGCGTCCAGATCCGCAGACGTACGAAAGTTTTCGATATCGGAAAACGAGTTGTGGAACTCAAATAGAGGACATGACAGGACATCTAGCAAGGCGCAGTGAAGACAAGTGGAGTAGTGGCAGTGACCGAGTGACGTCCAAGGACAGGAAGACAAAGTGACGGTCGTCCGGCGGCGAGATGGGCGGACGACATTGTAACCATCGCGGGCAGAACCAGGATAGGGGCTGGCACATGAACTATTGAGGATTGGCACAAGAAAAAAAAGGCCTTTGCCCAGCAGAGGGTGAAGTCAGGCTGTGGACGTGGATGATGAAGTACGTGTAAGACCTTCATCCCCAAGACATGATAAATGTTATTGAACTAATGCATAACATAGAGAGCAGTGGTGGCCCAGTGGTAGTGGCCACGACTTACGAGTTGTAGGTCGTGGTTTCGAACCCAAGCAGACGCTTTACTTTGTGTAAATAATTGCATCACAGCTCTCAAAACGGTGAAGGAAAACATCATGAGGAAACCGACTTGTCTTAGAACCAAAAAATCGAAGACACGTGACATCAGCCCACTCCCTCTCACAGAGAGGAGGCCTGTGTCCCAGCAGTGGGAACATTAATAGGCTGATTATGATTATTATATGATTATAATGGATGACTCACATTGTTGCCACCAAATAAAAATAGTATATTCTTATCAGGATAGGTTCTTAATAAAGCTAAAGATAATCCAACAAATAACAAGATATATTCAGTTACAAAGTTGATAACGTTTCTAGTAAATATAGAGTCTTCAGAAACAGGCGTAGGTTGGTGAATTCTTGGCATTACCCGTGTCATAAGTTGCGGGGCTTCCTCTAAGCCCATTGTTCTTTATCTCCACAACTCATTTGTGTTTTAAATATTAATTTGTATTATTGTGTTTAAATTGTTTTTCAATTATTTATTTCAAATCTCATAGATGTAAATAAACTATTGCCAATTGGTTTGGTATAAAGTCATAATTAGTTAAATGAAAAGGAACTAACTTTTGTATACCTATACTAGGGAATTTTTCCTTAAATAGCTGTAAGATTTTTTTTCTGCTTTGTGCTTTAAATGAAAGAGAATACAAAAGTAATAAGTATTTTGTATTTAAAGTAGGTACTCTATTTAGAATTTTTCAGGCAAAATAAACTTTCAAATTAGACCGATATGATGAATCCTGCCTATAGCAAACAAAAGAATAAGAAAAGCACACGTGGTCTATATCTGTTTATCTACTTTCCTTTCGCAGGTATGCTGGAAGAGATTTCTTTAGAAATAAGCATTGCCTTTGTGCGTATTTTTCTGTTCCTTTCTTCTTGTTTGTATTTATGTGTGTGCATAAAATAAATAAATAAAAGCAAGAATTTATTTATTTACTTTACTATTACCACATACATTTGTTTTACAGGTGGGAACCCAATATAACAATGTAGTCACCGATCAAACACGAAGTCTTTTTTAACTATCCTATTGAATTGAAGAGTTTTACCAGTACCTACTGGAGTGGATGTGGTCATAGATCATGACTATGGGCTAAAACAGAAATTGTTGACGTAGTTTTGCACCCATTTGCATCATGACAGGATACACGATTTAACACTTGTGGCAAAAATGCACATACGCCAAACTTTTTACAAAATCTTTCCCTCCACATAGGAGTACATTATAAGTTGAGAAGATACAGAGATATTCGCTCGTAACTGAAGTTTACAAAACAAGCGCATCAGAGGCGCTCCCGAAACAAATGTCGTCGGCAATTCTTTCTCACGGCGTACCCGAAGTGTTACATCTCTGCCATCTTATGCAAGGCGTGTGGAGTAAGACGTGAAGTGAAGCGAGTCATAATGTGGGCTGTGTTAGGAGGAGCGCGAGTGCTCTGCCTTGATAAAAGTTCTAAGTGAGTCTTAGACCAGAAATTCACAAAAAAAAATAAGGTTGCGCTGTGGAAATCATGTGGAAACACAACTGTTTTAGTTGGTAAAAGCAAGAGTAGTTGATCCGCAAGTGAAAAGAAATGAAATTATTTATTCTGTAAATAGGATACCAAAACCACTTTTTCACGTCATTTCCTATCTGACTAACCCTGAGAAGAAATGGCGAAACAAACTCAAGGGTCAATGTCCCTTTTAAAGTTAGTGAGCAGTGGTGGCCCAGTGGTAACGGCCCCGACTTACGAGTTGTAGGTCGTGGGTTCGAACCCAAGCAGGCGCATTACTTTGTGTAAATAATTTCATCACCACTGCTCTCAAAACGGTGAAGGAAAACATCGTGAGGAAACCGGCATGTCCTAGAACCAAAAATTCGAAGACATGTGACATCTACCAACCCGCACTGGGCCCGCGTGGTAGATTAGGGCCCACTCCCTCTCACAGAGAGGAGGCCTGTGTCCCAGCAGTGGGAACATTAATAGGCTGATGATGATGATGATGACATTAAAGATTAAAAATATCATGTGACGCAATGCAGGGTAGCATCTGGACTGGCCTTTCAGTCACTTGCTGTTAGTTATTTTGATATGATTCTTATCTTGCAAAATCAAAATAAAAACAAAATTCAAAAGTCATATATTCAAACTAGGCTGAGAATCAACACTTTTCAAACGTCAAAATTACATAAGACAGTCCCCCAAAATGGCCATCCCTCACAACTTCCTAGTGCTTTAGGTGGGAAGAAGTAGCGCAACAAAAAATTATTGGATATCGTCATTCAGTTGAAAATAAAGCTGTCTGACAAAGATCTTTCATGTTAGATAAGTCTCATCAAGATTTCTTGTTAGTGAACGAAAACGCTAACCCCAACCAACATAGCAAGCTAACTGCTATTGCTAAAACCACTTTAATAGTTTATTTTCAACCGCATCATATCCATTACACCATCCAACCAACAAGCCATCAAATTGTCAATTCGCTTCGTCTTCCCTCAAACACCACACAAAAACTACCTCAAGTAAAAGTTGCTATTTTTCCCATCTTAAAGGCTTCTAATATCCCAGCTCCCCGCCTCAGGCCGGTTGTCATTTGTCTGCTGCTCTGTAGGCAAACTTCGCTTCAATGTTTGAAAGCACTACATTATATCCGTCCTTCTTTATCGTCTTCGTCTAGTGAAATAGTGATGGGCTGTGGGAGATGATTTGCATGTCGATAGTTTCGTAAATTTTCTAAGAAATACAATAAAATGACGGCCTTACTAGACTATTCTGCTTTCGAAACAAAACATTACATTTTTATTACGTATCAAAAGATTTGTAGTCAACGCAAAAAAAAAAAAACTTAAATGTAGGTACCTTTGTAGTTACGTGCTGTCACATATATTAATTACATCATTAGTGAAAACATTATAGGCTTGACAAAATAACACCATATTGTTTCACAAAATTCACAAAAACTCAAAAAGAACTGTTAATTGGATGAAAAAAGATAAAAATATACATCGCTATAAAAGTTACAAAGCTGAAAATGTTTAATTAATATTTACTGGCCTTTGCCTACACTTCAAAGGTGTCTACATTAAAATAATTAATTTTCTGTTATTAATGAGATCATTTCGGAAAAGCGGAAGCTGATTAGAAACTTTGAGTTATGTATCTCATTTTAATTATCTATGTTAATTATTTTACATGTTATTATACTAATAAATGAATGTTTTCTAAGTTTATTTAAATATTTTTGTTTTAAACTTCTTACCATTTGTTATAAATAGAGAACATCAATGTCATAATAATTGAGATATTAATGTACTTTTTTATATTATTATATATTTTTATATTCAAAGTACTCGTATTTCATGTAGGTTTATTGTATCCAAGGTCTTTTTTTTATAACTTTATTGTGCACCAGCAACATACAGTACAAAAAATAATAAAATTATACACTACAAACCGTACAACGTGTGGCCTTTTTGGCTTAATATTCCTGAGTCGTCACAGTTATTTTTATCGATAGTCATCTTTATCGATAACTTTACGAAACTACAAGAGCTCAAGACTCGGCACTTCGTAACATAGCTTAGATTTCTTTTTAATACCACACATTTAAACTCTTTGTAGGAAGCACATGTCGTTGGTTAAACTTTATATCTACTTCATCTATTGTACTATATCTGAAGTTTATGTTAGAGTGCTTTTACTTGGTGCTGTAACTTATTTGAACTAGTTTCGTATGCTTTGAAGTATGTTTGACATGGATATACCTATCACTAGTATGGATTAGGGTGTTTATAAATCGTCATCGTAAACCACTGCAGCATTACTCTGTTTAATAATTACATTTAATTTTATAGTTTAGTGCCAAAAGTAAGCTGCAACGAAATATAATACAACTTTGGAAGGCACAGAAAATGCGTTTTAGCCACTGTTACTGTAAACCACATAAAAACAAAGTGGATAATCCATATTAGCCAAAAAAAATATATCTTCAAAATATCCCTATCCATTTCCACAATCCGGTTCGCTTTCCCGCATCAGCAAGAAAATAAAATAAAATAGTGGGAATTTTAAAATCCTCCACAAAAAACTGTCGCCAAGGGCGTTCACGAGGGTTGTAGCCGCAAAAACAATAAACTGTCATAAATCAGAAGGAAAGTTTAATATACCCCTACTTCGTGCAAGTTCTACCACTTTCGTACTAGCCATGTTACATTCGCCAGCGGGTTTTGTTATTGCGGGGAATTTTAAACTTTGCCGTGATATATAACTGTGTAATGTAAATAAATGAGTGATTTTAAAGATTATTTATGAAGGAGTTTGGTTAGGATACGGTGTCTGGTCGGTTTGCTAAATGTTGCAGGCTTAGATGAGTTTCCTAGGTATGATAAACGTGTCAATGTGAAGAATAAAAAAACCACGTACTTGCCTAGATTTATATTGTAAAAGGACTGGTATAATGGCACGTGGCTAAGGTATAACAGCCGCATGGGTCGATGGATCAGGTTAAACTACGCTTGCCGCGGTTGGTCCGTGAATGAGTGACCATCTTTACATACCGGGACCGCTCGTGCCTCGGAACGCACGTTAAATCGTTGGTCCCGAGTGCCATTCGTGAATCTTTGACAGTCGTTACGGGTCGTCAGAAGCCCGAAAGAGTAACAACCAGTGTTACCAAGGGATATGGTATTTCCCAGTACCTGGGTTATGGAGGTCAAATATGCGGTCGTTCCATGTAAAATACTGGTATTCAGCTGCATCTGGTTAGACTGGAAGCCGACTCCAACATAGTTGGGAAAAGGCTAGGCAGATAATTACGCACATGTCAAATCATAATGATATTGGTGTAAAAGGACAGTTTACTATTTTTCTAATAATTAATTATCTTTTAAGCATTGTTATACCTATATAAGTAATGAATCTAGGGTCCTGAAAAAATCAGGTAGCCAGAAAAACCTCAATACATGCATTTTATAAAACAACACCAGAATCGTATCTAATAAACTCTAACGAAAACTCCAAACTAAAACTCCAAAAGAGAAAAATATAAAACTCTTCATTAAGGTATATGTATACCCAAAAAAAACCTAAATAATTCCTCCTGCAGTTTTAACAAGTAGAGAAAATATGTTGGCTTAGTGAAAAAATAATAATTTAGCCCGAGTAGAATTTTGTAGAGGAGAAGCAAGAGGATGGTTTTCTTACTCAACGACCCTCCTGTGGGAATGCCGCGCTAACAAGAACGTCTTAGCGCTTGCCACGACAAATTTAAGTAGGAAATTTTCTTTTCTGACGATTAAGGAAATGTGGAAACAAACATAAACATGTTATAAAGTTCTTAAGTGATTTAGCTCACAAACTTTCATGTTGAACTCCTAAGGAAATTTTCGTAATAAGGTTTTGTGGAACTTGCGTAGGAAGCTGTAGCAGTCATTACGAGTTGTTTAGTCATTTTTCTGAAGTAATTATTCTTGGTAACCAGAAAAAGTCTTTTGTGTCCAAGTGCGTGTCACAAAGCGTCGTGCGTGAGATGAACTTATCCCAAGAACAAACTTAACATTGTAGTTGAAAAACATGCTCTCCCATACATTCCAACTGCAAATGTTCGCACAATATTGAGAGATTTACCATGTTATTTTAAGACAATAGACTTTTCCGACCGTCCTGTAGAAATCTGATTTTTACCGACTGAACCTACCAAATCGGTTACTAGATAAACGAGTTTGAGTTTGAGTTTGAGTTTGAAACTCTTCGCTCAAGTTCTCGAAAATTAGCTGAGAAAACTACCTTAGCAAAAACAGATAGTTCCTTCGTCGATCTTAATTCACGAACCAATTCACCTGTTTCGAACAAAAGCTAATTGAGACACACTTCATTTGTATTAAAAGCAACCAAGCTTAGTCCAGCATGTTTATTAGCTGATAAAGTAACAAAAAAAAACACTAAGCCAAAGTGCCTTGGCACCGCCATACCGTTCACACTCCACGGACCATACAATATTCAGGAGGTCGCATTATGCATTGGGAGATATAACAAGCAAAATCAATATGGCTTTTGTACTGCGAAAGATTTCCTAAGCACCTTTGTCATAAATATTTAAGGACGCGTTGACATTTCGTATATTTCTGGGAGTTTTTCTTCTTTCTCCTTTTTTTGGCTTACAGGATATGTGTGTGTGATATTGGATAGTGGTTGTCCTTATTTTAGGAAAACATGTGTTTTGTTTTGTTACATCTGCTTATCTGAACTGTTCTACGAGCTTTAGTTGTACCTCTTTATTTAATGAAATATTTTCTTTTTTTTGTTTTAAATTCTGTCGATGTTGATTCAAATGATGTGTACTCAAAGGTTGTTTTAGTGAATTTTCTGGTAAGATAACCAAGTTTATGTTTTCTAAATTAAACTAATAGAGCCTTTTGCGAAAACCCTAATACCGAGAAATCATTTAAACCTGCTACCCACACAAATTCTCACTTTTCTGACGGTGCTTCTACGAATCTGTCGTAAACTCATTTGGGGTAATGGTTTGAAGAACGCGAGTATTTCGACACATACCATTTCGCTTTTCAACCCTTCATTTAACTTCGCTGTAGCTGAAAAACCCTCTCGATACTGTATTCAACGCGTGTGCTAGGCATCTCAGTACGATTCGATCCGCTCCCCTGACGGACTACCATAAATTCTCGTCGTAGGCTTCAGTCCGCCTCAAGACTTTGATTTCCCAAGTGGCCTGAGACACAAGTTTTTTTTTTTTAAATTGGATTATTTTATTTTTATCTGACCTTGGCCTTTTTGATATCGAGGTCAAGTTCTACGTTTCCTTATTTTTCAGAGGTTTTGAGGTATACATACGGGGTGTCCGGGACATCGACGCGAAGCCTGTTACCATGGATTCAGTACATGGTTCTGAACCCCCCTGCGTTGAAATTTTTTGTCGGTTATTTAAAAAAAAATCAGCTGTTCCATACATTTTGACCGCGTAGGTATTGCACTTTTCTATGAAACAGCAGATTTTTTTTTTAATAACTGACGAAAAATTTCAACGCAGGGGCGTTCAGAACCATGTACTGAATCCATGGTAACCGGCTTCGCGTCGATGTCCCTGCCACCCTGTATAGTATGTAAGTAGATTAGAGATAGTTTAACCCGTTACAGTTACGTTTTACAGCTAAAACGTAACTGTAAGTTAGTGAGTAGTGAGTTAAGTCTAGTCAAAAGGGAAGGATACCTATTGAACCAGCGTTGATATAGGTATCCTTCCTTTTTCTATGTGTCAAGTGGATCTATAAAACTGTTGGAAATTAGAATAGCTTGTAGAGAATGTCTGTGGCGTCCCCTTTTTCTACTAGACTTAACTTCGGGTTTTTGCCATGCATCCCGTTCGCTACGAAGAAAATCGAATGAAAAAGCATCGTGCTTTGCTGCGGCCTTCAGATCGCTCTCACTGCACCTTTTGTCAAAGAGTCTTTTAAATAAACTATCGCTACCCTTTTCCATGCTGTTCTTGCCTCTTAACTGAGAGCGACCCATTTTTTTTTTGTACGTAATCCTCTTAAAAATTTCCGAAAGTCTGACAAAGATATATATACACTTTGTCAGACTTCCGGGCTTCTGTCGACCCGTAAATACTAAATATAATATAATACCAAAAATCCACGAATGACGGCCGGGGACCAATGGCTTAACGTGCTTTCCGAGACATAGAGGGGTCTTGGTATGTACAGATGGTCACCCATCCATGGACCAACAGCGGCAAGCGTAGCTTAACCTAGTAGTTCGACCCGCCCGTCTTGCTTAGCCACATGCGTATCTACTTTGACTGTGAAAATATTTTATTCGGAGTGTGCACCCACCACCATTATCGCGTTTTCACTGAACGATAGTCTAAATCTAAAGATATCTGACTCAGGTCTGCGCACAGCCTTGCCACGATTTATTACCCAAGTCGTTGACTAAATCAAAACTTCACTCACTTATTCTCCAAATGTTATCCTTATTTATAGACCGGCTACATTTGACTAAGTGCAACCAGCTCAGCAGTTAATCAGTGCGTCTAAATGTTAACTCAAGACTTGCTGAACTTAATTAGAAAGTTGAAAACGTTTGTAAGTTGAAGTAGGGTAACTTTTGGGAAGCGTGCGCCCGTTTCGTTGGAACTACGCGATCGTGTTATGTAAAAATTGAATGTTTAAGACATTTCAGCGTATATTAATGAAATACTAGTAGCTAGCAAGGCTAGCACTCTGCAATAATCTACCCGAGGGTAGATTATTGCAGAGTGCTAGCCTGGAGATAGCAATTGATAGCTATTATGTGCATCTTGTCCGATCTGCTGATCCGAGGACATTACGATAATCTATACACCAAATAAATAAAATCTTCTTCTTTTCGTGCGTTAAGTTATAATTATACAACACTACGCAAATAAAACCGAAATGTCATTGGTACGTGGCTGGGGTTTAAACTCGTGACCTATGTCTTGGGACTGAGGTTAAACCACTAGGCTATCACTGCCCATAAATAAAGTTGAAGTGTCTGTTTATGTGTGTAATTTTTCTAAATGCTTATGATATACGGTACTTATAACAAAAATCTATTTTTATATTTTTTGTCTGTCTGTCTGTTCGTTCCGGCAAATCTCTGAAACGGCTAGACCAATTTTGACCGGACTTTCACTGGCAGATTGCTGGTGTTATAAGGGGTAACATAGGCTTTTATTTTGGAAAAAGAAATTTGAGCCAGCAGCTAGTAAAAAATAATAATTATATTATAATAGTTACTTACAGCCTTATTATTTACACGATGCAACGTTATACAATAATAAAGTTACGAGTATAAATGACTTGCATCCAATTTCAGTATTACTTAGGAAGTGTTTATTGAGTAGTGTTTATATTGAGAGCAGGTGGTGGCCCAGTGGTAACGGCCGCGACTTTCAATTTGTGTATGTCGTAGATTCGATCCCCAACAGGCGCTTTACTTTGTGTAAATTATTTCAGAACCATTGCTCTCAAAACGGTGAAGAAAAACATCGCGAGGAAACTGTCATGTCAACATGTCCTAGAACCAAAAATTCGAAGAATTGTGACATCTACCAACCCGCACTGGGCCGCGTGGTGGATTACGTCCCACTCCCTCTCACTGAAAGGAGGCCTGTGTCCCAGCAGTGGGAACAGTTTAGGCTGATTATATTATTGATAATTCGCTTGACTGTCAAGTTACTCTGAAAACCAGAGTTGTGTAGGTAATTTTTGTGGTCAGTTTCAAACTTTACCAAATGTAGTGTTAAGCTGGGAAATACTCCAAGTGTGTAGGAGTCTGTTTTAATCCCATACCTAAGATAAAACTAAGCGTGTAATAGCTGGTGTAAACATGTTTGTCCGCCAACTTAAGGTAAAAACTCCTCGACGTACACCATACTTGAAAAGTCTGAACAAACTTGAGTTTTAGTGGAACGTTACATAGTTTATGTTGACGTTGAACGCTTAAATTTAAACAAGCTTATTTAATTAGTTTACATGTGAAACACATATCTGCGTGGATTTGGCAATGTAATAAATGTTCAATTAGATTAGATTACATTGAATAAAATCGCAATCATTATTGTACTTTACCATTTAAATTACTCACAATATTGAGATTTATACCATGTTATTTTAAAATAATTAAATGTAAGGCTCAGTAGTTTCGGAGATAAGGGGAGGAAGTGAACCCCATATTCAAAGTACATTTATTTAAGTTACACGTCAGTGTTTGGGTCACAGAAATTCATAATATGTGTACCAAATTTCAACTAAATCGGTCCAGTAGATTCGAAGCAAATTGGCTGTGACAGACAACCAGCCAGCCAGCCAGTCAGACAGATACACGAGTGATCCTATAAAGGTTCCGTATTTTCCTTTTGAGGTAAGGAACCATAAAAAAAAAACAACATTAATTTAGCTGCTCTCGGTTTGTGAGGTGTGGGTGTGTGTAACGTTCAAATAAACATTGTAATCTCATCTCAGCGTCACTCAATGTCAAAAACTTCTTCAAAAAGGCAAATTGGTTGTATTTTTGTCAGATTGCAGAGACAGGTGAGAATATGAACGTTTTTAAAAATACAGAAATTGCCCCTTTAATCACCAGCGTCACCACCTACTTTGAATGTCATGAAACCGCAAACCAATTACATACCAAAAAGTATAGCACCAGCACCTAACCCCATCTGAAAGGAAAAAAATAAATTTGTCACCAGCATTTGACGTGACACGTCGTCAATGTCAATTCGTCGCACGTCAGTTGTCAGTGAGCAACTAAAACAACAACATGGCTGATAGAAGCACACCGACATCCGCTTCCGGCAACCACACAAGACGAATCGGGCCAAAGATTAAAAGGAGAGAGACCTTGACTTTTAAACCGATTTTATTTTGTTTTATTTTTCATTCGGAACGAGGGAAGTTTGGCAGTTAGGTTGTCGATGTGTGATTTTTTATTTAATTGTTTTGTAAGACATAGCCAAAAACTAGTAAGAGTGAAAAGAATCTTAATCTTTTTATTGGTTACTAGCTGTTGCCCGCGACTTCGTCTGCGATCTAGGATGAAACGTAGCCTATATCCGTTTCCAGGTCATAGTCTACCCAAGTGCCAAATTTCATTCAAATCCGTTCAGCCGTTTTAGCGTATAAGCGTAACAAACAAAACTCACGTTTGCATTTACAACATTATAGTTAGGATTTTACGGGTAGTTACGACAGCACTTGTGAAACAATTCAACTGTCTGCTGCTTTTAGAACCGTTGAATAATATTGTAAAAAACAAAACCGTTTACAATTTTATTTTATTTTCATCTTCCATGTCGTACTTTACATTCACGTATAGCACATTACCCGAACCATTTAAGTCTAATTATACGTATAATCCGGCAGGTGATCTAGCATTGTAATTAATACATATTAATCGACGAATGTCAGCCTGACGCGTCAATGCTAATGAATTCATTAATAACGCTTGCGTTTATCGAAAATGGCTGTGTGTTTGTAAATGTATGTAAGCTTCTAAAGACGGTAGACTGTGGCTTTTCAGTATGGGAATAATTTAAATTAATCTGATGAGGTACTTGCGTAAGGTGTGAAAACTCCCAAGAGAGGCCAAAAAGGCTGTTAGGTATTTAGAAATTAGTGATGCCATGGCAGAATTCACTTGGTGTGGAGTGTGTCTAAGAAATCCATTATAACAGATTTACAAAATTATTTGAAATATACATTTCAATGCTGTGGTTCTTACAATAGGTTTTAAATACAGTTACGTGCTCTATAAAACACCCATAACAAAATAACAAAATTAAAACACCATCACAACCCAAAAAATATTCAGTCAAAACAAGTAAACAGAAAACAACAAAAAGAGCACAGATTATTGAATCGAGTCGCCCCTCTGCATCGACTGGCGGTCACGTATGTCGCACGGTGTACGTTAATGTGTCGGACGTGCACGGCCTGCCTAATGTCCGCTTATAAAACGTGTAGTGGCGTTGCAGTCGCGCGATTTTATTCTCCTTTTGATTGTGTCGACGTGCGTACCGCGACACGTGTGCGGTGGGATTTTAGTTACGTTTTCATTTATTTGGTGGTGTTGAATAGTCGTGTTAGTTGTGTCGAGGAAAATGGGGAATTGTTCTGTGAGGAAAATGTTAGCAAAACTATGATGTTGAGTCGATTTCGAAATTGATTTATTAACCTAAGATTGAATGTCTCATGCACGTATATGGTTTGTCGTGAATTACCTCACTATTACTCTTGTATTGTTAGCTGTAAGCCACCCAAACTCAATAAATAAAATAAGTAAATTAAACGAAAAGGTATGTTTGTCTACGTGACAGTTATATTGTTTCTACCTTAGTAAAGTTTCACTTTACCGGGAATTGTTGTCAAAACTGGTAAAGCAATTCCGAGGTCTATACTTTTTCTGTTAAAATAATCTATGCTACTTTTACAAATTCTGTATCTAAATGGTTCTAATAAAAGCTCGTAGGCAATAAGCAAGTTCCCTGTTTCTTTTAAATGTTTTAATCTTTGGCCCATACAAGTTTTCGTTGTAGAGCAGACTTCAAGCGGTATCTATGCGTCTCGCCAGCATGTATGTCTATGCTATATTGATTTATTTTCTATACAGTTTGTTAGAAGAAAAGCTACTAAATAAATAAAATAATGTTTATTTATCCAAAGTAATAGATAGACACAGGTTGAGCACAGTGGTAGATATACTAAAATGACATGAAAAGTTTGTACAAAAATTAAAAGGCTACAAAAAATAAAATAAATGTCTCTTGAACTAGGAGGCCTGTGTCTTAAAAGACAGTGTACGGCCAGATGGTTGCGTAAATTAATTTGTACCCTTTCAGAGTGAAATAGTGTCGATCTATCTATCATTACATGGTGGACAACAGTGGACAATATTATTGAATGACAACAACCCTCTTCTTAAATTGCAGCCTCTGTTTTTAATTTTGATTTGTATTTTAAATGGATTCATTAATCGTTGTTGAATGTTAAGTCATTCGATCCTCTTGAAAAATCCAAGGATTTTAATCATAAATTACTGAATGGATTGTACCTACTTGTAAGTAGCTAACCGATTATAATATTCGTTTTAATATTGTTAACAATTGATCACTGACTAGCCATATAATGAGCAGTAATAGTATTTTTATTTAACCATGACTTCATCGACCTGAAAGCTTGAGAAATATAATCATTCAAAAATATTACAAATTTATCAGAACAGCGACAATTTACTGTTAACAACCAAATCAATAGAAGGTCGTGGGTTCGAACCCAAGCAGGGACATTGTGTAAATTAATTCATCACCACTGCTCTCAAAACGGTGAAGGAAACCATTGACCTTGATGCATTATTCATATTAAATTTTGCCATGAACTTTAAAAATTGCATTACTGCACTTTTTCAAAGGCCTATAATTTAATACTTTGTAGACGTGTTACATAATTATACAGCTAGCTTCAGAAAGGTGTGGTTAAATATAAAGGTGTGGTGGTACAGAAAAAGAAACTGAATAACTGGCTCCATGGTACCAACATCATAATCACGAAAAAATTATCATGATCAGCCGTCCCGTATATTGTGGACGAGTAATATATTGAAGGTATAAATAAGCTCTGAAATTCTGTTAATCAAAAAATTTAACGTCTTTTATAAACGAGTTTAGAACCTTACCTCTTCAGTAGTAAGAGCAGTGGTGGCCAAGTGGAAACGGTCCCGACTTAAGAGTCCGAACCTAGGCAGGTGCGTTACTTTGTGTAAATAATTTCACCACCACTGCTCTCAAAAACGGTGAAGGAAAACATCGTGAGGAAACCGGCATGTCCTAGAATTCGAAGACATGTGACATCTACCAACCCGCACTGGGCTCGCGTGGTAGATGACAGCCCATTCCCTCTCACTAAGAGGAGGCCTATGTCCCAGCAGTGGAAACATTATAGGCTGATTATGATTACGTCTCCACCGCTAATTTCATAATATGTACCACTAAAGCAAACTAAACGCAAATTGAGACATAACTTCTAAGAATAAAAATCTCGTATTTCCACCGACATGACAGCAGATGATTTATTATACGAACGATAAAGCCACCATCGGCCGCCATCTTGAATATTCGAGAATTTAAATATTGCTCCTTGGAGCCAGATTGACAGCAATATTTCAACGAAACTATTTCATGGAAAATAATGCATGACCTTGATTTTGATGGTTTCAAATATTTGCCATTGATCTTATAAGCTTTTATGGTTTTTTCCTGACAGATTTACCATAATTATACTTAAACTTGGAAATATATTACTAGGTCATTGGACCATAGCCTCCTTTCGCATTTGCAAATAAGTTAAGGGCTACAGCAAAGCTTTATGTAATTTATTGACTTAAAAATATATACATATTTTACAATTACAAAAAACCTTAGCCTTCAGGCTCGTGCAGACTAGCGTGACGCAACGACGCGGCCGACGCTACGGCGGCAACGCGACGCGACTCAAAATTTCTAAGAAAACTTTACCGTATAACATTAACCGGTGTCGCGTCGCGCTGTGGCATCGCGCTAGTCTGCCCGAAGCTTTTAGCTACTTTTAAGTCAAAACATTTATTTCAAATAGGCTCATAAAAGGTGCTTTTGAATGTCAAGATTTACAATAAAATAAAGGGTGTCAGGGACATCAACGAGAAGCCCGTTACCATAGATTCAGTACATGATTCTGAACCAGAAAGCTTTTTTATTTAATAACCGGCGAAAAATTTCAACATAAGGGATGTTGAAATTTTTCGCCGGTTTCGGTGTTTTAATCATGTACTGAATCCATGGTAACCGACTTCGCGTCGATGACCCTGACACCCTGTATAATAACGACAATACATAGAATCAAACACACCACGAACACCTGAAATAAAGTGTAGTGAAAAAACCCTTCAGCCAACCCATTAAATAACCCATGTTACATTTTGAAATGCCTTTGATGAAAGAAGTTCATAATATTGAATGAGCCAAAACGTTTACAGGTGAAAATCCATAGGTTTTTTCTACAACTTTTTACCATATCGCGCACTAAACCATAATCACACATGCTATTGAAACCTATCACATAAAAGTCCCTTTTCGTATATAAATAATGTTTGAAAGGAATTGATAGCAATGATTGATTGACGTCGAGTCCCCTTGCATCATAGAGAGTAGTTGCGGGGGCTAAACATACTGGTACATGACAATATGGGACTGAGTTTAAAGATAAAGATGGAGGAAACAATAAAGAATTTAAAATGTGAAATTATTGCGAATGCGAATACCAATATTTTCTATTACATTAAAATGGAGGTAGTGTTAATGTTGGGGTAGAGAGACAATTAATGCAAGCTCTAACAGTTAAGGCGGAAGCGCTAAGGTAGCCCGCGAAATTCAAATTTCCTTACGTTTTTTTTGCAATTTGCAGGTCAGGTTGTATGTCATTCAATAGGATGAACTTAGAGAAATGTATTACTGATTCTAATGATTATAATTCTGTAAAGCGATTATTGTTACGGTCTCGAATTATATTTACATCAACATACAACCTAATACACAGGCAAATTCCAAAAACCGTAAGAAATTTTGAATTTTGCGGGCTACGCTGACGTTTTCGCCTTAAATGACTACTTACTTATAAAGTGGTACCTGAAACATGAAACAAACTGAATAAAAAATAATCTCAATGTAGAACGAACGTTCAAAGTAATTATAGCTCTTTGTAATCGACCAAGAAAAGTACACGAGCCACAGTCATCCATAACCTGACAGAAAATTTAAAACAGGATATTGTAACGGCCTTAATTCACCAAACTTAATCTATCCGTTAAGTCGGACACATAGAATTGAATTTCGATTGAAAAGGCAATGAAAGTTTAGTCGTTTTGGACGATAGGCTTTCCTGCCAAGTGTCAAACGCTCACTATTATGACGCGATAGAGAAATATCGGCAAGTTAGACACGCTCCATCGGCTCTTTTTAACTTCTGATGCCTACAAAATTTGTTCAGTTCATTATTTGCTTTGAGTTGACTGAGTGAGCTTTCTATCGTCGAAATAACGGTATTTTAGGGTTTCGTTTTAAATAGCCTGCTATATGCGGTGATATGGGTTTCGCTTTTATTCATTCTGTTTTGGTTTTCATGTCATTTGAAAAAAGGTTCCTATTGGTACAAACATGGTATTTTTGGTCCACATGTTCACTAAAGAATGAATATATAATTTGAATATGTAAACAGATCTTTGGAAGGGATAAAACTTGTCTCTCTTTTTCCTGTTCCTAGCTCAACTTGGTCAAACAAGTTTTGTTAATAAAAGACCAGCAACAGAAAAGCTTTGCTTTTTTCCTGTTTAGTAAGTAAACAATTACCAAATGTCATAGTCACGGCATCTATTTTTATTTGTCTAAAGTAAAATTTTATAAAAAAGCAATCAAAGTTAATTCCAAAGTTTACAAATGATGTGAAAACAAAAATAGAAAAACGACAAACAGTGCAAGTTTGGAATTTATTTTCTTTCTTTATGTCTGCTGACGTTTTTACGTAAAGGCGTTACTATTATGGGAGTAATAAATATTATCTTACTAGCTTTCACCCGCGTCTTCGCCCACGTGTAGGTCGAAAATTATCCCACTGGAATGTATTACCGGTATAAAAAATCCTATGTGTTAATCCAGGTTCTAAACTATCTGTGTGCCAAATTTAATCCAAATCCGTTTAGCCGTTTTGGCGTGATTGAGTAACAAACATTCATACATTCAAACTTTCACATTTGTAATATTGTAGTAGAATAATAAAATAGTATATTAGTAGGAAATAGTACAGTAGAATAAATTTTACAATTTGTTAAGAAAACATTTTGTTTTAACTACAAAAGCATTAATATAATTAATGAACAGTGTTACCAAAGCCGACTCTAAAGTCAAGGTCACACCAGAAAGGAAAACAAAATATTTAACACTTATCATTCAATTATAAATTCCTTGTTTCCCTTTCTTCAAATTGAATTAAGATTTGTCACAGCAAAATCTGGGGGCTTCAAGGATTCGCAGTTCTTAACCGGCATTCTGTTGACTAGCACTGATCTTTATTAGGTTTACGGAAAACGAGGGGCTGTTGGGCTGGCAGAATAAATTCGGCGCGACAGGGGTGGGTTGTCAACAGGGGTACACTGTAACATTCATTGTCCCCTTTGATGACGTTAGTTCATGTCCGATGCACAAAGTCACCGCTCGCTGACGCATTGTCACTTTTAGAGAATCAGTAAACAAGTCATGTTATTCTCTCCAATTCCAAGTCTCTGTATTTTCCTTCATCATTCTCATGTTTGTTTCTCGGGATTCTGTGAGTTGAGATGTTTTTATTTGATTTTCGATTTCAACTTTTTCGTTCGTTCGTTGGGTTTGAGGACTTGGTATTTTATTTTTGTTTCGGATCATTTTATATATAAACAAGATTAGTTGGCTTTAAGTATTTGAGTTAAGCCCTGTGACTTTCCAGAACTTTATGCGCGATGGCAAAATATTTTTCAAGTTGTTTGTTCATGTTTTCTGTTACAAGCTCTTTATTTAACTTGATTCTTTAAATAATTGTAAAAGTCTCATGAACAAAGTTTCTAATATTACTGCAAAGCAGTTGGTGGTGTCTGATGTGCAGGTCGACTATAGTTTCAGAACTAATGAACTTTCCCAAAAGTATGGATATACAAGAGCAAATCTCTGTCTAACCCTTTGGTAGTAGCAATCTTAGTAGTATGTTCCCCTAAGTTCAAAGTAATTGTCTTACTGAGACCGCTTCAGACTTAGATCCTTCCTGTTACACCTTCCTGCCCCTATTGTCACTTGAATTCCTACAAAACAGAGTTACATCAAAACTTGTAAAGCGAATCTTAATATCTAAAAACGGAACAAAAGAAATTTTCATATATTAAATCCGGTCGTGTGTGTAGAGAACAATAGACAACTCGGCAACTCGAAGCCAGAGATAAATCATCTGTCGTTGCCATGGGAACGACAATTGGGGGACAAAATTAGAAATAAATTCCTTTCGATATGCCAAGGGCTGTTCTTAACCGTGTTATTGGTGTATTTGAACTCGAATGTAGAGCGTCAGGTGTGAAAAATGATTTTGGTTTACGCTTGATCAGTTTGTGTGTTCATTTCGCTCGTGGGGTGAACCGACAGCCCCTATCTCCGTATCTCGTGTTGCTGGGTCTTACGCTGATAAGCGAATTATGGGAAACGTTGTGTTTGTTTGCTGTTTGTATTCTCTGAATTGGGTCAAATTAAAGAATTGTATCAATAAGGAAATCTTAGGTGAATAGCCAGCAGCGTTTGTAAACAGTTTTATCTACGTAGCATGTTTGTAGCAAGTAATTAAATATTTTTGTATTCTAAATGAGAAACTTAAAACCCAAAAGCACCGCAAACCGAAATCAATCAACTTATCCTGGGAGTATTTACAAAAACAGAAAACACCATCTAAATGTAACTGGAAAAAGAAACACGTAAGGAATCCACAATTTTTGGCGCAAAAGTGGAAAAAAGCCCGGAGCTTGATGGATTGCCTCCTCCTTATTAGTGTGCGCTTAGACACCTAGCAAACGTTTCGGTTTCGAGATGTTCCAAAGAGGATTTTTAAATCTTTTCGCATGGATTTCGGTGCTATTTACTTTGTTTTTTAGCACCGAGTTGTTATTAACTAAAGCTCAACGTAGTTCTGGCGTAGGACTTTTAGGCGAAGGAATAAGATCCTGTAATGATGAATTTTATTAAAGTAGGTATGATTATAATCCAAATATTACCGAAGACTAAAGGGATAGCCCTGTGCATTGGTTCAATTCGACAGATAAACCTCTTGTCTATGTTCAGCCCCCACGTGTTACATGCAGAGGTACCTATTTATTTAAATTTTAAAAGATTGCGTTTTGCCACTGTTGTTTTTGTTTTTTTACCGGAATGCAATTTGCAAATTAAAAAATCATTTATAACACAGTATCGACAGTCACCATAAACAAGTAACCGGAATTTTAAAAGTATGTAAACTTCACGTAAAGTAAGCAACATTCTGTAAGGATAAAACAAACAAGAATTTCTTATCCCGTCAGTACTGGTTATAAATGATGGCTAGCAACCCTTCGCGGGTGTTAAAGCTTTTCAAACCCTTGTTTTGGCAGCTTTTCTGGTTTTTCCCTTAACGAAAACGTACTTTGGGTACCTACCTAATATGCGGTTTCTTGAAACTTGCGTAATTTATAAGTGTGGTAGCATTGCGTAATAATATAAATATTATCAGGCAATTTCTCTTTGGCAGATGTTCTCAGAAATCAACAATATTACGGGTATGAATTTAAGTTAGTAGGCACCTACCTACTGCGAATGAAATTTCTAATCTTACGAAGTCACCTAGTGGCATGTCACAGATATTTTATTAAGATTATGGAATTCATAGTTCTTGGATATCTACTGCATAGCACTGGATGTCCTGGATGAAAAATTGAGTGAAACTTATAGTCTATATTTTTTAAGAACAACCAGGTACCTAACTTTCATTTCAATTTTAGGATTGCTTACAATGCTTACCTCCATAACTACGCTGTTATACCTAATTAAGTATACGTAGAGTAAAACTGCACGATGTGGATACCCATTAACACCGTTAAGAAAAACAATCATCAAGATAACCATTCAAAAAATAAAAATGCATCACAAACTCCGACAAAAAAAAGTTGAACAGGTGAGTGGAAAAATAATGGGGAAAAAGTCGTACGGTCGTGCGATTGCCCGCGGCAACGTCGCACTGTCGTTGTGACATGCGATACGATACGGCGACGCCTTGTCGCACGACGTCGCGCCCACAGGCGAAACAGCACTGCTACACTTTTTTGCATGAACCAAATTTGGATTAGCGTGTATCGACAAAGCGATCCTTTTTTTTTGTTTTGTTGCGTTTTGTTTTGACAGCTTTTTGTGGTACAGCAGTTCTTGTATAGATTGTATTTGTTTTGAAAGCTATTTCAAATTGCAAAACTTTTGTAACGAATTATATTGAATGTTGTTGATGTATCTGTTGCTTTCCATAGGCTGTGACATAAATTACAAAAGCTCTAATCATTACCTACCCTAGCACAACTATGTAAGCACATATAAATATGTCGTAGGATGATTTGATAATTCGAATTTTCGCAAAAACCGATACCCTAGATATATTAAGAAAACACAGATAATTAGACGACTTGAAAACATTATTTTCTGCTTGCAACTTAGAAATAGCGCTCGCACGGCTCTGCCGCAGAAACGTTTTTACCATTGTCTAATTATCTAGTCGCTGGCAGATTGTATGATTCGTCATTATTGAACTGGGTGAAATAGGTTAGGTTAGGTTAGAACTTTACCACATGCGCGCGAGCCGAGCGAGCGACGTGAGCGGTGCCGCGGCAGCGGCCGGCGAGCGCTACTTCCAAGTTGCTCGCAGAAATGTTTTCATCATTGTCTAATTATCCGTGTTTACTCAATGTACCTAGGGCATCCCTAGGATTTTCACGAAAATTCGAAATATCAAATCACCCTACGACATATACATACGGAGAATCTTACATATATCTACAAGCAAAATTATCCCCAAATCCAAGACAAACACAATAACGTGCCAAAAAAACACAAAAACATGACGTCATCGATCAACCTACAAACACACACGATCGCATTATTCATAATTTGTCGCTCGTTCTCACCGGTGGAACCCTAAAACTATAAATTGCAGCGGGCGCGCGATCAATCACCGGGTTCCGTACAGTTAGTAAATTAAGTCCGGTTTTGAATTAGCGACCGCCTGGGCGTTAACTTACTTATGGTATGACGTAATTATGCCGAGCTAACATGATTCCACGTGGATGTTGAACACGTCTACGTATTTTAATTTTTATTTGAGTTGTTTTTAAAATCCTGAAGTTTTAATTTTTTTACATTATTATTAAGCTTTAATTATTTTTTATTGTTTTTTTTATTTTATAAATAGGATATAGGAAACACTTTTACACATCAAATTAAAAAAATATTAAAATTAAGCTAGTTGAGTTTGGCGTTTCTTATCTGACTACTCTGAGAAGAAAGGCCGAAACAAACTCAGAGGTCGCAGTTTCTTTTAAAGTCCCGACATATCTTGGTCAGGCCATATGAAGACCATGTAGATTAGTGTCTGAAGTGGTCTTTTGAGGAAAGAACCATATAGATTTGAGTGCACCTGGCCAGTCAGTGCATGCATTTGTCAGTAATCGTAGACCTCAACTCAGAACTTAAGGAGCTCAACTCGACGAACATAGAAAGGACATTTGGGTAGGCCGTATCAACTACTCAAACTGGCCGACGATAATTAAAACTAACCGAGAAAGAAAAAATAAACTAAAGAGTAGAAAATAAATGTGATGCTTTAGTGAAACAGTTGAGTTTTTCATTTCGAAAGCCGTGTCGTTTACTTTGGGAATCCTATTTCCTAATTTGTGGTTTGCGACATCGATCGGTCACCCTACATTTCCCGAGGGTCGTAAAATACGACTTTTGGGATTACGTCAAGAGGATTTGCGACAGGGTCAGCATCTTCCTCTGAACTAATTATAACAAGCTCATAATATTAGTCACTACAATCGCTATTGCCAAGCGGCGCCTTGAAGGCATTACAGTTGGTAATGTTATCTCTTGTACTATTGGAGGTTCGTGATCAACATAGGAAGTTTACACGTTGCAATAAATGCTGAAATAAATATTATTAAAGTCGTCTTAAAAAGTTGACTAGTAGACCTCCGAAGAATACATTTACTTCTTTCTAAGAAATCTATGAATTAAGGCTCCTACAGACCAGCTCGACGCACGACGCGGGTAGCGCGACGCGACACGAACAATACAATTTCTCAGAAAACTTCATGGTCTGCACGAAGCTTAATGTACCGTAGTATTACCGTGCCGTATTATTGCATTTCATACAACTATCTATATATCTATTCACAATTCTTGCCGAGCCCAATCCACATCGAAGGATCGCTTCTCAAAGATGTCGAGGAGTATGAGTCTCCAGCTCTTAGACAACTTTGAAAAAGAAGTCGACAGCAGGATCCGGTTGGGTTAGGCAGCGGTTGGAAAACTTCGTCAAGTCTTCTCGTCGCCTATTCTGCATTGTTTGAAGACTAAGGTATTCAAAAAGTGCGTCCTGCCCGTTATGACATACAGTGCCGAAACGTGGACACTGACAGTCGGGCTGGTCCACGAATTCAAGGTCGCTCAGCGCGCTATGGAGCGCGCTATGCTCAAAGTTTCTTTTAAGGATAAAATCAGAAATGAAGTTATCCGGAAAAGAACTGGAGTTACCGACATAGCTTGCAGCGTAGACAAGCTGAAGTGGCAGGGCTGGCCATGTTTATCGAAGGAGCGGTGGCCGGTGGCGCAGACGATTCCTGGAGCAGAGACCGCATATCGGTAAACGTAGTGTGGAGCGCCCCCCTGCCAGATGGACCGACGACCTCAAAAAGGTGGCTGGGACAGACTGAATGCGGAAGCCGGAGGACAGGGTGTTGTGGCGCAGCCTGGGAGAGGCCTTTGTCCAACACTGGACTCTGATAGACTGAGGTGATTGATTGGTTGTTTGATACAACTATCAAAGAATGACCAGTTGTGATTTGAATATAAAATTGATAATTATTTATGTAGGTACAATAGGTTATTGGCTATAAATTTTTCTGACTTAACATTTTCATCAACCTCTTCCCCGAAATGAGATCTTCGTTGCTCATCCATACTTAACAATAAGTCGATTAATATCATCTATTTAGACACAGTTTACCAGTTGATCATGCCAATGCAGCAGACTGCAATGAATCAATTGAAAGTGTAATGAGAGCTATTGAATCACTCGTTCGCGTCAGTAGCAAGAGTATTAGTATAATATGTTACGATTAATTAGTGTTAACACCTAGTGTTAAAATAGGTTCATTGAATGATACTAATAATGCGAGGAGATTAGTGGAATATAATAAATGATTATGTGTAACAATTTCGAAATCCACTGCTGATTATTCTATAACTTCTGTTAACAAAGTTGCATTGAAAAACTATAAAGGAATAATGCCGTAATCATGTACCATGATTTTTTTTAGGTTGGTGATGGTTTTTATTTTATTCCACAAGACATTGTTACTTCTAATACTCTGCCTATACTCCTTTTACGGTTCCCACAGGAAGTAAAACTGTGAAATCAGCCGTGTTTCCAGTTAACAAACTATTTTTTTAAACTTCTTTACAAGAAAACGAAGTAACCAACATAACAAATCACACGCTAGCACAAAGTAGACATTAAAAACCTACCTTAACATCCATCAAGCAAGAAAATCACAAAGCTCGTACATACCTGAAAGTAAAAAGACTCGGCATTAGCAACATAACAAATGCACTGACCTACGTGAGGGAGATACGAATAAACAGAAACGGTACCAACACAAAAACAAAAACCATAAATTACGTTAAAACGCCAGCAAAAACCCAAGGAGTGTTGCTTACAGGTAAGTGTTCAATGTGCGTCTATTTGTGCGCGTGTTGTATCGACGTTGGCGTTACTTTTGTTTTTAGTATTTTTTTCTTCTTATGCCTCTTCTTGGGCCTTGTTTTCGTCGTCAGATTTACCATTTATTTTTAATACTACAGCATTTTAAACATCTTCATCGAAAATCGATTTCGTTTCGAAAAAACTATTATCTCTGTCAACATAGGTAAACCTCCCATCATTACAAAATATGTAGTTTCAATTTTAATGGTCTCTCATTTCCTACAATCACAAACGTTCTTATTTTATTTGTGCTAGATATTTTTTTTATGTCACGTTCGAGAATAAATAAAACGCCACTAACAATCGCGTAGTGAACAGTGTTCCTGCACTCATTAAATTGTCGTTCATTTAGGTTACGTGTAAATGACTATACCCTTCTTTGTTTTTCTTTATTATTATTTATGATTAACGAAACTACTTGCTTCTTATTGTTGTAGGTACCGATGTTATTAGAACGGTAAAAGTAGATAAAAAAAGTGTTGAGCGTGAAATATATCGGGACACCGGATGGTCATGTCAGTTACGTTATTTATCAAAAACTGAACCTAAAAATGCCGTTGATGTAATTAATCTTGCAAAAGCAAATGACCGTATTAAAGAAATTAAGGTGAAGGATAATTCGATACTTGTTCATTACAGAACTAAGCAGCATCTGCCTAGCAAGCCTTTTCCCAACTATTTTGGGGTCGGCTTCCAGTCTAACTGGATGCAGCTGAATACCAGTACCTATTTTACATGGAGCGACTGCCTATCTGACCTCCACAACCCAGTTACTGTGTAACACTATATCCCTTGGTAAGACTGGTGATCAGACATTCGGGCTTCTAACGACCCGTAACAACTGTCAAAGATCTGTAAATGACAGCCAGGACCAACGGCTTTACGTACTTTCCGAGACACGGAGGGGTCTTGGTATATAAAAATGGTCACCCATCCACGGACCAACCACTGCATCCAACCTCTGTTATTACTTAGCCACAAGCTCCTCCTAAAGCAATTACCAATAAACAATACAGTAATATCAAAAACAATTTCAAAAATAAAAATAGATATAAGAATTCATCAGAGCCCTGGATCTAACGGTGCAGCAGTAGTGTAAGTGTGCAATCAAAAGGCAATGTTTGCGCATGAGGCGTCCTCACGACCAATTAGCGTCGACATCGCGCCACATAAATTGTATCAAACAGCTCGGTTTCTAGCTGTGCCAGTCCTGGATGTACAAGTGAACTAGATGATGGTATGGAGGTAAGGGCTGCTGATTTGCAAGGATTCACTAGAGAAGATGCAATAACAGACTTTGCATCAGAAACTATAAAGAACTTTATCGTATACGACGACCTTAAAAAGATGAGGGAGAAGGGGTTTATACCAGAACCAGGAATATTTGGTGCTAAATTTGACTTATTTGAGTTAAATTATTTTTATCTTAGATTTATTCAAGACACGCGATACATTTTGCTGTCGGT
The DNA here is from genome assembly GCA_948150665.1 of Conistra vaccinii. NCBI lineage: Eukaryota > Metazoa > Arthropoda > Insecta > Lepidoptera > Noctuidae > Conistra > Conistra vaccinii. The sequence goes on from OX411324.1 coordinate 5,650,457, forward strand.
TGACATTAACGGACACGTTTTTTATCATAAAATAATACGTCTCTGTACTTCACTATAAAAATAATTTGTGTATACAGTATACTGTAGATACGTATAATTAGTTATCTTGTTGCCTTGTGTTCTGATCGGAATTCGGAAGATCGAGCATCTGGCTTAACGGAAATCTTAAAACAACATCGTTTAAAATCATCTTCAAAAGATACCATGCCAAAAAGCACTTCCACCAAGTTTCTACATCTACAGTTAGTACTTTTGTCCCTATCCCCGTCGCTGGCAAGAGTTCATTATCACAAATAAACCGAAGAGCCTTTCCGTTTTTATTGTTCGGTGGCAATGTTCCACCACAATGTACTACGCTATTACACTTGAAACTATGTTAAGTGTTGTTCCACAAGATATTTGGAAGATATGATTGTTGTAGTTAAAGTTGAAAGGGTTAAAAGAAGTTAAATTTTTAGTGCGATGGGTTCAGTCAGTTTTAACGGGTTTAGTCGACTAATGTCAGATTCTAGAAATGCCAGATTCTATAAATGCCAGATTTTTGGTTTCTTCAATTTCACCTGGTACTCGATCATCGCCTATTACTTGTTCTTGACAATGGACAACATAGCTGCAAAATTCGAAAACATTGCTGTTGAAATTACCTTTCATACATACGTCTGAGCCAGGGGTTACCTAACCATTCTATTCTATAAAAAAGTTGGGGACACGATCAATAGTTCCCTATTGATTGCATCCCCCAAATAGATTCGTGTATTAATATTACTAATACACAAGGGCGTATTGCTAATTTCTTTGGGTCGTCCCCTCTTACTATTGTATCTATAGGATATGTCTTATTACATCAATCTACGAAAATGGGTATTTGATATAGGAATTGGAGCCAACGTACACTGGAATCGTTCGCTTTTATTAACATTTTTGTGCTATTGAGGAGGTTTCGTCTTTGCATTGTTGCCAAACTTGTTTTTGGAAGACGGGATAACATCGTTTACTGTGTTATTTATGTCATCATTTAGAGTATAATCAAGACTCATTTCATTCCGATGGTCCTAGCAAAATAAAAAAATGCCAGGCTGCTATACAGCGTCTGCATAAACGTCAACTATAAGCCATCGACCTAAATAACATAATTAGAAACCAATCGAAACCTTAACTCCAAAACATTTGGGTCCCCACATCAATCACTGAATTCAAAATTTACTCCAAATCACGTAATCCAACTGCCGAACTATAGATCCAGAGGTCCGAACAAAACATTAGTAATCTAATTAAACAGGCGAAGGATTAATGGAGTGACAATAATCTTACGTCACGTTTGGGGTAAGGGATTATCCCGAATTTAATCAGCGGTAGATACCGCAACCCTTATGACGTTGACTCGTTATATTCAGATTGATGCAACGAGGGTTAAACAGAAATTAAAGGCTCCCGCAGACAGGTGCGACGTGACACCACCGGTAAAACAATTTCCGTGAAGTTTTCATAGAAATTGTACCACTAGAGTTGCGTCGAGCCGGTCTGCGGGACCCTTATGGCGCGATTCTACTGCTGGTTATGATGTGCACGGAGAGGTTACTTTAGGATCGTGCGATGCGTAACCGGGCATCCGCACGTATCGTGAAGATAGGTACACGTGCGTAGCGTACCCGTGGACAGAAATGAAACTGCGCTTTTAAAGAGGTTCCAAATTCAATTAGGTTCTTTTTTCTTTTTTTTGTGGCTATTGGTTGCTATAGTGATACGTCAGCAGCTTACGTAACACGAACCCAAAATTAATACAATAATTGTACCTATAGACTATCCCGTCAGTACCCCTTGGGTATTGTAATGGGTGATTTACGGATTAATTATTATTATTTTGGTATAAACAGAGTAGAATCGATTTCACGCCTCAAGAAAAAAATATATTATTTAAAGTGTAAATTATATTCGGACGAATCACCCATAAGACAAACTTGATCTCATCGAAACTTCTCATTGAATTTTCGTTAATATTACATAAAAACATAATAGAACCTTATAATTATTTACATATACTTACCTACGAACGAAAAAAGGAGTCTTTTGTGCCAGTAATGAGTAATATTATTTCGTACAATACATTTTTTTACATCAACATCGACAATCACTCCGTAAACACAGACTGAAAGTTTGAAACTCGACTTTCGACCATCAAACTTAAAGTTCAATTTCGGTTACCAGGTTTTTTGCTTAGAAAATATTCGTTACATGCACATAGCAGTCATTAAAATTGTAACATAATAATAAAGGGGGTCGTTTTTATAATAGACCTTGTATTGGGGTCCCATTGTGTGCCAGCATGGTACGGGCAATTTACAAAATGTAACCTTGTAGCAACGTCTGTATCGGACATAAATAGTAACATTTCGATGACAAATAATAGTGATTTAGAGGATCATACAATAGGACTGATGTTAAATGTAAAATTAGCTGCAAATGTCGGGTTAAACGCGCGGATCATTAAAATTTACTACTCTTGTCGACTAGTAAAAATGTTGGTAGTGGCAATGTTTGATTGCTTCAGTTCATGTAATGTTTATGACCCCTGACTAGTTATATTTACCTACTTATTATTTTTTTTAGGTTTCTGAGACTGAAGACTGACAAGACCGTTGCCCTACACATACCTACTACTGAAAATGAATAAAATATACGACAAACCCAATTATAAATTCTTCACGCAAGGATGCTATGCATAGATATACGAGTAGTTCGTTCTTTCTTCAAGTATGTTCAATAAGTATTGGCATTCATAAAAACAAATTAAAGTACAAGAAAACTAATAAAATTATACCAAAAACCATGTTTTAGAAGGGCAACTACTACAGCATCCATATCACATATAGAAACTCATCTCACACTCGATATCGAAATCCATACCACATCGTCATATCGGCCAAAAGCCAGCTGTGATCAACAAGATACTACGTATGTAAATACTAATTGCATCAGTTGAAGTATCAACACCAGCTCAGGATAATCCTCTTAGCAGTAAATGATCTGGATCCACGATAAACACAGTTGTAGGAATTCTATTCAGAATCTGATGCGTTCACTGAAGTAATTAAGTCAATCCATTGGATGATTAATTTTAAGATACGTTAAGCAACTTACTGTATCTAACAATTAACCCCCTTACCTAAAAATGTTGCTTATAGTTAAGAGACGTTTAAACGTCCAAAAATACGGTTAAGCAGACGCTGATCAATACCTAACTTCAAGCAAATATGGGAGTAAAAGCTTGTAAGATTTGAAAATATGTTTAAAAAAGCTTAAAATATTTTATATGAGATGGCCATTGAACCAGTCTTTATATCAATATTATCGTAAAAAGGAGATAAATAAACATTTTGCGAATATTATCGATACAAATGCGTAAAAAATACAATGATAGGAACATTATGACAAAACCCATCCATCATAGAAAATATTATTAATATAAATATGAAATTTTATCTATTTTCTATTAGAAGTAAGGAATTTAATAACCAATGATAGTTTCAAAGGAAAAAATGGTGAATGTACGAGTCTATACTTTGATATTTTGTCTGATGTTGAAAATATTACGATGATAAATATTCTTAAAAAAAGCTTTGTTTATTGAAACTTGAACTACGGTTTACGGCTCAACTTGAGTATTTACCGGAAGTTACCACCACGTCATCAAAATAAATCGCACAAAACTGTAGTATTACATAACATAACATCACGCCTATATTCCCCGAAGGGTGGGGCAGAGGTGTATCTAGTACACACACATTTCGCCAGTTATGTTTCGCTTCGCTAGCACCTTGCTGATTGTCTATGTTTTTACTACAAGTTACATACTTATATCATTTGAACTGATACAAGAAAAGAAGAAGCAAATCATGTCTTTTATAGACATGAACGAACGAACGTTGTTGCTAAATCTTTTTATAAGATTCAGCAACAACGTTCGTTACGTTTAAGGATAAACTTTCATAATAATCATAATCATTATCATTCTATTAATGTTCCCACTACTGGGACACAGGCCTCCTCTCTGTGAGAGGGAGTGGGCTGTAATCTACCACGCGGGCCCAGTGCGGGTTGGTAGATGTCACATGTCTTCGAATTTTTTGGTTCTAAGACATGCCGGTTTCGTCACGAAATGTTCTTTCACCGTTTGAGCAGTGGTGATGAAATTATTTACACAAAGTAAAGCGCCTGCTTGGGTTCGAACCCACGACCTACAACTCGTAAGCCGGGGCCGTTACCACTGGGCCACCACTGCTCCTTCTGGGTAAATTTTACAACCACTCAATCTTCCTAGCCTTTTCCCAAAATGTTGGAGTCGACTCCCAGTCTAACTGGATGCTGCTGAATAGAAGTATGTTACATGGACTCATGGAGCGACTGCCTAACTGACCTTCACAACCCAGTCAATGGGTAACATGATATCCCTTGGTAAGAGTGGTTGTCAGACTTTCGAGCTTCTGAGTTCTCACTACTCGTAACGACTGTCAAAGATCTATGAATGACAGCTGGGACCAACGGCTTTCTGAGGCACGAAGGGATCTCGACAAAGAAATCCGGGTCTCGATATGTAAGGGATGCTCACCCATCCACGAACCAACTGCGACAAGCGTAGCTTAACCTTCGATTGACCCTTGCGCCTGTTATCATTTAACCACGAGCCCCTTGTAAATATAACACGATACCAAAAAAAAATAGAGGCTCTTCAACTAAAGACTGGTAAAGTTTTTCATCCAAACCAGTGCCCAAACAAAATGCAGATCGGTATACACATGCAGTACCATAAAGCTATGACATCACACCAGCTGTAGCAGCCAGCAGGGATGATGGATCGCTCGTCGTCGCCTACAAATAGGGTCGCCATTCAGAGGCGCTCGTTATTGTGTTAAAATCAATTTGCGCCCATCCCCGTCGAGCTGTTAGCGTTGTAGGTCAAAAGATTTATCGATATCGATGTTTTGAGGATTCCAATTGAAGATTACATTGTTGACAAAATGGTCACTTTCATTGCTAGATAAGTCATTTTGTTTACCGTAAAAGCGTGTAGTATCTATGCGTGTATAATTCATGAGGTACGCGTAACGTGACATCATTAATTGGGGTTCTTACTAAGCAGAACTCGTAATACATTTAGCGGAAGAGAATATAATATTCACGAGACTTTGTTTTCATGCTGATGTAAAGGAAAATTTCAGAGAAACCCGCGCTGGCTGTACACGTTTTGTTAGAACCTACCCAATTTAGAATATGTATTTCAGTTTTATATTTTTCATTAGATTCAAATACCTACCGTAAAATAAAATCATAGTAAGGAATTACTAAGTACTTGTCGAGTTAAAAGATGAAATAGATGGACATTTAAACTGTAAAAAATATTATTTTTATCAGGTTAAAATTATCGACCCAAAAACGGAAGAAACTACCGATATTGATTGTCCCATCACTATGCCTGCATGCGTCCGGCACGCAAAAATAGTTTTAAGGGCATTCCACCCCACAGATTGTCCATGGCCAAGACAATGCGGCCGGTAACAAAAGTCGCCCCAAAATGTTGTTAATTCGAGACGAGACAGACTTTTTTGATATTTTTTTTCCATGTTTTTTTATTAAAGGGGTGTTCGGTTACTATTTAATAAGCATTCGTTTTGATTTTGATACCAGCGAGGGTTGTAACGGGGTAATTTTGCGTCAATCTGGCAGTTGTGTTTTTGTGTGCAATTTGATAATTTACTGTCTCAGACCAAATAAAAAACCAACACAGCGCTGTCGACAATGACGTGAAGCAATGACGGGTTCCGTAAACATTGTGTGCACTTTAGTGAGGTGTAGTTTGATTGTAAATGTGTGCGTGTGAGCGTATATGCACAGAGCGGAGGTGTAGTTTTGTCAAGCTTCACTATCTTGTTTGCAGCGATGTCTTAGTTTTTTATTAGGGCTGAGTTTACTGTATGGATATTTTTACTGTATTATTTTACAAGATATTTTTTTCATAAAATCTTGTAACATTTTATTGTGCTCATATTTTTATAAAGTCAATTTTCGATACCACTATTGTTTCATTCAATTTATAGAATCAATTTTATTCGAGTTTGGTGGTTTTATTAGTATATTTTATTTTTAGTATCCACATAAAAACCAACAACAGGCTGATGAAAATCATAGTCGAGCTTTTACCTCGAAACATGGAATTGTTGTCTAAACGAGACTTAAAGAGACTTTAAGAAAGATAAAATAATCTTACTTAATCTCTAGCAGCGTCCCGCGGTTTCACCCGCATAAGTCTCGATCCCTTGTGAATATCGGTATAAAAACTTTATTTTATGTTAATTCAGGCTATAACCTATCTGTGTGCTAAATTTCATCCTAATCCGCTCAGTAGTTTTTGCGTGAATGAGTAACAAACATCCATCCATCCATCCTCACAAACTTTCGCGTTTTTAATATTGGTAGGAAGTAGAATTATCAACATCTTACGAACTTCATTAACTAACAAAAACTGCCATATTTAGGCCGCTTGCCCATTGGTCGGTATTTTACCGCGCAGTACTGTACAGTACTGCGCGGTACTGCTTATGTTTCCTCACTGGTCGGTAAGCACTCTGTACCGAATCGGTACTGCACACAGATATAGATATACCTAGATAGCGCAAGAGCATCTACTTCGCGTGCCCGAACGTGGCTCAGTGTGTCTCATTTTATATAATAAAGTATATGGTCTGCGCCTGTCCGCCGCGCTAGTCGGACATAAATAATAAAATAGAAAATGCCTATATTCGTAATACTTTATAGCTTTTTACTAGGAACGGTTGATGTGACGTTGAGTGTTAACAGGTTATGACAATCGAAACAAGTGATACTATCGTATATCGCTTCAGTTTCATGGTATAGGCGCTTTGATAATTTTTCAAAAATGCCACGCATGGTTTTCATACAGATCGTGATACTTGCCTTATCTAGGTATTATTATATATCTATATCTGTGTACTGCACTGCTTTCATCTAGAATTCCAAATTCAAATTAATTCAATTAGTACGAGAGAGCATGACCAACATTTTTGCCTTATCGTTTTACGAACAAAATCGTATAAAAACGATAGATTTGGTTATTCTTAAATTCAAAAATCCTATTTTCAGAAATTTTCCGCGTCACATCTTCTGACCTGACCGCATTTTTAAATATGTCGATAATTCTTTTTTATCATGTTTAAAAATGATAGATTTTACATACCTAAAACACCATTTTCAGTCACCAGTAGCTTCGAGTACGTACCCAAGAGACCATTTGAGAAAATTAATTTAATAAATTTGAGGCAAACAATAAAACCCATAGCAATCCATCTGAAAATCTTGTTTTCTGGTGAACATTGGTCAGTTGATTCGAATACGTCATTTTTGGAAATGTGCTCAGGCCACGTTTGACACGCAAAGTGACGCAACGGAAATATCTGAAAACAAACTTTTTAGTAATAAAATTACGAAATCTTTGTATATTTTTATTATCAGACACATTGTGATGAAACCGTCTGCCAATTTTTTTTTACATAGCAGAAATAGGCTCCCATAAAACTGTAACGTTTCTGACCGGTACTGCCCACCGAGTCGGGTTCAGAATCATCAAAACGTAAAGATTTTTTTACAATTATTCCCGTAAAACGATGTGACATGGTTTTGGGTCATGGGCTCTCGTACTATATAATTCACTTGTTTTTGGATTTTCCCCAGTTTCTGAATGAATTATCCCTAAATTTCCCTAAACAATCTTCAAATTTCCTTGGTTTAGGGAGCATGATTATAAATAATAAGGTAATGGCACAATTAACATGGTAAATTAAAATTTGATGAATTGCATTCATTATGAGTTTGGGTTGAGGGAATAAATCGAATCCTTTAATAAATCGGTGGTGCCATAGAGTCAAGTAATATATTGTTTGATGCCTACTATAAACAATAAGGTTACCAACTTAAATTCATATTAACCCCTAAATTCCCCAAATCCCTGTCAAAATAAAATATCCCTAAACCAAACTTAATATTGGTATTTTTTCCCTAAATCAGGGAGAAATCCCTAAAAGTGGAAACACTGCGCGGTAAGCTTCCAGTACCGATGCAGTAAAATGCGTGACGTCACGCAGTACCGAAACGATATCGCCCCGCACACTTACCGACCAGTGGGCAAGCGGCCTAAAACACTCAATAGAAACCTTTTAAATATTCCCTAGACATCCCGTAAACCGTAAAACAATAACAGGGAAGAATGACAGCTACATTTGTCAACTCCATTACAGCATTTTTTCCAAATCGGTTTATTTTAGCATTCGAGAAATGGGTTTCTGTTTATTCACGCCGGCTTCGAGGGGTTACATAAATAATTTCTCTGTTATAAGTGCCTTGAATTAATTTAACGGTAAAATCGAATAGTTTAAAATGTTATTTTGTATGGCTTGGGCTTGAATCAATGGTATGTTTAACGCATTTGGAGCATAATTTAATCAGAATTTCAAAGTTTTTAATTTAATTGGAATGTAACTTTTCACCGATGTTACCAAATTTTTCAATATTAGTGCTTATTATTAAGTAAGTTAGCTTATTTCTCTGATTTATTGTTTTATGCATGCGGTGGTTCCCTATAAGTAACTTATGCACTGTTATTTTACTTTGAAAAATGTATTTTATGTTTGTAATAGTGTAATCAAATTGTTGGTGAAGCTAATAAAATAAATATAAATAAAATTTATTATTACATAACTCAATAGAGATAAATGTAGACAGTGTTCACATTTGGTACTAATATTAAGTGACGATTCGAACGCATTTACCCACATAAAAAAAGAACATGCGGGGCAGTCTTTGGGAACTGCCGATGGAAGTGAAAACTAAGTAACTTGCGAATTATATCGTATACTCAGTATACATATAACTCATGGGAAGCATGCGGTGACGATGACGTTAGTTCCATGATTTTTGTTCACCCAAAAAGTACTCAACGCGTCTAAAGAAGTTTTAACTTCAAAAATCTTAGTACTTAAACCTACTGTTTCCTAAACACTTGAAAAACAAATTACACAATAACAATAGGTAATAAGACTACCAAGGTAAACGTACATAAATAAACTCAAACAAAAAAGTTATGGGAATCAGTTTTGTTTAGGCATAATCATACAATGCCTTAGGGTTACAAAAGTATACAACTATATAGGGCCCACAAAAACATGACTAGATACTTTAGCTTTTCGGCATTAGTTTGGATATAAATTCCTTCAAGAAACATTATCAAAATAATGAGTTCCCTAACAGGCTTGTCGAAAGCCTAATTTTGTTAGTAATAAGTTCAATGTAAAAGAAAATTAGTTTTGTCTACAAATTACTAGACGTTTATTTTAGTCAGCACCAGCTTATTTTGTCTGTAAAATATGCTCAAACTATAGTAATGGAACATTACTTAAGGAAGGGGGATCCACGAAATTTGTAGACAGGTTAACGGAGGTACAGTCTGGTTGTTTCCATTGTAGCACGATATATTTAGGTCTAAAGGAAGAGCCCCAATATTTCAGATAAATAATCCTATCTAATATTATAAATGCGAAAGTGAGTTTGTTTGTTACGCTTTCACGCTAAAACGGCTGAACAGATTTGGATGAAATTCTGCACATTGGTAGAACATGACCTGGATTAGGACATAGGATACTTTTTACCCAGATATTCCCACGAGATCCAGGTATCGAGACTTATGTGGGTGAAACCGCGGGGCGCAGCTAATTACAATTAAAATTAAAATAACAGTAGTATTGATTGAGGAGCTCGTGGCTAAGTAATAACAAGCCGCACGGGTCGATCCATCAGGTCAAGCTACGCTTGCCGTGGTTGAAAAGTGGATGGGTGACCATCTTCACATAACGAGACTCCTCCGTGCCTCGGAAAGCACGTTAAGCCGTCGCAGGTCGCAACGATAACCAACCGTTATTTGTTGTTATTTCTTGTATTGTTTGTTGTCCTTGTTTTTGTTTACTGTCTGTACTTACAAGCATAGTCGTAAGTTTTAGTAACTCGGTAACTCGAATAACGAAAATTCTGTTCTATTCTGTTATGTTCTAAATGGCTGTCATTCGTGGATCTTTGACAGTCGTTACGAGTCGTCAGAAGCCCGAAAGTCTGACACCAGTCTTACCAAGGAGTATCGTATTACCCGGTTACTGGGTTGTGGAGGTCAGATAGGCAGTCGCTCCATGTAAAATACTGGTATTCAGCAACATCCGGTTAGACTGGAAGCCGACCCCAAGATAGTTGGGAAAAAGGCTAGGCAGATTGATTGAACAGTAGTATTGATCCGCATTTGATACGATTTAAAACTAACTAAACATTAAATACACTAATAACTTACAACATAAACTGAATCGAGTTAAGTTATAACACTAGTTAAATATTTACGACCTAATGGGTCGAAAAAAAATATTACTTTTCAAACAGTGGAAGTAGACCAGTACTAATATACGTATTAGTAACTATAGCAAGTTGATTTATTCATTTAATACTTCAAGCACACAAATGACAGAGTCGGACTCAATGGTACAGAGACGAACTTAATGGCATAGGCATTTTCTACCAGTCAACCTTTGGGTGATGCAGAGATAAACAGTGGTAGGTGCAATAGCAAGAATTGAGGAATGAAATGCACCGACCCCAGCATGGTTTAAATCCTTTAAACTATGCTGGGGTCGGTGCATTTCATTCCTCAATTCTTTTAGGGTTTTTTGATACAATTATTACATCTTGTTAACATATAATACATTTATATCAATCAATCTGCCTAGCCTTTTCCCGACTATGTTGGGGTCTGCTTCCAGTCTAATCGAATGCAGCTGAATACCGGTATTTTACATGAAGCGACTGCTTACCTGACCTCCACAACGCAGTAACTGGGTAATACGATTGATTATTAATTAACAACCATTAGGTTGTCAGACTTTCGGGCTTCTGACAACCCGTAACGACTTCCAAAGATCCACGAATGACAACCGGGACCAACGGCTTAACGTGCTTTCCCAGGTACGGAGGAGTCTCGGTATGTAAAGATGGTCTCCCATTCACGGACCAACCCCAGCAAGCGTAGCTTAACTGATGGATCGATCCGGGTGGCTGTTATATTTAGCCACAATCTCCTATAATTATGTAATATATCAATGAATTCCCAAAAAAACAATTGACAACTTCGACCCTAGTTACCAATACCGTATCGTACGCAACAACGGGAACGAGGCCATCCCTTGAGCCGTTGTCAAATATTTGCGTAGTAGAATCATCCGCGGGCTAAGTCGAAGCTCTATGTAATATCGTGATGGATGACGTCAGCTGTTTGTCTTGACTTACTGTTCATAGACGATAGCAATAAGGGGTAATCAGTAAAAATTTTTTATAGGAAGATACAGAGGTAACGTTTCCCTTTGTGAATAAAATAACGAGTCTTCAAGTTAATTTTCCCTGATCGTCAAATTCGACGTACAATTACTCTATCACCACTCTATAAAACTGATGATAGTAAAAATAAATAATAAATCCTTCGCGAGCTGTCCTGGCTCGATTCACCTACCAGTAAACCAAGCCTATTTAACGGAAAATATTCTTGTTTTCTTACCAAATAAAATATGTTCAGAAAACTGTTTTTATGGTCTATTGAATTAGATTCACGATCATAATACAATATCAATTCTAACATAAGAATCTACAACAGCCTACGACAAAATACGGTGCCTTCCCTGAAACGGTCCCGATTTTATCACAAGCCATGCTCATTCTGAATTCACAGAACGCAGTCTTCGCAATACTCATACGACTCACATCCCTTAGTACCTCACCTCTTCCTAAATTAACTAAAACATGCCTCATACAATATTATCACCGCATGCATTGCACACGACAGCCTTTTGCCACTGGTTTCATTCGCAAGCAGTTACATTTTCCGCTTAGCTACATTCAGAAACCAGACATATTGTGTTCTAGGTATATGCATGGAATGAAATGATTTCTCGTTTATTTTTGTTCTTAATTTGGAACGCATACCTCTGAGTTGGTTGCGGCCTTTCTTCTCAGAGTAGTCAGATAGGAAACGCCGACCTCATCGAATTTTTTAAATATTATTGACGTGTAAAAGTGTTTGTACAAACCTATCCAGAATATAAAATCGTTTCATTTTATCATTTCATCCTTTGAAGAAGGTTGGTGGTTCATGGTTTGTTAGGTCCTTAAAACGGTGGGTTTTTTTTAAAGTTTTTTTTAAAGGACCATGACCAATTTTGTATGGACCCCGTCCCCCCCCTCCAACAGCCATGTGATACATGCCAATATGTTTATAAGGATCCAGAAAAAGACTTACTGTCTTGTTCAATTGCAAAATCAATGGGATTTTTTTGTAATAACAAAAAACATTTTGGTTGGCTAACCTAACCTAACCTAACCTTACCCATCCTTACCTAACCTAACCTAACATAACCTAACCTTTTTTTTTTTTTTTTCTCGGGGTGGAAATCCTCATGGATGTCCTCCGCCCTGGGGTGGGCGAAGGGGTCTGTCAGACTCTTACTGACTAAAACCACCCCGGTGTTCCCTCGCACACTTGCGTCGGGGGGCTGCGGGAGCAAGTTGCGACTTCCGCTGCCCCGGACTGGTGACGGCCCGCACTCTGCGGGCCCCGTCCCGTAGGGGGAGTGAGGTGTGCAAACTCCCCCCGTTACGTCTTAGAGTGGCGCGCGTGGAACACTACGCGCCGCCATCTCGGGTCCTGTGTGATGGGGGGCGACGGATGTCCCCGAATCCGTCGCCCCTGGACCCATTTAGGGGGGCTGGAAGAGGGCGTTATCCGCCCTCCGCCGACGCCCGGTGCGCCTGCTGCGGGCCGGGTGAGTGGACGAGATCTCCCTCTCCCTTTCCGCAGCCTCCTTCTGCGAGATGACTGTCTCGCAGAAGGAAACCACCGCGTCCCACGACTCGGCACTCCCGACCATCGAACGAACGACGGCCGGCAGTGACAAGTCGGCTCCAACTTCTGAAACGAGGGCACGGCGCGGCTCCTCCCACGCGGCACACTCTGCCAATGTATGCCGCGCCGTGTCCTCCCGACAATGGACGCAGTGGTGACACCGAGCGTCCGGCTCCCTGTTTATGCGACACAGGTACTTCCCGAAGCAGCCATGCCCCGAGAGCACCTGCGTCATCCGAAACGACAGGGAGCCGTGCCTCCTCCCGAGCCAGTCGTCGAGCACCGGCCGGACCGCCTCGATGGTGACGAGGCCGGCGGTGGGGCGTGAAAGCCTTTCCCGCCATTCCGCCACCAGGACCTCGCGAAGCTGAGACCGACGCAGCTCCATGTGTCGCTGCATCGGTCGCTCGCCCCGCGCTGTGGCTTCCTCGCGCCACCGATGAAGTGACGCGAGCACCTTCGCCTCCAGGTCCCAGGGCGGGGATCCGGCCAGTGCACAAGCCGCCTCGTAGGAGATCGTGCGATACCCCCTGATGACTCTGACGGCCATCGCTCTCTGCGGCTTACGCAATACAGCGATGCTACCGGCCGTCAGGTCAGCCGCCCAGATCGGGGCCCCGTAAAGGGCCATCGACCACACGATCCCCACGTAGAGCCGCCTACAAGCGGCGCTCGGGCCCCCCAGATTGGGAAGCAGCGTTGACAGCGCCCCAGCAGCACCCAGCAACTTGGGCGCCAACCGTCGGAAGTGGGGCCCGAAGTCCCACCGGCTGTCGAGCACCAATCCTAGGTACTTCATGGTAGACTCGACAGCGATCCGAGTCCCCCCGACCACGATATGTGAGCCGGGTGGCGGCGCCCGCCGGGGGCCATGAAACACCATGGCCTCCGACTTACTAAGGGCCACCTCCAGGCCTAGGCGACGTATGCGGCTCACCACCTGTGAGACCGCAGCCGTCGCGCGCAACGCTGCCTCCCTGTGCGAGCTCCCCCGGGCAGTGACCAGCGTGTCATCCGCATAACACGTCAGGTCTACCCCCGGGCCGAGCTCGCCCCTCAGCACCCAGTCGTACCCGATGTTCCACAGGAGCGGGCCTACAACCGAACCCTGCGGAACACCGCACGACATGCGGCGCTGGTTTCCACCATCACGTCCCATGTAGGTGACACACCTCTCTGACAAATAAGCCCCAACGATGTGGCGGAGGTAGGGAGGCACCCCATGATACCGCAGTGCCTCCCGAATACAACTCCAGGGCAGGGTGTTGAAGGCGTTGGAGATGTCCAAGGACACCGCCAACATCACCCCGCCCCGGGACATAACCTAACCTAACCTAACCTAACAGTGATAAACTGATCTTGAATTTTGAAGGTCACAAGGCACTCCTGAATGATGAACAGCATTTGTGTATTCTTGTGATTGGGTAATTGTACAAAAGATTAAAAGAAAAAAGTGGGTTAGGTTAGGCTAACCTAACCTCGCCCTCTACCAGCCCCCGTAAACAGGTCTATAGGGACAGCGGACTCGGGGAGGTCCACCGCCTCCCTTCCAGAAGGACCCGTAGTGGCGGCACGTAGTGTTCCAAGCGCGCCCCTTTTTGACGTCGCAGCAGGAGTGAGGTGCGAGACTCACGGGCATGTGGTGGCCCGCATTGTGGGTCGGACCCCGTCCCCCCCCTCCAACAGCTATGTGATACATGTCAATATGTTTATAAGGATCCAGAAAAAAACTTACTGTCTTGTTCAATTGCAAAATCAATGGGATTTTTTGTAATAACAAAAAACATTTTGGTTGGCTAACCTAACCTAACCTTTTTTTTTTTTTTTTTTTTTTTTTTTTTTTTTTTTTTTTTTTTTTTTTTTTTTTTTTTTTGACGCTGGGAAAAATGCATTACGCATGCCCACCCATCGGGGGATGGGAGGGGTATGTGGGACTCCCCGGAAAATCCGGTATACCCACTAAACGACCCAGCGGCGCTCCTACCTCGTCTGCAAGGAGGAGGACTGGGAATCCGGCAGAGCCATAACATCCAGTCCCCCGCTGACGACCGCCCGCCTTGCAGGCCCCGACACGCCCCCCCCATCGGGGAGGGGCCCAGGAATGACCGCGAGCGCTCTGTCATTCCCGCCCGACATGGATGGTGAACTGTGCAATGCAGGAGAAGGCGCCCCCGCACCCGTCTCCCGCTGTTCGCCACCAGGGGGCATAAGACGACGATCGTACAATCGCCTTCTCATGCCCCGTCTTCGCCTGCGGAGCGGCGCTGCGAGAGGGTCGTCCTCCCGCGCGCGCTCCGCGTCCTCCTTCTGCGACATTACGTCCTCGCAGAAGGAGGCGACCGCTGTCCAGGCCCCCTCGCTTTCCAGCATCGAGTTGACGACGCCGGGAAGCGAGAGGTCCTGCCCGACCGATGCGCTCAGACCGCACCTACCCACCTAACCCCCTAACCTAACCTAACCTAACCTTACCCATCCTTACCTTTTTTTTTTTTTTTTTTCTCGGGGTGGAAATCCTCATGGATGTCCTCCGCCCTGGGGTGGGCGAAGGGGTCTGTCAGACTCTTACTGACTAAAACCACCCCGGTGTTCCCTCGCACACTTGCGTCGGGGGGCTGCGGGAGCAAATTGCAACTTCCGCTGCCCCGGACTGGTGACGGCCCGCACTCTGCGGGCCCCGTCCCGTAGGGGGAGTGAGGTGTGCAAACTCCCCCCGTTACGTCTTAGAGTGGCGCGCGTGGAACACTACGCGCCGCCATCTCGGGTCCTGTGTGATGGGGGGCGACGGATGTCCCCGAATCCGTCGCCCCTGGACCCATTTAGGGGGGCTGGAAGAGGGCGTTATCCGCCCTCCGCCTTCGCCCGGTGCGCCTGCTGCGGGCCGGGTGAGTGGACGAGATCTCCCTCTCCCTTTCCGCAGCCTCCTTCTGCGAGATGACTGTCTCGCAGAAGGAAACCACCGCGGCCCACGACTCGGCACTCCCGACCATCGAACGAACGACGGCCGGCAGTGACAAGTCGGCTCCAACTTCTGGAACGAGGGCACGGCGCGGCTCCTCCCACGCGGCACACTCTGCCAATGTATGCCGCGCCGTGTCCTCCCGACAATGGACGCAGTGAACATAACCTAACCTAACCTAACAGTGATAAACTGATCTTGAATTTTGAAGGTCACATGGCACTCCTGAATAATGAACAGCATTTGTGTATTCTTGTGATTGGGTAATTGTACAAAAGATTAAAAGAAAAAAGTGAGTTAGGTTAGGCTAACCTAACCTAACCTAAGAATTGACGAGAATATCCGTCAGGCCATAGAGTGAAACAGCTCACAGACGATACTAGCCATTATTTAGCAGTAAAAATAGTGATTAAAAATCAAAGATATGGTTTACAACATGTTATTTTGTGCCAAAAATAATAACATTAAAACATGTTTTTTCTGGGATATCCCATATTTTTGACAGATGTCGTCATAGTAAAAATTGATCACCTTACCAAGATGGTTGGACTGAGATACATTTTAAATCTGTTGGTCGGTGTAAGGTTTGGGGGGACGTTTTGACAATTGATGTTCCACAGAAGTGGGCCCAGGACCGAGCACTGTGGAATACCGCACGACATAATATATCGTGCCAACACCCGCCGTCACGTCCCCTGTAGGTGACACGCCTTTTCGCCAAAACCTAACCTAACCTAAGCTAACCTAACCTAGGTTAGGTTAGGTTAGTGACAGTACAGTACAGTGATCAACTTACTGATCTTGGATTTTCAAGTTAGCTACATGGAACTACTCAAAGATGAACAGCATCACCGTATCCTTGTGATTGCGTAATTGTACAAAATATTAAAGAAAACAGCAGGTTAGGTTAGGCTAACCTAACCTAACCTAACAATTGACGAGAACATCCGTCAGGCCATAGAGTGAAACAGCTCACAGACGATACTAGCCATTATTTAGCAGTAAAAATAGTGATTAAAAATCAAAGATATGGTTTACAACATGTTATTTTGTGCCAAAAATAATAACATTAAAACATGATTTTTCTGGGATATCCCATATTTTTGACAGATGTCGTCATAGTAAAAATTGATCACCTTACCAAGATGGTTGGACTGAGATACATTTTAAATCTGTTGGTCGGTGTAAGGTTTGGGGGGACGTTTTAACGCATCGTCCTTTCAAATTGTTCTGTTTCTTGAGCCGGAGTGATCTTTTATTTGAATAAGGTTCAAAACAGTGTTTGACTTAAGCAGAGAAGACCCTTGCAAGATGATGCACAATTCAGATTCAGAAAAAATGACATCCAAAAAAACTAGAAAGCGAATTCCAAACACTGTTGGTTGATCAACAACACACCACAAAACTCCTCAATTAATATCACAAGCTCCTGTAAGTTAACTCAGAACTGAATTCTAATACGATTTCAATGCAAACATCGCCATACAAAGAGCACTACGTATTATGCACTTAACTATTCGAAACTTAACTATTTCAGGTCAGTGTGCCACTCTATACATCGTTGAGTGACTCCATTCAATGGACGTTTGCATGCACTGGCTTTGTTGTCGTAGCGTGCAATTGAAAAAAAGAAAAAAGAACTTTTGAATTTGAATGCGGAATTGCAAAATATGTCATTATGGTAATAAATATGCCCCGCACGCTTACGATCTCTGAAGTGGAATTACTTTTGTGCCGAAGCAGTAATCCACGAATTGCAGCATTCGATAGTGTATAAAATCACTCTCACATTTCAAAGGGTGATAAAACTATGGCCGAATTGACTGAATTTTATGTTGAATTCACATTTTCCTGAGAAAATATTTTAATTCATTGTCCTGTAATTCTAACTTAATTCAAAGACTTCCTACGAGTTTTATTTACCACGAGGTTTAGCTCGCTACAACGAAACCAGTCACGCCATCTATCGGGACTTTTGACAACGAAAGTCACCTAGCATTTTATTTCTGCATGCAATGGAGCAGCTACATCGGAAGAGTCGATTTACATTATGTATTACAATAATAATGTAAATTAGAACTGGTTAAACTTGAAACACTGCATAAATGTTTTTTTTTGAGAGATATGCTTGTAAGTAAATATTTTGCATACAAAATGACATAGGTCATCTCAGCGGAATAAACAAAATTTGCTAATACATCCGAGTTTCAACCTATTGTTTATACAAAACCAGTGGTATATTAAAGCTCAGTGCAACTCATAATTGTGCGCAATGCGTTCATAGTATGAGTGACAGTAGCACGCTCCCACGGGGTTGTGATCATGCATTACACTGATTCGGATGGCCTGTTCCATGTCGCACCAAGCAGGTATTAAGTAAATCAATGTTTGCCGAGATGGAAATGGTATTGAGGTACTATATAAGATTGATTTATAGAGATTTGTCTGTAGTGTAGTCAAAACTGCGTTTAATTTGAGACGATAATTGTGCACTTGGTTGAGCAGTGTCCTTTTGAGTTTGGTTATTTTTATTCATTTAAGAAGTAACGCAAACTATTATTGAGCAATTGCTTTTAAACAAAATCGTTTGAGATAAGAAAATTTTTGCAAGCTTATTCAATAATGTTGAATTAGCAAGCTAGTAGTGGATTATTTAAGACCAATAAATTAGACCAATTATGAAAGACCTATAGCCATTTCAGAACACAAGTCCTCGAGTGCAACAGCAAACATAGGAGAGTTCTTTATCCAGCAAGTTGACTGCGATAGACTGGGCTGGTTGATTGATTGATGATGATGATGATGACAGAAAAAAAAACAGAAATAAAGACCACACGCCGCCAAATCATGCACTTAAACTTAAAACCTAAGGGATATAACTTAACAAAAGAAAAGTCAGTTCAAAAGGCACAACTCGGTACAATATTCCAATAAACAAGCAGTAACTCACGGATCACGCGGCATCTTTGAACAATATATACTGACTGACAACGTAATTCAGTGGAGAGGCGATCAAATGGACACTGTCGTTTGTTTATTCAATTATTTTTGAGTAGAGAGATTTATTGGTAATGTTGGGAATTGATAGAGTGATAAATGTATGCGTGTATACTCCAGTTTTTAAAGATTCTTGAATTAATTCAGAGAACGTTATTTGAGCTTGGCTTCAAATTAAAGGTCTTATGGTGCGCCAAAAATACAAAATCAAACTAAAATACAATTATATACAGTACTAGCTGTACCTCGCGGTTTCACCCGCATGAAACTCGTTTCCGTGAGAATATCTGGATAAAAGTATTCTATATCCTAACCCAGGTCATGGTCTACCCTATGTGCTAAATTTCATCATAATCCATTCAGCCATTTTAGCGTGAAAGCGTAACAAACAAATATTCAAAAAATAAAATCTTTACTCTTTATTCACAATATTAGTTTATAAAATAAACCGCTAGAACTCGAGTTATAATACATAACATTTTTACTCTTTATTCATAATATTAGTTTATAAAATAAACCGCTAGAACTGGAGTTCTATAATATAAAATCTTTACTCTTTATTCATAATATTAGTTTATAAAATAAACCGCTAGAACTCGAGTTCTATAATAAAAATCTTTACCCTTTATTCACAATATTAGTTTATAAAATAAACCGCTAGAACTCGAGTTCTATAATATAAAATCTTTACTCTTTATTCATAATATTAGTTTATAAAATAAACCGCCAGAACTGGAGTTCAATAATATAAAATCTTTACTCTTTATTCATAATATTAGTTTATAAAATAAACCGCTAGAACTCGAGTTCTATGACTTACACAAATCTAATACACGTTATTCTTTGCAAATATCGTAGCGTAGTGTTGGTAGCTTAGCAGACCGTCAACCTTTGCGTAACCTTACCAACTGTTATAATTGGGTCCATATTGGCTCACCTAAAGTTATTTACCCGATATTGTTCTTCCTAACGATTTGTAATCCGAATGATTACTCTTCCTAAAATTTTTCATCCTAAAGTTTTCATTCATACTATTTGTAGTGCTACCGGCGATTTTCATAATACTCATGTTTCCGAAAATTGTAATTAATAATATCATTAATGTAAATATATTTAAACTCCTACTGTTTTTTATCATAAAACGCTTTTATCCTACTGAGAGAACATAATCATGAACCAGATACTTTGAAGGAAAAGGTTTGTTTTTAAACTATTTCTTGTGATTACAAAACAACTGTTCACATTTTTACATTTTGCCATTTTATTTTTGGTTATTGTTGTTACATATTTATTACTATAACTGTGGGGGATAGCGACCGTTTCTGATGAAGATGGAAATGAAACTCGAAGCTTGGATCTTGTACTGGAGCAAACGGTGGGGAGGAATTATGCTGGAGCTCGGGCAGAGTTTCTTCTCATTAGATGTGTTCTCGTTGCGTGCTGGGATCGAAGTGACGGTCCGCCTTTTTTTTTTTTTTTTTTTTTTTTTTGACTAGGGCATCTCGCAGTTTACCACTGAGGTAATGGCTGCTTAACCGGACTTTCCTGTGGCTGCCTTAAGCTCCTAAAAGAAACTCAAAGCCTCCAGCCAGGGGCATATAAACTAAGCTAATTAAAACTAGGCGAACGCTCGCTAAGGGCACCCCCTTTGGGGTACGAACCTCGGCTTAGGGCGTTCGCTGATGGGAGGACAGCAAGAGGGACAGGCTGGATCAAGGATGATTCATTATTATTAACAGGGGAGTTTAAAGCTACAGGCTCAGCAATAACGCGGGCTGGCGCATCGTTATCGAGCAAGGGTCGGGGGGGAGTATCATTTACTCGGGTGGGTCGCGGTCGCGGACCTCTACGGCGAGGTCTGAAGTTGTGTCGGTGTGTCTTTTTGTAAACTGTACTTGTGGCCCTACTGCTCTCCTGGAGGAGAGTTATGGGGTCATCTGGATCTGAGAGGACATGCTTTGGGCGACGGGCCTTACTAACTTGGTTATTTGACGGGACATAGCAAGCTGCTTTGACTATTAGGGGATTCCTATGTTTGACTGCGGAGTCAAAGTACCGCTTGGACATACGTTTAAGGAACTGTCGGATTGTGGGGATTTTGAGGTCGAGATGGAGGATCTCGTTCCTAACAAACCACGGGGCTCCCGTGGCCCTACGAAGGACACGGTTCTGTAATACTTGCATCCTATGGATCGTACTGGGACTCGCGTGAGCAAAGACGGCTCCCGCATAGGTCATGATTGGACGAATGCACGACGTATAAATGCGCAACTTGCACTTGAGTGACAATTTGCTGCGTGCATTCATAACATAAAAGAGTCTACTGAGCGCGAAGGCAGCTCGCGCGCGTACTGCCTTTACGTGTTCGGAAAAAGTGAGATGTTCGTCCAGGATTACACCTAAATATTTGGCTCGCTTCTCCCAAGGGATCGGCTTGTCAAACATGGTGACTGGACGGGGAAGGATGGGGATACGACGCGGTTTAGAGAAAAAGACCGCCTGACTTTTGTCGGGATTAACCTCGATTCTCCATAACTTAAACCAGGCGCCGAGCTTGTCGACGGCCTTTTGTAAGTTTAGGATCAACTGGTTGGAATTATACCCGCTGCAGTATATGGCCGTATCGTCTGCGAACAGAGCCAACTGACACTTTATACTCTTTGGGATGTCACTGGTGAACAGTGTGAAAATGAGGGGGGCAAGAACAGAGCCCTGAGGGACACCTGCGCGAATGAGACGGGGGGAGGATAACGCTCCTTCGATACGATAGCGAAAGGTACGATTTGTCAAATAGTCCCGTAAGATGAGTACGAGACGATCTGGCACACCGAGCTGGTATAGCTTGTATATTAAGCCATTGTGCCAGACTTTGTCAAACGCCTTTGCTATGTCGAAGAAGATGGCACCGGTCATGTAACCACGATAGAAACCAGCGCTAACGTGTTCAATGATTCGGTGGACCTGATGCACGCTAGAGTGCTGAGTTCGAAAGCCGAACTGCTCGTTGGGGATGAGGCCCTTGGTCTCAGCATAGTCTCTGAGTCGCTTATAAATAAGTCTCTCATAGATTTTTGCCATTACCTTGAGCAAACTAATGGGGCGATAACTGGACGGATCTGACTTTGGTTTACTGGGTTTAGGGATACCTATAACTACGGCTTCTTTCCACGATTGTGGAAAGATATTTTTACTAAGAGCAGCATTGAAGATGGTGCACATTAGAAGTATGAGATGAGTGGGGAAGAGCTGGACCACCCTATTGGTGATGCCATCTAAACCGGGGGCTTTACGAGTTTTAAGACCCTTTATGATATCTTGGACTTCGTCAGGTGTGACGGGAGCCAGAGGATTATCAGGGTCTTCTACGGGGGGTAGAGCGGTTCTACGTTCTACTTCCGCGTCGACCTTATTGAGTTGAGTTTGGTCTACGGGAAGGAGGCTAGGGGAGCATTGCGCTTCGAGACTATCGGCTAGGCATTCAGCTTTGTCGATGTCGTCGAAAGCGATCGATTTATCGGAACGAACTAACGGGGGCATGGTAGCCTCTTGTTTGGACCTAAGTTTCCTCTGGAGTTCCCAGAAGGCTAAGTGATTGGGAGTGAGTTCACTCAGAGTCTTGTCCCAGTTCGCATTACGCAGCTCCTCCACGCGTTTCTTTACAGATCTCTGTAAATAGCGCATGTGGGCTTTGTTAGAGGCGCAGGGAAAGTTATCGTAGGCACGAGTGGCCGCGTTCTTCTCAGTCATCAGGGCGCGTACATCGTCAGGGAGTTTAAAGCGAAGGGTATCCGTCGCTGGAACCTCCCTTGAACAGTTGTTCAAGACGGTTTGTACGTGCTCTGTGAGTGAGTCGATCGCGGTCGTCGTGTCTGCGACTGAGTCAAACTGGTCTGGGATTGATTCTAATAGGGGGGACATGGGTTTCAGCTGTTCGCCTACTTTCCTCCAGTCCGTGACCCTTCTAGTGGGTAGGGGTTGATTGGGGTCGTCCGGTTGACCTGTGCGGGATGCCATTTTTATAACTACTGGACGGTGGTCAGAGGTAAGCTCTGACGCCGTTTCGATAGAGACTAACCTGAGTGACGGTCCGCCAAATCGGCCCGTCTTTTATACACAGACGCGTAAGCGCGCGCCACCCTCTGCCCGCACTCCCCTTCTTCACCCCCGCTAGCTTTATGAATTTACTTAACAATTTTACAAGTTAGATTCTTATTATAACATCTTTATTTCTTATAAGAACAATAGTTTTACTTTATTATTTTATTATTAGACTTATAAAAACATTAACACAGTATGAGATATGATACAAAACATAAATCCTTAACTATAAACATTCCGCATTTTCCGTAGCGGTCGACGCGCTAGTTGCGCCCACGAACGAGGTGACCTTAGGGCATCGTGCACAATAACTATACCTGAGATAATTATGTCTAAAAACCAACTGTTTAGAATGATTAAAGGTCGTTTCACTGATTTTTGTCTTAAATGAATGAAATTCAGGTCAAAGTGTCGTCTTGGGGGCACTATGAAAAAAATACTTAGAAAAATTTCGCGACCAATTTCGAGGTAGCGCTCGCCGGCCGCTGCCGCGGCACCGCTCGCTTCACTCGCTCGGCTCGCGCGTAGTTGGTCACAGTTCTAACCCAACCTAACCTAATCCTAATCTAAACAAAAAAGATATGACTTTGAATAATAGTGTAAAAGATGGTTATGTTGAGAAAATATAGGAAAACAAATAAAAGTATAATAGATGTTTATTGCTACTGACATTATGAAGTTGAATGCTTCGGAATTATGAACATTAGAGACAGAGTAGTTAGGAATTGTGATTGTTAGGATGAAAAATGTTAGGAAGAACATTTTCGGATTTCCAATTATCGGAGTTGAAAATTTAGGTGAACTTTGGCGCACCCGTTATAATTTATTGGTAAACAACCCGATCCACTTTCCAGCTTCCACACTCTTGATTTCAGCTCGGCTGTTGATTTTAAGGCTTCTTGAAGTTGTAAAAACGTATTTTTACGTCTCAATCTCTAAAAACTTGAATATACCCATCAGCATAAAAAACTTCGCTTAAATACATCGTTAAATAAAAACGTCCCTAGTAAGTACCGACTCATAAATAATATTAAATCAATACACCAAACACAGTGGGATTGATACTCGTCAAATGTAAGTACACATAATAATAATATGTCAGCAATGAAAAGTATCTCGTTCAGAAAACGTATTCCAGGATTTATTTCAGATAATATTATCAATAAATAATTGGTCTCGATCGAAACTAGACCAGCCACATCTATAAGATCACAATATATTAGTGATCCATGGAATATTACTCGTACTTTAAATCAACAACTTCCGCTTCATCTAGATCGTGTCTGATCTATTAGTTACGCAGGAATTCAGTTCATTTTTACCACGTCAAAAGATTACCAAGACAGCTGGTAGGTCATAATTGCAACCTACAAAATTGAAGTATAGAATCTGTTTCCGCACATTTAGCAGTCAATATTTACGGAAATTCATGAAATGTGCAAACGTCATAAGCCATCTCACAAGACTCCAAGGAACAGACAAATCCACTGGCATTTCAAAGATAACAGCTTTATCTGCTTTAAGCCAGGTCCAGACATGTGTAATGTGTAATTTAACGCGAATTCTGCTTGTGAACGGCATTACGAGCATTACATGTAATGCTCGGGCTGGCGCTCGCTGTGTACAGTGTAATGTAATGCGAATAGTGTGGACGACATACAAACTCAACGCGAATCCTGTGTTTGTTGGACTGCGAGAATCTTTGTGTTCGCGCTAAAAACCAACAGCCGATGGATCAGCGCTAGCGCCAGCCCGAGCGTTACATGTAATGCTCGTAGTGCCGTCCACACACAGAATTTGTGTTATATTAAAGCAAGATTCAGACGTGTGTAATGTGTAATGTACACATTACACTGTTACACACGTCTGGATCCCCGCTTTAGAATTTACTTTTCACTATAGCAAATAGATTTGAACTTCGAAGCTCCCCTCTTCCCGATATCGCAACAGCCTAGCTCAACAAATCCGCAATATGTCTGCCACGTCAGTTCAATCATGTAATGGAACGAACGGAACGCCCACTGTGGATTCAATCAATGAAACATTCATAGCGAGAGCTAAAAACTTATATAAAACATTTTTGTATCAATGCTGCTGATATTTACTCTGACTTTTATACTTTACAATTTATGTTTTTTTAATGCTTAACTTGAATAGGAGTTGGTAAATACTGTAGGATTAGTAGAGTTGAATCAACCTGAATGGAACATAGGACCACTAATGCTGAATTGGATATTGTAACTGTTTTAGGTGTAGAAAACGCATCTGAAAAGTTTCCAAATACACTTTTCACAAATAAAACGAAATATTCAGTGTTAAGATATTAATTATTGCATTTCATAATCAATATTCTAGTTCGCTTGCTAGCAACATTTTTATTTCCATACAGTAATATTGCCAAATTAATCAAAACAGGGAAATATTTGACATCTACATCGTTTTTTTTTTTATTATTTTTAATAGTGGGTACACAAGAAACTTTTTGTTGCCCACTTTCAGAATAAACGCGTTTTCTCTAAAAGATACACATGGAAACATGTTATAAGGTTACCTAGTAGGTACCTACCGATACTATCCGCTTTTTCTGAATAAAATAAAGGCTTTTGCAGACTAGCGCCACATGACGCGCGACGCGACACGAACAATACAATTTCTAAGAAAACTTCACGGTATAACAATAACCGGTGTCGCGTCGCGCGACAAGTCGCGCTGGTCTGCACAAAGCTTAATTGTTGAGTTTGGTACTTCTTTTACGAAGCGGCTTTCAGAATAACCGTATAATACCGATAGCTAACGGCTACAATGTCGAAGCACTTTCTAGGCTTCTCCATTGTTCGTGAAACTTTCAGCAAATAGGATATTCCTGTGACTATACATTAACATCTGTTTTTTGAAAAATCTAGTGACAAAACCATTTCAACCGTTCCTGAGAAAAAGGGTCTTGGCAGAAGTACAGCATATAGATGATTGAGAATGATCCTATAAGGGTTCGGTTTTTTTCTTTTAGAAGTACTAAAACCTTGAAATGCCTTGTTGCTAGATAACCTTAATAATACTGAAAGCTTCTAAATGCGATCAAGAGATAATCGAAGAATTCCATCGATACCTAACTACTAATAATTTGATTTAATGAACCTCTTCTACTTACACCTACTGACAAAAGAATATCGGTTCAGTGTCTTAACACCCACGGAAAGGAAAGAGATGGTTATTTTTACTGGTTGAGAGGTATATTTTTGGAATGTAATATCTATTATTCTTCAATATTATATCCCGTTAGAGACAGGCAAAGATTCTTACGCCTACGAAGAAAACTCAGCAATTGGCAACTGACATTTTTTCTTACATATTTTTAAGGTAGGAGCAAAAGTATTGTGATAGGTATTACGGTTATATCAGGCTCTAAGTATTCAATTCACATAACGTAGGTCTCCCGATCATTGAAAAATTAATATAAAAAGCGGCCATCAGTTCCTGCAACGTGCAGCTGACAGGACACGCAGGACACGATATTAAGTGTCTCATCGTTTGTGGAACAGCACCACTTTTACACTCTAAGGTGGAGACGTCTATGAATCTTCCCTTGAACAGGTTTTCCTTGCTTCGGGCAACATGGGTCCGGAGTCTGTTTAACTTTCGCTTATTAGCCGTGGTTGTCAAGAGAATGTGCAGCAGCGCCATCATCTTCCTGCCTCGACTAAACTGTTATAACAAAACTGTTATTGCCTAAAGGTCATTGTGTGTGATGAGCTTTCGAATAGAAGATAATATATATTATAGTGCTTAAAGATACTTTAAGTATTGTGTGGTGGTCCATTAAATTATACGGTGAGCGATATGTCGGCGATAATATATATTTTTTATATTATTTTTCAAAGTGTGTGAAGAGTTTAACAGTATGACAAACATCGT
Source organism: Conistra vaccinii (assembly GCA_948150665.1). NCBI lineage: Eukaryota > Metazoa > Arthropoda > Insecta > Lepidoptera > Noctuidae > Conistra > Conistra vaccinii. The sequence continues at coordinate 5,677,411 of OX411324.1, forward strand.
GTTCATGGAAATATAATAACATAGACTTCAGATTTTGTCTTTAAAAGATCGAATCACCCTATGTAAAACTTTATAAAATAATGAAACTTAATATCTGTAATTTACTATAGACAAAATTATATATTTAATAAAATAAAATAAATAAAATAAAATTAAAATAATAAAATAAAATTAAAATAATAAAATAAAATTAAAAAAATAAAATAAAATTAAAATAATAAAATAAAATTAAAATAATAAAACAAAATTAAAATAATAAAATAAAATAATAAAATAAAATTAAAATAATAAAATAAAATTAAAATAATAAAATAAAATTAAAATAATTAAATAAAATTAAAATAATAAAATAAAATTAAAATAATAAAATAAAATTAAAATAATAAAATAAAATTAAAATAATAAAATAAAATTAAAATAATAAATATATAAAATTTACTATCTATTTATATGGTGTACATAACAAGAGTATGCTATCTTTCTATCTGTAGACTTCTGTAAGCCATGGAAGCTTACGGAACTGTTATGAAACGACGTCAAACCCTTTGTTTAAAAACATCCTACCTATCCGCCGAAATTATTTATTAATAAAATATTATATGGACCGAAATAACCGAGGTGCAACCCAAAAACGCGACCTTCTCTTGTCGCCGCACGTTACAAAATCTCATGTAAAAGCGTAACCTCTTTGTAATCTAGAAATAGATGACATTCATAAAACTTTTCCTTTTTATTTTCCGGCCAAATTAAAAAAAGGAAAAAGTTTTAATGAACGGAACGGGAACACTAAATTCGGTTCGCCGTATGGTTTCTGGATATAAATTAGATGTTCATGATGTTTTAGGACTTGAGTAAATGATGGCCAGAAGGGTCCATATTACACGTGTCTTCATAATAATGTCAGATATCAAACAAAAAAGTGTGCCACAGTGGCCTAACAAAATCGTTTTGAAAACATAATATCCTACATTAATCGAAATATTAAAAAAACGAAAAAAATACATTATGTGTAATTGTGTAGGTACAACAAACCTAATATATTTGCAAAAAGATATTAGAAGTCATCGTTCAGACAAAACCGTTCAAGTGCGTGTCGGACCACACACAATGAAGGGTTCCGTAGTTGGAATGAATTTATCCCAAGAACAAACTAAACATTGCAGTTCAAAAACATGTTCTCCCATACATTCCAACCGCAAATTAATGTAAGTTTGTATGCACAATATTGAGAGAGAAAGGCTCAGTAGCTTCGGAGATAAAGGGGGGAATGGTCAATTTTCATAAATTTTCTTAAGTATCTTTAAAAATAATCATTTTAAAATGATTTAATAAATATATTTGAGGTCCTCACAACAAGCCCTTTCATTTGGTATGTCACACGGAATAGTTTGCAAAACTTTTTTTTTTAATTTTGGCATTCCCCGAAAAGTAATCCCGTATTCAAAATTAATTCATTTACTTTACACGTCCATATTTGAGTCACAGAAATTCATTTATATAGAAATGATATGATAAGAATATGAGATACGTAACCCTTATTATACAAAAAAAGAGTTAAGCAAGCAAAAGTGTTCTCCCTCCTGTGGATAACACTGTCACCAATAGGGATGATGCCTGGGTAAAAAAAAAGAATTAAAAAAATTTAAAAAAAAAGAAAAAATTCTATGTAATCCGTCAGTCAAAAAATAAAAAATCATATTAATAAAAAATTACTTAGATAAAACGCATTAAGGGTCGGGACACACCTGCCGAACGTTCCGCGGTGGAACGTTCGGTTGAATACGCGCCTAATATTTTTCAAGTTACCTATGACACATCAGCCGAACGTTACGTCCTTAAAAATATGACGCGACGGAGCGTTCCGCGGCGGAACGTTCGACAGGTGTGGCCCGACCCTTAAGGTTGGAAGTGGTTCCTACGTCACAAGTACGTATAAAATCTACATACTCGTAACGTCATGACACATTTTAACTCAATGTATCGCCGTAATCTTTTGTTAACGTAATAAAGAAAAAATATGTGTTCTATATTTTTTAATAATCTACAAGACGGGAAAAAAATATATCTTAATCATCATCCCTATTCATCTACCAAGCGTGATGATAATGTTTATTTTCCCGTTGGCCATTTTGGCCTTTTACTGTAGCAGCATAAGTTACAGTTACGGTAGACCATTTTTTTTTTTGGGTGGGAAATCATCAAATTCCTTTTCCGCTGTGTAGAGCGGGAGGGTGTGTAAGACTAAACCCACCCATGTTTTTTCGGTTGCCTGTACGTTGCCAGGGGCCACGGTATCCCTTTAGAAGTGTCCCGCAACCCCGAGTTACGGTAGACCTTTTTTTTTTGGGTGGGAAATCATCAAATGACTTCTCCCGCTCTGGGCGGAGCGGAAGAGCGTTTCAGACTCTTATTGACTAAATTCCACCCGTGTTCCTTCCCTTGCCTGTGCTAGGGGAGTTACAGTAGACCTTGATTCTTTATCAAACCTTGTATGAAAAAGGGGCTAAAAACAAGTAAACATATGCAATCTACATAGTATTAGTGTATAGGTTATATAGGCAGCTAAGCGCTCCTGAGCTTGTCATCCATCATGATCGTTTGCATGTGCGTTGTGACAAATGCCTTCTTAATCTGTTTCTGTGAGCGTCTGATATTACAGGTAAATATGTACGCTCATTTTATTAATATTATGGTATTACTATAACGTCATGCTACCTAGTTATTTTTGCTGTTATGACATTCGAAATCACAGCTGCCTAAGTTTGATTTTAGTACATTTTCAAAAATAATCTCGATTTTGGTTTCTGTAAATTAGTCATTTCATTTCTATTCTCTCTGTCATTGTGCGTAGGTACAATCGAACAATGAGCTGCTTGGTACACAGGCAAAAATAATCATCATTCCAAATAACTTTTCAAGTTTGTGTATGACGTACATATAAAAAACATTGTTTTCAAAACTTAAAGCATTTATTTCAATTAACTCATTCACAGGGACTTTTGAATTGTCAAAGGAGTCGGGTCATTCTGAAAGATGAGGCTAGTTGCCCATTCCAAAGATTAGTAGGTTCATAGGCAAGAAACTCCATTTACAATCAATCAGCCTAGCCTTTTCCTAACTATGTTTGGATCGGCTACTGGTCTAACCGGATTCAGCTGAATATCTACCAATACCAGTATTTTATAGTAATAGTAATATTTATTTGCACTTCAGAGGAGTTTTACATGGAGTGACTGCCTATCTGACCTCCACAACCCAGTAATTGGGTAATACGATACCCTTTGGTAAGACTGGTTGTCAGAAATTCGAGCTTCTGACGACCCGTAACCAATGTAAAAGATCCACGTATGACAGCTGGGACCAACGGCTTAACGTGCTTACCGAGGCACGGAGGAGTCTCTGAATGTAAAGATGGTCACCCATCCACGGACCAGCCCCGGTAAGCGTAGCTTTACCGGATGGATCGACGCGTGCGGCTGTTATTACTTAGCCACGAGCTCCTCCAAGAAACTCCATGCACATGGTTTAATAAAAGTAGTTGCAAGTTAGCTGCCTGTATACCATTTAAAATCAACGAGTCACTTCACCTCAAAACGTGCATTAGATTTCATTCATGCATCACTACATATTATAATCCTTACATCCTTACGTATATTATAAAACAAAGTCCCACGCCGCGTCTGTCTGTCTGAATGCGATAAACTCAAAAAATACCGAACTAATTTTCATACAGTTTTCACCAATGGGCGGAGTGATTCATGAGGAAGGTTAAATTCATTCAACGCCGCGTCTTTATGTCTGTCTGAACGCGATAAACTCAAAAAATACCGAACGGATTTTCAAACAGTTTTAACCAATGGGCAGAGTGATTCATGGGGAAGGTTTAAGTGTATAATTTATTAAAGGTTTTGTGTAAATTGGCTGAAATGTGACGATGATTGTCGAGGATGTCGGAAAAAAATATTCTGACTGGGAGCTGGCGTGCGCGTTACGGTATTACTCTTCTCACGCGGGTGCAGCCGCGAGACAATAACTAAGTCTAACATAAAATAATGTATATTTATCTTAGGGCGATATTGAACAGACTCGCATTCTGAAGCTCCATCTGATCCTATAATACGAAGTGTATTTTCTTACCAACCCAGATCAATAGAAGGAATATCTTGTGGCTTATTCAAGGCATGGATGTCAAGTTTGCGAAAACTTTGAGGTCAAAGGTCAAGCGAATCGTTTCTCGTCTATATCTTCCTATTTATTAAGACGGTTGAGAATTTTTGTAGTCCTACGTGGCGGGTCTGACGTCAAACTGGAAGAAAAAGCGGAAAAGATCGTTCTTATTTTGTAAGACATAAGATATGTTTTGTTGAGATACATTCTTGTATTTCTGGAGCTGTGTAGAATTGACGTGACTCACGATTCTTTACGATGAGAAATAACTTGTTTAAAAAAACAAAAAGGAAATGAATCAAAATATTTTGTGGGTACTCTTAGATTGTCAGTAGTAGATACAGACAACCTACGAGTACATACAAAATATTTTAACAAGTTAACAAAGTCTAAACAAGTTATTTCTCATCGTAAAGAATCATGAGTCACGTCAATTCTCAACCAAAAACGGCACTAATTAATAACCCCGATATTGCATTTCGTATACATATAAATCATACCGGCCATTTCTTAAGGTGACGTGTGACAGCCCATCTTCATCCTCAGTTCTATACGCTCAGTTTATTGGCAGCAAGTCAAGTACACTCCCACACAACAGTGTTTAAAAAAAATTATGTTATGAAAGTTCAAGGCAATTCTCAAACCTTGAAATGTTGGCAATGGTCATTGTTTTTCTGACTATTTTCATGTAGTAACTGTTATTATTGGTTTAACAAATTAAGCATTTTCTATGACGGTTACTTTCGAATTCAATACAGACCTAGGTTGTTTATTTTTTTTAACCTTCTTTTCGAAACACAATTTTATGTTCGACGGCGTCTCACATTATAATAGGAATAAATAAAAGGTTCGAAATATTGTGAGCGATTGTACTTTCATGCAACACAGACAAGTATTGGATATTCGGTTATGCCTGTCTTTTTCTATCAATGTGGCAACGAGAGAGATGGCGAATCTTTAAAATGTATTCGGTTTGATCCGAGTAAGTAGGTATCTAAATTATTTCTAGACAGGATACAGAGTCGGTCGTGCGTTTGAAGTACGTTTTATTTCTGAATTTATGTTGTTATATTAAGAATTATAAAAATAATAATGTTGCTACTTTAAAAATAGAAAATAGAGCGGTTCCGAGAAATAAAAATTGAAAGAAAGATTGTTGAAGCTGTACAGAATTTGGATCCAATGTTCAGGCACACTATTCTGGTTTGGGCTTAGACTATCTAAGATACTCTAATTTAAAAAATAAAAAAACTAACCTACATGAAATTATTCATTTTGTCCCTATAATAAGACTTGTAATAAGCAGCAATTTTCTCCATTACTTCTACATACCACAGAAAAAAATTGTTTCTCATATAAAGAATCAAGAAAGACTAAATCTGTCTCATTCACAAAATTGCTATCATGCGGAACAATTGTTTGCCCACAAAAGATAGATTGTTTAGATAAGAGTGTACCTACAGTGCGTTCATTATAACTTGTCCCGTGACGCGATTGGTAGAACTGTTTAGTGAGTCACCATTTTGAACTCTATTGGTATTGAAACTAAGCTTGACAAGCCAACACGACGCGACGGCAAGGGACTAATAGTGAACGGCCTGTACTACAACAATTTCCTTTTTGACGCACATGACAGTTCCTAATTCAACTTTCTTCTATCTCTATGTTATGTGGATGTTTGCCAATGGAAGTTAGGTAGACAGCCTTCGTATTGTTTATGGTTTCATTGTACTACCATGATTCGTAAACAGCCATGTCGCGTACTTGCTATCTAGGGGTAGGTAGAAAGCCTAATTAACTAAATCAAACAGTACCTCATTATTTTTTTACCTACTGTACTGTCTACGGTGTAGACTAAATCTTAAAAAGGCAGATAAATACGAAATTAATTAATGTATGTTGGACTTTTTAACTTCTAGATTTTAACTTTAAACTCTCGTACATTTATTGTCTTCTCCAATTTATCTCCCATGCGACGTAACATAATTAATTACTCTTCAATTTAAAAGTTTACGTAGCTTAGCGCCATCTGTCATGTTTAGTTAGAACTGTAGACTCGTTAGTAATGTTCGTATTATTGGCAAATTCTTATATTTTTTTGATGACTACAAATGGAGAGTGCAATATAGGTATGGAGTGTCATAAAAATGGAGACGAAAGGATATTACGTAGGATTTGAACAGCAGGGAAGCAGGTTACAGACATCATGTTAATCAAGCTTTTTGGTAACTAATGCCCGTTTTCACCAACACTAAGTGCACGAAAGGCGCAAGGCGGTAGGTGCAGTGCACTGTTGGATTTTCAATGCTGGGCTCAGCGCTGAGAGTTAAAAATCCAACAGTGCGCTATTATTTAGGGATTTATTTAGGTGTCACTTAGTTGTCGGTAAAAACGGTCATAAGTATGCTTTCTAAAAGTAAGATTACCTACGGTTCGACATTCTTTACTAAGACGTATTCATCCATTCTTTGAAGTCGAAACACAGAGGTAGCGTAAATGTTATCACAAGGAAGTGCTCCATTTCATTATCACCAAGGCCTTTTTCAATGTCACAAAGAACCTTGTTTCACGCCCCAATACTTCTTACCTAAAGAAACCAGACATTTTGGGGCAACCACACATGTATTCATAATAAATAATTAACTCACAAACAGCACCGTTATAGGGTTTAATTAATCCCGGACAACGGGAATATGTCCCGTACAAATTTATTGCTATAATTTACGACAGTCCGGGAAAAAAGGGAATACAAATACAGTGTAATGTGGACTGTATTAGACGGCTGCTTAGAGAAATTAGTGGGACTGTGGTTGTTAACCTTAGAGTGGTTTCACACGGCGACTTTAGCAAAGACACAAAGTGCAACGCGACTTTATCGCAACACCAGGGACACAGCACACATATCAACTCGGAAAGGGACTGTCACCGTATCAACTCAAGTCGTTCAGTATTCTTTATATGAAACTCCCTACTGCAACGCACACTAATCGGAATCGTAACGTAATCGCCTCGCCACAGGACAAGCTCACGAACCGCGCTGGTCAATGGCTACGGCTAGGCGACGCCGCGCGCGCTTATGGCTCCGTACCCGAGCTTACGTCTCTTACAGAATAGCAATATGCCAGAGCGGTTGGCGAGCCGTAAGCGCGGTGTTGCCTAGCTCCAACCTAGCCGTAGCCGAGGCGACGTATCGGAGCTGCTGATCCGCATTGGTTACGTGCTTACGTAAGGTTGACGCCTGTTTGACGCCGAGGTGAAAGGCGATAAGGTGCCGATCCCGTTCCGAGTTGATATGTGTGCTATGTCCTTAAAGGCTCCCACAGACGCAACCAGGCAAGACGCGACAGTGCCACGCGATTCTAGTAGAACAATTTCTGCAGGACCCTTAAAGCAAGGTGGTAGAACATTTGTATCTGCATTGCGATTGAAACGCTGCAAGGAGTCACCTTGTGAAACCGCCTTACGAATATTGTATGCGATAGGTACCTTTCACGTAGAAACTGTAAACCGGAAAATGAAAGGCGAAAAATATGTTTAAGGCGTTATGAGGTTTTCTATTTGTTTTTCAATAGTTTTCTACGAATTGGTACCCCAAAATTTTTTCTTTATTCTTACAAAAGCAACTTCTTTTTAACCGACTTAAAAAAGGAGGTGTTCAGTTTGTCGAAATCTTTTTAATAATATTTCACTTTGAACTCGTTTGTTTTTTTTTTGTGAAAAAGTTTTTTTGATTCTAAGTAATAGCTCTACACGTATTTGTTACTTTCCCCTGAAACATACTGCATAGCAGTTGCAAAACACTACGTATTCCAGAAGCCTTGGGAATGTCAACTTGCATCGAAAGCCGATACGAAAGCTAGACGATACATCTTCTTATGACGATACATCTTCTTCGTTGTGTAAAAACAATAGAAATTGGGGTTTTATTAGTCCGAATGCAAAACTTTCTAATTAATATTGCTCCTGAAATAATTTAGACTTACCTAAATAATTTAAGAAACTTATTATAGCTTACGTTTTTGTATTTATTTGTATAGTTAGTTAGTCATTTAATTAGTACCATATAGTGTAAATAGTTGTATTAAATATTGTAAAAGATATATTCCAAATAAATAAACTCTGGTGCATTATAGCTGACAACTACTTGCAACTTCATACTTCTTTGGTACGGTCAGCAACAAAAGTCGATTAACAATGCTACTTTTACAAATGAATTTAATTGACACAAAATGATTAGAATTATCGGTTTTTTGCATTCCATAATTATAATGGCTTATTACATATTATCCTTTAAATTTAACTTCTGTTCTAATTTTAATAAAATATTTTGCTGAATATTTAAGATTTATAAAATTAAAGTGTTAATCGACATTTGCTACTGTACCAATCAGCAACGGAATATGCAATAAATAATAATCTTATTATAATCTATAATTACTAGCACGTAAATGTCAATTTACTAGTCATCTGAATGGACAGCAATAAAGAACATACAAAACATTTCTTGAAGGCTCACATTTATTTACATTCCGTATCACATCTCAAATTAATTTAACACCAACTAAACTCCACTACCCAAAGACAAAGAGCATGTTATTGCACTTACAAATTCGCATACCGAACGCGAATCGACCATAAACATTTAAACCAAAACCATCTGTAAATGTACCGAGGTTAAAATCGTAACAGGGTGTAAATCAAACGTACTGCACATGTCTGTTCTCATGATTCATGGCACTACAAATCCAACAGCCTTATTGCAACGGAATAGAGTTTAAATTAATGTATGGATTGTGTTAACTTTGGGCGTGTAAGGACTTATTAAGATCACTTTGCATGCATCATGCCAATTGAGTGCGGGATACATGTGTTTCTGATTTCTTTTTTTATTTAAGATGATACTTTGAGTTAGGATGTATACTACTTTATTTGTGACTTTTGAAATATATGAGCGTGTTAGGAATGGGTTGAATGAGTATGAAGGTGAAATTATTGAGATTAAACTACACGAAGGACTTAAGTCTGAACATGATCTCGGAAGCTTTTGCTCTTCTACGATTTGAGCCCGTAAAGGGTGGAAATTGTGTGATAGTTTGTCATCAGTAATAATCTATTCCAACTCGTATGCACCTCTTTCATTGACGCATGAAAGATGTGCATAAGAGTTGGCTTAGATTATTACATCACCTTATAGGATTAACTATGAAACTAAATTATTGGAGTATAGTTTACCAGTAGCTTGATCTTTGGTTACATTATGGAAATAATATCTGGTCAACCGAGCTCTGTTCGGGTGAAAATATAAACATATCGTCCAGGTACACCAACGTTTTATCAGATTTCCGAGGCTGTGAAAATCAACAAAACGATTTTCCCCAGATATGAGACCTAGCTAGATCGATTTTTCACCCCCATACACCCCTAAATTGCAACTTTCATCGAAATCGTTGGAGCCGTTTCCGAGATTCAGATTATAATTATACATAATATACAAGAATTGCTCGTTTAAAGTTATTAGATAGACAACGTAACAGCCTAAAAATTAATACTTCAATTCTAGATTTCTATTTACAAGTACCTTTTTCGATTGTTCACTTAACAGAAATGTAAAGCAACAAAATATTTACACTTGATAATAAGGCTTTCTTGCCACCATCAAATGACGTCTCCCCTCAGTTGGCTTCCAAGTACCGCGGGAATGTCACCAGCTGACACTTTTTGCTCTTTTCTTCTGAACATGACAACCGAATTTACGATAGACATGAAACTATAATATACTTGCATCTTCATCATTGAAGGACTTAATATGGTACGACAAAAATGAATTGTTTATTGAAAATTTTGTTGTTGCAAAATTAAATCGTTTAATTTAAAGGTAAGATGTTTGTTTGTAGATTTCGATAGATTTTACGATAATTAAACATAGATATTGAAAAATTTGTAAGTTTACTGTCACCAATAAAAAGGTAAATAAAACTTACCTATCCCGATAAACTAGTAACACTATATTCACAACCTTAAATTGTTATCCAAAACTACAGAAAGCTGATCTAATTCATCCAAACATCCAATGTTTTTTAACTACTATTGTCAACATCCAACATCCAAGATTATCCTTCACGAAAATTAAAGTTATTCACAACACTTCGCGGTATAAGTTAGTGCGGGAGGTTGTACGGAGGCTTCGCACAGCCGCCCGACGCCACGACAGCCGGCAAACTGCCGCCCGCCCAAGCCGCCCTGAATGTTTTCGCAACAACTGAAAATTTTATTCAGCGAGCGAACATTATCTTCAAGTTTTCGAAGAGTTCGTAAGTACTGTGAATGTAAACTCGAAGGTGTATATTTTAGTACAATGATACTCATCTTCTTCAGAAGATGAGAGTGTTTCATTATTGGTCAGTACTGGTTCGATGGTTAATGAATGACATGCTGGGAGATGAATTGCAGGAAAAAATCTTACGATTCGCTTTGGACTCGTATGAATGCAATTTGAATTTCGTTGGCTACAATAGCAGACTATGTATTCAGAATCGATCTTTTCAATAGTTTTTGTAAACGTACCTACTGTGTGAGCTACTTGTCTGAAGCCGGATTTTTTTGGGTTATGTTCAGAGCTGACTCAGGACTCCCTTTAGATGGTACCTATCGTTTTATGAAAATAATAATAGCACGCAAACTCGTTAACAAAACGGTTTTGGAAAGACAAAATAATTCTTTCTAAATAATAATAGTCTGGTAATAAATAATGGGAAAGCAGTGGTGGCCCAGTGGTATCGGCCCCGACTTAAGAGTAAATAATTTCATCACCACTGCTCTCAAAACGGTGAAGGAAAACATCGTGAGGAAACCGGCATGTCTTAGAACCAAAAATTCGAAGATATGTGACATCTACCAATCCGCACTGGGCCCGCGTGGTGGATTACAGCCCACTCCCTCTCACAGGGAGGAGGCCTGTGTCCCAGCAGTGGGAACATTAATAGACTGATGACGAATAAATAATAAAATTTATCGCTAAGACAGTGCTCCCAGCACTGTCTTAGCGATAAATAATGATAAGACTGTGATGGAGAGTTTATCGTTAAAAGAATAGCTGCCACACCTCAACAGTCACTGATAAAGAAGATTCCTTATCTACACCCACCGATCAAGGTGACGCAACGCAACCTACCTTGGTAATAAAGTAAAGAAAAATAAATGGTAATTAATTTATTGGTGCGATCGCGTCAAAACAATGCCTTATCTATGAAAAAAGCCTCTGTTTTAACGCTTTAAGTTCGCGTGCCAGTGGCTCCCCCTATCCATCACTCAGATAACATGAACAAATACTTGGTCGAATTAGCATAAACCCTAGAAATTGTTACCAACTTCAGTCTAGAATAATAATTGGATATTTTCAGAGTAAGTTTGTTCGTTGTACTGAAGACGGAATTTCAGTCCCCTGCCATTTAGCGACGATAACTTTGTTATCTTTTAGACACTGATTAATCTCGAATATTTGGAATTGTTAATTGCATTAGTTACGCCTATTTTCATGGTAGGCTGGGCAGAACTAATAGGAATCTTGAAAGCAAAATTATTGACTAATAGAATTCTAAACAGTATTTAGTGAGAGCAGGGGTGGCCCAGTGGTAACAGCCTCGACTTACGAGTTGTAGATCGTGGGTTCGAACCCAAGCAGACGCTTTACTTTGTGTAAATAATTTCATCACCACTGCTCTCAAAACGGCGAAGGAAAGCATCGTGAGGAAACCGGCATGTCTTAGAATCAAAAATTCGAAGACATGTGACATCTACCAATCCGCACTGGGCCCGCGTGGAGATTACTGCCCACTCCCTCTCACAGAGAGGAGGCCTGTGTCCCAGCAGTGGGAACATTAATAGGCTGATGATTTAGTGCCGCTGTAATTTTAACTCATCTATATTTATTTTGTATTATGAATTAATAATAGCAGGATAATGATGCCTTCTAAAATGTTTGTGCGAGTAAATTATTACAATATAAAAAAACCAACGATTTTAAAAAGAAAACCTAATTGAAAAATTACTTTAATTTCGGAAGTCGCTGTTTTGAATTTTCGTTTTTTGCCACCGACTTCCGAAATAAAGGTAATTTTTCAATTTGTAGTGTTTTTTTTAATCAAAGGTTTTTATTTTTCACTTTTTAGTTTTGGACCTACCCCACACACATTTTAATACCACTAGGTACCAGCTATGTAAATAACCGTGACAGGAACTATTATTATAACAACATCGACATAGAGTAAACTTCCTCTACCAAATGAAAAAGAATTTTCGAAATCGGTCCACAATTGACGAAAATATTGATGAAATTAATTTTAATTTTTTAATACATGTAGTCAAATATAGAACCTCATCCTTTTTGGAATTCAGTTAATTAGATCTACGAGTACGTGAGGCAGACTAAATAGATTCATGATATATATGCAAGTGATAATCTGGTAGCATAATGATCCTTAATACCTACATAATTAATTGAGCAAAAATTATAAATATTACTTACCTACCCATTGAGGAATCAGTACAAAACATTAATTCCATTCCCATTATTATAATTCCCGACACAGAAGGAATTATTAAAAACTACTTTCCTACACTTTTTTACGTTTTTTTTTCCATCGATTTCCGAACCGAGCTCTCTGGTACATTGGTTGCCTAGCAACGGAGGTATATAGGAGCATAATATTAGCCCATTTATTAAAATACTGTACTGCTGAAAACTGAAAACAATGCGATGCTGAAAAGTTTTCGACGTTCATTTGCCGTTATTATTCGGGATCGTAATTTGGTGCTTTTACTGTTAAAAATATTCATAAATGTATTTACTTTGATTGAATTTTATGAATATTAGAAAAACAAAAAAAAAAACAAAAGAAAATCTTTGGCTGGAATGGAACACTTAGTGGCCAGTAATTTGAAACACGAATCTATGTACAACCTATTTAAGTAGAGTACGACACAACTTAAGCGCAGGCCACACCGCCAGCTAGCGGGCGGGCGTGGGCGAAGCGAACGAAGGAAACTATACAAACTACGCGAAATATTGTAGCTCGCGGTGTGAACCAAAGTATGTAAAGAGGTGAAACGATGTTCGCCCGCCCGCCCGCTAGCTGGCGGTGTGGCCTGCGCTTTACATGTAGCATCGGCAAAATTCGTTAAACCGATCCGATCACCATCCGAACTGAGTGCGCTTCCAAAATCCCCAATCTTTATCCTTAAGCTTTGTGCAGACCAGCGCGACTTGTCGCGCGACGCGATACCGGTTATTGTTACCGTGAAGTTTTCTTAGAAATTTTATTGTACGTGTCGCGTCGCGCGACAAGTCGCGCTGGTCTGCAAAAGCCTTTAAGTGAAAAATATATTTACGCAAACGCATTAACTTGTAAAGTCATATAACCAAATACATTCGTATACTTGACATGAATGAATGCTTCAAATTACATCTAAGTTGTGTCGTACTGTACCTAATGTTGTTTTATTCTTCCTCTACCTGAGATATTACAATTTAACAATATCCAAATATCATATTACTACATTAATATAACTAAAACTTATCCGTTAATCGTGAAACAGCATCTGCAGAGTAGCAGTCATAACTTAAGTCAAGTAGTTCCAGCAATACAATATCGATCTTTCAAACCAAAATTAACATTAAAAACTCCGCCTTTATTCCCTCTTGAACGACCGTCAACGTGCAGTTTAACGACGCAATTAATGTGGCTACAGTATAAACTTGTAAACTCTTCAGCAACGAACAAACGTATGCAAATTGTGCGATATCGTGAAATGTTGCGTGCGCAATCAAAACTTACCTATGTGATGAACTTCATGTAAAGTTAGTGTATGGTGATGTGGGGTAATTGTGTTGAGTAGGGAAAACAGATGTTACATTGGTTGACAGAGTATGAAAGGCTTTAGAACACAATTTTATCGGCTTTTAGTATCCTATTGGAAGGCAACGGTAAAAAAAATTAAAAAACAAAATAAGTTTGACTAGGAATCACTGTCAGACTCGTAATCAGAATCATTCTGTTTGTAAATACCAAAAATATACCATAGACAATAGTTTGTCCGTACACTGAGATGTAGTATGTAGATTGTTGATGTTTCCTGTAGCGATCGCAGGGTCCGAAGAAATCTCTACGTACGGTATTGTGCACCTACAATACCGTGTTAACACAAAATACTTAATAGAGAAAAATACATACAAGATGGAAGGGTAAACACCGTTGTCACTCAAACTATGGGTAGTTGGCTTAAATATAAACATAAAAAACCGAGTAAAAAAAAAATAACGTTATTTTCTTTAACAATATTAAAAAGGTTATTGTCCGAAACCGTCCGCAAATTCATGGATATGCGCCCGCCCGAGTGACGTAATCGATCGCCGCCCGTCCTACCTACGTACACAACACATGAATAAATACAATACAACCTTTTCCTGGCTTAAGACAGGCAAAAATACCTACCTTAGGAATTGCGTGACGATTCTAAATGTACATCTTTAAAAAAAAAAGTAGTGATTTTCCATTGAATTTATGTTCTATAAACGAAACCAAACCACTGGTTTGAAGGATAACGGTGTTTACCCTAACACCCTGTATAGTAGAGCACAAAGGTACTGCTTATTTCATTGGAAATGTCTTACAGCAGACCTGCGACAGGAGAGGCTAAATATTTATTTCTAGCCATCTAAATTGGAGTCCATATCAAACTATAAGCCATTCAGGTAACGTTGTTGTCCATTCTTTTTACTTTAGCCGTCGAATACCCGCTGTTTTTTCTCTACGACCGATACTATGTGACGTGAACACATCAACCGGAACACGGCCTGCTGACATGGTCCAACCACGTAGATTTCCATAACGTACGGTTCTGGACTAGAAAATATTTTATATTTTGTAGAGAAGTTGAGTCACACAATTCCTGGCGTGTGGTTTTCTAACGGTACCGCTAAACTAATAGTAGACAAAAATACTACGGTGCTCTACAGCAGGTTTTTAAAGTTTTCTACAGTTAGTTTGGCGGTAGTACTTTTAGAGGTATGAGGAACAGGGTGTAAAGTTCACTCATCCACCATAGAAAAGGAAGGATCCTCCAACCAGACGGGTTGTTATGTCTGGCGGGCAACTGCCCCATATGTTGATTTCGGATAGTCTTATCTATGTTTTTCGCTCGTTAAACTCTAACTGCGCGATGCAGGAATTGAGTGACGTCATGTCTTCGTTGCGTAGTTCGTATGTGGCGATGTAACCACTACATACTCATGGAAATTGTGTTACTTAAAACCTACTGATTTTCAATGCTTTTTTGTCTCTATTGCAGCTTATATTTTATTGACTGTAACAAGACAAGTGGTAAATGGTTTGTATAGTATAAAGCTGATTCTTAGACGTTCATAGAAATCTGCACGTGAAAACTCTACGTTAAATTTCTTTTGGTAGATTACAACATAACTTAACATCACGCCTCTCTTCTCCAAAGGGTTGGACACAGGTGTACGTATTAAAGAACATCTCACATTTCGCCTGTTATGTTTAAGTCCCATGTAATAGGGGGCGAACCTATTGCCATAAACCGGGCACTAATCCAGCGTCCGGGCTGCTAATGAGAAATTGCCGATAGAAAAACCCAATAACACTTTTCCCGACCTAGGAATCAAACCCAGGACCTCATACCTCATGCTCAGCAGTATCGCAGTCAATTATAAGTCTGTTTGTATTGTATTAAGGGGCTTCTAAGGTCTACATCTTAACTTGAATAATCTTTAATCAGCAGCCCTTGTTACACAAGCCATAAACCTATTGCCGACAAGGCTATAACTATAGTTCTCGTACTACATAATGGAACATATAACACACGTCTATGTAGATCGTCGTGGTGAGCGTCATCTCACATTTTATAGCCAATTAAACTGGTAGTTAACAAAGAGTCGTTTGTCTTAATAAAGTCTGTAAAACGAGACCGCCGATAACCTTCAGTTAAACCATGTTTAACAATTGCCCGGTTATGTGTTAGTTGTTGGGTGGATTATCATCTCTGGATAGTTTCAAGGCCACCTAGAATAACGTGTTGGGTTAAATTAGTTTGAATGATAAGATGTACCTAATCTATCATTTGTAGATCTCTGACAGTTGTTACGGGTAGTCAGAAACCCAAAAGTCTGCCAACCAGTCTTACCAAGGGCTATCGTGTTACTCAGTAACTGGGTTCTGGAGGTCAGATAGGTAGTCGCTCCATGTAAAATACTGGTTTCGGCTGCATCCGGTTCGACCGGAAGCTGACACCAACATAGTTGGGAAAGGCTAGGCAGTTTGATTGTTAAGTTGTTCCTAATACTCGTACTCTATCTGTTATTTTTGTTCATGCCCAGATAAACAATAGCGTTTACCTACTTTGAAAGTGTTCTTGAATAAAGTAATCAGAAGATTAAATTGTTTATCTATATAAAATGTTGTCTATATTAAATCGGTTTTCTAATTATGACTTACTATTATAGCTTCTCCTTGTGACTACGTCGGCGTAAAATTTCTTGTTCCCCCGCACCCCGTCGCATCGCATCGCCTGCCCGCGCTATTACTTCGTGGTCGCTTAGCGTTCTTTTTGAATTTTATTTCTTTTTGCTCAGCTCCTAAGGGTGCTAGCGTGATGTTAAATAAGCTGTTCCTCAATAATTTGTGCTTTAAAATAAAAAAGGAATTTTTCATATCCGAGATTAGCGCGTTCAAACCAACAAAAAGACCAACTATTTAGCTTTATTATTAGTATAGATTGAATTATGAATGAGAAAACTGGTCTCTAAATACACACAGCAATGACTGTCAATCTTTATGTAATCATAAGAACCCATAAAAAAGATCATCGCGAGAATGCGTGCTTGACACCCTGTCAGTTTCATACTAACGAAAGTGTTTTTTTGAAATTGATCCTTATTACTACTAGAAATTGTCTTACTATCAGGTATCAGGAACGCATTCGATGCATGAAAATCAGCGCTGTGTTGTGGATCCCCCTATCACAGCATCATGCTGAGTGGAAGTCTTCTTGTCTTGTGCCTTCAGCCTTCTTGTTTTGTGCTCGTGATTATATTTAAATCTATTGTGTTTATTTTTATTGTTCTACTGCAGTCAATTATCTTTTTTTATGCTTATGTTTATGTGACAAATAAACTTATTTTTCTTTCTTTCTCTTGACGGCCGGACTGTAAAGATAGTAAGTTAATGTTATCATTAAGGCTTTTGCAGACCAGCGCGACTTGTCGCGCGACCCGACACGAAAAATACAATTTCCAAGAAAACGTCACGGTATAACAATAACCGGTGTCGCGTCGCGCGACAATTTGCGCTGGTCTGCACAAAGCTTTATTCATAGACCCTTGCACTAAATTATTGCATAATAACTCAATAGCAACGATGCCCTTTAAGCAATGAGATATTTAATGTTACGCTAAAATAAACGATATAAAATCAAAGAAAAAACCTGTACTACCATTAAAATCAGCATTGGAAGTTGCTTGTGTAGGTAGCACCATCGGCACAAATGAGAAACGACATCCATGGGCTATGCTGTACGAAGGAGTACAGCAGGAGTAGTGTTTGTTAGATACGGTACTTTAGATGATTTGAGTGACAAAGGAGCTAGTAAATGCTGTTACCTAAATAGTTACATTTTTTGGATTCCGTACACACAACCAACCCAATGGAACCCTATTACTAAACCTCCACTGTCCGTCCATCTGTCTGTCAGCAGGCTGAACCGAAATAGGTAGACAGTTGAAATTTTCACTGATAGTGTATTTCTATTGCCGCAATAACAACAATTAGATAAAGTTAATAATTAAAGGGGGTCTCATACAAGAAACATGTTTTTTTTCGGCGTTTTTTGCTCAATCTTAATAAGGTACGGAACCCTTTTGGTCAGTTTTGCACCACACATAAGGTTGATCGAGTAAAGCTTTGAACGAATGATGACCAAGGTTAGCCCCAAAAAACCAGCCCCCTAGTTGCGTAACACGCGATCAAACACTATTTGAATGAGTTTGAAGCATATTGCTAATCCATCGCTTTATAATTATGGTCGAAAAATTTGTCTGTTCAACAACGTAGTGTGTGCGATTGTGAAGTTAGCAGATATTCAGTGTTTTCGTAGTTTAGCCTGTTAATAATAATATTTTTTAATAATTTTCTTTATTTACACTTTAAAGTCACAAACGTCGGTGTAGCCCTGGCTCTTGTACTAGAAGTTCCTGTATGACAAGAGCCAGACCTCTCAATTTACAGGGAATATAAGTACAGAATCAATAGACAAAAATTAAATATTTTTTTACAGTTATGGCATGAATTGACAGGAAGGTTTACCAATATACAAGAGAGAGAGAAAAAAAAAAGACAAAGCGTGTTGTCAGTTTTTTTGTACATTTCGTAAGATGATTGATGTATAGGGATAGTTTTAGATTCTGTGCTATCTATTGAGAAACTAGTCTTTCTCAATATCATCACTATCCTTTCAGCTGAATGGCGTCCACTGCTGGACATAGGCCTTCCCCAAGCACCGCCAATTCTACCGGTTCTTTGCTTCCCGCGTCAAGTGGATTCCAGCGGCCTTCACAAGGTCATCGGTCTAATCCAGAAGCAAAGAGCAATCCACAAGCAATTCGTTGTCACCACCAACCCAACTGTTGCACATACCATATCCTACTTTCCCAACTCCTGCCACACCATAACTGCTCGAGTTTTTGCCACATCTACACCAGCTGTCGCCATGTTTATGGTGGCCGCTCCACGTACTGCGCTTTGTTGCTTTTTGCTAGCGTACGGCACAATTGCAAGGACACTGGAACTAAGGACTTGGCTTACCAAATATGTATTGCCCGCATTAAGAAAGGTATAAATATCTGGGCCTGTTCTTGATCGGAACATGTGCATGAGTTTCTTTTTGTTTGGTTTTATGGAGCAAAGGTTTGCGCTAAATTGGATGGGCTTACATTTTGTTGACGGCCATATACTTTATGGCTACATTTTTATTTGACAAAAATTATAATAATTTGAACATGCAGAAAACAAAAATCACAACTATAGGTATATATTATAAATTGCATCATAGATCTTATCCATAACACGCTCAGACTCCAGGATCTGGTGGGAAATCAGTTGATTCACTGCCTTGCTGTAATGACCCCTGAAACGAAACGTCACAGTCTGACATTCCGCAACCGCCAAAAATCAGAGACTACCAACATTTTATCGGTGTCCCCACAGTTCGATACAAACCAATCCAAAACAAAAGCTAAATAAGTAACAAAAAAATCACTTTTAACGAAAATAAAAAGAATATCTACCGCGCCGATTATTGTACCGAGTTAAATTTACGGACGCAGCGACGGGTTTTTTAATCGCATTCGAATTCGCTAAACGATCCCCATTTTTGTAATTGATTTTTTGTTTTTTAGTATACCTCTGTTTGGTTTATGTTGTGTTAAATATTATTGTATTGTATTATTCAATGAAATATAACCTGAAAAAATCCGTGACCCGTTTATAAATTCAGATAGGTACACTCTCTTTTACATGGGACAATAGAATGTATTATAATAACATTCTATATTGTTCGTGTTGTCTTCAATACAATACCTAATTTTGGTTGTCTTTATTATCAGAGTTCTACGTATCACTTTTATTAGATATACTAAAGCCTCTCTATCTATTTAGTACCTACGTTGTCATGACTACATAATCGAACCAATTATTTGGCGTTGCGATAATTTTGTACTTGGAAAAAGACAGAAGGTGTTTTTCATCTCAGATATACTACACTATACTATTAAACGAGTAATATTTGTATTTATATACATTTGTAATCATGTTCTCGAAAACGGCTCTAACGATTTCGATGAAAGTTGCAATATACGGGTTCACGGGGGCAAAATCTTAATCTAGCTAAGTCACATATATCTGGGAAAATTCGTTTTCTCCGTATTTTCATCCGAACAGAGCTCGATCGCCTAGAGTTTAGAACAAGATCCTTAGAATAATATCATGGCAGCATGGAATTAGTAAGTAAGTACTATCATGGCAGCATAGAATTAGTATGAACTCTCCTGTACTATTAAATGAGCATTCTCTATTTTCACCAGAGCAGAGTACAGTCGCCCAGGTACTTCCCAGTTAAATTGCACAGTTATTTCAACTTTTTATTTTTACGAAATAGTGAAAAACGGCTCCGGTCGACCCAGACACCATCACAAACGTCTCACGACTCTCCAGACAGCTGTAACATTTATAATCGCGATTACAATAAACAAGTCCACTTGTATTACTGTTGTTACGTTTCACATAGTGTGGATGCACCTTTATGTGCTGGATTACATTGTAGGTGGGACTTGTGATGATTTTAATTTTCGATTTTTAGTTGTAGACGTTTTTGTACCAATAGATTAAATTATAGATTTTGCAAAATTAGACTCTGGGATTTCTCCTTCAGTACTTATTTATAATTTGTTTAAAATGTATGTAATCGATGTTCTCTGTCTTATCGCCGTAGCTTAAAGATTTATAATGACGTTTCGTCAATAAAATTGTAATCATGGTTTTCCATAGAAAATTCCATAAAGAGGTTTTCTGTTGTACATAATTAGTTGCCAACTCTACAGGGCACTGCACCCGTATTTTATTATAGCATGCTTCCTAAAAACTGACTTTCCCTCCTATTAACAATATAAATAGCGCATTCCCAACTAGAATGGGTGCGCCACATACCTCGCAGTCCTTAAGACAGTGTCGTTAAACAATTACCGTTAGTTTTGGTAACTGCCGGGTGGGGCGCCACTGTTTGTGGATGACCCTTTATTTACGATATTACTTGGTATGTGAATGAACAGTATTATTTCACTGGCTAAGTTTATTCGGCTGTTAAATGTGAGGCCCTCGTGATATTCCTTGGGGAGGAAGTTTCATGGCGTATTATTCACGCTCATTTCTGACGCCTTGTTAGTCGGTGGTGCATGTGGTCCTTTAGGAACCCAAGGGCCTTTTCTTGGAAAATGTTTATAGCAGTGTTTCTATGATTGTTTATTAACTATTACCACCTACGAGGAGCTCGTGGCTAAGTAATAACAGTTAAGCTACTCTTGCCGGGGTTGGTCAGTGGATGGGTGACCATCTTTACATACCGAGACTCTTCCGTGCCTCGGAAAGCACGTTTAAGCCGTTGGTCCCGGCTGTCATTCGTGAATCTTTGACAGTCGTTACGAGTCGTCGTCGAAAGTCTGACACCAGTCCTTACCAAGGGGTATCGTATTACCCAGTTACTGGGTTGTGAAGGTCAGATAGGCAGTCGCTATGTAAAATACTGGTATTCAGCTGCATCTGGTTAGACTGGAAGCCGACCCAACATAGTTGGGAAAAGGCTAAGCAGATTGATTTACTACTACCACCTACATTTATTTTTATTAGTGGGAACCCGATACGAGTACAACAATGTAGGGACAATTTCCACACTCAGAAGCGTCACACAAAAAAACAATTAAACACCACCACCAACAAACAATATTTTTTTTTTAAAGTAATAACTTTTTTGACCTGATTGAAGTTTTAGGGGTATGAGGAACAGGGTGTAAAGTTCACTCATCCACCATAGAAAAGGGAGGATCCTCCAACCAGACGAATTGTTATGTCTGGCGGGCAACTGCCCATGAGTTGATTTCGGATAGTCTTATCTATGTGTTTCGCTCGGTAAACTCTAACTGCGCGATGCAGGAATTGTGTGACGTCATGTCTTTACTACGTAGTTCGTATATAGCGGTATAACCGCTACAAAGTCATGAATAGAGATTATACTTGAAAAATGGAGAAAGAAGTTCGCTTTGAAACAGTTATCGTCACAAGACTGCTCGCTCATAAGCGCGTCATCCTTGTGGATCAAATTGCTTGAAAGACTAAAAGTGTACATAATACACTAGCATCATCACAGCAATGAGCAAGCTATTATTTTAAAGGGTTATTTGTTTTTTTTTAAGTTAAAACTTCTTTAGTTGTGCACTTTTTTTGGGCTGGGTAAAAAATGTTTAAACTTGCGTCAGGACACGTGACCTGATCGAAAATTCGTAAGACAGAGAGTTTTTATTGACAGCGCACTTGTTTTTTTAAGCTATTGCATAGCTTCTATCGCGGGCCTTGAGCGTGGAGACCTAATCCAGAAATTTCGTAACGAAAATACTACCTAAGAAACAGTGTTTTTTTGTATTGAAAATTATGTTAAACTGCTTGACAACAAAGTTCAAATTTACTTAAACGAATGATACGAGAGTGTTGTATTGAAAATTATGTTTAACTGTTTGACAACAAAGTTCAAATTTACTTAGACGAATGATCAGTTAAATTAAAACCTTTTTATTAGTTTGATGTTCCCATTACGTTGTGTCAAGTTTTAAAACTATAAATGTGAATAACAGTTCCTGTCTATGTTATCATTGCTATTTCTATATAATAGATTATGTATTTACATGATTTAAAACCTAACAGACTTAAATAAATAATAATAATATGTACAAGTATTGTTACCGGGTGCCAGCTGTTTTAGAACCCAATGGCTTGGCACGCGACGATGGGAAGAGACCAGACGGAATGACCATAATGCCTTGGAAGGTAGGTAAGCCTTTGGTGTGGGATGCAACGTGTGTCGACATCCTTGCGCCATCCCATCTTCCTAGCACGGCGACTGTGCTGGGGCTGCTGCTGCAGGTGCGCAAAACCTCAAACGGCGCAAATATTCCAATCTTATTGGGAATTATATGTTTGATCCGTTTGGGGTTGAAACACTTGGTCCATGGGGACCGAGTGCACACTTGGTTTTACAAGACATCGCCAAGCGGTTGGTCGACTCTTCACGTGACCAGAGGGCTGGCCTATTCTTCGGCCAAAGAATAAGCATTGCCATACAACGTGGCAATGCTGCCAGCCTTTTGGGCACCTTTCCTGTTGAGAGCGATGCGGACGAATTTTTTGATGCCCTATGCTTGTTCCCGCCCCCCCTCTTTTATACCTATACTTGCTATTTCTTGTATTCGGGTTAATATTTTACAATTGCGTAAGTTGATAAAAAATGCTATGCAATAGCTTCGCCGCGGCAGTCCCCGAGTGTCACACGTCTTTTTTTTTTAATGGATCTTTCGTTCTTGTTCTGACAGCAAGCCACATAAATTCCTGACATTTTCGTTAGATGTCGTTAGTTAGTTTTCACTTCCATCGGCAGTCTCCAAAGACTGCTCCGCCTGTTTTTTTATAAATGCCTTATTAATAAGGGATAAGTCTCACCAAAAAATTACCAAACACACCTTTCAACCTCGGCACTAACTTTAAAATCGATTAAACCTCGTAAACAAAATAAGAGTAACATACATAGACGTTATCGCCAGCATGGTGTCACGCGTACGTCCATTGTCTACCAGTCTATTGTGCGGGCCAGGCGAGACGTGGTGTCTGCACTTGTATGCAGGTAGGAATGCAGCCCGAGCGTAAGCGCCCTTTATGAGTACGGAACGTGATTTGGTAAAATGTAATCTTGGAATTAAAGCGGGATAATTGTTGGGTAGTTTTTGAGGGATGTTAAATTAGATAAAATACAAGCTGGCACGCCCTATGGAATTTCTCATCGATTAAAATTATGAACTACCATGCAACTTTCGTCCTCCATTGAATCCGCTCTAGGGGCTGAATTTACAAATATCACTTCTTAGTGCTCATTTGCCTTTTATATGGAACTCTTGGGCAAAATTTAATGTTTCTAAATCGCACGACAACTCGTGCGTCTAATCTCAACACGTCTATAGTTTTAAACGGTTTTATTTAGTTTGTCCTGTTATTGGTTATTTTTATATTAATTATAAAAATAACCTGACTTGTATTTTATTTATTTTACCTTTATTTTTGAGTTCAATAAACGTATCGGTATCGGTGTCGGTATCGCCGATATTTTTATAAGAGCATCGGTATCGGCAAAAAGGCGTGTCGAGGCATCCTATTAGAAAGTTCATGTTCCCTGTTTTGAGAAAAAATATTTGGAAATTGAAGAATGTATTTATATCATCATCATGAGTATATGACCAATCGATAGAAATAAAGAGCGAACGAAGGTTTTACAAAACTACAAAACGTAAAGTATTATAGAATAGATTTAATAATGATGTAGGAAAATAGTAGAAACGAATCCCATTGTTCAGTTTAAAGAAAAATGCGAAAAGTGGAAATGACATGCATTCATAATGTCGAGTAAAAGTCAGCATAAAAGTTCCGAGGTAAAATTCGACGAAATAAAATAACTACTTGGAATTAATAAAGCTTCGGACGGTGAGGTAAAATCGGAGCTGCTCTATGTATCGGAAAAATTATGTAGTAATATTGAAACAAGAGTATTTCTTGGACAAAAGGATGCCACTCTTTGTCACAATTCAGTTCCATATTTCCATATGAAAATGAAAAGAATTTCATATCGTTTTACTGAAATAATAAGATTACAGAGAATCGTTTGATTAATGTGAGGAATATTCTTGAATCAGCTGTATTTTTTTACCGACTTCTAAAAGGAGGAGTTTCTCAATACGACTGTAGGTATGTTGTTTTTTTTTTGTATATTTGTTACGTGATTACTCCGCCAATTTATGCATTGATTTTGATGATTTTTTTTTGTTTGAAAGGTCCCATAGTGTGGCCCCCTGTGGTCCCATATCCATTTTATTAAGTTTGGGTAGTTTTTGAGTTAGCTTCAATAATACGTATTTTTCCCACTAAGGCTATGTGGATCATAAGAAGATAAGTTCCTCAATCTTCCTAGCCTTTTTTCCAAAACTATCTTGGGGTCGGCTTCCAGTCTAACCGGATGCAGCTGAATACCAATATTTTACATGGAGCGACTGCCTATCTGACCTCCACAACCCAGTAACTGGGTAATACGATACCCCTTGGTAGACTGGTTGGCAGGCTTTCGGGCTTCTGACGACTCGTAACAACTGTCAAAGATCCACGAATGACAGCCGGGACCAACGGCTTAACGTGCTTTTCGAGGCACGGAGGAGTCTCGGTATGTGAAGATGGTCACCCATCCACTGACCAACCCCGGCAAGCGTAGCTTAACCTGATGGATCGACCCGTGCGGCTTGTTATTACTTAGCCACGAGCTCCTCATGAAGATAAGTTCCTGTCACTGTTATTTACATAGCTAGTAGTGGTATTCGAATTTGTGTGGGGTAGGAACCATAACTAAAAAGTGAAAAATAAACACATTTTACCAAAAAAAAAACAACCGACTTCCATAAAAGATATAGTCAAATATAACTTTTAATTTCGGAAGTCGGTGGCAAAAAACGAAATTCAAAACCAAAGACACTGAATTCCGAAATTAAAGTTATTTTTGACTTTGCAGTGTCTTTTTTGGAACTCGGTTGTTTTATTTTTTTGTAATATTTAATCAGCTGCTTACTTGTAGATTGGAAGTTGACCTCAACATAGCTGGGAAAAGGCTAGTAGATGATGATGATTTAGTTCCAATTTACCTCATCTGTTTTTAATCATTGAGTTAAATAACAGACAGTTATAGTATTATTACAAAACGAGTTAGTAGTTCAAGCCCAAATCTTCGAGCTGGATAATGTATTCTGAACTTTATTCCGACAAGTGTCAAGTTCTTAATTCAAAATTGACAGCTTCGACTCGAGCTTAACGTCAGTTTCGTAAGCAGAACTTTCAATTTTAAACCACACAAAGATAACCTTGTTTTGTAATACGGCCGTTAATGTTGATAATAAAATATCAAAATTCATCCAGTTTTTTAACACTAATTATTTTTCGGGTTTCATGCATTCTTTTCCCCATATTATCACTATAAATTCATTCTGAGTCTATTACTCTGATTTTGAGAATGGTACCTTAGTTATATAGACAGATGCATTTATGTATAGTTACTTCGTTTACCGAACCAACCAATCACCGTACATCTCCCAAACACCAATCACATTGATGAATGATACGAGATAATCACTGATGGCTACACGGATGATAGATAAGCAAGATAACGATCCGGCCAGCAATTTTCTATGTATCATTTGTATGTGTCCGCAATAGACGCATCACACCGTGGTGGCGGTCTACAGAGATGTTTGTGCCTATGAAGTGTGCAATTGAAGATTTACATCAATATGTTGGCGAGTAAAATTCAATATTGCTGATCAGGATATCTAAGGCCTTTTTTTATAGAAATTAACTATGGCGGTTTGTCATGTTATTCAGATCACTTTGAATAAAACTTATTACAAAAAAGAAACAAGCGACTTCCAAAAAACACACTACAAAGTCAAAAATAATTATAATTTTGGAAGTCGGTATCTTTGGTTTTGATTTTCATTTTTTGCCACCGACTTTCGAAATTATATTATTTTTGACTTTGTAGTATCTTGTTTGGAAGTCGTTTGATTTTTTTTTTTGTAAAAAACTTTTATTTTTCACTTTTTGGTTATGGTACCTACCCCACACAAATTTGAATATCACTACCAGCCACCATGTAAATAACAGTGACAGGAACTTATCAACATGTCATCCACATAGGCAAAGTGGGAAAAATACGTATTATTGAAGCTAACTCAAAAACTACTCAAGCAAAGTTAATAAAATTTCTATTGTACCATTTCTGAAGTATGACCTACCAAACAAAACAAAAACGTCAAAATCAATGCATAATTGGCCGAGTAATCGCATAACAAACATTCAAAAAAAACCTCCTCTTTTTTTAAATCGGTTAAAAAGTATTCAATACGGTTCCGGTAATGGCCTAAAGTAAAATACAATAGACGATGACATGTATATTATTAACTTAATCCGATTGACTTGTTGTGAACTCGGACACGAAGTGTTGCCACGACAAGCAACAAGCAACAAGTCAATCGTCATCCTGAGGATGCCTCGTTGAGAGGCGAAACACGTGTCGATTTCTTACAGGGTTCTCCAATACTCTTTAAGAACAGTTAAGCGGATTAAGTTACTAAATATACATCGTCTATTGTATTTTATAATGGATTTCCGCAAAGTCACGCCTGAGTCAATTAACTATGGCCAAAAGTATTCTGTTTTGGAAAATCATGTAGCGTATCAGAAAATTTTACTTGATATTGCAGATAATCAGAAAGATATCAACTTGCTTGAATAATAAAAAATAGAAAAAATAGTAGAAATCCATTAAAAAAACTGATTTCCGTAGTAACTATATCAATAAAACCTGAGCATCACCGATGACCACGAAACCTGGCACTATCACGACCTAAGTAATGATATCTTAACTACCAATGTTTTATTATCTATTACGTGGAGCTCATCTCCAAAGGTCGCGGGTCGCACAGCCTCACGTTATCAAGTCTGTCGATAAGCTGGCGACAAGAACAACACATTTTATTAAAGTGAATTGTCACTTTCAAGATAAGATTATAGTCATGGAATAGTTAACCCGTTGTATGCCGCATGTGGGACCTTTTTACTAAGATTTAGTAGTCCCGTATGATAAAATTATCAATTTAAATGATGGAGAGAATATTACGCAGAGAATAAATTCACCTAGTTAAATATCAATATTTTTTAAAGGATCGGACCTATTTAAAAAAAAGCTCATTTTTAACTGCCTCGTTGGTCTAGTCGCCGCAAATGCTACTGCTGAGCCCTGGTCCTGGGTTCGTTTCCCGGGTCGGGCAAGTTTTATTGGGTTTTTCCATCTGGAATTTCTCAGTAGCAGCTTGAGTCTGAATTTATGCCCAGTTGATGGCAATAGGTATCTTTCTAGGTAGGTATATTTCTACATTGTTCTCACATGTATAATTTGAACATGAATAATGTAACCAATATTTTGTAACAATATTCTGATTTAAAAGAGTGTCCGTGGAGTTTCTTGCCCATTCTTCTCCATAGGAACCTACTACGCTTTGGAATGGGCAACTAGCTTCGTCTTTCAGACTGACCGACCCTTTGACAATTCAAAAGTACCTGTAATTGGTTTATTTGAAATATATAAATGCTTTGAGTTTTTGAGTTTGAGTTTACGCTTGCCGCCTATTACATGGGACTCAAACACAACTGGCGAAATACTACAACTATAGGTACACCTCTACCTAAGCCTTCGGGGAATACAGGCATGATGTTATATGTTATGTTAATGATTAGGTTTAAGTTCACACTTCACAGCTATCTACTCTATATTAGAAGCTTTTCTCATAACTGAGAGTAAAGCTTTTGAAGCAAACCTAAGCCTTACTTGTACCTTTTCTAGAAATCTATTTGCAAAAATAGGTTATTATGTTCAGACATCTGTCGCCAACCTAAGCTGTATAAGTGTACACGTGTAGAATAAAAATAAGTCCTATTAACAGGTACATAAATGTTACTTGACATCACGCGTGCTTGTATTCCCTAGAAGGGTAGAGTAGTAATTATGACTTCTCAGTCTACCGCTACGTAGAATCACATTTTACTAGAAAGGTTTAAGTCCTATGTAAAAAGGGGTCACCCCATTATTATTAACCGGGTATAGAGACGGGCTGATAAAGAAAAGTTCCGGAATGGGAAAATCTTCTAAAGTATGTTTGCCCGAACTTAAGGATTGTACCCAGTATTCCATCTATAAGTCATACTTGCGACCACTAGACCACTGAGGCAGTCGAGATCATTATCTATATCTCGCAGATGTATTGCTTAATTAGCTGTTTTACATAATCGCTAGCTGTTTTACAAAACTGCTCCGTTATGTAAAACAGCTGAATAATGTTCAGCTGGATTGCCAATGCGTTACGTTTAACAAAACTGCTACCCACGTTTAGACTTTAGACGTAAAGCAGAATGGCTTATCTGCAGTCACAATAAGCCCTGGGCGATGGGGCTTCTACCGCCAAATCGATTGCAGAGACTAAACTAGGGCGCCCTGTGGTTTAGGTTTAAACTGTGACTACTTGCAATTTGGTCGCAGTTACTTGGTTATTTAGTAGTTTAAAGACTGACTGTCCACACACTGACAGTGAAAACAGTGATTTGAAATCACTGTTTTCACTGTGTGATCATTTTCACTCATATTACTCGTTTTATGTATTGCTGTTTCGGACGTCATTATTGTTGTTATGACACAAAGAGCCCCTAGCGATCCAATTTAGAACTAAAATCTACACCGTCTCATTTCACGCTGTTTTACATCACCACATATCGAAGACCCGCTGCATTGATAAATCCAAAACGTTTTTGCAATTCTGCGCTTTACAATTCAGTAATTATGGAAAATCTCTAAACGTCGTGCAGCTGTTTTACATAACGAACTAAAACAGCTAGGGGTTATGTAAAAACTTTTAATAAAAAAAAAACAACCGACTTCCAAAAAAAACACTACAAAGTGAAAAATAATTTTAATTTCGGAAGTCGGTGTCTTTGGTTTTGAATTTTCGTTTTTTTGCCACCGACTTCCGAAATTAAAATTATTTTTCACTTTGTAGTGTTTTTTTTGGAAGTCGGTTGTTTTTTTTTTATTAAAAGTTTTTATTTTTCACTTTTTAGTTTTGGTACCTACCTACCCCACACAAGTTCGAATAACACTACCAGCGACACAATTAACAGTGACAGGAAGTTATCATCTTATCATCCTTAAAATGAATTAAGTCCGAACACAAGGTAGCTACTGTAAAACGTTGAGGAGTTCCCTTGACTGTCCTTCGTCTTCATCATCAAACCCCTAATGACAGTCACAACTCACAACCCATCTAAGTGTAAAGTTCTCATCAATACAAATTAATCAAGCCCAAACACCAGGTAATTGCTGTAAATCGTTGAGGAGTTCCCTCAACTGTCTTTCGGCTCCATCACCAGATCGACTCCAGACCTTCATTAAATAGTAGTGCTTTAAAATACTTAATGAAAAAAAATTACAAAGGCACTAGTCGCCACTACGATTTTGAAGGTTCCCCTCGATTTGTCTGGGATGCCATCAACAGATCCTGGTTTCCTTATAATTTTTTTTGAGGATTTCCCGCAAGTCGTCATGAATTTCATCATCAGAACTGAATTTTGATCAAAATAGGACCAATCTGAAAGTATACCTTTCAGATAAGAAAATAATTTTCTAAATCGGTTCATAAATGACGCCACCCGTGAAATACTTATAATTATGAAGTTCTGGTGGCCATTTGTGGACTTCTTCATCAGTTCCACTTCACCAAATGATACTTTCTGAATGCAAATGCTTAACTGGTTGCTGAAAATACCGAAATCGCTATGTGTATGCCTATAATATTTGAGGAGTTCCCTCAATTTGTCATGGATTCCATCATCAGAACTAAATTTTGATAAAAATGGGACCAATCGGGAAGTATATCCTTTCAAATAAAAAAAGAATTTTCCAAATCGGTTCATAAATGACGGAGATATGAGGTAACACACATTAAAAAAAAAAAAAAAAAAACATACAACCGAATTGAGAACCTCCTCCTTTTGGGGAAGTCGGTTAAAAACAGCGGATTCGATAATCCATCTGCGACCAATACTTAGTATAAAATAAAGTCTCTTTTCGTGTCTGTTTGTGACCGCGTATTTTTCTAAACTGCACAATTTTGTAGATTTGATGTGATTTTCACCATGAATGAATAGATGATTTATTTGTATATAAATTCATTAACATTTAACTTAGAAATAGCAAAGGTATCTCGGTGTTTTTAAATGTCACTGCATCAGTACATTGCGCACGTGTGAAGCAGGGTCGGGTCGCTGGTTTCAACATGATACGAAGTGCCTGTATCCTACCCATTTGGAAGTGATGATATTATTATCGGTGAAGCACGATTGAATAATATCTTAACAGCTTCATCTTTATCTCGACAAGGAACATAATTATTTTGAATAGGAATTGATAGTAAATCGTGTACTGTCGACCCTTTAACCAATTTTTAGGGATCCGTACCTCAAAAGGAAAAAATGGAACCCATATAGGATCACTCGTGTGTCTGTCTGTCTGCCTGCCCGTCTGTCACAGCTAGCAATTTGCTCCGAATCGAATGGACCGAAAGTTACACATAATGTATTTCTGTGACCCCAACATGGACGCATAATGTAAATAAATTAATTTTGAATATGAGGATCACTTTCCTCCTTTATCTCCGAAACTACTGAGCCTAACATTAAAATAAAAATACAGAGAATGAAGAAGATGCATTACTCATAGACTACAGGAAAACCTATAAGAAGTCTTAAAATAACATGGTCAATCTCTCAATATTGTCCGTACAAAATAATATTTGCAGTTGTAATCTATGGGAGAACATATTTTTCTACTACAATGTTAAGTTTGTTCTTGGGATAAACTCACCACAACCACAGAAGCCTTCATTGTACGTGGTCCGACACGCACTTCCCCGGTTTTGTCTGATCGATGACTTCTAATATCTTTTTGCAAATATATTAGGTTTGTTGTACCTACAAATTATACACTTTTTCCAGTTTGTATTAGATTTTTCCGTAGACTAAAATATTGAGCTTACGTAGAAAGAGTGTGTGTGTCACATTTGCCTTCAGTTAGTTTACAAAGGAAGCAACGAGTAGGAATCATTTCGTTCAAAACTTAGTTTAGTTGCTGCGCGTTCCGTAAACAACCCAAGTTTATAATTACACTGAGGCTTGCTTACTCACAGATGACAGAATGAAAACAAACCTCTAATGATTCAACATGGCGTATAATTTAATCCACACGACACTTAACGCCTCGACTCATTACATGCAACATTCAACTTTCTTTGACTCCTTATTACAAAACGAACGTCTTTCTAAACAACCACACAACTTAAGGCCTTACAAAACAAGGCTTAGAATTCAAAATTGTGGAGACAAAAATGCGAGAGATACGTTGTTTGGATTTTGATATAAACAGTAGCGTCATCTGTCGAGATCAATAAACGTTTCAATTTGAATGTTCTTTTTATAAATTTAGATGACGATGGAGTTATGTGACGTGCGCGCGCGACGCTCACTTAAAAACTTGTTTGGGCTTGATTGGTGAAGAAAAATTACGTTTGATTTTATTGGATTTTTGGGATTTCGTTAACATATTTGATTTAAAGGGCTTAATCGCTTGCTACACGGTCGCTAACCGTGTCCCCGACAGAGGTTACCTTGGTTGGTGACAGGCAAAGTTGTTTCAACATTTGGTCGTAAACCATCATCTACACGGTTGTAAACCACCAAGGTCACCTCTGTCGGGACGCTGCTGACGACCGTGTAGGAGGCATTATAAAGTACATTTTAAAATCCAATGATTTATATTTTATTTGTAGCAATTAGATCATCAAACCCTTCGGAAAAAAACAGGTATTATCACGTGATAACGTTATGTTATGTTAGATACTCAAAGGAATTCACAGATGAACAGAGCTAACAGTGAGCCGCGAACTCTTCGCCTACCAAAACACATCCTAACAGGGCTCTATAACAAAATTATCACTTTAGTTTCAGGACTCAGTAACGTGTAGCACGCCAAGTAAGAATCGTGATAAAGCCTTTAATGTTGCTAACCTCATTTTCTTGGCCGTCAAGTGCCATTAAAAGTTTAAGCTTCAGCCTAGGATAGTCTGGAGACCTTACTCGCCTTTATGACTGGATTTAGTACGCTAATAAATAAGTGTGGCCATATTACAGATAGTGTTTGTGAAACAAACTTTCTAAATTGTTTGCTAGTTGAGGATTGAAGATTATAAGGATGGATTGGTTATTTTCTGTAAGTTGTTGACATTGTTCGTAATTAACTTCGTTTTGATCTGGTTATATGTGATGGAGGTACGTCTTTAACTACCGTAGGCGTACTGTGGGTACTGTTTGATAATGCGCAATAGAAATAAAGAAAATTATTCAAAAACAAAAAACCCGACTGCAAAAACACATAACTGAAAAGAGAAAAACAAGCATTATAATCTATAGAATTTTGGTATCGCAGGCGGGGACAATAATAATATAACAATAATAACCGGAAATATGGTGTACCTAACTTTTGTTTGTCCCCGCCTGCGATACCAAAATTCTATAGATTAT
Source organism: Conistra vaccinii (assembly GCA_948150665.1). Lineage (NCBI taxonomy): Eukaryota > Metazoa > Arthropoda > Insecta > Lepidoptera > Noctuidae > Conistra > Conistra vaccinii. The sequence goes on from OX411324.1 coordinate 5,710,677, forward strand.
AATTCTTGTTTTTCTCTTTTCAGTTATGTGTTTTTGCAGTCGGGTTTTTTGTTTTTGAATAATTTTCTTTATTTCAAGTTTTTTAGTTTTATTAATATATACCAGCTTTTATTTGATACCAATATTGTTGACATTTATTTAATAAAAAACCTTCTGCTCCCTTTTTTTTGTACTTGCAGATGCAATACATAAATATTATATAGCCTATGGCACTTCTACGATTAAGACGAATCTAGTGGTAGCCACACACGTTACGATTTGCTTGCGCAAACTTAGGCTTGCGCAAATTTGCTTGACGTCGGTATTGACCACACACGTTACGATTTGCTTGCGCAAATTTGCTTGACGCCGGTATTGACCACACACGGCTCAAATTTGCTTGTGATATCATTTCTGTTTAGAGACCGTCCAGGTGTGTTACGCGGTAATGGCATCAATTGATGACGTTTTGGCAATAGTTGGAGGAGGCGGAGCGCGCGAGGGAGAGACAAATGTTGCGACCTCGCGCCCCTAGCCGCCGCCGTAGGAGACGCCCTGGGCGTCGGGAATCGCGAGCCGATTTCCGGCCACCGTAGGCGCGGGCTTGCGGACGGAGAGCAATGGGTAGCTCGATTGTTGATAAAAAAAAACATGAGGGGCAGTCTTTGGGGACTGCCGATGGAAGTGAAAACAGTATCCTATAATATTATGTTAATCCAGTTAATAAACTATATATCTGCCTCATCCAAATCCTATTAGTAGCATAACATAATGATTGAATACTATCGTGAATTCATGCATGCCTAGTACTTTTTGTTAGGTTTCTGCTCAGATATTGTGCACAACGTCTAATGATTGAATACTATCTTGAATTCATGCAAGACTAGTACTTTTTGTTAGGTTACTAACAAATTCTACTCTCCCTCCGTCTTACGAATTTTCGATCAGGTTACGTGTCCTGACGCAAGTTTAAAATTTTTTACCCATCCCAAAAAAAGTGCACAACGCCGCCAAAGAAGTTTTTGCTTCAAAAAACTACTGAAATTGGAACACATGCCCCACACCGCAAACTCAAATTTGCACAAGCTTGGAATCGAAAATTGAAAATCACACAAGCCTAGAAATTTGCGCAAACCTCCCACACACGTAACGATTTGCTTGCGCAAGCCTAAGTTTGCGCAAGCAAATCGTTACGTGTGTGGTCACCAAAAAATCGCTACAAAAAAAAATATACGTAGGTACAGTAAACCGAACCATGTGCGCCGCGACACGACTGATTTCAATGAATTTCTATGAAGTACCTTCCGATGCTAGCGACACGTCGACACGTCGGCACGTCGCCTTCTTAAAAATACATAGAAACCAGTCCTGTCGCGGCGACACGTCGCCTGCAGTTGCCGCCTGTGATCAACTACGGAATTGTACCCGGCGCACGCCAGTAAAGCTCCCAATCGACAAGATTTTTTCCGACACCTTCAATCGTCTTCATCGTCATATTTCAGCCAATAAAACTTCCTCATGAATCACTCCGTCCATAGGTGAAAACCGTATGAAAATCCGTTCGGTAGGTTAAAGAAATCTACTGAAATTTGAACACATGCCCCACACACGCTCAAGCAAATTTGCGCAAACTCAAATTTGCACAAGCTTGGAATCGAAAATTTAAAATCACACAAGCCTAGAAATTTGCGCAAATTTCTTCCCACACACGTAACGATTTGCTTGCGCAAGCCTAAATTTGCGCAAGCAAATCGTAACGTGTGTGGCTACAACGACACCTCCTATGTTAAAATCCATCAAACCGTTTAGGCTACAGAGCGTGCCAAAGAAATAGACATACATACATACATACATACATACTCTCGAAAAACATTACCCTCCTTCTGGGGCAGTCGGGTAAAAACCGTTTGTAGTTCAGATCAAATTATAATTTACGGTCTAATGAACCACACTAGTAATTCACACACTGTAGGTGCACGACCACGACACAACAATTGCGACAATTCTAATCGTATTCACTGCTTGACTGCCACCGACAAACTCTACTTAACTTTGGTCAAACGTTATGTTGGCGCCCCAATTAGTCAAATGAGTGACGTATTTCCGATATATAGATAATGGCGAAGATTTGATAGTAGAAAATAAACTGACAAGCTGTTAGTCTGATAAGCACCAGCCAAACCTATATTAGTTTTCAAGTGTTTTCAAAGTACAGCGTCTAGAGCTGGGCCTACCACGGAGAAAGCACAGCTGAAAACATATTACGTTAATATGATACAGACCATTATTGTTTATTTTTCTTTATTTGTTTTATAGATTGAGTGTATTTGTAATATGTGTGCCACGTCAACATATTTTTTTTTCGTTTTGGTTTGTCTTTATTTCATTATTGCAATGAAGAAACTATCCAATAAAATCTAAAAGTAGGTATAACTTCATTCTAAAATAAAAAGAACTCTTTAATATATATGTTTTTTGTAATTTTTTTTTGTTAGTGTTCTTGCAGTCTTTCCTTGTGAAAATTCAGCATAATGTTAGAAATTTATTAATTGTCTTGAAGGGCAGTCAGTCCAGCGACTTGCGCCCTTTTTACGAGTATATTAATCTCTAGGGGAATTTCGTTTTAGCCTTTTGAAATAGGAATTATTATTCATTAAGTGCGTAACCAGTAAGTTTGGTTGATTGTCTAGTCTGTACATGATCCAATAAAAGTTCCTCAAAAGGCACCTCTGCAAGTTTCAACTATCCCAAACAACAGATGACTCCAGCATTATTTCTTCCAAAATCCTCGGTCGGCCAAACAAATAACCAAATCGGCTCCAAGTGCGATAGTTCAATGCGGAACGTTTTATCACGCGGTGGGTAGTAGGAAACAAATTGAGATCCCCTGATATGTGTGCGTTACATAAATCTTCGCTGTTCGCGGGAATCCTTCGAATTATCTTGTTTTTGTTTTATTTACGGTATTGCGTAAATATTGTGTTCTTTTGGTTGGCTTACTGTTATTTATATAGGATGACTTAGTTTTTATAAAATTTCTCGTCGGCTTGAACATTTGGTACAATATAAACAACTAGTTGCGCCCCGCGGTTTCACCCGCAGAAGTCTCGATACCGAGGTATATCGGGATAAAAGGTATTCTATGTCCTAATCCAGGTCACGGTTTACTCATGTGCCAATTTTCATCTAAATCTATTGAGCCGTTTTAGCGTGAAAGCGAAACTAACAATCTCAGTTTCGCATTTAAAATATTAGTTAGGATTAATAAAATATCTGAGGGCATGGTAGTGCCCCCGCCAAGACGAACCAATAACAAAAATCATACTACCTACCTTTTGTCGAAGCGTTGCGTCGTATTTTCAAAACCTCAAAACTACGGCCCTGAAAAAACTAGAGCTCAAATTCTCAGTGTAAGATGTAATTAGCAAACTTATAAAACACACAAAGTTTCATTTATCTGGCTTTTATACTTTGGATTTCATTCATACAGTAAATACGTCACCTTCGCCACTGATTCACTCATTCACTTACTCATTAAAACATCTTGGGTACTTCCCGAAGTCCTAGAAAGCTGTTGGTATGCAGGCTAATCTATCTATATAAATAAAAATGAATTGTTGTTCGTTAGTCTGATTAAAACTCGAGAACGGCTGTGCCGATCGAGCTGATTTTGGTTTTAAAATGTTTGTCGTAGTCCAGGGAAGGTTTAAACGTTGAGAAAATATGGAAAAGCTGCGAGGTAGGTAGGGTAGGTAGCCGTCGATAAGTACTTAGTGCTACCCGTGCGAAGCCGGGACGGGCAGCTAGTTAGAAATATATTGGGAAGCAAGTCTGTATATAAAAACCCTAGAAAAAGAAATGAAATCCAACTAAAAACATTATTTTTATGTAATGTTTATACAAATCTTACATCTTAGTCAAAATTTATGACTTGGCCTTTTCGCCTAGGCCTTGTAGTGTTAGAGGCTTGGCCCACAGTGAAAGCCCTATGTGTATCTTGGCAACCTACTCAAAAGTTTTTAGTGGGTTATTTTTACCCGATTCCCTAGAAAGAAGGATTTATTGTGAAAACTAACGCAGCACCTTTAAATATTTACAAACGTAGTCTGTGCTATGAACAATTGTTAAAACATTAACAATATTCGTGTACAGTTACGACTACAAGCACTACGTAAACAATTACGAGCACTACGTAAACATTAAAAACAAAAATAAGTGCATACTAGCGCCACGTAAAACGGCGTGGTGCAGAAACAAAAGTTTGTTTTACGCCACTAGCCGATAGATGTCACTACGTATCGGTTGCTACGATAGCTCTCTTGAACGGGAAAACAGAATAAAATGTTTACGTTAACGGAGCTGTATTAATTCTTAAACGATTTTATTTAGTGTTTTCCTTATCTTGAAACGTTATCCATTCTTAAATTGATCCTTAACACAGAGTATTAATACTGTTGGTAAGTACGAGTGTGTAGAAAATTGGGCCGAAACCAATTAGCTATCAGATTAGAAGCTGCAAGCATAAAAGGCCTAAAATACAGGTGTCCTCATGCAATGCTACCCAAATTGCTAGTTACGGTGACACTCAAAACTGAAGTTAAAAGGAGTCGTTAGTAGATACTTTAACTGTACTTTAACAGCTTAAAACTTTAAGATAAGAGTAATGAACTAAAGATTTGGTAACTTTTTAAACCTCAAGTTTTTCCAGAGTTATCTGATGGTTTTTTACAAGTTTTAACTGAAGTTTAAACGAACTAATGAATTATTCTATTGTAATTACAGTCAATTGATGTAAAAACGTCTTTTCATAAATTAAAGGTATGAATCTTTTTTCTTAAATGTGTTACGATTGATTGACTGTTAAACCATCTAGCTAGAGAATATCAGTCTTATTTATAAACGCCTCTTAAATTTTAATCAATTACTAAGCAATTGATTAGCAAAATTCTCATTCATAAACGCTATTTAGCGCTAAGAGGTCGCTAGGCAATTGATTAGTAGCTGTCAAAATTAAACACCACCGGTCCACTGCTAAGAGGATGTTAAGAGGCAAGATGACGGATTTTATTTGAATCAGCTGATCGATTCAATGGGATTATTGTGTGCTTCGAGGTTATTTTGTTCCTAATATCGAGTTGTGCCTTAGTAAATATGGATTTCGACAATCTTTTACGGGAATTCAGAATGATCTACTTACAAGAATTAAATAATTTTGAAATACCGGCGCGAAGTAGACGGAGAAAGACTTAAAACGCTACGAGTCTAATGATTACCTATTTGATAATATTCCTCTTTCGAAGTACATGATACAAGGATTTATAGGGAAAGCTCAATCAGGAGGAGGCTCAGTAGGTGCTCAGGTGGTGGTTTGAGGAGAATGAGCTCGTGAGGCTCATCGGAGATAGTGATTGTGAACCAATGTGTTTTCCCATGTGCCCCTCATCTTATGGCGCTAGCTCTAAGGCCCATAACTAAAGAAAAGCCACGTTGTGGCAGTCGCACATAAATAAGAAGAGAATTTTATAGAAAACAATTTATTTTGATACATAATAAAGCTACATTTTTGTTATGAATTCATTATTTTTGATTTCCAATATTCTTTCTCAAAAGACATGGGTGCCTTTCTTTTCTCATGCCGCTCGTAGTCCTCATCTTTACACGTAGCATGGTCCTCCCTCATCTTTACGAGGTTGAATAGTATTGTGCTAGGCGCTAGTGGGTTTCATAGCAGCAGTTAAACTTGAACCTGTAAATAAGTATAAGAACTGTTTTAAAAGATACTGAAACCCTGGTGCAAAAGCAATAGGAAGAAATATAAAGCAGACACAAGTATCTGCAAACATTTCTAAAACAGTGTAATCGTATTATCAAGCATATAGGACATGAAAATACATATCTTCTGCTTTAACATTTATTTGGTCAGACTACATTGGTTTAAGTAAGTAGATATAAATTCAGAGATAAATACCTTTTCCTGTTTACTCCAATTTATTGGAGCTTATTATTTTCATTGCTAACATCGCAAACACAATGAAATAAACTTAATTAAATGATTTTATTCTAATTCGTAAATAATTGTTGACTTTTGTCTGTCAAAGTCACGACAGATACAAAAATCGTGGTGTTGACAACTTTATTCTTAAAATTCTGTTTTTTAGTCGACTAATTTGATTATAACCTGTGCCGAAGGCATAATTTCACCTCTATTCCGTTTCGCAACTAATCACTTGCTAATTAGCGTTTATAAATAAAGAAAATTTAAGCATTCATTAAGAGCTAACCAATTGCTTAGCTAAGCAGTCGCTAATCAGTGATTAGCGAGATTTTTATAAATAAGGCTGCAAAAGTTTAAAATGGTAGGTTTCGACTAGATTTTACTGAAAAAAACCGGCCAAGAGCATGTTGGACAACGCGCAATGAACAATTCCGTAAATGGAATGAATTTATCCCAAGAACAAACATTACATTGTAGTTGAAAAACATGTTCTTCCAGACATTCCAACACCAAAACATGTAAGTTTGTACGCAAAATATTGGGAAATTTACCATGTTATTTTTAAGACCATAAACTTCTTATAGGTTTTCAATAATCTAAATAAAAAAAATTTTTTCATTCGGCGATACGAAATCCTAAAAAATAACGAGGTCTTTAAAAATAGGAAACATTTCGATCCATGGTTATAAAAGGAGCCACAACAGCTACACAAATAACACCAGGCTGTAGACGAAAGGACTAGGAATTATCTACCTCCCACTATTTAATCATCGCCCATAGTCAGTAATTAATTGTCTAATATGGAAAATATATCTTCCGCAGTCTTACCTAATTTTTTTAAATAATTTCTAGGTTTTAGTTCCTAGACTACTAGTTCGGAAGACTATTATTATAGGTCTAATTAATCAAAATCTTAAATGGCAATTAGATGTTATTTCAACGTCGAAATATTTGTTAGGGTAGCGAAATAGGGCACTCATCGCTTACGTTGCACTTAGGGCTGGCCACAAGTTATCAGCGGAACCGAATATCGGCGGAAACGAAAAACTGGATCTTACTGAGAAAAATCAGCCAAGTGCGTGTCAGGCCACACACGCATATTGTATGCAGCGGTGCAAAGAATACACGTTCTTTCCAATTTTCATTGATATAGTGGAAATAGTCTGTGTACTGACATCCGGACGGACGGACAGATGGACTCACGGATATACAAATGGACAAAAATTCAAAATTGAAAAGTCATTTATTCAAACTAGACTGTGAATCAGCACTTTTCGAACGTCAAAATTACATAAGACAGACAAACTGACAAAAGACATTGGACAAGAAGAAATTATAAGGGTTCCGTTTTTGCCATTTGGCTACGGAACCCAAAAATAACGAAATATAATAAAATGATAGGTTTTCGACTACTAACATTTTCTGCATATTATACCTAGTGTGAATTGTAGGAATACAAAACTGCTACATGCTCAAGAGATTAGTAAGTAATTAGGACCATTTTCACAAGGCAAAAAAACGAATTAACTAGTTTGTGACTAGTTGCGTCGTCTTTGTCGTCGTGACAGTCTGCTCATTGGTGTTTTGAGTTTGTAACATTTGAGTAGCCTCGTGAAAGACAACCCTTATTGTGTAATTGCATTGTAGTATACCAACTATCAATTTTGTGGCCATTTAAACTCGGTCGGTTTATGGAAAAGACCAGGGGAAGAAAACGTGTGCAGTCGAGGGAGCCCCGTCAGTAACGTGTCACATCTCAAGTATAATAAAATAAAAAAAACGTAGCCACCATCTTGGATTTACATATTGACCTCACTATCGACTTTAGTATCCTCGAAAACTATGAAAACGATACTCATAATTAAAATTTTGATCATTTTCGCAACTGCCATCTTGGATTTACATTTTGACCTCACGATCCACCTTATCACCCTCAAACACGACAACGGTAAAAACGACATCATGACAACTTCGTTCCAATAAGGCATGGCGACCAAAACTATGAACAGAACTTATGCTCCAAATTCAGACTTATTAATTTTGTCTGATATAATAATCGTCTTTCAACGGAGTATTATAAACACAATATGGATACTTCACGATCTTCAAAATCACTTAGGACTAGGAGCAACCCCCACCGCTTAACGCTCGTAACTTAATCCTGGGCCCCAAAAACCTGATTCTGGCCGTGTGCCACGAAGGCAGGTTATTAACACTACGTGAACACTTGGCACATGCCGGGTGACAAATGAAGCCGACATTATGAACGAACCGCTCATATTTTCAACTAATATTGTGCACCCGAGATGGTGGTTGAACGAAAAATTTAATACTATTTTGTGGTATTTTGAGTCAGTTTTAATTAAAAAACGTGGAAAAGCAAACCTAGGATTGGTAAAAAAATAAAAGCGATCATTAACTGGTACGAAACGAAGTTCTGTGTGAAACTCAAGTGACCGTATGCTACTTTGAAAGCGCCACACTTTGACGCCGTTTGAATTTCGGAGTTATATTACACTTCAGGACAGAGAGAACAGGCCAGTTTAACTCACCCTCACATGTCTTTAAATGTGGTTAAGCGACATTACGAGTAGGTCAGTAAAATAAACATGGCCTCAATGTTTCAATGCTTGGTAAAAACTGAATGTTTTGTTTCAAAATCAATTAAAGGAATTATGAACGAGCAAGCGTACTTGGGATGGTTATTTCAAAATGAGGGTTTCCTCATTCTGTATAAGAATCCCAAGTACGCTTAATGCGCTTGTTGCGCTTCTATGTTGCTGCTGCTTATTCTTTTGTATGCTTTTCATATTCCCATGGCATAATCGGCCTACAAACGTTCCCACTACAGGGACCCAGGCATCCTGTCTAAGAGAAGGAGTGGGCAATGATCCACCACGCGGGCCGAGTGCAAGTTGGCGGATGTTACATCTTGTGTCTTTGAATTTTTGGATATAAGACAAAAATAATACTTGAAGTAAATTGTCGGCCAGTGTTCGAGCCCACGATAGAAGTCGGAGCCCTTATCACCGGACCATCACTGCTCCCATAGAAATTAAAAGTGAGGAAAAGCTTCATTACCTTTATTTTTAGCAGCTAACCACAAATATTCTGACTTGACAAAAAAGTATGTAGACAGTTTCAAACTGCATACTAATATACCTACATCAAAACAGTCATAATTTGGCGTCCGAACACATTACCCATCTTAACTGCCGCGCCGCCGGTCCCAGGATTAGAGCCGGGATCAACGAGTGCAATTCCCGGGACTCGCTCGCGCCAGCCATAGGATCCCGTTTATTGACCATTAGTAAGGTCCGCTATGGTGTTTTCTGCTTACACTTTGCTATATGGTAGTGACATAATAATGGGACTATTTTCAAATTATGGTGACTTAGTGATAATCGGTGGTGGTGGATTAGCTTCACCGGTTATTAGGAGAGGACGGCTGGCTATATATATTGATGTTGTTTTGACACCAAACAAAATTAGGCTGACATTGTATTGTACATATATGCCAAATGTCACTACGCGGTCACAAATGAAAAAAACATTAATTTGATTTATGGTTTCGTGGATCTTTGACAGTTCGTTACGAATCATCAAAAGCCCGAAAGTCTGACACCAGTCTTATTCAAGGGGTATCGTATTACCCAGTTACTAAGTTGTGGAGGTCAGGTACTGGTATTCAGCTGCATCCGGTTAGACTGGAAGCCGACCCCAACATAGTTGGGAAAAGGCTAGGCAGATTGATTGAAATCTAGTAAAAAATTGCTAATCTTTTCAAATAAATAATATTTATAGACAAAAGTGCAACATATAGAACACACATGATATGCATATTTTTAACATAACATAAAATTACGCCTGTACTCCCAGAGAGGCAAGACTGAGAAATTTAGTACCTACACGCACATTTATCCAGTTAGTTAAGTAAATTAAAAAATACTTAAACTTCCAACAAATTAATCTTGTTATATTTCAAACTACTACGGAAAATTACAAGAAATATTAAACCGGTCTAGAATTATAACTTTACATTAATCAGACCTCGAATGAAAGCTCTCATAGCAGTTATGAAACTTCAGAAACTATGTTTCATAGTTGGGCACTATTAAAATGGATATAAACCCACTGTTTTCTACACAGGCTCTGCTCGGAAGCCGGCAAGTAATCAAAGAGGCGTAAAATTTGTTAGATATCCGACCAAAACTAACTTTATGGGGTTAGACAATGACTTAGAGAAACTAGATGTGACAAGTAAGAAATATTTTGGACAAGCAAGCAAGTAATCGTCGATCAAGGGGCAATTCCAAACCCACAGTATTTTACACAGCACAGTATTTTTGACAGTATTTTAGCTACACTGGCGGACAGGGTTGATGGACCATAAATTATCAAGCTCTGGGCTGGCAGACATGTGCCTGCACATGTTCATGTAGCCAATTAATGTATAATTATTGTATTTTTAAGTTATTGAGTTTACTAACATAGGGTAAGTTCATACTAATACTATAATTATGGATCCCTTGGTCTGATTTTTTTATTTGAATTTGAATTCCCGTATTTTTAAGAACGTTCGCATTCTAATCTCAGTCTCAATCTGTCAAAAACATCTCTAATTTTTCTACATTTTTGACGTTGATTGTCGCTGAGATTAGACTACGACAAGATCTTTTCATTATTAAATTGCCCAGCAGTGGGACACAATATAGGCTAACAAAAAAAAAATACTCGTTGACATACAAAGTAGAAACATCGTTTTTTCTTATAATAATTTAGTAAGTTTTAATACATCACCTTAAAAAATTATTTCAGAAAGTAAAAATGCAGATGCATTAGCTAAAAAATCTTTATACAATGTTGCACTAAGGCTGCGGGCACGAAAGCAACGGCCAAGAGTGGTGGTCTAGCGCAGATGATTCGATTTTTTTGACCATTTTCTATTTAGTTAAGTAACTTGTAAAAGCCACGTTTTATAAGTGCCCATGTAGTGTGTGAAATAAATTATTTTGATTCGGCGACGGCAAAAAAAAAAAAAAAGGTACAAAATGGTTCTTTCGACCCGCTCCGCTCGGCCGCTGGTCCTCGCCGTTGGTTTTTGTACTGACATGAAAGTGATCTTTTGAACAGAAGTTGCATCCACATCAAACTACGCCTGCAACCCCATCTAGTCACATCCAATTATAATCCCATACATACAAGTAAAGCAAGATTATTGCAGAACTTGGTTTCTTCCCACTCTATTTGCGGCAATGTTTATGGGCCATTACGTCGGAAAACCAGTCGTTATAGTAATGAAAACAGAGTGGCCGGTCGTCTCATTATCATTGGATAATCTGAGACCAAGGGGATGGAACTTTCATACTTAGTAGTTTAAGATATTAAAGTGTACTGTGTTGTGGATAAGATGCGTGATTAGTTCGTTTTGTTTTGGTGGGTCGGTGATTTTGGGTTTATGTGTACGTGTGTTTTGATGTGAATGTATTTAAAGGGCTCTATTTACTCAGCATATTCATAGTTATTGTTTCTGATTTCGTGGAACTTACCGAGTTTCAATGTTTTGGAGTTTTCTGTTTTGTGGTCACCGTAGGTTTTTACTTACTAAAATACCAGTGGTTGGAAAAAGTGTGGCGGTAAAGTCCCAAAAAAACAACTTCTCAATTCTTCCTTTGGAATTACAGAAAAAAAAATTAAGGTGACTTTGATTGGTTTTTTTTTCGTTTGGTTAATCAGTGCCTGATGAACAAACGCTCTACGCCACCATATAAATAAATATAGGCAGTGTATAGAGTGCCACTAGTGGCACTCTATACACTGCCCTATCGGATAAAGTGCCGCTAGAGGCATACTAGAAAGCCGCTAGAAAAAACTGTACCCAGATAATCAGATATCAATTTGAAAATGTTGCAACGTACATCAATCAACATTTTTTATCCATAAATTCTTTTAAACAATACAAGCTACACTCATTCAAAGAAACTATAAGTTTTATTTAAAGACGACTTTCTATAAAGTCGCCTATAAATAAAGCCTTCAACTAATTTAGCGAAATGTCCATTAAACAGGTAGTGGTTCCATTATACTAGCAGGCTTTTAATCCCGTCCCGGTTACCTTAGCAAACTTCCTGTCTGCAAAAACAAATCCATCTCATTCAAACCTTTCTCCTTTTCAAACACTTAAAAAACTCAACGACCAACGCAAACTTTCCCGTTTTAAGAAATTATACGTAGTCCAATTACATTAAACTAAAATAAATGGTGAAATAAAACAGTGGAATCCTTATTAAGACCCCCACTTAGGGAACATCTTATCTGCGGTAATCCTAGAAGCGACTAAAACGTTAGGTCTAAAACAGTGATATATAGCGAGTGGTCTGGGCTTAAACTCAGATTAACTTAGATTCAGTCGGTAGAGTTAATTTGCTTTTAGCTTTATCATAGTTGTGCTGTGAAAAAATTGATTTAGTTATATAGTTTTTAACTATCGAGATAGAATTAGAAGGAACGGGAGGTTTAAAATGTTCTTTGTGAAATTTTAGTTTTGTTTTACGTTTGGCCTAACTTAAACCGGCAGTTTGTCTAGAGGTACTTTGTACTTTTGCAATTACAAGTAGACCTAATAATATATTTTTTATATTAAATTGGTTGATGGTGATTTGACAGACCATAAGTAGGTACGTGATTTTCCGAAGAAATGCAGCAGATAAACAAATAATTAATGTTGTGCACTTAAATTCCGACATTGATCCGCAGTTGAATTTCGATCGGTACTAAAATTTCAAGAGTTTTGGTTCAGGAATGCTTTAACTGCAGGCTTTTATGCCCGTAATAAAACAGGATGAGAGCAGACTAGTAGAAAATGTAACGGGGAAAATGGGAAAATTTGTGGTAAATACCACAGATTAATACAGATGCGTCACTCCGCAGTTTAGGTATAGAGCCACAAGTACGCGGCAGGCCTGCCGCGTGAACACTCACACTCACACTCACTGCATTTGCCCAGCAAGACGGGCCCGTCTTGCTGGGCAAATTCAGTGAGTGTAACGTAGTAAGAAGATCTAAGAGACACGCGAATGAAAGAGAGGCAACTTCTAGGTTAATATAACTAGGTTTTTGGAGCTGTGCGACCTAAATTGCTCTTTATTGTGTCGTAGCAAGAGTCGATTTTTATTTAAATGATATATATTACTACTATTACTATATCGTGGATGCCGAGCGACGATATGGTTGATTAGGTAATTGAGATAAACAGTTAACCACACGGCCAATAATCGCAATTATTGACTGAACCGTAGCATGACACTGATTGACGATGACCTATCAGTAGGTACCTAATTGACGATGACCTATCAGTAGGTACCTAATTACCAACCTGTCTACTATACTTAAACAAACATGGCCGTTAATGTATAGGTTCTGCTTACTGCAGCCTGCCCATCTGTCTTCATGAAATTTTCTCGTGTAGAAAGGAAAAAATTAGTTCAACGTTAGGAAAGTTGCACTGTTTTGAGCATTACAAAATGTTCTATGAAAAACCTTTTGCAAAGTTTCTTTTCTAAAAAAAGCGTTTTATTTATATCAAGAATGATAACTGGTGAAAATTATGCTTATTTATTTATTTTATTTTATTGAACGATTCAATTTTTATTACAGTTTATAGTTATAGTGGCTATGTTATACTTTTATTAAAGTTAAATAGTTGATAAGGTACGATAGGGTTGGCATGGCCGTATGGATAAAAACCCCCTTTTGTTAATAAAGAAAAAAAAAATGTTCATCACAAGCATTTCGTAGTATAAACACTGCAAGATTCCCTATTTAAAATTACTTAAATAGAACCCACAACCGATCCAATTTCTATGATTCTACATCTCAACAATTATAGGGATGATGCTTGGGTCAAAAAAAAGTAATTTTATTTAGTCCGTCAGTCAGATAATAAAAAAATATTAGACTCGTAGTTTTTGTTTTATCATTATATTAATAAAAAATTACTTGGATAAAACGCAATTGAAGTTGGGGAGTGGGGGTCGCTACGTCACAAGTATGTATAAAATCTACATACTCGTGAAGTCATAGCACATTTTAACTCAATGTTTTGCCGTAATCTTTTGATAAAGTAAAAAAAGAAAATACGTGTACGTTATTTTTTCATAATCAACATACAGGACAAAAAAAATTTTTCGTCATCATCCCTATTCACTCCACAGTACTTATGCCAGAAAATCAGCTGACACAGAAAGTAATAGCATTAATAAAACGAAACTTCCTCAGTGGAGAATCGCCTTCGCAGTAAAATCGACGGTAATTTAATTATTATCTTACTATCTCAACCGCTGGATAGTATTACTAATTTAATTGCTCTACTTGGCCGCCATAGTTTAAGTAAGTTACTTAAACAAGACTTCTTTTATACGGACAGACTAAGTGAGGTTTGTTAAGGTATTCCTTCTTTTGGGTTCGGATGGTAAAGTACTGTTTTGGTTTGTTGTGATGAGTTTTGAAAAAGATCTATCCAACATTTTTGTTTAAACGCGTTTTGCCTTCTCTCCTTTTTTACCCGACTACGGCAAGAGCCAAAAGAAAGGGTTATGATTTTAGCAGTCTATGTATGTATGTATGTATATTATAAACACAGGTACAAAAATGGTCAGGGCAAAGCCGTCGTCTCATGCCATTATAATTTTGTAGGCGTTCCTGTCACCCACATAGTATGCGACGCCACGGCTTCACCCAGACCATTTTTAGGGTTCCGTACCCGAACTTACCCGTACTTACATTCTATTTTGTACAGTATAGTCTGATGTAGCAAGAGAAATCCTTTTATTTATAAGTAACTAGCTTTACCCGGCCTGGCTTCGCACGGTTAGCACTAAGTACTTATCTACGGCGCATCTACCTTTCCTAACTACCTATTTCTACCTAATTACCTACCCTACCTACCTACCCTACCATTCTTACCAGGGTTGGTAGGTACCTAACCTACCCTACATATCTACCTGCTTACCTACCATATATACCTACCTATTTATACCTACTAATACTATGTTATTAGCAAATAAATAACTTTGACTTTAGTTAATGCATGTTACTGGATAAAGTTAACTTAATATTTTTCGCTTAAAATAAATGAAATATACTCCTACACCTATATTTTAACACAACAACATTTTTTCACTAAAATTAGACAATTTCTTTACAAAATCTTTGTTTTTTTATAGCGCCTCTGTTGTTACCTTTACGAAAGTATTACAAAAATTCATAGTGTTAAATCTTGTACGACATGGTATGGAACCCTTCGTGTGCGAGTCCGACTCGCACTTGACAGATTTTATTGTACTTATGTTTTGATTTCTGTCCGAAATATTTTCGTAACTGAGAATGTCTCTTGTCGTAGTTACGCTAGAGATTAGTCGATCTACAAGAATACCATCGGAAGGGACTGCCCTGAGTGATGGATAACTCATAAATTACTCACTACTATTAGAATTGAAAGACTTGCACCCAATTTACGAATCAATTAGATCAGAAAAATCGCATCTTTATTATTTTTTTCATACTTTGACGTATTTCCCTTTATCTCATTTTATTTTTTCTTACCAGTAGATATCAGTTTTGCTCACAGACACCGGTGTGTTCATTAGCAAGAGGGTAGTTTCAGGTTCTACATGTAGTTACTACCGTCTGACCTGCTCAGCCCTTGGGAAACGACTTTCCATGGAAGATATGCTATTTTTAGTGTGTGGAAGATGTTGGAGTTCATTCACCTTAGCGACTCTTAGGAATTAAAGCTTGAACTCATTTGATTTAATTTCATATGCAACATAATATGTAGGAATTAATCTGACGTTGTGCTCTGAAGACGTTTTTATTATAGTTCACCAGTTTTGGAAAGACTTTAAATAAGTATTCATGAAATATGCCGAAATTATGGGTTGTAATATTAGTTTGGCATAACATGAATATGTTCTATTACTTACTTTCAGCATTAAATGGAAATGCATTCCCTTTTAGAGCTTTGAACCATCGATGAGCTTCAAAATTAAACTTCAGTCGAATTCTCTTGATAGAATGTTTAGATTGCAGACCCAGTTTGACGTTCATTTCACAAAGCATGCATGACTAATTTAGGCAGTGAATCGCCGATATATTTCAATGCAGCCTTATTGTTGCGACTCAGATGTCATTCACTGTCGCAATGGGATGGTTTGACGCATTTAAGCTCTGGAAACCATGAATGAGCTTCAAAATTAAACTTCAGTTAAGTAAATACTGTAAATAGAATGTATAGAAACACAACTAGAAACTAGACGCTACTCACCTAAAACCTAAAGATATTCGACAACCCTCACTGAGCAGCACTTTCAAAGATCAAATTATTCAAGTAATTCTTTATTGACATCATAGGTTACAGAAACTTGTTTGAAACCTCTGAGTCCTCTGACTCCTGAACTAGGTGTACCTGTATGTCAGGAGTCAGCGCCCTCTCCCATTTTAAAGATAATAATGTAGATACGTATAGAGCAAGGAGGCACCTTAGCGACCGATGCTAGAGACGGTATTCTCAACACTCATACAAACCAAGTGTGTCAGTGGACGTCATCGTTGACTCGCAGAAACTGACGGCCTGTGACAATTGTGAAGCCCGAAGTTGCGCTCAGCGCTTATTGCGAATATTATTAGTACCTAGTATGTTTAGTCACTGCTAGTGCGGCGATTCCGTGATCTGTGTAGATACTAAATAACTATAATTATCTAGATAAAATAAAACATTTATCAATTTGTTACTTGGTCCCTCAGAAACTGTTCGTGCGTCTATTTCTTCCACAGTTCTGAGAACCTCTTTCATTTGACCTCCTCCGAAAGTAACCATTGTCAATCTCAGCCAATATTTATCTTCTCATCCGTTATACAGTTTCAGAAATATCTGGAGTTCTGGACATTAGCTATTCCGAACATCGAGATAAGTTCTACGGTCCAAAAATTTCACATTCAGTTTATTCAAAGTTTATAGCGGGGGAAATTTAATAATCTCAACAACACTGAAGCCAACTTCGCGTGTTTGTCTTTCTTCGCGTCGTTCCCTTGGGGCCCGTTTAATTCGCCACCCGGACCATCTGTCGCTCTGCACTCCCTAACTTAGACCTGCCGACTTTATAATTTTACACGCCACGATAGAAGCTGTTTCGTTTTTCGGGCCTTGGACCTATTTGAATTTTACATTGTTTAGTCTTTGGAAGGAGTTTTAGTTTGTCTGGTTCCGTTGTGGAGTTCTGAAGAGACTGCTATGAAGAGTACGAACTACTGAATGAACGCTTCTATAAGTCCTTGTTAGATAATTTCAGTTTTTCTCCTATTATAAACAATTTTAAAGGTTTATTACAATCATAACATTTCATAACAAATTTTTTACTTGAGTTGTAAGTACTAAACTGTACTGTTGTTGGTACGCTTAATATAAATAAATAAATAATGGATTTTAGAATCAGAAAGTTTTCATGAAGGATTAGTCGTTCATGAAAACCTCTGTTTTTGGAGGCGCCTCAACCAATGTTAATGTCCTGCGACTTTGACAACATTTAACAATACTAGTGGAGAACTTTATTACGCATCATTAAAATATTTATACCGGGTTATTCGCTTAAAACTTTGAATCCTACAGATAATACGGTCCATCTACCAGTAATCGATACCGTATTATATAATCTAAGTTATAGAACAATCTGAGGTTTTCACTCAATAAACCCATACTTATTAACTTCAAAGCGGAATGGTAAAGTTAAAGAACTATCTACCAGTGTATATAGACCTTTTAGAAGCAGCAATGATTCCCATGAGATTCCCTTCGAGAAAAATTCAAAGAAATAGGCATTCTGACTGTAGCTTCTCAATATATATTAGAAAACCTATTGTATGTACAGAAAAATATATCAAATTTTAAGAAAATGTCCGATATTCATAGTTTAAATACCAGGAATAAACACAACCTTGCTGTACATCACACTCGTCTCCACAGAGTAAGCAACTCGTTCATGGGTCAATGTATACGCTTTTACAACAAACTTCCCATTGACATTCGAAACTTACCCATTAAACGATTTAAAAACTTCATTAAAACCAAACTTTGTAAAAAAGGGTATTATAGAATTTCCGATTATTTAGAAGATAGAAAAGCATGGGATTGAGCTGCTCGCTCTGCTAAACCTTGTAATAAAACCTTGAAAATTGACATTATAATTATTCAGTAAAATCATCAAATTATACCAGTTTTATATAAACATTGACATTGTTGAATATTACATACAAAATGACATGATTACTTTGTAAAGTATTATATTATTTTAATTATTGTGAATGTGAGGACTATGTGGATATTTTTTTTTTTTTTTCTCTTCTCTATTTTCTTTTCTTTCTCAGTTAGTTTTAATTTAATGATGGTCTGGCAGTTTGAGTAGTTTATGCGGCCTACCCAAATGTCCTTTCTTTGGTACTGTTCGTCGAGTTGAGCTCCTTAAGTTCAGAGTTGAGCTCCGCGATTACTGACAAATGCTTGCACTGACTGGACAGGTCCACTCAAAGCTGTATGGTTCTTTCCTCAAAAGACCATTTCAGACATTAGTCTACATGGTCCTCATATGGCCTGACCAAGATTATGTCTGGACTTTAAAAGAGACTGTGACCTCTGAGTTTGTTTCGGCCTTTTTTCTCAGAGTAGTCAGATAGGAAACGCCGAACTCATCTAGCTAATTTTTAACATACATTTTAATATGACGTGTAAAAGTGATTCCAATATCCTATTTACAGAATAAACAATTTCATTTCATTTCATTTCATTTCAATGGTGGTTTTATGGAGGTTCAGGTTACATTGGCTATGTACTGCATTTTGAGAGAACACGGGGTTGGCTGTAGTTGGGGTAGCAACACTAATTACGTTAAAAAACAACACTTTTCGTTGTGAAAGCAGCCTTGTGGTGGCTCTTGACCCATATTCTAGCCATCCAGTGTAGTTCCGTTGCCTAATTAGGTTTATTTTTTTGTTCAACTAACTGGTCGTAATTTTATTGTGACTCGGTCTTTATTCGTCTGAATATATTACGTTGGAATAATTTTGTTACAGAATTTACTTCTTTTGCTTATTTTCTTGTTAACAGGTATCTGTATTGTACCTAGATTTTTTCTCTTATTGGATAGCTCGCTCATGCATATGATTCAAAATTAGCGTCCTGCAGCAGTTTGAACGTTAAGGATATAAGAATAGCCAATCGTGGAGACTCCTGAATTCTAACAGATCATTATCCAGCCTATACCTAAACGCCAATTCCTGAACAATTGAACATGGATCTCGCAATATTACAGCTCCAACAAAAGGTCAACTACGGAAATCCAATAACATTTTTAACAGGCAGTAATTAATGTGGTCTTTATTTACTAACATGCGCTAAAGGGTTACGTGTATACGTACATTAAATAATTATCATTAAATATTCGAAAAATGCGACGTTCAATTTTCTTTTTCTGGAGAAATCGAGTCACAAATCGGCTGTTTGGAAACAAGGAATTAAAAAACGGTATATTAAAGTCGCGGACTGTTTTTGTAAAAATCTAAATAAAACTTAATCATTACAAAAGGCTAATATCCTACAAATCATTTGTTGATCAATGCAACAAGTAATTTGTAGGACGTTAGCACACATGTGACTTCGAAACAGAAATCTACTGAGCGTGTAATACTGGCACGGCTACGAGTACAACCGAAAAAAGTAAAACAACCACAAGGATATTTTAAACCCGAAGACAGAATGCAAAGTCTACGTCCTGGCATTTTCTTTTTAATCAATCGTAAATGTCAAAGACACGGCGCTTTCCGGCCTGGGGCGCAATTAAAAATTGCTTTGTAAGCGGTGTGCGCGTGTGTCCCCGCCTTTACGAGATTAACGCGCGCAACCGACTGTAGGAGCCGCGCCTTAATTAAATTTTAAATTTTCGAACGTTCACGTTGGCGAAAGGATTGTCGCGAGTGGGTACGCGGGTTTTGTTAGTTCTTTTTTTAATTTATTTAGGTTCTATTTTGATTAATTAATTATTTGCTGCGTCAACATAAATTGGCACAGTTATACGGTATACCCCTAGCATGAGACGGACATAAGTACCTATTATACGTAATTTTACCGAGAAGTATTACTTGCTAGCGGGCCTTAGTAAGCACCGATGCTATGACGTAAAGTAAAATGGACGTGCTGTGAATATTATACCTGATTATACCTAACAAGCTGGCAAAATTTTGATATCCATACTAATTTTGATATAAGTATGTAACAATTTCAATTTTTTTGCTGGTGACAAACTTCCGAAAGCTATAGGTAATACCTACGCAAAATGCTCGCCGCATCCTTACTACTACTACTACTTCTTCTACTTGTCACTGTCACCATACTATCTAAGTAGTAAACATATGGTTCGTTCATTCAAATCCTGATTGTTTCAGGTGACGTCACGAGTTTGCAATGTCTCCACCACTGAGAACATCCGAGACGCGTCTGAGTGAGGATTCAAACAAATGTATCCGCTATCAAGACAAAGTATGCATTTTGTTGAAGTTTTCAACAGTTTGCAAGTTTTTTTTGGGCAAGAATATGTTACATAATAAAGATTCTTAAAAAAACCGTTTAAAAAGCTTGTAAACTGGTAGCAGTTGCTACCATGTAGAAAGAAAGATATCGACTGAAACCTAACTACAACCCAAAAATATAACTAAAAAGGTCTTGAAAAGTTGTTTTCCTAAATTGTTAACTGCAACTGTTTGGCAATGATACAGGCAGAATCTTGGATCCGGTGATACTGTGATCGGCTACCAAGGAAACCTACCAACTCCCGGCTCTATATAAATAACGTATAATAAAATTATTGTTATTAGGAAAATGCCTGATCTTTGGCACAAATGAAGGCAAAAAAATGCTTTAGCCAAACGTATTGTAAAATATACAAAGTCTGTACAATTATTTTATTCATGGTTTTAAATTTAAAAAATATAATATGGGGAATGAAAATAATATGTACGTAAATAGCAACGTACGTCGTGTACGTCTGGGATGTGGAGGTCAGATAAGTAGTCCCTCCATGTAAAATACTGGTAGGAAAGCTGCATCCGGTTAGACTGGAAGCCGACCAAAACATAGTTGGTAAAAGGCTAGGCAGATTGAATGTTAGTAAAGAACAACTTAATTCCTTATATAGTGCCACGCAGGACGATACGGGTTAATTTATAAAAATACCTTAGGTCAAGTTTCTCAAAGAAGCACAATGGTTTACCACTATGAGTTATAGCACAAGGTATTAGGTGCATATCTGTCGTGTTTGAGTACGACACTGAGGCACGTTTGAAGTCGTCATCACTACGGAGACGCTTCAAGAGCTGCACAGTCGATTCATTTGAAAAGGAGAAACGCATCCATTCGCCTTTGTGCCTGATGATGTTCTAATAAGCTTCCTCTGAGAAGATTTGTTAAATCCCGGTTTGAAAGAAAGTATAAAACACAAAATACTTAAGTGCATAGTAATAAGTTCTTGTTACATTTTAGTACCCACTATTTCCGGAATCGTAAACGTTCTTACAGTGTGAAAAATTGCACTAAGCTTAAAAATAAGTAAGTGGCAACAAACGGGTGGTCCAACTCCTCTTAAAAGTTTTCGTTAAAACTTACGCAGACTCTCCGTATTTTTTTTTGTGAAATAAAAAAGAAAATTACACACTGCCTTCTTCTACGCCCATAACTACCGACTTCGTTAAAAAACAAAAGTAAATCATGACAACATGTTTCGCGCGAAAAAGGAACGCGTTCCAGAATTCTGCATTTGAATAGTCGAAAAATTTAAAAAACGAACTTGCAACCTAGCGCTAACGTTGGCAGCACTGAATAGATACTCGTGTGCTTACGGCTCTAAAGGCTGGGCTGAAAGGCCTGAGACCCGAGCACGCATAAAAAAATGCTGCATTTTTTGTGCTCGACTACCGAGTAACGAACACTAGACTTTTTATATTTTACTCTTAACCGTCTGTATACGATTAGAATTCGTGAAAATGGGAAAGGTTTGGTTTAGTTACGTTCGTTAGAAGAATACTAAAAATAGAAATACTATAAAAGTCAGGCAGTCGGGTAGGTTAGTATTGCGACGATGTTAAAAACCATCAACAAAATAAAAATGTATTTTGGTGTCTATCAGAACTGGCCTGCATTTCTATGTATTTTAAACACACAAATAACACAAACAACTATAAATTAATTCTTCTATTAAAATATATATAATTAAAACATTAAAAAAAACATAATTTACTCTTTATAACTTATTTTTAGAACATTTTAAAACTTTGAATCTTTGCCTATTCATAACCCAAAATTTCACGAGACATTTCAGCTTTGTACCCACTAATGTACGAATATTTACTCTCTGGCATCACGAATATTTACCACTGACCATCAGTTGGACCCAGAGAGACCCAGACCCAGAGAGAGTTGGAGAGCAGTGGTGGCCCAGTGGTATCGGCCCCGACTTACGAGTTGTAGGTCGTGGGTTCGAACCCAAGCAGGCGCTTTACTTTGTGTAAATAATTTCATCAACACTGCTCTCAAAAACGGTGAAGGTAAACATCGTGAGTAAACCGGCATGTCTTAGAACCAAAAATTCGAAGACATGTGACATCTACCAACCCGCACTGGGCCTGCGTGGTGGATTACGGCCCACTCCCTCTCACCGAGAGGAGGCCTGTGTCCCAGCAGTGGGAACATTAATAGGCTGATGATGATGATGATGATGATCAGTTGGACCAACTGCTTGTTAGCCCCCCAGTATCAAAAAAATAAACACCAAAGCAAAAATAAAACCTACACTCGTGTTAACACTCTAACCGCCACGGCTCGGTCTTTTCGACCCCTCACGCCTAGCTGTCAACAGCACATGTCTTCATAACCCGTTCACAGCTTAGCAACACACTCACGTACATAGTAATTCGACGTCGAAAGAATGGACGAACAAATTGCTCGCACGATTGTCTGCGAGTACATACGAAATGAGCCAATGATATGAATTGTTGCTGTTGGACTTATGGACCACCGTGCTCGTGATTGTCGCTTTTAGGGTTCTGTAGTTTATAAAAGCTTGCCAAATTCGTTTGGATTGGTAAAGCCTGACCATCAGCTGTTTTCCGACAATTTTTCACTTAACTCTTCCAAAAAAGGAAAAAATAATGCACACACTAAGATATATTTTTCTACCCCCATACTTTCAAGGATAATACCTTAATCAATAATAAACATGCTTATAACATAAATACGTCACTCGAGAAAATAAAAATAAATCTTATCAAAAAATTAGCTTTTGCTCGCTGTTTTGCACGCGTGGAAGTCAGAAAATATCCTACGAGATAGTACTGCCGGGATTCAAATAATGATTATTACATACATATTAGCCGTATGCCAAATTACACCCAAATCCATTCAACCGTGTTTGCGCCCATCCGGAATTTTGAATTTCGGAATTGTCTTCGGAACTCGCAGCAATTACTCTTTTTCTAAAATATTCGTTGTAAGAGTTTTGATTTCATTACTATTTTATTAATGTATAGATTTCCCGCTTAGATTTTCCGTTTAGAGCAGTGGTAACGGCCCCGACTTACGAGTGGTAGGTCGTGGGTTCGAACCCAAGCAGGCGCTTTACTTTGTGTAAATAATTTCATCACCACTGCTCTCAAAACGGTGAAGGAAAACATCGTGAGGAAACCGGCATGTCTTAGAACCAAAAAATTCGAAGACATGTGACATCTACCAACCCGCACTGGGCCCGCGTGGTAGATTACAGCCCACTCCCTCTCACAGAGAGGAGGCCTGTGTCCCAGCAGTGGGAACATTAATAGGCTGATGATGATGATAGATTTTCCAATATTAGCTAAACGATATTGCTATAATTAACACTAGGTTAGTATCCTAGACACATAAAACTATTACTCACATAGTTAAAACTTATGATTCTGTTCCTCTCAAAGTGTTTAACTAGTTCAAATTAACTAAAGCGTATCAAATAAATTCTCGATAAAGGGGATGAAGTCTGGAGCCCGTAACTTAGACTTTTATACAATTTAAACTGAAACTATGAAAACTTACAGGATTGTTTTATTAGTCTAGTCTGACGCGGTACTGAAACTAAGTAAGCGGTGATGCTTTTGTGATGCCTTAAGATATGTGTTTTTTTAATTAGAAGAATTTTATTATCTACTAGCTTCTGTCGATGACTTTTTCCGCCTGATTTTTCGGCCCCCGACCCACCCGCGTCGTATCCGTCCGTCTGCGCAATTACTTCGTTTTCTCTTTGGATTTTTTTTTTTACTTTTTGCTCGGCTCCAAAATGCTTTGTAACTTTTTACTTTTTGCTCGGCTCCAAAGGGTCATAGCGTGATGTAACATAACCTTCCTCGAGAACTGGGCTATCTAACGCATTTAAAAAAAAATCTTATTAGTTCTGGAAAATACCCCCTAGATACAAAAATTACAAACGAAAAAATTTTACCTCTTTAACAAATCAAATTCAAATTTTCGCTTCATCAATTTAAATTTTAGCCAATAAACCTTCCTTAAGAATTGGGCTATCCAAGGCAAAAAGACTTTTTCAAAACCAACTGGCAGTTCCGGAGATTACGGGGGTAATACATACAAACTTACAAACAAAGTTTTACCTCTTTATAATACTAGCATACATTATATTATTATATTATACTTAGTACAGATTTGACTAAAACTTCGATCCTAAACAAGCAGTTATTGAATGACGCAACTTATAGGTTCTCTATTGTACAATTAATTTTGATTGCCCTGTAGCAAAGCGTGTGTAAAGCGGTTCAAATTTATTCAAATTAGGCTGAGAATTTGCATTTTTCGAACGTCAAAATTACATAAGCTGTTCCCTTAAAACGCCCGCCCTTCACCGTCCTTTTTACAGTAGTATCTATAGGGTTAAAACATCGGTTGATTTGCCGTTATCGATGTACTTACGAAATAACAACATAAAATATTAAGTATGTACATAACATAACATCACATTATGCTCTGTTTCTCCGAAGGATCGGGCAGAGAAGTACCTTTAGTACACCCACATTTTGCCAGTGTTGAAGTCCCATGTAATAGGGGGCAAGTCTATGCCATCAACCAGGCAAAACTCCAGACTCCGAGGTGCTACTGAGAAATTCCAGACAGAAAAAGCAAACAACATTTTGCCCAAGCTGGGAATCGAACCCAGGACCTCATGCTCAGCAGTAGCACTTGCGTCCACTAGACTAACAAGGCGGGCAGAATATATATAACCTTTCGTAATATACGGAACCACGTTATTAAATATTAAACACTCTTGTGCAGTCTACGTTGTATTGTTTCGCATGCACTATTATTATTTAGCCCTCTGATTTGTTGTTGTTTTCGTACCAAGGGTTTGATAAATGCACTGTAATATTAATGCACGAATAAATCTCTCAATTCAATGCTTGAATCGTTTGAGTGAATTAAATTTCCGTGTTGGCTGTCGTTGTTAACACCTGGCTAGAGACGTACACTGAAAATGAGAAGACCATCCCGGAAATTATACTCATTAAAAGTGTTGTGGATACATTAAAACCTGTGTAGTTATTATGATTCATTATAATGTAATTACTAGTGACAGTTCGAAGCTTTGTTTTCGTTTTCGGCCAAAACATCATGATTCCGCCCTATTTTCGTTTTCGGCCATAAACCAGCCGAAGCTTAGGCCAAGCCAAAATCAGAAGTTTGTGAATTGACGTGCGGTCATTCGGCCTATTTCGTAAAGCTTGGCAATATCAGGTGAATCAATTCATCTGATATTGCCGAAATTATCACAAGAAATAAATGAAATTTTGTATCCTCAAATGAAATTATTGTGTTTTATTTCTTTTCTCTTTCTCTCCCTAGATGTAAAAAAAAACAAACAAGATTTCAATTTCCTGTGTAAATCATTTTCGTTTTCGGCCGAAAATAAGACTAAAGCCGAATTTTCTTAGCCACTAAAATAACGCATCCATAAATAATTAATTACTCAAATTGAACCAAACATTACATCATTACGAACCCCTCAAAGAATCAGTCCATTCAATCACTCGAAACGGAACAAAATATTTATTAAACATTAAATTCTAAGTAACAAATCGAAAACGCGCCGCACCGTCTAACACGTAAATTTCGCGTTCGGTCCCAAAGACCGGAACTCTTAAAACTCCGTGGAAAACTTTCGACTCACTGAATATATTTTCTTCCTCGCCTTATTAATAAAGACCGGGTGATTAGTAACTTTTGATTCCGACTTTCCGGAGCTGCGATGAGGAGCAATTATTCGACATATTGATTTATTGTTCTACCCTCGTAAAGTTTGAGACGAATCGTCCTTAGATTGGAAACACACGATGGAACGTTTTAAGCGGTTCGGACATCATCCTACTGACTGATAATTAGAACTATTTTACAAGTAGTAGTAGCAAGACAGGCTGGATGAAAAATACGCCCTTGGACGTGGATTTGCTGTCCGCAAATCCACGTCCAAGGGCGTATTTTACGTACGGTTGGGAAAAACGATTATTCGATTCACCTCAGGTCCTCAAAGAAGGCCAGCAACGCCTTGGTGTTACTGACAATCTCACGGAGGTGTCCAGCACAAGTAATATTGACAGTATTAATGAAATACACAATTACACGAGTTTTAAGTGTCAAGAACACAAGAAGAATTTGCTTTCGAACATATCCTTCGTAGATTACTTAATCCGTTTTTAACACGTTTTTTTTCCTTTGTATAACATATTGATCAGCAAATCTACCGTTTCTCGAATGCAAATTAATTTGCTTTAACAATTTTCTCTTCAGAAACTTACAATAACGCTGCATTCTCGCACCCACTCTGCCCCCGTAAGTTTTATTACTTAGAAAGTTTCCCATCGACCCTTAGAGACGGTGATTTCGCTCGTATAAAATATTGGTAGACGCTTTAATAACTTTCCTTGCTGATATGGAGTTTGCTATCAGTTTCCGTGATATGGCACGTTCTGCCCGCGGCTTCAGATACTTTTTTGAGTGTTTCGATATTTTGTCACACTTACTTATTATCGTTACATTTGTTTTGGCGGGGAGAACCGAAGTTTAAGCGATATCTTGATATCTCTTGGGACCAAGTTTATTACAAGCAATACATTACAAAATTACATTGAACACCTATTTAATGGATAAAGGTTGTCTCTGATAGGTAATGGAAAATACTTGCGAGTTTATCTAAATAGACCTCGTTAAGAACGTCCCATCCTAACTAAATCCTCAAACATATCGTTATTAAAATCAACCTTTACACTCTTTACAAAAAAGCAAACAATAGGTGCCCAAACCCCCGTGCCCTGAGACGCATGGTCTTGTGAAGAACAATGCAACATTCATATTATCTATTCAAGACATCACAGGTCAAGTCGAACCACAAAAAGGAGCAAGGAGGTACAAAATATTAATATTTTTCAACTGGGCAACAATGCAAGACGTGAAATGCTAGCGACTCGAGTACAAAATATAATTTTTTGCTCCTTTAAAGTGGAAAGTTGCAGTAATTTTCTGGTTAATGTGACATTTATTTTTGTAACTATATATTATGAACATTTAATTTATAAACAGTATGTATTTCAGCTCCTTATTGTCGTCGTATGCTCTTTTACTTACATGCCTAACACTACAGAAATCTCAAGGCAAACAATCCTGTTAGAAAATATTATTTTTCTTTTACGGAAAAAGAAACTAAGTTACACGTGAACTGTAGCTTAACTACATGCAATAACATTTTTTATCAACATAGACGCGGAAATAAAAATAAAGTCGAATATGTTGCCTCCATCGACGCAAGGTGCAAATGTCAGGTGAAGGAAGTGTTGCTAAATGCTTATCGGGGACTGAACTAACCTGTCACTGCTGGGGCGTTCGCAATCTTGCTAGAGGGGCGATTAAATATGTTATTTTTTCCAAAATGTTGTAAGTAATAATATTTCAGTAAAAAGTTATACTTCATTCAATAAGTATGGTGTGATGTGGTGACTCAAATAGGTTTCATTTTTTTAAATAACATTTATCACTTCCTTCTGTAAGCGATTAGATTTATCTAATGGCTTACAGTACTGAAACCTTTAGGTTTCAGTATACATAAGGCACTCGGTGTACTTTCGTTGCCAATGAACTTCTGTTTATTTTCAACATAACATTTGCTTTCAGATTTCCATTTTAAGCCTACATTAGCCCTTTTCCTTATATTTTCCAATTATAAGCACGCAATACACAATATTTATTACAATTTAACCTCACAGTACGGCTATATTTGGTATAAAAATATTAATCTCCGCGTCCCCGCTCCCCGGTGGCGACAACTAAAATATGATTTGAGTCCAAAGCGAATACAAAATGAGAGACAAAATTGGAGTTTTCTCTTCTCGGCTAAGAATGGAATAAAACCGTGCAATAGCAGTTTTACTTTAATATTTCTTCTTGGGTGTGCAAAACACTTTTTTAGCTTTATAAGTGTTTTTATTTGATGCTAGATATATTTCTATTTTTAAATGGAAACTGTGCTAGTTGTTTTCAAAACGAAATGTGTACAATTCCACATTTATGCTGCACTGTGTTACAATACCTGCTGAAAATCATCTAAAAGCACATGTTTTTTATTTTATTTATTTATAACATAACAACAAGAAATACACACACATCATATCTATTTATGTACCGACAAAATACTTAATGGAAAAAATAAAAAAGGCAGAAGAACATAATATTATATTATGTAACCTAAAATACAATATGAGACATATTAGATTTATCCAATAATTTAGTTATTTATAAAACGCGTATGAGGTATGTACTACACTAATAGATCCAAGAGTGAAATCAAAGTCGGACTATCCATACTACTCTCCTAAATGTCAGCATTTTTATAAACGAATAATAAAAATAGTTTGGAAATTCCAAAAGTGCACGCCTCATAACACACATTCATAAACGAAAAAGAAATTCAAAACATAGTTTCTAACAAAAATTAACAATTTATAACTTTTCATGAAGTATTTTTTGACTGCTGTTTTACCCATCAATATGGGTAAATTTCTAACCTCGCAATCCTTACGTAATGTCAAAGACTATTTATTTAGATATTTACGTTGTGGGTTGCTAGGCAACACGTTAAGTCAAGGTTGGAAATATTTAGATAAAGATATTATATTTTAGTTAGTATTTTATTAATTATAATTAAACTACTTTGAACAAAAGAGCCATTTTCAATAAGGTTCCTTCTATGGCCGAAATCAAGGTATTAAAAATTGAATTTTCTCAATTAATTTAAATTGAGAAAATTCATAGAAAATTCATAGAAAATTGACTCAATTAATTGATTTTATCGCAAGCTACAATATTTTCAAGTTTCATAAATTGACGGACTTTTTTTCTACTATTTTGATGTTTTTTTCATTTCTGCTGCATTAAATCAATTGGTAAAAAGTACAGTATTAATCTCCATTTAATGGTCTATACAATGGTATATAAATTAAGTAGGTTCTGGGTACTAGCAGGAGTGTAACAATAAAAACAGTTGCAGAAATGGGGCAAAAAATATTTTTCGATCGTAGAGCACGCTTCGCATTAAGAGTCGTGCTATTCACTCAACTGAAGCGCATAACACGTAACTCTCAATATAAACACGAATAATAGACCAACCAAAATAACAACAGCGGAAAAACAACAAAAAAGCAACCCACATGTACGTATATAGTCGTGACAAATTGTCGCAACCAGTTCACTAATTACCTGTGTCGTTTCGACCCGCCCCGCCAGTTGAAGGGTTAAGCCTACCTATTTTTTATACGGGTTTTTTACCCATTCTCTTTGATTTTTATTCGGATCACGATAAAAAATTTAAATCGCATTTTTTATGCATTTATCGGAATCGTAAATTTTGTGTTGTTTCAAACATAACTGCATGATTTTGATGTTGGTTCATTTCCTATTGTGAACAGTTTGTGATCTAATTCATTTTCCGTCCAGCTGATAATAATTATTATAATTAAATCAGCTGGATAGAAATCATCCATGAGAATAAAATCCCTACAGAACAGTCAACTTGTTAATACAAAAACATCACACTTAATTTATTATAATAATTATCGCATCTAATTTTGATTTACAAACAAAAACTCCAAGCATCACTGAACTGACGTAAAACATCATAACTGTCATCCGAAACTAATAATTTAATCTTTTTTAACGCGGCGCAGGAGCATTAATTTCCATTCTATAGACATCCGACTCCGTTGACAGTAAATTTAAATTTCGAAAATAATCAACACGGAAATAACGTGATTTGTTATGACCGCATCATTATAAATGTGTGGCAGGTTATAATAACTTCAGAGCAAGAAGATAAAAATTACGAAATGAGAGCATATTCACGATCTTTGCATTTTGTTAGTCACATATTGTCACAGTCAAAAATTTTGTCATACATCGCAGTTTAAAATCTTATAAATTCAAACCGAGAAATACATCTAGAAGTTATTAGAGCTCAAATTCATGCTCAGGGGCATGTTATTACGAGACCAAAGCAACTGTCATCAATGCGCTACTATTTTTTCTAATTGAGACAATTTTCTATCGGCAATCGAAGAGATTACTAAAGATTTTATGAATGGAACTATACAGGATGCTGCATCATATCAACCTAAAATAATTTACACGTAGATAGAAACTAAAAAGCTCATAAAAGCTATCCATGTACACAATTATGGGAACAAAAAAGAAAAAAGTATCAACAGAGAAGAGAGTTTTAAAATAGATGAAAAAACTAATGGGTGGTGCTGACGGTCGCGACGGGGCGATCCGTTGAATTATGTCCCATAAGTGATGGGTAATAACTTGTTTGTACTCGTACCATCCTTGTGATGATCTATATTGTGGGGTACAGTGTTCTGTGGGATGCAGGGCTCGAGTATGCAGGTATTAATAGTGTGCGTTAGTGGGAGTGGTTTAGGATATTAACGTTTTGAGTTAATACTTTGCCAGGGGTATGGCGATGGGCAATTGTTTGTTTTATCTATGAGTATGATATAGTTTTGTACCTAGTCTTTATATTTGATGGAAAATGAGGACTTGAATTTGGATCAATGAAGACTTGAATAGGATAATTTAAAATTAGAACAAAATTAATATCATGCCATTGCAACACATTACAAAAGCATCCGTAACTCTTATTTTATTGAGAGATTAAAAGATATTTGAGAAAAAATTGTGCTCATATTCTACTCGTATACAAAAAAAATCCTGCTCAGCAAATTTTTTAGAGGGGCAGAAGACGGTCCAGCTCATTCAATAAATAAATAGATACCACTCAATATTTTTAACACTAAGAGTTCTTCAAAAAAAACACGCACCTATCTTAACAAAATATAACATTTCAACATCAAATAGACAAGTTAGCTATAAAGAAACTTGTGGCTACAACGTCCCAGTTACAAATGTTATACAAAATGTCCCGGGGCGAGCAACTATTGTGTGCCCTACCTTACAATATTGAATAACTATATTGTTCGTGTTACGAGTGTTGCATTGTTTGAATAGCCAAACATTGTATTAATGTGTACAAGAAATGAAAACTTGCCAAATTAAAAGTTCCCTTCGGCAAAAATGAAAATTGGCAGCAGTAAATACGAGAGCACTTGCTTCTAAAGTTTTGGGTTCAAGCAACAGGCCGGCAAATAGATAGACACATCATCATCATCATCCTATTAATGTTCCCACTGCTGGGACACAGGCCTCCTCTCTGTGAGAGGGAGTGGGCTGTAATCTACCACGCGAGCCCAGTGCGGGTTGGTAGATGTCACATGTCTTCGAATTTTTTGGTTCTAAGACATGCCGGTTTCCTCACGATGTTTTCCTTCACCGTTTTGAGAGCAGTGGTGATGAAATTATTTACACAAAGTAAAGCGCCTGCTTGTTTTTGACCTACAACTCGTAAGTCGGGGCCATTACCACTGTGCCACCACTGCTCACCAATAGATAGACACAAGAAAAAGGAAATTTCCCAGATGGATAAAATTTAATGAAGATGATGAATTACTGGGATATCATTATCATGGCTACTGTTTCTTATTGACCGATTTCTGCGGTGTGGGAAGTGTTTTCCTAAGCTAGGTTTAAAATCACTGAAAGAAAATAAGAAATTCCTCTTTCAATTCGTATTTAAGGAATTTCCTAAGCTTTCAATTAAAATTACCTCTATCTTGTTGAAAATTTTTACCACTATCAAGTAACTTAACTATTTAAATAAGTGTCATATAAAGTTCTGCTCACACTGAGAGAGAAAATAGCGTGAAATTATACTCTACAAAAACAGAATGTGGCCATAATTTACGGTGACACGTCAAACTGTAGCGTGTAAACAAATTAACACATAATTTTAGCTGCACCGTTCACGCTTCGCGACACATTAAAATATGAAGTCCGGTGAAAAAAGTTTTCAGTTTATATAAAGTGCGCACAGTTAGGGTTAAGTCGCTGTCATGGTGGTATAAGTGATAGTCCTATGTATTGTTATGACAATTGCTGTGGACTGCAAATCTACCTTTAGTTTTTTCTGGCCTATGGTATTAAAGCTCCCGCAGACAGGCACGACGGGATCAATTTTCCGTGAAGTATTCATAGAATTTGTTACTCCAGAGTCGCGTAGAGCCTGTCTTCAGGAGCCTTTAGGCAAATGTATATATCCTAGCTCGTATAATTATGGCTCGTCGTAATATTTCACTCAGTTTTTAAAGAAAGTTACTCTTTTAATATAGACATTCTACTAAACTTCCCCATTTTGTTTTACTTCAACTTAAAATTCGCATGAATTCTTTAACATCGCAACGTTTCTTAGGTAAGGCAGAAAAAAAGGCCTTAGCCTAATCGGTAAAACTTTTTTGATAACATACACCGCCTTGGGTCCAAAAATTAACATAATTTGTACCCTTGAGTCCTGGAACCCGTCATTATTATTGATCTGCTATAATTTTGTATCAAATAACGATTATTTTTATGATCATAACGATTATGTATTAAAATTATATTGAATTAGTGGCTTTAAATTGGAAATGTAGGCTAATTTTATTGATGTAGTGCAATTTATAGAACATGGTTTTCGTATTTAGCGCTTTAAATTAATGTTAATGTAATCAAAAGTGTAGGTTTAGCTCACCATTTTAAAGTTATGAGCAAAAATATTTTAAAAGGTGTGTGACTCAGTTGATCGACTTTTATTAACTGTGTGAGTGTGTATAATTTAACTTATTTCTGACTCATATAGTCCGACCGATTCACCTTTCTTTTGAGCGCAGTCTTTAGTCCAGGAAAACTACTCATAACAAACAACGAATATCAATCAGATACTATATTTCAGACATACATCGCCGGCTCACTTCGCGTCCGTCAGCTTTTAACGTCAAATGTACGGGCAATACGCATCATGTCGCTCGTAAATCTCACCGCGACTCGACGAAGATCGATTGTGACAGGCCAGCGTTGCAACAGGCGCATTTTGGATGCTACTGGCGATTCTCGACAGAGAACTCGCATGAATTAATTATTGTGGAAGCTAAGATTTTAGTTTATTAATGTGGTTGTTAAATGTTTTAATGAAGAATGTTTTATTTCATTATAATCAAGTCAAATAAATCGATTATCAGAAGGCCAATTCTCATACCTATTCAAAAAACGTTCACATTCAAGTCGCAATTATGCCAAACTTATCAAAATGTTAGTAGGTAAATAGATGGTATTTTTGACAGATTGTGAATGAGATGCGAATGTTAACGTTCTTAAAAATGACGGGATTTGCCCCTCTGGGTAAAATAAGTGGTCTACTCAAGAATGTGAAAAGTTGGTCTACTTTATTAAATTGGTGCCAATAACCACAGTTTAGTGGTGACGGTTTCTTCACGATAAATTGTCTCTGCAGGGTCAAATTAAATTAGCTAAATAATAATAATTTGATGATGTTTTTCTTGGGGTCATCGACCGCAAAATTACTGTATTAAGCTGAGCGATAGCCGTTTTGCGTGGATGTGACGCATATTTTCCCCCAAATTGTTATTTTAGTGTTTTTGTGCTTTCTTTGCATCATGTTTACCGCAAATAAACGTATTTTCTTTCTTTCTTTTTTTTCTAAATATCAGTTTCCGTTTTTTAGCGTGTTTACTTCACATACATGATGGGTATCGATATTTTAACATGAGAAATTAAAATAAAACATATTTTCTGTTGTTGTATGAGTTGTCATACTTCAAGATGATTGGTCATCCCCAAAAAAAGCATATAATCTTCTTTTTTTATCTTGCTTGTACCTATATATCGATACCCATCACGTATGCAGAGTTTCGCTAGCTAATTTAATTTAACCCTGTATAAAGACTATGAGTAGGTGGAATAGTTTTTAAAGTTATTTCCTTAGCTCCCTGAAAAACTAACCCCTTTATGTCAGAAGCCATATTGACTTCACATTTCCTGTCATAGCCAGAAGAGTCCGGAAACTAACTAACGATACTTCAAAACTGTACGCTCAACGTTTTGCTTTTACGTCGGCGTGCTCAATTTTAACCGTAAGATGCATATCATACAACGCCAATGCCATACAAAATATTCTATTTACAATACATACGTTTCGTTCACGGGAATATTTTTAAAATTTCACGCGCGGCGACAATTTGAGAGAGAATCTTGAATCTCGAATTTTGCAGGTCGACCGGTAAATCAGAAATTTATATTCGAATATCAGAAAATGTAGTATTTTTTGCCCACTGTAAGAGAAATCGTGACAATCGGTTTTTGGTGCGCGGAATTTTAAAACTTAAATCCTTTTGTGTTCTGTACAATAAGAGATCGGTACATGGCCAGGGTGGGAATTAATGTGACTTGTGTTTTGTATTTAAATATAAACCTGGATCCATGCGACTATCGCCGCGCCCATCTACATCCAAACAACGAGATTCACCGTCACATTTTCCTCAAAATGAGCCAAATTCGGACATTATTTCAAACACGCAGAATATGAAACCTACAACAATCTCTAATCCTAATAAAACTGTAACAATAAATTATCATAATTGCGAAAATGTCTCAAATGTAAATATAAGTTTTTAATTGTTTGATTATTAGATACTATTTAATTTCCATTTAGTTTTTACTGTCTTATTAAATAATAATATTACATAAAATTTGAGGCGCCTTTTATTTTCTCATAGTGGGTGATGAAAAGTAGAGTGTATCTCTCGGGCGCAAATATATTTTTGGCTCGGGCGACGTACTTTGAATCCCTCGCTACGCTCAGGATTCTACAAAAGAATCCCTCACTTTGCTCTGGATTAAAAAAAGCGCCCTCGCCGTAAAACTATTATTTTGCTCCCTTATAACACAATCTACTATTGAAGTATCTTAGCCAATAGTGTCATCACAATGTCTTGTTTTCTTAATTTTTTTTTTTGTGTAATAGCCCATTGTAGCTTTATCATGTATTTAGCTATTATTTAATCGTGTTTTTGTCTGTTGTGCTATGTCTTTTACTTTTGTGTGCACCAAATAAACCATATAATTCTATCTATCTACCTATTCTTATACAATTTTCCAAAGGACCACAAAGGGATCCATTTCGTGCTGAGATACATAAGAACGAAGTATGCAAAATACAGGCTTTGTGAAACCAACCATTACTTTCAATAAATATAATACCTCCGAATAAAAAAATAAATTACTAACATTTATTTCCATTCTTAGAACCCAAAAACAGTTTAAGAATAATATAATACTATTTCTTAGGTTTCGTTTATCGTGCACCCATAAACTTTAGTGCTCAAATGAAACCCTTTTTAAGACTGCTTATAGCTATGGTATGATAAGAAAGAATGCAATAATAAATTGAGAGCTTAGACCTTATGACCTTGACCTTGGAGACTGTAAGTACCTTGGGGATCAAAACGGTTTCAATTCTTAGACTGTGTAAGAAATTAATCACAACATGACATTATGATGTGTACTAACATTTCATTTTGAATGGAAATTTGGATTCTGGTACTTTAGTGTAAGCGTATAAGTAGAAAAAGTATAGGTATATCGAAAAATAATATTGACTTATATTTTAAGACTTACAGTAAGTAAAGAAACAAAAAAAAAAGATAGAAATGTAGCGAACTGTTTTCTCGAATACCTCAATTTTCACAATGCAAGTTTCTTGACTGTGGCATACCATAAAATTGAATTAAAAAAAAACAACGGGTTGCACTCCGGGAGTGCCAGCAGAAGTGAAAACTTGAACATTAACGTTGAGCATTTTTGAATATTTTGGAATGGTTAGGGAATAATTTCGCACGAATTGGTTTATTTATCAGTATAAAAGTACTATAATTTATGTGGTTAAATACAATATTCATTAGTACCTAGTAGTAGTATTGTATTTATTTATTTTCAAAATATAGTCTAACAAAAATAAATAATTTATTTAAATACTTTTCATGAATACTTTGCCTATGTTTTGACTACTTTTTTTTACCCATCAATATGGGTTAAATTTCTTACCTCGCAATCTTTACGTAATGTCAAAGACTATTTATTTTGATATTTACTTTGTCTGTTGCTAGGCAACGGATCTTACGGTCACGTCCTGACGCGAGTTTAACATTTTTACCCATCCCAAAAGAAGTGCACAACGCCGCTAAAGAAGTTTTCACTTCAAAAATGATTTATTCCATGTTAGTGTTTTATTTTTGCTTCATCACCGCGCCGGCACCGCGCCGGACCGTGCCGGCACCGCGCCGCCGCCGCCGCGCCGCCGCCGGGCCGCGCCTCTACGCTGTGTATATGCAACGTTGCCGGGCCGCCACTGCGCCGCCGCCACACTGCCGCCACACCGCTAGTATTGTTTAAACTGTTTGTTTTATTCCATCGTCGGCCGCTTGCAAATATGCACACTCTTTATATTGATATGGCAAAATTAAGCGGAGAGGGCGCGGCGACGGAGCGGCGACCAGGCGGCGGCGGCGCGTCGGCGGTGCCGTTTTCATGATCTGTTACACTTCAGCTGTTTTGCGGCTAGGGTTTGAATCGCTTTTATTTCCAAACTCAATAATATTACATAGAAGGTGACAATACCTAGAAGTTAGGCTACACTCTGGCACTAAAGTGTTAGTAGTCGCGTGGGTCGAGCCTACGGCAAATTGAAACTGCCCTCCGGTATGATTCGCACACCGGTCACGGCCGGACACCGGGACGTACGGTCTGCACAAAATGTGCTGCTAGAAAGACAATTTCATCTTAAAAATAAGTTGGAAGAGATTTTTTGTGAATTGTATTTTAAAATTTAAGTTTATAAAGGTTTTCATTCACAAAGTTTGAAAATAAAAAAAAGGTGAAACAATGCACGATGACTGATTTTATAATGAGTTTATGTTGAGATCAATTGAATTCAAATAGGTTTATTAACCCACCCAACCGATTATTAAACGATGCCATCAAAAAATTCTGCTTGAATCGTTTCAAGCAATCACAGGTATAGCTATGATTGCTTTGCTATTTTATTGTAATAAGATATTCGAGACGAGATGAAATTGAGAATAAGTCTTTTTTTAAAGTGCAGGTCTTTATAAAAAAGATAGCTAAGACGTTAATGAATATCAATTACCTACCTTTAAACTTAAGCTGAAATAAGTCCATCAAAAATCACAAAAAAATCCTAAAATTCCAACTCTACCAAATTAATCTGCCGTCGGTACATCGATGTCGGACGGTGTCCGGCGAGGACGAATTGGCATGCATTGCGCCCTGCCTTTTTACATGCCTATTCCGAATCCGGCCGGTCTACAAATGTTGAGCTGAAGCGGGTATATTGACCTTCTAGAATATTCACTTATATTTGCTATCATACGGCAACGTTCTTGGAATAAGTTTTAAAAGATTTTCACCTGAATTTATTCAAGCATTCAACAAAATTCTAATTTCATACGACAGGGAATTGTAGCAATAATCTTTTGGGTCTGACAACACTGGAGGATATTATCCATGAGTTTTTTTAAATAACCAATGTTCAAGCTACCAAACACGTCCTCCTTTGCTACAAACTAGTCTTTTTACGACTATTCCTAGAATTTATGCTATTTTCTTTAAGACCGTCTTTCTTAATAAACAAACACTTTTTAATTTTTTTTTTTCTCTTTTAGTTTTCTAAACAAACAAGTAGCACTGTAGTTTCTTTGCTAAACTATTCAAATTAGTCATTCTATTCCAATGCCTTCTCTAGGATGCATATCTGGTACGGCTCGCAAATCCTTCCTTATCCTAAGGGCACGTCTTCTTTACCATTATTGTGCCACCCGGTCTACTCCTTGATAAGCAATTTGCCTTTGTAGTCCCATGAAACATAAGGCTTCATGGGCTAGTGCAAATCTTGGGGTTCATTCGATTTATCGAGTCTGGTTAAACCACGCTGGGATCGGTGCATTTCATTAATTCATTCTTGAAAGTTTTCAATTTAGGTTTTTTTTCCGCTACATCCTACATTTTGCGAGGCATCCTATGAAAACGGCCAATAACGTAATAGGCACGTTCGCCAAAAACGATATCTGTATCTCGTCTATTTGTTTATTTTATTATTTGATATTGCCCCCCAGAGTATTATTAGCGTTATTTATTTAAATACTAACGTTAGAAGTATCGGTTTAATGTGGTGGAGAATTGACTGTGAAATGTTAGTTTTTATATGGGACATATAACTTTTCTTAAGGTCGCCTAACTTAGTTGCATTACCCCGTATGAAGAACGTTCAACAAGTCTGTTTTAGTCTCATGATTTTAATAGATAGGTACATCATCACTTCGTTACTCCCTGTTCGTAAAAAAAAAGACGTGTGGCACTCGGGGACTGCCCCGGCGAAGCAATTGCATAGCATTTTTTATCAACTTACGCAATTGTAAAATATTAACCCGAATACAAGAAATACATATACAATGATGACAGGAACTGTTATTCACATTTATAGTTTTTAAAACTTGACACAACGTAATGGCCGGGAACATCAAACTAATAGTTTTAATTTAACTATTAATAGTCAAGGATCATTCGTCTAAGTAAATTTGAACTTTATTGTCAAACAGTTAAACATAATTTTCAATACAACACTCTCGTATCATTCGTCTAAGTAAATTTGAACTTTGTTTTCAAACAGTAAAACATTATTTTCAATACAACACTCTCGTTGATCATTCGTCTAAGTAAATTTGAACTTTGTTGTCAAACAGTAAAACATAATTTTCAATACAAAACACAAAGAGTGTTTTGTTTCTTATGTAGTATTTTCGTTACGAAATTTCTGGATTAGGTCTCTACGCTCAAGGCCCGCGATAGAAGCTATGCAATAGCTTAAAAAATGTGTAAAGGATGGCCGCACCATGTAGACCGGTCATAGTTTGGTTTGATAAATACAATTCATTTGCTACTGAAGTTTTTTTGAAGTGAAGACTTCTTTAGGCGCGTTGAGCACTTTTTAGGGTGATAAAAAATCATGGAACTCGCGTCATCGTCACCGAAGGCTATAGTGTTGTGTATCGAATGAAAGACATCAACGCGAGAATCAAAAAGTTACTTAGTTTTCACTTCTATCGGCAGTCCCCAAAGACTGCCCGATGTTTTTTTAGGCATTCTTACCTTTTAATATTTTCTCAATTTTTCAGTAAAACCATGACCTACCCTAACTAACCTGCACATTTAGCATCAAATTAAACGTAGATTGATTAAATGTTTATGGGTATTAGCTGGTGTACACACCATCGTTATTTATGCATAGCACGTCAGCAGACGGACATTACGTGACGCGTCCCCGTGGACTTAATCTCATGCTTACGTATAGCTAGCCTATGTGGAGCCATTTATCTAGTTAGGGAAATGGGGATAGAGAACTGGGTGTGGATAGGGTTATAACTTTATGCGTAAACCTATTTGCCTGGATTTTATTTAGGAAAATATTGTTAGTTTCAGAGCCTTATGTAAGCAGATTAACAACCAGTTGCACAAAGACAAACATTAGGTAATGGATAATTAACGCTAATGATTTCATTACTTTGTTCAAAGAACCATTAAAATCGAGTCTAATGTTGCTTTCTGCAACAAGTTAATGGGAGATAAGTATTTAATGACAGCTTTAAAAGTTAAAGTTCGTTTCTGCAACTGGCGGTTACAATGCTATTAATCTTTTTCTCAGTCGTTACGGGTCGTCAGAAGCCCGAAAATCTGACAACAAGTCTTACCAAGGGGTATCGTATTACCTAGTTACTGGGTTGTGAAGGTCAGATAGACAGTCGCTCCATGTAAAATACTGGTATTCAGTTGTATCCGGTTAGACTGGAAGCCGACCCCAATATAGTTGGGAAAAGGCAGATTGGATTATATTGGAATCTTTTTTCTCACGTTAGATACAAGCCTCTATTTTCTATTGTTTAACCAAGTCCGTCTACATATTGCGCAATAAAGGAATAAATTAAAATAAAATTATTTTAATAATTTTTTTCTGCAGAACCGACAGAATTGTGGGAATAATCAAATCTTAGTTAAAATCTTTTAAATTCAACCGAAAGCAAATTCAACAATTCCTTGTCACCATTTTCACTTCCAGTATTAAATGAACCATCTTAGGTACACCAAACGGAGCAACTTTATCTGCTACTACGTATAGGTATAGTCCAATAACCTACGATGGCACAGGACAAAGCCCCATTTAGAGCAATCAGGGGATTAATTGCTCAGATTAGACGACGTCACTTGACCGCCCGGAACGTTTGGACTACTGTGGACGAGAGGACGATGCAGTTGACGTTGTTATTAAATTTCTTGGTAGCTGATAGCTTGAGCCATTTTATTTATTGAGCACCTTCACCTTCTTTTGTTTTAAAAGTTGGTTTTTCTTTGGCAGTTTGTGGTATTCGTAATGACATGACATTTTTGAAATAAGAACGATGAAAGAGAAAATAAATCATAAAGTGAACCTGTCGGCTTTCAGTCTACCTGGACGCAGCTGAATACCAGTATTTTACATGGAGTGACTATCTAACCTCCACAATCCAGTAACTGGGTAATAAGATACCCGTTGGTAAGACTGGTTGTCAGACTTTCGGGCTTTAACGACCCGTAACAACTGTCAAAGATCCACGAATGCACAGCCGGGACCAACAGCTTAACGTGCTTTCCGAGGCACGGAGGAGTCTCGGTATATAAAGATGGTCACCCATCCACGGAAGAACCCCGGTAAGCTTAACTTAACCTAAGGGATCGACCTGTGTTATTACTTAGCTACGAACTCATCGCTGTTTGCATGAATGTTTGAAATAAGAACGGTGAAAGAGAAAATTAATCATAAAGTGTAGAAGGGAAATTGGTGAGGTCAGTTGATGGTTGAAGCAGTAGATTGTGAGTGATTACCATATAATTATAAATTAATAAAATAAACCCCTTTCAAACACCTTTGTGAAAAGGGAAGACAGCTTTCCGCCAGGAATCTCCAGACCGGATTATAGAGTGGTAACATCAAGGTAAAAACGAAACATTTTCTTCGCCAGCAGCAATTTTAGAGAAGAAAATAGATCTCTTTATTCGCTTTGAAAAACCTTACAGATGACTAAGGGATTTTGAGACTAGTCAATAGATATAACATAATTGGTATAATAGGTACACTATTAACAGTACAATGGGCTTGTTTATTGTAACAAGCAACTGCGTAAACATATTCCTGGGATGGATTATTTGATGAAAATGTCTAGGTCTAGGACTTATCCTAAGTGATACCTACGTCTTCTTTCTTGTAATACCCCATATAGAGTGTTTCCACTGTATTGTGACAACAGACAGTCAATCAGCAAAAAACATATTGAGACATTGACACTGAGATAAGAGAGTGAACTTTCCTGAAAATATGAGAATTGCCCTACAGATAGTTGTCTGATTTCCCTCTATCAGTTCACAGTTCACGATTAACTGTCACCCGCGATGAATTTTCAGTCAAATCATTGTTTTTGCTATAATGACCCCAGGTTTTAACAAAAAATAATGAAAAAACAAATGAACGTCGACACATCCAAAAGTAAAACCTGTCATCTTCTTTTCCAATCGAAGAAATTTTGTCATTTTCTTCAGCAAGGCTCAACAGGACAAAAAATGTTAGACTTATTTACGTGAAGGAATTGGTCTAGACAAGTCTGGTGAATGCACCGACTATTGTTATCTATCGGATTGGTCTTTGTTTAGATTCGGTCTAGGACTGAAAATTGTGAAACGTTGACGCATGTATTTTTATGGAATCTGCAAAGTTAATGTAAATATACTTAGAAAGGGTGAAGCTAGTGTTTGTTTTAGCGTGAAAGTATTCAATTTAGACGTAGCGATTGAAATCTTTCGGTACGTTCAGTTTTGAATTTTCTGCTGAATTTTAAGTGTAATTTTGCAAGATACGTTTTACTCTGTAGTCGTCGTATTTTTTGGTATTTTGTATGTCAAGTTAACGGAATAAATTACCTAATCGATTTCGATTATCTATATATCCTAATAAATAATAAAGCTGAAGCGTTTGTTTGTTTGCTTGCCTAATATCAGGAACTACTGGTTACTGATTTGAAAAAATATTTCAGAGTTAAATAGCCCATTTACCGACAAAGGCTAGAGGCTATATATCATCACGCTAAGACCAATAGGAGCGCACCAATGAAGAATGTTTCAAAATCGGGGTTTTTTTTTAGCGTTAGCCCAAAGTAAATATTCCACGCGAAATCGCGGGCAGAAGCTAGTAATATTATAATAGTACATTTACTATAATTTAGCTAAGCACATTGAATTTAATAAACCAATTAGCAATTTTCAACCATGCTTACCAATTATAACAATTCTTCAGAAGTCTATTCAAAACAAGGTTTTAAATTAAACCAAACCGCAGACCAATTAATAAAGTCAACAACGAATTAAAAATACCGATAGAATTATCGAATTTTCCCAAGTAATAAACCTTCCTTTGTGCCCAAAAAAAAAAGCTAAGTAAAGCGAAAAACTCTCTTCAAAAAATGTTGAACATTTAATTGAAAGAGAGTTTGAACCCGCTTCTCAAATTAACGTTGATTGTGATAGATTGCTGACTAATTACCGTCTCATTTTTCAGTCATTTATCACTGTAGTTCCTGTAACTTGAAACACTTTTAAGAGATTTTTGTAAAATAAAGTCGAATGGAGGATTAGAACTAGCATTGCCATTCAACGTGGTAATGCTGCCAGTCTTCTGGGCACGTTGCCGGTGAACACTTTGGCATCGAAGTATTCCTTTTGTTTCTGTATTTTTTTATTTAGTACTTAGTGTAAATAAATAGTAGTGTAGGTAATCTACTTTGCGAAAATAATTTCATCACCACTGCTCTATAAACGGTGAAAGAAAACA
This sequence comes from Conistra vaccinii, assembly GCA_948150665.1. NCBI lineage: Eukaryota > Metazoa > Arthropoda > Insecta > Lepidoptera > Noctuidae > Conistra > Conistra vaccinii. The sequence goes on from OX411324.1 coordinate 5,754,195, forward strand.
TCGTGAGAAAACCGGAAGGTCCTGGAACCAAAAAATAGTATACAATAAAATAGTAGAATAGTAGTGCCACCAGTGGCACTCTATCCCTATCGGATAAAGTGCCACTACAGGCACCCTAGTAACACCGCCTCGGTCCGGCCAAAGTGCCGTAAGCATTGGATTGTCATTGTCACTGTCACTAAGTCACGTCACTTGGTATTTTGTTTGATTGTCGAGGTTAAATCGCTGTAAAACACCACATTCCCAAAATATTACATTCTCTTGTGCCTAAACGGACCCTGGCACTTCGCCGGCCGCTACCGCGGCACCCCTCGCTACGCTCGCTCGGCTCGTGCGTTGTGTGGTCACAGTTCTAACCTAACCTAACCTAAATAACAAGTGACAGTGACAATGCAACGCTCACGGCACCCTAGCCGGGCCGAGGCAGTGACACTAGAGTGCCACAAGAAACTCGCGGCACTCTATTCTTCGATTAGGTAAATAATAAATGATAATCCTAATTTAATATTAATTATTATAAATGCGAAAGTGAGTTTGTTTGTTTGTTACGCTTTCACGCTAAAACGGCTGAACAAATTTGGATGAAATTTGGCACATGAGTAGACCATGACCTGGATTAGGACATAGGATACTTTTTATTCCGACATTCCCACGTGATCGAGACTTATGCGGGGCGTAACTAGTGATAAATAATTTTATCTCGGTAAGTTGGTTTGTACAAACAATTTTACACGTCAAAGGGTGACCGGACACTTTAACCATGACGTGGGCATAGAGAAAATACATGTTACGAGAAACAAAACTATCACTCTATCCACACATGTACTCATATAAATCTTTCTACACATGCCTGCACCTACATATACCTACGTTTAACTAAACAAGACTAAAAACTTACAGAACTCACTGAAAAATAAACGTGTGACACTCAGATTTCATATGATAATTGTGTGAGACAAACTGAATCGTCACAGACGTTATTAAACGCTGAGGAAAATTTAGAAATGTAAGCTTAATTAAAATTTCTTCTTAACAATCATGTCTAAGCGAAATACCGAGTAACTGAGGGGGGAATATGCCTGATATTTGTGACAAGTCATGAGATCTTAGCGAGTTATAAGATAAGGTAGTCATTGCAACTTTTAATTGAAGATACTGTGGAATTATAATTAACCTTGTGTTAAAATTAATAAATATTCATTCTATTGATTATTAGGTTTTGCCCGCGGTTTAGCCCGCGTAGATGTCGGAAAATATCCCACGGGAAGGTACTACCGGCATTAAAAGTACTCTATGTGTTAATCCACGTTGTAAACTATCTGTGTGCCAAATTTCATCCAAAATCATTCAGCCGATTTCGCGCCGTTTTGGAACATACATCCAGACAAATTCACAAAAATTTAAAAACTATATCTTCGGCATCAAACTCGTTCGCACACCTCGTGGCGAAAACTTTTTTCAAAAATATTCAATGTACAGTTTTGACTTCTTCAAATATGTAGATATAGATTTCCTACTACGTTATAATCAGACTATGTTCAGCGCAGAAGTATAGGATATTTCATGTTAAATGATCAGAAAAAGTGTGTATTTAGAAAGGAGTCATTAATTGAGGGCAAACGCCAACTAGTCGCAAGAGAAACACGCCATGGTATGAGTTCACATACTGTGCAGTTAATGTCAAACTATTGCACCCTACCTTCTCAAGTTACAAGTTAATTTGACTGAAGAGACACTGACGCATACCAGTTAGGTGATGCAATATTTGAGCAACTTGATTGAGCGATTGAACTTGCTCTTTTCCGTTCTGAATTTCAATTCCAATACCATTTCCATTTTTGATGTGAAACAGCTAATGCAGCGGGTCTGACCGGTTGTTGGTGTGGCGACGGGACCAACAGCCAACATCCAAACGAAATTTGAATAAAGAATAATGATTATGCCATATTTATTTTCTTAAATAAATTCTATACAAAATAGTTTCGATATTTCACATCTGCCAGGTGTCGCGACGGCTCATATTTTTATTTTGTTAAAAAATTAATAAAAATTCAACAAAAACCGGTCTTGATCTTTTAGCTTGGACCACATCCCCAAAATTTCGAAGTTTCAGCGAAACAAACAGTAAATTTTGATGATAAGTCGTTTTAAGAATCGAAATAACTGCAACACTCGGGGAGGGAGAAGTGCAAAAGTTGCTGAGATACTTCACATCAAATTAATTGATTCATTGAAATTTGTAATCTTGAAAACCCTCTTTTTAAATTGCAGCCTCTGTTTTTAATTTAGATTTGTATTGTAAATGGATTCATTAATCGATGTTGAATGTAGTCATTCGATGCTCTAGAAAAAATCAAAGGATTTTAATCATAAATTACTGAATGTACTTGTAAGTAGCTAACCGATTATAATATTCGTTTTAATATTGTTCACAATTGATCATCACTGACTAGCCACATAATAATCAATAATAGTATTTTTGTTCAACCATGACTTCATCGACTTGAAAGCTAAAAAACAATCATTCAAAAGGATTACAAGTTTATTTAGAGACCAGCAACAGTTTACTGTTAACAACCAAATCAATAGAAGGTTGTGGGTTCGAACCCAAGCAGGGATTTTACATATTGTAAATTATTTCATCACCACTGCTCTCAAATGGTGAAGGAAACAATCGCGAGGAAACCGACATGTCCGAGAACTAAAAATTCGAAGACATGTGACATCTACCAACCCGCACTGGGTCCGCGTGGTAGATTACAGTCCATGCCCTCTAACAGAGAGGAGGCCTGTGTCCCAGCAGTGGGAACATTCATAGGCTGATTATGATTATGATATGATGAACCAAATCAATCATCAAGAAAACTTAAGGTCGTAACTTCATCCCTACGCTAGTTACAAGTCCTATTAATCCTGATGTGTTCAGCCAATTAGACAAACCGACACTTCAAATGATCGTGAATACTGAGCACGACACAGGTGCACAGGCACTCATTTATTTAGGTCATATACGAGTATGTACGAAGGCTAGTCCAGAGTTTCCCAACATATCGTTCGTGGACCCCGGGGGGTCTGAAGGTTAATTCAAAATCGTTTGCAGACAAAGTTCAAAATAACGTTAACTGACATTTATGATGACTATAATTTATTGCTGTTTAAATTTTTACTTTAATTGATTTAAATGAGTTTTGAGTTTTCAAGGGTTCGTCATTAAAAAACTTGGGAAAGTATGGTCTAGACGAAACATGGTTCTGTTTGAGTTATATTTGTTTCAACTGAACTACAGTCGTAAAGAAGACATCACTGACTGGTGCAATATGCATGTGTTGTGTCAATTATTATTTGTGATTAAATTTATTTATACATATACCATAACTTACTAAAATTACAAGAATTAAGTTGTACAGTATTTTATGAAAGCTATTTATAAGCAAAATAAATTGCAGTTAAAAAGATCGAAATAGAGCCATTTAACAACATTGTATTTATAAAACACAAAATACAAAGTGAGAACTCGGCCCTTTGTCAAGAAGAATAAACACACTTAGAGACACAAATATCTAGATATTTTACAAAATTAACGCTACAAGACGAGACTAAACATTAATTCAGAAATAATTAAAGAAACGATTAGAGCACTTCAGCCCCTTGGAGAGGAGAGGCCAAAATTGTTAGCGCGAAACAGGGCTGTCTCTAGCAATAAACTTTGCTCAGGAATTTCATTAGTTTCGTTCAATAAATTAAGAGGTTATGCTCGCGTGTGTCGGCCCTGCAATTACCTCGTCTACGCGGAGGTGTAATGAAGAACCTCTCAGTAAGAGGATGGAGGTACTATGAAAGTAATTTGGATATGACGTTGTTTTACTTGTTAGGGAAAATACAATGCAGATTTGCTATAACTCTTCTAACCTTTCGTTATGTTGGTAATAATAAAAGTCTTGAAGTGACGTCACGCCAAATTGACGTTTTATTTTAATTCAACATAATTATAAAATATTTGGAAAATACAAAAGTGCACGCCTCATAACGCTCATTCAAAAATTTTAGCCATCAATATGGGTAGGTATTTCTCACCTCGCAATCTTTACCCAATATGACAAAGACTATTTACGTTTGCTTTTATGGTTACTAATCGAAGAGGATCGAAGTTGGAAATATATGTATATAGATAATTAGTTCGTTTTTTATTAACTATAATTAAACTACTTTGAATAAAAGAGCCATTTTCAAAAGAGTTCATCAGGCTGCAAACAAACTATTAATAAAAAAAAATTGGCTCAATTTATCGATTTTCTCGCAAGCTACAATGTTTTCAGGTTTCATACTTGATTGACGGGGTTTTTTTTAAAACTATTTTGATGTTTTTTTTCGTTTCTGCTGCATTTAATAAATTTTTGTAAAGTGCATTATTAATCTCCATTCGATTATCTATACAATGGTGTGTAAATTAAGTAGGTTCTGTGTACTAGCAGGAGTCAATCTCAATCTTCCTAGCCTTTTCCCACCTATCTTGGGGTCGGCTTCCAGTCTAACCGGATGCAGCTGAATACGAGTATTTTACATGGAGTGACTGCCTATCGGACCTCCACAACCCAGTAACTGGGTAATACGATACCCCTAGGGAAGACAGATTCTGACGACTCGTAACGACTGTCAAAGATCCTCGAATGACAGCCTGTGTACTAGCAGGAGTGTAACAATAAAATCAGTTGCAGAAAGGAAGCAAAACAATTTTTTTTATCGTAGAGCACTTTCTAATGCTTCACTTAAATGTCTCGCTGGTGGTGGCGTGTGTGTTGGATCATTAAGTTCCCTTCAAAATGGTTGAGCTAAATGGTGCTGATCCATGCGTCATGTTCGTGAACGGGCGCCGTCAGTAGGTACTGGTGTCGGAGCTGATGTTGACGAGCAGCTCTTCTGAGGTGTTGGGTTCTTGGCTTAATTTAAAGAGATATTTTGTTATATAGACTTTAATACTGTTTCTGCAATATTGAATTTTAGTTAGATCGACGTGGTCTCACGATGGAGTTCGTAGCGGTGTGTCAGGCGGGCGCGGGACGCGCGCCGCTTGCGCCCGTCTCCCGCGCACCCCTCTCAGGCCCCGCGGATTCGTTAACGACGCGTTCATGCTGGGCGCGTTCATCCTCCCCCCCTTGAAAGATCCTACTTTCAAGTTCTTCGGATGCAGGGAGAAGGCAGGCTCTGTTTATAGCACGTCTGACGGTGCCTCTCATCGTGTAGAAGTCTGCCACTCTGCAGACTCCATCAGTCCCAGGAAAAAGTTGTTGGACTCGCCCGAGTCTCCACTTAAGGGGTGGAACATTCTCTTCTTTTAGTATCACTAAATCTCCCACCTTCAACGGTCTTTCTTTTAAGCGCCATTTTGACCGCTGCTGCAGCTCTGCTAAGTATTCCTGGTGCCAGCGCTGCCAAAAATGCTGCCTCAGTTTTTCTATGATCTTGTACCGGTCTGGAGCCTTCAACGTTACAGGTGGAGACGGGAGAGATGTTAATGGTCGCCCCACGAGGAAGTGGCCGGGAGTCAAAGGAGAGCAGTCGGAAGGATCAGATGATAAAGGGAACAGGGGACGGGAATTGAGGATGGCTTCTATTTGTGCGAATAATGTGTCTAATTCCTCGTACGTGAGGCTAGCGTTGCCCATAATCCGCTTGAGGTGAAATTTGGCAGACTTCACGCCCGCCTCCCAAATTCCACCAAAAGTCGGAGAATATGGAGGATTGAAAACGAACTTGATGCCTTCAGCATTGGTGTAGTTATATATAGACTTTACACTAGATAATAGCAACCTACCCAACTCATTATTTGCCCCAACGAAATTTGTGCCGTTGTCGCAATATATCGTATGAGGTCTACCTCTCCTAGCAATAAAACGACGTAAGCTAAGTATAAAGGCGTTAGTGCTTAGGTCACTAACGATTTCTAAATGAATACTTTTAGTAGAAAAACAAACTATTACGTTAAGATAACATTTTGTTATTCGGTTACCCCTTCCTTTCTTACTAGAAATAAGGAAAGGTCCAGCGAAATCCACACCACATACTTGAAACGGATAGCAAGGTGTGACCCTACCTACTGGTAAATTGCCCATCAGCGGCTCCATAGTTTTTCCTCGCAGTCGTGTGCAAACAACGCACCTTCTCACAATGCTGCGAGCCAAAGTTCTGCCTCCTATAGGCCAGAATTGTTCACGAAAGGAACTAAGGAGCAGTTGAGGGCCGGCATGCAGCAGACGTAGGTGTTCGCCTTCCATCAAGAGCTGAGTGAAATAGTGCTTACCGTCCAGGAGGATCGGGTGCTTTTTATCATAATTACAAGCAGCATTCTGGAGACGACCACCTACTCTGAGCACTCCATTGCCGTCAAGTAAAGGTGACAACTGTAACAGGTAAGATTTAGGATTAAGATTTTTATTTTGTTTAAGTAAGGATATTTCTGAAAGGTAAGTTTGACTTTGAGCAAGTTTTATCAGGTAAGTAAAAGAATTTTCTATTTCTTCTAGTTTTAAGTGACCTATTATTTTATTTGTAGGATTTCTACAATTATTAACAAAACGTAAGGTATAAGCTATGATTCTTTTTAATCTATTTATTTTAGAATAATTATCAAACTTAATTAATGGTGACTGTGTAACATTAGTCATAGTTATGCAATCGCTAGTGGGCGTTTTAGTTTCAGGTAAATTCGCAGAATCAATGGAATTTATATTAAGAGGCCAGTTTGTTTCATTTTGCAATAGGAAATCTGGGCCATTCCACCATACAGTTGAGCCCTGAAGATGACCTGGATCGACTCCTCGAGAAGCAAGATCAGCGGGATTTAAAGTGGTAGGTACATGTCTCCAAGATTCCCTAGTTGTCAACTCATGAATCTCGTTGACTCTGTTGCAAACAAATGCCTTGAGTAATTTAGGTTGTGTTCGAATCCAACCCAAAACGACGGTTGAGTCAGTCCAAAAGATCTTACGGTCAATATTACAACGAAGCGAATGACTCACCTTAGCGGCTAGTCGCGCGCCCAGCAACGCTCCGCACAACTCAAGACGCGGAATCGTTGTTGTTTTCAGCGGGGCGACGCGAGTCTTTGCACATAACAAGATAACTTGTACATTATTATAACGGTCTATAGATCGTAAATAAACACAAGCCCCGTAAGCCTCTTGGGATGCATCTACAAAACAATGAAGTTCTATTAACACTGGAGAAGTACATAAAACATGTCTAGGTACCCTAATGTTAGCTAGAATGTGGGCGTTCGAAACAAACTTTTCCCATGTTTTCTTAATATTCTGTGGAACTAACTCATCCCAACTTAATTTTAAAACCCAAAGTTTTTGTAATAAGATTTTAAGTTTAATAGTACACGCACTTAGCATGCCTAAAGGATCAAAGATTTTACATGTGTTAGACAAAATAGAACGTTTTGTAACGTCATTAACTGTTTTGTCTAAATTAACTGAGAACTGTAAATGGTCATTCTCAGGAAACCACCACAATCCTAATACACTTGATTGTTTATTCAAATCCAATGACTGTGACAAGGTACAGTCAGCTTCAAATATTTGTGGACAGTTTGTACGAAATTTATGAATTGGAAAACAGGCTGATGCTAGTACCCTTTTAACTGAATGATAGATATGGGAAAGTTCTTTTTCCGTATCAGCACCGCTCAAAAAATCATCGTAATAAAAATCATGTTGTATAATTTCAGATATGATTTTATCATCGCATTCTTTTGCTAACTGTAGCAAGCATCGCGTACTCAAGAATGGGGCAGACGCTGTCCCATATGTAACGGTATTTAACTGTAATATTGCTAATGGCTTGTCTACATCATCACGCCAAACTATTAATTGTAGGTGGCGCTGCGACGGATCGATACTAATTTGTCGGTACATTTTTGTTATGTCTCCAGACAAAACAAATTTGTGTTGACGGAATCTAATTAAAATATCGAATAATTCATCCTGAATTACCGGACCTATAAACTGAATGTCGTTCAGTGATTTTCCTGAACTAGATTTTGCACTACAATCAAAAACTACTCTGACTTTGGTTGTTTCGCTATTTTCGCGAAATATAGCGTGATGCGGCGCAAAATACCCAAATAATGGTTTATCAACCTTACTTAAGTGTCCTAATTTTTCGTATTCGTCAATAAATTCACAATATTGTTTTTTAAGTGTAGGATCTTTAATAAACTTCTTTTCGAGACTCTGAAAGCGTTTTACGGCCATATTATAGGATTCGCCCAGTGATGTTTCTGGTGATTCACAAAATGGTATTTTAACATTAAATCTCCCGTTCTCTAAACGTGTAGCATTTTCTATGAAATGTTTTTCACAAACGTGATCATTTTCAGAGTAAGAAACACTTGATGAAGTAACTTCTTCAAGTTCCCAGAACTTGGTAAGGTTTTTATTTATTTCCTTAGTAAAGTTACAATGTAAGTTCTTTTGTTCATTGTGATCTAAACTACCTATTGGCCCAGCTACTAACCAACCTAGTTTAGAACTTTGGAGTATCGGTTTATTATCCCCTAATCTTATTTTCTTTGCCGTAATGATATCAAAGAAAATATCAGCGCCAAGCAGCAGATCTACTTGAGAAGAATAATGAAATTCGGGATCAGCAAGCTGAATATTCCCAGGTATGTTTAATTCTAAAGGATTTATATTACTATTAGGTAAGTTACCTATAATTTCAGGTATAACTAAACACTTAATATTCGTGCTGTAAGAACTTATTAATGAATTTAAGGTAAGTTCACAACAATCTGTTATATTAAATTGTATGTTATTAACTCCACTAATACATGTAGGGCGTGACTTAATGGAAATTAACCCTAATTTACTTTTAATGTCTTCAGATATGAAGCAGGCTTGACTACCTGCATCCAGAAGAGCCCGGGCAAGGTAAGTCTTATTATTTTTTCTATTAGTTAGTTTTACTAAAGCAGTACAGAGAAGAACTTGTTTACTCATAAAGACAGAGCAAGAAGATACAGCACTAGCGATTGACGGCACACTAGAGGTATTGTTATTCTCAGACTGTGTAACTAATGCAATATTTGTTTCAGAGTTTTTATGTAATAGTGTATTATGTTTTTGTTTACAGATTTGACAGGTGCCGAGACGACATTTCTCAGCATTATGACCCCTACGTAAACAATTTGAGCAAAGGTGTAACTTTAAGGCTTCACTCAATCTACTATCTAAACTCATTTCTTGGAATTTAATGCACTCTGTTATCCGATGAACTTCATGACATACCGGACAATCAGGATCTTTAAAAGGTTTGCGGCCAGCTGAAGTAGCAAAGGCCTTTGTTGTTTTTGGATTATTGGATTTATTCATAGTATCAGGTCTATCATTTTTAGTAACTTGCATCGTTTCAAGTATGTTTGCACGGTCACGTAGAAATTGAAGAAATTCTGATAAAGAAGGTAAATCCGTTAAGTTGTTTCTATATTCTTCCCACTTTCTTAAAGTAGTGGAATCCAATTTAATGGTAACCAAATAAATTATTAAAACATCCCAATAATTAGTTGGCAAGCCTAATAAATTAAGGGATCTTAAGTTTTTGCTAATGTGATCAATAATAAAGCGAAGGGCTCGATGAGATTCCCTTGTTAAACTGTCTATATTAAATAACGCCTTTAAATGGTTATTAATCAGGATCTTTTTGTTATCGTAACGTTCACATAGTAGGTCCCAAGCGACCTTGTAATTCTGAGAGGTAAACTCTATAGACTTTATTACAACAACAGCAGTTCCCTCTAAAGAGGAGCGTAAATAGTGGAACTTATTGATATCAGGTATGGACTCATTCGAATGGATAATAGAATCGAAGGTGTCTCTAAACTCCAACCATTTGAGGTAGTTCCCGTCAAATGATGGAAGTTTTATTGTTGGTAATTTTATGTTATTTAAATTATTACAACTGTCATGACCCGAACAAATTGTTTTTGCACCTACACTTTTGAAATCATCACCACTAGAATGAAAATCAATAAGTTCTTGGGCTGCTGAGATGAGAGAATAAAATTGAGATTCTATGGTATCTCTTTCATCAATTTGTTCTTCTATCTTTGATGACAGCATTTCAATTTGCGTTTGAATTGCATCAAAGTCTGATAAAAGAGCTTGTAATCTACCTAAACGTAATCCTAATTCTTTAATTTGTTGTTTAGTAATCTCACTTGAACCAATTTTATTTAAACTAGCAAGATGATCTTTAAATTTTGTTAAACGCATTTTAAATGAACCTCTCTGTTTTATTAACTCTTTCATGTCTACATGTTTTTCTTCTTTCCTCTCAGAGCCCTGTTGTGCCTTACCTTCTGGCATTTTAAAGTTAAATAAATGTTAGGACAAATAAAGAAGTCAGGTAAAGAAACTTGTGCAATCAAACCCGTATAAAGAGGCTTTATGATCCGTCCAACACGCTGACTTAAAGATGACACACGCTACACCAAGTCTGAATAGTCACCGGGTACGCCAACCACGCTGAGCACGGCAGCACACAGCACAGCTCCGGCCCGAACGCGCGCGCACTATGCGGCAACCGATCACTGAAAACGTTTAGTAGGAAAATATATGTAAGAAACTTGAAGTTACAAGTTGGTATTTTTGCGGATTGCGGATTTATGAATGATTGCAATGCTTTAATTTACGATAGTTTAATGAATTTACCATTTACTTAATGATGGTAGGTACTTATTTTATGTAGAAATGAAATTAGCTTGCAACGCAATTTACGCAAATGAATAAGAATGAGAAACATTATTACGTTACGTTAAGAAAAAGCCACTGACCAACACTATTGAAAACAAAAGAAAAAAAATGCACGTAAGCGCGTGTAATTGTAAGCATGGGCACTAGCCGGCGCACGATGAAAATCACACACTATTCACACAGATTGATACCTAGGAGAGGAAATAGGTGGATATAAAGGAATAATAAGCCACACTCCCCTGGGTACGACCTTCTTCTAGCGTGTTGTTCCTTTGTTCATGCCATGCAGCGCGGCACCAGTGCAAGCGAATTGCTCACCCAACTACCCAAGCGGCAAGCCTCAAGAAAATGGCGGCACCGTGCACTTTCCACTTTGTATAACTCCAGATCCAAACTATTCTTCTTGGAGGTCCTGTCCTACGGTCGCCAATTGTCGGAGCTGATGTTGACGAGCAGCTCTTCTGAGGTGTTGGGTTCTTGGCTTAATTTAAAGAGATATTTTGTTATATAGACTTTAATACTGTTTCTGCAATATTGAATTTTAGTTAGATCGACGTGGTCTCACGATGGAGTTCGTAGCGGTGTGTCAGGCGGGCGCGGGACGCGCGCCGCTTGCGCCCGTCTCCCGCGCACCCCTCTCAGGCCCCGCGGATTCGTTAACGACGCGTTCACTGGTCATCTCTTAGCTGCCATGACTTGTTTTAATTTTTGAATTGCTTTAATCTTTTTTATTACGGACGCTTTTAATTTGCACGTCTTTCTACATTGTTCTCACATGTTTAATTTCAACATGAATGATGTAACCAATATTTTGTAACAATATTTTGATTTAAAAGAGTGTCCGTGGAGTTTCTTGCCCGTTCTTCTCCATAGGAACCTACTACGCTTTGGAATGGGCAACTAGCTTCATCTTTCTGACTGACCGACCCCTTGACAATTCAAAAGTGCCTGTAATTGGTTTATTTGAAATAAATGCTTTGAGTTTGAGTTTTGAGTTCGCATTATGAGTCGTGCAATACCAATACCATGTTTTATACATAACTCACAAGATGAGGGTGTACTATAGATACACCTCTGCCTAACCCTCTGGGGAGTACAGGCGTGATGTTATATTATGTAAAAACCCAATTCATTAACTTTAAAATATTACTTGCACTTCTTAGTTTTAAAACATTTTTTTTTTTTTTTTTTGTTTTTTTTTTTTTTTTTTTTTTTTAGTTGTGGAATTCGTATACCACTAGCAGCTATGTAAATAACAGTGATAGGAAGTTATCATCATATCATCCATATAAACTAAGTGGAAAAAATACGTATTATTGAAGCTAACTCAAAAACTGTTCAAGCAAAGTTAACAAAATTTATATGGGACCAACTCGGAACCACCATACCCTTTCAAACAAAAATCTATTTTCAAAATCGGGCCACAATTGACGGAGAAATCGGGTAAAAAACATACAAAAAAAAAACACATACAGACGAATTGAGAACTTCCTCCTTTTTGAAGTCGGTTAAAAAGGTTCTCACTTTCTCATGCTTTTGGGCCATACTTTTAGTATAATATACCTATAGAGGTATGAGAAATAGGACGTGAATTTCTCTCATTCTCTATAGAAAAGGAAGCATCCTCCGACCAGACGGGTGCCATCGGCGGGCAACTGCCCGACGATTGACGTCACGGTCGTGAAGTTATATGCTGATCGTACAATAAACTCTGCTTGCGTGGTGCAGGATTTGTGAGACGTCAGGTTTTTTATGCGTAGTTTGCATGTGGCGTGGTAAATGGCCACATACCTATACAAATCATCGAACAGATTACGGGTAGCTGATGGTTTTGTATACCACAGTTACTTCTTTGTAGCTTCCACTTATTTCACTCTTGATGATTAGTTCATATCACACGACAATCAATCTTCCTAGCCTTTTTTACCCGACTGCCCCAGAAGGAGGGTAATGTTTTTCGAGAGTATGTATGTATGTATGTATGTATGTATGTATGTATGTATGTATGTATGTATGTATGTCTATTTCTTTGGCACACTCTGTAGCCTAAACGGCTTGATGGATTTTAACATAGGAGGTGTCGTTAGATTCGTCTTAATCGTAGAAGTGACATAGGCTATATAATATTTATGTATTGCATCTGCAAGTACAAAAAAAAGGGAGGGGAAGGTTTTTTTTAAAATAAATTTCAACAATATTGGTATCAAATAAAAGCTGGTAATGAGTCAATTCCAAATTAAGATATATTAATAAAACTAAAAAACTTGAAATAAAGAAAATTATTCAAAAAACAAAAAACCCGACTGCAAAAACACATAACTGAAAAGAGAAAAACAAGCATTATAATCTATAGAATTTTGGTATCGCAGGCGGGGACAATAATAATATAACAATAATAACCGGAAATATGGTGTACCTAACTTTTGTTTGTCGGCCTGCGATACCAAAATTCTATAGATTATAAATGCTTGTTTTTCTCTTTTCAGTTATGTGTTTTTGCAGTCGGGTTTTTTGTTTTTTGAATAATTTTCTTTTTTCCAACTATCTTGGGGTCAGCTTCCAGTCTAACCGGATGCAGCTGAATACCAGTATTTTACATGGAGTAAAAACATGGAGTGGGCCTATCTGACCTCCACAACCCAGTAACTGGGTAATACGATACCCCTTGGTAAGACTGGTGTCAGACTTTCGGACTTCTGACGACTCGTAACGACTGTCAAAGATCCACAAATGACACCCGGGACCAACGGCTTGACGTGCTTTCCGAGGCACGGAGGAGTCTTGGTTTGTAAAGATGGTTACCCATCCACTGACCAACCCCGGCAGGCGTAGCTTAACCTGATGGATCAACCAGTGCGGCTTGTTATTACTTAGCCACGAGCTCCTCAGTTCATATCACATGACGTGGGTACCTAATTTTATATCATATCCATATAAAACACACAATATTTGCTCTCGTCTCCACGCAACAAAGTTTCTCATAATAGTTACTTTGGCTTGTCGCTCTATTACACGACCGACTTCGATGAACCGCTCCTGTTCTCGTTAAGTATATTTTTTATAACTAACCACCTTCTTCACTTTGTCGGGTTGCCGCCGTTCTTTTCGTCAGCTTTGAATAACGGTTTATTTTAAGGATTGAAATTATGAATCGTCGCTTATGAAGTCTTTAAAAAGTTATAAATGACTTGCTGTGACCGAAGGTCTGCCCTAGTTATAATATTAAAATTTTCTGATATGATAATAAAACTTTAGTAGATAAGCCAATGATTATAGTTCTATTAAATGGCAAATGAATCTTATTAAGTAGTGCAAATGGAAGCTAACCAAAGATAATAAACACATCCCACCAAGTATCTACCTATCCACATAATTACATACTAATACACGAAAGTAGAAGAGCAGTGGTGGCCCAGTGGTAACGGCCGCGACTTACGAGTAAAGTTCGTGGATTCGAACCCAAGCAGGGACTTTACATTGTGTAAATTATTACATCACCACTGCTCTTAAAACGGTGAAAGAAACCATCGTGAGGAAACCGGCAACAGTATGTCCGAGAACTAAAAATTCGAAGACATGTGACATCTACCAACCCGCACTGGGCTCGCGTGGTGGATTACGGCCCACTTCCTCTCACAGAGAGGACGCCTGTGTCCCAGCAGTGGGGACATTATAGGCTGATTATGTTATGTTACACGGAAGTAACACACACACGATCAATATACGAGTATAATGACAGCAAGTCCACACTTCGAAATGAGATAAATGTACTATAATTCAGTAATACGATTAATTCGAACATCAATATTGTATGACAATCAATTCAATGATAATTACCAATGATATTAGTTTACTAATGACGTTAATTTCGTGCTAATAACCGGGAAGAGGATCTACTGTTTATATCTGATTTACTTCGAACAGTTAGTTAATAATAGAATGATATTAATATTTATTATTCCCCCTTTTGACATAAACCACTAGAGAACAAGGACCTCTTCTCATGCAGAGAAGGAATTCGAATTTTGGTACCATTCATATTGGTCATGTCGTTGCAGTCATGATTTCAAACCCGACTGCAGGCGGCAGCAGCCCATATTCGAGTCGGTAGATACAAGATAGAAAACCGTGTTATCGCTCGACCGTTGGCGGCACTATTGGTCTGCGGTCGGGCACTATGTGTCGCCTGTCAGTCGCCCGTAGCTGCCAACGACGTGTCGCTGAAGGTATTTCTAGAAATTCATAGAAACCAGTCGCGTCGCGGCGACACGTCACCTGCAGTTGTCTCCTGCGGCGGTTACGGAATGGTACTTTTAGAGATCATGTAGGTACCATCAGTCCCTAGTGATCTCTGTCACTAGTATCTAGGACATTAAGAGATTAAAGAATATATTTATGATGTCGAACACTTGATTTTGATACATAACATACATAAACCTTTTTCCCATAGGAGTAGCCAGAAACTAACGTGCTAAGATCCTTACATACTCTTTTGCTAGTAGTAGATTTTGATGTTAGCATAATTTAACTGCCTTCTTCCAACAATCTTCTCCTACTCTGTCCTTTTCATACTTCTGACTTTGTTCATTCTGCCTTTCATATTCAGTCCATTCTTCTCTGCAATGCGCTTCGTCTTGATATCAGGAGGGCTACCAGTCGATATGCAGAAATGCAAGTATGCGGAAATTGCAGAGTTATTTTCAAAATAAATATCGTAGAGTCATCTCAATTACCTCTTTCCCTTTTAAATATATAATGTAGGTATATATTATAGTAAATATCGGTATTGAATGTGTATTATAACCTATTTATGTGCTTGTGTACTTACCTATTTTATTTATAATTTATTATGTTATTTTTTAATATTTTTTTGTTATTATTAACTCCTCTCAAACAGAGCACCTGCCATCTTATCTCTTCACCACTTTTAGTTGACTGGCAGAGAATGCCTAATGTCTGCTACACACAGTGCCGGCGGCATGGCCGCCGGCCATGCCGCACAAAGCCGCAGGAACAAACGCAAACAAAATGAAGGAGCAAAAGCACTGAGCCGCCGGCACTGTGTGTAGTAGCCTTAGGCATTAAGTCCGCCTTTGTACCTTATTGTGTGCGAGAAGCTTAAAAATAAATAAAACAAAGTGTTAATTTAAAAAAATTATTACAAGGTGAAACAAGGACATAGGAATTTCAGGACTTCACCAACACTTCCCACCGATCCAAAAAAATGCGCTATCACACGCTATCAGAGGCATAAATAAATATAAAAAATGCTACGGTTATATTTCTTATTATCTTGAGTTATATGATAATTCTTGTCTCTTGGCCGTGATTTAGTACGGGGTCGCCGTTAGGGGGCGCTGTTGAGCTAAAAAAATACAGACGTCATTATGATAAATTACCCCCGGTTATCTTGGTTGTTGTAATTTTACACCCTGTATTATCAACTGGCTGGCTATTTGTGAGATACTGTAGCTTCGTAGAGTAGGGTAGGTAGGACTAACAAAAGAGACTTGTCGTATTTTTATGAAATAGGTACAATTAACGGATGCCTATCAGTTTTGAGAATATTTTCACGAACTCTTTGAAAGAGACAATTAAAACGGATGCTATCTTGTAATATATTTTTTTTAATCAAAATAGAAAGTTGTTCAAAATGCTCGCTTTTTAGTTTTTCCGGTTTTTAGGGTTCCGTACCTCAAAGGGTAAAAAAAGGAACTCTTATAAGATCACTCTCTTGTCCGTCTGTCTGTTCGTGTGTTACCACCGATTTTCTCAGGAACGGGTAGACCTAGCAAGTTGATACCTCAGTATACCAGATACTGAGGTCTATAGTTCCTATTAGGTGTATAAAAATCAAGGTCCTGAGTCAACACGATAAAAAGATATGGGCAAATTTAGATTTTCGCGAAAACTCGTAATCTCAAGAACCAAAATTTACGTTAATTTGCAACTTTTTTTAATTTTCGTAATTTTCCCTTTGCTTGTGCTGCAAGACCTTGCTTTTAATCAAAATTGACAACTATAGGTCAACCGGAAGTACCCTATAGGTCGAAAACCTATATTATGGTAGTTCCCGTTGACCTAGAATCACGAAATTTGGCTAAAACCAAGAGCACAAAATATTAAAAAAATCCAAAAAATTCAAAGAGTTGAAAATTAAAGGGTGTCCCCCATACATACATAGTTGACGCCAATTAAGATAGTCCTCTGAGTTCCATGGGCGCTCATACAATTAGGGGACTAGTTTTTGGGCACATAACTATTTAGGTACCTATACGCATGAAGCTCCTTACGGAACCCTTGGTGCGCGAGTCCCACTCACCCTTGACCGGTTTTTTTTTTTCTTCTTGGAGTGAAAACTTCTTTTGGCATTGGTATTTTATGAATTAAATTAATTAAATGCATTCATCTTAAGAATTAAATTAATAGATAGATAGAATACTCTTTATTATGTACACCATAAATATTACAGACATAGATTTAGAAATTTCGATCTAATGTGGGAATATAGGTACCTGCATCTATAGTAGGAACCTACTTATCCCAAATCAGTTCAAATACCAATTTTGTTGATAAAACAATCTAAAATTCCCTCCAATATAACCTAAAACAACAACTACTTAAACCATATAGTGTCGATATAAATTTAATAAAACATCGTAATAAACAAGGGTTTTATGTGACGTACGCAACGTGTCCATGTTGAAAGTTCGATGGGGAGCGACACCGAAATATTGTGTCGGGATTTATAGCTGTGCGGTCAGCCCAGGAGACGGCGGGGCGGGGTTAGTGTTGAAGCGATAGGAAAGTGTTAGACGGAAATACAGGGTCAGATTAAATTAGCTAGCGAAACTGCACAGTTGTGATGAATATCGTTAGTTAAAATTATAAAACAAACAAAAAAATGGATTCGATATAATATTTCAATCAATCGATTGAAATCAATCGAATCAATCGGTAAATAAATGTTTTTGTGTGGTCTAATATAAAACATAAATTAAAGTTGTGATTTGGAAAAGTTGTAAAGAAATATTTTTGATAATGAAGGCTGAAAGAAAATGCCATTACGTAATCATAATAATCACATAGAATTTAGACATGAAATGGCGCTAAACCCTGAACGGTTGAAGGTACTGCAATATTGACATAACAAGTTTTAGCAAGTCGCGTATCTACAGTGGGGAAATGAACTAGGTACCTATTACCCGCTTACCGCTCGCACTGACACCCATCCTGCACAGTTTGACGTAGCATAAGATTATTGGAACGAGTTGTAAACAACTGGAATAGTGGAATAAATAAATAATACATTTGTGTACGTTATGTAAATTATCATAATGGTTATTGATATTAAGTAAGTTCGTGTCTCTGTCCAACTTTCACGGTTAACCCGTTGCGGCGACGTTTCATTTAACTCACAGATTTTATTATTATTGACAAAAATTGTAACTGATAATAAATACAAGACTTAGGGCCCGTTTCACACCTACGATTAACTTCCTATTAACTTACTTGGCAGATAATTTCATACAAATTTTGTTCCATTTTTAAAAGACATGACCAGTTTTAGCCTTCGAATTCGGGAACATGCGCAGCATTACAACTTTTACACTAAGATTTAAAAATAAAGATCTAATTTATCATGGTTATATTATTCCGACTAAAGCCCAGATTAAATTATCTGAAAAATCAGTATATTAATTGCTTCCGTTTCTCTCTTTTATGCACTTCCTGATTTTGACGTTCCATTGTATCTTTATTCACCCGGTAACCAAAATAAGCTACACATAATATGGAAAAAAATAAACTAAAAACGAGCTATTTTCGATCAAGTGAATTTTAATGACATGGAATATACATGTTTTGTTTATAATTACTTATTTATTGATACGCCTACGGGTTATGTTAGGTTTTATTGACACGTGTGAAGTTCGAACACCATATTTTTTTTAATAATCACTGCGTATATAGGAGTGTTACTTCGTTGACTTTAGTTATTACTCTGAGTTCGTTGACAATGCATCTGACATTAGCAGACACCTGTGTAGGGAGGGACCAAAGGGGTAGTAGTTTTTTTCATAAAATTGATAATTCAATCGATTCGAGTCAAAGCATGAAAAATCGATTCACATAAAATGGATTTTGAATTGATATTTTCTTTGACCGTTTTGAACTACTTATATTTAATTTGGATGAATAATAACATAACACCTTCATTTCGCCAGTCCCGTGTAATGCGGGGCGAACGTTTTACCATTAACCGGATACAAATCGGGACTCCGGGCTGCTATTGAGAAATTCCAGATGGAAAAACCCAATAACACTTTGCCCGACCCGGGAATCGCACCCAGGACCTCATGCTCAGCTGTAGCGCTTGCCACCACTAGACCAACGAGGCAGTCAAATGTTTTCGAATTTTATGTGTTAGGTTCGAGAAAAAAGCAATTGACACTTTATCGATTTCAGATCGCCATTCACCATCCCTACTTGCACATTCAATCTTGGCGTCACGTCAGGTATAAATCTGTACTTTTTATGGTGTACATAATAAAGAATCTTCTATCTATCCATCATTGCAGTTCGCGACCCACGTTGTGTTTACGCGTTCGTTGTGTACTGTGCGATTATTGTGTTCTATTTCTACGCCCCTAAGACGACCCACTGACCACGACCATTGCTATTCTTTACGGACTGAAATCTTCAAAACCCGATTACCATTGCTATTCATAAAGGATTCATCTGTTTTGCTCTACGATTCAGATAAACGGATATTATGATGAGGTGCCTAAACTATGGCATATCTGTAAGGCGGGTTAAAAGGCATATTATGAAGATTTATCAGGGAAATGGTGTTGTTATTTTCTTGTCAAAACCCATTTTCCCTCAAGAATCTAGGACAGCCGCTCGGTTAGTATTGAAGTATCCAGATCCTTAGGTGCAGGACGTCACCGCTGCTTGGACTGGGATAGCTTTACAACCTGCATAATCTACGCGTCCAGCGATCACGCCCGTCCGGCACAGTTCGTCTTTCCTACATATTTTATTTTATTAAAGAATATTAAAATAATTAATTCGTTCAAATAATAGTTTTATTTAAATCCTCATGCCTTCACAAATAATAATAACAATAGCCTTATTTTTATTTCCCGAGCCACGTAGAGCCTAGTTGTAGTCAATAGCTGACTGTAACTCTTAATTGGGTTGGCTCGGCCGGGGAGGTACCACACTCTTACAGAATACCAAAGTAAAGTACCAACATTATGTTGCTCCGCTTCGAATAGTGAGTGAGAGAATCGGAAGCCCAGGGTTTGGGGTGGGAAAAGGGTGGCAGCGCATCGGCAGTAACCCTGGTGTTGTAGACTTCTATAGGCGGCGGTTATTGCTTATTAACATCAGGTGATCAGCATGCTAGTTTGCGCCCTTGATGGTATAATAAAAAAACCTAGCGCCTCGATGGATGGCGTGTCGAATAGTAGAAAATCATTCTTTAACTCGATTACCACAACGCCTAGCGCCATCTCTTAACGAAAAGCAGAGCTATTTAGTGAAAACTTATCTTTATTTTTCTCAGCTCCCTGATCTTTTGGAGTCGTGAAAGTTTTTTACCTGTAAACTGTAGAATACAATAATTGCAAAAATAAAACAATTTTTGCTGCAAATTGATTTTTAACTCGATTACCACAACGCCTAGCGCCATCTCTTAACGAAAAGCAGAGCTATTTAGTGAAAACTTATCTTTATTTTTCTCAGTTTCCTGATCTTTTGGAGTCGTGAAAGTTTTTTACCTGTAAACTGTAGAATACAACAATTGCAAAAATAAAACAATTTTTGCTGCACATTGATTTTTACACCTAAGCAGGCGCCCATCGCCCCACTGGTCATGTCCTTTATTCAGTAAGTAGTGGCTATTCGTAGGTGGTGAAATAGGCTCTAAGGGCCTGTTTACCTATGATTAAGTTTCTATTAACTTACTTGGCAGGTAATTTCATACAAATTCTGTTCCATTTTTGAATTTATTCTGTAAGTAGTTACTATTCGGACGTCGTGAAATAGGCCCTAACTCGTTAGTCCAGTGATTACAGATGCTTAGCATGACCATAAAAAAAAAACGGGTTTTGTCGACAGAAGATTAGATAAAATGACAGATAATTTATAATCAATCACAATCTGTCATTTTGTCTATTCTTCCGTCGACATAACCCGTAGAAATCCGTTTCTATGATTGTCATGCTACGCATGCTGATATCTGAGAGTGGGGTCCTGGTTTCAATCTGATTCTCGGGTCCAGACATGACTTCTGCAGATATCATTGGCGAAATATGGGTGTGACACAACTCTACTTATTCCCAGCTGTTCCGAGTTGAACCTAAAGTAGATAGGTAACCAACTAAGGTAAAATGACCTTGCCAATAATGCTAGAGTTGTCTAGATAAAGGTCGAATGGCAGCTCACTTCAACTTCATCTAAGTTTTCACAATTTTTACAGAATACACGGGCTGGTGTGATACAGATAAAGCAGAAATGGTATGCTATGCGCTTATACAAAATAGGTACCATAATCCGCTTTTAATACATCAATGACCATAATATGCTTCCATGGTTATATAGGTACAATTCCGTAGCTGACTGCAGGCGGCAGCAGCAGTTGACGTGACGGGTTGCCGCGATACGACTGGTTTATATAAAACCAACGTGATGCTAGCTACGGATGGTATTTTATAGAAATACATGGAAACCAGTCGTGAAAGGAATGATACATTCTCTGCTCTGAATTATCTAATTCAGAGCTGTAAGGTACCATTCCGTAGCCAACCGCAGGCGGCAGCAGTTTCTATGTATATTTCTATGAAACACATTCCGTATTCATCATCGCGTGTTCGTGTTTCCGAAGATAGACGATAATAGATATCTTGAGATATCATATTGCTACCGAAGAATCAAAACACCCCGAAATCTGTCACCCGCTCCCCGCTCAAACAGGCGCCCCCACAGATTGGCAAAGCACTGGATTGGCGGAACAAGTTGTCTACGAAACTCGTCTATAACTGCGGCTGATAATTAAACAGCTGTGCCGGAACACCGACGTTTTGAAGCGACCATGTCAATACAGATATTAAGTACGTTAGTGTTTGTGCGCTTTACATTGCTTAATTAAATCGGTATGTACAAGCTGTGTCCCCGGAGGAGAGGCGATGGATATGTGATGCTTTTGTTTACATGTTTATCGTTTATGGATCCCCATCCTCCATAAGTGTCTTGGAAGGGGGTAAGTCTTAAAGACTGATAGAGCTATAGACTATATCTTGGTTTAAAATACAGGTACTTATAATAAGATGATAAAGCCAAAGTGTCGAGACAATAAAGTTAAGTTGTTTAGCTTTAAGGCACCTTTCATATAAATAGTTTATACGCTACATATTTTATCCTCTACTCCACCCCGTCCACACCGCACCTGCAGCCTAATTCTTACCAAACCGAAACCTTGGAAGGCCACATTGTCTGAAACATTCGTACCCAATTCTGGCCACAATTGTGCGCACGTGCGTCTTAGCAGAATTTACTATGTCTAATACAATAAGTTGGCACCCCACGGTGGGGTGGGAGCCTAAATTATGTATTTTATTGTCACTGGATCCAATTTCATAACCCAAAGAACGGTCGGGATGAGTCCGCAGTGTTATAAGCTATCCTATTGAATTTTGCAATACATACAAATGCGTCGGTAGTGTTTTGTGGGTAATGTTCGAACGTGTTGGATTATCGCGAGCCGATATTTATTTTTGGGAAATATTTTTGACGGTTCTTTTAGCTTTTTAGGTTCGTGACTGTCGTGTTTTATTTTTGGAGAGTTTAGGGTTCCTACAGGACTAGTCTGCAAATAGCAAAAAATAGTAGGTTTAGGGCCTCTGTCACCACCTACGATTAATTTCCTATTAACTTGGCAGATAATTTCATACAAATTCTGTTCGATCTTTGAATTTATTCGATAAGTGGCTATTCGGACATCGTGAAATAGGCCCTAAATGTCTCTTAGTTGGCGGAAGGTATAAACATTTTTATATTGTAAATCCGTAACTAAAAGCATTGATATTTCAAAGAAGCTCGATATCGAAGCTGATATTGGAGTGAAAATCCAGTTCCGACATCGGAACCTCTTAGTTACAAAAAATAATATTAATAAAATATTTTTTCTGGAAAAAAGACGACGGATAAAAAAGTTATAGCTGGCCTACATTATTGAATGAACAGCATTATCCTCGTCACCGAGCCTCTCTTTTACCTTCACTCCGCTATCCTTAATTTCATTGTCAATTTAAACCTTTTTCGTAGGTAGGGAACTTTTTAAAGTGCAATATTTTAAAATAGCAGAAGCTTATCAAGTGTAAAATTAATTTCACGGCAGCCATTCTTCGAGATAGTTCATCAAACTTTCAAGATTCAGATGAGCATAAAATAGGCGGAGAGCGCCTTCGGAAAAGTTTCTGTGTAACGGAAATTAGTTCTAACATTTTACTAGTTTTTTTAAATATTTCAACGGAAGCAAGGAAGCCGACGGAAAATGAAAGAGAACGGAACGCTTATAAGGTCTCTGGTACGGATAAAAATGTATTTTTTATAAAAGGTTCCAATATGACTGTATTGTTACTCTTACGATAACATATTAAGAAATTTTCTCTAGAGCTCAATATGGGATTACATCTAATTCCAGTTGTGTATCCTGGGGTTTCTCCGAAATCATTAAGTATTCGTAACAGATACAATAAACCTAAATTATTTTTATTTCTTCAGTTATAAAACTTCTTCTTCAGATATAATAATAATAAATCATACGGCACCAATAAAAGAAAAAGGAATAACTAGAAAAGTTTATTACTACATATTACAATAAGCTAATTTTACATTGTAAAGAAAATTCAATCGACAAATATTTTTATATGGTTTGAATATATATTAAAAAAAACCTTTTTCAAGTATTTTTATTATAAAAAAAGTGATCTCAATTGAGGCTGGCACAGGAACGTAGAGATTCGCACTAGAAAATAAAGGCTTATGCTCAGCAGTTGGTGAAGTCTGGCTATGGATGATGATGATGATCAGGAGTCAGGACTACAAATTATAATGACACAACTCTTTTTTTATGTCAATAAAACATTTATTTTTATCTTAATTGCAACTCTTAATTGAATTCCTTTTATTGATTTAATCTTCTGCACGTCAATTACAAACTTTCGATACGAAATTTCCGATTTCAACCCCACTGGCGACCTCTTGCCAAACATGTCATAAAACCAATGAGACATTCTCATCACTATCAGAAAATATAAAACTTGCCAAAGTAGCGCTTCCAGCGCTATTAATCCAGTAAACTGTTATTTGATAGCAATAAGCCGGAATTGGCCAGCGCTTTAAAAACCTGTTCTGACAAAACGTGAGCATGTGAGTACTCGTAGTTCTGACATTAAACGATGTTCTAGTAAATAAAAGCTCTGCTTGTTTCAGCTGATCCTTTCACGGAAAAATGTTATCTGTGGATTTTTATAACGCATAACTTTCGATCCCGGAAGAAAAGTGGATCCCGGATAAAAAGTGTCACATGTCCTAACCCAAATTTCATCCAAATCCGTTCAGCCGTTTTAGCGTGAAAGTGTAACAAACATACAAACTCACTTTCACATTTATAATAATAATATGATTATAGTTAGGATTACGCGTTCGTAAGTTACGCGCAATTATCAGTATCTGGTAACCTAGTGACTAGATTACTTCCTAAGAAGCAAAAAGTTCAAAAAGAAATTGAAAAAATGTCAACCCTAAAGTCGCGTCTCCTCAACTACAACGATTATTGCAGATGCACTTTAGATACAGGAGTGAAAGCGCTCGCAAGCGCTGCACCGTCGGCAGCCCTAATTAATATTTTCTCTACGGACTGCAGTATAAACCAATTACGAAGCTAGACCAAAACTGTGGTGTTTTTCGGCGCGCGCCAAATTGCTTTACACGCGAGCTTTGAAGTGTTAAGCGTTTATTAAATTTGGAATCAAAAGCGCAACATTGCTGAATGTAGCTATATATGTGCTATCACTCGGTTCATGTTTAATGAGCGTTGAACACCTCTAAAGTTGAGGAAAGTGAAAAATTTAACGGCTCGGATTGGCGCGGAAATATTGCTCTATTTATTTTTTTATCTTATTGTGTTTGTATTAAAATAAAACATCGCATTCAAAGGTATTTTACTTGAGCTAGTGATATAATCTGTCTAAATGATTCCGTAAATTGTTCCATTAATTTAAATTTTCTCATAAAAATAAATAGCTCGCCTTCAGGTTATTCACCCACAAACCACTTAGTAACACATCCCCTTTGTAAACTGGCAACCCCAAACACTTCAAAAGCGTAATTACCACCTGATAAATTTTTAATTAATTCCCAAAATAATATCAAGGTACCGACCCAAGCTCTTATCTAGACACCAAGATTTCCCAATTTGAACGCAACGACTTCACACACAAAATAGAACAAGATTTATTCCCTAATCAGAGTTTAATCAAGGCGCGGGAGTATCAACGAATTAATTCGAAATTAACGTCGTTAAGGGCCGTAGAACGAGTCGTCGAACAATAAACCAGTGAGAAATTGGGCCCTTAGAAAATTATTTAAGTGGGCGGAACGCCGATAAATTCTCACTCCAGTGTACTGCGAGAATTTCTTTAGCGAGATCATTGAATGCAAAATTATATTTGTGAGAGAATTGCTGGCTGATTAAAGAGTACCTAGTACAAAATCCAAGATTTCCCTCCCTTGTGTGTAGGGAGAAACGACGAGGGACATCGGTGTGAGTTGTCCGTTATAGTAAGGTATAGAAGATATAGCTACCTATTAAACATGAGAGTTAGTCAGCAACTTGAAAATGATTGCAATAAATAATTAACACTGACCTTATTTTATGGAGTCAGGATCAACTGCAACGACCTGCAAAGAAGAAATACCAGTAGTTAGCAAATATCAATAAAAAAATTTGTTTCGGTTAATTTAAAACACTGCAGTGATTTGCGCGAATTGTGCAGCAGTATTTTTAAACTAGAACAGAATGAAATTCAAGGAAACAGTATGTGGACTTCCAAAGTCAGTACTATCCAAACTTTAGAAGTTCTGCACTACTTCTGACTTCGTTAGAAGAAACGAGCGTCGGTTTAATGGCCGACTTTACCATTAAACCCAGTTCAACAAAATGAAAAAAAAAAAAAAAAATTAAAAAGTGTTTATTCGCAGATACAGTTTCTTACATAAAATCATTACTTCCGCCAAACTGCACAGCAGTTTGTTGGCAGACGTAGCTCCTGTTTTAACACATATCAAATAAAATAGTTATTGTTATTACACTTTTTCACCTATAGGTACGCTAAACTAATCATGCAATTATTATCTAAATGATACAAACAAACAAGCTTTTTAAATATTCACTACATTGAGCCCTTGACAAAATAGATTTAGGAGGTACTTTTGTATTTTTGTATTTTTTGTTTTTTTTAATAGTTGCCTATTTCAACAAAATTTAAAAAAAAATAGGAGCCTACGTCAAACGTCAGGTATACACGAAAGAATCCGAAGTCGGTCTCATTCCGCGCCGCTCCATTCATCGTTCAACTCGGCCCATTCACTTATGCGAGTCTCACTCATTCCGACTGTACGCTGATTCATTCCGTCTCAGACCTACGTTATTTAAAAAGAAATTTCTAGAAAATGTCGAGACGTATGCTTTGAGTGTGAGCTCATTATGGTTTTCTTTGAATACAGGTGTTCATTAACGGGAATAGTGCTGCAGCAAAGGAATTTTTCATTTGCGAGTCATATTGAGTTCCTATTGAAACTTGAATGTGGATTCAATTATACGTGTTCAAGAAATTTATTTTATTAAAAAACTCCGATCATTTTTAACAAGCGAAGTGGATTAGGTTTTCAGTTACTTTCAGGTGAGCTATTTAAAAAACTGCAGTTGCAGAGATAAGTTTTTTGTATTTTATTTAATAAAGTACCTATTTTAAAGATTTCATGAATTCTGAAGGTAAGACGGCGACGACTGAGTTTTGCATCAGTAGGTATATGGAACTACCAATCCCGACCTTTACATCATCATCGTTATCAACGACATCATTATTACAATCAGTCTTATAGCGCAGCTCATCTCTGGCCTGTGCCAGTTACATCTATGATCGATATCAATATTATTTAGGGATCTGTAAGTCTGAATGAAAAAAAAAGAATCGTTCAAATCGGACCACTCAGTAAAAAGTAATGCGTGGTCATACATAAAAAAAAAAAAAATATACGTGTCGAATTGAGAACCTCCTCCTTTTTTTTTCGTCGGTTAAAAACGAAACCTTTATAGGATCACTTGTGTGTCTGTCTGTCTGGTTGGCTGGCTGTATGTCCGTCTGCCATAGCCAATTTTCTCTCAATCTACTGGACCAATTTAGTTGAAATTTGGTACACACGGCTACATATCAAGCTATACATTTCCAGTATAAACTGATCTCGGTACAATGCGAGGTCAGCTTATGCTGGAAATATATAGCTTGATGTAGGTACATAGGTAATTGCTGAAAATCAGCGCTGTTGAAGTTAGGTTAGTCCGAATTCACAGCAATTCGCTGAGCAATGACCTGTTCTCGCACAGAAACGACGCACAGTTTTAATTTTTCTTAGTATTTGTTACAAAAGACTTCGGCATTATTGTTATTGTTTTGGTTTGTTATGTTGTTGTTGCCATTAGCCAATGTCGCAACAGAAATTACGCAATATTGTCTTTGGTACGTGGCCTTGAGACTCTTTGAGACTTGACATCAGCCAATGAACAGCGCTGTCAAACTGGTCAAACGTTGTACTTTATTTATATAATGGTTGAATACGAGGCTTTTGGCTACTTTCGGCTGTCTGTATTTTATCTTTTTATAATTTATATGTGCGTTTTGTTTGTGCAGAATAAACAATTTTTCTTTCTTTCTTCTTTCTTTCTATGTGTAGCCGTTTGTACACATATGAATTTCTGTGACCCAAACATGGAAGTGTAAAATAAGTAAATGAATTTTGAATATGGGGGTCACTTTTAGGGAGCAACATGGAAAAAAAAAGTTTTGCAAACTGTACCGTGTGACTTAACAAATCGAACGGCTTGTGAGAGTCTCAATTTTTTTATTTTTTTTTTAAACCAATACTTTTAAACATATTTAAGATTTCCATTCACCCACCACGCTCCGAAAATACTGAGCCAAAAATTTTGAAAAAAATACTGATATTCGATTCGAAATTACACGAAAACCTATAAGAAGGCCTTAAAATAACATGGTAGATCTCTCAATATTGTGCATACAAACTTACATTTAATTTTGCAGTTGGGATAAATGGGAGAACATATTATGTTTTCCAAAGACAATGTTGAATTTGTTCTTGGGATAAATTCATCCCAACTATGGAACCCTTCATTCCGACACGCACTTGGCCGGTTTTTTTTAAAGATACACCCTGTACAAAATAAAAGCTATATTCTGATTTTAGTGATCAAACAGCCAGTAAATGAAACACGTTTTCATTTATAGTAAGCAACGTATGTAAAGAAAACAAACGACAACCACTACATGGGAAAGACAGACATACTGTGGCATAGTACAAGAAAAAAGCCAGTGGTTCAATTCACGATTTCCCACCACCGATATAAACCAACAACCTTAATTCCCACAGCTGCTATTAGAAAACGTGCATACGTAAATCTAAAAGCGGATATCAGTTAAGAAAACTAAATAAGAAAGGACTTTGAAAGCGCTTCCGCGGCGTCTAGCTCACGAACCACCTCTAACCATTGTTACCTTTGCTAGACAAAACTTTTTTTCCGTCGCCGCCTGCCTTCGATCCACTTTATACTGTGGTCTAAAGTGTGAGAGATTTCCAAGTTTATTCTAAAGATAAAAATATTACAATATATTTTGAGAAAAAATTGGATTAAGCGCGACAGTCATGTACTAGAGCTATATTTAAAATAGTAAAAACTTATAACTAGCCTGGCTTCAGAAATATAATTATTCTTTAATTTTGTTGCTATAAATAGAATAGGTACAGACACTATGTTCGAGTTGCTTAAAATTTTGTACCTCAATAATTGTTATTTCTATCGAATTATGTAGGGCTTCACCTTCAAGGTAAGTCTCCTAAGGAAAATATATGATGAAAATAGATCAACAATATGTGAACGTTTTCAGATAAATTCCTCGAATCTGCCGAAATTGAAAGGTTTAACCTAGATTTTACAAAGAATCACTTTAATAAACACGTGATCGTTTTGCTAATATCTAATTATTAAAAAACTCAAAGAAAATTTAAATAAAAAATATGAAAAGGGTAGGTAATGCTAATGAGGTTGAAATTAACATTCTATTACTCCCTGTCCATTCAAATAAACAGATGGTCAACTTTTAAAGACAATATTGATTTGATTACCACTGAATTAAGTTCTATTTACTTTCAAGGTACCTATAAACAAAATGTTGAGGTATGTATATTGGTTTTTAAGACTCTAGTGACTGGCTAGATACTCTAGAATTCTTTTTATCTTTATTTATTTGGTTAATCTGTATCTACCTATATTTTGAATGTTCCAAAAAAAAACAAAATTGGCTTCATCTCGCTTCCTCTTATCTATTGTACCACGCAAGTCGGCTGCGAACGTGATCTCTGAATACTGAGATCTCTTTGAATACTCACCCGGGTGCAATTGACGATGGAATCGCTAAAGCAATAGGTAAGAGTACGTTTTATGTAAAAAATTTAAACTTTGTTACATTGAGACCTTTTATAAGAGAATTTTTTGTTTGATTTTGTAGATTTTTTTTTTGTGAGATAATATCAAAGTAAGCTGAGAGTCATTGTGAGTACCAAAGAAGGTACTAAATCAGTTTATTTAACTGCCAGCTGAACAGTTATTCCGTGCAGACTGGTTTTCACAGGAAAGTTCTGAAAATGACTTCCACGCATACATGGCATGAAATGGTATTATATTGTTTTCTATAATATTATTTGTCCTATTATTGTTTTCCATAATCGTCCCCACTCATAATATTTACTTGCACTATTATCATTTATACTAATAACGCTTGCCATATCAACTTATTTGTCATAACTTTTATTTGCCATAATATTAGTTTCCATAATAACATGTGTCATAATCATTAGTTTCTATAAGTAACACATTACATAATCGACACTTGACAAACATAATTTAGAAACGTTACAGACAGATGTCCTCAGTATTGTATTATATGATATGTATTATTCCGAATGTTCATTTAAATACATACATACGTACATTTTCAAAATAGGATAGGTTAGGTTAGGTGTTCTTGTTCAGACAATAAACAGTTTGTCAAATTCGAAACGGGTAGGGTAGGTTAGGTTAGAACTGTGACCAAACAACGCGCGAAGGCGAGCGAGCGTAGCGAGCGTGCCGCGGCAGCGGCCGCCGAGTGCTAGATTTCCTCTTTTGCAAAGCAAGCATGCATGGCAGATTAGGGTAATTTTTAGGTTTTCTTGTTCAGACAATAAACAGTTTGTAAATTCGAAACGGGTAGGTTAGGTTAGGTTAGAACAGTGACCAAACAAAGCGCGAAGGTGAGCGAGCGTAGCGAGCGCGCCGCGGCAGCGACCGCCGAGTGCTAGATTTCCTCTTTTGCAAAGCAAGCATGCATGGCAGATTAGGGTAATTTTTAGGTTTTCTTGTTCAGACAATAATCAGTTTGTCAAATTCCAAACGGGTAGGTTAGGTTAGGTTAGAACTGTGACCAAACAACGCGCGAAGGCGAGCGTGCCGCGGCAGCGGCCGCCGAGTGCTAGATTTCCTCTTTTGCAAAGCAAGCATGGTACATACTGAACTAGCATTGTTGTGCTAGTATGGGCAAATGAATATTAATAAATGTTATGGAAAACGACATTATTGAAAATAAAAAAAATAGCTAATGAATTTATGGATTAAAATTATTATGACACTTGATCGATTATGACCAATGAAATTAGTGAAAATGATTTTATGTCATTTCACGATTATGGCAACTGAAGCGTTATTTCTAATGAAATTATGGCAAATAAAAGTATGGCATATAAAATTATGGCATTTTAGATTATGGCAAACATTAGTAAACCATAAAAATCATTTAGTTACCTACAATAAAGTATATAACTTGACATTTTAGTCGTCTTACAAAAGCAGCCACCTTCATTTTCCTATCCAATGACTACTTAACATTTTTTTTTTTGTGATATTTTGTAACAATTTTTTTATTGCTGCTCCTAGAGGTATTTTATGTCGGATACAATGTGGCCATTTGTAAGTAAGACGACTAAAATGTCACAGTGAATATGTTTTTTTTTAATGAATGTTTTGGTCATTGGATACATGAAGTGGGCTGCTTTTGTAACACGACTAAAATGTCACGGTGTATAAATAAATAAATTTATGATCACAAATTAATAAAAGTTATTAAAGAATGCAGGTCTGATCCTCCCCAAATTGCTTACATATGTATAATATAGAAACCTGTGACCAGTATAGAAGACGCACTTTGTCACTACGCACACAACATACTAGTTTTCACCACTTCAGAATCATATTGAGTTTCTCATATAAATCATAGTCTCCTATAATTAACAACTACGCAACACACTCAAAACCGTGTAACAAAAACTTCCCACCAATTTCTCGGACCATAAATTTCCGCCATTTGTGAGTTAAACGGAAAACATTTACGAATAAAATTGCACATTGCGAGTTTATTTTTTCGCCGAAAAAAAAGTAGCGCTTGCATTTTCAGTTTTTGATTTATGACAGCCTAACGTACTGAATTAATTGACTCAATACACAAACGAAACCATATTTATTTTTTTGTGGCCACTTTGATATTTATTTTTGTTTAAAAGTCCGGTACGACTGTCGAAAAAAGTAAAGAAAATGTTTGTTTCGGTGAAAAAATACTGAAAGTTTTAGCTGAAGCCGGCGGATGTTTTTCGTTTTTATGACGTCATGCGTTTGTTGTGTTTTTTGTACTCAAATATTGGTTTACTACTGGCTTTTTAGAGTGACAGTGCCCTAACCAAAAAGCCATCCATGACTTATTTTAACGTCATTCGTATTATAATGAAATAGAAGATCAACTAATCAATAATTCTCAGTCAGGATCCTACACTTTTTTAACACTGCGTTCCTGAGGAAATAATATTTATGCAGAATCTACAAGAATAAATCAAAACATTATTCAGCTGACCTCTTCCAAAATTTTAATCACCTCCATAACTCTACACCGGACATCATTAGGGGCGTAATGGCTCGAAACGTTGACGTCACTCTGTCTGATGACGCAGCGTATTAATCAACAGTATAGCACCTGAAAGATCACGTGTCGGTAGCGGCCGGACCGACAGTTAGTCGCTGGTAAGTAGCTCGTGAGGTCACAGTGAGAGCGAGAAGCGACTAGCGATATGAACACACTTTTCTTATTGCTTAGGCTTTAAAATACAATAGACGTAGATATATTTAGTAACCTATTCCACTTATCATTGACCAGTGATAAGCTCACCGACAGTTAGTCGCTGTTAAGTAGCTCGTGAGGTCGCAGTGAGAGCGAGAAGCGACTAGCGATATGAACCCACTTTTCATATTGCTTAGGCTTTAAAATACAATAGACGTAGATATTATTTAGTAACCTATTCCGCTTATCATTCCTAAAGAGTAATAAAAACCCTGTAAGAAATCGACACGTGTTTTCACCTCTCAACGAGGCATCCTCAGGATGACGAACGACTTGTCGCGAACCCGAAAACGGCGTGGCCGAAATATATCTGTCTGATGTATTTTATAATTCACGGTACAAGATTTTAAGCACAAATGTAGCACCTGAAAGATTACGTGTTGGTAGGTACCGACAATTGGTCACTGTTAAGTGGCTAGTAAGGTCGCAGTGAGAGCAGAAAGCGATTTTCTTCTGCGTGTTGATGGCATGGTTAAATTTTATTAGCCCAATACTTCACCACTTTCACGACGTCGTCGCTGATAGTACAGAGGACACTGTAGTTGCAGGTAACAGCGATTACTGACTTATTATGACAAAGTGAATAGCAATATAATATGAGGTAAAATATTGCGCTTAATTGGGCTATATAAATAAAAACAATGAAACAGCACTGCATGCTGGTCTAACAATTACTCGTTTTTATGAAGCTTGTAATGTCGCAATGAGAGTGAGAAGCAAGCAGCGATATCTTAACAGGACGATACTATAAAAGCGTATTTTATTATATGTTTTTTATGTACAACATAACCGCTACCCGCTATCACAGAGGCTCCACGTACCGCCCGCTCGCTCCAACAACGCATGTTAATCAGACAGATCACGGCTAATTGCCGACTCGAGTGTGAAATGCGGGCTTAGTGATGAAATTATCTGCAGTTTAGCGTTGATATATGCCTGATTTAAATGCTACTACTTATCGGGAACCTGAAGTGAGCACTGACTTCTAATCGAGTCAAGATATAATTTGATCAGCTGTTTAGTTAGAGGCGTTGAAAGCGTGACAATTAGGATAATCAGTAACGATATGAGTCATTGAAACTTTGAGGGTATGTTTGGCTGGTATAATTAGTTAATTAAAACAGTTGGTAGAGAAAGATCATGTATTCTATAACATAAAGTTTAAATAAATAAACAACAATTTCATTCTAGCAAGTCAGACATTAAAATATTGTCACTAGCCAATTAATATTGCTTTATCAACTCTGAAGCTGTACAATTACACCAACCTATACGAGGGAGTTTTACTCGAGATAAAAATATGCAGCTGAGGCATTGTGGACCAATATTTTCGATACAAGAATATTAATTTTATTTTATTTTACAAAATTCACGATTTCAATATGCTCCCGAAACACGGGCGAAAATTTGCAATATGTCAAACGGCAATTTTCATTTACAAGTAAAGCGCGGTGCACACTGACGCTTCATTCAACATATAGTAGCACATATTACGGCATGGTGTGCACCTGCGACTCATTGCGTCGATGTCGTCACGACCTGACTCGGCAAGTTGGAACGTTTCAGTCTATGTACACCTTTAGGTAGTGGTTGCAGAACAAAATGTTTACCATGAAAAGTGGTGAATTTGAATTTTAGGGTATAAGGCAAACTTTACACAATAATATGAGGACTGTAATCATTTAAATATCTCATTGTACGACGTCACAACGTCGCCGCCGACTGTTTGTTTAATTTTGAATTTATATACATTTTATCAATTTCTTAAATTGTCATGGATTAGAAGGTATTCTCTTTATTAGGATCCGCATCAAAATCCGTTCCGTTTCATATCTTACAAGAACAACGCAGTCATGCTATTTTGCCTTGATAGTTTTAGTTTTTATGACACAGATATTGGGTATTTATTTATTTATTTTTGTTTCTCATTCACGTCACACGTCTGTCACAACATTTTATTTGATTTTGTCTGATGATCTTTTACTACATAAGACTACATTTAATTTATTATGTAATTCATTAGATCGGACACTCACTTCCCTGTCTTTCAGATTCAAGCGTATGGCACTCGTGGGTTGCAGCTGAAAATCAGCGTCAGGTGGCACACTTTGTGCAGCCATCTGACATTATGCTGAGCTGAGGCCCTTTTGGCATTATAAAAATTGTTTTCTGTTTTTGTTCTTTTTTAGTTATAAGGTGTTTTGTTTTATTGTAATGCCAATAAACGCATTTTCTTTCTTTGAATGATTAAATATGGCTTCAAATTATAGAAGGAAGATCCCTAAAGCACACTAAATTAAAGTAAATAAAGCTTAGCTGCATCAGATGCAGCTAAGATTTTGTATCACCACAATTTTTCATATTTTCACAATTTCTCTGTGGTTTAGCTGCATCTGTATCACCAAAATGTTTTATAGTTTCACAATTTCTCTGTGGTTTAGCTGCATCTGTATCACCAAATTTTTTTAAAGTTTCACAATTTCTCTGTGGTTTAAGTGAACAATTTTCCAAACTCACTAACAAAACTCAGCTCATACCTATTTATACTGTTCGTGACTCCTTCCAACTAAACCTTTCGAATAAAAAAAATAATGGTCTAGAACAGGACCAGCAGATTCAGCTTTTTTAAACAATAAAAAATACACCTTGATCTCAGTCTCAGACAGTTCTTTTTTCAAGTATATCCTTCAAATAAAAAATCCTTCTTTACAAAATCTTCGTGCAATTTTTCTGCTATCGGTGCCAGCACGTCGCAGGCGCGGCATTGTCTCGGCCACGACGAGTACCGACTCTAATTGATTCCGGGACCAATGAGGGTGATTGGACCACCTGCTGTAGATGTGCTCCAATTATTACTAAGACTTTCTCTAGCTACCAATATTTTTATATATTGAATTATGTTGATTTCTGTAGAGGTGGGTGGCAATTGTATTTGGTTCTTTAGTTTCGATGTGGTGTGTTGCTTTAGGTATTTTTACAAAAGGAAACCCTTTTGTTGATACAAACTTGACACTAGTACATCTTCTCAAAATTCTACCTTAGAATTGAGAGGACATGAGATATTCTGTGATCATCATCATCATTTCAGCCGAAAGGCGTACACTGCTGGACATAGGCCTCCCCCGATCACTGCGACTTAGACCGGTGCTTCCGCATCCTGCGGATTCCTGCAGCCTTCAGAAGGTCATCGGGCCAGCTTGTGGGAGGCCTTCCAACGCTACGTCTTCTGGTTAGTGTTGCCCAAATGCAAGACCAAGACGAGACTTAGCTAGTCTTGGTCTTGGTCTTGCGTCAATACACCTGGTCTTGGTCTTGGTCTTGGTATTGCGCTGTCAGTCTTGGTCTTGGTCTTGGTCTTGCAGCAAGAGTCTCGCAAGTCTTGCAATTACCTATTAGCCTATTGTTATTTATTAAAGATCTACAAGGTCATTTCATTTTATCCTCCTGTGCCAACCCTACCAAAATAGGTAACCATTTTGTATGCCTCTGTCCGTACTCTGTGGCGGGCGGCGCGCGGTGGCAATCAAACAGTGTCAAATGCTGTGATACACTTGTCGCAGTCTTTGAATAAGCAGCGTCTTTGTCGGTAAAATATCAAATAAGTAGGTACATAAACACTGACCGACCAATGGCTTATTCGCGTAACGTAATTTAGAGATAGACCATACCATAATACCTCGTTAACATTCAGCCATTGCCATTCGTGTTGCCTGAAATATTTCCCTAAATATTGATGTGGCAACGTCAAGGGAAATGTGTGTTTATATTGCCGCTTCACATGTCTTTCAAAGATTCAACACAAACACTCATTCCCATTCGCGTTACTGGCCCTTTGATGTCCGTCAAAAAATCGCCAATTTGGACCCGCCCAAATCTCAATTTGACTTAACTGCGAGACGCAAGAGTCTCGCAGGCTTAGTCTTGTTCTTGCTTAAATCTTGTAGGGTCAGTCTTGGTCTTGGTCTTGCTAAAATAAGTCGGTCTTGGTCTTGGTCTTGCGAAAATGCAAGAACAAGACCAAGACTGCAAGACCAAGACCGATTTTGGGCAACACTACTTCTGGTAGGCGGCCAGGACCCCATCAGCTTTCTGTTCTGCTAGTAATGTGCCCTGTCCATTGCAACTTAAGTTTGGCAATTCATCGGGCTATGTCGGTTGACTTGGTTCTCCTGCGGATATCTTCATTTCTGATTCGGTCACGTAGGGAAACTTCAAGCTCTGAGATATTTATTTTTATTTTAGTCGTAAGAACTTTGCTTGACGTAACATAAAGAACAAAGTGATTATTGAAACTACTAATGAAAAACGACTGAAAAAGAAAAAAAATCTGCTTCTACATAGTCTGCATTTACACATGGTGGTAAAGAAATATTCGATCCTGCCTAATTTTGTTCCTACATTCAGAGATAAACAGCAAAAACAGCTCAAAATGATAGTAGAAGTATTCGATTGAAACCGAGACGGAAGACCATTACATATGATGAACCCTGAACCTCGGTCGCCTCTTGAGATTATCGACAAGTGACTCTACTGCAAAATTGAAAATCATTACAAATTATTTTAATTTTACGCCCAGTTGACGGCAATAGACTTGCCCCTATTATATAGTCCTCGAGACCGTATTTCGGCCATTGCAGCCAATCTCAATGGAGACTAATAAATAGCCTTCAGCGCGGGAGATAATTATAGTGCACAAGTGTGTGCGTAGACACAGGTACACTCTCTCTTCCCTAACTCTCATAGTCCGATCGAACGGCAATCCGACACGACCGGAGAGAGATCAGGCGCAGGACCATTCCGAGGCACGGGGGTATCACACCGCCAGCTTTCAAACTCCGGGCTGTTACCAAGAAATTTGCCCCTTAATACGCGGGACTTAAACGTATCTGGCTAAATGTGGGTGTATTTAGTTTCTGCCTAACCCTTCGGGGATCAGGCGTGATGCTATGTTTTGTAAGTATTTAATAAAGCTTGAAATATTGTGTTTCTAACTGGTATTCAGCAACAAGACTCTTGGTGCTGTATGCCTTTGTTTAAAGGCCCGCCCCCAGAACTTGTCTCATTGTTTCACAATTTAATTTGTTTAAAATATTTATCAAGGTAGTTCCTTAAGTAAGTTTCTTCCAACAACTCCAAGTCCACAAAAAGAAAGCAAAGACAACGCCATTCTAATAACCACCGTCACGAGCCAATCTTACTAAATTAAAATAGAAGAAGAACTCTCCACTGGAAAATAAAGCCGAGCATTCTTCAAGGCGTCTCATTCCCTGAGGAGCCGATCTTCCATTGCGCGAAGTAATCGTGGATTCGTGGCTATTTGAACAGTATACACTTGCCATCTCGCTCTCTCTCCGTCTACGTCATAAGACATTAAACCTATTGCGCGGATAATATCGGCAGTATTTTACGAGTGTTTGTATAAGGATCCTACCGTTGGCTGGAGATGTCTCGAATGGAGTTGTCGCAAGAAGTTATATTTAGTAAAAGGGTAAGGTACTATTTTAAGTATTCAGTGTTTCAAAAGCATCAGCAATTTTTGTAGTAGCATAAGCATAATCAAAACCTATAATGTTCCCGCTACTGGGACACAGGCCTCCTCTCTGTGAGAGGGAGTGGGCTGTAATCTACCACGCGGGCCTAGTGCGGGTTGGTATATATGTCACATATTCGAATTTTTGGTTCTAGGACTTGCCGGTTACCTCACGATGTTTTTCTTCACCGTATTGAGAGCAGTGTGCAGTGGTGATAAAATTATTTACACAAAGGTGAAGCGCCTGTCTGGGTTCGAATCTACTACCTACAACTGGTAAGTCGGGGCCGTTACGATCTCGTATTTTTTTTGTGCCTCAAATATATTGAGTGTTTTGATTTGATTATTTTTAATACCTGTCTGGGTTCGAATCTACTACCTACGACTGGTAAGTCGGGGCCGTTACGATCTCGTATTTTTTTTGTGCCTCAAATATATTGAGTGTTTTGATTTGATTATTTTTAATACCTAAACCCGAAATTCTAATTTTAAATCACCTGAACCCGACAAGTATCGTATGAACCAGCGATTTTACCAAAGAAAATACACTCAACACGACAATAAATATGTATACTCGTGATAACCGTTGACTCGTATGAAAATGTTTTTGATTTGATAAAGGAGGTTAATTTTATAACCTCAATTTTTCAATTACAATTTAATAATGTTATTCAAACAATAATTGTTGGAATAAAGGGGGTACAGATGAATGACATACTTAAATTACATTTTTTTGACACTGACCATAGGTAGAGTGCATTTCATCAAATGTTTCCCTTGCCCTAATGTTGGGCCCACTGTTAAATTTTAAAAACGGACCTATTAGGTAGCGCTCGGCTGTAGTGGCGTAGCGTATTCTTATTGGTCCTACAACAGTGGAGCCAACATAACGGCATAGGAACTATTTGATGAAACCACTTTACTCATGCTGGTAAAACTTTATCGTCGTGAAAGGCAGAACGAGCCCTAGTGATAGTTTTCGGAAGTAGACTACGTGAAACTTTATTTTAATATAATGCAAATAGACATTATTTATCATAAGTTATATAACAAACACTGCAGCCGTCATGTTACCACACACTTGGTTGACTGGTGAAATCCCAGTTCAGAGGAATTTTAGTTGAAAGCTTGCAGTGTTAA
Source organism: Conistra vaccinii (assembly GCA_948150665.1). Taxonomy (NCBI): domain Eukaryota; kingdom Metazoa; phylum Arthropoda; class Insecta; order Lepidoptera; family Noctuidae; genus Conistra; species Conistra vaccinii. The sequence goes on from OX411324.1 coordinate 5,793,185, forward strand.
ATTACCCACGTTTAAAAAGAAATAAAACGTTAAAGTGGACAACGATACATGAAATATTAACTGTCTGTCGTCCCCGCTGTCCGTATAAGGGGGACAACACTAAGGAAATGTTATGACGTTCTGTTGTCCCCGCGACGGGGACACAATTACAAATACATGGTAAAGAATACCTACGGCATAAAGTCCGTCAAATAAAATGAAAGTTATTTCAGCAAAAATAGGTGTTAAAAACCTAAAAATGAAATCGATCAAGAAAGAACTATGGTAAGTGAGAATCGAGAGCAAGTGGTACGACATTCAATTCGAAATCCATCTTTCCACTTTATGACTCGCATAGAATTGAATTGTTGATTTTTGGCGAATTTTAAGTAAGCAATAAAACGTTTTATCGTTTCACCGTCTTATGTGTTTTTGCAGGTTTTCCTCGTTCGTATCGTATAGTAAAGGAGGTGTAATATGAAGAAGTTCACCAAAATTATGATTGGCAAAGAAGCAGATACTACCTATAAATGAAACGGGCAATGCAATATCGGCATAATTATATTTAATAAAAAACTGTTTTTAATAGGAGTCAATTATTTGCTAGTTTTTCTTTAAAGAATACTAATTTGGAAAGGACAAACTTCTGAATTCTCACTAAATAACAAGTGAATTGACTTTAAATATGACTTTAATCGACACATTATTTTTTGCCGTTGTCCTAATAAACAAAAGACAATACAAATGCAGTATCACCATTATATTCTGGCTCGTAATCAGAAGGCTTATTCTCTTACTTAAAAAACGTTCACATTCATCGCTATCTGTCAAACTTGTCAAAAATGTTAGTAAATTTATTGTGTTTTTGACAGTTTGCTAGTGAGATATGGATGCGAACGTTCTTAAAAATTACGGGAATTGCCCCTCTGCTGTGGTGGTCCACAACATGTGCGCGAGGTACACTACCCCCAACTTTTTAAAGTTCATTATACACCATGCTTTAAAAGTACGTGCAACGTCCTGCGACGACCAAAGCAAAAGGCGGTTAGTTCATAATTTACCGGAGGGCTGGCCCGTTCGATACGCGGCTTACTTTGACATGTGACAGATTTATGAGGTCTCAAACAAAATTCGCTCGGCCGCGCACCCAGTTAAAACCAGCACCATTTGATATGTATTGTATATAGGGCTATCTACAGCTTTTTGGGTTTTAAATTCAGCCCACTAAATTGCCACGTGATTTTTTGTAGGCTATTGTACAAGTTATGACGTCTGCATATTGCGTGTATGACTCCGCCACAGTGTTTTGAATCACATCGTAGCCTCGTCTCGTAAAAGTTCAGTTGTTACTAAAGTAGTCAGTATTTTTGTTAAGTTCTATTGTAGAAAGCTGTAGTAGCTTTTGAAATGAATAAAAGCATATCTAAGTGAACCAATATCACATCTGTGTGTCGTATTTATGATGGACAAGGCTAATGTAAAAACTCCCCAAGTTTCTTTTGAAGTGGGTAAGAAAAGGTTTTTAACCCGCCATAAAGAACCACAAATTCTCCTTAGCACTTCCACCTCAACCCACGTTTTAAGCAAGAGCCCCAAACCACTAAAACAGGGAACCCATCAGGCAGTCAGCCATTACCCGACTTTGGACATAACACATCGCGACCCCCAGTTCACCACACAAGCGGTCACGAAGTACCTACGTGCCCACAATTAATGAGACGCAGGTAAGAAATTACGAGGTATATTGGGCATAGATTAGTGGGATATATGCAGATGTGTGGACAGTGAAGAAGCTTTGTGCCTATTGGTGATGGAGCTCTTGGTGGACGTTTGACGGATAAGACTGAAGTTATACAGAAACCGTCGGCGTGTTTGGATTTAACATCTTAGCAAAGCAGACATTAATATTTTCGGTCAAATCACAGATGCATTAAAATGTAATTTTATTAGTAGAATAGACATTAATATTGTACAGAGTTTACTAGACCAAATACCTAGAAAATATCTCACGATTGAAATGTCGATTAGTTAAGGATTTAACATGAATATAATCAACTTTGTCAATACTTAGTACTACCAGGAATTATTATCAACAATTCCAAATACAGAGTAATATTTTCCAAGCAAAAATTTCCAGACGGCTTCAGATTTATTTAAAATTTTCTAGGAATATCAATTGGGTTTAACAGATTTGGTTTAAAATCTTATAGTTTTGCTGTTTACCGAGCAAATAAATAGGCTAGGATTGTTTGAAAGGATATATTATATGAATCTGTCTAAATCTTTTATTTCAATTAATTATGAAAGTTTGAATATTTTTTAAGTAAATTGCTGACTGCCTAATAGCTACACATCTATACATGAATACCTACATACATAATAATAAAAAAAATAAAAAAAATTGAAGTTTCTGTTTGTAATGTCAAAATAACAGCTTTTTACTAAATGCTTAGGAAAGTATAAAGGGTAGTTAAAACAAAAAAAAATTGTCTGTCTATCTGATTGTTCCGGCTTATCTCTAAAACGGGCAGATAGCTGATGTTATAAGGAGTAAATTAAGCTACTTTTATTTTAGACAAATAATTAGGGTCCTCACGGGCGAAGCCGCGGGTAGCACCTAGTTTATTATAACAGCATGAACTATTTCGCCAATAACAGATTTCAAAAAAACCAAAACAATAATCTTTTCCCACGTGCCTTGGTTGGTCTCGTGTTAATTGGGAACGGTGAACAGTATTTTTGTGTTTTTAGGGTTCGATACGTCCGAATGAAAAATGGAACCCTTATAGGATCACTCGTGTGTCTGTCTGTCCGTCTGTCACAGCCAATTTGCTCCGAATTTAATGGACTGATTGAATTGAGATTTGGTACACATACATAATTTAATTATGTATTTATGTGACACAAACACGAACGTGTAACGTAAATAAATGAATTTTGAATATTGAGGGTAACAAAAAAAAAAATTGCAAACTGTACCGTGCGTGTGACATGCCAAAAGAAAGGGCTTACTGCGAGAGTCTCAAACATATTTTTTTATTAATTATTTTTTATTATTAAAGTCTATGGTCCTAAAATTACATAGCAAATCTCTGAATATTGCGCGTACAAACTTACATTTACAGTTAAAATGTATGGGAGAACATGTTTTTCAACTTCAATCTTAAGTTTATTCTTGGGAATTTATTTCCATATATGGAACCCTTCATTGTGCGTGATCCGACACGCACATGACCAGTTTTTCTCTTAACGTGACGATGGCAATAATATTTCAAAGTGTGACCCAAAATTCAGCAACGCGAACATTGTTTGTTTTCTTTGACACAGCTATTAACCATTTTTTGCAAGCAATATAACCTCAAATATAAGGAAGTTAAGTATAACAATGAAAAATGACCAGTCTTCATTCATTTTGATACTCTATGATCCAAAATTAGCCCGGTTGGTGCGCATGTTTGAGCTTCTACTTGTTAGTGGGGTACGTGCGTTACGTTTGGCGTTCGTTTGCCTCCATTTTGCTGCATTCCCGGCGGTTTGATCTACTGACTTTAGTTTCATGTTTTTTCATGCGTGAGTACAAGAAAATATAGGATAAAATGTTTGTTGGCTGGAATTGGGTCGGTGGAATTGAGGATAGAGAATTCTACTCTAGATAACATTTACACATTTGTTCATTTCAGACATAAGAAAAGAAATGCCTTTATGTTCAAGTAGTAATCCGAAACAAAAAAATCTTGTTACAATTCAAAATACTTATTTTTCTCAAACATGTTTGGAAACTCGAACATTATTTTCACAACCTTCTTCGAGATAAATCGAAATTGCTGCGCTGCACGCTGGTCAAAAACAAGCGAGCGCCCGGCCGGCAATGTTACTATAAAAATCCATATCTGTCGTGATTAGCAGCGAAATAAATTACTATAAAAACTCATATCTGTCGTGTTATTTAAAAATGGAACTAGCTTTTTACTTCAACACGTCATGGCAACCAAAGATTTCATTTGAATTTCGAACTGTCTTTGCAAATAGAGGCGTTTAAAGTAAAGAAGAAAGAAATAAACAAATTCGCGCGTGAAAAATTTTCTTTGTTTACTTACTAAGTTTGAATTTCCGCGCATTGTAGTACAAGCCTTGGCCGGCACCAGGCATTGATAGACTCACGTATCATCGGCCTCAGCAATCATCGGTCAATGCTAATTGCTGGCCGCGACAGTAATCTACTATATTTGCTGAGTAAGTTTATACAGAGTTAACAGAGTGTTGTTTTATCCATTTCTGAAGTTTCTCGCAGATAACCTACGAGTCTTATCTTTACATACTTAAAACCTAGCAAAGGTGTACCCCCCCACAAAGATACATTTGACTTTGTAAATTATACCTATAAACATAACATCGAAGAACTCCAATTACTTTTGATCCAAGATAATTCTATAGAACAACGCAATTTAATTAAAGCATTAGTCTATTACATTGAAAACGAATTCACGAAATATCCTGTACAGGTCTTAATTACTTAACGCAAAGTTATTTAACAGTAATCTTTTAAAGGTACCGGCTTCACTTAAATCGATAATTAGTGATCTTGTTAGAACTCTTAACGAGTAAATTCAGTCAAGTTAGCAAACGAAAAGTTTTTAATGTTCCAAATGATGTTTCCTTTAGGCGCAATGAAATGTGAAAATTTTAGACTTCAGATCTAAAAAAATTTTAGACTTCAGATCTAAAAATAATAAAATGATCGATTGTTAAGAAGTTTTTCTATAAATACAACTACGTCCATGAGTATTCTTAGGTCATACAATAAATTGTTTATTTAAAAATATAAGCAACACAAAGTTACGGCATTTTGTGTAAAAAATCTTCCTCGTTGGTCTAGCGGTCGCAAACGCTTCTGCGGAGAATGAGGTCCTGGTTTTGTTTCCCAGGTCGGGCAAAGTGTAATAGGGTTTTCTATCAGGAATTTCTCAGTACCAGCCCGGAGCACCTGTGTCCGGTTCCTGTCAATAGGCTCGCCCTCTATTACCTAAAGGACTTAAGCATAACCAGTGCGTACCCATACTGCTCGTTATGCTCCCACTACCCAGGCGATCAATCTGCTGAATGCCCTGATTGCTCAGGCGCCCAATTGTGACATATTTGTGTATAGCAGTAAATCTTTGTTTAATGTTTGCATAACTTTTTAAGTTAAATGTCATGTTTCTGGTTTGCTGCGCGCTTTGGTGTTTACTGTAAGTGCAGCACGCAATTGATATATAAATAAATAATAAATAACCGGCGAAATGTGGGTGTACTGCAGGTAGGTAGGCACCTTTCGAGAATACAGGCATGATATTTTTTTTTCTTCTTTTCTGTCTCACTGCTGGGCAAAGTTCTCCCCCATACTTATCCATATGCTTTGTTTCAGCAACAGATAACATTTAACATAACATAGGCGTGATTTAAGGTTACACCTTATCTGTTCCTGAAGCATCCTGAGCGCCAAGAGAATGAAAATGGCGGCCGAAATCTAGGCACAAATAAATACCGCTGTCCTATCTTCGCGTGGCATCTTATGTTTGCCTATAATGAAAACGATGTAATAATTATCATTTTAATTTTTACTTGTATGGCAATCGAAACTTGAGTTTTCATAGAGAGCTTTAAGTTTCGATTACCATACTAGTAAAATGAAAAGATATTGCAGCTTTTTCATTATAGGCATAGGACGACAGGCGAAGTTAGGGCAGTTGACTGGTACTAAAAACGTCAACCTGTCGCAAGATAAAAAAAAAATATGGAGCTAATTAGCTCCAAGAAACGTTAAGTACGTACATCTAGACTCGTAGGGTCCTCGATAAGGTCTCCGCAAGTCATGGACCGACAGTCTAATTAGTAGGTCTATCGACGTGTCTAAGCCACTAGAGGGGTTCTTGAGATTTTCGGAGGCCGAACGTGCTTACTTTGACCCGCGTTCGTAAAGAAGCCTTGAGTTAAAAGAAATGTTATATTGATTTCAGAAATGTTAACCTGACTTGGATTTCCTTATTTATTGATGGTTTTTTTAAATTTAGGTGTAGATTATAAAGAAAATATATTGTTTTTTTTACACTTATGTACTTCTCTTAGTGTTTAGACGTTTCTTTAGTGATCAAAGTTGTCTTTAAAATCTTAGTTTGCCTCAAGTAATTAGGTTGCTATTGTTTTAAATATCCATTTAAGAAAAAATGTTTTAGCTTTTTTACCTACCTACCAACAATGACTAAGAAAAGCACCCAAATGAATAAGTCTGCCTAAACAAAACAAATAAGTCTGCCAACAATTTGTACCTACAAAAGCAGAAGAAAAGTAATAAAACAAAAAAATACCTTCCGAATTTTAGCAAACACGGACAAATTAATGTCTTTCGCAATTGTCTAAGTATCTTTAATGAGTTGGGCGCTAGACGCATAGAAGGGAAACCCCCGCTGAGCTGGGAGGGGCCCGTGAAACTGACAGTTTTTCGATAATTTTCCCGAATCGGCATTTTATTAACAAGGCAAGCAGGCGGCTGATTTAGACGGGTCTTGTGAAGATAGTGGATAATTGGATGGTGTTTTATGTATTCAAGCACTGTGCTCCTAATGTTTATGGAGGTGAGGAGGTACTTGATGGTAGCTTTTCTTCATACCAAGGATTCAATTTGGGCACGTCTATCCGAATGTTTTACGAAGTTGCCGTCAAAATAATCTACTCTAAATTCTTCTGTGCGAGTTTATCAGGAGTTTTTATTATTTATTGCCTCCTGCCCTTCCTAATTAATAACAATTTATATTTTATTTCCATTTTAAATTTTCCAAGTTCTGAGTAGATTCCCCGTCGAAAAGAATATTATCGTATATTATTCCCACTGGGCACGTCATATGAAAGAATCGAAGACAATGAGTATTTTAGTCAAATAATAATTTAATTTATAGCTGGTACGATGATGGCCAATCATTTTAACTTACAACACAAGTATGTAGTCGTTAAAAAAATCCGTTAGAAAAAAGATCTTCACATGTAAATCAACACATGCAAAATGTACACAAAACCTGATACACGTATAAACTTTAATAACACCGCCGGTTTCCATAAATCAACAGTTTCCTGCCCAAAAAAGGAGTATTTTGTTTCGAGGGGCTTCCGCTACATACACTTTCAAACTCAATCTACCCCCATTTACATAGGCGTAGCGTGATGGACTGCAGAACTAACAAAATTATTCAAAGTAGTAGAATTTTTATGGAGAGAGCTCGGAAGGTCCACTTTGGTACATTTGGTACATTTTGGGCACCAAGGTTTAAAAGATTACGGCCCAGTAAGGATTGTCAGAATATCGAGTGTTTTTTCTGCGCTTTCTCACTTGTTCGGGGCTTTTATCTTTTGTTTTTTAAAGTATCTTTTTAGGGTGTTTTTTGAGATGGTCATGCATTGAAAAGTTACCTACAGAGGGTCTATGTTGTATTATTGAATTATCTGCATATCTGGCAAGACTTAACTATAGACCGCGTGTCTAAACTAGCCAGTACTTTCACCGCGTGTTGCCGTCGCGAAGTGAAAGTTCCGGCTAGTTTAGACAGAACGCACATGAGATTGCAATAGCGAGATGATTTGTGATGAGATGAGCGGCCAACTAGTTCGCGCACTATAAACATAAAATAGGTCACAGTAATGTTGTACTGCACATTGTACCCACAAATAAGTTGGAACACCACAAGAAACTCCATTACACAACACTCGAACAAATCACAACTTCTTGCCTAAAGAGATCTAGTTTTCAAAAACATATAAAAGTCCAAGTAGAGCGTATGAAGCTCACCAGTTCACAAATCAAACTATCAGATCTGCTACAAAATAAACAGGTTCTGAAGCAGTTTAAAGTTGAAACTACCAAAGTCTACAATCGAACCCTGGAGTCCCCGAAAGCGTTCCACTCAACTTCGAAGATATATCGGTTTTGTTCCCAACTCCGTTCGATTCGTACCTTCATTTTCGCCCGTGGTATAATGAAACTTTGAAAGAAAGCTCTGTGAAAATTGTCTCCAAAGTCACTTTGCTAAGAAGTCAAAAATGGAGTGGCTATGAAGTAGCTCTAGTGTAAAAAAGTTGTTCAATTTAAAAGATGGGTTTTATAGGGAGTGTGTGGACAGATTTAGAGGCTTTGATTTTACTTTCTTCAAAATTTCTTTGAATAAAAATTTATCCTTGAAGCCGGCAAAATAAGTCTGTGTTACCAAATAAAGGACAATTGAATGCGCCAGTTTCAGTTACAGCAGTGGTGGCTCAGTGGTAACGGCCGCGACTTATGGGTTTGAAGGTCGTAGGTTTGAATTGGAACCCCGTCAAGCGCTTTACTTTGTGTTAATTATTTCGTCAAGACTGCTCGCAAAACGGTGAAGGAAAACATCGTGAGGAACGGCTTCCTCATGATGTTTTCCTTCACCGCATGTACTAGAACCAAAAATTTGGAAACATGTGACATCTTATACCAACCCACACTGGGCTCGCGTGGTGGATTAAGGCCCACTCCCACTCAACGAGAGGAGTCCTGTCACTGTGTCCCAGCAGTGGGAACATTATAGGCTGATTATTCTTACAATTATGCGCCAGTTTAAGGTCTTCAGTGCAGTTCTTCACCAAACCGGAAAAACAAATGCACATAACTAGGTAAAAACTTTCAAAAAGTCACAAATAAACCTGAAAAAAACAAAATATCTTTGCTCCTCAACCAAACATCGCTGTCTATCAACTTTACCCCCAATACAAAAGCGTTTAGTTGATTTTTACGTCATAAGTATTGCAACAAGACAGTTGAAGAGTCCTGCCGGTGCCCTTGAGGGAGAGTCGTAATGAACCGCCGTAACGAACATGAGCTGACGTCACCAGCTTTCACTGCTCAACTACGATGCTCAAAGTTTTCTTAGAAACGGAATTATTTAGTGAAAAAACTGCATATTAAATTAAAGCTATGAGACTTGCGGATCGTGCGAATTTTGAACTTCTTTGGTCATTGGTGTAGAGAAGTAAAATATTAGGAATAATTTTTGAAAGAACATATGTAGTTTATTTGCGGTAAGCATGACGCAAAGAACGAACAGAACACAAAAATAACAATTTTGGGGATAACAATATGCATCACATCTACTCAGCATAATGCTGAGACCCTATTATATGCAAGACAGCCCCAGCGCCGGTTTCAGCGCTTTTTAAAAGTAAGCTTTCAGAAACTGCTCAAATAAACTTTTTTTTTTTTAATTATTAATACGAAAGTAAGTCTTACCGTCGCGTCGTCGTATTACCTTTTCACGCCTAAACCACTGAACCGATAGTTATGAAATTTGACAGATAGGTAGTTTGGAACCTGGAGAAGTAGATAGGCTACTTTTCATCCTAGATATTTGTAAAAAAAATATGAAATACTAGTTTATGCCCGCGACTTGGTTCGTGTGAAAGTCGATAAAATACAGCCCATGTTACTCGCTGATAGTGTAGCTTTCAATAGGTGGAAGAATTTTTAAAATCGTTTTTTTTTTGTTTATCCATTACAAACAAACATACAAAAAAGCAAATCTTTTCTCTTTATAATATTAGTTAAGACAAAATACACGTAGACGAAGTCGTGGCCAATAGTTAGTCTATAATATATCAAAACTATGTACGAGTACGCTTGATATTTTGTTTAAACAATTTATACCTTTGACAGTGAGAGTGAGACTCACTCAGTTTTATTGCGAACTTGACTATTGGAGAATCCATTTCATTGATTGGATCTTTGGAACCCTCGACAAGATTTTCAAATGCATTATGATGAGCACCCTCCACATCTTCATACCAACAAACTAAACACGATGAACTACCACGACGTCAAGTACTCCTTCTATACAGAAGAAAAACGAAGTCCTTGTATAAAAATGTAAAGCCTGGTTTGTTGCGTCCAACAATAAAATGGATCCTTTGTGCAAGTTTGAGAGGCACTCGTCTGGTCCAGCAAAGAATCGTTTTGTAACTCAATTTGTGGCGAGTGTGGTGCAATGGGGGGCTATGTGCATAGCGAGCTATCACGTGTGCGGGTGGAACCCTACTCGGAAGAGGTTTATCGATAAGGTAATCAAATATAGCGGAGTAAATAAAATATGGTAAAAATATAGGAATAAAGAAAATATACCAAATCAGACTTGTAATCAGCCTATAATGTTCTGACTGCTGGGACACAGGCCTACTCTCTGTGAGAGAGAGTGGCCGTAATCCACCACGCGCGCAGATGTCACATTTCTTCGAATGCCGGTTTCCTCACGAGGTTTTCCTTCACCTTTTTGAGAGCCGTGGTAATGAAATAATTTACATAAAGTATAGCGCCTGTCAGGGTTCGAACCTACGACCTACAAGTCGTAAGTCGCGGCCGTTACCACTGGGCCACCACTGCTCTATCATAATAATTGATTCAGATTCAATCATAATCAACTGATTATGTTGGTGGATTTTCAGGCTAGGTAAATTGTTCTCAGCTTTGGAATTAAGTAGTACATTTTCTTTCGCTTTCTCTTACATGTGTTTAAATACAGTTTTACTTTATGGGCTTTAGTACTGCTTTAATTTAAGAACTAAAGTTGTGCAACATCACTCACAGCTTTAATTTATTATTGACAATGTTTCAGTAGATATAGATTATATTCATATATTCAACGTTTCTCGTATTTTGTTAGCCAGGATCTCAACAAGGAAACCTTTTACAGCAGTCTTATTAAACGTTACGATAAAGCTTCCGTTAAGACCAGCCAATTATTTTAAGTGAACCGTAACGTTAGTATTTTGGGCCAAACGCTGACCTACGCTTCCTTCAAGCCTGAAATTACCAGCGACGTTTGTTAGAGAGGAAACATTTTTAAGGTTCTCTAGGTAAAAGTAATCAGCCTTGTTATGTTTTTCATCAGACCTAGTTAATTTAAATAATTAACTATTCACGAAACTTATCTTCTTTCTTCTTCTGTCTTCTAGAAAGAAGAAGACGAAATATAAAAATTAGAAATATTTATTTAAAACGCTATAATGACTTTCTGTTCCCCAAATCCACTTCCAATTCCAAGAGCTTCCCCGTAGAAGGTAAAAAAAAAAAAAAAAAATGATGGTTTCGTAGGAGCTAAGTACCTAATACCGATATCCATAGATAAAGAAAAACATCAGGCAGTCTTTAGAGACTGACGATAGAAGTGAAAACTAAGTAACTTTTTGATACAACGTAACGCCATCTAACGAAAATGTCAGGAAGTGAAATCTTCTTTAGCGGTGCATAACGCCGCTAAAGAAGATTTCACTTCAAAAATTCTTGCCCATCCAGCACAAACCGATAGCTGAAAAATAAATTAATTATATATCTATATAGACAGAACGAATCAAGAATAGACAAGACACAATTGCCATTTAGCACGAATCGACCCTAAACTTTACCGTCCCAATAAAAAGAACTTTTAATATAACTAACGCTAATTAGAAAGAAACAAAACAAAGCCAGATTTATTATTAAAGACCCGAATCAATCTCGGGGCGGATCGGCCAGCTTCCCGGGACCATACTATGACCTACTTACCGCTTGTAATGAGCGCCGTTTGTCTACTTAATGTTCGTTCAGGATATCATGTAATAATGATACAGCATCTGGCCAATGGGCTCATTAGATCAGGTTGTGTGTCTTCATTTCAACTGATCGAGAGATATGAGTGGTCCAGCGAATGAGGTGAAAGAATTATTTGTTGTTTTTCGAGCAGCTCTGTTATAATTTGAAACTATGGGCCTTTATCTGGTAACACTGCAGATGCTCTATTAAAAATGACTCGTGAAAACAGCATTTTCGTGCTATTGACTTCAAAATAATTGATCAATCAGTTAAAAAAATACATTGATTTTGTGAACCACAGAGTTTCATTCATGGATTCAGACTCCTTTGATAGAACGGTTCATCACTATCTGCAAACAGTAACCTTTTTTTTTCAACCCATTGAACTATTCAAACATTCATTTTTAGGGTTCCGTACCCGAAGGGTGCCAAAACGGAACCCTATTACTAAGCCTTCGCTGTCCGTCTGTCTGTCAGCGGGCTGTATCTCATGAACCGTAACAGGTAGGCAGTTGATTGTGTATTTCTATTGCCGCTATAACAAAAAATAATGAATATAAAATAAAGTAGAAATTAAAGCGGGTCCCCATCTAAGAAACCTGTTTTTTTCGGCTTTTTTTGATAAATATTGTACGGTGATACGGAACTCCGACGTCCGACTCGCAGTTGGTCGGTATTTATTGTTAAATTTTACAATCAAACTTGTCTCCAAGTTAAGAATCCCCTATATACTTGCGAATGTGCTAAGACCCCTAAACCCAGTATTACCTAACCTTAGATCCAGCTGAACCTACCCTAAGTTATTGAGGCAGAAACAGTCGGCACAGTTCGGCACTCGACTACATCCATCAATATGTCTGCCGGTCTAAATATCTAGATTTAAACAGTATTCATTTGGACGTGCTGTGTCGGGATGCTATTAATCAGGTTGGAGTTGGGCTTCTGGTGTGTGTGTTCTGTACACCTAGGGGCGTGAAAGCGGTTGGAATGGATGCGGCATTTTGGTTGCTAGTAATAAAAGAGCAAAGTGTGAGCTTACATTTTAATATCAAGGTATCTAAGTGATGTGTTTTTAAATGCATACACAACATGTCCCGGAATTAATGCACTCCACCAAACATGGGGGAGTAGAATATGAAAGAAGAAGAAGAAACAAAGAAATTGTTTATTTATTCAATAAGAGACTGTGTGTGAAAATTCTTCACACGCTCACAGTACGTAGTGGTAGCACCCGTATAAGTTTCTAGCATAGTAGCTACTTCGTCCATTTTGGTTTGTTTAGAACGTACAGCGAAAGTACCTATGGCTGTAATTTGCGTAGTTTTAATTATTTTGGGGATATAATTAATGTTATTAATTAAAAATGACAGAAATCGATCCAGTAAACGATTTTGAACAAACTACTTTCATAATGAGCATTAATTCACATTGTACAGTCAGTACAATTGTTGATATTGGGGTAGAGGTGTTTAACAGAGGTTTAGGACTTTTTAAGTGAAACCAAAAGCTGTTTCGTGAACATCAGAGTTATAACGTCACCAGTTATTCATCTGACATCCTAACTAATATTATAAATTCGAAAGTGAGTTTGTTGTTTATTTTTTATTTGTAACGCTTTCACGCTAAAGCGGCTGAACGGATTTGGATGAAATTTGGCACATGACAAGGAGATGGACATAGGCTAGTTTTCATCCTAGATCGCGGGCAACTGCTAGAATATAATAATTAAGACAGGCTCAAAATAGTTACCAAGAAATAGTAATAATGTGAGCATTAAAAGCAAAACTGGCAAAGACTCAGAAAATTAAATAAAACCCCAATCCAAAACAAAAATAGTCACAGAATCTCGACATGTGGTGGTTTAAAAGAAACTATGCGTAACTTCTTATCTACTTAAAGACTGATTTACCTAATTACAAACTTAATGCACCAACTATCAATAGACGTTACCAACAACACACTTGCTTGCTTAATCAAACAGCAACACAAACACTTACCATATCCAACCTAATTCATACACTCCGCCTAGTCCATAGCTTCCCATGTTTGCAATACGAGCCGTGATAAGAGCATAGCAAACAAAGCGCCAGTGACCTGACTGCCAGATAGTCGCCTGAGTGATTACCTAGCCAAGTTATTGACAAGTTGCCGATATAATCGCTGCCGTGATTTATTGGCAGACATAAACTGATATTAGTGGCAGTTATTAGACTGTGATTATCTTGATTTGTTGGTGGGTAATGGGTTGTGTTATTAGGTAGTTGGCCGAGATGCAGGTAAGATTTGCATCTGGATAGTCCATAATAAAAAACATGTGTGTAAGCAACGCCATCTGACGAAAATGTCAGGTATTTATTTGGCTTGCTGTCAGTACAAGAACGAAACCTGTTATGTCAAAAACAAAAAAAAACAAAAATATAAAACAGAGTGCGCTGTCAACAAAAAAGTGCTCAACGCGCCTTCGGTGACAATGACGCGAGTTCCATGGTTTTTGTTTACCCAAAAAGTGCTCAGCGCGCCTAAAGAAGTTTTCATGTCAATAATAATAATAATTAGCCCATATTGTCCCACTGCATGGCAAAGGCTTCCCTTTCCTTTTTCCACTCAACTCGATCCTGAGCCAATATGGACCAATCCCTCCTATAAATAAGCGTCAAGTTCGTCCCGCCATCTACGGCTACGCCTGGGTCTTCCACGATGCCGCTGGACGTTTTCAGAAACCCACGTAGTAGTGGTCTTAGCCCACAATGCATCCGACATGCGGCAAACGTGTCCGGCCCAGTCCCACTTGAGCTTGGCTGCTTTTTGGGTGACATCAGCGATTTGTGTCTTAGAGCGCAGTATCGTGTTCCGGATCCGGTCGGTTAGTCGAACTCCAAGGATACTGCGCTCCATTGCTTGCTGGCAAACCTCGAGCCTGGTCCTCTGTTGAACTATCAAAGACTAGGTTTGAGCGCCGTATGTCAGGATATGATTGAGTATGGATATGTTTGAGTCCCATATCTATAGTTCATGGTCTTATTTAATACAAGAGCCGAAAAATAACTCTGCATGAAACGAATAAGTACGGGTTGAAAGATCCGTGGTTTTATACAAACTTGAAGGCAACACTGAAGCTGCAAAATCCCAACAGCTAAGGCGTCTTAGCCAGCCATTTACACTAGAGTTGGTGATTTAAGATTGTTTTTTGGTACGGGATTGTTATTTGGTAGCAACAGTGATAGCCAAGTGTGACCTTCGGACTGCCAAGTCATAGGTCTCGACTTCTCGAGTTCGACCCCAAGGCACGCACCGCTGACTTTTCGGATTCATATGCGTATTGTATAATTATCACTAGTTTTAAAAATGGTGAAGGAAAACATCGTGAGGAAACCGTGTCTGAGAGATATTTCTTGACGGCATGTGAAGCCAAGTGGGCTGCGCGGCTTTAAAACTCGGACACCTGAGGGCCTAGACAAATGACATTCGCTTCGGAGCGATTCTATTTCGACAATCGCTATCGCTTCAACGACATACCTACACTACGTTTTGCTATCGTCTGATCCATTGGTTTCTTCGATAAAAATTACATATTGTCTCTGGTCTTTCGTTAGCAAGTTATCGTTCGAGGCTGTATGAATGGAATGATGTTAAATATTGTCTAGCTAATTTCTATTCGTTGAGCTATGATCACGTGACGTTTCGATAGCTTTTGTCAATCCCATACATTTTTGACTTTTCTACTAGCGTTGTCGCTAATCGAATGTTACTTTGTCTAGGCCCTCAGGTCGTTTAGGCGCAAAATGTCCAATTCGCAAAATGTCCAGCGGTCGAAAAATGTCCAGTTCGCAGAATGTCCAATTCGCAAAATGTCCAATTCGCAGAACGTCCAATTCGCAAAATGTCCAATTCGCAAAATGTCCAGCGGTCGCAAAATGTCCAATTCGCAGAATGTCCAATTCGCAAAATGTCCAATTCGCAAAATGTCCAATATTCATCATAACATGGTTACCTCATCAATCAAGAGCTGGACTTTAATAAAAAACGTAAATTTTTGTTAAAATCAGGTTTATTTTTATCACATTTCTTTTAATATCTATAACATAAAAAAAAAACGTTATGTCGCGTAAAATTTAATGAAAATATAACATAAATATTATCCCAACTCCAGGACATAAAATCAACATTAAAAAAAAGTTAAGTCGCCTCAATTGAATGAAAATATAACGTATACAGGGTGTCAGGGACATCGACGCGAAGCCTGTTACCATGGATTCAGTACATGATTCTGAACCGCCCTGCGTTGAAATTTTATATTTTATGTTATATTTTCATTATATATTATATTTTATGTTATATTTTCATTCAATTTTTAAGGCGACTTACTTTTTTTTAACGTTGATTTTATGTCCTGGAGTTGGGATAATATTTATGTTATATTTTCATTAAATTTTACGCGACATAACGTTTTTTTTTTATGTTGAATTTATGTCCTGGAGTTGGGATTATATATTATATTTTATGTTATATTTTTATTCAATTATTAAGGCGACTTACTTTTTTTTAATGTTGATTTTATGTCCTGGAGTTGGGATAATATTTATGTTATATTTTCATTAAATTTTACGCGACATAACGTTTTTTTTTATGTTGTAGATATTAAAAGAAATCTGATAAAAATAAACCTGATTTTAACAAAAAATAAAGTTTTTTATTAAAGTCCAGCTCTTGATTGATGAGGTAACCACGTTATGATGAATATTGGACATTTTGCGAATTGGACATTTTGCGAATTGGACATTCTGCGAATTGGACATTTTGCGACCGCTGGACATTTTGCGAATTGGACATTTTGCGAATTGGACATTCTGCGAATTGGACATTTTGCGAATTGGACATTCTGCGAACTGGACATTTTTCGACCGCTGGACATTTTGCGAATTGGACATTTTGCGCCTAAACGCCTCAGGTTACTCATTAACCACACGAAAACAAAAGAAGATGTACGGGAAGAATTAAAAGATGTGACTGTAAATAAGCGAGTGTTTTTCTTTCGCTTCGTACATTTTGGTACGTCTCCACAATCAATTCACACAATCCATATAGGTAAATACCTATACATTTACGATAAAAGCGCACTCTCACCACCCTAATTTTCCAAGTCAATTTGCCGAAAAAACTATTAGAAGTACCCTCTAATCAAGAGCTCTATGTTTTCAGCTCTCAGCGTTTAATTCACACATTCCTCAAGAACAATAGAGCTCGATGTCAGAGGTAACCAATATCCACAATAGGACCTCATTAGACCTGGAGTGCAGAGCAAACATGAGGGGTTTGACCAAATGTTTGTCCAAATTGAGTGGTCACATCCTGGCAAACATTCATCAGGCAGATTAATTGTAATCGTTAATGGATCTCTTTGCAAGTGTTTGGTATACTCGATTATACACAGATTTCAAATGTTTGGTACACTGATGTGGGATTTGTGTGGATAGGAAAGATGGGCTAGATTTTCAGCAACCATTCGTGAAATAATTATGTGCAGTCAGAAAAACACATCAGTATGCAAGACAATTCCTTTGTAACCTAAAAAAAAGCGTGTGACGAGTACTCAAAGAACTACTTGACATCGTTCGTCTGGGTTAACACCATTCTTCACTTTACGAAATTCAAAGTCTAAGTCAAATAATTTATTTCAATTAGGCACTTATAAGGCACTTTTGGATGTCAAAATTCACAAAAAATAGAATTGATTCTAGTCGCCCAAAAGGTAGTTTTCGTATGGAAAAGAATGGGAAAGAAACCGTTACACCGTTACTCTTTTAAAATGTTTTCATAATATTTTGTATAGATAGATATATTAATTAAATAGTTATATGTGAAGACGATGCACCTGGAATAAGATTACTATACCCCGATAGGTAAAAATAATGAAAAATGAATCAATGACAGATGAATTAAATATGAGATAGATACATGGTGCTCACATATTCACACATTGTTAGTATTTTTTGTAATCTATGTTTACTGCACAAGCATTCCATGTGCGTAAAATTACTCTGAAACTAAAAACCCTAAAACTTTATTCTACCATCCTATCAACATCAAAAAAAAACAAACAGAACTAGTGGTGCACCATCAAATAATCGATAAATCTAAATGACTCACTCAACGCTCGATTCGTCCCGCACGGGCGCGTACGAATAGATGATACGCTCAAATCTGGATGCAATCCAAACTAATAGACAGTGGACAATACTATCGATCATTTTAACAATGGCCTTTCCCCGCACAATGGAAAGAAATGATTTTTTGAAAAACGAACGTGGCTCATTCTGCTATTGGGGTGTTACAGTTTTAACGAATTTTCTGTTGCAATATGTTTGTGTCTATTGGATGGATTTACGAAGGTATAGTGTTTTTTAGAGATATAATCCGTTTTTCATGATTCATTTCGTTCTATAAATGTTACTTTTAATTATGGCTAAAGATAACTTTACATAAACTGAAATATATTATGTATGTACTGATCAACCGTAATTTTGCATGATACACTTTAAATATTGTTTTGCAATTTTTAATGTACCTATAAGCTACTGAAATTAAAAGGCTTTTTCATTTTTATTTTACTTCTTAATAAAATTTCATAAATTGTCTCCTGAAAACCAAACACTTAAGTAAATATATTTTTCATCTTAGCGTTTTCAGCCACATTTTTCAGATCTTTCGTTGGTCTTGTACGTCTTAACGGATAAAGATATATAATTATATCATAGATATACATAGAAACTAGTAGTGCCGCGGCGATACGTCGCCTGCTGCTGCCGCCTGCGGTCAGCTACGGAATGTTACCTTTTTATAAGCTTTTCCTATAGTTATGTCAACTATATACGGAACGTTACACCGATTTACTTATTAAACTTATATTGAACGTTATCCAAAATATGCACAAATCAACGCCATTACCCCAAATAAACTACGCATTTTCAGAACAACCTGTATAGAGAGTCTTAAACAAACTTGATGGTGTCATGTCCCCCACAAAACATTATAAGTGGATGCGGCGACACCGTTATTGATAGTATTTCTGATCTTCTACCATCGTTCATAACATTTTTTGCAGGCATCCGCCAGAAACCGTTGCAATGTACAGTCGTGAACAAAAATGTTACGACGAACAACCAACAAGTAGGGCTTTCTTTGCCATGTTGGACGACGCTAGTGGTTGTGGTATCCACCACCACCACCACGTCTAAGATTAACATAGTCATCACACTAATGTGATGACTATGTTAACCTTAGACGCGGTGATGTTGACCTAAGTCAACATTAACAGAAAACGAATGAATCAACCATATTTAACAACAAAAATTTATGGAAAATCACACGATTTTTTTACCTGCCTGAAAAAACTGACGTTACAGGATGAATTTTCCATGAATGACTACAGAAATTACTAATAACAATTCATACTGGTTATTGATAACCATTCAACGATAACCGCTGATACAACATATATCCGTTCAAAAATGCCACGATACCACTGTTCCCCGCGACAGTACTTCTCAACATTTTCGTCACGGTTCAATCAGAAGGGTTGATAAATAGAAACAATTTTTGAGTGCACATAACTGCGACCTACAGATTTATCTTACATTTTGACACGTCATTTTTCCAACATGTCACCACGTGTTACGCGTGAAACATTTTCGACAATGTATTTTATATCGACGTTGTTCAAGACGATTTGATTTCGATTTCGTAGATGTTTTGAATTGAAAATGGAAGTCGTAAGATGTGTTGTGGAATAGAAAGACTTATTATATTTTTGATTGAGATTATTTATACGTTCAGCACTGTCATCACTGTCTTATGGGACTCATATTGAACGGATAGCCAGGATAGAAATTATTTTATCCTACTGACATAAGGGATCGCAGTATGATTTTTGTATATAATTTTTTTTTTGTATATAAAACTCTATAGTGGATTTTTCTAAGTTAGGCTGAAAGACAGTACTTCCAATCCTCTTTAAAATGACTCCTTTTACGACACCCGTGAAGGGTTTGCTTATTTCTTAGCAGGACATGGAACTAATTCAGAACTAAGATCATCACATAATTAACATCCTAATAGTTTAAAAATATCGTTATGATGTCTGTGGTTTTAGTAACCGTCTTCAAAAAGGAGGAGGTTCTCAATACAACTGTGGTTTTTTTTGTGTTTGTTACTTTTCCGCCAAATCTGATGATTCATTCAGCTCACTGTTTAGGTGTGGTACAGCTAAACAGTGAAATAAAAAAGAAAACTTTTTCCAAAACAAAAACAACTAACTTCCAAAAAATACGAGGTACAAAGTGCAAAATTACTTCTATTTTGGAAATCGGTGGTGAAAAACGAAAATTCAAAACCAAAGACACCGACTTCCAAAATTATTTTTCTCTTTGTTGTGTTTTGTTTGGAAGTCGGTTGTTTTTTTTTTTTTTGTAGGTTATGGATGTTATATAAGTTTAACAACAACTAATGCTATTATAATTTTCATAATATTACGTCATGATAAATATCAGCACTGTAATAAATCAGTCAATATCCCACATAGTGTTTCAGTTCACACAACTCAACTTTAGTACTATTTCTTCACACAACTGTATAGCTTATTCAAATCCTCGCGCTGAGACGAACGTAGGACGTTTACATACAGGACGTTACGTTTTACAAATGATAGTGAAATAAATTAACAAGAATTTCATGTGTTTTGCCCAAAGATCGATGTTAATAGCAACAATATGTTCACATAGACTTTTATCTATACTAATAATATTATAAGGACGTCAAATTTCTTTGTTTATTTGTTTGTATGTTTGTTTGGAAGTTGGTACATTTATTTTATTTTATTAAATAGGAACAACAAACAGCTACATTCTGCAATATTCCACACAGAATAACATAAATTATTTAAGTAATAATGTAGCCCACAGCGCTGTTCACAGATTACCATGAATGAATAAAACCTTAAGTCACTAGGAGATGAACTGTTCATGCATGACAGTTAGGTACACAAATATTATAAAAACAGAAAAAAAAAAGTATTTTTTTATATAGGAGGTAATCTCCGGAACTACCAGTCAGATTTGAAAAAATCTTTTTGCATTGTATAGCCCTATTCTTGAGAAAGGTTATAGGTTCGAGGACGAAGTCGCAGGCAGAAGCTAGTCTGAAAATAAAAATAATTATGTATGTAAAAAAATATGTGTAAAAAAAAAAAAATGCCACAAACTCACGCCTGAGTCAATTAACTATCAAAAATATTTATGTATGGTACGGCCTACCGTACCATACATAATTATTTTTGATAGTTAATTGACTCAGGCGTGAGTTTGTGGCATTTTTTTTTTTTTTTGATAACCATTCTAACCGACGTGGGCCGATAAGCGATCCTATATAAGTGGGGTTGTCGGGCGGTTGAAGCTCACTTTGCGTTCGGCTCGTGTCGTGGCAACACGTGTCCGAGTTCGCAACAAGTTAATCGTCATCCTGAGGATGCCTCGTTGAGAGGCGAAACACGTGTCGATTTCTTACAGGGTTCTCTAAGACTCTTTAAGAACAGTTAAGCGGATTAAGTTACTAAATATACCTACATCGTCTATTGTATTTTATAATTATTTTTATTTTCAGACCAGCTATTGGCTCCTAAGCCGATAGCCGGTTTGGCAGACGAGTCCTGGAGTGGAGACCGCGTATCGGCAAGCGTAGTTTGGGACGCCCCCCGGGATAGACTGGATGCGGAAGGCGGAGGACAAGGTGTTGTGGTGTAGCATAAAAGAGGCCTATGTCCAGCAGTGGACTGCGATAGGCTGAGTTGATTGAATGAGTGACGATATTATTTTTTATTTTGTGTGTGTGTTTTAATTATGTTTTAAGTTTGTTATTTAATTCAATCTTATTTTATTTAATTCATTTCAATTTCATTTCATTCAAGTTAATTTTAAGTATAAAAGATTATTGATTTCTTATGACATTGTTATCCTTCTTTGTATTAATTTATTATTGTATAGTGAGATCTAAATAAAATGCTGTGCTTACCTATAATTTAGATGCATGCAATTCTATTGTTTTGTAAATGATTATGTACTTTGAATGTCCTTGTGTGTATTTAGTTGGTTTGCCTAAATAAATAAATATAGGTAGGTGTTTAAAAACAATAGTTTTTTCTAATCACTACTTAACGTTCTTTTACAACCTTTTTACTGTAATTTCTTTTCCCCAAATTCCAAAAAAAATTATGTGCATTTCAGTTTATTAGCAAAGTTTTAGTCTATTTGAAATAGTGTGCCCAGTATGTAAATAGCCTTATTTAAATCCCGTGTGACACGCGGGGCCGTGAGAAGGGCTAAATAGTGCAGATTACATTGAAACACCATTAGCAGACCCAGAGCGAACAGACTAATCTTAGCGTACATATTTTTACATAATATCAATCTTTGGTAGTATAGTTTTAATTCCTATAGAAATAGGGACGATAGTCAGACAAACGAGGGTTGTGGAAAAAACTTAGTTTGCTTTGTTTTCTGTTTTTATAGTTTTAAAGTGTATTTTTTCTGTTGTAATGCCAATAAACGCATTTTCATTTCTTTCTTTCTTTGCGAAAACTACGAATAATTTTATTTAGGTATATTTGAAAGTTGTTATTGGATTTTTCAATCAGGAATTTCTCAGTAGCAGCCTGGGTCTGGATTTGTGCCCAATTGATGGCAATACGCTGGCCCCCTAATACATGGAACTTAAACATAATTGGCGAAATATGGGTGTACCTACTACAAGTACACCTCTGCCCTACCCTTCGGGGAAACAAGGCGAGATGTTATCTATTTGAAAGTTATTGTATAGTTAGTGGTAGTTTAACTAGAGTCCGTAAGATCCGTTTTTTACGACTTCGAGTTATGCTTTCCTATTATATTTTATAATGCTACCACGCAAATGATAAATGGCAAATGATGCTTTTAAAAATGACTATACAAATCCCCTCTTTAAAAGTTAATTTTAGATAATTTTTCATGAATATTTAGAATAATACGGGCCGTCACATGCCCACGGGTGGAGTTGTATACTAAGTCCTGGAAAAATCTGTGTAAAATCCCTTCGCTTGTATGTGTACATACATACAGGCGAAGGGTAATACAATTATTATATTATAATACCTTCACAAACAACGTTAGCCATTTTAGTCTACCAGAACAGAACATACAATATACCTACCGTTAATTTCTATCCAATTTGCTTGATTGTGACACACATTTTTTGTGCTGGCAAGAATTACGTCAAATCCGTGAAATCTGTATACGGCCGCATTTCTGAACATTGTTTTCTACTGTCATATTGATGGTGCGCTTAGGTTAAAATTCGGATGGTCCAAATTGTAGATTCAAAGGGCCTGTTAAATATCATGGATTATTTAAGTAAAATGGCTGTCTCTTAAAAGCAGCAATAAGAGACAGCCAACTAAATGTTACTTACTTAACAATTGTACCAGGCTAGGGAAATTATCCAAAACGTAAACATTTTTTCGCAAACAAAGCGCAATCAACTTAAGAATAAAAAACCCTAAGCCAATCTTAAACAACTCCAAACATAACTTAAATCACCCTTTTGTCAAGCAGTGGAATCTCCCCTTATTGGCAACACTAACAAGTACAACGTATACAAATCAATTGTCTTGCTCGCGACATTACAACAGCGAAAAAAGCACCGTTTTAGAATCGTTGGGTTCAGTAGATATGTTCAAAGGAAACCGCCTTGCCTTCAAAAAATTACTTGGTTAAAGGCTACCGCAGACGGGCGATTTGACACCGGTAGAACAAAGTACTTTTACACATATATTAATAGTAGGTATACACTTCTGGCATGTAACGAAAATCTTTTGACTTGAATACAACAAATGGATAGACTGATGCCACCGAAGACAGGCTATAATCATTTTATAAAAAAAACAACCAGGAAATAAGCAAACGCTGATTGATTTGTAAACATTCTGTTAAAAACAATCACATGGATTACCAAGGCTAATAAAGTAACAAAAAAACGGCTCTTAAAAAGCTTTCTTACATATCTACAGGCCCCTAAATCCGCGAAGGAAAACGTCAACGGTAACACAAATCCACCCTAATTTGATGTTACCGCACGCAGGCCCAATACGTTATTATTATCATTCAAAATATTTCCCATTCTACCCGCCTACAGAGGGGAAATTGTCAAGGAAAATGTCGACCTTGTATAGCAACCATATATTTATAATATCTACTGGAAGATTTATAAAAGGATTTGTCATTATAAAAACACTTTGTTGGAAACTAAGGGCCTATTTCACGATGTCCGAATAGCCACTACTTACCGAATACATTCATAAATGGAACAGAATTTGTATGAAATTATCGGCCAATTAACTTAATAGGAACTTAATCGTAGGTGATGAGACAGGCTCTGAGTCTTAATCCTACTGCATGCTTTATAAGCCAGACTTAAGAATTTTCATTCTATGACCTCCTGTAAAAAGTCTGAAGATCCAAATTGCAGAACTGTCAAAAAGAGATCTGAATTACTGTGTCAAAGGCTAGTTTTTCAAAATTCAGGTCCTCTAAATTTGAGGTCTAGGAAACCCTTCCCAAATAGAATTTAAAAAAATGCATTAACCCAGTATTCCATAAAACATTTCACAAAATATTCGTGGAAAGGCGATCAGGAAAATTTTAATATCCTCAACCAACGCTGCGCTAAAAGCGAGTATCAAACTAAATACGACAATCTAATGAATTTCAAGTGTCGATTCTACGAGCTAATATTAACGTAGCTCTCGTGGAGGGATATAAATGTAAATTCAATAGTTGAGGGGCTAATTGCCATCCGACGGTAGTACAGCTAAATATTTACACAACGCCAGCCATACTTCAGTTTAAAATTCTAATTTTATTGAAATCTGATGTGGTGTGCATTGAAAAAGGTTTTATCTTTTATTGTTTTTTTAATTTTGTCTTAGTATGGGTAGAGTAAATTGGATGGGTTTTAATTTTAGAATAGTGTTTTTTATGGCCACAATATATTTAGACTCAGTCTCTTTAATATGCTGCTAAATAAATAATATTTCTTATGGATAATTCTGGCGATTTTTTTTTGAAGTAGCTGCTTATAAAAAAAACTTTTTTAACTCACCTTTCAGTGTTAGTGAAGACACAAGGAAACCTGAAACAAAAAAAATGGGATTATTGTTTCAATAAACTAAGACAGCAACTTTACAGAAGAGTAAATATCTTCAAATTATTTAAGTAAAATTTTCAGATCCGTATATTTATAACTTTTTGTTTAACCAAGTGCATAATTTTGCCAACCCTTATGCGAATATGCACTTTAGGTACCTAAAATACTATCGGCGCGAGCGCAGCCCTATGCATTCGGCTTGAGACTATACGAAAAGTTTATGTCTAAGAATATTTCCTTCGAGCACGACGTATCCAATTCCAATCTACATAAAAGCTCTCACACAAGAAAAAAACTTTAACAATTTAAAAACCTACATCCTCAAGGATGGCACAAAACTATCCAATATCTTATTTACTTGAAATGTTTGGTATGCAACCTGCCTGGAGTTGGATCTGCTAGGAATCCCGGATTGTCAAAGCTTTGTCGCATAGCTTGGGTGCATTCCGTATCGCCATTTGTTTTTCAACTTCTTACTTACTTCGGAAAATTCAAATTCAAAGAACTTGTTTCGTAGTTGGGTCGCGTGTAGCCCGACTTAGCAATCTTGTCGAAGGCCTGTTTTGATTCGTGTGTGTGTGTGTGTTACGGTTAAAGATATTTATTTCTCAAAAGAATTATTACAAATTCACTTAGAGAGAAAACATACAGGGTTTAAACAAAATTATGTGCCACCAAGCGTAGCTTAAAATAAAAAATTACTACACATAGTACGTAATCATCCTAAAACTAATATTATAATAACACACTTTGACTTAGTATCTAGCTTTGTGTCAAATAAAGCAAATCAGAAGTGGGTAGTTCAACACAAGAAACAGCATAATTTTAAGCGGTGAGGGTAGGGTGCAACTTGGCGGTTGTAGCGTGTTTACTAAGGCCTACACCACAGTGCGGAAAAAAAAAAAAAAGTTTGTATGTTTACTCATTAGCTTTTTTAAATTAACGTGCAAGTAGCGATTTTGTATATATATAAAAGGATTTGTATATTTGTGTATATTTAGATGTTATGTTTATTTTACTGTAATGAGATTTTATTTATTATAGCGGATTTGTCAAATACTGCTCATAAGGAAAGGCAAAGTATATTTAATATTTTAGAGATAAATATATATATAAATATATATATGTATATTTTTTTTTTATTTTTTTTTATTTTTTTTTTTTTTATTCTGTTGGCCGGAGGTGATCTTTTAATATGTAGTTTCTTAACGTTTTCTTGTAGATGTTAAACGATTTGATTTCTTTTATGTCCTTAGGCAGTTTATTATAAAAGTTGGCCCCTTCATACATGATGTTCCTTTTTCCATATTTAGTCCTAGGCTGGGATAAGCAGATATCGTTAGCCTGTCTTGTTAAAATTTTGTAGGTTTGTACCCTTTTTGTAAATATTATCTGCGAGTGTATGTCTCTAGTTAGTATTTTCCTGACAAGTATACACGTATTATACTTATACATTTGAAAGAGGTTCATAACTTTTGTTTCCCTGTAAATTTTTTCGGTAGGTGTTAAGTAGTTGTATCTAAATAGTGTTTTTATTATTTTATTTTGGGCAATTTGTAGTATTTTTAGATTTGTTTTGGCAGCAGTTCCCCAAACCTCAATCAAATAGTATATGTGAGACTTAACCATAGAGTTATATATACTGTAACGTACCTGTCTAGGCAGACATCGCACTATACCACGTAGTGCACCCGTTAGTGATGTGAGCTTATTCCTAATATATTCTATATGTGGTTTCCACGTTAATTGATCGTCAAGTATAAGACAAAGATATTTTTTTCTGTATGCACTCTATTCAGTACTTGACCATCGATATGTAAGTTATTATGCGGACCAATCTTTTTGTTTTTAGCAGTGAATATAATATAGTTTGTTTTAGCTATGTTTATTGTAAGTAAGTTTGATTTAAGCCAAGTATGCAGGAGGTTTAGATCATGTTGGGCTTGTTCTATGATTGAGCAAATTGAGGCACCTTTGTAAAATAGACTCGTGTCGTCAGCATACAGTGCAATATCCCCTTTTAGGCCGATTTCATGGATGTTATTTATGTAGATTAGGAATAATAACGGACCTAGGATTGAGCCCTGAGGAACGCCGTAAGTTATCAATTGAGGTTGACTTTGAGTTTCACCGATTTTCACAATCTGATATCTGTCAGTGAGGTACGATTTAAACATTTGGTAAGCGGAACCTGTGACACCAAGGTGATTCAGTTTTAACAGAAGTATTTCGTGACTAACAGTGTCAAATGCTTTTTTTAAATCTACAAACACTCCTAGTGTAATTTTCTTATCGTCAATATGGGATTTAATTTTTGTTACTAGATCGGTTGCAGCTGTGACAGTGTTTGACTTTGTTCGAAACCCATATTGCTTTTCGTATAAAAATTTTTTTGATGCAAGAAATTCATTCAGTCGGCTGTGTAAAATTTTTTCAAACACCTTTGACAATATTGGTAAAACGGATATCGGTCGGTAATTACCTGGATCCATTTTGTTGCCTGACTTGAAAATTGGACTAACTTTTGCAACTTTCAAGGATTCTGGAAACTTTCCTTCTGTTAAACACCTATTGATACATTGAGTTAAATTTTCCGCGATTTGATCCTTAATACATTTTATAATTTTTGTATTTATTCCGTCGATACCAGCGCTTGTGTTTGTATCTAAATTTTCAATTATTTTAAGTATCTCAGTAATAGTAGCAGGTTTAAATTGTGTTAAGTTGGCGGTACTATCTTTTTTGTTAACTGATACTTGTAAAGCTTGATTATTGTGATATGATTTTGGAATTTTATTAGCAAGCTCTGCACCTATATTCGAGAAGAATAAATTGAAGCACTCACTGATTTCCTTAGTGTCTGTGATTGGCCCTGATGGAGTATTTAATTTTACAATGGTGAGACTATGTTTTGTTTTGTTATTGGCCAGATTATTTATAAGTTGCCACATTTTAAGAGGATTCTTTTCACAATCTTTGAAAGCTCTGTAATAGTATTGATTCTTTGTTAATTGAATTTCTTTATATACCATATTCTTCTGCTGCAGAAACTCTTCTTCTAGGTTTTCGTCTTCAGGTGATGAATGTTTCAATTTATGCCAAAGAATATTCCTTTTGTTTATAGATGTAATCAGTTGTTTGTTGATCCAATCTTGTCTTGGCAGATTTAATATTTTAGTCTTTTTTATTTTATTTTTAGCGATAGCATCCATTAGATAAGTTTCCAGCGTTGCGAATTCATTGTGCATGTTAGATAAAGTATTTTCTTTTATGGTTTTATATAGGTTGTCGTAATTTACAGCTTCGTATGTAAGTTTTTTGGGTCTTTCCGGTGTGATTCTGTTTACCTCAAAGTAGATTTGTTTGTGATCTGACATGGCGCTGTCTACTAAAGCCATGTGAAAAGTATTCTCTTTGAGGGATGTACAAACATGATCTAATATTGTCTTTGAAGTTTTAGTAATACGCGTGCAGTACGTTTTATCAATTTTATTTAGTATTCTTATTCCATTTTCTTTTAACACGGTCTTGTATTCTTTAATAGATTTTTCTTTACTTAGCAAATTTATGTTTAGGTCTCCAAATATGATAGTTCTTTTCCTTTTAATTAGGTTACTTGTATATGTTTCAAGAAATTTTTGTATGTTTGCTGCAGGCTGTTTGTAGACTACTCCAATATCTAGAGAAAGCTTTTCCAGGTGTAACAGTGTTGCTGCTGTTGAGCGTTTGTGACAAGCAGTTTTAAGTTTATTTGAGTTACCTAATCGTACGTTGGAATGTTTTTGAAGTTGTAACCTTTATGAAGTTTCTGCTATTGGAAGAATCAACCGCCACACTACAACACACAATAGTTGCTAAAACTTTGAACACCTCACTTTGTGTCACACAAAGCAAGTACCTACCTACCTTTGACACTATTAGAAATTAATCCATTCTAACATCGATAGTTGTATCCAAAACCACATCTCGAACCAGTTAAGTATACAGCACAATAGAAGTTCTAAGTTCGCGCTCAAACACTAAGTTAGACAAAAGAGGGATCCTATCAAAAGTAGTTTGGCAAAGTTACCTTCGGCCCAGCACCGTTCGAATTGTACAAACTTTCCTACTTTAGCGTTTCCTTTTATCTGTTCGAAAGTGTGTTTTTTCTAAATTATTATTTTTTTCGTTCCTTCGGATAGTTTTGCGTGCTTTATGGTGCGTGTGGGTACAACGTGGGAAGTTTTGGCGATCTCCTTTTTTGTGTCTTTGTATGACGCATGATTGTCTCTGTAGGAGAGTATTATAAGTTTAACACACGTTGTCCTTGATAAAAATAAGATTTCATGTGTTAGTGGACTTAGTGGTATAGTTGCAGTTTTAGGATATAATTAAAACATTTTCTACGCTAATAATACTCTTCCACACAAAAAATAAGAGATAAAGTTCAAGGACGTCAAATATTCAGTTTATCCATTGTAATATAAAATACTTTAGATGGAAAATTGGCCTGAACAGGACCTTTTAGTCAAATCAATAGACCCTGTTAATTGCCTAATTGCCTGTACCTAAGTACCTGCAAATTGTCTAATGCTTAAAGTTCCAAAGCCTTTCGTAAGGCCCAATTAATATTCCAATAATTCCATAGCTCACAATACCGAAATGAAATAGTTTAACATCCACAATTTCAAATAGACACTTACTGTCGAATTTCCATTTATTATAATTAACACCCATTTATAGATACGCTCTCATTAACAGGAAGCACAATGGTAACACATATTATTATATTATAGATGTTGATTTTAGTTTCCCCCCACTAGGGCAAAGATAATATTCTGAGCCGTACATCAATATTAATTTTGCTCTTGAGTGAAGCCTAGTGGAGCTCTCGTATTATTTCGAGATATAGTAATTAGTGAAAAGCCAGACCAACGCTTTATATTTTGATGAAGTAAACCGGATGGAGATTATTTTAGTTTGTTTTTTTGTTACTGAATAATTTGTACGACTGTGTGCAGTTTGGCTAAAAAATAAAACGTTAATTTTTATTTCATGGAGCTATTTAAGGTCTATTTCTTTAACAGAACTAATAACTTCATATTACCCTTAACCTCAGTAGGCTTTTCATAACCCTAAAATACATTAGGTTCTTGGCATTTTCGGAATAATCTTTATTTGTATAATCACGTCATGGCTATCAATGTCAATTTACTCAGATAGCCCTTTGGTGAACTATGCCATTCGTCTCACCAGGGATCCAGCAGAATATCAGCGTCAGGTATATTTGCCTGACACATGCTGAGTTGGACTCCCATTTGGTGCAACCGCACACCGCACTTTGTTTGTTTAATTTTAAAGTGTTTTAACCAATAGTCATCACAATGTCTTATTTTCTTCTTTATTTATTTTTTGTATATTGGCACTTTGTATCTATATTCCTGTATTTAGTTATTATTTAATCGTGTTTTTGTATGTTGTGCTATTTCTTTTGTGTGCACCAAATAAACGATTTATCTATCTATCTATCTATCTATCTATCACCTGTATTATCTTTATAATACATAAGTACCTGGGCTACCGAGCTCTGCTCTGGTGAAAATAGAAAAGTCTCATTTATTAGTATTATGTATGATAGTTCATACTAATTTCATGTACATACTAATTCTATACTGCCATGACACACTGATTCCATACTGCCATGTCATTATTCTAAGGTAGCTATCTTGTTGACAGATATGAGACCTAGGTAGATAGATTTTTCGCCCCCGTAAACCCATATATTACAACTTTCATCGAAATCGTTAGAGCCGTTTTCGAGAAAGTAATTACAAAATATATATGCAAATATTGCTAATTTAATAGTATAGAATAATATACTCGTATTATTATAATCTAAATATAACCGATAATCCAGTGTGTAACCACATAATCAGGGAAGCAAGATATCAGCAAAATAACGTTGTTAGTCCATCGAGCCGTAATCATTGGAGTTAACACGGGTTACGCGTGAAAATTCCACTAGAAACACCCGGCGAAAATGTTTACCGACTATAAAAAACTTCAACATTTTCAACGCTCAATTTCCCTTTTTAAGTTAGTGGAAAATTTAACATTTTTGTACAACATGCTAGAATATGGTTTTTTGTTGATGTTGCGGCAATGTGGCCTTAAGTATAAATTGGGCCATTTTTTTTCATGTTACCCTCAGACGGAATAAAATGAAAGCTTCTGAAAAGTAACTTTTCAGAAGCTTTCATTTTTAAGCTGTGAATGGGCTGAGGCATTCATACATTTATATTTCCAACAAAAATAACGTAATCGTACTGTTTGTAATACACCCAAGGGTTACAAATCTCTTTTTGACCAGCTTATAAACATCTTTATAAGCTGGTCAAAAATTCCAAGTATCTATTTCTTCGATATTCTCCAAATTACACCAGATAACACAACAAACACGAAGTTTCTCTAACTCCACACTCCCATAAATAAGGTGCCACCTCAATTATCAGCGATCACCATCGCTTCCCCATAATACGGTGGAAGTAACAACACAATTAATTAGGACACGGGCCATTGTCAGATTTATACTAGTGCCTTATCAGCGCTGTCCTATTGGACGCGGCAAATTCAGATAATTACTAAGAGGTCGTATCTACTGTTTGAGATATTGAGAAGTGTAGAGCAGGACCTCGTTATTTTCAAAGATCAGCCGGTTGAAAAAAAACACCTTGCATATTCCTGATCACCAGGCTCGGGAAATGGTTGGTAATGTTAGATAAATATAGGGAGGAATATTTCTGGTCCATCCTCTTCTAACATTCCCTAACTAGAAAAAATGGAGACAGAGTATTCAACTACACAGCAATGTGTCTTCACAATAATTACATGGCATCGGAAAATAGAGAATTTATTCAGCACTTTACTAAAGCGAATCCTAGCATAATAAACGTATATTAGAAAAAGCCTACTCTACACAGTGCAAGCAGTGTTGTCCTCTGCCGGTTGGAATTCAACGCAGTAACAGACAAAAGTCGTCGCATACGCACGCACACGCGGCACGCACAAAAGATGGTTGCCATGACGTACGTTACTGTCATAGTTATTTAAAACTCACGTAAAAAGTACACTTTGTAAACAAGCATATTACAGATTAGAGGATTATATCCAAGATAAGAATGCTTGGAAACATGCTGGTCCTGCTCCATAGGACAATTTAGAGTCTAGACAAAATCAAACTGGTTGCTTACTTAATTGTATTTGTTTTTTATTATTAGACATTGATTTTACGAGTACATCCTGTGATTACTTCCTCACACACTGACTTATTAATTGTAATTTTTTAGTAGATTCGTCTATTTTTACAATGTTTGTGAATATGTGAACACCATGTATCTACCACATAATTAATTTATCTGTCGTTTGCTCGACTTTAAATTCTTTTTACTTTATACAGTAATTTTATTCTAGGTGCATCGTCTTCACATATAATTATATAAATAATGTACCTATACAAAATATTGTAAAACATTTTAAAAAGAGTAACGGTGGAGTTTCTTGCCCATTCTTCTCCATACGAAAACTACCTTTTGGAAGGGGCGGTAGAATCAATACTTTATTTTGTAAATTTTGACGTTCAAAAGTGCCTTCAAGGGCCTATTTGAAATAAATGATTTGACTTTGACTTTGACTTTGACTTTGAGTTGGACTTTTCCTATAAACCATTTCCGATAACTGAACTCGATTGAAAAGATCAAGCACTCTTATGGCAAAATATATATATTATCTGATTGCAGTTAAATAAATTAACTCTTTGCATTTCTACGGTTTCAATTCCATTACTTCCTTCTAATTTCGTTTTACAATCTAGCATCAAACCATTTGTCTGCACAACCCAATCTGTATTCACCTACACTAATCTAAAGCGAACGCAAGTGACATAAAAACAAATACTCCAAAGTACCCAACAGCCTACCTCCAGCATCCAGACATAAAAGATCCTAACATCGATAAGACTTGCCGAGAATCGAACGGGGACCGAATTGCCCCATTCCACGTGAGATCTCCTGATACCGATGCGACGGTAGATATCTTTACACGGGCCGCTTTATAGGGCCATGGTGTCCTGTCCATGATCATTGAATGGGGGAAACTATCAATTGACGAAAGTGCATGTAGGTAACATCGGCTACTAAAGTCACTCAGCAAATCTAATTTTCTAAAACACTTGAGCACTAAAGCTTCGAACTAGGTGATGTCGTGACTGGAATATTATGTGTGTTAAATGGTCAGGAACACATTGAATGTTAAAACGTTAAGTTATTTTGTATACTTTCTAGTGTTCTGCGATATCTACTTATTGCTGATCGTGTGACTCGACTTTTAACTTCAAAAGGGACCTTCAATTATTTTTGCTGCAAAACAGCAAAAATAATTGAAGCAAAAATAATTGAAGGCTGGGCAAAACAGCGGCATCGCATAATTCGTTTTTGAAAAAATAAGGTCTCAAGTGATTAACATAGCCTCACAGGGCTAGTTGTTACTATTCTTGCATCATAAACAATAATACTCTATTCTCCAAAAAATAATACGCCCCTTAACAATATTGCACAAAAGTACACATATCTGACAGTGATCCTTTTATATCGTCTAAAGAATATTTCACAGTTGTCTTTCCCAGACATATACAGACACATAAGTTTATAATCCAGACGCATTGGACTTATTGAAGTTTCTCCACGCACCATTGGCAGGGGCGGGAGAATTTCATTCACATGGCTTTTGTATTTCCCCGTTTTATTCTTTCGTTTTTATTTCATGCGTGCATTTGCAAAATTTGATGCTACATTCAAAGGTGCCATATTATGCTTATATGAGCTGTTGTGTTGTAATTGTTTTGTCTGCCCTTTTATTCAATCTGAATTGTCTAATGTTTTTTATGAATGCTGAATGCATAGATAAAAATGGTTTTACCGAGGCTGTTATGTACCAACGTGTGCATTTTGGCCTTCATAAACTACATAGATGGAAAAGACGATTGCTTGCAATATCTCACATAAAAGAAGACGCATTTGTGTCATGCAAAAACCACACTAAAACTACGGAAACTACACAAAAAAAGACAAAACTCGCTTTTGATATGGAGAAAAATTTATGACTGGGGTGGACCTCCCCATTGAGCAATCTAATGGTAAATCTATAGAGGCGCCATCGTACACCATAAGACTGTTAAATGAAGCGTGAAATTAGGGGGTTTTGCGGTGGCCAGTGGAGTCAATAAAACCATACATCCATGGGACTTCTTTGATGCGACGGCTTATTGAATGAAATGGAGTTCGCCTCGTCAGCGCGCATTAGAAAGGCAGATAAAGTCGGGAGATATAAAACAGATACCAAATAGTGAATTGAAAAGGAATTTATGTTTGATCTGACCTCTGTATGCAGGAAGTTTTGTTATGTTTCCTATTTCGAATAGTTTATGTTGAGAGATCCACGTCTTATTTTTGAGTATCAGATGATTTTATTCATCGAGAGGCTCGTGGCTAAGTAATAACAGCCGCACGGGTCGAGTTCAGCTACGCTTGTCGCGGTCGGTCCGTGGATGGGTCTTTCCATGCCGAGACACCTCCGTGCCTCGAAAACCTCGTTAAGCCTTTGGCCCCGGCTGTCATTCGTGGATCTTTGACAGTCGTTACGGTTTATTAGAAGTCCGAAAGTCTGAGAACTTGACTTACCTAGGGGTATAGTGTTACCCAGTAACTGGGTAGTGGAGGTCAGATAGGCAGTCGCTCCATGTAAAATACTGGTATTCAGCTGCATCTGGTTAGACTGTAAGCCAACCCCAACATAGTTGAGAAAAGGCTAGGCCAATTATGATAAGACGATTTTATTCGTCGAGTTATTTATGCCATTATCCGTTGACCTAAAAGTTCAACATGGGAATATTGAAACGTATTTGAGATTGTAAATAACATTACATTTTTTTTTGGACAAATGCATCTTCTAGAATATTGTTTAGACGGGATGATGGAACTGTTAATATTTTCAGAGATTTAATATCTCTTGTTCACAGATCGCACATACCTCAAATGCACCGTTTTTGTGCTCTAAAAATCATAAATATCTTAGTTGAGTTTCCCCAGAATATGATTCTATAGAGTATGACAGATACTACGAGACCATATAATTGATATTTAGTTTTCTACGTCCCATTTTTTGATAATATTCCATAAATGTTGTCTTCTATAGATTAATTATTATATTTTTATGAAGTGTCTTCTTTGTACGTACGTATATCGTTACATTTAATCATCGCTGTTCGCGAAAAAGATCACAGGATTGGGCACAGTTTTTTTTTTAAATCAATTATATATGTTTAAAACAATGGTGGACCTAATACGCTTCCTTGTACACAAGTCAATCCTTCTCCTGTGGAGAGGTCAGTTCACGAATTTATGTTTACTGGCTAGAATGGTAAAGTCTTGGCTTTGGACTGTATAATTTACTTGCCAACCTACTATTACACTGAACTTTAAAAAAAATACGTTACTCTTGATAGCACAGTTGTTTCATATCTGTTTTATATTATCAATGCCAGAATCCAGACCTCATATCAGCAACACACTAGCATTGACACCAAGTCACCAACCACACCACACAAAAGAGTTCAGCAGTAACAACATTACCTAATTGGCTCCCCTATACAGGTTTTTATCACACAACCCTCGAACATCGTAAGTAAGTCAGGCTTGCAAGCCAATGCCCCTGAAAAGCCTACACATAATGAAATTCGCTGGTACAGGTAGATGTTGAAGCGATCCTCTCCAGAGTTCACTAGACTATAATAATTAACGCTCTGCTGTTGCTTTCGTGTAAATTCGCCATAGTACCGCCTTTAAACG
This sequence comes from Conistra vaccinii, assembly GCA_948150665.1. Taxonomy (NCBI): domain Eukaryota; kingdom Metazoa; phylum Arthropoda; class Insecta; order Lepidoptera; family Noctuidae; genus Conistra; species Conistra vaccinii. The sequence continues at coordinate 5,828,879 of OX411324.1, forward strand.
AACTCAGTGTTAGGTGGAGTTGAGGTATGCGCTGCACAATCCCCGAGTAAGGTGAGTTTCATGCGTATTAAACGAAGGGGATGTACTTACTGCTGTTTTAAATTCATGACTCACGTATGCATAACGTTCCTTAAATTAGACACCTATTGTAGGACCATTCGTGGGTGTCGGAAAATTCGCCTATATAATGAGACTACGTCAGGATTTTTTTTTGGGTTGGAAGTTATCAAATAACACTCTGGGCGGAGCGGGAGTGCGTGTTCGCACACGCACGCCCGCGAGAGTAGAGTCTGCTCTTACTGACTAAAACCCACCCGTGTTACTTCAGTTGCCTGTACATTGCCAAAGGCCACAGTAACCCTTTAGGACTTTCCCTCAACCCCAGCAAGGAGGATGACATATGTTTCGTCTACTACACGAAGACAAGCTGAAATCACCAATGTGTCTACCAAGAGTGGTGATTATGTCAACTTCTGCATCAGTTGACTGTAGAACTATTTGAGATACCCATAGCTAACAGTACCTGCTAACGGGTTAGTCACGGGATGATGTGCATGCATGTGATGCGGATTATTATGGGGATGCATGTGATACATCCCCATAATAATCCGTTTGCCGGACTGTCCAGCTTATTAATCATAATCATAAAACTTTATTTATCTCAACATACAGGCACTGGTTAATAAGATGCACAAACTTTAATAGAGAAAGGTGTCTGAAGTAGGAGGATCCTGAGTTACAGAGCACCTCGCTCTCTTAAATAGGACATGTTAATTTACAAAACAGTAGAGTCAAGATATTGTAGGTATAGTAAAAGATTGAAAAACCTAAAAAATATTAAAACGTCAAAGAAAAGCAAATCAACATAAAATACAAAGAAATACACAAACTATCCCACTACAGGGCAAAGGCCCTCTTCTCATATAAAGAAGGCATGACTGACGGACAGGCCTTAATAATCGGTCAGAAGATTGATGAGTATAAAGTCGCCAATCTAAATATTGATTACTAGCACCACCTAATATTTTAAGAAAGATATATCATATCCAGCATTTTACAGCAAACAATAAAATATAGTTAATAATACAGTGCTTAAAAAGTATAAGTTCAAACTGACCATGGCAATAATATACGGCATTAAAGGCTTTCAGACAGAACCGACAGCTCCTTCGTACGCGTTCAATTAATACTGACACCGTAACTTTCTTTGAAAAAGTGTCGCCAAACATACGGACAGGTATAGGGGGAAACTTTGTCTCCTACGAAACAAAGCCTGCTGGTAGGTATTCGTGTCTGCCTATCAACAGACAACTTCAATTCTTTAAGATATGCATGAAATATGGTTTTTGTTCGTTTTTAGGGTTCCGTACGTCCGAATGAAAAAACGGAACCCTTATAGGATCACTCGTGTTTCTGTCTGCCAGGCTGGCTGGCTGGCTGTGTGGCTGTCTGGCTGTCTGGCTGTCTGGATGTCTGTCCCTCTGTCACAGCCAATTTGCTCCGAATCTACTAGACCAATTCAATAAAAATTTTGGTACACATATGAATTTCTGTGGCCCAAACACGGACGTGTAACGTAAATAAATGAATTTTTAATTGACGGGGTTACTTTTCGGGGGCAAATTGGAAAATAAAAATAAAAAGAGTGTTGTAAACTTTACCGTGTGACATATCAAATGGAAGGGCTTGTTGTGAGGATCTCAAACATTTTTTTTTATAATTTTAAAATAAGTCCTTCTAAAGATATTTAAGAAATTAGATAAAAATTTACCATTTATCTCAGAAACTACAGAGTCAATAAAAAAAAATAGGGATTGGTTCCTTACTCATGTAAGGAACCAATCTGAGATAAATGGTAAAATTTTATCTAAATTCTTAAATATCTTTAGAAGTATTTCCAAAATTTCAAGGATTTTTTTTGGAAGGATTGAGATTTTCCTGCAATCTATGAAGATTGCAGGAAAATCTATAAGTCTATGGTCTAAAAATACCATGATAAATCTCTCAATATTGTTGTACAAACTTACATTGAACTGAAAATATGTTGTCCCATACATTCTTACTGCAAGAATGTATGGGACAACATATTTTCAACTACAATTTTAAGTTTGTTCTTGGAATAAATTCATCCCAAGTTCGGAACTCTTCATTATGCGTGGTTTGACACGCACTTGGCCGGTTTTTTAAAGTTACGCGGGTTTGTTTTATAAGTAATAATAGGGATTTAATCTAGTGTACGCTTCGAATAGAGTACGTTTCTAAATGCAATGTATCAATTATCCTTAAGTATTATTTCGATTATTACTATACGTATAAAGTTTCTTTACCAACAGTGTAGGTACGGCCCTACAAAACCGAGACGCATAGGTACAGACAATAAAGATTAGGGGTACATCTCTAAATCCATTATAACACCTAATCGCAAAATTCAAGTCACACCGTTCAAAAGAATTTCAATTAAAGCAAAGTGAGGGTACCTCGAATTGATTACGAATAAAAAAAAATGATCGTCGTATCACGCACTGCATGAGAATCGGGAGAAACCATTAAATCACTTGACGCCACAGAACCTATTTAAAATGGCGATTTTTTATCCTACCCCATTCTTGAGCTCTTGAAAATGCACGTTAATTCTGTACCAGGGTGACCAAGAATGTGGGGGAAAAAAGATGATTTTAATAAAAATTAAAAGTTGTTCTCTTTTTACGGGTCGACGAAATCTAAACAATGTTAAAAAATAAAACTAAAATGTTTTCCTAATACTATCTATTCATTATTTAAATTAAGATTGTATTGCGAGGAAAATATGAAATAACTGGGAACGCATATGCGCTCCTGCACTTTCCGATCAAAACTTTCCAGTTTCTAGCTGAAGTTGTGCTTAGCAAACTAGTATTTTTTTATACTAAAAATATAAATTTGCTGTCCTGAAACCAATCCTAGAAACCATGGACACCGCATTTTTTTCACCGATCAGAAACTTCCAATGATCCCTACAATTTATTTCTAAAAAAATGCTGATTTGATCCTTTCTTATTGGGGGCTCAGACTTCTTAGGTATTTTTAATTTATTGACATATAGGTACTTTGAAATAATATTAACTCCAGGTGAGTTAATAATTTAAACGCAACGTTTTCGTCGTTCCTAGGAAAGCAGTTCCGTCATATTATAGACCTTCAGCTGTCATTAACGAGACACAATAGAATTGTAATTGTTATGCCCACCTGATGTCCACTGTAACGGTCAAGCGGGTCATGAAAAACTCCCATTGTCAGTATTTGACTTTAAGGTGTTAAAAACGCTCTGTATTTGGAAAGCTGTCAAATCATTGCACAATATCACGTATTGCACAATATTTTTGACCGTTTAGGGTTAATATTTAAGATTGCACAATGATTGAACGAAAGTTTGAGCGAGTTTAATTTTAAGGCACCGTGTAGGATAAGTATTGCGCAGGTCTTGCTCCCTCTAAAACAGTGAAGCTCAAAAAAAAAAAAATCTTAAAACAATAAACTCTAATCTAAGCAAAACAATTAATAAATGTTTATGTTTAGAAATAAAAATTAAAATTAATTTTATTTTCATTATTTAAAAATAATATTAAATCTTGAAAATTAATTATGTCTGAATTTATTGAAAGATTGGGCGGTTAATGTTATTCATCTGAGTGCAAGTGCTGATTTAATCGTTTTGCGCAATATAAATATTAGGAAATCTTAGAAAGTCAAAACTTTCGCGAATATGTCACTGAGAATCAAAAGAAGTACCTATTGGATAAGCAGCTGTCAAACTGGCTAAAGTTAATTCTTATGGCGGATTTCACCGATGAAACAAAGCAAATCTAAACTGCGTTCAAGAGCTGTCACTGACAGCTCTTGAACGTGGTTTAGGAGTGCTAATCGCGTTCAGTCGCACTGGTGAAACTGGCACTTAGAAAAGTAAAGTCTATTAAATACGTTTATTATGAATTTAATAAATTCTTATTCAAATACTAGGAAATGAACAACATGCAATATGTTAAGGAGCACACGGAGACACTAAATTTCCCTCAAATTTACAATCTACTCCTCAAATTGTGGTGTCTGAGTGTGCTAATACTGACGACCGCAAAATATTTATTATTCAGGCTAACTCAATTTATAGCGCCCTGCGTACGCAAATGAGTTTATTACAGCGTATATAGTGTGTAATTTGTTGTATAAATATCTTCTGATAGCAGACATTAAAACTGATCTTATGGTCGTGTCTTCTTAAATGAAAAATCTTTGTAATTTGTTTCATCGCATGTGCATGATAAATTATTTTATTTCTGCAATTAGGTTTGTGCAAACACTTTTACACGTCAATCATATTTTAAAAATAAAAACTATATGAGGTCGGAGTTTCCTATCTAACTACACTGAGAAGAAAGGCCGAAACCAACTCAGCGGTCACAGTCTCTTTTATAGTCCAGACATAATCTTGGTCAGATCATGTAAAGACCATGTAGAGTTCTGTCTGAAATGGTCTTTTCAGGAAAAAAACACAAAAAAAAATGTGTGTCCTCCCAGTGGACCTGTCCAGTCAGTGCACGCATTTGTCAGTAATAGTGCAGTTCAACTCAGAAGTCAAAGAGCTCAACGATTCGACGAATACTAAAGAATGGACATTTGGGTAGGCCGTATAAATTACTCAAACTGCCAGACCATAATTAAAACTGAGAAAAAAAAAATGACCCACATAGTCTCCATTTACAATAACTAAAATAATATAATACTTTACAAAGTAAATATTCCTGTTAATAGCGAGCAATAAGATTATTTTAACACAATATTTATTTTGTCTACTGTAAAAAAGAACCTAATGTATGAAAATTTAAACAAAATACCAGTATTACCTATAACCCCCTAGGGCAAAGGTCTTCTTCTCATAGAGAGAAGGCACGAGTGTTGATTACTACATTATTGCTCATTACGTTTTGTAATAATAAATTAAATCCAGATTTCACGACATTTTCATTTACCGCAACCTTTATGTATTTGAATAAAATTCTGTTAACGTCAAGTTAATGCCAGTTCTTTAAAATTAAAAGTTAACACTCAAATAAATACAGTAATTATTACGAGGTTTAAGTACATTTTCCTTGCGGATTTTTTCTCTATGTTTATTATCTGCATAAAGTTTTTATCCGGAAGGCAATGCGTTACCGTTAGTATTTTATAAAATTTTGCTTAGAAACAGGCTACGTTTGCTAATTAGCGTAATTTGCATGGTCATGGTATATTATGTGTTTCAAAATAATAATAATCCATTATTAATTCAGTTAATGTGAAGAGGGGCTCGTGGCTAAGTAATAACAGCCGGATGGGCCAATCGATCAGGTTAAGCTACGCTCGCCGCGGTCAGTCCGTGGATGGGTGGGTATCTTAACATACTGAGACCCCTCCGTGTCTCGGAAACTACGTTAAGCCGTTGGTCCCGGCTGTCATTCTTGGATCTTGGACTGTAGTTACTAGGTTGTGGAGGTCAGATAAGCAGTAGCTCCATGTAAAATACTGGTATTCAGCTGCATCCGGTTAGACTAGAAGCCGACTTAAACATAGTTGGGAAAAGGCTAGGCAGATTGATTCATTCAGTTAATGTCATTCGTAAAAGAACATGCCTCTCAAAATCTTATTTAATGTTACAAACAAAAAAAACATGCGGGGCAGTCTTTGAAGACTGCCGATGGAAGTAAAAACTAAGTAACGCCATAAAACGAAAATGTCAAGAACTGTGGCTTGCTGTCAGTACAAGAACGAAAGCTGTAGCTCCATAAAAACAATTCCAAAAATATAAAACAGAGGGCGCTGTCAATTCTACTCTCCCTTCGTCTTACGAATTTTCGATCAGGTCACGTGACGCCCATCCCAAAAAGTGCTCAACGCGCCTTAAGCTGTTTTCAGACCAGCGCGATTTGTCGCGCGATGCGACACCGGTTATTGTTATACCGTGAAGTTTTGTATTGTTCGTGTCGCGTCGCGCGACAAATCGCGCTGGTCTGAAAACAGCATTAAGAAGTTTTCACTTAAAAAATGGTGACATGGTAGCGACATCTATGAACATAAAACTAACATCTTTACAATGTCCCACTTCGCATAGCTACAAACGTACATAAGCAATACCAACAAACGATAACCAAATTCCAGTTCCATCGAAAAGCTTTGTACGCCTGGAAAACTGGCACATGCAAACAAAACTAGGATAGCAAAACCTAGATACCCTACATCGGCTCTACGCAAAGACTATGGAGTTATAGACAGGATTTTCAAAAACCAATTACATTTTAGCGAGAAGTTTGCTTACTGCCAGTATTCTGCCTCGGGCGGGCATGGGCCACGGATTGAAGCGGTCCAATAAAACTAATGGTCCTAAGGATTTTCTGACAAAGAGTATTATCGAGATATGCCCGGACTAAGGAGTCGGAGAATGAGGAACTACTTTCTATCGAGATAGCTGATGATACTCTATTTGATTGATTAATTTAATTTAGTTTTTTTGTATTATTGTATTTCGGGACTAATTGGATTATACGATTCTTGGTATCGGGTGATATTGTCAAGCTTTAATGATTTAAATAGTATTTATTCACAGTTTTTTTTTAAATCAGCGCCTCATGAGTCGAATATCGTGAACTAAGGGTACAAGACAGTGTGAATAATTTGCCATAAATGCAATTTTTTATTATTTCAGGTTCATTTTTAGAAAGACCTACATAATACGAGTAATTTATTCATTTAGAGAACATCACGTGACTGAGAACACCAGCACTATTTCATGCTCAAGTTAACGCAAGTAATGATGAAAATTATGATTCGAGCATAAAGTCTCAAAATGCTTACAAAGTCAGCAAACTAAAAACCTTCAAAAAGAAATAAAACAATCCCTTTCACAGTACTTTCACCAAGAATTTCTACAAAAGATATCCTAAAAATCTCTCAAATGCTTTTACATGCAACTCAGCGTTTTCACCACCCATGGCAGGGGAGTTCGTCGTTCATAATGAATGAATGAAGGAACCTCAAGGAGTGTTCGTTCTTTCTGCGGTCGTCTACGTCTTGCGGAGACAAGACATGATAAAACACTTAATGCAACACCTCACAGAGGTTTAGGATTAGATTTCGCAGGGTTTATATTTTATATTGTCTGGTAAATACTCGATGTTTTAATTACCATTTCTCACGTGAGAAGATGTGAAAATTTTAATGTAGTCTCATTACTACATTAAAATTTAAATGATCTATTATATGATAAATTTAAATCCATTTTTTTATCTTTTCTGAAAATTCAAAATTTCATGTTCTTTATTTATGATTTATGTGCAATTCGTCCAAGTTGTTGCCGGCTAACAGGATAGTTAAACTTTTCCTAAAGTATTATTTTGAATAACATGTGTAAATTAAAAGACTAAAAAAGAATTTTCAATATAGGTACTACTAGAAATCCACATATTTCTTTAAAACTCTTAAAAACAACTCAAATATTTGATAAAAGGTGTGTCATATATCCGTTTTGACCGTTCGAACTAAAACTATTGGAAGGAACGGTGAGCTAGATAGCTCCTCATTTTTATTGGAAACGAGGAATGTCCAGGAATTGAAGATAGCTATATTATCAAAGGTATCCACCCACAACTCTACCTCCGTAAAAAAAATTCTAAGTAAGTATAAAATTCAAACAGGTATAAATAATCTTGTAAGGTTACTCAGAAATGAAGTTGTAAATAATTGGCACGTTATCAAAATTTTACAATTGTAAAAGTTATCATGTACCCACTTAATAGCTTTTGCGATTGTAATTTTACTAAACCTTACTATTTAAACCTCTTCCAGACTATTAGGTACTATGTATTTAATAGAATAAAGCAAAAGTTAATTCCAAATGCAAGAGATTGTAAAAGAATTTTAGCGCACATTTTTACTTAAATACGAAATAAACTCGGCTGTAATGCAGTGCCACAAAATAGTTAATGCGGCCACAATTAGTCGGCATTTACTTTATCACCACTAAAACTTTTAAACAAATGCATAATTATGGCGCATAATTACAGTGAAATTGTTGTTGCGATGTGGCTTTAACCAAACTTACTTGGTTATATTAAAAGAGGACGCTGGCCTATCGACACGTTTATTAATTAATTGTATGTAATAACTCTCTGTGCCTAAATTACTGAGACTTCTGACAAGAATAAGTCACAAAATAATGCATTCCAACTCCGCGGAACGAATAAAATTTAACTAGGTACTGTGTTTTGTCAACCGTTGTGATACCTAGTTTATTTATTTCATATAAATTAAAATGCTCATACATTATACAATATATAACACAACTAACAATTTAGATGAGGTACTAAGTTAAATAACTAAGTAACTTTGCAAATAAATACAAAACCAAACGGACACTTAAGGTTAAGAACTCACGGCGCGGTTTTCACCCGCGCCCGCCGCGGTCCTGGATCTGCGGTTTTATTTCAAAACTCACGAGACCGGTGATTTGCGCGGGCAGGCTAAGTTTAATTTTCAGCCGCGCCCGCCGCGGTCATAAACTGCGTCGTGAAAATTAATATCTAAATTTCCATGTACTACGTGTTCGTACGAGTGTTTGCGGTGCCGCCACAGCGGCGGGAGCGGGTGAAAAAGTGAGTTCTTAGCCTGAACGCAGCCGTCGCGGTTGAGATTATCATACGCAAACTTGGCGGGCGATAATCGCAAGACGGGCGGTTGCAAGACGGGCGCAAATAATGTCGTCGGATTTCTGTACTCCCCGCCCCGCAGGCTACTGCGGTCGCCCGCCAGAGGCAGCGGGTGACCGCCGTCCTGACCGCGACCCGCAAACAACCGCGCGCGCCGCGGGTGAAAAACGCGTCGTGAAATATGCTCTTACTTATTGCATATAAATCTTCATCCTACAGAAGCTGCGGGCCCGCCACCGCGGCGGGCGCGGGTGAAAACCGCTCCGTGAGTTCCTAGCCTAAGCGTCGAAGTACTTGTCCGCATCACTGTAGGTAATGAATTACAGATGAATAAAGATAACAATAAGATTACTTTTATTTATTATTTATTTATTTATTTAGTACTTCAAGCACACAAATGTACAGAGGCGGACTTAATGCCATAGGTATTTACTTTAACAACTGCCATAGGCATTTACTTTTTTATTATTGACTTTTACTTAAATAATAAAAAAGAATACTTTTACTTTACATAATAAGTTCAAAAGTATTAATTAATAAAAACACTAAACATAATACCCAATTCACTCGAGACAAACCAATATCCTGAAAGCGAAAACACAGACACAGTCAACATCAATTACCTGAATCTGACAATACTTACAAACATCTAGAGCACACAAATTAAACCCTTCAATTTAATAACCGTCAGTACAGTTTTTTCCTCTGGCACTTTCATTCCACTTTTGTTCCTCTATCTTATAAAAGATGCATTGAGCGGAACAGGAAAATTAATTTCAGACAATGCGACGTACGAAACAAGTCTCTGTGGGCTTTAGGTAGGTATTTACGGAGCTGCTTTGATATTTGACTCGATCTGGTCGAAAAGAGTTGTAGGATATTTATTACGACGAAAATGGTGTAGGTTTAAGACAATTTTGGGAGTTGTATGACAAGAGAACTGAAGCTAAAAGTAAAATGTTTTTTTTTTCTCTCTCTAACAGCCGACGTAGTGCCTTGTAGTCTAGAACAAACACACATTGACATAAATAGTCACTAGTGCGTTCAATACATCTCACTAAGATACGAGTCGGTAAAGGTAAAAATACAACACATCAGATAAAAACGAGCTGTTTTACACCCAAGAAAAACATTTCCACACTCACAGCTAACAATAACACCAGTATAACAATCAATCTACCTGCTAATCTAAAAGACTGTGACATAGGTCACATTGAAAACGAATGATTCTTAGAAATATTTAAACAGGCAAGTCGTCCCATTGTGCTGGGATTGGATGTCGAAAATTGCCTATTACCAGCCCCTGAGCACGGCAGTATTGCCTCTTTATCCAATTTATCGTTCTACTTTACTATTTCTTCAGACAATTGCGATTTATATTTGCGAGAAAGTCTTTGAATGTGAACGAGAAGAGTATATCGTTCAGTTCAACGCCGAATAAAGTTTAGATATTTCCAATGCTAGGTGTACCTGGTAAACTTTATTTCATGATGTGTTCTGTAAGTATGCGTTAGAGGAGTTGATAAAAATAGAAGTAGATGCTTTTCATTGTTATTTGAAAGTTTACGCCTTTATACTAGTAGTTCTGTGAACAGTAGACCTCGCGAGCACAATACACCCCAAAAAAGTTTTGGTTTTTCAAGCCTAGTTTAAGAGAATTCCGATAATTATTTTCATAATTCACTAGTTTGTGATGAAAAAGTTGTCCCAAGTGTTCCACCAATCCCTACCTAGTAGTTAAAGGGCCAATTTCACTGGAAGAAATCTAAAATTGAGCAATTTACTGCATATCTGCCCATCACGCCGAAGATCCTCATCAGATCTTCACCAAATTTTTATGAGACCAATTTAAAGTCACTACCAACCAAATTAAAAAAAAAAACCATCGAAATAAAGCGGAGATATCCAGTAGACCACGTTTGGTCCAGATCAGTAGTAAAATACGACCTGTCGGAGTACCAACAAAAGTAAATTTTGACACACGAAAGCAAATTTTACTAGACTTGAAGCAGAGTCGCTTCGCTCGCTCGGTCAATTATGATAAATATTACTCTGAGAATGATTGTTTTTATTGCGAGCTTTTTTACAGCAATCTACTTAACAATAAAAAAACAGACCCCAATTCCATCTATAATTTTTCTCACCCCAAAGATCGTACTAGATATCACATTAACATTTCCCCATCTCCCTAGTTCTCAAACCCCACCTGATATTTCCACCACTATTATTCTTCATAATTCACATTAGGCGTAAACTGCGTTTGCAATAAGACGGTGCGCGCATTTAATTTCGTCCGACCATATATTTTAAAACGTGCCTTGCAACTACATTTTACGTGGAAGGGAGGCATATATTGTGGCGGTTAAACGACTAGATTGTTTTATTGCACTCATTATGAGGGAATCTGCTAGAAGGTATTAATTTGGGAGGGAACTTTAAGGTCTAAAATTATTTTGTAAGAAACGGTTGATCACAATATATAATGCCTTCAAATTGGGTTTAATTACTCGTGTAAATAACGGCTCACCTTTCAAGGGGAGAGGTGATTATGGAGCTCGTAAACGATGGGATTGTAACCTGTCACTGCTTATATCTAAATTATGGGGTTATTAGTAGGTGGGTGTGCTGTCTTCGAGGAGCTTATAACAGCCGCACGGGTCGATCCATCAGGTCAATCCACGCTTGCCGGGTTTGTCCGTGGATGGGTGACCATCTTTCGACTCCTCCGTGCTTCGGAAAGCACGCTAAGCCCTTGGTCTCGGCTGTCATTTGTCTCAAGTCGTTACGGGTTACCAGAAGCCCGAAAATCTGACAACCAGTCTTACCAAGGGGTGTCGTATTACCTAGTTACTGGGTTGTGGAGGTCAGAAGATAGGCAGTCGCTCCATGCAAAATATTCAGCTGCATCCGGTTAGACTGGAAACCAACCCCAACATAGTTGGGAAAAGGCTAGGCAGATTGATTGATTGAGGTGTGCTGTCTTCATGATTTTATGGTTTTAAGCGTGTTAAAGGGTTAAGCAGGGAAAACTAACTGTTTATAGCTGGTGGATTTATGACAGTAACTAGGAAACACACGCACACAAAGCTGAATTTCATGGAGAGTTACTACGACACCACAAACCGTATTCAAGAAGAGAGAAGAATAATGTTAAAAAATATAACAATAACCAGGCATCCCAACTAACCGCCTATAAAAATCTAAGCTCCTTCCAAAACTCCCAATTAATACATTCTCAGCAAACTTAAAGTGGAAATCCTTTATAATGAATTCGCAACAGTCGATAATTGACACGTCTACGAAGGTTTAATCTGGCCCCAAGACCCGCCGCTAAGATCTCAACAACTTCTGATATTTCACACACGAATTTCTCCGAGTTAGTCGGATGGGGTCGCCGTGGCGTGGCGTAAATTGATTAATTTTGACGGTTTTTAATGAAGGTCAATGTTTTATATTGGTGAATTAATTAATCATTTTTCCATAAGTGGCGTAAAAGTGACTGAAGGTGCAACATAATAATTCATCACAAAGCTTATATTTCACAATTTTTTTCCCACTTCTGGGCAACGGCCTTTTTCCTTCCAAACCTCTCTATTTTGTGCAATCTCTAGCCCCACAAACATGATTAGTTAATCGTCACACCACCTTCGCCGTGGTCTACCTCGACGGCGATGTCCGATTTTAGAAATTAAATCCGTCACCTGCCCTAATTACTCCTGGCATCCTATGTTTGCCTATAATGAAAAAGCTGTAATTTAATATCTTTTTCATTTTACTTATAAGTATGGCAATCGAAACTTCAATGAAAAAACTCAAAGTTTCAATGAAAATGATATTCCATCTTTTTCGTTATATGCAAACATAGGACACCAGCCCGTAATTTTTAAGTCGCATTCGCATCTCATTCGCAATCTGACAAAAATACAATCAATTTACCAACATTTTTGACAAGTTTGACAGATTGCGACTTGAATGTGAACGTTTTATAAGTACGAGAATTGGCCATCAAGTGAAGTTATGGCAGTTGACCGGTACCAAAATAGTTACGTAAGTAATTTAATATTTATATTATTATTTAAATAACTTTTGATGAAACTAAAGAGTTTTATTTAGCTTCTACTATACTATACATTCTTTAAAAGGCTCGTGATATTGCCAAAAGAGTTGAAAGTATATAATGTAGGTATTACTTCATCTGAAAAACCCTGAATTAATATTCGCAATAATAGTAAAATATTTTTAATAACGCGTAACGGAAGCACGTAGTATATCGAATAAGTAACAGCATTTCAACGGTTGCTTTTATCCTCAGAGTCGTAGTCTGATACCATTAACGTTCGTATCAGAAAAACGGATTCTATCCGAGAGATGTTTTTCTTTTCCTATTGTGGTATTAAACCCTTTACTATCGCGTTGCTACCGCCGTCACACAGCCGTGAGGCTTAGCGTAGAACATTAGTTAGATACGACAGTAGATCCGTTCTCTACCTATAATATTTTAGTTCGCAGAATCTCTGTTCGCAAATTGTGTGCACAGCAAATCTTGCTGGTTGACTTCGCCGTAAAGTGTCGGATAGATCCTCAGTGGCCAATTCGCTCTGGGGCGACTGTAAGCTTCAATACTATGAAATGTAATTAACTCAGGTAAATCGGATTGGGTGAAAGTTTTCGCACGATAACTGGAGCGGAATTGTACCCCGCCTGCCTCCCCGCGGCTTAAAACTGCGTAAGGAGGTTTCAACGTCGTTAAAATTTAAATACATTTTTGATGTTTGCTCACACGGTGTGTGTTTGTAAGCAGTTTAGTTTTTAGTTAGTTTAACTAGCGCTATTCGGTCACTGAACATTTATGTTTTCAGGTCTAATTTATGGGCTTTGACGTCAATGGATGGATGAAAGTTGAAGGATTTTCTTTACGAATTATCAATCTAAAATCATTAAATTCAATTAGAAACGGAAATCTTTATTAAGGAATTGAAAACTAAATTCATTGTAGGTTTTAACCGTCGCGCAGGTTATTACGGATTATGTTTTCATCCATTGTCATTATAATTACAACCTTCCTCACCCCCTAAACGTCATTTTAAACATGACAATTCCGTCTACCATTTTGAACCAGTGACAAAGCGTTACAATTTACGCGGCTCTATTGTGCTGTTAAATTATAAGGCGGGTCGCCATCCCCCATAGTTGTCACCGCAATAATATAAAAAGCAAGAGATAAAAATAAGGAAAATTGTTATCATAACGTTCCGCGGTGTAAGGTGACTGTGGACGGTGTTATGCTGAATGTAAGGCATATTAATTCCCATTTAATTTTAATTTTTACTATCATTCATAGAATAGAATCCTCTTTATTATCTTTCTGTGGGAGGCCTATGTCGAGTTTTCCGGCTGAAATAATGATGATGATGATGACTCTTTATTACGTACACCAAACGAATTACTACTTTTACTTTTATTTTAAAATTGTATTATTTACTAGCTTCTGTACTTCTTTTCTTAACGATTTTGTCCGCGAGCCTATAACCTTCCTCAAGAATTGGGCTACCCAATGCAAAACCCTACATACAAACCAACAAACAAACAAGAAAATTTTACCTCTTTATAATATTAGTATAGATTAATTATTTATTAAAATTCTACTAAAGGTGACAAAATGGGCTGTCTTATCGCTCAAAGCGACCTTTCTTTGTTCTTGTTCTTTTACTATGAAACATAACATAAGATGGTAATCCGTGGTTTGCTCACAGTCACTTATGATTGCACGTTTATTAAAAAAAATAAGAGCTTCGTAAGTTATCAAATGTTAAGCTACGTACGTGGAATAATATCATCAAATGCCAAGTCCTAAGTCAACATTTCCATGTTTAGGAAAGTAACAAAGCAGATTATTTATAATTCCCTGCTATTTTAGAAACCTACCTTTTATTTTAATCATACCTTTCTGCAACTAGATTTTTACCACCAGGTTTTTTAGTTTAGCTATTTTGTATGAGTTTAATTCATTAACAGATTTAAAATATTGAGGAGCTCGTGGCTAAGTAATATCAGCCGCACGGGTCGATCCATCAGGTTAAACTACGCTTGCCGGGGTTGGTCCGTTGGTCTTTACATACCGAGACTCCTCCGTGCTTTGGAGACCACATTAAGCAGTTGGTCCCGACTGTCAATTGTGCATCTTTGACAGTCGTTACGGGTTCGTCAGAGGCCCGAAAGTTTGACAAACCAAAAAAAAACAGTATTAACAAGGCGTATCGTATTACCCAGTAACTGGATTGTGGAAGTCAGATAGGCAGTCGCTCCATGTAAAATAATGGTATTCAGCTGCATCCGGTTAGACTGGAAGCTGACCCCAACTTAGTTAGGCAAAGGCTAGGCAGATTAGTTGAACAAATTAAAAATATTATTAATACCGTAGCATCTAACATACCACCATCCACTAAGTTAAGTTGTAGTCTTCGGCTGATAAAATGCAAATTCACAAAGATTCCGTGGAAGTTTTCTTATTACTCGTGCTAATAAACGATCTCTTTGCGGCGGTTTATATATCCCTGTGCGATTGTTCCGACCAACTTTTAATGTATAGCTATATCTCGGTTCTGATCTTAGAAAGTGTGACCGGTGTAAAAAAAACCGTAACTTGTTTTATTAAGAGAGAGAGGCACAATCTTTTTTGACTACTTTAATATACAACTGAGTTACGGTGAAGGAAATTTTTGTTAGGAAATCTGGAATTATTAGTTAGATGTAGACAATGTTTTTTCTGATGTAAATGTGTTTTATTAGGGTTTCGGACGTCCGAATGAAAAAACGGAAGTAACTCTTATAGTATCACTCATGTGTCTGTCTGTCTGTATGTCTGTCTGGCTGGTTGGCTGGCTAGCTGGCTGTCTGTCTATCTACCACAGTCAATTTGCTCCGAATCTACTGGACCAATTAAGTTGTTTGGTACACTTATGAATGTCTATGACCCAAACACAGACGTGTCAAGTAAATAATTAAATTTTGAATATGAGGGTCACTTTTCGGAGGCAAATTAAAAAATATCAATAAAAGTTTTGCAAACTGTACCTTGTGACATCAATTTTATATTTTTTTTAAGTTCAAAATAAATACTTTTAAAAACATTTTGGAAAATTTACCATTCCTTTATCTCTGAAACTACAAAGCCTAATATTTTGAAACAGATACAGAGAATGGTTACCCATAGATTACAGAAAAACCTATAAGAAGTCTATGGTCTTACAATAACATGGAAAATCTCTCAATATTGTGCGAACAGACTTACTTTTGCAGTTGAAAACTATGGGAGAACATGTTTTTCAACTACAATGTTAAGTTTGTTCTTGGGATAAATTCATCCCAACTACGACACCCTTCATTGTGCGTGGTCCGACACGCACTCGGCCGGTTTTTTTTTGTCTTATGAGAAGAGATCTATTGACTAGACTACGGGTAATTTACATTTTTTTTATGTCTTTATTGATAACATATAATAATATAACGTGCATACAATAAGATCTTATTCTAATTAGTTCTTAGGCTAACTTACCATTACAAACATTTTACACTGAGTTTACTATTCATATTCTTTAAACATTCTATAATAAGTAAACAAGAACACAGTAATATTCGAACCCACAAAAGTCTTTAGTAGCACTGACTCTAAACGCATACTTCTACTGTTTACCTACTAAAGGTAATGCACTCACACAATACAAAAACTAATTGACGCGCAGTATAAAACATTACATTACAGTAGTATAATTTAAGTAACTTAGATTTAAACATAAATATCATCGTTATGTTAAAACAAAGAAATAATAATTCTAAACTGTGGGTAATTTGCGTAACTTTTTGCCGAGTATGCTTACTGCGACCGGGTGAGGGCAGCACGGTCAGTCTGGTGGTGGGTAGATATTGTTATTCACTCAAAAAATAGTGATCATGGTAAACGATATCGATTATATGATGTTAAATACGATAAGTTATTAGATCTACTTTTACCTATGGATGAAATTAATGGGTTATGATGTCTGGGATTTTTAAATAAACAGAATTTTCGGGCAGATTTTAAGATAAAATTTAATTTGTTCGTGAAATTAGTACGAAAGGCAGTGGTAAATGATATTTTGATATTTTGATTGTTTACCCAATTTACAGAATATGTTTATAACTTTATTTAATGGACCTACCATTGACGCACAGATAAGATACGGCATTCTCAGTTTTAACTCATCGGTAATTATATAGGTATAAACCTTGGAAGGTACAAATTATGGTAGCCAGGAACGCAGACAGTTTTAACTAAATAGGCTCCGTAGGCATAACGTAAAGTACATGTACCAGGTAGGCTTTTCCGAGGGACCGGGAGTAATGTTTAGTAAGAGCCTGACTTGTAATAAAGGTTAATAACCCCGAAGGTTTTGTAAGGGTAATTTTATCCTTGCCTCTACTCCAGCCTGGATGATTGTGGAAAAGTTATTGCACTGTACACCTTGTTTAACTACAATTTCGTCTGAAAACAAGTCTTTGACAGTCGTAACGGGTAGTCAGAAACCCAAAAGTCTGACAACCAGTCTTACCAAGAGGTTTCGTGGGAAAAGGCTAGGCAGTAAAATATTCGTCTGGAAAACAAACAGATAACAAAACTGTTCGTTTCAAGTTTTAATGAAGAAATATTGTTGCCCATTACATGAGACTTGAACAATGTAATTAGATATGAAAATAGTTCGGAAATTCCAAAAGTGCACGCCTCATAACACACATTCATAAACGAAAAAGAAATTTAAAACATAGTTTCTAACAAAAATTAACAATTTATCACTTTTCATGAAGTATGTTTTGACTGCTCTTTTACCCATCAATATGGGTAAATTTCTAACCTCGCAATCCTTACGTAATGTCAAAGACTATTTATTTAGATATTTACGTTGTGGGTTGCTAGGCAACACGATAAGTCAAGGATGGGAATATTTAGATAAAGGTATTATATTTTAGTTAGTATTTTATTAATTATAATTAAACTACTTTGAATAAAAGAGCCATTTTCAATAGGGTTCCTTGTATGGCTAAAACCAATGTATAAAAAAAAAATACTCAATTAATTGATTTTATCGCAAGCTACAATGTTTTCAAGCTTCATAAATTGACGGACAGGATTTTTTTTTCAACTTTTTTGATGTTTTTTTCATTTCTCTTGCATTAAATCAATTGGTAAAAAGTACAGCATTAATCTCCATTTAATCATCTATACAATGGTATATAAATTAAGTAGCTTCTCTGTACTAGCAGGAGTGTAACAATAATAACAGTTGCAGAAATGGGGCAAAAAATTTTTTTCGATCGTAGAGCACACTCTATTGCTTCGCATTACGAGTCGTGCAAAAAAAGATATAAAAATAATAAATGAAATAAAATAAGACTGCCTCGTTGGTCCAGTGGTCGCAAGCGTTACTGCTGAACATGAGATCGCGGGTTCGATTCCCAGGTCGAGCAAAGTGTCATTGGGTTTTTCTATCTGGAAATTCTCAGTAGCCGCCCGGAGTCTGGATTTGTGCCCGGTTGATGGCAATAGGCTCGCCCCGCATTACATGAGACTTTAACATAACTAGCGAAATGTATAATAATAATAATATGTACTATAGGTACATCTCTTCCCAACCCTTCCAAAAATAATTTTGTGAAAAATCTTCAGCGTTGAAATTGTCAGCAACCTTTCATTAACATTTCAATGATTTGTACTTCACTGTACCAAAACAAGTGAAAGATATACGCGTACTTATACATTTCAAACTATTCATTGCTTGTTACTCGGCTTTGGCAGCGCCCCTATGTGTCGTAAAAGACAGTAAAGAGATTACACCAAAGGATGTGCGGTGACTTCTAGCCGTTCCCGTAACATCATACCGTGATGTTTCCTTGCTAAGCCCATGATTATGGCTGGAACCCTCCTTGCTTTATGGTAAAGACTTAGGCGTAATGCGCTCTTGTATCTAATGGTCTCCTTTAGCTATATGTACTTAATTTACTGTGAGGATCTAAATAGAGATATACATAAGAGAATAGAAATAACTCTATTCCATATAAAAAATGATAATTAAAAACAATGAAAATAAGTTAAGTGAGTTCATTTCCAAAATGTTGGTACTATTTTGGAAATCAATCGTTAGTGGTTTCGATTGATTTCCAAAGTAGTACCATAGTAGTATAGACGCTATATAAAGGAACTGTTGTGCAAAATGTCGTGCTTCTAGTCTAAGTATTTTTACCGCTAAGTCTGCATGACATTTTTATATATATTCAGTTCTTTTATATAGCGACCGTGAGCCTTAAGAAAATTCACCCCCTAAAGGGATGAAATGGGGATGAAAGTTTGTATGGAAGTTCGTCATTTTCACCGACGGGAAATGCCACCGGGCACATGACTCGAGGTAATATAACATGAGTCAAACAAATTTATTCTTATATTTATTCTTCTTATACATTGCAAACTATAGTTTTGTATAATTTAGAAGCATTTTTTCAGTTTTTGTAAATGTGAGTACCATGGGGCTGTTTATTCTGTTATTATATTATGTTTTATGTTGACTTGAAAGAGCATGGCAGTTGAGACTTTGTCATGCTTACTTAAATGTCTCGCCGATGGTGGCGAGTGTGTTGGATCATTTGGTTCCCTACAAAATGGTTGAGCTGGATGGTGCTGATCCACGCGACATGTTCGTGAACGGGCGCCGTCGGTTGAGACTGGTCATCTCTTTTCTGCCAAGGCTTATTTTAAATCTTATACTTTGAATTGTCTCTATTTCTTTTTTTCACATTGTTCTCACATATAGAAGCAACAAGAATAATGTACCCAGGATTTTGTAATGTCTTTATTTAAAAGAGTGTCCTGGGAGTTTCTTGCCCGTTCTTCTCCACAGAGATCTACTTTTTGGAATGGGCGACTAGCTTCAACTTTCTGACTAACTGACCGACTCTTTGACAATTCAAAAGTGCCTGTAAATGGTTTAATTGAAATAAATGCTTTGAGTTTGAGTTTGAGTTTGATTCAGATAGATTATTAAAAATGCAAAAATAAAGGGTAAATAAGTAGTCCTCCAGACCGAATTTCGGCCATGGCGACCAATCTCATCGGAGACTAGCCTTCGGCGCGGAAGATATTATAGTGCACTAGTGTATGCGCAGACACAGGTGCACTCTCTCTTCCCTCACTCTCATAGTCCGATGGGACGGCAATCCGACACGACCGGAGAGAGATCAGGCGTAGGACCAACGGCTTAACGTGCTTTCCGAGGCACGGGGGTATCACACCGGCAACTTCCAAACTCCGGACTGTTACTAAGAAATTCCTCATGGAAAAAACCTTTAAAAACACTTTGCCCGAACCGGGCATCGAACCCAGCACCCCACGCTCAGCAGTCGTCGCACTGACTGGCTTTTGACTGCTCCGTTGGTCTCGTGGTCGCAAAGGGTAAATGATATAGGGTAAGTCAAAGTCATTTATTTGTTTTAATACGGTAGTACAAAAGGTTATTGTTACACGATTCAATTCAGTTGTTTCATCGATATTGAACAGAAAAAGTGAACCGTGTGATTCTAGCGTTTTTTTCTTTGTATTTCTTTGCAATACAGGTTACTGGATCAAAGAAACCTAGTGTAATTTCCTAGCTTTACAAACAGTCTAACTCAGCTCTAACAATTAATTAGTTCGATCGTTAACTATCGCTGACGTTGAAGAGTTCAGAGATCCGCTTCTTTTACAATACTTAAAGTTAAGCGAAGTAGAAAATCCAATATTTTATTTGTCCATTCATTCATAATTATCTTAACAGACGTTTTTCAGTTTCAGATATTCCACTCTGAAAGATGATAATTGCTTAAAAGTGAAGTTGTAATGAATGGGACAATGTATTGTTCTGGGTAACCAATAAGAACTTTATGATCAAAATCAAATTGTTCTTATTATAACAGAAAACATGAAAAGTAAATTCAACCTTTTTAATTGGTTTTGCCCCAAATTAAGCCACAATGTGATCAATAGCATGAGTAAAATTAAATCTGCCTAGCCCTTTCCCAAGTATGTTGGCGTCAGCTTCCAGTCTAACCGGATGCAACTGAATACCAGTATTTTACATGGAGCGACTGAATAGCATAAGTAAACATCTTTATAAAATAAAAAAATAAAAGTTTTTATAGTTCGCTTTTATGGTATAGAACCACCGCGCAAGCTTCCTCTACGAAATGTAAATAGAATTTTCAAAATCGATCCACATTATTGACGAAAAAGAATTTTCAAAATCGGTCCACATTATTGACGAAAACATATAACCTCCTCCTTTTTTGAAGTCGATTAAAAATACATTTCGTTATGTTGCTTTCACAACTGTAACAGATAATTCCGTCAACCCAGTAACAACAGTACCTACCCTATAATAAAACACAAATGAAGCGCTCAGTATGCACAAACGGCACTCACTTAATGGTAGATAATACTTCATAATGAACAAGACTACTGAAAATGCTGACTTTACACTTTCATTGAGTATCTGGGTCGGGTAAACGAGCCCACATTCAACCCTCTACGTAATGAGGATAGGCAGACAGTGAATGGCAACGGCTGAAACAGGAAAATTAACTCTTTTAAAAGGAGTATTTAATAGTATTTCACTGAATGAAAATTGGGTCAGTCAGCATTTTAAGATAACAAGGTCAGTAGTGAATGTTTAAACTGTTTTTTTTAATTGTAAGTGGTAATAATATGGTCTGTATAACGATGAAGAAAACCATTTTCTCTAAAGCCTATTTTTAAGTCCTAGAAAAAACGTCAGAGGGTCAGACAAACGACTTTCAACACATGGACATAAGCTATTCGGTAGCTTGAAGGTGCATTTTTCGTTATTGCTAATATAGGTCCTCTGGTCTCTCCACCAAAGGGCCTAGACAAAGTAAAAACAGTTAAGGCCTTCGTCGCTGGTTCTGTCACAATATCTTGTGACAGAACCAGTGACTGTTTTCAACAAGACTATCTATCAAAGAAAGAATGTATAGCAACTATAGGCTAGCTGGCTCGCACTTACTTAAAAAATGTTACCAAGATTGATTAAAGAACAAATTTCTGCATACCTAAAAGTATTATCAATAATTCATGCTATTAAACCAGAACTTATTGGTATTCCAAGTATGAATTACATTATAATTGGTTGTATAATTAAATGAAAATTACTGCATACAATGAAAGGGCAATGTAGAACAATGCTAACATGCAGGGAATGCGTAAATGTTGATGTTACAGCTCATTTATGAATGTATTCGGTCTTTGTTTGTTTAACGAGATAATTGGAGTGATTACCAATTTTGGATAATGAAGGTAATAAATACGAATTTATCGAATTACAACCTAAGTAACGTTTAATTCTAATAACTACAATTGGGTTTATCTTTATTAGGATTTTATATCTTTAGTGCAGTATCGACGTAGAGGAGTCCAGTGGTAATTAAAGTTGCTTCGTTGGATCTTGATTAATGACTTTACCTATAAGCACATTTTCCATCACCTCTATAATTAGATTTTATAAGAAATATTGTGAGCCTTATGCTATCACAACAATTCCACAAACTCGGCCTGCTTGCGAGAAGGGCAATTTCCGTATTTTGTTTTGAACGTTCGCATGTCTCCATCATTGTCTCCATCTGTCAAACATTTTATGGAATTATGCAGGGTTGTCACATAGATAGGAGCTGAGATAAGATTGTGAATACATGTTTTTAAATACGAATATTGATCTCGTGATCCTCATCATTATTATCCTGATGAACAGAATGATGGTACACAAAAGAAACAAAAAAAAACTGGCAAAAAACAAACATGTCATAAAGAAAACCAAATACTTCAACATCGTTAAACAGTGCAACTCGTTATCCAGTTTTCAAGTAACAAACACACGGCAAACAGACCACAAACGATCCCAGGATACCTCAACATTCAACAAACCAGCACAACCGTATCACATAAACGGCGACATTTTAAAAGTATACGTAAAAATATGAACCGCAAAGATTTGAGTCGGCTGGAATGCCCGACTATAAAGTGCATGCACTTCCCAAAAATATATCGCCAATAAACAACTACGACAGAAACTAGCACACAGGCCAAAATACACCTTAATTCTTGAGTTCTAAAGTTGTAATCTGTTTAGGGGTTTGATAACGAAATGATGTTACTTGGCGAATATGTTTGGCGATAGATAAATTTTAGTTCTCCATCGTCAGTGCAAACAGCTTGACGTGCATACATTTGGTCTCACCTCGGATGCTGGTATTTCTGTGAAGGTGGCTGCACGTTTATTTGCTTGGAACTCTGTTTATTGCTGCAAAGAGTTTTGTTGAGTGATGAGATGGTTTCACCGGCTTTTTTCTTGAAAGAATTTCTGGCGTGAATATGAGAGGCTGACTGATAAATTATGTCATAGGTTTTGAACAATGCTATGAATGTATCGTCAAACTTGTAGCGTAACAAGTGGAACAGCAATTGTGGCCATAAGTAAGAGGAGTATTGGAACAGTTTGAGATGTCAACAGCTCAAATATTAATTTAAAAAATAAAACTTTTTATATCTTTACCTATCCGCACCAGAGAACCCTAGGCTAACTTCCGCGTTTACGAAATCACTTCAAAAATTATTCAATCCGCATAGAAATAATTGAATGCTAAAAAAACGATCTCATTTAACAAAAACAAAATAACAGTGCGAAGTTCACTGGTAAAGTTGGTAACCGGCAGGCCGTGGGTTCGAGTCTGTGCAATTTAACGGCAGAGTGGCCGCGAGCAACGTTCCCGCGCGCAATTTTAAACTTTAAAAAAAGTTGTTCCGTAGATAGATGAATATTACCTGTTCGTGTGATTAGTGAGCTCTGAGATGTATTTGAGGTTAAAATATGTGAGATTATTTTACTGGAACGAAAAAGGGTATTTTGAAGAAGTGTTTTTAGGGGTTTTTTTTTGCATTGTCAAGCTTACATTTGCAGTTGAATATTTTTTCAACAACAAAGTTAAGTTTGTTCTTGGGATAAGTTTATCCCAACTACGGAACCTTTCATTGTACATGGACCAACACGCACTTGGCCGTTTTTTTATTAAATCAGTGCTAGAAAAAGACTAGCCTGATATCATGATTTGTAGTTAATATTTTGTCGTCACGTCGGGGGACGGCATGCATATTGTAGAAAATATATTTTCAATTTTTCATTCGCCGTCCCCCGACGTGACGACAAAATATTAACTACAAATTATATTAAACATAAAGGGCCAGTATATTTTATTTAATAGCTTTTTAAAGGATTTCTTTTTTTGTGTCGGGGGTTTTTGAAATTTTTAATTTAACTTTTATTTCTTGCTTTTTAAACTTTATATACGTATTACTAGTACATACCTACGATACGATCGACACGTGCCTCGCTTAAACCTGAACAGCTGTACGTATTGTTCCCACAGCAAAATTAGTTACTAATTTACCCTGTTTTCTTTTTGCTTCTCCATCATCAGACCCTGATAAATATATATCTATAATCTGTTCATTGAGACCATTCCAATGAGCCCAAACACGATACTACTGCTGTAAATTGGTGAGGAGTTGGGTATCCTGCAAATACCAGGTAATGCTGCAGCATCAGTTCAAGGTTACTATGTTATTTGAATACTATTGAAGTAACAGATTACCAAATTTAGACTCAATCAGACCTGTAGAAGATGCTCAAATCCATTCATCAATTAGAAAAGACCTGATAATCTTCAAACGGCTGAATAGATTTTCTTGAATCATAGCTAAGAACACTCCCGATTAAGTCACCTTTCAAACAAAACAAAAATAATCAAAATCGGTTCAAGCGTTTGGGCGCTACGATGCCACAGACAGATACACAGATACACAGATACACACGTTAAACTTATAACACCCCTTCGTTTTCCGTCGGGGGTTAAAAATAGGATAATAGATACCAAAGTGACTAGAGATTTAAATCTGAAAGATGAGCCAAGTAAACCCATATTCATATTATTCAGTGAAAAATTGTGTCCAACTAAAACTTTTCATTTTATAAGTCGACGAAAATATTGCTGATTCTAAAGTTCTGATGGATATTGACTTACAAAACTTTAACTTTTCTATTACTTACATTTTGATATTGAAATATATTATTTATGGTACAGAATATCGGACAAATATGAGGAAGTAGTTGGCTTGAATCCATTTGAAACTTCTCAGTAGTGTAATCTGTTTAAAATCAACTCAATCAAGACCATGCTACGAAGACTCTAGTTTCAGTTAGAGAACCACGTTGGGTTATATAGTTATGGCGCCACCTACAACGCCACATGCGAACTACGCATCAAAGACAAATCCTGCATCACACAATCACACACAAAATGACACCACACAAATCCTGCATCGCGCAAGCAGAGTTTACCATGCGACCGATATTATATACAACATAATATATTCATAACATAATCAGCCTATCAATGTTCCCTCTGCTGGGACACAGGGGGCCGTAATCCACCACGCGGGCCCAGTGCTGATTGGTAGAATTTTTGGTTCTAAGACATGCCGGTTTCCTCACGATGTTTTCCTTCACCGTTTTGAGAGCAGTGGTGATGAAATTATTTACACAAAGTAAAGCACCTGCTGGGGTTCGAACCCACGACCTACAACTCGTAAGTCGGGGCCGATACCACTGGGCCACCACTGCTCCATATAATATACAATATCCCGACATCAATCATCGGGCAGTTGGCCACCAGACACAACACCCGTCAGGTCGGCGGATGCTCTCTTTTCTATAGAGAATGGTTCCTCATACTATAGTTTTTATCGGCAATGGGCTACGTGGACGTTTATATTATGCAAAAAAATATAAAACTATTTACTATGATTACGTAGAATAAATCAATATCCCCATACAATCGACACGTCCATCTTTTTACTACATTTGTCAACACTATCGCTGAAACAAAGCACATTCAATAAACCCTATACTTTATCAGCGCGCATACGTTCTAAGAGATTTATTCTATCACTGAGCCGCCATCTTGGATACGGCAGTTTGTTGGCCCACTGAGCACCGGTAACACGCACGAAATCGAACCCACGGTGCTGATAGCACGATGTGTACGGTAGATGTGCTTTTAGTAGTGAAATTTTTGATACAGGACAATTGAGTATTTTTAAATCACTGATAAATCAACTTTTCAGGAAAAATTGCTCCTCTCCATTATTTTTTCATTGAGTATTCATTGTTGGATGTTATGAAGAGGCTATGCTCAGCATTTTTAAGCTCAAGACCACTTTGTTAAATGAGTCTACCGCAAACTACCGAAATGCCATATCCTAATGTTTTTTCTAAAAAACTAAGTAGTTTGCCATATTATATATATTTTATTTACACATGTAGAATGAATTATTGTATATTTATTTTATTTTTATATCATAATTACATCTCGTTGTATGCTGCCCCGGTCGACGTCATAACGTCAACACCGGATGTCGCTGAAAACCAGCGCTGGGGCTGTCTTGCATAGGGTCGCAGCATTATGCTGAGCAATGGCCGTTTTGCGTGGATGTGATGCATATTTTCCCTCATCTTGTTTATTTTTTATTTTGTGTTCTTTCTTTGCGTCCTGTTTGCCGCAAATAAACGTATTTTCTTTCTTTCTTTTTTATCTTACCTACCGTTCCAAGTACAGAGAAAACACACTAAAACTCAGCTTCATCATGCCATACTGCAAAAGGGGAACCCTACAAAGTAAGACTCAAGTGAGGAAAGGGTGATGAAATAAGGAATAATGCTTTTTAACCTGTAAAACTCCTTATTAACATTCATAGTCATCAAATACCAGCAAGCAAGGGTATGTCTCGACAGGCTCGCAATATTAATGTGCCGGTAGTTAACCCCCAAACTCTGCAAAATGTTAGTCGTTTGTCAAACAACGCGGCAATTATGTCGTTATTTATGCACTGGAGGGTTATACAGCGCTAAGATGTATTTGCTGTGTCTGGTTTACAACAAAAATTTGAATTATTTAGTTACTTCTTTATACCCGTAAAAAGACTCATGGTTGTAGTAGCTGCAAGTGCAGTCGCGTAAAAGTCTTATGTGCATTTTTATGACAATGCATTTGGTTGCTTGGATAATTTGGGGTCTGATTTTGCGGTTTTAGAATCTATTTCAAACTTCTTATCAAACATAGCACACACCTTAACATTAAAAGTCGTTTTTAAAGGTCGCAAGCTATCTCCTTCAATTGAAGGTTATGGACTTATGTATGTAAAAACTTGGAACTGTAGAAACTTGTAATTTATAAAATAAATAATGTAAAATGTCAACAAACGAAAGCATGTCCTGTACCAAACGTGAACCGAACCAACTGAAATACACTCGCAGCCGAAAGTACATAATGTACCAAACACATTAAATACTAAATAGTTCTATTACCTCTGACCATCATTAGATAATTACTAGCCGTAACGAAACCACGCATTCGTGTGCGCAACAAACACCTAGATATATGAACCGAAAATAGGTGCGCATTTTCCCCATAAACATGAATAAAATTAAAGCATCAATTTGAATATAATCACTTCACTACACATACATTAGCATAGCGAATGATTAATTCCCGTTGATAACATGCTTTGCGACACCGGCCCAGGAATTTTGATACAAATTTTCATTACGTTACTCGAGGGAGTTTTTGCACCTTGTGATAAATTAGACGACAAGGGAATATTTTGTAAGTAGAAATGCTTGAGTTATGTATAAAGGTTTTTTTTGCTCAACACGCATTTCTGTGACATCATCGTCCTGTCACGGGGTGCGTGCAAGACTGGGTTGTTTTTGATGCACGTAAATGTCAATGTGGGTTGCATTTACTTGCGTGCAGTTGTGGGTTGAACATGAATTAATTCATCAAACACTTATAAACATAACTTTATAATGAGCTGTCATGGAGCTACTTGGGCGGGTTAAATGTTTAGCAATGGAGTACTGAACAGACAGTGATTAATGAGTCTTATTGACACTTGGTGTTACGGAGTCACTTTTCCGACTAAATGCAATGCAATGGCGTACTTCGGTAAGAATTTTTGGTGACTAAATAATTACTATATACAGGCGTTTCCTGACAAATAGATAATATGGAGCTGACCATCATCGTGGTAGAAAAGTTCATCTGCGTATTGTATAATTATCACTTGCTTAAAAAACGGTGAAACTCAAACTCAAAGCATTTATTTCTTCTCAAAGCTTTTAATTTTGAATTGTCAAGTGGTCAGTCAGTCAGAAAGATGAAGCTAGTTGCCCATTCCAAAGCGTAGTAGGTTCCTATGGAGAAGAACGGGCAAGAAACTCCACGGACACTCTTTTAAATCAGAATATTATTACAAAATATTGGTTACATCATTCATGTTCAAATTATACATGTGAGAACAATGTAGAAAGACGTGCAACTTAAAAGTGTCCGTAATAAAAATAAAAAACGAAAATAATTCTAAACTTAAAATAAGCCGTGGCAGCTAAGAGATGACCAGTCCCCACTGACGGCGCCCGTTCACGAACATGAGGCATGGATCAGCACCATTCAGCTCAACCATTTTGAAGGGAACTTAATGATCCAACACACACGCCACCACCAGCGAGACATTTGAGTGAGCATGACATACTCTGAGCCGCCAAGGTACATTCAAGTCAATGAAAGACATACCCAGTAAATGGTAGCTTTAACTAGGTACATAGTGCTCACACTTGTGCTATGCAATTATATAATACTAATAAATTAAATTTATACAATGTATTACAATATTTTTTACAATCTTCAGCAGCTCCAACAATATTTTCGAATGTTAATCAATTAATTTATGCGCCCTTTTGGAGCTGGACCAGGGTTGAGCCAAGCATTTTTGTCAGCGATGTAATCTCCCAACTTATAATATGCTTGGCAGCATGGTGTGAAGGAAAACATCGTAAGGAAACCGGCATGCCTGAGAGATATTTCTTGACGTCATGTGGGCGGCATATTAAAAAATTCTGACAAAAGTCACTAACCACACGAAAAAGAAAAAGACCAGTTCCTTGAAAAATCGGGGATTTCCAAATCTCTTAAAGAAAATAATCAGTCGTACTTCAATAACTGAACCCTTCAACATCGCACAACCACATAACTGGTCACCACAAACCTCGTAACAACTCGCAAATATTCTTATTTAAAACCGTTTCTCTTAACAAAACAAAACTAGTGGCGTCGCAGACTATAGCCAACACCTGGCGGCTATAATTCGGCTCCAACCTCTATAAATTTGAACGTAAGAAAACAGTTAAATCGAACGGCCCCAGTGATATATGTCGAGGAGAGAAAAAATCGTAATTCTGAATAGTTGGAGGATTTGTGTACTGGATAGTTATTGTGGTAGTCTGCGATATGTTATCTATTGCTTGGAGAATATTGCGATCGCATGTAGATTATGTAAATGGAAAATAGGAGTTGAGTTTGTGATTGCCTATTGGTAAAGGTAGGTAAATGTTTTATTATTTGCGTTTTGCCGTTTTTGGCTTTGTCACTGACACTGAAAATCTAGAACTGCTTGGGCTGGTCTGTCTTTAGGAAAGGAAGTAGTTGAATTTGGCGAGTGAACAATAGGTACAGAAAACCAAAGCACAGTATAATAAAGTAATAGTATTAAGTCTCGGCAGTGATCTTGAAATAATTCGAGGAGCTAGTGGCTAAGCAATAACAACCGCACGGGTCAATTCATCAGGTTAAGCTATACTTGCCGGGGTTGATCAGTGAATGGGTGACCATATTTACATAACGAGACTCATCCGTGTCTCGGAAAGCACATTAAGCCGTTGGTCCCGGCTGTCATTCGTGGGTCTTTGACAGTCGTTACGAGTCGTCAGAAGCCCCTAAAGACTACCATCAGTCCACCAGCCACCACCACCACCAGACCAGTCTCGTACATACGTCATCATCATACGTCACCAAGGGGTATTGTATTACCCAGGGTTGTGGAGGTCACATAAGCAGTCGCTCCATGTAAAATACTGGTATTCAGCTGCAACCGGTTAAACTGGAAGCCGACCCCAACGTAGTTGCTAAAAGGCTAGGCAGATTGAGTGACCTTGTAATGATTATCTATGGCCGCTCGGTGGATAAACTTTCTACGTCCGTGCGCAACTGCCGCGCACTCGAGACTGTTGCATACTGATATTCACAGAGATTTCAAAGCGCGTTGTTTCTATCATTTTCTATGAAGACATAATACTGTTACTTATTTATATTCAGACCAAAGCTACCTGTCCATCACGTGTCCCGTTTATTTACTATTATTACATTTTTATGTTGTGTTGTTTGAAAGGTCTTTTAGGTATAGCTGCTAGAAACATTTTTTTTTTCGTTGGGTAACCATCAAAAGGCGCCCGGGTTTTGGGGATAAGACCGGGGAGTGTGGGATTCCTACCTCAGTAGTCACCATCTACACATGGAAGGCACCGTTACCTCTCAAAAGACCAATCCGGAACCCCTTCTGTGTAAAACTGACTGTAAAACCTAGTCAAAACTCTACACATTTGATTTCCTACCACTACAAGAACATTTTGCCGGTTCCCTGTAAAACTTACCCTACCTAGACTATGAGGCCCGATGACACCAAATAATAAACTATAGTTAACTAACACGCGCCTCGCGTTCCTGGACAAAATTTATGGCGGGCGGGCGAACCCTTCGGTTTGAATTAGTTTTTGTGACACGCTGTTAACTGTCGTCCGCGGTGCGCGGTGTCTTCCGCCGACCGCGCGGGTCGGCGCACATGGACAAATGTATTAGGCCATGGAAAACGCGGGAATAGGTGAGAGAGTATATAGGTAAAATGAGCAATGAGTAACATCGCCAGGGCCGAAAGACACTCCTGACTTTCTGCATGATGCAGCCTGCAGGTGGATCACAGAGCTCTGAAATCCGACGTCCATCTTGCCAGTTTTCATGCACAAACGTCTATGCATGCCAAGAGTACTATTAGATATCGGCCGTCATAAATAAAGTCACCAACCCAGTCTAAAACCACATTTTAAAACCAATAAAACTACCACCAACACCTAAGAACTGGAACCTAAAACATAAATTTCGGTGCTAAGCCCACTAGTTGTCCCTAATTACACAAATAAATTCCATCTAACTATTCACCTCTAATTTCATTGCCGCACATTAGCGACATACAGCGTTAGTTTATAAAGGTGGCGACCATAGTTGCCGACCTCTGCATTGCTAATACCGACCTGTGTCGTGACATATTCATTGCTACCCACTTGGCGTATTTAATTTATTGTTTTAATTAACATTCGCAGATGGCCTTCGGTTTTGCTGTACGTTTTGTTGTTTATGATGTATTTGGGGGGATATCGGAGGATATAGAGTAGGAATGTTATACGTCTGGAGTATTTACTTGCTCTTTGAATTCTGTTGCTATTTTTCTATCGTACCTGCAACAGAGTACAGTGGGCTCCAGAAAAACCTCACCCCCCTCGCATTGTTTTTACATTGCTAGGGGATGAGGTTTCTATGGAGCTCACTGTACCAAAATGGGTCCTGAAAAAACTTTTTACAAAAAAAGAACAACCGACTTCCAAAAAAGACACTGCAAAGTCAAAAATAACTTTAATTTCGGAAGTCGGTGTATTTGGTTTTGAACTTTCGTTTTTTGCCACCGACTTCCGAAATTAAAGTTATTTTTGACTTTGTAGTGTCTTTTTTGGAAGTCGGTTGTTCTTTTTTTGTAAAAAGTTTTTATTTTGCACTTTTTAGTTGTGGTACCTACCCCCTACAAATTCAAATACCACTAACCTGCTATGTAAATAACAGTGATTGGAAGTTATCATTATATCATCCATATAAACTAAGTGGGAAAAATACGTATTATTGAAGCTAACTCAAAAACTATTCAAGTAAAGTTAATAAAATTTATATAGGACCACCTCGGGAGCATACCCTTTCAAACAAAAAACCAATTTTCAAAATCGGTCCACAATTTTTTTTTTATAAATTTATTCACATTACAATCTAGCCTATTAGCTAATAAGTAATTTTAATATAACATAAACTGCTAAGTAACTATAAAATTAAGAAGTCGTCCATTAACGTCTTTCTTATTCACTAAAGTTAAGGGGAAGACACTTGATTCACGTGTTCTTTATAAAAGTCCACAATTGCCAACTGCCACCCTGTATACCTACTATTTAATTTTCAACTCTATTAGTGACTTTTGTGGACATGTTAATTATTCAGATTTGTTACAGTTGTAATAGCAATCATGTCATTTCGTTTAAAATAGTTTTTATTTTTATTAATTTATTTATCTTTTATATAGATTCTTTTCTATTTTGTGAATGTGAGAACGCTGTAGGCTTAGTGGACTGTACACTTGTTGACCATCTTCTATTTTGTTAAGTACATACTTGGTACTTGTTGAAAGACCTACACTGTCCTCGCATACCTAATAATACTGTATTTTTTATTTTATTTTTTGTTGTAAATATTGTAAAACCCAATTATTTTTAAAAGAGTAACCGTGGAGTTTCTTGCCGGCTCTTCTCCATAGGAAACGACCAATTGGAACCGTGCGTAGCTTCTGACGTTTCATAAGTGCCCATGTAGGTTTATGTGAAATAAAATATTTTGAATTTGAATTTGAATTTGAATTGACGGAGAAATCGCGTAACAAACATGCAAAAAAAAAAAAAAAAGCACAGACGAATTGAGAACCTCCTCCTTTTGGAAGTCGGTTAAAAAGAATTTAATTGTGAAAAAAAAAACACGTTACCAGTTTCTTTCGTAAGTGGGTATCTGATGCATTTTATTACAACATGAAGTAGTAACAATATGATGATGATATATAGGACACTAGCTGTGCCCCGCGGTTTCACCCGCATAAGTCTTGATCCCGTAATAATTTCGGAATAAAAAGTATTTTATGTCCTAAACCAAACCTTTTTTAGGTCATGGTCTACCCATATGCCAAAATTCATCCTAATCCATTCAGCCGTTTTAGCGTGACCGCATACAAAACAAACAAATAAACTCACTTTCGCATTTATAATTATTTAATTAGGATAAACGTAGGTACTTGTTGTTGTAAAAGTCAGTCTACTTGATGTACTCCTTTGTAGCCTTCCCCAACATATTATGCGAATAACAAAACAAAAGGAGTCAAAGAAAACCTTTGTTATCTATCCCATAGAAGTCATTAACAAGGTTCATCACCATATCAACCGGAAGGCACACTGTTACACATAGGCCTCCCCATAAATTTCCATAACAAAACGCTTACTTTGTAGGAAAATTTAGTTCCCTTACTATCGTAGTTGCGTAAATAAATTTCAAAGAAAACAAGAGAACTGACCCCCACAAGTAAGTACTTATAACTAAACGATTCCCTCATTAGATATCGCACCAGACGATGATAAGTCACTTTCTTTCACACCGAACCGAGCGAAATGCATACAGAAATAAAAATTTACGCCATTTTTTACGTCAGGGTACTTAAAAGTGTCGGTCTAATTGCGTCATCAGCCGCGTCGTATTGTCACTCGGTACTCCTGACGTCATCCTGCAGCGAAATGGACCGAATGACGGTCGCAAAATGGCGGATAAAATCGGAACGCGATTATTTATAAGAGCGAAGTTTTTAGTTCCGTTCGTTTTTAATGGTATTTTAAATATAAAATAGGAATATAGATGGTATTTTCCTGTGCATTAGTTATCTAGGTTATTAGTTTATTTCTGTCTGGTTTTGTGAACACTTTGAAATAGGATCGCACCTAATTGGAAACTGAGAGTCGTTGTTAGTCATAATAAAATCAAGATGAAGACATGGATTATCAACTGAAAAATCTTTAACCCATGTTGGCTTCATACTACCATCCCTTACTCTTTAACCCAACTTAGCTACATCCAAACATACCCAAGGCCATAATCGAAAAATTGCCTTAAAAAAAAAAAAAAAAAACAATTTGAAAGTGTAGCAAATTGATTCATAAGTGAGCAGAGAGATTGCGAGTCAGCGCACGATCGCCGTAAGTTGCTGTAATGTATTTCAAGTGAGGTGGCTCGTTGCCGGATTAATAGAGTATTGCGGACCAAGTTGCGATGCCGACTACAGAAGACTGTTTGACCACCACAGCGGCGGTATTAGGGTTAATACTTTCTATTGCGAGTGGTCGTAGAAGTAGTTCACATCAATGTTATGTGGTTTGTAAGTTGTAACTCTATTGGAAATAGTTTACTTTGAAAATGTTGGTGAAACATTGGTGTACGATCGTACCTATAAGTGGCTTCCATTACTAATCATGTGCCATCTTATCAAGGGTACTCGTAAAAGGTGAAATTCACACAATCACCACGCTTGGTTGACGTATTGGGGATCACTGTGTGGTGTCCTATAGAAATTTCGATTTCAGTAGTAGCATACTCCCCTGCTAATTTCTTACATCGCATTTTACACTTTTTATTGGATTTTATTTCAATTTTTGAAGTGAAAACTTCATTAGCGGCGTTATGCACTTTTTTTGGGATGGGTAAAAAATGTTAAACTCGCGTCAGAACGTGCCGTAAGATCCGTCGCCTAGCAACCGACAAAGTAAATATGAAAATAAATAGTATTTGACATTACGTAAGGATTGCGAGGTAAGAAATTTTACCCATATTGATGGGTAAAAAAAAGCAGTCAAAACATACTTCATGAAAAGTGTTTAAATAAATTGTTAATTTTTGTTAGATTATATTTTGGAAATAAATAAATATACTACTACTACTAATGAATATTGTATTTAACCACATAAATTATAGTACTTTTATACTGATAAATAAAGCAATTCGTGCGAAATTATTCCCTAACCATTCCAAAATATTCAAAAATGCACAACGTTAATTTTCAAGTTTTCAGTTCTACCGGCACTCCCGGAGTGCAACCCGTTGTTTTTTTTTATCTGCTATATAATTATATTGTGTGCTTTTTAGTCTGTGTTAAATGAATATATTTTCTTTAGTTATTTCCTTCTATCTTTCTTTCTTCTTTTCTTTCCTATTTTATTTGTTCAGAATAACTTTTCAGAATTAAGCTCTTTTTGAAGTTTGAAGCTGTGTCTCGAAAACCCACTTTACAAGAGAACTAAAGAATAAAGAAATAAATGATACATTATCCGCTCAGTGCGGTCCCCGATCCGATTTCCCTTTAGAAATCAATAAATATTGTATTGTGGCTCGTTAGTGACAGTTAAGCTCATAACTGCCAGAGAAAATAACCAAAAATTATTTGAAAGCGGTATTGCTATTATTTGCGGTTATTGCTTTTTTCCACTACCTTTCTGCATCATTTAAACCTACATGCATACTCCACCATTATGGTCTATTCACATCAGACGATGTAAACCCAACAATACGGCACAGTGAGCCGCACTTCCCAAATCCGACGCACCGACACCGCAAGTCAGTCTGTAACGGCATCGCGAATGATGTAATTACTTTAAAAGCTTAGCAAATATTTTTATACGGAATAAGCGTAAGCGTGTACTAGACCGTATAATATGAACATGGGTACCTTGTTTGTGGATTTGTTGTACTTGGAGTAAGTTTTTGTAGCGTCGTTCAACCTTTATCGTTTACGTGTTGTGGTTGTGAGCTTGTGTAGAATTAAAATGACGGAATTAAAAATTACTCTAAAAATATACAGTTAAATATAAAGTGTTTCGACGGTTTGGTATTGGCAGGGTTGACTGCCCCGTTGGTGTTCTGAGCGATCGATGAGGTCCTGGGTTCGATTCGCGGGTCGGGAAAAGTGTTACTGGATTTTTCCATTAGGAATTTCTTAGTAACAGCCCGGACTTTGGAAGTGGGCGGTGTGATACCCCCGTGCCTCGGAAAGCACGCTCTGTGCCTGATCTCTCGCCGGTCGCGTCGGATTGCCGTCCCATCGGATTATGAGAGTGAGAGAAGGGAAAGTGCACCTGTGTCTGCGCACACACTTGTGCACTATAATATCACCCGCGCCGAAGGCTGGTCTCCGCTGGGACTGGTAACCCTGGCCGAAATCCGGTTTGGAGGAATATTATTAGTTGCAGAACATTTTTTTCTAGAGAAATGTCGGCGACAGCCTTCTGTTTGGGAATTGAGTGTTCTGATTATATTCAGAATAATGTTGAATTTGATTAAAATATTACTAATAGGTTAACTTTTTTTAAAGAGGTTGGTATATTTAGGGTCAACAGAGCTTTTTCAATAAATATCAGTGTCTTTTAGCCTAGCAATTATTACGAGGCCTGTTTTCAGTAATAAACAAGACACTGATAAACATATAATTTATCTGTTACAAAAACAAACATAAAACAAAATCACCAAACCCATTGGGAATACAGTCCAGCTTTCAATCCGTCATATAATTAATTTAAAGGACTCATTAAGAAATGGATGCAGCCAGATTTACATTCCAATCAATGTCAATATTCGTTAAGAGAATGTAAACAGACTCCTCCCCCCGGTGGAAGTTTGTATGGAGTCCGCAATTTATGTAATTGTATGGTTATGACGTTATTACTTTTGGTTATTAAGGTTTTGTGTTATTGAGTCTTTGTTTGAATGTAGATATTTCAACTAGAAAGAGAAATAGAAAGAAAACAGAAAAATTGTTTATTCTGCACAAACTAACGCACATTCCAAAAAAATAACATTAATATGACTCATTTACAAATTAGCCAAAAGCTTTAACCTAGCATTAAAGAAAAGCTAGTGGCTTAGTAATAACAGCCGCACGGGTCGATCCATCAGATTAAGCTATGCTTTCCGGGATTGGTCCGTGGATGGGTGACCATCTTTACTTATCGAGACTCCTCCGTGCCTCAGAAAGCACGTTAAGCCGTTGGTTCCGGCTGTCATTCGTGGATCTTTGACAGTCATTACGGGTCGTCAAAAGTCCGAAACTGACAACCAGTCTTACCAAAGGGTATTTATTACCCAGTTACTGGGTTGTGGAGGTCAGATAGGCAGTCGCTCCATGTAACATACTGGTATTCAGCTGCACCCAGTTAGACTGGAAGCCGACCCCAAGATAGTTGGGAAAAAGCTAGGCAGATTGATTGATTCTTTATGGCACCTCTTTAGTTCGTGAGTTATCCGAGTGTCAAAAAATATTTGCCTTAGGTCTTATGGAGGCGTGAAAATTGATTCGCTGTTACAATGTATAAGAGATTATGTTAAAATATTGTCAAATCACAGTTGTTAACACACTGACAGTCAGCATCCATGATATAAAATTATTACCCTGAAATATACTAGAGAGTACCAAAGTCACTGGACTCTAGACGGTGACAGTGTTAATGAAATTATTTCGGATGAGTACTTAGTTATTAAAATAAGTATAATATATTCGATGGACGTTTATGCGTTAGCTAAGTATAACGATAGCATTACAAATTCCGAAATTAAATGATTTTGTGAATACTTCTTTCATGTTGCTGTTTACTTGAAAGTAATTTACAAGATTTCAACACAAAAAAGTCATGGTTTTTGCGTTTTCAAACAATTATTCACGACTTTATGATGACGGGGTGTCGTCCCGTAAATGAAGAATCTTTATTTACTCATCAAATTATACACCTAAACAAAAATAATAAAACACAAAGGAAAAAATATAGTTTACAAACACCCTGTTTATTGTAAATACATTTTTTTCGTTTCCCGATCCTTGAATGGCAATAAATACTAATAAAATATGCACGAAATAATAATAGCTACGACGTAGCAAAGTGATACCTCTACGCCGTAGCCACGTGTAGCCGGCGTAGCTACGAAAGAGCTACACGCGCGTCAGTTAGTAGGAAATAATAAGTTTACGGAAAGTAGTTTGTCAAGGCCTCGAATACTTATAAATTATACCTTATTAATTGCAAGGAAGCCATAATTATAAGAATTAATTGTAATAAAACTATGTTATTGTTAAGTGTTCATAAAAATATACGTTTGATATGCATTCAATACAATGTAATTGTAGTTATTTCATTAATAATAAATAATCACCCAGGGTGTTGCGTTTCCACAATAGTAAAAATAATATTCCAATATTTTGAAGAGTACGAACTACCAAATAATCTGATCTAAACTTACCGCACTGAAGATACCACAGATGGCGATAACTCGATACAGTCAGTTCATACAAAGTTCATATAACTTACAAACTACAGTAAAATCGTATACAAAGAGCCTACTCTAACACTTACTACCACGACCTAACATGCAACTACGACAACTTCACAACCAGTGAGTAGCTTCTTAACTATTAGAACTAGCTTAAACACTTCTTAATTACTTTAAAAAATACTTTTGATTACTTTTAAAAACACCTATAGAATAAAAACTATTAGAAAAATCGAGAAGTTCTATACGAAAATTGAGTTTACATTCGAACGTACTTCGACGAGTGTACTCAGCCGGATATTACTGGCGAGTTTTATATTGTTTAAAAACTTTTTGTTAGTTGTTGTAACTTTATTTTTTTTAATAGGAATGTGAAGCGCGTGCTACGGCGGGCGCCGACGGTGTAGCACTGAGCTCGGCGGCTATCAGACAGAGTAACGACTGATATCGTAGGTCTAGGATAGGTGTAGGCACAGCAGCCCTAACTACTGATGCCTAGTGCATGCGACGCGAGTTGGGCACGAGTTGGTAGTGTTGGGACGTAGTAGCGACGGTACACAGACTGATTCAACGTTTTAGTTGTAGAACTGTTTGCATTTAGTTCCACTGTTTTGATGGTACAGTGTTTCTGATTGTGTTGTCAAATATTTTGAATGCAAATTGTTTTTCACTTACTAATTTATTCGTGGGTTTATCGACATAAATTGTTACATTGCTGGTGTAATTTAAAGAATACGTATACATTTTTAAGAAGTTTTGAGTTGATGTAATTAATAAATAATAACTAGCCACTACCCGCGTGGACCCTTTTTCTTTTTCTAAAATAAAAGTAGTAAGTTACTCCTTGCTGATGATAACATCAGTTAGCTGTCAGTGAAAGTCTCCTCAAAGTCGGTCCAGCCGTTTCGGGGATTAGCTGGCACAAACAGGCAGACAGAGAGACAAAAAATTAATAAATCGTATTTTTGTTATAAGTACCTTATATACTTTTATATGCGCTTAGTAAAAAACTGTTATTTTGGCATTACAAATAGACACTTCTATTTTATTTACTTGTATGTATAGATACAGCTTTGGCCTGCGACTTCGTCCATTCGCGTCGTCATTGTCATCGTCGCGTCTGTCTTGTTTTAACATAAAATATACCCTATGACATTCGACAATACTATAGTTGAACAATAAGGGCCTGTTTCACCACCTACGATTAAGTTCCTAATAACTTACTTGGCAGATAATTTCATACAAATTCTGTTCCATTTTTGAATTTATTCAGTAAGTATTCAAGCTATTCGGACATCGTGAAAAGGGCCTGTTTCACGATGTCCGAATAGCCACTACTTACTGAATAAATTCAAAAATGGAACAGAATTTGTATGAAATTATCTGCCAAGTAAGTTAATAGGAACTTAATCGAAGGTGGTGAAACAGGCCCTTAGTGAAACAATTTTAGTTATCAAATCAGTAGTTCCGAATATTCTCCCCTACATACAAACTCACAAATAAATGACGTGTAGTTGTAGAAAGAAAGAGAGAGCAGTGTTGGCCCAGTGGGATCGGCCCCAACTTACAAGTTGTAGGTCGTGGGTTCGAACCCAAGCAGGTGCTTTACTTTGTGTAAATAATTTCATCACCACTGCTCTCAAAACGGTGAAGGAAAACA
This sequence comes from Conistra vaccinii, assembly GCA_948150665.1. Lineage (NCBI taxonomy): Eukaryota > Metazoa > Arthropoda > Insecta > Lepidoptera > Noctuidae > Conistra > Conistra vaccinii. The sequence goes on from OX411324.1 coordinate 5,868,479, forward strand.
TCGTGAGGAAACCGGCATGTCTTAGGACCAAAAATTCAAAGACATGACATTGTATCATCTACCAACGCACTGGGCCCGCGTGGTAGATTACAGCCCACTCCCTCTCACGGAGAGGAGGCCTCTGTCCCAGCAGTTCCCGAACATTAATAGGCTGATTATGAATTGTAGAAAGATAATGCCTGACATTATTTTTCTACAATGACACGTCATTTATTTCATGGATATCAGGTGGATAGTCAGGTTGATGCAAAGTTCCAGCTTCTTTAAATATAAGGATTAACTTAAATATTTTGTTACCTACTAAAATACTACCTACTTGTGTTTTAATACTATGTACAGTACGTGTACCTAAAACATAGTGAATGAAAAAAAATCAAACCGTAAATTCGTGCTGTAAAATTTTTTTTCGCAGCCAAACGTAACAAAACTCAATAACCGATTCCAATACAACTTCAAACGCTGGAAACCTAAACCAATTGAATCGCAGAGGTGATCGACGACCACGTTCCACGTAATCGGCTCTCATTCGAACGCGCCGAATATAGGCCTCCGCATTCCGAACTAGTTGGAATCAAACTTCGACCATTATTGCCTTCTGCGTCGACGCCCAAAGAAATTTACGAAATCACGTACAAGAGGCCAGGGCACAAAGCGAACGTTGTGATTTCAACCCGAAATAAAGGCCGGAAGAACGGCCCTGGGAGCATTTTCGTATTTTCAGCACAATGCCTGGTCAAAGGCGTGATTGCGCTCAGATAGGAACCATCGAATATAACGCAGCGCCATCTATGAGCGGAAATAGGAACCGCTTAGTCGCGCCTTGATTGAAGCATCGTATTCCGACTGCAGCCGAATTGCAGTTTTAGTGTTTGATTATTTTTGTACTACACTCGTTGGACGTTATGTGATGTTTTATTTTTGGTTTATATTTTGTTCTTATTTCTTTTAATAAGTTTAAAGTGGTTGGCTGCATTGTCACGTTGATGCACTACAAAGTCGTTTGCAATCATGAGAATAAGACGTCTCTTCAAAAAACTCACTTAAGCACAGTGGTGAAGTTACAGGTAATGGGTTCTATGCGCAGGTTGACATACAAATTCCATTAGATTTTTTTACATCCTGAAATTGAAATGTTTTTATGAACACAGGATATGCTTATTTCTGTAATCATTTGGTATTTGGATATACAAAGTTTTACAGATGAGCATTACCTAATACCTAAGCAGCTACTTTATTTTAAAATATCCTCAGGCCGACCATAAAGCCGACTCGCAACTACATGACGATTGTGCTCCAAACATTTACATTACAAATTGTATGAGTCCGAGGGGCACTCCCCAGCGATTTTATAACACAAACAGTTGACTATGTCCACGACTTATTTACTTAAAACATTTAGACGAGAAAGCAGTGGGGCAATTTCCTTATGAGATGTAATACTGACCATGTGGGTAATATTATTTACTGACGTGTGTTCATGTTTTTCTAATGCAAATATAGTTTTTTTTTTTTTTATATTATCGAACTATACTTCTACCAATATTACCATGAAATCATGACACTGGACTCTAACAATCGATAGATGGCGCTGAAGTTACCCCTTAGGCAAACTAAATTTAATGGAATTGTACGAAAATCGGTATTGGAAGGGGGCCTTGCAATGGTTTTAACTTGATTAGTGGCTTGGAGCATTTCCTTTCATTTTTGGTAACAAAATACTTTACCACATAACGTTACTACAAGTTGTTATACATACATTCATAATCAGCCTATTAATGTTCCCACTGCTGGGACACAGGCTTCCTCTCTGTGAGAGGGAGTGGGCTTTAACCTACCACGCGGGCCCAGTACGGGTTGGTAGATTTCACATGTCTTCGAATGTTTGGTTCTAAGACATGCCGGTCGTGGCCGTTACCATTGGGCCACCACTGCTCCTCCAAGTTGTTACAGTACGTGAATAATAGTACAAACGGTTTAACTTACGTATTTCATTCAACACGATATCAACTAAAGTAGGCCATACACGCTAGGGTATACCGGAGAGGTTTACCTATGCAGGTGAGCCTGCCCAGGTAGCGTGTACCTATTGGAACAGAGCTGTGCAGTTCTTGGATTATACGACATGTCGGTCGACCTGCGCAGGCAAACCTGCACAGGTAGACCGTAGCGGGTATGGCCCCCATTGCCTCTTACCCTCTTCGACACAATTTGCTATGTATATGATTGGTGAATCTTGAGGCATTATACCTATAATAGTCGCTATAATAGTCTAAATCACCACGCATTGTGTGCAATCCATCCGTCAAGCATCCATCAAGGGGTGATAAAACTCATACCCGTTTCGTATTTTTTAATTTTTATTTTCAGATTCCGATACAGCAGTAAACAGACTATTTCGATGCTGAGATGATTTTTTTTCTTATAGATATAGATTTCGTAGAAATAATTGTTCAGAAAGACGGTTAAAATTACCTCCTTCACGAATGCAGGTGACTAAATCGCCAGCCATGCCGTTGGATTTATACAAAAAATAGTTCTACTAACGCATTCCCCACTGTATACCCACATAGTAAGATATAGTGGTTAGGCTATGTAGTGTAATGTACCGGCGGCGCGGGGTTTGCCGCTTGTTACTCAAGATGTCTAGGGAGATGCTGTAAAGTGACTCGGCCTGTGTTTTCTGCGTACACTAGATTCATGTTGGTCTTATGATCGCGTGGAGTCGCATAATTTTACTGGTTATATGGTAGGAAATGCGGTGCGTAGTTTGGGTTGTAAGAATTATGTGCTAGTTGGTAGTTGTAGTTGTAAGTGTGACATTTCCGTTGTAGTATTTTTTTTTTTCAAGTGGTTTAAAACTGTTATTTTTTTAAGAAAGAGTAAGCAGCTTAACTGTATGTTGTCTGGTACAGTACGACACAACTTAGATATAGCTTCGGCAAAATTCCTAAAACCGATCATCATCCGAACTGAGTGCGCCTTCGACATCACCAATCTTTATTACTGCTTCAGGTGAAAATTATCTTTCGAAAACGCAATAAATTGAACAGTCTTATAGCCAAATACATTCGTAAAATTGAAATGAATGAATGAAAATTTTCAAATCTGTGCTACATCTAAGTTGTGTCGTACTGTATGATGATGTGAAATTATAATATAATACTATAGACTCGAATTTTCAATTTTTTTTTTGTGATGATTAGCATATTCATTGATGCACTATATACTACACTCATCGCCATCATCTTTAAAATCATGCTAAACGATAAATTTAATTTGCTTTTTCGTGCATAAATTTATACAATATGATATAATTCATCGTAGGAGAGTAAAGTATAAATAGACTGTTTTTACAAAAACATTTCCTATGATGCAATTTTCCTTTCAATAAAACAAAATCCATCTAATTCCCATCCTAAGCACAAATACCTGTACACCAAGGAACATCCACTTGTCTACAAACTAACAAGTCCAAAAACAATTTACATGGCGCCCGCGCCGCCCCGCCCCCCACCACCAAACGGCCGGCTCGATTTCCATAACTAATTAAATTGTGGGACAAAGTTGGCTCGCAGGTGTGCCGCGGTCTGCTACTTCAAGTCCTCACGACCTGTTTATTTGAGTATATAATGCTGGGATGTGTTTTATATTGTAAGTATGTGTTTTGGGGGAATTGGAGCTCCAAGATTTCAGGTAGTAATAGAAAAGCAAGTTATATGGCTCGTTATAAAAACGTTTAAAGATTGATTGCACCCAACACCTACAAAACCACTATTGATTGGTCATGGTGGAACTGCTGGCCCACTGGTAGTCTCAACGTGTACAGACATAAGAACTCTCCCTCAAATTTAAAACAAAATATGTATGTTTTACAAATATTTTGTAAAGAACTGAACCTACCTACAGTGGTTCTTCGTAAACAGTCCACGGTTGACTACATTCTTCAGGTCAGTTCATTTGGCAACACAGCATGATGCCTATATAAGTTTTGTATTGGCATTTTTTATCAGCTGTGGCCTAACTGTGGCGAAGGTTTTTATCTTGTGACTAACGATTGATGTATTTTAATGTACATAGTGTAACAGAATAATGGGCAGAATATTTACAAATAGGTAAACCTAGTATAGATAACTATATCAGATTCAGATTCATTTATTTATTTATTGTAAAACATAGGTACACTGTAAGTTCTTATTTGGTAATACATTGAAGGCGCTATGTTTTGCCTCTAGGGCGTACAAAAGTAGTAATACATGCAATATAATTAAAACAAGAAATGTTAATATAATTGTATATAAATGTAATATAATAAAAAAAAGACGTGTGGCACTCGGGGACTGCCGCGGTAAAGCTATTGCATAGCATTTTTATCAACTTATGCAATTATAATTATTTATTATATGCAATTATAATTATTTATTTATTTGTGCAGTATTTTTTTTCCTTTGTTTTTTTTTCTTTGATATTAATTCAAGTTACACTTTTTGAGCGTGGTGACCGATAAGAAAACATTTTTTTTTCTTTTATTAAATAAATGAGAAGTTAATATTGTTCAAAATATTTTTATTATCTTACAATAGATGTAGGTTATTCAGGAATATTTATCATTGAAACTATAGGTTTATGGTAACTGAAATAAGAAACTTGATATCTTCTAAAAATATCTGGAAAATACCGCGTCAATGGTGGTCCCATATTTTGTTGTGGATTCTTGTGGATCATTATTCATTTTCAAATTCAATATTTTCGAAAGAAAAGTTGTCAACCGCTCTGATTTTTTATCAGCGAAGTTGATGTTGAAATCGCCAGCCAAGATAAGTGGAAAGGGGTTCCAACATTTTTGTATGGGACCTGGCATACCTAACCGTCCGCCATTTGGAAAAAAACTGGTTTTGGCGGCCAGTGATGAAACAAGTGTCAATCGATAGAGTAAGTGATTGCAAACAAAAAATATTTAGTGATGAATATCGTAAGTGATATACTTCCTGAGATATTTAAAAAAAATATTACTGTTTTATTTTTTTTCTCATGTTTTAACTCAAATATCTCAGGAAGTATATCACTTACGATATTCATCACTAAACATTTTTTGTTTGCAATCACTTACTCTATCGATTGACACTTGTTTCATCACTGGCCGCCAAAACCAGTTTTTTTCATAATGGCGGTCGGTATAGGTATGCCAACGAAGTCGGATGTTCTTTATTACCATTTGTACCAAGTATTTTCGACCCTTCTTTAGTGTACTCCAGTAAAGTGCGATGAATAAAATGCTCTACCTCGTCTAATTTTGGATTCGGTGAAATGTAAATTGCTACCATGACTATGTGTAGGCCATTTCTAAGTTTGCATAAGCACGCACAAATATCTCCAACAAATGAGCTCCTAACATTAACATCGCTAACGAGTGCAATATTTATTTGATTGAAGTACCTTGTCCAACATGCTTAAACGCAACGTTGACACATTTACTAACTCGCAACCTCATAATTTTAGCAGCGATGTATAAAAGTTGTTTTCAGTAGCACGTCTATCAGTACGCCGAAGTTCGCTGGTAGCTTGCATAAATGGAGTAACAATAACACCATCTCTGTATATTCGAAAATGACCGCCGTAGATTGTCGGAAAAGATAGTTCTTCCGCATGTTCATCCATTAAAATACTGACTGGCCTGTTATATTCACCGGGTGCTAGACTCAAAAAATAATCATCATTCCACAAAAGAGTTTGCTGCTGCGCAACTAAATTGTCTTCAATTGGCACATGTTCACTTATTTCATCCATATTCAATTGCGAAGTACGTTCATTGCCGGTAAAAAAAGATTCATCGATTTTAATATGATTTTAATTTCTCGGCATTGTAAAATATTAACCCGAATACAAATATCAATGGTGACATTGACAGGAACTGTTATTCACATTTATAGTTTTTAAAACTTGACACAACGTAATGGCCGGGAACATCAAACTAATAAAAAGGTTTTAATTTAACTATTAATAGTCAAGGATCATTCGTCTAAGTAAATTTGAACTTTAATATCAAACAGTTAAACATAATTTTCAATACAACACTCTCGTATCATTCGTCTAAGTAAATTTGAACTTTGTTGTCAAACAGTAAAACATAATTTTCAATACAACACTCTCGTTGATCATTCGTCTAAGTAAATTTGAACTTTGTTGTCAAACAGTAAAACATAATTTTCAATACAAAACACAAAGAGTGTTTTGTTTCTTATGTATTTTCGTTACGAAATTTCTGGATTAGGTCTCCACGCTCAAGGCCCGCGATAGAAGCTATGCAATAGCTTAATTTTTTTTTATTTATTTTTTTTAATATTTAATAAAATGAAAATTGTCAGCACTTAACTATTAAAGAAAAGAAATTGAATGAAGTCATAAAATTAAATGTAAAATAAGGAAGATCAATATTTGTTACTTATGAAATGTCAGAACGAGTTTTAACAGTTTATAACAGCATGATTGTCATTCAAATATTCGGTGATTGAATTTTTTTATTGCATTTTCCTATATATTTTTTTTATTTCCTTATAAAGCATGTGCATTATTTATGCTTCAGGAATTTTACTGTATATCATTTCATTTGGTTGTAGCGGCAATCATGTCATTTGGTTTAAATAGATTTTAATTATTTTATTTATCTTTTGTATTCATCGATCACTAATAAAGAACTAGATACACAATCAGCGGCAAAAAATGTCCTCATCGAATGAGCACCCACTTGAACATATGGGTGCGCTTTTGATTTAGTAGCATTCGAACGCTCCGACGGTAAACACGCGACATTGTATCGGTCGTAAAAATGTATTGCTTTTTAAACATATCTTTGTGAAATAAACTTTAAGCATTCGTTTATGGTTGAATTTACATAAATTTATATTTATTTAAACTATTATTACTTAAACACAATTTGGTGCCAGTTTTAAGAGAACTTTTGTTTGGGATTTTGTATCTAGTTCTTTATTAGTGATCGATGTTTATATTCTATCTTTTAGGATTCATTGCTTTTAGATTTTGTGAGAATGTGAGAGCGTTGTAGGCTTAACAGACTGTAGATCTGTGGACCATTTTCTATTTAAGTATCTGGTACTTATTGATAGGCCTACACTGTCCTCTCATACCTATTAGGCTGCCTGTCCACTGGAGCGGAGAGGAGAGGAGAGGAGCGGAGATGTGCCAAAATGAACCAATAGAATCGCACCTATGGAGCGGAGTTTTGATTCTTTTGGTTTATATTGACACATCTCCGCTCCTCTCCTCTCCTCTCCGCTCAGGTGGACAGGCAGCCTTACCACTGTCATTTAAAAAAAACATTGTAAAAACCATTTAATTTTAAAAGAGTTAACGTGGAGTTTATTGCCGGCTCTTCTCCATAGGAAACGACCATTTGGAACAGTGCACCTAGCTTCTGATGTTTCATAAGTGTAGGTTTATGTGAAATAAAATAATTTGTATTTGAATATCACCTGGAAATAAGGTAAACAATAATCCCAACTACTTCGAACGACTCAAACAATGATCACCAAACCAAATGCTAGTATATAATAGTTCAGTAACCGTGTGCAGCCATTACTTTTTATTTGGCCTATCGCATCGAATCCGTGCCGGCATTGCATCCGATACCGGTGCTCATTACCGGAACGATTCAATTTCAACCGGATAACCGGAGGCGTTACCGTAATGATAATGAGTTTAATGGACCGTTTTAAACGTAAAATCAATTTAATTACAAGGTAGGCTTGAAACTAAACTGTTTGTATGTGTGATGCCGTCATAACGTCTTTTTAAAGTATTAAATTTTCAGTTACTTCCATAAGTTATGCTTTTATATCGAAAGCCAGCGATTGCCCGAAAATGACCGACCTATTTTTGATTCGGTAAACGACTGGCTAACTAATACATACCAAAGCTGTTCGTAGATACAAAATCGAATGTACCGCTTAGGTAGGTCAGAATAAATAACCCATTAGGGCAAAAGCTGCTAGGGTTAGAAACAGTGAATCAACTGTTACCACGTACGCTGAAGCCTGCCCAAGTGGTACCCAAATTGCCGACATAAAGTTGAATAAGAAACAGATAGCGATAAATAAATATAGAAATAGTACCTACTCCGTGAGTGTTCAATAGGTTACATCTCTGGCTAACCTTTCGAGAATAACAAGCGTGACGTTAGGTTCCCCCCTCCGTTTTTCAAAGGCAAGGCATCCAAAAGATATTATGAAATACATAGTACACATAGAATTATCATATAAAAATTTTGATGTTTTACTCATTTCAAATTCCCCTAGCAACGTACTGTCGCCAGAATCACAGCTTTACAAACCACAGTGACTTTAGTCGCATAAGTGTTTTTTTATTAATATTTATACGCCATACAGATTCCTACACGCCATGGTCGTGGAATACGGACATTTATTAAGAGGGTTCCCTTATTAATGGTTAGTTCGCGTCCATTAAAATTCAGATAAAACAGAGGGGAGGATAATGTGTAAGCGATATTTTGTAATGTATCATTTTACTGGCGATTCGGGGAAAACAGATTTTGAGTCATCTTTTGGAATTATTCATAATAATTTGATTTCACAGTTGAGCAAAGCTGAAAGTTTTAACTTATTCTAGTACTTGAACCTTGACTCTGTCTGCTAGAATATCGTAAAATCAACATGGAGTCGCATTAAAAATTGTAGGCAGCGTTGAGGGTCAAATAATCGAGCTATACTTTTACAAAACTGTACCTAATAAAGAGTATTTTCCTTGCCTTATAATTCCCATAATTTATCCAGGACTTATCCAAAAACCAGGCATTGATCAGGCCTATAAAACTAACAAACTGTTTAATCAAAAGTGTTCATAAAATCTCTCTTTTTTTTCTATTTATAAACGTAAAAATCTATAGAGTGGAGAGAAAAGCCATTGGGCTAATGAAACACCACGAGCGGCGTTAATGAGGCATGGAGCGCGCATTCCATATGTTACGCCAGGTTATAGTGTAAGCAGAACTTAATGGGGTCGGTAATACGTAGACTGTAGTTCAGTTTAGTTAGATGGGAATTATTAAGGTTTATCAAAAAAAGCCTTCTTGGTCTAGTGATCGCAAGCGCTAATCCTATTTATTGGATTTTTCCATGTGGAATTGCTCAGTAGCAGCCCGGAGTCTGAATTTGAGCCCGGTTGATGGCAATAGGATCGCCCCCTATTACATGGGACTTAACATAACTGGCGAAATATGGATATAGATCACCTCTGCCTAACACTTCGAGAAAAACAAGCATGATGTTACAATGTTGAGTGAATTATATGAGATATCATTTACTGTTACAGACAAGAGAACGCTTCATAATGCTTTATTCAACTGAACTGTTAACAAATTAAGTGGTATATTCAACACCACTTGTTAAAGTAGAAGACTATCATTCTAAGAACGAATACCACCTCACTATATAGTCAACCTGGTGTCGTAAGCTAACTAATACTACCCAGTATTGTAACACAACAATATCTATGAACACACAAAGCTCGTAGCTGTAAGCGTCGTAGCACAGAGAGTACGTAGCGGCATAGCAGCGTAGTGGCGTAGCACATTCGTAGCCCTTCAATTTGTTATGTAAATGCATCTTTTGTCCGTCCATCCGTCCAGAGCGGGCACCACTCTATAAATTTGTTCGAATACCGCTGGGCGTGGGGATTTCGAGCAATTTTGTACAATTGCTGTTCTCTACTGGACAACTGCTGTACCCGTTGTCAAGGTTACGGCGTCACTCGGAGCGGAAAGCTTTGCTCCTTGTGGTCATTGTTGGAGAATAAGATAAAGTATAGTCTAAGTAATTGTGTCTTGTAGTCTCTGTATAGTGAATGGACACACTTCATCGTAGGAGTCTATTGTTGGTTTAAGAATTATTCACGAAAAAAGCAGTAGGATTTACGGTGTTTCGGTTTTATATTAAAAAAATAAGTTTAAAAAACTATAATCCGACTACGGGAAAATAAACTGATCTAAAAAGTACGAACCAAGAAAATATTTCAGACAGAAATCAAGACATAGGTACAAAAATGGTCAGGGAAAAGTTATTCCTGTAATTTTGATTGCATGCCTGTAACCATGTGGGTGCCAGGAACACCTACAAAATTATAATAGCATGCGACAACGGCTTTACCCCGACCATTTTTGTATTAACCCTGACCATTTAATTAAAAAGACAACACAATATTTTATCCATATCTCTTATTGTTAGTGCTACTATTTAATATAATTGTCAGCCAACTATCCACAGCAAGCTTCTGAGTAGGTACTATTCGGCTTCTGGTTGCTCTCATCCATCATCATCATATCATAATCAGCCTATAAATGTTCCCACTGCTGGGACACAGGCCTCCTCTCTGTGAGAGGGAGTGGGCCGTAATCTACCACGCGGGCCCAGTGCGGGTTGGTGGATGTCACATGTCTTCGAATTTTTGGTTCTAAGACATGCTGGTTTCCTCACGGTGATGAAATTATTTACACAAAGTAAAGCGCCTGCTCGGGTTCGAACCTACAACTCGTACGTCAGGGCCGATACCACTGGGCTACCACTGCTCTCATCCATAATTACCCTAATTTTAAAACAATATTTTATCATAAATTTAACCTACTTCATATACAAAACTAGCTACAAATATGACCAATAATTCCGACCACAGTATTACGTGCGCGTAACGTTGATAACACTGAAATGGTATAACAGAGCCCATGAGAGCAATAGCCTTATCTACCGGCATTGGGAATCAACAGAGCTAACTAATAACGCATAGTTTCATCTGATACATTGGTGGTAGATAATTTTGATACCAATTCGTTTTAATTTTGATTATTTGATGATAATAATTTACAGGTAAGTTCTGTATTATAAATACAAGCTTTCGCCCGTGGCGTCGCCCGCTTGGAAGTCGGAAATTATCCCACGGGAACGTACTACCAAGAAAAAAAGTATATTTATTAACTATCTGTGTGCCAAATTACATCCTAATCCGTTCAGCCGTTATTACGTGATTGAGTAACAAACATACAAACCTTCACATTTATAACAAAGTAGGATCTGTGTTATCAAGTTTAAAAAATCGCAAAGCAAATATTATGACAATTAGATCGATACTAATAGCTATGTGCTATTAATTATTTGTCAGATACGTTAACCAGGACTTCTCCGGACGTGACGAAACAAACCATGAACAGGAATTTTATTATAATTAATATCGTCGGCGAGCAAAACATGTTTGAAGTGAAAACTTAATCTTTAGCGGCGTTATGCACTTTTTTTGGAATGGGTAAAAAATGTTAAACTCGCGTCAGGACGTGACCGTAAGATACGTTGCCTAGCAACCGACAAAGTAAATATCAAAATAAATAGTCTTTGACATTACGTAAAGATTGCGAGGTAAGAAGTTTTACCCATATTGATGAGTAAAAAAGCAGTAAACATTGTTTATTTTTGTTAGACTATATTTTGAAAATAAATAAATATAGGTACTACTACTACTAATTGTATTTAAGCACATAAATTATAGTACTTTTATACTGATAAATAAAGCAATTCATGCGAAATTATTCCCTAACCATTCCAAAATATTCAAAAATGCACAACGTTAATGTTCAAGTATTCACTTCTGCCGGCACTCCCGTTGTTTTTTTTAATATTATCACAATACGGTATGAGAGAGTACCTACATTAATGTAGATAAATAAGAGCCTGACTCAATTTTACCAAAACATTATGTCCAAATCCACAAATATTGTCACATATTGGCACCCCACTCATAGGCAAAAAAATCATTAAAAAAAAAACGAAAAATCTAACAAAATCAAAACAATAAAATAGGTATCAATCAAAACTCGACCCTATCAATCAATCAATCAGTATTCACTTGTAACAAACGCATTGAATACGTTAATAGGTTACCAATCATCAAATCATCGGCTCCGTCATCGAATCATCGGCCATTGTGTGCACGGAGGGGGCGCCACTGAGCCTCTCAATATGCAAATTGCTCTGCCACCGAAAGCCTAACTGGCTATTGTAGGAACGACCTGGATCGGTATAAACGGCTTTAGGTAGCATCTGAGAGTATGTGCCGCTATGTAGGTATTTTGGCTGTTTTATGCTAGGTCAGTCCGTATGTCGAAATATTCTACTTTGGTAGCGCGCGAGTTTCGTGCGTTGGGCGAATTTCACCAAAGAAACTGAACGAGTTCAGCGCATAAACTATGTTTAAGAGCTGTCAGTGTCATTATTTTCTGTGGAACATTGACTCTGACAGCTGTTAAACGCGGTTTAGATGTGCTGATCGCGTTCAGTGTCATTGGTGAAATTCGCACTAAATTGTACCATTGAGTGTAAAACTAAAACTTTGTTTTATACTATTTGTAGATTAAGTAAGAGGAATAGGACCTTGATTAATCATTGACCTGCTTTTGATAATGAAAGCTAAACCTATAAATGAGATACTGCGATTGGTAGGGACTGAGGATCCGAAATGGATCATTACATCATAATAATTGCTTTGTTCGATTTTCAGTGAACAATTGTAGCATCATCATCATCATCATCATCAGCCTATTTATGTTCCCACTACTGGGACACAGGCCTCCTCTCTGTGAGAGGGAGTCAATTCTTCTTAGCGTGTCGATGGCAATCTAAATGGACTCGGTCCAGAATTTGGCTACGTGTTTGGCGCCATCACTAGCGTCCATCAGTTCCTGTAACGTGCAGCTGACAGGACACGCAGGACATGATATTAAGTGTCCCATTGATTGTGGAACAGCACCATATTTACACACCAAAGTCGTCTAGAAATATCCACCTGAACAGATTTTTCTTTCTTGGGCCAACCTGGGTCCGGGGTGTGTGTTAGAACTTCCTGGTAACCCCAGTTAACTCATGTCCAGGCGGCTGGTCTTCAGCAGGTGGAACGAATGGTTTGGGTAAGTAAGCACTGTCTCGCCACACCTTCAGTCGTTCGCCAGTGAGTGAGACAACACACTTTATAAAACTGATTCGGCTTCTCAGCCTTTGTAGCACAAGGATGTTGTCGTGGAAAGGTGTCGCGGTGTCAGAGATCATTTTGGCTCTTTCTCTGAAGCTTGCCGCCACTCTGCGAACTACTGGTGGCGCTATTCCTGCTAGTGGATTTTTTTATTTGAACTGGGGTCAGTTTTGGGGGCGGACAATAATCGAGGTAAGTTTTGACTTTGCCACTCTCAGTCTTTCTTTTGTCGAACTATAGACCATTACTTATAAAAGCTAGTTACAACCAAAACGAATACTTTTAACTGGATATTTCCTTAAAACTACGTGTAACACAGCCAGCTGGACGCGTGTGCCGGTGCGCCGGATATTGACATTGCCGCTATTTCCGGCCCACGCGATGTATCAACAGAATAAATACTGCACGGAATTAGGGCACCACGCCGAAATATGGGCTTTGATAGTGCGTTTTTTTTTGTTTTGTTAATAAATTGACTTACATTATTTTTTTTACTTAAAATACTGTTTAGCAAGCAAAGAACAAGAAGCGACGATATCAGTAGCATTTGGTAGAATTACTCGACAAAGGACTTAGGTACCAATGTCTATAAGGTAAGATGTTTTGCTGGCTAGTATTTTTCAGGATGACAAGATAAAGCTTAATTTTATTAACAAAAAAAGAATATACAAATTGGTTTGCAAACAACTGGTGCTCTCACCCATCATGAACATGACGAGCAAATTGTGCTTTGCTAACAATTAACATTTAATTAATACATAACACATAACATCATCACGCCTTGTTCCCCCGAAGGGTTGGGCAGAGGTGTACCTGTAGCAGGTACACCCACATTTCACCAGTTATGTTTTAAGTCCCATATAATGGGAGGCGAGCCCAAAGAAAAAAAAGAAAGAAAGAAAATAAGTTTATTTGTGATAAACATGACGCAAAGACAGAACACAAACACCAAAAAGTACAAGTTGGGGGAAAATATGCGTAACACCCACGCAATAAGGCCATCGCTCAGCTTAATGCTGTGACCCTGTGGGAGACAGAGCGCTAGTTTTCGGCGACAGCCGGCGTTGACGTGATGACGTAATCCGGTGCAGCATACAATGCGAATTAAGATATATGAAATTAAATAAATTTACAATACTTAATTTAAATGTTTATAAATATAATATTTAAAACGGCAACATTCCAAAATTACTATAGATAACCTACATAGTAACGGTCCTATGTTTCCATCTAATTACAAATCCAGCTTTCTTTTTAGCAGAAACTCTAATTGATGTTGTGTGTACTGATGCTCGTGTGTGTGGGGTCTCAGTATCACACATACCCGAGCTCGGTCACCACGCAATTATATCTGTGGAATTCAATTTTAAACTGGAGAAGCCTGCTCCACACTGGGTTACCTATAGGCCACTTAGAGACATCCTTCCCGAATTTTTTAATGATGACTTAAATAAAATAGACTGGGAACATATTGAAAGTCTGGAAGATGTAAACTCCATGGTTGAAACATTTAATCAATATATTTTGGCACTATTCGACTTGCATGCTCCCCTTAAGAAAGTCATAATCAAAGAGAAATCTTATCCCTGGATAACAGACACTGTCAGGGAAATGATAAGGCTGCGTGACAAGTGCCATTTAAAGTCTAAAACTACAAATTCTGAGCATCATATTAAATCATACAAAGACTTTAAATACCTTGTTAGAGCTGCTTTTGATAGTGAGAAGTGTGCATATTTTAGGACATATATTAACAACAATATTAAACAACCAAAGAAGTTATGGAGTCACATTAAATCAACTGTAGCCACCTCAAAAAAACCAGAGCATAGTCTGCCACATTTTTGTAATAACCCAGAATCTATCAATCAACACTTTTTGGATGTACCTGGCAGTGGTAAGGTCACAACTGCTGATTTAAGTTATTTTGAGCACCATAGACACGGTAATGGTCATTTCCGGCTTGAACCGGTGCAGCAGGATGTGGTGCTGAGGATCTTGCGCAGTCTTAAGTCCAATGCGCAGGGCTCTGACCATATATCTCTGGAGATGCTGATGTTGACACTTCCTCGAACACTTGCAGTTATCACAGCTATCATCAACAAATCGATTGTCACCTCTTGTTTCCCTGACCTGTGGAAAATGGCTATAGTTAGACCAATCCCTAAAGTACCTAACCCCACTAGCGTGAAAGACCTTCGTCCAATTAGCCTACTGCCATGTCTGTCCAAGATTTTGGAAAGGGTTGTTTCCGACCAGTTTAGGGCATATCTTGAGCATAATAGTATTTTGCCGCTGGCTCAATCCGGATTTCGCAGGGGCCATAGCACAGCAACAGCACTCTTGGATGTAGTTGGCAACATTCTGGAAGCCAGAGACAAGGGCATGGGGACCCTTCTTGTGCTACTGGATTTTTCGCGTGCTTTTGATTCTATTAATACCTCGCTTCTTCTCTCCAAGCTGTCTTACTATGGATGTGATGTCGCAGCAGTTAAATGGTTTGAAAGTTACCTTAGTAATCGGTCTCAGTTTGTACAGGTGACATGCGACAGTAACGGAGATACCATGTCTTCTGGTCCAAAGCACGTGGACAGGGGCGTGCCACAGGGATCGATCCTTGGCCCCCTTCTATTCATCCTGTACAGTGCTGACATCACCAACTGTCTGATCAACACCAGGTTCCACCTTTACGCCGATGATTTGCAGTTGTACCTCTCCTTCCGCTCTCAGGATACTGCTGAAACTGTAAAAAGTATAAATGAGGATTTAGAGAGGATCTCTGCTTGGTCCAGAAGAAACTCTTTGGTCCTGAATCCTAGTAAGTCCAAGTATATTGTGATGGGATCTAGGGATTTCCTGAACAAATTGCTAGCTTGCAAACTGGACCTCAAGATTGATGGTTGTGGTGTGGAAAGGGTTCTGGAGGCTCGTAATCTTGGGGTAGTGTTTGACGGGCAGCTGCATTTCGAAACTCACATATTGGAGGCTGTGCGCAACTGCTTCTACCGACTCAAGCTCTTGTATCGTGTCCGTCCCTACATAAGTGTGGATATGCGTGTCATGCTGTGTGAGTCCCTTGTTCTATCCAAGCTGAACTACGCTGACACTGTGTATGGGGCGTGCATTCTCGGTAGAAGTGAAAAGCTTATCCAGCGAGTGCAGAATGCCTGCGCAAGATTCTGCTACAATGTCCCACCACGATCCCACATCACTCCTTTTTTAAATAAGGGTAATTTGATGAGAATGTCAGCACGCAGAAAGCTTCACCTGGCTACCCTACTCTTTGGCACTATTCTCACAAAGAAACCAGACTATTTATACAAGAAACTGTCTTGGTCGCGCGATATCAACAAGATTAAAACAAGAGCATCCTCGTACCTCTTATTGGCCTCATCGCACAGAACCGCTGCTTTCCGTGGTAGTTTCAAATTCGCTGCCTCTCGTTGTTGGAACGACCTGCCACCTCCTTTTCGTGCTATAAAGACAGTTGGTGCTTTCAGACTTAAATTTAAACAGCACTTACTACAGCTTCAAAAGGATAGCATAGATTAAACTTACCCTTGATCTGCACGCGTCTGGCAATGGTGACGAGCGTTTGGCGGCGATTATTTACGGAGACACAGCAGTTATTTCGCATTCTGTTTTTACGTTTTTATTTTTGTCATTGGTGAATCTTGAAATTCTTAAACCACTCACAACATTAGTCTAAGTATCTATATTTCTCCTAATGCCGTTGACTGACTATCACGAAACACTTTTCATCCTTCGATTATCCACTTTATTATTGTAATAATAGACAGCCGTAATGTTCACACCTACGGTTCACACTCAGTTCACAGAACTTATAAATCTGTTTAATCTGATAGTAATATATAACAATTTTTGCCGGTGTCGGCGCCTGCGTCCCTTTACTTGTCACAACGATGCCATAGAGTACCACACCACAGACACTAAAGGCATAGACAAGTAATCGGTGTTACGTCGGGTGCAGACACGCGGACTACGTACATTTATTTTTTATTTTTTATGTAGAAATTTGATACATACAATTCATTTATTATTATTTAGTACCTATTTATTATATATATCTATCTATCCGTGACATCACTGCGGGCCCTATCAGAATACCAGCGCTGCGATATTTATTAAATGTCGCAGCATCGTGCTGAGATAGGAGCCTTTTGGCCTCGCACAGGACTCTGCTTCCTTTTTAATTTTACATTGTTTAATTTCTTTTATTGTTTTTTATTCTTATTTAAGTATGTCTCTATTGTGTCTTATTTTAATTTGTGATCTCCTGTGCCTGTCCCAATAAATACTTTTTCTTTCTTTCTTTCTTTCTTTCCATCTCACAAAAAGAAACTCAAACTTATAAAAAGCATTCAGATGTCAAAACAAATAAAGCCGCAGATATTAAAAATAATACCCAAAGCGACACTCAAAATTAAAACGTAGAAAACTCTTGAAGAAAATCTCAGAAAGTTTTAAAAGCATTTCCCGGTTTATTTGCGCGTAATGATTAACATTCATCATGTAAATTGTGATAACTTGTTAAATCGAAATGTAAGACCGAATCGAGAATTCCCAAGAAAAGAAAAAAAAACTTATTTCTTGAATATTTTCCGTTTTATACTTCATAAACTTCGCGATTAAGATTTCCACTCTGGTTTAAGAAAATTTACTTTTCCATTTATCTTTTCAATTTCTTTTTTACATATTAAACAGGATACTTTTGCTTAATAAGTATTATTAATATTTATAAGACTGCTGTGAATTTGCGAATTTTGTTTAAGTGTTTAATTACAAAGACGGGAAGATTAAAATGATAATAAATAATAATAAATTCAGTATATCGTAGACAGGGACTGACCGTGCCCATAAATTCAAATTCTGGTCATAAATGTACTTCTATATTCAGAATATGGAAAAACAAGGCATTAAAAAAATCTTAATGAAGTTGAAATTAAATAAACAATATTAATATTTAAAAAATCAAGTATGCATCAAATTGCTTTTAAAAATTTACAATTTTTGCTTTCAGAATCGGTTATTAATTAATCGATTCTTCCTTATAACATACCAAATTACCTCTATAACTCTAAAGAATGCACTCATGCCTACATTATTACTGTTTTATTAACCAAACCGCCGAATTAACTTCACTAATGGGAGCTCATAACACTAATTCATTCAATGCACATCGACATTATAATATCACAGGAACATAATTCGATTCACATTCCAAATGATTTTATTAAAAAGATTGGTGACCTCTTAAGATGAAAAATCTTTCAATTGCATTGAATAATCTTTTCAATCTCGAATGAAAAAAAGATTTGATCTCATACCACGGGGTATTACGCATTAATTTGTGGAGCTCATGAAAAATGAACAGATGTATTATGGGGTTAGTAATATTATGTTCTTCTTTCTTGCTCATACCTTTTTATTACTTTATATTGCTTTTTCGTATTCTTGTGTAATATATCAGTGTCTCCAGTAAAAAAGGGCACAACTCAAATTCGTCACTTTTCAGGAGAGGCAAAAAACAACACTTTTAATGTTTTTTTGTATTTCGCAATTAAAATCATAACTTCTTTCGAATTTATATTGTAGATAAAAAATTGCCCTTTCATTTAATAGTAATCACTTCCACATTCAGTCACTCCTACTATATTTTTTTTTAGTTTTTCTCGAGTTGTTCCCTTGTTAACGAAGTGTTAAGGGAATAACGTTACTTATACTAGTCAGGTTGGTCGTATTTAAAGTAATATTGCGAGTTATTCCCTTATTTTATAAATGCCTAAGGGCCTATTTCACGATGTCCGAATAGCCACTACTTACCGAATAAATTCAAAAATGGAACAGAATTTGTATGAAATTATCTGCCAAGTAAGTTAATAGGAACTTAATCGTAGGTGGTGAAACAGGCCCTAAGACAAATATAGTAACGACTTATTTGCTTCTGCTATCGATCAAACAAAAAATGTATAATTAAACAATAGTCTAGAAAATCTTTTATTTATTTATTAAGTCTACACTTTAAATAAAACATCTAACAATAAAAAAGATTGTAAAAATGAAAAAGGAAGAAAAGTGCCTATAACAGGAAATTCTCTGATAACTACAGGGCCAATGTGTTAAGCTGTTCTGGAAACAGATAAGATTGGGTCACGGAGTGACAGGACCATCGAGAAGGATTATTATAAGAGAAAAAGATGGATGTTTACTAAACGAAGAATGAAAGGTCTTGGACACTAGAAGGGATACTTTGGAAGTTTATTCAGTTGTCAGGATAGTGTGCAAGGAATGGGTAACTGGACAGAAGCAAGTTTTGAACACTCTAGCTCAGATGCACGTGATGGAAATGAAATAGAAATAGATGAGATTGTTAGAGTGTTGAAAGGAATGAAAATTGGGAAGCTCAAGGAATGGCAGAGTGTCTGCTGAAATACTGAAGGCAGGTGACGGGGTGGGAGCAAGCCTGTTGTGACGGATCTTTAATATGTATTGGAGAAATGGCCGTGCGCCGGATGCAAGGTGGTTTTTTTGGTGCAAGGCTGTAATCGTTCCACTTTATAAGGGAAAAGACTCTCAGCAGCAGTCCAAAAACTGTCACGGCATTAGTATTTGAGTGTTGTCCGCAGACTCTATGCGAAAGTTTTAATAAATAGAGACTTAATAAGAGCGATAGATGACAAAATATTGGGTGTGCAGGCGGGATTTAGATAGAAAATGGGCGGTATGGATCAGATCTCTTTAAGGTGCATAGGCGAAAAACATCTGACAAAGAACAAGAAAGTCTAGTGTGTTTTCTTTGGCTTAGAGAAGGCCTATTACATGGTGTGGAGGGAAGAACTATGGTCAACACTATCCGTGTACGGTGTGGACTGGCGCTTGGTACGGGCACTTTAATATTTCCACAAGGATACCAATGCTTGTGTTATGATAAATGGGGTATGCATAGACTGGTTTTGCATCTCAAGGGGTGTTAGGCAGGGCTGTCACGTCACCGTGGATGTTCAACATGCACACGGATAGCTTTTTGCTAAATTTGAAAGGGGGTGAGTGCGGATTGAGCATGAATGAGTTGCCTGTCAAATACCTTCTCTACGCAGATGATCAAGTTCTACTTGCATCGTAAGCTGAACGGTTGCAAGACATGGTGACTGTAATGGATGAAGCATATAATTTGAAAGGGATGAACATATTATTATTCAGAACTTATTCACATTGAATAAGACGAAGCTTATGGTATTTGAAAGAGAAGAAGATGTATTGGTGTGTGATGTAAACATAAATGATAAGAGTATGGAGAAAGTAAGTGTAATAATGTATTTGGAGAGTCAGTTTACAAGGGATGGAAAGTCAGTGGAATGATGAAGATGTGGAAAGGAAAGTAAATGCGGGAAATAAAGTGAATAGTAGTAGTGGTAGTAGTAGTGTATACATGCGATTGTGATCAACCAGTCGATGCCCAAAAGGGCTCGACTAGCTGTTCACAATGGGGTGCTGGAGTGCTGGTGCCTACGTTTATGTATGAAGTGAATGTTGGGTGTGGCAGAAGAAGCATGAAAGTAGAATAAATGCTGTGGAAATGCGTTCCTTGCAAAGCATGTGTGGCGTGACTATGAATATATGAATGATGAATGATAGGCTGTAAAATGGTGTGATAAGGCAACGGTGCGGTTTAAAAGAAGATGTAGTGACAAAAATTGAAAAGAGTATGCTTAGATGGTTTGGTCATGTTGAGAGGATGAATGAAAGGCGAGTAACAAAAGGTATTTACAAAGCAGATGTGAGTGGAAATACCGGGAGGGGACGCCCTAGAAGGACACATAGTGACCTAATTGGTGATGTTCTTTAGAATGCTCAGGTACTCGTAACTCGTGCGTGTATGACCAGATGTATGAACGTAAACGAAACAAAAGGAGTATGTAAAGCTAAGTAAGTTTATATATGTATACGAGTATACATATGTTTAAATAAATAATTTCAATTGTCCTCGCTGTCCTCTTTATTGCCCGGTACAAAACTTAAGTCAGGATCGTCTTCTGCTCTTTGCGGTTCTGAAGTCAGCAAATTCTTATAGAAATTGAGATATTCTGTGTATATAGATGGTAGAAGTGTCATTATATATTTGAATACTAGCTTAATGATGTTATATCACATTTAAAAGCTTGAAAATTAATACGCGTAAAACTGATTTAATTATTACAAAATAAATTAGCAAATTACACGACTTATTTCTAAAAACAGTACACCACACGCTAATCCACCAATAGCGATAAAGTGTTTAGTGGGGATATACCGCTTGAAACTTCCTGAAGCAAACGCAACAAATGCAGTTGTTCCCTTTAAAACATGCTTACCAAATGGATTATCTACAATTATTTCTTACTATATTTAAAATCTTTGGAACTACATGAGTTGTGTCTTTTTGTAATTAAGTTAACTGTATTTATGCCTTTTAGTACGATTGTGTTTTGGGGTTTCTTGTAGTTATGTCTATTAAGCAGTGAAATTTACTTGATATCTAGAGATGTGCCTTTAGACGCAGTCGAGTTATGCCTTTGACATATTACAAAAAAGTATGTTAGGATGCAGCTAGAGTTATGTCCTTTTGATATGTTATGTAACAGAACACGTAGATTACAATGGTGCTATAAAAACAAAAGGGCATAACTCGACTTATGCCGTTTTTGACTGGAGGCACTGATATTATAAGCTGAATCTTGTAGAAATCCACTAATATTTCAGCAACTAAAGGCGCTTTTCACCAATAAAACTAAACGCGATTAACACATAAACCAAGTTTAAGAGCTGTCAGTGTAATTATTTTCTTTGGAATATTGACACTGACAGCTATTAAACTCGGTTTAGATGTATCTCGTTCAGTTCATCATCATCATCATCATGTCAGCCGAAAGACGTCCACTACTGGACATAGGCCTCCCCCAAGCACCGCCACGCGCCGCCGCGCCGCCGCGCCTCCACGTTCAGTTTCATTGTTGAAATTCGCACTAAGATTATAACTATGGTAATTGGGATATTGTTTGTCACAACTTTGATATTGTAAAGATTATAGCCGTGGGCAGAAGTTGTCACAAATACAAAAAGCTGAGGCTGTAGATTTTACAACGGCACATAAATATTGTATGAAACACAATGACGCATTTCCCTCGACTCACAACATGCATGCACCGACTGTAAACGAAATGAACGTATAACTATACTACTATAGGTCTTTCTTTCACCCCAGCTCAGCGCGGATTAATTAATTCATTGAATACGCTCAAAAAAATCCAATACTAATGTTTTCCGTTTTACTGATGCACAGACACAGACATCTTTTCATCCTCCCCGATTGCGGAAAATAAAATGTATCTCCTCCCCCGTCAGTTTTAGTGAAAGAAGCATTTGTATATGAAACGACCATTACCATTAGCTGGCGTTTCACTTCGCCATTGATGGCCAGCCCCTCGGCCATTCAGTGTCCGATGCACGCGTATTATGTTGAGTTCATTACATTGTGCTGTCTGTGTAGGTGTGTACGCGTAATGGGGAATCGACAGCAAAATAGTTTGTACACACGGGAAATAATTTATTGATGTTTTTATGAAAGGAATAGAGACTTCTAATCTGGAAATGACAGAACATAATGAACAGACTGTTTATCAATAACAGAAATTTTTATGTTTTCATGGGTAAGTTGTCTCTGTTGTTAATCCACGTGGCGCCTTATAGCACCAGTCACCAGCATAACATAATCAGCCTATAATGTTCCCATTGCTGGGACACAGGCCTCCTCTCGTGAGACGGAGTGGGCTGTAATCCACGACGCGGACCCAGTGCGGGTTGGTAGATGTCAGATATCTTCGAATTTTTGGTTCTAAGACATGCCGGTTGCCTCACGATGTTTTCCTTCACCGTTTTGAAAGCAGTGATGTTGAAATTATTTACAAAAAGTAAAGCGCCTAACCTGGGTTCTAATCCACGACCTACAACTCGTAAGTCGGGACCATTACCACTGCTCCAGTCATCAGGCACCAGCTGATTAGAACCACCTTTTGCTTTCAACTGGACGCTACTGCCATTCTGACATTAATTTTCTATGTCGACTTGTTCCATCGAAATACATTTTTAGAACTAAAAACCTGTAATAGTGACCCTTCACAAATCTAACCACACATATCTAACACATGTTTATTTAATGCACAAAATTCCAAACACGAGTGCAAATCTGAAATCCTCTTACTGGAATACTTCTCTCTCATTGATATACTGTAGCAATAGCCTCTGTGGACTTTGCATTATCACCGGCCATGTTCAAGACGATTTGAATTTCAATACACGCCGAACTGTCCCGGCGAGGCGCGTGGATCATGTAGCCAACATAATAATACTGGGAGTTAAGCATCATAATATTGGCATTAAGGTTTTGCATAGCAATTTGTGAGATGATTGTGTTTCTTGTAGTTCGATGATAGTTGTGATAGTTAACTTTGACAGATGGATAGTGTGAAATGTTATATTGATAAGTTAAACTTTTCAAAAGTTTGTTTATGTGAAACGTAATTTATCAAAGAAGATTTTTTTATGAACTAGCTGCCCGAATCCGCTTCGCACGGGTAGCACTAAGTACTAATATACGGCGTACCTAGCTACGCTACCCTAGGTACCTACCTACCTACATACCTACTTACATTCCTACCTACGCCTACCTAGCTGACCCGACAGACGCACTTTGTTTGTTTTGGTTTTAGAACAGTTTGTATTGGAAAAAGAAAAGTGGGGTTTTTATGTTTTTCCGGGCAATTTTTCCTATTTTTCTCTTTATAAGAACAATGCTATATAAATTAATTCCTTGTACACTTGTAATATAAATTAATTCCTTGTACACGATATGATAAGTTTCCGACAGGAAAAAGAACGATTTGGTTTCCCACAAATTGACAACAGCTAATTGTCAAATTCACCTTCGCATGTTCCGGATAAGAGTTCCTAAGAACTCTCACGTCAGCTTACCACGCATAAAAATAAACATCATATAAAAATATCTTCTTTTAAAACCTTAGCTCGTGACATCGCGGGCCGACGCGTATCGTCTCAGTATATAATACACAGTTGTCCGGTCGCCGATCTTAAACAATAAATCTATTGGCGTCCGAAAGGGGCTTAGCCGGTCCCCTTGGCTTCTCTTTGAAAATTCCCTGTTCGTATCTTTTCGCTCGAATGGCGACTTTATCTTCGGGACTGTATTGGCTTCGATGGAAAATGTATGGTGTGGAATTAAGACCGTCTCTTGTTTGGTACGTATTTACTTTTTTTGGATTCTCTGGTTGTTGTTATGGTTGGTTATATTTTTTTATTTTTATGAGAGCTTTGAGTTTGGTGGAATGTTGTAAAGGAATGGTCCGTTTATTTCATAATTTAACTCTGTAGGCATTCATTTATTAGTTGGAAAATAAATCCCGTATTTGGAAATAACATAACACATAACCTGTGTAGTGTGTATTTTGCAAATGTATAATTTTGTTAAATTATTACATAACATTGTGCATTGCCCTCGGCATTGCAACTATCCGGTCAACACATTATTGGTGATGTTAAAAATCATGATAGATAGGCACTGTCAGTACGAGTATGTACATGCATTAAACAGTAAGTTAAACAGAAACTTACAAGAATCTGATGAAACAGCGTAAGAGCATTCTGAAACCAAACTGCCAACTATCTCACAATAAACGCCAAAAAAATACACTATGATACAGAAAAACGCGAGTAAAAACAAAAAAACGGGAAAAAAATCCCTCACGATCGACCAATTGCGAATTTTAAAAGGGAATTGCTCCAATTTCGTTCTGCTATGGAAGAGTGCGCAAACTTATTAGCAAGCGACCGTTGGGTTATCGACGATCTTCCTTTACTTTTTTCAGGTGATCGGACGCTACGAGATTGATTGGACGATCCCGATTGGACGCTGCCCTCGTGACTCATTTTAGACGTCACCAACTGAATTCTACGATGTTTTTTAACGATTGCCGATTGCGTTTTTAATGAATGAAGAATTTTGTTATGTGGATGTGGAATTGAGGATTTTTCTTTAAAGTGGTTCTTGTTTGCATAGGTTGAAACGCACTGCGTAACAACGACAGGCCAACACCTACACAGCTGTCAAGGTGCGCACGAATGTGAACGCTATTCCCTCTGAAATTCCTAAGCCTGAGCGGTACGCTACAGGTGACCAGAACCATTTTAAACAGTATTTTTTTTATGTTATGAAAATCAAAAATGATTCCTCCTCAAGTTTAACAGCCAGTTGCACAAACGAACTTTAAGTTTTAAAGCTGTCATTAAATATAAATTTTCCATTAACTTGTTGCAGAAAGCAACATTAGACTAGATTTTAATGGTTCTTTGAGGAAATTAATGAAATCATGAGCGTTAATGATCTACTGTTGATGACTTCATCATCATAATCAGCCTATTAATGTTCCCATTGCTAGGATACAGGCCTCCTCTCTGTGAGAAGGAGTGGGCCGTAATCCGCCACGCGGGCCCAGTGCGGGTTGGTAGATGTCACAAGTCTTCGAATTTTTTGTTCTAAGACATGCCGGTTTCCTCACGTTGTTGATGACTTATTGGGGCATAAATGTTTGTCTTTGTGCAACTGCACACAAATATGAATTGCATAATCTTAAGCAATCCTATATTCATAACGTCCCTAATTTTACCTTTGATTTATTTATCCAGTTACATACAAGACATGTGTGTGTAAATGATAATCGGATTTATGCGACGTTCGTTACGTAAAAATGTTAAGCCACAAACGTGCACACGTCTCCGCCAACAACATTAGAATAATTGATTAACTAAACGCAAAGAGAAATAATCGCGATTCAGCGTTTTATCAACTAAGGATTGTTGGACGGGAGCGACTGAGCTTGGCGGGTTCTCACGACATAAAGTTACAACAAGTTGGAAAAGAATTGTGATTGTTTTTTGCAAAAATATGATTGAATTTAAGAATAAACAATAATATATTGCAATAATTTATTGTTGTTATTGTAATAAAAAGTCTAATTTATTATAATCCTAACTTATAAATGCGAAAGTGAGTTAGTCTGTTTGTTACGCTTTCACGCTAAAACGGTTGAACAGATTTGGATGAAATTTGGCACATGGGTAACTCATGACCTGGATTAGGACAAAGGATACTTTTCCCATGGGATCGAGACTTATGTGAGTGTAACCGCGGGATGCAGCTAGTTTTTTTTTTTTTATAATTTTCTAATTGAATAGGATTTTTGGAGACTTGTACTCTTTAAAAGATTTTGCTAACAGTATGACCAAACCATACCGTTCATTCTTTCACTATAACAATGACGTCAAGTGACAAAACACTCAAGATAAATCTAAACCATACAACCAGCCTAAATCTCTTCCGTGCCAGGAAAAATGATTTATAAAAGCTCGCTCCGCTATACACGTCCCTTTCTCTCCTCCCCATATTGCATACATCTATCCTTGTCTATACTAGTCCAATTTCACAGTCGGCTGGTTGCTTCCGTGGGACCTCGGTAGTAATGCCTCTATTGATTAAGAAACGTGAATATTCATTCAATTATATGGTAGCGCGGCTCCCAGATGAAACCTCGTGGGCTATGGTTTTAAAGGGTATTTACCTACTTTATTCTGAAGGAAAATATTTGAGCTGTTCTATTGACATTGTCGGTCCTCACTTAGTGGTTTGTTTTTGTAAGGATTAGATGGTTGCTGGAGCTCATCTGGATAAAAGGTAGGTTCATAAAAAGTTAGATTTTTTGACTCCTTAATTACAATAAAATGCAGACAACTGAGAGAAATCGATGTATTTAAACGGGCTTGTTCCCGCATGGAGCAGTGGTGGCCCAGTGGTAACGGCCCCGACTTACGAGTTGTAGGTCGTGGGTTCAAACCCAGGCAGGCGCTTTACTTTGTGTAAATAATTTCATCACCACTGCTCTCAAAACGGTGAAGGAAAACATCGTGAGGAAACCGACATGTCTTAGAACCAAACATCCGAAGACATGTGACATCTACCAACCCGCACTGGGCCCGCGTGGTAGATTACAGCCCACTCCCTCTCACAGAGAGGCGGCCTGTGTCCCAGCAGTGGGAACATTAATAGGCTGATTATGTATTATATATTCCCGCATGTAAACACCCATTGCAATTTGTCTGTCTAAGGAAATATAATGCATAAGCATTATCAGCCTATATTTGTTCCCACTGCTGGGACACAGGCCTCCTCTCTGCGAAAGGGAATGGGCTTTAATCCACCACGCAAGCCCAGTGCGGGTTGGCAGATGTCACATGTCTTCTAATTTTTGGTACTAGGACATGCCGGTTTCCTCACGATGTTTTTCTTCACCGTTTTGAGAGAAATATAATGAATTATGCAGAATTAAAAAAATAACATAAATAAATAACATCACGCCTTGTTTCCCCGAAGGGTTGGGCAGAGGTGTATCTGTAGCATGTACACATTGTACATCCACATTTCGCCAGTTATGTTTAAGTCTCATGTAATAGGGGGTGAGCCTATTGCCATCAACCAGGCACAAATCCAAACTCCGGGCTGCTACTGAGAAATTCCAGATAGAAAAACCCAATAACACTTTGCCCGACCCGGGAATCGAACCCAGAACCTCATGCTCAGCAATAGCGCTTGCCACCACTAGACCAAAGAGGTAGACCCTTGAAGAATTAATAAATAAAAATCCTGGCAAATGATTTATCAATTCAGTCTTTAAGTCCGCAATGCAACAGCAACGTTTTTAAGCAGCAAACCTTGTTGTTGCAAGCCTGTTCGTGTCTTTTTCTCACTGCAGTAAGTTGGAATCCAGACAGTCTTTACACAGAGTCATATATTCCCAAAACAAATCCCTCCAATACTTGAACGACAAATACGTCTTCATTATTCATTTCCCCAATACGCGGTACGTAAGCAAACAAAAATATTCATCGAGGATGTGGAAAAAGATTTCTTTCGTCGCAATATGTAGGGAGGCGGCGGTAGAAGCGAAGGTTTCCGCACAATCTATCGTCGGTATAATGGAGCTGTTAAAGACAATATGCTAGGAAACATATTGGATGCAGCCCGACGAATGTGTAAGCGAGCGAGCGGAGACGACCTGAGAAGACTGAGGCACACTGGGTGGAAGGAACTGAAAGAAAGAAGATTAAATTCACGAGTACCTATTTGTAAAGTATTTGACAACCTGCTTGGGTTTCACACCGCAGTAGTTCATTTTTTATGATTTTTTTCTAAATTCAACTGTTTCGCGTCATGTTCCGCTACGCGTAATTCGAGTAGCGGAACTCGAGTAGCGGAACATGACGCGAGCCAGTTGAATTGAAATACTGCGGTTTCGCTGCTACGGTTTCGCGGCGGAGGTGTGCTACTGTGGTAATAGTGTTGCGGTACAAACAATTAGATTACAATTGGGATAATCTTATGAACGTTGATAAAAGCTGTCTGAATAGCAATATTATTGACTCATGCATCGAATTATTAGAGACTTCGAAAATATTGGAAAAGAGCTAGCTCTTCGTAAAAGCGAACCAAAACTGCTGATCGAATGCCCTGGGTTTAGTGCTACGGATCACATGTGATAGCGTGTCTTTAAGTACATGTGATAGAGCAGGGTGCTACAATAAATTATTTAAAAGACACACCTAGTTACAAAATTAAATTATTAATCAAACTGTGACATCTACCAACCTGCACTGGGCCCGCGAGGTACGGCCCTCGCCACAGATTTAGAGTAGGCTAGATAGGTACCACAAGCCGTCCGACCAAGCGTGTCTGCCTTCAGTTTGTGTTCGATCGCGCCAGTGGCGAGTTGTGTCGTCGAGGATATAAAAATGCCAAATAAACTTTAATTACGCTTAGCGATTGACACGATTCTGTTTACGTTGAGAACATCACTAAAAGGCCGGGGTGACGTCATCGTAGGTATAAAAAGATGACACGCTCGGTTTTCATAATATCGAATGAACATGCGGTATCTAGCCTTAAACTCAAACTCAAAGCAATTATTTCAATTAAACCATGCCATGCCATGCATTGCCATGCATGTTGTGTCGGCTTACAGTACGACACAACTTAGATGTAGCATCGGCAAAATTCGTAAAACCGATCTCTATCCAAACTGAGTGCGCCTTCAAAATCACCAATCTTTATTACTGCTTAAGGTGAAAATGATCTTTCGAAAAAGCAATAACTTGTAAAGTCTTATAGCCAAATACATTCGTAAAATTGAAATGAATGAATGAAAATTTTCAAATCTATGCTACATCTAAGTTGTGTCGTACTGTACTGAATTGTCAAGGAGTCAGTCAGTCAGAAATATGAAGCTAGTAGCCTACTCTAAATCTGTGGCCCTCTCCCTCTCACCAAGAGGAGGCCTCTGTCCCAGCTATGGGAACATTATAGGCTGGTTATACTATGCTAATGAAATTAGAGATTGTTACAACGCCATTGAAAATAAGTCATATGTGTTTTTTGGGAAAAAAATATTTTAAAATACCGTTGCAACCAGTGTGCCTCAAAGTTTAGCTGGCGATAAATCCATAGCTACATCTGGGCAGGCGCTCGGTTCAATTTTATTACTATTCTCTCTGCCGACGACTTATTCGATTCACCCGTCAAAGCGGCCCGTCCTACGGGAACCTCGGTTACATTATCTCTTCGCTTTAGATTCTCACCAGCTTATCTACGCCTCACTCTTTGAGAAGCAGATTCTGCATAGACTAACCTAGATTGATAATCCAATTTTTTTGGTGAAATTCTTTTAGCATGTGATATTTAAAGATTTTTAGAAGTGAACACTTCTTTAGCGGGGTTGTGCACTTTTTTGGGATGGGCAAAAAATATTAAACTCGCGTCAGGACGTGACCGTAAGATCCGTTGCCCAGCAACTGACAAAGTAAATATCAAAATAAATAGTGTTTGACATTACGTAAAGATTGCGAGGTAAGAAATTTTACCCATATACAAAACAAGCAGTCAAAACATACTTCATGAAAAGTGTTTAAATAAATTCTTTATTTTTGTTAGACTATATTTTGAAAATAAGTAAATAAATATACTACTGCTAATGAATATTGTATTTAACCACATAAATTATAGTATTTTGATACTGATAAATAAAGCAATTCGTGCGAAATTATTCCCTAACCATGCCAAAATTTCAAAAATGCACAACGTTAATGTTCAAGTTTTCACTTCTGCCGGCACTCCCGGAGTGCAACCCGTTGTGTTTTTTAACCGTTTATGTACCTGTTAAATAGACATGAGACGGAAGCAAAATAAATAAGTAAGTACAAAAGAACAAGCACAGGCAGTTTCATAGGAATCGCATCCAGCTTATCAGCTGCGATCATCATACGCTCATTATTACTCATTATTTATTGTTTGTCGTAAAAGTCAAATGACATAAAAAGCAAATTAATTATTTTATGATCCCATAAAATGCATTTTTTAATTAGGTTAGAGTTTTTAGTGCAGTTATATCTTACTAAATGTGCGCAGTTTTTTTCGTATTTTCTTAAATGCAACCGAATCTATCATGTACCAGTGCAATTATTTTAAAATTTTAATACTTACCCTTTTATTATCATGGGCTTATAGTGAAATACAATTTAATAGTTTACGTGAAAAGCTAGTTATGGTAATTTCACTTATATTATCTTGTTTTTAATCTGATAATAACATTACATCTTATGATTATGACCAAATGTCCTATCTGACAGCAATATATTAAATTATATTCCTATGCATGTCAACATCTATTAAACTAAAAAATCAGTACTTCTCTTGTACAATATTTAACATTGCAATATTTTTTTCTTTCCCTTAAAGTTTAAACTTTATTTTTTTTATATTATTTGCTGTTATAGCGATCATAGTAGTACTCACTCTGAGGAAAATACGGTTTATACCTATTATGGCTCAAAAATTTCAGCCCTGTGGCAAACGGACAGACGGACTGACGGATGGACAGCGGAGCCTTAGTAATAAGGTCCCGTTGGCCCCTCTTTGGGTACGGAATCCTAAAAAGTATGTTGTTTTAGACCCTGGTAAAGGCGACACCGAATCAAAACGTAGTAGCTTCGGAGTATCTGGTGCGCCTGTCACTTTGCAAGCTAGCGTATAAAGCCACGGGAGATGCCAAACGAGAGCTGATGTTACTTCTAGGATACAGAGATGACGTCGTTGTAAGTACACTACCAGTTCAATCAATATGGCTATCCTTTTCCTAACTACGTTGGGATCAGCTGCCACGATAACCGGATGCAGCTGAATACCAGTATATTACATGTAATGACTGCCTACCTGACCTCCATAACCCAGTGACTTTGTTGGTTGTCAGACTTTCAAGCTTCTGA
Source organism: Conistra vaccinii (assembly GCA_948150665.1). Classification (NCBI taxonomy): domain Eukaryota; kingdom Metazoa; phylum Arthropoda; class Insecta; order Lepidoptera; family Noctuidae; genus Conistra; species Conistra vaccinii. The sequence continues at coordinate 5,899,955 of OX411324.1, forward strand.
CTACCCGCAACGACTGTCAAAGATGTAGAAATTACCACCGGGACCAACAGCTTTCCGAGGCACGCAGGGGTCTCAATATGTAATGGGTAGTATTTAAACGCAAATCAAAAAATATCCTTTTTCTATGCCATAAGATTCCGAATTCCCATCAAAATTACTGATTGCACAGCAAAATATTCAACTCAAAATATCACTAAACACACTACAATTTATTTTCGCAGCGTACAGCGATTTTTCCTAAAGCAAAAGCTTTTTCATCAATGCACAGCATAATCTTAATGCACATTATACATGTTAACTCTTTTTCTTTTAAATATAGCTTCTATTGCACGACTCGTAATGCGAAGCATTAGAGTGTGCTCTACGATCGAAAAATTATTTTTGCCCCATTTCTGTAACTGTTTTTATTGTTACACTCCTGCTAGTACACAGAACCTACTTAATTTATATACCATTGTATAGATGATTAAATGGAGATTAATACTGTACTTTTTAACGATTGATTTAATGCAGCAGAAATGGAAAAAGCATAAAAATAGTTGAAAAAAAATTCCTGTCCGTCAATTTATGAACCCTGAAAACATTGTAGCTTGCGATAAAATCAATTAATTGAGTCAATTTTTTTTTTATACATTCGTTTCAGCCGTAGAAGGAACCCTATTGAAAATGGCTCTTTTATTCTAAGTAGTTTAATTATAATTAATAAAATACTAACTCAAACATAATATCTTTAAGTAAATATTTCCAACCTTTGATTCGATGTCCGCAAGTTGCCTAGCAACCGCCAAGTAAATATCTTTGTCAGTCGTTGACATTACGACTTCATGAAAAGTGATAAATTGTTCATTTTTAAACTAAGTTTTGAATTTCTTTTTCGTTTATGAATGAGTGATAAGTATGAGGCGTGCACTTTTGGATTTTCCAAACTATTTTTATATTATGTGCAGCAGTTTTTCTAAATAAAACAGCATTTTATTAGTCACAGTCGTTTTATTATTTATTAATTACCACATAATGAGATCAGCTAAAAAAATATAAAATTAGATACAAAATTGTAATTTATTTAATTATTAAAGCGGGTCTTGCTTTCGCGGGGCGTCCACGCTTCCTTTTTTGCCCAATAGGCACATTTTTAGCTTCTGCAGGTGGCGCCACGTACTTGAGTCGGATCGCAAGTCCGATGATATGCTTGCACATATAGTTCTTAAAAAAAATGGGGCAGGTGCATTTTCCGTTGACCCAGGCGGTTTGTTGGGTGGGCAAAGCAACTCTCCAATATGCGAAAGCGTTTTTTTTGTAACCATCAAAAGTGTCCCAATCTTGAGTAAATGTCATGTCACTTGCTGTTGAGCTTCCAACTATATAAGTATTTAGCCGCCAACCTTTTATTCAGTTAATTTGTTCTGCTTTTAGAAATAATGCAATGTAAAAGGATTTTTTTGTTATAATAATCATTAAATTTGCCGAGCATGGCTTCTTGAAAATTAAGACAAATATGATGAACAGGTTTTGTTGTACTTACTGGTTAATATGCGACTGGGATAGTTATTTTGCTATGAAATATGGAAAATTTGCTGTGCAGTCAGTATTTATGCTATGTACAAAAAATATATAAATAAAATATATAAATTTAACTGTATTGCATTATGAGGAAAAAAGTAATGTTATATTGATGTATAATTGCGAATTATCTGCAGTTTGAGTTTTGTTAAACATTTAGTTTATTTGTAGTGAAGTAAGTTATTAGATGTAAATAAGAATATAAATGATGAGTATGTATTGATAGGCGATTATTTATTTGATATGCAATTTATAATATCCCATTTGTGTTGGATGGTCACCCATCCACCAACCGACGACGGCGGCAAGCGTAGCTTAACCTTTGACCCACCTGTGTGGCTGTTATTATTTACCCACAAGCCGAAGTAATTTACTAGTTGTTTCCTAATTCTGTTATCCTTCTCATTGTATTTGAGGTCGACACAAACACTGCCGGGGTTGCGGGAAGTCCTAAGGGGAGACCGTGGCCCCTGGCAACGTACAGGCAACTGAAAGAACACGGGTGGGTTTTAGTCAGTAAGAGTCTGACACGCCCTTCCGCTCCGCCCAGAGCGGGAGAAGTTATTTGAGGATTTCCCACCCAAAAAAAAAACATAAGTCGACACAGACAGCATGTCTTTTTCTTCTATGAATATCGTATTAGACGTCATTTTAGAAGTGGGGTAATTATTATCAATGATATTATTAGTAATAAAGGAGAAAGAGCAAGTTGGTCTACTTACTCAACACCGACCAGCCATAACATCAATGAAAAGGAAATTGTTTATAGGTACTACATTTCTTTGTACGACCACAAATGTGTAACTCATGGGGTTCTTTGTGTAAATGTCAAAAATAATAGTAGTGTAGGGTTTCCCCTCCCTTTTACATAAAACTTTACATCTACTGTATTAAAGTCCGATAGAGGATATAGAGGCAAGGTTCATATTCGAACCCATTCTCCATTAAAAAATCAAAAACCCAACTGCGTAAAAAGTGAACTTTAAAAAAAGATGGAATGAAATCGTATCAAATGTTTATTTGCCAAAAATAAACATCAAATCGTATCAAATGTTTGTATTTCTGATATATAAAAAAAATATAATATAAAGAAAAGTATCATTGTATTCTGCCTGCAAGCAAGCGTGCAATTTTTTTATTATATTTACGTACATTCTTATTGTATTACTATTATTATTATATGTATACTATTACCATGCATTTATTCACTATTTTATTTATATTGTCAATATTCTTATAATTACATGTACTAATTTTCAATTTTATGTTCCATAAATTCCTTAGAACTATAAAAATAGCGCTTTCTGTCAATTTTGTCTTGAACACGTTGCCCTGTAATAATTTTAAATCGTTTGGTAAGTTATTATAAATTAAAACACACATTTATTAAACACATTTTTCTTATAGATATCCTTAGGAAACAAGATGACCTAGATTTCTGTCTCCAATCTCACTTAATACTATAAACAATCTCATGCAGTCGAGGACAATAGGTCTTTATTGATAAGAAGTTGCCTCCGACTGCATGAGATTGTTATAGCACGACTCATAATGCGAAGCATTAGAGTGTGCTCTACGATCGAAAAATATTTTTTGCCCCATTTCTGTAACTGTTTTTATTGTGAACCTACTTAATTTATATACCATTGTATTTATGATTAAATGGAGATTAATACTTTACTTTTTACCAATTGATTTAATGCAGCAGAAATGAAAAAAACATCAAAATAGTTGAAAAAAAAATCCTGTCCGTCAATTTATGAAACTTGAAAACATTGTAGCTTGCGATAAAATCAATTAATTGAGTCAATGTTTTTTAATACATTGGTTTCGACCATAGAAGGAACTCTTTTGAAAATGGCTCTTTTATTCAAAGTAGTTTAATTATAATTAATAAAATACTAACTAAAATATAATATCTTTATCTAAATATTTCCAACCTTGACTTAACGTGTTGCCTAGCAACCCACAACGTAAATATCTAAATAAATAGTCTTTGACATTACGTAAGGATTGCGAGGTTAGACATTTGATGGGTAAAACAGCAGTCAAAACATACTTCATGAAAAGTGATAAATTGTTAATTTTTGTTAGAAACTATGTTTTGAATTTCTTTTTCGTTTATGAATGAGTATTATGAGGCGTGCACTTTTAGAATTTCCTAACAATTTTTAATATGCTCAGTGACACTCGCTCAATAAAGACGAATCTAACGACATATCATTCATCAAAATCGGTTCAACCCTTTTGTAGTTACGAGGGAACATAGGGGGCGGACATACATACACACAGACCAATAATGCGTAGATAAGTTTATTTACGTCTTTTTACTTATATATCATTGGTGGGTACTACTGTTCTAGCCATATCATCTATCACACAATCTGTTTTCTTAATTTTTTAATGATAATTACGTCACTGCTGTGATGTCAGTGATGTCATCACTTAGATTTCGAAAATTCGATAAGATAAGAAATGACTTACCTTACCTACTTATTTTTATACCTCTGAACCCAGATTGATGGATTGGTGGTAGATGGTTGGTTGGTGAATTGGTGGTCGTTAGTTGTTGGATTGTTGAACAAAAATGGTTGTTCGATACCTTTCATAATATCTACACTCCACAATATAATAAGAAGTGACAATAGCTCAAGAAAAGGATATGGCTGGCTGGCTGTATGGCTGACTCTCGAGATATCGTGAATTCGATATCCATCCATTGCACAGTTGATGTGGTCCGTACTACGTAGTACGTAGCTCGTCGTAGTATCCAGTAATAGAGTAATCAAGGTTTGAGATATCTATTCACTTAGATGAGAAATATTAAACTTAAAATATTTTGAATGACGCACAGTAACAGGTTTGAAAAAAAAACATTATGAAAGAAATATTCAAAAAGTGTAGGGTAGGTGTTCCTATAATGGCAGCCAAAGCGTAAACACACATGAGCACGCGCAGCAAAGATGGGAATGCAAAGTAATTCTAAAAAGAAAAAGACTGTCTTTGGTCTAAACAGGAGCATTGACATGTAATAACACTATTATAACTAACTACATACTTTGTTTTTCAGCTAAGTAAGTGCCACAAAAATATCGAATCATACATAAATTTAATGAAAATGAAGGACCTGACAGTTACCAACAGAATATACTTGAATTACACAAACGATATAGACCCAAAGTTTTATCAAAATTCCTCTGAAAATGATGGAGTACAAGTAGAAAAAGTTGGTTTCTTTTATCCTAAAGCAAGTATTGCACACATCAATAATTTGGTGAGTATGACACCATAGCCAGTAGTGACCCCCAGCGAAACCGCAATAGTTCAATTCAACTGGCTCGCGTCATGTTCCGCTACTCGAGTTCTGGTATTCGAATTTCTTCCGATAACTTGTATGTGTGGTGCAAACTGTTAGTATAAGTTGGTATTTTAATAAATAAATAAATAAATAATTTCTCGTAGCGGAACATAACGCAAGCCAGTTGAATTGAACTACTGCGGTTTCGCGGCGGAGGTGTGCTTCCGGCGTGAATTAAATGCGTGGTTTAACCAGACTCGTTAAATCGAATGATCCCCAAGAATTGCACTAGCCCCTGAAGCCTCATATTTCATGGGGCTTCAGAGGCCATTGCATATCAAGGAGTCGATCGGGTGGCGAGATCACATAAATAATTTGGTGAGTAATATGTAATTATTCTGTTCTTCGTTAAACACACGTAAGTTATAATTGTGCATTGCTACACCAAAACTAATAAAACAGTCCATACAAAAACTTTACCAGAGCACAGATATAAACAACTGTTCCGTACATTTGTTCGTGTTAGTATTACACAAACAAATGTACGATACATGCATACATGTGTGTATGTGTGTATTGTACAATTTTCTTTTCTTTTCTTTTTTCTTTCTTTATTGAACTTATAATTGAAGGGCTGTTATTTTAGACGTTGGTCCCAAATTATTAGTCCTACTTCTACTAATATTATAAACGCGAAATTTTGTGAGCATGGATGGATGAATGGGTTTTTGTTACTCTTTCACGCAAAAATAACTGAGCGGATTTGAATGAAATTTGGCACACAGATAGTTTATAATCTGGATTAATACATAGGATATTGTTCATCCCGATATTCCTACGGGATCGAGACTTACGGGGTAGAAACCACGGGAGTGGGACGCTGCTGCACTAGATGTTCATATTCATGGGTTATGCATGTGCATCTGAGCATGTGGACCTGGGTTCGATTCCTGGGTCGGGCAAAGTGTTATTGGTCGGTTGATGGCAATAGGCTCGCCCCCGATTACATGGGAGTTAAACATAAATGGCGAAGTGAGGGTGCACTATAGGAGCACTTCTGGCAATTTCTTCGGGAAATACAAGCGTGACGATATGTGAATGTGTCTCATGACAGTTAAAATCCATAATAATACAACCTATGAATTTTACAGCTTAGTGCTATGACGTTTAAAAGAATAACAGACATAGTGGACAGTAATGACATCAACAAAAATACAAAAATGATTATTTTGTCTGGCGCACACTTTAAAGTAAGTGCTCATTTTAATATTTTATTAATTGAGTGTGGAGTTACAGCGCGTCATGGTGATTATTCTCTCTCATCAATACATAGCTGTGTTTAACTAAACATACATCATCATCTTCTTCTTCATCTTTAATAATCACGTCACCAGTACCCTAAAATTGCGTAAGTGCTCGATCACGTTGAACTCGCCGGCGCGGTGGCGGGCGCGGTCACGAAATCGCGGTCGCGGTCGCGGTCGCGGCCAGTTCCTCTGTGGTTGAGGATTCCGGATGAAGTTCGCTTCCACCATCGGCCTGATCATCACTTACCATCAGGTGAGATGCAGGCCAAGAGCTTCCCCGTAGAAGGAAAAAAATAAAAAATATCAAACACATAGAATAAATAATATGCAAGTGTTCACGTACAAACGCAGGTGCGGTGTAAGAAGCCGCTCTCGCGCCCGCGCCCGCCACCGCGCCCGCGAGTTCAACGTGATCGAGCACTTTTACACGATCAATCAGAATCTGAATCGTTTTGAAACTGATTGCTAAACCATTGCTGTACAAGTTCGAAAAAAAACTCTGCTCAACAACGTAAATAACGCAATGAATGTTGTTGAACTGTCAAAATGAAACAGATTCGTCGTAATCGTTTACGAAAATATGTTATGTAATTTTCGGTCAGTTTCATAGTGATTATGTTATGTAGTTCTCCTTATTTTCGATAACGACAACCCTTTGAAACTATGATATGGAGTCATTTCCTAGCGTGTGCCCTAAATTAAAATTCGAATTTAGTTATTTGTAACCGGGTATTTAAACCAGGCGAACTGGCCAGTTTAGTTGATTATTTAAAGTTAGTAGTCGAAGTCGTGTTATTGATAATGATTATTTTATATTGTCAAAAATACGTCACTTTTTCGTGACGTAATAAAGCATCGTTTAAATTACGTCACTTTTAATATATGCCAGTTTTCTTATTACTTCGTAGGGTACATGGGATAATCCATTTGATTATAAACTGACGAAGTTGACGAGATTCACTCATATTGATGGGAGAACCTCAAGAATACCAATGATGACTAAAACGGACGAATTCCTGCACAAGATGGAGGGAAATTATGAGGTAAATGAACGCAGATAGTTCGTGATAATCCTTTTTGATTCTATCGTCCTAATGCCTGAGCAGTACCCTAATTACGTAATAAACGATCAATCAGAATTTGAATCGTTTTGAAACAGATTGCTAATCCATGGTATCACAAGTTCGAAAATAAAAACTGCTTGACAACGTAAATAACGCAATGAATGTTGTTGAACTGTCAAAAAGAAACAGATTAGTCGGAATCGTTTACGAAAATGTGTTGCGTAATTAGATAGCTGACGACGCGATTTCATCCCCTGTGGCACACCATACACTGAAACAAGTACAAGCAAGCAAGTAACAAGCAAGTAGCAAGTATTGTTGCAAGTAATTTTATTGCTTCATTTTGATTGAATGTCACAGGCAAGAAACTTACATCGTGTAAGTAAATAGGGCTCTTAATCAGAACCATATGCAGGACGAATTATAACCATGGATTTTTTACACTTCTTTAAAATAGCGTACTTCATTCGCTAATCTGTTTAGTTATGTGAAGTCTACAACAAACGGATAATATTATTACTTATAATGAACTACGTCTATGGCGTTATTTTTTGTATGTTCCATCATGTATAATTTAATTACTCTATCCTTTTCTAGCCTGCCTTTTCCCTAGATTTCCAAATTATACAATATGTAAATAAAAACCCTGTCAGATCCCAAAGGGCCTCATAGGTACTGCAATAACATTACGTAATAGTAATAAAACATCTAATTAGTATTGAAAAAAACTTATTTCTATTTAAAAATCACAGTTTCAGTATCTAAATTATATTCATTAAAATGAGCTATTTTCAACAAGGGTATATGTTATGACTTGTCGACACCCGCTAAACGACGGCCGTCCACGCCCCATATATAACCATAACCCGGTAAAATTTACCTTTAAAAATGATACGATTTTTTTTTTTTCGTTTTCCGAAAATTACTCTCGGTATGATACGTAACAACACCCTCACGGATCCGCCAGAGTTTTTTTTTCATGTTGTATGTACAATTTATCGTTACTGATTTTATTTTACAGGTTGTATCAGTCAGGTTCGATAATGCTAGGTCATCATTGACATTTGTTGTACCAAAGGCCCCGAAATACTTGGCAAGTGTGCTTGAGAAAATTTCTAACGAAAAAGGATTCGTTGGCAGGCTTACTAAAGGATCAGTAATGAAATTAATGAAAATAACAATCCCAAGATTTAAAATTAAAACTTTCGTAGATTGGACCGGATTTCTTCAAGGGGTAATTTATTATTATTGTTAACTATACTCAATTTAAAATAAGATTAGACATTTAAACAGTCCTTTTTTACAGTCCGTTCAACCGATTCTGACTTCTATACCGTAGGCATAAGGATGGTATTAAAAGTGGTTACAATACCAACTGATTACTGCAGCCGCCATTTGTCATGCCACCAACGCAATAGAAGTCAAATATGAGAATAGAAAATATACATATTTTGTATTCTCATATTTATTTTTTATTTTATATATGATTGCATATTTTGTATTCTCATATTAGTCCGTGTGGTCCAGTATATTGAACAGTCAAGTGGTAGATAAAATGACTGAAATGAAGGATATGGAAGGAAAGTCTGTGAATGAATATTGGAAAGAGATGGCGGATTGTATAAGGAGAGTAGCTAAAGATGTGTTTGGAGAATCGAAAGGGAAAGGTATAATAGAAAAGGATACATGGTGGTGGAATGAGGACATGCAAAAGATGCTTAATGAAAATAAAATTGCATTTAAAGAATGACAGGGTGTAGAAAACGGGAATTATAGTTCGAAAGATGATAAGAAGAAGATTTATATAAAGAATGGAAGAGAAAGGCAAAAAAGCGGCAGCAGTTTCGAGGTCTAAGGCGCAGAAGAAGTTGTATCATCTGATGATCAGATGAAATGTAAAGATGACGCCGGTAAGGTTTTGTGCAAAGATGACGAAATAAAAGGACGATGGAAAATTTATTTTGAAAAGCTAATGAACGAAGAGAATAAATGGTACATGTAAATATTGGTTTGGTCAGGGAAATTAGCATGGATGAAGTAAGAAAGGCAGTTCAAAGTATTCAAAATGGTAAGGCTATGGGCCCAGATGTATATACCAGTAGAAGTATTTAAAAGTATAAGTGTTTAAAAGAAGATGGATGTATGTGGCTGACTTTATTATTTAATAAGTTGTTGCATGAAGGGGGGATCCCACAAGAATGGTGCAATAGTTCGCTAATGCCCATATTCAAGAATAAAGGTGATGTACAGGACTGCAACAACTATCGAGGGATAAAGCTCATGTCACATAGTCTGAAGGTATGGGAGAAAGTAATAGAGATAAGACTGAGAGAGGAGAGTGAGATTACCCCAAACCAGTTTGGGTTTATGCCAGGTCGAGGAACAACGGACGCCACCTTTGCACTCCGCCAAGTGTGTGAGAAGTACAGACGTGCACACAAGAACTTGCACATGGTGTTCATTCATCTGAAGAACGCGTATGATAGGGTACCTGGGATGTGTTGTGGTGGGCCTTGAAAGAGAAAGGTTTGCCCGGGAAGTATGTAGAGTTAATTCGTGCTATGTACAGCCAATCTCGTACGTATGTCCGGTCGGCTGCTGGTAATACCGACGAGTTCAGTGTGGCTGTAGGCTTGCACCAAGACTTACCTCTTCTTGTTGATTATGGATGCTCTGACGTTGGACATACAGGAAGAGGCACCCTGGTGCATGCTGTTTGCCGATGACATTGTTCTTGTCGGTGAGGATGAACCTGAGATCCAGAGCAGATTGGAGAAATGGCAGCAGAAGCTGGAGAGTGTTGGCTTGAAAATCAGCAGAACCAAAACTTCTGCGTTCTGCGATTTCGGCGGTCTCTCTAGTTCTGGAGCCATAGCGCTTGATGGCACGTTTCTCCCAGTCTGCTCCAACTTTCGGTATCTCGGTTCACTCTTGCAAAGCGATGGGGAAGTAGATCGGGCGGTTAAGCACAGAATTAACACTGGAAGGATGAAATGGCAGCAGGTCACGAGAACAATCTGCGACTCCCGAATTCCCCTTAAACTTAAGGGGACGATTTATAAAAAGGGTTAGACCTGCTGTCTTATATGGATCAGAATGTTGGGCCACAAAAGAGATGAATGAAAGGCAATTGCATGCAACTGAGATGAGAATACTAAGAGGGATTTGTGGTGTTACACGAATGGATAGAGTAAGAAATGAGTACATAAGAGGAAGTCTAGTGGCACCGGTGACTGAAAACTTGTGCGGAAATCGGTTGTCATGGTATGGGCATGTGATGCGGAGGAATAAGGAAAATGTCGTGAAGAAAGTTTTGAGTATGAATATCGATGGCTATACGTGTAGGGGAAGATCAAAGAAACGGTGGATGGACTGTGTGAAAGATGATATGGCTAGAAAGGGACTGATTACCGAGATGATGACTGAGAAGTATGGAAAAAAGTGACATGTTGCGCCGACCCCAAATAAATTGGGAGAAGGATGATTTTGTATTCTCATATTGTTGGGAAAAAACACATAACAGGTATCGGTTTTGTCCCACCGGCTCCATCTTTGTCTGCCGCAATTACGTCCTTGTATTTCATCCACACAGTCCCACTTGAGCTAGTCGGCCAAACGGTAAATATTTGAATTTGTCTAAAACCGAGTTTTTACATGCGTATTTACTGTATACTGATAGGTAATCTGGGGGCACAGCCGTACCCCCACCAAGTCGAGCAAATAATGATTTTTCTTACTTTCAGTTGGGGCTGTACTCAGTTTTCAATACCAATTCCTCGGATCTGGCAGGAATTTATAAAACAGAAAGTCATGTCAAAACCATTTCTTTAAGTAAAGTTAAACAAAAAGTGTTTATCGAAGTCAGTGAAATGGGTTCGACCAGAAATGATTTAGGAGGTAAAAATATTATAAAGTACTAATATTATGAAAAGGTTTGTTTGTATGAAAAGGTTTGCGTTTTTGGGGGACTGTCTTATATGTAATTTTGACGTTCGAAAAGTGCTGATTCTCAGCCTAGTTTGAATAAATGACTTTTGAATTTGTAAGTTTGTATGTAGGGGCATACAAACTTACAAACAAACATCTTCTTCATTATGTAATATCCAGAACTACCAGTCGAATTTGACAAAGTCAGAAAGAACGCTAAGCGAACACGGAAGTACTCGTAATAACGCGGATGGGCGATAGGATGCGAGAGATACGACGCGGCGCGGTGGTTTGGGAGCCGAAAATTCACGGAGACGAAGCCGCGGGCAGAATCTAGTATATCATACTGTAGTAGACTGCCTATCTGACATCTATACCCCAGTTACTCGATACCCTGCTAGACTGGTTGTCAGACTTTCAGGCTTCTGACTACCCGTAATGACTCTCAAAGATCTAAGAATGACAGAGGGATCAAAGGCTTAACGTGCTTTCCGAAGTACGGAGGGGTCTCGGTATGTTAAGATGGTCCCAATCACCCATCCAGGGACCAACCTCGGCAAGCGTAGCTTAACCTAATTGATCGACCGTGCGGCTTGTATTATTTAGCCACGATATGATAATAATATTTAAAAAATGTATGTCCACAGGTCCATTCTTGCATCATGATAAGCCAGATCAGATGCCTTACAACGTACCAGCATTAATTTTGGATAGACCTTTCTACTTCGAAGTCGCTTGGGATCTTGAATACGGTCGCTACGAATTGTTCTCTGGTGTTTATTATCGCCCTGAACCTGATCTTATGAATTTCTAGTTAATTGATAAGAGGTAACGAAAAACGATCTTTAGCTGATTTTAAATTATATCTCTCTCTATTTTTATTTGTTCCTGCTTTCCATTTAGTTGTAACAAGTTGTAAAAACTGATGATGCTCCAGTTAGTTTGGACATTTGTAGCCTATAGGGAAGTTGTGCACGCTTGCACAAAATTATTGTTCATGCAGGATTGTCATGCTTGCTATTACGTGTGTACCCTCCTTTAGTCACAGATTAATACATGGGACACTCCACAAAATCATTTAAATAAAAAGCTACTTGTCGTCCCTCCTATAGTATGTATGTGAAATACTACACACATCAAAAGTGTCTAGGGATCAAGCATTTTTATGCGGATTTCTTGAGATTGAGATGTGGCTTTTATGATTTTATAAATTTATATGGATCCTTTTTGGTGCATTTCATAATTTGAATCAGGAACTGTGAATCAAATTCGAGTAAAAGATGAAAATCAGCTGTCAATATTTTCCCTATAAAAACATACAACGCATTGAAGACATTATTAGTGCTACTGTTTCCCTACTACTGATTAAAACCAACGTTATTATGGAGCAGCGACGTCATTTAAGCAGGGAAGAAATGCTCAGAGCCGTGGGAATGATAGAAGCTGGTTCCCGGCAACGTACTGTGGCTTTAGCTCTGAATACAAGTCAGAGTGTTATCAGTCGACTTTGGACACGTTACCGAAGCACTGGTACCGTGGCTGAGCGCCATGGAGGACGGTATCGCTGCACCACACGGAGACAAGACCGATACATTCAAATCTTAGCTCGAAGAGCTCCAACAATAACCGCCATGATGTTAGCCGTGAGGCTTCATCACTCTTCAGGGAACTTAATTAGCGACCAAACAGTCAGAAACCGCTTGCATGAAGTGAACCTTCATTCCCGAAGACCGCTACGGGTACCACCTATAGCAATGCACAATCGTAGGATTCGATATCAATGGGCTCTTGAACACAGAAATTGGGCAGAAGAACAATGGCGTTTCGTGTGCTTTTCTGATGAGTCTCGTTTTGGTATGAGACCGGATACAAGACGTATACGACACTGGAGAACCCCTGGACGCCAACAGCGATTAAAATCCTGCCAGGAAGTCCATCCTTATAGTGGTGGAACCATCATGGTATGGGCGGGTATTTGGATCGGCGGAAGAACTGAGTTGATTTGGATTAGAGGCAACCTCAACGCTCAAATTTATGCTGAGACGATTGTATCAGACGTCATCGTTCCTCTACAAGTGCAAATCGGTCCCTTATTTCAGTTAATGCATGATAATGCACGACCGCACACCGCAAGAGTTGTAAGACAGACTCTCGCCGCAGCTAACATCAATGTCCTGCCCTGGCCTGCTCAGTCGCCAGACTTGAACCCGATTGAGCATGCATGGGATATGCTACAGAGAAGAGCTCTGCCGAATATGGAGGGTATCCAGTCGCAAGAAGACCTTTTTTTGTTGTTGCAACGAACATGGGCGGCCATTCCACAGCGTGATTTGGATGAACTCATTTTGAGTATGCCAAACCGATGTTCTTGTGTTGTTAGTGTTCGCGGTAGAAACACGGATTATTAATTGTTTAAGTTACCCAATAAAATTTTAAAGAAAACTGTTATTTCAGTCTTTTTTTCGAACTTTAATGTTAGTGGTTCAAATGTCAAAAATCCCTTTATTAGGAAAATGGCAAATTTCTTTATTAATGCAAAGGTGACTTGGTTTATCGTTACTGTGACAAACGAAAACACTTTATTTGATGAATCCTTAAAGAAAATTTTAATTAATATCAATCAGGAGAAAAGTTATTGCAAAAATATATGTTGATCCCTAGACACTTTTGATGTGTGTATATGCTTGCTTCACATAATGAACAGACGACATGAAGGTATCTTCATGTCGTCTGTTCAAATGTGTATTTATGTATATAAATACACATTTATCATGAGAGTGGAAAGATGAGTCGACCAGATTTATTCCACTCTTATTATTACATATATGCGTATACTTATAAGGTGAGGTCAAGCCTCTCTCGTGTGGCTGTGCCACTCACATGCATCTGCTGGTTTTACCAAGTGCCTTGCCATACTCTTGTTACCTCTTCGTGGTTGTATTCCCACGTACTTTAAAGAGGGATCTCATGACTGTTATTAGACTGCAGTTTACTTATGGCTACACACCTCTATTACCTAGCTGGGCATCGGTCGACTTGCTCCGGTCTAGACAGGGTATATCCCTGGTGACTCTGATCATGTTTGCATATTAGTCACTTAGCCGGACAGGGGGCCTATGGCCCCCCGGAGGCCTCCACCTTCCCCATAGCCTCGCCACGGTTGCTCCAGCTCAGTCGACCGTGCCAGTGTGTTTCCGGACCACACTACCAATATATGGGAGCTCCAGGCTTCCCTGTCCAATGTCCTTGACTACCAAGTGTGCTGTGCACTGCAAGATTGGACTACCACTAAAGGAAAGAATGTCATGCTACGACAGTCTACTCATCTTTCCACTTATCATGCACTTATAGGTCGACATAAGGATATTACAAAGTAAACACTCACCTGGGGTCTTCTTGGACCTCCTAGAAGCTCGTAGCTCCTACCATGTCTTGCAACAACCTTTCTACTCACTTCACAAACTTGCCTCAGTCGCAGTCATCATTTCCCGCCATGCCACTAGCACAGTACCAACATAAAGTTAGTCAAAGCTAAGAGTGGTGTTACCACAATATAAAATATAGATTGACATTACTGGTGTTGATACATACCGATTGTTATATGGCGAATCGCGCAATGCTGCGCGACACTACTCTTGCAACGGCACAATAAAGTGCAATTCAGGTCGCACAGCACTAATCACCTACAGTTACATTCACCTAGAAGTTGCCTCTATTTCTATTGCGTGACTCTTAGACTTCTGACTACGTTACACTCACTGAATTGGCCCAGCAAGACGGGCCCGCCGCGCACTTGTATCTTCATATCTAAACTGCGGAGTGTCTCATCTGTATTAATCTGTGCTTTAGTATAATTGCTGCAATTTGAAGCAAGCATTTTTTTTTATACAACCCCATCACGATTGGCCTACTAGTTTGTAATTAGGGGTCCATTTGCAGGACAACACGTGTACGACACGTGGCATGCTAGTTAGCAATGACTGTGTATTACGTTTCGTAATTTGAGAATAAAGTTTAAATAATTCAACAATGGCCTTTTTGTGTTACAAAGCAAATTACATCCATAATCCATCCATCCATAATCTTGCATTCGGGGTAGTTGCAAATCTACATGTCTTTGACGGAAACGAATCTATAAGCAAAACCACAGATTAGACAATAGTAATAGATCCTAGTACCTCTCTTAAGACGCAGATAATTATGCCAGTGGCCTTGAGTTGCAAAGCTTGCATGTTCTGTGCTGAGCTCACGCAACGCGTCATACGTCCAGCCAACAGTAGGACTCGCCCATCAAGGTCAACTGTCCCAAATTAGTCGCATTATTAATTTATTATACGTAAAACAAATAACATTCTAATAAAACACGTATACTAAAAGATACATAACTAAATTATCTTTAAAATTGTGAAGGGTTTAGAAAAATACGCTTGATAGTTTTTGCGTGATTCTCAGTTTTTTTTATATTATCCGCATTAGACATAACTTTACAAATTGATTACACTATGTAATATTAACATAATCTAAAATGTTCACAGGCTAAATTATCAAGAAAATGCTCTAATTTAACATAATTTTTTTCCGTGGCCACTAACCGACTTTTAAAGATTTTGTACTGAAAAATCATTAAAAGTCGGTTAGTGTCGCCTTAAGAAGTTTCGATTTTACAGGTACGTTTCATAACTTTACATGGTTTTGTGAAGTGTAGATCCATAATTTGGTTTTTTTACTCGATTTGGCTGTATTTGATACTTTTCCATAAGCATAAATATACATAAACTCACGCCTTCTTCTCAGGGGGGTAGAAACTACAGAACGCCACCTGCTACGATCCTTACATACTCATTTTGCTTCGTTTACGTTCAGACATATGGTCACTGACAGTCACTCTCTGAAATACAATACACGATTTATATTTAGTAACTTTATCCGCTTAACTACCTATTCTTAAATAGTTAGAGAACCCTGTAAGAAACCGACACGTGTTTCGCCTCTCAACGAGGTATCCTCAGGATGACGATTGACTTGTTGCGAAATCGGACACGACGTGTTGCTACGACAAGAGCCGAACTCAAAGTAAACACATGCACGCTTTGCGTATACATCATCTATTGTATTTTATAATTTCCGCAAAGTCACGCCTAAGTCAATTAGCTAGTCACTTTCTGGTCTCTCTGGTAATTTTAACTTTCTTTAACTAACGTTGAACCTTAAAGGGCTTCGTTCTAGTTCGGTTGCCAGTATTACCTATTAATAAACGCAATCATAAGTCAATATATCACAAACAACCATTAAGTTCAGGTCAAACAATAAATTGCTTTAGATCGAAGCTCCCATTTGAATATTGCTAAGTGTTTGCCATGGCGTCCGCCATACAAAATGGCGGCGAATAAGCAAGGATTGTTATTTATAACATTGTTACGCGAAATAGTTTGATACGTTTGAGGGTACATTAATTATTCATTTTGTTAATTTTTCATTAGGTTTGAAATAGAGTTGAGACAAAAATCTTATGATCGGATGGGAATCGAATCGAATTTTTTGGGTGGGAAATCATCAAATGACTTCTCCCGCTCTGGGCGGAGCGGAAGGGCGTGTCAGACTTTTACTGACTAAAACCCACCCGTGTTCCTTCCCTTGCCTAGACCAGGGCCACGGTTTCCCCTAAGGACTTATCCGCAACCCCAGTGGTAGGCATCGGCCCAAACGGACCCCTTCAGCTTCGCTGACGACTCTTTGAGGCGCGCGTGGAACACTACGCGCCGTCGACCCGGGCTTGGTCCTGATCGGACGGAGAGCTACCCATCACTCTCCGTCCGCAAGCCCGTGCCTACGGTGGCCGGAAATCCGCGATGGATTCCCGACGCCCGGGGCGTCTACTACCGCGGCGGCTAGGGGCTCGAGGGAGCGACCTTAGTCTCTGCCTCTCGCGCCCCGCCTCCTCCTTCACGAGCATTACTGCTTCGCAGAAGGAGGTGACAGCCTGCCATGCCCTCTCGCTCCGCACCATGGCCTGGACCAGGGCCGGACGTGAGAGGTCACTGCCGCCGATCGCCTGCACGAGGACACGGCGGTGCTCCACCCAAGCCGGGCAGACCTCCACCGTATGCTCCACCGTGTCCTCCGGGCGATCCACGCAGTGGTGACACCCGGGCGTTTCCTCCTGCCTGATCTGAAACAGGAACCTCCCGAAACTACCGTGTCCGGTGAGGACCTGCGTCAGGCGGTAGGTGAGGGCGCCGTGGCGCCTCTCTAGCCACTCCTCAAAGAGGGGACTTATCGCCGCAATTGTGGCGTGCCCAGATCTGGGTTGCGACAATCGCACTCTCCAAGCCGCCATGAGATCCTGCCGGAGCTCTGTCCGCTGTGCCGTGACTTGTCGCGGCAGCGGAGTTACACCCCGGCGCTTCATCTCCTCGCGCCACTCCCAGATGTGGGCGAGGACTTTCGCCTCCAGATCCCATGGCGGCGTTCCGGCAAGGAGGCTCGCTGCCTCGCCGGAGATCGTGCGGTATCCCCGCACTATCCGGGTGGCCATGACCCTTTGGGCCGCGTGCAACCGGCGGGTTGGCTGCAGCCTCAAGGTTGGCGCCCACACCGGCGCCCCGTAAAGGGCCATGGACCGCACGACCCCCGCGTAGAGCCTCCGGCAGGAGGCGTTTGGACCCCTTAGATTGGGCAGAAGCCGCTTCAAAGCAGCCCCGGCCCGCTCCAGTTTGGGAGCCAAACGTCGGAAATGCTCCACGAAGTTCCACCGACTGTCGAGGACGAGTCCCAGGTACCTCATCGTCACCTCGACGTCGATGTGAACCCCTCCCGCCGTTATTTGGGAACCCGACGGTGGCGCGTTCCGAGGGCCATGAAAGCACATGACCTCGGACTTGTGCAGCGCCACCTCGAGTCCCAATTGCCGGATCCTGTCGACGATTGTCGCAACCCCGCGTGTCGCCAATTCGGCCGCCGCCTCGTGCGACCTCCCTTGCGCCAGGACCAGCGTGTCGTCAGCGTAGCACACTACGCTGACGCCGCTAGGGAGGTCGGCGCGCAGCACCCAGTCGTATCCGATGTCCCACAGATATGGCCCCAGGACCGATCCCTGTGGGACACCGCACGACATCTCTCGCCGGTTCCATTCCCCCTGGTGACCGGGGTAGATGACGGCCCTGTCCGTCAAATAGGCCTCGACCAAACGACAGAGGTAGGTCGGCATCCGGTGATACCGGAGTGCCTCCTTGATGCAACTCCAGGGCAGGGTGTTGAAGGCGTTGGCGATGTCTAGAGACACCACCAAGACGACCCGACCCCGGGCAACAGCATCCCCCGTCGTGAGGGCCCGCACGCGCATGATGGCGTCCACCGTAGAGCGCCCTTGGCGGAAGCCAAACTGGCCATCCGCCAAATCCGGCCCCACCCGCACCAGCTGCCCGACGAGGCGGTTTGCAATTACTCTTTCAAAGAGCTTGCCCACCTCGTCGAGCAGCACGATGGGCCGGTAAGCGGACGGAGAGTCCGCAGGGCGCCCCGGCTTCTTGATAAGGACCAGTTTCCCGGTCTTCCAACGAAGTGGGAACTGGCCCCTCTCCATGCATGCGCTAAGGAGCCCCCTTAGTCGAGGCCCGAGAGCCTCCATGGCCAGGACCCAGGCTTTCCCAGGTAAGCCGTCGGGTCCTGGGGCGGTATTCTTGGCACTCAGCCTACGTACCGCCACTCTCATTTCTGCCTCGGTCACCTCTGGGGCATCGTCGTCGTCGTCGGCGGTGTGGTCCGCATCGGGCACCGCAGCAGGCGGAGCAGTTACCCTGCCGATGCTTTCGATAGGTAACTGACAACTTTCTATTGTAGGGAAATTGATATTTTTAGGGTTCCGTACGTCTGTATGAAAAAACGGAACCCCCATAGGATCATTCGTCTGTCCGTCTGTCACAGCCGATATGCTTCGAATTTAATGAACCAAAAAGTTATGCGTGAGGGTCTCAAACAAATATTTTTTTAAATTTTTAAATAAAGAGTTTTATAATTATTTAAGAAAATAGATAAAAATTTCACCATACCCGTTTCCGAAACGACTAGGCGACTGAGTCTAAAATAATGAAAAAATATCAGAAAATGGTTCTATACTTATAGATACAGGAAAACCCATAAGAAATCTATGGTAATAAAATAACTTGGCAAATCTCTCAATATTGTGCTTACAAACTTACATTTGCATTTAGATTTTTAACTACAATGTTAAGTTTGTTCTTGGGATAAATTCAAACCCAACTAAAGAACCCTTCATTATGCGTGTTCCGACATGCATACGACACATTTTGTAACTACGAACTAATGACTAACACGTTGGCATTTAGGTAATTGGTCTAAATAAATAATAGCTTCCAATTTTTTGTTTAAGAAAACTTGTGGCTCGTAGTTTATTTCCGACTTGCCTTGTTGAAACATAACATAACATACACTAAACACACACAAATGTAAAAAAATTATTAAAGAATTCCTCCTCACCCTAGATTATGATGAAACAGAAGCACTGATGAAACCCATATACAAATAAATAATTATTATTATTAGTATCGTGAACGCTTACACAACCACAGATACCCTAAATCACCTTTCCTCTCTACACACACACGACACACGCGCTTACTCACACAATATTGCTGCTGCTACACGTTAGCTTGCCTAATTTTAAAAATTAACCCTAGAGGACGAACGGATGGCCCCTATAACACAGGATTTTCCTAGCATCGGGGTCATTATTCACAAAAATCGAGCATATAATGTAATATTAAAGTAACGTAACATGCATTGTATTTCTTCTATTTGCTAAATAAATTATTTCTATTTCATTTCAATGTAGGAGCCTAGAGCGTTTGAGCATTCCCTGATCTCTGGCGTGGGGATGAGGTCTCCGATGGTGTTGTACGTATCAGATAGTTCATTTTGAGGTTATTATAATATTGTTTGTCGGATAGTGATATCTGTCATACTTACGAAGCTTGAGACCAATGTAAAAGTACCTCATTTGACTAAGGTATTGTTTACCTAAAAGTAATACTTGTAAAATTAATTTAGATATTATTTCTATTAATTATTAAGTAATATTTAATGACACATTTAGTATAGCTTAGATTTTATATTGTTATTTTAATATAACAAACTGTTTCAAACGATTGTCACGTTTCAAACAAGGTGGGATGATCCCCCACCTTGTTTACAACAACCGATGTTATAAAAGACCCGCCTTCTGTGGGAAGTCAGTTTCTATTTGACTTTTGAGCTGTGCGGACCGAATCAAGTGATGGAATAGTCAGTTACTCAGTAAATGTTCAGTTGGTTGGTAATAGTGCTGTTAGTGTGTGGAATATACCGATCAGGTGTCACGTAAGTTAAGTAATTTGATATTATACTGTAATTATTGCTTATTATGATTATGTTGGTGTATTATTGCCAATATTGCTATATTTATAATGTTGCTATTATTCTGAATCCCAGACATAGAATAAACTAATAACAATAAACGATAATTTATGGGAATATAAGAATTGTGTTGATAGAATACTGTAATATTGTTTCCATGGAATTTCTTGTCCTTCTTCTCCGTGAAGACCTAGATTTGGAACGGACAACTAGCTTTCTGATTAAATACTGACAAGTCTAATTGAATAAATATCTAGTCTTGTCTTTCTGTGCTTTATTTTATGAAAACCATTCCCTACACAAATCAGTAGTCATTCTGACATTCAAATGTTGCTATTTGGGTAATATCTATACATATACTTATAG
Organism: Conistra vaccinii; assembly: GCA_948150665.1. Taxonomy (NCBI): domain Eukaryota; kingdom Metazoa; phylum Arthropoda; class Insecta; order Lepidoptera; family Noctuidae; genus Conistra; species Conistra vaccinii. The sequence continues at coordinate 5,920,888 of OX411324.1, forward strand.
TGCCCACCGTATTTTCTAACATACGCGTCATGCAGGAGAGCCACACCCTGCTCTGGTACCGCCAGCTCTTGGTATTGAAACAAAATCATTATTGTATTACGATGTAAAGTGTAGCAGTAAAGTCAACATTGTCTTACTCGTGCGAGAGGAGATGGTTTACAGTTGGTAAAAAAAAAATATAATTTTAAATGTAATTTATTTTACAAGCAACAGATTTTTAAACACCCTGTTATCCTACAGTTGTCTTAATAAAGCTTTAAGTAGGACAAAAGAATTTAAATTCATTTATTGTTTGTCACAGGTGGAAAATCTATTCTTATAATTATTACTACTTAATACTACTATTATAATTTCCTTTATTACATTTGTATACTTAATAATTACATTTTTAAACATTTGTTTGAAAAAACCATTTAAAAAAAAAACATGCAAAATATAAAATAAAAAATATATTATTCGCTTAATCATTTAGATTCTTAAAAGAGTTTTCATTTTTGTTAATTCCTAAAATAAAAAAAAATTAGAAAAAAAATTATATAAATTATATTATAATTCTTAAGTCTCTAGACATGTCTCGGGACCCTAGGGTCTCAGACCTTTAGAAGGCGTACGAAGAGCCGAAGCCGACTTGCAGAGGCCCGTTACACGTTTAATTAAATGAGGCACCAACCGATGATTATCCCTGTTCGCACTATGCTAGTGCACCCAAGGACAACCCCCGGTTAGTGCAGGACTATTGCAGGATATGGAAACAAAGATATTGGAGTTTGGGTGGCTAAGTGAACTGGTTATCTAGAACTATGGAAACACTATTAAACACCCCTGCATGACCAATATTTTATGTAAAATACGCAGGTTAAACGACAGGGGGTGACTTGCACACTCAATAATGGGCCCACGAAAACGGTCGCTAGCACAAAGTGTCGTAGCGACAAGGGGGCAATATTTCCTGAGGTGCTTATGAGGAGTGGAGCGGTATTCCACGGCTATCACGACAATCCCGAAAATACGGTCAAGATACCTACCAACATCTTACTGAAATACCTACTTCCTAGACCTGTTGCGGCAAAGTAACCTCTGCCAGCACAGAGCAGACCTAGAGTTCAGAGCACGTAAGCCCCACCACGACGTCAACGTAGAGATACGGCGGTGGGGATAATTAAAATTAGGATTACTGTAACATACCTATATAGTGTACAATGTTCTAGTGTAATACATCATTGGCGTTCACTGTGTAACGCAGCTCATATTTGTCGTACTCAGCTTTGCTATTTCCCTAATTGCCTTTCATTGCTATCCAGAAACACTTCCAAGCCAAAAAACCCAAATGAACCAGCATGCTGATCATAAAACCATTGTCTATAAATCAGTAATAGATTTCGACCAAAGCTCCTCGGACCTAATCCGACTGGGAAAGCCCGAAGTACTGGGACTCAACTGGATTCCAACCAGTAGGAAATCGGCTTTGTCTGGATCGAAAAACGGAATAAACTTCAGGTGTCAACTGTTAAATATTAGCTGGAAGATTTGTAAGGCTGGAAGGTACATCGTGGTGGTTGAAAAAGAGGGGTTTGAGTGAATGGAGTGAACCGTTCACAGATTGAGATAGGTAGGCAAATAGTAAGTAGTTATGCTTACTTTTCAAAACATTGATCTCTCATATCGTTATAAAGTTTTAAAACGAAGTTCTTTAAGAGCGTTTATTTTGAAAGTGGGCAACGGCAACGTCGCAAATAGATGTCAAATATTTGGCTGTTTTGATTAATTTGGCAATATGACTGTATGGAAATATGAAATGTGGATAACTAGCGAACTAGAATATTAATAATGAATTGCACTTATAACACTGAATTTAATGTTGTAATCCTTTTGGTGTAAAAAAAGGAATTTGGAAAATATCCAAATACTTTTTTTTACATCTAAAACGAAATATTCGGTGTTATGATATTAATTAGGTACTGCATTTCATTATCAATATTTTAGTTCGCTAGTTAGCCACATTTCATTCGCGGTAGAGGTTGACTGGTGGAAACGGTCACATAACGAAAAAGCGTTATGCCCGAAAAAGTTAGTTTCAAGGTGAGTCAAAAGTTTTTGGTTTGATTTTTAATACTGAGTCAGCTAGACAAGTTTTTAACTTCAAAAAAAGTAAAAACTTTTAATACTAGACGAACTTCATTCCAACTCGGTGTCCCACGCACGACACCTCGCGATTTTCTTTTTTTTTCCCTAATATTTTTTTATATTCTAAAGGACAACGCTCATTATAACAGTACCGATGCGACACGGAGTCATTTATTCTGACTTCCATTAGAAAAAAAAACTTTATATGTGATCTACCAACATTTCAACACTTTGTTTTCAGGCAAAATCATCACTGATAGATACACTGACATGTTGTCTACCAATCTCTTCTGAAATGTCTAAGTTCCTGTCTAATTACAAGCCCTGTATCAATCATAACAATCCTCACCAGACATCGTATACACCATAAACCCAACATTAATTCGGCGGTACCAACAGCAGCAACGTGAACGTAACAGTACCGCCAACCGCACCTACATCAAGCCGTTAGGTACGGTGCGCAGAAAAATTGTGCGCCGCGCGTACAATGACAGCGGGTCATTTGTTAATTCGCTGAAATATGGTGGCAGGCGACGGCTATTCATTATAAGGCCGGCTCGTTTGCGCCACACGTGTGGGCTAGTACAGGCAGCAGGGCAAGGTGCAACGGGCTTCAGTATTTAGAGAAATGTTGCAGTGTTTATGTTGAAGTAGATTTTGATGACGTGAACGCTAAACGAACGTAACATAATTATGATGAAAATCTATATCTATACTAATATTATAAAGAAGTAAAATTTGTCTGTTTGTTTGTTTGTAAGTTTGTATGGGGTAATCTCGGAAACTACCAGTTGAGTTGAAAAAATATTTTTGCATTGAATAGCTTAATTCATAAGCTCGCGGACGAAGACGCGGGCAGAAGCTAGTATGAAATATATTAATATTTAAAATAAAAATAAAACTCTTTTGCGTTTCCTCTTAAAACAATAGGAACAATCTGTGATACCTACTTAATTCCCTATTTTTGAAGCTAAGGAAACTGATTTCGTAATCTTTTATTACCTACGTCCTCACATTTTATTAGTCATGATAAACGTTAATGAAACAATAATAGATAGGATTTTATAAAGCCAAAAGTTAGTTTAATTTCAGTAGCAAATTTCACAAAAACAGAACTGTTAAGTCCGACATTTATATTGCACTATGTATTTTATCTGTTAACCGTACGCAGCCGGTGCATTCGCTCGTGCAATGGAGACGGATTGCGTTCTCTATGTGCATCTCTTTCTATCATCCCATAAATGCATCAACCTGTCCCTGTCTGCCACACGTTAACCATGTTGTATTTCAGTAGGCCTATGCTGAAGAAGACATAAAAAAAATGAAAAAAACGCAGGTAACGTTGTACCTAGTATGGGCTTAAATAAAATTCAGCGAATTGTATAAAATAACCTTATGAAAAGTGATGGATGCTTTTTGTGGCTTTTTAGAGGATAAAATCTTTTGCCGAAATAAATATTTATTTAAAAATTACTCACTATTTCTGTTTAGTTTATTTTAGTAACTATGTTGTTTAATTTTAAGTAAATGTACTAATAGAAGAAAACTCTTCAAGATTCTTTAGCGTGTCGCTGTCGTAGCCAATAGTGTCATCACAATGTCTTGTTTTCTTAATTTTTTTTTTTTGTTTCTTTGTTTATTAGCACTTTGCAGCTATTTCCTAATAGCTAATTAGTTATCATTTAATCGTGCTATTGTATGTTGTGCTGTCTTTTGTGTGCACTATATAAATAATTTATCTATCTTATCTTTATCTATCTATCTTTAGTCGGTAGGTACAAGAATAAGTCAGTGAGAGCGTTGAAGTTCGTAGGTTAAATTGTGAAAATAATATCTTATAATAACCATGTTACACTGTTAAACCTTAAATAATTAATTAAACACAGATAATAGACATGATTAAGTAAGTAACAAGTCATCAGAAAGTTCCTTCATTATTAATACCTTGTACATTTCTTCAAGGCTACCCACTTCCATCGGATAATTAATCATCTCATCTCAAATCTGGTCCATTTATCTTGTCAATGTTTCTCCCCATTTCTCATCATGGCACTATCCCCCACATAATCATTTTATATACCTTCACCAAGCGTTTTTGTCGTGCACTTTTGGAAATAAGTGGTTGAAATCAGTCCACAAACCATATTTGTACGGATAATTAGATTATTTCAGTTTAAGTGGATCCGCAGAAGGTAGCCCGCTAAGTTGCAATTTTCTTAAGTTTTTTTGCAATTTGTAGGTTAGTATCAGGTTGTATCTTGATTAAAATATGATTCGCAAACATAACAAATAATGTATTTACAGAATTATAATCATTAAAACATTTCTCTAACTTAGAATTGGAATTAGAATTGGTCGCAAATGTCATGATTTCATAAAGAAGTCATTCAATAGACCAATTTTAACGTAGAGAGATGTATTAATGATGATTCTAATGACTATAATTCTGTCAATACATATTTCTTATAGTCGCAAATCATATTTTAAAAACTAAAAAATATCCACATACACAGAAGAAATATCATAACAAATTGCTGAAAGATGGAACTAATTCCCATAAAGACCTGCTTTTTTTAATTTTTTTCCTTGTTGGTATCTCTTTGATATACTTAAGTACTGGAAGTCTAGAAAAATCGAAATGTGCAAAAGGCGGTTTTTTTGCCGACATGTTAAAAAATCTTGTGTGGTATCAAATTAAAGAGCATTCCGACTCATTTCCACGATATGCTGGCAAGCTTTGACTATAAAAACATACATGCTGTTCTTATTTCCGAGTCATGGCCTAAACCTTGTGTCCCTTCAACCAGTTACTCTCTTCCTGGCTTCCAGCTTATAAGAAATGACCAGCCGGTTGGTGGTAGTGTTGCCATATATCTCCGCGGACATACTCCCGTTTCTGTTGTCAATGTGTCAGCGCAGCCACCGCCATCAAATGCTGGTGAACATCTCTTTCTTGAAGTCGTTCTACATTACCATTAAAAATTACTTTTGGCGTCTACTGTTGTCCCTCTTTACGCGTCCAGTCTTTTTCATATTTTGGAAATCTATTAGACATGCTGAGTATAATCATGAGTGACTATAATACTTGTCTTCTGAAAAAAGACCATCGCTCTTTTTCTCTGACAAATATTTCGGCTTCCATGCAGTAATGTTTCCATTCTTCCGCTGACTGCCACTCATCATTTTCCTAACTCTACTCCTTCACTTCTTGACTTGATTTTTGTTTCCTCTCCTGATCGCGTCGCTAAACATGGCCAATGCTCATTGCTGTTTCGATGCCTTTCCCTACAATGACTTGATCTATATTTCATACGAAATTCGCCCATCTAAGGCGAAAGCCAAGATTCTCATGCAACGCAATTTTAGTGGTATGAATGTTGACGATTTTTGCAAAGATGCCGACAATATAGAGTAGTCTGCTCTATTTGCCTCTATATCTGTCAATGAGCAAGTTGATATTTTTTGCGGCTAAACTTATAGAGCTTTATGATCATCACGCACCTGTTCGAGCAGTTTAGCGTAGTTTAAGTTTAAGCGTGGGCCTAATGACGCTAACAGGGAAATATATGTCTCAATAAAGTATATTTAAATAAATAAAGGAAATGACTGGCATGTTGGAAAAAGCTTATATTTTTTTTTAAACAACAAAATGATGATTGTAAAATTAAAAGTCAAAGTCAAATAATTCTATTCTTTCAGAATTCTTTGAAAGTCGACTTATTATAGTCGATATTCTTATTTATTCTTATTTTAATCTAGCTAACTCTAATAGTTTTCTTCAGTTTCTTGTAAATTACTTTGTTTATTAAAATTTATTCTACTATAGTTCTAGGTAGGGCTGTACATGTGAGGTTTTATTTAAACACACCCAGGTTAAAGGGGAAAATTTCTATAGTGTGGGGAAATGCGTTGAAAATTGTTACCTCATCGAAAAGAACACATTTTATTTGAACCTGTCCACCACAAAACACCCGAACGGATCGCCCGTACGGGTTCTCGGAATACAGACAAACGTGAGGCGCTAGAGCATTGTTTCACAGCGACACAGATTGGGCCATACGCGACCCGCTCCAGGTGCAACGTATCGTACTACTCCCTCATTCCAGAGCACTGCGGGCGCTACCCGTACGGATCTTCCATGTCCGGACGGCGCGTACGGGTCTCCCGGACAGCTGAAAAAACAGCCTAATACATGGTGTATTTGGAAGAGATTAGAGGTGTCGAGGTGCGCTAAGAAAGGATTATGATGCAACGAGCTGTTAAATATGTATAGGAAAATTAACAAGTAAGTTCTCAACCGAAATCCACGCTGGTGAAATTGCAGGAAACCCCTAGTTTAGTAATAAAAATAACACATAATATTCTATCAGCTCTGAAGCGTGAATATGGGATGACCCATGGGTACTCGTCAGCCACACGCGAATTCATTTGTAAATGACGGCTGGTGTCAATACGCTGCGAGTAATAATTTAATGACATTTACCTGGCACGGATTAATTTAATAAGTTGAATAATTTAATGTGTTCGGCGAATCCCTATCCATTAATGTCGTGAATCTGTAGTGAATTTGTTTGTTTTACGCTTTCATGACTAAATAATTGGATTCGGGTGTTTTGCAGAGTGGTAGCTCGGTACCTGGAAAATAGCATAAGACGTAGTATTATATTATCTGTGGCGTATGGCACTTTTCATTAAAATAACGAAAGAATTAAATTTTTTCAGACAGGTGGAGTCAGGGATCAATTGTTATATCCTATTTTTTTACTTACTTGAAAGTTGTTGCGGTAGTAAGAAATATGCGATTTAATTTTGTTTAAAAAAAAACTATTTAGGTACCTACAGGTAAGACTACCCAAAAATGGAAATGGATATGGTAGACCTTATTAGTAGGTACTAAGGGAGGTAGTACTGAACCATAATCCTTAGTCAGTTAATTGAGGCGTAACTTTGCAGTGAGTCGATACCGTCACGGTGGTGTGCGTTCAGCGCTTGACGTGGCAACACGTCGTGTCCGGGTTCGCAACAAGTCAATCGTCATCCTGAGGATGCCTCGTTGAGAGGTGAAACACGTGTCGATTTCTTACAGGGACTTTATGACTCTTTAAGAACAATTTAGCGAATTAGGTTACTAAGTATAACTCGTCTATTATGTACCTATATTTTATAATCCTTAATCGCCTTCAACGACATAAACATGCCACGAGAAGAGTTAGTGAAAGAGTTGTTCTAAACATGGAATCCTTTATAGTGTGTGTGTAATTAATTACTGCCTGGTTGGTCTAGTGGTTGCAAGTGCTTCTTCTACTTCTGAGCACGAGATCCCGGGATAATTTCCCGGGTAGGGCAAAGTGTTATTGGGTTCTCCATCTGATATTTCTCAGTAGCAGCAGCCCGGAGTCTGGATTTGTGCCCGATTGATGGCAATAGGCTCATCCCCTGTATCGCCAGCGAAATGTGGGTGTACTATAGATACACCTCCGCCTGTCCCTTTGGGGAATACAGGCGTTATGTTTTTTGATTAATTACTGGCAGATCCTCTTTAGACAACCGCTACTAAAATTAATTATAAACACGTAGCTTGTATCTAGTTGTTCGGCTTAATGCTAGTTGCTCAAAAGTCGAACTATACGTAACTAATAGACGAGAGTTTCAACATTTAATCGAATCTTGTTCATAGCCCAGAGATTAGAAAGTTTTATCTCATTGTACGGATAAACAACTCGGCAGAATTGTTCTCATATTTGTTGAGGAGTAAAATGGTTTTAATCGTTTGAAATATTCTGACTAATCCATCATAATGAAAATCAGACCTGCATATTTTGTAAAGGCTTTTGACAAGGTGGACCGATGACTTGGTTAAGGCCGCAGGAATCCGCTGGATGCGAGGACCACAGAACCAGTCGAAGTGGGCGGTGCTTGGGGGAGGCCTATGTCCAGCAGTGGACGTCTTTCGGCTGAAATGATGGTGATGAAGCATAGGTACTTTACGCTAGTGCTACTTTACCAACATAGCATATATTTTTAACTGTTCCTACGCAGATCATGGACGAACATCTAATAAGAGAACCTCCTCCTTTTTTTCGTCGACAAGAAAATAACTTTTTTTTTTATTCGAAATGTTAATTGAACTTCAAATAAAAAGTATAAAATGCTAATAATGCTCCTCGAACTATTTAAAACCATTATTGAAAGGCATTTATGTAACCCGGCTGACTTTCCGCTGGTCATCCGAGTGCATGGACTTTATTAGATTACCGCAAGTCGATAAACTATGAGCCTTCTCACACTAGAGTGTAACATTACACCTTATGTCTGTGAATGAGATCACACATATCGTTTTATGTGATTAATCATACAAAGAGTAAGTGCATTGTAGCGGCTGCGACAATTTTCACATTTTTGTCATGGGTGTCGTTTTCATAGTTTTCCAGGGTGCTAAAGCCGATCGTGAGGTCAAAATGTAAGTCCAGGATAACGGCTGAGAAAATGTTGTTTTTATTTTAAATCATACGTGAGAAGGAACTTCGTTCCTTACGGGTCCCCCGACCGTACACGTTTTTTTTTCTACTTAAATATACTTTATGCTTTCCTACAGTATAACGTGGAGATATAGATACAACCACGCACGACAAACTCTTCCAAAATAAGAACCACTGTTAGGATGCCGCTGAAGGCAGTGCTAAGAAAATAGGTGAAAACTCCTGTCTTACCTTATTTTTCAATGTCCGACCAAATCGCACCGGTCCAGTTCGCAGCAACCCCACACATTCGCTTAACAACTGCTAACTAGTAAATCGGCATTAATTAAATGGAGTGCATCTAGACGGGACCGTCTGCATAGTTGAATGTTTGTGTTCAGATCCAACCACTCATGAAGCGGGTATCTTTTGTGGAATGGAGGAATACCTTCCGACAGGTGGAGGAGAATTTGTGAACTATGGTTTTGTGGGAGAGTGAGTAACTTTCACATCGATAAAGTGTGTTCATTGTGTGTGAAGCAATAGATGTATAAAGCTGTAATTGGATTAATTTATCGATTGATTGGTAAACGAGTTTCTTTTGTAATAATTAGTAGGTATAGGTTGGGTTAAAATATGTCAAGAAACCCTTGACAAGTTTTCTATTATATTCTTGGCTATCATGACATCTAACAGTTCCTCATCACTCACACGGTAAAAGGTCAATGCGAAAATGCTCCAAGAGATTTTCTAACTCCATTTAAAAAGTCTCAATCAACTAAACGATTGACGAATTTATTGTGTCTTCAAGCGCGCCAGTTTCACATCATTACATCGAAACGGCACAATCATAAAAATATCCCTTCACAAAAATACATAAATCAACTTACACAACAAAGCTTAGTATTCTACTCACCCCGTGACAGTTTAACAGCTTGAACATAATTCAAACAATAAACCGTTGACAATAACACATCGCTTCATTCGATTTCACTTCATTTATATGGGTTCGTTCGCTCGCAGTAGTTCAGCTGAATAACTGAGTAACAAGTTAATGCTGTTAACTTTTGCGCAGTGTCGACCATGCCTTTTGTTTTACATTTTCAGCTCTCCTTGTTTGATTGTGTGTCTTGATTTTTGAATGTGATGATTGTGAAGAGAGCTTTTGTTTGTCGTGTCTCTAATGCTGGGTACAGATTGGTGAAACGTAACATCTTTCACATATAATGTACCCACCATTATTCTTCTGTCAACATTTGGTCTCTTTTCAAGTACGAGGAATATGAGAATAAAGTCAGTCAACATGGTTGGTAGCGGAGGTGCTGTTTGCAACGAAATGCATGCTCTTTTACTGTCTCGCTGATGTCACTGGAACTGAAACTGTCATTATTATCATTACTAGCTTCTGCCCGCGACTTCGTCCGCGTGGAATAGTTTTACTTTGGGCTAACGCTTACTTTGACCAGCGACTTCGTTAAAAAAACCCCCCGATTTTGAAACATTTTTTATTGGTGCCCGGCTCCTATTGGTTTTAGCGTGATTATATATAGCCTATAGCCTTCCTCGATAAATGGGCTATCTAAAACTGAAAGAATTTTTCAAATCGAACCAGTAGTTCCCGAGATTAGCGCGTTCAAGCAAACAAACAAACTCTTCAGCTTTATAATTAGTAGTATAGATGAACCAATTAAAAATATTATATTTTATAATAAACATGTAGATTAATTATTGTACATTTATTTTATTTTTATATTGCATTTATTCCTTTCTTTCTTATTAAATCGATAACTGATTCCATTGGATTATGTGATTCGTAACACTTTTTTCTAAATCGAATTTTATAATTAGTACATTCTACAGCGTCAGCGTACATGCATCTGCTGGGGTTGCGGGAAGTCGTAAGGGGAAACCGTGGCACAGGCAAGGGAAGGAACACAAGTGGGTTTTAGTCAGTAAGAGTCTGACACGCCCTACCGCTTCACCCAGAACGGGAGAAGTCATTTGATGATATCCCAACCAAAAAAAAAAAAAACGTACTTGCATCAAAATACTCTTGTAACCAACCAGTGTAAATTCATATTGTTTGCTTTTCTAATATCAAACAATTTCAAAATGGCTGATACCATGTCAAAAATTAAATCGTTTACTTTCCGCTGGGTTGGTTTGAGTTGTTTCGGTGTGTAACGACCATAAAGCACCTCATATGATTCCATAATATCCTACAGCACATAACAAGTACTTTTACATGGATCGCAACAATGATAGTGATTATTTAACGGGCAATATTGGCCGTGGTGTTAACGAGATGTGTTGCAAATCAAACAAAATGTAGCTGATTGCGTCCCGTCGATTCATATTCTGTTTGCGGTTGTTAACTATGGCGGGGTAGTACTGTAGTACAGCTACATTCATTATAGCACTTTATGTGCTCAATTATAGCTGCCGTTGATCATGGTAATGTCAATCATCAGGCCATTCAAGTTTTGCGTCAAGTCGTGTCGATGAGTCAGTTCACAACCGCGCAAGGTTCGCAAGATATTTTTAGAATGAGAATATTCTTAATTGTTACTAAACCTGATTTTGAAGCATCTTACATGTGATCCCAAGTTTTTTATTTTGACAACCAGATTCCGGGTTCAAACTGTCATTTTTTTATAAACATTTGTCTATCGTGACATCTAAAAGATAGAGAAATAGGCCTCATTTTAGCACCCACAAAATTGTTCACGCCTTTTTTTTTTTTACCACTAACTAGAAGCTCTTGAACTGCATCTCACCTGATGGTAAGTGATGATCAGTACGAAGATGAAAGCGAGCTTTACCGGAATCCTCAACCACAGAGGAACTGGCTATCTTACCTCTAACTGCCGAAACACAACAATGCTGTTAACATTATAGTCTCAAATACTCGTTTATATGTCTTATAACTATACTTATTTATCCTTGAACCGGTCAAGTGAAACTACGAATCGATTATCATTAGTAAACAAGATTAAAATAAAAAACTTCACACTGGCCCTTCGATTCTCACCCGGCTTTATATCCCCCTGGTTAAAAAGATTAAAAAAACTAGTCATATTATAACATTGAACTCCATTGTATCCTTTACGCTTTTTAAACTCCAGTGTAAATAAATACAGTAATGAGAACTGATACTTTGAACTTTGTAAAGATCATCTGTAACAATATCTTTGTAAATGAATCCTGTGTATCATTAATGTGTGTTTTAGGTAATGACTAGCTTTTACCTGTGTGTGTCCTTTGGGTGAATTTTATCAGAAGCTAGAAAGTCCTTTTGGGTGACTTTTAGCCTTCTGATAAAATTGGATTGGCAATGGAGAAGGCAGGGAAGCATAGCCCGCTTCCCTGCGTGATCGAATCAGAAATGAAGAGATCCGTAGGAGAACCAAGGTAACCGACATAGCTCGAAGAATTGCCAAACTTAAGTGGCAATGTGCAGGGCACATTGCTCGTAGTACGGATGGCCGATGGGGCCGAAAGGATCTGGAGTGGCTACCGCGTACCGGAAGACGAAGCGTTGGAAGGCCTCCCACAAGATGGACCGATGACCTTGTGAAGGCCGCAGGAATTCGCTGGATGCGGGAAGCCCAGAATCGGTCCAAATGTCGGTGCTTGGCTGCAATGATGATGATAATGATCATTGACAGACTAATGTATATTTTAGGTAAATGTATAATGACTAGCTTTTACCTGTGGTTTGGTCCCGTGGTCAATAGGTACCGCAGGAACCGTGCATTTACCGGGATAAAAGTAGCCTATTTCACTCAATCAATCTGCCTAGCCTTTTGCCAACTGTGTTGGAGACAGCTTCCAGTCTAACCGGATGGAGCTGAATACCAGTATTTTACATGGAGCGACTGCCTATCTAACCTCCACAACCCAGTAACTGGGTAATACGATACCTCTTGGTAAGACTGGTTGTCAGACTTTCGTGCTTCTGACCCGTAAAGATCCACGAATGACAGCCGTTGGCCCCGGCTTAAATTGCTTTCCGAGGCACGGAGGAGTCTCGGTATGTAAAGATGGTCACCAATCCGCGGACCAACCCCGGCAAGCATAGCTTAACCTGTTGGATCAACCCATGCGGCTGTTATTACTTAGGCATGAGCTCTAAAAGAGAAAAGTAGGCTATTTCACTTTCCGGCTTATATTACTCTAACTATATCTACGATCACATTAGTATTTTTGTCAAAACTAGTTAAAGATAGGTGATATCGCATTTATATTACTTAAAGCCTTGAATGAACTATTTCCAAATTAATTGAAATTCACTCCCAAACTTAATAATCCAAGATTGCAGTATGCTAAACAAAGGATCTCCTAAACTCATAACGTAAATGCATCTTCAAGTCTTCAACAGTTTCAATCTGATCAAACGTAGGAACCATCTAACTTGAACTTAAGCTGTGACCCACAACTTGCAACTTAGATTGCGTGCGAGTAATGGAATCGCTCTTACTTGCGTACTCGTATCAATCAAATGTAATGTATAATTCAGTTTAAGCTGGTAGTTGCCATGTTTGCTGTGTAAGGTGGTTCGGGTAAGTGCTTAGCAATGTTTTCATTTTATTGAAGAACCACTACGAGTATAGAATATTTAAATTGCCGGTCTCATTCTGATATTGATACAGTTGAAAATTATTTTCAGGTGCAAGAATAGGGAGGCTGATCAAAAATTTTTCATTTGGTCCGGCAGGTGGATAGATATATATATATATATATATATAGATAATATATACTTACGTATTTTTTTCTTTTTTTACGTAATCAAAAGTCCCTATCGAGTAGGTAATACTATGTTTTATCGTGTTAATTATTCATGATGATAAATAACATACATTCAATTATATTACTTTCTTTGAACCTTAGTAAGAAAAAAAAAAGAAAACAAACATACGCGACGAACATATAACCTCCTCCTTTTTGGAAGTCGGTTAAAAGGTAAATACCAGACATTACGTGGGTAATCTGATGATTTTGACACATAATTATGTAATTTAAAAAAATATATACTAAGTTACAAAATGTATCGTCTGGTTTATTGTGACTAAACACACGTCTGAAAACCCATTCAAAAACATTTATTTCATTTGCAACATTAAATCTAAAGTAAAGCGTCTCTAAACGTCCCTCAAAAGTATAAATCCGTTTGAACCTTCCCCACTGCACACTGGCTAACTGTCCTCGCCGCGTCTTGTCCAATTACACGCGAATGAAGATAATAAAGGGTGGACGCCCCGCCCGTTTCTTTCACGTGCACACTGGACGATTATTACGGCCAAATGACCGGCTTAAGACTGTGCGTGGTCCAAGGTGAATAAAAAGAGAGATTTTTTTTTAATTTTACTTTGTGACATGACAGTCTCGTGGCTAAGTCGTCTCGTCGTCGTCTCGTGGCCACGATCATCAGGTTAAGCTACGCTTGCCGGAGTTGGTCTGTGGATGGGTGATCTTTACGAAAGCACGTTAAGGCGTTGGTCCCGGCTGTCATGTGTGAATGTTTGACAGTCGTAACGGGTCATCAGAAGCCTGAAAGTCTGAGAACCAGTCTTACCAAGGGTTATCGTATTACCCAGGTACTGGGTTGTGGAGGTCAGATAGGCAGTCGCTCCATGTAAAATACTGGAATTCGGCAGTATCCGGTTAGACTGGAAGCCGACCCCAATATAGTTGGGAAAAGGCTAGGCAGATTGATTGTTCCTTTCTACATGAAAAGTTTATCTAGTCTTGACGATGAGAAACTTTACAGTTTACACCATACAGTGAATGAATAGCCCTGCTTCGTATTTCCATCTAGAAAGGAGGTGTCTCAGTCTGTTGCAAACATTGAGGCATTAAAACTTGTTCTAAGGAACCACATCTTTGATTACGATAAACTACCTTCAAAGATTATCAAAATCAATATACATATATTTAATTAGCTTCACCGCCAATCAGAAACGAAGTTTAACTTTTAAAGCTGTCTTTAAATGCTAATCTTCCATTAACTTGTTACATAAAGCAACATTAGACTCGATTTTAATGGTTCTTTGAACAAATTAATGAAATCATTAGCGTTAATGATCCATTACGTAATGTTTGTCTTTGTGCAACTGGGTGATAGGTGGTTAATTATTTTATCTAGATAAGATTTACCTTTAGAATCATAACCAATATTATAAATGCGAAAGTGAGTTCGTGTGTTTGTTTGTTTGTTACGCTTTCACGCTGAAACGGCTGAACAGATTTGAATGAAATTTCGCATATGGGTAGACCATGACCTGAATTAGGACATAGGATATTTTTAATCCCGATATTCCCACGGGATCGATACTTATGCGGGTGAAACCGCGGGGCGCAGCTAGCACTAAATATCGCACTATAAAGTATTTTTTTTTAAATAGTGGCAGTTGAAAAATTCATTCAACCGATAGTCATTTTTGCTAGAGACACTTTTGTGAGTAACTATCTTCTTGTTACAACTTGCACCACCACACAAGCGGAGATACACGGCGAGCTCCCTATTGCCATCATTATGGAAACTCATCTCTCGATATAGGGAATTGATAACTGTGTCGTTCCACTCGCTTGAACGGAGATAGTTAAAGAAACGATTTAAAAAACTTGTCTTTTTGGTACGTGTAGCATAGTAATATTTTCTTTATTAAAAGATTCACTCAAAAAAATCTAAAATAAAGTACGTATCTGGAAGAAGGGTTCCTTTTCAGCACCCTTATTGAGAAAGTCTTCGATTAATAAATAAAACATGGATACATAATTTATAAGGTTTCAAAAGCCGATCTTCTAAGTATAAAGCTTTTTTAAGCCCCGAAATCATTATACCGTTTTACAAACCTACAAAATAGCACACTTTTTTTACAAAAAGAAAATAGTACCTTTGACGAAGTTTTAAGTTGTAAATACCTAGTAGATCTATTATTAGACATACATTTTTAGAATCCTGAAACTAATATCGGCATAAAAATGGAACAGTTTTAAGTTAAAAAACGGGAAGAGTTGTTAAAACCTTTATAAAGGAATTCACAAATATTTCTCAGACTTACAAAAATAATAATATCTAAAGCGTATCTTAACCAAAAACCAGAATAATTTACAACACAAAACCCCGCAAAATTGCCAAAAATCAACGTTAATTTGACACCCTAAAACGAACCAAGCGACAAAGATCAGAAAGCACCGTGACGAGATCAACCGGACAAAAGTTAATAACTAAATAAAATAACGAAGGTTTAGAGAAACGTGGCCAATCAGCAACCCTTGTAATGTGTGAAGTGACGCGTATAACTACCAGTGACGGGGTGACGCCGGGGTGACGGGGTGACCATAGAGCCGGACCCTAAGGATAGCGCCCCTCGCACGGGTCAACGAAAAACCCATGTGAAAAAATTAAAGGGTCACCAAATAAGTTTTTATTTTATTTTTTAATGTCTTTAGTTACGGTATAGGACTTTTTTAGATTGGTTTAAAATGCTGAGTCATTGTTTGAATTACGCTTGCAGGAGTGATGGCAGAAATTGATGATTAAGGTGCAGTCGTCCAAAACGTCATTGTTACAATGTGTACTATTATGTCTGATTTTTTTAGTTTCTATTCTAAGCTGGAGTTGAATAATACAGTTTTTCTTGCCAATGGGGATGATGACTAAACAAATATTTTTTGTCTGTCTTTTAAATTATTAAAAAATATTGGTTAAATATTTTTTCTTTTAACGTCGTCGTCACGTGACGTCACAAGTATGTAGATATTATACTTGTATAATGCGTTTTATCTAAGTTATTCTTTATTAATATGATGAAGCAAAAAATATGTGTCTAATATTTTTTTATTATCTGACTGAAGGACTAAATAGAATTTATCTTTTTTGACCTAGGCATCATCCCTATTGAAACATTACTTCGTTAGTAATTCCGTATATCTTAAGTAATGCAAACACCCGATACTCAACAATATTCTTAAGAGTAAACCGACAGGTACGAAACTCACGAATTCTGAGAGCCGAATCCAGACACCCCGAGATAGGATTTGAATGGTAAAGTAGCTTAAAATTAACATAATCCCGTATTTTGTATCTTTAAGTTCTCACTGCATTATTTGCAGCTAAGATCTTTTGAGACATCGATCCGTGTACCTTTATTAACAATTTTGAAGAGGGTGGCAGCTTTCCCTTCAGGATTTCGTTATCTACCCCACATCGACCAAATACCTGGGTATAGCTGCTAGGTTAACATGACTGTTGCACTGCGGAAACAGCTTAGAAAAATACTTTACAGAGTTGGTTCACACACTCAGCTGGATTGACCAGATATTAAGATTATTATGTATTGTAAGAACGCAAAACATGATTATCAAAGGACTTAAAATTGCCTTCCTGTGAATTATAATCTTTTCTTATTTAACATAGGTACCTAAGCATAAATTCAAAGTATATTCCAACAAACACCCAAAAAATCAGCAAGTCTGAGAAACACACATGACTTGTAAATGAAAGTAGTTAAGTGCAAACTATCTACTCGTCCCGACTCCCGCGGGCTGTATGCAAATATTCCTAGCGGCTGACGATTGTGACGAACAAGTATAACTTTGATCATTACACACTGTTTTGCTTTGTCTACGTACTAGATTGCGCTGGGAAAATCTAAATTATGCATATTCTGTGATTTTGGGCCGCAAGGATTGTACAAGTAATTTGCGTTTTGGGAATTGGGCGGGTGATAAGATTATTGTGGGGTGTTGGGGTCGTTGTTAGACGTAGTTACGTCAATCATAATGTGACTACATTTACATCGATGATAATGTAAAGAGACTGCGAAAACTTGGCTTAGTACCTATCAAGCATTACAATGTAGATGTACAGGGCCCTAGAGACGGAGGTTTTTAAACTTTGGGGCGAAAAGTAAAACCATGAGGAATAGGGAAAATCAGTAAAAGAAAGAAAATTTGTTTATTCTGCACAAACAAAACGAACATTACAAAATATATAAAATGACAAAAAATACACTCATACAAAGTAAAGGAGTCATAAGTTTGATTAAAGAGAAAACAGAAACTGAATTGAAACTAGACTACTCACTTAGTTTTTTCTTGAATCCTTATCACATAATTACTTCATCATCAGCCACTGTTCCCACTGCTAGGACACAGGCGTCCTCTCTGTGAGAGGGAGTGGGCCGTAATCTACCACGCGGGCCCAGTGCGGGTTGGTAGATATCACATGTCTTCGAATTTACATAATTACTTAAATGGTCATAATCATACGGAAAGAAAAATTCAAATAACTGCCGGGAATATTTGGAAATTCGGGAAAACTGAAAGTGAATTTTCAATTGGAATTTGGACAGGACAACGTCTAACGGCTCAGCTAGTACTAAAATAAAATTTTAATACATACGATTAGGAACCTTGTGTTAATGGACAAAGATAACTTTTTGAAATTTCTATCCGCTTTTCAACATCATTCACTGATTCCTCAACCTTCGTATAAATGATTAAACAATTAAAACAGACGAGACAATAGACACATATTTGACAATCAGTGTTTATGAATTCAAGGCGCGGCTGGTTGACGCCGAACGCTTGCAAATTAATAACGATTTAATTTGTCAATACCGATCGCGAATAAATGTTTAAGTATTGTGGCGTTTAAAGCGAGGGTTGTATTTTATTTAAACTGCAACGATTACGGTTCCGGATTGAATGCGGAAATAAAATGGTGCCATTTTTATATCGTTGTTTCTTTCATACTTCATTTTGAAATACAAAAATCTGTAAGCCACGCAGTGTTTTCAATACATAATAATATGAAGAAAATTCAATTTCTCGTTATAGCGTTCACAACAAAATAAAGTTGCGTCACAAGTATGTGACGTGATTGAAAAATTTTACACAACCTCATAACTTCGTAATTTCTAAATAAGCCCCAAGAAAAACATAATCAATAAAAACAATATTTAACAAAAAAAATAAAATAATAATAATCTATTCAGACAATAAACCCTCGCCTTAACATTCCTTAAATTTCGTCATTATCGTTTAGGTACGTTCCAAAGTGACGTCACGCTAATTCGCCGCCATTCGCAGCGTATCGCACGGTGTCGCACGGCGTCACAACGAGTAATTTATTGCCGAACGAAAGTAGCTTGTAATCTTTAACGCGGATTTAATACTTCGTCTTCTTATTGAGGTCACGTTTTTTTTTGGACGTTCTGCGCTTAGCTAAGCTTTGTTATGGAGTGATAATTTTGTTTTTGTTTCCATTGCACAGTTTGAAAAATGTATTATAAGTGACATGACGAGATGCTACAAATTGGATCCATCCCTAAGAATCGTGACTACCTAAAACAACAATGTTCACAGACACTGGTCAGATAGCTGACTGACGGCTGAAACTATTACTTTTATGTCAATCTACGATGTTTTGCTTGTGAGTGAGTGACCAAAAACTTTATGTTATTTCTTTAAAGTAAGGTGGACTAAAATTCTAAAGAAACAGTCAGAGAATAAATAGGTACAAAGAAAATATGGATCAGAAACCAGCAACATCGTCAAGGAGGAAACAAAACTAAACACTCTAAAGTTCTAAACGATACACTTAAGGGTACGCTAGTCAGTAATTTTTCCATACAAACGTAGTATGGTGATTACTCGTCTGTTTACGGTGTACGTTCAAAACTAATAATTATATCAATTTTTCTTGTCATTGTGGAAGCAGAATTGGAAAAGATATTGGTTTGAAAGTTATGAGCGCCGAACCTTCCATATTTCAACACTAATTTCAACTCATGTTGGGCGTAAATAAATAACTTATTTAGTAAGAAAATGGCAAAAAAGAAACCATACAGGAATAGATAATTTATTCAATAGTTCAAATAATTTTATTTTGAGTAAAATATTCAGTAGTTTTTTCATAATACTAATACTAAAAACTATAAACTATACGCGTAATATTTCATGAACAGACCTTTGGGTGTATATATATATACACCCAAAGGTCTGTTCATGAAATATTACGCGCTCGTTTTCATTATAAATCATTGTATATTTCACTAAATTAATTAATTAATAAATCAATAAAAAATGGATAAATAAATACTACTTAAATAAATAAAACTAAGTTACATTATCAACAATTCACAGACTTTATCCCATAATATTCTCCAGCAAATATTTTCGCATATAAATCAAAATGTAAATAAGAAATATTGAAGGAAGCTGACGGTGCCATCGGTTCGTTGGTCCACCATTTGTTTGAAAACCCCATCCCGCTCGGACCAGCTCCGCACAATTCAATTTGTTACGTTTGATTGAATATAACATTTCAGTTTAAACTGGCGAATTCTCTCAATATGCGTTATTATTTGTGAATAAAAATATGGCTTTAGAATTTTGACATGGCCATCACTTCATTATTGCTGGCTATTTCTTTCATTGGTAAGCCGACAATTCTTATGTGCTGAAGATAGCATAAGTTAATTTTTAGTCGTATAGTCTGACTTAAGAATTCTATATTTTTGCACCATCAAAGTCTTTTACGCATTTTTCTTCTATACCTGGATTTTGATTAACTTGCTTGTCAAAATTCAAAATATTTTATTTCACATAAACTACATGGGCACTTATGAAACGTCAGAAGCTAGGTGCACGGTTTCAATTGGCCGTTTCCTATGGAGAAGAGCCGGCAAGAAACTCCACGGTTACTCTTTTAAAAAAATAATTGGCTTTCACAGTATTTTTAAATAACAGTGTTATTAGGTATGGGAGGACAGTGTAGGTCTTTCAACAAGTACCAGGTACTGAACAAAATGATGATGGTCAACAAATCATCGTTTGCCGAGGTCCATATTTATATGTTATACCATAACCACCCCTTTTATTTTTATTTTGAACAGATCCCAGTTATTTTTCGAGACCCCAACAAAATAAATTTCATCTTTAAACTCCTCAACACTGCACTATAAAACCTTCTAACATTTTCAATATTTTCACGTCTATAAGTGAAAATACGCGAGTATCGCCATTATTGGCCAGTTTGCGACAAACAAAGGGTGCGCGTACAAAAAGTTTGACAGCTCGTTAGGACGGGAGGCACACTAATTGGCTACCTAGGGGACATTTTGACTATCAGTGCCTGTGTACTTGCCTTTGTTTGTGTGTTTAAGGTAATTCGAGCTTGAAATTTCTTAGTTTTTATTTGAATAGACAGTACATGGTTGAGCTTTTATGGCTTTTTTTATTATTTATTACCAGCTTTCGCCCGCCGCTGCTTCGCCCGCGTGGAGGTCGGAAGTTATCCCGCGGCTACGTACTACCCGAATAAAAGGTATTCTATATGTTAATCCGGATTATAAAATATGTGGGTGCCAAATTTCATCCAAATCCGTTCAGCCGTTATTGCGTGATTGAGTAACAAACATCCAAATATACAAACTTAAACATTTATAATGTTATTATAGTAGGATAGTAGGATAGTAGGATAGTAGGATAGTAGGATAGTAGGATAGTAGGATAGTAGGATAGTAGGATAGTAGGATAGTAGGATAGTAGGATAGTAGGATAGTAAGATAGTAGGATAGTAGGATAGTAGGATAGTAGGATAAGAGGATAGTAAGATAGTAGTATAGTAGGAAGTAGGCTAGTAGGATATGATTTGAAAGTTGTAATATTGCTTTTTCTTACGTGAGTTGACAGCGTATTAAATAGGTTGAATCTGGGCAAATCAGAAATGTCATTTATGTGTAGGTAGCTGATAGCTTTGATACCAAAACTATTCTATTATCCAATCTATACTATCCTCTTACTCCTATAAAACCAGCACACCACATGACCTCACAAAAGACCCACTTCAACAACTCTCAATAAAACTCAAAAACCTCACTATAACATTAAAACGTACAGCGTTTACATTAAGAAAGCCCTTACCGGCAGCTATTTAATCTTGGTAATTGCCCCGAAAGCTTATCAAACTTGTTCCGAAGTTTGCTTATTACGATTCAGCGTACGAGGCTTGGTAGGCCACTCATGAAATTAAATTACATCGAACCGCGCCGCCGCCGCCGCCGGTGCTTCGTACAAAACTCGCCTTTTTAAAAAGTGGTCGCACAGTTAAATTTTTTGCAAGGACGTAATGATTTTATGCCTGTGAGTTGATTGCATCTAGGAAGAAAGAAATGTTTATTGAATCTCGTTACATTTCTTTTTAAAGGTTCTGAGCCTCAATTTTATCAAATCAAATTGGTACATTGCGTGTATCAAAAAAATAGCACTGTTATAAAAAACTAAAACATGTAGGTAAATAGAAATATATAGCTCAATGAGCATTTTTCATGAAAAGCGAGTATTCAAAATCTCAGGAAAATCCTAACACATTTTAGTGAAGTCTCATCTGAACTCTTTTTATACTCTTGGACGTATAGGTAATACATAAATTGCGATATTACCAAGAAAGGCAAAGTTTTGTATGCACCCCGCTACGTTCAGAAGAGTGCACGCGTTGCGTTCAGAAGAGTGAGTGAACGCTGTTTTTTGCAAATAAACATGCAATTTTGAAGGATAGCCATTAAAAAGTTAAGTATTTACCATACATATGGAATAAAATATCAGGTTACCTTAGTTCTGTATAAATGAAAGGTACACAACTGACGAAAATTGGTTGACGTCCGATCTTAATTACGCCAATTTTCCACTAATTGGAACAATAAATAAGCTTTATACGAACCAGAGACTTTACGAGGGCCATAAAGATATTGTAAAGGCAAAAACTATTAATTTAGCTATTCAATTTTAGTGACTGGATTAATTTTGAAATGAAAATGGGGGCATGGTTTATTCTTATTGTCATTGTTTTTTTTTTAAGCTATTGCATAGCTTCTATCGCGGGCCTTGAGCGTGGAGACCTAATCCAGAAATTCCGTAACGAAAATACCTAAACCTAAGGAGAGTGTTTTGTATTGAAAATTATGTTTAACTGCTTGACAACAAAGTTCAAATTTACTTAGACGAATGATCTATCGAGAGTGTTGTATTGAAAATTATGTTTAACTGTTTGACAACAAAGTTCAAATTTACTTAGACGAATGATCCTTGACTATTAATAGTTAAATTAAAACCTTTTTATTAGTTTGATGTTCCAATTACGTTGTGTCAAGTTTTAAAAACTATAAATGTGAATAACAGTTCCTGTCAATGTCACCATTGCTATTTCTTGTATTCGGGTTAATATTTTACAATTGCATAAGTTGATAAAAAATGCTATGCAATAGCTTTACCGCGGCAGTCCCCGAGTGCCACACTTTTTTTTCTTTTGTGCATGTACTCGTACATAATAACAATGAACAGAAAAAAAGATAAAGTATTAAAAAACAAAAAACCCGACTCCAAAAACACAACTGAAAAGAGAGAAAAACAAGCATTATAATGAATAGGATTTTGGTATCGGAGGCATACAAAAGTTACACATATATTTCAGCTGGTTATTGGTTCGTTTTGTTAATAATATTTTATTTTCAGCATTTTCGTTTTTTATCATTTTTCATTCCAAATTACATACAAACATACAATTTATATATATATTTTTGATACCCTGATAGGTTGAGAAGATTTTTTAACGTAGGTATATTTTGGCACCGATAATCCAACTGTTTGATTTTTTTAAAGTTTAATATACCCAGTGACACTCGCGCAATTAATAACACGAATCTAACGACATATCATTCATCAGAATCGGTTCAGCCGTTTAGTAGTTACAAGAGACGGACATACGCACATAGATACATACATACAGTTCAAACACATAACCCAAGGAGTGTTATTTGTTTGAACTGTATGTATGTGTTCCCCTTTTTTGGCTATAACCCTCGTTTTTTGACTTCGCCTCAGTCAGTTAAAAATGCCAACAGTTTTATTTCATTCTTGCAGAAAACTTGTAGGTGTTTTCCTTTTTCTGCTGTAAGTAATAAGTACCTTAAAACAAAATAATGTGATAAAAGTTTCATGTACACTTTTCTCACTGACTGAACGCATCCGTTTCCAGCAGAGAGCGCGCGTTCAATAACAGTCGCCGATCATGCGGCATTCGAAATTTAAAAAAGCAAAATGGCCGATCACAACCGTCACTAATTTGACAAGCGACATCACATTTTGTTCTGCGGCTGTGACCAGCCAGTCGTGTTGAAACTGAAAAATTAATTGGCCATATAAAAAACTATATTCACACTATTTTGATGGGGAAATTAGAATTATTTGTTTTGGAGTTTTGTTTTTTTTTCACTCTGATGCGCTTGCGATATATTATTGTTTAACGTTATAACATCATAAAGAGAAGTAGGTAATACTAAGGAAGACTAAAGCATCTCATTTTGAAACAAAGCTCTGAAAAGCTTTTTAACTTACAATAAAAATCCAATCGTTTCACAGCCTAGGACAGAAATGGTAGTGTAACAACCATCGATTAGGCTATTAAGGCTAAAACGGCTATCACATAGTCCAAGTAACCCGAGTGCCACCAATATGAAAAGTCAATAGGGTTACACCAATTATTACCAGTTCAATTCAAGGTGCCTAATGGAATTTTAAATGCTTGCTTCCGTAGCGTACAATGGGACGGTGGGAACAACCCTAATTGTTACTTTTTTACTTTTTTAAGTTTTGCATTGTCACTAAAAGTGTCAAATTGGCTATTGTCGAGGTGCATTCATGTGGATGTAGGGATGGTGACTTTCTTGCTTTCTTTTTCATGCACAAAGCGAGGCAGTGCGTGTAACGAACATTCCTGCTTTGTTGCAATTCTATTTTGATTAAGTGAGTGACAAAAAATTGAATGAAACCGGCGTG
This sequence comes from Conistra vaccinii, assembly GCA_948150665.1. Taxonomy (NCBI): domain Eukaryota; kingdom Metazoa; phylum Arthropoda; class Insecta; order Lepidoptera; family Noctuidae; genus Conistra; species Conistra vaccinii. The sequence goes on from OX411324.1 coordinate 5,945,316, forward strand.
CTAGCGTTTTAGAATAGGTCCGTCCTATCGATAGTTTTGTGAGAGAACTCATGACTTTCTATTTGCATGGCATATTGGTTAAAATATTTCCTCAGCACTTCACTCTCACTTCTCTTCAAACAAAATTTAGATGAGATTATTTTTATTTTCATCATCTTAATTTTGTTTTCTCTTCTACTCTTACACACACTTTTTATCTATTTGGGGTTTTAGTATCTGGTTTGGTGTCTACATCTCTTTTTTATCTATTTTCCAATCGCAGGTATACTGGAAGTGATTTCTTTAGAAATAAGCATCAACTTTTCACTTTTCTTCTTGTCTGTTTATGTGTTTGAACTGTTAAATAAATAAATTCTTCTACTGTCGCTCTATCACTCTAACAATCTAATCCACAAGAGAGGTTGCCAACAAAGGTAATCAATAATCCTCACATCGATAAATTTTCTCATTAATCTTTAACAATAGTTCACATTTAACACAAAACATGTTTCTATACGTGATTGACATGTTCATTAAAACTAATATCGGATTATCCTAGTATCTAAAATAGAATCTAAACGCAACAGGGGAAACAACAAGAGATGAAAACGGATTATATTTATCGCTGATTGATATTATTAGAAGGGTTCTTTCGATTTTTTTAATGAAAAGAACATAGTAAACTCTTTTATGTAAAAATGGGGGATTGAAAACGATAAGGAATCGTCCTCACTGAAACCACACAAACATAATTAGCCAATATCGTTCGCACTTCTGGGAGTCTGGTTGGCTGATGGAGAGGCCTAAGTAGGACTCCTTTCCATCTACATGGTCTGGTGCATGGTCTGAGTTAGCTGTAGGCCCGGTGCGAGATGGTGGATGTCACAATCCTCGAAATTTCGGTTTTAGACAATTGTACTTAACCGTTTTAAATCACATAGTGACACAAGAATGTATTAAATATAAGCTAAAGAAACAATTCACAGTTTTCAAGTCAACAGCAGAACGTGATACTGCAACACACAAGTTAGTGCAACGTCAAACGAAGGCAGCGCAAACAGACGTCTGAGCTTTGAGGTCTGATAATACAATTTGTGGGCGCGCCGCGACGGCGTACGTTACAATTAGCACGTGTGAAAAACTTTGAATTTCATTATGAGTTTATGCTAATGTGGGGAAACATAAATATTGAGTTGATTGCAAATGAGGAAAGGGATTAACAAAACACAGTTTTTAGGTATATTGTTTTTATCATCCAAGGAGTATCAAACATTGGGGCGTTTGTTGCGCCACTTATTCTCACCTAAAACACTACAAACTGGTGACGGGCGGTATGTAATTTTGACGTTGAAAACGGGCTGATTCGCAGCCTAATTAAAATAAATAACTTGATTTTAATTCTCGGATTGTCATTATAAAGTGGCCTGATAAAGATGTTCTATAAAATCATTTAGAAAATAAGTAGTATTTTTCATAAACCTTATGACCTTTATGACCTTAGCTTTATCATTTAAGCTCAAAGTCTGCCGCTCCCGACACGGTCCGCGCCCGACCCGCGCACGCGTTTCATGTGCGGACATCCATATAATTATGTAATACAATATATACAAGCCCGCCGTACTACCGTCCCGACCCGCACCCGACACGCACCCGCCTTATGTGTGTAGTATTATTTTTAATCGTTATGATCTTAGATTCTTGGATGACCAAGAGAATGAGACCAATGGTTAAGAACAGTGCAGATTATAAACTGCAAAAAACAACGCTGGAAGTAATGATTTTACAGATGCATAAATGATTGTTTACATTCATTTTCCGTGCTAGTAGCGAAGTAGCTGGTAATGTCCAAATAAAGGAAAAGTACTAAAACATTGTATTCAATACGTTGAAAATTAAAACATAAACCAATAAAAGCCTGCAGAAAAATTAAGCCATTACGCCGATAATATGATTAAACCAAATAGGGAATTATTATTCACATCAGAGGGAACGATTTGTCGTGTTTTTCGCCGAGCGCAATGGGCACGTAGGTGGCTGCCAATTATCAGCCTCCTCTTGCCACGTAACCGTTTGCATTACAATTAGTCGACATTATGTGTAAATGCACATTTCATATCGCACGCCACCTGAATGCGTAATGGTCGGTGAGAACGCGCGCAGTTGCTCGATAGTGTGAATGCTGCTTTAGAATTGATAGTTCTACAGTTAATGCTGGTTAGCGATATTGATTTTCGTGAAATTGGATATCAGGTAAGTACTAATATCATGAACATTTAAAATGCACAAAACTAATGAATTCGTATTCGTAAAACGATGCAGGCAGATAAATAAATAGATTATGAATTAGAAAACACCCGATATTTTTCTTAAATAAATACAAAAAAATAATATAAAATGATTCGAGAGATTATTTTATGCCAGCTTTTCATCACATAACCCTTATATCGCTAATCGAAAATAGTAAACGGATTTAAAACAACGGATTCTCAACGTCTGGTCTCTTGAAGATATAAGTATAGAAATTAAAAAAAAAAAAGTTTTTCTAAAATTAAATCTTATCTTTATCTCAAGTAGGTACTGGTCATCTCATTCCAAAAGTCGCCAAGATAAAAATGTATGAAGACGACGCACTTATCGGGCGGGGGTCACGGATTTCATTAACAGTATCAATAGGACCTCTTGGGGACCGACCCTCGCTTTATGCTCGGTATCTGCCGCCAGTGTATGCTGGCCTTTTGAGAATTTATCATGCGAAAATACTAAATAAGTTTCTTGGTATTACTGTACAAGTATCGTATTTTTGTATGTAGGTTTGTCCAATTTTGACGTGGTTGGAGTGACTGATATTCGGTATAGTTTGAAGTAAAAGCGAAATGATACTTGACTTTTTTTGGTAACAAAAATATCTCATCTATTCTTGTAGGAACAGAGATACCTTATACTTTTAGATAATTAATTCAGCTAACCTAGCCTTTACGTAAGGTATTGTATCTTTAAAGAAAATGTATTTAGATCGAATATTTCTAAAATTAAAAGATGTGGGTGTACCTACGAGGTGACCCCTTTTTACCAAACATTACACGAATACAAGTCATGATGAATTGTTGATTAAACCCTACAAAAGAACCATGGAAATAATCAAAAAATAAATAAACAAAAACTCAAATTACGTTCGATTTCTAAATAAAACGGGTCCAATTATACTGGCTGATACGTCCAACCGTCACCATTGTCAACTGTCCAAGGGTTTATCAATACGTAAATAAATTGACCCTTCCTCTGCTCCCGTGTTGTTGACGAACATTTTTGCTCTTTTCGCCCTTCATTTTACCCCGTTTATATAAAATTGGATTTAGTATACTCACTTTGTGATAACTTAATCGGACGAAGTATTTGCTTACGAGAATAGTTAAACCATTTGGACATCATTTTACGGTTCGATAAACAATGTGGTTGAATTGGAGAATGGATGTCCGGGGACCCATTTCTTTATACAAATCTGGGTACTGTGATTTGCCTTCTAACATAGAATCAAGTGTTGTTACTATGAAATGACTTAATCATACAAAATGGATGGCTATTAATTGTGAAGATAATATAAAAAAGCTTTTTTACGTTTAGGCTCAGATTTCTTTGTAAATTATAACAACATCCTAATTACACATAACATAATATCACGCCTTTTTCCCTGAAGGGTAAGGCAGCGGTGTACCTATAGTACAGCCACATGTCGCCAGTTATGTTTAAGTCCCATGTAATACATGGGGGCGAGCCTATTGCCAACAACCAGGCACAAATCCAGACTCCAGGCAGCTACCGAGAAATTCCACACAGAATAACCCAATAACACTTTGCCCAATCAAGGAATCGAACCCAGGACCTCACGCTCAGCATCCTAAGCTCTATTATATCTACTACTATGCATTTTGGGGATAGTTCGGAAAATCTGTCTCTCTCTCTCTCTCAAATTGGTAGTATCTTTTCACCCTTTACAAATAAAAACAAAACAGCGCTGTCTCATACATCAGTCACTTGTTACCTAGCAAAGTAGCAGAAATTCGACACATAGCGAAATCAGCTTATCCCTTATTGCATATAATTGGCACGCGGCCCCAGCACCCGGGGGTGCGATGTGACCAATCAGCACACAGCGACACGTGTCATTTCGCACCCCTTTTCCACATTTTCCTTTGATTTATGAGGTGTAGTCGGGCGTTTTGAACCTATGTTTTTTAAACTACGTATCAATTTCACGTGAACTTTATTTGAAGAAGTTTTTGCAGTGGATTGAAAGAGTCTATGGATCGTGCTGATAATTATAGTACCTAATAAATATGAATGTCGGCTATTATAAAATAAAAAAAAACATAGACCTTTCTTTGCTGTTGCCGTTCGCAGTACGTTAATCAAATAAGCATATTTGATTAACGTACTGCGAACGGCAACTCTATTGTAACAAATCAAAACATTATAATTAAAGTCAGATCATGACAGATTATAAAGTTTTGATTCAAGCAATACGACTAAGCAAAAGGCGGAAAATTAGTAAAAATCCCTCTTTGTTAAATAGAAAAAAAAATTGTTTTTCTGTTGTTGGTGCATATTTTTAAAGTGAATACTAAAATAGACGTTTCAGTCATAAGCAGAAATTAGACTTTCTTAAAAACTATACTGCAGTCAATGCCAAAAAAAAATTTACTTGCTTATAATGCAGCGTTTAATAAAAAAATAAACGCTGCGTTCTAACCGCTCGTTTGCTCGCCCCAATAAATCCCGTGGGACGCGACACCGACACATTGCATGTGACGGATTAACATTATCATTTGACACTGCATTTATTTAACTGTAGCTGTACTACACCTACGTTTGTTGTTGTTTATATGTGTACTCTAAGGATTATTGTATGGGAAACTTAGTTGGTATGAGGGTTCAGCAATGATTGGCAACGAATAAAAGCTGCTACAAACAGACACGATGCGACAGCGCGACACGACTAATAAAACAAATTCTAAGAAAACTTCACAGTATACAGTAGAACAACTTCCCGGTGTCGCGTCGGCGCCGTCGCGTAGCGCGTTTGCCTGTTGCCTTAACGGTATCAATATGTTTATCAGACGTTCATTTCTTAGGAATTTTTTTTGAGCCAATCAGTGATTTAATTTACTTACATAATCATCAACGTTAATTAACTTATTTTGATCTCAGTTAAAGAATGAAAAACATATTTTCTTACTGTATCTGTAAAAGATCAGCAGAATGATCACGAAAACGTTCACATCTGATGGTGATTTTATTTCCATAGTAAAAATGGTAATTCTGCCAAAACACCTATAAAAACTCCATTGAAATTGTTCTAGCAGAATCGCGTCGCACCGTGGCGTCGCGCTTGTCTACGGGAGCCTTTACTCCACTGTGATCATGGCTTTTAAAAGTACCCTGACATAAACCCTAGCCATACGTAATTGCGATTATCACCAACCTCTTCAAACATCTGGTGATTACAGCAAGTTATCTCATTTTTCAAGAAGATGAATGCTTGTAACTACATATATCCGGGCATACTGTAGTAGTTTCTCGAAAAGACAATATATCATCGTACAAGTGAGCGGTCACTTACACAATAGCATGATATTAGCTCGCAACACTAATTGCGTTTTCCGAGCACAAAGCTACAGCCCCCAGCTTTGAGTGCAGAGGCAGCAATACGGGACTAGCATTACCTATTATCGAATTACTGCTTCAACTGTTCAAGTATTGATTACTAAAATAGAGGTAATATAGAATTTATTTAAATACTATAAATTAATAAATATAAGACCCATTGCCAAAAAGATGATCCAAATTAAATTAAAATCTAATATCTATTGACTTGAGACTTGAGATGCCGCCGATGCATTCTACTAGCTTTTATGACAAATCTTTTACAGTTCAAGCAGTACGGTTATGGAATGCCTTGCCCGTGTCGATAAGGCGTGCTCAATATTTGTCGACTTTTAAAGTTCAAGTAAAAAACACTTCCTCTCTCCTTAAAAATCATCATTACATATATAGTTCCTTGATCTTGTTCCAAGTTTATAACTATATATATATATATTATCTATGTATATTTATATAGATAAGTTTATGCTTTATGTATGTATGTATTTATTGTATATGTAAATGGTACACCACTGACTACCTGCAGTATTGTCTTTCCTTCTTACTTTAATCCATCCAAAGGTTGTCTGTAAAAGATCGCTTTTAGCGATAAGACCGCCCATTGTGTCACCCTATGTAAAATGTGTAAACCTATGTCCGTAATTTTTATGGTGTACATAATAAAGACTATTCTATTCTATCTATTGATATCAGTCTATAAATGTTTCACTGCAGTGCAAAGGCCTCTTCTGCACGCGTAGCATGAGCACCGCTTTGTCGACGGAAGAGTAGACAAAAATGACGTTCCGTGTAGACAGTACGACGGCAGCAAAGTAGAAAGAGGCAACTGCACTTTTTACGAAATTCACTCTTTAATATAATTCGACTCAGAATTCTTTGTTTCGTCATAGGATGTTTTTACCGTTTGATTGTCATTTTTTACTGATATTAAGTCACGTTAAACACAACTACGTACGGCTTATTTTTTTCAGTGTGTCGAAGTACCGTGTTTTGGAACAAATAACATTACAGTAATATTGGCCTTAACCTATTCCTTGGTAATATTAACTAAATGATGTAAAATAGGAGAAGATAGCTTTCTTCTTCTATTAGTTATCACAGTTTTGCGTTTAAAAAGCTCTTCTGTAAAATCATGATTTTGCAGATAACCCTGTATACTTTGTGACCGTCGAGTAGAATATTTCACTACCATAGACAACTGTCAGTCGTCAGAGTGATTTTGACAATTTGGTATAGAAAACTTTCTTCTGTTACAGTCTACCTATAAAATGACCTAGACAAAGATAGTTAGAAACGAAAGACAATGTGACAGATTGAAGAAAGATTTCTACGGTGCGATGTCAAAAATGAAGAAAGGAAATGTCACTTTGTATAGAAAGAGCTGTGTCTACTCTTCGTAGACATAGAAAGCGCCATGCTACGCGAGCAGATACAGAGAATGCACGAGGATTGAGGACACACTTGCTAAAGGCGAGTTGGCGATTTTAGAGTTACCACTAAAAAAAGCTTCCGCTCTACCGCTCTAAAAAATATTTTATTCATAAATGCATAAATATTTATTCCACCATTTTCGTTATTGCACCTACCACTGTTTGTCTCTGCATCACCCAAAAGTAGACTGCTAGGAAATGCCTATGACGTTAAGTCCGCCTCTGTACATTTGTGTGCTTAAATTATTAAATAAACAAAGGCCTCTTCTCATATTCTGAAAGTTAATATATTTCTCAGTAGGTACTCCTTAATGAAATACGAACAATGGCGGACGCAAAATTAATGAAAACCATAAAATGCACAACTCAATTCAGAGTGGACAACTAGAATATTGTATTAAATGTGGAACGGACGGAACTGGACGCTGCATAATCGAGAAACCTTAAAATTACTCATAGAGTTGTTACGGATTTTGGCGAAATTATTACGGCTCACAGCGAAATGACTACGGAAAAGGTTTCCTGTATCTAAAGGGGATGTTTTCAATATAATTTTACCCGTAACAACATTAATTATTTGGAATAGTGTTAAGATACTGTTCTAAATTGTTGTTGTTTAGCCCAAGCTACAAGATGCGCACTACAAGATTAGCACCACATATCGCTTGATAGTATAGTTAAATGCGGGAAGCCATTTCAATGTCCTCAGAAATTCTAAAATACATTAGATCTGAGCAGTCCTGAGCCATCTTCTGAATTATTTTAACAACGGCTCAATAATCAAAAGTAAAATAAGCTATAAGGTTGCCAGAGGTGTTAGACAGGATCATGAGATCATTCTACTCGAATAAGTAGCTAAGTAACAATCAACTTTTTATGAATAAACCGCTAAACTCAGATCTTCAAACAATACAAAATATTGCTGCCTTATTTCGGGATATTTCGATTGGACAGCCACCCCTAAATATAAATCATATCGGGAGCGAGGCATTGCATGCTATTTAGATCACGAGTTCTGACTCACGTAGGTACTACGATGCGAGCGATTTCACGCGCCGTTGCGCACGAGTTGACGAACGCAAATCATTCATGAAATATTGAACTTTGCTGAACTTTACATATTTTTGAGCAAATGTTTGAGATGTGTTTTGAAAGTGAATGTTTTTAATATGTTTAGTGTGCTCTTGAAATATTTTTGTTTTTGTATTCACATCAGGTTTGTTGAAAATTGCCAGAAAACTGCAAAGTTCCGCTTTAGTTATGGGTACTGGGTACTGGTTTATGTTGTTCTTTAGTTTAATAAAGATCGCATGACAATCATGGGGATAATTTTTTAAAGAAAGTAATTTCATATTTTTTTAATACAATTAATGCTATTTTACCCTACTTAAGGGTTTTTTATCGACTCTGGGTATTTGTGCCAATACATTTTTGGGCACTCTCCTTTGGCAAATCGTTTATAACCATAGGGTACTTTTAATCCCGGTAGTGCGTTCCGCGTGCGCATTTAAAAGCTAGTAACTAATAATAATGACAGCATCTGCTGCCCTTCCACTTTAGATTTACCGTCATAGACCTAAACACCATTACAGTCTGACAACATATTGACAGCTCACCCTCCAAAATCCACCAAACTCTAGCCCAAAACTTAATTTAATTGTCTAAATCAGGGTACCCAAGTCAGAGAATCAGCGAAGAGTGAAAACGAAGACACCCGGGTGGACCGGTTCCCATCGCATAACGTTGGAATCCGTCGGATCCACCCGCCCGGGTAATTGGGGCTCGACAGAGCGAATAAAAATTAACGAGCATTATCATATTCAAACCGAAAGGCTTAATTTAATAGAATGTATAGAAGTTTTGGGACTGTTTATTTTGGTGATTAAATTGCGTGTGTATGGAATTTTGGTGCCGAATTTTCGGTGTGAGGTGCGTCGTAACTTTTATTGGGCAGTGAAATAGGGCCTTTTCTGGATTGCCTGTTCATGCTGACGTATGTTTTTATCTAAATAAATTCTCATGTCTCATGTTTAACAGTAGAATGATCACCCTGGCACCATATACACACCTCCTGAATTTAGATCAAGTTACTAGATTGGCAAACAAATTTCTGTTCAAAAGCATGAAACATTTTGGTCTTGAGGCTTTCATTTCTGAAATCTCTGAAAAGCGTTTATTCTGAAAGTGGGCAGCGTTGCAAATAGATGTCAACTATTTCGCTGTTTTGATTAATTCGGCGAACTAAAATATGAATAATGAATTGCAATTATAACACTGAATTTGATGTTGGAACCGTTTTAAAACGAAATATTCGGTGTTACGATATTAATTATTGCATTTCATAATCAATATTTTAGTTCACTAGTTAACCCCATTTCATATTTCCGTACAGTAATATTGCCAAATTAATAAAAATTGGTAAATATTTGGAGCGTTCCTATTCTCTTTTTCATTTTTCTTACAATTGTATATAAAGTGGCCTCATATACAAAGTTGAATCCATAATCATCGACACAGTTCGTGTATGGTACAGGATGGGCAACCTCGTTTCATTTGGCCTTGATTATTTCTAAAATAACACTAATTAATGTTCTAGCTTCAATTAGTCCGCGTGAAATCTTTGCGGTACAATTATCGTATGTATACTGAATAGTGACGTCACACGCTTGCTCGGGCGGTTGCGTGCGCGCTGACGCTGCAAATTTGATCGCGCGGTTTCGGCTTAACGGATACGTTTAGTTATTGTTCTATAGGGTGCTCTGCAAATTAGTCATTTTGTTCAGTACTATTTTTCTGAAGCAATTTGTATATTTTTGTAAATATTGTTTGATTGAGAGACAGTAGGCAAATGTGGCGAAATGTGGGTGTACCTACTATAGGTACTAGTCTGCCTTCCCTTCAGAGACAGGCGTGATGTTTATGTTATGTTATTGTTATAGTAGATACCTACACTTTAAGTTTTATGCATCCATATTACCTACCCATAGTGGTGGTAATGGTCACTTTTGTCCCTTATTAATAAAAGATAATTCATCTTTTTGCTAAAAATGGTGGAAAGAAAAGAAGCTTCCTAACTGCTAACATTAGAACAGTCGTATCTTTATATAGTCTAACTTTTCTTAAATGACCCTGTAGAATCGCAAGTATAATTTCAAGTTACCTCGAAATAACAGTTTTTGTCGTCGTCGTTTTAACTGAGATAGGTACTACCGTAGTACTAAGTATCTACATTACAAAATTAAAAACTTTTTATGACAGAAGTTTTTTTATTTACTACAATAAAAAATACAATAATTGAAATTTTTTATATATCGCGAGGACGCAAGTGTGCAATAAGAACTTTATTAAAATGACAATGTTGTTCCCTCTACAATCGTACTATAATAGGATCTTTTGGCGCGTGGTACAAGTCGGAACTGATGACGCCATCTTGTTTGTTCAATACTCATTTCACAACTATTTATCACCCTGTCAATGACATTCAAGCGCCAGAAGATTCTTCTGGTACTGTACATTTTGCGATCCTTTCTCGTGACATTTAATATAGCCCAAACAAAACACTAAAACATACGCTATCTGAAAAAAAATAAAAATAATAACATCTCGACACTTGCAGGCCAAGGTATTCCGACACCCGCTGTATAAGCCGCGGCGGTTCGCTGCGATTCGCGACCAAAGAACCGTGAAATTGGTTTATTCGCTCGATCCGATGAATAATTAATATTGTAACGTACGTCTAGCCTACGCGGCCCTAGATTGAACGGGATCGCATCTGCATATATAAACCCTGTGGGAAACTCAGCATGCTATTGTCGATATTAAAAGGCGGAATCAACGATTTCTGAGATACACTTATCATACAATGTACATCCTCACTAATCTCTTACATCCTTGTCGGTACAAAAGACTTGGCTAAAAACTCTCTCGTTTCATTTCTCTACTGTACCTGATCGGTGGCCGTCTAGTGCGCGGGATTCCTTAAAAATTCGGCTTGAGACTCTTGAAACCAGCCATGCATGACCAATGCAATCAACACTTAATTTTTTCATTGAAGGAATTACCCAAAAAAATTAACTACACTCAGCTCAGCAGGCTTAGACTGAATCAGGTAATCACATATCCTATAGGATCTAAATGAAAAACTAAAAACTGGAGGTCGAGACAATTCATTATAAGCCTGAGTCAATCACTACCTTTCAAGATCGACCACATTGGTCGCTTTCCTCCCATCTACTTCCAATTTCAGTATACAATAGCTGCAGCTCCACATAAATGTAACCACAAACACATGTGCCACATAATATGTGTCCACATGTAAGCGAGGTTATACTAGCCACACATTAAATTCTTATAGAGCGTTATTTAAATTAGCTTTAATGAAATAATGAACAAGTGAAAATATATTAAAATTAAAAAACCCCCGACAAAAATATTTCCTCATTTCTCTTTCCTACTTCATCACCAGACCCTGTTCATCATATATCTATTCATTGAGACCATTACAATGAGCCCAAACACGATACCTGTGCTGTAAGTTGGTAAGGGAGTTGGTTATCCTGTAAATTCCAGGTGATGCTGCAGCATCAGTTCAAGGTAACTATGTTCTTCTAATATCATTGAAGTAACAGAATACCAAATTTCAAATCTGGCTAAACCGATTTTGTTAAAACATCGTTAGAAACCCTGCTTTCAAATAAAAAAAACTGCATTCATATCGGTTCACCCGTTTAAGAGCTACGGTGCGGTGCTGGCACAGACAGACACACAGACACACACACATCACGGTCAAACTTATAACACCCCTCTTTTTGCGTCGGGGGTTAAAAATGCCACAAGTCATCATAATGATTACGTTTCTCATCTCTACCAAATAAAGGCATTGTTATTAAAATGGAACGAGAACAAAGTATCGATTCAATCAGCTAAGAGCAACATGTACAAATTAGCTTATAGAAGTAAATGGAGACTCGCCTTTAGACAAAACTGCTTAGACCCGAGTTCACCAACAGATGGTTAAATTTTTAACATCTGTTTACACCATAAACGGCTGTTTAACAATATTTTACTGTTCACCAAGCACTAACAATTGGTTAAGTACTGTAATCGGACGGTTACCTTAAACGACGTAGCCAACCCAGTTTAACCATTGGTTTATGCTTCCAGATGTGAAGTTTTGCATTGTGCATCACTTTTAGTTACAAAATAAAAATGCAAGACGCTTTGAATTATCTTTAAAGAGGATAATGTGTTAGATGATTTAATAAAAATAATTTGGCGCACTTCCCGTATATTCCGAACATGGCGCAATTATGAAAATCAAAAATTAGCACATAAATACTGCACGAAAATATAAAAATAATACAAACAGATTTTTGTAATAATAACTTCGTTTTATTTAATTTTCAATACAACATTAAAAAAAATAATGTTATAAAAGCCTAGGGCGAAAGTTCTTTGTACAAAACACCAGATTGCGCCATACGCCATACATCCCGCAAAATGACTCGAGTGACGTCTATAAACTATTTAAAAATGTACTCTGTGGGTTTAAAAATGAAAATTGATTGACGTTGGCATTCTACATTCACAAAATATTATCCGCTTGACTGTCACTAATGAGACACAATAAAAATTTCATTGTTATCGAACTGCATCAGTCTGTTGGACGGTTGAGCCCCTCGATCATTCGGCCATTTTGGACTCACTTATTCAAAAACGCTTGGTTATTTAACCGTTGGTTACAAATAGATGGTGAACACGAAAAAAACGCGGTTTGTTTAAACGACCGTTTAATTCTAACAGAACGGTTACGTAATCAATGGTTACGTTGCAGTTGGTGAACTCGGGCCTTACTCGATTATAAGCTATGGCCAATCATTACCTTTCTAGATCGAACACACTATCCACTTCCAATTTCAGTATACAATAGTGTTGCTCCACCATAATATAGCTACATGTAAGCCAGGTGATACTGGCCAGCCCCTCGGCACAGATTAATGATTCAATATGTCACCGACTGCCGCGTATTATGGAGTTAATCTACCTTCGGCAAAGATTGATGCATCATTCGCTGCGAAATTAGTGTCCCGGTAATTGTTAATAATATCGATAAAAAAATAATCGAGTGAATCGATTTCATGGTCCGTTAATCGAGATGGGCTGTCGATTTGTTAGTGAGGTATGGTATTATTTATAGCAATAAATAAAGGATGTGTTTTAGTTGAGTTAGTCGTCCATGACTAATTTATTTATTAATAAGTTAGTGGATATAGCGGTGGAAAAGACGGGCTTGGAGCAGAAGATAATCTTTTTTTTTTTTGTAATGCCTATCTTGTAGTTCTAAAGTGCCTCCGCTTGACCTGTCACTAATGAGACACAATAAAAAAATTATTGTTATCGAGCTGCATCAGTCTTTCGGACAGTTGAGCATTTATGTGCCTTATTGAAATAAACTATTTGATTTTGACTTTGGAACCACTGATGCTGTAATGAAAAGTCGATACCGTTTTGTCGTTTCTTTTACGCGATGAGTAAACTCTAAAACTAAGTTTGATAGTTAATTTAATTTTAAAACTGTCTAAAACTTTGCCTTTTATCATCCGCAAGCATTATTTTAAACAATGGTTATTTTCCAGCCAACAAAACCAGCCGTTAAAATACAACTCTCCAATTTTCGTTTTCTAATACAGTAATCAACAAAGGGCAACAGATGAATAAAATCCCGCAACGAATTAATAAGTCGTCAAGTGATACTCGCAGTGTACCGCCAAGTTCTCCCATTTGATGCCTCTGATTGGCTCTCTATATTTTAATTAACTCGTAGAAAACTCTTGTTTTAACTTTATAACTGTTATGGGCGGCAGTGTTGTGGTTGGATTGATTAAAATGTATTGATTTTTGAATTCTCGGCAGAGTTCAGTAGAATTTTATTAGCTGGTCGTGAAAGCACAGCATTATTTTTTTTGTAATTCACAATAACGAATTAAATAGGTATAGTCGATCTCGTAATTGCATTACCACTCTTAGGTTAATAATAATGAATGATAATAAATAAATAAATGTATATATTTTTAGGTAATTTACACCCATATTACAACATAAAATAACATACAATCAATCAAATTGGAAATATAACTTAAATTAAATCAAACTAAATAAACAAATAAATCAAAATAAGCAAGCCAACTTTTTAAATATCAATAGAACGTCATAAAACTACAAGGTCTATTTGACTATGATGCAACAATTAGACAGTTCCGACCTTACTGAAGTTACAAGTTTACTGGGAATTGTTTTCAAAACTGATAACACAATAACGAGGTTGACTGTACGCTCAAATATACCTCCAAGAATAAGCACAGAGTAGGAAGTGCTTTGTCACTGGTTTAATTATTATTACTGTCTTTCCTATATTAGCTGTAAAATACTACAACCACACCTTTACCATTACACACAAACGCACACACCCTCAGATACACACACACACACACACACACTCAAACAAACTCAAATAATCCAAATGTCAAATAAATAGATTGTAATTTAAGATTTCTGCAATTATGGTTTTATGTTAATAAGTATTTTTTTTTTTATCACTATTTCTGTCAGCAATTCTTTTTTGAAACTTCTGGGTGCTGGTTGCATCACCTACGTGTTTTGTTAATTAGCATAGAGTGTACCTACAAACGATACTATTTAATATTAACACTGCTATTTGATTAAGTAAATAAATTATTATTTAAAAAAAACCCTTACAAAGTAACAAGTCATAAAAAATCCGATCTCAAAGTCCAAACAGTTGAGTCGAAAGTCAAATGCCGCGATAACTCACAGAAGCCAATCTTTTTCAGGACACGTCTATTCAAATGGCATTTTTCCCGATTCAAAAATCTACAAAGAGCCTATGAAAGTCAACTACCCTCTCTACTAATACTGTGGCTCGGGAGTGGAGAGGTGACAATATTATTCGAGCTAAAATTGGGGATTCACCGCATTTATTAAAGAGAAAACCAGCAACAAAGGGATGATATTGAATTGTAAGGAACGGTGGCGAAGATTTATGACGTGGTGGATGAGGTATATTTGAAAATAAATTTTCTAAAAAAAATTGTAAAATAAACTGTTTCCGCCCGGGATCGAACCGGGGACCTTGTGCGTGTGAAGCACACGTGATAACCGCTACACTACGGAAACTGTGACTGCAGTAACAAAATTACCGATATGGTTCCAATCAAAACAATGATTACTAATCTAACGTTGTAAAGTTTATACTAGTACGGGGAGCTCAGAGTGAATCAGTTTATTCTGACAACCATAATATCCATTATTGATACTGTAATCTCCAAAGCATAAAAACATGATTTTTGTGATACTCAAATAGGGAGTCGAAACTGGCTCTCCTTAATACAGATTACTCAGTGATCTAGCTAGGAGAGTAGCGATTCACCCAACTATTAATTGTAGCTATACCATGTTATTAATAATGCTTACTTTATAACTCCCTTAAGTATTACAAAACCTTTATTTTCTTAAAACTATTTTTTACTTATACCGATACATGCGAAACAAAAAAAAAACCTTCTTTTACTGCTTATTTGTAACTTACTTCATTTATGCAAGGTTGTGACATTGATTTAGAAAGTAAAGAGGCTTTTTTTATGAATTTTTCGAAGCACTCACTTATTTGGAAACTTATCTAGCAGATGAGTTAACCTGATCTTTATTTCTGATATGTGCAGAAAATCTTTTTAATAGAATTAAACGTATATAAGAGACAATTCACATAGTGAAACAGGTCCATTAGTAGCCAGTGGTAGAGAAAAGAAATTCTGTCGCAGTAAAAATATTTAGGGTCTTTCATGTTGGTACAATTGTAAAAAACCATAAAAACGAAAACTTTCAGGTAGATTTATCATTCTCTTGCCTCTCAAGTCTCCTCAAAAGCCTGCAGAGTATAACTTCCTCGCTCCATGTGTTAGATCACGCCAGCTCCGAGGGTCGGGGCGGGTGACACGCACAAAGAACCTCCAACTTCTTTCATTGTAGATTAAATTCTTTGATTCCCCGCTCACCTAGTGAGTGCCCAGAGGGAGCGAGGCGAACGCTGTAGTAGCTAGGTATAGGTTAATAAAATGGACGAGCTTTCAAAAATAGACTTAACTCGTTTAATAGTAAGTACAAGGGGAAAAACTGAAAATAATTACTTAAATAAAAATTGAAATTAAAACACAATTAAATTAACAAAAGTACTCAGTTCGTACATCCCAATTTTATACTTTAAATTGTGATATCTTAATTTTCCTTGCAAATATATGGTTTTCGTTGCCAACACTGCCAAATTAGGGCAAAAATAATACACGAACTAATGACCCTAACTATTATTAAACCTTTTCCGCCATCTTGAAAATCTCTTGTTTCCCGCGTCGCTCTCGCTGGGTGCTCGCCCTCATTAATATCTGATCTCCCGTCAGCAGCTTAATCTCTGTGGCCCTGGATTTAATACATATTTCATTTCGCTATTTCACGAAGCATTACCTTCATTCGCACCAGTTGTTTGACAAATACCTGTTTATTACCCGAGGTCCTTTGTAAAAATGGGTATTGTTTAAGTTTTTATGTATTGTCTCAGTTGAGATGTCAAGGTTCTTGTTGGAGAAAAATAATAATTTGTTGTATAGAAGAGAATCATATTTGGGTTATGCTTTATTTTATTCAGAGACACATTTGTACGTGCTATTCGAATTTTTCAATTTTGTAAGGGAGTTCTTTATTTTAATATACAAAAAATAAAACAAAACAAGCTTACTCATCCTAAAATGCAACCATTTCCATATTCACTGAAGGTATCGATTTGAATCGTTGTGTGAGAAGAACTTTTACGAGTTCTTCTCACACAACGATTCGAATCGATACCTTCAGTGAATCCTCGATTGTCGCATACAATATCATCCGAAAACAGCACCGGTTCCCAACACCGTCCATTTAACAAAACTTGTGTAGCTTTATCATCGGTAGTGTTAATTCGGGGGGCAGGGGCAACAGGGGGCAGGGGTGTCAGCTCGTAAACACAATTGTTGCGACTTTAAATCAAACAGTTCGCGGAGTCATTACGTACACGTGCTACTGGTACGTCGCTACTGGTGTACAGCTCCATTGTGTCCACGATATGATACGGGAACGTAGATTTACTTTCATAATTTTCAAGAAGACGAGAGCCATCATCCTTACTTATAATATTATAAATGCGAAAGTGAGTTGGTTTGTTTTTTTTGTTTGTTTGTTTTTGACGCTTTCGCGCTAAAATGGGCGAACCGATTCGGATTAAATTTGGCACATGGGTAGACTATGTCCTGGGTGAGAATGTAGGATATTTTTTATCCCGATGTTCTTACGGGATCGAGACTTATGCGGGTGAAACGAAAGCGGCGCGACGAAAGGCTTCACGATTGTGGGTATTTCAATATCTACGTCTAGCTCTCTCCGAAAAGTCCTTTCCAACTTCATTTTGTGAAATAAAATCTGTGAAAATTCCTGACTAAAATTTACCGTATATTATCTTTGTTAAGACGAGCTTTTCCTGACAATCGCTACGTGTTTTCCTGACATGTAGTGATTGTCAGAAACAGCTCGTGTTTAAAAGAAATCACAACATTGACCACTTATGATCGTTAATCGATAGACGAAAGCCGAAGATATACGCAGATCAAGAGTTACAATTCCAAACCAGAAATCTTCAGCCCAAAAAGGAGCACGTCACTACAACGAAAACACGCCCCAAGAATAATGAAAGTACAAGTGAATGGACACGCAAGTGTAGTAATTATCCTCGCCAACTTTGTTGTTCCTCTTAATTTATCGCCAGTGTATCATACTCCCTCCGATGGCGCCAACTTCTGCAGAGATGCTAAACAGATACACGAACAACTTTCGCTTTGTTTTGTCTCAAATTATATGTAACAAGCGTATTGTTCAAGTTTCGAATGAAGTGTGTAGCGTTTCGAGAGTTGATGAAATACGGAGTGTGGTGTGTAGGTACTGATCAGTTGGGAGGATTCACATGTTGTATAACCAGCATGCTTGTAGAGGTAGTACCATCAAAGATTATGATTAACTTTGACCATCGGAAGCCAGGTTTGGGCAGGGTTTTTATTTTATTTACTTTATTTAGGCAACCAACGGCGATACATACATATAGTATGTTACAGAGTATATGTATTTCAGTACAGTATGGCTAATAATAGGTTTCCCTGTATAACTAGGATAACTATTAAACATGCGAACCGACTACTTAAAAATATATCTATAAATTTAAAAGAGCAATTTTACGTATACGTAAAATTGCTCTTTCTCTCACTAGTTATAGTTAAGTTTAAATTTTTAAGGGAAAAAAAGTTTGATGATATAAAACAAAAAAAAAAAGATTAAAAATTGTGAGATGGTTTGTCATTTGCCTTCGTTTATGGTTTTTATTATTTGTTTTGGTTCATGTCAACAATTCATTTGAAATGAAAATAACATGGCGCAAACAGTATTGAAGATGCAGTGACAACAATTGAAAAGGGTTTGCTTAGATAGTTTGGTTATGTTGAGAGGATGAGTGAAAGGCGACTAACAAAATGTATTTACAAAGCAGATGTGTATGGAAACGCCGGCACGGGACGCCCTTTAGGAGGACATATTATCATCGACAATAAGATCAGCCAATAAGGTCAGCCTTGTTGGTGATGTACTTCAGAAAGGTCAGATGCGTATTACTCACAACTGGCGTGGGTGTATGACCAGATGTATGAACGTAAACGAGGCAAAAGGAGTATGAGTAGCAGGTGGCGTTCTGTAGTTCCTGCCTACCCCCATGGGAAGAAAGCGTGAGTTTATGCATGGATCTGTGAAACAGTACCCTTGTCGGTATCTCCAATAACTCTAGTGTTAAATGCAATGAAATGTATTCAGGTCCACCAAGAAAATCATAACACAGGAACGACACAGCAACCTGCAAAAATATCTCTAAAATTTTCCTTGACTCCTAAATCGGTTTACCCAACATTGCCGAGCGCACCCGAGCGCCCGGGCGCCCGCTCGCAAATCGTGCTCAATGTAGCATCACAAACGCGTCGCCGTCACGCCTCCTAACTATTTGATGTCGCCCGCAATGGATAGTGCCCTACGGCTAATTACGAGTATGTTGCCTGCTGTTGGGTAGTATGAATCTAAATAATTTGTTGTTTAGAAAGTTTTTCATTAGGTTTTTCAAAAGAAGGTTATTTTCTCTATTATCTATGTAACAAGTCCTTTCTTTTCCTATTCATTTAGACTCCGTTACTCAAGTAGGTAGTAGGGCGTTATTATCAAAACAAAACCGCATAAGGCAAAATTTTCTCCATGTACACTTTCCGAAGTGTCATTTTACAGCTTTCTATGGCTTTATAATGTATGCTTAGTTTCTTTTATTTAAATTTTTCATATGCAGATATACAACTTTAGTTCTTCAGCAATAATGCCAATTTTTATTTTATTTTATAGTTCATCCTTCAGCCCAATAAAATTCTTTAAAATAGGTAATAATATTTTTACTATTTGCGTTAAAGTCGACACGGAGCAAAGACAAACAAGCCCTCACTATGATCGGAAACATGACATATAATACCGACAGTTGCACCTTTAAACCGGTGAAATAAAGGTCGTTTTTCATTGATCCAACTTCAAAAAATGTATTGCTTTTGGCGTGACATACACAGATAACTTTTCAGGTCGTGTAAACTTTATATAGTAGTCACAAGGGTGGTTTTCAGTTGTTTATGTGGCTGTTGTATTGGCACAGAAAGCAGCGGGGTTCCGCATAAGCTGCACTGGACACCAATGGATTTATCGTTGGAGGTTTAGACAAGAAAAGCAGCTTTGTCTTTGAGACAAACGGACGCCAGCTACTGGTGTCACGGAGGGGGCGATAAGAAATAAATAAAGATATTGATTCTCACAAATAGTAAAGGGATGTCATAAATCGGAAAATCTTTTCCTGTTTCAAAGAGATTTTCCTCTTGAAACTGGGAGGGAAATGCCAAAACAAAGTACTCGTCTAGTACTCATTTAATGAAAGGCCATAGATACGGAGGCTACCTGTCGTTTCAAATAACACAATTATGTCAGAACAAGTAAATTCGCGACCGTCCACGAGCCTTTTCAGTCCGTACAATTAACCTTTACGGCTTTACTAAACAAACGAGGAACAACTCTCGGGTCATGGAAATAACAAAATCGAAAGGTCAATATGTCCCCTGACAACTAAAGCGTGTTATTTAATAACGAAAATCAATATAACATAGTTTGGACAGACACAAACACGATTACCAGGGGCCGACAATCAAAGGGAGCTGGACAATGTCGAGTTGGCAATAATAACATTATTATGAATTACCAATGCAAATAAATGGACTGAAGGTTCAATGGCAAAGATTGAAATAGTTCCGCAGTGGTGACAAATGTTCCTTGAGCTATGGTCATTCGGTTTTCTATTTTCGCTCCTATTTGAGGGGCAGCTTTGGGACTTATCAACACACATCGTGCATCTAGTGCATCAGTGATAGGTATCCATTCACTCCATAGAATCATACCAAACTTGGTTAAGAACTGAAAGTGCGTACTTTTGCGAATGGTCAAAAATCAAGAACAAAAAAAAATATCATGCAATGTTAACGGAATTTATATTACTAAAATGTCCTAAAACATGTTGAATAAAGTTAAAAAATACAGTTCATCTCTTATTTATTTATTCAACAGTTTATGTACACACATATAAATAGACAAAAAGAAAGAACAGAAAAATACGTACAAAGGTTAGGCTTATTTCTAAAGAAATCTCTTCTAGCTTATCTGCGATACGAAAGTAGTTAAAGAAATGTAGACAGCGTGTGTAAGAGTAGAAGAGAAAATAAAATGCATAAAATTAATACACTTAACTATTCACTAATTTAAATATAAATACAATTTAAGAGTATACTTATACACATACTTCTAAAATAAAAATATCACTAAAATATATTTATACTTAAATAAAATGTAGTATAAAATATTACAAAATATGCAACTATGACGAAGTGGAAAGATAATGTTCTTTCACTCTTTTTTTAAAAGCTGCAACACACTGCACTAATTAGGTACCCACCAATACTCCTGAGAAAAACCTTTAAGTAAAGTAAAAAATAGTTTAAAATTGTCGCATCTACGACTTAATCTAGCCAGTTATACGTCACAGGAGCGAAACGGCCAGTTGGGCGGCTGTGTCCGGCCGTGATTGCCTGTGTGCTCATCCAATAAGACTGGGCCCTTCACGGCTTATCACTCCCGCACTCCACCAGACACCCTCCTGTCAATATTTGACTTGCTTGCTGTATTCAAGATTAAGTTAGTAATGAATGGCTTAAGTTGTAACGATTTTGATAGTTACTCTCCAAGTTACAATCCAAAGTTGGTTGTTTTTATGGAGATGTATTTCGGACTCATAAATAGTAATTAAAGGTCTGAATTTGCACCTAAACGCAGTTAGTGCATGAAGTTTTCGGGCTGTTGTCAAAAGTTTTGTTACTTAGTAGGTACTTCGTTTTGGCTATAATTTTCATATGGTTACAAAAGTTAGCAAACTGTCTAAAGTTAGACATGTGTTGGCCACAAAACATGGTTTATAAAACATGGGTGCAAGTTCTTTTCTTATCAGCGTTCATTGTCCGACGTTCCTTTACTGTGGAGCAGTTCTGAATATAATTCATTTTCAAAGATATGAAAAGGATAGGTACAACATATAACATAAGAAATAATATGTTACAGGTGGGTACATTATTTATGCACGGTGATGCCTGCGGGTAAATTTTTATGTTTTTTTTTTTGTTATATAATAGTATTTATTCATAGTTATACTTAATTAGTTGTATAGTTGTATTATGTTCTAAGTAGGTACTGTTTATTTTATTTTGTTACTTATTAGATAATCACAAATGACTGAACCTGACTTGATTTCCGTACGTCTTTTTCGGGTGACCACTGAAAATCAGCGCTGTCCTGTGGGTCCCCCATAGCACAGCATTATGCTGAGTGGAAGCCTTCTTATCACAGTCATGACATGCACTATTTCTGTTCTCTATTTTGTTTACTCATGTCTTTTTGTATGCACGTGTTTCTGAATAAACCTATTTTTCTTTCTTTCTTTTTTCTTATATCCCAGAAAAAATCATTACCACCAAAACAACACCCTAGCCTTTTTCCCAACTATGTTGGAATCGCCTTCCAATCTAACCGGCTGCAGCCGAATACTAGTATTTTACATGAAGCAACTGCCGTCTGACCTCTACAACCCAGTTTCTGGGTAACACGATACCCCTTGGTAAGACCGGTTGTCAGACTTTCGGTCTTCTGACTACCCGTAACGACTGTCAAAGATCCACGAATAACAGCCGGTACCAACTGTCAAAAAATCATTGCCACCAACTGCCATTAAAAACTGCACCACTGTGTCCCAAAGTTAGCAACCCCAAGTATTATCTAGTTAGGATATTTTTGCCAAAATCACAAACCGACACCAGTCCTGTTTACCTTGGCTCTAGAGTACAACCGGAGGAAAGTTGACAACACAAGTTTTTCCTAATGAAGTCACTTGGCAAGACTGTTTCGGCATTGCAGCAATTTTTGTTTCGTGGTGTACGACAGAGTACGTGACTTGAATGGGTGATGGGTAAATATGCTGCTTGTACAAGTTTCTTTGTGTTGGGCTTTACTGTTGTTGTAAGATGTCGCTTGTCCTTAATAAATTGAATGATAGTTGGCGTCTATTCTTCACGGTTTTTAAAGTCAAATCACCCTATTTGCGTAACTTCAATCACTCGCCGAATGATTTTGAAGGATATTGCTAATCCATTGCATCATATGTTCGAAAAATTTGTCTGCTCAACAACGTAAATGACGCAATGAATGTTGTTGAACTGTCAAAATGAAAACCATTGCTACTGTAAGGGCCTGTTTCACCACCTACGATTAAGTTCCTATTAAATTACTTGGCAGATAATTTAATACAAATTATGTTCCATTTTTGAATTTATTCGGTAAGAAGTGGCTATTCGGACATCGTGAAGTATTCCCATAATGTGTAACGCAATCCTAGCAGGTGTTACTTTTGAACGTCAACATTTACAAGAAAATAGAATTGATTATCTTAGGATGATTATATTAGGAATTGTTGCCCCTTCCAAGAGGTAGTTTTTCAAAACGATCTTTTATTTAGGTATGTTATACTACTATATACTATTGCTCGCAAGTTCTCTCGCATTTTTGAAGAACTACTTGATGCACCTTAGTTACAAGTATTCTAGGTATGTGGGTGTTCTAGACATGGTGTTCTGTCATTGCTTCATTTTTAATTCTTTTTACCTATTGTGGTATAGTAATCTTATTCCAAGTGCATCGTCTTCACATATAATTATAATATAAATTGATGTATTCAAAATATTGTAAAATATTTTAAAAGAGTAACCGTGGAGTTTCTTGCCCATTCTTCTCCATATGAAAACTACCTTTTGGAAGGGGCGACTATAGAATCAATTCTATTTTTTTTTGTTGTAAATATTGACGTTCAAAAGTGCCTTTCTTGTGCCTAATTGAAATAAATAATTTCACTATGACTTTGACTTTGACTTTGACATAGTCTATCCGTGGGCAATTTTCATCCCAATCCGTTCAGCTGTTCATGCGTGATTAAATAACAAACATTATCATAATCTTTCATATAAAAGTATTACTTAGTACCTAGAGACAACGTAGACATAAAAGGTCTGTATTAATTTGTTTGCCAGAAGGCGCTTGTTAAGAAAATATTATTCTGCAAGTATTATTTACCTGTATGAAAAACACAAAGGAGTATTTATCATAAAAAAATTCTATCGCTAATTGGCACGTGTAACAGATTTTATCGTATAATAAAATACTAAAACTTGCCAGGAAGATCGTCGCCTACTTTGAAGCTTGTGGATAGAGTTGCTCTGTCCATATCAAAAGACCAAATGAAACCATGCATAAAGAACCTAATTCAAACGCGTGACGTAATTAAAAAGCTAAAGTACTATTTTCTTAAGAAACCAATATCGCCTATCATGTTCCGTGTTCGATTGTTCTAGAACAATCTAGACGAATCGAATAACGTTGACATGTAAACACAAAAGTTTTGAAACGATCTCATCTATCGTTGCGCCCGGGGCCTCATTGAGTTCCTTCGCAACTTTCTCCAAGTGTAATCAAAGGATAAAACCTTCTGTAGCCAGAGTCAAGTGGCTGCATAAAGGGGAAAATTCACTTACTCCTATAGCGGACGCGGCTCCAAACATTGGGATGGAGATACAGTCGCGGTGTTGACGGGGAGTTGGATGCTGGTTCGGTTAACTAGGAAAATGGGACTGGAGCACTAAAACTCAACTATAGTAGCACCCATGTGGTAGCACACCTAATAGTATCAAATAAAACGCATGAAGAAAATGAAGTAAGCAATAATGAGTTTCGAATACAGAAACACGTGTAACTCGAGACAGTACCTTAAAAAATTCAAGATTTTTCATTTCACATAAATCTACATGGGTAAGTGCCCAAGTAGATTAAACGTTCTTCCAATTCAATTCAATTCAATTCAAAATATTTTATTTCACATAAACCTACATGGGCACTTATGAAACGTCAGAAGCTACGCACCATGGGGAAGAGCCGGCAAGTAAAGTAACTCTTAGACTGCCTGTCCACTGGAGCGGAGAGGAGAAAAGAGGAGCAGAGATGTGTCAATATTAACCAATAGAATCTTGACTCCGCCCCTGAGTTTAGATCAGTGATCCTAAGTCAAGATTCTATTGGTTAATATTGGCACATCTCTGCTCCTCTTTTCTCCTCTCCGCTCCAGTGGACAGGCAGCCTTAGGCCCGTATTACAGAACCTCACTCAAAACTCGTTTAAAGCCTTTTGATTGGTTGAAACTAGCTTTAATTAATGTCGTAAAAGTCTTGATTGAACTTCTGTAATTTAGTGCAGGCTTTTTAAAATAAATAAGAATAATCATTTGAATAATTACCTAAGCAACGCAATACTTAACAAGGCAATACTTCAAAGTAACCTGAGAATCGAGAACAGTATTTTTATGGTATCTCCACCAAAAAAAAATATGTTACGGCTAATGGCTTAACTTGAGTTTAGTTTTGAGGAGAAGCTAATGTTGATTTCTTTCATCTTTAGCAATTTTAATGAAATCATTTATCGAAAATGCACATTATAAACTCAAGTTTAACCCATAGATAATACACTTAAATACGGGAGTTTAACCGTAACATATACACAGTAGAATTATATAATAAAGAACACTAAAACGCGGCAGCAATTTCAAGACTGTATTAAAACAGCAAAAAAAAGAAGCGAGCTCTGAGTTTCTGCAAAGTGAATGAGATTGCCGCCAATTCTTTCAAGAATAAGATTATGTGTACAAGGCTTATATTGGGGTAAATATTTACCTCCATATCATAAGATAACCCTTTCACAACATTTGAATCAAACACACAACGGTAAACGCGAATACAGCCCTTTATATAAAGCCATAGTTGGTTCAGCGAGCGAATTTGCATCGGAATGGCTGATTACAGAGTCATACCATAGGCAGTAGCTTGGACCTAGCTTTACCCAGGTACCGCCGAATGGCTTTCAGACAACTAGATTTTAAACTTGCCGTGAATGTCCTGCTTTATATACGATATAATGTGTTTGGTTTGCGGTTGTAAATATATGGAAGTTTCTTGGTGGATTTGGGGACAAGGAAAACGGACTCTACTGCAATAATCTATGCAGTGGTGGTTTTATTAGTATACTACAAAATATTAGATATACAGTAGAGTACTAACTTATCTTATTTTTGACACGATTCTACTTCTAATTCTTCGAGCTGATCTTTTAATATTAACAATTCTTTATCTTTTCGAGTCGATGGTAGTTTTTAGATTACTTAGGCTCAGTAGGTGGCCACGTTAATCCTAAGATCTAATTGAAGGTCGTCAGTATAAAGATGATACGAACACCGAAGACAGTGAGTTATAAAATTGATGAAGATGCAGAATAACAGTGGAGAAAGAATACCACCTTGTGGAACACCAGCATCCAGGTCGCGCCAACTCGACGAGCTCTCATCAACGCGAACCGACTGCTGACGTCCCCGAAGATAAGAAGAGAACCATTCCAGGGGCTTGGGTAAAACCATAAGATGAGAGAGGATAGAAAGGAGAATATCATGGTTGACGGCATTAAAGGCATTAGAAAAGTCAATTAATACCAAAAGGTAACCTTGGTATCCTCCATCGCTTCTCTAATGTCACTTTAAGGAGAGCGGAGGCCGTACTATGCCCAGGCCTTATTTTTTATGGGCATAGTACGGCCTCCGCTTTTCAGTTTTATTCGTCGGCTTAATTTATTGTAATTATCCCGATATTCCCATGGGGGATCATTAGTGTTAATATAATAGCCATTTTTTTTTAAATAAATTACGTGCTGACCTTCTGTGATAATGATAACCTAATACCTTTTCTCCGAACTGCAACTCAAAATTTTCTTAAATAATAACCCAATTATTGTCGAGGTCTTGAGGTCTCAAGACCTCGTGCTCAATAGTCTCAACTGCAAATTTAACCCATAGCAGTAGCTAGGAATCAAAGTTAAATTAAATCCTATTCCGAACAACAACAGAAACCACAATACAAAAGATAAGATCAAAGAAGTAAGTTGTTTAATTATTTCTAAGTAATAACTAAACTTGTACCGGAAGGTAAAGCTAGTCTTCGTAAGGTAAATGCGTTCATTTGCATCGGGAAAAGTTTTTCACGGTAACTTGAACTTTAATTAAAAACAGAATTAAGTATATAGGATCAAGCGGATATTTACAATCAGGGACAAAAGTATTGGCTCAGTAAAACTTGGTACTACTTTCTCTGTGTTTCAAGGTTTTCTTGCTCTTTGACCAGAATTAATTTAAACAACTAATCTGTTGTCTAAAAGGTCCCTCCGCTGTTCAATTCTGATATAATCAAAAGAATGTTAAAAGTTATGTAAGACCCGTCGTTGTTTTCCTTTATCAGGTCACATTAGGATAATGTGGCCTGACGTGTTGTTGAAGTTTTGGGTGTTTCAATGCGGTATGAACCAACATGTAACCAACCAACGTAGACTCTACCACAAGTAAGTTTTGTGAAAATGTTAAGGAAACGTCATCTTCTTGAAACTGCATCTTCTTCCGGGTAAAGCTTGCTTCCACCTTCGGCCTGATCATCACTTTCCATCAGGTGAGATGCACGCCAAGAGTTACCCCGTAGTGGATTTAAATAAAAGCACTTTTCTAAAATCAGATTTGAGTTGTTTCATCAACATATTTTAAAAACCTATTGCATACACCGGTATTTTTTTCCTTCATTTTATTTAAGATATCAAATGCCCAAATAGCAATGTCCGCCAGTGTAGACTCGCGTGTGAGTGTACCGGTCTCCTTGGAGGCGCATTTTATCAGCCGCAACCAGCCGCTGTACTCCCCACGGAGTGGAGTCGGAGCAAGCACGACCTGATCAGTTATGTTGCTTCATTTAGTTGGTCATTATTTTGTAACTTAAGTGTAAGTTATTAAAGATTTGAGAAGGCTAAAAAACTTATTTTGTTGATAAGTATCTTACAGTTTTTGAAAACTAAGCAAGTCAAAAATAAGTTTAGAATTATAATTTCCTTTCTAACATAATTAAGCTAAAATCGTGTTAAGTAAGTAATTCATGATTTTAAAACTAAGCTATTAATCATAACAACAGCTGAGAAAAGACTTCATTGACTCGCCCCACATTTTTATTATTATTTTTCTCTAGCGGGTCCATTTCTAAAGGTTCCTTATAATATATGTACTTATAAACTATTCACTGCCTATAAAAATAGCGATAAAGGTACTTTTACAGCCACTTTTTCTGTAAATTACATTTTCTATTATGTCCTATGGCTAACCTTTTATGCCCCTTAGCTTGCAAGGCCGGGTCATCTGTCTTTGTTAGTGTGTTACCTAAGATAGATGACACTATTGGCTAGGCATATCAAGGGATACACACCTATATTGATATAGAAACATGGGAACACAGTTTAGTGTCTGTTTGGGTTATTCCTTTAAGTTTCATGCCGTTGATTTCTGGATCTATTTCCAGAATACATTGTTCTGGCTTTAAGAATCGATCTTTCAGAAGTCTCGTCTCATCTTAGACAGTTTATTTGTGAAATGGTTAGACTTTGATTGTACAGTCACCTGCAGAGAAATCTCACCCCCTAGCAATGTATTTATGTATTGCTATGGGGTGAGATTTCTCTGCAGCTGACTGTACTTGATGAAAGTTAACACAATTGTCTACGCCAAAATAATTACTGACCGCTCACCGATATCACTGTGTTCTATTCTCGTCGATCACCTCTGTATATTTCATTTTGCGCCCAACAACAAACTTAGCAGCGTTACCTGATAACACTGAACTTTAATGGCCGCCGTGTTTATCACGGGCCCGGGCTAACGGCATCTAAACCGCCCTTCAAGCATTTTATGGCGTCCTCACTTCACGAAAAAAACTACCATCAGCTCCTGACAAAATTACATCTCACTTCAAATAGTGCTCGTAAAATTTACGCCAATTTAGATTCCCTTTACTTGGAGAAAGTCGTTTTTACAAAACGTTGTCGTATAATAAGTCGGTAAAACGTGTGTTTTACGAGGCTAGACAGACCCTCTGTTGTCTGCGTGTCTGTCACAAGATTGTCTGCCGAGAGCTGCAGATGAGATGGCAGCTGGAATGTGGGGATACTTTCTATTATGTGGAGCTTACGAGTAACTGGGCTATTTGGAGGAATTGAGTTTGTTTCAACTGCACGATTGTGATTGCATGGTTTTTTGAGTAGAAGATGCGAGAAGCTGAAGTTATATTTTATTTAGGTTTTCATTTAATTCCACATACCTAATATCAAACCGATACTTGGGTATCGGTTAACGAAAATGTATAATAAAAAAAATCGCAAACTAACCAACGGAACATTACTTAGTATAGATGGAACCTAAACTTCAGATCCGGAAACGTCACAGACAACTCCCCATCACTCAATATTCCATCAGCTGAAACGGCGACAAGCAACTGATACTGCCATCCCATTCCGAACGAAACTAGCGCCATCCCACCGAAGCGACGCACGCCACACGCGTCGTCAATCAGAAACGTCGTAATCCGACAATAGAACGAAAACAATTGCCACACACACACCTACCCGCCAAATTACATTTCCAATTCATGAAGGCTGTTATCCAACTTTTTCCCTTTCTTCATCCCTTACCCAAACCCACCCCACAGTTTTCACCTCGCGATCTTTTTCTATGAATAATTTTTCGGCGGAGCTTGTTGACTTAATTTTATATCGGTATCCTTCTTTTTTAATGTGGGCCTAAACCGATAAAACTGTTTGTACCGCGAATTGGTCGCGGATTAAACGGAGTTTTTACATCTTGCTTATCACTTATCTCTTTTAGGGTTATGGTGCCGCTGTAAATGGCTTGGGTGGATGCCCTTTATCATAACAGTCTGTAAATGATGATTGCCAAACATGGGCCTTCTAATGGAACTGTCTTCGTGGAATTTGGCCATTATGATAATTCTTGACATTCGGAGCGATTTTCGCTATAATTGTAAATAGTTTTTTTTATTTATTTGCTCTCATGCACATCACACATTTTACAATAATTAACTGTCGGTTTTTGTACATGAACCCTGTCAGGGCACTGCAAAGCACAATGTTGGTTTGCTGTTGAGATTATGAACAATACCTAATACTCGTAATTAACACAATACATTTCAGGAATAAAGTAAAATAAAAAATACATGTCTAGAATTAGTTATGATGTCCAATTAACAATTTAGATCAGCCTCTTGCACGAACTTAGAAAAGTAACTATTATTATTAGACCTATTCTATTTGGAAAGCAAAAAACCAATGTGTTTCTGAGTTAATTAATAGAAATTCGTTAAAATCGACAAATGATTTGTTTACAGAACTTGGACGGGAGAGATAAATTACATCAATTACAGACGATCGTAGAATAATAAATACAATACCTAATCACAATCAATACTTATTAATTAATTAATCCAAAATATGCCAAAAGCAAGTTAAGCGCATCAATTATGATCCCGTCACGTTAAGTAGGAGTTAAGCTGAAGCCGATAGGTTCGGTTAATAGCCAAACTTCGGGACGCAAGAGCTTTGACAAACGACGCCGCGTCGTAGATAACTAACTTTTAGTTGTACCTATATTGTTTTATTCTCGTTTGATAGTAATTTTAGCTAATTATGGCAGGGTATTAGTTTTAAGGGCTTTTAGCGTTATTAAGGACTTTAAAGTTAAATGGATGTAGGTGTTTGTCATCTGGTAGCTTACACTATTTTATAGACCGAAAGCTGGGATAATTTATACTTATTTTGAACTTCGTGTTGCCTTTTTCAATATTAATAATGTCGACTGAAATATTTCAAATTATTTCCACGACAGTTCTGTTATTTTGAAATAGATAGAATAAATTATTCTTTCCCTTTTCGAAATTCTGCTGAGATGGGTAGCAATTTCGAGGCATGGAGTTTTACGATGCATTTTCTCATATCTATCTAATAATAGAGTTACTTACTCAGTATTGAGCAGATAAAACTTCTGAGTATACTCGTATTACTTCTTCTAGTGTACATACGCATGATAAGATATAAGATATAAAAATATACCATCCAAATCTGCCTAGCCTTTTTCCCAACTATCTTGGGGTCGGCTTCCAGTCTTACCGGTTGCAGCTGAATACCAGTATTTTACATGGAGCGACTGCCTATCTGACCTCCACAACCCAGTAACTGGGTAATACGATACCCCTTGGTAAGACTGGTGTCAGACTTTCGGGCTTCTGACGACTCGTAACGACTGTCAAAGATCCACAAATGACAGCCGGGACCAACGGCTTAACGTGCTTTCCGAGGCACAGAGGAGTCTCGATATGTGAAGATGGTCACCCATCCACTGACCAACCCTGGCAAGCGTAGCTTAACCTGATGGATCGATCCGTGCGGCTTGTTATTACTTAGCCACGAGCTCCTCTAAATATAAAAACATACCATAAGAGTTTTAAATGCTAGGTATACTTCTAGCACATTTTCTGCAAAATTTATTCCGAATTTTCGACAGTTTTTCACCAAATTTTCCTTACAATTTGCACTAATAGTATCAGAAAAGCGTGTAGGCATAATATTTCTATACAGCACAAGCATGTCGATACAGGCCGGCCAACCGGGTAAGCCTTCTGAATTTTCCAACCAATTACGTCGGAGCCTCGTTTGCTACGTAACCGGTACACTTGAGATTTGCTCTCAGTGCGCACAGCGCGGCTTATGCCGTAACTCTCGGAGTTATTTTTAGAAGCGTGTTAGTTTATTCCTGCTTTAAAATACGTGATATTCTACTTTCCATTTGACCTATATTGGAAATAAACGATTGAATTGAGTTCTTTTTAACCCCCGACGCAAAAAGAAGGCTGTTAGAAGTTTGACCGCTATGTGTGTGTATCTGTGTGTCTGTCTGTGGCACCGTAGCTCTTAAACGGGTAAATTGAATTAAATGCGTTTTTTTTATTATTTGAAAGCAGGTTTTCTGGCGATGGTTTTTAGACATGTTTTATCAAAATCAGTTCAGGCGTTTGAAGATTATCAGCTCTTTTCTAGTTGATGAATGGATGTGAGCGTCTTCCTAAGGTCTGATAGATTTGAAATTTGGTATTCTGTTTTGTACTTCAATGATATTAGAAGAAATTAGTAACTTTGTACTGATGCTGCAGTATCACCTGGAATTTGCAGGATACATAACTCCCTTACCAACTTACAGCACAGGTATCGTGTTTGTATTCATTGGAATGGTCTCAAGGAATAAGTTATAGATAGGTGATGAAGAGAAATGAGTAAATGTTTAGGTCAGCGGTTTTTTAATATAATTTCACTTGTTTGTGAGTGAGACGGCTTCAATGACAATTCGGGTGCAGCCATGCACTAACCGATAAAGGGATAAGGGCCCTCGCCCACGGCGACTTTTTGTAGCGATGCTGTCGCGCGTTTTGTATACGCGCTTCTGCATCGCTACTATCGCGCAGGATTCTTCATACATAATTACAGGCCTTCGCGACTGTATCGATGCAGACACGGGACAGCATCGCTACTGCATCGCTACAAAAAGTCGCCGTGGGCGAGGGTCCTTAAACTCAAACATATAGATGATTTTTTAAATTAAAGTTCACGTCTGTATTTAGATCACTCAAGTACATTCGACCACTATCACAACTGCAAGAATTTTCTCACTCCCTGACATCACCGATTTTCCAACAACCACAGAATAAAATGGTAATGTTAGTAAAATAAACAAGTGACAAGCCGCCATGTTTGAACAGGGCGTACAAACAGCAAGAGCCTCTCTTGACATGTTGCGAGCTGGACGAGCTACGCAAGGTGCGCTATTTTATACAGATTTGAGCTATAAAATCTCATATTTTTATCTAGTTTTTATAAGTACTTAGATGCTAATATAATATCTGTAAAAAAAAGTTGTTGAGTAAGTATATATGTTTTTTAAATGTGTGTATTTTTAGGTCACATGAGTGTCATATTCATTCTGCATCATATAAAGAAATCATAAAGAAAAACTCGGATCGAAACATGATAGAAGGATTCAACTATCATAACTCGCAGTTGACCTATGAATAACAAAACCTTTCCTATTCCGTGCTTTAATAACCTGTGCTTTAGTGATCTGAAGAGATGCTGTTGTGAATTTTGTTTCACAATAATGAAAATTCAATAATGTCAGTGATACACTTTAAAACGCATATAAGTAGAAGGCCGTCAAACAAATCCCTTTTGAAACACATTTTTATTGTTGGTTTAATAAAATTTAAACAAATGGATTAGAAAAATTTTGAAGAGGCATTCCCGTATCTTTACGTACGTTCGCATTCTATAATTTCAGCCACAATCTGTCAAAAATACATCTAATTTACAGCTTGACAACAAAGAGTTTCGAAAAAATGAGGGCGCCACTATCGCACTTAGGTCACTTCGAACGGGAAATAAATTGTTAACATAAACGTGCAACAAAAAACGCTACTAGCACTTATCGGCAAAGAAGGGTCTGCATTAAGTAAAATATTTGAAATATTTGTTTTTATGTATTAATGAAATGTACCATTTTATATAAAATTGTTAACGGAACGTATATAGGAGCCTGGATCTCACAACACAGGGAATCCTAGTGTGAGGTCTAGGAATACAATTCACTTGAATGTAAACTTTACGAAATAAATTCTTCTTCTTATTTCATTTCATTTGTCACAACGTCAGACTCTTTTAAGTCGACCTATACCTACATTTCTGACAAGTATTTGCCATTGATTTTCACTGAGATAAGATCGAGACTAGATTTTAAACGTTTTTAAATACGAGAATAAGCCTTCTAATTTAAAAAGTAAATTTGTCACATACAAGAGCCATCACAATCGTTAACTACGCATTTTATACATCAAACTACATTGAGCAATAAACATTGTTGGGAAAGAAGTTTGATTTTTGTTGTGAAAAATCGCTGTTTACGGGTAGCGTGCTACATATAGCGCATGGAAAACATTAGTGCTTTTGGGTGCATGCAACGATACAGGAGTTTTGGGGGTATTTAAAGTAATTTTTTTTTCGTTTTCGTGTGGTTAACACTTTTGAAGCCGCCCATGGGCCTTTGACTTGGCGTCCTATGTCCTCGAGAAATATCTCTCAGGCATGCCGGTTTCCTCACGATGTTTTCCTTCACCGTTATTGAAGCAAATGATAATTATACAATACGCACATGAATCCGAAAAGTCAGAGGTGCGTGGGTAGGAACTCGAAACCTATGACTTGGCAGTCACACCACTAGTTTATCACTGTTCAAAAATGTTAAGTAATAACATTTTTTGAACTTGTTTTCGTGGAAAAAAGTAAATAAAATGTTAGAACTTTGATCTTCAATGTCTCCGTAACTAGGAGGTTCCCAGATATACTTAGGCCAGTAGGTACAAAACAATGATCACAATGACAGGGAGTACAACTGACTCTCAGTTTCGTTCAGCATCATTTTAGACCCGTTGTTATATAAACAACTAATTATGACTGATGAGGATTGTGAGTGCGCTATACGTACGTACACCTCTGCCTAACCCTTCGGGACAAACAGGGTTATGTTATGTTATGTTAATAAGTAATGCACTTGACAGTCCTGTTTACCTAAACATAAGATGGTACGCAATACTCACTACGTACGAAATACACGCTATGTGCACTGAAGCTAGAATCTGTGTGTCTACCATAATAGAACATCGATATTCGCTGTAAATAGAACCTTCGCCGTCCTGACCTCTGTGAGCCAAAGTTCAGCGTCTACGAATACATCGTGTACACCGGGATACCTTTCTTGGAAATTGGTTGGACGTGTAGGATTCGTGTTATGGGAAAGCTTGTGTACTATCCCTTAAATTTTAAGTTTTAATGTATTAGTTTACATTACCGTTTTTTGAGTGAAATAGGATTGAGAATATTGTCTTACTTATTAGGACTTTTTTAGCAGCACAGGTAAAAACAAAGACGGTTTATAAAACCCGCGTAAAATATTAGTATTTATATGTTACGTGTACTTTAAAAAAAAACTGTTAGCAAAACTGTGTCGTGAGACTAAGGGACTCCTCACACTTATTCAGCTCTATTCAGCTTATGCCCATAGAAAACAACGATTTTGTATGGAGACGTGTACGCATCTGTTCAGCTTTCGCGGCAAACAAGTACCTATAAAATGAGGACAAATATGTTATTATCATGCGAGTACTATAGATAGAGTTCAGCGCTGTTCTGCCGCGTTCAGCGCTCTTACTGTACCGTGCTATACGCGGCTGATAGAAGCAGAACTGTATAAGTGTGACCAAAATCGTTCAGCGAAACGTGAATGGAGCTGAATAAGTGTGAGTAGTCCCTAACGCTACGTTCACACGGAGACATCCCGGATGATTTTTCAGAAAACGGTTTAGTTACAACATAATTTATATGTATGACACGTGCATTTGGTTTTAAGATCCGGCAAATAAGTAACTAAACCGTATCCTGCAAAAGTCAGATCCGGTATGTCTCCGTGTGAACGTAGCGTTATACATGCGGGGCTCAAACGGTGTCAAGCGCCAACGAATCTATGACCCATTTCTTTTTTCTCATAAAACCTACCTAGACACATAACATGAGTTAGTACCTCCTTCATTCATAACAAAAAAAAAACAAAATCACAATTATCGCTTTAAATTAAGAACATTAACGGAAAAAAAGTGTTGTTATTAAAACAATTTACTATGGCAACTCGATACACGAAACAATTGGACATTAATTAGCCGAATTAAAATAAGCTTTCACGGTATTACTGAGGCAGCTGTTAAATGAACTGTGCACTTTTAATCCGGCAATCGTATTTACCGGTCGACGTTTAATCGCCGCACTGGATTACAAATTAAAATCGCCCAGTTGGTCGCAATTGTCGTTCAATGTTTGTGCACTGTACACTGGGCATTTTGTACTACTTGTTTATTATTTCAAATTGATTGCAATCGGATGATCTCTAGCATGTCGTCAGAAACGCAAGTGGTCAAATTAATACGCAATTCGCCAGAAAACGCATGTTGACAGAAACGCATCTCGTCAGATATTCATCTCGTCAAACATGCAGCTCGACAACCACGCAACTTGTCAGATGCGCATCTCGACAGATACGCAACTAGACCGTCAATTAATAAATAGGATTTAAGCGCTTATAGCCGTATACATACGCAATTAAAAAATTTCTAAGTAAGTATTATTTACTGTTTTATTTGAAAAAAAAAATTACATGTATGTTTTCCCCTTTTTTGTATTTTTTTTTTTTTTATTAGAAATACTAAGTATTATTTACTCTCTTATTTGACTAATTCTTTTGTTTACATTAATCTGGGTGGATGGTTTCAAATATCTGACAAAGTGCGTATCTGTCGTGTTGCGTGTCTGCCGAACTGCGTGTCTGTCGAGTTCCGTTTCTGACAAGTTGCAAGTCTATCCTGAGATATGACGAAATGCGTATTTGACCACTTGCGTTTCTGACGACATGCTAGTGATCCCAATCGAAAATATACATGAGGAAAGTATCGTGTCTCTAAGATGGTTTAATTCTTTCACCGTTCCTTAAGATTCGACTTTATTTAAGTTTCGTCAAACATGGATCATAATTATCGCATTGCACGATGGTTCTAAAACTTTCCTTTTCTATACTTATAATATTTTAAAGAGGTAAAATTTGGTTGTTTGTAAGTTTGTCTGTAGGGGGTAATCTCCGAAACTACCAGTCGGATTTGTCGCGGACGAAGTCGCGGGCAGAAGCTAGAATAGTATTAATTATTTTTTTGTCCTGGTTCGACCCTAATTAAACATGTAGGAAATACTAAGAGTTTTCCAAAACGTATCACCCATAACGTAACCCATCTACAAATTACGTATTCCAAAATATATCAACAAATTAAATAACACACAAATAATTGTGTTAAAAAGAAGGCAACAAAAACATCTGCCTGTATCTTAAAATCCTAAAAACACTTAAGTACTTTAGCCGATAAACATTTAACACTTAACAAAAGACGATCCATCTCAATTCTTAATTAGGTATTCAACGCAAAAACGTGATCTGTTCTCGTTAATTCCGAAATCCTCTTAGCAATTAGCTGGTTAGAAGTAAGCCCGGGATATCACAGGTGCGTCGAACAAGACGGCAGGGTATCACCGCTCGGAATAAAACCATTACATGGGTGGCTGGGTCCCCTACATTATCTGTATTTTGTTGCGTTTTCACGGGGATGGCCGAATAAAAAATGTGAGCTTCGGTGCAGTTGAGAAGTTCTATATTTAAATGAGGTGATTTAAATAAGTATGATGCGGATTTTTTAAAAGTTAAAACCTGTGAAATTGGAAAATTATGAAGAGTATTTTGTAATTACCATAATTTAAAACCTTTTGTGTTTTGAAACTCTTTGTATTTTCGCGCTCCCAATATAAGTACTACTATTTTGAGCAGATAAAATGTCGTCTGAACAATTGCTGCAGAGGTTTTTACTGACCTATATACATGACATGACTCACTGCTGGACTTCCAGCAGTAAGACATTTCATGGCTGTATACCGAGCACATCGCCATGCATCACAAGACAGCTTCAGCACCTAAATTTACTCTACCTAACACAAAACATCTCCCAAAGACACATAACCCTCCAGAAAGAATTGACCGAAACTTCCTAACACATAATAAATTCGCAAACTTAAAACATATTCAAATGAAACCCGCTGAAACACACATAAAACGTGTCGAAATCTTTAGGGTCACATCCGTGAGGATACCGCTGGGATCGAAAATATCGTCGTTGACATTAGCATATGAATTCTGAGAGAGTAATAAAGGAATAATATGCAAATAAAGCTGAGTGTAGAATGCCGGCGGGCAATAAAACGCGTGTTGTGTTCCGCTTATGATTATCGTGTGTTCCCATAAATCTAGACCTCAGCTTTATTGGCGCGTGGGGGGCAATGAGGGAGCTCAATGTGGAACTTCATTATTACTGTTTTACATTTGCGGGTTGAATTGGTGGGTTGAAAGAATTAGCCTCTGTAATTAACTGAATGTTTTATTTGTTAATTATTGTGGTGACATTCAAGAATAGATAATATTTTTCGATCGTAGAGCACACTCTAATGCTTCGCATTATGAGTCGTGCAATATGGAGTGGACACTGTGAGTCCATTCTAACATAGCTACCTATCGTTTAGCATCGGCCACATATTTATAAATACTCGTACTGGTGCGGTGCGAGTATATAGCGGGTGTTGGTGCGTGAAATTGGGCAGCGCCGGGCGATGCCGACGCCGCCTCATAAAACATAGCTGACACGTAGTGATGAATCACATAATAACTACATACTGTATTGACGCATAAACACTGCCTCGTACAGATTATGTGGGTGTATCTTTATTATGACGTTTTGTGTTTTTAATTCACTTTCGACTCCAACCATTTTCGTCGAGCTCATACGCCATGCCGCCATACATATTGTAAGTGGACCCTCCTTTTTGTTGGGTGGGAAATCATCAAATGACTTCTCCCGCTCTGGGCGGAGCGGAAGGGCGTGTCAGACTTTTACTGACTAAAACCCACCCGTGTTCCTTCCCTTGCCTTGCCAGGGGCCACAGTTTCCCCTTGGGACTACCCGCAACCCCGGAAGATCGGCCCTAGCGGACCCCGTCAGTTTTGCTGACATCTCTTTGAGGCGCGCGTGAAACACGACGCGCCGTCGACCCGGGCCTGGTCCTTATCGGACGGTGAGCTGCCCTCTGCTCTCCGTCCGCAGGCTACGGTGGCCGGAAATCGGCTATCAATTCCCGACGCCCGGGACGTCTCCTACGGCGGCGGCGGCTAGGGCTGGTAGGGCGCGGCCTTTGCCACTCCCTCGCGCGCTCCGCCTCCTCCTTTATTTTTTTATTTTATTTGTTCGGGAAAATAAACAGTTATACATTAAAATCTTATACTAAGTTATAAACATACAAGAATTACAAATGTATAACCTACGACATTTTCCACATAATATTAAAAGTTATATCTAAAAGTGCGCTATTCTAAGCTGATAAAACAGAAAAGGCATGCAAACAACAGAGAAAGAAAGAGGGAGAGAGAATGAATACATAATATATAATTAAACAAGCAAGCCGTCACCTCCTTCGCGAGCATTACTGCTTCGCAGAAGGAGGTGACGGCTTGCCATGCACTCTCGCTCCGCATCATGGCCTGGACCAGGGCCGGACGCGAAAGGTCACTGCCGCCGACCGCCTCCACGAGGACACGGCGGTGGTCCACCCAAGCCGGGCAAACCTCCACCGTATGCTCCACCGTGTCCTCCGGACGATCCACACAATGGTGACACCCGGGCGTTTCCTCCCGCCTTATGCGAAACAAGTACCTCCCGAAACAACCGTGTCCGCTGAGGACCTGCGTCAGGCGGAAGGTGAGGACGCCGTGGCGCCTCTCTAGCCACTCCTCAAAGAGGGGACTTATCGCCGTAATTGTGGCGTGCCCAAATCCGGGTTGCGACAATTGCACACTCCAAGCCGCCAATCCGGGAGGGTTCCTGGCATTACGTTTGCGCTAAAGTTAACCATCGCGGACGGTCAACGGCATTGACGTCGTGATCGTGCCTTGGGTTCGAACTCGAGACCTATGACTTGGCAGTCCGTCGGTCACACCACTAAGCTATCACTGCTGCATACTTCTAATTTCTAAGGATATAAAGCCCTTTTCAAACACCCCTTCATTAACTATTTTTCAGAGGAAAGTTCAATCTTTGCTAATGTGGTTGTTTGTAATAAGCAAGTTGTTAAATCATGTAAATCTGAAACTGTTGGAATAATGTAAACATTATCTTAGCCGTAATATTAAAAAGTTACGTTGTTCCTTTTTCTTACGCTTGGTGCGCCACTTTCCTTGTTCTCTCACGTTTCGCGCTCACACGATATATACTTTTGTTAAAATATGTTCTGGCTACAATATACTGTTAAATAATCTATCCGTGGTATTATTTCTACAGAAACGTATATTAGTTCCCAATAATGTATTTTTTTAAATAACGAAATCAACTTTGATTACTTACTGAAAATTTCCATCAGCCATCGTTAAAATCACCTAGCTCATAAAAAGGGTTAATAAACGAAGATTTTTGCGCCGATCGTCTCCGTTGAGAACTTTGTTCGTTTGCATATTTATTACTTTTTAATTTTTATCGCCGATGACAGCCATCAGGAGCTAACTTTAATTCTGTGTAGAGATGGGCTGACTAGTCGGCCCGTTTTATACTCGTATTAATAGGTCCTAATGCGTGATTAGGTAAGCCAATAAGGTAGTTCCACTACTAATAAAATAATATACACTGTGTTAGCTACGTACTTAATTCAACTTTGTTTTGAATTAAATCACCAAGAAACCGGCTCGCACGTAAACAATGATAGAAAAGACTGCTAAAATCATAACCCTTCCTTTTGGCTTTGCCGTAGTCGGGTAAAAATACAATGTAAACAAAACATGTCCCGACAAGTCCGTCTAGTCGCCGGGCGGCGCGCGCCCAACTTACAAGCCAAAAGCGTAGTCACGACCACAGAACAGATATCTGTTCTGTGGTCACGACCATTGCCGATGTCACCCGAACTCAACCGAAAGCAATGTTCGGCTTGGCCCTGGCCGACTAGTCAGCCATTTTCCAGCCGACTAGTCGGCTAGTCGGCCAAAGTCATAGTCGGCCCAACTCTAGTTAAAATAAGTTCTTCTTTGAAGACAGTTCAAGAACTAAGTGTAAATATACTTCCCTCTCCTTACTTCCTTTAAATTGATGATATCCAAACACAAAAAAAAAAGTGTAAATATACTTGCTCTTATATCGTTCATCATCATCATCATCATCAGCCTATTAATGTTCCCACTGCTGGGACACAGGCCTCCTCTCTGTGAGAGGGAGTGGGCTGTAATCTACCACGCGGGCCCAGTGCGGGTTGGTAGATGTCACATGTCTTCGAATTTTTTGGTTCTAAGACATGCTGGTTTCCTCACGATGTTTTCCTTCACCGTTTTGAGAGCAGTGGTGATGAAATTATTTACACAAAGTAAAGCGCCTGCTTGGGTTCGAACCCACGACCTACAACTCGTAAGTCGGGGCCGTTACCACTGGGACACCACTGCTCCTCTTATATCGTTAGTAGTGAGTAAATAGAATGACTATTTACTACTTAGAAACAGCAGGACATTAGGAT
Source organism: Conistra vaccinii (assembly GCA_948150665.1). Lineage (NCBI taxonomy): Eukaryota > Metazoa > Arthropoda > Insecta > Lepidoptera > Noctuidae > Conistra > Conistra vaccinii. Next base: position 5,986,379 of record OX411324.1, read on the forward strand.
TATTGTGTTGTGAGTAAGTATGGAGCATATAGGAAAATCCCGTTCGTATCCTCGTCTTTCGTGTTCGTGTATTCTTGAGTATTCTATTCTATATCCGATGGCATTCAATTGTGTGTGACATACTGGTCACCTTGCCAATTTGAAATGTGAGGAGAAGATCTAACCCTGAAACAAATACATAGTGCTATTACTTACTAACTAGTAATCATTCACCTCCTTACTCGTATCTCCTCGAACTAATTCCCTAACAAGATTTCCATCTTCATCAAAGTCTTAAAGAGTTCCGTCCTGAACTCCTGACTTACCCTTTTAAATTGCAAGCGTAGCATATTAGTCTTGATTTCGTGCCGTGCGGATAAGGTGCTTCATTTGTCTTTTGGCTCTTAACTGGTATTTACAGTTTACGAGCTACTGATACGAGCAGGGAATTTGTGGACTATGGATTTTAGGTTTTGAACTTAGTAATTTTGTTAGTTAAAAAATATAGTTACCTAATTGACTCAGGCGCGACTTTGCGGAAATCCACTATAAAATACAATAACGACGTATATTTAGTAACTTCGGCTTAACTGTTCTTAAAGAGACATAAAGAACCTTTTAAGAAATCGACACCATGTTTCACCTCTCAACGAGGCATCCTTAGGATGACGATTGGCTTGTTGCGAACCCGTACACGACGTGTTGCCACGACAAGCGCCGAATGCAAATTAAATAAAAATCAATCATAGTAATTGTTATTGCAAAGAATGCATTATTAAAAAATTGTCCATGTGCGTATCGGAACACGCACAATGAAGTTCCGTAGTTCGGAAAGCGGCTGGTCTACTCCTCACGTGACCAGAGGGCTGGCCTATTCTTCGGCCAAAGAATCAGCATTGCCATACAACGTGGCAATGCTGCCAGCCTTTTGGGCACTTTTCCTGTTGACAGCGATGCGGACGAATTTTTTGATGCCCTATGATCGTTTCTCCCTCTTTTTTATATACTTGTACATAATTATTACTATTATTATTTTAATTCTGTTAGTTTTTAAATCATGTAAACAACTTTGTAGTTGATTATTGAATCGTAACTTACGTTCAGGTGTTGGCTAATATGGAATGCACTTTTGTAGCGATCGCAAATATCTCGCGATTCTGGAATTGATAAATTTAGTACTTTTTGACTAAAGAAATGCTGCTAATGTTGTAAAGTACCTAGGTTGCCAAATTAGCATACCATAAACAACTCGGTGCCTTGAGTTTCGTAAAAAAATGTTTACAGTAGGAATATTTTAAGTCGCAAAAGTAATTATCATAAAAGGGGTGATTTTTTTGGTAGTCGTTTCCATACCATGTATCCGATTAGTGGTGCATTCGCGGATTTTATTGAATTCCGGAATTAATATTAAGAAAAAAATATATTAAGAAGCCACTTCCATACTTTGTTAGCCAAAAAGTTACTTTAGGTAAATATGCATCCGAATATCCGATCTCTATCATATCTTTCCTCACACAATCAGTAAATATTTTCTTTGGCCTTCCTCTCCCGCTCTATCCATCAACATTTATATTCATCACTCTTTTAGTCACATGCGTTTCCTCTCTCCTCATCACACCCATACCAGGCCAAACGATTTCCTTTCAAATTTTCTTTCACTGGCGCCACTTTACAACTTCCCCTTATATACTCATTTCTTACTTAATTTCATGATCAAAAATTATATTAAATAAAATCGAACACTAAAATACATCTCAAGCCATTCCTCGTCGAGTATTATATGGAGGCAGTATATAGAATCACTTGAGACGGTACGTCGGTTCGATTACCGAGTAGGTTTGCATACGGTCAGCCGAGGACTAGAAGCTGTGTGACTCCAGCACTCTTCGACTAATGCATTTGCGATTGCATAGCCATTGTCGGGTAATATGCCAATTTTCAACTAGTTCAACTTCAACTTAAACTTCGCACTTGGTCGGTGGTCTATGTAATGGCGGAATGGTAGTTGATATGTAGGTAGTAGGGATATATTCTTGGTTGGTTAAGAATTGGAAATATGTTGTACTCAATTCAAGCACATTCTAGCTTTATCACAAGTGTCAAGTAGAAATCGTTTAAGCTCAATTTTTGAAGTTAAAACTTCTTTAGTCGCACTTTTTAGGTGAACAAAAATCATGGAACTGGCGTCATCGTCACCGAACGCTTTCCATTAGCTATATGTATACTGTGTATATATGTGTACTTTTTGGGTGAACTAGAAGCGTGAAACTCGCGTCATCGTCACCGCACGCTTTCCATGAGCTATATAATGTATACTGTGTATATATGTACATAGATATACCTCCGTGCGTTATTAAAACACATTACATATGTACATGGATATAATTCACAACTTCCTTAGTTTTATTTATTTATTTATTTATTAAAACTTTATGCACAAGTAAAAAATATACCGTACAAACTGAGGCATTTTCTACCAGTCAACCTTAGGGAGATGCAGAGACAAAACATGGCAGGTGCAACATACGAGATTGATAACAAGAAAATAACTATAAAATACAAGAATAAATACATAAATACATACATACATAATAAACAGAATAAACTTTGTCAAGAGAAATAACGATCGGTAGAGGAGAAATAACGATAATTAAAAGGAGAGAACGAATCTAGCAAATCACCGCTGGGATGTTTCAGCCAACTTCTTACGTATATGCTCACGTGTTTTCACTTTAAAAGACAACCGACTGGTTGCCGTCCTGATGTTCAGAGGTAGCGCATTCCAAAGAAAGACCGCCTGGACAAAGAAAGAAGAGTGAATGAAACCAGAGCCGTGAGAAGGACATCGTAGAAGACGATTGTTGGTGGAACGAAGATTTTTACTATGGGCAGAGCATAAGTATTGAACATGGGAAGTCAGGTAAGAAGGAGAAGCGGGTTTGTCGAGAATAGAGAACAACATAGATAGAGCCCTTACCTCTCTGCGCTGCTAGTTTTCACTTCTATCGGCAGTCCCCAATAACTGCACCGCTTAGTTTTCTTTATTTTTTTTTGTTAGCATTTATTGTGTGCCACTGCTGGGCAAAGGCCTCCCGTTTTTCCTTCCAAACCTCTCTGTTTTATGCGATTTCTGGCCATGTTGGCCCCGCAAACATGATTTGATAGTCTCTATTAACTAGTAAAATTACCTCTCGTCTACACATAAACTCATGAGTAACGACTAACACACTTCATACGAAACCAACTTACAAGACAAGTCTGCTCACCCTATCGCTTTAAAAACCCGTCCACTCAAACACAAGCAATTCCAAGCAACAGTCTGTTAATACGGTATAAATTGTCAATTTGTTCCCCCAGACGCCGCGCCCCCGCGCCCCTTCCCTCGCCCCGCGGCATTATTTCCTGATATACAGCTAATTCGCGAAGACATTTCTTTAAAAAGTTGCAGAACCCATAAACGAGATAATCAGAAGTTTTGGCTTGTAAGCCCGGCTTGTTATCGCATTGTGGCCTCTCTAATCAAGTTCTAACGAAGTGGTTTTGAGTGGGAGAGGCTTGCACACTGTTTGTGAATTAATAGTTGGTGTAATAATCAAAGCGAGGTGGTGAATATTAAGTTGTGATGTCATTAATGTTCATTTAAATTGAATAAGAGCTGGTTGCAATAAGACTACACTGTAAGACTTGTGAACCAAGGGTGTGTGTAATTAAAACGGATGAAAAATAATTGCGCGGGCACCGTGCACGTGATAGAAGTGAAACTTCTTAAAAAATTAAGAATAGGAGAGATTTAGTGTGAGAGACAGAGAGGGTTAAATGTATCTTTCTTCTCTCTCATGTAACGAAATGTGCCTAAACGAGGCCTAAACGTGACACGTCCTTGAAATACTCTCCAATTCTCGTCCAATTATAAAGTCGTCGCCTAAGAAGGTTCACTTCAAAAATCAAATCAAAACCTTTATGATGTAATTTTTATAAAACGTCCCGATACAAGCAAAATATTCAAACAATAGAAACATTTTTCCAATTTCTAATTCCGTAAAAATGTGGTAGTTTTATATTCTTTGCATTGCCTTTGCAGCCTTGTCTTAAATCTCTTCTTCTTCTTGAATGTTTCTTATTTTATCTCTCACCTCTATTTCAACTTTGAATTATAACTTTATTACGGTAATAGGTAAATACATAGGACCTACGTACAACATCGTAGGTATGTTGTTTTTCTTTAGCGTAGCTTTTCATTTCTCGCCCATTGCGTTCTCAAAAGTTCCTTGTCATTATTCCCTAGGGGAGCTGTCGGGCTCCTTATTATGCAAATAAGACTTGTTTTCATTTAACACGTCATTTCGTAATAACAGCTCCACTCCAGTTTTTCATATGCACCCTTCTTTTTTCTATAAGGTTCTATAATTACACCACTTTGAATCCTGACGCAATTGGCTTTATTACGAGATTCTGATGATATGCCACGTGGGCCAATAAATGCTAAGGTCACACTTTAAGTTCTTTTTGACCACAAACGGATAGAGCATATTGGGACGGGGTCATTTTATGAATTCAACATAGACACATAATATAGCGTGGTGGTTAATGCTCGTGCCTTCTCTTTATGAGAAGAGGCCTTTGCTCTGCACTGGGACAACATATAGCATAATCAGCCTATACACAGCTGGGACACAGGCTTCCTCTCTTCTAGAGAAAGTGGGCTGTAATCTACCACGCGGGCCCAGTGCTGGTTGGTATGTTTTCGAATTTTTGGTTCTAGGACATGCCGGTTTCCTCACGATGTTTTCCTTCACCGTTTTGAGAGCAGTGGTGATGAAATAATTTACACAAAGTAAAGCCTGCCTGGGTTCGAACCAGGCGCGGTCCGAGGGGCGGGGTGTCCTAGGGGTCATGAACCCCCCCAAAATCGTACACGTCAAATTGACAATCCTGCTTGAAAGAGAAATTTTTGAAAGTGTAATATATAAATTACATATTAACTTCCTGTTTAAATCGTTTAACTAAACAAAAACAATGAAATCAATTCATTCCTGATAAGTTTTTTGTGCAATAAAGTCAAATTTTTTACTATCAATAAGTAGTATTTGTCTGTGTGATCCCCCCCCAAAGTCTTTGACTGCTACCGCCCCTGGTTCGAACCCATGACCAGTCGGGGCTATTACCACTAGGCCATCATTGCTCTAACAATACAACACAACATAGGACAATTAGGCTGGTATTACGTAATGATGACATAAATTGCGAAGATCAGAGTCAACTTCTAATAAGTTTAAAGTTATACAAACCCTCTGAGCTCTGTGTTTTACAAGTCCTCCTCTTCAAGTGCATTTCATTCCAAGAAAATACTCCCGACATCTACTTACGAAAATTAACCGGTACAATATGGCCGTCTGTCTCGTGTGCTCGCTCCCTTACAATATCCCTGGCGTAATCAAGACTTGAAGGCGAATAGTATGAATCATCTACCGTAAGGGCGGTTTGATATCTTGGCACGGAATGTACCACAGTTTAAATTGTCTCCACGTCACTCAAACGTACAGAAGGATAAAGTTAGAACCTTAGTTTAGAAGTAATTTATGTACTTTATTTGTCAGTCTTTATTACTTTGTGCTTGATAGGGAGGATTAAGATATACGGTTTATTTTTGGGGTTGAAACAAAAATACGTTTTATTTATTTGATACTTGTTTACTCGGTTTTGTTTACCGCTTTTAATGTCTCCTCCTATATCATTATGACAGTTTGACCACAAACAATATAAGAGCAAGGAGACTAACCCGGCGTCTGATGAATTCTTGAATTAGGTACACAGTGAATGAAGACTGTGTATTGAGTTCTCTGAAACATGATAAAATACCCATTATTTCTTCATTCTTCTTTTCTTTCTTTCTCTTTCGTGTGGTTAGTGACTAACCTGGTGTCAGAATTTTAAAGCCTCCCTCGGGCCTCTGACTTGGCTTCACATGCCGTCGAGAAATATCTCTCAGGCATGCCGGTTTCCTCACGATGTTTTCCTTCACCGTTTTTGAAGCAAGTGATAATTATACAATACGCAGATTAAACCGAAAAGTCAGAGGTGCGTGCGAACTCAAGACCTATAACTTGTCACACCACTAGCCACCCCCCCATCACCTACTACTACTTCTTCATTTCCTCATACAAATACAACACAACCACTTATATTTACAAACAATAAAGACCTTAAAACCGTCTCAAGCGAGGGCACTCTAATAGCAAAGACACCGGATAGATTCGCCGATAAAAATGCGAAATCCTCTTGCAATGAAATTGCGTATTGGGGCTCAGACAGGGTGTAATCTGCCTACGGTATCCAAACGCTCCCAAGGGTTCCGTGGAGCTGCACTCACCACCATAGATTAAATACGCCTTTCCGTAAACCGTGCTTATTTTGAAAATACCTCGGATATTGATATTTTGGTGTTAAGGAAAAAGAAAAGAAAGAAGGAAAAAAATACGTTTTATTTGCGGTAAACATGCAAAGAACACAAAAAGGCAAAGTATCAAATATGCACATCGAGTTTTAAAGAAGACCTGCTGTAAAGTCATCTATATTGTGTTAATGTATAGTCAGGGTAATCAACTGTTAAGCAAACGAACAATTTGACGTATTATGGCCGTTTCATACAACTGTCAGTGATTTGAATATACGGACAGTTTAAGTTGGAGGTCAATATCCTTAACAATTTATTAAACGAACTTAATCTACTTGTTCTCTTGTATCGAAATATACAGGGTGGCTTTAAAAACAATCGACAAAATTTAGGGGGGTGTTCTACCCATCCAACCAGGTAGGAAATATACCTACTGACACCAATATTCTGGTCTTTTGAAAGAAAGAACGAAATGAAATAAATATGTGTTTATGGGCATTAAAACAGAAAAATACACAAACAGAAAAAAAATCACCAACTCCAATTCCGTTTTTTGTTGTCCACAATATTTTTAGAAACCTATCTCATTATGTATGGTGGTTTCAGATAAATCCATGAATCTCAGGGCCTTATTTAATCAGTTTCAGCTTCAAATACACACAACTAATATTATGTAACCAATCAAGAAAGTGACTTGCCCATAGTATAATATTGAGGTTAAGAAAAAATCCGGTCTGCCGGTACAGGCGTACCATACTCTCTGGTCGGCACATGGAAACGCGCCAGAACTAAATGAAATTGAAATTAGCTTTCCCTCCCCAGAGCCACTCGCGGAATTTTCCAAAATAAAAGCGTATTATATTTTAAAATACGATTCTAGTCGCTCTCGTAAATGGAAAAGTCACGAGAACTTAGTGCTTAGTTTTTCAATACGGTAAAAAGTTGCAACGTTTTATGTTGGATATTCTTTATGCTGCACTACGTCAAAATAATACCAATTGTGTTTCCATTTTTTGTCTTCTGGCGTTTTCGCAGTAAAGAAACAAAAAGACTCGTTTCCTAACATAAAGGAAGTAGCACGAAGGCTTCCACGCTGATCAAAATGAGTAACCTGGTCGACCGAACTCTGTTCGGGTGAAAATAGAGAAAACGAATTTTCCCAGAAATTAGTCCTAGCTAGATCAATTTTTTCTCCCGTACCACGTTCCACTATATTGCAACTTTCATCGACATCGTCATAGTCGTTTTCGATAACTAGATTACAAATATTATATATAATTGTAAATATACAAATATTACTCATTTATAGTATAGGATAGCCTTCAGTTTTGTATTGTTTAAGACCACTGTGTAAGGTAGCTGTAAGTTTCCCGAATAGAATCAAAATAAAATAAAATAAATAAAATAGAATAGATACTAAGTAAAACAACGAAAAAAATACATATTTAGTAGTTAGGAATCTGAACACACAGAAAAAGACTCCTATTGCCATATCAGTCATTAGCTCAAACATCAATGGTAGTCCCAAATACACAATTCAATTTATTTACTTATATTCCCAGTATTTATATTTATTTATTTAAGTCAGGGCAGCGACAAAAAATAGCTCTGTTTTTCGCCGAAAATACTACAAAATTACTACGAATTTCATTTATTTGGTAAAATTGAAGCACGCCGTATTTGCTCGTTCTAGCTATCCCAAACAATTCTGTGTAAATCATTTATTACAGCAATATCGTGTGAAGCGCCAATAAAATACGTACTGTAGAGGCTTACGGGGACATGTTTGAATACGCCGCTCAAAATTCAGAGGCGCATACTTGATGAGCCTGTGTGGGAACAATGACAAGCCGCGCGTACTGCAAGTACTACGACGCCGCGCCGCCGCGCCGCCACGACCGACGTATAGTGTGAAATATATTATTACCTTTCAAATAATTTACCTGTAGTGTCGGTAAATTGAATGCATTTCGGAATATTACTAATATACTACTACGAGTAAACGATCTGAGTACTTTAGTATTTTTGTAATCAAATCGGACACGTTCCTGACCGATTGACCAGGGAAGGCAAAACATAAAGAAAACTGGAAAAGTATGAAGGAGACCTTTGCCCAGCAGTGGGTCAACATAGATAAGCTAAAAGCTAAAAAATAAAGTACTCAAATTGATCTCGAGTGTTACAAACTGAAATTAATAGATTTTACAAAGTTCTCAAACAGTTCCTAGAAAAGCTCTATCTATACCATCAAAAACATAAATGTGAAAATGGGAGCCAAGTTCAATATTAAGAATATGCGTGGTTGCCGACTTCGCCGACAAAAGAAATGTTAATTTTTATTTTTTTATTTTTAAAGCCTTTCTAGGAACTGTTTGAGAACTTTGAAAAATCTATTAATTTCTGTTTCTGTAACACTCGAGATTAATTTGACTACTTTCTTTTTTAGCTTTTAGCTTTTAGCTTACCTATGTTGACCCACTGCTGGGCATGGGTCTCCTTCATACTTTTTCAGTTGTCTTTATGTTGTACCCATATTATTAATATTGAACTTGGCTCCCATTTTCACATTTATGTTTATGATGGGATATCATTACTTTTTTTAAAAAAAATATTATTATTCGTCTGGAAGTGGGTTAGGTTTTTAATGACGGTATTTCTATCTATGTCAGTCAGTAATAAAAATACCGATTTTTAGACGTTAATATCTCAATAACCGCTTGAACAGCTTGTATGAAATTTGGGGTTTTAGTTAATCTAAGGGTTTTTAATCAATATACTAAGTTTCATGTGTTTATGTCAAAAAGATTTTGAATTATTAAGGGGCAAAAGTGGCTCCAATTAATTCGTGTAACACACGACTGCTGCATCAGCAATTCTTGGCTTGAACTTGGCTTGACACGCTGCCACGTATAAGTTAATATTAATATAATTAGTACTTAATGCTAAGCTTACCTATCATTGTGCTACAAAAATGCAGAATATGCACAGGCACTAGACAGATTCTTGTTCACAAGTCGAACACGTCTTTAACTGTGGAGTTAAAGCAGAAATCATCATAAATATATATTTTTTATTAATTGAATTCCAAATAATAAATGTAATCTAATGGCCATGACACAGTCCTTACAACTGATAACTACATACTCGTATGAATACGTTAGTGGCAACATTTCAAATAACAGGAAAATGGTTTTTTAATTACCGATGTTAATAAATACCAAACTACTCAGCTAAATGCTTTCCATTTTACTGATTGAATGACAAACGACTAGAACAATGTATTTATGTGTAAACGACGAAACGACAGTGCTACAGTAGTAACTGACCTACGATTAAATAATGGCATCTAATCTCGAAGAGTTAAATAAAAATATTTTAGATGAGAATTTTATAAAATTGTTTAAACCGCTAATTTATATACAAACAATTATAGGTTCTGTGAGAGTGAATATTCGATGTAACGCCATCTATCCGCCGGCTTGGATCCAAAGTGCATACTCTTTATTTTTCATTTCATTTACCTGCATAACAACATGTTTTAAATTTTATTGGGACAGAGACGGCGTAGATTTTACAACAAGTAACCTTGAATTCGTTTTGACAATGTTTCAAACTAACATGGGAGTATTTTTGAATGGTGCTATCATTTTCACCGACAATTTTATTAGCAGAGACACTAACATAAAGCTGTTTCTAACGTTGCAAAGGATAGACAGAGACCTAAAAGTTACAGGTAAAGAAAGGCACAATAGAAAAATATACATATTTAATACTTTAAGTGTAATTATACTTTTGATAATCCACGGCTGGTATTTGATATCAGATACTTTCGCTGCCGACTTGAGCATGGTTTGGATTGTACCACATATAGTAATGTTGTTTAGTATAGAAGATTTTGAAGCTGTTTTATTTCTAACGATACTGCTGATCTTATACGAAAGACTAGCATTTATCAGGAAGATGATAGATTTTGGTACAGACGTAAGATGGCAGCACATGTTCTTAAATATCCAGATGTATCAAAATATGTGGCAGGCGTTCGACGGTGTTGTTGAGGCTATCCGGTTTACTGAAAGGGTGTTTCGTATTTATGTAAGTAAAAGTATACCTACGTATCCTTTTAGAGCGAAACGTATTTCTGGAATAGGTATACAGGGCTGTCTCAAACGTAGTGGTCTAAAGGCAAATGGGGTAAAGCGGAGGTGACCACCTATCATTTAAAATCTTTAGCGAAACTTTCCAAGCCCAGATTTAAAAAATGTACTACCGAATAAGTTTATCTAAAGACAAGTAAAAAAATCTGAAGGGTTGCAGAGCCCCCACTGAACGTATAGGAACATAATCTTGTAGCTATACTATCAAACATCTCCCAGACAGATTTGAACTCGCTAAGTCGAAAATTTTGTTCACAGGGTCGAAACAATAAAAGTGTACTATTTCTTGAACTTTATTTTTGCGAATTTTTCTGAACTGTTGAGAATATCCCAACTTTACATTTTATAAATGATAGGTACCTCTGATTTACCCCATTTGCCTTTGGACCACCACGTTTGAGAATTCCTGTATTTTTTTTTATTTTTTATGTCTGCTGTCACCAAGTTTTCAGATGAAATACATGATAACAACCTTTTAATCAATTAAGGGCTAATTTCACCAATGAAACTGAACGCGATCAGCATTTCAAAAACGCGTTCAAGAGCTATCAGTGTCAAAATTGTTATGGAATATTGTACACTGACAGCTCTTGAACGCGTTTAGATGTGCTGCACGTGTTCAATATTAATGGTGAAATCCGGACTAAGAATTCACTAAAAGAAATCAACCCCATTATTCTTATTGTTTTTCAGATGCTACTAATAGTCACACATTTATTCTTTTACCATCTGCTTGGCGCGAGAAAACTTATAACTACAGTGGAAATAAAGGTAAGAGCTACATAGTATCTAATACCGCCTTAGGGAGTATTAACCACAATATTTCTTACCTTTTGCACTTCCGCCCAATGTGAGGTACATACTGAAAGGCGAAAAAAAGAGATAATCAAACAAGCAGGTCACTTGTAACTCCTTTAATAAAATGTAGTGCTTCAGCTGAACAGTCAACTCTTTGAAATCGCTCTTCAAGTGTCTTAAGTTCCCTTGTAGGCGGAACAAACTATACAACGTTATTTTTTGTTTATACTAAACCTCTTCATGGTACTCATAATTATGAACAACTTTCACTAAGGGACCAACGCTGAAATCGCTAAAAAAAAATCAGCTATTCCCTACATTTATGTCCTCATATCGCGTCAAAATGTAGGGAACAGAAGATTTTTTCGGGATTTCAGCGTTGGTCCCTTAGTGAAAGTTGTTCATAATTATGAGTACCATGATCCTTTAAGAGGTTTAGTAAAAACGAAAAATAACTTTGTATACGCCTGTGTCAACCTTTGGGAGTAATATTCGGGGTATATTTATAAACGTTGCTAGTTAAGAGACAGATACATGCCAGTGACCTTGAGTGGTTAGCTTGCGTGTTCTGTACTGAGCTCACGCAACGCGTCGTACATCCAGCTAGTAATAGAACTCGCGCATCAAGGAGCGCTCTCACCAATTTGACGCATTATTAATTTATTATACATAAAACAGAAGGTATTTTAAATAAAACTCGTATATTAAAAGATTAATATTTTAATTATCCTTAAAATGGTGAAGGTTTCAGAAAAATACGCTTGACAGCTTTTGCGTAATTCTTAGTTTTTTATCCGCGTTAGACACAACTTTAGAAATTAATTTCACTATGTAATGTAAACATAATCTAAAATATTCGTAGATTAAATTATTAAGAAAATGCTCTTATTTAACATATATTTTTTCCAAATCATTAACACAACTCGTTTAGACGTAATTTTCGGTATAAAATCATTAAAAGTAGCTTGTCGTCGCCTTAAGAGACGCTCAAACGTCAAACATGTATGATTATTTGATTAAACTGTCTCTACGCATTACTAATCATTACTTAACTTTTAGTAAAGTTTATAAATAAACTCCTTAATGTGAAATGATTGATGATAGAAGTGACCTCCTTCACAATCAAAACATTTGATTGTTGTCCTTTGTTTAATTTGTATTGCTTTAACCTGGTTTAACGAAATTTGAGTGACCCATGGTTAAATTGGTTGGTTAAGTTCAGTGTATTTTTCTAAACTTACTTAAAAAAGCCTGGAATAATAGAGTTTTCCAGCTAGGTCTAATATTTATGTCAGTAGGTATGTGTACTTACATTTTTTACTTATAGTATTTCAGATGGAGTCAGCTCATAGTAACACCAGACCCGCTAAGTATCAGATTTATTACTAGATTAAGCTTGATATGCTTTTTAGTAAATTTATTGGAGGGCAAACTGTTTCAAATGAGAGAGAGCTGTATTCAAGCTCTGGCGAAAATTGAAAACGGTTTGTATTTTAATTTAATTTAATGCTTTGAATTTTGCATCACTTTAAATCACAAGCTTAGATGAGATGAAATGCATGATGAGATCTACGACGAGCATTCTAACCATCAATCTGCCTAGCCTTTTCCCAACTATGTTGGGGTCGGCTTCCAGTCTAACTGGATGCAGCTGAATACCAGTATTTTACATGGAGTGACTGCTTATCTAACCTTCACAACCCAGTTGTATCGTAACGTAATACCCAGTATTACGATACGTTTCTGAACTACTCAAGGCTTCTGACGACTCGTAACGACAGTCAAAGATCCACGAATAACAGCCAGGACAAACGGCTTAACGTGCTTTCCGAGGCATTGAGGAGTCTCGGTATATTAAGATGGTCACCCATCCACGGACCAACTCCGGCAAGCGATGCTTAAGGATCGTGCAGACCAGCGCGTCGCAACACGAGCAATACAATTTCTAAGAAAACTTCATGGTACCTATACATTAACCGGTGTCGCGTTGCGCGACAAGTCGCGCTGGTCTGCACAAGCCTTTAACCTGATGGATCACCCCGTGCGGCTGTTATTACTTAGCCACGAACTCCTCAGTTGCCTTTCTAAGACTCCCATCAGACGAGAGCCAACTTTTTCCCTAAAATCAGTTTTTCATAAAGAGATTACACCATATTCTTGTGTAGGTTCCCGGCTCCAAACTAGAACGAACACAGCCACAGTAATAAACTCGCGCAATTACTCATACATTGCAACAAAAGCGAATTCACCGCCACAGTTTCATTGTCGCGCGACTCTTGACGCGTGCAACATTGACGGCAGACGGTCCGCAACGATGCCTCACGTTGACTTCTGCATAATTCTGTTAATTCTAATTCAGTACCAGCTACTACATAAATGCTGGGTTGAGTTTTACCAAGGATGGTAAGGGACCGGGTACCGCTATCCAGCTTTGTGCTTAACCCAGTAATCGTCGTTTATACTAATTCGGTCAAAAGTAGACGAGGTGGCATATTTTTGCAAGGAATAAGATGGTAAGGGACCGGGTACCGCTATCCAGCTTTGTGCTTAACCCAGTAATTGTCGTTTATACTAATTCGGTCAGAAGTAGACGAGGTGGTATATTTTTGCAAGGAATAAGATGGTAAGGGACCGGGTACCGCTATCCAAATTCGGTCAGAATATTTATTTATTTTTGCAAGGAATAACACAAAATGACAACCTCTACTACTTACTAGCTTAATGCGATCATCAACCATTTACCACTTCGGAATTATAGCAATATCTGATCGTAATCCTCAGTCTATATAGCAGTCCACAGATGGACTAAGGCAAAAGTCTATTAAAATAGGTACATCCCCATTTCAGATTTTTCCTAAAATCAGAAATTATGCACTGAAAATGATATCACTTTTTGGCTCCACAATATCTATGCGAGCAGTTATTTCTCGAATGAAAAACGTAAGTCCAGGGCAAGGACCTATTCACCTTCAAAACAGCTTGATAATTGCAACAACCAATATTAGGGCAGATATTGATAAATTAGTTATGAGTAAACAATGGTGTCGATTCTCTTGTACACCGAACTAAACTAACTAAACTATCACTAAAATTCCTTACTTTTGGCTATGAAAATCTTAAAGCTATTCTGACAAAAATATTCTCTAAATTAAAAAATAATTTTGACACATCTAAAATCGAATTTGACAATCGCGTGGTATTTGTGTATTCTACCCCGTGAATTTTTTTAGAGCCAGAGGCGCGCAGGCGCGGCCTTGACGTGTTTTATAAGGAATTTTTAACATTTTGTATGGAAAAAAAAAAATGTTACCAACGTGTTGAGGTATATGGGTTTAAGGGTTTCCTAAAGGGGGTCGAAATTTTCATTATTTTTGCGATAGGACGCACCATTTTCGAGATATCAGCAAAAGAAGAAAAAAAATACAGTACTGTTTTTGCACCTGAAGTCGAAGTGTTGGTGTGAATTTTAGTTCATGACAACTAATTTTATTCCACTCCTTTTTAATCGCGTTTAAAAATAGTCAGATTTAGTTAGATACAACAAATTTTTAGGTGAAAAACGTCAAATTCAGAATAGCAAAATTGCTATTTTCACTAAACTAATAACTCAGTGCAATCTTAGTGCTGTCAAACTAAAATATAGTTAAGTTGTGTCACTTTAGTCTATTTCAGAATGGGAAATCCTTGTTTGACAGGACTAAACTAAATTTTAGTGATTTTTAGTCTAGTTTAGAGGCATTTGTGACAAGAGAATCGGCACCATTGTCAAACATCTCATTGATTGTATTAGTATCATTTGCTATTTCTAGCCTTGTAAAATTTTATAATAAAGAACTGCTAGGTACCTATAATTTTATAATGGAATATAACCAATTTCCCTTGTGTTGCGGCCCGCCGAACCAATATCAAAGTGTTCTTGGCCCTTGACTTCAAAAAGGTTGAAGACCCCTAGACTAAGGCGTCTCCTATCCTATACTACGTGACTTGATCCTCCAGCACTGCAGCTGCTGCCTGTAATGGCTGGTACACATAGTGCCGGCGGCATGGCTGCAGGCACTGCCCGTCGGCCTTGCCGTGCCGCACAAAGCCGCAGAAACAAACGCAAACAAAATGAAGGAGCAAAAGCCGGAGGCACGTGCCGCGCGGCAAAAGCCGGCGGCCATGCCGCCGGCACTGCGTGTGTGTAGGAGCCATAACACGCTTAAAATGTTTGTGGCGACATCTAGATCGCCTTATGCAAACTACCACGACGTATCCTACATCGGGATAACAAAGTTATCAGCGATAACTTTGTTATCCCGATGTAGGATACGTCGTGGTAGTTTGTACAGAAAACAACAACCGTCGGGCCGTAACCCAAAAGACGCAACACCCGTCTTGTCGGAGGACCCTCCCATTATATGGAAGATGAGGAACTTCCTACCTTGTTCCTCATACTTCTAAATGTTTGGTTGAAGACCTTTTGGGACAGCATACATAGATGAAATGGATTTGAAGAAACGGACCATCATATACCTCTAGCAGGTATATGGTCTGTTTCATTAAATTCATTTCATCCATGTGTCCTTTTATGTTTCCAGTGACCTCTCGCTGCTACATCAAGAACATAATCCGCATCATCGCCACTGTGGAACCCATGTCAGTGTTCCGCATGTTCGCCATCAACAGTCTGGCGATAGAACTGATGGCTCTTACCTTGAAATACGCCATCGTGCTGCTGCAGTTCGCGTATTCGTAATCCTAGTTCAGAGACAAGATTGTACTGTGAAATAAACTTGTTGCATCTATTTTTATCTTTTTTTTTTTTATCACGTCTACCTGATAAGTTTTAAGGGACATACTTCACATAAGACTAACTTAAAATTTAAAGCTAAAATTAATATTGGTTAGATTAACTATACATACTTTAGATAGGCTCGCTATTACAATAATCGGCAAATTGTGGGTATATTATAGGTTACACCTCTGCCTAACCCTTCGAGGATTACAGTCGTGATGTTATGTTATGTAGGTACTTTAAATGAAACACTGGTTTACTTTGACTTAAACAGTATACAGCACAGCACATCTAAACGCGTTCAAGAGCTGTCAATGTACAATGAATTTTAACACTGACAGCTCTTGAACGCGTTTAGATGTGCTGAACGCGTTCAATTTAATTGATGAAATTCGCACTTAGTATTTTGACCTGTACTCCACTTGAAATAAGATTAGACATTTAACTAAACCTTTTTTACAGTTCGTTCAAGCGATTTTGACTTCTATTGCGTGTATTTTAACCACTTTTTTGCTTTTAATACCATCATTATACCTACGGTATAGAAGTCAGAATCGGTTGAACGAACTGCAAAAAAGATTTGCTTAAATATCTAATCTTATTTCAAATTGAGTATAGACAAGCATCAGGATAAACTTTCACAGTATACTACAGCCACAGTACAGTATGTTGACCCAAACCACGTAGTCCCCTACACTACTAAGAATATTGACAGTGTTTTGTTCTTTGGCCTAAACAGCGGGTAGGTACCGTGAGACGCACGAACGGACAAAAAGCCGGCCCCGGAGCAAACACTCGCCGTTTACTGACCATACGTGCATCATTTGTATGGAGGTGCTAAATGATCCGACTGTGGATGTGGCATTGAGGACATACACATAAATAGATAGAAAATATTCCTTATTTTATAGTAACTCCAGACCTTATTCGGCCGCAGCAGCCAATCTCAACGGAGACTAGCCTTCGGCGCGGGAGATATTATAGTGCACAAGTTTGTGCGCAGACACAAGTGCACTCTCTCTTCTCTTCCCTCACTCTCATAGCACGATGGGACGGCAATCCGACACGACCGGGAGAGATCAGGCGTAGGACCAACGGCTTGCTTGCTTGCTTTCCGAGGCACGGGGGTATCACACCGCCAAATTCCAAACTCCGGGCTGTTACTATGAAACGTCTAATGGAAAAACCCAATAACACTTTGCCCGAGCCGGGAATCGAAACCAGGAGCCCACGCACAGAAGTCGCGCTTGCGGCCACGAGACCAACAGGCAGCCCTTACTGTATGGTCTTAAAGAATACTCCTTACTTTCGATAGGAATATAGGATGATAGTTACCTATGTGAATTGTAAGCTAAGACTATTATGGTTGACACATGTTGGGGTCAGCTTCCAGTCTATACCGGATACAGCTGAATACCAGTATTTAAAATGGAGCGACTGCCTATCTGTCCTCCACTCTAGTAACTGGGTAAAACGATATCCCTTGGTAAGACTGGTTGTCAGACTTTCGGGCCTCTGATGTCCCGTAAGGACTGTGACGATGGTAGACAGAAAAAAACGAGCGAGCCTTACAGTAATCACATAAGATGTGTAACATCTAGCATCTCACCTTGGTAATGAGCAACTTTAAGGAAATAAGCAACATCTAAGGGGCGGGGCGTTGTCGTTTCTGAAGGCCAACTCTAGCTCCGCACGCGCTCATTGGTCAAACCAAATAGCGCGCGCTTCCCCGACTTCCTGTAACACACTTCCGTCCCTTTTCACGAAATCACTCCCACAGATTTGATTTTTTATTTTATTTTGATTTTGTTTGCAGAAAGGCGAGACGAAAGATGTTACACATCATAAAAACTGGTGAAACTAAAATACAAAGTAATCTGTTGTTTATACTATCTAATTTGACGTAAACATTCTATTCAGGGTGATCGTTATTTATGCCACCTCCAAATGTCCGGTATACCGCATCTCCCTTCGATACAAGTCACGAGTTAAATTAGTTACATTTTCAGTATTCAGTACGCGCGGTGTTGGTTTTTTCGCTCCCAATGCGAACCACTCGTGTGTACTGCCCCTGTATCGGGCGTGTTGGTAATATGTGGAGGTACCTACATTATAGTTTTAGCCTAGGTTTGACTTGAGGTAGCCGTTGGAAACCGCCATGTAGGAATTATGAAAAGGACCTTATCATAAGTCCCAGTACTTTCAAGAAATACCTATCTTACGCGTCATATGCCAGAAAAAAACTAGTGCCCTGAAAGTTCTAGGACGTGTAGTTCTGTAATATTTTGAAAACGAAATTGATTTCGATATTAATATTTCCGCTGCGCACTGAAATCTTGTTGGTTTTTTTACACCTAGGGAGTGAAAGAGCAAACATAATCTATAAAAGAAAAAAAAAAACAGAATAATTCCATTAGAGGATACAAAATTTCATGTATTAGTATTGATATTGCCAAGCTTTATGAAGTAGGCCGAATGACGCGTGACAATTCACGAACTTCTGATTTTCGGCTTGGCCGAAGCTTCGGCTAGTTTATAGCCGAATCATGTTTTTTTGGCCGAAAACGTAGCTTTGACCGTCCAAAGCTTCGTTTTCGTTTTTGACCATTTACGGCCAAAAATACATGATTCGGTCTATCAAGAATACGTTCAGTGTCGTCAACAGTTACATTTATTTAACACTATATACTTATTGGCATTTCAATTATTACAGTTACAATTCCTGGAGTA
Source organism: Conistra vaccinii (assembly GCA_948150665.1). Classification (NCBI taxonomy): domain Eukaryota; kingdom Metazoa; phylum Arthropoda; class Insecta; order Lepidoptera; family Noctuidae; genus Conistra; species Conistra vaccinii. The sequence goes on from OX411324.1 coordinate 6,005,211, forward strand.
GTAAACAGAATACCAATATCGTAGGATTAATAAGAAACTGTTTCTACATTAAGTAGTATGTCAAAATGTCAATAGTCATTTGTACAGCACACATTTATTTATAATAGGTACGCCAACAGCATTTATGTACATAAATTATTAAAAGTTAACAGGTATGGGCTCATAAATATATAATATATAGCTATTACAGTTGTTCACGACATTCACATACAACAAAACAACCTAAATTACATAAAATATTAAAGTATTAATTTAAATGGAAAACAAAATAAAATCATAAAGAAAAAAAACAGCGTTGATTTAGGTCTAAATCAGAACAAAAAACAGACTTACACAAATATTATTAAATATTATTTTATTTCAACAGTTTATGTTCAATATGCTGCTGACGGAATGTTTTACGTATATTCCCGTGAGTGAGATCTCACTTGCTCCTTTGTTATAAGCATGTGATTGCAATAGTGTATGGGTAAGACCAGTGCTATTGCCATATTGAATCACCCTTTCATTTTCTTGGAAAGTGTATTTATTTCTTTAACAATTCATTTTTTTTAAGTAATAACTAATAGCTTCTTTTATTCTACTAAAACTAACAAATCCCCTCAGTAAACCAACTAATTTGTGATTCACCTTATCAAAAGCCTTTATCAAATCAGCCTTTCCAATTGCAACGGAGAATGCTGATCTATGTTTTATAGTACCTAATAGTTTGGAAATATAAAAAACATATCGATTCCCATCAGGATCTTTTTACCCGAATACGGCAAAGCCAAAAGGAAGGGTTATCATTTTAGCAGTATATGTATTTTGAGCTGAAATATTGCTTACAACTCACCTTAGCCCTGTATTTAGTGATCACGTCAGTTTTCGTTTGCATAATCACAAATTATACCCATAGTACGCCTGACACGTGTTATTGTTCTTGGTGACGTGAATGCAGCCAGCACTATGTCTAAATACACGATTACATTTAACTGATGCATAAATAATTAAACAAAAGGTACTATCGTTTTTGGGGTGGCAAGTCCTCAGTTTATTTTGATGAAACGAGGAAATATTATCACCACACCGTTACACTTCAAATAGGTTTACAATTTGTAGTCTTCCTCGAAAATTAAGGACCTAATTCAACGCTATACGATGCTATTTTCAACGTTTTACGTGACAGGCATTGACTCACTGTGATTATTACTTTGACATTTGGAATTTATAATGCTCCATAAATCTTTTTTTCAAGTAGAAGTACCCAGGGCCCAGGACATTGCGAACGGATCTCCAACACTATGTATACAGACAATAGTCACACGATGGTCAACGTTAGTAGGTACATGAGGAAGATGATCTGGAGTGTCCTTTGAAACGCACTGAAATTTGTCCTGTACTACGCCTATGCCACGTGTCACAGTAAAGAACCCATTGCGACTTAATTGTATCTTTGTAAGTATTCATCATTTATTTTATAATGCAACTACAGAATTTAAAAGTACATATTATAATAAAAGTATACATTTTTTATTTACACCGAAACCATATTTTAACTTGGCAATATTGTATCAACTTTTTTAAGTGTAACAAATTACACTTTATAATACATTTATTATTTTGCAAATGACCGAACGAATCAATTTAACTAACAATTGAAATATATTGTAAATGTATTATTGCAAACAAAGTCTCTATATAGTAAAGCAATTGTTATAAAACAAAGGATTCGTCAAATTGACATCATTTTCGAGTCAGCGAGCCAAGTGCGATGGGGTCTCAAACGATACTCCTAATTTGTATTAGCCTTTCGGCTATACAGATAGTGTACGGACAGGTTTGGGAGTTCGGTGCAGATGATATACCGACGGCTGCAGTAATATCCCAGTATAATGGACAATTTTCATTTTTTCAAAAAGAACAACATATACAATTACTTGTAAGTCGAATTGAATAGTTTCAAATAACATGGAACGTTAATGAACTTAAAAATACTCATCAATTCAAGTTAAAACCTGAGTGTTATTGGTTTTAGTTCATTGAACGGAGAACACTATTATGGCCATTCTTTAACCATGGCATAAGACTCAAGAGAGAGAAAACTTTAACCTGATCTCAATTATGATGTTATGATACAGTACCATTGATAAAGTTTTTTTTGTTTTTAGGTACCTCCATGCCATGTAGTAACATATGTTAATGTGCAAGTGAAAAATCGGATCTCAAGTCCAACTGTTTTTTATAACTACGAGACGAACATAGTAACGATACATTACAGCTTATGGAAACTTAGTCCATCAACCTATACTATAACCGCAAAGGGTGTATGGCAACAGGGTTGTCAAGTTCCGCCACCGGCCCCACAGGGACAAAATGGCCCGCAGGGTCAAATTCCCCCTCAGGGCCAATATCCTCCACAGGGTCAAATTCCCCCTCAGGGCCCATATCCTCCACAGGGCCAATTTCCTCCACAGGGCCAATTTCCTCCACAAGGCCAATTTCCTCCACAAGGCCAATTTCCTCCACAGGGTCAATTTCCTCCACAGGGTCAATTTCCTCCACACGGCCAATTTCCTCCACAGGGTCAATTTCCTCCACAGGGTCAATTTCCTCCACAGGGTCAAATTGCCCCACAACGCCCATATCCCCAACAGGGCAATCAGTACCGACAAGGCTCAGAAGACCAAATCGTCCCAGAAGACACAGATTCACAAGAATGACAAGCCCCACTACAAAAGAACGAAAACGCATGATGGTGAAAGTAAAAGTAATAAATGATAAAAATATTATGGTTTGTACTAATTCCTTGTTTTATTACGTTACCTCATACGGAATCGTGCCATCGGCATGTTTTGAAGACAAACAATGAGGCGCACAATCGCACATATACAACACTTGCCCACATCCCAATATTGAAGTAACATAATATCATCACGCTTGTATTCCCCGAAGGTTTAGGCAGAGGTGTACCTCATTTCGTCAGTTATGTTTAAGCCCCATTTATTTATTAGCAAGTACACCAACGACATTTTTACAAGGATAGTAACAATAAGTAATCACGAGTGTTCAGTACAGTGTAAATAAAATATCACCTATTGGCATGCACAACATTCTTATTAAAAAGTGAACAATTAATCGACAAATTATTAAACATTAAATGTTAGCATTAACATTAATTTGATACATAATAAAATTACGAAATAAGATTAGATTATAAAATAAAAAAATATTCGCACTTAAGGTAACAAAAATAATTAAGTATGGAATAAAATAAATAAGCTAACTATTTAAAAATGAAATGTAAAAAAAAAGTTTGTCTATTAAACAAAATATAATAAATATAAGTAGGCAGCTGATTACAGGTCAATTTTAATCTCTCTGACAGATTTATTGAAATTCTCTGAAAGAATCTGTTGTAAAAAGTCAACATTCTGCATAAAGGAGCATGCTGGTCCAGGTTTGTGCGACACGGTTTAGTGGCAAAAGTCCTAGTTACGCTTGGACTGGAGGCGGAGGTGAGAATGACGAGGAACGTCTAGGTTGATTTTGTTATGGAGATCTAGAGTTGATGTTAAATTGAGTTATATATAGGGGTTAGCCTATTGCCATCGACCGGGCACAAGTCCTGAATCCGGGCTGCTACTGAGAAATTCCAGACGAAAGAACCCAATAAAACTTTACCCGACTCCAGAACCTCATGCTCAGCAAAAGCGCTTACGACCAACGAGGACAATAAGCAAGATGTAGTAGTATAGTATAGCTAAAGACCAACAAGCGCATCGTAAGCGCCGTTGAAAATTAAAAAAATTAAAAATGTGTGAAAAGCTGTTCGTCCCGGAATTACAATAAGTAGATACTTCTGCGGGAAGACCGCACTTTCGGCGGTCGAGATACTTTAGTATGAACCAGCTTTTTCTGACGTCACATTGATAATTCTTGAATTGCATTTGGGTGTCATAAAAACCAAAATCAATACTCATTTATTCAAGTTAGGCTGAGAATCAGCACTTTTGAACGTCGAAATTACATAATGACAGTCACCCAAAACGTAAGCAGTCTAACTGAAAATTGTGACCTGATCTGTTCTACACGTATCATGTAAATAAGATCTTTATTAACACAATACGTGTAGAACAGATCAAGTTAATCTTGGGTTAATCATAGATTTGAACACTTGGCTAGAAATTTTGAACAATATGGACCGCGCTATATCGATGAGTGCCGATGGTTAAAACTTATGTCAGACTGGTGGATAGATCATTGAAGAAATTCATAATATATTACAACAAAACTTCTAAATCGTATTAGGGCAATATAGGTAGATATTCTGTATTTGGTTCTTTTGTGATGAATCTCAAAACCTCGCGTAAACGTGTAATTAGACTTGCTAGAGACATTTGACACTGGTTATTCTAAGTATTACCGAAATAATTATATTACTTAGAAAACGTAATGATACGGAATTTGCTTTTATGTTAATTTAAAGACATTAAATAGTATATTTAAGCTGAACTCTGACCTCCAAAACCGATTATTAGCCTGTTTTGCATGGAATACCACTAGAGAGCGCTTTTGGACCAACATTGTTTATAAGTGAACATCAAAGACACTTAAAATACAGTATCCACCTTCGCTCTGAAAGACAAGGTCTTTTATGTAAACAATTTTTAACACTATTTTATTAACCATACACATAAATAAAGCACACGAATATGTTGACTGTTGTACTCACTTGTTAAAAACGAAGTGTCTGTTATGTATGAACAAAAGTATTCTGGAAAAACTACTACTTAAAAAGTAAAACTACACAGATTTTTTCTTTATTTTTAGTTTAATAGATTTTTTTTACATTTTGAACATGATTAAAAACAATTTAAAATGCATGCCATGTAATCCGATACTTCGACATCTAATACAATGTCGCCCATGCGCATGTGACCGCCCGTAATTTTCTGAATATTCATGAAAAAATATCGAAAATAAACTTCAAAAGGGGGGGTCTATCTATAACATTTTTCATGTTATTACATTTTTAATTTTTTAAAGATTTGCTTTCTGTTTTTTGACACATCTCCGAAGTTTATGGGTCGATTTGGATTCTGTTTATTATTTCCAAAAGCTTATGAGTTATTTTAACAGGTTAATTAAAAATTTTACAAAAAATTATCGACTACGAAAGAAAAAACGGAATCGAAGTCATTTTTTCGGTAAAAAATTGTGTATTTATTTTAAAAAAACTAGTGAAAAATGTTATAGATAGACCCCCCCTTTTGAAGTTTATTTTCGATATTTTTTCATGAATATTCAGAAAATTACGGGCGGTCACATACGCATGGGCGACATTGTATAGTAACCTAGCTGCGCCCCGCGGCTTCACACCCATAAGTCTCGATCCATTGGGAATATCGGTATAAAACTAAGTATCTAATGTCCTTCTCCAGGTCCTCGTCTATCCATGTGCCTTTTATCCAAATCCTTTCAGCCGTTTTAGCGTGAAAGCGTAACAAACAAACTCACTTTAGGATAAAATAAAATGGAAAGTAATTAATTTATTTACAGGCGTACTGAGTTCGAGCCATTTTGCTTAAATAACGTAATAATGTACCAGCATTTTTTCAAGGCATACCAAATTCAACAATAAGGTTGTACTAAGTATTACATACATTAAACAAAAAGTTTGAACTAATCAATTTTACTGAATCCGAACTTGGTAACTACCATCGTGTAGTGCTATGTATGATTAAATGAAATGAATGTATAACATTGGGATTACAAAGTCAAATAATTAACAGGAAAGTTATAAGAAGTGTGGGGTCGTTGAATCGGGTTCACTTATTTATATAGTCGGTTGATCGTAGTGCAATGGGATCTCACACGATATCTATACTTTGTTTAGTCCTGTCGGTTACACAGGTTGCATTTGGCGAAGTCTGGGAATTTGGAAAAAATAACACTCCAGGGAGTTTAAAAGTCGTTCATAAGGAAGGTAAAATGGGACTGTTTGAACACAATAAGAAAATTAAACTAACTGTAAGTAATAGGTATCGTTTACTTACCTCAAGTATTTTACAGACCGCCGATTTAAGAAATATTATTATTTCTGTATAGTTCGATTCGGCATAGAATTCTAAAGGCGTATACCTACGAACGAACGGGAACATGGTGAACACGAACATCGATCACTTTGTTCGCTTGTGCGTACACGAAAATCAAATTCTATAGCTATAGTAAAATTAACTCTCACTTACATATCTATTCTCTAAACAAGACCAAGTGTAAAAATTAGGTCAAAGAGTATACTATCTTATGAAGAGACAAAAAAACTTTTTATCGTACCAGGTTTCCTTTTAGAAATTATGTTAACCTTTTTACTACCTTCTCAACACATAAACACACCCCCACACACCCACATACACACTCTACCTCATTTAAGTGTAAACAATCAATTTCCCTATTTTAATAACAAAAATACTGTATATTAATAAATATTCTGTAAGATTGAACAAAATTATAAATGTTGGCTAAAAATATTCCAGTCTATTATCAGAGAGGTTTGGCACTGACGGCTGATACAGGTTTTTCACCAAGTTCGGCTGCAGATACTCCCATGTTGTATTATTTTCATTATAGCCTACAAATTTATTTGTTGTTTATGCTTTTTGGTGTCAATAAATAAATTATTGTTAATATTTTTCTAATTTTTAATACTGAACAAATATTTATTACATAATATTATTATATTATATATTATTATTTTATATAAACACTGTGTTCATCAAAAATGTTCGTGGAGATCCAATTTCGAATCCTTGGCTACTAAGAGAGCGAAGCAGTTGAGCGCGAACACAAGTCGCACTGTGTTCGTACTTCGTATGGTGTTCGTGTTCGCTTTGCTAGTTTACGTCCACACGAAAGAACCAAATGTTTCGTGTTCGATGTTCGTGTTCACCGTGTTTTGTTCGTTCGTGCGTAGACGCCTTACTAATTACATAATTTTTCTAGTGTAATCTATTTTCAATATTATATTATTTATATTTTTACATTTATTTTCATAAAAATAACATAACACGGCATTGTGGTTTTCTTTCTTAACTTATTCTAACGATAAGTTTCTGCATATTTTGCACTTGTTCTTGTAGCAAAATTCTCAAGGTCAAAAAAAAACTAAAAAGTTATGACCTAAAATTAATAAATTTCTTAAACATTAGTTAAGATCCAACTTAGTTTTTTTTTTTAATTACCTAATTGTGACATGAGTGACTTCTCGTATATCATTCACATGGAGGAATATAAAATATGCAACTAAAAACCCTGTAACTCCCTGACAACTTAAATCATTAATAAGACAACCAAACCATTTTTCCAATCTACCAACTCACATTCTCCAACTGTTGACCTGTGTAAATTTTATTGTCAAAACGATTTTTGGTGTAACCTGGGCTTATTATTAAGTTACTCTGTATGGTTGTCTCATATTCATGAATAAATAAATAAATTAATAAATAAATAAATAAATAACTAATCGCATTAATTACAGGTACCACAGTGTTACGTACTGACTTACGTGAAAGTAGAAGTCAAAAATCTAATTTCAACCCCGGAGGTGCAATTTAACTCAAAGACAAATGTAGTGAACATACAATACGCCGCATTGTCGAGCAGTCTTTCGTCGTTTGTTATATCTGCGAAGGCTGTGTGGATACCGGGATGTACCACCACCGGACGAACGCGTTATGGATAACTGGAAATGAATTAAGCACGAATCAGAGTCGCCTGCCCATGTAAAACGAAACATTTTTAAGAAAAATTAAAATAAAAAGTGATAATTATGTGAAAGTATTTCATTTTCTTCGCTAAACAATAAAATAATCTTAAAGACCCACCACCACTAGACCAGAAAGTTATGACTCTCTGCTGACATCACGTTCCCTGTAGACTGACATAACGTTTTTTATAATTATATTATTTTACTTAAATTGCGATTATGTCCAAAATAATTTAAACATCTAGTAGATTTAGCTTTGTTCATCATTAGCCTATAGCAGTCCATTTCTGATCGTAGACCTCTCCAATCCCATACTATTAAACTCTATTGTCAGCCCCTCTCAACTAGCTGCTACCAGTCACTCTGCGAAGATCATCTTTCCTCGGTAGAGTTGGTCCACAAAGTCACAGTCGCTCAGCAAATTATGAAAAGAGCTATGCTGCCGCGCTAATTCAAAACGCAGTGAGGAAGGAATTTTGGTGGAAGAAATTATATCTATAAGTAACTCAATTTTCCAAAATTATTCCTTACTGCGTTTCTAATTAGCACGGCAGTATGTTTGGAGTTATTTTTTATCTTTCCCTTTTGGGCCTTAAGCTATGAGCAAAACTGCATTTGCCCATCAAATTTTTCTTTAGGCGGCACAAATTCCACAATAAAAAATACAAAAATGTTACATGGCACAAACGGATAGAACGAATCAATTTCGCTTGCAATCGAAGGGTGTAACATACGTATATTATTACGTACAATCAAAATTAATTTACGTATAACACCAATGCGAGTTAATTCAAATTTAAAATTACCGGGTTTAAAAAAGTGTTAGCTTATGAAGTTTTTATTACTTATGTAGGTAAGTATTTGGCTGATCGCAGTGCGATGGGACCCTACAAATCACTTACTCTCAGCATCATCTTGTCGATGTCTATTGCACAAATCGTACAGAGCGAACACTGGGAATTCGGTGTTTCTAATACACCGGGCAGCGTAGTAGTCGCTCATAATGAAGGACAAGTTGGATTATTCGAACGTACTAAGAAAATTTACTTATTGGTAAGTACAAGTCATAGATGGATTTCTGAACCAGATATTCACAACCAATCGATACGCTTTCGTACAGCATCAACCATTCATCAATGTTATCGATGGAACCCTCTAACAGCCTTAAAAAAAAAACAGAAAAAAAATCTGTTTAAATCGCGCGCAACGTGCTTGACAAGCACATGATTTTTTCGTGCCTGTCAAGCAATTTTAACCGTCTAGGGACGGCATAGGACTTTGCGACCGAATTTGGTCGTAAAGCGATCGCTACCTATGTCGAGACTGCAGCCCCTGATTTGCTTTGCCCCAATATTACAGATTTTCCACGAATACTTAATTTATTTAAAAAATCCCTTTCTGCCACATGCAAAACAAAGAACTCGACTTTTTAATTTACAAATATTTTTGTGTAAATTCTTTTTCCCTTTCTCACAAACATTGAACAAAATTGATTAAAATCAGTCGATTTCGTGCACGGCCCCTTAAGTCCGATGCAATAGAAGGCGAGCCTACCGCCATCAACCGGGCATTAATCCAGACTCCGGGCTGCCACTGAGTAATTCCAGACGGAAAAGCCCAATACCACTTTGCCCAACCCGTTATTCGAACCCAGGACCTCATGATGATCACTAAACCAATAAATGATTTCTTACAGGTTCCGCAGTGTTACGTAATATCACATGTAAGTGTGCACATCGATAACTTGATATCAAGCCCGAAAGTGGATTTTAATATGCATACGAATATAGTTACTATTGCCTACAAGTTATGGCAACACAGCCCTTCGACCTATGACATAGTGGCCAAAGCTGTGTGGAAGCAGGGCTGCATTATAGCACCATTGCAAGAACGACGCGGCAGGCGTTTTTAATTTTGCTGTTCATGAAAATAGACTGCTACGAAATATACAACAACAAAATGTCTTTTTCTATTTAAAAAAATATTACAGGAACTTACATTACACTGGTTTTCTTTCCCGTTGTATCTTAATCCTGTGACTACAGGATTAAGAGTAAAAAATAATCCACCATTACAAAGTTTTTGCGGGTTAGTAGGTAATTAAAAAAATTCCAATTTTATAATTTCACGTAAGTCTAAGCTAACAAATCATAATTTCACAGTTTAAGCTGTGACATGGGTTTTATGATTGCACTAATCAATTGCATCATTAAATAATTGCGTAATTAAAACACGGTATTGACGGCTGTATATTTCTATGGACGCTATACAACGACGACTAATTTATTTAAGAGGATCTGCTTGAGAAAAGTGATACTTATTTTTATTTTTTTGATCATTGTCCTGAATTGGCCAGGTACAACGCATGCAAAGTGAATGTCCGTTGACCGCTTGTGAGTTGTGACCCTTTGTTTTTAGTAAAGGTTATACGAGCAGTATAATTAGTATTCGAATTCGGAAAGAAACAATTTTAGATATTAACATCGTTAACAGGGCTTATTCTACTATTTTCCCCCTGACAGAATCCCCTCATGGGGGAAAACTGGACACTAATGTAAAAAAAGTCCAGAAAGTCATATTTTCATTTTGAGTTACAGTAGGACTACCCTTTAAACGTTAAACAGACACCACCTCATAACCTCCAACAAGCCTTCGATCAGGTGCGAGTGGTGCAGGGGCGGATCCAGCATTTCATTTTGGGGGGGGGGGGCATTTTGACAAAATTCGGAGCTAGAGTTAAAATCACAAAAACTAAAAAATGACGTTTTCTGCATTTTTTGAAATTCAACCCAAGAGTTTTATCTTCATTTACGAGGAGGGTTACTTGCTAGTGATCCTAAGTATGTGCATACTCTTTATATCTTTGTATTCACCTCACTAGGGCCGTAGCCAGAAATTCATTTCGGGCTGCCAACTTTTTTTAGAAGATGTAAAGTAGGTATTTCTGATTTCAGACACGGTAAATAAAGAGTAGTTACTTTATTAAAACTAATTATTGTTTTTTTTTTATTTGTGGAAAATCATTAAAAAAAATAATGCTACGATCTCAGATATACCTAATTCAAATTGATGAAGAGCATCAAATTATTATCAATTTCAATAAATAAAGTCCTGTTTCTCTCTTCCTGCCACTTTGCAATCATATCCAAAATAGGGAAGGTCACTTTAGGAAAATATAATGTATACAAGAGCGAGCGGAGCGAGCTCGAAATTTTTTGCATGCCGCTTCAAATACGTTAGGTTTTCTTTATCTTTGACCATTCGGACTCTTACTGCTTTTGTAGAATTTAAAGTAGCTCGAAAAATTTAGCACCCCGCCTGGAATACGTTAAACGGTTAGATTCTCTCAGAGAATACTGAAGTCAATCAAAACAAAGTCATAGTCGATAAAAATACCAATATTTAAGCGTAGGTACTCTTACTGCTTTTGTAGATTATAATGTACGCCTTTGCGAAATAAATTACAATTATATGTAGGTATTAGAGTACGGAGGTACCCTAGGCGGGGTTGATCTCTGGATTGAGATTCTGGTTTCTCACATTTAAGGGGGGGGTTTGAACCCCCAAAACAGGGCCGTAGGCACGGCCCCTGATACACCTGTTGTAAAGAATATATTTCTGATTCCTGACCTATGAGTATGCTGTGTAAAAGTAAGTGCACCTGAATTAAATCGAAAGTATAGAATTCCTCGGTCATTTGGGGGGGGGCATGCCCCCCCCCCTGTATCCGCCAATGGAGTGGTGCGACTTAAATATCTACTCCTGTTTCAAACAACGAAATAAAATTAATTCCACTCTGCATTTCCAAAATTAGATCGTATCTGTTGTTGAGAAGCTCTTATGGTTAGAAAGGGGAATTTCATTTAGCCTTACATAATTATGAAGTTGGCGTACCCCAGGGACATGAAATTGGCCCTATAATTGTTTTGTAATAGGTATTTAAATAACGAATCTGTCTTGTTTACTATGTTGATTTGCCTAACTACTTACTAATAGGACGGTTCATTTTATACATAATCTGTACGCTTACTTTTATCAGTGATTGCCGCAAATCGTATTCTGAATAGCGTGTGTACGTTTGAAAATATGCATGTAAGGTGTATGTAACGGATAATAGGCAAAAATGTATTCTGGTGACGAACCTTCTAACATACATTTTGATATAAACACAAACTGTAAGTTTTTTGTATTAGAATAATATTGAACGAATTTACGAACATTTTCAATAGGCGCAACTAATTACACTGTGAAAACATAAGAAATTATATGGAGCAAACAATTTGAACGAATCAATTTTATTTGCTCTGCATATTAAAACGCATTATAGTGAATATAATAATTTATTTAAAAACATGAATATCTTAAATTTAATGTAGGTACTACAGTCTACAGCAGTAAGATTTAAACGTTATATTTATATCACTTGCTTGTACAATTTAAACGTTGGCAGCTTATCGAATAGTCGTCACTTAAGCAGGTTTTAATTATTAATACAATGCGTCTAGAATGCACTCTTATTCTTTGTATTGCTACAACTGCACATTTTGCGTTTGCCGAAGTATGGGAGTTTGGTGACAATGATCCGAACAGTAGAGTTGTATCTCACAATCAAGGTGATATTTCGCTATTAGAGAAAACAAGGACTATACTCTTAACCGTAAGTAAAATACTAGAAGTTACATGGAGTCAATCGATTTCCCTAATTACAACAATGAATATTTTACAAAACTTTAGTAAGTAATTCTTTACATCTTTTTGTTGTTGTTTAATTTGAATTTAATTTCCCTGGCGAATTCCAGTTTTATAGACCAATTATTTAAAAAACCAAACCTATCATGGATAATAAACACCAAAACAGCACAGTCTACTCAAGTAAGTATAGGAATATCTATTTTAGTGTCCTTTGTAAACATTTTTTACAGGTTCCAGAATGTCACGAAATAGATTACGTCAGGGTTGAAGTGAACAACATGTTATCAAATCCTGCTGTATATTACAACAAATTGACACAAATTGTGACTATCTCCTATAAACCGCTGCAGATCAGCATGTCTACGTACGATGTAGTTGCCAAAGCCAACCAAAAAGAAACGTGCAAGGACGCAACTGTGCCCGCCGCAAAATCGGACACACTGCAGTTAGTGTATGGCAAATAAAACAAGCTTTTGGAAAAAAAAGAAAGATCAATAAAAAAATCCTCTTACAGCAAATGTATTTTATTGCCCTGACTATTTAGTACCTGGTCGACCGAACTCTGCTCGGGCGAGAATAGGGAATGCTCATATATATAGGATTGTTCATACTATTTCCATGAACAGTACATACTAATTCCATGCTGCCATGATAGTCGGTACTTACTAATTCCATACGCCATGTCATTATTCTAAGGCATATTGTTCTAAACTTTGGGCGACCGATCTCTGCTCGGGTGAAAATACGGAGAAAACGAATTTTCCATTTTTTGGTTTATTACAAATATATATGTATATACTAACGGACCTGTCAGACGTTGTCCCGCCCGAAACGCGCCACCTACTGGGTCCAATTGTATTTTCTAACCTTTCAAATATGCACACAAAGGGGTTTGAAGATTTTTGTATGGAGGGTGGCCCTAACATGATGCCGCCATTTTGATTTTTTTTTCAGAATCGCGGAAAAAATCAAAAGTTATATATTTAGATAGAGGACACTTATACAAACAAAAAATGTCATATGACATAATATCCTAAAGCGTCAGGTTTCGGAGTTATTAACCGAAATATAAGTCAAAAACTGAACCCTGAAACAAGATTTTTTTTGTTATTTTCCCTTCAGGTAAGTATATTGAACTATGAAAACATAATTGCATCATGAATATTTTAGTTAAGAGCGAAAGAGACAAAAATATATGTATACCCTCCGCCGAATGAGGGCGTGTGTTATATGGTATTTGTATTAAATGGTGCATGGCATGGGCGCGACACCAAGAAAATCCTATTCAGCGTCCCGCTGCCTTCTTGGATGATATTATTTATACCGAATATGATTAAAAAATGTTATGTTTTATCCACTATATGTAGTCAATTAATTCATGTGTAAATAACTTAATGAACATGAAGTAACTACAACTTAGATAAATAAATTCGTTATAAAAATTGTTATTTTTATCTTTGAATATCTCAGAAACGTGACGCTTTATGATGTTATGTTATATGAAGTTTTATGTTTGTATAAGTGTCCCCTATCCAAATATATGACATTTATTGTGCACCTCGATTTTGAAAAAAAAACAAAATGGTGGCTGAGTTTAGGGCCAAAATCTTCAAACCCCTTTCATCCAAATCCAGCCGTTAAGGAGGAGTTAGGTGACAAACATACGTACGGAAGAATTTAAACGTAATTATATCGTGACCAAATCTTAGAATTGACCATTTCATGAAATGGCCAGCTATAACATTGACCATAATAATTATCAGTCACTAATAATATCAGTCGACGTTTGGCCATATCATTGATATAGGGTACCCATGGTGTAAGGTGTAGTAAAAATAGCCAAGTAACTGTGAACAACTTGGAAGAAGCGCTCGTCAGCCGCCGCCGAGGTACTGCTCGCTTCGCTCGCTCGGCTCGCTCGCGTTTGGTCACAGTTCTAACCTAACCCATTTGCTCGGGGTGCCACATAAGCGGCGTAAATTTTTAATTTTTATAAACAAATTTTAAGAGCAGTGGTAGCCCAGTGGTATTGGCCCCGACTTAGACCGAGTTATAGGTCGTGGGTTCGACCCCAAGCAGGCGCTAATTACGTAACGCCATCTAACGAAAATGTCAGGAGTTTATGTGGCTTGCTGTCAGTACAAGAAAGAAAGCTGTAGATCCATTAAAAAAAATCCAAAAAAATAAAACAGTGTGCGCTGTCAACAAAAAAGTACTCAACGTGCCTTCGGTGACGATGACGCGAGTTCCATGATTTTTGTTCACCCAAAAAGAAAGATGTTTTCACTTCACAAAGTCGATGGACTTTTATTGGGTTTCCAAATAATGGTACATATTATGGAAACCGATCAACTTGGAAGTACCGCTCGCCGGCCGCTGCTGCGGCGTGAAATGCAATTAGCTCTTAAAATTACATAATCAGCCTATTAATGTTCCCACTTCTGGGACACAGGCCTCCTCTCTGTGACAGGAAGTGGGTTGTAATATCTACCACGGGGGCCCAGTGCGGGTTGGTAGATGTTACATGTCTTCGAATTTTTGGTTCTAAGACATGCCGGTTTCCTCACGATGTTTTCCTTCACCGTTTTGAGGGCAGTGGTGATACTGGTGATGAAATTAGTTACATTTGTGTAAAGCCCCTGCTTGGGTTCGCACCCACGATCTACAACTCGTAAGTCGGGGCCGTTACCACTAGGCCACACCACTTCTCTTATGCCCGCCTACCGCTCTGCTGCCTATCTATTCGACAGTAGGTACAGTGATCGCGATTAGGAAGAAGAGAGAGGCGCGTCTTCGTGAATGGCACTATCTCTACGAAAAAATACACATTTATATCAATTCTTTTTTAAAACTAACAAGAATGCTAAGGCTCAGAGGAATATGGACTTTTATGTCACGGGGATAATAAAAAGAAAACATTTATGACAGCATCTTTCAAAGTTGAGTGAAACGCGAACTTATGATTGACCAAAAGCAAATTATAAAAGTGAATTATATATATCATTTTATACCCACTTTATTGAATTAAGTTTACGTGCAGGAAGACTTTACTATCCATGTTTAATTATAGCCGGTGAATTCGAAATCCAGCACAAAGGTAAGTAGGTGGCATTTCAGTTAACATTTTAAAGGCTACTGCACCATACCAAATCTATTCTTTTTCTAGCTCGGGAGAAAGTTTATAACAACCAGTTTACATAGCAGTGAACCATGCATCCTCTACGCGAAAGGACATGCGACGAATTGTTGGAAAACCCGCTCTTGAAGACTCCTCCGCCCGAACCTGAGAAACCCAGGCCGCCGCGCGTGCGCAAGCCACGCGTTTTTAAACTTGTAATCTCATTATTATTGAAATAAAATAATTTACACCTTCTCAATTTAAGACTAAATTGTAATCGTATTACTTCACAGCCGCCAAGATTTGCGTTAATACCGCCAGACTTTTATCATCGCTGGTGCAATCATCTAAAAGAAGTAAATCGTATGAAGCTGATAAAGCCGATTTTTTTAACAGTAGACATTTCAATCAGTAGACAGTCATTGCTTGCATCAATAATTGCTTTATAATACCTATTAATACATTTTCCATACACACAAACTAATCGAGCCCTAACCACCGATTTATCGTAAGCGACATCGGCGGTTAGGGCTCGTAATTTCTCGTAATTTTAACACTTGACAAGTTTTATTCTAATTTAGTTACAAATGCTGAAGCATTTAGTGGACGATAGCCCGCCGAGCCTTTTTCCGGAACTGTACTTGAAGCCTCGAAGGCTGGACTACTACGCACGGCAGCTGGAAGAGAACATGAACGTCAACAAAGAACTGCTCAAGAGAATCAATCATATACAGAGAACTGGAGTATGTTCTTATACCTATTGTTAAAAAAAACAATGTTCTACGACAAATACTGCAATCTAACAATAGCAAGTAAATATGTGCTGCTACAAAGCCACAGTTTCTATTAGATGAAGTTACATCCCCTGACTAGAGGCGGTCCTGTACCAAAATCTAATAGAGAATCCAAATACATTCGCTTTATCTATATGGAAGCTTCTCTGAGACGAGGTAACGGGAGTTCCCCACCAATAAGATGCGAGAAGTCAGGACGTCATGTATATTTCCAGGGGTACGTGGACTGCTGGTCGCCTGAACCCACTAATAAAATTAATAAGCTGCTCTGTAAACAACGTCAACGAGGACTGAACGAAATCCAAAAGGCCAATTTATATTTCTACTCCAGACTACTCATTGCTGTAAGTAGTTAATTTTTTCACGGTTGTTCATCTCTTGTTCGTGGAGAACCTTAATCCCAATTATCCATGAAGCATCCAGAATTTACTTGTACACGGTTTAATGTTTTCTGCTACCATGTTATCAATGATTTACTGCAGCCATTGCAGGTACCTAATCTTTGCCTGCGAAGCACGTACTAATTGCTGTACATGTAATATTATCATTACAAACGTTTTAATAGAGATCGGAGCAGCTACTCACCAAAGAATTAGATGCAGAATGGAAGGAAACAAAACATAAACTTATCTTAGGCGCCTCGTGAGTACCTTGTAATTCTAGCGCGTCCTTTTACAAATCGATGATACGTTCTTCTGAATGTTGATTCTGGTTTTCAGATTACCATTTATTTTATTCAAGACTGGTAAAATTGATCAAGATATAAAAGACGCGGCGTTTGATAAACCTTTGCAAGTCTTCAGAACTAAGTAAGTAATACCTACCTATGTATTTAGATTCACACAATTTCTACTTACGTTTAATTTGATTAGTTTTTTTGCTTGAATAACAACTAGGTACCTAGTCAAAGGGCCTATTTCACGATGTCCGAATAGCCAGTACTTACCGAATAAATTCAAAAATGGAACAGAATTTGTATGAAATTATCTCCCAAGTAAATAGGAACTTAATCGTAGGTGGTGAAACAGGCCCTAAGATTTATAGTTGATTGGTAACATTCGGCTTTTATTTAAAGTTATTTCCCTGGCTACTACAACAATAAGTAGAAACTTTTCTATAAGAACACGTTTTTGATGTCGTGTGACATCACACGTCCCTGAGTTACATTACCTAATAAAGGGTGTCTCAGTAAGAATGCACTTTTTCATGTTAAAATAAATACATGTATTTTTGAGAGAGTTGTAATATTTTTATTGCATTGTAAAGTAGACATGTTCCGATTAAGTTTGGAATAAAATATTCGGCATATGGCCAGTTGGTTGGTTGGTTGGTATGGTTTAAAAAGTGCACTCTCTATGCGCAGCGGTGGGGCTCCGCCTTTATTGAGACACCCTCTACAAGGAACTTTTGGCGCTCCATTGACGCTGACAGGGGGGCGCTGTTGGCAAATATTTGCAACTATGGTGAAATGTATTTTAGAAACAAGATAGCGGCTTTAGTTCTGATTTTGGCCACGCGCCAAAAGAAGCTTGTAGCGCTATAGATCATGAGCAAGGACTTATCATGTGAGCTTCGTAATCAGTAGAGTAGTGATAGAGTGAGTATAGCAGTGGTGGGCTAGTGATGTGACCGTCGGACTGCCAAGCCATAGGTCTCGAGTTCGAACCCAAGGCACGCACCTCTGACTTTTCGGATTCATGTGCGTATTGTATAATCACGCCTGTACTGTAATCCTCGAAAGGTTAGGCAGAGGTGTGTGTAGGTGTAGTACACCCACGTTTTGCCAGTTGTTTTTTAAGTCCCATGTAAAAGGGGGCGAGCCTGTTGCCATCAACCGGGCACAAATCCAGACTCCAGGCTGCTACTGAGAAATTCCAGATGGAAACACCCATTAGCACTTTGCCCGACCTGGGAATCGAAACCAGGACCTCATGCTCAGCAGTATCGCTTGCGATCACTAGACCAATGAGGCAGGCGAGTGTATAATCACTTGCTTCAAAAACGGTGAAGGAAAACATCGTGAGCAAACCGGCATGCCTGAGAGATATTTCTCGACGGCATGTCAAGCCAAGTCAGAGGCCCATGGGCGGGTTTAAAACTCTGACACCAGGTTAGTCACTAACTAATACGAAAAGAAAAAGAAGTAGAGTAGTTTCTTCAACAATTTTTACTTTTGGAGTAAATAGTATACTTACTATCATTCAACAAAAGTGCACTGTGTGTGTGTATGTGTGTGTGTTTATCATTCTAAAAATGATCGCTGCCAGACCGGACTGCCCCTTTCAGGGACAGTGGGTGGGAACAGTCATAGGTCTACGTAAATAAGTATATTCAGTCTAAACTAACAATACTAACCTACTTTAAGCACCATTAATGTTACTAAAACAAAAATACTAACAAACATAAGGACGTTATTATTCTGGAAATAAAGTTTTATTTATTTACATGAATAATGTAACCAATTTACTCGTAATGTAACAATTTTTTATTTAAAAGAGTGTCCGTGGAGTTTCTTGCCCGTTCTTCTCCATAGCTATCTACTATGTTTTGGAATGGGCAACTAGCTTCATATTTCTGACTGACTGACTCCTTGACAATTCAAAAGTGCCTCTACATGGTTTAGTTGAAATAAATGCTTTGAGTTTTAGTTTGATTTATTATTTTTATTTTTTATTTTATCTATCATCACAGGGTGTGTATGGACATCTGGGTTCGAAATGGATCGAAGATCGGTAAAGTAATGATCGAGCTCTTCACTGATATCATGCCGGAAACTTGCCAACTGTTCTTGACCCTCGTCAAAGGAACCACTGCTGGCCATGCTTATACTGGCACCAAATTCTTTAGGTTAGTAATCTTCTTTATTAATACTAATAATATCTGGTCAACGAGCTCTGCTTGGGTGAAAATATAAACATATCGTCCAGGTACACCAACGTTTTATCAGATTTCCGAGGCTGTGAAAATAAAGAAAACGATTTTTGCCAGATATGAGACGTAGCTAGATCGATTTTTCACCCCCGTAAACCCCTAAATTGCAACTTTCATCGAAATCGTTAGAGCCGTTTCCGAGATTTAGATTATACGTATAGGTACATAAAGCTGTTTTCAGACCAGCGCAATTAGTCGCGCGACGCGACACGAACAATACGAAACTTCAAGGTATAACAATAACTGGTGTCGCATCGCGCGGCAAATCGCGCCGCTGGTCTGAAAACAGCTTAATATACAAGAATTGCTCATTTAAAGGTATTAGATTATAAATTATTGGGTGCAGTGGTGGGAAAAGAAAGAAAGAAAGAAAGAAAAAACGTTTATTTGGACACAGTTCGTGACACACAAAAATACAGACCAAATAAATAAAAAACTAAAAATAACCATTTACATAAGGCCATAGGCATTTTGGGCATTTTTGTGGGCCAGTGGTAACGGCCCTGACTTGCCAGTTGTAGGTCGTGGACTCGTGGGTTTGAACCCAAGCAGGCGCTTTACTTTGTGTAAATAATTTCATCACCACTGCTCTCAAAACGGTGAATAAAAATATCGTGCGGAAGCCAGCAAGTCTTAGAGCCAAAAACTCGAAGATATGTGACATTTACTGCTACTACCTGCACTGGGCCCACTCCCTCTCCAGTGAAACCGCGGGGCGCAGCTACTGGGTTATATGGTAAGTCTGCTTTGTACGTGGGAAAAGCAAAACAAAATATCATCCTGAAATGCTAGAGATGTTATATTAAAATATTCAGCTTATTTTGTAGTCTATTTAATAACCAAACAAAATGTTAAAATTGTCTAACATAATGAATTCATACTAATGTTTGGTATACTAGTGTTTCCTTGAATATACCTAAAGGTCAGTTCACACCGAGACCTGACGCGAAGCGACGCTGCGCGCACTTGAAGACAGTGCTACAAAATATAACTTTATTTACTACACAAAAGATACAAATTTAATTGCGATAGTCCAAAAATGTCCCGCTGCGTCGCGCTACGTGACGCAGCGGGACTTATCTTTTTTAAAGAAAATCCCCTTACATGGAAAAGGGCGGACGTAGTCCGGACGGGAGGTCAAAAAAGCCGGACATATCAGGACAAATCTGGACGGATGGTTACCCTAGCAACGACAACGTCGCAAATAGCTGTCAAATATTTACCAGTTTTCATTAATTTGGAAGGAAATAATAAACACAACAACAACAACAAAAAGAACAAGTGAACTAAAATATTGAATATGAAATTTTATGCAATAATTATATCGTAACACCGATTTAGTTTTAGATGTAAAAAACTGTTTGGAAACTTTCCGAATACCTTTTTTACACCTAAAACTAACTAGTCACATTTCGTGTTTCCATACTGTAATATTGCCAAATTAATCAAAACAGCGAAATATTTGACATCTATTTGCGACGTTGCCTTCTTTCAGAATAAACACTCCGTTTTGTTTAGAATAGTACCTGATCTGTACTGCTGCGGTGGTGACGTCGTGAAAGACAATGGTTTCGGATTGTACGTGCCGCCTGCGAAGGTAGGAGAGTTCGTTGAGGCTATGGGTGCTGAAAGTTGCGAATTGAATCATACTGTACCAGGTAAAGAGCTAGCGATTCTATGACAAATCACCAGTTTTATTAAGTATTAAAGCCATTATAATTCCGTAACGAAAAAGGGAGGGTGCTTTTCGAGTCATAAACACACACACACACACACACTCACATAGTCACTTCCACATTATAACCCGTCTGCCTTCAAAGCAAGAGTGAACAGGCAACTTTTGGGCACGCTCGATCCATCATAGACCTCAACCATCGTTTTCCATCAGGCGAGATTGAACAAGAGTCTGCTCGGGTCTGATTGGGTCTGCCCAATCAGCAATAAAAATGAAAAAAAACTCCATCTCTCTCTAGTCGTCATATTGCGGCCCCAGGTTAGGCACTGGTTTGTTTTAGGGGAGATCATGGAGGTCCTCCGCATTTCCTGAACCCATCCTGGTGGTCTTTGCCCTTCGATTACAAAACACATATCATATTTTGCGCTTCGTGGCCGTTTAGATTGCTTTTGTAACAGCAAGTGAACCGGACTCCAATTCAATCCTAAAACGGCTGAATCCTAAAGGCTACTAGTAAGAACGATACACCTATGTCTCATCTATAATATAAAAATGAGTCGCTGAATGTGTTGCTAAGCGCAACACTCGAGAACGGTTGGACCGATTTCGCTAATTCTTTTTTTAAATATTCCTTGAAGTACCTACGAGGATGGTTCTTACGGAGACAAAAATTCAAAAAAAAGAATCGACTGTTAGGCGATACGAAGTTCGCCGGGTCAGCTAGTAACAGATAAACACCATCGTCCTGTGCGGAAATATTTATTGTTTTATTTGGTATCACCAATAAAGGATACACAGAGACAATATAAATTAAATCATAACAATTCAAAAGATTATTTTACGAGTCCTCCTTCAATTACTTGATCATTCATTCATGGTGGTATTGCTTGTGATTACGGTTCAGGACCGTGGGTTTTTGAGATTACTTATCTGTGTCCGGCTATGGAGACTTAAGTCAGGAAGGCTAAAGGAAGTTGCAAAAAGGAGGTTGCAGTGCACAATTCAACAGCTGTTTTACTACTTACAGGTGTATTGTCTATGGTGGTTAACTCTACCGGTGAGGTTAGCGGCCAGTTCAACATTATATTCAAGCCGTTGCCGCAGTTCGATAATAAGCACGTGGTGTTCGGAAGGGTATGTGGATTTTATTACTTTTAAAGGAAGAAAGTGTTGTCTGGTTTCATCTCTTTACCTCTTCCCATAATAGTAGTTTTATGAAACTGTTGCATATCAGATCAGCTATCTAATTACGCAACACATTTTCATAAACGATTCCGACTAATCCGTTTCATTTTGACAGTTCAACAACCTTCATTGCGTTAGTTACGTTGGTAGGCAGTTTTTTTCCGAACTTATGAAGCGATGAATTAGCAATCTGTTTCAAAACGAGTCAAATTCTGATTGATCGTGTATTACGTAATTAGGGTACTGAGGTTGTTGATTTCATAATTAGAACTTTACGATATGAGATTAGATAAAACAGCTTAGTTTCTTGCTTACTTGGAACGAAACAATCTGTACTGACTGAACTGTGTGACCATAGATCGTAGCAGGGCCGCCCCCAACATTGGAACGAATCAGCGCGCTAGGGCTGCCCCTTGGCACCACCATTTCGGACTGTTTCATCCGCTCCTGTGGCTGGTACACCCGCACTGGCACATATCGTGAGGGCCTCCCCAACACCATCAAGTTTCCGCCAGGACGAAAACAGAAGAAATGAGGTAAAATATTTCGAGTAAATTCATTTTGCCAGATGTTTTCATCTTATTAATTAAAATGTAAAAACCTAGATGTATTTGTTTTCTAGGTCTAAGGTTGTAAGTTCATTTAAAGAGGGAAGTTCTGCAACGAAATGCTTTAATTCGTTTATTATTAAATTGAATCCCTCGACTTCTCCTTAACCAGCAAAGCAATTATCATGCATTGTAACTCACAAGGTGATCAAAGTTCAAGTTGCTAAAATCAAATCAGATCACAATGAGATGAAACATCAAAAAACAAACAAAACATAACAGGCTGCAATCACATTTTTATTGCAAAAATATATTTTTATAAATAAGTAGAAAAGTCTCAAGCATATGACACGAATCAAACAAATCACTAATACACATTCATAATCGTACAATTATTAATACTCGATTTTCTTCTACAAGTCAAGTCCTGAACTCGTGGTGTTGTCATTGTGTGGTCATCATTCTATCTTCACGAACAATCCGCACGATAATATCAGAGCCAGCAACTGAAACAGAAGAATACAGCCTGTAAGGTAGAATCGGTTCTAAAGCTGCGTACGGATAGTGCGTACTTATATACACGTAGTCAGTTGCGCGTGTCCTGGGAACGTCGTCTCGGGGAACGCGTGCCGCGCGAGCTAGCTTGCAGCGTGCCGCGCTAGCTAGCTTGCAGCGAGCCGCCGCCGCGCCGCCATCAAAACGGATTTTGTCGCGCGTCAAAGCGGTCGCGCACGCTTGGGTACTCTATATTTGGACGGCAACGGTGCACGTAGACCAAAGAATCAGCATTGCTATTCAAACCTACCAGCCTTACGGGCACTTTTCCTACTGACAGCGATGCAAATGAATTTAATAGCACTTTAATTTGCAAGTTAAGTAATCAGAACCTTACAATGAACAATGTCAATTTTTTATTTAAAGAATTCTTTTCGTTAGTCCAAACCGAGTTCAATAAATCATTTAAGAAGAACACTAAAACTATCAGCCCTAAGTTTTTATTTAGTGACTGGGCAACTAAAGGACTTAGGAAAAGTAGGGAAAGACTTTTCGAGCTGTATGGCCTTAAGCCTTATATTAACACGGAAACTTTTAATAAGTATGTTGCCACTTATTCTAGAACTTTTAAGAACGCTTGTAAGGCAGCTAAAGCCTTATATATTAGCAACAAGGTTAAATCAGCAGATAATAAAATACAGACGGTTTGGAAAATTATCAATAATGAAACGAACAGGAACAAAAAGCATAATACTGAGTACACACTGAGTACGTCATGTGGTGGTCTCATATGCGATAGCAAAGAAGTTGTTCAAGAATTTGTAAATTTCTTTACCAGTATCCCAATTAAAACTACTGAATCCTTAAATTCATCGCCCTTGCTCTCTTTTGATTTAGTAGCGGCGAATGTTTCAGCCTGCCCAATTGAATTTAACTTTCAGTATATTATCCCTATAACAGTAATAAAAGCTTTTAAGCAAATTAAGATCAAATTGACCGAAGATCTTTGGGGAATGTCCGTTAAAATCTGTAACTCCATTATTGAGACCATAGCGCCTTACTTAGCCTTAATATTTAATTTGTGTGTAGATCAAGGAGTCTTCCCGGATTTAATGAAATACAGTAAAGTAATACCACTTTTCAAATCCGGGGACAGTAAAGACACCAATAATTATAGACCCGTATCCGTGTTGCCGGTTTTCAGCAAGGTGTTTGAAAAGGTAATGCTTAATCAAATGCTCAATCATTTTAACACGAATAAAATCCTTCACGATCAACAGTTTGGTTTCACCAAGGGACGTTGTACGACCGACGCTGGTGTAACCTTATTAAGGCATATTTTTAACGCGTGGGAAGAGGCCCAAGACGCCATTGGAATCTTTTGTGACCTCTCCAAGGCATTTGATTGCGTCGATCACGAAATCTTGCTCTTGAAACTTGAGCATTACGGACTTGGAAAACTTGCGCTCAATTTAGTAAAATCTTATTTAAATGATAGACAACAGCAAGTTCAAATAAATGGTGTCAATTCATTAGGTTTAAAAGTAAAAATGGGTGTGCCACAGGGTTCGATATTGGGTCCATTCCTCTTTTTAGTGTATATTAACGATCTACTCCATTTATTAAAAAATCAACCACAAATGGTGTTATTTGCTGACGATACTTCCTTAATTTTTAAGGTAGATAGACGTGCTACAAATTTTGACGACGTAAATAACGCCCTACTGCAGGTCCAAAATTGGTTTACTGCTAATAATTTAGTACTAAATGGAAAAAAAACTAAGTGCATAAAATTTTCTTTACCAAATGTCAAAAGTAGTGACTGTGAGATAGTATTGAATCAAGAGAAACTAGAATTCGTCGATAAAACTGTTTTCCTAGGGATCACGCTCGACTCAAGGCTACAATGGGGTCCTCATTTAACATCGCTTGCAGGACGGCTAAGTTCAGCAGCATATGCCGTCAGAAAAATCCGTCAATTTACTGATGTAGATACCGCAAGGCTTGTCTATTTTAGTTACTTTCATAGTATCATGTCTTACGGTATTTTACTGTGGGGACGGGCTGCAGACATCGAGTCTATTTTTATTCTGCAGAAAAGAGCAATCAGAGCCATATATTATCTCCGCAGGCGTGACTCTCTAAGGGAACTGTTTAAGGATATTAACATCATGACGGTACCTTGTCAATATATCTATGAAAACATCATGTACGTAAGAAAAAATTTACATCTTTTTAGTAAAAGAGGTGATAGACATAATTATAGCACAAGAAATAGGGACCTATTAGTCCAACCAGGTTTTAGACTGGCAAAAGTAGACTCATCCTTCATGGGGTACTGTTTAAAATGTTATAATAAAATTCCTCCCCACATACTTCAACTGAATGAGACGAAATTCAAATCTTGTATAAAACGCACACTATGCAGGCAGGCATATTATAAGTTGGGGGATTACATCTCTGATAAAAATGCTTGGCTCAATGCTGGTCCTGCTCCACAACCACAACTAATTGATTAACATTTGAAAATACTGTTGGAGCTGCTGAAGATTGTAACACCATCTTTGCATTGTATAAACTCAATTTCCTTTGTATTATATAATTGCATAGCACAGGTGTGAGTACTATGTACTAAAGAGCTACCATTCACCGGGTAATATGTCTTTCATTGACTTGAATGTGCCCTGGCGGCTGTGAGTATGTCATGCTCACTCAGATGTCTCGCTGATGGTGGCGCGTGTGTTGGATCATTTAGCTCCCTTCAAAATGGTTGAGCTGAATGGTGCTAATCCATGTGTCATGTTCGTGAACGGGCGCCGTCAGTTGTGACTGGTCATGTCTTAGCTGCCATGGCTTATTTTAATTAATTTAAATTTTTGAATTGTTCTTTATTTTTAACCGACTTCCAAAAGGAGGAGGTTCTCAATTCGTCTGTATGTTTTTTTTTTTTTTTTTTTTTTTTTGTATGTTTGTTACGCGATTTCTCCGTCAATTGTGGACCGATTTTAAAAATTGTTTTTTTGTTTGAAAGGGTATGCTTCCGAGGTGGTCCCATATAAATTGTATTAACTTTACTTGGATAGTTTTTGAGTTAGCTTCAATAATACGTATTTTTCCCACTTAGTTTATATGGATGATATGATGATAACTTCCAATCACTGTTATTTACATAGCAGGTTAGTGGTATTTGAATTGTATGGGGTAGGTACCACAACTAAAAAGTGCAAAATAAAAACTTTTTATAAAAAAAGAACAACCGACTTCCAAAAAAGACACTACAAAGTCAAAAATAACTTTAATTTCGGAAGTCGGTGGCAAAAAACGAAAGTTCAAAACCAAATACACCGACTTCCGAAATTAAAGTTATTTTTGACTTTGTAGTGTCTTTTTTGGAAGTCGGTTGTTCTTTTTTTATAAAAAGTTTTTATTATCTTTTTATAACGGACGCTTTTAACGTGCACGTCTTTTTACATTGTTCTCACATGTATAATTTCAACATGAATAATGTAACCAATTTTATGTAACAATTTTTTGTTTAAAAGAGTGTCCGTGGAGTTTCTTGCCCGTTCTTCTCCATAGGTACCTACTACGTTTTGGAATGGGCAACTAGCTTCATATTTCTGACTGACTGACTCCTTGACAATTCAAAAGTGCCTGTACATGGTTTAATTGAAATAAATGGTTTGAGTTTGAGTTTTTTGATAACCTTTCCCCCCCCCCCCCCCCCCTTATATCCGAAGTTTGCATAGAGAAAAATCTGAAATTATTCTATGTGATAGAAGTTTATGTAAAGATTAACAGGAAAAATAAAACGATGTCACCAAATAGCACAGTTTTTCAGAAATCATCAACAAAAATTACATAACTTCCACGTTCAAGAGATGGCGCTAATCTGTCTATTGAAAATGTCTATCTAAAACTGCAATATTCTACACCGCAGTGATATATAATGATGGTATGGAACCCTCAGTGCGCAAGTCCGACTCGCTCTTGACCGGTTTTTTTTATATACTTGTTCATTATATCTATAAATATTTTAGTGTTACATTGTATCTATTTAAATATAAAAGAAATAAAAATAAATAGATATTATTTTTTTTTAAACAAAGGAATTGGCAAATTATAATAAATTCGTAAGCAGTTTTTTTTTTTGGGTGGTAAATCATCAAATGACTTCTCCCGGTCTGGGCGGAGCGGAAGGGCGTGTCAGACTCTTACTGACTAAAACCCACCCGTGTTGATCATCTCCCTTGCCTGTGCCGGGATTCGTATTGATTATTATCATATCGATTCCCATTTGTAAGCATACGCGTAACAATGCGCATTTATGATGTTTATACTTTATTTTGATTGAAAGTCACGTGGGATATGCGTAGGAATGTGTAACTATCCTTCAGTCAAGTCTGCGGTTCTGTACTTAGGTATAATAGGCGAAGTATTGAACAAGTTTTCAGCGTGCCTCAAATACCTAACCAAAAATATCTAATAGCTCTCGGGCTATTAGCCTCTAGCCATGGTAAAAGCCGGCCCTTTCACGGGAAGTGTCAACCACGGCTAGTTGACACTTCCCGTGAAAGGGCCGGCTTTTCAATGTCATTTATATTCTTGTCTTTTTTAACGTAATTTAATCACATGCTAACTTACCATTATCAGAGCTATGATGACGGCCGCTGTGCCGACATACACGGCGTCTTCTCGTAGAAAGTCAATCACCTTAGTGAGGCATCCCTCCACGTACATTGTTGTAGGATTCGGAGACCCCTTGCAATCCATCCTCTGAAACATTCAGTATGTAAATTTTAATACTGCATAATTTGTTAAAGAATACGACTAGTAGAGTCCGCGCCACCACTGAAGTCCGGCGGAAAATTGTGGAACTACATTTTTTTAATGTAATTTATAATGTATAATGCAATGTTAAAGACAATGACATAGCCACGTCTATCGGACTTAAGTGGTAGCGTGAACAAAAAAGTATAGATTGCAGTCCAATAATCAATAAGGCAGGCCTCTTTTGGTAAACATAATGTAAATGACTAGCCATTTGCCAACGGAAAAAAAAAATGGCATTGTATTGTTTCGATGGCATAATGGCCAGTGATTGTTAATCGGTTATATTAGAACTAAGGAGGTTGCATTATGTAATGCTAGCCACACACGTTACGATTTGCTTGCGCAAATTTGTGTTTGCGCAAGCAAATCGTTACGTGTGTGGGACGAAATTTGCGCAAATTTCTTTGAAAAAACGTCAAATTAGATTTGCGCAAGCCTAAGTTTGCGCAAGCAAATCGTTACGTGTGTGGCTGGCATAAGTTAAGCCTTACAACACACGAGACAAAAGATGCATACTTATTGATGTTGCGAGAACAAAAAAAAAAAAGACGTGTGGCACTCGGAGACTGCCGCGGTAAAGCTATTGGATAGCTGTTTTTATCAACTTATGCAAATTATAATACAACCAATGCCACCTAGCCCCGAGTTGCTGAACTAAAGAGACAAGCGTGATATTTCAAAAAGTCATTAAAAGTTCTGCTATTCATCGATAGATGGCAAAACTAAAAAGTATCACCGCTGTGCCGGTCGGAGTGGGGGGTGTTAGGTTATTTTCGTTACGGAATTTCTGGATTCGGTCTCCACGCTCAAGGCCCGCGATAGAAACTATGCAATAGCTTAAAAACAAAACACCTCACCTTCCCCGGATAAACTTCCCGACAGCAGCTTTCAGGCACATTATCATTCCAATCCTTGTATCCTTTGACACCGCAACACTTCAGGTACGTCTGGGTGTCATCCCAGGCTTTGGTATACTCATGTTTGACCCCATAATAAGGGATAGCGGCATACAACTCCCGGTCTAAGGTGGTCAGGACCTTCTCTCTGAAGACGAACTGGAGGATCCCGCCTACCAGCATCACCACGAAGATTATGAATACCAGGATGTAGTACTGGAATAGTATGTGAAAAGTGATGATTAGATTAAGTATTAACAGTGTTTTTAGGTTTTATTGTGTTTGGACGATTAGATTCGATGGTTAATTAAATGATAACATTTACAATTTCACAGAAAAACCTCTAATATTTATGTAGCACAAAAGTCCTGACGTCACGCTAATCCTACACATCGTGCAAGAATAGTTCATCACACGATCAGCATAAATATAACTTTCCGACATCAATCGTTGGGCAGTTGCCCGCCACACACGACACCTGTCTGGTTGGAGGATCCTTCCTTTTCTATTGAGGATGAGTGAATTTTATACCTCTAAATTTAAATTAATATTGATATTTTTCGACGGTAATAATATCAAAATTATTTCACTTAAGTATTAGGTTTTCCTGTTTGGTAAATATTTCACTAGTTTTAGACTATGATTTAGGTATGTGTAATCCTATTTATATTTTGCTCGTCGCTATTAACGATAGGATATTTTTTTTTCTGCTATTTCTATACTATTTATTCAGATTCAGAAATCAGCCTTGACATAGACAACAGATTATGAACACGCCGACTTTCAACATGCTAGCAACATGTGCTCTTTTTCTATAGTCACAATACTCGAACTATGTAGTATCAGCTCCTCAAACTATGTACGTAGTCAATCATGGTAACAGTTTGATCGTGAAAGCGTCTTTTTTCGTAGAAATAAAGTCAGTTTTTTTAATCAAGTGTTGTCACGTGGTGGACTGTCTCATTACAAACGCACCGTAAGCAGCATACATTTGACCTCCTTAGCGGCGCCGCAGCACCCGAGTAGCGACAGCAGCATCAGCGCAGCTCCCATGGCTACCACCACGCCCACCGATGCTATGAACATGTTGTTGCTCATCAGCGTGCTGGGGAAGGAACGGGAGATCCATATCCACAGGCCTATGGCCAGCGCGATCGCACCGCCAATCTGGAATGCGGAAATTCCATGTGTTAGTTTATGATTTGTAATTGTTGATTGTATTAATTAGGATAGTACTTTAAATAGGATAGTAGAATCGTATTTAATCTCTCCTGCAGCCCTTGAAACCTCTGCACTATTACATCAAAAGTAAAGGCGGTAATCTGAATACAAATATTATTTTTATCTGAACTACTTCGAAAGAGTGCATAATTCCGTTCACAATAATTTTGTGAAAGAGGTTGCTATCGTTTACATTATGAATAAGGCTGGCCAATTTAGGTGAAAATAAAATGACAAAAGCCATTTTCTATAGAAAAAAAAACAACAGAAAAAAAATCTTAATGGCATCTAAAATTATTTTGATGGCTTAAGGCCAGTGATTGTCACTTATCATTAATATTCGAACTAAAGAGGTTACCATAAACAAATGGAAAAGTGACAATTAATTTTAGTGGTGGAGAAGGTATCCAATGTCGCCCATGCGCATGTGACCGCCCGTAATTTTCTGAATATTCATGAAAAAATATCGAAAATAAACTTCAAAAGGGGGGGTCTATCTATAACATTTTTCACTAGTTTTTTTAAAATAAATACACAATTTTTGACTGAAAAAATGACTTCGATTCCGTTTTTTTTTTCGTAGTCGATAATTTTTTGTAAAAATTTTAATTAACCTGTTAAAATAACTCATAAGCTTTTGGAAATAATAAACAGAATCCAAATCGACCCATAAACTTCGGAAATGTGTCAAAAAACAGAAAGCAAATCTTTAAAAAATTAAAAATTGAATAACATGAAAAATGTTATAGATAGACCCCCCTTTTGAAGTTTATTTTCGATATTTTTTCATGAATATTCAGAAAATTACGGGCGGTCACATGCGCATGGGCGACATTGTATAGACAACCTTCTTAGACCGCATAGTACACGAAACGAACATATTACAAATAACGCATATTACAAAAGTAAGAAAAACTTTTCAAATTCTAAAGCTGGGAACAAATAATCGGACGCGTCCGTAAGTTGCGATCGAGAGTCGCGACTTATTTGAATTTAGATAGAACATTTAGTACAAATTCAAGGTCGCTCAGCGCGCTATGGATCGGGCTATGCTTGGAGTTTCTTTGAAGGATAAAATCAGAAATGAAATTATCCGGAAAAGAACCGGAGTTACCGACATAGCTTGCAGAGTAAGCAAACTGAAGTGGCAGTGGGATGGCCATGTCTGTCGAAGGACCGATGGCCGGTGGAGCAGACGAGTCCTAGAGTGAAGACCGCGTATCGGCAAGCGTAGTGTGGGACGATGCTAGATGGACCGATGACCTTAAGAAAGTGGCCGGGATAGACTGGATGCGGAAGGCGGAGGATAGGGTGTTGTGGCGCAGCTTGGGAGAGGCCTATGTCCAGCAGTGGACTGCGATAGGCTGACTTGATTGATTGATTGATTTAGTTCACTACACTGTGCAAACTATCGGTCGTAAGTCGCGGACGTGAATTGACCTGATCATAGGGAACTGTCAGTCGCGACTTACGGACGCGTCCGATAGTTTGTTCCCAGCTTAACCCTCGACGTTTATGCATGGATAAATCGATACCTACATTCGATTGTAAGTTCCGATCATTATGTTTGCGTGATGAGCAGTAATCAGCTACCGGTTGTAGATACTTGATTGCAAGGCATCAGACATTAACGACTACGAAAGGTCACTGATGCACTCACATATGACATTGACGACACGCAACGGATGGATAGATAGTTAGCTGCATGTAATGACACTACATGGTCATTCTAATATTTTCTTAGTAGGTACAGGTAGATGCAATTGATTCCAAAACCCACGAACTTGAACTAAGAGTAGGTAATGTTGTCTTACAAAACATAACTTCGTAATTCGTGCACACCTGTATAGTAGGTACCTTTATCTACCCCATCAATTAAATAGACACAAGAGTTTTTATATCGGGAGTTCTACCATTTTTTCTACTGATTAATGCAGGTTCGGTCGGGGCGTCCGACTAATGTTTAGATACGATCTAAATTGCTTTATGTCTTAATGCGTTCGTCTTGAAATGTTGCCTGTTCCTCAGCAAAAGCCATACATATTAAAAATAAAATAAAATCTTCTGGAAATAAAATTAAAACAACTTGGAATATTATTAATTCAGAAACGGGAAGAACGACAGTACGGAATCGTGACTTCCATCTAAAAATCAATGATGTAGATATTAAGACGGACGTGGAGGTGGCAACTGAGTTTGAAAATTTCTTCACTAATATTCCCATTTTAACAACCAAAACTCTGTCATCGTCGTCCTCCACTTCTGCTTACTCAATACTTAAAGAATGTGTACCAGAATGTGACAAGACTTTTGAATTCACAATTATTACTGCTAAAGACATAATAGAATCTTTTAAAAATCTTGATGTAAAAAAAACTGCTGACCTTTGGGGATTATCAGTACATACCATGTCTTCAATAATTGATGTTATTTCACCCTTTTTAGCAATCGTTTTTAACTCTTGTATTGCATCTGGTGTATTTCCTGATTTGATGAAACTTAGCAAAGTGATTCCACTGTTCAAATCTGGCAGCACAACTGATCCCACAAATTTTCGGCCTATTTCGATATTACCTACTTTGAGCAAAATCTTTGAAAAATTAATTTTAAACCAAATGTTAGGACATTTCAATGCACATAATTTACTGCATATTAAACAGTTTGGCTTTACAAAGGGTCGTTCAACTACAGACGCGGGCGTGGAATTACTGAAGAGCATATTCGAGGCCTGGGAGGAGTCGCAAGATGCTCTTGGCATTTTCTGTGACTTGTCCAAGGCCTTCGATTGCGTACATCATGATACACTCATCAGGAAACTGCACCACTATGGTATGAGGGACAAGGCTCTTGACCTTCTGACTTCTTATTTGAACAACAGAATTCAGAGGGTCGATGTTAATGGCAAGAGATCTGCAGGATCCGCGGTCACCATGGGCGTTCCGCAGGGTTCAATTCTAGGTCCTTTCTTATTTCTAATTTATATTAATGACTTACCTTACCACATAAGGGATAATCACAAGATCGTATTATTCGCAGATGATACATCCCTCATTTTTAAAATCAAACGTCAGTTAGTCAACTTTGAACAAGTTAACGATGCACTCTCTAAAGTTGTGCATTGGTTTAATGTAAATAATCTTCTCCTGAACGAAAAAAAGACTAAACTCATTAAATTTTCAACGCCAAATGTCAGGCAACTAACTACCAATGTTCAAGTTAACGGAATAGAGTTGAACCCTGTTGAGTCAACAGTTTTTCTTGGAATAACTATTGACGGTAGATTACAATGGGGCCCACACATAGAAAAATTATCAGGAAGGCTAAGTTCGGCCGCCTATGCTGTTAAAAAAATTAGACAGATAACTGACGTAGATACAGCCAGAATTGTTTATTTTAGTTATTTTCATAGTCTGATGTCTTATGGGATTCTTCTCTGGGGAACCTGTGCGGACATTAATTCTATCTTTGTTCTACAGAAAAGGGCTGTCCGAGCCATTTACAACCTAGGTCCAAGAGAGTCCCTTCGAGAGAAATTCAGAGAAATAAATATTCTGACTGTAGCCTCACAATATATTTTTGAAAACCTATTGTATGTACACAAAAATATATCAAATTTTAAGAAAATGTCCGATATTCATAGTTTAAATACCAGGAACAAACACAACCTTGCTGTACATCGCACACGTCTCCACAGAGTAGGCAACTCGTTCATGGGTCAATGTATACGCTTTTACAACAAACTTCCCATTGACATTCGAAACTTACCTATTAAACGATTTAAAAGCTGTATTAAAACCAAACTTTGTAAAAAAGGGTACTATAAAATTTCAGATTATTTAGAAGATAAAAAAGCTTGGGATTGAGCTGCTCGCTCTGCTAAGCCTTGTGATAAAACCATAATACTTGAAATTTAAATTATTACTTATAAACATCAAAATAAACCAGATTTATATTCACATTGACATTATTTAAAATTATATACAAAATGACATGATTACTTTGTAAAGTATTAAATTATTTTTAATTATTGTGAATGTGAGGACTATGTGGGTTTTTTTTCCTCTTTAAATTTTATTTCTCAGGTAGTTTTAATGATGGTCTGGCAGTTTGAGTAGTTGATGCGGCCTACCCAAATGTCCTTTCTTTGGTATTGTTCGTCGATTTGAGCTCCTTAAGTTCTGAGTTGAGCTCCACGATTACTGACAAATGCTTGCACTGACTGGACAGGTCCACTCAAATCTGTGTGGTTCTTTCCTCAAAAGACCATTTCAGACACTAATCTACATGGTTCTCATATGGCTTGACCAAGATTATGTCTGGACTTTAAAAGAGACTGTGACCTCTGAGTTTGTTTCGGCCTT
Source organism: Conistra vaccinii (assembly GCA_948150665.1). Classification (NCBI taxonomy): domain Eukaryota; kingdom Metazoa; phylum Arthropoda; class Insecta; order Lepidoptera; family Noctuidae; genus Conistra; species Conistra vaccinii. The sequence continues at coordinate 6,039,707 of OX411324.1, forward strand.
TCTTCTCAGAGTAGTCAGTTAGGAAACGCCGACCTCATCTAGCTTATTTTAAACATTTTTTTTTTTAATATGACGTGTAAAAGTGATTCCGATATCCTATTTACAGAATAAACAATTTCATTTCATTTCATTTCATTTCAATCGACAGGATGTTCCGTGAGGTTTGAAGTTGAAAGGAGTAATCTAAGATCTGAGGTTTCCCGTTTTGACGTAAATGCCTGTTTTATTTCTTACTAGCTGACCCGCTAAATGTTGTCCAGTCCAAAAATAATTCGAATGAAATGCACCGACATACAAAATTCCCATAGAGAATGCACTTTAAGTTTTCCCGAATTTTCCAATTTTCCCGGAAACTTCAAATATTACTTTCCGTAAGAACCTGAATCGAACTACTTATTCGAACTCTTACGAACATTTAAAAAATAAATAGCCAAATCGGTCCAGCGGTTCTCAAGTTATGCGCTTACCAACGAACACCATTTTATTTTTTTACTACTTACTTATATAGATTCACGAAGCACTGTAGCTGAGAATCTATTCCCATAAATGTTACATACACTTACATGTTTGTAACATGCATAGACACGATTGCTGGACGGAAATTGTAAAGATTTTTATGCCTTATCCGCTTGACCGTTACAGTGGACATCAGGTGGGCATAAAAATTAAAATTCTATTGTGTCTCGTTAATGACAATTGAAAGTTTTTATGGAAGGTACCTAATATTAAAGTGCTTGATACTTACGAAGGTGACTACATTGATGCATATTAATGAGAACTTCATACATCTGCCGCAACTGTCCATTGCTCCTCCCATTCCCATGGCGAATCTGTGAACACGTTAAGAAAATATCGGCGATGTATATTTAAATTATGAGACACTTCGCAATGTCAACTTCCCATCGACCTCACGCCTCCCAAAAGATACTCAAACTTTTTTACCCCAGGCTTGGGTCTTACAAGGGGTGCGGTGATGCACACCTTATTAACTTTAAATATCAACCATGCGTGTAGGTGATGTGTTGACTGAACTATAACGACAGATGGATCCAATCTGCGACGTTAATATTTTTTGTCGTCTGTTACGACTCCCACGATTCTGGTAAGCTTGTTTATTCTCAGCTTATATTTCTAACTTGTTATGAGAAAATTCTTCTTCTGGAGCATTAAAAAAGCAGTGACATCACAAACGCATTCAAGAATGCCTTAATATTTGGAAGGCGTGTTTAAATACGTGAAGGTTTGACACATGAATTTCGGTAGTTACTTTACGCCTGGCCACGGGCACTATCAGTTAAGTTTCGTTTTGCGAAGATTTAGGTCTTTGTAGATGGTAAGATTAACGTCCAGTCACAGGTGCATGAGTATCATATGTAGGTAAGTACTTACCAACATATTAACGCAACAACCTTGAGTACTAAACAGTGAAAGTTGATTACAATATATCCAGTTGTTTGTAAGCCATTCACGTGCATAGGACAGTACTTATGGCACGCTTCGGCATCTCCTAATGAGAGTAAAAGTAGATGCGTGTGGTCCTTACTGGGATACCTACCTACCTACGATCGCATCACCTATCCTGGGTGCTATAGAAAAGTTCTATAGCACCTAATAATGTCACGATACACGAGCTCTAAGTACAGGATTAATAATGTCAATATTACAAAATTAACCGGTCAGAGAATTGCACGAATGATCCCACCTTTTGACCTAGATTCTTGGGTTCTTATAACGATGAACAGAGATATCCAAGGTATTGGTAACACGAGTCGGAGATCCATTCCGGATGTATTGATATACCTATCTTACAGTACCTACCTACAGTGTACCTACAAACACCATGTTCATGGCGTGACCTTCAGTAGATCATAGTCCTACATGTCAATTAAGAGGTCTACAGAGAAGGCATTAATTTATAGTAGGTAACTGTACCCACCTACGTAAACCTTTACTACAAATTAGGACTAATTAACCATTCATAGCCATCTACACACATCAAAATGACAAACCTATTATCAAGAGACTATTCAGATGGTGTACACAATCTAATTACATCCTAGTAATAAATCTAAGCTTAGTACAAAAACTTGAATCTAATTAATTAAGTCTCCGTACCTGCCACGAGTGAATTATATTTAATCGTGTTTTATATCATTGCTGTCCAATAGGATGTTGACGACATTGATATGGTTCTCTGCTAGGTGATCTAGTATGCCACGGTACAACAGATAGGTAAATAAATAGCAAATAGTTCTTACCTCCAATAAGTTGATTTCGTTTTCCTTCGCAATTTAAAATGGATTTTAAAACGATTTTTAATATCGATCATGTTACTGGAATGTATGTTTAACGTTAGACTGACAATGACATTTGATTTTATTGCTGTGGTTATAGTTTTCCTTGTACCCACAACCTATCTTAATTAATAGTTAGGTAGGTAGTAGATACTTCCAACAAATACCTACCTTGTGCGTACTGTAGGAAATATTGGGGTGTATTTATAAACGTTGCTGATTAGCGACTGTTTAAAACCATACATATTTGACGTTTGACTTTGAATGGATTTATAAATAAATCCCATAGTGTTGTTCTTGTTGTGCAAACCAAAATTAATGGAAGGAATTAATTAATTAAAGACCAATTCAGACACTAATCTACATGGTCCTCATATGGCCTGACCAAGAATATGTCTGAACTTTGCAACTCCGATTTCTGAGTTTGTTTCGGCATTTCTTCTCAGAGTAGTTAGATAGGAAACGCCGACCTCATCTAGCCTTATTTTTAATAGGACGTGTAAAAGTGATTCCGATATCTTATTTACAGAATAAACGATTACATTTCATTTTCTTACCAATTGGCTCCAAAATGCATGATCAGGTAGCTACCTACGTACCTACCCAATTATAGGTTTTTGTAGTTGAAATGCTGTTATTTTGGGCTCAATGATCAAGGTAAATAAAAAATGTCGAGGCACCTGAGATGATTGAATCCTTTACCTGTCGATCTATCAGGAACGTCACGTTAGGTAACTGGCGTCTACATTAGCAATTGTAATGCTTATGAAAAACTTATAGGATGATTACCTACTATTGATCAAATAAGGAATAAGGATCTATCTAGTACCTATCTAGGTATCTACCTAAATCACACTATGGGTACTTAAGCTAACTATGCTTAGCTACTGTTAAATGTTATTGACTGCAGTATAGGTACCTACTGTTTTGTATAACATGTTATGCTATGTATGTATGTCATGCGTGCATGAAGTACCTATAACGACCACTTGCAGAGATGAGGAGCTACGCGACTTGCGCGGACGCAAACACTCAAGGTGATACCCCGGCCAACACAAGGTCCATCTAATCCATTCTCTTAACAATGTTTATAAGTGAAAGTAGCATTGTATGACGCTTCATTAAAACGAGCACGTAAAACAATAACATAGCAAACGGGCAGAACGTGCTAACAGTAGTTTAAAGTTTGAAAATTCCCGATTGATGTCAACATCAATATAAGTTCTGCGTCGGTCGCATCGTGGAGTTTACTTACATTTTGTCACGAAATCCGATATCGTCTTGTATAGAACCGTTAGCCGAAACAGTTTCACTTTACCATCACTCTTACTTCTCACTACAGTTACTACGATAATTTGCACAGTTCATTGAAGAGTTGTTTGTTATTGAAGACGACAAGTGCGTCGTGGCCGGTAGTACAGACTCAACTGGTTTGTTGAGTCAAGCACGCGGGCGTCGCCCCACCAAGCAAGCTGTAGGCTGTAGGAAGAATGGGGCAGCCTTCGAAGGGTCCTACTAACGTGTTTAACTGTTCGCAACTAGGTCAGGTAAATAGCGTGTGACGCTGCGATTATTTACAATGAAATATCGGAAGGAAAGATTACGACTAATTCACATTTCTCTATATTTACAAAATAAAACCACCAAACTTGAATAAAGTTCGGCACTCAGCGGAAAACGTTTGAAATAAACGAACTTTTGGGAGTTCACTTTTGTGACGAACGATGCTTTACTACCATTCATTAGTTCATTACGCATGAGTATAGAGATGAATTTTTTTTTTGCCTATACTGGATGAAATTGAACTCATGCGACAACTCTTAACGGGTCATTGCACTCATAATTATGAACAACTTTCACTATGGGACCCTGAAAACGCGAAAAAAAAACAGCTGTTCCCTACATTTTGACGAGCTATGCAAACATAAATGTAGCGCAGGGATCAACTGTTTTTTTTTCGCGATTCGAGGGTTGGTCCCGTGGTGAAAGTTGTTCATAATGATGAGTAAAATGACCCCTTCAGAGTTGTCGCATGAATTCAATTTCATCCTGTATACTATGCAAACAAAAACCGCCCAAGTTCGTGTCGGACCACGATCTATGAAGGGTTCCGTAGCTGGGATGAATTTATCCCACGAACAAACTTAACATTGTAGTTGAAAAATATGTTCTCTTATACATTCCAACTGCAAATGTAACTTTGTACACACAATGTTGAGAGATTTACCATGTTATATTAGGACCATAGAGCTATAATATAGGTTTTCCTGTAATCTATGAATAAAGAACCATTCTCTGTATATTTTCAAAATTTTAGACTCGGTAGTGTCGGGGATAAAGGGTAATCATATATTTTCTTAAATATCTTAAAAAAACTTTGTTTTAAAATTATTAAAAAAAAATATTTTAACATTATTTTAAGATCCTCACAACAAGCCCTTTCATTAGCTATGTCACACGGTATACAGTTTGCAAAACTTTTTTTTAAATTTTCCTAATTGTCCCCGAAAAGAGGCCCCCATATTCAAAATTGACTTATTTATATTACACGTCCGTGTATGGATCACGCAAATACATACCGAATTCATGTGTACCCCACTAAAATGGTTCAGTAGATTTGGAGCAAATTGGCTATGACATTCGGACAGCCAGCCAGATAGACAGACAAACAAACAAACAAAGGAGTGATCATTTTCCTTTTGAGGTATGGAACACAAAAAAAAACCACAAAAAAAGCTAATCACAAGTTTTTTTTTTTGAGATTTCGTCATCGATCACTAATAAAGAACTAGATACACAATCAGCGAGCGGCAAAAAATGTCCTCACCGAATGAGCACCCACTTGAACATTTGGGTGCGCTTTTGATTTAGTAACATTCGAACGCTCCGACGCCGACTGTAAACATGCCACATAGTATCGGTCGTAAAAATTTATTGCTTTTTGAACATAGCTTTGTGAAATAAACTTTAAGCATTGCATTTAAGGTTGAATTTACATTAATGTATATTTATTTCAAGTATTATTACTTAAACACAATTTGGTGACAGTTTTAAGAGAACTTTTGTTTGGGATTGTATAACTAGTTCTTTATTAGTGATTGATGGATTTTGTCTACAAATTCATTGAGCAAACCACATAGTATCAGCTGCTCAAATAACCACGTATTTACCTACCTAGTGGTTACAAGCGGGGCTGTTGAACGTCAGGTCCCTCGTAATAGGTTCGATTCCCTAGCTAGGTAATAAGGTTCGAGTGATACACACAAGTGACACAAGGCTAAAAGAATAGAAAACGCACCTTTCCAATTTAAAAGAAAAAGATAATAATCGTAATATTGAAATCCTTAGAACGGCCTTTCCTTTGGTGTCCCCTTTAACCCTAACAGGGTCTGGCAACCTTAATAAGGTTACTTATGACTGCATAAACGTAAAGCCAATTAGGTAATCTATGTACAGACGCCAGCACATCAAGTTACTACAATCTGTCAAATTTCTTTAATAGATTTTCAACTTTATCGCTACAGAATAAGGTTAAATTTGAATTTGAAAAAAAAAATTACAGATTGGTGTAGGTTGATGTGCTGGCGTCTGTACATACGGACAGCAAACAAAATTAAGCCAGGCTGATTAAATAAAAAAACAAAAGTTTGTCACAGTTTCTTTTATTAGCGTTTTGTTAATAAACGTTCACCTCAACTCAACATAATTATAAAGGGTGGTACAAATGTAATGAACGCGGTTTTACATCAATATGAGCATTACTGCGTCTACTACCAACTAAGATGTCATTGAGCTTTGGTTTACATGAAATCATACGCTGATATTGCAATCAGTTTAGTAAATAAGTTTTAGATTAAAAACTCAAGAAAATGAACCTGCGCGTGACCAAGCAAAGATGAGAACAAAACTGGTTCCAAATTGTTTAAATTCTACTTAATTGTTAAAGTTATAAACATCTAAAAAAGATAGGAACATAAGGCCGTTCGTAAAGATTACATATTTAGGCAGAGCACACAGATATCATGCTTCTATGTGTATAAATCTTTATATTGTTATAACTTCTTCAGCGAGTATTAAGATGATCTTTATCTACACTTATTAAAACTATATAATATGACCAAAAATACCCGTCTTATACAAATCTTTGAATAACTCTAAACAAAACCTAAGGCATAAAGTCTCAAGTAATCTGTACTAATCGCGCGCAGGTCATAATTAAGTGAAACTATGCAATAAATAGACAACCCAGTGCTTTGAACTTGTGAAATATAACATGATGTCGAATACCAGTGGATCACGCACTATAGGTAGTAGGGATGTTGCGAATATTCGCATCCGCATCCGCAATAATCAATGCGGATGTGGATGCGGATGTTTAAGATCTTATATAATAAAAATAGTATATGAAGTTTAAAAAAAAACAGGAGCATTATACTTAATACTAATTTTCATTAATCAAATGTTAATAATTACTTTATCATTGCTGTAATTCTTCATTCATATAGTATATTTTATTTATATAATATCTTAAACATCCGCATCCGCGGATGTGAAAAAGTCGGCATCCGCAACATCCTTGATAGGTAGGTACCTACTTAGGGCGAATTTCACAAATTAAACGCGATCAGCACATTTAAGAAACCGCATTCAAGAGGTGTCAGTGTCATTATTGTTATAGAATTATGACACTGACAGCTCTTGAACGCTGTTTGAAGGTGCTGATTGCGGCAGTTTCAAAGTTGAAATTAGCCCTAAGTAGCGTGAATCCCTCTCACAGCATGTAGTCCTACTTAATTTCACAATGTATCGTCACCTGCTACTGGCTCTGATATTATAGCTATCACTAATGAGTTAGAAAATGTTCGTTATAAAATAAGTAGCAAGTGCGAATTATTAGTGATCGTGCAAATGAACGATATTAAAAATTATAGATACATCTCATTTGTTATAAACTTAATCAAAGTATGAAGCGGTAAACGGTAGGTGACTTCGTAGGTACAATTATTTATATCTATTGAGACACGGATATAAAATAAAACAAATACATTTCAAATAATATTTTAACTGAAATTATAATCATATATTACATATTTTGCGCTAAAAATACAACGAAATACACTTATACAAGCAACTCGCTAGTGTTGTTGGTTACATACGGACTGACAATAAATTAACGCATGAGAGTTACATCTTTTTAACATTATATTACCTATTTTAAACATTAAGAACGCTTTAATTAGACCTAGATACACAACACGACCTGCGTAGCTTCTCTTATAAATTAATTGACAAAGATAAAACCATAAAAGTTGTATATTTTATTCAAAGTAAAATTGATTATTGACTGAATTCTGAACCATAACCAATGGGCAAGTAACCTTAATCGGGCACCTACACTCGGGACTTTAACCGACATACGAATACAAAAAGCAGTTCAATGTTAAAGGTCGACTAAAGGCCAGCGCACATCGGCGGATGGCGGGGACGAGTATTTTAAATTTACCAACGTAAATTCGTACGTATTTAATGGTAACAGGATATAGATTCCAAAGCTCAGAGACCGACCATAGAGCATCAAAGAGGAGCGCTCTTCGGTATTGAAGAGCGCGCTGGAGGATACCGCGGCGGGGTGCGACGGCATGCGCCAGAGTCCGCTAGCATACGATCGAGGGGGATCGGCAGTGCAAGCGGGGTGCACTCCGCATTTCCCCCGTGGCATACCGCGAGATGCCACAGGATGCTCCTCGGCAAATCCTAGTCGATACCGTCCCCAGAAGTCGCGTCGGCCGGTGTGCGTTAGCGTTTAGGTTACCTTACCACAAGGTTTTGACCCCAGAACGACATCTAAAAATTCCTTCAAGTTAAAATATACACCTTGCATGAAGAAAAAACTTAAACACAATAAATAATATTTAATTTCAAACATGGCCTAATAGCGATAAATAATATTTTATTTTTTGTCGTTTATTTCCGATCCCTACAGACTAAGAAGAATAGAAAACGTAGAAGAGACAAGATAAGATCCAGAACTTGGCACATCTCTTGTTGTCAAAAACTGTAGGTACTAGATATGCGATCCGACTGACAACAAAAGCTGTTGTAAGTGATTGAAACAAAATGATTCACGCCTAGGCACAAGTGTTCTGACGCCACGCATTATGTACCATCTATTTTTTATGAGTTTATTGCGGTCTATAACCTTTGTAATAATGCAATTTTTCTTAGTTTATAAACATAAAAAACACTGCTTTTTGCATATTCGTTTTTGAAGAATCGTGCCAAAACATTAGCCTAGTGATTTAAGTGTATTATGTACTTTAACGTCTTATAGAGCGTGTAATATAAAATATCTGCACTTTCTCAAATCGAATCAAACAAACATACATAGTTCAATTCAATAGAAGACAACAAAATAAATGCAAGAAACATAATTTGATATCAATATCCAAACGCATGTTCAAATCCTTTGTACCCAAACCTTACAAGTATCAAATAAGAAGCTACGCAGCGGCGCGTGAGCCCTTTCATATCCCTTTATACATGAAGTGAAGAAAGTTGAAAACTCACAAACTTCCGCGTGTCATACGGAATTAAATATGAACATTTAACACGTACTTACTATTATTACATACATCTTTAGGAGGTATTTTAAAATGTTGACTGCAAGCGAGAACCTTCTGTGGAGCTATTACCAAACGCTTCGATCGCAAGTATATTTCAACTTCATTCACTCATCCTGAACTAGTAATGTAGCTGAACATTCAACCGAATCATCTCGGGCACACGAGAGCGTGCTCGGCTCAAGCCACTCTTATCAATACCGATTTGTGTGCAACTGAAAGATTTATTATACTATTACGCATATCGCGTGTCAAACTAAATTTTTAGCATTGCATGTGAGCTAGAATAAACGAACCAAAACATACCTTATGCAACCGAATGTATTGCGGTAAGCAGTGAAAATCTATTGTATTTTCAGTCTTCTCAGTTGTGAAGAAAGTTTCAGCAAAAGGTGTGACGACATAACAAAGCGTTTGCACGAGTAAAATCTCTCAGTTCACAATAGCAAATCGATACTGATAAGTGTAATTTAAGCCTCCACATTAGAATTAAATTATTCGCAATCGCTTCGTCTTCTATGAGGCCTGGGATCCATCGCACGTATAGAATACATCCAGTTGAATTCGACGCGGATACTCTTGGGATCGGTAACATTGACTTAGCAGAGTACCTTGAGCAATATTGACGCGACCGCATAATATGCTAAAATGTACGTAGTCCATAATTTATGCATTAAAGCATAATGCAATCATTATGGACTACTTACACTTTATATTGAAGATAATACAGTATGGTTCAGAGTGAGTTTTGAAACACTCTGTTTACTCGTAATATATCGCAATTACAAGTTTTCTTATAACGCATAGATGCGTACGCGAGATCAGTCTCGTCAGTATCAGAAATCGTGGCTGTGTATAAAAATCTGTGTTTGAAAATGTGTCAGCATACTCGTTCTATACAACGCCACACGATCACGAGAATCACAGCAAATTTTCAAAAATGCTCACTTTTAAATCCGTACTTAGAATCCAATTGAGGAGTTGACTAACCAAAAATCAATAAATACATGTTTAAAAACTTATTTTCCTATTGATTGATGTTAAATTAAAATCGGAACAGAAACTTATATATTTTTGTTAAAACCAATATTTCACATAATTATTATGTCCAATTCATAGTAAAATTCACTCGGTATATGGTAAAAATCTAAAGTTTTTTATTTTTTTGTTCGTTATCATGGAAATATTTTATTCGTTTTTAATCAGACACTCCTCAATGTGGGTATAAATAAAACCACATATTCATGGGGAAACAAAAGTAGAGAAACAGTTGCTAAACAACGTTGAGCCACTAGCATCCCCATGAGTACGAGACTACCACGTTCTCAGCACCATGTTTCACATAGAAACATGTTGAAGAAACGATGCTATGCAACTTTACAACGGGGTTTTAATGTAGCTGCCTCTATCGGGTGTGTCGGATTGTATCGGGCTGCATGTTCAGCTGTGTTAGCCCAGGTCGCACGAGCGATTTTTTATTGCGCACTGGATTTTAAACTCTCGGTGTCGAGCCGAGCATTGAGAATCCAACAGAGTGCATCCCAGCGCGTCATAAAAACACATTGTTGGATTTTCAACGCCCTGCTCAGCGCCGAGAGTTGAAAATCCAACAATAGAGCGCGTTAACAATCTCGTGCTCGTACTCGGGCTAGGTGCAGGTCGCGGTGCGGTCAGCTGGGCGGGCGCGCGGGCCCGCCGGGCGGCACCGCGGCGCGCCCCTAGGGCCGCCGCGCCGCGAACACGCCGCGCTGCGCCAGGTAGGCCGCGCTGTCGGGGTGGGAGCCTGCGCACACACACGGCACGTGAGAACTACTTCATCGACCTCCATGCTATCACAATTTATATAAAAAGTGTTTAAAGCCTCAATTCAAATACTTACTAATAAAAACAATATACAAATAGAAAAGCCTTATTCTACAATAAATGCATAGAATAATTTTAGCGTAATTATTTCATCATTTTACATAAATAGTTTACTTATCATTATCATCAAAATTACTGGTGACAACTAATATTTATAATTTTATTATTGTCAAAGTTATACAAAATATAGTTTAAAAATGTATAAAAGGATTAAGAATATTCTTAATCCTTTTATACATAACTACTAGATAAAAACTCACGAACCTTGGTTAGGGAACGGCAGGCAATTGGTCTTGAGTATCTCCTCGTGATTACCATAGGCACAGAACTTCACAACTACAGTGTTAGCCGAAATGCCCGTAATCTCGGCCTCGTAGAACTGAAATGATAAAATTTGGTTGTGAGGAAAACTTACTTAGTAGACATGAAAGTCGTACACTGAAATATTCTTACAATCATCTCTTGTCGTGAATGTAATGGCGAAGTTGCTTGTAAAGAAAGGTGACAAAAATCTGTCAAATCTAGTGCATTTTTTGTTAGTGCTCTATTTTGCCATATCCATTAGTCATTATGTGAACTTACATTATTATCCTCCCAATACAGCGCGAGGCAGCGGTCGCCAACCTTCCAGTTGATATCAGCGACGCCCAGCATGGCGCGCGCCTGCTCGTTCACGGCCGCGTTCTGGAAGCCCAGCAGCGAGTTGGCGAGGAAGGGCGCCCCGCGCACGCCGGCGTACTCCTGCGGCCGCGCGCCGTAGCCGTACTGCCGCCCGCCGTAGCCGCCGGCCGCCGCCGCCGCCGCAGCCGCGGCGCTCCCCATGTAGCTGGCCACACTGCCGTACAAGTTACTCTGCCGCGGCTCCACGTAACCGTTCGGCTGCTGCCGCCGCTGGTACGACTGCTCCTGGTACTTCTGCAGGTCGCTGCCCCTCCTGAAGGGCGGTATGTCCGGCATGCCCTGCGCGGCGAGGTACGCTTGCTTGGCGTACACCTGATCCAGCGGCGGGTAGGTTCGCGGCTGTTGTAGCTCCTCCACCGCCCGCTGAGTCGCCAATAAGTTCAAGTTCGCCGTAGCGTCCACCAAACTCTCCATCGCACTCGCAGCGTTGCGGTAATTCTGCTGTTGCTGCTGCTGCTGCTGTTGTTGTTGTTGTTGTTGTTGCTGCTGCTGCTGCTGCTGCTGCTGCTGCTGCTGCTGTTGCATTTTATTCTCATTATTATAATTCCTTTCACTCCTCATATTCTTATCATTAAAGTGGCTCTGTGGCGGCGGCGGCAGAGTGTGATATGAATTGTTGTAATGCATGTTCAGGTTAATGCTGCTGGCTTGGAATTGATTCTGGTTTTGCTGCTGATGTTGGAACTGCTGTTGTTGTTTGTTTTTTTCTTCTAACTTCCTCTGAAACCTTGGTGGCTTTTCACTCTGTGCTTGGTACTTTCTATCATCTCTATGTGAATGATTATTATCATGAGAATAATGTCCTCTAGTGTCTGATCTTTGTCTATTGGCCCCATCAAATCTAGTTCCTTGATTACGAGGGTTATTTCTCCCACTATTCCTCTCCCTATAATTATAATTATTTCGATCATTCCTGTCCTCTTGCGAGGAGCTGTTCTGGCGGTTGCTCTTATCCTTATCAGGTACATTAGGCAGCTTATCTTCTAAGAAATCAAATAAGGACACTTTTCCGGATGGTTTCACCTGTATGTCCTCATCATTTATATCCTTGTTCCGTCCCTTTCGTTTGGGTGGTTCTGGTTCTTTCTGCTGCTTCTCTTTACTTCTACTCTCCGAGTTGTCTCTCTTCTGCAGAATCTTAAGAGCCCTATCAACATTATTTTTAGTACATTTGAGAGCATTTTCAGCTTGCTCCTCTGAGAATCCAGCATCAACTATCTTCTGTACATTTGCATCCAATAGAGGTTTTGTGCCTCCACCAAACACCTAAAATGCAAAATATTAACAGATATTAGAAACTGAATTATTAAACTTGTGATTGAGAAACTTACTCGAAAGCTTAAACAAAACTAGACTAATTAAAAAAGGGTAAGTAATCTCTAGACATCTTATTATGGCTCCTACACACAGTGCCGGCATGACCGCCGGCTTTTGCCGCGCGGCACGTGCCTCCGCCTTTTGCGCCTCCATTTTCTTTGCGTTACTTTCTGCGGCTTAGTGCGGCATGGCCGGCGGCAAGGCGGGCGGTGTGTAGCAGTCATAGACTAACAATAGCTTGTGTGTTTTAGTTAGACGGAAACCTCTCCCAAATCATCACCCTAATTGCATAACTCAGTCCTAACAATCCTTCAACAATACTATTATACTATACAAAGGGCATACTATGGCATTGATAAAACCAGCATTACACTGTACATTTAATTATTAGCTGTTATGATTTTTTTACCTAATTACCACTACATATAAAAAACATATTACTTTTTTAACACCAGAGGCCAGTTTCTGTGCTTCAGCAATTGCACCTTTTCTCTGAGCTTCGAACTCCGCATTATCTTGCTTAGCGGCTTCTGTTAAACTCTTGAACTGCTTGTCCAGTGTGAGAGCTTCTAGTCTCTGACCAAATGGTATCCATGGGGGAGGACCTCCATCCACACCAGGGCCCCCTACAAAATTAATGGTAATATATATCAGGCACTTGCTTAAACACCAAGCAATGGTGAAGAGTGGGTGTTTTGTGCAACATGTAGCTTCTGAATCAAAAAAATGATTTTCGAATTTCAATTTACACTCTTTTTTAAACACTTCATCAATGAATGTCTATGGAAAAAAAGACCCAACAAAATCCAAGTAAATGAATCAAGCAATGTTCCAACAAAGTGATGAAATGTGCAGATGTATTTAAATATGAAAGGGTTGATGTCAATACAATACAATATTCTATATGTTTAAGCGGGATAAACTTTTTAAGAAAAAAAAGGTTTGCATAAATGAGATAATTATTATCAACAATATCACAATATGGTCAACTGCTGCACTCAGTTGACAATATTAAACTAATACAGCCAAAAATCATTATTCCATCAAAACAAAACAGACTGAAAATCACAATCAACAGCATTTTTTAACCAAAATTACATAATAACATTAAAATGATTAATAATGTTATATTTAATAATATCAAATTGAGGGCAATACTGGGTCTGCATAGTGGATAATGGCCCACTCCCTCTCGCAGAGAGAAGGCCTGTGTCCCAGTTGTGGGAATGTTATAGGCTGATTATGCTAAGAGCATTAACAAAAAATACTTGTGAGCAATGTAGTGGGGAGCAGATAATCAATATCAAATCAAATGAAACCTCTCTAATTTTTTTAATTTTAAGTTTGAAATTAGCAGTTTAAACAACTCACCTCTAGTATGCTTAGCGAGACTCCTGTTCAGTTCCCATTTTTCAATCATGTGAGTGACTTTTCCACCCAGCACTGTTATGACATCAGGAACCAACCACACCACACCATGACAGACCTCGAGGCCTTCGTTATTCAACATCACCTTGGTACCCGGTGGAGTGTTAATACTTAAACTGGAGATAGGACTTGTTTCTAGGCCTGTACATGTTGATTTACCATCATGTAACGTTAACTTAAGCATTCGAGGAGCAGAGGTAGACTCTTCATTTGCCTTTGGTGCTGATACATTTCTAATTTTCTGTATTTGGAGTATCACAGGCTTCTCCAATTTAGATGGTTCTTTTGTAAAGTCTTCAGGAAGCGCTGCATCTCCTATATCTCTTAAATCATACTAGAAAACAATAAGAATTGAACATTAGCACAACCAGAACCAATTAAGCAGTAGACCTTGACAATAAGAAAATGTAGATGCGCTAACCACTCACATCTAATGCCTTCTTTGTAAGGATATCTATATCGGCTATTTGACCATTTTCACTAACAATATCAAGACCCTCTTCACTTAGGTGCCTGAAAAAATCAGTTATTAGTTTGACTGTGAACATTCGATTATTCTCCATTAAAACAACGACTTCTACAAAAATATAATTACCAGCCTAGTTCACTTAAATTTTCCCTGAGTGACATGTTTTCATTAGTGGTTAAATTAACATGACTTCAAGAAAAATAATTAAAAATAAAACTCGGGAGACATACGGCACCACCATCAATGAATGAAATGACAGCTACGGTAAGGTAATGTGTACAACAGATTATATGCAATGCAATCATTAACATTTTTATTTTATCTATGAAATCAAGTAAAGCGAGAACATATCGTTTGTCATAGGGCTGGACTAAATATGTAATTTCTTTTCACAAATATTCCGCGCAGGGACTGGAAATATTTTCCAAGTGGTTTTTGTATGGACACTTTCCACAATTCCACAAAACACTACCTGTCAGTCGTTGTTTTGTAGAGAATATACTGTTCGCACTGTTTTGTACAAAACCGCTTTTCGCGCAAAAGAGTGGCGACCGTCATTCGGCGTGAATTGCGGACGCTACGTAAGCCATATGTAGCTTCGACTATTTACGCCAAATGACGTCACTGAAAGTTCTTTATGAAAGTAAGTTGATGTTGTTTCTTGAGTTGACACCGTAAAGCAAACCCCGCCCCCCAAAGATTTGATTTGCTCTCACCGTACTCAGTCACAAGAAAAAGTGTTATACTGAGAAGGGCGATCTCCTGAGCTCGCGCATGATTAAATAGCGTTTCTATGACAAACAAGTGTTGTCACTGCTTCATTGTGTGTCAAAACAAAACAGAAACGAGAGTATCTTTTGACGCTGTAGGGTGAATCTAACGATTTAAATCTTTGCCGCTGTGACAGCCGTCAAGTGCGACCACCGCTTTTCAAGGAAACCGTATTTTAACTGGCAGTAATGGCAATGAAACCATACTTTGTGTAGTCTTTGCTTACTCAGTCTTGCGCTCGCCGTAGCCGTTGTTCTGGTTCCTGTTCCTTGGTCCCAAAGAGTATAGTAACTCTTAGTCCTGCGAGAAGAAGACGCCGCGGGGGACTTTGTTTTATAATATGTGACGGGGGGCTTCACGTTTTTACCAACGGACGAAGTGAATAATGCGGAAGGTTTATTTATTTATTTAAACTTCTCGCACACATTGAGGTACAAAGGCGGACTTAATGCCTTAGGCATTCTCTACCAGTCAACCAAGGGTGGTGAAGAGATAAGATGGCAGGTGCTCTGAATAAGAGGAGAAACCGTAAAAAAAATATTAAAAAGAAAAAGAAGAAGAAAGAAAGTTTAGTATATAATTCATTAAAGTTTTTTGTAAATTGGCTGAAATATGACGAATATTGTTGAAAATGTCGGAAACAATCATGAGCTTTATTGACGTGCACCGCGTAAACTGTAAAAGATACATAAAAATTTAATGGTTCATCTTAAAAAGTTCAACAAAAAAGTCCGCGATGGCATACGTCTATCTTCTAAAAGGGGTGACAGACGGGCGAGCAAGTCCGTGGTCTTATGGCTCGGCGACCTTACTCGCCCGTGTGTCACCCTAAGTACGCGCACTTTAAAAGCTCGCCGGCGATCCAAAAGGTTTGAAATTTTTCTCGTAGCCCGCCTTGGTTCGTAGTTTCGTACGTCTGTCATCGCCGCGAGTCGCGAGCCAGCTTTTTGTTCCGTCATTTGTGTAATTTTTGTTTAGTTTGGTTCAGAAAAGTCGAAAACATCGCGATACAGTGTGAGAAATCTTCACGTGTGTCACCGACGACGGCGAGCCGCGCAAGTTGGCGAGTCTTTAAGTACTTAAAGACTCGCCAACTTGCGCGGCTGTCTATTCGACACTAAAAATCACTATAATTTTCACAGATTTGTCAATAGCAGCAACCCAACAGCAACCTTATTGTAACGACAATAAAGATTACTGTGATTTTGACAGTGACGTTAAATCAGAGGTAAAATAACTGTGAAAAGACTGTATGTAATCCCAGTAGTACAGACGATAGCACATCAACCTACTCCAATCTGTCAAATTTTCCCAATCAACATTGAACCTTATACCTTGGCGATAAAGTTGAAAATCTATTAAAGAAATTTGACAGATTGTAGTAACTTGATGTGCTGGCGTCTGTACGTTCCCTTGGAATATTTTGGGATCCATGCGGGCGAAGCCGGGTGGTCTTTGGGGATGTCATCGAGGGTAGAATTATGTCTTTTTTATCGCTCTCTTTTCCATTGTTGTTCAATAAAGAAACATTTTGTTAACCTGACATTATTTTTTGATTTGGGAATATTGCAGTTCAGTCGATATGTATTCCGACCAAAATGAGTGAAAGAACAATAAAAATAAATTGTTTAGCCATCCGAAGTGTATAGAGTGCCGCGAGTTTCTTGTGGCACTCTAGTGTCACTGCCTCGGCCCGGCTAGGGTGCCGTGAGCGTTGCATTGTCACTGTTACTTGTTATTTAGGTTAGGTTAGGTTAGACTGTGACCACACAACCCACGAGCCGAGCGAGCGTAGCGAACGGTGCCGCGGTAGCGGCCGGCGAAGTGCCAGGGTCCGTTTAGGCACAAGAGAATGTAATCTTTTGGGAATGTGGTGTTTTACAGCGATTTAACCTCGACAATCAAACAAAATACCAAGTGACGTGACTTAGTGACAGTGACAATGACAATCCAATGCTTGCGGCACTTTGGCCGGGCCGAGGCGGTATTACTAGGGTGCCTGTAGTGGCACTTTATCCGAAAGGGATAGAGTGCCACTGGTGGCTCTCTATACACTGCCTGTTTCGCCAGTGCAAACGCACAGTTACTTTATTTTAGTTCAGAAAATTCGACAACATCGCGAAACAGTGTGAGCAAGCTTCACGTGTGTCACCGAGCGAGCCGAGTAAGTTGGCGACCTTATAAACCGCGGACTTCGCATGTCTACATATTATAGTGGACCTATTAGACTATGGGTTTGGGTGGCTAAAGCTGACTGGTGACCTGGAACTATGGAAGAACTATGGCCCCTGCCTGATCAATGTTATAGTATACACGGATAAAATGGCAGGGGGTGACTTGCACACTCAATAATGGGCCCCCGAAAACGGTCGCTAGCACAGAGTGTTGTAGCGAAAAGGGGGCAACATGTCCTGAGGTGCTTATGAGGAGTGGAGCAGTATTCCACGGCTATCAGGACAATCCCGGAAGTACGGTCAAGATCCCGGTCAAGACTAGCACCTTACTGGAATACTTCCTTCCTCCGAGCACGTTTGCTCTTGCGAATCTCCACTCAAGCCGGCCAATAAGGGTAAGAATGAGGTGGGAGCGCTGTTCTTCGTCAGTGTTCACCCTAATGATGAAACTCATTTCTGAGTAAAAAATTTGACATATTGACATTGCATTTGCTACAATGACATTTATCACAAATAATATGTGTGAAATCTATAAATTTAAACATGAATCCCTTTCCTTGGTCACGGCATCACGCGTGAACGGCTGGACCAATTTCGCTAATTCTTTTTTTGTTGTGATTGTTATAGTAAGGAGATGGTTCTTAGGATAGGTAGGTGAAGGTAGGGTAGGTAGGTAGGTATGTACGGTCAGTTATAGCTGTTACCTGACCCACCTTGCCGTTGCTGACCACCGTTGCCGTGGGTCAGGTAACAGCTATAACCCACTGTACGTAGGAGAGGTAGGTAGATATATAGGTAAGTATGTAGGTAGGGTAGGTACGTATCCATGTATGTAGGCAGGTAGGGTAGGTAGGCGAGTAGGTAGATAGGTATGTATGTAGGTAGGTGTAGTTAGGTAGGTATGTAGGTTGGTAGGTAGGTAGGTAGGTGCGCCGTAGATAAGTACCTATTTAGTGCTACCCGTGCGAAGCCGGGGCGGGCAGCTAGTATTATAAAAAAATATTCACGAGAACTATTTCGATTCACCGTGAGATTTTGGATTCGGCGTCATGGCGAAGAAGGGCAAATAACTGATCATAAAAGCAATTCAGGACGACCCACGGGCCACGGCCGATACTTACGATGAAAATTTAATTAAGTATTGTATTAGGCACAGACTACAATTATATATATGGTATTAGGTAGGTAGTCACTACGCGACTGTACTCGCGTCGACGGTATAGACGATCGGGTCGTGTGAAAGCTGAATGTGTTACCGGACAGTCGGCACGGGCGCCCGCGCCGCCGGCTAGCAGGCAACCGGGACGTGTGAAAAGGCACTGTGCGTTTGCACTGGCGAAACATTCATAATAAAACATGTTGAAATGGTTGGTTAGTCACAAACCACACGAAAAAGAAGAAAGGAGAAGATGTTCAGATCTTTATTTTCTGTTCAAAGTTCAAATAACTATACACAGAGCACATGTAACTTTAGAGAACTATAGATAAACCATAGAAAACACAAATGTTTTCTTACACCATGAGATAAACGAAACCAGTGCAGGCCAAAGGCCAAGAAACCTTTTAAAAAAAAATGTATCTGTCAATGTCAAAAAAAAACCAAAAAGTGCAGCAAACCGTCACAAAAAAAGAACCAAAACTTTTTAATTTCTCTAGCTCTGCTTGTAAAGTACGTGCTTTTTTGTGTAATATTACATTATTTAACTAAATAACGTGCACTGCTGTTAAACAAGTACTAGGTGGCGTTAAGGGACTAATATACCAATGTTCATTATACCTACATAATATGCTGTGATTGTGTATAACTTGGACTGTGGACTACCTACGAGAGATAAAATCAGTTTTGTAGCTCTTTTTTTCTACTGTATTCTCACCGTGATCCACAAAAGAAGTGTTGGCTAAGCTTTAGTGTGTTTACTAACTTATTCGCAATGTTTTTGGATTACTAGTAGAAGTCGTACTTAAGAGGGTGCATCCTAAAAGTTGGCAACGTCGTAAATAGCTGTCAAATATTTACCTGTTTCGATTAATTTGGAAATAATACTGTATGGAAATAAGAAATGTGGCTAACCAATTGACTAGATAATTAATAATGAATTGCAATTATAACATTGAATTTGATGTTGTACCCGTTTTAGCTGAAAAAAGGCACTTGGAAAGTTTCCAAATACTTTTTTTACATCTAAAACTAACAATTCGGTGTTACGATATTAATTATTGCATTTCATAATCAATATTCTAGTTCGCTAGTTATCCACATTTTTTATTTCCATACAGAAATATTATCAAATTAATCAAAACAGTGAAATATTTGACATCTATTTGCGACCTTGCCAACTTTCAGAATAAACACTCTTTAATTATAATATACAAGCCTCCGTTATTTGTACGCAACGCAACAGTGATTTTCTAAAAAGTAAAATTGAACTAAATAAGTGAGTTAAAGATGGAAAAACTGCCAATGTGTAGGATATGTTTAGTGGAGAATGTTAGAATGTATGTAGTGGTTAACAAGAAGTTGCATGAGCTATATGAGAAGCTGACTGATTTTCCAGTAAGTTGATATTTTTATAAATTAGAATGAATAAACATCTTTTTAGGTTCTTAATGCCTCTCCTACTCAAAGTTTCATACTACTGGCATGAACTTTGGGTTGGTGGGTAGCCTTAGGGGCAGTGAGGAAACATGGACAAGAATGGTGATCAATGCTCATGCCTTCTCTATAAGATGCAATACAGAGAGCAATACGTAACACAAACTGTTGATTTGGATAGCATTACTCTATATTTATTAGTATTTTCTTCATAAAAACAAAATAGTGTAAGACAAATTATGTTGCAGTTTGTAACTGAAGACAGTAGGCCGATTCTTGCTTGTTTCTTCTGCTGCTCTAAACTAAAGCAATGCTACAGATTACTGAGACAATGTCTGGAATCCGAAGAGCTGTTCGGCCTGATGATGAATGAGGATGACAAGGTGAGGTATTCTTCAACGGCCAATTATTCTCATACTTTCAGTATAATATGGAAGTGATTCCTTTCAAGCTCATTCCCATTGAGTCTAGATGTCACACCAACCGTACCATCTACTGGTGTTGATTTGTACGCTTTTGTCAAATGTAGGTGTTTACAATAATTACATATGTTAAATACTCCTTAAAGAGCCCACAGAAGGGGCTCTTTTGAGTGACTTTAGTGTAACATAAAAAGTTTATGCTTCTGGAACTGTGATCACCAGCATATTTTTGGTGTTATTTCTGGTGTCTGTGACAATGATTTTAGTACAATATTAATTATATTAATTATTTTAGTACAGGCACCAACAATACACTTTTTTTGTATTGAAATTTTTTTAATTGAAAATTTGTTTTTGTGAACATATTTTCTTAATACTATTATATGTCTTTTTACAGCCCAATATTTTAATTCATCAAGACCACTTTGAGTTTTTTAGTGGGTTTATTAAATCTCCAATAGTGCACATAAGTATAGGTGATGAATGTCAAACAGGAAGTATTGCTACTAGAGAAGTATTACCAGCTGTTTGTGAGGGACTAGATGCTATTATTGAGCCAAAAGAGGAACATCAAAGTGATGGTATGTTTTTGAGAACAGAAATAATATTATCAACTAGCTGCCTGCCCCGGCTTAGCACTAAGTACTTATCTACGGCACACCTACCTATCTACCTACCTACCCTACCTACCTACATACCTACCTACTTACCCTACCTACCTACATACCTACCTACACCTACCTAAAAACATACCTACCTACCTGCCCTACTTACCCTACCTACCTACCTACCTTCCTACCCTACCTACCTACCTACTTACCTGTCTACCTACCTACAGGTAGGTACATACATACATACATACATACATACCTACCTGCCCTACCTTCATACAGCCTACCTATCCACCTATCCTACCTACTGGCATACCTACCTATCCTAAGAACCTGCTCCTTACAATAACAAACACAACAAAAAAGAATTAGCAAAATTGCTCCAGCCAAAAAATAAATTAAAGATATAGGTACTCTGTTTATTTTACTTATCAAATCATTTTTTGAACTACTTCTAAATTTTGGCAGTGTTAAGTTTAATTCAACCACAATTTATGTTGTAAAATAAAACAAATATCTATACAAATAAATACATTTTAGTGAATTTCAAAATAACAGTTTTATACTAAACTAGCTTCCGCCAGCGGCTTCGCCCGCGTGATAAATTTATAAATTATAGCTTACTATATTGGGTGACTGGTAATTAGTGACCGATACTTACTTAAACACGTGACTTTACTCATCATCAACTTTTACTATGGGACCAAAGTTGAAATCGCGAAAAAAAAACAGCTGTTCCATACATTTTGACGAATTTTCTGAACATAAATGTAGGGAACAGCAGATTTTTTTTTCGCGATTTCAACTTTGGTCCCATAGTAAAAGTTGTTCATAATGATGAGTAAAGTCATGTGTTTAAGTATCGGTCACTAATTAGCAGTCACCCTATATATTATGCATGTATTAAACATATAAACCTTCCTCTTGAATCACTATCTATTAAAAAAAACCGCATCAAAATCCGTTGCTTAATTTTAAAGATTTAAGCATACATAGAGACAGACAGCGGGAAGCGACTTTGTTTTATAATAATTATTATGTAGTATCAGCCTATGAAAGTTTGTACAGTACTTATAACAAAAAACTAAAAATAATTTTTAAATTTTTTGTTTTTCTGTCTGTATGTTCTGGCTAATCCCCGAATCGGCTGGACCGATTTTGACAGGACTTTAATTGGTAGATAGCTTTTGTTATAAGAGTAACATAGGCTACTTTTATTTTAGAAAAATAATTAGGATCCACACGGGTGAAACCGCGGTCAGCAGCTAGTTAATAATAAACAAGTATGTAATACTCTTGACTATTTTCGTTTACTTACAGAACTAGAACCGGAAAATTTAGATGATAGCTGTCTAGATGTAGCAGATATACTACCACACCATTTTGAATTAAATTTTGAAGATGATGTACCTCTAATGGAGTTTAAAACTGAAGTGGAAGAAGAACAAGAAGTATCTAAGAAGAAACGAAGAACTAGCGTGACGAAAAGTAAGTATTAAGCAAACAGGTCAATGGTTCACCTGATAGGAATAAGAAGTGGTCAGCATTACCTAAAACGTGTACCCACTTACTTGCAATGTTGAATTCTGTCCATAGAACTGTATCTCGAAGTCACAAATGATGAACTATTTAACAGTTGTCGGCAAACTCATTAGTCAATAGCGCCGAATATCAATACCCTAAGATTTCAAACTGTAGGTAACAATACACTTTTCTTTAAAACTCTCATCCTCTCTTATTCCACAACGCTTCCGAAAATTAACTTACTAAGAACTAAGATGCCTTCATCATCATCATGAAGGCATATTACTTATTACCAAATTAACCTTTTGGGTAGGTACACACGGCTACACATCAACCTATACATTTCCAGTTTAAACTGACCTCGCATTGTACGGAAATCGTTTACAATGCGAGATCACCATAAACTGTAATTGTATAGCATGATGTGTAGCCGTGTGTACCTACCCAAAAGGTTAATTTGGTAATAAGTAATATGCCTTCATGATGATGATGAAGGCATCCGTGCGTACAGTAAATTATTAATTTCCGATGTCCTGTTAATTTTTGTTGAAAATATCTACTTCGGAAATCTTTGTAGAGTTTGAATTTTGAATAAAACTTGATATATCTTCACACTGAGCCCCGCGCGTATCCAACCGACCAACCGCCGACCAACTAGGACTATCGTAGTTAAATAAATAAAATGTGTATTTCTGATAACAATAACAAAACCATGACCATCAAGACTAAAAGCTGCAGTCATTCACGAGCATAATGCTAAGATCAGACATTATCCCCTCGCTGTTTTTGTGCCTGGTGGCCGGGTGAAGAAGGAATTACGGCCTAACTCCTGAAGCTGTTCGATTTCGTCATACTCGAGGGTAAAACGTCACAAGCATAGAACAGAGGTGTGGTGGTCCTCTTCTTTAAAAAGGGCGACAAGGCCGTGCTTAAGAATTATAGGCCTATGTCACTTCTGAGACATGTCTACAAGCTGTTTTCAAGACTCGTCACGAACCGTCTCGCGAGCAGTACCCTAATTACGTAATACAGGATCAATCGGAATTGGAATCGTTTTGAAACAGATTGCTAATCCATTGCTTCATAAGCTCCTAAAAAAAAATCTGCTCAATAACGTAAATAACGCAATGAATATGGTTGAACTGTCAAAATGAAACAGATTAGTCGGAATCGCTTACGAAAATGTGTTACGTAATTAGATGGCAGGTTTGAGGACTTCCAGCTTCCCGAACATGGCCGGATTTCCCGAACACACCGTAGACCACATACATATGCTGCGGCAGGTTATACGGGGTGACAGGGAAATTCGACCTATTCCTTGCCTGTGCCTCGCGGTGCCTGTTCACGGCTCCGCCAGTGCGTACCCATACTGCTCGATATGCTCCCACAAGCCAGGCGATCAATCTGCTGAACGCCCTGATTGCTCAGGAGCCCGATGTTGACATATTTATGTATAGCAGTAAATCGATGTTAAATATTTGCATGAAGTTTTTTAGCTAAATGTTGTTGTTGGCTTGCTGCGCGCTTTGGTGTTTACTGTAAGTGTAGCAAGCAATTGATATAAATAAATAAATCAATTAAATGTTTAGAGTGGAGTATATTTTTCATAATTAATTGTTTTTGGTAACAAGTCAGAAAATTTCTACAAAATCGAAGAACCGTCACAGCTCGAGAGCCATCCAGTTTTGACCCCTACTTCATTGGACTTAATTAGTTGTTAATGACCTCTAGTATAGCCCCTTTCAAGGAATAGGTCGAATTTCTCTGTCACCCTGTATAGGAGACCGAACAGTATAACCTGTCTCTCTGCTTAGCGTTTGTGGACTACGAGAAAGCCTTCGATCAATCGAGACTTGGGCTGTACTGCAGTCTCTCCAACGGTGCCAGATTGACTATCGGTACATCGAGTGATCGAGGTGCGGAAGTGTCTGTATCAAAACGCCACTATGTCAGTCCCATGTCCAGACCTGGAAACCTATCCTTCTGCAGCGAGGGGCGAGACAGGGAGACGCTATCTTTCCGAAAGTGTT
Source organism: Conistra vaccinii (assembly GCA_948150665.1). Lineage (NCBI taxonomy): Eukaryota > Metazoa > Arthropoda > Insecta > Lepidoptera > Noctuidae > Conistra > Conistra vaccinii. The sequence continues at coordinate 6,064,504 of OX411324.1, forward strand.
CACTGCTGCACTGGAGACTTGTCTTCAAGGTTCTGGACTCACAAGGGGTTGGCATCAACATCAATGGTGAGTACGTCACTCACCTTCGGTTTGGCGACGATAAAGTAGTCATGACTACTGATGACCTAAATAGAGCTTCTGAAAGAGTGAGTCTTAAAATGAACATGGACAAAACGAAGGTCATGTTAAATGGCCATGTAACACCCACCTAATGAAGATCGGCGACTTTACACTCGAAGTTGTGAACGATTCTGTTTATTAGGACAAACTGTCCAATTAGGTAAGTCTATTTTCGAATCCGACTCGGCTGGGCAGCGTTCGGGAAGCTAAGTACTATCTTCTCGTCTCATAAACCACAGTGTCCCAAGACAAAAGTTTTTGACCAGTGCGTGTTGCCAGTGATGACCTATGGCAATCGGCCTCATATAGATTACCCAAAGGCCAATGGACAGGGCTATGCTTGAACCCTCTCTGGTGGTTCGAATCAGAAATGAAGAGATTCGTAAGAGAAGCAAGGTAAGCATCATAGACAGATGGTAAGATGGCCGATGGGGCCGAAAGGTTCTGGAGTGGCGACCGCGTATCGGTAGACGTAGCGTTAGAAGGCCTCCCACAACTGCCCACAAGGTGGACCGATGACCTGGTAAAGACCGCAGGATTCCGCTGGATGTGAGAAGCACAGAACCGGTCGAAGTGGCGGTGCTTGGGAAGCGTATGTCCAGCAGTGGACGTCTTTCGGTTGAAATGATGATGATAACACGGTGCGTTGCAAGTTCGTGCGGCGGCGAAATGCACACGCAACGCCCGTGTTGCCTCACTCCTAATAATAGTTGTTGATTCTGTTTTCTTTAAAAAAAATCGGTTTACGTAATAATAATAATAACTACAGTAGCAAGTGTAGCAACTTGCTTTGAAATAATATATAAACTTGTGGATACTGAGACACCGTATTACAAGTATGTGCCCGACCCAGTTCTCGAAAATTACCGTATTATCACGTTGTACTGGGATCGCTGTATCAGTACTGATAGGACTATTGTCGCCAATAAGTCTAATATAGTGGTGATAGTTAATTGACTCAGGCGTGACTTTGCGGATATCCATTATAAAATACAATAGACAATGTATATTTAGTAACTTAATCCGCTTAACTGTTCTTAAAGAGTACTAGAGAACCCTGTAAGAAATCGACACGGGTTTCGGCTCTCAACGAGGCATCCTCAGGATGGCGATTGACTTGTTGCGAACTCGGACACGAAGTGTTGCCACGACACGAGCCGAACGCAAAAGATGCCTCGTTGAGAGGCGAAACACGTGTCGATTTCTTACAGGGCTCTCTAGGACTCTTTGGTGGAACTAGTCGCGGGCTCGAACTCAATGGTGGGCATGGCCAAAAACCACGCTGCCTCACCTGGCATCGTGTCCGACGGAAATAGTATCAGTGATGAGCAGTTAGAAGAAGTTGGTCTACATGGATAAAGTATAATTGGCACGCACAGAAACACCGTACCGAACGATTTTAGTAAATAGAGCGCGTAAAAAATTACGAAAAGTCCTTTGGAAGATGGAGTTTTATGAAAAAACCACTGCATGAATCAATTAGAAAAAAAATAATTGAAATCTTCGATAATTTTGCTGTGTCGGTACGGATTTTGTTTTCGAAATTTCATACTTCTTGTATTACTTATTTACGCCCAAAGTTGCGCTAAAATTAGCAAGAAAAACGAATCTTTGTTGGCTTACAACATTTTAATGGCTTTTTATTTTACTATTCTGCTTCCGTACAGACAAACTTACTAATGAGACCTAACGATATCATGTTAAACTTTGAATGTACGATGTCAAACAGTGGAGGAAAACCCCTCCGAAGTTTGTATGGAAAAAATATCAAATTGTTTCACCTTAAGAACAGTTAAGCAGATTAAGTTACTAAATATACATCGTCTATTGTATTTTATAGTGGTGATATCGGTTAGCACGCCGTGTAATGTTTGTCGATGTTACCATTTCATACGAACTGGTTGACATGTGGAACGTGAACTCGACTGTCATTCTACCGATTGTCGTAACTGCCTTCTGAATCAGGCCCTTGATCCAACCGCCTAACGAGGGCCTCGAGAGATGTTGATCGCGGCTTTCGGCCATCAGTTATCTAATTACGCAACACATTTTCGTAAACGATTCCGATTAATTTGTTACATTTTAACAGTTCAACAACATTCATTACATTATTTATGTTGCCGAGCAGAATTTGTTTTCGAACTTTTGAAGCAATGGATTAGCAATGTGTTTCAAAACGATTCAGATTCTGATTGATCGTGTCGTGTATTACGTAATAGGCGGTTGGATCAAGGGCCTGATTCAGAAGGCAGTTACTCCTCGATACGGGTCCTATCGTGAGCCTAATCACCGACTCTACGAGTCCTAACTACCGTGCACCAGTAGCTTGGACCTTATAATTTTTAAATGTTATTTATTTATTTTTTAACAAATATTATATGTATTTTGATTGGGAAAAAATGGGGGAACTAAATATTAATTTCGAACCCCACCGCTGTATCTCTACGTTGACGTCGTGGTGGGACTTGCGGGCTCCTATGAACTCTAGGTCTGTGTCGGTAGAGATGACAAGGCAACGTCTGTCGGGACTCGGTCAGCATGTAAAAAGTCAAACAATCGTTTAATTTTAGGGTCTTTCCGGAAATGGTGGACTCCAATTTCGAAGTATTTGGGAACACAACAAAGCGTAATTTTCGCAAAAATAAAATAAAACCACCTCACGTCTTGTATTATTAGCTTGTTTTTGGGAACTATCTACGACAGCTCTGACAATTCCCTTCCCCATTTTCGTAAACGATTCCGACTAATCTGTTCCATTTTGACAGTTCAACAATATTCATTGCGCTATTTTCGTTGTCGAGCAGTTTTTTTTTTCGAACTTAAGATCTATCTCGCGCATCGAGGGATCTTGTGAACCGTGAAATGTTTTTAAATTTTCATTGGGGAGGATTGAAGGTTTTGGGATTGGTGGATTCGTCAGAGAATTTTAACATTGCGGTGTTGAATATTGCAGTTTTAGGTCAGCGCCATATCTTGAGCGATAGTGGAACTAATGTAATTTTTGTTGATGATTTCTGAAAAACTATGTTTAGAGACACCGTTTTATTTTTCCTGTAATCTTTACATAAACTTCTATCACATAGAATGATTTCAGATTTTTCTCTGCGGTATACATTTTTCGTCAAAAGTCAAACGACAGGAAAAAAAGAGAATGTGCAAATACCGCTCTTTCATATGATACCCCTACATGCTCTAGTAGCCACACTTCGAATTTTGAAGAACCCCGTTCAGTCCCTGTTGCAAAAAAATAAAAAAATACGTCTCTTATTTGCAAAATATAGTTGGACAAACGTCATCTAAAACTATTCCAAATTTCAAGTTGATAGCGTTAGTAATTCTTGAGATAACTAGCTGTGACAGACAGACGGACAGACAGACTGAGTCGCACCATAAGGGTTCCTTTTTACCATTTTGGTACGGAGCCCCAAAAACCTTCTCGAGAGGTGGCCGTGTGATGTCGATGCTCGTACATTTGTATACTTTGTGTCACTACAATTTCCTATGTATTCGAATTGGAACCGCTATTATTTTGATTCTTGTGCATCTCCCAATCTTCTTCGAAACTTGTTCTTATCAGATTTCCTACTGTCACAGGTGCGCCCGCCGCGGAGAAACCGAAACTAGACACACGAAGAATAAAAATAGAAGACGCAATTACAACTGAGCAAAAGAAAAATGGACTATCAGAATTTGAAATTAACCAGAACACTCCACATCGTACGTCTAAACCTGTTACTAAATTCAAAGAGCCTTTCACTGGTACAAAACCTGGAGTAAATAACAGTTTTAGTGAAAAGGGTACTCGGACAGAAAAGATTCGTATCGACACTGTTAAAAAACCTTACAAGTGTGGTATATGTCAGTGTTCTTTTAGTCATAAAGGTCATTTAACAAGACATATTCGTAGGCACACTGGTGAAAAACCAAACACATGTGAGGTATGTCAGCGTAGTTTTAGTCAATTCAGTAATTTAAAAAGACATATTCGAATACATAACGGTGAAAAACCTTTCAAGTGTGATTTATGTCAGCGTTGTTTTAACGATAAGAGGGATTTATCAAAACATGTTTATAAACACACTGGTCAAAAACCTTTTAAATGTGATATATGTCAGCGTTGTTTTAATGATAAAAGGGATTTATCAAAACATGTTCGTAAACACATTGGTCAAAAACCTTTCCAATGTGATATATGCCAAGATAGTTTTAGTTATCCCTGTGACTTAAAAAAACACATTCGTATACACACTGGTGAAAAACCTTACAAATGTGAAATATGTCAGCGTAGTTTTAGTATTAAGTGTAATTTAAAAAAACATTATAGTATACACGCTGGTGAAAAACCTTTCAAATAATGTTTCTCGACAATGAACACTGAAAGCAATTGTTTTTTTATTATCTATCTAAATATTTAGCACAATAGCACGTATTGTCCCATCTTACAAAGCCTTTCCCTTATCCACTGTATTTTACATGGAGCGACTGCCTATCGAACCTCCACAACCCAGTTACTGGGTAGCACGATACCCATTGGCACTTGGTAAGACTGGTTGTCAGACTTTCGGGTTTCAGACTACCCATAACGACTGTCAAAGATGTAAAAATTACAGCCAGGACCAACGGCTTAACGTGCTTCCCGAGGCAAGGAGGGGTCTTGGTTTGTAAAGGATGGTTACCCATCCACGGACAGACTTCGGCAAGCATTGCTTAACCTTGAAGATCGACCCGTATGGCTGTTATTAATAAGCCATGAACCCCTCTATTTTACCCCTCTTAAGTTTATAAAATATTCTCAATCACGTCTTTGAAGTAATTTTAAATTCAAATAATCAAAGCACAAATTTTTTTTGTGGCACTCTCACACTTTGGCATTCACAGGTACAGACGCCAGCACATCAACCTACTCCAATCTGTCAAATTTTCCCAATCAGCATTGAACCTTATTTTTTAGCGATAAAGTCGAAAATTTATTAAAGAAATTTGACAGATTGTAGTAACTTGATGTGCTGGCGTCTGTACCTACGTTTTCTGACCCAGTTGTTTACAGATATAATAAAGACTGAAGCTGTAATGTTATCGTTTAGTTGTAATTAATTGTTACTTAATAAAACCTATTTCGTGATAATTACGAATGTGTATCATTACTTCTAAAACGTAATTTTTCGCGAAAAACGCGAAAAAAAAATCTGCTGTTCCCTAAATTTTTACGAGATATAATATGCGACCTTACATGTGGTCCCATAGTGAAAGTTGTTCATAATGATGAGTACAATGACCCCAAATGAAGTTTAGTGTAAACAAAAAATAACGTGTATAGTTTGACCGAGACCATAGTTGTTCATAATGATGAGTAAGTACAATGACCCCAAATGAAGTTTAGTGTAAACAAAAAATAACGTGTATAGTTTGACCGAGACCATAGTTGTTCATAATGATGAGTACAATGACCCCAAATGAAGTTTAGTGTAAACAAAAAATAACGTGTATAGTTTGACCGAGACCATAGTTGTTCATAATGATGAGTACAATGACCCCAAATGAAGTTTAATGTAAACAAAAAATAACGTGTATAGTTTGACCGAGACCGCTGTACCGCGCCTTAGCAATGCGCGCCGAGCGCGAGTGTTGACGAATGAGCGGCGGGACGCCCAGTGGTCTGAAAATCGTATCTGTAGCAAATTTTTGATAAGATATTTTTCAAATCTTTGACGTCTCCGATCGATTTACTTATACTATCGTTAGTTTATATCCTGCTTATGACTTTTATGATGGCAATAATTAGAAACTATGTATATTAATTAAATACCTACTTACTTCTTTTTTACAAAATTGCATTCCAAGAACTAAATGTCATTTGTTAATCACCGTTGAGTTACAATTAGATACTAATGACATGAGCATTACCAGTTCTGCTCTTGCGGGGCCAAATAGGGCGCTAGTCACAATATATTGTCTGTAATATAGGTACCTAGTTATATGCAGGTGAGGCTTTGACAGTGCGTCAAAGCCCCACCTGCATATAACTGTCATGTCTTTGCCATCCAGTGAATATTGCACACGTAGGAATTTTGATGTTCCAACACTGCACTTCGAGTCTTCATGCAGCTCCGGTCTGTAGGATGTTGACGCACGCTCTACTGACACTAAAGGAGGGGTCATCTTTCCCTCACGACCTCAGGCCATTTTATGTTCTGTTGCAGCGATGTCTCATACTTTTTTATGAATGTACATAGGTACGTCGCACGAGATCCATTTGTTCCTCAAAGAACACACATGAGTTTCTCAGAAATATTTTAATTCCTTCTTTTCATTTTCAACAGTATACATCAACAGTATTCTCAATAACTTCAAATAACACACTAGGCTGTGAAAAACAACTGTTGTTTGCCATAAATATAAAAATGTCCAAATGCGTACCAAAACCTTCCATCATAAAACAATACCAAATACACTCGAGAGCAATGAATCCGGGTCACTTAAAGAATGTTAAAAATATCGGAAACTAAAAATGATAGGTTAATACAATAAATTGTATTTAATAGACAATGTAATACTCCTTAAATGAAAGTAAAAAAAATATGAGTCACCATACATTTTATTAACACAAAATTACATAAAGAAAAAAACTGCTGATCTCTCCTTAAAACAAAAATAGGAAACATGAAATTTTTGAACTTTATTACGATTTTCTTGAATTTTAATACTTCGTATTGCCTCCTCGTGCTTCCATTACTGCGTTTACGCGGTTTGGCATGCTGTACACCAAGTTCCTTATACGATTTTGGGGAATATTCTCCCATTCCTCTGTGAGAGCAATTTTGAGCTCACGAAGCGTGATTGGGGGAGGGTTTCGTTGTTTTACGCATCTGCCTAGCTCGTCCCAAGCATGCTCGATCGGGTTGATATCCGGGCTGCGCGCTGGCCACTCCATACGAGTAATGTTCATCTCTTGAAGGTAGTCATTCACAATCCTACCTGTATGAGGTCGGGCATTGTCATGCATAAATATAGCATCCTCACCTAAATTGACCATAAATGGACCAACGTGATCATTGAGGATTTCTTCCACATATCTTACGCTAGTTAAAGAGCCGTTTTCTATGATCACCAGCTCTGTGCGACTTTCAGAAGAAATTCCGGCCCACACAAGTACAGACCCACCACCGTAGGCTACTTTTTCTTCGATGCATGCTTGCTTGAATCTTTCCCCTGGTCTTCGATACACTCTGTGTCTTCCATCGTGCTTGTAGAGCATAAATTTTGATTCGTCGGAGAACATAACTTTTGACCAATCTTCAATACTCCAATTTACGTGGCTCTGGGCATATCTTAGTCTTGAAATACGATGCCCACGCTCCAGTTTAGGGCCGTTTGCAAGTCTAAGGGGTTTTAAGTTAGATTCAGCAAGCCGACGTCTTACTGTCCATGCATTTGGGTTACTTCCTCCGAGGCGTCGAAACTGATTTGTGAGTTCAGTTCCTGTGAGAAAGCGATTTCGAAGCATGGTGTTCACCAAGTATCGGTCTTCTCGTGCTGTGGTACACCTGGTTCTGCCCGTTCCTGGTCTGCGTAGGTTAGAACCAGTTTCTTCGTAACGTCGGAGAACTCTTTGTACTGTTGACAGCGACACACCGACAGTCCTGGCTGTATCGCGCTGACTCCGGCCGGTTTCCAGCATTGTAAGTATTCTGGTGCATTCTTCAGGCGTAAGCGACATAATTTCAGCTTGAATAATGAATATAGAGCACTATCAACATGGTTTATGTACCCACATAAATGACAGATTACAAACAAAAGCAAAACCAAATGCTGTAATTTCGTAGTTCCATCTTCGAAAGTGGCCCTTTTTCAAATTTGATTTTTTTATGATATAACTTTACAATAACTAAGAAGTTTTAATACCTTCATTTAAGGAGTATTACATTGTCTATTAAATACAATTTATTGCATTAACCTAGCATTTTTAGTTTCCGAGATTTTTAGGATTCTTTAAGTGACATTGATTCATTGCTCTCGAGTGTAGTTTGGAAAATCCAAAAGTGCACGCCTCATAACACTCATTCATAAACGAAAGAGAAATTCAAAACATAGTTTCTAACAAAAATTAACAATTTATCACTTTTCATGAAGTATGTTTTGACTGCTTTTTTACCCATCAATATGGGTAAAATTTCTATCCTCGCAATCCTTACGTAATGTCAAAGACATTTTTTTTTTGATATTTACTTTGTCGGTTGCTAGGCAACGGAAAAGGGTCGAAGTTGGAGATATTTAGCTATAGATATTATATTTTAGTTAGTATTTTATTTAATTAAACTACTTTGAATAAAAGAGCCATTTTCAATAGGGTTCCTTCTATCATCATCATCAGCCTATTAATGTTCCCACTGCTGGGACACAGGCCTCCTCTCGGTGAGAGGGTTTGGGCCGTAATCCACCACGCGGGCCCAGTGCGGGTTGGTAGATGTCACATGTCTTCGAATTTTTGGTTCTAAGACATGCCGGTTTCCTCACGATGTTTTCCTTCACCGTTTTTGAGAGCAGTGGTGATGAAATTATTTACACAAAGTAAAGCGCCTGCTTGGGTTCGAACCCACGACCTACAACTCGTAAGTCGGGGCCGATACCACTGGGCCACCACTGCTCTCTCCTTCTATGGCTGAAACGAATGTACTAAAATTGACTCAATTAATTGATTTTATCGCAAGCTACAATGTTTTCAGGTTTCATATATCAATTGTTGAAAAGTACAGTATTAATCTTCATTTAATAATCTATACAATGGTATATAAATTAAGTAGGTTCTGTGTACTAGCAGGAGTGAAACAATAAAAACAGTTGCAGAAATGGGGCAAAAACAAAAGTTATTTATGCTACAAGTGCGGATAGTAGGTGATTTCAGACGAGTGGCTTTTTGGACAGTCGACCCGAGTCAGAAATCGTGTATCATACAACGTTTTACTACGCATTGTGCGAGGAAACAAAAAAACTAGCAACCCTTACAGTAGTCGCATAATTATGAATTTATGATGTTTACCATCTGACATATTGGCTGACGTATATAAATTACTAGCTTCTGCCCGCGACTTCGTCCGCGTGGAATAGTTACTTTGGGCTAACGCTAACTTTAACCCGCGACTGAATTAACCACCCGTCTGAGCCGCGCGGCATGGTATTTCGCAGAGCTAACTGGAGCCATCGCCCTTCCTCCTCATGACTGCCTTACATAACATACATAATCAGCCTATTACCTACTGTTACCACTGCTGGGACACAGGCCCTCTCTATGAGAGGGAGTGGGCGTAATCCACCACGCGGGCCCAGTGCGGGTTGGCAGATGTCGCATGTCTTCGAATTTTTGGTTCTAAGACATGCATGTTTCATCACGATGTTTTCCTTCACCGTTTTGAGAGCAGTGGTGATGAAATTATTTACACAAAGTAAAGCGCCTACTGGGGTTCGAACCCACGACCTACAACTCGTAAGTCGGGGCCGATACCACTGGGCCACCTATTGCCATCATAAATGCGCGCGTAGTACTTGATCATTATTTTGCTGCGATGTTATTTTAAAACTGCGATATCTCCTAAGATATTCATTGAAATCGAATGATGTAAAGAGCAATTTTGTTTTAAATTAAATACTTGTCATGAATAACGTATTTATTTGGACAAGGATTAATGTCATGTTTATAAAAACACCTTCGCAAATAATGCATTATTTTAGAACAAATTTGGTTAGCATAAAAACGGTTATAGTGAGCCAACTTTAAAAGATAGACATATGCTATCGCGGACTTTTTTTGAGAACTTTTAAAGGGGAACAATTCTGTCATACATAATTTTTGCGAAACTTTCACCGTTTACGCAGCGCACGCAGCGGAAGCTCTCAAAATGAAAACAAAAACCCCGATTTTGAAACATTGTTCATTGGTGCTCCGCTCCTATTGGTCTTAGCGTGATGATATATAGCCTATAGCCTTCCTCGATAAATGGACTAACTAACACTGAAATAATTTTTCAAATCGGACCAGAAGTTCCTGAGATTAGCGCGTTCAAGTAAACAAACAAACAAACAAACTCTTCAGCTTTATAATATTACTAGCTTTTACCCGCGGCTTCGCCCGCGTGGATGTCGCAAAATATCCCACGGGAACGTTCTACCGGGAATACATACCTAATAGCCAAGGAAAAGATCATTGACTAACTTTCAGCGGACGCAGTGGTAGGCTACAGCGCCCGCGTTGTCAACCATAATTATTTTGTTACGCGTAATTTTGAAACTGTGATATCTCTTAAACTATTCATTTAAATGATGTGATGTAAAGGCATATGCTCGCGCAAGCTTTAGTAATAAGTTTCATTACAAGATTTCCGACCGCAGTTTTGAGCTATGTTTCTTTCCCTCCCAATTCCCATATAACAGAACGAGAGGGACACACATCGCACGCGTCGAATCACAGGCTTCCGCCGCAGCGAAAGCCAATCGCAACACATCCACTGAGATTTGAGAGAAATTCTCAAATCTCGAAAACAGTTGAAAAAAGTACTCGCCCGCATCGCGCCGCTCCGCAAAAATAATCCGCTAATATAAATATCAAAACACTCTAAACGCTATAATTGTAAATGTTGGCCGACATAAATGTGACATTTAAAAACTAAAAGTGAAGATCATAGTGTGAGAAAAGAAAAATCAGTGAACACGTGGGATGTCTGAAAAGGCTGTCCTTGTGCCATCGTGTTTCGTTCGTCCAGAAGATTCCAAGTAAGTCCAGTCCATCCACACCTCATAAACCTCATATCTTAGAATAATAACGCATAGAAACCTAGTACGAGTGCAAAAAGTGAGGCAACTAAAACTTAGCCATAGTGGCTAACTTCTCTCGGCGAGCCGTCAGTACTCAAGGTCACGTTCCGTCGAACACAGCTCGCGAATAAATAATTTAAAATAATTGAAAATGACAGTTTGTAGCGTGAAGAGATGTCATAGCACTAGGAAAACAAGACAAAATGTGATCAAATTACATTTCATAAGTAAATACTTACATTTTATACATTCTTTTTACGTAAATCGATCATCAAACAAAAATTCTAATACCCTACTTTATCACAATACAGTGTTGCTATTTGTGAGGAAAAAAATACCCACATTGCTTTCAATTTTGTTCTTATTTTGGTTTAGCAAAAAAAAAATGTTTTTGATGTAGTTTCGAGAAACTAACTTGTCATTAGGTATTTTATATTAGTCTTTGTAAATAGGATACTGGTGGCGATTCTGGGTGCGTCAATTTAAACTATTTACAGCCTCTAAATTTTGATCGTTATCGACACTGCTACTTAGTGTTTTTAAACTTTTGAATTTTTTGTAATTTTCTGTCATCCTCCTATTTAAATATAAATAAGTATTTGGAAACTTACAACACTTACTATTATTTGATATCATATCCGATTTTTTACATGTCAGCAATTAATACATGGGCTGTCATCCTCCTATTTAAATATAAATAAGTATTTGGAAACTTACAACACTTACTATTATTTGATATCATATCCGATTTTTTACATGTCAGCAATTAATACATGTTAATATTAAAAACCCATCACACATTCTAAACGCATTGAACTAATCATTTTCTTCATGCGATTAACGGTTCATTTATTTCCTTTTATTTTAAACTAGCTTTTACCCGAGGCTTGTTACGCGTAATTTTCAAACTCTAGAACATAAATTTGATTTATCTCTCACGGCTTACGCGGCGCACGCCAGTAAAGCTCCCAGTCGACATGATTTTTTCCGACATCTTCAATAATAATTGTTATATTTCAGCTGATTTACACAAAACCTTAATTAATTATATACTAAAACCTTCCTCATGATCACTTCGTCCAATGGTGAAAACCGTTTGAAAATCTGTTCAGTAGTTTTTGAGTTTATCGCGTTCAGACAGACAGACGCGGCGGGGGACTTTGTTTTATAATATGTAAGGATAAATCGAATTTAACCTTCCGGAAAAATAATGAAGTTCCAGTTCCTGATAACATAAAATACTTGTCTTGGTTTGGTCCTTTTCCCATATTTTTGTGGGTAAAGGCCTGGTAATGGTATCACTGAAAGCTATATTTGTGTGCGTTTGCGGAACGTAGACACATTCGGCTCACGCACACAAACAAAATGAACTGGACACACGATATCGCTCGTGTTTTGTACTAGACGCGGCTTCTATGCGTTATTATTCTAAGCCTCATATCCTTTTTTTGCTCAATTCTGTGTGTCGTCCAATATTCCACCCACGTAAATTATATTCCCGCATATGGTCCTTCGAACGCCGCTTCAACTTATTCACCATAAGTTTTTGGTCCAATCGAGCTGGATTCAAAGAATCAACGATAATATATAGGTCTCGTACCTACCTAGGATTTAGGTCAAAAATACCTAAAATACAAAGTCGTAAAACCGCCATATTGAACGCGTACCTACTCACGTTCGTACATTCCCGCTAGATACATTGTTCATTGAGAATTACTGTATCAACTTAATATTACGCCTATTGCATTGAAATAGCATAGGTAAATATTCTAACCGCTAATTATCGTGAGTTAGTTTGGCTAACTTACCTACAACTTATATTCAACCGCATTCCTTTGTTATACCCGCTTAGAATAAAATTATTATTCTTAGTCTACCCGCTATACCTAATATTTTGTACGCTATAATTATTTTCTAGAACTATTCCAAAATGGAAGAACTTAAAATGAAAGTTAAATTACTTCAAGCTAAAAATCAAGCAAACTTTGAACGTTTATCGTCATTATATGAAACTTCTAAGAAAATAAATACGACTAGTATTGAGCTTCGCTCTGTGGAAACATTCATGGCGGACACGGAGATACTCTCAGTCACTCGTCAAGAATTTAGTACCAATTTAGATATAATAAATACATATTCTTTACAATTAAATCCTGATCATAAAATCGATTATAATAGTCAAACGTCTTACGACGGAGTGTATACTCGCGTAGAACGAGTGCGATCACTTATCGCCGCGAACTATTCAAGGTCATTGGATGCCTCAACGTCTCAGGATAACGCAAAACAATATAAAGGTGCGGTCAAACTGCCACCGATTCAAATTCCGTCCTTTGATGGCAGGATTGACAACTGGCCTGTTTTCTATGAATCATTTAAGTCAAATATCCATAGTAATTTAAACCTTACAGATTCACAACGTGTGCAGTATTTGATAGGTAATTTAAAAGGAAACGCATTGCAAATTACCGCCGGAATTATTCCCTCGGGTGATAATTATACCGCTATCTGGAACAGTTTAGTTCAAAAGTATCAAGATAAACGAGCACTAGGCTCACATTACATGTCTAACATATTAAATATTAAACCCGCAATTAATAATTCCGCATCTTTAAATAGCTTCATTGAAAGTTTTCACGCGTCCGTTTCTGCTTTAGAACAATTAAAAATTAACGATTTAAAGGATTTCATTTTGCTAAATTTAGCTTTAAAAAAGTTAGACCCCGCAACCGTACATTTATTCGAAATGCATAAGAGAGATGAGGAAATTCCTACTTATACGGATTTCGTTGAATTTATAAAATCGCAAGTTAAAATATTGGATCGCACTATTTCATCTCGAACCGCGTTAGTTAGTAACAGCCCTAATAAAAATAATTCCTCTCGTAATCAGTCACGTGATAGTACAGTACATACTTTTGTTGCTTTTGATAACAATCAAACTTGTTTGTATTGCAATAAAATTGATCATTGTAAACTTTACACTTGTCCAACCTTTCAATCACTCACAGCCAATTCGCGTTTGGATTTTATTAAAAACAAACGTGGATGTGTAAACTGTCTTAGTGTAACGCACACTGCTTCACAGTGTAAATCTATACATACTTGTAGGACGTGTAGCAAAAGACATCATTCTCTTTTACATCTAGAACACAGTTCACAGCCGCCTAGATCTGTCTCGACTGACGCTGTCACTAGCTCAGCAAATTCACAACAGGTGGCGCTGTGTGCATGCTCTCGCGTCGGTACAAATACACCGCGTACTACTGTACTTCTGTCAACTGCGCAAGTCTATGTTGATAACAAATATAACAAATACGTTTCTGTGAGATGTTTAATAGATAACGCTTCGCAAAATAACATAATTACTTCCGCTTGTTGTAGAAAACTACAATTAAACATAATACCGCTTTCAAACTCAGTTATAAAGGGTGTCGGAACCTCTTCGCGGCCTATCATAGGTTACGTTGAGATAACAATTACTACTAAAAATAAAACTAATTCTTTTAAAATTACCGCTCTTGTTGTCGATTGTATCACGGATAACTTACCATCTCACCTTGTTGACACTTCTGCAGTGCAACATTTGTTTGATTTACCGCTCGCAGACCCACTGTGGTACGTACCTGGTGAGGTTGAATTGCTTCTAGGGGCAAAACTGTTCCCGTATTTATTACTTCACGATAAAATTATCTCACCTACCGCTCCGTCCGCTATTGAAACCGTGTTTGGTTACATTCTTATGGGTGAGGTACCCGCTAGTTTATTTAATAAAAATTATAGTCCCGCTGAAGTAAATACCGCTTCATATTTTTCTACCGCGCTAAATATAGATAATTCTCATTGTTTTCTGTCCTTAGACGAATCTTTACATAGATTTTGGAACATCGAAGAAATACCTTCAAAACCTTTTATGAGCCCTGCTGAACTGGAGTGTGAACAGCTGTACGCTTCTACTGTGTCACGTGACTCCAGTGGTAGGTATTGTATCGCGTTACCATTCTGTAAAAATCCAGATTCACTTGGAAATTCTTATGCTGTCGCTTATCGACGTCTAATTAATTTGGAAAAAACTAAGCTTCGCGACCCTGTTTTGCGCGCTAGTTATAATGAAATTATCCAAGAGTATATCGATCAAAATTATTTAACTGAAACTACACCTAGTTCTGTTGATCAGACTATAGGTTATTACATACCGCATCACCCTGTCATTAGGAATGATAAACAAACCACTAAAGTTCGCATCGTTCTTGACGCAAGCGCTAAGTCTCATAATGGCGTGTCATTGAATGACTTGTTACATACGGGGCGGAATTTACAGGCTGATATATTTTTATTACTTTTAAATTTCCGCTTGTTCCCTATTGCAGTTACAGCTGATATAAAACAGATGTATCTTCGAATTGCTGTTGTTGATGAGCATCGAAAATACCAAAAAATATTGTTTCGTTTTAATACCGCTGAACCTATTCGCGAATTTCAATTTAATCGAGTTGCGTTTGGTCTCAAGCCCAGTCCCTTTCTAGCCATGCGCACTGTGCGCCAGCTATCAGCGGATGAAAAACACCGCTTCCCGCGCGCATCCCTTGTTGCTTCTCATGAGCTACATATGGATGACTTGGCTAATTCGACCCCGTCTCTGGAGGAAGCCAAGATTCTTTCCGCTGAACTTATCGCCTTATTTAAGGCTGGG
Organism: Conistra vaccinii; assembly: GCA_948150665.1. Taxonomy (NCBI): domain Eukaryota; kingdom Metazoa; phylum Arthropoda; class Insecta; order Lepidoptera; family Noctuidae; genus Conistra; species Conistra vaccinii. The sequence goes on from OX411324.1 coordinate 6,080,123, forward strand.
GGCTTTGACCTTACTAAGTGGGCAAGTAATTCCTTGGAACTACTAGAGGCCATCCCACATTCCAACCGCTCTTCTATTAATTTTTCTGATGGGGATAATTTAAAGATTCTTGGACTCAAATGGATTCCTTCTGAGGACTGTTTCACCTTTACTACATCTAATTTGGATAATAGTTGTACTAAACGCTCTATACTTTCCACTATAGCCCGTCTATGGGATGTTCTCGGTCTTGTGGCTCCTGTAGTTTTATTCGCAAAATTACTCATAAAGGAATTATGGAAATTAAATACAGATTGGGATGAAACTCCACCCGATTCTATTGTACTTCTCTTTCAAAAATTTAAAGAGCAATTACCTTTACTTTCTTCTTTAAAATTACCTCGCCATGTAGCCGTTACTATGGGTTGCGAGACAAATATAGTGGGGTTTGCTGATGCTAGCTTGAATGCATATGGCTGCGTCATATACTTACATGTCACTGATGCAAATGGTAACACACACGTAAATTTGGTGTGTGCTAAATCCAAAGTTGCACCTGTTAAGGTCATATCTCTAGCTCGTTTAGAGCTCTGTGCCGCTGTTCTTTTGTCTAAATTAATTAAATTAGTTTATGACACTTACCGCTCTCGTACCGCTATTAATAATATATTTGCCTTTTCCGATTCTACAATTACGCTTTCATGGATTCACTCTTCACCGCATAAATGGAATATTTTTGTTAGTAACCGCGTCGCTAAATGTCAAGAAAATCTTGATCCTAAGCATTTTTATCATATTAACGGAAAGGAGAATCCTAGTGACTGTCTGTCTCGAGGTCTTCTACCTGAACAGTTACTAACCCACGATTTATGGTGGCATGGCCCTGAGTGGCTCCTACGCCCAACTGCTGAGTGGCCTATCACTCCTTTTGTTTCTTCATACAACGAACAATTGCCTGAATTTAATAATAAAACTCTAACATTGGTATCTACCGTATCAGAACTCAATTTAATATATAATCTGTCACAAAAATTTACATCATTAAATAAAATATTGCGCATAATTGTATACATTCTAAGATTTCTACGTATTATTCCTTACGATAAGTCACACAAAACAATTACTGTCCGTGAATTAGCTACTGCTGAAATTTATTTAATTCATTGTATTCAACAATTTCATTTTAAAGATGTTTATGACGAAATTAAAAGTAAAAAACTTCGCTCACAATTTAAAAAACTCGATCTCTTCATAGACGAGCATAATATAATTAGAATCGGTGGCAGATTGTCAAATGCGAACCTTCCGTATGAAGCTCGGCATCCCGCTCTTTTACCTAAACATGATAATTTTACACATGTTCTAATTAACTATTATCACCGCATTTATTGCCATGCCGGTGTAATCCTTCTTAGTTCTCTGTTACGCCAAAAATATTGGATCCTCTCTTCTAGAGGTGTTATAAGACAAAGATTACATGCTTGTAACTTTTGTTTTAAAGTTTCTCCTTCTCACCCCAGCCCAAAGATGGCTGATTTACCCGCTTGTCGCGTACAGGAGACTAAAGCTTTCGTTCATACAGGTGTGGACTATGCTGGTCCCATCAAGGTAACGTTATGTAGACGCCGAGGTCAGAGAAGTCAGAAGGCTTACATATGCTTATTCATTTGTTTCGTTACCAAGGCAGTTCATATTGAATTGGTTACCGACGTGTCATCGGACACTTTTATTTCCGCTTTTAAAAGATTCATTTCCCGCAGAGGACCCGTCTCTTATTTATATTCCGATAACGGAACAAATTTCATTGGAGCCAAGGCTCAACTACAAGAACTACTTGTTAACCGCTACCGCATAGAGTGGAAAATGATTCCACCCCGCGCTCCCCACTGAGGAGGGTTGTGGGAATCAAATATTAAATCTACTAAAACGCATTTATACCGTGTCATCGGCTCACAACTTCTTACCTATGAGGAGCTTTCGACTGTTCTCACTGAAATTGAGGCAGTTCTAAATTCTAGACCGCTCTGTGTCCTGAATGAGGATCCGTACCCAGAACCGCTTACTCCCGCTCATTTTATAATGGCTTCTCCTTTGACTACGTTGCCTGTCGTGAATGTTCCCGAAACGACGAAGTCTCTGACTTGCCGCAAAAAATTGCTTGACCAGATGGTTTGTAGTTTCTGGAGGAGGTGGCGTATAGAATATTTACATAATCTTCAAGTTAGACAAAAATGGTTGAATGCCGCAGACAATATTAAGATTGGTACAGTGGTTCTCATACATCAGGATGATGTCCCGCCTTTGCGTTGGCCATTGGGCGTAATCACCGAAGTTTTTCCCGGCAAGGATGGGACAATCCGCGTTGCTATGGTGAAGACATGCAGTGGCTCTTTCAAGAGACCCGTTGTCAAATTATGTCCTTTACCTTCTCAATAACATCACCGCGTAATCAAACCCAAATTTACCTATAGTTATGCTTAAATTAATTTATTTTATTTAGTCCGCTTTATACAATTTCTTTCCTTTGAGAATATTACATATCCTCAAAGCCGGGCAGGATGCTCGCGCAAGCTTTAGTAATAAGTTTCATTACAAGATTTCCGACCGCAGTTTTGAGCTATGTTTCTTTCCCTCCCAATTCCCATATAACAGAACGAGAGGGACACACATCGCACGCGTCGAATCACAGGCTTCCGCCGCAGCGAAAGCCAATCGCAACACATCCACTGAGATTTGAGAGAAATTCTCAAATCTCGAAAACAGTTGAAAAAAGTACTCGCCCGCATCGCGCCGCTCCGCAAAAATAATCCGCTAATATAAATATCAAAACACTCTAAACGCTATAATTGTAAATGTTGGCCGACATAAATGTGACATTTAAAAACTAAAAGTGAAGATCATAGTGTGAGAAAAGAAAAATCAGTGAACACGTGGGATGTCTGAAAAGGCTGTCCTTGTGCCATCGTGTTTCGTTCGTCCAGAAGATTCCAAGTAAGTCCAGTCCATCCACACCTCATAAACCTCATATCCTTTTTTTGCTCAATTCTGTGTGTCGTCCAATATTCCACCCACGTAAATTATATTCCCGCATATGGTCCTTCGAACGCCGCTTCAACTTATTCACCAGCATATTTTAATCGAAATTGAATGCCCAATTTAAATAACCTATTTAATTGGATAAGGATTAATAAGATACCGGTCAAAATAGCTTCGGAAATAACAATGAAAATTTTATACAATTTTGAAAGATAAAAATGGTTATTGTGGGTCACCCTTAGAAGATAGACATATGCCATCGCGGACTTTTTTGTTGCAATTTTTAAGATATACAATACTCTAGAACATAAATTTGATTTATCTCTCACGGCTTACGCAGCGCACGCCAGTAAAGCTCCCAGTCGGCATGATTTTTTCCGACATCTTCAACAATAATCGTCATATTTCAGCCAATTTACACAAAACCTTAATGAATTATACACTAAAACCTTCCACATGAATCACTCCGTCCAATGGTGAAAACCGTTTGAAAATCCGTTCGGCAGTTTTTGAGTTTATCGCGTTCAGACAGACAGACAGACGCGGCGGGCGACTTTGTTTTATAATATGTAAGGATTATTAGTATAGATAAGTACCTATAGATTTATACATCATTCATAACTTTGACTTTGACTTCGACTACGACTGACGAATGACTTCATAACTTCATCGCCACCATGCCAACATTATCTACATCGTCATCGTCATCAACATCATCATTTAATTTGTAAAACTTTTCTCAAATACATAATAAAAACTCTTTGCGTCGGGTTGACGACGAAAAATTAAAAAAAAACAGAAAAGTAAAAAGCCCTAGTCAAAAAAAGTGACACTTTCCGCACAAATTGACTGCTTGGAAAACGCCCTTTTCGAGCAAATGCATTGTAAATTTTTTTTCGATCGTAGAGCACTCTCTAATGCTTCGCATTATGAATTTATGAGTCGTGCAATAGAAAATACGTTAGCGCGCACAAGTGCTGAGAGCTACTGATAAAATTAAGCTCAAAATTGTCCCATTTTTATACAACTACCCTCTCTAATGTTCGCTATTCTCTAATTAGGTAAGTACCTCAGTAAGTACCTATATTACAGACAATATAATTTTATTGTGACGGGCCCGATTTCGCCCCGCTAGAGGTGATTAACAAATGAGTTTTTTAGTTCTAGGAACGCAATTTTGTAAAAAAAGAAGTATTTAATCAATAGGTATAGTTTCTATTATTCTCATCATAAAAGTCATATGCAGGCTAAGGCTATAAACTAACGATAATACAAGTAAATCGATCAGCAACTTCATTCAAAGATTTGAAAAAACACTATCAAAATTTCAAAAATTTGCTACACGCAAAGCGGCACCAAAAGGTGCATGCATGAATTGGATGTCATCTTGATCGCCGTGTATGGTACAATACCTCGTGTGAGCACTAGCCCTTTAGTTCCGTTCAATTTCAAATAAATGTACTCTCCCATCCCATACAAAAGAATAAAATAGTATATTATGCAACTAATGAATAAAGGACGGATTTAAAGCGAGGGCCATAGATGAATCACGATCAAGTGAAGGATTCTAACGACTGAATCACGACCGTAGGGAGTGATTCATGATGATTATTAGTACTCTTTCTATTTGTAGAAGCCGAAAGTGACCAAGAACCAAGTAGCACAGTGGACAATTCGGCAGCCACAGTGTGGAGTGGGTGTATTAACATGGTAGACGTGGCGCGGTTTTATGTTGCTGCATATGAGGTGCGTTGCTCTTTATATTTTACTTCACAGAACAATGTCTCATAATTTATGTTATTCTATCATTTTACTCTCACTCAAAATTTCAGGTATCAGGCAGCTCTGCGGACTTGGAAGAGGATCTAAGCACAGAACTAGATATTGTTGGAAGAATAAATCCTGACACTGTATGGGACTATATTGCAAAAATGAAAAAAACTAGTCATAAAGACATTGCTATTCTCAAACTTCAAACGGCGAATGATGAAGAAAAAATGCAATACATTGCCTTATATGGCTATCTAAGTAGTCGCAATAGGTTAGTATTGTATAGATATAAAATTGATTATGTTTTATTGTTTTATCCTTACATATTATAAAACAAAGTCGCCCGCCGCGTCTGTCTGTCTGTCTGTCTGTCTGAACGCGATAAACTCAAAAACTGCCGAACGGATTTTCAAACGGTTTTCACCATTGGACGGAGTGATTCATGCGGAAGGTTTTAGTGTATAATTCATTAAGGTTTTGTGTAAATTGGCTGAAATATGACGATTATTCGGATTATTGTTGAAGATGTCGGAAAAAATCATGCCGACTTGGAGCTTTACTGGCGTGCGCTGCGTAAGCCGTGAGAGATAAATCAAATTTATGTTCTAGAGTATTGTATTATATCTTAAAAATTGCAACAAAAAAGTCCGCGATGGCATAGGTCTATCTTCTAAGGGTGACCCACAATAACCATTTTTATCTTTCAAAATTGTATAAAATTTTCATTGTTATTTCCGAAGCTATTTTGACCGGTATCTTATTAATCCTTATCCAATTAAATAGGTTATTTAAATTGGGCATTCAATTTCGATTAAAATATGCCTTTACATCACATCATTTAAATGAATAGTTTAAGAGATATCACAGTTTCAAAATTACGCGTAACAAAATAATTATGGTTGACAACGCGGGCGCTGTAGCCTACCACTGCGTCCGCTGAAAGTTAGTCAATGATCTTTTCCTTGGCTATTAGGTATGTATTCCCGGTAGAACGTTCCCGTGGGATATTTTGCGACATCCACGCGGGAGAAGCCGCGGGTAAAAGCTAGTATCTATATATCCTTATCCTTACATATTATAAAACAAAGTCGCCCGCCGCGTCTGTCTGTCTGTCTGAACGCGATAAACTCAAAAACTGCCGAACGGATTTTCAAACGGTTTTCACCATTGGACGGAGTGATTCATGCGGAAGGTTTTAGTGTATAATTCATTAAGGTTTTGTGTAAATTGGCTGAAATATGACGATTATTGTTGAAGATGTCGGAAAAAGCATGCCGACTGGGAGCTTTACTGTCGTGCGCTGCGTAAGCCGTGAGAGATAAATCAAATTTATGTTCTAGAGAATTCTATATCTTAAAAATTGCAACAAAAAAGTCCGCGATGGCATATGTCTATCTTCTAAGGGTGCCCCACAATAACCATTTTTATCTTTCAAAATTGTATAAAATTTTCATTGTTATTTCCGAAGCTATTTTGACCGGTATCTTATTAATCCTTATCCAATTAAATAGGTTATTTAAATTGGGCATTCAATTTCGATTAAAATATGCCTTTACATCACATCATTTAAATTAATAGTTTAAGAGATATCACAGTTTCAAAATTACGCGTAACAAAATAATTATGGTTGACAACGCGGGCGCTGTAGCCTACCACTGCGTCCGCTGAAAGTTAGTCAATGATCTTTTCCTTGGCTATTAGGTATGTATTCCCGGTAGAACGTTCCCGTGGGATATTTTGCGACATCCACGCGGGCGAAGCCGCGGGTAAAAGCTAGTAATATTATAAAGCTGAAGAGTTTGTTTGTTTGTTTGTTTACTTGAACGCGCTAATCTCAGGAACTTCTGGTCCGATTTGAAAAATTATTTCAGTGTTAGTTAGTCCATTTATCGTGGAAGGCTATAGGCTATATATCATCACGCTAAGACCAATAGGAGCGGAGCACCAATGAACAATGTTTCAAAATCGGGGTTTTTGTTTTCATTTTGAGAGCTTCCGCTGCGTGCGCTGCGTAAACGGTGAAAGTTTCGCAAAAATTATGTATGACAGAATTGTTCCCCTTTAAAAGTTCTCAAAAAAAGTCCGCGATAGCATATGTCTATCTTTTAAAGTTGGCTCACTATAACCGTTTTTATGCTAACCAAATTTGTTCTAAAATAATGCATTATTTGCGAAGGTGTTTTTATAAACATGACATTAATCCTTGTCCAAATAAATACGTTATTCATGACAAGTATTTAATTTAAAACAAAATTGCTTGGAGATATCGCAGTTTTAAAATAACATCGCAGCAAAATAATGATCAAGTACTACGCGCGCATTTATGATGGCAATAGGTGGCCCAGTGGTATCGGCCCCGACTTACGAGTTGTAGGTCGTGGGTTCGAACCCCAGTAGGCGCTTTACTTTGTGTAAATAATTTCATCACCACTGCTCTCAAAACGGTGAAGGAAAACATCGTGATGAAACATGCATGTCTTAGAACCAAAAATTCGAAGACATGCGACATCTGCCAACCCGCACTGGGCCCGCGTGGTGGATTACGCCCACTCCCTCTCATAGAGAGGGCCTGTGTCCCAGCAGTGGTAACAGTAGGTAAAAGGCTGATTATGTATGTTATGTAAGGCAGTCATGAGGAGGAAGGGCGATGGCCCCAGTTAGCTCTGCGAAATACCATGCCGCGCGGCTCAGACGCGAGGTTAATTCAGTCGCGGGTTAAAGTTAGCGTTAGCCCAAAGTAACTATTCCACGCGGACGAAGTCGCGGGCAGAAGCTAGTTAGAAATAAAAATCTCCCGTTCCTTATCTTCCTACCTACATTTTATTTTCCTTTCAATATTATATACGTTACCCTACCTGGTAGTGAAATTTTATGTGGAATTTTCATATTCTAGGTTAGGCGTAGTAAAGGCGTCGAATATGATGACCGTGAAAGATTTTTATATAGTACCACTACCGGCGAACACTACGTTACCGGCGGTTCTCCTGCCTCTCGACGGTCCAGGCATCGGAGAAATCAAAACACATCTCCTGATTGCAATCGTTATTCGGCAAAGAAAGAAGCGTTTGCCCACCAACATTCCTACTGATGTTGTTCCCGCTAAGGTCAGTTCGCCGACGGAGGAAGATTTGTAAATACAAATTAATAAAATAATATACAGAGTGCATTTATTATTTACCAACATATTTGGTCGTAGTGATAAATGTTTGTAAATAAATAAAAATGACTGAAAACAACGTCTGTAAATAAATGTACTGAGCATACCCACTTCAATGTTTAATAAATGAATTTAAAAAAAAAAATGTTTCGATGTAAAACGTTTGTTATTGATTGTAAACGACGTAACCTTCCGTTTATATCCAACCCAAGTACTTACATTATTGATGTTACGTTATATTAGGCACGCGAGTCCCGCAAGCGTTCATACACGCCGCCAGCGTCGCCACGAAGACGACCACCGCTCCCGCTGCCAGCATACTCTTCATCGACTCTCTCTATAACTGTCAAGGACAAAATTGCTGCTTCTCTAGGTATTATACATTACCCCTGCTATGGTTATTGCACTTATTTAATTACAAAGGAACTTTTTAGATGCGAAGTCTACTATATTTATGGTGTTTTGCATTATAAAAAAAAAATGTAAATTATGTATGTCGTGACGTGATGGCCCTGTGGTTAAGGCCTCTTATGCACGAGGTTGTGGGTTCAAATCAGGGCAAGTTCCAATGTGACTTTCAATTCTTTTGTACTAATTAATATCGTGAGGAAACCTGGACTTATAAACTTATATTAATAAGTCTGAAATAGTCGACCCGCCTTGAGCAAGCGTGTGTTGATCAATGTATGAGAAGATAAGTGTTAGAATCCTGAGCGACGCGAGTGATTCATGGCCCTCGATATAAATCCGTTTTATTCAAGTTGCATACTATACTTTATACCATGACTACGAGAAAAAGAAAGATTTAAGCGAAAATAGACATTTAAAAGGTTAACACGTTCAGTGTCGGGAGCCCTCCTGCAGGGTTCACCTACTTGGATATGGGATGTCGGGAGCCCTCGCGGAGGGCTCATTTTAAATGTACACATTCAGGGTCGGGAGCCCTCCTGGAGGGTTCACCTACTTGGATATGGGATGTCGGGAGCCCTCGCGGAGGGCTCATTTTAAATATAGACATTCAGTGTCAGGAGCCCTCGCGGAGGGCTCATTTTAAATGCAGACATTCAGTGTCGGGAGCCCTCCTGGAGCCACCTGGAGGGTTCACCTACTGGGATATGGAAAGTCACAAATACGAATTTCAAAATACCGATTATCAGAATTCCGAATGATTCAAAATCCCTACTATAACAACTCCGATTTATCATTAATCCTATTTTTATAATTCCAAAATTTCAATATTCCTAACGTTTATAATTACTATTCTCAAAATACCGAGTTTCAATAGATCGAATAACAAAAAGTCCGAATTAATGATAATTCGAAACATCAAAAATACGAATTCCGATTATTAAAGTAGGTAGTAGTAGATTAATTAGAATTCCGAAATAAAAAGGCCTTGTAAAACTGAAAAGCAAGACAACAAAACACACTGGTCACAGTTCCAACCTAACCCATATGATTAACCAACAATAAAGGGGATCTGGTTAATGATTTAACCTAACCTAACCGAAATGATTCACCAACAATAGAGCTGTACAACAATAGTGCTCGGCGGCCGCTACCACGGCACGCTCCCTACGGTCGCTAGCCTTCGTGCGCTGATTTAACCTAACCTAACCCAAATGATCCACCAATAATAGAGGGGATCTGGCGCTCGGTCGGAACAACGAAATTCGGAATAAAATATTTCGGAGTATTTGGGTGTTCCCGAGCGAAACGTCATACACTGGATTTTCAACTCTCGCTATTGAGCCGAGCATTGAGAATCCAACTTAGAACTCTCGGCGCTAAGCGGAGCGTCGAAAATCCAATACGCGAAAAAAAATCGGCGCGATAAAGACACGTCCGTGCGAATGTTGCCTTAGAGCAGCCGAAGCTCTCACCGCGGAACGGCGATTCCGTTACGAGTCGTCGCGGACACGCGGCGATGCCGTTACGAGTCGCGACGATACGGTGGCGGAATAGCTGGCGTTTGCACTGGCGAAACATAACGACAAAACATGTTGAAATCTCTAGTTACTGTCAAACATTGTATGGAAAATTGTCAGAAAATAGAGATTCCAACATGTTTTGTTGTGAATGTTTTACCAGTGCAAACGCACAGTATCTAATCCTCACTCGTGGAGATTACCTGACGTAGATCTAAGCGCGGATGGGTTGCGATTCTCTCGCTCATGGAGGCGGTCCCTAAAGCTTCTGTGCATTAGTCGACAAAGTACCGAACTCCTATTCCTATTTCCGAAAATCGAATCGGCCCACGGCGCGGGCGGGGTGCTAACACTATCGAGCTTGCTTCGCTCGCTCTTGCATCCTACTCTATCATAATTGTAGGGTAGTGGCACCAATAGATGAACGACCCCCAATAGATGAACGACCGACCGAAAAATTAAAAAATATAAAAAACCCCGCTAGATACAAGTCTGCAATATTTTTTTCAAGCTATGGTAACATATTTTCTACCCGATAACATAACAACTTTGGCAGTGACAACTCATTTGCGCTCGCAGTCTGCCATTGTGTGAGCGCTTTCCGCCGAAAATCAGTTTTATATGGAAACCTACTTAAGGAAAGTGCCCTCCTAATTTAAGAATTTTGTCAGCTAGAAAGAATTAATGATTGATTTCAGTGGATTTGGTTAGAATAAAATCTTGTTATATCTGGCTTTGAGTATATTGATAGTTTTAAACATTATTTACCGTATTTTTAGAGAAATTTACTGTTCAAGTAATGGATTCAATTTTGTTTGCTTGATCCATTAGATGAACGGCGTTCAGGTAATGGTGTAAAGGCATATTTTTACAGCTATCATTACTTATAAACTCACGCTTATAGACCAAAACAAATCAACTCAAATGAATTTTAATAATTAATGTATGAACTTAGTTACCAAAAGTTGAACACATTATTTTAGTGTTTTTGATTATTTTTAAGGCTTTATTTTAGTATGAAATCTTGTACTGTTCATCTTTAGGACTCATGCCCAAAATTTGAACTAAGGAATATGTTCATATTTTATTCGTTCAGATTTTGGGTTTCGTGCCATAAGCTGAACGCTGAAGTGATTTTATTCGTTCATTTTGTGGTTCTTTACCTAATCCAAAAATTGAACGAATTGAATTGTTGTTAATCGTCTTTAGATGATGCACTCAAATACCTTCAGCTAAATAGACAGACTGTATTCCTTAACACAGTCCGTATTCCGTATTGTTGTGGTGAAGGTCACTTTTCAAGACCATGCAGCGAGTGGCAAAGACCTGTCTATTGGGCAGAGCCAGTTTGCGAAACAGGAGACCGAAGATGGCAGAATTGTATCCGTCAACCTGAACTACTTAGAGAGGTCGAGAGGTTCTATACACGTCAACCAGTTACCCTGTCACGAATCTGGCAAACCACCCAAGAGCTAGATTTACCCGACAGTATACCGAAGACACACCGGACGTCAGCTAGTACGAGATTAGGATGTCTCTGAAGCAGCTTAAGAACAACAAGGCGCCAGGTGATGGCGGAATTACGGCCAAACTCCTGAAGGCCGATGGAAAACCCATTCTTAAGGCCCTCCAGAAGTTGTTGACTACAAGCTGCTTTCAAGAGTCATCACGAATCGTCTCGCGCGCTGGTTTGACGACTTCCAGCCTCCCAGATTCCCCAAAAGCTTTAGCACCGTAGACCGAAGAGTATAAACTGCCTCTCTGCTTAGCGTTTGTGAACTACGAGTGCGTGTTGCCAGTGATGACCTAATAAGGTACTGAAACGTAGTCGCTCACAATGGGTCTCATAAGCAAGCTGAAAGTCACCCAAAGGGCAATGGAGAGGGCTATGTTTGGAGTTTCTTTACGTGATCGAATCAGAAATGAAAAGATCAGTAGGAGAACCAAGGTAACCGACATACCCCGAAGAATTACCAAACTTAAGCAGCATTGCTCGCTGAATGGTGCCGCAAGGTTCTGGATTTGCGACCGCGTACTGGAAGACATAGCGTTGGAAGCCCGCCCCCACAAGGTGGACCGATGTCGGTAATATTAAAATGCTAGTTCAAGTAAAGGGTCCAAAATGTTCATAATTAGGGCTCAGTGTTCAACTATAGGGGTAAATCCCATTTTTTTGTACAAAAAGCAACTTATAAAAATAAATTGTAGATCTAGACGGATCCTTTTTTAATCAGTCACATCCTGAATTCCTGAGGATTATGGCCTAATAAAAATAAATAAAAAATGCATGAATGTCATGAAATAACTGAGTTACAGCTATTTAAAGTTGTCAAAAAAGCTTAATCGTTCATTTATTGGTGCCACTACCCTAGGTAGGTAAGCTTCTTTAGTAGTCTTAAGTTAGGGGCGGGACAAAAAGAGAAGACGTAAGACGAGGACGCGTTGCAGGCGCGGCGCCACTTCGAGAAATTTTCATACAAAATGTATAGAAGCGTCGCGACACAAAATCAACAGAAAAGACAGGGCGCGGACGAGACGCGGTCACGAAGCTTCGACGACTTCGACACGGTAGACTTCGACGACCTCGTGACCTCGTCTTAAGTCTTTTCTGTGTGTCCCGCCCCTTAGTCCTCTTTCCCTGTATGAATGGACAAAATAAAACCTATCCCATTCGAGGCGAGATGGAAAAATCTCTTTTCAGCCTCAGACCAATAAAATTTTATTGGTCTGAGTTTTCAGCATAAGTCTACAAAGTTACCTACTGCTTTTATGAATGGACAAACGATAACCTAACCGAGGTGAACTGCAAAATTGATCGAAGTCGCTTCGTGGAGCTGAAGATGCATGCCCCTGAAAACAAACCTGCCAGCGCCCATGGCTGCCATTGGTGCCAACCCTATCTATACATCTTAATGTATATAAATCTCGTGTCACAATGTTTGTCCTCAATGGACTCCTAAACCACTTAACCGATTATAATAAAATTCGCACACCATGTGCAGTTCGATCCAACTTGAGAGATAGGATAGTTTAAATCTCAATTTATAGCCGCAATTTTAATTTATTGCTAATTAGGGCTACCCATGCGAAGCTGGGACGGGCAGCTAGTATTATAATATAATTGTAGTCTGTACTGCCAACCTGCTTATGTGTGTTATCTATTAGTGCTGCTAACTTACTTACTAAAAACAGAAGCTACCTTATGTACATACAATATTTATTATTCATTCCTTTATCGATTGCCAGGCGGTCAGAGTCGGCCCCCTGGGTCATGTATAAGCTCATGATGATTCCGGAGATTGGGGACCTGGCGGGCGCCCGCCCAGCTGCGTATTTACGTTTCCGTGTGCAATAGGAGGCAGCGCTGCCTTGAAACACGCACGGATTTGTTACGATCTCTTCCAAATGCGTGTTCAATTTAAGGCACGCGTCCTCCAATCGCGCACGGGTTTGCACCGCAAAATGTTCTTCCAAACACGTGTACAACGCCAGGCATGGAACTAAGTCCTTCAATCGCTCACGGGTTTGCAAGGATCATGCGCCTTGAATACGTGGTTTTTTCGTGGACTGTTTGATGAACGTGTAAGAAAACTCAAACAAAGTCTTAGATTTTTTATTAGGACAAATATAAATCTATGAGTTGGGTACTAACTATTGTAAGATAATTTATGGTACATACCTACCTGTCGGGGTTGCGGGAAGTCCTAAGGCGGTGTCCTGCGTGAGGCGGTGTCCTGCGTGAGCGACGGATACGACGCGACGCGACGTATTTGTACGTATTTGTTTCGATTGCGACCACACGCGACACCACGAACTATTGCGTCGTGTCGTGTCGCGTCGTATTCGTCGCTCACGCAGGACACCGCGTAAGCCTAGCGCCACACCTGCCGAACGTTCCGCGGCGGAACGCTCCGTCGCGTCAAATTTCTATGGACGTAACGTTTGGCTGATGTGTCATAACTTGAAAAACATTAGGAGCGTAGTCAACCGAACGTTCCGTCGCGGAACGTTCGGCAGGTGTGGCCCGACCCTAAGGGGAAACCGTGGCCCCTAGCACAGGCAAGGGAAGGAACACGGGTGGGTTTTAGTCAGTAAGAGTCTGACACGCCCTTCCGCTCCGCCCAGAGCGGGAGAAATCATTTGATGATTTCCCACCAATGATATCTATATCTATATCTATACATATAATAAAATTGTAGAAAAGTGGTGTCTGTACAATGGAAATATATGAAAAAAAAATAGCAGGGGTTGTTATTATATCGATGCTGAACCCGAGATTGTAATTAAATTTTTTTTTGTCTGTTTGTCTGTTTGTCGGTTTGTCTGTTTGTCTGTTTGTCTGTGTGTTTGTGCACGCTAATATCAGAAACGGCTTATTCGATTTAGATGCGGTTCACTAATATATTGTAGTAAGCTTCACTTAACATTTAGTGTTTATTTCATGTCAATCGGTTCATAAATAAAAAAGTTATGTCAATTTAAAGAATCACATCGAACATTTGTTATAGGTTAGGCATTTCTTTCCTTAATTTTCGGTATACTTATCTTAATTTTTATTTAGGGTTTGTATATAAATATTATAAGTATTTGGTATAGGTAAGGCATTTCTTTTCTTGATTTTCTTTATTAAGTATAAGTTTATTAGCTCAGGTTAGTAATTAATTTTTCTAGCAATTCTTTTGTTTTATAAAGTTAGTACGTTTGGTTTACACGTCTTAACACTTATTACTTAAACTGTGACAATTTTAGACTGTATAATAATCTGTAAGTATTTATATAGTACGTGTTTACTAAATAACTGTGTGTTAAGTAGTAAGTACTATTTTATTGTAAGAATGCCTCGAAGAAGATCCAACCTCTCCCAATGTAGCAGAAATGCTAAAAGGATGAGATTAGTTCGATCACAGGAATCTGAGGAAGGTCGTGAGGCAGGGCTCTCTGCAACTCGGGAACATCAGGCTAGGTTTCGTGCTGCAGAAACTTGGACTCAGCGGGAATCTCGACTGAGTTCAAATCGTTCTCGAATGGTCGAGGTCGCGAAAAATTTTTTTCATACTAATGGGGTCAAGTCATGAAAAAGGTTGAAAAACACTGCCCTACATTAATCCTACTAATATTATAAATGCGAAAGTTTGTGAGGATGGATGGATGGATGGATGGATGGATGGATGGATGTTTGTTACTCTTTCACACAAAAACTACTGAACGGATTTTGATGAAACTTTACAATAATGTAGCTTATACATTAGAATAACACATAGGCTACAATTTATAAAGATTTTATGTGATTTGGCCATAATATAACGATAAGTATCAAGTAAGTCGGAACAATTCCTGCCCTCTGAGATCTATCTTTGCGTGCGCTGCCTTTTTTTTTTTTGGGCGGTTAATCATCCAATGACTTCTCCCGCTCTGGGCGGAGCGGAAGGGCGTGTCAGACTCTTACTGACTAAAACCCACACGTGTTCCTTCGATCCTTGATATCTCTTTGAGGCGCGCGTGGAACACGATGCGCCGTCGACCTGGGCCTGGTCCTTATCGGACGGCGAGCTGCCCGTTGCTCTCCATCCGCAGGCCCGCGCCTACGGTGGCCGGAAATCGGCTATCAATTCCCGACGCCCGGGACGTCTCCTACGGCGGCGGCGGCTAGGGCTGGTAGGGCGCGGCCTTTGCCACTCCCTCGCACGCTCCACCTTCTCCTTCGCGAGCATTACTGCTTTGCAGAAGGAGGTGACGGCTTGCCATGCCCTCTCGCTCCGCACCATGGCCTGAACCAGAGCCGTACGCGAGAGGTCACCGCCGCCGATCGCCTCCACGAGGACACGGCGGTGGTACACCCTTTTTTTTTTTTTTTTTTTTTTTGGGTGGGAAATCATCCGATGACTTCTCCCGCTCTGGGCGGAGCGGAAGGGCGTGTCAGACTTTTACTGACTAAAACCCACCCGTGTTCCTTCCCTTGCCATGCCAGGGGCCACGGTTTCCCCTTGGGACTACCCGCAACCCCGGCAGGGCGGTGGTACACCCAAGCCGGGCAGACCTCCACCGTATGCTGCGTGCGCTGCCTAAACCGTTAGAGTTACATGAAGAAAATGTATTGTGGGATTGTTTGTCTTAAAGAGTTCTAAATAAAAGCCTTTATAACCAAAATAGTGAGCAATAAATACAGTTAAATTGAATACTTTTTTTACATTGCATATTTTAGAGTATTTAGTTAATTCTTATCAAAATAAATACCTTCATCGCTTTTAGTATTTAATGTAGATAAAGTTTGTCTTTTACACTAAGTAATTTGGACAAATAGTTTAAAAGTTAGAACGATAAGAATGACCTGCGATATTGAGTCGACGGCGCACAGAACGAGGGTGGAGGGGCGGGCCAGCCAGGGGATGACGCGCCAGAGCGCCAAGTAGAAGCTATTGCGTAGTAATTATGTTCGAGAAATAACGTAAATAACGCAATTAATTGTTAAACTGTCAAAATGAAACCCATTGCTATTGTAAGTGCTACGCAATTACCCCGCTGATTTAGGACATGTTACACGTTCCTGTGGGATAATTTCCGACATCCACGCGGGCGAAGCCGCGGGCAGAAGCTAGTTATAAGTAAAACGTCTTTTTACTTAGACTATCATTGTTTCCCACCCAAAAAAAAATGGGTACCTACATTCCGAATTGCGCTGTAATCGATTTGAGCGTGCTTACACTATGTAGTTCCGAATTAGTGTGAGCACGATAACGATATCCAGTGAATTGAATAGATGATGTCATGACATGCGCCGTATTGCGCTATCACCGACCGTACCCTAATACCACCGTGAGCGCTGTCAAAAATCAGTTGTGCTGTTTTGTTTTGAGTCAATGATCGGACTATACACTGTGAAAGGACATGACCAGTTTTAGCCTTCGAATTCGGGAACATGCGCAGCATTACAACTTTTACACTAAGATTTAAAAATAAAGATCTAATTTATCATGGTTATATTATTCCGACTAAAGCCCAGATTAAATTATCTGAAAAATCAGTATATTAATTGCTTCCGTTTCTCTCTTTTATGCACTTCCTGATTTTGACGTTCCATTGTATCTATATTCACCCGGTAACCAAAATAAGCTACACATAATATGGAAAAAAATAAACTAAAAACCAAGCTATTTTCGATCAAGTGAATTTTAATGACATGGAATACATGTTTTGTTTATAATTACTTATTTATTGATACGCCTACGGGTTATGTTAGGTTTTATTGACACGTGTGAAGTTCGAACACCATATTTTTTTTAATAATCACTGCGTTTATAGGAGTGTTACTTCGTTGACAATGCATCTGACATTAGCAGACACCTGTGTAGGGAGGGACCAAAGGGGTAGTAGTTTTTTTCATAAAATTGATAATTCAATCGATTCGAGTCAAAGCATGAAAAATCGATTCACATAAAATGGATTTTGAATTGATATTTTCTTTGACCGTTTTGAACTACTTATATTTAATTTTGATGAATAATAACAGAACACCTTCATTTCGCCAGTCCCGTGTAATGCGGGGCGAGCGTTTTACCATTAACCGGATACAAATCCGGACTCCGGGCTGCTATTGAGAAATTCCAGATGGAAAAACCCAATAACACTTTGCCCGACCCGGGAATCGCACCCAGGACCTCATGCTCAGCTGTAGCGCTTGCCACCACTAGACCAACGAGGCAGTCAAATGTTTTCGAATTTTATGTGTTAGGTTCGAGAAAAAAGCAATTGACACTTTATCGATTTCAGATCGCCATTCACCATCCCTACTTGCACATTCAATCTTCTTGGCGTCACGTCAGGTATAATTATAATATATTTTACATTGATCTCAATGATATTATATCTGTACTTTTTATGGTGTACATAATAAAGAATCTTCTATCTATCTATCATTGCAGTTCGCGACCCACGTTGTGTTTACGCGTTCGTTGTGTACTGTGCGATTATTGTGTTCTATTTCTACGCCCCTAAGACGACCCACTGACCACGACCATTGCTATTCTTTACGGACTGACATCTTCAAAACCCGATTACCATTGCTATTCATAAAGGATTCATCTGTTTTGCTCTACGATTCGGATAAACGGATATTATGATGAGGTGCCTAAACTATGGCATATCTGTAAGGCGGGTTAAAAGGCATATTATGAAGATTTATCAGGGAAATGGTGTTGTTATTTTCTTGTCAAAACCCATTTTCCCTCAAGAATCTAGGACAACCGCTCGGTTAGTATTGAAGTATCCAGATCCCTAGGTGCAGGACGTCACCGCTGCTTGGACTGGGATAGCTTTACAACCTGCATCTACGCGTCCAGCGATCACGCCCGTCCGGCACAGTTCGTCTTTCCTACATATTTTATTTTATTAAAGAATATTAAAATAATTAATTCGTTCAAATAATAGTTTTATTTAAATCCTCATGCCTTCACAAATAATAATAACAATAGCCTTATTTTTATTTCCCGAGCCACGTAGAGCCTAGTTGTAGTCAATAGCTGACTGTAACTCTTAATTGGGTTGGCTCGGCCGGGGAGGTACCACACTCTTACAGAATACCAACGTAAAGTACTAACATTATGTTGCTCCGCTTCGAATAGTGAGTGAGAGAATCGGAAGCCCAGGGTTTGGGGTGGGAAAAGGGTGGCAGCGCATCGGCAGTAACCCTGGTGTTGTGGACTTCTATAGGCGGCGGTTATTGCTTATTAACATCAGGTGATCAGCATGCTAGTTTGCGCCCTTGATGGTATAAAAAAAAAACCTAGCGCCTCGATGGATGGCGTGTCGAATAGTAGAAAATCATTCTTTAACTCGATTACCACAACGCCTAGCGCCATCTCTTAACGAAAAGCAGAGCTATTTAGTGAAAACTTATCTATTTTTTCTCAGTTTCCTGATCTTTTGGAGTCGTGAAAGTTTTTTACCTGTAAACTGTAGAATACAACAATTGCAAAAATAAAACAATTTTTGCTGCACATTGATTTTTAACTCGATTACCACAACGCCTAGCGCCATCTCTTAACGAAAAGCAGAGCTATTTAGTGAAAACTTATCTTTATTTTTCTCAGTTTCCTGATCTTTTGGAGTCGTGAAAGTTTTTTACCTGTAAACTGTAGAATACAACAATTGCAAAAATAAAACAATTTTTGCTGCACATTGATTTTTACACCTAAGCAGGCGCCCATCACCCCACTGGTCATGTCCTTTGAATCACAGTTTTTCTAGAACAAACGTTGTTCAGACCATGGTCTACTACCATTCTATAGCATCCAATATGTTATTGCATATTGCTGATAACATCGTGTCCTATGAAACTATCATTTACTTATAACATTCGTGTTCTGGTATACAATTTTATTAAGACAAACTAAACTAGGCGTTTTCAAATAAGTCTTATGTAGCAGAAACGTGTTCAAACATTAACCGTAACATCTAAGTACTCATCGCGGTAATAGCAATAAATGGCAAAAAGAGTTATGACTTTATGAGGAGTCCACGTGGACTACAAGGATGTCCGGCCAATGCGGGCCGAAATGCAAATAAATCATTAGCCAATGACATGCAGACGCGCGAAGTATCGGCCCGAACATTTTTTTTGTGAATATCGCCTGCACCGCACAATTCTTTTGAAGAAAGCCGCGTGTCGTCTGCGCCGCCGCTCGGACGGTAGTCAGTCTACCGAAATCTTTCGAGCGTGTGGATGAAGTGCGTAACGTAACAGCTGATCATCAAATTCCAATTCTTATTTATCCGATGTACTTACGTCACAGTCACGCATCGCGAGGTTTTTTGTGAAAATGTGTTCCTATTCAAATGTGGAAAATTGGAGTCAATGTTGCCTTGGTGCACACGGAGCTAACCCGGTTTTGAGGTATAAGTTTTGTTTTTGGGTTGTTCCTGTAATATCCCAATGCATAAAATAATACCCAAAAGTCTCACGTTAGATACTGATAGTACCTACCGTAAGTTCGCACCTAGAACGAAATGACAAAATTAGAGGTCAGAGTGCTTACTAAATTTCGTTTATCGAGGTAGGTACCCTGTAGACAATGCTGTGTCCCGTGCGGTCATTTAACTCGTCTACTTGAAGCGGGCCGTATTTACGATTTACCTTTATTTTATAAGAACGTTATCAATGAACTGTAACACGTGGTAAGCAAATACACGTATCATTCGATTAAATGAAGAGAACTCTCATTGAATACGGTATTCTCATTAATTTGATGTACTAACAGTGTGATAGTTAATTTAATATTTGGCAACTCATTAAAATAACATTACAAATGTAATCATAACTAAAGTTACAAAGACGTTCACTCTTGCAAAAATCGGGGGCCGTGCCACCAATAGTCCAACGTGACCCGCCGTGACACCAAGTCAGCTGTGTTGGATTTACTTCGTAATGTGTAACCGCGCTGCGCGTCGCAACTACCTACTTTGAGACGCGTGACGTAACGTTAATCCCGACTTTCTTAACTTTGCCTTTTTTGTAAATAACAATGACGTTTTTTTTTTCATTGTATGGTACAGAATGGTAGTAGACCAAGGTCTGAACAACGTTTGTTCTAGCAAAACTGTGATTCAAATGTCACGGTGTATAAACGGGACCGAAACCGGTATGATCAATACGGTTATTTTTTCGGTTACAACATTTATATTTTTTACAGATATTTTTAAAGGTTACGATTCAAAACAATCAAGTATTAAAATACCGGCTAACGAAATAAAAATAATCTCGTATCTTACACGTGCCATCGGAATTAGTCAAGGGTGCGCATCGCCTGCGTGTTATAACCGGTATTAAAACGGTCACCTAAATATAGGTAAAATTGGTTCTTCTTGGTTACCCAGACATCGGTAACCTTAGCCGTCGAGTTACCAAAATTCTTCGAAACCTGTAAGTACCGTAATTTATAAATGTTTTCATTCCCTGATTTTCAGTAACGTGGCATGGCATTTTCGACTTTGTGCTTCTGGGTACAGTCGCCACCTGGATGGACATCATAGGGGCAATTCCCGTAATTTTTAAGAATACGCGCTTTCGCATGTCATTCGCAATCTGTCAAAAATACAATCAATTTACCAAAATTTTTGACAACGTTGACTGATTGTGACTAGAATGTGAACGTTTTTTAAGTACGAGAATTGGTCTTCAAGTAGGCATAACAATTAAAATTCTATTGTCTCATTAATGACAGCTGAAGGTTTTGTGGTGTGTTATAATAGAACTATCAAGTTATGACTTAGAGCACTGTGAGCGCAGTCACGAGCGTTCCTTATTTGGAACGCAAATAATTATTATTTATGTCAACTAATGTGGCTTAATTCGGAATGCACCCAAACATTTCATTTTCATAAAGCATAGAGTACCTATTGGTAATAGATAAAAAGTAAAACAAGCAAGATTGCAGGAATATTGAATCTTATTGTGTTGAACTATGTGTTAATTTTGAACTACCTGTACAAAAAGAGTACATTCAATATTCAACTTGCTTTTTTTGACAACGTCACTGAGCTGCTTACTGATAAGCGTAAACCACAATCCACAATCATTCGTATCTTGGACTTTCTCTACTTGTAATCAATTTAGAAATCACACGTATACTAAAGGACATAATAAGAGTAATAATGTCATCGGTGAGTGAACCCTAACTAGTATCTTCTTCTTTTGCAGATAAATATTGTGTTCATACTAAAGTCCTAGGCTTGTAATTACAGACACACGTATTCAACGTAGAAATGACTTGCGAAGGGTGCTCAGGTGCCGTAGAAAGAGTACTCAACAGGCTAAAGGGTCAGGGTGTGGATAACGTTTCAATAAGTTTGCCAGACCAGAAGGTTTCAGTCACATCCACACTTGGTGCTGACCAGCTACTGGAAGTAATTAAGAAAACTGGCAAGAAAACAACTTATGTGGGCACTCAATAGTTGTGTTAGTGTAAGATAACTTTAAAATAGTAATAGAAAAGTTCTGAAGACAAGAGCAGCATAATTTATGCTATCAATCTTTGTATTAGGTATGGTATAATAAAGTCCCTTCAAATTAGAAGGCTGAGAATGCCTTGAGCCAAAAGTTAACATTATACTAATTTAAATAAATATTCTATTTTTATTATGGTTGTATCATGTATATTATTTTAAAATGAAATTATTTTGTTAAGTGTATAGAATGTAACTATTACAGTATTTTAATAAATCATTTTTGCTATACAAAGTTTATTAATAATATTAAAGAGACTAAAGTAAAATATCATTTATTAGTTAAAATTAAAATTGACCATATCTACTTCCTTCTTTGTTCTTGCTCAAAACATCTTCCATAGTGTTGAGTCTCAAGTCAACAAGATCTAAAGCTTCATGCAGAGCATTCAGATGGTCAACCATAGCATTAACAGTGGGCAATGCATCAGGACAATTACATTCCGTATCTTTGTGCATATCACAAGTATTAGTAGTACTAATTTTTTTAAGTTTCTTCATTTGTCCAAATTGTTCATTAATTAACTTAAATCCGCTGTTTATAGGGAAGCTCCTCTTTCTACCGACCCACTCAATAGTGCCGCTAGTGTAACAAACATCATTTTCCTTAAGTTTGATCATTCCAAACAAGTCATCATCTTGTCCATCTCCACACGTCCCTGTGGACCTCACAGACTTGTCCAAAATAGAGGGTATCGTGTATGTAGTAGGGCTGGGTGGGATTCGAGGAATATGACTCACATGGCCAATACTTTGTATTGAACAATCAACTGATGAACATTCAGACAGAGCTGGTGTGGAGTTTGGTACACATAAGCAACTCTTTGGTGTATTTAAGCGAACTGGACTTACAATTGTATGAGAGTCTCGTAGACAAGGTGCTGTTTGACTGTACAATCTTGGTTCAACCACTGTACTGTTAGCATTTGGTTCTTCAGAACAATTCAGTCTCGGGGATTGGTTACATTGGCTGACATCATCCAGGTGGACAAATGTAGTTACAGGAATCTTATGAGTGTGATAGCATTGATACCAAGCTTTTGAGCCCTATTTTATGGATGATGAAAACTGTATTAATACTTGGACTCATAATGCAAACTTAGTATGAAGCAGAACGTTTTAATGCATAGTAATTATTGCAGTTTTCTCTGAATTCTATTTTTTGAAAGGCTACCATATACTTGTTTGAAATGGATCTCAATGAATTGTCCTGAATGGGGAGAGTAATGAGTTTTAGAATTTCATTATTAATTTAGAATATAATGTATTTCTTTAAATCATACTTGTAAAATAAACTAATATATACAAATTAATTACAATTAGCTAATGACTATGTGCTACACCCTGTACTACAAGTAGTATCTTTTATGAGCAACCTGATTCCTGTCTTTCGTGTCTTTCGATGTGGTTGTTAGTTTGGAAGATTGAGAGGTGCACTTAGGTATAGTTGATCCATTCTCTGCAATGTTTTCCTTTAAATCACCTGCTAGTTCTGTGAAGTTTGTTTTCCATATGAAAACCTGCAAACATGCAAGAAAATATTATACATTTATTGTGTCCAACTATATGTGTCCAACTATACAAATATTTTTTATTTGTTTAGGTAGGTTAGGTACAGATGTTGTAATTATTATAGAGCGCTATGTCTAGCCGTCATCGGCGTACAAATATTATTATAATGCACACAAACTTCTGTTATGTAAATTAAATTCTCTTCTTTATCAATGTATCGTAATTACAGCAATTAATATGTTACTACTACTAACTACTAACACAACACAACATATTCAAGCACTTAATACAAACATTGTTTCAGACATTATTATCTTAATTACTTTTTAAAAAAACAGGGCAGTCTGGGACTGCCGATTGAAGTGAAAACTAAGTAACGCCATCTAACGAAAATGACAGGAATTTATGTGGCTTGCTGTCAGTACAAGTACGAAACCTGTAGCTCCATTAAAAAAAATCCAAGAAAATAAAACAGAGCGCGCTGTCAACAAAAACTTGAACATTAACGTTGTGCATTTCTACTCTCCCTCCATCTTACGAATTTTCGATCAGGTCACGTGTCCTGACGCGAGTTTAAAAAAATTTACCGATCCCAAAAAAAGGAAACAACGCAGCTAAAGAAGTTTTAACTTCAATAAATTATATTATTTACCAGTTTATCATCTCCTGCAGAGGCAAAGGTATCACCCCCAGCTGAGAAATTGACAGCATTGATAGGACCAGAATGACCACTTAGGGTAAATATTGGATGACCCTCTAAAAGATCCAGTATCTGAAAATAAATTAATTGGTTATTACATTTATCTTTTATATGTTTTAGAAACAGTTCTTTCAATACTATGGGTAGTGGAACTTGAGCATACCTTCATTTTCCCATCTTTGCTTGAAGTTAGGATGTAACTTCCACTAGGATGAAATGCTACTGAAGTTATAGCATCATTATGAATACTGAAATTGTACAAAAAAAGATTTTAATAATCAGAAAGCAATTCTGCATGAAAAATAAATTGTTTTGTGAAAGGTTTACTAATTACCTATAATATTGCACTAGATTATGTGTCCTCACATCATATAACTTCACATTACCATGTGAAGTACCAACAGCAATATAACAACCTGATGGGTGCCATGCTAAACATAACCCATGGCCTTTCTGGTCCTTATAAGTGTGGATACACTCTCCATTGTCCAGGTTCCAGAGCTTGGTAGACTTGTCATCTGAGCAAGAGGCTATAACTGAACCATCACTGGACATGCGGGCACATCTTACCCAGTTGGTGTGGCCAACGAATGAAGCTAAGAATTTGTGTTTATCAGTTGACCAGAGCTTCACTATTTTGTCATCAGAGGCAGTGATTATCTAGAAGGTAAGTATTTATTTTGATTTATAATTATTATTATTGAGACAAGAAAATTTGACTGGAAAGCTTAAGAAATTATTTTGCTATGTTACCTTCGTCCCATCAGGGCTGAACTGGACTGACCGCACAGTCTGTGAATGAGCCTTGAACATGCCAGTGCTGCCTGTCACAGTGGGCACCCACAGCCTAACGGTTTTATCGCGCGACGCAGAAGCCATATACTTGCCCGAAGGGGAAAACGTTACATCCATAACGGCTTCGTCGTGGCCTTGAAACCTGTAGCTTCTCATAGTACCTCGTAGATCCCATAGCTAGGGCATAACACAGAAAACATAAATCAATTCACAAAATATGCCATTGTCATTATTTATTTCAGAGGTGTGGAATTTAATTATTAATAGTTTAATACAGAAAATATACCAAAACACTGTTATCCAGTGAGCTGCTAGCAATTTGTTGTTCATTTGGACTGAAATATAACGCAGTAATTCCATTGCGGTGGCCCTTTAGTTGTTTTTCTAAAGATGGTTCAAGGTAAGTAAATTTGTTTTCCATGCCGGAAATAGACAAGTTTCTTTAGTGTTAAATTATAAAGTGCAAAACAACAGTTTCTACGTAAACAGAATTCAAATCTGTGATTCAATTCAAATCAAACTGAACTGTTGTCAAATTTCTGTGACGTAAAGAAAAGTCAAAGACCTTGAAAATTGGCATTCTTGTCTAAACCACAGATTAATACAGATGGGACACTCCGCAGTTTAGGTATGAAGCTACAAGTACCCGGCGGGCTCGTCTCACTGTGCCTATTAGTAGGGCTGCCGCGCGCCGTTTGTCGCAAGATATTAAAACTAATAATACTAAAATGAAGGCAGCAGTTTTTTGCATCCCATTTGGCTGCTTATACTATAATAATAAGGATCCGAACCTCAGGTTTTTCTCACTTCCAAACGACACGAAAAGGTTAAGAAATGCACGTCTACCTTTAAGTTATTAGTAATGACCTATGAATAGCAATTAATGTAAACGTTTGGTAGGTAGTATAGGTACCAAACGTTTACATTAATTGTTATTCTTATATAAGGCACACGTATTTACGTAGTTCTTAAGTATTCATTATTATTATTATACTTACATAGGATAGTTAGGTACTTACAAGTTATGTTTACAAGGTCAGGTTCAGGCTTCGATAAGTATAGGTAGGAAAGTACATAATTAAATAATATTTTTGTTTGGTGGTATCCGTGGTAGGTAGACCACGGACTTAGTGTAACCATAACTAAATATTATGTACTTAATAAATTTTGTATTATGTAGACAACAGGGTATTCGTACATACTTTTTTATTTGCCCAGTTACGTAGGTACATATTAATAAATAATGGAGACTAAACAAATTAAAGTACCGACATACTTTAATTTGTTTAGTCTCCATTTACCGCAGGCAGCAGCAGCAGGTGACGTGACGCCGCCGCGACACTGGTGTCTATTGTATTTTTAAGAAATCCAATCGCATTTTTATGAAGTCGCCTGCGGTCGGTTACGGATTGCGGGAATGGTGGTACATTTAAAAACATAATAGACCAAAAGCTGATACCTACTTAATTATCTAATTATTCTCTAAAAGATGACAACCCTGACGTGGTCAGAAGGTATAAGAGTTACGCGATAGAAAGAGAGGCAACTTGTAGGTGAATATAACTGTAGGTAATTAGCGTTGTGCGACCTGAATCGCACTTTATTGTGTCGTAGCAAGAATCGCTTTTTATTTAAATGATTTTGCGGAGAGTCCCATCTGTAATAATCTGTGTCTAAACTATGTCCAAAATTCCATAGAGAGCTAAACTATGCCTAAAATTCCACCATAGAGCATGTAACTTTACAAAATTCAAAGATAACATTGAGGATAACATTCTCAACAATATCAATAGTAATAAAATTCAAAGATAACATTCTCAACAAGAGTAATCAAACGCTTACGGTCGCCAATCGTGTCCCGACAGAGGTGACCTTGGTGGTTTACAACCGTGTAGATGGTGGTTTACGACCGATCACCAACCAAGGTCACCTCTGTAGGGGACGCGGTAGGCAACCGTGTAGCAGGCAGTTTATAAAAACAAAATACTTGCTACGTCTGATGACGGATGAATATGTATAATTTACGGTCTGGCCACGACCTTGCCGCTAGCAGCGGCAGCGGTGAGCGGGGCGGCGAGCGGTAAAAACAAATGTATAGAAATGTATGAAGCATGCCACGGCGCGCCGCTCACAGCGGCAGCGGGAGCGGTATTTGCCAAGCGTTTCGCGGCAGCGGCGAGCGGCGCGGTCGCGCCTGCGCGGCTTGAACAAATGTATGGGCGAGTGAATGAGATGCCACTACTCAGAGCGGTACGGACGACGGCAGTGCAGGGGTGGACTGAGTGGCGCGGCTGGACGAATAAAATAGTTTGGAAAATCTACAATGAACAATTTCTCACTTTTCATGAAGTATGTTTTAATAACGCCGTATCTCTACGTTGCCGTCGTGGTGGGGCTTGCGCGCTCCAAACTCTAGGTCTGTGCCGGTAGTTTACTTTGCCGGAACAGGTCTAGGATGAGGAGCCAGACTAAGAGAGATACAGAAAACCGCAGGGCAGCATGTGGCGAGCTGTTGGGCAGTAGCGACCCCACGGACCCTATCTCCCGGGAGAAATCTTGTTCCTCATCTCTGGCTTGCCTTAATTGGCCGGCTGGAGTGAACACTGACGAGGAACAGAGCTCCCACTTCATTCTTGCCTTAATTGGCCGGCTTGAGTGGAGATTCGCAAGAGCAAACGTGCTCGGAGGAAGGAAGTATTCCAGTAAGATGCTGGTAGGGATCTTGACCGTACTTCCGGGATTGTCCTGATAGCCGTGGAATACCGCTCCACTCCTCATAAGCACCTCAGGACATGTTGCCTCCTTGTCACTACGACACTTTGTGCTAGCGACCGTTTTCGGGGGCCCATTATTGAGTGTGCAAGTCACCCCCTGCCATTTTATCTGTGTATATTATAAAACATTGATCAGGCAGGGGCCATAGACCTTTCATAGTTCTAGGTCACCAGTCAACTTAACCCACCCAAACCCATAGTCCAATGTTTTGTTTCCATGTTCTGCAATAGTCCTGCACCAACCGGGGGTTGTCCTTGGGTGCACTTGCATAGTGCATAGAGGGATAACCGTCGGTTGGTGCCTCATTTCATTTAAAATTGTCTAAGGGGCCTCTGCGAGTTGGCTTCGGCCCCTCGTACGCCTTCCAAAAGACCGGGATCCCATGGTCCCGAGATATGTAGACGATATAAAAATAATAATAATAATAATAACCCCACCGCCGTATCTCTACGTTGACGTCGTGGTGGGGCTTGCGCGCTCCAAACTCTAGGTCTGTGCCGGTAGAGTTTACTTTGCCGGAACGGGTCTAGGATGAGGAGCCAGACCAAGAGAGATACAAAAAACCGCAGGGCAGCATGTGGCGAGCTGTTGGGCAGTAGCGACCCCACGGACCCTATCTCCCGGGAGAAATCTTGTTCCTCATCTCTGGCTTGCCTTTATTGGCCGGCTGGAGTGAACACTGACGAAGAACAGACCTCCCACCTCATTCTTGCCTTAATTCGCCGGCTTGAGTGGAGATTCGCAAGAGCAAACGTGCTCGGAGGAAGGAAGTATTCCAGTAAGTGCTCGTAGGGATCTTGACCATCTTCCGGGCTCTGGGATTGTTCTGAAAGCTGTGGAATACCACTCCTACTCAAGCACCTCAGGACATGTTGCTTCCTTGTCGCTACGTCACTTTGTGCTAGCGACAGTTTTCGGGGGCCCATTATTGAGTGTGCAAGTCACCCCCTGCCATTTTATCCGTGTAAATATAAAACATTGATCAGGCAGGGGCCATAGTCCTTCCATAGTTCCAGGTTTCCGGTCAACTTTAACCACCCAAACCCATAGTCCAATATATTTGTTTCAACATCCTGCAATAGTTCTGCACCAACCGGGGGTTGTCCTTGGGTGCACTAGCATAGTGCGTACAGGGATAATCGTCGGTTGGTGCCTCATTTCATTAAACACGTCTAACGGGCCTCTGCGAGTTGGCTTCGGCCCCTCGTACGCCTTCCAAAGGTCCGGGACCCCAGGGTCCCGAGCAATCTAGAGAGACATAATAATAATAATAATAACCCCACCGCCGTATCTCTACGTTGACGTCGTGGTGGGGCTTGCGCGCTCCAAACTCTAGGTCTGTGCCGGTAGAGTTTACTTTGCCGGAACAAGTCTAGAATGAGGAGCCAGACCAAGAGAGATACAGAAAACCGCAGGGCAGCATGTGGCGAGCTGTTGGGCAGTAGCGACCCCACGGACCCTATCTCCCGGGAGAAATCTTGTTCCTCATCTCTGGCTTGCCTTTATTGGCCGGCTGGAGTGAACACTGACGAGAAACAGAGCTCCCACCTCATTCTTGCCTTAATTGGCCGGCTTGAGTGGAGATTCGCAAGAGCAAATGTGCTCGGAGGAAGGAAGTATTCCAGTAAGATGCTGGTAGGGATCTTGACCGTACTTCCGGGATTGTCCTGATAGCCGTGGAATACCGCTCCACTCCTCATAAGCACCTCAGGACATGTTGCCCCCTTGTCGCTACGACACTTTGTGCAAGCGACCGTTTTCGGGGGCCCATTATTGAGTGTGCAAGTCACCCCCTGCCATTTTATCCGTGTATATATAAAACATTGATCAGGCAGGGGCCATAGTCCTTCCATAGTTCCAGGTCACCAGTCAACTTTAGCCACCCAAACCCATAGTCCATTAAATTTGTTTCCATTTCCTGCAATAGTCCTACACCAACCGGGGGTTGTCCTTGGGTGCACTTGCATAGTGCATACAGGGATAATCGCCGGTTGGTGCCTCATTTCATTAAGCACGTCTAACGGGCCTCTGCGAGTTGGCTTTGGCCCCTCGTACGCCTTCCAAAGGTCCGGGACCCCAGGGTCCCGAGATATGTAGACATAAATAAATAAATAATAATAATAAACCATTTAATTCAGGCGACGCAGGCCCATAAATAAATACCTTAACCTAAACATACATATTTTTATTATTATAAAATAACTATTTTACACGAAGTGATGACTG
Source organism: Conistra vaccinii (assembly GCA_948150665.1). Lineage (NCBI taxonomy): Eukaryota > Metazoa > Arthropoda > Insecta > Lepidoptera > Noctuidae > Conistra > Conistra vaccinii. The sequence goes on from OX411324.1 coordinate 6,109,998, forward strand.
TGTCGGCGTCGTGTTGCGCTGCGTGGTGTCGCGTAACCTTCCACGAAATCGTCGGTACGCCACTCCTTTCGGCCAAAACTCTTCTTTCATGAAGGTTTCTAGATACTGAGTTGGAACCCGCACCACAAACGACTTGAAGTTTACGTTATGGCGCGACTCCAACTTCTCTACTCTCAAGGTCCAGTTGGTCTTGGTCCTGATGTATTCCACGATGTCTTCAGTCATCGTGGAGTGATGCAGACGGGATACGTACAGCTGCGTCGACGGTGTAGCTGGACGCAGCAACATATTTGGTCCCGCCAGAGCAGTACCACATCGATTACGGCAAGTGGGCTTCTTTCGCTTGGATTCCACCGTCACGAAGCCTTCCTTGTCTGGCTGCCCTTTCTTATGGGCTGAGGACACAATACCGGGAGCCGGTACATTGCGGCATTGTTTTGACTGAGCTGCCATCGTTAGATAGCGGAATTGATGATGGTTCCACCATTTTGAAAAAAAAATACAAACTGACCCTGGCATGTGGGGTATCATTGTCTAGAGCGCATCGAGTAGAGAACAAATATAATTTTTATATGTTTTTATCTTCAAAAATAATGAATTAGGGGGCCGTAGAAGTTGTCAGTTTTAGACCATTTCTGTACGAGCTCTATCTCAACAACTAAAGTTACATGATCTGTGATCAACACCTTCTAGGGATAAGCTGGGAACAAATTATCGGACGCGTGCACTCCTTCCCGCATATTCAAAATATCCTGTTTCAAATAAGAACTGCTTTCGAGGCAAAGAAGAGTCACTTTGGATAACGCCATATTAATAAAAAAAAAATCAAAAGTCTAAGAGCCTGGCCACGACTTTGAGCGGGGCGGCAAGCGGGGCGGCGAGCGGGGCGGCGAGCGGCAAGCGGGGCGTTGCCCATGCCACGTACTTGACAGTAGCGTTAGCGGCAGCAACCGCGGTGGACGTACTTAGACTTTTGATTTTTTTTATTAATATGGCGTTATCCAAAGTGACTCTTCTTTGCCTCGAAAGCAGTTCTTATTTGAAACAGGATATTTTAATATGCGGGAAGGAGTGCACGCGTCCGATAATTTGTTCCCAGCTTATCCCTAGACGGTGTTGATCACAGATCATGTAACTTTAGTTGTTGAGATAGAGCTCGTACAGAAATGGTCTAAAACTGACAACTTCTACGGCCCCCTAATTCATTATTTTTGAAGATAAAAACATATAAAAATTATATTTGTTCTCTACTCGATGCGCTCTAGACAATGATACCCCACATGCCAGGGTCAGTTTGTATTTTTTTTTCAAAATGGTGGAACCATCATCAATTCCGCTATCTAACGATGGCGGCTATATCCATGGCTATTGGAGGTGCAACATTATAACACTCTTGGATTATTCCGAACCTGACCCGGAAAACCTAACCCGGTCGCGGTTTAGGTTCGGAATTTAACAATAAGTAGTTATGGATTGAGAGGACAGAAATTTTGATGGGTAAAAAAGCAGTCAAAACATACTTCATGAAAAGTGAGAAATTGTTCATTGTAGATTTTCCAAACTATTTTATTCGTCCAGCCGCGCCACTCAGTCCACCCCTGCACTGCCGTCGTCCGTACCGCTCTGAGTAGTGGCATCTCATTCACTCGCCCATACATTTGTTCAAGCCGCGCAGGCGCGACCGCGCCGCTCGCCGCTGCCGCGAAACGCTTGGCAAATACCGCTCCCGCTGCCGCTGTGAGCGGCGCGCCGTGGCATGCTTCATACATTTCTATACATTTGTTTTTACCGCTCGCCGCCCCGCTCACCGCTGCCGCTGCTAGCGGCAAGGTCGTGGCCAGGCCGTAAGTACGTCCACCGCGGTTGCTGCCGCTAACGCTACTGTCAAGTACGTGGCATGGGCAACGCCCCGCTTGCCGCTCGCCGCCCCGCTCGCCGCCCCGCTTGCCGCCCCGCTCAAAGTCGTGGCCAGGCTCTTATAATTATAGAATAGATGTCTACCTACCACAGATTAATAATAGTACTACCTACCAAGAATTTTTTGTTTTATAAAGTGCCATTGTCATTTAACAATGGGTGTGGATAAAAATTGCCACTTGCTCACTTCAGATGATATCGCTACTACCACAGAGAGAGACCAATCTTGTTCGGTGGAACGGGGTCATTTGCGTTCGTTAAAAACTTGCGCCATCTGATATTCATAGTTAGAACTACACCTTTGGATAGGACACCGATATGCTAGCTATGTATAGATTTGGGTATTATAACTCTGTAGTATTTTTTTAGTGTTCATTTTAAGGATTGATAAATGAAATATAATTTAGTAATCATCTTTTTATTACTATACCGAAGTAAATATATAGAAGAATCCTATCTCAAACATAACACAGAGCACTATATAATACTGGTGGGTGATGCTCATAGGAGCTTGGCCACGACTTTGGGCGGCACGGTGAGCGGCGCGGTGTTGGAACTAAAAAGTTGCCGTTGTGAGCGGCGCACCGTGGCATGCATTTGTTTTTACCGCTCCCGGCGCCGCTCACCGCGACCGCTGATAGTGGCAGGGTCGTGGCCAGGCCGTAAGAGAAGTAAGTGTGTTTTCATTACATACAGGCACTTGTTATTCTTTCGTTAGTCTTTTAATAGTGCTACACTACAAGTCACACACATATTTATCTAGTTTTCGTATAAATTATGATCGACACAAAAGTAAAATAGACAACAATAGCGGTTTGAAGACGTACAACTGTGCTGCCACCTATGATGAGCTTTCAGTTTTACTGTTTTATACCTACTTCTTCTACACATAATGTCATCTCATTCTCATCTTTTAAAATACCTACTCTACTTTTCTTTTTACTTTAGTCTATGGCCAATATTCGATTCCTTTTCGGTAGACACGAGGTGTTTCCAATGTTTTGAATTTGATTTCTGATATTTAAATAAATTCCATCATTATAATTGGGTAAAATAATTGCTTTTAAAGTTCGTAATCATAAAATGTAATTAGAATTGCAATTACTATAATGACCAATTTGTTTTGTTAAATTATTGACATGCCCTGCCGGTGGCATTCGTATGTTTTACAGAACAAAATTAAAATATTTATATTTGTAAATAATTGTACGAGCAACAATTTTAATTTTAATTTTTTTACAGACTCGTGAATGGAAATATGAAGTGAAAAATATTCTATGGGGATTATTTTCTTGACTGCTGTTGGTAAGTTTGATTGAAGTTTTTCCATGTTGCATCAGTTTTAAAATTATATTTCAACTTCACATAACAACAACATCACATAATAACATCACAAGTGAGAGTTACTTACAAATTTACAATATATTCTTACTTTACAAAAATACTACATGGATTCAAGCTGAGTGAATAAAAATCAAATAATTTTCTTTGTCATTCCTGAATCAACAAAGGCAAATATGTCAGAGTCGGAGGTTACCAACAAAAACATAAACAAACTGACAGCAATTTTGCACATTTATGATATTATCTTATTTACAAAAGATGCTCTCACATATTGAAATATTTCAGTTTGAAGCAGTTATTCTCTGTATGTTTATCTTTGCATATAACAGGCAAAATAACAAATTTAAATATTTTCTTTTGTTTTAGGTGTAGTATTAAACTGCGATGAACGTAGTGGGTGTAGGTAGCGAGGCTACCGGGGAGGTGGCTCTCCTAGTTGACGAGCTCAGTCGTGCTGTTGAGCTCACTTTAATCCCCACTGTTTCTCATGAAGAACGCAGCCAGGCCTATAATGCATGTGAAAGGTAAAATACTTTTTCTCAACCTTGATTGACATAATTATTTTCATCTGCTAAAAATATTAGAAATCCACCAAATAATGTATATCTTTAACTTCTTATGGTTTTATTTGTAGCTTCAAAGAGAATTCGCCATGGTGTGCCCAGGCTGGTCTCTTGCTGGCTAGTGGCAATCCATACTCTCCTGGAGTGAAACACTTTGGTCTCCAGCTCATGGAACATACTGTGAAGTATAGATGGACCCAGATTACTCAAGCTGAGAAGATATTTATTAAGGTGACATTAATTACCTTCTCTATAATATACTTTTCATGTAGCATTTTCCTCAAATTTATAATATTATTGCTCAATGTTTGTCAATAATAACACTATGATTCAAGCTTTTATATAGACAACTTGAAAGATCTTTGCTTTCAAAAAGTATGTTCCGTATTTGTAGGGATAATAACTGTAGCCTGTGAAGAAATTGCTCAAGGCCGTTCCAATTAAAATTAATTATATATTAAAATGAAGTATGTTGATCAGATACTCATTGCTCAAAATGATTAGAAATGAAGTATTTTAAGTACTGTTCAATGTGCTGTCTGTGTGGCTATTTTTATTATTGCTATAATGACATCTGTTTAAATAATTATGTTTAATTATCTTGGCAGACTAATAACAGGTATTGTTATTATTTAATTAATTGTGTTTATCAGATAAAAGAAATTCTCTAAGTATTTCTTGAATTGATTAAATGACAAGTACAATTTTTGAAGTGAAAACTTCTTTAGGCGCGTTGAGCACTTTTTGGGTGAACAAAAATCATGGAACTCGCGTCATCGTCACCTAACGCTTACCATGAGCTATATTATTAATCGAAACGAAAGACATCAACGCCAGAATCAAAAAGTTACTTAGCGAAAGACATCAATGCAAGAATCAAAAAGTTACTTAGTTTTCACTTCTATCGGCAGTCCCCAAAGACTACTCGTTTTTTTTTTAATGGCCAGTATAAAGCTTTTACGATTCGAGGTTCAAAGCCACTAATGAAGGTGCGAATACTTTTATAGTTTTTGCTATACCTCATCATCACCATCATCATCAGCCTATAGCCATCCATTGCTGGATATAGGCCTCTCCAATTGCACGCCATTCAGATTGATTCTCGGCAACTCTCATCCAGCTGCTATCAGCCATCCTGCGAAGATGAAACTCAAAGCATTTATGTCAAATAAACCAATTAGAAAGAAAGAAAGAAAAATAGGTTTATTCATCACAGAAACACGTGCATACAAAAAGATATGAGTAAACAAAATAGAGAACAGAAATAGTGCACGTCATGACTGATAAGAAGGTTGGCTGGCTGTGAATTACAGGCACTTTTGAATTGCCAAGGGGTGCATCAGTCAGAAAGATGAAGCTAGTTGTCAAATCCAAAATGTAGTAGGTACCTACTACATTTTGGATTTGACAACTAGCTATGGAGAGGAACGGTTCTAACTCCATGAACAATCACTTAAACAACAAAAAGTTACAAAATATTGGTTCATGTTGAAATTATAGACGTGAGAACGATGCGGAACGTTAAAAGCGTCTGTAATAAAAAGATATAAGCCGTGGCAGTTAAAGAGATGACCAGTCCCTATGACGGCGCCCGTTCCCCAACATGACCATGATCGTCGCTCCACATAGCCTGAGGGCGTCCTCCTAACGTCCACGTCTACCCCAACGGTCATCGGTTCTACGTCAAATATGACCGGCCCATTGCCACTTCAGCTTGCTTATTCTGTGAGCTATGTCGACAACTTTGGTTTTCTGCCGGTTCACTTCGTTCCGGATTCGGACCCTCAGAGAGACTCCAAGCATAGCCCATTCGATAGCTTGCTGAGCGACCTTGAATTTATGGACCAGCCATTCCATGAGTGTCCATGTTTCACGTGTCACACTCCTTAAGTTATAATAGGCCAGACGCACTGATTGAAGACCTTAGTTTTTAGGCTCTGTGAAATACGCGACGAGAAGACTCGACGAAGCTTCCCAAACGCTGTGCAGCACAGCTGAATTCTTCTGTTAGCGTTCCTCTCAAACTTGTTTTTACCAAACTGCAGAGTTTGTCTCATTCATATACTGGAAAAAATTCTCTTTAATTCCACCAACAAAAAGAATATTAATCAAAAACAATGTATTTTTTTCTATTGCTGACTGACTAACTGATTTACTAACTCAAACTTTTCTTACAGGAGAATGCAATGAAACTCCTTTATCTGGGTGGTTGGGAGACCAGCCACTTAAATGACGCGTTAGCTCGCGTCATCGTGGAGATGATAAAGAGAGAGTGGCCACAACAGTGGCCCACGCTGCTGGCCGAGCTAAGTGACGCGTGTTCTAGAGGACACAGGCATACACAGATTGTGCTGCATGTGTTCTTGAGGCTGGCTGAAGATGTAGCTATATTACAAGTAAGTACAATTTTATAGAGTACTAGCGGACCTGGCAGACGTTGTCCTGCCCGAACAGCGCCACCTACCGGATCCAATTGTATTTTCAAACCATCCAGGGACCCATTGAAATATACACACAAAATTTCATCCTAATTGGTCCAGCCTTTTAGGAGGAGTTAGGTGAAAAACACACGTACGGAAGAATTATGTTTTATAGAGTATTTCGCACACTTTATTAGTCTTCCAGACCTAGGTGGAGTTTACTGAGTGAGAGTGAAAACATAATCTTAGTCACCAATCTGTTTGCCAATATTGAGAATATCTTTGTCTGCTCCATTCAGTAGGTACGTGTAGTGCACATTTACAAACGTTATTAGATAATAGCATTATGTCATGTAAGAATCAAAGTGTCACTACTATTTTGGACACCTCATGCCTACACTACTTATAGAAAAACCATGGCATGTATAGCAAGCTCAGGTGATAGTATGTGTGCTAAAATACAACGAATAATAATGATAATGTATGCAATCGACATTGTGCAAGTAGGTAGCAAAATAGGTCAATGGTATTTGATCTGTTCAAAGAGTTATTAGCAATGCAAGAGCACTTGTAATTGTAAGTCAGCTCTGTGACGTATTCCGTATTCCCTCTTTTGATGTTGCAGTACACTTCACACATTGGAGTATATAAAAATGTAATTATCTTTACAATAAACGATTTATGAGGAAGCCCAAATTTTCGAAGTTAGATAACAGCTATGTTATCAGTTGAAAGAGCTAATGAATACCTAACGACACTGGTCACGACCAACCTTCGAATACATGTGAATATTTGATTTACTTTCAATACCTAAAGCTACGTAATGTTTGTGTACAAACTGCATTGATGATGTCACACTGTCGTGTTTCGACTAAAATAGATTTGTATGCTGGATTGAGAAAATACTAAAACATTATTTATGAGAGCAGCATCCTGTTTTAATGTTCCCTGAATTACGCAAATATCCAGACTTAAACGCGCGTGGAACCTTTTTTTGTCGGCCTACGTGGTTGTTATTGCTGAAAGCTCATTGTAAAGTACAATAGAATCAGCTGATTCTCTGTATAAAGGTCGACTGGGAACATCCTGCACCGACTGCCCGCATTCAGAAGCCGAGCAATATTGCTCCGACTTGGTTAATAGGTGCTGGTGAATGCCAGACACATGCATCTTATAAAATGTCCTTAAGACTAAGGTCGGCCAAAAATTGATAATCAGTTGGGTCTTGCAAGCGAATAAATGCGTTGGTAAAGAACTGGGGACCGTCAGCCAGTTGGCTACCACAAGGCTTTTGGGGTAGCCAACAGAATTTGAAACATAATAGTTGAAGAAAAATTCCTAAGCTTGATCATTTAAAAAGACTCAACCATTTCAAATTACCTGTGATTACTAACGTGTTATGTTTTAGTGGCTTGACGTTCCGCGTTGTTGAATCTATGCTTGTGTAGATTTAAAATGCGTTAAATAGTACGCATAGCATTTATAACTTTAAATGATCTACTATAAGCAAAATCATTATTTTGCCACGACATTGTTATCTTGCTGAAAATATTTAGGGACTCCATTTTTACTAAAAAAAGTTATGAGTACATTTAAAATACTGATTACCATTACTCTTATGAAACTGTTATTTTAACGTAAGAATTCCTTTCTCCAGACTTTAGAAAATAACCAACGACGGAAGGATATAAACCAAGGGCTAACTAGCAACATGTCGGAGATATTCGCGTTCTTTATGCGGCTCATCGAGATGCATGTGCAGGAGTTTAGAGAGAAGACTGCCGCAGGAGAATATGCTGCAGCCGCTAGCCACGGACAAGTGGTTCAGGTAAATAAGACCCGTCATTATAGTATATTAGCCTTTGAACGGCTCATGAAACTACAGTTAATAAAATGCATAACAGTACACACCCCGCGTCGAAATGATTTTTTAACAATAATTCAACCGTAAAATGTAAGAAACTGAAACTTTTTAAATGCGCCTAAGGGACACACTGCACACGCAAATGTGATCTTAATTGAGTTCTTGCTGGGCAAAGTAAAGAAGTGGATGCTTTAGTTGCACCACCGCTGCACCGGTCTGTCGTAATCGTAACTCAGCGTATAAATATGCTCAAAAATATTTTATCACTAGCTGCGCCCCGCGGTTGCACCCGCATAAGTTTCGATCCCGTGGGAATATCGGGATAACAAGTACCCTATGTCCTAACTTAGGTCATGGTCTACCATGTGCTAAATTTTATCCAAATCCGTTCAGCCTTTGTAGTGTGTAAGCGTAACAAACAAATAAACAAAGTCACTTTCACATTTATAATTTTAGTTAAGATTTTACTTATACTGAAACACATGAAAGTAACCCAATATTTTATGTAGGTAATTAATTGATAAACATTACATTCCAGGTTGTGTTACTGACTCTAACGGGTTACGTGGAATGGGTGTCCATTAACCACGTAGTGATGAACAACGGGCGCTTGCTACAAATTCTTTGCATTTTACTGCAAGACGATGTCTTCCAGCTACCCGCCGCAGAATGTTTATTACAAATAGTTAATAGGAAGGGATCTGTAAGTAACTTTGTACAATACGTGACTGTTAATATGGCACATGGCTCTGTGATTGAGGGTTCCGGGTGAAGCTCGCTTGCAGCTTCGGCCATCAAGGGAGATGAGGGCAAATACCTTCTGGGATTGAGAATAAAAGTTTTAAATGAAAAGAGACTGTCACACAGGTCTTCTTCGTCTTATCCATTATTCAATTTATAAGTTTTTTTTTGTCAGTAGGAATTCATCAAATAACTTCTCCCGCTCTGGGCGCTCCGGGAGGGCATGTCAGACTTACTGACTAAAACCCACCCGTGTTCCTTCACTTGCCTGTACGTTGCCAGGGGCCAAGGTGACCCTTTAGGACTTTCCCGCAACCCCGGCAGGCATCGGCCCTAGCGGACCCCGTCAATTTCATGTTTTAAATAAGCTTCGACCTGAATTCAGTCACTTCGATGGAAGACGAGGTTACAAAGCCGAACATTTTCTAAAACCCTTTGTGCCATATTTATACCCGCGCAACATAATATTCGGGAAAAATATGTTCGAAAATTATATTAATATTGTATGTATTTCTTTCAGACAAAAGAAAAGAAACCCCTTGTAATATTGTTTAGTAAGGATGCGATTTCGTGCATGCACCGCGCTGCAGTAGCTAGCATCAATACTGTTGACGAAGCTCATTATTTGTTCCTAAAGAAGTTCTCACAGGTAACTATAAACACTGAAATTATTTTATTATCACGCACATTCCCTTTTAAGAGATTAAATTCCTGAAGCCAAACCTCTCTTAAATTCATAGAAACTGAAAATAGTAAAGGTTTTTGAGTACTGTCGGTCCTCATCAGGATTTTTTAAAGCAATCGTATGTAGTCTATTGTGGCGTCTTCGTGGCGTGGCGTTACTACCGACTACCGAACGCCTTATGCAAGAATCCTTACTATTCAGAACTTTTCTTATTTGACTTCATTCCCATTCATACTGAGATTATAATCTAAAAACTTGCTCACCCAGGTCTTAGCAGGTCTAGCTCAACAACTCACATCTCTATGGAGCTACGCGAACGACGTAGAATCATGGCTGCCGATGCTGCTAGAGACAATGTTGCTACTGACGTCACATCCGTCTCTGACGCTAGCGCATACCGCCAACTCGGTGTGGTTAGCGTTCTTGAAGCATGAGCAGATATCGAAGCTGCCGTATGTGTTGGCTATTGTGCCGAGGTGGTTGCAGGCGTCTGCGCCTAAAGTACTTAAGGTAAGATCTTGAATACGTAATAAACCCGATAATTAATATTCGTAAGTTAAAAATGTGGAAAGGTTTCCTCTCGTGATTACGTACTTGGCACTGAAACATGATCATTTGTTAGAGTGGATAGTGTAACGGCTAGGGCTGCGCAGGGTAGGCTGCGCAGGCCGTTAACGGATAGGTAGGTAGTTAGGTAGATAGTAATTGAAACAGCTAGAAAAGTTAATAAATATATTTAAAGGATAGATAGATAGGTGGTAGTAACACGGCTATGTCGTGGGTAAGGTCCTAATTACTGATTCTTGAGCACTCGCACATATAGGTAGGAAGGTACCGTCCTTGGCAGCACGTGGTAGATGTGGGGGCCTGTTCAGCACAGGCTCAGCAGTAGGCCGGACGGCCTTCGTAAGTCCGCAGGAAGTGAGCGGCGGTAGTCAGCTCAGGCTCGCGGTGGTAGGCCGCAGGTAGTGAGATCTCGGTAGCGTGCGTAGGTAGCGTGCATATAGTTACGCATCAGTGGCAGGTAGCATGCAGGATCGGGTAAGGTGTCCTGCCCTCAGCCCGTACGGAGAGCCCTGGCAGGCACGTTAGAGAGCGCATGTTAGATGCAGTGCGAGTAGCAGCAGGCCGCATGCGATGTGTCAGCTTCATCCCCCATTTACCGATCGAGAAACGGTATGGGAAGCAGAGGAGAGAGTGCAGAGACGGGGCACCATGACATGATGAGAGTGAAGTTAAGCATGTGCCACGCGAGCATAGAACACAATAATATATCAAAGCAGATGGTATTCTCAATAGCTTATAGTAGGAACATAGTATAATAATACAGAACTCACCCTAGTTACGGGACACATAGTTTACTTTAGAGGATAGCTTTCACCAGCTCAGCAAGCGGAAACGAAATGACAGACCGTTTCTGAGATGTTAGTGTTGTACCACGTTTTAAGTGTTGTGGTTAGGAACTAAACTAATTGTCATATTGTAGCAACACTCGACTATTCTGAGTTGAGACCGCTCACAATGCTACAATAATAGCCACAAAATTTTAGGCCGATATTTAACGTCCGACTAGTCTTCCCGACTAATACTATAAATGCCTATTCACACAGATTCCCAAAGATTGTGCCTTGTTGCCAGGCCGGGGTATTAATACACTGTAAATACCGCGCGTAATAGCATTTACAAAAATATGGTCGGTTGCAAATAATATTTTAGGACGGTAAAACTAGGATGCATCGAAGTTTGGAATAAATCTGATAATGTTTCAATTGTAAAGTTAATTTTTCCCCAGGTGTCATACCCTTCATCCCGTGTGGCCAGTGCCAACGACGCCGTGACATACGCCTGTATGGACTACGACAGTGAACAGGAATTCGCCATATTCTTCTCGCGGTGCCGCACCGAGATATTAGACAGTTTTAAGTGAGTTCAACTTATTATTTTACTAGCTGCGCCCCGCGGTTTCACCCGCATAAGTCTGGATCTCGTGGGAATATCGGGATAAAAAGTATCCCTTGTCCTAATCCAGGTCATGGTCTACCCATGTGCCAAATTTCATCCAAATCTAGTCAGCCGTTTTAGCGTGAAAAATTAACGCTGCGGCCGCATCTGCGTCTATTGTGACAAAGCAATGCGTGCCGAAGCTTCGTATGTTTTGGTCGCTAAAGTTATAGCGCTAATGCGGTGTTCACATTAACGGCTTCGCCACGTTTATTATGTTCCGCCACCCGGGCGATAAGTGCTACGCAGCCCGAACTATCGCGACGATAACCGATAATGGTTGGTCACATCTGCGTGTATCGTATCACTGTGCGAAGCTTCGTCACGATAGACGTAGATGCGGCCGCAGCATAACAAACAAATAAACAATCAAATTCACTTTCGCATTAAGAATATTAGTTAGGATTCTGCCACTATAAAAGGGGCGGAACTTTTAGCAATAATTATCTTATTGTCAAGATCTAAAATATGTTTCGAGTTTAAAACTGTTTGTTGCGGTCATTCGACATCGAGATCGAGACACGCCTAGTTTGATTACTATGGAGAATTTCAACGTAAGACCACACAAACCTAGACGCTAAATCCTGGGTGCCAGAGTCACCCACAACATATTGACGCGACTTTTATGACACTCAGATAAGATTCAAAATCTAATGGTTTGTAATAAAAACTGCCTCGTAGGTCTAGTGATCGCAAGCGCTACTGCTGACCATTAGGTCCTGGGTTCGATTCCCAGATCGGGCAAAGTGTTATTGGGTTTTTCCATCTGGAATTTCTATGTAGCAGCCCAACCGGGCACAATTCCAGACTATTTGTGCCCGGTTGATGGCAATAGGGTCGCACCCTATTTCATGGGACTTAAACGTAACTGGCGAAATGTGGGTGTACTATAGGTACACCTCTGCTTAGCCCTTCGGGGGATCATCATCATCATCAGCCTATTAACGTCCCCACTGCTGGGACACAAGCCTCCTCTCTGTGAGAGGGAGTGGGCCGTAATCTACCACGCGGGCCCAGTGCGGGTTGGTAGATGTCACATGTCTTGGTGGTTTCTTCACTTTGTTTTCCTTCACCGTTTTGAGAGAAAAATTACTTAAATTACTTCGGGGGATACAGGCATGATATTGTAAATGTTTATTTACAGGTTTTGCATGAAAGCGGCCCCGCTAGTGACATGGGGTTACGTGGAACAATGGACGCGCGCCGCTCTCGACAAAGTGGACACTTGTCCACAACAGATTGACACGCATCACCCTATGTATATCGAATGGGAGGCTCTATCTCAGGTAAGTCTTTGTTACTGACTAGTTGCAGCCCGCAGCTTATTTATTTATTTATTTATTTATATATACTTTATTGTACACCAGATAACACATTACAAAAAGAAAAAGTAATACACTACAAAATATACAATGGGCGGCCTTATCGCTTACTGCGATCTCTCAGATCAGCTTCGACCCTAATAAAAGTAGCCTAAGTTACTCGTTATAACATCAGCTTTCTGCCTGTGAAAGTCCCTTCAAAATCGGTCCAGCCGTTTCGGACATTAGCTGGAACAAACGGACAGATGGTTTTTTTTGTTGAAAAAAAGTTATGAATATTCAAAATATTAGGCAAGCAACATACCTATACATATATGCTCTAAACAGGAAATACTTTTTGCTTAATTATGAAAAAGTATATCTTCTTATTTGTGATTGCTACTTCCTAATTTTGGTGTATGCCATAATGCGTGTGTTAGATTTTCGCTTATTTCTCTTCCATTGCTCATATTTCTTTATCCTGCTCCACCTGCTAGCTGAGCATACCAATCTACTATACATTGTAACAGCGAATCAATTTTCACGGATCTAAATAAAAATATTTGATATTCGGATAGCTCATGAAGTAATGACTTAAAGAATATGAATTAAAAATCTAATAAAAGATATATATAAATACGGTAAACACGGGTATTCTGGTTTTATACAGTTTGCGAGCTGTCTCTTTGAATCTAATAATATATTTTCCCCTTACAGGTACTAGACATGGTACTATCACGACTACTCCAAGCGGACCCTCGTCCATCAGTGGTAGAAGGCTTGCAGCTACTGCAGCGCTGCGTGGTGTGTACTCCGATCGCGCCGCTCATACTGTCGCTGTTACTGTCCTTCATATCCGCGCTCTTTGTGTTCCTGAGCTGTGCCTACAGTCAGCTGGCTGGTGAGTCATAACTTTAGATAAAAATAAAAAGGCTTTTCGGTGCGATATTTCTACACAAATGATCCGCCAATCGTTATTGCAGAGCCATTATTTACGGTTGCCAATGTTGTACCGAGCTACTATAATAAAGTTATAACATGGGCTAGATTTTATTCAAATAAATCCACATAGAATGATTAGTGTAATTGATAAGTTTGACATGGTCAAAAGGTAATCCCGCCACTGTCTTTACCACAACTGTGAAAGTTGTTGTGTTCTTCACTTTTCAATCGATGTCTACAATATACTAACAAAATACCTACTTCATAAAAACACAGGACCAGCCGTGGGCAATGCCGGAGCAGATCTACTCCCGCGTGTGTTGGACAAGATCTTCGCGGCGCTGGTGTACGAGGGCACTCCGCCTGACGACCGACGCTCGCGGTCTGTCAAGAATGTGCGACGACATGCTGCTGGACTATTAGTCAAATTAGGCTCGAAGGTCAGTACAAAAGATTACAAAATGCTACTTGGAAAAGGGGACATTAATCAATCGTCTAAAATTCTCAGGGTATATTTATTATTAGGGTTTATTTTTCAATAATCAGATGACTCTTAAGAATCAATATTTCAATTTGGGAGCTTCTGTATAGAAAATATGCCAAACTGACATATTTATTGTTCAGATAAAAGTTATCTGACTATTGAAAATCTGCCCTTAGAGTCCGCGCCACCACTGAAGTCCGGCGGAATTTTTTATGCATTTGCATTAAAAAAAAATAGTTCAACAAATTGTTGTTGAACTATTTTTTTTTTTATTCAATTTGTTGACTGACATGGACACTAGCGCCGCGTCAATAGAACTTGACAGATTTTGTAGAGAAAATATTATGTCGAACCGCCGTATTTATTCTTCAGATAAAAGTTAACTGACGATTGAAAAACCAGGCCTAAATGATTTTATCTCAATATAATGTTTATCTTGTCTGGGACTGAATTTGTACCGTTGTATTCTCTATTCATTTAATAACACCAACACCGCCTCTCAAACACCAGCAATGTAATTTGGAGCAAACCCTGCTTATTTCAGTGTAATGCTTGCATATTTTCAAGTAGGTATTTATTAAGTCTGCTTAGAAACTTATATGTTTTTTTTTATGTTCCAGTACCCTCTACTCCTCTTGCCCGTATTCGGTCGCCTGCACGAGCTGTGTCGCGCCGCACTGGCCCGGCCCGACCTCAGCGCCGTCGAGAGCGTCACTCTACAAGAGGCACTACTGCTTGTCTCGAACCACTTCTGTTGCTACGAGCGACAGAGCGCACTGGTGGCTCAGGTATGTTCACCTAATAACTAGAAACTACTACATAAGCTAGGATAAAAATAGTATAGATTATTTAAACCAAAGTCATAGTCTACCTGCGGGGTAATTGCGTAACACACAAACATTGTCATAACAGCGACAAGACAGCGACTTCGCGAAATAAATTTACTGTACCTGTTGTTTATATAGTACATAGGTATTAATTCCTTGCTTGATCTGCAGTCTCAGCGTTGCGTAAGATTCTCTATTGAGACGGCTCACGTGAAAAGAGTACTTACCTGAAAAGACTTTGAGGAGGCCTTGAACAGCACAAAAAAACTAGCTTAATTTTAGACTTTACACACAGATTTTGACAGCAAATTTGTCCTAGCGATTTTAAAATCTGTGTGTGGATATTCTGGAATCGCTGCCACACTGCTTCCTGGTGATAAAACAGCGCACGCTATCCATGTTTAATATTCCTATCAATTTACAGACCAAACGAAACGCTGTTTGTGTGGTTAACGCCAAAATGATCAAGCTGCAGCGATCAACCAAAGTACTCTCTCGTAAATTGAAGGGAGGGAAGTGATATACACCTCCATTAAGAGGGTTTATTCTGAAGGTTGGCAACGTCGCGAATAGATGTTAAATATTTCGCTGTTTTGATTAATTTGATAATATTTCTGTAGGGAAATAAAAAATGTGGCTAACTAGCAAACTAGAATATTGACTAAGAAATGCAACAATTAATATCCTAACACCGAATAGTTAGTTTTAGATGTAAAAAATGTATTTGGAAACTTTCCAAATGCTTTTTTTACATCTTAACTCTCTTTTTACATCTCATCTCGAAACTTTCAAAATTTATTTCCATACAGTCATCATCATCATCATATCAGCCGAAAGACGTCCACTGCTGGACATAGGCCTCCCCCAAGCACCGCCACTTAGACCGATTAAACTGCTGTGATAGCAGTTTACGCGCTCTTGGTATGTTAGCAAATTATTGAGTTGTTTTTCGTTCTATATTTCATATATTTGTCATCAGGTCTTAGGCGACTGCAGCGAGCGCTGGGCCAGTCTAAGCCCACACTTATCCAGTGCAGAAGGATTAGCACGGTTAATAGGCTTAGATGCGCCGCCAACAGAAGAGGAGGACGAATGTGGACGAGCTCGACGCACGCTCTTACACGCACTTACGTTGTTATTAGGTAAGAAATTGTTGCAATTTTTTTTCCTATGTTTTTAGTAGCATGTAATCAGTGGCGTGCACACAGTTTTAAGACAGGGTAGGCAGAAAAGTATTATTTGAAAATAGTAGACAAACGAAACAAAATAACCGATTACTGTGTATGCAACCTGTCAGCCAATGATATGAATCATATTGTTTTTTATGGAATCTGCGATTCACTTTACCTTTAGTTTGTATTAATTGCAAATCCGGTGTACCACGACCTATCTCGATAACTTGTTTTTTTTCACCGAAAGATAGTTTTGAAAACGCATCATGTTTTATTTTCTCAATACACACACCATCTGAACAAGTTTCACAGACAATATTATCCATTTTACACTCTTATTATCAACATTAAAATTCTAAATACCCGATAGCGTAGTCACAAACATAACACACATCCACAGACTAAGCTCACACATCAAACAATATGGCGATTATTGACTTTTGAAAATAAGTAGTAAAAAGCGAAACATAATACGACAAAAAATTATGGTCATCTACTATATAAAATTCAATGAAACAATGTTACTTTCTAAAATATTTGCATTGCATAGCAAACTTTCGTTCGGAAATGTTCGGTACGAGTCGTAATTTTTAGGGTTCCGTACCTCAAAATGTAAAAACGGAACCCTTATAGGATCACTCGTGTGTCTGTCTGTCCGTCTGTCACAGCCAATTTGCTCCGAATCTAATGGACCGATTAACTTGAAATTTGGTACACATATGTATTTCTGTGACCCAAACACGAACGTGTAACGAAAATAAAATAATTTTGAATATGGGGTTCACTTTTGTGGGGCAGAGAAGAAAATTTAAAAAAAAAGTTTTGCAAATTGTACCGTATACATATCAAATGAAAGGAATTGTTACAAGGATCTCAAATATTTTTTTTTTATAATTATTTAATATACGTTTTTAGAGCTATTTACGAAAATAGATGAAAATTTACCATTCCCCCTTATCTCCGAAACTACTGAGCCTAAAATTATGAAAAAAATACAGAGAATAGTTCTTTACTCATAGATTACAGGAAAACCTATAAGAAGTCTATGGTCTTAAAATAACATGGTAAATCTCTCAATATTGTATTTGCGGTTGGAATGTATGGGAAAATATGTTTTGCAACTACAATGTTAAGTTAGTTCTTGGGATAATTTATTGCTACTGCTAGTTCGACTAAGGCCCCAGTACACGTTTAACGAGCTCGCCCAACGTGTACTTAGGCGAAGCATCCTTCACTTCTCGTACCTTCCGCGATGCATTCTGTTTGCCGATTTCACGGTGCGCTAGTACTATGCCGGCATTGTCGGTAGGCACTGCTAACACATTAGCCAGTCAGCTATGTAAAGTTCAATTAATCATTTTAGACGAAATATCTATGTTGGGAAGTAGAACATTCAATCATATTTATCGCAGATTACAGCAAATTTTCCATACAGACATCCCATTTGCTGGTAAATCTATTATTTCTGTAGGAGATTTTAACCAATTGCCGCCAGTTGGAGACAACTGGATTTTTCAGCCTAAAACAGGACGTAATCCGATGGCAGTTTTAGCTCGTGCACCATTATGGGAACCATGTAGCCTGTTTCCAATGAGCAAAATAGTGCGTCAGAGGGATGATTCATTCGACATTTAATTATTTTATTTCCTTTATTTCAAAGATACAAAGGTCTAAAAATTTTGTTAAGAACATTTTTCAAAAATAGTGTTACAGCCAAATTAGATCGATTTTCATAGAAACAGAGATTTCCAGTTATCAGTTCCTCTTCCTCTTCCGGTACGCGGTTGCCACTCCAAAACGTTTCGGCCCCAGGCCTATCGGCCATCTGTTCTGCGAGCAATGTGCCCTGCCCACTGCCATATAAGTTTGGCAATTCTTCGGGTTATGTCGGCTACCTTGGTTCTCCTGCCGATCTCTTAATTTCTGATTAGATCACGACGTCATGGAAACTCTAAGCACAGCACCATTGCCTTTTGGGCGACTTTCAGCCTTCTAATGAGGCCTATTGCGAGCTATTACGTCGTGTTTCTGCTCCATAGGTCATCACTGGCAACACGCACTGGTCCCGACTGCGGTATGTGAGACGAGAAGATATTGCGTAGCTTCGTGAACACTGCCCAGTGGAGCTGGATTCCACGATTGACCCCATTCTCGAAATTGAACCTACCTCACTGGACAGTTTGTCCTAGGTAAACGTTTCATTCAAACTTTATAGATTTATCAAGGTTCGATGACAGTACAATAATTTAGTATCTCTTGGAGCTGATCTGATTATGAAGCCAGAAGGTGGATAGTGGAGCTCTTCAGCGGCTTCTAGTAAACCCCTCGAGTTTGGGTTCATATGATTTGGTTTGACGAGTCAAATATATTGCAAAATGGTTTCGAGGGTCTGATGATGGAGCCAGCAGGTGGATAGTGGAACTCTTCAGTGGCTACTAGTTAACCTTTCAAGTTTGACCTCATATGATTTAGTTTGTCGAGTCCAATATATTGCATTTGGTCTCGAGGGCCTGATGATTGAGCCAGGAAGTGGATAGTGGAACT
This sequence comes from Conistra vaccinii, assembly GCA_948150665.1. NCBI lineage: Eukaryota > Metazoa > Arthropoda > Insecta > Lepidoptera > Noctuidae > Conistra > Conistra vaccinii. The sequence goes on from OX411324.1 coordinate 6,128,803, forward strand.
CTTCAATGGTTACTAGTAAACCCCTCGAGTTTGAGCTCATATGATTCGGTTTGACGAGTCCAATATATTGCACTTGGTATCGAGGGTCTGGTGATGGAGCCAGAAGGTGTATAGTGGAACTCTTTAGTGGTATTAGTAAACCCCTGGAATTTGGGCTCGTATGATTCGGTTTGAAGAGTCCAATATAGTACACTTGATGTCGACCCAAGTAGCACTTGGGGTTCTTTATCGGTTGACTAATGGTACACATTTATTCTTTAAGCTCTTTAAGTAGGCTGTATGAGAGCTCTATAGCACGCTATACAGCCCTTATACCACCGGTTTGGGCACAAATTATTCAGCCTTAAGTTCACAAAAGGTACACAGTAGCTGAATAGCAGCACTTTAACGGCAGTTTAAGAGAGAACAAGTGGTCTTATAGCTGATCAACGGCACTATATATGATTCCGTGTGGTTCTTCCCACAGACAAGAGAGTTATAAGAAGTAACGAGTGAACAATTATACAGCCTCTATCTCGTATTAAGCTCACAAGTGTACCCTACAAACTATTAGTGGCCGCTTTTTCTCCAAATTATCACTTGAGTACCACATTTTGTAATAAATATTTAGGAATGACGTATTTCGCTCGGGAGTGTCTAATCTAAACAGCCATTTTTATTGTGATATAATTATTACAATATTCTGTGTTTATTTTATTCTATTGTGTTAAAATTATGGGTAATGTAAATTTATTGTAAAGTATACACATATTTAGAGTTAAAATTTTCACACGCCTCAGAAATAATGTCGTTTTATCAAACCAAATCTTTCTTAATAAGCAGAGACGAACCATGAAATTTTTGATATTTGTGTTTTTATAGCATTACAATCAGTCTGTGATTTTGTATTTGAAAATTTACCACAAAATTAATCACAAAAACTCCGTAGTATGTGATAAAGTCATGATTAATTTAGAAATATTATAGGTTATGTTTGAAAAAAATGGTGGACATTGTCTCCAGCTACAGTGAACCATTGTAACTCCAGATTAAAGTTGTCACCTCTTTAAAGTCTCACATGTGTACCATTATAGTGTCGTGAACTATAGAAAGGTTCACATTGTGTACCATTATAATGCCAGTTTCTGTACAACGTATGCTCGTTAGGCTTATGTTCAGCTCTGGGCTGGTATGCAGTTCTTCAATAGTTCACGTGAATACCCTTTTAGATATTTTAGCACACTCAATTTTAGAGATCCGCATAGAACATTTGAATTTTGTTGGAATACCTACTACAAGTTAGTTAGTACGAAGTCTTCGATAGTAAATGCAGTAGGTGGTATGATTGAAGTTATACGTTAATTTTAATGGACGAGATGGTATTGTTATTTATTAAAATAGTCGTTTTAATAAAATTTATTATGTTGATGTTTTGGAGAATTGTTGTCATTTAATTTTGAAAGGTTTTAATGAGACAAATTTTCGGTTAATTTTATTTTGAAAATTAAAATTTATTAGATTTAAGAATTAATATACATTAAGTGCCATGATGTTGAGTACTTATCTACCTGTATAAAACTGACAAGACTGATTTGAAATTATTGTAATAAGTGTATTTCTTACTATGAAGATCTTTTTGAAACAGATGGCTATATAAAAGTTTATTCAGACGCCTAATTATATGTTTTTTTTTTATATTAAAGTTCAAAGTATTGTTATTATATTTTAAATCCTCGCTATTTTTAAGATTTTTGAACTGTTTCAAAAAGATTCTAAAGAATACAAGATGTACCTAAGCGACTGAAAGTTTACGTTTTATTATGTGATTTAAAAATAAAAATTATCAAACATTTTTAAAGTTGTATTATTATTTTAATGTATGTAATAAAAGTATATCCGCTTGGCTGTCACTAATGAGACAATATAATTTTAATTGTTATCGAGCTGCATCAGTCTTTCGGACATTTGGCCTCCTACGAAGTATTGAAATTCCTTGTATTCAACGCACACTAATTTACACTTTATATCCTTGGGTTCTAAAACAATCAAGTTATAGTCACAATTATGCTGACTTCTAGACTTGTATATGGCAAGATGAGACGATTTTATTGGATATGTAAAAACATCTTCTGTGTTATTTTTATTCTAATACCTGTCATTGAAATTGTCCGTCATTAATTATGTTTGGACTCACGCTTAAAATCGATTTACTGGTCTCAGCTTCAGGCACTTTTTCCTCTATATTATGTACGGAACCGTCATTAATAAAGTTTGAAAACCACGTTCACATAGTTATTCAGCTCAGAGGATAACAATGTGGTACTCGTGATTAAATAAACAGCTGTCAGTATTACTAGATATCAATAGTGGTGCTCATAATATACTTTACACGTACATGTGAACTCATTAAACGCTCTTTTACAGAATAATATAGAGGCTGATTAATATATCACAAACTAGACCCGCTTACAGCTACAAGCTGAATAACGGTCCACAAAAGGTTGTTAATAACAGTTTTTGGCTGCAGTAATGTTCACATTTGTGGTATAAAAATGCCAGCAATATAACATCGTACATGTAGACCTTTAAATAGCCTGTGCCGTATTTTTCCCCTCTTAAAATGCTATAAATCAGCTTTTAAAATAAAAGCTGGCTAGAAGATTAATGTTATCCTAATATAACACCAATAGTTACTTAATAGGCGAATTTAGCTCTTCTATGCATGCCATAAACAGGTATAGGTGAATTTGTTCACTCTGATACAGCCAATGAACCATGTGTGGCCAATTTTATTACTTAGAGATCACCAGTGAACTGAATGTGAACTACTAAAGAGAACAAAATGCTACTTGGGGAGTGCCCGATGATGGAGCCAAGAGGCGGATAGTTAGAACTCTTAAGTGGATATTAGTGAACTCTTCGAGTTTTATGTCATATAATTCGGTTTGATGAGTCCAATATATTGCACTTGGTGTCGAGGGTCTGATGATGGAGCTAGGAGGTGGATAGTTAGAACTCTTAAGTGGCTATTAGTAAACTCTTCGAGTTTTAAGTCATATAATTCGGTTTGATGAGTCCAATATATTGCACTTGGTGTCGAGGGTCTGATGATGGAGCTAGGAGGTGGATAGTTAGAACTCTTAAGTGGCTAGTATTAAACTCTTCGAGTTTTAAGTCATATAATTCGGTTTGATGAGTCCAATATATTGCACTTGGTGTCGTGGGTCTGATTATTGAGCTAGGAGGTGGATAGCTGATTTCTTTAGTGGCTCTTTATAGTAAACCGGGCAAGTCAAAACTTCGTTGTTTTATTTTTAATTAAATGAATATACCTACTAGACTTAAAAGTACAAAATAAAATAGTACTTACTTAGTTAAAAAAAAAACCGGTCGAGTGCGAGTTGAACTCGCGTGGAGAGGGTTCCGTACGATGAATATGTTATATATACATGGTTATTTGTAAAACACCAGCAACCTCTTAAGGGTCATTGTACTCATAATTATGAACAACTTTCACTATGGGACCAAAGTTAAAATCGCGAAAAAAAAAATCTGCTGTTCCCTACATTTATGTTCTCATAATATCTTGTCAAAATGTGTGGAACAGCTGATTTTTATTTCGCGATTTCAGGTTTGGTCCCATAGTAAAAGTTGTTTGGCATTTAGGAAGGATAATGGAAAAACATCCTGGACCAGATGGTCTGACCAGAGTCTACAGTGTAAAAAGTGGAGACAGTGTCATCAAAAGATGCATTAGTAAATTGTGTCACTTACCTGTGGACTGTAATGATGATTCTTAACTATTAATAATACGATTTTGCATGTTAGTTTCTGTTATTAAATCTTTAAAAGGACATGTTAGTCCTTTGGGGGCCGGTATGTTGAATATCTGTGTATAAAGGCGTAAGCCAATGGTCATTTAATTTAGTCGCATTAATGGTGTCGCCAAGTAAGAACGTATTTCATTCTCACAAAATCCAACCAAACAATTTGCAACCTTACTACCATCACAACATTGGTAATAATGTTGTCTGTGGTTGGTTTAGTGGCGTCATAATCAGCCTATTAATGTTCCCACTGTTGGGACACAGGCCTCCTCTCTGTGAGAGGGAGTGGGCTGTAATCTACCACGTGGGTCCAGTGTGGGTTGGCAGATGTCACATGTCTTCGAATTTTCAGTTTTAAGACATGCCGGTTTTCTTACGATATTTTTCTTCACCGTTTTAAGAGCAGTGGTGATGAAATTATTTACACAAAGTAAAGCGCTTGCCTGGGTTCGAACCCACGACCTATGACTCGTAAGTTGGGGCCGTTACCACTGGGCCACCACGCTCTTAGTGGTGTGATTGTCGATTATAGGGATCCTGAGTTTGATAACTGGCAAATTGTAGGTGTATTTTACACTTCTGCCTTATTTTTCGGTGTTATTATTCGAAATGTAGCATTATGACAACTTGCAGGCGTAGTGAAGCGCACCTGCGTTCCGACGGACCCCGACAAGGCGGCGCGCGGCGGCTTCGGCGGCGGCGCGTCGGCGGCCGGCCACCCGCTGTGGCGCAACCCCTGCGCCGCGCACGTGCTGCCGCTGTTCGCGCCCGCGCTGGCGCTGGGCCGCGCGCTGCACCAGCTGCACGAGCGCGGCGCGCGCCACCCCGCGCACGCGCGCGCGCTGGCGCCGCCCGCGGCCGAGCGGCGCAACCTGCTGGGGCAGAGGGACCACGAACCGCCGATTTCTACTCGTCCTCAGGTAATTATAAACTTGTAACTATCGCGTAGCCGCACGCTATACGGCTGCATGACCTGCGGGCACAAAGGTCAGACTTGGCACATGCAAGGACATCGGCGCGACCTGCAGCGAAAAGAACGAATTTTTTAGGACAGAGAGACCATAAAACGCCAATTTCTACGCGTCTGCAGCTATCGTTCTCCTTCCAACATATAATTAATGTGCTTCAACAGATTTTTATTTTTCTTATGACCGATTATAATGTTTTAAAACTTGTGGAACCAACACCTGTCTTGTTAAAGTTCCGTGTTAACACATTTTTTGTCAGCAAATTCACTAATAAAAAACATAATAAAGTTTTAAAGAGACTATAAAATAATAATAAAACTTCAGGGTTCCATACCCAAAAGGTGCCAAACAGAACCCTTATAATAAGCCTCCACTGCCCATTCGTCCATCTGTCTATCAGCGGGCTGTATCTCATGAACCGTAATAAGTAAACAATTGAAATTTTCACAGATTATATATTTCTATTACCGATATCAACTAATAATAAAAATTAAATTATTAAAACAGGTTCCCATACAAGAAACGTGTTTCTTTTGGCGTTTATTGCTCAGTCTTAATTCGGTGCGGAACTCTTCGGATAATGTTAAAATGTTCAATTCACACTGGTCGGCTTTTATAAATACCGCAACTTATTTTGATATGAATTGGCAACTCCACACGTGCCCCACAGGACCGCATGCAGAGCTTCCTGCACACGCTGCACGAGAACGTGTGCCACCTCGTGGGCGCGGCCGCCGCCACGCTGGGCCGCGAGCTGTACGCCGTGCCGGGCCTGGCCGGCTTCCTGGCCGACTCGCTGCTGCACGGGCTGCAGTACCTGCCCGACCACTGGCTGCGCCCGATAGTGCGCAACGCGCTGAAGCCACTGCTGCATCACTGTCCACCGGCACATTATGCGGATGTTGCGTTACCTCTGTTGGAGCATTTCGCGCCTTTCAGTAAGTTTTTAACTTTTTTCATTTAGTATAGCTCTTTTTTTAAGGTTAATTGTGCCAACATGTTTATTTCGGCCGCTTAGCAACGTTGTTTAGGTTCATTATGAAGAGTAGAGTGCCGGTGTAATAAAAGGAACATTAGGCATTTTTACAACTTAATCTCTAAGATGAAAACTCCCTTGTGATGTCATAAAGTTGTGATGTATAAGAAACAACTATACACTAACTTCATATGTACCGCGAAAGCACCATTAATAAATAAAGTAGCATATTTATACAGATTCATATTCTAACGAAGGGCGTTCCCGGTAACCCGCAATAGTATAACTTCCAAAAAGGCAAAAAATAATACAGAATAATATATATATTTTTTTTTTATTCGAAATACTTATTCACAAAAAATATTTAATTGATATGTAAAAAAGTGTCGCGACATCTACATCGCCACATGCGAACTACGCATGAAATAAATCAATGAGACCTGAAAACTCAAACTCAAAGCATTTATTTCAAATAAACCAATTACAGGCACTTTTGAATTGTCAAGGGGTCGGTCAGTCAGAAAGATGAAGCTAGTTGCCCATTCCAAAGCGTAGTAGGTTCCTATGGAGAAGAACGGGCAAGAAACTCCACGGACACTCTTTTAAATCAAAATATTGTTACAATATAATGGTTACATCATTCATGTTGAAATTAAACATGTGAGAACAATGTAGAAAGACGTGCAAGTTAAAAGCGTCCGTAATAAAAACAATTAAAAAATTAAAAATTAAAATAAGCCATGGCAGCTAAGAGATGACCAGTCCCTACTGACGGCGCCCGTTCACGAACATGACGCATGGATCAGCACCATTTAGCTCAACCATTTTGAAGGGAACTTAATGATCCAACACACACGCCACCACCAGCGAGACACTTAAGTGAGTATGACATACTCTCAGCCATCAGGGCTCATTCAAGTCAATGAAAGACATACCCAGTAAATGGTAGTTTTGTAAAATGGTCACAGTGCTCACACATGTGCTATGCAATTATACAATACTAAGAGATTGAATTTATACAATGCAAAGTTAGTTTTTGCAATCTTCAGCGGCTCCAACAATATTTTTGATGCTAATCAACTAGTTTATGCGCCCTTGTGGAGCTGGACCAGCGTTGAGCCAAGCATTTTTGTCAGCGATGTAATCCCCCAACTTATAATATGCTTGGCAGCATAGTGTGCGTTTTATACAAGATTAAAATTTGGTTTCATTTAGTTCGACTATGTGGGGAGGTATTTTATTGTAACATTTTAAACAGTACCCCATGAAGGATGAGTCTACTTTAGCCAGTCTGAAACCAGGTTGAACTAATTTGTCCCTATTTCTAGTACTATAATTGTGCCTTTCACCTCTTTTACTGAAAAGATTAAGATTTTTCCTAACGTACATGATGTTTTCGTATATATATTGACAAGCTACTGTCATGATGTTAATATTTTTAAACAGCTCCCTAAGAGAATCGCGCCTACGGAGACCATATATTGCTCTGATGGCTCTTTTCTGCAGAATAAAAATAGAATCGATGTCTGCAGATCGTCCCCATAGTAAAATACCGTAAGACATGATACTATGAAAGTAACTGAAATAGACTAGCCTCGCGGTATCTACATCAGTAAATTGACGGATCTTTCTTACAGCATATGCTGCTGAACTTAGCCGTCCTGCAAGAGAGGTTAAATGAGGACCCCATTGCAGCCTGGAGTCGAGCGTAATCCCCAGAAAAACAGTTTTATCAACGAATTCTAGTTTCTCCTTATTCAATACTATATCACAATCAGTACTTTTAACATTCGGTAAAGCAAATCTTATGCATTTAGTTTTTTTTCCATTTAACACTAAATTATTAGCAGTGAACCAATTTTGGACCTGCAGTAGGGCGTTATTTACGTCGTCAAAATTTGATGCACGTCTATTTATCTTAAAAATTAGGGAAGTATCGTCAGCAAATAACACCATTTGTGGTTGGTTTTTTAATAAATGGGGTAGATCATTTATATAAACTAAAAAGAGGAAAGGACCCAATATCGAGCCTTGTGGAACACCCATTTTTACTTTTAGACTGAGTGAATTGACACCATTAATTTGAACTTGCTGTTGTCTATCGTTTAAATAAGATTTTACTAAACTGAGCGCAAGTTTACCTAGTCCGTAATGCTCAAGTTTCAAGAGTAAGGTTTCATGATTTACGCAGTCAAATGCCTTGGAGAGGTCACAAAAGATTCCTATGGCATCTTGGGCCTCCTCCCACGCTGTAAATATGTGTTTTAATAAGCTGACCCCGGCGTCAGTCGTACAACGTCCTTTGGTGAAACCATATTGCTGATCGTGTAAGATTTGGTTGGTGTTAAAATGATTAAGCATTTGGTTGAGCATTACCTTTTCGAACACCTTGCTGAATACCGGCAACACGGATACTGGTCTATAATTGTTGGTGTCTTTACTGTCCCCAGATTTAAAAAGTGGTATAACCTTACTATATTTCATTAAATCCGGGAAGACTCCTTGGTCCACACATAAATTAAATATTAAAGCCAAATATGGTGCAATAGTCTCGATTATTGATGTACAAACTTTGATAGATAACCCCCATAGATCTTCGGTCAATTTGATTTTAATTTGCCGAAAAGCTTTTATAACTATCATAGGGTTTATATGTTTAAATTGAAATTCAACCGGGCAGCCTGGAACGTTTGCTCTTAATAAATCAATTGAGACATCGGGTGAAGAATTTAAAGCTTCCGTCGTTTTAGATGGTATATCAGTAAAGAAATGTACAAATTCTTGAGCTACTTCTAAGTTAGAGCTTATGGCACCGCGTGAAGTCTCCAATATGTACTCACTGTTCCGTATTTTTTTCCTATTAGTTTCATTATTTATGACTTTCCAAACTGTTTTTATTTTATTTTCTGCTGATTTGATCTTGTTGCTAATGTACAGGGCTTTAGCTATCTTGCAGGTATTTCTAAAAATTTTGGAATATGTAGCAACATACTTGTTGAAAGTTTCAGTGTTAATGTAAGGTTTAAGGCCGTACAGCTCGAACAGTCTTTCCCTACTTATCCTTATACCTCTTGTTGCCCAGTCACTAAATATAAAATTGGGGCAAATATTTTTTGTTTTCTTTTCAAAGGTTTTATTGAATTCTGTATCCACTACTGAAAAGAAATCCTCATACAATTTATTTACATCGGAACTATTAAGGCCCAGAACGTTTAATTTATTATTTAAGGTACTATTGAATCTATTTAATTTGCCAGTTGTTATTGGTCTAAATTGTATTTGCACTTTTTGCAAAGGTGTTTTAAACTTAAAAGTTACCGTTTGTCCACTGTGATCAGACGGCAAATAATTTACGATGGATTTAGCTAAATAATCACAATCGCAGAAGACATTATCGATACAAGTAGCAGAAGTTGGAGTTACTCTAGTCGGTTCTGTAAAAATATTAGATAAATTGAACGATTTAAAAAGGCTTAGTAATCTACTGCTATTTAAATTATTTTCCAGAATATTAATATTAAAATCACCACAAATAATTGCGGCTTTGTTACTGGATGCAAGTTTTGCTAGGACATCTTCCATTATTGACTCAAATAAAGAAAAGTTCTGATAATTAGGGGGTCTGTACACACACACTACAACATGCTTATCCAGCTCAACACAGGACAGTTCAATGCAATGTTCAACTGATAAATCAACTATGTCATTACGTTGCTTAGATTTTAAACAATTTTTTATTAGGATTAGAGATCCTCCACGTAGCATAGATTTACGATTAAAACAACTGCCCATACTATAGTTCTCATAATTAATTAGCATTTGGTAATCCTTTAACCAATGTTCAGTAAAACAAACAATGTCATACTTTGTTTTTTTCTAAAAACAATTCAATTTCTAATAATTTGGAAGAAATACCTTGAATATTTTGATGAAATATTTTCAAGGCATTCTGCTGATCTCCTTTTTGATAATTATTTATTTTAGAGCCAGAAGACACCTTGTTGTTGTTAGTTATAAGAATATTCTTACTGGTACCTTCTGTTGTCTTACAAACTAGTTTAAATCCGGAGTAGACCCCAAGACTTCAATGTCATCACCAGGCAGTGAGCTCATAGTGAGTGAGGTACATGGAATCTCCTTCGTACAATTTGTATAAATATTTATAGCATTTGAGCTACATTTATTCAGGGTCACAACTTTATCATTAGTACTATTACTAACCATTGTGGTGTTAATAACACAAGACTTCGACATACTACCTATGTCTGAGTTTATATAAAAAGCTAATAGCCTTGCTATTATGGGTCTAAAACTAATAGGCAGATACACAGTACCCCTAGTCGATTTCAACGTTTCCACAAAAATGTTGGTGTCAAGAAATACAAACTTGTCACTATTATGACTAACTAAAAAGTGCATATGGTTATTAAGCATATGAATATAATTATTTTGTCTGTTTGTCAATCTTTCAAAATATGGGAAAGCACACAATATTATTTTACTGCAATTTAACTTTAGCAACTCAGTTACACAGTCAGTAATTTCTTCTTTTTTTACATTAGAACTATTACCTACAAATACAGTAATGTTGGTTTTAGGATTATATACCGTTCCAGTTACTGATGCCATTACTTGTTTGTAGGTTGACCCTGGCATACAATAATTTTGTGTAGGATAATGCAGGTTGTTACTAATTAATTTACCTAATCCTCTTCCTATACTATCTGAGAACATAACTGAATTATAACAATCATTACTACTGAAAGATGGAAAACTATCAATCTCAGGCTGTACCAATTGAGATAGATTGTGTACTAAACCAGATAAATCTTGGTTGAGGATACAATCTTGAGACAAATTCTCAGTCTGGGACGGGTCCTCCGTTTCCTCAGGCTGGACAGCATCAGGGTTTGAAACCTTCTGACAAGTACACTGACACATAACTAACTCATTAGCAGCAAGAATATGTTCTTTAATTTGGTTCTGAGAACCCACATATTTAATGTAAAGGGAACTAAGTCTGCCCTCAAGTACCTGTATGTCAGACTGTAAGCGCTGTGTATCAATTTCATAGATTTTTTTGCTGTCTTCTAATTTGATTTGATAATTGCTTAATTTATTGATTAGATCAACACGTTCTTTTCTCCAAAAAGTGTTTCTGTTGTTTTCTAATTCGATTACATTTTCTGGTTATTCTATTCAATTTTGCATATTTTTTTATTTTCCTATGACTAACTTTATAACTATAATTCTGTTTTAGCAAAGAATCTTCAGTAAGATCAATAGTTATTATAGGATTAAGGTTACAATTAATATTTAATAATTCATTATATAAGTGGTTAGTTTGTTTAACCTGAGAACATTCATTTTCTTTCTCTAACTGAATAATACGACTATTAGCATGAATTAATTCGTCTTCAAGGTCCCTAACTTTGCTTAAAGCCTCCTCATATAAATTACTACAATTACTGAAACCATCCGTGACCACCTTCAGTTGATCGCGTTCATCAACAACATTCAGATATTGCTGATGTAGGTCTACCAGCTCCCGTTTAAGGCTTGAGTTTTTGTCGACTATCTTCTTAACTTCCTCCTCACTTTCGTCATTCTCTTGTAACAATTGTTTACATTGGAGGTTCGACGCTTCAAGTTTTTGGAGGGCCGTTCTTAATTTAAGCTCCATATCCTGAGCAGTAGCCTTACGGGTCATCACAGGCATGGTTTCAGGATTTGTTACTGAAATTAGAATAAAGAAACGGTGAGAACAAGTAAGACAGACAATATAAATAAAGGTGGAAATGGAAGGACAAATGGGAGAAGTAAGAGTTGTTTAGTGGTGAAATAAGGTAGGCTACTGAATTGGTTTGAAGAGCTATTATCAAAGCTATATTATTATTAAATTGAATGTACAATTTTGATGCTTTTATCACTTTAGGATTTTACTTTTCCTTATGTGGGTAGGTTGACTAGATTTTAAAGATATAATTATTTGATTTTAACTTATAACGACAAAGCAAAAAGAAAGATCATGAACGTTTTTATTGTTGAACTGACGTCACACAAGTCGCGCAATTAGAGTTTACCGCGTGAACACAAATATATAAATTCCCCGACATCAATCGTTGGGCAGTTGCCTGCCAGACACGACACCCGTATGGTCGGGGGGTCATCCCTTTTCTAAAGAGGATGAGTGAACTTATCACCCTGTTCCACACACCTCTAAAAAAAATGCACTCTGTACACGCGCACTTATCTTTCTATGATGAAGAAACCTTTTTTTTTTGGGTAATTGCCTGGCAGACAATATCGCTGAATCCTCGGGATATACTCACCGATTATATTTATTCTTACAGTGTTGACCCATCTCTCATTACGCTGGGACTACATCTCGTCTCTCTACGAATCTGGAAAATTGGAGGAGGAGGGTGGCAGTGAATCACAGGAGGTGCTCGAAGATATACTCGTTAGGAACCTGACGAGGGAACATCTTGAAGTTTTGAAGGTCAGTATACAAAATCAATGCCCGAATGTAGTATGTAACTGTTATGCTCAACTAACTTTTTTGGGTCCACATAGCATAAACTTTTTCCCCTAACGTAATGAAATACCCCTTCTTTGACATCACACTAAATAAGCAGTTTAGTGATTTCCATAATCCTGTATAAGCCCCACAAGCCCGAGTATTAAATCACGATAACTCTAATTTGATGTTTAATTCGGTTTTTTATTGTAAATTTCTAAAACATGGGGCAGTAAAGCTGTTGCTGCTATCTTCGAGCTTTATAAAGCAGTGGGCCTAAAACGGCCACATTCAGCAATTCCTCTAAAAGCAATTCATTATATGAATTCTCTATGGTGACACTTAATGTATGAACGCAGATTATATTATGAATTGCCAGTTTGTGACAGTTTGTGTGATTCATAATATGATTCTGCCAAAGCGGCCGTTTTAAGCCCTCTGTTATCACGCCATGTATTTGTTGTTATTGGGCAGCAAATACTGAGTCTAAAATAAAAAGCTCTAGCCCCCTAGTCTCTAATCTTACCTGCTGGTAAGTGATGATCAGGCCAAATGTGGCAGCGAGCTTCACCAGAAATCCTCAACCACAAAGGAACTGGCTATCTTACCTCTAACTGCCAAAACACAATATTGCTGTTAACATTGTTTTTATGGCGTAGCCTTAGATAAAATGGTGGTAGCTAGCCAGGCGGACTTAAAAGAAGCCCTACCCTACCACCAAACCGAGCAGAATTTTTTTCCCCCACTGGGAATCGAGCATGATGCATGATGAAATCAATGGACCGGTTCACCTCATTTATGTTTATACTTGAGTACTCTGTTTTAACTTCCAGATATCACTCGTAGACGGCGGACTGAGCGTAGAGAACAACGCAGACGACATGGAGGACGACACTACGACAGGCGGCGCGCAGCCGCGTGCGCCCGACACCGTGTCCGAGCTGGGCGCACTCGTGCTGGCGCAGCCGGCTGCCGGCCCGGCCGCGCTGTACACGGTGAGACATTGGTAACATAATATCACGCCCGACACCGTGTCCGAGCTGGGCGCACTCGTGCTGGCGCAGCCGGCTGCCGGCCCGGCCGCGCTGTACACGGTGAGACATTGGTAACATAATATCACGCCCGACACCGTGTCCGAGCTGGGCGCACTCGTGCTGGCGCAGCCGGCTGCCGGCCCGGCCGCGCTGTACACGGTGAGACATTGGTAACATAATATCACGCCCGACACCGTGTCCGAGCTGGGCGCACTCGTGCTGGCGCAGCCGGCTGCCGGCCCGGCCGCGCTGTACACGGTGAGACATTGGTAACATAATATCACGCCCGACACCGTGTCCGAGCTGGGCGCGCTCGTGCTGGCGCAGCCGGCTGCCGGCCCGGCCGCGCTGTACACGGTGAGACATTGGTAACATAATATCACGCCCGACACCGTGTCCGAGCTGGGCGCGCTCGTGCTGGCGCAGCCGGCTGCCGGCCCGGCCGCGCTGTACACGGTGAGACATTGGTAACATAATATCACGCCCGACACCGTGTCCGAGCTGGGCGCACTCGTGCTGGCGCAGCCGGCTGCCGGCCCGGCCGCGCTGTACACGGTGAGACATTGGTAACATAATATCACGCCCGACACCGTGTCCGAGCTGGGCGCGCTCGTGCTGGCGCAGCCGGCTGCCGGCCCGGCCGCGCTGTACACGGTGAGACATTGGTAACATAATATCACGCCCGACACCGTGTCCGAGCTGGGCGCGCTCGTGCTGGCGCAGCCGGCTGCCGGCCCGGCCGCGCTGTACACGGTGAGACATTGGTAACATAATATCACGCCCGACACCGTGTCCGAGCTGGGCGCGCTCGTGCTGGCGCAGCCGGCTGCCGGCCCGGCCGCGCTGTACACGGTGAGACATTGGTAACATAATATCACGCCCGACACCGTGTCCGAGCTGGGCGCGCTCGTGCTGGCGCAGCCGGCTGCCGGCCCGGCCGCGCTGTACACGGTGAGACATTGGTAACATAATATCACGCCCGACACCGTGTCCGAGCTGGGCGCGCTCGTGCTGGCGCAGCCGGCTGCCGGCCCGGCCGCGCTGTACACGGTGAGACATTGGTAACATAATATCACGCCCGACACCGTGTCCGAGCTGGGCGCGCTCGTGCTGGCGCAGCCGGCTGCCGGCCCGGCCGCGCTGTACACGGTGAGACATTGGTAACATAATATCACGCCCGACACCAGCCTGCACAAAGGGGTAGGCAGACGTATATAAGTATAGAATACCCACATTTGGGCGGTTATGTTTAAAACTCGAAATACTGTTAATGCTATGTTGCTAATGTTATATGTATATAGTAATGTTGGTGTTTTGTTAAACAATTAATTAAGACCCTTGTAATAGGGGCGAGCCTTATGTCTTATGGCATAAAGCTTGCTCGGCCCGGCTTTTGGTTAATACCGGGCACAAATTCAGACTAAAGACTGCTACTGAAAACTTTCTAATTGAAAAATCTAATCACATTTTGTTTAACCAGGCAATCGAGCTCAGGAGCGCATTCAGCAGTCAATCACTAGACAAATAGACCGAACAATTAGTTCATAAATAAAACAAATATGAAACTGAATTTCGGCTTGATTTAAATATTAATAAAAACTCTCAAATATTTCAGGTAATACGAGCACTAACATGGAACGACTCGCCATCTTCTCTCCGCGCCACCGCTCTCGCCATGCCCGCGTTACGTGCAGCATTGCAAGCCGGCCGAGTAGGGGCCGGGGAAGCTAACGGAGCGCTCACTGCCGTACTGCAGGCCTTGAGGGTGCATGGACAGCACGACGCCAACCAGGCGGCCTTGTTAGCGCTGGCTGTGCAGGTAAACACTTATGAATTTCTAATAGGACATTATAGCCTGTTAACTAACGGAGCCCCCACTCGAACATTCAATAGTGCCTGTAATGTTTCGCTACAAATAAATGATGTCCTTCTCAGACGTACGAGATCCTGCGTCCCCTATTCCCGGGCATAGTGGCGGTGCTGCGGGCCATCCCCGACGTGGACGCGCACGACCTGCACCGACTGGACGAGAAGCTCACCGCGCAGAACACCAAGCCTTCCAAGATAGACAAGAGCAAACGGGACTTGTTCAAGAAGATTACTTCTAGGGTATGTAACAGTGATCTATTCGTATTTTATTCTCAATACTACTTCTTAGGTAGGGATTGTCAGTCAAATTAAAATATGGCCCCCTTTGATTTGGGACTGATGGCGACGATAGGTCTTGTTGGAATTAAATTAAAGAGGAGTGGACTGTATAACATGTGAATTTATATATAAAAGGGAATTACAACGATGTCGGTTAGCAAGCAAACATGAAAATATGTACGTTAATAAAAAGCGGGCGCACAGCCGTGCGTGGAGGCGTGCAACAGCTGACTGCTGCGCCGCGGCCACTCGCGCACGCCGCGCGGCGGTTTGAGATGGTCTCAACAAGGACATAAACTTATTTCGTAAATTTAAATGCATAATATGTATGTCTGAAACTATGGAGGCATGAGGAACAAGGTGTAAAGTTCACTTATCCTTTATAGAAAAGGGAGGATCCTCCGACCAGACGGATGTTGTGTCTGGTGGGCTACTGCCCAACGATTAGTAGTAACGCGGTAAACCCTGCTTGCGCGATGCAGGATTTTGCCTGACGTCAGTGAAATGCGTAGTTCGCATGTGGCGATGCCACATGTATATCAGAAACTTATCGTTCGTAATACCTATTTTTTTGCGGATGCCTGTCTATGCGCGACTTTTAAAGACACTACTTATGCAGTTTTAGTTCGTAAATCCAGCTCATAACTTCGTTTCTCATAGATCCTCATTGAAAAAAAAAACCTGTATAATATCTCCGTATCCTAAATAATTGCCTGAGACTAGTCAACTAAAACCTTTCTCCTATTCCAGTTGATCGGCCGTAACGTGGGCCAGCTATTCAAGAAAGAAGTGTACATCTTAGACCTGCCGACAATGCACGTGGTGAAGGACAAGCCGCGCAGTGCCATCGACGCTCCCGAGGGCGCCGGCCTAGAACGACTGTTCGCTCCCAGCGCTCCTACTTAGCAGCCTAGTTGTTGTTGGTTATTCTACTATGTCATTAATTATACATATTATTATGAATTTAATCTATTTATACCGAAATATAAGATTGATTTTGTTTTTATTCAGAAAAAGAAACTGTTTTATTTATCATCATCTGCCTGTTGGGGTCGGCTTCCAGTCTATCCGGATGCAGCTAAATATCAGTATTTCACATGGCCTATCTGATCTCCAAAACCCAGTTACTGGGTTTTATTTATCATGTTAGCTAAAATATGATCTGGTCCACCATCACCAAAGACATTTAAATAATTATGTATCTCTTTGACCAACACCAATAGATATCTATAGCTATAGTTATATCTACAGGAAGACTTGATCACTTAGTTTGCGTGTATTTAAACTTACAGCGCACGTACGCTGTAGTTTGACATTCATCGACTTCTGAGACTTTAGAATAAATCCTTTAATTATCATTAGTTTCAGAAAATTTCCCAGAATGAAAAAATAAAAATATGAAATTGAAGGGCCTTCATTGCTAATTTAATTGAAAGCTAATACTGCTACTTGTAAAAGAAGCTTTTTCAATAAAAAGCTTCAGTTAACAAACAATATTGTGAGGCCCATAATAGATAATGCCGAAAAAGATGGAATTGGCAATTGTTGAAATAATTTAAAAACTCAACTTGATTGCTGTTGGTTACTTGAAGGTTTTGTTCAAAATGCGCACCTCTGTACCTTATACAAGCCCTTACTCTTCTTCTAACTTCTGTCTTGGTAACTCTTGAAGTATTTGTTCTAATAATGTTCCGCTGCATGCCTTATTCTTTGCCATAATACTTCTACTTAAGGCACCGGTGTTGAATAAACAAGGCTTTTCATATGACCCCAAACATAAAAATCTAGAGGAGTAAGGTTAGGTGACCTGGCAAGCCATGGTAAGGGGTCTCCTTTGCCGATCCAATGATTCGGATGATGATTCATCATCCTTTACAGTATGTATGTTAAGCCTTTTTTAAATAAAGAGAAAAAAATTACCAAGAAAACTTATCTGATAAAGATAAAAACTCTAAAGCCGTTCCGCGACTTGTGTCCTGGTCATGATGACCTGGGTATCTAACGTGCAATAGACTGCTGGCAGGTTAGAAAGTAGTAGGATGGAATAAACCAGTTATTTAATTCGATTATCACACAATTTTTTTATATTTCAACAATTTGCAAGTTCGACCTTTACCAGCATTATCGACTGTTTCATCGGCACCTCAAAATATTTTTTTTACTTTTGTACCTCGTTAGATAGCTGATAAAATGAAAATGTCTTCCCCGTAATTTGTATGCTTAATGTCTCAGTATTTTGAGATAACTGGTGTCAAAGTTCATGTACGTAGATAATTTTTGAAAATTGTTAATAAACTTCTTCCTCTAACTTTTAAGTGTTTGATGTTTTGAATGCTTATTGAGATCATTGAGGTTCACATCCTTACACTGGTTGGTAGGTGACTTGCCTATGCCTACAGATTTGAGAAATTTCCATACATCGGAAGAACTGCGGTTATTGAGTTGATCGTGGAAATAGCGTCTCTTAGCATCTTGACACAGACGACTGCAGCGATTTCGTAAGGATTTGTAATAAGAGAGATTCAGCTCTGAGGGTCTGCGCTTATATCTGCTCTTAGCTTTGTCCCTGCGAGCACTAAGCTCTTTAATTGGTTGCGTTATCCATGGTGCAGGGTTATGTCGAACTTTGACACGTCGGATAGGAGCATGCTGATTATATAAGTCGAGAACAGTTGCATTTAAACAATTCACCTTATCGTCGATGTCATCGTTCTCAACCAGAGGGGTCCAGTCGAAATCGCCAGCATCACGCTTCAAAGCCTCCAGGTCTATGCCCTTGTAGTTGCGGAGATATAAAAACTCGGACTCATGCTTGGGAACACGGATACGATATGAAAGGTAAATGAGATCGTGGTAAGAAGATTTTATGGTTTTCCTTTAATTTAATTTATCATGTTTGTTAGAGAGATTTGATGCTTATGATTGACTCTATCGATTGATCCTATAAAAATACAGGGTGTTATTTTTTCGGATTTCAGCTGGTTCGATTCTCGATAGTGGGAAGTGAATTTTCGAAAATCCTTGAACGCAGAATTGTTTCTTTTTTTAAATAAAGGCTTGTTCCTTTGAGTCAAATTTGCTATCGTCAGTATTTAGAGTACTTTCAATCGAGGTGGGGTTCATAAAATCCACCCTGTATATACATATTTGTAATGTGCTCGTTAAGACCTTTCTTTTGATACCAAACATGTCATGATTATCTCAATTTAATTTTTATCGAGTTTATAAATTTATGTGTTAAGTCCACCATATTAAATTTACGGAGAATTTATATAGCCTATGTCACCCGGACCATTATTACAAATCTATTGATACCTCATTCATCAAAATCGGTACAGTAATTTAGGCGCTACGGTGGAACACACGTAAAAGCAAACATATACATACTTATATACATACATAAACTGCTAAAATCACAACCCTTCCTTTTGGCTTTGCCGTAGTCGGGTAAAAAAGCAGTTAATATTTTATAAATTTGTATAAATTGAAACATAAATGTGATTTTGACTTGAGGTGAAATTATGCTCTTTTCCATCTTCAAATGCTTTGAACACAAAGTTCCGGCAAGCTTAGACCTGGCAGACCTTTTCATCCAGTATCAGGGGCATCTTGGTTATTATTTGGCGTAGGATCCATCCAGGTAGTCGATGAGGTAGGTTTAGGGTGTCGGAAGGGGTATATTTTCGGGGTCTGCCAAGTACTTCCGGCAGGGTGCGGAATGGCAGACCAACTTTTTTTTACATAATTAATCAGTGGTTAACTGTTGCCAGCACTTTAGTTCGGGTATCTTATGAGGTAATTTTCACTAAAAAATTACGTCAAAAAATATCGATTATTTCTATGACCCGGCAGGATCGGCTCTGGCAGACCTCATTTTTTTTACGTGTTTAAGTGTTGGTTAACGATCTACAAGTAGCCTATTGAGGTATCTTATAAGGTAGGTGTTTTTGCAATCGGCTCTCGCACTATGAAGGCCATTCAATTTGAGAGATTGGAGAAAAATGATATTTAGTGACGAATTCTGGGAAAGGAGTTAGAAGATTTTTGTATGGAGGGTGACATGATGCCGCCAATTTGATTTTTTTTCAAAATTGCGGTGAAAATCGAAAGTTATATATTTAGATAGAGCACACTTATACAAACAAAAAATGTCATATGACATAATATGCTAAAGCGTCAGGTTTCGGAGTTATTCACCGAAATATAAGTCGAAAACTGAACCCTGAAACAAGGATTTTTTTGTTTTTTTTTCCCTTCAGGTAAGTATATTGAACTATGAAAACATAATAAATTGCATTATGTATAAGTAGGTAATATTTTAGTTAAGAGCGAAAGAGACAAAAATATATTATGTATACCCTCCGCCGAATGAGGACGTGTGTTATATGGTATATGTCTTATATGGTGCATGGCATGGGCGCGACACCCCAAGAAAATCCTATTCAGCCTCCCGTTGCCTTCTTGGATGATATTATTTATACTGAAGATCATTAAAAAGTCTTGTTTTATCCACTAGGTGTAGTAAAATAATTAATGTGTAAATAACTTAATCAACATGAAGTAACTACAACATAAATAAATAAATTCGTTATATTAATTGTTATTTTTATCTTTGAATATCTCAGAAACGTGACGCTTTATGATGTTATGTTAATGAAGTTTTACGTTTGTATAAGTGTCCCCTATCCAAATATATGACATTTATTGTGCACCTAAATTTTGAAAAAAAATCAAAATGGTGGCTGAATTTAGGGCCAAAATCTTCAAACCCCTTTCAAAAGAATTTGTATTTTTTCGAATCCCATGTATTTTCGCCTAGGGTTTATGGGGTGCTTAATTGTTGCAAATAGGTCACACTTTCACGTCCTGGAAGGAATACGTCTAATTACAAGTCACCCTGTATATCTATAGTTCCAAACAGTTCTTCTGCCCATTTAATGAAAGTGAAAGCCTGAAAACATGTGCGTACTACAGCTTCCTCAAGTGATAGAATAATATTCTACCTGTGCCAATATTTAAGGCATAATAGCAGCAATCAAAGTTCCCCTAATTTACAACCCGGGCGCAATAACTTGACACCTGGCTCGACTGACGTTTATAACTCCCCTCGCTTCCCCGCATGGCGACGGCGGGGCGGCGGGGGGGACCGCGCGAGTAGCGGGGGGGGTGTCTAGTCCGAGCCAGGTGTCAAGTTAATGCGCCCGGGTTGTAAGGATATTGATATTTGTTTGGCAGTCACAACAGCGATGCTCTTCCCCAGATATGGGCCGGCTGTAATGATATATCCGAGCATTCAAATAAAACAATTAACAAAAATTGACAATAAATAATTTATTCCTAAATAAGAACATAATTATTTTTCATATGTGTAAACCATTTGAGTGCCCACAGGCAGGTTCGTTCCATTGGAGACTAGTTCTACAGTGGCTGCAGTTAGGTCTACTTTTAATACCGATGCGTTGTCTAAAACTACACATTTGCTCTCGTGGTCTCCGGGAACTGGAATCGTCCGGGGACCTAACACGGGATCTTTGTACCTCCACAGTTTTAGGCTGCTCAAATCTGAAAAGATGATAATATAAGGCAAATAAGTTGCAAATAATCATTACTGAACAAGAACTAAACTGGGTACTATAGCGCAACTTTGGCCCATAGCAGTGAACTACGATAGCCTGACCCCGCGTCCTATTTAAAAGTGATCGTGGCGCGAATATACGACCTCCAACTTTTTGTTCGGTTCACTTATGAGGTCACTGTCTAAAAGCCCATGTTGTCAAACTTGAATGTGGACATCATAGATAATACACTTAAATACGGGAGTGGACATTGTGAACTTGACACGTGTATTTCCATGTTTATTTTATATTTTTACTGTAGAGAATTTCCGATTATTTCTAATATTCTCACCTTTAATCGCCTTGACTTCCTTAGCGATCTTGACCTTTACTTTTTCCACAGTATCACCATTGGACAGTGTAGCCGTTACCGTGAACAGTCCGTTCAGAGCCGTCGGGTTGATAAACTTGGCGTCTACGCCCGACTCAACACTGAACGAGATGTGAGGCTGACCCGGTGCGCAATCTTCTTTTGTTTTTTCCGGAGCTTCAGCGTCATCCGTGAATTTTACTTCTATAGAATCCAGCTGGAAAAGGAGATAAATTTTGTTATTCAGTTAATAAGTAAACTCATGTGAATCACGAGCGCGCGTTCTGTGACTTATGAGCATTCACATAAGGTTTAAGTTACATGATTTTGTCATACCATTTGTATAAGAATTTAGTGCTTCTTTCGTATTGGACAAAGTACGTCAGTGTAATAATTTCCGGTATTGAAATTTTTAGACACACTAGAATAGTGTGCCAAAAAAATGATAAAATCGAGAAGAAGAAAAAGAAATACTTACACAATTGTTAGCAAATAATCACCCAATCTCACTCAGAACAAAGAAAACACAAAGTTTGTTGTAAAGTAACAGGAAGAAAAAGTCGACTCACATCTAAAGTATTAAGTAAATACAATTTATTCTCCAGCAGAATGGCGGCCTCGTCAAAGGGCAGGCCTACAGACAACGCCTCAATTCCAATGCGCTCCATGTTTTCTCTGGCTGCTTGCACGAACGGCATCACCCTCTTCATGTATTTCTTTAGTTCGGGAATAGCACCTAGCTTGGTAGATATTACTTTGTTGTCGGGAAGGCCTGCTGGCTGCAAACGATAAAGTGTTTACACTTCTTATAATCATACATTGCAAGAGTAGAACAGACCCATGCCAAGTAATTAGCATGCAAGGCTCGATGCAGAAAAGCAAAGAATTTGATAGTCATTATGATTTATACAAGGATAAATTTAAATAAAAAGTGGGCAATGGCAAAACGAGTGTTTGCATAATCAGTTTGCATGTTCCCACTGCTGGGACACCCGCCTCCTCTCTTCTAGAGGGAGTGTGCGGTAATCTACCATGCGGGCCCGCCCAGTGCAACCCGCACTGGGCCCGCGTGGCACTGGGCTTCTGGGCAGTAGATGTCACATATCTTTGAATTTTTGGTTTTAAAACATGCCGGTTTCCTCACGATGTTTTCCTTCACCGTTTTGAGAGCAGTGGTGCTGAAATTATTTACCTAAAGTAAAGCGCCGGCCTGGGTCCGAAGCCACGACCTACAACTCGGTAAGTCGAGGCCGTTACTACTGGGCCACCACTCACTGCTCAATCAAAACGAGAGTTTGTCATGAACAAAATTTTCGTCAAGTTTTACATCAATCGAGAAGAAATATAGAGATTTGCTTACCCCATTAACTTCCTTCAAAGTAGTCAAAATGATATGCTGCCACTTAGGATACTCCTTAGCGATCCAAATAACAGCCTTATTTGGTTTCTTCTCAGGTTTAGGTGCTTCTCCCTTCTTAGATTTCTTCACCGCGCAATGGTTCTTCAAGTAGATACGGAAGGAATGCGCCGCGTCCATCAAGTAGTTGCTGGCTTTGATTGAAACCTCGTCGATTTCACCCGCTACTGGCCAGAGCTCATGGAGTATGCTTGTTTTCTGGTGGAAAGAAATCAATTATCAGAAGTATTTCTAAAAGTTATTGGAACAGGTAAGCCTTTGGATGAAATGAAAGAGAATTGGAATACTTTATTAAGTTTACCGATTTGTGCCCTTCATTCTAATGAACTGTAAAAAGTAAATCTGGACTTCGTGCGCAAATTTAATATACTCCAGCGCAGCAGGGTAATTGCGTAACACACATAAAATTACAATTGATCGCATTTTCTTTCATTTTGACAGTTCAGCCATGTTCATTGCGTTATTTACGTTGCTGAGCAGATGAATTTTTGGAAATCTATGAAGCAATGGATTAGAAACGCGTAGAGCGATTTTTATTGAATATAAAAGAACTGCATAGGTCCTTATATCTTAACTAATGCTTGTCAATTTAATTAATTTATCATTTTAGTGCGTATTTTTTTAACTAAATATTATTTTCCTATTTTTTTTCAAGTTGGTATAATTAACAAATACCCACATTTCCCAGCAGCTCCCACACATGCTCAGCGACATGCGGACAGATCGGCGACATCAACTTCGCTTGCGTTTCAAAATACCGCGTCACCAACTCAGCATGCATGCCCCCTTCAGAACATAACTCCCTGTACTTGTCCCGAGCCGCTTGAAGCTCAAAGAAACCTGACTTCAACGCCTCTTTGAACAACATCTTGTTGTAGTTGTCGTCAGTCTGATTGATCTTAGTGTTCATCTCGCTTACGAATACTTTGTCGTGGAAATTGTGTTCTCCTGTAAAAATTAGTTAAAATTTATTTTTTTACTGCATTTTAATGCTATTAAATTGTTTATATACACAGTGGAATAAACGCAATACATTATAGGCTAGCCAGATTATCCTCATTATTCTCATACGGACAAACATAATTATCTCAATTTATTTAGCATGGCTAGATAAGGTGTATACAAGAGCCATTTCAAACTCTAAAAGCCATTATAAAGTAGTGTAAACATTTTACCTGTTCGCAGAGTCGATTTTGCTGCGATAATTTCCTTCACCCACTCAATGAAAGTATACAGTCTCAAGATCGCCGCATCAGCAGTGTTCTCAACAAAGTTAGCATCTTCGACTGAATCTCCCGCATCCGCTAAAGTAAGACGCATTCCATCTGCGCTGAACTTATCAATAGTTTCCTTCAGTGTCAAGAAGTTTCCGTCAGACTTTGACATCTTGGCAGAGTTCAACATTAAATGACCGTTAGCCCTGACGCCTTTAGGCCATTTTTCTTCTTCTTTAGGCCACAATGCGCAGTGATTATAAATGTAGAACGTTAAATGGTTCTGGATCAGATCTTTTCCTGACGCTCTGAGATCTACGGGATACCTTCACAAGAATAAAATAAGAAGTTTATTAGAAAAAAGATACATGAAAGGAAAGGATCATGTAAATGAGGAGGTAGCCGGTGCGCGCATTGGATAACATCGCTTTTGTTTTCGCTCTGTGTTTAAATTAAACTGTGAAAAATACCAAAAGTTGGTCATTAAAGTTACGCCAAAAGAAAGAAGATCTTGTGTGGTTTCGATCTACCTATATAAAAACTGAATTTACCGAATAATTGTAACAAAACAATCAAGTAAAGACAAAAAAACCAGTGAAAATTTCAAAAACGGTTTGCTAATACACCGAGTCGCGTGAATCATCGTTGGTGGCGGTCATAGACCCCGCCTCTACGTCATCGATCACCGCAGCTCATTGGTTGAAATACTGGACACCTATATCGCCTACTAGCAGGTTTTTAAAATAAAATAATTATAACTGTCATTAAAAATGAAATGCCCAGCTTGTAGTCAACAAATACAATATGCTGGAGAGACTCTAAAATGCACTGGATGCTCAGCTAAATACCACTATGCATGCCTTAACATGACATCTGCCTATTATTTAGAAAATAAGCATGAACTTATGAAACGTTGGCGCTGCCCAGACTGTACTAATATAACTCGTCGCTTTAGAAATGATAATACCCCTGTACAAAACGAAACTTATCACCACTAAACGACACTACAATGTCAATTGACGATGCACAAGATGATGAAACTAACACAAATATAACTACATAATATGGCGAGTGTAAAACCCCTAATCAAAATAATCAAACCAGCACCAAAACACAGGAAATTTCAACAGAAGGTCTTTCGATTACCTTAGATAGTCTCAGTAAATTGCTCGATTCTAAACTAGAAAAGAACAATCAATCCCTACTCCTTATACTAAAGAAGACAATCCAAAATGAAATACAAAAAACTATCACTGAGTTAAAGGAAGATATTTTAAAAGATACCCTCAAGCTAACACGCGAGCAAGAAATAGTAAAAAGCGATATATACACACTAAATGAGAAAGTAAAATCACTTCAAGAAGAAAACAAAGAACTTAAACAACAATTAAAAGAAATAAAACAAAATATGACAATAATAGAAAATCAACAACGTGACACTAATCTTAAAAAAAAATGTACTATTTGGTCTTCCAGAATATGATCAAGAATCCGAGAATCAACTACACTATCGCATAATTGAAGCATTCAAAGATATTCTAAATGTTGATCTGACCGGATATATTGAGGGAATCTCACGTATAGGAAGATACAACAATGCTCGGAGACTTATCATTATTGAGCTAATAAGCAAACGCATGACGAAATATGTACTAAATAACGCACTGTACTTCAAACATACTGGGCTTTTTATTTCCGAATACCTTAACGAAACTGCACTTCGTCAAAAAAAAGTATTACAAGAGAACTTACGCTTAGCAAGATAACAGGGACATCACGCAATAATTAAACATAGGTAATAAACTAATCATAGACGGACGACAACAAGAACTCACTACGATGACAAAACAAAACTACGCAACGAAAAAAAATTACTTCACCCAACATTATTGCAAACGACATGTCTCATGAAAGAACTAACAACACAAACGAACGCGACACAGACTCACGAGCTGACATAAATAAAATAAGCTCCTTTCGTTACTCAAGATATTGACACCATAGTATTATACCAAAACATGCAAAGTATGAATAACAAACTGCACTTATTAGAAGAATTTCTCGATGAAAATAAAGGAAAGTACCTAGCACTTTGTTTATCGGAAACATGGTTATCACAGGGAAAGAAAGAATTAATTTACTGCAACGGATACATCCTCGCTACGTCATACTGTCGACAGTATGTTATAAAGTACTCTGTGCTGTCGACTGAACTACGAAGGCGGTGGTGTATGCATACTATTACGCGAAGACTTAGAATTTATTGAACGTAAGGACATTATGGATGCGTCGGTGGAATACATCATTGAAGTATGTGCAATTGAATTGCCGAAACTAAAAAATATACTTATAACTTTGTATTGGAAAAACAGACAACCTGATGATTGTATTCTATAAGCAGTTAAAACTAATTCTAGAACTTCTACTGAAAAAATATAATAAAAATATATATATTCGGAGGTGATTTCAACGTAAATATTTTGGAAAATAGCTTGCAAACCAAAACTTTATTAAATTTAATGCTAGAATATAACTTCATGCAATCTAACGAGTGACAAAAACCACATCAACCTGTCTTGATCTAGTATTTATAAACTTTGACTCTAAATTAATAATTACTCAGGTGCATAATTACGGCTTTTCTGATCTTATAGGAATAACAGTAAACTTAAAAAAAATAGACGTCATGACTACTAAATACAAAGACTGGAAAACCAAAAAAAGAATTTTTAATTGTAAAAACATGGATAAATTTAAACATGCGTTAAAACAAATTAATTGGAATTCAATAATAATCTCGGGAAAAACGATGAACGAAAATTACAACTCATTTGAAAAACTTTTAATCAAAATATTAAATGACTGCATACCCATAAAAACAATAAAACTAATTCGAAACAAAAGAAAAGATTGGTTGACAAGAGGCATTAAAATCTCATGCAAAAATAAACGGTTGTTAAGAATTCTTACTTCTTATTCAAACGATCCTGTACTAACATAAAAACTTTTAACAAAAAAAAAAACAACCGACTTCCAAAAAAAACACTACAAAGTGAAAAATAATTTTAATTTCGGAAGTCGGTGTCTTTTTTCTGTTGGTGAGTCGGTTTTGAATTTTCGTTTTTTTGCCACCGACTTCCGAAATTAAAATTATTTTTCACTTTGTAGTGTTTTTTTTGGAAGTCGGTTGTTTTTTTTTTTGTTAAAAGTTTTTATTTTTCACTTTTTAGTTTTGGTACCTACCTACCCCACACAAATTCGAATAACACTACCAGCGATACAGTTAACAGTGACAGGAAGTTATCATCTTATCATCCTTAAAATGAATTAAGTCCGAACACAAGGTAGCTACTGTAAAACGTTGAGGAGTTCCCTTAACTGTCCTTCGTCTTCATCATCAAACCCCTAATGACAGTCACAACCCATCTAAGTGTAAAGTTCTCATCAATACAAATTTATCAAGCCCAAACACCAGGTAATTGCTGTAAATCGTTGAGGAGTTCCCTCAACTGTCTTTCGGCTCCATCACCAGATCGACTCCAGACCTTCATTAAATAGTAGTGCTTTAAAATACTTAATGAAAAAAAATTACAAACGCATTAGTCGCCACTACGATTTTGAAGGTTCCCCTCGATTTGTCTGGGATGCCATCAACAGATCCTGGTTTCGTTATAATTTTTTTTGAGGATTTCCCGCAAGTCGTCATGAATTTCATCATCAGAACTGAATTTTGATCAAAATAGGACCAATCTGAAAGTATACCTTTCAGATAAGAAAATAATTTTCTAAATCGGTTCATAAATGACGCCACCCGTGAAATACTTATCATTGAGAAGTTCTGGTGGCCATCTGTGGACTTCTTCATCAGTTCCACTTCACCAAATGATACTTTCTGAGTGCAAATGCTTAACTGGTGGCTGAAAATACCGAAATCGCTATGTGTATGCCTATAATATTTGAGGAGTTCCCTCAATTTGTCATGGATTCCATCATCAGAACTAAATTTTGATAAAAATGGGACCAATCGGGAAGTATATCCTTTCAAATAAAAAAAGAATTTTCCAAATCGGTTCATAAATGACGGAGATATGAGGTAACACACATTAAAAAAAAAAAAAAAAAAAAAAAAAAAAACATGCAACCGAATTGAGAACCTCCTCCTTTTGGGGAAGTCGGTTAAAAACAATATAAAATATATGAAAAAACATTAAAACAGATAGTCAGTAAATCAAAAAAATTACAACATATTCGGGAAATCAGAAACTCAACTAACAAAACTAAATCGATGTGGAAAATTATTAAGGAGTGTACAAATAAAAATCTGTCCAAGACACAACAAAACATAGCATTGAGAATCCACAATAAACTTACGTCCGACCCAAAACAAGTTTCGAACTCATTCAATGATTTTTTCGCATCAGTAGGACAAACAAGGCGGAGTGGGGGACTCAGAGCCGCGCGGCCGGCCTGTGCTCCGACCAACGGAGAACACAATGTTTTTACATCCACCGACACCGCAAGAAATAAAAAATATAATAAAGACCCTAAAAGGCAAATTTAGTCACGGATTAGACGAACTACCCCCTATATAAATAAAAACATGTGCTGAGGAACTGACATTACCATTTTATCTATTAATTTATCAATCATTTTCTGAAGGGATATTCCCAGACGCGTTAAAAAAAAGTATAATCAAACCTATTCACAAGAAAAACTCGAAGTCGGATCCAAATAAATACCGTCCTATTGCACTATTACCGACATCATCAAAATTTTTCGAAAAAGCAATGTGCCAACGCGTCTATAACTTTTGTGAAAAGTTTAATGTTTTCGACGAATGTCAAAATGGTTTTCGGAAAAAAAGATCCACGATTTTGGCAAAATATAAATTTACTCAACAAGTTCTTGTGTGAGTCTATCTGGCAGGCCCCAACGAGATATATAAACAGGTGATAGGTTTACATAAGGACATTATTTTGTACCTATAGAAAATAAATAAGATATATTTTGTACCTCGACAGTTTTTGATTAAATGACGTTTCTATGAAGTGTCTAGCTAGCGGGCCGCTTATGATTATTTTTATTGTTATTATACTTTCAGATCACCCAGTAGTGCTCGATGTTAGAAAATATTATGTACCTTACAAATCCGAAATTTCGACTTTCTGTGAGCTATACTTTAGGTGATATTCGTTACTTAGACAAACGTCCAGCCAGCGGGCCACTTTTTAAATACTACTCTTTTATATCATACAATAGCAGTAGAAGCTTGATCCTATTATGTACCTTACAAATCCAAAATTTCGACTTTCTGTGACCTATACTTTAGAAGATATTCGTTACTTAGACAAACGTCCAGCCAGCGGGCCACTTTTTAAATACTACTCTTTTGTAACATACAATAGCATTAGGAGCTTGATCCTATTATGTACCTTACAAATCCAAAATTTCGACTTTCTGTGAACTATACTTTAGAAGATATTCGTTACTTAGACAAACGTCCAGCCAGCGGGCCCCTTTTTAAATACTACTCTTTTATATCATACAATAGCATAAGCAACTTGATACTATTATGTACCTTACAAATCCAAAATTTCGACTTTCTGTGAGCTATACTTTAGAAGATATTCGTTACTTAGACAAAGGTCCAGCCAGTGGGTTTGTTTCTAAATACTACTCATTTATATCATACAGTCATAGAATAAGAAGCTTGATACTATTATCACCCATCAGTCTATACATCATACAGTCGTCTGATGAAGACGTCTAAGACAGGGTAATCTTGCGGGGCGTGAGGGGCGAGACGGGGGAAGCGCGCTCCCGGACTGCTTACGCTACCGTGTTAGTAGTTCGGGAAATAACTTTCAGGGCTATCGTGTTGAATTTAATATTGTTTTAATTTATGTATAATATTATAATGGTGCATACGACGTGTGTTGTGAAGAGTGCAAGTCGTCATCTTACGTTGATAAAAAATTGCGATTTCATCAATTTCAGCTTAAAATACTAGCCGTGATCGCTTCGGAGGACTACAAATCCCTCAGGATGATTTTGTGAATTACATCCATAGCTTGGAAACAAAATTGATGTCAATTTTTAATTTTTCTGGAAACAACATTGGGTCTAAATTGTTTGAGCATTTGAGTCAAATAGAATTCAATACCAAACCATGTTCATGCTTCCCAATATTTTTTTTGTATTAGGATGAGGATTTTTTATATAATTAAGTTCAACAACAGAAATTTCAAATCCAGTAAATCTAATAATTTTTAAACCAAAAATCTAATAAATAAATCTAGTAAATCTAATATTTCTCA
The DNA here is from genome assembly GCA_948150665.1 of Conistra vaccinii. Classification (NCBI taxonomy): domain Eukaryota; kingdom Metazoa; phylum Arthropoda; class Insecta; order Lepidoptera; family Noctuidae; genus Conistra; species Conistra vaccinii. The sequence continues at coordinate 6,159,128 of OX411324.1, forward strand.
ATCGCCCATTTATAAAGATACTTACCTACAGTTTTATAGATGAGTGGCTGGTACACAAAAAGACGATCTTTTTGATAATTGTTAATTATTGTTTATAATAATGTTGATCTAAAATAAATTAATAAAATAAATATTGTTAACTTGGGACAACCCTAGCTGTCGTGACAATGCCTACACGTTGTCTGCATTTACCACGAAATCAAAGGCATCGTCCTACTGTATCTTTTTATACTGTGCTATTATGTACCTTCAATCTGCCTAGCCTTTTCCCAACCATGTTGGGGTCGGCTTCCAGTCTAACCGAATGCAGCTAAATACCAGTATTTTATATAGAGCGACTGCCTATCTCACCTCCACAACCCAGTAACTGGGTAATACTATTATGTACAGATGCCAGCACATCAACCTACTCCAATCTGTCAAATTTTCCCAATCAACATTGAACCTTATTCTTTAGCGATAAAGTTAAAAGTCTATTAAAGAAATTTGACAGATTGTAGTAACTTGATATGCTGGCGTCTGTACCTTACATATCCAAAATTTCAACTTCCTATGGACTTCATAAGGTATTCGTTAATAAAATAAGCGCCTAGCTGGCAAACCCGTTTTCAAACATTATACCTGCTTTCATAATCACTCAACAACAAAACTGGGATTAAGAAAAAGAGTAGTTCTTTTAACTATGGCGCTATGTAAATGATTAAAAGAGAAAATGTAATACCTAGTAATTACAATCTTTAATGAGTAAATGATAGCTTGAAGATTGACATGGGAGAATGGAATAACTTCTAAAGTATAGCTCACAGAAAGTCGAAATTTTGGATTTGTAAGGTACATAATAGTATCAAGTTCCTTATGCTATTGTATGATATAAAAGAGTAGTATTTAAAAAGGGGCCCGCTGGCTGGACGTTTGTCTAAGTAACGAATATCTTCTAAAGTATAGCTCACAGAAAGTCGAAATTTTGGATTTGTAAGGTACATAATAGGATCAAGCTCCTAATGCTATTGTATGTTACAAAAGAGTAGTATTTAAAAAGTGGCCCGCTGGCTGGACGTTTGTCTAAGTAACGAATATCTTCTAAAGTATAGGTCACAGAAAGTCGAAATTTTGGATTTGTAAGGTACATAATAGGATCAAGCTTCTACTGCTATTGTATGATATAAAAGAGTAGTATTTAAAAAGTGGCCCGCTGGCTGGACGTTTGTCTAAGTAACGAATATCTCCTAAAGTATAGCTCACAGAAAGTCGAAATTTCGGATTTGTAAGGTACATAATATTTTCTAACTCCGAGCACTACTGGGCGATCTGAAAGTATAATAACAATAAAAATAATCATAAGGGGCCCGCTAGCTAGACACTTCATAGAAACGTCATTTAATCAAAAACTGTCGAGGTACAAAATATATCTTATTTATTTTCTATAGGTACAAAATAATGTCCTTATGTAAACCTATCACCTGTTGATAAATCTCGTTGGGGCCTGCCAGATAGACTCACACCAAGTTCTTGACGTTTTAAATAGTAAAAAATACGCTATCGGAATCTTACTTGACATGACCAAGGCATATGACAAGGTGCTGTATAAAATATTATTAGAAAAGCTACACGGTATCGGCGTAAGAGGAATAACTCACGAGTGGTTCGCATCCTACCTACAAAACCGAGAACAATTTGTAGAAATTGAACATTAGGATCATGATAATGGGGAATTCAGCCTAATACGGTCGAATAGGCTTTGCATTCAAAATTCAATTCCTCAAGGTAGTGTTGTCGGGTGTTTGTTATTTTTAATTTATATTAACGACCTCCCTAAAATTATGACTGAGTCGTGCGTACTGTTTGCCGATGATATTTCATTAATAACTTCCTGTAATAACTCTCAACACCTACATGAGAATCTAACTAATATAATGTTATATATGCAAAATTGGATGAAAGACCACAATCTAGAAATAATATAGTGATCAAACAAGACTGTATAATGATTAAGATCGATAAATTAATTAAAACTTCAGGCCCAAATAGATGCCAACCTTTTTTAAATGTTCCTCTCTTTAATACTAGACTAGGAGTATGCCCAACAGCTGTGGTTAATTATTTAGAATTAACGAAAAGTCTTTGAGACTGTAGTTATTTGTTTATTTCAACAAAAAAGCCCTATAAAGTTGTGAGCTCCAGTACAATCAGCCGTTGGGTCAAAAAAGCTATGGAAGAGAGTGGAATTGACATAAGCACATTCTCAACACACAGTACCCGCCATGCAACAACATCAGCAGCTTACAGTAAGGCGGTTAATATTGATGATATAAGAAGAGCGGCTGGTTGGACTGGGGAGTCAACAATTTAATTTTGCAAGATTTTATAATAGACCTATAATCAAAAATAGAAGCTTCTCTGAAGCAATTTTTTTTGTACTAACGAAAATAATTCAATTTGAATTGTAATTTTCATGACTAATTCTCAAATTTTTTGATTGTCGTTAAGAAACACTAAAAATAACTTGTGTTATTTTAAATATATATATAATTATATATATTTTAATAAATAATAGTATTGATTTTACAATTGGTCTTTGAACATCTACACTTGTTTCCTATCATCATCGAGGACGAGGCAATAACGAGTATAATTGAATAGTCAAACGAACTTACCTGTAAGTGAAGTTCGACGGTAATTATACGAAGTTATTGCCTCGTCCGAAGATGATGAGTCCCACCCGACCCAAACATTCCATGCTTTATAGTTATATGAGCATGGGCCCTGACCCTGTGTTGTAAAACCAATAAATCGCTATGAACTTAATGAAGATTGTTACAGATGCACTCACACATCCAGTTAAGGATGCGTTTTGTTTTTACTTATTCTTCCAAATTATGTGACGCCACAGACTATAAAGTCGAGACTAGTCTCAAAAACTAAAATTATGCAATTCAGGCCTTATCAAAAAAAAACCTTTGACTATAAACTTTACGTTTGACGGTATCAAGTTGGAATGTGTAGATACTTTTACTTTGTTAGGTCTAGACTTAGATATCCACATGACCTGGAAAACGCACATACAGAAAATTAAATCAAAACTATCTAGTTTTATTTACGCATTACGAGAGCTCAAAAAAACTACAGATTTAAAAACTGCCCTATCCACTTACTATGCATATGCATACGCATGGCTTAAGTACGGTATAATTCTTTGGGGAAATAGTGTAGATAGCAATGACTTATTTATCTTTCAGAAAAAATGTATTAGGATTATGGTATATTGACAGTGACGAAAGTTGTAGACCGCATTTTAGGAAACTGGACATTTTAACATTGACATCAATTTACATTCTAGAAATCTGTAAATTCGTGCGACAATATCCAAATTCCTACCTTAAAATGACAGACTAACCTCGTCGATACGCACCGCGTTCACGATTTGAAAACACGCTCGTTATACCTCAATCAAGGCTAAAATTACACAGCACAAGTCCTAATGTATCATCAATTAAAATATATAATAAAATACCTAACGACATAAAAATGGAACAAAATGATAAAATATTGGCAGTGTATAGAGTGCCACCACCGCCTCGGCCCGGCTCAAGTGCCGCAAGCATTGGATTGTCATTGTCACTGTCACTAAGTCACGTCACTTGGTATTTTGTTTGATTGTCGAGGTTAGATCGCTGTAAAACACCACATTCCCAAAACATTACATTCTCTTGTGCCTAAACGGACCCTGGCACTTCGCCGGCCGCTACCGCGGCACCGCTCGCTACGCTCGCTCGGCTCGTGCGTTGTGTGGTCACAGTTCTAACCTAACCTAAATAACAAGTGACAGTGACAATGCAACGCTCACGGCACCCTAGCCGGGCCGAGGCAGTGACACTAGAGTGCCACAAGAAACTCGCGGCACTCTATACACTTCGTAAAATATTTATTAAACGCCTCAGAAAACTACTGGTCGATAAATGTTATTATACACTGAACGATTTTTTCAATGATGACATTAACTTGGGATGATCTTCACCATTTATTAATTGTTAGACATTTATTTTAATTATTTTATTTGACTTTTTGTTTTTATTTTTTATTGGATGTTTTTTTATTTTTTTTTATTTTAATCTTTGACATTATTATTATTTAATTTTCCATGTGAATTTGAATGGACAACATTTACATAACAACTACAACTTAACATTATAACGGTATAATTTGTAATGCCGTAATCATTAAAATGTGATGTTATATATTTAAATTGATTTGTTCAAATGATAACTGAACACTTATATCCTATTTTTTTTAAATTATGACATACGTACAATTAATATCTATTTTTACTTAATAATTCTAAAGCATGCTACTTTTCCTATTGTAATAAATTGTTGTGCCCGACAGGGTCCATGTGAACTTTGTAACTATTATTTTAAGATCTTGTACACACATGAGATATGCAATAAAGAATTGAATTGAATTGAAATACTGAGATGGAAAATGATCAAAATGTGAAATGGGCAAAAACATTTTATATGCGTCAACCCCAAATATTCATAATTTTCTACCCTTATCCCAATTTATTTAGGGTCGGCACAGCAAGCCTTTCGCTTACCCTGAAGAAATTGGATTATGAGCTGAAGAACGACAAAATTGCATGCTTACATGCGATACGGATAATGACTAATGGCGTATTTTTTTTCCCTTATCGGTGCGGTATACGCGATAGCCGTCAAAACAAATATCGAAGCTAAGTGCTCTTGATACGCGCCGCAATTTGCTAAAATAAAATATAGTTTTGATGGAATTTGAATGGGTTGATAAAAAATCTTAAGTTTGAAAGGCTATTTACCAAAATTGGAAAGACTTCTTCATTTTATCTAAAGATGCTTTGGGCACTTTTGTATTTTTCGGGAAGGGTGCGTCTTTGAAGAATATGTAATCCCAAACAGCCATGGTCATGTCTTCAGGTTTAATTTTGAGAGCATTTTCCTTATTCCCTCTAAACGTATCGCCTTGCAGGAAGTGGGCGATTGTGTAATACGCGTTGTAAATAGTTGAGTCTGATAGAGATTCAATTAACCATTGCTGATCCCAGGGCAGTTTTGTTCCTGAGGAAGAGTCATTATCGAATATTTAATCTCAAACTGGACATTAGATTACTCACATTAAATTGACCAAACAACCCACCTAAACCATAAGTCCTGGAGCATGCATACTCATGCAGCCACTTCAGGGTGGCTTGGAAGTTCTTCCTTACCTCATCATGGTAAGTATTCATAGCAGCAAGAGCCTTCTCCACCTGACTCTTCCACTCCTCATTACCATAGTCTAAATACCACTGATTACATAGAGCCACTACACATTCATCCCCTGACCTTGACATAATGGTCTTCTCAGGTTCATAATAAATCACTGCACCATTCTCCTCAATAAGTTTCGCTTGCAAATTCTTTTTGACATCTTGGATTTTCTTTCCCTTGTATTCTCCAACTAGTAACACGCCGTCATAGAATCCTTTCAGGTAAACCATCTCTTTGGCTTGTGTTAGCTTATCCTTGTCATTTTGGCTTTGAATTTTAAGCTTATCATATAAATGTACGGCAGACATGGTTCCAAATTCGGGAATTTCGAGTATAGACACAGGTTTGAATGGGAGGACCATGTCATCTTGGATACCATACTTTTCTCTGAAAGCTGGTTTCTTTTGTAAGTCCACGAGTGCTGCATAGTCGTCAGGAGAGTCAGAAGGAACACTGGTTACAATACCTGTGCCTTTATCCTCCTTGATGGTCAACATAGGAAGAGCATATATCTTAGGGTAACAAGTAAATGGGGATTTTAAAACAGTCCCCATTAGGTCTTGTCCTACAACTTCTAATAATACTTTAAAGTCGCCATCCTTTTCTGTAAAACCTTGGTAAGCCATATTTCTGGCCGCTCTTCTTGTACATATAAATATTCCATCATTGACTGTTTCGAAGGCAATGTACTTGATATCAGGATGCACCCAGCAGTTTGTTTGACCATACATTGTTTCTGGTCTTAATGTGGCTGCAACCAAACTCACCTTTTTGCTTTTAAGACGCCTAAAATGACAGATTATTTTTGAAATTCAAACATTTTGGAAGAAGCTTAAAGGTTTAGACAGTAATACGTCACAAGTGTATAGCATTAGAAAGAATGACGTTACATACTTGAGAACTTCTGGGAAAGGTTCAACCACTTCCATTTTAAGGAGTGTATACTCTTGAGGGCCAGCCCCCTCTCCTGTGCTCCTGTCATGGTCCATACACGGTTGCTTGTCCAGGGGGGAGAAAATAGTAAAGCGTTTACCATACATGATCTTATTGCGCTCTTTGAGATGGTAGAATTGCCACCTTATGAATGAGTCATAGAATGGATTTGCATCAGTAGTAATGAATTTGCGACGCCAGTCTACCTGCAAAAAACAATAATGTCTCTTAATTATTTTTCAATCTGGAGTTGTCCAGGTCTGTGATGTGACTAAGTCTTGACTTTTATGTAATTTTGTCCAGCATTATTTCTTTTATTACATTTTACATTTTAAATATAATTATTAAAAAAAATAAAAAAAATGTGGCCCATTGGCATCAGAACCAGGATTATTATTATTAAAGATTGTCTAATAATTGAGACACAAAAACCATTATCTTTGTGAGATTATGGTATAACGCAACTAAAAATGTTCATTAAAAAGGATTGAGTTCACTGTCAGTGAAAAATACTTACATGAATACCCATTCTTTTCAAATCAGCTACAGCCCGAGGAGGAAAGTATTCAAGCCAATGGCTCTCATCAGCAAACAGTTTGATGTCCTCTTCAGGGACTCCAATACTTTGCATGATCTGCCACTGGTACTTGGCCCCTCCTGTCTTGGCCACTGCTTTACTTTTTTTCCCTTTACTTTTATCTTTGGGGACAATATCACCTTCCTCCTTTACTGCAACCTCTTCTTCTTCAGGGAATACTGGAGGGCAACCATAGAGAGCCATTTCTCTTTTCAACTTATCAGCACACGCTTTAATTGGCATACCAGTACAGTGGAATCCAAAAGGAAACAGCACCTTTCTACCTTTCAGTCTATAGTATCTTGAGGCAAACTATAAAATAATATTAGGAGCATAATTATAGGTAATATCAAAATAGTTGAGTGAAAAAAAGAATCAATCAATCAACTCAGCTAATAAAAAAAAGAATAGCTATAAAAAATTAAATTTGTTGTTGGAGATTTTTTCAATATTATTGCATCATGCACGTTAAGTAGGTACTCACCTTGTTTATCTTGAAAAGTAGCTAATATTGTATACATTAATATAAATACCTATAGCCATTTGCACTCACCTCACATTTCGATAGGGAGAATGTATGACCAAGATGCAAGCGCCCGTTCATATACGGATAGGGAAATGTACACATGAATTTTTCATGTGGCTTCCCATCGTCCGGTGCTTCCATTTCGAATATTTTCTCACTGTCCCATTTCGCCTGGACTTTCTTCTCAATATCTTGCAGATATTCCACCTTAAAGGTGCCTTTACGATCTAATGTAGCCTGAAATTTTTATGAATATTTTAAACAACATATGCTATATTACTAAAGTAATAACGTATCCTTTCTTACTCCCGGCTTGAGGAAAATTGCCAATGATTGAGTTTAGCAGTTTACCCCGCCCTACGCTCTCAATATATTAGAAAGGGCTTTAAAATATGATTAAGTTACAGAAATCTTACCATTACCACGGGGTTTTAGTCAGTAATTTTATTCATGCAGAAATTCTCCCTCATCAAAGGAAACGAAGGATTTGCACGTTGCCACGACACTGACAGCAGTGACAGCTTCCGTCACATGTCAAACAGCTGCGTCGGTCAAGTCATCAAACTGTCAAAGTCAAAGTTATATACACACTGCTGTAAACCCGCATTTACACATTCGCGCATTCGCGCGAGTGACGAGGCGAACGGCGAGTCGAGACACGAACACGAAAATGTGAACGGTAGTTCGTCATTCGCCTCGCCACTCGTGAGGCTCGCGTCGGTAGCGGTCTTTTGGGCACGACCGCACGAGTCAAAGGGAAACCAGTGGCGAGGCTAGTGTTTACACATTCGCTCTCTAGTTCATTTCGTAGCAAACAGCCTATCAAGCAACATCAAAATGGACTGGACTAATATTATGATGTTTTTTGAGCTTTACCAAAGTCACCTAATGACTATGAATCCAAACTTAGAGCATTTAACCTAAATGCTCTAAAATATGAAGTAATGGGAATGGGAGTACCAGTGAATGACGAACGGAATAAAAATTCTTTGATTGCTACTATTCGTACAAATCGATGCAAGAAGCTGGCATAAATAAAATCTGATGCAGGAGAGGACCACCATTGCCTGTGGCGACGTTTTCTTTTAATTATTTGTTAAATAGAAATAAAAATAAGCCTTATCTATTGTAATCCTTAATTATTTACAAAATAAATAAAGTTCATAATAATGTACATACTTAATAATTAACTAATAAAGGACTCCTCGACGGGTATAGGCCTCCTCCAGTAATTTCTTTAATTATTTGATGTAGCACCTATAAATAATTATAGGCAGTGTATAGAGTGCCACCATTGGCACTCTATCCCTATCGGATAAAGTGCCACTACAGGCACCCTAGTAACACCGCCTCGGCCCGGCCAAAGTGCCGCAAGCATTGGATTGTCATTGTCACTGTCACTAAGTCACGTCACTTGGTATTTTGTTTGATTGTCGAGGTTAGATCGCTGTAAAACACCACATTCCCAAAACATTACATTCTCTTGTGCCTAAACGGACCCTGGCACTTCGCCGGCCGCTACCGCGGCACCGCTCGCTACGCTCGCTCGGCTCGTGCGTTGTTTGGTCACAGTTCTAACCTAACCTAACCTAAATAACAAGTGACAGTGACAATGCAACGCTCACGGCACCCTAGCCGGGCCGAGGCAGTGACACTAGAGTGCCACAAGAAACTCGCGGCACTCTATACACTTCGATAATTATATCGACTTTACAAATGCAATGCAAAATTTGCTAGAATGACGACGTCATCCATTTCGTGAATCTGAAGTAGAAATGAATAGACGCGAATGTGTAAAGGTAAACGGTCATTCGTGTAACCTAAAGCCACACTAATGTCTCGTCGAACTATTCGTCGAATGGCAAGGCGAATCACGAGGACGAATGTGTAAATGCGGTATCAAAATCAAACTACGCGAACATTATTTTTTCTTAAGGAATTACTAGAGCTTCTTGGTGCCTCGGAAAGCACGGTAAAGGTCATCGCTCATTATAGCAGCACGGCTCCGACACGGCAAATAACTTCTCAATCAAGTTAGGACTTTAAATCAAATGTTTTAAAGTCTATTTTACGATGGCTATACAAAATAGTGTACAGCTCGCCGACAATGAGCGGCAGCCTACGAGTCGTCACACGGCTCGCCGACAGCACGCTTCAAGCGAGGAGCCCGCTCGCCGGCGCCTCGCCGTCCGCGCGTTGACGCCTAGCAGTCCGCGCGGTGACGCCTCGCCAGCCGCACGGTGACGCCTTGCTAGTGAATAAAAAAAGGGAGGTGTCGTGGGGCACCCGGTGGGAATGAAGTTCTTTTAGCTGCATATTATATATTAATACAGAGCCATCTAGTATAATTTTTAACAAGGCTAAAAATCTTTCTATACTAGATGGCTCTGAATTATAAAACAAAAAGTGTAGTTACAACTTTTAGTCTTAATTTTTTCCGTCTAGCCCCCTTTCGCAACGCGCGGAAGGGAACTTCGTTCCAACAATAAACTGTTACCTCGCCAGTGGCGTGACCTGTTAAAGCGGTCGCCTTGCTGACGGCGCGTTGGCGACTAGCCGTCACCTTGCTTCCGGCGCGTTGGCGACTAGCAGTTGCCTGGCTTACGGCGCGTTGACGACTAGATTTTTCGAGGTGGTGCCGGGGCGCTACCGTGCTGGAGCGGTGCTGTTATAATGGGCAATGACCTTTAGCCGTTGGTCCCGGTTGTCATTCATAGATCTTTGTCAGTCATTACAGGACGTCAGACTCAGGAGCCCTAAAGTCTTCAACTCTTCAACCATTCTTACCAACGGCACAGATAATATAATACTACGTACCAACGGGTATCGTGTTACCCAGTTCCTGGATTGTAGAGGTCAGATAGACAGTCGCTCCATGTAAAATGTATTCACTTATTCAGCTGCATTCGGTTAGACTGGCAGCCGACCCTAACATAGTTAAGAAAAGGCTAGTAAGACTATTGCATGCGTAAATACTCATCCCGACACTGGAACCCATTGCTGTGCGTGGTCCAACACACACTTGGCCGGTTTTGAATTAGAATATTGCTGCATCGCACGAAAGAGCTTCCAGTTTTTAACTCCATATAATCCTGCACCCTAATTGCACAAGGTCAACCACAATCTGAATAATTTTGAAGGATATTGGTAATCCATTGCTTCATACGTCTGCATGTGTGAATTGTTGTTGATCGTTGATCGATCAAAAAATCAGCTCAACCACGTAATTATCGCAATGAATGTTGTTGAACTGTCAAAATGAAACGGATTGTGATTGATCGTGTGTTACGCAATTAAGATGCTGGGCCACCATTACAGGTGTTTACTTCTTCTGCTTGCCTGCAATGTTAAAAATCAATAGTCCAAAAATACGACGCCCTCTATTATGCTAGCTAGGTACACTAGCAGCGACTCGCTGGCGATTTTCAAATCATACCTACACAGATTGTGACATCGCTCGCAAAAATCTATGTGTGGACGTGTTTGGGACTAAAGCGGACTAAAGCTATTACTCTGAGGACTACAGTCATTGCGTGTATAATATTGGTGAAATTATTGACGTTGTCTACATTTCTCCGCCCACTGGCGGCACGGACACGGGCAAGTGATTTTATGCGATGATTATATGACGAAACAAAGAAATCTGAGTCGAATTATATTACGAAGTGTATAGAGTGCCGCGAGTTTCTTGTGGCACTCTAGTGTCACTGCCTCGGCCCGGCTAGGGTGCCGTGAGCGTTGCATTGTCACTGTCACTTGTTATTTAGGTTAGGTTAGGTTAGAACTGTGACCACACAACGCACGAGCCGAGCGAGCGTAGCGAGCGGTGCCGCGGTAGCGGCCGGCGAAGTGCCAGGGTCCGTTTAGGCACAAGAGAATGTAATGTTTTGGGAATGTGGTGTTTTACAGCGATCTAAGCTCGACAATCAAACAAAATACCAAGTGACGTGACTTAGTGACAGTGACAATGACAATCCAATGCTTGCGGCACTTGAGCCGGGCCGAGGCGGTGTTACTAGGGTGCCTGTAGTGGCACTTTATCCGATAGGGATAGAGTGCCAATGGTGGCACTCTATACACTGCCTATGAATAATCATCCTAAGTAGGTATGTATGAACAAAAACCAAGTGGTGGTATACTTAGCCATGCGCGAGCATGATGCCACGCTGCCACGTCGATACGCTTTGGCGTTCCTAAGGCATCGCGATCGTTGCCGTCAGTATGCGGTGCGATCCTCTACCGTGCCATGCCGCCAGTGGGTGCAGGCCCTATGGCTCTTATCTCGTTTAATTGAAAGTCTAAAAAAATAAGCTGTTCTGGTTGGGATTGAGATGGGTCAGAATGGAAAACTTAGTTCCCAGTTTCTATTTTGGAAATCATATTCCATAGACAATAGTTTTTAAGTGTGGTCAAAGCTTTAGTGAGTGATCCGCCATTTTAAAAAGTACGTTTAAAAAAAAATCTATGCCAAAAATTTGGCGGCAGTGGCGGTGCACGATATCTGTCATTTTGCCGGAAACTTCGCCCGCTACCCCTGCTCTCAACAACGCGTTTTCAGACGGGTGAAGCAAAGATTCGCTTGGAATAATTGTGAAATCGGTAATATTTCCTGAAACATTTGCCTCGTGACAATGGCGCCTAGGTCTGCTAAAGCTAAGGTAAGCTATATTTGCAGTAAACCACTTGTAATCTCGAGTATTTGCATTGAATTTGCAAACGGGTTTAGCATTGTTATCGATGGGCACTTAAAACAGTACCTACTAGTGTCAGACGTATTCAACTTCAATTTAAAGGAAACCATTGCTATGATATTTTTTGTGGTTTTCTCAAATTATTACATGAATATATTCGTCTTTTTCCCGTTAGCACAACGTCGCGGTTTTACTAACGCATGTCTAGACACAATGAAAGACATTGGCGGCAATTGGCGCCACTTTTGTTGTTGTAGCTTAGGCCGTACTGTGTTCCTTGTCCGTTACTTCTTATTTAAATTACAAAGCATTTATATTACTTACACAATATGTATCGTCAGCACAGAGCCCGGGTATTGAAGTCATTGTTATTTGATTGATACAGTTGTAATTTAAAAATTAGGAAGCATCATTAGTCATTACTTACCAAAGAAGTAATTTTTATGTTGAAATTGGTATATACCTATAACAACCTATGCTTTGAATCCAAACTCAACCCTATCCACTGGTTTGAATTGGAATTTGTTTTATGATAGATTAACCAAGCATAGCAAATTTTTGCAGAAAGCTGCTGATGTTAAAGTAACAGAAAATGATGCCCCCAAAAAGGGGAGAGGGAAAGGAAAAATTGTGCCAGAGCCAGATCTTATAGCAGACATTGAACTAAATGAAAAAGCTGCCCCTGTTGCTGATAAGAAGCCAAAGCGTGGTAAGAAAGCTGCCAGTGATTCAGGGGAACCACAAGTCCCTGAAGAAGTAGGGCCTCCTGCCAAGAAGGGTCGCAAGAAGAATGTAGATGATTCAAATTCTCTAGACAAACAACCATCAAATGGTGATCAATCAGGAGAAGAGGAGTCACCTGCCCAAACTGAGGACAATGAACAAAGTGACGATAATTCAGAAACCAATGGTCACATAGAAGAAGCCCCAGCTTCAAGCAGAGGTCGGAAGAAGGCGGGAAAGAAAGAACCTGTACCTAAGAAACCAGAACCAAAATCTGGCAGAGGCAGAAAAGCTAAACAAGAAAGTGAAGATACACCAAAAGATGAAGCTGAAGAAAAACCTAAGCCAGCTGCTAAGGGCAGGGGAAGGAAAGCGGCTAAAGTTGAGGCTGATCCTGATCCTGAAGCAGACAAGTCTGATACTACTGAGGAGGAAGTCAAAGAAAAGCCTGCACCCAAAGGCAGGAAAAGAGCCCCTGCTAAGGCTGCTCAAGAAATTGATTTAGATGACGATGAGGATGATGAGAAAGAAGCAGACAAACCTGAACCTAAGAAGAAAGAACCTAGAGGCAGGAAGAACCAGGGGAAGAAAGCTCAACCTAAAGAGGAAGATGACGATGATGATGATGATGATGAAACCTTATCCTCTAAGAAAAGAAAGGCAACCAAAAAAGGTAAATTTAAGACCTAAATATATTAAACGTATTGCTTTCATAGTGAGATCAGTTTATTAACCAATGAATAATTTTATCTTTCCAGCGGAGGCAAAAAATGATGAAGAAGATGAAGATATTTCTGAAGATAAACCACAGGAAAGTGAGCCCACATCAAAACGTCGGCGCAAGGGAGCTGCGGAAAAGGGTAACTAGTACTATTGATTATAATTTAAACATTTGACAAATATTGTTTTGAGTTACTATTAAGTGTGTTTATCATTAATTATTATTCATAATAAAACTTTTCCAAATGTATATGTTCAATGCTTTATTATTTTTTCTACCTTTCTGAACTCTCAAGTATAAAAAAAGATTATTAATATACAAAGGTACTGACATATTTATGCAATGCTACACTTTGCTTCATAAATTATTTTAGAGATAAGTAAGGGACAGGCTAACAATAAAGAGCACTATGTAGTATCAAGACAATTAAACGTAGTTCATTACTATCAAACATATTACTAAATAATATGGGTTTTCCAAAGTGGTGACTAATTGGTAATAAGGACAGATATAAACGAAATATATGAAATATTTTTTCGCATGATAATTATTCTTATGTATGGTTATTTAGAGGTTCTTATTTATAAGTCATTGCAGTGCATACATGTTTTTTCTGTTTTGAAATTTGATCATACCGAGGTATGTTATCCACGGAATAAATTGTTTCCATTACTCGTTCCGTTAGAAAAAGTACTATGTGCATGTTACATTGGGCTTTGGCAATAATGCACACAATCTTTGCTCAACATGAGACAACATACGACAAAATAATGTTGACAGTTTGATAAATTTGTCGTATGTTCTGTTTCATAATGTAATGTATTTCAGCGCCTGCAGGAGAACCGAAAAAGAAAGCGCCCCCTAAAAATAAATCATTAACAGATTTTGAATCTATTGATTTCTCCAATTCTTCCAACAATAGTCAGGGAAAAGAATGGAATTTTAAAATTTCAAGCTGGAATGTAGATGGTATTAGAGCATGGGCAACTAAGGGTTGTCTTGATTATTTTAAACACGAAAAACCTGACATATTATGTGTACAAGAGACAAAATGTTCACAAGACAAACTGCCGGCTGAAGTAGCTAATATACCTGGCTATCATGCATATTGGGTGGCTGGCGATAAAGATGGCTACGCAGGCGTAGGCATTTATACCACAAAACTTGCGATGAACGTCGTTTATGGGTTACATAACGAGGAGTTGGACAGCGAGGGTCGTATTATAACAGCGGAGTACGAGCAATTTTATTTAATATGCACGTATGTGCCTAACTCGGGACGGAAACTAGTCACTCTTCCTAAAAGACTGCAATGGAACGAAGAGTTTCGTCGACATGTTAAGGAATTAGATAAGAAGAAGCCTGTGATAATTTGTGGTGATATGAATGTTTCACACAAAGAAATAGGTACCTATTTATTCTTTAATAACATTAATTCGTAAGGGGATGCGTAATGTGATGGGTCTAACACGTTATTATAGTTTCTCGCATAAAAGTAAGGTAAGCTGTAGTTTATGTTGATATACATATTTAAGTATGGTTCTCATCAGGAAAAACATAAGTGGGACTTACATTTTTTCTTTTCTAAAAATCTGACTAACATAATCACTTGCAGATTTAACTAATCCTAAAACAAATAAAAAGAACGCCGGCTTTACTGAGGAGGAGCGTGCCGGGATGACAGAGTTACTCGGGGACGGGTTCGTCGACACGTACCGTCACTTGTACCCGGATAAGACCGGTGCTTATACCTTCTGGACTTACATGATGAATAGCCGGGCGAAAAACGTAGGATGGTAAGACTTTTTGTTTTATTTCATTCTGTAAAACTATAGATAATTGACAAGGAACGAATGTAGTTCTTCAAGAAAGGGAAGTTGAACCACAATCAGTTTAGACCTTTTGGATTGTAAAACGTAGCCAGCTTCATTACATAATTGCATACCTATTTTTAGCAGACATAACCTTCTAGTTAAATACCTAATTTAAATTCCACATGGACCATCCTCCCAAACAATTGGATACAAATTGACGATATAACTAGGTATAATAAAAATTACATTGACAACTTTTAACATGCCTAGTATTTAATTTCATATTTTTATTTGTTTCAGGCGTTTGGATTACTTTATAATATCAGAGAGACTGCTTCCAGCTTTGTGTGATAACGTTATAAGAGACAGTGTGTACGGTAGCGACCATTGTCCTTTATCTTTATTTCTACACTTGAGCACTGCTGACAAACCTAAGGAATAACTTCAATAGATCTGATTTCAATTGATTTTGAGATACTTAATCAACATTTTTTTCTGAATATTTTTGTATTTAACCATTTTCCTTTAAGTTATCTCTACATTTGAGCACCACTGACAAACCTAAAGAATAACTTCAATTCAAGATCTGATTAATTCAGTTTTTAAGACGCATTTTGAGATAATCAACATGCTTTTCTGAATATTTTTGTATGCACCCATTGTCCTTTATCTTTATTTCTACATTTGAACACTGCTGACAAACCTAACGAATAACTTCAATGCATCTGATTTAAATTGATTTCATTTGGTTTATAAGACGCATTTTGAGATAATCAACATTCTTTTCTGAATATTTATGTATGCGACCATTGTCATCTTTATTTCTACATTTGAGCACTGCTGGTGCTGACAAACCTAAGGAATAACTTCAATACATCTGTGATTTAATTAATTTGGTTTTTACGACGCATTTTGAGATAACTAACTTTTATTTTCTGAATATTTTTGTATTGTTTTTGAGGGACATTTTCAAAATAAAGACTAAACTCAATATGCCTGTTTATCATTTTATTTATAAAATATCGCATACCTACTGTGCAGTGGCACTACGTACCTATCAGGGCTTGGAACCGGTTAAGAAATACCGGTTAATATAGTTCATAAAACCGGTAAAATACCGTTCAGCGATTAACCGGTTAATTACGAAAACAGTTTCGCCTAAACCTAAATAATTTTGGTTACCGGTTATTACAGAGAATAGAATTTTAAAACTCGCGCTAACCTGAATAAACCGGTTTTGCTCAGACGCACGCCTGCCGCCGCCGTTTTTTACATTCTCACGCGCTTGTTTGTGTTTTGTTTTCTTTCGTAGTTCGCCGCAAAGAGAATTTGGTTCGCATCTTTCATACAAGAAGTGTCGTGCGGCCGCTACTTAATTCGTGTTTTATAATAGCATAGACAGTGTTATAATAACATGTATCATGAGAAAAAAGGAGGAGAGTAAAATGTATTCCATGTTCGATTATTTACAAGAGACAAAAAATATATGTAAAAAAATTACGAAGTAATGAAAAAAAAAAGTCGGGAGGTGTCGTGGGACACCCGGTGGGAACGAAGTTCTTTTAGCTGCATATTATACACCGTGTTATTTTAGTCGTCTTACAAAAGCCACCCACTTCATGTATCCAATCACTACTACACATCCATTCAAATAAAAACGTTTTCCATAAAAAAAAAAAACAACCGACTTCCAAAAAGACACTACAAAGTCTTTAATTTTGGTAGTCAATTGTTTTTTTTTTTTTTATGGAAAACGTTTTTATTTTAATGGATGTGTAGTAGTGATTGGATACATGAAGTGGGCGGCTTTTGTAAGACGACTAAAATAACACGGTGTATATTAATAAAGAGCCATCTAGTATAATTTTTAACAAGGCTAAAAATCTTTCTATACTACATGGCTCTGAATTAAAAACAATAACATCTGACATATTGGCTGACGTATATAAATGATATGACTTTGACTTCGACGCCTTCAACTTTGACTTTGACTTCGACTTCGACTTTGCCTTCGACTTTGACTTTGACTTCGACTTCGACTTCGACCTCGACCTCGACCTCGACTTTGACTTCGACCTCGACCTCGACTTCGACTTCGACATAGACCTCGACTTCGACTTCGACATCGACCTCGAATTTGACTTTGATTTCGACTTCGACGTTGACTTCGACTTTAATTTGTAAAACTTTTCTCAAATACACAAAAAAGTGTCGTTACAACTTTTCTCAAATACACAAAAAAGTGTCGTTACAACTTTTGGTCTTAAACAAAAGTGTCGTTACAACTTTTGGTACTAATTTTTTCCGTCTAGCTCCCTTTCGCAACGCGCGAAAGGGAACTTCGTTCCAAAAAGACTAGGTAAGGGACGGTCGATCTTTTTGTTTATATGCAATATGAGTTTGCTCTTGACCTCGATCTCGCCTGACGAAATGTGATGGATGAGAACTATGATAAAACGAGCAAACCCAGAAAATGCCTGTTCACTCTTGCTTTGAACGCAGAAACTCTCTGAAGTACAGTCTGTAGAAAACCGACAGGCAGGTAACATTACGCTGATGAGCTAGGCTGTGAAGCCTAGCCTCCAGCGCCTCGTCGCATATGAGCCTTTTTGCTCTGCATTCCACCAAATCCGCCAAGCTGGTATATTGCTGAGCCTTCCCATAAGTGGCTGCAATATTCCATACAGGAACGGACCTGAGCTTTGTACAAACCCAGAATCTGTTCAGATGTGAAGTACCGGTCACCTCGGCGGTGACCTGTCGCGTCCAGCCCTGGTCCAGGCCATGGTACGGAGCGAGAGGGCATGGCAAGCCGTCACCTCCTCCTGCAAAGCAGTAATGATCGCGAGGGAGGAGGCGGAGCGCGTGAGGGAGAGGTAAATTTCGCCCCCTCACGGTCCTAGCCGCCGCAGGAGACGACCTGGGCGTCGGGAATCGGTAGCCGATTTCCGGCCACCGTAGGCGCGGACTTGCGGACGGAGAGCAATGGGTAGCTCTCCGATAAGGATCAGGCCCGGGTCAACGGCGCGTTGTATTCCACGAGCGCCTCAAAGAGATGTCAGTAGAACTGACGGGGTTTACTAGGGCCGATGCCTGCCGGGGTTGCGGGAAACTCCTAAGGGGAGACCGGGGCCCCTGGCAACGTACAGGCAACTGAAGGAACACGGGTGGGTTTCAGTCAGAAAGAGTCTGACACGCCCTTCCACTCCGCCCAGAGCGGGAGAAGTTATTTGATGACTTCCCAACCAAACAAAAAAAAAATACTGCCTCACCTTATTTAGGATAGCCGGGTATCCTAAATAAGGTGAGGCAGTATTTTTTTTTTGTGAATGAACATCCTTTCTGGAAAGAAATTGTCCGTCTAGTCGAAAACCATGAGAACGAAATGAGCAAACCAGATGACCATAAACCAAATATCTCGTAAGCGGTGCGACCTAATATACAGTATGTTAACTAACAGAGGGCGTTCGCGCTAACCCGCAATAGTATATCGTCCATACATGCTAGAGAAAATATAAAAAACGAAAAAAAAAAACTTTTTTTATTTTTTGATCATAAAATATTCACGAAAAATATTAATTTCATACGTAAAACAAACACTCTGTACACGCGTACTTGTCGCACTTGTCTTTCCAAGTTGAAAGACAAGTGAGCGTGTACAGAGTGTTACATTTACATATCAATTTAAAAAAAAATGAAAATTTTATTAAAAAAAAATAAAAATAAAATTTTTCACTTTCAGTATTTTTTCTAGCATGTATGGACGCTATACTATTGCGGTTTAACGGGAACGCCCTCTGTTAGTTAACATACTGTATAGGTAAAAAATAATCCAAATTTTACCCCCCCCCCCCCCCCCCCACTGTCTTACTCTCTGTGCAGCATCCCAATATGAATTTAAGGAATAAATACTGTATTTTTTTGTCAATCATGAAAAACTTGAAAAAATCCTTAGCTTTTTCACATCATCTCATGGTTTTCGATTAGAGCAACAATTTTTTTCCAGAAACGATTCTCATTCGAGCTACCATTTTGGAAATCTAGAGCATTTTATATTAAAAAAAAAAATGTTTTACGCTAAGGTTACTGCAATAAAATTGGGGAACACAAATTTTTAAGTTTTCTGTCCTCGCCCATAAAGCTACACTCCGACCAGTAAGTATTTCATTTGATAATAAGGTTTCATTTATTTACGCAAGTCAACCACAAATCCACCTTATAAAATAATAAAATGTTGCACACACGTCGAACGAAACTACTCAGCTAGCAACGCGGTCGAATACAATCTGCTTGTGAGTGCGGAATTGCGCATTCGTTGGCGTAGAGCGAGAGCTTTATTATTGTAGGTGTAAGCGAGATGGCGTATTATGTAGAACTAGTTTTTACCGTCGAAACTCAAATTAACCGGTTAATTTCGCTCAACAGAATCACAATTTGTAAAAAACCGGTTTGTCCCATTAACCGGTTAAAATACCGGTAACCGAAACCTAAACCGCAATCGATTCTGGTTCGGGGTCAATGACCAAAACCGGTTTGGAAAATTAACCGGTTTCCGAGCCCTGGTACCTATAGGATACGTTAGACAAAATTGTCTTACCCCTTTATAAATAAAGGGAGGGGTAAGACTATAAGCCGTCGAACCGATGACAGTTGGGCCGCCCGGCCGGTAGACGTGTTCGTGAGTGGGGACCGCGAATCAGCAAACGTAATGTAGGACGCCATCAGGCTAGGTGTAGTGATGATCACGTCACGCTCCCCAGCAACCCCATCACCTGTTTTCCTATTGATAACTTTATAATACCTACTTTTGTACTCAATTTGTACCTAGTTTAAAAAAAACTTTTAACAAAAAAAAAACAACCGACTTCCAAAAAAAACACTACAAAGTGAAAAATAACTTTAATTTCGGAAGTCGGTGTCTTTTGTTTTGAATTTTCGTTTTTTTGCCACCGACTTCCGAAATTAAAGTAATTTTTCACTTTGTAGTGTTTTTTTTGGAAGTCGGTTGTTTATTTTTGGTTAAAAGTTTTTATTTTTCACTTTTTAGTTTTGGTACCTACCTACTTCACACAAATTCGAATAACACTACCAGCGACGCAATTAACAGTGACAGGAAGTTATCATCGTATCATCCTTAAAATGAATTAAGTCCAAACACAAGGTAGCTACTGTAAAACGTTGAGGAGTTTCCTTGATTGTCCTTGGTCTTCATCATCAAACCCCTAATGACAGTCACAGCCCATCTAGGTGCAAAGTTCTCATCAATACGAATTAATCAAGCCCAAACACCAGGTAATTGCTGTAAATCGTTGAGGAGTTCCTTCGACTGTCTTTCGGCTCCATCATCAGATCGACTCCAGACCTTCATTAAATAGTAGTGCTTTAAAATGCTTAATGAAAAAAAATAACAAACGCACTAGTCGCCACTACGATTTTGGAAGATTCCCCTCGATTTGTCTGAGATGCCATCAGCAGATCCTGGTTTCCTTATCATGGTACCACCCTTGGGATATCTCCCAAAAAAGTATTATACGTATTCCCTATCTATTTTTCCTTTTTTATTTTTCGTGGTCCTATTTTTTTTTGAGGAGTTCCCTCAAGTCGTCATGGATTTCTTCATCAGAACTGAATTTTGATCAAAATAGGACCAATCTGGAAGTATACCTTTCTGATAAGAAAATAATTTTCTAAATCGGTTCATAAATGACGCCACCCGTGAAATACGTGTTGTGCTCTGTAGCCACGCCACCGTATATTTTTTTATAATGATATAACCCATTTTTATGTACGGCTGATGGTCATGACGTACATGCATTGTTTGTGAATGTACGACTTTTAATTTTAAAGAAAAAAGTAAATTAATGTGGCGTTGCTGCGGAAAATTCTCTGTAGCCACGCCACCTGTAATCAACATTTGTAGATACAATTTCAGCAATTTCTCTGAAGTTATATAATGTACGAACGCTGTGTATTATGTACACGTGATAAGTATGAAAAAATATGTTAATTCTAAAGTTTAATTCTAAACTCACAAATTGTTCCTTATAGTGTATTAAACTAATGTATTTTAGCGATTACTTCAAATTGACAGGAAATTTTAAACAAAACAGATTTCATAAATAGAAGATATTTAAAAATCCGTGTTATACAATGGTTACAAAATATTTAACCTTTAGAATAATTTAAAAAAATTCAACAGAAAATCTCTCTCAAACAAAGAAAAATCTGTAAAAAATACATTACACCAGATTTACAGTGTATTTATGTCATCATCATCATCATATCAGCCGAAAGACGTCCACTGCTGTACATAGTCCCCCAAGCACCGCCACTTCGACCGATTCTGTGCTTCCCGCATCCAACGGATTCCTGCGGCCTTTACAAGGTCATCGGTCCATCTTGTGGGAGGCCTTCCAACACTACGTCTTCCGGTACGTGGTCGCCACTCCATAACCTTTCGGCCCCATCGGCCATCTGTTCTGCGAGCAATGTGTCCTGCCCATTGCCACTTAAGTTTGGCAATTCTTCGGGCTATGTCGGTTACCTTGGTTCTCCTGCGGTTCAACACGCACTAGTCAAAGACTTTCGTCTCGAGACACTGTGGTATATGTGAGACGGGAAGATATTGTAGCTCCCCGAACGCTGCCGAGTCGGATTCGACGATTGACCTCTTGCTCGAAGTTGGACCTACCTAGCTGGACAGTTTGTCCTAGGTAAACATACTCGTCTACAACTTTGAGCGTAGCGTCTCCGATCTTTATGAGAGCGGGTGTTACATGGGCATTTGACATGACCTTTGTCTTGTCCATGTTCATTTTAAGACCCACTCTTTCGGAGGCTCTACTGAGGTCATCGAGCATTATACTGAGGTACTCCATGGTCTCAGCCATGATAACTATATCGTCGGCAAACCGAAGGTTAGTGATATACTCGCCATTGATGCTGATGCCTAGCCCTTTCCAGTCCAGAACCTTGAAGGCATCCTCCAGTGTAGCGGTGAACGTCTCCTTGTCTCACACCTCGCTGCAGAAGGATAGGTTTCGAGGTCGTGGAGTCGGACTGACATAGTGGCGTCTTTGTATAGGCACTTTAACACCTCGATGCACCGATAGTCGATCTGGCACCGTTGAAGAGACTGCAGTACAGCCCATGTCTCGATCGAATCGAAGGCTTTCTCGTAATCCACAAACGCTAATCAGAGAGGCAGGTTATACTCTTCGATCTTCTCTATAACCTGCCGCAGCGTATGTATGTGGTCTACGGTGCTAAAGCCTTTACGGAATCCGGCTTGTTCGGGAGGCTGGAAGTCGTCAAACCTGCGCGCGAGACGGTTCGTGATGACTCTTGAACACAGCTTGTAGACATGGGTCAGAAGTGTGTATTTATGTATCTACATAAAAAAAAACAAAATCTGAAAACCACTACACATTGTAAAACAGTCTCTTCCCGCTGTCTGTCCCTATGTATGCTTAGATCTTACGGAACCCTTATGGATTCGTCATGTACCTATGTCTGTCTGTCCGTCCGTATGTCACAGCCACTTTTTTCCGAAACTATAAGAACTATACTGTTGAAACTTGGTAAGTAGATGTATTCTGTGAACCGCATTAAGATTTTCACCCAAAAATAACAATATGTTTTATAATGGCCCAATCCTCCATTTTAATTGAAAGTATTACTGCTCCAAGTTTAACATTTTTGTCAACAAGTAACATTTCTAAAGGAACATCGTCCAGAGATATATTTAAATCCAATTAAAAAATTGTCCGAAATGACATAATTTGTACATACTTTTCCATTACAAGCCCTTACTTTACAAACAGTTATTGTTACATCTTCAATCATAGATATTTCTGAATTGCTCAATGAACTTATACCATAGTCAGATAATGCAAGCAAAAATGGTAGGATTGCGGTTGTAATGTTAATTTTGTGATAGAAAAAATTCTAGATGAAATTTTCAGTGCAATTGTGTCAAAAATTTGTTTAGTCTGCGAAAAAACTGAAACCAGAAAAAAAATTATTCTACCATTTTTGCTTGCATTATCTGACTATGGTATAAGTTCATTGAGCAATTCAGCAATATCTATGATTGAAGATGTAACAATAACTGTTTGTAAAGTAAGGGCTCGCCAGCGGCTTCGCCCGCGTGATAAATTAATAAATTATAGCTTACTATATTATGCATGTATTATACATATAAGCCTTCCTCTTGAATCACTCTACCTATTGAAAAAAACCGCATCAAAATCCGTTGCGAAGTTTTAAAGATCTAAGCATACATAGGGACAGACGGCGGGAAGCGACTTTGTTTTACAATATGTAGTAATTTTCAGGATCTATTTAACTCGGACTTTTTTAAATTTACAATAATATAATAACATATAGATATATAAATACACTGTTAATTTGGTGTAATGTATTTTTTACAGATTTTTCTTTGTTTGAGAGATTTTCTGTTGATTTTTTTTAAATTATTATAAAGGTTAAATATTTTGTAACCATTGTACGAGTATTATAACACGGATTTATAATAAATATCTTCTATTTATGAAATCTGTTTGGTTTAAAACTTCCTGTCAATCTGAAGTAATCGCTAAAATACATTAGTTTACAATATAAGAAACAATTTGTGAGTTTAGAATTAAACTTTAGAATTAACATATTTTTTCATACTTATCACGTGTACATAATACACAGCGTTCGTACATTATATAACTTCAGAGAAATTGCTGAAATTGTATCTACAAATGTTGATTACAGGTGGCGTGGCTACAGAGAATTTTCCGCAGCAACGCCACATTAATTTACTTTTTTCTTTAAAATTAAAAGTCGTACATTCACAAACAATGCATGTACGTCATGACCATCAGCCGTACATAAAAATGGGTTATATCATTATAAAAAAATATACGGTGGCGTGGCTACAGAGCACAACACTGAAATACTTATCATTGAGAAGTTCCGGTGGCCATCTGTGGACTTCTTCATCAGTTCCACTTCACCAAATGATACTTTCTGAATGCAAATGCTTAACTGGTTGCTGAAAATACCGAAATCGCTATGTGTATGCCTATAATATTTGAGGAGTTCCCTCAATTTGTCATGTATTCCATCATCAGAACTGAATTTTGATAAAAATGGGACCAATCGGGAAGTATATCCTTTCAAATAAAAAAAGAATTTTCCAAATCGGTTCATAAATGACGGAGTAATGAGGTAACTAACACACAAAAAAAAAAATAACAACCGAATTGAGAACCTCCTTTTGGGGAAGTCGGTTAAAAAAGTACCTTGAAAGGTTACTTCATTGTTATGTTATATTTCCTTTAAGTTTATGTTGAATGAGATCTAGATTAGCTGAAACTTATCGAACTCCCTTTGATTTTGCTGAAGGTGAAAGAGAATTAGTTTCTGGATTTGAGTAAAGAAGAGGGGGATTTGCTTTGATGTTTTTAGCAGAATATTCAAGAATTTATGTTGCTGTAGGTAGAGCATCTCCAGCAACCCCAAGTTAAAATATGAAGAAACTTACGTATATAGTTGTACTGTTGTTAGGGTTCCGTACCAAAATGATAAAAAGGAACCCTAAGGCTGCCTGTCCACTGGAGCGGAGATGTGCCAAAATTAACCAATAGAATCGCACCTCTGGAGCGGAGTTTTGATTCTATTGGTTAATATTGACACATCTCCTCTCCTCTCCGCTCCGGTGGACAGGCAGCCATATGGTTCGACTCTGTCTGTCTGTCACAGCTGGATATCTCGAGAACTAGTAATTCTTTCAAATTGAAATTTGGTATAGTTTGAGACGACGTTTGCCCAACTATTTTGCAACTAAGAAAGAAATAAAACTATATGTAAGTTTTTTTTTTGCATCTGGGCCTGATCGGCGGTCATGTATCATCATATTCGAAGTGGGGCTACTATGGCATGTGGGGTATCATATGAAAGAGCGCTATTTGCACAGTCTCAAAAGTTTTTCTTTTTTTTTAGGCTGTATAGTTTTAGACTTGACGAAAAATTAAAAAAAAAAATACCGTCCTCCCCCCCTCTTATCTCCGAAGTTTGCATAAAGAAAAATCTGAAATTATTATATCGACGCTTGAAAGGCAAGATTGACTCGAACCGCCTGATTTTTCTGCGTCGCTTGGTCGCACTTACGTCTTCCTACTTTTGATGTCGCTTCAGCATTTTGGATTTTACGAATTTTCACTTTTTTTTGTTTACTTAGCGACGAAATTTTTTACTTCTTTTTAAGAAATGGTGGTTGTCCTAATCGTAATATGCAACTTTAGCCCTTGATCAATTTTTACCCTGCCCTTGGCAATATATTTTTATGCGTATGGTATGTTTTTTTCCTGACAAAGAAGATTTTTAGTTATCATCTAGTAGGTCATTTTAACTCATTTTATTATTCTGCTAAATGGCGTTTAGTTAAAAAATAAGCCCTTTAAAAAACAAAAACCTGTTGGTGCCTGTTGATTTGTATTTCTCGTTTTAGTACCTTTAATAATTTTACAAGCGGCCTTAGATATCTATTAGCTATATTCAATGTCTCTATTTCGCAACCTTTTGATTCTGGTTAGGTTATTTTGCTCTGATATCAATTCGATATAATTTCTCTTTATTACATTTTTACTGTACTTTTTTAGATGGACCGTGTCAGTTAGTATATTTTTGCGGTTTCAATTTTCTGGTAAAATTTACTAACCGACACTTAACTTTTGAAATAATAGTATTTTTTAATAGTTGCATATACCACAATGTAGATGATAAAATAAGATTTCCAAAACAGTAAAAATTACGCCTGTGGAATGGTTACAAGAATTTACATGATTTTATTTCTGAAAAGTCAAACTTTAAACTGTTCTCCTTTAAAATTAGCCCTATGTCGCTTAGTCAATGTCGCCTTTCAAGCGTCGATATGTGATAGAAGTTGATGTACCTAAAGATTACAAGAGAAATAAAACGAGGCCTCCTAAATAGCAAACTTCCAGAAATCATCAACAAAAATTACATTAGTTCCACTATCGCTCAAGAGATTGCGCTGACCTAAAACTGCAATATTCTACTACACCGCAGTGTTAACATTCTCTGACGAATATAGGCCTCGCCGACGAAAATTTAAAAACATTTCACGGTTCACTAGGTACGGAACCCTCGGTGCCAGAATCCGACTCGCTCTAGACCGGTTTTTTTTTTACTATTAAAATATACACCTATGTAAAGTTTAAAACTCTCGGGCTCACCTCGGGCTATTTATAGAATACAATAGATTTTTTCTTTATTAGAGTAACCAGGACTCAACAAGTTTGTTAGTAAAACTTACGACTATGTTAGTAAGCACAGACACTAAACAAAAACAAGGAAAACAATAAGTACAGAAATAAGAACAAATAACACGAAATAACGGTAGGTAGGTCACCGTTGCGACATCCCATGAGAGACAGCACAACAGTGACCCACGTATACACAGTCTAGCCGACTCGCAACCATGCTTATGTCACTGTTGGAGCTGCCCCACACCCTGCGCACCAGGGAAGCGCACCTCTCACGCATTGTTGCGTAAAAGCAATCTACATGCGCATCTGCGAACATCCCTGATCCCTACAGAAACGCCGCTATTATATAAACGCCTGAGGAAAAATACATAGCAAAGTGTAAGTATATGCTTTGCACACATTAAATTGTTAGGCGTTGTAAAGTAAATAATTCTAAAAACACTATCTTAATAATAATTACACCTTAACTATTATTGGTACATTATAATTGAAAACTTAAAATATTTTCCTTCAGCTGTTATCATCAAAGTACTGAAACTCTTATTAAAAAAAAAAACTTTTGCTAAACTGTTTTCTTTGAATTTTATAGGTAGTGACCTCTGCAACTGAGGATATTTCAATTTACTACCTCGTTAACTCGGACTATATTGCAGATACGTATCAGTTTTGTTTACTAATTCTTAATCTACCCGCAAAATACGATATATTATTTAATAATCGCACTTTATAACTGAAATAACTTCTTTTCTCCCCCTTATAATGGAACCCTCTGTAAATGAGAGATATTTATTTGTACTTTATAGTGGAGTGGAATACCTCTTTAAGTGAGATACATTTACAGGTCCCTTAATGTTCCAGTTGTTTACCCAGGTTTCACTGTACATACATACTCTCGAAAAACATTACCCTCCTTCTGAGGCGGTCGGGTAAAAAGCCGATAGACCAGATTAGACCATTAAACTTATGCTACGTACTAAAATAAAATTATTTATATTTTTTTTATAAAACACCGGCTGTTTTAGTCTGTGCCCATTGGCAAAGGTCTCCTCCATCTCCTTCCATTTTTCTCCTTCTATTGCAAATCCATCATTTTCCCCTTGTAATTTCCAGCTCGTCGCTCCAGCGTTTTTTCTGCCTTTTACGATAATGTGCGTCCTTTTATATACCTAAATCAAAATTTACTCCTATTTGTAAATATATCAATATATATTCAATTTATTTATTAACAAGTAACCATGACTCATCTGTTAGTAAACTTATCCTATGTTAGTAATAAATGTAATTCTATTCTTATAATACACCTACACAGATTGCTGTGCAGGGAGCACTCTCCGACGCTTCACCGCGGCTGTACCATTCCATGGGAAATGGCGCAGCAGCGATTCACGTACAGACAGTCTAGCCTACTCGAAATTAGGGACAGAATACTGTTGTTGCTGCCCCACACCCCACGCACCAGGGACGCACAGCGCTTACGCATTGTGGCAAAGAAACAGTCCACATGTGCATCCGCGAACATCCCCGATGCGCTGCAGTAGCGGGGCAGCCTCAACAGCACCCTGAACGCGCTGTTGTATTGCACGCGTAGGGCATTGTACGATTTTTGAGTATATCTAGCCCACAAGCTGCTCATGTAAAACGAAGTGCAGTACGCTTTGAAAAGAGTAATTTTAACGTTTACCGAACAACGAGCAAACCTGCGAGTGCTGTAAAGAGTCACAAATATAAATTGCCATTATTGAAACTAAGGCCCGTATTACAGAACCTCGCTCAAAACTCAAGCATTACTTAAAACTCGTTTAAACCATTTTGATTGGTTGCAACGAGTTTTAAGTAATGCTTGAGTCTTGAACGAGGTTCTGTAATACGGGCCTTAAACTGCAAAATTCAGTGCTAGCAATTGCGTCACGGGACAAGTACCTATTAGTAATGAACGCACTGTAGTAATACTCTACCTAAATAATATAAACGGGACAATTTTGTATGAAGACTTCAGAATATAGGTGATCAATTTATCCAAAACATTTTTGTCACAGAGTTTTAATTCACTTCGCTTGTAATTTTTATTTCCACTTCCGGTTAACTCCACTGATCAAAGATACTTTTTTTTTTTTGTACAAATCGAGATACACATCTGATGGTTATGCTACAAAATATCATCATTCATTTTCAGATAGAGGTTTTCGCAAGATAGGTACTCAGTGATTTAAAGGTAGGCAAGCAGTTTCGAAAATATTTCATCATGTCTCCGCAGTCCCACTGGTGGATTTTGATATTCACGGTGCTTATTACCGTGACGTGGTTTGTGATGATATGCCGATTTTGGTTTGTGCCGTATGTGCACACGGAACTCGTCTGATTCCTCGCAGAAGATTTTTACAATAAATATTATTGCAAGTAGCAAGACTATCTTACACATTTCAATAATTGGTCCCTGGTTTTAACGGCCTGGATTTTGTAAAGTAACTTATAAAACTGAACTAAAACAAAAAATATTATTACAATCACGATATTTAGCTCTAGCGTTGCAGACCAATAAAGATTGAATAGCCTTTAGGTGCGCAATAATTTCGTTAAAAATCTACAATTATGCATTCGCATAATCGATTTTCACACTTAGTTTCTCGAATATTGCGTATATCAATTAATGTTCAATCTCCACTTAATAATAACAAGATAAAATACATACGTAATCAACAGCATTTCAATCTAGGACTTGAATCCTTGATTAAATGCGAGTAGATGACTAGATGAATCATTAAGAACCTGGTTCTTTTTACATACATACATAAACTCACACCTTCTTTCCATGGGGGTAGGCAGAAACTTCAGAACGCCACCTGCTACGATCCTTACATACCCCTTTTGCCTCGTTTACGTTCATATCCTAGGGCGTCCCCTCCCGGGCGTTTCCAGTCACATCTGCCTTGTAAATACATTTTGTTAGTCGCCTTTCATTCATCCTTTCTTCGATTTTTTTTAATAAATGGTAAAAAATTAAAAATTGGTAGCGTCTATCATGCATTACCTGGCGGCGGGCGCGGCGGTGTAGGCAGAGGAGTACTTGAATTGAACTTGAAACTACAGGCAACTTTTGGTTGGTGATGACTGTAGATAGGTAAAATATAGGTACATTATGCTATTATGGTCTTAGGTATATTAATAGTCCGAGTTATATTATGAAAGCGGTTCATACTGTCTTACTAGAAATATAACTATTATACGAGCACGATCTAGTAATATAACTTATAGGGCACTCCCCCACGCGCGAGCCGAGCGAGCGGTGCCGCGGCAGCGGCCGGCGAGGTCTACGTCGAAATTGGTAGTTATAAACCGCTTTCGTATAACTATATTACGGTATAATATACCTATAACCCTAGGGATATTTATATAGCTATATCATAGCGTCAACCATCTTACTGCGACATATACTCAATAGTGGGAGGAACTGGGCTGTCATTGATGATGATGGCATGATAACGAGACATTACATTTGATTATTAGAATACAAAAGAAAATAAATTCAATAGTTTATTTAAAAGGTTGAAAAACATGATTTTTAACATCTCAGTATGTACATTAATATATAAAGCTATTTTCAAAGTAATAGTGTTAATCGAATTAAATTCAATATCTAAATAAATAATGAAATCCATTAGACATACATAACAGTTCTTCATTAGGTACTAATAATAAAGGCACTATTTGTTTAGTATATAAGTTCCAACAATTATACTGATTATTGGACTTGTTAAGTAAGTCAACAAATACATGGTTCATGTTGTCAAAGTCAGTATAATTAGTAAAAAATCATAACCCTCTTTTTTGGTTCGTCGTTGTTGGGTAAGTAATTACTCGTGCCCTGTTGGTTTTATGCCCGTTTTCACCTTCACTAAGTAACACTTAAATGAATCCCTAAATAAAAGTGCACTGTCGGATTTGCAACGCTACGCTCAGCGCTGAGAGTTGAAAATCCAACAGTGCACTTTTATTTAGGGATTCATTTAAGTATCACTTAGTGAAGGTGAAAACGGGCATTAGTGTCCTAAAACTTCGCCACTATGCTCTACCTCCTATCCCCAAACATGCAGTTGGTCTCAAATAAACTTAATACAAGGACAACTGGCAAAAAGCACACATGAATTCAGATGGTTCACTCCGCATTCTAGGTATGAAGCTACAAGTACGCGGCGGGCCCGTCTTGTCGGGCCAATACAGTGAGTGTTACGTAGTCAGAAGATCTAAGAGTTAGGTGATTGTAAGATTGGCAACTTCTAGGTGAATATAACCGTAGGTAATTAGCGCTGTGCGACCTGAATTGCACTTTATTATGTCGTAGCAAGATTCGAAATTATTTTGCGTTGGGAACCATCTGTATTCATCTGTGCAAAAAATAAAGCCAGCTACTGTTTCAAGAGGATCATACACTGCGACGCGCCCTGTGACGGGGCGCGACACGGGATCCTACCCCCCGTTTTGGAACGCGACACAGTTCATTATGAAGATTATTAATATTATCGAATGCATCAGAAGTAAGTTTATATTCGTCAACATAGTGTACTCATCAATAGTCTTACATTTGTTATAATTATATTATTATGTCTACTGACATTCACATCACCCAAAAAGTACCAGCAACCTCTTAGTTGTAGGGTTCTACTGTCAGTCAGTTTGTGATATTGTTGTAAATATAGCTGAGAAGAGAATATTTACTTCCTTAACTTTCAATACACGTAGCTACTTAGTTTCATTCTCGACTATTTTAGATGCAGCAGCGAAACATTTGGACCTTTGCGGCGATACTTCAGATGTGCCTGAAAAATACAAAAAATTATTGGTTTTGGTATTTTGAATCACCAAATAAAATAACATTGTAACTTTAATATATGCCTAAAATACCTTTATTATCTCGATGAATGATGATCTGTTCAACACAGAGTATGCTGCAGTCAAGCTATTCATTGCACTGGGTTCCAGTTCCTTGAGTCCAGAACAGAATAAGGCTATGCCAACCTCCAAGCCAGTTCCAAAATCAAATTCATCTACAGCTATACTAGCATATGTTATTACAGGCTGAAGGTCTGACAGTAATTTATCTTTCTCATTTTGATCTGTTGCTTTTTCTAGGCTAGCAAACAGTTTTTTCAAGTTAGCTGTTGGAGAGATTTTTTTTGTTATTAATTTATTTAGTTCTTAATTATGCACTCTTATTCAACCCTGGGGAATGAACACCTCTTATTCAACAGTGATGTATAACTCCTCTAATTCAACAATTAAAAGAATGCCTCTAATTAAATACTGGTGATTTAACACTTCTTATTCAACACTTATAAATTATCGTCTATAATTTAACACTGGTGAATTAACACTTTCAATTCAACACTGGTAAATTAACGCCTCTAATTCAACACTGGTGAATTAACGCTTTCAATTGGACTCTGGTGAATTAACGCTTTCAATTCAACACTAGTGAATTAACACTTTCAATTCAACACTGGTGAATTAACACCTTCAATTCAACACTGGTGAATTAATGCCTTCAACTCAACACTGGCGAATTAACGCCTCTAATTCAACACTGGTGAATTAACGCCTCTAATTCAACACTGGTGAATTAACGCCTCTAATTCAACACTGGTGAATTAACGCCTCTAATTCAACACTGTAGAATTAACGCCCAAAAATCAACATTGGTAAAATAAGTAGGAAAAAACGAATGACATTATCTTACCATCAGTTTCCACTAAGTGTCTGTATCCTATTTGTGTTTTCTTATTGTAAGGCACCACAATGCCTGCACCATGAAATGATCTTGTAACCATATGAGGTAATCTTTTCTTCATACTGAATTCTTCCAAAGAAATGTTGTTCTTCTCAGCATAGGCTTTAACCTTATCCAATAATTTTTGACAAGACATTGCAGTAAAAGGTGAATGTTTTTTTTCATTTTGCAAATACACACTGAAAGAGAATTTTAAATATAGGTACTTTAACTATGTTTCTTCACTTTCTTGGCAGTAAGGACACAAGATGAAATGACATAGGAACTCTTTTTAGAAACTTTATGGCTTCTATTGAAAGATTCAGATAATTATTGTTATTTCCCATAAAGTGAATACTTACTAAACAGCTCCAAATATGTTCTGAGCTATAGGAGTAATATGATAACCTTTCTCACTGTTGTTACTAGCTACAAATACTGGTTTCTGCTCAGGATCATCTCGATAGTATCCAATGTGGTACTCACTATTCTTTTTCTTCTTGAGAACAGCCTGTAAAAGATACAATCATTTGAGATATCATGTGAAACCAGAACAAAACATAAGTTTTAATTTCATTATATTTACATTTAGCCCCGCTATTTGCGTATGGAGAATCAACACATTATTAAATGGCATATCAAAGACGATTGTGCAAAGCATTTAACATTCAAAATATTTATAAAGTACCTGAAATTCTGGAGGATCATAAAAGAATCTCCA
Source organism: Conistra vaccinii (assembly GCA_948150665.1). NCBI lineage: Eukaryota > Metazoa > Arthropoda > Insecta > Lepidoptera > Noctuidae > Conistra > Conistra vaccinii. The sequence continues at coordinate 6,192,159 of OX411324.1, forward strand.
GTGAGTCAAGTACAACTCCTTATTGTCCAACTTAGGCAGTTTCCCTAACAGTAACTCATAAGGACCAATTGGCATCAAATTCACACTTGCTAATGTATCTTCCACTGATTTGCCACAATCACTAATGCATTCAAAAAATTTGAAAAAGTCTTCAGGCATTTCTACTAAAAACAGTTCCTTTAGTAGACTGTTGTCTGTACTTTTATCATAAAACGTTATACTTTCTGGGAGTTTTACGGCTTTAAGTTTTTCACATTCAGGTTTGGGTACTTCATGATCTACAGATCTATCATCGTTGGCTGGCTTTTCTTTACTATTATCATAGTCTTTTGCCGGCTTTTCGTTACTACCATCGCTGTCATTGTTTGCCGGCTTTTCTTTACTATCATCACCGTCTTTTGCCACCTTTTCTTCACTACCATCGCTGTCATTGTTTGCCGGCTTTTCTTTACTATCATCGCCGTCTTCATTTGCCGCCTTATCTTTGCTATTACCGCTAGGTGATTCATCTTTGCCACGAGGGTTAGGTAAATGGCGTGGAGAGTCTCTAGTATACGGAGAGAATCGCCTTTTGTTACGATGAACATCTTTTCTAGTATTTTGAGGTGGATGTTTGAATTTTTGGTGATGTTCCGGATTCTTCTGATAACATTTAGTTCCGTATTTACAAACAGTTCTTGGATCGTTCACGTACTCTTTCCATTCATCTGCCATTTTAGAGTCGGACGATTCACAAGATTTCGCAAATTTCTGGGTTTATTTTCAGTTTAACTCATGGAACAGGTTACAACAGGAATATTATTATTTGTCAAATGTCAATGTCAAATTGAATCAGATAATAAAGCCATAGACCCTCAGCATAGACCGCTTTCCGAATTAGAACGTAACATGAACGTAATCGCTCACAGCATCGCTGACATCAATAATTGCCGTTCCGAACTTCCGAATAAGCTCACGAATAAGATATCACGTTTATGACAGCTGAGGGCTTGTAACAATTCGGAACGTTTGTGAATGCGCTCACAACTTCTTATTCTTGAGTAATGGTACGGACAGACGTGCTCAAAAAAAAGCATCCTCATAAGCTTGCTTAATGAGCATGCTCTGCAACTGTTCATGTTCACATTTGCCAGCAATAAGCATTCTTGTTTGCAGGGATCATGGTCGAAAACCAAACGGCGGTTGATTTTTGAGCACGCTTAAAATAAGCATGCTCATTACTAGAGTCTGGCTAACGAAAGTTGGCCCCAGAATATTGGCGGCAAATTTAAAAAATACATGCATGACAACACTAAATACACCAGAGATACCGAACGACAACCTTGTCAAACTGACGTTCACGTTCATACAGAGTTGCTATATAAAAAGTTCGCAAATAATTCCAGGGCCAACTTTCGTTAGCCAGACTCTAGCAATGATGCGACACACGTGCTACTAATGAGCACTTGCTCAATATAAGCATGCTTTCGTGCTAGTAATGAGCACGTCTATCCGTACCTTTAGGTGACGAACGATAACTCGGTACGGCACGCACCATATAAAAGTACGGACAGACGTGCTTATTACTAGCACGGAAGTATGCTTTTCTTGAGCAACTGCTCATTAGTAGCACGTATGTCACAACATTCCTAGTAATGAGCATGCTTATTTTGAGCATGCTCAAAAATCAACCGACGTTTGATTTTCGACCATGCTACCTGAGGATAAAAATGCTTATTGCGAGTATGCTCATTTTAAGCAAGCTTATGAGCATGCTTTTTTTTGAGCACGTCTGTCAGTACCATAATGCTAGTAATGAGCATGCTTATTTTGAGCATGCTCAAAAACCAACCGACGTTTGATTTTCGACCATGCTGCCTGAGGACAAGAATGCTTATTGCTGGCAAATGTGAACAGTTGCAGAGCATGCTCATTTTAAGCAAGCTTATGAGCACGCTTTTTTTTAGCAAATCTGTCAGTACCATAAGTCATTGAACAGAGCAGGAGCAGAATTTTGGCAGATGCACAGATACCACGTCCTGCGTCCTTAGCAGTTTTGTGGGCTTTGACTTCCTGTAGTTTAGATTGAAAAAAAAAATACCGGACTCCTACAAACTGTAAACCAGTGTAGCACAAATACAGCACAATATAAATATGGCACAACAATTTATACTGTTATTGTAGGCTTTTATGATTGATGTTATTAAAAACTGATAGGTGGCAGCACAGTTGTCCGTCTTCAAACCGCCATTTGATTGTTGTTGAAACGCCTTCTACACGGTCGCCAACCGCGTCCCGACAGAGGTGACCTTGGTGGTTTACAACCGTGTAGATGATGTTTACGACCAAATAGTGAAACAACTTTGCCGGTTGCCAACCAAGGTCACCTCTGTCGGGGACGCGGTTGGCGACCGTGTAGCAAGCGTTTTACTTTTGTGCCAATCACAAAATACACGAAAACTATATTCCATTTGAAATAAGATTAGATTTTTAACTAAACCATTTTTACAGTCCGTTCAATCGATTTTGACTTCTATTGCGTTGGCGGCATGACAAATGGCAGCTGCAGTAATCAGTTGGTATTGTAACCAGTTTTTTGCTTTTAATGCCATCGTTATGCCTACGGTATAGGAGTCAGAATCGGTTGAACGGACTGTAAAAAATGTTTGTTCAAATATCTAATCTTATTTCAAATGGAGTATAGATAAATAAATATGTATGCGACTTGGAGTATAGCACTATTAAAACGCCTTCTACACGGTCGCCAACCGCGTTCCGACAGAGGTGACCTTGGTGGTTTACAACCGTGTAGATGATGTTTACGACCAAAAGGTGAAACAACTTTGCCGGTTGCCAACCAAGGTCACCTCTGTCTGGGACGTGGTTGGCAACCGTGTAGCAAGCGTTTAAAAGACGAGGTAAGGACAGGGGAAGAGTCTATCGCTGCTAAAAAAGCAGGTTTAGTTAGTTTTGTTACAAGCTTTTCTTCAATCTTTATAAGTTAACAAAATAATAACAAAGACAAAATAAAAACTTAAATTATGAAGTATTACCAGAAAGATGTTCTAGTAGTGTGGTCTTCTATGATTTTTTTTGAAATGCCGAGTGGCGACACTAACATCGTGAACCTTAAAATGAACAGCCCTGAGAAAATCGCGATTTTTTTAACATTTTTTCATTAATTTTTTTGTGTCATTCGTATGATTGGAGGAGGAGATAAAGTGAATTATCATTTTTTATAAAATTAATAACAATTGCAAAGGATTCTATATATCCGATAAAAACCAACTAGAAGATGACAATTGGTGTTTTATTTACTTTATTTATAATAATGTCAGGAACGTGATTTACTGTCTAGTAGTGTAGTAATAATTATTTTCAAATTCATTGGTGCGATTAATTTCATAAATGTTAACGTTTGTAAATCGGTGCACAATGTAGATAATATTATTTTAAGTGTTTTCAATGAATGGGTGTAAAGAATTTTTCAATAATCTACCAAGGACATGTACATAATAAATCATCGTTACTCACGACGTTCTTCAATTTCTGCGGGCGACGAATCATGCTATTCAGCTGGTAAATAAATAATTTTTTTTCTTTATTTCCTTTGACCTGTGGAATGTTTGAAAATGCTCTCTAAAATTATTCAGTTATTTATTAGTAATTTTCTTACTTTTTCACCATCTTTATCTTAGCAGCTAATACTATTACACCCTTTTTTATGTATTTATTTAATTGGTAAGTACCTAGTAATAATTATTTTCATCATGTTGGGAATGTAAGAGTACCATCAGCTGATAACATTTCTGTACAATGGGCTGTCTATTTTCATCTTTGCAATATTCTGTTTTGTTGTATGTATTTTTAAATGCCGTGCCCTTCAATTGGATCAAGAACCATCAAGATTGATGTCATCACTTACCATTCCCTTTGTCATGAAAGGATTCACTTGTCAACTCATTCAAGACATAATTATTTCTTCTGACAGTATATTGGTTGATTATTATTATTTTGTTTGAGCCCTGTAGGTGGCCACGCTTATTGCGGCGACAGTGGGGTTCTTTAGGTCTTCAAAGGTGCAAGAGATTAGGCACTTAGGTCACTCCAGCAAGGGAGAAATGATCTGATCAGAAGCTTTAATATTTATTCAGATATTCCTTGGTGGTCAGTTTTCTATAAAATTGCTTGCAAAAGTGTAAAATAATTCATGAAATGATTATTTTCTAAATTGTTGTCTTGGTACTATGAATTTTATTTCCTTTCAACATAATTCTCATGCATGACAGATTTGATCAAATGAAAATCTGATACAATCAATAATTATGCACAATACTATTTTGCATATTAATTTCACTGTAAATAGAAAATTGATGAAATTCTCACACTGGTACATTTTTCATGTAACATGTTCTAATCTAATCTGGCTTAATTATACAGGGCAATCTCTGCTTGTGAGAACATATAATTATTTAAAAAAATGCATCCAAATAAATCAATTAATTTATCCTGTGATTTCAAGGCGAAACAAAAAAGAGACCACTTCTGGTGATCTGATACGTAGTGAGGTTTTAGACTAACCCGAGTGGGGTTAGCCCTGCCCAAAGTCACATGTATTTTTTTGGTGCAAATTATCTTAAAAAATGACAGAATATTTTATCTTTAGATAGAAAGAAAGAAAGAAAATTTTTTTATTTGGGGCGCTCTTTTCAGTTTAGAAATGCGCGTTAAATGAAAAAATAAATAGACGTGATATCTCACTACATCCCCCTCATAATCTCCCTTGTGATATTTCGTGATTTTCCAAACCCTCCCCCCCCTTTCGAGCCTCATTTGATTTATGGACAACCCCTTTGCTGTAATGTAAAAGATTCATAAGTCCCCCAAAAACTACGCCTTTTTAAGGATAAATAAATTATGATATTAGTTGGAAAAATCAACATTATCACTATCAGGCAATTGCTTGCATAATCATGTGCACAATTTTTTTTGTGTATTGCATAGACCACTCTATGGCATACATACAGGTCACAATGAATAGCTCCCCAATTGCAAATAATACTTCTGCTTTGAAGATCCCAAAAATACTTCACATTTGATGTATTCCATACTCCCCTTATGCTAGCTACTACTGAATCAAATGAAGTCACTTCTCTGCTTTTATATAGAACTCTGATTATTGGTATAGATTTAATCTATAGAAAAAAATGCCTTTGAAAATAAAATTGAACAGCTATTTTGGTCTAATTATTTAAAAAACAAAAAACCCGACTGCAAAAACACTGAAAAGAGAAAAACAAGCATTATAATCTATAGAATTTTGGTATTGCAGGCCCACAAACAAAAGTTACACCATATTTCTGGTTATTAGTTTGTCCCCCGCCTGCGATACCAATATTTTATAGATTATAATGCCTGTTTCTTTCTTTTTAGTTAGGAATGTGTTTTTGTTTTTTGAATAATTTTCTTTATTTCAAGCTTTTTAGTTTTATAAATATATTTCAATTTGGAATTGACTCATTACTAGCTTTTATTTGATACCAATATTGTTGTAATTTATTTTTAAAAGTATCCCCCTTTTTTTGTATTTAATAATATGTCGTAGCCAGATCTTAGAATTGACCTTATTATTCTAAGAATTGACCATTTCATGAACTAACATTGGCCATATCGTTTAAACGTCAACGTTTGATATTTCAGTCGACGTTAGGCCATATCATTAATGTAGGGTATCCATGGTGTAAGGTGTAGTTAAAATAGTCAAGTACCTGCGACGGCTGCGACCAACTTGGAAGTTGGAAGTAGCGCTTCGCCGGCCGCTGCCGCGGCACCGCTCGCTTCGTTCGCTCGGCTCGCGCGCGGTTGGTCACAATTCTAACCTAACCCATTTGGTCGGGGTGGCATACACATAAGCGGCGGAAATTTTTAATTTTTTTAAACAAATTTTAAGTGCTATGTTACATTTCACGCCGCGGCAACGACTGGCGAACGCTACTTCCAAGTTGAGCGCTTTTCATAATATCATATTTGGAAACCCAATAAAAGTCCACCTACTTTTATTGCGTGGTCACCCTACTTTGTTTGATTTTTTGTATGCCGCCGCCATGATGCATAACAAAAAAAAGCGACATCAATGCCTCTACCGGTGGATAATCTAACTATTTTACGATATGATCACTAATGTTTGGCCACATCATGAAGTAGTCGTGCATTTAACTGTTCATATCGTTAAACGTTGAGTATTCAATGATCTGGCCAGGCCACATCATGATGTGACTAGTAGTCGATGTTCATTTCATTTAAGATCTGGCCACGACATATACATACATATTATTTTTTTTTTTGGTTGGGAAATCATCAAATGACTTCTCCCGCTCTGGGCGGAGCGGAAGGGCGTGTCAGACTTTTACTGACTAAAACCCACCCGTGTTCCTTCCCTTGCCTAAACCGGGGCCACGGTTTCCCCTTAGGACTTATCCGCAACCCCAGTGTCACTCCCACGATAAAGACGAATCTAACGACACATCATAGTTAATATCCTTTAAAAAGAAATAGACATACATACATACTCTCGAAAAACATTACCCTCCTTCTGGGGCAGTCGGGTAAAAATAGAGAAAGCACAAAACATAATTTAAGTCTCTTTCCTCTGAGGACAAAGTATATCTACCTACCACTTCTTTTATTTATTCTGTAATAGATATCATTGCTAAATAAAATAAATAAGAACAAAATATCTAAGATTCTTATTAACTAACTATACACATAAACTAAAAATAAAACATAAAAATATCCTAATAAAACGAAATCTAACCACTTATTTTTCCTTTTATATGTATAGTAAACTTATATTTTGCAATTGCATGATATTATTTTTATATGTACGTAATTAAGTTAGGACACTCAGTAATTACACAAACACTTGAATACACTTAGTGTAAGGGCTATCTAAAGTATAATACATTAGTGTTGCACATGGCTATGAGTTCTATCAGGCTGGCTGGATCGACGCACTTAGTTGTGGAAGGTACTCAAGGCCGTAGTCGGAAATGATATTAGTATTTTTCGAACTTCAGAAAAAAGCCTTAGCCGATATTTTGTTCAAAAATCAAAACGATACCTACAAACAAAATTGTTTGAAATAATGTTTCATACAATACAAATTAGTTTCTATAAAACCTTCCATAAAAATCTACTTCACTGACCCAGGGTGCCCCGAGGGAACCTCCAGGTAATAAATCTAAGTAGAGTTCCTACCGCTTGACACGTAGATCGCCCAACGCGTGCCAGTGTCTAGGGAACTACGTCTCGACCTCTACTCGGATAATATATTGTTTTCAAACGATCTATTCATTTTCAAATAATCGTACTAATAAAATAATTTCTAGCTGTATGCAACTACGCATCGTCGCCGCGTGATTCCCCTTCAGCCATAAAGTTTTGTTTGTAAGTTCATGAAAGGCGCGTGAGCACCATGTTAACGCCGCGTGACAAACGATCGCTAAAACGAAACTGATCGCTAACATAATCCAATAACCGTGACAAAAGAGCTGCCTCCTGCAAACGCAATAAGCCAGTCATCATCTGCCTAGCCTGCTTCCAGTCTAACTGGATGCAGCTGAATACCAGATTTTTACATGGAGCTACTTCCTATCTTTTTTTTTTTGGTATGGGATATCATCAAATGACTTCTCCCGCTCTGGGCGGAGCGGAAGGGCGTGTCAGACTTACTGACTAAAACCCACCAGTGTTCTTTCACTTGCCTGCACGTTGCCAGGGGCCACGGTCACCCCTTAGGACGAGCTACTTCCTATCTGACCTCCACAACCCAGTTATTGGGTAATACGATAGCCCTTGGTAAGACTGGTTGTCAGACTTTCGGGCTTCTGACTACTCGTAACGACTGTCAAAGATCCACGAATGCAATAAGCCAGTGCACCCCATAATTTTATACTTCTGATTTTCTTGTGTTGACTTGAGCTAGGACTGGCCACGCTGCGCTAAACGAACGCTTAATAGATACCGTCACTCGATGAGAGAGTTTAAGACTAGAACAAGGCCCTAAAAACCCTGAGCGAATAAGCAAAAGTGTTGGAACGTGAAGTATTATTTCGGATAAAAAAATCGGTTGTGGCAGATTCCTGAAGGATTGCATGACAAAGCCAAGCCTTAGACCTTATGAGTAACGTTTGTAATTTCTTGCCATGCGCATGGTATGCACTATGTTAATATTTTCTTGTACGTTTGCCAAGTCTCACTGAATTCTACTATTGTACAGTCACCAACAAAACGATATGATTACCCAAATTCAAGTAAATAGGAAAACTTGTGATTTTATTTATTTAACTGAGAGTGAAGAGTTTTTTTTTTACGAGGTATTATCTCGTTAGTTTTCGCCTGTTCACCAATTGCCGATGGATTTGTTGAACTATGCATCAATGCATGAATATATGTATGTTTACATACTCTTGTTTACATTTATTTAATTGGTTATACTTATCATTGGAGCCTCCAGGCTACAAACGATATAAGATTAACTGGGTCCCACTGTCCATTTTGAGATAGCCTCAAGTGATTTGCTTCATTTATGCTGCTAGGTGACCTATTAAACACATATTAGTTAGTAATTATGTTTGCTATATCTAAGCTTAAAAAATCGTTAAAAACTAGCCAAAAGCCTTTGATCGCAAAAATCATTGTTCTATTTAGGTTTTTTTTTTCATGTTGTTTCGATGTAGGTATCGTTCTTACTTCTTTGTATTCAAACAAACATATAAGCTATATTTATTTTACATACAGTTTTATATTAAAAAAAACACAGCCACGCTCTCGATTTTTATAAAATTCCATATTACGTAAAACATAATTCACGTTTCTGTTCATATTCTCTGGTGCTTTCGTCCGTAAAATGTATATTTAGGTCCAGCAGTTTTACGGTATAAAATAAAATTGTGGACTTCCTTTGTTACGTGGATGCATAATAAGCTTCGATTTTAACGAAACAAACATCGCCAATATTGTAGGTAATGATTTGAGCTGTTACTCCTTCATGAGTGACCGAGTGCTCCACCTGCGTTGCTATATTTAGTTTCATTGTGTGTTGGTGTAATACATCGATCTGCCGTACAATTTAGAACTGTGTTCTGCACGTATATCTATCTACGTTAATAACGTTATTATATAGGTTTAGTAAACACGATGGCTTGTATATTACTTACCTACTGGTTTCATCCCTTAAACTTGATTGGATAAAAATCATAAACATTGCTTATTTGCTAGTAATTATTTTCTTCGTAGTAGTTTTAATCGTAGTCTCTGTACGCTATACATTAAAATAGGGTGTTTCCAAATTCCTAATTCATAAAAAATCCCCATATTGTAAGTAATATGGGGATTTTTTACTAAAATTGACTCTTTCCATAAATATTGTTAATTCAAAAACTGATACCGTGTAGACATTTTCTTTGTTTCCTCAGCTATTTTCTGAGCTAGGTATCTGGATTGAGTCGGCAGCCACATAATTAGGACGGGCACCCTTGTCAGTATTAGCCTCTTTCGTGAATATCCGTTCATTGTTTTAGACAGCCGATGTGAGAGCTAAATACTTGTCCTACATAACAACAGGTAACGTGCTCTTGGATTTTTTCTCTCTCATAAATATCTTATTATATTTTATGGTATACATACACATTTCAGTTAGTGGTTTTCTGAGTTCTAAGATTAGTTTATATTTAATATAGTTAATATAAAAGGACTATGAATTGCCGTCACACCTGTGTATCTCTCCGAATATAACATTGATTGAAGGATCAAACGGAATTCAATATTGGATTTGTGTTAGTCGTGCGTAATGAGGTTATACAATACCATGCGTGTCTATCCAGGAACGTTATCCACACGGCTAACACCTATTCCTTCAATGTCCTTCATGGTATATTTTCGTAAGAGATTGATGTTGTTGGCTCCAATCGGGCAATAATGGTGGATGTTTATTCCACGAAATGTTTGAAAATGACATGACATGACACGTATTTTGTTATGTGTTTGTGTCCGAAAGATCAGTAGAGATGGCCTGTAGGAACTGACTTGTTCCGTGTGTGTAAAAATCTTTTACTTCTTTTAACAAATAACTCGTAAGATTGTAATGTCAATATTGGTTTAAGGATGCAGGTTGAATTTGTTGTGGCTATTTATCCTATTCATAATAATATCTGTCTTATAATAAATGGGGTATTTTCGGTAGACCTATAGATTTTTATGACTTAAACGCGTATAAGGATTTGCTTCTAACCGGTAGGACACAAAAAAGTTATAAATAAGGTCCAAACTCGTGCATTTTCATGTTTAAACTTTGTATAAATCCCCAGATTTATATTATTGGCGAATGTGATGAAAACTAAATATTTAAATGAAAATTTGAAATGTAGGAACCATTCCACATTATGCACGGCGTGTCCCAGATATGTCGGGAGTGTAGTCCGATGCAACTGGCGAACGGAAATCGCCGAGCGACAACATTGTTGTGCGGTCTCTCTTGTTCGACTTATGAAATAGGTACCCAGTACCAACATAAACCTCATCCACATGATCGATTTGGTGCAAATTATCTTTCGTGGATTTTCCTAATTGGTACCTTACCTACGTGGTAATAATGTTTAACTATTTTTCTCATCTATCGGAAGAAAAATGAACGTTTTGGACTTTTGGGTGAAATATTCAACAAATGTTAGTATGTACTATCCATAGGTGCATCTATCCGATAAGCACTAATCCAGTGACTTAGTCCACAGAGATAAATTGATCCGGACAAATCGTAGTACTTTTATTTGATAAACCACTTCATTCATTTAGCGGATTAAAAGATTGTGTGAAAAACAGGTAATGTTATAAAAATGTCTCAAAATCAGACGAGTTTAGTGATAGTTGGTTTTATTGTTCGCAGGCGATGAACGTTTGACCCCGCGATGGATCACCGAGATGGATGGACTGGCATCGAGCCGGTGGCGACCGGGAACTCTAGTGATATTAATTCCCGGGCCGCCGAACGCGACCGGGTGCGCATCGAGTTCTATGCCACTTATGACGTCATGACGGGCGTACGAATAGCCGCTACTCTTGGTGGCTTCTTTGCATTAATGGTTTTTCTGATCGTCTATAAAAGCCGTAGCAAATCCGTGAAAGCTTTAAACGACCCAAAACTGGTGGAAATGGCTGAAGCTGTTGTCGCCGAAGAGCAGGCAGTCGAAGAAGAGAGGCAACTTACGGCAGCGCTAGAAGAAGCCCTATCAGAACGTGCGCGTTCTCGTCCATCAATAGGTGAGGAGCCCCCTTGGCCTCGAACAGCGCGTTTTGCGTCATATGGAGGTGGATATGGGAGCTTATTAACGCCGCCTCGTCGGTTGTCGACCGTACGCGGTGATTCGCTTCCTGGTTCAGCGTTACGATTCGCAGAGCGTCGAGCATCTGCTGGTCCCCGTGACCGACGTTTGAGCTCTGCGACATGTTCCAGCTCAGGAAGCTCCTATTTGGAGAGACGTGGTTCATCAGTAGTGTGTGCTTTGCCAGAACGCCGTTTATCGCCTTGCCCTAGTGAGCGACTTGCCCCTCTCGCGTCAGTAGGCAGCGTAGGCCCGTCCTATGCGGTAGAGTGTGAATTAGCGTCAGTGGGTGCGGATTCAGTATTTGCAGAGGACGATGCGGACTCCACTGATGATGAAGTGGAGCAGTTTTCGACGGATAGTGGAGGTGGTGAGGCGACGTTGGTAGGCGAGTGCACGGAGCTTTCTAGTCGACCAACTACACTGCGACTGCAGCTGGACCGTGCATCACATTCACGGGAAACGTTGTTCTAGTCTATGCCGAACGGTAGTATAATATAACCTTTGGCAAAATTAATGTTAGTTAACAAATTAAAATATCGACATTTTCCATTGCCAAAACTATTTATTTGTATTTTAACATATCATAAAATTCGACATATCATTTGGTTTTAAAACTACCAAATTGAAATTTTATTCATACCTACTATTTAACTAACGCACTGTAAAATCATATGAAACTGCTGTTGCTTCTTGACAAGCATGATTTATGTAATTTATAGCTTGTACTTGCGCTTTTTATTTTTGACTATCAATTGGATTGAAAAGAGTCGATATTTTAATATGTGATAATCATTTATGTATATAGATTGTTTTTGTTAATAAATTGATGTTTCATAATGTTGATGTTCCCAGCCCACGGAAAAATTGTAAACAATGTACTAATTACTTAATATATGTTGCGTATGTGTATACATAGGTAGCAAATTAGTTAAATTTTGCTCATGTGTATTTATTTTGCTAACGGCTGATCAGTACAATAAACATAATTACCCACGCATACTTATCAAATTCCGCTGGTATTCACCATAGTGTTCGATTCGATGTAAAAGTAATATGTAAAGATTTGCCGAATTAGTCATTTGTAGTTACATTAAATTAATGTAATTATTTAATATAATAGTTTTCGACGAATTTTTAACTTCTGTAAATCGCCACTCTATTTACAAAGTTTTCAACTCTACCGGGCTAACTGCCAACCCCACTGCAAGTGCGGTTGATGATCTATCTAACCAAAGCATTGCCGACTCACATGGTGTTTGTACAATGTAGATATTAACTTGTTAGGGTAGATAGTCGTCAGTGAAGTCAATTGAGAATGTGTAATGTATTATACTTAATTAGTTTTGTAAACTACAGTTTTACTTAGAAATCAAGGGCACAGAAGACCAATACGTCCTTTGAACAATAATTTGAAGTTGGAAGCGGCCTAAGATGTTGCTCGTACCAATGTCATTTTCCAAGTAAACTGCCACTACCAAGTTCTTGTTAGTAACAATGTTACGCGGACACCGGGGTTTTATTGATTCTGGGTGTTTCGATCCCGCCACAGCCACACGCGGGCCCAGTAGATTGATTACGCATAAGTCGTTTTTATTACGATTTAGATTTACGTGTTAGTTTATGTAATGTTCGTTGCTCGAATTAAAAAGAGCTCCCTGTAGTCTGTAAAATGTTGAAATGTATGTAAAAAATTGTAAATATAAAACACAACTCATTTATTGTTTCAATTTCATGATTCAAAATTATTTTATTCATTTTTACTTCATGTAATAGTTGTACTTACCTTACCTACTAAAGGCGAACTAAATCTATGGATATATATTTCAGTAACGCTTACCAAAATAAAACAGCATAGGCGCTTCATGAAGATCAAGGTGCTAACAATGTGCGCCTAACCGACCCAGCAAAAAAAAGGCCAGATTTTTTTTTTTATTAGGTAAAGTCACGGAGCAGATAATATCTGTTCCGTGGGTAAAATGGTGGTAGGAATAATAGTTTTGGCTCCTCTTTTATAGCAGGCTTGATGAGCATCTCTTGAGGTTATTCGAATGTTTCTATATTAGGTAAGTAGAACGAAAAATAAGTCTGTTCTCAGGGCCGTAGCCAGGAACTAATTTCGGGGGGGTTTGAGTTGAAATTTTTTTTAGGAGAAATAAAGTTTTTCTGATTTCGAGAGGGTAAAAAAGAGCATAGATTTATAAAAAATAGTACTATCGGGGGCCCGGCAATCTAAATGGGGGCCCGGGGCCCGCGTATGTAGAAATCTTAAAGAACTAGAGTAGAATACATGAGCGAGCGAAGCTCGAAAATTTGGCACCCTACATTTATATTTAGAATACAGGGCCCCCGCGGACCGCACCTGCCGCCTCCCCTTATTCCGTTATGGGGAATATAGAACGCGAGAGCGAGCGAAGCGAGCTCGAATTTTTTAGCATGATATTCTACTCAAATAAGTTAGGTTTTCTTCGTCTTTGACCGTTTGTACAGGAATAGAAGTAAGTTTAAGTTTAGTAAAAAATTTAGAGGATATAGGATGCAAGAGCGAGCGAAGCGAGCTCGAATTTTTTAGCATGATAATCCACTCGAATAAGTTAGGTTTTCTTTGTCTTTGACCGTTTGTACAGGAATAGAAGTAAGTTTAAGTTTAGTAGAAAAGTTTGAGAATATAGGATGCAAGAGCGAGCGAAGCGACCTCGAAATTTTTTGGATATGTTAGATTTTCCGAGAATGCTGAACTTGCAGGAATTCATTCAATACACAGTCAGCCTCGATAAAAATAAAGAAGTAGTGGTTTTTTGTAGATTATAAAGTTCTCCTCTGCAAATCAAAGGGGCAAACCTACGCAAATAAAGTACCTACTTATGTCCACTTTTATCAGCTGTAGCAATGAGGTGTCTATCTAGTATTAAGTCTTGAAACCACAGTGGTAAAATACGACCAACGTTCAGGTACGAAGCAAAGAAAATACTCCAGTGTCTGATAAAAAGATATAAGAATCGTAAAAAAATATCAATGGAAAAATAAACGAGTTGATAAGATTTCTCTTAAAGATTTACATGTAACATCCTCATGGGTAGGGTAGAATCGCTCATTTTCATATTGATCTTGATCAGCGGAATTTTATTCAGAAAAGGTGGCACGATTCACGAATTTTCAATGCCTAATCGCTAATCTGATGAATTTTATAAAAATCATATTTACCCTTGTATACCATTTTAACCATATAAAATAAATAAATTGCCATTTACTGCACGAGACCTGGTTCTTGGGAAAAAAATTGTGGACAACGAAAGACAAGACATCTTCATCAACTCTACGCGCACGGTGCTTAAGGCGAAAGCGTTAGGGTAGCCCGCGAAATTCAAATTTTCTTAAGTTTTTCGCAATTTGCAGGTCAGTATCAGGTTGTACCGGTACGTTGAGTTAAATATGATTTGCGACCGTATCAAAAGTTTATATATAGAATTCTATTCATAGAAATCATCAACACAACTCTATAGGTTCATGTAATCCCCAAACATTTGGGGGTTATTCTATCATACGGAGTTGTATAGCTGATTCTAATGATTATAATTCTGTAAAGCCATATTTGTTACGCTCGCAAATCATATTTTAATCAAGATACAACCTGACACTGACCTACAAATTGCAAAAACGTTAGAAAATTTGAATTTCGCGGGCTACCTTGGCGCATCCCCCTTAATAAAAGTTGAAAGTTCCCGCGGAAACACGGGCTGAAACTATTGGCAATTTTGACGTTACAAACTTATCATTGATTCAAGATTTTTATTGATTGTGATCGGTTTAATTTTTTCATTCATTCCGATTATGACAATCAGTCAAAATTATTTTAACCGTCTGGTTTGTGGAGTGCAGTTGCAGTAGTAAGTAGTTCCTGTTTAAGCTATCAGCTATCACCAAAGTGCTACTAGCAGCTCTATGTAGGTGCAAAAGGTTGTGGATTGTGGACCGACAGTCATGTTTAGTTTAGCATTACTTCTGCCACGGGCCACCAGTCAAAACCGGCAGTTTCTTTACTTCATTCATTCTCATCTAAGTCTTGTGAGTAAACACCTGAACGGTAACGCCCACCTGGCACGCTTGGCTTGTTGACAGTGCTGACAATGTCGCATAGAGCGGTGGCCGCCGAGGCGTCTCCGTGCTCTGTGGTTATGTTACAGTTGTAACGTACGGGGAGTACGAGTATCAGTTTAGTAGAAAATTGCGATGACTTGAGTTGATTGAAGCCATAATAATCATTTCAGTTTGGCCTATAGCTATCATTGAAAGATCGGGTCCGTAACTCAGAGATCCGTTGCTTTATATGTCTGTGGTAGGACCAAGGTTCAAGACGTCGGACTAAGCAGTAGCGAATCCAGGGGTGGGGGGGGGCTAATTGCGCGAAGTCCTAAGGGAAAACCATGGCCCCTGGCAAAGGCAAGGGAAGGAACACGGGTGGGTTTTAGTAGAGTCTGACACGCCGTTCCACTCCACCCAGAGCGGGAGAAGTCATTTAATTTTGATGAATACCCACCCAAAAAAAAGGGGGGGCTAAGGGGCTCAGCCCCCCCCAAAAGCATCTTAAGATTTGTCACAGAAGAGCTTCTTCCGTGACAAATCCTCATGGGTGCATCTTAAAAGTTGGCAACGTCGTAAATAGCTGGCTGTCAAATATTTACCTGTTTCGATTAATTTGAAAATTATACTTTATGGAAATAAGAAATGCGGCTAAGCTAGAATTGCAATTATAACATTGAATTTGATGTTGTACCCGATTTAGGTGAAAAAAGGGCATTTGGAAAGTTTCTAAATACTTTTTTTATATCAAAAACTGACTATTCGGTGTTACGATAATAATTATTGCATTTCATAATCAATATTCTAGTTCGCTAGTTAGCCACATTTTTCATTTCCCAGAAATATTCTATTCTATTCTATTTTTTAATAAATGGCAAGCAAAGCCGATGTCGACTATTCTGCCAATGTCTGAAGTGAGTTGGAAAAGCAAAGTGTGTATGATCAAATGAATCAAAACAGCGAAATATTTGACATCAATTTGACTATAAATAGTTCCACAGAGTGGAGGTGTTCGTAAAGTGCCTGCTACACGGTTGCCAACCGCGTTTCCGACAGAGATGACCTTGGTGGGCGACCGGCAAAGTTGTTTCAAAGTTTGGTCGTAAACCATTATCTACACGGTTGTAAACCACTAAGGTCACCTCTGTCGGGATCGGGATGCGGTTGGCGACCGTGTAGCAGGCGTTTAAGGATTCTTCAGTGTTATATTTTAAAATAAACTTTATGTTTGTGGTTGTTTTCGAACGCAAATGCTTGGTTGTCAAGTCAAACGTCATCGTCCGTTTGACAGATACTGTCAAAGTGTCAAGTGGCAAATCTAGAGAAGTGAGATTGTTCAATTTTGTAATTGTTAATTTCATAACTTTTCATTTTTGTGGATAGACATTAAGCGCAAATCATGGACGACGATTTACCGACCGATTTCCAGGTCATCGTTGTGGGGACAGGTATGCTATAATATCCTTGTAATACTGCACCGGTCATGATGGCGATAGCAGCCTACTTATCGATCCTTTTTTTTTCATAGCTGTCTAGTCATCAATTTTACTTTTGAAAATGCTATATTGTGGTCTATTTTGCGAAACAATTGCCCTATATGCTGCCTATATGTATTTTTTTTGTATTAATAGTAGCAGTAAAACATAAAATGCGGCCCTTTTACTGCAGCTTAGTCATTAATTAAATATTTGCACAGACAGTCGAGCTGCTGTCAGTGTCTGCAATGAAATTTATGAATACGTTCAACCGTTTCAGAATTTAAGCCATGAAATATTCTAATGGGTGGAAATTATTATAGTGATTTGATTTTTTTCTACCAGAGGATACCTACCAATTAATTATTAGCCAAAGATTTATATCTAGTAACTAGTAGATTGGAATTAAAATATAGGTTCTAGCTTATGTTTTGAAAACAGTTTGGTATGTTTGCAGTGAAATAAATGAATATCTAGTCACCATAAAATAATAATATAATATATTTATTCAGACAAATATAGATCAATTACATTTGCATTTATATATTATGCAGAATCCAAGTATTATGAAGTATTAAATCAAAGTATTGGATTAAAACATTTATTAACTAAATTCACCTATTATCAAGTTGTATTTTATTAGTCATAACTAGGCGAGGCCTTTGTTATTAGCAGCTGAAAGCTATTCAGTTATGACTTTAGGAGCAATTTAGTTATCTGGAAAGTAATTCACATTAATTTAGTTCAAATCAACTACTCCAATAATACAAATTAAATGCATTAGTTGGAATAAAATCTGATTATAAAAGTAAGGCATTGCCATGACTGACATAGGATGTTCCATGATAGAGGCACTGATAACAGAAGCATTAAGGCAAGAAGAGCGCAACAGCATGCTCTTCTGCCCTAAAAATATTATTATTAATTCATCACAAACCTAGACAAAATAAAGTTATAACAAATTTAGTTGATTTTTTTGTGCCCAGTAACAGTGAATGTTTGTAGAGATCAGATAGGCAGCACCAGCCCTAGTTCTTGATCAAGTTAGAGCGAGATTATCTTTCGGCACCCATTGATCAATGGTTTCACTTCACATAAATTTTAATGTTAAATAATTCAACTTTTATTTCAAATATCGACACTTATTGAATTTAAATTAAATTAAGTAGCTCTACTAAGTACACTCCTGCATCTTTAACATTATGAAAGACAATCAAAAACAAAAATCAGATCTGACAAGACTGCTTGCTCCCCCGCCTCTCAACAGGCGCCATCAAAATTTTTTATTGCACTGGAAATTGTTTTTTGCATTTGGCTCTTTGGCGCCCTTGCCATATGGCGCCTAGAGCGACCGCTCCTTTCGCTCTACCCCAGGGCCAGCGCTGCAGATAGGTAGCTGCAGATGCTCCATGTAAAAAACTTATATTCAGCTGCATCCAGTTAGATTGGAATCTCAGCCTAACATAATTGGGAAAAGGGTAGGCAGATTGATTGATTGAACATTATTTAGGTTGCTATAATTTGCTTTAGATTCATACTGAAGTGCAACTATATGTGCGGAATTTCTCCTGTATTGTGGGTGCATTTACAAACATTTAAACTCACATACACAAACAGCCAGACCAGGAACAACTACTTATAGGTCATACAAATATTTGTTCCTTGCGGGGATCGAACCCGCGACACGCAGCGCAGCAGTCAATCGTTTAACCACTGCACCAACTGTGTTGTGAATTACCTACTATAGTAAAAATACTGCACAAAAGAATCATAATACTTACTGTCTGCAAGCATTACACTACCTAAGTACAATTTTCATCAGTTAACCAGTTATCCTTAACTCTAGGTAATGGTTTCAAGGTTTTTTTCTATAATTATGATGTTTTGTTTAGGGGGAATACAGGCGTGATTATATGTTACAGACAGAGTGAGTTTTTAAACAGGCATCTCTAATAGAGTTGCCTGTTTAAGAACTCACTCTGTCTCTACTACTAGTTAGTGTAATTGCTATAGAGATTCTCTATAGCAATTACACTAACTAGTAGTGAAAGTGTATCCATCTTTAGGTTTCAAACATGTTATCCTAACTTAATATAATATTATAAATGCGAAAGTAAGTTTGTTTCTTTGGCTTCCACGCTAAAACGGCTGACCGGATTTTGATGAATATAGGTACGTGGGTAGACCATGACCTGAGTTAGGCCATAGGATACTTTTTATCCTGATATTCCCACGGGATCGAGACTTATGCGGGTGAAACCGCGGGGCGCAACTAGTTTATAATAAACTAGCTGCTGCCAGCGGCTTCGCCCGCGTGTATTCTTTACTGTACTATAATATGTATGTATTATACATGTAAACCTTCCTCTTGAATCACTCTATCTATAAAAAACCGCATCAAAATCCGTTGCGTAGTTTTAAAGATCGAAGCATACATAAGACAGACGGAAGCGACTTTGTTTTATACTTTGTAGTGACTGATTATTCTGGCCTGTACAAATTGAAAAAAAAAAAAACCCCCTCCCTCTATATGATCAGTATTATTAATATAATACTTACATGAGTATTTTACATCATCGACTTGTTCTCCATGAAGATATACTATTTACCTTTGTCTAGGAATGGTGGAGTCCATAGTGGCAGCCGCCTGCAGCAGAATAGGAAAAAATGTCTTACATCTAGACTCAAGTGACCATTATGGAGGCCTATGGGCTTCCTACAACTTTGATGGTCTGCAGAAATTTATCAAAGAAGTCAACTCTGATCCAAAAAGACAACTACAGGTCTACAATTTAGCTGAAAAATGGTATATTGAAAAGTAAGTAAGATTTCATCTTCAAACAATTTCTGTGTATTTTCTTGTGGTTCTAGCACAGATTATTACAGATGGGACACTCCGCAGTTTAGGTATGAAGCTACAAGTACCCGGCGGGCTCGTCTCACTGTGCCTATTAGTAGGGCTGCCGCGCGCCGTTTGTCGCAAGATATTAAAACTAATAATACTAAAATGAAGGCAGCAGTTTTTTGCAACCCATTTGGCTGCTTATACTATAATAATAAGGATCCGAACCTCAGGTTTTTCTCACTTCCAAAGCACACGAAAAGGTAAAGAAATGCACGTCTACCTTTAAGTTATTAGTAATGACCTATGAATAGCAATTAATGTAAACGTTTGGTAGGTAGTATAGGTACCAAACGTTTACATTAATTGTTATTCTTATATAAGGCACACGTATTTACGTAGTTCTTAAGTATTCATTATTATTATTATACTTAGGATAGTTACGTACTTACAAGTTATGTTTACAAGGTCAGGTTCAGGCTTCGATAAGTATAGGTAGGAAAGTACATAATTAAATAATATTTTTGTTTGGTGGTACCTATCCGTGGTAGGTAGACCACGGACTTAGTGTAATCATAACTAAATATTATGTACTTAGTAAATTTTGTATTATGTAGACAACAGGGTATTCGTACATACTTTTTTATTTGCCCAGTTACGTAGGTACATATTGGTGCCGATTCTCTTGTCACAAATGCCTCTAAACTAGACTAAAAATCACTAAAATTTAGTTTAGTCCTGACAAACGAGCATTTCCCATTCTGAAATAGTCTAAAGTGACACAACATAACTATATTTTAGTTTGACAGCACTAAGATTGCACTGAGTTATTAGTTTAGTGAAAATGGCAATTTTGCTATTCTGAATTTGACGTTTTTCACCTAAAAATTTAGATTATCCAACTAAATCAGTCTATTTTTAAACGCGATTAAAAAGGAGTGGAATAAAATTAGTTGGCATGAACTAAAATTCACACACTTCAGCTGCAAAAACTTTATCTTTTTTTTTATTTTGCTTATATCTCGAAAACGGTGCGTCCTAGCACAAAAATAATGGAAATTTCGACCCCCTCTGCCACCCGCAAACCCATATGCCCCTACTCACAGATAATATTTTTTCATATTTTCCATAAAAAAAGTTTAAAATTCCATACAAAATACGTCAAGGCTGGGCCCCACCCGTGCGCCTCTGGCTCTAAAAAAATTCACGGGGTAGAGCAAACAAGTACCACGTGGGTCGCGACGTGACTGTCAAATTCAATTTTAGATGTGTCAAAATTATTTTTTAATTTATAGATATTTTTCCGCAGAATAGCTTTTAGATTCTCATAGCCAAAAGTAAGGTATTTTAGTCGTAGTTTAGTTAGTTTAGTTCGGTGTACAAGAGAATCGGCACCATAATGGAGACTAAACAAATTAAAGTACCGACGTACTTTAATTTGTTTAGTCTCCATTTACCGCAGGCGGCAGCAGCAGGTGACGTGACGCCGCCGCGACACTCTGGTGTCTATTGTATTTTTAAGAAATCCAATCGCATTTTTATGAAGTCGCCTGCGGTCGGTTACTTACGGATTCGTGGTACATTTAAAAATATAATAGACCGATAGATGATACCTACTTAATTATCTAATTATTCTTTAAAAGATGACAACCCTGACGTAGGCAGAAGGTATAAGAGTTACGCGATAGAAAGAGAGGCAACTTGTAGGTGAATATAACTGTAGGTAATTAGCGTTGTGCGACCTGAATCGCACTTTATTGTGTCGTAGCAAGAATCGCTTTTTATTTAAATGATTTTTCGGAGAGTCCCATCTGTAATAATCTGTGGTTCTAGTAGCTTGACCTGAGGTGGGTCCGCAGAGGTTTAATGCAAGCATTTCCCATAAGAACTTTAACAATAAAACTAAAATCTTTAAAAAAAAACAGCTAAGTATTCGATATTTCGGGAAATGCTGGTGCTGCACCATTTCGATATTTCGGGGAGTACTGAAAAAAAAGGAAATATTAGTGTTATTAACAGACAACATGTGAAATCAATTTTATTGAATTTAAAAGGGAATCCGCACAAGATGAGAAAAAAGAAGAAGGAGAGGAAAAGCCTGAAGTTGCCAAACCAGAGCCAGGAAAGAAGGTGTGGAGCCAGGCCAATTTCGCATCAGAGTATAGAAAGTTCAACATTGACATGACACCTAAGGTATGCCTTTCCATAATTTTCCTGTTTCTTGCATCTGAGTCCCAGTTTTACATTATGTGGCAAAACGAAGCAATATGGAAAGCCAAAAATATTTTCAAACTGATTCATCCTTCTTGGATAGCCTAATGATTGGTTTAATTGGATCATAATCACACGACGGTTCCTAAGCCTGAGCTAAGGCTGAGCTTTTCACCCAGCCTTCGCGTCTTTTGTTGTGTTATTAAAATAAGTTACTACAAATCGGCTCTTCACCTTTCCATAACATAGCTGCTGTTTTCCCGCGGTCCCCTCGTTGAGCTGCTGATATCCTCGAACATCGCTCGTTACGCGGAGTTCCGCTGCGTCACAAGGGTTCTGACGTGGCTCAGCGACCGACTGATGCCCGTTCCCTGCTCCCGAGCCGATGTCTTCGCCACCGAAGCCGTCGGCATCGTCGAGAAACGTCAGCTCATGAAGATGCTGACATCTATCGTTGGATACAATGAGGAGGAGATGAATAATGAATTTAAAGGTAAGTTGTATGAATAGCTTTCTTTTGTAATGTCGAAATAATTCCTATAAATCCACCAGTCTCGCACAAATGTTAACTCTATTTTTTAGATTAATCACTTGTTGTCCAAATCAACATTTTGCTGTTCCATTTCATATTCTTAGTTTTCCTCAAAAAGAGTACACGCAATGTCGCCAAACACTTGTTTACCTACATCTTGTCCTCTAGATTGGAACGACAAGACCTTCAAAGAATACTTAGCACACAAGGGTCTGACTCCCAACCTCATCCACTACGTGCTGTACGCGATCGCCGGCGGCACCAACATCATGCCTTGTCTAGAGGGCGTGAAGGAATGCAAGAAGTTCCTCATGAGCCTCGGGCGCTACGGCAACACGCCTTTCCTCTGGCCCATGTACGGCAGCGGAGAATTACCACAATGCTTTTGCAGGTGCGTACGACAAAACATACCGAGTGGGTGAATGACTGATCATTTGTTTATCAAGACGTTCGATGCTACTAGGTTTTTATAGCATCATTTCAACCAACACCTGTGTGTATAATTTGTTGTAGAATAGTCTTCAAAATGGAATTCGACATGGTGAATGTTTTATTTTGATTTTATGAGATTAATCCACATTAGCAAGCCAATTTAAGTCAATTGGAATGATAATTTCAAAATGTAAGATCATGTTACTTAGCAGAAGAGAGATAGATGTTACATTATCAATTGTTATTGCAAAAAAAGTGCACCATGAAAGTGCCGGCTCGATGGTCGCCCGCGCCGGTACAATGACCTAAATGTGCACAACTCGACTACGCAAACAAAAATGAAGCAACTTTCTAATGTTGCATGCAGCACGATTTAAGATATCGTAATTTTAAAAACTGACTTTTCATTTATTACTTAATTTATACTATAGGAATTCCAAATCTATAAGTTTTGTTACATAGTTGATCAATGAAGCCGAGGTGTTTTAATTAACATATTTGCGCGTAGCGGCTATTTTTACACTTTCATAACAACAACAACGTCGCTGAATCGTCGGCGGTCACAATCGTATCAAATGAGAGAATGTTTAGGGGTTTGGCACTCACGTTTTCCCATTGGCTAATACCAGGTCTCAATATTGATGCGGAAACATTCAATTGAATGAGACACGTTCTATATTTGGAAAAAAATAATAAATCATAATAATTACTTCAATCTATTCTAAAATTTAATGGTCTGGTTAATTATCATTTATTTCTTGTTATTTCAGGAGTTTAGGTCGTAGGTAGCGAAACAAAGACACCACAACATGTGGGTCGGGTAAAAAATAAACACATTTTTATGGACACGCTGAAATTTTTATGTTCATAGAACTATTGAACCGGTTTATTTGCGTTTTTCACAAGGTTATTCACTGAGGAAGTTTATAATTAAAATTCGGCAATTGCTACTATGCTTGGTTTAATCATTATAATTTAATGAAATATTCCAGATTGATGTTCTTTGAATGTAGGTGTTGGTGGAATGTCTTGTAGGCTATCAAGATCGAATAGCGGAAACTTACATTACTTCGGCGAAATAGCGAATGTCTATATTTTATGAAGCGATCAGAAACGGGTGCTTCAAAATCTTCCACTAGTTCAAAAGTTTAGCATTCTTCAATAAATTGTATGTTATATTTTTAGATTGTGCGCTGTTTTCGGCGGCGTGTATTGTCTGAATCGGCCCATCGACAAGGTTCAGACAAAGACTGTGGACGAAGGGAAGACGGTGGTGATGATTGACAGCAAATCAAAGACTTTGAACTGCGACCACTTGGTGATTGGTATCAACGAATGTCCTAAGGACTTGATCTCGCCGGAGCCGGCAGAGAGTAGCGACATATCTAAGGCGGTGTTCATAACGAATGGCTCGATAATGAAGAATGATAAGGAGCCACTGACGCTGCTTCGTTTCCCCCCCACCAATGATGGCGACCACTCTGTGACCGTGCTGGAAGTTGGCCCGGCCACTGGCTCCTGCCCCAAAGGACTGTGTAAGTATAGAATGCATATTGTATGCGGTTTGTTACCGCAAACAGTCATTATTTTGAACATTCTCTCTTGACCTTAATTTGTGAAAAATTCCAACTCAGACGGCTAGACGCGATGAAACAAATTAGGATGCAAGAAGCCGTCTGATATTTTTTCTATTTTAACTCTTTATATCCGCATTGTGGATGGATTTGGTAGTAAACAGCAGTAGATGCATACTTATTTTGAATGATTTATTAACCAGTCTTCTTTGTGGGGCCAGCATAGTTTGTTGATGAGATTTATTGCAACTACTATAAGGAAGGTTATCGACATTTGTGTCTCCTTATTAGCAATCTCTTTTAGCGTCCATAGAACCGTATCATTTGAGTACCATAATTACGCGTACGTATTGAAACGCACTTTTTTTGAACGCGCTACCGTTTCCTTCAAAGCGATCCAAAAAACATGTGCTAATTGGCCACGCATGAATCATCGGTGGTACTTTTCTTTACGACCAGATAAATCATGACCGCGCCACAGACGATATTTAAACCGGCTTGTAAGTTCGATACTTCCAACTAGCCGGCAGAGTACTTACACAAAAATTCGTCCAGGGTCACAGGCTCATTTAGCTTTTTACTGCAGTTTTTGTCCAGTTGCGCCACTCGGTAGCACGCAGTACTTCAGTCTTTTTGTTGAGTAATATGTGAGTCACTGTGAACCACTTCGATCCAGATATTGAAATGGGTTTTTAATTAGCATTAGGTATCCCTAAACTGTATGCGGCCGTGACTAATTTAACTGCCGTCTATATTTACTGAAATGTAAGTATAGTACTTAGTTAGGTATATTGGGCGTGGTAAATGATTGCAATTTAATGCAATTATTGATAAAATCTATGCTGATATTATAGAAGAGAAAAAAAAAGTATTTTTGTTTGTTATGAATAAACTCAAAAACTACTGGATTGATTTTACAAAAAAAATTAAAACCGACTTCCAAAAAAAACCACTACAAAGTGAAAAATAACTTTAATTTCGGAAGTCGGTGGCAAAAAACGAAAATTAAAAAACAAAGACACCGACTTCCGAAATTAAAGTTATTTTTCACTTTGTAGTGGTTTTTTTTGGAAGTAGGTTTTAATTTTTTTTGTAAAAAGTTTTTATTTTTCACTTTTTAGTTGTGGTACCTACCCCACACAATATCCAATACCACTAACTGCAATAAATAACAGTGACAGGAAGTTATCATCATATCGTCCATATAAACTAAGTGGGAAAAATATGTATTATTGAAGCTAACTCAAAAACTATCCAAGCAAAGTCAATAAAATTTATATGGGACCACCTCGGGAGCTTACCCTTTCAAACAAAAAAATAATTTTCAAAATCGGTCCACAAATGGCGGAGATATCGGTGAACATACATAAAAAAAAAAAAAAAAAAAACATACATAAAGTCGAACATAGAACCTCCTCCTTTTTGGAAGTCGGTTAA
This sequence comes from Conistra vaccinii, assembly GCA_948150665.1. Lineage (NCBI taxonomy): Eukaryota > Metazoa > Arthropoda > Insecta > Lepidoptera > Noctuidae > Conistra > Conistra vaccinii. Next base: position 6,218,099 of record OX411324.1, read on the forward strand.
AAACATCTTTCAACAGTAGAATGCTATATTGTCACGCGGGCGAAGCCGCTGACGGAAGCTAGTATTATATAAAAACGTTGATAAATGTACAAAAGTAGGGCAATTTCACGCTTCTTTTAACATGCATCTAATGTTATATTAATTTTAAATAGTGCGTACTGATAGCTTTGTTGCTAAGTGCAAAAATATATTTTAATAACGCACTGTAACAAATGAATAAGCAATGCTTATGAAATAGTATAGTTTTTAACCTGAATAAACAAACTTTATAAAACATGTAGGCCCTTATTTCTAATTAGGGAAACTATCATGCCACACCCGAAATCGTAAATGGTTTTTTTGAAACAGATGCGTCACATTTTAATAATGGAAGTAAATAAAGAGCGAGCCTTTTCCTATATTATCTACCCAGCAGTATAACCAGACTGGCATTATCTACTACAGTTTTTTTTACATGAGCACTTCATGCATGACAGTCATGTCATCAAATATCTTCTCCCGCTTTGGGCGGAGTGGGAGGGCGTGTCAGACTCTGACTGGCTAAAACCCACCCGTGTTCCTTTAGTTGCCTGTACGTTGCCAGGGGCCCGCAACCCCGGCAAGTCATGTCATGCTGACGACTCGATCCCAATTCCTTGATTACTCTAAAACGTCAATCTGTTTCTTAGACTCCTGAGTAAAAAATATCAAATATCAACCTGTAATTTTCCCACTGAGAGTATGCAACAAGTCATACTCTCAGTGGCCACTCAAAAGTGAAAGTTTCTGGCCCATTTTCTGATGCCACAAATTTATTGAGATGATATCTCCTTTTCCAAGGTGGACGCAAACGTTTGCAGTGTTTAGTTGGTCATAGACAGTTCATACAACCACATACACCTTGTTTTGATCTTAAACCATTCTGATAAAAAAACAAAATACATTGTAACTTGTATATTGCAGTTGTGGTGTACTTCATAACCAACAAAGTGAAGGATGCTGAATCCGACCTCATGGGCATCGCAGAGAAGATCTTCGACATGTCCGGCGGGGATCAAACTGAAGAAGGGGAGAAACCTAAGGTTCTGCTCAATATCTAATCAAAATAGAATGCGCGGCGCTTAATGCCCGCTGCTCCACAAATATTTGACCGAGACAGTAAAGTTATTGTGGGGAGGCGGGGTACAGCGTTGACGAACGAGCGGCTTGCACTGTGCCCCCCCCCCCCCCCCGTCTCGCGCGCACATACCTAAAGTGCGGAACACCGGTCTCGGTGGTCAAATTATAATTAAATACGTTTAGCGCTGATATTTAAAACATCATGCTGTCACTGTCATTGCCAAACGATTGACAGAAACAGAAAGATGTTTTAAATTCGTTTAGCGCTAAACGTATTTAGTAGTTCGTGATGCAAGCGGGTCTAAATGTTATTGTTTAGTGTAGACTAAGGATAAAGCCTGGCTATACGATTAGTACACATTATTGCCCATAGTCACTCTGACAACAATCTTCCTAGCCTTTTCCCAACTATCTTGGGGTCGGCTTCCAGTCTAACCGGATGCAGCTGAATACCAGTATTTTACATGGAGCGACTGCTTATCTGACCTCCACAACCCAGTAACTGGGTAATACGATACCCCTTGGTAAGACTGGTGTCAGACTTTCGGGCTTATGACGACTCGTAACGACTGCCAAAGATCCATGAATGACAGCCGGGACCAACGGCTTACCGTGCTTTCCGAGGCACGGAGGAGTCTCGGTATGTAAAGATGGTCACCCATCCACTGACCAACCCCGGCAAGCGTAGCTTAACCTGATGGATCGACCCGTGCGGCTTGTTATTACTTAGCCACGAACTCCTCACTAGTCACTCTAACAATTCTATCTTAAATACAGCCTAAGCGAGAGCACTGTATCCAGCAATGAATGTCTTAAAGATACAATGACTTCCGTAAATTGACATACTCGATATATTTAATATTTCTATTGTTCCAGTGCTTGTGGTCATTGTTCTACAACGTGAAAGACACGAGTGCACCAGTGGCGAGCGTCGTGGACAGCGTGCACGTGTGCTCGGGACCCGACGCCGGCCTGGACTTCGACCGCGCCGTGGAACAGGTACACGCACCTCACTATATTGTGTCCTCATATATTTTAGATAGGTAGGAGTAGATAACACGGCTAAGTCGCGGGTAAGGTCCTGAACACTGGTCTGAGCACTCGCACTTAAAGATAGGAAGGGTACCGTCTTTGGCCACACGTGGTAGACGAGTACGTAGAGAGGTCAGGTAGTGAACGGCGGTAGCCGTGGACTCTGCCTGTTAGCACAGGCTTGCGGGGTAGGCCGCAGGTTGGTGAGGCCTCGGTAGCGTGCGTAGGTAGCTACGCATCCGTGGCAGGCGGGAACGGGTAAGGGGTCCAGCCCTCAGCCCGCACGGTGAGCCCTGGAAGGCGCATGAAAGAGGCCATGTAAAATGGAGTGCGAGTAGCGACAGGCTGCATGCGATGTGTCAGCTTCACCCCATTTAGCGACCAAGGAACGGTATGGGAAGCGGTGTAGGGGGAAGCTTAACACATCGCAGCGGCTTGCAGGCAGAGACAGAGAGTGCAGAGACAGCGTGGCACATTCGCAGATGGTAAGTTAGGTTAAGTATGAAACACCAGGCAACGTGATCATAGCAGATCGCACACTCAATAGTTTATAGTAGGATAATGCGGAACTCACCCTAGATTCGGGGCTCATAGCTGACCTTAGAGGTTAGCTCTCGTACAGCAAGCGGAAGTCAAATGACAGAGCTACACTGAGATGTTAGTGTTGTAGCACGTTTTTAGTGTTGTGATTAGAAACTTACTAAAAGTCATTATAGCAACACTCGACTATTCATAGTTGCACAACGCTACAATATACACCAGGACACATAAATGTTCTGTTACAAAAGTATCTGATGAAAATGTAAACAAATCGATCAACAATCGTACCTGTGGATGCCAATTTGTTGCGCCATTTACAAATTGAGTGCTTTGCTTAGATTACTTGAATACTTAAAACCCGAAATTCAAATTTTAAATCACTTTTAACATGTTTTGCATTTGAAAATTGAGGTTAACCGGCAAAAAATTATTAAGAAGCCAGTTCCATAATTTCTTAGCCAAAAATTAAGTTTAGGTAAATATGCATCCGAATATCCGATCTCTAGTGATTACTCCGCCAATTATGCATTGATTTTGATGATTCTTTTTTTGTTTGGTAGGTCATACTTCAGAGGTTGGTCCCATATAAATTTTCTTAACTTTGCTCGGGTAGTTTTTGAGTTAGCTTCAATAATACGTATTTTTCCCGCTTAGCTTTTGTGAATGATAAGTTCCGGTCTGTGTTATTTACATTAGCTGGTAGTGGTATTCGAATTTGTGTGGGGTAGGTACCACAACTAAACAGTGAAAAATAAAAACGATTCACAAAAAAAAAACAACCGACTTCCAAAAAAGACACTACAGTCCTAAATAACTTTAATTTCGGAAGTCGGTGGCAAAAAATGAAAATAAAACCAAAGACACTGACTTCCGAAATTAAAGTTATTTTTGACTTTGTAGCGTCTTTTTTGCAAGTCGGTTGTTTTTTTTTTTTTTGTAATTAAATTACAATTTAGAAATGTTATTCAAACAATCATTGTTAGAAAAAGTGTTGGGATATAAAGATGAAACCTTTGAAATACAGATGAATGTGTTACTCCTATCCTTGCATAAGCATTTAACCTGAACAGGGTTGGTTTACTCTTTCATCTGATACTTTTGGATCAGACTATACACACTCGCACTTACGTAGGTCGTGCTGCTGCTAGCCGACCAAGTGTAGACTTTCAGTCTTGAAATCACCCGAAAATACTTTGAGGATTTGAATTGTATTAAAAGGAACGTGGGGCTTAAGGCGCTTAGCAGGCAACCGCATCCAAAGTGAACCGTTTTACACCCAGTTACCTTAAATGTTAGAAAGAAGAAGAAACCGGTCATGTGCGAGTCGGACTCGCACACGAAGTGCCTTTTCACACGTCCCGGTTGCTGGTTAGCCGGTGCCGGGTAGCCGGCGGCTAATTGTATAGGCATTGACGTTATAGGCATACGAATACGAAAAGGCACGAAGGGTTCGTATCCGTACCACTGTACAACATTTAACACTACTTACCTTTCTTTTTTGTTTTTTAGGAACGGAACCCTAAAAATTGTTAGAACTATTCTAAACGCAACCTTTTTTGTGATATCTGTCTTTTGATCTGACAGACAGTATCCAACATGGTAGCAGAGCCGGCAGCAGAGCGTGGTTGCAATCCACGGACCTCTGCTACCATGTTGGATATTTGGGCAGAAAAAGAAAGGTTTATAGAGATTACTATGGGATTTAAAATTGAAACAAAAAAAAACACATTCGTACAAAGTCTTAAACGGGCGGAAGGGAACGTCGTCTGATTAATTTTGAATATGGGGGTAATTTTTGGGGGACAAAATAATAAGAAAATTAAAATATATAAGTTTTGCAAACTGTACCGTGTGATATATCAAATGAAACCACTTATTGCGAAGATCTCAAATAAATATTCGATTTTTTTTTAATGAATACGTTTAAGGATATTTAAGAAAATTGATGAAAATTTACCACCTCGGCCACCTCCGAAATACAAAATATTTGTAAAATACAGAGATTGTTGCTTTACTCATAGAACTCATAGATTACAGGAAAACCTATAAGACCCACTCGGATAACTCGCAGTTAACAGCTAACTCAAATTAATCATTCTCTTCCTAAGTTAGCTGTTAACTCCGAGTTATTTAGATAACCCATGAACGCGCAAGTGGGCCTAAGGAGTCAATGGTCTTAAAATAATCTCTCAATGTTGTCCGTACATAGTTAAATTTGCAGTTGGAATGTATAGGAGAACATGTTTTTCAACTACAATGTAAAGTTTGTTCTTGGGATAAATTCATCCTAACTGCGGAACCCTTAGTCCGACACGTTAGTTTAGCTTTAGAAAAATAAAATAAAGTTATTTTATTTTTATTATTTGTTGTTATAGCGGCAATAGAAATACAAAATCTGTGTGAAAATTTCAACTGTCTACCTATTACCGTTTATGAGATACGGACGGACAGCGGAGGGTTAGAATAGGGTTCCGTTTGACATCCTTCAGGTACGGAACCCTAAAAACACAAGAAATAAATGATAATATAATAGCAACTAAGGCTCTTATGCAAAATACATAACATAATAAACTAATACTTAGTAAAACATCACTACAAAATCTATTTACAACGTTGAGTCGACGACGTACTGCGCTGAGTCGTGGTGTCATATAGCCTTCCGCGAAAACGCCGATACACGACTCGAAATTCTCGAGTCTCAAGGTAAACTCGGTCTCCTGATGTACTCCACGACCTCCTCTACCTTCGTAGACGTGACACGTACAGATGAGTCGTTGAAATAGCGGGACGCAGCAACATGTCGGGACCAGTCAATGCGGTAGCGCACTGATTGCGACAGGCATGCTTCTTCTTCTTCTCCACGCGAATGTAACCTACTTTATCAGGCCGATAAAGTAGTCCTTGGTTTGTTACGAGTTTCCAACTTTTTCGGAGGGCCTTTGGGCACTCTTCGTATTATTAGGTTGTTGGCGTTGCCGCTGATGATTTGCGGAAGTTTAAATAACGGCAACCGAGTAAGCACGTCTCGGTGTTGACGAGCTAATATTGGTCGGCGTCCAGACGATGGGGGACGCGGGGAGGGCCGGGCGCGGTTGTGCATCGCTTGCAGTGACGGCGGCCAGTGATGAGTTAAATTTTGCTGACTCGAAACGGATTGTGATGCTTCAAACTTCAACTGCATCGCGATCAGGCTTGATCTTAGGGTGGTGATGTCCTATAGCAGCCTGGTGACGTCGACGTGGTCGAATGTGACGGGAGGCAGCTTGCGCAAATCCTTCGCTACCAAAGTCGGCACGTCGTCCGGGTCGATCTCCTTCAACAGTTTTTTGATGTCTTGGAGACTCTTCCTTATCATCCTTCCTGCGGGATGGCATTCGGTCGGCCATATGGAGCGACTCATACAGCAGTGTTTTCACCCTGCTTATCGCCTCTTCATTCAAGTTGAATGTGCAGATCTGGATCATCCTGACCACGTCCATGATATCCAGCTGATACTGCAGGAATGCCAGGACCTCGTTCGCCACACAAGTTCTTCCGAATGCATGGTGGCAGCGGCATTGCCGCGCTCGGCGCAAAATAATGATTTTCGGCGGTCGGATTGCAATGGCGGATCCCACTGCAAATCAGTTTTGAGATTGCTATTATTGGGTAGCTTAAGTTTTGCACTAGTTAATCCAAGAAGAGTTTGCAAGACTCTCAAGTCTGTTGGCTGACCTAACCAATCCGTGGGATCACCAGATTTATATTATACCTGGGGAAGATTTTAATGGCGTCATAGCGTAGAAACTCTGGATTTTCAGACCAGGGAAGACGGATTCGTACATCTCTGTACCTTGGATATGGTCTGATGAGATAGTGATAAAAAACGGGGCTATCATAATTTAGAAAAAAGATGCTTGATGCAAGGATCATTAAAAAATATACAATTATGATAGTAACCCCTTCTGCCTGTACTGCTTTTTTCTAGAGAGTGGGGAGTCACTCTGTCAATATAACTCTGCTGATGTGATATTGTCATGTTGTGACAATATCACTTCATGACAATCCATCATCATCCGGGATGGTCTGGTCTTGCTGAAGAGCAGCCGTGGTTTTCATAAGTTAGTGCCCCATTACATCTAGTACAAAGTTTTCCAATGGGCCTCTGCTGCTTGCAAAGGATCCAGTTTCACGTAAGCCGTTCCAGAGAAGTCTATGCTAGCAAAAACAGATAAAAATTATAGGAAAACCCTCAAATACAGAGTTTAAATAAAACATTAAGTACTATTTAGGCAATCTGTAGTTGCTCGAACACGAAACGACAAATTTCAGTAAGCATTTATTCCCCCATGGCGTAAGTATTAACAATACAATCATCTATCGTCATTATGGGTACGCTAGTCAGTCATTCTTCCATACAAACGTAGTATGGTAATTACTCGTCTGTTTGATGGTGTACGTTCAAAACTAAAAATTAAATATAAATTTTTCTTATCATTATCTAGCCCTGTATGAAAGCAGAATTGTAAAAAAAGATTGGTTTAAAAGTTATGAGTTGATTCCATATTTCAACACTAATTTTAACTCGTCTTTAGGCGTAAATAAATAACTAAAATAGTAAAAAAATGGCTAAATAGAAATCGTACAGGGATAGATAATTTATTCAAAAGTTCAAATAATTTTATTTTGAGAAAATATATCCAGTAGTTTTACATAATATCTATACTATACGCCCAAAGGTCTGTTCATGAAATTTTACTCGCTGGTTTTCGTTATAAATCATCGTCTATTTCACAAAATCAAATAATAAATAAATAAAAACTAGATAAAAAATTACTCAATAAATAAATAATTACGACTAGGTAATTAGCATGCATATTAGTCACGCCGACCAACGAGTTAGAGCCATCGACTAATGCACGCTTAATACCAATTGATTTATAACTCTTAAGTCTTAACTTAACATGTTTATTAAGGTCAAAGTTTATTAGACCATCAATATTCTGTGTGAGTTCGCAAAACAATACTTGGTCAACACCCGTAGGTACATAGGCTATTACACTATTCTACGGCTCAATTAGCTGCCTTGTTATTGACTTTAACATTTACTGTGGATGAACACGAAACAATTCTATTATAGTGAAGGGACCGTGACCCCTAAGTTTGTTCAGTAACGTAGTCACGTTGTGAAACATGATTGTGATAACCATACGGATGTCAAGTTATTAGGTAAAAAAAATTATAATAATGAAACTATTGCGAAATATACTAGAGAGATTGTCGTTGCGTCATGATCATAAGGTGAACCAGACATAGTTCCGACTTAAGGGGGATGCGGTAGGGTTTTAAAATAAAATATTTTTTTGCAGTTTGCACGTCAGGTTGTGTGTTGTTTAAAATTTGATTCTCGATCGTAACAATATGTATACTACGAGTACTTATTAGAACTCTCTAAGTTAGAATTGCCCTCAAATGTCATGATTTCATGAAATAGTCATTCAATTTAGTTTTTCAGCCTATTTTGACTACATAATTTGAAGCCTTTAAAAAGCCTTCACTCTGATGCGTTTTCTGGCAAGTTACAGTTACCTTTATCATGAGCACATGTAATAATTGGTTGCACAAAACTGTTCCAAGGCTTACCGGTGAATGGGGTGGAAAATTTAAATTTGTGTGCGTATAATTGCAATATTTGCTACTTAATTTTTATTTGGAAGATGAAACAAAAGCCATAGTAAATCAATGAGACATGCTTTTAAACTAAGAATTATTCCATAAAGATATTATTAATATTCGCTCATGGCTGGAATATAAATTACATTAAATTAGACTTTTCTTTTTTTTCCGCCCGCGTCGAAAAATATCCAACGGGAACATACTACATACCTAATAGCCAACGAAAAGGTTATTGACTCTTACCGCTGCGCCCGCCGCTATCAACCATAATTATTATGTTACGCGGAATTTTGGAAATGTGATATGTTTTAAAGTATTCATTTAAAAATATATGTATTTTTTTAATGATATAATCTTAATTAAATGCCCAATTTAAATAACATATTATATTAGATAAAGATTATTATAACACTGGTCAAAATAGCTTCGGAAATAACAATTGAATTTATATCAAATTCTGAAAGATAAAAGTGGTTACTGTGGGTCATCTAGAAGATAGGCATTGCTATTGCGGACTTATTTCTTGAACTTTTTAAGATGTACAATCCTGTAGAACATGAATTTTATTTATCTCTTACGGTTTACGCGGCGCACGCTAGTAAAGCTCCCAGTCGGCATGATTATTTTTTCCGACATGTCCAACAAATTTCAGCCAATTTACAGAAAACCTTAATGAACTAACTAACCTAACCAACCTTCCGCATGAAATCACTCCATGCATTGATGAAAACCGTTTGGAAATCTGTTCGGTAGTTTTTTAGTTTATCCCGAACAGACAGAAATACGCAGCGGGGGACATTGTTTTATATGTAAAGATTACCACTAACATTTGTTTTTACACGTGGGAACCCAATACAACAATGTAGTCGTAATTTCCACATTCGGAGACGTCACCCAATCAAGCAGTGGTTGTAGAATAGATTTTGCCAGTGTACGCTGATCATTCATTAGGGCCAGCCACGTACACAATCAAAGTTCCTATAAAGTGCTAATTTATATGTTCCTGACGTAGATAGAGCAAAGAAAAAAAAAAATATTAGAGGAGTTTGTTGCGCCACTTCCTGTTCCCAGCTAAAATACTAGGAAGTGGTGGTTAAAAAACTGCTGATTCTCAGTCTAGTTTAAATAAATGATTTTTCATTTTGATTATGTAAGTTAACCACTGAGAAACCTCCTTTTAAATAACACGAAAAGAACGTTGATAAGTAAATTATTAGTGACCCAAAACATGATAATTATTTAGTCGTCAATCAGATGACAGCTGTTATTGGTTTTCATTACTCAATACAGATTGTACGATTGTAGTGTCGGTATATCTCTAGGGTTCAGTAGTCAATAACTTTATTTATCTACCCGATAATTATATTACTACTCTACCAAGGCCTATCTCAACTAAGTTCTCGCAAAACTAACGACACGCCCAGTATGCAATATAATTAGGTACACGAAATATTTTGTGTCATTTATTTATACCTATAAAAAATAAATAACATATCATAGAAGTTTACAAGGTTACCACAAAAAAGTGCCTATTCCTACATTTATTTGTAGTTTAGGAAGGAATAAGTTGTCCATGTTATAAAAATACGGTACCTACTCAATTTAGCATTTACTGACTTGTCCAATAACATACTCGATCTAGGCCCTAGATTCTAAGGCTAGAGTGTGGGAACAGAGAGAGATTATTGTTACTAGAAAAACCTTTAAAATATTCAACATGGCGGGACGGGGGCGACTCAGTCAAACAGCGGATAGAATATGACCTCCCTTTTCCGTAGTGATAGTTCACTATAATATCATAATTATGTGGACATACACATGGCAATCAACTTTAAAAAAAAAATTTTTTTGGCAATCTGTTTTTTTATTTTATTAAATGACTACAGAACCCATCTACAATACTCAGCGCAGATGGTTTTTAGGTATCTTTGTGCCGTTATCTTTAAGTATGTGTTAACTATTGCGTGTTTCTAATAAATATTTAAAACAGTTAACGATAGACTAATATAAACATAATTATAATAGTTTATAGATAAGTAAACTGAACACATGGTGGGTTCAATGAAATTGTGGTGCAATTTATAGACAGTTTGTCGACATATAGAACGAAGATTTTTGTATAAGTTTAAGAAAGTTTATCGATTACTTACATTATTTATTTTACTCCTCCCATGGAGTCTGTAGTCTAATAATTTGTTGACGTAGGTACGTTTTACATAGGTTAGGTAAAACAAAGACTACCGATGCCGACAAAAGAATAGGTACAGATCTACTGATCAACGAAAACACTCCGAAAAAAAAAATGCAATGACCTGCGTTAAAATAAATTATTTGTTAGGTATTTCAATAGGAGATATTCCTAACGTACACACGTTATGTGTTATTAATGGAAAGATAATTCAATGTTACGTTTATTTCGCAGGCTGAGCAGATCTTCAAGAAGATCTGTCCAGGCGAGGAGTTCCTGCCGCGAGCGCCCGATCCAGAGGAGATCGTGTTCGAGGATGACGTCACGCACGGGCCCGAGTTCCAGCGCGAGCACGACGATGAAGGCGACGCAGACGCACACAAGCAGTAGGCGCACACGCATCGTGCCGCGATACAATCCTATCAGCACGTTTGAGCGAGTTGCCGTGCTTCCATGGCCCTAGAAAATGTGGATGGAACCAATTTATACCGACACAAACATTATTCGCCTCTGCAGACACCAACAAAACCGCTATCGCAAACAGCACCATAATAAACAAAGCTTTGTATCAAAGGCGCCTCCACTCTTTCCTAGGTCCACAAGTTTTTTGCTCTAGTTTAAGTCAATATAAAAAATTCGATGATTTAAATAAATTATAAACGCGCTTAAACGTGCTGAATTCAGCTAAGATGTAATCTCAGTAAGATTCATACGCTTTGGTCGCTTGACTTCGTGCATTCCGACTGGTGCGTTAGGTTTGAGAAAGTACGACACAGACGTTGTTAAGGCATGCACTCAGAATTTACTGAAATTTGAGACCTGCTAAGTCTGCTACTGCCTTGAATTCATTAATACTGATATGCGAACTTATCGCTTTGATAGTTTGAGTAGTTTTAATAGTTTTTGTAACCGCGTTATCAACTGAGACTTAGCCGGTCGCTTCCTACGTCTATCATTGGTTTGTCAGGGTAGACTATCAGCTGGGTTGTCTTGATATAGTCAGCAAGATAAACTTTAAGCATTTTGAGGCTAACAATGTAAACGATACTAATAGTTTATTCAGCCAACGTGACGCCAAGATCTTGTTGAAGACCAGTGTAATACTGACTTTGATATCATTATTAGGTATTTAAGAAATATTTGTATTATCACATGGTTGCTACGCTCTCTAGAGATGTTTTATTTGGCAGTATTGATGACTTATGAGTTTGGTTTAAGACGAAGGAGTATTCTTATTCAACAGACGATAATATTACGTGCAGTTCCGGTAGTATTGCTAGCTAGGATGCAGTTTTTAAAATGTTAAGCAAAACATTTTTGGACGCACCAGTCTAAATCATAGATTGTAGCACATATAATTTTTATTAAGTTATTTACTTAGCACTTTTATGATATTTATTGTCAAATTAAAATAATCATGCCTGCTTGTGCATTTATAATTCCAATAAATTGTGATTATTAGAACATGTGTTGTTTTCTTCGATCACTCTCCACCTACAAACCTGTCATCCGTCACACTGTAGATAGCCGGCAATCCTTATAAAGCCAAGCACACATTATAGCCGCAACGGGTCGCAGCGCAACGCATAATGTTCACACAAAAAAGGGCGGTGCGGCCCAAATGTAGTGTGCGGTGATTCATAGAAAATGTACGAAGTTATGGAGGATTTTTGCAATACGTTTCATTGCGGTGCGGCCCGCCCTAATCTGCGCTAGCCTTAATAATAGCCGCATTGAGTGGATTTGCAATTAATTTTTGTTAAACGATTTGGTTTCCACGAATTTTTTCTTTGAGTGATATTCAAGCTAAACTTTTCGTGATGGCCCAGTGGTTAAGGCGCCCGTTTCTCATGTACGAAGATACAGGTTCGAAACCGACTACCAATGTGACTTTTTTTCGAAATACCCATGCTAACAACTGTAACAACAAAGAACTTAGTACTACACCACAGTCTGCTTTTTGCCCAGTTTCTCGAACGAAAATTATAGCAAAATTAATGTGGCATAGTGTCAAGCGCCTGTAAACTGCTCGCTCCATCTTGACGGCAACGGGGTACAGTACGACACAACTTATAATATGTACCATCGGCAAAATTCGTAAACCCTATCACCATCCAATCTGAGTGTGCCTTCAAAATCACCAATCTTTATTACTGCTTTAGGTGAAAATGATCTTTCGAAAACGCAATAACTTGTAAAGTCTTAAGGTGTGTCCTAACATTGAGCGGCAATCGTGTACGGCTGCCGCCCGCGCGGCGTGATTGGACGTCTGCCACGCGGACATTCGTCGATTTATTCCTAACTAGAGCGCGGCAGAAATGTGTCCTGCAAACGCCGCGTGTTGCTGCCGCGCTCTTGCCGCTCAATGTTTGGACACACCTTTAGGGTCGATTTATACTAGCGCAGAGTCAAAGCGCATCGATACGTCTATCCAAAACTGAACATAACAAATTCAACCTTAACTCCACAGCGTAACGCACACATTACTTCGGAGATTTTAAAAAGACGCGCGCATTCGTCGGAATTTGCGCGTCTGCGCGCGAACAATTTTAACGCATTCGTGCGGCTTCCGCTTCGATGCGCTTCGACTCTGCGCTAGTATAAATCAACCCTTATAGCCAAATACATTCGTGAAATTGAAATGAATGAATAAACATTTTCAAATCTATGCTACATCTAAGTTGTGTGAATTATCAACAGCCAATCGTAGCAACTTACGTGCGCTTGACAATTTGTCACATTTTACGATAAGTAATTTTTGTTTGTCAACCTCAACACTTAAATATTATAATATTAAACTCACAGAGTACAATTTTATACAGGGCATCCCACGGATATGCCACATGGAGGGAAAGTACCTTGAATATTGTAGATGGAACATTTTACTGAAAGAAGACATTATTTAAATTAAAAAAACAATTTAAACTGCATTCATAGATATTTAAATAATTACATGGTTGAACCGAGAATAGAACCCGTTATATGAGAAAAATAATCACCCTGTAGCTTTATCATATCGGTCGAAAGGCTTCATCATAAGGATAATTTTTTGCTAAATAACATAGTGTCACAAATAAAAGGAAGACCATGAATTTTAAACATTTGTTGTGAAATTTTGTTCAGAAAACTGAAAAACTGACATTGCCGTAAGGACATACAATACAACTGACATTATCGTAAGTACCTATTACTAATAAATGTAGCCACTTGAGAAGTACGCATCATTTCCCTATTATAATTTAAGTGCATGATAAAACGTAATTATTATTGTCTTCTTTCAGTAAAATGTTCCATCTACAATATAAACAATATTCGAGGTACTTTCCCTCCATGTGGCATATCCGTGGGACGCCCTGTATAGGTACATAAACTTACGCCTTCTGCCCATGGGGTTAGGCAGAAACTACAGAACGCCACCTGCTATGATCCTTACATGCGATTACTACGCACCTGACGATTCAGAAGAACATCACCAATACTTAACTTTTTTTTTTTTTTTTTTTGGGTGGTAAATCATCAAATGACTTCTCCCGCTCTGGGTGGAAGGGCGTGTCAGACTCTGACTAAAACCCACCCGTGTTCCTACCTAAGGTTACTATATTTATGTCTTCATAGGGCGACCCCTTCCGGCGTTTCCACTCACATCTGCCTTTGTAACCTTTCGTTAGTCGCCTACTTTCATTCATTCCCTCAAAATTACCATAATCATCAAAGCATAGGTAGGCACCTGCTCCTTGCAATTTTTATCACTATGTACATCTTGTTTTTTATACCGCACCTTACCTTCAGGCGGTGCCTTATCACATAATTCCTCAGCCTATCATTCTGTTAAGTTCGCGAGTGCGCGGGAACCGGGGTACACAAGTGAAACACTGGCTAGCTAGCAACGCACTGGTTTATTCATTATTTGTGACTCGAGAGTTGGACTCGCTTACACAGTAGATGGCGCGCGTGCAGCGCGCGCCTAGCACACATTGACACATACATAACAATTCCTCCCTCTAGTCCAAAAACACCGAATAAGATGATGGAGACGACGACGACGGCAAGTGCGGCTGTGACGGTTGCGGTGCAGGAGGACCAGATGACCCAGGTAAGTTCACTTTAGAATTTTGTACATTATCCTCATAATTGTTACTTAATCCTTTATAAAGCATCAACTGATTTATGTGCCTTTTGCAACTTTCTGAACTATTACTGTCTTTAACTATATACAAAACTTTACCTATTCTTTTAAGTATGACGCCCTTACACCATGTATAACTTGCTTTATTAACAAACTTCTTGTATAAAACAACATCGTTTTTTTCAAAATATTTTGTTTTCTTTTTCCCTTGTTGCTTAGTTTGCATACACTGTTGATTTTTTACAACGTTAGATACAGACGGTGACAAGGGTGCCGATGACTTTGGATCCATCAGATCCAATCGCGACCTCAACTTGTGCCCAAATACCAATTGCGCAGGGGACAACCCAGTAGCAGAGTGAACTGAATTACGATAATCCATAAGATATTTGAGTAATTTCAACGATGTTTCTTTCGCGCTATGAGACGACATAATACAAGACTTTATTCCCTTTTTAATTACCTTAACAAAACTCTCGGCCTGGCCGTTACTAGGTGGGTGATAGACCGGTGACGTCATATGTGAAATCCCGTTTGCCGCGCAAAACAGTTCAAATTCCCGCGAACAAAAAGCTGTGCCATTATCACTTACTATCGTTTTCGGGACTCCGAACCTCGACATAAAATCACACAATTTCCCAATCACTGCGGTCGAAGAAGTAGCCGTGTTCATGTTGTAAGCTTCTACCCATTTGGTATGTGCATCTACCGCTACCAAATAAACGCAACCTTTAATCGGACCTAAGAAGTCTATGTGTATTCTGTAGAAAGGATAAGGTGGAAATACCCAGTGAGCCGGCGGCGCGCGCGGCGGCGAGGGGCGCAACTGAATACACACATCGCAAGAACCTATCATTGTTTCTATAGCCTGGTCAATTCCCGGGAACCAAAATCTTGATCGCGCTTCGGCCTTAGTTTTTACTATGCCTAAATGGGAAGAATGTAATTCTTTAAGAATAATTTTGTATAAGCTCGAAGGAATAACTACTTTGTGGCCTCTCATGACGCAACCATTCTCATAGGATAATTGTGATCTACATAAGTAGTAAGGTTTTATCCTTATATCGTTTATCTTCGGTGGCCAACCATTCAAAATAAAATCTTTTATTAATCTTAAAACTACGTCACTGCTTGTCTCCTCGCGCAATTTCTCTAAAGTCACGGGCATGCTTCCGTCTACAACAAAACAAACATAAGTCGCGCGGTCGTATGATACTGTGCAATCACAACACTTACACTGTTCGGTGCATGCGCACTCATGAACCGCGCGCGGCAAGCTCGCGCGGGAAAAATAATCCGCGCTGTTATCAGCGCTGCGGACATACTCTATTTTATAGTTATAGCTACTTAAGAACAAGGCGTACCGCTGTAACCTGTTTGCTGATATTTCTGGTACGCCCTTATGGGGCCCAAAAATTGCCAATAGGGGCTTGTGATCCGTTCGAAGAATAAACGGTTCCGATCTGCCATACAAATATTGATGAAACCGACGCACGCCGTAAATAATGGCGGTTGCTTCCTTTTGTATCTGAGCATACCGCTTTTCAGCAGAGTTTAAGGTACGCGAAACAAATGAAATAGGTTTTTCCACACCGTCTGACCCTACTTGTGAGAGGACTGCTCCCAACCCACTTGGGGAGGCGTCTACCGTTAATATTATCGTCGCGTTCGGGTCAAAATGTGCAAGAACCTGTTCCGATGTCATGAACTCTTTTATTGACCTAAAAGCAGAGTCATGAATATCAGTCCATGCCCACTCACAACCCTTTTTTAACAGATCGTACAACGGACTGAGAATAGTTGATGCGTTAGGTACGAAATTCCTGTAATAGTTAATTAGTCCCAAAAACGATTGAAGCTGATTAACATTTGTGGGCACCGGTGCTTCCAACATTGCTTTAATTTTTTCCGGCGCTTTTTTTAGACCTTCTTTAGTGATAATATAACCTAGATAACTGATTTCGTCTTGAAAAAAACTACATTTTCCTTTTTGTAATGTTAACCCTGCTTCTTCCAAGCGCTTTAAAACTAAATTTAGTTTTTGTAAATGCTCCTGCCTATCCTTCCCTGTTATTAAAATATCGTCTAGCAGGCACAACACTCCGTCTATACCGGATAACAAACCCTCGATAGCGCGCTGGAAAATAGACGGCGCGCTCGCTAACCCAAACACTAAACGTGTAAATCTATAAAGCCCGCGGTTTGTATTGATGCAGGTAATGTTTTTTGAGTCATCGTCCAAAACAAATTGATTATACGCCATAGATAAATCGAGTTTGCTAAACTGTTGACCCCCATGGATCTTTGAAAATAATTCGCTAGTCGTGGGGAGCGGATACTGTTCGACTAGTAACTGTTTATTTATACTAACTGAATAGTCAGCACACAATCTGACTGTCCCGTTTCGCTTTAGAACTGGAACTATCGGTGACGCGTATTCCGAATATTCGACGGATTCCAGAATACCTAAACCGACCAATCTGTCGATTTCTTTATCCACCATTGCACGCAACGCAAACGCTACGGGGCGCGCTTTACAATAAACCGGTTTTGCTCCTTCCTTTAAAGATAGTTTTATTTTGTACTTGTTAAATTTTCCCAATTCATCCGAAAATAACTTAGGGTATTGCAGTTGCAATTCAGTAGTTTCACAAAAGTTGACCGGTATTAACTGTAACCGAAACAATGATAAGAAATCTCGACCAAGAATGGGCGGCCCGCCGTCGCGAACCACATACATGTACATAATATTCGTTCGATCCGCGTAACGTATCGGTAGACGCAACGTACCTAGGCACACAATTTTCCCGCCGTTATACGTTATGAGCTGTTTACATGTACTTGATAATGGCACCTTATTGAAATTACTTTTGTAAAATCCCTCCGAAACAACGGTTACCGCGGACCCGCTATCAATTTCGAATTTGAATGGCACGTTATCAATCCAAACAGTTTCTACCATGGGTTCTCCCCTGAATGAACGGATATAATACAGCTTACCGTCATCGCCATCCTCACCCTTGTCATCGCCATCCACCTGTACGTAATTCACTTTTGAACACATTTTACGCAAGTGGCCCTTTACGTGACACTTTTTACAGACGTAATTTGCGAATCTACAGTCAGACGATTTATGATTCGTATAACCACATACACTACATTTCACCTTCACTACACTACTACCACTTTTCTCTTTATCCGCTATCTTGAACAGCTGCTGGTTTGCTTCAGACACCTGTGCCAGCGCTCCCGCACTGGCCGCGGAGGCAGCGTGGGAACATCGGAGGTTTTCTGCCATCTCCACGACTTTGGCCAGCGTGAGTTCGGCCAGGTCTTTTGTGTACAGCTTCTCCTTCTCTCGTCCTGGCTGCATCCCCATGATGAACTTGTCACGGAGTGCCTCCTCCACGTTGAGAAAGCCGCATTTTTCGGTCAGCCCTCGCAATCTCGCTGCCCATTGAGAATGAGACTCCCCTGCTTGTTGAGACGCCGCGTAGAAAGTGTGACGCTCACCAAAACCGACACATTTGGGGGTAAAATGGTTGTCCAGTAGTAATAAGAGGTCTTCGTAGGGCACGTCTTCAACGGCTTTAGGTAAAACTAAATCCGTTGTTAGTTTGAAGGTACCTTCAGTGAGTGCGCTGAGCAAGATCGCCTTTCGTTTTTCACCCGCGGAATCCGTCTTCTCGTTGAAGCTATTTGCCACGAAATATTGCGCTATACGCCCTTTGTACGTTTTCCATGTTTGTGTGTTATGGTCGAACGTATGAAGAATTCCAAATTGCACAGACCTAGACATTTTCAACACGCGATAGGTAAAATTCTCGTCGCCAGTGTTAAGTTCGCGAGTGCGCGGGAACCGGGGTACACAAGTGAAACACTGGCTAGCTAGCAACGCACTGGTTTATTCATTATTTGTGACTCGAGAGTTGGACTCGCTTACACAGTAGATGGCGCGCGTGCAGCGCGCGCCTAGCACACATTGACACATACATAACACATTCATAGTCACACCACACATGCGTCGCAAGGAAAACTTCGTTTGAGAAACTCGACGTTGTTTTGTTCTCATATATATTTTGCGACTAAGGGCCATACCACACGTACCACTACCACATCACATCGCAGCACGGCATCGGCATGCAGTGGTTACGTGTAAGGCTCCGTGCAAACGAGCCACCGGTTGCTGTCGCTTCCTGGTGCGGTGCGGAGTACTGCTGTAGCGGGTGGCCGCCACCAACCACCGCAACCGGTAGCCCAGCAACAAGCCGTTCACATGACTTTTCATAGGTTTTGTATGGATTCGTCGCACACGTATGGCCGGTGGCTGCCACCCAATATAGCGGTTTTTAACACCGCACCAAGAGTCGACAGCCACCGGTCAATGGCTCGTTTGCGCCGAGCCTTAGTGTCGCTGCAGCTTCTTGCTGCTGCATTGTGGTAACTACAAAATTCAGATGTTGCATTGTCGTTAATAGTTGCGATGGGGTTACTTGTGGCTAGTGTTTGCAGACAGACAGATCGACTGTGACAGTGTTGTCGCATCGACGCAACGTTGCGTTTGCGATTTGGCCGGCCAGCCGCTAGTGCGCGATCTCACTGGGTGGTTGCACCGTGGCATTGATGTTTTTTTTTAAGCACTTTTCCTCGCACTAGTAATTTCTCCTGTATTGTGGGTGCGTTTACAATCATTTAAACTCACAGACACAAACAGCCAGACCCTGAACAACTACTTGTAGGTCATACAAATATTTGTTCCGTAAGGGGATCGAACCCGCGACAAGCAGCGCAGCAGTCAATCGCTTAACCACTGTGCCAACCGTGCCGTATTGACGGCCACAAATGTGGCCCGTGTGAGTAAGCCGACGTTCGCACGGACGTGACTTATCGCGGCGATTTTTTTTCGCGTATTGGATTTTCGACGCTCCGCTTAGCGCCGAGACTTGAATATCCAACAATGCGTTTTCTTGACGCGCTGAATGCGCTCTGTTAGGGTCGCGCCACACCTGCCGAACGCTCGGCGCGGAAGGTTCGGTTGAATATGCTCCTAATGTTTTTCAAGCTACCTATGACACATCAGCCGAACGTTACGTCGGTTCATGAGCAAGCGTCACATGACGCGACGGAACGTTCCGCGCCGAACATTCGGTACGTGTGGCGCGATCCTTAGATTCTCAATGCTCGGCTCAATAGCGAGAGTTGAAAAACCAGTGAAAGAAAAAAAAACGCCACACGTGCGAATGTCGGCTAAATAAACTATTTAATTCTCCCATAGACAGGTGCGACCCGAATCCAGTAGAACAATTTCGCACATTCGCACTAGCAGAGGCATGGACATTACATAAATAAGGTTTTGATAAACCCTCATCCACGTGACTTAAAAGCAGGAAGCCCTGCTAGGTCGTGTCTTGGCTGCTAACAAGATAAATGAGTAATCTTATTAACACCTAGCTGTTGTATATTATGTATAGTCTTCTGTTGGTTTGTGTAAAATGTAATAAAAACGAAGATATTTTAATTCACACTTTATTTCTCTAAAACTTGATTTTTATCACAAAGCAACAAATTGCTTAAGTATATCTTAAAACACCAAGAAATAAACATGATAAAATATTAAAATGGAATACTCAGTTGCGATGGATAACATAATATACTTATATGTATAATTATATTTATTTTAAACACCTAATTACATTCAAACTCATAGTCTAGTATATAATATAAAAATTGATTATTTCTTCAAAAATTAACTAGATTTTTCCTTACATTCAGATATACATTTATATTGGTTTAGTTTTTATGTCCCGGAGACATTATGACACTTTTTCAAAATAATCGTTTCTCATAAGAGAACAAGCTGTGCACATTGCCTTCCAATTGAGCCGAGTAAGTCCTCTTCATGAATCTCAGATCTCCAGAGTAGCTCATTTCACGTAAAATGCCAACTGACCGAGCCCCAATGTCTTGGCAGCTGTGTTGCATGCCTGCTTGTAGGTATGGCAGGAACCGCAAGACTGAGCCCTTGTCCACAATGCTCCCACTCACTCCCTGTGCCACTCGGTGCTTGTCGGTCTCCTTGTGGAAGTATCTGCTCATTGCAGCCCCTTTTCCATCCTTATTCTCCATAGCTTCTAAACTGCCCATTCCTCTGTACTTCTTCAACCTGACTCCATCAGAAAAGAAGTATTCTCCAGGTGCTTCTGATGTTCCAGCTAGTAGAGAACCCATCATGACAGTTGTGGCTCCTAATGCTAATGACTTGACAATATGACCCACAGATTGTATTCCACCATCTGCAATAACTGGTACATTGAACTGACGAGCATAGGATGACACTTGATACACTGCAGTGGCTTGAGGACAGCCACAGGCCATTACTTCTTGGGTTATGCAGATAGAGCCACTGCCCATGCCAACTCTCAAGGCATCAGCACCAGCATCAATGAGATTCTTAGCTTGTATTCTTGTCACAACATTACCTCCAATAACTTGGATGTCAGGGTAGGTCTGTTTAATAAATTTTATCATTTCAATCTGATATACCGAATTTCCTTGAGATGAATCAAGTATAATCACATCCACTCCATTATTGACTAGCAACTTGAGGCGTTCTCTGTCTGTTACACGAGTTCCAATTGCAGCACCAACCAAAAGCTGCTTGTTGGAATCTTTAGATGCATTAGGGTAGCTTCGAGCCTTCTTTAAGTCAGTTCTTGCAATAAGGGCAACCAGCTCACCATCTCCATTAATAATAGGCAATTTACCTTTCTTGCTCTTTTCGAGAATGTAATTGGCATCTTGTAAAGTGACACCAGACTGAGCAGTTATCATATCATGAATGGGTGTCATTACTTCCTTAAGACTTAATTGAGGATCTCCCTCCCTGAAATCAATATCTCTAGAAGTGACTATACCAATTAGGCGCCCTCCCAGCTTGCCATTTTCTGTGATGGGATATCCAGTAAAACCATTTTTTTTCTTTGCTTCAATAACATCAGCTACAATATTGTCGGGGCCCATGCATACAGGATCCCTGATGAACCCATGTTTATACTTCTTCACTTTGTGTACTTCATTGGCCTGGTACTCCGGTGTGCAGTTGTGGTGGATGATGCCGATGCCGCCACAGAGCGCCATCGCTATTGCCATGTCGGCTTCGGTTACGGTGTCCATAGGAGCGGATACAAGCGGTGATTTCAGGTTAATTTTTTTTGTAAGAGGCGACGTCAGGTCAACTTCCTCAGCGGTGAAGTCTATGTACCCGGGTAGCAACAGGAAATCATTGTAGGTTAGGCCCTCCCGGTTTTCGAAGATCTGTGCTGCAGAGAGTCCATCGCGAAGATCTACTTCGGCCTTGGCAGACATTTTAGCGGCACGTGGACGTTAGGATGGTATCTGTAGCTTCTGTACAATACAGTAATCACGACTATATACACTGTACGTATATCGATCACTTATAAAGAAACCTGAAGCTTGATATAGGATCCTAAGTATGTGTTGTAGAACAAAATTGCACACGTGGTGTGTGTTTTAACTTGAAACTCGTTATGAACAGTAACCTTAATAGGACTGGATTTATAATATCTTCTCTTTGTAAACTTGGCGTGGTAAAGGGTAAATTCTCAAAAATAGATTTCCGAAAAAATTGTAAACCTTTTACAAAAGAGTAATGCCGGCTACTCCACGTTCTATTGAAGTAAAGTGACACTGACGTTTGACTTGACAATAGTTTCTAGTGTTACCATATTTGTAGAAACATAAGTAGGGTTGTCATTTTTTTTTGTTTTTTGTAACTTATACATATTTTTCTGTTATAGGTCTACCGGAATCTCATGGCAAATGGAGAAATAAAAATTTGTTGCGTGCAATACTGGGGAAATTGGATTAAACGATCTTGATACTGTTTAATTTTTATTTATGTCCTTAGTATTAATGAACTTGAAGTATATAAGGTATGTGTATGAAGAATGTTGTTATACATTGGGTCCTTAGCATAGGAAAATATGTCATGAAAAATAAATCAATCGTACATTACTTTATGTACTAATTTATTATATATCATTTAAATCATACTAAAACTTAACACCTCATTCAGAACTAGAAAACGATTCCAAGAACTCTACTTGCATTTCTTGTTCTTCAACAGACGATGAAGATAAAGAAGTATTTATTATAAATCGATCTTCCAGCATTTTTATTATTCTATCTTGCTTGATGAAATCGTTTTAAATTTTCTTAACATGTTCACAACATTTTTAGATGTACCTGCAAAATCTTTGCTTTGCCAGCACTTGTTCATAGATCTAACATGAACCGTGAATATAAGTCTCATCTAAATAAATCACATCCAATTTATTATGCTCTTCAGCTTCGCGGTTTTCTTTTATACGCTTAAAAAAATTGTATCTTTGTAGTTTTATGTCATCTCTCTCCATCAGAATGGTCCTTTTTGATTGACATTTAACATATTCAAAACCAATCTCCTTAAGTATAAGTCTGTAAAAAATAATAACATTTATCATGTTACTCAAACGATAGCTTAGTTATTCATCATTATCATCATCAGTCTATACAACGTGTAACAGAAACCCTATAGCTATCCTTAAGCACTAAAGATAACAACTGGTATAGAGTCACTATACATAGTTTCAACTCAAAATAAGAGACTCCAAGAATTGATACCAAATTTTCGGTATCATATGTTTTTTCAATTCAAATCATAACAAACGTGTCACCGCACTACGTAGGTCAATAACTTTCCACGTTACTTGCCAATATCACGATAAATCTCTTCCGTAATTCTGCGCGCCTAGTACCGGAGTAGCCTACCGCAGGCGGTGTTCTTTGTCGGCGCGAACTGACGAAATAAAACACCCCCCGCCGCGCCGCCAAAGCGATTGCGCGCGAGCGCAACATTCCATATCTACTTTACCGGAATGTAAAAATTAATGCGTAATTACTGATTTACAGTTTACTCGTTAATATCAAGCCAGAAATTGCACGTAAAAACTGAGATAACAAAACTTACGTAAAAAATCCTGCCGTGGCCATTATGGCCGCGGTGGGGCTTGAAGGAGGTAAAGTTTGCCGATGCCAAATAGCCGCGGTGGGACTTTAGCAGCAGTTTCATCTCTTATTATTACTTATTACCGAGTAAACAGTAAAATCTTAAAGCTTTGCTTAATTTAGCAAATTGACTTACATTTTAAAGACGGGGTTCGACGTGGTGCAGACGATGTACCATCCGACTAGAACATGCCGACGAAGGCAGCTGTCAACGCTCAGCATCTGGTCTACCCTCAATAAAACGGCGACTGTTCTGCTCCGACACACATCATCATTTCATAATACTCGCTATTACCTACTTAACGACATTTTGCAACAATGAGGTTACACCTCATTGTTTTTCAAACACAACAAATAAAGTCAATTAGGTGTAGCCGCACTGAACTGATGCGCGTATCACAGGATTGAAACTATTTGAAACGAGTACACAGAGTACACTACACGCGGCACAGACGTCGCGGCGTCGACTGACGACAAAAGCAAGCAATAACAATAATGCCAAATAAAGCTCCTATTCCCTGCTATTCTGGTACCTAAATATTATTTCGTTAAATTTAGATACCTATAGGGGGTAGCTGTACCTATTAGTGTCCACTACTATTAAAAAATATTGTTCAAGAATTCAAGATTATTTTACATCCTAATAATAATTGCAAAAAAGTCCGTTTTTAAACTTTTAAGTAAATCTGACACACCAGAGCAGATTAATTACGTAATTCAAATTCAAAATTGAAAAATTATTCATTTTTTGGGGTGGTATTATCATCATCAATGACTCAGCACCCTAATTACGAAACGCAAACTCAATTTTAAATTGAAACCAATTGAAAAAGATTGTCAGTCCATTGCTTCATAAGTTCGACAAAAAGAATCTGCTTAATTTTTTTTGTCGAACTTATGAAGCAATGGACTGGCAATCTTTTTCAATTGGTTTCAATTTAAAATTTAGTTTGCGTTTCGTAATTAGGGTGCAGGTCCCGCCCTGGGTCCCTACTCTTACTGACTAAAAAACACCCTGTTCGTTCAGTTGCCCTTGCATACCGGGGTCGCGTTATCTAGTTAGAACGTTCCCGCAACCCCGGAGATTCCCGCAACTCCGGAAAATCATTCATTTCGATCCATCAAAGATCATTATGAGGCCGCGTTATCTCGTTAGAAGTCTGAATTAAGAAGTTGTATTTACCAGGAGTAATTGAAATTACAGGGACTGCAATTGGTTCACGTACCCTAAGACCCTAACCCATTAGGTTTACACACATTATGATACTTACTTTGTGTGTGTAACGACGTAATCAGGGTTCTGTGAGCAAACGATTTTCAATTCGGCAATAATAATTCCTGTTACGCATGCGGTCCTAGTACTTTTATTAATTTCTTTCCACAGTTAGATGCAGTTTTACGACATTTTATTGACTTCATTTGAATTATAATAAAGACTAAATAAACGTGCTCAAACCAATAAAGCTTTGTGCAGACCAGCGCGACTTGTCGCGCGACACGACACCGGTTATTGTTATACCTTGAAGTTTTCTTAGAAATTGTATTGTTCGTGTCTCATCGCGCGACAAGTCGCGCGGCGCTGGCCTGCAAAAGCCTTAAAACCCATGTAGTACCACTCAAACAGCACCGTCAGACCGTGAACTTCCGATAATTCTTTCGGTTAGTCCTACAGACAAAAAATATGCCTGCCTGCTTTTATTTTGTAATTTAAAAAAAACTATTAACTTGTTGTTAATAGTTTTCATCATAATTATTAAAAAATTATGAACGGAACCCACTGTGATTTTATTTGTACTAGGACAAGCATAAGTTGCGAAGAAATGATTTGAAATGATGTTTTGGGTTCAGTTGGACATAAATATTGTTACTAAATCCTTTTTCTATTCTAAGTTCTAATGGCAAATAATAATGTTTATTTAAGCAATTAATTCCTGGTAGGATGCACGTAAGGGTTTGATTTGAATTAATTTTTAGAAGTTCGATTCGAGAGCACGGGGTTCGATCTGTGAATCGAATAAAAAATCGATTTAAAGCAAAACATCGTTTTTCATAATGGCCACCGAAATAAAAAGTTAGGAATAACGTTAGGAAATTTACAGGAATATTGTTTTTCAATTAGGTATTTACTGTGTTGTAGATACGATGGTAAGGTACGGTGCTGGTGGATGGAAGATTACTATGTAGACAAACAACTACGTAAAAAATCAACAAGTGTGTAATGTATCTAAATATTATTTCGTTAAATTTTGATACCTAGACCAATTAATTGTATTGTAGCTAGTTCACAAACATAATCAAAGTTTAGGAAAAAGTCAGTAATAATATTTTGTAAACAAAAAATAAACATGCGGAACCTTTTATTCAGAAATACCAGGAACAGGAGATTTATTTTTACTTACAAATAGTTCGCTGACACCGATCAGCTGACTGAGTGCTAGTGATGTGTTTATTTCAGTTTGAAAAGTTCGGTTTCTGGTATCAATGTATTAAAAATTCTCTTAACTTCCGAACGTGTAGAGATAGGATAAAAAAACCCTTAAAAAAAATGTTTGAAATCATCCAAAGAAGCCGTGCCCTTGGTATGTATATACCCTTTCCGTTACACGTTGTATACGTCCCACTGCAGGGCACAGGCCTCCTCTTACGAGTGAGAGGGATTATTACTTTAAATTTTTCTTTCCTCTCCCTCCGTTGAAATCAATATCTTGTCGAAGAATTTGTAACAGTTTCATTACTGTTAGAATTTCCTTCCGAACTGTATAGAATTCTATTACTTTATTCCTAACTCTAAATCGAAACTGTCCTAGTTGATTTTCTTCTTCGCCCCTCTCCGCTTTTTACCAGGCGTGTAAAATACACCATCATTCGATGTGCCCTCACCTACAATTCGTCGTATAGTACCACTGGAAACCCCTATAAAGAAGCTACAATTAAGTAAGAAAAATATGAAATAAGCTAAAAGTATCAAAACAACTCAGTCCAACTTACCGGTCAACTCTACGACGCGCTTTAAAATCAAAGATTGAGTTTGATTTACGCCTTCTTCTTCCCTTATTTTACGATACACATTGAAAACAATATTTCCCGCGTGAGATCGAAGTGGCTTTTTCGACATTTTCACAAAATCAACAAATTGTCAAGAAGATAACACAAAATCTCAGCAGCGGTTGACAGATCTCGTAATTTGATTTGACAGGTGACAATTGACATTGCCATATGAAAATCAATATTTTTTATATTTTTTTTATGCCATGAGATTTCGGTAGACCTATATCATCCATCACTGACAATTTTTTATATAAAAAATCAGGGGTGCGCCAAAGTTCACCTAAATTTTCAACTCCGATAATTGGAAATCCGAAAATGTTCTTCCTAACATTTTTCATCCTAACAATCACAATTCCTAACTACTCTGTCTCTAATGTTCATAGTTCCGAAGCATTCAACTTCATAATGTCAGTAGCAATAAACATCTATTATACTTTTATTTGTTTTCCTATATTTTCTCAGCATAACCATCTTTTACACTATTATTCAAAGTCATATATTTTTTGTTTAGATTAGGATTAGGTTAGGTTAGGTTAGAACTGTGACCAACTACCTCGAAATTGGTGGCGAAATTTTTCTAAGTATTTTTTTCATAGTGCCCCCAAGACGACTCTTTGACCTGAATTTCATTCATTTAAGACAAAAATCTGTGAAACGACCTTTAATCATTCTAAACAGTTGGTTTTTAGACATAATTATCTCAGGTATAGTTATAGTAATAAATATGTAACAACAATAACCAAAAATAAAATGGCTAAATGTAAAAATGTGAACAGTTGTTTTGTAATCACAAGAAATTGTTTAAAAACAAACCTTTTCCTTCAAAGCATCTGGTGCATGATTATGTTCTCTCAGTAGGATAAAAGCGTTTTATGATAAAAAATTGTAGGAGTTTAAATATATTTACATTAATGATATTATTAATTACAATTTTCGGAAACATGAGTGTTATGAACATCGCCGGTAGCACTACAAATAGTATGAATGAAAACTTTAGGATGAAAAATTTTAGGAAGAGTGATCATTCGGATTACAAATCGTTAGGAAGAACAATTTCGGGTAAAGAACTTTAGGTGAGCCAATATGGACCCGGCCTAACTAACTAGTTAGGCCACATTTCTTATTTTCATAAGTATCTATTAACGATGTTGCCAACTTTTAGAATGCACGCTCTTAAGGCCCGTATTATAGAACTTCACTCAAGACTCAAGCATTACTTATGATTGTTTACGCGTCATACGGCATTTCAAACATTCTCCCAAGCCCTTGTTTTTCGAAATTACTGAACCGATTTTAATGAAACTTACGCGTATGCAGGATAGAAAAGTCTAAAAACTTAGTTATGAACATTTTCATCATCTCTGGCTATTGCCGGTAGAAGTGAAAACTAAGTGTTGCCATCTAACGAAAATGTCAGGAATTTATGGCGGCGGTCTACTCTCCCTCCGTCTTACGAATTTTCCATCAGTTCACGTGTCCTGAGTCCTGACGCGAGTTTCACATTTTTTACCCATCCCAAAAAAGTGCACAGCGCTGCTAAAGAAGCTTTCATTTTAATTAATTCATGTCATGTCTTGATGACCTGGGTGAAGGTCGCGGGAGACCGCTGGTTAAGAGACGAACAGAACGGGTCGTTCTGGCGACGGACGCCGACGCTTGCCGAAAAACTTCCACTGATGGGGTCATAGGATGATACTTAGTTATAGCTGAAAGGTCTTTATTTATAACAAAGTAGAGGGTCCACACAGTACACACTAACCTCCGTTTTTTTATTTCAATCTTCTCTTCTTCTTCGCTGCCCTCTTGACAGAGCCGGCCATGGTCATGATGAATTGTCTAATCGTAGGTGGAGTCCAGTCGTAGCTCGCCATACGATCTCTCTCCATCTGATTCTGTTACATGACAGTCTGTAGCAATCATTAGCAGGATCGGACCACCTGATTGATGACCTCACGCGTGGCCTGTATCCTCGACTCAGCCCTACACCAATAGACTCTCTATGGCGTTAGTATTCCGTCTCGAGACAAATTATCTTAGTCAAGGCTTTCGTGTACATTCCTACTTCTTAGGCTCCTTATTTGGTATCATCACAACGGTTGTTTTGCATTACTTTTATTTTATAATAATTGTTCTCAGTGCGAAAATTATGTAGTTACCTACATAGCTTCAATTTTTACTTCTTCTAAAATAGCCAGCATCGTCATGCTGGTTTCTGCGGGGCGTCATAATCAACTTGACGTCTCGGGTTTTTTTACAAATTAGAAAGTTAAGTACGGTACCTACACAAATCATTCCAATTCGGGTATTTCCGATTCTTTTTTTTTAGAATGTAAAGTTGACAGTCTGTTGGATTGGACTCACTGATGAAAGTTTTAAAAGTAAAACAATGTCTTCATGGTCCTTAAATAATTTACAAACGAACTTTATTTCAATATGACTCACACACAAGATAAAAATAAATCACTTTACATTCATTCCCTAAATAAAATTATATTAGATTAAATAATTTACCATTTTGTCTATAATAGCTTCACAAGTTCACAACTGTGAAGGTTTAGGTACTAATTTTTTGCAGTAGGTAGGTTCCTTCACTTAATTTTAATCTACCTCCACTTTTTCACGCATTTGTCTTAACCACCGCTTGAACACTGAAAGCGTTGAAGGTTCAGGGTAATTTCTGACGTGTCAGCAAATTTTATTCACTGGTCCGCCTTGACGCACTGTCCGTTTACCTTGGCGAACCCTGCAGGACACGGGTCGCCGTTAAACGATGATCTTTCATCCAGACTGATTTCTGGAACGGTTCCATTATTCGAAATGTTTGTAATCACGTACGCTGGTTTCACCGTTGTCACATTTTCACTTTTCACATTTCCGGTATTCTGTCTTATAGCTGGGTTTAAGACATATCCTGGGGTTCTGTTATTCTCAAAATTAATGTCTTCGTACACATCGTTGCTATAAACGCTATAGTATTCGATGTTATTCACTGGATCACTATCATGAGGTCGATTCGTCTTGTCTGGGATCTTATTCACTGGATCACTATCATAAGGTCGATTCATCTTGTCTGGGATATTAGAAGAAACAAATAGTTTCCGATCCGGTTGGTTCTCTCTCACGGTCAACCGCAGTTTAAGGTTGCCACTTCCATTGGCTTTTTGCGGCAGGTCACGATCAGCTGGTCGTGGCGGATTTGTGTACAGCCGCGGAGGAGGCGAAGTTCTAAGCCCCATATATTCCTGATATGGAACCGGTCTGCGATCAAACGCAGGCGTGTGCAAAGGTCGTAGGTTGGTAGCTTGCGACACGACTGCTTGGCTGTGGATTTTTCCTACGATTAATAACGCTAAAATTAGTAATTCACTCATGACAGGGTAATTTTACTATGAAAGGATTTTTTAATACAGCCGAATAACTTTTAAAATATACAGTAAATAATGTGTTGGCTGAGAAACAGCTGAACGCGTAATAACGTATCTGTTTGTTGTTCATTGGGCTTCACGCTTTTTGCACTTAAGGCCAAGACACAAAAGATAATTATGGTTTCGTGAACATAAAATGGTTAATCATCACATAGCAGTTAGCTGGCTCATCTTCCTACGAGAATTTTGTGATGTATAATTAAGTAGGTACAATTTATACGTACTTAATACAGTAACATATTTAGATGTGTCATATAAATAACAGGTATTATTTTTCCTCAATAGCATGGTATAAATAACAATAAGGAAAAAATTACATTAAATTACCGGTTTCCATAAACTTGACAAACTGCAGGTGTCGTACCTAGTTATTAATAAAGTTTTCCTATCTAATGCCATGATTAGACAAAAAAAAAGAATTAAGTAAGTAGGTAGGTAAGTACTTACCTACCTATGTTTACAGAACGGTTTATCTACAGTGTACACTGTGTATAAACTATCCAAGACATGATTGGAGGAATCTTACTCATTCTGCTAAGTAAGGTCACCTGCAGGCAAGTTTGCTATGCTTTGGAATTATAAGAAACTTACCGTATTTTAATAAAAATTCAACCAACATTGTGTAGGTATTCTCCTTAAAGGTTAATCGTAGATATTTATTTATAGACGAGATACAGTGATTGTCTTCATAACAGGTACTTTGAAGGTGGTTGTGTTTGGAGTAATAAAAAATCTTATAATAATGTGGAAGTAGTTTTAAATAAATTAATGATGACAAGAAATAGACATCTTAATGCCTCAACGAATAAGTAAGAATAATAAAAAAATGGAATATTACTTTGGTTCGGTCAGACTCGGCCAGGCATGTTATTTCGGAAGGAATTGGGCAAAAAAAACACTAGACTATTTTTAGATTGAATCGACGGGTACCTACCTATTGACGGAGTGAATAAAATAAATAAATGTATCAATCTGAATTAAAATATTAATGTAATCGTCACATTGCTTACAGCTGCTGTTTTTACATTTTATTGATCTTGTATCCTTATGTCTAGTCCCAAGTCCTCGTCTTCGTCGTCTGGTTTCGGTTTACTGTTATCTGTCTCTCTTTTGGGGGCATTGGCCTCTATTTTGTCACCGCCGTAAACATAATCGTTGGGTCCAAGTGGTACGAATAGAGGATACTCATCTTCAGGTTTTGTATACTTTTTCGTGGTTTCGTCTGGCTTATATCCGTTATTAGGTTTAGTGACGCTACCTGTATTTGTTGGATTTACTACTACAGGTTTGGTGCTGGTTACGTGTTCATTTGTTTGATGTTGATATCCACCTTGGTTTGGTTTCTCAGAAGGCTGATTATTATGGTCGTTGGTATTTGGAGGTTTTCCGAATATGTCGTCGAAGTTTTCGTTATTGTTGTTGGGATTCCCCTCCTGGTTGTTGGGGTTTCCGTTCTGGTTGTTGTGGTTTCCATATTGGTTGTTAGGGTTGCCGTTCTGGTTGTTGGGGTTACCATTCTGGTTGTTGGGATTTCCATATTGGTTGTTGGGGTTGCTGTTCTGATTGTTGGGATTTCCATTTTGGTTGTTGTAATTTCCGTTTTGGTTGTTGGGTCTTCCATTTTGGTTGTTGTAATTGCCGTTCTGGTTGGGTCTCCCATTTTGATTGTTGTAATTCCCGTTCTGGTTGTTAGGGTTTCCATATTGGTTATTGGGATTCTCTTGATTGTTTGGGTTTCCATAAGGTCTGTTCGGATTACCATACTGGTTGTTGGGATTCCCGTTTTGGTTGTGCGGCTTATTGTATAGATTATTATTGGGGTTTTCATTTCCATACTGGTTAGGGTTCCCGTACTGGTTGTTAGGGTTCCCATATTGATTATTGGGATTCCAATTACCGTTGCCGTTTTGGTTATAATTGTTCGGGTTTTGGTTACCGTGTTGTCCGTGATGATGATGGTGGTGGTGGTTGTGGCCCTTGTCGGGACGGGGTCGGTTATTGTAGTTGTCACCTTGAGGACGGTATCCGTTTTGGTTTGGTGGTCCATCATCATCCACAACGACCTCCACGACAACGGTCTCACTCGGCGGTTTCCCTGGCTTGTATCCTGGTTGGCGATGATTATTCAGAACTTGCGACACGCCTCCCAAAAACGCACCAGCGACGTCGTGGGCCGCATTATGCACTTGTGAATGTACGTCTATTGCTCCACCCAAGAATCCTTCTAATAAACTAGCGTTACACTGACAACTCACAACTATTATAACGAGCACTAAGAATAAGAACTTCATTTTTAATTAAGTTTTTAAATAAACGTGGAGAAGTTGCGCTCGTCCTAGTCTGACTAAGTGCGATGTTCGTTTACCTACGTGTGCACAACGAACGAAGGCGTCATCTTCACAATACGACTGCTATTCTCTTATAAACCTGTTTTGACTGCCAAGTTTATTTGAAAAATTATAAAGTTATTCAAAAACAGATACCCCCTTATAATTGATTGTTTCCACTACACAACGATATGTGATTTACTTGGTTGTGACGGTGGGGTATACATATTTTACAGTGACCAATATTTATTTTTATTATTAATTATAACTTAGTTGAAGGTATATCTAACTTTTACTTTTAATAGGTAGGTACCTACTTAATTTGAGTTTATAAAAGTGTCTAGAACATTGATGTATAAATATATATAAAATATATCAATGGTCTAGAAGTATTTTTTTTATTATTTGTTAAACGTTTTCATGTCCGCGAGGTAATATTAAAATGGAATTAGCATTTTTATCTTATATTATGATTACTTAATATCTTTTCGGGCATCAAAATCGTAGTCGTAGTCTTTATTATTTTTATTAATATCCTGTTTAACTTTGGGTCGCTTCTTATTTCCGTGAAGCATTGACGCGATACCTTGCTCATAAATAGGTTTATTATTCGCAGGCTTATCCGACAAACTCGTTCCACCGTGGACAGTCGGTTCACCTTGATTTCGTATTTGAGGTCGCTGCTTGGTCACTCCGAGAGGTTGAAACGGTCGCGGTTTCACTTCTTTTGGGCTTGGTGTCGGAAAATGGTTTCGTCCTTTTTTTTGCAAGCCAATGTTTGATGGAAATAAACTTGATTTGATGAACTTGTTGATGTCGCCTATAATCTTCTTAAACAGGGAGTTTGATTCTTGGTTGAAGATGCTGAAATTGTCTGATGGATGCACGAAGGGTAAACCTGTTTGTTCTGTTCGCACTCTGTCATGTGGTACAACTTGGATTCTGTGTTCAGGTGCTTTGGTAGACGTCTTGTGTATGATATCTAGTACATCATCTATAGAACCGAGGTCTGGATTGATCAGTTTATCGGATAAAGCACACGATATAACTGCACATAACAGTGTCACACGAACTAACATTTTATAAACATTAATGCGCTCTGCTGGAGAGAATTCGGAATTACTACTGAGTGACTGCATTTCGTTGCGTTTAATTATAGTGTAATTAATAAGTAATTATTTAATCATTTAAACTAATGAAGTACCTAGGTATTAGACATCAAATTAAGATGACCATTTATAGTCCATTTGTCCATTGCCTCTTCGTATTTTTCGATTAGTAAACAAACTGAGTTCGGGGATTTCCAATACTTAGCAAAAAAGATCAAGATCAAGTTTTATTGAAAACATTTGAATATTCTATTAACATTATCTATTTAAAATTCTGTTTAATGTGTGCGTTACGTAGAACATATGAATAAAATATTAAAGTTAGGTATGTTAAATACACACAAGACTGGTTATTTACAAATGATTAAGTGGTATCAATAAATGCAAAACTCAAAGTCAAAGTCGCAGTATTATTAAATTAATATGTGGCTTATCTGTATTTTTTGTTGAATACTTTTTGTCGTTAGAAGATACACAGCCAATTTATCATTACTAGTCCACCACAGATAGCAGCAGTATTCAAAAAAGTGTTACAAAAAATTTGCCAATTTTTGTTTCAAACAATTTACAAA
This sequence comes from Conistra vaccinii, assembly GCA_948150665.1. NCBI lineage: Eukaryota > Metazoa > Arthropoda > Insecta > Lepidoptera > Noctuidae > Conistra > Conistra vaccinii. Next base: position 6,252,285 of record OX411324.1, read on the forward strand.
AACAAGTCGTTTTAGTACCTGCTGGTAAAGTCACATTTAAAAGTATTATTAAAAACCGTTTTATTTTAAATAATAATAAAGGTTGATAAAACGATTACCTTACCTAAAGCAAATAAAACAACTGGAATTTTAGTTGAACTGTATTAATTAACAAGAATTTTAAAACGTGAAGACATAGTTAACAGGGGGTATTTACTGTAATTAATAAAATCTCTCACATTGTGGTTTCATTTTACGTAGGATTTACCTTGACCTGGTTTTAACCAGGTTAAACCCGGTTTCTGAAACGCAAACCAACGACATGGAAAAATTTGACGTATGTCAAGTGATCGGTTTGGCTGAAGAAAGTAGGATAAGTAGTATTTAGTAGAATATGATTTAAAGTGTAACCACTACATTTCTTTGTATGAGATTGCACAACAAAATAATATTGAATAATTTCTATCTTTCAAAGAAATTATAATAGGAAATAAATTCTGCGTTCTTGAGATTTTATCAATTACAATAAATGTTCATAATGATGTTTAATAGAATATAAGAAAGTATAATAACGTGTAAATGTTAGTAAATTAAGTGGAAACGTTAGACATAGTAACAGCAATTAAGTACCCGTACAAAACAATGACTTATCATAACATTTGGCTTTAAACATTTCTTGTACAATTAACATAAACGCCAACATTGTGGCTATAAATGGATGGTGGCAAACTAGACAATTATTACTGTGCGTGCATTGTATCTTGTCCCGTTAGAGGATTGGTAGCACTGTTCTGACAGTCGCCATTATGAACTCCATTAGTTTTAAAACTGTAGCGGTTACACCGCTACATACGAACTACGTATCAAAGACATGACGTCACACAAATTCTGCATCGCGCAGTTAAGAGTTTACCGCGCGAAAGACATAGATAAGACTATCCGAAATCAACTTACGGGCAGTTGCCCGCCAGACATAACACCCGTCTGGTCGGAGGATCCTCCCTTTTCTATGATGGCCGAATGAACTTTACACCCTGTTCCTCATACCACTAAACTTGACAAGCAATGGTGCCAGCCAACATGACGGCAAGGGACAAGTTATAGTGAACGGTCTGTAGTTAGCGCAACTGGGCGTCTACCTTTTTACCAAGGGACCGCATTGAACGAATGGGGCATTTGTATTTCGTCAGTATAGCAGTAAGTACAAGGATCTTTTGGCGCGCACCGAAAAACGAAACTAACGCTGCCATATTGTTTTCCAATCCATTTCACAAAATTATTATCAACAGCGCTTTGCTATCGACGTCATTCGTGCGCCAAATGATCCTTGAAGCACTGTATTTGTGTCTGTCTTGTTTCACCCTTCAACTGTCACTTGTTTTGACCCGACTAGGCCGACTATTCTGACAGTCGCCATTTTGAACTCTATTAGTATTGAAACTAAGCTTGACAAGCAATGGTGCCAACATGACGGCAAGGGACAAGTTATAGTGAACGGTCTGTCGTCTCACTCAGGCTCGCCACAAGGGGTTGGGGGCAGCTGGGACAAATTGCCCCAGGCCCCCACTTGAGGGCCCCCTAATTCTTTTTTCCACTTGTCGATTGACTTTTTCGTTTTAATGTGGGGCCCGAGTTCGAAAGATTGTCCCGGAACCCCCATTACCATGTGGCAGGCCTGCACCCTAATTACGAAACGCAAACTCAATTTTAAATTGAAACCAATTGAAAAAGATCGTCAGTCCATTGCTTCATAAGTTCGACAAAAAGAATCTGCTTAATTTTTTTTGTCGAACTTATGAAGCAATGGACTGGCAATCTTTTTCAATTGGTTTCAATTTAAAATTGAGTTTGCGTTTCGTAATTAGGGTGCTGGTCTCAACTATGAAATAACACAAGAAAGAGAAAGAAATGGCAACGCATTTATCTCTTAGTAAAAATGCAGAGGTATTTTTCGATACATAATTTGAAGTCCTGTCGTCACAACCTTTTTTATTACTGTACTTCATGGTGATTAGCACGTATCTATGTATAGTTGTCGCGTTTTAGCGTGGCAATAGCTGTCATTGCCTTTTCCCTAATATCTCTCCATAGGAATCCAAACAATAAACTATGTTTGGTATTTCGTTATCGGAACATGTTGAAGATCTCGATCGATTCACGACGATAACGAACTTTATTTCAGGTTTTAAAATAAAATATGCTAGAAAATGTAGGTGGGGGCAATGACCGTTATTGCGATGCTAAAATGCGGCAACTGTATTTTAACTTATCAAGATTCAGTGCTTTGCTTTGTATTACTACACTACGAAATGTTGCCAGGCAGCACTTTAATAAAGTTGATAAGGATGCCACCATCCCAAATTTTGATTATCAATTAAAACTTTGGACATAATCTTTTACAACTCATTATTAAAATATGAACGAATAATTTAATTATAGTTTAACTGTTGTTTAAATTACATTATTTTATATACATCTTATAAGTATTAAGGCACATATTTTTAGGTGTAATTGATTAAACACGGTTCTGTGATCTAAATACATTATAACATTACACTATGATCTTCAATTTGAAGTCGGTATATAATTTGATGGATTAAAAAAACCGGCCAAGTGCGTGTCAGACCACGCGCAATAAAGGGTTCCGCAGTTGGGATGAATTTATTCCAAAAACAAACTTAACATTGTAGTTGAAAAATATGTTCTGCTATACATCGATACCTATAAGTCACGGTTTTCAACTGCAAATGAAAGTTTGTAATCGCAAAAAAAGCTATTGGGGGTAAAAACTACAAATTAACCATTTTCGGACTTTTTCCTTTACATGTGCTGTGAGACCTTGCTTCCTGCCAAATTGCAAGATCAACGGGAGGTCGGTACTCGGTGGAGGTCAACGGGAAGTACCCGTAGGTTTTGATTTATTTGCGAGATCAAAATATGTCTCATAAATGGCCGTATTTTTTACCTACGTATTTGGTATTAATTTCAACTTGATACCTCCACGCGTTCCTGAGAAAAAGGGTCTTGACAGACTGAGTGACGAACAACGAAGTGATCCTATAAGGGTTCCATTTTTCCTTTTGAGGTACGGAACCCTAAAATCCACAGGACTAGTTAAGCAATTAAGTCACGGATTACCATCTTATTTTGCATTGTAATTCCTCGTAATTTAATGACTAGGTTTAAACTGTATGTATAATAATTAATTGCAGAACGCCAACGATTCAATCAGTATGCCATTCGCAGGGTCCGATCTTTACTATATAAAAACACATAAACTATACGTTTTCATCTTGTTTACCGAAGGAATTCATAAATTAGCTGGCTCGATACACGTACTGTTGACGTCGTGTGCTTAGGAATGGCAAATTATGTCGTCATCATGCCAGGAACAATTACATTGTGATTGCTCTCAGAAATAATAGCATTGTAAGCAATTATAAATGAGTAAAGGTTATAAATTATGAAGGTGTATCAATTATGAGATTGCGTGAAAGATTTCTTTGATATTTAGTTGCGCTTGCATTGTGCTGAGACTCAGTGATAATCTTAAGAAAATTATATGAGATTTTTATAAATTTTCAATATTTAGTAGTTACATTAAATTACACAATTACTACAAAAACTTGCAATTCCAAATGGCTCATTAATTAAATAATAAGATACTCCCTCCTTATTTGATGCGCTAGCTACCCGCGATTCTATAACAAAATAGTATAGCACCATCTTACAATATTAGTCACTATCGAGCTCCGGCTCGGATACACTCTGATATAAATTCGGTCACAGTTTCTACTTCACTATAATTAGACGCGAACATTAACTCTGTATAATAATCGATTAACGTCCGATGAACACATGATCTAAGTCTACATCGAGATTGCACTCGACAATATTCGCTCACAAAGGTTTGATACGACGAGTTTATATGCTGACATTGTCGCTGATGGTGGATATGGGGGCCCGCTTGGCCTGCGACGCCTGCGAAGGGTGCAGGGGGCAGGGGGCCGGCGGGGGCCGCGCCTGCGGCCGCCCCCGCGGGGCCCGGGGCCCGCCGCGCGCCGACTTGTCGAACACTTTGCGGTTCTTAGCGTTGGCCGGCGCGGCCCGCCGTCAGTCTATCACGTGCTTTATCTTCACGTACAGCACGCACGAGAACAGGAACCCGAATATAGGGATGACCGCCATCCCGACCCCGACCGCTGCTAAGATGATGAGGTGGTCCCGTATGTGGTTCGTGAACTGTCGTATGCAGCCCTGGAATTGAAAAAGAAACTGTGTAGTTGTGTTTGATATGATTATAAACAAAATACTGATATTGGGATACGAATAAGAGTCTAAATCCGTAATATCAGTGTGCTAAAATTTGTATATTAGTATAATCTAAAAAAAAAATTACAAAGAAATGACATCGACAAAGCTGTAGGGTACTGCTGCAAAACATTTTAGCAGCTATATCAAAATGATGACTACGATTAGGGACCAATCATGGACCATCCATGATGGAGGGGGCAAATTTCATTGATCACCCCCTTCCAAAAACGAGAACTCCATGACGGGGAGGGCAAACTACTTTGGTCACCCCCTTCCAAAAACAAATTACTCCATGGCGAGTAGGGCAAACTACTTTGGTCATCCCCTTCCCAAAACATAATTATAATATACTTCCTTTAAATTCCGTCAAAATAAAAAGCAAATCTTCATGCGCTTTTTAAGAAAAAACAAAGCTCGGTGAAGGATATCACAAAGAAACCTTTACCAAGTAGTAAAATTGGAGGGGGCCACCCCCCCGTTTGATTTAAGGGGGCATTTGGCCTCTTCTATCCCCCACTTCGTTCCTTCCACTGTGGTGAAGCAAAAATAAGACGTAATGTTTTCATTATTTACCTCAGCGTGTTGAGTATGAATTTGGATGGCTATAAGAGTAGGGGAAAACCAAAGAAACGATGGATGGATGGATGGTGTGTTAAATGGTATGGCTAGAAAGGGGGTGACTACCGAGATGACGACTAATAGAGATGTATGGAAAAAAAAGACATGTGACGACCCCAAATAAATTGGGACAAGGACAAGAGCGTTCGATGAACCGAAAATATCACCTCCTATAGTTTACCAGGCTTCAACAATGATATGATACTCACATGATAATATATGTTGGAGGGATGGTCTCTCGCGCCACATCGGTTGGTGACCGTCTTGCAGCACGAGTCGGGCACGAGAAGCCGCGGGTCGTGCTCGTGCCACGGACTGTGGCGCCAGTCCGAGTACTTCACCGCGCCACAACACTTGAACTGGAGGAGATAAATAACGTTTACAGAGATCAATAAAGGACACATAATAATACAGTTAAACCAAAAAAGGTATGTACTTCGGTAATCTTCCTGGTTCGAATTAAGACCAGCCCCCTAATTACGTAATGCACGATCAATTTTAAATTGAAACCAATTTAAAAAGATTGCTAGTCCATTGCTTCATAAGTTCGACAAAATAAATTGAGCAGATTTTTTTTTCGAACTTATGAAGCAATGGATTAGCAATTTGTTTCAATTTATTTCAATTTAAAATTGATCGTGCATTACGTAATTAGGGTGCAGGCACTCTAAAGACAATTTCTACGCGAACTCCGCCCCCATAAACCCCGGCACTCCGATATGTGCGCGTGCGCTCTTTGGTGTAAGTCTCAATTCTATTTCGTTTTTAAATAAAGTAATAATAATTGATCTATTAGCATTAATATTCTGGAACAGTCACGCTTACAATCAAAATGGAACTGTAGTATATGATTTATTTGATCTTTTTCTTTCCATGCCTTTCCATGACAGTAACTGTTTTGATCAATTAATAATAATAATGCGTCGTGCATAATGGGTGGCCTTGGCGGGACGTACAGCAAGATGGATGGTGAATAAGGCGCATTAAATCTCATCATCGCACGTTCGTATTTCCGAAGATAGATATTGATTCCCGAAGCGCATACTGTTCTTGGAATTACATACAATTATTACATAAATCGAAGGCTTTCAGATACAGACTCAGACCGAGATCTATAAATGTGATAAATAAAGCACGTTTTGGAAAGAGTTATTCTTGTCTCCGTCGCACAACTGTCAAACTGCAAGTGTAAGATAAAGACAGGAACAGGAACGTGCTAAGTGGCGACATCTCGGCCTCAGACTGATGCTTTACTTAATAAGAACAAAAGTATAATGACATTTAAATCATAGCTAGATAATATATGTTTGCTGCATCATTTAAACGTGTTGCCAGTCTTTATCTATTGTGTTAAAAAATACATTGTTGCGCCCAAGACATTTGTTGAGGACCTAACTTGCAATCCTGCAATGCTATTCTGTAAAAAAACAGCCTTGCGGTCAGCGCTGCCGCAGCGGTGAAACTCAGTTTGGTATTCACTAAGCTGCGTAAAGCTACACTAGCGCTCAAGGCTGTGACGGCCGTGAGTTAAAACTACTCAACGGATGATAGGGAGGGCCATGGGAGGGCAATTTTGACAGTTCTTCATACATTTTGGTATTCCCTAAGAAAAAACAGCGACGAAGTCGCCTACAGCCTCGCCCACAGCCTCGCGTCTAACTGTCAAATCTAAAAGCTACAATATTCGTGCGGAGTCTTGACAAAAGTATATATAAACAGTATTTAAATACAAACTTATTTGACAAAAATGGCAGCTCGGTTAATTATAATGCTAAATTTATTAGAAGAAGCTAAGAAAAGTGATGATTTGGAGAAAGCTCGACAGGCGAAACAAATACGAAAGTTTAAAACAATATCCCGTGATACAGAGTTTATCCATATTTACAGGCTTTCTGAGGATTTAATTAATTTATTAGAAATTGATTTAACTCCCTACATGCGTCCGCGAGTTCGTTCCAGCGGTTTAAGCAAGAGGTTAAAGGTTTGTTTACAGTTATGTTTCTTGAGATATGATGGGTAAGTACCTAACCAAACACCAACAAAAACTTATTGAATTCCTGATGTTTCAGATATTATGCACTCTATCATTTTTGGCTAATGGAAGTTACCAAAAAATCATTGGCAAGAATGTAGATACTTATATATCTCAGTCTTCTGCCTCTAGGGCAATCCACGAAGTCGTTGATGCTCTCAATAATAAGAACATCATAAGTAAATACATTCGATTTCCGCAAAACCACAACGATCGACAAGTAATCAAGTCAGGGCAAGTATCAAAAGTACCAACATTTTCTTGATAGTCTTTCAAATTTTGTTAAAGAGCCATTGTTTTGAAGTTTGAATGTTGATTCCTTACTTACAGGTTTTATGAGAAATTCAAAATTCCAGGGGTGCTAGGTTGCGTTGATGGCACCCTGATTTCCATGATACGTCCTAAGGAACATGAGGAACGATATTATTGCCGAAAAGGCTATCATGCCAGGAATGTTTTAATTGTAGGTAAACTGTAGGTTTGTCTGAATTAAAATAATGTAGAATTATAAAGAATCCATTGTAATTATTATACCTACTTATTTCAGATTAATGATGCTGATCTGAACATCTTGCATGTGGATGTGACATTTGGGGGTGCAACACATGATAGTTTTGTTTTTTCAAACACTAGAGTTAAGGAGCATTTGGAAAATTTAAATAATAATGAAGAAAAAGTGTACTTACTTGGTAAGTTATTATTTACAATACAATGATAACTTAAACACAAGTCAAGATTGCACTTAATTCCAGCTTCATTAATTAATTTCAGGTGACTCAGGATATCCTCAAAGGCCATATTTAATGACTCCCTTTAGTAATCCAGAAACTGGAACTCCAGAGAGCTATTACAACAATTTGCACAGCAGTGCACGGAACAGTGTGGAGAGAACTATTGGAATACTGAAAGGGCGGTTCAGATGTTTATTAGTTCACAGGGTATTGCACTATGATCCTATAACGGTGGGAAAAATAGTGATAGCTTGCTGTATTTTACACAACATGTGTAATCGAGCCGGGCTACCAGCTCCTAAGTTAGACCAATCTGACTTAGATGAAGAATCTAGGTTACTTGGAATCCTGACACATCAGGCTCCAACACATGATGATTTAGTGAGTGGGCAGATAAGTAGGCGAGATTTAGTTAATCAACTATGGCGAGCACGTCATATCTAACCAATCAAATTGGTCAACTAAACCAACCCAAAGGTGACGGATTTATTTTATATAATTTTATACTCCCAATAGCACACATCCAATAGTCCCTTCACCTTAATACTTACTATCCACATCTTATCCCTCTCTCTTATTTCTTTTACTCACTTAGCTTTCTCATCTCTCATTCTAGGTTGGCTGGTCAATATGTTGACCCATAAAGCTGCATCCTTGGAGGAAAAACTGAAGGCTATAATTGAAAGAGTTGGAATGTTTTAACTGAACAGACAGCTGTGCTGCTGGGGAGTTTGTTGCACTACTTCTTCTTCCCAGCTAAAGCACTAGGAAGTGGTGAAGGGTGGGCGTTTTGGGGGACTGTCTTATGTAATTTTGTTATTCGAAAATTGTTGTTGATTCTCAGCCTAGTTTAATAAATGACTTAATTTGATTGATTGTTTGTTTGTTTTTAATGGTAAATAAAAAAAGAAAACAATAGGTAGGTATCTATTTAATTTTTATATGCTCTATACTGTAAGCACATTTTAAAATTCAGTAAAAATAAAAAAAGATATAATACGTCCATATAGCATAATAGTCTAATCATTATTCATAATATAATATACTTAAGTACCTATCTATCTTATACACATTAAACGCACACCTTAAATATATGACATAATTGTAATTGTTTATCTAAAGAAGCTAATACTAATACTAACATTTACTAAGAAAAACAGTTCGATTATTACTACAACAACATAAATTTCGATTTATCTATCATAAACTTAATATTTAAACTTAGATTAAAATTTTATAGGTACTAGATCTATGTTTCATTCAAGTCTCACGTCTGATGGATGCAAATAAATCCTGCAGTGCCTGGGTCTGCCTTGCACATAAATCCTGCAGTCCCTGGGTCTGCCTTGACCATGACTCGTTTATCTCTTTAAAAGTCTCCAACATCCTCTGCTGGTTTTCAATAAGGAGTCTTTCATTCTCCAAACGCCTCTCTTCAATGGCGACAAAGCGTTCGGTCAGGCTCGCCATTTGTGACTGTCTTTGAGAAGGTGGTGAGCGCTGGATCAAACGGCGTCGTACCATTCGACGCCTACGAGGTGCTATAAACAGAAAAAATTAAACAACTTACTAAATAACTAGAGGTAAAATAAATATAAAGGCCAATAAGTAAGTATAACAGCATCACATCATTCTCTCTCTGAAGGAATAGATATTACAATGTAGTATACAATCATGTAGATTGAATATGACAAAAACCTACAGAAAATCCCAATAAATTGGCCCAACCTGGGAATCAAAAGTGAGACCACTACTTAACCAAAATATAATAAAGTTTTCCTTACATGAAGAGGCGATTGGGGCATTACTCCTATGAGGCACTGCAGGTGGTGATCTAGTCTCAAACTGTAATACAAAAAAAAGTTTTCTAAATGTCCATTCAAATAGTGTAATACATATTGTAAGACATAAATTTAAAACCTCACCATTTCTTCCGCATTAGGCTGGTTTTCGATATTATCCCTATGCCTAGATGGGCCTGGTTGTACATCCTGCAAATATATTTTATATTGTAATCAGCATCATCAGCCTAATTTAGAATTTAACATCACAATGTTATATTTTATTAGAATTAACTTACGGGTATTGAAGGTGTGGACTGTTCAGTCTGGAGCATGCCTGCAGTAGCATGTTCTACATGCAGTAATTGCACCTGACTCTACAAAATTAAATTTGAAAATTATAACTTCCCAATATACAGTTTTCATATTAAGTAATGTGAGTAATTTAAATCTAGTAAAACCTGAAGTATGCTCTCTGACACTGGTGTATATGCCTCCACTGTCACATCTGGTATACTCTGCAAAAAAAAAAATACTTAAGAATGCATTGGGAAGTAAAATAGGTACATAAGTATTGAATTATATTTCAATAAACATACCAAGACCACATCATCTGATACATCATCAATTGGCATGTTGGGAGTCAAATCAACACTTGGCCCAGGTTCATTTGCAGGCTAAAAATAAAATGTTTGAAAATTAGATTGATATTATATTTCAGGAAATATTTTACTATATATTTCATGCATGCTGTTTTCATAAATAAAATAAAATTAAAACAAGCATAACAAAGAAAAACATAAATACATGAAGGTCAATCTCTAGCTCCCTATCACCAGTAAAAAAGCCCTCGCCACCCATAATAGCGACTATTCGTTCTTCTATTGCAGAGAGGAACCCTTCCTCTAGTTCACCACCACCTGTTCGTTGCCTATCCATCCGTATTTGACTAGCTTTTCTTCTTACCGCTGACTTCTTATCCTTCCAATACTAAAAAAATAAATATCCAATGTCTAAATATCTAGATTTTGCATAATCATAACATAATAAATATGTTTTAAGTTATAATTATAGCCAATGTACGGTCAGTTATATCTGTTACCTGACCCACCTTGCCGTTGCTGACCACTTTGCCGTGGGTCGGGTAACAGCTATAACCCACTTATTATTATGTACTGCATATTTAACTTCGTTCTTATGATACAGTCAAAGTGGCTGGTGTGCTTCGTCAGCTTGTATAGGTATATGCACCTATGCAAGCTGACAAAGCACATCAGTAATGCAATATTATGCTGTTAACAAACCTTTGACCATTGCTTCCAACTTTTAATGCAGCCACTTCCATCACTGTTTAGCTTGGCAGCTACTTCTTGCCATGCTGCTTGTGTGCGGTCTCGGGCATGTGCTGTCCGAGGGTGCCCTGTGGCAAGCCAACGTCTCTCTTCCAAACTTTCTACTAGCATCTCTACTTGCGCACGGGATGGGATCGCACTTCTTGGCATGCTTAAAATACACAATGTTACGTTAAGATAAAAGTACATACTACTATTATAAAACAATAATTAGATAATAACTCGTGGATCATAGAACATTATTTTGTATTCATACTCATGTAATAACAGTGAAAATATCATACTACTCACATCTCAGTAGGTAGGTTTAATTATCCTTTTAGTCACAGAACTATCTCTATGTTCTAAGCACTCACTCAAATAAGTAACTTAGCTTGGCACCTAAAAGTTTTCAAAGTAAAAACAAAAAATTTCAAGTGGTTTTGTTGATAGCGTCGCGTCGTTTCGTTTGTTTTGTTTTTTTTATTCATCGTCGCGCGTTGCTCGAAATAGGCAAAGGAATCGTCATTCAACCTAAAAAGGTAATATTAAATATGCAAACTTAATTAAATTATGCTATTTGTTAAATAGTTTTACACTTTTCCTTAAAATACTTAAATATAGACCTCTAATGTATATTTTAAACCCATAAAACTCTCAGTCGAGATTTATCGATTATAATTTTAAGAATTTGTTTCAAGCCCTTGGTTCGTCTATGAAACAGCGACGGGAGGGCACAGCCTTGAGTTCGTCGACGACCACAACTACGTTAGTGAATACGGTTTGAATCAGAGCTGTACGCTCGGTCGATCTCAAGGCTGTCTCGTCGACGAACTCGTCGCAGCTTACAGCCATGAAATTGTCTTTTAGAGAATAGCACTGCTGGGCGCCTAGCCAAGTATTGATCATATTTATACTATCAACGCGTGACAATATGTGTATACATGACCAAATATAGACAAAATCGTTTATTATAGACTGAGTCACTCAACAAAGAAAATAATTATGAGTTTACTATATGGACTAATTAGTTTAATTATATAAATAAAGTTGCCTTTTACCACACAGGGTCAAGTTAAGTATATCTATCGTCGGGTTATTCTTGTAATAATGTAGTACGGGTACTTTTTAAGCCTAACGCAGTTCAGAAAATTTATTTTAGTAAGTGTGAACAAAAGGTTAGCACTTTCAGAACCATGTTACCAATAAAATATCTTAGAAAATGAAACACCATCAAGCAGTGTTACTGTGTTGCGGTTTGTTGGGCATGGGTGCAAGTCTAATTCCAAGCCCATGAGACAGTTTTAGCTTTGTCTCTTGGATGTCACCGCGCTTGTGACCAGTTACTCTCAAGCCCAGGTTAATGATGTTTTTTCGCGTATTGGATTTTCGACGCTCTGCTTAACGCCGAGAGTTGAATATGCAACAGTGTGTTTTCTTTATGCGCTGGTATACGCGCTGGGCGCGCTCTCTTGGATTCTCAATGCTCGGCTCAAGACCGAGAGTTGAATATCCAGTGTACGAAAAAAAATCGCCACGATAAAAACACGTCCGTGCGTACCTGGGTTTAATTGCCTGAGGGCCTAGTGCGAGTTTCATTTAACCTTCTCGATCATACGCATCGAGCGCGTTCGGCGTTCCGATTGGCCCTTCACTAGTGAAGGCCGGCCGGCTGCCAATCGGAGCGCCAAACGCGGTCGTTGCGTTTGATCGAGATGGTAAAATGAAACTCGCACTAAGCCCTCTCAAAACCTACATACAGTACTACTATTTAAGTGATGCGCCTCGATTTTTCGTGGTTAATTATAATGTCGCCCATTATTTGATTTGTAGTGTTTTTTACTAGCTGCTGCCAGCAGCTTCGCCCGCGTGGACTCTTTTCTATACTATAACTAGCTGCCCGTCCCGGCTTCGCACGGGTAGCACTAAGTACTTATCTACGGCTACCTACCCTACCTACCCTATAAACCTTCCCTGGACTACGACAAACATTTCAACACCAAAATCAGCCAAATCGGCCCAGCCGTTCTCGAGTTATAAAATTACAAAGAAAAATGGCATTGATTTTTATATATAGATAATAATGTATGTATTATACATATAAACATTCCTCTTGAATCACTATATCTATTAAAAATTCAGCTGTTCCCAACATTTTTACTAGTTTATGCGAACATAAGTGTATGGGGCAGCAGTTTTTATTTCTCGCGATTTTAGCTTTGGTCACATCGTAAAAGTTGTTCATAATGATGAGTATTACCCCTTAAGGGGTTGTTGGTGTTTTACCAATAACCCTGTATACAAAGATTTCTCTCGTGTACAATAAAGTATATAAAAATAGATAAATAAATGTCTGCTATTCGTACCAACCTCAGTCTGCATTCGATCCACAGCGTTAGTGACAGTGGTGTCGAGCGCGTAGTTAGACAGGAACGTGTTGTTGAGCTCAGCTCTAAGCTCGTCCTCCACGGCCACTTCGTAGTAGTACGCCAGCCCGCCGGCTCCCACCTCCAGGATGAACGTTATCAGCAGGAAGTATGTGTACTGGAAATTGAAAAATATTGCGAAATAATAAAAATTGTTTTAATTGTACGTATTTAGATAAGCTTGTGGCTGGTACGTTAGGAAAATCCTACAATATTAACCACTACTTGGTACTAACTCCACAAACTATAAACATCGATTACGTATTTTCCTTGTATTTAATGATATACATGGGTAAGTCCGTATTGGTGATTAGATCAAAATGACACATGATGACATAATTATGGGATTTTCAGAGTTACTAGAGCTACACATGACTTGTGCGAGCCAACTTTCAGGACCAATCTGATATGTTTGCTGTTTCTCCTAAAGGCCATTTTTTCAAAAATAATCCAGTATAGTTATCAAATACACTCGAGAGCAATGAATCCGGGTCACTTAAAGAATGTTAAAAATCTCGGAAACTAAAAATGATAGGTTAATGCAATAAATTGTATTTAATAGACAATGTAATACTCCTTAAATGAAAGTAAAAAAAATATGAGTCACCATACATTTTATTAACACAAAATTACATAAAGAAAAAACTGCTGATCTCTCCTTAAAACAAAAATAGGAAACATGAAATTTTTGAACTTTATTTTACGATTTTCTTGAATTTTAATACTTCGTATTGCCTCCTCGTGCTTCCATTACTGCGTTTACGCGGTTTGGCATGCTGTACACCAAGTTCCTTATACGATTTTGGGGAATATTCTCCCATTCCTCTGTGAGAGCAATTTTGAGCTCACGAAGCGTGATTGGGGGAGGGTTTCGTTGTTTTACGCATCTGCCTAGCTCGTCCCAAGCATGCTCGATCGGGTTGATATCCGGGCTGCGCGCTGGCCACTCCATACGAGTAATGTTCATCTCTTGAAGGTAGTCATTCACAATCCTACCTGTATGAGGTCGGGCATTGTCATGCATAAATATAGCATCCTCACCTAAATTGACCATAAATGGACCAACGTGATCATTGAGGATTTCTTCCACATATCTTACGCTAGTTAAAGAGCCGTTTTCTATGATCACCAGCTCTGTGCGACTTTCAGAAGAAATTCCGGCCCACACAAGTACAGACCCACCACCGTAGGCTACTTTTCTTCGATGCATGCTTGCTTGAATCTTTCCCCTGGTCTTCGATACACTCTGTGTCTTCCATCGTGCTTGTAGAGCATAAATTTTGATTCGTCGGAGAACATAACTTTTGACCAATCTTCAATACTCCAATTTACGTGGCTCTGGGCATATCTTAGTCTTGAAATACGATGCCCACGCTCCAGTTTAGGGCCGTTTGCAGGTCTAAGGGGTTTTAAGTTAGATTCAGCAAGCCGACGTCTTACTGTCCATGCACTTGGGTTACTTCCTCCGAGGCGTCGAAACTGATTTGTGAGTTCAGTTCCTGTGAGTGGTACACCTGGTTCTGCCCGTTCCTGGTCTGCGTAGGTTAGAACCAGTTTCTTCGTAACGTCGGAGAACTCTTTGTACTGTTGACAGCGACACACCGACAGTCCTGGCTGTATCGCGCTGACTCCGGCCGGTTTCCAGCATTGTAAGTATTCTGGTGCATTCTTCAGGCGTAAGCGACATAATTTCAGCTTGAATAATGAATATAGAGCACTATCAACATGGTTTATGTACCCACATAAATGACAGATTACAAACAAAAGCAAAACCAAATGCTGTAATTTCGTAGTTCCATCTTCGAAAGTGGCCCTTTTTCAAATTTGATTTTTTTATGATATAACTTTACAATAACTAAGAAGTTTTAATACCTTCATTTAAGGAGTATTACATTGTCTATTAAATACAATTTATTGCATTAACCTAGCATTTTTAGTTTCCGAGATTTTTAGGATTCTTTAAGTGACCCGGATTAATTGCTCTCGAGTGTATTCTAATTATTTCATAAGGGTCTGGCCCTTAAAAGAGGCTAATGCCCGTTTTCACCTGCACTAAGTGACACTTAAATAAATCCCTAAATAAAAGTGCCTTGTTGGATTTTCAACGCTAGGCTGAGCACTTAAAGTTGAAAATCTTTGCTAGGCTGAGCACTTAAAGTTGAAAAGTTGAAAAGGTGAAAACGTGCATTAGACTTTCTGATACTTGTCTATGATAACTCAAACTCGAAGAATTTATTTCAATTAAACCATTTGCAGGCACTTTTGAGTTATCAAAGGCGTCGGTCAGTAAGCAAGATGAAGATAGTTGCCCATTCCAAAGCGTAGTAGAGGTTCCTATGGAGAAGAACAGGCAAGCAACTCCATGGACACTCTTAAATCAAAATATTGAGATTAATACTCACACATAACAAGCTGGTTCGGTTCTCAGTCTTGAGCCCGCAGCAGCCAAGTGCGCAAACGGGGAGTCCCATAGCCCCGGCTATTATCAGCAGGTACGCGATAGCCGGGTAGGTTGGCGTCGGTAGCAGCGACACGTACCGATGTCGATACGTCACAGTCCATGCCCCCACCCCTAGTACGCCGGCGCCTGCGAACTGAGTCACACAAACTTGTTTATCTAGTGATATGACTGATAACTGTTATCAAATAATTTTGTTAGTTTTCAGTTTTGTTTACTTTGTTCGTGTAATTATGACTGAGTCACACCTTGTTGAGAGTTCGAAGTTGATATATTTAAATTAATGGGTATTTTTTCTTTTGTGTACTTTTTTTTCTGATCTCGTACATGAACTTCATGAGCAACTTCTGTTACAGTACAGGGTATATTTATACTTAAAAGAGGGCCTGATCTACATTATTGTGCTGCCTCCCGGAGTACTGAATCGAGCCTGCATGCATTAGTTAGCTACAACATCAAAATAGTCTTAAATCAAAGAAAAAGTTTTGATGCATACTTGAAACCGACGTACTGGCTATCATCTTGGTGTTGTGGCCTCATTGTTCCAAATTTAAATTCACAACCATTTAAAAAACAAAACAAGCATGATTTTTACCCCGTTGTCTATGCCAGGGCATGGCTGATTGCACAGCATGTATTTGACGCTCAAGGTATCGTCACTAGTAAAGGCTATTTTTAGTGCACCCCTTTTATCCAGTACAGTAGATAGCCTAACGCGTATTTTTCCATGCATGGTGTTAACGTAAAACCCAATCTACGTCAAATATTCATTTATAAAGGTATAGGTACCTAAACCTAAAGGTTAAGTGGGTTATGGAAAGTAGATTTAGGTAAGTAAAATGCCTAAAATGGACAATTGGTAAGTTTGGTAACTCATAACACCCCAATGGCGTCTTTTTATTTTTCAAGTACATAACTAAATCATAATTCGGGGGGGGGGGGGGGTCTCACAGTTAAAAACTTCTTATTGATAGTAAAAAATTTGACTTCACTGCAAAAAAACTTATGTGAAATGAATAAGTATACTTGAATAAATGAAATTATAAAATAAATGGGAGTCTACTCGTATTAGCAAATCGGTTGATGATATTTAGTTAAGAGCTAAACCTGTCAGCCTCTCTTCTCTGACATGTTTGCTCTCAACCAAGTTTTGACACGCCTTAACGTAGAAAATGATTTCTCTGACGTCGCAGTGCTTGTAGGAAGGGTTGCCAGAATTTTCAGTAAAGCAGTCTTTATACCTATATTAGGGTAGAGATCGTCGTCGCAAACTTGGATTGTAGAAACCGCACAACTTTTGAGTCAATATTTTCTTATTTCATTGAGGATTGTCAATTTAACGTGTACGATTTGGGGGGGGGGGTCATGACCCCTAGGACCCCCCCCCCCCCCTCAGACCGCGCCTGGCTCGGTAGCGATATTAGTCCGCCGGGCCGGCAGTCTCGACATAGATAGTGATCGCTATACGACCGAATTCGGACGCCAAGTCCTAATGGCGTCCCTAGACGGTGAAAATTGCGTGACAAGCACGAAAAAAATCACGTGCTTGTCAAGCGCGTCGCACGCGTCTAGGGACGCCGTTTCATTTACCCGTCTTTAATATTTTGATTACATTAATTAAAATACCAACATAATTTACGGAAATACCTTCCTCTCATTGATAACAATTCGTTATCAATGAGAGGAAGGTATTGCCCAAATATTTTCTACAATTCCTTCCTGTTACAAAAAACTCGAGTTTATTTTATTCATTATCATAACGAGCTGTTACAGGAAGTGTTTTGTACTGAAATAGTTCAATATTATCTAATAATAAACATGTTTTGTACGCTACATAATAGGTTCGTCATTGACCTTGAGAAGATTATGACGTAGATGACCTAACGACGTAATCTTCCAGGAGACATTTTAAGCCCACAAGTCACCGAATCCCCGGTTAATCCGTTTAAGTAACTACCTGGTTCTTTAATTCCCTATTGTATCTATAGCAATATCATACGTTCAATGAATATCATTATCACTTAATTATTATTTATTTAAACTTCTCGCACACATTGAGGTACAAAGGCGGACTTAATGCCTTAGGCATTCTCTACCAGTCAACCAAGGGTGGTGAAGAGATAAGATGGCAGGTGCTCTGAATAAGAGGAGAAACCGTAAAAAAAATATTAAAAAGATATCTAAATGCATTATAAATAAAATAGGCACACAAGTACATATATAGGTTATAAGCTTAAAATACACATACATACATATTAACTATAATATATACCTACATTATAATATATACATATATAGGATACAAGTAAAAAAAAAGAGGTAATTGAGATGACTCTACGCTATTTGTTTTGAAAATAACTCTGCAATTTCCGCTTAAATGCATACCGACTGGTGGCCGTTCTGATATCAAGAGGAAGCGCATTCCATAGAAGAATGGACTGAATATGAAAGGAAGAATGAACAAAGTCAGAAGTACCACTACCACCAGTATCACTTCACCCGAAAGACGTCCACCCTTTGCCCTATACTACTCCACTTGGGGGAGCAGGACATAGGTCTCCCTCCCAGATAAGCGTCGACCAATGAATATACCTACTCATACAGATAATTACAGATTTATACGATACTAGCTGCCCGTCCCGGCTTCGCACGAGTAAGCACTTATTCACGGGCGCCTACCTACCCTAACTACCTACCTACCTACATACATACATACCTACCTACCCTACCTACATACATACATACCTACCTACCTACCCTACCTACCCTACCCTACCCTACCTACTTACCTACCTACCCTACCTACCCACCCTACCTACCCTACCTACCCTACCTACCCTACCTACCCTACCTACCCTACCTACCCTACCTACCCTACCTACTTACCTACATACATACATACAAACCTACCTACATACTTTACCAACATACATACCTACCTACCTACCTACCCTACCTTCAACTACCTATCATAAGAACCATCTCCATACTATAACAAACACAACAAAAAAAATATAAGCCAAATCGGTCAAGCCGTTTTCATGTTATGTCGTGACAACGGAAAACGGGTTTCATTTTTATATATATAGATAGATAAGGCTCGTGCCGACTGGCGCGACGCCGCCGCCGCCGGTAATTATTCTACCGTGAGGTTTTCTTAGAAATTGTTTTGAGTCACGTCGCGCCTGTTTGCGTGATACTTTATTTTGTGTCCATTTAATTTAATTTTGTTTTATCTCATGATTTATATTAATGAATGTTTGGCAATGGGTGTTATTTACCTGAAATAAATGAATTTATTGTTATTACAGAAATAAGCGACCAAAAGGAGCAAAAAAAATATTGACTTAGGCAGGTTCCTACCTATATTATCTACTTATCAATACTGCGTTTAAGAATAGCATTCAAGAAACATGATATCGGTAACGACCGATAAGTACTAATTGCCCGTATCATACTCATTCTTTACAGTGGAACGACGCGGCAATATCAGCAGTAGGTTGAACAACAGAGCGTCGGGGCACGATTATATGCACCATGAGTGTGACCATATGGCGAAACGAAAGACATGCGTAATGAAAATGAAAGTAGAGCAGTCTTGCGTATTTCTTGCGGTCTTTCTTGAAGATTCGCTTTTTTTTTGTAGGTACGTGACAAACACATTAGTACTACAAATTCAAAGTGCAGTTTCAAAGTGTGTATAGTATCAATATCAAAAGCCGAAGTAGTATCATAAGTTTATAAAGTCTATGCTCACGGCTTTTTTATACGTGTGTACCATGCAACACACGTCGACGGCGCGTAAAAAACCCAACCACCATGTGCATAGGCCCTAAAAACCTATGACAATACTACGATTTTTAAACATAGACAACTATGACAAATACTCTATACTAAAATATTGAGAAGAGGAAGGATTTTGCCCAGCAGTGTGATATGCAGATGCAGGCTCACAGTAATGCACTTAATAAAATATCATAAATCTCGAATGGGAAGCTAATTTCTACCTAACTCTTCAGAAAAACGGGTGTGATGTTCTCTTATGTTATGTTATGTATGAGAGCTAAAAGTTTTCGAAGGGTATAAAGAAGAAATTGGTGTTTAGTAAAAAAGTTAACTCACCAGAAACACCACGTTGAAGATATGTAGGACGCATTTCAAGAAGTTGACGCTACAGCAGTCCGCATCTCTTGACTTGCGCGGCTTCACTTTCTTCTTTTTGGCCAGCAGAGCACTCGCATCTTTTTTCTTTTCTTCAGCCATCGTCAATAAGCCTCAGTCACTGGTTATTCTTCTTCACCTGATTTCGCTTATTTTCATATTCGTTTTCAATTCTGAAAATATAAAGAATCTTATGTTACTTCAAGAAAATAAAATTAAGTATCTTCAGAAGACAACTTTGAAATACTTACAGATTTGATTCGAGATTTTTATCGATATCTACTCATCGAGGAAATAAATTCAAAAACATGAAAACGAATTACATTGTTTATTTAATTAAATTCCTAAAATAGCTTATAAAAGTGGAATATAGTACAACACTTATAATTCTAAATAATTATACAACAAAACGTCTCAAAATAATTGATCCACAGTTAGTACATTTAATAAAATAAAAAAATCTATGTATACATAATAAAAACATTGTATTATGAAGACCTTGTAAGAGTGCGAAAAATATATACAGAAAATTTGAGTTTGTAAAAGTTAAGCAATAATGATCATCATTATTACAGTTCATTCAGTCCATAATTTATTTCATCACATTGTAAATTCATTCTATGCAACCTTATTTCAATACTGCCTTATTATAATCCTTGGGATTACATGAATACATATTTGATTATCATAAATAAATAGCTTTATTATTATTATAATTTAAATTAGACAAGTAGAAAGTAAAGTAGGGGAACCACACTGTCTGGTGACAACTACGGAAAATATTATTACAGCTTTTAATTCTGTTTATTTTAGTCACTTGGCCCAATGGCAAAGGCTTAGTATTTTACCAGTTCTATTTCTGCCTGATACCGACACGATGTGTCGCCAGGTACGGTGTGGCCACTCCCTAATAAAATAATGTATAAATACATTTTAGGTGATTACTCAAGTTTTTGTTTGATTATTATATTTATTAGTACTTTTTTTTATCAGGACTGATAAATAAATGCGCCTAAATCCTTACTCATTATTTATGTCGATGTAGCTTGCTTATGTTCTGGACAACTTGGTAATTATTATTATCAATGCGAAGTAATTATCACAACCCTGCCCATTGTCAAATTGTATAAAGCATACCCTGGCACTATGTAATGTAACACTAAATTTATAAAACAATGAAGGGTTCTGTGATGGATCTAGTTATAATCTATTAGTTAATTATCAAATTATTGGCGCAATATTTTTTTATTCGTCATAATATTTGAGAGTAGTTTCTAGCTTCTCCACTACTTTTTTGTAAAATGTTACTTGCTGCCTCAAGAATTTTTGCATTGTTGCATTCAGGTCTTTTGTCCTCTCGGCTTTGAAGTGATTAATTTCGGCAAGAAGTGCATAAGATATAACGTCAGTTCTCCGCAGTACTTCATTTAGTTGTGCTATTTCCATCTTATTTTCAGCTGTTAGTCTCTCACATTCCCGTTTCTTCTGCACTGCACTCTTGTGGGTACCTAGTACATCAGGGAAGCCTCCAACAACTCCCTTATATAAATGGAATTTATCACCTAGAGGCTCCCAATCATAAGTTGGTTGGTCGCCATACATTCTTCCTATGTCAATATATGCGCTGCCAGTCATTTTGACTGCTGTTGTTAGCTTTGATGTGGATGCTAGTGATCCTTCATCTAAACTTAGTGAAGCAGCAAGGCTACAGAATGATTCACCAACTTTCTGACAGTCAGCTCTGTACGCGGTCTGGAGTTTCTTGGTGTGTGCAACACACATGCTAGAGACAGACTTGACAGAAGTGTCCATGCTGTTGATGAACATATGGCATTGATCAGTTATGTGGTCCACTTGAGACTGTAATAAAGCTTTTTCAGGTACTACTATTGATATGCAATAATTAAGACCTAATAAGGCATCTCTTTCAGCTTGCCGTTTACCAGCTTTCCACCTTTTCTCATCAGTACAAGTGAGGAAATGTTGCCACACTTCACTTTTGGATAGTACTGGGTGTCTGCACATCCAGTCTACAAATTCTTGAAGCTGTACTCTTCTGCGCTCTATTAGTTGTTCATCATACCTGCCAGAGATTTGTTTATCTGGCAATGGTGGGATTGGAATGAGTGTAAATTTTTCTTGTAATCTTTCATGCAGCCAATCGAAATGCTTGTATCTTCTAGAAACCTGAATATTGTTGAAAGAAGGTGTTAACTGATAAGCGATGAAACTTTTGATACCTTTGAACTTGGATTCTTTCTTTGGAGAGGCCACAGTGACGTTATATGGCTGTGTTATTGGCCACCATTCATATCTGTCTTCTTCTTGAACTATGTAAACTTTTTCAGAATCTGCTACTTCTACATTTAATGTGGCAAGTAAGTAACTCTCACCACTCACTTTAGATGACGGTGCAAACTTACTCTTTCTGACAGTTCCCACTGATGACCCATAGTTAGAAGCTGTGTCTTCATTCTGATGGTTAAAGTCACTAATAGGCATCCCTGGTAAGGGGGTCAGCTGCTGATTATATTGAGGTTTACTTTGTTGTGGGACTGGTCCTATTTCAGAGTAAGTGTCATCATCCCAATCGTCATCCCAGCCCTCTTCATGTGAAGCTCCTCTTTGAAAGTTACTGTCACCGGCACTAAACTGTTGGTCACCCCAGTCATCATTTGCTTGGTCATACCGGGGTGCTGCAGGTGCTACTTTAGTCTGAACTGATTCTTCAGGTGCTAGTTTACGAACATAAGCAGCCGGAAATAAACCAGTCTCTCCACTGGCCTTCTTTCCTTCCCACCAGCCTTCACCAATTTCTGTATTAATTAATGTTAATACTTCTCCGCAGGCTATTGACATCTCTGTGGTATTGGGCTCCCCCGAGAAGTCGTACAGAGCTTGTACTTGGGTCGTCATTTTGGGACCCCTCACCTAAAACAATTTCAAAGATTATTAAATTAAGCCAACTCGGGTTATAAGGACGGATTGAAACATAAAGTACTGACAACACACTATCTTATCATTGTTATCTACAAAAGTAGGGAGTATGCACATATTATGTGATAATATCTATGTTCACGCGAATACTGTTCTCATTATTATTAATACTGGCTTGTACGATTTAGGGCGTCGTACACTGCAAGGCGCTGACACATATTCGTAATAGCCCCTAATTAAGCATAGTTGAAACCTAATTGTCCAATGTGCGAGGGGTATACATGTGGCATGGCAGATTTTAAAGAAAACTGGACTAATAGTATTCTAAATCACTTTCTATTGTGTTAAAATACAATAACATTACAATGGAACATAGCAATGGAAATACAAAATTCAACGTAGGAATACCTGTTTTCGTTACACAGACTAAAGTTATAAGACATTGTAATGTGCTGGTTTCAGCACCGCAAAGTATTGAGTGCTATTTCTTAGAGAATAACATTGTAGGAAATTATGGTAAGAGTGTATTATATTGTAAAATCTTTTGGTTTTGTGATGGAAATCAAACCAATGACGTCAATTTGTAGAGCATGTTTCGAGTATTATTCACTGAGAATATTGACTTATTCATAGAGAAACTTATACAAATAACACAATTACATTAACAAACAATCTGTTATTACATTAAACAAAGACTTCTACTTACTTGTATCACTTTAAAATAATTATTTCAAGGCGGATATACCGATTGAACAGTCATCTGTTTGACAGATCACAAAGAATTTGTTTTTCGTTACACCTTGTTCTCGTTTACGTGGCAATTTTACTAGAATATTGTAACCGATCATTGGTTCTTTTAAAGCATGTAGAATTAAGGCCAATAGCGTGTTAGCTATAAGTTTTATCTGCGGTACAATCCGGTACATTGTTCTACCAACCAATGGCAAAACAGGTTTCCAGAGAGAAAGAACTTGTGTCGTTGTTTCATAAAGTTGCTCATAGTTGCGATGAGATGGCGCTGTTTAAAGTTTACGACATGGAGAACTTTATCTTTTTATTAGGGTTAGCTAGCTTTTTTAGGCTTTTCGGCTTATGGAACTGTATCTGTACGGGACTGCTGGTAGGTTCAATATTAGATAGGTACAACGACAACAACCACAAGCACGTTATATTTTCCTACATATAGGGAGTACCTACCTACCTACTTCAGACAACCATGATCTAGGGTGGTTGCGCCGGTTAGCGACCGATTAGTTGAGTTGCTAACTTTAGACGAATCAAAATATACGCCATTTACAAGCAGAATAGTTGGCGACCATGTAAATAGGTCCTAAATATAGTCTAGTTGTGATACAACATATAAAATATCGCGCTTCCATTCATAAATTATGAAATATTATGGGAAAAGTGCAAAAATAGCCGAAATGCTAGATAACGACCACTTTATTCAGTTGACGACCACTAGTATGCTAGATTACGACCACTATTAAAAAACATAAAAATAAAGTAATAAAACAACTTTTATGGAAAAAAAACATTTTTTATTATTCACTTTAAATCAAACATAATTAAATATAAAATAACCATCAACACAAATAGTATTTAATCATCTGATTTAACGTTTTTATTAAATTAATAAAATAAATCTTTTTCGTTTCCCGTAACCTGGTTCAAATTTAGATTTGGGAAAAAACTACTTTTACTTATACTAAATCAAATAATCACATGTGATCGATATTTTAGTTTGCAGCTATCGTTCTATTCGTACTAAATCTTGGTGGTCGCAAACTACTACATTGTAATTTTCGAACTGCATCACTTAGCGACCACCATATTTGTAGATGAATTAAACAAGTTAAATCAAGAAAACATGTGGTCGTTTACTGAAGAATTGCATGTTTAGGCTTTTACAACACCAAACCCTAAATTGTGTTTCCATAAATAAAACTTTGAGAACATAATAAGCAAAACAAAATAAAACTATGCGAGTCAGAATACGACCACCTGGTCGCTTTCTAACGCATTATTAAAATATGCGTTTCAGTAAGCGACCATTGGGTTTTAGTTTAATAAAAGGTAAAAAATTACTTAAATGCAATTAAACAATTGAAATCACTACATAATTGAAGTACCCATGCTTCTAATTTGAGTAAAAAACTTAAAATAAGTTACAAAACTTACCTTCGAACGCCGCGCGCCCCGCAAATTTTTTGCTCTAGGGCAGCACTTCCACACACCACTGAGTCAACGCATGAATTGAATGTCGTTTTTCTTTGCTTTGGGTCAAGTGGTTGGTATAAAATTTAGTAAATTCTTATTACGTAACTATTCAAATAATATTTAAAGCATTCTATTTATTTTTATTTTCTAAAGAAAGGTTATTATCTTTAATTAAAGAAACCTAGTGAGCCAAGTGGTCGCTTACCAGAAGTGGTCGAGAAACCGGCGCAATGACCCTACCTACTTGAAGGTTGGATAAAAGCGAGGAAACCGGCGACGTGTTCTAAAACCTAAAATTCGAAGACATGTTAAAAGGAGTACCTACTTAGTGTCCTTCTGTGGATGTGGACAGACTGAACTGTGTGTGACATTCACGAACCTATACCTACTTACTCCCGTGTACTTATTTGTTGCTATTAGATTAGGTTAGGTTCATAGACATTTAAAAATAAGTAGGTACCTTAGTATCATAAATCTCTTTGCTTTTTGGAAATGGAATGCTTTTGGGTACCTACACTCTGAGGTACCTACCTATTTTGCTTAGGTACATATTTTGTTTCAGTTTTGGCTTCCTTAGCTACCTACAATAATACAAGGCAACTTTTAACTTGATTTTAACCATGATTGAAAACAAGGTAAATAAGGCATTCCGAGAGTGACACTTGCGTACGTCACTATCCAGTTGCCACTTTATTGTGCAACAAAACACGAATTAAGGAAAGATCTGTCGCCATTCTGTTAAAAAATATGTACAAAGCATTTAAACTGTCGTTTCGTTTGTTTAATCAAACGAAATAAATCAATTTAAACATATGCCAACGTCATTGTTAATTAATTAAAACCTCATTGTTTTATCGGAATTCGCACAGGTAATAAAGGTGGTTGGGGAGTTATTACTATTGGTAACACAGATCTATGTGATGACGTAGGTAAGTGTCACCCACGTGACCACTGTGTCTCGGAACGCCATACCTTGTTTTCTTACACGATTTTATTTTATGACAAAAAAAATGGTAAATTTTGTAATTTCGGTATTTTATTGTAATAAATGAATTATTATGTTTGATTCGGCCAAACCTTGCTACGCTAGGAACTCACGGAGCGATTTTCACCCGCGCCCGCCGCGGTTGCGGGCCCGCAGCTTCTGTAGGATGTAGATTTATATGCAAAAAGTAAGAGCACATTTCACGACGCGTTTTACACCCGCAGCGCGCGCGGTTGTTTGCGGGTCCCGCGGCACCGGCGGGCAACTTGTAGAATCAAAACTAAGAACTCACGGAGCGGTTTGCACCCGCGCCCGCCGCGGTTGCGGGCCCGCAGCTTCTGTAGGATGTAGATTTATATGCAAAAAGTAAAAGCACATTTCACGACGCGTTTTTCACCCGCGGCGGGCGCGGTTGTTTGCGGGTCCCGCAGCACCGACGGGCAACTTGTAGAATCGTGCGGGCGGTGGTCACCCTCCTCCTCTGGCGGGCGACCGCAGTAGCTGGCGGGGCGGGGGGTACAGAAATCCGACGCCATTTTTGCACCCGTCTTGTGATTATCGCCCGCCAAGTTTGCGGGTCTCTCAACCGCGACGGCTGCGGGCAGGCTAAGAACTCACGGAGCGATTTTCACCCGCGCCCGCCGCGGTGGCGGCACCGCAAATACTCGTACGAACACGTAATACATGGAAATTTAGATATTAATTTTCACGACGCGGTTTATGACCGCGGCGGGCGCGGTTGAAAATTAACCTTAGCCTGCCCGCGAAAATCAGCGGTCTCGTGAGTTTTGAAATAAAACCGCAGATCCACGACCGCGGCGAGCGCGGGTGAAAACCGCGCCGTGAGTTCTTAGCCTTACAGAAAAAGGTAGGTACCTAAGTCGGGAGAACGGTCAGGCTTTGAAAAAGTTAAAGCGTTCCAAGTTTGACCATGAAGTCAGCGAATTTGCTTTTCCAAGTCAATGAGCAAAGGGTTAAAATAAAAACAGTAGATACCTACCTATTGTAATACTGTTACCTACCTACGTAAAAAAATATTAAACCTTTGTTTACAGGAACAAAATACAAAGGTTCCGGTCTTACCTAAGAATTATAAAAACATTTTTTATAGGAGGAACGCAATTTATAAAAATACTTATGTACATAACTTAGTACCTACCTACCTAAGAGGGATTGTGGGCTCGCGGCTAAGTAATAACAGCGCAAATACGTTTGCCGAAGTCGGTCCGTGGTTGGGTGGCAGAAGCCCGAGAGTCTGACAACCAGTCTTACCACGAGGTATCGTCGTGTTACCGAGTAACAACTGGATTGTGGAGGTCAGACTGGATGTCAGTTAATGTAGGTAATTCGGTAAGTTATGGTATTCAGCTGCATCCGGTTTGACTGGAAGCCAACCCCAACACAGTTCGCATAGTAGGTACATGTGTGAGCACTGTGACCATCACCTTCTCAAAAACTACCATTTACTGGATAAGTCTTGAGCCCTGGCGGCTGAGAGTAAGTAAGTATGTCATGCTCAATCAAATGTGTCGTTGGTGGTGGCGTGTGTGTTGGATCTGGATTAAGTTCCCTTCAAAATGGTTCGAGCTGAATGGTGCCGATCCATGCGCCATGTTCGTGAAGGCGCCGTCAGTAGGGAGGGACTGCTATCTAATTACGAAACACATTTTCTCAATGCGATTTAGTGGAATTGGTATGAATTTGTTTGCATTTGGTTGAATTTTACGACTTTCGAATTATGTAACTTCAAAATCTGTCAAACAAACTGCACTCTGCTTCAGACGCTAAAGAGTGAACGATATGCCTCTAAAAAGGCTATTATTCAAATTACGAAACTCTTTTGACAGTTGTAAATTTGTTTATACTGCTTTCAAATCATCGAGCCATCTGTTTCAATTTGCTTCGTCAAACCGAAGGCAGTATACTCGTCGCAATCGATTTTGTTTGGAATATTTTTGGGATTTACTCGTATAATCTCCTTAATTATTACGAAATTATGTAAGTGAACATCGTCTTGATGAATTGGGAATGTGTTTTTGTGTAAAACCTCCGTAATAAATCAATAATAGTGATATGTTAAATATCGAAGCAGCGAGGTCGATTTTCTATAATAATTGTGAAAGTTCTTCTGTTACAAGTGCAACCTAAACTAAAGATATATAATATTATTATGATATTTCAGAAACGAGGTATTTTGGTGGAATTCATCGTACCGTATCAAATTTATCACGAGCCACAAGCAATCGAGCTTGTACTTCATTGGAAAAGCCAATGTTATAGAGGAAGATCACAAACAAACATAGTTTGAAGCATTTTATGTCAATGGATTATGTAAGGACACAATGAACATACCCATCACACCACCATACATAGATCTATTTCCACATCATTGTCTGTTTAAGGTACCTACTATCAATATTATTTTCTTTCTTAGTGTTAAACATTGAATGTGTGTTTAGCACAGCAAGAACGTTACACACTAACATACTGTTTATTGGTGAATGTGAAATGCACCTGCAAATGTATAGGTAGTAAGTTTACATTTGAGTTTGTGGACGGATGTTTAAGTTTACATTCTGTTCTATAAAGTAGATAGATTGTGCATCAAAGTGTTTAGGCCTATTAGACTTTGTGGACGGATGTAATAGATCATGGAATATATGAGGATTTACTTAAATTATTATTTTTATATTTCAGGTGTCGGGCACTTACAGCAAGAATTTGCAAGCAGTACATACATAATCCATGATGACTTCCACAGGAAGAAATTATATCCCAAATTCCACTAATTCTTACAAAATATTTGTTCGAATTTCTTTTTGCCCCATGTCCAAATATTTCATAATAAAAGTGAATAAATGCTACTGTGAGTTATGTATTGATATAATAAAACAGCTGTTTTGTTTACCATAATTTATTTCTCTCTATTTACTGAAACCTAATGAATGACAGTTAATTTAGGTAAATACCTCTAAATAGTATCATTATAATAATCAATTGTCTGTATTTATAAAAAACAGTATTCAATTATTACATAACAAGTTATTTTTATTTATTTTGTAACTCTAATCTCTATAGTTCATAATTAAAACACTTTATTAAATTTTACACATCTATTAAATAAATAGGAACACACATTTTTATTGTAGTCGTACAAGACTGAACAGTTTTCTAAAGAAAATGTTTTTCTTTCATGAACAATCTTCAGTTTCTAGACATCATTCATGCGTCCCAGGAACTGTAAAGTTTTAAAACAAAAACATATTATTTTCTGCTCTGTACTTAAATATTATGTGGCAAAGTAAAGTAGACATATAGGCCTTCATTAGGCTCATGGCTGGACAAAAGCCATCAGCCTAGTCACTGCTGCGGTTGTATAATTTATTCTTTTTCTTTATTTATGGCAGATTTTTCAGTCTCCAGATTTTTTATAATAATAAACATTAGTTAGGTATACATAAAATATATGCTGTGTCTATGTAGATAGTTAGGCCAAGGGAATATATTCATAATTTTATTATTAGGTGAGTTGCTACACTTGATTCTTAACTATGTGTCGTAAAGCTTACCTTCAATGATTAATACAGAAGATTAGGTCGGTGGGTATTGCTTATCCAATTCATGTTTAACACCATTTCACCAATTTATTTGTTAGGATGTCAACAAAATAGATGTTGGGTAGCATTCCATTCTTGTATTTACAGCTCTAGCACCATCTGTGGAAATATTATGAATATGTTTTTTCAGCATTTAAGTACAAAAATATCAATTAACAATTTTAGTTAGAATGTGAGGTTGATGGACATAGTAACTAGACTTAAACTTACTTGTAGTGATAATATCGAATTAGGTACTTTTCGCTATTGAGCAAAACAGCCTAAGTAAGTAAGTTTTAGTGCAGCCAGTAGAATACTAAAACAGTGGACTGTCTTGATCTTGAACGAGAGAATTTTTCAAAGTTCTTCCGACTTCCACAAGCCACAAGAAAAATGTTCCAAAACTGCTTAACATAGGCCCATGTTTCTTTATGAGAATAGTGTGAATATAATTAATTTTGTTTGTTGAAAATTATAACATTCAATGCAAAACAATTTTTTCTCAATGTTCTCTCCACAGACTACAAAGAATGATCATTCCAGCGCGGATTATTGTCCGATGTTTAACATGTGATGTTATATACCTTTCCTGTTCTTTTACCTACACATTGATGAAGTTAGAGCAGTAAAGGTATACTTTAGTCAAGCAATATTTTGTTTGCATTAAATTCGACTCTGAACATGGTTATTTCAACTTTTACCCAGTGCTGCCAATTTTTTCCCCGAGTCCACTATAGACGTGCGTTATCATAAACATCAAAATGATCGATCAAACGACGAGAGTAGCTTTGCGCAAGTATTTGTTTTCTAGACACGATCGAAATTGTGAGCCGGAACTTCTCCTGAAATCGATTTCTAAAAACAATTTTTGAAAACGATTTTAATATCTGAAATAGGATATTTAACCGTTTGCGTCAAAATCCAAAACCGCCCATGTTAGTCCACTAGCGGTACTCCTATAATAAACTATAGGTAAGTACTCCTTAATAAAATAAGATTAGACATTTAAATAAACCTTTACAGTCCGTTCAACCGATTTTCACTTCCATTGCGTTGCTAACATGACTAATGGCAGCTGCAGTAAACATTTGGTATTGTAACCACTTTTTTAACCGACTTCCAAAAAGGAGGAGGTTATAATTATGTTCAACGCGTATGTTAGTTTTTTTTTTTTTGCTTTTAATGCCGTCCTTATGCCTAGGGTATAGAAGTCAAAATCGGTTCACACAATAATATTATTAAAAAAGTTAGCGAAGATGTTTGGATGTTTGTTAGATATATAAATATGCCATTAACGTGTTTTTTTTTTAATTTTCTCGAGTCAAAGTTTTAGTACCTAATTGATTTCTAAAAATTGAATTAAAGTTACCACTAGACAAACCCCCACCCACTATAAGCAATTTTTTTCCGTCAGTACAGTCCGCTAGTTTTGTCCAAACCCCCAGGTTTAGTGTAAATCCCACTAAGTTGACAACACTGTTTTTCTACGATTTTGTCATTGGCCACAGATAACAAAAACGTGAAAAGAAAAACGTTTTGTTACGCAATTGAATTATGATAGTTTTTGGTAGAAAGTGTTTTAAAAATAGATTTTTTATTTTTCGGCAATCATTGTACACTTTTATTTATAAGCACTAGTAGAGCATCAGTTGTAATTAAAACAGAATTAAATATTTTGGAAATTAATCATTCCTAAATGGTGTAACAAAACACATCAATGAAGCAGATAACCTGTTCTCTATATTATCTGTGAAGCAGATTATAGCCTATTGCTATGTACAACCCTATCCAATTTCCGTCGAATCGTAAAAAATTCAATACGTAATACCAAATAGGGAATGCGATTAAGAAGGCAATTGCTTTATTTTCAGAATCGTAATCAGAAACAAAAGGTGTTTCGTAATCAGGCTGCTGGTCAACTCTTAGCTGCCATGCTTTGATATTTTAGTATATGTATATCATATAATTACCTAACAATAAAAAAAAAATTGTCTGTCTGTCTGTTTGTTCCGAGTAATCTCCGAGACGGCTGGACCGATTTTGACTGAACTTTTACTGACAGAAAGCTGATGTTATAAGGAGTAACAAGGCTACTTTTATTTTGGAAAAAGAATTAGGGTCCACACGGACGAAGCCGCTAGCAGCAGCTAGTTTACCTTTATATAAAGAGCTAATATTAAAGCCTAGATTTAAGGCCCTGCCTCAAAAATAAATAGTAGCTTGATGGGCGTGGCTTATTTCCCCCGCACGCGGGGAGGTACTCGAATTACGAATAAAACATTTTATAAATATCTCATAGACTTGTACCACTCGTAGCAGTCGTAGCACTAGTAGCTGACCCATCGGTATTCGGGATTAGGTCGAATGCGGATGAAAAACCTTTCCCACTTCGGAATTAAAAGTATTTGGAATTAATGTGTAGCTCAAAGAGAAAATCTCCGAGTTACTCACTTTTATGTACCTAAGCTTTTAGTGAAACTAGGAAGATGAATAGCTTTATTGAATCGATAACGAATGTGATGTTCTTTTTAGCGCGAAAAGAATCGCGAAGAAAAGAAGGTACCTACCTAATACCTACTGGTTTTCGGCTTATCAAGATTTTTCTCTAGCAAGAAAATTCACTTGGATTCCCCAGTTTCACTCGGTTTTTATTATAGGGTTCCGCACCCGATGGGAACGGATACCAAACGGTACCCTGTTACTTTACTAAGCCTCCGCTATCCGTCTGTCAGTCAGCGAGCTGTATCTCAAGAACAGTAATAGGCACCTATATAGACAGTTGAAATTTTCGCACATTGTGTATGGCCGCTATAACAACAAATAATAAAAATAAAATAAACTAAAAAAATATGGGGTCTACATACAAGAAATGTGTTTTTTTTACTAAAGTAAAAAACTTAGGGTATTGTATACGGTGGTATGGAACCATAGATATAAGGAACCCTTCGTGTGCGAGTCCAACTCGCACTTGGCAATTTTTTTTATTTGGATTATATAATTCACAATGAGGTAATTTTGGGATTATCATTATTTTGGGAATAGATTATTTTTGAACAGAATATTTTAGAAATATCATTTATGGGGATGAAGGTCTGCATAGCTTGGGTACCTTAGGGTCGGGCCACACCTGCCGAACGTTCCGCCGCGGAACGCTCCGTCGCGTCATATTTCTATGAACGTAACGTTCGGCTGATGTGTCATAGGTAACTTGAAAAACATTAGGAGCGTATTCAACCGAACGTTCCGCCGCGGAACGTTCGGCAGGTGTGGCCCGACCCTTATATATACTTACCTAAGCGTATCAAGAAAATCCCGCTGGTAGCTGGTACATGGTAGGTAGATACTTTACGATGTCTATTGCAATTTACAACGATATTGAGGCCTAAATAAGACTAATTGGCTAAACGCGGTCTCGACTAATACAACCCCAATGGGTTCAACCCTTTGAGGTTGTACATAAGCAGGACGGCCGTATTCTGTGGTGACGGTAAGAAAATCTAATTGCGTAACACACTATCAATCACAATCTGAATGATTTTGAAGGATATTGCTAAAATTGTCTGCTCAACAACGTAAGTAACGCAGTGAATGTTGTTGAACTGTCAATATGAAATCCATTGCTAGTGTTAGTGTGTTACGCCATTACCAGTTCTCGAAACACATTGTCTTGACAGTCTGTTAGGTTGCGGCACTGCAGAGCCACCGTACCCCGGCCGTACTCCTGGTGGTACGGTGGGTATTTTAAACTTAAACGATACCACTGTACGAACAACTTGACATTATTCTGAGTAATAAACGTCAGTTTAGGTCTGCTATAGGTAGGTAGGAAGGTAGGTAATGACGTAAAAACTTTGCTTTAGTAAGTGAGTCTGGTTTGTGGTTTGACGAATTACTCAAGTAGGTGTTGTGGGTACTGCCTAACATTGCGCGCTCCATAGCTCTTAGTGCAACTTGGATTTTGTACACAGTGTCTTTAGTGAGCGTCCATATTTCGGCCCCGTAAGTCTTGGTAGGCAAAACATATTGTTCATGCAATTTGGCTTTCAGGCATTGTGGTATCTTCTGGACCCTAAAAACATCATCCAGCTTGCCAATTCCGTCCAACCCAGTTGCAAGTGTCTCGAGATTTCCTTAGTATGGTAGTCTATTCCAAAAAAATATTATGTCCCAGATGTACGTAGGTACCTCCAGTGATCCACCACCTCCAGCAGCCTGTCACCATTTGGCATAGTTGGTAGCACACCGCTGGTGATGTTGGTCATCACCATGGTGTTCATCATGTTGGACATGTTCGTGTAACTTAAGGCCCACCTTTAAAGAGGTATTATGCAGATCTTGCAGCATCAGAGAATCACAGGTCTGTCTAGTAGACCTTGTTGATGTTTACCCCAATTTTGTCCCAATCAAGCGTCTTAATACCATCTTCTAAGGGCCGCGACACACCTGCCGATCGTTCCGCGGCGGAAGGTTCGGTTGAATACGCTCCTAATGTTTTTCAAGTTACCTATGACACATCAGCCGAACGTTACGTCGATAGAAATGCAAGCAAACATGACGCGACGGAACGTTGCGCCGCGGAACGTTCGGCAGGTGTGGCGCGAGCGCGACCCTAAGACTGAAATAAATTACTTGGATAAGGTGAACACCTCTTTTGATTGGAATTGGGTCAGTTAAAGAATGGACCCGCACCTGCATGGTCGGCGATCTGCAGAGTTCCCGGAGGACACAAACACAGCCCAGTGCTCTATGCTATCAAAGGCTTTTTCGTTATCTACGAATGCGAAGCAAAGGGGCGTATAGCTATAGTTTGACATTAGTGAAATATTCAGCCCATTTTGCCATACCTAAGTAATTACCTACGACGTCATATTGGCACAAATGGAACTGATGGCACACATTATATCCCAGTGCGGTTTCAATTTAACGTCCGGTGAACGGTGAATTCGAAAACCACTTCCTGATTTTAAGCGGAAATAAAGCGTATCTAACTATATTTTTGTGTAATAAATCTAACAAGGTAAAAATTGGAAAATCAATAGAACATCCGGCATTTCGATTAAAACGAATGACTCGGAAAATGTTTAGAAACGATTGCTACGGGGCGTCTCATTGTTTTCAGTACAATTGGATTTTTATTTTCTTTTTGTTTTATTACTGCTCGGAACCAGTCGGTAGTCTCTTGATTCAAAACTAAAAGGGAATCTGACACTTCTATTTTTTTATTTACGTTTATTGATTTTAAATCGGAAATGGAAAGTACAAATTATTGCCAAGAATATTGATATTCTTTCATCGTAATCGATTCGGTTCGAACTAAATTGGCTGCTCAGCTATCTAATTACGTGACACATTTTCGTAAACGATTCCGACTAATCTGTTTCATTTTGACAGTTCAACAACATTCATTGCGTTATTTACGTTGAGCAGATTTTTTTTCGAACTTATGAAGCAATGGATTAGCAATCTGTTTCTAAGCGATTCGATTCTGATTGATCGTGTATTACCTACTCAATTAGGTTACTTGTTTTTAACCGACTTCCAAAAAGGAGGAGGTTCTATGTTCGACTTTATGTATGTTTTTTTTTTTTTTTTTTTTTATGTATGTTCACCGATATCTCCGCCAATTGTGGACCGATTTTGAAAATTATTTTTTTGTTTGAAAGGGTAAGCTCCCGAGGTGGTCCCATATAAATTTTATTAACTTTGCTTAGATAGTTTTTGAGTTAGCTTCAATAATACATAATTATTTTTCCCACTTAGTTTATATGGACGATATGATGATAACTTCCTGTCACTGTTATTTATTGCAGTTAGTGATATTGGATATTGTGTGGGGAAGGTACCACAACTAAAAAGTGAAAAATAGAAACTTTTTACAAAAAAAAATTTTAACCGACTTCCAAAAAAAAACCACTACAAAGTGAAAAATAACTTTAATTTCGGACGGCGGTGGCAAAAAACGAAAATTAAAAAACAAAGACACCGACTTCCGAAATTAAAGTTATTTTTCACTTTGTAGTGGTTTTTTTTGGAAGTCGGTTTAAATTTTTTTTTGTAAAAAGTTTTTATCAGTCAGTCTGAACCGGGGTGCAGGTCGTGGAAGAGCAGTGGTGGGCCAATGAAAGAGCCTAATATGAATAAAAAATCTCGACAAGGCAATTAAAATGTTATCCAACAACGCGAAATTTCGCGGTTACAGGACAAAGTGACATATCGCGACAGTATCCTCTGTTCATTCACAGTATGAATAACTGAAGCCACTACTTTGGTAGCACATGCTGGTGCAACTTTGTAATTTGTTACATTAGTAAAGTATTCTCTGTGTAAGTGCTCACTTCCCTTGCAGTCGCATAGCTTTGAAGTTATGCCACACAGTGTAATAAAGTTACAGAATTTTGACTGAATAGTTACACAACGCTTTGCGTGTATGTTTAACTTTCCCGGCTATGTATATTTTAGAAGTCGCAATTTTTGTTAAATGTAACATTAACCTTTTCACTACAGTTTCAAAAGATAGAAAGAGACCTACTTATAAGAAGTCAGTATAAACATCTACTACATGTTGAGAGTTGTAATACTGCTTTACAAAAAAAAAGTGTTATTAGTACCTATGGGTCCAATAATCTATAATAAAATACCTAACATAATTAAAAATGACACAATACAAAACTTTAAAAAGAAACTGACATCATTATTAATTGTAAAATGCTATTATTCTGTGAATGACTTTCTAAATGACCCTGACTTATAATTTAATGTAATTTGATTTGACATGCCTAATTATGATATTATTTCAATTTATTTTATTTTTATTCCTATTGTATTCTAGATTATTTAAATCATTAATTTTTTATTTATTTTTTTATTATTTTTTATTATTATAAATGTATCGACTATTGTTGAACTGTAATAACTCAGAAATAATAATAATTTTGTCATCACTGCATCTCATTAGATTCACTAATTTTATAAAAATGTTGCATGCCTAAGGCTGCCTGTCCACTGGAGCGGAGAGGAGAAAAGAGGAGCGCAAATGTGTCAATAGAATCTTGACTCCGCCCCTGAGTTTAGATTTGATTGGTTAATAATGGCATATCTCCGCTCCTCTCCTCTCCTCTCCGCTTCAGTGGACAGGCAGCCTTATAGGTAGATTGTACAAGGATCACCCATATTTTTTTAATTGTCACATCTTATTACTGTACCTGCAATCAATGCAAATAAACGTTTACTTTACTTTACTTTACTTCACAGCTTTTATTGTTTTCATACTCGTATTAGAATAAATAACGCAATGACTGTCCATTCCAAGGTTGCCTGTCAAAGCCAACTCCCACGGTGCGCCATATCGCGGACGCGCACCAGCCCGCACGAGGACGCACCGCCACGCACGCGTACAACGCGCGTCTGCGCTACCACGCACGCTAGGTTTCCCACGGTGCGTCGTGCGCGTGCGTCCGCGATATGGCGCACCGTCGGAGGGCGGCTTAAGAGATCGCAGAAAGCGATAAGGCTGTAAGTATGTTTTGAAGTGTTTTTTTTGCTGCTATGTATTTTCTGGTGTACTTACAAGAAAGTATATGTATAGGTACATGAAAGCTATAAATAAGCTATATATAAAAATTAATTGCCGTGCATTAGTCTCGCAAAAACTCGAAATTGGCTCGACCGATTTGAATAATATGTTTTCTGTTCTGATCACCAAAAAAAAAAAAATGACAGGTCGACGTCTGACGTCAGCTAGTAAATAAATAAACGAAGTGTATAGAGTGCCGCGAGTTTCTTGTGGCACTCTAGTGTCACTGCCTCGGCCCGGCTAGGGTGCCGTGAGTGTTGCATTGTCACTGTCACTTGTTATTTAGGTTAGGTTAGGTTAGAACTGTGACCACACAACGCACGAGCCGAGCGAGCGTAGCGAGCGGTGCCGCGGTAGCGGCCGGCGAAGTGCCAGGGTCCGTTTAGGCACAAGAGAATGTAATGTTTTGGGAATGTGGTGTTTTACAGCGATCTAACCTCGACAATCAAACAAAATACCAAGTGACGTGACTTAGTGACAGTGACAATGACAATCCAATGCTTGCGGCACTTGAGCCGGGCCGAGGCGGTGTTACTAGGGTGCCTGTAGTGGCACTTTATCCGATAGGGATAGAGTGCCAATGGTGGCACTCTATACACTGCCATAAATAAATAAAATCGAATTCAACTATCACTAGCTAGGACTAGGATACTTAACCCTCCTCTTTATAATCAATTCGTCTAAGTACCTACCCATCTCATTGGTTACGTTCTTTAGGGTTAATTAGAGTCAAATGTATCGGGACACTTAATAAATATTTCAACTTATATGTATACCTACATTATCAGCAAATAAATGATTTCTTTCTTTCTTTCTATAATTTGATTTTACTGAATTTATTGTTAAATTTCTCACTTATGTATTGTTGATAAGCCGGAAGAGTGGAAGTACCTAATACAAGCAATTTTTTGCTTAAAAAGTACTTCCTATAATTCTATTGTTATTTACATGTTGTAGAAATAAAACCATTTTTTTTAGGGCCTATTCACACGGCCAAAAAACAAAAAAAATCTGCTCAATTTTTTTTGTCGAACTTAAGAAGCAATGGACTGGCAATCTTTTTCAATTGGTTTCAATTTAAAATAAAATTGATCGTGCATTACGTAATTAGGGTGCTGAACTGAAGTATTCATATACATTTTTGCACGAGTATATCTTCTAGTTACTTACATATTTTTCTCTAAAGAAATTGTCAGCAGTAGGTACCTAAATAAAATTAAATTCTAATGAGTAATTCATCCACTCAAGCTTGACCAATATATTTTTAAACTAACATACGAGGAAATACAGGTAAAACTTGTGCCATTT
Source organism: Conistra vaccinii (assembly GCA_948150665.1). Classification (NCBI taxonomy): domain Eukaryota; kingdom Metazoa; phylum Arthropoda; class Insecta; order Lepidoptera; family Noctuidae; genus Conistra; species Conistra vaccinii. Next base: position 6,290,735 of record OX411324.1, read on the forward strand.
GTTATGTCCAACTTATAGATTCGAGAGCTGTACAAAACTTTATGCAGTAAAGTCAATTAAAGTGAAAAGAACTTCGTTATTTGCAGCTGGTAGTCGGCTGTTTCGTAGGAGGCGAATTTCGAGGACATTCCCCACTTTAAATAAAAAAAAAAAAGTATTTAGAAACTTTCCAAATGCCTTTTTTACACCAAAAACGGTTACAACATCAAATTCAGTGTTATAATTGCAATTCATTATTAATAAGTATTCTTGTTCGCTAGTTAGCCACATTTCATAATTCCATACAGTATCATTGCCAAATTAATTAAAACAGCGAAATATTTGACATCTATTTGCGACGTTGCCCACTTTCAGAATAAACGCTTTTAAATACATAGGATAGATAGGGTTGGTAAGGTAAGCACACCTAAACCTTCTTGATCTCTTTAACGTAAGTTCTGTAGTTCAATTTATTTTCTGCGCACATGCAAAAAAAGTACAGTAGACGAAAGTTTATCAGGCCACGACGAGCGGCGCGTGATTCAGTTTTGCTCGGTTGCCAAATGCGGTAATTCCCGACCAAATGGTCCATTAAACCAGCCCACTCCAGAGCCAACGAATGCTGCTTACATCAAAAATTTCACGCGCCCACAGATATTTATTGCTACTATTTAGGCAATTGTTGAGAAAACATGTAAATTGCAGATTTGCAGCAAATGAAGCATGTGTTGATTCATTACTTTTCATAAAAAAGTCTTAATTTTTTTTTTAAATGAAAACTTCTGTAGCGGCTTTGTGCACTTTTTTTGGGATGGGTAAAAAATGTTAAGTCATAGTCAAGTCAATAGTAATCAATGTCAAGTCGTAAACTCTTCCGGAGTGCAACCCGTTGTTTTTTTTTTTGTTAGCTTATCATTTGTCCCTCTTCTGGTCAAAGCTTTTCCTTCCAAATCCCTCCGCAAACATGATTAGATCGTCACACCACCTTCGCCGCGGTCTACCTCGACGGGCGATGTCTTCCCTCAGGCGTCCATTGAGAGACAATCTTTGCCCACAGTGATGGGCAAAGATCGTCTAACCGGACCACCGGACCGGAGATTCGACCCGGAGAGCAGAATGAAAAAAAAACAATCTATTCATGAATAAAGGCAATTGGTACATTTATATTTTGGAAGCCGAAAACATTTCGTGGAATCTATTATGTGAAGGGAGACTAATTAAAGTCCGAGTCTTTGAATATTAAATGAGTACAAGGAGGTTTTCTGTTCACAGCTCGTAAATCTTCGCGGTGGGAATTTTATTTCGCTTTGCGGGCACTTGGGGTAAAGTCGTGTGGTGTGAGGGATCCGAGGCTTTGCGTTGCCTTCCTGTATGTATAGTTTGAGATTCAACTCGGTGCGGTCAGCAGGCTCACGAGATTTGTCGATGGTCGTTGAAAAAGATTCTCAGTGTGTTTTTTTAAGCTGGTACAGAGAACTTTGTGTCGTTTACTCTAGTTTTAATGAAAAAATGTTTGAGATATAGACCTTAAAACCTCGACTTGACCCTTAATTATATTATCTACGTTTTGAACTCTTACCCAGCATTCATCTTTGATAAGAGACACTCCCAAAACACGATGCTTCAAAGATATCTGGATAATTACAATTCGAACTCAAACTCAAAGCATTTACTGTTAAATTGTCAAAGAGTCGTACATTAAAAAATACTGAGAATTCGACTTTTAATTCATTTCGAATTTTTATTTAATTTATCCCACTTCAATTATAAACTTAATTTTTTATTCCAACAATTCTAAACATTCATTCCATCTGACATTATCGTTATTGAAAATCAAGTTAATGCTGGGTTTTATTGTACCTATTGTATTCATGTCATATTAATCTTCTATAATTTAATAATATCATTTCAATTGTTTGTATTCTTTATTTAATTATGTATTCAGAGCATGCGTGTACTCGAATGTGTAAGCTGTGGTTACCAGTAATTGAGGGAGCATTATAGGATAATAATGTGTACGGTACAAGCTTTAATATTGTAGATTGTACCTAATGTATCTCTCGTTGGTAATCCTTAATTAAATATATACAGGTTCAAATAAAATTAGCTAGCGAAACTCCGCAGACGTGATGGGTAAGTATCGATATTTAAACACGACAAAAATAAAAGGAATGTTTTTTTGGGGTCAATGACCGCTGGTAGTATTGTTAGTTGAAGTGTGAGTTGCTACGATCTGTTTAATCAATTCAATTCAAAATAATATTTCACATAAACCTACATGGGCACTTATGAAACGTCAGAAGCTAGGTGCACGGTTCCAATTGATCGTTTCCTATGGAGAAGAGCCGGCAAGAAACTCCACGGTTACTAGTTTTTACAATGTATTCAAATTACAATATCAATCATGGTGGGATATCAATAAATACCATCATGTATGTGAAGTTTACACAAAAACAAAATGTTTAAAGTGATATTTTAAGTGACGGCACTAACGGCGGTATGACACCAAAAAAAAAAAAACAATTAAATTAATTTGTTTTTGTTTTATCATTTTTAGATATCAATCAGCGTTGCCAGGTGTTTTTTTGCAAAGTCGGGATTCTGAAACTTTTTGAGTGAAAAAAGCGGGATTCTTTCGTCGAAAGCGGGACATAGTAAAAAAACATATAAATTTAAATCAGAAGTTTTTAAATATTTATATTTTTGAGTTTTAAGTTACATTTACGTCACAATAGATAGCAAAAATAGCCATATCAAATGTATTTTAATAAAAATATGATAGTTTACATCAGATTTACCATATCGTTAGGTAGTTGTCTTCTGGAAAAAAAAAAAAAAAACAAAAATTATGTTCATTACGCGCCGGGTGGGCGGCCAGTCCACACTAACTCGTCTGTTGTGCCACCCGGCGGCGCACTGCAGCACAGATTACTGCACGCACCGTCGAGTTATTCCCGAAAAGCGGGACTGAGCCTGTCCCAAACGGGACATTTAATTTTGGCAACGCTGATAGCAATACCTATTATGTCGGCGGAGTTTCGCTAGGTAATTTAATTTGACCTTGCATAAATAATATAAACTAAAATAGAGTAAATACGTATAATATACAGGTTGGCAGGGACATCGACGCGAAGCCGATTACCATGGATTCAGTACATGATTCTGAACCCCCCTGTGTCGAAATTTTACGGTTATAAAAAAAAAATCTGCTGTTCCATACATTTTGACCGCGTAGGTATTGCACTTTTCTATGAAACAGCAATTTTTTTTTCAAATAACCGACGAAAAATTTCAACGCAGGGGTTTCAGAATCATGTACTGAATCCATGGCAACCGGCTTCGCGTCGATGTCCCTGCCACCCTGTATAGGTACAATAATTGTTTGAACTACAGTCAAAACCGTTTATAACAACTTTGAAGAGGTCGTCAGATTAGTCGTTATAACCAAAAACTATGTTAAGTAAACAGAAATGCTGGGAGCTCTAAATTTCGTTGTAATAACCGGTACGTCGTTATAATCGATTTTGACTGTACTATCATATCATACATATTTGGATAGGTATCTTTACCTTGACTAATGATAGGTTCTGTCTTACGCAAGAAAGGATCTCTCATCTCATAAACGTGTTCCGTAGAAGATATTGAAGTTTGAGAAAGCCGAACGTTCATAACTAGTTGCTTTGTTTGACTTGTGTCAGAATTTGTACCCATTATCTGGTCCCGTAAGTTTGGGGCTCTTAATATATTGCTAAGCTTTGTTTAATCAAAACTTGAGTAGATACCTACTTGGATTTAATATAACTTAATCGTGGGGACTGTGACCTTTATTAGAAGCTGTTGAGCGGTACTTAAAGAAGAGTACCTTTCTAATAGTCCTACTACAGTTCGATTCAAACGGCTCGGAAGTTAGTTACTTACTCGCTGCGCAGTACCCCACCCCTCACCCCCGCTGATACATGAATTCGTTACCGCGCAGCGACTCGCCTCATGTTCCGAGTCACCATTAAGTTTGAATCGGGCTGTACCTAACTACCTACATTGCTGATTGCAGTAAAGCCAAAATTACATTACGAAATTAGTGACATGAAATGACATAAAATTATAGTGCGACTTTTTCGTTGGTGATAGTTCCATGGTTCACGCGGGCGAGCGACTGGCGATGACACTGTCACGGGCGAGCGACTGGCGATGACACTGTCGTGGTCTCGCCAGGCGGTCTCGCCACGATGCCCGCACTTTTGTACGTAAACGTCGCATTGACGGTCCTTCCAGGCGGCCCCACCGCCCGCAAAGTGGCCCTTTATTTTTATGTCATTAATTTCGTATTGTAAAATTGGTATAAAAGAAAGAACACTGCTACAAGTATGTTTTTGCGCTCGATTGACGTCGCCAGGGGGCGCTGTTGGTTATTTGTGTCACTTGAAATACACTTCTCATCAGAAAAATCGAAACACCTTGCAAGTTTTTGTTTTGTAAGGATTATCAGAAAAATGTGTATATTTAGGAATATTATGTCAAATGTCGTTTAATAGTGAATAATAAGAGGTTTTCAAATCCTAATGACATGTTAATTATCTAAATTCAAATTAAATTTTCATAGGTTTCGTATTTTGTTTAACAAATCATTTTTAACCTGTATGGAGTATGAAGGAAATTGATAAAACAACACACGTAAATGAAAAAAAATGCTAGGAAACGTTTATTTAATAACTTGTATTCCCTCCCCGAGCTCTTATTACTGCTTCCATACGGTTATTCATCGATCGGATGAGAGTCACGATCAAATGTTGTGGCATTCCATTCCATTGCTCTTGAATTGCATTTCGCAGCTGGCTAAGTGTTTTTGGGGCAGGATCTCTTGTACGAATTCGTCTCTTTAATTCATCCCATAGATGTTCAATCGGATTCATGTCCAGGCTTCTTGCTGGCCATTCCATAATGGAGGTACCGACTTCGGTAAAATAATCTCGTACGACGCTCGAGGTGTGAATATGAAACCGTTGCCAATAAAATATGCATAGGGCATCACGTGAGACTCAAGACTCTGTTTGATGTACCGATGACTGTTTAGTGCAGGCAGACGTGGCCCAGACACAAAGACAAGCTCTGTCTTACCGTCGGCGCTGATTCCTCCCCAAACCGTCCACCATAGCTGACCTTTTCTTCAATGCAGCATTGTGAGAAGCGTTCTCCATCTCTTCTGTAGACCTTGTTCCTTCCGTCGTTACCATACAGCATAATTTTACACTCATCAGAAAAGAGGACTTTGTTCCACTGGAGGTATGACCAATTTAGGTGCTCACGTGCAAAGTTAAGGCGCGCTCTTCGATGGTCTGCAGTTAATTTCGGCCCATTTTCTGGCTTGTGCGGTACCAGTCCACGTTCCTTCAACCTTCTTCTAATTGTAGAGTCACTTACAGCCACCCTACGTACAACATGAAGCTGCTGCTGCAGTTGAAAATCATTAAGGCGTCGATTTCGTAAAGAAGTTGTTACAATAAATGGATCATCTCGCTCAGAAGTGACCCGATTCCTGCCAGATCCTGAACGGCGCGTGAACAAACCAGTCTCCCGATAGCGTTTGTAAACTCTATGAACAGACGACAGGCTTAGATGCAATCTTTCAGCAATGCCACCACTTGGGCGGCTTCTGCGGGCGAAGTATCCATATGTTTTAGAAAAAAAAACTTTTCAGACGTCCCAAAGTCACAGTCCACACACAGTATACAGAACACAGTACAAAAAGTTTTAAGATAAATGCTAATTTTTAGTTTTCAAAGGTGAAATGTACTCCAACTCTAAACACACATTTGTCTCAAAACAGTGAATCATTTCATTTATAGGATAAACAAATGAAATTCTAAGTTAGAATTTAGAATTTTCACTTATCACTGTAATGGCCAAATGTCAGCTATACAATCATGTGATTTATTTTCATGGAATGATCTGTTTTGTGTTAAATTAGGACAGAAACCAAAAGAATGGAAGTGTTTCGATTTTTCTGATGAGAATTGTATAATCAAAAAACAAGCAGATTTTGGCTACGCGCCAAAATAACCATAAAAACATCTAATATAACTAGCCTGTACTGTCCCAAGGTGCAAGGAAAGGCTTTACACTTCACACTCCCTTTGCCACACAATTCTGTAGTTCTTTCGGTAGGCTAACCATAACGCTATAATTTAAACTCATCTCTCTATGAATGACGTTAAGTGGAGAATGCTATAGCTTATTCTTGTCAAATGTAAATTTAGATATGATACCTATTCTTACAATTTTACTTTTAACAAATCAGCTTTTACATCAACGCCTTTTTTACTACTGCACATTTCTTTCAAGTTTCAACGGCTAAAGAAAGTCACCAGTGGAAAATAGAATGGCGATTATGGCAATGTTTAAGATTGACATCATTTAGCGCCATGTGCCACAATGGCCGCCGAGTCGAGTGGACAACGCCTGTCAAGCTCAATGCGATATTTCACACTCGGTGTCAGAGCTTATTCCCATATTATATTCAATTTTCTTCGAGACTTTTCTCAGTGTTCGGTATGTTAGGTTCAGACTTTAAGTCGCAATACATAGCATAGCATAGTCGTAGTTATTGCATGAGTCTCTTTATTAATTTCATAGCATCATCATCATCATCAGCATTAATGTTCCCACTGCTGGGACACAGGCCTCCTCTCTGTAAGAGGGAGTGGGCTGTAATCTACCATGCGGGCCCAGTGCGTGTTGGTAGATGTCACATGTCTTCGAATTTTTTGGTTCTAAGACATCGTTTCCTCACGATGTTTTCCTTCACCGTTTTGAGAGCAGTGGTGATGAAATTGTTAACACAAAGTAAAGCGCCTGCTTGGGTTCGAACCCACGACCTACAACTCGTAAGTCGGGGCCGTTACCACTGGGCCACCACTGCTCTAATAATATAAATAATATAAAATAATTTCATTGACAGAAATTCGAATTTCCGAACTATAGTGCGAGCTTTCATTAATTTTATCCATTCCGAACTCATAATCCATCAATTTACCGAACATTGACACACCAGCAGCTGATCAAACGCGGAAGTATATCATTCTGTAAACAAATGTCGATTAATTAACGTAACGCAATTACGGCGGCCATCTTCCGGCGTCTAAAAAACGGAAGCAGACCACATGTTTCTGAGGAAACTAACTTTAATCTCCAATTTAAGGAACAATGTCGCTAGTGATTAGGGCTGCTACCTTCTTATACCGAATTTCACTAATGAAACTGAACGGTATCTGCGCATCTAAACCGCGTTCAAGAGTTGTCAGTGTCTTCATTGTTGTGGAATATTGACATTGACATCTCTTCAACGCGGTTTAGGTGCGTTGATCGCGTTCAGTTTCATTAGTGAAATTCGCCTTAGTAGCTAGCGTTGCAAGAAGATTAAATTTTTTATAAATATATATTCTATTCGTAATTTTCTAGAATTTATTGTTAATATTGGTGTAAAGAAAAAAAACGTATAAAACAATTTTTACAGCCAAGGTAGAATTCTCCTCCACTAGTCCTCCCGTAATAAAAAGACACACATAAATAAGAGGAAACAAAAAAGCCTTTACACTTAAAAAAGGTTTATAATAAAGGTATGTAAAGTCTATCGCATTTTTAGGAATTAGAAGGGTTAAAACTGAAAATGGCTGTAGGCTCAGAAGCTAGTTTTAGTTCCGCTATGTGAAAGTACCTACAAAAGAGTGAAAGAGAAGTCATGAAATGGCATGATAATTGAAATTTAAAATGAAATGAATTTTAAACTGATAATTCTATGCACCTTTGTGAATCACAAAGGTGCATAGAATTATCAGTAGAACTGTAGAAGCATGTTTTACATTGTATTATAATATTGTATTATACTCGTACATTGTAACAGTGAATCAATTTTCACGCCTAGACTTAGACCAAATATTTTTCGATATTCGGATAGCTCATGAGTCATGAGTCATGACCTAAAGAGGTGCCATAATACATATATGGTCGGTGTGAAGGTGCCATACGAATTAAAAGAAATTAAAAAATCCGCGACATTTCGCGGGATTGTGCTAGTTAATAACTGCAGTCGTTAGACCTACTCATTTGTCTGTTCATACCCTAGAATTCGTTATGAAAACCTATTAGCGTGTGAAGTGTAGCAAACAGCAATTGCTTTAACAACACTTTTGCGAGCGTTGCAGCGCTGCAGCGCTGGCCGGCTCGTTCGAATCAATTTAATTGCATGCTGTAGTACTCTGTGAAGCGATTGGTTTGCAGCCTCCAGCCAGCATGCATCGCAGAGTTTTAACAAGATGAACAAAGTTAAAGGCGGTGCTTTTCCTTCGATAACTTTTCAGACTTCGTGCTTTTCCTTCGTTTTTCAAGCTGTAGTCTTAGTGTCATTATATATGTATAATTATGTTTTCATAGTAGGTAACTGATTTGCTTACTTTACTTCATATTTACTTTCATTAGAGAATAGTTTTACTTATAGTAAGTCAAAGGATTGGATACTTCTGTAAAATGTGTGAAACTCCTTACCGAAATAAGGTGATGCATAATTGCACATGGGTAAATAAGAAAATGTAAGAGGAACCTGCTCTGAATTACAGAACTCGAATTTATGAAAATTGCGTATGTAATTGAAGTTACAGACACAGTCTACCCATTCAACCATTTCATAAACACGTCGAAGTTCACAAGAAAACTTTCTTGTGTTAACCCTGCTTTCGAAAGGCGGGGTAGCCCGGAACCCGGGGTAACGACGGCACATCTGTCGTCGACAGCGACAGATTGCGCCCGACTGTCGGGCACGGCAGACGACTGCGCTATCTGTATCGGGATCACGCTGTGAGCGCTGGCAGCTATTGCACTTCCTAGCTTTATTGCGATCAACTTAAATATGTAAATTAGTACGTACTTTGCTTGAGAATTATTGCGTTCTTTTTCCGGATTAAACCGCCTCTGTGGTCTAGTGGTTAAGCTACCTGTCTCAGACCCAGAGGTGGTTCGATTCCCTGTGGGAGCAAAATTTTCTGCTCAGTTTGGTTGGTGGTAGGGCTTGTTCTAAGTCCGCCTGGCTAGCTACCACCATCATATCTAAGTCTGTCGCCATAACAACAATGTTAACAGCATTGTTGTGTTTCGGCAGTTAGAGATATGATAGCCAGTTCCTCTGTGGCTGAGGATTCTGGGTGAAGCTCGCTTCCACCTTCAGCCTGATCTTCACTTACCATCAGGTGAGATGCAGGCCAAGAGCTTCCCCGTTGAGGGTAAAATCTATAATTGTTTAATGCTGAATATTGGAGTGGTAGAGGCCGACATTGACAACGGACAGGTAAAAACGCGGGTGCTCCGTAGATTTTACAACAATATTGTTCTCTACAACAGTGAAAGGGATTATAAAAAAAATATTGAAGTTGTACCTGAAAGCTTCGATAGTTTTAAAATGGCGTTTTAAGGCGTGATTTGTATTAAGCTTACACCAAGTTGCGCGACGCGACACCAGTTTTCTTACAAATTGTTTTGGTAGAGTCGCGTCGCGCCGGTCTGCGCGACACTTTACGCAAATCAGACGGCAAATACACGAAAAAAGGTCCAGTATACGTTGGCCGAGCACGCTCGTCAACGGGCTCGCCCGATGTGGACCCCAGTCCACGTCGGGCTGGGACTGACGTTGAAAGCCCCCAGGCTTTAGATATCTATAGTACCTACCTAGTGTACCTACCCAAATAAGGCAGGCGTTTATAGTACCTATACCTAACTACAATAGGTATAAAGTTCCCTTGACGAGATCTATTATTTGCCTACTTACAATCACAGATTACTAACCACAATGTCAAACAGTGCCGACACTGTTATTCTTTTATCCTTTGATTAGCATGGAAAATGAATCACTCTCAGGAAATCCGATGAAATATTCATTTAATTACCTATTCAAAAGAAGCACTTCCGTGTATTACGGAAGAATGTTTTAGTTATTCGGAGTACTTAAGTAGTGAATTCATATTTTCTTGTATGGAATTAAACCCAGTAGACAAGAAAATGATGAGGAAAGAAAATTATGTAGGTGTCTAGTTTTAATATCAATTTCTGGGTACCGTTTTCTAAAAATGAAACCTAGCTAGATCGATTTATCGCCCCCGAAACCCCTACTAAATTTCATGAAATTCATTGGAGCCGTTCCCGAGATTTACAATATACGAGTATATACAAGAATTGCTCATTTAAAGGTATTAGATGTATTGTGGTAAATAGTTTACGTTTTGTAGGCATGGGCTTTGGAGTCAAGATATTTGGAGTTAAGATTTGTAGAAGATTTTGTGAATGTGAGAACCTTGTAGGCTTAACAGACTGTATTCTGTGGTCCATTTTCTATTTTGCTAAGTATCTGACTATCTGGTACTTTTTGATAGGCCTACACTGTCCTCTCATACCTATTATCACTGTAATTTATAAAAATCCTTTGTAAAACAATTTATTTTTAAAAGAGTAACCGTGGAGTTTCTTGCCGGCTCTTCTCCATAGGAAACGACCATTTGGAACCGTGCACCTAGCTTCTGACGTTTCATAAGTGCCCTTGTTGGTTTATGTGAAATAAAATATTTTGAATTTGAAAGAGGCACTGCTGCTTTTTCTGTAAAATTTTCAGTAAGCGACATTCATTCATCTTAAATATATAATATACATCTAACACTTAAATATATATTATATATATAATAAGTACAAGTACACAAACAAAAACAGGAAGAACACATTGGGCATCAAAAAATCGTAAGCGATATCGAGAAACAGTACTTCTTTAAGTAAGTATATTCAACTACGTTACATGGAAATTCCGGTGCCTACCACTTAAATAAACACTTATGTAAATGTTTTCATAACGTAGAACTCTTATTATATTCAAGAATTTTCCAGAAATTGATTCCAACATTTTGCTGTTATGTCTTTTAAACGACATCGTCGATTTTCAGCTTCTAATGCTAGAGCTTGACATGTTTGTAAAACATTATTGGCAGGTACAAAAGTTATGGAATAATGTATTTTAAATTGCTCTAGGGAGCTATAAAAGCAGAATATTGATGACAGAAATTAATAATCAATCTTATTCAAAATAACAAATTCAGACGGATTACTTACAGTAAACACGGCTGATTTGCATACTGTTTCTGACAGGCTGTCGCAAGGGCTCATAATTTTAGTTTCGCCACCCATCCAAGTGTATAGCGGAAGATTTTGTCTATAAATAGAAGGCGACAATTACTTGTTTATACTTTGTCTTGGCAATGTTTACAAAATACTATCGAAAACAACGATTGGTGCTATCTGTCTATATTTAGAGACGGATTTCAACGTTTTGAAAAAAATAAAATACTCAGTACCCTAAATGCGTATACACAATCAATCAGAATCCGAATCATTTTGAAACAGATTGCTAATACTGCTTCATAAGTTAAAATAAAAAAACTGCGATGAAAGCAAATAACGCAATGAATGTTGTTGAACTGTCAAAATGAAACAGATTAAGCTTTGTGCAGACCAGCGACACCGGTTATTGTTATACCGTGAAGTTTTCTTAGAAATTGTATTGTTCGTGTCATGTCGCGCGACAAGTCGCGCTGGTCTGCAAAAGCCTTGAGTCGTAATAGTTTACGAAAATGTGTTGCGTAATTAGATAGCCGGTCAACTGAGACACTATATTTTTAAGTCGAAATTAAAAGTTGTGGGCTGTTTATTAAAAACTAAATACTCTGCCATCACCCGTGCAACGTGTGTAACAATGTTCGACCACAGCTCTAAAAGCATGCGCCAAATGTATCCTGCCTAATCCCACATTACCATTTAACACCGCACACCAATCCGATTCGATCTACTATTCACATCATAAATGTGTGATTGCGTACTAAATCAAATCGTTGGAACGACCCATAGCTTCTATTTCCAACGCAGCGCTAGTTTTGTTTGTTGAAGCAGGCATGAACCACTTTCCATTTGTTTGCTAAGCCATTCGAAACATCGGAGAAAAAAGTAAGAGCACTCACATGTACTGGGTTAAATGGAAAAACTTCGAGTTATTAATAACAGTATAATGTTTCTAAATGTGTTAACCAAACACAAAAACTTTATCACATGGGACATAATAATAACTGGCAAAATGTGGCAATAGTGTAAGGTTTCATTAATATAACTATAACTACACGGTTTAAAATCTACTAATCAAATCGGTAGACTACGGCGAAAATGCGGCTGGAAATAAAATCGGGAGATTGAATGGTTTGCACTGGCCACACTGGTGACAATGGTTGCGGTGACTTGGCAGAGATCGGGCACTTTTTAATGAGAGTTAACAGCAAGCAGTTATGGTATTGTTGTACCGTGGTGATTAATTTTAAGAAATAAGTTTTGATATTAATAAGTTGTGAGAATAATAAATAAGTTTTGAAGGTTAACTGCGGTTATTTCTGAAATATCCTAGCAGCAGGTACCTACAGCTCTGCCTACCCTTGATAGAGGAAGAACAAGCGTGATGGTTTGTTAGGTTTTATCAGTTACTTATGATCAGTTAAAAGTAATGTACTTTGTTTAGGATTTCACAATTTCAGCGTTTATACAACCTTGTGATTCAATGTCGTACTCAAGCAAGAAAAGTGAATTACAAAAGCCCTGTGTAGGGTAACGTTTTAATTTACATTTAAAACGCTTCGCTCCCCGTCTTGGTCGTCGAGGGTACTTCTTAATATCAGATAGATAGGCTAGGTAAACCGAGGCTCCTTTTTATAAAGCAATTAGTTTTTATTATATGCCACAGTATTACAATGTAAAATAATCAAATGCGAACTGGTTGCCGTTTTGAAGTGAACCGGCGACACAATCGGGCGTTGAGTGCCCATTAACGCTGAAAAAATGAAAAGTGCTCGCCACGCAGAGAAATGAAAATGTGAAATAGATTTATAAAAACAATAGATTTGATACATTTTATTTTTACAGTATTTTAAGCTTTGTTTTCATAAGTTCGTGAGTGCCAATGTCGTTTTTGCACTAAAATTGCGAAAAGTATTTTTGACATAGGATTAGGTAAGGATTATCCTACGGATGTCAGTCACAAAAGGTCAACCCTTTTGATTTTTTCATCAGCCATGAATGTGAAATATCACGTTCATCGATTTTTGTGTTTCCGAATACAGCCCCAGGAATAATCCTACAAACAAATTAACAAACTTGACTTTTTGTGTTTTGATTGTTGCATTTTGGAAACTTTTCATGAAGAGTTTTATTGGCTTTGAAGGATCACGTTGGGATTACATTTGCATGCAAAATTTGAGTTTCGATAATAAGAGTAGGAACACTGGCTCGTATTGTTAAACTATCGTTGTAAACTGCACACTGAACTGTTTCGCAAAGGTGATTTATTCAAGCTATATGGATGATGGATAGCAGCGAACAGTTGATCCATTGCATGTTATCGTTTGTTTCCCAAGTAAGAATCGTACAGCGATGATTGGCTAACACCAATAAGTTCATGCCGTCATTTCAGCCGCAAGATGTGCACTGCTGGACAAAGGCCTCACCGATGCACCGCCACTTCGACTGATTCTGTGCCCCGCATCCAGCGGATTCTTGCGGCACAAGGTCATCGGTCCATCTTGTGGGAGGCCTTCCAACGCTACGTCTTCCGGTACGCGGTCGCCACTCCAGAACCTTTCGGCCCCATCGGCCATCTGTTCTGCCCATTACCACTTAAGTTTGGAAATTCTTCGGGCTATCTCGTTTACCTTGGTTCTCCTGCGGATCTCTTCACTTCTGATTCGATCACGTAGGGAAACTCCAAGCATAGCCCTCTCCATTGCCCTTTGGGTGACTTTGCGCCTTCTGATAAAGCCCATTGTGAGCGACCACGTTTCAGTGGCAACACGCACTGGTCAAAGACTTTCGTCTTGAGACACTGCGGTATGTATAAGTTCATGTAACACCTGGAAATATCCATTCGATTCTAGAATATACTAGTGTCATCTGCAACCTAGCCTTTAGCCAATTAGTTAGAGCCGGCTTCGGGCTTCCAATACCTAAACGGCTTCTTGTCCAAAGCTAATTGCTGAAATCAGAGTCGCGCGCTTCGACTGCAAATTGGTGAGCGGCAATTGAAGCTTAGTCATAATTATAGATACTTGATAATGGGTCAGCGGACGCTTGAAAACAGGGGGCCTACTCCCTAAGTGAAATCGTTACGGGCGGCCGTAGTTACGGGCGCTTCACTCTCTGTCTAACATACGGTATGTGCGTAAGTGAGACGGAGAGCGAAGCGCCCATTACGACGGCCGTCCGTAACGATTTCGCTTAGGGAGTAGGCCCCCATAATCGTACATATACTTACTTCATATAAAAATAATCGTGATATTATAACAGCCTTGTGGTCTGACCGTCAGACTGCCAAGTCCATATGTCTCGAGTTCGAACTCAAGGCACGCACCTCTGACCTTTCGGATTCATGTGCGTATTGTATAATTATCACTTGCTTCAAAAACGGTGAAAGAAAACATCGTGAGGAAACGCCATGCCTGAGATATGTGAAGCCAAGTCAGAGGCCCATGGGTGGCTTTAAAACTCTGACACCAGGTTAGTCACTAACCTCACGGAAAAAAGAAGACAGCATTGTTGCTGTTCGGGCAAAACGAGCTTGAAGGCTCGAGTCTTGCCCGAAAAGTTCGGCATAGGCACAGATAATATAGCATAGGTAAATGTGTAACCGTAACCGCACTACGGCTGCAGTTATGTTTAAGAGCCGCAATTTAAGCAAGTCCATTGTCATTAACCAGACACAAATCCAGCCTCCGGTACGCTATTCAGTGTTATTCATATTATTTCATAGTATCCTTAAACAACGAACTACAAGAATAAATTGAAAGCAAACTGTTCGAGCGTCAATTAACACAAAAGTTTGCGATGTTCTTATAATTTGTTCGGCGCTCAAGTTACACGGTTTTGTCCGCTGAAAGTGTATCGGGACGGATGAAAGTTTCAGTACAAGTGTAACATTTGCTGCGAAGTGCACTTTAAAGTTTGTTACGAGCCACAAACGTCTAGCGAGGGCGATTGGAGTTCTGTAATAAAGGGTCTAGAGTTAGATGAATGACGCAGATCGCAGTTGGAGCCGAGTGCTTCCATACTTGCAGCTTAATAAAGGATAATGATTGGATTTTAAACGTGGTAGTTATATAGTTTGTTAAAAATTTTTGGTTTCGTTAGCACACTTTGTGAAAGCTTACATTTTCTGAAGACGGAGAGAAAGAGACACAGATTACTGATTGTAATTTTGCTTAAAAAAAACATTTTAACAAAATAAGTAAAGTAACAAGTTCACACACCCTAATCTACTAATAAACCCTCTTCCACCTCTTCTATCGATATTTTTCAAAATAAGCTTTAGTTTTTCCCGTAAACGCCATGATTTTCTCTCAGAAAATGTTAAAACATTACATTCTGAAAATAGCGAGCCAAAGTTCAGCTCTTTTCCACTAAACGTTATACTCCCAAAGGAAGAGGTTACATACGTAATTTTCTTTGAAATGGAATTATTTTATGCAAATGACGTACAACTTATGGGAGGTATGTGACTGTCGAGCACATAAAGATTTTATGTTTACTTCATGCCTCGTTTGAACGTGTGTATGGTTCAGTTAATATTGGAGTAAGTAATGTAATTAAGTGTGTATACTTGCTGTTAAGGTGTAATTCCATGGACTGTCGAGAATTCATTAATTTTATATGAAGTATTTTTCTAGGCTGGTTCCACGCTGCCACTGTCGGGGGACCCGTACGGACCGTTCGTACACGGGAGACCCGTACGGGTAGCGCTGGCGTGCTCTGATAAGACGGAATAGTACGATACGTTGTACGGACTCTGCCTGGAGCGGGTCGCGTACGGACCTATCCGCGTCGCTTTGAAACAATGTTCTAGCGCCTCACGTGTGTCTTCGTTCCGGGAAGGCGGCCCGTACGGGTCTCCCGAACATATGTGAAACTAGCCTTATCGAGGCAGTTTACCGTATTTTATTCATTATGATATTAAATACATGTCTTGTAATGGTAGCATTAAGTACGCTGCACGCTTGGGGTGCAGATAAATGGCGATGCAACTGATAGTGTTCATGGTTTATCCAGCACCTTAATTGCGTAACACAGTTTCAATCACAATCCGAATGATTTTGAAGGTTCTTGCAAACTGCCCATTTTCTAGCTGACTGCACATTTTTTTCAAAATCTGTGAATACAGATCAAAATGATTCAAAATGTTAAGGACAGTCTTTTAAGACCGTTTTCTTGTAGTTTCAGCGGTTAAGGTAGCTGCCCTTACTGCCCCATCTCAAAAATCCATCCTGTATATGTAAATCAAGGTATATATCTAAAAATATGTATGTATGTATATATCTTATAATGTCAAGTCTCTAGTTTTTAATACTTCCCTGCTAATATGAATTCCATGTATAATTGAGAGTATAGAAACGATTAAATGTTGGAAAATTTTGACATGGCAACATATCGAGTGTAGAGTACTCTCCCACTTTGAAGGACCAGGCCCGGGTCGACGGCGCGTTGTGTTCCGCGCGCGCCTCAAAGGGATGTCAGCACAATTGACGGGGTCCGCTAGGATCGATGCCTGCCGGGGTTGCGGGAAAGTCCTAAGGGGAGACCGTGGCCCCCGGCAACGTACAGGCAACTGAAGGAACACGGGTGGGTTTTAGTCAGTAAGAGTCTGACACACCCTGATAATTTCCCACCCGAAAAAAAAAGGCGTGTAAAAGAATATTTCATTCATGCTATTCTACTAAGTACTGTGTTAGAAGTTGTTAGGTATCTATGTTATGGCAACAATGAAAATCCTGGTACCAAGTGTAATTACGTCCGTGACTTACCGAGTCATGATTAATGTACTAACTTCTGAAGTGCTGAGAGATTTAGTTTGGACTACGCGTTCTACTACTGCGCATAATTATAACTTTATTGTTAATGAAATGTTAATTTACGGAGAAACCGAGAACAGTGTTTATTTAGGGCAATTTATCTAACACAGACGAAAAGAATAAGGGCCAGCGCACACTGAGAAGAAATCTCCTCTGCGATACCGCGAGCGTGCGCCAGCTTACCGGAGCATCCGCTGGTATGCCGTGGCATGCGCCGGTATGCTCCAAGGTCGATCACCGAGCAATGAGATATATACCTTATTTCGATTGGATAACTAGACCTGGCAGACTCGCTTACCGGCGCATACCACCGCATACCGCCGCCTCCCGCCGCGGTATCCTCCAGCGTGCTCTTCGATGCTTCAGAGAAAACTGCGCTGCGATGCTTCAAGGTAGATCACCGAACATTGAAATATATACCTTATATCTACGCAGGCCCTTATTTTTGTTCTAGCTAAAAAAAAGATTGAAAAAATAACTTTTTGGGAATAAGTGCTTAGCAAAATGAAGTTCTAAAAATAAAAGAAAATCGTAATCGTATCGTTAAATCCGAAGGAAAGTTAATTGTTATAAGTTAAGTATATCATTTTCTAAAAGAAAGTTAACATTGCCTGAACGATTAAGTTTGGGAGTAAAAAAACCTGAACGAGAGTCTCTAATCAGGATTTCATCAAAGGTTGTCAGGAGCCGGCGAAATTGATGAGGGTAGATAATGATTTCACGAATCCATCGGAAAACACAGCCGTCGAGGAAAAATAATTTGGTTATTGTATTAAATAGATGCTTTTTTAAACTATAATCCTCTTATTTAGTGTGGTATTACTCAATTATTGTAGACTAGATCCTGCCCGCGACTTCGCTAATTCATTTCTAAAATAAAATTAGTAAGTAAGGTACTCCTTATAACATCAGTTATCTGCCAGGCCAGCGAAAGTCCCGTCAAAATCGGTCCAGCTGTTTCGGAGATTAGCCAGAACAAATAGATAGACCAACAAAAATTAAATAAAATGATTTCTTGTTATCCGTATACTCGTATATGCATTTAGTAAAAAGCTGTTATTTTGACATTACAAACAGACACTTCAATTATATTTATTTGTATATACAAGGTGGAGACGACAATACAACAAAAAATTGCAGGCTGAATAGTAGATAAATACTAAAAATATTTTTTTTACTTGTTTAATTTTATTGTGTTTTATTAATAAGTACAGTGTACTCGATATAGAATATATGGAGTTCACTGTACTTCTGCCGTAAAGCGAATCTGTCTTAAATCGAATCTGTCGTAATGCGAATCTGTCTTAAAGCGAATCTGTCCTAAAGCGAACAAGGGTCTCTAATGACGTTCCCATTCTGCATACAGAAATTCAATTGAATATAATTATTTAATAGTTTAGTCAATATAACTCGACAAAATCCATAGCCGGCTCGGGTTATTCCGTTTATCCACCCCAAAAATCCACCCTACGGTGGATATTCGGAAACGTATGCCCGAGAATACAACCTACGCCTGGATAAACGGAATTTATAGGCTTAGGGTGGATCCGGCATAGACTACATTTAATTTGTTTGAAAAACTCATTTTTTTTATTCGAAGCTAGGATTTATTTGACAGTTCCAAAATACTCTTATGCATTAGTAGTGCTAGTGTTTTCATTTATTGTTGTATAGTAGTCTCCATATTGTATGTTTCGATAGATATTTAGATTTGTATAAATTGCGGTCGTGTGGTTTAACCTGCTAAATTGAAACAAGATCTTTCATTACTCAAACCATTATTTTGCTCATTAGTGGGAACTAATGAGCAAAAGAATGAAAATCATCATTCATTTAATTAATCATTGAAATGAATCATTTGTTTCATAACTAACCCATTTTGTTTAACTAAGATCCCTGTAATTTAAAGTGCTTTTAATGAAAACGTATTACTATAAAATATCGTAGAAAGAGCAACAAAGGATATCTTGACTTGAACGAAGGAGAAACGTTCGACACTACGAGACTGAAAGGCTTATCCGGATAAAGCGTATTCATCTCATTAAAACCAGGACCTTTTGAGAGAGTTTCCATGTTTCAAAGCTGTATACTAAAGGTGCGCTTACACGAGCAGTTTCAATTGCTCAATACCGAGCAATATTGGTGAAATATCACGTCACGATAACAAACAATTTACTGCAATTCCAACCAAATTGTAGCAATTGTATTATTGCTAGTGATCCCGCCACAGCAATCAATCTTCCTAGCCTTATCCCAACTATCTTGGAGTCGGCTTCCAATCTAACTGGATGCAGCTGAATACCAGTATTTTACATGGAGCGACTGCCTATCTGATCTTCACAACCCAGTAACTGGGTAATATGATACCCCTTGGTAAGACTGATGTTAGACTTTCGGGCTTCTGACGACTCGTAACGACTGTCAAAAGATCCACGAATGACAGCCGGGACCAACGGCTTAACGTGCTTTCTGAGGCACGGAGGAGTCTCGGTATGTAAAGATGTTCACCCATCCACTGACCAACCCCGGCAAGCGTAGCTTAACCTGATGGATCGACCCGTGCGGCTTGTTATTACTTAGCCACGAGATCGTCGAGTGATCCCGCCACAGCTTATTTAGTAATTTAATAAACTTGGCATTATATTAATTAGTAGGTAGAGGTACTTAATACAGAATTTATGGAGCGACTACAAGTTACATTGCCAAATTAAACTAGATTGCTCCAGTACATCCGGAATATATTTTCCGGGCAATAATTTCTGAAAAAATCTCCCATGTAAGCGCAGCTTAAGACACGTTTTAGTCTACAATTTTGAAGGCGCTCCTGAATATATCAAAAAGGGTCAGTTTGCTGTTCCGCGGTACGGAGTAAAGCCAAGAACCTTGCGGTGTTTGACTGTTAGAAGATTTGTGATACTGACCTTTCTAGTCGCCCGCTATCTGAAATATAATAAAGAATAGTGTTAGATCAAATATTTAGATATTGCAATGATAGGTGAGTATTATTTAGTCTAGGAGTCTGAAAGAAAGAAAGACAAAGTATTCACTGGAACTCGTACAGGAGATCACAAATTATAATAAATTTATCATAAAACAACTAAACATTAATAAAAAATAAAAAACAAAGTAAAATGAAAATAAAAGCAGAAAGTCCTGTATGATGCTTAAAAGGCTCCTACGAGTATCTCAGCATGACGCTGCGACATTTAAAAATAAGTGTCGCAATACTGCCGCTGGTATTCTGATGGGGCCCGGTCTGATGATACTTACTTGGTTCTTTTTACTTTATTTAATTTGATTTTTTCTGTGATTGTGCCAACTTTTGATTTTCTAAAATGTATTTGTTTAAAAAAAAAAACAAAAACCTTTGATATTTTGTATGCCTTTTGGCGGGACACAGCTCAGATTTTATGTATTATAACACCTTATGTATGTATCCTGTGTTCACGAAAAAAATGAGTTTTGAATTTGAAATTACTCCTTACTTCAGATTTTGCTACCTTTAATACGTTTTAGATTGCCAGTTCTTTTCAAACTTTTTTACTGGATTGAACGTATTTCAAAGAGTAACTTTGTAAGTGAGACTATTATGAATATTTATTTAAAAATTATTAAAATATTATTTTTATTTAAAAATGTTTTAAAATAATGGTGCCCAAGATACAGCCTGTGCCTAATTTGGGTACAACGCTATCTCAATATTATAATTTTAATGTTGAAATAAACGATTTTTACTTTACTTTACTTTTATCAAAAGATCGTACGATGTCATTCAATGTGCTTTACTTATGTAAATGTGAGGACAATAAAAGCCTACATTTCGTTATATATTAGGTGCTACCGAGCCTTTGACTTGTATATTACACATTGTTTCCATAATGTACATACTTCGTAGGCTCGTCACTCTTTTGTCAGGCAGAAATGCATGGTATGACAGATCCAGATAAAATATAAAAAATATAAGGCAGAGTACCCACTACCAGGGCGTTGACACATCGAACGTTAAATAAAATAAAAACGTAATTTAAAAACTAAAAAACCCAACTGCAAAAACACATACCTAACTGAAAAGAGAACTAAAAACTATTTTAGTTTTTAAATTACTTTTTTTATTTTCTACTCTTTAGATTTTTTATAATTTCTCATTCTAAATTACATTTAAATATAATAATTTATTTTTATTTTGTAATCACCTTTCAAAACCCTTCATATTGATACATTTGATACCCCACTCGATAGAGTCAAGGAGTTTTTTTTACATTCATTTTGGCGGCAAAAATCCGCCGCCCGTTTTGGTTTTTTAAATTTTAAGATACCCAGTGACACTCGAGCAATAAAGAGTGCTAATTCTAATGGCTTATCATTCACCAAAATTGTTCAGCCGTTTAGTAGTAGTTTGGTACTATTGTTATTTTTTTATTCGAATTTTTCTGTTTTTTTTTGTGTGAATATTGTGTGCCTTAGCCTGAGTCAAATAAATTTATTTTCTTTCTTTCTTTTTTCTTCTTTTAGTTACGAGGGATCATAGAGACTCACACACATACATACATTACAGGTCACTGCCAACACATAACTCCTACTTTTTTGGCTTCGCCGAAGTCGGGTAAAAAAAGACTTTCACAAAGTCTGTGTATCAAAGTTTCGAGTGACAGATGACAGCACATTTACCAAAACTTGATGTGCAATATTTACGGCCAGGCACTGTATATTTACTTGTCAGAAGACTCAGAACTACTCAGAAGTTTAAGTTAAAAGTATTACCAAAGGGACATTAATTCGTACGCTTTATAAATATATTATTAGGTACTTTAATGTTGAACTTCCTTTGAAGAGGTCAAATAAAATTATATTTCAATTTGCCTAAGTAATTACACATCTTTCATGTTTATTTTTGTCATTTTCTTTTAATAATTAATTATATATTTAGCCTCGGTGAGCTTAATGTACACAGGCGTTTGTAACTCTGTTCCTCTTGCCAAATATTTTTTGGTAATTAATTTGTTTCGTGATGAGTATTCATTTTACAATGTTCTTATGGAAATAAAGTAGGGTGGTGTCCCATTTTTAGGGTTCTGTAGCCAAATGGCAAAAAACGGAAACCTTATGGATTCGTCATGTCTGTCTGTCTGTCCGTCCGTATGTCAAGGCCAATTTTTTCCAAAACTATAAGAACTATACTGTTGAAATTTGGTAAGTAGATGTATTCTGTGAACCGCATTAAGATTTTCACACAAAAATAGAAAAAAAAACAATAAATTTTGGGGGTTACCCATACTTAGACCTGAAAATCAACTTTTTTTTTTTTCATCAAACCCGTCTGTCTGTAGTATCTATGGATAGGTCTTCATAAATGATATTGAGGTTTCTAATATAATTTTTTTCTAAACTGAATAGTTTGCGCGACAGACACTTCCAAAGTGGTAAAATGTGTCCCCACCTGTAACTTCTAAAATAAGAGATATAACTAAAAAAAATATATGATGTACATTACCATGTAAACTTTCACCGAAAATTGGTTTGAACGAGATCTAGTAAGTAGTTTTTTTTTAATACGTCATAAATCGTAAACCGCAATTTACTACAAGAACTTGTACATTATGTTACTTGCTGCTACGGTACCCTTCATGGGCGAGTCCGACTCGCACTTGGCCGCTTTTTTGTAAAAACAATTATATGGGTAGATACGTTCAAACTCCCCGATTCAATTGTAATGGTGTTAAGAGAGTACTTATTTAAGGTCTTGTTAGTCGTTGGTCTAGTGGTCGCAAGTGCAAGTGCTGGACATGAGGTTCTAGGTTCCATTCCCGGGTCGGGCAAAGTGTTATTGGGTTTTTCTATCTGAAATTTCTCAATAGCAGCCCGGAGCCTATTTTTGAGCCCGGTGCAATAGGCTCGCCCCTTATTACATGAGACTTTAACATAACTGGAGAAATGTGGGTGTACTGCCTAACCCATCGTGCCCAGTTATTAAAATATAAACTATAATTAATTCCTTTAATAACAATTCTCATATGAGCCACAGAAGAATATGCAATTAATGATTTAATATCTACTTGACTTTTAATAATTTCTTTTAATTCTTTATGTCACTCAGGATGGCTGGACAAATCTTCAAAATAGCTCGCATTTAAGTAGGTCAACAGGGCACTTTATGTGACGGCTAAACACCCTTATCTCAGAATTTGTGACGCTACAGAATCTTAGATAATCGATCGAAAACGTGTCCAGCCAGCTTGAAAAACCACTTTTCACTGGTCTCTCAATCTCGGTAACGGAAGTGATTTTGACGACTTTTTGCATATCAACGGGCGTCACATAAATTTGTGACAGGCATGGAGCTAAAAGTTTTGAGATACGTACAGTGGTTTAGTAGAAAAATGCAAAAATCTGTGCCAGCCATCTTGAATTTACGTATAAAACTTTTGGCTGGCACTTTCGAATCTCAATAACGGTAGCGTTTTCGAATATGACTCCTTTACTAATATTTAGTGACGCAATTCGTGACAGTAATAACGTTTGATTTATGGCGGCACATGTAAGGGTTTACGAGAAATCAATGAAAACTAATGTCCAGCCAACCTGAAGTTCAAGATGGCTGGACACCTGTATCTCCGCTGCCTGATGATCTACGACCTTCAAAATGTGTTCAAAATTTTGTGACGGGGACGATAATGATAACCTGAATTTGTGACGGAGAAACTTTGCGTAGTTTCAAAGATATTGAACATTTTAATTTTCCCATACAAACACTGCAGTAGGGTTACCAATATTGTAGGTTCTATGTAGGACTAAATATATTTTATGGTGTGTTCTTTAATGGACGAAAATCCGTATATTGGTGATACTAATAAGAACAACTGTAGATATTTAAATCAATAGAAGACAGAAGTGAGGAAGGGGGGTAATTTTTTAATGTTATTGATTATTTACGTGCAGATATCTACTCCTTTTAGTAGGTAGGTATTGGTGTTTTTCATGGTAAGTACATGGTAGTTAATGTGTCAGGATAACTAATGCTCTAAGGTATTTAAATGAAAAAATAATGTTTGCTGTAAATAAAATCACATTTATTTATTTGTACCTATACAGCGTTTCAAATGACGACGATCAACTCCATTTGCACTTCAGTAACCCTCGCCTTGTACCACAACGTTGTTTTTACCACCGCCCTAAGTGCTTGAAGCGCAAATGAAGTCGATGGTCGTCATTTTAATCATAATACCTAGCTGAATATACTTAAATATTCTTCAATACCTATTTATAAAAGACAATTATTACACAAAAACAATCACAGCATCAGTAGCTGCTACCGGCAGATTAGTCGATTAAAAAGAAATCCTTTATTTAAGTAAAAAATATGGTCACCTCACAATATTAGTGGATGTTTGTATGGGAAAGTTTAAATGATCAATATCTTTGAAACTACGCAAAGTTTCTCCGTCACAAATTCAGGTTATCATTATCGTCCCCGTCACAAAATTTTGAACACATTTTGAAGGTCGTAGATCATCAGGCAGCGGAGATACAGGTGTCCAGCCATCTTGAACTTCAGGTTGGCTGGACATTAGTTTTTATTGATTTCTCGTAAACCCTTACATGTGCCGCCATAAATCAAACGTTATTACTGTCACAAATTGCGTCACTAAATATTAGTAAAGGAGTCATATTCGAAAACGCTACCGTTATTGAGATTCGAAAGTGCCAGCCAAAAGTTTTATACGTAAATTCAAGATGGCTGGCACAGATTTTTGCATTTTTCTACTAAACCACTGTACGTATCTCAAAACTTTTAGCTCCATGCCTGTCACAAATTTATGTGACGCCCGTTGATATGCAAAAAGTCGTCAAAATCACTTCCGTTACCGAGATTGAGAGACCAGTGAAAAGTGGTTTTTCAAGCTGGCTGGACACGTTTTCGATCGATTATCTAAGATTCTGTAGCGTCACAAATTCTGAGATAAGGGTGTTTAGCCGTCACATAAAGTGCCCTGTTGACCTACTTAAATGCGAGCTATTTTGAAGATTTGTCCAGCCATCCTGAGTGACATAATTCTTTAGCAATTATTATAAGTATTTTATTTTTTTATAAATTTAAATTAATTAACCAATTTTACTTATATAAACACACGCGTACAGACAGGCGTGATGTTATGTTATTTAAAAGAAGCAATCAAAAACTTAGGAAAAATGTTTTGCCTATTTTGTTCTATGATAGAAATAGTCTGATTTATTTACGCTCAGAGAATATTACCTGCCATTATTAGGAAGGTACGTGAACCTCTGTCTTCCCTTCATAGTTATTGTAGCAACAGTTTACATATTATTGAAACAATAAGTCTCATTGTCCTCTCCGGTTCAATGACCGTTTTTTAGAGAGAACATAACAACAGGGCGGGTCTGAACTAAGCCTTGAGATTTCACTTCATCCCCAAAATCCCGCCTTCTCTGTGTCTGGCATTTGTTGGGTTGGAACTTAACAATAAATTTATCATACGTAACATACCATCACGCTTTTGTTCCCTAAAGGGTAAGGCAGAAGGGTATCTATGTGGGACATTTCTCCGCTTATTTCAGTCCGATGACAGTAAAAGTAAATATAAATAAAAAGGTTTATTGCAGTAACTTGTACAACTTTTACAGTGTATGTATCTTTCAACTCATATTGACTAGGACTTAGGTTGTATGACTCAGGTAACTATAAATTCAGACCCCTAATTCAGACAGAGAAAAACCCTGCATCGCGCAATTAGTTTACCGCGTGAACGCCATATACAGGGAGTCAGTCCCTTACACCCTGTATATACAGTACCTACATGATTCTGAACATCCCTGTGTCCAAATTTTTCGTCGGTTATTTAAAAAAAAAATGCTGTTTCATAGAAAAGTGCAATACCTACGCGGTCAAAATGTATGGAACAACTGTTTTTTTCATACAATGTTTTTAAATAACGACGAAATTTTTAACACAGGAGGGTTCAGAATGATGTACTGAATACATGGTAATAGGCTTCGCGTCGATGTCCCTGCCACCTTGTATATAACTTCCCCGACATCAATCGTTGGGTGGTTGCCCGCCAGACACGACACCCGTCTGGTTGGAGGATCCTGTCTTTTCTATAGAGGTTGAGTGAACTTTACACCCTGTTCCTCATACCTCTAAAAACCCAATAATACTTTGCCCGTCCTGGGAAAAAGCCCTGGATCCCATGCTCGGCAATCGCTTTTGCGACCACAAGTTTTACGAGGTAGGCCAATCATACATAGTTAATCAGCCCATAATGTTCCAACTCCTGGGTCTTAGTAAGCCTGTCTATGAGAGGAAGAGAGCTGTAATCCACCACGCGTGTCTAGTGCATTTTACACATCACAATACCTACTCATAACATATCATAATCAGCCTATTAATATTCCCACTGCTGGGACAGAGGCCTCCTCTCTGTGAGAGAGAGGGGCGCAATCCACCACGCGGGCCCAGTGCGGATTGGCAGATGTCACATGTCTTCGACTTTTTGGTTCTAAGACATGCCGATTTCCTCATGATGTTTTCCTTCACCGTTTTGAGAGCAGTGGTGATTAAATTATTTACACAAAGTAAAGCGCCTCCACCGCGGTCGCGGTCGTGGTTCGAACCCACGACCTACAACTCATAAGTCGGGACGGTTACCACTGGGCCACCACTGCTCTATAATACCTACCTACTAAGAGCATAAAATTTTCCTCTTCTAACAAACAAACACGTCTTCATATTCCTCACAAACTAGAACTTTATTAGTGCACAGCGCGGCTGCAACGTTCTTTTCTCCTTGAAAAAAAAAGAAAGTAAACACATATCAAAGGAAGTGGGATCTCGGGAGGCGGCACGTGCCTAAGTTGATCCGAAATTTAGTCCTTAGTTGTATGCAGAAGGACACATGTGCACGGCGGCTTGGCGGTTCAAACTATAAAAGAAGAATAGTTTTGTGAATGCTTGAACCGAAATGGCAGTTTTCAGTGATGTGATGGCGGAAAAGTTTCCCCGCTAGAACTATTATTTGGAGGAAACTAATGCGGAAATGGAAAACGCGCTTCACTTGTCACATTTACGTGAATTGCATGCGGAAATGGGTACCTACATTACTTGACCCAGCTTTAGGATAGTGTGCGAAAGTGCTTCGTTATGTTTTTCTATTAGAATATTAGCGAAACTGTCTGTATACTTATGTGTATATGGCAAACATAGTTGCAGGGTAAAATTACTTGGTTCATAATCAGTTCTTGTAGATTTTATTTTAACTAATAACATAAGTACACTTTTTACAGGCGCGTTTTAGCCAATGTCAAACTACTGCACCTTGATATTTATAAATAAATAAATCATTTATTTGCATAAATCCCATCACAGACGTAGTTTTAATTATTATAGCAAGACATAATATTATGATATATTTTCCATAGTAATCTTTCAGTGACGTCGGACGGAGCTATACTATGTATTTGTAGTACGCTGTACGCACCAAAGACTACGAAAAATAAAGCAAAACAAAGTATATTAATATACAGCTACGTCTGTGGCGGGCTTAAAATATGGTATATAATTTTTCGTTCAGCAGAATTACCAGCCAAATAGTATCTAATCGTTTCTGTACAACTAAAATGATGTAGCTTTATCTTTGTAAAGTACACCGAGCACGTAGCAAACAATCAAAGCAGAACACGCTGGTGCCCTCGCATTAATATCCCTTAACACCATTTTCTTTTCACAACAAAAGATAAAAAATCGCTTCTTTATTTTGTAAAATTGAGAAGCTGTAAATATTTTTCTTAGCGCAACCACAGATTTACAGATGGGACACTCCGCAGTTTAGGTATGGAGCTTCAAGTACGCGGGGGGGCCGTCTTGCTGGGCCAATTCAGTGAGTGTAACGTAGTCAGCAGATCTAAGGGTTAGGCGATAGAAAGAGAGGCAACTTCTAGGTGAATATAACTGTAGGTAATTAGCACTGTGCGACCTGAATTGCTCTTTATTGTCTCATAGCAAGAGTCACTTTTTATTTAAATGATTTTGCGGAGTGTCCCATCTGTATTAATCTGTGGAGCAACTGTGAAAAAAGAAATATTGAAGGTCAGATAGAAGCCGCAAAAACGTGAAACGACTGCACGCTCCAATAGTTCGCGTAGTAAAAATATCTAAAGAAAATTTTGAATTACGACTAAGGCCGTTTGCCCATTGGTCGTTATTTTATCGCACAGTACCTACTGTACAGTACTGCACGGTACTGCTTATGTTTCCTCACTGGTCGGTAAGCACTCTGTACCGAATCGGTACTGCACACAGATATAGATATACCTAGATAGCGCAAGAGCATCTACTTCGCGTGCCCGAACGTGTCTCATTTTATATAATATAGTATATGGTCTGCGCCTGTCCGCCGCGTTAGTCGGACATAAATAATAAAATAGAAAATGCCTATATTCGTAATACTTTACAGCTTTTTACTAGGAACGGTTGATGTGACGTTGAGTGTTAACAGGTGATGACTATCGAAACAAGTGATACTATCGTATTTCGCTTCAGTTTCATGGTATAGGCGCTTTGATAATTTTTCAAAAATGCTATGATACTTGCCTTATCTAGTATTATTATATATCTATATCTGTGTACTGCACTGCTTTCATCTATAATTCCAAATTCAAATTAATTCAATTAGTACGAGAGCGCATGACCAATATTTTTGCCTCATCGTTTTACGATCAAAATCGTATAAAAACGATAGATTTGGTTATTCTTAAATTCAAAAATCCTATTTTCAGAAATTTTCCGCGTCACATCTTCTGACCTGACCGCATTTTTAAATATGTCGATAATTCTTTTTTATCATGTTTAAAAATGATAGATTTTAGATACCGAAAACACCATTTTCAGAAACCAGTAGCTTCGAGTACGTACCCAAGAGACCATTTGAGAAAATTAAATATGAGGCAAACAATAAAACCCATAGCAATCCATCTGAAAATCTTGTTTTCTGGTGAACATTGGTCAGTTGATTCGAATACGTCATTTTTGGAAATGTGCTCAGGCCAGATTTGACACGCAAAGTGACGCAAATGAAATATTTGAAAACAAACTTTTTAGTACTAAAATTACGAAATCTTTGTATATTTTTATTATCAGACATATTGTGATGAAACCGTCTGCCAATTTTTTTTGACATAGCAGAAATAGGCTCCCATAAAACTGTAACGTTTCTGACCGGTACTGTACTGCCCACCGAGTCGGGTTCAAAATCATCAAAACGTAACGATTTTTTTTTTAATTTTCCCGTAAAACGATGTGACATGGTTTTGGTCATGGGCTCTCGTACTATATTATTCACTTGTTTTTGGTTTTTCCTCAGTTTCTGAATGAATTATCCCTAAATTTCCCAAAAAATCTTCAAATTTCCTTGGTTTAGGGAGCATGATTATAAATAATAAGTTAATGGCACAATTAACATGGTAAATTAAAATTTGATGAATTGCATTCATTATGAGTTTGTGTTGAGGGAATAAATCGGTGGTGCCATAGAGTCAAGTAATATATTGGGTGCTGCCTACTATAAACAATAAGGTTACCAACTTAAATTCATATTAACCCCAAAATTCCCCAAATCCCTGTCAAAATAAAATATCCCTAAACCAAACTTAATATTGGTATTTTTTCCCTAAAACAGGGAGAAATCCCTAAAAGTGGAAACACTGCGCGGTAAGCTTCCAGTACCGATGCAGTAAAATGCGTGACGTCACGCAGTACCGAAACGATATCGCCCCGCACACTTACCGACCAGTGGGCAAAGGACCTTAGAAGCACATGAAAACCACAACCCTCCTTCTTCAGTCGAGTAATAAAAATACATGAGAATGCCAAACAAGTGTGATAAATGGAGTGACAATAGCCTTGGTCACAAACACCGATTACCAATTGAAAAGCCGGTGAGGATTTTATCAGATTCCTTTGATCTGAGTTTCAAAAGTACCTGTAACGGCCTGTAGGTAGGAGGTTAACAAGTGAATTGGCACTTACTATGTTATAACTTTGATACGAACCATTCATTCCTATTAAGACGTAGATACATGACATGCCAGTGACCTTGAGTGGTAAGCTTGCGTGTTCTGTACAGAGGGCCTAGTGTGAGTTTCATTTTACCATCTCGATCAAACGCATCGAGCGCGTTCGCCGTTCCGATTGGCCCTTCACCGGTGAAGGCCGGCCGGCTGCCAATCGGAGCGCCAAACGCGGTCGATGCGTTTGATCGAGATGGTAAAATGAAACTCGCACTAAGCCCTCTGAGCTCACGCAACGCGTCGTACGTCCAGCCAGCAATAGGACTCACCAAGGAGCGCTGTCCCAAATAAGACGCATTAGTAATTTATTATACATATAAAACAAAAGGTATTTTAATAAAAGACGTATAGGTACTAAAAGATCAATAATTAACGCTATACTAAAAGATTAATATTTTAATTATCCTTAAAATAGTGAAGGTTTCAGAAAAATACGCTTAATAGATTTTGCGTGATTCTCGGTTTTATTTTCCGCGTTGGACATAAATTTACAAATTCATTTCACTATGTAATATAAACATAATGTCAAATATTTCTATATTCAGTTATTAAGAAAATGCTCTTATTTAACATATATTTTTTCCAAATCATTAACACTACTCGTTTAGACGTGATCTTCAGTAGAAAATCATTAAAAGTCGGATATCGTCGCCTTAACGGCCTTTTCGGATCGACGCGGATATTCACTGAAAGTAAATGTTAGTAAAGGTAGGTAATAACAACATTATTACAACCTGTGATTTTCTGAAGTACGAAACCCCAAAACTCAATTGAAAGCCACATTTCTGGCTGTGACATGGTCCCAAGCAGGTATCTTCTAAAATGGGGAGTAACTAACCGAACTCATCGGCTTGAAATCCGATAACCACAAGCCGCGGTCAAGTCCTGAATACGACAGAGTCCTCATTCATTGGTTCGGAAGCCCCCGGAGTATGTCGAACACAGCCGTATTGCTCATGTACGTCCTCTGTTAAACTTGTACCTAAAATCTAACCAAGTGATTAATCCTTTACATGCGGTCGTCTGCATGCGGTATTTTACTGGCTGTTTTACAGACGTGGCTATGGAGGAGCTCATGGCTAAGTAATAACAGCCGAACGGTTCGATCAATCAGGTTAAGCTACGCCGGGGTTGGTCAGTGGATGGGTGACCATCTTTACATACCAAGTTAAGCCGTTGATCCTGGCTGTCATTCGTGGATGTTTGACAGTCGTTATGAGTCGTCAGAAGCCCGTAAGTCTGACACCAGTCTTACCAAGGGGTATAGTATTACCCAGTTACTGGGTTGTGGAGGTCAGATAGGCAGTCACTTCATGTTAAATACTGGTATTCAGCTGCATCCGGTTAGACTGTTAGCCGACCCCAACATAGTTGGGAAAAGGCTAGGCAGATTGATGAAGTTTTAAGCCCAAGTTCACCGGAATTTAATCAACCGATTACATTTATATTTCATTTATTTATTTGATTCACCAACCATTGTATACCTACGCTGGTATAAGCAAATGAAACAGAAGCAACAAATCAGAATAAAGTGTAAAGCTTTGTGCAGACCAGCGCGACTTGTTGCGCGACGCGATCGCCGGTTATTGTTATTTAGGGGTATGAGGAACAGGGTGTAAAGTTCACTCATCCACCATAGAAAAGGGAGGATCCTCCAACCAGACGGGTTGTTATGTCTGGCGGGCAACTGCCCATATGTTGATTTCGGATAGTCTTATCTATGTTATTAGCTCAGTAAACTCTAACTGCGAGATGTAGGAATTGTGTGACGTCATGTCTTTTTTGTTTCGTAGTTTTTTGTATGTGGCGGTCTAACCGCTACATCACTCCCCTCCGGAGACCGGAGGTCGATAGTGGGCTGAGTCTTGGATCTTGCGATGCTTCACAGTGCCAGCTGTGGTTCCAGTGAGTCGGAACCGGGTGCCGCTCAGTTCACAGTGGGTCGGAACTGTCTGCAGTGATTGCGGCGATGGTGATTGTGGTTCCAGTGAGTCGGAACCGGGTGCCGCACAGTTCACGGTGGGTCGGAACTGTTTGCGGTGATTGCGGCGATTGTGGTGATTGCGGTGATTGAGGCGATTGTGGTGATTGCGGTGATTGCGGTGATTCCCCAGTGAGTCGGGGTGATGTGGCTGAGGGTGATGACCAGGAATGCACGTTCGCTGCATGCCGGTGGTCAGGATACCCGTTGAAGCCGTGGGTGCTGGCTGGCTGTGTGACTCGCCTCACGAAAGCTTGCGGGAGTGATGATGATTATGATGTCACGCTGAAGTAGTTGCACGAAGGCTGCGTTGACGTTCATCACGTCGGGGTCACCAATTTAGGGGTATGAGGAACAGGGTGTAAAGTTCACTCATCCACCATAGAAAAGGGAGGATCCTCCAACCAGACGGGTTGTTATGTCTGGCGGGCAACTGCCCATATGTTGATTTCGGATAGTCTTATCTATGTTATTCGCTCAGTAAACTCTAACTGCGAGATGTAGGAATTGTGTGACGTCATGTCTTTTTTGTTTCGTAGTTTTTTGTATGTGGCGGTCTAACCGCTACAGTTACACCGTGAAGTGTTCTTAGAAATTGTATTGTTCGTGTTGCGTCGCGCGACACTACAAAAGCCTTAACAATCACTTATAGGTAAACTCTGCATGAACACAACACGTTGTAACTTACAAAAAAAAATTGCAATAATATACTGTATTATAAACTTGCATTGAATTGAACTTAATAATTAAAATTAAATTAAAACAGACAAATTATGAAATAATATCTTTATACAATAATCAAACATAATATGGAAATGATTAAGGGATTTTGCGTACTAGACTAAACTATAGTAGAAACGAATCGCGTACTTGGTCTTAACAGCCAACTAGCCGGTTCCTATAGTTTACCTGGTCGGTGCGACCAAAAGTCGTGGTCGTGACCGTCTAGTGCGCGAAATTCTTTAATCAGTTGATTAAAATTTTGGTGAACTTGGTCTCAGTCATCTGCCTTTTAATCGGTGTTGTTCAATTACCTCGTAATGCACCAAACATTGTATTTGAAAAAAGACTAACAATCTTTCATAAGTTAAGCAAAGATAATGGGCTTGCTGGCACTAATTGAAAGTAAATGACGGCCGTGCAGGAACAGATGGTCAGAATGTCACAGCTTATTTTTATTATGGCTTGATATGAGACCGGGCTTTGTTACGGGCAAGTGTGATAGGCAGGGGTTTATTGGAGCCTTTGTTTCCTAACACGTAGGTAGGTTAGGGAAGATCATAGTTAATTGATAGTGAACAGATGAGAAACAACGTATTTTGTTCTTGGTAAGATACATCCGGCGTCCTAAAATAACTGTGATTGGGAGAACGATCAATATCTAGAAGAAAAACTGAACCTATACAACGTTATTTTTTGTTTATACTAAACCTCTTAAGGGGTAATTATATTCATCATTACGAATAACTTTCACTATGGGACCAACGAAAAAATCGCGAACAAAAATCAACTGTTTCATACATTTTGACGAGATATGCGAACATAAATGTAGGGAACAGCAGATTTTTTTTTTCACATTTTCAGCCTTGTTCCCGTAGTGAAAGTTGTTCATAATGATGAGTACAATGACCCCTTAAGAGGTTTAGTATAAACAAAAAATAACGTTGTATAAAACTCGGCTAATGGTTAAAGTAAAGAAATAATTTCTTTTCGTTTGTACTTGACTATAAAAGTAAGAATTAAAGTCTACAAGAGAAGGTTCTTTGGGCTTTATGGGAGCTTTACGAAAGCTGTGGTAGTGCGTAATTAAGAATGAGCATTGTAAGTTTCATTCCATTTTCAAATACATTTAACTAGTTTTATTTTAAGTAATTTTCTTTTTCCCTATTTTCATTCGAGACTTCATTTCCTTTATTGCTCCAATTGAATTTATTACGCATTTCCCAGCACCTCCTTTATATAAAGCATCGGTGCGCAAAAGCGTTCCCACAAATGCGATGTGTATCGCTACACGCGTAACGCGATTATTAGTACCAATGTATCTTTGTACCGGCTCAGTTAAGTGCCTAAAGCCGAGAACAGACACGTAACACACCACGCGATTATCGTCGCGTGCTCTCTGGTGATATTATGTTGTATTGTGACTTCGCAGTGCCAGGCAATGTTATGGGGGTGTTACAAGTGAGCAAGTTCATTGCAATCTTGTCGGGGTAATCGCAAGTCTGAGTTATGTCAGCAATTATTCGGCGGTCAAGATCCTTCGTTGTCCTAATCGTAAGCCCCTAACCCGGCTACTGGGTGAGATGTTATCCCACGAGAGGTCATTACCGGAGCGGACCGGACGGCTTAGTACCGGCCTTCAGAAATTTGTTACCCGTCGAGAATTTGTGAATCAAGTTTAATAAGGTTAAACCTAAGTACGGTTTGTGCTTATTTATTAATTATTCAGAAAATCCTGTTATGAGTTCTCTTCTCTAAATAATTAATGATTAGCTCGAAAGGTGTCTGCAAAATTATGATCGGAATTTTGTTTATCTAAAATGGTGTTAATAATTAATTTCTAGAAGCGTAGTATTAACTTACCCTTCAAAATACCAGACCCTAATGAAATTTAGGGCTTCGGGGTTTTCTCATAATATGACGAGGTATTTTTTCGTTTGGTTTTCATTTGAAATCAATTTGGTCTTTTTTCTTCTATGTGTTACGTTAATTGAGCGACCAATTAAGATAATATTCTCACGTAATATCTATTCGCTCAAATAATAATTAATTATCGGCTTTATTATTATGGCTAGAAATAATCAGAGATAATTCTATTATTATTGTTAATCAACAATGGCGGGTCGCGAGTAAATTCTTCTTATTATGAATGAGTTCTGGAATAATTGTCTAATAAGATAACAATCATGTGTGTAGCTTGACGTCTTTCCTTTGTGATTTTACCTTATAACAGTGACCTTAATTTGTCAAAATAATTATGTTACTTTCTTCCCTTATACAACGTGTTCCTTTTCATCATCATCATCAGCATATTAATTTTCCCACTGCTGGGACACAGGCCTCCTCTCTGTGAGATGGAGTGGGCTGTAATCTACAACTCGGGCCCAGTGCAGGTTGGTAGATGTCACATGTCTTCGAATTTTTTGGTTCTAAGACATGCCGGTTTCCTCATGATGTTTTCCTTCACCGTTTCGAGAGCAGTGGTGATGAAATTTTTTACACAAAGTAAAGCGCCTGCTTGTGTTCGAACCCACGACCTACAACTCGTAAGTCGGGGCCGATACATTGGGCCACCATGACTGCTCTCGGGTTCCTTTTGATTTCCTATAACTCTAAGGTTTTATAAAGCACTAGGAAGTGGTGAAGGGCGGTTTTTCATACAGCCTCTTTTCCATACAGTAATATTGCAAAATTAATCAAAATCAATTTTCAGATTATTAAAATAAAAAAGCCTTATATTTCTTGCAAGACCTAGTTGCAATTTTGAATTACATGATGATATTCTACTTACTACACTATTTTCTACAAATCTATTACAAAGATTAAAAAAAAACAGAATAAACGCTCTTAATTGTGTTCTATTGCACCAATATAGGAAACTCTAACAAATGCGTTATGGCTGCTACACACAGTGCCGGCGGCCGCACTGCCCGCCGGCCATGCCGTACAAAGCCGCAGAAAGAAACGCTAAGAAAATGAAGGAGCAAAAGCCGGAGGCACGTGCCGCGCGGCAAAAGCACTGTGTGTAGGAGCCATTGGAGTTTCCTACATTATTGATGCAATAGAAAAGAGAACAGTATAGGACTGGCTTATGCTATGGTCAAAATATTTGGCAGTCGTCTGAAAGGCGGTAGCGGGACTGACTGAAATATCTAAAATCACTATCACTACACATTATAGAACAAAGTTACCCCGCCGCGTTCGTTTGTCTGAACGCGATAAAATCAAAAACTACCGAACGCATTTTCGTACGGTTATCATCACCAATTAACGGAGTGATTCATGAGGAAGGTTTAAGTGTATAATTAATTATGGTGTTGTGTAAACTGACTGAAATATGGCGATGCTTGTTGAAGATGTCGGAAAAAATCATGCCGACTGGGAGCTTTACTGGCGAGCGCTGCGTAAACCAATAGAGTTATATGAAAACAATGTATGACGGAATTAATACATTGTTTACCTGGATTAACACATATAGGCAAAAGCTAGTCAGAATATTATGTATTATTGATTTGGTAGGAAATATTATAATAAAGTGTCTGTGTCTACCCGGTTGATGGCAATAGGCTCGCCCCCTATTACATGGGACTTAAACATAACTGGCAAAATGTGGGTGTACTACAGGTACACCTCTGCCTAACCCTTTGGGGAATACAAGCGTGATGTTATGTTATTAAAGTACCTGCGAATCAATACCAACTCCGTTTTCCGTAAACTGCTGGATCGGTATACTTACGTATTTCCGTTTTTTAGCGTTTTTGTGCGTTAAAAACATAGAAGTTAAAACCTAACAGCTATAAGATTTGTTTGCTCACTAATAGTGGCCTTAAAGCGAAGAGCTCACTGTCTTAGCGCTGAGCAGCGCTTCCTAAGCCGGAGAAATGCGGGCTTTACAGCAAGCGGAGTTATAGCCGGCAATAGCCAGGATTTAAGAACTGTCTTGTGTGCAAGCCTTAATTGTACGACTTTTAAGTAGGTAGAGAGAAGAGAAAATGAAATTATTTACCGTAAAGCATACTTTTGTTTAGAGAAGGAAAACTTTTTGTATTTGATAATTTACCATCAACGTAGGTATTTTTTTACAAAACGTGAGAATTACTATCACAATAGTGTTTCTTCCAAAATGACGTTACGTTAACAGATACCAAAATTGCATAGACCGGACATAAACACTTTTTTTAATATTTTGGATAGAAGAATCGACCCTAATTCTCAGGTCCCGAATTTTACATATCATTTACAAAAACAACATAAAACAGTTTAAACAACGTGAAACTCATTTAAATTTTCAATTAACGTTATTAATTCAATCCACGAAGTTTTATAGGTTCCAACAGAATTTCGGTAGGTATGAAACAATTTCATTCGGGACAGGGAAATAAATAACTGTACCCCAATCCTGAAGAAAATTCTGAAGCAAACGTTTATTACCCGGATTATGGAAATGAAATCTCCATTTTATAGATTGCCGATTAGATTATGCTCTCCATTTTTATGGGATGTCCGGGCGTCGATGACGTAATTATTTTAGAGATATTTCTCATTTACGAAGGGAGTTTGGATGTTATCCTGTATTTAAGGAGGGTAGGGTGGAATAAATAAGTAGGATATTAAAAGGGTTTACGCGGGACTTAATATTGTATGCGAAATATGGATGTAATACAGACGTGGAATGTCGGTATTGTTTATTAGCTGCAGATAACAGAAAGGGATCTAAAGTCTATTCAAATTCTTGTTTCCAATTGATGTTATTTTCACTTAAACAAACATCAACTTTATGTTAGTACAAATAAAGTTGATTTTAGACTGATTAAAGGACTGTAGAAAAAGTCATAAAAAATATGAAGTAGAATAGAATAGAATAGAATACTCTTTATTATGTACACCATAAAAATTACAGACATAGGTTTAGACATTTAGCCATAGGTTAGACATAGGTTTAGAAGTAGTAGCGCAAACTGAACTTTATGTGTAAGCAATACAGTTTTTTTTCCTAAAACTCGTGTTTGTTTACATGTTTGGCAACTTTATTGCGAACGCAGATTAGTTCCATTTGTTTTAACCATTTTCTCTATGATTTCCTCGACTCGATATCGATACCCTTGTTTCACTCCCGAATACTGAAGAGACTTCCTAGCCTTCCTTCCTTCCTAGCTGGCTTTCCTTTCCTTCCTTCTTTCCTTTTGCGCTATTTTCTCTCCAGTCTACTGTATAATGTATGCATTATACCTAATATTGTCTGTAGCAGAGGTGAGAGCAGTGGTGGCCCAGTGGTAATGGCCCCGACTTACGAGTTGTAGGTCGTGGGTTCGAACCCAAGCAGGCGTTTTACTTTCTGTAAATAATTTCGTCACCACTGCTCTCAAAGCGGTGAAGGAAAAAATCGTGAGGAAACAAAAAATTCGAAGACGTGACATCTACCAACCCGCACTTGGCCCGCGTGGTAGATCATAGCCCACTCCCTCTCACAGAGAGTAGGCCTGTGTCCCAGCAGTGGGAACATTAATTGACTGTTTATGACCTAATATTGTCTGCAGGAAAGTAAGGTGTTCCTGGTAAAAATCAAACATCACATCTTTATTCGTAACTAATACATAATGCAAACGGTCGAAGGTATCTCTCTCTGTGCCCCTAAAATAGTACGAATTAATATTCATAGCTCGCGCCCGCACGCCATATCTGCGGACAGAAATTGTCCCATTTTATTCCTAATTACTTCGCTATATATCACATTTATAAAGACCCTGAAGTTTTATAGCTCTCGGCGGCTTTCCTTGTAATTAAATGTTATACGTATTTTATCGAAGATTGGGTATCGTTACAAATACAATTAGATTCGTCGACAACAGATATTTGCGGAGCGCGTCCCTACACGGTTCACTAACTTTGTTCTGTTTGTGTTTTTTCATCCAGTTTGTTGTTAGCCCCACGTCCGAATAGTTGGAGCACACCGAACCAATACTTTTGGGCTGGACATTGAAAAACTAAACTCGTACATCATGTCTTTGGAACTTTCAAAACAATGTCTACGTATAATTCCAGTCGATATCGAACGTCAAACGCATGCCATGGAAGTGATATATTCTCCAATACACAGTGCCTCACAGCGGCAGCAGTGAGAGAATGGCAATGCGTCATTCTTATAGAACAGACCTGCGGAGACAGAACGAATTAAAGTAGTCGATTTGTTTGGAGTCGATATCAAACGAGAAGTGTCAGTGTGGTTGACAGACGGCTCCCTCTGACTTATGAAGTTATGAGACAGCGTCGCTTTTGCGTCCTCGAGTAACACGCGAGCTGTATTAATCAAATCGCTATCACTTTCGATCGAAGAAACGAATATTTGCTTACAATCACATACGTCGTTCCAAGTTTTTTCTTCTACGTCAACCAATTTCCCCCCTGCTTTTTATGTGATATGCCTCCTCGTGGAATTTCCTTTGCTAAAGGTGGCTATATGGCTACATTCGTTGCTTTTGCGGGCTGTCTTTGCAGGAATGTGTGCAGCTTATGTTGTAATGTAACTGCTTGTCCATTCTAAGTTTCATAGCATCATTATTCAAATAAGGCCTGTTATCAATTTCACGCAATCTAGCTTTAGACCCAGTGATTTCCCAGAGGTGCGTCACGTGACGATGATAACGTAATAATTAACTCTGTGTAATGGACACAGGATCTCGATTAGGGACTGATTTGAATATAGTGTAGTATACCGTTATCGATGATATAGGTATCACTAGATAGTTAGGTACACAAAGGGAGCTATCTGGCTGTATAATTTTGAGATCAGGTACTGCAACAAGGTAGTATTAGAAATATAGAAATATATTTTATTGACATAAAAGTATGTTACATTTTATATGGAAACCCTGACTCCTGCGCTAGGTTGTAACCTGTGTTACAGGAATCAGTGTCTTCTCCCAGTAGTTTTACACAGATATTATGCAATAAAATTTAAACAATCTTAAATTAAACAATACCTGCTTGTGGTGTATGTATGAGATTGGGTGTGTATCCATGTTTGTGTATGTGTGAGCGTGAGTGAGTGTGTGTGAGTGAGTGTATGTATGAGTGTCTGTGTGTGTGTGAGAATGCGTGAAAGTACGTGTGTATGAATATCATGGTATATGTATAAATATGATAAATATTGAATGTTGCATGTGCATGTTTATAATGGGACCTGGCAATTGCTAGGTTTATGTTATTAATTTTTCAGTCTGTATGTAGTCCAATGTTTGTAGCCAGGTGTTTATTTTCTTTTTAATTTCATTTTTAGAGAATGGGTTAATTAGTAGTGCCTTGTTGATCTTATTATAAATATGCGTAGCAAGAAAAAGATGTTGCCGTCTAGCTGACGCAGTCTTACATTTGACGTATTTACAAACATTAGTGATTGTGCGTTTACTTTTGTAACTGTTGTTTATAGGTGTTATTAGGTGTTGCTTCAATGTGATATTGAGAAGATATAGCTGTCTCACTGTGAGCACTCTACAGTTTTGGTACAAAGTTATGGTCGGAAACTGATACGGTTTAAAGGTCAGGACTTTGAGCAATGATCTTTGAGCTCTTTCGAGATGAATCATTATTGTTTTACAGGCTCCTCCCCACACCGTGATACAATAACCAATTATTGACTGGGCCAGAGAAAGGTATATAGAGCGAAGAAGATTAAAATCCGCTACATGTCGAAGTCTCTTAAAGGCCCAAATAAGTTTCCTAACTCGAGAGGCAGTTAATTCGACTTGGGGCCGCCAACTTAGTTTTTCGTCCATTAATACACCTAAGTATTTTAAATTTGTTTTTGGAGATATTGATAAACATGAGCACTGGTGCCTATTTTCAGGGAAGTTGCAAGAGTGTACCTTAAGTGTTATTGCTATAGGTTTGGTTTTGGCGAACCTGAACTGTAGGTATGAAGTTTTGCCAATGTTAAGGGTAAGTAGGTTTTCTTCCAACCAGTTGCTGACTTTAAGAAGTCCCAGCTCAGCCGTATGCTGCGCCTCCTCCCAAGTCTCTCCATGGAATATGAGAGCGGTGTCGTCAGCGTAGCTAAATATTCTACCCTTAATAAGTAGTTGCTGACACAAATCATTCACATATATCAGGAAGAGACTCGGGGAGAGGGCACTACCTTGCGGCACACCACAGGTGACGTTGGCTTCGCTACTGACGATTCCACCTATCTTTACCCTTTGTGTCCGGTCACTCAGAAATTCCGTGAATATACTGAGAGCCTCTCCCCGAATTCCTATGTGGTCTAGTTTGGTCACAAGAGTGGAAATAGAGACGGTGTCAAAGGCCTTCGCGAGGTCGAGAAAAACCCCTATGCATTTCTGTTTAGCATCGACCTTCTCAGCAACGTGATCAACGAGTTGACCAACTGCCTCTTCTGTGCTTTTCCCAGACCTAAAACCGAATTGACCTTCAGATAGGATTTTGTTTTTGTCCAAAAAGCTAACGAGTCTAGTATTCAAGAGCTTTTCTAGTATTTTTGACAGTGTCGGTAAAACTGATATCGGTCTGTAGTTTCTAAAATCATCACGATTCCCACCCTTGTGAACTGGCGTGATAAGAGATTTCTTAAAGACTTTGGGGAAAACTCCCTGCTCAAAACAAATCCCAACGAGTTTTGTGATCGGGGGAATAAGAATTGCCTTGCCAGTTTTAAGTAGTTTTGCTGAGATAGTGTCCCATCCTGTGGCACAGTCTGCTTTTAGATTGTTAACTACAGATTCGACTTCAGTCTCATCAGGGGAAAGTAGAACAATAGAATTAAGTGCTGGCGGGGAATTAAAATTGTAAGATCCAGATTGGCGTCTTCGACTTTGACTGACAGTATCTGCAAGTTGTTTGCCTATATCAGCGAAATACTTATTTATGGTCTCAATTTCTTTCGATGCATCCTTTGTAGCAGGCAATAGCTCAATCGCATTAGATTTTTTTCCGACTTGGTTAGTAATGGATTTTACTATGCTGCAGTATTAACAACAGTAGTTGCGATTTCTGACTTTTCTAGTACACAAACCTCAGTTGGTCCAATAGAGTTTTTTGATCCTTACAAGAAACAGAATCCATTGGCATCAGAAAAAGTTTTTGTGAAAACTGCCCATTTTATTGCTGACTGAACTTAATTAATTTTCAATATTTGTGATTGCCGGTGAAAATGTCTCAAAAGTTTAAGTACAGTCTCCTAAGACCATTTTCCTGTAGCTACAACGGTTCAGATAGCTGCCCTTACTGCCCCATCTCAAAAATCCACCCTGTATATTCTTCAGCGAAGTTGTTGATACCTAATTAGTGAACCACAACCAAGGATACAGACTGGCACAGCACAAAAAGGAAGAGAAAGAGGAATCTTTCCGCCAATTACACATCACTTAGAACACAGAACTAATAAATTTCTTTTCTTCTTTTTCGTGTGGTTAGTGACTAACCTGGTGTCAGAGTTTTTATGCCTCCCATCGGCCTCTGATTTGTCTTCACATGCCGTCGAGAAAAATCTCTCCGTCATACCGGTTTCCTCACGATGTTTTACTTCACCGTCTTTAAAGCAAGTGGTAATTATACAATACACACATGAATCCGAAAAGTCAGAGGTGCGTGCCTTGGGGTCGAACTCGAGACCTATGGCTAGGCTATCACTGCTTGTAAAGTAAACTATTAAACTATCTTTTCGGTCGACGGTTTCTTAAAACATAATTTTCTCATAAATGGCCATTCTTACAAGTAATATAAAAGAGCGAATTCATCTATTAGGGTATTTAATTTGCGGAGAATTCTCATTTGGCACGTGCCCAACTAGAACTAAGGGAATTTCAACCGCAATTCCGATGAACTTTCGCAGAAACTAAAAAGTTTTCATTCGTTCCTTCCCCACATTCATCCTCTTATACGATTTGTTCGAGAGCGGGTCAAGGTTCTTATTCCTATTCAATAAGATTATTATCAGCATCACACGGATTTTGGATCAAAGTAAATAAAAGAATTCATACATTATTCCTACCTTTCGAGAACTTTATATCCTCGGGCAAGATTTTACTCTGAAGCCACGAATGAGCGAACAAAATATGTCTCCCATTGTTACTCTTGACACTTTAATCAAATTAAAAAAGTTTGTCTTCTCAAATGGGTGAACAAAAAAGTGAATTACTGAAGCGAATTTCATCCGAGAAAAAGTAACCCTAAAGCTAGGTGTTGTCGAGTCATGTGTAATACAATGACGGCGAGTTCTTGTCAGTGGGACGGCGGCTTAATCGAAAAATTCCTTCAGGAATTCCGCGAATACCTGCATGATTGAAGAGGCAGCCGGCCGACGAACACACGCCGTCCTTACCTGCCAATATTTTGAACTACACGGAATGTGCGCAGTGGAATTCTATGAAAATAAACAGACGCCTCACCTTAATACCGGTCATATTTGTGTACCGTATGCATCTGGCCGTATTTAGTAAATAAAATACCCGTTACAAAAACATAAACAAGTTTCTTTTTCATACCATTAACATGTTTGCTTCATGTAGCCTGTGCACTGTCTGCTAACATCTGTATGATCTTAATTTGTTCGCTTATTTAACCCTAAATAGTAGCAGACCGTGGTGAGTGAGGCCAGTTCATTGAGTTGGTAACGTAAACTAAATACAAACCACATGGCTAAAGCACTGCTTGAGTAAGTACCTTCACGGACCTTTTCACTGTGTACCTACTTTTAATCTGCCTAGCCTTTTCCCAACTATGTTGGGGTCGGCTTCCAGTATAACCGGATGCAGTTGAATGCCAGTATTTTACATGGAGCGACTGCCTATCTGACCTCCACAACCCAGTAACTGGGTAATACGATACCCCTTGGTAAGACTGGTTGTCAGACTTTCGGGCGTCTGACGTCTCGTTACGACTGTCAAAGATCCACGAATGACAGCCGGCGTCAACGGCTTAACGTGCTTTCCGAGGCACGGAGGAGTCTCGGTATGTAAAGATGGTCACCCATTCACGGACCAACTCTGGCAAGCGTAGCTTAACCTGATGAATCGAACCGTGTTATTACTTAGCCGCGAGCTCTTCCTGCGTACCTACTTTAAAAGGATTTATAGAAGTGGAATTAGAAGTATTGCCTTTTCATTATCCGTCGAATAATGACTACAAATGTTACGACATTGTATGTTTAGTTATTCAAAGCAGAGAGTTGGGGAAAATTTACTTAATCCTTGTACTCGCCTAGTCATTAGTGCGGCCGTTCTGGCGTAAACGAAAATGCACTATTACAGCCTTACAGCGGCGTAGTTAGAGCAACAATAAAACAATCATTTGTACAGAAAATGCAGTTTCCCGAGATGTTATGGTCATTTTGGTGAGGAAAGCTGAAAATATTTCATTTGAATTTTCTCTGTAAAGCTCATAAGAGTTTTGTATAAAAGCTTTGTCGTGACTGCAACAATATTTAGTATTGTTTATAAAGGCATGGGCAGAGTAGTGGTGGCCCAGTGGTATCGGCCCCGACTTACGAGTTGTAGGTCGTGGG
This sequence comes from Conistra vaccinii, assembly GCA_948150665.1. Classification (NCBI taxonomy): domain Eukaryota; kingdom Metazoa; phylum Arthropoda; class Insecta; order Lepidoptera; family Noctuidae; genus Conistra; species Conistra vaccinii. Next base: position 6,334,965 of record OX411324.1, read on the forward strand.
TTCGAACACAAGCAGGCGCTTTACTTTTTGTTTCATCACCACTGCTCTCAAAACGGTGAAGGAAAACATCGTGAGGAAACCGGCATGTCTTAGAACCAAAAATTCGCAGACATGTGACATCTACCAACCCGCACTAGGCCCGCGTGGTAGATTACAGCCCACTCCCTCTCACAGAGAGGAGGCCTGTGTCCCAGCAGTGGGAACATTAATAGGCTGATTATGTATGTTATTATGTATATAAAGGCATGATATAATCTACTCCTTGAAGATGTCTCTGGAATGTATTAGGGCCATTACGTGAGCGACGTCACATAATAGTTTTCGTTGTTTACAGACAATATTGTAGCGAACAAAAAATGTGCCTTTCAAGAGACAAGATGTCGCCTGTACGCGCCTTCGCGGCATTCTGCTCATGTTTCTTGTCTCTCGAAGTAAGCTTCTTTGAGCTCAGTTTTATAATATCATGTTTTATTATAATCTTACAGTATATTTACTTCAACTGTTCTACGTGAAGGGATTTTGTGCGTTGTTTACTCTGCATGTTCTTACAATAAAATATTGAAATAAGTAAGTTTGTTTGTGCTTGAGAGGCTTGCTTTTGCACGAGTTGTGAATACTAAATCATTTTTTTCCGAAGATAAAGGATCACTAACGTTCTTGTTACGCCATTTAGTATGTACGACCGTACCTGTTTTATGAGCAGCCAATTATGTCTTGCGCCTTTTCTTCTCAAACTCAAGAATAAATTACGGATGCCAATATACAAGTATGAGGAACAGGGTGTAAAGTTCACTCATCCTCCATAGAAAAGGGAGGATCCTCCGACCAGACGGATGTTGTGTCTGGTGGGCAACTGCCCGACGATTGATGTCGGGACGTTGTAAATACACTCGTCACGCGGTAAACTCTGCTTGCGATGCAGGATTTTGCGTGACGTCAGTCAGAAGTGTAGTTCGCATGTGGCAATGTAGATGCCAGCCACACTAACTTCATGTATTTTCTAACTCTGTTGGTAGCTAATCAAACAACAAATATTTCGTTCCTCCAACTAGATCTTGTAAGATATATGTCGAGATTGTGGCACAAGTAGAACTGTCAAGAGTTTAATTAGGAGCTATGGTAGAAAAGTTTCAGAGGAAAAACTATTTAGTTGAAACAATAAAAACTAGCCGCGTTTTATTTCTATGGCAAGGAATTTGCGGAACGTGTTGGCTCTGTGTGTAATTTACTTTGATGTTATCTGCACGGACGATGTTCACTGTTTTTAAAAGGATGGAGCTCATTCCCGTCCAGTTATAGCCCTGTCAGAACCATGCAAAATGACGAGTATGTACGTTGTAGATTCTCTGTACATCATGCTGACCGGCAGAATAATTAAAATTGGAGTCAAAATAATTAGGTAAAGTCAGCGATAAAAGGCGACTATCACTACTTTTACACAACATAAAAATTGACACTAAATTATTTGATACATTGTATATCAGTATTTCATATACCTACTAGCTAAGAGTTAATATTTCTTATTTTACTTCCGTCCTGATTTTAATTAATTAAGCTAAATAAATACCTTTTTACGAAATCAATACCACAGATTTTTAGGGTATACAGTATGTTAACTAACAGAGGGCGTTCCCGTTAACCCGCAATAGTATAGCGTTCATACATGCTAGAAAAAATATTAAAATAGAAAAAAAACTTTATTTTTTCACTTTCAATATTTTTTCTGGCATGTATGGACGCTATACTATTGCGGGTTAACGGGAACGCCCTCTGTTAGTTAACATACTGTATATGATCTGTGCACAGGTTCCAGGAAAGCGAGAGGAAAGATTTTGCACATCAAAAAACTGAAGTGTTCATTGGTTTTAGTCGTTGTCTGTACCACCTTCACAGATCGAATAAGTTTGGCCGTCTGTAATGAAATCACAGAGAGAGGACAAGCCCCCGAAGTTATTGAACTCCTGCGGTAGATTAATAACCAAATGTTATTAAAAGTTATGGCGAAATATTCAGACGAACAATCAATAGTTTCAAATCAGTTGCTCACTGGATTAATACATATTAATGATAATGAGAGTTGAAGGTGACTTCAACGACATTTTGGTCATGAAAAGTTGCATTATTGTGAAAAAATATTTTGTTTTATTATTTTATCATCATGATGTGGTAATATTGTTATCGTGAATACACTTTGTTATTAAAATTAAAACAAAAACTGATAAAAACTTTAAAATTATACATGAAATAACACGCTGATAAAAGTTTATTTTGTTCAGAAAATGTTTCAGATTTTCGTTTATTATTTCTAGATTGTATAATAATACAATTTTCTCAATACTGTTGTTTTTATGAAATAACTAGCTGCTGCCCGCGGTTTCACCCGCATAAGTAGATCCTTTGAGAATATCGGGATAAAAGGTATCTTATGTCTTTTTCCAGGTCATGGTCTACCTATGTGCCAAATTTCATCCAAATCCGTTCAGCCGTTTTAGCGTGAAGGCGTAACAAACAAACAAACAAACAAACTCACTTTCACATTAAATTTATAATATTAAGTTAGGATTAGGATATCAGTGAGGGGACTTTCCACGATGCTCAAGAATGTGTGAGCCTTATTTATTCTATTTCAAGAGAAAAATGTAAAGAGCGTTTTCTCTTTCCAGTCTATTTGGGGATTTTGAAGAGGATCCCTAGGATTTATTTACAAATTCGTATGAAGGAAGTAATCAGGAAATCAGCTAATACGTATGGTAATGGAGATGAAATGGAATGAGGCTGTATAAAAAGTGTATTCAATGAGAGAAGTTATTTGTGGTGGGCGCGCCTGAGGGCCATTTGCTCAGCATCACATGGAGTGCCTCCACTCCACGACGTTGACAAATTGCCTTCTTAAACGCCAAGGGAAATTATTTAAAATACTCACTTTGCCGCATACAATATCAGACTCATTTTTGGCTGTCTAAGAAACGCCTCGGGGCGATATGTTATACAAAGCCGGGGATTGAACTTGTTGACCCAATAATGAGTTATGGTTAATGTTCGCCTGAATGAAGAAGAGATTGAGATCAGTAAAGCAACGGATGCTGAAGCCATTAACCGCTTTGTAGGGTGATGCTGTACCATCTAGATGTTTGGCGTCGAGCTACGTAGGAATACGTAACAGAAAAAGCCAATAAAAACCTCGTGCAGACTGGCGCGACCCGACACCAATAATTGTTCTACCGAGAAGTTTTCTTGTCGTGTCGCGGTTTCGCCTCGCGCCAGTCTGCACGAGGCTTTATACCAGAATTCACGATTCGAGGAATTACTCAAATAATCAATATTCAAATTACAGTCACAATTACAAGACTTTTTATATCCAAACTTTTTTGTCTCTTGAAATTCTCTTTATTTCGTTAACTTTTGCTCAGCGTAGTAAGCTTCTATATACGTTAAAAATTTATTTATCTACGAATTTTCATTTGAAAATTCAGTTCAGCACTCTTTTATATAAAGTTTTGTTGATCTTTTATGTTTATATAGGCGTACAGTACTCGTATTTTTTGCGCCACTGTTATGTCGGTTTTATTTTCGTATGAAAAGGACTGAAAACGTTATACTGAAACGTATTCCTAATTAACGTAGAACTTGTATAACCCAAAAAAAAATTAATAAATCCAATTACTTACACTGCCCAGAGGTGATACAATATAAGATTTTGTATGATCATTACTCTTTATCTCATGAAGATTTCTAGCCATATACCCAACACGTATTCTAAAGGTAACCTGTACGTAATGGAGGTGGGCTGTGGAGTCGGTTAACGAAGCCATTTTGCTGTAATGCGAGTCATTTGCGAGCAGCAGGAACTCTGGAGAGAGATAAATCCGTGTGAACACCTCGATAAAGGGGTAGGTATGTTATCGGCGGATTTCGTCTTATCTCATCTCGCAGGCGCGCTTTATCGCCCCAGGCAGGGTGAAGCGCCGCCTAACGCCGATTGTCGAAATATAAAAGCGCGTAATTTCAAACGACGAGTGGAAGTTTTCGCATATTTTATTGCCAATCGAAATGGAATTGAAAATGAATAATACCCCTCGAGTGTGACGTCAGAGACCCGGTTAAATGATGCGACGAGGCTCAGATGCTAACGTTAACGCACATCCCGATTATTGAACACAATGCCGTAATACGGGCTATACAATTATTATAATGACGTCGAATTTTCTACTCTACCCAACGTAAGCTTTTCTCATCATATCAACCAAAAAATAAAGCCGATTTTAATATCGCTAAAGCTTATTTCTATTAGGGTTCCTGTTTACATTCACGTAAAAATGTTTAGATTCCCGAGTGGAGCGATTTGCGTTGAAACATCGACGGTTGATGGCAAAAGGTCAAGTCGTAAATGAAAACTGGCGTTTTGAGGTTGACAATTTGAAGTAAATTGTATTTAAGTTTCCTTTTGGGTCATTATAATATCTAGAAATAGAAGTTTCGTTATTAAATTCTGCGTTCGCTTCGTGGCTTCTCTTAAGTTTCTAAGAAAGACGTCACGACAATTTAGATCTGTTCGGTTCTGGCTTGGAAGTAACTCGGATTCCAACTGCGGTGTAATTTCGTCTGTCTGTTATACTCGCGGCAGATATTACGGAGAGAAATTGTAATGTAGTTCAATATTCTATATATTTCTCTAGATTCCAATAAATGTAGAGCTTACGTAAGAAAGGTTTCTGGGTGCTATAGTAGTATCTTGGGTTTTAATTTAAGATTAGGTTGCATAATGTGGATGCAATAAAATCTATAGCCACGACTGTCAATCTGCCTAGCCTTTACCCAACTACTTAAGTTGGGGTCGGCTTCCAGTCTCACCGGATGCAGCTGAATACTAGTATTTTACATGGAGCGACGCCTATCTGACCTGAACCTAGTAACTGGGTAATACGATACCCCTTAGTAAGACTGGTGTCAGACTTTCGGGCTTCTGACGACTCGTAACGACTGTCAAAGATCCACGAATGACAACCGGGACCAACGACTTAACGTGCTTTCAAAATGGTCACCTATCCACGGACCAACCCCGGCAAGCGTAGCTTAACCTGATGGATCGACCTCTGCGGCTGTTATTACTTAGACATGAGGTCTTCCATAGCCACGTCTGTAAATTAGCTAAATTGTGTCTTTACTGGGGCTTATTTTTCCTGTAAGCTATATGCATTGATTTTGGTTAGTTATCTCCTTTATTTAGGTAAGTGAAGAAGTACACTTACTTTATACTTGTTTTTGCCCCTTATTTATGTAAGTATCGTTGTGTATATCTTTTGTTGGATATCATAAATAAATAAATAGGTAGCAGAACCCAAACCAAATAATTTATTTCAATTAGGCACATACAAGCCAATGCGGCAAAATGTACAAAAAAAAAAATGAATATATTCTAGGCGCCTCTTCCAAAAGATAGTTTTCGTTTGGAGAAGAATGGGTAAGAAACTCCAACATGCATGTTTTGGCATGAACAAATGACAAAATTCAAGATATACTAAGCAACAAATTAAAGGATTATGGTTTTTAATATTTTACGTCTTTTATTTATGTTTTGAAAATGTGGCTAAGCCATAAACATAATAATAAATGTAAACCGAAAAACATTTATAAACGCCTATACCTACTTCTTAGTTCTTGCGGTCACCGAGTTTCATTGCTGACAGTTACTCCTCTCCTTGTTCCTTAAGGGATTACCTTCCAACTAGATAAGAAAGTCGAAGTCGACAGGGACAGGTGACACGACTTCCTTCGAGCCGTCCTGCGAAGCCTGGCTTTGACACTGTTTTATCTCTTTGATGGAGGTTTTACACTAGTTTATATTTCCTTATATTATATTTACACTTTTACAGACACTAATCTACATGGTCCTCATATGGCCTGACCAAGATTATGTCTGGACTTTAAAAGAGATTGCGACCTATGAGTTTGTTTCGGCCTTTCTTCTAAGAGTAGTCAGTTTTAGGAAACGCCGAACTCATCTAGCTTATTTTTTTATATGACGTGTATAAGTGACTCCAATATCCCATTTACAGAATAAACAAATTCATTTCATTTCACTTATATTCTTGGAACTGTTTATTAAAAAACTGGCAGCACAAGAGTTAGCTCATACTGAGAAATGTACCTGACTTATCTCAGTTAATTTGAATCTCTAAGAATTTCAGATCTCTGTATTCCTCATGTACCGACATTTTCTCCCTATTCAAAGATAAAATGAGATGAGATGTTAAATTTTTTACTTACTACCCTGTAGCTCTACCATGAGTTGCCATCGAAAATTTATGTTGCTTTTGCAAGACCTTTTACAAGCTTTAGCAGATTTATATATTCCAAATATAGACTAGTGATATATTAGAGTTGTTGACATATTATATTATACGTAAATAAAAGTTGTTTTTTATTTCTGTCTATGTGACCACGTGGATCTTCTAAACTACGCAACGAATCAAGATACGGTTTTCACTATCATTTAAGAGCGTGCAGCGTGCATCCTAAAATTTGGCAACGTCGCGGTCGTAAATAGCTGTCAAATATTTACCTGTTTTGATTAATTTGGAAATAATACTGTTGTATGGAAATAAGAAATGTAGCTAACTTAGTGAATTAAAATATTGATTAAGAAATGTAATTATTAATATCGTAACACCGAATATTTAGTTTTTGAAAAAAAAAAGTATTTTTAAACTTTCCAAAAGCCTTTTTTACACCTAAAACGGGTACAACATTAAATTCAATGTTACAATTAAAATTCATTATTAATATTCTAGTTCGCTAGTTAGCCACATTTCGTATTTCCATACAGTAATATTACCAAATTAATCAAAACAGCGAAATATGTGACAGCTATTTGCGACGTTGCCCACTTTCAGAATGCACGCGCGCCCTTAAAGAATTTATTCGGGAAGGTTTATGAGTATATTATATTAATATTAAACTTACATTAAATAAAAAAAATCTCGATGAATTGTAAAGTCGTGAAAACTATGGAAAGCTAAAGCTCTAGTATAAACTCGATCCTCCAAAGAAAAAACCAGAGAAGAACAGCTCTACACCACCATTTCAGTTAAAATCTACAGCGCAACTCAATTCCATGACTTCCAAAAATTTGTGATGCGGCTCACATTCCTAATCTCCCTCTTTGTAACTTATTCGAGTACCGTTAGCAAAGTCAATGAAAACAAAAGTTTTGAAAACAATTATCAGCGCGGAGTATAGTTGAGAAACTAATGGGGCTTTATGTGAAGAGTTCAGGGGGAACGGGGGAGCACGGAGGAACGGGGGAAATGGAGGAACGGGGGACGAGAGGAAATTAATCACATCGCTTTGTGTGTGAGCACCGCCTAATTTACATGAGGAGTCAGGGGTCAGTATGGTAAACTCTGCTTACTCACTTTCATCTAATCCAAGGCAGTGTTTAACTTTTTGTGTAGAAAAAAGTTTTTGCGAATTAATTAATTCTCGGCCGTCATTAATTACAAAAAGTTTTGCTATTTTGACATGTTTGAAGTGGACGAATAATCCTATAATTACTATTAAAACGAACAATATTTGTATAGGTATATATATCGAAAACGGCTCTAACGATTTCGATGAAAGTTGCAATATAGGGATTTACAGGGGCGCAAAATTGATCTAGTTAGGTCTCATATCTGGGAAAATTCGTTTTCTCCGTATTTACCCGAGCAGAGTTCAGTCAACCAAAGTTTAGAACAAGATGGCTACCTTAGAATAATGACATGGCAGCTTGGAATTAGTAAGTATATACCAACTATCTTGGCAGCATGGAATTAGTAAGTACTTATTATCAAATGAGCATTCTCTATTTTCACCAGAGCAGAGCTCAATCGCCCAGGTACTATTGTTAAAGGCTATATTGTTATGATCCTTAAAAAACTCTGGCAAAGATGGCCCAACCAAAAAGTAAATGTTCTCCGAATTTTAGATCGCGTACCTATGCTAAAATATTAAGTATATCATACCTATGTAAGTTATAAACCTCGTAGTAGAATCCTTTTTGTCAGTAGATACGTCTGCAACACTAGGTATAAGGTTTCTACTTTCTACCTCATTAATAATAAACACAATTACGGAGTAACCGAAACTTAAATTAAGATTATATTTTGGAGATTAATGAATGAGTTACCTGAATAAAGTTATTAACATTATTATAAAATATCAAAGTGGAATCCCAGGTCGGGTACTGTAGTATTGGTTTTTTTCATCTGGAATTTCTCAGTACCAGCCCGGAGTCTGGATTTGTTCCCGATTGATGGCAATAGGCTCGCCCCCTATTACATGGGACTTAGGGCCTTATCACACTAGCGGTTTGCGAGCGGAGCGGGCGCGCAGCGAATGCGTCGCGAGTGTCGCGACACACTGACACCACACTAACACTGTCTCACTGTCGCATGCGCCGCGTGTTCGTTGTGCACCCGTTCCGCTTTGAGGACGCTCGCAATCCGCTAGTATGATAAGGCCCTTAAACATAACTGGCAAAATGTGGGTGTATCTCCTATACACCTCTGTGTAACCCTTCGGGGAAGCAAGGCGTGATGTTATGTTATCAAAGTTAAAGTCGAAACGGAATCAACTTTACTGCCATCACATAACGTAGCACTTCATCGTCTTTGAAAGGTTAATACATACACAGAGAACGATTTAGCAAGCGACTGAACAAGGTAAAGCCTAGCTTGCCTGCTTCGCATGCAGAGTATGAAGACGGACCTTTTTGTAAAACTTTCATAATGTAACTGTGAGAGCTCTCTCATCGTCTGTTTTCATTTCGGAGCACGTTCATATGTTAAAAGAACCTCGTGGGCATTTTCTTTCACATTAAACGCGACATTTTTCTGAGTAGCAATATAAGTTATCTGACAAACAAGGGTTTTATCTGTTGTCTTTTATTATTTTCGCGTGGTTTGTATAGAATTTTTGAAGTGACGACGTTTAGGCACGTTGAGCACTTTTTGGGTGAACAATGGAACTCGCGTCATCGTCACCGAAGGCGCCGGTTGAACACATTTTTGTTGACAGCGCACTCTGTAATATTTTTTTGTTTTTTTTTTATGGAGCTACAGCTTTCGTTCTTATACTGACATCAAGCCACATAAATTCCTGACATTTTAGTTAGATGGCGTTACTTAGTTTTCACTTCTATCGGCAGTCCCCAAAGACTGCCCCGTATGTTTTTTCTTATCATAATGGCCCAATCGCTTACTGTTAGATACACTTAAGTAAGTACCCAAGTAACACAAATTAACTGCTTAAGAGCTTTAGAGCCAATCCGATTATTCCCTAAGGTGCTAAGACCCAAGCGCTAGAGCGTGCTCTGCAGGCCAAATGCAGCGACTCTAGCGCCATTTTGGGCACAATTTTATGCAGCTCACAGTTCCATTGCAACTGCACAACAGTGGCACAAAAGTTCCTTAATAGCTGCAACAAATGATTAACTCCATACTAATGCTCTTATGCCGCTACTTTTGAGCACGCGAGTGAACGAATGAATGTACTTTTTTAGATTTCAGTTCAGTATTTCGAATGTGTTTGTAAAATAAAATGGCAAATGTTAAGCGTTTTTATTCTATCAAACATCAGCGCCATCATTAAAATATTATTTGTAAAGTTTAAATTACATGCATTACTGTTTCATGATATATATCAGCGGCTAAGAACGCTTCCAGGTTTACTGTGTATATATATGACGTTCTTCGAGTAATTTTGAAGCGCTTTTAAAATAACGTCATAATGTGCAAAAGTATGTCATAAATTTCTTATATTTTTCTAATTAAATAATGTTTTTTTTATATATTCTGTATTGAAAGTGTGCTATCTGTAATATTTCATTTATATATGTGAAGAAATAGATATTTTCGCTGAAATGCATCCGGTAATCTCAAAATCTTCGCTGTAAAAAGAAAAAAAAATCTTTGTAAACATGGCGTCCATGCAATGCAGCTTTAGCCCACAGGTCAAACCCTAAAACTTCCATAATGCGGGTTAAAGCGCTTATTTTAACTCTTCAAAATTTTCAAGAGATTTTTATTTCCTTAGTGCAGTTGGAATCGTAAAAAGGGCTGCAATTTTGGCCTTTTTGCAGGCATAAGTAGGGGAGACCGGGGCCACAATTAACAAAAAAAATATTTTTAGTTGTATCTTCGAAATTATTCAACATTTAGACTTGATTTTTTTGTTAAATGGTGCTTTAATTATTCAGGTATCATGTTATTAACATAAATTAAACATAAAAGAAATGATTTCTTAAATAGAACACTTTTTCTCCAAAAAGTCAGTTGTTAATTCTTACCTCATCTTCGGGGCTAGAATTAACAGCTCTGAGGTAAGTATTAACAGAAGGGGCAACATTTACATTATGGTATGCCAACTGATATAGAAGAATATAAATATATGTATGACAATATTTTTTGGTATTAATATAAGTGAAATTAATACAGAATTGTATGGAAGACATTTTACTTATTAATTTACAATTCATTTCAAATACAATATTCAGGCAAGTGAATGATGTGATGTCGTCTTTGATATACCTTGCTTAGTCCCAGTCATTGCAAGAGATAGGTATATTGAATCCAGTCAGCACGATGTATCTTTATGACGCCGCAAAAAATACAAAAAGATTTATTGATGTATTTTATTATTTATGTACACACAGTAAAATACATATAGATACTACATTTTTGCGCGTTTATACGTTTTTACTGAGCTCGTGGTCACTCGTGGTAGAGCTTTTAGAAGAGGTCTTATGGTTTTGGACCAAGAAATCACTACCATCTTTCTGCATGTCAGATGATCCAGCTACCGGTTCCTATGATATTTGCCCTATCACCACATATGGGGTAGGTATTAACACGTTAATACTGACCCCGCCGATTTGTTAATTATAGCCCCGAAGGTACATTTTTAGTATTAAATAACATAACAAAATATTGGTTAATAATTACACTAATACAGCAATGTAGCATTAATAAGTATGAAATTTGCTTCCAGGAAAACAAAAAACATAGTCATAACACCGTATATTTCGAGAATAAATCAAAAAATTTAAAAGTTAGAAAAGTTCGTTACGTGCTTGAAAATGTCGTCCGGTATATAACACATTCGCATGACGCGCAGACCGCAGCTGACCAACCCTGAGCCATGCGGCGTGATCTAGTCGGCATATTAAAGCACGCGCTGTAGGTGTAGTGTTTACAGTTTTAGAGAAAATCGCTTGTTAATACTTACCTCTGTTAATTGTAGCCCCGGTCTCCCCTACTAATGTGATGTATTTTACAGGCTTACGCTGTGCTTTATATTTCGTTAGGTTTGGAGATCCGTAACGTGTGATTGAAGAAATTAAATCCTTCATTCAAATAAATAACATCCAACTCTTCATATCTGAAAATCCTACTTCCTGCTAATATGGATACAGATGTTTGTTACTCAATCACTCAAAAACAACTAAACGTGTTTTGATATTTGGTATGTAGGTACTGGAAAAAGACATAGGATACTTTTTATCCCAGGAATACTTCCATGCGGGTGAAACCGCGTGACGTAGTTAGTCTAACATACCTACATTATTGCTTACAGCTTGATTCTTAGGAAATCACCCTTATTTATGAAACTTGATTTATCATTTGGGCTCGTCCCCGCAAAATTCCTAAAAATCATTGGCATTAAGTGTAAGAACTAGTGTTTTATTATAAAATAGTGTATATTTATGATCTAATTGATTGATAATTTTTATTTATTAAAAAATCTAAGTAATTTTGTCGAAAAGTGCTAATTTTCAACCTAGTTTGAATAAATGAATTAGATTTTTTTATTTGAATAATAAATGATTTAACTGAAAAAAAGTGACTGAATGTTGTTTACCTTATGATTTCATGAGCCTATTATATGTATACTACCACTCACATCAATAACGGAGTCATCACCATTATTAGTTGAACAAAATCTACCTGCAGAACCCTCACCCCTATTTAAGAAACTTAGGTTATCATTTAGGCTTCTATGAAATATGTTTACGCAGAGACGGCGATCAAACAGCGATTGACTCAGGCTTTTCAATGGTGCAGATTTACTCTATTATACTACCTAGGGAAGCAATCTTCCCATTTCTAAAGTTCAAAGTATGCTTTAGTAATATTTGATGACTTTCTGGAACTGGAGTCTATATAAGAGTTCTTTTTACTTCTATTACCAGAACTTTAGGTAGAATAATAGTGGTTATTTTATCTCTTATACTGCTGCTTTAATTAGGCTACTAACTCTTTTATGCAGTTAAGCGGCGTTTAACAGTTATAAAAGAATCCCGTATGCAGCTTTCAGTGACCAAATGCCCTTTTTAACTCTCTATTATAGACGTAAGTAATTAATGGGCTTTAAAATGAACTATTATATAGGCAAGGGTAGTATTTGGTTCCATTACTGCTACCCTTAGTTACTTTTGTAGCTACAGACGTTATCGGAAGCAAATATGCAACTTAAAACTGCTTCTTGAGCTCTTAAGCCGCTATTATATAACTTGAAGCTATAAAATATGCTGCAATTTCCACCACTGTGTTAGTTGGGTACCCATTATTTGGTCTGCTTAATAAATCAACACCTGCAATTGACTAGTTAAATTGTTCTTTTACTGCTACAGCCTGCTTTCAGGGACACAAAAACTTTCTCAGCGCACCTGAGAAAATTTCAGGAAGTTTTTGCCCACGAAGTTGCCCATGTACTCTCAATGTTGTTGCTAACGTTCATTGCATTAAAATTGTATTCAGCACCAAGCAGCGAACACATAAATTGAAGTCTACGCGAAAATTAATTACAGTACATTTGTGTATCGGTCTCCCAGTGCCACGCAGAGTGGCATCATTAGCGGCGCGGGCGATGAAAGGGGAATTTGTTTCAGCACAGATTTGTTACTGTACCTGGCAATCAATTTGCATAATAGAGACTCCGATATCGCTGATAACGAAGAGGATTTCATTTGTTTAATATCCACGAGCGGCTAGTGTAATAGGAGAGGATTAAAGCGTTCATGCGTGTTTAATATGAGCGATTTCAGCGTTATAATGTTGTAAAATTAGTAGAGTTAAAATTTTTATGATTTGTTTATCTATAATATTTTCGATGAATACGAGTGACCATGCAACTTTTATAATTAAATATTAGTAGCTAAAGCTTGTTTCCGAATAATTAATGATTCCAAAACTTCGTTGCGTTCGCATCCGTCGGCCGCCAATTGTGAGAATGTATGAAAAACAACGGACAGTCAGTCGGCGGCTGAAGTTGCTTTTTCATACATTTTGAACGACATTTTACATTTTGCCGCCTGGCTGGAGGATTTTAGTGTAGTAGCTAAAGGCAGCCACAGGAATGTCCGGTTAAGCAGCCATGACCTTAGTGGTCAGCTGTGAGATGCCATAGTTAAAAAAAAAACATTTTGCTTTTTGGTGTGACCGCGGCCTTAGAAACTTTTTCGCGGATAAACAAGCTGATTCTGTTTTGAGCAAAAGCCAGCAGTTATATTAAGTATATGTTCTTGATATGTTCATATCAGGGATGTTTCGGATGCCGGTTTTTTCACATCCGCGGATGCGGATGCGGATGCGGATGTTTAAGATCTCAGGGTGTCAGGGACATTGACGCGAAGCCTGTTACCATGGATTCAGTACATGATTCTGAACCCCCCTACGTTCAAATTTTTCATCGGTTATAAATAAATAATATCTGCTGTTTCATAGAAAAGTGCAATTGCGGATGCGAATATTCGCAACATCCCTGGTTCATATGTGCAATATTGTTATGTTCATCCTGCGGGGTAATTGCGTAACACACCACTTTCATTTTGACAGTTCTACTTACTTAATTTTATTTATCATGTTTGTTAGAGAGATTTGATGCTTATGATTGACTCTGTCGATTGATCCCATAAAAATTCAGGGTGTTATTTTTTCGGATTTTAGCTGGTTCGATTCTCGATACTGGGAAGTGAATTTTCGAAAATCCTTGAACGCAGAATTGTTTATTTTTTTAAATAAAGGCTTGTTCCTTTGAGTAAAATTTGCTATCGTCAGTATTTAGAGTACTTTCAATCAAGGTGGGTTTCACAAAATCCACCCTGTACATATTTGTAATGTGCTCGTTAAGACCTTTCTTTTGATACCAAACATGTCATGATTATCTCAATTTAATTTTTTTCGAGGTTATAAATTTATGTGTTAAGTCCACCATATTAAATTTAGGGAGAATTTATATAGCCTATGTCACCCAGACCATTATTACGAATCTATTGATACCTCATTCATCAAAATCGGTACAGTAATTTAGGCGCTACGGTGGAAGACACGTAAAATCAAACATATATACATACTTATATACATACATAAACTGCTAAAATCACAACCCTTCCTTTTGGCTTTGCCGTAGTCGGGTAAAAAAGCAGTTAATATTTATAAATTTGTATAAATTTAGACACAAATATGATTTTGACTTCAGGTGAAATTATGTTCTCTACCATCTTCAAATGCTTTGAACACAAAGTTCCGGCAAGCTTAGACCTGGCAGACCTTTTGATCCATTATCAGGGGCATCTTGGTTATTATTTGGCGTAGGATCCATCCAGGTAGTCGATGAGGTAGGTTTAGGGTGTCGGAAGGGGTATATTTTAGGGGTCTGCCAATTACTTCCGGCAGGGTGCGGAATGGCAGACCAACTTTTTTTTACATAATTAACCAGTGGTTAACTGTTGCCAGCACTTTAATTCGGGTATCTTATGAGGTAATTTTCACTAAAAAATTACGTCAAAAAATATCGATTATTTCTATGTCCCGGCAGGATCGGCTCTGGCAGACCTCATTTTTTTTACGTGTTTAAGTGTTGGTTAACGATCTACAAGTAGCCTATTGGGGTATCTTATAAGGTAGGTGTTTTTGCAATCGGCTCTCGCACTATTACTTGTTCATTCACATACACATAAAGAAGTCTCCACCAGGTCTACTCATGCTGCTATCGGAAGCACTTCACCCACAGTTACTTCCCAGGTACAACATTTATCATCTGAATTACGAATTGTTGAGTAGAGACATTGTTTGAACATATGAAGCAATGGATTAGCAATATCCTTCAAATCATTCAGATTGTGATTGATAGTGTAATACGCAACAGTGCTTGCACTGACTGGACAGGTCCACTCAAATCTGTATGGTTCTTTCCTCAAAATACCATTTCAGACACTAATCTACATGGTTCTCATATGGATTGACCAAGATTATGTCTGGACTTTAAAAGAGACTGTGACCTCTGAGTTTGTTTCGGCCTTTCTTCTCAGAGTAGTCAGTTAGGAAACGCCGACCTCATCTAGCTTATTTTTAATATGACGTGTAAAAGTGATTCCGATATCCTATTTACAGAATAAACAATTTCATTTCATTTCATTGCTGATTTCTATTGAATCTATTCTAACCTACATTCCTAAAGACAGTAAGAAGATTTAAAAGCCGTCACACTACGAACGAAAAGAATTTATTGCGTGTCCTATTTCCAGCGTAGTCGGTAAAAAGGATATTGTCAGTCTATTGACGTGAGGGGGGATAGTGAACAGACGAGTTCGTGGTGTGTCGCGTGAGCTCGTGCTAATGGTCCATTACCTCAGCACAAAGTTCAAAGGGATCGCCGACGATGCGTTTTATCCTGCATCTCGTATTAAATGGATTGCGTGCGTCACTTCTGTGAGTGATAATGACTTACGTTTCTGCCTAGTGTGTAGGTTTGACACAGTGCACGGATCTTACCTGAAAAAGAGAAAAATGATACTTTAATGAAAATAAAAAAAACTTTCGAGTTAATATTGAGAATTGTAATATGCGATATTAGAGGAGGCGTGGACGTTCGTTTTAAGGTTAATTTTACTAGATTATTTGTGTACCTATTAACAAGTGCTTCTCGCTATCAAACTAGAAGTTTGGCGAGTAAAAAAAAATATTCCTACGAACTGAGAACCTCCTCCTTTTTTTGAAGTCGGTTAAAAACTGTAAAAGCAACAAGTAATCCTACCTATGTTTGAAGATAATAAAAAAATAAAGTAGGTACCGGCTGTGGAGGTCAGATAGGATAGTCGCTCCGTGTAAAATAAGTAGGTACCGGCTGTGGAGGTCAGATAGGATAGTCGCTCCGTGTAAAATAAGTAGGTACCGGCTGTGGAGGTCAGATAGGATAGTCGCTCCGTGTAAAATAAGTAGGTACCGGCTGTGGAGGTCAGATAGGATAGTCGCTCCGTGTAAAATAAGTATGTACCGGCTGTGGAGGTCAGATAGGATAGTCGCTCCGTGTAAAATAAGTAGGTACCGGCTGTGGAGGTCAGATAGGATAGTCGCTCCGTGTAAAATAAGTAGGTACCGGCTGTGGAGGTCAGATAGGATAGTCGCTCCGTGTAAAATAAGTATGTACCGGCTGTGGAGGTCAGATAGGATAGTCGCTCCGTGTAAAATAAGTAGGTACCGGCTGTGGAGGTCAGATAGGATAGTCGTTCCGTGTAAAATACTGGTATTCAGCTGCATCCGGTTAGATTGGAACAACAAGGTTGGAAGCTGACCGTAACATAGTTACTGTGTGTACATAAATAATAAAATAAATAAATAAATAGTTGGGAAAAGGTTAAGCGGATGAAGATGACGTGGAAGTAGGTAATACTTAAATACAATTTATATTATCGCCAATTATTAAGAGAACATGTAAAAAACGCAACATTAAAAGAAAAAGTAATTTATTCAAACTAGGCTGAGAATCAGCACTTTTCGAACGTCAAAATTACATAAGGCTGTCCCCCGCCCTTCACCTTGTAGAAGCCTATCGAATGGTTGGTATTAAAACTGTGCTGTGGCAAGTCTTGGGGGGGATATGCCCAACTGTGGACGTATTTCGGTTGATATATCATGATGATGATGACAAAAACTACGTGTTCCAACTTGTAAAATTGGTAAAAAAATTCGCACCGAATTTTACTGCAGTAAATATATGTTGATTTTATTGAAAATTGGATTCATTTCACGATTGAAGCTGGTCACGCGTATGTAAAACGTAGCCGAACCAATTGTCACCAAAAGCCAATCAGCCAGTGATTGCGATTCCTGAATAATGAACCAATATGGTTACCGCATTATGTACGCCAGTGTGGTTTGAAATATTTGATTCAACAGTTTTTTCAAGTCCGCGTTTCATAAATTTATGTAAAAATAAATGTTGATTATTAAAAGTCGAAATAACGTTACGAACGTTGTAATAATTCTAGGTAATTTTGGACTATCTCAATAAAGCTGTTTTTATTTTGAAACCAAATCTATTCTTGTTAATTGACTCAGGCGTGACTTAACGGAAATCCATAAAATACAATAGACGATGTATATTTAGTAACCTAATCCGCTTAACTGTTCTTAAAGAGTCATAAAGAACCCTGTAAGAAATCAATACGTATTTCACTTCTCAACGAGGTATCCTCAGGATGACGATTGACTTGTTGCGAACCCAGACACGACGTGTTGCCACTACAAGCGCCGAACGCTTTGCGTTGAAACATGTATCGATTTCTTAGTGTTCTTTATGACTCTTTAAGAACAGCTAAGCGGATTAGGTTACTAAATATACGTTGTCTATTGTATTTCAAATCAATTCTATACTTACCTGTTGACTTTACATCTTCCTTATTGTACCTACACTAATTGTATATAACATAACATAACATGACGCCTAGTTTCACCGAAGGGTTGGGCAGAGGTGTACCTGTAGTAACACCAACATTTCGCGAGTCATGTTTAAGTTTAGTACACCCACATTTCGCGAATCATGTTTAAGTTTAGTACATCCACATTTCGCGAGGCATGTTTAAGTTTAGTACACTCACATTTCGCGAGTCATGTTTAAGTCCCATGTAACAGGGGGCGAACTTATTGCCATCAACCGGACACAAATCTAGACTCCGGGCTACTACTGAGAAATTCCAGATAGAAAAACCCAATATCACTTTGCCCAACCCGGTAATCGAATCCATGATCTCATGCTCAGCAGTAGCGCTTGCGACCACTAAGCCAACGAGGCTGTCGGCGAGGCGGTGATTGTATACAGGGTGGCAGGGACATCGACGCGAAGCCGGTTACCATGGATTCAGTTCATGATTCTGAACCCCCCCGCGTTGAAATTTTTCGTCGGTTATTTTAAAAAAAATCAGCTGTTCCATACATTTTGACCGCGTAGGTATTGCATTTTTGTATGAAACAGCTGATTTTTTAAAATCCTATAATTATTTTTATATTATATTATAAGCCATAAAAAGGTATTTTTCGTTACATAAAAGTCGTTAACATTGTTTTGGTATCAGATTTCCCAACCTTGAGCTTTAGCTTGTTGATTGTCGGAATGGGAACAATACACAACAACAAAGCGGCTGTAGTAAAGACAACATTTTTAAAAACAAAAAAACACTACAAAGTGAAAAATCACCCTAAGGTTGTAGATAAGGTTGATAGAAAATGCCTCAGGCACTAAGTCCGCCTTTGTTTATTTTTTTTAATTTTGCATAAAGTTTTAATACTTAAATAAATAAAAAATATTTTAATTTCGGAAGTTGGTGTCTTTGTTTTTTTATATTTTCGTTTTTGCCACCGACTTCCGAAATTAAAGTAACTTTTTACATTGTAGTGTTTTTTTGAAAGTCGGTTGTTATAATTTATAGTACTTAAATTTTTTTTTTTTTGTACTTACTGTTGTACCTAGCCCACACAATTTATATTTATTATTATATTATTTGCATATTTCACTACTTGCTAAGTAAATAACAGTGAAAGGAACTTATAATAACATCAGCAGCATACACAAAGTGATTAAATAAGTATTATTAAAGATAACTCAAAAACCACTCATCAGAACTTCTCTTAAGGATCACCTCAAGAGTACCCATTCAAACAAAAAATTAAACAACGGGTTGCACTCCGGGAGTGCCGGGGGTGCCGGTGAAAACTTGAACATTAACGTTGTGCATTTTTGAACAAACACTTTTCATGAAGTATGTATTGACTGCTTTTTTTTTACCCATCAATATGGATGGGGTATGCACAACGCAGCTAAAGAAGTTTTTACTTCAAAAATAATTTTTGTTTGAAAGGGTCGGAAGAATTTTCAAAATCGGTTCACATTTGACGAAAATATCGATGAACAAAGATAAAAAAAGTAAAAAAGTACATACGGACGAACATAGAACCTCCTCCTTTTTTGAAGTCGGCTAAAATAACTCGTTAAGCCCACGAACATCGAACTGCTCTCCCAGTCGAAGTAAATCTGGTGCTCAGGGAGCTTTATTTTGTTTAACAAGCGCTCGGTTTTAATAACTTAACATTAAGGATGTATTTTATTTTCTCTAGGGATATTCAATTTTTATTCCACTGGAATTTTTGGCTATCCCGTTAAGTTATACAACGGTAATTTTAGTTCGTTCATTTATATAAAGTAAATGGTCGAGAAACGCGAAAACGAGCGTCCTAATCGAAATTTTGAAGTTAAAATACCCTGGAGACAGTTTCGAGGATTCCCACGCCTGTCACGTCGGTTGTAGCTGTGTAACGTTGTGATTACGCGAGCCGACGACGTCAAGGGAATCACGTCCATTGCTCCATTTGTACGGCACAGGTTGATCAATGTAATCAGTAATGCAGCAATGGAGGTAATTCGTCACTGTTGGATAATCTGCGCGTAGGGGCGGGTAGCGTTGTGTAATTATTCAATGAGCAATCCATTACATTGCTGTCCGTTTTGGAAATTAGTTTGCGTGACGGTTTAGCAAGTTATTATGGAATTAGACCCTTTTTTTTTTCTTTAAAAATATGTTTAAGAGTTCAAATATCACTAACGAGACACAATAGAATTTTATCTTTATAGCCTTCTAAAGGCAAATCGACAGTTGAGCGATGAATATAGAAATGATCTATTCTATAAAAAGATAAGCAATTGTACTACCCCCCTTACTAATAAAGGTTGTATATCGCCTGTATAGTTAGTTACACACCGATTTCTCTCTTTCAGTCGTCAGTAATTTGACATTCGAAAGAAGAAGACAAAGCGTTGTGTAACTATACAGGCGATATACAACGTTTATTAGTAAGGGGGGTATAATTATATAATGGCGAGATGTACAGCATGCACGCAGCATGTGCATTTCGCCAGTAGATATACAGTAGTATAATTTCTATCAAATCTTTTTATAGTGGTGGTGGTGGTGGTGTGGTGTGGTGGGCTGTGGGTTAGGTACACCCCTACCTAACCCATCGAGGAGAACAGGGGTGATGCTATGTTATAGGTACTGTTATTTACCCCTTTATTTATAAACGTTGCTTAAAGTGAAGAAATAATTAGCAACTGCTTAACCATTTTTTGACGTTTAAACGTCTCTAAGCAACGTTTATAAATAAACCCGTTAATTTTTTGCTACAACAGATGCAATAAGCTAACAAATCTAACTCATCCTTGTATGAATAATGAAGACAGAAATAGACGCCCATAGAACAAAACTAAACGTATGTTAGTACAAATTACACACATTAATAATATTTAAACGAGTTGCACGTTGCGAGGTAGAAAATTAAACGCTCTACACTTTCCTCTTCAAATATTCTAAGAGTCAGTAAATTATAAACGATATTTACTTCCCAAATATAGTTCCAAGATTAGTTTAAAAACAGGGCAATGCACGCATTAATGGTCTCCTAGTACCTACGACGACGTAAACTTCGGAATCGTATGAGTGGGGGTGTAATTTTAGTTCGTTTTGACATAGAACAAGAAACCGTAGTTAAAGAAACGATACTGTATTTGCTTTATACACGGTGCGTCTTTGCTGCCAATATTTTTTTTGCCTATTAGTGTTTATCGTGGTCTGGCAGTATGAGTAATTTATACGGCCTACCCAAATGTTCCTTCTTTGGTATTGTTCGTCGAATCGTTGAGCTCCACGATTACTGAAGGAAAACATAGTAAGGAAACCGGCATGTCCTCCAACCGCATTTGGCCCACGTGGTGGATTACAGCCCACTCCCTCTCACAGAGAGGCCTGTCTCAGCAATGGGAACGTTATAGTCTGATTATGCTATAGACCAAAGAGGCAATTCCACTTCTACACGTCCTTATTCTATGGTTTCGTCGTAGAAGCAAGCAAGATGACCATTCCCAGTCGGGTTGGATCTCGCCCAACTGCCACCAATTAGCAACGGATCGACAGTCACGGTAATGGTTGTCATTCGCTACAGAAGACCCTTTTTATCGAGTTTGGTAGATCTTATCTTGTGTAACAATGAATTAGGGAGTCTAATGGGCGTACGTTTGTTTGTTGTGGGTCTAATCAGGGTGTCGTTATCGGATATGGTACTGATGAAGCCTGTTTAAATATGTTCTGGTTTGTAGTCAGCCTCAAAAAGATGGGTCATCGACCAGAATTCATTTGGTTGTTTCATAATACTGTATCTATAGTTCTATACTATTAAACGAGCAATATTTGTATATATAGGGTGACTGGTAATTAGTGATCGATACTTAAACACGTGACTTTACTCATCATTATGAACAACTTTTACTATGGGACCAAACCTGAAATCGCGAAAAAAAAATCAGCTGTTCCATACATTTTGACGAATTTTGTGAACATAAATGTAGGGAACAGCTGATTAATTTTTCACGATTTCTGGTTTGTCCCATAGTAAAAGTTGTTCATAATGATGATTAAAGTCACGTGAGTAAGTATCGGTCACTAATTACCAGTCACCTAATATATTTGTAATCACATTCCCGAAAACGGCTCTAACCATTTCGATGAAAGTTGCAATATACCTAGGGATTTACGGGGGCGAAAAATCGATATAGCTAGTAGGTCTTTTATCTGCGAAAATTCGTTTTCTCCGTATTTTCACTCAAGCAAAACTCGTTAGACACAACTTCAGAAATTAATTTCACTATGTAATGTAAACATAATCTAAAATATTCGTAGATTAAATTATTAAGAAAATGCTCTAATTTAATATTTTTTCCAAATCATTAACACGACTCATTTAGACGTAATTTCCGGTATAAAATCATTAAAAGTAGCTTGTCGTCGCCTTACTTGTTGACACTAAACATTATTTTCTTACAAAACATTAGTAAAAACGACACCAACTCCATCTATCATAATAAACAAAATACTTAACCCCAGAGGAAGTAAGTTCGATCTGGTTTATTTATGGGACACCCGGAAGCCGTGCTAACATAGTTCGGCGTTATAATGACATTGGGAACGAATAGCTTCGCTGATGTATACCCAATGAATATTGTGGCTCGTGGCTTTCCTGACGACAGTATTTTGTAACCGAATTACATTTCCCTCTCGTCTTTCCTTTGTAGAGGACTGAGGAAGTCTTTGGGAGCTGATTTGGTTATAGTAGATTGTTGGTTATTTAGTTACTTACTTAGTTTTGAATAAGGAGTGTTAGTTTGTAGTTTAAAATATAGGTAAAATACAAAATAACACTCAAAAACAAAACAAAAACATCATACAACTCAACAGCTCTTTTTATCATCGTTACAGTCGGCACATAAAATAGATAAAAAAAACAGAATTTTCAGAAATACTTTTAATTACTTTACGGATAAAAGGTTGTTATTTTTTCTTTAGCAAGTAAAATACGTCATCGCTCTTAAAAAACATTGCCGCATTATGCTGCTGTCTAAACAACGCGTGACAGGCAAACATACATTTATAATAATAACAACTTGTTCCATCAAGGCCTAAATTCCTAAACCGACTTCCATTGTCTTTGTATTTCAGGGGTGTCACTCACTCGTGTAGTCGTGTCATAAGTAATCAGTGTCACTGCAACCATTAGTCTTGTCGTTCCGTTTCGCGACAACCCTTACTTGGCACTAGATTCGGCAAGAGCACTAATTTCTTACGTCTCTCCTTCCTTGCCCTAATTGCTTTCCCGTCTTCAATAGAATAAATTAAAATACAAATTGGAACAGTAGCTACATAAGCTTTGTTGAAATGAGGCTAATATATCGTCTACGTCAGGGAGAGCCGGAAGTATCGTCGTAGACTCCGTAACAAGTAACTTGTTCTGACTGCAATGGATCCTAAAGTCAGAATATACGGGTCATTCATTTAGTCTTGCCCTCCATTTTTAGGTTCAACCGAAAGAAAAACCAAATACTGTGTAACCTTTTTCTTGTATAATATAATCAGCCTTTTAATGTTCCCTCTGCTGGGACACAGGCCTCCTCTCTGTGAGAGGGAGTGGGCTGTAATCTACCATGCGGGCCCAGTGCGGGTTGGTAGAGCTCACATGTCTTCGAATTTTCGGTTCTAGTACATGCCGGTTTCCTCACGATGTTTTCCTTCACCGTTTTGAGAGCAGTGGTGAGGAAATAATTTACACAAAGTAAAGCGCCTGTCTGGGTTCGAACCTACGACTTACAGCTCGGCCGTTACGCTGATGATGATGGTGAGTTTAGTTGGAGTCGAAAAAGTCGAGAAAGTAAAAGGATGATTTTAGATTTTATTCAGATTTTACTTTGATGCTTATGTGTTGACTTGTCATTTCCTGCACATCATAAGGCTTGGAAATCATCTTAGTAAATTATGAATTCTTATATTTTGTTTTAAAATGCTGGAGATAGAACATTTGTTTTGCATTAACTGTTGAGGTTTTCATATTTCAACAGATCAATAATTTAAATTCGACTGTCAAATATAATGTTCTCTTGTCTATTCCATGCAGGGTACCATAAATGGCCCATTCTAAGTACTGCACGTTCCCAGTCTGTTATAACGAAAATATAATGATGTAGACTCAGGATGTTTTTTTTTTGTTTGCGGATGGGAGTTTTTTCGTTTTTAATTAACTTCATGGTAATTCGATTCTACTCACGTAAAGGGTCGGCGTTTGTTACTGCGTTGTTTTCGAGTCTCGTCGAATGTTTTAACCCACACGTAGGTAGATTTTATGTAGCCATTTTGCTTTATACCTTCAGTCCTGTTGCCAGACTCAACTTTATCACTAGATATCATTGATCTGCAGATATACGGGGTAACATAGGGACATCGACGCGAAAAAAAACTGATACCATGGATTCAGTACATGATTCTGAACCAAATTGCATTAAAACTTTTGGTCGGTATTAAAAAAAAAATCTGCTGTTCCATACATTTTGACCGCGAAGAGCCGTAGGTATTGCACTTTTCAATGAAACAGCTGTAATTTTTTTTAATAACTGACGAAAATTTTCAACGTTTCAGGGGATTCAGAAGCATGTACTGAATCCGTATCCACAGTTCACTTCAAGCTAACTTCATCTAAGTTTTTACAGTGTGGTAGTTAGGGAATAGTTCGGCTGGACTCTAAATCCAGCCAGTCAGGGTCTATGCCAGAAGACATAAAATCAGACTGTGATAAAGAAACCGGAGTACGCTGATGACTTTCGATAATAGTGGTTTCTTTTAAAACAGCAGCAGTGAGATGACCACGTGTCCCAGCAGTGGGAACATTATAGACTGATTATGCTAAGCATTTTACTTCAGGGTCACATCAGAAGTACATACTTCTTTCATAATACTGTACATATTGTACGTTAATTGTCTAATTAAAATGCTAACGAGTTAAATATTAACAACCCCTTAATTACATCATGGTTCTGCCAAAATTCTAGGTAGGACAGTTACCAGTAAATAGGGTAGTACAAACATTTTTATAGCGATGACTAATTGGGAAGGTATCGCATGTCGTTCTGCCTTCATTACATAAAGGGTGAGGCTTTAGGCCTTGAGAGCTAATAGCTTACATCTAGCGATCTGTGACGTCACTGCATCTATTGTCCTACCTTTATTTTACCTAGATAATTTAATTTTAAGCTATAGCTGAATAGCACGGCGCGGGTACGGTACGTGACGTTGAGCGTTCGAGGTTTTACCGCAGAATTGTTCCGTTAAATAATGTATGCTCTTACTTTATCTAAAACCGCGTTTCGGAATCCAGTTTGGGTAACAACTTTATTTCATTTGACTGCGGAACAGCGACGTTGAAGTACCGCACAAAGGATGTTTGAATTACGTTTTGAAAAGACGAACATTAATTTGAATTTTCCCCTTTTTAGCAGTCAACAGCACGCGCAGCATGACAACCATAGAAACGGGGTTTGTGTCTACGGGTTTTGTCGACGGAAGAATAGAAAAAAATGACAGATTGTGATTGTTTATCTGTCATTTTGTCTATTCTTCCGTCGACAAAATCCGTTTCTATTGTGGTGAGCTACTAATAAGTAACTAATTTGATAGATGTCGTATCGCAGTCGTGTCGTTGTTTCTAAATAATCGTGGGCGAATTCATCTAATAGTGTCATGTTACCATGCCATTACTCACTGCAAACATTTTCACTGAAACGCTGAAAATATGAAGCGAGTAATTTATTTTCATGTTATAAAAGCGACAAGAGATAGCGAAATTGCTATGTAAAGTAATTTTAATAATAACAAAATACACCAAGTTGGCTATTCTGTCATGTATCTATTGTTTTTAGCGAAAATAAACTTAGCTCTTGTTCTGGCTACATACAAAAATAGACTTTAGCAAATTCATGTTTAAAATATTTTAAGCACTTTCTGATGAGAATTTATGTATGATTAATATTCAATGTTATATACATAATTATAAAAATGCTTTGGAATTTATTAAACATGTATTTGTAGTATATTAAGAGTACATTGTGGTTAGGTATACGGCAGTGGGACGAACGGGAATACACGTATATAATATATCTATCCATAAATAACAAAGTATCGCTATCTAAGTATTATGAAAGTCAAGAACGCTGATACCATATAAAGTACTATCTCATCTCTATGTTCGCTAGTACATTTCTGCGAAGTCTACATATAAAAACTAATCTAACTTGTGGCTTGAAACGCGTGTTGTTTCTCCAAACTAAAAAAGTTTCTAACACGAGTGTAGTTAGAGCTCAAGTCTCGTATCTTCGGGTGCCTTCGGGCGCCGTCGGCCACTTTCGGTGTTCCATAAAACATGAGTGCACACGGACAGTAGGATCCACTAGTGCTGTGCAGCACATTATCAGATTATCTGCTCCGAATATGTACGGAACGGTACTTCAGTGGTATTTGTTTACACATCCCAAGGATTTGTGATGCTATAGTACCCAGACGTGTTAGTTCCGACTTATGGAGGACGCCTACGATCAGAATGCAAACGAGAATCGATGAATAATTCAATAATACTGCGAGCTTTTTGCGAGTCATCGATATTCATTTGATGGTGAACGTACTCCTCAAATTTAGTTATGTGAGCAATCGGAGAAAATTACTAGTGGATTTGTGAGTTAAGAGGATGAAGATGGTGAAGTGGTCTACTAGTATGATGTCAAAACATGTCTATTCCACTAGATAGACAGACAAAATTGTTACCAATAAAGCAACTATCAAAGCCATGTTGATATTTTAAAAGCCACTTTTCAAAGGCAAGAGAGTGACAAACACAAACATAGTAGGTAATACTGAAGCACTGCCAGCGACACAAAAATATATCCATTGAACTTTAAAATGTGTCCCTGCTATAAAGTTCCCCTAGTTGAGAGATGACAGATTTGCGTTCGTCGTCAATTTGCTCTGTCTCGCATATGGGACGTAGCTCTGTGTACAGACGGCAGCACAATTTAAGCCGTAACCAAGTATGTATTGTACTAATGCTGTTATGAAACTTTTTGCGCTAGTCCCCTCATTTGGCGTGTGGCATATAGGTGTGGTTTTGTGCAAAATACGCTAGTTAGTTATGACGCCTACGTCATCCCTCCGTCCTTTTAGCTAGTTGAGTAAAGGGAATAAAATATTACTTTCATGTATCTATATTTAGCTTCGTTAGTGAGGTTGACAGGGGTCATAATTAGTGCCCAGCTTGAGTTTCTGAAAGACGGGTCCTGGTCGCAAGGATCGGGCGAGATTTGTCTCTGCCAGCAGTAGTTGGATCTTATGCTGGCGGAGTTGGAGAACTGGAGGAACGGGAGGAACAGAACGAGGCCATTCCGCCTCGTTCTGTGAAATCGTGCAATGATGGTTCTGAAGGAGTCTGCCGAGCGGGATCATGAGAGGGCTTATCCCGTTCGTAGAAGAAGGCGTCGGGGAGGCAACCGCCCAGACGCCTACGCGCCGAAACCTGCATCCTCCAAGGCAGGTAAAAATTTAGGTTCATGGGCGCTCAGAGTGGGGACTCTGTCTGCCCTCTGCGTGACCTCAGGGAAGACGGCGCACAATGGTCACGTGTTACTTTGCACACTTAGGTTTCGGGGAGACCCCTTTACAGATTGTAACCCTGGATCTAGAGATGTGCTCTAACAGGTGTTGCACAGAAAGATACTAGAAATCTATTTAAAGAAAAATACATACACAGTTTGCGTTATTTGCATACTGCTTTCCCGGTTTTCCTCTCAAAGTCTGAAGTAAGTTATTTCCTGTCCTTTAAATTGAATTTAAAGTAAATAAAGTTACAGTGACTAATATGTCGACGCTCAGAGCCAAACGCTGATCGTGGAAACGTTGTCAAAGCGCACATACCGAATTAGAGAACCACTGAAGCAGTACTTTATACAACTTTTGCGTCGAAATTGAAATGTAAAAAATATCAATTTCGCATTGGAATGTGTGACTGAATTATATCTGTCCATATACGCATATGTGGGTGTTGTCCAAATATCGTTAGATACAAAATGAAATAATGTGAACTTAATTTCATTTGGCAAGCAGATTAAATGTCTTCATTAGGTACAGCACTATCTATGTCAATATATCAATCCTCTTTTCATAATCCCTTAGGCGCCCTTCAGCCGCAGCCTTTTCTTTGTAGAAACTATAAAAGTAGTGGTTTTAGAATAGAATATTAAGTAAAATACCAGGGTTTTGTGAGCTTAGTGCATTGCCAACGGTACTATTATAGGTTCCGGGGTGTGTGTGTATGGTGAACAGATGATAATTTAGCTAGAGAAAGCTTTTACTCAGAACATTCCAGATGGTGTGGTTATTGAAAAGTATTGCTCCGTTATCTGGACAGGATGTGTGGTTTGTGGCGTTAGTTCAAACCCCATGACAGCAATTTTTGTATAGTCCACTTCGCTTTACCACTTTTTGACAAAATCTCACAGGAAATTGCAAATTCACTATGGATGAAACTATAGCATGAAATGATGATGGTACTTATAGCAAAATAGACCTTGACGTTTTATGACATAAGTGAATTTCAACCATAAGGTGTAATTACGAGGTCGACTATTCTGTGACAAGTTCAAAAGGGAGCTCGATCAGTTTGTTTCTACTGTAGATTAACATTAAAAAATGTGGTTAACTAGCGAACTAAAATAGGTATTAATAATTAATTGCAATTATAACATTGAATTTGATGTTGTACCCGTTTTATATACTTAGGTGTAAAAAAGGCGTTTGGAGAGTTCCAAATTCTTTTTTATATTCGGTGTTACGATAGTTAGCCAAATTTCTTATTTCATACAGTAACATTGCCAAATAAATGAAAACAGCGAAATATTTGAGTATTTGACATCTATTTACGACGTTGCCCACTTTCAGAATCAACGCTTATAATATTTGAAAATGGGGCGAAGGCATCCAGCAGTAGGATATAAAATTACTTTTTTCAAATGGCGGAAGCAAACTAAATACCTATAGGCTATATGTCACCCTTGAACTCCACCAGAAGTTCCCTAAGAGAGAAAAGTTAAAGGGAATATTTATTGATATTAGTATTTCGAGTTCCACTCCATTTTGTTTCTCCGTCGCAGGTGGAACAGGTGTCACGAGGGATTAACGAGTTGTAGAAGGTCATAAAGGGCCTGGATTCAATCACAGGGATGCTGTTCACTGGGTTATTGGGACATGGAGTAATCCACAATGAGATTAATTAAATCCTGTGAGAGTGACGACCCTCGTTTTAACACGTAACGTAGCGAAACAGGGTTTAAGTGTCTCGTAGTACGGCTGGAGTTATGTGTGGTCCGGATACAAGTGAGGTTTTGGAGTTGGTGCAGTGCGGAGCATGATTTAATTGTTAGGGCTGTGCCAGATTGTTGTTCTTCTTTTACATCATAATAATGAGCAGCTGAAAGTTGTTTCCCCTTTGTAATATAACATGGAATTAAGCTACAACGAGTTTGTTTTTGAGCATATATTTTTAGATTAGTATCATATCATACCTAAGGTTTGGGTTTATTTATATAGTTTCACAGAAGAAAGCTGCATACTTTTCTACTTTTAAACTTATTGAAATAATCCAAAAAGCTTTCTATTTTTATCCCACTTCATATCATATTTCATTTGCTTCTGAAAGGTCATACGAGATTTTCCTTTCTCGGCAACATTTCCGTTTAAGTGGGAGCCCTGGTTTAATCCGCAAGATGGTCCCCACTAAATTGCCTCATATTTTATTCGTCATTGTAATGATGAGCTCCAATTGTTCGGTTGATTCGCCGCCTATTCGTTAACGTGGCTTTTGTCAGATGAAGGAAGCGGAGAAGAATACCTTTCTTGCAGTCTTTCTCTCGATTTAATCAAAAGGGTAATATAATAATAATAATAATAAGAAATTTAATTCTATTCAACTTATCGTATATATACAAAAACCTCAACAAAACTCCAATAATAAACAATATAAATAAATAAAATTATCTACGATGAAAAAACGGAAAAAACCAAAAATATATATAAAACTCAAAAATGACAGTGTCAAACTCGGACTCCTGTAAGCGATAAAAAATTATGAAGAAGTGAAAAATGTTGACGAGATCAGCAGCTCAACGTGCACGCCTACCACCCCCGGTCTCGCCGCTCAGCTCCGCCTCGCCGCCGCCGGTACCCAGCCCCATCGTGAGTGCTGTGTCGACACCGGCCGCGGTAGTTGCGTCGAGCTCGAGCGACGAGTATTTCTCCCCGCCGACGTCACCAACACCTGCACGTCGGCAGGGGAGAGGCCGGCCACCGAGAAGCTTGGGACTTAGGGGCCATCCGGCCCCGAGCCGGGTCCCCGCTGCCGGTGGTTGTGTGCAGCGCATGAGATGGACTCAGTCTATGAATGAGAACGTCATGCGCGCATATTACGGGTCTACAGAGGGAGGAACTAACCTCACTGCGTACCGTGTTAGGATGCTGTCTCTGTTTCAGGAACTAGAGCCAACCACCAACGTCTCGGCCCAACGACTGTCGGATCAGGTGCGTGTCATCCAACGCAATCATAGGTTGGACGATGCCGCACTTGATAGGCTGCGCTCAGAGGTACTGAGCAACCTTAGCGTTTCAACTTCAACACCGACCGCGGCACAAGCGTCAAACATTGATGCAATACCGCCGCGGTTCAACCAAGATGTGCAAGAGGAAGATGATAGGGTTGCCACAGTAAGTAGCCAGTGTAACGTTCGATTGAGGAGCGCACTGGAGGATGCGTTTCTCGAGTATAGGTACACTCCGACCGAACTTAGACCCCGATTACCACGCCTACCCATGCACAAAAAAAATAGGGCGCTGGTGTGTGCCCTGGACTCGCAGCTTAAGAATTTTTTCGAGAGCAGCGAGGATCTCATTGATACACACTCGATCATGTACTGCGCGGCTGTTGCGGCATGTCGGTTAGCTAATGTCAAGTTCCCAAATTGTGACGGAGCTAATCGACCAAAACCAGCCGTACCAGCCTGGCAGTGCAGGATCGAGCGACGTATCGATGGGGCTAGGGTACTCATCGGCAAACTATACTGCTTCAGGGAGGGCAATACTCGACCACGAGTGATGCGCTTTGTGAGGCGGGCATTCTCGGGGACTGGAATCAGCCCTCGAGAATACATGCCCCGCGTCACAGAGCGCATCGACTTCCTGAAGCAGAAAGTTTGTGCGTGGGCGAGCCGTATTCGGCGGTATAAGCGGCGAGTGGATCGATTCACGCAGAATCGCATGTTCCAGAGCGATGAGAGGTGGGTATACAGAGCTTGGGAGCGACCTGAACAAAATGTGACAGACGTGTGCCGCCCGGATGATGCCGCCACGAGTGCATTCTGGCGCAACATATGGTCGGTGCCCGTCTGTCACGCTGAGGCTGGCTGGATGCAGGATGTCGAGCGAGTGTGTGAAACTATACCAGAAATGGAAAAAGTTGAAATAACGCCATTAGATGTAGCCAGAGCAGTTCGTCCGTTACCGAATTGGAAATCACCGGGACCGGACGGACTGCACAACTTTTGGCTAAAATGGCTACATAGTTCACACACTCGCCTGGCATCTCAGTTCCAGTCATCCTTAGAGTCTGGGTCGCTACCACAGTTTCTAACAACAGGCGTTACCCACCTGCTCCATAAGTCAGGTAGTCCCGCGGAACCCAAGAATTATAGACCAATCACATGTTTGGCGACGGTTTATAAACTTCTTACATCCATTTTGAGAGCGAAAATTAACACACATATTGACAAAAACTCGATCATGTCTGCCTCTCAAAATGGATGTAGGAATGGGTCCCGCGGTACTAAGGAGCTACTCCTCATCGACATGGCCATAAGCCAACAGGTTCGTCGAACCCGGAAAGATCTATCGACATGTTGGATAGACTATAAGAAGGCCTATGACTCAGTGCCACATACATGGCTCATGAGGGTGCTGGAGTTGTACAAGATAGATGCAACTCTGCGCGCCTTCCTGATGTCATGTATGGGGCAATGGAGGACCGTCCTTCGCTATCCAGGATGTCGACAGATTCAGGGGAACGATGAGCCTGTATGGATTAAACGGGGAATATTCCAGGGCGACAGTTTGAGTCCACTTTGGTTCTGCTTAGCTCTGAATCCTCTAAGCACACTGCTGGAGGATTCAGGTCTAGGCTATCGGTTGAGGAGAGGTGGTCAGGTCATATCTCACCTCCTCTACATGGATGACTTGAAACTCTTTGCCCCCAACAAATTGCGGCTGATGGAGCTACTGAAGGTAACGGAAACATTCAGTAGCGCCATCAGGATGGAATTTGGTGTGGACAAATGTGCAGTCATGCATGTAAAGCGAGGGGAGATTATGGAATCCGAGGGAACTCAACTCTCGGATTCCATACACCTTAGATCCCTCTCCTCATCCGAAAGCTATAAGTATTTGGGTATGTCGGAAGCGTTAGGCATCAACGTTGCTGACATGAAGCAATCGTTGAAGGAGCGCTTCTTTTGGCGCCTGAAGAAGGTGTTAACTAGTCTTCTTTCAGGCGGAAACAAGGTGCGCGCCTTCAACGGTTGGGTCATGCCGGTGCTGATGTACTCTTTCGGCATACTCAAATGGACTCAGACCGAACTCGACGCCCTAGACAGGAGGGTCCGTACACTTCTGACCGCAAACCGGATGCATCACCCACGTTCTTCGGTGATGAGACTGTACATCCCGCGGAAGTGTGGGGGTCGAGGGTTTTTAAATGCGAAGACCCTCCACAACCGCGAGGTGTTCAGCCTCAGGGAATATTTCCTAAAAGCCGAAGTGGGTATGCACCGTGATGTGGTCGCAGTGGACAAGGGACTCACCCCGCTCTCCATGGCTAAAGAGAACTGGCGCAAACCTGTGGTACTTACTACAGATGACCGCAAGGAGGTATGGCAAAGCAAGGAGCTTCACGGGCGCTTCTATCGGGCTCTCCATGAGCCCGGTGTAGATTTCTTAGCGTCCGTATCCTGGCTACGTTTCGGTGACCTTTTCGGGGAAACTGAAGGTTTCGTCTGTGCAATTATGGACGAAGTTATCTTGACGAATAACTACCGGAGACATATAATGAAGGACGGTACGGTTGACGTGTGTCGGGCATGCCACCGTCCGGGTGAGTCCATCAGACATATTATCTCTGGCTGTTCACGTCTGGCTAACGGCGAGTACTTGCACAGGCATAACCAAGTGGCTAGGATTATTCACCAGCAACTTGCTTTGAAATATAAACTTGTGGATTCTGAGGTACCGTACTACAGGTATGTGCCCGACCCAGTTCTCGAAAATGACCATGTCACGTTGTACTGGGATCGGTCTATCATTACTGACAGGACTATTGTTGCCAATAAGCCTGATATAGTGGTGATAGACCGATTAGCGCGCCGCGCAATGATAATCGACGTTACCATTCCCCATGACGGGAACCTCGTGAAAGCTGAGAAAGAGAAACAAATAAAATATCTCGACTTAGCGCACGAGGTTGTCGACATGTGGAATGTGAGCTCGGCTATCATTGTGCCGATAGTCGTAACGGCCAACGGCCTGATGGCCGAAAGCCTCGACCAACATCTCTCGAGGCTCTCGTTAGGCGGTTGGATCAAAGGCCTGATTCAGAAGGCAGTACTCCTCGACACGGCTCGCATTGTGAGGAGGTTCCTGTCTCTGCAGCCCTAACCACCGGTAGCTTGGACCCTGCTCCCGACACCGGCGGAACACTATTTTTTATATTTTTAAATGTTTTTTATATCTTTTTTTTTTAAGAAATATTTAAAAATGCAAATTAATATGTATATAAATGAATAAACGACATAATAATAATAACCCCACCGTCGTATCTCTACGTTGACGTCGTGGTGGGGCTTGCGCGCTTCGAACTCTAGGGCTGTGCCGGTAAAGTTTACTTTGCCGAGACAGGACTAGGGTGAGGAGCCAGACCAAGAGAGATACAATCCAAGCCAAGGTCGCACATGCCGAGGGCTTCATGGCTAGGGGACAGCACTAGTCGTTAGTGTGCCAACTCTGGATAATAGGGGACCTCCAGTTTTATACACCCTTACTACAGTGAATGCAGGGCTCTGCTGTAGTCGACTTCTTAAGTCCCTAGCTACTCGTGGGAACAACATGAATACTCGATCTAAAACCAAAAAACAACTTCAGGCAAATCTGCCTCAGATAAATGACGAAACTTCACAACTCTCTTCGTCATCTCCTTCATCTCTTTTTCCA
This sequence comes from Conistra vaccinii, assembly GCA_948150665.1. Taxonomy (NCBI): domain Eukaryota; kingdom Metazoa; phylum Arthropoda; class Insecta; order Lepidoptera; family Noctuidae; genus Conistra; species Conistra vaccinii. The sequence goes on from OX411324.1 coordinate 6,368,995, forward strand.
TCAATTTCATCATCATCACAATCTTTCCGTGTCACTCCGACGCCATCATTATCATCATTAATAAGTATACAGTCACCGGATGTTGTACAGGAGACAAATTTTGTCGACGATACTGTACCCACCGCTAGAACTGCAACAACTCGTAGGAAATGGAGCATTGAAATGAATAAATTCATCCTACGCACTTATCTTCATCTTACTCATATGGAAACCGACAAAAATGCATATCTTCCATCACTTCACACTAAGTTCTTAGAAAAATACCCAACCATGCAAGTAGGCCGACAAAGGATAGGTGACCAACGAAGAGCCATAGTTCAAAAGAAACTATTACCTCAGGTCACAATAGATCAGATTTATGAGGAGGTCAGAGCGGAACTACAAATAGTTCATACACAAATACAGCAACAAACTACACTGTCTAAAACACAAATTAGCACACAATCCGGCCAGCGTATGAAATGGACGAACGAATATAATGAAGCAATAATTAGAATATACTATATTACCACACAATTAGAAACAAATAAAACAGCCTATAGAAAACAGTTACAAGAGGGATTTATAAATATATATCCAGAATTAGCACATATATCAGAGCAAAGACTATCTGATCAAGTGAGAGCTATTATTAATAACCAATATATAAAACCCTACAGATTAGAAGAAATTAAAAATCAGGTAGCTATAGAATTAAGAAATAACAACACAAACACACAAATTAGAGAACAGTTAATTAATGAATATTTAAATACACAAACTCAGAATGACTTAGAACAACCTAATGAAAACATACACTCACTAAATACTCAACATACAAATTCTCACATCTCTGATACAACTACAAACACCATCACAACAAATAATATTATATTCCTGAATAATATCTCAGATACTGACGTAGTGTCTCAAACTCTTATAAATACAGAGGTAGACAATTTCTTCAACCACATAGATATTGGGCAAGTGGAACCTACAGTTACGCAAACTAACTTTGATGCTGCCCCAGAAACGAACCCAGAAATAGAAGCAACGTTTCAGCAAGCTCAACAATTGTTCTCTGATACACACCCCACTAATAGACCATATATTCCCAAGCAGAAAACTTCTAAAAAGTTTTCTGCCATAGTTAGTTATATAAATACCGTCATCCTTCCTAAGTACGCAAATGTTGACACGGACTTCATGACACTGCAGACCATAATTTATTGTGCAGCATGGACGGCAGCTACATGCAACGGAGCTAAAATATCACACTCTACACAAAATGAGCGTCGCGCATACATAAACAGAAAACCAAAATGGCAAATCAGGTTAGAGAGGAAAATCGAAAATCTAAGAGCAAACATAGGTAGGCTGACACATTTTATTAATGGCTGTAGAAGTCAAAAACTTATAGCAGCAATAGAAGAAATAAAGAAAAAATACCAAGTACACGCACAACACGAAGACTCAAACACACAAATAGAACACTTTTTAGATACTTTAAAACAAAAATTAAACGCAGCATCAAGTAGACTTAAAAGATATGTAACATGCACGAACCGAAAAGTGCAAAACACAAAATTTATAAACAACGAAAAAATATTTTATAGGAACCTTGCATCTAATAACAGAGACACTACTAACCAAACCCTAGAGACACCTTCATCTGAAACACTTAGAGAATTCTGGGCTAACATTTGGGAAAATCCAGTTTATCATAATCATCAAGCAGACTGCGTCACCGAAGCAACAACAGCAATTCCAGAAATGGAATTTGAATTTATACCAATAGGAACATTTATAGACGTCATTAAACGCACACACAACTGGAAATCTCCAGGCACTGACAACATCCACAACTATTGGTATAAAAAATTCTCCAGTATACATGCTTTCTTATATAATCATTTAAACACATTCATACAATCACCACATTTACTTCCACCATACATAACACACGGGGTAAGTTATATGATACCTAAAGACATGAATGACACTATAAATCCAGCAAAATACCGACCAATTACTTGTTTACAAACTTTATACAAAATCTTAACAGCCTGTGTAAGCGAGGTAGTATATGAACATTTAACCAAAAATAACATTCTAGCAGAACAACAAAAGGGATGTCGTAAGAATAGCCAAGGATGTAAAGAGCAACTTACTATAGACGCGATTATTATGAACACCGCTGTTAAAAGCAAGACAGATATTCACACAATGTTTATTGATTACCAAAAGGCATTTGACTCAGTCCCGCACAGCTGGCTACTACAGGTTTTAAATATGTACAAAGTTCATCCAACACTGACACAATTCTTAAAAACTTCCATGCAGAATTGGCAAACAGTTCTTAAAATTAATGCCTCCTCCTCGATTGTGGCTACTGAACCAATCCGTATAAAGCGTGGAATTTTTCAAGGAGATGCCCTAAGTCCATTGTGGTTTTGCATGGCACTTAACCCACTATCATACTTATTAGATAAAACAGACGCGGGATTCACACTCGCAAACAATACGACACAATATACGCTAACACACCTCATGTACATGGATGATATAAAGTTATATGCAGCTGACAAAAACGCACTTTTCCAACTAGCGGACACGACTCAACAATTTTCTGAAGATATTTGCATGTCATTCGGAGTAGACAAGTGTAAAATTTTGTCAGTTGTAAAAGGAAAGGTTCAAAATAATAGTTACATACTCGAAACAGGTGAATCTATAGAGCCGATGGATGAACAAAGTACATATAAATACCTAGGTTTTAAACAGTCTAGACAGATACAACAAAAGATGATAAAACAAGAACTGCTCAAAAAGTTCTCACACCGCCTTAACCTCATCTTGAAAACCCACCTTAACTCCAAAAACACAATTAAAGCCATCAACACATTCGCAATACCCATTCTCACATACTCTTTTGGAATTATATCCTGGTCAAAAACAGATATAAAAAAATTACAACGCACTATTAACACATCTCTTACCAAACACAGAAAACACCATCCAAAATCAAGCATTCAGCGACTAACACTACCTCGCCAAGAAGGAGGAAGAGGAATAATTGACATACACAATTTGCACAACAAACAAATACTTTCACTCAGATCTTACTTTCATAACAAATCAGAACATTCATCACTACACAAACATGTAACAGACGCAGATAAAAAACTTACACCACTCAACTTACAATATAGAAACACACAAATTAATGAAAATCTCATAAGCACACAACAAAAAATTGACGCTTGGTCTGCCAAAGCCCTTCACGGAAGACACCAAGCCTACCTGAGTCAGCCACACGTCGACAAAGCTAAGTCGAACGAATGGCTCAAACGAGGTGAGCTATTTCCCGAGACTGAAGGGTTCATGCTGGCGATACAGGACCAAGTAATAGCGACTCGCAACTATAGAAAATACATTATAAAAGATTCTCGTCAGCCGACTGACTTATGCAGACATTGCAACAATGCCTCTGAGACTATACAACATATTACAGGAGCCTGTAAATCACTTGCACAGACTGACTATAAGCATCGACATGACCAAGTTGCCGCAATTATACACCAACATTTAGCATATAAATATAAATTCATAAGTGAGATGATACCGTACTATAAATATAAACCCGAAATCATACTAGAAAATAGGAATCAGAAAATCTATTGGGATCGAACGATAATAACAGATAAAACTATACATTTCAATAGACCAGATATAACCGTTCACGACAAAACTAATAAAGCAGTTTACCTTATAGATATAGCTATCCCTAACTCACACAACACTCAAACCACAATATCTGAAAAACTAAGTAAATATCAAGATCTCGCCATAGAAATCAAAACCCAGTGGAAAGCACAAACCGTTCACATCGTCCCTATAGTACTCTCATCCACTGGTATAGTACCAAAATCTCTTACCCAAAGCCTTAACACTCTCCAAATGCCCACCCATACCCTGCACCTGATACAAAAAGCCACAATTCTCAACACCTGTCGCATCACCCGGAAGTTCCTTACTTCTTCCACAATATCATCAACATTCTCTATTTAAATTCCCCCTTACACACTTGGTTCCGGCCCGTGTGCAAGGTTTTGTACTCTCTTATAAGAGAAGAAAATTAAAGAACTCAAAATAATAATAATAATAATTATTATAATAATAATTCTTCAAAAAAAGTATCCTATATGGTCCTTCATATTACGGCCATGGCGGCCAATCTCATCGGAGACTAGCCTTCAGCTCGGGAGATATAGTGCAGAAGTGTGTGCGCTCACACAGACCGATGGGACGGCCATCCGACACGACCGGAGAGAGATCAGGCGCAGGACCACAATGGCTTAACGTGCTTTCCGAGGCACTGGGGTATCATATACACCGCCAACTTCCAGATACATATACTTTTTTGTGGAATATTCTTAAAATTATGGTGTTCTTAATCAGTTAAACACTTAAAACAGTTACAGTAACTCTATTTATTAATATAGATTGGATAACTAGCACCTGCCACTTATTACTTAAATACAATATAGTATAACTTGTCAGCTGGGTAGTACGTAGTACGTATCAACCAGTATCAACCAACCTACATACCTGCGACGAACGATATCACTTCAACAAATGTGCGGTCAGCTGTTCAGAGACAAATTGTAACCCTTTTTACAGTACGTTGGCACCATTTAAAACCTGAGGGACTCTGTACGTAGGGAATGGACTTTTGTTTGATGTTTGTTTTACGTCTTTACTCACCAATGTAAATTATTCAAGTGGAAATTAGACTTTAATAAATGAGGTCAGATGTCTACTTTGCATGGGATGACTGTTTTTATTATACATAACATAACATCTCGCATGTAACCCCGAAGGGATAGGCAGAGCACCTATAGTAAGCCCAAGTTTCACCAGTTATGTTTAAGTCCCATGTAATTAGGAGCGACCTCATTGCCATCAACAGGGCGTAAATCCGGACTCCGTGCTGCTACTGAGAAATTCCTCATAGAAAAACCAAATAAAACTTTGTCCGATAGTAATCAAATCCAGGACCTCATACTCAGCATGTGGCATCTGCTGTGCAGAACCACAATTTTTGATCTACTTTTATGTTTTTTAAGCTACTATTCTAAACAATTCACCTTTCGATATCTTACATCTGAAATCCACCGCATTCATGTAAACTTCCTTATATTTATTCTTGATCACACTATACCTGTAATAGCATACTTTTATATTCTTTGATTGTTTTAGCATCTAAATTCTATTTTAAATACTATTTATTAATTCCCTGTTGTAAAGATGACAGAATATTTTATATTGATTGAAAGCTGTCATCTGTCTTATTTACTTTTCTTAATCATAGACATAATGTGCTATAGACACTTTATATTCTGCTAAACCTATCAGGTGAATACACTGTATTGTTCGCAATAAGGACGTTTATAGACTATCGCTCTGTAAACCGTTTTTATCCGTTCTGGCCATCATTCAATTAAGAATTAACTTGATAGATGTTTGAAATGTTTTAAAATATGACACAGAACGATAAAAACGGGTTCTTTTCTTAACGGAGTTTAAGTTTGGCTCTAGCCGTGTGATGTGCTACTTTTCACCTTGAATCTAATTTTACTACTTAAATCCTAGCCTGATTAATTCAGTGTAACTAACATAATACTGTGTATAACCTAAACTATTGTGTAATTTCAATCAATAAACTTTTGGTGTTCAGTGTCTACCCGGCTTATCATTCAACCGACTTTCTCACCTAGCCCTATAGAGGGCCCTACACCAGACATCTGGCCGCGTGGCGCAAGACGCCACGCCTCAAACGTCACACATACTGCTCGTATAAGAGAGGGCACCGACGTCGAGTGACGTGACGTTAGGAGTCGTGATCTTAGCCCTCACTGCACGACGTCACGAGTGACGCCGAAGCGTCCCTCCTGTTAGCGTGAGGTACCACGAAAGTACCTCCGCCTCCTAGCTACCTCTCACACCTACCTCTCAGTTCAACAGGGTGAAGGAACCTCCTACTCAGCGTGCGGCGTGTGCGGCGGCTCCTCTGTACTCCCTGCCTGCCTGCCTTCCTGTCCGTCAGCCTACCTGCACCTCAGCTCGGTCCTGGTCCCGCCTATCCTGTGCATCCCACGTCGTGTGAAGCCGGCCTCTTAACCCTTTTTACCTTTTGCCTCTTATAACCTAACTATACTCTAGACTCTAACTCTTAACCTTTAACCTTTCTTTATTTCAATTGTATCAACGTTTAGCTCCGAGGAGCTGAGCGTTACATTACAAGCAGTAACGCCTGCCATCACTAGATCTACGAAGCAGTCGTTTTATTTTAATTATGTTACAAGAATATATGCATACCTACATTTGTCCAAACTAGTATATGGATAACAGAGACTGCGAACAGAAACGAATGCAAAACACTTACGAAATAAAGTTATTCAAATCCATGTGAGAGCAAACTAATATCGAGAAAATCACGTCTTTGTCGAAAGTATGTTGCATTCAAAAAAATGCGGTATAAAATGTATAAAAATTGTGGGCGAGATTTCAGCGCCTTAAAAGCGTAAGCAGTGCTTCCGATAAAAATGTAAATCCCATTTTACGATTCTATTGAATTAAGGTTTAAAAAGTCCCTGAAACAGGAGTTTTGTCATGAATTTTTTACAGCCAAGTTTTGTTAAGAAAGAAAGTGTATTCGAAAGTAAAAATTGAATAAGTAATACCTACTATTGAACGTGGACAAGGTAAAAGGAGAGTGGAGAAGGAAGGATCTGTGTCGGAATCTTTGCATATATTATGGTGTTCTGTAATTTCTGCTTACACCGATGGGGAAAAGGCGTGAATACCCTCATGATATTCAAAGCAGGTGCGACCACACTAGTGGTTTCTTTGTAAGTGTGCTCTTAACTCAATAGTTCGTAGTACGTAGTGCACTCGGAGTAATGCCGTGCTGTGTGGTCTAGCCACAAATAGATTACCACGACTCGGTTCATTCTAGCGATTCAAGGGGCGTTCTTGGAACGTTTTGTAGTGCTTCCTGTATACTTGTCGTTGACTATTTAAAATCAATGGCGGTCTAAAAGTTCCATAAGCTGAAAATAGAGGTTTAATAGATTTTTTAATGACATTAACCGCGAAACGCCCAATGTAGCGAATATGCTAAAGCTATCGTTATATGAATAAGACATAATCGCGCGATCAATCAAGTAAACGATCGCGCTTTCGGTTAGGATGCAGGTCAAGTAGGGTAAGGCTGCCTGTCCACTGGAGCGGAGAGGAGAGGAGAGGAGCGGAGATGTGCCAAAATTAACCAATAGAATCGCACCTCTGGAGCGGAGTTTTGATTCTATTGGTTAATATTGACACATCTCCGCTCCTCTCCTCTCCTCTCCGCTAGGCAGACAGGCAGCCTAAGAGTTGTCTTCTTAGTATTGACGCGGCCGCTTTTAAAATGTTATTATATCCTTATTGCATTCCTATCCGTAAAGTTAACATTGCTTACCGTGTTCGGTTTTGTATGTATTTCTAGTATGTACGAACCCTTGGTCAGTTCTAAGTAAGCGAAGTACACACTACGTAGTAGATAAGCAGACATTTTAGCCGCAGCTAGATAAAACTAAACTAATGTATCGCAGTAGGCGGCCAATTTGTTGGCGTGTGGCGAGACCGCCCATGCGCAAATACAGGGTGAACGAAGTAATTCAAGTAATACACGTTGTATTTATAAAGCTGACGCATATTTTGCAGGCCGAACCGCATTGTAAAAATCATCCTCCCTGTATATGTTGTGCAGACTACACGTAGGTCACACCGCACTTTTTTGCACAAAATTCACAAATCAAATCCAATCAAAACCCGGCTCTGTCTCGCATAGGGTCGAGCGATGGCCGTTTTGCGTGGATGTGACGCATATTTTCCCTCAACTTGTTTATTGTTTTTATTTTGTGATCTTTCTTTGCGTCATGTTTACCGCAAATAAACGTATTTTCTTTCCTTTCTTTTTTTCTTTCTAAAATGCGATGCGCTGCGGCCTGTTGCTGTTATGTACGCTTTGCTTTATTGTTCAAGATTGAACGCGACAGATCCCTTTGGATAACCCATTACAAAAAATAAAAACGTACCTATAGAGTACCTATGGAGTTGAAACGTTCATGGTGCCACTGAACGACCATAATGACGATAAAATATTGTGTCCGGCAAAGTAAAGTCAAGGTAAAATTTATTGTTTATCAAATTGACTACCAACTTAAATCATCCGGATATTCAAATCACAACTGACCTTTTTTTGACAGTTCTATGAAATGGCTATAATACGACAAATGACGAAGTGTGTTAATTTGGTTAGCATTTAATATCCCTAACTGTATAAAAAAGGGTGGGTTCTGGGTGTGTATTGGTACAGTAGTTAGAGCTCTGCCTAACCCTTCGAAGAAGTATAAGGGTTAATGTTATGTGTGATTTAAAAAGCCACCCTGTACTATAATTGAACTAATGCACGCTTACTATAAAGCACTGTGCACATAATTCACCATAGCAGCAGATTGCTGGCGAAGCCGCAAACCGCCGTCCGAAACCACTATACGTTAACAGCTTAAAATATAAACGGACGTCGAAACCAAAATTGATTTTGAGGATTTTTGTTGAATTTTAGAATAGCTCTAAATAGGAGGCATTAGGCATAATAGCGAAGAGTTAAGGTTCGAGTATTTTGCTGTTGAGCAGTAGGTTATTGTTTTGTACCCTAAAAAGCTATTCATTTGTTATTGATAGCACAGCAGCATCAATTCTGTGCTTAAGAGGAAACGCGGTCACGTGGTCACTGGCTTTCATTCCATACTAACGTATTCCTCTATTTTCTCCCTGGTCAATGATACTAGTCCAAATATTTTATCACGAAAACAAGTAAAAAAAATAAATGTATAAACCCAACGAAGAAGAGTACCATCGACACGAAAAGAAAAAGAAGATAATTATGTGAGTATATCTACCACTACCACGTCCACATGTTTTGTTTTTTGGTTTAATTTATATTATTTATTTTATTTCATTTAAATACATATAATTTTTATTTATAATATATCTTTAATAAAAGATATAAAAAACATACTTTTTTTATTATTATATTAATTTAAAAATGAACCGCGTTTTTTTAGAATAACAAACTTAAAAACTGCCATAAAATACTTTGAATACCGAAAATATTTTTCACGCTTGTAGGTATTAACTTACCTCTTAGCTACAATATTTATCAAACGGAATTGTTTTTGTCCATAATATTACTAGTATAAGTATCTTACACGTGTTCTTATAGTTAATAATTCCAAGAAATAAGGAACCTCAAGAGAAATCAAAAATAATGGCGGGCAGCGTCGCGAGCATTCACTAATGTTTGTCTGTCCCGATCTCATTCATCTCTGTTGACAACATAATATATCATTTGGAAAACGACTCTTTATGTTTTAAAAAGATTAACCGCTTCTAGCTTTGAAACACTGAAATAAGGTAAAGAAAAAGAAAAACAACATTGTGAGAAAACCTGAGTTCAATGGTTTGAAATTTTTAACACTCATTGATCAAGCACTAAGTTCTGCTCTGAAAGAGAAAAGGCCTTAAATTCGTGATTAGGATTATACGCAATTGGTTTAGGTATTCACTATATGTAAACAAATCGTAAAAAGGAGTTTGTATACATGACACTTTCTTGTTTAAAAATACGTTATTACCAAATAAAATTTATTTTCGAGTTTTACGATAGTTTCCTCTTTTGTTAAAGCATGTTAAACTTTATCATTTATTCTAAAACTACTCTTCGTAGATTTGTGTTGTTAGATTTATTGTAATAATATAATATTTTGTATCCAATAGTCTAATGTAAAGATACCAAAAAGAAAACTAAATTTTAACGAATTATAACGTTGCTAAATTGAATAGTTCAACTTTGACGTAGCATGACAACTGACGTGACAGGTAATTACGTCTAGTCGGTTAACCAGACGCTTTGAGCTCTCTCATCACGTGTTTTTTTTGTTTACCTTTAGTTAACTATATAAACCAACGGAGTTTAGGTAGATACTGGACGGAAAATTTCAAATCAGAGCTCACTTATGGACTACAGTCCCCACCAGCTATAAATTGCTCACGTCTCTACGGTAAAATAAATAAAAAACATGATCTAAGCACCTTGACCAAATTCAATCTGTAAACCAGTAATTACTACCTAAGGTACCACCAACCTTTTTTTTTTTTTTTTTTTTTCTCGGGGTGGAAATCCTCATGGATGTCCTCCGCCCTGGGGTGGGCGAAGGGGTCTGTCAGACTCTTACTGACTAAAACCACCCCGGTGTTCCCTCGCACACTTGCGTCGGGGGGCTGCGGGAGCAAATTGCGACTTCCGCTGCCCCGGACTGGTGACGGCCCGCACTCTGCGGGCCCCGTCCCGTAGGGGGAGTGAGGTGTGCAAACTCCCCCCGTTACGTCTTAGAGTGGCGCGCGTGGAACACTACGCGCCGCCATCTCGGGTCCTGTGTGATGGGGGGCGACGGATGTCCCCGAATCCGTCGCCCCTGGACCCATTTAGGGGGGCTGGAAGAGGGCGTTATCCGCCCTCCGCCGACGCCCGGTGCGCCTGCTGCGGGCCGGGTGAGTGGACGAGATCTCCCTCTCCCTTTCCGCAGCCTCCTTCTGCGAGATGACTGTCTCGCATGCGAGATGACTGTCTCGCATGCGAGATGACTGTCTCGCCACCACCAACCTAACCTAACCTAGCACATTTTCGTAAACGATTCCGACTAATCTGTTTCATTTTGACAGTTCAACAATATTCATTGCTTTATTTACGTTGTTCAGTAGATTTTTTTTCGAACTTATGAAGCAATGGATTAGCAATCTGTTTCAAACCGATTCAAATTCTGATTGATCGTGTATTACGTAGTTAGGGTGCTGGATTAATAGTTGGTCGCAGCAAACACACTGACGAACTTCTTACTGTAAACAAGTAACTTAAGCGTAGATTTATCAATTATGTAGTAATCCAGCAGTAACGACCTACTTATGGCCTGTTTCACCACCTACGATTAAGTTCTTATTAACTTACTTGGCAGATAATTTCATACAAATTCTGCCCTTAATGTTTTAAATTATGCTGTTATATATATGATTATGTAAGATATTTTTCATTATAATAGGAAGAATCTATCGGTGCTCAATAAATAGGCATTCAGTGACTAGTTTAAAAGTCAAACAAGCGCGGATCCACCGTTGTGGGCACGGAGTGCATACCCACAACCCTAATTGAAGTCGATAGGCTGATTCTTCACACACATTGTGTTCCTTACCAAAGATGACTGGGCAAAAGTAGTCATGGACATAAGTCCATGACCACTTAATAATAACCGTATTGCTATAAAGCAATACGGTTATTATATTTAATGTATCGATCGTGGGCGACTCCTAATCCAACGTGACCATTACTTTTTATAGAGGTTGGTTCCACTCCTGCAGTCAAAAATTTCTACCATACAATAATTAATATTAAAGATAGCCCAAGCAAAAAAGAAAATGATTATTGAAACAGGTTTCAAAATAGTTTATAAACGAAAACTTGCGAATAATTTTCCTTTAAAATTCATGACAGATTCGTGAATAAGTATTTTAAATATAATTATGGTTTTGATGATGCTTGAATAATAATGACATCATGTAGTAATTAATATTGGAATACCGGAATGTTACATTAAATCATGTTGCTGTACATTTTCCTGAAACAATAAATCTGGGAAACATTAAATTTATAACATGTATTTCCACAGTATTTGAACTATTTGAACAAGTAATTAAGGGAATTGTACAATTTACCATTACAAACAAACGAAGTTAATTAAATAAACATTAATCAATCAGTCAAAAGTTTTTATGGCTACGTACCGTGGTAAACTAACACTCGATGCATTTTTCTTAGATTTCCCAAGGGAAAGGCTGTTTCGTTCCGTCCACCGTATTCAAATGAAACTGACACAAAACATTGAATTGCAGATTTTCATAATCTGTTAAATATTTAAATTGACTCCTATCGCCAATGTTCCGAAATTAAAACAGATTGCTTGTCGAATTCACACAGAACAACGTCACTGAAGCAGAGCAAAATCATTCGCGTTGGCGTAAATTAACAAAATTATGAACAACAGAGAAAATATACGAAGATACACATGTTCATAATTAACTGTAATAAGCGAGGAAAGCGACAGGTGCCCTTGCTTCGCTCACGGCTACATTAAGGCGGGCATAAATGGCGCGACGTGTATACAGCCTGTCTCAAATATACATGTATCTTATAATATACACAAGTCACATCTGCTGTAACTTTGTTACCAGAAAATGTTTATGTTGTAAAGAAAATTTCAAACATGGAAGACAGTAAAAACATTTTAACGAAAATTAAATTCAATAATTCCCTGCAGCATGTCATGAAAGTAAATTAAAGTTAGGTAGAACAAAATTCTTGGCTTCCAGGATAAGAATCGGCACGTTTCGAATCAAAAGTTTACCTCGGCGATTCTGGGCGTTTTTTTATTGCTGCACTATAGAGGGACATTTTTGCCAAATGTTACTAGAAGCTGCCAAAAATGGCCGTTTAAATGGTCTTTAATTCAGGGTAACATTTTGAGTAAACAATTTTACATTTAAATTGAAACTAGTTTTGTGTTTTATTTAACTACCTATATAGTAGGTTTCAGAATTTTGCGTTTCAGTTGAAAGTAGAGTGGACAAGAACTTTTTACGTTTGCTGATTTTTTATGTACAGACGCCAGCACATCAACCTACTCCAATCTCTCAAATTTTCCCAATCTACATTGAACCTTATTCTTTAGCGATAAAGTTGAAAATCTTTTAAAGACATTTGGTAGATTGTAGTAACTTGATGTGCTGGCGTCTGTACATGCCTAAGGCTGCCTGTCCGCTGGAGCGAAGAGGAGAGGAGAGGAGCGGAGATGTGCCAATATAACCAATAGAATCTAAACTCCGCTCCAGAGGTGCGATTCTATTGGTTAATATTGGCACATCTCCGCTCCTCTCCTCTCCGCTCCAGTGGACAGGCAGCCTTATGGTAGCATTTGGCACAAAACGTATATAAAGCCATTACAATCAATTGATAACTCTCCTTTTACAACAAATTAAAAAATATTTTTTTCCGACAAAAAATATTTTATAATTTGTTGTAACCGTAGCTACCACGGTTTTATTTATTGTTTTGCTGTGTTATGAACGCGCCATTGAATATCATTGGTAAGAGGATACGAAGATACGGTTTGCTTCCCGTAAGGGAAGATATTAATCATTGTAGGTAATACATTACAAAACATCGCACTTCTATCCCTGAAGGGATGGGTTGGCGAGCTATTACTGCCAATAAACTTATATGACTTATAAAAGCAACAAGTGAAATTATATTAAACTTTAAAATACCCCTGACACAAACATTTCCTCATTTCTCTTTCATACTCCATCACCAGACCCGTCATCATCTATCTATAACCTATTCCTTGAGACCATTAAAATGAGCCCAAATACGATACCTATGCTGTAAGTTGGTAAGGGAGTTAGGTATCCTGCAAATTCCAGGTGATGCTGCAACATCAGTGCAAGTTTACTATGTTCTTCTAATATCATTGAAGCAACAGAATACCAAACAAATCGATCAGACCTGTGGAAGACGCTCACATCCATTCATCAACTAGAAAAAAGCTAAAATACAATACACGAAGTATATTAAGTAACTTATAACTGTTCTTAAGAGTCATAAAAAACCCTGTAAGAAATCAACACGTGATTCACCTCTCAACGAGGTATTCTCAGGATGATGATTGACGTGTTGCCTCGACAAGAGCCGAACGCAAAGTCACGCCTGAGTCAATTGACTATCTTAGAAAAAAGCTGATAACCTTCAAACAGCTGAACCCATTTGATAAAACATGTCTAAGAACGATCGCTAGAAAAACAGCTTTCAAATAAAAAAATACCTTATTCAAATCGGTTCACCCGTTTAAGAGCTACGGTGCCACAGACAGATACGCACATAGCGGTCAAACTTATAATAACATTCCTCTTGTCCGTCGGTGATAAACAACCAATTAAACAGCATCCAACCACGGCTTTTCATACGGGGTTATAAGAATCACGCGCGTCACATTAAGCCAAGTCCCAGGGTGTAAATTATAACACTCGCCTTTTTGTGTTGAGGGTTAAAAAGAAAGAAAAAGGAAGGATATAAAGGAAGGACGAAACTGATTTATTTGGGTCATGCACGGTACTTAACGAAGTTAAATTAACAGGTAATAATTAAACTGTTTTAACACGTTCAGTGCCGGGAGCCCTGTTAGAGGTTTCACCTGGACGCATTTTTATTTTTAAATATTTTTTTCGCGGTTACAAATATTTACTAAACATTTTAAAGGTTGGAAACTACGTACAAGACAAGGCCCCTTGAAAACATTACTTTACTTCGTTTTACAGTGTTTTATATCAAGGTTTTAAACCTAATGCAGTTGACCGTCCGCGATGGTTAACTTTAGCGCAAACGTAATGCCGGTAACCCTCCCGGAGGGTTCACTTCCAACATGTATGGCGGCATGGCGTATGAGTTCCATAAAAATGGGTGGAGTTCAAAGTGTTAAAAGATAAAATCTACGGTGAAAGAAAAAACCCGACCTTCTTTAATTATTCGCTGAATATTAGTAAAATGTTTTAGTTAGATATTGTTAAAAACAGAATCTAAGCAAAAACTTACATTAAAAAAATATATAAAGACTTCAGCGAGGTTACAGTCAAAGAAAGTAGGTTATTCTAGTCTTGTGACGTAGCAATCTGTTACGCCTTTTGTGTGCGCTTTTTTGCTCTCCTGTAAATGAATTGGATAGTTCAACGCTTTTAAAACGGACTATTAATATATTTAGTAATAGGCTTCTTAGAAAAATAACTCATCATCATCATCATCAGCCTATTAATGTTCCCACTGCTGGGACACAGGCCTCCTCTCTGTGAGAGGGAAAGAAAAAATAACTAAGTAAGAAGAAAAATAACTAAGTAATGTTAAAACAATCAATCTGCCTAGCCTTTTCCCAACGGTATTGGGGTCAGCTTCCAGTCTAACTGGATGCAGCCGAATACCAGAATTTTACATGGAGCGACTGCCTGACCTCCACAACCCAGTAACTGGGTAATACGATGCCTCTTGGTAAGACTGGTTGTCAGACTTTCGGGCGGACGACCCATAACGACTGTCAAAGATCTACTAATTATGACAGCCGGGACCAACGGCTTAACGTGCTTTCCAAGGTAAGGAGGAATCTCGGTATGTAAAGATAGTCACCCATCCATAGAACAACCCGGGCAAGCGTAGCTTAAACGGATGGATCGACCCGTACGGCAATTATTACTTAGCCACGAGCTCCTCAGCTAAGCTCGCAGCTAGTTATGTAGTGTTAAAACGAAGATGCGATTTTATGGAACCCAATACCTCATTATCTTTCTATCATAATACAGTTACGATAAAATATTACTTCCATTCTACCATGCGAATACACCCGGATATGAAATTGATGACAGTAGTAGGTTTAGTTTGATTAGTTTTGTGGTCCAGAAGTGGAACAAACAGATAAAACAGAAATTGGGTTAACTAAGTAACATGGAGTCACAGACGAGCCATTTTTGGAAGTCCATGTGCTGAGTTGCCGACTCTAACTTGTCCCGAACAGGATAAAACACAATTAACTCTGTACTTGTTTGTACGGAAATAACAATAAAACTTCTTTAAATTGTTGTTTAGATGGCGGAAATTCCATTGTGTAGTGTAAACATAACGCTCGCAGGCAAGAAATTAATTTTGTTGTTGCGTGCGCTTATCTTATGTTACCTTCGAAGAGGTTTATGATCAGTTTTAACCCTCGGAGATTTTCAGTTTATGGAGAAATCAAATCGAGGAAAATGTTCACCGAAGACACTAATCCCAAACACGAAATCAAAGAAAACAGGAAGGTTCACTCCTTGAGGCTATAGAGAAGGGTCGGCCATAAATTTAACACTGCAACTGTTCCACAAACTTTATTTTGTCGCCGGCAAAGTGGGCAACTATTACTATTTGAGTTATTTTGTCAAGTAAGTTACGACGTCACAGTTGTCGACAACTGCAAAATTATGTTTGTGAAAGTTTAATATGACAAGCGACGAGCTTAGGAGAATCACTTGGTGGGTTATATTGATAAAATATGACGAAGGGAGCAGTAAAATAGAGACATAAAATATTTGGGTGTCTCAGTAACTAGACGACGTTATAAAGATCGGGTGGTGGGTATAAAGGGAACAGCTAGGCAATGAAAGGGGGAGGCTGTATCCACAATGGGGTGTAAACGAGCTGGAGGTGTCGGAACATGGCGTGATCTCAGCTGATAATTAACCTTAATCGCCGATTTACTTATACGAAATTTCGAGGCAAACCGTATCTGATTCCCTCGGTGGTGTTGGTGTATGAATAATTCAGGCATTCATTATCGTATTCTGGAAAAATTCTTCTCTCATTTCGAAAGGAAATGAATTCTTCAAGAGTGTCGAATTGGGATTTATTGGGTATATGAATTGTAAAGCGGCTTCCGAACTACATGCTAAGCTAACAATTATTATGACAAACTTTTGATGATGATAAGTACCTTCACTCGTGTTTATTTGACAATTCCGTGAATTACTTAAAAGCACAGAATAATTTGTACAGAAGGCGCATTCCGCGTTTTAGGTATGAAGCTACAAGTACACGGCGGGGTCATCCTGTCGGGCCAATTCAAACTTTTAGGTGAATAGGTAATTAGCGCTGTTTGACCAAAATTTCACCTTATTGTGTCATAGCAAGAGTCGCTTTTAATTGAAACGATTTTGTGAAGTGAAACATCTGTATTAATCTGTGGTAAAAGCTACATTTTCATTCTCGTTTATTATTATGACATCCATTCAATTAGCTTGCAATAACAGTTGCTACTTGGTTCATACGAAAAACATTAGAATTATTAACATCAAATGACCGTTACAATTCAATGAATCTTTTTACAAATTGCTTTATAAAAGTCCTGACCATTCATTTGCATACGTAATTACTTTTATGGAAAACGCATTAACTCCACATTGGACTTCGTTCAACACTGAAATATCTTTGTAAAAGAATTTTCTATTTAGATTTGAAAGAGTGGGTTTGTGGGTAGTCGATAGCCAATTACTAGTTCGTATAGTCAATGTATCGGGGTGGTGCCATCGCAACAAATCCCGAGGCAATACTGTTAAATTGGAATCCGTTCCCTAGTTGACAGTCAAGATATTCGACAAACTGCAACTGTGAACAACAGTGGATACTTTTGCTCTTTTATCATCGCATTTCTCCTTCCTCTCGATATTTTTAATTGGTTCATGGTAGTTTATTACTTTTGAAACTTAATCGATTGCTGGTAGAGATTTATTTCGACAAACCAACTAAGGAACACAATAAGGAAAGTTTTGATAGCTGTTAGGATGAAACTCAATTTGTTAGACAAAGGAAACTGTGACTACTTTTAGCACAGCGGGGAACAATAGGGTATTATTAAGACTTTGAATACAAACGTACGTGTTAAAACATTATTCAGATCGTTTGAAAACTTGGTTGTAATCTGTTTCAAACACACAAAAGATTCTAAAAGCTGAAAACAATATAAAATTGTGACAGGATTATCATTTTCTTAACCAAAAATGGTTCAGAATACCAAAAGTAATAATGATAAAAAATGGTGCTGCATTAATATATATTGTATAATATAATATTATTATTCAAATAACATTTTTAATATGCGTGAAGGCGTGCACCATTTGTCATTTTAGGTATTTAATCATTTCAAGCACAAAGTGTTGACATTGAGCGCATTCTGCAATGCCTGACATTCCGAATATCGTGCGCTCGGGAAATGTGTGAGGCTGAGGGAAATGTATGAGTATTCTGTAATAATGTAAAAATTATGTGATCGCTAAATATCTACAAGTATGTTTAAAACATTTGTGCTGTCAACATTTACATTTACATTTATTTGTTAAACACCTGTATAATTTTGACCCTCTGTTCACATCTTTACATAGTATAAAATGAAGTCGCTTCCGCTGTCTGTTCGCTTAGATCTTTTAAACTATCAACGGATTTTAATGCAGTTTTCAGCAATAGATAGAGTGATTCAAGAGGAAGGTTTATACGTATAATACATACATATTATAGTACAGAAACGAGTCCATGCGGGCGAAGCCGCTGGCAGCAGCTAGTAATTAATAAATGAATTTAATTTAATTGAACTTTAAAATTAAATGAAAGTTTTCTGGCTGGCATAAAAATAATTGACCAGCTATCTAATTACGCAACACATTTTCGTAAACGATTCCGACTAATCTGTTTCATTTTGACAGTTCAATAATATTCATTGCGTTATTTACGTTGTTGAGCAGATGTTTTTTCGAACCTATGAAGCAATGGATTAGCAATCTGTTTCAAAACGATTCAAATTCTGATTGATCGTGTATTACGTAATTAGGGTACAGATTAGAGTTTGTTTCTTCATTTCATAGTTCTTTTTCGAGAAAATCTCTCGCCTAATTTGAATGGCTTTATCATCAACAAAATGCGAAGAGTGCCTACCTCATTTCCTACTTAATGTGAAGCTTTTATAACCACACCTACGCACAACTAATTCCGGAATTAACTCCAACACCTAAACACTCCACAAGAAACTTTGAAACAAAGTGTCAAGCCAACCGTGGCTGGCACCAAGCACGCTTAGGCTCAATTTACATTGCCGCGGCACGAAATGGAAGTGAGTTTTTGTAGCGAGTTGACATAAAGTTCACTTTGCTATGTACAATTTGTATATACCAAAATGAACTTTATGTCAATTGTCTAACGTACAAACTAGATATGAGCGTGTTACTGCGGGAATTCCCGAGAATGCGCGTGAATTCTCCCGAAGACGCGCGACCTGTATCTAGTTTGTGCGACACTATTGACATAAAGTTCGTTATGCTTTGTATAAAAATATTCGCTTCCATTCCGTTCCGTGGCAATGAAAATTGAGCCTTAGTATTCTTCACGCGAAGCCTCCGACGATACATAAACTTAATTGAGTTCACCACGTTACAACAACACCCAGCCGTTAATACTTATGGCACATCGGCTTTCTGAAAAAGTTCGGCTTTGTAGAGCGCCGTCTCTATCACTCATAGCTGTATGACAATAATTAGACTCCAATCATATTTCGTTTTCAGTTGTCGGCAATTTTCGCCCGAAATTTTCATTATTGGCAATTTTCGTTTACGGCTTTAAAAATGCTAAGTGTAAAGTTTAAACCGTTAAATATAATGGTTAAAAGATTGACACTATTTAATTCTTTAACTTTTACCAAAGAAAACCTCTCGACAACCAAAAATGCATTTCTTTTCGTTATTACTTTCGGGTAAAGATTGAAAAATGCCGTTTGGTTTTGGGCCGACAAAAAATCCTTTTTGGTCGGACTCTGGCAGTCTCCTTCTAAAGCAGGATGTGTCGTATTTATGTATAGGGACTGTTTTCGTGTGTCGTGTCTCCTCCCCACTTGTGTTCCCTACTTATGTGTTCCCACTAAGAGCCTCTTCGGAATTCCATTGAGTGACTAGTAGGTATCTATGCTGTCGAGTATTTATTTGGTACAAATTGTGCGGTCATGAATATGTTAGTTGAGCATTTGCAGATGTCAAACAGTGATAGCCTAGTGATGTGATTATCAGACGGCCAAGTCATAGGTCGATGGGTCGAGTTTGAACCCAAGACACGCACCTTTGACTTTTCGGATTCTTGTGCGTATTGTTTAATTACCATTTGCTTCAAAAACGGTGAAGGAAAACATCGTGAGGAAACCGGCATGCCTGACAGATATTTCTTGACGGCATGTGAAATCAAGTCAGAGGCTTAGGATAGCTATAAAACTCTAAACACGACGAAAAAAAAATCTAACTAAGAAAATATTAATCAAAATTATGACAATATAGATACTACATATTTTTAAAGTAACGGTGATTCAAAAAAACGTCGTTAGAGACAGGATCTACACGTCCAAGAATAATTATGATAAATAAGTATATTAGCGGCAGGTTTCCGTAATATGAAAGATGAAGACCGTAACGTTACGTAATTTGGTTTAATGTTCATTTATAACGACCTCTGTAAATGGCGAGATATAAAAATATTTGTGTTGTTTACAGCTAGTACTGTTCGTAAATCAAAAAGTTTGGAAAATTTATAGGACGTCCGATGTTACATGTTCCTTTGGTAACTACTATGACATCTACGGTATGACTAGGGGACATGGTCTGTAGGTACACATTGTTTATTGTAGGACCTATATGGAAAGAAAGAGCGCATTATTATTGAAGGCTTGACCTTCAAAAATATCTACATAAAAGGATTACACACAGCGTCAGGACATAAACCATTTAATTTAGGACATGGCCGTTTCCTCACAATGTTTTCCCTCTCCGTTTGGGAGCAGTAGCATAATCAGCCTATAATGTTCCCACTGCTGGGACTCAGGCTTCCTCTCTGTGAGAGGGAGTGGGCCGTAATCCACTACGCGGGCCGTAATCCACTACGCGGGCCCAGTGCGGGTTGGTAGATGACCCATGTCTTTGAATTTTTGGTGTTAGGACATGCCGGTTTCGTCACGATGTTTTCCTTCACCGTTTTGAGAGCAGCGGTGATGAAGTTAAATACAAACTGAAGTGCCTCCCTGGGTTCGAACTCACGAACTACAACTCTTAAGTCGGGCCAATACCATTAGGCCACCACCACCACCACTGCGAGAAGTGTGGATAAAATTCTTTACACACAAGACATGTGACATCTACCAACCCGCACTGGGCCCATGTGGTAGATTACAGCCCATTCCCTTCCGAAAAGGGGGGGCCTGAGTCCCAGCAGTGGGAACATTATACGCTGATTATACATGCATGATATAATTTTCTGGAGTAGACCGGTACAACAGAGTTCAAAAGAGAATTTTGAACAAAGCTTGCAAGACATATCTTATGGCTAATTAATATTCTCACGAAACAAAGTTCGCAACTAAATTAAGAATGCAAGATTACGAAACAATTTCTATTTACTCGCAGTTTAGTTAATTAATAAGGAACGAGCTTCCGTGAGCATAACATAAACAGTTTTAAATATCTTGCTAAAAGGAAAAGTTTCTTTTCTTGGAATGTATTAAGACTGGAAAAGCAACATGCTTGCATTCGCTGTACGGATAAATTCCACATGCCTTGGATTCTTAAACGTTTTTATTTTTAAGCGAGCGGCTTTTCTCGCGTTGAAAAGTGATTGGATTTATGGTTTTGCTGCAGCGCTTTACCATCCAGAATTTGTTGAGTTTACAAAATGGTTTTGCAGGTTTTGGAGTTCGATTTGAGCTTTGAGCTACGCTGCGATAGACTGTTATTGATTAAATGTCAGTTGATCTCACATGCAGTATCACGTGTCAGTGGCATGTCTGTCTGTAAGTTTGAAGCTTTGTGCAACGATGAAGTTGAAGGTGAAGTTTCCTAATTGAGGAGTGTCTGTTCAAGGGGAGATATTTCCACATTCCAAATGATTAATTATTTTTGTCTTTTTCCGGCGTTGGTTTACATCATCTGTACATTAAAGACTGCGTCAGAAAACGTTATTTTCATTAAAAAATAAATATTTAAAGTGATTGTTTTGTTCAAAGAGAGATATTTCCATTACATTCAAAATATATCTATTAAAAAGAGATAAAATTCAAAATTTCAATTTCAAACTGACATTTTCCTTCTCGTCAATGTGTGTTGTAGTAAAAATTAGTAGCACTAGGAATATGTTTAGAACCTACATTGTGGAGTACGAGAATCCCAAACAGAAAGAGTTATTCTCTCAAATATCATTAAAACTGGTTATTTCCAAACTTTAAATAATTATTACAAATTAAACTATTAACTTAAAAAAAAACAAACATCGCCATTCCAGACCTTTCGTCAATATTTTACTGACAAAATATTTAAAAAAATATCTAAGATTACTTAATTAGACGTTATTTTCATTTACCCAAATTTTTGTTATAGTGGAAATATCTGCTTTTGAACAGGCACTCCTAAATTACAGGTGCATCCATCATTCGGGAATAATTAGGACCAATGTTTTCTTTGGTTAGAAAACAGACACACGCTGACTGTCGATATTAATTTTAAACTAGGTAGATACCATACCTTAAAATTAATATCGACAAGTAACGCTTCCAATGAAAAAGTAAAAAAGAAATACGTAAATGTCGACATGAAAATTCTAAATAATCATGTAGGTAAAGCAGTTTTCCGTCAATTGTAGAACGAGTTTGCAACAACCAAAGCAAACTAGCTACGTACTTACTGAAATATCGCGAAGCTATCGATATTTCAGTAAGTAGGGTGAAGTACCCAATTATCAGCACTTTAAGAGTTAGTCCTAACTTAAGCCTATTTATTATTGTGAAAAATAGTTCTTTACCCGTTAAGGCGAATTTTCTAGTTCTAATATTTAATAAGGAAGACGATATTAAAAGAAAAACATGGTTAACCTCTATCCAAGATTATTTAGACAAGTAAAAATAAAAAATTACCCTCTCACCATTTACTGGCACCATCGCCCCCAATTAATAGCATAGAGCGAGCCAATTATCAGCACAATACTATCACTGTCAGGAATTGCTTGAAAAAAAGATTTTCATTCTTAAAATCTGTTTTTTATTCATTTTTTTATATAGTTAGTAGGTAGGTACCCTGTAATACAAAACAACCACTTATAATCTATTAATACTTTTATAAAATTGACAAAGTTTAACATTAATAAAGTTATCTTAGATACCTAGGAATTTAAATAATTTGTTCAGACTTTGAAAATCTCACTAGAAAGTGTTTTACTTAATATAATATGGTAGCCGACCAATACTATAAACTATGTAGGTACCTACAACCATTAAGAAACATAAAATTGCACTTATGAAAGTGAACCAGTAAGTAAATAAAATAAAAAAGAATAGGCTCTTGTTATCACATCTTCTAATCCTCTGTAAGGATCTTCTCTAGTTCTAGTAAAGAGTAAGTCTTCTTTCTTTTATTGTTTATTATTTTTTACAACGTGTCTATATGGTTGTTATATCTTTGACCATCTTGCGACGTTCTGGGTACGTTTGGTAAATTTTCTTCCTTTTTTTTCTTATTTTCTTCCTTTGGCTTCATGGTAGGTAGATAAGTGGTTCTAAAAAAAGAAAAGAGATGATGAAATTCTAGGAAAACCAATTTATCAGCATGCTTCTAATCCAATTATCAGCACCATGCTGACAAATGGTAAATGCAGTTTCAGCACCATGCTAAGATTTGGATTTTGATAGTATAAACTACTTTTACAAAACAAAATGAATTCTATGCATAAAATAAACACAATTTACATTAAAAAGTATGAAATTAGTATATTACGTACTTTTTTTCCATTTATCAGCACCAGTGCTGATAATTTGGAATTTACAAAATATTCGATCCATTTATCAGCACCACGTATTTTACCAATTTATCACCATAATCTCAAATTCTACTCTTCAGATTATCCTCACAAACTATCTCAAATATTAGAGAAATCGGTAGTTTCAATATAAAATATCTAAAAGATCTAATATATCATAAAATGTAAACACGTGAACTTACCGGTGATCACAAGAAACAGGCAAAAACCAAAGAAACCGCAGGACACAAATGTTTGTTTACACAATTTCCGCTATTTTGAAGTCTCAAAGTATTTTGCTGCCAATAGTAGGATTCCAAAAACATAAATTTATTTATTTATTAGGGTGGTAACCCAAATTAGTAAGTGAAAACCTTAGAATTTGACAATTTATTCGGAGTGATGATAATTTGGTGCAGTGCTAGCGTTTGGGTTATTCACCCTACGTATCGTACGTACGTAGCTATCGCTAGCCGCGAAAATCCAAGATAAAGGCGAACATTTTTATAAAATCTGGAATGTTGTCGACCGTTCCTTCCTTATGACAATCCGAGGAAATTCAAATCCATTGTATAATAAGCCACGACCAACTTGTTTCTCAAGTAATGTCTGCAAGTACTTGAGGATCTGTGTTTTAACAGCCGGTT
The DNA here is from genome assembly GCA_948150665.1 of Conistra vaccinii. NCBI lineage: Eukaryota > Metazoa > Arthropoda > Insecta > Lepidoptera > Noctuidae > Conistra > Conistra vaccinii. The sequence goes on from OX411324.1 coordinate 6,393,211, forward strand.
GGGGCGCTAACTCGGATTCTAACTAATAAAACAGCTCTGTTCGGATCTTTAAAACCCCGAAAACGGGACCTTTGAGGATTTTTATTGCTTACAATATATTTATATGGGCAGTTTACTTAGGCAATAAAGAGTTATCTTTCAGTTCGTCGTGTGTTTAGGACGTAGATGGTTAAGCCGGTTAATTCATTTAGTTTGGATTAACGAAAGTGATATTCCAAAATGGCGTCGAACCCTTTTTGTTATTCAGAGAATAAGAAGCACGTAAATTGAAAAAGAGAAACTTAATTAGAGGTACGTCGCGATGCCCTCGGGGTTTTTCGGCAAGCCGACATTCTGTTGAAAAGATGAGACGATGCACGTCAGTAGGCTATTGTTTTTAAAATTTTAATTTTGTGGAGTTAAAAAATAAAAGCATAATATTACGCGATATGACGTATTTAACCAAGAAAACGAGTTCAGACATGAATGTGGCCATTAGGTGTGACGTTTTTCGTGTTTATATTAAAGTTTTTATTTTGATGCGAAAACGTGATTGGATTTTGCTTTGTATACCAATCCAAACCGAACTCAAGATTCAGAATGATTGAGGTTAAAGACTAACGTTTAGAATTTAAACTTCTCAGAAAATGATAGCAGGCCGCGATAGGCCTACGTACTAAGGGAAACTGTTAATTAGTTACCGATATGGGACCAAACCTGAAATTGCGAAAAAAAATCAGCTGTTCCCTTCATTTAAGTTCGCATAACTCGTCAAAATTTTGAGAACAGCAGATATTTTTTTCGCGATTACAGATTTGGTCAAGTAGTAAAAGTTGTTCATAATGATGAGTCAAATCACGTGTTTGAGTATCGGTCACTAATTACTAGTCACCCTATACATATTTTATATTGTACTCTTTCATCATGAACCAAACAGAAAGAGCGCGGTATATAACAGTTTCTCGTAGTTCGTAGGCCTATCGTAGCCCATGTGTGTCCTTCCTGTTTCATTGTTTTAGGTTCAGACAAATTGTTTTAAGATTTTCCTGACCAAGTTTATCGTCGTGCATAATCAAATGCTCTCTGTACATTAATGTTATGTTCCTTTGTACCTATGACTTAGTGGACGTTCAGACAGAAGCTTGACAGACACATTGAATGTAAATGCAAATTACCTCGAGTAGTCAGCAATTGTGTATGCTGTGCTAAGATGCTTACATGTTATGTACGTAACGTCAACGTTGACGTTTTATGTTGCAACTTTATCACTTAAAAACAAACTAACTCTTATGTTGCAACTGAAATCTGCGTACAACGTTCGGAAATTGCCTGGTTGACAATGCTTGGTAGTGACTGCACAACATTTATTTAAATATTCTGTTTGAATCATCATCTGCCTATCCCTTTCCCAACTATGTTAGGGTCGGCTTCCAGTCTAACCGGATGCAGCTGAATACCAGTATTTTACATGGAGCGATTGCCTATCTGACCTCCACAGCCCAGTTACTGGGTTAGTTAGTTTGTATACTTGACAGGGATTGAGGTGTGAACAGTTGTAATATAATATCGTTTGTTTACGGATGGATACCTTTTACCTGCATAAACGAAGCTTAAAACAATTTAATCGTTTTTTATTGAATTGTTAAAACATTTGCCCTCAAATAGATACTAGGAGCTAGGAGCTGCATTTGTTTTCTCAAACAAAATGGAGTGCTTGCTCTGTTCAAGAAATCCCAGCAGATTGTTTTTCTGAGAATTCAATAAAAAAGTTCCTTCAGTAAAAGGATTCAAACGATATGATGGAATGAAAAGTGTTACCTACTTGTTTTGCACGTTTTCTCTGATTATATTCAAATGAAAGAGTTCTTCGTGCTTTTTTTGCAACGTTTCCAGTTTTCCTAAGCGGCACATAATTAAAAGGGTACACTTTTTAACCTAAGCATACTTTTGGATGATTACCGTTGTTGACATTTTATCGTTTGCGGACTGTAAAGCGGGTTAATAAGTCTATTTTACTTAGGCCTACTTGTGCGATCATGGGTTAGCTTAATAACTCGGAGTTCAGCTAACTCAGAGTTAATCAAAAGAGAATTATGTGATTACCGTGACTTAGCTGTTAACTGCAAGTTAGCTGTTAATGTGCAAGTGGGCCTTAAACTAAATTCACTAACGAATTATTAAAAAAAAATATAATAACCTAATCTAACTTAAATTATTAACAATCTAATATATGACGTCGATAAATTCCTCCGCATCACTGTCGCCTGGTACCCAAGAGACCGGCAGCATTACCACAATGTATGGCAAAGCTTAGCTACTGGCCACGGTAAAAGCCGGCCAAATTTCTCGACGGCATGTGAAGCCAAGTCAGAGGCCCATGGGCGGCTTTAAAACTCTGACACCAGGTTAGTAACCACACGAAAAGAAGAAGTCCCAAAACCTACCAAATTATATAAATCAGTTTCGAGATAATTGCGAAGTTTTTTATATATTTAAACAGAAATGGTAGTGATTTAAGATTTAAGGGTTCTTCCACCTAGAAAACTCAAGTATCTCTGAAACTTACCTGATTTAAGACCCGTATCGAATGGGAACGAAATAGCAATTACGAACAGCATTCCGATTCAAAAAGGAGAATGAATCGAATGAAACGAACGAATTCAAGGAAATAAATTGATACGAATATTTCGTTAAAACTTGGGTACTACAGCCAGATACGTTAAAGCCACGTACCTTGTAGGTAGATACAGCATTTATTTGGTCCCACAGAATTGAAAGAAAATTGTGAAGTCTCTTTGAGAAAAAGAAAATTTTTTGAAGTAAAACCTTCTTTAGGCGCGTTGAGCACTTTTTGGTGAACAAAAATCATGGAACTCGCGTCATCGTCACCGAATGCTATATGTATCGAACGAAAGACATCAACGCGAGGATCAAAAATTTACTTAGTTTTCACTTCTAGCGGCAGTCCCTTAAGGCTGCCCGATGTTTTTTTTTCAAAAGAAATTACTTACCTATATGTGAGTTTTGTGTTACGATACGAGATTCACAAGTAAGCGAAAAGTAAAACTTAGGAATTGTTTCCGTATGTTTGAGATTGTAAAAGTAATTACTGACAGCACAAAAAGATAACGTTTATTATGTAGGTACGTTTATTCTTTTTCTCTTATATTTTTTTGGTTTTTCTGATTATAAGGCAGACAAGGAAAACATTTATACAGTTTTCATTGCCCAAAAAAAAAGGTCAACAGAAAGGCAATTGCTTTCCTAAAATCACAGTATAAACCAGTGCAATACTCTGGCAATCTGTTACTATTTGCTAACACTACTATTCCTAACTCCAGTACAAACAAGCTTTTATTTCCTGCCATTCCAAGTTCTGTTCTGTTCACCTAGAGGAAAGTGGAGAAAGATGTACAGCCAGGGAAATTAATTGTTGAGCAAATTGACACTCTACGTCAACTTGTCGTATAAAGCCATCAGATCACAACTGTCTTTCTTTGACAGTTGTGATTTGATTATGCGAATGATTTAAGTTGGTAATTTTTTCTAACTTTACCTACCTCACCGTTCAGTAATAGATGGTCAGCATCAAACAATATTTACTAGAACACTGTGGCGTTTCAACTGACGATCAACCAACAGCACTTTTGAACTTCATACTAATCATAGCATGATCCTAAAAATCACAGCTCTGATGCTCGGTTCCTATAAACAAAAACGAATCGCTTTACTTATTGGTAAGTAAAGCGATTCGTTTTTGGTATCTTTTTTATTGCCAAACTGGGCATATAAACAGATTTGGCGGCCACATTGTTAACAATTTCCATACACACAAAGCGTGTGACCGCTTACACATATTATGTATGTATGTGCCACAAATTATGTATAGAAACTAACAGCTTTGAAGGAGATCCATGACACTTTCCGTGACTTGTCCGCGCGCGAATGCTAGTCACCGCCTGAAGTTTGTGAGCGGTGAAACGGGAGAGGTAGACAAAGGCCCAGCTAACTCAGTCTGCCAATTTTGTCAATGGTGACCTCCCCCGTCTCACCGCTCACATACTTCAGGCGGTGACTAGCAGTCGCGCGGACTATAGCAGGTTCTGCCATCTTCAGACGCTGCCAATGGCGATTCCGTGCTCTGCGCTAAAATACGAACTGTTAGTTTACCAGCGAAAAACAGTAAGACATTCTTTGATTAAAAACGGTGCAACATATCTTATCTTCTAGATCTAGAGTGGATGCACCGCGTGTGTTGTAGGTGAACAACAATAACACTTAATTTACGAGAATCGCCCTTATTGCTTTGACATAAAGGCGCTGTCAATGTCAAATTGTAATCATGGTCGTACTGGCCACTGTAAATTAAACCGACGACGCTTTCAAGCTTTAATTACTGGAACATTGTGGCGCTGATTTCAGCGGGTGATGAATAAACTGCGCTTGAAAGAAGACACTTTCATTTTGTGTGTAGTTAAATTATGATAATTATGTTTTGAATGTGCAATAGCCGTTGGTTGATATAGATTATGGTGTAGGTATTGTATAATACCTATACATATAATGCCATTTACCTACAGAAAAAAAATCATTAGCCTTTGCACCTTTACTACCTTTGTCTATGGTAAGGTATTTTTTGCACCTAACTATCTACCCTAACTCTTCTTGAAAATCAAGTAGGTATTCAGCAAAATGCAATTAGGAAAATAATGACCCGTACGTCTACCTGTGTGTTTCGTTTTAGAGAGGCATGAAATAATGAACAGTTCGGTTCCATCAATTCCAATTTGACGTCCCCGTGAGTGAGTTGGAATTAGAACTCAATTTTCCAATACCGATACTAATGTACTTCTCTATCAACGACGGTGAATTTGAAAGGTAAGTAATTTTTTAGTATTTTTCTAAGAAACGTCTGAGTACCTAGTTATACACCCTATTCCCGCTGTTCGCCCACGCGATGTTGTCTCCGTGCGTCTCTAGACGCTGACACAGCAAAGGGATGTTATGACTTGTCTCTATGATAAGACGGCGCCTGCGAGTGTCCGTCTTAAAATATGAATTAATTATAACCAGTCGATTCTAAGATTCAATTGTAAACGGTACAATAAATGTATTAATTTTATTGTATTTTTTTAATCCTCGCGTGCCACCAAAATCTTACTGGCGCAGCCGGTAGGATACTCGTACAGATCCTATTCGCAGGCTGTTGCTTTCGGCACGAAATCGGTCGTGGTGCGGTTTCGGATTCAGGACGCGGGTATCCTCGGACCAAATAAATAAGTGAGTGGACACGGCGGCTCGTCGAGGATCTTCATAGCAGCTAACCTTGGAGGATATGGAGCAGAGCGGCGTGTGAGTAAACTTTTTCACTTTCCGTCTCTTCCCAATCTATTCCTTTGGGCTGTATTAAGTATATAACGTTATTTTGGACCAAATCGCTAGAATAGCAGTAGTGTTAACTGATTTTCGTTTATTAATAATTTTATTGCTCTAATTTTGTGAAAACAATATGGCGGAAATCCAAATCATTCCAAGAGATATTTTGTGTATCATCCCCAAGTTTGAAGGGGAGGAAAAATTGCTTAACCTATTTATAAGTAAGTGTGAATATGTCATTGCGCGTTTTAGAGGCCAGGAAAACCCGGCCCAAGATTTATATGTGTTTCATGCGATTACGAGTAGGATCGCTGGGAGAGCTGCGGCTCTACTCAGTGAAAGAGAAGACGTAGATACCTGGCTAAGTGTAAAAGAGTTGTTCATCCAACATTTCGGTGACCCGCGCTCGGAAGAGTGCGTTGCGATTGAGTTAGACACTTTAAAAATTAAACAAGGAGAATCATACTCAGATTTTTGTAACAGGGTGCAACAAGTTCGAAGCACCCTTATGTCAAAGGTTAATAGACTTGCCGATGTTAACTTAAAACGAGCCAAGATGATTATCTATGATGAAGCGTCTCTTAATGTTTTCTTGTATAACCTATCTGAGGACATGATACGTATTGCACGTCTCAAAGGCTGCACAAACTTGGAGCAGGCTCTGACTATTGTAACAGAAGAAGTGAATTTCTTATTTCAATATAATGCCAAAAATAAGAAATCAAACCCACCACAGCAGCAACAAAATATTAAACAGCTGTCACCCTTTCAAGGGCCTCAAGGTTTTAAGCCTGTTTTTGTCCAGAACACGAACCCTGCACAAAATTTTAAATTTGGGGTTCCACAGAATGTAGGGTTCAAACCTAATTTTTATCCTCAAAATAAATTCACTCAGCCATACCCTGTCTCTGGCTTTAGGTTTGGTAACCAGAACCAAACGCCACAGCAAGGCCTTAAAGTTGGGGTACCACAAAATCCACAAGGAGGGTTCAGGTTAGGTAACCCTTATCAACAAGGTTTCAGATTCGGCGGTAACCCTTACCAGCAGCAAGGATTTCGGCCCCCTCAAAACTTTAATAGACCATCACCTGGGTTCACAATGAACCAACCAAATCAGTTCCGGTTTGGCATTCCGCCACAACCACAAGTCCAGAAACCACAAAATAATACTGATGTATCTATGCGTACAGCAGCCCCCGTGAGACAAAACATGTTATCCAATCCACGGGATATGGATAACGTGTTCTATAGTAATGAGTTAGATGCTTTCGACGGCTATAACGACCAAGCCTGTTACGATGAAAATTACCCATACATTGAATATGTAGAGAATACTGAGAACGTTGATAATTATTTCGTAAAGTCACCTGAATTAGCTATCGCTTACCCGGAAAATTTGGAAAATAAAAATTTTCCCGAACCAGCCTCGAAGACAGACCACCCGAAGTAGTTCAATTAAATTGTGATGGTATATTGAAGCTACCACACATAGAAATCCCAGAAATAGGATCACGTTTTATGATTGATACTGGCAGTACTAGGTCTTTTATAAGTCCAGCAAAGGCTTCTCAATTTTTTTCTGATTATAAATACTATGAACCATTTGAGGTCATAAGCACTCACGCGCGGAGTAGACATGACGAAGTCATACACATTCCCCTTTTGAAAACATTCAAAAGTACATCCAAACATAAGTTCTACGTCTATAATGTAGATAGCCGATACGACGGCCTAATAGGATCAGATCTATTAAAACAACTTGATGCGACAATAGATATGAAAAATCAAGTGTTGCGAACGTGTGACACAGATATACCCATAATCTACAATCCCCCATATGAAATAAGTCTAGAACCCCGATCTGAAACTCGTGTGAAAGTACCGACAGATTTGCAAAATGGTGACGGAATAATAGATTTTATCGAGTTTGGAAAGGACGTGCGAATGCCTACAGCAATAGTTAGGTGCGCCAATTCATTTGCGCATACAATCATACAAAATGCTTCTCAAGAAAAGGTAACTTTGACTTTTTCAAAACCATTACAAGTTCAGGAATACAATTGCGATGAATGTGAGGTTAACAACACCTCTGACAATTTTGACATAGATAATTTACTTAAACAAAATTTATCGAAATTACGTCTAGACCACACGAATCGAGAGGAACGAGAATGTATAGAACAACTTTGTTACGAGTACAGGGATATATTTTACTGCGAAGATATACCGCTCTCCTTTACAAACCATGTAAAACACAGCATCAGAACGAAACACGAAGACCCGATCTATGTTAGGCCTTACCGACACCCTCCTACTCAAAACGAAGAAATACAGCGACAAGTAGATAAACTTCTCAAAGACAACGTCATCCAAGAATCACACTCCCCATGGAGTGCCCCAGTACATTTAGTGCCCAAAAAGGCAGATGCCTCTGGCGAAAAGAAGTTTAGGATGGTGATTGATTATCGACGGCTCAACGAAATAACAATAGATGACAAATACCCTTTGCCCAACATAACGGATCTGTTTGATAAGCTAGGAAAGTCAGTCTACTTCACTACGCTTGATTTGGCAAGCGGATATCACCAGGTAGAGGTAAATAAAGCTGACCAACACAAAACCGCTTTTACCACCCAGTCAGGGCATTATGAATTCACTAGGATGCCATTTGGCCTTAAGACAGCCCCGGCTACCTTTCAGAGGGCTATGGACAATGTGCTCAGAGGTCTTCAAGGTATACATTGCTTAGTATATCTTGATGATATCATCGTGTACTCTTCTAGCCTTCAAGAACATGTGGAGAAATTACGAAAAATATTCGATCGACTAAGGGAAACCAATTTTAAGGTCACCTTAGACAAATGTGAATTTTTTAGACGAGAAGTTCTTTACTTAGGACACGGAATAACAAAAAATGGCCTTAAGCCAAACGACGATAAAATTCGAGCGGTACTAGAGTTCCCTCTACCGAAAACACCAACTGAAATTAAGAGTTTTCTTGGTTTGATAGGGTATTATAGGAAGTTTATACGGGATTTTTCTAAGATTACGCAGCCATTGACATTTTGTTTAAAGAAACGAAATAAAGTGGAAATAACAGACCAATATGTAGCGGCCTTTCAAAAATGTAAAGAACTATTAGTCAACGCCCCCCTATTACAGTTCCCTGATTTCACAAAGCCTTTCGTGCTAACTACAGATGCGTCAAACTACGCATTAGGCGCTGTCCTTTCCCAGGGACCCATTGGTAGTGACAAGCCGATTGCATATGCTAGCAGGACTTTAAACGATCCTGAAACTCGGTACAGTACTATCGAAAAAGAGTTATTGGCAATCGTATGGGCAACCAAACACTTCCGCCCATACCTGTATGGTAGGAAGTTTACCATTTACACCGACCATCGACCACTGGCCTGGCTCAATTCTATCAAGGAGCCAAATAGTAAACTCACCAGGTGGAAACTACGTTTGGGAGAGTTTGACTATGATATATTGTATCGAAAGGGGTCGCAAAATAGCAACGCCAATGCGCTGTCGCGTATAAAACTTAACGCCCTCGATAACGATGGGAACGAATCCATGAAAGCTAATGTAGATAACAATGAGCGGTTACAAGACTATATTCAAGAGTTAACCGGTGACATTGAAAGATTAGGTAGGCAACATAACAGGGAAGCCTCACGGGGACGTAGCGCTAGTCCGATCCTGATTTCTTCGGATTCAGAAGCAACCTTGAGCATCCCCTCAATAGGCAAAAATAGACCTCGATCCCCATTTTCAGTACAAAGCCCAACTAGCAGTACCACCACAGCTTCGGAAAGACCAACGAGCAGTAGTACTGAAACTGCTCACTCAGCGCTAGACACGGAAACAGACGGCATTCCCATTCTGAGCGAGGCAATAGATACTAAGCCTAACCAAATTCTTATCCACACATGGAACCGAAACGAAACAGCTGTTAAGGACCTTTCGAGGCACAAACAGAGAGTTTTGGAAGTCCATTTACCTGTTGGGAGACCGGACCTAATAAAACAATTTTTAATAGAATATACCAGACCAAAAGTAAAACATTTCATTTATTTTGAGGACGAAATCCATCGTAAAGATTTTACGGAAGCTATTATAACGCTTTTTAAGAAGGGTACTGTGAAGTTTTTGCACTATGAGGGTAATTTATGTAGAGGACGAAAACGAACAACGGGACATAGTCCTAAAATACCACCATGGCAAAACTTGCCATCGGGGTATTAAGGAAACTTTGGTACACTTAAGACGCACCTATTTTTGGACTAATATGGATCTTACCGTAGCGACACTGATTAACGCATGTGAGGCGTGTAAACAAATGAAATACGACCGAAACCCACTAAAACCAGTATTACAGTTAACACAGACTCAAACGAAACCCTTACAAGAACTTTTTATCGATTTATTTACTATAAAGGGCACATACTTCCTCACTATCATAGATGCATTTAGCAAAATAGGGCAAGCAATAGAGATTGCAAACCGTTCGACACCTGAAGTTATTAGAGCCCTTATTAGATATTTTTCATTCTATGGTGTTCCCGAAAAAATTAGTTCAGACCCTGGTACGGAATTTAATAACGCTTTAATGAGAGATACGATGACCTTTTATAAGATCGACCTACACATAGGTACGCCACATAACCCAAACTCAATGGGACTCATAGAAAGGTTCCACTCCACTATTCTAGAAATCTACCGTTTGGCGGAATATGAACACAAAATGACAGACGCGGCGTCCGTCATGACATATGCGGTGATGTCATATAATAACACTATACATTCCACCACAGGCCTCACGCCATTTGAGGTACTCTTCGGTCATACGGAGGCTTCCAGTACATTTAACGTTAATTTCGATAAACACTACACACAACAATTAGTGAGCGAGCATGTTAAGCGAACGAAGTATCTTTATAAGTACCTAACAGATAAAATCGTAGCTAAAAAGGAAGCTAGTAGAGAGAAACGCGGAGGAGAACAAGACTTTAATATACAAGACGAGGACGTAGTATTTATAAAAGGCGTGAATACTAGGAGGAGCAAAGATAAACCGCGTTATGAGAAAGCGCGCATCTCCGGAGATGTTGTTAGAAATGTAGCACCAGTAATAGTCCGAAACCGTAAATCGAAAGTACATGTTAAAGACATCAAACGCCCTTCACAGGTTCGTCCTTCTGCTGGTCCAAGTTCTCAGGACCCAGGGCCTTCAGCTGCAGCAGATTCTTAACAACCCTGGAGTACTACCTATCAAGGAGGGACAGGCGATTGTTACCTACGATAAGTGGACTATAATTAAGGTTTTAGATTTAAGTTTACTATATGATGATTTAGAGTTTAATTCAAATCGATATACTGAGTTGGAAATGCGGGTTCAGAATAGTGTTAACGAAAGGGATTTGAGATCAGACTTCATGAATGCAAGAACACAAGTAGAAAACATTAAGAATTTAACTACCGAAAAATTCCACCAGCTCGTTCCTTCAAAAAGAATGAAAAGAGGCTTGCTAAATCCTATTGGTTCATTGATTAAATTTGTTACCGGGAATTTGGATAATGAAGACGCGATTAAGTATGATAAGCTGATTACGGAAATAAAAAGTAGTCATAATGTTGTTTTAAAGAAAGTTACTCTGGTTGCCGAAATGGTGGATGCCCTCGTGAACCTTACAAACACTACCGATAATAATTTCATAAAGTTGGATGAAGCCATTTGGGAAATAAAGCAATCTTTAAATGAAACGAGAATGCAACGAATTGACAACGACTTAATTAATGTATATAATTCACTTTTACACAATTTCCAAATGCTCTACATAAAACTGGATGAGATTGAAACTGCGGTAGCTTTTAGTAAATTAAAAATATTACATCAGTCAATTTTAGATAGCGATGAATTGTTAAAATTGCTAATGATTATAGAAAAGTCTGATAAACTTGTATATCCAGTAAACCCTGAAAACCTAGTTAAGATTGAACAAAGCATAGAGTTGAAAACATATTTAAAAGAAAATTAGATAACATTTATTATGAACGTTCCATTGGTACGAGATGAAACATATACTTACTATAAAGTCCTTCCCTTACCTGTTATTAATTCCCTAAACCAAACGCACCTTATACTGCCTAAATACCCCTACCTGTTAGTGAAAGGGTTGAAAACCAAATCGCTCTCCCAGCCATGTGCTGAAATCGATGAAGCTCGCTTTTTGTGCTATGAAAGAGATAGACACCTACCTGTGGAAGATAGTTGCGTCGCCGACCTGATGAAATTCAAGGCTAATACCACCTCTTGTCACCTAGTTCCAGTCGAAATTAATGAGATATTAATAGAGCCCATACAACCAAACCGATGGCTTCTCTTCACTAAAACCACCGAATTACTCACGAAATACTGTGAAAATGAAATAACTCGTCATAGTATTACAGGACCATACATAATTACTATGGATGATGACTGTGAGGTGCGAATTAAGGAGATATGCCTAAAGAAACACCAGCTAATGGGTAAAAAGATAACATTTCCTAAACTACCGATAATTCAATTTCCTGAAATACCAATGTTAGCACCGCTACTACAAGAGAGAAAACCCGTCAACCTGGATGGAACTGAGCTGAACAATCTTCGTTTACTTTCGTACGTCCTGAAGAAAAGTGATAGTGAGATAGTGAGCAGTGTTAGTGGAAATTAAGGAATAGTGAATACGAGAAACATTGGCTTAGGAACTATACTCCTATATGTAATCATAGTAATAAGCATATTTACCTTTTTATTATATAGATTTCGTATCAATCGAAGTCATCAGACGGAAAATGCACCCTCTGATAACTTCGAACTTATGGAGGGAGGAGTTATACACCCTATTCCCGCTGTTCGCCCACGCGATGTTGTCTCCGTGTGTCTCTAGACGCTGACACAGCAAAGGGATGTTATGACTTGTCTCTATGATAAGACGGCGCCTGCGAGTGTCCGTCTTAAAATATGAATTAATTATAACCAGTCGATTCTAAGATTCAATTGTAAACGGTACAATAAATGTATTAATTTTATTGTATTTTTTTAATCCTCGCGTGCCACCAAAATCTTACTACCTACTCTCAAACTTATTAAAAAAAAACATTTATTTCAGGTACCACATAACCCAAATTAGAAAACATCTTTAAATTATTCAATAATCACTACAAAATTACACACATTAATTCACACAATTCAAATACAAACAAATAAATACCGTATAAATACAACATCAACACACAAATTAGATAAATAAAATTCAAAATTCAAATTCATATTAATTTAGTCTCTTACGCTTATTTCCCATCAGGTTTTATTGAAAAAGCTTTTTATTTCAGAGTACAATGAACACTGAGTCAACTTTTATTGAAAAGTATCAAAAATCACACACGTGTAACCAAATAAAGATCAAAACCGAAATTCTATTATACAAAGAGGTTTTACCAAAAGTTTGCTTTAGATGTCATAGGTCGCCACCCCCTTTGTAACGAAATTCATATTGTGTAGTACGAATAAAAAGGTCGAGTATGTATAGTTATGGGTAAGTCCCGAATCGGCAATTGGATTTGTGGATTGGAGTTGCGAATACCAATACGATAGGTTTCCGCTTAATAGTTGCGTATTTGTCACTCTAGTTTGTAGGAAAGGTTAACCATGGTCTGAGTTGTGACAATCCTATTTTAAGTACATACCTAGATTATTCCGTTTCAATGTTCCTTTTGGTGCCGGATTTAAAGAATTTCTTCACATTGGGTGTCGTAAAAGGCGACTAAGGGACTTACTAGAGAATGGGAAGCAGTGTTCTCTCTGCATTTTTAACACCATACTGCGATCGCTAACCCACCTACTAAGAGTGGCGATTATGGTACCCTCCTTTTGGGGAGGCCTATGTCCAGCAGTGGACGTCTTTCGGCTGTAATTATGATGATGAGATATGATAATTCCATTTATAGGTCATGTAGGATATTTGTAGAATGAATACGGCCAGTGCGGTTTGGATAGACTCTCCTGCTAACTACCTTTCACCACAAAAAGAGCTATTTGCGTTGGTATTCGTGCAACGTCGGCAACAGAAAAAGAGGACTCGGTTATTGTAGAATTTACAAAAAGTTAAAACTCTGCAGTGAGTGACGGATCATCAATGTATTTATTTACTAGCTTTTTTCGGCGGTTTCACGTGGAGGTCGGAAATGATCCCAAGGAAACGTAAAACCCGCGGCAAATTTCATCGAATCCGGTCAGCGGGGCTAACACAGGGCGTACCCAAGACGTTTGTGACAAGACATGATACGGGTCAACCATGTGATAAAATCTGAGGCGCGACATGCCTTTCTTGTTGCTAACTTCATAGTGTGACACAGTAAATTTAAAAAATTAAAATGTCTATGATCATCTGAATATGCGACCAAATAAAATAATACGTTTTTATAGTGCAGGTTTATACAGTTTTACAACTATTTAATTTTGTTGTGAACTAATTCATTTTTGACATACGGACGTCAGTCATATGTGGCATTTGTGACAAAATTGGTGCGCCCATAGTAGCAAATAAGACATATTGAATCCCAAATAAACGTCAAGAAGTTATGTCACAAGTCAAGAGATTATCTCACGCCGCCGTGCTAGCATTTGTGACAAAACTGTTTTATCGCCCAAATTGTGATAAAATGTGTGACTCAAGCTATCTCACAGTACGCCATGCTCGCTGCGCTGGCCACTGTAAATTAAACCGACGATGCTTTCAAACATTAATTACTGGAACATTGTGAAACAGTTTTGTCACAAATGCCAGCACGCATTTGTGACAAAACTGTTTTATTGCCTAAATTGTGATAAAATGTGTGACTCAAGCTATCTCACAGTAGGCCATGCTCGCTGCGCAGCTGTTTAAGGAGTGAAAAGAAACAGATAGAGAGAGAGTTACTTTCACATGCAACTATAATAATTATAAGCAAACTCACTTTCGCATTTGTAATATAATATTGCACTTAATATAAAAATCAATTACCATGCATTAGTCTCGCAAAAACTCGAAAATGGCTCGACCGATTTGAATTTTTTTTTATGATTTGTTCGTTTCAATACAGGGATGGTAAAAGGAATAAAAAATTGGAAAAACCCGAAGGAACAGCTGAAAAATAGAAATTGAAATTTTGACAGGACAACGTCTGACGGGTTAGCTAGTATAATATGCAATATTATCATAATAAAGACTACTATAATAGTATACTAATATAGTTCAGAATACTAATATAGTATACAATGGCCTGGGTTAGGATAAAGGATACTCTTTTATGCCGAAATTCCTACAGGATCGAAACTAATGCGGGTGAAACAGCGGGGCTTAGCTAGTTCATATTACTAGTTTGGATTGGTTAGTCTCTACACTTACAGTTAATACCAAAATAGATGTTCGTCGTTTCGTTTCACAGTGAAAGTTTCGTCTCTTTCATTTGTTTCACAAGCGAAAATGAATGAATGAGTGAGTGAATGAAATACAATGATCCCAGCATAGTTTAACCAGACTCGATAAATCGAATGAACCCCAAGATTTGCACTAGCCCCTGGAGCCTCACGTTGCACGGGACTACAGAGGCCATTGCATATCAAGGAGTAGACCGGGTGGCACGGTAAGGAATACATGCCCTAAGGATAATGGATACATACTGGATATACATCCTCGTTTTGTTTCACAAGCAAAATTGGGAAAATATATCAGGCATCGCAGCAGTAAGGCTGTGACCTAACCACATAACACTTAATTCGTAGTATTTCATGGGTATCACACATTAATTGAGTGGTCGGCTTTGTAACGTTTCCTTCCTACATGAGTAAATAAATAAATGGCGGCTCCCTCGTTTTTGTTCACGTAATTAATGTTACGTGAACTGAATAAACTGTGTTTCGCAGAACAAGCAGCTCGTGGCTAAATGTTATTTTAACTGCTTAAATGTAAAAGATATGTTTGAAACTGGAGCTTAAATTGAATTAGTTAAACTTTTTTTTTGGCACATTGATAGTTATAACCTGGAACCTTTGATCCTGGTCATATATTCCCTTGGGATAATTTCCGACCGCCGCGCAGGCGAAGCCGCGGGCGAAAGCTATTTCTTAATATAGAGTAAGTACGTACTTATGTACCATCATCATCATCGTCATTTCAGCCAAAAGACGTCCACTGCTGAAAATAGGCCTCCCCCAAGCACCGCCACTTTGACCGGGTCTGTGCTTCCCGCATCCAGCGGATTCCTGCGGTCTTCACAAGGTCATCGGTCCATCTTGTGGGAGGCCTTCCAACGCTTCGTCTTCCGGCACGCGGTCGCTACTCTAGAACCTTTCGGCCCCATCGGCCATCTGTTCTACTAGCAATGTGCCACTTAAGTTTGGCAATTCTTCGATCTAAGTACCATAATAATATGTTTTCTCTATACTCTCTATCCTGGTTGCAAAAACATAATAATGGTTTTCCGCTCTAGCTAA
This sequence comes from Conistra vaccinii, assembly GCA_948150665.1. Lineage (NCBI taxonomy): Eukaryota > Metazoa > Arthropoda > Insecta > Lepidoptera > Noctuidae > Conistra > Conistra vaccinii. The sequence continues at coordinate 6,409,088 of OX411324.1, forward strand.
AACCGTAAGTTCTGTTTATTCATCTTCATCTCTCGGGCAAGAAACGACATCAATAAAATCCTCCACGATATCCCAACTTGATTTTATTACGAGATCAAATTGGTCGTCAACAAAAAACTTTTTACAAAGTAACCCTCTTTTATTGACGTTGTTTATTTTGAAAGGATGCCTCTCTATCCTAACGGTAATAAGATTTACTAGGAGTGGGGACTTTATTTAATTTCAAGTTCGACCTTCGGGGGAAGGCATGTGACGGAGTTCATCCGTTTTTAAGTCCGTAAACTAAACTTATTATTTAGTTCAGACTTTTCTTTCGGGATGATCCAGTTCCCATTTTGTGTTTCTCATGGTTTGTGCATTCTGTAGTCAGGGTCAGTCTTTCAGCATAAAGTTCAACAAAAATATTAGTTTTACAATTTTTTTTTGTTCTTGAGGTAGCTTATTAAAAAATTTTGGACATGTATTTTTTTTTTTTACGTAATCAAAAGATTACGGCGATACATTGAGTTAAAATGTGGCATGAAGTCACGCCTTGGTAATTTTTATACATAATGGTGACGTAGCGAGCCCCCTTTTCTCAAACTTCAAATGCGTTTTATGTAAGTATTTTTTTTTATTAATATGATAAAGTAAAAAACGTGTCTAATATATTTTTATTATCGGACTGACGGACTAAATAGTTTTTTTTTTTTACCGAGTCATCATCCATCATCATAGTCTGCTCCATTATCCATAGGTCATAATATCATAGTTCCCATTACTATCATTTCAAAAGGATTGTAAATTCTTAATATATTATGTGCATATTATTATTCATTATAAAGCACTCTCATAAATTAATTACTTTATGTGACAGTTTTAGTACAATGCAGCAATGGCATCATAAGACGCTGCACTGTGTTCAACAGACGTGCACGATCTAATTGGTCTGCAACACCCGGACCATTAGAACTAGTTACAAAGACAGTTTCTAGTAGATGTCCAAAGTTGTGAACAAGACTGGTCGATTTGTCATCTGTTCAATGCTTAAGCAATACAAAACTTTGCCCTCCACGAATAACATGTATTCAAACTGTGCTAAGTAGGTCCATGTTACGTCTAATTTTGGAGATCGTCAAGGCGACATGCTAAAAAGGATCACAATTAAATTACGATAAGCTTAAAGAGTTCAAAGACAAAAGATAGCTTCTGTACTTGAATAAAATAAAATGAACTTTGCAGACTTATAAAAATAAGCCGTGGTTTTGACTAATTGAGAACTTTAGTCTGTCATTTTTAGTTAAAAAAGATACATTGTTGGTTATTTATTGAGGCACTAATACAACAGTTTTTAAAAGTATCCATTGCAGTTAATGCACCTAGATCCGATACTGAATACAAGTTTAAATATGTCCTTGATAATAGGATATTATACTAACGACATGCCCTGACTTCGCAAGATGGAGATTCTCGAGAGTCAGTGAACCGACGTATTGCACTAACTGGCCTGCACTGAAGTAGTTTAGCATAAAAATTGTGTATCGATGCCATTATAATTGGAAGTCGTTACATAATGGCATTTTACCAAACGGACTGAACAAATTGTACGGATTGTTAAATATAAGGGGACCTAGAATCGCTCCTTGGGGAAACCTTTCAATTCAAAGGATTAGTACCAACTTCTGTTGATGTATTCTTCTGTTTTGCTGTTGTCGACTTGTTTATTATGTACCTACAGTAAATTAAACCCATCAAAAGTGTTCATTACTCTGCTCAATACGAAATGTACATTAATTACCGCACCGACTATTTGATTAATGCTGTTCATTTACTTTGAATCTGACCGTATCAAGTTGTATTTAACACAAACTCAGCATGTTTTGGTGGTACATTGTTGTGGGCTTTAATATTTATTGTGTTTCGTGTAAATATTATATGTAAATTAAGTGTTGTTAATATGAAATTCATACAACCACCGGGTTTAGTCCGTGTGTTGTTTCTAATTACAGTTTCGGTATCACAATTGTATTTAATTTGGGTGTTGGTAGCTAATTTGGTTCAATAATTGCATTATTGTCACCACTAATGTGTGTAGGACTGTTAATGTGTTCACTAACAGGGTATTGTGAGCTTTATTTGGATAACGGTTAATAGTGTATAAACGGTTCATAATTGACATTAAAGTCATTTTTATTCATGTGTGAAATACACAGTTATTTTTCGCTTTTAGGGTACATAATAGAGATGAGTGTACTTGATATTTTTATACATTTTAAATATATTTAAATGTTTTTATTACAATTAAATATAGTTCTAACAATGAATTCGAGAAATACCACTTTCAGTATCATTTTATGATGAGTATGTGTCTAGTCATAAAGAAGAGATAGTCATTTCTAGAATATAGAAGCTGTTTATGTCTTTTCTAGTACCTTTTAGAGTTTATTAGAGGCTCCAAAATAATGACCAACGATATAAGTTGGGACATAATGGGTAGTTAAACTAATTTAGCGGCATTTTAATTCATTATAACTTTTTATGGTTTGACATTTTATAGGACCTTTATAATTTACTATTTCATCATGGTCTTTACGTTATCGGTTTCGTTTCTTCAGGTAAGGTAATAAAGATGGAAAATATAGATGGGTATGTTTGATCTTGACTTGGTTTAATCATTGTGTGTAATGGTAATGATGGTCATAGCAAGCTGCAGTGCTTCGGTCATTGTACCGATTGTCATAGCGGCCAATGGCCTGATGGCCTCGACCAACTCGCATTTTTAGGAGGTTCCTGTCTCTGCAGCCCTAACCACTAGTAGCTTGGACCCTGCTCCCGACACCCCGCTGGAATTCAATTTTTTGTATATGTCAAAGATTTTTTTAATATCTTTTTATTTTAAGGAATATTTAAAAATGTAATAGGATAAGAAATAAAATTAATAAACGGCAAAACAAAACATTTTATCAGCTGGTTAAAGTAAATGACAAGTTAATAAAACAATAAGTAATAACAATTTGGAAGATCATTAATAAAATTATGAATGAAGGCGACGAAGCGACCAGCCATTCATTACCTACCTACCACCTACTCACCAAGATTAATTGTGTAGGAGTAAGTACTAGCGATGCGAAATAGGTAATCATAACAATAATTACTTATTATGTACTGTATTCGGGGTAACGTGAGAAATGTACCACCCGTTATTTTGTGGAGAATATGGCATTAATATGAAATTATGACAGAGAAAGAGCGTTGTCAGGAAATGACAATAATTAAAAAAAGATTATCTTATTCGAGGGATAAAACAAACATAAAATAAATATTATTAAAAAAATTATTTGTTTTTATACAAGGATTTGATAATGTTATAATAGGAACAGTGTTTTGACATCACATTCATCATCATCACAGTGAGCCCTATCAGAATACCAGCGCTGCGGTAAATATCGGAGCATTATGCTGAAATAGGGGCCTTTTAGGCCTCGCACGGGTCGTTACTATTTTGTAAGTTTTTTATTATATTTTTCATTACTGTTTGTATTTCCTGTATCTGTATCATGTCAAATATCTTTTTTTTCTTTCTTTTTAATATAGATTTAGGTCTCCTAAAGTTAGAAGTAAACTTTTAGCTAAATGAGGGGCTTATGGCTAAATAATAACAGTTGAATGGGTCGATCGTAGGTTAAGCTACGCTTGCCGCGGTCAGTACGTGTATTTGTATTTGTATTTATTTATTTGCCTAAAACACGGTATACAAAGGTGGTACATGAGTTAAGGATGAGATCATACATGTTTTGCTTAAGACTAAAGCATGCAAAATTATTAACACAACTTATGTTCAAGATATTCCTTAATGCTATAAAAATTATTATCATTTAGCCATTTAAACAAATGAATTTTAAACAGTCTGCTATTTAGTAATTTAAGTTTACATGGTAATTTGTTATAACGTACAGCCATAGCTAAACAGCTCTTACTATATTTTGTTAATCGAGGGATTCCATCTAAAACAAGTCTAAATTTGTCACGCCGATTCCTAGAGCTTACCTCTGCTGCTGTTCTGAATAGATCTTTGTGTCACCGTACAAACATACACGTTTCATATAGATATAGTGAGGGTAGTGGTAGCAGACCGAGTTTTTTAAATGTTGGTCGAAAAGATACGTCCGGTGGAATGCCCTGAATAGCTCGAACACATTTCTTCTGGGCGATAAATGCTCTATTATGGTCGGTACTATTTCCCCATACAATTAGTCCATATCGCAGCGAGGACTCCACATATGCACGATAGGACATTACAGCTGTTTTAATGTTTGTAACATTTTTAATCCGTCTAAGAGCGTATACGAATTTATTAATTTTATTACATACACTATCGATTTGAGCTTTCCAGTCTAGATGTTCGTCTATGATCGTTCCCAAAAACTTAGTTTGTGCTACTTGTTGAAGTTTTGGTATATTCATTGTAAAATTAAATTTGTTATTATAAAAAATAATAAATAAAATAAAAATAAAAAAGCTTTATATTGATTCCTTATAGTTACAGATTACACATTATATAATAAAACATACAATTCAATTTGGTTCAATTATAGCAAAAACATAATTATTGTTTACTTAATACTAATGTTATCACAGATTAGTACAGTATAGAATTGAATAATCACAATTTGAATAATATTAGTAAGAAAAATGTCAGAAATAAATAATTGTAAGATCGAATAAATTATACATTGAAATTATTAGCAATTATTATTGTGAGTACATAAATTCATAATTAGATTGTTAGTAGTTTTATTTTATTAGATATTTAAAGTTACTATGTTATTTAATTATAAGGACCGCCTAGTGCGGTAAAAGCCTCCTCCATCTGTCTCCATTTTTCTCTATCCCTAGCTAGTCTACTCCATGTTTTTCCTATTAAGCCTTGTATGTCGTCACTCCATCTCTTGTTGGGTCTACCACGTCTTCGCGTTTTGTGGATAGGATACCAGTTTGTTATGGTTTGAGTCCATCTGCCATCATCAACTCTCTGTAAATGTCCAGCCCATTTCCATTTTAGGGTTAGTGTTTGTTTTATTACGTCTTTAGCCTTGGTTTCTTTTCTTATTGAGCTATTTCTGACTCTATCTTTTAGTTTATGGCCCATATAGCTTCTCTCTATTGCTCTTTGACAGACTCTTAATTTTTGCAAAGATTTCTTTGTGAGAGGCCACGTTTGGCAGGCATATGTTAGACACGGCATCAGGCAGATCTCCATAGCTTTTGTCTTTAGGTTACTAGGTAGTGTACTCTTGAAGATTTCTTTCATAGCCCAAACTTAGTTTGTGCTACTTGTTGAAGTTTTGGTATATTCATTGTAAAATTAAATTTGTTATTATAAGATTTATTAAATTGTACATATACTGATTTATTAAGGTTAATAGATAAATTATTATTATTAAGCCAATTTATAAGATTTTCTATTGTATTATTAATATCTGTTTCATGATCAATTATTGACTTACATTTTTTATCTGTAGAAACAATTATCGAAATATCGTCAGCAAACAGGAAGCATTTATGATTAGTCACATCAACAATAAATATCATTCACATAAAGGAGAAACAAAATCGGGCCCAATATACTGCCCTGAGGAACGCCGCGCTTGGTGTTTTTAAATTCAGAGCGGTATGAAACCATATCCTTATTGGCATTAATATTGGTGATAGTAACACACTGCTGTCTGCCGGATATGTATGACGATATCCACTGCAGTGGAGGTCCTCTAATTCCTATAGACTCTAATTTCTGAATAAGTATGTCATGCGAGACCAGGTCGAACGCCTTAGATAAATCAAAAAATAAGCCCGTCGTTAGTTGATTATTGTTAATAATAGTCAGTACTGCTTTCAAGAGGGAAAAGATAACTAAAGTTGTTGATTTATCTTTTTGGAAACCGAATTGCTCTTTCCTTATAATATGAAATTTCTCGCAGTAGTTAATAAGCCTTTTATACATGCATTTTTCATAGATTTTAGACATAATTGGTATTAAAGTTATTGGGCGGTAGTTGTTAACATCATATTTTTCGCCTTTTTTAAAAAGTGGTTTTACAATTGATATTTTTAATTTATCTGGAAACACTCCTTGAACAAAAGATAAGTGAATGGGTGACCATCCATTACATATCGACATTCCTGCGTGTCTAAGAAAGCACGTTAAGCTGTTGGTCCCGGTTGTCATTCGCAGAACATTGCCAGTTGTTACGGGAAGTTAGAAGCCCAAACGTTTGACAACCAGTCTTAATAAGGGGTGTCGTGCAATCCAGTAAATGGGTTGTGGAGGTCAGATAGACAGTCGCTCTATGGAAAATACTGTTATTCAGCTGGAAGCCGACGCCAACATAGTTGAAAAAAGGCAAGGCAGATTGATTGTAGGATTGGTTGGAGTTTTCTTTGCCTTTAAAGTTTAAGACCGATTTTAGAGCTAAAGTAAAACAAGATCGACGAACACTATAACACTTTTCAGATAGCTTTTTATCTTAAACAAGTAGAACAGGCGAAGTTTCCAACGATTTTCTATATTATGGAAATATCAACGATTGCCTAGCAAAGTCATTTATTTTTATTATTTTATTTATCTTTTCTATTGATTCTTTTATATTTTGTGAATTTGAGAACGTTGTAGACTTAATAGACTGTTTTGTAGATCATTTTCTATTTTGCTAAGTGCCTGATACCTACTTGTTGACAAGCCTACACTGTCCTCCTATACCTATTAACACTGTAATTTGTAAAAGCCATTTATTTAAAGAGTACCGCGGAGTTTTTTGCCGGCTCTTGTCCATAGGAAAAGACCAATTACAAGCATGCACCTAGCATCTGACGTTTCATAAGTGCTCATATAGGCATGAAATAAAATATTTAGATTGATTGATTGAAAGTCGAAGAGTCATGGAGGTACTGTCATAATCATTATCATTTCAGCTGAAAGACATCCACTGTTGAACATAGGCCTCAAGCACCGCCACTTCGACCGATTCTATGTGCTTTCCGCATCCAGCGGTTTCCTACGGCCTTCACAAGGTCGAGGTGCTATACAGTGTTTCTAATCACCGGTGTCAGACCAGTTAAAAAAAAAAAAAATATATATTTATTAAGCGAAGCAATATCATCATCATAGCTGTCGAACGAAACCACTTTTATGAATGTAGAACCTCTACATCGGAAGATATTGCAAAATAAATGAACCCACTGTAGTCAGTAAATTTAAAGGCTCGTGCAGACCAGCGCGACGCGACGGCGCGAGGTGACACGACCAATACAATAAATAAAAAAAACACGGTACAACAATCTGCACGAGCCTTAACAGTAGGGGCAAAATGCCTTATTATGGTTGATTTGTCGATAAAATTGATCATACATATTGCTTCGCCTTAACGGGTCGGACACCGTTGACCAGACACACTGTATAGTTAGCAAAGTGTGAAAGGTGCATGTTAGTGACAAGTTTTCTCAGAAGTCACGCCGTTTGAACCAGGGCTTGGTTAGCTCTAGGGAAAAATATACATGTCTAGGGAATATTGATAGCGATTTATCTATGTGGCTTTCGATTCTTCAGAAAATATGAGGTAGATTTGTTTGTTTGAACCTTTTATCTGTCGGTATGCGATAAAAAAGCTATCTCGGCTTATTTCTATTGATCCTTTGAGTTTGAAGACACGTCAAAGACCCAGCTGCAAAATCGCTGTTACGTAGTCACTGTGCAAAAATTACATGAACTAAATAGATAGGTTGTATTTTTTTCATTCGTTTTCTGGACCCTTTCCATAATCTCTTTGTTATTTTTTGTGCCGTTTCCCTATGATCAGATGTGGCTCATGTAGCATTTTGGTATCTCTATTGCGGCCGGTCAACGGCCGGTCTCACCAATGCATTGTCTATTTTTCAAAGTTAAACTTTTGGACCAAAACCCCACGGAAATGCCATAAAAATAAACCATGAAAATCACTCCCAGATTTCCTGTAAACTCGAGCGTTTGTTTTTTGTTGAAATAAAAACATTTAACTGGGTTGGAAGCCAAATTTTGTGCGTATTGTTTTTATAACAACGTACACCCTAAATTATAACGTTTTGTTTGAGATAAGGGCCTCCAATAGACCGAAACTCGGAACAAAAAGGTTTGTCTGAATAATATTTATAGGTTTGTTCTTGTTGGAAACAATTTGCCGCTCAGTTACGCCACCTCCGTATAATTTGTCAGCTGAATGCACTTTTACTCTGTTGCCAAATGATTAAAGCTACCATTAAACGAAGTTAAAACAAAATGGTCGCGAATGGTCTTTGGATGTTTTGCACGACTCTTAATGCGAAGCATTAGAGTGTGGTCTACGATCGAAAAAATTTTTTTGCCCCATTTCTGTAACTGTTTTTATTGTTACACTCCTGCTAGTACACAGAACCTACTTAATTTATATACCATTGTATAGATGATTAAATGGAGATTAATACTGTACTTTTTAACAATTGATTTAATGCAGCAGAAATGGAAAAAGCATCAAAATAGTTGAAAAAAAATTCCTGTCCGTCAATTTATGAACCCTGAAAACATTGTAGCTTGCGAAGCCGTAGATGGAACCCTATTGAAAATGGCTCTTTTATTCAAAGTAGTTTAATTATAATTAATAAAATACTAACTAAAATATAATATCTTTATCTAAATATTTTCAACCTTGGTCTTGATGTTGCCTAGCAACCGCCAAGTAAATATCTTTGTCAGTCTTTGACATTACGACTTCATGAAAAGTGATAAATTGTTAATTTTTGTTAAAAACTATGTTTTGAATTTCTTTTTCGTTTATGAATGAGTGTATTGTATGAGGCGTGCACTTTTGGATTTTCCAAACTATTTTTGGTTATTGTTTGTATGTACCTACCCTAGAAAGGAGATGTACTGTTGAAACGTTTTTGTCGCTTAAGAAGTTTCGTGTTTTCAATTTTATTGTGCTCTTTCATAAAACTTAATTTTTATTCTTTGGAATGACTCGATTTTTTAATGTTTTTGTCACTGAAAAATGAAATCAAAAATTAACTGAAGCATAATAATATGATTTGTTTTTATGCATCACATAAGCGCAAGGTTCAAAATAACTTTGACGTTCTTATTGAATATTTCTCTGAATTTCACTTTTATATCTAGTCCAAGCCGTTGTCTCAAATTGCCTTGAAGCTTAATCGCGTAAGGAATAAAAACTTGCAGATTTGTATAAGTTCAAAGGGCAAAGACGTATAACTAAACTTAAAACTAAGCCTGAAATTAAAGAAAAACGCAGGGCATGCAGTTATCGTCGCCAGCAGCCTGTAGAAGTTTCTCGAAGGAAAGCTTAAAGCTCTTTCTAGAACGAACTAGAACTAGCAAGCTGTCACTTCATTGGTAATATGAACGTTACGTTCAGAAGCTTATTGCTGACCGTGCGTCGAACAGTACTGGCGTGACTTTAAACCGTGGTAAAATTGTTATATAATGTTATGGTCTCGTAGTATTGTAGGAACAAAATGGTATCTGGTGGAAGCTAGTGGGGAAGAAATAATATTGATATGATAAGTATCGTAGTACCTTAGAATGCAATTGGGGATTTGATGATATAAATGGATGTGACGTAGCGATGGCTACCTCTCTACCTCGGTCTACCTGTACGTAGCCAAATGAGTTTGCCAAATAAGTAGCCAGAAACACGCGCGCGTCTGTCCTGGCGATCAGTTGGCCACAGAGTGAGGGAGGCGTAACGTAACTTACTTGTATACAAAATCTACGTCTAGTCTACGGTCACCTGCCACCTTAGCCCCTTTCGGGCTAGATCTAGCACTTTTTACTGGAGGTAAACTCGTTTTTTCAAGCTTTAGCCCGAAAATAGCAATCTAGCCCTTTTCAAGCGATACGAAACTTCGCACCGCAATTACCAAGTTATGAAACAATGCGCGTCATGTAGTATGGATTTCGTCAGTTTTCAGTTCTATTAACATAATTAAAACTAAAAACAGGAATAAAATGGGGTTATAAACAATCACATCCATACTACATTATACGATGGGGTTTGAAACGATAGAAAGAGTCTTGCTGCTCCCACAAGGTGCCAACTGAAATACTTAATATAAAAGTGTGGGAGTAATTTGAAATACTCGTTCAAATTAGCTAAGAACACAGATGTCAATCAGCCATCAACTTCTTTTGCTTCGGCAGATATGATTTTGGAAGATTCCGATGAAGACTCTGATTTTTAACAATTTAATAACTTAATTATAATTAGATTTTGCACTTTCTGAAATTAATAAGTTTCAAATAAACAATTTTTAACCCTTTGCATTTGTATCTATGTTTTTAGCTCTTTTTAGCACCTCTTTTGATGACAAAATTTGCTAAATGTCGTTCTTTCTAGCTTGTCCGACTGCCCCTTTTCAAAAATCAAGGTGGCAACACTCAGTGTATCCAGTCTCCATGTAGGGACCGGTCGGTCGTGGCTACGCTTCCAAATTGGCGACGTCGCCAGACCGTACACTTCAATACGAAAGGTTTTGATACGTAGCCGGGACGTCGCACAGGCGTCCCAGTGTGTTAGTGGTATAACAAGTCAATAGAAATTCTCATTTTCTTTTATTCATTATCGCGTCTTCAGAAATCTTTGTCGATTCTTCGAACGGCAAAACTCTTACAGACACGATTAGAAAGAGTAAAGAGTAAATTTCCCATTGGGAAATTTAACACTCAAGGATAATTTTAAGCCCTTTGGCAGATTTTTGTGTGGCCCGCTGTCTTCGTCAGTCCTTCCCATCCCAGAAGATACGTAAATCGGATTAAATACAAGAAAAAAAATATTCGTCAAACAATTTCGTTTTCAATTTAAAAACGACAGTTAATAGAACGGCTTCCACAGTTTGGACACAAGAAAAAAAATCGTTGTAGATTGAAAATTTAACAAAGAATAATTAATATTCTTGATGTTCAGATGTTTTCTTTACGAAGTTTAGAGAGGTTCTATTCTTCTTTCGAACCTTTATTCTCGAGACGACAATCTTTGAACAAAGGACGAATTACAGTTTTGTTAATATTTGAGTTTTCGGTTTTATTCATTTAAACCTGCGGAAGATTATGTAGAGTTTATGTAATATGGAAATGACAAAATTTTCTGAACGCCATTCGTCGACAATCAAGCGTGCAGATGAATATTCATATCAACTGATGGTCCTCACATACAGGGTGACCGGTCATTAATGGATAACCATGGAAATGATTATAATGTATAGACATAATAGATTGAATTTAACAAAAATAGTTTTAAAAATAAATTCAAAACATATTATTTAGAGATATGGTGCTACATATAAATAATAATTAGTTTTAAGTACAAAGTTTATTGAGTGTAAGCAGACTCACTGACCACAGTCAAGTCGGTTTTGTGGGGCTTAGTTTACTTACCATAAGTGAATATAGATAAATAAATAATAATAAAAAATAGAAGAACTTATGGCCGTTCAAAAATAAAATCTCAAGTAGGATGAAATGATGATGATGATGAACAGAGATATTTTTAAAAGTTGTAGGTTTATTTATTTTTGTCTACAGAATATTAGAGCAAATGTAATATCTAATGTTATTTATGTAGATGGTTGATTCTGAATGCCATTCGTCGACAATCAAGCGTGTAGATACATATTCATATCAGATCGAGGTTCAAACACCACATAATTACATAGCTGCTTAGATAAGCTAGAAGTAACAATATTGTTTTTTTATTTCGAAACAAAGAATTAATAAGTGTTAGTAACATAATATTAAAATATTATTATCTAGTGCTTTACAACTTTATTGGAGACCTCAAGCTCTCCGCATCTCAGGCTGCTATTTTTACTGTCTCTCGCTACATATTTCCTTGTATTTGCTTTGTTATTTTTATTGTTAAAAAAAGAAAATGAAAGAAAATACGGTAAGCATGACGCCAAAGAAATAACACAAACGCAAAAAAATAAAACAAGTTGGGGGAAAATATGCGTCACATCCACGAAAAACGGCCATCGCTCAGCATAATGCTGCGACCCTATGCGAGACAGAGCCCCAGCGCTGGTTTTCAGCGACAGCCGGCGATGACGTGATGACGTCGACCGTTGCAGCATACAATCTAAACTAATAAATATTATAAAGGGAGAAGATTTCTTGCTTGTATGTTTGTAATGGATACACTCAAAAACTACTGGACTGATTTAAAACATTCTTTCACTAGTAGTATACTATATTATCAGTTAGTAACATAGGCTATAGTTTATAAAACTATCACGCAGGCGAAGCCGCTGGCGGAAGCTAGTGAGATATAAATAAAAAATAAAACATATAACCGTTCTGCTAACTATTATTCCCACTAATGCAATAACCTTCAATAAAACAGTTTTATCCGTTTAAATTGTGAAATGTGGTCATCGCTGGAGATTTATTAGCGGGTTAACAATATTATCTAACTAATTGAATTCTGTAACGGGTAAATGACTGCGGTTAATTAAGGCCTGACCATCATTCCAATCAGCGGAACTCACTGACCTTTATTGAGAATTGAACAGCTGAGTGAATTATATTAAGTATTATCTAATATTTATTGATTTGTTTTGGTCACCTTAAATAAGTCATCTCAAATCATTACAAGAGGCCGAAAACAATTTTTGTTTTATTATGGGTGCTACACACAGTGCCTTGTAAAGAACCCAAACTAAACGTCAACGAATTATGACGTTGCTAAATTGGAGAGTACAAATGTGACGTAGCATGACTACTGAAGTGACAGGTATTACGTTTAGTCGGTTACTTGACAGCTGTATCGTCACGTGGTTTTTTTTGTTTACCTTTACCTATTTAATTACCTAAACCTTTGGAGTATCGTAACTTCGTAAAAAACTATAGACACTTACTCCGCCGTCATATTTATTATACCTTGGTAGGTATATGTATCTCTAAAATATTACTTTATTATTCATATCTTCTTCTTATTACTTTAAATAAGCCGTATTTAATGGCTCTTACACACAGAGCCTGCTGGGGAGTTTGTTGCGCCACTTCTTCTCTCCAGCAAAAGCACTAGGAAGTGGTGAAGGGCGGGCGTTTTTGGGGGACTGTCTTATGTAATTTTGACGTTCGAAAAGTGCTGATTCTCAGCCTAGTTTGAATAAATGACTTTTGAATTTGAATTACTGTCACTCTTGCAGAACGAAGCATCGATGGTTGCGTGGCGAATGAGACTTTATGCGAATGGGACTTTGTGCGAATGGGACGTTGTGCGAATGGGACATTGTGCAAATTGGGACCTTTTGAGAATGGGACATTTTGCGAATAGGACGTTTCGCGAATAGGACATTCGTTTTCACAGTGACATTTTGCGAATGGGACATTCTGCGTCAAGACCCTTCTGATGACAGATGATGTCAGGGGAGCCGCTGTCGTACTCGTACCACGTCCACGATGAATATATCAATATTCATCGTGGACGGTTAGGAATATAGCTGCCGACCACCACTTCTGGTAAAAGGTATCCTACGCAGTAAATACAACATTGATGAAAAGCGAGATAAAATTGCAACTTGGCTGCAATGCAATACAATAATTTGGTAGAAGAAAACACATGCAACATTATATACGAACAGTTAAAAGAACAACTGTATTACATTCACGCAGTTCGTAGAGTCGTTAATAATAACATACAATGTTATTCAAGAGAGAAATATTACATCTTCATTTCAGGAGATAGTACGAGAATCGATAGCAATATTACACAGTGCTCTCTAACTTCTAACGCAGGCAAGGCCGATAGATACTGCCATTATAGGAACATAAAAATACGCAGTAATATTCTCGGAAAAATAATGATCTTACCATGTAAGGGTAATATTTGTTATATTATCTGATCGTTAACTAAGCTCTAGATATTTAGGCAGTCTTAGCAAATATTTAGTAAGTTGTGACACAATAGAAAGCTAATTATCATAGATCTAAGACTGTTTCCACATTTAGGTGACTTTAGCAGCGCGACAGTCGCGTAACAGTCCCGCGACTGACGTGGGACGAACAACAATACTTTTTGCTGTGCCCTATGTCAGGGTCCGTAATTGTACCTTAGCTCTAAGCCAGTATAACACCTTTATACCTACATTATGGAATGCAAATAAAGATATGAATATGAATATGAACAGAAGTGAACAAGCAGTGAGCGTTCGCTCAGTCGGCGTTGAGCCAGTGTTGCAAGTGTCGGAATACAACCTCAATTTGAGTTGATTTGATTGTCTATGCGATTATTGACATTGTCCATGGTGTTTTTATTAATACTTGTCAATTGATGAAAACAATATATGAGTCTATACTATATACATATAGCTCATGGAAAGCGTTCGGTGACGATGACGCGAGTTCCAAGACAAAAAGTGCTCAACGCGCCTAAAGAAGTTTTCACTTCAAAAACCAATAAATTAATAAATAGTATGTGGTCATGAACACATTTCAGTCTTACAGTGTAAGAGGGTGTGAATTCTGTTATGTATTTTGGAAGTATGTAGGTACACTTTTCCTCGTTTCAATACGATCTTCTCATAAACATAAGAACTTTGTAAGATGATCATTCTTACTTATAAAAAAGTTAACTCTTTTATGTTTTTCCTCTTTCTGCCGATTTACGTCAAACAATGGTGATGGAATATTTACAACATCAGAGGAACAGGATAAACAATAAACCCCTTAGAGATTTATCTCGCTCCATAAAGTTTGCGAAATTTACTCAAATGTCAGCAATCTCAAATATGTAGATGTATTTGAGATTCCTGGTATTTGAGTGATTTGTAAATAGAAGTAGAATTGGACATAATCCTCTAAGGTATATTACTGTCGACTCTCCCCACACTATACCTCAAACAAATTCTCTATAAAAGACACAAAATAACACTTATTTATAAGCTTTTTGTTATCGGGAAACCCAGTCAAACATATGAAGGAAAAATAGGGGTGGAAGCGAACGATAAATCGGTTAGTGTACTGAAATTATTTACTGGCCAGTATTAATATTTACATTTAAAAGAGAGGCGTGGACACGCATTTATGTAGTAAAATTCGTGTTTTTTCCTCACACGCTAAAATAATATATGATGATATTTTACTGTAAAACATAATTTTGTATGATATGATGTGATAATGTCTCAATAATTTGAATATAGCATTCAGTTAGCATTCAGTTAGCTTGTTTTTATTTGTTTAAATGATCTCTAGTTTTCTGTTTTTTTTCTTAGTATTTGAATAACCATTTAGTAAAGTTTATTTTTCTGGAAAATTTTACAAATTAAGGTACACTCTCAAGTGGCCCCACAAACTCAATAAAACACAACTGTGTATGGTCGCGACACTACAAAATTGTGGTACACAGATATTTGCGCCGGGGAAAAAAGGAAAAAAAGAGGAACACGCACTGTGGCTTATAAATCTCGACGAGTGAGATAACGCGAAACGAATAGTAGCTGTAGTGTCACTCGGAATTGTTTTACAGCCAGAAATGGCCTTGTTTATGTTTTGGAATTACTATAAATTTCTGTCCTAGGGTCTCCGAATTTAGATGAGATTTGTCAGGAAATAACGTACGTATTGGAGATCAGCTGGGTAATTGCGTAACATACATAAAACGATATTCGATCACAATGCCTTTCATTTCATCTTGACAGGTCAGTCAATGAACGCAACGTTCATTGAGTTGTTTACGTCTTTGAACAGACAAATTTTTCAAACCTTTTCAGCAATGGCTTCAAAACCATTGGATTATTATTGAAATTGTGTTCCGCAATTAGGGTGTAGTTTTGATGAAATAATGTAATGCTGTTTACTTGCAGATTTTGTTCAGTTTTCAGGGTCTCAAAATTAAAATATTTTATTTCACATAAACCTTCATGGGCACATAGGAAAAATTTGAAGCTAGGTGCACGGTTCCAATTGTTCGTTTTCTATGGAGAAGAGCCGGCAAGATACTGCACGGTTACTCTTTAAAAATAATTGGCTTTTACAATATTTTCAAATAACAGTGTTAATAGATAAGGGAGGACAGTGTAGGCTTTTCAACAAGTACCGGGTAGTTAACAAAAATTGAAAATGGTCAACAAATCTAAAGTCCACTAGCTACAACGTTCTCACATTCACATAAAAAAAGAAAAAAGTAAACAAAAAAAAAAATACGTGTCGAATTGAGAACCTCCTCCTTTTTTTTTTCGTCGGTTAAAAATAGAAAAGAATGTATATAAAGTGAATATAAATTGAATCTTGTTCAGGTACAACGTGCTGTTAGATTTTTTATATTTCGAGCAGGTGCATTTTATTCTGAAATTAAATCAATCGTTTTAAAGTTCTCCGACACAAGTGTCGTGAAAGTTCCTGTCATAAAACCTCTATAAAATATTTATTGCTGTTCGGTGCCTTTGTATAAAAGCGATTAATCAAATTCTTTCAAAAATACTTTGGTTTATTTATTTTCAGTTTTCGTAAAAGTATAAAGTGCTTCATATTTATGAATAGATGTAGATAAATAACTTGTTTTTACTAAGATAAATAAATATTGTTATTTACTTATTACTTCTTTCAACATAAAGTTAAAACCATTAAAAATGATTTGCTTTATCATATAAGTAGGTACAGACAAAATGACTTGATTTAGAAAATAAATCAGGAAACAACAATGAAAATATAACATCGAAAATTGCCAAAAAAAAACCATTCAAATATATCATATAAATGGCGTCTACATAAATATTGAGATGAGAAATTAAATTGTTCGAATTTTTCTAACAAGCGGATATGGATGAAAAGAGGGGCGCGAGAGTAAACAATAGCTTTGTGAGCCTTATGAATAGTCGTCGAGTGTTGAAAGAATAATTGGCTCTTTTGTTTTTGCCCCGGACATACCTATTCATCAATACGCAGACGTGTTTCAATCTCTGTCAGCTTTTGTTTTAATTTCTCTCGTTGGAATATTAATCTGGATCAAATGGAGTTACTGAGTGCACGCTTTTTAATTTTAAATGTTTGTTACGGACCTCGTTTCAGGTTTTTAATTGTTATTTAAATTAAATTTATACAGTTGGTATACTTGCCTTGTATAAAACGTGGGAAGCCTAATTTCTTAGCAAAATTGAACCATAACCTAGGTAGGTCGAAGCGGCTTTTTACGATTTTCCTAAAGAATATACGGCATGCTCTAAAAAAAGGATGAGAGAAAATAAAATATACATTCCAGCACTCTCGAAGTAGGTTTTATATGTATAATAGACAAGTATTTGGACGTTGTAGCGTGTGCATAAAATTTTACTATCAGCAGACGGCATAAATACACATTACGTTGAGCAAAGTGTCCCTGTTCCCAACCTTTAACCTTTAGTTGTCCGTTAGTAGTACTATAGGTAGTGGATCCCTCAGGACGAGAGATGTCGTCTTCGTATGGGGAGCGTCAGCGGGTATACAGTTCGGTTTACGGCCGTCTCGACCTAACAAGATCCCCGTCGCCCGTTACACCAATTTATTACGCCCTTAGAAGGGATTTATACTTTTTGCGGTAGTTTCTGTCCGTAGCACGCGTTCTAGGTTCGTAACGTATTATCTACGAGAGTGGCTCATTTTGTATCTGGCAGATGTGGGCGGCATCTGGTGCTGATGTCTTGTGTCCAGCGACGCGACGGTTAGTGAGCCCCATTTAGGGTGGCGACTAAAAAGTGATGTCGTAGTGTAGATTAAGTTATGATTTTAGTTGGGTTTTTTTGTTTTATGGTACTTAATAATAAGTGTTGACATTTTATGATTGATTAAAGGAGTTTGATTAACGAAAAATAAAAACATGCCTGAAAAACACTTTAACTTCACTTTTCTGCATCTACTCATCATTATGAACAACTTTTACTATGGGAGCAAACCTAAAATCGCGAAAAAAAATTAGCTGTTCCCTACATTTATGTTCGCAAAGCTCGTCAAAACAGCTGATTTTTTTTCGCGATTTCAGGTTTGGTCCCATAGTAAAAGTTGTTCATAATGATTAGTAAAGTCACGTGTTTAAGTATCGGTTACTAATTACCAGTCACCCTATATATTTATTCTTACGGTTTAAAAAAAGATTTAGATAAGTAAAAGTTATCAATTCTAGGTGTGTGTTAGACAAGGGAAGAAAACCACGCGACAAGAACAACGTTAAAAAAAACTTAAAAGTCGTTTCTCGTCAAAAATATAATATAAGTATATGAATTTCAATACTCATGCTTAGATAAACAAAAACACCCGATTAATTTAATGTACAACGAGTACAGCGTGCGGACAGCTATCTATGAAGTACAAGGGGAAAGTTTTTCAGTGGTTTCAGGAAGTTGGCGACGCGCCACAACGGGACTTGTCGCGCGCCGCACCAGGGTTGTCATATTCGAAAAGAGGCGAAAAAGACACATGAATTGTTGCAGAGACAAAAATGGAATGGAGAAGCATGGGCACGTATTTTTTGAGAAAATAGGCACTTCTATTTAACGGTTCGTGCATTTTGTTGCTAAGAAATGATACTGGGCTGTTTGAAAAATTAAGCGACTGTACTATAAAAAAGAAATCACGCGCAGGAACATTCATTTTTGAAGGGTTGAATTTTTATTGTTTTTCCCTTTGCACGTAATATTTTTTTGTATTGAAGAACGTAACATTGGCACGTATTTTTTTCATTACTGCGAAATGAAATATATACCATGTAATTGAGTATGCAAGTCTTGTTTCGCCGGCATCTGCTACTCGGAACAGATTGAGTAATTAGCATAATCCCGACATTTTTGATACATAGCCCCGGGTTAAAGAGGAAACTAGAGCGCAGCGAAGTGCTCGGTGACAACCCTGCGTGACGCGGCGATATCTCGCCTGATGACGTCACTAGTTTATGTTCCATGGAATACGAATAAGGATTTATTAACTCCACGATAAAGTAAATTAATTATAACAGTAAATGCTTTATTTGGGAACTACGAAACTGCTTTTCAAGCGAATTGGGACCAGTAATCGGAACTGCCAGTTAAATAATCAAGCAAGGATTGCTCGATGTGATGATGTGACATGCGATTTCATTACGAAACAGAAGAGTTGACAGGTCAGACAGAATTTTACGTTAACGAGTGTTTTACAGCACTTTTTAACAACAGGGTTTATTTTAAATTTTATACAGCGTGTATTTTATTTTCACGGTTTCAGTATCCGTCGTTTACAGACCCATTAACCATGAACTGTTTCATAAAATAAAATACTTTTATTTATCAAGCTGTGGTTTCTATTGTCGAACACAAACGGAAAGGCGCCACATGACGCCGTTTGCCTTTGTCTAGTCCCTTTGAACAAACATTTCGGTGCATTACACTTACAAGCTTTATTTTATGGAAAATAAATATGATATTTTCTTTCATTTTCCTTATTTTCTGTTATGGTGAATTTGTTTTTATAAAGATAATGCTATCTTGTGAAGCGATAACGAATTATTTTGAAGATCCTATTTCTGTTTTCATGCTAGCATTTTCTCGAATTTCTTTAAAAGTATTTGGCTTTACCTACAGTGGCAATTGCTGTCACAGTATAAAAGATTTACCTTCTACTACTATAATTTGATCTAGATAATGCTAAATGTACAGCAACTAAAATGTACGTTACGATATTTAATGAAAATATCATTAAAATAATATTAAGTTCTTGAAAAAACAATGTCCTTGTATTTCAATATTTCCCTACAATGAAAGATCGTGAAGGGTGCTTAAAGGAACATGAATAACCTTTTCCATTTGCAATAAGAGGAATTGGAGAGGCCAATAGTTCATTCAATTACCGTCGAATAGCGAGTAAAATATCGTAAAACGATGGGTAAGATACCGAAATGACTAATAGTATCGATAAAATAGAAGTTATGGACGAAGTAAAGCAATTACAGTTTTGAAGTTATATTGATACAAAAGACGGAGGATTGTTCAAGGTTAAGTAGTGTCGTGTCTAGACTACTGATAGATATACTTCGAAAATGTACTGTGCAATATTTTCACTTAAATTTTTTGTTAAAATGTAGTACTGTGCAATATTTTCACTTAAATTTTCTGTTAAAATGTAAGTACTGTGCAATATTTTCACGTTATAAAATTCACACATGCCCATTGTGAGACGCATCTTTATTGTAGTATTTCTATTCGGAAATCTTTGTAAATTATTGTACGATCTTAAAATAGTGATACTATCTATTGCTCGTAAAACTAAACGGCTACAAATAAATGCTACATCAGACCGCAATTTTCATGAAAATGTGCCTCTATTTTTTACTTCATCCTGTAGAGTAGACTCTAGTCTCTACACTCTACAGTGTGCGTACAGCGGTCACGTCCTTGAAAAACTCGAACAATACAAGTTAGAACAAAAGTATTGCGGTTGAGGTCCGGAACTCATTTGTCATCCGATCTACTTGGGTGTGGCATTCTATGCCAGCTGAGCTCTTAAGGCTGCTCCGTTGACCTCGTCGCAGTAGAGCAGTCGCGCTTGCAACCGCAAGCGCGACTGCTGAGCGTAGGGTACTGGGCTCGATTCCCAGGTAGAGCAAAGTGTTATTGGATTTTTGCATTATGAATTTCAAGATTTATCGCCATGGCCGAAATTTGGTCGCGAGGACTATTACTATTATTACTTTTGACACCAGTGTTGGCGTCGCAACTTCATAATGCTGCATCGCGTTTGGCGACTCTTTGCGTTCGATCGTGATGGCAAAATCGTGGATTTCAGCGATCGCTGCAATGCTGCATCGCTTTATGGCGACTTGCTTGAACGTTGAGGCATCAAAATTGCGGTATCAAATTGTGGTATCAAAATTGCGTGCTTAGGGCTTCGTCACTATATCAAGCTTCCAAATAGCATCTAAATCACTGATACTAAAAGCAGCATGTCTGCTAAGTCCCTTTACGTAACACAACGAGCCCTCGTATTTCCTTCACCGAAACGACTTTCAAAAAGGTATCTTTCAGAAAAAGGCGCCGAAGAATCCTCACTGTGAATACGTCGACGTTTTACCGGAAATTAGGGTCTCCTTACTGTAGATTGCTCAAAGTGATAACAAGTGAAAGGTTACTGCGAGTTGAATCGAATGAGGTTGGAAATAATTTACGTAGAAGGCGCTGTTTTTGTTGTACTTTTTCTTTCTTAAAAGGGAAGAAGAATTGCTTTTATCCTTTGTCGAGTGGGCGGATCTTGTAACGCTTTCAGAAAGGTTTCAGGTCGGATCGTCGCTATTAATATGTTATCCGTAGTTTAATCGTATTTGGCCCAAGACAGGCATTTGCTTATGTTAACGTTTTGATAGAATACAAAAACGTGTGGGAAGATCAAAATGTTCAGTTAATAAATATATATTAACTGAAAATTTTGATGTTGAAGGAGGCTAATGGTTCTTTATGTTCGAATTATTTATGTATGGATTTTTTCTTTTACTTTTATGGTCGTTACGAGTGCCTACTGTAATTGACTGAGCGAGCGAAGCGTCTCTGGTTCAAGTCTGGCAAAATGTACTTTCTTCTGTCAGTTTGTGGGTAGGTACTCCTCTACAGGTCGTATTTTACAACCAATCTGGAGGAAATTGGTATACCTACAGGTTTTAAGACTTTATAGATTTTTTTGGCGTCGGGGATTTTTGATTTGAAAGGGTACTTTCTCCAAAAAGTGGCAAAAGTTTCAATGTTTTTGAAAGATAGTAACTTTAAGTTGATCTTATAAAAAATTGGTGAAGGTCTGATGAGGATCTTCGGCTTGATGAGCAAAATAGCTCCTTAAAATGCAGTAAATTGCTCGCTTTTAGATTTCTACCAGTGGAATCGGCCCTTTATCTACTAGGTAGGGATTGGGACCACCACAAAATAGAAATCTGAAAATGATTTTCAGAAATCTCTAAAACGAGGCTTTAAAACCAATTATTAATGTTAGTTTTACAATAAGGTCACTAGATGGCGCTACTGTGCACCGCTAGATCGCGCTGTCGTCGCTCGCCAAAAAGTTAGGTCCCGTCCAGTTTCTGCTCGCGAGGTCTACTGTTCGCAGAACTACTAGTTTACTGGATGTAGTGTTATCTCCATCATTTATGTTATCACAAGCCGGAAATGTCGCAACCAAAACAACAAAATCACAATTTCTGCAATCATATTCACACAATTTCTCTATCGTTAAACGGAAAAGAAATCCATTGTGCTTCAGCCCTCACATTCGTAATAATTAAACACGTGTAATGTGCCGAGAATGCGATAAATAGCGGCACGTGTCAGACTGAGCATGAGTTACTGGTGCCTCGTTAACTTACCACCAGTTCCGTCAAGCGACAGGTCGTTGAGCTCCCCAAAATAGGGTTGAGCTACACGATGACAGATGTATGCATCGCGACAGGTCAACTTGTAGGTGTAATAGCTGTTTCTTTAAAAGGAATTCGATTTAGAATCGAGACGCTCATCTTATTATAATAAGAGACATCTAATGATAATCGCGTGGTGCTGAATGCAAGTGACAAATTTATACAAAAGGATCTATTGAAATTAAATTGACAGATATAGGCTGATTGAAAAAACTATTAATAATTCTTAGTGACCGACCGAAGGCGAACCTTCGGTCGGTCACTTCGGTCGTTTCGGTTTCGGTTTCGGCAGAAAAATCTAGTTTCGGCATCAGTTTCGGTTTTGGCATAAAATCTGCCGAACCTTCGGCAGCACCGAAGCTCTGTTTTCGTGAATTATCGCGCGTCGTCGTTCGGCTGACTTCGGGTCAATTTGTGGCTCATATCACCCGCCATCATCAGCTTTTTGTTACTCACAAATTTTTGTTCCAAGAAGTAGTTAACATGTATGTTATATAAAATTAATTGTTAATTTCATCACCACTGCTCGCAAAACGGTGAAGAAAAACATCGTGAGGTTTCCTCACGATGTTTTTCTTCACCGTTTCGCACCGGCATTTTGCACCGGCATGTCTTAGAACCAAAAATTCGAAGACATGTGACATCTACCAACCCGCACCGGGCCCGCGTGGTATATTACAGCCCACTCCCTCTCACAGAGAGAAGGCCTGTGTCCCAGCAGTGGGAACATTAATAGGCTGATTATGTACCTATTTGTTATATATAAAAAAAGTGTTATCCAAAAAAAAAAAAACATTTTTTTTCACGTACAAAAAAATATAAATATACAAAAATACGTAAAAAAAAACAATAATATAAATTAGGCAGATTGATTGAACTGTCTGTATAAGTGTAAAAAATAAGCCTTTCAGTAAACAATAGATTTTTAACTTGTCTTAAGAAGTTTCGGTTTCGGTTTCGGCCGAAACTGAGACAGACACCGAAGATTCGGTTTCGGTTTCGGTAGAAATCCCTGTTTCAGTCGGACACTCATAATTCTATACCTACGTAATCTAAATGGAAATAATATCCAACAATATCCAAAATGAAATACTTCGGCTTAACGAAATAAACATCAATAAAAACTTTTTATAAATGAGTTCAGTTTTTACAAAGCTTTGACCACTGAGCGGTTTTTACGACAAAATTAACGTAAAGACACGAAAGATTAATGAATAATCCAGAGCGGAAAAGGCTTCGCTCGGTACTTCCGTAACCTCTTGCAACTCGATAAATAAAACATCCTGTAGCTATCATCGATCGTTTTCGCTTTAAAGCGCCACAAGCGCTCGCGCGGAAAAATGCGCCCTCTGAATAAATTGAGGAGCTCTTTTGTTTTCATTTAATTTCTTCCCCCCTCTTATAAAATTTTTTGAGCTAATTAGTGGGTCGCTTGTAGCGTGATTTCTGTCTGAAAACCTTTGCATTTTCACAATGGTACCATCTTAATTGACCCGCAAAAGCGCCGTTAACACTCTCTCCACTTTATATTAATTTTCTCGGCAAATTTTCAACTTTTCGAATTTTCTCATTTCGCTCCGGGGATTATAAGTCATCTATTTTTCGTAAAAGTACCCACAGACAACAGAACTTTTTTATAATATCCCGCTGCAGCGCTAAACTTTTATTAAACGGTTCACAGGCTTTCAGACCCACAAGTTGGAGGTCTCTTTGAAGTAGGTAATCCCATATAATTCATTTATCGGTTTTGCGTCAGTATTTTTTAACAATTCAAACAGCGGATACGCTATCGTATATCGAATATATATTTTACAAAGAAACGCTTGTAGATATGTCAAAAAAATCTTTATCGTGTAACTTTTACATAATCTATGCTAGACATGAATTCTACATTACCCAAGCCCAGTTAGAGTACCAACCTAACACATTTCTAAAAGTTCGTGC
Organism: Conistra vaccinii; assembly: GCA_948150665.1. NCBI lineage: Eukaryota > Metazoa > Arthropoda > Insecta > Lepidoptera > Noctuidae > Conistra > Conistra vaccinii. The sequence continues at coordinate 6,433,423 of OX411324.1, forward strand.
AGCACCTGGCATAGTTCTAATAAGTCACCAATTGCTCGTTTGTATGAAGCCTGTGTTCGGCCTGTGCGTGATCTAGTGCCTAGTAGGCTCGCCAAATGGCAATATCCGGCCTTCGTAGATTATCGCGACGAATATAGGAGCATCAGGCACAAACCTCTTTTTGTTCAACACTAGTAGTATAGATAGAAGAGACGTGAATTGACCTCGTAATATCTAATAAATCATTGAACAGTAAAAAAAAACAACAACCTGTATGTTTTTTTTTTGTTTCTTTGATTGTGAATGTCAAAATATGTTTGACTGAGCCTAAAACGTGTTGTATTAAAATGATAGATATTATACCTAATATAAAATACATGTTGGAAATTAATCAATGTAAGTAGGTGTGGCCCATAGAATTAGTATGTACATCTAATGGCCATAAACCCGTAGGTACTACGTCGTTGGTACTTCATATTGTGTGATTATTTTGTCTGTCCCACGCAGTTCAAGGAGGCTATTTCATTGAAGTTCTTTTGTACAAACAGATTGTAAAACCCATAAGGACTCTACTACATTGTAGGACAAAGCCTTACATTAGTATGAAAAGACCCTCAGACCATATAAAAAAACCAAGACATAGCGCTGCGAACAATACAGTGACGCCTGTCAAAACTACACCTCCGTTCTGTGCATACACGCTCACACGCACACATTTACAATCAAACTACACCTCACTAAGTGCACACAATGTTTACGAAACCGGTCTCACGTCACTGATGCCAGCGCTATGTCTTGGTTTTTTATTTGGTCTGAGGAAGAGACCAACATGATCATTATGAACGTGGTTCTATAGTTAGGGCCTGTTTCACCACCTACGATTAGGTTCCCTATTAAAAATTATTTATAAATTTTCTGCCAAGTAAGTATTAACTTACTTGGCAGATAATTTCATACAAATTCTGTTCGATTATTGAATTTATTCGGTAAGTAGTGGCTATTCGGACATCGTGAAATAGGCCCTATTATAAAGAGGTAAAGTTTGTGAGGTTGTAGGGAGTAATCTCTGGATCTACTGAACCGATTTTGAAAATTTATTTTACCAATGTAAGCGACGTTATTTGTGAGTGTATACGCTATACAGGTGTCCGGGACATCGACGCGAAGCCTGTTACCATGGATTCAGTACATGATTCTGAACCCCCCTGAGTTGTTGAAATTTTTCGTCGGTTATTAAAAAAAAAATCAGCTGTTCCATACATTTTGACCGCGTAGGTACTTTTCTATGACACTTTTCTATGAAACAGCAAATTTTTTTTTAAATCACCGACGAAAATTTTCAACGCCCCCTGTGTTGAAAATTTTCGTCGGTTATTTAGGTTTAGAACCATGTACTGAATCCATGGTAACCGGCTTCGCGTCGATGTCCCTGCCACCCTGTATATGTATGTTTACCACCCAACGAAGGGGCAGGAGTTAGCTAGTTTCTTATAAAGATATAAATACCTAAGTAAACAAAATCTTACCTTTTTCTTTTCCGGGTGGATTTCCAATAACTGAGGTTTGATATCAGCACTGCGTGAATTCACTTCTGAAACAAAACACACAACTTTTATAATAACTTTCGTTTTTCATATCCCGCAGTCTATTCCAAAGTAAAGACACAAAAGGTGCTACATATGGATTTATATAGGTATATACATTTCAATATTATGTATAAGAATATTTGTAGATATTTGGAGATTTGGTGGCCCAGTGGTAACGGCCCTGACTTACGAGTTGTATAGTCGTGGGTTCGGACGACCGCGCGTTTAATAATTTATCACCACTACTCTCAAAACAGTGAAGGAAAACATCGTGAGGAAACAGGCATGTGAACCAAAAATTCGAAGACATGTGACATCTACTAACCCGCACTGGGCACACGTGGTAGATTACAGCACACTTTCTCTCACAGAGAGGAGGCCTGTGTCCCAGCAGTGGGAAAATTATAGACTGATTATGCTAATATGTAATTAAAAGGGAGCCCTTTGTCTTGCAGTGGGACAACACAGGGTAACATTAAAATAAAATAAATAATATGTATTATTGTAGAAATTAATATAATATATAAAAATATAGGTATATTTATATGTTACTAGCTCACCAGACAGACGATACCCTGACCAAACCATAATACATACACAAAATCACCTAGAAAAAAGGACGTTATATTTTACCCGATTTCGAAAAATTTCCGGTAAATCCTTCAATTATTTTTTCCATATAAACATAAGTCAGACTATTAAAAATATTTTTACATAAAAAGACATTTAAGACATAAAAAAGAACCAAATCGGTCCAGCCGTTCTCAAGTGATGTGCTTACCAACGAGAAGCATTTCATTTAAAAAACAACTCTATTAATGTTCACTAATACGCTACAAAAAATGTCACGTCGTAGACCGACAGTAACACCGTCCTTCCAAAAGTTCCACTTTCTAAATTTAGCTCAACAGGCAAAAATAGCTCGTAGAGTTACGTAATGGAACTCTTCCCGCCCCAGTAAAGTGTTTGATGGCCGCCGCCCCGATACATAGTGTTTGAAAAGCTAATTTGCTTGAAGTTGGCCATAACTCATAAACTTTGGCCATTGCTGGACAGGCATTAATAGACTGTCCGCGCAGCGATAATATTATGTTCACTACGATTTGAGTAACTTTTCTATCACAAATCAGACGTAATGTTTATGTTTTTGGGTAATATTTCGTGTTTTATTGTGCGTTAAAATGTTATTTGTATCGATAGCCTTTTTGATTGAAATGAGGGCTTTTAGCTTGAACGTTATAACAGCTCAAAATAAAAAAATAAAAATTATATTGTACTTATTACATTCCTAGCGACCCGCCCCTGCTGCGCACGACTTGACAAAACATATAGATTTCCTTATTATATTGAAAATTATAAATGTTGGTTTAACACATACTATATAAGCCTTCTGGAATACATTCTCTAAACCCAGCACCTAGCTTCTGACGTTTCATAAGTGCCCATGTAGGTTTATGTTTTTTTTTTAAATTTTGTATTTAAATGGGGGTAAAACCTTCGTTGCGTAGTTTAGAAGAACAACGCGGTTACATAGACAGACACGAAAATCGACTTTAACTTATAATATTACTAGCTGCGCCCCGCGGTTTCACCCGCATAAATCTTGGCCCCGTAAGAATATCGAGATAAAAGGTATCCTATGTTATCCTCCAGGTCATGGTCTACCCATGCGTCAAATTTCATCCAAATCCGTTTAGCCGTTTTAGTGTGCAAGCGTAATAAACAAACAAACAAACAAACTCATTTTCGCATTAATAATATTAAGTTAGTATCTTCCGTAATAAACTCTCTAAATGGTGGTGAAAACTGTATCAAAATCTATTGTGTAGTTTAGAAAAACAAAGCGGTTACAAAGAAAAGAAAAGCGGCATTATTTTATGCTGTTTTTAGATATAGATTACCTAAAGATTAGATAAAGATACCATGCTTAGTGCAAAAACCCATTGGGTAGTGCTATAAGCTCGGTAACTGATTTATTAGCATCCTCAAAACCTCTATATCCACATTTAGTAGAAGGCTAACTGTAGTAAATCTCAGATGCCTACCAATTTCTAGTATTTAGCTAGCCAGGCAGTTTCGTGACCGCAGAGCTAGGCCTTTCGCATCAGTGATCGTGCTGCTGTCACATGCCTTATTCAGTTCTGTTTCTCGATTCGAATTTGGAAGCGTTCATTGTCCCTTCTAAGAAGGAGTTTCTATAGCATGATTTACCAACAAACATCGTACTAGTACTACGTAGTATTATATTATCTGTGCTAGTAGGTACGTATAGAGGACACAGCACGAACGCGCGAAGTAAGCTTAGCGAACCAAAATGTGAACAGTTTTTGAATCGAATATCCTAGAGGATATTGTTTTAATTGTATGCGGCAAGCATAATAAGTCTCACTTTTAAATATGAATAAAGTCTTGAAACTAAAGGAATATTATGTGCGAAACAAGTGTTTTCACTTTTAAAATCATTAGAATTGACGTTACGTTTACTCCACGCGTTCGTAAGGCGCCCGTCATTGATATACTAAGGGTTATTAATTTTATACAGGGTGACAGGGACATCGACGCGAAGCCGGTTACCATGGATTCAGTACATGATTCTGAACCCCCCTGCGTTGAAATTTTTCGTCGGTTATTAAATAAAAAAACAGCTGTTCCATAGAAAAGTGTAATACCTACGCGGTCAAATGTATGGAGCAGCAGATTTTTTTTTAAATAACCGACGAAAAATTTCAACGCAGGGGGGTTCAGAATCATGTACTGAATCCATGGTAATCGGCTTCGCGTCGATGTCCCTGCCACCCCGTATATCAATTTCTCCAATATTAGGCTCCCGTAGGCAGCCGCGACTCGACTCTGATAGAACAATTTCTATTAAAACTACACGGAAATTGTTCTACCGGTGTCGCGTCTCGCCTATCTGCTGGGAGCCTTTAGGGGCCTAACATGAACGCGCGGTGTAGTATGTTCAAAGATCAAGTAATACCAACTAACTAGCGGTAAACTTAAGAGGCTTTACGTCGTACGGCATTTCATACAAACTTTCAAGCCCTTATTTTTCGAAATGACTGAACCGATTTTAATGAAACTTCATACGCATATGCAGGATACAAAGGTTTAAAAACTTAGTTAAGAACATTTTCAAAATGTCTTATTTAAAAGCAGATAACTGGAAATCTCTGTTAGTATGGAAAATTAAAACTCGGTCTAATTTGGCTGTAACACTATTTTTCGAAAATGTTCTTAACTAAGTTTTTAGACCTTTGTATCTTGCATATGCGTATGAAGTTTCATTAAAATCGGTTCAGTCATTTCGAAAAATAAGGTCTTGAAAGATTGTATGAAAAGCCGTACGACGTAAACCCTCTTAAGCAGAACACACACACTGCCTTATTCAACACATTCGTAAACACGGACCATGTCCCATTCAAGTAACTTTGAAAACAACGTAAACAAGTACATTTAATGAAAGATATTGTAAAGAGGCTTCATGTATTAGTATCGCCTTCTGCTTTCTGTCCAATCAACCACCAACCACATGATCAAAACAAGATCTGGTTTTTGCGTAACCGATATAAAAGTGATGACGGCCAGTTCCCAGTTAATATGGAGTTACAGCTCCAACAAGTAGGTTACCAGTCGTAAAATACGTATATACGGTCATGCAGTAAAAATTTTACGTGTATATTATAGGGTATTGAAATTCAAGGATATTGTAAATGGTGATCTAAGGAATACTTAATGTTGCGGAGAGGATATCAACGATCGAACACAGTTAGTAAGATTTATCTGGAAAATGTTGTCGTGACAATGAAGGAGAATAATTATTGATAAAACTGCAGCTCCATTATTGTTGAAGCTCCATTATTTTCCATAGCAAAGCATTGTTATTAGAGCACAGTCGTTAGAAGTCTGTCCAGCCATGTACGTTTGCCCAGCACGGCCCTCCAAAATTTGAGTATAAGATGTGCACCAATGCAATGTACTCGCCTCTAGGAGTATATGTACCGGTTTCTTTTTCAATGTACCTCTGTACTTTTGAAGAAATATGCAAAAAAAGGGGGCCGTGCCAGCCAAACGTTTTCAGCACGGCCCCCGTGTAACTTGAAAAATATATAACATATTTAAAAAAAACTTATACTCAAGGAATGTACCCTATTAACACGTTATATGTACCGCAACAGATATTGTGAATTCGTAATAACAAATAATATATAGAAGTGGATAGGGGGCCGTGCTGAAATTTTTTTTATAAGCAAATATGTAAAAAAGACAAATCAACCTTAGCCAAAAACGATTAAAAAGTAATTTATGTTTGGCGAGTAACATTATGTACCGCATTGGTTTCTCATAAAACTTGCTAGATTTGAAAAATAAACCAATTTTAGTTTATTCAGCACGGCCCTCTATAGTTGCCTATATCTTTTTAAATATGGCATGTTTGTTTACGAAATTCGACTTTCTGAATTATGTATAGGAGTACATTCGTTCCAAATAAATTGCGATTCCGCTGTATTAGTACTTTAAAAGATAAATTGGATCAAAAATATCATATATTACAACTGATGGGGTGACCATGATTCCATAGATTAGGTTCATACAGAAGGACTTGTAATTTGACGTATTCATTCCAGGACGTGAAAGTGTGACCCATTTGCAATAATTAAGCACCCCATAAAGCCTAGGCGAAAATACATGGAATACGAGAAAATACAACTTTAAAGAATTTTTGAAAATTTCCCAGAATGTGTCACTAAATATCATTTTTCTCCAAACTCTCAAATTGAATGGCCTTCATTACTATTCCATTGGATACCTAATACTTCAAAAAACATTGCAATGTAACCAAATTTTCTAAAACATCAAACACTTAAAAGTTAAAGGAAGATGATAACTAATCATTTTCAAAAATTATTCACATACATGAACTTTGACACCGGTTATCTCAAAATTTTACTGAGGCATTAAGCGTACAAATTACGGGGAAGACATCTTCATTTAATCAGCTATCTAATGAAGTACAAAAGTTAAAAAAAAATTTAGAGGAGCCAATTAAACAGTCGATAATGCTGGCAAAGGTCAAAAGACATGTCCAGTTTCAGACATATCACAGACATATCCTTTGCAAATTATTGAAATATTTAAAAAATTGTTTGAAATCGAATTAAATAACTGGTTTATGCCATCCCACTACTTTCTAACCTACCAGCAGTCCATTGCACGTTAGACACACAGTTCATCATGACCAGCTATCTAATTACGCAACACATTTTCGTAAACGATTCCGATTAATTTGTTTAATTTTGACAATTCAACAATATTCATTGCGTTATTTACGTTGCTGAGCAGAATTTATTTTCAAACTTTTGAAGCAATGGATTAGCAATCTGTTTCAAAACGATTCAGATTCTGATTGCAGGTCAGAAGTTGCGGAATGGCTTTGAAGTTTTTATCATGACTCGCGGTCTACTCGCTGGTCACGGTTTACACAGACACTAGTTTGCGTGTATTTAAACTTACAGCGCACGTAAGCGACATACGTGACTTCTGAGACTTTAGAATAAATCCTTTAATTATCATTAGTTTCAGGAAATTTCCCAGAATGCGTTATAAAATATTAATTCTTTAAAATATGAAACTGAATGGCCTTCATTGCTAATTTAATTGAAAGCTAATACATTGAAAAAGCTTCTTAGGTAAACAAAAAATATTGTGGGGCCCATAGTCGATACTGCCCAAAAAGATAGAATTGGCAATTTTTTAAATAATTTAAATCCTGAACCTTATTGCTGTTGGTCACTTAAAGGTTTTGTTCAAATAGGCACCTCTGTGCCTTATACAAGCCCTTACTCTTCTTCTAACATCCGTCTTGGTAACTCTTGAAGTGAAATTTGTTAATATGTTACGCTGCATGTATTATTCTTTGCCTTGATACTTCTACTGAAAGTGTTGAGTATACAAGGCTTTTCATATGACCACAAAGATAAAAATCTATGGGAGTAAGGTCAGGTGTGTGTCAGAAAATGGTTAGTTATCATCTTCCTCTAACTTTTAAGTGTTTGATGTTTTAGAAAATTTGGTTACATTGCAATGTTTTTTGAAGTATTAGGTATCCAATGGAACAGTAATGAAGGCCATTCAATTTGAGAGTTTGGAGAAAAATGATATTTACTGACACATTCTGGGAAATTTTAAAAAATTCTTAAAAGTTGTATTTTCTCGAATCCCATGTATTTTCGCCTAGGCTTTATGGGTGCTTAATTGTTGCAAATTGGTCACACTTTCACGTCCTGGAAGGAATACGTCAAATTACAAGTCACCCTGTATGAACCTAATATATGGAATCATGGTCACCCCATCAGTTATAATATATGAATTTTGGATTCAATTTATCTTTTAAAGTACTAATACAGCAGAATCGCAATTTATGTGGAACGAATGTACTCCTATACAACATTCAGGAAGTCGAATTTTGTAAACAAACATGTCATATTTAAAAAGTTATAGGCAACTATAGAGGGCCGTGCTGAATAAACTAAAATTGGTTTATTTTTCAAATCTAGCAAGTTTTATGAGAAACCAATGCGGTACCTATGTTACTCGCCAAACATAAATTACTTTTTAATCGTTTTTGGCTAAGGTTGATTTGTCTTTTTTACATATTTGCTTATAAAAAAAATTTCAGCACGGCCCCCTATCCACTTCTATATATTATTTGTTATTACGAATTCACAATATCTGTTGCGGTACATATAACGTGTTAATAGGGTACATTCCTTGATAATAAGTTTTTTTTAAATACGTTATATATTTTTCAAGTTACACGGGGGCCGTGCTGAAAACGTTTGGATGGCACGGCCCCCTTTTTTTGCATATTTCTTAAAAATTACAGAGGTACATTGAAAAAGAAACCGGTACATATACTCCTAGAGGTGAGTACATTGCGTTGGTGCACACCTTATACTCAAATTTTGGAGGGCCGTGCTGGGCAAACGTACATGTCCAGCCATCTATCGGTCAGTAGCAACATCAAACGCAAATAAATATCACACTCCAACTGTATTCATAAATTAGTTATTTTTGGGACCAATAGATGGCGCTTTTTATTTGAGTCCAAAATCTAGATCGCGGTGTTGAGATTCTCGGCCGATTACATATAGTTTTATCCAATAAGATTCATATTCGTGCATTATTGTGTGTTACCAGTTGAAGGTGGAATAAACGTATGGTATATAGGTACCCTATGTTTCATTTTTGAAGTCAGCCTTTGAGAACGTAGGGAACCAGTCGGATAGTGTCATTGTGGCCCTCACGAAGCCCGAGGAGTTCGCAAGACCTATCCATCTTCAGCATTCACCAGCTCGCAAGGTGAGCGAGCAGCGAGCACACCCCCAAAACCCTCACGAAGCCCGAGGGTTTACCAAGTCTCTAGTCGCAATACTTTGCATATAAAATCCTCCGAGGATCCTTCCTTTTCTATATAGGATGAGTGAACTTTACACCCTGTTCCTATAACTCTAAAACCGACTTCCAAAAAGGAGGAGGTGCGTCCTTCGATATTTTCGTGAATTGTGGACTGATCTGAAAAATATTTTGTTCATTTACGCTATTTTTTTTTAAAGAAGCTTGCGTGCTGGTCCCGTGTACATTTTAGACTTTGCTTGGGTTCAATAATACATTATTTTTCCCACTTAGTTTACGTGGATGATGTTATAATAATAACTTCCGGTCACTTATTTACATAGGTAGGCACCACAACTAAAAGATTAAAACGTTTTTTCTAGAAATATGTAGTATGGAATTACCTACAAGTAACTAATTGTAAGTTTTCTGATTCATGTTTGGTTACAAGAACCAATAGGCTCCAATGAGCAACTAATCCTCAATATTTCAAACACAAGAACCACGCCTGTTCAATACATTTCATCTCACACAATACAATATTTCAATTCTTATCGAGCTTACAGGTAACAAGGGGTTTCCTATCGGCTCGCAGATTGTTACAACGATGTTTGTGTTCGACTGTGCGAACAAACACAACACAAACACAGAAGGATACACAAGAAATCGAAGATTGCTAGGACAAGGAATACAAGTTTCCATCTGTTTATTTGTTTTGTACTTATCTTTTGTTACTAAGAGAACGATCATCTACGAAAACGTTGATCACTTTTGGACTTTGTCACATAAAACTTGGTCGTTGACGCCTTTCGTTTTTGACGTCGCCATTTACATCGTGTAATTTGACAAGGTTCTAAGTATGGTTGAGGTTTTTGTAAGTCGACTGTATCTACCGTATCTTTTCTTGCCTTTAAAGGTGATCACAATATCAATAGAATTGCAGAGAGCTTTCAATTTGAGTAAAAGATGTTGTAATAGTGAAGCTTCTCGTGAAAGACTTCGTTTCCACTTGCTTTTGTACCTATTTCTACTGCCTAGCACTATTGTTGTGTTAGGTTAAAAGGGGTTCCCTCCTCTTCAGCAAGAGCAACCCTTGACGAGAATTGTTTTGAGTGTTCAACCGGCAAATGATTATTTTGTAGAGGCGACCGTGTTGGTGATTATTCTGGTAAACTGTGAAGTACACATCAAGAGGCTGGTTAAATCAAATCTTTTTACTGTGGGCATAGGTTATACTGACACTGTTAGATAAATTACAGTTCCATTATAACCTGCCTAATAGTTATGCGGTATAAAAAAATCTTAGGTATCACATAAGTAAGCAAACCTTACAAAATAACAATTAGGGTTATGGTGACAGATTGTAGTAAGTACTAATTATTAATTGGTAATTAGATTATTACCATTCTGAGCGTTTACACATAGACAGAGAACGCCTTTTCTGAAGCTATTTATTAAGCCTTTCGATATTGTCTGGGTCTAGAAAAACCAATACCCATCATGACCATTTTATTGGGCCCGCGTGGTAGATTACAGCCCACTCGAAGAGAGGAGGCCTGAGTCCCAGCAGTGGGAACATTAAAGACTGATTATGCTATTGGTCAAAAGTTCAATAAACGGGTAGAAAAAATTATCCAAATCCTCTTAAATTTCGTTAATCATGCAAAACAGCTTCCATAAATTACTCTTTGACATTCTACCAGGCCTGGCTGTAGACGATAAGCAGCAGATGCACTTTATTTACTTCTTTTACTGCCGTTCGGCCACTGCAGGTCACACACATTAACCGATTGGACGAGCACCAGACATTAAAGAGGTAAAAACAAGAAGAGACATAAAGACGTAGAAAACTCAGTAGGTTGCACACGCCAGTACATTTCACACGTAACTAAATTCGATAACAGCATGTATAAAAGATTGGATCGTGTGATGTGAATGAATATGTGGCTCTCCCGGGACGCTCGTCGTATCCATGTTTTATAACGCTATCTCTGCTCAGATTATTTCAAAATGGTTCCCGCCGCGCCCCCTGCTACTTATATTGTTTCTTTATCCTAAGTTTACGGTACACCGGAGAAATATGCTTTATGATTTTATTTCGTGGTTTTGCAGATAATATTATTGAATAATGGATCTATGCGCTTTACTTTGTGTAAATAATTTCTCCACCACTGCTCTCAAAACGGTGAAGGAAATTTTCGTGAGGAAACCGGCATGTCTTGAACCAAAAATTCGAAGACATGTGACGTCTACCAACCCGCACTGCGCCCGCGTGGCCACTCCCTCTCACAGAGAGGAGGCCTGTGTCCCAGCAGTGGGAACAGTATTAGGCTGATTATGATGATGATGATGAATGGGTCTATGTGGGAAAATATTCGAAATAGGCGCGATTTTCTAGAAAGTTGCGAACTAACTTCATAAATTCAAAGTATTTACCTAATCTGAAAATAAAGAGAAATATAATAAAGATCAAAATAATAATAAATAAAGATCTTTCGGTAAACGCTCTTTATTTTTAAAATAGGATAGAAAACGTAAATAATAAACGTGTGGCGTGCGTGTGCCTATAAAGCCCTTCCAAGACTAGCATAGTTATTTTCATTCGGGTGTATCTTAATCTGTTTTTTACATTTTTAAGATCTTAATGCACTCTAAAATAATATTTTTATCCCATCCAATAACACCTAGTCAACACGATTTTAATAAATAAAAAATACAATAAATAATGTCTGCAAGGTAACTATGTAATAATGTAATAAGTCATCGCAGCTAGGTGACCATTTATCACATCACCGCGTAACGCAATAAAGTCACCGTTTAGTGACAAATTTATATTTTGGCGCGTCGCCAACCGTGTCAATTTACTTTATAGCTAGTTAAATGCGATAAGGAACTAAGTGCGTTTGGTTTCATATTGATAAAAATGTAGGCACGTGCAATTGTTTAGTGAAAATGTGTAAAACAAAATTATGAACGGAACGTGAAGAGACTTTTTTTTTAAACACAAAATAAAAAAGTGTAAACAATGTTTTAACAACAATAGTGTGGCTCACAACTGCGCCAAAAAGGTTAATTTCAGCATTAATGTCAGACAAAATGCTGTCTGACGCTGGTTTTATAATGAATCTTTCGTTAGCTTCTTCTGCGTCCAACTGCGGCAGGCTTTCCCTTTTTAAAGAACAACTAAAATGCCAAAGCATTTATCTTTCTTTTACTTACATATCTTTCAAGACAAAGAAATATCACGTCATTTAAGACAGTAACACTATACCGGAATATTGGTACAAGTGTACAATGAAAGAAACAGACGTGTCGAATTACGAAGTAAACCAAATGAAAGCGCGTGTGTTCTGAGAAAAATAGGCCCGTTTTATAAGGATTTAGGCGCGAAAAACAAGAGGATAAAAATGTGTGAATAAAAAAAAGCATCCAAATGTGAGTTGGACTCGTACACGAAGGGATCCGTACCATCGTACTATATTATACACAACAATAAAAAATTAAAAAACTTTATAATAAAAAAACACGTTTATTTTATTTTCTATTGTTATAGCAGCCATTAGTAGTACACACTCTGAAAATTTAAAGTGTCTACCCATATGGATCAAAAGATACAGCTCTTTGACAGACGGGCGGACGGACGGATGGACAGACGGAGAGCGGAGCCTTAGAAATAGGCTTCCGGTGGCACTCTTTGGGTATGGAACCCTAAAAACAAGCGGATAAAACATAAAACGTGTGAATAAACAAGAAACGTGATAAATCCTAGGCTGCGGTAATCCCACGCAAAACATCTTGTTTTGTATTCACGAATCACTTAATGATTAAACTTAGGGAATGAACTGCTTCTGCCAAGACTTACGAAACCTTGCCTTTATTTTGTCAAGTCCGTTGTATCTGAAAGGCCTTTTTTTTCTCTTATCAAACGCTGATTGCTGCATTTTTGAACCTGTAGGTATTTCCTTTTTATAGGAATAAAATTCGTCCATATTTATCTCGAGCGATGTCACTGGTATCCTTGTATGAACTAATTTACATAGGTCGTTAATTATAATTTAATCCATTGCACTCCGAAGTCGCACTCGCACTGCACTTACGAGAGCTATTGATTAAGTTATAATCTAAGTCTACGACAGGAATATTCGCCATATCTAAGTTGTTCGACAGAAAACTGATGATAACAATCTGTTCCTTCAGCCCACGCACCTTTTCAATAATGCTGTGAATTTGGTGAGCTTTTACCGATATTATTATTACCGAGACTCACCATTAATTAGTGTCATCAATATTACAAACAGAATGAACAGAAACAACTTTTAATCCGTGAACTCTTTTGAGTGATGAGAGGATTCAGACTTCAGAGCGATTACCCAACTAGGGGCGGTGGTGCAGACTAGTTCTGGAGTGAAGACCGCGTATCGGCAAGCGAAGTGTGGGACGCTCTCCCAGCTGGATGGACCGGCGACCTTAAAAAGCTGGCTGGGACAGACTGGATGCGGAAAGCGGAGGACAGGGTGTTGTGAGAGGCCTGCGTCCAGCATTGACCTGCGATTGGCTGAGTTGATTGATTGATTGATGACGTATCCTTTATGACGTATGACGTATCCTTTATCGAATCGTGTTTTCTTTATACGTCACATCCATCATCATTACTATTATATTAGCCCATAATCGCTCTCATCGAAGCTGATTTATCAGTCTCGTCTTTTTCCTAATTTTATTAAAGGTGGTATAGAAATTGTTGGTCGGAAAAGGCTTTTTTGTTTCCAGATACGGCTGAAGATTCACGAAGAGACTGTTAAGAAACATGTCAGTTTTAGTTCAGAATTCATGCTTCAGCAATCTAACATTACAAAGAGGTTGACATTTTTTGTTACTAATGACTAATCCGATTACAAAAATGTTTTCCAGTGTCATAGGATATGTTCTATGGTACAGTTGACGAAGTCGCGGGCAGAAGGTAGTTTAAAATAAAACAAAGAGAATACTCAAAGCATATGTGACGTCCACCAAACAAACATATTTTTTATCCCTCTAACTTTGTTCGAGCACTAGAAAAGTTGCGTTTGTGACTCGAATAAATTACGTGAAAAGGAATTGTTTGTTTCTGCGTATCGTTTGTGGCGAGCCTGCGTTATAACCAGAGTAGGTTACAGTGGCGAAGGGTGCCGTAATAGAAAAGGTAAGCCGGAGCCAAAACAAAAGGAAAAAAAAAAAAAAAAAAAAAAAAAAAAAAAAACCAGGTGCTGCAGCCGTGCGTGAAGTCCAGTTACTTACAATTTGTGGCTAGCTTTCTGGCTCTTCAGTCTTGTACAGGCAGATGTTACTATTTACTATATGATAAGATGATACTATTTACGTGTCCAAAAAACGTTTTCATTTCCTGAATATTTTCAAGGGAACGGCTCAGTACTAAATTTAATATATGAGCGTAACATGGGACAAACATTGCCATATGGACATGCATCACGAATTTTCGCTTGTACTCCACCGTGGCTCGCCAGACATAACTGCCGCGCCGTCGTAAGATTGACCAACTAACTTATTTCTACAACGATACTGGTCAAGTATTTCTAACAACTGTTTGGATAAAACTTCAGCAGTTCGACTTTCGCTAACATCGTAAAAACCCAGGAATCGTTCTTCAATTCCAGTTTCTGATAAATATCGAAAAATTACAGTTAATTGCTCCCTATGACTGACATCTGGAGTTTCGTCAATCATTACAGACAGAAATTGAGCTTTATCTATCTCTAATCTAATGTGGTCTCGTAAAACGGATGCAATACAATGTATTAAATCATTTTGAATATCACTAGAGAGACCAGAAAACACGGGGTTCTGAACTGAAGATCATAGTTCTAAATGCGAGTTCATTACGGATCATATTTCCTCAGATATAACAAAGTTTTGATATAGTTACCGCGGTTATTGGAATTCAGACCTTCATCGTGGCCGCGAAAAGCTACTTCTTGTGTATCTAACAAAATAATGGTGTGAATAAACCGTTTCTTAAATTCCTATTTCGATTTACTTTTCTAATAGGAGCTTCATACGAATTAGCGAAAAATAATCAAGTTGTTCTGTGATTCGTTTAACGACATCTGCCGGCGAGTAGAAATACTATTTTGAGATTTGTGAAGCTAGTTTGGCGTTTCAACACAAGATGACAGCACATCTGATTTTACTCTAAGAGTGAAATCAAATGTAATTATAATACAAAAAGTATTTTTAATTATGGAATTTGTTTCATAATGTAGGTATTAATAAAGAATTCAGTATTAATTATGTGTTTCTTATTTTCAAACCTTGAAAAGCATGTTTCCTCACAAAGTAAATAATTCGTCAAGCAACAATCAAAACTATTTGCCGCCATCCTAATCCTACTGATAGTACTAATCATTTTTCAAATCTACTCTAATGATGTAAGTTCAACTTATTAAACTTTCTACTTACCTCAAATACCTAAATATAACGTAGTTCAATCAACGTACGTTTCTTTCACTAAACTCATAACACAAACACTATCTTAATCACTTTTCTATACCTGAAAACAAATATTACTCGTACTAGTAATGATAAACTAATGAATACAATGAATACAAAATGCAAATTAACTACTGTAAACAAATTATATGGTTGCGATTACGACAAAAACCAACACATTGTCAATCGAATGATGAAATAATGTTTTGATGTCCGAACACCGAGCCGAACGCATTACGATACTCAACGACAACAACCGAATATCAAATGCGAGAACGAGTGAGTAATAGCAATACATAGTTCTTTCTCGTTCACACGAGCGCGTTTTCGCCTACTGTCCCTATAGTAACTCGTTGCAAACCGGCTTACTCGGCTGCTAAGAAAGGGCGGTGTCACGTGACCGAGTGACGTCAAGACGGACTATATTTTCTATAGAAATTAAATTCACGATAACCCGTACGCGCCTACGAGTTATTTTAGAGCGAAATGTTTTGTTGTTGGGATATAAAGACAAAAATTTTTATGTAGGCGTTTTGTAATGTTTTAATTGTATTCAAATACTTATAGTGTGATTATTCAATGACGATAGAGTGGTTGTGTTCCGAATTACCGAAGGGAAGCCGATAGGAATCGGCTTGTACGGAGTCTACGCCCCTGGTAGGTTATCAGAGTACCAAACAGTGTTTGTAAACCGACCATCCGATAAACTATTGAACTGGATTTAAAATATTGTGCTTTTTATCGCATTTACAATAGGTAGGAACACGTATTTTCCCCGAGGGTCAGAAGTGAATTCTTGGAAATTTTAAATACTGATATCGGTAGGTAGGTATTGAGTAACTTTTTATAGAACCCATACACCATAAGGTATAGGATACTTTAGAGAATTTGCCATGTAAAATGTAGAGAACTAGCGTCTACCGCGAAATCGTCCGCGTGAACTTCTTGTAGGTATTAACATAAAACATGTATTATAGCTTTCTATTAGTGAGAATTTTCATAATAAGATCAGGAGTTCCAGAGTTTACATATCTGGGTATGTAAACTCTGGAACTTCTGATCTTATTATGAAAATTCTCCTCCGCGCGTGCCTCAGAAAGCACGCTAAGCTCAACAGCGTAGCGTGCTTTCTGAGGCTTTCTTTGACAGTCGTTACTGGTTTTCAGAAGCCCGAAAGTCTGACAACTAGTCTTATCAAGGGGTATCATATTACCCAGTTACTGGGTTGTGGAGGTCAGATAGGCAGTCGCTCCATGTAAAATACTGGTATTCAGATGCATCTGGTTAGACTGGAAGCCGACCCCAACATAGTTGGGAAAAGGCTAGGCAGAGTGATTGCCTTTGGATGGGCCAGCAATCATTTTCAGGATACTGTTACGAGTGTTACGCAAAGGTTGTAGTAAGGAAGCTGCTTTCTTACGCATATTAGTTTAGACTTTAGACTAATTAATATACCCAGTGACCCTTTATTGGAGACCAAAAAAAACCAAGTCAAATCGGACCAAAAATATTATATTATATTAAAAGAAATATGGCTAGAAATATGGCTATATCAAGAAGAGTAAATATTAATATTGAATAGCCCTATTCCCTTTAAAAACAACAAATGAAAAAAAAAACTCAAGCAGATTGTTGAAACGTTAGCGAAATTGTAATAGGGTTGCGTAAGCATTTTGTTCCTCACAGATTAAATAGCGATTACCATACGATGAGACCCCACGTACGTTTTAATTAGTGATGTATATGTTTTATTCATAACTGATTTTATAGCAAAATTCGTTTCCCAGCAATTATTTTTGTGCATCTTTATGCTTATCTTATTAAGGGCGGTTCTTGTCCCAAAAATGAACCATCATACTTA
Organism: Conistra vaccinii; assembly: GCA_948150665.1. Taxonomy (NCBI): domain Eukaryota; kingdom Metazoa; phylum Arthropoda; class Insecta; order Lepidoptera; family Noctuidae; genus Conistra; species Conistra vaccinii. The sequence goes on from OX411324.1 coordinate 6,450,730, forward strand.
CAATTTGTTACTAGGTAATTTCATATAATTTCTAGAAAATTATAGCCTCGTTGGTCTAGTGGTCGCAAGCGCTACTGCTGACCATGAGGTCCTGGGTTCCATTCCCGGGTCGGGCAGTGTTAGGTATTGGAGTTTTCTATCTGGAATTTTGCAGTAGTAGCTCGGAGTCTAGATTTGTGCCCGGTTGATGGCAATAGGCTCGCCCCCTATTACATGGGACTTAAACATAACTGGCGAAATGTGGGTGTACTACAGGTACACTCTGCCCATCTTTGTTTCCTTGGGGAAACAAGGCGTGATGTTATGTATGTATGTATTTTTGTGCAATGTTACTTAGTTTGATGTACAGAATGCGTTGATGACAGCTATGTGGTGGGTCTTGTTACATCCTGTAATTATTCGAGTGCCTATTAAAATGGGCAAAATTTCAGTTGAAAGTTGAGGTAAAGTGTAAGTTATCTATATAGAGAAGTGATAGCCTAGTAGTGTGATCGTCAGACATAGGTCTCAAGTTCGAACCCAAGGCACGCACCTCTGACTTGTGCGTATTTTATATTTATCACTTGCTTCAAAAACAGTGAAGGATAACATCGTGAGGAAACCTGTACCCTAATTACGTAATACACGATCAATCACAATTTTAATTGTTTTGAACCAGATTGCTAATCCATTGCTTCATAAGTTCGAAAAGAAAATCTGCTCAACAAGTAAATAACGTAATGAATATTGTTGAACTGTCAAAATGAAACAGATTAGATAGCTGCTTGGCCGAGAGATTTTTCTCGACGGCATATGAAGCCAAGTCTCATGGGCGGCTTTAAAATTCTGACACCAGATCAGTCAGACACTAACCTCACGAAAAGAAGAAGTAATCTATAAAATATAAATGAAATGATGTTCGTTGGTAAGAGCATCACTTGAGAACGGCTGGAACGACTTGAGTATTTTTTGTTTTAAAATGTTCGTAATACTAGTGTAGTTCGAATTCTTAGGGAAAGAAAAATTAGAAGTTTCCCGGAAAATCTTCAAAAGCGGGAAAAACTTAACGTCCTTTTTGTATGAATTATTGAAATTTGAACAGGACAATGTATGTTGGGTCAGGTGGGTCAGGTAGTTCTTCATAAATAATAATTATGTAGTGGTGTATAATAGGTAATGCCGAACGACGAAAGATTTTTACAGAAAAATATTATGGTCCTTAGAGACATAGGATATTTTCTGAAAGTGGAGTATTGTGGAATAGAACTTTCCCTATGGAAATCTTTTCTAGGTTTTAGAAAATACAGTCTCTACTCTGGTATTGATGAAACAACTGAAGGGGAATAAACGTCGACTGACTAAAACACTAGGTCATCGTGGCAACATATAACGACAACAACAAAATTAGGAGACGATTACTACATAGTATCGCAACACGGTGACACTGCATTGGATAAAAGGACACAGCGGATCCCTAGCCTAGGTAACGACGCAGTTGACGAACTTGCTTGACGAGGATCCAGCACGGCAGTCTGTGGACCCGACCCTATCGTACCCATCCCCTTCAACCAAATACGCAGGTGGCTACAGGAGATCACTCACACGCAAGCGGAGAACTGGTGGACCTCGACACCGCGCTGCAGGCAGTCCAAGGAAGCTATGCCATCTTTGGATAGCAGGCTAACCAGGCGCTTATTACGTCTGGACAGGATCTACCTGCGCCTTATGACGGGGACCATCACGGGACACTGCTCGCTTAACAAACCATTCCACACAATAGGCATAACGGATAGTCCTCTGTGCAGGGTATTCCTGGAGGCTGAGGAAACCGTCACACGTGAAAGAAAAAAAAGAAAGAAAGAAAATATATTTTCAACACACTTGCTCGTAAAGTGGCTCTTATTGAACCTATTTTAGGTTCATAATGTAGTGTATTAAACCCACGTGCTTTTTACTTTACATAATCGCAATAGTGCGGTAATATGTGCCATAGATAACTATACAGGGTGGCAGGGACATTGACGCGAAGCCTGTTACCATGGATTCAGTACATGATTCTGAACCCCCCCCTGCGTTGAAATTTTTCGTGCTGTGTGCCGTTTTGTCTGTGCTCTGTGCAGACAAAAAGGCACACAGCACAACATAATTATAACACAAGTAAAAAAAAAGAGATAGTAAAAAGCACGTAAAAAGGAAACAAATAAAATAATAATTTAACAGGAATGTGTGCCTCGCGGCTGCGCCAAACGTGCTCTTTGAATGCACAGGCGTCACCCAAATTAGAACAGAAACCCTCGGGTCACCCAGATCTTTCACAGATGTTCTGAACAGATCAGGAGATTTAATTAACATCTGGAGGGAGGTGGGCTGGTTGGAATAACCACCAACGGCCGCTTTGGCCCACGCGCAATGGTCCACCTGAGGGGCTGAAACCAAAACCTATAACATAGAACAGAACAGGCCTTATGTTTCGCCTATAGCCTATCCAACAGGGATAATTAACACATAGGTAGGTACATAAACTCACGCCTTCTTCTCACGGGGAAAGGCAGAAACTACAGAGCGCCACCTGCTACGATCCTTACATACTCCTTTTGCCTCGAGTCATACACGCACGCTATATTGTCAGTACTACGCACCTGACCTTTCTGATGAACATCACCAATAAGCACGAGGATGAAAATGAACTTGAATAAATATTATTTACTGTATATAGATTAGGGATGCATCGATACGCCTTTTTGCCGATACGATACCGATACCGATATTCTTATAAAAATATCGGCGATACCGATACCGATACCGGTACACTTATTGAATTCAAAAATGAAGGTAAAATAATTATCAGGACAAACTAAATAAAACCGTTTTAAACTACAGACAGGTTGAGATTAGACGCACGACAACAGTCAACCTAACGAAATGGGATAGTTAAGCGAGTGCGAGGCCAAAGTGGGCGGGCGAAACAAGACACTGAATAAACCGCTGGGTTTTCCCGAGCATAGTTAGTTCGTCCCTCGTTTGCAACGAAATAGACGAAAAAACACGCGCGTTTACATTACATTTTTAAAGCGCGAAATTTAAAAACCTATCGTTGAATCGGCCATAACAATATCGCCGATGCCGATATATCGGCAAACATCGAGTATCGCCGATATATCGGTATCGGTATCGGATGCATCCCTAATATAGATAGATTTGTAGGTAATGTATCACATTACACACCTATCTTTACACAGTAAATAGACACACGTGTCTACGAGTGGTTTCGTTCCCAGTAATTGAAGCTCCGAGCGATTCCGACTCTGGACGTCCATTAATGAATTTCCCAATAAATACTGAAGCTTTTCTCTTAAAAACAATTAAGAACGACACACGGATCATTGGTTCTATAAAATAAAAGATGTTTTTATAACCAAAATTCACGTTGAAATAACATTCAGGAGAAAAGTTAGACCTAAGTCTAATTAAAAGTCAGGTATGAAATACTAGTCAGACCCTTTTCAATATAAACCCAACGTTCGCCTCCGGACGACCACCACAAACAAAATATATCCTTTTCAAGCCGTCCTAAAGGTACACTGAAAATCAAATATTTACGTTCAACTTCATTATTAATACCTACTCATCAAATTAGAAATCTGTATGAAGTAAACTGCCCGCTTCAGGAACTCAGGACCTCAATTTCAATGAACATAAACATTCATAAACATTAGAGGTGGTAATTTTATTTTTTTATTATAAAATATCCTTTTAAAGGTATCAGAGGCTAAAGTGAAATTAATAAGGTAGTCGGAAAAGGTACGGATGCCCCAGAAAGTTAATTAAGAACCTTTTTCAACGTTGTTTTTATAAAACTTTAGATTTTTATGACAGAGTGTGAAGTTCTTTAGAAATGTCTATTTGATTTTGGTACTTGTGCAAAAGACGAGGATCTTATATTATTTTTACATTATTATAATTATGAGTTTTACGAAATAACGTTTTTAAATTGAACATTTTTATTCATTTCAGATGTTTCTTTTATGAAGAAAAATTATGAAAAGGACAGAAAAAATACGAAGTAAGTGAGTAGGTAAATATAATTATTTTTATAAGAACAAATGAACTGGCGAGAGCGACAAAAAATAAGATATTATTTTTTCATATCTCATGCTCGGAAAGTAGTGTTTGTTTGATCCGAGTAGCGGGTGGGAGACGCTGCTTCCCGCTCTAGGGCGGGAAAGATTCATAGTAATTGCTTCCCGCCCTAGGGCGGGAATGAATTTTAAAAATAGAACTTTTGGTTAGGTAGTCGGCTACGAACACAGATATACATCTAACTAGATATCGCAAGTCCCTCCATCTAGTAAACCAAGCGTGCCACTTTTTCCCACACAATTTAAAAACAAAACTTACCAATGAAAGAAAACATTTCCAATGCCGCGGCCAATTTTTCTATACAGTTTTTACAGCTCAATATGGCTTAAAAAGACATTTTTCTAGATTTCCGGTGCCGATAATGCTAAATGAAAATCTCAGATTACGATCATTGATCGTAATTTTACTCCGTTTTTTGACACGCGAAGTACATACTTACAATTGCTTACTTAATATCTGTGGGTACAAAACTTTTTAAGAAAAATATCGAATAGAATAAAAATAAAAGCTGCGGCAGTGTTTCCACTTACGTTTTTGGTTTTCCCCAGTTTCTTAATGAATTATCCCTAAAATCCCCTAAAAAATATAAAAATTCCTTGGTTTAGGGAATTTTTCATTTTTATGTCATTAAATACCTATAAAACATTCATTATTAATTGAGACAGACGAAACAAACCAACTGTAGGTTTAATGCGACTTATTTCTCATGTCGTCTTTAGCCACGGAAATAGTACTATTAACAATAACATGGTAAACTAAAATTAGACGAATAACAATCATTACAAGTTTCAGGAAATCCCCTTTAATCAATCGGTGGTGCCATAGAGTAAAGTAGTACATTGGGTTCTGCCTACTAATTAAACAATAGGGCTACCAACTCAAGTTCAATTTTTCCCTAAATCCCTGCCAAAATAAAATATCAGTAAACCATGCTTATTATTAGCCGTTTTCCCTAAAAAAAGGGAGAAATCCCTAAAAGTGGAAGCACTGGGCTCCGGTCTTGTGAGTATATTATTTAATAAACAGCCAGAGTGAATAAAAAAAAAAAAACTTTATTCGCGGGACGGCCCGCAGCAGTGATGCGGTGCGTTCCATATTTAAACATTTTTACAAATTGTTTTAACTTGTTAGTTCATTTTAAATAGGTACTACTCATGTTATTCATTATGAATAAATATTTTAAACACTATTTTTTACTTTCCTTATATTCGAAATGAAAAGTAGAGTGTTTAACACGGGTGAAAGACATCAATTCCTACTCGGACTATAGCCGCCCTCGCTGCGCTCGGGCGTCTAAATACCTCGTATGGGAATTGATTTCTTTCCACCCTTGTATAACAATCTACTATTAAACATATTATATTTTTTAAGGGTTTTTCCCTTATTTTGAACTTTTAACCTTTCTGATAAGGACCACGTTACATAACATAATCAGTCTTTTAATGTTCCCACTGCTGGCACACAGGCTTCCTCTCTGTGAGAGGGAGTGGGCCGTAATCCACCACGCGGGCCCAGTGCGGGTTGGACATGCCTGTTTCCTCACGATGTTTTCCTTCACCGTTTTGAGAGCAGTGGTGAGGAAATAATTTGCAAAAAGTAAAGCGCCTGTCTGGGTTTGAACCTACGACCTACAACTCGTAAGTCGCGGCCGTTACCACTGGGCCACCACTACTCTTCACCACGTAATAGTTCATAATTTTAACCAAAGCGAGTTTCAGATTAACCTCACCTTGTACCTTTTAAATGTGATCTTATTCTGTCCATCAGGGGCCAGGGATTTAGGTTAAAGTTATGATTTACTCATTTTAATAGAACATTTTTTTGTACACGATAAAGAAGACCGACGCCAATTCTATGTAACAAGGTTTCATCCGTATATAATACCTTAGATAACATTAAACTTAATCCAAGTCTTCCAAGAAGACAGAGTTACCCAAGCACCTGCGTCTTCGTTAATAGAATACAGAAGAGAAGGATAGTTATAATGTAATTAACAACGATATTGTATTTACTTGTAGTACCGTGTACCGCTAATGAATACCCGCAACTATTGTCTAGGAGTAAGTAGTAGCGAAGTAATTAATCACGGAAAGCTAATTAATTTCGAATATGTTGTGCGTGTCATGAACTACATAAGGGTGTAAACTGACTGTGGACGAACATCGTCGACCGTTGGGGAGTATCTAGGTTCCTATATTTTTATTTTAATACTAGCTGCACACCCGGCTTCGCACGGGTAGCACTATCTACATCAGTGTTCCGCAAAGTGTGGTCATTAGTTGGTGTGCCTCGAAAAAATAACGTTATCTTATAAACTTATTTTAAAAACCAAAAAAAGGGAAACCCTCAGGACGATCGACGAAGAGATGAGAGCAGCCCTGTCAACGATTGCTCCAAATTTAGATCGTCTATGCTCAATGAAACAGGCTCATGTTTCGCATTAATTTCATTTAATTTCTTTTCTGCAAAGTTGAGGTTTATTAATTAATAATAAATATTGTGACTCTGATTATAAATTAATGTTGAGTAATATTTCCCTACCCACCCTACATACCCTACATACCTTACCTGACCTACCTACACTACCTACCTACATACTTCCTACCTACACTACCTTCCTACATACTTCCTACCTACACTACCTACCTACTTACTTACATACATACCTACCTACCTACTCTACCTACCTATTATGATTAGGGGTATGAAAAAAAGTTTACGTCTTATTCTCAGACCTACTAAATATACACACAATTTTTTTATAAGAATCGGTCAAGCCGTTTCGGAGGAGATTTGTTACAAATACTGTGACATGAGAATTTTACATATTTGAAGATGTTAGTTTTAAATTGCTCAAATGTTGTTCCTTACCTAATGTGCCAAATAAATATGTTTCTTTCTTTTCTTTGGCATGGCAGCCGGATAACGGTCGATCGATGTTGATCAGTGGTGTGGAATTCACTACTAACGATCGTCCATATCGATCAATGCACGGTCGTTAATCGATCGTCCATCGAACGATATGGAATACCAAATATGGGCGAGGCGATCAATAGCTTCTGTCCACGTCGTAATCCACCACGCGGACCCAGTGTGGGTTGGAGAGCAATGGTGGCAACGACCGTGACTTCCGAGTTGTAGCTCGTAGGTTCGAACCCTGACTCTCAAAACGGTGAAGGAAAACATCGTGAGAAAACCGGCATGTCCTAGAACCAAAAATTCGAAGACATGACATGTGACATCCATTATTGAATATAAAATAAATCCGTCTCAGTGGAAACTCATAATTCATGCTTGACTTAAATCCTTGGCTAAAAATAGGCATCTTTTCTCGTCTTAAAAAGGGATTAGCCCTCAGTGTCTGAAAGCCTAATCAAAAATCCCTGATCTGTAAATAAGCTGTCCTATTTCTTAAGATTTGATTGTGATTGGAAAACCTAAATGGTGAACACCTTCCAGATTTAGCCACAGAATAAAACAAAAGTTCTACAATCCTAGGTTCCGTGGTAGATAGACAAAAGTACTACAATGAGAAACAATTGCGAACCCCCATTGGAAGCGTGCTGGGCCCATAACCTATTAAAAGACATGAACTACTAAACTTTATTTAAAAAAAAAATTACACCGTAGTATAGAGGGCGTTAGGTACGTCACTACTTTTAGACGTTTTGATACACATATTGACATTAATCATTAGAATTTTCTACACAAAGATCGATGTTCGTGTTTCTCGTTTTCTCCATGATGGATGGTCGTGTTGCCCGGTAAGGGAAGACCCAAGTAATCTATAATTTCTATTGTAAAACAGACAGGTACCTATAAAAATAACAAAACTATTCAATATTCTCATTAATTGCAGCGTATATCGAAGGCACCAGCAGAGGAACAAAACGAAAGTGTGATATTTTTGCCTCCAATCCTTGAACAGCGTAAATTAATCAGAGTGCAGAGTGTATTCCGCATCGAGGAGAAGCTCTATTCACACCGAACTGAATAGTTTCCACGTTCACAATACTGAACAATGGGCCCTTTGTACGTGCAGAATTATCGACGAAGATTTGCAAAATGTATTCAGATAAGACGTTCGGTTCGCTCTGTTCTAATCTTAGTCATTCTTAGTGCTAACCGTTTGGGAATACATGAGCTAAGGATCTGAGGATAAATTCCAGGAAGAATCTGAAAAGTTGATTTGGTTAGAATAGATATACCTAAGGCCTCCAGCGATAATAAACTCTGATAAGAAACGATAATACGATCTGATAAGGAAGAAACCAAATCGGTAGATAGCCATTGTGTATTATGTGCACGGAACATACATTACGTGTAATCGTAAAGGTTAACATGGGATGAACCTGTATGTAGATAGATTATGCCGCTACCGTTTTATTATAATTATTTATATTAATATTATCCATGGCCTTATTTCAACAACAAGAGTTCACGTCATTTTATTGTGAGGATAACCCTGATGCCTCCTCGATAACCTTTGTGTTTCAACATATAATCATGATAATAGAACAATGTTTAAAACAAAAACCAGTTGAATTCTTAGGATTCAAAAAGTCAAAGTTGGCCAAGTCATATTAAGGAGAAGTTAATTAAATAAATTACTTGTTTCAAGTTCCTAAAAACAAACCAAGCCGTTGTTTCAACACTTATTGAAGCAGCCAAAATTAAAGCTCTTGAAATATTTTCATCAAAATTGGAGTGTTTCTACCCGCAAAGAGTTAAACCATAACATCGTAAAGCCCTTTGAAAACAGTCCACTTTTATTTGAGCTCCCTTTCCCTTCTCATACATCCTTTGTTTCAAACTCAAGGGGGTATCCGGAATGGTTGATGGGGTTCTTCAATGCCTGGTTGTTAATAGTTCAGTGGCTGTTATCGCAGTGATTGAGCAAGCCAAGGCCACGACAGTTCGTGCTCCGAATGTAATACAAAATGCGTCTTACAGTAAACAGTGGTATTAAAACAAATCGAGATTATATTAGTCATTGTTTAGTGATGATTGTGACTTATGTGCGTTGTTATGCATTTGTATGCGTGTGTTGTTTATAATTTAACTAGCTGTGTTCTGCGACTCCGCTTGCTTTATTGGACTTTTAGGAATACAAGTTGCCTTAGCCTTAAATCAAAGTTAAACCATTTATCTCTCAAGTGGGCTATTAAATGACATTTTGAACGTCAAAATTTACAAAAGCCTAGTTATCAAATTAACTACCTACCTCAATTCTATGAAAGGGGTTTGAAGATTTTTGTATGGAGGGTGGCCCTAACGTGAGGCCGCCATTTTGATTTTTTTTCTGAATCGCGGTGATAATCGAAAGTTTTATATTTAGATAGAAGACACTTATACAAACAAAAAATGACAGATAACATAATATCCTAAAGCGTCAGGTTTCGGAGTTATTCACCGAAATATAAGTTGAAAACTGAACCCTGAAACAAGGATTTTTTTGTTTTTTTTCCTTTCAGGTAAGTATATATTGAACTATGAAAACATAATTGCATCATGATTAAGTAATATTTTAGTTAAGAACGAAAGAAATATAAATATATGTATACCCCCCGCCAAATGAGGACGTGTGTTATATGGTTTATGTATGATATGGTGCATGGCATGGGCGCGACACCAAGAAAATCCTATTCAGCCTCCCGCTGCCTTCTTGGATGATATTATTTATACCGAATATGATTAAAAAATCTTATGTTTTATCCACTAGGTGTATTCAATTAATTCATGTGTAAATAACTAAATCAACATGAAGGAACTACAACATAAATAAATAAATTCGTTATAAAAATAGTTATTTTTATCTTTGAATATCTCAGAAACGTGACACTTTATAATGTTATGTTATTTCAAGTTTTACGTTTGTATAAGTGTCCCCTATCCAAATATATGTCATTTATTGTGCACCTTAATTTTGAAAAAAAATCAAAATGGTGGCTGATTTTAGGGCCAAAATCTTCAAACCCCAATTTGTTACTTATTTTCTGTTACGTACCTAGTTTGTTGGTAAAAACGTAGAAAGCCGATAGTAGTGTCAATCAGGAATGACACTACTGACGCTCTGACGTAAGTTCACTTGACGTTCGTTTTCACAATGAGATTTTTACAAAATACTTTGGCTGTTGTAAAACAGCATGTGTCTTAATTTGCTGTTGTCATTTTCAACCAAACACAAATGTTAACGTAAGATAAGACAGCAGATTTACTGAGAGACTCGATCAGCTATTAAGAAACAGATGATCATGTCTAACCTAGGTTAAAAAACCCACGTAGTGTGTCGTAGTGACATCGTATTGTGTCGTGTCGTGACGCCTTCGGACGCAGTGTAAGCCAATCAAAACTCATGATTAGACGTAGTCCTGAACAGAATCGTTTGATTGATATATCCCGCGTCACCCCACAACACGACACATGGCAGCTATGCGTTGGTGGCTTTACCTACCCAGATAGTCGACACCATAGAACTATAAATAAATTCTTCTTTCTTATATATCTATGGTCGACTAAGACATATATATTTTTGAAGTCGATTCAGCATCCTATATTTTCGCGGTTGGTGTTCCATCGATGTCAAATATTTCTGCTGCCCCTTGTAATGTGCCTTCCACAAATGATCGCATATATTTGCCGTCATCTTGACAACAGATATTAATGGATGAATTATGTAATCAGATATTATTGCCGCGCTCTGTCCATAGTCATATATTTTTTCTGATGACTGTCCCTACGCACACTAGTCCAGTCTGTCAACTCTACCAATCTACAAATAATTTATTATTACTCACAATAATGCATAGCATATCATGTCATGCATGTAATATCGTATGGAGCTTGGTCCACAGCGTTTAACTGCGCGACCCGGAAGACAAACGGCCGACGAAGCTCAAAAGTCCGGTATGGCCAGTATTCTAAAGTGATTGCACTAGCTATCTCTACCGTTTGATATATGAACACTGAGTAAAATTTCTGTGCAGTTGAAAGGAGCACTTTGATATTATGGAGACGACGATACTACTGTAGAGAAAGACTTTATTGTTTAGCAAATTGACTACAAATGTAACCTGTCCAGATATTCAAATCACAACTGGTCATTCTTTGGCAGTTGAATGAAATGGCTATGACGTATATGTGTAGAATGAAATGGCTAAACGTATGTGTTGAATGAAATGGCTATAACGTATATGTGTTGAATGAAATGGCTATAACGTATATGTGTTGAATGAAATGGTTATAACGTATATGTGTTGAATGAAATGGCTATAACGTATAGGTATGTGTTGAATGAAATGGGTATAACGTATATGGCGTAGTGCGTCAATATGCTAACAATTAATTTCCCTGACTGTACTTAGAGGTATAAAAATCAAGATTGAGTGAATTCTGTAAATAACTTCTTAATAACACACTACGTATTTATAGCTAAACCGGGCTTTTCAGAGCAATGAAATGTTAAAACATTTAGGTGATAAAAATTGATAACAACATTTTTCCACAACACTGTTATCAATGGCATAGATTAATTCAAAAATATCCTAAACAGATAGAACTACCTTGCTTAAATTATCGCTTTATCTATCTCCAAAGCGACCCACGTTTACGTAAACGTCGGTTTTACTCGGAAACACGTTTACGTTTACAATTTGGTTTTCGGTGTGAACAAATGTATCGTGTGTTCATTAAGTGCTCCTCCTACTAATGCTTTGCTCGCGGTTAGAACATAGAGTTTATACTGAGTATTTACTATTTTGTGCTATGTTAAAATAATTCAAATATACTTCGGTATCCTGCAAGATTACTACAAGGGTTTAGAGTTTTAGAGGCTAACAACCGTTTTTTTTAAATTGTGAATTACAAATTGAGAATTAGACTTTAGCATTACCTAAAAAGTAAAAGCTAGTGAAATTCAAAATTTCTTTGCAAAAAATTAAGATATTTAGAATTTTACTTCAATTGTTCCCATTGAAGAAATCACCTTAAATTATGCGGGGTGCGTTGACAGGAAACCTCCCCGTGTGCCTGTGGACTGGAGTTCCCTTACGGATCCGTCCGGGGGGAAGATCAGTCTACGGGTCGGTGCACCCTGGGATGCGGACAATGACTCGCCATTAGGTACTTTGTGCCTAATGGGGTCTCGTTGTCCGTATGCTAATATCCTGTCACAGGAACGCTCTAACATGTACTCGGAGAGAGTACACGTTAAGCAGCGTTCGGGTAGGAACGGGCTCGGCGTGCACTAACCCTGCCGTCGGGCAGGCAGAAGGAAGCCTTTTCTTCTGCCACCGTTGGTCTCGTAGCCCCGAAGAGTGTGTAGGTCATGTCTCTGGCATTTGACGGGGGTCGAGGGTCTTGGCTTAATTGCCCGGGCCGCGAGGAAGAAAACCTCTATAAAAAATCACCCCAAACCTCCAAGCGGCGGCGCACCGTGAGGGAGGTTGATAGCTTGACTAATGGGTAGCTTAATTAGTCGCTAGTGCGAACCACTAGTTTATTGGTTGGATGGTTGGAAATTTTTTGTACTCGTGGGATGAAATATGGTTAAAGATAAAAACAAACATAAAAGTCGAAGAGTGGTGGAGAGTGATACGGGGTCGGATTCCGACCCCGGATCGGGCGCGGAGAGCTCTTCTCAGAGCTCGGAGCGCGTGGTGAAGGGGACTGCCGAGAGGAGGAGGGAACTCTTCCTGAAGCGGTCGAAAGCGGACGGCCAGGGGTCGTCCGCTGATGAAAGGCGGAAAATCCACTCCAGCCGGCGGGGTGGAGTCCGAAAAAAGGGCGTGGGTAGGGGGCGCACCAGGGAGGCCGGTGAGCCGAGTCGGTCCAGCTCAGGCGAGCTGGCGAGGCTCACCATCATGGAGGAGTGCCACCCTGAGGGGACCAGCACAGGTGGTGAGCCGGACGCCGTAGGGGGAAAATTTGAGGAGGTAGTAGAGGCCGTGGTCAAGAATGTGTCCTTGAAGAGGCTCCAGTCCTCGAAGGACAAGGCCATATCTGAAGCCACGGCCTCTATATTGGCGGCAGCGAAGGCTCACTTTCTCGGGCCTCCGCCGGACGAAATGTCCGAAATGCGGGCGGAGGTCGCCCGCTTGGTAGCTGCCATGGAGCTTCTCCGAAAGGAGAACGAGGAGCTCCGAGCGGACCTGGCTAGGCTCCGAGGAGCCGGCCCTCGCGAGGTGCTGCAGGGGGGACAGCAAAAGGGGCAGGAACGGCCCGTGCCTGCTGAGGACCCGGTCCTGTCCTTAGTGCGGCAAGAGTTGGGTGCCTTTCGGGCAAGATTTTCTGCCCTAGAGGCCATCGTTTTGCGCCCCCCGTTAGCGGCGAGCCAGCCGGCATCATATGCCACTACCGCAGCTGCTTCGGCCAAACCCGGGTCGTCGGGGCAGACCAAGGGCGGGGTAGCTACACGGGCGGCTACGCAGGTGGCAAGGGCACCGGCCCAGGTGGCAAAGACACCGGCCCAGGCGGCGAGGGCACCGGCCCAGGCGGCGAGGGCACCGGCCCAGGCTGCTAGGGCACCAGCTCAGGCGGCGAGGGCCCCGGCCCAACAGCCGCCCCCGCCTCTCAATTCTTCTCCGACCGACGCCGAATGGCAAATAGTCGGGGAAAAGAAAAAGGCGGGTAAGGCCACAAGGGCGGCCAAGAGAAAAGCGAGACGGCAGCGGCGCAAGGAGCGAGGCGTCGCGGCTAGGCTCCGCGCCCCGAAGTCCGCAGCTGTAGTGATTACACTACAGCCGGAGGCGGAGAAGAAGGGCGCGACCTATCAGAGCGTGCTCGCCAAGGTGGGGCAGGCGGTGGACTTGGAGGCGCTCGGGGCCAAGAATGGCCTCAGGCTTAAAGTTACCGCGACCGGGGCTCGGATGCTGGAGATCCCCGGTGCGGCCAGTGGCCCGGCCGCTGACGCTCTGGCCGAAAGGCTCAGGGCGTCCATACATGCGGACGAGGCCCGAGTGTCCAGGCCCACCATGTGCGCTGACATGCGCATCTCGGGCCTGGACGACTCGGTGACGGAGGGAGTAATCGTGGCCGCTGTCGCTAGGATGGGGGGGTGCTCTGCCGAGCAAGTCAAGGCGGGCACCATCCGTCCCGACTACAAGGGGATGCAAGCCGTTACGGTGAGCTGCCCCGTGTCGGCGGCCAAAAAGATTGCCGAGGAGGGCCAAAGGATGTTGGTGGGCTGGGTATCCGCGCAGGTCAAACTGCTGGAACCCAGACCTCTGAGGTGTTTCCGCTGCCACGTGGGTCACCACGTGGGAGTGAAGTGCACCTCGGAGGTGGACCGCAGCGGTAACTGCTACCGCTGTGGTCAGTCCGGTCACGAGGCTGGCTCGTGCACTGCCGCGCCGCACTGCGTCGTATGTGCGGCTGCTGGCAAGCCGGCCGACCACCGGATTGGGGGCAAGGCCTGCGCCAAACCCGCCAAAGCCGGAGGCAGGGGCAAGCCCTCCGCCACCGCCGCCACCGCCGTCACCGCCGCAGCCACCGCCACTACTGGCGCCGCCGCTGCCGCTTCCACAGTCGTCGTCGCCGCCGTTGTCGCCGCGGCAGGGCCCTTACAGGGGGCTCGGGAGGAGGGACAGGGAATGGACTGCCAATAATGGCCCCATTACGCCTCCTCCAGGCGAACATCAACCACTGCGCCGCAGCTCAGGACCTATTGTTCCAGAGCATGGCGCAGTGGTCGATTAACATCGCCGTGGTCGCTGAGCCGTACTTTGTCCCGCCCTGGGATGACCGGGTGGAGGACCTGAACGGCTCAGTGACCATAATTTCGTCGGCCGCCGCCGGTACTCCGTCCCTCGAGGCTGTCAAGAGAGGACGGGGTTGCGTGGCAGCACGGTTCGGGGAGATTGTCGTGGTAGGGGTATACTTCTCCCCGAACCGAACTCTCGCCGAGTTCCACAACTCCCTTGCGGAGTTGAGAGACGTCGTCGTCGGATACGGTTCCCTCCCTGTGCTCGTTCTCGGGGACTTCAATGCCAAGAATGTGGCTTGGGGTTCCCGGCTTACGGACAGACGAGGCAGGATGGTTGAGGACTGGGCGCTGGAGACAGGCCTGGTCATCCTAAACCGGGGTTCTGTCCCCACGTGTGTGCGGATGCAGGGCGAATCAGTGGTGGACATCTCGTTCGCCAGCCCTGCTCTGTCGCCACGTGTCGTCGACTGGCGCGTCATGGAGGGGGTGGAGACGTATTCCGACCACCGGTACATCCGGTTTGACGTCTCCGCCCAGACCTCGAGCGCGCCGGTCCGACAGGCCCGGAGTGGTCCGCGATGGGCGCTGAAGCAGCTGGACCGGGAGCTCCTCCTGGAAGCCTCGATCGTGCAGGCCTGGGTGTCATCACCGGACAGGCCTGCCGACATCAACAATGAGGCAGAGTGGTTCCGGGAGGCCATGTCCGCAATTTGTGACGTGGCAATGCCCCGGGTCCAGCCCGGACGTGCTAGGCGCCAGGTGTACTGGTGGTCGCCAGAGCTGACGACTCTGCGCACCGCGTGCGTTGCGGCGCGACGCCGGTACGCCAGGCACCGCAGGCTCCGTATCCGCCCTCCGGATACGGAGGCCATTCAGGCGGAGCTGTACGAGAGGTACAGAGAGGCGAAGAACGCCCTCCAAGCAGGGATCCTGCGGGCCAGGGGACTGGCTCGCGAGGAGTTTCTGGGGACTCTGGACGGGGACCCGTGGGGACGCCCATATAAGATGGTGCGGGAGAAACTCCGCCCATGGGCTCCCCCGCTGACGCAGAGTCTCCGACCCGAGCTTGTGGAGGACGTGGTGAGCGCTCTGTTCCCCTCGAGAGGGGAACATCCCGCCCCGCCTATGGCTCCGCCTGCTGCGGTGCCCGATGCGGACCACACCGCCGACGACGACGACGATGCCCCAGAGGTGACCGAGGCAGAAATGAGAGTGGCGGTACGTAGGCTGAGTGCCAAGAATACCGCCCCAGGACCCGACGGCTTACCTGGGAAAGCCTGGGTCCTGGCCATGGAGGCTCTCGGGCCTCGACTAAGGGGGCTCCTTAGCGCATGCATGGAGAGGGGCCAGTTCCCACTTCGTTGGAAGACCGGGAAACTGGTCCTCATCAAGAAGCCGGGGCGCCCTGCGGACTCTCCGTCCGCTTACCGGCCCATCGTGCTGCTCGACGAGGTGGGCAAGCTCTTTGAAAGAGTAATTGCAAACCGCCTCGTCGGGCAGCTGGTGCGGGTGGGGCCGGATTTGGCGGATGGCCAGTTTGGCTTCCGCCAAGGGCGCTCTACGGTGGACGCCATCATGCGCGTGCGGGCCCTCACGACGGGGGATGCTGTGGCCCGGGGTGGGGTCGTCTTGGCGGTGTCTCTAGACATCGCCAACGCCTTCAACACCCTGCCCTGGAGTTGCATCAGGGAGGCACTCCGGTATCACCGGATGCCGACCTACCTCTGTCGTTTGGTCGAGGCCTATCTGACGGACAGAGCCGTCATCTACCCCGGTCACCAGGGGGAATGGAACCGGCGAGAGATGTCGTGCGGTGTCCCACAGGGATCGGTCCTGGGGCCATATCTGTGGGATATCGGTTACGACTGGGTGCTGCGCGCCGACCTCCCTAGCGGCGTCAGCGTAGTGTGCTACGCTGACGACACACTGGTCCTGGCGCAGGGGAGGTCGCACGAGGCGGCGGCCGAATTGGCGACACGCGGGGTTGCGACAATCGTCGACAGGATCCGGCAGTTGGGACTCGAGGTGGCGCTGCACAAGTCCGAGGTCATGTGCTTTCATGGCCCTCGGAACGCGCCACCGTCGGGTTCCGGAATAACGGTAGGAGGGGTTCACATCGACGTCGAGGTGACGATGAGGTACCTAGGACTCGTCCTCGACAGTCGATGGAACTTCGTGGAGCATTTCCGACGTTTGGCTCCCAAACTGGAGCGGGCCGGGGCTGCTTTGAAGCGGCTTCTGCCCAATCTAAGGGGTCCAAACGCCTCCTGCCGGAGGCTCTACGCGGGGGTCATGCGGTCCATGGCCCTTTACGGGGCACCGGTGTGGGCGCCAACCTTGAGGCTGCAGCCAACCCGCCGGTTGCACGTGGCCCAAAGGGTCATGGCCACCCGGATAGTGCGGGGATACCGCACGATCTCCGGCGAGGCAGCGAGCCTCCTTGCCGGAACGCCGCCATGGGATCTGGAGGCGAAAGTCCTCGCCCACATCTGGGAGTGGCGCGAGGAGATGAAGCGCCGGGGTGTAACTCCGCTGCCGCGACAAGTCACGGCACAGCGGACAGAGCTCCGGCAGGATCTCATGGCGGCTTGGAGAGTGCGATTGTCGCAACCCAGATCTGGGCACGCCACAATTGCGGCGATAAGTCCCCTCTTTGAGGAGTGGCTAGAGAGGCGCCACGGCGCCCTCACCTACCGCCTGACGCAGGTCCTCACCGGACACGGTAGTTTCGGGAGGTTCCTGTTTCAGATCAGGCAGGAGGAAACGCCCGGGTGTCACCACTGCGTGGATCGCCCGGAGGACACGGTGGAGCATACGGTGGAGGTCTGCCCGGCTTGGGTGGAGCAACGCCGTGTCCTCGTGCAGGCGATCGGCGGCAGTGACCTCTCACGTCCGGCCCTGGTCCAGGCCATGGTGCGGAGTGAGAGGGCATGGCAGGCTGTCACCTCCTTCTGCGAAGCAGTAATGCTCGTAAAGGAGGAGGCGGGGCGAGAGAGGCAGAGACTAAGGTCGCTCCCTCGAGCCCCTAGCCGCCGCGGTAGTAGACGCCCCGGGCGTCGGGAATCGATCGCCGATTTCCGGCCACCGTAGGCGCGGGCTTGCGGACGGAGAGTGATGGGTAGCTCTCCGTCCGATCAGGACCAAGCCCGGGTCGACGGCGCGTAGTGTTCCACGCGCGCCTCAAAGAGTTGTCAGCGAAGCTGAAGGGGTCCGTCAGGGCCGATGCCTACCACCGGGGTTGCGGATAAGTCCTAAGGGGAAACCGTGGCCCTGGTCTAGGTAAGGGAAGGAACACGGGTGGGTTTTAGTCAGTAAAAGTCTGACACGCCCTTCCGCTCCGCCCAGAGCGGGAGAAGTCATTGGATGATTTCCCACCCAAAAAAAAAAAAAAAAAAAAACCTTAAAATAAGCAAAATTTCAAATTCTCAATTAAGAAATCGGGTTTATGTCTGTGCCTAATTGTTAGATCAGATAATCTTGCTTGTGGTTAATTTCAGCCTAATTTTAGAACAGTCAGTATATAGCGACCTCCCAATGTTTACTTATTAAACTCCGTAAAATTACGATTTAACAACTGTATTTAAGTTCTGAAGCAGCATCAATAAAGTTTTGTTGATTGCTGAGATTGTTTGGAGAGCAAAGTCAGAAGTAAGGGAAGAATGGGCGATGTAAGTTTGACAGAGAGAAATTGAATTTTTCAAATAAGACATGTGCTATTTCTAGATTATGTTTAATATTAATGTTGTTCGAAAAACTTCATCGTTTTGTTTCGTTACAATTATGGTTAGACTAGTTGTTGCCTGCGACTCCATCTTATAGAGAAACCATTTAAGTATTTGAAGGGAATAGTACAATAGACAAAAGCAATTTTTTTATGAAAATATATATAGGATGAAAGTAGCCTTCCCCAAGTCCTAGTCTTACTATCTCTCCTTCATAACGATCGGTTCATTCATAACGATCGGTTCAAAGATCTCTTTTACTTTAATCTGTCCCTTATTACTGAGGATCGTAGTCATTGGAGCCCTTTAAGCGAACAATCTGACTCCGGGATGAAAGTAGCCTATATCCTTCTCCAAGTTCTAGTCTTACTATATCTCCTTCATAACGATCGGTTCATTCATAACGATCGGTTCAAAGATCTCTTTTTCTTCAATCTGTCCCTTATTACTGAGGATCGTAGTCATTGGAGCCCTTTAAGCGGACAATCTGACTCCGGGATGAAAGTAGCCTATATCCTTCTCCAAGTTCTAGTCTTACTATCTCTCCTTCATAACGATCGGTTCATTCATAACGATCGGTTCAAAGATCCCTTTTACTTTAATCTGTCCCTTATTACTGAGGATCGTAGTCATTGGAGCCCTTTAAGCGAACAATCTGACTCCGGGATGAAAGTAGCCTATATCCTTCTCCAAGTTCTAGTCTTACTATATCTCCTTCATAACGATCGGTTCATTCATAACGATCGGTTCAAAGATCTCTTTTTCTTCAATCTGTCCCTTATTACTGAGGATCGTAGTCATTGGAGCCCTTTAAGCGGACAATCTGACTCCGGGATGAAAGTAGCCTATATCCTTCTCCAAGTTCTAGTCTTACTATATCTCCTTCATAACGATCGGTTCAGTTATCTCTTCTTCTTCAATCTGTCCCTCATTACTGAGGATCGTGGTCACTGGACCCCTTTAAGCGGACAATCTGCCTCCGTCGACTCCGGTCCAAAGTTGCCATCACCACCTGCTGAAATTTGCTTGAGGACGTAGCTTCTTTTACTTTGTCGGAGCATCGTGTTGCGACCGGCCTCGTGCTCTCTTTCCTTCGGTATTGCCAACAATGACCAGCTTTTCAAGGCTGCTATTTGCCCTTCGCATTATGTGGCCGAAATATGTCAAAATACGCTGTAGACATACTGTAGACAATTGAGTCTTGATATCGAAATGGGCGGTTCAGTGATATAGGTTTGAAAAGGTAACAGACAGACAAAAATAGTAACTTTCACAAAAATTATATTACTATGGATTGAGTACATTTATTATGTAACTACGTACTTATAACTATGTTAGTTTTAGGTGCCTTTTTCAGGTTAACACCCAAGTGAGCAGTAACTCTTGAACTACCCACTTATGGCCAAGTAACGTAAAAAGGCCGTCACAAACGGTCACATCAAAAAGTAATAAAAAAGACCATCTTGAGAGCGCATCCGTCCCTCTTGAAGTGCTCCCGTAACAATCAGGGTCACTCGGAGTCGCTCTCAAGTGCACATTACGACTGTCAAGTGTTGGGCTAAGGATCTCTAGCGACTAGTCCTGTTGAAGTGTGCACTTACCTACTAGTAGCTATTTATGAGTGGACGAAACTATGCTGTGTTATTACGGTAAAAGACTTATAAGAAAAATGTGGGATTAACGTCAACATGGGACTTTTGCTTTCTTACCGAGTTAACAACAAACAGGTGGCTGATTCCATTGGTGTTAAATATAATAAAATACATGATACTAACCCATAATGATTTCCAAAAAAATATGAAATGAAATGAAATTGTTTATTCTGTAAATAGGATATTGGAATCACTTTTACACGCCATATTAAAAATATGTTAAAAATTTGCTAGATAAGTTCGTAGTTTCCTATCTGAC
This sequence comes from Conistra vaccinii, assembly GCA_948150665.1. Lineage (NCBI taxonomy): Eukaryota > Metazoa > Arthropoda > Insecta > Lepidoptera > Noctuidae > Conistra > Conistra vaccinii. The sequence goes on from OX411324.1 coordinate 6,471,184, forward strand.
TACTCTGAGAATATTATATATTGAGATGGTATAATTATATAACGTAACATAAAATCAACCTTGCTTCAGTATACAGGAGTTCCCATAAACCGGATAGAAATTCAAACTTCGTGCTGCTACTGATAAATTCCTAAAGAAAAAATGAATAACACTTTGCCTAACTAAGAGATCGGACAGAACCTTGCTAAAATCACTAGATTCTGGCACAGTATAAATATGGACAGTGTGGAAACTAGGCCTATTTGTTGAAATAATCCGTTCAATCTCACAAGATCCATTGGCCAGATCCATGATGGATCTCCATTTTTAAAAAGACCGCGGCGACTTCTCGTCTCGACACGACACCCGGAATTGACAGCACTGCGACAATCGCTTTGAGGTCTCGTCAATGAGCCTGTTCGAGTGTGAGGTTTTTAACGTTTACTGCGTAGTTTCTGTATTGTCCATATTTATACTGTGATTATGGTCACCTATTGTCAGTCAAAAAGGTGACCAAGTAAAATAATAAATGTCTTATAGAATAGGTGACCGATTACCCTACTATAGGTATACTATATTCAACTTTATCACTGGACTCTTAAAGGCTTAATATGAAGAGCAAAAGAGATTAAATCTGTCTGCCATTTACTAAAACGTTTAATTAACGTCGCCATAACGAAGGAAGGTAATGGTAATGGTGATGGCGTGCCTCCTCAATATTAACAGGTGGTTCTGTAGGTAAGGGGTCTACCGCTGTGAAGATATATAATGATTACATGGTAACCTGAATGGCAAAATAATGAGAAAATACACCGTTACGCTTAACGTAAACGTAAATTGTATCTTTGTTGACGATATTTCCTTATTTGAAACCCTCAAAATAAGAGCATTTTTGGCAATTTAGCACTTTAGCTGCTATAATAAAATTGGGTTAGAAGCGTTATGTATGACTACCTCTCAATAAGACTAAATAGCAGATATGACTAGTTCGCTATAGGACTTAATCTCGATATGACTAGATCGCTGTAAAACTAATTACAGGTCGACACAACTTATATGTAGCATCGGTAAAATTCGTAAAACCGATTATTTCCGATTTACACAACCAATAGAAATAGCTGACTATCGCGCCATTCAATGCTATTCGCGCTTTACTTTCCCGCCTCAGTTCAACCCGAGACAGCGTTGTGAATGCACGTGGGTGAATCATTCTGTACACTTCGTGACAATTTAATTTGAACACGAATTTTTAAAACAAACAAACTCATTTTTGAAATTATAATATTAGTAAGGATAAAAATTAATCGACTCAGGTGTGACTTTGCGGAAATCCATTATAAAATACAATAGACGATGTATATTTAGTAACATAATCCGCTTAACTGTTTTTAAAGAGTTAGAGAACCCTGTAAGAAATCGACACGTGTTTCGCCTCTCAACGAGGCATCCTCAGGCTGACGATTGACTTGTTGCAAACTCGGACACAACGTGTTGCCACGACAAGAGCCAACCGCGAACACGAACACGCCGCGAACACCGTTGAGAGGCGAAACACGTGTCGATTTCTTACAGGGTTCTCTAACTCTAGAACAGTAAATATACATCGTCTATTGTATTTTAGTAAGGATAATGTAATAATTCAATGATACAAATAATTAAAAAAATATTGAAGTTTTAACTTTAAATATCTCAAAAGGCTTCGCAAAATAGAACGCGTACTTAGCGCGCGTTAAGAGCGCTGGCGTCGTGTTCCACGCGCGCCTCAAAGAGTTGTCAGCGAAGCTGAAGGGGTCCGTTAGGGCCGATGCCTACCACCGGGGTTGCGGATAGTCCTAAGGGGAAACCGTGGCCCCCGTCTAGGCAAGGGAAGGAACACGGGTGGGTTTTAGTCAGTAAGAGTCTGACACGCCCTTCTGCTCCGCCCAGAGCGGGAGAAGTCATTTGATGATTTCCCAACCAAAAAAAAAAAAAAAAACCCTGACGCCACGCTAACGTAACGTGCGTAACGAACTGCTAGCGCACGTCATAGTACACACACGGCTACACATCAAGCTATACATTTCCAGTTTAAGCTGACCTCGCATTATTCGGAAATCGTTTACAATGCGAGATCACCATAAACTGGAAATGTATAGCTTGATGTGTAGCCGTGCGTACAACACAATTCGGCGCAGCGTTAGGCTAGCGTTCTAACGCACGCTAAGTACGTGTTCTATTTGGCGAAGCCTTGAAAGTTTGATTTCTGATATTCATCGTTTTAGCCTTGTATCCTTCAAATCGAATCTAAAAACAAACAAAAAATACAGACTTTATTTACGTGATCATTTATTCTGCAAGAAAGTACATGTCAATCTCGCATCAATTTCACGAATGTATTTTGTTATATGACTTTACACGTTATTGCGATTGCGTAATGATCATTTTCGCCTAAAGCAGTAATAAAGATTGATGATTTTGAAGGCGCACTTAGTTCGGATATGATCGGTTTTACGAATTTTACCGATGCTACATCTAAGTTGTGTCGACCTGTACCTAGCTGTTTGACTATATATACATAGGGGGTTACCCATTTTATGGGTTAGAAAGTTAGAAGCATTATGACTACCTCTCTAAATTACAGCCAAGAATTCAACATTTAAAAAATTGTCACAGTGTTTTATAGATAGGTGCCATGATGCTTTTCCAGAATAGTTTCCCTTATTTGGAGACTAATTGAGGTTCACATTCTGGTACTACTTACTTCCTGAACCAATTTGGTTTACCACCTGTTCCTGTACCAACCTAAGTTTTTTTTTTCCCACGAATCTTATGCAATGTGTTTCATAGCGAAAGTTATACAGTATGACAGGTAGAATGACCCCCTTGACGGATGCAGGCCACTAAATCGCCACCCTTTATAGGCTTTAATTTCGTGACAGTGAATGTCATGTCAGAATTAAACTTCTGAAAATCAAATCTTCTAGAACTGAGGGCCTACCACCACCTCTTAAGCAGTATTATTTTAATCTTACTTCAGTGGGGGAAAGTGATGGAGCTATACGTCCTGTAGAGCTTCATCTCTTTCCCACACTAAAATGGTGGTAGGCCCCCTGAACTCAGACTAAATCAAAAACCAAGAGAGAGCGCTGTCAACAGTGAAGTGAAGACAGTTTCTTAAACATGTGTGCACTTTGTGTGGTGTAGTTTGATTATAGTGTCATTGTAAAAGGTTGTAAATGTGTGCGTGTGAGCGAGTGAGCGTATATGCACAGAGCAGCGGTGTAGTTTTGACATGCTTCACTGTATTGTTCGCAGCGCTCTGTTTTGGTTTTTTATTTGGTCTGAGCAACTGAAAGACAAACTAATTTAGGAATATCTACATAAAATAGAACACAGGTATTCCATACAATATTGTAACTTATTCCCAGGATGTTCAAAGACGTCTCAGGACGTACCAGGACGCTGTTTACGTAGTGTTGTTCTCGCTTCCTTGCAAGCTGTCGCCTATAAATACACATGCTGTATTCTTGAGGTGCGCTCAGCCAGCAAACACAAATAAACAATAGTAATTACTACTGCCTTTGTCTACAGCAAGCTATTTATAAATGTTGGATTAAACGGAACTGGAGGTAATTTAGAGAACGAAAAGAAAGGGGTTTTTTGGTCTTGTTAACTCTTGTTACTGTTTCAGTAACAAATGATTTGCTGTAGAAATATAGACGTTATTAACTTAGAAAATGCAATTTAATTTATTTTGAGATCTGAGTTTTTACTAAGCGATGTTCACATTATTTTTATACATACCTATACTCCATCTGAAATAAGATAAACATTTTTTACTGTCGTTCAATCGATTTTGACTTCTATGCCGAAGGCATAAGGATGGCATTAAAAGCAAAAAAATGGTTACAACACCAACTGTTTACTGCAGCTGCCATTTGTCATAGGTACCAGTAACGAAGAAGAAGAAGCTGGCAGTATCATCACAACGGTAATGTTTTCCCATTGACTATCTTAGTAGTTTTAGTATATTTATATGTATTTATTTGTACTTATATTTATATATAATTACGAGTATATATTATATTTATAGTTTTTAAATTTAAATAAATATATTCCTCAATTCTCGCTATCGCACCTACCACTGTTTGTTTTTGCACCACCCAAAGGTTGACTGGTAGAAAATGCCTATGGCATTAAGTCCGCCTCTGTACATTTGTGTGCTTGAAGTATTGAATAAATAAATAACGCAATAGACAATGATATTATAAGTAATAGAAGTCAAAATCGGTCTTGATTTGATTGATTAAATGGACAATTTAAGTTGATACTCAATTAGCTTGACCATTCATGTCCCTGACTTTACATACTAAGTAGATAAATATCTGTAGTATAAGGATACATGGTCGCTAAGCGGACCATTCTATGACTTCCCATTTTGTCCAAGGGAACACGTACATTTCAGGGTTTTCCGGTTCAAAAGCTTATTTTACGGAAAGGGTTTAGTCATAAAATTTAAATTATGAATCGAGACAAGAATAAAGGCGAGATAATAAAATAATAAAAAGCAGTCATTTTAGGTGCGTACAGTGACCAAATACTGCCTTCTGTTCTACTGTTTAAATGTATCTCTTTTGAGTATGAAACAGTGACGTGAAACGCGACACATATAAGATTTGCGACATTTATACGACGTCATATCTTTAAATGCTACTTCGGATAATCTGTCGTAACTCAGGGGAAACGATTTTCTTGCTTTTTTTCATAAGGCGTGTTCTTTAATCCTGTTTGATGTTATCTACGCATAAATTGCTACAGCAAGAATTAAGACGGTATTGTAAAACGGGGCAGTGTTTGGGGACTGCCGATAGAAGTGAAAACAAGCGTGCGGTGACGATGACGCGAGTTTCACGCTTTTTCTTCAACCAAGAAGTTTTCACTTCAAAAAACAAATCAAAACCTAAATACTGACATGAGTTTAATTAACACGGCATAGCTCCTTAGATCTAGAAGTAGTAATAAGCCACCACATACACAAGATAGACGGATAGACATAGCACCAGGCAATAATGCCCTATAGTTTGTATTTACAGATATGTGTCTATTTAGGATGCACATTCATCAGAACATATTTCCCTAGCCACCACTTACGGCCAGAAATTGTATCCACAATAGGATGACTTGTGGGCCGTAAGTTGTTGTACGTCAGATACACAAACACCACATCGTATTCTACCTACGTAACAGTTGTTACTAAGGTAGCGATTTTTATTTTCCTAGGAATTAAAACGTAAAGTCGTTGTGTGTGGCCCCATTTATCTGCAAAACTTGGTTTAAGTCACCGTCCTACATATGTTGGTAACTAAACTAAATAAGGATTTTCATATGCAAAACAAACTCGTTGGTTTTCAGACCACTATGCACTGTCGAGCACGATAACTCGGGAACCGCTCAGCGTTGTAAACATTTCAATATTTACAACTCTCGGCTGCTGTGCGTTTTATAAAATCGTTGAATTGAGTGCACTCGTAAACTGGGTTAGATCTCAATTAATTGGTATCGACTGGTATCGAATTAGGTAGATACAGATAGAATCAACGAATGAAATAAAGTAAACGAGGAAGAAGTTATAGTTTTCGAAATTCGCTTGCGAATTAATGAGAGTTGGTATTTTGTATACATGTTTAATTCAACACATAAAATTTAATTATTTATTAAAGAGAACTGTTGGGCAAAAAGGATAATAATATATAATTTTATTTATCTTTTGCACGACATTTGAGCGCTTTCTCGGTTGGGCAATTTGTTTTGACAGTATTTATTTCTTTACAAGTACAAAAATGTACAAAAGGCGGACTTAATGCCATAGGCATTTTCTGCCAGTCAACCACTCACAGTTCTACCCGTCAGTATCACTTACAGTACAGCTCTTACATTTCCCTTTTCCGGTATTTTGGTAAAGTCACGGTAGAAGACCCAATTGCAATCAGCTGAGTGGTTTTGTAAAATAGGCCCGCATATACACAGACCCGCGAACTGATAGTACAGATGCTAAGGTCAGTGTTACAAGATTAGGTCAACAGTGAGTACGAAGCGTTAGATAATGTGGCAGCCCTTTTTTTGTTATCTTGAGTTTAAAATAAATAAATGACGTGTTTACGAGGTTCTCAAGTAAAAAATGAGCACAAAAATGCTGTATTATTTATACAAACAAATAAAACATTTATTATTTCTAATGACGTCTATAGCCGCATTCAAGTATCCGCGGGTGAAGATGAATAAGATGATCAATCTTCTCACAAACGCGAGGTCAAACGTCTGTAATATAATTATTATACGAAATAATTATGTGTAGATATTATTATACGAAATCCAAAATGATCAGGTGGAGTTTGACCGTGTCTTTATTTGTATAGCAGTATCATCATCATTCTCCTGCCCTTATCCCAATTTACTGGGGTCGGCGCAACATGTCCTTTTTATCTTACTTCTGTATAGTCGCTAAGGAGGAGCTCGTGGCTATGTAAAAACAGCACAACGATCCATCAGGTTAAGCTACGCTTGGCGGTCTTTACAAACCGAGACTCTTCTGTGCCTCAGAAAGCACGATAAGCCGTTGGTCCCGGCTGTCATTCTTGGATCATAACTGTCGTTACGGGTTGTCTGGAGCCCGAAAGTCTGACAACCAGTCTTACCAAGGGGTATCGTATTACCCAGTTACTGTGTTGTGGAGGTCAGATAGGCAGTCGCTCCATGTAAAATACTGGTATTCAGCTGCATCCGGTTAGTCTGGAAGTCGACCCCAGTCGCCAATATAGTTGCGAAAAGGCAGGTAGATTGGACTGGACTTCTCTATTAGTTGTCATCTACCGGTAGTCTCCCCCTTTCTAGCCATATCACCTTTCACATAGTCCATCCTATTGTCTTTGGTCTTCTCTACTCTTATAGCCAGTATATATTTATAGCGGTATGTGGGCCCGCATTCTCCGTGAAAAGCCCCTGTATTGTCGGGATGTCAGGATGTTTATACTATACCCTGATACCCACATAATCTTAGTGCGGTAACGGTAGCCATACTAATAAAAAATAATGGCAGGGACCGCTCCAAATTGAATTGAAAGCGTTTGATAACCAGTTTTACCAGCAGAATATTATACAAAAATAATAATAGGCGAGAGAATAATTTTATGAAATATGCAAAATAAATACACTTAGCATATTTTCCAAGACCTTTCCTTTGTGATCCGTGAATAGTAGCAGGTAAAGTTTTCCGCTCAAAACATTTTGACTGGAAAATAACATACGAAAATACGTCTTTCAAATGGTTCGAATGTAGGCGTTTCTCAATAAAACTTAGGTGATATATGAGTTGAAGGCCTATGTTGAACATATGAGCACAGCGCCGGGAAGTTTGCCTCGTAAATCGTGTGATAAGTCGGTCAGGACTGTTGGACCACTGCGCTGCGATTGGAGGAATTACCACCAGACGTGTGACCCGCTAGACTGATTTATTCTGCGATTATTCATTGACCTCTGGTTTTCCATTTATGAAAACATTATCATTTATTTTGATATATTTTATATTTAGGTGTTCTAAAGAGTATGAAGAGTATGAAGTTTCGATAATAGATATCTTTCAGAATTTTGCGTGAAGTTGGATGGTATGCTTAATCTCATGTGTGCATTCAGAGCTTTGTCATGGTATGTGACAGCATAATTCAAAACGTATTAAAGTATAACCCCCTTACTTATAAACGTTGTATACCGCCTGTATAGTTACACAACGCTTTGTCTTCTTTCGAATGTCAAATTACTGACGACTGAAAGAGAGAAATCGGTGTGTAACTATACAGGCGATATACAAATTATACAACGTTTATTAGTAAGGGGGTTAGTGTATAAATAAACATAAATAAGAGGCAATCTAAGTTCAAGACAGTACAGTACCTGTTTTTGACAAGTTAAGAGTAATGCACTACTCCAAACGCTTCGCGTTATGAGGCGTGCAAAATCAGATATGTATGATATAAACATAAGAATTTCAAATATATCTCTGTAATATTGAGCACGAAAGCTTCATAGGAATGTATTTCGCTGCGCGACGCAAAATTTTCCGAATGTATTCTTCATTCGGAAAATTTGAAAGGACCGATGTTCAAGAGCTGCACGCTCCATTTAAAATATTGCATTGTATTAAAGCACGTCATTGAGAACGCTATTGGAAAAAGGTTTCACATGATAACCCAAAAATTGATATGAGAAAGTATTTTATATGACAGGTACAACGTTTCAGGGAGATATTGATGTTGTTCACGCAGTCAAAATGTTTTTTTAGCGTCAATATTGGTTGAATTTTGATTGATTGCCATTCGTTTAAGCTGGGTATCGGGTTGCATGTTAGCTGAAAACCTCATAAAGGCATTGTGGAATTTTAAATTGGACTCTACGGTCCACAAGTCACGAGTTTTCGAGGACTGTTCTTACTGTCGGGGTAACTTGAAACCAGGGAACGACGGACGTTTTTAGCCAACTGTAATGTAATCAAGTCAACATTACCTACAGTTCTAGTTCTCCGAATTCCAATTCGGTGACGTTCGGCTCTATCCCGAGCGTAATAATGATGGCGTCTCTTTACGATCGACCAAAGATAATCCGTGACCTGTAGAGGATTTCATATTCGGAAAACGAAGTTTCATTTCTTTGGAACTTCGATTTGACCTATAAATCTTCGCAGATATCAAACATATTTCAACTTAGTTATTTCCATTTTCATTCACTCTCATACTGATTTCGTGGAAATAAAGGGGTTCCCTTCTGAATTACAGATATATAGGAAGACCTTCGCTTTGTTTTGTTAGACATTTTACTATAGCGTCTAGTCGAGATAAACTAGTCAACTTATATTCCATTGATCGGTCGTATTAGCATTGCGATCGCGTAATGTCGATAGTAATGGGAATCGGTTCGATGTGACGGTTTCTCTAGATTTGATTACCATTTAAGTTACCTAATTACGTCGTAACACAGTCCTTAGACCTTACAGGACATCGTAAAACAACGATTTAGATCATTATTTACATCTTAAGTTTAAACTCTGGACCAATGATTTGTATTCTTTTACCGTTTTACGACTTTTGCCGTCATCACCGCGCTTGTTTGATGGACTGGTGATCACAAGTTACTCATCGCCTTGACAAACTCCTTCATTGTAAAGTCTAGGATGTTAATTGTTTATCAAATTGAATACCAACTTAAATTACCCGTATATTCAAATTACAACTGTCATTCTTTGCAAGATGTATGAAATGGCTATAAAATCATAATTATATGCAGCATATGCATAATCAGCCTATGATGTTCCCACTGCTGGAATACAACTGAACAGTCCTCCTCTCTTTGAGAGGGAGTGGGCTGTAATCTACCACGCGGGCCCAGTGCGGATTGGTAGATGTCAATGTGTTTGAATTTTTGGTTCTAGGACATGCCAGTTTCCTCACGATGTTTTCCTTCACCGTTTTGAGAGCAGTGGTGATGAAATAATTTACATAAAGTAAAGCACCTGTCTAGGTTCCAACCCACGACCCACAACTTGTAATTTGGGGCCGTTACCACTGGGTCACTAGTGCTAAATTTTACATTATGTGTAAATTTGTTCAACAACAAAGAAAAAACATAATAATTATAAGGAAGTGTATAGAGTGCCACAAGAATATTTACGGCATACTAGTGGCGCTGCCTCGGCCCGGCTAAAGAGCCGTAAGCATTGCATTGTCACTGTCGCTTGTTATTTTGTTTGATGGTTGAGGTTAGTTTCTTTCATCTATAGCTGGCTTAACTTAGGTGTCATAATCCCTTGGCTTAGCAAAAGAAAATGGCTGAAAGGTAGGTTAGGTTAGATCTGTGACAACACAACGTGTGAGTGCCAGGGTCCGTTTAGGCCCAAGAGAATGTAATGTTTTGGGAATGTTTTACAGCGAACTAACCTCAACAATCAAACAAAATAACAAGTGACAGTGACTCAGAAACAATGACAATGTAATGCTTACGGCACTCTAGCCGGGCCGAGGCATGCTATTATGCCGCCAGCGACACTTTATCCGATAGGGATAGAGTGCCACTAGCGGCATTCTATACACTGACTAATTATATATCCCTGACTATAGAAATGGATGAGGAGCACAAATTGAAAATCTTCGTCCATGTACTGTGGTGATTGGCCAATCATACCTTCCGTGAACAATTTACCATGACGTCATCGCTTACTCATCTACTAGCAACTCTATATAGCCAATGATTAATACAGATGGTTCACTCTGCACTGAGGGTATGAAGTACACGGCGGGCCCGTCTTGCTGGGCCAATTCAGTGAGTGTAACATAGTCAGAAGATCTAAGAGTTACGCGATAGAAAGAGAGGCAACTTCTAGGTGGATATAACTGTCCATAATGTAATATAAAGTGCAATTCAGGTCGCACAGCACTAATTACCTAGCGCTGTGCGACCTGGGGGCCTACCGCCACCTATAAAGCAGTATTATTTTTATTTTACTTTAGTGTGGGAAAGAGATGAAGCTCTACAGTACGTATAGCTCCATCTCTTTCCCCCACTGAAGTAAGATTAAAACAATACTGCTTTAAATGTGGTGGTAGGCCCCCTGAATTGAACTTTATTGTGTAGTAGCAAGAGTAGCTTTTTATTTAAATGATTTTGTGAAGTGAACCATCTGTAATATTCCGTGATGTAGGTAATAAAGACGTAGTAGGTACTTACCTGTGCATTAGCAGTCTATTGATCATTGTAAACTCCATACATTATTACTACATTTGGCTTCAAGTTTAGTATCGTCGCATAAAAGCTGTTCCGCTTTACTTCGTTTAAAGGGACATAATATATCACAAGGGACATAATAAGTATATCACTACCAACATTAATATGTTAGAGCCAATAAACCGATCTATCACTGTAGTTGTCTTCAGAACCGATTATGAGATTATGATATGACAAGAAGATGGACAACATTAAACGCCTCCCTACTAATATAATAAATGTGATAGTTTGTATGATTGGATGTTTGTTATTGAATCACGCACTCAACAGTTGAACGGATAAAGACGAAATTTGGCACACAGAACACAGATAGTTTATAACCTGGTTTTATCCCGGTAGTGCGTTCCCGTGGCATATTTTCCGACAACAACGCGGGCGGAACCACGTTCAAAAGCTAGTTGTAATATAAACATAATAAAGTGACCAATTATCGTCAAGTAAAACCAGGGAATAAACTCTCAATGAAATACATTTTCCGGGAAAGCGAAAATACTAAAAGAAGTAATTATTAAAGTGAAAGTAAAGTAAATTAATATTGAAACATTCCTGGAATGAAATGAAACAACCTGTCGTTTTAGTAAAAAAAAAGTCTGAAATCTTATTAGTAGTTCTAAAAATGGCCAAGCTGAGTTTCACTCATTGAATACGTCTACATAATGCTCATGTTGTAATGAGCAAAAGTACACAGTGATATACTAGAATCAGCTTTTCCGTACGTCTCGTGTGTGTTGCATGAAGATGCCTTAATTAACTTTGCTTCATCTAGATTTTCTCCTTTCCCTTGGGGAAAAATCTTTTCCACGATATGTACCATTCGGTAGTTCTATCCCTTGGAGGCTCAGTGAATAACATTCGTTTCTCCTGATTTCTTTTCTAAGTCCAATATTATGATAGTTCAAAACTGATTTCATTACCATCTTAAAGATCGAAATATCAAATGAATCTGCTATAACAATTTTATTTCAATTCATTTTAGTATCCTCACGTTTTGAGGAGAGAGAATAATGGTATAGGTAATAAAGAATACGACCTCTAAATATCTCTTTGTTATCCTCTTTTTAGTACCCTCGAGCCGAGCCCACAGGTTACACATCCCTGCCTCTGAAAACACACGCTTTACGAATCATGTACCATTCCTTTTGTTTCCTCATCGCACATCTGTTTCTACAAAAACATAACATCACGCCTGGTCTCCCAAAAGGGTAAGGCAGAGCTGACCTACATATAAAATGTGTAATAATACTACGTAATATTTTAATTTATGAGAAAATAATAATGAGGGTTTCGGTATTTGTGTTCTGAAATACGAAAATAATTCGTTGTTTTTGCTTGGTGTATCGCTAAACAATGTTTGTTCGTAAAAACAATGTAAAAGCATTTTATTAAGGTTGTGCTAAAAGGGTAAATATTCATTAGCGTCAGCGTTTTTCGTTCTATGCTCAGGGATTTTTTTTACTGTTGGTATCAAAAGGGTAACTTTTGCTTATCAAACGTAAACCAGGATCGTAGTAAACGCAAGCGATAAAACGACAACAACGACGAGCTCGGCTCGCGCGTAGTTGGTCACAGTTCTAACCTAACCTAACCTAACCTATTTAGTCGGACTGCCCTAATAGTTATATTACTAAATCGTGCTCGTATCATAGTTATATTCTTAGTAAGATAGTTATGAACAGCTTTTATATAACATTATAGTTATATCCCTAGGGATATAATATCTATACCTATATCACGGCTATAACCACAATACTGCGACATATATTTATGCACCCACTGCTTTTGAATATCGACGTCCAGTTGAAAACTAATGTTAATTAACTAAAACGACACAGTAACTTACAATTAAACTTCCAAGAATGGGGTAGGTAGATACCGGTACTGTTTTCCACCGGGCCGGGGTACCACGAAATTACCTACCAACTTTGCTGCATACCCCTACCATCGACCATCGCCATCGACGTGGGAGTGACTAGCTATATCAACGATTTTCTAGCTTAAGAAACGCATAAAAGATTTTACGTGCGGTGTAAGTATAAGAGATAAATATATTAATGGTTAATCGCTGACCAGCGAATACTTTAGTATATTTTTGTATTTTTTTAATATGACGTGTAAAAGTGATTCTGATAATTATCCTATTTACAGAATAAACAATTTTCATTTCTCATACTCGGAAAGTAGTGTTTGATTGATCCGAGTAGCGGGTGGAAGACGCTGCTTCCCTCTCTAGGGCGGGAATTAATTTTTAAAAAGAGAATTTGGTTAGGCAGTCTGCTACGATTTTTTTACATAATTAAGAAAAATATCGAATAGAAAAGAGCTATCAGAGCACTTGCTGAGCGACGCTCGCTTGTCGGGCATGACACTCGCTGAGAGCCTGACGCTTGGTACATTCGCATACCAGCGAGTAGTCGCCGTCGATCAGTCGCTGCTCGGAGCTCGCCAATTCGTTTTTAGTTGCTACCTCTACTCGATTCTCGTTAATCGCCGGCGGTGGTACCATGGTACAGGTGCCTAAGCTAGAATGTTCGGTGTCATTCGGTGTAATGATGCCTTGCTCTACCGTGTCTTTGCTCTAACCAGCAAAACTTGGCAAGTGTGTGAGCCGCTTAACTTCTACGATTATAGGAGGCGTATCGTAACAACTAATTGAACATAGTGTTTGAATGGTAAGTTGTTATTCTTAGCTAGGGGTGATCTAGCTAGAGCGATATAGTGTAGGTCTGGTTGGCTCTAGAGAAACCTCACCCGTTGCTTTCTTTTTAACATTGCTAGAGGGTACAATTATGTTAATTTAATTTTACTTTTCCAATTTAAAGGACATAGTATCAAGTTCTTCAAACTGAACAGACAGTTGTACTGCAGGGGAGTTTGTTGCGCCACTTATCTTCTTTCCAGCGAAAGCACTAAGTATGCCAAAACCATGTGTACCACACAATCCTCGCCTTTGAAAACTTCATGAAATTTAATTTTGAGAACGCCAAAAAATAGTCAAGAAATAATCATAAATAGTCACCAAAGTAAAAAAATAGTCGCATTAAGATTCCGAAGTTTTAGCTATAAGTTGGTGAGGATTGTGGGGTGAACGTCTCCACACAATTCTCACCTCAGTGCAAGCAAACGGCTGGGAGTAGTTTCAATTCCAAAAAATAGTGAATAAATAGTCGTAACGCTATGCCAAATCTCGAAAATAGTCATTAAGAGGTTCCAGAGATTTCTTCGCCTTCACCACTTCGAAGGCAAAGGTTTTGGGGGACATTCTGATGTAAGACTGATTTTTAGCCTAGTTTGAATGTTTTTTTTTATTGTTCTGTAGTCACCGCTTTTATTTAGATGAGTAATAAATTCAACGCAGAGGTTAATAATTTAATACAGTAGTAAAGTGACACTAAAAGAAGTCCAATATTTTGCTTTAACAAACATTTTTCACGGAATATTAAGCAGGAAGGGTTTTCTCTCAGAGAATAAGAAAACTTAGAAAATATCTGTCGCAGTTATTCTTAGTATCGAACAAAAATTGCGACCCAGTCGTCGACTTAGCAGAACAAGTAACTTTAGCTACATAGGGGTGGCACTAACAAGCTTACGTAGAAGAGTTAACTTCGCATTTTCTATTTGCACAAGGATTTTTTCCGAATGAAACGGTTTCTTGATAAACATATTTGAAAAAAGTTAGTTAGTACATACAACGGAAGGTAATAATTTTTTTATTTTTTTTTGTAATAGAGATTCACTTTGCAATATAAAAGTACACACGTCGTGTACTTTTATATTGCAAAGTGAATCTCCGTAGGAGTATAGTTAACAATAATAAAAAAAATATAACCTAATTAACTACCTTTTCTGTTTACAATGACATTCACGTCAGATTTAACGAAATTAACACAAACAAACAGTTCAACACACTGCAGTCTACCACCCGTATTAATTTAATTGCTTATCAATTCCCATTAATTACGGCCGCATGTGTTCTATTAGCGCTTAGCAGACAGCCTCGCAATTACCTTGAACGGTAGATAAACAAATATTAGTACAGTTTCATTATCATGTGTGAGTCAGAGCTCGGAACTAGGGTGCACTTGAGTAGAAAGCAGGGATGCCAAAAATCAGTTTTTTATTATTAAATTAGATTTGATTTTATGCAACATGTAAAAAAAAAACTGTCCGATCCGTGAGGGTGTTGATAAGTATGATCGGACGGAGAGTCTATTTATGCGGTAATAATCAGGAAAAAAGAATTTAAAAATTTCGTCACATTTATTTTCTATGGTTTGTTTACCGGGGCGCGGGCGGCCGTCGTCGTTTAGCGGGTGTCTACAAGTTATAAAGTTGTTGAAAATTTGCAAATTTTTAATGGATTTGGGGTCATTTTCGTACAGAAAATGTGAATTTTAAATAGCAATAACTTTTCAATTTTCAATAATAATAAGATTTTTATTATTTTTTGGTAATGTTATTGCAGTATCTAGGTGCCCCTTTCGGATTAGACAGGTTTTTTTACATATTGCACAGAGATTTTTCTTGTAAATTGTTCATAGGTACGTACAGACAGCAACATACGTCGATTAACACTGCTACTTTCACATAATATCATATAAATTGATACGAAATCATTTGATACATAGCTTTTCCGAGTTTTCAGCATTTCATGTAACAGTACTCGTGAGAATACTCTCAAATTGTTTTAATCAAAACAGATTTTTTATGAAAATATTTTACTCAATAATTACGATTAAAAAACTGAAGTTTTAATCGACTTTTGTTACTGACTGTACCTAATTTTAAGTATATTATATTGCACTATTTTTCGAAAAAAAATTGTTTATTATTGTGACACACCTATTCATCTAATTTGAAAATAATTGTTAAGGAATTTTAGTTATCGGTTCTATTTTGTAGTACTTATATTAATGATGCGCATTAAATATATTATAGTTCCATGCAATGAAAGAAACCATTTACCAATGTTAGTAATAACAAAATCTTCTGTTTTTTTTCCATTTTGATTTTAACATTATAATCGTAATAAAAAAAATATTGCAATCGA
The DNA here is from genome assembly GCA_948150665.1 of Conistra vaccinii. NCBI lineage: Eukaryota > Metazoa > Arthropoda > Insecta > Lepidoptera > Noctuidae > Conistra > Conistra vaccinii. The sequence continues at coordinate 6,487,016 of OX411324.1, forward strand.
TAAATAATTATTTAAATGAAATTGATTTCGATCAGCCAACCCTGATAGAAAGTAAGGGCACATATTACGTAAGGGTCCAATTAAGTAGGCACCATCGCTGATACTGGCGCCTGACCACTTTTCTACCTTATTGCTTAGGAAATAAGGTCGAAAATACTTACGAACTCTTGGTAGAGTCTTGACTTTGACTTTGACGTTTGAATGGGTGTGGAGTGTGAAATGTGTATTATATGGTGATGCCTTTTGTACGCGTTGGCAGTCATATTATAAGTTGAGGCGCGGACTGGCAAGCGAGAGGTTGAGAGTTCAATCCTCACTTGTTGCAATATTGAAGTGAACTGACCAAGCATTTTATGGTTAGTTGGAGCGGTTAACGGATGACTACCTTGTAAATATCATAATTAGCCTATAATGTTCCCACTGTTGGGACACAAGCCTCCTTTCTGTGAGAGGGAGCGGGCCGGTGCGGCGGGTTGATAGATATCACATTTTGAATTTTTGGTTCTAGAACATTTCCCGGTTTTCATTAGCCGGTTTCCTCACGATGTTTTCCTTCACCGTTTTGAGAACAGTGACTGTGGTGATGAAATAATTTACACAAAGTAAAGTGCCTGTTAGGGTTCGAACACGCGACCTAAAACTCGTAAGTCGCGGCAATTACCACTGGGCCACCACTGCTGCCTTGCTGCCTTGCTGCCTTGTACAAGTGCAAATAAAATTGTGGAAAAACTGTTTCGTATTGAAATGGGAGCCAGTTAAAAATCAATCAGATTTTGTCAATCTCAACACATACCTACTATATAGCTCATAATAGATCCCATTATTGTTTGTCGACAATACGGCCAATTCGGTATTAAGGTTTTGCGGTAGGTAAGCTAACCACATTAGAATCGATTGTGTCTGTACGATAATAGAACACGCGCCTTCAGGCCCATAACAATACTATTACTGTACTAGTGGCTTACCAATAGCCGTTATTGCTAGCCTCTATTTTCTATAACTACCAGTGTATATGTTTCATAAAGGCACTAATATGTTGGTCGAGCTAAAAAACATGGCGTTTGGTCGTCTCAATTATCACTACTATTCACTGTAAGGTACAAGGGTAGTACAATAGAGCTCGCCGTCCGTTAAGGACTGTCCCGGGTCGACGGCGCGTTGTGTTCCACGCGCGCCTCAAAGAGATGTCAGCACAACTGAAGGGGTCCGCTAGGGCCGATGCCTGCCGCCGAAGTTGCGGGAAAGTCCTAAGGGGAGACCGTGGCCCCTGGCAACCTGAAGGAACACGGGTGGGTTTTAGTTACTAACACGCCCTTCCGCTCCGCCCAGAGCGGGAGAAGTTATTTGATTTCCCACCGAAAAAAACAAAAAGGGTGGTAGGGGAGACCGGGGCCACAATTAACAAAAAAAATATTTTTAGTTGTATCTTCGAAATTATTCAACATTTAGACTTGATTTTTTTGTTAAATGATGCTTTAATTATTCAGGTATCATGTTATTAATATAAATTAAACATAAAAGAAATGATGTCTTAAATAGAACACATTTTCTCCAAAAAGTCAGTTGTTAATTCTTACCTCATCTTCGGGGCTAGAATTAACAGCTCTGAGGTAAGTATTAACAGAAGGGGCAACATTTACATTATGGTATGCCAACTGATATAGAAGGAAATAAATATATGTATGACAATATTTTTTGGTATTAATAAAAGTGAAATCAATACAGAATTGTATGGAAGACATTTACTTATTAATTTACAATACATTTCAAATACAATATTCAGGCAAGTGAATGATGTGATGTCGTCTTTGATATACCTTGCTTAGGCCTAGCCATTGCAAGAGATATGTATATTGAATCCAGTCAGCACGATGTATCTTTATGACGCCGCAAAAAATACAAAAATATTTATTGATGTATTTTATTATTTATGTACACACAGTAAAATACATATAGATACTACATTTTTAGCGCGTTTATACGTTTTTACTGAGCTCGTGGTAGAGCTTTTCGAAGAGGTCTTATGGTTTTGGTCCAAGAAATCACTAGCATCTTTCTGCATGTCAGATGATCCAGCTACCGGTTCCTATGATATTTGCACTATCACTACATATGGGGTAGGTATTAACACGTTAATACTGACCCCGCCGATTTGTTAATTATAGCCCCAAAGGTACATTTTTTGTATTAAATAACATAACAAAATATTGGTTAATAATTACACCAATACAGCAATGTAGCATTAGTAAGTATGAAATTTGCTTCCAGGAAAACAAAAAACATAATAATAACACCGTATATTTCGAGAATAAATCAAAAAATTTAAAAGTTAGAAAAGTTCGTTACGTGCTTGAAAATGTCGTCCGGTATATAACACATTCGCATGACGCGCAGACCGCAGCTGACCAACCCCGAGCCATGCGGCGTGATCTAGTCGGCATATTAAAGCACGCGCTGTAGGTGTAGTGTTTACAGTTTTAGAGAAAATCGCTTGTTAATACTTACCTCTGTTAATTGTAGCCCCGGTCTCCCCTACTATAGGCTCCAGAAAAACCTCACCCCCTAGCAATAAAAAAACAATGCAAGGGCAAATATGAGGTCTGTCTGGGGCCCGCTGTACAAGGGTGGCAATAAAGTCATCTCTATTGCCCTAGTCACCTGCACCCTGGAGCCACCATAGTAAGTTGTAATTAGCATAAAGGAGCCATGAACCTTTGGTAGTTAATATCGATGCGCTAGAAGAAACAGAAAGACGCTGGTGGCCTGGTGCTACCATTCTCTACCTCAGCCTACAATCATTTTAACAAAATCCCTTTATTGCCTCTATCGAAATCACCAGAAAAGTTTTATTGACCTAGTAGCCAAAACTCTTAGAACAGGACATTAGTCTTGTATTCCAGTTAATAGTCCTCCAGACCGAATTTCGGCCATGGCGACCAATCTCAGTGGCGCCTTCGGCGCGGGAAATATTTTAGTGCAAAAGTGTGTGCGAAGACACAGGTGCACTCGCTCTTCCCTCACTCTCATAGTCCGATGGGACCGCAATCCGACACGACCGGAGAGAGATCAGGCACCAACGGCTTGACTTGCTTTCCGAGGTACGGGGGTATCGCACCGCCAACTTTCAGACTCCGGGCTCTTACTAAGAAATTCCTAATGGAAAAACCCAGTAACAATTTGCCCGACCCGGGAATCGACCTCAGCAGTCAAGTTTGCGACCACAAGACCCATGGGGCAGCTATAGTTAGTAAGTAGTATTGGTTAGTCTGGCGGTATTCCAGTTACCCAGAGGCCGATACTCTTCAGTTTCAAAAATGGAATTTTGTGAAACATCTCCATTATTCATGCACATCCCGCAACTCCATAGACTGTGCACATAGATACTACAGATAGCTGCAGTTGCGACTTTTTGTCGGTTGTTTTTTGTCAGCCGTGATTCAGCGAGGTAGTTTGTCGAGTATCGTAATAAACTACTCGAGTATAGCCGGCTATGGTCCACCGTTTGTCCGGTAACAGAGTTACAGCTCAATGGGCTCGCACGATTTTCGTGTAGCGTTTTCAGAAGTAGGTACCAATGTAACGAGCGCATAAATGCGTCAATGTTAATATATAAATTCGCGTTCATATATGGCGTTATAAGTTGCTATTTCAAAATAGTAAAGAGGCCAGTAACTAGCTGTTATTTATTTAATGTAATATTTTAAAGACGGCGGTATAGTTCACTGTGATTAAAAGCACCTAGTAAATTGGTATAGGCACAGCAAAGCAGTTCCTTATCAATTTAATCTAATAACTTGAAATCGAGATAGAATTCGCCCTAAACAATTTGAGCTCGTAAAGTATAAAGTCCGTGCAGTTCCGTGCTCAAAGATTAAACTAGCAGACGAACTTTCCCGGCTAAGTCTTGGTCTCTAACATCCGATACTTCCGATACGCCTCATCGACCAAAGCTGCGAGCGTGTAAGCCTCGCTTTAAAACGTTCGATATTTAAAAATGTTGACCAACATTTTACACAAACGATTTAACAGTTTTCTGAATGCTTTACATACCAATGAAATAGAACTCAAATATTTGTAGTAGGTACTACTAGTAGTCATCACTGTAAAATATTTGCACCCTTTTTTTTGGTGGCACCGCCCCATTCGTTTTGAAACTGCGTGAAAGTCGTTTTATGAAGGTACAAATTGGTCAGTGCAGAGTGGACTGTAAGTTACTTTTTTTTTTGTCCGGACACTGATTTAAAATGGAGAATCGAACTATTGGTTGTCGAGATGAAACAACGAATTTTACTGCAGGATTGTCAAAACGAATTTAGTGCTACACAAACTGATTGATAGAGTACATTGTTTGACGTTTTTTATGGGATTTATAAGAAAAGAAAAACCTATGATCGTAGCAGGTTTTTGTTTTATAGCCTGATGCTCTATGTTGCTTTTTGCGTGGGTGTCGTAAAAGTTGTTTAAGGTGCGTTGTCTTTTGTGATAATTTAACACAAAACTATTAGTGGTAAGACTACCTGTCTCAGAACGAAAAGTCCCTGTTTTGATTCCCAGCGGGGGCAAAATTTTCTGCTCGGTTTGGTTGGTAGTAAGGCTTGTTCTAAGTCCACCTGGCAAGCTACCACCATCTTATTTAAGGCTGGCGCCATAACCACAATGTGTTAACATCATTGTTGTGTTTCGGCATTTAGAGGTACTATTTCACCACCTTCGGCCTGAACATCTCTTACCATCAGGTGGGATGAACCCCAAAAGCTTCGCCGTGGTGGTTAAAAAAAAATATCACAAAAGTATGTAGATAATTTAAATTTAAATTGTATTTAGAATTACAAAAGTATACTTTTGTAATTCTTTTCTAGTCGCAGTGCCTCGGATCACGACTGATATTTTGGCAGTCAATAAAAAGGCCTACTTACGTTCAATAAAGCTTTGAAAAGATACCAAAGTAACAGACAGTTAATAAGAGTCAACGGGGACAAGATTGCCATGCAATAAGGCCTTTAAGGGAAAAACTGTCACTTGTCACAGTGATTAAACGAAGACTGAAAAAAGGAATATGGATGACTATCCAAAACGGGCACAAGTGGAAGTTGATCATTTTCTCCTGAACCCTTCGAAGGCCTTTGACAAATGAGCCCTTGTTCATTTTATTCCCTTATGTAAGCCTCATATATAAAAAATCTATTTTTTCTCCGGCATTTTTAGCCTTAAACCTTCCTATTTGATAAATTGGATGCTTAGTACTTTAGACAGCGTTATTAATTTTATTCGGAGCGGCTTAGTTACCTAAACCTCGATTAGGAATTTCAATATAAGAGATTGGTTTTTGTTTTAGCTACTCTCGGCGTTCAATTATTTTTAATTTCGAGTGAATCCTTTTTTGCCGTGGAATTAGGTAATCAGGAGCAAACTGATAAGAGAAACAGAAATCAAGAAAGTAATTAAGGGAAAAAACTCACAGTCCTCAAAGGATTGGTGCTAGTGGGAGGATTAAGTGTACCTAATACTGGTCTTTGTTGGCGAACTGTAAAGGAGGTAAAAACTACTAGGTTTTTAAGAGAATTACCATACTTTTTTGTGTTTTCAGAAAAGGCATCACTTCAGCTGGCAAACTCCACAAGGTATATTGAATGCCCGCTATACGGCCTTCTAATATCATAATGGCTTCGCCAAATAGAACGCGTGACACGAGCACGTTCTAACGCGCGCTAAGTACAGCGCAGCATGCAAGATGCAACGCTAGTGTGGCGGCGTTGTTAGCGCCGGGCGGCAATGTGTTTGACAGTAAACGTACGTCATAGTGCAACACAATTCGGAGCTATAGCGCGGCGTCAGGCTAGCGCTGTAACTCGCGTTAAGTACACGTTCTATTTGGCGAAGCCTTTATATTAATCACCAATTTACTACACTTGACTGATTTTCGAGTGACCTTTACACCACCAACTATACTTACTTTACAAAATCGGCTTTTCACTGTATGATTAATTGGAATAAAATCTTCTTCTACCTAGCCTTTTCCCTACTACTCGTACCTTGTGGTCGGTTTCCAGTTTTATCAGATGCAGCTGAATACCAGTATTTTACATGGACTGACTGTCTATCTGACCTCCACAACCCAGTTACTGGGTAACACGATATCCCTTGGTAAATATGAATATATTGCAATTAAAAAAAAATGTTCTACAGTTTTTTATGACTATAATTTGGGCTCCACAAAATCTGGGGTGGTAGTAGTAGTAAATAGTATCACGGGGTGGTGGCAACTTTACGTCCAAGTGCGTATTTTTTTTACGGTAGTAGGTAGGTAGCGTGCGGTATAGCTTTTACCAATTTCACGAAACACCCAATTTCTTACGTTACCTATTTCGATTGTTCAAGTAGGTAAAGTTTCTTTGGAGCTAACCAAATTTTGTTCCGATTAAATTGGGAGCTCAATGTGAGACAGTTCCAGATTTCCCCCGAGAATGTTTGCGCTACATTGCTTAGTGCCGACAGATTGTTGTGCTTTATTTTTAGTTTCCAAGCACTTTGGGTACCGTTAGAGAACATTTAGAAGAAATAGAGGTGCATTTTTGAAGTAGAAATGCTTTCAACTGGTGGTTTATGGATTAGTTGTCCCTTACCTGCGTTTGTCGGGGCCACCTCTGAAATATAATAATATGTTTTTAGGAAATTATGTTACTTTTTACTACTTGTTTACCTACCGAACTCAATGATACAGAATTATATTGTATAATTATATAGGTATATTATAAGATTATATTTTTAATGTATATATATCATATTATCTTGGAAATTGAAATAAAAAACATTACTTTATACACAAATACTTTAAACATTCAAGTTTTAAGAATTAAATATTTAAAGCACGAGATAAGTACACATTTACTTATAGCGAATTTATTTACATAATTTGTCACGTGTATATAAAGTGCACGTAAAGTTATACTTATTACTTTTTATACATGAAATATGTAAACCCACTATAACTTCGTATTAAGTAAGGCTGTTTATACACCATAACTTTATCACAGAAACATTTTTATGAACCCTACCGATAGATATTTATGTACTACACGTTTGTTTTACGTAGGCGTGTGTCAGTTTTACGCATCGTCAATATGTCCGTAGTAACTCGGACACGGCTTAACGCTGCTTAAATTTTTATATCGGATCTTCTGTGTTGAATATTCAGTTTGAATTAAAAATTCTGTTACTCTTGCATAGACACGCGTATGTTGATTTGAATAAATAATGTTGTTAGTGGATTAACTTTTTTTTTCTGTTTTGCCTCTTTTCGAGGTTTTTGGTGAAAAATAAAAAAAAAGTGTTCTGTATTAATTTTTTCGTTATTACAATTATTTAACAGGAGATTTTTTTATTGGGGCCATAAAAAATCACAAAATGTCGTGTCGGTTGGAAAATTAAATATTGCGTGCAGAGTTCTTGACAGATAAAAATATGAAACAGTGTGGATTTTTTTTCTGACCCTGTTTTAAATTCGAGTTGTATGCAACGCGACGAGTGTGCAAATAAATTGGACAGTATTCCCTTATAGAAGAGGACTACTATGTTTACCTAAACAAACAAGATACAAGTTAGTAAAGAGTGTTCGAAAAAGAGGGAATTCCCGCAAGCTGCCGCTGATAGATGACAGGCAATTCCCTTGTTCCCTCAGCAGTAGATATTCGAACCGTCCCCTCCACAGATTGTATTGACTGCCATATTCTTTAGACGGGTTGACGTCCGATAGATTACGAGAAAAACTGTTGGAAAAAACTTCAAAAGTTCGCCTCTTATCGAAAAATGATCAAAGGCGGACCCGAAGTTCTGTTACGTTTTAACCGCTTAAACTTTTTAAAGACTTGCTTACTTTGGCCCCTTGATAATTTATCAAATTTTTTGTTCAAAGTATGTTATAATACGACTTTTTAAAGTTTAAAAAAAGAGAAACACGAGGAGAATTCTCTGGCTCTTGTGATACAGAAACTCCTAGGACAAGAGGGCTGCACTGATGTCTGGAGTAAAAATAATTTATAAATTATTAAAATTAAATGTCACCATATCGGGTGACATTTCTCGGATTCAGATCAGATCAGTGTGCAAACGCGCTTGTAATTGGAAAGGCCACCTTAACGGTCCCGGTTCATAATTATTATCATAATAACGTTTCATGAATCCCGAATTCCTGATTTAACACAATCAGCAATAAACAGCAAATTAACTTCAATTGTGACGGTTATATAAACACGGAATATTACGGAGACCACGATTGGTGTATAAAAGATCTGTGCAATTTTATCACAGTCACATTTAATACTCAGCATATTTCACGTCGCTGCAGCGAACAGCATTATGAGCGGTACCTGTGTAAGACACGGGCATTGTTAATTGTTTTCAGATTCGTTCACGAAGTCCGTAGAGCGGGAAGCTCAAAGGACGGATTTCCAGATTTAGTGCACCACTGCGGTATTCTGTCAGTGTCATGGTCGAAAGAAATTGTGGAAAAAAGCAATGTACAACAAAAAAAGGGGGAACACGGCGTGTGTGTCCGGCGCGGCGGCGGTAGATTCTGTGAACAAGGCAGAGGAGGCGTGTCACAAAACTCAAAAATGTTTGCCAAACAAACAAAAACTGCTCGTTATACCAAAGTACGGAGTATCAAACAAAGTGGAGAGAGTTGCAAATGAATAGCACGCTAAAATAATTCTGGTATTGGATTCGGTGTTGCCCGCTGTTAAATATTCGCTATAAATCAAGCCTGGAATACGTAATTGAATAACTGTGGTAGGCAATACATTAATAAATCTAGGTCTCTGATTTTCATGAAGCCACTTTTTCGTGACGGCTGTTTTATTTGATACAACAATTAAATCAGTTATGGTACCCATTTACAATTTTGTAAAAGTTTAAGGGGAAACATCATACTAAATGAAATTGTTAGAATAAATTATTTTAGTACAAAATATTAAGCTTACACAAATCAGAGTAGGTACTAATCTACTCAACTTTATCAATTAAAGTTCCCAATAATCCTTCCAGTTTACAATCTATTCGATACCGGCTTACAAACTCGTCAAACACAAATTACAAACGAAAACCTAACAACTACTACTCGATTCGAACCATATAATTGATTTATTGAATAGTATCGTTATAACATGGTACTATGCTGGGAACAAATTCAATAAAGTTTCAGAAAAATTTCCAGGTTTTCGCTGAACGTGCGCTGTAAGGTACTACAGAACAAATTGTGAAAGCGATGGCGCGGGCGGCACGCGATTATTTCATAACACTTTGTTTATTCATGTATCTTAAGTATGTGCTTTTTATTTCTTTTTGGCTAAAAGGCATTCGAATATATCGTTTGTTTTATTATTTGTTTATTTTGTGGCAAAACAAACAAATAGTTTGGAAAATCCAAAAGTGCACGCCTCATACAATACACTCATTCATAAACGAAAAAGAAATTCAAAACATAGTTTTTAACAAAAATGAACAATTTATCACTTTTCATGAAGTCGTAATGTCAAAGACTGACAAAGATATTTACTTGGCGGTTGCTAGGCAACATCAAGACCAAGGTTGAAAATATTTAGATCAAGATATTATATTTTAGTTAGTATTTTATTAATTATAATTAAACTACTTTGAATAAAAGAGCCATTTTCAATAGGGTTCCTTCTACGGCTGAAACGAATGTATAAAAAAAAAATTGACTCAATTAATTGATTTTATCGCAAGCTACAATGTTTTCAGGGTTCATAAATTGACGGACAGGAATTTTTTTTCAACTATTTTGATGCTTTTTCCATTTCTGCTGCATTAAATCAATTGTTAAAAAGTACAGTATTAATCTCCATTTAATCATCTATACAATGGTATATAAATTAAGTAGGTTCTGTGTACTAGCAGGAGTGTAACAATAAAAACAGTTACAGAAATGGGGCAAAAATTTTTTTTCGATCGTAGACCACACTCTAATGCTTCGCATTAAGAGTCGTGCAATAAACAATACGTTATTATGAGTTCTTGTGCCTTTTCAACATGTCAAGTTATTAATTTATTTAAACTTCAAGAGCGCATTGTACAAAGGCGGCCTTAATGCCATAAGAATTTTCTATTAGTCAACCTTTGGGTGATGCAGAGAGCAACAGTGTTATTTTTAAGGCAAGTCACAGTCAAGTATGGTACGTGCACAGTAGGCCGCACTCCAAAGGTAACACTTTGACCTTGGACTGACCTAGCGCAGTACGGAGTGTGAAAAATAACACAGATTTGAAATTAGTGTTATATTCATTTAAAATAAGCACATAAAAAATCAATCTTCCTAGCCTTTTTCCCAACTATCTTGGGGTCAGCTTCCAGTCTAACCGGATGCAGCTGAATACCAGTATTTTACATGGAGCGACTGCCTATCTGACCTCCACAACCCAGTAACTGGGTAATACGATACCCCTTGGTAAGACTGGTGTCAGACTTTCGGGCTTCTGACGACTCGTAACGACTGTCAAAGATCCACAAATGACAGCCGGGACCAACGGCTTAACGTGCTTTCCGAGGCACGGAGGAGTCTCGGTATGTAAAGATGGTCACCCATCCACTGACCAACCCCGGCAAGCGTAGCTTAACCTAATGGATCGACCTGTGCGGCTTGTTATTACTTAGCCACGAGCTCCTCCTAAAATAAGCACATACATACATATTATCAAAATACATAAGGAATCACATTTCAAATCATATTCAGCACATTTCATAATTTTATTGTTCTTTAAGGGTGCACTAGTCGACGGCTTGAACTTGTTGGTGGGCGTGACTAATATGCAGCATGCATGCAATTAGTCTAATTATTTATTTATTTAGTTTTATTTATTTAGTGAAATAGACGATTATTTATAACGAAAATGAGCGCGTAACATGAGCAGACCTTTGGGCGTATAGATATTATGGAAAACCTACTTGATGTATTTACTCAAAATAAAATTATTTCAACTTTTGAATAAATTAATCTATTCCTATATATACCGTTTCTATTTTGCCATTTTTTTTACTACACAAGTAATTGATTTACGCCCAAAGACGAGTTAAAATATGGAAGTTTCGCCGCTCATAACTTCTAAATCAATATTTTTGACAAGAAAAATTCATATAAATTTTAGTTTTTAACGTACACCGTCAAAGAGACGAGTAATCACTATACTACGTTTGTATGGAAGAATGACCGACTAGCGTACCTTTAATTTACATACTTAGCTGCCACAATCAAACTAATTTAGGAATTACAAAATAGTTAGGAATTACGCACACGTTGATTACTTGTGACCCTTTTTCACAGACTATAGGTGAATACTTGTAGACAGTTGTGGACTCTTTGAGAACTGTACGCAGACTGGCTCGATCAACTCATGAAACGCCTTTTCTAAACGTTTGTTTGCTGAGCGGCGTCAGGTGGCGGACGTGACGTCATAAAGCCTTTTCCAATTTAATAAAACGCTGTCAATAACAGGAGTTTCAATAGAAAAGAAGCCAGCTTATACTGGTTTAGTTACCACTGAAGTGCCTACCGTACAAAAATAAGTAGTATTTATTACATTTTCTGTTTTTCTAAAGGCTTCAAATGAATTAAGCACAAACCCACAAGTAGCGGTAACTCTTCATTTACCCTCAGAGCATTGTACCGCCGCCGCCGCCGAGAGCCTCTTCAAAGTTACCTCGCTCTCAAATTGTCAATGCTCCATGATTAATTAATTGCAAAACGTGTTGTTTCGACAAATCAATGTTTTATTTAACAAGTAGAATAATAGTTTGTTTGTAAATCTTGCTAATAAAGAAACTTCTTCCTTTTTTATACAATTTATGGTTAATTCTTTTAATTTTTTTCCCATAAATAACTAACTTTCATAACTATTGATGTGTAAATTCTTTCTTCTCGCTTTTCTGCAGTCTGTGGGAGTGATTTCATGAAAAGGGACGGAAGTGTGTAACAGGAAGCCGGGGAAGCGCGCGCTATTTGATTTGAACAATGAGCGCGCGGTGCAAGCGTTGGCCGTCAGATGGTTACCAACACATTTTCCGAGAAGTTGACAATGACGATGTCGAAATTGCCAAGATGTTACACACCATATGCAACTACTGTAAGACTCGTTTTTTAACGATTCTGTTTAGCTAGATGTTATTTAATCTGAATTCGTGACTCTGATTTATAGTAAATAATAAAAATAAAAATAAACATTTATTTTGGACCAAACACTTTTACATTTTTTATAAACCTGCTAAACTGCGTGCCAGTTTGTCGGCAGGACAAACAAGTTACTTACTTACTTACTGTTGAAAATCAATACATTACAGGGGAATAAGGATGTAAATATTCAATTTCTCTCAGAATAAGTGGGTACTTATTAAAATTGTAACTTTTAAACCAACTCAGAAAGTCAATGCTGCTTTCGAGAACCCAGATAATTAGTTTGCCTGAAAATTATCAAAGACCAACAGACTTGCGAAGTGCCTACCTGAAACTTGCTTTGATGAACCAATGAATTCATAAACTAATATAATCTAGAAATATAATAAAATATAAAATTAATAAATATAAAATTATGATTTTCCGTGATATAATTGTACATAATGCAAATATTTTTGTGTTAGATTGTATATTGAATTTAATATTTGTGACAACATCATTATTAAATAAAGACTAAAGCAAAAATTCTACCATCCTAGGATTTACTACATTGTAGGATTTGTAGGATTAAATCGGATGTAGGTCAGCACAGCAAAAGTTTTTGATATCAGATAAAAAATCTGTATTTTCTCGCACAAGTTCTAGAAATTAATTGACAGAAAAGTTTAATAATGTGAAGACTTCCTATATTGATAGGGAAAGTAATTGCTTATCAAATAGATTTCCAATTTAAATTATCCGTATTATGGAATCACAACTGTCATTCTAATTGACAGTTACCTACTGTTTGAAATTGCTATTACACTGTAAATTGTCATATTGTGTCAATTTGGACTGTAAAATAGACACGTACAGTCCGCGCCACCATTCAAGTCGATACACGCGGCGCAAGTGTCGTATACTCGTATGTCATTGAATTCACAAAAATGCAGTTCCACAATTTTCTGCTGGACTTCTGTGGTGGCGCGTACTCTAGTATTTGTTTTTTTTTTATATTTTTTATTTATAAATTCTCAGTAGTACAACTACACTAGTCACTCACATTTTTCTACACTAATATTATAAACAGAAAAGATTTGTATTATTGTTTGTAATGCATAACTCAAAAACTACTGGACCGATTTAAAAAATTCCTTCGCCAGGTAGATATGCTATATTATCACTAAGTAACATAGGCTATAATTTATAAAGATATAATGACGGCGAAGCTGCTGGCAGAAGCTAGTCTATATATCTTTGTGGACTTCTTTTCGTGTGGTTAGTGATCAGGTGTCAGAATTTTAAAGCCGCCCATGGGCCTGTGACATAGCTTTACATGCCGTTGAGAAATATCTCTCAGGCCTTACGTTGATTTCCGTTACCGTTTTTGAAAAAAGTGATAATTAATTATACAATACGCACATGAATCCGAAAAGTCAGAGTTGTGTGCCTTGGGTTCGAACTCGAGGCCTTTGACTTGTGACGGTCACACCACTAGACTTTCACTGCTCTCGTACATTTAAATTGGTGCAAATATAAACTTTTAGTGAGAGTATTTACTTATTTATTTATTTTAGATAGTAATCGTAAGAACTTTTGCCGCCTGTGATACAGGTTTATCCTAGTACAGGCATCATACTTTTGTATTACCTACATTATTTCTAAGATTTATACTGTATTTTACCAATTTTTATTTTTGTGTAAATTTTATTATTATTCCGTTTATTCATTTTTTTTTGCATATGTAAATATTTCTTCTTTAATACATTTTTAAATATTTCTTTAAAAAACAAGGATATAAAAAACATTTAAAAATATTAAAAATAGTGTTCCGCCGGTGTCGGGAGCAGGGTCCAAGCTACCGGTGGTTTAGGGCTGCAGAGACAGGAACCTTATTATTATTATTATTTATTTATTTACCTATTATATACTTTATTGTACACCAGATAATACATTACAAGAAGAAAAAGTAATACACTACAAAAGAGAGTAGAGAGATTAGAGAGAGTCTAGAGTATTATTGTCTTTAAAAAGCATTGTCTTTCAATCCACTGTGGGTAATCAGTGCCGAACGTGTTTTAATTAGAGTTCAAGCACAAATGTAACCCTGCCCTACATACAGCCCTAAGCATCAGTTCAAACGTTTCATTACACTAATGAAAACACAAACTTTTTGTCTTACCCCAGTTGATTAAATCAAGTGCACTGTAGAGGACTCCGTCTGTAAACTATCAAACGTGATTCCTACGATGCCTCTCAACCCGGTACTTAATGTGGCACAAATTAATTAGTTTGTGCGTCACCTCATCTCATTACGTCATTACGTTTGTGCACTACAACCAATTAGCGAGAGTGGTTCAGTGAGAGGAATATGACAGCTCCAGATGATGAATAATCATGGATTTGGAGATTTTGTCACCTTCCTCGTAATATTAATAGTAAGGTGTATATAATGGTATTTTTGGGTCTATAGGTTCTTGTTATTGGAATTTTTCCAAATGTGGTTTATTTATAATAAATAACTCGTCAGTAGGTATTTGTAGGATATTTCTAGTTGTTGGATATGTTTTTACAAAACTTTTGTGTTTACAATTATGAAACTTCTTGTACAAAATTGGTGAACTTTGAAAATAAACTACAAAAAACAATTTCCATTTTTCGACACTGAACAACAGTAATAGCAAAGTATTAGAGCAGAAAGCAATGTCATCAATGCTCAAGTTTACACAAAAAACATTTTTATAGCTGAAAAAAACTTTCATAAAAGTCTTCTTTTTCTGTGGCAGCGGCGAAATTTGAATGATTGTAGGGGAGACAGGGGCCACAATTAACAAAAAAAAAACTTTTAGTTGTATCTTCGAAATTATCCAACATTTAGACTTGATTTTTTTATTAAATGATGCTTTAATTATTCAGGTATCATGTTATTAACATAAATGCAACATAAAAGAAATGATGTATGAAATAGAACACTTTTTCTCCAAAAAGTCAGTTGTTAATTCTTACCTCATCTTCGGGGCTAGAATTAACAGCTCTGAGGTAAGTATTAACAGAGGGGCAACAATTAACATTATGTTATGCCAACTGATATGAAGAAAACAAATATATGTATGAGCATATTTTTTTGTATTAATAAAAGTGAAATTAATACAGAATTGTATGGAACACATTTTCTTATTAATTTATAATACATATCAAATACAATTCAGGCAAATGTATGATGTGATGTCGTCTTTGATACACCTAGCTTAGGCCCAGTCATTGCAAGAGATAGGTATATTGAATCTAGTCAGCACGATGTATCTTTATTACATCGTGCTGACTAGATTTTTCTAGACAGGTTTTTCGAGGGTAGGTGTTAAAAAAGTATAGTCGTTATTCAAATTTGGAATTTTATTTAAAATATAATACATAGTAAATACTGATTAAGTTTACGTCAGTACTTAGTCTACATTAGTTTAATAACAAGTACTCACGTTTGTGGCACATTTATGTGACATAGACACCTTACAAACACCACCTGCCAGCTCATCAACTGCACTATCACAAAACACTGTTCAGCACTTCACATCACAAAATGTCGCAGTTTGCCGAAGTCCTTGCTGCACAGAAAACCTTGGAGGATAACTTTTTGAGGAAGATGGGCGAGCTCGAAGCACAAATCCAGTGCGCCGGTCCTGCCAAGGATACAGTTGCAAAGATAGCCGAGGAGTTCCGCAGTTTTCGTGAGCTTATCTTCTCCATGCTTGGTCTGCTTCGCAGCCAGATCAGTGAGTGTGCCAAACAAGTAGATGGCTTGGAGACCAGGCACCGGCGGAAAGCGTTGGTTTTTCAGGGTGTTGCTGAGGTGGAGAAGGAGGACAGCACAGCAGTAATTCTGGATCTGCTCAATTCCAAGCTTGCTCTTAAGAACCTCTCAGCTTCTTCAATTAAGGCCTGTCACAGACTTGGAGCCCAAGGCAAGGAGCACCACAGGCCTATCCTGGTTAGGTTCACCAGTGTTGAGATCAAGTCCTCAGTCTGGAAGGCAAAAACAGGCTTGAAAGGTTCCAAGATCTCAGTGAAGGAGTTCTTGACCAGGACCAGGCAATCAGTCTTTGGAAAAGCGCGCGAGCACTTCAGTATGAGGTCGTGTTGGACCCAGGACGGCGTCATCTTTATAAAGGCCTCTGATGGAAGTCGGCACAAGGTTACTTCCTTCGACGAGCTGAAACCATTGTTAGCCAAGTACCCTAAGGTGCCAGGCGTGACTCCATCAACGAGATGAAGAAGTGTTGACGGTGCCGGGAACCTGAAATGCACAATAATACGTAAACATAAGGTGAATGTTTAATTTATTGTTATTGTTTTTAAATTGTAGTTCCATTGCTTCGTAATATTTACTTACCTTCCTGTAATTGTCCCGTCTCATAGTTATCTTTTTTTGTTTTGTGCCCCAACTGTGTACTTATTTTATGTTTAAATTATGGTGTTTATGCTTGTGGATACCCTCAGTGTTTTTTGTCAACAAGAATGTTGTAATAATTAATGTCACTGATGTCACTCACTTGACAAACAATGACGTTAGGTTAGTAATATTTCAACGACGTTGACGTTCCAAAAATACGTTCGGAAATATTTTTATTTTAAGTTTTTGTTATTTCTTTTCGCTCACACAGAAAATATTACAAACGTTTCGTTCCACGTTGCTCAATCTGCAGTTGGGTGTATCACTTGATTATTTTGTTTTATTTTTTTTTTCTTTCTTCAATTTTTATTTTGTTATTTTAAAATGTGTGTTCGGGTTTTATTTCTGTATTGTGTATTATTTGATTGTTTTTTCGTATTGGTGTTGGCTGGCGGGTGGTGCAGTGTCTTGCACCTGTTAGTTGCTTTGTTCTTAGGAATAGTTGAATTTATTATTTTTGTTATATATTTATTTCAACATAATAATCTACCTACTTATATTTATGTCAGACAATGAATCTTACTTTTCTGCAAACGAATCTACTGCCACTTCAAGCGACGAAAGCTTTTGTTCTCTCAGTGACACTCTTAGCGACTTTTTACAAAATAATTTCAAGGATCAGTCTAATCGGTTGGTGAATGTGTGTCACATTAACGCTCAAAGTATTCCAAGCCACTACAGTGAGCTGTACGACGTGTTTAACAATAGCAACGTTCATGCCATCCTGATCTCTGAAACTTGGCTCAAACCGCATCTCCTGTCCACCACTTACCCTCTTACTGGTTTCGTTCTGATACGGAATGATCGGATTGGTAAAGGTGGTGGTGGTGTGGCTATATACCTGCGGAGTGACTTTCCTTATAAAATACTTGCTACTTCTTCTTCACACTATTCTGCTTCTGCTGAGTTTATTTTCCTTGAAGTCTGTGTCAAAGGAGCCAAAACCATTGTTGGTGTCGTCTACTGCCCTCCCACTGTTGATTACTTCACTGAATTCGAATCAGTACTTGAATCTTTGGGTTCAGAGTATGCACATCACATCATCATGGGTGATTTCAACACAAACCTCCTTGCCCACAACTCTCCTCGATCCCAAAAGCTCCTCCATCTTATTGAGTCGGCTAGTCTGCACGTGTTGCCGCTTCAACCTACTCATCATAACACTGTCGGCGATGACACCTGGCTCGACCTGATGCTCACCTCGAATCCTTCCCTCGTTTCCTCCCATGGTCAACATGACGCTCCTGGCTTTTCTCATCACGACATGATTTTCCTCTCCTATATCCTGAAACCTCCCAAACCCAAACCCAAGGTTCTGTACAGGCGTTGCTTTGCTCGCATGAATGTCGATAAGCTCAAGGAAGATGCATCTGTGGTCGACTGGGAGCCTATGAAGGAAGCCACTTGCGTTGACGATAAGGTTGCCATCTTCAATGATGTAGTAATCAATCTGTATAACATCCATGCTCCTGTCAAAAAAATAAAGTTAAAACGCCCGCCAGCTCCATGGATGACAAGAGGCATACAGATGGCAATGCGACGTAGAGACCGCGCGTTCCGTAAGTTTAAAAGGGATCGTACTGATGAGAACTGGACACTATTCAAAGCTGCAAGGAATAGATGTAATCAGATGATACGCAATGCTAAACGCCGCCACATTCTAGATACTATCAATTCTTCCTCTTCTGCCGATATTTGGAAATTTCTTGGAACTCTTGGTATCGGCAAACCGCGACATTTAGACCTTCCTAACTCAATCGACTTAGACGATCTCAACCGTCATTTCTCAACTGTTTCTACCATGGATCGTCTAACCAAACAACTAACTCTGTCCCTAATTTCTGGTCTAACGCGTCCCGCTGTTAATCCTTTCTGTTTCGTCCCAGTTGAACCGGGAGAGATAAAAAAAATCATCATATCCATTAAATCAAAAGCGGTGGGATGTGACAATATCACTCGTGGTATGATCATTACTATTCTGGATCATCTCCTACCCGCGATTACCCACATTGTAAATTTTTCCCTATACACCGGCGTATTCCCTTCCCTGTGGCGCAAAGCCTACGTTCGTCCACTACCTAAGGTTTCTAATCCCTCGCTTCCTACCCACTTCCGCCCCATTTCAATCCTTCCCTTCCTATCCAAAGTGCTTGAGGCCTGCGTCCATAAACAACTCTCAATTTTTGTACATCGTAATTCACTCATTAGTCCTCTTCAATCTGGGTTCAGGCCCGGGCACAGCACTGTTTCCGCTCTCCTTAAAGTGACTGGCGATATAAGGGCAGGACTGGAAGACACCAAAGTTACTGTTCTAGTGCTGGTCGATTTCTCGAATGCCTTTAATACCGTCAGTCACGATATCCTGTTGGCTATTCTGTCCTATGTTATGGTCTCTCCCGAGGCACTGGAATGGTTCTCCTCTTACCTTCGGGAACGTCAGCAGTCCGTTCATGTTGGAGATTCGACATCATGCTGGTGTGATTTGGAAACTGGCGTTCCACAAGGCGGTATTATTTCTCCTCTTCTGTTTTCTATATTTATCAATCTTATAACTTCCGAGCTTCAGTGTGCGTATCATCTGTATGCAGATGACTTGCAGTTGTACTGTCAAGGGAGGGTTGAAGATGTTTCTGACGCTATCGATAAATTAAACAGGGACTTGATAGCCATAAAAACCTGGTCTGATAGGTTTGGCGTAGCAGTGAACCCAAATAAGTGTCAGGCGATCATCATCGGAAGTTCTCGGAGTATAAGTAAGATGGATGCTACAACCTTGCCACCAGTTCTCTTCAATGGTACGGTCGTCCCATTTAGTACTGATGTGAAGGACCTAGGTTTGCACATAGATAGAACTCTGAACTGGCGTACTCAAGTCACGAGGGTCAGCCAGAAGGTAATTGGAACGTTGCGGGCTCTGTACAGACTGAAAAATTTACTACCTACAAGTACGAAAACAATGCTTGTGCAGTCCTTAATTTTCCCTATCATCGATTATGGTGATGTGTGCTACTATGACCTGAATGCAGATCTCCTCAACAAACTTGACCGTCTTCTCAACAACTGCATTCGATTTGTTTTCAATCTGCGTAAATATGATCATGTTTCTGCGCATCGGTCACTTCTAAAGTGGTTGCCCATACGCCAGCGTAGAGAGCAAAGGGCGCTGACCACCTTGTTTTCATTTCTCGACTCTCCCACGTCCCCTAGTTATCTAGCCCCCCACTTTCAGTACATTTGTGACAACCACAGTAAAAATCTACGGTCATCAAATAATCGCGTTCTTCATTGTCCCACTCACCGCACAGACTTCATTCATTCTTCCTTCTTCGTTCAGTCTATCTCTTTGTGGAATGCTCTTCCCCAGGAAATCAGGATGGCAACCAACCGATTATCCTTTAAAGTTAAAGTTCGCGAGCATATTCGTAAGAAGCTGGCAGTATCATCACAACGTTAATGTTTTCCCATTGTTTGTCTTAGTTGTTTTAGTATATTCGTGTATTTATGTATATGTATTTATTTGTACTTATATTTATATATAATTAGGCATATATATTATGTTTATAGTTTGTAATAGGTATATGTGTTTCTTTATATTAACTTAAATAAAATAAAACATCCTCAATTTTTCGTAAATTGCACCTACCACTGTTTGTCTCTGCATCACCCTAAGGTTGACTGGTAGAAAATGCCTATGGCATTAAGTCCGCCTCTGTACATTCCTGTGCTTGAAGTATTAAATAAAATAAAATAATATTACAGGAGACGCCCTAAAAAATACAAAAATATTTATTAATGTATTTTATTATTTATGTATACACAGTAAAATATATACAGATACTACATTTTAAGTGCGTTTATACGTTCTTACTGAGGTCGTGCTAGAGCTTTTAGCAGAGGTCTTATGGTTTTGGACCAAGAAATCACTAGCATCTTTCTGCATTTCTGATGATTCAGCTACCGGTTCATAAGATATTTGCGCTATCATCACATCTGGGGTAGGTATTAACACGTTAATACTGACCCCGCCGATTTGTTAATTATAACCCCAAAGGTACATTTTTAGTATTAAATAACATAATAAAATATTGGTAAATAATTACACCAGTACAGCAATGTAGTATTATTAAATATGAAATATGCTTCTAGGAAAACAAAAAACATAATCATTACACCGTATATTTCGAGAATAAAGCAAAAATGTTAAAAGATAAAAAAGTTCGTTACGTGCGTCAAAATGTGGTCCGGTATATAACACATTCAGATAATTCGCAGACCGCAGCTGACCAACCCCGAGCCATGCGGCGTGATCTGGTCGGCATATTGAAGCACGCGCTGTAGGTGTAGTGTTTATAGTTTTGGAGAAAATCACTTGTTAATACTTACCTCTGTTAATTGTAGCCCCGGTCTCCCCTATAGATGTATAAAAAATGTCACGAAGATTTGTTGAGCATCCCTCATCTTTTGGTCAGACCCACAGTCTACTTTCCTTCATTCATTTGAATATTTATTGAAGAATTTACATCTAGCTGATGTACAGGCACGTGAGTGGACAGAAAAATTGAAACGTTGGAGTGGCTCATTGGTCTAGTGAACGCGGGATTCTGCGTTCGATTGCAAGGTCAGGCAAAGGGTTATGCGTTTTTCATTCATGAATTTCTCAGTAGCAGTACGAACCCTGGTTTTTAGACTGGACTGGCCCCTTTATAACATGGAACTTAAAAATAACTTGCCCCCTGACTTAAACATAAAAAAGACGTGTGGCACTCGGGGACTGCCCCGGCGAAGCTATTGCATAGCATTTTTTATCAACTTACGCAATTGTAAAATATTAACCCGAATACAAGAAATAGCAATGATGACATTGACAGGAACTGTTATTCACATTTATAGTTTTTAAAACTTGACACAACGTAATGGGAACATCAAACTAATAAAAAGGTTTTAATTTAACTATTAATAGTCAAGGATCATTCGTCTAAGTAAATTTGAACTTTATTGTCAAACAGTTAAACATAATTTTCAATACAACACTCTCGTATCATTCGTCTAAGTAAATTTGAACTTTGTTGTCAAACAGTTAAACATAATTTTCAATACAACACTCTCGTATCATTCGTTTAAGTAAATTTGAACTTTGTTGTCAAGCAGTTAAACATAATTTTCAATACAACACTCTCGTATCATTCGTTTAAGTAAATTTGAACTTTGTTGTCAAGCAGTTAAACATAATTTTCAATACAACACTCTCGTATCATTCGTTTAAGTAAATTTGAACTTTGTTGTCAAGCAGTTAAACATAATTTTCAATACAAAACACTCTTTTCTTAGGTAGTATTTTCGTTACGAAATTTCTGGATTAGGTCTCCACGCTCAAGGCCCGCGATAGAAGCTATGCAATAGCTTAACTGGTGAAATGTGGGTGTACTGAAGGTACACCTCTGCCCACCCCTTTGGGGAATACATGTATGCTATTATGTTGCGTTATGTGTGTTAAACATAGCTGACGAAATGTGGGTACCAGTAGTGTACACCTCTGCCTAACCCCTGGGGATATACCGGTGTGATGTTATGTAAATTAGAACTTGTACCAATCCATGTACCCCTGAATCTACCTGCTAATTTAATTATGACGAAGACTGCATGTGTGTAATTGATATAACTCGATTGTTATAACTGCGCTGTCAAATTGGAGCTGTCAAAATCGTACGTTGTTAGTATTGAATTCACCCGCCCCTTTACCTCCTCAGTGCCCCGACACCTCATAATACGGTCCACACAACTCGTGTCGTCTCCACAGTTCTGTCTTATTATTCGTTTATTTGTTATTGTTATTATTTTAAACCACATACACGTCAAAATTTACGTTGACAGGAGCACAGTTTAACAGGAACTTATCATAATTATCATCCATATACAGGGTGTTTGGCAGAACGTTGAACATACGAAAATGGTGTATAGGTGGGGTCATCTGCTACTTACTCAGCCCTAATTTATTTGACCCTGGGCCCCGGATATTTAAAAAAAAAACATTTTTTGCTTTGTTCCTTTTTCACCACTTTAAAGTGTAATTTTTATTAAAAATGTTTTTTTTTTTAATCTTTAATGTTGGCAGATTCTTATAAAATTATTGCTTTATTCAGATGTTAGCTAGAAACTCTCTAAAACGCTCAAACTTACAGAAAGATGTAAAAAATACTTAAATTAATTTCAACTTATTTAAAAAAAAAAAAAACCAGGGGCAGTTAAATTAGGGCTGAGTAAGTAGCAGATGATCCCACCTATCCACCATTTTCGTATGTTCAACGTTCTGCCAAACACCCTGTATAGACTAAGTGCGAAAAATACGTATTATTGAAGCTAACTCAAAAAATATCCAAGCAAAGTTAATAAAATTTATACAGGACCACCTCGAGAGCATGCCCTTTCAAACAAAAGAAGAATATTCAAAATCGGTTTACAATTGACGGAGAAATCGGTGTAGATACATAAAAAAAAAAAAAAACATTCACTCGAACATAGAACCTCCTCGTTTTTGGAAGTCGGTTAAAAATCGGATTATAATAATGACTGTTTGCACGATCAGTGTGCACTCAGCTTTATCCCCTAATAAGTTATAGTTGACAGGGTATATTAACGTTACATTTCACTTCGTTAAAGGTCAACAAACATGTTAGTACTAAGGTAACTGTATTAATGAATGCTCTGAGGTAAATGTAGAGATAGGAACTTCGGAATCAATACTGAGATTGAGTTTTGGGGCAGGTAGGGTCGTATTAGCGAACCCGTGACATATCAAGCGGCTTTCATGTAAAGTTTGATCAAGGGATAGAATGAGTGTCACCACCCCAGACCTATTTAATATTTATGAACAGAACATGTTCCTATTAATTCACGAGAACTTTAATTTGAGAGGGAAAAGATAAGCTTTAATTTACAAGTAGTGTAGTTGTTATAGTTACGAACTTACGAACATTTGTTTTGATATTGTATCACGTAGTGCTTTGAAAGAGCCTTCAGTCAGAAGTTGTACAGATGATCAAATATGATGATGAGATGATCGGCTGTCGCTGAAAACCAGCGCTGGGGCTCTGTCTCGCATAGGGCCGCAGCATTATGCTGAGCGATGGCCGTTTTGCGTGGATGTGACGCATATTTTCCCCCAATTTTTTATTTTCGTGTTTTTTTTTCTTTTTTTGCGTCATGTTTACCGCAAATAAACGTATTTTCTTTCTTTCTTTTCTTTCTTTAAATACGCCTGATATAACCTGGAAACCAGAACTTGTATCAACATAGCGGACTGGCTAACCGTTTGAATCACAGTACGACTTTTCCCCCTTGATGTCGTGCTGAATATTTTTCAAGCAACACAGCTTTATATTTCCACTCTTTCTGCTTTCCTTTGTAGCTTACTCTTTTTGTAATGTTTAGTAAAAGCCCGGGTATAATTTATAACAACAACTAGGGTCGCCATATTGTCGGGATTTATTCGGATTGTTCAGATATTTCAGGTGATGAACAGTTTTCCGACCGCAAACAAAATGTCCCTATAAATAAGGTAACAACCTTTTTTGCACCATTGGTCACGCCCCGGCCGATTTAGAACCTTGTTTTGGGCTTGTATTTGTACAGATAAATGTTTTAGAACTCCAATTAATTTAAAATGATTTGATTCGAAACACGTAATCAATTACACATATACACAAGAATATGAGTAATTGATTACGTGTTTTGGGTACCCAGGTTCTTATAGTGTAAATATTTGGAAGTACCTATAAATATTTGAAGAAATAAATAAATTTATTTATTGTCGCCCGAAAGCGTTTGAGAGTGGCCATCACTAAGGGCCATGCACTATACGGCCACGACCAAGACCGCGACAAGGTAAACTATAGAAATCGATACGAATCGCGTACTTGATCGCAACAGCCAACTAGCCGCAGACAATACATTAAGGCTGCCTGTCCACTGGAGCGGAGAGGAGAAAAGAGGAGCGGAGATGTGCCAATATTAACCAATAGAATCTTGATACTAGATAATACTAGACGGCCACCGTCGCTCGGCTACGACTGGCCGGAGTCGTGACCGACTAGTGTGTGAGATTCCTAAGTCCTATGATTACCATAGTACAGTTCGGAGTCGTAGCCGACTAGTGTGTGAGATTCCTAAGTCGTATGATTACCATAGTACAGTATTGTAACATAGTAGTCGGTCTAAAACACACGTTACCTATAAATATTCTACAAAGGTAATAACATTCGTCTTTTTTACTATTAAAGTCTAAAGCCGAGCACCTGTAATACCCAAAAAATACATTTTTACGGAAAAAAAAAAGAACGCGAGTCAGCTCAAAACGTTCAGCCTTTCAGTACATACCCAATTTGGCTGATGGGTGTCCGTTTGACCGGGACGTAAGTCCTCAATAAGGGATGGTCGGGTGAAGGGTCCCACTATCGGGTCCCGTATCGCTGACGAAGCGGAATGTTATGAGTTTTGGTCGAATCGTAATCCACCACTCCGAGAAACAAATTGTGATCAAATGACTGGGAACCACGCTTTCTGAAAGTATTAGATATTGAATTGGAGACGTAATTTTAAAGGTAAAAAACTTTATCGTTTTTATTTTCTAATCTCAATTATGTTTTCTGTGTGTTCTGATAATCAATAATTGTACGGTGCACCCTTTGCCTCGTAAGAGAGGCCTCTGCCCTGCATTGTTAAAATAATATGTATTGATGATTTTTATGATTATGATAATTCTATAAATAAACATTTGATACGGTCGCAAATTATATTTTAATCAAGATTCAACCTGACAGGAGTAGCTCGTTGCTAAGTAATAACAAGCCGCACGGGTCGATCCATCAGGTTAAGCTACGCTTGCCGGGGTTGGTTAGTGGATGGGTGACCATCTTTAATACCGAGACTCCTCTGTGCCTCGGAAAGCACGTTAAGCCGTTGGTCCCGGCTGTCATTCGTGGCTGACAGCCGTTACGACTCGTCAGAAGCCTGAAAGTCTGACACCAGTCTTACCAAGGGGTATCGTATTACCCAGTTACTGGGTTGTGGAGGTCAGATAGGCAGTCGCTCCATGTAAAATACTGGAATTCAGCTACATCCGGTTAGACTGGAAGCCGACCCCAAGATAGTTGGGAAAAAGGCTAGGATGATTGATTTTGACAACCTGGCACTGACCTACAAATTGTAAAAAACGTAAGAATAATT
The DNA here is from genome assembly GCA_948150665.1 of Conistra vaccinii. NCBI lineage: Eukaryota > Metazoa > Arthropoda > Insecta > Lepidoptera > Noctuidae > Conistra > Conistra vaccinii. The sequence continues at coordinate 6,512,845 of OX411324.1, forward strand.
CAATTTCACGGACTACCTTGGCGAATCCCCCTTAAATAAAATATTCAAGCAATTAATGACCACAAAGCTAAGTTCTCATAATTTTAATAAAAAGGGAGGAAATCGCCTAATCATCCTAAGTACAATTAACGGCGGAGGCTTAATTTTTCCAAACTTTTAAAAATGAAAATTTCGCACAAATGGAAGAAGTCTCAGTCCTTTTATAATTAGACGTCATAAAAGAGTCAAAGTTTGATTTATATGAATAAAAATATTACCGAGGGACTTTCGAAGGTTAGATTTAGGAGATAAAAATGATCTGAATCTGAATTGATTGTGCGAAAGTTAGGAAAAAGTAGCTTTGTTCAAAATGAAAGTGAATCTGACTTTCATTTTGAATAAAGCTATGCTAAGCTTTCGTAAATTGCTGATAAGAAATGGATCTGCTTGGATTTGATTATGGCATTCGTAGAACAGTTGATTAAAGTTAATGTAGGAGATCCTCTGTACGTAATTTTTTTTTGTATATATCTTTGCAAATTGCGTAGATTATATATGTAAGTTTTACAGACAGATCTTTAGGATGGTGAGGACAACATATCATTATAAAGACAGTAGACAATGGAATAGCTAATACCGAATTAAATTATAATTATCCGTTTAGCCATTTTCCATGCTAAAATGCTTAAAAAAAATAACCATAGTCCATCGTCATCGACACCATGTTGTTATTATTTTATTTCCAGAGCCGTGTGAAATATAAGTGATTCAGAATATTTTCCGGAAAACGCGTCATACAGTTATGCTCTTAATTCTAAATCAGAGTACAGTATGATTGATTTTTAACGGACGCCGGCACTTTATTTATGAGTCAGATAACGTTCAAGAGCGGGCCCTGCACTGTGGGCACTTTTCAAGGCGGCGGGCTATTTTTATATGCGGGCACACGTGCCCTGCCAGATGCAACATAACACATAATATAGCTCTACATGTAGGTATATGTTAATACTCACAATAGAATAATTTAACCATTTTCGTTACTGCTGATTATATTATAGGACTGGGTCATTGGTCTAGTGGTTGCAAGCGCCACTGCTGAGCATGAGGTTCTGGGTTCGATTCCCCGGTCAGCCAAAGTGTTATTACGGTTTTCCATAAGGAATTTCTAAGTAGCAGGCCGGAGTCTGCCGGTTAAGGGCAATAGGTTCATCCGCTGTTTCAGGGGACTTAAACATAATTAACAATTAAGTTGCCAGATTTAATTGCAATTAACAATTAAAATAATTAATTGTAATTGCAAGATAGAAGATTAAAAATTACCTACTTACATTCATGGCTTTCCAACGCTACGTCTTCCCGTACGTGGTTGCCACTCCAGAACCTTTCAGCCCCATCGGTCATCTGTTCTGCGAGCAATGTGCCCTGCCCATTGCCACTTAAGTTTGGCAATCCTTCTGGCTATGTCGGTTACCATGGTTCTCCAGCATATTTCTTCATTTCGCGGGGAGATTATGGCAAACCTCCCCCCAAAATGACTTAGCACTTAGGAATATCTAATTCAGCAAATCTAGCAAGGTATAAATACTATCTACATTTACCGACATTTTCGACATGATAGAGGTAATTCATATCTAAAACTATTCAGGCGGCGTATAAACCAGTCGTTGAATTTACCTAAAGACGGTTAATTTAATAGAAGCTGAAAATTGAAGCATGAATTCAACCGAAAACGCAGACATCTAGTCTTTGTCGGTGCTTGTTATTAGTTCTGTCTTGCTTGAAGGCTTTATGCTAATTATTATGTGGGTTGGTAGGTAAGGTCAGGGAATTAATTGTTCATCCAATTGACTACCAACTAAAATTGCCCGTTTATTCAAATCACAACTGTCACTATTTGACAGTAAAGGCTCGTGCAGACCAGTGCGACGCGACGTTGCTACGCGACACGAACAATACAATTTCTAAGAAAACTTCACGGTATAACAATAGCCGTTGTCGCGTCGCGCTTTCGCGTCGCGCTAGTCTGCACAAAGCTTTATATTCTGTGACAGTTGAAATTGACGTAGTGTGTCGACTAACAATTAAATTCCTCGTGTACACTTAGACTAGACCATAATTATATCCATGTTATTAAATTAAAAATTAGCGTTTAGTCCACTGTCGCCCCCTCGACCCCCAATAAACTGTGTCCACTGGACCCCTAACTATAGTTTATTCTCAACCCTGTACCTTGGGTAGGTTCAATTTTAATTTATTTGAGCTGATATAAAATCAGTGCCTCCAGTCAAAAACGGCATAAGTCGAGTTATGCCCTTTTGTTTTTATAGCACCATTGTAATCTACGTGTTCTGTTACATAACATATCAAAAGGACATAACTCTAGCTGCATCCTAACATACTTTTTTGTAATATATCAAAGGCATAACTCGACTGCGTCTAAAGGCACATCTCTAGATATCAAGTAAATTTCACTGCTTAATAGACATAACTACAAGAAACCCCAAAACACAATCGAACTAAAAGGCATACATACAGTTAACTTAATTACAAAAAGACACAACTCATGTAGTTCCAAAGTTTTTTAAATATAGTAAGAAATAAATGTAGATAATCCATTTGGTAAGCATGTTTGAAAGGGAACAACTGCATTTGTTGCGTTTGCTTCAGGAAGTCTCAAACGGTATATCCCCACTAAACACTTTATCGCTATTGGTGGATTAGCGTGTGGTGTACTGTTTTTAGAAATAAGTCGTTTTATTCCTTAATTTGTAATTTGCTAATTTATTTTGTAATAATTAAATCAGTGTTACGCGTATTAATTTTCAAGTTTTTAAAAGTGATATAACATCATTAAGCTAGTATTCAAATATATAATGACACTTCTACCATCTATATACACAGGATATCTCGATTTCTATAAGAATTTGCTGACTTCAGAACCGCAAAGAGCAGAAGACGATCCTGACTTAAGTTTTGTACCGGGCAATAAAGAGGACAGCGAGGACAATTGAAATTATTTATTTAAACATAATATGTTTAAATAAATAATTTCAATTGTCCTAGCTAAGTAAGTTTATATATGTATATACATATTATGTATATACATATATAAACTTACTTAGCTTTATATACTCCTTTTGTTTCGTTTACGTTCATACATCTGGTTATACACGCACGAGTTACGAGTACCTGAGCATTCTGAAGAACATCACCAATTAGGTCACTATGTGTCCTTCTAGGGCGTATTTCCACTCACATCTGCTTTGTAAATACCTTTTGTTACTCGCCTTTCATTCATCCTCTCAACATGACCAAACCATCTAAGCATACTCTTTTAATTTTTGTCATTACATCTTCTTTTAAACCGCACCGTTGCCATTTTACAGCCTATCATTCATAGTCACGCCACACATGCTTTGCAAGGAACGCATTTCCACAGCATGTATTCTACTGTCATGCTTCTTCTGCCACACCCAACATTCACTTCATACATAAACGTAGGCACCAGCACTCCAGCACCACATTGTGAACAGCTAGTCGAGCCCTTTTGGGCATCGACTGGTTGATCACAATCGCATGTATTCACTACTACTACCACTACTACTATTCACTTTATTTCCCGCATTTACTTTCCTTTCCACATCTTCATCATTCCACTTTCCATTCCTTGTAAACTGACTCTCCAAATACATTATTACACTTACTTTCTCCATACTCTTATCATTTATGTTTACATCACACACCGATACATCTTCTTCTCTTTCAAATACCATAAGCTTCGTCTTATTCAATGTGAATAAGTTCTGAATAATAATATATTCATCCCTTTCAAATTATATGCTTCATCCATCACAGTCACCGTGTCTTGCAACCGTTCAGCTTACGATGCAAGTAGAACTTGATCATCTGCGTAGAGAAGGTATTTGACAGGCAACTCATTCATGCTCAATCCGCACCCACCCCCTTTCAAATTTAGCAAAAAGCTATCCGTGTGCATGTTGAACATCCACGGTGACGTGACAGCCCTGCTTAACACCCCTTGAGATGCAAAACCAGTCTGTACATACCCCATTTATCATAACACAAGCATTGGTATCCTTGTGGAAATATTAAAGTGCCCGTACCAAGCGCCAGTCCACACCGTACATGGATAGTGTTGACCACAGTTCTTCCCTCCACACCATGTAATAGGCCTTCTCTAAGCCAAAGAAAACACACTAGATTTTCTTGTTCTTTGTCAGATGTTTTTCGCCTATGCTCCTTAAAGAGATCTGATCCATACAGCCCATTTTCTATCTAAATCCCGCCTGCACATCTAATATTTTCTCATCTATCGCTCTTATTACTCTATTTATTAAAACCTTCGCATAGAGTCTGCGGACAACACTCAAAAGACTAATGCCGTGACAGTTTTTGGACTACTGCTGAGAGTCTTTTCCCTTATAAAATGGTACGATTACAGCCTTGCACCAAAAAAACCACCTTTCATCCGGCGCACGGGCATTTTTCTCCAATACATATTAAAGATCCGTCACAACAGGCTTGCTCCTACCCCGTCACCTGCCTTCAGTATTTCAGCAGACACTCTGCCATTCCCTGAGCTTCCCAATTTTCATTCCTTTCAACAATCTAACAATCTCATCTATTTCTATTTCATTTCCATCACGTGCATCTGAGCTAGAGTCTTCAAAACTTGCTTCTGTCCAGTTACCCACTCCTTGCACACTATCCTGACAACTGAATAAACTTCCAAAGTATCCCTTCTAGTGTCCAAGACCTTTCATTCTTCGTTTAGTAAACATCCATCTTCTTCTCTTATAATAATCCTTTTCGATGGTCCTGTCACTCCGTGACCCAATCTTATCTGTTTCCAGAACAGCTTAACACATTGGCCCTGTAGTTATCAGAGAATTTCCTGATAAAGGCACTTTTCTTCCTTTTCATCCTTTTTCATTTTTACAATCTCTTTTACTGTTAGATGTTTTATTTAAAGTATAGACTTAATAAATAAATAAATAAATAAAAGATTTTCTAGACTATTGTTTAATTATAGATTTTTTGTTTGATCGATAGCAGAAGGAAATAAGTCGTTACTATATTTGTCTTAGGGTCTGTTTCACCACCTACGATTAAGTTCCTATTAACTTACTTGGCAGATAATTTCATACAAATTCTGTTCCATTTTTGAATTTATTCGGTAAGTAGTGGCTATTCGGACATCGTGAAATAGGCCCTTAGGCATTTATAAAATAAGGGAATAACTCGCAATATTACTTTAAATACGACCAACCTGACTAGTATAAGTAACGTTATTCCCTTAACACTTCGTTAACAAGGGAACAACTCGAGAAAAACTAAAAAAAAATATAGTAGGAGTGACTGAATGTGGAAGTGATTACTATTAAAGGAAAGGGCAATTTTTTATCTACAATACAAAGTCGAAAGAAGTTATGATTTTAATTGCGAAATACTAAAAAACATTAAAAGTGTTGTATTTTGCCTCTCCTGAAAAGTGACGAATTTGAGTTGTGCCCTTTTTTACTGGAGACACTGAAATAACTTCTTAAAAGTAGAAGACTAATGTTAGTCAGCGGAAAGTAAATAGGGACACAAAAAAAAAGTGAAGAAATCTAACTGTGTGAAACTAGGAACACAACCAGAGTGACATGCCTATGGCATTAAATCCGCCTCTGTACATTTGTCTGCTTAAAGTTTAATAGGGCCTATTTCACGATGTCCGAATAGCTACTATACTTACCGAATAAATTCAAATAAATCGGTCAAGTGCGAGTCGGACTCGCACACGAAGGGTTCCAACTTCCATACCATGTACAAGATTTAACACTATGCATTTTTGTAATACTTTCGTAAAGGTACAGAGGCGCTTTAAAAAAACATAAAAATTTGTAAAGAAATTGTCTAATTTTAATGAAAAAATGTTGTTGTGTTAAATTATAGGTGTAGAAGTTTATTTTCATTTATTTTAGTAACATGCATTAACTAAAGTCAAAGTTATTTATTTGCTACTAACATAGTATTAGTAGGTATAAATAGGTATGTGTGGTAGGTAAGCAGGTAGATATGTAGGGTAGGTAGGTTAGGTTAGGTAGCAGTTAGGGTAGGTAGGTAGGGTAGGTAATTAGGTAGAAATAGGTAATTAGGAAAGGTAGGTGCGCCGTAGAGTAAGTAAGTACTTAGTGCTAACCGTGCGAAGCCGGGCCGGGTAAAGCTAGTTACTTATAAATAAAAGGATTTCTCTTGCTACATCAGACTATATTGTACAAAATAGAATGTAAGTAGTACGCCAAATTTTAATTACAACATTCCGTCAATACAGGTATTTATTTACGTTATTTTTGATAGTCCTAATTCAAATTCAAATTCAAAAGTCATTTATTCAAACTAGGCTGAGAATCAGCACTTTTCGAACGTCAAAATTACATAAGACAGTCCCCCAAAAACGCCCGCCCTTCACCACTTCCTAGTGCTTTTGCTGGAAAGAAGAAGTGGCGCAACAAACTCCCCAGCAGCGCAGCTGTCTGTTCAGTTACGAAAAAAAACCTGATTCTATACAATAGTATGCAAATATTTTACATTACTCAACACAAAACATTAAATAAAATATATTTGCCATAATGACAGCTAGCACACGCCAATGTACCAACAAAAAAAAATATCGAAATCTAAACTCAAGCGAAAATAAAAATAATTTTTACACATCCCATCGGACTACGAGAGTGAGGGAAGAGAGAGTGCACTCGTGTCTGCGCATACACTTGTGCACTATAATATCTCCCACGCCGAAGGCTAGTCTCCATTGACATTGGCCGCCGTGGCTGAATATTTTTACACAAATAAGTTTTCTCAATATGAAATTGTATCCACAACGGTTTAAGGTAACAGGGTACTATTCCCTGTATGTACCACCATTCATTTCAATGTTACTGAATATTATTGTCTATTGGAGTGTAGTTTTAACATGAGGTACACACATCAACACCGTCTAGGGATAGGTACTTTGAAAAAAGTCGATAAAGTTCTTAAACTCAAAAAATACTGGCCGGTTTTAAAATCTTTTGAAGAGAGCTTATTTTGTAGACCTTTTTGGATGATCGAAATTTAAATGATCGAAATAGTATATGCTGCCATGATAGTAGGTACTTACTAATTCCATGTCATTACTCCGACTAGTAAATAGTTATCTGTGGAATTTATATCGCATAATATTAGCATGAAATACAAAATATTATTTTTAAGTTGCAGTAAATCGCCCATATTATATAAAATACGTTATTAATCGGCGTTTTTAGTATTTCTTGATTATAAACAGTATATGGTACATGATACACACAAGTTTCAAATTCCTAATTTGTTTAGTTGTTGAGATAGAGCTCGTACAAAAATGGTCTAAAATAGACAACTTCTACGGCCCCCTAATTCATCATTTTTGAAGATAAAAACAAATAAAAATTATATTTATTTTCTACTTGATGAGCTCTAGACAATGATACCCCACATGCTAGGGTCAGATTAATTTTTTTTCAAAATTTAATTTTATTGTATGGCGACCCCCCTTTAATTTTTAATTTTATTATTTGTTGCTCTTGCGGCAATAGAAATGCTCAATCTGTGAAACTTTCAACTGCCTACCTATTACGGTTCATGAGATAGAGCTCGCTGACAGACAGACGGACAGCAGAGGCTTATGAATAGGGTTCCGTTTGTCACCCTTCGGGTACGGAACCCTAAAAAGGAACAGATATTGTATGAAATTATGTGCCAAGCAAGTTAATAGGAACTTAATCGTAGGTGATGAAACAGGCCCTTAAATAAATAAATAACATATTAAATTCAAAAACTGCCTCATATGCCCACAGGCGAGGTAATATACACGAGTATGTACACAAGCTATATACAACTACCTACATAGTATGTAATATGAAGTATGTTGATTTTCCGACATCTGGGAGATGGCAACGCGATGACGTCACTCGGAGCGTCGGATGCGCTCATCCGAATGTAACGTGACCTTAGGAAATACACGAGTGAAAATTTAACGTCGAATAAGTTGAGATGAAAATGTGTTTCATTTATAAATAACATATACCTACATAATTATGTACTTACAAATAAATAAAATTGAAATGTCCGTTTGTAATGTCAAAATAACAGCTTTTTACTAAATGCATATGAAAGTATATAATATACGGTACTTATAACAAAAGATTCTTGTTTTTTAATTTTATTATCTGTCTGTCTGCTTTTTCCGGCTAATCTCCGAAACGGCTTGACCGCTGTGACGGGACTTTCACTGGCAGATAGCTGATGTTATAAGGAGTAATTTAGACTAAGGCTTTTATTTTAGAAAAATAATTACGGCCCACGCGGGCATTCATTCAAACTAATCCGGTTCAGTCCGTTTCAAGGATTATTTTTAATAATTTCAGACCTACTAAAAACACAGAAGAGTAAATTCCAAAATGGCTTCGTTAGAAAAAAGGAATTAACCATTAAAGAGAGCCCTTAATGACAGCCTCAAAAAGGGTAAAGGTGGCCTTAGTCAACAACCACAAACAAAAGTCTTGGAACAACTACTTAATAAACCCAAGTTCACCCAGACAATACAATACTCTACAATACTACAACATTTATCACTCGCTTAAAAAGTAAAATGAAACCCAGTCAAGATGTATAACATTTATCACTCACTTAAAAGGTAAAGTAAAACCCAGTCAAGAAAGCCGTAAGCCGTAAGTTCACAATAAATTAGACGTTTATAATGCTGAGAACCGCAATAAATAGAGCCACCTGTTACTGGGTCTCAACTGTTTGGACAATGGTTAGGTACTAGCTTATTTCTGCTTATAGTCAACATGGGACAGGACAATGAATCTAATAGCTGTATTATTTGAGAACATTTTATAGTTTTACTCACCCATTCAGGTTACGAAGAGATTACTAAGAGATTTTTGTGTTATAAAATATATTGAAATTCTGATTATAAACCTTCAAATTTTTTTTTTTTATATCACTTGCACAATATTTTCATAACCACATGTACATGTCGTAGGATGATTTGATAATTCGAATTCGAAACCCGTAGGAGAATAGATAAGATATTGCGAAAACACGGATAATTAGAATATGGTGAAAAAATTTCTGCGAGCAACTTGGTTGAAATAGGTTAGGTTAGGTTAGAACTGTGAAAAACCGCGCGCGAGCCGAACGAGCAAAGCGAGCGGTGCCGCGGCAGTGCAGCGGTCCGGCGCGCGGCGAGCTCTACTTCCGAGTTGCTCGCAGAAATGTTTCACCATTTTCTAACCGTGTTTTCGTAATATCCCTTGGGTTTCCGCGAAAATTTTAAATATAAAAATATCATAGGTACTACGACATACACACATCAAAAAAAGTTAGTGATCATTAGCAAAAACTAATATATTTACAAAAAAAACCTCTTTATCAAGAAAAACTGTAAATGTTATATCTTTTTATAAATAGAAATACACTGCCTGAAAGAATATAAAAGAAGAAGAAATTATAATACCTATACTACCGTAACAAAAAAGATTTTGATACTTTTTTTGATGTGTGTATACATGTGACGCACAAGTTTAGCCGAAATCTGACTAATTTTTACACTAATTGCCTACGCTACATATCCTAAAGTGTGAATTTTTGCACAAATGTATGATACAACACCATAGCCTACGTAATGAAATCAGAATGAAATCAGTCATCATCACGGTAAATTTTATGTTTTTTTGCTAATTCTGCGTCATAGCCACCTTAGAGCTATTGAAAAACAAACTGTTTTAAAATCCCAAAATTTCTGAGCATCAGCCCGGAGTCTGGATTTGCCCGGTTGATGGCAATAGGTTCGCCCCCTATTGCATGGGACTTAAACATAACTGGCAAACCTCTGTTCAAAAAAATAAATATTCATAAATATCTTTGAATGATGTAGAAGACCGAAAGTCTTGCACAGGCTATATATTTTTATTTCAGGGAGCAGCCATAAACTCGAATTCTAAAATAATTTTCGGTAATAACTTTGTTCGGGTTATTATGTTTTAAAATCTTCCAAGATAAAAAAAGATTTCCATTGTCTCTTTTATACAAAAAGAATAATCAAGAGAGTTTCATAACTTGACAGGAAAGACGAATGGCTTCCAAAATATATCTGTTAACATTCGAATTTGGAAACACAATAGAAAACTTATTTCATTAATTATAAACTTGTTTAAAGTTTTCCTGCCAAACTCACTTGTATTTTAAATCTCCTCGCGATGAAAATTCCTCGCTTTATCTTTTCGACAGTCGCCCATAACATAGTTTGATAACTTTTTATTAAAATAAAACAACATTTGCGTTGTTGTGTACGATAGTCTCGCAAATGTTATCCAGTGAAACATTTAATAAAAAGATTTAGTTTCTTGCCCATTTTTATCCATACGAAACTAGGTAGGTACCGATATGTATCATTTAGCAGTCTGTGTTGATTGTAATTTTATATTATTACAAACATAGTATTTTGGAGCCCACTATAATATGAATAGTTTGGAAAATCCAAAAGTGCACGCCTCATACATAACACTCATTCATAAACGAAAAAGAATTTCAAAACATACCTAGTTTCTAACAAAAATGAACAATTTATAACTTTTCATGAAGTCGTAATGTCAAAGACTGACAATAGTAGATTGTTATACAAGGGTCGAAAGGAATTGATATCTTTCACCCGTGTTAAACACTCTACTTTTCATTTCGAATATAAGGAAAGTATAAAATAGTAAACTAAAATACTAATCGATATTAAATAACATGTAACCACCTTACCAACAACCTATTTCAAATTAACTGAGAAGTTAGAACAATTACGATTTTTTTTTAAATTTGGAACGCGCCGCGTCACCGCTGCGCAGTGTTTCCACTTTCGTTTTTGGTTTATCCCCAGTTTCATAATGAATTATCCCTAAAATTCTCTAAAAATATAAAAAATCCTTGGTTAAGGGAATTTTTCATTTTTATAGCATTAAATACCTACAAAACATTCATTATTAATCGAGAGAGACGAAACAAACCAACTCTAGGTATAATGCGACAAATTTCCGATGTCATCTAACCACGGAAATAGTAAAATTAAGAATAATATGGTAAACTAAAATTAGATAAATTATATTCATTACGAGTTTCAGGGAATCCCCAATCGGTGCTACCATAGAGTAAAGTAGTACATTGGGTGCAGCCTACTATTAACAATAGGGCTACCAACTCAGGTTCATTTTTTCCCTAAAATTCCCTAAATTCTTGTCAAAATAAAATATCCCTAAACCATGCTTATTATTGATCATTTTTCCCTAAAAAAGGGAGAAATCCCTAAAAGTGGAAACACTGCCGCCGCGAGCCGTCTCGTTTAATAGGTTTTTTTTTTAATTCGCACTGGCTGTTTATACACTCACAACACGACAGCCTTTTTAGTTTTATTCTATTCGATATTTTTCATGTAAAAAGTTTCGTAGCCGTAGTTTCGTAACCTAACCAAAAGTTCTATGTTTAAAATTCATTCCCGCCCTAGGGCGGGAAGCAATTACTATGAGTTTTTCCCGCCCTAGAGAGGGAAGCAGCGTTTTCCACCCGCTACTCGGATCAAACAAACACTACTTTCCGAGCATGAGGAATGAAAAGATATTTACTTGGCGGTTGCTAGGCAACTTAAGTCAGAGGTTGGAAATATTTAGATAAAGATATTATATTTTAGTAAGTATTTTATTAATTATAATTAAACTACTTTGAATAAAAGAGCCATTTTCAATAGGCTTCCTTCTACGGCTGAAACAAATGTATAAAAAAAAAATTGACTCAATTAATTGATTTTATCGCAAGCTACAATGTTTTCAGGGTTCATAAATTGACGGACAGGAATGTTTTTTCAACTATTTTGATTCTTTTTGCATTTCTGCTGCATTAAATCAATTGTTAAAAAATACAGTATTAATCTCCATTTAATCATCTATACAATGGTATATAAATTAAGTAGGTTCTGTGTACTAGCAGGAGTGTAACAATGAAAACAGTTACAGAAATGGGGCAAAAAAAATTTTTCGATCGTAGAGCACACTCTAATGCTTCGCATTAAGAGTCGTGCAAAAGTATCTCAAAAGTGCAGTCATCTCAATATTCTACAAGAACATCGCCCTTGAATTTTTGTAAGTTGATATAATATTAGCGCTTGTAGCTGTACCTACCTTTCGAAAGGGGCAACTAGGATCAATTCTATTTTCTTTTAATTTCAAAAGTGTCTTACAATGGCTTAATTAAAGTAAATTATTTGACTTTCAATGAACTTAATGTACATAATACAAAATCACGTCTTTTATAAATACATACGGCTACATAAATGAAGCTATACATTTCCATTATAAGCTGATTTCCGTACAATGAGAGGTCAGCTTATATTGGAACTGTAGGTATAGCTTGATATGTAGTCGTGTGTACTTGTCAGGTTGCGCTACTTGTACTAGGATATAGATAAAATTAAATAGAACTAATTAAAGTCACTTCATCCTTAACATTCTACTTAGTTCTGGCGAAACCACTTGTAAGACGGAATATAAATAAAAATAAAAATATGGAACAGGCAGTGGCCTATTCATGTTAATTCCATATTTTTATTTATAGTCTTTAATATTCCGAATCAGACATAAAACTGAAGAATTATTGTTTGTTTGCAACAAGAAGCCGCGAAGTTTGTCAAAGAGGACGCGCTTCATTTTCCATTTGAACAATACGCAAAGAAACTACTTGGGATTATGGAGTTATAGATGCAGAATGTGTCAAGCAGGAGATTGGCACATTTTGACAGATGAAGAAAAAGATTTCCAAGGTACGAACTATGTACCTTGGAAAATTATTTATTAGTATATTTAATTACTTATTGATTGTGGGAGAGTAACCTCAATGTTAATCTAATTATTACGTGCTTTATATTTTTTATTATTAATCCAAACACTATATACGCTACTGCCCTAGTGTAAAATGTCTTGAAATTCAGTTTATTGTGTTATTTTCTATATTTTATTTAGTTAGTACCTCGCTTTACAGGCTAAGTCAGGGAATTTGTTGTTAAGCAAAATGTCTACCAACTTAAATTGACCGTCCGTTGTGATTTGAATATATGGAAATGTCAAGTTTGACAGTTGCATGAAATGGCTTTAACACGGTAAATAGACTTAGGGTATCAATTTTCTTAACAAAAAATTTCCTTGATTGTACAAAGATAAAAAAACGTGCTGCACCGACACTGCTATTGACATTCACACATCACTTTTATCGCCATCCGTCAAGAAAAGCGGAACGGTCAACCTCGATCCGTATCCGGCCACATTCCGGCACGATAGCCAAAACTCTATGCATTGAACGGAGTGCATTTCGTAAATCTTTGTACGGCTATCGTTGCATTATTCATTCCCTTATCAATCTCTTTAGCTTAGCTACCGATCACGTGTTGTGTTCAGCGTGACATTTGTATTTGCATTCAAAGACTTTATATTTCTGAATAATTTCAAGTTTGGTTGCTAGCTGTTTAATGTTTACAGTAAAGGATTGATTTAAATACTGCTGTTTTTTTTGGTTGTTTATTGATTTTACAGGACATTCGTTTAAGTACGTCTATTAAAATTAAACTAAACTAAAAAGGACGGGCATGACCAATGGTAACTGGCTTTATTATTAATGAAACGTTGGGAAGTAAGTGATTGTTAACACAAAACGACAATAATGAAGTCAAATAAAGCTAAAAGCAATCCACTACCTATCAGAGATCTTTTATAAACCAATTAAAATAGCTATTTCAAGTTCTGAATGAAACAAAATTCCATTACAAGAAGTTATGCTATAATAAATATAATTCTACCATATTACCGTATAAAATAGATAGTAGCTTTAATGTCGTGTCTATGTAGAGATAAATTATGATCAAAGAGCGAAGCCTTTTGATGTTCCCGAGGGTTTTACCAGACTTATCCTCTGTGGCATAATTTTGCGTATTACTCATTAATTGAAATAGGGTTTTATGCGTGATCAACCCGTCAATTACGTGTTTGGGTATAAGTAAATTAGATTTTACCGCCATTAAGGAGACTTTGCAAACATCCCGGAAGACAGTGGTTATTAACACTTTACCCTGATACAAGTTTGTATTCGTAGACGTTGAAATGTTCCTTAACTTACTTTAAAAATGTAAAAAATAAATAAACTAATATGTAAACGGTTCGAATGTGTTACCCATAATGTCTTCGAACTAAAAATGTTTATTTACTCAGGATGGCACAGGATGACAGTAAAATTATTTACGTGTTTTCAACTGCATAATAACTTAGTCTGTTTAGTTATTTACGACACCAACACATTTCCCATAACAAAACAGACATGTTACAAAAACAACAGCGGCATCTTAACGGTTCTTCTAGCAGGTACGAGTATTTATTTATAGTTCCGTGGTATCGGCCTTGGGCCAACGGAGCCAGTTTCATCTGTTCCGTAAAGCAACAAAGCACAGCCCCAAGAGGAACTGTTATTCTGTTGTCAGAACCGAGACGCACTAACTTGACTGACCAAGTTTACCCTTAAACTTCGTATTTGCAAAGGCTAAACTTTTTAATGGGTGTATAAGTTGTTGGGTAAAGTCGTTCAGGTCATGAGTCTGGCGTCTGCCGAAGTTCCAGATAAGGTCGTCTTTTGTTACAACGTCACACGCGTTAAGATTATGCTACATTTTAGGCGTCCAGTCTTTATAAAATACATTGGTAATGTATTGGGACCTCAGTGTATTTATATAAAAGGAAAATAATAATGGCTCTGTTCTCATTCCTAGAAAATATATTATTGTTGTTGTGTTTTGTTTCCTATTATATCAGCGGTATTGTTCCAACAAAAGATAAGAAACCTAAAACTATTAAAAGAAACCCTAGTTTTTTATAGAAATAGAGCCGCAACAACGTGATTTATGTTTAGACTTAGAGCAATGCGAAAATAGTTTTCCTATTTATAGTTTTCCCTTTTATAAAATTGATATTGTAGGATTTGTCACGTTCTAGTTATTTTGCGACGAGTATTAGGATATTATCAATGTGAACTCTCACCGAGTATGAAATATGAGGTGAATAAAGTACTGGCGAATAGAAAAGTTGTGGCGTAGCAAATTTTCAAAGTACAGTCGAGCGCTTACTTATGCATGAAAATGTTTTAGTTGGATTTTTGGAGTAGTTTGGAGAATTGAGATGCAAAGAGAAAACAAGCTTAGTCTAGACTATATTCCAGTTTTGCGTTACATTTAATAAAGAAATGGCGTTATTTAAATAAATTCGTACGCAAAACGCTGCGAGTCCCCTTGACAAGATCTGACCCAATTGTAAAAGATTTTATTTGCAAAGCTACCGGATTTAGAGACGATATTGCGACTTTGTTGGCCTAATTCAAAAAACACTTTATTTACCTACTTAGCGAATATATTTTTCTCAGTTGGGAAATAAAGGAAGCCATGAAAGACGTGTTTATGTTGAAGTTTCATAATTAGAAGTAGGTTTGGTCTTGTTTGTGTATTTTTGGGTACCAAATTCAAAATTACCACACAGATCCTATCAACCCAAGGGCTATAAATGTAATAAATTAAACGCTTTTAAAATTAAATTGTAAAATTACTTAAACAAATGTATGACGCTAGCAAATTGCTTCATCTAACTACAGTTATAATATCTACTGAATGGTATTATTACAGTTAATTTAGTAAAATGATAGTAAAAAAGTTTGGACACGACACAAAAAAGTTATGAACTTAATTTGCGTTATAAAATTACGAATTAAGCATCATTGAGGCACTTGGCCCATCGCCCACGAGGAAGCGACTAGTTATCAACGATTTTCTCGCTCAAGATACGTACAAAACATTGTGTAAGTAAAAGAGATAGTTTTAGCAACTCGTTTGTTGCAGCCACAAGAGCTTTACGCTCACCGGCACTCGCTTGGCGGGCAGAACACTCTGTGAGAGACTCACCCTTGGTACATTCGCATACCAGCGAGTAATCGCTCGTCGCCGCTGGTCGCGCACTTTCTCGCCAACTTATTTTTAATTGCTAGCTGTACTCGCTTCTCGCTAATCGCTTGCGGTGGGGCAGGTGCCTTACACGGTGCAATTGAATTGCTTATGGCATGCCATAAGTTGTCCAATAATAAAAGTTGCACCGTCAACACAGTGTTTGGACGACGTAAGTCATTTGTTGCTTCGATTTTATTGTATCCCACGGGCAAGAAACATGAATCGTGTAAATGGGACTTTAAAGCCCTAACGTTATTTTCGTGTTCTTTTTTTTTCTTTCCTTGCGTCATGTTTACCGCAAATAAACGTATTTTCTTTCTTTCTTTCTAAAGTAGGTAATTTAATTTGGTAGTAAAATAAATGTAATAGGTGAATCTTTCAGGTCTAGGTTAAATTAATTGGGTCATCATTTTAATAAGTTGCAATTTTTACCTATGACTGCATTGTAAACCAAAGCAAAGATAACATAAGATAAGATAAAAAAAAACTTTTCTACCTTTATTTTCTTAACAAGAAAACTTACCTACTGATATGAGTGTACTTTGTGGTCCTTAAGGCCGCTTGCCCATTGGTCGGTATTTTACCGCGCAGTACTGTACAGTACTGCGCGGTACTGCTTATGTTTCCTCACTGGTCGGTAAGCACTCTGTACCGAATCGGTACTGCACACAGATATAGATATACCTAGATAGCGCAAGAGCATCTACTTCGCGTGCCCGAACGTGGCTCAGTGTGTCTTATTTTATATAATATAGTCTATGGTCTGCGCCTGTCCGCCGCGCTAGTCGGACATAAATAATAAAATAGAAAATGCCTATATTCGTAATACTATACAGCTTTTTACTAGGAACAGTTGATGTGACGTTGAGTGTTAACAGGTTATGACTATCGAAATACGATAGTCTAGTCTAGTAGCTTAGTCTAGTAGCTTTGATCATTTTTTTAAAATGCCACGCATGGTTTTCATACAGATTGTGATACTTGCCTTATCTAGGTATTATTATATATCTATATCTGTGTACTGCACTGCTTTCATCTAGAATTCCAAATTCAAATTAATTCAATTAGTACGAGAGCGCATGACCAACATTTTTGCCTTATCGTTTTACGAACAAAATCGTATAAAAACGATAGATTTGGTTATTCTTAAATTCAAAAATCCTATTTTCAGAAATTTTCCGCGTCACATCTTCTGACCTGACCGCATTTTTAAATATGTCGATAATTCTTTTTTATCATGTTTAAAAATGATAGATTTTACATAAGTACCGAAAACACCATTTTCAGAAACCAGTAGCTTCGAGTACGTACCCAAGAGACCATTTGAGAAAATTAAATATGAGGCAAACAATAAAACCCGTATTCAATCCATCTGAAAATGTTTTCTGGTGAACATTGGTCAGTTGATTCGAATACGTCATTTTTGGAAATGTGTTCAGGCCACATTTGACACGCAAAGTGACGCAAATGAAATATCTGAAAACAAACTTTTTAGTAATCAAATTACGAAATCTTTGTATATTTTTATTATCAGACATATTGTGATGAAACCGTCTGCCAATTTTTTTTGACATAGCAGAAATAGGCTCCCATAAAACTGTAACGTTTCTGACCGGTACTGTACTGTCCACCGAGTCGGGTTCAGAATCATCAAAACGTAAAGATTTTTTTACAATTATTCCAGTAAAACGAAGTGACATGGTTTTGGTTATGGGCTCTCGTACTATATAATTCACTTGTTTTTTGTTTTTCCCCAGTTTGAATGAATTATCTCTAAATTTCCCTAAAAATCTTCAAATTTCCTTGGTTTAGGGAGCATGATTATAAATAATAAGGTAATGGCACAATTTACATGGTAAATTTGATGAATTGCATTCATTATGAGTTTGAGTTGAGGGAATAAATCGGTGGTGGAATAAATCGAATCCATTAATAAATCGGTGGTGCCATAGAGTCAAGTCATATATTGGGTGCTGCCTACTATAAACAATAAGCTTACCAACTTAAATTCATATTAACCCCAAAATTCCCCAAATCCCTGTCAAAATAAAATATCCCTAAACCAAACTTAGTATTGGTATTTTTTCCCTAAAACAGGGAGAAATCCCTAAAAGTGGAAACACTGCGTGGTAAGCTTCCAGTACCGATGCAGTAAAATGCGTGACGTCACGCAGTACCGAAACGATATCGCCCCGCACACTTACCGACCAGTGGGCAAAGGGCCTAAGTAAATAAAATGTTGCGTAATTAATTAGTGTTCAGTATTGTAAGCGATAACTACGAATAAGGTTACCCTATAATTACACTATCGATAAGAATGTTCAGTAAATGTTCAAGGATCGGGGTCGAGCCTCCGACTTGCATTCATTTGCCATTCAAAAAAGTAACATATTCCCTAGTAGTAAGGTTAAATATAAAAGACGAAAATTCTTTGTAAACTTAATAGTTAAAACCGAACAGTAGTAATATAATCTTGGAGTTAACTACTGTATAGATATGAGTATTTCTAAGAATTTGAAGTAAAGGACGGAAACCGTGTTTTTGGTTCCGACATCATACAGATCTATATGAAATTCTGCCATTTTGCACAAATCGAATAAGGAGTTTTTATAGATAACTACCTAAATAATACAAGGGCTGATCCAGGATTTATTTCTAGGAGGGGCACATGATGGGCCAACAGATAAGAAATGTCTTCCATATCTTGTTTTTGAGATTCACTCTTTTCGATGAAGATATGGTAGTCTACTTCTTCAGCGTTCATCATTGAAGCAATGTCGTGATAATATATGTATATTCATTCATCATCATTTCAGCCAAAAGACGTCCACTGCTGAACATGGGCCTCCCCCAAGCACCGCCACTTCGACCGATTCTGTGCTTCCCGCATTCAGCGGATTCCTGCGGCCTTCACAAGGTAATCGGTCCATCTTGAGGGAGGCCTTCCAACGCTCCGTCTTCCGGTACGCGGTAGCCACTCCAGAACCTTTCGGCTCCATCGGCCATCTGGTCTACGAGCAATGTGCCTTGCCCATACCACTTAAGTTTGGCAATTCTTCGAGCTATGTCGGTTACCTTGGTTCTCCTACGGATATCTTCATTTCTGGTTCGATCACGTAGGGAAAATCCAAGCATAGCCCTCTCCATTGCCCTTTTGAGTTTTAGCCTTCTGATAAGGCCCATTGTGAGCGACCACGTTTCAGTGCCATAAGTCATCACTGGCAACACGCATAAGTCATCAGTGCCATAAGTCATCACTGCGGTATGTGGGACGAGAAGATATTGCGTAGCTTCCTGCCTAGATATATGTATTAAGGCCAGTAAATTTAGACGATTCGATTTTATTTTAGTTAAATCGTTTGGGGGCCCGCGTGCGCCTGTGCGCCCTCTGGATCCACCCTTGTAAGTATACCTAGTAGGTATTTCTTACTGCTGCATTTGCAATTTTCCATTGATCCATTAACAGACGTGTAGTTCGAGTTACCTAACTAACTTTATCTACGAGTATATGCATAAGATTACGTATATAGGTATGTCAAAGCTATAATAGTTAACTTAGGTCAAAATTTGCACAAACCTTGTGCATCTTTTGATGTCTGCTAATTTTAAATGCTCACACTCAAAGTTGAAGGTAAAACATGAATGCCTGTTTAATAGCTTATACGTTTATGCAAAGACGAGGTATATAGTATAACAATAATGTCATTCTGTAAAAAT
Organism: Conistra vaccinii; assembly: GCA_948150665.1. Taxonomy (NCBI): domain Eukaryota; kingdom Metazoa; phylum Arthropoda; class Insecta; order Lepidoptera; family Noctuidae; genus Conistra; species Conistra vaccinii. The sequence continues at coordinate 6,532,634 of OX411324.1, forward strand.
TAAAAAAGAATGCCTGTTTTTGAAGTGATAAACTTCTTTTTCTCAAACATGCTTGGAAATTCGATTAACCTTCTTCGAGATAAATTGAAATTGCAGTACTAGTCAAAAACAAGCGAGCATCAGGCCGGCAATCTTAGTATGAAAATCCATATCTGTCCTGTTTAGCGGCCAAATAAATTACTATGAAAACTCAAATCTGTCCTGTTATTTAAAAATGGAACTAACTTTTTAATTCCACATGGCAACCAAGCAGGTAAATTATCAAAGATTTTATTTAAATTTCGAACTGGCTTAACAAATAGAGCTATGAAGAAACAAATGACCATTATTGGCGCGTGAAAAATTTTCTTTGTTCGTCATTGATTCTGGAATTTATAAATAATTTACTTGGTTTGAATTTCCGCGCATTGTTTGAGAAAAATGCTATACAAACCTTGGCAACCAGGCATTGATGGACTCACGTATGTGTGCCTCGGCTTCGCCTCGGCCCAGATTTTCACGGTCGTCCATCAATGCCCTAATGTACTATAGGCGCGTTGAGCACTTTTTGAGATAGGTCAAAAATGTTAAACTCGCGTCAGGCGTCAGGGCACTCAGGACAGTAACCTGATCGAAAATTCGTAGAATATTCAAGAACCTGTTCCTTTTTTGAAGTCGGTTATTAAACAACTCACCGTGAAAACGTAGGTGAAGTTAGCTGCCCTTCCACCTGATGTCAGTATTGACAGCTCAGTTCAAACTTCACCTAAATTTTCACGGAGAGACAAGCATAATTTTCACAAAACTGAAATGTAAATATTACAGAAAACCACTCAAACTTTGCCTGCTGAAATGTATATAAATAAAAAGGAAACTCTTGCCTCAACCTCTAAACAAAATATCGTAAAAAGTGAGCCTTTCACTAAAGGAGTACTGTCATAAATATATTTTTTGACCCAGAACCAGTGATAGATGTCTCTGTTTATTTTGTAAGAGGGTACAGCCAAACAACGTAAATCTTGATGTAAAAGAAAATCAGAATGTATCTTTTGTTTTCCGCATGCTAATTGAGTACCGGTAGACCATTAATAATAACAACTAGTCTTCTCGTCGTTTAATGAGTACGGCGATTAAGAACCAGAAAAAATCTGTAGTTTTAGGAATGAAGCCAAATTCACCCACATGTTTGTTAAACATGTTTTTCGTTTTATGACTGTATGATTCTTAAATCTCATTTTTCACTCTTGAAGTGTTTGAAATAGCTAGGCAAACTCAAATTAATCATATTTAATCTTGATAGCTAATGAAAGTCTTTTGGACGTTGCAGCTGCCGTCGACGCGTCTACGGCTGTCGCAGACCAGTGTCGACGGCTGCGGTTGTCCCTACCGTTGCAGTTGGCAAGGTGCCGCTCGTATATATACAAAGTGTTCCTTTTGATATCCCATAACTCAGGGTATTAATGAAACCATGTCAAAAAATTAAATGGCATATAATGAATTACTTTACATTATTTTACTTTTAAATTTTTCGTGCTAAAATATTCGACAAAGTCAGGAATATTTGGTTTAAATGAAACTGATATACATCGAGAGTCTAGTTTTATGTTATCTTCGAAACTATGTACCTATTTTAGAACACTCTTGTTCTAGGACTTTTTGTATTATTTTTACTTATACTCGTAGCATAAAACATTACGTGTTATGGGACATTAAAAGGAATACCTTGTATAGGCACTTAACAATACGTATATTACGATCAACCTCACGACAACACTCATAAGTTTATAAAATATAACCTATTTAAAAAATCTCCCTTTTCCAGTTTTTAGCACAGGAGGTCTACGTTTTTTATGATCTACGTTTTTCTTAGTCACATTCTACTAGTGCACACGCACTGCACACATACACGAGTACACCGTATAGTGATAGTTCCGGTGCGAAGTGCAACGGTCACGCATACATAATGCTGACTGTACTTACAATGCACATGGCGCGCCCGACGGACGCAGGTATTTTCGTCACCGGTGATCACTGAAATCACTTAATACTGCTGAATACGCATCGCTTCATCGCACTGAATGCTCGTTTGACATGACAGTTACGGGTTAGGTACGAATTACGTTTCGTAACACGTTGTGTTCGGTTGTCAGTAAAAATAACAGTCAATACTAGAGTCATTAAATTATATTATATTTAACTAAAAACATTTGAGGTTCGTTCTTATGAACGAACCTCAAATGTTTTTAGTTAAATAATATAATTTATTTTTATAAGTTTAATATAATTCAAATGTTTTATTTATGCCGATGTTATCATCGGCATAAATAAAGTTAATAAATAAACAAATAAAAAGCCATTAATTCTACTACCCAATTACAATTTTGTGTTTTTTTATACAAAATTTTTTAGCATGCGTTTATAATAATTATAATGTATATGTACACATTTTTAACATGCAATTAAATTTTAATTTGGTGCATTTTTAATTATTTGAGAATTTTAATTTATTTTAATTGTATTATAGTGTTTAATTGAATTGTAATTGTATTAATTCTATGTTGCATAAATATATTTTTTTATGCAACATAGAATTAATACAATTCTAACATTAAGCCTAAATAATATTTGTCTAGGAATGAAAATAAATGTATGCTACATTGTCAAGCAAAAGATTTAAATAACTTTAGCGGTCAAACAGGAATAGGATTTTAAACTCTCATTAAAATTCTGATTGATCCGAAATAGGATTTAAACTCCGTGAACTTTCATACCCTTTACTTTGATTTAATACCCGTAATTCTAAAGGTTTGAAGGTCAGTAGATCCTAATTTTAAAGGGCGATTATGTCAAGAGATGGGGCCTTTATTTACATAATAAGTTTGTCATATATTTTCTACTATACAACATGTAAAAAAAAACCTTGTCCGGTCCGTGTGGGTGTTGTTAGATACCGTACTGAGAGTCTATTTATGTGGTAATTAACAGGAAAAAAGAATAAAATAGACGATGTATATTTAGTAACTTAATCCGCTTAACTGTTAAAGAGTCTTAGAGAACCCTGTAAGAAATCGACACGTGTTTCGTTTTTCGCCTCTCAACTAGGCATCCTCAGGATGACGATTGACTTGTTGCGAACTCGGACACGAAGTGTTGCCACGACACGAGCCGAACGCAAAGTGAGCTCCAATCGTCATCCTGAGGATGCCTCGTTGAGAGGCGAAACACGTGTCGATTTCTTACAGGGTTCTCTAAGACTCATTAAGAACAGTTAAGCGGATTAAGTTACTAAATATACATCGTCTATTGTATTTTATAATGGATTTCCGCAAAGTCACGCCTGAGTTAATTAACTAGGAAAAAAGAAAAAAAAAATAACGCCACATTTTTTTTCAATGAAGAATTTTTCCTGGCTATCACATGGTGTGCGGGCGGACGTCCTATATTAACGGGTGTGTACAAGTCGTAACTTATGACCCCTGTTAAAAATTTTCAAACTTTTTATGGATTTGGGGTAATTTTGGTAGGTACAAAAAATGGTTTAAATAGTAAAATAATAATAATAAAATAATATTATAGTGTATTTTCATAAAAATATTTAAAAATGTAAATAATATGTTTATAAAATGGAATAAAAGAAAATAATATAAAATTAGTAATGTTTATTGCAGTATCTTTCTGCCCCTTTCGGATCGGACAGGGTTTTTTTTTAACATAAATATTGTAGGTATAAAATCAGAAATATCGTTTTGTAAGAACGGACGCCATAAGTTTCGTTTCATGACGGAAAAGTAACTTTTGTAAATAGTGAAAACGCTAAAGCAAAAGAAAATTATTTTCTTTTTAGTCATCATTTTTCACCATATTTATCTTTTAGGTAAAAATTGCACATGCCTTGCAACAAAGTTATTTATAAATACCTACTATGTACATACATAATCAATAATATACATACACACGAGAATAAATAACTTATAACAGGTACATTAAAATGTACCTATATCGAACACAATAAAAATAATGTTACGATTGTTACCAATATCAACTACTTATATTACATTTGTAACCTGGCCATAATATATCATTCAGATAAAAAAATAAACACAACACGAACGGCATTGAGTGACATACATATTAATTTGTTTATATACTAACATAATAAATTGTCAACTGCATATTCTTGCAGCTATTGTACAACGCGTTTAGCTAATTAGCATCTCAAAGATTAGTTAGGTAGACTGAGAAGGCATAAGATTTCCATTTGTGGGTTTATGTGAGTCACTCTGCAACTTGGTGACTTAATACTTGGACGTACAAGGCCGTCTTAGATTGTGCACGATTATAAACTAAAATCAACTGTTTTTGTTAGTAACTAGTTTTTGTTGGTATTAAGAACATTCACGCATCTGTTCCGAGCTGAGCATGAAATTAATTTATAGTCGAAATTAATGATGCGTTACATCTTATGGGAAGATTTTGTTACATGTAGGTTCAGTCTTGCTTTATAAGATGTTTTTACCAAAATGTGTGCGTTTTATGACTTTAAAATGTTACATAGATAAGAGACTTTTATTATAGGTGCTCTCGAATTTTATGGCTCTTCTAACTCAAGATGAAAGAGTTAATGATTTTTTATGGCTTTATAAATATTTAATTCAATGTTATTTAGAGTGTGTGCTGTTTTTATATCATCTATTTTTTTCGATCCATATTTTTTGGTAGTAGGTGGAGCTGACTAATATCTTTTGATGAAAGATGTGTAGACGTATAAATTAAAATAATTAAAATTAAAATTCTCATCCATTTTCCACTTACCTAAAAATCAAGGAAAATCTCTAGCAATATTTTATTGCTAGTTATCAACAAGTTCTCAGTTATTTCAAAATACGAAAATAAAACTTCACTGAACCACTTTTCACTCAAACTCCCAGATTTCAGTGCAAACTGTTCAACTAAAACACATTAAAGGAACATTCGCCATACACAACATTAATTCGAAATTCGAAATCGGCGCGAAAAACATCGCATCGGAGAGTCGTGGCACGCACAGCACGTATCAACAGCCGTAGCGTTGCCGCCGTACTGACTTACGTTCCGTACACTACGCGTAGTTCCACTTCTGCGTCTACTACGAAAGGTCTCAAGAGCCGACGTAATCACTTTTCTGAGATAATCGCACCAGACACCATACATTGTTGGCTGAACAACGCTTGTTAACAAGATAGCACCAGAGAAGCGGCGATGATATTAGTCTCGAGGAAATTCTTAGTGCGATTCACGTTGTGGTAGGCCTGTCAACAGTGGGAAAACGCGGGCTCCGTACGGAAGTTCCTCGGTCTGGTCATTTGGTTCACTAATTCGAGCTAATTCTGAAAGGCTTAGCTCGCTGCTTCGAAACTATAAAGGGGCCGTAACAACTCCCAGGCTTCAGGGTCTCTTCAGCAATTGGGGGGAGGAGTTATGTAAAACAAGTCGGGTTAAATTAACAACTTTAGCTGAGGGAGATTAAGTGGGTGCTTTGGGCCAATCCTATTGTGTGTACTGTTTTGTGTCTGACTGTTGATTCAACCGCATAAGTTACAAAGCCAGAAGATAACTTTTTTGTTACCTCAGCGCCGGGGCTGTGCCAAAATGTTGCCAATATTTGTTTTATATGAAAATACTGGGAATGGTGGGTTTGGAATTTATAAAATGAGAAGCGACAATTCATGAAATTATTTTATTAAAAAACAATTTTCCTTTTCTTGCAAATATAATTTGGGTTTGCAGAAAAGTCGAAAAATGTGGCTGAAGAATTTAATTACTGTTTTTATATTGTTCTGCCCTCGCATACCTATCTCTCATTCTTTATCGTACCTAAAATATATATTTTAATATTACTGCCACACCATATTTTAATTTATTTGTTTTCAAAATTTACATTTACTATTTTGTTCTGTAGTCTTTTACTTTATCCAATAACTTTTATTATTGAAATTTAAATATTTGTACGCCACTAAGGCCAAACAGGACTGATCTAAACTATAATTTAATTAAATAACTTGCATTCTCTGTATGTCTAGGTACTCATGTATCCACAAATAAATAATCTTGAATCTTGAACCTGTATTATAATTGCTCACACCTAAGCAAAGCCCTATGATCTTAATGAGCTCAATTCCAAGCTGCACTGCAAGCATAGCTCAACTCCCAAATCATAAACTCAATAGTTTAGAGGAGTGGACTCAATAGTTGAACCCGTTCTCAGCAGAACCCTCGGCTTTGTAGAGGTAACCCCTCTTAAACAAGAATATTAATAACGATCACTTAAGGCCAGGAATCTTTTAAAATAATAGATGAAGTGCGCTGGTTGTTCTCAAGTGAAGCCATAAAGTTTAAAAATAACAAACTGAACAAGCAGTGAAGGGTTGGTCGCTCCCATGTGGACACTTCATGGCGCTTGCAAGTTTTGAAAAGATAAATTAACTTTGTTTCTTTTGAAAGGATTTTGTTTATAGCAGGAAATATGAAGAAAATAATAAATGAAACACCTCGATTTAGAAAGAGTGTTTATGTTTGTTTTTGACGCAAAAATGTCTTTTTGAAAGATAAAATAAATATGTGTCGCAAAAGAACAGTGGTTGCAATTACGCCAACAGGTTCTAGGTATAGTTTACACATTGGTCAGTAAACGAGAATATGCCGCAGAAGAATCAATGATATTCCACCACATAGGGAATCCTAGTTTTCTATGGGTAAATTACGCATTCATTAATTATTAATAATAGTCATTATATTATGAGGAAAAATATGAGTAATCGCGAAATCATTAAGCCTTTTATGGTTATTTATTATTTTATTACAAAGGTGTAATAATACAAATAATAAATCATCCTGTTGCAGTCCCGAAACAAAAGAAAAAGCAAACGATTAAAAAATCTAGATTAGCGTTTAATTCAAAAGTTTTTGAATTATTGACGCTTCCTCCCTGAATTTACGGAATTTCCGGCTATGCGTGTACCTACTATATTTGCCTGGCCTGAATTAGTTACTTACTTAAGCCCCTTGAAAACGTACGGATTTGGATCGTATCTTTATTAAAAATTCTAATGTTATTATGCCAGATTTAAGTACAGTATACAAAACAGATAAATACTTAAAAAGCTTATAACTTTGGCATATTTTATTTTTTTATTTTTGGGTGTTCAGTCAGGGAAATTTATTGCTTAGCTAATTGATATCCTATGTCAACTTGGGTTATTATAGCCATTGAATGACAGAGTTGATTTAAAAAAAAACGTAACATAACATTGCATCACGCTTGTAATCCCCAAAGGTTTAGGCAAAGGTGTAGGTGCCATATACCTATAGTACACCCACATTTCACCAGTTATGTTTAAGTCCCATGTAATAGGGGGCAAGCCTTAGGTATTAAACATAAAACAAAAGGTATTTTAATAAAACACGATTACTAAAAGATCAATAATCAATTTATCTTTAAAATGGTGAAGGTTTCAGAAAAATACGCTCTATAGATTTTGCGTGATTCTCAGTGTTTGAAGTGAAAACTTCTTTAGCGGCGTTGTGCACTTTTTTTGGGATGGGTAAAAAATTTTAAACTCGCGTCAGGACGTGACCGTAAGATCCGTTGCCTAGCAACCGACAAAGAAAATATCAAAATAAATAGTCTTTGACATTACGTTAAGATTGCGAGGTAAGAAATTTTACCCATATTGATGGGTAAAAAAAGCAGCCAAAACATACCTACCTACTTCATGAAAAGTGTTTATTCAAAAATGCACAGCGTTATTGTTAAAGTTTTCACTTTTGCCGGCACGGCACTCCCTTAGTGCAACCCGTTGTATTTTTATCTGCGTTAGACATAACTTTACAAACTAATTTCACTATGTAATACATATAAACATAATCAATTTTTTTATTTATTTATTTATCATATTTATTTATCTAAAATATTTATATATTAAGTAATTAAGAAAATGCTCTAATATAACATATATTTTTCCAAATTATTAACACTGCTAGACGTGATCTTCAGTATAAAGTCATTAAAAGTCGGTTATCGTTGCCTTAAGAATGTCCGCATTCTAATCTCAGTTTCAATCTTTCAATAAACGTCTAATTTACCTACTCTTTTGACTACAACCTTTTAATGTTGGGGTTGGTAGATGTCACATATGTCTTCGAATTTTTGATTCTAGGACATGCCGGTTTCCTCACGATGTTTTCCTTCACCATTTTGAGAGCAGTGGTAAGGAAATAATTTACACAAAGTAAACCGCCTGTCTGGGTTCGAACCTACGACTTTCAACTCGTAATTCGCAGCCGTTACCTTACTCGGCCACCACTGCTCTTCTGACTACTTATTGACATTGATTGTCGATGAGATGAGATTGTGACTAGATTTTGAACGTTTTTAAATACGGGAATTGGAATGAATTATCTCTTTGTTGTCTGTACATTTTGGTGTTTATTTATAAATGTTGCATAAAGTTAAGTGACATCAAAAATGTATGGTTAAACAGTCGGTAATCATTAATACTTAACTTTAAGCAACGTTTATAAATAAACCCCTGTGTTTGCAAACCTGACCTTTAATATTTTTCCTGTTTCGTCGACAAAGGTTTCAATCAATTCCGAAGGATCTTTATGCTATATTGGAATATCTGACGTTTTTCTTCTCATCCTTAATAAGGGTAAGGATATTGAAATGAAAACCGATTTTCATCTTTTTTCATAATTTTCGGTAAATGATCATTGTGATGAGAATGTTCGGGAAGCGGGTGATGTTTTGCGATTAGATCCATAATAAGTTGAGGGTAGACTTATGAGATGTTTTCATAACTTTGAGCTTCTACTTATATTTTTCTTTCAGAATATTATTACTTAAGGTTGTCTGTAAAAGATCGCTTTTAGCGATAAGACCGCCCATTGTGTCACCCTATGTAAAATGTCTAAACCTATGTCTGTAATTTTTATGGTGTACATAATAAAGAGTATTCTATTCTATTACTTATTTTTTAACTATTTATGCACACACATATAAACAGACAAGAAGAAAGGAACAGAAAAATATGCACAAAGGCAATGCTTTTTTCTAAAGAAATCTCTTCCAGCATACCTCCGATGGGAAAGTATATAAAAAGAGATGTAGACAACTTGTGTAACAGTAGAAGTGAAAACAAAAAACATAAATCAAAATCAATTCACTAATTTAAATATAAACATACAATATGAGAATATATTATACTTACATACTTCTAAATTAAATATCACTACAATATAATTATGTAATTATAATTCAATTTAAAATAACTATGCAGTTATGACGAAGTGGAAAGATAGTGTACTTTTACTCTTCTTTTTCGTGAGTTTGTTGAAACAATAAAGTTTCAGCACCTATTATTACCTACTATTTCACTGCTTAGAGTTAAGTATAAGACTGTCTCGAGTCTCATAAGTCCAAATAAAGCTGGGTATTCACGGTCAGTCCATTTAGATTAAATCAAATGTCCATGGACGCCAGTTGTTTAGGTTACTTGGAACATGTGTAGTATACTCACGGCTTCGGTTCAAATGACTTTCATTTCTCCATCGACGGGGATGCATACAGACGTATGATGAAGTCGTAGAAAATGGATTCAGACTCCGAAGAAGAATTTTTACTTTCTGCGGTTATTATTTGTTACCATGTATTAACAAGAAAACCAAAAACAAAACGGTCGAAGGAGAAGGCGGATTACGGATTACTGTGGATTACGGCGCGCACGAATAATTCGTAATTTGACGTCGCGCCAATATTTGGATTGGAAGAATCGACAGTCACTATCAAATTTCGGATATGTACATCACGCCATTTGGCGCGATGGTCTAACCGTAAATGCCCAGCTTTTGAATCTCAGCGTCCACGTACGTAATACACACTCGAAAACAGGAATTTCCGATTTGGGCAACAAGTCTGCTAGGCTGAAGTGGGATTGGGCGGGCCATGTATGGTGCATCGGGACAGATGAACTAGAGCCGTAATGCAGTGGGAGCAAAAAGACGGGCGTCGTCGCCAGACGGGAGGCTGAGGAAACGCTGGGATCTGGGATTGTGACTTACGGCCGAACCCAATAACCTATTTTCAATAAAAGACAGATCGCTATTGATGGTAGACAGTATAGCTAACTGTCATTGAATGTCGGCCCACAATTCCGTAAGATTCCTTACTTCTCTGACAGATTATTGAGGCGTTAAAACCATAGATAGATAGGTTTTTCTTATATATCCAGTATGAAAAAACTGGTGATAGATAGGTTAATGGGTTCGGCCGTTAGAACCGTTGATGGGCGATTGGCCGGAGAAGGCAACACACGGAAGAGTGGAAAGCTGTGGTGGAAACAAAAGAGATTGAAAAAAAAAAGAGTATTTATTAATATTGAACTCGTCACTATCTCGTAACACCGATAGTTTATACGGAAGCTGACTAGCTCTTGATAATTATATTAGGTAGGAATGACGTCATGTTTTGAAAACTAGTTCCTAGATTTAAAACATTTATTGAGTCAGGATAAATTATTCATTCTTTTATTCATAAATTAGTCATATTAAGGTGTTTCTATCAATAGTGACCGGTTTTTAAGATATACCTGTTAAGTCAATGATCTATTCCTACCTAGTTTTTTATATTTTAAATATCTAAATTATTAATGCATTTAGAAGGATTCATTTTCTAATATATTGTGTTACACACACTTTAACTTCAGCGAAAATATCTCAAAATAATATGCTTAAATAAAAGTTATATCAACTATCTAGAAATCAACACAATTTCTAATAGACAACATCGATCAACATAGATCACGTATGCAACGGCTAATGTTATTCGGATTTGGATGATATTTTGAATTTGGATGAAGTTTATAACCTGGATACACACACATACACCACCACCTGGACCACCATAACCTGGATACATAGGATACTTTTTATCCTGGTAGCGTTCCCGTGGGATAATTTCCGACATCGACGCGGGTGAAGCCGTTCTGGTAAAAGCTAGAGTCCGCGCCACCACTAAAATCCGGCGGAAAATTGTGGGACTACATTTTTTTAATGCAATTTGATGCAATGACAGAGACACTAGCGCGGCGTCTATCGGACTTGAGCGGTGGTGTGTTCTCTATAATGCGTTTCATCAAATAGGTGCGTTTTTAAGTTCGCGGAATGGGAGGGTAGGATATAAATAAAGGTAATTAACGGGGTGGCCACTACTTCAGCCACTCAATATAAGTAAAAATACCAAGTTTTATCTTAATTGGATCATTAGTCTTTGAACTATCGTCAATCAAACAACTCAATCGGGAAGAAAGTGTGAATTATGGAAAAAATCGAGTACCGTGCCGTTATAAAGTTCCTTACCAAGCAAGGAAAGTTAGTTCAAAACATACTGGAAGAGATGGAATCCGTTTACGGGGACTCTTGCCCGGGTAAAACCATGGTTTACAAGTGGCACAGTCTCTTTAAACAAGGCAGGACCTCACTCGAAGACGATCCAAGGGCCGGACGGTCGATTGAGGTGACTACTCCGGAAATCGTTCAAAAAGTAGAAAAAAATATATTGGAAGATGCCAGACTAAAGAAGAAACAGCTTGCAGAATTAGTTGGAGTATCGGATACGACAATTTTCAAAATTCTACACGATCATCTTGGTATGACAAAGGTCAGTGCAAGATGGGTTCCAAGAATGCTCACGCCGCCTCAAAAACATCGCCGCGTGGAGTGTTCTCGCACGTTTTTGGACCTCTGTAACGAAGATAAGGATGGCCTTTTGAGTCGAATTGTTACTGGAGATGAAACTTGGGTTCATCATTATGAACCTGAGTCAAAACAGGACTCTATGCAGTGACACAAAAAAGGCACACCACCACCCAAGAAGTTTAAAGTGTCACAGTCGGCTGGAAAAATCATGGCAACAATCTTTTGGGATTCGGAAGGAATCCTGTTGACCGATTATAAAGATAAAGGCGTTTCTATAACCGGACAATACTATGCTTCAATCCTCGAGAGGTTAAAAGAAAGCATTAAAGAAAAAAGGAGGGGAAAATTGACAAAAGGTGTGCTTCTTCTTCACGACAACGCGCCTGTTCACAAGAGCCGTGTTGCATTGGCTGCCGTGCATAAAGTTTAACCACCCACCTTACAGTCCAGACCTGGCTCCCAGTGATTATTATCTCTTCCCAAAACTTAAAAAAGAACTTCGTGGGAAGAAGTTTTCAACCGATGAAGAAGTTAAGGACGCAGTTTCAGCTTATTTTTCGGACAAAGACAAAACATTTTTTTATGAAGGTATACATAAGCTAATTGAAAGATCTGAAAAATGTGTTAGGGTAGCAGGTGAATATATTGAAAAAGAAAAATAGTTTGGTATATTTATTTTCACTTTTTACCCTCCATTCCGCGAACTTAAAAACGCCCCCTCGTAGTTCAGTTGCCGTAATGTTAAAAACAGACATTACAGAGCGCCGCCAGTGTTGTAGGACGAATACGCTACGGCACTACCTAATTAATCTGTTGTTAAAGTTTAACAGTGGAACCAACATTACGGCATAGGAACTGTGTGATGAAACGCACTCTAGTCTAAACTATCTGAAGAAAAATAGGTGAAAAATAAAACAAAAACATCGTAGTAAGTACTATGGAAGCGTTGAATGAAAAACACCTCTTTGAAGAGTTGTTGTATCTATCTACTATTTATCAGCCCATCTACTCTGATATCCACGAAATAAAATTATTAATCCGTTCCCTAACCTGTTTCTAGGAATAATGAGTAACATGTAACTAGTTCATGTCTCTAGTCTAAACTATCTGTGAGACTATCTGGAGACAGAATAGGTAAAAAATAAAACAAAAACATCGTAGTAAGCACTATGGAAGCGTTGAATGGAAAAACCTCTTTGAACAGTTGTTGGATCTATCTATTATTCATCAGCCCATCGACTCTGATATCCACGAAATAAAATGAGTAATCCGTTCTCCTAACCTGTTTCTAGGAATAATGAGTAACATTATAACTAGTTCATGTATAGTAAGTAAGTAATAATAAAAGCTATTTGAAACAGTCATAGAATTCAGACACGCTCTGCTGAATGTCACTGCGTCACTAACCGTGCTGCTGACAAATATTCATAAAAAGAATAATACATACCTAGGTTTAACTAATTAGCAGGTATTATAAAAGTTGATGATGTTTAGTTATATTTAATTTCCATTAACTTTAGAAATATAATATTTTGCTTTACCTACTCTTAAGGCGACAATAATCGACTTTTAATGATTTTATAGTGAAGATCACTTCTAAACGAGTAGTTTTAGTGATTTGAATAATCTATATGTTTAATAAGAGCATTTTTTTAATAACTTAATAAAGGAATATTTTAGATTATGTTTATATTACATAGTGAAATCAATTTGTAAAGTTATATCTAACGCGGATAAAAAACTGAGAATCACGCAAAATCTATAGATCATTTTAAAGATAATTTGATTACTGATCTTTTAGTAAACGTGTGTTATTAAAATACCTTTTGTTTTGTGTACACTAAATTAGTAATAAATTCGTCTAATTTGGGACAGCGCTCCTTGATCAGCGAGTCCTATTACTGGCTGGATGTACGACGCGTTGCGTGAGCTTACGACAAAACACGCAAGCTAATCTAACCACTCAAGGTCAATGGCATATATCTGCGTTGTACTACTAAACGACATTAATGAGGCGGCGCCTACGCGTTTTAGTTTATTTTAGTTGCTTGAATACATAAATTATAATAATAAAGTAATAATAATAATAATAACCCCACCGCCGTATCTCTACGTTGACGTCGTGGTGGGGCTTGCGTGCTCCGATCTCTAGATCTGTGCCGGTAGAGTTTACTTTGCCGGAACTGGTCTAGAATAAGGAGCCAGACCAAGAGAAATACAGAAAACCGCAGGGCAGCATGTGGCGAGCTGTTGGGCAGTAGTGACCCCACGGACCCTATCTCCCGGGAGAAATCTTGTTTCTCATCTCTGGCTTGCCTTTATTGGCCGGCTGGAGTGAACACTGACGAGGAACAGAGCTCCCACCTCATTCTTGCCTTAATTGGCCGGCTTGAGTGGAGATTCGCAAGAGCAAACGTGCTCGGAGGAAGGAAGTATTCCAGTAAGTGCTCGTAGGGATCTTGACCATCTTCCGGGCTCTGGGATTGTTCTGAAAGCCGTGGAATACCGCTCCACTCCTTAAGCACCTCAGGACATGTTGCCCCCTTGTCGCTATGACACCTTGTGCTAGCGACCGTTTTCGGGGGCCCATTATTGAGTATGCAAGTCACCCCCTGCCATTTTATCCGTGTATATCATAACATTGATCAGGCAGGGGCCATAGTCTTTCCATAGTTCCAGGTCACCAGTCAACTTCAGCCACCCAAACCCATAGGCCAATATATTTGTTTCCATATCCTGCAATAGTCCTACACCAACCGGGGGTTGTCCTTGGGTGCACGTGCATAGTGCAAACAGGGATAATCGTCGGTTGGTGCCTCATTTCATTTAAACGGCTAACGGGCCTCTGCGAGTTGGCTTCGGCCCCTCGTACGCCTTCCAAAGGTCCGGGACCCCAGGGTCCCGAGAAATGTCAAGAGACGAATAATAATAAGGCGGTTGGATCAAGTGCCTGATTCAGAAGGCAGTACTCCTCGATACGGCTCGTATTGTGAGAAGGTTCCTGTCTCTGCAGCCCTAACCACCGGTAGGTTGGACCCTGCTCCCGACACCGGCGGAACACTATTTTCTATATTTTTAAATGTTTTTTATATCTTTTTTTTTAAGAAATATTTAAAAATGTAAATGAATATGTATATAAATAAATAAACGAAATAATAATAACTTTTTATAATTTATATTTTAATATTTAAAAATGTAATTAATATGTTTAATACTGAATAAAAGATAATATAATAATAAAATAATAAAGTCAAGTTCTCTTCTGTAATAATTTTCGTTGGAACATAAAAACAAAGTGTTTCTTTCTTTAGAATATTTCTAAAAATATCCGTTTCTTGTTATTCGTTAATAGGGTAATTAAAAGTATGCAAACTTGTCATATACAATGCCGCCCATGGGCATGTCACCGCCCGTATTTTTCAGAATATTCATGAAAAATTCTCGAAAATTATCTTTAATATTTTTCATGATTCAATTTTAATTTTTTGAGTAGCGTTTGTGCCCTTGCTTTACATTTTTTGCCATATCTCCGATATTATTAGATCCATTTGGATTCTGTTTATTATTTCTATAAGCTTATCATAAGCTTTTAGGTCTTTCAAACTTTTGTTATAGGTACCAATAATATCTTGACTCTACTGTTTTCTAAATTAACATGTTCTATAAAAGCTGGAGAAGACATTACGACAGTAAATTAAACTGCGTATAGGTATCTACTGACGTTCTTAGTCTGCATACGAAAAGGATGGTGGGCAATAGTGGTCCCTGCTCGGCCAGCCACTAAATATGTATTACTTAAAAGAGCAAATAAAACTGAATATTTTTTATTATGACACCATAAAAATTCATCCCGGAGGAACCGAGCTACGTGTACCTTAAGTATATTTCTTTGTCTGTGGCTTAGCTCAGAGACTCTAAGTACTAGAAAGTTGTAATTTCGCATTGGTGTATATCTTTATTACGCCGACAAAGTGGTAAAATAAAATCAAGACAATTGTTTTTTTTTGGGTATCTTTTACCCCTACCTCGTAAAGAGGGAATTTTTTTTCTCGTCTAGCACTTGTTGTGGGATGTCGTTGGAAAGGTCGTTTAAAAATATTACGAGTGTGTGAACACCATTTTTGGATTAAGTTATCCGTTTCCGAAATATTAAGCTTTAAAGTGGTGGGCAATAGTGGTCCCAGCTCGGCCAGCCACTAAATATGTATTACTTAAAAGAGCAAATAAAACTGAATATTTTTTATTATGACACCATCAAAATTCATCCCGGAGGAACCGAGCTACGTGTACCTTAAGTATATTTCTTTGTCTGTGGCTTAGCTCAGAGACTCTAAGTACTAGAAAGTTGTAATTTCGCATTGGTGTATATGTTTATTACGCCGACAAAGTGGTAAAATAAAATCAAGACAATTGTTTTTTTTTTGGGTATCTTTTACCCCTACCTCGTAAAGAGGGATTTTTTTTTCTCGTCTAGCACTTGTTGTGGGATGTCGTTGGATAGGTCGTTTAAAAATATTACGAGTGTGTGAACACCATTTTTGGATTAAGTTATCCGTTTCCGAAATATTAAGCTTTAAAGTGGTGGGCAATAGTGGTCCCAGCTCGGCCAGCCACTAAATATGTATTACTTAAAAGAGCAAATAAAACTGAATAATTTTTATTATGACACCATCAAAATTCATCCCGGAGGAACCGAGCTACGTGTACCTTAAGTATATTTCTTTGTCTGCAGCTTAGCTCAGAGACTCTAAGTACTAGAAAATTGTTATTTCGCATTGGTGTATATATTTATTGCGCCGACAAAGTGGTAAAATAAAATCAAGACAATTGTTTTTTTTTGGGTATCTTTTACATCTACCTCGTAAAGAGGGATTTTTTTTTTCTCGTCTAGCACTTGGTGTGGGGTGTCGTTGGAAGGGTCGTTTAAAAATATTACGAGTGTGTGAACACCATTTTTGGATTAAGTTATCCGTTTCCGAAATATTAAGCTTTAAAGTGGTGGGCGATAGTGGTCCCAGCTCGGCCAGCCACTAAATGTGTATTACTTTAAACAGCAAATAAAACTGAATATTTTTATATCTTCTTTTTCTGCATTATGGGTATCAAATTAAAGGGCTCATAACAAGGATTCCAAAAAGACATACATCCCTGTATTACTTAAAATAATGATAGGTAATTAAAACCACATTTATTAATATTTAGGATAGTGGGCAAAATACACCCAGCTCCACCATAGTTAAAACAACTGTAGTTTTAAAGACATTGCTTCTTCCTTTACTCATGCCAAAGTGCATCAAAATCTGTCCCGGGGTTCTTCAGTTCCGACAATGTTAGGTTAGGTTAGATAAAATACACGCAGCTCCGCTACTACACCCAGCTCGGCCACGGTTAACACTACTGTAGTTTTGAAGACATTACTTCTCCCTTTACTCATGCCAAAGCGCATCAAAATCTGTCCCGGGGTTCTTCAGTTCCGACAATGTTAGGTTAGGCGAAATACACCCTCAATCTAACCTAACCTAACCTAACACTGTTGGAACTGAAGAACCCCGGGACAGATTTTGATGCGCTCTGGCATGAGTAAAGGGAGAAGCAATGTCTTTAAAACTACAGTGGTGTTAACCGTGGCCGAGCTGGCTGTAGTAGCGGAGCTGCGTTTATTTTAACGAACCTAACCTAACCTAACATTGTCGGAACTGAAGAACCCCGGGACAGATTTTGATGAGCTTTGGCATGAGTAAAGGGAGAAGCGATGTCTTCAAAACTACAGTGGTGTTAACCGTGGCCGAGCTGGCTGTAGTAGCGGAGCTGCGTTTATTTTATCGAACCTAACCTAACCTAACATTGTCGGAACTGAAGAACCCCGGGACAGATTTTGATGCGCTTTGGCATGAGTAAAGGGAGAAGCAATGTCTTTAAAACTACAGTGGTGTTAACCGTGGCCGTGCTGGGTTTAGTGGCGAAGCTGCGTGTATTTTATCTAACCTAATCTAACATTGTTGGAACTGAAGAACCCCGGGACAGATTTTGATGAGCTCTGGTTTGAGTATAGGGAGAAGCAATGTCTTCAAAACTACAGTGGTGTTAACCGTGGCCGAGCTGGGTGTAGTAGCGGAGCTGCGTGTATTTTATCTAACCTAACCTAACCTAACATTGTCGGAACTGAATAACCCCGGGACAGATTTTGATGAGCTTTGGCATGAGTAAAGGGAAAAGCAATGTCTTCAAAACTACAGTGGCATAAACTGTGGCAGTAGTGGGACCAGCTGTTGAAACTTCCCCCGTTACCTAACCAAACCTAACATTGTCAGAACTGAATAATGTTGTGCTGGCACATTCACTTGATGTGGTGCTGCCAGGGTATGGGGGCTGGAAGAGGGCGTTGTCCGTCGTTCGTCGAATACTGTTTGGATTGCCTCGAAACCTAACATAACCTTTTTTTTTTTTTTTTTTTTTTTGACGCTGGGAAAAATGCATTACGCATGCCCACCCATCGGGGGATGGGAGGGGTATGTGGGACTCCCCGGAAAATCCGGTATACCCACTAAACGACCCAGCGGCGCTCCTACCTCGTCTGCAAAGAGGAGGACTGGGAATCCGGCAGAGCCATAACATCCAGTCCCCCGCTGACGACCGCCCGCCTTGCAGGCGAGCCCGACACGCCCCCCCCATCGGGGAGGGGCCCAGGAATGACCGCGAGCAGTCTGTCATTCCCGCCCGACATGGATGGTGAACTGTGCAATGCAGGAGAAGGCGCCCCCGCACCCGTCTCCCGCTGTTCACCACCAGGGGGCATAAGACGACGATCGTACAATCGCCTTCTCATACCCCGTCTTCGCCTGCGGAGCGGCGCTGCGAGAGGGTCGTCCTCCCGCGCGCGCTCCGCGTCCTCCTTCTGCGACATTACGTCCTCGCAGAAGGAGGCGACCGCTGTCCAGGCCTCCTCGCTTTCCAGCATCGAGTTGACGACGCCGGGAAGCGAGAGGTCCTGCCCGACCGCTGCGCTCAGACTGCGGCGCAGCTCGGACCAGGCTGGGCACACCTCAAGGGTGTGCTGAGCTGTGTCCTCCGCCGCGCCACAGTCGTGGCACGACGGGGTCTCCTCCCTTTGGATCCGGTGCAGGTACGTTCCGAAACACCCATGGCCGGACAACACCTGCACCAGACGGAAAGAGAGGAAACCGTGGGACCGCTCGAGCCAATCCTTCAGGACTGGCCCGAGCGCGTCCAGAGTTCGGCGGCCGAAAACGGCATTGGCCAGTGATGGACGATTGCGTCCCTCACCTCTTGCCGCACGGCCTCCCGCTCTTCTGCGGCGGGGGGCTCCCCGAGCGCCTTACACCGCGCCGTCCATTCGTACACTCTGGTCAGCACCCACGCCTCGAGCTCCCAAGGAGGGGTGCCGGCCAGGGCGCACGCCGCCGAGAAGCCCACCGACCGGTAGGCCCTCGCCACCCGCAGTGCAATGGCCCTTTGGGGCCTACGGATGGTAGTGGCGTTCTCCCTCCTGTGGAGGGTGTCCGCCCAAATCGGGGCCCCGTAAAGGGCCATGCTCCTGAGGATGCCGGCATACAAAAGCCGGCATCGCGCCTTCGGACCTCCCAGGTTCGGGAGGAGCCAGGAAAGGGCATTCGCAGCCTTCAGCAGGCGCGTCGACAGCCCGCTGAAGTGTGGGCCGAAGCGCCACCTGCTGTCGAGTACAAGGCCCAAGTACTTCATCTGGGCCTTGACAACGATCCTGACGCCCTCCACGACAATGTGTCCGTCGGGTGGGATGCGCTGCCGAGGACCGTGAAAATACACGGCCTCCGTCTTGTGCAGTGCCACCTTCAGCCCTAGGCGGCGGATCCTTCCAGCCACTAAGGATCCGCCAGCAGAGGCCAGAATGGCCGCCTCCCTGAAGTTCCTCCCCCGGGCAAGGAGGAGGGTATCATCTGCGTAGCAGATGATGCTCGTGCCCTGGAGGAGGGTCCCCCGCAGGAGCCAGTCGAATCCAATGTTCCACAGCGGTGGTCCTAGGACCGATCCCTGTGGAACACCGGACTCTGCACCATACTGCCTCACTCTGGCCGTCTTGTCCGCGAGGAGGACCACCCGGTCCTCCAAGTAGCTGGCCAAGAGTGTGCGCAGGTATTGAGGCACTCCGTGATACCGGAGCGCCTCCAATATTGTCGAGTGGGGGACAGAGTTGAAGGCGTTGGCAATGTCGAATGACACCGCCAGCACTCCGTCCCCCGCCTCCACAACCTAACATAACCTAACCTAACCTTTTTTTTTTTTTTTTTTTTTTTTTTTTTTCTCGGGGTGGAAATCCTCATGGATGTCCTCCGCCCTGGGGTGGGCGAAGGGGTCTGTCAGACTCTTACTGACTAAAACCACCCCGGTGTTCCCTCGCACACTTGCGTCGGGGGGCTGCGGGAGCAAATTGCGACTTCCGCTGCCCCGGACTGGTGACGGCCCGCACTCTGCGGGCCCCGTCCCGTAGGGGGAGTGAGGTGTGCAAACTCCCCCCGTTACGTCTTAGAGTGGCGCGCGTGGAACACTACGCGCCGCCATCTCGGGTCCTGTGTGATGGGGGGCGACGGATGTCCCCGAATCCGTCGCCCCTGGACCCATTTAGGGGGGCTGGAAGAGGGCGTTATCCGCCCTCCGCCGACGCCCGGTGCGCCTGCTGCGGGCCGGGTGAGTGGACGAGATCTCCCTCTCCCTTTCCGCAGCCTCCTTCTGCGAGATGACTGTCTCGCAGAAACCACCGCGTCCCACGACTCGGCACTCCCGACCATCGAACGAACGACGGCCGGTAGTGACAAGTCGGCTCCAACTTCTGAAACGAGGGCACGGCGCGGCTCCTCCCACGCGGCACACTCTGCCAATGTATGCCGCGCCGTGTCCTCCCGACAATGGACGCAGTGGTGACACCGAGCGTCCGGCTCCCTGTTTATGCGACACAGGTACTTCCCGAAGCAGCCATGCCCCGAGAGCACCTGCGTCACCCGAAACGACAGGGAGCCGTGCCTCCTCCCGAGCCAGTCGTCGAGCACCGGCCGGACCGCCTCGATGGTGACGAGGCCGGCGGTGGGGCGTGAAAGCCTTTCCCGCCATTCCGCCACCAGGACCTCGCGAAGCTGAGACCGACGCAGCTCCATGTGTCGCTGCATCGGTCGCTCGCCCCGCGCTGTGGCTTCCTCGCGCCACCGATGAAGTGACGCGAGCACCTTCGCCTCCAGGTCCCAGGGCGGGGATCCGGCCAGTGCACAAGCCACCTCGTAGGAGATCGTGCGATACCCCCTGATGACTCTGACGGCCATCGCTCTCTGCGGCTTACGCAATACAGCGATGCTACCGGCCGTCAGGTCAGCCGCCCAGATCGGGGCCCCGTAAAGGGCCATCGACCGCACGATCCCCACGTAGAGCCGCCTACAAGCGGCGCTCGGGCCCCCCAGATTGGGAAGCAGCGTTGACAGCGCCCCAGCAGCACCCAGCAACTTGGGCGCCAACCGTCGGAAGTGGGGCCCGAAGTCCCACCGGCTGTCGAGCACCAATCCTAGGTACTTCATGGTAGACTCGACAGCGATCCGAGTCCCCCCGACCACGATATGTGAGCCGGGTGGCGGCGCCCGCCGGGGGCCATGAAACACCATGGCCTCCGACTTACTAAGGGCCACCTCCAGGCCTAGGCGACGTATGCGGCTCACCACCTGTGAGACCGCAGCCGTCGCGCGCAACAACCTAACATAACCTAACCTAACCTAACATAGTCGGAACTAAAGAACCCCGGGACAGAATTTGATGCGCCTTGGCCTGAGTAAAGGGAGAAGTACTGCCTTCAAAACTACAGTGGTATGAACTGTGGCCGTAGTGGGACCAGCTCCCATATATTTTTGCCCACTATCCAATATATCCAATAGTTTAGTCATTAGTCTAAGATTGGCAAAACCCATAGTCGAACGATCACTGCTATTTAGTTTGTTTAAAAATATAATTTCGATGCTAGGATTTATTTGATGGTCATAAAATACTCTTACGTATTAGTATTGCCAGTGTTTTCATTTATTGTCGTATTGTTGTCTCCACATTGTATAAGAGAGCGGGGTGATCTGTAACTCAGGATCCTCCTACCTCAGACACTTTTCTCTATATAAGATTGTGCCTGTAATTTTATGTTGAGATAAATAAAAAAATAAAGATTTTAGCTATAATTTTTTATGAATATTCTGAAAAATACGGGCGGTCACATGCCTGGGCGGCATTGTATATATTATGTCTATATTTGATACCTTTAAACGAGCAATTCTTGTGTATATAAATATATATATATAGTATACAAGAATTGCTCGTTTAAAGGTATTAGATATATAGACATGTACATACCTATATAATGTGAATCTCGGAAACGGCTCTAACAATTTCGATGAAAGTTGCAATTTAGACTACGGAGGTGAAAAATCGATCTTTATTTTCACAGCCTCGGCAATCTGATAAAACGTTGGTGTACCTGGACGATAATTATGTTTATATTTTCACCCCGAACAGAGCTTGGTTGACCAGATATTATTTATAGACTTCGTTAGTTTATAACTATCGGTATTATTTCCGTTTGATATAACTGTCAACGAATAATTGTAAACTGCAACGAACCATTTACAATTTAACGCATTATTTTCCGATAGTTTATAATCTATACATGGTAAAAAAAAAACTTGCAACGAACGTAACACACCTTGCGCTAATACTAAATAGCCTGCCTAGGCTAGCTGCGAACAACTTGGAAGTAGCGCTCGCCGGCATTGCCGCGGTTACGCACGCTTCGCTCGCTCGGCTCGCGCGCCATTGGTCACAGTTCAATCCAAACCTAAGCCACTTCACCCAGTTCACAGTTTTTCGACAATTTATAAATTAACGGAAATAATACCGATAAATTACAAACTAACGGTTCTCTCAATCTTACTGTGATGTGTATAAGGTATTAAGGGATATTTAACCCGAAGCTAAGACAAAACTTCAGAGTAGTCTTTGTAGGCAACACTAAAGAAAAATACCTAGAAAGATAACTTTACCTGCGTAGGTACGTAGTAATAGCGCTGTTACTTCTATGCAAAAACGGTATAGTGAGTCGCTCCCTAGTTTTCCTTTGCTGTTTATTTGTCCCGACATGTAAATAAAAGATCATGTTCGCAGTTATTATACTGTTTGCTTTTCTAATGCTATGAATGTTAAGTAGACCAGAGGGAACCGATAAGCAATGAAATTGTGTTTTACGTAAAACAGTTACGGTAAGGGTAAGAATATTGCAAGTAGGTACAAATACAGAGAAAGAAATATATCAGCGGTTTTATTAGGCAAAAATTTCACCGTGAATATTTTGGTGAAGTGAGTTTGAAGTGGTGTCAATCCCTAGCATCAGGTGGAATGACCACTCACTTCAAGCTGTATACAGCGTGTATCAGAAAGGTGTGGTCAAATTTAAGGGTATGGTCCGTACCATACCCTTTTTGCCCACACCTAATTAATTATACAATATGTAAAAAAAAAACCCTGTCTGATCCGAAAGGGGTATCGGTACTGCAATAACATTACCAAAATGTTTTATTTTATTTATTGATATTGAATATTTAAAAAGTTATTTCACATTTTTAGTAAGTACCAAAATTACCACAAATCCATTAAAAATTAGAAAACTTTCAACTCAGGTCAGGTCATAAGTTATGACTTGTAGACACCCGCTAAACATCTGCCGTCCGCGCCCCATGTTAACCCGATAAAATTCCTTATCGAAAAAAAATGTGGCAATTTTTTTTTTTCTTTTTTCCTGAAAATTACCACATAAATAGACTCTAAGTACGAAACATTTACAGCTGTCCCATCCATTTGGGTCGAGTAGTTATTGTAGTTTTGTATGGAACAGCTGATATTTTTTTTGCGATGCCTATGTTGGTACGATGGCGAAACTTGTTCAGTTTGATGGTCTGTCTGTACCATAACCTTTTTGACCACACGTTTCTGAAACACGCTGTATAGAATAGATCGAATCGAAGAAATATATAAGACGTATCTAGAAGAAAGTGGTTTCTACTATGAGTAAGTAATAATATCCAGTCTAGGTTCTACAGACATTGGATATTACTCCCTCAATGTAAATAAAGAATCGTTCAACAAATAGAAAAATATAAGTGATTTCTTCACTCCACAGAAAACATACGTGCATTCGTCGAAACGAATTTCCCTAACCGTCCCTAAATGTACGTGCCGTATAACGGAAATTCCTTGTTGAAATATAATTACATATTCTCCTTTGAATTCCGTATAACCCTCCAGCGAACCTGTAAATAAAAAAAGGGAAAAACATTAAGAACATAAAACCGTATTATGGGGCACCGCAAAACCGAGAGAAGTCGCGGACACAAGGCAGTGTATTGTGAACGAAACATGAATAATGAATTCGATAAAAGTATACAGAATGATAATTGCATATCACAATACAGTACGGGACTATGTTTGGGCGTTCTAGCTTGTTTGGGTTCGACAAACTATAATGGGCAAATAAGGTTACGAAATAGTGCGTGGGTAGTCTTCTTCCGAACTACTTCGTGCTACCAAAATAAAGAAATGACTACCGCCAATTTTACTTGACCTCCCCCGCTTTTCTCCGCTCTTCGAATCTCAGACGAAAACATGTTACAATATACCCGTGTAGACAGGTCTTTGTTAATGGTCATAGAAATGCTTACTATTGTTGTAGTAGACATGTTTCGATAAACAGCAATGAGAATATGTCACACAAATATGTATGGATTTGTCAGGAATATTTCGTTATGTCGATGTTGATTCTCGATGACAGTTCTAGAAATCTAATAAGTAAAAGAGGGAGGTTTTTACAATGTTTTGCACGACTCATAATGTGAAGCATTCAAACTCAAACTCAAAGCATTTATTTCAATTAAACCATATACAGGCACTTTTGAATTTTCAAGGAATCAGTTAGTCAGAAATATGAAGCTAGTTGCCCATTCCAAAACGTAGTAGGTAGGTACCTATGGAGAAGAACGGGCAAGAAACTCCACGGACACTCTTTTATATAAAAAATGGTTACATAAAACTGGTTACATTATTCATGTTGAAATTATACATATGAAAACAATGTAAAAAGACGTGCACGTTAAAAGCGTCCGTAACAAAAATATAAATAAAGAACAATTCAAAAAATTTAATTAATTAAAATAAGCCATGGCAGCTAAGAGATGACCAGTCCCAACTGACGGAGCCCGTTCACGAACATGACACATGGATTAGCACCATTCAGCTTAACCATTTTGAAGGGAGCTAAATGATCCAACACACGCGCCATCATCCATTAGAGACCACCACCACCATTAGAGAGTGCTTTGTTACAACTGTTCTCATATCCGCACGATCTACCTAAGTTTACGTGGTTAATGCAAGTCAGCTAAGTAGATGGTAGCAGAGTAATAGACTTCCTAGGGTGAGCCCCCCACCACTCAACATGCTAAGCTTCTAAGTAACTATGTTGGGGTCAGCTTTCAGTCTACCCGAATGCAGCTGAATATCAGTATTTCACATGGAGCAACTACCGATCTGACCTCCACAAACCACTTACTGGGTAACACGATACCCATTGGTAAGACTAGTAGTCAGACATTTGGGTCACAACTGTCAAAGATCTTCTAATGACAGCCAGGACCAACGGCCTAACGTGCTGTCCGAGGACAGGAGTAGTCTCGGTATGTAAAAGACGATCACCGGTCTCCGGAACGACCTCGGCATTATTTACCCACGAGCCTCCTCTTCTAGTGGAGGTTATTTCAATAACATTCATTACATTCTAGTTCACATACAATCAGGGTTGGGCAGTATTTGAATTACTTGTAATTGAAATACGTAATTGAAATACAAATACGTAGTTGGTATTTGTATTTCAATTACTTCTTATAAATGTAATTTGTAATTAGTATTTCAAATACCTGACGCTGAGGTATTTTGTAGTTAGTATTTCAAATACTTATAGCTCCAAAATACATTTGAACATAAATACATTTAGCGATCTTATGAATGGGTGCGATCTGCAGAAAATAGCGCTCGATAGCTTTCGTAAGCAAAATGGCGACCGCTAAATATGTAATATCTTTAAAGTTGGCAACACTGCACTTAAACTGTACTGTAGTCTGTACTGCAGGTACATACGTCAAATTGTCAATTACTTAACTTGTCAATTGTAATTTTAATTCGGCGATGGAGTGAATCCTGTGAATGCTGTGACATATTTAGCGGTCGCCATTTTGTAAAATATGATGGTAAGAATATATTCCCTTTGCCTTAGGCAGGGCTGGATTAGTTCTATTCTATTTATATACCTAACCTAACACCAGACTGTATTTTGTAATTTGTATTTTAAATAAAAATAGTCAAAATACTGTATTTTGTATTTTATATTTCAAATACACGACTTAAAAATATTTTGTAATTTGTATTTTAAATAAGTGCGAGATAGTATTTTGTAATTTGTATTTTAATTAAAGCATAGCATGTATTTTGCCCAGCTCTGCATACAATACACCTGTGGATTATTTACTCAGCTCTAAAATAGGACAATTGCACAGAAGCCCGTAAATGTCCAGAGGTAGACCCGGCCCATATGTCACTACAAGTAATGGGCCTGCTAAGGGCTTTGCAGCCTGGAGACAGAACATAATATACACTACATAATGTAGGTAGCCTGGGAGACTGTGGTTAGGGTTAATGTCACTGCAGGCGAGAGTCAGTCTAGTGTTAATTTATTCCCTAACCTATATACTATACTTATATATGGCTGGCATCTCTTAGTTTATTTTCTTAATAAAACTTGTGGACTTGAAGAATGTTATTCAATAATATTTGAGTACTCATTGTTTTACGTATAGACTTTACCTGCTTTTATGAAAATCGCTCGTAACGTTATGGCTAGAATGTAATTTTAAACCAGGACGAGAAAATTTAATCTCTGTTAAGCCTACCTACTTTATAAGTGCGATAAAAATACTTAGGGCCTGTTTCACTACCTACGATTAAGTTCCTATTAACTTACTTGGCAGATAATTTCATACAAATTCTGTTCCATTTTTGAATTTATTCGGTAAGTAGTGGCTATTCGGACATCGTGAAATAGGCCCTGAATGTCAGTAGGTATTCTTTGTTACAGGATCGTTAATCATAATCAGCCTATTAATGTTCCCACTGCTGGGACACAGGCCTCCTCTCTGTGAGAGAGAGTGGGCTGTAATCTACGACGCGAGCCCAGTTCGGGTTGGTAGATGTCACATGTCTTCGAATTTTTGGTTCTAAGACATGCCGGTTTCCTCACGATGTTTTCCTTCACCCTTTTGAGAGCAGGGGTGATGAAATTATTTACACAAAGTACAGCGCCTGCTTGGGTTCGAACCTACGGCCTACAATTCGTAAGTCGGGGCCGTTACCACTAGGTCACCACTGCTCTCCAAGATCGTTAATATTTAAACTTATACCTACTTTTGTATAATGCAAAGGGAAAAGTATACAGAAAATTATTGAGTTTATGAGTTTGCTTTACATACACCGGCGGCAGCCAAGCGTTGTATTTTAATCAAGCCACATGCATTATGGCTGTATGAAATACCTGAACATAGGAACTTTCCTACTCTATTACAACTTTCTAGTTAAATGTACCCACTAGCTAGAAGCTATTCATCAGATAGTAAATTTGTGTTAGTTTGAGGGAACAGCATTACCGCAGACGAGTTACAAATAATAGCATGTCTTTGATACAGAAATCTATAGATATATTATACTTCCATACTAATATTATAAATGCGCTGTCTGTTACATTTTTACGGCTGATCGATAGACCTGGGTTCAGACATTGGATACTTTTTGTTGCAGCAGTACGTTCCCATGGGTTAATTTCCGACAGCCGAAAAGTTGCTTTGAAAGAGTACCACAAGCAGACTCCAGGGCCATACCGGCGCAACCCGGCACATATCGCCGCCTCCCGCCGCTATTGATATTATTATAAGATGTCATTTAAAATGTAAAAATCTATTTTGGAACATAGGTACCTACTAATATTTAAATTAATTTGCATGCCCTAAACAGGCAAAATATGGACTGTACTCTAACCACCAACTTTTCCAACTGGTAACACCTGTATTTTCTGCAAATAAATGATTATTATTCTTATTCTATTCTCACCCAAGAGTTCGAGAGTTCCGAGTTCTAAAATAAAAGAACGAAGACTGCATCTCAAATTCCCCACTGCATATCAACTGCAATTGACAGTTGGGCTGCAGTCTACGTAGCACAAAACCAAGTTTTAAGCCGATGCTAAAAGAGCGTACATGTTCAGTGGGCTCCAGAGAAAACTCACCCCTTGCATTGTTTTTTACATTGCTAGGGGGTGAGGTTTCTATGGACCCCACTGTACATAAATTCACGCCCTCCTTCCCATGGGGGTAGGTAGAAACTACAAAACGCCACCTGCAATGATCCTTACATACTCCTTTTGTCTCGTTTACGTTCATACATCTGGTCATACTCGCACGTCGGTTGCGAGTACTACGCACTTGACCTTTCTGAAGAACATCACCAATATGGTCACTATTATGTTCTTCTAGAGGTGCTTCCGTGTTTCCATTCACATCTGTAAGATAAGTAGTTAACTGAGTCTGGTCCTGGTGTGAAATTGTGGAAATCCATTATAAAATACAATAGACGACGAATATTTAGTAACCTAATCCGCTTAACTGTTCTTAAAGAGTCATAAAGAACCCTGTAAGAAATCAACACGTCTCGCCTCTCAATGAGGCATCCTCAGGATGACGATTGACTTGTTGCAAACCAGGACACGACGTGTTGCCGCGACAAGCGACGAACGAAAAGAAATCTGCTTTGTAATTATATCTTTGGTTAGTCACCTTTTATTAATTCTCTCAACATGACCAAACCATCTAAGTATACTCCGTTACTCGCAAAAAAAACATAATCCTACAAAAACACAGGAAAATATCTAATCTATGATAATGTATGGACTCCTCCCTTGCTGTCGCCGCCGGAAAATTTGGCATTTGCGGAATAAAATTGCGTGCTCAGCTGGAAGTTTGAAGGTTGTTTCTAGGACATCAAATGATTCCGATTATTCCCTGGTTGCAAAAAAAAATATAAAAACCGGCCAAGTGCGTGTCTGACCACACACAATAAAGTTTTCCGTAGTTGGGATGAATTTATCCAAAGAACAAACTTAACATTGTAGTTGAAAAACATGCTCTCCCATACATTCCAACTGCATTTGTACGTACAATATTGAGAGATTTACCATGTTATTTTAATACCATAGACTTCTTATAGGTTTGTAAGTATAGAACAATATTCTGTATTTATTACAAAATTTTAGGCGCAGTAGTATCGGAGAATGATCAATTTTCATCTATTTTCTTAAATAACTTTAAAACTATTTATTTTAAAATTATTAAAAATAATATACGAGACCTTCATAATAAAACTTTTCATTTGATAAGTCACACGGTACAATTAGCAAAACCTTTTTAAAATTTTCTAATTTGTCCCCCAAAAGTGACGTCCATATTGAAAATTAATTTATTTACGTTACACGTCCGTGTTTGGGTCACAGAAATTCATATGTATACCTTTCAACATAATCGATTTATTAGATTCGGAGCAAATTGACTGTGACACACGTACCTACCTACAGACAGACAGACAAACAGACGCCAGTGATCCTATAAGGGTTCCGTTTTTTTGTTGGGACGTACGGAACCCTAAAAATAGAGCACATTAGTCAGCTGTTGCGCTGTGCTGATGAGAAGCTTTAGTAGATAATTTCCTTTTTTGCACGGCGGAAAATTATATATACCAATTTTTTTTTTACGAGGAAACGAAATGGACGAAGCTCTTTTAAGTAGGTACACTAGACATGGTTTTGATTGTATGCTATGCTCACTGAAAGCACAGAATATTACGTGGTTCAAACAGAAGCTTTCATTCAGATTCGTTTGCAGACATTCTGTTCTCGCATCGCTTAAAAATATTAAACGAAAATATCAAGTGACTTCCTCTTTTAATCTAAGATCCGCATACCAAATGAGATGATATCATTTTACTCTTGCAAGAAGACGTATTACACATTTTTGCTCAATTTCCAAGCAAATGTATGCAAAGTTGGGAGCAAACGTTAGTATAGGAATAAGTCAGTACCAAGATAGATTTTATTACAGCTGTTACCATTAACCGTTAGTTTAGTATATTACCTAAATACCTATAAAGTTCTAAGTGTTATTTCAGCGCATGATTACAGTTTGTGTTTTACAGTTTGTGTTATATGAGACCGCTGTGAAAGTCAAATCGATTTGTTTTCACTAACTTTACGACCTAAAATATTACTTTTGCGACTTTCTCTGCGAAGTCGACAAACTTTTTAACCTAAAATGCCTAAAATGTTGAACATTATTTACGATCTCAAATTAAGGGTCATAAGTATTACCCAAGTTGCTTTAAAAATAAGGTAATGTGGCTTTTAGTAGCGAAGCTGAAAGCATTCTTAGGGACTACTCACACTTATTCAGCTCTATTCAACTTATGCCCATAGAAAACAACGATTTTTTATGGACGGAGTCGCGGTACGGCCACCGCGTATTACGTCCGTTTATGAAGACGCGTACGCATCCGTTCAGTTTTCCGCGTCTATTCAGATTTCGCGGCAAACAACAATAAAATTTGGAAAAATGTGTTATTATCATGCGAGTGCTATAGATAGAGTTCAGCGCTGTTCCGCCGCTTTCGACGCTGAAATGCGGTGGCATTCAGCGTCGAACGCGGCGGAACTGCGCTGTATAGGTACGGATGGTTCCCGAAATCCCGACTCCTTGTCGACAAGTTGCTACCTGCATGGTTCCTGCATAGATTTGATTTATTATTACGTAATCATTATGCACGCTCATTCCTGTAGGAATGAGCGTTCAGAGTTACGCGTCCGCGTACAGAGTTGTAACTCTGTACGCGGCTGATAGAAGCTTAACTGTATAAGTGTGACCGAAATCGTTCAGCAAAACGCGAATGGAGCTGAATAAGTGTGAGTAGTCCCTTAATCCTTATTATGTTTCCACACACGGTATATATTTTCGAGTCTCATAGACTGGTACAATATATATAAGACTCCGACTATCAAAACGACTTTTCTAAAGTGTTAATTTAATTAAAGTATCCCATTCAAGTCACATTTCTCGGTCTGTCACCTCTGAATACGTCCTTACGAATTATCGTGAATAAGTCCTTAGAACTTTCAGGCATGCACAAACTGAAGAGAATGTTGAGAGCTCTTCTCTAATTAGATTTCATGTTATTTTGGTAAGTCGTAGAGTTAAATAGACCAACTGTATTTTAAGCTGAATTTAAAAAAATAAAATGCTAAAAGTTTTTTCACATAATGAAGTTCAACTTTACCATTATGTAAGTTTAGTCTTGAAATGAAAATAAATACAGATAAGTACTAAGGCATTGCAATACTAGAAAGGGTCTATGATATATTTTTACATTTAAATTCGAATACCCACCTACCTCGATTACCAAAACTTATAAAAGTTTAAATATATTACCTTAACTTTTTTAATATGGATGATCCTGTATTTTCGTGCTAAAAAAGCTACTCTTAATTTAATAACTTGGAACATTTTGAAATATGCGTCTAGAAAATCATAAGTACTGAAAATCAGAGTTCGCTCGTACCGGATATTACAACTCGCTCCACCAACTTTCAATCTGAACGTTTGTGTTTTTGATATTAAAAACATTCTACTGTGTTACGAGAATAATTTGGAGTAAGAATATGCCGGGATTATTTTCTTTGTCTAAGACACACGGGTTTATTAAAATATATTAGGTAAGTCTCCTGCAAAGTAGGTCAGATAAAACCTACTGCTCGAATTAAGACGGAAAACTAAAGTAGGTATAGTAGGGTAAACATAAAAACCTAACACTAATTCATCCACACACATTATACATACAAGACCTTCCCGCTAGCCAACACTAATAATTATAAAAATAAAATATTTGTATTTCTGTTTGTAAAGAATAAACTCCAAAACTACTGGACCGATTTTAAAAATTATTTTACAAGTAAAATGCTATATTATCAACTTATCACTGAGTAATATAGGCTAGCCAGTTACTAATTGTGGATCCAGAAAATTCAACATTCAACATTGTAGTCCAGAAGGATTTAAACAGATTCACCCTGACGTACTTACTTTAAAGATTGTCACAAAACAATATGCATTACCTAAAGGCTTTATGTTATAAACAAGGGTTAGCAAGCATAAATCATGTTAACACAAGAAATCCCTTTATCCAGATTCCTTACAATCAAAATGCCAAGAAATAACATTTCAAAGCAATAATGTATTAAACAAACTAAGCATCGACGCGTCGGTAGTGAAGCTTGTCCATGTGTGGG
This sequence comes from Conistra vaccinii, assembly GCA_948150665.1. Lineage (NCBI taxonomy): Eukaryota > Metazoa > Arthropoda > Insecta > Lepidoptera > Noctuidae > Conistra > Conistra vaccinii. Next base: position 6,564,837 of record OX411324.1, read on the forward strand.
AAGGTGCATTGTTAATGTGAACACAAGTGGTCGGCCTTACACGGACTTAGAGATGATGGAAGAGACATTCTATGCCATAAGTTGAATGAGGAATGTTTGTCTGTTCGTCGTACATGATGGTTTATCACAAACTGGATGAATTTTAAACAGGTTTTAGTAAAATCTTTGTCCAGCAGCATAATTATATTTGTAGAAGAAAATGTTAAGTATAGTAGTAAGTTAGTCATAGCACTTTGACTTTATGGGCCTTATCACACTGGCAATTTGCAAGTTATCAGCGAGGCGATTGGTCGCTGCGTGTGCGTAGCGAGCACGCCACGTGTGCGCAATTTGTTCCCCGCGTTTGCTTAACGAGAGCGTGAGTGTACAAGAGAGTCCGAGACAAGCGAGTGTACAATGTTGTGAAAATGCGGCGTATACGTCGTGAACTCGCGCTTAGCTCGCTTCGCAGCCGCGGAGAACACGCTCACAAATCGCCTCGCTGGAAATACGCTGGTAAATCTTCAGTGTGATAACTCACTCTATTCAAGGCAAAACCAGTCATTTTACACGTGCAGTCTGTGGGTTAGACATACGCAGAGGGCCTACAACGTTCTTCGCATACAGTATAATAACGCTTTTAATGCTGTTGGGGTTCCCGCGGTTCTGTAGCGCATCGGGCATGTTTGCTGAAGCAGATATAGATAGCTTTCAAGCTATTATGCGAAAAAGAACAGCATCTCTGATGCGAAGGATTCGGGGGAGCACCAACAGCATTCTAAAAGTGATAGTGAATAAGCCTGATTGCCCGTTCCTGGGGCACTGGACCTGTATGCACAGCTGCAGGTCTGGTGCAGCGGGAAGCGGAGGTGATTATAGGTTTTTAAACTAGTTTATTTTGGTTTCTGTTTTGTTTTAGTTTGTTTTATTTATTTTAATTAGAAATGTTACTAACATAGTTTTATATGTATTACTAACAACAATATGAATCACATGTGTTCGATGTAAATAAATAAATAAAATAAATAAATAACGCTCTTAGTAGGTCTAGTGTAGTATGGAATTTCAATGGAAAAAGTGGTCAGCTTATACTGGTTTTATTACCACTGGCATTTGGCCTACCGTACAACATACGCTAGAGCTTTGAAGGTATATTACCAAATTATTGGGAATCAAATGAAGCTTCTAATAACGAAATTAATTAATATTATTTTCCAAGAACTCCTTTGCTTCATTACTAGTAGGTAATTGAAACCAATTTAATTAATGATGCTAGCTAGGAAATACCTTTACTAAATGGGAGCGTGAAGACTTGATTTATAAGGTGTTCAGTGTGGTCCATAGATATAAGTATTTCTATGGTGTGGTCGTTTTGCGTGGATGTGAAGCATATTTTCCCCCAATATGTTTTTCTTTACGACATGTTTTTATCGCAAATAAGCGTATTTTCTTTCTTTTTCAATATTATATTTCATCATCATCATTTCAGACGAAAGACGTCCACTGCTGGACATAGGCCCCAAGCAGCGCAATATTATATTTACAACATACGAATATGTGGGTACCTACTATTATTATTTATAGGTATCTACTATTATTTATATATACTAAAATTGTTCAATTAAGCTTATGATATATATACGCACTCAATTATGTGCAGTTTCTAAAATATAGCTATTACCTACTTAGCCTTCTTTCTTACAAAAAATTGTTTTTACTGACTGTGCTTTGGAGCAGTGGTGGCCCAGTGGTAACGGCCCCGACTTACGAGTTCGAACCCAAGCAGGCGCTTTACTTTGTGTAAATAATTTCATCACCACTGCTCTTAAAACGGTGAAGGAAAACATCGTGAGGAAACCGGCATGTCTTAGAACCAAAAATTCGAAGACATGTGACATCCACCAACCCGCACTGGGCCCGCGTGGTGGATTACGGCCCACTCCCTCTCACAGAGAGGAGGCCCGTGTCCCAGCAGTGGGAACATTAATAGGCTGATGATCATGATGATGACTTTGAATAAATCTCGTGGACCCGTTGGGAATTCATGAAGGAACATTTAAAACATCGTTATAATTTTTCATGGACCCGGTGGGAAAAGAAGAACAATAGAATCGTGGACCTCTGGGAACAACCCGCCCGAACGCCTGTTTCTACTTGTAATAATGAACAAGTAACTACTCAAACTAAACCGTTAATAAACAATCGCAATAACTTCATAGTTACTCTTACCCACTTTACCATCATTTTGGTAACATTAAATGGTAATGCCGTTTCCCGCTACGTTTTATGTCTTCTATTTCCGTGTCGTAATATAGTGCACATAGTGCCGACGATACTGACCCGCCGCCGCCCCCCACTCTAAGCACAAACCTGATTTATTAGGAGACGATGTGCTTTACGCTAAAGGTCAACATACACTGGTAAAAACGCCATAACAATGGTAATCGTGCCGCAATTGTCCTATACATCTACTTCTAATAAGGCGAAACGATTGCTCTTTTATGGACCGGCTCTATATTTGACGACTTATGGGCCATTGATAGCCTAATAGTACGTTGCCTTAGTATTCCGTTTATTTAGGTGGGTTGAACCTTATATGGTGCCAGACTGGTAGACAATTTTGAACTGACGCGACGTTTGGATATTCAATTCTATTTAGCACAGTGATGTAGAAGTTGTAACGTGATTTATTAGCGAGACAATCTTGATCTGTACCCGACAAAGATTTATTATAAGAGGATTTACTGTTCCTGGAGAAATGTGAAAGATATCGCGTTTCCGACTTATTTTGCATCAGCTGAGATATTAATCAAGTCTCGTAGTGAAGGGAATACTTCATATTTATTTATAAAAACTTCCTGCACAAGTACAAAATACTGTGCAAAGGCGGACTTAATGCCTGAGGCATTTTCTACCAGTCAACCTTAGGGTGATGCAGAGACAAAACATGGCAGGTGCAACATGAGGGATAAATAATTCGAAAAAGAATAAACACTAATACGCAGATATACATACAAATAAACAAAATAAACTTAGTCAAGAAATTAACGACAAGTAGAGATTCGAAAAAAAAAAAAGTATAGGCGTCCAGACCGAATTTCAGCCATGGCGACCAATCTCAACGGAGACTAGCCTTCGGCGCCGGCGCGGGAGATATTATAGTGCACAAGTGTGTGCGCAGACACAGCTGCATTCTCTCTTCCCTCACTCTCATAGTCTGACGGGACGGCAATCCGACACGACCGGAGAGAGATCAGGTGCAGGGCCAACGGCTTAACGTGCTTTCCGAGGCACGGGGGTATCACACCGCCAACATCCGAACTCCGGGCTGTTACTAAGAAATTTCTCAAAAAAAACCCAATATCACTTTGCCCGACCCGGGAATCGAACTCAGGACCCCACGCTCAGCAGTCGCGCTTGCAACCACGAGCCCAACGGAGCAGTCTTCATATTTGACGAACATAGTTTATGAAATGCTTTAAAAGTTGTTGTAGGATTACCCACTACTTTTCATCGCGGACTACTAAACAAGCTTCCGTTATTTATGGAAAGAATATATAAGAGCAGACTTTAGCGGCTTAAACTTTTTCCCGTAAAGCCGTTTAAAAGGCAGGAGGAAGTTGGCTAGTTGAGAATAATAAAAAAAGGGGGCAGTCTGGGACTGCCTATTGAAGTGAATACTAAGTAACGCCATCTAACGAAAATGTCGGGAATTTATGTGGCTTGCTATCAGAACGGAAGCTGTAGCTTCATAAAAAAAATCCAAAAAAATAAAACAGAGTGCGCTGTCAACAAAAACATTAACGTTGTGCATTTCTACTCCCCTCCGTCTTACGAATTTTCGATCAGGTCACGTGTCCTGACGCGGGTTTAACATTTTTTACCCATCCCAAAAAAAGTGCACAACGCCGCTAAAGAAGATTTTACTTCAAAAATGTGGATTTAGTTGGACAATCAAGTTAAAACGAGGCTGATATTTCTGAGGAGACATTGGGTAGCTCTGTGCATACTGAAATAAGTCGGTAATTCGTGTTAAAACGTGCAAGCGACGAACTCTGAGGCTATTCTTAACGTTGCGAGTCTCGAAATAAAAACGAATTAGTAGTATTTAGTGAGCCATTGAATTTTTAAGACAATTTGTTCTTTTATGTTTCTTTGTGAGGATGTTATTAGAGCAAAAAGCCATTTTGAATGTCAATGAATTAGCCAGTAGGTACCTACTTATGTAGATTGTTGTAGATAGCAGACCATGAGTTGCCATCGAAAATTTACTCGCTAGCGCTAGCGTATTAACCCGTTCAGTGCCGGGAGCCCTCCTGGAGGGTTCACCTAGTCGCATATGGAATACCGGGAGCCCTCGCGGTGGGCTCATTTTAAATGTTGTTTTTTCTTAGCGAATACAGCTGGCATTATAAACCGTGATAATAAAATCTGATATTATAATTTATAATTAAATTACTCGTATCAATAAAAAAATTGTACACTGTTACAAATATTCACACAAATTAACTTCGTTTTACAGTGGTTTATAATACGGTTTTAAACCTAATGCCGTAGACCGTCAGCGATGGTTAACTTTAGCGCAAACGAAATGCCGGTGACCCTCCCGGAGGGTTTACTTCCAATATGTATGGCGGCATGACGTATGAGCTCTATGAAAAGCGGGTGGAGTTGGAAGTGTTGACGTAGATCAAACTGATTTCGATAATGCTCGCACCATGAGTTTTACGGAGTCTCATGCAGGCGCTAAGGTAAGCTCGATAGATCGTGTCACCTACAGTGTGACCATTTCATAAATAACGAATCTACTATAGACTGGGCAAAAAAACTGCCAAAATCTGCCACACTTGGCGCCAAAAATGCCAAAAATATGCCTTCATGGAAACGGAAAAAATACACACAAATTCAATGAAATATCATTAATCAACAAAAATTTTTAACAATTTTCTTATGCATTATTATACCTAATAATAATAAAAAAAGGAAAATTCTAATACGGTTATGTGAATTTCCTTGAAGTCTTTTAAATCTGCCAAAATCTGCCACTTTTGTAAATTGTCAGCAGGATCTGCCACAGACAAAATTTTGGAGCGAAATCTGCCAAAATGGTAGAAATCTGCCACACTGGTCGTCTAGCTAACTTCACTATTATGTTTTGTTTCTATCTTTCTCAGTAATAAGAAGAGGGAACGGCTCATATGATCAAAATGTCACATAAGTAGTGATGGGTCGGGAGAATATTCTCACACGGAGAATATTCTCGGATCGAGAATGTTCGATCGATGTGGAAGTAAAATTGCTAAATTTTAATACAATAAGTTTCGATTTCAAGGTCTAAAGTAAACTTCTATTGTTGTTATTTAATACTTTACTCGAAAAAACGTTACTGTGTTATGTTTCGGACTGGAAATGGCGCCGATTCTCTTGTACACCGAACTAAACTAACTAAACTATCACTAAAATTCCTTACTTTTGGCTATGAGAATCTTAAAGCTATTCTGACAAAACCAAAAATCTGTAAATTAATAAAATATTTTGACACATCTAAAATCGAATTTGACAATCGCGTGACGACTCCACATGGTACTTGTTTACTCTACCCTGTGAATGATTTTAGAGCGGGGGGTGCAGCCTCGACGAGTTTTATATGGAATTTTTCACATTTTGTATGGAAAATATGAAAAATTATTACCAACTTGTTGGGATATAGGGGTTTAAGGGTTTCCTAAAGGTTTCCTAATGGGAGTCGAAAATTTCATTATTTTTGCGATAGGACGCACCATTTTCGAGATATAAGCAAAAGAAGAAAAAAAATACAGTAGATAGATAGATAGATAGATAGAATATTCTTTATTATGTACACCATAAAAATTACAGGTATAAATGTAGATATTTTACATAGGGTGACACAATGAGCGGTCTTATCGCTAAAAGCGATCTTTTACAGACAACCTTAGGTACTGTTTGTGTTGTTAGGTACTTGTTGTAGGTAGGTACTGTTTTCGCACTGAAGTCGAAGTGTTGGTGTGAATTTTAGTTCATGCCAACTAATTTTAAGCACTCGTTTTTAATCGCGTTTAAAAATAGTCAGATTTAGATGCAGACACCAAATTATTAGGTGAAAACGTCAAATTCAGAATAGCAAAACCGCCATTTTCACTAGACTAATAACTCAGTGTAATTTTAGTGCTGTCAAACTAAAATATAGTTAAGTTGTGTCACTTTAGTCTATTTCAGAATGGGAAATCCTCGTTTGACAGGACTAAACTAAATTTTGGTGATTTTTAGTCTAGTTTAGAGGCATTTGTGACAAGAAAATCGGCACCAATAGCGACTCCACGTGGTACTTATTTGCCCTACCCCGTGATTTTTTTTAGAGTTGGAAGGGCGCTGGGGGCTTTCTCGACGTGTTTTATACGTAAGTTTCACTTTTTGTATGGAAAATATGAAAAATGTTTGCTTACATGATGAGTTTTAAGGGTTTATGAGTTTCATAAAGGGGATCGAAATTTTCATTATTTTTGCGATAGGGCACACTATTTTCGAAATATTAGGAAAAGAAAAGAAAAAAAAGACAGTACTGTTAAATTCAAATTCAATTCAAAATTAAATTCTCATATTTATAAGTTCCCTACCAAAAGAATGTTCTCGAGAATTTAACAGCAAAGTTCTCGCAAGGAGAATATTCTCGAGAATTGCCCATCACTACACATAAGGTATCGCTATGGTAACAATGTTATGACAGTCAATAAGTATCATGAAACAATCCGACTAAATAGAAAGGTTGGCGGTTAGTGCAGCTTTTTATGGTATTTAGGGGTTGTTGAATTTTTATTCCTTATAAGTACCTAATAATTATTTACCTCTATTCAATTTGTTATTTTGTTGACAATGTGTGATTCGCGGCGTTATTTATTTAAATTTAAAATGAACTATGTTTACAATAATAGTGTTGCGGACAGCAGAGGTACCTACAGTACCGCAGGCAACCTGGGACGATCTCCCACTGATATTTGATGTGCGCTCCCTGCTAACTGACCCTAGGCAATGAGGTTATACAATAACCTCATTGACCCTAGGTGAATCCGCTGGCTGCACAACCACCACGGACCCCTGAATACGTACCTAGGTTGGGTACCATAACCCACAGTGACCACGATGAGGACTATCTTGAGGCAGCGAAATAAAACACTGATTTACTATCTTGAATTATTCCGGAGAATTCGGCTTTTCTTGGTATGTTTCTTCTTTGGTGGCTGAGCTCCGTATTTAAGTGTGTTATTTATGGCTGAACTGCGACTGAATTGCCCACAAAATGGTACGCCTTTTATAGTAGGTAAATCCGTTAGGATATTGTGGTGCAAGCCGAATTCTTGGAATTGTGCATTTATTTATTTCTTATTAGAATTTCTTACAATCTTTGTAGATTATTCATATAAAACACTATACAATTAATTAACTTATGTAGTTAAAACTTTTAGAACAAACACCAAGTGCACGGATCCCGTCGGCGTCGCCGGCAAATAGAATATTTTGTAAGAGAACTAAATAAGATAGTTTCTTGAAATTTACGTTCTTCCAGTCGTTGGCCTCCAAATTTTGGGGCCACTAACATATTCCAAGCTAAATAATCTCTTCCAGACATTATTTTGCCTTTAATAGACTCAAAAACGTATATAAATTGAATGTAAACATGTTTCACACGTCAAAATGGTAGTGAGCAACGTAACTACTAACGCAAGCGTATTTTTCGATAGCGTCTGTCGATTTAGTGACTCATGGTGCCGTTTTGTATGGTGACAGCTGAAAAACGTTAGCGACTATCGAATAGATTACGTTAGGTTTCTTACCTATCGAAAACTATAGTGCTCTTGGAACAAATTTTAATTCTTTCTGTGACCGCTAGGGGCGCTGTACAATATCTTTTCATATAAATCATTTACGGGGACGTTAGCAAGTTTTGACATTATCGAAATGTATTTGATTAACGTTAATACGCTAGCGAGTTTAACGCTAGCGAGTAAATTTTCGATGGCAACTCATGGTAGAGCTATGTACCAATTTACGAAAACGTTTGGTAAATGAGTGGTAATTGATTGATGAAACGATTTCGCTACATTTTTCATACAAAATTAGCGCTAGGTGCAAAGACTTTAAGCACAAAATATTGGATATATCGCATGAACTGACTTTTAGCACGACACGTTTTTCCTCGAAAAAGGGATAAAAGTTCACGATAAACCAGAAATAAGTAGATAGAGGTTCTATGTTGTCTATGCTTGATCTTGGCTTCATGCCAGTGCCCGTTTTTGTATCAACATTGAGGCGATTACGAGTAGCCCTTTTTATCTTTTTACACATCAAGTCTGCAAAAAACTCTCGTTTAACACCTTCTAAATTTTATTTCAGTCTGAGCCTGCTGTTAAAATCTGTCACTCTTCAATAGGTCGGAGCGGATAGTTTTTAATTTTGGGTCCATGAACTCAAAGTCATGTTCAAAATCAAGCATGCCAAAAAAAAAAACAAATATTTTTCCAACTTCGGTAATGTATCGTATTCCTGTTTGATTGGTAAACAGGAATACGATACATTACCGAAGTTGGAAAAATATTTGTTTTAGCTTTGAAGTCAAAACGAAAGAATAAATAGATATTCCCAAATAAATATGATTTGTATTTTCAGTTGTAAGCACAATAGGAAAATCTCTACTGATGTACAGACAACAAATAACAGTAGATAATGGCAAAAGATTTCTTGTTTATTCGCCGGTTTTACTATAAAGGCAAAATATCACAGGGACATATTGGGTTCAGTGACATCAAATACGATTTTATATGTCTTGCGGTTTGAGAATATGCCCCCGTCGTCGCTGACATAGCATTCATACTTTGTTCAATTTACTGAACACTCCCGTTCAATAAGAAAAGACTTCCTCGAAAGAAACTTATGAGATTTTTCTCCATATTCCTTTTTGCCTTGAACCATTTAGAATTCCGTAAATAAATTAGTGGAACTAATCAATATTCTGGCCGGCCTTCCGTCTTTTGCAAACATGTAGATAGGGTTATTTAGGGACTTGGTTTGCATCATAATAGGATTCCTTTTGGAAACTTGTAACGTTTTGTGTGTTTTAGCATAACAAGCACAGCGAAAGCACTATCTATATCTATGGCCCAAGGGCCATGGCGGCCGTTTGGTACTTATTCCAACTAGCCCACCTCCCTTCAAAAGTTAATGAAATCTCCTGGTCCTTTTAGAACATCTGTGAATGATCTGGGTAACCCCCCTCGGGTTACCCAGATCGTACAGCGCTCTCCACGTTCAGTATAATAACGCGTTTAGGATGCTGGTCCTACCCCGCTTCTGTAGTGCGTCGGGAATGTTCGCGGATGCTCATAGTTTGTTTCTACACAACCATGCGCAAAAGGTGCGCTTCCATGGTGCGCAGGGTGTGGAGCAGCTCCAATAGTTTCCTAAGCATGATTTCAAGTCGCCTAGACTGTGTTTTCATGTGTCGCTGTTGTGCCATGTCACATGGGTTGCCACAACGGTGATCAATTACTATTTGTTTGTTTTTGTGAAGTTCGTTAGTTAGTTCTTACTAATATAGTTGTAAGTCTTACTAATCATTTTCGAGTCATGATACTTGAATAAAGATATTTCTATTCTATTCTATCAATCATATGGGATCTTGGAAGAAGACTTTAAAAGATTGAATATTGATTAAATTATTTATTAATTCCGATCAATATTCAATGTTTTAAAGTCTACTCCATCTCTTCAGTCCGAGCTAAGACTCAAAAAGAGCTACGGAACACACTTTATTTTCAAGCCCCGCTAAATAACTAACAGGAATGCCTTTTTCCTAGGAAACGATTTTATTTCAGGACTTAAATCTCGAGAATGGCAGCGACGAGCCGGGGCTACGAGGATCGCGTTCATTCCGGCTGAACGATCCGCCTAGGAATGCCTGCGATGTCTGAAGTTCCCAGACTTTTGCTGTAGGACTTAGGAGGTAAGTCATCTAGCCAACAATTCAGTTACTAATAACTTCGTTTCATTAGTTAGCGTCGTTTGTTTTGTTTTGGGTAACAGGTACCAAAAAATTATGTGAGGATAATTTTTGCTTCCTGTTAGAAAAAGCGGAACTCAAGATGAAGGATAGTGACATCACACTATCCTTAATCTTGAGATCCTCTTTTCAGCCCATTTAAATCTCCTCAAAAAATAGAAAAATCTGCTTGTTACTCGTATCTAACTACCTACATAAAACATGAATACAAAAATAATGTAAATTAATAAAGTTTGAGTATATTTTTATAATTTAATGAGATTTCTACGTACTCTATCCCCAGTAGGCAAGTAGGCTTTACGATAATTAGTAATTTGATGAGTCTAGTTTAGGTATAGATATGTTAACTAATTAAAACTACGCTATTTAGCCCCAATACTGGTCCTAATTCCTAAAACTAACCATGTCTAAGTAAATATAACCACAGAGGCTGTTATATTGGTTTTGTGTTCACTCAGTATGCGAAACGCGATTGAAATGTTCTGAACTACGTACAGTTAAACCAGAGAAGGTGTGCGCTTCGGTAATGTTCTTGTTTCCGAATTAGCATGTCCGTCGCGCCACTGAGTGGTTGCTATGTAACGCAACGTTCGTCAAAAGTTAGAAGCTTAGCCTCTGCGAGAAACCGCCGCAGAGGCTAACTTTTGTCCTGCCAAGCTTTTAGTACCTATTATGTGTATTTATATTTATGTAGTTTCCTTTATGTCGGGGTTCATAGTCTTTGGGAGACAGATGTAATAATGGTAATACAAAACAGGCAAGTTTTATAATACATATTTCCGAAGATTGACGATGATTCCCGAAGCGCAGACTTTTCCAAGAATATCTGTACTACTACGGAATAGGAAGATTATAATCGTTTCCTTTGAGGAGTTCTACTGGTAGTGAGTATTAAATCGAATAGTGGGAGCGCCACTCAAGGGCTGGAAGCGGGGACGGCTCGCTAGCGATGCGGGTCTTTTACTTTTACATTAAATATTGCATTTTCAGTAGGTAGGTACTGATTTCTTGAAACTTGCTGAATTTTAACCTAACCTTACATATTTCTGCCTCTTAGATGTAGTGGTCATAAGCATGATTGCTGAGCATGAGGTTTTGGGTTCGATCTGCAGGTCAGGCAATGTGTTATTGGTAGTCCGTACTACATAAGTATAGATTTGTGTCCGGTTAGTTAATGGTCTGGGTCCAATCACGTGGGACAGAGTGTCTTTAGTGTAATTGAGTGTAATGTAATGTAATTGCAATTTATTAAAGTGATACTCTAAAAGTTATATTCTTGAATTGTACTAATATGGACTGTAAGTTATCTGAAATAAAAGTTATATTACTATTATTTCCTTTATTTCATTTACATAATTAATATTGTTAATTATTTACATTTTAAAATAATTATAAAAAATAGTAACCCACTACTGGTATCGGGAACAGGGTCCAATTTAGGCTACCGGTGGTTAGGGCTCCTGAGTGAGGAACGTCCTAACGTAAACGCCGTGTCCAGAAGTACCGCTTTCTGGATCAAGCCCTTGATCCAGCTGCCTAACAAGAGCCTCCTCAGGTGTTGGTCGACGCTCTTGGCTAAGCCATTGGCCGTCACGACTATCGGCAAAATGACTGCTGTATCCACATGTCGACAACCTCGCGAGCCAGGTCAAGTTCAAAAATGAATCCCTATTTCCTTGGTCACGGCATCACGCGTGAACGACTGGACCAATTTCGGTAATTCTTTTTCTGCTGTGTTTGTTATAGTGAGGAGAAGTTTCTTAGGATAGGTAGGTGAAAGTAGGATAGGTAGGTAAGTATGTAGGATAGGTAGGTAAAGTAGGTATGTGTAGTTAGGTAGGTAGGTATGTATGTAGGTAGGTAGGTATAGGGTAGGTAGGTAGGTATAGGGTAGGTAGGTAGTTAGGGTAGGTAGGTAGGTAGGTGCGCCGTAAATAAGTACTTAGTGCTACCCGTGCGAAGCCGGGGCGAGCAGCTAGTGTGCTTATATCTTTCAGCTTTCACGAAATTGTTTCACTTTATTATAATTGTTTACTAGATACCTCTGCCGATGATACAGGCGTTATTATATGATATTCATGCTATTTTGGATCAATCAATCGATACCAGATTGTTCACTGAACCGTCTCTAGATGGTTTTCAGTCTGACGAAGCAATCTTCAAGGGTCAAAGGAGTCCTGTCCTCAGCACTGGATAGGGGCTGTATAATTAAACGAGCTGAATGACAGAATAGATAACTCTACCTAGATAAATTAACTGAATGTTTTGCCTCCGGTTCTCCGGACTGATTATTCCGTTATTCAAATAACTGAATTAATTTTGCAAAAAGTTAGAAGGACTCCTACGTTTAGTTTCAGATGAAGTTTGATATCATTTCTAAAGTGAACTATTTTGAATGAAGGTAAATATTAATGTTAGAACTAATATTTACCTACCTCCGTTCAAAGTTGTTCACTTGATGAACATCGTTCAGAAATGGCTAACAGTGGAATGTAATTAAATGTAATTCTAGGTTGATCTGATTAATTGAGATTTTGTATCAGAAGTGGACGAATTTAATGTTCATTTTAATTTTCTTTAATTTCAGGAACTATATATAATATCCATCCATTAACAAAAGCTTTTATTAGGTAAAAAATATTTCGAATATTCAATTTCAGTGAAAAACTAATTTTGCTATTCTAACTAAATTAACCACTTAAAATACAGATTGATTTATTTATTGACACACCAACGACTTATTCACTAAATCACTACATTAAAAATATATTGTATTTCGACAGTATTGCGGTGAATTCGTCACTTATAGGCGTACACAGCACAGATGTCAAATGAGCATAATCAGCCTATAGTGTTAACACTGCTGGGACATAGCCCTCCTCTCAGTGAGAGGGAGAGGGGACGTAATCCACCACGCGGGCCCAGTTATGTCACATGTCCCAGTTTTTTTTTTCTAGAACATGCTAGTTTCCTAATGATGTTTTCCCTCACCGTTTTGAGAGCAGTATTGATGAAATTATTTACACAAAGTATAGCCGTATAGTCGTTTTAATTTTGTACATAGGGTGTGACTTTTTACTAACATTAGTTTAAGACCTTTACTAACAACTTAAGGATCCTGTAATTTGATCTGAAATAAATACATATATATCGCCGTCCCCATCGAATAAAACGGTAATGTGCTATTACGATAGTTTTAACTTTATTGCATATTCGATATTTAGAGGTCCGATTACACTTTGTCAATTTTTTTCAGAATTTTCCTACGGTTATTTCAGAAGTTACGAGATTTTCATGTGTATTATAATGAACTTTACAATATTATTTGTATGTATACTTATTAGACTTTTTGCAACGAATAAAATTGTTATAGACTATTACAATACTTTCGATACGTTACATTTCCAGTAAGATGCTATTACCATTTTATTCGCGGGAAAATATTTAACATTATTTGCGTAAAGCTTATTACAATTTTATTCCGGTAACTGACAATTTTATTTTAAAATCGTTGAGGTTCTTACGATACATTTCATTACAAATCAAAGAAGGTAATATTGATAAGGCGACTGCCTCCGATGCAAGAATGCCTCGACGTCACCCTCTAATCAGTGTTAGAAGACCTCAAATGATACTCTACCGCCTCTGTTTATTTTTGTCTCCTGCATGCATTGAGGTCGGGGATACTGTTTAGAGGAATACTTATACATATATGTTCAGGGTACGGCAGACTTATTATAATATGGAACACGGTTAGTCAGGGGTTTTCTAAGGGAAGTTAAAATTAGATTTTATAAATTGTAACGATAGAGTTTTGACGAAAACTTTAAAGAGACAATAAACATTGATTAAACCTATAAAGTCTATCAAGGGGTTTCCGTTTGTCAATGTTTGACGTAAAATTTTTTTTTAACATTGTGTGAAGACATCAACAATAGGTATTATTTAAACGTGGCTGTTACAGATTACCTTCAAGTATTTTAGTTGGAATATTTACACGAAGTAAACTATGAAGGATTATTTTTTAATCATTTTAATGGATAGCCATGGACATCAGAGAAGATAAGTCTAGAGATTTTCATTAATAGTGATAGTTTACCTGATGTACCTTAAGCTCCATTTTGTGTGGATTTCATGTGTTCAATGGGGTTAATTGCGATTCCAGGCCTAGCTGTTTTTTCACAGTGCCTACTGCCTACCGAAGCCAGAAAAAGTAACAAAATGCGATTCAATGTCATTGGTAATGTTTAAACTGATGGTGTAAAACTAAAGAATAGAGTGCCACCACGCTGTCATTAAATATCTCAAATAGAATATTATTTTAAGTTAACATTTTATTAGCAACAGTGTGAAGCGCTAAAACGAAGTCTGAATATTTCATAGAACTGGAATTCAAAGAATAATAATAAATAACCCCACCACCGTATATGTACGTTGACGTCGTGGTGTAACTTACGCGCTCCTGAACTCTAGGTCTGTGGCGGTAGAGTTTACCTACTTTACCGAGACAGGTCTAGGGTGAGGAGCCAAACCAAGAGAGATACATAAACCCGCAGGGTAGCATGTGGCTAGATGTTGGGCAGCAGCGACCCCACGGAACCTACCTTCCGCGAGGAGGGTTATTCCTCACCTATGGCTTGCCTTTATTAGCCGGCTAGAATGAACACTACTGAGGAACAGAGCTCACACCTCTTTCTCGCCTTTATTGGCCAGCTTGAGTGGAGATTCGCAAGAGCAAACGTGCTCAGAGGAAGAAAGTATTCCAGTATGATGCTGGTAGGGATCTTGACCATCTTCCGGGCTATGGAATTGTCCTGATAGCCGTGGAATACCTCTCCTCTCCTCAAATACCTCAGGACATGTTGCCCCCTTGTCGCTACGTTACTATGTGCTAGCGACAGTTTCCGGGGGCCCATTATTGAGTGTGCAAGTTACCCGATGCCATTTTATCCGTGTAGGTATATTATATAACATTGGTCAGTCAAGGGACATAGTTCTTCCATTTCTCAAAGTTATCAATCCACTATAGCCACCCAAACTCATAAAGCCGATATGCTTTGTTTCCATGTTCTACAACTCTCCTGCACCTTGTCCTTGGGTGCACTTGCATAGTGCATACAGGGATAATGCAAAAGTGACGAAGCATGAAATGAACCAGCGTGACTTTTCCGATATAAAAAGCCTTACTTATTTCTGGAAAACACTGGCTAAATGACGCTCAAGAAAACCAAATAAAATGGGCATTTAAAACAAGCTTATGATCAGCAAATACCTTTAAGTAAAGTGTTACATGCAGATTTATTAAGTTTGTGTACTCCCACAGCACTACCATGCGTTTTATGACTCCCTCACGAGCTGCGAGGCTAACCCGAGCGAACATTCAGACTCTAAACTCTCTGAACATGTGGATAACGAGGCTTAGAGCTACCCAGAGTAAATGCGTCTTAAAAAATAAGAATTAAGTACTAAATTAAAGTAGAAACTTCCTAATTCGTTGATTTTATAAAAACTTGTTAATAATTATGAATAAATAAACAATTATTAGACAGATTTCTTTTATTTCTTGGAAAATTACCGTGCACACGTACAAAATATTGATTCGGTATTCAATACTTGCCTACAGTTAGTATAATAAATTTTCCATGGAATACACACGTAAGTTGCTATTACAGTAATCTGTAATTGACTGTTTGTCAGCGAATAAAATGGTAATAGTACATTACGATATGAGATCCTATCACAATTTATCAACCAATAACATAGCAATGCATTATTACGCTAACGTATAACACGTGATTTTACGCGAATAATATCGTAATGTTGCTTTACCGTTTAAGTTTGTGCCTTTAATTCATGGTAGTTTTAATTTCGTTACTAACTTTATTTCTGAAAACGTTATATTATTTAATACAGTATACAATTGTTTTGTAAAAAATCACCTTTCTTTTGGTATTTGAACGATCCCGATAAGTGTATTAATTATTTAGTTATTCACGAAAAACAGTTTTTTATTTTTCCTGTAAAATTTAGTTTTTACGATTACCGTTTTATTCGCCGGGGACGGCGATATATATATATATAGCGCCTGTCAGGGTTCGGACCTATGACCTACAACTCGTAAGTCCCCGCCGTTACCACAATAAATCGAAGGAACGTTGTGATACAAATTCATTACAGAACTCAGTGACGAAATCCCAGAATTTCCCCATTTTCTGTTATTCACAACTTCGGAATGAATTTCCCTTGAGCACTGGGAGGCTTTCAAACCGCGTTTATTTGATACCTTTGAGTTTGAGTTTATTCAGTGATAATTACTTATTATTAACTTTATATGTACCTACCTACGTAATTACGTGATATTGAAGAATATTAATAGAACATAATAATTACACAAGCAGTGGTGGTCCTGTGGTAACGGCCCCGACATACGAGTTGTAGATCGTGGGTTCGAACCCTGACTGGCGCTTTACTTTGTGTAAATAATTTCATCACCACTGCTCTCAAAACGGTAAAGGAAAACACCGTGAGGAAATCGGCCCTTGAGCTAAAAATTCGAAGTTATTTAACATCTACCAATCCGCACTGCCACGTGGTAGATTACAGCCCATTCACTCTATAAGAGAGGAGGCCTGGATGTCCCAGCCTTGGGAACATTTTAGGCTGATTATGCTATATAATTACACGAAGATGAAATTACGTAGATAAACGATTACAGACACAAGAATAGGAAGCAATCATCCCAAAAAATCCAAAATAATAAAACTATCTCCACATAAACCCTCGAGAGTGCAAAATTAAAAACTTACCTCTTGCTACCAACAAAATATAAAGCGATATTACAAACAAGTACTTAATGGAAGCTACTGAACGCTCTGCATCGTGCAGCTCGGTGCTGGTATAAAAACCACAATGGTTCATAAATAACGAGGGTTGTTGCCAGGCAACACCGCAACAATCCATTTCCCTTAGTTATCTCTTACAATATCCGAGGAACAACTTGCTTGTAAAGGTTTTTTTTATCGTTATTTACAAGTATTTACAGTTTTGATAACATATTTTTGCTATATTTAACACTAGCGACCCGCCCCTGATTTGTACGGCTTCTATGGCAACATGTCAAAACATCGAGAAGTACTGAATCTATGTTAAATATAAATAGGGAAATATTTTAAATGCTGGTGAAAACCGCATCATAATCTATCGTGACATTTGAGACAGACACGGAAAACAAATTTGTTTTATATTAGACTAGCTTTCGCCCGCAGCTTCGCCTGCGTGGAGGTCGGAATTTTTTCCACGGGAACGTACTACAGGGATAAAAAGTATCTTATATGTTAATCCAGGTTATAAACTATCAGTGTGTTAAATTTCATCCAAATCCGTTCAGCCGTTTTTGCGTGATTGAGTAATAAACATCCAAACATACACATCCAAACGTACATTACCATGTAAACTTCCACCGAAAATTGGTTTGAACGAGATCTAGTAAGTAGTTTTTTTTTTATATGTCAAATCGTAAGCCGCAATTTACCTTTAACGAACTACAAGAACTTTTATAATATGTTACTTGTTATTGTTTACTCTTAGAATGCGTTCTAAGTGTTTACTGTTGTTGTTATTCTACTTGCTGCTACGGAACCCTTCATGGGAAATGAAATGAAATGAAATGAAATTGTTTGAAAGGCGAGTCCGACTTGCACTTGGCCGATTTTTTTAACGTTATCCGAATAATGATTTATTTATTATGGTGGGAATATAAAAGTGGTGGAGATAAATGATTTGGACATACGTAAACCTGTTATTGGTTTGACCCCGCCTGCAATACCAAAATTCTATAGATGCTTGTCCGACTTCCAAAAAGGAGGAGGTTCTAAGTTCG
Source organism: Conistra vaccinii (assembly GCA_948150665.1). NCBI lineage: Eukaryota > Metazoa > Arthropoda > Insecta > Lepidoptera > Noctuidae > Conistra > Conistra vaccinii. The sequence goes on from OX411324.1 coordinate 6,582,767, forward strand.
TAGCGATGTTTATTTTTTTTTATGTATGTCCATCGATTTGTCCGTCAATTATGGACCGATTTTGAAAGGGTTTGCTCTCGAGGTGGTCCCATATAAATTCTATTAACTTTTCTTGAATAGTTTTTGAATTAGCTTCAATAATACACGTATTTTTCCCAGTTAGCCTACGTGGATGATATGATAATAACTTCCTGTCACTGTTATAGGTAGTGGTATTCGAATTTGTATGGGGTAGGTACCACAACTAAAAAGTGAAAAATATAAACTTATTACAAAAAAAATATCAACCGAATTACAAGAAAAAGAACACTACAAAGTGAAATAGTAGATTGTTATACAAGGGTCGAAAGAAACCAATTCCAAAAAAAAGGAATTGATGTCTTTCACCCGTGTTAAACACTCTACTTTTCATTTCGAATATAAGGAAAGTAAAACATAGTGTTTAAAATAGTTATTGATATTAAATAACATGATTAGTACCTATTTAAAATGAACTGAGAAGTTAGAACAATTTGTGTTTTTTTAAATATGGAAATGGAACACACCGCGACACTGCTGCGGGCCGTCCCGCGCATTGTTTTTTTTTATTAATTCACACTGGCTGTTTATATAAAACAGCCAGTGTGAATTTAAAAAAAAACCTAACAAGACCGGAGCCCAGTGTTTCCACTTTTAGGGATTTCTCCTTTTTTTTGGGAAAAATTGCCAATAATAAGCATGGTTTAGGGATATTTTATTTTAGCAGGGATTTAGGGAATTTTAAGGAAAAATTGAACTTGAGTTGGTAGCCCTATTGTTTATACTAGGCAGCACCCGATGTACTACTTTACTCTATGGCACCACCGATTGAATAAAGGGGATTCCCTGAAACTTGTAATAATTGTAATACTTACGTCTAATTTTAGTTTACCATATTATTGTTAATAGTACTATTTCTGTGGCTAAAGACGACATCGGAAGTAAGTCGCATTATACCTAGAGTTTGTTTGTTTCGTCTCTCTCGATTAATAATGAATGTTTTCTAGGTATTTATGCTATAAAAATGAAAAATTCCCTAAACCAAGGAATTTTTATATTTTTTAGGGAATTTAAGGGATAATTCATTAAGAAACTGGGGAAAAACCAAAAACGTAAGTGGAAACACTGCCGCAGCTTTTTTGTTTTTATTCTATTAGATATTTTCATGTAAAAAGTTTCGTAGCAGACTACACCAAAAGTTCTATTTTAAAAATTCATTCCCGCCCTAGGGCGGGAAGCAATTACTATGAGTATTTCCCGCCCTAGAGAGGGAAGCAGCGTTTTCCACCCGCTACTCGGATCAAACAAACACTACTTTCCGAGCATGAGAGATGAAAAATAATTTTAATTTCGGAAGTCGGTCGCAAAAAACGACAATTCAAAACCAAAGCCACCGACTTCCGGAGTTAAAGTTATTTTATACTGTTACTAGTGTTTTTTTGGAAGTCGGTTGATTTTTATTCAGTAATACGTTTTTGCAGTCAGGTTATTTGTCTTTTTAAATATAATTTTCTTTATTTCATGCTTTTTAGTTTTATTAATTTATATATTTGGAATTGACTCATTAGTCATTACCTACTAGCTTTTATTTTATACTTACCAATATTTTTGTAATTTTTTATACCTCTTTTTTTTGTATTTGCAGATGCAATATATAAATATTATAATTATATATTATCCTTTGTTACTCCCACACTTAAGACGAATCTAACGACACCTCATATGCTAAATTCTTCATATAAATATAAATAGACATACATTCTCTCGAAAAAAATTACCCTCCTTTTAAAACACAAAACGGGTTGTTCTCAGAGGTCCACGATTCTATTGTTCTTCTTTTCCCAACGGGTCCATGACAAATTATAATAAAGTTTTAAATGTTCCTACATGAATTCCCAACGGGTCCACGAGAATTATCCAAAGTACAGTCAGTAGCAACAATTTCTTGTGAGAAAGAATAAAAAATCACAGTTATATAAAAAAAACACATTTTCAAAATAATCGTAGTTAATACTAAACAATTTTTTTTTGCCAAGGTTTATAAACTGGTTAAGAGCATCGATGATGATTTTAATTTTAATTTTTCACTAATGATTTTAATTTTTAAATCTTTATTAATTGAACATCTATTGAATATCTAATCAATAAGCATGCAGTAAGCAGCAATTTTTTTATTTATATTTTATTGTTTAGATAGTTATTAACATTTTCGACTCCACCCACTTTTCATAGAACTCATACGCCTTGCCGCCATACATATTGGAAGTGAACCCTCCGGGAGGGTTACTGACATTATGTTTGCGCTAAAGGTAAAGATGGTGGATGGAACATTGTAAAACGAGGTAAAATAGTGTTTTCAGGTGTTCTTGTAGCTATACGCAGTGCTATTTTTAGTGTATATTAGCAAGCGTATAAAAATAAAAATAAAAAAAACTTGGATTTTAAAACCAACTCATATAATAACCTAATAAATCTTGTTAAAATATATATTTTTTTACCCACCGCAGGGAATATTTTAGCCTGCATCTCACCTGATGTTAAGTGATGATCAGGCCGAAGGTGGAAGCAAGCTTAACCCGGAATCCTCAACCACAGAGGAACTGGCTAATCTTATCTCTAACTGCCGAAACACAACAATGCTGTTAACATTGTTGTTATGGCGAAAGACTTAGATAAAATGGTGGTCAGGCGGACTTAAAACAAGCACCAACCAAACCGAGCAGAAAATGTTGGTCCCTCTGGGAATCGAACCCGGGGCCTCTGAGTCTGAGACAGGTGGTTTAACCACAGAGGCGGATAAAATATACATCAGATTTTATTTTCACGGTTTATAATAATGCTGTATTCGCTAAGAAAAACCTACATTTAAAATGAGCCCTCCGCGAGAGCTACCGGTATCCCATATACCATTAGGTGATCCCTTCAGGAGGGCTCCCGGCACTGAACGTGTTAACTACGATTTTTTTTTATGTGTTTTATTTTTAATATAAGCATTAAAAAAATCACATTTAAAAATAAATGTCCATTTTATTTTAAGATTGAGACGATTAGCTGTAATTCTTCTGAAACTGCGATTTTTTTATATTTCTTAAGTCGATTTTAGTCTACGATTGAGATGATGTAATGTGATTATTCTGAAACTGTGATTTTTTATAATGCGTCTATTTTAGTTTAAGATTGAAATGATTTACTGTGTTTATTCTGAAACTGAGATTTTTTTATAAGTCTATTTTAGTGTAAGATTAAGATAATTTCCTGTAATTATTCGAAAGCTGTGATTTTTTATAATGTTTAAGAAGTCTATTTTATTGTAAGATTAAGATGATTTATTGTGATTATTCTGAAACGAATTTTTTAAATACATACTTAAGTCTATTTTAGTCTAAGCTTATAATTATTTACTGTGACTAAAACTGATTTTTTATGGTTATGACCATTCATGTGATACAGTACAGGTTTCTTAGTTATCAATATTAATTGTTTTATTTCATAGAAATAATAAACATTTATCCCTTAGCCAAGCTTCTATTGCTGACTGTACCAAATATTCTCATGGACCCGTAGGGAAAGAAAATATTCTATATTTTAAAATGTCGTGGACCCGTTGGGAAGTAAAGTATGAATTTTCATTTTTCGAGAACAATAGATCATGGACCTCTGGGAACAACCCCACAAAACTTATAAGTTGGTAAACTAGACAGGCTCAGGATCCTAGCTGAGGGTAGGTATTTTTAATTAAAATGTCTACCTCTTCCAACGAAAATAATCTGCTAGGATATATGCCCACAAACGTGTTACTTGTTTTGAGAATTATCAGACTACGTGTAATGAATACAAAAAATATATATATACCTATGTATATATCGTAGTGGACGTATATGCTTTGTTATATAATTCAATGAAGGAAGTCTACAGAATGTTTTATCACCTCATTCTATGCACGGAGTACAAGCCACAGTAATTCAATATTAAGCAGGGTTAAAATTAGCATTGAAGTTAAACACCCACGAAATACGAAAACCATGAAACGCTTGCAAAATAACTGTTTGTTATCTCTGCCGTTGGACTCTCACATTTTACTTATCGAGGGGTTTTGTTCATTTTAAGATAAATTTTTAAATATTTTTATACAATTCTCCAATAAATTGATTACTTAAGTGTTTAGTTGGATTTCGTTTAATTTATCCTGAAAGTCAAATGCGCGCATTTTAGATGCGTTTTCGTACGAATTACACACGTGCGTACACGTACGACCATGGTTGTACGAATTGAGGTCACACTGAATACATTTTTCCCCGTCAAATAGGTACCTAGTGTTCCGGTGATATCGCCCAATGCGATACACGAAAAATCCCAACAAGTTTGGATTTTTTTCGGACGTTGGAACTATACGTACGACTAAAGGTCATCGCTCATTATAGCAGCACGCCTCCGACACGGCAAATAACTTGTCAATCAAGTTAGGACTTTAAGTCAAAAGTATTAGTCTATTTTACGATGGCTAAACAAAATAGTGGACGGCTCACCGGCAGCGAGCGGCCCGCGAGCCGTCACCCGTTCGGGCCGACAGCGCGCTTCAAGCGAGGCGCCCGCTCGCCGGCGCCTGTCCGTCCGCGGTGTGACGCTTCGCTGTAAGCGCGGTGACACCTTGCCGGCCGCACGGGGACGCCTTGCTTGTGAATAAACAATAAACTGTTACCTCGCTGGTGGCGTGCCGGCGGCTAACGGTCGCCTTGCTTACGGCGCGTTGACGACTAGCCGTAGCCTTGCTTACTGCGCGTTGACGACTAGATTTCTAGATTTTTCGAGGCGGTGCCGGGGCGCTGCCATGCTGGAGTGGTGCTGTTATAATGGGTTCGCGCTCCCTACGTTCATGTGTGTGCGTACAAATACGCACGAATGAAATTCGTACGAAAACGCATACAAAGTGCGCGCGGCTTGATTGCATGTCAGTGATACTCATACTCGTAGAAGGGACACGTCACAAAACACAAAAATCCAGGTAACATATAAGCCAGAACCATGTTATCCGAAGTAAATCTACCTCCTGCAAGTTGTATAAACAACACACTCGTGTTACAGGGATGCAATTATTCACGATTCCCACCGGGCCAGTCGCCGACAAACTGCGTACTGTGTGCTACACCAACTATTATAATAATCTCATGTTAATCTGCTTTGTACTTAAATAATTAGCGTCTAGCCATTGTCTGATATTCAGTTAATGAGAATAGAGATGTGCTTACAATTTTGTTTGAACAAGTCGCTATATTTCTAACTACATAACATAACATCACGCGTTATTTCCCCGATGGGTTAGGCAGAGCTGTACCTATACCCATAGTACACCCACATTTCGCCAGTTATGTTGTAAGTCCCATGTAATAGGTCATGGTTAAAGGTCATCAACTATTTCTCACTAAGTGCGGATTTCACCAATGAAATTGATCGCGTTCACCACATCTAAACGCGTTCAAAAACTGTCAGTGTACAATATTCTATAACAATTGTGACACGCTCTTGAAGGCGTTTTAGAAATGCTGATCGCGCTCAGTTTTATTGGTGAAATCAGCCCTTAGTATGTAGAGTCAGGGAAATTAATGATTATAGAAATTGACTATCAACTTAAATTGTCCGTATTTTCAAATCACAACTGTCATTGTTGACAGTTGTTTAAATAGCTATAACACCGTAACAAGGATTGTGGTAGTTCAATCCTAAGTAATACTATAAATGCGAAAGTGAGTTTGTTTGTTTGTTACACTTTCTCGGCTGAACGTATTTGGATGAAGTTTGGCACATGGCTAGACCATGATCAGGATTAGGACATAAAATACTTTTTATCCCGATACTCCTACGGGATCGAGACTTATGCAGGTAAAACCGTGGGGCGCGGCTAGTTTGCTTAATAAATAAATTCCCTGATTATACCTACAGGTTAATTTTTACTTTCACACCTTATTATTTTTCCAACTTATCAACATTATGAATGAAAATCAAAGAGAAATACAATAGACGACGTATATTTAGTAACCTAATCCGCTTAACTGTTCTTAAAGAGTCATAAAGAACCCTGTAAGAAATCGACACGTGTTTCAGCTCTCAACGAGCCATCCAAAGGATGACGATCGACTTGTTGCACAGTGCACACGACGCGTGTTACCACGCCTAACGCTGAACGCAGAGTGATCCACACCGCCCGAGAACCCCACTTATGTAGAATTACTGCTCGGTCCACCTCGCCTAGGATTGTTATCAGCGCGATTAAGGGCGAACAATCTCAGCAAAGGTGACCTTGGAATTCACGTATTTAATTCGTTCAACAGTTTAAACGTTTTCTGTATTATAAAAAAAAATACAGTTCAAAAAGGTGACATGCGCCCGTTATGTAGGAAAGTGTGTGAAAATTGCTTAACATTTTCACCCGCCACGTTAGTTCCTTTCCACGTTATTATTTTCAAATATAGTGAAAACGGTTCGTTTGTTCAGGCCATTTCTTTGCCTTTGTTTTCTAATTTAAATACTGGAAGTGGCATCCTAATTGAATCGAGAAGCAATATCAGACAATTAGGAAAAGTTTTTGAGTTTGCTGTCTGGCTGAAATACTGAAAATGATATGACAAGCCGTATTTCCGTCGGAAAAACTTGTTCAAAGTATGGCGTATTTTAATAAATAGCTTAATACTCATAAGATTTATTTTCAGCCACATCCTATACCTAAATATATTTAAAGAAAGCAGTGGTAGTCCAGTGGTAACGCCCCGACTTACGAGTTGTAGGTCGTGGGTTCGAACCCAAGCAGGCGCTTTATTTTGTGTAAAAAATTTCATCACCACTGCTCTCAAAACGGTGAAGGAAAACATCGTGAGGAAACCGGCATGTCTTAGAACAAAAAATTCGAAGACATGTGACATCTACCAACACGCACTGGGCCGGCGTGGTAGATTACAGCCCACTCCCTCTCACAGAGAGGAGGCCTGTGTCCCAGCAGTGGGAACATTAATAGGCTGATTATGATTATGATATATTTGTAATCACGTTCTCAAAAACGGCTCTAACGATTTCGATGAAAGTTGCAATATTGGGGTGCGGGGCGGGGGGCAATGTACGATGGCGATAAATCGATTTAGCTAGGTCACAGTCATATCTGGAAAAATTCGTGTTCTCTATTTACACCCGAGCAGAGCTCAGTCTTCAGTGTTGCATAAGCTGCATATTAGTGCACAAATGATATTTTAGTTCGATACGTGGAAATATTTGATAGACGCCTGCAACTGCAAATAGAATGCGGAACAGTCGCTGGCGCCTGCCGCATATTCGCGACGCACGTCAACACTTTGACACCGACTAACTAATAAAACCAACTTTATTGTACGGACATAGAATTCAATATCCAATGATAACATTTAATTAATTTGACACAGTTATCAAACGTGAAATCTTTCAGTGGATCCCAATGTTTTGTCCAATATACGCCATTTAGAAGTTTTGATCAGAGAATAAAAAAAAACTCTTCTGAGTAAATTATGACTTGAGTAAACCCTACTTTTGGGCTCCGCCGAAGTCGCCTGAAGAAGGATTTAATTATTTTTTCACGTTCTTTCATATTAATTAAATCGAGCAGTGGTGGCCCAGTGGTAACGGCCCCGACTTACGAGTTGTAGGTCATAGGTTCTAACCCAAGCAGGCGCTTTACTTTGTGTAAGTAATTTCATCACCACTGCTCTCAAAACGACAGACATGCCGGTTTGCTCATGATGTTTTCCTTCACGAAAACATCGTGAGGAAACCGGCATGTCTTAGAACCAAACAGTTCGAAGACATGTGATATCTACCAACCCACACTGGGCCCGCGTGGTATTTTATAGCCCACTCCCTCTCACAGAGAGGAGGCCTAGCCTGTGTCCCAGCAGTGGGAACATTAATAGGCTGATGATGATGATGATGAATTAAATCGCTTTACTCGTGCTTTATAAGCAGTTAGGGTCAACCATAAACGTGCAATGAAAAGACAGCTTCAGGTATTATAAATTCTACCGAGCTCCGGATTCGGACGAGTTAATTCGGGCGAGTCACCAATAAGCCGAGCTTTCAATGTAAAACTAGAGAACAAACTATATTATTTAGGTATACCTGCTTAATTAAGGCCATTCAAAACATTTAGTGATGTTCTGTGGAGTACTCTGTCGAGCACTATGAACGCGGGAGTGTTGTGAAATTCTGAAAACTTTTTCATTAGCGAGTTTCAGCCTAGGCTAGCTTTAAAATCCGGTTTTAATAACTGCTAACTGCTTTATGCTAAAAACTAAAGTGCCTATTAGGGTGAAATATTATATTAAGTAGCATTTTTTTCTTAAAGGTAAACAGCCTTTTTATAAAAACATATTATCACAAAAAGATTTACATTCACAAAAGTGTTTAAAGATAAAGATTTATTTCAGTTTCTGTGCAGTCAAAATGTAGGTCTGTAGGTAAAGAAAAAATAAACATGCGGAACCTTTTATTCAGAAATACCAGGAGTAAGAGATTTATTTTTACTTACAAATAGTTCGCTGACACCGATCAGCTGACTGAGTGCTAGTGATGTGTTTATTTCAGTTTGAAAAGTTCGGTTTCTGGTATCAATGTATTAAAAATTCTCTTAACTTCCGAATATGTAGAGATAGGATAAAAAAACCCTGAGAAAAAATGTTTGAAATCATCCAAAGAAGCCGTGCCCTTGGTATGTATATACCCTTTCCGTTACACGTTGTATTGTATTTGAATTGCTTCTTGTTTTACTATAACCGAAAAATTCAAAAGTAGGGGAGACCCGCAAATGCTCGGATCTCGGAATCTCGTATTTTTTTATTTCGCACCTAGTCAGTCAGTTGGTTCACAATCATCGCGGAAAACGTGCTGCGAGCGAGGTGAGTATGCCGAGTAGCAAGTACGTACCGAGTGCATGTTTATACCTGTCGAGTGGGCAAGCGAGTCAGTGCGGGGAAGCGCGGAGGTGGGCACTCGGTCTAATAAATTGAACAGGATTCAAGTGACTGTCTCGCTCTTTAACTCGACCGAGCACTCGGTGATGTGTTTACACCACAGATATAGATAGACATAGATAACGCAAGTATCACGATCTGTATGAAAACCAAGCGTGCCATTTTTTGACTACCTACTATGACGTCACAAGCATTATTTAGTGATGGGAAGATAAAATCCGCCGCACGCGGCAGTCTTTGAATCGATTTTATTATCTTTGAAATCGATACTGCTGGCTGGGTGAGCGCTGGCGCTAGGTGGGGGGGGCCTAGCGCCAGCGCTCACCCAGCCAGCAGTACGCTAACTAAAAGTCTTCGCATTGAGAGTTTGTGTGCTCGTGCGCGTTCCGTCGACGTTCACACGTCGTTTTTGGATACCTTTTCCAAAATTTCAAGTAAGTTTACCATTATAAATACGTGAATATTCGATTGAAATACCTTATATTCAATTTAGTTCTAATGTTTACAAAAGCAACGAGATTCTACCCTTTTTCATCTCAATTTTGAATAAAGATCGCCTTTTTATTATACCATTTCTCTATTTATTGAGTAATCGTGTACAGTAAAGAATTATTGAGAATCGCTTAAATAGATTAATTAATCGATTTTGTGACATAGTAATGATATAGACAGAAGAATGAGATAGACAGAGGAATGAGATATACAGAGGAATGAGATAGACAGAGGAATGAGATAAACAGAGGAAAATAAAAATTCCTGATCTGCTTAGTAGGCAGTTAGGGATTTATAATTTCTTCAAATTGTTAGTATTTCCCTACTTATTCCTTGTAATTGTTGTAGATTTACTTTCAGAAACAAAAAAAAAAAACCAGAGAAGAAATTTTAGAAGGTAAACGAAAACCCAGTAGAATACGATATAATAAAATTAAAATGGATGCAAAATTACTTGAGCTACAACAGCAAAAAGATAAAGAAAGTTGTGATCATCAATAGTCGGATATGCTGCTTTTGTTAATATTCGTTACTTTTTCCCTTCAACAAAGCATGCTTCCTCAAAATGTATTTAACAAATAGTGCTATGCTTTGTTGGGAACCAATCTTTATTTCCCGTCGCCTCAATCCATTTTTCTTTTAAATTGGGTTCATGTGGGAAACTAAAAAAATCACTAAACGTTACGATAATTTATTAAAATTGTCTACATAATTACTACCTATAAAATACAAAATCATTCCTCTGTTTCCGAAATCGATTCTTGAGAATCGATTTGTGTTGCATACGATGAACAGCACTAATCGCTAAAATTGACAGAATAATGATAAAAGCTCCTGTACTACGAAACCGATGCGTTATACGATAGTATCACTTGCTTCGATATTCATCACTTGTTAAAACAAAACGTCGCATCAACCGCTTCAAGTAAAAGCCGCAATGTAATACGAACATTCAGTTTACGTTTGATGACCTATGTTTTTCTCAAATTTGGTATTACAGAGAGTATTAGATTAAAAATAATTGATTTTAATATTAAATACGCATAATATTAATCACAAAATGACTTATCGATGGAAGGAATCGTTTCCTTTATTTTTTCTCCTCACATTTGTAAAGTTTTTACAATGTATAACTGAGCAATTAACCATTTAAAATTATTTAACTGACGTCCGTCTAGCGTGGCACAACGATGCAGACTGAGCGCGAAAGTGGCAGCTTACGATTATTGTACGTAAGCTGGGCACGCGAAGTAGTTGCTCTTGCGTTATCTATGTCTATCTATATCTGTGGTTTACACGTACCGAGCACGTAGCCGAGAGCACTGTCTCGCCCATCTACTTGGTACGTGTTATCAAGGCATAAGTGTTTTGCTATGTCAGACACAAACCAAATTAATTCTGTGAAATAAGCAAGCATTTCTGTTTCGACTTCTAAGATGTATTTTTATTAAGATCAGTTGCAAAACATCACTTTTAAATTCTTCTCCTCGAATTATTCAATATGCAACAGAGTTATTAATTTTCACAAGAAAATCAACATATTTATTTACGCGGCACAAGATCCCCGGCTCCGATACCAATAAATTAATGCAATATTCTAATTAATTATGAAGATCCTGTTTCTCGTTGGAAGAGCGCCTTCAAACGTATTAAAATATCTTTGAACTGCTTAATACAATACTGAAACCAGTTAAAATAAATTGCTTTTCTTACTGGTTAATAAATATAATTAAAAATAATAATAATCGGCTACCAATTAGGAGGCGGAAATTCATTGTGGCTTCATAAGTGTGTTTTAGCGTTAAAATATTGATTTTACGTGCACAGTAGACCCTGTTTTTTTCGTATGTAACTATAACCCTATAAAAATGTCTGTTACAGCAATGTTCCATAAGGAGGTTAGTAAAAAATTGTTAGGCTTTTTGTAAATGTATCGTAAATGTTTGTTTATCATTAAAAAGTACCTACTTCTTAAGATTTAGGGGGCATTAATGTACTTTTTAATGATATCCCAAACATTTACAACATATTTACAATATTTAAAATGACTAAAAAAATTTTTTTTACTATCTTCCTTATCTTCATTTTGTTCATTTTCCTGTATTTGTTCTTGATTTTTTCCCCAATTTCGGATTATTTGGGAATATTGCAATGAGTCCGATCGTGATACCAGTGCCTTCTGTTTATTTTTTGTTTCCTGAACTCCCCCATTTCATTAACGTATTAAGATTGTAAACGAAAAATCCAGATAGGCAAAGGGCAAGAGAACATTTATAAAATCAATTTCCTCTATTACTGTAGTCTGGTATTCCTTTTGCGAAGTAGCTTTCATGAGTTGTAACTAAGACGATAATAAAGGTTATTAAAAAGATAAATTAATAAGTTTAGCCGACAATCAAGCTCAGAGTTTAATTGAATTGACAAAACTAATACACAGCAGCTAAAAAAAAACACAATACGCTGATGATGAAGACATTAAAAAAATACATTACCTATTAGATTTCGCCAGCTGCTTCGCCCGCGTGTTATCTTTAAAAATTATAGCCTAAGTAAATAATATAGCATTCTACATTCCTGGTGAAAGAATTTTTTAAATAAGTCCGGTAGATTTTGATTTAGCTTTTCTCTTAATAATATTATTTTAGATTTAGGTAAAAATTTCATCCTCTTTCTTTCCTAGAAGTAATATCTAAGCAGTCTCGACTTTAACCCCGGAGCGAATGATTTACGCGAGACTATCTAGAGTCAAGCACACTACATTTAACACGTCGCGCGTCGCCGTGAACTGAAGAAGTTCAAACAATACTGGCCAGTAAAGTAGGTACCTAAGTAAAACATATAATATATTTTAAATCCTGTAAGACTATTTTAGCTAGAGTGCTACAAGGCGTTGTTGGTAAACACTTGTGAAATTGTATTGAAAAACAAAATGGTGGTGTTAGTTTTGATCTATGTACCTACCGTTTTATTTATATTAAGCTTCCAGTACACGTTGATCACAAACGCAAAAAGGCCTATTATACGTTGGCTGAGCGCGTTTGGTCAAGGGGGCTTATATCACGCATTTACTATTCTGAGCCCAGAAACAGGCAGATTCTGAAGACTGACAGCAAGCAGGAGCTGAGTTGATGGTACGAATTTCGCAATGACTGAGCGATTGGTTGCTTTGTTACCAAATTAATTTTTCTATAGCAAACGGGCAGTTATTCAATCTGCAGCCTAATAACGTAATGCACGATCAATTTTAAATTGAAATAAATTGAAACAAATTGCTAATCCATTGCTTCATAAGTTCGAAAAAGAAATCTGCTCAATTTTTTTTATCGAACTTAAGAAGCAATGGACTAGCAATCTTTTTCAATTCACTTCAATTTAAAATTGATCGTGCATTACGTAATTAGGGGGCTGGTTCTTGCTTTTTGTAAAACAGTAGTCGGACTGCTCTGACCACATAACGCACTTTCTTTGTTCTCTATTAAGGTCAGCAAATTAATAAATATGAATTTCCATTCTTATAAGCTTTTATAGAAATAAATGTGGACACATTTTGGTTCTCCATGACCTATTTGGAACAACACCAAACTACGCAACAAGTGACACTGTAATGGATTCTCTAAACTTTTGAACATTTCTCATACAGATTTATAAATACATTTAACTCATGATGTTGCCTAAATATCTACAAAAAATATTATTTTAATTTGTAAATTGTACGGTAATCAAATATAAAACTCAAGTTTATTAACAAAACAAATCCGTATCTCAAAACCTAAATGTGTCTTCAAAGTGCCAGCTTTCTTTATTGCATAAGGTTAATATTTTTTTTGAAGTGTAAACTTATTTTGGCGTAATTTGCGCTCTTTCTGAACAATGAACAAAATTGAACCGTCACACACTCGGGTCGGTGACGCTGAATCGGGTATACTCTTTAGGGGCATGAGGAACAGGGTGTAAAGTTCACTCATCCACCATAGAAAAGGGAGGATCCTCCAGCCAGATGGGTGTTGTGTCTGGCGGGCAACTGCCCGTTAGTTGATTTCGGATAGTCTTATCTATGTTTTTCGCTCGGTAAACTCTAACTGCGCGATGCAGGAATTGTGTGACGTCATGTCTTTGTTGCGTAGTTCGTATGTGGCGGTGTTACCGCTACATCACTCCCCTCCGGAAACCGGAGGTCGATAGTGGGTCGAGTCTTGGATCTTGCGATGCTTCACAGTGCCAGCTGTGGTTCCAGTGAGTCGGAACCGGGTGCCGCATAGTTCACTGTGAGTCGGAACTGTCTACAGTGATTCCCCAGTGAGACGGGGTGGCGCTGCGTCGTCATCCAGTGAGTCGGATGTGGTACAGCGCCGGGTTGTGGCTGACTGCTTGCGTCGACCAGGAGAGGGTAGAATATGCTCTGCTTGTGAGACCGGCCGGAAGTGCAGGTGCTGTGCCAAGGTTGCTGATGAGGCTGAGGGTGATGACCAGGAATGCGCGTTCGCTGCATGCTGGTGGTCAGGATACCCGTTGAAGCCGTGGGTGCTGGCTGGCTGTGTGACTCGCCTCACGAAAGCTTGCGGGAGTGATGATGATGACGTCACGTTGAAGTAGTTGCACGAAGGCTGCGTTGACGTTCATACTCGGGGTCACCAATTTGGGGGTATGAGGAACAGGGTGTAAAGTTCACTCATCCACCATAGAAAAGGGAGGATCCTCCAACCAGACGGGTGTTATATCTGGCGGGCAACTGCCCGTAAGTTTATTTCGGATAGTCTTATCTATGTTTTTCGCTCGGTAAACTCTAACTGCGCGATGCAGGAATTGTGTGACGTCATGTCTTTGTTGCGTAGTTCGTATGTGGCGGTGTTACCGCTACAACTCGGCTTCCGTCGGTCGGTGACGCTGGATTGCGTATACTCGTACTCGCTCCAGTCGTAAATTTTTACTTCTATGAGGTCATGAGCACACAACCTCTTTTTTTATTATCCTCTTTACTCAAACAAATCATTTCTTTACACTCCTTACTATGCATTTATTTATAAAAGAACTTACTTAGCTCTAGAAACTAAATATGAGATAGCCGAGTGTTCAGTCAAAGCGACTTCATAGTGCAGCCAGAGAGCCGACCCCTGCTGAGCGCTTGTTTACTACTGCCAAGCACAGCACGATATGAATATTTACATCTTACTAGCTAGGTATGTAATAATAAATTTAACTAGGAAATCTCTGTTCAACTAAACGTACAATCTAGGATTACAAAGGCAGTGAAAAAGAAAAGACAGGAAAAAAAATTAAAAAAAAATCTGTCAAGTGCGAGTCCGACTCGCACACGAAGGGTTCCATACCATGTCGTACAAGATTTAACACTATGAATTTTTGTAATACTTTCGTAAAGGTAACAACAGAGGCGCTATAAAAAAACAAAGATTTGTAAAGAAATTGTCTAATTTTAATGAGAAAATGTTGTTGTGTTAAAATATAGGTGTAGGAGTATATTTCATTTATTTTAAGAGAAAGATATTAAGTTAACTTTATCCAGTAACATGCATTAACTAAAGTCAAAGTTATTTATTTGCTACTAACATAGAATTAGTAGGTATAAATAGGTATATATGGTAGGTAAGCAGGTAGATATGTAGGGTAGGTAGGGTAGGTTAGGTACCTACCTACCCTGATAAGAAGGGTAGGGTAGGTAGGTAGGGTAGGTAATTAGGTAGAAATAGGTAATTAGGAAAGGTAGATGCGCCGTAGATAAGTACTTAGTGCTAACCGTGCGAAGCCAGGCCGGGTAAAGCTAGTTACTTATAAATAAAAGAATTTCTCTTGCTACATCAGACTATATTGTACAAAATAGAATGTAAGTAGTACGCCAAATTTTAATTATAACTGTGCGTTTGCACTGGCGAAACATTCACAACAAAACATGTTGGAATCTCTATTTTCTGTCAATTTTTCATACAATGTTTGACAGGAACTAGAGATTTCAACATGTTTTGTCGTGATGTTTCGCCAGTGCAAACGCACGGGTCAATACAGGTATTTATTTACGTTATTTTTGATAGTCATACAGAAATCTATTATTTCTTACTTATTATTTTTACATATCCCATCGGACTATGAGAGTGAGGGAAGAGAGAGTGCACTCGTGTCTGCGCACACACTTGTGCACTATAATATCTCCCGCGCCGAAGGCCAGTCTCCGTTGAGATTGGCCGCCATGACCGAATAATTTTACACCAATAAACTCAAACTCAAACTCAACTCAAACTCAAAGCATTTATTTCAAATAAACCAATTACAGGCACTTTTGAATTGTCAAGGGGTCGGTCAGTCAGAAAAGATGAAGCTAGATGCCCATTCCAAAGCGTAGTAGGTACCTATGGAGAAGAACGGGCAAGAAACTCCACGGACACTCTTTTAAATAAAAATTTGGTTACAAAATATTGGTTACATCATTCATGTTGAACTTATACATGTGAGAACGATGCAAAACGTTAAAAGCGTCCGTAATAAAAGATAAAAACAAAAATAAAACAATTAAAAAATTAAATCAAATTAAAATAAGCCATGGCAGCTATGAGATGACCAGTCACAACTGACGGCGCCCGTTCACGAACATGACGCATGGATTAGCACCATTCAGCTCAACCATTTTGAAGGGAGCTAAATGATCCAACACACACGCCACCGTCAGCGTGACATTAGAGTGAGCATGACATACTCTCAGCCGCCAGGGCACATTCAAGTCAATGAAAGACATACCCAGTACCTAAATGGTAGCTTTATAGTCTGTACATAGTACTCACACATGTGCTATGCAATTATACAATGCTAAGAGATTGAATTTATACAATGCAAAGATAGTTTTTAAAATCTTCCGCAGCTCCAACAGTATTTTCAGATGCTATACAATTAGTTTATGTGCCCTTGTGGAGCAGGACCAGCGTTGACCCAAGCATTTTTATCAGCGATGTAATCCCCCAACTTATAATATGCCTGACTGCATAGTGTGCGTTTAATATAAGATTTAAATTTCGTTTCATTCAGCTGAAGTATGTGGGGAGGTATTTTATTGTAGCATTTTAAACAGTACCCCATGAATGATGAGTCTACTTTGGCCAGCCTGAAACCCGGTTGAACTAATTGGTCCCTATTCCTAGTGATATAATTGTGTCTTGAACCTCTTTTACTAAAAAGATGTAGATTTTTCCTTACGTACATAATATTTTCATAGATATATTGACAAGGTACCGTCATGATGTTAATATCTTTAAACAGTTCCCTTAGAGAGTCGCGCCTGCGGAGGCCATATATCGCTCTGATGGCTCTTTTCTGCAGAATAAAAATAGACTCGATGTCTGCAGCCCGTCCCCATAGTAGAATACCGTACGACATAATACTATGAAAGTAACTAAAATAGACTAGCCTCGCGGTATCTACATCCGTAAATTGACGGATTTTTCTCACAGCATATGCTGCCGAACTTAGTCGTCCTGAAAGGGATGTTAAATGAGGACCCCATTGAAGCCTAGAGTCGAGCGTGATCCCCAGGAAAACAGTTTGATCGACGAATTCTAGTTTCTCTTGATTTAATACTATCTCACAATTACTACTTTTGACATTTGGTAAAGAAAATCTTATGCACTTAGTTTTTTTCTCATTTAATACTAAATTATTAGCAGTGAACCAATTTTGGACCTGCTGCAGGGCGTTTTTTACGTCGTCAAGATTTGATGCACGTCTATTCATTTTAAAAATTAATGAAGTATCATCAGCAAATAACACCATTTCTGGTTGAGTTTTTAACAAATGGGGTAGATCATTAATATATACTAAAAAGAGAAAAGGACCCAATATTGATCCTTAAATATCATCCTTAATAATTTTTCTCAATATGAAATTGTATCCACAACGGTTTAAGCTAGGTAACTGAATAGTACACTGTATGTGCCAGCATTCATTTCAATGTTACTGAATATATTGTCTATTGGAGTGTAGTTTTAACATGAGGTACCTACACACATCAACACCTTCTAGGGATACTTTGAAAAAAGTCGATAAAGTTCTTAAACTCAAAAAATACTGGCCGGTTTTAAAATCTTGTGAAGAAAGTTTATTTTGTAGACCTTTTTGGGTGATCGAAATTTAAATGATCGAAATAGTATATGCTGCCATGATAGTAGGTACTTACTAATTCTATGTCATTACTCCGACTATTAAATAGTTATCTGTGGAATTTATATCGCATAATATTAGCATGAAATACAAAATTATTACTTTAAGTTGCAGAAAATCGCCCATATTATATAAAATACGTTATGTATCGGCGTTTTTAGTATTTGTTGATTATAAACAGTATATGTTACATGATACACACAAGTTTCAAATTCCTAATTTGTTTAGTTGTTGAGATAGAGCTCGTACAAAAATGGTCTAAAACAGACAGCTTCTACGGCCCCCTAATTCATCATTTTTGAAGATAAAAACAAATAAAAATTATATTTATTCTCTACTCGATGAGCTCTAGAAAATGATACCCCACATGCCAGGGTCAGATATATTTTTTTTTTTTAATTTAATTTTATTGTATGGCGACCCCCCTTTATTTTTTAATTTTATTATTTGTTGCTCTTGCGGCAATAGAAATGCTCAATCTGTGAAATTTTCAACTGCCTACCTATTACGGTTCATGAGATAGAGCTCGCTGACAGACAGACGGACAGCGGAGGCTTATGAATAGGGTTCCGTTTGTCACCCTACGGGTACGGAACCCTAAAAAGGGGAGAAATAAAAAGAGAAAAAAAGGAAGTGGTAGAAAAACAAAGTATTTAATATCTTAGTGATATGCATTTATTTTAGAAGTATGTATGTAAGTATATTCTCTGTATGTTTAAAAGATTTAAATTAGTGAATAGGTTTTTTAGTTTTTTATTTTATATACTTTGTTTTCTCTTCTACTTTTACGCACGTTGTCTATTACATCTCTTTATCTACTTTCCTATCGCAGGTATGCTGGAAGAGATTTCTCTAGAAAAGAGCATCACATGTGTACCTACATATTTTTCTTAATAGCTTAATTTACGAATATTTTAGATTATGTTTATATTACATAGTGAAATTAATTTGTAAAGTTATGTCTAAAACTGATAAAAAATGAGAATGACGCAAAAACATTCAAGCGTATTTTTCTGAAACCTTCACCATTTTAAAGATAATTTAATTATTGATCTTTTACTCGTAGTATACGTGTTTTATTGAAATACCTTTTGTTTTATTTATAATACGCGTTGCGTGAGCTCAGTATAGAACACACAAGCTAACCACTGGTCACTGGCATATATCTGCGTCTTTTAATAAGATCACTAGTTACTATCCTGTAGCGTATCACCCTTCGCCCTTATTATACAATATAAAAGGAGCTAGGTAGTTAGTTTTGAGACTGTAAATTATACTTATTCAGACAATCACATCTTATTGCAACCTGTAGCGACCCACATTGCATTCTAATGCCTAGTAAGTGCTTATAAACACGAGCGGCACGCTGCCAACGCCAGAGGCAACTGCACAATTGCAGTCTGTGCGACTGCAGCAGTACGCCACGTTCACTATTTGCAAACTCAGTCTTTTCACACTGGCATGAATGTTGTAGCCATTATCAGCCAGGAGTTTTTCAAATTCGTAGTTTTGATATTAAACTTTTTCAAGGAAAACCGAAAATAGAAGGGCCTTTGATTGTTACTAACTTATTATTATAATCATGGTTATGCATACATGTACTACCTACTAGTACCTATACGAAAGTGAGTTTGTTCAATTGTTACGCTTTCACGCTAACAGATTTGGATGAAATTTGGCACATGGGTAGACCATGACCTAGGTTAGGACATCGAATAGGTACTTTTTATTTTATCCTCACATTCCCACGGGATTGAGACGAATGCGGCTGAAACTGCGAGGCACAGCTAGTACTAAGATCAATAGCTTCGTTGTCGCACTGATAAAGAAAATTGTTTTCCTGAAAAACTGACCTAATAGTTTCGTATCGTACAATAGTTTCTTATTTTACCTTTTATCGAATAGAGTTTCATGACAGACGATATCTTTGACGTTTAGTTGATGGAAAAGGGTTGTTGGTACGCTCAAAAGCGTTCCATTTAAAAACGAACCTGTATATAAAACTACTATGTCACGTGTTATATTCACAAATATTCTGTGAAAATTTCCAAAAACAAAATCATTCAAAATATAGAAACTACTCCTATTACAAATACTTCCTGTTATTCCTTTTGAGCAATGTTATCTTATACCTGTTATTAATGTTGGTAACATAACATTACTTAACAGCATCTATAGTACATTACTGTCGCGGCCTGCAACGTGACTCCATCAATGCCTGTGGCCAAGGCTTGTATAGTAATTTTATGATCCTGGTTGAAAAAATGATAAAATACAATAGACGATGTGTTGCCACGACAAGAGCCGAACGCAAAGTACTTTGCGTTCGGCTCTTGTCGTGGCAACACTTCGTGTCCGAGTTCGCAAAAAGTCAATCGTCATCCTGAGGATGCCTCGTTGAGAGGCGAAACACGTACAGGGTTCTCTAACTCTTTAAGAACAGTTAAGCGGATTAAGTTACTAAATATACATCAGCTATTTTATTTTATAATGGATTTCCGCAAAGTCACGCCTGAGTTAATTAACTATGAGAAAATGATTTTAAACATCCTGCTATTAATAATACCCAAACAAGACTTACAATTCTTTCTTCAACCGACAAAACAATCCTATTTTTACACTGAGACCAAAGTGCATCCGTTAGATAAGATAACACAGCCCTCACCGCCTTTTATTTCCATACATTCACCTCTCGTTTGCACCCCTACAGAGCTAAGGGGCTAGGGGGCTGTGGGGCTACGGGGCTATGGAACCCAAGAAACACAGTTATGTTTATGCGATAACCCTTCACGGGCTCACCTGCAGAAGAGATAAGGAAAATGGTGGAGCAGGCAATGGGGTGTATCGTGTAACAGTATTGTCATGCATTTTACCTTACAGTGGAACTAAGGTGTGAAAGAGATTTACTGGGGAACTTGGCTTGTTGTGGTTTTGCTTACAATTTATTTATATACCTAACGGTTTGATTTATTATATATATACATATATTTTTATTTATTTAGCAATTGAATAAGTTAGCGAAATTCTTAAAAAAAAAGTCCTTTGAGGCGCACAGAGTCAAAAGACTGAATCATAAAGACACATCAAAGCCTACGTTTAAGTAGTTATTGCAGTAACTGTTTTTTATTACCTATCTACGATATTTATTGGCAACTACAGATTGGTGAATGTAATAAACACAAAGAATCCTAAAAAGTAACTGCTAACGTGAACTAAATGTATTTGGAAAATAATAAACATGCATTCAAAGGATATTTTCAACTTGGCACTCGTACGAAGGAAAATTATTTTCTAAAATAAACGTTTTTAATGTAACCTTTTAAAAAGCTTGCGGTTATGCCAACGTTTTTACGTCATTTACAGTGTCCTGCCTTATTTTCTTTGGTTTAAAACCTAATACAAAAGACCGTGTTAAAGAAGCGTTTCAAAAACGGAAAAGTCAATGGCTGAAAATCACCCTTTTTTTGGCATAAAGAAAAGTCGCACGTTAAGGAAAAAGTTGTGACTTTCGACGTAAGTATTATAAAGAATAATGACGTGAACAGAATAATATGGAAGACATTTTCTGAATTAGGTCTTTCAACTTTCTGAACATTCATCTTGATCCTGTCAACTTGGATACTGAGAACTTTTTGACACTTATCTTACCTATCCTACGTGAACCTAGTAGGGATGGTAATAAAGTTGATATAGACCTAAGTATGTTTGTAGGCACATAGTGTACTCCGATCACGATATAAGACTTTTAGGAGGGTTTCCTAAAACTGACTGGCTGACAAAAAAAACAAATTTCTAAAAAAATATTATGCGATATTTTTATTTTAAATCTGATTCTAAGATAAACATTCGCAAGCAATATAAATATGACACTATTTTACCTGTTATTAATAAATGAATTATTATAAAAGTACCTAAGCAACTGATATTCGTATGCAATTAGTTACCGCCAGCTATGAAGCAATTTAATGGAAATTTGATTAAAACAAAATAAAATAAAACTGTTTCTTTTTTTCCTTATTATTAAGAACTGAAGTTCTTAGTAATTGATAACAATCTAGCCTTAAACTGTTAATTGATAATGTTTACTATAGGAGTTTTTTAGAAAAAATATTAATAATGTAAGTTCGTATGTAGTTAATTCATAACTTGTTTGTAATATATTTGAAATGTATTTGCCTTGTAATATTATTGCATATCCGACATCGGTAGACAGATGGGCCTACATTTTTTTACGTTTTAAATAAGAATGTACACAGTTATATTATGCAATAAATATATTATATATCATTTATTTTTTATTTTTTTATTTTATTTATATCTTTATCTTTACCTTACCAAACGTTTGTAGAAAGTGTTAGCAATAAAGCTTTCTCCGTTCTGGTACTTCACCCCAGGATTGCTTGTCAGTTGTATTTAGGATAAAAGCCAGGACCTATATCGGTTTGAATAGAATTTAGATAAGTCCTATTTATTATTTTAACCACAACACATTTTTATTGAATGTCGTATGCCGAATTACCTTCATAACAAACCGAATTAATTTTATATTTTGCCTCCTAAGCCACAAAACTAAATTAATGTATATTTCCCCAGTTTAATTTCTACGATGAAACCTAGACTAGACACAATTCTAGCTCTCCACTCAGAGTATAGCTGCAGGCATTTCTATTGAGTTGTGAAACTGCATTCCTGGAACTGTTCATCAAGAGAATTCTAATCACTACTGCAATACGAGTTCGTTATTAATTTTTGGTTTTGCTAAAGCGGATTTTCTGAAAATGCATTACTATCGGATTACTGGAAATTGATCCTTTCAATGGTTTTTCAAAAAATGGGCGTGCAAAAAGAGTGTACTACCTACTATGTACTTATTACGTAACCTGAAGTGTAAATCGCAACCGCCATCGTCTTCAGCCATTCAATGAAAGCGTATTTCATCGAGCTACCCTGGCAAAGGCAGCTATTCAAAAGGATTCCTTATTTCTTTTGAAAAAAGAAAATTCATTAACCCATTGGTAGGTCAATGAGATGAAAATTTCTAAAGGGTTGAATGCAGTAATTTTTCTTGTAACTTTTCCTTTTAACTTTTTTAAACTTTGATTTAAAGCTTCAATTTGCACGACATACATAGTAACAATTTTATTTATACAAACCTTTCATGAGAACGGAACACAAGTCAACAAACAAAATTGTGTCCGAGAAACCTTTGATACGCTCAATGAAAACCACAATTCAGAAACTTTGTCACTGAAACTTCACCGAGGTTAATGCAAAAAATTGTGGAACGTTCCAATGCAAAAAATCAAACGAGAAATGATAGAACTTTTGAAGACATCGCCTTCTGAATCTTGAATGACAAAGTTTAGAAAACTCAAAAGATTGAAGAGAAAGTTGTATGAGTTTTCTTTGGATAATATTATTCATTCTATTTACCGTGAAGTTCTGAATACTAAATGAATTTCGGAGATAGATCATGTAGGATTAATGCGGTATAACTCCATGGGTATAATATAGTTAATGGGCAACAGTTGACACGGTATACCGAGGGTGTTAGGACCACAATTCACTCAGAAGTGACAAGACGTTGACGTGGCGATCTGTCAGAAACGTCTCGACGTTTGCTGGCTTACCACCTATTTGTAGAGGACATCTCAAATATCATAAAAGGGACTTGGAATGGACAAATGTCTGCGCCTCACCCATCTCAACTCTCTTTGTGTAAATTGTACCTACGAGTTATCAATACCCTTGTAATCGTCTTGCAACAACTAAGTAACGGAAACGTTTTATTATTCTAAAGTAATAAATAAAAGCATAGAGGAAAGGTTCTCAACTTGCTCGTTATTACAACCGCTCATTCGCAACCGCTCGTGTACTCTGTGTTCTTTCAATTTCCTCCTTTATATTAAGTAAGCTAATAATGTACTATGCTTTTAAGAGCTTCATACTTGCAGCTTGCGTTTATATTTACATAGTCTTAACGAGAGTAGTTAATTCGTAACGATCTTTAGTTAGTAGATATTACTATCTATGCATATTAAAAACTAGAGACCCGCCCCTGCTTCGCACGGTTTTTAGGACTTGACAAAACATCGACATTTATTTATTATACATATGTATGTGGAATGTTAATGTAATATACGCATAAACCTTTCGGCATTCATTCTCTAAATGATGGTGAAAACGGCATCAAAATCCGGTTACACAAATACGAAAAGTAATTTTAATTTATAATATGTCGCAGTAAGATGGTTATAGCCGTGATATACTTATATCCCTAGGGATATAGCTATATACCGTGATATATTTATATGAAAATGGTTCATAACTATCTTACTAGGAAAATAACTATGATATGAGCACGACCTAGTAATATAACTATTAGGGCACTCCGACCAACTATGCGCGAGCCGAGCGAGCGAAGCGAGTACCGCGGCTGCGGCCGGCGACCAATTTCACCACGTCGAAATTGGTCGCAGTAACAAAATTAGGCCACTCCATTTATGAACCACTTTCATATAATTATATTACCGTATATAGCTATATCCCTAGGAATATAAATATAGGAATATAAATTAGGAATATAACTATATCACGGCTATAACCATATTACTACGACATATAGATATAGAATTGACATAGATATATAGATTATTCAAAGATTAAATCGTGATGCAGCGTTTATGTCTGTTTATATGTAAGCGCTTCTTTCTAAAACCACGGTTTTAAACACGCCTCCGAGTAGGACATAGGAATCACTTTATTCGAGGACATAAAAAATGCTGGTGAAACCGCTGCTATGTTCCACTTTTGGTGTAACTTTAGTGAGTTTTTAAGAAGGCTAAATGAAGTCTTCGTACTAAAAGAAACGGAATTTTCTCCACTATTATTCTTTAAGCGTCCCGCCAATATTGTGTCCCGGTTTACGTATTGCATGAGAGCAAACCTCAGGATGTGGGGAGGAGCATAATAGAAAACGGATGTCAGTAGCAGTGCTTCTATTCGATGTAGATGAGGTGTGTCGATGAATACAGCACTCCAAGCATAATGTGGCGCTGAGAGTATGAATATTTTGTCATATCTACGTTAAGTTTAGTTTTTTGCAAGCACAAATAGCATACATTTTTTGAATCATCAAGAATTGCAGTGTTTAATGTAGCGTTCCACTTAAAAGTATACCTACTATATCATTTCTTACTTGCCTTAATTTTCATTAGATCAAACATGAAAGGCGAATCTAACATGTAATATTGTTAACACTTTCGACTCCACCCATTTTAATAGAACTCATACGCCATGCCGCCATACATATTGGAAGTGAACCCTCCGTGAGGGTTGCCGGGCATTACCTTCGCGCTAAAGTAAGCCATCGCGGACGGTCTACGACATTAGGTTAAAAACCGTGTTATAAAACACTGTAAAATGAAATAAAATTGTGTTTTCAAGGGGTCTTGTCGCTATACAAAGTTTCCAACTTTTTCAATATTTACCATTTTATTTTCTATTTTTATATTTGTTTCCGTGAACAAAACATAAAAAATAAATAAAAATGCTTGGATTTTAAAACCAACGCATATACTAATGAATCATGTTAAAATATACATCAGATTTTATTTTCACGGTTTATAAAGCTGTATTCGCTAAAAAAAACCTACATTTAAAATTAGCCCTCCGCGAGGGCTCCCGGCATCCCATATGTGACTAGGTGAGCCCTCCAGGAGGGCTATCGGTACTGAACGTGTTAACACACAATGTAATATTTCAGGCATGAAAATTATACGCATGTGTAGATCTTTGACAGTGGTTACGGGTAGACAGAAGCCCGAAAGTCTGGCAACCAGTCTTATCAAGGTGTATCGTATTACCAGTAACTGGGTTCTAGATGTCAGATAGGCAGTCGCTTCATGGTAAAATACTGGTATCCAGCTGCATCCGGTAGACTGGAAGCCGACCCCAACATAGTTGAGAAAAGGCTAGGCGATGATGAAAATGATACTGATATGATTTGAAAAACTGGTCAAGCACTAGAATATGTTGGCTTTGATGGCGCATCACCTGCCGAAATCTATTAACAAAAAAATCTACGCCTACCTACGTAAAAGATTTATTATTCTATCTGAACAGCGTAAACTTTTTATATAATCAACAGAATTTTTTGAGGATAAGCAAAGAAAAATGTAACTAAAGTCGTCTACAGTTTTTATAAAACAGCTCTAAATGTAAGAAACACTTAAAGAGATTAGATTGCTTTAGCACTTCAGCTCAGATTTTTGGTAACTTTTAGGTCCAACTCAAGATATTAAATGAATGCTAAGTTCTTTTAAAATCTGCTAGCTTTGAAAATCGTTCTGGAAAACGTGAGTCTGTTAGGTATAAAAGCAGACGTGTTCTCTGAATACAGCTACTGATAAGAACTATCTACCTGTCTCATTGTCCCCTGTACATGAGCGAATACCGCCAGGGGACAGCGCATCAAGATATTTGCATAGGTACTTTTGTTGGCGTATTTACAGAATTGTTGCATTTTCAGTTGAATATGTGCAATGCTAACGCAAATAATAAAGCAGGTGAGAATTGGTAGCTTGATATTTCTGTTAAAGAAATTGAAAGTGATTTTTATTATTTTTATTTATTAATGACTTGTTAATTCGACATAATATCAACAATAGACGGTTTTTACTGCCATGGTTTTCACTCGTATTCTACTAATATTTTATCCTTCTATACAGGGTGGCAGGGACATCGACGCGAAGCCGGTTACCATGGATTCAGTACCTGATTCTGAACTCCCTTGCGTTGAAATTTTTCGTCGGTTATTAAAAAAAAAAACAGCTGTTTCATAGAAAACTGCAATACCTACGCGGTTAAAATGTATGGAACAGCAGATTTTTTTTTTTTAATTACCGACCAAAAATTCAACGCAGGGGGTTCAGAATCATGTACATCCATGGTAACAGGCTTCGCGTCGATGTCCCGGACACCCTGTATATCCTACTATAATAATATTATAAATGTGAAAGTTTGGATGTTTGTTACTCAATCACGCAAAAACGGCTGAACGAATTTGGATGAAATTTAACACAGAGATAGTTTATAACCTGGATTAGCATATAGAATACTTTTTATCCCGGTAATATATTCCCGTGGGATAACATATTAAGGACTCCACGCGGGCGAAGCCGCGGGTGACAGCTCCTATTTTCATAATTTTGTGTTTGCACAAGAAGCATACAAACTATTAACTTTCCTGCCATTCGATCGATAATGTAATAATCTGTTGTTATTATAGTAACGACCCGTAAATACTCTCTAGCCCGTAAATATAAGCAATTAGTTGTCCTTTACGGCACCCGTGGGAAGTGACAGGGTTAGTCTATTACACTATTAGTTCGCGACACGACACGACTCACGACTGGCAATAATTTGCACATGCTTTTTAGTAGGTACTATGTGGTTTTCAGCAGCAGATTGATTATGGTTTTGATTCCGCCATTCTGTCCTTGAAAATATTCAATTGTTGCCTTTTACGACATGAATGGACAGAAAAAAGGTCAAGAAAAAAAGAAAGTATTATTTTAATATTGACAGTCCATCATTAGTGAGTGATGAAAGGAAAGATCAAAATACCAATATTCAGTAGAATAGCAGACTTATGGTAAGACTGCCAGCTGCCAGTCAGTCTGTGTGACTGTCAGTCATGTCTTCTAAAGTTTGATATCGGCCTGTATAAACATTATTCTAGAACTTCGAGTGCTAAATGCTAATTTCACGAATTCAATTAACCTCTAACTGAAGGCTGCGTAATCAATGTTGAAGGTGGGCCAGTATTTTGATTCTGTGTCAGCTGGCGAACCGAATAGTAAATAAAACTCGCCTACAGTTATGGTAGATACCTAACTATTCAAATTAAACAAAACGTTAAGTTACTCATAGTTGGAATAATCTAAAGAAAACTTCACCGATACCTTTGAAGAGGTTTACAAGCTAACAACTTATCAATATTTGATGACAAATCTGAGGTCAATAATAAAATCTAGTCTGAAAATATGTTTTATACCAGCTGATAGCTTTTGCCGGGCCAATTCAAATGCGTTAGCGGGCCAATACAAATGCGTTAGCGGGCCAATACAAATGCGTTAGCAGGCCAATGAGGGGCCCGCGGGCCTGGGGCTGAGCAGCCTTGCTAACTCCAAAGGTAAACCTTTTTAGACTATGCCTATAACTAACATCAAGTTTAGAACTACAATATTAAAGCCAGCTTCTCACAGTACTTTCACGTTCTAGTCATCTCAAGAAAGTTGTAAAAGTCAGTTCTACTTAATGTGAGCCTTAATCAAAAGTTATCTCTATTCAGGTTTCAGTAAGATGTTACACGTTAGTCTTTGAAGTTTGCTCGGAGCGCTGAAGTCGCGAGCGATGGAATGGGCTTATTTTTCAACTGTCGGAAGATAGGACTTGTTCTCTCGCGTGTAGTCTGTAATTAAAATATGAGGTGTTATTAAATTGAAAGTATTTCGAATTGAGACAGGTATAATAAGTTTTTTTTTTTTTAAACAACGAGTTTCTCCGGGAGTGCCGGCAGAAGTGAAAACTTGAACATTAACGTTGTGCATTTTTGAATATTTTGGAATGGTTAGGAGTTTCGCACGAATTGCTTTATTTATCAGTATAAAAGTACTATCATTTATGTGGTTAAATACAATATTCATTAGTAGTAGTAATAAGTATATTTATTTATTTTCTAAATATAGTCTAACAAACATAACCACTTTTCATGAAGTATGTTTTGACTGCTTTTTTTACCCATCAATATGGGTAAAATTTCTTACCTCGCAATCTTTACGTAATGTCAAAGTCTATTTATTTTGATATTTACTTTGAAGGTTGCTACGCAACGGATCTTACGGTCACGTCCGGACGCGAGTTAAAAATTTTTTACCCATCCCAAAAAAAGTGCACAGCGCCGCTACGAAGTTTTCACTTCAAAAAAAATTACGTGGTTGTTGTGGCGATGCATAAGTCCTAAGTTATGTCTAGCAGAATTATGATGATGAACAAAATTGTTACTGGAAAATAAGTTCAACCTAAGACTGCCTCGTTGGTCTGGTGGTTGCAAGCGCTACTACTGAGAATGAGGTCTTGAGTTCGATTCCCAAGTCGGCAAAAACTTATTGGTTTTTCCATCAGGATTTTTTCACCAGCTCGGAGTTTGTATTTGTGCCTGGTTGATGACAAAAGGCTCGCCCCCTACATTACATGGTACTTAACATTATGGGGTTTATTCATAAAAGTTGCTTAAAATTAAGTAATGTTCATTGAACATCATTTAACCGGGCTCCCGGCACTGAAATTGTTAAACACGTTCAGTGCCGGGAGCCCTGCTGGAGGGTTCACTTAGTCGCATATGGGATGCCGGGAGCCCTTGCGGAGGGCTCATTTTAAATGTAGGTTTTTCTTAGCGATTATAAACCGTGAAAATAAAATCAGATGTATATTTTAACAAGATTTATTAGTATATGCGTTGGTTTTCAATTGAAAGACTTAAGATTTTTTTTGAATTTTTTGTTTAAGTACGGTTAAGTACAAATATTCACCAAAAATTTAAAAGGTTGGAAACTACATATAGCGTAAAGACCCCCAGAAATCACTATTTCACTTCGTTTTACAGTGTTTTATAACACGGTTTTAAACTTAATGCCGTTGACCATCCGCGATGGTTAACTTTATCGCAAACGTAATGCCGGGAACCCTCCCGGAGGGTCCACTTACAATATATATAGCGGCATGGCGTATGAGCTCGACGAAAATGGGTGGAGTCGAAAGTGTTAAGCAACGTTTATAAAATAAACCCCAACATAGGTAATTGGCGGAATGTGGGTGCACTATCTGCCTAATCCTTTAGGATTACGCTAGGTAAGTACACCCTATTTTAACTAAAGTCTATTTCTTATTTTAAGGCACGTTGTAATATTTCAAGTGAATTGAAAATGTCCTCTGAAATGAATATCCAATGAACGTGAATTTTATTCAAAAAGACACAAATAGTCCCACTACGTGCTTGAAATTATTCACCAACTTAAGTTCTTGAATGAAACCAGAAAGTGGGTAGACATCTTTATTTACCTTAAAAGATCCATCAGAAATAACTCGACATTTATTATATTTCAGGAATTTATTCTTGCTATTGTTTTCAGTTTGAATTTGTTGAGAAGCTCGGCCTTAATGTAAGTTTATTTAGGTATTCATCATTAATTAACAGTTGGCTAGAAGTTCTTGAATCCAAAATATTTGTTCATTAGTGCTCGGGCAACGACGCGTCACCGCGCCGCCACCGCGCCGCCACCTCGCCGCCACCGCGCCGTCACCGCGCCGCCACCGCGCCGCCACCGCGCCGCCACCGCGTCCCCACTGCGCCTCTAAGCTGGGTATATGCAACGTTACTAGCCCGCTGTCGCGCCGCCCGCTGCCGTGTCATCGCTACACCGCCGCGGATGGATGAACCCAAAACCTTCTATTTGACTTCTTACTTTGATTTGTCCACTTAAAGTTTGTGCTTGCATATAGTACCTACTCATGAAAATAAACAACTTTTACAATGGGACCAACTCGGAAATATGAAAAAAAAAACAGCCCATTTCCTACATTTACTCGATTTATGAGAACGTTGATAAATAGGTTGGTTGGTCTAATAGTAAAAGCTATTTATTTTCATTAATAATACACTCCCTTAAAGTACGTACGTCTCTTGTTTAATCAGACGGTATTTCTAGGTTAGAATATACAGGGTGTATATTCTCACCTAGAAATACCTTTAGTTCTAACACGTTCCTCAATATTACACACATTTATCTAAGAGATTTTCGTCCTGAAATAATAATATACACCCCCAGTTTATTTTCTAAGCCAAGCTCACTTCACCCCTACGGGGTGTAACTAATCCCCAGCGGCGGCGATACAAAGCTTGCAAGCTAATAAGAACTGCAACAATAACACGCTGTTATGAAGCTGCACAATAGCGCATAAGTCTTAGCTACAATAGAAAACCAGGTTATTGCCTTTTCTCATTTATAATATGCAACTTTTTTTCATAAAAGCTTCTTCGTTTTTTTTTTCTTTTAATAGTACGAGTAGTATAGGCTTTTGTGACGCAGCTCGTTCGGGATAGTACAGTTCCAGTTTCCACTACATCTTGTCGCGAACAACACATCACGTTGACGTCACGCAAAATCCTGCATCGCGCAAGCAGAGTTTACCGTGCGACCAGCATATATACAACGTCCCGACATCAATCGTCGGGCAGTTGCCCACCAGATACAATACACGTGTGGTCGGAGGATCCTCCCTTTTCTATGGACGATGAGTGAACTTTACACCCTGTTCCTCACACCTCTATACTGGTGACCCCATACATGAACGTCAGCGCAGCCTAATTCTGCCACCATGGCCAGCAGTGTAGCTGTGTTTTGGTTTCAAGAATAGTTTTCGGCGCCGTAATAATCACTGGTACCTACTTGAGACTTTTCAGCTATCTAATTACGCAACACATTTTCTTACTTTCAGTAAAATATTTGAGAAATATTTCCTACTTTCAGTAAAATATTTGAGAAATTAATTTTAGAGCAATTGCAAAGATTTTTTAATAAACATAAATTATTGCATACCAAACAGTTCGGTTTTACAAGGGGTCGTTCAACTACTGATGCCGGTGTTGAACTTTTAGGACATATTTATAATGCATGGGAAGATAAATGCGATGCCTTGGGCATTTTTTGTGATTTGTCCAAGGCATTTGATTGCGTTCTTCATGAAACGTTAATCAGGAAACTCCGCCACTACGGGATCCGGAACAGCGCTCTGGATCTTCTTACTTCATACTTGAGTAATAGAATTCAGTGCGTTGACGTTAATGGAAAAAGATCTCCCGGATCTTTAGTAACAATGGGAGTCCCACAGGGCTCAATTCTTGGTCCCTTCTTGTTTCTTGTTTATATTAATGACTTGCCTTACCTCATAAAGGATAACCATGATATAGTGTTGTTTGCTGATGATACCTCACTTTTGTTTAAACTTAAACGTCAGCAGCTGGTTACTGACGACGTAAATAGCGCGATCTCAAAAGTAGTTCACTGGTTCAATGTTAACAATTTACTTCTTAATGAAAAAAAAACCAAATGCATTAAGTTTACTCTACCACACGTTAAGCAGGTGAAAACTAAGGTGTTGATAAAGGGCGAAGAATTGAATCCTGAAGTTAGCACAGTATTTTTAGGCTTAACTTTGGATGCTAAACTTCAGTGGGGCCCACATATAGATAAATTGTCAAAAAAGCTAAGCTCCGCAGCATATGCTGTTAGAAAAATTCGTAATTTAACTGACATAGAGACAGCTCGTTTAGTGTACTTTAGCTATTTTCATAGTGTAATGTCGTACGGAATTCTGTTATGGGGAAATGCGGCAGACATTCAGACTATCTTTGTTTTGCAGAAAAGAGCTGTTCGATCAATTTATAAATTAAGTCCGAGACACTCTCTCAGAGAGAAATTTAAGGAGATTAATGTTATGACTGTGCCTTCTCAGTATATTTTTGAAAATCTTTTATATGCCCATAAAAACATAAAATTGTTTAAAAAATACAGTGATATCCATAACATAAATACTAGGAACAAACACAAATTGGTAGTACCTTCAACAAGGCTCAAGAAAATAGGTGGGTCATTCAGATGTCAATGTATACGCTTTTATAATAAACTTCCAAGCCACGTCCAAGAACTGAGCCTTAATAAATTCAAATTATTTATTAAACGTAAGTTGTGCCAGAAAGCGTTTTATACCGTTAAAGATTACGTGGAGGACAAAGAGGCTTGGGATTGAGCTGCTCCGATTTATTTGTTTTATTTTTGTGTTTACAGTCAGAATAATCATCTGCTCAATGATATGAATATTTACTACACGAGCTACACGATTACTTTTGAGCTACACGATTACTGACAAATGCGTGCATTGACTGGACAGGTCCACTCAAATCTGTATGGTTCTTTCCTCAAAAGACCATTTCTGATACAAATCTACATGGTCCTCAAATGATCTGACCAAGATTATTTCTGGGTTTTTTATTGACATTAATGTATTTCATATACTATACAATGACCTGAATATTTACTTTTTAAAGCAATATATTCTTTAAATTACTTATTGTGAATGTGAAGATTATGTGGGTAATTCCTTTCATTTATACTTTTTTTGTTTTTTTGTTTTCTCTCTGTTAGTTTTTATCATGGTCTGGCAGCTTGAGTAATTTATGCGGCCTATCCAAATGTCCTTTCTTTGGTATTGTTCGTCGAATCGTTGAGCTCCTTAAACTCTTGAGTTGAGCTGCACGATTACTGACAAATGCGTGCACTGACTGGACAGGTCCACTCAATCTGTGTGGTTCTTTCCTCAAAAGACCATTTCAGACACCAATCTACATGGTCTTCACATGATCTGACCAAGATTATGTCTGGACTTTAAAAGAGACTGTGACCTCTGAGTTTGTTTCGGCCTTTCTTCTCGGAGTAGTCAGATAGGAAACGCCGGCCTCATCTAGTTAAAAAAATATGATTGACGTGTAAAAGTGTTTGTACAGACCTACTTACAGAAATAAAATCATTTATCATTTATCATTTAAACGATTTCGACTAATCTGTTTCATTTTGACAGTTCAATAATATTCATTGCGTTATTTACATTGTTGAGCATATTTTTTTTCAAACTTAGGAGCCAATGGATTAGCAATCTGTTTCAAAACGATTCAAATTCTGATTGATCGTGTATTACGTAATTAGGGTACTGGTTTATCTTTACTCTAGCAACGCACCTGCTATACCTCCTGCTATGGTCCTGCACATTGTCCATATCGGTGGTAACTACTTCTTATAAGATGAGCCATTCATTGGCTCATTAATATATTATATATAAAAAAAAAGTATCATCAATCCTTTCAAAAGTTTTATTGCGATCCTGAGTCTTGGCAGAACCATCCATGTTTACAAACCTATTAATACTATATTTTAGTTGTTTTCGCTCTAAATATGGCCACTAAAAATGAAACATCTTTTGGGTCGATGATATGTTTATAAGGGAAAAGGTTTTCTGGAAGTTATGTCTAAATATAATATATTTTTATGATCGCTCGGCACATGTTGTGGTTGGCCCTTTTAACCCTTCAGAAAACGAATGCGTATGTTAAGTGGACCATTCGTCTATTTAAGTACTCGGTATACGGCTATAGATCGAAGTTCTGAAAAGATTGGCAATATTGCCATGTTACTGTCGACAGCAATGCGGAGGTTCTATTTTAGATTTTTGAAGTGAAAACCTCTGTAGCGGCGTTGTGTACTTTTTTGGGATGGGTAAAAAATGTTAAACTCGCGTCAGGACGTGACCGTAAGATCCGTTGCCTAGCAATCGACAAAGTAAATATCAAAATAAATAGTCTTTGACATTACGTAAAGATTGCAAGATAAGAAATATAACCCATATTGATGAGTAAAAAAAAGCAGTCTAAACATACTTCATGAAATGTGTTTAAATAAATTGTTTATTTTTGTTAGACTATATTTTGAAAATAAATAAATATAGGTACTACTACTAATGAATATTGTATTATTTAACCACATAAATTATAGTACTTTTAACTATTTTATAACCATTCCAAAATATTCAAAAATGCACAACGTTTTCCCTTTTTTCGGCACTCCCGGAGTGCAACTCGTTGTTTTTTTTTTTTAAGTAAAAACATTGTTTTTTGAAAACTTGTTTTTTTAAGAGGCTGTATTTAAACTGTAAAGTTTTGGAATATACCTACTCGTTATATTGCTAAAGTTATCGTATGCACTATGCTATCACTTTCATCTTCTGTGTAAAATGCAAGAGTCTGGTCGAATATCTCAAATTAATTTTAGATAATATATAAAATAAATATAACTGACGCTAAACCGCCTCGAATATCAAGAGAAGCTTTCCTCAAATCGTATTAAATAAGAGAAACTGATACTTTTGAGTTACTTGTTATTGAAGACATTCTCGTATTTCAAGTTAAAAGGAACGATAAAGTAACAAATACATAGTTATGATTTACATCAACGACGCGATATATATGGCACTATACTATGAAGCTATAAAAATTGGCACAAGATCAGCAAGTTCAAGGTAGGTTCATTGTCCTTTACGGAAACTAGAAACGTGATATTTAGAATTTTTATAATAAACTAGCTGCTTGCTGCGGCTTCACCCGTGTTGACCCTATTGTTTTTTCTAAAATAATTGTAGCCTATGTTACTCTTTTAAACATCAGCTATCTGCTACTGAAAGTCCCGTCAAAATTGGTCTAGCCGTTTTGGAGATAAACAGACAGGCAGGCATAAATAATAATAAAAATTAAATTGCTATAAATACCGTATATATTTTCATATGCATTTAGTAAAAAGCTGTTATTTTGACATTACAAACAGACACACTATTTATATAGATATATAGATAGCTTGCTGTCCTCTCTTTTGGCACAAAGTGGTCGAGTTTTTCTGTTCCTTTGCCAAGTACAGGAGACTCTTTTCCATATCAGAAGTACTTCGTAGATTTTAACAAAGTATGGCAGTAAGTGCTATTTCAGAATCAACAAATTAAAAGGACATGGGAGAACGCAAACTTAATAAGTAACAAAACAGAGATGATTTTATAAATGACAATGTTCAAATGGCACATGCTGAAGAATTACGAAGTTAACGCACCTCTAGCAGACTTTATAATCCACCCAGACATCTTTATCGTTCCCGAAGACAATACCAAGTCAGAATGAGATACACAAGCATTTACTGAATAGATTGTAGTACTTGGTTAAAGCACTCACAAAGAGAACAATAGTCCAGAGTACCAAACAATACAGATAGACAAGAATTTGTCTGTTCTAAATTATAACAGAACTATAATACATACACAGTACAAAACACCTCGTAGCATGTACCTAAGTGTAATTGGTGAAACTAACCCTTGTCAGCAGTACCACAGATAACAAATAAAAAAAAACTATTGAGCAGGTGTTGTTTCAACAGTTCATTAATAATACATTGGCAAGCCACTTTTACAAACAAGTTTCAGGTCCCAGGGGTAACATCCTTTAACCCCCCTCTTTTGTGTGCGACTGTACGCTAGACTAATAACTTGGAGGTACAATCAAGAACAGTGTCATTACGTTGTAAGTTCACAATTAAATTGTTGTATAAATTATATATTTGATTGAAATGCTAAAATTTCTACAGTGGTATAATTTGATTGAAATGCTTACATGGAAACGTTAATTAGTAGAGGTACCTATTAGGTACCTTCTGATTAATGATACGTAATATAATGTAAAATTATTATTTGAGTTATTCTGAGCATAATTAGAAACACCCACGACAATGTGTTGGGAATCTCTTGAATACTTTACTTTTCCCACATGACCTACACGTGCTTCTCTAAATAAAACCATAGGAGTCGGAAATTCTTTGCTAATAATTTAATCAGCTATAATATTATATAAATACTTTACCGGCCACATAATGTTCACATAAACAAGTAACTTGTTTCATAAAATTCGGATACCTAAAAAACTTTTCATTTCAAGGCCTATCTATTAAATTCAGACCCAACTTTTCTACATAATATATGTGCATTATATCCGTTCGCCCAAAATTTGAGAGTTTTTATTAAAAATCTGGAATACCAGACTCACAATTCAGGGGAACATGATTAGCATAAAAATCGGGGCACGTCCTTACGTATCTACGTCACGGATAGACTAAGGCCCAGCCTCCACAACGCTACTCAATAGTAACGTGTTCAAACTAAAATCGCCAATTTTTTGCACTAGTATTTCAATCGCGTTCCATACACAATGCTTCTCTAACGCGTTATTACTAATTTGTGATTCGTTGCATCGTGTTGGTTACTCTTGAGTAGCGTCGTGGACGACGGGCCTAGGTCGATACGTGTATTCATATGCTAGATGTAGTTTTAAGCAACGCACTTGCTGTACCTCTGGTACTACACTTTGTTCGTAGCTGTGGTGACTACTTTCTATAAGATGAACCATCCCCTTGATTCAATACACATACACTTAAACTCACGCCTTCTTCCCATGGGGGTAGGCAGAAACTACAGAACGCCACCTGCTACGATTCTTACATATTCCTTTTGCCTCATTTACGTTGATACATCTGGTCATACACGCACGCCGGTTGCGAGTACTATGCAACTGGCCTTTCAGAAGAACATCACCGATAAGGTCAGTATACGTCCTCCTAGGGCTCCTAGGATGTATTCAATAGCATACCTAAAAAAAACATTCCTCACAAAACATACTATAAAATATACTATTTAACATACCAATGAGTAGCCTGTTTGTTTGCACTAGTATTTCAATCGTGTTCCGTACACAATTCTTCTCTAACGAGTTATTACTAATTTGTGATTCGTTGCATCGTGTTGGTTACTCTTGAATAGCGTAGTGGACAACTGGCCTAGGTCTTAATGTGTATACCTATGCTAAATGTATTTTTGACTGCGTACCCTCTGATTATGGTGGGCATAAAACTGTTTTCACTTCTCTTGCTCAAAAAATCCGTCATTGTAGCGTACCAGAGCGAAGATAAAATAGCATTTCATCCTCTAGGGGCTAAAGTAATTTTTTTTAATTTTTGTCTGTTTCCAACGAGCCTACCACGCAAAGACGAAAAGTCTTTGTTCTTAGGTAGGATTGGTAGGATAGGTAGGATAGGTGAGATAGGTGAGATAGGTAAGATAGGTGAGATAGGTGAGATAGGTAAGATAGGTGAGATAGGTAAGATAGGTGAGATAGGTGAGATAGGTGAGGTAGGTGAGACAGGTGAGACAGGTGAGATAGGTGAGATAGGTGAGATAGGTGAAATAGGTAAGATAGGTAAGATAGGTAAGATAGGTAAGATAGGTAAGATAGGTAAGATAGGTAAGATAGGTAAGATAGGTAAGATAGGTAAGATAGGTAAGATAGGTAAGATAGGTAAGATAGGTAAGATAGGTAAGATAGGTAAGATAGGTAAGATAGGTAAGATAGGTAAGATAGGTAAGATAGGTAAGATAGGTAAGATAGGAAAGATAGGTAAGATAGGTAAGATAGGTAAGATAGGTAAGATAGGTAAGATAGGTAAGATAGATATATTTATGATTTTTCTCCAATTATTATAAATTGCATTGGTGACCTTAATATAATTTACAACAGTGAAAATGTCATCATCTAGTGAGAATGGAGACCCTAATTTGCAGATGGAAGAGAAAGGAAAATAAATATTTTTTAATAAATAATTATTATTTTATTTACTATTTTATTTTCTCGCAATCGTAGTGAAAAGTAGAGTGTAACACACGGCGCTAAAAACCCATAATACCTCGTTATAATGGGTAATTTTAGCTCCTTGTATAACAATCTACTATATCTTGTTGGGTAAATATTGTTTAACAACAGTAATGTGTTGTATTTGTAATGTTTATTTTAATTTGAGGGAATCCTATCCTACTATTCCAGGTACTATCCTACCTCCTACTATACACATTCGTATATTTATAATATTATAAATGTGAAAGTTTATATGATTGAATGTTTGTTACTCAATCACGCAGTAACGGCTATACGGATTTGGATGAAATTTGGCACACAGATAGTTTATAATTTATATTTAATTTTTATCCCGGTAGTACGTTTCCGTGGGATATAATCGACCTCCACGCGAGCGAAGCCGAGGGCTAAAGCTATTTGAGAATAATTCGGTTTGGTTGGAGGCTAAATGAAATGGGTACTCTCCCGAAATAGCCCCATTTAATTGATATTCAGACTACAGGTACCATCTGTACTGGGTGGGACTAAATTGGCTATCTTAAGTAATTAAGGGGATAATAAACTACGAAGTTAGAGTAAACAACAGACTAGACTACTTTTGATAGAAGTGAAAAACATTGCGCAGCTTTAAAGCGAGAGTACCTATCTAATGGTATCTGCACACAGCGGGCGGGGCACGGCGTGGCGTGGCGGCGACGGGGCACTGGCGTGACGGGAGCGGTCACACTGCGGGCGCGATCACGTCCCGTCCCGCCGCGAATTGATAGAGAAAGAATATAAATAAAGTAAAGAGATATAAGTTCAAAGTTACTAAGTTAGTTAAAGTAACTTATAATTTATTAGTTACAAACTATAAGTTAAAGTTTTAAGCTTTAATACAATCTCTCAATTCTGAATGTAACCGTCACGCCCCGCCCCGCCGCTTCTAACTTGTATTCACGCCCGGCGGGGCGGCGGCGTGGCGTGACGGTTACCGTCGCGCCGGGCGGGACGGGTCTGTGTGAAGTCGTCCGTAGTATCTAGTACATTACAACTGCTCAGCGCCCCGCCCCGCCCGCTGTGTGCAGAGACCTTTATAGATAACATTCGAAGCATATGATTGTTCCTT
Source organism: Conistra vaccinii (assembly GCA_948150665.1). NCBI lineage: Eukaryota > Metazoa > Arthropoda > Insecta > Lepidoptera > Noctuidae > Conistra > Conistra vaccinii. Next base: position 6,621,915 of record OX411324.1, read on the forward strand.
ACCAAGTTAAGTGATGTTCTTTGACACTAAACAATTATGCCCTGTAATTACGGAATAAGTAAGGCGTTTCCAATTTACAACTTGTTACACGCTCGTAGCGAAATCATTAAGTGATAATTTTGGACTTTTAATATGACGCCCACTATTAAAATGCTCTGTAAACTGCTTTATGTTCTAAATATTAATAAATTACCTACAGTATAAAAATATACAATAAGTTACTTTATGCATAGATGGCGAGGGGCTGCTCCTATACATAGAAGCACCTGCTTATTCCACACGATCTACCAATGTTCCAAGAAATACGAGGCTCGTGCGAATAAACGTAAAAATATATGAATATGTAATAAAATCAACATGCAAGAATAACAACTTTATGATATCAAATAAACCTAACAGGAGTATCTCAGTAAAAATAACAATTCAATGCTTATTTGCTTCTGATTCTACTGAGATCACATCTCGTCACGCACGCGTGCTCGCCGCCTACATATGTATGTTCTTGCATGATTTGTTACATTGTCATGCGCACAAAAATTTCAGGATTTTTCCCCTCCGACTCCGAACTCACAAAGGGCCAGAGAACGCGTGCAATAAAAGTAATGAATTTATTCAAACCAGACTACAGGTATCTTATCTACGAAACGAATAAAAATGCCCAAACTTTTTGTTTACCAAACTGAAAATTACAATGCAACAGTAAGCCCATTTTAATTAAACTTAATGTGGCCATTCATTACCTACATAAGGCTAAAGATAAAGCGAATGAGAGATAATTATTAAGGCTCTTCCACTCGGCTGATTTGACTCTGAGAACCCTTTTAATGTTCCTTTTCGTAAATACTTATGTGAACACAGGAACTTGGGACCGGACCCGTTAACGTTAATCCGTTTAATGGAAGTCCTGCTTTGAATACGTAATGAGGTTTTAATAATATCTGGAGATGACACTTAGGGGGCGGTTATAACAAGCCAAATTGAGCTATCAATGGTGAGCACGCGCCCATTCGGACCGATTTGAGCTTTTAATAGCGATCCAAGTTAATGTAACAAAAGTAATATTATGGACTAGCTATACGATGCAAATGCTTCTATCCTTTGACTGCAGACGACGCAAACAATAAAATAAACATCTTTAATCAAACAAGTAAACCCAACATATCAATTACAAAGAATACAGAGCAATCTGGGAGCAGAGTCCCTTCAATAGGCAATTCTGTGAAATAGCCCGACATTACACTGTAGTAGGGACCGCTGGGCAGTTTACCTCAAAGAGTTGTCCAAATTGCCCAGCCTTGTATCCCAGTAATAAGGGCTGAAATATTACGGTCACTAGGCCCTTGTAACACGTGTCTATTCTGTGACTCCGGCTTATTTTCTACCGACTACTTCAGTTGGGTTTTCATAGCAAAACTAGAAATGTAATGGTCACGTTAATTGTGTTTAGGGGATGATACGTATTTTTGGATTCGTTTGACTGGAAATGATTTAATATTAGACAGTTTTGTATGGTGTATCTTTTATTAGGTTATAGAAAAGTGAAAGCTCAAGGGTGGATGTTATTTCAACATTGTATTTGAAGTATATAAGGCTCGGCTCAAACGAGCCACCGAAGACAGCCACTGGTAGACTAATGACAAGCAGTTCAAATGCTTTTTCATACGTTTTTATGGATTCGTCAGATACCACCTGTATCTGACAGTGACGGGCACGCGTATGTGTCAGTAGTAGTAGGTACTCAACGCTGCAGCAAGAGGCGACAGTCACCGGTGGCTGTGGTGACCACAGCCACCGGTGACAGTGTGGTCGGTGGTTCGTTTGTGCCGATGGATAGGGAGATTTTAAATTGTTTAAATGTATCTGTTATTTTCAATGTAGTAGTTTAGTTGTCTACTTTTGTAACTGACAATGTAGTTACGTAGAAAGTTAATATGAGTATACGCAATAAAAACAGTTGGTTCTCAAACAAAACAAGGTTTCCTGGAAGAGATCGCAGTAAGCGATAAGGCCGGCCATTGTATATTTTGTAGTGTATTACTTTTCCTTTTTGTAATGTATAATCTGGTGTACAATAAAGTATATATAAATAAAAATAAATAAATAAAACAATTTTACTGTTATTTATTTATCTGTTTATTTTGTTATATCATACAAAACTTATCTACACAATAGTGACGAAACAGTATAAAAATAACAAAGATAGTGTTGTAGATATAAGTATGTCAATAATGAACAATATATTAATGATGTTTTTTATTAAAATAGTAAATGGTGTTTATTGAAGCGGGCCCAGGCATTGAGCCGGGATGACGCTGTTGATGATTCAATGTTATAGACATTTTTACACATTTGAATCTAATATGTATTCATAATAATGTAATTCCGCTGTAAAATTCTTCAATGCACTTCTTTAAGCGGATGCTGAAAAAGAAAGATAATGACAAAATTAATAATTTTATAGTACCTAACTATAAGGTAGCGCATAAAAAAATGAGAGCATCTTTCAAAGGCTTATTCCCAAAGTACTCCATTCTTTTGTTCTAAAAAGATAAGAATCTCATACATTCATTCCCAAGTTACTCCAAGGAATTATTATTATTTAAAAATACTTATTATTTTGTTCCCATTCTGCTCCATAGGTATCTGGAATTATTCTCAAAGTACTCCACCGATTATTCGCTATCAATTCTCAAACTGCTCCATCTACATAATTAACTATAAAATACATATTTCATTACAGTCACTCACAAAATTTCTTAAAAGAAAGATTAATGTTTAGCATTTTGTTATAAAGTCAATGAATATTTAAAATTGTAGGCTTTTTATGATAATAGCAAAAACACATAGTACCTATAGTGAGATTAATGTTTATTTTAGAATCATAATATTATTTGTGCGTCATCCATCGATCACTAATAACGAGTAAGTCCTTTGTTAGTGATCGATGCGTCATCTATCGGATAAACTCGACTCACTTTTAAACATTAAATTTTTTACCATGTCATGTAAAAGGGGTTTGAAGATTTTGGCCCTAAAATCAGCCACCATTTTGTTTTTTTTTTTCAAAATCGCGGTGCACAATGAATGTCATATATTCGGTTAGGGGACACTTACACAAACATAAAACTTTAAATGAGATAACATCATAAAGCGTCACGATTCTGAGATATTCAAAGATAAAAGTAAGAATTGTTATAACGAATTTACTTATTTATGTTGTAGTTACTTCATGTTGATTAAGTTATTTACACATGAATTAATTGACTACACCTAGTGGATAAAACATAAGATTTTTAAATCATATTCGATATAAATAATATTTTCCAAGAAAGCAGCGGGAGGCTGAATAGGATTTTTTTGGTGTCGCGCCCATAACATGCACCATATAATACTTACTTATAGCATTTAAACACACGTTCTCATTCGGCGGGAGGTACATATATATTTTTATCTCTTTCGCTCTTAACTAAAACATTACCTATACATGATGCAATTATGTTTTCATAGTTCAATATACTTACCTGAAGGCAAAAAAAAAAAAAAAACTTGTTTCAGGGTTCAGTTTTCGACTTGTATTTCGGTTAATAACTCGGAAACGTGACGCTTTAGGATATTATGTTATTTGAATTTTTTTGGTTGTATAAGTGTCCTCTATCTAAATATATAACTTTCGATTATCACCGCGATTCTGAAAAAAAATCAAAATGGCGGCCTCACGTTAGGGCCACCCTCCATACAAAAATCTTCAAACCCCTTTCAAATGATTATTGGTCGAATTTTTTAAATATTTTATGTTAGGCTTAATTGCCAGATATCATTTTAGATATTTTATTCTTTGTATTTCATGTTTTTTAGACTTTTTCTCTTCTTCTTGAATATATTTAATTTATCAAAATTATAATACTGAAAATTATTGTTGAATTATATTATAAAGTCTTTTATTTAAAAATTTCTTTACATTTAAAAATATATTTGCAAAGCTTTTGAGCATATCTGTACGTCAGCCGTAGTAATCCGGTACATATTTAAATTAGCTTTTTGATTAAAATGGGGTGGAGTACTTTGAGAACATTTTAATATTATCATGGAGTAGAATGAAACTTAATTAAAAACATTATATTTTTCATGGAGTAGTTTGGGAACTTTTTTTGGAGTACTTTGGGAATAAGCCCTTTCAAAGGGGTGATCCCTTTGAAAGATGCTCTCATTTTTTTAAATGAAATGTTTATTTATTGCGACTTTGACATTTGTGAAGTAGGTACACAAATGAATAATGTAAACTACACATCGTAAAATCATGGTGCGATATAATACACTACAAGAACGAGGAATAATTCTGTCACTGTTTTTAACCAACAACTCCCGACCGCTTAATGTCTTGATTTGCAGCGGCCCGCAAGATTGCCCGATTTGACAGCTGCCGAATTTTAGTCACGCATTTTTGCGAACAAGCCACAGACCTTGGCTGCCTTAAAAGTGAAGAAGTGGCGATCGTAGAAGAAGTGGCGAATCTATCGCCAGAAGTACTGAGAAAAGTAATGCCAAGTGCTTTAAAATGCGCCCAAATGTGCGTCAATTCTGCGCGGCGGGAGGGGGATGCGCCAAGTTAGCACACGAAATTCTAATTTTCTTACGTTTTTTGCCATTTGTAGGTCAGTGTCAGGTTGTATCTTGATTAAAATAAGATTTGCAACCGTAACAAATATGGCTTTACAGAATTATAATCATTAGAATCAGGAATACAACTCCTTAAGATAGCATAATCTCCACATGTGATGATTTCATGAAAAAGCTGAAATCGCGAAGAAAATCCGTTGTTTCCCTCATTTATATTCGCATATCTCGTCAAAATATAGGGAACAGCTTTTTGCGATTTCAGCTTTGGTCCCATAGTGAAAGTTGTTCATAATGATGAGTACAATGACCCCTTAAGAGGTTTAGTATAAACAAAGAATAACGTTGTATAGGTACCTTCGACTGGTGGGGGCGCGGCAGGAGACTCCGCCACCGGCGCAGGCGCGGGGGCAGGCGCTGAAAGTTATATGAACACACTTGAAATTAGGCACTCGGCATAGTTATTCTGTATCACTATTTCGTAATTCAGTAAAAAGACAGCAATACATTAGCTGTGTTGAATTTCCAAGTTAAAATTAAATAAGGATAAATAGGCCTTTGCACCTGAAGTAGGGCACTAAACTTTACCTGGTTCAGCGGCCGGTGCAGGGGCTGGTGCTGGTGCAGGGGCGGGCGCCGCCGGTGCAGCATCGGCAGCCGGTGCGGGCGCTGGTGCGCCTGAAAAAAGTTTGTTAAATAAATTAATCTTTCTGCTTATCAGTAAAACTGAAACGCAAACTATGATATTCTTGGCGTTATTGTGAGTGTTTTAGGGCGATCAGCACATAAAATACGTTTAAAAGCTGTCACTGTTAATATTTTCTTTGGAGTATTGACACGAACAGCTCTTGAACTCGGTTTAGATGTGCCGATCGCGTTATGTTTCATTGGTGAAATCAGTTCTAAGTTTTGATAAAATAACACGCACAAGAGACCTTTAAATATTGACGGAAATGCATTAGCCTTTTTGAATACCGTCTTACTTAGATTGCAAGTAGTTAATCTTATTTTTATTAATACAGGATGGTTTACCTTCTGCTGGTGGAGCAGCAGCGGCAGCGGGAGCACCCTCTGCAGGAGGTGCTGGCGCGGGAGCACCTGCATCATCAAGATGTTAGCTTTACATGGTGAGTATTATCTGCAATTTATTGGTTTATTGAGGAGCATCTAGATTACGACCGATCGATGACATCGACCTCTTAAAGAAGTATTATTTTAATCTTACTACTGGAAAAGAGAAATAGTTTGGAAATTCCAAAAGTGCACGCCTCATAACACGCATTCATAAACGAAAAAGAAATTCAAAACATAGTTTCTAACAAAAATTAACAATTTATCACTTTTCATGAAGTATGTTTTGACTGCTGTTTTACCATCAATATGGGTAAATTTCTAACCTCGCAATCCTTACGTAATGTCAAAGACTATTTATTTAGATATTTACGTTGTGGGTTGCTAGGCAACACGTTCAGTCAAGGTTGAAAATATTTCGATAAAGATATTATATTTTTGTTAGTATTTTATTAATTATAATTAAACTACTTTGAATAAAAGACCCATTTTCAATAGGGTTCCTTCTATGGCCGAAACCAATGTATTAAAAATTGACTCAATTAATTGATTTTATCGCAAGCTACAATGTTTTCAAGCTTCATAAATTGACGGACAGGAATTTTTTTTCAACTATTTTGATGTTTTTTTCATTTCTGCTGCATTAAATCAATTAGTAAAAAGTACAGTATTAATCTCCATTTAATCATCTATACAATGGCATATAAATTAAGTAGGTTATGTGTACTAGCAGGAGTGTAACAATAAAAACAGTTGCAGAAATGGGGCAAAAAATATTTTTCGATCGTAGAGCACACTCTAATGCTTCGCATTATGAGTCGTGCAATAGGTATACATCCTTTGTAGCTCCATCTCTTTCCCACACTGATGTAAGATTAAAATAATACTGCTATAAGAGGTGATACTAGGCCCCCAGATCCAGTGTTGATCAATCGACTATCAATTTTCTTTCGAATCTAATTGGACTTTTACAACAATTTTAGCTGTTACTGACCCATTTTCATAGTGTGATCTTTAGATATTCCCGTCCCCCATTTACGAAAGTTCATAAACAATGGTTAGCTAATCTGTGTCTACTTATCTACAACTGTGGAAGCGTGAACATTAATTCCAACACTGCTGTAATTTGGAGAACCGCCAACGGCAACAGACACTCATGCTGACAACGCCTGGAATCCTGCCCATCCCGCAATGAAATGTTACTTTAAAATAAATAATTGCTTTCTTGGAGTGTTGTAAATGAGGAATTCAGTTGAAATCCGATAAAGAAGTAGGTTAGTATAGCTAGCTTCTTGTTACCAAGAAGTTATTGATCCAACGCGAATCACTGCTAACTACAAACTATATCATTCTATGTTTTTCTATATTAAATATGACATAGAAATTAAATGCTGTGGTTATAATTACAGCCATTTCTCGTCATATATCGCAGCTTCACGCCGCCCATATTTCTCGCCTAGATCTCAATCCATCAGGTTAAGCTACGCTTGCCGGGGTTGGTTCGTGGATGGGTGACCATCTTTACATACCGAGAGTATCTACTCCGTGCCTCAGAAAGGACGTGAAGCCGTTGGTCCCGGCTGTCATTCGTGGATCTTTGACAGTCCTTACGGGTCGTCAGAAGCCCGAAAGTCTGTTAACCAGTCTTACCAAGGGTTATCGTATTACCCAGTTACTTGATTGCGGAGGTCAGATTAGCAGTCATTCCATGTAAAATACTGGTATTCAGCTGCATCGGATTAGACTGGAAGCCGACCCCAACATAGTTGGAAAAAGTTGCTATAGTGTCGAAAGAAAAACTAATAATAACCTTCAGCAGGAGCCGCGGGCGCAGCGCCATCAGCTGGAGGTGCGGGCGCAGGCGCTCCTTCCGCGGCAGGAGCCGCTGGCGCCCCCTCCGCGGGAGGTGCCGCTGGCGCCCCCTCCGCGGGAGGTGCCGCTGGCGCCCCCTCCGCGGGAGGTGCCGCAGGAGCCCCCTCCGCGGGAGGTGCCGCAGGTGCCCCCTCTGCAGGCGGTGCTCCTTCGGCAGGAGGCGCCCCTGCTGCAGGCGGCGCCCCTTCTGCTGGCGGTGGAGCCGCTTCACCTTCTTGCTAAAACACCAGAACCATAATAATTATCATGTGTGCCCTACAGCCCCGGATTCATGGGAGACAAAAGTAGCACAACATTGTTTTGGCGACATTTTTTTGTGTTGCGGAAACATATTACCAGCAACTCAAAATGATGTTGCTGCAACGATGTTACACAACTTTAGTTTGTATGAATACGGGGCTTAAATCTACATGCAATTAGGAAGCGACCATGTTTTAACAATAAAGGGCTCAGCCAGAAACAATGTCTTAATTAAGTGCTTACCATTAGTAATGACTAATGAAGTTTAGAGTAGAGGACTGCCACCGAAACCACAATTTATTGTACACTAATTATTGGACAATCAAATACAGTGTTTGTTTCCAAGTTGTGTCCAATACAATATTGTGCAGAGCATATTGCTCTTTACTATAGTCCGCGCGCGACTAGTTCGTCGCTCATCTCATCACAAATCATCTCGCTATTGCAATCTCATGTGCGTTTTGTATAAACTAGCCGGTACTTTCAACGCATGTTACCGTCGCGAAGTGAAAGTTCCAGCTAGTTTAGACAAAACGCACATGAGATTGCAACAGCGAGATGATTTGTGATGAGATGAGCGGCCAAACAGTCGCGTGCGGACTATAACAGTTATTGCGGTACCGGCATAAAGTTAATCCTTGGACTAATATTATGCTAATTTATGATCAAAGCGTGTGAAAATAATGTGAAAAGCTATATTATCTGTACAAAACTAAATGGCAAAATGATTCTGAAAATTTTAGTTCTCTAATGCTACCATTAGAGTGCTATTAGTCCCCTAGGGAGTAAGTTGAAGCGTTTGACGTTCAAAGCTAATGAATGTATGCACAAAGCTGAATTTAGAAATACATGTTATCTATGGATGAGCCTCTAATCATGATTGCAGAGAGTCAAATACAAAAAAAATCTAAGTTGATTTGTAAATGAAGGAAAAAGAAATAAATTTTGATTTAGCGACAATGAATGATAAAAATAACAAAAAGTTGAAAATAGCCAAGAGCATTTTTTGTTCCAGTCCCAAGCAATGAATTCATATTAAGGTTGTAAAAATAAATCACAATGTAAAACTAACAACACACTGTATAGTGTTAATTTTTCATCCGACCCTGTCATTTAAGTTCACTGTTTATTCATCTCAATTAAGTTAATGACGTCCATAATGAATACTGAAATTATTAATTTTGTGAGAGACAGTTGTAATTATCATTTTATGAAAGCAATTTATGTGTTCGTTAAGCTCATTTTGCTAATTGTAATGAAATCCTCTCGCTTTAATATTGAGATTTAGGTAATTTTAGTGGACACTACAATGTACTCGTTGGTCTAGTGGTCACAAGTGCTACTGCTGAGCATGAAGACCCGGGTTCGATTCCCAGGTCGGGCAAAGGTTTTCCATCTGGAATTTCTCAGTAGCAGCCCGGAATCTGGATTTATACTCGATCGATGGCAATAAGCTCGCCCCCTATTATTACATGGGACTTAAACATACCTGACTAAATGTGGGTGTACCTACTTACTATAGGTACACCTCTGCCCCCCCCCAGGCCTTTGAGAAAATACAGGCGTGATGTTATGTTATGTTAATTTAATTTACGAAGTGTATAGAGTGCCGCGAGTATTCTTGTGGCACTCTAGTGTCACTGCCTCGGCCCGGCTAGGGTGCCGTGAGCGTTGCATTGTCACTGTCACTTGTTATTTAGGTTAGATTAGGTTAGAACTGTGACCACACAACGCACGAGCCGAGCGAGCGTAGCGAGCGGTGCCGCGGTAGCGGCCGGCGAAGTGCCAGGGTCCGTTTAGGCACAAGAGAATGTAATGTTTTGGGAATGTGATGTTTTACAGCGATCTAACCTCGACAATCAAACAAAATACCAAGTGACGTGACTTAGTGACACTGACAATGACAATCCAATGCTTGCGGCACTTTGGCCAGGCCGAGGCGGTGTTACTAGCGTGCCTGTAGTGGCACTCTATACACTGCCTTTAATTTATATTAGGTACTAAGTAGGTACTTATTTAAGTAGCTCACTGATATATTTATTTAATTATAAATCTTATACACAATATAAAATCTACTAACCATTATATAATATTATGTACAAATATGGAAAGGAAAAAATTAAAAGTAGCGGAAGAGCTCATTAGGCATCAAAAAATTCGTCCGCTTCGCTGTCAGTGGGAAAAGTGCCCAAAAGGCTGGCAGCGTAGCCACGTTGGATGGCAATGCTGATTCTATGGCCTAAGAATTGGCCAGTAGCTTTAATTATGTAGCTTAATGCAGAAAAATTTTTTGACGGACCAAAATAGATAGAATGAAAATTGTAACAACAGTTTACTGTTACTGTTAGCCTTTATCATCCCACTGCTGGGCAAAGGCCTCTCCCCATGACTTCCAGTGTTTGCGATCCAGTGCTAATATGGACCACTGGTCGTTTATTTTCTCAACCTCGTCCTCTTCTACAACAGTTTAAATGTTCGTTAACCTTTAAAAGCTCATTTTCTCCATGTACCTTTCATCTACCTACTTCTTATAAAATTTCTACTTATCAAAACAAAAATAACAGAACAAACATTTTACCGAAGCCAAAAATGACGTAAGATTCGTTGTCTTTCAACTTTCAACAACAAACGTTATAATAATAATAACACACAAAGAAGAAACAACGCAAATTACAAAGCTTATTAAATAAGTCAAGTCAAAGACGAAGGCTTTATGAGACGCACAAAAGTTTCGAGATGTAACCTATAGAATAGACTCGTGAGTCGAGACTTACCGAAAGGATCCGAAGTAGGTAAGTAACATCTGCGTGTGAAGTAGGCAGTGGACTTAGTTGAGAACTCTTTGATTGTGATGTTGAACAAGCGTTTGATAAACTAAACACACTTCTAAAAGATAGAAAAGGTTTTCTCCGAGTAAAATACTTGGTTTTACAGAGTTGGACGTTTTATTTTTCTATCTTATACGAGTATAGCAACTGTGAAGATTTTTTTTATCCTTCTTTTTATATTGAACTTAGATGTGGTTGTATCGAAGCTATTGAATTGCTTGTCTTCAAAACAATTTTCTTTCAGAAAAAGCCAAGAAAAATTTCCTTGGAAAAAACGTGTGGGTCAGGATGACTGGACCAAGAGAGATTTTGGAAGTTTGAGCAATACCAAGTTTTAGTACCTATTTAGTACTATTTGGTACCCGACATCAAATAATTGGTACCTCGCTAACGAGGGAAAACTATAACGAGGAAAGTGGCCAGCCATTCTGACTTCAGAATGGCTGGACCAAGTCGGTTTCACCTATTTGTGGGCGTTATATGAAGTTCATCTTTTTATCAATATTTAGTACCTAATTGCTACCTCAACATATGTTTTTCTTAGATTTTTTCGATAAGCCAAAAAAAAGTTATAGCTAGAAGAAATTTTGCATGTAATCTAGAGCACGTTGATTTCACCTAGTTGTAGGCGTTATAATTAGTTTATCTTTTCATTAAAATTTAGTACCTCGTTGGAACCTCCACAAACATTTTTCTTAGATTTTTTCGATTAGCCAAAAATAAATTACATCTACAAGAAGTTTTGCATAAGTATATTATTGGGTGACTGGTAATTAGTGATTATGAACAAATTTTACTATGGGAACAAACCAGAAATCGCGAAAAAAACAATCTGCTGTTCCTTAAATTTATTTTCGCAAAATTCGTCAAAATGTATGGAACAGCTGATTTTTTTGTTATGTTAATTATAGATCCCTATTTATTTATTTTAAACATGTTTAGTTCTGTTGTACTGGCTTAAAAAAAACCGGGCAAGTGCGAGTTGGACTCGCCCACGAAAGGTTCCGTACCATCGTACAATATTAATGAACATGTATAAAAATGTAATGTATGTATGGGGTACTTTCATTCTTTTTATTATTTTTTTCATCTCAATCATCAAACAACTTCTGCCGCTCTGGGCAGAGCGGAAGGGCGTGTCAGACTCTTACTGACTAAAACCCACCCGTGTTCTTTCCCTTGCCTGTACGTTGCCAGGGGCCACGGTTTTTCCTTAAGACTTCCCGCAACCCCGGCAGGCATCGGCCCTAGCGGACTCCTTCAATTTGCTGACATCTCTTTGATCACATGAGCAGCTGTCTCGTCGTCTTCCATTCAGGCTCTGCACAGCGGACTGTCTGTGACTTCTATGACATAGAGGTGTTTATTAAATGACCCATGTCCAGTTACAGCTGCTGTGACTGTGCGCAGCTGTTGTTTCGTTAGTCGGCCATCGATTGTAGGGAGTGCCTCCTTGGCTTGCTTACACTCACCGAGGAATCAGCGCCGACGGTAAGACAGAGCTTGTCTTTGTGTCTGGGCCACGTCTGGCTGCACTAAACAGTCATCGGTACATCGAACAGTGTCTTGAGCCTCACTTGATGCCCTATGCAAATTTTATTGGCAACGGTTTCATATTCATGCACGACAATGCTAGGGCTCACACCGCGAGCGTCGTACGAGATTATGTTACCGAAGTCGGTATCTCCATTATGGAATGGCCAGCAAGAAGCCCGGACATGAATCCGATTGAACATCTATGGGATAAATTAAAGAGACGCATTCGTGCAAGAGATCCTGCCCCAGAAACACTTAGCCAGCTGCAAAATGCAATCCAAGAGGAATGGAATGGAATGCCAGAACATTTGATCGTGACTCTCATCCGATCGATGAAGAATCGTATGGAAGCAGTAATAAGAGCTCGGGGATGGGAATACAAGTTATTAAATAATCGTTTCTAAGCTTTTTTTTTTTCATTTACCTGTGTTGTTTTATCAATTTCCTTCATACTTCATACCGGGTAAAAATTACTTGTTAAACAAAATACGACAACTATGAAAATTAAATTTTAATTTAGAACATTAACATTAGGATTTGAAAACCTCATATTATTCACTATTAAATGACATTTGACATATATTCCTAAATATACAATTTTTTTCTGATAATGCCTACAAAACATAAACTTGCAAGGTGTTTCGATTTTTCTGATGAGAAGTGTATAACCATTCAATGGATCGAACGACGCAGCTAACGAACTTGCCAGAAGGGGGTCGAGCATGGCACCAGTGGAGCCTGAACCCATCGCGCCACTCCCCTTCGGGTACCTACGCACTCTGGTAAGGAAACGAACCAGAAACCAACATCACAAACTATGGTGGGACCACGGTGAGTGTAGGCAACCCAAGGAGGCACTCCCTACAATCGATGGCCGACTAACGAAACAATAGCTGCGCACAGTCACAGCAGCTGTAACTGGACATGGGTCATTTAATAAACACCTCTATGTCATAGGAGTCACAGACAGTCCGCTGTGCAGAGCCTGAATGGAAGACGACGAGACAGCTGCTCATGTGATCAAAGAGATGTCAGCAAATTGAAGGAGTCCGCTAGGGCCGATGCCTGTCGGGGTTGCGGGAAGTCTTAAGGGAAAACCGTGGCCCCTGGCAACGAACAGGCAAGGGAAAGAACACGGGTGGGTTTTAGTCAGTAAGAGTCTGACACGCCCTTCCGCTCTGCCCAGAGCGGGAGAAGTCATTTGATGATTGAGATGAAAAAAATAATAAAAAGAATGAACCATACAAAAATCGTGTTTTTTTTATATATTTTAATACATGTTCATTAATATTGTACGATGGTACGGAACCTTTCGTGGGCGAGTCCAACTCGCACTTGCCCGGTTTTTTTTAAGCCAGTACAACAGAACTAAACATGTTTAAAATAAATAAATAGGGATCCATAATTAACATAACAAAAAAATCAGCTGTTCCATACATTTTGACGAATTTTGCGAAAATAAATTTAGGAACAGCAGATTGTTTTTTTCGCGATTTCTGGTTTGTTCCCATAGTAAAATTTGTTCATAATCACTAATTACCAGTCACCCAATAATATACTTATGCAAAACTTCTTGTAGATGTAATTTATTTTTGGCTAATCGAAAAAATCTAAGAAAAATGTTTGTGGAGGTTCCAACGAGGTACTAAATTTTAATGAAAAGATAAACTAATTATAACGCCTACAACTAGGTGAAATCAACGTGCTCTAGATTACATGCAAAATTTCTTCTAGCTATAACTTTTTTTTGGCTTATCGAAAAAATCTAAGAAAAACATATGTTGAGGTAGCAACTAGGTACTAAATATTGATAAAAAGATGAACTTCATATAAAGCCCACAAATAGGTGAAACCGACTTGGTCCAGCCATTCTGAAGTCAGAATGGCTGGCCACTTTCCTCGTAATAGTTTTCCCTCGTTAGCGAGGTACCAATTATTTGATGTCGGGTACCAAATAGTACTAAATAGGTACTAAAACTTGGTATTGCTCAAACTTCCAAAATCTCTCTTGGTCCAGTCATCCTGACCCACACGAAAAAACACGAGAATGGTCTCGTAATCCTCATCTATGAAGGTTGAAAATTAAGATAGATAGATAGATATAACGGTTGTTTGGTGCACACAAAAGAAATAGCACAACATACAAAAACACGATTAAATAATAACTAAATCCATGAATATAGATACAAAGTGCCAATAAACGAAAAATAAATAAAGAAGAATACAAGACATTGTGATGACACTATTGCATTGGCTAAAACACTTTAAAATAATGAGACATACAAAGTGCGGTGTGCGTCTCAAGTTTGCACCAAATGGGAGTCCAACTCAGCATGTGTCAGGCAAATATACCTGACGCTGATATTCTGCTGGATCCCTGAAAATTTCGTCGTTTTTCACCTCATCATTTAGGATTTGTTTTTCATTTAGGATTTTCTTTCATCACTTCAATGTGTTTTTTACAGCTTAATCTTTTAGAAGCAACTCTTTTATAACCAATTCATATAAATCCTTTATCTTCTTTGGAGACTATAACACTAAATCATTTTATTTGCATTCTATGTTTCTGATGGGCATTACTGTCGAGAAAATTATCTATTATATTTTTATTGGTATTTATGTCTACTATAACAATAAAACGTAACTGTGTTGATTTCGGAATGCTGCAGGGATCATTGTGCTCCATAACATGAAGCCTGTATTTCTCGAAGTTTTTAACCAACTTCAAAAAGGACTCAATTCGCCTGAATGTGTTTTTTTTTTTTTCATATGTTTGTTACTGGAACAACCGGATATAAATCCGGAATCCGGGCCGCTACTGAGAAATTCCAGATAGAAAAACCCAAAAACAGTTTGCAAGACCCGGAAACCGAACACAGGACCTCACGCTCAGCAGAAGCGCTTGCAAAGTCTAGACCAACGTGGCAGTCTTGGTTCTGCTCTCTCATCTCATTAATTAAGATCGCTTATTTTTAATAGAGTTTAGCGTAGGCACACCTAATTTTAATAATTAATATTTTGAAGGATATGTTTTTCTCATATCCCATCTCGCAAAAAGTTACTAGTCTCTTAAAATCTGAGAATAGAAAAGTTGATAATTTGGCGCCTCTAGGAGCAATTTCACTGCCTTATAGCCCGAGCTTGCATCAAAATTCAAATAAGGAAATTGCTTGTCTAAGTAAGCACATATAATCAAATCGGAACAGACAGCCTAATCTAACTTGTGACCTTACCTCTCCACGTTACCCCTTTTACCTATAATATGTAAGGGTGTAATCAAACTTAGACAAGGTAACTGAACTGCGGGCATTCTGTCTGAACCCCGAGAGTTAAAGGTTGCTTTCCACATGGGACCCCTATTTTAAGATACCCAATCTTTGTTTGATCTTTTGTTTTCCCTTTCTTTTGTTTATCCTGGGACTGGATAACTTGAAACTATTTGACCTAAGCTTGGATTTGTTACGAAATAACTTTACTTTTTATGAACTTGGCATTATATAGAAATCTAAAGAGATACGCTTTTATATGTGACGTAGTAGATAAGTATAGCACGTAGTAGATAAGTACTAGTATTTACACTATTTTAAGCCAAAACACTTTATGACAGTCCGCAACGCAAGCTCTTGCGGCAAAATTACGATGCTCAGAGTCGCAACGCGTAAATTTGCGGCAAAACTTTAACGTAGGTACTAGGTATATGTCGTCACAACTGAGTGGCATTCGCTTTCTGCCAAAGCGTCAATCTTATCCAATTTTTTTTTTTTTTTTTTATATGTACTTATATAATTTCGTGTACCGTGTGTGTTTCTGTGCGACCTACTATTGGACCAATAAGTTGTCTTTGAATAAATAAATAAATAAAAAATAAAATATCTATGATGATCTAATTAACGGAGTTATGAATACCATGCAAGTTCTAAGTTTTTGGTTCTACATTGTGATTTATGTACGTACCGATGTGTATGTTAACACGTTTATAGCGATAGGACTGTGTATTCATATCTTCACTATGTATATTATTTTACTTACAGATAGTGTTCCCAAATCCTCCTTCATGTAAGTACTTACTTTTTACGTATACAGGGTTCAATGTCCACCAACACAGGATACAAAAACATTCACATATACTCGATAATCTAATCTACATAGACATAACAATCCAAACAACAGAGAGTGTTCTACCTTTTTTCAAATAATAACATTGAAAGGACTCCAGGGATATAAAGGATCAGAAAGGGATCTGAATGGATCAAGTGTAGCCATATAAAACATAAAAAAACAATAGACTTCATATTTTATACTGATAACACCTTCAACGGGATTCATATTATATTTTTCATTGTGCTGATCCGAATTAAAAAAATATTTGGGTCCATAAATGAAGAGATAAATAAAAATACAATACGGAGGTTGACAATTTTTTTTTATTTTGTCCGTCAGGTAGATTATCAAAAAATATTGGACACGTACCTATTTTTTCTTTTTTACGTAATCAAAAGATAGCGGCAATACATTGAGTAGGCAATACGTTAAAATGTGGCGTGACGTCACTCCCCGGTAGATTTTTATACTGACTTGTGACGTAGCGAGCACCTACTTCCCAACTTTAATGCGTTTTATCTAAACCATTTATTATTAGAATGATGAAAAAAAATACGTGTCTAATATTTTATTATTATCTGACTGACGGACTAAATAGTTTTTTTTTTCCCTGTCATCATCCCTATTTATCGACTTTTATGAAGTTTTGAAATTAGGTTCTGGATAAAATCTGTCGTATTCCAAAGCAATAAGTAGATTACATATTCGTCGAAGTGGATTAGGTATGTTCCTATAAAATAAGAAAAGCTTTTATCCTATTACTGCAAATCTCGACTTATTTCCAGCGGCTATCGAGGTCCTTCAAAGGAACTCCAGTGTCATTGAAATACTCATTTAATAGGAGTGCAGTTTTATAAGAGACCAGTTATATTGGATTTTTAAGATGTCCGCTTGGAAGCCCCGTGTCCGGAGCACGACTTTACTCTATATAAATTCAATGGAACATGTTCATTCTACTACAAACACTCTATCTAAAATAAATGAGGTTTTAAGTTCTAATACTGCTAATGGTCAGGTTTACAACGACACATAGGGATACACTGGGATACAGGACAAACGGGGACAAATGACATCCACTAAGTGTAATACAGTACAGAAAATTAATTTATTAAACGTATTATCTTACAAAAAACATTATTTAATAAATAAATAATTATAAAAAAATTATTTGACATGTTCGAAATGGATGTAATCAATCGACAAGTACACAGATTTTAATGGAGGAATTTTTTGCTAGATACCTACAGGATGACACCCGCACTACGCGGACTGACCATAGAGGGTAGGTATATCACAATGTGTTGATAGTTAATAACAATTGTCAATTGACATAGAGTAAAGGTCTTATAGTAGGTGGGGGTGATTAACAGTTCATGCCTCAACCTCTTCCTCTTTTACCTTCTGATCTCCTGGCTTGCCCTTGGACCAGTCTGGTTTTTTCTGTGGAAACAAAATGGGTTTCATTAATAAATATACACATGTTGTAGGTTTACTTCGAAGCTGATAGCGCATCGCGGCTATATTCCCAGATACGCCCGCGATCAGCAAACTGCTTAATTTTGATGAAGCAGGTTTCATAAAAATATATACAGATGCTGTTGTAAAAATACCAAGTAAATGTGTGGTGCAATTTTTATTTATGATTCAATTGAAAATGAGTAATAAACATTGAAATGTTTCAAATAAAATTCACACCGTTCTTTCTTGGCAAAAGCCATCAATGGTGCTCTTTGATTTAGCAGACCCACCGCACCATACGCCGAATTGACGAGCGTAACATTATTGTCACTACTCAGGGAGTGGAGTATGGTCTGATGTAATAATAGGTTCACGAATTGTAGGTAATAATCGTGTAAAGCACACACTTCAAAGCTTTGAAGTAGGTAATATAACACATCTAAAAAAACTTTGCTATGAAAACCGAAGCGTTTTGTGTAGCAACCTAAAAATAACCGTTTTATAATACAAGTGTGGGTTGTGTGTGCACTGTGTAGCGCATGTTGGTATCACACAAAAGCTTTATACAATAAATCTGCTAAGGGGCAAAAATGCAGCGTAATCGTTATTTATCCTTACGAAAAACTAAATCCATCAAAAGGAGGAATAACAAGAAATCAATTTCAATAACACGCCCTGAAATAGGTGGACAGATGAGAAATACAAAAAGAATTGATGCCAATCGTCAAAGTGTCTGAATTGGCAAAGATCTTCAGGTTCAGTGAAAAATAAACTAGGTAATTGTAGCCACTCTAATAACAGTACATCTCATAGCTGTGCTGAAAATATAACATGCCGCGTGTATGAGCAACGTCTAAACTAAAACGTGTACGGTGTACGCGTTGTCGTTTACACTCTATTTACCTTGGCTGCAGCGCCACCCTGTGGAACATTGCATCATGATATTGTAACAATATTAATTTTGTTTCTATTCTACTTTGACAACCTCAACAATGATAAAGTTATAATAACTCAATGTACTGGTACCTACTCTTTTCTATATGTTCAATGAAATTAGCCTCAAACTTCTGAGATTATTAGTACTATAACAATTGCTACAATTTCCAGATTTCGAATTTCATATAGGTTTTGTATAGTTAGCTAAACAAAATGTGTGAGAGTAACTGAATGTAGGTTTCTAACCATGTCATGAGTGTAATTGTAGATAGCCAAGGTGGATAAGTATTTGAAGATCTTGTGCGCAAATTACACAACATTTTAAATTAAAAAGGCCTATTGCAGATTTATTTCAAAAAGTTAGTTACTAAAATAAAAGAAATAGAAGAAAAAGCTTTTGGTATGTAATTCAAGTTCCTATTTCAGAGGAGTGGCGAAGCTTTGCAGAGGAATACGTGAATACTGAAATAAACTCATTTTTAAAGTTAATACCTGCAGCGTAAGCCTTTGGTTGGAGAGGAGTTAAATTAAAATGTTAATAACAAGATTGCAAGTCACATCTACATAAAGTTGAAGCTGTATTTAACGCGTCATCCAAACTCTTTCTCACCTTGTTTTATCAGGTTTGGATGTTTTACGGAATTCAAAAGATATATCGTAGAAAAGAACGATTTATTTATATTAAATTAAAGGATAATTAAAAAATAAGTCATCATTTGTTCAACTGTAGAGAATGATAGTAAGAAATTGACTGTTAGTTTAAATGTATGGTCTACTTCTTTCCAATAGCCCAATCAGCTTTCTCCGCTTTCTTGGCCTGTAGAAGATGATTAGGAAAATGATGCTTGTTATTATACCACTAAGCAATTACATTAATAGTTAAGAACATACAGTAGGTGGTGGGAGTCGAACCCATGAACTGAATAAAGTAGAAGCAACTACACTACCTACTATAAACTATGAAGTTGAAGAAAAAAGAAAATTACAGACAAAAATTATTAAAGAAGAGAAGAAGAATTTAATTTGAAAGATACAAATTATCTAGAAGAAAAAGATGAAGGTAATAATAAACTACGAGTAGAAGAATGTTAGCCAGAAAGTTTAATATTATTACATTATCGTAAACAATTCTATAGAAGAACTGAAAGAATCATCGGTAATGTATCTGGTATTGTAAGGAGTCGTGTAATATTGTTTTTAGTATGTGAAACATAAACTTCTTCATTCGCTCTGCGAAGACGAATATTTAATTTGGCAAGTTTAGTAGGACAAGATTTATCTTCATCGACAGCCTTATTAGACTCAACAGCCTACTTGTTAACACCAGCATTATCTTTATAACCATCTACTATATTATCTAAGACATTAATAAATATTTCTTCTATATTAATATTAGACTATGCTTTCGAACTACCATCAATATTATCATCTAGAAATACATAATAATGAATCGTATCAAGTATCGTACCTCTTTGTCTTCTTCTTCAAGGGTGAACTCCTTCTTTTTGACGACCTTCAACTGGTTACGGAAGTTGAATTCAGCGGCCTTCTTCTGGAGCTTGGCGAATTTGTTCTCGTATTTGGACACCTTCTTTAGTGTAGGTTTGACGCTGGAGTAAAAGGTATTAGATTAATATTTTCTCATAATATAGGAATTTTACAGGCCACTTGACTAAAATAATAGGGTCATCACGTCATCAGGTACGCTAGAGTCGTCAAACAGTGGGTGCCTAAAGATGGTCTTTTTTTGCAGTTCAATCTCCAATCTATTTTTGTTAAAATTTTCAGCCAGTGGTTTTTATGAACCGAGGAAGTTAAAATTTGGCTTACAATGTACAGAGTCCTTTGTATTGTATGCGATGTGTGTTCATAGTTAATACCGCTGCACAATACAATGTGACCGTAACAAAGAGAGTCCAGTCGCAGTAACAACATAGTTCTTAACCGGGCTTTGAATAGTATCACTGAGTAATTTTATTCACAGACATATCCTTAGTCGCTCATTTACTGTCTTTAAGACTCTTTCGTGAAATGTGGATTCACTTACGACTCTTGAAGAGTCAAAGCGGCCTATCGTAGACCCGTACGCTTACGAGTGTGCTTTTATCCTGAATACTCAATCACATTTTACTCTTGAATCCGTATTGAACCTAAAATTTCAGCCTCCCGAGATTGCGCATACCTTACACAAACGCCATTTTATATTGAAACAACAATAAAACTACGATACTCCGAAAAAATTCTGATTTCTCCATTCTTTGTTATTAGTGAATGAAAGTCTTATTGTAGTCGAAGCGGAATGGGCCAGAAACTGCTTGAAAATATCTCAATTTTGCTTTTCCTTCTATAAGGGTACTTACAATTTGCCTCTGAGGTCGTTGACTTGAGAGTTCAGGTCCGAGATCTGTTAAAATAGAACTAGTCTTAGAAATCAAGGTCAAAAATAACACGTCGAGTTAATAAAATATAAGCAGATGTATAGAGAATATAAGAAAATGTTATACTGCCTACTAAACTTTAAGAAAAGCTTTTGATCTCATTCCAGGTAAACTAGAAAAGGTCTTCAATCAAATACATTAGTTGTCTTTGAAATGAAATTAAAGATATGAAAGTAGATCATTAAGAATCATTAAATGAAGTTAAATATGCAATTGTAGATATAAAATTAAATATTATAGATAGATAATAAGATAAAAATAAGGTAAATAAAATACGGATAGAAGGCAAAAATTATACCAACCACTAATGAACTAACTTTATGAAATCATTTCACAAGTTTGTTTCATTTACATCAAAAGTACTGTAATATCAAATGTGTGTGCAGACATTTTAATTAATTAAGAACTAAGTAACACACGACAAACAGAAGGTCCAAACTTGTGCAATGTTTGTTTCAATTTACAGCTGAAACCTCATGCAATGCACATTGAGAATTATGCCACATTGAAAGCTCCCAAACTAAAAAACTCAGAATAACCACAAAATCAAACCCATGACAAAGATTTAATTAAAAAGAATTCGAAATATTAATACTAGAAAAGCACAGAACAAGATATAGAGCTGAGCATAGATTAGGCAGTGTTATTTGCGAGCTGAAGTCTTGTTTTAATTTCTGTGGTCGTAGGAACATAATTATACTACTATCCCGGATCAAGGTTGTGACCTCCTATATATCTTAAACCTGTGCTCTTTACCTAAACATTAAACAATTCAACGTGGGCTATATAAGTACAGGTACATCTGACAATATTCGTGCAAGAGATCTACTTATCGTGCCTCGTGATTGGTAGCTGGCCGCCTGCAGCTCCTGTGCCTCAACAATCTAGATTTATTCACAAATGTACAAAGAGATGTGCAGGATATTATACATGTGCAACATATATAACACGAGCGCTGACAATATTGTACTGCTTCTGCTGAGAATCAACTGTGCTTCTAACGCTAGTCTAGTCAGTGATCGAAGTTGTAACATATTGAGCGCTTGTCGGAATGCGAGTTAATTTAAAATGTATGTTGCGATGGAATCAATTCTGTATACATCGGCGAACAATGTATGAGTACCACGTTGCAGAAAATGTGTATCATGGAGTGACGGTGCAAAATCGATCCAGACTTGCAAATGTGGGTATGTATGTAGATACAGATGTGGGTACTGTGTGTTTTTGGACTCGCAAGTGAGCATAGTATACACCACTCCGTGTCCCGGATAGTGATGCGAACGTTCCGAGCGGCCTTCGCTAGGCTCGGACAGGGAGGGGGCGGACATTGACCAGAGCATGGCACTTTCGATTTAAACACTCGGTGTATACAGGTATTGCAAAAGGTTTGTGGGGTATATCAGCAACCGAACACGAAAACAAGTCGCGCGGAATATTACGGCACATACGTGAAAAGTTGGAGATTTGGAACAAGAAGTTTCACTTACACTATGCACTTGCGTGTGCCAATAGAGGAACCAGTCCAGCGTTCCAATTACACCTCAACGGTATCTCTAATTGTTACCATAAAAAGAGAAAATTCAGTAAGGCCTCTAAGCTCGCCACCACACATGAAGCGTCACACTGGCGGATGCATCTATTATCGTTATGCTTGATTATGTACTTGAACACTTTTTAAAATATTATTATTAAAGTGCCATACTATTTTAGGTATGAGTTTAATAGGTATTTTAAGGGATAGTTGTTACCTAATATTATAATATAGTCGTCATGCAACAGGCAAAGCTTTAGCTGGTAAGCGGATTGGTGACGAGATGACTCGAGGTAAGGATGAGCATGAGAAGCACATCGAGAGATGACCGACACGACACATAAAACGAATATATACAAATACATATACGTAAAGACGATACATGATCAATATAGTTTGAAAAGAGACGTGACCGCGCTATTGATAACATAAATATATAACAAGTATACATAAAGATGATACAGTTACGCGGGCATGCAGCGGTGAGGCGACGGGCCTCCGCGCCAGTAGTGAGTGCAGTGTTGTTACTGTTACGCCGGTGGCGGTTACTGTAGTTAGTGTAGTTAATGGTGTAAGCTCCATGTCAGATGACGCGACCGGCGGAGATCGATTTTGCACCGCACGCCTGCCGTGGGCGGGGCGGAGTGCGCCCGCGCCGCGTTCCTCCCCAATACGACACATCACACGCGCTCTACAATACACCACTAACGAACCGACCTTCCACCGTTATTTACAACTCAACAACAAACAACCGAAAACTTACAAAGCGTTATCAATATATAAACACGAATTGTCACACGCGCACGTTTGTTACAGAATCGATGACTGTGATATTCACAATGGTTATAAAGTATTGGTCAATACCTCATAATCTCTTTTCCTGACTTCATGTTCCAAATCCCACTTCTGGCCCTCACACACATACAAGCGGTCATAATACTCCTGTATTATTCTCTTGAGCATTGCTATAGAAAAAGGAAAGACATATTATTGAGCCAGCAGAATGAGCATGGGCATCGGTGTGAGTGACCTGACGACGCGGAGCGACGTGTGCATGTGTGCGGTGAGCCGTACAACTATCATGTCATGTCGTAACAACTAAATCAGAATCAACTCATTCAGTTCAGTCATATGCATTCCCAATTCCTAATTTATGTAGTTTACCTCCATTTTCCTAATTTGAATCGCTCGTTCTAGTTCATATTTATCCCCCTCAAGGTTGTATATTCTGTGCCAGTACATTTGACAAATGGTCTGGAGTTCCGCTAAAGAAAAACAATCACATTTTAAGTTTTGAATCATTTTCGGTGCTTCGAAGTCTGTCTCACGGTTCTGTGTTGATGCTGTGTAGTGGACTCGACATGGAACCCTCTACTGGTGGAACAAAGCGTAAGCGAAGCTACATGATCAGTACTGAGGTGGGTATCAAATGGACTATTACTGAAACATAATCAATGTTGTTATTGACTCAAAACTCGATGAGAGTATCTACAGAATCTATTGCAGCTTTGGAATTTGCTACAACGGGTCGTTGTTATTTCAGCGTTTTTTAATTTACTTTGTTATCCACACGGTTAAGGTTGAAAGGTATAATTTATTTTCAGCTCCGTAAATCGACAATTATAATATTGCTGCGAAAACAAAACAATTTTTTAAACTAGTCACATTATCGGCATGAACTACTAAAACGAGAGCGTAATATATAAATTGAGCAGCTCCCAAACCAGGTCAGACCTCGAACGCTCTGCGGGCCACCTCCATCTCGTGATCGTACTTCTCCTCTTCAAGCTTGTTGATACGCTGATGGTAACCGGTTATGATGCTTGTGAGAGCCGCTACAACATCAACCAAGCATTACTCGCGCTGTACGCAATTGTACCGAAAATTGTACGCGGTGTACACCCTTACCCCGCGCCCACCGCCGCGGCGGCACCGCGCGCCATCGACCGTCAGTTAGCCAGTGTGAGTGGAAAGAAAGTATAAGGACGGAAATATAGAAGATAGTGAGTATACGCAAATAAAACCAACGATATCAAATGAAGTTTAGAAGAAGTAGAGAAACGCATTAGACAGATAGGCCTGAGATTGTCGGCCGGACACACCATTAAAGTCTTTGTTAAACCAGCTGACGAAGTAAGAACACGCCACTTGACATATCACAAGTTACGTTAATTTTTTTAATATATGAAAGTAAAGTCTTTGTAAGTTTTGTGAGTCGACACAAGAGAGCTGTTCGTTGATAGCAGCTCATCTCTCTACCTCCATATCTTTTCTTTTAACGATGTATTCCAGATCGAACTTTTCATCTTCAAGCTGTCCGATGCGTTCGTGGTATTCTTTGCAAACCCTCTTAACCGTATCTATAATTCGACATAACACATGTACAAATGTAGCTTAAGGTGGAGCCCTATGTGAAAGAAACACGAACATGGGTACCGTCATGTTGTGAAGTGTATGATGGCTTATTGTATGGGGTCTTTACATTATGTCCACTTGTTGGCTGTAATATTTCATGTAAGGGATATACAGGATCAGATTAGAAGGCGTTGAACAGATATATACCTTCGTTTGCATCTTCAACGTTCTTGGGTTTGCCGCACCTCTCTTCAATGATGCGCCTCCTCTCAGCCGCTTTGCGTTCCTGTTCCTTCTTCAGTTCCTCAGCGGCTTTCTTACGCAGCAGCAACTGTTAGAAGACCAAACCGAATCCTAAATATAACAATTCAATTTTTTCAAATATCGGTCTCTTGAGTTAATAAATTCTACTTACCCTGAGCTTCTTCTTCCTCTCAGGTGTCATGAAACCCTTCTTCGCCTTCTTGGCTTTGGAGGCCTCCTCCATGCGCTTGCGCACCTCAGCGCGCTTGCGGTCGATCTCGGCCTGTTTGGCCTTCTTCGCCTGGAGAGAGTGGACATTGGTAACGAATGTTCTTATTAGTTACCTAACTAGTGGGTTAGTGTGTGTGTGTTATATTGTATGTGAAAATGTTTTTAAGTTTATGGTGTTATAATAATGGCAACCAGTGGGTACATGTACTGAATGTGTGTGTATAAATGCTTGACTTATTGTATAAACTGTATGTAGGTATGTGAAAATGTTTCAGTGTTTAGGTTTGTGTTTATAGCTAAATTAAAATTTTATCATGTTTCAAATCTATTGATTGTGTACAGTTTGTGTGTGAGTTTCAGTGTGTGTTGTTTGTTTAATGAGTGTATAAATTGTACGTATATTGTGTAAATTTCGTTCATTAAACGATTGCTGCTCGGCGTTACTTTACCTCCTCGAGACGTTTTTTCTGTAAAAGAAAGAAATAAATCTCAGTATACGGCAATAAGCAGAACAAATTGCTTGAGTTAAAGTGTTTACGTTTGCTACAATTACCAGCACAATATAGTGTACAGTTGAGGCCAGAAACAGCTACAGATTTGCTGGCTTGGTTTAATTTCCAGTATAAAAATCACATAACTTAAACTTTTTTGAAGAAATTACTAAATATATAATATTCTTCGAAGAAGTCTTAGTCTTTGATATATCTAGTCGGTTCTTAAAATTAAAAAATATTGTGCTGGTACCTGTCAAATATTCAATTACAAAACACTGAGAGCAAAGAAATTACATCCTCCTTTCCATCTCCTTTTCTTCTTTTCAGTTGAAAAGTTTTCTTAGGAAACATTCCCCTCCTTTTGCTCGGCAGTGTATGGTAATAGAATGAAAGTTTTTTCTGTTATTTCAGTGCGATTGCAATCACAGTGTGCGGTATGAGTTGTGAGGTAGTGCGGGTTCGTAAGTTACAAAGTCATTATTTACGCCTAGGCTCATTACACATAATATTATATTGCTATCACATATATGATTACAAGCTTTCAGGGAAACTTCTCGACTTGAGAATTAATAAAGATGTTTATTGCTCCTCTCTACAATATGAATATGTTTTGAATAGATGTCATATTGTATGTACCAGATGTAACCAAGAAGTATTTCATGACACAAATAGTCTTCAAATCTATTTATTTTTTGTAGAGGAGCAACAAAAATTATATCAATAATTTTTAAATTAAAATAGTAGGCTCTCTTTTGCGTAGTATAATTATAAAGTAGGTACTTAAGCGTTGTATTTATATTTTAATTATTAAAATTATGGAAGCAGGTTATATCTGTTTAAGACGTGTTTTTTTTCTTAGCCTTAAAAGTCTTCAAAGTGTAATTAAAAAGCAAAGTGCGAAACATTATAACTAGAAAAAAAAAATAATAGTGTATTTGGTGCTGAATTGAACTCTGTGCGTTAATGAATAAGTACGTCTATAAGCTTATTGTTACTTTTATTTAAAATATTATATTTTTGCGTAATTAGTTACATAAAGTCGACATAGATATTACTATTCAACTCCATCGACTTACAACATTTCATGTAAAAATAAAGATATAGCTGTAACAAATACTGTAAAAAACAAAGAGAAATAAAATTCTTCGTCAAACACAAATAGTTCTATGATTTATATCATGTTTGGATTTTTTTATGATATATTTTTTTTAATTTTTATGCTATTACTCAAAATTTTACCAATGGTTTTTTTGATCTCAAAATTTTAAGAGCCAATGAATTTCATTCGATTGTGTAAATTCTGAAACGTATATCATGATCGTCATCACTGATTGTAACAATGAAATGTTTTTTTTGTGTGTGTAGTGCCTGTGTGTCATTATGCATTGGTTATAAAAGCAAATAATTACCTTAGTCTCGAGGAGACATAGCATTCGGTACTAAATGGTGAATCCGCAGCGACGCCAATGTTTCGGCACAGAAGAACAGCCCCAGGACACACGGAAAGTAACAATGAAACAGAAGAAAGATACACGAAATATGTTAGATGTATAATCCTAGATAAAAACTGTAACCTATCCTATACTTTTATAAGAATAATGTTTTTGAAAAACTATAAGTAATTTGTAGGATAAGCATAAATTTTTTAACTAATTTAAAAGTTATTGTAATCTCATATTCGGAATTCGAGTACGTCATCAAGAGTTTATTGAAGTCGATTACAAAGATATCGAAATAAAGGATGTCGAAGATTTCGTTCCGTTTAGCGTCCATTGACTTACCTTACGTCATCGGCGTCCGCCATTGTGTTGTTTTTGTTGGTCTAGGAGTCCTGAAAACGGAAAAATAATTTTCATTCTCTATACATATTGGATCAATACGGGAACGGTGGCGGTGCTTGGGGAAGGCATATGTCCAGCAGTAGACATCTTTCGGCTAATATGATACCTATAACTAAAAAACTAGAGTCTGAGAGTGCCCATGAACTATAAACTGATCTTAATCATTATCATAAATTCAGCTGTTAGTAAAGACTAAAGTAAAACTAAATAAATGGAAGTTCATTGTTGATTGTCGTAATAAATCAATCATCAACATTCAATATAATAATAATGATACAAAATCAAATAATAATTATTTCATAATGGCATTACTCTTTTACAAATTAGCAATCACGTATACTCTTTGTCATTTGTTCTCAGCAGATGTCAAGGTACAATTTAATGTTAATCTGTCATCGGTACAACAACATATTATTAACGATAATAAATAAAGCGTATTTGGCCAGACTCATGAGAAACAAGATCGTTATTTGAAACTATTTGGAAGAAAGCCAAAATGTCGACGTGTGAATACCGACATTTGATACTTGAAATCCGGTAACCTACCCAAGACTTTCCATAATTTACTACATATTAAAACGAGTCTTATTGCATTTTCCGAGTATCGTAGACGTTTACCTACATTCTTTGCAGTAACAAGATCGCATACACAGTTCAAGTTATCATATCATCCGAAAAAAACTTGAAAACCTAAAATTAGACCATGAAAATAGTTACGAGGAAGATCGTAAAAGAATTCGTGTAATAACGGTTGCCAACGTAATGAAAATTCCACAATTAGGTTCGGGCGTGCTCGCGGATAGTCGGCTAAGTTCGGGTGGTGCGCGGGCGACTGAAATAGGTTGGCTCTCATACAGCGCATCCTAATTTGGTGGCGCGAACGCTCAGCTTCGCTTACTCGGGTTTCGGCCGTTATGCAAAGCAGACCGTTGTTGGAAATATTGAAAAGTAAAACGATATTGTTTCAGCCAACACGGATGATGCCAGTAAATACAATTATTTTAAAAATAAATATCGCAACTCAAACTGAAACACGGTTAGGAAAACGAGTCGCGGATGGTTAAGAACTTCAACAAAGTTTAATTTCCGTTAATCTCTCTCATCAAACTTATTTTATTTTCCCTATATAATCCACGAGGCAATGTTATTATTTAATTATATGAAATAATATTACTTGATTAGATAATTTGAGTATGATATGACGAACGCAACAGATTTCCGATTAGCACGTGACACAGGAAATGGAAAATTGAACGTTTGGATAAGGCTTCATTGTAGTCTGATCCAATGTCTATGTCTAATACGTCCAGTAGACAACGATGACACTTGAGACCTTTATCAATGACGTCATACATAGGTATAGCTTAGAAAATTAGTTATTAAAATTCCGGAAGGTCACTTATGAGGAGATCATTTTGATACACGGAAAGCTCGTCAGTCCACACACTCGATCTCGAGAACGATGCATCACGGCGCAGTGTCCGATTTACCACGACATTGATATATCACTTCACTGAACGTTAAATGCACTTCAATAATCTTGCGTCGGATTACCGTTTTGTTAGTAAAAATATTTAAACTTTCACTAAAACTCACCTAAGGCAAAGAAAAAGAGGATGGCCCTATAGATGGTTCAGCCAACACGAGCCACAGCTGCTGACTGGTGCGAGGCGGGCGGCAAGGTGCGGCGGGCAGTGCGTAGGCGCAGCCGCCCCGCCCCCCGCGCCCGCGCGCCCCCGCCGCCCCAGCGCCTGCAGACTCGCCCCGCAGCGCCCGCGCTCACCATCGCACGCCTTCAGTCCAGACATTTTTAGAGCAGTGTCGTTTTGACACCAACACCGAAATAACATCAGATGTAAGCTCCAGTTAGAACTACTCGGATGCCTCGTAAATTGCTGACCGACTGATACCATGTGCGTTTTCATAAACAATTTTCAGTATCAGTTTATTGCAGTGCGAAAATTATGATTAAAATAACCCGTTTTACGATGTTTTTTCATAAACTCGATTTATTCAATAAAAAAGGAATATCAAATAGAAAGCCTACGCCTAGATACTGTTTTCCGATAAAGCCATAAAGTAAAGAATTGAAAGCCCTATTCCACGTTACACAAACCGACTTTAATTTTATTCTGCGACCCACATACGCTAGTGAAGTCTTTCGTTACAGCTTGAGTGCTTTTTGCTCTTTATTTCATTGATAAATGGAAATTCTTCATCCACGGCGAGAATTTAAATTATGCACTTTAAACAATGAGGAATTAAATGAAACTTTTTCAGATAATTTTCACATTTAAAACATTACCTAGAACTCACGTAGTTTCTACGAAAAAAAGTAGGAAGATATGTAAATTTGCAACGTCCAACTATGCTAAAGAAATGTAGGAAATGAAAATGTTTTTGTGCGAAACGCGGAAGTATCCTAATGATATTTGTTGTGAATGTGATCTAATAATAAAGAATTAATTGATTGTCAATCATCTCGATGACTGTTTGGCACCTGAAGAGTCCACGTGGCGCCAGCGTTTATGTTCAACGTGACAACCCTAGCTCTATGTAGATAGACGTAACTTTTTTTATGTCATCAAACCTTCCCGGAGTCTGTTCCACGTTGCTATAGCCAGCGAGCCAAAGAGAGCCAAGACTCCCAGGCTCAAGCGCTTCTAGGCAACCGTGGAAAATCGTCGATAGAATCATCGGTTACCATCAGGCTAATAAATAAACGATTTATTATGCGACATATCCTAGAACCTAAAATTCGAAGACAAGTGACATCTACTAACCCTCACTGGACCCGCGTGGTAGATTACAGTCCACTCCCTCTCGAAGAGAGGAAGCCTGTGTACCAGCAGTGGGACCATAGGCTGATTAATGTATGCGACAAATTAGACGACGAAGAAAAAAATACAAAATTGACAGATTTTCACCACAGGTCCGGCGCTAAAGCTATGAAAAAAACCTGTAAAGTTGTCGAATTGTCGTCTATCATATGTCGCCTGTCGGTTGTATTAAAAGAGGCCCCAGGTGGGACTGTGATCAAAGGCGAGCCGGTTTAACTACTGCAAAATGTGGCTTTTCTCAATGAACTAATAGTATTAATTAATATTATTTATAAGGTCAAACGATCCGTTTTTAACACAAAAGGAAACGTAAAATATTGACATGACATGACTGTGTATTGACGTGACGAAAGATTTTTCTTGTAAACTTACGTAGATATAGGTATTTGCTAGATAGCCCACTTAGCCTTAAAACGTGTACAATAAAAATATCCAATAGTTTCCAGCCATTGTAAGCTAACAACGCAGCAATTAAAATTGGGCTAGAGAGAATTTCACACTACGTAGGTACGATTGGAAATTGCAAAGTTAGCCTCCCTGAACAAACTCGACATTACCGTAATTATTGGAATTGCACTAGAGAACCTAAAATGGCGCTATTCTGAGAATCGATCTATAATTAAAAACTATTTTAGCAATTGCGCTAAAAAATAATATCTAGACCGTCAGTGTACCTAATTGATTCCTGCAAATTTTCTATATTATATATCACGCTGGTAACATACAAAATAAAAACCTAGGTACTAAGTAGGTCAAAATTTTATGGTCATGAAAATATTTTGTTAAATCTAGAGAGGTCATGTAGAGTGTTAGTCAACTAAGGAATTCTCATAAAACAGTTCGTTAGATCATGAGGTTAATCATATTATTTTACGATTGAATGTATTTCTATAAGCAAAGGCATTTTTACATAATATTTTCGCCAACGCATATTAATTTTGCTCATGGAATTTTTCTCGTTTTTCTCTGAACAGGAAATAGTACTCTCATCATTAAAAACTTCACCTCTTTCATAAAAAACAAACGTGATATTTGATTAAGTAGATTTAATTACAGTTGTGTGAGGATCGCAAATACCTAGTTGGTGTAACAAACAAGTTCCAACTATTTCTAATTGCCACGTCGTTACAGTACCGGTAACATTACAGCTGTTGTCACATAGTTTTCTACCTTTTACTGAAATTGTGTACCTCTAGAAACAAATAACATTACAACTTTAAATGATATGATAATTATGCTGCAGTGATATTCTGTAAAATCACCCACTGGAAGCTTGTTTGCGAGTGCTATTGTCATCGTGTATTTTTAATACTCAATGGTGAGAATGGAATAAGAGTGAATTGATGTGGACGTAAGTTCAAGTTTGGTTTACGGGATAGCCCTAGTTGATCAACTGATTTAGGTACTTTCCATGAAAGTTAATCTAATCGAAAGGAGTAAACAACCAAATTAATAAATCAACAAGTTCTCATATTACGGGATCATTAAAATTGACCTACTATTATATTTATAGCAACAACAATGCAAGGAATGAGGTTGTTAAGAACTAGGTTTCGGTTCTTAGTAGTATTTTTAAGCTTCATAACAAGAGTTGTGATTTGTGATTGCTTATGTAGGGGAGACAGGGGCCACAATTAACAAAAAAAATACTTTTAGTTCTATCTTCGAAATGATTCAACATTTAGACTTGATTTTTTAATTAAATGATGCTTTAATTATTCAGGTATCATGTTATTAACATAAATGCAACATAAAAGAAATGATGTCTTAAATAGAACACCTTTTCTCCAAAAAGTCAGTTGTTAATTCTTACCTCATCTTCGGGGCTAGAATTAACAGCTTTGAGGTAAGTATTAACAGAAGGGGCAACAATATCTTATATATCAGAAAGATATAGAGATATAGAAGAAAACAAATATATGTATGAGCATATTTTTTATATTAATGAAAGTGAAATTAATACAAAATTGTATGGAACACATTTTCTTATTAATTTATAATAAATATCAAATACAATTCAGGCAAAGGTATGATGTGATGTCGCCTTTGATACACCTAGCTTAGACCCGGTCATTGCAAGAGATAGGTATATTGAATCTAGTCAGCACGATGTATCTTTATTACAGGAAACGCCCTAAAAAATACAAAAATATTTATTGATGTATTTTATTATTTATGTAGGTATACTTACACAGTAAAATATATACAGATACTACATTTTTAATGCGTTTATACGTTTTTACTGAGCTCGTGCTAGAGCTTTTAGCAGAGGTCTTATGGTTTTGGACCAAGAAATCATTAGCATCTCTCTGCATTTCTGATGATTCAGCTACCGGTTCCTAAGATATTTGCGCTATCATCACATCTGGGGTAGGTATTAACACGTTAATACTGACCCCGCCGATTTGTTAATTATAACCCCAAAGGTACATTTTTTGTATTAAATAACATAACAAAATATTGGTAAATAATTACACCAATACAGCAATGTAGCATTATTAAGTATAAAATATGCTTCTAGGAAAACAAAAAACATAATCATTACACCGTATATTTCAAGAATAAAACAAAAAATTTAAAAGTTAAAAAAGTTCGTTACGTGCGTGAAAATGTCGTCCGGTATATAACACATTCGGATGATGCGCTGACCGCAGCTGACCAACCCCGAGGCATGCGGCGTGATCTGGTCGGCATATTGAAGCACGCGCTGTAGGTGTAGTGTTTATAGTTTTGGAGAAAATCACTTGTTAATACTTACCTCTGTTAATTGTAGCCCCGGTCTCCCCACGTCTACCAAAATAAAATAAATATAGCTCGATAATGTCAAATTACATTTCACGCAAACCTAACCTAAAGTTAGTCATCATTATAGACCCTGAGGTCTAGGCGAACAATAATGTTACTGAATTTTATATAACACGCTGGTCAAAATGTGATATGAATTTGGAACTTCAAATAATAATGCGTATGAAAACATTTTAAAACAAAAAACAAAAAATACATTATTAATCGAATTGCTTTTTATTAACACACAGAAGGTGTGCAATGTAAAATATTCTCCTCAGGGAAAAAAATGTATTCGTCTTCCTAATTGCTTCACTTAGGAGTAAACTCTGAACTCCCTCGCTGCGCTCAGAAGCACTTGAATCCATACTTACACTCGGGATTCAATATAGCGCCTGGGACATAAAACATTGCTTTATCCCCTTAATTAATAATCTACTATTTAACGTACTGTTAGTAAAAACAATGTACCTAAGACATGATATTTTTTGCACATTATTCTCTCTAATCCAATTTTTATTTTTAGTAGTGTTGTAATGTGCAGAAACAAATCGAGGTCATTAGTAAGAGAAAATGCACGCGCGTTCACTGTCCATCTACAAAATAAAATGTCTTTTTGAGTCACTAAACATACATGTACAAAAAAAAGCCTTGAGACGTCGCCACCGATGTAAACACGGACATCTATTAAAATAAAAAGTATGTACCTACAATGAACTGCCCAAATCTCCGATATTGGCTCGGACCGTGGTTGACGTAAACAACTATTGTCATCGGTGTATATAGTTCCTAATACACATAAACATGACGTCAGAGTTGAACTTATTCTGAATTATGTCCCATGAAAAACAAATTTGGCTTGGAAAAATAAATTTTCCAACGCATTCAAAAATGATATTATACGTTTAGCAAAATAATTATCACTCTCACATCAAAGAAATGGAGCCAGACTTCAACAACGATAATTAATACCAAAAAAGTTCCGAGCCCTAATTAACATTACATCATTAGAAAAACAAATAGGTAGGTATCAAAAAGGTTTTGTATCAACGTCAGATATTTTATTTCGTTTACTTTATATAACATCTATCTATTTATCTATCTATCTATATATACCTATAAACATCAATTGTCGTGCGTTAATCTCGCAAAAACTCGAAAATGGCTCGACCGATTTGAATAATTATTTTTTTTGTCCGTCTCAATACAGGGGTGGATTACGAAAAAGATTTTTAAAGAAAAGCCGAAAAATCGCAATTGAAATTTTGACAGGACCACGTCTGACAGGTCAGCTAGTAATAAATATTTATCAATTACTTATCATATTTATGTTGGATCTAGGCATAGAACTAGGTACAATTATAATATATATATGGTATTGAAAGAAAATAAATCCAAGATATAAAATCTACGAATGACCATAGCCCTCAATACAATTACAGGAATAAAATTATGTATTTATATAACTTCTTCTTTCTAGGTAGCTTATTATTTTTGTGTCTAGAAACTTTTATTATGATAACGCAGAAACTAGAGACAAGCTCCTAATTAGGTCAAGCATAACTAGCTTTATCATTTTGTATTTTCTGAAACGAGACATGTAAGAGTCCTATATACCTACATACTTACATATTTCATTGTGATATTTTATACAAAACAATCTTGTACATAATATAATGTATGTAGATGACGTTTGTTTTTTGAAAGTTTTCTTAGAAATTCTTTGCTAACATTTTAAAAAACACAAGAAAATTGTATTCCCTAATAAGTTTTTTTTTTTTAATTTTGTATGGTAAGTGATGATCAGACCGAAGCTCGAAGGAGGAAGCGAGCTTCACCCGGAATCCTGAACCACAGAGAAACTGGCTAATCTTATCTCTTACTGCCAAAACACAACAATGCTGTTAAAATTGCTGTTATGGCGACAGACTTATATAAGATGGTGGTAGCTAGCCAGGCGGACTTAGAACAAGCCCTACCACCAACCAACCCGAGCAAAAAATTTTGCTCCCACTGGGAATCGAACCCAGGACCTCTGGGTCTGAGACAGGTGGTTTAACCACTAGACCAGAGGCATTATCACCACATTATCATTTCGATGGGGTGCAGTTAAATAAATGAAGTTACTTGGACAGTTCGCCTAGACAAAGTGACATTATTACCAAGAAAACAAAAAAGGTTGCAAAATCAAAAATATAAGTATTCAAGTAACATTAAGCAACAGTGTGTTCATGATAACTTGACCATTGAACGCGATTGGTAGCACTGAATTTCGCAGTCATGTGATTTGTAGTAGGTACTGTTCTGTTAGTCACCATTTTGAACTCTATTAGTATTTAAACAGACTGCAAAATTCAAAGCTACCAATCCCGTCACGGGACAAGTACCTAATATTGAACTTACTGTACCTAAAAGTTTATGCCAATCCTGTTGAAAGCTGTTGTAGAAATGCTCTAAAAATAATTGTCACTAGCCTAGCCTATGGAATCAACCCCGCTAGGAACCATATTAGTAGTTATTCCTATAACATTGAAGGTACTGTGACGGGGTCGTTAATGACGTAACTTATTGCATTAAATCAAAATACTACATTTTACATGATGACGCGCACTGTCAGCTCTTCAAGCTGACTCCCTTGACTGTTACAGTGGACATCAGGTGGGCATAATCGAAATATAGTGTTTGTTTCATAATCTTATGCCATTATCTTATAAAAAACTCGCGGAGATTGAATGGAAACACCAAGTAGGGTATAATGTCAACAGTAATATTATTATAGATATTGTACAAAATAAATTATACATATTAGCCAAAGCGCAAATTCGCAATAATCAGTAAAATTAATATAACCAATAGCATACTCTACCTAGTACCTACATAATGTTCAAGTGCAAATCCCGACTGCAATCTATTGAAATCAGAATATCCTACGTTAGGAACATCTGGCTTCAGAACAGACGAGAGAAATTTCAATACAGCCAAATACAGAAACCACATTGTTGCCCTGAAACTAAGTTTCTAACTTTACGCGCGTTTTGATAATAATAGAATATTTACAAAGTCTGAATAGAATATTTCAAGCCAAGTCGTCAAGAATTTTGAAAGTTATGTCTAGGTCTACAGACATACCATATTTTGACATAGCTACGACAATCAATCTGCCTATGTTGGGGTCGGCTTCCAGTCTAACCGGGCATTTCACTAATACGTACTTATCTGCACCCTAATTACGTAATACACGCTTAATCGGAATTTGTATCGCTTTGAAACAGATTGCTAATCCATTGCTTCATAAGTTCGTAAAAAAAATCTGCTCAACAACGTAAATAACGCAATGAATATTGTTGAACTGTCAAAATGAAACAAATTAGTCGGAATCGTTTACGAAAATGTGTTGCGTAATTATATAGCGGGTTTATCTAATAATGAATTGCATAACCTGGAAATCGACCCAGGAGCGAACGTTTTCAGAAGCAAGTATTAAGCGAAAGTATTCCATGTTTATTTAATCGTGTTTTCCTTTTAATCCGAGGTCAACTTGGAAAAAATTCAGCGAATATTAACGTCCTTATCGAGAGAACACACCCAAATCACTGACTCGAAAGAGATAATAATGTATCATTTTACGTAAATATTACGCGAAAAACGAGTACTGACCTAAATAGGAACTCTCTAAGTCTCTATCATTGCCCATCTCTTTCATTTAATAAACAAAAGACAAGGAAAGAGTTAACCATTCAGTTCTAAAGATTTTCCTTTCATGGTACGTGTTTGAAGTTGGTTCAAGTTTCTAAATGACTTCGTTTATGTCTTGGGGCCGATGTTAACTGCCTATGTAGTAACTTTATCGGAATACTCGTAAATGAAGACATCTTAGTAAAGCTGACGCCATTTTTATACGTTTTTAAAGACGCCATAACCTTTTCTTCGAGGTATTTTTTTTAGCAAATTTTAGAAGGAGGAACAGCTGTTTTTAGCATAAAATCTATTTATTCCCCTCTTGTACGCGATACTTTAAAGTTTATTTTATGAAGATCTTTTTGACTCGAGTGCACGCAGAGGGACTTTTTGCCTATGGGACTTCACACAACCCTTTTAGTGTTCCCTCTCATCTATTACCGATTACCAGCTGAGACACGGCACTAAGCGACATCAATATCACTCTATCCACTAGAAACTAATCTTTACTTAGTGTAATCACTTCCTTTGATGATAAACAGATCGCAAAATTCGATCTACGAGAGCACAAATCCTACAATCTAGAAACACAAATAGTTATATTTAAACTTCCAAGTTGGTACGTAAAGTCCAGCCTACCTATTTCTAGTGTCCAAAGTTATACATCATTACATGCTATTGCACTTTACTCCACCAAAACGTTTTGCCTGGAATTTCTATTTCATTAAAACTCTCATCTAAAGCCGCGTACAGACTGCCTGAGCTTCGTAACCGCCAATCCGCCAATTGGCGACTTTGGTTTCACCAGCCTGTAATTGAATGCCAGAACTTTGTTAATTTGTATGTTTAGTCTAGAAACTAGTTGTGTTGTTAACTGTTTTAGGTGTTGAGTTTTGTACCTAACAACGTAAACATAAATTGGAGAAAGTTGTCTATATTGTCACCTCAGACCAAATAAAAACCAAGACATAGACATAGACAATATAGATATCAGTGACGTGAGGCCGTTTTCGTAAATATGTGAGCACTTAGTGAGGTGTAGTTTGATTGTAAATGTGTGCGCGTGAGCGTGTACGACAGTCCAAGGGTGTAGTTTTGAACATATTCACTGTATTGTTCGCAGCGCTGTGTCTTAGTTTTTTATTATTGTCACTATATTTTTCGACAATAAAGAGACATGTTGCGCCGACCCTAAAATAAATTGGGACAAGGCATAAAGAATGATGATTACGTTGATTTTTTTTGACACTACCTTTGTTTTATGAAAATACCTGTCTCTCTGACATTTTAAGTAATGTTTTATGAAAATACCTGTCTCTCTGACATTTTAAGTAATGTTTATTAAACAGTGAGATAGAGGAGAAGAGCACAGTAAAAATATTTCGATCATGATTAAACCAACTTGCTCACTATCAAAAACGCCAGTAAACAGTGCTGTAGAGAATCATCATCATCATCATCTTGGCTTCACATGCCATCGAGAAATATAGGCAGTTCAGACATGCCTCAGAATGTTTTCCTTCACCGTTTTTGAAGCAAGTGATAATTATACAATACGCAGATGAATCCGAAAAGTCAGAGATGCGTGCCTTGGGTTCGAACGGGAGACCTATGACTTGGTAGTCCGACGGTCCCACCACTAAGCTATCTCTGCCTATAATTCTATGATAATAGGTTATCACTTACTGATGAGTCTAAAACACAAACTCAACAGACTTTATTTCATGCCTTAGTTCACATTCAAATTCGTAAAGCTCCATCAAACACGAATCCCAACCTACAGTCTATATGAATTTCTTTACTACAGAACTTCAGCAGTAAAACAGCAGATAATACCTGACTCGTGTAACCTCTACATTAGTCACGGTATGAAACAATGGCGACCTACATATTTACCGCTATGAATCTTGTGCTGGATGACATTATAGCTACACAAAGATCGTTCTGAGCCACTATTTTCAGCAGGATTTTTCCTTTAAACTGTGAAATTGTTGGTTCAGTTTTAAGAAAGAATGGATTCTAATAGATTTATTTGGACTTTGCTGGCGAAAGGTTTTTCATTTTTAGAAATGATTAGTTGTCGCTTTTACGTCATTTGCAGCACATGTTTGCATGCATCGCTTAAAAGCGTGTTTCCATCAAAAGTTTGGCAGGACAGATTGGTTTTCCTGAAAATTACAAAGAGCCAATCATAAAACTGGTTAATTTCGACTAGGAACCTAATCTGTCCTCTACAGGTAATTTTCGTGTAACAAAGAGAGAGCACGGAAAAAACGTAACGGCTAGAAATAAACAAGTTATTGTTATTTACAACCAAGCGACTCGGTTCTGAGAGAGCCTGCAAAGTTTGTTGCTAGAATTGAACAAGTGAACTTGGTTAATATTACTTGCTTGTTTGGTGTTAACAAAGCTGTATTGAACGTTTTAAATAAGTCTTGGTTATTTGTAGCCGTATAATTCGTATAATTTTTAGCCAAGCCAAATTGGTACTTTGCTAGCCATTTATTTTTTCAGTGTAGGGCTTTTACTACCTTTCTAATTCAATGACATCCAATCAATCAATCAATCTACCTAGCCTTTTCCCAACAGCTATTTTATGGTCAGCTTCCGGTGTAACCGGATGCAGCTGAAAACCTGTGTTTTATATGGAGTGACTGCCTATCTGACCTCCACAACCCAGTTACTGGGTAACACGAAACTCCGCAATACTGGTTGTCAGACTTTCGGGCTTCTAAATAGGTACCCGTCACGACTGTCAAAGATCGAATTACAGCCGAGACTAACTGCTTAACGTGGTGAGGTGAGGGGTATGTAGAGGATGGTCACCCATCCACGGAGTGTTGCTTAACCTTGAAGATCGACCCGGGTGGCTGTATTTAGCCACGAGCCCCTAAGATAAGTTTATAATTATTATTATAATCATATATTATTATTATAATTTAATCATTTAAAGACATCCTTAAAACTAAATTCTTTTTGATTTTTCTCTGTTAAGAAAAGTTGTAAAAATAAAGTCAATCTCGACTTTTTGTTAATTCCTTTTTATTTTGTGAAAGGACGTCCTCTGTCGATATTGACGTCACCACAAACCCGGCACGTCCGATGATAAAACAGCATCGCTTACGTATTGTAGTCGGATACTATTTCTGTCATGCCTGATTAACTGCACGGCTATTTCTAGACGTGTTAGCTTTGTTCACACGGTGCCATTATGTTTTTGAGGCACATAATTATGAGGGGCTCGTGGCTAATTCATAACAGCCGTACGGGTTGATCGCGCTTACCGAGCTCGGTCCGTGGATTTACATATCGAGACCCCTCGTTACGGGTAGTCAGAAGCCCGAAAGTCTGACAACCAATCTTACCAAGCGGTATCGTGTTACCCAGTAACTGGGTTCTGGAGGGCCGATAGGCAGTCGCTCCATGCAAAATACTGGTATTCAGCTGCATCTGGTTTAACTGGAAGTCGACCCCAACATAGTTAAAGAAAAGAAGGAAAGAAAGAAAAATTGGGAAAGGCTACGCAGATGATAATGAATTATGGTGGTAAAGTTATATTTTGTTTATTTCCCATCAATACCAATCGAGTTATCGAGGCAATTAAGAGAGATACCATAGGAAATAGCACTGGCTATAATAAATTCTATTAGTGTCTTTTTTCTAGTAGTAATTCCACTCATACTGCCACGTTGTAGAACAGCACGATTTACAC
The DNA here is from genome assembly GCA_948150665.1 of Conistra vaccinii. Taxonomy (NCBI): domain Eukaryota; kingdom Metazoa; phylum Arthropoda; class Insecta; order Lepidoptera; family Noctuidae; genus Conistra; species Conistra vaccinii. Next base: position 6,662,718 of record OX411324.1, read on the forward strand.
CGACCGGCCCAATGAAAATTAGTGCTAAATCAAGATTCTCACTTTATAGTAACTAAACTCAAACTTTAATTCAAATAAAACAATTACAGGCACTTTTGAATTGTCAAGGGGTCGGTCAGTCAGAAAGATGAAGCTAGGTGCCCATTCTATAAGATAATATGGCATGCATTTCCGAGTTTTTCAGGAAAGTTGTATTGTTTATCATTTTTTTTAAGGGTCCAACAATAAAACACAGAACAAACGATCGCCTCCACTTTAGCGTTCTGGCTTTGATTTGCGTTAACAATAATTATACAAACACACATAGCTATAGACACACTGCAGCATCAATTTGTAGCTCTATTCCACGAACTGTTTGTATACGTAATCGCATCCGAATCCGGGCTTTGTGCAATAAATAACGGTCACTAAATAAATACCATTGAGGAGCTGTATCCGTTCATCTCACACGTAAATTCGTATACAATTCAAGACCTATGTGTAACCTTAGATAATTATTATATTAGGCAAGAAAAACATACATTTTAATACGTAAAAAAATGGCAACCCAATAATTTTGTTTTCATCTTTATAAGCCAGTGCCTATCCTAACAGGGGGCCAAAATAAATTACTATGACCAAAGCAGGTTTTAGTGAGGTCTCCATGATAGACCAGTTACATTCAGTACGCTGATTATTTCATCAAATTGTCTCACTCCGCAAAGTTATTCGTTCCTAAGCCAGAAAATGGCAGAATTCCTGAGAAAATCTTCTAATTATTCAAAGTGGACTTGCAAACGAGAGAACTTAAAAAAGTGCCTTTGCCGTAGCTCTGGTTTTTCCTTTTTGCAAGTTTTTCCAGCCATAGCTAAAGTTTAAGATCGTTTTGCTTAAAAAAAAACAGTGACAATTGTTTTTCTATGCTACATTTTACACTCGATTCGAAAGAAGAAATTCTTTGAATTCTATTGTGATTATTCTATTACCACCTCAGTCTTGGAAATAAAATTGCACAGAAGTTTTGCCGCTCCATAGGTACCTTATTATTAAGATTTTTAACAATTCTCGGGACCCTGGGGTCCCGGACCTTTGGAAGGCGTACGAGGGGCCGAAGCCAACTCGCAGAGGCCCGTTAGACGTTTTTAATGAAATGTGGCACCAACCGGCGATTATCCCTGTATGCACTATGCTAGTGCAACCAAGGACAACCCCCGGTTGCTGTAGGACTATTGCAGGATATGGAAAGAAATATTTTGTACTATGGGTTTGGGTGGCTAAAGTTGACTGGTGACCTGAATCTATGGAAGGACTATGGCCCCTGCCTGATCGATGTTTTATATGTACACGGATAAAATGGCAGGGGGTGACTTGCACACTCAATAATGGGCCCCCGAAAACGGTCGATAGCACAAAGTGTCGTAGCGACAAGGGGGCAACATGTCCTGAGGTGCTTATGAGGAGTGGAGCGGTATTCCACGGCTATCAGGACAATCCCGGAAGTACGGTCAAGATCCCTACCAGCATCTTACTGGAATACTTCCTTCCTCCGAGCACATTTGCTCTTGCGAATCTCCACTCAAGCCGGCCAATTAAGGCAAGAATGAGGTGGGAGCTCTGTTCCTCGTCAGTGTTCACTCCAGCCGGCCAATAAAGGCAAGCCAGAGATGAGGAACAAGATTTCTCCCGGGAGATAGGGTCCGTGGGGTCGCTACTGCCCAACAGCTCGCCACATGCTGCCCTGCGGTTTTCTGTATCTCTCTTGGTCTGGCTCCTCATTCTAGACCTGTTCCGGCAAAGTAAACTCTACCGGCACAGACCTAGAGTTTGGAGCGCGCAAGCCCCACCACGACGGCAACGTAGAGATACGGCGGTGGGGTTAAGATAATTATTAAGATTATAATTATACCTACTCAAGTAAGCTCTAATGATAAAAAGCACTTCGCTTTAGGACAAGATGAAAGAAAAAGAAACAGTAATTCACAGTATTTTATGTTCTTCCTTGTTTTATGCCGCACAAAATCTTATTTTATTTCATACAGTTTTTATTAGGTTGGTTCATCACTAATTTGTAGTAAGAATAGATAGATAAATAATTTCCCAAATAGTAAATTGTTTGCTTAATTTTGTTAATTATTCATTACTACAATGGCCAGACATTGACAGAATTTTAGAAGGAATAAACCATCTGAGTGCATTTAGCACACTGTAATCCTTATCAATCAGTCTGTGTTTGATATCGTTCAACAAATAGATCCCTCTTGAGACATTAATCCGTGACCCCGTCGTTTAATTAAACTAGATTTAACAAGGATGTAATAGTCTATCCCCTAAACCACGTGGTTACTGGTTATACAGACTAAGCATAGGCTACCTCTCTTGCAAGTGTTCAAAGGCGTCTCAGATATTTTTTCAGAGTATTTATCTATTAGTGACATATAACACTATTATTTCTCGTGACGTCAGCAGATTGCCACTGACCGACTATTTGCTTACCAGTGTCCATCTAGTGGTAATTTCTCCACGTCCGTTGACGATACGTTTAACAGAATTGTACAATATTAGGTCGAAGAACCATTGAAGAATGTAAAAGCTTTTGATCAAAATCTAAAAATGACTCACAAAATATTCATATCATTCTAAACACAAGTACTAAATAATTAACATTATTCCAACACAGAAATTGAAAATGTTTAGTATTTAAAAATGTATGTGAGTTCGTTCATTCGCACTGCGGCGTGAAAATAGTCACTGGTTAAAAATAGACCAGAGGACTGTGTGAACACGAGAACTTTTTCTGTGTACGAAATACTACTAGTTTTACTTGTGTTTTAGAGTTTAGCACAAAAATAAGTCCCACTGATGCCTGAGGTTTCCAGGTAAATGTTGTACCTTTCTATTGTCCTCTACTTGATTTTAAACATTGCGGTTGTGCTCTCAGCAGGGGTCCAGGGTTGGGCAATATTTGAATTACTTGTAATTAAAATACGTAATTGAAATACAAATACGTAATTGGTATTTGTAATTAAATTACTTCTTATAAATGTAATTTGTAATTGGTATTTCAAATACCTGACGCTGAGGTATTTTGTAGTTAGTATTTCAAATACTTATGGCTCCAAAATACATTTGTACATAAATACATTTAGCGACCTTATGAATGGGTGCGATCTGCAGAAAATAGCGCTCGATAGCTTTTGTAAGCAAAATGGCGAGTATGGCGACCGCTAAATATGTCAATCTTTAAAGTTGGCAACACTGCACTTAAACTGTACTGTACTGTAGTCTGTACTGCAGGTACATGCGTCAAATTGTCAATTACTCAACTTGTCAATTGTAATTTTCATTCGGCGATGGAGTGAATCATGTCAATGCTGTGACATATGATGGTAATAATATTCCCTTTGCCTTAGGCTGGGCTGCAATAATTCTATTCTATTTATATACCTAACCTAACACCAGACTGTATTTTGTAATTTGTATTTTGTATTTTAAATAAAAATAGTCAAAATACTGTATTTTGTATTTTATATTTCAAATACACGACTTAAAAATATTTTGTAATTCGTATTTTAAATAAGTGCAAGATAGTATTTTGTAATTTGTATTTTAATTAAAGCAAAGCATGTATTTTGCCCAGCACTGCAGGGGTCTATAAATAATACCAGCCTACTATTGTCCGACTTTTGTTCGTTTTGGGCAGTGATAGCCTAGTGGTATGACCGTCAGGCTGCCAAGACATAGGTCTCTAATTCGAACCCGAGGCACGGGTACTTCTGAATTTTCGGATTCAAGTGATTATCACTTGCTTCAAAAAGGGTGAAGGAAAACATCGTGAGGAAACATCGCATGCCTGAGAGATATTTCTCGACGGCATGTGAAGCCAACTCAGAGGCCCATGGGCGACTTTAAAACTCTGACACCAAGTTTAAAACTCTGACACCAGGTTAGTCACTAACTACACGAAAAGAAGAAGAAGAATTGTCTCACTGCTGAGCAAATACCTCTCCTCATACAGAAAAGGCAAGAGCATTGATCATCACACTTACTAAAGGTGGGTTGGCGATTTTACATTTATATTAGAGGTCTATAAGTCATCCACAAATCCAGACTCAGGACATTGCCTATTAAAGAATTCTCGCAAATGTGGAGCAACTTTTGTAATCTTAACTATAATTATTATAAAGCTAAAAGATTTGATTTTTTGTATGTTTGTTTGTAATGAATAAACTCAAAAACGACTGGACCGATTTTTTAAATTCTTTCACCAGTCGAATGCTATATTATTACTGAGTAACATAGGCTATAATTTATAAAGATATCACGGGCGAAGCCGCTCGCGGCAGCTAGTCTTTAAATAAACAGTTTATTCAATATACTCCAATCAGTTCCCATGTTAACGGAAAACAGTGTATTGTTTCTAGCTCCAAGCTTGTCTAGAACAGTGCAAACGACACAATTTCAATGTTGCAGTGAACAGTGACTGCGCTGATAAAGCTGCAAGCTGGAGCCCATTCTTCAAAGGACAAAGCGGACGGCAGGAGATTCATTGTCAAGTTCCATTAAAGATTGAATCTAAATTAAAACGGACCGGTTTTCTTTGGGAAATAGTTTAAAGCTGGTAGCCATTGTAGTGAACGTCTGCTTGTCTGGATGGATACTAATGAAATTACTTCTGCCGAGATTTGTGAATGAATTCAAATTCAAAATATTTTATTTCACATAATATAAACCACAAGGGCACTTATGAAACGTCAGAACCAAGGCGCACGGTTCCAATTGGTCGTTTCCTATGGAGAAGAGCCGGCAAGAAACTCAACGGTTAATCTTTTAAAAATAAAATGGTTTTTAAAATGTTATCAAATTACAGTGTGATGGTGGATAGTGTAGGCCTATTAACAAATACCAGATACTTAACAAAAAGTACACACAAATGCACTATCGAATTCTAGCAATGAGTTATTTAATTTAGCAAATTTACCCGTTGGAACTGCTAGGTTTACCTGCGGTTCCCGTATCCTACTCCTAGCCAGACATTTTTTTTTTTTATTTGCCCCACGTTAGGAATTTCTTCTGTATTATGGGTGCGTTTACAAATATTTCAACTTACATACACAAACAGCCAGACCTGGAACAACAACTTGTAGGTCAACAAATATTTGTTCCGTGCAGGAATCGAACCCGCGACACAGCGCAGCAGTCAATCGCTTAACCACTGCGCCAACCGTGTCGTTACATTGCTGACAACAAAAACTTACTAACAGTTTAAACTTTCACAACATCGAATAGGTTTTGAGAAATAGGGTGACTGAGAGAGGAAGGTATTCTGAGTTCTAAAACTGTCAGACATCTCAAGTGTCTGTAATATACGTTTACATCCCACCTGACAAGTGAAACTTCAACCGTAAGTAGTCCTCAGGGCACACACACGCACACAATGTAAACAATGTAGGTCTCACCCAAATCTTCGGAGATGGGTATACATTTTAGTTTTCTTTATAGACTTGTTTAATTTCCTTGAAGTTCAATATACAACGTCCCCTGTGGAGGCTATTTAAATGCACCGCCTAAATTATTACTGTCATATACTATGTAGGTTAGTTCTGACAGATATATATATCTAATATTTATTATAATTAATTATACTATATATTTATGAAATATTGTACGTATTATAAGTTTTGGCATACACACACGCGCACACACATACGCACACACACACATACGCACAAACACATACACACACTCAAACAAACATGCACTCAGACACAAATCATCAACCGCTCGCAATTGTACCACGTTGACAATCGTTACTATGTATTACAATGGGGGACCTGGAGTTCTAAAATACAGGCCTAGGCTTAGTTTAGACTTCAGATCTCCCACAAATTACAACATTTTGTCTAAATATCTGTCAACTTCATATGTAACTAGAATAAGAATGTAATTTGTGGAGATAAATAAACATGATTTTTATTTTTCTTATTTTTTATAGATATGTCTTGTCATTAGAATAATAGGATAACTGTGCTTAATAAAGATTAGTCTTGGTCAACCCGTCTTTTCATTTACAACATGGTGGCAGCGGTGCTGAGTAATTAATTAAAATTATCACCCAATAATCCCGGTTTAAGCTCAGAAAGTCAGTAAGACCCAATTTCACCAAACACAAAAATTAGCTAACAGGTCATTAAACTCGGGTTACTGCTTTGATTGGCTCACTGACATGACAACAGCCAATCACAGCAGTTGACATGTGTGTTAACAGTCTGTTATATCTAACAGAGTATGGTGAAATTGAGTCTTAAAGAGATAGTGAATTTCGTAAATAACTGAAAACAATTGAACACGCACGGCCTCCGGCGGAATTGTGTCTGGAAGGTGCTTGTCGGGCCGAAGCGTGGCAAAAATGGCTGACGCAATTCAACACTGAAAAAATAAATGGCTAGCAAAGTACCAATTTGGCTTGGCTAAAAATTATACGAATTATACGGCTACAAATAACCAAGAATTATTTAAAACGTTCAATACAGCTTTGTTAACACCAAACAAGCAAGTAATATTAACCAAGTTCACTTGTTCAATTCTAGCAACAAACTTTGCAGGCTCTCTCAGAACCGAGTCGCTTGGTTGTAAATAACAATAACTTGTTTATTTCTAGCCGTTACGTTTTTTCCGTGAACGTGTTTCTAAAAGCGTCTGGTTTCCACAAAGAAACAACTGATGTCAAAGCAAGTTTATTGGTAAATTCTACTTCATAACTACTGTCTCGTTGGCCTAGTGGTCACAAGCGCTACTGCTGAGCATGAGGTCCTGGGTTCGATTCCCGGGTCGGGCAAAGTGTTATTTTTCTATTTGGAATTTCTCAGTAGCAGCCCGGAGTCTGGATTTGTGGCTGGCTGATGGCAATAGGCTCGCCCCCTATTACATGGGACTTAAACATAACTGGCGAAATGTGGGTGTACCTGCTACAGGTACACCTCTGCCCAATCCTTCGAGGAAACAAAGCGTGATGTTATGTTATGTACATAAAATTCCTATCCGTAATACAGAATAAATGTAATTACTGTCTACATTATTGCTCATGAATGCTTCAGAATAAGGTAAGTAGGTTTTATATTAAAAAGACTCGCACCGTTCAAGAATCTTAAACGTACATACATTACAGCGTTTCATTATTAATTCTGAACTCGTTTCCGAACACACTTTTATATTCGATAGCAACATCTCTTTGATACGTTACTCTTATTCAAACGTTCGGAGATAAATCTCGCAAATGAACTTCTTTTTGTAAAGGTTAGGTAAAAAATTGTAAAACATAAAAGGTTATTTCTTTTCATATTTCCTTTGGTTGAATGGTTTGACTCTTTAAAAATTTTGGCTTATATTGATTTTTGTTAAGTATATTTCCAAATCTCAAAAAAAGTTATGAATTTTCATGTAATACAAAAGCTTATGTGACTTTGAATTTTAAATTGTAACCGCAGTTGCCGACCGCAGGAGGTGTCGTCGCGATACGACTGGTTTCCATGTTTTTCTATGAAACCGACGACGTGTCCGACGAAGGCATTTCATAGAAACCGCGGCGACACGTCGCTTGCTGCTGCCGCCTGCAGTCGGCTACGGAATTGTACTTTATCAATGGTTATAAAAACTTTATAACTAATACCTACCCAGCATTCAAATTATTATACGTATTGACCTTTAGATTAAATTCGCATACAAATGAGTTTTTATCCATTTCCACAAAAAAAAATTACCACTTAAAATTCAGCCAGCATTTTCGCTAAAATATTTACGTTGCGTACAAAAGCAAAAAAAAAAAAACAAATACCTACTGGAGGAATCAAAAAGTTCCAAACACAAAGGTTGTGAGAAAGATAATAAAGGACGAAAACAGCACATTTCCCGAGGGCAGGACCTCGATGTAATAGATATACCATGATCAAATGGAAACATCGACAATGATTGGATAAACAAAAAACGAGAAGTCACAATCCTACCAAGTGTCAGGCTATCATTGTAGGGAGCACCCACAGTATGAGGAAAATGAATGGCTTTACTGTGCCACCTGTACTGTTTGACAACTCTGTCATCCCGTTTAGCTCCGATGTCAAGGATCTTGGTCTGCATGTTGACACATGTCTTGACTGGCGAAAGCAAGTCACGACTGTGAGTAAAAAAGTCACCGGAACGCTGCGGTCGCTCTATCGGTTGAAGAACCTCCTGCCATCACACATAAAGGCAATGCTTGTACAATCCCTAATCTTTCCCATAATAGACTATGGTGATGTGTGTTACTATGACCTGAATGCAGATCTCCTCAATAAACTTGACCGCCTTCTAAATAACTGCATTCGATTCGTTTTCAATCTTCGTAAGTATGATCATGTGTCTGCGCATCGAGTGCTTTTAAAATGGTTACCCATACGTCAGCGCAGAGAGTTGAGGGCTCTGTCTATGTTGTTTTCAATACTTGACAAACCCACTTCTCCTTCTTACCTGACTTCCCATGTTCAATACCTATGCTCTGCCCATAGTAAAAATCTACGGTCTACCAACAATCGTCTTCTACGATGTCCTTCTCACCGCTCCGGTTTTATTCACTCTTCGTTCTTTGTCCAGGCGGTATTTCTTTGGAATACGCTCCCTCTGAACATTAGGATGGCAACCAGTCGGTTATCATTCAAAGTGAAGGCACGTGAACATATTCGTAAAAAGTTGGCAGAATCTTTGCAGCGCTGATTTGCTGGATTTGTTTTCTCCTCTACCTATCGTTATTTCTCCTGACAAAGTTTATTCGGTTTATATGTATGTATGTATGTATGTATCTATGTATTAGTATGTATTGATTTTCAATTTATCTATCCCTTATATTGCACCTGCCATGTTTTGTCTCTGCATCACCCTAAGGTTGACTGGTAGAAAATGCCCCAGGCATTAAGTCCGCCTTTGTACAGTATTTTTTTACTTGTGCATAAAGTTTTAATAAATAAATAAATAAATAAGTCACCGGAATAAATGAAAACTCTGATATTGGATACAGTCGTCAACAAAGTCAATATATAGTCAAATAGTATTAAATACACCTCATCAACAGAAAACTAATTTGACGTTGCACTGTTTTCTTAGACCATTTTAATTTGAAATGGAGTTAGAACTACACATCCCTTTCCTACCCTATCATACGTAGAGAATCTCTACGTCTCAACTCTACAAAGACATAAACCTCTACATACTAGAGATTCGAATCTTTGCTAGACTATTCTCAGAGTTCTATTGCTCTATCCCGGACGAGTAATTAGTAGTAATTACTAAAAGGATAAGGATGAATCATATAGGTTCGATTCATAAGTTATATCTCAACTTTCTTAATGCAGCTTTTATATCATGAAGATTATTTTACGATTTTGTTTTCCATCAAAAGTAACACGAGTAACGATATATATTTCCAAGAGAAAATATTTCCTATGCATATAAAACGATGCCATCCAAAATCTTAAACCAACACGCTCCTAATCTGATTCGCAATATCCCGTATTCGTGATATATCGAAATATTGGGAAAGGATTTTTGAAAATATTTGATAAAGTGAAGTTAAAGGCAACTGGGTTTGTCACATAGTAGAATAATACAGAATTGTTCACACTGTCTGCTCGACACTTCTTTTTCAATATCCTCAATGTCTCATAATTTTCTTTTAGGAATAGCGAGTGTTTTAAAAATACAAAATAATAACAAAAGTTGACAGATAGACTTTTGTTTTCGCCTGTACCGGCTAACGATACACGAATGAACTTATGTATGTACAAATAGGACACAAAGTAAATATACATACAAACATAGTAAACACATAAGTAAATATTATACTCCAATAATATTTTAGGTTCACAGCATCAATATTTAGTTTGGAATGGCTTTTATAACAAAAAAGATATACATAAAATATATCAAAGTCAAAGTCAAATCTATATATATAACTCAGGAACGGCTGGACCGATTTTATGCTCTTTGATTTGTTGGATTTGTCTCCGCGCCGAATAGCAGAATAACTATTAAAACATCGGAAAAATTCACGAAAAACAAATTACAAAAATAAAGAAAATTCGTTTTCTCATACATTTTGTCTGGAACGACTTTTTCATGATTTCTCGGTAGATAGGTAGGTATGTAGGTAGGTAGGTAGGTATGTAGGTATGTAGGGAGGTAGGTAGGTAGGTAGGGGAGGAAGGTAGGATGAAGGGATGTTATACTGGGCTTTTACAGCTTGTTAGCCAATTACTAAACTACATACTTAGAAGAAGGAAACGCACCTAAAAACCCTAATACATATAACCAATGTTTTCACCTCAACATTAGCTATAAATCTTTGGCTTGTACCAACTTCAGAAACGAAGAAGAATGATGGTACTAGGTAATACCCCACGAAATAGATACCTAGTATGTACACTTACTATTATAACACATGGGTATTAGGTCGCGCTTTCAACCCGGAAAATGTAACACTACATTAGGTCCAACGTGGGTATCGAAACTTAACATCTGCCTAGTCTTTTCAGCTTCCAGTCTATACTGAATGCAACTGTGGGTATACCTGTATTTCACAAGGAGCGACTGCCTATCTGCCCTCCATAACCCAGTTACTGGGTATTTTGTAACAATATTTTGATTTAAAAGAGTGTCCGTGAAGTTTCTTGCCCGTTCTTCTCCATAGGCACCGCACCTACTACGCTTTGGAATGGGCAACTAGCTTCATATTTCTGACAATTCAAAATTGCTTGTAATTGGTTTATTTGAAAAAAAATGGTTTTTGAGTTTGGGCATTGAAACTACGGCTACAAATGTGTTTTAAAAACAAATAAAGTTGTTCACACAGACCAATAAAACGAATCAAAAAATATTTCCCTTCTTTCTGTGGCAGTCGAGTATTAAATAAACACTTATAACAACAGAACGCACTCCTGTGACGTAATGACGATCCCCCATGGGGGAAGAGAAAGGATAATATAAACATGGATTTGGAAGATTGATGGTGGTATTATTCGAGGGAGATGAACCGACAATCACATATGGAGAACTCTTACGTTTGCCTAATCAAGCGGCATTTTGTTTATGTTTTGTATTCCGAAACGTTCAAATGCATTACTTTATCTCCTTCAAAATTAAAACCTACAAATTATAAAAAAGGTGATCTTGCATTATTTTTTTTATAATATTTTTATTTTGCCTCGGTTCCTTTATTCAGTATCTACCCTGAAGCTATGGCACGCAATTACTTTAACACCCTGTATACGAGTTTATGCGAATGGGACATTGTGCGAATGGGACTTTATGCGAATGGGACTTTGTGCGAATGGGACTTTGTGCGAATGGGACGTTGTGCGAATGGGACATTGTGCGAATGGGACCTTTTGAGAATGGGACTTTTTGAGAATGGGACGTTTTGCGAATAGGACGTTTCGCGAATGGGACGTTCTGCGTCGACGGGACTTTTTGCGAATGGGACATTCTGCGTCAAGACCGTCAAGAACAGTGGGTAGGTACGCAAGCAGGGGTCGTATCTCAGGTCGTATTCTAAAACGATTCACGTCTGTATTCAAAACTGACAGATTTTATAAACATTACTCAAATCTGGGTTTATGGTTGATAGAGTCTAGAATATGGGCCGAAGTTTAAAGTTGGTAAAAATGTCATGAAACTCACGACGTGTAAGATCTGAATAGATAGATCTTGACTGAAAGAAAATCGGGTTCGATATCTCAACAAAACCAATATTTCACTAGAAATAGGTAGACGTCTCGTCAGGGTGATATCATGATAATATTAAAATGATCTATGCTTGATTTGGGCTACAACTATCGCTGATAACAAGTTCTTCTCCTCACATCTACTTCGTTCTAGCTATAACTTAACAGGGTCTCTAATGATTCTCGAGTTTTTAACTCTTCAAATGAATTTATATTCAACTGGAGTTAATTTGTACCTACATATGTAAGTATTGCAAAAGAGAGAGAAATATGGAAAGGGGGAAGAGAAGGCTTTTGCCCTGCAGTGGGACACAACTCACAGTTTCACAAGCCGTCGAGAAATATTTCTGAGGCATGCCGGTTTCCTCACGACAATAATAATACTATGTGGCTCATAATAATAGTATGTATATACTGACTAGTGATCTAACATGATACGAAAACCACCAAAGCCACTTTACTTTGAAACCAAACTCCAACCAACATAAATCTGCTTGCATTGAATAACAGCAGAACTTCCTTGTAAAGAACAACATAACAAAAATTTAATTTAGTTCCCCACAGCCGCGGTTTGCAGCTTACTCTGTGGAATGCTTGTACACACGGCACATCTTTACTTATTCACTGCTTTGTGACTCACTGTGCTCAGCAGAATGCCGGCGAATAAAGATGCAACTCGACTTGTACGGTCTTACACAATATTTCCGTAATACTTGAGACTTTAGTCGTGTCCTTTAGGATACTTATGTATTTTTCTGAATTGGCTTGGCTTGGTTTTTGAAAAGAAAGGACCACTGTTTGGTACATTCACATTAAATTAGAACCACATGAATTCTAATTTTAATTACCACACGAAAAAAACAGGCTATTTTGATAGCTTTTGCGTGCCTGTAAAACTATAAAAACCATCATTATCATCTTCGTGTCTATGTCCTGGGGTCGGCGCAACGAATTTTTTTCCATTCTCCTCTATCAGCCATCACTCTATCGAGATACAAATTATATCCCACGATTGGATGTCACACTGTCAGATATAATCTTTTAACCAGTTTGCGTTCGTCATTTGCGTAGCGGTGCGGAACAGTGTGCGGAGGGGCAAAATATAATCTTGAAAATATCGCTCACCAAAAACATTTATATAATACATTTCAGTGTAAACGGTTCCATTTAAAAGTACGATGAGCGTTAATTTATATCTCGAGATGTAATATATATTACATTATATCTCAAAGTGAAAAGCGAGCTCCTTTTTCTTTCATATCATCCCTAAAAATATACAAAAAAAAAACAAAAGCTCAGGGTTCAATTTTAATAAAGTATAAAATTGATCAGTAATCAGATTCTATTAGTCTCTTTGGTGCTCCGATTCACACCCACAACTAATTAGTTACAACCACAGAACAGATAAAAGTTACAACAATGCGAAGTCGGTAAAACGCGAAGATAATTTAAACGAAGACAAGTCGAGTCGTATCATATTACGTACAAACCGAAATTCGGCTCAGTTAACAGAATTTATTAAATTAATTAATTTTATCGAAAGTCACACTTCTCTTAATAATTCTGAAAGCTTGTTAACTTTCACTCATTATTAATTCCAAATTAATGTGGAATAACTGTCTACCACAGAGTTACCTATTCATGATTTAACGTTTAGCCAATTCAATTTCTGTTTTTTTTTTTTTACGAACAACAGGGCAATTGAGGACCACTACAATCAAACGACGAAGCGTTGTAGCTTTTTAAGACCAACACCATAAACATTTACGTTATTACATACCTTTTACTATAGTCTCAATCTCTTTATACTAACAGGTTCAGGCTTTTTTTATGGTTTCCAACTTGGCAAGTTGTCATTGTATTAAGGCCGACCAAAAAAACCCGAAAAAAACACGTTTCTTCTATGGGGCCTTTAATTATTAACTTTTTTATTATTATTATTATTTGTTTTTATAGTGACAATAGAATTATATAATCACTGAAAATTTTAACTGTCTAGCTATTACGGTTCATGAGATACAGCCCGCTGACAGACAAACGGACAGCGGAGGCTTAATAATAGGGGTTCCGTTTGGCACACTACGGGTACGGATCCCTAAAAACTAATCTTAATTATCACTACATAGTATAAAACAAAGTCGCTTCGCGCTATCTGTCCCTATGTATGCTTATCTTTAAAACTACGCAACGGATTTTGATGCGGTTTTTTAATAGATAGAGTGATTCAAGAGGAAAGTTTATATGTATAATACATACATATTATAATACAGAAAAGAGTCCATGCGGGCGAAGCCGCTGGCAGCAGCGAGTTACTACTAAAGTATTATTGAAATATCAAATCCGTGCAACTATATGAACCAAATGAGAATGTATCTACACGTCCAGCAAATAATGTAGATACATTTTAAAAATTTGGAGAAAATTATAATTGCTTAAATAATACGGCCGAAATTAATTGATTGCTCGTGATAAACAACACATAACAGACCCATTAAATACGAAATTTAAATGCGCCTCAAAAGACCAAACAATACCAACCGTTTCCCGTAGAGAATGTACGAACTGCAATAAACAACGAAACGATGCGTAAAATCAGTTTCACTCCCATATGCAAACGTGAAATTAATTCAGGGATGATAGTAGTAATACTCGTAAATTACCATACTCTTTGTTCCAATCGTGCTGACCTGTTTAAAGGAAAATTGTGAATATTTTCCCTCCCACGAGCGCCATTTTGACAGCGCCATCTTTGAAATAGGTCAATAGTCTTTCGTGTTGCTATCTGTGCTTAAACGAGTGTAGTGTGTGAATGAAGCAAAGTGCCACGAAACTTTGTTGGTTACTTTTTGCCACGTACGAAAAGCAACGCTCGGACGGTTTTCCGGACGAAGTGTGTCGGAAAATGCCCGGTAGATGGCGTTGTTTGAAATGCAATTGAGCGTTTTCACTCTTTTTATTCTAACATTACCATTTAAATTAACAAGCAATAAAAATAGAGATTTTAAAAGGATTGTTGTTTTTTATTAAAACGAGAATACTATAGTACAGAAAGCGCCACCTGTTACGATAATTATGAGATGTTCAGCCCATGGGTGTTCCATCCGTGGCGTCATGATTTTCGGGTGGTGCGGTTAAGGCCGTTAAAAATGTGATATGACTGATGGAAATCTCGATAGATGGCGACAGTGCTCTTATGGAAAACCAATTTACAACATTCTCTTGATACCGAGGGTGCTACTTTTCCTTTACCATTTTTCTCTTTTTGTACGCTTTAACTTTAAAAACAACAAATATTTAGGTACAACAACAACACAGAAACAACACTATTTGAAGGGTTTAAAAATATTTTGTTTCTTGCGGAGATCGTAACCGTATCCCGTAATACGTAGAGCCAAGCCCTTATCCACTGAGCAGTCAGTGCGCTATTTCTATTTAGACCTAATTTGTACCTATCTAATGAAGTTCATTAATTAAATTCGATTGAATAAATACTTGATTGCAACATGTTCTTGAAACACACAGAAGTAAAAAAACAATTACGGTAAAATATTGGCATATACTTACACTCTTACAGGGTTATTTTTAAAACACCAGCAACCTCTTATGGGGTCATTGTACTCATTATTATGAACAACTTTCACTATGAGACCAAAGCTGAAATAGCGAAAAAAAATCTGCTGTTTCCTACTTATGTTCTCATATCTTGTCAAAATGTAGGTGTTCCCTACATTTTGACAAGATATGAGAACTGATTTTTTTTCGCGATTTCAGGTTTGGTCCCATAGTAAAAGTTGTTCATAATGATGATTATAATGACCCCTTAAGAGGTTGCTGGTGTTTTATAAATAACCCTGTATATAAATATCATAATATGCTTTATTCCTCTAAAAACCATTTTGTACAAATACACTCATTACGTTCCTTTATACTAGATGACGTCTGCACGTAACAAAATCAAAGTCAAATAATTTATTTCAATTAGGCACATAAAAGGCACGTTTTAACGTCAAAGATTTACAAAAAAATTAATAGAATTGATTCTAGTCGCTCCTTCCAAAAGGTAGTTTAACTGCCCCTTTGCAAGGCAACGCATTCTCATTCAATGAAAGGACCAAACATTGTTCTTGAAACAGGTACTTACATCCCAATTATTAATTTCAGATAAGTCTAGATTTCGACAAGTGGTGTTTCTATCTTAGCATATTTAACTCAGAAAGTACACAAACAAAGCTAATGAAAAAAAAAATACAACGGGTTGCACTCCGGGAGTGCCGGCAGAAGTGAAAACTTGAACATTTTTGAATATTTTGGAATGGTTAGGGAATAATTTCGCACGAATTGCTTTAATTATCAGTATAAAAGTACTATAATTTATGTGGTTAAATACAGTATTCATTTATAGTAGTAGTATATTTATTTATTTTCAAAATATAGTATCACAAAAATAAACAATTTATTACCCATCAATATGGGTAAAATCTCATGCTTCATGAAAAGTCATGAAGTAGGTATGTTTTGACTGCCTTTTTTTATATTTACTTGGTCGGTTGCTATGCAACGGATCTTACGGCACGTTCTAACGCGAGTTTAACATTTTTCATCCATCCCAAAAAAAGTGCACAACGCCGCTAAAGAAGTACTCAATAAAAAAAAAAAACTGTCATAACTTCGTCTTTTCTCGAAGGTAGAGCCAGAGGGTGTCAAAGTCCGTTCACCCACATTTCATCAGCTAAATATAATTTTCATGCATATAAGCTAAGAAGCTTCCTACACCCGATCTTTAAGTTTTAACATTGTAGCCGAAGCAGGCATCCTAGAGGAGCTATGGTGTCGACCCGAGGAGGGTTGCACGGTACAAGAGGGGGGGGGGGGGGGGGGGGGGGTTATGACGTCAGACTCCTATACTGCGTGCACAGAGAAACGCCGCCCTCTATCCGGGTCACCTATTTTGGGATATTGCACTTTGACGTCACAACCAGGATTCTATGAAAAACGTATCGAAGTTCAGGTGATTTTTAAAAGATGGATTGATTTAAAAGGTTTTGTGGTCATAACTGATAGCATTGTTATACGGATGAATGTAACTATGTTGATACAACTACATACTTACAATTTACCCGACCTGACTGACATAAACCCAAGTAAAACCTACGCTGTGACAAGAAAAACATACTGACCTGATCATATCCACCTCTGACATAGCTATTCTACTAAACGAGAGCAGGAGGTATAGTATAGCAAAATTTAGATTTAGTTGTTTAGTTTGCAAATGCAACCTGTGTCATCAGAGGTAATCACTGCATACGTGTAACTATACAACCTTTCGCTGTAACATAAACGGATATCGTTTCAAGTATTTAATGCTACCTACCGACATGTGAGAAGATAACCGTAACGCCCAAAGGCGAATACAGATATTGCGATGCATGCGCCGCGCACGCCTCGCACCGCACGCCTCGCTTGCTATTTTTCAGGAATCATTTGCTACGAATATGAATGTCTACACGTCGCGAAGCATGCGATGATCGCCGTACACTGCGTACACTGTATCCATCTCAATGTAATCCAAAATCTAATGTTTACAGTTACATAGCAGTGTTACACACAAAGTTCTGTGAAAATCGTTCGAACGTCATAACAGTTGAGTGACGTGTGACGTGACAAGAATATATCTTCTTCATGCTGAAACCCATTGGAGAGGGGCTCGTGGCTAATAATAGTCAATTGAAGGTTAAGCTACGATTGCCGCGGTCAGTTCGTGGATGGGTGACCATTACATATCGAGACACCGCCGTGCCTTGGAAAGCACGGTGAGCCGTTGGTCCCAGCTGTCATTAGATGATTAATTAATTGATCTTTGAGAGTCGTTACGGGTACTCAGAAGACTGAAAGTCTGACAACCAGTCTTACCAAGGGGTATCGTGTATCGTGTCAGTAACAAGGTTGTGGAGGTCAGATAGGCAGTCGCTCCGTGTAAAATACTGGTATAGAGCTGCATCCGGTTTGACTGGAAGTCCACCCCAACATAGTTAGGAAACGGCTAGGCAGATTTTGCTGAAGCCCATCGGTTTCAGTGTATGGACATCCATACAGCGACAGAAGCCACTTATGCACGACATAAACGTAACGTAAACGCGAAAGATTTTTGAATCGAAAATACAACTACCCTATACTTAGCATTATGGTTAAAATAAACATCGTCTTTGGGGACTGCCGATTGAAGTGAAAACTAGGTAACTTAGGAAGTGTGCGGTGACGATGACGCGAGTTTCACGCTTTTTGTTCACCCAAAAAGTACACATATATACACAGTATACATATAGCTCATGGAAAGCGTTCCGTGACGATGACGCAAGTTCCATGTTTTTTGTTCACCTAAAAAGTGCTCAACGCGCTTATAGAAGTTTTCACTTAAAAATTTGCGACATGCACAATTTATTAGTGTCGCCCATAGATATGAATTAGTTTTAAAATTAAATAAATAATAGTAATCTCAGCGGAGGCCAGCCGGCTCTCGAGATATTATATATAGTGCTCAAGTGTGTGCACAGACACAGGTGCACTCTCTCTCCCCTCACTCTCATAGTCCGATGGACGTCAATCCGACACAACCGGAGAGAGATCAGGCGCAGGACCAACGCGTTGTTCTTGTGCTCGCTTGTGCAAATGTTGAGCGTGGGTTCGATTCCCAGGTCGGACAAAGTTTTATTGGATTTTTTCATTAGGAATTTCTTAGTAACTGCCCGGAGTTTGGAAGATGGTGGTGGTCTCGGTTCTTCAGATTCAATCAATATTATATGCGAAACGAGTACTTTCAATTTAAAAACGTTCAATTTTACGTTAATTTTACTCCTCGAGTTCGTACTAGGACTAGACTGTAGGTCGGACTAATCGATGACTTTGTTACATTATCGCTTCGCTACACAGACGAGGCTGGTTATGCACAGAAAATTGGTCATAGTACGCTTACAAGCCTTCGTTATACACCATTTTTTTAACTTAATCGTTCTTCGTGCTTTATTTACGTCAGTAGCCCAACTTTCAAGGCGCAGACTGTCGAACGAGGGGTCATCATCATTTCAGCCAAAAGACGTCCACTGCTGAACATAGGCTTCCCCCAAGCACCGCCACTTCGACCGATTTTGTGCTTCCCGCATCCGGCAGATCCCTGCGACCTTCACAAGGTCATCGGTCCATCTTGTGGGAGGCCTTCCAACGCTTCGTCTTCCGGTACGCGGTCGCCTCTCCAGAACCTTTCGGCCCCATCGGCGATCTGTTCTACGAGCAATGTGCCCTGCCCATTGCCACTTAAGTTTGGCAATTCTTCGAGCTATGTGGGTTACCTTGGTTCTCCTACGGATCTCTTCATTTCTGATTCGATCACGTACGGAAACTCCAAGCATAGGCCTCTCCATTGCCCTTTGGGTGACTTTTAGCTTTCTGATAAGGCCCATTGTGAGCGACCACCCCTAACGAGGGGTAATGAGTGTTAATTCCTTGTTACGCTAATAACCTGAACCTGCGAGTAAACTTAGGATAGCTATAGGAGTACCCATTACCAGGAATACTAGTACCTATAAATATACAACCCATATTGGTGGCGATATTGTTGAGAGCAGTGCTATCGGCCCCGACTTACGAGTTGTAGGTCGTGGGTTCGAACCCAAGCAGGCGCTTTACTTTGTATTAATCATTTCATCACCACTGCTCTCAAAACGGTGAAGGAAAACATCGTGAGGAAACCGGCATGTCTTAGAACCAAAAAATTCGAAGACATGTGACATCTACCAACCCGCACTGGACCCGCGTGGTAGATTACAGCCCACTCCCTCTCACAGAGTGGAGGCCTGTGTCCCAGCAGTGGGAACATTAATAGGCTGATTATGTTATGTTGTTATATTGTTGAAATTAGGTGTCATATACAATGCACCTAATTTATTAAAGGTAGAGGTGTATTAAAAACTCTGCTCAATGCTTGGGGAAATACAGGCTCGATGTTATTAAAATGGCACATAATAATATCACATACATCAGCCCAGGTATCAGCACTGTCCACTCCACCAGATAGTAGGTAGATACGTTTTTGCATTAATGTTTATTCAGGTATGTAGTCAGAAATCCTATTATTTATCCTCGTCAGCTCGGCCATGACGCAAACTCGATAGTATGGATCGAGCTGCAACCTCCGATAACACAGTTTTAAAATGTTCATGATAGGTAGACAACATGGCCGGTAAATGTCAACGAGTAAAATATTGTAGGAATAGGTCAAGCTTGTAGAAGATACCATTTGCATCATTTAATCATCGGTTTAGCCTTTTCCCAACTATGTTAGGCTCGACATCCAGTCTAACGGGAAGCAGCTGAAGCCAGAATTTTACATGGAGCGACTGCCTAGTGCCGATCTGACACTCACAACCTACTTACTGGTTAACACGATACCCCTTGACCATTGAAGACCATTTGCACCACTTCATCAGAAATAATGATCGAGGAGAACAATGAAATGAATGAAATATAAACTATACACCTACCTACCTATCTACCACGACAGAATTGGATCACCTAATCTTGTATTGCATCTTTGCACCTCAATTTGTTATTTCCTAACAGCCAGTACGAAGCCTTATAAATAACAGAGACATTTTAAACTGACCTAGAGAAAAAAATTAAATAATAAAATTCCGGTTAATCCAATAATTTCCAGGTTAAATGAATATATATGCAACAAAATATTGTTTCGTGGAAGCTATAATGGAAAAGCCAGAACGTATGCCATTGAAAACTATATCATGTTCGAATTCCATGAAACAAGCGAGCTCAGAGCGAAATAATCTGGGGAACGTTACAATGTAATAGATAGCCTAGTCGATTCTCAACAGCCTTCTGCATATTCATATGATTAGGTAATATTTATTCCATACTTGATCGTGTAAGTAATTCTAATCTACTTCCCCATAGTGGACTCCTATAATAATTAGTGGCAGTTAAATTCGCGATTGAGCTGAAGCCGCACCCCTCGGCCTTGCCTCACCCCGTTCTCGCCAAACCTGTTTCAGAATGAAACTGACCTAATTTCACCGCTGCAGTCCCCCTCCGCACCAACTGACGTCATAGCATATCTTCAAACCCAATAAGTATATATTCCAATTTATTATACATGCAATAACAATTGCACGGTGTTCCAATATAATGGTGAAAATCGCCCGGCAAGGAGTTTGGCTGTTACAGCGTTATGGTGTTACGGGTCCAAGGTATGGAGTCAAAAACTGGGTCATCCCGGGTTGCAAGCCTCTATTCATGAATCGAAGCACGCAGGGTGGGTGACGCGCTCTCGTTCATTCTTGGTCGGACTTGTAAATCGAACATGGTTCCACCTGCGTTCGACTGACGCATGAATGATCTATATTGAGCTATAAATAGATATGGTCAAAATAAATGTAATTATAGGAGCAATTAAAAGGTTCTTTACGTTTTTTACGGTTTAAAATGGAATACGAAAAAAAAATGGTTCCGTAATTTTTTAGTAATAATTTAAGGGGTTTGGTTAACGTCGTGATGGCTCTTATGGGTAATTATGTATCCAAATTATGATACAGAGTTCAATCAATGTTAATAACTTCATAATTTCAAGCTTTTCAAGGCTTTAGCACTGAAAAACGCACATCAAACAGAATCCTTGAAACAGTTACTTATACCCACAACGCATAGATTTCACTACTTTAATAGAAATAATAAACAACACCCCATCATGGCCATGAACAACCAACACCATTGTTCACCAAAAATCGATGACTCACACCAAAGTACCTAACCAATATGGGGCATACCTAACACCACGTTTCAACTTATAACGAAAATAGCTAACACCATTATCAGACTAAAATACAGGCCGTTCAAATAGTACGGCCCATGCTTGCAAGGCTGGGACATGTCCTTGCTGCCTGTGACGCACGTACTTGCCTTGGCGATGAATGGGCTTACCCTGGACTGTACTAAAACACCCTCTGTTTAAATGGTTTACTTACTTGGATTTTGTTTAGAATTTGGTTTTTTTGGTCTTTACCAAAAAAATGCAATTTCCATTTTCCGTCATAAATGTGTGAATAAAGAATACACTACGTATACAAATTGATGACTCATCACGTTCTCTTAACATTGGCAGACCTATTTTTAATTTTTTTGTGAGTTTTGCTAATTCTATCTTCTATCTAGTAGACAACTTTATCGAATCAATAGCTATTGAGAGTTTCATAAATTACTTAAAAAATATTATGTAATTTAAATTCCCCTGAGATAGAAGAGGATTTAATGTTAATATAGCATAAAGTTGGTGATACTTTATTGACATTATAACAATGTAGCATATTAGCTAATATTTATACAGGGTGTTTGGCAGAACGTTGAACATACGAAAATGGTGGATAGGTGGGATCATCTGCTACTTACTCAGCCCTAATTTAACTGCCCCTGGTTTGTTTTTTTTTTAAATAAGTTGAAATTAATTTAAGTATTTTTTACATCTTTCTGTAAGTTTGAGCGTTTTAGAGAGTTTCTAGCTAACATCTGAATAAAGCAATAATTTTATAAGAATCTGCCAACATTAAAGATTAAAAAAAAAAAACATTTTTAATAAAAATTACACTTTAAAGTGGTGAAAAAGGAACAAAGCAAAAAATGTTTTTTTTTTTAATATCCGGGGCCCAGGGTCAAATAAATTAGGGCTGAGTAAGTAGCAGATGACCCCACCTATCCACCATTTTCGTATGTTCAACGTTCTGCCAAACACCCTGTATACAACCTAAACTGCTAAGTAAAGATAAAGATAGATAAGAGATAAGTAATTTTAAAAGATAAGTAACTATAAAATCAGCAGATGGGATCCAAACTCATAACCTCTACGATCTGAAGCTCTCTCTCTCTGCCGTTGAGCTACTGCCGCTTCGAAATTGGGTCGTCCACCGTTCCTTACCTAGCACCTATATTTCAAATATTTTTTCTTAAAAATAAAACATATTTGACGTCATCAATTGATGCCACCCATGAGAAGTACACCTGAAATACGTCACAAAACGTTGGATCATATTATTTTTTACATGAAATTACAAATCTTCCCACGCTTTCACGCAACTTGATTCCTTACAAATACTTTATTTGTGTTTGCAGTTCCAAATATAAAGTGAAAGATTCATTCATGGAATCAAGTAGACAATATTATATACCTAGTAAAAAACAGCTCCATTATATGTGACATTTGATATTTGATTTCCCACCAACGCATTTAAGGACGCATATCCACTTAAGCGAACTGTATAGGCACAGAAAAATCTAAAGTTGCGTGACTGTTTTATGTTATCAGAGGCGGTATTAGGTACATTTCTATGAGGCAATTTACAATAGCAGTGATAGTCCACAGTTTTTAATTGAAAACCATAGCAACAGACAATGAGCTCACTCCCGATACAATCAGCAAACTTACATTGCAGAACCTCATGCCAGGGTTTTATGCAAAATTGTACGTGAGAGTCAGCTCATGCATTATTGCATGAGCTGACTCTGTTACGCGTTGGTCGGAGTACGATGGTGAGAGCAGTGATGGCCACATGACCACCACTGCTCTCGTACAACTCACAACTCGTTTTATTATATATACAGACGTTTTATTTTGTGTAAATTATTTCAACACCACTGCTCTCAAAACGGAACATCGTGAGGAAACCGGCATGATCTAGAACCAAAAATTCAAAGATCTTCCAATCCGCACTGGGCCCGCGTGGTGGATTACGTCAAAGTCAGTTTATTTAAAGCGTTCTGTCAGTCCTTCTACACGAGCGGCCTATGGGTGTCATATACGAGCCGAGCCTACAACGTTCTGCGCGTGCAATACAACAATGTCTTCAGGATGCTGTTGCGGTTGCCGCGACGTTGCAGTGCGTCAGGAATGTTTGCTGAAGCACGTACGGATGGCTTTCACGCCATCATGCGTAAGAAAGCGGCTTCCCTACTGCAACGTTTGCGTAGCACTCGGAACGGCATCCTGAAAATGATTGTTAGCAGAGTGGACTGCCCCATCCAAAGGCACTGGGTAGAATTAGGTATAGGTTTATGTTAAATAGAATTAAGTACTAACAACAATAACATAGCATGTAAGCACAGTTTGTTACTAACCACTAACTACGTATGGACTGCTTAGGTCTGAAATAAAGATATTTTATTTTATTTATTACGGCTCTCTCTCTCTCATCAAGAGGAGGCCTATGTCCCAGCAGTGGGAACAATATTGGCTGATTACTCGTATGTGTTAAATCACCATATTTACAAAAAAAAAATAAGTTCATCTTGTGTGGACTACGCTTTTACAAACCCCTACAATAATTTAAGGCTCTTTATAAAATATTCTATTTCAAGAATAGATTTTCATAAAACGCAGCTTTCATTCAATTACTTGTATATGTTCTACCGTTCACCTTTATTAGCCTGTCACAGGAAAGTTTTATTGATAGATATCAAATTGTAAATTACCTTTGTCGTAAAATTGCTTTTTTATAGTTCTTGGATCCAGTGATTGGAAAAATTTAATTCGTTTTTAATTTAACGCTGACTACAGTTCATGAAACATGAAATATAAAACTGTTATTACTGGATCAAATATATTTTAAACTCAAGCAGTCTTTCAGTTTTACATGGAACTGTGAACTATGAATTAAAAAAAAGATTTATGAATTTTTTCGTAAAAAAAAGTATGAAGTAAATAAATCGAATGCAAAAACCACTCTAATTATGATAATGCCTTCTGACCGATTATTATATCAAACCGCGAATACCAAATACCTTTGACTGTTAGTTTCAGTTTTAAATGTAGAAAAATGGCTGTAAAAAAACGAAAATCTGGAAAACTGCAGAAAATGGTACGAAAAATAAACTTGAACAAGTTTGCCTTCACAGCGATATGAAACGATAATTAATACTAAAATCTTCCTGAAATAACATTATGACCAAGGCCATAATTTGCCGTTAATCATAGTCCCAATCTATTTCAGGTTGCCTAGCCGCTTCAGTTTCCTCCTAAATGTCAAACGGGTAGAGTCGATACACTTCCACTTGTTGCATCGTGACCGGGTCACTGCGGGGTGAGGGGGTGCGGGCGGCGCGGGGTACCAGCCCCCAGCATCGGTCAACGACCCACCGGACGCACCCTGTCGCATCCAACCTATTTTAAGAACAGCCTGTATAGGCAAAGTTCGAAGGTCAAATTATGCTGCTGTTGGATTATATTGTTTTATTTTGTATTTTAGTTTTGATTAAGGGTAGTAGATGAAGTTAAGGATATGTTTTCTTGTATAAAATTGCTCTCCAATTTTTATGTAAAATAAAGACTAGAAGGGAATTTCTATTCTTCATAAGCACGATGAGATGAGATTTTTTTTGGAAAAAAATGCTGAACCCCACGGTTGCATCCGCATAAGTGTCGATCCCTTAAGAGTATCGGGATAAAAAGTATTCTATGTCCTAACTCTACTCACGGTCTAACAATGTGTAAAATTCCATCCAAATCCGTTCAGCTGTTTTAGCGTAACAAACAAAAAAAAAAATCGAATCATTTATTTTTATATTATAAGCTTAGACATATTTTAGCACAATGTCTTCAAATCCATAAAGAAAGGTTTTACTCCATAAATAATTCGACCTTATAAAAGACCTGAAGGTAATTACAATAACTTAGTAAAGCCAGATCCTGTATATAACTGTATACTATGTAAGCTGTAATTGAGTGTGCATTACAGGTTAATTTATATTGTTTAATTTTTTGTTATGGTAAAAGATGATTGTAATGTATCTCGTTGGTAATCCTTAAATAAATACCTGTAAAAAAATATAATTGCACTCGATCCCAATTCTAAACATACACGTTACTCATAAACAAGTTAGCATGATAACGCCATTGTATTCAAAGCAAAAGCACGCATGAATAAAAAAGTTAAGTATAGGAATTCTAAGTATACCAATGCATTGAAAGTTATTAATAACATCTCGCTTCTATTTCAGATGCTGGGTTGCATAATAGAGGCTGGCATTTGGTGACGTCAGGGGGCATGAGAGGCGCGGCGCGGGCGCGGCAGAAGGCGCCCATTCATGGGCCTCCGCTCACACACACAAACACACACCCCAACACACCGCCGCGAGGCCATCATTGTGATTTTCGTCATGACGTCACTGGCTCCCAACCAATCACAGCGCAGATCCATTCAAGCCTAACTCCTGAAGGGAATTTCGTGCGGGATGAAGGCAGCAGTCGACGGACGAACGCCGCGTCGGCGGTAGTCGTACCCCGTGGCTCCCGCGCTCTCGTATCGGAACACAAAAATTATGTTTGATGAAAAGTTTTGCGAAAGTTTTCATAATAGTTTTAAATTTTCATGTTACAAAGACTTTCGAATTAATGAATATATTGGCATGATTTTCGATAAGGATCGCCTGTCTCCAAACTTTGGATTTGGTAAGTAATTGAAATTAGAGAAAGTTGCTGCAGTAGGAAAGAAAAGCGTTAAGTTACGTTAAGTAACCAGAGCTTACATTGAGAGCACGTGTAGGTCTACGAGCGTCTACGCTACGATGCTACGACGCTACGGTGCTACGCCGCCTACGCGATGTCTGGCTGGTAGCTCTGTAGACTCGCCCACGCTTTCGAACTTCCCCGCAGACGAAACGTGCCTAAATATATATTTTGTTCAGAACGAAGGATTTACATTGTTTTTATCGATGTAAAAAATGGGCATATGTAAAGTGATGGAATTAGAAATGAACTTTGGTACCTACATATTTAGAGCCCATATACTGTAAACACAAAAATATAAAAATTTCGATTGCTAGAAAAAATCTGGCGTTTTTACACATACCTAGCTTTTTTATATCTTAATCTTGAAACAGTCAGATAGTCCCAAGAAGTTTATAATTCCGTATGAAAACATTTTTTAATACGTCGTACTCATTGTTCACTCCTACTGTTAAAGTAATCTCAAAGCTGCTATAAACGTCCACTTTACCAAATTAGTTTCAAAAGCAGTCAAAAAGTGTATATAGTACGAATTAGGCTTAGGCTTATTTTCAGAGCTGAAAACTGTCGTAAAAATCGCAAAATCAAAGATCCAAATACTGTTGAATTTGACGAATATTAACGAGAATGTTAGAATAATTCATAGCAAATGATTCTCACGATAAGTACTCTAGGAACGGACTGCTATCTCTTACGCTTATATATCTTTTGTTCTACATCTCCCTCTATAACTTCACAAAGTCAGCTGCCTTGCTGTCTTAGAGAACTTTCTCGAAGGAGCACGCAGCTGAATTTCATTATCCATTATAAAACTGAAAAAAAAAACTTTACAATATTGTTTCCATTCGTACTCCATTAAATCATGAAAAAGGAATATTAAATAACTGAAGTCATAAAAATTGATTACTTTTATTGATTAAGTATCTTAGTTGAACAAATCGAAAATCCTATCTTAGATATCAATGTCCAATAATTGCAATAATGTTTATAAAATACCTTCAAATTAACACGAGTATTCCGTGCAATAATACCAAAACTAAATAAGTCGTAATTCTTGAAGTTATTTAAAAAAATAAAAATTTGAACGAATTTGCCAGGAGCTCAGCTTTTTCGGACATATTATACGTTCACCTAAACATTGTCTGGAAAGGCTTATGTTACTAGGCCGGGTGGAAGGAAAACTCGCTCAAGGCAGAACACCGATGAGATGGTCAGACGCGATCAAGAGGCTGTTGGAGGCAGCATTTACCACGCGGTCCACACTGCAGAAGACCGCATAGCTTGGAGACGCGTCGTATGTGGTCGCGATCCTCAGCATTGAGGGAACGACGAAGAAGAGAGAATTTGAACGAATCGTAAATCCAACCTCGATACCAGTTTCCAATTTTTGCAATAATTACTGTAAAATTCATTCAAATTAATGTTCCGTGCAGCATTTTTAAAATTTCCAATACGAGTATGTTCGATCAAAAAATTCGTAGGAAATAAAATTCTTTCAAATTAATGCAAGTGTTCTCTCTCTCAATATAGTTTACTAGAGCTTCTGCCCGCGACTTCGTCCGCGTGGAATAGTTACTTTGGGCTAACGCTAAATAAACCCCCCGATTTTGAAACATTCTTCATTGGTACTCCGCTCCTATTGGTCTTTGCGTGATGATATATAGCCTATAGCCTTACTCGATAAATGGGCTATCTAACACTGAATTCTTCAAATCGGACTCGTAGTTTCGGAGCCTATTTGGTACAAACAAACAAACAAAAAAATCTTTCCTCTTTATAATATTAGTATAGATAAAGTTCTCTCAAATTAACACAAATGCTGCAGTATTTTTATTTTATTTATTTGGCTCACCAACAATTGAATACACCGATACAAAGATATGAGATACATCCAATAGACTTATAGACTAGTGTAC
This sequence comes from Conistra vaccinii, assembly GCA_948150665.1. Taxonomy (NCBI): domain Eukaryota; kingdom Metazoa; phylum Arthropoda; class Insecta; order Lepidoptera; family Noctuidae; genus Conistra; species Conistra vaccinii. The sequence continues at coordinate 6,690,911 of OX411324.1, forward strand.
CAATATTGTACATAATGTATCGCACATCATGCATTACTTATGTTGTTGAATGTTATTGAGCGCCTAGTTCTTATACTCGTCGAAAATATTTTTCTTTTTAAAAAAAAAACCAGTGTAAAATCAAATTAAAAATCAAAATTTAAATCACATTAAATCAAAATCAACCCTAAAATTAAAATTTAAACCAGCACCAAAATTAAGATTAAAATCAAAATCAAATTCACACTGAAATGATTTTACAAATTTTTGTACATCGGAACTTACCAATGTAAATTACTAAATAGCTGCAGTGATTTTGATCATGAGTGCACATGATCAACATCACTGCAGCTATTTAGTAATTTACATTGGAGAATTAGCCCCAAGAACAGTCTGCGAAGAGGAGGTCATAATTATGGGGGTTATAAGAGCTCGTGGGCTTTTCGTGGCTACACCGGTTTTGATTCTGCTCAACAATCGGGGACAGTCAATTTTACAACTCAAAACTTTAAATAAAAACAATGATTCCAGTAAATCGCTCCTCTTCTGTAGGGAAATCATCTTGAAATGCAAGAGTCTACCTTGATACGTCTATCTTTTTAGCCATCTCGGAAGAGTATGCTAAATGCCACAAAAATGGTTTTTGAACCCTTTCCAATCTTATAGTGTGGGTCCAATAGGGGGGTGTGCATACAGTGCTGCAATATTCCAACGACCTACGGACCAAACAATTATAAAGCAACATTTTTAGTCTTATTGCGACGGAAAAAGGTAGCATTTCTTATGACAAAGCCAACCATTCTAGATAGAGGCTTTTTAACATTTTCAATGTGGGGTACAAATGTTTCACTTCCTGAATTAAGTTGCCACTAATGTATTAAGCAGATCGTGTTAATTTAGTTTTCCTGGTGAATTTCACGTGGTAGCACTTGCTAATATTTAAGCTCATATCATTATCAACACACCACTTTACTAACATGCCAATATCTCCCTGTAGCAACTCAAGATCGGGTCTGATTCAGTCATTCTGCAAAATTTCAAATCGTCAGCATACAAGTAACACTCAGAAAATTTCAACTCATTGGCAAGATCATTACTGAATAAGTTAAATATCAGTAAGAAAATATAGTCATTTGACAATATTTTCAATAAAGAAATTCATACGTTATAAAATTCATTTAATTTGAATACTAGATCGGCCCGTGAATCCATCCTCCCAGAGGCAGTGGGACGAGCCGCTCTGCAGGTTGGTACGGAACAATCTTATTAATACGTCCACCAATACTGCTGAGCGTGCCCGCCTGCTGACTGTGGGTGAGTGGGAGTCGGGCCTTTGGCTTCAGGCGCTACCGTCACCCAACATAGGCACTATGCTGGGTGACACTACCTTCCGGCTCGCTACCTGTCTGCGTCTGGGCGCCCCTTGCGTGGCTCCGCATCGCTGCCAATGCGGTGAAGGTGTCGACTGTCTCGGACACCATGGCCTATCCTGCAGTAAGAGCGCAGGCCGGATAGCACGGCACGCCAGCATCAATGACATCATCCGTCGTGCTCTTGTCACCGCCGGGGTGCCAGCTGTTTTAGAACCCAATGGCTTGGCACGCGACGATGGTAAGAGACCAGACGGTATGACCATAATGCCTTGGAAGGTGGGTAGGCCTTTGGTGTGGGATGCAACGTGTGTCGACACCCTTGCGCCATCCCATCTTCCTAGCTCGGCGAGCTGTGCTGGGGCTGCTGCTGCAGGTGCGGAAAACCTCAAACGGCGCAAATATTCGAATCTTATTGGGAATTATATGTTTGAGCCGTTTGGGGTTGAAACACTAGGGCCATGGGGCCCGAGTGCCCACTTGGTTTTTCAGGACATCGCCAAGCCAAGGTTGGTCGACTATTCACGTGACCAGAGGGCTGGCCTTTTCTTCGGACAAAGAATAAGCATTGCCTTACAACGTGGCAATGCTGCCAGCCTTTTGGGCACTTTTGCTGTTGACAGTGATGCAGACGAATTTTTTGATGCCCTATAATTGTTCCCCCCCCTTTTTTATATACTTGTACATATTATTACTATAATTTTAAGCCTGTATATAAATCATTGTACTTTTTAAGAGAGAACTGAGAAAAGATTTGTATCTTTGTTTGTAATAAATAAACTCAAAAACTTATTTCACCAATAGAATGCTATATTGTCTGATAAATATAAGAAGATATCACGCGGGCGAAGCCGCTGGCGGAAGCTAGAACTAATATTGAAACTCAATTAGCTCTATTCCGTGAATCTGTCTAGTTATCTGTTTTTATTGCAAACGATGTGCGATTTTTCACGGAAACATTTGAATTCAATTATGAAATTTTTAAAGAACAATCAATAAAACATTTTATAAATTGTTCTATTTGACTGCATTTATTCATTCCTTCATATTCTTATATCTTTAATTGAGTTCCATAATGCTAAACAAGATATTGACAACAATGTTTTAAATGCTGAGGCACAAATACGGACACGGCCCACCCATACCCACCTAGCAATCATCAAGATCCATGTTACCACCTGTCTGGTAGGTAGACCACCCGACAGGTGGTAACACGGATCTTGATGTAGTATCCTAGTTCAACACACATCTTGTTTGCACCCGAAATACCTGCATCTCAACTTTGTCTTGCCAATCTTGGAGAAATTGCTTTTTGGGTCACAAAACTTTTCGAACAATTATATATTCTAGCTTTGGCTTCTTCTTCTCTTTCGTCGAATTCCTCAATTCTAAGGATCGTGACCACATACGACGCATCTCCAAGTTACGCGGCCGTTTTGTTTTTTGGTTGGAAATCATCAAATGACTTCTCCCGCTCTGGGTGGAGCGGAAGGGCGTGTCAGACTCTTACTGACTAAAACCCACCCGTGTTTCTTCCCTTTGCCTTGCCAGGGGCCACGGTTTCCCCTTAGGACTTCCCGCAACCCCAGCAGGCATCGGCCCTTGCGGACCCCTTCAGTTTTGCTGACAATATCTCTTTGAGGCGCGCATGGAACACGACGCGCCGTCGACCCGGGCCTGGTCCTTATCGGACGGCGAACTAAGTTACGCGGTCTTCTGCAGCGTTGACCGCTCGGAAAATGCTGTCTTCAACAGCCTTCTTGATCGCGTCTGACCACCTCTCCAGTGCTCGGTCTTCTTCTACCGGATAATAAAGCTGTTTTCAGACCAGCGCGATGCGACACCGGCTATTGTTATACCGTGAAGTTTTGTATTGTTCGTGTCGCGTCGCGCGGCAAATCGCGCTGGTCTGAAAACAGCTTAAGCCTTTCCATACAATTCAATCGTTCTCATGGCGGTTCATAGTATACGAAGTAGCCTCCGCCAACACCACATTTCGAAAGCATTGATCTTACTGCTTTCGCGACTTTGAATGCACGCAAGTTTCCATTGTCTAGATCTCTAAATATACATATATCAATTCACATGAAGGTGTAGTAGGTAGGTAGTATAAAAATTCAGTCTTACATAGCCAGGGGACATCAAAGGGTATCCGAGATCCAATATTCTCAGAACATTCTGTGGTATTCTACACCTACAGGCTATGGCGTTATTGAACATCGATAAAATAATATCCTATGTCTATCCAGGTTATAAACTATATCGGTGCCGAATTTCATCTAAATCCTTTCAGCCGTTTTTGCGTGATTGAGTAACAGACATCCAAACTTTCACATTTATAATATTATATATTATAATATTAGTAGGATAGTAAATTTTCCTTGTTCGACATAATGTATGTTTATGACTTGATGCTAAAACTTCGGTACTTGATATGAATCACTAACAGCTGATTGTCTACATTAACGTACAATTCCGTAGTTGACCGCAGGCGGCAGCAGCAGGCGACGTGTCGTTGACACGACTGGTTTCTATATATTTCTATGAAACCGACGTGTCGCTAGCTACGGAAGGTATTTCATAGATATTCATAGAAACCAGTCGTGTCTACGGAATGGTACCTTTACACGATAATGGTCCTTTGTTGTCGTAAAATCTTTGATAACAAAGAGTCTAGGTGTTCAAGATTGATTGTGTTGGCAGCACTATCTTTTAAAATCCTGTGCTTTTTTTACTGATTTCCACATACGTAAACTATTTTACTTATTCCCATAGATATTTTGCTTTTGAATCTACTAACATAGTTTCATTCACTTCATTTCTTACATGAAGAATGTTTAACCAGTGCAACATCCAGAATAAAGTTTCATTTATACAACGATACTTGACCGATTTACTTTTTTTTTTTAATGTACTCTATAGTTTTAGTTAAGAATTGTAGGTACCTACTTACATGGATTTTGTCACGTTTCAAACAAGCAAATGAAAGCTATATTTTAGTCTTGATTTGCAGAAGTTTTCTAGGATCTCCGTATAAATATGTTTGATACCCAGTTTGCTAAATGCAATAGCCTCCTTCTGTAACGTAATTGTGGTAGAGCATATACTGTCTTATTTTGTACAGTATACAATCATCAAAGAAATTAGAATGAAGGCAAACAATTAACAACGTTGCAGTGCAAAGGTAATATTCATTGTGCGTGTACAAAATAAAAAATCCACACTAGTTTTACAGTAACATGGGATCAAACACGACACACTCAGAAGACGGACATTGGCGCCGATTCTCTTGTACACCGAACTAAACTAACTAAACTATCACTAAAATTCCTTACTTTTGGCTATGAGAATCTTAAAGCTATTCTGACAAAAAAAATCTCTAAATGAAAAAAATATTTTGGCACATCTAAAATCGAATTTGACAATCGCGTGACGACTCGACTTGACTACCCCGTGAATTTTTTTAGAGCCGGAGCGCGAAGCGGGGGCAGCCTCGACGTGGTTTATATTATATGGAATTTTTCACTTTTTGTATGGAAAATATGAAAAATGATTACCAACATGTTGGGATATAGGAGTTTAAGGGTTTCCTTTAAGGGGTCGAAAATTTCATTATTTTTGCGATAGGACGCACCATTTTCGAGATAAAAGCAAAAGAAAAAAAAAATACAGTACTGTTTTTGCACTTAAGTCGAAGTGTTGGTGTGAATTTTAGTTCATGCCAACTAATTTTATTCCACTCGTTTTTAATCGCGTTTAAAAATAATCAGATTTATAAAGCATTTGTGACAAGAAAATCGGCACTAGTGTCAATTAGTACTGACTAAGCACACGCACTGCATGGTTTTAGAAGTATTTATTCTAGTTACTTGACTCTATACAATCGTTCGGAATAAGATAGTCTGAGTTAAGTTATTTCGGCCTAAGTTAACAGGAATATGATACTTGACACCCACTTTCTGGCGCACAACTACCAACGCAACGTCTAAAAAGCAGGCCGAGCTTCAATTAATCGACAGCGTCTCTACCAGGAAACCAGGCCGAAGCCTGAGTATTTAGCTGTTGATATTCTTGTATTTCATCGCCGGATACAAGTGGGAAGAAGTAACTTCAACCTGGTAAAGTGGGGCTACCTAGACGGAACGGCGGCAGGGTGTGGATGAGGAGCTATATGTCGCAAACTATGCTCTACTTCCCATCCTGCCCTCTGTGTCCCAAAACATGCAGCCAAAGTTCTGCAGTCTGCGCTGCCACGGACAACGCTGTGGAAATAGCGACGTTTTGAACCAATAAGTTCTGAAATATAGTCATGCCAGCGACACGAAGGAGGAGAAGAACTGTCGGAGTAATGTAATATCGATGTAATATTAATATTTTGTATGTCGGAGTTCAGTTTTTGAAGTTAGCGGCACAGGCAGTATTTAAGAATGTGTGTCCTTTACGTCATTGAATTGAACAAAGAGTTGTTTTCCTGTTCTGCAATGGTCGTTCGGGTAAAACTTCAGCAAGAAGTTTTGTTTATAGGTAGTGCATATCTTTAATTATGCATTCTTTACTTGGTAGAAATTTATCTTGCTACATTGGAAAGGATCTTTAATAAACTCGGAAGTGGTAGTTTTTCTCAAAGATCATTATGAGAAAGTGGAAAGTAGCTTTTGTTGGTTTATACCAATTTCTGTATCCACGTTTGCGATATCTCCATGTCTCATAAGAAATATGAAAGGACCATGTCGAGAAGATTTTTGAGTTGGCTTATACCTATAGTTTTAAAGAGCCTCTCACCTCTTTTTGTCAAGTTTTCGACATTGATTGTCGGTAAGATGAGATTGCGACTGGATTTCAATCGTTTTTAACTAAGGGAATTCGGCCTTCAGTTGCAAGGTCAAACCCCTTATCAACACAAATCTTAGTGTGACTTAGAGGCCATTGTTATTGCTTTCTTACTCTTTGTTGTGCTACCGACTTTTTGTTCGTTATTAACTTTTCCAACGTATTGAGTTATTGAAGAGAGATTGAAAAGTTTTAAATTGTTGGGAATATATGTGTTTTCTAAAATAACCTCCAAGCTTACAAAGTGGACATTATAAACAGCTTACCCTTCAGACAATCTCTTCGTTGTTCTTCTTAGAAAATATTTAGACTGTACTGAACTTTCGACACGGAGAATATTTTCAGTTTCCTTTATATTTCGCTCCCCAATTTTTACTTATTGATTCGTGATTATTAATATACATAAATTTAATTTAAATAATTTGATTTCCGGGTTCAGAACTGCAGACGAACTGCACAGGCCACATAGAAACAATACCCATAAAGCTGTACAAGCAATTCGTGTGCGGGGGGGCCCGGGCTGTGTCAGCGGGGCGGGGGAGGCGAGAGGGGCTCGGTTTGACGTCAGAGCTTCCTCGTGACGTCATGGGTCTCTGCCACACCCGCGTTTGACGTCACTACTGCTTCTGGGGCTAAATATTTTCTGAAATTATCCTAAAAAAGATCCTAAATATGATTTTTAAATATTTGAAATTAAGCATGACAAATAAACTAATTTGTGAAAATTTAAAAACTGTTATAAGGTCGCAATATATCGCTGAAAACAATATCAAATTAAAATACGTGAAAACCAATTTTCCATTTCCCTCAAATTACAAAGTAACCCCCATTAAGCCGCGTAAAATTAAGAATAACTAAACGCGATGCACCAAGGCTGAACGTCTCAGCCTGTAAAATTCAATGAACGAGCTTGGCGACGTCACTGACGCTGCAGATCCTATCTTCGTCCTTGTTACTCGTACCACTTGGCAACTGCGCGAGGGAGACAGTTGTTCCAGTGACCCAATTTCCCGACCTCGCTCGGGAGGGATCGGCGTCTATTTTTAAGCTGAAGGTCGATTTATTTATAGCGGGGTGTGCGGCAGGTGGCTATACGTGTTCCGACCACGCCACCTACCAATGAAGCGGCGCTTTTGAAATTTTGTCGCCTCTATGTATCATAGGTTTTAATTAATCACAATGATTAGTGATAGTCTGGGAAAGTTTAAACTTAAAAAAGATTATGAAGCAAGAAAGTAATCTAAACTACAATTATTAGTTTCTGCTAACTTTCTAATCTAATGTTAACAAACTTTTTACTAGTTTAGAAGGATGGGAAACAAAAATAATAAAAATATGAACATATTTTAATAGAGTCCTTCGACAAACATGACCAGCCCCCTGCCACTAAGTAGGCATCATTAAATATCTCTTTAATACAAGAACTAATTATTGTTGAACACGATGATTGAAAAAAAATCGCGAATCTTTCTCAAAAGGATATACTCCATTTGAAATAAGATTAGACATTTAAACAAACCTTTTTTACAGTCCGTTCAACCGATTCTGACTTCTATAAGCATAAGAATGCCATTAAAAGCAAAAAAGTGGTTACAATACCAACTGTCTGTTGTTACTGCAGCTGCTATTTGTCATGCCACCAACGCAATAGAAGTCAAAATCGGTTGAACGGACTGTAAAAAAGGTTAAAGTAGTTAAATTTCAAATCTTATTTCAAATAGAGTTTAAGTAATTCTATCTGTCATTATGTCACATTCCATAAGATTCCTAGTCTCTGACAGATTATTGGGACGTTAAAAACATAGATAGATAGGTTTTTCTATCTCCAGTATGCCAAAACTGGTGAAAGACAGGATATTGGGTTCAGCCGTTAGTCATATCCTGTTTTATTATTAAAATACAAATGCTAGCTGAACTACACATCTTGTCAAGTGAAAATAGATATTACAAGGTATGATTCATAGATATTTCCTTCCTAAAAATTGTTTGAAACTTTCTACCAGTTTTTATTGATTTATTTATGAAAAGAGAATAGAGTCCATATGTCTTTATTTTTAGAATACTTTAAATCGTCAATTATTATGTCATTAGCATACACATGTCTATTCATAGACATTGAATGATATGAATTTCTACTTCTCTTTGTTCAAGTTATTTTTATTTTATCAATTAAATGACGATTCGAACATTACTTATTTTTGGGGAACGTATCCGGACAAGAATCAACCTATGAGCTTCGATCTAAAACTAAAACTGAAACGAACTGTAACTCACTAAAACTTTTAAAACTCTCCTCTAAATTTTGTTCCGAAACTTTTATAGTAGTTTTATAGTATTAGAAAAAATAAAGGGTTCCGTACGGTATTAAGATCGAGCAAAAATGCCGAAAAAACAGGTTTCTTGTATGGGAACCCCTTTATTAACTTTATTTATTATTTGTTAATGTTATAGCAACAATATAAAAATTATACAATCTGTGAAAATTTCAACTGTCTACCTATTACGGTTCATGCGATACAGTCCGCTGACAGACAGACGGACAGATGGACAGTGGAGCAATCGGGTTCCGTTTGCCACCCTTCTGACCCTTCGGGTACGGAACCCTAAAAAGGAATGGAACTTTACTTATTTGAGTTTTAATTAATTTTCCATTTTTACCCTAGTAAATACGTACAGTAGGTCGCAGGGCAGTGGTAAGAAAACCAGTAAAAGCTGGCCTCGCATTCTATTGAAACTGTCCTACGCTAGTGACAGTCAAAGTGTCACCTCCGACGTGCTGTTGATTGTACATATAGCGTAAACTATTCAATGATTAGATTATTTATGGTAATATAAATTAAGCTTAGATAAACCCACCCATCTCAGGCGCGGTACGAGGGGGTCCTAGTCCTAGGGGTCATGACCCCCCCAAAATCGTACACGTCAAAATGACAATCCTTCTTGAAATAGAAATTTTTGAAAATGTAATATTTAAATTATTAACTTTCTGTTTAAATCGTTTAACTAAACAAAAACAATGAAATTAATTCATTTCTCATAAGTTTTTTGTGCTTTAATCAAATTTTTTACTACTTATCAATAAGAAGTATTTGTCTGTGTGACCCCCAAAGTCTTTGACTGCGACCGCGTCTCGGAAGCCAGAGTCCCGCTGAAATGAGAACTTCAGAACAAAATACAAAATAATTTAATTAAAAAACAAAACATACCTACCGTGCAACACAAGGACACTCCACAACACACCGCCTGCCACTCTGCCGTACCCCGTACTAAAGTCGTATCATTTCGCCTGGTTGCCGAGTGTCGGGTGACAGGAAGGTACTTCCTGAGCGGGGCTTCAGCTCGGGTGTCTAATGTTCTACCTGTCCTTTTTTGTTACTATTAGACCGGCTGATAGGTATCGCTTGATTGACTATTAATTAACAAAATAATAACGACTTTGGGGTTTATTTGTAAACGTTGCTTAAGAGAGTTTATTCTGAACGTGGGCAACGTCGCAAATAGATGTCAAATAATTCGCTGTTTTGATTAATTTAGCTATATCAGTGTATGGAAATATGAAATGTGGCTAACTAGCGAACTAGAATATTAATTATGAATTGTAATTATAACACTGAATTTGATGTTCTTTTAGGTGTAAAAAAAGGGATTTGGAAAGTTTTCAAATACTTTTTTTACATCAACTAAATATTCGGTGTTACGATATTCATTATTGTATTTCATAAACAATATTTTAGTTCACTAGTTAGCCACATTTCTTATTTCCATACTGCCAAATTAATCAAAACAGGTACATATTTGACTGCAGCTATTTGCCACGTTGCCAACTTTTAGGATAAGTGCTCTCAAAGTTAGGTGACGTTCAAACGTCAAAAATGTATGGTTAAACAGTCACCTATAATTACTTAACTTTAAGCAACGTTTGTAAATAAACCCCTTAGACTTTCGTTTTGCACTGGAATACTACTTTGGAAAAGCCATGTCTTCCTTTGGTTGTATAATTTATAACAATGGCAGTCTTAGTCATGGGTAGAATGATGGACGCTATAAGGTCTACTGCCAATATACCTACTTATTTAAAACATCATTCTTTCTTTTTTAATTTGCCTGGAATTAACAGAGCAATAAAAAAAATTAAAAGATTTAATAGAATTATCTACCAATAAGTTAACTGAATCTTGTCCCCAGGGGGTTGGAGAAGGTCATTCTTAAATCTCAACACAACGAAATGCAAGTGCTTTATAGCTTTGATATGAAAACTTACTAATTCAGAATGGATGAATTTTCGAAATCTCAGTCAGAATGATACTCTTAGCGCCATCTACCAGGTTTGGTCGATACTAACAGCTTAGCCAGCTGCCGGACAAAGGAAAGAGCCTCCCGATACTTAGTTCTGTATGGCTTCTGAAAATGCCACGAAGCTAGGAGTAATATTTTAATCATTATAAAAGAAAGAAAAAATAAAGCTTATCCAACATTCTTACAAATAACTTTATTTATGAGAATATACCCATTTCGTCAACTGAAAATATTTTATTTTCAGCTGTTTATCAATTAGGTATCCGATCTATATTTTTTTCTCATACTTCTTGATTGCGATTTCAACTGAAAATAGTATTTTTTGATAACGATTCAGCTGTTCAGGCTACATTCAGGCGATCGGCCTATTTATTTCTGCACGTGTTCCAAATCTACTTATATAGTAATATTTTTAACGGGAACTACACGTGGACTGCCAATCTTTCAGGATTTATTGTCTTCATTTCATTGAACACCGTTATTATGCAAATTACCTTTATTTAGAAATTAATTTATAAAATACTAATGAGTCCTAATCCTAACTATACAACGTTATTTTTTGTTTATTTATACTTAACCTCTTAAGGGGTCATTGTACTTCTCAATATTTATTTATCCTAACTAATATTATTAATGCGGGAGTGGAATAGTTTGTTTATTTGTTTGTTACGCTTTTACGCTGAAACGGCTAAACGTATTTGGATGAAATTTGGCACATGTGTAGAACATGACCTGGAGAAGGACAAAGGATACTCTTTATCCCGATATTCCTACGGGATCGATACTAATACGGGTAAAACCGCGGTGTGCAGCTAGTATTCAAATTCAAATTATTTATTTTCAAAAAAAAGTGTGGTACAGTCTGTTACAAAACAATATAATTTGAATCTGGCGTCCTAGCTAGGTTACATGGTAACCTGTATAAGGCTGCCTGTCCACTGGAGCGGAGAGGAGAGGAGCGGAGATGTGCCAAAATTAACCAATAGAATCGCACCTCTGGAGCGGAGTTTTGATTCTATTGGTTAATATTGACACATCTCCGCTCCGCTCCTCTCCTCTCCGCTGCGGTGGACAGGCAGCCCATGGTAATTTATATAATTATTTACTAACATAATGCACATTATTTTTAGGAACTTCATTCAGGTAAATCAATTCTGTGAATGATGCTTTTATGAAAAAAGGGAAATTTAGTGTTCTTTGTGTTGTCATAAACGTAAAGTTAACGATTTTCGATTACCTCTATAGTGCATTATTGTGTGGATGTTATTCGTAGGAAATAATCCCCTATTTGTTTGAATAATGTTTATGACATAGTGTAGTGTAGTGTATTTTGTAGTAATTCGTTATAGGAAAAAAACAGTCGGGAGGTATCTTGGGAGACCAGCTATCTAATTACGCAACACATTTTCGTAAACGATTCCGACTAATCTGTTTCATTTTGACAGTTCAACAACATTCATTGCGTTATTTACGTTGTTGAGCAGATTTTTTTTCGAACTTATGAATCAATGGATTAGCAATCTGCTTCAAAATGATTCAAATTGTGATTGATCCTATATAACGTAATTAGGGTACTGGTTGGAACGATGTACCTTTCGCTGTATATTATGTATTAATACAGAGCCATCTAGTATGGTTTCATGTATTTGTTTTTTAATACAGAGCCATCTATTATAAGTTTTTAGCTGACTTTTTCGGGCATAACGCTTTTTCGTGATGATTTCTACCAGTTTAGTCCTACCGCAAGCCGCGAAAGAGAACATGAATTTCGTTCCGTAAATATTTAGGGACTTAAGTAAAAAACATAATAAATTAATAAAACAATAAGCGAAGGCAAAACAATTGAGAATTTGTTTGCAGATTGTTCTACTTACTTCAATCAATCTGCCTAGCCTTTTCCCAACTATGTTGGGGTCAGCTTCCAGTCAAACCGGATGCAGCTGAATACCAGTATTTTAGATGGAGCGACTGCCTATCTGACCTCCGCAACCTAGTAACTAGGTAATACGATACCCCTTGGTAAGACTGGATGTCAGACTTTCGGGCTTCTGACGACCCGGAACGACTGTCAAAGATCCACGGATGACAGCCGGGACCAACGGCTTAACATGCTTTCCGAGGCATGAGACATGGAGGAGCCTCGGTATGTAAAGATGGCCACCCATCCACTTACCAACCCCTGCAAGCGTAGCTTAACCTGATGGATCAACCCGTGTGGCTGTTATTACTTAGCTACAAGCTCCTTCATATATCTACTTACTTATTTTACACAATAACCCTAGTAGATTTACAATAATTTGCCTGAAATTTTTCCAAAGAAATAAAACTATTTTAAAACCTATAAGCTGGTAGGTAAGATTTACTTTATCCTATTTAAAGGATTCTCATAAATACCCATAAAGTCTTCACTGCAAACATGAAGCATTGATTTAATAAAAGGGGAAACAGGGCCAATTACAGACGCCGGCGGAAATCAGTCGGCACAGCTTTCCATTTACGGTTTGAAACACTGAATTTTCTGAGTTCAAATGTGATGTGATGTGTGAAAGGTTTAAAAATATTTAAATTATACAAAATCGTTTTTACTCATACATCATCCTTTTTACGTGAGTCTTGTTTAATGGAAACAAAGCAATAGGCACTAATAGTATATTATGCAATAAGTGAATAAAGGACGGATTTAAAGCGAGGGCCCTAAATGAATCACGAGCAAGTGAAGGATTCTTCAGTGTCGGGAGCCCTCCTGGAGGGTTCACCTACTTGGATATGGGATGTCGGGAGCCCTCGCGGAGGGCTCATTTTAAATGTAGACATTCAGTGTCGGGAGCCCTCCTGGAGGGTTCACCTACTTTGATATGGGATGCCGGGAGCCCTCGCGGAGGGCTGATTTTAAATGTAGACGTTCAGTGTCGGGAGCCCTCCAGGAGGGTTCACTTACTTGCATATGGGATGACGGGAGCCCTCCCGGTGGGCTCATTTTAAATGTAGACATTCAGTGTCGGGAGCCCTCCTGGAGGGTTCACCTACTTGGGTATAGGATGCCGGGAGCCCTCACGGAGGGCTCATTTTAAATGTAGGTTTTTCTTAACGAATATAGATTATAAACCGTGAAAATAAAATCTGATGTAGGTATATTTTAACAAAACGTAATGCCGGCAACTCTCCCGGAGGTTTCACTTCCAACTACGAATAATAAAATTCGTAGACTTCCAATATGTATGGCGGCATGGCGTATGAGTTCTATGAAAATGGGTGGTGTCGAAAGTGTTAAGGAGGTGTTAAGGAGGTCAGCATTGAGATGGCGGTCGAATATATTGACGTGTTCTAAATTCAAACACCAAAATAGTGATTAAAAGAGCTTTTTATTCACTGTTTTCAGTGAATAAAATAAGCTTTTTAGAGGGGGAATGGTATAAAAGAATTTCTTTTTATTCATCTTCAGAATTTCTCATTTTCTTGAAATCATTTATTTTCAAGTCATTTCCAAACTACTTTTCAAAATTTTGTGTCAGTTTGTAGATATTACAATGCATAGTTTTGTTCATTTTGTACCAAGACTAATATTAAAGTTTTAGTACCTATAATAAAACTAACTAAAACCTTAATTTTTATTTAACCGTTTTCCTTCCTGTCCCTGTTTGAAAAATGTACATAGACTTTTTTCTCGTAGGTAAAACTCGTTGTTATTTATTTATTTTGTTATGAAGTCCACATTCGAGTAGTAGGATAATTTTCCTATATAAAACCTAACAACATCATTCACGATAGACTTACCTAAGCTCCCAGTCTGGAATAGGCCTCCAGGTTTAAATCTTTGTGGCGGTTACTTCATAATCCTGTAATGAGCGAGGCGCCGACCTCCTTTGCAGGGCTTCCGACCGGCCTCGCAGCCGACCTGTCACTACTTACGAGATAATGTCACATTTAAATTATTTTTTTTCCTTTAGGTAATAGACCTGGAAGGATTTGTTGGAAATCTAATATGCCTATTACTTGTTATAATATGTGTTATGAGAATATCTTAATTAACAGTAAAGCAATTACCAGTAACCTAAATAATGTTGTTTTTTTAATTAATCAGTTACCAAAAATCCTGTGGAATTTTTCTCCTTCATGCATAGTTTATCAAATAGTAAAGGAACCAACAATCAACTTCGAAGTGAGTTTCTCATTAAATAAACATGACTCTTAACCATCTATTGCTACTGCCTACATAATTAAAAAGCTAGATTTTATCACCAGGAATAAAAATCAAATTATGTCAATTTATAAAAATATCAGGTGGATAAATAAAATGCAATCCCTTGAAGCGAAAGCCCCGCGAAAGCCTGCATAGTCTTGTGGTCTAAATTAAAAGCGCAAACGAGATATTCGCCAATGTTCATTAGACCCAAAACTAAATTGTTTTAATGAAACAAGTTTCGTAGGTATTTTAGAAAGGCAGATAGAACAATTTAAAAACAAAAGGGATATGAGAACTTTGATTTTATGTTGGTGAATACAACGCTGACGGTATCTTTAACGAAAAACGCTCCATAAAAAAATGGGAACTGTACTATGTACTTACGTCTCACAACGTCATCGTCTCGTAGGCTCTCAGCATTAATATTAATAAAAATATGAAATCCCAACACCGACAGCAACTAAAATAAGAAAACACTTTTCTAGCTTCTCCCGTTTTCGTAAGTTTGATTACGTAAATGAACACTTGAACGGGACTAAGGACGACTCTCCCTGCCGGAATTTTATAAACACTTTACAAGGATAGGTATTCCAAATTTTACTTTTAATAATCGGTAAAATAAGTAGTTGCACCAGAAATTAATAATAACAAAAAAATCACAGAACTAGATACTAGGTAGAAGGAATACTACTCAATAAAATAATACTTCGGACCCTAATTCAAAAACAGCCTATACGATATGTGAGAGCAAAGATGGCCCAGTGGGCACTGGTATCGGCCCCAACTTACGAGTAACGTAAATTCTAACCTAAGGCTCTGTAATTTCATCACTACTGCTTTCATTCTTTCAAAACGGAGAAGGAAAACATCGTGAGGAAACCAGCATGTCCTAGAACCAAAAATTCGAAGACATGTGACATCCACCAAGCCACACTGGGTCCTCGTGGTGGATTATGGCCTACTTTCTGAGGGCAGGCCTGGGGCCCAGCTGTGGGAACGTTATAGGCCGATTATGCTATACGCTATAGCTACATCTATTTCACATACCTTTCTAATGAAGTTTACCTAGGTCTTCCTACCTACGCATTAACTACTTACGAGTTACGTACAACCTCCTTTGACATGCGCCAAGCCGGCTAGGGGTGGAGGCAGGACATAATATAGGCCCGTGCACCAACTCGTAATGTAGTCTACTGCTGTGTTCATTCGCACCCCGACCTACCCTGTCGACAGTCGTCGCTTCAACAAAATAGTTTTTTTTTTTTCATAAAAGTTTTCGAAAATGAAACAGTGTTGAGTAATTCGAGTTTGTTTTAAAATTATTTTAGTGTTTTTAAATTCATATGCCAGTAAGTTTTTTTGTTTTTTGTTATATTATGTTTTATTTATTTATTTGTAATTTGTATTCTGTTAGTGTGTTAACACAACACCACAATTATCAGTTCAAGAAACAGTTCTGTTAATTTCTGAAAGCGTGAAGCACTGTGTATAATTATTTAGAAATGTGTATTTTTAATGAGTTTTATAAAATAGTTGTTGAGATTGTATTTAGGTATAACAAGGGCTGTTACATGGACACGTAGTTTAGTCTAAATACAATAGATAGGTAAATAAATTGTACCTATAATGGCATAAAATCGAATAAGTCATTAAAACTTTACTTATGCAATAAACAATTTTAATAATATTTTATTTGTAATAATAAATCTAATAAACAAATCAAGTATCTTGACTTGGCTCGCGAGGTTGTGGACATGTGGGATGTGAACTCAGCGATCATTGTGCCGATAGTCGTATCAGCCTATTGTCTGTTGGTGTTGGTCGAGGCTCTTGGCAATAATTACACGGCTCGCATTGTTAGGAGGTTCCTCTCTCTGAACCTGAAGCTCAGACCGCCACCGGTAGCTTGGACCCTGTTCCCGATACCGGTGGGCTACTATTTTTTATAATTTTAAAATGTTTTTATAATTTTTTATTAATATTTAAAAATGTAATTTATATGTTTAAAACTAAATAAAGGAAATAAATCTAATAAGAGAAAAATAAAAAAACAGAATTATAAACTACCGACAATTTATAAATTAATTCAGAAGAATGTTACTAATAAACTTTTCAACACCCGTAATTATTATGATGAATTTTCACGTGACCGCCTTTCTATTGGTGTGTATAGAATTTAAATCGTAGCGACAGGGGTTCCAAACCTTTTGTTTTTTTACAAAATATATTCCAAGCTAGTGTGATGCCATGCTGATGTGGCCAGTAATACGGTATTAGTATCGAATGTTCCGGTATGCGTGCATTAAGTTAAGCCGGTAGTATGGTTTCCTCCGCGTGGGGCTTCGCTGTGCCACCCGATACCTTAGTCACCTTAGTTTTTTGCGACGTGTCCGACCGAAATGTCGCATATATTGTAGTCGAGAATTATATTTTTATTTTACGATGGAAGATACAAATTAATCTGTTTTGTTGATTTTGTTTTAAATTGATCATTTATTTTAAATTAAGAATTTTATTTTTCTTTAACTTTTTTTTATTTTTTAAATTTATTTTTGTTTTTTTGTTAACATGCATTTTTAGCTTCATTAAGTTGCATTACGTATCGCCGTGGTTCTGTCGTCCGTCTTAGAAGATCCTCAGACGAGTCTTCAGTCTTCGGTTTTGTTGGTAAAATGAAGCCCAAAGCAGCTGCTGGCCACTGCACAAGATTAGTTAAATCTATACTCTTGTGCGTGTGACAGCGGCTATTGCGGACTATTCATTGTCTACGGAGTAGAAGAAACCGCATCAGGAATTACGAAGAAGGATAATATTAGGAATAACTTGATTATTTTATGAAATAGGAGATAGTGTTTTTTTTATTTGTATAAAGAAAGCTTCAAATAGATTGACTCTTTCAATCCATTTGGAACTTTGTTTATTAACGTAGCGTTTTAGGGTTTTATTTATAAACGTTGATTTAAAAGTTAAGCGACGTTTTATTTAACGTCAAAAATGTAGAGTTAAACAATCACTAATCATTACTTCAACGTTAATAAATAGTATTAAGATTTACGTATTGACTACCTACTATACTTCAATGTTCGAATTCGAACTGTATTTATATTACGGAAGCCTGAATCTGTAATTTATGACATCTTAAAGAAAACGTGTGAAGATGGTTTTCAAACGAAAAGTTTTGGTCAATTATTGTGTTAAAATTGTATGTTTTGTAAATCAGCTGTTTTTATGATTTTTGCATGAAATGTTTTCCTGGATTTTAATCTGAGCACAGTAAGTGAGCTTTAGCAGTAAGTTATTCACCAAACGAATAAGGTGTTATTAAATGTTATTTTCACTTATTTTACAAAAATTGTTGTTGCATGCTTATTTTTATTGTATTTTGTCTGGATTAATTTCACAGAAAAAAAGCGACATATATATTTCGTAAGTATTCTTTTAAATAATTTTGTTCCGTCGTAAGCCTTTATACTACCATCGATATAATGTTTTACTGTTTTTATTTCTTATTGTGTTACAACAAACTGCATTTATTTTTTATTCGCTGTTACTTTTCCAGTTTGTGAATATCTGAGCAAGCTGAATCAATTCGTTAACAAAAATAACATAATTTATTATGAGATTAGTAGGCACCTATTATTATGATAATATTTTGGTACCCCGCCTGCCAGCCTGTGTAAATAATGTTTATTCGAATAATTATACTGTTATTTTTGCTTTATTTGGAAAACGAAAACATATACAATGAAATACGAAAGTACACAAAAAAAATAATCGGGCAGTCTTTGGGAACTACCGACTGACCGATAGAAGTGAAAACTAAGTAAGTATCTTTTTGATTCTCGCGTTGATGTCTTTTGTTAAGTTACTTTTTGATTCTCGCGTCTTTCGTTCGAGCGTTAGGTGACAATGACGCGAGTTCCATGACGTTTGTTCACCCTTAAAGTGGTCAACGCGCCTAAAAAAGTTTTCACTTCAAAAATTGTATCTACTGACGCATTTGTTAGCATATCTTGTTCATAGACTTTTGTATTTTAATTTTCAATGTTGTTCACACCTCAGAAGCTTTTTAGTTTTTTTAGATGGCCGGTAACTGCATTGTTAATCCATAGCTGCTGCATGCCTCACTTCAGCAGACTTCATTCAGGTAACTGATTATGATATTTTACTATCTCATATTTAAAAATCTCGATATGTAGCTAATACCTACAAATGACACCATTTGTTTCTTCCTTAGGTAACTATACTCCATTTGAAATAAGATTAGACATTTATATAAACAGACACCATATACCTAATTCGCAGTACTAGAAACTACTGTTTAGAAATGTTTCCTCCTGAGGCTAATCGACAGCCAAACGTCACTGCAACCACAATCTAGAAAAAAATCTGCTGTTCCATTTTGACCACGTAGGTTGCACTTTTCTATGAAACAGCAGATTTTTTTTTAATAACCGACGAGTAATTTCAACGCAGGGTTCAGAATCATGTACTGAATCCATGGTAACAGGCTTCGCGTTTATGTCCCTGCCACCCTGTAATAGGCGTGATTCTAAGTAACGTAAGTATCTTTCGAAATGAATATTAATATTAGTAGAACTTATGTATGTTCTAAGTCTGAGTAGTTCTGAGTGTGTGTGTGTATCTGCGGCTTAAGTGTACCTTTCTCTATAGAAAGGCACACTGACGCAGATATATGCCAGTAAACTTGTTGTTGAGCTTGCGTGTTCTGTGCTGAGCTTAGCTTGCGTGTCACATACGCGACGCATCGTATGTCCAGTCAGTTATAGGACTCACCCATCAAGGAGCGCGGTCCCAAATTAGTAATCATACGTATTATAAATTTATTATACCTACGTAAAACAAAAAGTATTCTAAAAAACCGGTCAAGTGCGAGTCGGACTCGCGCACCGAGGGTTCCGTAAGGAGCTTTATTCGTACCTAAATAGTTTTGTGCCCAGAATCTAGTACTCTAATTGTATGAGCGCCCATAAAACTCAGAGGACTATCTTAATTGGCGTCAAATATGTATGTATGGGGACACCTTTTAATCTTCAACTTTTTTTCTTTTTTTGAATTTTTCCTTTATTTGTGGTATAAGACCTTGCATTTTGCCAAATTTCGTGATTCTAGGTCAACGGGAACTTCCATATAGGTTTTCGACCCAAAACCTACAGGGTACTTCCGGTTGCCCTAGAATTGACAATTTTGATTAAAAGCAAGGTACAGCACAAGTAAAGGGAAAATTCTGAAAAATAAAAAAGTTGAAAATTAAGGTAAATTTAGGTACTTACAAGTTTTCGCGAAAATCTACATTAGCCCATAATATATTTTTATCGTGTTGACTAAGGATCTTGATTTTTATACACTTAATATGGACTATAGACCTCAGTATCTGGTATAAATTTCAACTTGCTAGGTCCACCCGTTCCCGAAAATCGGTGGTGACACACGGACAGACAGAGAGTGATCTTATAAGGGTTCCTTTTTTACCTTTTGAGGTACGGAACCCTAAAAACACGTATACTAATAGATACATAATTAAATTATCTTTAAAATGGTAAAGGTTGCAGAAAAATACTCTTGTTAGAGTTTACGTGATTCTCAGTTTTTTATCCGTAACTATATATAACTATACATAACTTTATATACATAGCTTTACAAATTAATTACACTAGGTATGTAATATAAACATAATCTAAAATATTCACAAATTAAGTTATTAAGAAAATGCTCTAATTAAACATATCATTTTTCCAAATCATTAACACTACTTGTTTAGACGTGATCTTAAGTATAAAATCATTAAAAGTCGGTTAGTGTCACCTTAAATTCTCATATATAAAACCGGTCCCCTCGATTAAAATTTCCTAAAAATATTCACAGAAGACTTTCTTTCTAATTTTGTTTATCCGTTATGCAAAATACGAAAATTATACTCCATTGCCATTGGTTATTACCACCACATCTATCCAAATTATCGAACTCTCATCAAATGTGTCACCATCCTTTCAGTGTTCAAAAATATTTTCAGATTTCAATCCTACTACCAAGTTGTTGACAGAATCAATCCATCAATTTACAGTAGATAGTGCATGGGTAATTTATTTAGTTATTTTCAGATATTGAATACGTCTGGTTTGTTAGTGATTCTAGGAAAAAGATAAAAACCTTTCTAAAATACATTTCGTTCTCTAATACTATACCAGACCTGAATTGAAAGACTTTATGTTAGAAATCATCATCCATCACGTTCTTTGTGATCTATAAATAATCTTGCATGTTGCTTTTTATTTGGCAGTTATTTGGCTTTACAAAATAGTTTTGTTCCAATTTACAGCGTAGTAATTTGTTATAAGAATCTATTGTTACTGTTTAGGTGATACACTAGAGCATTACATGTCGAGCGTTTGCATGCAATGTAACGTTCCTGCGAATGCTCGGCGCTGCGTTCGACGTAAAGCCCACGACGAATGAGCCTGTAACATTTCTTTATACCTTCCCCTCGGCCCGAGCACCTCACTCAGCGTTGACCGCGCTCGTGTCTCGTTGGTTTTTAAAATCAGGTTGTAGCAAAACATCGAGCGTCGTGATCGAAGTGCGGTTCGATATAATTTGAAAACGGCGAATGTTCGATGTTCAAGTGAATGCTCTAGTCTTTACTCACCTTAATAGTATTAATAACATAACTGTTCTGTGGTAGATACATAAAATAAGAAGAATTTTAAAACGCATCTTCACACGAGTACAAGCATTTAGTGGAAATCCTTATAGATGTCCTCCGTCCCTAAGCCTACCTACTATTTACTAGATGTGGTGGAAAACTGATTTGTAAAAGAACTGTGGTGAGTATTATTTAATTTAAATAAAACTAATGTGTGTGTATTTTAGCTATGTTTGATTTTTGAAAGCAATTCATGGTCGACTTTAGAAAATTATAATATAATTGAATATAGTCAAGCGACTTGAACTTTCTGACACATAATTATGGACAATTTAAAGTTGGGAAATATTGAATATTAGGACTTTTCTATTTCATAAATACATACCTTCTGTAAACTGCGCTAATAGGGCCAACCCCTAGGCCCTATTAGCGCAGTTTACAGAAGGTATTATTCTCGCAAAAAGTCACGCGCATCTTTTGCTACGCGGCGTACGAGCTACGGCGTAGCACGCAGTGCTACGACTCATCTCTGCGATTGTTCCGCTCTACGAACATTTTATTTATTTATTTATTTTATTTATTTATTCTTAGGAAAGCTTACAGTCTAATATCCATTTAGTATATACAATAGCGCTTACGGTTGCCATTCACAAGCTTCCACAAATGAAAAAAAGAGATATTTTAGAGACATTTATCTACTTGAAAACTTGTTTCGGTATTTTTTTTTTTAATATTACAATCTTGTTTTCATTGCCATATTTTGTCTAGATATCAAGATGGTATGTGTAGTGCGTTCATTATAACTTGAACCGTGACGCGATTGGTAGCAGTCTTAAGGTCATCGCCCATTATAACAGCACCGCTCCAGCACGGTAGCGCCCCGGCACCGCCTCGAAAAATCTAGTCGTCAACGCGCCGTAAGCCAGGCGACGGCTAGTCGCCAACGCGCCGTAAGCCAGGCGACGGCTAGTCGTCAACGCGCCGTAAGCCAGGCGACGGCTAGTCGCCAACGCGCCGGAAGCAAGGCGACGGCTAGTCGCCAACGCACCGTCAGCAAGGCGACCGCTCGCTGCCGGCACGCCACCGGCGAGGTAACAATTTACTGTTTATTCACAAGCAAGGCGTCACCGTGCGGCCGCCGAGGTGTCACCGCGCTTACGGCGAGGCGTCACCCCGCGGACGGGTGACGGCTCGCGGGCCGCTCGCTGCCAACGAGGCGTCCACTATTTTGTTTAGCCATCGTAAAATAGACTTTAATACATTTGACTTAAAGTCCTAACTTGATTGACAAGTTATTTGCCGTGTCGGAGCCGTGCTGCTATAATGAGCGATGACCTTTAATTTCAATACTAAAATGGCGACTGACAGAACAATACTGCAAAATTCAATGCTACCAATCGCGTTTTCATATCACCTGATACATACCGGACAACCGAATAAAATTTTCCGTATATTCAAATTACAACTTTTCGACGTTTTAATAGAAAAGAATATTGTTATCTCTGTTCTGTTGTGTTGTTGTTGTTGTCTGTGTCTGTTATGTGTGTTGTTAGCGTTGTTACGAGCTATCGGAATTTATGATAAATTTGGATGTGTTCCGTAATACCAAAAATTATGAATGAAAACTTAATATAATTTCATATTTTTTTCTATACTTTGTAACTTGATAATATAAGCTATGCTCCTGCCGAAACAATATTCCAAATATTGTTGTTTATAATACAGAAAAAACAGTATGAAAACATGTCATTTAGCTGTAAAAATGTGCGATATTCAATTCGCTTAAACTTCATTTTAGGTAAGATTTTGGAAAAAAAAAAATGTACAAGCCTAGATAAATACTGTCTTAATCCGAATAGTAACATAATATGATGGAAATATGCTGAAATTGCAAATGATTTAGGTATTACGTTTGTATGGACAATACAAGGGTCGCCGCCGTCTTAAATTGTATCAATCCACTTCTAGACTCAACTCTGAACTGCTACCTTTTGTTGTCGAAACTAAATTAAGTTTTCTCACGCACGTCGGTTTTCTTCACTAAGTTCACTAAAAAACATCTTTTATTTTATTTTTTTCTTAACTAAAGTTCTTCCCAGCTTATATCAGCACATCGGAAGACGTCGAAAGCCTGAAGCCCTTGACAACTATTGGGCACTGCACAGGACTAGTAACCCGAATATACTCTTGTGCGTGTTCTAATAGTTGTTGTCGGAGCTTTACATTCTACGGTCTGCACCGGGGCGTCGACAAGGATTATCTTTGATTGTAATTTTGAACTTGTGTGTGTAATCCCATTGTAATTTTTGTGGCTAGCAACCCGGATGTGTTGAGGTACGATTATGATGGCGGTGGCAGGCGGCAAAAGTCCTTCAAGTTTCTGAATTAAATTAGTAGTGAACGCCATGGTCTTCAGCCACCATCAAAATCTTATCCTCATGCCTGCTTTAACAAACACAAGGCGACACCAAAACATGCCTGGATAAAAGCGCATTTATGGATTTTCAACGCTCACGAGCGTTGAAAATCCATAAATGCGCTTTTATTTGCGCCAAAAGTTGCAAATCCAACAGGGCGCTTTTAAGTGTCGCTTAGCGTTATTGAAAACGGGTATGTGTTCCTTAGTCAATGTTTAAAGTGCGAACCTATTTGTGCTAATAAAAATGTGTGTCAATAAGTCGGGAGAAACTTTTTCTCGGTTTTCTTTATTTTATTGCATCTTTTTTCCATTCAGATTGCCAGCTACCGTCATACTGATCTACATCTACGCTAGTCTCAAGTCTGCTAGCTAGTTTTACTACACTGTCGGCAAATGTACCTACCTGTTGGAATAATTGTAGTCTGTATAAGTAATTCTCCCATCAATTTATGTTTTCGTTGCGCAGTGAGTGACGTGACGACTGCTGAAAATAGTCGAAAATCGACTAAAAACTCCGTCAAATATTTCATACAAAAAAAGTTTGAGAGCCGCTGCTTTAGTGTATTAATTTAATAGGTTAGGTACAGACTTCTAGGAGGTTTTTTTTTTCACTGGTTGTTATTAGGCTCTGACTCCATCAAAGCGGAGATGTGTGGAGTGGAGATGTCCGAAACGGAGACGAGAAGAGATGTTTTTCAGCTAGGGTGTATGTATCCACGAAGCTGTGCAGAGATGCGTACGGGCTAGACTTGAGCGGAGATGTG
Organism: Conistra vaccinii; assembly: GCA_948150665.1. Lineage (NCBI taxonomy): Eukaryota > Metazoa > Arthropoda > Insecta > Lepidoptera > Noctuidae > Conistra > Conistra vaccinii. Next base: position 6,715,416 of record OX411324.1, read on the forward strand.
TGCTGGCTAGAGCGGAACTGAGTTGCGTGCGGCGAGCGCTGGATGTTGTCATCTCTACTAGTCTCCGCTGCGTGCCGTCGGAGTCGCCTGCTTGCGAGAACAGCTCACATCTCCGCTTCAATCGCGATGATACACATAGATAATACACTTATCTCCAATCAGTGGTATCCACTGAAGCTAAAGAGACGAGATGTGGGAATAACGAAATTCTATTGGTTGTTTAAAACAAATATCTCCTCTTCGGTGGAGGCCAGGCCTTGGGAGTTCGTCGATTCAGAAGCAAATGTTATCGTAAAAAGGTTCCAAAACACTTAATTTCGTTGCATACTGTGCAGTCAACCCCACCATTTTTTTCTTTTTTTTTCAATACATTTTAGTCAATTCTGACTATGAGACTTTAAGTTTCAAGTGCAGACCTGCAAATGTTCCGATCACTCGTACTATTTTCGCCACTGTTTGGTAGATCGAGCTACCGAATTATCTTTTTACAAATGAAATAAAACACTTAATGCAATTTAAAAAGTTTATTGGAATTGAAAACACGTCAGTCTTAAGTGTCTAAACATATGTAACAGCAAAAAATAGGAAAAAAAATACACGGTAACATGTAATTAACAAAAATCAAATTCACTAGTGTACTTCTGAACTTATAAAAAACTTTATACGCAAAAATAAAGGAAACTATGACTAGTTTTAAAATAGTAACCAAAAAGCGGTTTATAATAAACTAGTGTGGAACATTTGTATAAACATGAGCACGACAACAAAGGAATGATTCAACATTTTTGATCTTATAGGCGGAAATAATTCAACTTATAATAATAAAAACATATTTTTTTATTAACGTTGCATTTTAGGGATATATGAGGCAGTAAGCTTATGATTACATCGTTGTTTGAAGCATGATTGAAACTATACTTTAATTGCGGAAGAAACTTTAGAAACTCACTCTCAATTCGGCAATTTAAATCAAAATATATCGAGCTGAGCGATAACTTTTCGAAAATGCCATTTTAATCGTTAACGCACTGTCTTTTACGATTATAATCGCATTTTCGTATAGATGTCGCTTACGATAAATTGGCGGTCAGGGCTCGATACATAAACTAACTGCGCCCCGTGGTTTCACCCAAATGTCTCGATTCCGTGGGAATATCGGGAGAAAAAGTATCCTATGTCCTAACTCAGGTCATGGCCTACCCATGTGTCAAATTTCAACCAAATCAGTTCAGCCGTTTTAGCGTAACAAACAAATAAACAAACAAAGTCACCTTCGCATTTATAATATTAATTAGGATTAAATATCAATACTATTGGTACGCAATCTGAAAACAAAAGACAGCTCCACTACTATCCGTATAGTCCTTGTGATTCACGAGCGCGCGACATATGACTTTTAAGTCCTTGTTATAAGGTATAAATTGCAATGATTGACGCGTGAAATGTAACAACTATACTTACCAAAAAAAAAATGTAATGGTATCGTCCAAAACTCGGGTATGGTATACCCACGTACATACGGCTACACATCAAGCTATACATTTCCAGTTTACGCTGATCTCGTATTGTATAGGATTTCCGTACAATGCGAGGTCAGCTTATACTTGAAATGTATAGCTTGATGTGTAGCCGTGTGTACCTGTACATTCCCGTTGGCTATGGCTGTATTAATATTTCACTGTGCCAACTGCCGCATGACAGAAGCGGGGACATAGCAGTGTGGCCAACTGAAAGCTGAGCAGTAAAGACAACGGCAATGCAGCCAAAACAAAAGTTTTTATTCTATCGAAAGAAAAGTACAACCAGCACTTTTAAAAATTAGGAAGTTTGTAGGTAAAACTATTGAATTTTATTTTACAATCAATTACTATTGTCATATCATCTTCGAATGTAAATGAGTAAACTGTATTTTTCTTTTTACAGATTTTTATGATTATTATTTAATATACACCTATGTACTCCACTAATATATTTTTTGTTCGATCAGATCGCGTCTGCAAAGTGAAGAGACAAGAAGGTTACATATGTAGTGAACTATGGAACATCAATCGGGATTACTGCTTATATCATTAAGTTAAAATCGTTGTCATAATCATACTACAATAATAAGTTAGGTCCGACGCCAGTAGCACACCTCCGCTGCGAAACCATAGCAGCGAAACCGTAGTAGTTCAGTTCAATAGACTCACGTCATTTTCCGCTACTCGCATCTGATTCGAGTTGCAGAACATGACGCGAGACTATTGAATTAAACTACTGCGGTTTCGCTGCTATGGTTTCGCGGCAGTGGTGTGCTTCTGGCGTTAAATAGACTAGCGGTTTTTGCTCGAGTTTTTATTTTTCAGCATGGGAAACACGGTTACCTAATTGACCGTTTGATCGTTTGGCGAAGCTTCAGTCATTATACAAATATTGGTAAGCTCAGTACAATCATTATTATCGTGATTATTTCAGTTTTCCTTAGGTTTCGCCTTAGCCGCGTCGCCGAACAGCATGAGACACATGGTTGCGTGGAGGCATGCCTTGGCCGGGAGGAATTTTTCATCAAAGGTTAGTGAGTATCGGTACATCCACACTGCTGGCTCGTATTCAGACTGGAAACAAGAATTTTAAGTAAGAACACTTCCAGTATAACAAACAGAGATTCTTTTTCTATAATATGTGGAATAACTATTAATATTCTTTCATTTAGCCATTTTTTATACAGATTACTAAATTGCATAAAAAAATGTAAAAAAAAAAAGCGTAGAGTTTTCCTATACTGAAAATGAAAAATGATTTTTTCACTGTTTCCAGGTGAGCCGTATCTGGAGATGGACAGAACCGGACTGCCAATAATGCAGAAAGAACTAAGAAGTCAAAGAGGAAGGGAGAAGGCTGCTGATAGAGGATTCTGATTCCATCAAGCTCTTGGCATCTCAGTCTTCATAAATATTATGTAAGTCGTTCATCCTACTTAAGTGTAGTATATTTAAAATCCTCAATCCATTATACAGAAAAACACACTGTTCCATGCTGAAATGTACAAGAAACCAGTAGTACAGTACGACACAACTTAGATGTAGCATAGATTTGAAAATTTTCATTCATTCTTTTCAATTTCACGAATGTATTTGACTATACGACTTTACAAGTTATTGCGTTTTCGAAAGATCATTTTCACCTAAAGCAGTAATAAAGATTGGTGATTTTGAAGGCGTACTCAGGTCGGATGGTGATCGGTTTTACGAATTTTGCCGATGCTACATCTTAGGGGTTTATTTATAAACTTTGCTTAAAGTTAAGTGACGTTCAAACGTCAAAAATGTATGGTTAAACAATCGCTAATCATTACTTAACTTTAAGCAACGTTTATAAATAAACCCCTAAGTTGTGTCGTACTGTAATTTGTCTTTTGAAAAAACATTTTTACTAACCAAGTATGTATGAGACACTGCCACTAGGAAGGATTCTATTCGACTCTTCGGTTTCGTGTAGAACGAGAGGTAGGCAATTTCTTTAGCGTCTTTGATCTTGTTTTGTCTGTAAATAGAAGAGTTAGAATTATTATGTTAAACCATACTGCTGCTTAATCAGCGTTCGGTAAATAGCAAATTACATATCATATAGGTAAACAGTACTAATGTTGGCACCCCCCCAATGATTGGCACTTTGCTAATTTATTCTGCGTGCTACGAATGTTTTGTTTTTTTTATGTTATTGCAACTCAATTATAAGAAATTGTATATTCTACCTATTGGGTGCCAACATTAGTACTGTTTACCCTACCAGTCAGTAGATAGTGCTAAAAGTGAGCGAGTATGACAACAAAAAATAGTCTTCTTGTCAAAGTATCGGGTCCTGTCTATGAGATTATTTCATTATCAAAGCACGATTTATATAATATCATTCACGAACATTTTAATATTCTTTGTTATTCAATGGTTCATTTTGTGACTTATCGCCAATAACAGAACTTTTCTTTACATTACAGAAGTCCAACTTACATATGCAACAGCGCCGTGAGCGCGCGCGCGGCGTGCGGCGCGAGTGCGGGCGGCGCGCGCGCGTGCGCCGCCGACAGGCAGCGCGCCGCGCACGCGCCGCGCCCGCCCGCGCCGCACCACCAGCCTGCTACTGCGGCGCCCGCCCAGCATTCTGGGTGCTGGACAACACAATGACATTCTTGATCATCAATTCAAGGTTCATCAATGACAATCTTGATCAATAAAATCTGTGGTAACAACTAGTGAACGACCGAATGTTCGTTTTTGGCATTTTAGGCCAAAAAATCACGACTGGGCAATATTTTCGTTTTCGGCCATAAGTCAGCCGAAGCTGCGGCCATAAGCCGAAAATAAGAAGTTCGTGAATTGTCGCGCGTCATTCAACCTATTTCGTAAAGCTCGGCAATAAACAGGTAAATCAATACAACAAGAAATACACGAAATTTTGTATCCTCTAATGGAATTATCGTGTTTTATTTATTTTAAAGTCTATATTTGCTCTTTCTCTTACTAGGTGTAAATAAAAACAAACAAGATTCATTCAATGTTCATCGGAAATATTAATATTTTGTATGTCTAAATCATTTTCGTTTTCAGCCGAAAAAAAGACTAAAGCCGAAGCTTCTTTTTCGTTTTCGGCTGAAAATCCATTTTCGGCCGGACACTAGTAAAAACCTATCTGAAGTATGGTTGTCTGAACAGTGCCGTCTACCGCATGTCAATGATAATATCAGTGGTGAGGTGTACCTAATATAACGGTTCCTGGAGTACCCTAGGCTGATAAAATATTTGTTATAATTAACAGAAACTAGTTTTATTTCACGATTTAGCGTGCAGTAAATTTTAAATAGGAAAATATTGTAATATTTGTAATTAAATTTAAGGGTCGGCTATAGGAATTCGTGTTATGGCTTTTGATAAGTTTTTATACAAAACTTAAAGTAGTATCCACAAGTTTTCTATGAGTACTATAAACTGATCCAAAATCCATAACACGATTTCCGAACTTTAAGTTTGTTTTGTTTGATTTATTTTAGAGGCCTTTTTTCAAGTTCGTTCACGCATAGCCAAAGTAAATATTGCTAAAATTCATAAAAGTTCATATAAAAAGACTACTATTTTACATTGCGAGGATAAATGAATCAGTATTCATCGATTATTTAGCACAATGAAAACAGCAAAACAACATCAGTGCATATTGGCAAATTAACAATGTAAAAAATTATGTTAACTCTCTGCCTGCTTAGTCTTTTCCCAACTATGTTGGGGTCGGCTTCCAGTCTAACCGGATGCACCCGAATACCATTATTTTACATAGAGCGACTGCCTATATGACCTCTACAACCCAGTAACTGCGTAATACGATACCCATTGGTAAGACTGGTTGTCAGTCTTTAGGGCTTCTGACGACCCGTAACGACTGTCAAAGATCCACGAATGACAGCCAGGACCAACGGCATAACGTGCTTCTCGAGACACGGCGGAGTCTCGGTATGTAAAGATGGTCACCCATCAACGGACCAACCCCGGTAGCCACAGCTTTACCTGATGGATCGACCCATGCGGCTGTTACTACCTAGCCACGAGCTCCTCAAAAATTATGTAAACTACGAAATAATTATAACACAAAACTACAAAAACACGCATTTTTATTTAAAATCCCCAAACTTACCAAATCCACATATCTAGCTATTTTAGCTCCCAGCGCAACATAATCGTAGAAGTTGAACACCTCTGCAAACTGATGCATCAGACTGAGCACAGGCTCCCAACCTTCGGTGTCAACCTTGCTGAATCGTTCTAAAAAGAAATCCTTCGACGGCTCGACGTTTAAACGACAGTCTGGAACCTTCTTTTGATTTGATGGTGTCATTGAGATGATTTCGGATGGTAACCTGGGAATAAACAATTCATTGAAGTTTACAGCTTCGCAAGCTCAGTGGTGGATATTACAGCAATACCAAAAAGTTTCCGAATCCGGTTTCTGAATCAACACGAAAATTTGCTAACCAATTTTCAAACGCTAAGAAATGTCAACTCAACTGCTATAATTAGTTGTCTGAATTATCAACAGTCAGATGACTTGACACAAGTTAAATTTTTTAGGGTTCCGTACACCAAGGATGCCAACAGGGCCCTATTGCTAAGGCTGCGCTGTTCAGCCGTCCGTCTGTCTGTCACAGGCATGTATTTTTTTAACCGTAACAGACACTTGACGTTTGCACAGTATGTACACACGGCTACACATCAAGCTATACATTTCCAGTAAAACCTGACCTCGCAACTTACGAAAATCCGATACAATGCGAGATCAGCATAAACTAGAAATGTATAGCTTGATGTGTAGGCGTGTGTGGTGCATGGTCTACTATACCGCAATTACAACAAATAATAAAAATAAAATAAAGTTAAAAATTAAAAGGGGTCCCCATACGAGGTAATAATTGGAGCTGGATATCCCATGCTAGAATAAACTTACATTGTAAGAATGATACTTACTTTAAATCTGCATCAGAAAGCAACTCTCTGAAACTGATGATGTGCAGCCAGTACCCCAGTTCTAAATGCTGATAAGTGCAATCCTCTTCTGTTAACGCCAAGTCTTCGGGCTGAATACCTTGACAACATGCAAATATATTAGAAAAACACTAAGTAAATCAAATCAATATTAGTTCGCGATAACGAGTCGTATTGCTTACCCTAGAAGTTGAATACTGATTTAGAATTTCCATTAATAAATAATAATAAATTACTTTCACATCCCCTATCGCCGCAGCCCTTCAACTCTTTGCCAACGGTCTTCATCATAGCTTCAAAGTTTTTCAAATGTGCTGCCTTATCAGTCCGATCCTTTGGCATTTCCTTAGTAAACCGGTCGAAAACTCCGTCATTCATGTCTTCAACCGCCGCACCCTGGATATTATCGTCTTTTAGTTCAAGCATTCTGACTAAAGTGCTGGTTTCTGCGACAATTTGGAAGGAATATGTTATGTACGGTAAAGGCGAGTGTTAGTTGAAAGGAGTGGTGGTATTTAGCGTTCACACGAGGCGAGTCAGTCGGTTTCAAAAACAGAATATTTATTTCACTTAGACCTATATGGGCACGTATGAAACGTCAGAAGCTAGGTGCACGGTTCCAATTGGACGTTTCCTATGGAGAAGAGCCGGCAAGAAACTACTGCTTTAAAAATAATTAGTACTTAAATAATTGGGTTTTATAATATTTTCAAATAACAGTGTTAATAGGTATGGGAGGACAGCGTAGGCCTTTTCAACAAGTACCGGGTAGTTAACAAAATAGAAAATGGTCAACAAATCTACAGTCTACTTTGTTCTCATCTACAATCTAGTTTGAAGTTAGTTAATCAGGTATAATTGAAAAAAAAACGTGAAAAAATGGCGGTCGGTTTTTCATTAAGGTGAGTTCTTATAATTCGATTTCTAATTAATTTAGACAATAATCCCAGCGTACCCGATTTCAATAGCCTTGTGAAAACGCCGCTTCAATTATTACTTTAGACATTTATGCCCGTTTTCACCTTCACTAAGTGACACTTAAATGAATCCCTAAATAAAAGTGCATTGTTGGATTTTAACTCTCAGCGTTGAGCCTAACGTTGAAAATCCAACAAGGCACTTTTATTTAAGTGTCACTTAGTAAAGGTGGAAACGGGCATTATACAACTTAGGTAAGAGAAACACAGTTAGACTGGTTTTAGTATTTGTTAGTGAAAACTTTTATTGAATAACAGCCATTTAGCCTAGAAATAGTCGATAGGTACAACAGAACCCACATTTACGAAAACAGTATAAGAAATATTTATTTATAACTTACTTACCACGTTCGTGGGAGCCATAGCACTGTATATTAGTGAGATGGCAGTTCGTGCCGTCCTTCTCGCACACCATACTCATTCCTGGCTCCACTTGCGTGCATATATCGCCTTCTCCGAATTCTGAAATGGCACACTATCTTTTACACACCTTTAACCACCTATTTTGTTACAAATACACAGAAGAAAGATTGTATTAAATCTACACCACAGACAGTAGTTCAAACATGTTATTTGGTGGGAAACAAGCAGGTGGCCGTCCTGGTAGTTAGTAAACACTGCTGATTATGGCCATCTGCAATATTTGAGTAATCACAGGTGCATTCCAGAAAGAGACAACGCTAAAAAGGTCCTAAAAACACCCTCAACCTTCAAACCTTGGCGGCAGAAATAGATACGATAGTAGTCGAATCCCGGACGCATTCTTTCACAAAGAACGTACACAACTAGAGTTCTTTGTCAAAGAACTATAATTGCTTGTTTTTAACCGACTTCCAAAAAGGAGGAGGTTATATGTTGGTCACGTATATTTTTTTTTTTTTTATGTTTGTCCACCGATATCTTCGTCAATTGTGAACCGATTTTGAAAATGATTATTTTGTTTGAAAGGCTCCAAATTTGGTCCCCTATAAATTGAATTAAGTTTGCTTGGGTAGTTTTTGAGTTAGCTTCAAGAATACGTATTTTTCCCACTTAGTTTATATGGACGATGTGATGATATCTTCCCGTCACTGTTATTTGCATATCAGGTAGTGGTATTCGAATTTGTGTGGGGTAGCTACCACAACTAAAACACACTACAAAGTGAAAAATAACTTTAATTTCGGAAGTCGGTCGCAAAAAACGAAAAATCAAAACCAAAGAAACCGATTTTGGCAGTCGATTGTTTTTTTTTTTGTAAAAGTTTTTATAGAACATACATACCTAAGTCCTGTAGCACATTCACCTGTCTGAAGAGACAGGACCATCCATACAGCAAAGACCTGGCCAATCCGCCCATGAACCCTGGCTCCACTCGAATCACTTGCTTGAGGTGAAACATGTGTGTGTTGCGGTGCTTCTTTATCATGTTTAACTCCGCTAGGATGAAGTTTGTTGATGGCTAGACACAAGATAAAGAAAACGTATTTCTCTGACACATCTCAATTTTTACCCTTTACTTTGCTTATTTTTGATGACATGGGGGGTGGGGGGGGGGCTAGATGGTGATTACGTCAGCAGTAGATATTTACTTTTTTACACATATGGCAACCCACACATTGTCTATGAACATTTGTACCTTACTCTATGTTGAATACCGTGTCAATAAAGTTGAATATTATGTGCGTTAAAGTCCTCTATCATAAGCCTATCTTCTCAAAAAAACAGAACACTTTAATAGAAAAATGTTTCTTTGCTTAACTCAACAATGTATTAGCATTTTCATCTCCCCACCAAGTTTTTCTGGAAACATGATCAAGTTTCTGAAGAGTAAAGCTGTAAACTCCTTGAGTTATCAGGTTGTAATTGGTTGAACTAAATGACTACGACTACGATTGTCAGATTTAAATAAATAGATAAATTTATATGGGTTTTCGAAACCAAGGGTATGTTTGACTTCGGCAAATATTCAGTGATAGCTCAACACAACACTAGAGACAGTTAGTATAATCAGCTTATAATGTTCCCACTGCTGGTACACAGGCCTCCTCTTTTCGAGAGGGAGAGGGCTGTAATCCACCAAGCGGGCCCAATGTTATTAGTAGATGTCACATGTCTTCGAATTTTTGGTTCTAGGACATGCCCGTTTCCTAACGATGTTTTCCTTCACCGTTTTGAGATGAAATTATTTACACAAAACAAAGCACCTGCCTGGGTTCGAACCACGACCTAAAACTCGGGGCCGTTACCACTGAGCCACCACTGCTCTCAAAAAACAGTTATTAAATGAAAATAAATCATATTATTTATTATTAGAAAGAAGCCCTATTTCTTCTTTCTAGCTAAAAAAAAGGTATTTATATTAATGATTTAAAACAAACCTCATAAAGACTCATTTTGAAAGCCTCCTCAGCCGCTCCAAGGGCTTCATCAAAGTACCCCATCTCCAAATATAAAGAAGCTAATGAAACCAGCACGATGTCCTTGAACCGACCTTCTACCGTCCGACTGGCGGTCAGGACACAATGTAAGGCGTTCACGTTGTTGCCGCGAACGCGCCAGTAGAGGGACGATAACGTGTATAGCACCCATTTTGGGGCAAGTTTCTGAAATAAAAGGGAAAAATATATAGATTTGCAGGAAAAATATATTGACCTCAAGGAAAATGGCGCACAGTGTTCACGTGCTGCCTTGCACATTTGTAACAGTTAGGTTTTTTGGAGACCAGTTTCCCGCAACCCCGGCAGATATCGGCGAACCCCGTCAGTTGTGCTGACATCTCTTTGAGGCGCGCGTGGAACACAACGCGCCGTCGACCCGGGCCTGAACCTTATCGGACGGCGAGCTACCCATTGCTCTCCGCCCGCAAGCCCGCGCGTACGGTGGCCGCTACTGATTCCCGACGTCCAGGGCGAGCGACGCGCGCCTTACTTATGGTTACCAAATGTACAACAAACACGCTGTGCTCTCGGTACCGTCAGAAACAATGGCGAAGTCGGAAGTGTATCTGTGTGTGTCTGGGTGTGTGCGTGGCTGTGTGTTCGCGTGTATATGTGTGGGCGCGTGTGTGTTATGTGCTGACGCTACTCGTCTTCACGTATACATTCACTGCGTGTGGTAAGTCTTACCATCTGCATAGCACTGTATATTCGCTGGCCGACCTCTGTGTCTTGCATATGACGAACCGACTCGAAGTCACCGTTAGCCACATACTCCAACAGTTTCTGTCGAAGGTGGTCCGTGACGATCACGTCACTAAATATCTGTGGTCTAGAAATAAAATAAAACTTATTAATATTTACGGTTTCAGTCACGTGTTTGTTTCGTGTTTGCCCGACTAGTTCCGAACTCAAACAGTTCTTAATTCGACTAGTGACTTGCAGCATTAAGAGCTCATTCCTAAAACCTTCTTTCAGTTCTAAACTAGTAATTTAGACTATCTATATTCAATTTGTACGAAACACTTTGCGAGGAACAAAAACTATCAGCACATGGCATTAAATTGGGGAAAGAATTGTTTACTGTGGCTTGTAATCTATTAACAAATAAATAAAATTGAAGTGTCTGTTTGTAATGTCAAAATAACAGCTTTTTACTAAATGCATATTATGAAAGAATAAACGATACTTATAACAAAAAAAAAATCGTTAAAATTTTGTCTGTTTGTTCCGGGTAATCTCCAAAACGGCTGGACCTATTTTGACGGGACTTTCACTGGCAGATAGCTGATGTCATAAGGAGTAGAGAGTTAGAGTCGACGCGGGCGAAGCGGCGGGCAGCAGACATTGATTAAAATACAAATTAGCCCATATTGCTAACACTTAAAAGCCGTAGTCTGCATACTGCTAAAAACTTACTTCTGAGATTTCTTCTGTGTAAATGTAGCTGCCTCCTTATCATTGGGGCAGGTAGGTGGGTGCCATGGCAGCTCATGTTCCACATTAGCTGGCACCCCTATTTTGTCAGTCAGCAAAGTTCTTAATCTGTGGAACAAAACATAGATCCTAAAGATAAGAAATTAAATTATACACTGCACTAAATCTTAACAGCGATTTTTTTCTTGAGTAGTGTTTTTGAACTCTTCAAATTAGCTCTTTATAAAAGCTCTTCTTAGCTCTTTATAAAAGCTCTTCTTAGCTCTTTAATATTTTTTTTAATAAAAAAGAACAACAATTTCCAGGACCGCACCAAGGTATTAAAAATAAAGTTTTGTGAGTGAAAATCGAGGCGAAATAGTTATCAGGAAAATTTTGGTTACATTATGTAAAAATTGGAAAAACTAATATATTTTCGCCCACGGAAATATCGATAAAAATATTTTTTTTTACGAAAAAAATTAATTACGAATTTTATTACTTTGTACTTCAAAATATTAACAGCGGTTTTTTTAGATTAGATTAACAGCGGTTTTTAAATTACCTAATTAGATATTTTAATACACTATCCAACAAAATTAAACATTGTACTAACGCAAGATATTATAAAAAGATTTTTTGCAATAGCAGTGCAGGCAAAAATGTAACTGCTGGTGTTATATTGTACTCATTTTAGTTTACAACATTTCTTTGAACAAAACTGTTTGAAAATAAGATGAAAAGGCAATACCTTATTCCTTTATTCTCAAAGGGTAAAAATATTTGATAAACAGCTTCCAAATTATCTGGAAATGATTCCGAATTTTCTTTGCAATGTTTGTTTGTCGGCCATTCTGGATCCTTGTCAAATTCTTCTCTATTCCTACTTATTTTTAATGAAGGCGGATATCTGAGGATAACACAATCATGTTTCTTGTATTAATATGATAAAGTATGTCGATTATATTAGCTTATATCTTGTCCACTTTGAAATGACGCGCCCCACTACCGCATTACCACATTGCCGTGCACGTCATTTCAAAATGGACAAGCTATACTACAGAAATGTATCTCTAAAGAAAAATCCGACATCACAAGAGTATGCTTATTAATTAACTGAAACTCAAATGCTCATCATAACATAATAATATTATTTGATAAAGGAGTAAAGAAAGTCATTCTAGTACATTCTGCATAGCATAATCAGCCTATAATGTCCCCACTGCCGGGAAGCCTCCTCTCGAGAGGGAGTGGGCCATAATCCACAACGCGGGCCCAGTGCGGGTTGGTAGACATTCCGCATAAATAAGACAATTTTAAATGACGGGGATAACACAACATACAAACGTACGGGGTCAAATTAAATTAGCTAGCAAAACTCCGCAGACGTGATGGATATGATATCGATATCTAAACATGATAAAAAAAACAGTAAATTAATTTGATGAGTTTTTTTGGGATCATCGACCGCGAGTAGTGGCTTTCTGAACAAACTTGAAGTATCAGTAACTGATTTATTAATCTGTTTTTTTCTTGTGTAGTCTTCACTGACGTCATGGGTATCGATAAAACAAAACAAAAAACATACGTTCTCAACTCATTTACAAAAATAACAACGGTAAGGCCCACTTGCGCGTTCATGGGTTAGCTAAATAACTTGCAGTTAACAGCTAACTCTGGGTTAATCCCAAGAGAATTATTGGATTAACCCTGAGTTAGCTGTTAACGCGCAAGTGGGCCTAAAAACACTTCCAGAGGTCGACAAAAATCTAGAAATCTCATTTTATTTTTGTCGTGTTTAGATATCGATACCCATCACGTACATATACCGAGTTAATTTTCTTTAACTCGGTATATGTACATACAAACACCATTAACATTACAATAACTTACATCATGAGCCCTGTATCATACTCATCTATATTCTCTTCGTTATCAATAGGAGCCTTCTTTTCAGGTGGTGTTGGTGTCTCTGTCTTTTTTCCTTTTGATGACACCTTAGGAGTCTCAGGTTCCACTGATTTTTCCCCTTTAGATCTCTCCATTTCTTCTTCAATAAAAGTATTTGCTGAAAATTCTATTTAAAAAATAAACAATTTTATTTTCATACTAGTTGCGCCCCGCGGTTTCACTCAACCCATGTGCTAATTTAATCCAAATCCCTATAGCCGTTTTAGCGTGAAAGCGTAACAAATAAACAAAATCATTTTCGCATTTATAATATTAGTGAATTGTTTAATTAACTGACAAAGAAGAAGTCTCAAAAACACCCCACGTCTCCACAGGAACGAGATCTATCTAAAAAAATCGCAAAAAATTAGTTTTTTTTTTGTATGTTAGCCAGTAAGGATTAAAACTGGAAGTATGTATTTTAATTTTATTAATTTTTTGCGATTTTTGAGATACTTCTCTTTGCTGTCAGATGTGGGGAAATTTTCAATGGAAGATGAGACTTCTCCTTTAGTTGACTGGTGATGCGTATGGCTTTAAGAACGCCCCTGTACATTTGTGTGCTTAATAAGTAAATAATTACGGGTGTCTTCACAAGTGACATTTGTTTAGCGTGGGCTTTCATCGTACGTATACGCAGCGTAAACGCAAAGCTAGCGCAGCGGTAACGCAACACTGCTCAGTACGAAAATATTTGGTAAATTTTAAACATACCTTTAGCTAAATCTGGAAACAAATCCGGGAATGTTGGTATTGGCCCAATTTCCTTCAGTATTTGCCCATCAGTAAGTTTTAAAAAATCCCCTTGCGGTGTGGTGCTGGAACCAATATCTGTTGCAAGGTTGGCATGTCTCCCTATATGTTTTATTAGTCTTTGCAAGTTATATGCAGAATCTAAAGCATGGACACCTTTTTCTTTTAACCAATTTTCGTTGTATGTAGGTCCATCTAAGAAGTATTGTACCAGCGAATATTTCTCTCCTTCCTTTTTTAATTCTTTTATATTCAAGCCTGTTAATTCTGTCATCTTGTCGAAGTTTTTACCTATATCCCTGTAATCTATAAATTATTCATGTTATTTATATTATTCTAGAATTAAAAAAATTGTATGCTCTGTCCAAAAGCATTTGATGAAAATGTAAACAAATGGATTAGAAAACCTCAGAGTAATAACTGCTTTAGTTATTACTCTGAGTAGAAAACGCACTGTCGATGCCAATCTGTTGTGCCACTTACAAATCGAGTGCTTTGATTTGATCATTTGAAAACTTAAACCCAAAATTCTAATTTTAAATCACCATAAAGAAGTCTTTCAATTGACAGTTGACAATAATTTTTTAGTTCAATAATTGAATTTTTGTTAAATTAAATTCTGATCTTAAATCACCATATAGAAGTTTTTCAATTGACTGTTGAGGATAACTTTATAAGTTCAACATTCGTTGATGCTTTTTCAATTACACTTAATTAATTTAATTCTAACATTTTTTTTTTAAGTGGGTGATCTAAAATTAACACCTAAATACGGATGAATGTGTTCCTAATTCTCTTTAATATGTGATTGCATAAGAATTTAATCTAAAGACAACGTGCAAAATCTAGTCACAATCTCATCTAAGCGACAATCAATAAGAATAAGAATAAGAATAATTTATTGTATAAGTAATTACATTCAATGCGTTGATTCCTGGAACTCATACTAGGATTCCCTGTGTCGTGAGATCCAGGCTCCTTCGTTATCAATGTAAAAACATGTGAAAAATGTAGGTAAGTTAGATGTATTATTAGACGAATTAATATTAGATCACGGACTGAGATTAAATTGCCCTTCCGAACAAGATTTGTTTACACTTCATACACTTTGACACTTTTAGAACAAACATTATTTTATGTTAATATTTTACCAATTTTAATACTGAATAAATATTAATTATTATTATTAAATAGTTCATGCCTTACCAAATTCATCAGCGTGTTTCATAGTCCTTAAGAAAGCAGCTTGAGATTTAAGCCAGTGTGCCTCTCTCTGATTGTATTGTGTCAGTTCTTCACGAAGTCTGTTTAAAGTACTGTAACATATAAATGTTACAAGTTAGTGTGAAACCATAGAATCAATGGGACAATCCCTCAGCTAGATGGAACAACCGGCCTATGTCCAGCAGTGGACTACGATAGGCTTAGTTGAGTGAGAAGACAATAGAATTTTCATTGTGTAGTGATTGATTCCTATAGCTATGGCACTATTGAAAGTAGTGGTTACTTTCTCTTGTTTTGAGCTTTAGAAAAACCGCATAGAATAACAAAATACAATAGACGTAGGTAGATATTTACTAACCTTATCTGCTTTCTTGTATTTTACCCGCGTGGATGTTAGAAAATATCCCACGGGTACGTACTACCGGGATTAGATAGGTACCTAATAGCTGAGGAAAAAGTCATTGACTACTCCTACCACTGCGCCCGCGTTGTCGTCAACCATAATTATTTTGTTACGCCTAATTTAGAATCGAATGATTTTGATAAGAATGGTTACTGTAGAGTGTAGGTCATCTTTAGAAGATAGACATATGCTATAACGGACTTTTTTGTTGAACTTTTGAAGATCTCCAATACTGTAGAACATAAATTTGATATATCTCTTACAGTTTTCGCGGCGCACACCAGTTAAGCTCCCAGACGGCATGATTTTTTCCGACATCTTCGACAATAATCGTCATATTTCAGCTAATTTACACAAAACCCTAATGCACATTTATACATTGCGTTATTTACTTAGTTGAGCAGATTTTTATTTTCGAACTTGTGAACCAATGGGTTAGCAATCTGTCTCAAAACGATTCAGTGAATCACTCAGTCCATTGGTGAAAACCGTTTGAAAATCCGTTCAGTAGTTTTTGACTATATCGCGTTCAGACAGACAGACAGACGCGGCGGGGGACTTTTCCACAAAGTCACACCTGAGTCAATTAACTATTTTAAAAATAATTTTAATTGCTCTCTATTACAATGGCGATATGGGAAAATATTACACACCCTTGCGTAACCCTTTGGGCAATACCAGCGTGATGCTATGTTTTTATTAAATAATCTCTGAAATAACTGTAGATAACATTAAAATAATACTTACTCTTTAACTACTTGCATCTTTCCCAACATATACTTATGGCACAACATGCCGTATCTATGCTTCTCTGCCAGTTGAAACGAAGGGTTCAACTTCAGGCATGTATCAAAATGTTTTAGCGAGCTATTGAAGTCACCAACCACAGCAAATGCATTGGCTAGTATGAAATGATTGATGGGACAGTGATGGTCATGGTCTACCGCTGCTCCAAGGACTATAACGGCATCTTCTGTGACTTTACTGCGGTGGAGTATCAGTCCCATGCTCAAAAGAGCTATGTCTTTATATTCCCTGTAATGGAAAGGAACTTAAGTCAGTACCTATAACATAATGTTGATAACATCAATTGAAACGATAAGGAAAAATATTTATTCACTTAGATTACAAAACATTTTTATTACTACATAATTCAACCTAGAGGAAAAATGATTATTTACTTTTAATAAGGTCATGAGGCCAATTATATGTTTCTTGATAAACAATAACTGTGGAGAATGTAACTTTATCATGCAACAACAATGGGAAAATGCTATCAGACTTTAAGTTGTTCTATGTTTTACCTTGGTGCATAATGCACAGCTCTGCGACTGCACTCCATGGCTTTCGGGGCATTTCCTCTGACCCTCCAGTAGAGAGAAGCCATGTTGTAGTGCAGCCATGAGGAACTGTTCTTCCTAAGAACTCCAGCCAACCAGTGACCAAATTGGTCAACACTCATTTCTGTAATGTCAGAACTTCTTGGTGACATATTCTCTGGAAGGGATGTCTCTGGATTTGCACTCAAGTTTTCTCTCTGTTTCATACTCTGGAATTTAAATCACATGCTTTGTTAGTTATTGAATGGCACAGCACACTGAATAATTACACAACAATTTTACTATTTTATTTAATAACAATATTACTACATTAATTCTAAAAAGCCAATGCATGTTAAATAAATTAAACCGTAAACATACCTCCAAATGTTCAAACACACACATACTAAATGTTAAGGAGGAAATCCTTTTACAATCAGGAACATCAGCATCTCCATAATTTAAGTTACGAAGTGTAAACTCTTCAGTGCCAATCTTTGTTTTCCCCTCTTCCAATGAGGAGGTATACCAGTCTATGGTGTTCAATTGTCCTGCTCTTACACAATAGTCATCTTCGTTCAGTAACATGTGAATATTTGTGTCTCGTTCCAGCTCGGCCCATAGGCCTTTTATAATCTGTTGTCTTAGAGACAAGTTATGGTGTATGTTGATAATGTTGTCCCAACGTGTGTCTTGATTTAGGAATGCCAGTAAGTCGTAAGGTCGTGCCATTTCAAAAGGTGAGTCCAGCTAAAATAAAAGGGTTTTTTTCAAAGCTCATGCTGACACTATTATACACAGCTGTAATGACTGACATAGATGATCTGGATATTTTTTTTTATTTCTAAGTAGGTATTACAAATTCAGTTCACCACTGATATTAGTCATGATGTTTTTCCAATATATTAACAATTGCCTGCTGTTCAAGGTAAAGCTAATTAGCAAGACGTTTACTGTACCTAGCTGATTATACAAATAGTTAAAAGATAAATGATGGCCAAATGATGTTTGGACAGTTTATCATTAATATTCACATTAGGTTTATAAGTTGAGACAGTAGGAAGGCTTCAATAATACAGGAAATAGTTATCTTACCCGCGGCTGTATCAGACCACCTTCTGTGACCATCCAGTGCGTCGAACCTTGCGTCTGAATGGTACAAAAACTGAATAACCACCAAAGTTTCATGAACTCCATTTTAAATCTTTTCAAAACAGTTCCGCCACTAAAAAGTCAAATTATTCATAATAAAATTCTAAGCTATCATTGACGAAAACGATCAAGACTGGATAAATGAATTATTATCATCGTAAAACAGCGAACGATTGATTCCTCCAGCGGCGAGAAACGACATGACATTATTTTGACATTGACAAAATGAATGACATTTCTGTGATTGACAATATTAGACATTTTTAACCTTCTCTGATGCTAGTGTTGTACATAGCATCGAGAGCTCACGAAAGGAAAGGAAATTATTCTGAGTCGGAGATACGGTGATAAACTGGTAACCCCGCGTAGAACACTATTAATAGGTATGATAATGAGTTCAAGCACACTGCGTCGTCACAGCCGGTGAAACAGGACCTCAAAGCGTCCCAGGAGAAAAAGATGAAGCAGCCAGCAGCTGTTAGGCAGTTTACACACGGCACCGCGCACCGCCGCGGCAGGCGATGAAGCGGATCTCATGTCGCATTGGCCTCTAATAAATCCGTTGATGCCTAACACACGTACACCGCCCGACCGCGCGGTCGACTGGTGCTAATTCCTTTGCAGCCACCGCCCTCCGCGGCGTTGCGCGGTGCCGTGTGTAAACATGAGGAGCTCGGAGACCGGAAGTCGTCGCAATTTTATCGCCATCTGCCATCATCATCTGCATCTGCATCTGCTGTTAGCCGGACCAACTGTGCCCGAAGACTTTGTGCACTGTTTGGAGTAGTCGACTCCCCAGCAGTATCTAGCCCCTCCAGGCATCGCAATCTCATAGCACCTTGGTGGTATTGGCTGAGCTGGTAGGACGAGTCTTCTTCTTCGGCAGCAAGACCCACCGTGATTAAGAAGGCAGCTGAAATCGCGAACTGCTGTTGAGGTGCATGTGCAAGAAACCTCAAACGGCGATAATAAAACAGCCTTATTGGTAGATAGCTACATTTTTGAGCCGTTTGGGCTTGAACACTAGGGCCGTGGGGTCCGAGTGCTCATCGATTAATTCGAGACATCGCCAAGTGGTTTGTCGACTCTTCCCGTGACCAGAGAGCTGGCCAATTCTTAGGTCAAAGCATCAGCATTGTCATCCAAAGCTGCCAGCCTTTCGGGCACTTTTCCCAATGACCGAATATGCCCCTAAGACGACCCACTGACCGATTTTTTTTATGCCCAATGAGCTCTTTTCTTTATTATTTTATTTTTTCCTTTACATACTTGTACAGACGCCAGCACATTAACCTACTCCAATCTGTCTCCCAATCAACATTGAACCTTATTACTTAGCTATAAAGTTGAAAATCTATTCAAGAAACTTGATTTGCTGGCGTCTGTACATAGCATACACATCAAGATAGAGTAATGATATTAAAATATGACTTTAATTGTGTAAGTTTATCACTATTCCTCAGCGGAATAAAACTATCAGACCTAATCGTCATAAAGTACAAATGACTGCAAACTGTCAGCCAGCCGTACCACCGCAAATGCTTATCTGAACACCGCATCAAATTTCTATCGAAGACGTTCAATTAATTAAATAAAACTATTTAGAACATTGTTAGATTACTTTACGATCGTCTATTCTATTCTATTTTTTTATTATAGCAAGCAAAGTCGATGTCGACCATTCTGCCAATTTCTAAAGTGAGTTGGAAAAGCAAGTGTGTATATACATAAATTGAAAAAAAACAACGGGTTGCACTCCGGGAGTGCCGGCAGAAATGAAAACTTGACTGCTTTTTATTACCCATCAATATGGGTACAATTTCTGAATTCGCAAACTTTACGTAATGTCAAAGACTATTTATTTTGATATTTACTTTGTCGGTTGCTAGGCAACGGATTTTACGGTCACGTTCTGACTCTAGTTAAACATTTTTTACCCATCCCAAAAAAGTGCACAACGCCGCTAAAGAAGTTTTCACTTCAAAAATTACAAGGACATAGATTAAAATGGAGACATAGAATGAAAAGAATCTTCGATAGTTGAAAGTTTTAATACACATCACTACACTTGACGTAAACTGTTACGTCCAAAAACCAATATCATTTCACGTTTTATTGATTGATTACCTTCATTTTAGTAGCAAACTCCTTTCAAATAATTAAACCATTGTTTTTTATTGTTCTGCATCTAAAATGCTGTACAAATAGGCTTCGTTAGACGTTTCATCTAAAATTCTCTTGATCTTTCGAGTTTACAAAATATTTCCCAAACACAGCTGATTTTCTAAGTTTGCTTGCAACTTACTTAAATTAGGTAAAATTAGACAAAGCAAACATTTTAATTTTGAGTTAGAACCTACAAGTAGATAAAGCTTGATGAGAAATTCATAAGGCCTTCAATGTCTATAGTATACCTACACAATATAAGTACGTACTGTATCTACTATGTTGGTATGTAAGGTGCCTAATCATTTTATAAAAATATTTACTTCCAAGGACTGTTTCACATAACTACGAACAACAAAGAAATACATATCGGAAGTTAACATTTAACACAAAAGGCATTATGAAAGGGTGTACGTCCTATTGTACAAACCCTCGCCTCGCTCCTCAGCGAGGGCCTAATGCGCATGTCCAAATAACCTCATATAATCCACGCCTTAATTCATCCACATAAATTGTAACATTGTGCTTTTTACTGTTACAATTGCATTTGTGAATAAACACAAGAAGGCTTTACATTGCCAACTACATCAATACCTGGCATACAGGCATCGATCTGACAGAAGTAATTTTTAATTCATGAAACGTCGATGTTTCACAAATGTGTCAGAATGGGGGTTGTTACAGCGCTGATTGAGGTGCACGGCTAGGCTCATGGGAATCATTAAAAACTATGTGATCGCAGTGTGTTAAAGTATTGCGTGAGTGAAAGATAAAATGATAAATGACGCACAAGTACAGTCGCCGCCAAATTTGGATGTGCGTGGCGACGAACGCACAAACGAAAAGTGTGATGTAAATAGCAGTGTTAAAATATTGGAATATAAGGTCGTTATACCTGCTAAGTGCTGAAATTGTAATACTATTTGTTTAAACGGTGAAATAATTTGCAATTTCCTTTTGAAGGGACTGCTCTGGACCTATGGTTTGAGGGAAATATGTTTAACTGCACTCTGGCTTCCATTAGGTGCTTTAATATTTTGTTATGCGACAGCGTCTATGTTTCAAGCAGATGACATACATGAAACACATTGTAGGGTAAGTATTTAATCCTTCTCCTCGATAGCTTAATGCTGTGCTGATTAGTAAAACCAATAGCAAAATAATAATACTTAGTAAGAAAGCACGTGTAGTTACCTAGGTATCTACTTAAAAGACATGCATAACTGTTTACATTTATCAATTAGGTAAATAACGTAAATAAATAAGCGGTTACATAACCGTAGCAACGTTTAACCCTTCGCCTCTTAGCCCTTATTTCCTTATTACGCAAGACTCTGCAACATTTTCTCACATAATGGAATAATTGTATTAGAAATAACAGGTACAATAATACTGATATATCGCCTGAATGCTCACCTTACTCTCTTGCACTTTTGTGCATGGCTTAAGTAGTGCCAGGCAGTACCTAGAACCTTAGTACTTTAGTATAAGGACTAACATTAGAGTTGTCTGGGTCTGATTTATATCATAGATCTCTTATATGGTCGTGATATGGAAAACGTTACGTCGATTGGTTCTGCAGCGAAAGGGTTGTCTTATCGACAGTACCTACGCTATAATGAAAGGATACATAGGGAGGGACTATACTGTTCTCCTGATCCTGACCGAAATTTAGTCACGGCGGTCAAGCTCAGTGGAGACACTCCAAATAGTTACGCAGGAGATATAGTGCATAAGAAGTGTGTGCTCAAAAAACAGATGCCCTCTTGCTTAAAACGCTCACTATCCGACGGGGCGACAGTCCGACTACCGAGCGGAGGTCAGGCGCAGGAGTGACCGACGACGGTTTTAGGGACCTATACCTACGTGCTCTCCAAAGCACTAGCTACCCGATACCCGATTATGGTACCTAGCCGATAGATACCCATCATACCGCAAACTTCCTGACTCCGGACTGCTACTCGTACTGGGACATTCCAAACGAAACCAAAAAAACCCAATGAAAATTTGCCCCTAGTTGGGCAAATTATTATTGGGTTAATCCAACCAAGGGACATCACGCTCAGCAGTCACGTTTGAGGAACACTAGACCAACGCTATGTGTCGAAAAACCAAATCAATACTATATTATCACAATAGGCCATATCAGAAGGCTAAAAGTCACCTAAAGGGCAATGGAGAGGGCTATGCTTGGAGTTTCATTACGTGATCGAATCAGAAATGAAGAGATCCACAGGAGAACTAAGGTAACCGATATGTCCCAATGAATTGCCAAACTTAAGTGGCAATAGGCAGGACACATTGCTCGCAGAACAGAAGGCCGATGGGGCCGAAAGGTTCTGGAGTGGTGACCGCGTACCGGAAGACGTAGCGTTGGATGGCCTCCCACAAGATGGACCGATGACCTTGTGAAGGCCGCAGGAAACCGCTGGAACCGGTGGTGCGGGAAGCACAGAATCGGTTGAAATGGCGGTGCTTGGGGGAGGACTTTGTCCAGCAGTGGACGTATTTCGGCTGAAATGATGATGGTTATTATTATTGAAATAATTTTCTACTATAAAATTTTGCTTAGCCTTTTCTGCTCAACTCCGGCGCAACTCCCACCCTCCATTTCTTCCACTTCCTTCTCTAGTTTGCCCTTTCGTGCTGTTGCTATAACCGTAACTTCGTAAAAGATTTCGACGTAGCCTAGCCATCGATAAACGTTTTCAGTAGTCATCGCACGACCATGGATATTGTGACTTTTGATTATAATAGAATCAGACTCAAGTGGACTGCCTACCTTTGTTAATAGTTAGGGAACAAACATATTGGAAGGGAATATAATCCGGTCCAACCAATCTCAACGGAGACTAGCCCTCGGCGCTGGGGATATATTATAGTGCACAAGTGTGTGCGTAGACACACGCACACGCGCGTGTGGGCGTGCACTCACTCTCATAGTCCGATGAGACGGCAATCCGACACGACTGGAGAGAGATCAGGCGCACGACCAACGGCTTAACGTGCTTTCCGAGGTACGGGGCGCAGGGGTATCACACCGCCATCTTCCTTCCTTTCCTTTCCTTTGTTCACTATCATCATCTGCGTAGCCATTTCCCTGGGGTCGGCTTCTAGTCTAACCAAAAGTAGCTGAATACCAGTGTTTTACATAGATCGACTGCCTATCTGTCCTCCATAACCTAGTTACTAGACCCCTTGGTAAGACTGGTTGTCCGACTTTCGGGCTTCTGAGAACTCGTAATGACTGTTAAAGATCGGCGACCATCGGCTTAACCCCTCCGGGACACGGAGGGATCTTTGTATGCAAAGATGGTGACCGATCCACGGGCCAACCGCGGCAAGCGTAGCTTAACCTGATTGATCGACCCATGCGGCTGTTCTTACGTAGCTACAAGTCCCTCCGGACGCATTCGGCTTTGTTCACTAATAGTGCCATAACCAAACAAACTTCGAGCGGGTTTGTTCACTAATAGTGCCAAAACCAAACAAAATTCGAGCGGGTTTGTTCACAAATAGTGCCAAATCCAAACCAAATTCGCGCTTGGTTAACCGAATGGTGACCGTAGCAGGCTTATGATTTATGTTACTAACAAGAAGTTGTACACTCGACCGCACCTCTATCACTATGACCTTGAACTGGCGTAGTAGCTTTATTTAGGCCAGTCACCGTAGAAATAAAAATAGCGATAAGTCGCAAAAAATTGTACAGATTTTTGGGATATTAGGATATAAACCAATAGGGTTAAACCAAGTTTGCAGCTTCAAAAGACTTGTGCTAACTGCGTGGTGCTCGAGAAACCTCGAAATTGTCGGACTCCTTTTAGTTTTTAGCTTATTACTTACATTTTTACTTAAAATTTTAACGATGACCGTTCGACGATCGACGATCGTTAATATGTTCAAGTAAAATCAACGTACCAATAATACCTCAATGGTAAATAAATACATTTTCACTTGGTTTTTTATCATCAAAAAAAAAAAAAAACAGTTCAGAGCAATTGTTTGCGACCTACGATGTTTTAATTACCTAAGGAATTTCAATAGAATAACAGGCCAACTTACTGTGGTTTTTTACCACTGACATGCGGCCTACCGTACATAGTGCCCAGCAGGGCTTGGCTATCTTTTTCATGGTCAGTGACTACCAGGCTTCAGAGTTGTACACCGAACTTGGATGACAACTGAGACTTTCATGTTCTCAACTGCTTTATTTTAATCTTTCATTGCTAACATGGCCCACAAAATGCAGAATCTAACTAACAATAACGCCTGCGCGTTAAGACGGCGGCGACCCTTGAATTGTCCATACAAACGTAATACCTAAATCATTTGCAATTTGGGCATATTTCCATCATATTATGTTAATATTCGTATTTAGACAGTATTTATCTAGGCTTGTACATCCTTTTTTTTTCCAAAATCTTACCTAAAATGAAGTTTAAGCGAATTGAATTTCGCACATTTTTACAGCTAAATGTTCTCATAGTGTTTTTTCTGTGAAATAAACAACAATATTTGAAATATTGTTTCGGCAGGAGCATAGCTTATATTATCAAGTTACAAAGTATAGAAAAAATTATGAAAGAATATTAAGTTTTCATTCATAATTTTTGGTATTACGGGACACATCAATTCCGATAGCTCGTAACAACGCTAACAACACACAACACACATAACACACAACAGACACAGACAACAACAACAACACAACAACACAACAGAACAGAGATAACAACATTCCAAACGCATTTTCCTCCCATCTCGACTTGCAGTTGCGAGCCATGTTCGCCGGACCCTTAACAGCTAACTCGGAGTTAACAGTTAAATCAGGGTTAATCCAATAAGACCCACTTGCACGTTCATGGGTTAGCTAAATAACTCGAAGTTAACAGCTAACTCAGAGTTAATCCAATAATTCTCTTAGGATGAACCCTGAGTTAACTGTTAACTTTGAATTATTTAGCTAACCCATGACAGCGCAAGTGGGCCTAATTCTCTTTGAATTAACCCTGATTTAGCTCATGTTAACTCCGAGTTATTTAGCTAACCCATGAACGCGCAAGTGGGCCTAATTCTCTTTGGATTAACCCTGACCTAAGTTAACTGTTAACTCCGAATTATTTAGCTAAACCATGAACGCAAGTGGGCCTTAGAGTGCAAAATTGTGATTATATTAACTCTATTCCTTTTAATTTTCAGGTCTACAATGTAGTGCCATCAATAAGTGCGATTACCGGGATAAGCCCACAGAGGTACATCTGGAGAATATGTATCGCTTTCCATTTAGGACCAAGGCTATTGATAGGTTCTTTATACTACAGCTACCATCGTGAGCGCACTTCTCATATTACCGAGGAAAAGGTAATATGTCTTTAAATTTTTTTCTATTTTATAAGATCACTTTTTATCACAGAGGTTCTTCTTAAGATACACAACATCTACACAACGTAGAAAGTGTTACATATCATTTAAAAGAGCTCTATAAGAATGTTTTTTAAAGTTTTGTCTAGTGATCTTAAAGTTAGCTCAATTTAATAGGGTTATTAGATAATAACCCATTACAGGAAATAGGGTTATTAGATAATAACCCATTACAGGAAATTTGTAGCTGTTGGCGAGTTGCGACAGCACGGCGCCGGCGCACGTTACAGTTGCTGAAAAAGAAATAAGTAACCACCAAAAATAGGCGTCTACTTACGAAGGCTTTTTGACTTAATCATGTAGTATACTGATGAGCAGTGGTGGCCCAGTGCTGGTAACGGCCCCGACTTACGAGTTGTAGGTCGTGGGTTCGAACCCAAGCAGACGCTTTACTTTGTGTAAATAATTTCATCACCACTGCTCTCAAAACGGTGAAGGAAAACATCGTGAGGAAACCGGCATGTCTTAGAAGCAAAAATTCGAAGTCATGTGACATCTACCAACCCGCACTGGGCCCGCGTGGTAGATTACGGCCCACTCCCTCTCACAGAGAGGACGCTTGTTTCCCAGCAGTGGGAACATTAATAGGCTGATGATGATGCATCATTCATTTATGTAGCAAGTACCTACCTATACAGAGAGGCGATAGCAACCTGCATCCATCAAGGCATGATTCTACCCGTCATACTATACTATACAACTTTCGCTATGAAACACTTATTAGGTACCTATACGATTAGTAAAATTATAAAAACGTACATGAATCGAAATAGTATGTCTACCTACTGTTGTATAGAAATTTGTTTTCGACGACTCGATTATTAGTTTCATGGTGAAAGTTGTTTAGTATGCCGGGGTAGAATCACCCCTTGAGGAATGCAGGTGTCTATATCACCACCCTGTATTAAAGAAGTAGGTACATTAGTCTACAAAACCTAAGAAAGGATGTCGAACCCTTTCTAATTTAAGCGATTTACGTTTCACCTTTGAACTTCAAAGGTTACAACAACGTAAATAAGTTATCTAGATCGAATGGAAGTTAAAAATAATCCTGTCCTACGATGCACAAACAGTGATTCGCCTGAACAATCGAATCTGAATGCCTACTCACAAATTTATGATGTTTTTCACAGGCTCGGACTGCAGCGACCAAATTAGCAACAGCTTGCTATTGGCTAAATTTCATAGAGCTGTTTGCACTAACAGGCGTTACTTATATCTCCAATAGGGAAAACTATTGTAAGTGCCAACTTTCACTTAACTAATTAATCAATTACTTAATTTATTAAAAGTGTTTTCTTACATTTTCTTTTCGGAGATTTAAATTGCTGCTTCTTCAAGGGTAAGATTCTCGATTTCTACAGATTAAATTTTGTTTTTAGATCAGTATTTTTTCTTGCATAACTTTTACTCCATTATACTAATCATTTCAGTCCAAAAACATCCACAAAATAAAGGGATTCTCCGCCTACTCGTACGTCATCTCTCTACCCTAATCACATCACTGTCACATTCTTCCATACTAAACGCACGACATTGATTCCCATTTCCATGTGTTCCAGTTGTTCACGAGAAGATATTCATAGTGTTCATGGTAGCAGCTCTGTTGCACATGCTGTGTCGCGCACGCGTCGGATGCATCGCAAGCCATATCGTGGAACCAGTGAGGTCCAACAAACTTGTGTGGACGCTGTTCTACGTCGCCATTGCTGCCACCGTGGGACTGATTATATTTTTCTTGCGACATCGACTGCTGTGCCGGCCGTTAGGTAATTATTTGCAGTTTATTGTTTTAGTTATGTAGTTTGTTAGATAGGTCGTTCAAGCTCTTAGCAGTAGATAAAGGGTTACATAAAAGGATAAAGGGCTGGTTCTTGCTAGCTTATCATAATAAAACACTGGAAATAAAATCTAAGACCGAAGTAAGTATTTCTGGTAGGTAGTTAAGTCTAGTCTAGTAGATAGGTACCTACTTATCTACTATCTAGTATCAAGCAGGTATCAATCGATGTGGTATTATTTATTGACCTTTAATTACGCATTTCTCTTTTATTTGTGCTGTGACCTTTTCAATCTTCCTAGCCTTTTTCCCAACTATCTTGGGGTCGGCTTCCAGTCTTACCGGTTGCAGCTGAATACCATTATTTTACATGGAGCGACTGCCTATCTGACCTCCACAACCCAGTTACTGGGTAATACGATACCCCTTGGTAAGACTGGTGTCAGACTTTCGGGCTTCTGACGACTCGTAACGACTGTCAAAGATCCACAAATGACAGCCGGGACCAACGGCTTAACGTGCTTTCCGAGGCACGGAGGAGTCTCGGTATGTGAAGATGGTCACCCATCCACTGACCAACCCTGGCAAGCGTAGCTTAACCTGATGGATCGATCCGTGCGGCTTGTTATTACTTAGCCACGAGCTCCTCTGTGACCTTTTCATGAACCGGAATAAAATGTCATAGCGTTCAACTCTGCTGAATACCTATTACATATTAGCTAAACAGAGAATATTGATGATAATGTATTTTTCCGCCGTTTGTGGTAGGTATTTTCTTTTCTTATTTTGCCACCTATACCTAGTAATGAATTATTCCACTTTTGCACGATTGCCAGCAGGGGTATTGCGTAACACAACTAACACACATAAAACTGTTAGCTGATCGCATTTCTTCCAATTTGACAGTTCAGCCACGTTGATTGCGTTATTTACGTTGTTGAGCAGACAAATTTATTAAACCTATGAAGATATGGATTATAAATATCCTTCAAAACTCTTAGATTGTGATTAAAGCTGTGTTACGCATTAGGGTGTAGGTTAAAACAGCAATTTAATTATGTAACATATTTTCGTAAACGATTACCTACGACTAATCTGTTTCATTTTGACAGTTGAACAACATTCATTGCGTTATTTACGTTGTTGAGTAGATTTCATTTTCGATCTTTTGAAGCAATGGATTAGCAATCTGTTTTGGATGGATTAGAAGCTCTAATATCTCTCCATTAAACTTTTCGTTTTATAGTGAAAAAAAATTAAGGCAAAAGTGTTACAAGAGCGTCGTAATGGTACCTTATACAGGTTTTTGTGGGTATGAATCATCAATCAATCAAAACCATAGATTGAAATTTGTTTTAAAGAAGCTGTTTTATAAAACACGTGCTAGCAACCTTTATAGAACCTTTTGCTGTACAATTTAAAAATTACAGATATTTTGTCACCTGAAAGCTGAAAAAATACTGCTACAGTTTCATTCATATTTCGTTTGCCCAATACTTCTTGATGCATGTATATAATGTGAAAATTTGCACTTTCAGCATTTACATGGTTCTCGGTGTGCGAATACATCTTGGCGACGGCGAACATGGCATTCCACGCCATTGTGGTCCGCGACCTCCCTCTACACGAACTCCAAGTGGTGTGTCCTACTCACAGTAAGGCGAACTGAACGTGTACATACATAATTTGATTGTGAATGGATTCGGTCAGCGACATGTAACGGAATATGGATATTTGAATAGAAGACTAAGGAACTTGTACTTGAAAAAGGGCGGGATTGTCGTTTCGACACAGACATACCTACTGGAAATCCCTTGGTAAAACTTATAGCATGTTTGATGAAAAATATCGTTTATTCGCTCACAATTCTATCTAACATAATTTTCATGAACATCAAAGCGTAATGCCCCTCGCGTTTGGCTTTATATTTTGTTATAGATTTTTCGTGTTTCAGAATAAATAATGAATGAATAATAGTCATTCTCAAGATACCGAAATCAAAATTTTAAAAAGACCCTTCATAATTTATTAAACATAATATATTATACAGTGAATGGGACCTAGCTGAAAAATTAAATTTACCTCTTTCATTTAAATTTATTGACAGTATTATTAATTTGAATGTTTAAATTGTTGTTCAGTTTAATTTACAGTTATTTTTAATCTTGAATTTAATAATTTATAGTATTAACAGATGAACGAACTTGGCAGGGCCGGATAGTGGGTATGGTTCGGTCCTTACAAAACATATTCGTTTAAGAGAGCAGTCTGACAACAATTATATTAAAATTTTTAAGACGAACAATTTCTGTACTGAGCGAACTAATCCTCTGTCCGGCCCGAACCAAGTTCGATCGTCTGTTAATAATGTTAGTTTTATTTATTAATTTTGAATGTTTGTATTTATTAATTTTGATTTTTTTTATTGTTTTTAATTAATTAATTAAAAAATATTATGAGAATATTTATTTTGTACACCGTTGACGGCAAATCATTACGTTCATTTTATTAATAACGTCTATATTTTTGTTTATGTACTTACTACCCAAGTTCCACAAAATAAAAAAAATATTTTTGAATTTCTCCTTTACAAGTTTTTGTGAGCAAATAAAGTATATTTTTAGTAGTTATTGTATATCGATTGTTTAATGAACGAATTCCGCTGTAAGTAGGTTTCATAAGTAGCCTTATGCTTTAGCACACTAAAAAAGGGATTGGTAAGGTAAAATTGATCACTGTTTGTACAAAATATTATGCATAGTCACCCTCGTAAATGCTTTATCAATTATCACTCTACCGCAAATCGCAAAACGATAAGGTTTTTTTTTTTTCGTACAAGATCAATATGACAGTTGAAACCGATATCCCCATCAAAGTGATGTAACAAGCAGTTTCAAATCAAGAGAAAATCAAAAATGTTTTCATTTTTAGTTCCATCTAACATAAAACTCTATAATTACCAGTAACTTTTTAACTTACTCTAAGTATTAGATATTTATACCTACTGCTTTGATTAGGAAACTGACAAAATAATGTACAAAGCTATGAATCAAATAAAAGTTTCAACGTAAGTGAAATTTTAATTAGGTCCTACTGGGAATTGTATTCAAAAATGATAAAGCAGTTACGAGGGTGACTATACTTATGAATAGATGGATATTTTGACACGTCTTTCCAAAGATTTACATATGTATGTACAGTGTTATACAGAATGTATAAATAGGTAGGTACGGTATACATTAAGCAACAAAAAATAAAGATTGTCAGAATTCTAAATTTTATATTGGCAATTTCGGTACATTTATACAGATTAGGAACGCGTTTCCACTGTAATTTAAAAGCATTATTTATTTGCCATAAAATTGCAACCATTCAATCTGCCTAGCCTTTTCCCAACTATGTTGGGTCGGCTTCCAGTCTGACTGGATGCAACTGAATACCATATTTTACATGGAGCGGCTGCATATCTGACCTCTACAACCCAGTAACTAGGTAATACGATACCCCTTAGTAAGACTGGTGTCAACTTTGGGGCTTCTGATGCCTCGTAACGACTGTCTAACGTCCACGAATGACAGCTGGGACCAACGATTTAACGTGCTTTCCGAGGCACGGAGGAGTCTCGGTATGCAAAGATGGTCACCCATCCACGGATCAACCCCGGCAACCGTAGCTTAACCTGTTGGATCGACCCATACGGCAAATTGCAACCAGTATTATGCATAACCAACACGTTATACGATATTTTATTCGTTAATCATGTCTTATCTTTAAAGGTAAGAAACGCAGCTTGATAGTAAAAACCAAACAAAATCGTAAGCACTCACCTACCTTACCTAATTAAGAAAACTACTATTAAGACCGAAATAGTGGTCCTTCTTCCTTGTCAATTTTCGGGTCAAGTTTGATCAAGCTTTACCAAGTAGCTAGAGATTGCTAGTTAACTTTGGGTCTTTACCTATTAATTCAGGAAGATAATAAAAAGAGTATTAAGATAGTACATAATAGAGACATAAAATTAATGTAGATAATAATTGCCTTATGTATTTTATAATAAGCGGGTACTTTGTGTATCTGCTGACACAAAAACTTGTTCCATAGCCTGATAATAAACTGAAAGTTAAGTAACCCGACACCACACATCCACCAAACAAATGGGACCCTAAGCCAGAAAAACTCAAAATCAAGACGGGTTCTGAAGACTTCCAGGTGACAAATCTCAAAATTAAAAATGGTAATATAAGAACAACAAAAATAAGCCCTTAGAAGTACTAGAGACTATCATGATAGCAATTTATTCACTTTATGTAATTCACTTATTTTTTTCTGCTTCAATAGTTATAATAATATGAGTATTCCATCAGTTACTGCACCGTTTCGAGACCACAAAGATGGTCATGGTCACTCATGGTGCATAGAAGCTGTCAGAAATCAAATGTAAAGAAGCTTGTACAACAGCTACAATACTTATATCATGCTTTAATTGGACTTAAAACTCCAGTCTGTTCTTTTCAAGTTTCTCTCTTTACTAACACTAAAAATAGATACAGTCATTTTGGGCGCTTACGAAATGTAGGTGCCACATATTGCATACCTAATGTTTTTTCACTGGGAGCAAGGGCGTTGCCAAATAAAGTGTCATTTAACTCTCCACTAAAATGACTGTGTAATATTTTAAGTTTTTTGTAGTCTTTGTAGTCTTCCATCTTCCGATCCTTCCTGGCTACGGGCCTTTAGACTTAACTTTTGTGTGTCCAAAATTCTTATTCCCTTTGTACCTTACGCCTTAACAAACACTAAAAGTATCGTAAATTTGTGGTGCCTTGTAAATTCAAAATCAGAATGAAGCTAGAACTAAAAGCCGTTATAGCACGTTTACTTAACCAAAGTGAGATGTGAGAACGCAATGGATTAATAAAAAACTAAGTACTTAGTCGATAAAAAAATATATAATGAATTTTCTGTTAACCACCAGCCAGGTTGGAAAATAATCCAGAAATAATAGAAAATATCGAGAGGAAATACGGATTGATTGACTAAGGTTAATCCCTAATTTTATAGTGTAAGTCATATTAAAATGATGATTCGTAATCAGCATTGAAATTAACAACTTCGTAATGTAATAATTAAATTGTAGTTACAAGGTTAATTAATAATCTTAGATAAAGCACATGACCCCAGACATTTTGGTTATTTCCGCCTTTTCCGTAAACGTACCTACTAATTATTATCTAGGTACCTAAAATAAATGCCTTGTTTAATTAATTCTTCGATAACTGAAAAGGACCAAAATTATTATTATTATTAATTATACTACAATGTATTCAAACCAAACATATCTTAACTAAAAATAATGGACTACTTACTCGAGTAATTATTTTTATTTAAGAGTTCGCTCTCATAACAGCTGTATAACATCTGAAACCCTTAATTCATGTGTAAAAACAAAAAGTGATAGGAAAATGCTATTTATTTTCTTCATAACTTTACAAGAACAGGTATTACTGTTTTGAATTCTGAATTATCAAGAGCAGGTTCTTTCAACATATTAATGCACATTATAAGCTGAATAAATTATAAAACCGTAGTTTTAGTTGTAAAAATAGATCTGGTTGGCGTTTACCCACTTGCAAGTATAGTAAATTATGTATCGAGGGTTGTATTGGTTA
The DNA here is from genome assembly GCA_948150665.1 of Conistra vaccinii. Lineage (NCBI taxonomy): Eukaryota > Metazoa > Arthropoda > Insecta > Lepidoptera > Noctuidae > Conistra > Conistra vaccinii. The sequence continues at coordinate 6,748,569 of OX411324.1, forward strand.
TTCCATTTTCTATGGTATTTTAATGCGTGAGGGGTGTACATGCATCTGTCTGAGCCTATTAGAAATTTAATAAATTCCTAGATTTTTTTATTCACCGTTGTTACCTAGTTTAGTCCGTAATCTACTGCAAGCAACACCGGTAACACAACACTAGGTGCCTAGTGCCTGCCCCAATTAAGTTAGTGCTAATCTTAAATTATATCATTTAAGTTCGAATTTTGGATACTTTCCCAAAAAAAATACTTATCTATTGTTATTGATCTGTATATTTTAAAGAAAAGAAAAAAAAAACTGTATTTATCATTCCTAATTTCTAATAAGTAAAAAAAGCCTTGTGACTATTTGGTTTACCAAAATATACATTTTTATTATTAAATATAAGTAACTATTTAATTAAATTATAAAGTAAATTATGTATTAAATGACATACAATGAATTGATTATTGAGATAGTTACCTATAATTATGTCGTTGTTAAATTTTTAACTTTTGTTGGTAGAAATTGGTAAACTACCTACGTTTTATATTTTATTGAAATTTATTGTACATTTAAATGCTTTAATATTATATTTAGGACTGTGTATAATTCTAGATTTAATTCTAGTTGGCAATATATAATATTATTATAATGTTTAAGAATATAAAGCACAGAAATCAATTACTTACTTACATAAAATAGTGACATAGATGGAGAAAATATTGACTTTCGCTAAAATTTGATACATTTACATTGTGTTATCCCGTAATTTTTGTTTATTTAGAAATTAAGGTAATTAAGATTTGAATAGGTATTATTACCTAAGTTAATAGTATCATGACTGAGTATGTTTTTGCTGTTATTCAATGAATGGAATGTTAACATTACTTACATTTATAGTTACTTACCGTATCTACTTTTAAATTAAAATCCGCTACACGAATAATAAATACATTATGTCCGATTCGGTGGGCAGATATTTGTTTTTAACAATAAAATATCTCATAATAACTTGTGGTTTTAATGCAAAGGCTTATACCGAATCCCTAGATAAGAAGAGAAACAATCAATTTAATACCTATCTACATCAGCAATTTTTACTACAACTACCATACTTCTAATAGAAAATGCTATCAACACTATCAGTAAGAGCAAGACAACGTACCTGATGGATAATAATAATCTCATCACCCATTACCTACTACAAGCAAGGCATACCTACCAGTAAGTAAATGACAGCTAAAAGTGCAACAGAAGTTTGTTATTAATTTCTAGAAAGAAAACAGAAACACCGCTAATAAACATCAGTACAGCTTCTAATAACATCAACATTGAAGTCTCACAGATAGAAAACCATGCAAAACCTTCTTAAAAATCTTTGATGCCTGTTATATTATTTCTAAACACAGAAAATATTTACAGAGTTGCACAAATTTTATACAGCAAAAAAGCAATTAAAAGTAAACAAGATGACTATATTGTATACTCTTAACAGAGCCATCTATTGACTTTTTAATTACAGAATCTTTTACTCTAGATGGCGCTACGAGTCATGAAAACAAGAGATAGAAATAAGCGTCATCTCTTTCATATCAAAGATGGCGGCATTCGGGAGCTAGGGCAGGTACTAAATGTATATGTGTTGGTGTATACGTGTATAAAATTTCACGTTTGACCACTCTGGACACGCACACATACAAAGAAAACCGGGTGAACGCGGGGCAAGGGGAGTAACGTCCGTGAAGTTGTGTCAGCATATGCGCAAACGAGGTGCGCATTCGTCGCGTGCGTTGTCGGGATTCTTTGTGCCATTCTTCGCATACCAATAAGAGTATATTCTTTAAATTTACTCCTAAATTGACATTTAATCAAAATTCGTCCGTTCACCTCATCTTCGGTCTCCATAATAGGTGAGTAAAAATTATTTTTGATACAATTTTCATACAATCAAGTCAAGATATAAGTGATTTTTATTAGGGAATGTCAACAATGCGATCGCGATCCTGCAATATTTTACATAGTTGTCGTGTTTGCTTCGCTGCGACTTCCGGTCGTTCGGGTGTCGGCATTTCGCGATGTAAACATTATCTAGTTTTAGGATTCAGCTGCATTTAGGCAAGCTGTCGGGAATGAAGTGTGCTCAAGGTGCTTTTGTGTTGTTAAATTCGCTTGAGTGTGCTTACTGGTATGGCGCAATTTTCGAAAGACGCGGTTTGGTATCGTTCGCCTGCGATACACTTCAGTCGCGTTGGTGGCTGCATGCGATTTGACGTATTCTGCGCGCAGTGATGTCACTTGTCAGCTTATTTTATGAAATGTCAAACGTTTTACATGTAACGCGCGAGTGAATAGTAAACAAATTGACAGTGAAATTGATATCGATGCTGTGAAATTAAATACGAGTGACATGGACTGTTATTATTCGAAATTTTACCCAAGGCGTGAGTATTTATTGGAAATAAATAGTAAATAAACAATAAAATTCCTAACATACTTTCGTCCATACTTAACATAGTTGAGTAAAGTTCTTGCATAAATTAAATATTTTATGGTTAATTAAACAAAATAAATGACTTGGGACTCTTAATTAAAAGTTTTTATTGTTTTCTTTTATCCTAAATGTAGATTTGAAAGGATTTTAACGTCAGGCTTACCGATAATTACCTCTGATTAATGGGGCGTATGAGATTATTTGAAATTATTTATTTCTGGCGAACTAATGCGTTTGAAAAAAACTTATTTACCCCTTATTAAGATTTTGTGAATAAGATATTCCTTTTCATAAAAGTCATAATCCGCGGTAAATTAAAACTATTGTATTTATAATTGTTTATAATAAATTAATATTAATTTCATTAAAATAATGTGAGTTTTGCCGTTCCCAATAATTTTTCATAAGTGCATGCTAAGTAGATAGATACTTTCCATGAAAAATTAATAAAATAATGATTCCTTTGTATAAATTTATTAAACTTTATAATGTTGCCGCCGGGCCCTTTCATTTGTTAAACAACCAGATCTCTTATAGTTGCATTACTAAAACTTCATAATATCCATAAGCTGTATAAAAGCACCTTAGGAGCATTTATTGCTGAAAAATGCTGTTTTTTTCGTTTTAATTAATTTTGCTTTTAATTTTACAATCTGCGAAACGTTTTTAAACGACTAAATGGAACTTCAAAGTTAAATAAAAAACAATTTAGTTAATATATAGTACAGAAAAACTAAGTGAACAAGAATAAGCTAATAAATTGAAACCTCTAATAATAACTTGTAATGTTTCCTCCTCTTAATAGTTTAGGTACTAAAATTTACCTGTTAAAACAATATCTTCATAATCTTTGGAAATAAGTAATACCTACGTCATTTAATATAACTTATTTGGTACGAATAAAACTGACTTTACTTAAGTACCTACCTTATTCTAACTTCATATTATAAGTTTATTTTGGTTACTAGATACCTATAACATTTCGCGATAAAATTAAATGGTATATAATGTACTTATTGTCAGTGTCATTATAAAATAGTATACTTAGTACAAATAAAGTTAGTAGGCAACCAAATTAACTGGGTTTCAGCTGATCTGAAGATAAGTCTGAAAGAAAAACAACAAACAGAAACTTTTTCTTGCCAAAATTAGACATTACGGCGTACCTATAACTTAACTTGTACGAAAATATCTAATTATAATACAAGTGTGAAAAAAATTTCACCGATGTAATTACTGTATACAAAGTCTTTGATACTGCAAAGTGCTACGTAAGTATATAGTTTTGTAAAGATCGCTTCACTTACAGTATCTGTCGGACTCTCGAATGGGTGCCAAGAGTTATTTTGGTCAATACAGTTGATGTTTTTATTGCGCGTCGCGACGCTGGCGAAGTCGACAACTTGCGAGCTGCACGACAACCAATAAGACGTGTAAACTGCTGACGCTCCAGGCCCTCACGGCGCGTCGCATCTAATAGCCGATTCAGAACGATTTATCACGTATTCCGTCTTAGGGAAATTGAATTTGGAATCGTTTGCCCCTTTCACAGACGGTTATTATGTTCCTTGATTAAACTTTTTCTTTTTAATACCGCCAAGTCTTTCACACATGGCCAGGACTATAAAACACTTTCAAACTTAATTATACCTCTTTAGAAGGTTATTTCTGTTTATTAAAGTACAATTAACTGTGGCATAGTGATGTTACATTAATGCAAAGCTAATTGGTGTACAGTTGATGCGCTCTCCGGATGCTGTAATCGTATAGCCCTGCCCATTCACTTACACAGACTCGTATCGTATAACAATGTTCAGAGAAGAAAGAACTAAATATTAATTAGGTATGTTAGTATGGAAGTGACACCCATGCATGTCATGTCAAAATATTTCTCATAAACACAATTAGGAGAACATTTCATCATATTTAGTACTTTTGTCATGCTAAACCCAAACCTATTGATGAAACAGAAAGAACTTCGTTGCGACGGCAATCAACCCAAATATGTTTCATTAGTAACCAAAAGAATACCGATATTTGTTTACCATAATAATTATAATAAAAGATTCTTAAATGAAGTGTCGTGCTACAGCTTAAATTTTCTTTCAATTATAATTCAATAATAATATAATTAAATTATAATAATATAATACTTTTTTCAATATTATTAGATTATTATTCCGGTTATTAATTGGTTCCTAAGTAAGTTATTATTTAAGACTAACCTAACAGTAATATTATACCCAACACTATTAAATTTTATTGGATGGAACATTATGAAATTCTGTTTTCCATAAGTTGAATGCTTATTTAATTTTATGGTACCACTATCATATATAATTATTTCAAATAATCAAACCAAAAATATTTATGTAGAAATAATAACCAACAATCAGATCAACTATTTGATCAGTTTAATTAATTAATTAGTCTTTGGCAACAACTTAACAATTTTTAACAAGAAAGAAAACCCTGAAACTTCACTTACTAAAAAATAGTTTGAATAACACATCGCCTGCTAAAATATGTATCTATTCGTCAGGGAATTTAACTATGTTATTTACGAACAATTAATTATCCAATTTTAACAATATACACAAGATCATCAAAAATTGGAGTATACATATAACTAATAGAGAAAGCTATAAGTGTAGTCAGACTTCTAAACTCTTATAAAGGTTCATCCCAAGACTATTTTAGGAGTGAATCGTCATAAACCACTCTTATTCTAAACAATTCAATATCACAAACACACAAAAACTAAAATCAACCCGTATTTATACAATAATCTTTTTTTTTTTCTTAGTGATATTATTGAATGATAAATAAATAATACAATAATTTATTGTCAAATTCGATGATTGTGTTCAATCCCTCCCGAATGTTGAATGGCGCGGTGCTTCCAGAAGCGGTAACCGCTACCTGCCCATATTGACCTGCGGAAGGTTCACTCCTTTAATCCCCAAATAATCTCGCCGACCACGAAACATTTCATTCAATAGCGTGTGTCATGCTACCAAGGGTATACAGGTGCGTCTTTTTATTTTCATAAATTGATTCTTCACGTTTGAGGAAGTCGTAAGTTTCTCGTTGGCGTTGCGAATTCAGTTACCAAACTTGTATCCAGTTGCCGTCGGTCAATTGAGTAATAAATTATTGCTTGTGACTTTGTGACCCTTTACTTCAATTAAAAGCCCGTCGGTTTTGAACGTTGGTATGAGACATTTCTAAATCTGCTCTTAAGCAGCATCAGCGGTATTTTAGCACTTATCGTGCAAAACACAGCATCAAACGGATTTTAGTTCGATAAAATTTGGAGTAGAGAAGTGAGAGTTCCTCTCAGATTCTCCCAAGATCAGGCTGAAACTATGAAAGCCCCAAGCTAAAAATAAGAAGTAGTTTCACAATCTTCAGACACCATTCTGGAATAATCATCCAGGGCCATCGACTTTTTCAGTGAAATTGTTAACTTTTGTTTATGCTTGTTGCCTTTTAAATGACACACAGATTGAGTCATGGAGAGATGTAAACGTTAAAAATTTCACAGCAGCGCCTGGAGATATGATTGCGACGAGTGTCCAGTAGCCTCGCTCTATTCTCGGACTCCTATTTGTGGATTACTCTCGCGTGAAACTACCAACACAGTCCTGGCGGAACAAACTGTATCATCGAAATAATAGAGTCCAAATTCAGTTTCATTGACACGCTCCATCCGGCCTTCTCGAGCAACAAGAGGATTGAAGCGAAAGGACCCACTCCTTGCCTCTTATTTATCTTAATTTCGCTCTCCAAAGAAGTGACAAATGAGGATTATGGCTGTGTGAAATCGGTGTCACTTGTACTTTTGTATAACACTTTCCAGAAATGTTTACGTGCGTAATTAATATAACAATATTAACGAGGTACAACGCACATGTTGGTACTTTTCCCGCGTTGTCACGTGTTAGAAAATGTAAGATGAAAACATAGGTTATTAATGTAATAAATGTCACGTTTAACGGAGGTGTTGTAATAAAATATATTTTAGCGTGGCTGTTGGTTAGCAAATGAGAAAGATTTTTTTAGCATAAAACAGAATGATCACTTGCGGTACTCGTACACATTTATAAGAGCCAACGAGACGGATCGATTGTTGTTAATGCGCAACCAGATAAACCAGTTTCAAATGGATTTAATTCCCTTGAGAAAGATCTCAAATTGTGTCTAGTGCGCTTTATGGCATAGCGAAATTAAAACAAAAACTACGATAGTTAGATTCAGTTACAATGTTTAGTATGATCGTGCAATCGAGCCGGGACGGGACCTTTTGAAACTGTTTATTTATTTCATGCTCATTTATATCTACTGAACATTAAGGAGTATTTTATGCGTTTCTTATACGCTTTTTATCTAGGTATTAGCCGTATGAACTCTATACCGTGTGTAGAAATAACGAGTTAGTTTTGTGCTTAAACAATACAACACCGATTTTTTTATCGGTGTCATAAAACACCCTTATTCTACCATAATGCGATCTTTAGTCGTACTAGTACTATTCTGCAGTAAAGCGCCAGAATTAATCAGAATTTGGATTCTGTTTTTATCATAATGATGACATGATTCCAAGCCCTCTAAAAGCCAATCTATGACGCTGATTCAGTCTCTGTTCCATTTTGTAAAGCATTCTAATAGCCAATAGATGCAGACTGTAGCCAGTTCAATAGATCTACACACATAACATGACACACCACATCATAATACAGCCGATAGAGCCTCCGGGCAAACAGCTTCCGGTCCTCTACCGTTTCTTTATCGACGAGAGCCGACTTGCTCTTGTCTTGATTTCATTGATAGAGGAGATAAACAAGCTTTTATAATAACAGTGAATGCTTTACAGTTGCTGTATAGTGGTATAAAATCATTGATAAGGGTGATAATGTCAATTAGAAAATACATTACCCCTTTGTTACATGTGACGGTGAAGTGTGAACCCTAGCTTCCCCTGGTTTACGTACCTATAACTATTAAATAATATTTGGCACAGAACGAATGAAAAAAGCGTGAATTTTATTGAGCCTGTAACCAAATTATTTTTATTTATCATGATGAAAGTTACAATAATAAATTAAATTTTTATTTCATTCGACTGTATATGAAAATTCCTGTGCTTTCGCTGATGTGAAAACATTATTCAACTTTAGATTGTTCCGAAACGAAATCACAGCGCAGTGAACAAATAATTCTCTCGATCGAGTGCACTACATATTGCAGGTAGAATTCGATATGAAGCTCACTTTGAGTTCACTTGTTAAACTATCGTTATAGTTGGAATTGTTCCCGGGGCGCGCTCCGGGTCGGTCTTGGCGATTTAATTAAACTTGTTATTTGTACGTTTTATTTCGCAATTGGGCCCGTGTTCGCTTTGATTGTCTGTCGGCTTGTGAGAGAACCGACCTTTTGTCTTGTACAAATTTGTAGTTTTAACGTAGTTTCCGATTGAATTTGCTCCAAAGTCTATTATAACAAAGTGTGCAGAATACCCGGTGACTATTTATTTTGTAGCGATGGACGCTTACACTGTTACTGTAGATTCATCTTTCACTGTTACAGCTCATTATTATTTATTGTGTTTCCTCGTTATATTCTCAGAAGTTGACTACCAATTTATTATTAGAACATCGATTAAACTGACAAACAGCCGATATTTTATGAAGATGACATGAAATATTTTCATTATTCAGTTTTATTATGTATTTCATAGAGTTTGAAGCTGTAACTTTACACGTTCCTGTTTTGATATTCAGTATCGTCACTTGTTTTGTCAGGAACTAGGATGGATCATATTCGCTAGTGCTTGTGTACAAAAATGGCCAACCGAACAGAATTTTAGCGTTCGTTACTCCTCTCCACTTCTAGTATTCGATCCAAAAAAAAACTTTTTGCGAAAAATGTTCGTTTGCAAATTGCGCCGGTCTAATAGAAATATCGGATCCGGGTAGATGTCGAACCGAACAATTAGAAGTTTTTGTGTTGCTTCATTAGCGTTTGCGACGGACAACTGAGAGTCCCCAACACAACATTGGAACTGCCGATGTGAAGGAAACATCCCAATTTATCAATCTAATTAGAGAAACTTGTTTGTTTTAGCATGAAACTGTAATTAACTTTAAATTGTGTCACTTTTGAATCATAAATTAATATTAATATTCCAATGCTTTTTACCGGAAAATCGACTATCACAGGTGGCGATGGGATATACAAAATTAATGAACTTCTGATGGGCAGGGTAAGCGTTAGATTTAAATAAACTATAAACCTGTATACATTCATAATTGAATAACTCCTTTAATTGAATACCGACTCCTTTATACTAACGCAGTTTATTTAAACTAGCTTCAATTGATTTGTAGTAATTAATCAAGTAGGTATACGTACGTGAATTCATAATATAATATTTTTAGTTCGTACGCTCAAAAACTAGGGTTGGCTCGCTCCGCTTTGTGGACAAAGCCGCCCGGACGTTTTTTTTGCTGTGGTTCACCCCTACGCACTGTAGCGTGTCAATTTTATTCATCGTATTTTTATGGGTGATCTTGAACAGCTTTAAAAAAACATATCTACATCGAAATGCGTTCATTAGTTATTACGGTAATCAAAAATAATGTATGATCAAAGTTTAAAAGTTTGAAGTTTTTTGAATATTTGTTACTCTTCGGTCCTGTATGAATCTACTCATTATTTATTGTACTTTTAATTAAGTTTCTATATAGAATCCAAACAGATTCTCAATGTATACTCTTAGATACAAGTTGTAAGTAAGTATTATGTCAATATAAATTGATATCATTAAAAAAGTCATAAAATGCAATAAACTCGTAAACGATGCATTGGACAGGTGAGGTAGATAGGGACATGATTGTATATTGATTTTAACGTGCCACCACCCTGTATTATATCTAGCCCTGTGGTCCGAAAGACCGCGTTTTGTATAATAAACAACATTGTCTCTCATTTATTTTACAGACTACCGCCTTTAATAAAACTCTCTACGTCTATAATCCTGAATAATGACAAATAAACGTAATAATTTGGTTTTAACAAACCGAATATATCACTAATTAATACGCCAATTTATCTCTGTAATTAAAGCCGTGCCCGCAAATATTTGAATGTGTCTATTCAAAATATTTCATCGACCATTTGTATATATCCATTTACAGTTGGGAATTCACTAAATCAGTGATTTTATTAGTAGAGTCTATGATTTGTATTCAACGTAGAGTTGAGTGTTTAGCCACCGCTCTCCGCTCGGAAGATTGATGTAGCGCCGCTCCTGCCGGCTCCGACCAGCGCGGCTGTCGCACGATAAATTAAAACCAACTCACATTAGAAGCCGCATATTAAAACTGACTATCATCCTGCTCATTCCTAAATGGAAGTCCTGCGCGAGAACAGGATGGAAACATCGGCGATACTCCAGGACCGCTTTTTTGTTATTCCACGACGAGACTAACCGTTAACAGTAACTTTGTTCCTATAATGATGGACTAAGTAAAGATGTTCCGTCCACAACGGACGGAGAAACTTTGTTTTGTAGCTGACTCATAGAAAAGTTTGAATTTCGAAGTCTCGTTACTTGGAGTTGCACTATTTTCTTAAAAGTCCGCTATACAGCAAATTGGTTTTATAAAATCATAGTTTATGTTAGCCAATTAATGGAAACCGTAAACTGTCACCAACCACGCAGTGACTCGCAACCTCATTAAATACACCATGAAGACAAGTATTTCTTACTTATTTAGGTTAAAAATTATGTGTAGCAACAAGTATGCGAGTGAAGCGATCTGACCAGATTACTCGGTCGGCCATCGCGTATCTGCAATCGGTAAATGGTTACTTTAAGTCTCGATATGCCGAGTATTCCCCATGGAATGTCACCGTCGCCATGCTGCACTTATATGTGCTCGACGGACTGAATTTTTTCTTATCGCAAATGCATTTTCTGCAAGTTTTCAATGCGAGCGACGACGCGACGGGGCCAGGGCCCCGCAGAACCCGCTGCCCCGCACTCATACTTCGCCGTGTCGCCAGCCTCTTGTGATTTAACTTTATACACTCATCGGCTAATTAATTTCGTGGTATTTACGGAGAATTTCAATTAATCTTATTTATTATAAAGGTTATAAAATAAATTTTCCACTCTGTTGATATAAAACCAGTTGTTTTGATTTAAATACTAGGTATACGGCGCGTGTATGCTAAAATACATGGTGCATGACCGGACTTCACCTCTGATACGTGGAGATTATTTTTTTTATAATTTGAATATCTCATGATTCCCGTCGAGTGTGGATATTAAGCGGCGGGCGGTAATAACCCGGTCGGCTCCCGTAATCCATCACGGGCGCTGCAATCGTCCCGCTGTCAGTCTATTCCGGGATGCTCCGTTTTCGCTAATGATTCCTCGCCGCCGTGAGATCACGCGACATTTACAAAGGCCGATTGCGCCGACGATTTGTATCACAAAACGCTACTTCATCTCGTTCTTGCGGCGATGTTTTTATTTTCCCGCACATAGTTGCAGTTTTAACAAAGCACGCTTTATGCGTTTCGCATAAAGCGCTACCCACATATGCGACATCGCGTTCCACACGAGAGAGTTTATAATTTATTTGCGTCGCAGTTTTCTGGCGACGATTTTCCCACAGGGGCGGCGTCTCAAACGAGCCGCGCCCGCCCTTTATGTGGTTTTTTGTAGCGGCACAAAATGCCCGGTGGAAAACATTCAGTGATAACTGGTAACAATCGCAGCCGCCCGGATGCTCCCTCCATTCCGCGCATTCCGCGCTGGACCTCGACTGATGCTTTTTCATCTAGCACCGCGCGCTGACCGAACGCTCTTGAGACTCGCGGCTCGGAACAACACGAAACAATCAATTTATTTATTGCGCGTTCAAACTTTATTATCTGTTACTAAACCGTATTGAAAAGGACACTGCTTGTTTTTAACTATGATGTTTTCAATCAAAAGACTCATAAAGACATGGTTGTTGTACAGACTGACCATACAAGGACAGCTGAAAAATTGTTTGAATCAACTACTCAAGCATGAAGGTTTTTGATACGCCGCCGTCAGTCATATATTTTTCAGTTAATGTATAAAAGTTGGTGTTCAATTGGTGGGTTGAAATAACTCCACCTTAATTTTAAAACTTTTACCCGAATTTGTGCTTTTCACAGTACAACAAAAGTATAATGAGAGTAAATTAATGAGTGATTTCAACATGAACTAATGTTGGTCTAATACCAAGAGCGTTTGGAGCCGGCGCGGCAGTTCATTAGCAGAGGCGCGCTTCAGTCGCGCGTATTTCATTGTTCCATTGTTTTATTTGCCTCTGTCCGGTGCTTACTGAGAGATATACAGCCTCAGCAAACTCTACGGCTCTGACACCTGTAACCATCATTTTTTCACTTATTTTAAGCAAAGCAAACAACACTTAGGCAACATTTAATTACCTTTACGTCATCCCCGACGACTCTGTAAAATGTTAATAACCGAAAAGGTATTCCACGAAATTCATAGAATCGTAACGTTTCATGCCTCGCTCTGGTACAAGTTTTTATTAATGTCCTATTGTTTCTTAATCGCTGCTCCAGATTTGATATCGCGATAAGTTTCTGTTAAAAGCATACGTTAAGCAAGTAAAGCGGTAAGGTCGCTGCCGGTAGTTTTCTCGACGAAAAAGCGTAGCCGTCAGATCTGAAGCCCGATTTGTGTTATCTTTCCGTTCGATCGCACTTCGACAGACATTACTGCGTTGTTGAGAGCCAAAGATGTCGATTTTTCAAATCGTAAACTAGCTTTATTGATATGCGACTTTAAATAAGAATAACTCGTCCGCCTACTTGCTTCATTTATTTATTTATTCATTCATTAAGATTTCAAGATAGGTTTAGTCATGGCTAAATGTATGTAAGTAAATGTCGTGTTTTGGAAAGTTAATCTCTTGAAAGGATGTGACATGTTCCGTGTGCGACTCGACGATCATAATTAGTCTTAATTTTTCAAAGTTTTAGTGTATTGAGCGAAGGTGTGACGCTGTGCCGCACAGATCTCACGCTAGATGTATTGCCGTTCCAGTTAGCTGACAATAAATCGTATGTTTAGCGACGCGGTGACTTGTATAATTAACAATAGCGGCATTATACGCGATTTCCAAACTAAGCGACGCAACGTAGATCGTTTGTCACGACGCAAATTGCTATTTATGAGGATTATCTATACTTAAACAGCGTAAATCGTTTCGTTAGTAATAAGTGGACAATTAGTAAATACTTCTTATCTCATTGTATTACATACGGTCTGAAGCCCGAGACGTCAAATTACCATGTGAAAACCAATGTGCGAAATCGACAACACACTTCTCTACATTCCCCACAAATACGATACACGGGTACATTTAAATTTAATATTCCTTTGTGTTTGTTATTCCACTCACTGGTTTATCACTTGATAAATTCACTGAATCCTGAAAATTCCTTCCGCTCCCAGTAACACGTAGTTGTAGCATCTACCGCAAACAGTACAGCTCATAAATAAGCCATTGCTATTTAGCTAACAATCGAGCTCCGATGGGCATTTGGTCAGATTCCGAGGCAGGCAGCCGTGGCAGCCACGTGTGCTCGCCTCCGCATGCCTCGGCTCGAATATGCAGCCCTTGCAACATGAATTTTGGCCCCTATGCCGAATATTCCATGCACATTGGACACTAATAATGTTGGAGAATAATGTGACACAGGTGAAATCGAACGTCGATTACCATTTCATGTCGTACTCCTGTTGTATGTACCTGTGAGGTAGATCATGTGCGGTTATTGATTATTGTTAATAACTGAGAATTGTACACTCGCGGCCAAACTGGCGAGAGCATAAACCAATATAGTTTCTCTGTAACGGATGCGAGTTTTGTTCTATGTAGTTTTAAAGTAAATTTCGAGTTCAAAGCTGAAAAATGCGTACTGAAATGAAGGAATACGTGGATTAAATTTTTATTCGCAATTTACAATACATAAACCATTCCTTTTCATACATTTTATTGTCTCTATATTTCCGTTTTTAATACACTTTTAGCCCTAAATGGATTATAAATATAATTGATGTGATGCCTATCTATGAAAGACATTGGCTCGTGACTGTACCTATTTACTGCACGCATGTTCCGTTGTTATTAGGTACATTCTGCGGTCTATATAATTCATATACGTAAATTAATCAGTGTAATTATTAAATCATTTCGCGATACGTGATGATGCAGTGGGATATGTAGTGCCAGCGTTGTTTTGGTTGTGGTTTAATTTATTTTATTAAGCTGCTTTATCTTCCTATGTAATTATTAATCCCTTTACTCAGAGATTTTTTACGATTAAAGGAAAATTATTTTAGAAGATACCAAAGGGAATTCTTTTTAATGTAGAGCCATTTACCAAACATACCATTTTGTTTTTCAAAATCTAATTAAATAACTTCTAACGCCATTTGAGCACACAAATGCCGCGAACACATAGCCACCATACAAGGTTTTTAAAGAAGAATTTCGTTATAATTAAAATAAAATAGAAGTTTTAGGGCCAATGTTTCAATCGTTACATGACGTTGCCTTCTTCCCAAGGGGGTTTGCAGAAACTTCAGAACGCCACCTGCTAAGATCCTTACATACTCCTTTTGCCTCGTCTGAACAATAAATACGGCGATTTGACATATTTTTTATACAAGATGTATTGCTGGTTCGAAGATTGAAAAGTCGGGCCTAATTCACAAACCTACGATTAATTTATTAATTCGTCTGTGAATTAATACATTAATGCTAATTTACTTAGGAAAAGTAAAATGAAGAAGTATAGAAGCACTTTTGTCCAATCTCTCGATAGTGCGATGTCAGCATTCTGACATTGCAACATCGAGAGATTTGCGTAGCAGTGTTGCGTAACGGGTTGCGTAGCGATGTTGCGTAGCACTGACGCGTAGCGGGTTGCGTAGCACTGACGCGTAGCAGTGTTTCGTAGCAGTCTTTCGTACCGGAATCCGTAGCGTGTTGCGTAGCGGGTTACGTAGCGATGTTAGAGACTTTGTTTTACCATAAACCTATAATTAATTTATTAATTCGTCTGTGAATTAATAAATTAATGCTAATTTACTTAGGAAAAGTAAAATGAAGTGACTAAGAAGAAGCATAGAAGTACCTTTGACCAATCTCTCGATAGTGCGATGTCAGCAACCTGACATTGCAACATCGCGAGATTTTCGTAGCAGTGTTGTGTAACGGGTTGCGTAGCGATGTTTCGTAGCGGGGCGCGTAGTGGGTTGCGTTAGTTGCGTAGCGATGTTAGAGACTTTGTTCTACTATAAATTAATTATTATTTTGTGTTAAACTTTACGTTATTTTGTATTCGTTTTAGGTAAGTGACCAATGGAAAGTTTGCGGTGATCAATAGACGCGATGCATCCAGCAGGGTACTACGCGAATCTTGGTAAGATAGTTCAAAATTACGACAATATAATACTTTAAATACATCATTTAATACAAAATGAAATAGTTATGTTTTCTAAATGGATTAGAAGCGGCGGAACAATATCATGTTTTATGAATGATGAGATTAAAGAGTTAGTGTGAAAGAAAAAGATATTATTAAAAGTTACAAAGTGTAGAAGATAGTATCTTGACAACAATCGATAAAATTAGAATCATAGCATTAGAAGCCTAATCCCTCACGTAGGAACGTATCTAAGATTTAAATGTGTAGTTTTTTTATTTATTTAGCACTAGGTTTTGTGTTCCAAACCAATATAAACTGATAATAAATGAATTAAAGATAAAACTCGTAATTTTTGCGAGAACCACCTCTGGCGCGAGGTTACACGGTAACATTGTACACATTCTTATCAGCTTATGATTTTCGTAGAATCATACTGATATGGAAACGTTAATAGCAATGATCAAAGAAGATAACGGATTATTAATTTGTAAAAATTACATCACTAGACTTTCAATGTTTTTGGTTGAAACTAAACGTCGCGATTGTCACTGGTTTTTCGATGAAACAAAATCGAGATGAAGCTGACAATTTTGAAGTGGCGTGACCCTTGTTTTACTAACTTCCAACTAGGAGGAAAATCAGGTTAGATATACAATTTAAAAATATAATATTAATAATAAAAATATTATTAATTCGTATATTTTTTATAATTTTTTTGTATAGTCTATAATTTTTTTTTTGCGATACTTATCTTGATCATCCTCTTATCCTAGACACCTAACACCTTATTTTAAACTATATAAAATTACCAAGATACTCTCAGAGAATATTGCCGTACTTAGAACCTACTTACTAGTTAGTCACTTTCATTAGCAGGAAGGCTCACAGTATGATTTGATAGACATTACATAGGCTCATCATTAAACCACGCACACGACAAGGAGACATAACTTGATTAATTACTTAAATAAATCCGAAAAATAGGTGTAGGTACACTTGAACGTGTAGGTACACTTGAAGGTGAGGTCCTAATTTTCATACTAATCTATCCAATAATTATTTTATAATTTTATTAGCATGGTCTCTCTTTTACCGTTATCTTTTTGATGGTCCATTTACTCTTTTCTACGATTTAACTCTTTTTGTTTGCCTAAACTGATAGTGTCAAATTACCTAGAGGACCTAGAGTAGAGGAGTCTTTTCAAAGATTTACATATAGATACGATCTTGGTAATGAGAATGAACAGGATAGCAGTTAGTATTTATTTTTTTCCATTGGAAGACTTACAGCTAAACAAAACAGAGTAAGGACTCGAAAATGTGACTGACAGCCAATTACAAGATTTCACATATATTTAACGGAATAATAATAAAATAAATCTGTGAACAACACAGTACTGCCAACTAAAACAATAAACCGACAAAGCCAAAACGTAGTTAGTGTATAGTTTTTTTTTTACTCCGAATCTACGTTTGCAATAAAATCTCCTGTCTCTTTTATAGCATATAAATCTGTTAAATGTATTAATTCTGACACTAAAACGGTTTTATTATTATTATTAATTCAACAGTAAATCACAATCCACAGCTTGCCCATAAGCCCCCAAAGGGCGACACACTAAAATATTTGGTTCTCTGCCTTCCGCAACCACTCTAAACCGACAACCCCTTTCCGGTCCATCAGAAACCTCTCTATTACACTACTCATAGCCGAATGGTTCACTTATAAAGACTAACTTTCCCAGCAGTTCTGCCTACTCTTGAAGCTTATGCTTTTTTATATAAAAACATGTTCCCTTTCACTGTCATCTGCCTAGCCTTTTCCTAATCCCAATGTTAGGGCACCCAGTCCAAATGGAACTGAATACCCGTATTTAACATAGTTCGACTGCAACAAATAAACATCTCTGAACTACGGCATAATATTAATCGGGTTATCAAATCAATTAAAAATCAAAGAGTTAATTACGGACAACATAAATCAAAAGTAATTGCAAGTTATCTATTTCGTTGACTGTACTTGTCTACTATACAAGTTGTAACAGCGAATAAATTTTCACGCGTCCCTCACATTGAAAACTGAACAGTCCCTATTCTTCTTATATCAAGAATTCATTCGGTGTCTTTCGTCTAACCGTGATTGAGAAATCAGAACATTCCAAACTTCCAGATTTTATTATATTCGAAAAAATGAAAATTAAAGGAAGTCCTTTGTACGGCAGTAGGGCAACACAGGGTATAAAATATGAGGTAGAAGACTACGGGGATATTCATCATTTCTGATTTAATAATGTGCTAAATGTGCTTTTATTCCGGCTCAGATGGGTTTATATTTCTACAGATAGTAAAACGTTTCGCGCCAAAGTGCGAAATTCACAGCTGACTTTTAAGAACAGCTAAGTATTTATGTAATATAACGTCACGCCTTGTTCCCCGAAGGGTTGGGCAGACGTGCACCTATAGTACACCCGCAGTTCGCCAGTTATGTTTAAGTCCCATGTAATAGGGGCGAGCCTATTGCCATCAACCGGGCACAAATCCTAATCAAGTATTGATGTAAGTACCTTTTCATGATCCGATGGTTGATCTTTGTATATTTTAATATCATTGACTTTTAATGACTTGCAAATTAATTTAAATGAACCGGTCGACAAGACGGCAACTTATTATTGCACAATATCACACAATATGCTGAAACTTGCTCATATCTGCCTAGACTGAGAGGAAAAGAATTTTCTCAAACTTACCGCTTTTCATTCTAACCCTTTCCTATACTTACCTATATAATAATTATGTCGTAACTGTTATCTTATCACATAATTGTAATAGTTTTCGATTTAATAACACTAGTCAGTTCTGGCAAATAGACAAAGGTTCCAATTTTCAGCTGATTGAACTTCTAGTCCTACCAATTAACTATTATAATGAAAACTGCTTGAGGTCATTCTCCATCAAGTGATTTCAAATATCAAGTTAATGAAACTCATAGCTAGCCTACAGTAGGTCTAGAGGTGTTTTGGAAAAATATATTTTTTATTATCTTATTTTTTGCTATTACATTTCCACGGTGTGTTTGAGGAGGAGCTCATGGCTTAGTAATAATAGCTGCATGGGTAGATCCATCAGGTTAAACTATGCTTGCCGGGGTTGGTCCGTGGATAGGTGACCATCTTACATACCGTGACTCCTCCGTGTCTCGGATAGCACGTTAAGTCGTTGGTACTAGGTCCCGGCTGTCATTCTTAGATCTTTGGCAGTTGTTACGGTTCGTCAGAGGCCTGAAACCGAAAGTCTGATAACCAGGCTTACCAAGGGATCGTATTACCTAATTATTGAGTTGTGCAAGTCGGATAGGCAAGGCAGTCGCTACATGTAAAATATTGGTATTCAGCTGCATCCGATTAGACTGGAAACCGACCCCAACATAGTTGGCAAAAGGCTAGGCAGATTGTTTCTTTATATTAAAATATTTTGACACAAAATGAAACGTAATAGGATTTCAATCAACGTAATTAAAACACAATTCAATATGATATTTCGATTCAATACTACTGATTAACAAAACAAATGAAGCCTTTGAGGTGTAATGGATACTCTCCAATACCAATGCCATGTAAATATTGGCTGTTTCCCTTTGTAGTCCATATACACTGGCTGGTAATACAAATAGGCCCCTTTAATTGCTATAGTCAGTTTGTTTGTAGCTAAGCGGGAGTCGGGAACCGATTGATTGGCCAATTTATACGCCACTAATACCCTCCACTGCCAAACTGTTTAGGGCCAACACGCTTATTTACCTAATTTAAAATTAATAGCCCTCATCTCCGATTTACGTTTCAGTTTAAACATCGAACCATCACTGACTTTGTTGGACAAAATACGTTGATTTTCTTCTTTCGGTTACGGTTTGAAAAGCTTATTTGATCGCCCGTTCGTTGGACTGAAGTTTATAATAGAATAAATAAATAGGAAATAGATTGTTGTTGGTATCGTTGATTACTATAACTATGAAACATCATTATGATTTAGCGAATTTATAATTAGGTAACCATACTCCTTTTCGATTAACATTTTAGTTTAAATATGGAACTATCACTGACTTTTTTGGATAAAAAGTTTGTTTTTTTTCCGGTTACGGGTGGAAAGTCTTGTTTAGCTGTTCGACAGATATGGCTAAAAAGAATAACCTATGCTTTTAAAAAGAATAAATAGGATTTTTGTCGATAGCGTTGTAATTAAAAAAGAAACACTATGGATTTAGTGAATTTCAAATTAGGTAACCGCTCTCCTTTTCGATTAACATTTTAGTATAAACATCGAACTATCACTAACTTTTTTGGGCAAAACGCGTTGTTTTTTTCCGGTTACGGATTGAAATACTTATTTGGTCGATCGTCCGATGAACCGATGTTTATAAAGAGAATAAATAAATAGAAAATGGACTATTTGTATAATTCTTACTATTATTTATTGAATGAATTTGAATTTGTAATTTGTTGTGTATTTTATACGGGTGTATGCCTGAATTAAAATTATTTGAATTTGAATTATGAAACTTCAAAAAATCATTATTTTTGAGTTCATTAAAAATACTCCATTCCAATTAGCGTTTTAGTTTAAAATCAAACTATCACTCAAACTCAAAAAAACTATAATTTTTTTTTAGGTTATGATTTGATAACCTTATTTGGTCGATCGTCCCATGGATCGATGTTCATTAAAAAGAATCAAATAGGAAATACTTAGGCTATTGTTTTAAATATCATTGTATGTTTTGTTTCCAAACTTGAACAAAATGATCTCAAACGTTCAAGAAACTTTTACCACTCACATCATTTTAAACACGAAAGATCATTTTTTAAACAGCATGCTGTCTTCTTGTCGTGATGTGATAAATGAACTGATTAGGTTTGTAGTACCGGTTCTCACAATATTATTATAAGGATAAAAAACATTAGTGTGTCTTTACACGGTTACACAGTTTCGCGGGAAGTCCTGAGTTCTGACGTATCTACGTAAATAATACAGGAAGTTAAGCAAGGGAATAAATAAGACGTCAATAGGTACTCAATACCTATAAATTTTTTGCTCTTATTAACCGACTTTAAAAAGGAGGAGGTTCTCAATTCGTCTGTATTTTTCTCACTTAGTATATGGATGATATGATGATAAGTTCCTGTCACTGTTATTTACATAGTAGGTAGTGGTATTCGAATTTGCGTGGGGTAGGTAGGTACCACAACTAAAAAGTGTTTTTTTTTTTTTAAAACGACTTCAAAAAAGTGTCTTTTTTTGAAGTCGTTTAAAAAAAAAAAAATACAAACAAAGTCAAAAACGGTGGCAAGAAACGAAAGTTCAAAACCAAATACACCGACTTCCGAAATTAAAGTTATTTTTGACTTTGTAGTGTATTTTTTAGAAGTCGGTTTTTTTTTTCCTTGTTAATTCGCTGTGTAATCTAACCACTTAACCAATTAGAGCCTTTAATCTTTATAAGCCACTATCAATATTTTGCGGTGTGCAGAAGAAAGTCCTTTCCAAACTACTTTCGTTCTACTCTCTGCGGTGCAATTGATCTTTAATAATGGTTAGATATCCAATTCATGAAGTAATCGACATAAATTAGTTAGTAATTACGCTAATTTATTGTTCGTAATGAGTAAAGTTATGACTAGCTAGGTTTTGCCAGCGGTTACGCCCGTGTACTTGATGGAATTTATCCCACAGAAACGTACTACCGGGGTAAAAAAGTGTATTATGTCTTAATCCAGGTCATGGAGTACCCGTGTGCAAAATTTCATCCAAATCCGTTCAGCCGTTTTAGCGTAACAAACAAACAACAAACTCGAATCTTTATTCGAATTCCGAAAACTTCAATCAATCACTCAATCATCATCATCATCATCATCATTCATCATTCAACATCATCATTTTCATCATTTTCGTTGCATTTGAATTCGATTTTCGATTCTTCAATTTCTTGAATTTACAATATTGTTAGGAGGATACTTAGGATTATTCAGCCTCAATAGAAATACCGTTACCGTTACCGTACCGTTCATTAGTTTTCGAGCTTAGTTTTATCAATGCAGCTCAAAACAGTGTTTTTCCTGGCATGTCAGGGAAATACCGCGATCCACATGGCGCGAGCGCATAGGAACACCCGTTGCCGTAGGCGCACACGCGTTCGAAATGTTCGCATCAACGCTAGAAACGTCGAGTTTATCGCTAAGAATAACCATAAAAGTATGATTTATAAACGTCGCCTCACCATTGGCTCGTGTAATAAAACCGTCGCATTGTGCCATGTGCGACTGAATCGTGCCATTTCTATCGAACGCGCCTTATTTATGCATAAAAATGTTTTCATTTGAGCCCACCGGTAATTTTCACATAAAATACTTTATTCATCCCCAGCCGACAAGTAGTAATCAAACTATGAACATAAATCACGTGGTTTTGTATGGGAATACCGCTGATATTCGTACGGTAATGATGGTATTAGACTGAGGAGCTCGTGGCTAAAGTAATAACAGCCGCACGGGTCGATCCATCAGGTTAAGCTACGCTTGCCTGGGTTGGTCAGTGGATGAGTGACCATCTTTACATACCGAGACTCCTCCGTGCCTCGGAAAGCACGTTAAGCCGTTGGTCTCGGCTGTCATTCGTGGATCTTTGACAGTCATTACGAGTCGTCAGATGCCCGAAAGTCTGACACTAGTCTTACCAAGGGGTATCGTATCACCCATACTGGGTTGTGTAGGTCAGATAGGCAGTCGCATCATTAAAATACTGGTATTCAGCTGCATCCGGTTAGACTGGAAGCCGACCCCAACATAGTTGGGAAAAGGCTATTATAGGAAGATTGAATGATGGTATTAGACTCTCTGTATTTATGTTCTACATAACCGGTCAATAAATGACATGGAAACTAATTCAATAACAATCCATTGATGCAAATCCTTTGAGCTATTGAGAATGTAAATTACATACAAACATGTTTGTTTACGTCAGATATATCATCTTATTTTCTCTTGTACTAAAGGTACTTGAGATATTAGTCGATGTTAATTATGATAAATATGATAATACAAACAACTCGGTACACATTCAATGAATAATTCAATTTAACTGTTTCTGTATCTCCTTTCTGGTTCTTTTTGGTTCTATTGACTAATCTTTACCGATATCAGTAGCCGCCCAATCTTATCAGCATGAACATTGTATATAAGATTATAACTAACTGCACAACAGATTGCATTGATTAACACATTAATCACCGAACATTACATGAATGGTACTTATGAAGGTACCACCTGACTTAATATTTATCAGCCGCTGACCTCCGATCTTAACAAGCGTTAATAATGAAAAGTCGGGAAGTGTGGCGGATGCAGAGAGTGCAGCGTGCAGCAGCGCACTCCGCTCCCGACGCCTTCACCGCCCGCGACGTGACATAACACGCCGGCCCCGCCCACGCCCTCTCGCTCACTCCCTAAGCGTGCGAGCGAGACGCGAACACACCCTCCGTCGAAGCCTCCACGCCACACTGTTTCTAAGAAAAGCCAACTGTTATTATCGCCCGCGGATTGTTCTCGACCTCTCGCCGCTTTATTTTGCTCCTCTCATGAATGAATCTCGGCGCCCGCAGGTGCGCACCCTCGAGCGCTAAATTTCGACAGCAATTACTCATTTCTAAAATGGTTCGTATAGTTGCACGCCAATTTCCAGCACGCCACATGATAATTTCCACTGACTGGATGCTGCTACGCTTTCGGCTAATTTGAGGCTCCACAGGAAGTTGCGATTTGGAAGCGCTTTCGCCTTATTTTGATTAGCCTTTTCTTGATTTTTGCTGTCAATCCGACTACTCGGTTTCACGAATGGATAAATGCCCGCCGGATCAGCCATCAATCAGAGAGCTATTGGCACCGATGCTCGCGATAATTTCGGCATCTGCGAGGAGATTTAGTGATTGCTGCCAATGATTGTATAATCGTATTACAATTGTACCTAATAAACACTTTACATGTGTAAGAAAACAATGATTGTATCGAAGGAATTCCAAATATACGATAGATACATACCAAGAAAGTAAAACAAAGCTATGTTGTTAAAGGTTTTCTAGATATATATGAAAAAAAATTAAAAAAAATAACATGTTATTCTCTAGAAGCGTGACAAATAGAGCAAATCTCTGAATGCTACAGGACACTTGGCACTATTTCCAACGAATAACAAGAAATTGTAAAATATGACAGTAACAAAAATACTTCATCTCGTTTCTCAATATACGTAATCCAATTTAATTGCATTTATCGGAAACAAAAAAGAACTAGAAATAGAAACTAAACTGCAGAATAAATTACAATATTGAGAGAAACCTATAGCAACTGCACTATTGTCATTGGATCAATTTAAATCCGTTCTGATAAAAGCTGTCATTTTAACTGTGTCAATAGAACAACAAGTACCGCTGAAAAATTGCGTCAGCGCTCCAGCGGCGACAACTACATTTACTATAAAGACATGCTCTTTCTTCACCTCTCCTATTATCTTAAATACTTGTCTTTTCATTATTGTACTATGTTCTAACTTAATCAACGCGTTAAACTTTAATGAAACTATATGTACGATCCAATCAAAGAAAAGTGAGGAAGCAATATATAATATATAATCTTGTAAAGAGATGTTGTCAGTTAGTTTAATAATAAAAGGCTCTCCGGCTCTGGTGTTAAGGCTATGATTGGCGTCGTTTCGGCACTGGAAGTGGACAAACCGGTTGCCGCACAGGCCGGTAACAGTAGCCTTAACGATTGTTGGACCACGATCAAATTATACCTTGTTCCGATTTGTATGCAACTAAAACCTAGCACCGCGTCGCAGATCCGACACACACGCTGCATCTGTTGCGTTCACTTTAATTGCAACATTAGGAAGCGGTTTGTCTAAAACATGATCTTATTATAGAACACATTCGAAGTATACAAATTAGAACACATTTATAATTACGGCATTAATGGAACACAGTTTTTACGTAAATATTTAACGATGTTAAGATAAGGAGCCATCTTTGTACACCATCTCTGTGTACCTACCTTATTAGTCACACAGAAATGTGACTTAGATAAATTTGCTTATATGGAAATTCCGAGCCTATAAGTAAACATTATTAACATGCTGTTAATTTGCAAATCATCGATAGGTTTTCCGTATTTACTTATATTATATAGAAATAATACGGTTGGTGTTTAAGGAGTTATGTTTAAAGAATAAATACAATCTCCACATGCTCTAATTGTATGGAACCACTGAGCCAACACAATTGAGATAATAAATCTGTAGCATCGCAATCTAATAACAATACTAACACAGACAAGTCGGAAGATAGTGGAAGGAATCAGCCAACAAATTTGCATGTTTTCCTATAGACCGCTTACGTTGCCAACTAGCCGTGACGTCATACTACTACACAATTATCGGCAACCTATTATCATTAAAAATAGACCCATTAACGTTAAAGGCACCGTTGTACTTTTTGACGGACAAATACGCTGATGTAAGTGATTGAATATTTTTAAACGCCGGCTTGTATTCAATAAATTACAGAGACGTTTAACAAGACAGCCGTGTGGACAACATTGGCTATGACTGTTCCATTTTTGGCACTACTTACTGTATTGTCATTTGTTCTAACGATTTACACTGAACGCCCGCAAAATTGAAAAACGTCAACTTTGATGTTTGATTTTATTAACGTGTAAGAAACGCGCGTTTTCTCTGTGGGCAACGTGGAGGCAAAAACATGTAATGATTCACCGAGACGCGATCATTTCCACCGAGTCGGAAAATTCCTGTAATCGTCTCTAGACTTTCTTCAACGATCACTGCACCGATTGATAATCACACGCGAAACACGTGTTGATATGCCGCCGGCGACTTAACATACAATATCGCTACAACATCTATATTATCTGCTTTTGTACTTATTTGTCTTTCGCGGAACTGTGTTCATAATACAAACTTCATAATATAACCTTTTCATTAGATGAGATAACTGCGGTGATGACGGGATGCCTAGTCGGTACGCGTTTTATTAGCTAACTTACGTCTGTAGAACATTCCTAACTAACGTTTTATCGTCGTTAAGATAAGAGCACCGAAGTAGTGGTGACATCACCACGACACAGACCATGCCTTGATAAAGAAAGTGTTCAGTAGGTAACCTTTACTTGATAAGATAAAGAACGAAATCTGCTAATTCACAATAATAGCTGTTTTAAAGCAGGCAGGGAAAGTTATCGAAACCTGTCTGTGACTAATTACAATAACAACCATTAATCGAAAAGTAGACGAAGGCCAGTTAAAGCAAATCCTAATTGTTAAACAGTATCAAGCCGAATAAAAGTAAAAAGCTGTAATGTACGACTTCCCCGAGTTTCGTGAACGGCAGCTTTACTCAAGCGGAGTCTACTTGGCAGTTGGCACAGACAAGAGAATATCGGATCGAAACTCGAAATCTCAAACCTGTTTTCTGAAATCTGTTGTCCTTATCTGGTACACAGTAATGTATATTTCTGTTCTCTCTCTGTGAGTCACCGTTTCTACGTATCACACCGGCCAGTCGCTCTACACACTTCATGGCCACTCGCTCGACTTCGTCACGCTTTGGCTGCTATGACTGGTCAGTTAATGCGACAATAAATTAATGTCCAATGTAATAAGTAAATAGATTTCTTACAAAAAAACTTTTGATCGTACAGTTCCGCTCTTACATTTCGAAATCAGGCTTGATATTACTATTACCGACGCACATTCATTGGTTCAATTGACATTGTACGAGAAGTATGTAGTTGCAATTCAATAGCATTTTCTGTATTCAGGGCAATGGGCGTAATTAATTACACAAATGTAAGTTTTACATTTTAAACAGAGGGATCCTTTCATTTTGAATAAAAAAAAAAAAAAAAAACAGAGGGATTATTTCATGCATGTCACCATGTGTAATATGATCAGGAAATTGTTTGTTGATGCTTTGTTTAAGAGCAGCAGACTGCTGAAATAATTGATATGGTTTCCGAAGTGTATCATATTTCAAATTTTTTAATATCTTTTTTATCGTAATCGTGTCCTAAAGCGTCTCCCAGGTGAAAGGACGTTTTATTTTTCATCATGTCATCGAGATTAAGAGAATAATTTACAACTCTTTAAACGTTTATGTGCCATTTGGCGTGTTCTCTTATAAACATTCACATCTCCGGTATGGACTTTATTTTAAAACTTTCTTCAGCGGATACTGACAAATATATACAAAATTTCAATATAATGTAACCTATACTTTGAAATGTTGTTTTATATATCTGTTTTGTTTGTCCTATTCAGTCCAAATTTTGTCTCAAACGCTTGCATATAGACCAACTCCTTTTTAGACGCTATCTTTTTAGATCTAGATTCTGTCTCATGGGAAACCGTCCTGCGATTCTCACCATCATCGGGGATTTTATCATGGTCTGTATCTTTTTAAGCAGTATCGTTACCAAATAATTCCAGTCCTTATGCTATAAGGTAAAACAACAAATATTGTGTAATGATAATGTTTGGTTAGCATTGACTCAAATCATGGTCAAAGTCAATCTATTAGATATGTATTGATAATGATTCATTTGTTTATTGATACAACGAGTGGCGCCGAACGCGGTGCACGCTCGGAGGTGTAGAAAGAGAAAGGATACTTATTCAAAAGTAGGTAATGTTTTTGCTGTTCTTGCTGTGTGTGTTGCGGCAACGGCGCGGGCGCATGATTCATCGGCGCGTGGGCAGAGCTTATTGTGTTCACCAAGTATCTATTCACAGTAGATAACTTTGACTTTTTCTTTCGTCTTGATCCTCGAACAAACTTACTATCGTTTTTGTTGACTAAGAATAATAAATTACATTGAAGAGTCTATATTATTTTTATAATGATTTCATTTTCGTTTAATTGTTATAAAGCTGAATAAAGCTGAATAGCTGAACTATTTCTAAATAAACACAATAGCGGAAAAGTCTGCTGAATAGAATTTGAAACAGTAGTTCATTAAAACTTCATTGTTATTTTATATCTCATAGTGTTATTTACCTTTCACCGCGTCGGGTCCTCTTCGTGAGGCAGTCGGGTCTTTTATATTAAAACAGTTCCTTTGGCTCTACCTGCTTTGTTTACAGAGGTGTTCTTAAACTATTTATTCAATTTCACTAACGAATTGTGCCTCTTTATCTCTTCTTTAGCTATTTACTTCTTTCTTATCTTCAGCCGTCATCCACACTGAACATAACCAGACGTCTGGCGTTATTTCTGTTTGGTTCAAAGTTTTTACTCCTTTAATGAATACTGGTTAAGGATATGTCTCGTAAAACCGATATAAAATTTCATTTTGTAGGTATAAGGAACTTAACTGTCCGTAGGTAATACTGTTGGTAACATTGTCTGCAAATACAAGTCCATAAGTTTAATTAGCGTAAATAATTATAGTAAAAAATGTGCGGAATGGAAACAGCAAGTGAATTGCGACTTCGCTATTTAACCTGACCTTTTATAGTTCGATACACATAGAGCTGACGATGCTGATTGCGATGTCGCAAACGTGAGCATTGTGCTGGCGCCATTGCAACGCAAACGACACGAACGAGCTTTCTCACCGTGGCATTGTAATAGATCCGTTCACTTGAGACCTCTACGCAAATATTGTACTTTATTATTTTATATACCATTTTATTTAATAAATGTTGGTCAAACGAACGCTTTTATGACAACTACTGAGTAGGTATAATCCGTCGTTGGGTATTATGTCTTTTGTGAAACATAAAACAGAGTGTACCTATTCTATAACTACAGAGTTATAATAAATGCATTTCATTATAAGTATAACATACATTAAGTATTTATGTTTTAATGAAATGCATTTATTTCACTAATATGTTCTGTTATTTACGATACTGCATTTAATCACTCATCCGGTTTAGCTTTTGTTTGTGTTCAATTAATCGCTATTAGAAAACCTCTTAATGCAATATGAAAACGATATATGTAAATGAGATTACTGTAACTTTGAGTTTTACGAAGAGAATGGGATCATACCTATGACGTACACAAAAGAGAAGCATAAAACTGATAGGTATCATAATCGCATTGTGAATTTGTGACTAACAACTTTATTTGAATTTAACCACAATGTTTGGATACGAGCAGGCAAATGTGACAAAAAATAGGTTCTTCACCAGAATCTTGTCTATTATTTATAAGGCTCAGACACATATTTGCTTCTCGTTCTTATATCTGAAGGTAATCTACTTGAATGTTTCGAAGCTTTTACGACTCTTTTATTATTGCGCATACATTTTAACTTTTACGAAGCTTTCGGCTCCAATTAATAACGTATTCGAGCTTTTGTCACGCAAAAAATCAAAAAGCTATAATTTTATGATTACGAACCATCTTTATTTTCGCTAAAGGCTTGTAAATGAGAAAAAAACCCAAAATACTTAAAATAAATTACTACAATATGAAATGATGATTCCTGGTGTTGGCAACTTTGCCTACAGTAAACAAACGCAATGTTTCTTTGAGTGCATAGGTAGACTCATGCTTCTGGTCTCCCAACTGCCAAAATCAATAGCCATCTTTTACGCCAAAAAGATTTTAGCCCTAAAACAAAATCAGCAAAAATCTCACTTCTTCATGTTACTCGTAATACTTCAATAGTGTCACTACCGAGCATCAGGTAAAATACATATATAACAGCCCAGTTCGCTTAATAAAAAAATCTTCAATATTTTAAGAGGTCGATACTTTTCATGCCGACGGCACACACACCTCTTTTTAGGCGTTTTGACGACGTAGTATCTGGTATTATTATTCGGGTTGAGTTGCCTCGGGTCGAGCTGTCTGACCCAAGTTATCACAGTGAGATTTTTATAGAATAGACCGGCTGGTCACAAACTGATCCAACTCCAATTAAAACATAGTGAAACATAAAAATAAACTTTCAGTATAGACAAAAATGGAGAAGTCCTTTCAGAACGTTCGCCTGTTTATTTATACGCGTCGCTTCGTTTTGATTTTATTGAAGTAGTCGTGTTGTAGTCTGAAAACGGAAACCAGATACATTTCATCACGAGTTGAGAAATAAAGAATTAAATAAATGTCAGCCTTTATTAATGTAGTCCACGCGAAAGTTAATGTGGCGAGCAGAAACTAATGTAACAATTCATATCTGAAAGCAATTGAGTGGAGTAATGAATCTTTAGATCACTTCCAATGTCTTTTTTCAATAGACCTATACCTACCTAGTATCTAGTGTAGTGACCTATACATATAGTTATTTTTTTCCATGACTTTAAATAACGACTCTATCATACATTACACATAATCAGCCGATAATGTTCTCACTGCTGGGACACAGGCCTCCTCTCGGTGAGAGGAAGTGGACTGTAATCCACCACGCGGGTCCATTGCGGGTTGGTAGATGTCACATGTCTTTGAATTTTTAGTTCTAGGACATGTCGGTTTCCTCACGATATTTTCCCTCACCGTTTTGAGAGCAGTAGTGATGAAATAATTTACACAAAGTAAGACGCCTGTCTGGGTTCGAACCTAAGATGACGTACATCTCGTAAATCACGGCCGTTACCACTGGGCCACCACTGCAATAACGACTATATGTACCTATAATAATTTTATTAATAAATACCTTAGTATTTTAGCGTTCACCTGTTTAGTCTGTTCACTATGAGGAAACTACGACAGTTAAAAACTTCTCATCACTATATTAAAAATAATATACAAATATAATATAATAGAAATGTACAGTCATGGTCGTTCAGTAATTAGGACTTAGGTAATGAGGTGCCTACGCAGCTTTCCTTTAACTGAAACTTTCTATGTCTGTGCAGATAAAAATCTTGAATTTGATACATCCGATACCGATATATTTAATATTACTCCAATATGAATAGTTGAATAGACGGTTATAATGTGAATACATATCTAGTGTTTTAATTCTGTTATAAATAAATAAATAAATTATCGTTTATTCTTACAATGCATTGTTATTCAAATATTACATCATAATAAATTAAATTACATTATGTTATGGCTTTCTAATCTTTAATTAAAAAAAAAATAACTAGTAATTTCTGTAGATTCATCTCTCTATTTTCAATGCAATGCAATGTACATCTTCTATGTAAATTCGTAGTAAATCAAACAGCCAGTTAGTTTCTAGCTAAGAATGGCGTTAACTGCGCAAAAATGTGTACTGGGCTGCGTTCTACGACTTATAACATAGCCATCTTGGCGAAGCAAACCAGAACCTCACCACGGCCACAAATGGCTCGCTTCATTCCCGCTTTGAACGCAGCTAGTTAATGTACCGTTCCTTCTGTGTACCAGCTCTCCTACGAACACCCGTTTAATTTTCAGCAACTAAACTTTGCATTAACAATGAGTAATATTTTACTTTGCGGAAACGTACGGTGACAGTAGCTGTAACACTCAATAGTCAAGCATTACTCTGCCTACGTAACAGAATTTCATTCTTGTATTACTATATTGCATGAAGAAGATTAACATCTGATGCCGCATCAATGGGTTTAAGGCACAGGAAGTGAAACCAGCCTCAGGGCGCTTGGCTAAGTATGTGTTTCACAAGCTCATACACTACAAACCTACGCTTTAACACTAAGCTGAGTATTACCTACCGATGCAGTTTTTTGATTAGCTATAAAAGGGAAAATTTTCTACCACGTTTTTCTATTTGCCGCTAGCGTTAACAGTTTAGTTTCGAAGGATTATTACACGCTCAACTTGACGAAACATTGTTTTACGTAATAGACTTGTGATTCATAGAACCTAACTACATCACACTGTATAGTGCAACGTAGGTCATGCTTATTAATATCCTTTTATCAAGTTGGTATATAGAATCCAGTAATGTTCTCACAGTCGGTTTAGAATCGTATAACAACGTTGCTAATATCACATAATGCGGTGTCAGCGAGTCGGTTGGAGTTGGAACACATGAAGTGGAGGCGTACAATCGCTCGGTTTAAACGTAAACACCTGTGTATGAGCGTGATCGCGTTGTTGCAACGTCGGTTGCAACAAATCAGTTTGGAGAGGTGCGGGACGCGGGCCGCTCCACACATGCATTATTCAAGGCTCATTTCTATTCAACGCCGACAGGCCGCCCGATAAAAACTTCTCGTTTGACAACTTGGACGCCTGCACCCTTTGTACTTACGTCATGTCCCCTGCGCTGATACGAGCTGCTTAAGTGTCCTAAGCATTATTTGTCACCGCTATATTTATGAGCGTGTATATAACCTTATCGACACGAATTTGTTTTGTACTGCTACTGTTTCATTGTTGTAGCGAGCACATGTTTTTAAGTAACCATTTAGGATAATTTAGTATTGTTGATCGTAAAAACTTGTTTATGTGCTTACGTTTAATAAATGCGAAGACATCACATAATCAACCCAACAAACCGTAGACAAATTATAAGATAACGCTCAGTAATTGTGTGTTAAATATGTAAATTTTTTATTGTGGGCTTTTAAGCTCTCTAAAGTCCGCCATTAACAATTTACATATTGTAGGTAATTATTGAACGTAACAAACGCAGCCATGTTCAGTATTTACATGTAGTGTATACTGACGGAGGTTAAAGATCAAACAAGTAGTTTTAACGATGCTTTATGTAGGAGCAAGAGCTCAACACTCCAATCGAAGCGTGATCGATTCGGCCTACTTACAATGTCTAGTGCACCAGAACAATCTGTATGAACTCTCCGACAACTTACTTAAATAATGCAATGAAAATCACTATTACAATCGATATAAAAACAGAGACAAAAACTGTATTAATCAATTCGGAACTTACTCAACAGCTTATTCCTAATTCGATTCTGTGTCTGGCTCCTAATCGATTGCATAACGCGGATCTATTTGATTTTTAATGATCATTAGGTAAACACCCCAATTATCGGCGGCTGTTGAATGACAAGTGGTCGAGCGACACTCATTCGGAAGCGGCGAGAAACACCGTTGTTGCTGGCACAGTGCCCATGACCGGCGCGACGCCTTTACAGTTACACGTAAGGGTGTGGATTGACGGTTCGTGTTTGCACGACTATAAAAATGGAAATGCGTAAAATAAAATCTTCTGAATGCTATTTAGAAGCGACGAGAACATTTTATTTAGAGAACTAGGTTTTTAACCTCTTCTAGCAGTCATTATCAAATATTATGGACGGAAAAAGAGCCTAATTAAAATAGTTTCCTCCAAATGTAGACACATAAATCTGTAAGAATTTGGAATTAAATCCTATGTGAATGATAAAATAAAAACACTTATACGTAAGAACGATAAATGAGCACATAAAGTCCTCGGACAGGAGTGTGATCAATGCTGAGATTAATAAGTTCCGTCGGATACTTGAGCTTATAGAATTCTTAATCGATTGAAGAATATTCAAGCACATTGGAATTCTCAAAATATTTGTTTAGTCATACTTCTGGGAACTGCAATAGACTCTCCGACATGTGATAGAGAATTAAGATTTATGAGTTCAATGGCATTATTTAAAATAAATCCTTTTCACATTTATGAAAAAGATTGACGAGCGAGAGAGGAGCTCGTGGCTAAGTAATTACAGCCGCACGGGTCGATCCATCAGGTTAAGCTACGCTTGCCGGGGTTCGTCCGTGGATGGGTGACCATCTTTACATACGGACACTCCTTCGTGCCTCAGAAAGCACGTTGGTCCCGGCCGTCATTCGTGGATCTTTAATAGTCGTTACAGGTCGTCAGAAGCCAGAAAGTCTGACAACCAGTCTTACCAAGGGGTACCGTATTACCCAGATATTGAGTTGTGGAGGTCAGATAGGCAGTCGCTACATGTAAAATGCTGATATATTGGGCGACCCCAACATAGTTGATAAAAGACTAGGCAGGTTGGTTTGTTTATAAAAAAGATTCTTATTCAGCTTTATCAGTAATATTCTAGATAGCTGACGGGTGCCTAATCATCCGTGTAATCTGCGCGTGAGTTGATTTAAAAGTCTCGGTGAAGTATAGATCTATATAACGTGATAGTCATCAATTACTGCAATTAGAAACACGGTTAATTAGATGTTAGGTTAGCAGCGATTGATGAATCTAAATGTGATTATTAAAAGAAAGATGGTTATCTTATTCATTCATGGTTTCCTAGTTTCTCATAACATGGTTTAGTGTAAAAGCACGGAACCATCGTTTAATGAATTATGAATGATAGGTATATAAAATTACATTTATCACCAACTTGGAACAGAACCACCCACTCGGTGGAAGCAGAGCCAAAAGGCTTATAGGCGACGAAACGTTGGTGGTTAGGCTTCACAGCCTGGCTCATCGGCGTAAAGTTGCTTGCCTGTCGGTCTTCTACAGACAGTACTTCGGAGAGTGTGCACATAAGCTCCACGACCTGATCCCACCATCGCCCTTTCACCGGACTACCAGGCGTACTGCAGGGTACCATCCGCACTTGGTTGATATCCCGTTCAGTCGTACTCAGCGCTTCTCCTCCACATTTATAATGCGCGCAGCCAAAGTGTGGAATTCTCTGCCAGCGTCTGTGTTCCCTTCCACGTATAACCCGCCAGCCCTCAAAACAAGAGTGAACAGGCATCTTCTGGGTACGCTCGATCCATCATAGACCGTATACATCGTTTTCCATCAGGCGAGGTCGAGGTCAAGAGCAGGCCCATTCAGCAATAAAAAATAATAATAATAAAACCCAAAAATATAAACATAGCTTTTTTAAACTCATTAAAATATTATGAAGTTAACAGATGTTCCATATATTCTAAGTTATTTTATTTGTTTTTCTTTTCAATATTTTCAGTATTTACCTATTCAATTCAAGAAAAGTGCCTAGGACTATGGAAACCTGACTTTTTCTGTCCTAACAAAAAACCAATAGAATGTGACATAGTCATAAACTCATATCGTCATTTTCAGTTTACGTAGAGCTACTATTGTAATCATGATGGTATACGAATAATTAGACACACAGTTCATTGAATATGAACATTATTTATAGGTTAGAATAGAGTGATACAATGTTATGACGTTTATGACGTCCGTGGCTCCATGCCCAGTAAACTTGTGAAGTTGTGACGACATCTTTATTGTGTTCTGCGGACGTCGACCACAAAGCCTGAACTTTGTTCACGACCTTCGTCAGCCAACTAATATTCAATCATGTAACCCATTTGTTAAATTAACTGTGGTTATCGTTATATCGCTCACACTACATGTTTACAAGAACAAGGAAAGTTGTACCCGTTAATTTTCACGTAGTCATGCTAATTATTCTTTCAAGGGCTTCAGAAACATTTTTATTTTTTAAAGCGTCTGGCTGCTTGATACTCACAAATCAATGAGCCGTGATTTAAAAATAAATAAGTGAAACTTGCCGTCGCTAAAACACGCGGGTGTTAAAGATAAAATTAGCCATCGTCAATGCGCTACGAATGCCGAATGCAACAATTGCACTTTATAATAACCCGCATAGTAAACGCGCCAGCGATTGTCTGTGTCGAAACTCCATGGATCGTGCCGCAGGCTGTCGCAGGCGCTCATTCTCTAATTACTGCTATCAATTCCATTAGCGAACTTATTGTGTAACATGGCAACTGCAAATCATTAAATCAACTAACAACAGACTATGCCTATTATTTCTAATACTTCGCTATAGATAATTAAAATTCTTATTCAATCATTTATACAGGTAAATAAAACTGACAGAATGATAGAACTTATCTCGGTAGGTGGTTGATGCTTCACAAAAGGGAATGACGAACGTAAATGGTAAATCAACAAAACAACTAACCTATCCAGTCATTAGGTACGTATGTGTGTCGCAAGGGCCTTGTTTTTTAGCATTTATATGTTCTATTGCAAGGCAGGAATTCTGCTAATCGTCGCTGGCAACATTTTGCACATGCCACGGACGTTGTTGCTGCGGTAAATGAGTGTAATTTAACCACAAGCAGGCTTCTCGGCGCGCCATACAGTCGAGCTGAGCCTACAAGACAGCCACCACTTATGATTATGAGTTACTATTGTTTTTCTTAATATACGCAACTAGTTTTTGTGCGAGGTTTCCCTTATATGGATTAATTTGTGTTGTACTTTTCTTAACACATGGTTGTTTTCAACGTCAGAAATAGAAAAGAAAATGGCTAAAGCGTGCAGCAGCGGTCCAATCTACCGAAGCAAAAATTAATAAAGCTGCAGACTTCTTTTCCTGACTCAACTTTACTTTTGTTTATTCTTTTGGGAATTCATGAATGTAGAGAAACATGAAATTAAAGACATTCTATATTTTTTACGTCTTCTTGGTAGAGTTTAATGGAATCTTGTTAATACTGGTGTTACCTGTGTCCGATCTTCTGAAATATTTATTTACTAATTAAATAAATTTTAGACGTAGTCATGAAATATGTTGAAGGTATCCGTGCACAATAAGGGGCAAAGTCACATACTATTTTGGACGTTGTCGTTTATGGAAATAATAAATAGCTTTTGCTTAAACCTATGCCATGGAATTGATATGTTATACACCTAATAAAGCTTGAAATAAATGTACTGCCAACTGATCAACAACAAAACTACACCACATTAAAATAATGTCGAGGAAATAACAAGGTCCTACGTTCAGCCTTTTTTTTAACATAATCTAAGCAGTTTTTGTAACATTCGTGCTACTACGGTTCAGTTCGCCGAGGTGTCATCATGATAGCAGTGCAGGTGTTATCTTGCCGTCGCCCACGCGGCCGCGCAAGTAAATCACCAAACACGCGCCCGCGCCGCGCCGCCGCCGCGCGCCACAATCTATGCAAATCGCGGGCTCAAACTTATTGCTCTCGCCTCAACTCCTTTCCAAATGCATACTAAATAGTGAGCCGACCACGCCAGCCTTTGTTCCCCAAGTTTTTCACTTAACCTCATGTGCTCTGTCGATTTTAATGGAAATATTTTGGTGTACTTTGCTTTTTAAAGTTGGATCATGAGTTCATGACAGGCTTTTGTTTTTGTTTAAGGACTTCGTTTCCTCATGAAGTCATGATAGAAGAGGAAAATACGTCTTCCAAATCTGATGCAACTTGATGAAATGGGTGCTAATTAAAATCCAGTTACTTTTTCATACGATAAGAATCGTCTCCACCTCCGTGTATGTGAAAGAGTATCTTAGAGCAAATATTTTAATTTCTATTTTCTTAATTCCCAGACTGTAATTAGGAAAATTTGTGCGGACATTAATTTAAAAGATAGTTTATATGAAAGCCGTGAACAATGAGTTTTATGTGCTGGTTGCCATTTTATGTTGTTTCAAGTACGCCGATTATTCCCATGGTGTTCTCGGAATAAGACACAGAATGTAACGAGAGATGTTGCTCCCGTTCTTCCGCATAGATGCTACTCGCATTGCGATCCAATTATACTTGATACCGTCGAGAAATATTATTGCGCTGATTTACTATGGCAACTATAATTACTGTGAGAATCGTAAACGGACACAATGCTGGCCTGCCCGTCTATGGTTATAATATAACTTATAGGCATGTGATTTACACTATAAATTAATTTCCTGTTATTGATGTGTTAAAAACATAGTTTTATTTCTTCAACTCCACAATCTATCGTTAAAGTAGTGTGGCTTGGACATATGATTCACCATCAACTGACGAACAAAGGACGTCATATCACGTTGGAACTACTTACTTGCCTATTCACATCGCCGCAGGAAAAAAACAGAAGTTAAATGTGATTTCCCGCTTATCAATAAAATGTCTAGAGGAATCAGCTAAAACGTAGATGTTACACGTCGACAACGCTAAACTTTCTAGAAGAAAATCGTCGTGTTTGAGCGCGTCTTGCTTGCATCGTCCGAGTGGTCATTGAACCCTCGCGAATTGTCAGCAGCAATTGTCTCCCGCCATCACAACGCAGCTGGACTGGCCACCACAACCGTTCGTACTAATTGCAGCGGCTATAATCACTTTACGACCCTATACAGCATGAATTAGAGAAACACAGTATCTCTCTTGACGCTCGACTTCACATAGTGAAGAGCGCCAAACCAGCCAAACTATTGAACACAACAGTTCAACGGTTCTATATGGCTTAACCGATTTCAAAGCACTCAAGATGTTCCCAACAAACTTGTTGCGTTAAGAGCGTACCTAGCATACTCATAAACTTAGTTAAGCCCTCTGTCGGCAACATAGCTGGCTTCAGTGCAGTTCAAATTAATTCGATTATCAGCGCACCTTGATCTCGCTACAGCTCTCAGATTCCCTTCATTAGGTCCCCACACATACGCGAGACTGCGGCATATTGAAACAAACACGATCTATAATCTCGATGTCTAATTAATATTTGTAGACACATTTCTAGCTGGGTTCGTACGTATATTAAACGCACTTGGAAGCTTTAATATGTACATTAAACTATTACTCAATATTCAGATGGCGGGCGTTCCAAACTCACGCACTCTGCTGGAAGTTGGTCATGAATTCATTGTTTTTGACGTCGTCGTTGATATTGAACCACAATAGGAAAGAGTTCAGGTCACGTTTGAGCACTGTACGGACAGGGAATATTAAAGATCAAAATTTATTGAATGGGTTGAGTTTTTAGAATTTTTCCCTTATGTAGAGACATGCATATTATTGAATAATAATGCATAGCTGGAGCTTTCTTGGCGATTTATTGAGAGAAATTATTCGTCAACGGATCAGGAATTGTTATTACAGTTTAGTATACGGATATGTTTGAAACTTTGAAGATTCAATCATTTGCATGTGTCTGAGTATTATGTTGTATGCGCGGTTTCTGCAACACTTTACAACTCAATATTAGCTATTTGTATAGCAAGGCAAGAGTACGCACGCAGCAGACCTACATATCCGTTGTAGTGTGGCTGCTCAACTATAATGTCGATTACTTCAGATCGCCGTATACTGACCATTGACTAGAAAAAACAAATGAACAATAGAATAACTGAGCGGGAAAAAATGTGTCTAAACATTGCTCTCAATAGTTAATTTTTATTAATGGGTAGCGTTTATAATATTAACCAATGCTTATTAAAAAATGTATATGCTCTTGTTAAGTCAACCTTAGTCAATCATACTGCAAAACAAAGACAAGACAAAGTAAAAATCTTTACAAAATAGTAATCAGCATAATGGCCAGGCATTACAATTTACCTCAATTTGTAAAACTAATGCACCGGAGAACATTCAACAACAAATAGAGAAGTAGTCTAAACGACTTAATGGGTATTTCATACTCAAGCCATACATTTATCGCTTAACGCTTCTGTGGCTACTTACAGACTGAGTTGTTATCTCTGCCGGTTGCGCGGCCACGTTACGCGCTGACGCCTCTCCTTTACGCCATACGAAAAGTAATTTGAACGTCCGTTTTGCAAAACCAATCGCCAGTACCATTCACCTTTTATAACCAAGCACTGGTCAACTTGAAAGTGTTCAACTTTCTTTCGATGAACATCGTCTTGTTAGTTGCAGACTTGCAGCTTATCAATTATAAACATGTCGTGGAAGTCCCTAAGACTATTAGCACTCGATCACTGGCATGTAATGTCCTGTGACATATTACTTTATATTCAGGCGAGCGGCCGTCGGGCGTCGGCATACGACATTATTTACATATAAGTCGTTGTTCCTGAGCTCATTCATAGCCCGCCTCGCTCAGAACACGCTGATTTATCGCCTTAATTTCATAAGTATCTCTTTGTTACCAGACCATCTATATCATATTTGAGTAATATCCCGCTCGCTTTATTGGATATGTTCAAGAAGGGTCAAATTCAGAGGACCCAAAACCAATTAGATTGTATGCTTCATGGTAGTCATTTGCCTACATTTTTTCGCTGGTACTGGTGCTTCCAAGTTTTTGGGAAGAATCCTATTTTTTGTAAAGGGATCGACTAATTTTGGTTCAACATGATACGTCGCGTGTCGTTCAAAACGGTTGATATGTTCATGTGAGCAAAATAAGTTTCTTTGGCTTCTCTTGTTTCAATAATTGCCAAATTATCTCCTTTAACTCCTTTCTTTCCTTCTTTGTCTTCAAGTGCGGTCTAAGGAGCCTCTACTAAACCACTTTTTTATATCCACAAGTCTTTGAATGTAGTAAATAATAACCGTTAAGTAATCTGTGATAATACTTATAATGTTAATTCAGTAGACTGTAAACTTTGCCCATAATTTATGCATATTTTATTGCACATGTGCATTATGTAAATAAACCCGTTTCGCTAATTATATTTACTCATTAGATTATATAAACTGCATAACAAAGGCTAAAGAACCTCGTGCATATTTCTAAAGGGTAAATAGTGAAACAGTTACTTCTCTCCTTTTCCCACGATCAAAAAATAACATATACTATTACACTATTATAGAATCGATTAAAGTAAAGGGGATGTTTACGTTTGCGAATTCAAAATAAAAAATACTTGTAACGAAGTCTTGAGTTTTTTACGTGACACTTGAGCATAAATAGCCATGTACACTTGTACACAGTGGTAATAGCTGTTTTAGGATTTTATCGGATGTGTTTATCCTGAGTATTGTGCGAAACTGTATCGTTTTATGAGACTGAAACAGAAGAGGCTGCTAATGGATTAGCGCTTTTTGCTTTAGGTCCTATAACTGCCTATAAGTTAGGAACTCATTATCCTTTTGTGCTTTTATCTAAGGGAAGTCATGTCAGTATTGATATTTCTTTTTTTCGATTTGAATTACGAATTCCAATCCCTCGTGCCGTAGGTCTTGGTGGAGACACTTTTATAGTGTGCTCAGGAATTGATAGTGTATCAAGTGACTTATTTATCTTCATTGACAAACTGGAAAACAAAGAATCGGTTGCTCATATATCAATAGAAAAACATACAAACTCTTACAAAATACATCATACAGTAGAAACGCGAGTTGACATGAAAAGCGATTTCGTGAGGGTAACAAAAATTTCGCCTCGCGTGAATAGAAACAGATTCTGTGACGACTTATGCAGATTTTTTTCGACGACACGAGGCTTATTCCGCACGTACTCATAAAATGTGATAATGTTTAGTGTTTACGGCTAATGTTGCAAGACGACTCAAGACATTCGCTGAGAACTTGCAATCTGAGTCTTAATTCGCAGCTGGTGGAGCGAGTACGATGATTCACTTCTACTACGCTCACTTGCGATCTGTTGTCGTATTGAATCAAAGTCTAAATTGGCGTAGCAATCTACATAAATACCTATGCTTTGTATTAGTATTATTCGATGTTGGCAGGCGAGCAGCGGCTACATGACTCAGAGGTGAGATCTCTTGATCATCTTCGTGGATTCGGTTACTTTGAAATCTAAAAAAATTGGCATCGATCATTGCAAAATTTAACGGTTTAATGATATACTTTTCATGTGTATCTTAATTCTCTTTGACAGACGGAAGCTCAGAAGTTTTTTTTAATATTTGCGAAGATATTGTTGCCTCCAAATCCATGACTTGGAAAGTTGAATCACTATTGGTGAATCATTATTTTTTTGCAGTCAACCAAATGCCATCCCGTTCCCGATCTGTTGCCAGGGTCAGAGTGCCAGAAAGTATATTGGGCATTTGATTGGTCGCTTCATCGTCTTTATCTTGTGACAAAGTACTTCGCATCAACCATTAAGTCCAAATATCAATGAACATATTCGTCATTATGTGTGACATACATAAGCTAGGCCAACTTCACTTCGACGTAATTGAAAACACTGCACATTATTATCATACGTAGGTAAATCACAATCCATACAAAGCAGCAAAACAATTTTTATGAAGTTGTATAACGTTTGACGTTTCCGTATGAGTCGATCTGCGATATTGCTGACCGTCTGACGCAGTGGCAGCGGAGTGGCGCAGACACGGTTGGGCAGATAGAGGGTTACAGCATTGTATGGCATTCTGCGACCTGTGCACGACGTAATGACGACTTGAGGTGTACTCCATACGCAGTGCATAGTGCACGCGCCACGTGGACCACGCACTACGCCTTTGTGTCGTTCACGTCGCGTTTGTAAACATTCACGTCGACCAGTAAACATCTTTGTGATGCGGCTTGATTGTACCACCGCACGCGCACATTTTAATAAACATAATAATCGTACTGAATCATTAATCATCCCATCCCACTTTAATATTCCGAAGAGGAATTAATAAAAACCTATTGCCCCATTTCCTAGCGGTTTACGCTATTGAATAATTAATTGAACTCAGACGACGGTAAAATCGAAGATTATGTGTGAACTTTACGCATGTTTTGTCAATTTGTTTTTGTAGGCGATAATTTAACGTGTTTATGCGTAACTGGATACTTTGAATATCATTTGATCACAAAATTATTTAATTAAACAAACATAATCCTTTAATTGACAAGTCATTAATTTATTACCAACACACATCCCGTAACTCCATTGACCGTATTAACAATATTGTTGGATAACATGACTGACCTTTCCTGAAAACAAAATATACGAAAACCGCACGGTAGGCCGATTTGAGCAAACCCGTAGAGCACTGGACGGTCAACCGAAAATTAATTAACATACTTTGGCGCGCAACCCTCGACCGTTGGACGGTACGCTCACAGGTGGCCCCCCACCCCCACATCGCACACCCCAACAACTAGGGCTACCACCTTTGTAAACGTTTTTGTTCTCATAACGATTCATGATTTTGTATTTTATTATTTTCCGCGCGCTCGAATACAGAAGAGAGATAAAACGATGTTAACTCCGGATTTACGGAACTGCACGTATGTAGTTCTTCCGGTACCTACAAGCTTTTGATTCGATTATGATAGTATTATTATCCAGATGTAACATTTAGATTCTAATAACGTTATTATAGGCTAGGTTTACGCTCCTAGCAGGTAATTAAAAATAGAAATCCCGTCAACTAGTTTCAGGAAATTCTATAATTGGCAGCCCTGGGTAATCTGATTCCGAAAACATATCTCTACATTTCAAATCTACTCTAAAGTTAATTTGATGTGTATGATTGCTAGTGGAGTAGTCAAAGGAAATACCACAAACATGAATGAGAATCGATATTTGTTTCGGTTAAATATTAATTGATAGTTACTACTCTTTATTGTATACTCTTTATACCGTGAATAGAAACAGTACGTAAGTGATATTTTCTGAATAAGTTCAAAGATGTCGGTGAAATTAGTAGGAAAAGCTCCTTGACAAAAATGTACCAAAGTTTGCTCCTTGTTAATACCACGCAGCAGGCCAACTAAAACTTAATTTGATAATATAATTTACCCATTACATTACCTGTGTTTTGTTTTATTGACATCGTAAAATGTTAACTGTCCTTTGATAATTTTAATCTTTCATGTACTTTCCTGTTTTATTTACCCTTTTTCTTTAGTGTCTTGTAAATAAATAATAATTAGCGAAACAAGGTCTAGAATGGCGGCGAATGTTGCGATTGCATAAGTGGATAATAGGCAAATGTTAGGAAAAACTCGTGCTGCCACGAAACAGAGGTGCTTTTATAGATTTTAAAAGGCACACGCGATATGGAAGGGCCATACAGCATTAAATTACCGGAATTATTCCATTGTTGATGTTAAATGCATTCCTGTTTCAGGAATCGCGTGCAACACATATGTACAAAACAATTGTATTATATATAGCCCTGTTTTGACGTGTATGTAGCGTTACAGAATCCCCCTGCTCATACTTTTGGGCATAATTGCTTACATAACATAAACAGCCTATTAATGTTCCCACTGCTGGGACACAGGCCGCCTCTCTGTGAGAGGGAGTGGGCTGTACTCTACCACGCGGGCCCAGTGCGGGTTGGTACATGTCACATGTTGATGTTTTCCTTCACCGTTTAGACAGCAGTGGTGATGAAATTATTTACACAAAGTAAAGCGCCTGCTTGGGTTCGAATCCACAACTCGTAAGTCAGGGCTTTTACCACTGGGCCACTACTACTCACATAATACTAACGCAACATAATTGCTTACTGAAATATAATTCTGAGTTTTAAATCTGAAAGTTACACTTACAAACGATTCGGATAGAATTATGAAAGTAACTGCAATTGAAAACTGAATTGAAAAAATCACTAAGAGGCACTCACATTAAATCAATGTCTGTCCATTCCATTGAGTTAAATGAACAACGTAGATACGTCCATTCAGCGAAAATGTTTCAGTCTGTAAATATTTGCTCTTGCAAATAATTTTATTCATATTCAAATTCAAGAGCCATTCAAACTAGGCTGAGAATCAGCACTTTTCGAACGTCAAAATGACATAAGACAGTCCCCCAAAAACGCCCGCCCTTCACCACTGCTTTAGCTGGGAAAAAGAAGTGGCGCAACAAACTCCTCAGCAGCACAGGTGTCTGTTTATTTAGAAAAAAACTTGATTCTATTTTATTATTATTCACTTTATAAAATTACTGTAATAGGTACCTAGAGTGGTTGATAACTATGTATAAACATCTGCTTCACAAAGGTTTCTGTATGCGTAACTATTATGGTCGGCTAGTGTCCCAACAGTTTTGTCTTTTACCTCGATGTGACTAATATTGTACGTACTTACATAGGTACCTACTTTGTGGGCATTGTCTGTAAATACAGCGTG
Organism: Conistra vaccinii; assembly: GCA_948150665.1. Taxonomy (NCBI): domain Eukaryota; kingdom Metazoa; phylum Arthropoda; class Insecta; order Lepidoptera; family Noctuidae; genus Conistra; species Conistra vaccinii. The sequence goes on from OX411324.1 coordinate 6,792,308, forward strand.
TGCCTTTTGTACCGCCCACTCGGATATGTTATAAATGTTCTGGAGAGTTTACCCTAGTTCTGTTCTTGATTCATCGTCTTATTATGAATTTATCGAAGTTATGTTTACATGTTTATGTTTCGTCATAGTGCCTATTCCAATAAAGTGTTAAATAATAGCCTCCCCTGACACTTTCCTATTTCTACAATGGTTTTTTGAAGTGAAAACTTCGTTAGCGGTATTGTGAAATTTTTTGGGATGGTTAAAAAATGTTAAACTCGCGTCAGGACACGTGACCTGATCGAAAATTCGTATGGCGTTCAAGTTTTTGTTGACAGCGCACTCTGTTTTATTTTTTTGGATTTTTTTTTATGGAGCTACATCTTTCGTTCTTGTACTGACGGCAAGCCACATAAATTCCTGACATTTTCGTTAGATGGTGTTACTTAGTTTTCACTTCAATCGGCAGTCATATACTGCCTCGTTTTTTTTTTTGTTATAAGTAGTAGTCTCATTCATGTCGTAACAATAGACTGAAGCACACGAGTTCATTCATATAAATAAAATCGCAAACAGTGCTAATATTGCACAACAGTATAAATGGCACGCATGAAATAGATAGGTCTCGTACTCCTGTTAAATATGATCAAGAGTCGACCCCACCGCTGCGTAGCGAGGGTCCCACTTATTGCGGGCACTTGTCATATTAGCACAATGAACAGCCATGCTTTATTATTTTAATTATTGCACGTCCACGATGCGCCCTTTGTCAGCCAACCGCGAGCGCTCGGCTCGAATTAGTCATTGCTGAATAATAATTGTCCTAATTGATGATCCTTGATACAACTTGTGGAGTTGTGTCGCTTTACCAATTACGTAAGTAGGCTTATTAAATGTGAATAGATAATACATATTACGTATTAAATAGATATATGGAAATGTACGCGTGATAGCCTAAAAATAAAAATCTAATAGGTGTTATCTACTAAGTAGAGCATATTTTTGATTGGTAAAACTGTTCGCAGAAACCGTTCTGGATTATAAAGAGGTCAATCTCTCATTTATAAAGACGATTTCTCAATAGGTATGAGACGGAGACAATGCGAATTTGTTGCGTCAAGGCGTATTGACAGTACAATATACTAAGTTGCAAGTTTTTGCCAGTGTACCGGTGTCATTATTATTGGGAAATGACATTTCGCGAGAATAATTTAATTGGATGCATTGACCTAGTTAGTTTTTATTTCTCTAGAAATTAGTGTGAAAAATAAGGAGATTGAAATGTGGGTGTATAAAAGCAAGTTTTTGATATAAATATAGCCGGAATGTAGGTAGGCAAAGATAGGATTTATAAAGTAACGAGGAGGACAGCTCGTCGCGAAGGCAGGCGGCGCATACTTTACTCTCGACTCTCGATCCGATCTTCATAAAGAAATTCTCCGTTTTGATATTATATTTATATTGTAAATGTTTCGTACCTGCATATTTGTAACAGTAAATATGAAAATTTCCGGAATGCCTACGAGCTCGCCTCCGATCTTGAGGGAACAAAGATTTTATTTGGTATTATGAAAATTTGGACTCAGTATTCCTTGGCTTCATTTGCCAGTTTTATTTTCTTAACGAAATATAAATAAATCTTTAGAAACTTTACTATGGCGACAGACAATGTCGACTTTACACTATTAAATAATGTAAATTGGATGTAAATTTAAATGGTGCTATTAATAAATGTGGAGAAATCAATTCAAATGCAAGTTCGCTTTTGAAACAACAAGACACCAGTCCAAAAACTTGACGTCAATTCGCATGAGCTTTTTGTAATGCCTTAAAAATAGTAACGAAGCGGAGTAACCGCAGTTTTGCCAACGTATTATCGTATCGGCCACAATACGATTGGAAGTTTACAAGACGAGCATCCTACACGGTAAACAAACAAGCGTTCTGACGTCAGAGGCACTCGAGCCGAGAGCCGAGAGCCCGAGACGCGTATCAACTTCTACCAGACAAATCCATTCATTACTAGCAAAAATGTTTTTTATTATTATTCATTTTGTTAAATGGAAAATTCTAAGGAAAAATATTTTTATAAAAACTTTTAGTGGTACCTACACTTCGTATCTAATACCAACGAGCAATTCTTGTATAATATATATAATCTGAATCTCGGAAATGGCTCCAACGATTTTCATGAAATTGTGTGTGCAGGGGGTTTGGTGGGCGATAAATCAATCTAGCTAGGTTTCATTTTTAGAAAACGTACCCAAAAAAAACCGGTACCCAGATATTTTACATCGAAGTGTAGACAATTTTCCTTCAAACTAAAGAGTACAGAAAAGTCTGCTTGACTGTAACTCTATAAATATAAATCAACAAAAAGGTTCTAGATTTTAATACTTTTTTCACCGTTGTATAAATTACCTTGTTACCGATTGTTTTACAACGATTAATTAACGTCTATTTTATTATTTTATCCACTCAACTATTAATCTGTGACTCAACACAAGCTGGTTTTCGTCACAGTTATAAAGGTAAAAGGAGCCGAAGGCATTGTTAAAAGGATAGTAACTTTAAGTGCGGATTTCAATAATGAAATTGAACGCGTTCAGGACATCTAAATGGGTTCTAGAGCTGTCAGCGTACAATAATATTCCATAACAATTTTGACACCTGACAGCTCTTGAACGCGTTTTAGAAATGCTGATCGCGTTCAGTTTCGTTGGTGAAATCAGCCCACATCAGTTAAATTAATACTTTTCTTGGGTTACGTTACGTTTATGGATGCGTCATACATACGATTCACGGTCACACACATTATCTTCACTCGAGAATTACATGGTTGGAACAACGATACTGATTGTTATGCAATCGGTTATCGCTTGTGAAAACTTTGAATTGTTGCGACAAATGCTTTTCAGGGATTTACACTCGAGAGCAATGAATCCGGGTCACTTAAAGAATCCTAAAAATCTCGGAAACTAAAAATGCTAGGTTAATGCAATAAATTGTATTTAATAGACAATGTAATACTCCTTAAATGAAGGTATTAAAACTTCTTAGTTATTGTAAAGTTATATCATAAAAAAATCAAATTTGAAAAAGGGCCACCTTCGAAGATGGAACTACGAAATTACAGCATTTGGTTTTGCTTTTGTTTGTAATCTGTCATTTATGTGGGTACATAAACCATGTTGATAGTGCTCTATATTCATTATTCAAGCTGAAATTATGTCGCTTACGCCTGAAGAATGCACCAGAATACTTACAATGCTGGAAACCGGCCGGAGTCAGCGCGATACAGCCAGGACTGTCGGTGTGTCGCTGTCAACAGTACAAAGAGTTCTCCGACGTTACGAAGAAACTGGTTCTAACCTACGCAGACCAGGAACGGGCAGAACCAGGTGTACCACAGCACGAGAAGACCGATACTTGGTGAACACCATGCTTCGAAATCGCTTTCTCACAGGAACTGAACTCACAAATCAGTTTCGACGCCTCGGAGGAAGTAACCCAAGTGCATGGACAGTAAGACGTCGGCTTGCTGAATCTAACTTAAAACCCCTTAGACCTGCAAACGGCCCTAAACTGGAGCGTGGGCATCGTATTTCAAGACTAAGATATGCCCAGAGCCACGTAAATTGGAGTATTGAAGATTGGTCAAAAGTTATGTTCTCCGACGAATCAAAATTTATGCTCTACAAGCACGATGGAAGACACAGAGTGTATCGAAGACCAGGGGAAAGATTCAAGCAAGCATGCATCGAAGAAAAAGTAGCCTACGGTGGTGGGTCTGTACTTGTGTGGGCCGGAATTTCTTCTGAAAGTCGCACAGAGCTGGTGATCATAGAAAACGGCTCTTTAACTAGCGTAAGATATGTGGAAGAAATCCTCAATGATCACGTTGGTCCATTTATGGTCAATTTAGGTGAGGATGCTATATTTATGCATGACAATGCCCGACCTCATACAGGTAGGATTGTGAATGACTACCTTCAAGAGATGAACATTACTCGTATGGAGTGGCCAGCGCGCAGCCCGGATATCAACCCGATCGAGCATGCTTGGGACGAGCTAGGCAGATGCGTAAAACAACGAAACCCTCCCCCAATCACGCTTCGTGAGCTCAAAATTGCTCTCACAGAGGAATGGGAGAATATTCCCCAAAATCGTATAAGGAACTTGGTGTACAGCATGCCAAACCGCGTAAACGCAGTAATGGAAGCACGAGGAGGCAATACGAAGTATTAAAATTCAAGAAAATCGTAATAAAGTTCAAAAATTTCATGTTTCCTATTTTTGTTTTAAGGAGAGATCAGCAGTTTTTTTCTTTATGTAATTTTGTGTTAATAAAATGTAAGGTGACTCATATTTTTTTTACTTTCATTTAAGGAGTATTACATTGTCTATTAAATACAATTTATTGCATTAACCTATCATTTTTAGTTTCCGAGATTTTTAACATTCTTTAAGTGACCCGTATTCATTGCTCTCGAGTGTATTTTTAGGAAAAACTGAAGCTGTTGAAACTTTTGAAAGGGTTGAAACTCTTTTCAGTTTAGCGTGTAGGTAATATTTAATGTTGTGATATTTGAGAAGTCGGAGTTAGTTGGTAAATGAGGGAACTTATATATACATATATGGTAGGTAAATTGATTTTGAATCTATCTTACCAAGTTATCGTCAAAAGAGACAGGCGTAAGTCATGTAAAGCTTAGTCCTAATTATGGATGAAATTAGTGTAGGACCTACGTACCTACCATTGGTAGTACAAGACAGAGTAGCGCAGATAAAGATAAGAGTACACCTAACAGTGGGTAGACCCAGGAGGACAGTAGTGATGATAACCAAATCTCCTGTTGCCCACATCAGTCCAATTATCATGGACTTCAGCCGCTTATATAATGGGGCTCTGAAAAAATCTATAGTCTTCTACCAATTCAAATTCAAAAGTCTTTTATTCAAACTGAGCTGAGAATCAGTACTTTTCGTCAAAATAACATAAGACAGTCTCCCAAAACGTCCACCCTTCACCACTTCCTAGTGCTTTAGCTGGGAAGAACAAGTGGCGCAACAAACTCTCCAGCAGAAATGCTAACCCATCCCCTTGCTTCCCGTCTCTCCTTGCTTTCAGTCCATCGAGAGGAGAGTGAGATTGCCCTGAGGGATAAGACCACCCATTGTAAACTAGTTTCAAATATGTTTTGCCCTTTTTGTTGTATGTGCTGTACAATAAACACATAAAATCAACCCTGATTCCCGAAAGGCCAGGCAGAGTGATACCACCCATGCGTCGCATGTGTTAGGGGGCCAGCCTTTTGCCATCAACCGAGCACAAGATGAGCATCAGACTGGCCTGCTACTGAGAAATTCCTGATAGAAAACCCAAAAAAGCTCGCGCCGAAAGAGGCGACACACAGCGCGAAGGCGACGCTAATCTAGTAAAACAATTTCTATGAAAGTTTTACCAGAATCACGTCGCATCGTCGCATCTGCGGGAGCTTTAATACTTAAAACTGTTTTATAATAATGCTAACCATCACTTTTCTCCTGTTACAGCGAGCGGCGCGCTCGCAGCCGGCACCATTGCGTCCCCGTGGAGCACGGCGGCCGGCGCGCCCGACACCAATGGCTCGGGCGGCGCCGACGCCAAGCACCTGGACGTCGGCGATGCTAGTGACGATGAGAAGGTAAATATCTCTTTTAACCGACTTCCAAAAGGAGGAGGTTCTCAATTCATCTGTATGTTTTTTTTTTTTTTTTTTGTATGTTTGTTACGCGATTTCTCCGTCAATTGTGGACCGATTTTGAAAATTCTTTTTTTGTTTGAAAGGGTATGCTCTCGAGGTGGTCCCATATCAATTTTATTAACTTTACTTGGATAGTTTTTGAGTTAGCTTCAATATACGTATTTTTCCCACTTAGTTTATATGGATGATATAATGATAACTTCCAATCACTGTTATTTACATAGCAGGTTAGTGGTATTCGAATTTGTATGGGGTAGGTACCACCACTAAAAAGTGCAAAATAAAAACTTTTTACAAAAAAAGAACAACCGACTTCCAAAAAAGACACTACAAAGTCAAAAATAACTTTAATTTCTCGAAGTCGGTGGCAAAAAACGAAAGTTCAAAACCAAATACACCGACTTCCGAAATTAAAGTTATTTTTGACTTTGTAGTGTCTGTTTTGGAAGTCGGTTGTTCTTTTTTTGTAAAAAGTTTTTTTATGTTATTGAATAGCAAAGAAGCCCGTAGCTAAGTAATAACAGCTGCACGGATGGATCTGTCGGGTTAAGCTACGCTTGCCGGGGTTGGTCAGTAGACGGGTGACCATCTTTACATACCAAGACTCCTCCGTGCCTCGGAAAACACGTTAAGCCGTTGGTCTCGACTGTCATCGACAGTCGTTACGAGTCGTCAGAAGCCCGAAAGTCTAACACCAGTCTTACCAAGAGTTATCGTATTACCCAGTCACTGGGTTGTGGAGGTCAGATAGGCAGACGCTCTATACTGGTATTCAGCTGCATTCGGTTAGATTGGAAGCCGACCCCATCATAGTTGGGTAAAAGGCAAGGCAGATTGATTGATTGAATAGCAAAGTAGCCGATGACAAACTGGAACATGGTGTGGCGGCAACAACATCGCCACATGCGACTACACATCAAAATCTGACATCACACAAATTCGTGACGTCACGCAAAATTCTGCATCGCGCATTTAGAATTTACCGGGCGATCGACATATATATAACTTTCCGATCAATCGTTGGGCAGTTGCCCACCAGACTCTGGTCGAAGAATCCTCCCTTTTTTAAGGGGGATGAGTGAACTTTACACCCTGTTCCCCATACCTCTAAAGTGGCAATGCTGCTTGGCGGCAGAAATATAGTATGGTGGACGATGGTAATATCTACTTGCCTGAACGAATTCTGTTACAAAGAGGTTTACTACTTAGGGCAGCAGTGCCCATACTTAAGGAGATCGACCTAGCAAAAATGTACTCGTATGACTAAGAGATCGACATTTTAACCGTTTAACCCGCCAAATATATAACAAGAAAAAAAATTGCATAAGTAAAACTAAATTTGGTGCAAAGTGTCAAATCTGTATTAAACTTTGAATCATCCAATATTACAAAAAGAATTTCAAATAGGTATTAATGGTACAATATTTAAAATGAAAAATTATCGTGATGCTGATGTCGAAGCGTGACATTGGTGGTCTTCCGCAAAATGTTCGTAGGAATATTGTCAGTTAAAGCTAGACGCAAGCAGGCTGTCAGGTGGTAATTTGTGTGACGAGTACGATATTTTGATTTTATTACTTTCTTAATAGAAAATGTAGACTCGCACAGATATGTCGATGCAAAGCAGGTAGTTATTTGCAGTGCTATTTGCTTTATTAACGGATATTTAATTTCGGGTATAGATGAGCAGACAGGACTACTGTCGCCAGCTCTAGCTTTTAAGTTGATATCCGAAATGAGCTTCAACATTTCATCTTCAAGTGCTGTACGTTCCATGTTGAACAAGGCACTACTGCTAGAAGAGATCCAATCAGATAGTACATTTTTTTAAACTTCATGTTTCTGTACGTCGCTTTTTCTTTAGCAGAATGCTACAGTTTTACGCTCGATCACTGATATTTTTGCTATCCTCGGCGTCTCGCGATCGACCGTCTGGATACCTCTGACTTAGGGTATGCTAGGACTAGGACTATTTGCTTATTTAGGTCTTGGTCGTCTGGTAAGATGATGGAGACCCAATGAGTGTTGAATGTGTAGATTTGAAAGTGAAGCGTATCGTTATACGCTTCACTTTCAAACCCCCCTAGCGTTATCTACGGTTTAAGTATCTCTTAGTCAGCTGCCCGATAAGACTCAGATAAGAAGGACTTTGGAATAGCAATCATAACAATCTCCAGGTCCTAAAGCCATAGTGCCCAACAGTTCCATCTTTATGAGACTTGGTCGATCTGTAATCGACAGCAATTTTATTAATTCTTCCATTTTTGGAATAATTCTATATACAGTGTGAAGCATAAACTGCTCCAGACTTAGCAGACGTAACTATCCCATTAATTTTATGATCATTGTGCTGGTCACTCGCCAACCGAGGCGCTGAACACGTGTCGATTTTAACTGGTCGTAAATATTAGCGCATATTTACGTAGATCTTCAGATGGCTGGGTGTTTCCCACGAGTTTGAGCTATTTACGGTGAGACTAGAAGCCGTCACTGGTTTGAGTAGGACTTTTTTTTCTAAGAAAGATAAGATAGATTTTTCAAAGAAACATTTCCACAGAATTGTTAAGGCTAGATTTTTCAAGGAATTCGCTCTGAATTTATTCCGACTAGTTAGGTTTTCCTAGCGTAGTATAAAGTTGTTTATTTCCTTATCTCTTTCCTAATATCTCTTTATTTTTATTTCCGTCGATCATGGTTAGAGTTGGAACTCCAATGCCTTCTGGATTGAAGGTTGGTCATTAATCGCTGCCAGTCTCTCTATAAACGAAACAGTGAACTCACATTTGTAGATTTTATTGCACGGTTATTTGTAAATCTAGTTCCCTTTTGTAAGTCATCAAGCGCAGGAGCTTTGTTTGGAGAACTAATAGTAAAGTCCGGATTAGAAGAGGGTACTAAGGCTGCCTGTCCATTGACGCGGAACGAGGCAGCGGAGCGGAGCGAGGGAGTAATCCGGAGTGGACTTGCGGACTGGTTGTCCATTCATGCGGAGCGAGGTAGTGCGAAGCTTAGTTGCGGACTGTGCGAAGCTAGGCCAAGTTCACGCGACGAGTAATTTGAGCAGGCTGCAATATCCGACGGCCTTATTTTTCCGCTTCCCCACTCCGCTTCCCAGCTCCGCTTCCCTTCTCCGCTTCCCCGCTCCGCTTCCCCGCTCCGCTCCCCGTTCCGCTTCCCCGCTCCACTCCCCGCTCCGCTTCCCCGCTCCGCTTCCCCGCTCCGCTTCCCCGCTCCGCTTCCCGATTTTGTATGATTTTTTAAACAAGTTCGCAAATCCCTGTCCTTTGAAGCGGAGCGGAGATTTTATGCAATTCCATTGGTTAATATTGGCACAGCTCCGCTCCGCTCCTCTTCTCTCCAATCCAGTGTACAGTTAGCCTTAAACGTGTACGTTCGTGTAAACATCAACACACACAGCCGCAATTTGCATAGGACAGAAAGTACAAGTATAGTTCACAGTCACACGCATTTGCGATTGCAGGTCGCACAAGGGTAACTTTAGTAGCCATTATCATACCGTGTAAAGTGATACATAAAATGTATCTCGTGTTTATAGTCTACCATTAGTTCCACTGAATCTTTCGGTTGACTCATCCATGCGTGTTACACCGCGAAATACGAGATCTAAAAAAAAGATTTCCAGTAATTTCAACTGGTTTCTTCTGCGTTTCATTATCAATAGTATTTATTTTACTATCAGTCACATTAAACAGATCATTAATAGATTTTAAAGATCACTATGGCTGATTGATAACGAAATAAATTGTAAACTGTAACTAAAACAAATAATATTAGTAAGCGCGGTTGTGAGAAATTGCAAGTAAATATTGACTCTTAGTAGTTAACAAATCCAGAAACAGCTACGTTTCAAGTAGTTTCAAGGAACAGTGATTCACGATGTTTTCGATCCGGCCTGTTGGACCAAGTCGAGGGCAGCGCGTTATTTTTATTTTCTTTTGAGAATAGAAGCGAGTCTATTAATTACAATGACGCACTCCTCGAGTTGTAACAGTCTGTAAGCAAACTCTCTTTACAAATGTTCATAATAAGTACATCTGTTCAGTGTTCCTACTTAGTAATAAGGCTTTTGAATTTGTTTCGTTTTCTCTGGAAGTGGACTAGGCTAACATAGAAACAGTTTATCTTCCAAACGTATTTAGTTTATAAGATTAATGATCGCATTGTAAGATTCGATTCATTGGGGCGTAACAAGCTTTCGATACAGTTACAGCTACCAAGAGAGTGCGTTCGGGAACAAGTTTAGTTCTCCGGCGCAACTCCTAAGGGAAATATTACTTATTAGAAGTAGGTAATCAAAAATCAACAACTGTTCACGATGCAAAACATCAAAACAATAACACTCGTACAAATTAAGGACACACATTACAGTGTAGAAACTGTTGGTTCACAATTTTCAAATTATCTACCACTAAAACAAAAGTTGCAGTTTCCGCCAACTGCTACCTGGAGTATGTGAATTTGCTATTTCCTCTCCATTAGAACATCAGGGTTGCACGGAACGCGATTGTTCCAAACTTAGGGGATATGTAGCTAATTACGTTATTGCCGTAATAATGTGACTTCCAAGCTATTCGGTTTACCAAACTCTTAGATCGTCCAGAAAGACCTTACTTTCATTGTTACTTATGATTTTACTTTTCCTTCCTACGGCGTTTGTTTTTTTATTCGTTTTCAAAACAATCGTGGCCTATGTAAACGTGTTTGCTATGACGTCTATCTTTACCTACAGTGGGAAAATTTATATCGATTCTACATTGTTTCGATATTAAATAAGTTATGTTTTTATAACATTGCATGTTCTCAGGACATGTCGGCGGCCGATGCGGAGGGAGTGTGGAGTCCAGATATTGAGCAGAGCTTCCAAGAAGCCCTGGCCATCTACCCGCCGTGTGGCAGACGCAAAATTATTCTCTCCGACGAGGGCAAGATGTACGGTGAGTCCAAACATGCTAGAAGTCTTTGTAGGCACTAGCTATCAAACTAGATATCTTTCTTGAATTATAGAGACCTAGGATGCTAAAGGCTAATCTGGATGAAGATGATAATTTATCCGTTGATAAAGGAGAAGATTCTGCTATACATATACGAGGATAGGATTAATGGTTTCTCAAATAGGAGCTGTAAGAAGGGTGTACGCACGATAGGCCTGAATATGAAGCACAAACATGTGTCATTATGTTAAATCTGCCGACGTCAACACGTCGATTTACCTATATATGTCACTTAAGTTAAATAATGGAGAGATATCAAGGCCACTCCGCCGAAAATGAACAATGGCAGTGGCACGAGACAAAGCCACTGTAGTACCTATTGAAGTCGGCCGACAAAGCCGTTTGCGCAATAGGATTCCGCGGAAAGACGTGAACCGACAATTATTATCTCCCTTGATCGGACCATGTCGCGAATTCGAAGAACCCATGTGTTGTCGCGTGGCTTTTGTTTCAACGTTCACGTGTACAAATACTTACCTACATGAGTGGTAATTAGTCAGCAATGTTACAATGCCCCATATATTTACATCGCCACAAAAGTATTTCCAAATGAACCCCCAATTTGTTCTCAATAAGCCTCGATTATTAAAATGAAAGCTCTGTTCATGAAAGGGAGGCAGGAGCATTTTTTCACGTTACATTGTTAACTTAGAAAGCTCGTTAACGCGAACGTGACGATTGCTACATAAAAGCAACGCTTTGCCTCCAGTAAATTAACTGCCAAAGGAAACGGTTTGTGTTGCTTTAGTATTTTATAGTTAGGCGTAAAGTCTTCTTCTGCGTGGCTTTGTTAATCCCAACTGTTGTCAACATGTCAGAGGTCGTCTCGCAGTTTCGAAGTATTATGAAGAAATAATAGTTTGAATAAAACAGTTCGCGAAGTGGGTTATTTCTCGAGTCTTGCATGCTTAACCCGAGGAGAATAGTTCCATAACGCTTTCCGAAAAGTAATATTACGGGTGCTATGGAGCAGAATTGACATAGGACAATTATCAGAGGGTGGTAGTGCCATTACAACGCCGCCGGACGCACATTAAGTTTGCGTCAAGCGCCCAACATTATACGTCCCGGTTTTAATTAAAGGACTGCCCGCTCAGCCTCGTCGCGGTGCCAAATGGAATTGCTAAACAAATTTACCACAGGCGATGTGTCCACCTTAAGTGATTTAATAGGCGTAAAGAAATGCGATGTAAATTACTTCAAATCTTACAGTTCACACAGCGGAAGGGGAAATTAGGGGAATGCCCAACGTCTTTTAGGTCTTTGATAGGTATGCTTTGATGTAGGAATTCACGTTCATTATTTTTTTACGGCACGAATCTAAAACATAACTTCTACACAATAATAAATGTCATTATGTCATAGTAAACAGCAAAACAACTAATACAAGTCTTGAAATTAATTCAGAAAGCTTTGTCACTTCAACTACGCAGACTCTATTTGTAAACAACTATGTCTAACTGTTATTACTATGTGCAAAAGATGTTGATAATGGCTATCTGTGTGGATAATAATTGCTGACACGCGTCGCGTCGCCCGGACAATATATGACCACATTACTCGAGGACGTGTCCTCCCGCTTAATCTACGTAAAAGTGCGTCACCCTTGTCCGTTTCCACCCTCTCCCTTGCCGTGACGTTCCACGGGACACTGTTTTGCTTGATCGTCATGTGCTGCAATAATCCCGCATTCTTCTAGGGCGATATTATTGTGTGTTTATTAAAAGAGTAATGGGGAAATTATTTTCTATTTCAGTGGTCGGAAAATTAAAAATAATGATGTTTTGTTTTGGGTGAGTGGGTGATGTTTTTAGAAAATGTCGACCCAAATAAATTTAGGGCAAAAAGTCAAATGTCTTCACTCAAAACTTATCCTTATGCTGATATTTATGCGCTTCTGTTATTTATTTTCTCATATAAATACCTACTGGGAATTTTCTTAGTTACACAGCTCCCTGATCAAATAAAGACATGTAGAGCAGAATAAACACAAGACACGTTTATCTGAAAGTTGTGACAAGTGAAGTCAAGTGCAGACATAACTTATAGCTAGCTAGGCGACACGGTCCTTCTGTGTATTAGATATCCATTACCAGGTCTCGTGTGCCAGCTATCAGCTTCGTTATTAAATTAGTGCATCGAGTGCGGCATGTCATGCACGTGGTGTGGTGGAGGAGCTCGGCTGGCGGCTCACGCAGTGTTGAAGACTGTAGTTGGGAACAGTTTGCCAACAAAGCTAGTGCTCAGCTTTGCTGGCGGCACGTTCGTGAGTTAAGACATTCAAAACCGCTCAATATCCTGGGAGTATGAAAGTTTCGTCGGCGCACGGCTTCACGTGGTCCGGGGGTGGCAGGCGAGGGGTTCGTCGGGAGGGCTAAACTATGCGAAGAATGCGCAATTAGTGAGCGAGCGAGCGTGTAAGGGGCCCGGCCGCGCCGCTAGGCGGCGAACGCAGTAAGAAAATATAAAGAAGGGGCGGGCCGCCCGCGCCCGTTGTTTAGCGCCCCGCCCGCTTCGGGCATAACTCCCGATTGTCTCCCAAGAAATCCTCCTTAGACCTGTCGCAACTCAACCCTTTCCGTGAGGATTTGCTCCGCATAGCTCCTGTTTGGGTCAGCGTGAAATTCTGCTACGACGCCCGTGTAACTCTACAAAGTCCAATATCTTTCGCAGAGCCTTTGTCATTCAAAGGTCTTCATTTTTGACAGACTGTCCTCGTTACTACAATATTGTTGCCATTATGCAAAGCCTTACTCCAAGTTATTAAAATGCTTACTTGTTCCCTATTAACACATTGCTTTCGGCCGCGGCACCCTAATTGTCTTAGATAATATCTAATTATAACCGAATCATGATGTCGACCGGTGGGGTAGTGGTTGATAATTAGCTTAAATCACACGGAAAATGGGACTAAAATATGCCGCTTGGAAATAAAATTATAGGCTTTGTTATAATATTAATTTAATACTGGTCATTAAAGTTAATAATTGGGTCTTAAATGCTTTAGTTAAGTAGAATTTTGAACAGAAGGAAAATAAGTAGGTAATGGTACTTCGGAAAAAAACCTTGATATCTAATTGATCTGAATGTTTTATATTCTCAAAAATGTATGCACGGACACGCACAAACTCACGCCTAATAGACTGATATTATTTATGGAAATATATTTTGTGGGCAAAAGCTCTATAAGCAAAAACAATCGCGAAGTCATGCCTCAGGTACGACGTTAATGTATTTCTGATGGATCTCCAATATCTCCCCAGTTGTCGAATAAATTACTTTTCAAAACGCCCCGGGCGTAAGACGCGGATCGGGAAATATAAAAAAAAATACCTCACCTAACTTTCATTAAATTGTAAACACCAAAATTTGTGAAACTTGTAAATAAACAAACCACTAATTATAAATGTACGATAGTAGCAACAAATATGTTCAAAAAGAAAATAGTTAATATTCATAATGTAGCTGGAGCGTGCACGCACAATTTCCTCGCGGAGTGCGCGAGAGCGTGGCGCGTCGCGCTGGCAATGGACCAAATTAGCCAACTAACGAACTAATAAATAATGATCTCTTGTTTTTCTATTCACTGTGGAATAGAAACGTTTCGACTTGATCCTTCTCTGCACCGCACTATTTATAGAAGGATGCACACGACGTTTCGGGTGAAAGCACTCTTAATGCTCAATTCGCGGGCGCGTATGTCACAAGTGGAAGTTACGCTCACAACGGATAACATACGACGTGTATATTCACTTTACTAATTCGTGCTAACAGCAATTTGTTAGAGTGGCCGCACTTACTAATTTTAGCTTAACACCCGCCGTGAAAAGTTTACGACGGTGCCATAATTTCGAAGTAATTTCAATTGAAGAGTTTCCTTCTCAAGATCTGAGCTTTCATTCTAGTTTAATATAAAAATAACTGATATTGCTTTAATCTTGTAGCAGGGGCCGTGTTGTAGCGCGGTATTTAAGGCGCAATGCAGAATATTATGATGGTTATTATTGGCAATAACAGTCATGGGATTCTTTGAACCCTTTTATTGCGAAATTATTCGCACGCGGAGGAACAGATACAACCACAACTCGCAAGCACTTTAGAACCGTAAAAAGCGCACAGTAACTAACCCCTTTTTGCCACGCTCGTCTATGATGGACAAATTCGTACTGTTAATCAATACACGTACCAATAGGTCGTACGTATATGTACGCATTCGCCTCAACGAGCAAGCAAGGGGTTAATTAAATTCGCACCAGCAGCCGCCTCTCGTCGCCATCGCATTCCCCGAATTCAATGAGATTTCAATTTACTTTGCCCTGACCGGCTGTTCCTCTATCGTGTCCATCAATTAATACACGATGTATATTAAAATTTCATTACAAAGTTACGTTTGAGTTTAATTGGGCTTTGATCACTCGTTTTATGATTAGTGTTTGACGTTTCTAGCTGTAGTTTCCTTAGTTATAGTGTTCTGTTGACCAGTTAAGTAATTTTAGAATGGTAGAGTTTACTTAACTAATAGAATCGACAAGACTATAGAAAGGAAGATATGAAACATTTTACCTCGTTTTGAATATCTAAGTTTGAGCAGATTTCTGGAACACAATTTAACACTTCTGACTTCTCGCACTTTTTTAAATATTATCAGCCGTAATTATCCTATCCTATTTAATGAGCAAATTTTTATTTATATTTGTAATCGAGTTCTCGAAAACGGCTCGAACGATTTCGATGAATTTTGCAATATAGGGGTTTACGGGGGCGAAAAATTGACCTAGCGGTCTCGTTTCTGGAAAAATTCGTTTTCTCTATTTTCACCCAATCAGAGCTCGGTCGACGGTACTATTATAAACTCTAGCAATACGCCTTTAAAACATAACACTAAAATATTTAAAATACTACATTTGTATCAAAACAAAAAGAAATAAAATATTTATCGACAACATTATTCAATGTAAACCAACTGAAAATTATTTCACAATACCAGTTTGCACTGACTACGGACGATCCACCCCGCATTCCGGCCCACTGCAGTTTCAATGATTGAAAATAGCTATTCAAAATATTTTGAAAATTGTTTCATAACAGGATCGGCAGCGCTGTGCCTGCATTGCATTCTACGCGTTTGTCTGAAACAGCTATGCTAACTATTCCGCGGGCAATTGGCACATGTTTTAACCCCTTTATTACTTAAATTGAAATATCTCACTGTTAGGTATTATTATTATATAAATGCGGAAGCTTGAATGTTTGGAACTCAATCACGAGTTGAATTAAATTGTTTGAAATGTACCTAGTTTGAATTTCGGGATTCTGGTTAAGGACTAGTTTCAGGAGCAGAACTTTTGAAAATTCTGTTTCGGTTTTGGACCATAAGTATCATTGTAGTATGAAAATTAGGATAGAATGTATCTTGAATGTTAGGTTACATTTTATCCTGGAACTGTCAGTAACCTACATACTTATTAACAAGTACGTAGGTTACCCTAGACCTAGAGAAGCGTCAAACATGCTAATATTTTTATAATATTAAGAGTCCGTTACTTTATAACTTCAAGACTAACCTGACTTTTATTTGCTTTACAGGAAGAAACGAGCTGATAGCAAGGTATATAAAACTCAGAACAGGAAAGACGCGCACGAGAAAACAAGTCTCATCCCACATACAAGTGCTAGCTAGGCGAAAACTACGGGAAATACAGGCCAAACTCAAAGTGGTTAGTATCACTCAAAATACCTACCAGTATTTATGTATTCAATATCAATTAGCATTGTTTTTACATGAAACATTTCTCTATTAGTGAAGCGACATTTCATGTCGAACTTTTAATTCAATTAGCTGAAAATGTTCGGTCCGTGCTTTTAATATGAAAATAAAAACGTGACACAGAAGATACAATGTATTAAAATATACGTAATTAATGGCGTTTAGGACGGTGGCGTGATGAAAGAAAAGGCCATGCAGTCAATGAGCACACTATCTAGCGCACAGATAGTTGCCGGGTTACCGCACCCAGCGTACCACCATACGGTACTCTCCTTGCAAAAGGCATGCCTTGTGTTACTAGTAAAAATAAAACTAAATCGCCTTTAAATTGTGTTGCTTCACTACTTAGGCATGTTGCCAAATTGCACGTATTAAGTAAAGAATAGGCGACAATAACACCAATCGAATAATTAAATTGCTTTACTCACATATTTTTTTCTTTTTCTATCATGTTACAAATAATCGACTGGTAATTGGATTGGACTAAAACTTTATTGAATATCCTAACTCATATTATAAATGCGAAAGTTAGTTGTTTGTTTGTTACTTAATTACGCAAAAACGGCTTGACGGATTTGGATGAAATTTTTCATCCTGGATCGCGAAGCCGAAGTCGCAGGCAACAGCTAGTACTCGATAATATTGACAGAAATAATCATAATATTTACAGAAGATAGTCAGTTTGTTAGGGCGTGCACTACTTACATTGAAATAAAAATACATCCATGTCTCCATGTTTTCACAAACAAAATAATGCTTCAAGTGATGTGTGTAGAATTTAACAACTTGAGCGTAAAATAACATGAAAGCTTACTTTTAAAAGTTATTAATAACGAAGATTTTAACGAAGTCTTTTATTTTTACAGCAATTTTGGCAACCGGGTCTTCAAGCTGGACCGTCACAAGAGTAAGTATCTTAAGTAAATATAGCTGAACATCACATTTTTTTTTGGCAAAGCGTCCTCATTATACCTAATAGTTGCCATGTAACTTGTACCACTTGACTGAAGTAACTTGGTCACTCTTATCTAACCCGACTAATTTTTGTAGAATAATCAGAATAAAGCAGCATATTATATGTCATGGTATCGGTATTCCTAACCTGACGTTAAACAGGACACCCGGCCCGCGTAGCACTTGACACAAAATGCTACTCCAGATTTAAATCAACGTCCTGTTCTCAAAAAAAAACTCAAAAAAAAAAAAACTATGTAGGTATGATCCAATCATACCTACATAGTTTTGGGATTCACCTCTGGCTACGGGCACTAGTGGCAATAATCGAGGCCTTAGTTCTTGCCTCAGTCGTTGGGCTTATTTCAGACATGATGTGTGGGCCCTATCAGAATACCAGCGCAGCATTATGCTGAGATAGGAGCCTTTTTGGCGTCGCACAGGTCGTTATTATTACTTTTATTTTGTTTATTCGAAAAAATATGTTAAATTTGTTAGTTTTAGATGCGATTTTTTTACTGTTTGTATTTTTTGCGCCTGTCCCAAATAAAATATTTCGCTTTCTTTATGTTCCACACGAATTTCTAGTGATATGAATGACGCTTGAAGTCATCATTAGCGGTGAAAGGGAGGCAAGATAAACAGAACCTTTCGGCATCAAAGGCCTCCCCAGATTTTGCAAAATGAAAACATCAGAACTCTGCTGAACTAATGTCTTTCTATAAAGAGCCTGACCTGACACCGAATCAAACGAAGCGCATTAGGAGCCAGATTTAGCAAAATTGAAATATCTGAACTCTGCTGAACTAATGTCTTTCTATAAAGAACCTGACCTGACACCGAGTCAAATGAAGCACAATGGGAAAAAATACGCATACTTACTTTCACACACACACACATCACACATACCATACCAAACCTGGAATCACCGCTCTAGTCTCCACTCTGGTATTCGTACGCTGAGCCCCAAGATATAGACTGTCTAGATTGGGGCTCACTGGCAAATAATACTTTGTAACCAAGTTGGTGAGTAGTGCGGGCCCAGTGGTAACGGCGGCGACTTACGAGCTGTAGGTCGTAATTTCGAACCCAGACAGGCTTTACGTTGTGTAAATTATTTCATCACCATTGCTCTCAACACGGTGGAGGAAAACATCGCGGAGAAACCGGCATGTCCTAGAACCAAATATTCGATGACATCTGACATCTACAAAACCGAACTGGGCATGCATGGTAATCCACCACGCGGGCCCAGTGTGGGTCAGCTCACTCCCTCTCACCAAGAGGAGGCCTGTGTCCCAGCAGTGGGAACATTATAGGCTGATTATGATGAACCTAGCCTAGGTTAGCTAGCTAGCTGGCTGGCTGTTGGCTAGCTTAGGTTGCCTGGAAGAGATTGCAGTAAGCGATAAGGCCGCCCATTGTATATTTTGTAGTGTATTACTTTTTCTTCTTGTAATATATTATCTGGTGTACAATACTACTCTACTCTCTACTTATGTTAACCTATGAACTTGCTTACTGTATTATCTGGAAAATAAACTATTTTCTATTTCTATTTGTTCCAGCGTAAAACCGTTCCCCGGCGCGGGATACAAAGGAGTACCAGGTGTAGGGGGCGTGGGAGTACCGAGCGGGACCGATGTGGCGCCGCCACCTCCGTGGGAGGGACGCGCTATAGCAACACATAAGCTGCGTCTTGTCGAGTTCTCCGCCTTTGTCGAACATCCACGGGATCCTGAAACGGTAAGATTTTAAGATAGATTAGGACTATCACCTACCGTACTCTGGAAAGATATTTTGGAAGACTTGTGGTAGTAAACTGTTTACCCACTTGAGAAACGAGGTACCTACTTAGCAATTCTCCACTCTTGTATGGAGTATTGCAGCCACTTAAGGGACGGCTCAGTAAAATACCAGCTTGCTGCACTTGACTCGGTGGAACGCAGAGCAAAAAGGCTCGTAGGCGACGAGGCGCTGGGGGCTAGCTTTCACAGCCTGGCTCATCGGCGTAATGTTGCCTGCCTGTCGGTCTTATACAGACTGTATTTCGGAGAGTGCGCAGGAGCTCGATGACCTGATCCCACATTCTCCCTTTTACTACCAGACTACTAGATATACTGCAGGGTACCACCCGCACTTGGTCGATATACCGACAGTCTAACTCAGCGCTTCTCCTCCACATGCCTGCCTGTCGGTCATATACAGACTGTATTTCGGAGAGTGCGCAGGAGCTCGATGACCTGATCCCACATTCTCCCTTTTACTACCAGACTACTAGATGTACTGCAGGGTACCATCCGCACTTGGTCGATATACCGACAGTCTAACTCAGCGCTTCTCCTCCACATGCCTGCCTGTCGGTCTTATACAGACTGTATTTCGGAGAGTGCGCAGGAGCTCGATGACCTGATCCCACATTCTCCCTTTTACTACCAGACTACTAGATGTACTGCAGGGTACCATCCGCACTTGGTCGATATACCGACAGTCTAACTCAGCGCTTCTCCTCCACATTTATTTTGCGCACGGCCAAAGTGTGGAACTCTTTGCCACCGTCTTTGTTCCCTTCTTCTGGGCACGCTCGATCCATCATCGTCCTCATCCACGCTTTCCATCAGGCGAGATCGAGGCCAAGAGCAAAAACAAATAAAAACATGTAACAACAAGTACCTACGTTGCCCCTCTACTTCGCTGTTACGAGGAAGATGACATCGTCGAAAACCCCTAAAAGGGGGGAACACGAAAAGGCGTCATCATGTCTGCGGTTATCTACTGAGTCAGCGGACTGAGTCTGGCGTATGCTGGATTGGGAAAACCAGGTTATAACTGTGCGTTTTCAAGTTCACTGATGTGCGTTTTCGGAGACTTCGTCGTTTTTTCAAGACTCGAATACAGGCTTTACCTTGGACCTTTGAAAAAATAAATAAATGTAATGTAGAGTATAAAATATATAACACAATACAACCAAAGGACCGTCAGCGTTCACTAACAAATTGAAAGTAACACACCTTGAACTTTTGGTATCATGAAATAATAAATTGTAACTGTCTCGCTTTGACTGACATTTCAATTTTATGTTTAAATAAATACTAACAACATATTGTTAAAAAATTACTTGGAATTCTAGTTAGAAAATAGTTCGTAGGTACCTACAATAACTTTGACAGGCATTTTTTTTCATAAACTCAAACTCAAAGCATTTATCTATACATACATATAATAAATCTGTAGGAAAGTCATTTTTGTACATTGAAGAAATTGAAACAAAAAATAGCCAGCGTGTGAAAAGATAAGTAACAGAACCCATTTCCATCAATTTTGAAATTTTTGTCTGTTTGTCTGTTTGTTTGTGCGCACATCACGTAAAATCTACGAATTCAATGCTGACAATGTTTATATACAAAAATTATACGCAACTTGAGGTTTAACTTAGTTTTTGTTTCATCGAAATCGGTTCACTCTATCAAAAGATATGATTAATTTAGTGAGTTCAAGAAGTAAAATATTACGTTACGCAATTCAGTATAGTACTTGCAACGACATCTTAAGACTAAAAATAGAACTAATGTTGATAGTTGAATTCCAAATCCGATAGATGGCGTTGTGCAAATGACGTCATTTTTAACCGACGAAAAAAAAAGGAGGAGGTTCTCAATTCGATTTTTTTTTTTTTTTTTTTTTTTATTTATGACCACGCATAACTTTTTACTGAGTGGTCAGATTTGAAAGATTCTTTTTTTATTGGGAAGGGTATACTTTGAAATTGGTCCCATAAAAAAATAAAAATTGAAACCCACCCCTAAGTGTAAAAAAATTGTGGTTGATTGATGTTTCACGTACTGAATTTTCAACTGTGAACCGATTCTGTTGTAATTTCGCACACATATGTAGTTCTGATGACACAACTACACAATAAAGACCTAGAGTTGATCTGATGATGGAGTCAGAAGACAGTCGCGAGAGCTCCTCATCAGTTTACAGCAGCTACATCGTGTTTGGGCTTATTTCATTCCCCCTGATGAGAACTTTACACCTAGCTGGGGTATGACTGTCATCGACGGTCAGAGGTTGAGGCAAACATTAAAACCGCCTGGCCACGGAACGGGCGGCGCGAACGGCGCGGCGGCGCGGCGGTGCGTCTTGCGGAGCGAAATTCTATACATTTGTTTTAGTCGCATCGCAAGACGCTTCGCCGTTCGCACCGCGCGAATTTTCGCTGTAGCGAATGTCCCGTGGCCAGGCGGTTAATGGTAACTCAAAAGCTAAAAATAAAAAACTTTTTTGCAAAAAATTAAACCGACGAAAAAAACGGGAGCCGGCAAGAGACGGCGCCTAAAACACATTCAACAAAGATCTATCAAGCTAACATTTTACGCTTTATGTAATTATAATATGTTTGTTTGGCGCCGCCTCAAAATTTGTTATTTGAAGGTCATTAATTTGTCACTAAATACATAGTTATTTTTTATTTTTCGCTTTTTTTGCAAAAAAGTTTTTATTTTTCGCTTTTCAGTTTTTTTTCGTCGGTTTAATTTTTTGCAAAAAAGTTTTTTTCTGAATCGCAGTGTTAAGATTTTCCGCGCGAGAATGACGTCCACCGTGTTTACTAGGCAAATTGGGTTTCGAATTTCGATAGGTGTCTTAAAAGTTCTTGCGTGTGTCGTAAAAGTTCTTTGGTTGCTTGAAGCAACCAAAGAACTTTTACGAAAATCGATAAACCAAGCAACTTGCTTGGTTTATCGATTTTCTAAATTGGTCGAAAAAAAAGTAATGGCTTATCTTATTGGTTTCGTTTGGTCAACTTTGGTCATTGGTTTGACGTACGAAGTAAAGATTGTATTTTATTTACTTCGTAGTTTGAATCCAATAGTGCCAATCGTTATACAGTAAGTTAGTGTTGCCAATTCGTTGAGTCACGACCACGAACAGACGATACGTTGTCACACTAGACTGTTCGACGTACCGTTCTTTTAAGTTTGTAGGCTATTCAGTCATAAGTGTTGTTGGTTTTGTTTATTGCTTTAATTTTCCTTGAAAATGCCTCAAAGAAAAAAAACTAACCTTTCGCTGCGTAGCCGGAATGCGAAAAGGATGAGACTTTGTAGGTCTCAGGAATCGGAAGAAGATCGTGCAGCACGGTTATCTGCTAACCGAGAGCACATCGCTCTTTCACGTGAATCGGAAACGTTCACCGAAAGGTTTAAGTTCACAAAGAACACGGACCGCGACTTTGCGGTCTCAAGAGAGTATCCAGGAACGCGAAGTCCGGCTGTCTACTGATCGGGAGCGCCACTCTCTCTCACGTGAGTCAGAGACATTCACAGAAAGGGAGTCGCGCTTAAGTTCGCAAAGAACTCGGACCGCGACTTTGCGTTCTCAAGAGTATCGAGGAACGCCAAGCACGTCTGTAATCTGACCGAGAGCGACACGCTCTCTCGCGCGAGTCTGAATCTTTCTCCCAAAGAGAAGAACGATTACAAATAGCTAGACATAACTATGTAGGTGTACAAAGAAACAATGAAAGTTATCTTGCATCTGAAAGGGAAAGAATAGATGAACTAAGACGAGCAAAAACAGCAGAACAACGTCAATCTCGCCTAGAAATAGAACGAGCTCGATACCATATGAATAAAGAAACAAATAGCGGAGCTGATGAGTCCATGGAAAATGACGATGCAAATATTTTATTACCTTGGGACAATAGGGAAAAATCAGGGTTCACATATTCGTCTAGAATTAATTATGCTGGCTTTACTTCCGTGGGTGACATGAGAGAAATTTGTAATTTTTGTCATGCTTTGAAATGGAGGAAAGAGACAGACGGAATGTGCTGCTCAAATGGAAAAATTGTTCTTCCAAATTTCCAAGATCCACCACACTTACTTAAAAGTCTCCTGAATGGCGATCATCCCCAGTCGAAACATTTTTTGGATAATATTCGTTTATATAACAGTGCTTTCCAAATGACTTCCTTTGGGGCAAAACAAATAACGGAAGGACCGTTCATGCCAACCTTCAAAGTACAAGGTTAAGTTTATCACCTTATTGGATCTTTGCTGCCAGAAAATGAACCCAAATTTCTCCAAATTTATTTTGTATCCAATTACACGCAACAGCTCAATGTTAGAAATCACAATTTTCCCCAGCTCAATGCTGAGCTTTTGGGTCAACTTCAAGAATTGCTGCATCACGTTAACCAGTACGTTCGTGAATTCAAAGCTGCATTGGAGTCAATTCCACAAGGCAGCAATGATTTCAAAATTGTTATAAGTGCCGATAGACGTCCTGTGGGTGAACACCGTGGAAGACACAATGCACCCGTCGCAGATGAAGTTGTAGTTGTTTTAGTCGACCAGGAGTGTGAGAGACGTGATATCGTGTTGCGTACACGCGACGATCGCCTTCAACGCATTTTGGAAACCCACCGAGCTTACGACGCCCTGCAATATCCACTAATTTATTGTCATGGTGAAGATGGGTACAATTTTGGGCTGTACCAAGTGAACGAGAGTCACTAATTATCAAAAAAAAATATCTGCTCAACAATTATATACTATTCCTACCTTTTACAAATAAGGCAAAACAGTTTCGTATATTTGCAACGATTTCGTGGTTTTTTCGGCCAATTTATTGTGGACATGTACGCAAAACATAGTATATAGAGAAGCATTAACGTAATCAACTATACCAAAGTCAGGACTCTTATCTAAATCATCAAAAAGGTGATATACTCTTATGTAAACGACGTTGTTTTGTTCTCGACATCCACGCGAACGAAGTCGCGGGCACAGCTAGTTTCAAATAAACTAATTACAGGTACAGACGCCAGCACATCAACCAACTCCAATCTGTCAAATTTTCCCAATCAACATTGAACCTTATACTTTAGCCATAAAGTTGAAAATCTATTGAAGAAATTTGATTTGATTTGTAGTAACTTAATGTGCTGGCGTCTGTACCTACTTTTGAATTGTCAAGGGGTCGGTCAGTCAGAAAGATGAAGCTAGTTACCCATTCCAAAGCGTAGTAGCTCCAAGGCTATGGAGAAGAACGGGCAATAAACTCATGGTTTTCAAACTATGTAAATGTGAGCGTTTGGTGCTCGAGGGTTGCGGAGATCGAATACAATCCAAGATTTCTTCGAACATTTTTAACCGTAACCTTTTATTTTGTTTCCAGTACCCGAGTTCGGCGCCTGCGCAGCATCTATTCGTACATATAGGCGGCACAGTAACATACGCAGATCCTTTATTAGAGGTAAATATTATATCTTTAAGCCATTAAGGTATCTTTTCTTAAAAATACCTTGTGTCAATGTTTTCTGTAAAAGATTTATCTTAACGATAAGAATGCCACTTATCCCTTTCTAATAAAGTTTGCCTTAAACACCGCCAAATACTTATACAGTATTGTTATTGTCTTTGTTAGAATTTTAATCTTTTTAACAACGGAATTAAGAAGCAGTATTATGTACCTATTCCTTCTCAATATTTTAAACAAAAAAGTGGTCTAATAAAGGTTCTGTTTTTCCCTTTAAGGTCGGAATTCTAACAAACAGTGAATTCTTCAAATTTTTATCTTAATCCGTCTTTTTTCACCCACAGTCGGTAGATGTACAACAGATTAACGATAAGTTCCCTGAGAAGAAAGGTGGTCTCAAAGAGTTATATGAGAAAGGACCCAGAAATGCCTTCTTCCTGGTCAAATTCTGGGCGGACCTCAACACAAATAACCTGGATGATCCAGGGGCTTTCTACGGGGTCACTAGTGTGTAAGTATATTTCGATGAACTTAAAACATTTTGAAAAGTTATAAATGGACACTGCTTTGGTGCCATAGGTAAGTCTTAGTGATCCTAAGAACCAACAACCTCGTAAAAAAATAAGGAATGATTGTACAGATTTCATACGTGTTAATTCATAGGACGATTAGATCAATGTTCTTTTCATGGTGGATGTCAAAAAGTGCAAGTACGCAAGCGCAAAAAAAGTCACCTACTCGCGCGTATGCTGAGACGCAGGTGACGCACAGTGCAGATTTTGCAGGGTAGGACAGGTGAGGCAGACATAGGCTGCGAGCGCATGCTGCGACGCAGCTACACAGACACATTCATGTCCTAGCTAGTACAAACAATAGACGTGTGGTAAAAAACACGTGACGACCTGCACGCGTTGCGCAGATCTGTGTCGGCACTACGAGACGCAGAGCAAGACAGAAACATGTCAGCGTGCCACATGCCAGCGCCGCAGCGTACGCAGCTCTTAGTACGTTCATGCATTACAAAGTCTGCTCTACCCTGCGCCGCGTGGACCTGCGTCAACTGCGTCTCAGCATACGCTTAGCCCGATATCTGTATATATATCTTGCGTCATAAGACACGTTGGGCTTATTAAATAATGCCAAATCATATTACTTTTACGACTATAAAACGATAAATGCGATAAAATTTTAGCTATTTCAAACTACGTTACGTCAAACAATACGGAATGTTATGAGGTATTGATTGATACATTGATATCATGCCAAGCTGTAGAAGACCACGATGATGAACACATGCTTTGTCATCATTGATGATATTACTGGCACTATAGCAGTATGTTATAAAAGTATCGGTTAATCTTCCAATCTCCCATCATTATCTCATAATACCATCATCAACTGCCAGCCAGCTTAGGCTGAATCCTAGGAGACATTGAATCGAGAGATACTGGGTTCAAAGATTTGGGATATGAGGACACATATCTCAACAAAATAGAGTGCACTTGAACAAAATACCAAGAGAAAGAAAGGAATAACTCCGGGAATTACGCTGCCTTATATTTCGTTGCCTTGCGAAGGCTGCAGGAAACCGCTGGATGCGAGAAGCACAAGACCGGTCGATGTGGCGACGCTTTGGGGAGGCCTATATCCTGTGGATGTATTTTGGCTAAAATGATGATGACGATGATACCTATTATATTACTTGCTATCAAATATCTTACAAAAATTGTCTTCTCTATTACAGGTACGAAAGCAACGAGAACATGACCATAACATGTAGTACTAAGGTCTGCTCGTTCGGCAAACAAGTTGTCGAAAAAGTAGAAACAGAGTACGCGCGCTTTGAAGGCGGCCGGTTCGTGTACCGCATACACCGGTCGCCCATGTGCGAGTACATGGTCAACTTCATACACAAGCTGAAGCATCTGCCAGAGAAATATATGATGAACAGCGTGTTAGAAAACTTCACTATACTACAGGTGAGTTAGTGAAGGATTTTTCGATAGGATTAACTGCTATCGTTATATCCTACTCCTCCAACGTTCTTTTTACCCGACTGCGGCGAAACCAAAAAAGGAGGGCGGGCGTGTTTTTTCGTATTCCAAGACTAGTGAATCATTTACTGGGAATAGCCTTATTGTTTTATTAGGCCGCCACATTTAATTCTGATTTGTCCGGAAAAATACCCTTGAGGCTTGAAGAACGTTCAAGGATATTTAAAAGTTAAAATACCCTTTTTTGTTTCTTTTTTTTCCCGCGTGGAAAATCCTCGTGGATTTCCTCCGCCCTGTGGCGGGCGAAGGGGTCTATCAGACTCCTACTGACTAAAAACTACCCCGGTATTCCCTTCCCATACTTAGACCGGGGATCATGAGATCTTGTGCGCCTCCCATGACCCCCGCCGGCCCGCTGTTGCGCGCCGCCTCATGTCCGCGGGGGAGTGAGGTGCGAGACTCTCCCCGCGAAAGGGTATTTTTAACCTAACCTTACCATTTTACAATGATTTTGGTATCGTTATGGTACTCCTTACCAGTTGTTTCTTTTCGGGTATCTGATGGCTAATGCTGCCCTCTAGCTGTACCTACCCAAGCAGATAAAGGTTCTTTCCAAATGATAGTAATAACGAATAATCCTTGAATAAATAACTTCCTTTCCCTAAACATTGCCACTTGCCGCTTAGGAAAACCCACCTTTATTTTTAATTACGTTTTGCTTCACAATCAGTAAAAAATGCGCCACTTGGCAATTAAACAGCAAGTGCATTTAATCGGCGTTGTTTACTTTTAATCATAGTTATAGAGCTATGTGTTGCGCTACCCGTCACGAGCATGTGGGGCATGTAACTACGCAACCAGAGTGCTCAAGTAGCATTCACGGTTTGATAACTCAGTTGCCGTTGAAAAGCAAATAAACAAAGGTTTTTTTAAAACCTTTTCTGTCCTTCTTGGAAAGATCTCTTCCTCTATAGCCTTTCACACTTATCTATGCGAATAAATGCGATGCCTTGTTAACTGACTTCAAAGGAGGTTCTCAATTCGACTTTATGGTTTTTTTTGTATGTTTGTTTGGCGATTACTCCGCCAATTATGAAATGATCTTGATGATTCTTTTTTTGTTTGGTAGGTTATACTTCAGAGGTGGTCCCATAGAAATTTTATTAACTTTGCTTGGGTAGTTTTTGAGTTAGCTTCAATAATACGTATTTTTCCCAAGTCTATACGGATGATGTTCATGTTATAAGTTCCTGTTACTGTTATTTTTAAATATAGCAGGTAGTGGTATTACTAAAAATAGAAAAATTAAAACTTTTTAAGTAAGTACAAAAAAAATAGAACCGACTTTAAAAAAAAGACCACTAAAAAGTGCAAAATAACTTTAATTTCTAAATAAAATTAATTTCGGAAGTCGGTGTCTTTGGTTCTGTTTTTTCGTTTTTTGCCACCAACTTCCGAAATTAATTTTATTTAATTTTTTTTTGTAAAAGTTTTTGGCCACTCTCTCGTCATCACACCAGGCGGTTTCTATTGCTGACTTGGCAACGAAGTCTGTCTTTAGGGCTGCCTGTCGACTGGAGCGGAGAGGAGAGGAGAGGAGCGGAGATGTGCCAATATTAACCAATAGAATCGCACCTCTGAAACGGAGTTTAGATTCTATTGGTTAATATTGGCACATCTCCGCTCCTCTCCTCTCCTCTCCGCTCCGGTGAACAGGCAGCCTTAGCCCTTACTGTGAGGTGTGACGACTCAAGCCCGCCCTCTCTCACTTTAGCCTAGCTGATCTGATTTATTAAGTTATTTATTTATGTCGTCAATATAATATTAGAGAAAAAAAAGTTTTCTGATATGTACTAATCTTTAAACCTTTTTCTCCCACAGGTGGTGTCAAACCGAGACACGCAAGAGACATTATTATGTGCCGCGTTTGTGTTTGAAGTGTCGAACAGTGAGCACGGAGCGCAGCATCACATCTACAGGCTCGTCAAAGACTGAACGCGCTCCGCACGCCGCACAACGCCTCCCGTACAACCATTCCTGACGCAAGCCTCTGCAGACTATCTACAATCTACATGGATACCTGACTTGCTGCGTTCGTCGTCCGGCGCACACGGATCATGAAACGAGAAGTTAAAGTCGTCTAAGTTCCCGTACTTTCACGTAGAACTTTACGCAAACGAACGTTTAGTATGTGTGCGTGCGCCGGATGGTTAACACAGGAAGACTTAGTATCTGTACAGTATGTAGTCTCTGCGCCCCCTCGCGGACGCAAAACGAGTGCTGTCCTAATTTCACTCCTACTCGTAAACACCTTTCTCTTTAGATTCAAAAATAAAAATATTTGTTATGAAACCTAAAATAGCAAAATGTGATCTGAAAATTACGCTACAAGTATTTTTGTAACTGAGTGTTTATTATACATAGCTCAATTTTAAATATTGTCTATCGTAGTCCTGATCCCTGCAATCACCAACTGATTGATCGGTGTCGTCACATAGACTTCCTTGTCTATACGTAGGTTTTATTCTCACTCTTATGGTTTTCGTAATACTCTCATTCTAAAATGATTTCTTTAGGGTTCTAAGATAAAGAGAGTAACAATAATATTTTACATAATTCTTAAAATACGAAATATCGTTCGGTATACTTCGCGTGTAAAAAATATCATATAAAAAATTATATAGATTTGAATACACACAGTGCCTCTATAATTATGTTACATTAACATAAATTACTTGAGCATATTAAGTCTTTTCACTGCATTAAAACATTGAAGAGAAAAAATTGTAAGATACATAATGCACAAGTGAAAAGGCTAAAACTTTAGTGTAGTATACCATGAAAATAATAGGTTTAATAAGTATATATATAGAGTTACAACACCTATTCTTTTTCAGTTAAGTGCTTGTGGTACACTTTACCGTTGCTATGTTCAGTTCTCTTTTTGAACCAGTCCAAGTCTTTCTGTCCCTTAGTATAGAAATCTTACCTTCATCTTTTTTATGGCATCTATTGTTTTCTTTCGAGTATTTTATTATGCTTTAATTATTATTTCATTTTGCCTTGTTATTTTTAGGTCTTTTTGAGACATAGCATTTTATCTAGTTTCTATGTACGTTTTGCCAGATTTGACTTACTATTGCAGTCTTTGCCACATTAAATACTAGGTACTTAGGGTATGGTATTGTACCTACATTGTACATATTCTATTGTTATGTACGTAAAGTTAATAGTGTCCATGTGTTCACACGGTCTGCCAGATCTAAAATTGTGTAATAATTGTACCATATGAAAGTAATGACAAATCTTGTATGATCGTGTACCTATATTATGTACATATCTGACTATCAGAAACATTTTTTTTGTAGTGGACGCTATCTTCGCGCGTTCCGAGGCAGCTTTACCCTCCAGACCCTTCCCAGCGTTTTCCATTTCTACAATTAATCACTATACATTTCTATTTTCACGAAACTAATATAAAGCAATAATGGCCGCTTTTGCTTCCAATTTCAAAGTACAAATGAGTGTCCACACTACTCGACATACTTGCATGAATATGTTAACGTGGCAATGATTTGATCTCTCTTTTAGTCAAATATATTTAGGGTCCTCCCGTGCGTGCTATGGTGCGCTCATTTAATTTTACACAGTGTTAAGTTTATGTGCATTAAATAGTGTTTAGTTTCAAGACATGAGGTAGGAAAATATTATCTTAGATAATAAAAATAAGAGATTTTTGTATTTATTTGATAGAGTTATATTAGATAAATTGTAAAGTGATTAGCTATAAGGTTCTTTTTTTATATGGCGATAGTCGTTCAGGAACTTATCCGTGAAGTTGTCACATATTTAGTACTTAAGAAAAAACTTAATTTTTGTTGCAACTGTAGATTTCCTTGTCCAATACTCTGTTATAAGATTTATTTGATCGAAATTACTTTTTTTTACAATTCTTATCAAAATTATGACAACTTTGGTGTCTTCTATTGCAATACGACGGCGTGTTCAGTAATTAGTAAAAAAGATCTGCCCTGTTGTGATTTTATATTTTTAATGTTAATATGTACTCAATCAAAATGAGATTAACTCAAATTATTCGAGTCTAGTGCAACAGCAACGGAGTCGAAGCAATGGAGTCGAATATAGTTTACTAAACTTAAAAAAACATGGAATTGTTTGATGCCGTTGGCAATATTCAATATAGATATCGTTAGGTCGTGTTGTGTAAATAAAATAATTTTAGCGCATTTCTTTCAGTTAGTATTTGTAAGCGGTTTTTGCTTCTATACAAGTTTTTCATATCGACAATCAGCCATATCAATATGAAACTATAAAAAGAATTAGTCGGCAGAGTTGGAGACAATCATTTGCAATCGGCTGCATTACCTTCTATTTTATTATAGTTCTGACTCTCTTAAGTTTTGAAGAATATTACTTTGTTGATTTCTTTTCAATCGACATAGCAAATGATTTTTTACAATACTAGCCGACAGTGTACAGTATTTTAAAGATAATACTACGTTAAAGATTTGTATGAAAATTTAATTATATTGTCTTCATAAAATCATGTGTATTATTATTTCAGAATCTCTTTTTATCGGTATGACGCCCTGATAAAGACTCTGTTAATATTTTTAATCAACCTCCATGAAGAAAATCTGGATTAAGAATTATCAGTAGAACATTTAAATTAGTTATCTTGTGTACAATTCAATCAACATACACAAATTATATTAATACAAGCAACAGATAAAGTAATATATGTAGATAATATTTGTAATGGTTCCCTATGTGCCTAAAAACTTACACGTCACACCTCACTCCTTCTTTTTTATAGAGAAGATAGGTACTATCGTACCTTCGACCGAATGAGCAAAACATAGTATCAATCAAGACACTATTACCTATTCAGATTAAAAACCGACTCAAGACTAATCGCTCAGATTGGTTTATGGAAATACCAACTGCAGCGGGAATGGGTAATGGAACAAAAAACTCAAAGCGTTTGTTTCAATTAAACCATTTACAGGCACTGTTGAATTGTCAAGTACCTAATCGGTCAGTTAGGAAGCTATGGTTTGACCGAATCGCTATACCGCGCCTTATGCTGGTTTCACACGAGGGCAGAACAGTGAGGCAGAACAGTGGGACAGAACAGTTTGGAAGGACAGTGGCGTTTAATTATAGGACAGTCCGCAAGTGATAGTGATAGCGATGGAGCGCCGACGACGACAACGGCAACATTTACGCATTTGGTATTCCCATCGAGTCTCTTATCCAAATCAGAGCAGAATCTCGCGCGGCTCTATTCCAATATAGAACAGAGTCACTTTGCCATAAACTCTCTTTTTCTTTGTAAAGTCTTATAAGTTTTATAGTGTCGTCCATTGATAATTTAGGAGGTGCCATTTTCATAACAAAACAAAAATTTTTTAAGTAAAACAAACCACACGCCACAAGCAAAACAAGTCAGGACGCGTACACGCACACTGTCCTGCTCTTTGCACTACACTGCCCTCGCGTTCGTCGCACGAGTCCAGCCACAAGACAGACGAGTAAGAAAGGTGGTGGGGGGTGCAAACTGCCCCGAAAAAATAGACCGGCGAGCTATTAACTGTTCTGCCTTTGTTACTGTCAAGACAGTACTGTTCTGTGCGTTCAAACAGTAGCAGTACTGTGCTGCCCACTGTTCTGCCTCACTGTTCTGCCCTCGTGTGAAACCAGCATTAGATAATGTGCGCGGCGAAACGGGGGGGCAGTGCAGGCCGCTCATTCGTCAACGCCGAACCCCCTCCCCGGCCCCACCTCGCATTCCTAAGGCGCGGTGCAGTTTTCTCGGTCAAACTATACTTGCCCAATCTAAAACGAGATCTCTATGGAGACGAACGAGCAAGAAACTCCAATCTGGGATATTAAAACGCAAATAAATTGCACATCATTGATCGCTTAATAGAGGGTGACTATTGCAACTTATCTAGTGCAATTCTTCTAAACTCTGGGCTAATACTGAAAATTTAATTCAGAAAGACTCAAAAATACTATCCGGCCTGGGAATCTAACTCAGGACTTTCACTGGACCCAAGTGTCATATGTTATTGGTCATATACCAAAGTTATTTAATTACAGATATTTATTAATCAGCCCAAGATAATGTCCAAATTATTAATGATAAGATATAAAGTCATTTCCAAGGTCTGATCACCAAAATACATTTAGTTGTCAGTGATATTCGTGGAGGTAAGTCTATTAGATTTTATTTTTGTAAGAAGCATTGATCGATGTAATCGTTATTATGGTACGGTCTAGAATTTCTGGGGTCACTGTGACCAGCGAGGGTGCAGCTTCTGTCCTTTTGAAATAGGAACGGCCGGTGCAGGTGTCAACTACCCGTTTCTTACTTTCACGAAAGCACAGATTATTACAGATGAGACTCTCCGCAAAATCATTTAAATAAAAAGCGATTCTTGCTACGACACAATAAAGTGCGATTCAGGTCGCACAACGCTAATTACCTACAGTTATATTCACCTACAAGTTGCCTCTCTTTCTATCGCGTAACTCTTATACCTTCTGACCACGTCAGGGTTGTCATCTTTCAAAGAATAATTAGATAATTAATTAGGTATCAGCTCTTGGTCTATTATATTTTTAAATGTACCACCAACGCGTAACCAACCGCAGACGTCTTCATAAAAATGCGATTCGATTTCATCTGGTCAAATAAAAAAGTATGTACGAATACCCTGTTGTCTACATAATAAAAATTTAATAAGTACATAATATTTAGTTAGGTATGGTTACACTAAGTTCGTGGTGTACCTACCACGGATATCACCAAACAAAAATATTATTTAATTATGTACTTTCCTACCTATACTTATCGAATCGAAGCCTGAACCTGACCTTGTAAACAGAACTTGTAAGTACCTAACTATACTAAGTATAATAATAATAATTAACTATTTTTTATATTTTTAAATGTTTTTGTTTCTTTATTGTTTTTTATAGAAATATTTAAAAATGTAATCAATATGTATATAAAGTGAATAAACGAAATAATAATAATAATGAATATTTAAGAACTACGTACAACTTATATAAGAATAACAATTAATGTAAACGTTTGGTACCTATACTACCTACTAAACGTTTACATTAATTGCTATTCATAGGTCATTACTAATTACTTAAAGGTAGACGTGCATTTATTTACCTTTTCGTGTCCTTTGGAAGTGAGAAAAACGTGAGGTTCGGATCCTTATTATAAGCAGCCAAATGAGATGCAATAAACTGCTGCCTTCATTTTATTATTTTTAGTTTTAATATCTTGCGACAAACGGCGCGCGGCAGCCCTACTGAATAGGCACAGTGAGACGAGCCCGTCGGGTACTTGTAGCTTCATACCTAAACTGCGGAGTGTCCCATCTGTATTAATCTGTGACGAAAGTTAGAATTTTTAACGCCACCAGGGCACTGCACCCCGTAGGTGAGATACTGCATCCTATGCAACCACATGGGTAGTGGACGCACTAATAACTAAATGGGGCCTATGAACATTTGCTCCGCAGTGATGCGCGATAGACTAAGTTCAGAAGAAAAAATCCTAACAGAAAATTATCGCAGAAGAACGTGAAAAGTTATAGGATATCTAGTGGCCTGGAGTGATAATCATGAATCAACCTCTTGTAACTCAGTTTAGGCACTTATCTCTATCTCTAAATACTGCTTAATTGCTTATCTCATAGAGCTTACAAGATTTCTCAAGAGCTGGAACGAAGTACCTACTACTTATCATTACATGCTCTATGCTACGTATCAGTAAAAAGTAAAGTAGGTAAAATTGCATTACGAATCCGTAAAATATGCGAGATATTATTTTATTTTTAAGATAAACAATCATGGTAATCTGATGGATCACAACAATACAGATGAACCATGGCGTTAGAAGTGCTAAGTGCTCCTTATACATAATATCTCCGTCTAACATAGAGATTGCAAACTTGCAAAGGACGGATCATTGTGGCCATGCTTGGGAGAAGCGTATGTTTTAATAGATTAGAGAACGGACGTCTTTCAGCTGAATTCTGGTTACCTAAATTAAGAAGAACTGTATTTGAAAGAAAACTAGCTATCTACCTAGATCTTTGTGATATGAGTTGCATGGGTCTGGCATACCTACGTAAGTTATTAAAAATTAACATTTTTAGATGGCGGTCTCCAGGGAAGTGGGGTTGATCGCCTCTGCTCTGATAATATGCTCATTTCTCACGGTAGGAGGCAGTGGTAAGTAAACATAAAGTTTATTTATTAATCTAGATTTGTTTAACTATTTGTTACGGGTCGTCAGTACCCCGAAAGTCTGACGACCAGTCTTACCAAGGGTATCGTTTTACCCAGTCACTGTGTTGTAGAGGTTAGACAGGCAGTCGCTCCATGTAAAATACTGGTATTAATGCTGCACCCGGTAAGATTGGAAACCGACCCAGACAGTATTTGGGAAAAGGCTAAGCAGATGATGAATTTTTTATAAGGTGACTAAATTATATCGCATAGCACTGATGAAATTACGTCCTCATATTAGCCAAAACTGAAATTGATACATAAACACGTCTGTCTTGAACACTGTGCAAGGGCCTCGCCAGCCGATGGCTCAGGGGGGGACAAGTTGATAAGGAGGATGGGAAAAGTATGATTTGTAGGGGTACAGTTACTGCCGGGCTTGCGGGTAGTCCCAAGGGGAAACCGTGGCCCCTGGCAAGGCAAGGGAAGGAACACGGGTGGGTTTTAGTCAGTAAAAGTCTGACACGCCCTTCCGCTCCGCCCAGAGCTGGGAGGGAGAAGTCATTGAATGATTTCCCACCCAAAAAAAAAAAAAAAAAGGGGTAGAGACAAGAGCACATGATATCATTAATAGTTGCATTAATGAAGCTTTACACTTGTAGTGCGAGTTTTACCTCTACGGCGCACAATGGGGCCAAAATTGATACTGGTAACAATTTTATTTTTGACATATCAGTTTCAATTCTGTAGTCCCAATAGGAACTGTGAAAAGAATAATCTCCATTTTCAATGTGTGGATTAGAAACGGACCTTTCGGGACGTTTTTCCCAAAACTATTCAGAACTGTAGAGCTGAAACCTAATAGGTATTATGACTCGGCCTACCACCAACACACAAATAGGTACGAATTACATCCCCGGACTCCGGATTTGACCCCTTTTAGGAGATATGGAACTTTCAAACGAAATAAAAGTCGTCCAAATAAACAAAATTGGATTTATAGTTAAGTAGTTCCTATCCACAAAAATGCCCTGTATTTGACAAAAAAAATGGATAACTAGGGGTTAAGGCGGTGTCCCCCCCTGCCCCCCCTTGGCGACGCCCATGACACTGTGTGAAGGGGACTAGCGTAACTTTTAAAGCATTCCCATTCAGCGATTTGTGGAAATGACAAGTGAACAAATATTATTAATTTCTAGAAGACCTGCCGTGTGCACCTCGCGGTATTGAAGGTCGATCGGTGGTCTGCGTATGCAACTCCACCTACTGTGACACGATCACTCGAGAGAACCCACTGCGAGGCACGTTCGTCGTCTACACTTCTAACAATGTAAGCTTTTTGTAATTATTTTTAAATTGTGTGGTCTAAGGACTAGGAAACGCAGGAAACCTTCAAGGCAAGGTGGAGTGACGATTTTTGGGGGCATCTCATAGCAGCTGGATGAGAGTAGCCAAGGATTAGGTTGTAATGTCGAGCGATCGGAGAAGCCTATATCCAGCAGTCGAATTCGATAGCCAATAAGGATGATGAGGGACTTGGAAATTCAGGAAAAAGGTGACACAAGATTAAGACGCTCAGTGCTACCCACGATATTATCAATGTTGTCATGATGTATGGCCTTTAATTTATTCATCAGGGGTTTGTTGTGTTTTTAATCTTATAAATCCTCATCGAAAGGCCGATAGAAGATTGATAACTTTATTTATACCTATAACAACGTTTCCTTGGGTCCGTGGCTTAGGCCCCCAGTGGTCGAGGCACCTGTGGCCGACTCCCCCGATTCGATTTATTTAATTCAAAGCAAATTATGATCAAATGTACTGTCAGGCACAAAATGTTCTACAAACCAAGAAGGTATTAGATTTCACCTTAGTTGTATTCATTTGTGATGAATTGAAGATGGAGCACACAGAATGGTAATCAGAAACCTCAACAACTCAAGATTTTAATCACAGACATTTCTGTTTCAAAGTTTAATACCAAGACATTTTTTGTATTTTATTAACCAGCAACAAAATTACTTCTGAAATATACAAACTAACTTTTTACCTAAAAACCTGTAACAGGCTGGCAAAAGATTCGAAAAGAGTTACGGCGAAATCCAAACACAACCACCTACGGAGCCTGAGGATGACCCAGGAGACCTAGAAGCTGAACCTGAACCAGAACCTGTCCCGGACCTGCCCGAAGGAGGTTTGGATCCACCACCGACTACTGAAGATGAAGATGATGAGGAAGACGATGTCGTTGGACCTGGAAGTACGTATCTCTTGATTACAAAAGCTTTTATGGAAGTACGTGATCTTTCTTAGGTAAATTTGTACCTACCCTAAGGGCCAAGCCATACGGTGCGGTGCGGCGCCGCACCGCAGGTCATATAGTATGGCACACCGGACGGCGCCGTGTGCCATACCATACATTTTTGTATGTAGGACGCCGCAGCAACACCGCTCCGGCGGCGCCGCGCCGCCGTCGTGTGGCTTGCCCCTAAGCAGATAGGTACCTACAAATAGTGACGTGCAGAGTCCTATTGAAGGGATTAAATGATAAAAATATGTAATGAGCATTTTTGATATGTAGGTAGGTATGGACGCTACTGTACCTACTTAAATTCAATCATAATAATATGAAAAAGATATTGAATCACATTAAATTCGATTGGTGCGTGTTTTTAATGTAATTGAGTGGCAAACAAACAGGCGTTAGGCGGCCACCCCTTCGACATTGGCCTATTATGTGCTTTGGTCAATTCCATCTCAGATACAACATAAATGATTCATGTCTGTAATCATATGCGAGATGCGATAGCTTTCCACTGTTCCCTACACGTCGCCTTTTCCGGCCAATCTCCCACAAACGCTTATTAACATTTAACGAAACTTTACCTTTCAGTCTCAGAACTATTGAGTAACGTGGTCCTCAGAGTCTACCCGAGCGTACGCTACCAAGTTATTGAAGGGTTCGGCGGGTCCGTCACCGACGCTGCTGCGATCAACTGGCGGAAACTATCCGATGCCGCACAAGAGAAATTTATATCGTAAGATGATCATATTGTTTTCTTTTAACAATTTTTGATGATACAGACAGTTTTTCTACTCGAAGTGAAGAGCAACCGTTTGCACTATCGTGGTCAAAGCGTGGCATGGACTGGCCTTGAAAATGTCTTATAAATATTTATTAAGCTATAAAAGTCTAACAAAAAAAAAAGTAAAATGAATTTATACAACTTGAAGATTGTATTTGTATCTTGATACATCATCATATCAAACCAACCTCCAATGTGTCACATTTTCAGGACCTACTTCGGCCCGGAAGGATTGGAGTACAACATGATTCGAGTACCAATCGCTGGTTGTGACTTCTCGGAGTACCCCTACACGTATGCCGAAACGCCTTGGCACGATACTACTTTATCTAACTTCTCACTGTCGTCACATGACTTCTTTTTGAAGGTAAATAAAGACCAAAGAACATACAATTCTGCAAAAAACCTAGATTTAAAAAACTCTGTCGCTGGTCTGCTGAACGCGCATCTAGATTTGATTCCCAAATCTGGCACTCCTATAGATGTTTTTTCAGACAGCATTGACTATAGTAATACATTTTCCATAAAGTTTCTGTGGGCTAAAGATGCCTTGAATTTGTGTACTTATACTACTTATGTAAAACATTGAGTTTGAAGTACAGTACGGGCACCAAGTCCTAAATAGAAGGCTAAAATATATGATGCCTATACATACATAACTTTTTATTTCTAGCTGCCAATGATCAAGAGAGCTCAAAGAGTAGCGACAGACGAGATTAAGATCACTGCCAGTACCTGGTCGCCGCCAGTCTGGATGAAAACAAATGACGCGATCACAGGATTCGCACAACTGAGACTTGAATACTACCAGGCCTTCGCCGATTACCATCTTCGGTAAGTTCTTTACCAGTAACCAAATATTTTTTCATGATTCCACTATTCCCACCTTAAAGCGCAGGCCACACCGCCAGCTAGCGGGCGGAGCGAGCGAAGCGAACGAAAGGAAACTATACAAACTACGTGAAATATTTAGCTCGCGGTGTGAACCGAAGTATGTAAAGAGGTGAAACGATGTTCGCCCGCCCGCCCGCTAGCTGGCGGTGTGGCCTGCGCTTATGTGGACGTTTAATTCTAAAAAAATCATCATGCTTGATTAATGTCTTGATAACCACAGAAAGGTTGTTATTTTGCACAGAAACATGCTAAGTATCTACACTCAAGAAGACACTCGTTCTCTGGTGATAATCTCTTTCCAAGTCCTATAGAACGGCACCTATTGCAAAGTACCTACTCCGAAAGAGTTGCTTGTTTTGTGCTTTGTTCTATCAGCTGCATGTTTCATCTAAGTGTATAATTTGTTTCATTCCAGTTTCATCGAAGAATACGATAAAGCGAACGTGAAGATTTGGGCTATAACGACAACTAACGAGCCGATCAACGGCATTGTTCCATTTGTGCAGTTCAATTCCCTAGGATGGTTTCCTCAACAGTTGGTATGAACGAATTTTATAAAAATTTGGCTATGAGAGATAGGACGCAAACTAAAGAAAAGATTTTGTGAAAGATGATAATGGTTCACAAGGAAACTGAGAGATGACAGTTCATATAGAGGTGTATAGAAAAAAAATGGACTGCCGAGTGCCGACCCCATAAACGGGATGGGGGTAGGAAGAAAAGGTGGCGGCTGATGGCCGGAGACTGAATATGGGGACCGTGAAACAAGTAGTGTCAACTAATGTGTATTTTTTTTTTATGATTACAGGGTCGCTGGCTAGCCAACAACCTCGGTCCCACGATAAAGAATTCTCGCTACAACGAAACTTTAATTATTGCTGTTGACGATCAACGGTATCTCCTACCTGTTTATTTAGCAGGAGTAAGTACTCGCACTAACATCAAAATCAATAACATTAGCAGTACCTTAGGTTTAGTAAACTAAAGAAGAGCACAGATCCGCTGACATTGAATAATAAACCTTATTCTCAAGATCTCTAAATATTTATTTTTATTTACAGATGGAACTCGCGGCTCCGGAATCGATTGATTACATGGACGGGATAGCTGTACATTGGTATGGGAATTTCTTCCCGCCACAAATATTAAGTGCTATACAGAGCAGGTATCCCGGCAAAATACTTCTTGCTACAGAAGCTTGTGAAGGTAAAATTCTAAGGCAGATAATAGTGTTAAAAATCCCAAAAAAAATCCTATTTACTTTCATGTTGCACTATAAATTGTTCAATAATGACCATAAAACGGGCGTACATATGGATATTTATTTCAACAAGAAAATAATAATCTCTACTATAACATAACGTAACATCACGCTGGAAGTCCCCGACGCGTTAGGCAGAGTTGTACCTATCCGCATCTAAACTTCTAAACTAATATTAAAGAGGATTTTTTTTATTTTAAAGTGAAAACTTCTTTTTAGCGGCGTTGTGCACTTTTTTTGGGATGCGTAAAAAATTTTAAACTTGCGTCAGGACACGTGACCTGATCGAAAATTCGTAAGACGTTCAAGTTTTTGTTGACAGCGCACTCTATTTTTTTTTTTTTTTTTTTATGGATCTACATCTTTCGTTCTTGTACTGACAGCAAGCGACATAAATTCCTGACATTTTCGTTAGATGGCGTTACTTAGTTTTCACTTCAATCGGCAGTCGCAGACTGCCTTGTTTTTTTATTTCACGCTAAAACGGCTGAACGGTTTTGGATGAAATTTGGCACATAGACCATGACTTAATTACGTTGGGACATAGGATACTTTTTGAGACCTATGCGGGTGAACCGCGGGGCGCAGCTATAAGTGTGCTATATTCTTTGTAAAAATTGAGAGCGGCCCTTTGTGGTTTTTAATGTGATTGACATAAGGTTTAAATTACAATGATTGACGCACGCTCGTGCAATACATCAACTATACATGGCCCGCTTTAGTTTGTTGTGAAAGTCTCTCTGTATTAACAATATTTGTCTTTTGAACTACACATTTTTTTTAATATGAATCAATAAAAACTTTCAGGATCAATGCCTTGGAACTCAGAAAAAGTTGTTCTTGGATCTTGGAGACGAGCTGGCAGATACGTCAAGAGCATCTTGGAAGTATGTATGATAAACTTTCAAAATAGAGATCTACAAGGATCTTTTGGCGCAACATTAATAAAATTATCACAAAAATTGTATTGACAAAACAAGATAGTGGCAATAGTTCTGATTTTGGTCGCGCACCAAAAGAACCTTGGTAGTGTGTAATTTTTTGTGACATTATGGGCATATTTCATGATATCCGAATAGCCACTACTTACTGAATAAATTCAAAAATGGAACAGAATTTGTATGAAATTATCTGCTAAGTAAGTTAATAGGAACTTAATCGTAGGTGGTGAAACAGGCACTATATTACCTATCTTACGTATTTCTTATCAGGATTTGAACCACTATGTTGTTGGATGGATTGACTGGAATCTTGCCTTGAATCCCCACGGAGGTCCAAACTGGGTAGACAACTTCGTAGACGCGCCCATTCTAGTATACGGAGACGATGACGAATTTATCAAGCAACCAATCTTCTACGCTATGGGTCACTTCTCAAAATTCATCCCGAGGGGCTCTCGGCGAGTGCGAGTGGCTCAAAGAAGTCTCGCAAGCATAGAAAATGTTGTTATAAGAAAAACAAATGGAAATCTCGTTATTGTGCTACAGAACAGGTACTTGTCCATAATTATAAATTATTGTCGCTTTTCGTGTTTGTTTGTGTGACTGCGTCGTTCTTCTATATCTAAACTATGCAACTGATTTTGATACGATCTTCACCATCAATTTGAGAATTTGTTCGAAAGTTTATGAGTGATAGACAAATGATGATATTAAACTGGCAT
The DNA here is from genome assembly GCA_948150665.1 of Conistra vaccinii. Taxonomy (NCBI): domain Eukaryota; kingdom Metazoa; phylum Arthropoda; class Insecta; order Lepidoptera; family Noctuidae; genus Conistra; species Conistra vaccinii. The sequence continues at coordinate 6,834,208 of OX411324.1, forward strand.
ACTTATAATAAAGAAATCTTTGTGTTTTGTCACAACCGAGCAAGGCAGGGGCGGATCGCTAGTTACTAATTATTTTACTATAGTGGTAGTTAGGTCCCACTGAATCACAGTATAAATATGGACAGTATGGAAACTGGACCTATTTGTTGAAATAATAACCTACGCTCCATTTACAAAAAGATCGCGGCTACTACTCGACTCGAGTCGAGACTAGTGGTAGCCGCGATCTTTCTCGACACGGCACCCGCAACTGACAGCACCGCGACAATCGCTTTGAGGTCTTGTCCATAAGCGCGTCTCTGTTAGTGTGCCGTTGAGAACGTTTACTATGTAGTTTCTGTACTGTCCATATTTATACTGAGACTGAATGCTAGACGACACTACGACACGTTCATGACGAAGATGGCGAGACGAGTTTGACTCCTACCGAAACGACGACTTACCTACAGCAACAGCAAACAGAACGAAAATATAGTCTTTTCAAAAGGCCCTTTCTCAATTCGTGTAACAATAAAATATTAAATATTAGCATGATACTTAACTATGTCATGTAGGTACCTACCAACTTAAAATTGAGTTATAAGTATTTTGTTGAATTTGTTTTATTAATTATTGGTTTCTTTTTTCAGACGAAGAAGACAAATGAATGTGCGAATAAATATAAGCAGCAATAGATACATTGAAATTACAATGGAACCTGAATCAGTGAAGACAGTGGAAGTCAACCCTTAGAATTATAAACACTCATGACTAAATAAAAATATTTATTTTTGTAACATTTTTATATATATTTTTGTATTATTTTATCACCTCTACATTTGATCAAAATAAAACCAAACAAACACATTGGTAAAAATATGACTTGGCACATTTTGTGCTCTTTACGAACAGGTTTAACTAAACATACTAGATTATAGCTGGTGCCAATAATCCCAAGTTCGCTGCGGGCGATTTTTTCCCAGGGCGTACTTTTTGGATTTTCAACGCACACATGTGTTTTTTTTGACGCGCTAGGATGCACTGTTGGAATCTCAATGCTCGGCTCAACACCGAGTTTAAAATCCAGTGCGCCATAAAATCCCGCCGCGATATTTTTACGTCCGTGCGAACGTGGGGTCAAGGGGCCAATACTGGACATTGACACACAGATTTATTTACAGAAATAAAGCTTGTTGATAGTCTGAATTGATACCTATCACATCATAGTCAAAAACATTTATCACAAATGACAGAACACATCATAGTTTGAAATACGGAGAGGGAATGGGCAACAAACCCTATTGCAACCTTATTTAGCGCTGACTAAATTTATCTTTATCTACATCACTTGGGCACTTAGTATTTATAAATCAAAAATATTAACCTAGCCATTCCTCATACCCAAAGCTCAAAGGGACAGTAAGGTGATCTTGTCTAATGGCCAAACACGACAAACAACTCTACTTCTAATGAGTCCTTCAGGTACAGGGCCATATACTCTTGAATCAGCAGAATTACCAGAATTGTCACCTTCTAACCATACATGACCTCTAGGAACAACTTGGTTACGTTTTGGGAAGTTACCTCTAACGCGATCACCAGGAAGGCCTGTTATCCTTTTACAAATGTTCTGTTTAGGATTTGAAGGGCTCCTAGATATCACGATGTCCCCGCGCCGCAGGCGTTGAATGCGGGGAGATACATGTTCAGTGAACAGTACGTTGTTGGTTTGAAGCGTGGGTTCCATTGACGGACCAGAGCACTGTAACAAATTACTTATAATAATGTAATACGACGACGGTTTTTAAAGCCAGTTTTCCTGACAGTTATTCTACATTCTGTACTTACCATGACAAAGTCTCCCACATATTCGAATGTGCAATGCGTAATGCAGGCTGTTTGGAGAGCATAACCCATAAAGCCGCAGGCTTTACCAACAAACCTCAGAAAGGCCATTTTACAAGGTTAGGTTTATCGAATTGATGATTTTACTATTTTAAGGGAATTGCCATTGCTTCATAGTTAATTAATTCAATTCTAAAGTTATCTATAGTCACTGCAGCAGATAATTCGTCAAGAAAACATCACAAATATGTAATATTATATCGTTTTTCACAAGTGACATTGTTGACAAAATATTGACAATGACAGTAATGTCAGTAATGATGGTTATTGAATGCTGGATCCCTATGGATCGCTGGATCTGGATGAGATTCAGTCAGGCCGCTTTCCGAATATGAATCGGTTACAGCGCTGACATCAATCATTTGCGTCCCGAATTAGATAATTTAGATATAACGATTATGACGGCTGAGGGCTGTCAACAATTCAGAACGCTCGTGAACGCGCTCACAATGGTCGCTCAAAGTCATATCTTGCTTAGCTTTCTTTGTTTTTATTATATCCTACATTTTTCTTCTTCTTCTTCTTTGGTTAGGTGGCGAACTGTAGCCAGAAGAACAATTTCGAAAAAGCCACGTTATTGGCACACGTCATTTTTGACAGCGCTCGCTCAGCTCTAACGATGATATCTATGACGATTCACGACACTACACATCACGATTCGCGCTTACGATAATTCGGTACGGGTGTTAGCCACAGAGTGTTAGCACATTCAAATCGATTATAGCATAACTCGGAACGCAGCTTCAGATTGACCGACACATTGACAATCAAATACGCAATCAAAACTCCTACTGTCAAAAAACCATTGATCTTATTTTTATTTTTTATTTTTACCGGTACAAAAAATGCATTGAACAAGTGGTTCTAAGCCTCAAAGTTTTGCTATGTTCCCTTTAAGCTTATAATACACAGTCAGGCTTTTTACTTACTCCGAGCGAACCTATTACATGCTTGCTGGATTTGCATGTGTATCTAAAACTTAAAAAAGAGGGTGTGTGCAGATGACCACAAGATACAAGTGAAAACTTACGACTGGAGCCGAGTATATGCGAATAAGCATCACCGACCAGTTATACCCGGCGTCACTGATCGACTGGAGCGAGTATTCTGTCACGCTCGTCACCCGAGCGTGACGGTTCAGTTTCGTTCACTGTTCAGAAAGAGCACAAAGAGTCATACGCGCGTTTTGTACGCTGCGTTTTGGGCGCTCTATAAAATTGTATAAAATTCTATGTAAGGAATTAGGGTCGCGCCACACCTGCCACACCTGCACTTGCGCCGAACTTTCAGCGCTGAAGGTTCGGTTGAATACGCTCCTAATGTTTTTCAAGTTACCTATGACACATCAGTCGAACGATACGTCGGTTCTTGAGCAAGCGTCACATGACTCGACGGAACGTTCCGCGCTGAACGTTCCGCAGATGTGCCGCTACACTTACATCAACCGCTGCCATCCAACGACGTACGTGCATTCAACGCGCGTATGACGCGCGCCCTCGACTTTTTTACTATTTTTAACCGACTTCCAAAAAGGAGGAGGTTCTATGTTCGACTTTATGTATTTTTATTTTTTTTATGTATGTTCACCGGTGTAGATGATGTTTACGACCAAGAGGTGAAACAACTTTGCCGGTTGCCAACCAAGGTCACCTCTGTCGGGGACGCGGTTGGCAACCGTGTAGCAAGCGTTTTACACGGTTGTAAACAATCAAGGTCACCTCTGTCGGGACGTGGTTGGCGACCGTGTAGAAGGCGTCTCGCCGTTGACTTTTTATAAAATGGTCTATGGATCTCGCTCGTTTGGCAATCATGCTTGGGTGTGTATAAGGCCTTATAAGTAGATGATATAGACGATTTTTTAAAGTTTAGTCGATTATGATTCGAATATATATAATGGATTTGAGTTGACATATTGACAGCAGGCAGGCAGGGCAGGCAGGCAGGATCAAACAGATCAAACAGAATATTGTGTGGAATTCGCTGGGGCATAGCGGGCTTAGCGATTCGTCATAAATTTTGTTACAATAAAGTGAAATAACATTATCCACGGCGCGCTAAACGAATAACTGTGTCCTTTGTTCATTGGCTTTACAGCAAAATTTTATGTGTTCCAAAATTTGTTGTGCCACGGTTAACCCATCAGCTTTCACATTAGAATTTCATTTCTATGGGATTATTTCCACAGAAATCAACGATCAACAGTAGAAGATATTTGTTTTCGATTTTTCCAGTAGTGTTAGATGTTTATTTTATCAAGTATTCGCGGTGTTCTTTGTTTATGCCTGGGTAGAGTAGAATCAATATTGTATTAGAACGTTAACCTATTGTTGTGAAATGAGTGTGCATAATTAGTGTACCATTGAGTTATGAGCACCTGATGGAAGATTAGCATCACTACCGAAGCTCAGGAATTTAATACCAAGTAAGTGTATTTTTTACTCTTAGTACCTGACCCCAAATCTTGGAAATATGCATGACTCACACGCGTTTCGTTGTAAAGATTATTTCTGATATGAATAAACAATTGCCCATTTAGAATATATTAGGTAGTATAAGTGTAAGGTTTTTAGGTTGAGGTATTCCAAGTATTTCAAGTGTCATATCAAGTTATACCACATGAACAGAATATATAAACATTGTTTCATTCTGGGATAAATCAGTAGTGTTAAAAGTAGTCTCAAAGTAATGGTTTGTAAGTGGATGGACTGATACATTCAACAAACAATACATAATAGTGATCTGAAAAATTAATTAACATTTTAGGTGTGTTAATTAGTCCTTATTATTTGTAATAACCAGTGTAGCCAACAAAGACAAACAGGCAAGTGTTTTCCAAGAGAAAAACTTCATTTATTCATTTTAAAACATTGCATGTATTTTCTTTGTCATAAATAACACAATAATAATATTTCATACCTTTTTAAGACCCGTATTACAGAACCTAACTCAAAACTCAAGCATTACTTAAAACTAGTTCAACGAATCAAAAGGATTTAAACAAGTTTTAGGTAATGCTTTAGTTTTGAGTAAGGTTACAGAACCTCACTCAAAACTAAAGCATGTCATGTGCTTTAGTTTTGAGTTAAAACCCTAAAACAGGCATCAAATCTTTTCATTGTTCCAAATGGTTATTTGAGATGGTGATATTAACATAATAATTATAATATCAGCCTGTAACTGTTTCTCTACAGGAGAAAAACCTGTTCTCATACAGAAAAGAACATTGAACTACACAAATTAATACAATATGGCTGACTTACAACTTGCATTATTCAATTAATTTCAACTCCCGTCCAAATTTCAATAATTTATATAAAAATTCCATAGAAAAGAGACTGTTCAGTTTTTCCCGAATTTGATTATTTTACGGGAAACCTTTCCAATTTTTCTTTCTATAAAAACCTAATTTAGACTATTATGAACATTTTAAAACAAAATATTGTCAAATTAGTCCAACCGTTGTGATGTGCTTTCCAACGAACATCATTTCAATTTTATTTATAAAGAAGTATTTCATTTTATTTTATAGCTTATACATTCCTGAAAGCAATTTCTAATGCTTCTTAGCAAGATTTACTATCAAGATTTATAATTATATTACTCAGTGTTGGACTTTCTATTGGTTCTACTGGTTACATTTATTGTTAATTACATCTTTCACTTTTTAGCTGGTGGTGAAATACATTTAAAGAAAAAAGAAAGAAAGAAAAATGGTTTATTCTGCACAAACTAAACGCACGCATTTCATTCATTTTAAAATAGAGTTGTTCATCCTCTTTTTACAAGCTTTTATTTAACTTGCCTTGTTAGTTAGTAAGTTAGTATGTATTGTTCAAATCTTGCAAGCTAAATTAAAACCACTTTCTTGTATTCTATCTAGTTGAAATTTTACATGTTGGTACAGTTTTGAAGACAATGCGTTTTTTTATTAATACTTACCTGCCTTGTAGTATGAACTATTTGTCATACTTACCAAATATTTAAATTGTAGTGCCATTATCCAAAATACAATAACTAAATAACACACAAGTGTTGGAGGACCTACAAAAATAATCCATGCAAGTCTTCTGTTTAATGGCATTGTTTTAATTGTAAATCTTGTAGTGGTAAAAACTTCAGCCTGTAAGCAAGTAGGTACTTGCTAGTGAGACTGACTGCCCACTGCCTTGGTTGCAAGGTACAAGTGCTTAGTACCATCATTAGTTTTAGGTTCTCAAATGCCACAATTTCATTTGCAATAAAAAATTAATGATGACATTCTGTTATTTATTCGTTATTGAGTGGCCGGCTTTTGACATACATCTCGTCTGATAGACAGCAATAGATGAGGTCTACGAAGGAACTAGCATGCCCAAGAGATGCCTGTTCAGTCATGCCTTGCAAGCTGATGGGTTAATATTTATTTTGTTTTGCATGGATCCGAGCTCCAACATACAACAGTGTAATATTTTTTTTTTATCAATAGAAACCATGGGGAGGTTCTCAGGAAAGAAATGCCGACTATTGTCGATGTTATGGCTGACAGGCAGCTTCTTCTTCGTGGAGCTGGTCGTCGGCTACATCACCAACTCAATGGCTCTGGTAGCAGACTCGTTTCACATGTTAAGCGATGTTGCTGCACTTGTTATTGCATTTTTATCAGTTAAGGTAAGCTCCCTTGTTCTATTAACATAATTTAAACTGATGTCTATGTTTTGTTTCAAAATTAATTGGGTGTGTTGACATGTTTGTCTTTGAAGTACTTATATTTTTTCTGTTAGCTATTTAGTGTCTATTGTTATGATTGTTATAGTCACTTGTTATAGATGTCATTGTCTATTTAATTATTTATGAAAACATAGAGGTAATGGATGTGTCGTGTTTGCCTTCGTGTCCGCTTTTTTCTTAGCATTATGTGCTTAGAAAAAATATTTTTGTTTTCATAATTATGAAAAAGAAAATGAGCAATAACAAATGAATTAGACCTTTCTGCCAGACTGTCACTAAATACAATAATATCAGAGGTTTTTAAATAGTATACATAATTATACAAAGGTACAAAACAAAAAAATAAAATTACAGCAGATTAGTCTCTATTGCCTCTAATTAGCTGATTACAAATTGTCTTTCAAACTACAATTAATTTAAATTCACACAGACAGATAAGATAAAAGAATTGCCTTCACGCAAATTACAAAACATTTGTACCTATTATTGTTTTTTCCTTATTTAAATACATATATAAAAACGTATCCTGCCAACTTGGAAAAAGAAAATAAGTTTTTCCTTATAGGTAAAACAGGAGTGTTCTCACGAACGCATACCTTTTCACACCGCAGTGTAGTTACATAGAGCATTGACTCAATGAACCGATTGAGCTCATGACATCATCGTAATTTCTTATTAGGAAATAATGTAAACTCCCGTGTATCAAGCAATGAGGATTAATGATTCATCTTAAAAAAATCAGCGCTACAAAATTGGTTCCAAAAACAAAATATTTAAAGAGTTTATAACCAAGGAAATAACTTACAAAAAAAAAACATTCGTGATTATCCGACCCGTTACGAACTCGACCGGAGCCCATTGCCACGCCTGCGATGATTGCGACGTTCGCTTTCGCGTACCTACCCCTAAAGAACCTAAACATACTCGTTCTTGGAAATTAACCAAAATTATTTCTTCACCCAGATGTCGCCAAAGAAATGGTCAAAGAATACATTCGGGTGGGCCCGCGCGGAAGTACTCGGCGCGCTGGTCAACGCAGTTTTCCTGGTAGCACTGTGCTTCAGCATCACTGTAGAGGCTGTGAAGAGATTTATTGAGATCGAGATGATTCACGACGCTAGACTGCTAGTCGCCGTCGGAACTCTTGGGTTGATACTCAATATTGTGGGGTTATTTTTATTCCATGGTGAGTATTTTTATGCTTATATCATTGAGGTATTTTGTACTTAATCTGTGTTGAACATTTTCCTATTGGAGTTCGGTTAGTGACGGAAACTCAATTGTGAAGTTTATGCGCAGGAGTATCTACCTATACTATGCGACAGAAAAAAGGATATTTGTAACCGATCTATCTCGTCGCTACTTCACTGAACTTACACCTTGTCTGTAAACAACACAAAAAGTTGCAAGCAGGCTTTTTAAAAGGAGGTCAGATAGGCAGTCGCTTCATGTAAAATACTGGTATTCAGCTGCATACGGTTAGACTTGAAGCCGACCCCAACATAGTTCGGAAAAGGCTAGGCAGATTGATTGACTTTTAAAAATACAGATTTATCGACTCGCTAGGTGACAAACTTGTTTGCTAATTCTTATTTTGATTAGCCTTTTAGAAACCAGGTATACCTAAGTTTGTCACCAAAATCGTAACAAAATGAGGGGTATTCCATTAAGCGCGTAATACACATGCTTGTAACTGGCACAAAATTAAGCAAGTAGCTTGCATGCCATTCTGAAATTCACCAATCAGAATTCAGACGTTGTAATGGCTCAATGGCATGCACGCATAGTAAGTAGGTATCTACATTGATAACTATGTACTCGCTATCGCCCATCGGCCTTTTCACCTCTTCTAACATGTAGATTATTGCACTCCTAACAAGATTAAAGGATTTGGACTGTAGGATGGAGGATTTGGATCGGACGACATTTACTTATGCTAAAAAAAAAACACGCTATCTATTAGTTAACATTCTGCCACCAATGCAACGGACAAAAAGACATACAAATCAACGTCGAAATAAACTAAACTAATTACGAAATTCTAATTTTGTTTTTGTACAATCAAATTGTCTTTGAAAACATAAAAACGAATGACACGATTCGCAATGAATAATTGTGGAAAACCTACTTAAAATCGATTTGATATGTAGTACCACCACTGATTAACATATTTTCCTTCTTTGAACGAACGATACATCGATGTAAATATTTATAAATGAAAACAAATTACTGACCGATAACTCTCAGTAATACGTAGGTTTGTACACAAAACTCTTAAAATATCTTATTTTTATCCGACTGCACGAAAAGGAGGGTGATTCACCGATTTCTTAAAAGTTAACGGAAACGCAAAGCATTGATTCCGTATTCTAACTACGTTCAATAGTCCTGCGTGCCGCTATGTCGCCGGGCTTAAAATTTTATTGTTTTGTACCAATACGAGTATTTAACCATTGATCTACATGCAATACAGTTGCGTGCTTTAACATTCCACAATCATCTTCCAAGCAAGCCTTTAACCAGTTTTAGTGGCAGTATCAGAATCAAATAGACCATTTTATTTATGAATTAGACCTCATCGCAATAACCTTCTCGAGATGCAGTCCATGAGCGTAAATTAAACCTAACTGTACCTCGACCTTGTCATTGCGTCACAATGCTAACATTCTTTACGACCGGTCCAGGCATGAACCCATAGCATAAATATTTATTACTTGTTTTTAAACATCATTCAAGTCGAATTTTGAATTTTTCTAACGTTCCTCTTTTTTACTTCCTCTGAAGATCAGTTAAGCGATCTTTCCGGTTCGAGTTATCGAATACGCTTTGGTTATGGCATGTTTTAGCTGTAATAATAATATAAAACATGATTCATATAGTAACTATGTCAGCTACACGGTTTCCAATGTTAAATTATTGTTTTGTCCTATTAGTCATTTCAATTCTCAGTAGATTGAATATTGATGTAGTTCAAACTGGAAGCTGTCATCGAAGCTAAAATTGTACCTAAACAACTGTTTAGCAAAAACATAGGTGAATATGCACACACCTACATGTTCTGAAGAAAGTTTTGATTCTAAACCAAAAGTAAGCCTAGCTGAACTGCTCAACGGCACTGCGTGGAAATGAGTCTAGTTCGGAAGTAAGGCTCAAAAGTTGAAACTCTGCCCGCAAATACGTATGGAGTAGTTTTGCATACAGAAAATGAATCGGGGTAACAATGCAAAAGAGATTTTAAAGACTCATTAATATTGTTATTATTTGAAGCAAAGTAGATCAAACAGACACCTAATAAAACAAAACTCGATACAACGTAAGCCACCTTATCATAATTTACCGATACATCTTGCTCTACATTTGAAGTGTGTTCTATTTGTTTTTGTCTTGAAGGATCCTTTACCTTTCCGAATATAAGACAGTTCCTTCATTCAATATTTATTTACTAATCATTGGTAGAAGAAAGAGTTGCTAGTGTGCTAGACGCGCACTGCAAAGATTCCTTCGAGGTGGCTTAGAAAGTTAGAAACAGAGTACCGGGACGAATTTGGGGGAGGCTCAAGAAAACCCACTTTTTAATCGACATTTTGTTATTCGAATATTGTTCTAAATACCTATAATATATACCTATAATATATACCTATAATATATATATATTGTCCTTTTTACCATAGATCACGGGGGCGGACACGGTCATTCCCACGGTGGCGTTCCACCACCAGCCAACGTGAGACATCTCACAGAGATCGTCAACAGCAATGCAGACATGGCCTTAGGACATAATGCGACTGACACTGAAGAGACTGACGAAATGGTCCCACCGAAACCGGACAAAGTACCAAATAGTAAGAAGCAGACACCCTGCAGAGCGGCCCACGATCCTGGACATATGAATATGAAAGGCGTGTTCTTGCATATCCTGTCTGATGCTTTAGGTGAGTGATTCTTTTGTTTGTTTTGTTGCTCAGCGAATGGATTATGTTTTATTTGTACAAGGCAATTAAAAACGCCTCCTTCGAATACAAAGTGGCTACTTTACATACGAGATATTGCTTATGGTGAGTAAAAGCTTCACTGTGGAATTACGAAATTGAAGGCTCTGAGTCTACTCGCTTGTATCAGTGTCCGGGGATTTCCAAAGTTCACCCGAAATAATTTATGAGTCGCCATCGCCATGATTGATATAAGTACATAATGTAATATCTAGTATTCATTTATCAATTATGACTTCTGCTTATTGAAAAATCATTATCCTTGCAACCCATTGCCTTACTGTTTCCAGTTGCATGTTGAATTAACAAAAATACTTTTTATTTATATAAATGCTATCGATACCCACAATGTCAATCCGTAGGCGGTTAGAACAAAAAGGTGGCCGATGACACAATTACGTCATTAGCTATTATATTTTCTCTTTTATATAACACCCACTTTATTTCATACCTCTTTAGCAAAGTGGTTACGATAACGTCAATACTTTATTAGTTTACACTTTACCACTTACAGTTTTAGATACCTAATGTAACTATAAATCTATTTAAACTGGCATGTGATTAGTTTCGATATTCATTAATCTTAAAGTACAGTAGTAAAAATGAAACAGAAATTCAGTAAACAGTAGTAGAAATATACAAATCAAATAATAAGAGAAAGTTAGATACAACTGCTTATATGCAGTTTTTCATTGCATCTACTCAACGAGTCGTAGGAAACTACGTAAACTGTCGTCTATCGCCATATATTACATGAGTATTTATATTGTCGATATTATAGTCTGTGTTTCTACACTAATATTATAAAGAGAAAAGATTTATATTTTTGTTTGTAATGCATAAACTCAAACGCCACTGGACCGATTTAATAAATATTTTCATCCGTAGAATGCTATACGTATTATCACTTAGTAACATAATGCTATAATTTATAAAGATAGCACGCGGGGAAGCCGCTGGCGGAAGCTAGTTAGATATATGTATAGCTGATTTTGGCTGGCAAAACTTAACAAAATTTTGTTTCTGTAGTAACTGTTATCACTCTACTTGAGGAAATCCCGTACTTTTTTCCGATGAAAACCTAGGCAAACGTCCCCAAAATAAGTAGAAAGAGTTGTTATCACGATCCAGGAGTTCAACACGTGAGGCGAAAAAATATTTCTGAACCCAAATCTAATTATAGAACGGAACCCGTGTATACCTAGGGCGGGGACTTGTGTTAATCAAAGCTGTGTGACATTTAGGTCAACGAACACTGCCTTACCCTAGAACCGTTTATTAGTTGAACTAGTGGTTAACGCTATCGGCTGTTTGCGATATCGCGTGTGAAATTCACACCATTGATCCGAAAAGTTGATCGCTCGTTTATTTGTAGCATACATGGTTTACATGTGAGTGAGTTGGATTCATATGGGATGGATTTAGCATAATTTGATGAAAATAATGCTTTTCGTGTGTTGTAGAACCTGCGGGTGATTTTATAGAGGATGCTCACGCTTAACCAGCTTACCCTGGACAGTCAGATTTGCTGCCATACATATTTACTGAACGACTAATCTTTTTGACTCAGCTGTCGTTGATACTAGACGATGTCACGAGACTTTAAATTCGTAATATTAGCGAAGGTATTTGAAACGTGTTGATAAGGAAATTAAATATTATAAAAATAAATTCGAAGGATTTTACCTCATTCCTATTGACAACTATAAATATTGATTCGTTCAGAAGGTGATTAATACAGCCTCAGAGAATTCAAGTAGGTACCTAGAAAACCACAACCTCGTGGATTTCTATGTTTATTCATTTGGTATTTCTACTATAAAACAGTATTATTACTTAATCGTATGTACCTACTTATTTTTTCTTCGAAATAAAAATATAACGATACATTTATTTCATCCCACACAAGTCATAAAAGTAAATTCAGGAAAGTATGTTATTTAAAAATTGTAGGCGTTGAACTAGATACATACCAAAATATTATATCATTGTTACACAATTTTATGTAAATACTGCCATAACGGGGTACTGCCATTCAGTGCCAAAAACTTCTTCAAACAAACCTTGTTTGCCAAAAATAAAAGTTGATATTTATCCAACCCTTTATTTAACTGAGACTGGATTGCGTGGGAAGATAATAATAGCAAAATCTATTCATAACCGAATTCACTTTCAGAATAATCGGAATGACTAGATTATTTCTAGTCACCCGGGGCTATAACGTCCACGAGGGTAGTGTGTCCATGGGGCTAATTTTCTACGGATTACTTCAATACTTATATGATACTGCGCAATGTATTAAACAACAACAACTTGGTGATGGTAGCCCCGTGCAGTAGCGGATCCAGGGGGGGGGGGGCCTGGATCCGCTACTGCACGGGCTCAAGGCCCCCCCAAAAGCTTCTTAGGTCTTCCGTGATAAATTTTTAAAGTGAACTTGATTTATTACAAGCAAACATTACACTACCTAAGGTACAATTGTCATCAATATTGAACCTTAGGTACGGCATCTAAGGATGCCGTACCTAATTCCTAATTCCTCAATAGAAAACATATCTACGTTAAGACGTAGATATGTTTTCTATTGAGGAATTTGCGAAAAGTAATCCGAGGAGGCTTGATAAGCATTAAACAAAATAAAATGTTGTGTGCTTTTTAGTGTTTCCTTTGCTAAAACCGACCCTCAGCGGGGTCAAGCCCCTCCCAATCGACAATCCTGGATCCGCCACTGGCCCCGTGTGTCACTGTTCCAACATTCTCTTGCCCTTATTAGCATTATGCTGAGCGGTGGCCGTTTTGTGTGGGTGTGATGCATATTTTCCCCCAAATTATAATTATCGTGTTTTTCTTACTTTCTTTGCTTCATGTTTACCGCAAATAAACGTATTTTCTTTCTTTCTTATCTCAATGTATTTGGTGTCGACTCAGCATGTCTTCATCATCCATACTCCTCTTCACCGCCTTCGCCACCCCTTTCTAGCCATATAATTTTTCATCACAATCCGGCCATTAATTATTTAGTCCTCCCCTAATCTTATAGACACAGTCTTGTCTGTCTCTAATCTTATGGTCAATGTTTGAACCCCTGAACATTAGCCCTGGGATTTTTTTATATAATTGTAAATTGATGTGTATCATCATTGATATATTTTTTTATATGTAACATCTCTCCTCTCGCTTTCCTGCGATCTGTGGGAGTGATTTCGTGAAAAGGGACGGAAGTGTGTAACAGGAAGCCGGGGAAGCCCGCGCTATTTGATTTGACCAATGAGCGCGCGCGGTGTTAGAGTTGGCTGTCAGATGGTACACAGTACACATCATTATGCGACTACTCTAAGTCTCGCTCGTTTTTTTTTGTATATCAATGTGTATTGTCTACATATTCTCTCAAACACAACGTAAACTAATACCGAATAGTAACATGACCCTTTGAAGCAAGTCACACGCTGTGACGTTTGTTGTCCTGCTCTCCATTCTCTGCCAATGAATGTTCTTGTAGATTAGCACTAAACCTTGGTGCAGTTATCCATGTTTACCGTGACATTGACTAAATACTTTCGATAAGGAAATTGCTGATTCAGCCGTGACTAACTCGAATAAAAAACCTGCTAATATTTTCTAACTTGATTGAAAAGAAAATTTGGTTGTTTAATTCTAGTTAACATTTAATTAAAGTCGTAAAATTTCTGAAAACACATTAATGTTTAATTTAACATGGAAATTATAATTATCATTTTAGCATCAATAAAATACATAACTGAATTGTTTTATCGCATGGAATACAGCCACTTACCTACTAGTTTGTTTAAAAATGATCAGTTATTTAGTATTATTTAAATTCTGACTACAATTACGTACTTACCTAATATTGTTTACACGCCTCAGTTTAATCCGTAAGTAATTAACTAAATAGGACAATGGCAATGCGCACTATTGACTACACAGACAAGCACTTATCTCTCATAAAACCATTGCAGTTGTATTTTTTTTTTAAGTTGTCTACTTGAATCTTACCTCTTTACGCCAAGGTAGCCCGACAAACTAAAATTTTCTTACGTTTTTGGCAATTTGGAGGTCAGTGTCATGTTGTATCTTGATTAAACTATGATTTGCGACCGTAACAAATATGGCTTTACAGATTTATAATCATAAGAAACAGCAATATAACTCCTTAAGTTTGCACAATCTTCAACTGTCATGATCTAATGAAAAAGTAATTCAATAGTATTATGAACTTAGGGAGTTGTATTGATTATTTTTATTATTATAATTCTATAAATTAATATTTTGTACGGTCACAAATCATATTTAGATCAACATATACCTGAAACTGACAAATTACAAATTGCAAAACACGTAAGAAAATTTGAATTTCGCGAGCTACCCTGACGCTTTCGCCTTAAGATAACGTAAGCATCTTGTTCTATTCAAAGGATATTATAAATCTTGTTTCTTGCTCAAGTTCATGTTACTAGCACTTCTGGCACTTATGATTGTCGAATTTAGGTTCATGAGTCGTTTTGTCTGTAAGAAAAACCGTAACTCCGTGGTATGTTTATTATGCACATATAATTAAACGTATTACTTGTTAATTAACCCAAAGGGTCAGTGGCCTAACGCCGATTATCGACTTGTGCGAGTGTACTGTACTGAGTTTTCAATAAAAGGATCCCTAAAAAATTGTATGCGTCTGAGAATTTATCGGAAATCGGTATTTAAAATGTCTGATTACAATATTGAAGTCAATGATATAAATATCATTGATTGAAGTGAATCTTTTCACACAAAATTCAATGAATTATCATCTTCCTTATGTTATAGTTTGATATTCTAAGTTTGATACCTTTCTTGTGGCTAAGTAATAACAGCCGTACGGGTCGATCGGTCAGGTTAAGCTACGCTTGCCGCGCTTGGTCCGTGGATGGGTGACCATCTTTATAACATACCAAGACGCCTCCGTGCCTCAAAAAGCACGTAAAGCCGTTGGTCCCGGCTGTCATTTGTAGATCATTGACAGTCGTGACGGGTCTTCAGAAGCCCGAAAGTCTGACAACCAGTCTTACCAAGAGGTATCATGTTGACCAGTAAATGGGTTGTGGAGGACACATAGGCAGTCGCTCCATGTAAAATACTGGTATTCAGCTGCATTCGGTTTTAGGCTGGAAGCCGACCCCAACTTAATTGGGAAAAGACTAGGCACATGATGATGTTGACGTTTCTAGACCTACCTATTTAAACTTGCTATCCTAATCCTAACTAATTATTACAAATTAATGTGAAAGTGAGTTTGTTTATTTATTTGTTTGTTACGCTTTTACGCTTAAACGGATGAACGGATTTAGATAAAATTTGGCACACAGTTAGACCATGACCTGGGCTACGACATAGGATACTTTTTACCCCGATATTTCAACGGGATCGAGAGTTATGTGAGTGAAACCGCGGGGTGCAGTATAGTTGTTTATATCTACCTAAGTCAAAGTAGTAGGTAGTCTGTGCTACTCAAAGGAAACATAAATTATTAAACATCAATCAAACCCTTTAACTATTGTATTATTCACAAGCTACGTTGTAATGTTATTATAAACAGCTATTGTTAAAGCTATTGATCGGGTTTTGCAAATAAAACTCGACCTTTGAAGTCTAAGGTTTCGCATTCAAACGCGCGCCGGTCAAAGGAAACCTAGTGCATAATAAATGGCAAATGGCCGTCTGGAGTAGAAGGAAAATTGGGGCACGTCAACTGCTTATATCTTTCCACGAAGTAGTAGGACAGATAATTGAGGAAATCATATCCACTTAGGGTCCATTAAGTTCTTTGCATTTGATAGTTTATTTTCTTTTCCAAGGACACTTTCTAGTTAAATGGTTGACATTGCATTAGTTAAAGGTTAGGTTTTCCAATTCTACCTACACCTTTCTTTCATTTTTAGGGTTCCGTACCCGAAGTGTGCTAAACGTAACCCTATTACTAAGCCGCCACTGTCCGTCCCTTTCGTAAGTCTGTCGGTGGGCTGTATTTCATGAACCGTAATAGGTAGACAGTTGAAATTTTCACAGATTGTGTATTTCTATTCTATTGTCGCTTTAACAACAAAATAAAAAATAAAATCAAGTTAAACATTAAAGGAGATCCCCAATTCCCCATATAAGAAACGTGTTTTTTTCGACGTTTTTGAAAATTATGTTTAACTGCTTGACAACAAAGTTCAAATTTACTTAAACAAATGATACGAGAATGTTGTATTGAAAATTATGTTTAACTGCTTGACAACAAAGTTCAAATTTACTTAAACGAATGATACGAGAGTGTTGTATTGAAAATTATGTTTAACTGTTTGACAACAAAGTTCAAATTTACTTAGACGAATGATACGAGAGTGTTGTATTGAAAATTATGTTTAACTGTTTGACAATAAAGTTCAAATTTACTTAGACGAATGATCCTTGACTATTAATAGTTAAATTAAAACCTTTTTATTAGTTTGATGTTTATTAGTTTGATGTTCCCGGCCATTACGTTGTGTCAAGTTTTAAAAACTATAAATGTGAATAACAGTTCCTGTCAATGTCATCATTGCTATTTCTTGTATTCGGGTTAATATTTTACAATTGCGTAAGTTGATAAAAAATGCTATGCAAATAGCTTCGCCGGGGCAGTCCCCGAGTGCCACACGTCTTTTTTTTTTGTTGCTTAATTTTATAGTGTGGTACGGAACCCTTCGTATGACAGTCCGACTTGAACTTGGCCAATTTTTTATTTAGTTTAAATTAGCTTCTGCCCGTGACTTCTTCTGCTTGGACTTCAGAATTGGGTCCAAAGAGAAATGAAAATTGCAGATAGAAATATAGAGTTGAGTGCTACAGTTTAATAGATTTCTTTAAGAGGTATAATTCCGTAATACATTGTTTTCATATAACTCAGGTTTACGCGACTCACGCCAGTAAAGCTCCCGGGGAAGTCGGCATTCTTTTTTTTTTGCGACATCTTCAACAATCATCGTCATATTTCAGCCTATTCACACTAAACCGTAAGGACTTATACACCTGAACCTTCCGCATGAATCAGTAATCACTACGTCCATTAGTTAAAACTGTATGAAAATACTTTCGGTAGTTTTAGAGTTTATCGCGATCAGACAGACAGACAAACGCGGCGGCCGGCGGGTGATTAGATTAGAAGAAGTACTAGTAGTATTATTGGTCTATTTAATTAGCAAAACCCTTGGTTTCCAATATATGGAATTTAGTTTGTCTCACGGCAAGTGATTTAATTGAGTATTGTATTTCGGATATCCAATCACAAACTGTTTACATGAGCTATACCTACACGTGTTAGGCATTGTTTTAGAAAATGGAATTAAAATAATCATTAAAATAGGTATAAGAAGTGTTACCTATCTATCCATTATAGAAATCAATCGCCGTGCGTTTGTAGCGCATAAACTCGAAAATGACTCGACCCATTGTGATGAAACTTTGGTAAGTTGTTACGTGTGCGCGCCGGAGATGGTCCCTAACAAAAAAATATATGAAAAATGCTTTGCAACACATACCGGTCAAGGACATTAGCTAGTCACATATTAATTACAATCAAAAGAATTTCAGATTTCACACACCTTAGTAGATATAAATAACTGATGTCCCATATCATATAAAATCCGTGAATAACCGATTTTTTGGAAAAACACGCTTACATATCCGTTATTGACTGTCATTGACATTATTTTGATACGAAAACAAACGCAAAACAATAGTAACCTTGTACCAATTTCACGAAAGGTGTGTTATCGTTAACGTTACAGTAATCTGATCAGTTACGCTGATCATCGGTCAACTTATCAATTATTTTACTTTCAAGGTTAACATTACATACATTCTGGGATTAGCACTGTGAGAAATTACGAAACTTGAGTGATAAACGAGACGGTAACGATTTTTTGTAACTAATCGTATTTTTGTGATAAATAAAGTGGTTTATGATCGATTGTTTGTAACTGATATCTTCCTAGCCTTTTCCCAACATCGTTGGGGTCGGCTTCCAGTCTAACCAGATGCAACTGAATACCAGTATTTTACATGGAGCGACTGGCCACCTCCACAACCCAGTAACTGGATAATACGATACATCTTTCGGGTTTCTGACGACCCGCAACTACTGTCAAAGATCCACGGATGACAGCCGGGACCAACGGTTTAACCTTTCCAGGGCACGGAGGAGTCTCGGTATGTGATGGTCACCCAACTTCGGCAAGCGTAGCATAACCTGATGGATTGATCCCTGCGGCTGTTATTACTTAGCCAAGAGCTCATATATGCTCGTATGGTAGGTACCTATAGGTACGCCTCTGCCTAACCCTTCGGGGAATACAGGCGCAATGTTATCAATCTTCCTAGCCTTTTTCCCAACTATCTTGGGGTCGGCTTCCAGTCTAACCGGATGCAGCTGAATACCAGTATTTTACATGGAGCGACTGCCTATCTGACCTCCACAACCCAGTAACTGGGTAATACGATACTCCTTGGTAAGACTGGTGTCAGACTTTCGGGTTTCTGACGACTTGTAACGACTGTCAAAGATCCACAAATGACACCCGGGACCAACGGCTTAACGTGCTTTCCGAGGCACGGAGGAGTCTCGGTATGTAAAGATGGGCACCCATCTACTGACCAACCCCGGCAAGCGTAGCTTAACCTGATGGATCGACCAGTGCGGCTTGTTATTACTTACAGGCGCAATGTTATATTATGTGTTATTTACTCATAAATAACACATCATATTATGTATGTATGGGAACGGGGGATATAACAATAATGTGTTAACTCAACCATTAAACACCTGGTGATATCACGTGGCGCTTCGATAACCCCTATTATTTTGTTTTGGTGTGAAACCGTTAAAATGTTATGTTTACAAAATGAAGCTCTTTTAAAGATACTGATGTATAGCGTATATTTTTTGGAAAAGTGAAATATCAATACTATCTATACTATTGATACCCATCACGTCTGCAGAGTTTCGCTAGCTAATTTTATTTGACCCTGTATTACAACTAGCTATCAACTGTATCTCATAAATGCAGCTAAACAATTTGTTAGAACAAAGAAGCCAATGAATGCTGCTCCAGAAATTGAGATTTCCCATCCTCATTTTGAATGCTCATTGATTTTAAACTAAATGTGAAATAGGACTGGCTGGCGAAATGCGACACCATAAATCATAAGGCGAGCTCCGCTCAATTGCTTAAGAGCTTCTAGGGATGAACACACCATTCTTTCCTATTACAGTGAAACCTGGATAACTGGGACATTAATTAACCCTTCAGGGAAAGAGATAATGAGGTTACGCGTTACCTACAATTACATGCTAATTTTATTTATTTTGTTCTAGGTTCCCTTATCGTAGTAGGATCAGCTCTAGTAGTATGGCTGACGGACTGGGAGTACAAATACTACATCGACCCCGCGCTCAGTATAGTGCTAGTCATCTTGATACTTGCGTCCGTGTGGCCGCTACTCAGAGAGTCCTCGTTAATTCTCCTGCAAACTGTGCCAACCCATATTCAGGTAAGCTGTTTAATTCTGATAACACTTAAATAGATCTAGTACAAAACACTCCGCTGTAGGTAATTAGAGTTGTGTGACCTGAATTGCACTTTATTGTGTCGTAGCAAGAGTCGCTTTTTATTTAAATGTTTTTGGGGAGTGAACCATCTGTATCAATCCAACCTCGCGAGCACCTTCCTTGCTTGCAAATATTGTCTATACATATGATAAAATTGTAACGAATTTTTATTATGTCCTTTTGTCTGTATGTCTGGATGTATGCTCCCGATTGAACCAAAAACTGCTGGACAGATTTGGATGATATTTGACACACGGATAGTTTATAACCTGGATTAACACATAGGGTACTTTTAAACCCGGTAGTACGTTCCCGTGGGATATTTTTCGCCTTTCACGCGGCCGAAGCCGTGGGCAAAAGCTACTTGATAATACGAGAGAAGAAAAAGCTAACATTTGATTTATTTTGTAATCATTTAGATGCTTGCCCCATCATCAGCCTTTAGCAGTCCAGTGCTGGACAAGATCCTCTCCAATTGAACGAATTTCTCCATTGAGCTGAAAAGAAAATACTTAACCTAATTGCTTTTTTCTCCGTGTCTCATTAATAAGTATTTCATCAGATTGTACAGGGTGGCAATTTAGTGACCTGCATCCGTCAAGGGAGTGATTCTACTACCTGTCATACTATACAACTTTCGCTACGAAACACATTATACGATTTTACATGAATCGAAATAAGTCGGTCTACTGTTGTATAGAAATTGTTTCTTTTTCACGAATCTTATACAAGTTTCATAGTGAAAGTTGGTCAGTATGACAGGTAGAATCACCTCCTTGACAGATGCAGGTGTCTAAATCGACACCCTGTATAAAAGATTCAAGTGCTCTGAAATGCAGATATCATTTTTTATTCATGCTTTTTTCAGATTGTAGATCATCATAGTATTTAGCAAATACTTTCGAAGCTCTAGCAAATATTAGGAAAGATTATGTTATTATTTATTAGTTAAAACAAAACTGAGAAAAAAAAATACACACAATATTTGCCTGACACAGCCTTGACCAATTTTTGCTAACCAGACATTGAAAGATAATTTGAAAGATTAATGTTCTGTTTGGCCAGTTTACAATGTTTTACAAAAAAGAGTTTCTCCAAACAATAGGGATGATGCCTAAAAATTTTTTTTGCCCTTCTGAAGGTTTTTAAAGAATATCGGACACGTATTTTTTCTTTTTTAGGCAATCAAAAGATTACGGCGATACATTGAGTGTATGTAGATATTATACATACTTACTTGTGACGTAGTAACCCCCACTCCCCCTAAGTCATTTTTTATTAATATCATAAAGCAAAAATACGTGTTTAATATTTTTTTATTATCTGGTTGACGGACTAAGCGGACGGACGGCTGAGCAGTGGTGGCCCAGTGGTAACGGCCCCGACTTACGAGTTGTAGGTCGTGGGTTCGAACCCAAGCAGGCGCTTTACTTTGTGTAAATAATTTCATCACCACTGCTCTCAAAACGGTGAAGGGAAACATCGTGAGGAAACCGCCATGTCCTAGAACCAAAAAATAGAATTTCTTTTTTTTTACCCAGGCATCATTTACCTATTGTTGAATTTCGGGTGATACGCTATAAATTACAATACTTAGTAAAACCTTGCAACTTGACACCTGCGGGTGCTGTAACGTAACCCTGTGATAATCAATTGCTAAAATATTCATTGTTTACAATTTCATTGTTCACGGTGAAATGCGGAATTCCTACTTCCGATCTATATTTCCGTAGTGTTTGTCGATACCACAATAAATTGAACACTCATTTGTAACGAATAAGGTCTTATGGCCGCATGCGCAGCTAATGAACATGACGCCTATATCGATTCCTAAATTGGACCAAGTTGGATAATGTTTTGTTTTCAGTAATTCATAGTCACATTCCCAAGCAATAGGCGATACCGGCTGTCAATTGTTTTGTTAGCACCTTACAACCTCAAGAGTCTGTAAAGCCATTGATATAGAGTTCAAATTCGGACGACACACGCTGTCTTTAAACCATCTGTCAAATAATTTTGAGTAAACAATCTTGACATTCTATTTTCAAATATATTTTTGACACAAGCCACAACTTTCTACAAAGCTAATAAACACGGCTGCTACAATTGTTTGACTGTTGATAAGCCGCAGAGTAATTTCTGACGTTATTTATTTGTTCAGGTGGACGCGATACAGAGGCGTTTGTTGGAAAAGGTCGATGGTGTGCTCGCTGTCCATGAGTTCCATGTTTGGCAGCTTGCAGGGGACAGAATCATCGCCAGTGCTCATATTAGGTGAGTAAACTATTAAAAAAAAATAGATTTTTGACACTGTAATGGGCATGTGATGAGGAGGAATTAACGGTAAGGAGGGATGAATTGCATGTGACTATGAATGTTGATGAATGAAGGTAGAGAGGGAGACCAAAGAAAATATGGCTACATTGTGTGAGATGGCGCCTGAGAATGGTAGATAAAATAATATTGAGCTGTCCCTAAGAACCGCTCAATTCAAATTTTCTTACGTTTTGCAATTTGCAGGTCTGTCAGGAGGTTGTATCTTAATCAATATATGATTCGCGACCAAAACAAATATGTATTTAAGAATTATAATCATTAGAATTATTAATATATTAATATCTCTCTTAGTTAGATTTGTTCCATATGAACAAAAATCTCTTATGGATAAGTTCTTATGGCTCATTCTTGTCATTCTACGTATTCTCTCGATTTTGCGAAGGTGGATTTGACTTTACTGTTGAGAATTGAAATATATTTTATTGTCTACCCAAATATCTGTTGATTTCACGCATAGAATACAATTGTGCATTAATCGTAAGTACCAATGACAGTTTCTAAACGAATGCTGCAAGCAGCTGGTCACAAATGAAATGTACCGAATTAGTCACACATCCTCTCAATTTAATTGCATACCGCGCCCGATGATAAGCCGCTGATAAATCTCTGTTTTTCCTTTATTTAGTTACCTACCATGTTATCGTGGAAGTTATAAATTAGTCACGGTGGACTATTAAAGTGCTGGAGTAATTATATTGTAACATGGAATTATTCATTGATGAAAATAGTGATGTATCTTGTACCGCGGCCTTCTGAAACATGATTGGCTGATTGTGAATTTAAGTCCCTAGAATTCCACTGCTCTGATAGAATAGGGCCATTTATTGTTTCATTCAATAATTTGTATGTAAACTTTCTTCAACCTTACATATTATAAAACAAAGTCCTCCGCCGCGTCTGTTTGTCTGTCTGAACGCGAGAAGCTCAAAAACTACCGAACAGATTTTCAAACGGTTTTCACCAATGGACGGAGTGATTTATGAGGAAGGTGTTGGTGTATAATTCATTAAGGTTTTGTGTAAATTAGCAGAAATATGACGATTATTGTTGAAGTGTGGCTTTTATTGGCGTGCGCCGCGTAAACGGTGAGAGATTAATAAAATGTATGTTCTACAGGATGTTCATCTTAAAAACTTTTCTCAGAACTGTTCTTTTTATTTATATATTTGCACATATTGTAACTGTACGCGTATATTACGAAAATGTAACTTGTTTGTAGACGCCTTGGGTTGACCTGTTAAGTCTACAAATATTTAATAAATAATTAAATAAATATAAGATTAAAATATGCCTTGACATCATATCATTTAAATGAATAGTTTAAAAGATTTCAAAAATACGCGTAACAAAATAATCATGGTCGACAGCAACGCGGGCGCCGCGGTAGGAGTCAATGACCTTTTTCTCTGCTATTAGGTATGTAATCCCGGTAGTACGTTGCCGTGAGATATTTTGCGACATCAACGCGGGCGTAGCCGCGGGCAAAAGCTAGTTATAAATAAATAATCAAAAAGCGTCAGAAACGGCGAAGCAAGGCGCCAATATTCTTAGATACTTCTGTATACCTACGTAAGTATATTATGTGGAATACAATTTAACATAATCTCTACGTACTAAAATAAATAGCTGAAGTTTTTGTTTGTTTAAACGCGCTAATCTCTAGAACTACCAGTCGGATTTGAAAAATTCATTTTGTATTTGTACTAGCCTAGTTCTTGAGGAAGGTAATAGGCTATTTAACATCACGCTATGACCAATAGGAGCCGAGCAAAAAGGAAAAAAGTCCGAATAAACGCTAAGCTAAAACGAATAAATAGCGCCGAGGACCGAAATTTGACGTAACAAAGCCGCGGGGAAAATCTACTAAATAATAATTGCTACCTGTTATTGGGTATTTGCTAAAATCCAATAGATAGAAACACGTGTAAGATAGAAGTCAAGCGAATTGCGACAGTTTGAAATAGCAAAACAGTGACATCATTTAAATGAAAAGGGAACAAAGTGGCAATATAATAATAATGAGAGCAAAATACAAACTCTTTGCAAATACAGAAGTACAGAAATAAGTACCTACATACCATTCGTTCCTGTATTTATTTCTATTTTGTGACGAAAATGTCCTCGATTTCTGATAATTTATACTTAGTTACATTAAAGGAAACAAAACTTAATCTTGCAACGGTAGACTACATGAAGTACTATAAATAGGTACATCTGCTTTATGAGACGCATTCGCCTTTCTCGGTATTTCCTGAGTCTTTGTTTTCACACAGTCAAATTAATCATACAATGTAAACAAAGCGTGCCATAAAATCCTGCAATGCTGTAAATAAATAGTTTTAAAGACTCGCTTTTCCATCACATTATTTTTGTTCAACATTTTAGAAATATCATAAAAAAAAAATGCCTTCTTTTTACTAGAAAAGAGGCCTTTGTCATGCACTGGGACAATATTTTACAGGCTGATATTTTTCATGCCATCATTTATAATGTTGGAAACAATAACAATATAAATGTTATAAAAAGCACTTTTTATTTCTTATAGGTCACGCATGAAACTTTTCAAAGACATAAATATTCATGACCTAAGAAAAATGAAAACAGAATATTTTGTCAGCAAAAACCTATCAGGGTTACCCCTACATTGACAGATGCATAGCATTGTAATACGAAACCTGGCTTCGGTCTGTCATTCATTTATTTTAGGGATGATTGATGGTAATGAAATATCGATGTCAGGCAAAGTTTTGAGCTTTTACCGAACCGAAATGGATGAACAAATTCAATTAAATTGTCGAACAGGCATAGCTGAAAAACAATGTTTAACTACCTTCAAAAGTTTACCTATTTGTTGAATAGGATAAACCTATCCTAGTGCTCCCATGAAAAATCACGCACATACCGTATTGCTTTGTAATCTAAATGATGTAATTGTTATTAGTATTTTATGTTATTGCCAATTACTAAATGTGTACTGCATGCTATAAGTATATCTAAGTATAACCAAGATTAGTAAAATCTGAATATTTGCACGGCTGCGGCTGAAATGCCGAATATAGTGAAACCCATAGACTTCAGGAACTTGTAATAGCTACCTATATTCTTGCGAATAAATATTTCCTTCATTCATTCATTCCTTGGATAAGTGGACATCTGATTCAATTTTCCTGATACTAATTCAAACATTTTGCTCCGTTGGTACTTAAATAAAGTATTTTCCCGTATTAAAATTCCCGAATATCGTGGAGAGTACCACGGCATATTTTCCTGTGCGAGAAATAAATACCTACCTGGCACAATTTCTTACTACTTACGTGACCAAATAAAATCGTACGAATACTAGGCTAACTTGAGTACCACTAAAAATACTTAAGAATGTTGGCACGATTTTTTATCTAGCCTATTTGTAGGATAATTAGGAATTATGGTTAGGCTAGACGGCACGCAATTGAAATTGTTTGCACGAAGTTTCTTTTGTTATTGCTATAAACGGTTTGTCAAACCTCTTTCATTTGTGACTTCAGTAAAAAAGACTTGAATTAATGTTGTGTAGCCCTTTCGTATAAACCAACTACAGTTGGGAACGGGGTGACATACAATATGTAAAAAAACCCAATAACATTACCAAAAAGTAATAAATAATCTTATTATTATTGAAAATAAAAAAGTATTTGCTATTTTAAATTCACATTTTTAATACCAAAAATACATGCATATTTTCAACAGGGGTCATAAGTTATGACCTTGTAGACAACCGCTAAACGACCGCCGCCCGCGTCCCATGTAATAACCCCGTAAAATACCCCATTGAAAAAAATTAACGAAGTTGTTTTTTTTTTTTTTTGAAAATTACCACATAAATAGACTCACAGTACGATACCAAACAACACCCTCACGGCTCAGAAAGGGTTTTTTTACATGTTGTATAACTTAAAGTATTTAATTAAAATTTTCCTGTATTTTATTGTAGACAAATATAGAAATGGAATGTATTTTTTAAATAATTTAGAGTGGCTATATTGATCCTTGCATGGTTTTAAAAGATCTATCCTGTGGTTTCAATTTCAACATCACTAATATTGATATTTACTGTCATAATATTAATTGATTTTTATTTAGTCGATACCTACAACATCGATTTTATTGGTTATAATGATATCAATGTCTGTTTACATTCAACTGTGAGCTAAATATTATTCCAACACAAATTGACAACGTAACATTGTACAAATTAGCGTACAAATCAGAACCTGTCCATTGCAACTGGGTCAAGTACGTCATCATAGTACGAGTATCTATGTATACACAGCGTATTTATCTAAACATTCGTAACTTTTCCTTCGCTAGCTAACATTCGGTCTGTCGTCTACACGCGCCAATAACGGCGTCGTGTGATAAGCAAAGCCTTTTAGTGCAGCCTGATAACTTGATAAGGTTGCTGAAGAGACTGTGTCAATGTTCATACATACATAGTAGCACGTATAAACATAATTTGCTACTTTGTTATTATAATCTTTTTTATTACATTGTGTTTTGTGACGTTACACGTTACACAGAAGAAAATCTTAAAACATATTTTTCTTTGTAATGAATCCTCGTTGGTCGCAAGCGCTACTAGTAAGCATCTTCTTCTTTTTTTCGTGTGATTAGGGACTAACTTGGGCTTCTGACTTGGCTTCACATATGCCCTCGAGAAATATCTCTCAGGCATGCATGACGGTTTTCTCATGATGTTTTCCGTTTTAGAAGCAACTGATAATTATACAATACGCACATGAATTCGAAAAGTCACGAGAAGATAAATTGATTGCTATTAATACATCTATGGATTAGGTTCAATTTAGTTGATAAACAATTTATTTTTATTTTTTATTATTCTGAAAGTAGTCGTGGAGTATTGAAGTATGTAACCACGCGTGTTAAAAAACGTTTATTTTTTCATACAAACGTAGTTTTCCAGCTCACCCGGTAAAGTTTGTTTTTGAAAAACGTTTCAACGAATAAATTGCTTTTGGCAACCAGCCAATCCAAACTAGTCTTTGTCCCAGAATCAATGTCAATGAACCAATGCGCTGGCGCCTTTATTTTACACAGTTTGTACGTGTCAGCGGCTTTATTAAATTATTGAACCCAAACAGATAAAATAAATTTCAGGCGTTACATTGTTTTCTTCTTAACTTTGCTGCTGTCATTTGAATAAAACATGGCAGAGTTCTAATATTTTGGAGGTTTTTCGATAATACGGTCATTTGTATTAAATAGATAATTTTTACTTTAAAAACCATATCTTTTGCAATGTTACAGGTGTTCGTAAAGTACAATTTCAATACGGTTTTACAAATTATTTGTGAATGTTATGTCATGCGACATATTTATTCTAACTCATAGTTGGGATTACCCGGTATTGGTATGTAAATGATTTCCTGTATTTTAAATTATTAAGTACTCCAATCATTATCATACGTTTTGAGGTAAGTAAGTAAGCGACTTGTGATCGATGAGGTCAAAAGGTTCTGGAGTGGCGACCGCGTACCGGAAGACGTAGCGTTGCAAGGGTCCCCACAAGGTAGACCGATGACCTGGTGAAGGCCGCAGGAATCCGCTAGATACAAGAAGCGCAGAACCGGTCGAAGTAGGGGTGCTTGGGGCCGGCCTATGTCCAGCAGTGGACGACTTTCGGCTGAAATGATGAAGCGACTTGTTACGGGACAAGTTGAAAACACAATCTGATTAAACATTGCAATCCTAACTACTATTATGAATGCGAAAGTGAGTTTGTTTGTTTGTTGCGCTTTCACGCTAAAACGGCTCAACAGATTTGGATGAAATTTGGCACATGGGTAGACCATAACCTGGATTAGGAAATAGGATACTTTTTATCCCGACATTCCCACGGGATCGAGACTTACGCGGGTGAAACCGCGCGGCGCAGCTAGTATTTAAATAAATCACAAAATGCCTACATAAAATAAAAGAACCGTCATTCAGCAAAAAAAAATACACATCCCCATTGTATACTTTACAAAGCGAGAGCAATACTTAACGTGTTGAAATAACAATCAATGATAAATGTCTTTGTTTAAATTATATCGTCATTGTGCGAGGATATTGCTTGGAAAACATCTTATTTTCAAACCATTGAAAATGGTCACGTACTGAATGCAGTAAATTATCAAAATTAATGACTCTTTCAATTGTATTTTTTCTGGTGTAAATATAGATAATTTATTATTAAAGAGATATTAGAACCACACATTACTGAATAATTTACCATATTGTCTTTTCTGTAGACCACCACAATGATTTCTCAAACCCTCAAACCATTGAAAATGGTCACGTAGTGAATGCAGTAAATTTTCGAAATATGTTTTTATGACTCAATAGTATTTTCCGGTGGAAATTAGGATAATTTAATTTTTTAAAGGTTATAGAATCACCCATTATTGATTTATTTACCATAATTGTCTTTTCCGTAGACCACAACTATGATTTCTCAAACCATTGAAAATGGTCACGTAGTGAATGCAGTAAATTTTCAAAATAAAATGACTCTTTTTATTAGTATTTTCCGGTGTAAACATGGATAATTAATTTTTAAAAAGGTATTAGTATCACCCATTACTGAATTATTTACCATATTGTCTTTTCTGTAGACCACAACAATAATTTCTCAAACCATTGAAAATGGTCACGTAGTGAATGCAATTCGAAATGTGTCTCTTTTAATAGTATTTTCCGGTGGAATTAAGGACAATTTATTTACCGTATATTGTCTTTTCTGTAGACCACAACAGTGATTTTTTAAACCACAATAAACAATAACGTTATGAGGAAAATGCCTGTTACCTACCATCTTATTTGCATACATGTTAGGTATACCTACGGCAAAGATAACTAGGCATGCCTAATGCCTTCACATGTTCATGATGAAAGTGTGGTTAGCTTATGCCCATTAATCTTTTATTCTTATTTATAAACATTTTTATAAGTAGTTGTGTTAACATTTGTATAAGCATTTGTGATGAGGACGGATGAAACTTTATTACTAAAAGAGTGATGAATATAAATGTTGATGGATGAGGAGGAAGAGGAAGACCAAAGAAAAGATGTAGAGATTGAGTGAGGGATGATATGAAAGAAAGATGATATGAGGGGAGAATGGAAGAAAAAAACATGTTACGCCGACCCCAAGTCACAGGATGGAGAATTTGTGTAACCTGGTCAAAAGGAAAGTCAATTTTATTGACCGCACACATTTTCGATCCTAAAGGTTCCTGTCCACACGTCAGTCACGTCAACGTCAAGTCACCGATCTGTCACGTCATTTGCAGGGACGTGTGTGAACAGGTAGTCAGTCAGCCATAGCAACGCTTGTTTCGTTCGTAGCAATACAAGTTTTGACTTGCTGGTGACGCGACGTCGACTGAGACGCGCCAGTAGTGACGTGACTGATGTGTGTAGCCAACGTCCTACAACTTCTACGTAACAATTTTTTTTTTGACGTAACTTATCCGGATTTGTCTTTGACGTGACTGATACATGTGCATGAACCCTAAATGTTTATCAGTATTCGATATATTTCTTGTACCCCGAAGGGCAGGTAAGGAAAAACAAACAAACACAACTTTCACGAAGTTTCGTATAATGTGTTATTTCTTTCTTGTTATAGGTGTAGAAATTTG
The DNA here is from genome assembly GCA_948150665.1 of Conistra vaccinii. Taxonomy (NCBI): domain Eukaryota; kingdom Metazoa; phylum Arthropoda; class Insecta; order Lepidoptera; family Noctuidae; genus Conistra; species Conistra vaccinii. Next base: position 6,864,432 of record OX411324.1, read on the forward strand.
TCAGAGTACATGAAGATTGCGGAGAAGGTGAAAGAGTTCTTCCATAATGAAGGCATCCATTCAACCACCATACAACCTGAGTTCGTAGAGCTGCCTATTGGTGGAAATGAGGTAATATTTTATATTTATTTCATCGTGCAATTTGTGTACCTACCGCTAAGGAGTCCGCCGTCCCCGGAGTCTGTTAATCTAAGGCTTCTTGTATATGAATCCGAACACGCACCGGACCGCTGTGTATACGAATGAATATCACCAATGCACCGCCGCCGCCGCCGCACCGACGCGGTGCCGCGAAAATTTTACTCTCATTATGACATATTTTACACTCATTATGAGATATTTTGACTTTTTTTCAGTGAAAAATTCTTTAGGCGCGTTGAGCACTTTTTGGGTGAACAAAAATCATGGAACTCGCGTCATCGTCACCGAACGCTTTCCATGATTCCTATATGTATACTGTGCATATATGTACATACGTGCGTTATTAGTATACATTATATAAATACAAAGAGTACCTATATTTATCTATTTACAGGGTGACAGGGACAAAAAAAAATCTGCTGTTTCATAGAAAAGTGGAATACCTACGCGGTCAAAATGTATGGAACAGCAGATTTTTTTTTTAATACTCAACCGACGAACAATTTCAACGCAGGGGGTTCAGAATCATGTACTGAATCCATTATAACCGGCTTCGCGTCGATGTCCCTGCCACCCTGTATATATCCATATATGTAGCTCGACGATACATTCACAAGTTACTTAGTTTTCACTTCTATCGGTAGTCCCCAAAGACTGCCCCGCATGTTTTTTCTTGCGGTCCGACCACACTTCGCTTACCATCAGATTGTCAAACGCAAGCCAATAGAATACTTTATAAAGTACTTAAACATACTGTTCTTAGAAATACATATAGCGACAAATAATCGATGATTCCTATCTTAAAAATCATAATTTCGTCATCTAATAAAGCCAACTATAAAATGCCGGGTATGCTAAATATGATTATCGTACCATTAAATAGTAATATTTCAACGATTAGTCGTGAAATTATGTAGATAACGTGAAAATATTGATTGTGTTTGCAAGTTTTGCTGTTATCTGAAGGTGCTACTACAATATAATCAGATTAGATTTAAATAATATTACACAAAGCGACCGCTTTACTGCTTCAAAATCCCAAAATATTGCAACACCAAGACGAGGGCTGTAGATGCCGCCGCCGACGTCAAATTATATCATAATTTAATTTGTACTAAAGAATTTACAGAACCTTTATAATATTAATTATACTAAAATAGTAAAAGGCCTGTGGCTTTGACTTTTAATACCTACTTTCTTTATTGGCAAAAAAAGGTCAATGGAGCCTCATATTAAATCCCTACTAGTAATATTACTTATCCCTACTAGTATTAGCAAGGGAAGGAACACGGGTGGGTTTTAGTCAGTAAAAGTCTGACACGCCCTTCCGCTCCGCCCAGAGCGGGAGAAGTCATTTGATGATTTCCCACCCAAAAAAAAAAAAAAACTAGTAATATTAACCTAACTTCAAGCCAGTTTTCCCCGAAGGGTAAGGTAGAGCTATACCTATTAGTATACCCACATTTTACCAGTTTTATTTGTTTTGTTTTTCTAAACTAATATTATAAAGAGAAATGATTTTATTTATTGTATGTATATTTGTTTGTAACGAATAAACTCAAAAACTACTGGACCGATTTAAAACATTATTTCACGTGTAGTATGCTATATTATTACTGAGTAACATAGGCTATAATTTATAAAGATATCAAGCGGGTGAAGTCGCTGACGGCAGCTAGTTTCTAATAAAGTTATATCACCATAATCTTCCTGCCCTGATCCGAAAAATATGAAAATAACTGTCTAAACGGAAGCTTGTAAACACTTATTTTTTTTCTATTACAGATCATAAGCGGTGCCTCTGCCGAAGCGCCCTGCGCACTTCACTGTCCACCGAACGACCTGTGTCACAACGCGACGTGTTGCGGGCCCAACCAACAGGTGCGTCTTTTACCAGAAGACATTATTTAGTAGATAGCCACTGCGCCTTATAACAGTAGGTACAAACACTCGGGTCCTATAACCAATCTGCTAAGCAATCTTCCAAGCTTAACTTATTCAAACCTTACTGTCTTTAATCATTTTCCAATTTCCTCTATCCCTACCTATTAAGTTTATTTATTTGGGCAGCTGAATTAATACGTATTCATAGAAACGATACATATCGCCAACACTCTATCTGAAAAGTGGTTTTAAGGTACCCCTATTTGAAAAAGGGTTTTTTGTTCTAAAAAGTGGTTTCAAGTTACCCCTATTTCAAAAATGTGTTCATTAATTATGTTGTAATAAATAGCACAATCTAAATTGGTTTTGGGATATTGTTGAAGGAACCCATTGTACATATATGTATATTGTGTATAAAGTGTAAAGAAAGATTTTGAATAAAATAACTTTAGGACCAAAGAATAGCTGTACTAGTCTTTAGGAAAAGACCGAGAAGCCCCCTAATTACGAAAATTGGGGTCAATGTAAAAAAAGGTTATGTTTTTATAGCCTTTATTGCTGACAATGTTTGTATAAAGCCTGGGCAAGCACAATATCTTAAGCATATAATGCAAGTAAATAAACGTGACTGTTTTAACAAATACGCTTTTTGCATCACGTCGTCTCTTTCAATTGGAAGCGTCGAAAATATTTTTGTCTGTACTTCATGAACTACGCATGGACATCACAATAAACTGAATTTATAATATACTATTTGCTTTTTATTTTTTAAACCAAATTCATTTTTTTTTGTCTTGGAATTAGGTATTTTCATTTTTCATTATTATTTTAATTTTATGTTTTATTTGTCAGTCACTTAGCAGTATTATTTGTATTTCAATTACAGTTTTTCACTTTAGAAACGATAAGGGTTCGATAAAATCTTGTTCAAGGAGATGGTTTCGTTGAAAGTGGACGAAATGAACAGCCCGACCCTCTCCATGTCAAACAATATCAAGATTTCCCCTGAAAACTGATGTAGAAATCGTTAGAATAATTATATTTTATATGTATAGAAGATATATTTGTATGAAAGTTATTTGTTGAATCATATACTTGTATTATTATTACAGGTTCATTAAATCATAAGTGATTTTGTATTAATGCCAAATGTTTGTTAACGAGGCTGTGTTCATTTGTTGTAAAAGATTTATAAAAATAGTAAAATGTTTACAATTTATTGGACTTTGATTTCCTTAGATGAGAGTCGACCTAGCTAGTGGTTCTCCAATACTATACTCAACTTGTACAAAGAGTGGCAACAAAGAAATAATCATATATATACATTTAACTTGCATGCCTGTTGGTGGCAGAAATAATCTTATCTACATACTACTATAATGGACCTATTACACTTAAGTTCACAGTTGGGTGAAATGGTATGGGCACAGATATCTAAGGTGAAATGGCTAACTCACAATCCTGTATCCTTTTTAATTACCTACTCCGTTTTCCTGGCCTCCTCACAGTTTCTATCTTCCTATACAACGTAATTTTTTGTTAATACTAAACCTCTTAAGAAGTCCTCTTAATGAAACCAAAGCTGAAATAGCGAAAAAATATCAGCAGTTCCCTACATTCTGACGAGATATGCGAACATAAATGCAAGGAACAGCAGATTTTATTTTCGCGATTCCAGCTTTGGTCCCATAGTGAAAGTTGTTGATGAGTAAAATGACCCCCTTAAGAGGTTTAGTATAAACAAAAATTACGTATAAATAATTATCCGTGTACATTAGTAAAATGAAGTAAGTAAGTGTACATTTTTCAAGATTCTACGTTATTTAAATTGCTCTTCAGAGCAATGCCATTTCCCTATAGAAGAAAAATGGAATGACTTTTCGCTTGTAGTGCTCTCAAGATAATTGGCGTATCGTACTTATTAATCGTTTGTGAAGCGACCGCTTTGCCGTCTGATCAATATCGTTGCATATTTTCCGAAGGACACATAATCGTTGCGACCTATATCAACTATGAAAATAGTCTGACCGATCGCAATTTACTCAGAAATAATATAAAGGTAAACGTTTACTTTATGTCGAACGCACCCTGTAGGTAGTGTATCTAAAGTTATTATTAAATTGATGTAGACGATTAGCATGTATTTTTATTTTACCGAATATGTTGGTATTTATTTACATTTCATTGGAATAAAATATATTATTCTTCGTTACTGAACTCATCACGTCGTACCTACTCAATACACAGAGGGTAATTAAACATAATTAGCAAAGTTATCACACTATTTATCAACTTGTACTTGTAGCCAAGTATCAGTATCTATAAGCATATATATACACTTGTATTGTGGTACATTATCGATGCGTTATAAATTTTGTAGCTTTAGAACTATTGTTTGTTATCTTTGAAGCTGATTGTTATCAGATATGACTCTAGTATTTGAAATAGATTAGTTACACGTGAGCGTTATAAATTTTCTGAGTATTTTTTGATGTGTAACATCTCTCGCTTTCCTGCAATCTGTGGAAGTGATTTCGTGAAAAGGGACGGAAGTGTGTAACAGGAAGCCGGGGAAGCGCGCGCTATTTGATTTGACCAATGAGCGCGCGCGAGTTGACCGTCAGGTGGTACTAATCTACTAATCCATTTTCCGAGAGGTTGGTACTGTCAGCCAAGATGTCAGATGTTACACATCATAAACTACTAAAGTCATGGTGGATTAAGTATAAGTACACAATGTGTAAAAAGCTTTTGGGGATTTTTGTAATATTTTTTTACGTTTTTGGTGACACCAGCGTCCACATTTTGATAAAACAGCCAACCTCATATAATACGAGCTTTATCAACATTCCAGGATTTCCAGGAGCAAAGCACACCCTCTCCCACAGTAACGCCGTACCTCTGCAGACAGCGAACCATGGGATCTAGGACCGAATCTATGTGTTCCACCAATGGAGCTGGCGCAACCGGCCGGCAAGCCACCACGTGGAACCTAGAAGCTTTAGAGTGCGGGTTAGTAGAGTAACAATGACGGAACTTAGTAGCGATGGACCTATTCGATTTTATCGATCTCTCGATATGTTATCGGTGATATCACGTTGTTACTAACGGCTTTATGTGATTAAGGCTTGTCTTAAATTGATGTTGTGTAGTTAGTTGCAAGTAAATGCAGTGATGTTGAAAATATTTGCAAGTTTTAATTAATTAAATTTATGTTTTTTTTTATTGGATTTTAAAATCAGTTATTAGCCTTGTATTTATTAAAACCGTTTTAATTTAATTATTAAAAATATGTTAAATATTTTCAAACTCACTGTGTAAATGTTAAGAAACAGCGAGGAAATATTGTCAGTAACCCTACAAAGCCCAAAGAGTACAAGTTCGGTCGTTCATTAACACTCGCGTGCATTTAATGTACATTTTGAGGCTAAATTGGAATATTGCAGTATTACTTAGCAACCATAAGATTGGAATTCTTCATTTTATTCGATGAAATCTTTAGTTGCCGACAGATCTCCAGGTGTGTATTATTTAAAGTAAAATAAGTACAATTTAATATACCATATGTTTCACCATATGTATGTACGATCACGGATTCTAAAAGCTTTCTTTTAAAACGTACCTAATAATTGCAACTTTACATTTTAATAAAAAATAAATACACTTACCACGTCTGTCGGCACAAGATTGTAGACAAAACGCCGCTAAATAGAAGCTAAGAAATAAATAGATAGACAAATTAAGTTGATTTTATATTAATGTTAAGGTATTTGGCAACTAAAACAAAACAGCAAAAACATTATAGAAAGGGAGTTTAATAATAGTATTTTTTTTAGTTCCCTGCTCCCGTCGCCTATGGTGGACGGTCGCCTTGCGGTCTGACACCCGGCTGGCCCGACCGAGCTGTCACGGACTAACCCCGTCACTTTCACTGCACATTAGCTGTGAAATTAGGTCCATTTTTTTTAATAATAACATTTCGAACATTATAGGAGAATCACGAATTTCTAACGTGTCATCTAACATAACGTATCATCTCATGTGCTGCTGTTGTAACTAAAATTCGATAAATCTCGCTACATTACCTAGGTGTAACTTCACTCATTAGTGTTACGTCGTTTCACATTTTAAATTAAGTACTTACCTTATCTAAATTGTTACAGATGCTTAGATAAAATTATTCATAATATTTTTTATTAAATTGAATGTTATAGAAGTATAAAAATGAATATAGATACAATTCATTTATACTTTACGGATGCAACATGTCATGTTTTTTTTTATTAATTTTAACAAAGCTACCAAAATAGCAGAAATAGGCGATATTTTATTTATTAATTATATTTTACTGAGATTGAACTCTCACGATATAGAACTGATACCATCATTACAACGCGCAACGCGTCTAAAATAAAAATTATTAGTTATCCATTCACGTTAAGTAATTAGCGTAAGCGTTAGTAAATATTAATTGGATATTTTATTATTAAGAGGTATTTCCCAACTGTGAGGTGAAAGAGCTGTTTGTTGTTTATACCAAAACAATGTTGTTGAATGCTTTGTAATGTGAGTTAAATAAGATAATTTCAATTGTATTAATAATTAATATCTTCAAGACAACAATAAAATATTATTCATCGTAGCAATCAGACAGAACTGGCAGTATTTTGACGAATAAATAATTATAATTGATTGATAATATTACTCATTTAAAATTTTTTTCTTTGTGCTCTCACAATAGTCACCACACTGAAATAATGCTGCGATGTAAAATATGATTTATTATTTTGTATCAAACTGTTTATCTCTTAAGTGCACGTCTCTTTTGAATTTATGCACTGGCTTTTTATACATTTTGGATTGTTTATCCCTGAAGTACAATACGCATATTATATTTTTTTTGTATCTTGAAATAGTCTTTTTGGTGGCATTATTTTTGTAATACAATAATAAATAATATACAATACGTTGTAATTAATAGGAACTCTACGAGGAAAATGAGGTCAATAACCTGATACTGATCTTCCACGTGGATGACACAACACACTGTCTACCAATCTTATCTAAAAATAAATATTAAATAATGTATGTAATTGTGTTAAGTATTTCTCTATAGCTACTACATGTATATATGTATATTTTGTTGTATCTTGAGATAGTCTTTTTGTTGGTGGCATTATTTTTTGTAATACAATAATATGTAAATAGAGTTGTAAATTATAGGAAATTTACGAGGAAAACGAGGTCAATAACCTGATACTGATCTTCCACGTGGATGACGCAACACACTGTCTAACAATCTTATCTAAAATAAATATAAATGATGAGGATGATATATGTAATTGATAATTATGTTAAGTATTTCGAAATAATATCAAAAGTAAACTGGCAACTTCAATTAAATTACATATTTGCGACAGATATTCAGTCTGATGAATAGTAGCCAGTTAGGTAAAGTTGCGTCAAAAATAGTAGGGAAGTTATTAAAATCGCATTAAATAGTCACAAATCTATCATTTAAAGTCTTGTTAATCAAATTTCTTGTTACTCCCACAATTACTGCCGTTTTTAGGTCATCTAGGCGTAAAATCGGATTTATACTATGATAAGGTAAAACCTAAAGTTAATTCTCCTTTGGGAATAAAGTATAACATTTTAGGATCTATTTAAGCGAATATTCTTTTTTATAGATTTACAAAACATCTAACCCTCTTTATTATAAGAAAGGGGTTCTTATTACTTAAAAATGTGATGTAATTTTGTAGTTATAACTAGTAACGGCCGAGTTAGGGTAGCATTTCTTAGATGACGATATTAGAGCATTTTGCGGGTAACTTTGCAATAATAACTTAGTTAGATAATCACAATTTAGCAAAAAATAATAATAGCACTTGCGCCCCAAAATTATGAATGAATTTTATACTCTAGGGGAGTACCTATAGTATTAGCGTTCATTCTAAAAGTTAGCAATGTCGCAAATAGCTGTCAAATATTTACCTATTTTGATTAATTATAATAATATTACTGGACGGAAATATGAAATATCGCTAACTAATGGCTTATAACCAGTGATCGGATATTCGGATGCATATTTACCTAAAGTTACGTTTTGGCTAAGAAATTATGGAAGTGGCTTTAAATATACTTATATTTTTTCTTTATATAAATCCCGGATTTGATTGCATTCCGGGATCAGATACATGGTATGGAAACGACTTATCAGCCCTCTTATGAAGGTTACTTTTGCGTTGTTAACATAAAAAATTATGTACCTAATGTAAACATTTTCTAACGAAACTCAAGGCTCCAAATTGTTTGTGGCTATGTGCTATGCCAATTTGGCAAACTACTTTATAACATTAGCTAGCATTTCTATAATCGAAAAGTACTAAACAAATCAATTCCGGAATCGCGAGATTTTTGCGATCTATACTAATACAAAAAAGCATTCCATATTAGCCAACACCTGCACGTAAGTAAATATACATTCGATTCTATAATCAGAACTCAAAATTTGTCGATCCCGGTATCCCGGGATTTTTTTGGATACAAAAGTGCTTTCCATAATAGCCAACACCTCAACTTTAGGTAAATATGCATCCGAATATCCGATCACTGCTTATAACATTTAATTTGATGTTTGTACCGTTTTAGGTGTAAAAGGGACATCTGGAAAGTTTCCAAATACTTTTTTTTACATCTTAACTAAATATTCGATGTTACGATAATAATTATTGCATTTCATATTCAATATTTTAGTTCACTAGTAATCAATATTTCATATTTCCATACGTAATATTGCCAAATTAATCAAAACAGAAATATTTGACAGCTATTTGCGACGTTGCCCACTTTCAGAATCCAAGGTCTTAAAAAGATTTTGATTGGACCCTATTTGAACTTTCATAGAGTGACCGTCCCTATATGAATCACCCCTATTTTTTTTTTTGTTTGACCGTTTTTATATTGCCCTATTTGAACTATTTCTATATTTCCCTATTTGATTTCCCTTTGTTTCATGGTGACGGTTTTTCCATCTCTATTTAAATAAAGGGCTATGTATCAAACAGGATGAATTTAGTGCCCTTTATTACGAATGGCATATTTATGATGATCTGGTCTTGCGGTTTAAAAGTAGATTACAGAACATAGCGTAGCATCAAGCAAATAAACATTTAGCGTCTTGTTGTAAATCATTTTCGTGTATTTACCTCCAAAAAAAGAGGGCGTAAAGATTAATCATACTTCACCGCTCCGTTGGGTATGAGTTGGCTTTGATCTACATTTTTTTTTTGTGATATTTCCCTTGATCCAATCACTATGTTATAAAATAATTGTTTCGGATTTGTATTTTATTGTATAGGATTAAGTTTCAATGTAATTTATGACATAATCAGATCATGTTTACGGTTATTTGGTGAACTTGTGTGACTGATGTGACGTGTATCAAATGGGTCACTGCTCAATAATATTACGAATAATTAAATGATGTGTACCATTGTTTCTATGTACAGTCGGTTAGAGTTCGCGGTTGACCAATTTTCAACCTTATTTCTAATACTGCGGGTATCGTGTGACGAAGCTTCGCACAGTGTTACTATACACGCAGATGTGACCAACCATTATCGGCTATCGTCGCAATAGTCCGGGCTGCGTAGCACTTATCGCCCGGGTGGCGTGGAGCGTGGACTAGGGTTGGTCACTTTGACTGTTGTTTCCGGACTGCGTAGACGGTCTGTCGAAATAATGGAGAGCCATTTTGGATTATTGCACGAAACTTCGTCAAGATTATGAAGCGTCTAATGTGACCACCGCATTATCGAGATAACTTTTTAGTGAACAAAACATGCGAAGCTTCGGTAACTTCGTCACGATAGCCGTAGATGCAGCCGCAGCATAAGGATATACGGGTAAAAAGAAGTCAACCGCCAACTTAATCCAGTGTACAAACAAAGAATATAAATTTGTTATTGGGGTCTTCCGTTACGTTCTATCTCGCAGTAATGAATTGTCTGTTTTTTTTACTGTTTTATGCAACATTTTGTGATAAAAGTCGTAATAATTTAATTTTTGTATACGTACAGACATGACTAAATTGTTTTTTTTTTTTACGAAAGTATTGTGACATGAAATTAATATTTTAAATTGTGGACTGTGTTTCACAATTAATAAAAATATGTATTGAAATAACAGATTGTTTGAATTTCTTTATTTGAATATATTAAGTACTACAAGTTCTGCCCCATTTTAAATTATTGTGCGTTTTATGTGCTAGTGTTATCATACTTAACTAATACACACACACGCTTAAACTAAGTATTTGTACTAGTTGACTTAAGGCTCCCGCAGACAGGCGCAACGCGACTCCTGTAGAACATTTTCCGTGAAGTTTTCATAGAAATTGTTCCACCAGAGTCGCTTCTGTCTGTAGGAGCCTTAATAATTAAGTTTTAATTGTTTCTCTACCTCTACCCACACTTAGAGAAAACATTTCGATGCTTTCTTCTAATTAACTAATTCTAAGAATTATTGCCTACGATAGAAGTAAGTATAGAATTCTACTACAGAGGTATTTTCCATGTGTCCTTGTGAACATATTTTTTTTTAAATTATATTGTTTAGCAAGAATCTTTTAAGTTTCTACAATCCTTTCGTCATTTATCGGATCTGTAAAGGAATGAAGACGGTGCTCTCGCAGGAATGAGTTTCTTTTCGCCATTTGCCGTCTCATAAACATAATATTCTCTACCATTTATAATTTTCGTGCGTGTAGTCTCTACGTTAAACCGAGGATTCTTTCCAAACAGAGAATCGTAGGGTGGCGGGCGACTGTCGTCGTGGCTCGTCGACTTCTTGCTCCTTTTCGATTTCTTTCTCTTTAGAGTCTTGTTGTTGTTTAGTTTGCCGGAGACGTAACGTTTTATGAATATCTGGAAATAACAATGGGGGGTGTTGAACAGATTACAGAAGTTACTCATGAAGCTACTTCAAAAAAAAGGAGGAGGTTCTCAGTTTGACGAACCCTTTCTTTTTTAATCAGTGTTCCCGGTTAGTCGAAGACATGTGGACCAATTTGGAAAATTATTTTTGTTTGAATAAAAAAATTATGCGACCACGTAGAACGTATGTCCTTATAGTTCCTACGTGGTCCCATATAAATTTCATTAACTCTGCTTGGGTAGTTTTTATGTACACCTGTATCACATGTCATAGACACGATTCTGAAAATACTTATTAATTTTTGTTCTATAATCTACACAGCTAATAATCTATGATCTATCCGATATGTTGCATCCGCTTAGATTGGGAGCCGATACCAACATAACATAATATATTATGTAGTTGGGAAAACGCTAGGCCGATGCTGACATAGCTAACTAATATTATAAATGCGAGTGAGTTTGTTACGCTTTCACGCTAAAACGGCTAAACATTTGGATGAAATTTGGCACATGGGTAGACCATTATCTGGAGAAGAACATTTATGATACCTTTTATCCCAAAATTCCCACGGGATTGAGACATGCGGGTGAAACCGCGGGGCGCAGCTAGTCTATCATAAGATTTATTAGTGTTATTTTTTTCAGTTCCGTCGCCATTTCTAAAGCATACCGGGCTTTAGAAATGGCGACGGAACTGAAAAAAATATTGAGCGGTTTTATTAGGATTGCTCTTGACCTCGCTCACGTCTAATAAAACGTAATGTCTGAGGTAATATCACAATATACCTACTTACTTGTCTGTCACATTTACACGACGTACCTAGGTATTGGCGCTAAAGAAATTAGCAAGGAAAACAAACCTCAGCAGCAAACACGGCGACAGCAGTTGCAGATCCAGCGACCATCACCAAATACGTCATAATAAGATCGCTGTTCCTGAGTTTTCGGTCTTTGGACTGCAAGTCTAGCGGACAGATCTTTGTGCTGGGCAGGTCTGCGCGCTTCAGGAAGTCCAGTATGCCAGCTTGGAATATCTGTGTTAGTCTGTAAGGTGAAAGTGACTAAGTACCTAATCTGCATTCGTAATTTATTTGCCGAACATGTAAACAAAGACGAGTTTTCCACTTAGGCAAACATCAACTTTATGCTAGTGTAAATAAAGTTCATTTTAGACCGACTAGTACTGTTGAAAAAGTTATAAAAAAACATGAAGTTGTAGCGCAAACTGAACCTTATGTGTAGGTATTACAGTTGTTTTTCCTAAAACTCGTGTTTGTTTACATGTTCTGCAAATAAATTGCGAAAGTAAGAAGGACTAACCTTACGTTTAGGATAATAAGCTATTATTTCTAGACAAAAAAATATAGGCCTGGACTGACTACCTCGTTGGTCTAGTGGTCGCAAGCGCTACTGCTGAGCATGAGGTCCTGGGTTTGATTCCCAGGTCGGGTAAAGTGTTATTGGGTCCGGAGTGTGGATTTGGCAATAGGCTCGCCCCCTATTACAAAAGACTTAACATAACTGGCGAAAAGTGGGTGTACCATAGATATGAGAAAGAGGTGTACTATAGGTACACCTCTACCTAACCCTTCGTTCGGGGAATACTTGCGTGATGTTATATACCTATGTATGTAAACAAAAGCTGAGAGGTGTCGAGGGACACCCGGATGGAATGAACCTCACAAAGGCATGCCACTAATTAGTACCTGTGGTCGCTCACAGATGGCGTTATAATAAAAAATAAAAAGTGTCGTTACAACTTTTGGTACCAAAATTTTCCGTCTTCGGTCCCAATTTCTAGCCCCCTTTCGCAACGCGCGAAAGGGAACTTCGTTCCAAAAATATACATAACATATATAATCAGCCTATACGGTTCCCACTGCTGGGACACATCTGTGAGAGGGAGTGGGCCGTAATCCCCCACGCGGGCCCAGTGCGGGTTGGTGGATAATCGCTTACAAGCGCAACATACCGCTCGCGCTAGTGTTTTAGTTTTGTCGTGTTTACCTACTAATTACCCACTCATAGGAGTCATAGGTAATCAGTGTGTATTTATTGACAATACCTACTAAATCACTATCGGAATGTAGCACTCTTATGCTGTAAGCGTTCAGGAAGAAGAGCGGGGCGCGTCTTCGTGGATGGCACTATCTGTAGGTAGGTACCTACCTGTCTTAAGACAGTAAGCTTGTAGGTATTAAAAGTCGGTAACATAATAATTATCACGCATGCTTTCCCCGAAAGAGCCGGTAGAGGTATGGTCCACCTGTCCCGGTTCCTAACAGAGGGCGAGCCTATTTCCATAAACTACACAAATCTAGGCTGCTATTAAAAAAATCCTGATGTGAAAATGCAATTACACTAACACACACCTGACTCAGGAATAAAACTTAGGACCAGCTCAGCAGTCGCGCTTGTGACTAATGAACTACAGAAGCAGGTAAAAGTGGGTATTTTGTCTTTTCACTATAAGGTCGCGTCCTATTTTTAAAAGGGGTGATAGACGTGCGAGCAAGTACGCGTACTTATAGCTCGGCAAACTAAGTCGTCCGTGTGACGCGCACTTTAAAACCGCCGAGTAGGTAAGTTCATCGGCGATCCAACAGGTTTGAAAGCTCGTAGCCCGCCTTGGTTCGTAGTTTCGTACGTCTGTCATCGCGGCGAGTCGTGACTTCACGAGCCGTTTTCGACATTTGTGTAATTTATGGTTAGTTTGGTTCAGAAAATTGGATAACATCGCGATACAGAGTGAGCACAGAGCAAGCTTCACATTCACCGACGGCGAGCCGAATAAGTTGGCGAACTTAAAAACCGCGGACTTTAAGTTCACATGTCTATCACCCACATCGAAGCGATCGTCGCGTTCACGCCGCCGAACGCGTATTAGCGTGACGATTACTTTTAAATAGGACACGGCTTAAGCCTACAAACAATTAGTATAAAATCCACTAACACAGGATCGAATAAACCCTTCAACTTGCTGCCAACTGGATACGCGAACGCCCTCTGTTTCTTCATAAACGCATTAGGAGCAACTACATAGGTGCATTTATCAGATTCTTCCACGTCTTTCTTTGATGTATAATCGTTGTACATAAGGTGGTCTACCACGGTCTGTTCCTTGACCAAGACTGCGCCATTCTTGACAGCATCCAAGAAATCTTTGTCGTTACTTACTGATAGGAACTTTGCCCTACTATTGCTGATCATTGCGCTCAGGTAATATAGTTCTTCGCCTTCCTGTGTATGAAATAGGTAAACGATTGTGAATATCATTACTATAAAATGCACGGAGTAGACTCAATATGTACCTATCTACTGCACTTTATGTAGAGTGAGTACACCTACCTAACTAACCGCCTGGCCACGGAACGGGCGGCGCGAACGGCGGCGCTACCGGCGGCGGCGGTGCGTGGCTAGTACATTTCTATAAATATTGTCGCAAGACGCTTCGCCGTTCGCACCGCGCGAATTTTCGTTGTAGCGAATGTCCCGTGGCCAGGCGGTAACGGAGAAAATTGTAGTTTACGATAAAAGCAACACTTGTCCCGCATTAGGCAATATCAGGGATTTTGTGCCAATGTCCTGAACAACCAGGCTTTAGACTTCGATTCGAAGGTCATCTTCAGTACCGTCTTTACCATATGGGCACAGGGGGTCTGTGCCCAGGGCCCCGCACCACACGGGGGCCCCGAAGCGCGGAATATTCCTTTACTTGATGATTACCAATTGTACTGGAGAGATCCCATTTTCACAAAAAAATCATTACGAACGATATTTAAGAACGACTAATTTAATTGTCAATTATGTCCATAGAACGTGATATACTGAACTGAGGATATATTATAATAGAAGATTTTGCAGACCAGAAATCCCGAAAGAAACCATTGCAGCATTTTATTTAATAACCTACCTATCTAAATATCTTACCCATAGTAAATATAAAATCATAACAGAAAAATGTTTTTTGTCATTAATATATTTTTTTTCTTTCCAATGGCAAACAAGAATTTGGGGCCCCCATATTCTTGTTAGCCCAGGGGCATGCCCTAAAACGGCCTTGGTCATCTTTAAATAGGCATCACAGGTTTTTCAAGTGGTCATAATATTTTGACGTAAATACAGAAATTATGATGAAGTAAGTCTTGTAAAAAGATAAACCAACAGCTAACTTACAGATTTAACAACATGTTCCACCGAGCTACCAGCCGATGCGACCCACCGGTAGTTCTTCTGATACAAGTCTCTAGGATACTCGATGGCCAGGGTAAACTTGGACAGGGTGAGGAAGGCAGTCAGGTTGGCGGTGTAGAAGGCTGATAGCAAGATCATGAACAGCCACCAGGTCACGAAGAGTACACGGGTTGTGTCTAGAAAATGGTATATAATGTCCCATTAAAATAGATGGACAAACTTTTAGAAATCATTCAGACCATCAAAATAAGGAATGGTAAAAAATAAAATAAGAAAAACGCATTAGGTATTTACTAGAAAAATAAATCAGTTACTTATCGAAAATACACTAAAAATGTTGGTAACCCAATGCCATTTATTTGTGCATTTATTATTTTAGGTCAAAATAGAATCACTTTTTTTTGCTTGGATATCTTTGGTTTGACGTACAACGCTGTGTTATGTCCATCTATTTTAATGGAACCATATATAATGTTCTCCGTAAAAGTAATTTTATCAACTACCTACCTACGTATTGGTAAGGTAACTTTCGTTCCGGACCCATCACACCCCTGGAAGATACCCCTGGGGGTGCCACGGGAACTTGAATTCGGACCCGTGGCACCCCCTGGTCCACGGTGTACCAGTGGTATCACGGGTCCTATTTACTAGAATCGAACTCATGGGCCACGACTCAAACCAAACCACTCATTCTCAGCCACTGTGCCTATAGACTTATAGAGTCCTATTACATTTTTTTTACGGAAATTCATGATTTTCGACGCTGTAATATTCCGCTGCAGCAGTAAGATATTGGATATATATATACAGGGTGGACAAAAATACAGGTCATAAAAAAAAAATTGACTCCTCATGTCCAGGGGTATTCGAAAATACCTACCACATGTATGTTCAGCGATTTTTTGTAGTTTTCGAGTTATAATATCTGGGCGTCGGGCCCTCATTTAACACCCCCCCCCCCCCCCCCCCCCACGGAAATGAATTCCTGGCTATGGCCCTGGGTGTGACTTACATTGCATTTTTCTATCATTGATCATTGTTTAGGTACGTGAGAGAGGCGTTTCTTGGTGTTTTAATTTAACAAAGTTGAATTTCGTAGGCTCTAACACAGTGTATATCGACGGGTTCCGGGCTATTTGTATTAACCGACATTTTTGAAACTTTACACCAGAGCAGTTTAAAGTTTCGATTTTTAGAAAAAAAATAATAACTTTAGCAAATCGCATTATTTTTTTAAAAAGAAGGATATTATTGTTTTTATAACATATTCCCCATAATCAGATTTTTTTTTTTTCTAATATTCCTATTTTTAACGAAGATAAATGTCGCTTAATACAAAATGACCCATATTTTACTTTTTTTCGTTCCAGGCTAAATGACTTAACCCCCTATGATTATTGTTTCTTATTCCAGGCTAAATGACTAAACCGCCTTGGTTTATTATTTCTTGTTCCAAGCTAAATGACTTAACCGCCAAGGTTTATTATTTCTTGTTCCAAGCTAAATGACTTAACCGCCTAGGCATGCAAATAATGGCTGTAAGCTAAGTGCTTTAATCAAAGAGTTGGTCATATTTCAAACCTAAGCTAATTGATTTAAATACCATATCTTAAACTTATTAATCTAAGGCTAATTAGTTTATGCGACAGATTTTTTTTTAAATAAATTGTTTGTAATCATACTTGAATAATGAAGTTTGAACATTGATAAATTAAAAGGTACATACATAGGGTGTACCTACCTATCTTGTTAATAATTATGAAATGAGAAATAAAACACACATTATAAATTGTTTAAAGATAAGTTTTTAATTTAAAATGACAATCACCTATGAACAGCAGTAACTTCTTAGCTTACCAGGTAACAACTAAAGTTTTTATCACAATTGTATAGGAATCAGAAGTTAAACAGTCTTTTTATTGTGTCCTTCACCACACAATCCTCACTTCATGAAATTGAATTTTGAAAACGCCAAAAAATAGTCAAGAAATAGTCATAAATAGTCACCAAAGTTAAAAAAATAGTCGCATTAAGATTCCGAAGTTATAGCTATAAGTTGGTGAGGATTGTGGGGTGAACGTCTCCACACAATCCTCACCTCAGTGCAAGCAAACGGCTGGGAGTATCGACTTGGTTTCAATTCCAAAAAATAGTCAATAAATAGTCATAACGCTATGCCAAATCCCGAAAATAGTCATTAAGAGGTTCCAGAGATATAAAGGTGTCTTGGTGAGGATTACGTGCTGAGCCTTTCTCGCCACAATCCTCACCTGATTACCGCGGAATGCTTACGTTTTTTCATTTGAAATTGGTGTCAAAAAATAGTCAAGAAATAGTCGTCTCCAACCACCATAATTTCGACCTGGTTTATTATGTAGAAGTATGTTAAATTTCCATCTAAACTTCTACATACATTATGTTTTGGTACAGTCGCGAATACTTAAATTGCAAATTTATTTTAATATTGTTGTATATTAATATACGGTAATAAAATATTGTAGTTAATTACGTATTTATTATTTCTGTTAGAGTTTAATAAATACCAATCTACCTGTAGGTACATTATATTCCTCCAATTGTAAATATGTTTCTTGCTATTTCATTTAGACATTTCCTTCCGGTTGGCTTTATGAGTTAACTGATTTCACAAATGAAACTGAATGCAATCAGCATTTCTAAAACGCGTTCAAGAGACGTCAGTGTCAAAATTGTTATATTTCAACGCGTTTAGATATGCTGAACGCGTTCAATTTCACTGGTGAAATCCGCACTAAGTCTTTATTTCAGATTAATTTTATTGTAGTATGAGAAATTAAGACTGCTACCTACTTACCTATTATTAAAATACCTACAGATATTTATTATAATTTTATATTCTCTACTTTGTTTAAGTAGGATGGTATAATATTTACTTTATACTGTACTGTGTACTATACGTGCTCGGTAAGCACCATTATACTTTTTTTTTAAATGAGGCAGAATGTACGTCATCATTATTTTTGTACAAATGTGCGGATCGAAAAAAATTATGAAAATTCATGGTTAACGTGCTGAGTAGGCAGAAAAGGTATATGAAAATCCATTGTTAACGTGCTTTTTTTTAATTTTGGGCAATTCAGTAACTAAGTATAGTATAATGCCAAAAGACAAACAAGTTTTTAAAGTTCGCAAAATGATACTGGCCATCTTAATTATTGTTTTACGAGTTTACGATCGAATAGTTTTGTTAAGAAAATAAAACATGTTACACAGTTTAACAGGTATTAGGTACTTAGTAACAGAAATCATGAATTCTGTAAATTCAGATATATAAAGATAATTATATACCCGGCTTCGCAATAATTCTATACTACACTTAAACCTTCCTTATGAATCACTCCGTCCATTGGTGAAAACTGCAGGAAAATCCGTTCGGTAGTTTTTGAGTTTATCGCGTTCAGACAGACGCGGCGGAGGGATTTTGTTTTATAATATGTTATGATTATGTTATTAATTATTATATATAAAACATAGTTAAAATACCTACCTAAAATAGCTACATAACTAACAATAATACAAACAAAAAATTTGTTGACCACTACAAATACGAACATAATAATTTTGTGCTCGGCTGTACTCGACTCGAAAATGTATGTAGAAGTTTACATGGAAATTTAACATACTTCTACATAATAAACCAGGTCGAAATTATGGTGGTTGGAGACGACTATTTCTTGACTATTTTTTGACACCAATTTCAAATGAAAAAACGTAAGCATTCCGCGGTAATCAGGTGAGGATTGTGGCGAGAAAGGCTCACCACGTTATCCTCACCAAGACACCTTTATATCTCTGGAACCTCTTAATGACTATTTTCGTGATTTGGCATAGCGTTACGACTATTTATTGACTATTTTTTGGAATTGAAACCAAGTCGATACTCCCAGCCGTTTGCTTGCACTGAGGTGAGGATTGTGTGGAGACGTTCACCCCACAATCCTCACCAACTTATAGCTATAACTTCGGAATCTTAATGCGACTATTTTTTTAACTTTGGTGACTATTTATGACTATTTCTTGACAATTTTTTGGCGTTTTCAAAATTCAATTTCATGAAGTTTTCAAAAGTGAGGATTGTGTGGTGAAGGACACTTTTTATTACGTAGCCTACAGTCTTATTACCTGAAATAATTGTTCTCATTCTTCTTCGTTCTTAAACTTTAACATTTAAGTATATAAAAATCTCTTCAATTACAAAAAAGGTTTATCTATAAAATAATTTCTTTTAAAAATAATCACATAAAAAATTAAAATATTTACGAGCGTTTCTTTGGTTTTCATTTCTTTACTTATTTTCTTCTATATTTTTTTCCAACTTTCTCAGTAATCAAAATCAAAAACACCTCTCGTTAAAAAAAATACTAAACTATTCTTAGTCCGTTTAAGATAAACTGTTTGAAGTACTAGAACTATACTTTTGTTATAACTGAAACGACACTGCAAATCAAATATTGAATAAAAAAATAGGTTTAACCATAATCTTTAAATGTTTACTGTTGAAATCCTAAATAGTTCATGCGACCGACATATCATTATCTACTGCAAGCTAAATGGTTGAAGTGACAACATCTAACATTTCATGTACAGAGCTAAATGTATGGATCGACACTGGGTATGAATTTAACAAAGAGGCTAAATGTATTAAACGACATTCTTGTATATTTATAAGGTAAAGCTAATTGTATTAAACGACAATGGATAAGAATTTAACAAAGAGGCTAATTGTATGAAGCCACATTTCTATATATTTATAAAGCCAGGCTAAATGCTTTAACGTACGTTGCCTGTAAATTGTTGCTCCAGGAAAAAAAGTTTAAACGACTGCCTGGTATTTTGTAGTTAGCTTAAGTACACAGTTCCTAAATTTGTCAATATTTTGTGTCGCTTCATACATTGCAGTCCAAAATGGGCCCAAAAATGCGGTTGTATTAAGCGACAAAAAGGTGCTCCGATCGTCACCAAACCCAGCTCAAATGACGCAGAAAAATTCGCTGATTCCAAATATGTATAAAAGTCTATATCGCTCAGAGTGTCGCTTAATACAATTAGCCCGGAACCCGTCGATATTATTTTATTAGTAGGTAGTGGAACTACCTTATTGAACTTTTTTGGTTGAGTTCGGGTGACATGCATCGGCACGACCATTGCCGATGCATGTCACCCGAACTCAACCAAAAGCAATGATCGGCGGCTTGGCCAACTAGTCCGCCATTTTGCAGCCGACTAATTAGCTAGTCGGTTAGTCGGCCAAAGTCATAGTCGACCCATCTTTAATTCAGATTATGAGCCATCGTATAGTACATACGCAATTAGAATGCAGGGCTCTTAAAACGCATCCAGTGCGCCAATAGAAACTTTATTCATAAGTCAGTAAAGTCCTAAATGGGGAGTAGAGTCTTCCCAAAGGTCGTCATTAATCAACAGCACACAATAGCAGTAATCAGAATGACCTGACAAATATTTTGACAATGATCATTAACACCATTTTTATTTGTGATTACTTTTCGTGTCGCACATGGAAAGTTGAAAGGGTGTGACAAAAAGTGACTGATTACGTAAACCATTAGTAGCGATACGATCTAGGGTAGAAATTGACCGCAGTTATGAAACTAGTTTGTAATGCTAGTGTCATCATTTTGATGGCGGCCAAACATAATATTTTAGGTTCTGCGTCGTGATTCCGATCAATATTTTTTAATAACTATAAGTACCTAATAATGTCAACTGTCGTTTTCTGTAAATACCGTTTTGTTAAAACTATTTCACCTTTGTCACAAGTAGTCACAACCATAGAAATATCTTCTTTCATATATCTCACAACTCACAAGCCTACCTACCTACCAAAAGTGCAAAAGACGAGTAGGTACCTCCTACCTACCTTTATAGTGTTAGGTTAAGTTAGGTTAGGTACCTATATCATTCAAGCAATTAGGATCATCATACACATGGATGATCCGAACTGAGCAGGCACCACTCGGCCCCTTTTGTGGTGTATAGAGTAATAATAAGAAGTAAGCATTTCTCAATAGGTAGTAGGTACCTACCTACAGCTTCTATCAAGGGCGGATCCAAAGGGGGAGGGGGGGGGCACGTGCCCCCACAAACGGCTTTAGTAAAATAAAATCGAATCGTCTGAATGGGCTGGCCTGAATGCATATCTATAAAGAAATTGCTACAATGATGAACGCTGAAGAAGTAGGCTACTATGTCCTCATTGAAATAGTGAAATTTAGATATGGGAGACACTTCTTATTTGCCTGGCCCATGTGCCCCTCCCAGAACTAAATCCTGGATCCGCCCTTGGCTTCTATAACTACTTATAAGGTTTGGTACTTACTGGCCTCCGGTGCTAAATTAGTGCCTTGCTTCAGGAAAGCGCTGTAGACGAACCAAAAGCTTGGTTTTATTGGCAGAACACCTTCGTCGTCCGTGATCAGTTTAGTTCGTACACGCGTAAAGAATGTGATGCAGGGTCCAAATGTTAGAACCGCAGCCAGGACCAGGTACCTGGGTAAATATTGTGGTGTAAGAAATCGGAGACAAGAAAAAACTTGGAGATACCTTTCATAGTTATTACCTACATAAAGATGTTTAGCGGGGGTATCGCTAATGGGTAGCTATATAGTAATCATTTGTTTGTTGTTGGTAGCACGAAGTTGGTATAATGGTAACTAGGTACCTACTCTATACAGGGTGGCAGGGACATCGACGCATGGATTCTGTTTCCATTGGTTTATGGATTTGGAAAAATCTGCTGTTTCCTACAAAAGTACAATGCCTTCGCGGTCAAAATGTAGGCAAGGTAAGGCAACAGCAATATTAAATTTTTTTTTAACCTATAGTTTCAATTTAGGAGGGTCCAGAATAATGTACTTACTGAATCCATGGTAACAGGTTGCGCGTCGATTTCCCTGCCCCAGTTAAACAATCTTGATACAAATTCAGGAAAATATTACTTACCTATCAGAATGGTAATATTGTTCTCTAGTAGGTATACCTACTCAACAATTTGTTTTAGAAAGATGTTCTATTAAGAAGGTATAAATAAGATTCTACACTCTTAAACAATCAAACACGTGGGCTTACCACACAAGGTCGTTGAAAGGGGCGAGTAGACCGGACCCAGCAGCAGATTCCTTGGGTCTCTTCAGCATCATCACCCACACACCTTCGTCCAGGTATATGGAGAATGACACCTTCTGCCGGTAAGCTATCAACGTCGGTAGAAACGCGGCAGCCATGTCCACTTTCTGTTTTCAAAATGTTCAAATGGTAGGTGTTTCGCCATTTTATGGACTCCAGGAAAATATTTTTTTGTAAAATCAATGTAGTTTCGAAAATCACACGGCCGTTGCAAGTTGGGTTGTTTAAAACGCATCTATAGATACCTATAGTTTAAGCACTAGAACATTCTAAGTATTGTATTATCGCTGGCCTACATAAAGAGGGGGGACGCATCCGGTCCAGCCAAAATGGCTGGAAAATGCACGACCGAACTTCGCGCTTTCGGCATTTTTAAGATGATCACTATTGTTTGTGCAGGGGATAGTAGTGCGAAAAGAAGTGCTTAGGTACTTGTAATATTGAAGTAGTCTTCTAAATTGGAGGAGACTAACACGAATAGAAAAATTCTTCACAATAACTTACGCTGGTATTAAGCAGTCCTATTATGGAGTCATCGCCCTTCTTAGCCCCGAACTCATAGTTTCTCTTTGGCTCAACCACTTCATAAGTGAAATTAAATTTTTCCCGCAGTATATCCATGATAGTGAAAGCCACGCCTTTACCGACCACCGTGTCATTGTGAAATTCTGTCCAACTTAGGGGCGTGTTCTGAAAACAAAGTGAATGAAGACCCATCCTATTTAAGTGCAGACTCGCAGCGAATCTTTTCAATTCAACATATGTGGATAAACCAACACAATCACAAAGGACTTGGTAGGAGGAGGCACTCCATTCAGCATAACCACAAATGCATATCCGCAGGTGCGCAGGAGGCGCAGGTGTCCTTAAATGGGCATGGGTGCCTGCACAGCTCCCTTGGTGGAACCGGCATTTAAGTCTGTAACTTAGGCCTTCCACCAGATAGCAGAACAGAAATGAAACGGGTTATGAATGGGCAACAACTGCGTAGCTAGGGAGGTACGCAGCGATTGCTGAGCTGCTAGGGTAGGTGCTCCAGCAAATGAACACACCCCAGTGAATGAACAAAACGGAGTATTTTCCAAAAAATAAGAAATTGAGATATTTTTACCCAACGCAATATTTTTTTTCCTAATTGTAACTCTTTTTTCTATTATAGTGGAAACATGCATTTCATATGTCCCTGTTTATTTTAAAATGGCGAACGTTTAAAGTTGGCAGTGTTGGTGTAGCCTTGTTCGGGCAAGAATTTAGGACTCGGGTAAGACGCAACATTTTTGATATCACATTGTAGCCGCAATTGAAGTATGTACTATAAGTTATTTATTAATTCGAATAAAGGATAGTTATACTATATGTCTCAAATCGATTTCAATCCCTTTTTAGTCAGTTTTAAGTAAATTATTAGTTGTCCTAGCATTGGAACTAAAAATCGTTTGAAATCTGGTGAATGAACGACCGTTCATTCACTGGACAAACGTCAATTTCATATTTTATTCAAAAATGTAATTTATTATTATGCCTCAAGATTCATGTTTTAGGAGTAGTTTTAAAAATAGATATCTGATCTTTAGGCCAGTATTGGGACAGGCATGTTCATTTATTGGTTTATAAAATCTAGTGAATGAACTAACATTTTCATCATGTTCAAATATTAGCTTTCGTCATGAAGATGGGACCAATAAATGAACACAAGATTTTGAGCTAGATTTCAGCCTTTTAAGACCTAGATTTATTATAATATTAAATTTTCTTTGGTCCGTGGCCCTTTACGGAGCATCGGTGTGAGCGCGTTCCTTAAGGCGGCGGCCAGCCCGCCGGTTGAACGCGTCCCAAAGGGTCATGGCTATCCGGCTGGTCCAGGGATACCGCACGGTCTCCGGTGAGGCGGCGAGCCACCTTGTCGGATTGCCGCCATGGGATCTGGAGGCAAAAGTCGTCGCGCACATATGGGAGTGGCGCAAGGAGATGAAACGCCGGGGCGCAACTCCGCTGACGCGAGAAATCACGGCACAGCGAACAGAGCTCCGGCGGGATCACATGGCGACATGGAGAGTGCGATTGTCACAACCTATTGCTGGGCACGTCACAATTGCGGCGATAAGTCCCCTCTTTGAGAAGTGACTAGAGAGGCGCCATGGCGTCCTCACCTCCCGCTTGACGTAACGTAGATCCTCACTGGACACGGTTTCTTCGGAAGGTTCCTGTTCCGGATAAGGAGGGAGGAACCGCCCGGGTGTCACCATTGTGTGGATCACCCGTTTGTCATGGTGGAGCATACGGTCGTGTTTTGCCCGGCTTGGGCGGAGCACCGCCTTGTCCTCGTGGAGGCGGTCGGCGGCAATGTCGTCTGGAGTCCGGCCCTGGTCCAGGCCATGGTACGGAGCGAAAGGACATGGGAAACCTTCACCTGCGAAGCAGCAATGCTCGCAAATAAGGAGGCGGAGCGCATGAAGGAGAGTCAAATTTCGCGCCCTCACGTCCCTAGTCGCCGTAGGAGACGCCCTGAGCCAGGCCACCTTAGGCACAATCTTGCGGACAGTGAGCAATGGGCAGCTCGCCGTCCGATAAGGACCAGGCCCGAGTCGACGGCGCGTTATGTTCCACGCGCGCCTCAAAGAGATGTCAATACAACTGACGGGGTCCGCTAGGGCCGATGAATGCCAGGGCCGCGAGAAGGTCCGAAATGGATACCATAGCCCCTGGCAACACACAGGCAACTGAAGGAACACGGGTGGGTTTTAGTCAGTAAGAGTCTGACACGCCCTCCCGCTTTGCCCAGAGCGGGGGAAGTTATTTGATAATTTCCCACCCAAAAAAAGGCCTATAAAGTTTTATAGGGATTAGGTAAGAGTTTGAAGGCTTTTATTTAAAAAATAAATATATTTGTTAATGTTTGTAACAGATTTTGAGGAAGAGGATTTTCGTTTGTATATTTAGTTGATTGTTGGACTGCATTTTTTATAATAATAAGGATTATTATGTATTATTAATGGGACAAAAATTGTGTTCATTTACTGGTTTTATTTTAGTTCATTTACTAGAAAATTTCGTTCATTCACTGGGGTTTTAGGGTATTTTTCAATTTATTGCTAAATATCTAAGAAATTGTACAGTTTATGTCGTAAACCAAACTTTAAAAATATTTTTGAATATAATCTTATTACCAAAATATAGGTTTGCATCGTACCTATCCCTTAAGGGCCTACGTCTCGTTTAGTACCGTAAAATGGTCACTTTAAAAAGCTATCTTCTCCTTAACGGCTTAGTTAAATGATTTGAAAAAAATATATGTTTGCTATAGATTCATCTACAACCTATCTGAAACCGGGTTTTTTCGTATGACTAATACTTTTGCCTTAAAAAAATATTTACCATAACGCTATTTTTGGCTAATATTCGTAACTACTTCTAAACGGCTTTGACGATTGGAAAAAAAATTACACTGAAAAATTGTTGATTAAAGGTACTACAAATTTGAAACTGCATTTGTAAATCAATCAATATTTGTTAAACAAAATGTCCCCATTTAGAGATAGAGGTTCAGAGGGGCTCTGCGCGGGACGCGGGCGGCAGTCGCCCGTGAGCATTGAGACGGGATGGCTGTGTCGCTCGCTGGTCCGCTCCGGCTATCGACCGAGTATGCGCATACGTATGTGTTAGTGCGAATATTTATGAACTTATTGTATTAGTGTGCGTTTATAGACGAGCTTGCTGCAGAGAGTCCAAATCGATTGTGCGCGTAGGCGCTTTATTGTTGAGTTGTTCTTTGATGTACAATTATTAATACTTTTTTACATTGACAATTACATACAAATTAACAATTTACAATATAAACTAAAAAAATGTAAATGTAAAATATAACATAACATCACGACTGTATTCCCCGAAGGGTTAGGCAGAGGTGTACCTATAGGTGTATAAGGTGTTAAAAAATTTACTATAGAAACTTTAAGAGGTGTTTTAGACCATCGAACTGAATAACTTTTACTTTGGGACATACATTGATATCGCGAAAAAAAAATCTGTTGTTCCATAGTAAAGTTTAATACCTACTGTTCTAAACTGTATGGGACAGTTGTTTTTTTTTTTCGCGATTTCAAAGTTAAAGTAAAAGTTATTCAGTTTGATGGTCTAAAGCACCTCTTAAAGTTTCTAAAGTTAATTTTTTTTAAATCACTAAAAGGAGATGTTTCAAAATGGGCCAGGTCTATGTACAGTATCTCAATAAAAAGAGAAAAATCCGTAGAATTCAGGAAAAATACAGATAATTCAATGAAATGTTCACTGTTGTGGTAGTAAATTGATATTTATTATCAATTTTTATCGACTTTCAACATGGCGTCTCACGGATTTAGTTACTCTATGCTTAAAAACATTCACAGTAAACCATAGATCATAGAAACAGAACTGTCAGCTGTCACAACAGTGTGAAATAAACATGTCAAACGTGACAAACGTCAATCAAAATGACAGCTTACCGCCATGACGGGTTTTTGTTGTGTTGCAATTTCAAGTGTAATTTCTTGTGTTTACCAGCAAACCAAGCCATTTTAAAGTAATTGGACAATTAAGAACTGTTTTAAATGAATTTCCCTATTTTTTTGTATAGTGTACAAGGACCTGGCCCAGGCTCCATACATTTTGAAACATCTCCTTTGTTTAGTCCTGTCAAACGAGCATTTCCCATTCTGAAATAGACTGAGGTGACACAACTTAACTATATTTTAGTTTGACAGCAATAAGATTGCACTGAGTTATTAGTTTAGTGAAAATGGCAATTTTGCTATTCTGTATTTGACGTTTTTCACCTAAAAATTTAGATTATCCAACTAAATCAGTCTATTTTTAAACGCGATTAAAAAGGAGTGGAATAAAATTAGTTGGCATGAACACACACTTCACACACTTCAGCTGCAAAAACTGTATCTTTTTTTTTATTTTGCTTATATCTCGAAAACGGTGCGTCCTAGCGCAAAAATAATGGAAATTTCGACCCCCTCTGCCACCCGTAAACCCATATGCCCCTACTCATAGGTAATATTTAATCATATTTTCTATACAAAAAGTTTAAAATTCCATACAAAACACGTCAAGGCTGCCGCCCCCGCGCGCCTCTGTCTCAAAAAAAATTCACGGGGTAGAGCAAACAAGTACCACGTCGTCGGTCGCGACGTGACTGTCAAATTCAATTTTAGATGTGTCAAAATTATTTTTTAATTTAGAGATATTTTTCCGCAGAATAGCTTTTAGATTCTCATAGCCAAAAGTAAGGAATTTTAGTCGTAGTTTAGTTAGTTTAGTTCGGTGTACAAGAGAATCGGCACCAAATATTTTCTTAAGTTACGTAGGTAAGAAGGTTAAGAAATAAATCTTGATTGGTGCCGATTCTCTTGTGCACCGAACTAAACTATCACTAAAATTACTTGCTTTTGGCTATGAGAATCTGAGATTCTGCAAAAAAATATCTCTAAATTAAAAAATAACTTTGACACATCTAAAATCGAATTTGCGTCGCGAACTCGCGACTCCACGTGGTACTTGTTTGCTCTACTCTGTGAATTTTTTTAGGTCCAGAGGCGCGCAGGGGGGCAGCGTCGACGTGTTCTGTATGGAATTTTTAACTTTTTGTATGGAAAATACGAAAATTTGTTACCTTTGTGTTGGGGTAAAGGGGTTTAAGGGTTTCCTAGAGGGGATCGAAATTTTCATTATTTTTGCGATAGGACGCACCGTTTTCGAGTTATAAGCAAAATAAAAAAAAAGATACAGTACTGTTTTTGCACCTGAAGTGTTGGTGTGAAGTTTAGTTCATGACAACTAATTTTTATATTCCATTCCTTTTCAATCGCGTAAAAAAAAATTAGTCTTTAGTTTGAATAATCAAAATTTTTTGGTGAAAATCGTCAAATTCAGAATAACAAAATTCCCTGTTTCACTAAACTACTAAGTTAATAACTCATTGCAATCTTAGTGCTGTCAAACTTCGGTGGCAGTGACCTCTCGCGTCCGGCCCTGGTCCAGGCCATGGTGCGGAGCGAGAGGGCATGGCAAGCCGTCACCTCCTTCTGCGAAGCAGTAATGCTCGCGAAAGAGGAGGTGGAGTGCGCGAGGGTGTGGCAAAGGCCGCGCGGCCGCGCCCTACCAGCCCTAGCCGCCACCGCCGTAGGAGACGTCCCGGGCGTCGGGAATTGACTGCGACTGGACTGGAAAGGGCTAGGCATCAACATCAATGGCGAGTATATCACTAACCTTCGGTTTGCCGACGATATAGTTATCATGGCTGAGACCATGGAGGACCTCAGTATAATGCTCGATGACCGCAGTAGAGCCTCCAAAAGAGTGGGTCTTAAAATGAACATGGACAAGACAAAGGTCATGTCAAATGCCCATGTAACACCCGCCCTCATAAAGATCGGTGACGCTACGCTCGAAGTTGTAGACGAGTATGTTTACCTAGGACAAACTGTCCAGCTAGGTAGGTCCAACTTCGAGAAAGAGGTCAATCGTCGAATCCGACTCGGCTGGGAGCGTTCGGGAAACTATGCAATATCTTCTCGTCCCACATACCACAGTGTGTCAAGACGAAAGTCTTTGACCAGTG
Organism: Conistra vaccinii; assembly: GCA_948150665.1. Classification (NCBI taxonomy): domain Eukaryota; kingdom Metazoa; phylum Arthropoda; class Insecta; order Lepidoptera; family Noctuidae; genus Conistra; species Conistra vaccinii. The sequence goes on from OX411324.1 coordinate 6,893,379, forward strand.
CGTGTTGCCAATGATGACTTATGGCACTGAAACGTGGTCGCTCACAATGGGTCTTATCAGAAGGCTAAAAGTCACCCAAAGAGCAATGGAGAGGGCTATGCTTGGAGTTTCCCTACGTGATCGAATCAGAAATGAAGAGATCCGCAGGAGAACCAAGGTAACCGACATAGCCCGAACAATTGCCAAACTTAAGTGGCAATGGGCAGGACATATTGCTCGCAGAACAGATGGCCGATGGGGCCGAAAGGTTCTGGAGTGGCGACCACGTACCGGAAGACGTAGCGTTGGAAGGCCTCCCACAAGATGGACCGATGACCTAGTAAAGGCCGCAGGAATTCGCTGGATGCGGGAAGCACAGAATCGGTCGAAGTGGCGGTGCTTGAGGGAGGCCTATGTCCAGCAGTGGGCGTCTTTCGGCTGATATGATGATGATAATGATGATATGCTGAGTTATAGGGGTTTATGGATTTCATAAAGGGGGACGAAATTCACATTATTTTTGCGATAGGACGCACCATTTTGCGATAAGAAAAACCTTCTCCCATCACACATAAAGGCAATGCTTGTACAGTCCCTAATATTTCCCATAATTGACTATGATGATGTGTGTTACTATGACCTGAATGCAGATCTTCTCAATAACTAGACCGCCTTCTTAATAACTGCATTCTGCATGTTTCGTTTTCTCCTCTTCTGATCGTTATTTCTCCTCTACCGATCGTTATGTCTCCTGACAAAAATTATTCTGTTTATTATGTATAATATGTATTTATTAATTATAATTTATTCTTGTATTTTTTTAGTTATTTTCGTGTTATCAATTGATTGATTGTGTATTACGTAATTAGGGTACGGGGCACGTGCCCCGGGCGACACCGTTAGGGGGCGCCAAATTCGAGCATGACAGACAAGTGCACCACCCAGCGCACCGCAACTTTGCAACAAATGAGACGCGCAACAATTATAATCTTTCTCTGAGGGTGGTGCACTGAGGAAATTACTGATTAGCGTAGGTTTAGGTCGTCAAACGGTCTGAGCGGGTTGTGAGTACTTGTGAGCGGGCGCAGTTGTATTCTACCAGGAACTCGATGAGCGTTTCTGTGGTCTATTTTTTAAGTTTTGCGGTGCCGGGCGTCTTGCTTCAACGCCGACGACGCCTGTGACACGACTTACTTTAACTTTTACCACAGTTTTGGCGCCCCTTTTGTATTGGCGCATTTTCGATCGATTTTTGATTAATATGTTTATTATGCCTAAATTTTCGAGCTCGCTTCGCTCGCTCTTGCAACCTAGTAAAGTAACTCCTAAAGCAAAAATCCAACTTATCTCAGGCAGAGTGAATAAGGCTAATCAAAATAAATGTCTGACACGTACTAGTATATTTAAAAAAAAAACGGTTTTTTTTTAAGAAAAAAAAAACGATTCGGGGTCAGGCGATAGGTTTTGCCCCGCCTCGAAAGATCCGTTCCGTTCTAGATCCGGGGCTGCCCCTACCAAATATCACTCAACGCGCTTAAAGAAGTTTTTCCTAAAAAAAAAAACTATGATACCTACAAAAAATTTCTACAGTCAAAGGCCGATTCTCTTGTACACCGAACTAAACTAACTACAATCACTAAAATTCCTTACTTTTGGCTATGAGAATCTTAAAGCCATTCTGACAAAAAAAATCACTAAATGAAAAAAAATTTTTGACACATCTAAAATCGAATTTGACAATCGGGTGACGACTCCACGTAGTACTTGTTTGCTCTACCCCGTGAATTTTTTTAGAGCCGGAGGCGCGCAGGGGTTGGCAGCCTCGACGTGTTTTATATGGAATTTTTCACTTTTTGTATGGAAAATATGAAAAATTATTACCAACATGTTGGGATTAGGGGTTTAAGGGTTTCCTAAAGAGGGTCGAAAATTTCATTATTTTTGCGATAGGACACACCATTTTCGAGATATAAGCAAAAGAAAAAAAAATACAATACTGTTTTTGGACTGAGGTCGAAGTGTTGGGGTTTTAGTTCATGCCAACTTACTTTATTCCACACGTTTTTAATCGCGTTTAAAAATAGTCAGATTTATTGGATACACCAAATTTTTAGGTGAAAAACGTCAAACTCAGAATAGCAAAATTGCCATTTTCACTAAACTAATAACTCAGTGCAATCTATTTTTAGTCTAGTTTAGAGGCATTTGTGACAAGAGAATCGGCACCAAAATATAACTAGCAGACCCGGTAGGCAGACGTTGTCATGCGACAACAGCGCCTCCCAACAGCGCGTCCAACTATAGCTAAGAACCATCCAAGTGACACAAAAAGAATTGAAAAAAAAACATCTAAATCAGTCAAGCCATTTAGCATAAGAAGAATTACAAACACACGCACACCGATATTTTATTTATTGCCAGGAATGTTCTTAAAAAACAAACAAAGTATTTAAAATAATATGCGGGTCAAAATATGGTAGTCGGCGTACAATTTCAGATTTGCCTACGATTCCTTCTCTTAGGACTAGGAATCTTAGGCAAAAAATGCGACATACGTGCGCATGTCTGCGCCTTTGTCTAGTCTTTGATCGTCGTTTTAGTGTAGTGCGCCACCGTTGCACGTTTTACGTATTGGAGAGTAGGGCGTTTAGCTCCGCCCACATGCACAAGGTCAGTGAGCCTACTATACACCTTAAAGGCAACATACTGTAATAATTTTTTGAAGTTCGATGATCGCTTAAATGTTCATTCACTGGAGCACTTACCCTAGGTATAGGGTGTTGATGCCTAGTACTCGTATTCGCAATGAATACTTATTTATAAAATTGTTTCACATGAACTTACATTATACGTCGTTACTTTGAGATTCTTCCCATTGACCTCCTTCATCAAACTCATAAAAGTGGTGTCCTTCGCCTCCAAGGAGTCGGGTCCTAAAGAAATTGGTATAATTTAGAGTGAGACAACCAAACCTGTGCCGTAGGTGAATTTAAAGGAAATGTGATAAAAATGAAAAAATTATAAAACTTTTGATTTTTCAATCAAATAAGAAAATTGCCGTAAAAAGTCACCTTTATAAGTATCATTGTAAGGGACTTCGCAGAACGTGGCGTTACATATCGACGATATGATTAGTTCTATGCCGGCCATGGCATAATGAGGCTGACGGTTTCCGCCGTAGGACACATTTGGTGGTCGGTGGTCGAAAGGCGACTGCGAGTGGTCACTGCGGACGAATGCGAGGATGCGCCACTGACATGGCCTTTCGCCACCACTGTCCCCCCACGCTAATGCACGTTGGATTAACATTGACATTCAGTGTAATAAATAATCAATAGACCACTTTAATAATAATTTGTTGATGATTTTGCAATGGCATGGAACTTTTGCATAGGATAGCAGATTAGCAGCTAAAATTTTCTGAGGTTCATGGATACTTTACGAGTATAATTATATGGCTACGGGCTAAGGGAACCGAGGACTAATTAGTCCAGTGTGAAATTCTACTCCTCCCCATTAGCAATTTAAATTTTAACGCAGAGGTAGTATAGTCCTACAGAGGTCACGGCATGTGCCTCAATTGAGACCTGATGACGGAAATGTATCCTTCCGTTTGTCAGCAAAGTAGGAAGTATAATAGGTACTTAGAAGGCGTAGACTGGCCGGTAAAATGATATCATGAAAGTATCTTTCATTTTTTTTCACTTGACCAAGTAGAGTTTGCCATTTTGTGTCTTAGCTCTTCTCGGGTAATTGCTTAAGTAAGGGTGCAGTGTGGGTTCATTATAATTTACCTAACCCGTGAGTCGTGAGTTCGTGACGCGATTGGTAGCACAAAATTTTGCAGTCATGTGATTTATATTAGGTACTATTCTGTCAGTCGCCATTTTGAACTCTATCTACTTATAATTTTGAATTGAAAAATAATAAATTCAAAATTGTCGCATTCTTTATCAGTTTCAACTTTCAACCCATTTAGATAACAAGCTATGAGAAAGCTCTACTTACATAACAAAGAAATAAAATAAGTATACGAAGCACATCCATACTATTCCTTAGGGCAATAATGTAGAGGTAAATAATCATAGCTCGTTAATGGGTGACGGCACGACGAGTTACTCGGTAAATTGTCATACTGTATGATCTATAGTGTGCGTCATTATGCTATATACCCAACAGACTCTGGAACGAATAATTTTTTGAAGCGAAAACTTCTTTAGCGGCGTTGTGCACTTTTTTTTGGGATGAAATGTTAAACTCGCGTCAGGACGTGACCGTAAGATCCGTTGCCTAGCAACCGACAAACAAAGTAAATATCAAAATAAATAGTCTTTGACATTACGTAAAGATTGCGAGGTAAGAAATTTTACCCATATTGATGGGTAAAAAAAAAGCAGTCAAAACATACTTCATGAAAAGTGATTAAATAAATTGTTTATTTTTGTTAGACTCAATCAATCTTCCTAGCCTTTTTCCCAACTATCTTGGGGTCGGCTTCCAGTCTTACCGGTTGCAGCTGAATACCAGTATTTTACATGGAGCGACTGCCTATCTGACCTCCACAACCCAGTAACTGGGTAATACGATACCCCTTGGTAAGACTGGTGTCAGACTTTCGGGCTTCTGACGACTCGTAACGACTGTCAAAGATCCACAAACGTTAGACTATATTTTGAAAATAAATAAATACTACTACTACTTCCTAATGAATATTTTATTTAACCAGATAAATAATACTTAGTACTTTTATACCTACTGAGTACTGACTAACCATTCCAAAATATTGAAAAATACACAACATTAATGTTCAAGTTTTCACTTCTGCCGGCATTCCCGGAGTGCAACCCGTTGTTTTTTATTTCCAGTTGGTCCCCCATGCAGATTCACAATTCTCTGAAGAGTGTGTGTGAGTGAGTGAAGAGTAGTTACCAATAATAGGTAGGTACGTCACGGGATTTACAAGCTGTAACTAATTTGCTTACAAAAAACTCTATTACAAATTACAACAGTCCGGCCTCGAACATAGAATACGTAATTTTAGTACAGAATGCGTTCTTGACACAGTTGACACCTGTCAGTTTTTAACCGACGAAAAAAAAAGGAGGAGGTTCTCAATTCGACACGTATATTTTTTTTTTTTTTTTTATGTATGACCACGCATAACTTTTTACTGAGTGGTCCGATTTGAACGATTCTTTTTTTATTGGGAAGGGTATACCTCGAAGTTAGTCCCATAAAAAAAATAAAAATTGAAACCCACCCCTAAGTGTAAAAAAAATTGGGTTGATTGATGTTTCACGTACTGAATTTTCAACTGTGAACCGATTCTGTTGTAATTTCGCACACATATGTAGTTCTGATGACACAACTACACAATAAAGACCTGGAGTTGATCTGATGATGGACTCAGAAGACAGTCGCGAGAGCTCCTCACCAATTTACAGCAGCTACATCGTGTTTGGGCTTATTTCTTTCCCCCTCATGAGAACTTTACACCTAGCTGGGGTATGACTGTCATCGACGGTCAGAGGTTAAGACAAACATAAAATGTAATGGTAACTTAAAAGCGAAAAATAAAAAACTTTTTTGCAAAAAATAACAAATTTTGAGGCGGTGCCTATAACACACATTAAACGAAGATCTATCAAGCTAACATTTTACGCATTATGTCATTATAATATGTTTGTTTGGCGCCGCCTCAAAATTTGTTATTTCAAATAACAAATTTTGTCACTAAATAGTTATTTTTTATTTTTCGCTTTTCAGTTTTTTTCGTCGGTTTAATTTTTTGCAAAAAAGTTTTTTTATACTAACGAATATGTGTTTTGCGAATTTGATCCTTAATAGTACTAGAAAATTAGTGACCGACCGAAGGTCCGGTTTCGGTTTCGGAAAAAAAAACTAGTTTGGCATCCGTTTCGGTTTCGGCAGAAAATCTGCCGAACCTTCGGCCGCACCAAAACTCTGCCTTCGTGAATTATCGCGCGTCGTTCGGCTGACTTCGGGTGAGTTCGTGGATCGTGTATCACCCTCGTATCACCCGCCCTCATCAGCTTTTTGTTACTCACAAATTGTTGTTCAAAGTAGTAAAATTATTTTGATATATTTTTTGAATTTTTAGGGGTTTTCCCAGAAACAAAAAAAAACAAGGTCTTCAATTTTTTTTATTATTTAGCACGTGTTAACTGTCGTTTATGTATAAAAAAGCCAAATTTCAGTACCTAAACAATAGATTTTTAACATGTCTAATAAAGCTTCGGTTTCGGTTTCAAGATTCGTTTTCGATTTCGGTTTCGGTAGAAAGTCCTGTTTCAGTCGGATACTAATTACTAATAACGTAATCACATATTACCATAATTATGTCTCACTCCACGTACTTACGCGCGATAACTACCTACCGGCCGCCGGTTCCCGCGAGACCCATTTCTCAGTGGGCTGCCGACAGCCGCGAGCGCGTACGTACTTATATATAAATATTTCGGTCGACTGACGTGTTATTAGTTTAAAATTCTTAAGATATGGATGGTTCTGGTGTATTATGTGCAGTTGATGGATGTAGATCCAGCAAATGAAGAGAGACCATATTTGGCTTTAATATTTAATTTGTGTGTGGACCAAGGAGTCTTCCCGGATTTAATGAAATATAGTAAGGTTATACCACTTTTTAAATCTGGGGACAGTAAAGACACCAACAATTATAGACCAGTATCCGTGTTGCCGGTATTCAGCAAGGTGTTCGAAAAGGTAATGCTCAACCAAATGCTTAATCATTTTAACACCAACCAAATCTTACACGATCAGCAATATGGTTTCACCAAAGGACGTTGTACGACTGACGCCGGGGTCAGCTTATTAAAACACATATTTACAGCGTGGGAGGAGGCCCAAGATGCCATAGGAATCTTTTGTGACCTCTCCAAGGCATTTGACTGCGTAAATCATGAAACCTTACTCTTGAAACTTGAGCATTACGGACTAGGTAAACTTGCGCTCAGTTTAGTAAAATCTTATTTAAATGATAGACAACAGCAAGTTCAAATTAATGGTGTCAATTCACTCGGTCTAAAAGTAAAAATGGGTGTTCCACAAGGCTCGATTTTGGGGCCTTTCCTCTTTTTAGTTTATATAAATGATCTACCCCATTTATTAAAAAACCAACCACAAATGGTGTTATTTGCTGACGATACTTCCCTAATTTTTAAGATAAATAGACGTGCATCAAATTTTGACGACGTAAATAACGCCCTACTGCAGGTCCAAAATTGGTTCACTGCTAATAATTTAGTGTTAAATGGAAAAAAAACTAAATGCATAAGATTTGCTTTACCGAATGTTAAAAGTACTGATTGTGATATAGTATTGAATAAGGAGAAACTAGAATTCGTTGATAAAACTGTTTTCCTGGGGATTACGCTCGACTCCAGGCTGCAATGGGGTCCTCATTTAACCTCTCTTGCAGGACGGCTAAGTTCAGCAGCATATGCTGTAAGAAAGATCCGTCAATTTACTGATGTAGATACCGCGAGGCTAGTCTATTTCAGTTACTTTCATAGTATCATGTCTTACGGTATTTTACTATGGGGACGAGCTGCAGACATCGATTCTATTTTTATTCTGCAGAAAAGAGCCATCAGAGCAATATATGGTCTCCGTAGGCGCGATTCTCTTAGGGAGCTGTTTAAAAATATTAACATCATGACAGTAGCTTGTCAATATATCTATGAAAACATCATGTACGTTAGGAAAAATCTTAATCTTTTCAGTAAAAGAGGTGAAAGGCACAATTATAGTACTAGAAATAGGGACAAATTAGTTCAACCTGGTTTCAGACTGGCTAAAGTAGACTCATCCTTCATGGGGTACTGTTTAAAATGTTACAATAAAATACCTCCCCACATACTCGAACTAAATGAAACCAAATTTAAATCTTGTATAAAACGCACACTATGCTGCCAAGCATATTATAAATTGGGGGATTACATCGCTGACAAAAATGCTTGGCTCAACGCTGGTCCAGCTCCACAAGGGCGCATAAACTAGTTGATTAGCATCGAAAATATTGTTGGAGCCGCTGAAGATTGCAAAAACTATCTTTGCATTGTATAAATTCAATCTCTTAGTATTGTATAATTGCATTGCACATGTGTGAGCACTGTGACCATTTTACAAAACTACCATTATTGGGTATGTCTTTCATTGACTTGAATGAGCCCTGATGGCTGAGAGTATGTCATACTCACTTAAGTGTCTCGCTGGTGGTGGCGTGTGTGTTGGATCATTAAGTTCCCTTCAAAATGGTTGAGCTAAATGGTGCTGATCCATGCGTCATGTTCGTGAACGGGCGCCGTCAGTAGGGACTGGTCATCTCTTAGCTGCCATGGCTTATTTTAATTTTTAATTTTTGAATTGTTTTTTATTACGGACGCTTTTAACTTGCACGTCTTTCTACATTGTTCTCACATGTTTAATTTCAACATGAATGATGTAACCAATATTTTGTAACAATATTTTAATTTAAAAGAGTGTCCGTGGAGTTTCTTGCCCGTTCTTCTCCATAGGAACCTACTACGCTTTGGAATGGGCAACTAGCTTCATCTTTCTGACTGACCGACCCCTTGACAATTCAAAAGTGCCTGTAATTGGTTTATTTGAAATAAATGCTTTGAGTTTGAGTTTGAGTTTGAGATAAAAACTTATCTTTTTTCAGTTTACCTGCTGATACAGTAATGTAAGGATCTAATTTGTTTTATTATCGTTTTTTAAATAGTTAGGTACTTATTGTTTAAAGTTGCATGTTTTGTGTTTTATATTTTATTGGTAGATACGTAATTACTTCTACGACGTAATTTGTACTTCTATTATTGCGTCTGAGATAAGAATAGAAAGGTCAATGACCTCCATTTGTCAACTGTCATTTGAAAATTACTTTTAGCAAAAATAAAAATATAATCTTGTTAATGTTACTTTCATACGGTTATTGTACGAGTACTTATATTTAAAAGCGTGCAAGGGTTAGAAAAGCGTGTATAATGTCACAGTAGGGCTGTTTACACGTCACGTCGTCGTTTGTATGTCACAAGAGCGCAGGTTTATTCATAGTGTAGAAGCATAGTAGTTACCTATTAAAACTTTTTGTTCGATTCCAAATACTCTCTACGTTAAAGTTCAACAAACGTGAATTTCGACAAGGGAAAAAAATAATTAATCATTAAGTATATAAAAACAAAACACCTGTAAGATTTTTTTTATTTCCTTTATTTCAGACGTATTTTTAACTAACATGCTAAAACATTATAGTTAGCATTTTATTTTATTTCATAAAGTGTGACAAATACCTACTGACATCTTTATCGAAAGAAGCAGCCCTAGCAATTCACAATACCTACGCGGCGACGCGCGGCGGCGCGCAGCTACAAAGCAAAACTCACGCAGCGTCTAGCGAGTTGAAGGTGTAGGCTATTATAGCAGTAGGTATTGAAAATTTTGTATGGAGTGCGACATATGGTAATATGTGACGTAATGCCGTATTAGGCCACACTTCATAAAAGTCCATCTACTAGAAAAAAATATTTTAGATTCTTCTGCAGCCAACAGTTGGGTAAAAAAAGAAGATAAGATGCATGCGAAATAATTAAGACCGCTTTAGCCTGATAAATAATTAACAGCAGCAGTAGGTATAATACCTAGTTTATATAAAAATAAACAGTTCTTACTCAAAATAGGTACCTACCTACCTATTAATAAAAGTTCTGTAGTGGTAGTGTGGACGTGCACTAAGCGGTGACCCATCGATAGAGCCGCTGCCATTATAAATATTGCTTACCTATTATAAATGTTAGTGTAAGTTAAAAATGTTTGCCTTCTCTTTGCTGCATTTCTTACTGGATTTCAAAACGAAAACATAATATTTGCTATTTTGACCAAGAGAATCCCTAAGTAGGTATTTAGTTGAAACAGAATTTATAATAAGGTGAACCGATACAATAATGAGTGTAAGTATGCTTTAGTTATATTAAGGAAAACAATGTTCTAGTAATACCTAAAGCTACCAGTTGATAAGAGATCAAATTAACAGGATCATCTTATGGTGGTGGGTTATCCCTTCTCCCCAGAAAAAAAATTAATACAATGCCATGCAGGGTTTCGTATCTCAATGAATCGAACTTTCAATAGCTGTAAAACACGGGAAACGCATTTTTCCTTCGGTCTTTTCCCCATGGGTGAAACAGGAAGTGTGGAATTGGATTTTGAATTTCCGCGGTGGTATTTAGTTGCGATAACAAAAAATCATTTTCAACCAAAGGTATCTTGTGCATTAGTTCATTGAAATATTTCAGAAAAACTAAAGTACAAGATTAAAATTTTGAAGTTAATTTTAGAAAGATTTATACCCATATTCTAAGTCAAAACCTCATGATTTCCTCGACTCGACTCAACCTCACTTAGGTAGTTTGATATTCATAGTTGCAATTTTACCCCTCCTCATAAACAGATTCCTCACTCGAGGTGAGTTTGAGTTGAGGAACCATCTGTCAAATATAAGGTACATCGCGATCTACCTTGAGGAAGTTTTTAACCAAAAAAAGGCCTATTTTATCCGATTTTCGTAATGTCATTTGAATAGTTTCTTGAATATTTCTACGATAATCCATACAATTACGTATTACGACGCTAATTACGAGATGCCGAAAAACAAATTGAGTTTTATGATGAAAATGAAAATTAGTTTTAGAAGCGGAAGGCTTCTAAAACCAGTCAAGTGGACGACGATGGCTTTACTCTAGTTGACTTACTATATTTCCCGGTTTTACCTACAGACATTGAGAGAGAAGGAGCCATCTAATCAGTGCCGAAGCAAGGGCTTTGCTGTAGCTGACGTGAATGAAGCTGTACTATAAATTTTAAGTCCTTTATCCTCGACGTTCCCGCGTTGCAAAAGGCTGGCGTCCATACACCCGAATTTCACCAGGCGGGAGTTGCATGTACCTAGATGTTACAGGGAAGCATTACCAAACCCAAGTGTGGTGTGATAATAATTATGTGTTTGTGGTATAATATAAACCCAAGTCTAATTAGTCTGTGATGTATTTATATAAAGGGTATTTTGTCACCCAAATTATTATACATATTGCTATTATAATAGGATTAAATGTAAGATGAGGGTGAGGGATTGGCTGACTTCTTTAAACTATCAGGACACGGAGAATCTGCTGGCTGGCATTAATGCCTGATCTACATTGCGTGAGCTATGTAGCTCATTCAACTTCATTTTACCAACTTGTTGCTTGCTGTCATTACATCTCGCCCACCACTATCTTTCTTTGCGTCATGCCTACCGCAGCTAAACATATTTTCTTTATTTACATACACAATCATGTACGCAACCAATCAACTCACACACATACACACGCTCATACTACACTCTCCCTTACACTACACTCACCCTTACACTACATGAACTTCTCCACTCACACATATTCCAGCAGAGAAAAATGGGTAATATTTATAATAGTTAAGTATTCACTCTTTACTGTGTTTATTTCTCTTATTAAAATTAAGTTAGTTAAGTTATTTTTGGTTTGAATTACCTATTTGTTATTTCTATTTTTCGTTTTAATTTGTTTTTAAGCTTACCAATAAATAAGTTTGGCTTCACAATGTGCCTGGCCGGCAGGAGGGAACGCTGACACCCGAGATACAGGACTCGTCCTAGTTCGGGTGTCTGCAGTTTCACAAAACTGTGCATGCTGTACTAGTCTAATACTTTAAGGATCCTAGTTACATATAGTAAAACATTGTTAACGTTTCTCTCCTTATGTATTAGGCTTATGAAATAAATTTATTATTATTATTATTATTGTATTAGAACACGTCCAGAAACATGATGCAGAATTTCAAAAACATTCAAACAATAAAGATTTCAAACATATACCATTGTTTTTCAATATCAAACTTATAACTAACAAAAATACGGCTTATATAAATATATAAAAATCAATGCCACTTTTCGTTGTAATTTTATAACTCGAGAACGGCTGGGCCGATTTGGCTGATTTTGGTCTTGAAATGTTTGTCGTAGTCCAGGGAAGGTTTATAGGTAGGTATGTAGGGTAGGTAGGGTAGGTAGCCGTAGATAAGTACTTAGTGCTACCCGTGCGAAGCCGGGACGGGCAGCTAGTACATTATAACTTTGCATTATAAGAATCACTAGTTTACACGATTAGTCGACGTCATGTGTGACGCGCTGTTTAGTAGCGGAATCGCCGGATCAAATCAATCAATAAAATTTTGACCTTGAGTTCAAGGTCTATGACCCCAAGGTCAAGGTCAATGCCCTTAAGGTATCCCATGGTGTTTCTCCACCCTACTACTCCCACATCCCACCGTATCCCGAAGGCTTGATTAGGCGATGGTTTTTGGTGAAATCTTTTTTTTCTTTTTTTCATAGTGCCCCGTTTCGTATCCACTGACCGCCCATGCAACTTTTTTAACTGCTGGACTCGCCATAGTCGTTGCCACCGAGTTTAATTTATATTTCACGATCAACTCTTGAAGACAAATCTTTTCAGAGTCACTAAAAAACTGTCTTCCAGTTCCAGAAATTTCGAGCAAGTAAAACTAACACACAATACGACGACCAACACAGCACAAATATTTTAGGAAACGCTAATGAAGAAGTGTTTTTACGTTCCATTCTCAAGTGGCTTGAGACCTGCACCTTATTTTTTGTCCAGGACACAGTTTTTGGGTCAAGTGGTTAAATATTACAGTTTGTTTATTTTTATCAGTATACTTTCATTTGACAAATCTGACACTTCAATTTGAAAACCGCGCTCACGGACTGTTTAAAAATAAGTTTAGCCAATATAATAAACAGAACATTCCTCCAAATGATGACGTTTTCGTGACGTATCACCTCGACTCACACTCATTCAAGAAACCTCATGATTTCCTTAGTCTTATGACTATGAATACCGATTTTGAGGATCTTTCGAGGCACGCCTTGAGGTCTCCTCGACTGAGTTGTGAGTCGAGGAGATTTCGAGGCTACGACTTAGAATATGGGTATTAGCCACCAAAATACTTGCAGAGTTGCAGCTCGTTGCGTTTGAGCATAATTATACCAGGGGGCCAAGTCTACTAATTTACAAACGTCACAATGGTCTCTCGATGGTGAGTTTTTGACAGATTTGCCATATAGTGCTCTGTGCATACAAAATCATACAAAATCTGGAGACGAACGCAGCGTCTGGATTAAAAAATACGAGTTGTCACTTTGTCTTGTCACAGTTGTCACTTTGTCTTGTCACAGTTGTCACTGTCATGTCATATATTGTCAAAGCGTGATCAAAACATAACCTATTCATACTTTTATTTCTAAAATAATTATTGTAAATGGTTTAAAAACGTGAAAATATGAGGGACGTATACTTGTCGAACTGCGAAAAGAACTTTGTTAATAAAATAGTGTCTGAGGGACATGTAAGGCGGTTCCAATTTGATTATTAACACTATTATTATTTACAGTTTACAAGTTTTTAAAACTTATGCTTTGATTACAGCGTTTAGATGGCAGAAATTATAATGAAAGCAGGATATTGAACATATCTTTTGGATCCGAATATGGCAGTTGTATTGTGTCATTAGGAGAAACTAAGTATGCAAAATACTAAAGTAAACTAGTTTTTATATACCTACCTGCAAACCTACCCCTTATCTTTGTTGTAAACTTTGCGAATGACTTGGATTTCCATCTAATAGGATAAAATATTTAAGTAAAATATGCATCTGCATGGATTTATCTGCTACAAACATCCTCGACAATTTTTCTTGAGACTAGAGAAGAGAGATGTTTGTATAAACATAACTTGTTTCCCCGAAGGGTTGGGCAGAGGTGTACCTACCTATAGTTCACCCACATTTAATCAGTTATATTTAAGTCCGATGTAATATAGGGCAAGCCTATTGCCATCAACCAGGCACAAATCCAGACTCTAGTTGCTATGGAGAAATTGCAAATAGAAAAACCCAATAACACTTTGATCCATATTCTTATTTAAAATTCAAGTTTTTGTATACTTATTTTCCAGAATCCTTGCACAAGTATCATGTGAGGTGGTACAGCCTAAACAAATCAGACCAAACGAGGGTTTACTCTACATCAATGTGGAGATGAATCCTATGGCAGCCCCACACATTGAAGCCAACAGGCAGACGGACCTTGCGGTGCATTTGAACAGAATGCTTGAAAAAGCTTACAAGGACTCCAAGTGCATCGACCTTGAGTCCTTGTGCATTGTTGTTGAAGAAAAGGTAAGGTTTTATACCTACTGATATGGATTGCAAAAGATTTGCAAAACAATTTGCTTTGTTTATGTTGGACTTGTTTGTGTTATTAACATTGATTGTATTTCTATTCACAAATACGTTTATCAATAACACATGCTACTTTAGAGAAAGGAATAAAGTAAAGTTAAGATTTGCATAAAGTTAGACCATGTGAATTCAATGTAGACGAGGAGTCTGGCTGGCTGGACCCTGTTGATTATTTAAATGTAATCCCAGTCACCATTTAAATTAGTCACTGGTGGGCAAGGGCGTTCTTTGCTCTGCTGAGAACTAAACAATTAAAGCAATTTTATTTATGCCTTGTTTAGTTATCTGTTTACATTAGCTAATTAAACAAAATTCTCTTACTTAAAATAAAAAAAACTTGTTCAACATTTTCCAGGTCTGGTCTCTCAGGGTAGACATTAAAATTCTGAACCATGATGGCAACCTCATAGAATGCGCTAGCATAGCAACTGTAACTGCTTTGGCACACTTCAAGAGGCCTGATGTGACTCGTAGCGGAGACAGTGTCATTATTCATGACATTACTGAGAAGGATCCTATACCTACTGTGCTGTTTCATTATCCTGTGTGTAGTACAATAGCTATATTTAATGATGAGTAAGTATATTTTTGAGCATTATTATGTGTAAGAAATGAAACATTAAATCCTACCTCACAACATTAAAATTTGAAAGTTCCAATACTCTAAAAGTAAGAGCAATAACCCAGTCTCATTTTAAACCAACTATGGTGAAGTCAGGGGGCCTACTCCCTAAGCGAAATCCGTAGTTTCGCCCGTCGCAATCGTTACGGGCGCGTAAGTGACACGGAAAACGAAGCGCCCGCCCAAAAGGGATAGTCGCTCGTGTACCTGATTCGTCTCGCTCTATTATACGTATGAATGCGACGTAGGTACTCACTCGATCAATCAAGTCGTGTTTGTACGTCATTAAAGCTCGTGCAAACAGGCGCGACGGGATTCTAATAAAATAATTTCTTATGCTGGGGCGAAATTGTCGCGTTGTCGCGAACTTTACTTCGTGCGCTCTCTGTTGCTCAGCGAGCCGTCGAGCAGTGTGCGAGAGAGCGCGCGAAGTTTACTTTGCGATAACGCAACAACGTAGCCCCAGCATAAGAAAAATTCACGGTAGAACGTCGCGCCAGTCTGCACGAGCCTTAATACAGACATGCAACCGCGTATCATAAATACCCTAGTTTTAAGAAATATAAACAACATGGGATAATCCTTTTCTTGTGTTATGTATGAATTGTATGATATGAGTATAACCATGACCCTACCTACTGATCAAAATAAAATGGTTTATAAATTGTTTTTTTCAAACTTTTCAGCATACTACTAGCAGATCCCAACTTCCTAGAAGAATCAGTATGCACAAGCAGCATAGAAGATGGTACAACACCATGTGGAGGACTCCTAATAGTTGGTTTCAACCAGTATAAGGAGATATGTGTAATGAACTTAAGTGGAGCAGCCTTATCCAGCGCTGGTTTAGTTCGCAAAGCCTTGCATGGAGCCAGTGACAAATGTAAAGAGATTGTTGAACTTGTGAAAAAGGCTATCATCAGTGATGATACTCTCAGGTATGTTGAGGTTATCCTTTTTGTGAATTGTTATTGAACCTTGAGCAGAGTTGAACGTCATCGTCATCCTCCTCCCGTCATAATGTTCCCACTGTTGGGACACAGGCCCTTAGTAAGAGCGAGTGAGTCGTAATCCACCACGCGGCCCAGTGCGGATTGATTAGATGTCACATGTCTTTCAATTTTTGATTCTAGGACATGCCGGTTTCCTCACGATGTTTTCCTTCACCATTTTGAGAGCAGTGGTGATGATTTGATGAATTAATTTACACAAAGTAAAGCGCCTGTAGGATTGGAACTTACGACCTACAACTCGTAAGTCGCGGCCATTACCACTGGGCCACCACTGCTGTCATCCTTATCCCAATTTATTTGGGGTTGCACTGCATGTCTTCTCTTCCATAAATCTCTGTTACCATCTTTAAAGTGACCCCTTTTTAGCCGTATCTTCCACACATCATTTCTTCGGTTTTCCCCTAATTATAAAGCCATCTACACTCATACACACAACCTTTCTCACAACTTGTTCCTTGGGCCAAAATAGCAGGAAGCCATGGTGGCCTTTACCCTGCAGTGGTATGATGCTGTAACCAGTTGCTTTAGGGTGCTTTTCCACCAGAGATGTGCTATGCTGTGAGGATGTGAAAGCTAAGCTACGAAACTATTGTGACCGTTTCCACTAATGCTAAGCTGTGTAGCGGAGCGAGTAAGATGTGCTATGAAGATGCGCCGCCGCGAGGTAGCTGTGCGAGGAAGACGCGCAGCTGGAGCGATGCGATGCATCGACAGTAGGGACGGCACTCTGCTCTGCACGTAGCTACACCAGTCGCGGCTCCATAGTTCCGATCCATAGCACGTATCCTTCCACATAAAAAACAGCTTGTTGAACCACTATGTGGACCAATGAATTATGATTGGTGGATATCAAATGCATCCATAGCAACGTACAGTCGGCGTCAAATAACTTTGCCGCTCTGAAGTTAGGTTGCGCATGCGCGCTGGCATGCGCACTACTGTTTTTTAAGGCAGATTGACTACTGCGCAGTCATTTGTAGCCTACTTCAGAGCGGCAAAGTTATTTGACGCGAACTGTAGCATACATAATCAGCCTATTAATGTTCCCACTGCTGGGACACAGGCCTCCTCTCTGTGAGAGGGAGTGGGCCGTAATCCACCACGCGGGCCCAGTGCGGGTTGGTAGATGTCACATGTCTTCGAATTTTTGGTTCTAAGACATACCGGTTTCCTCACGATGTTTTCCTTCACAGTTTTGAGAGCAGTGGTGATGAAATTATTTACACAAAGCAAAGCGCCTGCTTGGGTTCGAACCCACGACCTACAACTCGTAAGTCGGGGCCGATACCACTGCTCCCAACGTAGCATATTACTTGGATTTTATAACAACTGATGAATTATCTAAAGATAAACCTCTGCCGATCCCTTCTAGAAATACTGGTATTGTCAAACCATCACGCATGTTAAAAACAAGCATGATGGTGGTTTGCCAGTTATGATGAGATGCTGGGGAGTTTGTTGCGTCACTTCTTCTTCCCACCTAAAGCACTAGGAAGTGGTGAAAGGTGGGCGTTTTGGGGTACTGTTTTATGTAATTTTGATGTTCGAAAAGTGCTGATTCTCAGCATAGTTTGAATAAATGACTTGTGATGTTATACATCCCGATGGAAATGACAGCATCTAGGCTTTTGCCTGATATGGATTGTAATAACATGTAAAATAGTAATAAGAAACTATTGAATGGCTCTTCAATGATATGCTGTTGCGCGGATTTAACAGTTTACTGCTCCAGCCATATTTCAAACTTTAGTCTGCCAACAAGACTTCCTCTAACAGAAATAATCTTGTCAGGTAGATTTATAGATTGATTTAGAGGATCCATGCAGATGCATGCAACATGCTGTGCAGACGTGCAGTGCTTGGGGGAGGCCCATGTCCAGCAGTGGACGTCTTTAGGCTCAAATGATGAATGATGATGCATGCATCACATAAAAAGTAGCATTTATCTATTATCAAGATTTCAGTATAACATTGAAAGTGGTGACTGAAATAGTCTGGGTTTTCAGATGAGGAATCATCATGATTGATGAGTCGTTTAATAGGTCTGAACTATTACAAACAGTACAGTTCTAACAACTAAACATTATCTTTTAGGAATAAATATAAACATAAACCACAAAATGAACTGCAAACAGAATTCTTATCATTACAACACCTAAATTTGGTGTTGGTACGTATCTCATAACATTAAAAATAAAAAATGACTGTGAAGTCAATGACATTGTTTATAAAGTTTTTAGAAATAGGCAAAATCACAATTCCACTTCAGTGTGCAATTAGTTCTACTCAAAAGTTTCAATTTTGCATATTTATTTATTTATATCATATAGCATCTCCCCAGTAAGCCCTGAAGGGCTCATTAGTTATCTTCAAGCCCCATGTAAGGTGTTAAGCCTACTACTACCAGTGACTGGTTAGGCACAAATCCAGATTCCAGACTGGTACTGAGAAATTCTTAGAAGAATAAGTTGGTTTAATTAGTTGGTAGTAAAATTTAATTGTTATTTTCAGACAAAAAAGAGTAAAGATAAACTTCTCAGATGTAATAACACAAGAGCACCTACAGTGTTTGAGTAAAAAGGATTTGAATATCAAACTCAAACATTATAATATTGATGATGAGGTAGACGAAGATAATATAATGGATGCAGATTCTGATCCTGAGCCTAGCAAATATGATGGTCAGTATAAATTTTCTCTCAAGCATGTTTGGTCTTGTTAATTTTTTAAATTATATTCATTATTCATTACTTTGTTGGTTAATTTTATCTAATTGTTCACAGTTGTGGCATCCAAACCCCAAACTGCAGAAATACAAACAAAACAAGGAGCTTCACAATGGATAGAAATTTCATCAGATTCGGAGGAAGACTGAAATAATACACATGTACTTGTTAAATAAAATGTAATAAATTTACATTTTAAAACTTCCTGTTATTATAATCTCTCTTAACAGTATTATATTAGCCATTGCATGTCCCTCGTCAATAAACAATCATAACATTTGACACTGAAAGGTTTAAGTATAATACAGAAAAATATTATCTAACTACACTAACATAACAAGAAAATAAATAGAGTAGTCCATGTGGATGCAAGTGGTGTGGAATAATAAAATAATACATTTTTAAACATTCACTCATTCAAATCATTAAAGAATTTAGCAAGTTTACAATTTGGCATGAAGTAATATACTTCAAATATCTTTGCAACTGATTCTCAATCTATATTTCTATGCTTTTATTGTAGAATGCAGATTGAAAATTTAAGAAGAAAATAAAAACAAAACTATACTATGTTAAAACTACACACTTCAGCTATAAATATTACAGTCATATATTATTCTACACTGAGTCAGAGTTCATCCCATTTTTCTGGTCTAGCTTGTTACCATTAGTCTTCACCATATAAATAAAATAAGTCATTATTTCCTTTTCATTCACAGGTAATGATTTGAAATGTTTTTGGATAGCCTGGAAAAAATCAAACATTGTTTTAATAATTGCTATACATAAACAGGATAAATAAGGTTTTCTTAGGAATTAATAAAATAAACACTGAAAATACCAAATAGGGGAAAATATTAGTAATGCAATACTTACATCAGCTAGTTGAGCTTTGTTCAATCCTGGCCTTGTTGGCACCTTATAATGTCTTTTATATCTCCTCAGTGTGTTCACTTGTAATTGGAACCAGTCTACTTCAGGTGAATCCATCTCTGCCTCATTGCTGTCATCCTCCGAGTCCTTGGGCCTCCTCTGCTTCGTCCTTGCACACTGTATCATTGTTTTATGATAATCACAAATGTAAGTATGCCTGGCCTGAAAATAACATATGGAATTCAGTTAGCCAACATAATAACTGCAATTGTGTTCAAGCCATTCAATATTGTTATTGATGAAAGTTAAAAATAAATAAAAATGTGTGTGACATACTTGAGGGTCAATGTTAAGTTTCAGCCTTCTTTGGGCGACAGTCTTTTGTATGCGCTTGCTGTACGAGGCGTTGCCTGCGGGTCGCCTGCAGCTCTCGCCGTCATCCATAAGGCAACATATTTGGTCAGAATTACCTCTAGAATCTTCTTCTCCTGTACTAAACCCGTTGTTCATTTGATACTCCCGTTGAATCATATATAACGAATAAAATGAACTCTTCTATTACACCTCGCACCAGGCGATGGAAAACAGTTCGACGTATTCACAATGACACACAATTGAGGTTATGATTTATAACAACACAGAACATTTGTGTTAAATAAATCAATTAAAATCATCACAACAAATACCCGGCCGTTTGTCTATTGCACACCGATCACTCTACGAAGATAGTAATTCTTTATTCACTGCACATATGCAACAAATTGCCCATTGCTACTTCGCAACTGTTCAATCGTTTTATTTGGCCAAGTATTCGACACTTATATTAGATTACTGCTAAAATCAGAACTATAATTAACACAAATTTATTGTGTCCACGGTGCTTATGGATAACTCAATTGCAGCCGCTGAATAAAAATGACTCGACTCGCACTCGTATCCCGCACCGACCGATGGCATCGCCATTACAAATTTATTATTACTAGTTTGTCATTTCATTCACTCACTCATTCACTCGCCTCAAGTTACGGTGCACCTATAAAATAGGGCATTATTGAAATGGTGAATAGCACCTACTTTAGCGTAACACGATTAGAACCGCGAAACGAAAACAGTTCTTTTGGCGAATGTGTGCATGAATACAATATGACAACGTATCTATGTATTGTAGTATAAACAAAAAATAAAGCTAAGGCTAGCTCAGTTATTGGCTGAAAAATGGCGGGGCATTTAATTTAAGCCAATCGGAATGTTTTGTCACTGACATCGTCTGTTCATGTATTCATTACGACGAACGCAGCAAAGTTCCCTACGTAATAAGCGCTGAAATCGTGTGCTCGTTTATAATAAACACAATACTCGGTGAGTTTCATTATTTCCTATTATAACCATTTAATTTGATATTAAACGAAAAAGTTGTGCAACGTAAATTATTTCTGTGGTTTAAATAGTCTCAGTGTTCAGCTCGAAACGATATTTATAGTTTTACATTCTAATTTTGTAAGCAAATGGCTGCCGAGTGCCGAAGTAAGGTGACAGATACTATATGTACAACCATTTATGTATACATAACAATGTCATACTATGTAAGTAATAGGTAGTTATCAATGTCCATAATGTATGATATAGTCATGAATGGAAAGATTTGTATATTATTTTAGCAAATGTCTTTGAACGTTTATGTAGTCCGGTTTTTACGAGTTTGTATACGGTATATAGTTTAGCATACGTTCAAACTTCAAGATTCAGCGTTTTTATCCAAAATAGTTAAGTACATAATTATAATAAAATTATAAGTAATCCACAAGATATTTTAGTAGGTACCTACTTACTTACTGTTTTTATTTAGTATTATGTAGCTGTACTAGATTCTAAATAGGAACATACATACGAAGGCCATTATTTGAAGTGTTGTAAATGAAAACTAGGTAGGTAATTTATTTTTAAGAATTAGCTAGTTTCCTATTTCACTGATAAAATATATTTTTTATAAGTATATGTACGGTATAGGTATATATAAATAAACTCCTGTTACATTAAGTAGTGACTTCACTTTTTTTTCAGGTAAGTAGTTTATATGTAGGTATAGGTACTCTTGTGTCGTTAATTATACCTGTGATTATACTAGGTACTTACTTATTTAAAAAAATCTTGTACGTTGTAAATCATTTAGGTACATTCTTGGGGATGTGTTTAAAATAATATAAGTATATAACTAACGTGTAGACAAAACTATAAGGCCTACCGCATTATAGTTTTGCCTACACATTCATCAATGTAAAATGCTACGGTGGCATGGAATAGAATATAGGTAGGTATGTTCGGTTTTATTTGGTATGCAATGATATTTTAATATCATTGTTGGTATGTTTTGCAACAGCTGCGGCACAGCGGCACGTAACCGGCGTAAAACTAGGCATTTTCGGAAAAGGGTGGGGGCATTATAACTTTTAAAGACTAATGACCCTTGATGGGAAAGACGCATTGATGCAGTCTAAAATGAAGTACCTACGCGTATTAGTACGTATGCCTACACAAAATCATTCTTATGATTTCTACGCATACATGATAAATATACATAGTAATCGTTGCCAAAACACTTTGAAACCACATTTGGCATAAATCTAATAAGTTTCATATAAAATTGAAATGTGTCAGATTGCCAACAAATCATCTGTTTATTTCTTACAACAGCGGATTTTCCCTCTCCTGTGCTTTGCGCCTAGAGATAGGATTCTACCCAGTAAATTCCCAGGTAAATTCAAATTTGGGTAAATACGGGGTATTTTCCCGGGTAAATTCCCGATATTTACCGAAATGGAATTTACCTGGGTATTTTCCCGTCGGGTATTTACCCGTCGCCCATCTCCATTTACGCCTTGCGCAGTTCGCGTCTTACGTTCCACAAACTGTAATTCTATCTGGTTATGCGGTATCTACCTATTTCTATTGGGAAATTCTTAGTAAGCAGACAAGAATTTGCTCACGATAAATGGTAGCATGTTCGGCTCCTTCTTGTCATGAGACTGAATTCAGTCAGCGTCGAAATGTGGGTGGGTATAGGTACCACAGACCACAGCCGTTATACACCTCTATTATTTTCCATGTGGAAAGCATGCGTCTGCTTATCTTTCTACCTTTCTTTCTATCTCTTTCTACCTATTTTTACTCAACGAATAACTCCGGAATCGATGGAAAGAACACCACCACTGAAATGCATCTTATCGGTAAGTTTAATAACTCTCTCTCCTCTTCCCAGCATTAGTCCCACCCCACATGGTGGCGAGATCAGCTTTGCTTGTCTTCTCTCTTCACTTCGCCATATTGTTCTTTATGCCGTCTGTATTGGTAAGTTAAGCTGTTGGTTCTACGCCTGATCTTTCTCCGGTCGTGTGTTGGATTGCCGTCCCATCGTACTATGAAGCGAATTGTCCACCGCCAGCTAAACTAAGTTAGTTTGCATAGTTGTGACAGTTTGAAAAACTGCACATGTATGAAAAACTGGCTAAGCTCAGCTCACCAAGCTATCGCTTATCTCAGCTCGCTTGCGAGTGTTAGAAGAGTGAGTCCATAATATCTCCGGCGTAGATGAACAGTCTCCGTTGGGATTGGCCGCTATGGGCGAAATTCGATCTGGAGGACTATATATTCTTAATATTGGTAAGTTACAGTATATTATTGGTACTAGCATGATCTTTTTATGGACATGCTTGTCGCTACGTAATAACTTAAGTGAGCACACAAAAATTAATGATATGTATTAGTTTGTAAATAAGAGTATTGAATACTGTCCCTGCCTAATATTAATATGTTGCTACACAAAAGGTTTGATTCAGCGTCAATTGATTTTAGATTTCAGAACTTGACCAAAAAAGTTTCGCGAAATTTCCCAATCGCAACATATTCATCAGTTCAAAATGTTAAAAACCATCATATTTCGCAAATTTCACAATTAACAGAACGCCACAATCGTCCAACATAGGATTTCTATCCAATTTATAAAGTATCAGTCCAGGTTTTCTTGGAATATGATAGTAAGGGCTTTTAGTCCAAAGCGCACTCTTACCGTTTGTATTTCATACTTTTAAACGAAAAACCATATCTGAAAGTATCCATAACATGCAAAGTGAAGTCCACTGCAGAACTTTGGTCTACTATGAACTGTTATGTTTAGCAGGGATTGAAAGGAACGAGAGGAAACACCTTAGTTGCTCTTAACGAATCACATTAGTGGCCTATGCTTCGATGGAAACCAAATTCTGATGCTCCTTAGACCTCCAGCAGCCATCAGCACCATAATCGAATTTTAAAATAAAGCCGAGTACCATTAAGTTACTCTGATCAGTTGATTCAAGTTTGTGGGTAAAGTCCCATGAGCAAAGTACATGCTTCTAGAAAATGTACTTTTATGCAACAATTATGCCACTTAGTTATTAGTAAATGATGCATAATATTCTCCTCCTCGATATATTTAGACGACAGCCACACCGCGGCGCACGTCGTGAAGCGGATGAGGATGAAAACTCCAGAGATGCGCTGCCCAATAATGGTAAAAGCATGGTTGGTGCGATGCAGTGATGCAGAGTAGGTGTGAAAGAAGCAGCACAGTGTTTACTGCTTGGAACGAGGTACTCAGGCGTAAAAGTAGATATTTTAGGACATTAGTTAGAACAAGCTATGGAGATAGGAGAAGTAATGGATAAGAATATTGGGCCACAAAACGGATGAATGAAAGGTAAATGCATGCAGCTCAGATGAGAATGGATAGAATAAGATATGAGTATATTATAGGATGTCTGAAAGTGGCACCGGTGACTGAAAAGTTGTGTGGAAATCGGTTGTCGTGGTACTGGCATTTGATGCGAAGGAATGAAGAAAATGTTGTGAGGAACTTCTGAGTACGAATGTAGATGGCTATAAGAGTAAGAGAAGACCAAAGAACGATGGATGGACAGTGTTAAAGATGATTTATGTCTAGAAAGATGGTGAATACTGAGATTACGACTAATAGAGAAGTATGGAAGAAGACATGTTGCGCCGATTGGTTCCCTTTATGTCGAGTCCCTTTAAGTCGCCGACCCCTAGAAGACTGAGATAAGAACAAGATAATGATGAGTTAAGAGATAGAACGAGTTTTGATATACCTAATTGTGATATTTCTGATTTATATAGTCCTATATGTAGTAAGTACATTTCGTTTCGTTAATGTGAGATGTTCGGCTACAGACAGTCGACACACATACTAAATTCTTTACAAACTGCTTCGTAACAGTTTATTCCTTTTTGTCTTTACGAGCCGTGTAGGTTGCTAGTCTGGACTTGCCTACAAAACGATATTATTTGAACTATCTACCTACCTTAAAAACTAAGCACGTCTTTGCTAAATCTCAAATAATTTTTATTGAATAGGTAATTCTTAAATTATTACAGATGTAAACAATTGAAAGAAATCAGTGTCTAAGTAAAAGCGTGCTGCTACCTTTAGTTTTAAACTTAATACACATATTTTCATAAATACACATATATTAACAGCATAAACATAGAATATACCTACCTTTCACAACATTAACATTTTAATATAAAGTGGTCGAACACTATTTCCTATTTTTTATTTATGATACGGATTAATCGATCTACAATAAATACTTTGAAAGTGTATACATTTTCTTCCTTAAATTTCTTCCAGGTGACTGGCCACAAGTTGTATGATCACAAAATACCTATCGATTCTACATAGGTAGTTATGCCAGTTTCCATAAAAAAATGGGCGATTTTTTACTCTTACTACCGCGGCCTTGAAAGCTTAGGAGCTTACAAGTATAATGTTCTCTATATTGTGTATACATTATTATAACGTGTCAACCGTAATAACCGTCGTATCCTTCAATTTATTTACTATTAGTTCCCACAAAACTATACTTTTAAGAAAATAATGTATTCTGTACAGTTTATAGGTAAATACAATTCCTATTAATTAATAAAAGAACATTATTAATTTCGTAGTTCACGACTGTTAGTTCTATGAAATACATTATTGATTTAGTAAGATGTAAAATGTTCTCATTAAAGTTACCTATGTAAATTTTACTTGAATTATAAACAAAAGAATTTCAGTATGAACATGGATAGCCGAGGCTGCGCTAATCGTCTTATTGACCGGTTGCTGGACGAGCTTGTTGCCAGTTCGTGCACACTCGTCTCTTTTCGTATATGTTCGAACGTTTCTAAAATGGCCGCTGCGCGTTGAGGGCGCTCGTGTGCACTTGTTTGGCGTCTGACTCTGCGACGTTGCCAACTTTATTGACTTAAGTACAAACGAAGACAAAACGTACGCGTGTGGAGTGGAACTTACAGCCGGTAGCTTTTTCACTAAACAACACGCGAGACCTTGTGCGTTTTCGATTTCCATGGAATAAATTTGATTAAAAAATAATGTGGCATACATAATCATATTGAGTCTTTGTGATAAAAACCGATTTGCATGAAAAGTGACAGTGTTTTAGTGAAAATATATTTCTATCAATACTTAAAGCTTAACGCTTCAGTATTTGCAATATTAGAGAAAGGACATGATTTCAACAGCTATTGGAACGCAGGAAACATTTTAACGTGACCAAAGAAGCATAAAATAACTGGTTGACCGCAAGCTACGATTGTAACATGGGGGATCGGGGCGCGACGGGGGACGCTTGGGGTGCGCGCGACGATGCCTCGTGGTGGCCGGGTGGCGCAGGTGAACTACAGCATCAACAACAATTACATGAGGAAATCGCAAGAAGCACTGCTGCCTCAACTCATCAACTGTATACATACAAAATGACCGGTGGATTTTCGAACAACGGCGGTGATACTTCAACTCCGAGTTATGATTACCGCATAATGTCAAATTCAAACGCGAGAGAAGAATCTCCACAACAACCATGGTGGTATGCATCTGGATCGGTAGAGTCGCAACAAACATCATCTCCTACGGTACGAAAAGGTTTTATTGGCAAAATGATAAATATAACAAAGCAAAAGAGTATTTTACTATCTGTAGCTACATATCTGTGGGTTAAATCTAGTCTTTTTTTGTGTTTTATCTACAAGTGCCTAACTTTTAAAATAGGCACATGTTTTTTATGGGAAGAACATAATAATATTCTGTTTTTACACTTTGGTTGGGTATGATCAAGTTTACTCCCGATTTCATAAATGAAAACATCAGTATTACTGTTTGTTGTATACAACAATGTACGTTTATTTATATGATTCACCTATTTAATTTATTGTATTTAACTATTTCGTTTGCTGGAGCAAGCAAAACCAACCAATAAAACATAATCAAAACTACATAAATCAATCTAACAAAGAGGAACTTACTCAATAAACAGATTTTATATTAGAATTTAATAATTTACCCACAGGAATAATTTTTATTGGTAAGTATCTATTACAGATTTAGGAGAAACCTTAAGTTTTAGTTTTAAGGTTAAAAGTATACATACTATAGATATAAAGGTAAAAAACGTTTTATTCTACTTATAATTCTTTACTTACCTTTCGGTCATCTAGTTACACATAATCATTGATAATTGTATCAGTCACAAACAGAAAAACAATATTTTTCCTCTTTCACTCCGTTTAATTTTGAAAATGCCAGATAATGAGTGGTCACTGCAACTCGAAAATTAAATTCATTCATTCTTTTCTTTCAAAAGCATTCGGTCTTATTTTTTTTTTGAAAAAGGAATTTCTGGGGCAGCCTGTCTTATAATATTACTAGGGATGTTCCTAAGAATACTTCAAATAAAATCGATTCTTTTCAACAAATCGGGAGAGGATTTATTTAAATTGTTCCCATAAGAAATGGAAACATAACATGTGAAATGTGCATGAACTCTGCCTACCCCTTCGGGGAACATAGGGTTCCAATAAAATTTCAAACATAAATAATATTTTATTTTGGTTTTACTGATTCGTTAAGTTACGAACGTTAAGAGGCCGACGTACTACGGCACGAAATGCAAACTCGAGACGTGAGCAAAATGCGTTTGGAATATCGCTATCTCTGTTCGACAAAAGAAGGCGGGGCCACAGATTACGGGCGCGCTTTCCAGTGTGTGTGAGCGGATAATACTAGATGTAGGTACAGCCATTCATTCATAGCGAGTCGACAGCATAAATATTTATTATGAGTAATAATTAGGTATGTTCATTATTTGCTTTATTTTTGTTGACTAATTTGGGGAATCGCTAGTGAATGTACAGACTAGTAATGCGTTTTTTGGAAATTTCTTTACCATGCCGATGTCTCAATATTTTAGGATATCTCGACTAATCTCAAGATAGAAGGCCTTGTAGAGAAAACCTATCTAGTAGATACGTCATACAAATAAGGTAGGTAGGTACCAACAGTTCGCGTCAAATAACTTTGCCGCTCTGAAGTAGACTCTATATGACTGCGCGCATGCCAGTAGGTACGCATGCGCAACCTAACTTCAGAGCGGCAAAGTTATTTGACGCGAAGTGTAGGTACCTATACTTCGTTATCGAGCATGGACTTGTGGGTAAATCGGTGGACCGACTGACGACGCTAGCTAGAGTAGTCATACGCGCGTACGTCGCGTAAATATAAATTATTGGGATAAGTATCTATTATTATTGTCATTATTTATTTTAAGTCTGTTTGTGTTTATTTATTTCCTTTAGAGTGGTCTCCACTTCTTATTTTGGTGGTCTCGCACTGGATTTTAAACTCTCCGTGTTGAGCCGAGCGTTGAGAATCCAACGCGCTGGGACACTCTCGTCCTAGCGCGTTGAAAAAACACGCGTTGAAAATCCAGTGTGTGAAAAAAAAATCCCGCGGAAAATAACAGCCCGTGCGGTGCGAACCTGGGCGAACTCGACATTATTTTGCGACGGCACAAGCAGCTCTGCATAATTTTTTACCGACATTTGTGCGTAAGTGCAAGCGACACGTGGTGGCGGTATATTTTCATCATCCGAACATACTGATGTCGCACCGCTGAGCTGCACCGACAAATAAAAATCTGCGTTCGCAGTTCATTTGCCAAACATCTAAACAAACACGAGTTTTTGGAAAAATAACTGTAATGGACTACACATAAGGTTCAGTTTGCGCTACAACTTCATATTTTTTTATGACTTTTTCAACATTACTAGTCACTCTAAAATCAACTTTATTTACACTTGCATAAAGTTCATATTTGTCTAAGTGGAAAACTCGTGTTTGTTTACATGTTTGGCAAATACATTGCGAACTCAATTTAGAGCGAGCAGTGTTCTCAATAGTGTGCTTGAGACAATAATTACGCCCGCTCGGTCACATAAGTAAAGAAAAGGAACAGTGACATGACAAAACTTCGTACAACCGCGTTATGATAGGTAGGTACTTACAATACTACAACTTGGTGGTGGCTATGGCTTCGTCGCGTACGGAGAGCAACTAGCTTATACCGTCTCGGCCAATACTCACCACGCTACGGCTCATATTACATTGGCGCAGAACGGAATGGAAGCGAGTTTTTGGCACGAAATTAGGTCAAAGCATAATGAACTTTATGTCAATTGTGTAACTTACAAACTACAAAATACTCGCTGAGGCCATAGCTGAGGCTCTTTAGACACATAAGTAGGTACCTATCGAATAATATTAGTAACTAGCTGCCCGCCCTGGCTTCGCACGGGTATGCACTCATCTACGGTTCGCCTACCTACCCTAACTACACCTACCTACATACATACATACCTACCTACCTACCTACCTACCTATCCTACCTACCTTCCTACTTACCTACCTACCTACCTACTTACCTACATACATACATACCTACCTACCTTACCTACATACCCACTTTACCAAGATACATACCTACCTACTTGCATACCTACCTACCTACCTACCTACCCTACCTTCACCAACCTATCCTAAGAACCATCTCCTTACTATAACAAACACAACAAAAAAAGAATTAGCGAAATTGGTCCAGCCGTTCACGCGTGATACCGAGACCAAAGAAATAGGGATTCATTTTTATATATATACATATATGTATAAGATAGACTAGCTGTCCGCCCCGGCTTCGCACGGGTAGCACTCTCTATGGCGCACCTACCTACCCTAACTACCTACCTACACCTACCTACATACCTACCTACTTACCTACCTACCCTATCTACTTACCTACATACATACATACCTACTTACCCTACCTACATACCCACTTTACTAACATACATACATACCTACCTACCTACCCTACCTTTACCTACCTACTAAGAACCATCTCCTTACTATAGCAAACACAACAAAAAAAGAATTAGCGAAATTGGTCCAGCCGTTCACGCGTGATGCCGTGACCAAAGAAATAGGGATTCATTTTTATATATACAGGGTGGCAGGGACATCGACGCGAAGCCGGTTACCATGGATTCAGTACATGATTCTGAACCCCGCAGCGTAGAAATTTTTCGTCGGTATGTAAAAAAAAAAACAACTGTTTCATAAAAAAGTGCAATACCTACGCGGTCAAAATGTATGGAACAGCAGATTTTTTTTTTCGTTCGACCTACCTATCCTGAGCAGTGGTGGCCCAGTGGTAACGGCCCCGACTTACGAGTTGTAGGTCGTGGGTTCGAACCCAAGCAGGCGCTTTACTTTGTGTAAATAATTTCATCACCACTGCTCTCAAAACGGTGAAAGAAAACATCGTGAGGAAACCGGCATGTCTTAGAACCAAAAATTCGAAGACATTGTGACATCTACCAACCCGCACTGGGCCCGCGTGGTGGATTACGGCCCACTCCCTCTCACAGAGAGGAGACCTGTGTCCCAGCAGTGGGAACATTAATAGGCTGATGATGATGATGATGACCTATCCTAAGAACCTTCTCCTTACTATAACAAACACAACAAAACGAATTAGCGAAATTGGTCCAGCCGTTCACGCGTGATGCCGTGATCAAGGAAATAGGGATTCTTTTTTATATAATATATATAGATCAAACAAAGACTTTTTCGTTTTTGGGTGGTAGGCTCGTTGGAAACAGACAAAAATTAAAAAAAAAAAAAAATCCCCTAGAGGATGATATGCTATTTTATCTCCGCTCTGGTACCCTACAATGACGGATTTTTTGAGCAAGAAGAGTGAAAAAGTTATTATTTCTTCCTTTTTAGTGGGTCGGTTTGTAATTTATCTAAGATACAATAGCCTAATGTCAACTGCTCATCACCTTTTACAAAATATTGCTTTTCCCGATGCAGGGACGTTCATTGTTGAGGAGTTCTCCTGATACTTCACCATTAGCTCCACTTCACCCTATGTATTGTGACGGGCATAAATTGCTTGGCAACCATATTAAAGTAATCTTCTCTAATCGCAACCCGTGAAATACGTATTATTGATAAGTTCCGGTGGCCATCTGTAGTCTTCATCATCACTTCCACTTCACTAAATGGTGCTTTCCGAGATCAAATTCAAGAGTAACTATAAAAAATACCTAAATCGCTATAGGTGCGCCTGTAATATTTCAAGAGTTCCCTCGACTTCTCCAGGATTCCATCATTCAATCCTGACTTGATGTCAATGGGACCACCTGTGAAGTATACCCTTTCTGACAAAAAAATAATTTTCTAAATCGGTCCAGCCGTCTTCGAGTATTCCGGGAACAAACATTAAAAAAAAAATCGGACGAACTGAGAACCTCCTCCTTTTTTTGAAGTCGGTTAAAAATAGGTCAAGTCAAGAGGAGTGTCAGAAATATTACATACAATACAATTTAGCAAACAAATAAGTACGCGCGTACAGGTACAGCCGTACAGCACACTGTAAAGTACCTAATCGTCTAAAGTTGACAAAAAATACTATGAACGAACTCCAACCAAGCACGTTGCGTTAGTGTGCCTTGTGCCTGTCGGAGCGATAAACACCTACAGGGAGCACACACACATTGACAATTATTGCTTGACGCGATAGCACTACTAGCTATCTGAAATTATGAGAAATTTGGATGTGTTCCGTAATACCAAAAATGATGAATGAAAACTTAATGTTTTTCCAATTTTTTTTCTATAATTTGTAACTTGATAATATAAGCTATGCTTGTGATGCAACAATATTACAAATATTGTTGTTTATAATAAAGAAAAAACAATATGAAAACAAGTCATTTACGCTGTAAAAATGTACGAAATGCAATTCGCTTAAACTTCATGTAGAGGTAGGTTTTTGAAAAAAAAAAGAATTGGAAGCCTAGATAATTATTGTCTCAATCCGAATATCTAATTTATTTGGTGGAAATATGCTCGAATTGGAAATGATTTAGGTATTACGTTTGTATGGACAATTCAATCGTCGCCGCGTTCTTAACAACCAATGGTTTTTGCTTCTTCCTGTTTAATTCCTTCATCTGTATCTAGTTCCACACACTATTGACCATCTTTCATGGATGTACACATATAACCAAAATAATAAGCAAATCGTGTATTTAATATAGGAATAACAATTACAGCACCCTACTCAAATCTAGCTGTTGTATTTATTGGATTTTCAATTTCATCGATTTTTTAAATACAGCACTAATGAAAATGGTATCAGTGTCAGTGTCACTCACTGTCAGTTTGTCAAGGTCAAGGTGTCATGTTATTGTCAAGTGAGTGTCCGTCTTCTGAGTTTATATTACAATTTTCCGTAAAACTACACAAATCAAATTCTTGTTTTCTGGATTCCATAGTAGACTATGTAGATGCAAGCGTTGTCAAGGTTTCTGAAAGTCCCTTTAATTCAGCACTGTGAATTAGTTACATTATTCTCGGTACATACATAATTAACGTAGTTTATTGTAAAAAAAAACTATTATCGACAGTAGGGAAAAGTGGTACCTACTGTGGTGGGTGCCGGGAGTTCGGGACACATCGAAGTCACTGCTGCAGATTCCTGACAACATCTACATAATTTTTTAGGAAGAATGATGGTACTTCATACAATTTAACTCACTATGTGACAATTTCTTACCACATGTGTGAGAAAGTGAGCTATACAGTTATACACTATGCAAAATTTATCTTAAATTACAAAATTTCGCTAAGACATGCTTTCTGGAAGTTGTACGAGCCAATTGTTACAGCTGTTTAGTTATAATTTTTCTAATATGACTTAGATTGTCTCATTGCTGGGCAAAGATCTTCCCTATAGTCTGGACTCCCTATGTTTTGGTTTTTCTGGCCAGTTTCTTAAGTCTGCCCCGGCAATGCAGTCCAACCTCCGCGACCCTGGTTTTTCGGTCATGGTAACTAACTTTTAACCTGTAAATACTGGTTCAAAGATTCTGGTTATTGATTTAAAGTAATTTCCAAAGATTACTCTCTAATATAAGTAACTATGCGAAATAAAAAGAAAGTGGCCACTTTGAACCCGAGGTGTTTCATGCGCAGTATCAAATCAATAGTTATGTTAGATGTTGGAGTCTCAAAATGCAGCATACCACATGTTGCACCTACTTAGGATCAACAAATCAAGTTTGACCAGAACTGTAGTTGTGTAATATGCAAAAATAAATAAATATTTTCTATTGTTGCAGCCACAAAGTCAGTCAAGTCCTGATTCTGAACAGAATAATCAGCAAGCTAATGGTATACAACAGAACCACCAGACTCTGCAGCAGGTGCAACAGGAGCAAAACCAGGCAATCCAACAGCAGCAAAATCAGCTGCAACAGCAGCTGCAGCAACAAAACTTGCAACAAGCACTGCAACAACATAATCGTACACTGCAACAGACTTTGCAGCAACAGCAGCAAAGTCAGCAAGAGACTTTGCAGCAAATGTTGCAACAACATCAACAGCAGCATCAGCAACAACAGCAGCAACAACAGCAGCAACAACAGCAGCAGCAACAACAGCAACAGCAGCAGCAGCAACAAGCTCTGCAGCAGAGTCTTCAACAGACTCTACAAGTGAGCCCAGCACAAGCTCAAGCGATTGTGCAAGCTCAAGCAGCTTTGCAACAGCAAGTTGCTCAAACTCTGCAGCAACAACAACAGACTCTGCATGAACAGTTACAAGCTGTCCAACAACAACAAATTCAAGCTGCCTTACAACGGCAATCTGCTACATTACAGGTAATACTTGAAAACAGATTTTCTTTTCATTCGTGATTTTATGAAGTATGCATTACTGTTCAGGAGATAAAATAATGCTGTAGTTGTCTTTCTGTGGTAGCTGTTGAGAATATACTTTATTCTTCATAAATATGAACCTATGAAGCCATTTACAGATCCATGCATAGCAAACATAGACAGGTAGGAAAGTATAGTAAGTAGTATAGCCACACTTTATCATGACTATACTTAATGCAGATTCTTGTTTTATTGAGAGTTAGCAATAGGCTCGCCCCCTATTACATGGAACTTTAACATAACTGACGAAATGTAAGTACTATACCTCTGCCACCATTCGCGGATTACAGGCATGTTGTTATGTACTATTGGCAACACTTTTGTATTAGTTCAATCTATGAGCGCTAGTCAGTAACGTCAGGCAAGCAGTTTGATCCAAGCCTTCTTCAATCCAGTTGATTTCTTTTCTGTAATAGTAGTTAGAATAAGTTCAAAACCATAGAATGAAAATTTAATGTCCAGGAATTGCAGCACCAAGCTCAACAGCAGGCGTTAATAGCCCAGGCTCAAGCAACCGTCAAACAGAAGATGCCTAGGGCAAGGGCGTACAATAAGCCGAGGGGACGCATGACAGCTTATGCGTTCTTCGTGCAGACGTGCCGTGAAGAACACAAGAAGAAGCATCCCGATGAGAATGTTGTGTTTGCTGCATTCTCCAAGAAGTGTGCTGAGAGGTGGAATGTAAGTTTTTTGTGTTTTAAATATGTTTAGTAGGATTGTTTTAGGTAATCATAATCAGTTAGGTAAAACAGGTGCTAGATAGACATGATCTCCTTAATAAAACATGAATTTCTATGAAATTGAAATCTACTCAATAAAGTTATCTTATCCAAAAGCAATGCCGTGAAAAAAAAAATGTCAACCACAAAAAAAGGATAAAATTGGTATGATTCTTACAAAATATAGTTTTCTATGACTTGAGATAAATTTCAACTCATGCAAAATAATCAGAGAGGAGACCTGAGTCCTAGCAGTGGGAACATTAAATGTTCATTAAAATTTTAGGGCTAATTATGCCAAAATCCAGCCATGACCAGTTTACATTTCCAGTAAAAAAAACGAACTGATAACAAAAATCATACCAAATAATTATGTAAGTTCATAATTTTCCCATTTATTTGTAAAATTTTGATCATTGGTCACATTGGACATGTAGAATTGGCACAATATTAGTACATTTATATTGAGTGCCAAATATGCATAAATAACTGAAATCACTCACACATGTAAATGAGACAAGGCGTTGTATTGACAATGGCGAGTTTTAGGATTTTATCTAGACATCAGAATCTGTTATGTTCATACATACTCAAGATTGACTTAAGATAAAGTGGTTTCTGTATAAAGTGCCTGCTACACGGTTGCCAACCGCGTCCCCGATAGAGGTGACCTTGGTTGGTTGACGACCGGCAAAGTTGTTTCAACGTTTGGTCCTAAAACGCCTGCTACACGGTCGCCAACCGCGTCCCAACAGACCTTGGTGGTTTACAACCGTGTAGATTATGATTTACGATCAAACGTTGAAACAACTTTGCCGGTCGCCAACCAAGGTCACCTCTGTCGGGGTGCGGTTGGCTATCGTGTAGCAGGTGTTTATGCCTTCTATTGGCCCTTCTTTGGCTTTACCAAGTATAAAATTGCGTTATCTTTAGGGATTTTCTAAATAGCACAAATTTTATTTAACAGCTCAATTCTTTAGAGATGTTCAGTCATGGTTCTCGAGAACAACAAAAATTGTCGTGAATTTTTCAAATCTATCAGATTGAAATCAAGACTCATCGCAATCATCACTCTTTTAGAAAACAGACATTTGAGAGAAATTTCATTTACCTATAAGTAAAGCCGTATTAACTTGATAATTTTAAGTTTCAAGTCGAAATGATTTGGCTGCTTTTAGTCAACATTCCAAATTTCACCTACAGACGATGTCAGAGAAAGAGAAGCAGCGGTTCCATGAGATGGCAGAGCAGGACAAGAAGAGGTTCGACCTGGAGATGCAGACCTACGTGCCTCCCAAGGACATGAAGGTGCGAGGCCGTAAGCGCCAGCAGATGAAGGACCCCAACGCGCCCAAGCGATCGCTGTGAGTTATGGTCATGAGTTTTTCTTTAATATGTTATAACAAATGTGCCTATTGTTGCTTCAGACCAAATAAAAAAAACTAGGACAGAGCACTGCAAACAATACAATGAAGCATGTGTGAGCACTCTGTGCATACGCGCTAACACGCACACATTTACAATGATACTACAATCAAACTACACCACACAAAGTGCACACATGTTTACGAAATCGACTGTTGACAGCGCTGTCTTGGATTTATATTTGGTCTGAGATTGTTGCATAGCTTTTTCTAGGTTTTTTTTTAATAAACTTCTTATTGATATCAAATTTTTTGCACATTTTTCAAACCATTTTTACGATTGCCCGCGATGTTATACTTACCCATCAAACTTTAACAGTGTCTAAAAGACTAAACCTTCGAACTGGTTCACTGCTTCCGCCTTTTATGTTTGTTGTGTTAAACTGATCAACCAGCCCACAGAAAACACGTTAGCTTGGCCAAATTAAAAATCAAAAAGCAATTTTAGAACTTCTTCACAACTCCTTTACTCAAAATGTTTTCTTTCTCTTTTAATTGGTAGTTACAGTATCCGCGCGAAACTGTTAATGAAATGGTTTTTTTTTTACTATACCACGCTGTTGTTACAACCTTGGTATTTTTTGGTTACGTATTATATAATACTTAAGTTTATTCTAACTATTTTCAAGATAACTACGGTCAAGAGACCTACCGTTTAAAATACCTAAAGATCGTTGCACCGATTTTTTTAAGTAGTAGTTGAGTCGATCAATATGCGTTATGAACATATGTGAATAAACCGTAGTTATCTTGAATGTATATATGTATAATAGTAAGAATAAACTGAGGTATTATAATACGTAACCGTATTTGTATACCGTGCCTATTTAATTTAATTAATTTAAAACCACATGCGACAATTTTTTTTCATAGTTTTTTTATTTATTTATCAGATCCTTTCATGAAAAAATTATTTTATGACGAATATGTCGTTTTGTCAGTTATATTAAATAGGGCGTAGAACATGACCAGTACGAAACGTAGCTCTCACTAAATACTTAAAGCCAACCAAACCATCATTCTCTCGTCCAACCCATCCACTAAAATTATTCCTATATTTACAGATCAGCGTTCTTTTGGTTCTGCAACGACGAGCGTTCAAAGGTGAAGGCCAACAACCCGGAGTACACTATGGGCGACATCGCCAAGGAGCTGGGCAGGCGCTGGGCGGCCGCCGAGCCCGAGACCAAGTCGAAGTACGAGAGTCTGTCGGAGCAGGATAAGGCGAGATATGATCGGGTAAGTGGTTATAAATTATGTTTTTTTTTTGTTGTCAAGGACTTATATCTTCATAGCTGATTGATTTAAGAGAAGTGGCCTTTTGGGATAGGGATAAATATATAAATTGAGTTTCGTGCAATCGAAACTACTCATCCATCTGAGTAAGCCCAGTGTTCATCTTTGGCGATCTGAAGAAGGACGCACTCATATACAGGATGAAATTGAATTCCTGGGCAGCCACTCATCATTATCATTGTACTCATCATTATGAACAACTTTTACTATGGGACCAACTCAGAAAAAAAACTGCTGTTCCCTACATTTATGTTTGCATAGCTAGTCAAAATGTAGGAAACAGCAGATTTCTTCCCCACGATAACGTGAAATATTTACAGTTGACAAAAATGTCCGTTATAATTTTTTTTTAACTTTTATCTAAATGGCCTTTATAACTTTTCTAAAACTTTTATTTAAAAATATTCTTCAGTTTTCAAACAAGCACCAGATAACGTATTCTTTGTAAGCATCACCTGTCCCATAATATATCAAGATGTATCTAATATAACAAAAGGCGGAAGGTTCCTATAGTAGTAAATTGGTTGGCAGGTGCGAATCATGCCTTTATATGATAGGTTCGCCCGCGAGCCGGAATGAAAAAATGTTCGTCCGGAATGCAAGATTTCTTTAATAAAGAGAGGCGTTGAGAACTTATTGGATTTTATGTTTTTCTTTGTTGAAAAAGGGAGTGTTACTAAAATTATAGGGTAGGTGTCCACCTAGGGTGCTAACGCGGCCGCAGGTAGGCGGTTTTGGGGGTTCAAACCCCCCGAAATGTGAGAAATCAGAATCTCAAACCAGAGATCTTTGTCACGCGCTTTATTTCTGATAATGATCCACGTCGGTTGCCTTTTAATTCAATTTGTAATTATGTATGTAAACTTATTATAGGTACCCATTACTTACGGCTATTTGCTTATTTTAAAATCAAGTTGTATCTGGTCCACACGTCGACCCCCCGTAGGGTATGTACTCCGAACTTTAATATACAGAATTGTAAATTTTTTCGCGTAGGCGTACCTTACAATCTACAAAACCTATTGAGTATGCTAAGGGATCGTAACCCCCCCGAAGTGAATTCCTGCCTACGGCCCTGGGTGCTAAGAGATATGGTCTACTGTCACTGGTTCCCCAATCGTGCTGAAATTTTAGTGCTCTTTAGCGATCCTTCTTTGTAGCAATTTTTGAGGAGAACTGAAAATTCAGGAGAGGCTTGTGGTTTTTTTATATTCTTGAAAGTTATGTTTAGTTCCACAATTTTATAGCATCATAGCAGCAGTTAAGCATAATAGAAAGTACTGGCTTGTGTGATTGTACACAAGCCAGTACTTTCGATTATGTTTAATTTTAACAATTTACATAAAGCAGCAAAACTGTAAAAAAGTAATGCATAGATTTTATGAAAATACAATATTAACGCCAAACATCAGCGAAGAGAGTTTACAACTTATAGAAATGATTTCGTAACTTATCTTAGTGTGTATTGTGTGGTTTACAATAAAAAATATATTTTATTTATAGGAAATGACGGCATACAAGAAAGGCCCATTAGCGCTAACGCAGCAGCAGCAAGCAGTGGTCGCCGAAGTGGACGAAGACGGCGACTTCGACGCCGAAGAGGAGTACAAGTGAAACCACACACCACCACCGATGTGATCCTGGCCAGTGCACGCCATGGCAACAGTCGGAACGTATACTCGACGTCGTAATTACTTCACTTATGACAACGATAAAAAAAAAATTGAAAGTATCTATACTCCTATTTTTAATTCGCTAGACAAAAATGACAGCTGCGGCCGACCTTTTTTTAAAAAAAAATAATACGCAAAATAATTAAAGTTACAGATATAACACGACAACAGTTGAGGTCCTCCTTCAGAGAATGATAGTGGTTCTTGGGGAGTCACCCAGTAACTCGATTATTTACTAGGTTATTTTTATGTTGACACCAAATGTCATTTTAGTCAAATAAAAATCAGAGTATAGAATAGCCCTGTTGTATAATGTGCAAGCAATTACGAAGTCGATTTTACCAACTGTTCCTTGTGCACTAACGTTTTAAAGTTAACCTTATAGCTACAGTCGACCCCAAACTTTTTGCCTACAATTTTTATATACTCGAATATTTTTATACAACGACTGGTGATTTGTACAGATATTCGATAAGACGAATGCTTCACTTTATTTACCTTTTTATTATATCCATGCGGAGGTTTGTGTATGTTTAATTTTTGGAAAGTTTTCGAGTGCAGACGGTTTGTTGAGTGAGAACTATGAAATTATAAGTATAATTTGTTGTTGTTAGACTATCTTTAGTTTTCTGTTTCGACATTGTTTTTGTTGTCGAATATTCTAATTGTAGGTGCGATCATAAAGTGGATTCGTTGGAACCATGTCGGGCGCCAGTATCGGAAGAGATGTTTCTGATTGATGGTCGGGTTTGAAGGGGCCTTATAATTTGAATCATCGTAACAGCAATAGTTAAAATATGTACGGAACAAAGTGTAGGTTATAAAAGTCCATCGAAAGAAAATTAAAATTAAGTGGATAGTATTTCAAGTTAGAAAATTTAGGTGTAAGTTCGGAACGCGAGAGTGAGTGAGATTTTGTTATTCGTGATGAGAAAATGTATAGTTAATAAATTATATTCCTTTATTGACCTTAGATTATTTTATGTTATTAATAATTATTTCGTTTAAGTAATAAGACCTTGTTTAAATTAAAATACTATAAAGACATTAAAATCTTTGATTTGACGACATACACCATGTATTAAATAATATTGTAAACTGTAAAGAATTGTGAATTCATGT
Organism: Conistra vaccinii; assembly: GCA_948150665.1. NCBI lineage: Eukaryota > Metazoa > Arthropoda > Insecta > Lepidoptera > Noctuidae > Conistra > Conistra vaccinii. Next base: position 6,933,377 of record OX411324.1, read on the forward strand.
GTTAAAATAAACTTTTATTAGTCGCCCGATAGTCGTTGGATTGTTTTACCATTTTACATCGTAAAAAGAGTATGTATTATGTGTACATAAAAGGACTGCAAACCGTGATAGTACTTAAAAATGTAGGACATTTAGGTTCCATTACCGTCTATAGACTAAATGCTAGAATATCCTACCTTTGCTTATTGTACTTGTTAAATATCATTTGACTGTTTTTATTTTCAAATGTTTGTTTTTTGATTCTGTCTTACACGATTAAGCAATTATTTAAGCAATTCCACGAAATTAGAACCGTGTCGTATTAAAAGTCTAGTGGAAAGGAAAATGAGAAAATATTTTAAGCCGTTCTTAGTGTAATAGGGGCGATATTGTTTTGAAATTGATGATGCTCACTGTACAAAACAATATAGTGAATCTTTTACACAAACATTGATCTTTGATTTTATTTAACCCTTTCAAAACTACTGTCGAACTAACAAACCCTGATGTTGCCAGAGATTGAGCATGGCTGAGAAACGGTTGAGTGAGTAGCTATACGGGGTGTCCGGGACATCGACGCGAAGCCGGTTATCATGGATTCAGTACATGGTTCTGATGTACACGGTGCTGTTCCATACATTTTGACCGCGTAGGTATTGCACTTTTCTATGAAACAGCTGATTTTTTTTTAATAACCGACGAGAAATTTCAACGCTGGGGGGTTCAGAACTATGTACTGAATCCATGGTAACCGGCTTCGCGTCGATGTCCCTGCCACCCTGTATTGAAAACGACATCGATGACTTAGGGCAGACAAACACAGGCTGCTCGAGCATGTAGCCAGTGATAAAATATACCCACACTGACTGCAGTTATAGTCAACAGCTTGAAGCTGCCATTTATAACTACTACAGCAGCCGGTTCCAGCTGCTAAATCAGTCACAATTTAATTGACGACAATGTAAACGCGCGAGGCTGAGGTGGGATGAAGAGCGCGGAAAGGATAACTGCGCGAGAGCAGTCAGTGTATGCCTGGCAACTGCTTGACCGCACTATAAGGGCCGACATACACGGACTGCTCGAGCAGTTAGCGATAGATCAACATACACTGACCGCTCTTGCAGTCATAATCAACACGACCGCACGACCGCCCGAAGCAGTTGCAACTGCTCAAGAAGTTTCGTGTAGTCATAGATAATACACTTAAACTGTAGTTCACTATGCAGTCGCAGCTTGAAGCAGTCCATCCTGACTGCTTCAAGCAGTCCGTGTATGTCGGTCCTTGAATTTCACCGTGCTGCTGACAGCCCAGAGCAGTCGCAACTGCTCGGGTGGTTCCATTTATTTATGTAAATAGAAGACTGTATTTCACTATGCAGTCGCAGCTTGAAGCAGTCGATCCTGACTACTTCAAGGTGCCCGTATATGGCCGCAGAGCCAGCTCTAGCCCTTGATCAAGGTAGAGCGAGATTGTCTTTCGGCGCCCTTTGATCGTCGCTTTCACTTTACGTAAATTCTACTTCGGCTTCATGTTAAATCCTAACTATAATAATTGCGTTTGTTACGGTTTCACGCTAAAACGGCTGAATAGATTTGGATGTAATTTCGCACATGGGTAGACCATGATCTGGATTAGGACATAGGATACTTTTCATCCCGAAATTTCTACGGGATCGAGACTTATGCGGGTGAAACCGTGGGGCCCAGCTAGTAAATAATATCAATAATAAAAATCTACTTTTATTGCAAATATTAACACTTTATTGAAATTAAATTAACTCGTTCTCACAGAGAGGAGGCCTGTGTCCCAGCAGTGGGAACATTAATAGGCTGATTATTTATTTATTTATTATGTATGTATAATTATTACATTCCTGCTTTTTTAACATAAGAAAGCTCCTTCTGCTATATGTATACTTTACCTACCATTAGCTTTAAAAAAGTCAGATGCACCTAGCTTCTAAAAAAGTCTGATTTATTTAGAGGCAATTTACGGATTTTTCAGCGTCAACGTATGAATTTATAAAAATCTGACTTGGCAACACTGCTCCCGCGCCTCTCAAAAGGCGCCATCAAGGCATCAAAATTTTATTTTGCGCTAGAGATTATTTTTCGCATTTGCCTTTTAGGCGCCCCTTGCCATCTGGCGCCTAGAATGACCGCTCCTGTCGCTCTACCCCAGGACTGGCGCTGTATGGCTGCCCTTACGCCTTTTTGCCGCAAAGTATCGAGCGGAGGCAGTGCGGCTGCAGCACTGACTCCTAATAGCATGCTTCTATAGATAAGTTGGAGCTATGGATTTAGTATAAACTTATAAATAACATGCAGGGCTAACGAGCACATTCTCAGGATTTGTCGAAAAACACTGACACTTCCTTTTCTCGCGACGAGATACCGATGTAGCAAATAAATAAATTATAAAAACAAATCATTTTTATCCTAGCAACATCGGCTTGGTTCCTTTCAGTCATTCGATAAAGTTACATGCTCGTGCATTCGATTATTTAAGTCCACCTCTTTTATTGTGAACGTCAAGATTGCGGGACCATTTTTAATGTTGAATAGTATAAATAATTGGTGCCTTTAATCAAATAATGAGTAAGAATCTAAAATCATTATTTACCTACGTAATAACAATTTCAAAGTGTTCCACCAACCAACGTCTGGACGGCGGCGGACCATTTCACCAAGTTCTAACAGCTGTAATGACGATCCATATAGCTCAAGAATTAGTATCTAATATATTTAAAAGCTTAGCCGCTTATCGGCTAAGCTTAGGTATATAGCCGCTTAGCGGCAACAAACTTTGAAACAAACATGCTATAGTAAGTAGGTAAAAATATGTTTTGCCTTCTTTTCATAGTTTTTAGATCGGTTTCTCTTGTAACGGACCAACAGCAATCCCCTAACATATTTTCATCCCAAAATCCTCTTTTTATTTGAAAGTATAAACTGTCCACAAACGTAACAAACACATCAAAAACCTAACCCACTTCCAGATGACCTAGAAAGTTGTAATTTGGCGTCCAGCTGGGTAATTGTGTGTATAGATAGGAAAACATCAGAAAACAGTTTTTTTTTACGATTTGAAATATTTTCGATCGAATTTTACTAATACCTAGCGCCTTTTCATATAATAGTAACGACTATCCTCTTCCTTTCGCAGGAGAATCGGTTCCTTGATGTCAAGTCAAAGTCAAAGTCAAAGACAAAGTCAAAGTCAAAGTCATGAAAGTTGTTTATATCAGCTAAATATATCAGATGTTAAACATATAATGCGGCTACTGTAAGGGTCGCTCGTTTTTTTTTATTTCCTCACACATATTAAAACGTTGTACCTATGATACTCATGCGTCAGATGATTTCCGACTCGTGTCGACTTATACACTCGTCGCAAATCACCTACTTTCCGCACTTGTAGCATAAATAACTATTTTATCGTTTTGTATACCTATCAACTCAGACTTATACCATCCAACAAACCAACAGCCTGCAACTGGTAGCGCCGCGCGCCGCGCCGGCACAGCGATCTGACATAATTACAAACAATATTGTAACAATTGTGTTACGAAAGAAATATATATCCTGACACAATCTTGTTACTTACATAACATAACATCACGCCTGTATTCCCCGAAGGGTTAGACAGGGGTGTACCTATAGTACACCCACATTTCGCCAGATATGTTTAAGTCCCATGGAATAAGGGGCGAGCCTATTGCCATCAACCGCAAGCGCGGATCCACCGTTGTGGGCACGATGGGCATGCCCACAACCCTAATAGACTTGTGACGTCACCCAGGGCCGTATACAGGGGAGGTTTGGGGGTTCAAACCCCCCCAAAATGTGAGAAACCAGAATCTCAATCCAGAGATCGACCCTCCTAGGGTACCTCCTTACTCTAATACATGTGATAATTGTAATCTATTTCGCAGAGGAGTACTTTATAATCTACAAAAATAACAGTATGTCTGTATTTTTATCGAGTTTGACTTTGTATTGAATGAATTCCTGCAACTTCAGCATTCTCTGAGAGAGTCTAACCTATCCAAGGTAGGGTGCAAAATTTTCGAGCTCGCTCTTTTGCATCCTTTATTCTCTTAATTCTCAAACTTTTCTGTTTAACCGATAAAGTCTCGCGACGACAGATCTGTTACGCGCACCCAAAACCGTAAAGCCCCGACGTGGCAGTACTGCGTCAGTGTATAGGCATCGATGCAACGGCCGATTTTACTCTATGTATGGGCAGATCTAGTCTGTTCTTGGCTTTAATTTATGGTAGGATAATATACCTGTCAAATAAATCGACTAAAACGTCAAAATATGCAGAAACAACTCTAAAAAAAAGTAAAAATTGAACATTTTTGGTACGGCAAAATGGCGTCCGCGCATGCGTGCCGTGCACTGCACTCCGCGTTCTATTTATTCATTTTCTATTGTTTTTTAAGTGTAAATCGACGGGAAATGGTGTTATTTCAATAATTAAGTAGTGTCGTCATCGTATATAGATAAAATTTGCACAAAATAACATCGTAATTACCTATTACGGACCCATCAAAAAATGTAAACAAACTCGGTAGTGAAAAAATGTGTTGATGTGAAATTTTGAGTTTTGTGTGTGTTTTGTGCATGTAATCGCTGGTAAGTCATTTATTTTATATTATTTATTAGTTATTGCATACTATATTTGCCATTTTTCAGAAAAAAATAGGAGTTCAATATTTTTTATCAACTAAGTAATGTTACGTAATGATACGGATACCTATTATTGAACTTTTTTAATTATTGGTGTTTTTATTTATTGTGTTTGTTCGTAAAAAATGGTTTTGACCGATAGTATATGTATTCATAATGTATCCTGCGAAGTTTCATGTGAATCGAACCAGTAGTTTTATTATAAATAATCAAAACAGTGAACAAAGGAATTTCTTATAAGAATCTGATAAGAATGTTTATTTATCAATACTAGCGTTCGCTTACAAAGATTCTAAGTATTATAAAAAATCCTTTGTCTAATCAGGAACCCAAAACCATTAACGATAAGACTATTTACGTAACAAAAAGATCTCAGTATTTGTTTATGTTAGCGAGCTCTTATCTCCGCTGCGCCGGTGGGTAGTTCGCTGGATTTCCGCACGCGCGTGGCGCTGGAGTCACGAATCTTTAGCGGTAGTCGATAAACCTATTTCTATTTCTGTACGAACGGTCAAAGACAAAGAAAACCTAACTTATTCGAGCGGGATGCAAAAAATTTCGAGCTCGCTTCGCTTGCTCTTGCATCCTATATCCTCCGTAGCAGCCCCACTGGCGGACTAAGGGGGGGCGGCAGGTGCGGTCCGTGGGGGCCTCCTATGTATTCTAAATATAGGGCGCAAAATTTTCGAGCTCGCTCCGCTCGCTCTTATATTCTAATGTTCTTATAGTTCTTTAAGTTTTTGGCATACATGCGCCCCGGGTATGCCGAAAACTTAAAGAATCATTTACATTGCCGGGCCTCCGATAATACTGTTTTTTATAAATCTACACTCTTTATTTACCCTCTCGAAATCAGAAATACTTTATTTCTTCTAAAAAAAATTGTCAACCCAAACCCCCCCCGAAACGAATTTCTGGCTACGGACCTGACGTCACCCTGTCACGGTCTATTGAGGTCGATTGGCTGATGATATTATACAGGGTGGCAGGGACATCGACGCGAAGCCGGTTACCATAGATTCAGTACATGATTCTGAACCCCCCTGCGTTGAAATTTTTCGTCGGTTATTAAAAAAAAAATCTGCTGCTCCATACATTTTGACCGCGTAGGTATTGCACTTTTCTATGAAACAGCTGTTTTTTTTTTTTTAAACCGACGAAAAATTTCAACGCAGGGGGGTTCAGAATCATGTACTGAATCCATGGTAACCGGCTTCGCGTCGATGTCCCTGCCACCCTGTATACAATGCCTATAAAATAATTTTAAATGTTATTTTTAATTCCACGCATTTTTAATTCCAGAAAGTAATAGAGAAAAGACTGAGAGAGGAGAGTGAGATTACCCCAAACCAGTTCGGGTTTATGCCAGGTCGAGGAACAATGGACGCCACCTTTGCACTCCGCCAATTGTGTGAGAAGTACAGACGTGCACACAAGAACTTGCACATGGTGTGCATTGATCTGGAGAAAGCGTATGATAGGGTACCTCGGGATGTGTTGTGGTGGGCCTTGAAAGAGAAAGGTTTGCCCGGGAAGTATGTGAGTGAGTTAATTCGTGCTATGTACAGCCAATCTCGTACGTACGTTCGGTTGGCTGCTGGCAATACTGATGAGTTCAGTGTGGCTGTAGGCTTGCACCAAGGGTCGGCTTTAAGTCCTTACCTCTTCTTGTTGATTATGGACGCCCTGACGTCGGACATACAGGAAGAGGCACCCTGGTGCATGCTGTTTGCCGATGACATTCTTCTTGTCGGTGAGGATGAACCTGAGATCCAGAGCAGATTGGAGAAATGGCAGCAGAAGCTGGAGAGTGTTGGCTTGAAAATCAGCAGAACCAAAACTGAACATAATATATGTTCTGCGATTTCGGCGGTCTCTCTAGTTCTGGAGCCATAGCGCTTGATGGCACGCTTCTGCCAGTTTGCTCCGACTTTCGGTATCTCGGTTCACTCGTGCAAAGCGATGGCGAAATAGATCGGGCGGTTAAGCACAGAATTAACACTGGATGGATGAAATGGCAGCAGGTCACGGGAACAATCTGCGACTCCCGCATTCCCCTTAAACTTAAGGGGAAGATTTATAAAACAATGGTTAGACCTGCTGTCTTGTATGGATCAGAATGTTGGGCCACCAAAGGGATGAATGAAAGGCAGCAATGCAGCTGAGATGAGAATGCTAAGAGGGATGTGTGGTGTTACACGAATGGATAGAGTAAGAAATGAGTATAAGAGGAAGTCTGAAAGTGGCACCGGTGACCGAAAAGTTGTGCGGTAATCGGTTGTCATGGTATGGGATGTGATGCGGAGAAATGAGGAAAATATCGTGAAGAAAGTTTTGAGTATGAATGTCGATGGCTATAAGAGTAGGGGAAGACCAAAGAAACGATGGATGGACTGTGTGAAAGATGATATGGCTAGAAAGGGGGTAACTACTAAAATGACGACTAATAGAGAAGTATGGAAAAAAGGGACACGTTGCGCCGACTCCAAATAAATTGGGATAAGGGCAGGAGAATGATGATTTTTAATTCCACGCCGCTTGTGGCACCCCGACAAAATAGGTTAGATTAGACCAACCACGCGCGAGGCCACACGCGAGGCGAGTGAGCAGTGCCGCGGCAGACGGCAAACGTTTGACGTTTTAAGATAATAATAATATGTCAATGTCGTACTCCGACTCGCACTTTGGCAATTTTCGGGTGGCTGTGCCCACAACCTTTTTTGAGGGCTGGATCCGCGCCTGATCAACCGGGCACGAATGCAGACTCCGGACTGCTACTGAGCAATTCTAGATAGAGAACCCAATAACACTTTGCCCGACCCGGGAATCGAACCCAGGACCTCATGCTTAGCAGTAGCGCTTGCGAACACTAGGCCAACGAGGCAGGCATCAGATCTTGCTACGATTGACGAATAATAATAATTTCTTTAGAAAAAGTAATGATATCCTATCAAAAACATAAATATGAAAATTGGGAGCCAAGTTAAGTATAGGCTTTGTTGTCGACTTCCCCAAAAAAAGAATTGAGATCTAAATGGGTGCCAAGTTCGAAATTTGTTTAGGACACTTTCTACTTAACATTTTAATTCAATTTAAATTGGAACAAATGAATATAAAAATTAAGTAACTAGGTAGGTACGTAGTAGGTACCTAAGTAGCGGAGGTCGTTAAAAAAAATTTGACTGTAGAAAAAAAGTGTGATGGTAAATCTCCATTATCAACGCAAAAGTACTCGCGTTCACATAAATATGCAGCTGGAGTTTATTAAAAAATATTGGACACGTATTTTTTCTTTTATTACGTACGTTACGTACGTATTACACGTATTAAGTAGGTACGTACCGTACGTACCTACTTAATCACAATAATCAAAATCAAATCACATTATTTATACTATCAAAATTCAACCTCAAAAATGTATAAAAAAATTGGCTTTTAAATCATGATTATGAAGTCACAGAGAGACTCTTAGAAGTCATTTCATAAAAACCGCTCCACATGTCCTACGTATACGACATTAGAAGACCAGTTTGAAGTATCACACTCACTACACACCCACACTCACACACCCTACTTTGCTGTATAATTAATTATTAGTTTTTTAGTCTTTTTGTTTTAATTTTTCTTCCCAACATTATAATCTGATATGTTTGTATACTGTGACTTGTCCGGGTAGTTTGGAGGCCTGGAGACCTGTAACACAGGTATTCCTAGTACAGGCTCCAGTCTCCACAACATCAATCTATTTTTGTATACACATTTATGTATTGTACTGATTGTTATTTGTGGTGGAGAAAATAAACGTTTTTATTATTATTATCTCCTTTATTTCATTTATATACATATAATTTACATTTTTAAATATTTTTATAAAAACAAAATAATACAAAAACATTTAAAAATATAAAAAAATAGTAGCCCACCGGTATCGGGAACAGGGTCCAAGCTACCGGCGGTCAGGGTTCCAGAGAGAGGAACCTCCTGACAATGCGAGCCGTGTCCAGGAGTACCGCTTTCTGAATCAAGCCCTTGACCCAGCTGCCTAACGAGAGCCTTCTTAGGTGTTGGTCGAGGCTCTTAGCAATTAAGCCATTGGCTGATACGACTATCGGCACAATGATCGCTGAGTCCACATCCCACATGTCGACAACCTCGCGAGCCAAGTCAAGATACTTGATTTGTTTATCTTTCTCGGCTTTCACGAGGTTCCCGTCATGCGGGACCGTTATGTCAATGATCATTGTGCGCCGCTCTACTCGGTCCACCACCACTATATCAGGTTTATTGGCAACAATAGTCCTGTCAGTGATGATGGAGCGATCCCAGTACAATGTGATATTGCCATTTTCGAGAACTGGGTCGGGCACATACCTGTAGTACGGCACTTCAGATTCCACAAGGCTGTATTTCAGAGCAAGTTGCTGGTGGATAATCCTGGCTACAAGGTTGTGTCTATGCAAGTACTCTTCGTTAGCTAGACGAGAACACCCGGAGATAATGTGTCGGATTGATTCTCCCGGACGGTGGCATGCCCGACAAATGTCAACCGTGCCGTCCTTCACAATGAATCTCCGGTAATTGTTCGTCATCATAACTTCGTCCATAATTGCACAGACAAAACCTTCGGTTTCCCCAAAAAGGTCACCAAAACGCAGCCAGGCTACGGACGCTAGGAAATCTACATCGGGTCCATGTAGGGCCCGGAAGTAGCGTCCGTGAAGCTCCTTACTCTGCCATACCTCCTTGCGATCGTTAGTGTCAAGCACTACAGGCTTGCGCCAGTTCTCCTTAGCCAAGGAGAGCGGGGTAAGGCCCTTGTCCACCGCGACCACATCTCGATGCATCCCCACGTCGGCTTCTTGGAAATATTCCCTAAGACTGCATATCTCGCGATTGTGGAGGGTCTTAGCGTTTAAAAAGCCTCGACCTCCACACTTTCGCGGGATATACAGTCTCATTACCGATGACCGTGGGTGATGCATTCGATATGCAGTTAACAGCGTACGGACCCTCCTATCCAGGGCGTCGAGTTCGGTCTGAGTCCATTTGAGTATGCCGAAAGAGTACATCAAAACCGGCATGACCCAGCCGTTGAAGGCGCGCACCTTGTTGCCGCCCGATAGAAGGCTATTAAATACTTTCTTCAGGCGGCCAAAGAAGCGCTCCTTCAACGATTGCTTCATGTCAGTAACATTAATGCCCAACGCTTCCGACATACCCAAATACTTATAGGTTTCGGATGGGGAGAGGGCTCTAAGGTTTATGGAATCCGAGAGTTGGGTTCCCACGGATTCCACAATCTCCCCTCGCTTTACATGCATGACCGCACATTTGTCCACACCAAATTCCATCCTGATGGCGCTACTGAAAGTTTCAGTTATTTTCAGTAGCTCCATCAGTCGCAAATTGTTGGGGGCAAAGAGCTTTAGGTCATCCATGTAGAGGAGGTGAGATATAACCTGACCACCTCTCCTCAGCCGATAGCCTAGACCTGAATCCTCCAGCAGTGTGCTTAGAGGATTCAGGGCTAAGCAAAACCAGAGCGGACTCAAACTATCACCCTGAAATATGCCTCGCTCGATCCTTATCGGTTCGCTATTCCTTTGGATATTTCGACATCCTGGGTAGCGAAGGACCGTCCTCCATTGCCCCATACACGACATCAGGAAGGTGCGCAGAGTTGCATCTACTTTATACAACTCCAGCACCCTCATGAGCCATGTATGTGGCACCGAGTCATAGGCCTTCTTATAATATATCCAGCATGTCGACAGATCCTTTCGGGAGCGGCGAACCTGCTGGCTAATGGCCATATCAATGAGGAGTAGCTCCTTAGTACCACGGGACCCGTTCCTACATCCATTTTGAGAGGCAGACATGATTGAATTGGTGTCTACATGATTGTTAATTTTAGCTCTCAAAATGGATGTAAGAACTTTATAGACCGTCGGTAAACACGTGATGGGTCTATAATTTTTGGGTTCCGCGGTGCTACCGGATTTATGGAGCAGGTGGGTGAGTCCTGTCGTAAGGAACTGGGGTAGCGAACCAGACTCCAAAGCAGTCTGGTACTGAGCCGCCAAGCGAGCGTGCGACCTTGTGAACCATTTTATCCAGAAGTTGTGCAGCCCGTCCGGTCCTGGAGATTTCCAGTTAGGCAACGGACGGACTGCACGAGCTACATCTTGGGGGCAGATGGTAATAGCCCCCATTTCTGGAATTGGATCGCAAGCTCGCTCGACTTCCCGAGTCCAGTCACCTTCGGTGTGACTGACAGGCACCGACCAGATACTCCGCCAGAAAGAACACATGGCATCATCATCTGGTAGGCGCGTGTCAGCCACACCTTGGGCCGGTCGCTCCCAAGCCCTATAAACCCACCTTTCGTCACTCTGGAAAGTGCGATTCTGGGTGTATCGCTCCACTCGCCGCTTATACCTACGGATACGGTTTGCCCATGCATACACTTTCTGCTTCAGGAAGTCGATGCGCTCTGTAACACGGGACATATAGTCCTCAGGGCTAATATCAGTCCCTGAGAACGCCCGTCTCACAAAGCGCATCACTCTAGGGCGATTATTGCCCTCCCTGAAGCAGATTAGTTTGCCGATGAGCGCTCTGGCCCCACCAATACGGTGCTCAATCCTGCACTGCCAAGCTGGTACGGCTGGTTTCTGTCGTGTAGCTCCAGAGTCATTAGCAAATTTGACGTGAGCTACACGACATGCCGCTACAGCCGCGCAGTACAGAATTGAATGAGTATCGGTGAGGTCTTCGCAGCCATCAAAATAGTTTGATAGCTGCGAGTCCAGAACCGCCACCAGCGCCCTATTTTTGTTATGCATGGGCAAACGAGGTAAGCGTGGTCTAAGTTCAGGCGGCATGAACCGGTATTCCCGAATCGCACCCACCAAAGCACTCCTCAATTCCTCATTGCACTTTGTACTTACGTTTGTAGCCCTGTCATCAATCCCCTCGTCAGCTTGACTAGTAATTAACTGCGGTGTTACTATAACAGTCTGCGACGGGGGGGCGATGACATGGCTACTCTGCATTTCGATTCGCAGGCGATCAAGTGCAGTGTCATCCAACATGTGATTACGCTGGATGACCCGCACCTGATCCGACAGTCGTTGTGCCGAAACGTTGACAGCTGGCTCAAGCACCTGAAAAAGAGAGAGCATCCGAACACGGTACGCGGTCAGGTTGTTTCCCCCCTCTGTAGCCCCATAGTATGAGCGCATGACGTTTTCGTTGATGGATTGTGTCCATCGCATGCGCTGCACACTTCCGCCGGGAGCTGGGACCCTATCAGAGGCCGGTGGGCCTCGAGGTCCTAAACCATCCGGCGGCCGGCGTCCTCCCCGTCGACGAGCAGGTGGTGGCGTCGTGGGCGGAGAGAAATACTCGTCGCTCGAGCTCGACGCAACTGCCGCGGCTGGTGTCGTCCCAGCGCTCACAATGGGGCTGGGTACCGGCGGCGGCGAGGCGGAGCTGAGCGACGAGCCCGGAGGTAGAAGGCGTGCTCGACGTGTGGCCGATCTTGTCAACATTTTTTATTGGTCTTCAATTTTCCCATTTTTCTGATTTGTGTTCTTTCATCGGAGGTGACATCTGTCATGTCACCTCCGATTCGGCAGTTTTTATTAAATTTCCTTAACATTTTGGTGTGTCTTTTTGATCTCCTTGTTGAATTTGTTGTGGTTTTTTGGTTTAATTTGAATTGAGCAAACAACTCTTGATAATATGGTGCGACTAAATTAAAATAGGAAAACTGTGAAAACAATACGTGCAGTTGACACGGTGTTGCCACAGATTCACACGGTATTATTATTATTATTATTATTTATATATGTCTACATATCTCGGGACCCTGGGGTCCCGGACCTTTGGAAGGCGTACGAGGGGCCAAAGCCAACTCGCAGAGGCCCGTTAGACGTGCTTAATGAAATGGGGCACCAACCGGCGATTATCCCTGTATGCACTATGCAAGTCCACCCAAGGACAACCCCCGGTTGGTGTAGGACTATTGCAGGAAATGGAAACAAATTTAATGGACTATGGGTTTGGGTGGCTAAAGTTGACTGGTGACCTGGAACTATGGAAGGACTATGGCCCCTGCCTGATCAATGTTTTATATATACACGGATAAAATGGCAGGGGGTGACTTGCACATTCAATAATGGGCCCCCGTAAACGGTCGCATGCACAAAGTGTCGTAGCGACAAGGGGGCAACATGTCCTGAGGTGCTTATGAGGAGTGGAGCGGTATTCTACGGCTATCAGGACAATCCCGGAAGTACGGTCAAGATCCCTACCAGCATCTTACTGGAATACTTCCTTCCTCCGAGCACATTTGCTCTTGCGAATCTCCACTCAAGCCGGCCAATAAAGGCAAGAATGAGGTGGGAGCTCTGTTCCTCGTCAGTGTTCACTCCAGCCGGCCAATAAAGGCAAGCCAGAGATGAGGAACAAGATTTCTCCCGGGAGATAGGGTCCGTGGGGTCGCTACTGCCCAACAGCTCGCCACATGCTGCCCTGCGGTTTTCTGTATCTCTCTTGGTCTGGCTCCTCATTCTAGACCTGTTCCGGCAAAGTAAACTCTACCGGCACAGACCTAGAGTTTGGAGCGCGCAAGCCCCACCACGACGGCAACGTAGAGATACGGCGGTGGGGTTATTATTATTATTATTATTTATTTGCTAGAATGCAGGCAGACACATATAAGGCCGTGAAAAATTAAAGTTGAGCCATATATTCTGCCCAAGATTAGACATTTAAATTAATTAATATGATGGTATATTAAAAATAAGAACATTAAACAAAATTATCAGATAAAAATTAACAGTTCAATCCAATATTCGTAAAATATTATCCAAAATCTGAAATTCTTATTGTTGAGGAGCCCGTAATTAATGAATACCTAACGAAAATATGAAAATTAACGTTGTTTGTTTATGGCTTACCTACTGAGGCATCAAGCTAAAGGCACGGTCCAACTCTCAAACTTTTATTTAACATTCATTTAATAAAATTACACCGACAATCTAACCTACGAGTCAGGAATTCAGGATGCTCCAATTTTCGAGCTCGCTAAGCTAGCTCTTATATTCCAGTGACCAATCCGAGTCAGGATTCTTCAGCTTCGCTCGCTCTTGCATTGTCTAGTAAAATTCCAATATCTTCAACAATCTCGGTTTGGTATGCTTCTATTTTCGAGCTCGCTTCACTCGGTCTTCAATGAAAACTTAACGTATGAGTACATATTTGAGTCAGTGTTCTAGCTCGCCTCGCTCGCTCTTGGATTCTCTTAGTAAGGTCACAATGACAGCCTATGCTCTCGAGCCACGATGCTATTTTATTTATTTTGTAAAAAAAGGATCCCCCTTTGAGGTTCGCTTTAAATACCTAATCAGATAAAAAAAGACCCCCAACATATTTTGATACAGGGCCCCTTAACTAGGTAAGTACTAGCTACGCCACTGCTATGCAATGATTCTAAAATAGGAAGTAGGTAATAAAATAAAGCAAAACTCATTTGAAACATTTTATTTTATAAAAATAAACGTTTTGACGACAAATAGTTACAATATTCGGGGTCCTTACGAATTCATCAACTCATAACAGAGTTCCCACAAGAAATGTTTCAAGACATTGTAAAAAATTCAGTTTTTACAAAAGTTACTTTTTATCTTAAAACATTAACAACATTACATTTTTCACATCTAATTCTAATAACGGTCGATCACTTTCATGTTTTTTACGTAATATCTTTAATTAATAAGAAAATAATATTTATTTTAAGAAAGGTTGTAGGTATATATCCGCTAACAAATTGGATTACAAAAGACAGCGACTTACATAGATACACACTGCTGTAATATTTGTCGAACTTAGAACCGTAATCCTCAAAGAATTACAATTATAATCTTATAATTATTTTCTAAAAAAATTATATAGTTCTATAGGTACATACTTAGGCACTCAGTGTACATGATTGGGAGGAAAAATTAGAGGTAAATGTAGTACCTCACTCGTTTTCTTGAGTGGGTAGTCATTAAGTTATATTGTCATCTCCTACCATGTTAGTACAAAGATAAAGACCCAAATTCATAAGTAAAAGTTTAGAAACAGAACAGCAGTGTGTTTCAAAGAGATGATTCATTAAAAGTACGAATCCCGAACACAAAGTATATCGAAGACTCAGATCTATTCTGAGAGCAAACTGAATTAATTAGAATATTTTTCCCAAAATGAGTGCTGATGCTGATGACCTTATATGATTCCCACTGTGTTCACTGGTGACTCTCCAAAGACTTTCTTGGACGGTGAGTAGGTATTCGATAATTTCAACAGGTTAATGACTGATCCTTTATACAAATGTTTGTTCAGCTAGATAATAGGTTTATTAGAAATGGGTTCGCAGCAATGCGGGGCGCCACACTAGTGCTACTCCCACGCCTAATCGAAGCACGGGGTCATTCAACTTTACTTTCATGTACAATGCAATGTATTTCATATTCTAACTAGTAGTAAATAACCAAAGAGATTTTTATCGAAACGAGCATTGTGACTAGAGAAACTTAGATAAGTAATTTACTGGAAACAGTTTTTATACATTCTATTTGCTATTTCCATTTATTTTTTAAATACACACATATTGTAATTGTCCATACATTCCGTATACCGGGCTAATGACAAAAGCTCGTTGAAACATATTCTACATAATACCTATTTATATATGGCATACACAATTATAATTAATGATGTCTTTTAACTAATATCACGAAACGCCGTTATGCAAATCAATTTTTTTTATCTACGAGATCAATAATTTTATTATATCGTTTGGCGTAAACACTTCGCTCAGTACTGTTACAAAATCTATAGTAGGTATCATACGTTAGATATCTTCAAAGGGAAACAATCTAAATCAAGCGACAGTAAGGTGAAATACAATACATTATGTCCGAGTCAGATAGAAGGTAATACCCTGATTGTTCGAAGAAATTATAAAAGAAATCGAGAGGCAGATAAAACCGCGACTGGCCGTTCGTTTAGTTTGGTGTTCGAAGAATATATTCCTAAGCAAAATGTTATTTACATGTTCCGTATTTCACGTCCATTTCATGTTCCATATTCTACGGTAGGCTATGAGTCGTCGGTCTCGTGGGGGTCGGGGGGTTGTTGGGGGATGTAGTTCCATCTCGCTCGCACTTCTGTGGTGGCCGTTGCGGTAGAGGCGGGGTTGGGGGGTGTCTTGTTGGAGGCGGGAGTGGCGGCGGCCTGCCGTCTCGCTCGCACGACGGCGAGGTGGCGCTGGATGTAGTGCTCGTGCGGCGCCAGCGCGGCGGCGCGCGTCAGACACTCCTCGGCGACGGCCAGCTTGCCGCGCTCCACCGCCACCACGCACAGGTTGTGCAGCGCCTGCACGTTGTCTGCTTCTAACTCCAGAATACGCCGGTAACACTGGAATGTGGAGAAAGGCACATTGTTAGAAAATGTAAGGGACTCAATTTGACGTATCGAACTTCAACTTTCCAACTGAAATAGTTTCCACAAGAAAGTTTTTACACTCACACTTTCAGCCGCATCCAAATCCTTAACAGAGTTGATGTAGATGTCACCCAGAAGCACCAACGCCTTCACATGGTCCGGATGGTGCCTGACCAGCTGCTTCAAGAACGGCGCTGCTTCCAGCGGCCTCCTCCTGTCAGCCAGGAGCAGCGCCAGGTTGAACAGTGCTGATCGGAAGTCGGGCTTGAGGTGGACCGCTGCCCTGAACCACCTCTCAGCGCATTCGGCGTCACCCTCGTCCATGCACACCATGCCGAGGTTGAAGTGGACTCGCTCGTTTGTAGCTGGAATTTTTAGTGAAATAATTTAGCAAGTTACTTAGATATGTCATATGACATAACTGAGAGAAATATAGGTATAAAAATTAACGGCTATGCGGCAATTAATCTGGTTCAATGAATTATGACCATTAAACTTGACAACGAAAAATGCCAGCCGAAGAATCCTGGTCACCATCAATGCGGAACTTCACTTAGGGAGGAAAAGTTCT
Source organism: Conistra vaccinii (assembly GCA_948150665.1). NCBI lineage: Eukaryota > Metazoa > Arthropoda > Insecta > Lepidoptera > Noctuidae > Conistra > Conistra vaccinii. The sequence continues at coordinate 6,950,118 of OX411324.1, forward strand.
GCAGCCTCTAGTGTATTTTATTTCAAGAGTTCGGTTGACTTAAAGTTGCTCCAACTAGATAGAACTGGAACAAGTTCTATCAGATTGGAATACAATTTGATAGAACTTGTTCCAGTTTGATATAATTATTCCAGTTGGATAGCACTAGATAGTTGGTTGCATAGCAATGTTTTTCCAAGTGGAAAGACCTTCTTCTCCAAATTATGTCATCATGGCTCATGATTTACAAAACTTACCATCTTTATCAAGTAGTTTGAGGAGACGCTGCCTGGCCAAATGCCTCAGGTCAGCAGCTCCGAGTTCTTGCAGGAGTATGGCGGAGTTCAGGAGGGCTTGTTCATGTTCCGGTTCTAGTTCCAACGCTTTGTCTAAGTAGGCCAGTGCTTGTGAGGGCTTGCCTTGTTCTAGAAGAACTACTCCTAGCTGAAAATCAAATAGACAGTTCGTTATACAATGATGTTCATCTTTTCTGAACTTGCGACTAATATTTACTACAGTTTGGAGCATAATGTTTTTTTTCTGGACTTAACCAGTTAGTCTAGGAAAATTATTGGTAGATTTACCTAGCCTAGTAGGTAGATTTAGCTATTAGTTAACTATCACACTACTTACGTTGTAATAAATGTCAGGGTTCCCACTGTCATACAGCAAAGCCCTTTCATAAACCTCTTGAGCCTCCTTCGTCCTATTTAATTTGATTAAAATATCCCCTCTATTTATGTAGGCCTGAGTATAATCAGCTCTCATGCTGATCGCTTGTCTATATAGCATGTCTGCTTCTTCTAATCTGGTGGCGTTCTTAGAGATCAAATTCGCAAGATTCAAGAATACATTTAAGTGGTTAGGCGCTATTCTTGCTTGGTATGATTCACCAGGTTTGGCCTTTGGAAGGAGAGATTTCGCTCTGACATAAGCGTCTTCAGCTTCTTGGTATCTTCCTAGGTGATTGTAAGTCCTGCCAACATTGATGTGGGCTCCAACGTCATCGGGTTGCACATTGACAGCTGTATTGAAGAATTCTAACGCTTCTGCGTACTTCCCTTCCGCTTCCAAGGCATGTCCTACATTATTGTACAATTTGGCGTTGTTACGATTTACCTGAAAAACATATTTAAATTTTAACAACACGTTCTAAATTCTAAAAAGCGCGATGAAAAAATTAATTTGCGTCATCAATCATTTACCTTCAGTCCTGAAGCAAATATTGAATATTCAGTCTTCCAATCCCAATTCCTCGTGTAAGTTTTGGCGCAGAACGCTAAGAGGAGGAATATGAGTGCACTGGCGGCAAGTTTGGCCCGCCTCTTGGCCAGGAGTCGCCAACCATGGGCCACTAGAAGACACCAGCCCATTGAAGGCATGTAGAGCACTCGTTCGGCGACCACGAAGCCGACAGGGAAGAATAAGTTTGATGCTGGTAGAAATGGTAAGACGAGTAGCGCTAGGCCCTGAAGATAGAAAAAGAAAGCGGTTAGTTTTTATTATTTTGGCACTTTAATGAGTGTGCCCGTAATAGTGAAGCAGTAACTTAAACAAAAATACATTTGTAGGTACTTTGTAGTTTGTAACCCATTCTTTTTTGCCCAACGCTTACAACGGATGTGAACACTTTACTGATCAATACAAAGTGGTACAAGTGGTTGGAAAAAAAGAACATACAAATGTAAGATCATCACTCATTTAAAAAATAAAACAAACGAATGTGATTCTATCCCTTTTTGTGCCAACGTGAACGTTTAAATCCAGTGGTAACGGCCCCGACTTACGAGTTGTAGGTCGTGGGTTCGAACCCAAGCAGGCGCTGTACTTTGTGTAAATTATTTCATTACCACTGCTCTCAAAACGGTGAAGGAAAACATCGTGAGGAAACCGGCATGTCCTAGAACCAAAAAAAAATCGAAGACATGTGACATCTACCAACCCGCACTGGGCCCGCGTGGTAGATCAAGGCCCACTCCCTCTCACCGAGAGGAGAGGAGGACCGTGTCCCAGCAGTGAGAACATTATAGGCTGATGATGATGAACGTTTGAAACGGATGTGAGTACTTTACCAAGCATCCAAGTGGTTGCCACACACTTTATTTTGTTTACAGTGATGTAAATAAAATAAAGTCTCATTTCTGCTTACCATAGAGAGAGCAGACGACCGCGTCCTCAGCGCGTGTATGGTCGCAGCAACGATGATGACGACCAGCGCCAACGTGGCCAGATTCCGGGGATCTCGCCAGCACTTTAGCAGAGCTACCGTCCCCATGGTCCAGTCACAGCAGAGTGCCTCGGGTAGGGTGAGCAGCCAGGCGTTTAGAGCTGGCAGGTACGCGAAGGTCAGGTGCCTGTAAGGAGGAAGAAATAAAAACCGTTAGGAATTAAGAAGGAACATTTGGAGAATCGAGAGGGCTGGAACGATAGGAGGTATAAAAGAAGCTCCACGAGTGACGATACTAACTATAGTAGACGGTCGATAATCCGGCGCTCACTAATCCGACATGTCCAATAGTCTGGGGTTTTCTAACTTAGCTCTCTTATCCAGAGGCGTAGCGTGGACTAATATAGACGTGGGCGAAGTCGCATCAGTGAGGCCCCTTTTCTTTCCTTCCCAAGATTTGTTGCAGTCTTTGAAGGTCAACAACACAACAACGACAACGGCCTCGCAGTCGCGCTTAAGAGAAACACGCTTTTAAATTTTTGACGTTCTTTTTGGAGCGTAAAAGTGATCAAATTAATTAGTCATATGTGGTAAAGTCCACTTCGCCCACGCCTAGCTACGCCACTGCTCTTACCATAGATATTCGTCTCCTACTCGGTAATCGGTTTAATACAAAAGTAGCTATTATTATGTAAACTAATTAAAAAAAAAAAACTTTCATATGTGTGTTAATTTTAACACACATATGGAAAGTATTTTTTTTAAATTAGTTACGCTAGCTAATAAGAAATCATTTGATTTCTTACTAGCTAGCTGACATTTTATATGGAAATCCAATAACCGGTTTCCAATAATCTGGCATGATGTATCTACTAATCTCCTACTCATTAATTGCTGTATAAATGAGGTAGGTAAGTGTTTATCTGGCTGACGTGTGTCACCATCATGTTGAAAATTGACAATGAGCTTCAATCAACTTATCACAAACTACAAAAGTCAGCAACGTCTCCAAAGTTCAAAGTCCAAACAAACAACATCCACCTTCTAACATCACTAAACGATACAAAGCCAGGCCTTGTATATTTAAGTGAATTCCACCATAAGCCAAGAATCCACCGCTTGAACAATGGCACACGAACGAGAACGCTCATAAAATTAATGTGGCTTAGCTTGCGACCGGCCGTTTCGCAGCTAGTGTGCTTGTCAAAGCCAATTATCCTTATTACTGGGCGATAAAGACGCAGACTGCCTCGTCCGGTCACAAAAGAAGAAAATACGAGGACATGTTTGTGAATACACGATTAAGTAGGTAGGTACTCAACTACTTGCTAAGCTTGGTTGGTTCAACGGATAAAAATGAAGAGTGACGTAATCTACTAATTTGAAAACTGTTTAGTCGTTTTTTTCTATATGTCTGGCGAGTGGTTATGTTTTCGATCTCCAACTTTTTTTCTGGTAGCTTTTCTAAGCTGTTCAGCCCAAGGTAGATTATAAAGATATTAAACATAGTCATGAAGGTCAATTTCCGTAATTATAAACGTTCAAAATCTAGTCGCGATTTCACCTCAGCGATAATCAATGTCAATAAAGGTCAATAAATAACTTAAAGGTATTTTTAACAGATTGAGACTGAGATAAAAATGCGATCGTTTTTAAAAATACACGAATTCCCCTCTGATCTTTGGGTTAGGGGCTTACCTTCGAAATTATAAGTTCTTGTTTATAATAAGAGAGAATATTATAGTTACCTGGCAGGCGGATGAGCAGCTCCAGCAGGGTTGTCGAACCTCGTGAAGACTGGCAACTGCGCCCCCATAACGTGCAGCCTCGCAGCCAGTAGCGCGAGTGTGGCGCAGCATACAGTGGCAACGCGTCGCGCCGCCTCGCCGCATGCGCAGCCCCAGCCGCCACCCTTGCCCCACGCGTCCACCCACGACCAACGACTGATACCGCCTGAACTTCGACGCTGTAAGAAAATAAAGAGTTAGTTTATACATTAAAAAAATAAACAACGGGTTGCACTCCGGGAGTGCCGGCAGAAGTGAAAACTTGAACATTAACGTTGTGCATTTTTGAATAAACACTTTTCATGAAGTATGTTTTGACTGCTTTTTTTTACCCATCAACATGGGTAAAATTTCTTACCTTGCAATCTTTACGTAATGTCAAAGACTACCTATTTATTTTTATATTTACTTTGTCGGTTGCTAGGCAACAGATCTTACGGTCACGTGACGGACGCGAGTTAAATATTTTTTACCCATCCCAAAAAAAGTGCACAACGCCGCTTAGAAAGTTTAAACCTCAAAAACAGATATAATCAAATTCATTCGATTTAGTTGCCGCAGAGCTGGTCTATTGGTCATGACAGGATTTGCTATGGAAGCTGCTATCACACCCATTCCTGTTGCCAAGTAGGTATCAGTACTGTATTCTGGTTTATATCAATGCAGTACATAGTTTAGGAAATCAAATATTCGTACATTAGTGTAGGTTGATCGTGACCACTGCTATTGGGGAAATAATCATATTTAGGACAGACTTAGGCTGCCTGTCCACTGGAGCGGAGAGGAGAGGAGAGGAGCGGAGATGTGCCAATATTAAATAATAGAATCTAAACTCCACTCCAGAGGTGCGCTTCTATTGGTTAATAATAATAATAATAATACCATTTATTTCAGGCAACACAGGCCCATAGAAAAATACCTTAACCTAAACATACATATATTAATATAAAACAAAGTGTTAATAAATACGGCTTAGACTATGTTAGTAGCACTTCACTTTGCACTAGTTTGACTTTGTGCTGTCTTGTGGAACTTGTCCGCGGAAGCGACGGAACACCACGTCCTGCGGCCAAAAGTCTTCTTTCATGACGAGGGGCAGATAAACATTCGGTACACGCACGACGAACGCCTTGAAGTTGACGTTCCGGCGTGACTCTAGTAACTGCACCTTAATATTGACACATCTCTGCTACTCTCCTCTCCGCTTCAGTGGACAGGCAGCTTTAACTTTGTTTTCAAGAACATCTCATCTACAAAACTTGCGTGTAGTAGGTGATACTGGGCAACTTATTCCTATATCTAATAGACCGTCAACCTGATGGCCTAACTATCACATAAAAAGTACAGACAAAATGTAAATACTCTAATTTATTCATAAAAGACTCAAACACACGGAGGACATCAAAGAGGTAAAAGTAAAAAAAGTAAAAAAGGTGAGGCGGTCTGGTTCGAGCACTAGTGTTGTACCGTTCAATTTTGTATTAAAATTAAATACGTCAAACGGGACGGCTGCTGCAACGTGCTGGTTAAATTCTGTGGTGAAGGCGGGGAAAAAATGGATGGTAAATAATTCTAGCTCGTGAAAGGTTTAATTTAAACGTTTATATTGGAAAACTTATTCACTTATAAATCGAGGAATAAATTGATCAAGAATAATAATTGATCTTAATTGATCATTGATATCAATCTTGAGTTTGTTGGGCCACTTCTTCTTCCCGGCTAAAGCACTAGGAAGTGGTGAAGGGCGGGCGTTTTTGGGGGACTGTCATAATTATGTAATTTTGACGTTCGAAAAGTGCAGATTCTCTGCCTATTTTGAATAAATGGCTTTTGAATTTGAATTTGAACTTGCTTGGCAGTTTTTTAAAAAACAAGGTTTATCATTAGACCCAGGTTTAAAGTATGGAGCCATTTTTGAAATTCGAGCTTTTTCCGATTATGATTTTATATTTTGTATAGATAACTTTATTTTAATATATAATATAAGCTCGCACCCTATTATATGGGACTTAAAAATAACTGGCGAAATGTTGGTGTACTATGTACCTATTATTGGCACTTCTGCCAAACCCTTCGGAGATTATCTATAGGCATGATGTTATGATATGTATAACGTTCTTATTACAAAAATTTGTTCGATGGTTTTAACCAAGTAAAAAGAAAAACCTTGTTTTGTAATAAGACCGAATATGACTAGACACGTCGTCTAGTCATAAGCAAAAGCAAAAATTGCAAAAATGCTTTTTGCACCGTAGCAGCTGTGTATTAACGCCCGGAGTATCACAAAGATAAACCGCCGCGCCTTAGGTAATAGATTATTATAGAAATAGATTGAGCGCCTTATCTTACTTAATCTATTCCGGCGCCGTACTTCGCAACACGCGTTGAAAGTTCCAGCTAGTTCAAAACGCACATGAGATTGTAATAGCGAGATGAGTCACCACCTAAGGCGCGGCCACTATAAAGTAAAATCCAGCAGAAATAATGTTCTCTCTTACCTTCTGTGCTACGAAAAGTTCGTAGACAACGCAAACACCGGTGACGGTGATGCCTTGCTCCTTGCACAGCATCGCTACGCCTACGCAAGCGGTGCATGCTACGACGTAGCGCCAGTCTGGAAACATCAAGTTTGTATTACAACCGATGATCTGTGGTAGTGTCAATTTTTTTTGAGGTATTATTATGAGGTATTCTATTAAACAATAAACACAGAGTAATTAAAAATTGTACTTGTCGATATTTATTTATGTATTTCAATCTACCTACGATATTAGAGCTGAGAATTAATCTTGTTTGTTCTAAGTTGTAAAGGCTAAAATATTGGGCTAAAGTTCGTTATAATAAAATGTTAACAACTAACTTATTTAATAACACGACAAACACGTTGAACTAAAATATTAAAACTAAAAGAATTTTAATCAAAGTTTTCTCATTCATTCTTCAAAGACTGGAAACTGATTGTTGAATAAATTTAGATTGTGCCTGTACAGGATAAACAAATTATGTCTTAGGCTGTTACCACGCGGGAGCCAACTCAAGGAATAAGACTGTGCGTGTGCACACCGGCGACAAAATCGTTTACTTTGCCGTCAATCTGCCTAGCCTTTTCCCAACTATGTTGGGGTTTGCTTACAGTCAATCTATACCAATATTTTATATCTAGCGACTGCCTATCTGACCTCTACAACCCAGTTACTGGGTAACACGATACCCCTGTCTTTCTTTCTTTTTCGTGTGGTTAGTGACCAACTTGGTGTCAGAGTTTTAAAGGCGCCCAAGGGCCTCTGACATGGGTTCACATGCCGTCGAGAAATATCTCTCATAACCTGTTAGGGTTAAAGGTTGGACACTAAAGGCCGCCCATTGTATATTTTGTAGTGTATTACTTTTTCTTTTTGTAATGAATTATCTGGTGTACAATCTATACTAATATTATAAAGAGGAAAGATTTTTTTGTTTGTTTGTTTGTTTGTACCGAATAGGCTCCGAAACTACTGGTCCGATTTGAAGAATTCTTGCAGTGTTAGATAGCCCATTTATCGAGTAAGGCTATAAGCTATAATCATTACGCTAAAACCAAGAATGTTTCAAAATCGGGGGGTTTTTTTAGCGTTAGCCCAAAGTAACTGTTCCACGCGGACGAAGTCGCGGGCAGAAGCTAGTAAAGTATATATAAATAAAAGAAAGACCGTTCTAAACATTCAATGATATGTTTATTATCCTTTTCTTTATATATCGGTGTGGTGGAAGTGTGTTTTACTAGTATTGGCCCCTGGCAACGTACAGGCAACTGAAGGAACACGGGTGGGTTTTAGTCAGTAAGAGTCTGACACACCCTTCCGCTCCGCCCAGAGCGGGAGAAGTTATTTGATGATTTCCCTTCCAAAAAAAGGCATGTCAGTTTCCTCATGATGTTTTCCTTCACCGTTTTTGAAGTAAGTGATAATTTTACAGTACTGAATCCGAAATGTCCAAAATGGGTGCCTTAGGTTCAAACGAGACTTCTCTATAACTGTCTTCATAGTAAGTGTTTTGGCTAATTCGTTTATGTAGGCCTTAAATGGATGCTCTTTAAGAAACAAAGTCTTAAGAGCATACATTTATTATTTATATAACATGAGAGCGTATGTAACTTACATAAAACCTTCCTAAACTGCACTAACTATAAATAAAATCGGCAAAGTGCGAGTTGGACTCGCACACGAAGGGTTTCGTACCTCCGTACATTATTTAGCAAATAAATGAAAATACTAAACGAAGAATATTATAATTTTTCACCTTAAATTTTCAAAATCGCAAAGTCAAGTTTGTATTTCATAGTGGTACTATTAATTACAAAGTTATTTTTACAGTTGCTGAAAGTCACTTATGTAAATAAAATATCTTATGAACCGGCGTTTTTAGTATTTGTTGATTGTATTTAGTACATAATATACAGAAGTTTCAAATTCTCAAATTGTTTAGTTTTTGAGATAGAGCTCGTATAAAAATGGTCTAAAACTGACAACTTTTACTTCATCATTTTAAAAGAAAAAAAAAAAAAAATATATTTGTTCTCTACTCGATGAGCTCTAAACAGTGACATGCCACATGCCAGCGTTAGATTTCTTTTTCACAATCAAAAGTTTATTGTATGGAGACCCCTCCTTAATTTTTAATTAAATTTTATTTTTATTATTTGTTGTTATAGCGGCAATAGAAATGCATAATTTGTCAAATTTTCAACTGTCTACGTATTACGGTTCATGAGATACAGCTCGCTGACAGACATACGGACAGCGGAGGCTTAGTAAAAGACAGTTCTGTCTGATCTGTGCACAGGCACAGATCAGACAGAACTGTCTTTTACTAAGCCTCCTCTAAGGCTGTCCTTAGGTACTTAAATACGTATAACATGAGTATCTAATATTGACGCTTGAATTGTACAGATAAACAAGCTATTTGGTATGCAGGCAAAAATATTAATCTTTCCAATACTCCGTCAATATTCATTTATATTGTGTGCGTAATGTAATGTTTTAGGCTTAAGACATACCATCGACCAGGGTTACTTTGATCAATATTGAACTTTCAAAGTCCTTATCTTTTAAATTTGTGGGTGTAAAAAAATACAAAAAATGTCTAAATATCGGTTTTTTTATTGATATCGATTACTGTAATCATAAGTGAAAATATATGTCTTGAAATTGAGAAAAAAAATAAAAACTGGCTGATAAAGTTATACGTAGAATGAGGGTTACTTTGATACCCCCGGTTTTATTACGTGATTACAAAGTAGCCCCAATAAAAATTTTGTAGCACAGTTATTTAGAAGAACAATACATTTAACTTTTTCAATTAAAAATCGTTGATGAATTCCCAGCGCGTCCTCAAAAAAGGATTTAACAGTTCTTCAGTGTTGCTAACATTGAAAAAAAAAAACTACCAAATGCGTTTCGTTTAACGCAATTCGCGATTTTATATGAATGGAAGTTTCGATCAAAGTCACCCCGTGATTCAAAGTACCCCCGGTTGTAGGTACTTATAAGAGTAATATAAAAGAATCGACTACTCAGTACACTGACAATATTATTTAAAAGTATTTGTAAGTTAGCTGCCTGTATACCAATCTCGTTGTTCGAATGTACATGAAAATATGAAAGGTAAATAAGCATGTCTGTGTCGGGAATTCAGGACATTCACCCAGAATTTTGATTCTCAGTATTACCTACATTAAAAGAGGATCGAAATGTTTTTCCCTTCCATAGTAAGTGGATTTTGGAAGATTTCGTGTAAGTCACGTTTTCGTGTTAACCAAATAATGAATGTGTTCTCTTAAGGCGTTGTGTCTTAGAGAGCATACATTTAAGGCCTAAATAACTGAATTGGGAAAAACACTTACTGGCTCTTTTCAGCCATCAAATATTAATCAGAGATTTATGTTTTGTTTCATACATAAACGAGATCACAAATTCAACACACTTTTCGAACGGATCATTGTAAAGTGTTTGTTCCGTATGTTTTTTTATGTACCTCTAGTAGCGTAAATTGAGGAGCTCGTGGCTAAGTAATAACAGCCCCACGGGTCGATCCATCAGGTTAAGCTACTCTTGCCGGGATTGGTCCGTGGATGGGTGACCATCCGAGACTCCTCTGTGCCTCAGAAAGCACGTTAAGCCGTTGGTGCCAGCTGTCATTCGTAAATCTTTGACAGTCGTTACGGGTCGTCAGAAGCCTGAGAGTCTGACAACCAGTCTCATCGAGGGGTATCGTATTTACCAGTTACTGGGTTGTGGAGGTCAGATAGGCAGTCGCTCCATGTAAATTACTGGTATTCAGCAGCATCCTGTTAGACTGGAAGCCAACCCCAACAAAGTTGGGAAAAGGCTTTTTCCATATTGAGAAGACATGACATAGTTATATACATAATTAACCATATAGTTTGCGGATTGTTCCCTTTCATCTTGTTTCAAACAATAGGACATTGGATACTGGACCTGCGTTGGTTTTTATCAGTTTCCATTCTTCACGTCCTTTCAGTATAAATTCCGTTTCACAATCATATCGACGTAATATTTTCTTGTTTATTACCTGTGTATCTTCTCCGCTGTGAGGCGCGCGCGTAGCACAGTAGTGCGCCGAGGAAGAATAGAGACGATAACATCTCGGCGCGTCCCACCACGCCCGTCACCTGTCAGATAAAGATTTTTTATTAGAGAAAATATGTAATATTAGATTCTGTCACGATTGGAACATTTGAATGATCTGAACAGTAGACAATTCATATTTTATTTGGGTAATGTATCTATAACTATACATATTAAAGTCTTGTCTAAAGTGTTCTTCTAAACTGTGCATTGGGTTTTTTATGCAGTTTTCACCATTATTTAGAGAATTTATTCTGGAAGGTCTACCACCACCTCTAAAGCAGTATTATTTTAATATTACTTTAGTGTGGGAAAGAGATGAAGCTCTACAGGACGTATAGCTCTATCTTCTTTCCCCCACTGAAGTAAGATTAAAATAATACTGTTTTAAAGGTGGTGGTAGACCTCACGATTCTCGCTCTTGAAATGATCGGACTGAATAATACCTATTTATTTAAGCCAGCATAAATCGTTTTCTACAATCGTGACTTCACAGCTCAACAGTTGGAATTTCGAAGTGGTGTTTTGTAAAACAATGACCTCGGCCAATTATTTTAAATCTTTCCAGAATTTCAAAAAAGCCGCACCGAATTACTGTCTCGTTATCTTCACACACAAAACTATGGGTAAAATTAATAATGCTAAGTTATCAAGACACTTTGCAAAACCTGCCAAGATGAAAGCCAGTTACGTCAAGTCTCCAAGATGTTTTCCTAACAACCTGCCCCTTCTTACGCATAGTTGTTACTAACAAACCAGCACATTACTCTTTTACGACGTTTCGAGGTAAAACCTTCAAGTTTACAACGTGAGCTGCCAAGAAAAAGGGACAAGTCCTGAAGGCGCCGTAAAGATTGCGAAAATAGCAGCGACTACGCCACAGTCTATAAAAATAGCAAACATGGTTAAGGCTTACGTACGGGGGCCGCAGTAGTCGCGTTCACGACTTCATTACGGCGAGCAAACTACAAACACATTTACTTTACTCTGTGATCCTCACGAAATAGCTTCACAAGTTTACTTACATCAAGACGATTTATGGAAAATAGGACTTTAATGCAATTTTAATCTGATTGAAGAATAGAGCTTAAAGCTTTGTGCAGACCAGCACGACTTCGGCGACACCGGTTATTGTTACGACGATTTTTTTTGAAATTGTATTGTTCGTGTCGCGTCGCGCGACAAGTCGCGCTGGTCTGCTGTCTGGCCTATAAAGCCTTAAAGGTTTACTTAATTAATTCCCGTAGATGCAATAAGTTGTTGTTCCTTTTCTCAAATTTGTGCCTTTGTTCAGAAATAATGGCTGATAAATTGAAATTGCTTTCACAAAAAAAAAAAATCCTTTGCATTAACAATACAATTTAAACTGTTTGTATAAATGAAATATACCTAGGTTGATACCACTTTTAATACAGAAACCCAACGCGGATATAAATCGTATGCCATATAAAATACGACACAATAAAAAACGAGTGTTTCTAATTGGAATGCTGACGTAAACGAAAAGTTTAAAGATCATCAAGTTCACACCTCACAGGGCGTAAAATTTGCCATACGTGTTGACGAGTGGGTTGCCATAAACTAGTAGCTACCAACGGACGGTCGTTGATCGTTACTACCACAGATATTGCTACCGTCAACAACGTATTTTTAGAAAGGAACATAAAAACTGCAAGCTCGTAAACTGCTCTGACGATTTCGAAAATTCTTTTTGAAGAAGACCTTAAGACCTTAAACTTGGAACCTTGCCAAGTTGGAAAGTCGTAAACAACCATAGAGTTTCCTTAACAACAGTGCATCTGTATACTGGGATCACTTCTAGGAAAACAAAAGACGCGCCATATTAGCTCAGGACCGAGTTGAGTGGAAAAACGAAACGGAAGCGAAGATAACGAAGGGTATTTTCCCAATACAGCTGATTATATAAAATATATCCAATTCTACCTAGATACTAGATAAGTAGATTACCAGACGGTAATCTGATGATCCTTTACGTGCAATGTCATGAAAACCTCTGAGATCTACCCCATCAAAATAACACGTTTTTCACGATACAACGAAACGAATTGAGAACTTCGTTTTTCCAATCGGTTAACAACGAAAATATAATCAGATCGTTCGACGCTCGAGCTATAAACAGAAAAACATTCTGAAAACGCTTGCTCAACACACGATTGCCATCAAATCGTATTTTTTTATGTCGAGCATAAAATTAATTTCATCCGGAGAAGCACGAAGCAAGGGGAGCAAATAATACGACTTACCGGCAAAACATTTTTTTAAATATTAGATTTGCTTCTTTACTCTGCATCTATTGCATTTAGTTTCTGTTTTTATTTTTAATAAATATGGCTTGAAGTAAAACAGTCTAATTAGCTGATTTAATGGAATCGTATAATTCTAAGTGTGAAGTTTCAGAGAATTACACGAGATTTTTTTCTGGTTTATAAATTGGTTTCATGTATTGATTTTTTCTTTTTTGCATTTTTTATTAAAAATAGACTTGAATTTTTGTTATTCAAAAGTCGTTGCGTTTTGAGAACTACGACACTACAAATCCTAATGATTTGTAGTGTCGTAGTTCTCAAAACGTCTTACCGCCGTTACCTTATTCACAGAGATTTACTGCCTATCTACGAGTGTAACAACTAGAACTTTGCAACATTATATCAACTTCAATATTTGAATAAAACATTCTTCGATTTAGTACCTTCAGCGCGCACTAGACAGAAATACAAGAGAGCTTGTCATCGAAATAAATTGGCGTCGTAAAACGTACGCGAAGTGGCCTAGCACTTGCATCCCCACATAAAATGCACGAATACCTAGTACCTACCTACTGTGTCCTAATTTAGTTTTATGTACTGGCTGAATATTTAGTTTTAAAAATAAAGATGAAGAGCGAAGAGTAAGATGGTCAAAGTAAAAACAAAGCCTTAATATGCAATGTTTAAAAAAAGTGCAGAATGACAAATCCGCAGTCCGGATTGAAAGTACCTATCGAAATAAACAAATAAATAAACATTTGATGTACTCTGAGCAAACTCGGAGTGCAATGAGAAAAATCGGCAATTTTTATATCATGATACTAGTTACTAGTTTTTTTTTGCAGTTTTACGGGTTTTTGTGAACATTCATGTTTATTTGAAACCATCAATATACGCATACAAACGAACATTTCAATATACGGACGGTTTTTACTCTTTTGCGAATATCCATTTTAGTTGACGAACTAATTTCAGGCGGGAGCATCAATTTTGTTCGTTTTTAGAGCACTATAAAAGCCTGCGTATTGTAACGACCAACCCCACCTGCATAGGTACTTGACATCTCAGATCAGGGGCTTAACATAATCTTCTACTGAGGAAATTTAATACCTTGACTATTCTACCCCCGCTTCGTACAGACAAGAGTAAGTATAACCATCTTTCACACACAACACAGTATGCATTTTTGAGATAGCAATCCAAATTCTAATAAAAACTGCTCGTATGTATGAAACACTTTAAAATATAATGAAGTATTCGAACGAAAACAACGAAACGAATGAAATGTCGAACAAAATATGCGGTGGAATCGAAAAAATCACAACGGATACTGTCACATACAGCGTGCTGTTATTTCGAACGCAAAACGTTTAATATCTGGAATGAATATTAACTGAATGCCATCCGATACAAAATCAAAGTTTCAAAATAATTCCAAACCGCTCTGGGGATGCAATATTTTGGTCTATTTCGTAATACATATTTTAGTCGCGCATAAAGTAGCGAAAAGCTTTTTGAGAAAAGATTTTCCAGCCAATCAGGTAACTTTTAATAAAGGATGCAGTGTTCGAAAATGGTTTAATTCCGGCAAAATTTAATCAGGCTTCCATTAAGACCTTTTTAAGCCGTCCTTTGTGAAAAATGTGTTGATAAATAACTTTTTGAGTGTCTTGTTAGATGGAAAACAAAGGAAGAGTCTCGTTATTGTATGAGCCCAAATTATAGGAATCATGATGAGATCAATTTAACGATCGAGATATATATATGTACATATTTAGTGACTTGTTACTATACTACAGGCTCCCATAGCAACCTTAACATTTACCTCAATAACTTGAGACGGATACAATATCTGTCACTATTTTTAGGGTACCGCTGACGATTCTGACAGTTCCTTTATGTGCCGTAGGTACATAAAGCGGCTGACGTTTCATGTATGAAAAAGGGAAGGTGTGATCTTATCCCGCGGCCCCGGCATCCGCGAATAGTTATTGACTTAATTTATAATTTTAGAGATCATAACTTAATTGACATTTATAAAGACAATAGGTTAGGGTTGCCAACCGTCCTGTTTTCCCAGGACATGTCGTGCTTTTTGGGATGTCCTGGAGTGTCCTGAATAGTTTTTAAGTAGCGTCCTGAGTTTTATAGCATCCTGGTAAAGTCCCGTTTTTAAAATTCCGTGCCTTCAACCTTACTTTTATCGTGCGCTCTGCTTGTTGTCTCTTTCTCAATTTTCGCGCATTAAAGCTCTCTATCTAACGGTTAGATAGAGATAGCTCTAGTGCGCCAAAATTGAGTTTCTTTGAACCTGTTTTTATTACGTGTTGCTATTAACTACTACTGCTCTGCGTCCTGTTTTAATCCGAAATGTCCTGGTATTTTCACCTTCTAATCCTGGTTTTCAAAATTTGGGGATGGCAACACTACAATAGGTACTTGGTTAGTTCTACATTCAAACCCGTCTGACTTTTCGAAAATCCGTACCGTGTATGGCATCGTTTCGTGTACGTGCTTGCATCCGGTGATATCGAAATGAAGCTCGATGGTCTGTTCATATTACTGATCTCTCTAAGTGTACTTAATGTTAGTCGATGTACTTTTACCACCTAACTTTTCACGGGGCCGTAATTCAAAAAGCCAAAGACGTGGCTGACATAAAAAACACATTTTCCTCAAAGCCACGTTTCAAACATGCATAGTTCCAAAGTCCCACTCATCATTCTTGATAGACACTCCTCAAGCTACACTACAGTTATAAAAATAATATACTCACCGCCTCAGTATGAATAGGATGCACGGCAAACAAGATGGCGGCCACAAAACTCGCAAACTCCGGCAGGAACATTGCGCACACCCTGTAACAGAATAACTAGGTCACTGGATGGATAAACAGGCTGAATATGTCGCCACAGTGTAGATAGGTACAGAAGGCTAGCTCCGTAAAGGTATCTGCACACAGCGGGCGGGGCGGGGCGGGGCGCGGCGTGGCGTGGCGGCGACGGGGCGCTGGCGTGACGGGAACGGTCACACTGCGGGCGCGATCACGTCCCGTCCCGCCGCGAATTGAGAGAGAAAGAATATAAATAAAGTAAAGAGTTATAAGTTCAAAGTAACTAAGTTAGTTAAAGTAACTTATAATTTATTAGTTACAAACTATAAGTTAAAGTTTTAAGCTTTAATACAATCTCTCAATTCTGAATGTAACCGTCACGGGCCCCGCCGCTTCTAGATTACTGTCGCGCCGATCGGGACGGGTCTGTGTGGAGTCGTCAGTAGTATCTAGTACATTACAACTGCTCAGCGTCACGTCGCCGTCCCGTCCCGCCCCGCCCCGCCCGCTGTGTGCAGAGACCTTTAAACTAATGAAAACACATAGACGCGCAAATGCAGCGATCTCAAACTAAAACAAATGCCAGTCGCGAGTGTGCTTACACTCTCGATGTAAGACGACGCGTAACTATGTGTGCGTACTCGCTGTAGGAAGCCGTTCTTCTGTAAATATCTATTCTGTGATGTCGTGGTCTTCTAGAATTACATGTTTTTGTAGACCGTACTATATTTACAACTGTTTGAACTGGGTTATTAGCAATCAAGAGCGGTGTATCAGTGTGGTATCAGTTACAAATGGACGGATACTCGGTTAGCGTTTGGCGTGGACGGATTGGAGGGGAAATTATGGGAAAATATTTGTGGTGTAGTGTTGGTAGAATTGAAATTGTATTAAATATCAATAATTTGCGGTTTGCTGCGTTTGTTTGTTATTGCGTTAGTTTTGTAACTACTCGTAGTTTGATATTTTTGAATACGTTTGTCTATTTTGTGAGTAGTACAGTTTCACATCCATTATTAATACCTGCTTAAACCAGTGGCCATAAATTTGCTTTTTCACAGGTTTCTAAATCAACAGAAAAAAATCCAACAAATCCTGTCACTTACTACACAAAGATTTAAACAATGTTTCACTTCAATTTCTTTTCAATTCCTGAACTGCAGTCGGACTCACCCGCACCCGCATAGAAATAAAACCTTAAAAATGTTTTAAAAGGTAATTGCTAGCGTTTCCAGCGCTTTATTTCTATTGGATAAGCAGCGTTGAGCCGTGAAAACTTTTGTGGTTTCATTTCGCACGCACGCTCGCACGTCAGACCCGCTAAACTTTTAATAGACGGATTTTTATGTTTACTTCTATATGGAAAACTTTAATGAGTTGTTTGGAACGGATTAGTATGACAACGTAGGGTAAAGTTTGATTAGGAATCACTTTGGGTGGTGCTTAACGTCAGCTTTGTTATTAAGCCTTATTTTTGTGAAAGGATTTATCGAAAAAACACGAAATGAAAGCGATTGTGTTTGAATGTTTTTCTTTGTTGAGGGATCACTTTTATCAACATCATTCTCTTGCCCTTATCCCAATTTATTTCCATATTATGATCTCTTAGCATAATCAGCCTATAATGTTCCCACAGCTGGGACACAGGCCTCCTCTCTTTGAAAGAGAGTGGGCTGTAAGCTACCACGCGGGCCCAGTGCGGATTGGTAGATGTCACAGGATTTCAAATTTTTGGTTCTAGTAGCTGATCCTCACGATGTTTTCCTTCACCATTTTGAGAGCAGTGATGATTTACACAAAGTAAAGCGCCTGCTTGGGTTCGAACCCACGACTCTCGTAACTCGTAAGTCGGTGCTGTTACCGCTGGGCCACCACTGCTCTGTATGAGTCTGTATTATGATCCCTTAATCACCCATATTTATTTGATCTAGTTGTAACTAGTTCTAGCTTAACGGCTTTTGAGGGATTATAACAAGTTAACAAATAAACTGGCAGTGAACCAAGTGCCTTAATTAGATTTTAACTTTCGTCTTTATTCTTCATCTATGCTTGGCTTTAGTCTGTATAACTTCATCTTAATCTTTCGGTTCTTCAAATAGTAATGAAACCATCTCAAGTAGCCATCTACAATCTATGACATAAGTGATGTCCGATCCAAGCCAAGTTAATGTCGAATGTCACTTAGTAATATCACCCGAGACCGGTGATGTAATGCCCTCTCAGAGGCGAACGGAGTAAATTAGGCGTCATAAATTGGCCACCCATCACATTGACGGTTCGGCCGACACCATAATTTAATCACATGGATCGAACGATCATGTCATTATCTTTACTGCGAACACAGCTTCCAAACGTTTATTTGGGTTAGTTAACCTTCGGGAAAATTGGAGTCTGTTAACAGTAAATTAAAGCAAAATAAGCGCTTGAACTGTATTTATAGGAACACAAAATACAATGTAGCATTGAGAGACGAAATTGAGAAAGTTATAACCGAAACGGAACAGGTAATAACAACAAACCACCAGGGACTGTCAACAGCACTTTAAAATTGAGTCGACAATTTTTACCGCCGTCTGCGCTGTCTCGTGAAATATATAGCGCGGTACGTACGTCCTGACCGTGTGAATTGTGGAAGGCGAATGACAATAATTGGGTAAGTTTGTCCAGTGGCGCGCCTCGTGGCGTGCAACCGCAACTTTGCCGCAGAGTTGGAACAACGGCTAATTGAGACTAACGCGGCGAAGGTGCTCCCGACGACGGCTAACTTCTGCCGGAATTAAGGCACTCGTTAGTGACTTTTTGCGAATCTGACGAAATCTCTTGCGAAGTTGGTGAAAAAACATTTATGGCTAGTTTGTTCGCGAAGTGCGCTCCTAATGAGCTCCTCTCAATCGATACGCTTGTGACGATCATAGTGGCTTGTTTCGTAATTGTGACGATCTGTTTTATGTTCCTCGTTTTATATCGAAACTTTTAATGAAACTACTTGAAGTCGTTAGACTAAACGACGTATAAGTAACTTAGTGCAAGTAGTGGGAACCGTAAAAACTTTAATCATATTTTTGATGTGTGGCTTCGTTTATGTTTATACGACGGAGTCTTCACGCTAGATATTGTGAACGTGATATAAATTATTATCCATTGAGCTCCGAATATTCGAGTTATAAATATGTTCATTTACATTTGAAAGGCCTAAATTAATGTAGATCCGATGTATTCAATATTTGGAATTAACTAGCGGAGGTATTATTCATTGCGGATCGTGTTCTTTTGTTTATTGAATAGTGTATGGATTCTGTTAATTGCTATATTCATTCTATGTTCATTAAAATAGTACCTACCTATGTTATATATAAACTTGCATGTGTTAATCCTAACTATCCTAATTAATAATCTTCTATACTTTAATAATAATTAATATATAAAGCTGAAGAGTTTGTTTGTTTGTTTGCTTGAACGCGCTAATCTACTGGTCCGATTTGAAAAATTCTTTCAGTGTTAGATTGCCCATTTATTGAGGAAGGCTATAGGCTATATATCATCACGCTAAGATCAATAGGAATGTTTCAAAATCCGGGGGTTTTTTTAGCCCAAAGTAACTATTCCACGCGGACGAAGTCGCGGGCAGAAGCTAGTAATATTATAAATGCGAAAGTGAGTTTGTTTGTTACGCTTTCGCTCTAAAACGGTTGAACAGATTTGGATGAAATTTGGCACATGGGTAAACCATGACCGGGATTAGGACAGAGGATACTTTTTATCCCGACATTCCTACGGGATAGAGACTTATTTATGCAGTTGAAACCGCGGGGCGCAGCTAGTATTTACATAATTATAAAATAAATTGATATGACGATCCAAAGCAGACGTTAATTTTAAAAACATAAAAATAGACTATACCTAATTTGAATTCAATGCGATCTTTGTTGGTTATTACCAAAAAACTGGAACCTTTATCACTTAGTTCTGCTTACGTAATGCGAGTCCACCAGACGAAAACGGCCGATAAAAATTAGTTTTAAGTATTATGACTGTAGTTATTTTCACTATACACCCGCAAGCTCCGATGGCAGACACTCAGATTAAATATTCATTGAATTTCTAAATGTGCCTACACGAAAATATCAGACACTCAACCTACTTTCACAAAATCTACAAATAGGTTTTAGGTACATCCTTCAGAAAGCCGTAAATGGCTCAACTTCCTAGATATAATCAGACTGTCTGTAAACCTTTTAAATACGAAAACATAAAAATAAAAGGGAAATATTTAAGCGATCCTCTAAAAACTTATTCACCTTCTAATGATGCACACTTTTTTAATAATTGAGCCTCATTTTAACTTACTGGCCTGTTCTCACAGTTAAGCTAGGGTATCACGACCAAACGGATTAGGTTAGGTTGGAACTGAAAAATCACGCGCAGCCCGATCGAGCGAAGCGAGCGGTGCCATGGCAGCGGTCTGCGAGCGCTATATCCATATTGAAATCAGTTACTTGGTATTGTAGGACCCCAAAATACATATATTTGGGGTTCACTAAAAGAGGTGCAATCATTAGTGATCAACAATTGTTTTATTAAGGTAAATCACTTTTCTTCTGGAAAGTACACATGTTGTTATAATATAGGATTCAATGGAAAAAGAAAATGGAACCCATCGTTAATATAAAAAAAACATGGGATCTAAAACTGGGATCCTACGAAAATAAATGATATTTTTAGGAGCGCAAAATATTAACGAAGTGTATAGAGTGCCGCCAGTTTCTTGTGGCACTCTAGTGTCACTGCCTCGGCCCGGCTAGGGTGCCGGGAGCGTTGCATTGTCACTGTCACTTGTTATTTAGGTTAGGTTAGGTTAGAACTGTGACCACACAACGCACGAGCCGAGCGAGCGTAGCGAGCGGTGCCGCGGTAGCGGCCGGCGAAGTGCCAGGGTCCGTTTAGGCACAAGAGAATGTAATGTTTTGGGAATGTGGTGTTTTACACCGATTTAACCTCACAATCAAACAAAATACCAAGTGACGTGACTTAGTGCCAGTGGCAATGACAATCCAATGCTTGCGGCACTTTGGCCGGGCCGGTGTTACTAGGGTGCCTGTAGTGGCACTTTATCCGATAGGGATAGAGTGCCACTGGTGGCACTCTATACACTGCCAAATATTAATTATAAGAGTTTCGATTAAATACATGCCAAAATAAAATACATTAAATTGCAAATAAAAAGTTGCGTCTCGTCCATCAAAAATAACCGTCCCTAACACCTACGACCATTCTATTTCCATCCGTTTCACAACACTCGATTATACTGATCTTTTTATCGATATAATGTTGACCACTCGGAATATCGATTACTGTATCTAAAACTGTTCGTAGGGACACCTTTTTGAAGCCTGTCGCGCCGCTGACGTAGCCACTAACAGCTTGCGTAGCACTTTCGTAGCACTACGTAGCGCTGCGTAGCGCTGTCGTAGCGATTATTAATACGTACTACGTTTTTGTATCGATGGCGTCGAGATTTTAAATGAACATAGAAAATTGTTTAGTATGGTATTTCTTCTGTGGCAGCGAGATATAATTATTATTACATTACCTCAAAAATATTGGAAATTCTCAATGTCCTAAAATCATGTTTGTGATCTCTGAATGGAGTTTATTTTTATAGTTACCCATAGTTCGACGGTAAAATTAATATACGTTATAGAAGACAAGCCCTTTCAGGCTTCTTAATCAATTCCTTAATGGAAAAACCCAATAACACTTCAGCATTCCCGATATTATTCTAGAATTAAGCTGTCAAACGACCAACGATGTTATCAGGGAGGCTCAACTATAGTTAATTACATGAAGGGGAGTGGATTACTTAACGGTAGCTATTCGTAGAAGGTAATGGGTGTCTGTTGGACGACATATCGCGTGCCACATACTACACTAGGTTATTAAGTGCAGAAAATAGGTGTGATTTGCTACAAATACGTTCACGTCACCTGCAAAGTCGTGACTGGTATTCAAGCATTTTCACAGGAAAAATAAAAAGTTATCTGACGTAAGTTAACCACAATTTTTTTTGTTAAAAGTAAAGACTGCTTATTCCATAAATAGGTCTGTTAAAAAATATCGTTTTCATCGAGTTTTGTAGGTGTTACAACAATGAAACGTTAACCTGGACAAACACCCAGTTGCATAACGACTAACATTACGTAATGGATCATTAACGCTAATGATTTCATTAATTTGTTCAAAGACCATTAAAATCGAGTCTAATGTTGTTCTACAACAAGTTAATGGAAGATTAGTTTTATCAATAATATAAAAATAATAATCATTTTATTTCGGAATAAAACACATCCATAATTTGTTAGTAAACATTAACCTTAAAAACTAGGTTGGTAAACATGCAGGTTGGACAAAATAATGGACGAGCGGACCACCAAGTATCCCCGCAATGACATTCAGGAGACCGTTCGAGCTGCTCCGGACCCTCTGCAGCAGCGACGCGGCACGCTTACGTCCAGATCGCTTAATGACAGCTTTGAAAGTGAAAGCTCGTTTCTGCAACTGGCGGAAAGCCGAATAACCAAATACGCTTGTTACTGAATCTATATTAACTTCTCTCTAATAACTATTATCTATTCTCTAAGTAAAGAAGAATTTCAGGGAGAGCCTATGGTCTCCCTGAAATTCTTCGTTACATCATAGCCCATCATCCAATTGCCCTGAAATTCTAGGAAAATAGCGAGAAGCTTCATAGATACTTGGTAGGCACTTGTAAGCTTGTTCGTTAAACCGGCAACTATTCTGATACTTAACATAAGGGTTGAGTGAGCCTACCTATTCCTTTTTTTGTAAAGTAAGGGGATGTCTATCATTGGACGGTATACATCGCGTGTGAAACGGAATATACGTGTGATTGGCTACAGTTGATGCGTTATCAGATGTACTCAACCTTTCCTTTCTTGGCAGGATAGTAATTGGAAATTAACTTTCAAGTAAGTGTTTTTTTCTTTAAAAACAATTGTTGTTGTAAGGCTGTTAGAGATGTGTGGAAGAAAAGGACGTATTGCGCTACTCTTTGACCCCCAAAAAAACCAGGAAAATGGGATACTGCCAGAAAGATGATAATAATCAAAACCCAAAAAAAAAAATCTCAATTACCTCTTTTTTTTTACTTGTATCCTATATATGTATATATTATAATGTAGGTATATATTATAGTTAATATGTATGTATGTGTATTTTAAGCTTATAACCTATATATGTACTTGTGTGCCTATTTTATTTATAATGCATTTAGATATCTTTTTAATAATTTTTTTACGGTTTCTCCTCTTATTCAGAGCACCTGCCATCTTATCTCTTCACCACCCTTGGTTGGCTGGTAGAGAATGCCTAAGGCATTAAGTCCGCCTTTGTACCTCAATGTGTGCGAGAAGTTTAAATAAATAAATAAATAATAATAATGTAGTATCGGTTGCCTGATTACGGTATTTTTTTACATGTCTGCTATATTCTGAGTTACTCTTTGTAGGACAAAGGCTTTTTCTCATACAAAGATGGCACATTGATAAGAACTTTGACCACCAAGCTTTGACCAGCAAACGGACGTGTTTCAGACCTTTATAAATTCAGGTTTCTCCACAATGTTTTCGTACGACAGTGACGTTTGAGATTAACTTTACTTAGTACAGTAATAAAGTACATAAATTTAATGAAATTAAACTCGCTCGTGCTCAAGAGGCAGGTCTTTAAACCTCCATCGCGACATACATATTATAAGGTACTCAGTAGGTAGGTACATAATTGCACACGTGTAAGTTGACAGCTATTTTAGTCCTTATAGAAACTTTATTCGTCCTAAGGTTGAGTTTCCCTGCTGCCAGTACTAGTTTTCCTTCAACACTTTCATTGCATAAATGTTTTAGATTTCTTAGAAAAGTAACCTCAAAGTGCTTATTTCCAAGAAATAATCGAAATTAGATTTCAGATTACTTAAAATTGTATTTTAACAACTAATTTTTACTATTGGAAAGTGACGAAGCCAGATTCGAAGAAATGTAAATAGAGGTACCTAATGGTTCTTTTTAATGTTATATTCGTGTGTTGTGGCTTTTTCATGATTATTATGATTACAAATTGCAAATGAATGACGTCTATGTTTTCGTGATTTTAAATTAAACCTTTTAGTAGAGAGCTTATAACGCCGCTAGCACATCTCCGCCGCGAAACCGTAGCAGCAAAACCGCGGTATTTCAATTCAACTGGATCGCATCGTGTTCGAAATTTCAGTAGCGGAACTCGAGTAGCGGAACATGACGCAAGGCAGTTGAATTGAACTACTGCAGTTTCGCTGCTACGGTTTCGCGGCGGAGGTGCTACTGGGGTAAATCCAACTTTCAGATCTTGTCTTTTTTTCTGGCAAATATAGTTACTACGTATTTACATTATTATGTACGCTTTTTTCGAGCATCAGTAACTTGAGTTTTAGATTAATTAATAACGTGTGGATCTTCTTTATTTCTTTGTAATTTTTGTATAATCCGTAAGTTGATCTGTATCTGAAATTCAACTGTCACATCACTTTATACGATAACTTCACATACATATGTTATATTTATTCACCGTAGCCATGTTAGGGAATTTGGTTCTCTAGCCAAACTTACACTATCGTTACAGCTTACTAAGTACTAAACTATATCTATACATTTTCCTGTCATCTCCTCGAATTTTTGGCCGTCGTTAATCGGTAACGGGCAGTTAAAGTTTGGTAACTGCAGTAGCTCGGCGCTAGTACGACCAAGTTCATATCAACATTCACTGAGCATTGAATAGTTAATACTTTTCATAACCAAACCATTTGTATGTAACTCTCAATTTGGCAAAAATAGAGCTGTGCTTTAGTAAAATATTTGTACTCTTCTTTTGGCTTACCAAAGCTTTTGGCAACCATCTCTGACTGGGAATGCGTGCGAGGATATTTCAGTTAGACTCTATTTTGCAGTTTGATTTTGTTAAGAGAAAATATTATGTGGATAATGTATTCTAATACCTTTAAACGAGCAATTCTTTTAATATAGTATATATAATCTGAATCTCAGAAATGGCTCCAACGATTTCGATAAAAGTTGCAATTGAGTGGTTTAAGGGCGTGAAAAATGTAAAAATTTTTTTTTTTTTGAGAAAACATTGGTGTACCTACCTGAACGAAACGAGCAGAGCTCGGTTGATCAGATATTATTACATTAAGTTTACTACCTAGGAGTTGATAGCAAATTGTAAGCTTTAAACCCATTTCACATACGTCTCAAAGGAATGTAATTACAAGTTTCGCACATAAAAATATTTACCGCAATAGTAATTTGCTCTTTACCACGATACCTAGAAAGTTAATTAAGATTTATAAAACAGCAATCCTAATGTAAAATCAACACGAGCTCCAAATACTATAACAAATATAATAAATGCGAAAGTGAGTTTGTTTATTTCGTTTGTTTGTTAGTGTCGCTTTTACGCTAAAACGGCTGAACGGATTTGGATGATATTTCACACATGGTTAGACCACGATCTGGGTTAGGAATAGTTAGGATATAGGATACTTTGTATCCCGGTAGTGCGTTCCTGTGGGATAATTTCCGACGTCAACTCAGGCGAAACTGCGGGGAAAAGCTAGTTATGGTCATAAAGCTTATAGTTTCCAGAAAAATACTCAAGTGAGAATGAAAGAAAAAAATATTACAGACAAAAAGAAAGGAGTAGAAAAACATGTGCACAGGTGAAGTTCTTTCTTATGATACACTTTTCATAGTATTAAGCGCCATTTATTCAGATAACTGTAGGCATGGAGAGAGATATTGCAATGCTTGTTTTTTTTCAATTACTCTGTTGGCCTGGAGCATTCGAAACCAGTTTCTTAAGAATCAGGTTCCAGGCCTAGGTTTTTAGCGCTGTTTGTACTTTCCAAGTTAATCAAAATGGCTACGGATTCAAGGTAAAGACTAACATAGTGTTGAAACTTGGACTGAACAGACTGAAATCGCCAACTTGGAGTGAGCACAACTTTCGTACATACATACCGACTTATTATGTATGAGAAATATTCTGAAAGGGTTTTCCTAATATGAAATATTTCCTAATATGAAAGAAAGAAAGAAAAAAAAAGATAAGTATTTATTGAGGCAAGCACAGATCACAAACTTGGGGTTGCGGGTAGTCCCAAGGGGAAACCGCGGCCCCTGGCATGGCAAGGGAAGGAACACGGGTGGGTTTTAGTCAGTAAAAGTCTGACACGCCCTTCCGCTCCGCCCAGAGCGGGAGAAGTCATTGGATGATTTCCCACCCAAAAAAAAAAAAAAAAAAAGGAGATCACAAACTAAACTAAGACACATTGAGACATCAATAAAAAAAAACAAAGTAAAATTAAAATAAAAGCAAAGTTATGCTTTAAGGCCCATGACATAGGGGGCGAGTCTATTGCCATTAACCCTAGAGATTCCTGATGGAAAAACCCAAAACTACTTTGTCCTACCAGGTAATCGAACTTCGGAACTTATGTAGGCAGTTTAGGCAAAATTTGTATATGTACCTCAAAAATAAACAAGCATACAATGTCACGTTATTTTTTTCGCAAATTACTCAAAATATTTTGAAAAATGATGCCGCACGTGATTTGTCACTGTTGGTAAGACACAAATTCAAATTAACGACAGATACTGCGAAAAAGTGGGTGTTCATCACTTTCACGCACACCCTTCAGCCGCCTATGACAAATGAAGTGTTGGAGTAACGCCTCGTTTATCTTACTCCCGAACTCAGATGGAAAAATATCGTATAAACATAGAAAAATAACGACAAATATATCTAAGATTTTTGTAGAAATATTGGACTGAAAGTCACCTTTATCATTCTCAGAAAGAGGCTGCGAATATAATGTTGAAAGAGATGGAAATGGATATGTCATGTTTTGTAAAGAAACAACGACTGTTGTTACTCACAACATACCTACATGAATGCCAACAATAACCTGTAAAGACATCTAGTAGAACAACTCCATCCTTGTATCCCAAAATAATCAAACATGACGGAAGCAAATGACGAAGTATCGCCGATAATTACGCGCCATTCGTCATCGCAGCCGGAACACTCGACAATCACGGATCGGCCGACTCACATATTGCCCTAATTGGTATCAGCCGTGGGTCCTGCCAAACGCTCCGTGTAACCACATAGCAATCAATCAAATAGACATAATGTATTCATTGGCGATGTCACCAAACACCATGTACCTTGTAACACGAGAAAAATACGGAAGCAATAAAGGGTTTGTACCAGTAATGGAACCCGAGGGATCGCAAATCGTCACAGTAGTTTCCGTCTTGTCATATAACTTTTACTGCTCCTATATTTTTCTATTTATTGCGCTCTTTTGTTTGTTCTTAGTTTTATCTTCACGGGCGATTTATGTGTGTGTTGTGTGGCTGGGAGCGGTTACAGGTTAACGGCGGACGGTTCTGACGTCACGTGCTTACTTCAAATGTCTGAATTATCTTGGTGGTGTGCTCAGATAAATTGCATACTTCCAAGGTAAGATATATTTGGTAAAGGAACTTGTTACGACTGTGGATATAGGTATAAAGTTCTAACGACCACGACATTGATCTGAAATGGATATGTTTTGGCATATTTTTTACAGGAGAGAGGAAACTAATTCATGAGAAAACGATTAGCACTAACCATGAGCTAGAAAATCTTTATCTAAAAGAGAGTAAAGCTTGTGGAAACAAGTCTTTAGGTATTCTAAAACGTTTTTGAGTTAATAAAACTGAGTAAAACCAAATATGCGTATGCAAATGCGTACAACAGCGAAACGTACCTAACGTTTAGGTTTTTACGGTTTTGCCAAATAGGGGGCGCTGTTAGGGTAACTTTTTTTGTCCTTCCATCTGTTTGATTACATTTTTGCTCCCATACGCACGCAGTGCTCACTCCCGTACGATTCGTTTTTCATTGAACCACAGATAAATTATGTGCACGAAGCGACACCAACACAGTCAACCCGTAATAACGCATCTAGGGAGTTTTAATTAATAAATGGCTTAATTATTCCTGAATAAAGATACACTCACATTACGAGTAAATTAATTACTAAATGTAATTAATTACTGCATGCTAGGATAAGACAAAGCCTCGCTACTATATG
The DNA here is from genome assembly GCA_948150665.1 of Conistra vaccinii. Classification (NCBI taxonomy): domain Eukaryota; kingdom Metazoa; phylum Arthropoda; class Insecta; order Lepidoptera; family Noctuidae; genus Conistra; species Conistra vaccinii. Next base: position 6,977,967 of record OX411324.1, read on the forward strand.
ACAGGAGGAGTACCGGTACTATGAAAAACTAATTTAACTCCGCGGTAAAAAGTTTCAGGCTCTCCCGGCCTCTCGCTCCATTACGTTATGAATGGCCCAAACAGCCTTCGTGTCTTACGTAACAAATTCTCTTGTTTGCCTATTCCGTTACTTTGGCTCAAGTTGCTTTGATTATTATTCCGGAGAGAGTTTAACGGTTATATCTAACTTTCAGGAATATTTCATTAATTAATATTAACGTTATTAACTCTACTGTTTTTCTGAATAATTGCAATGTTCTCGTGTTTCCCTGTAGAATAGCTTTTTATTGAAGTGAAAATTTCCTTAGGCCCGTTGAGCACTTTTTGGGTGAACAAAAATCATGGAATATACAGGCTATACAGGCTATATGTATCGAACGAAAGACATCAACGCGAGAATCACCGAAGGCTATATGTATCGAACGAAAAACATCAACGCTAGAATAAAAAAATTACTTAGTTTTCACTTCTATCGGCAGTCCCCAAAGACTGCCCTATGTTTTTTTATTTCAGCCATTTTGTTTAAAGCTGTTGCTGTAATACATTGTGTTTACGTGTCTTGCATCCACAGGGTCTGTTACGCAGGTAAACGCAAGAAGTTTTATATTACAACATGCATTACTTTCAAATTAGGGTTTCCGCATGCAAACAGCAGCGAGCCATGAATTCAAAAGTAATTCCATTATAAGTTTGAAGCTGAATTTCGAGTTGCAAATAATGTGGTAGCCTAAAATTTCCGCTTGATACTCTAATATGATTGGAGAGAGCGAGCACTGAACACATTAAAAACTTTTGAGTGTCGTAAACAAGTTGTTGTCCTCATGCGTCATAGTATTGCCTACTAGCAATACATGTCTCGTGGACTTACGTTTGTACCTGCATTGGACACAGCCGAATGGCCTCGCTCCGAGTCAGAACTTCAGCGGATTAGAATGATGTTCGAGCTTCGTTACCACGTTATTGTCGGCTCTGAATGCGTCATTTGCGTGTGAATTTTAACACCTCCAGAACACCGTTAAGGGAAATAGGCAGTAGAGCTCCGTTCCGACCCGGACTAAGCCCAAATAGATAGAAATACCGACGATATTTGCCGCCCGGACGCAATGTAAAGAACGGTCGAATATTTTTGGAATGTCGGCACATTTTGGATGGAGCAATTCTAGTGTACCCCAATATTTAGTTATGGTTTCCACGTGCGGTCCTGTATTTTCTAAAGGTGCTCTTGTATGGAATAGTTTCACATAAAAGCGAACCTTCTCAAAATACGGAACCGCTGTGGACTTGAACTCAAAGTTTTCCTTTCACTTGAACTTTGTTATCGAATCGTAACAGTTTACATGGGTTTGGTATCAAAGGAAAGTTGTAAATACATATGTACAAATGGGAACCGCAGCGATGTTCTGTAACAAGTCCGGCGGACTAGAATAATAATGAGAGCTCGAAAATCGTTAATAGGATTATGCTGGCAAATTGGATATTGAGCATAAGCCCGGCTAAGTTGGCGGTGGACAGCAAGTATCCGTAATTAGCAGTAACTAAGGGGATCGGGCGCACGGGTGCCTGATTAAAACTGGCTTAACTGGAGCAGTTGGTGGGCCCCACGCCTCCGTGCGGCCGCTGCAGCCCGACCCAAATCGTAACTACTTATTAATGGCAACGGCACTGGCATCCTATTACACTTCTATTTTAAAAGCAATAACAACCAAATCAAATGAACATTTCGGGATCGTTTACATTAATTAATTATGTATTTTAGTGCTACAGTTAACTTTCATGCGATCTTAATTGGGGTCGTTTGTTTCTTCAGTTCTCTGTTGCTACAACAAGGGATTTAGGTCACAGCGATCTAAATGTAAAGTATCTATGTTATACACTTCTCATTTATTCCCCGAATTTATTTCAATGTTTACAATTTACATCTCAATGCGTAAAAGAAAAATATTTTCATTTTAAAAGAGAAACAAGTTTGGAACAACATTTTTTGCCAGCATTTCTCCGTATCAGTCAGAATCGTACGTCAGTATGCGGTAGTGCGTGCAATTTGTATGTGACGATAACGAGCAGGCTTGCAAAATAAAACCCTCGACACGGCCGGGATTCACAGCACTCACCCTTTCTTCAACCCTACACTGCGACGCGTTAACTCAATTTTACCGCCCAAAAATAAATTAAAATTCACTCTTTGGTGGCGTAAACAACCCTCAACCACCCGATCAGGGGTATATTGTACTGAATAATTAAATAACCCACGCCTACTTCGGCTCAAACAGTGGATTATTGAGTCCTAACAATTAAAAGTTTTGCTGTTCAATTAACAATTAAGTACGAGTTAACAACGCCGGTCAACTCTGATTGGGCTTTCATTTTAATCAATGTTATGTTATGTGATTTCATCGTGAGGGACAGTTGTTATAAACTACTTAGGGATATACGAGTACTTTCGGTAAATGTTTGTATTGATCGACCTATAAAATAAAATGACTGAAATATTAATATGAGTATTTTGATTCTACGATTACTTGATGTTTTTATACGGAACTAATGTAGCAATGTAAACTCTTATGCAGGTAGAATAGAACAAAGAAAAATTGTGTACAGTCGGGGGAACCCCGTCAGGAACTAAGTTCCTTCTCACGTATGATTTAGAGAACAATAACAATTTTTTTAGCACCATCGAAAACTATGAAAACGACACCAATGACGGAAAATTGGAAAATTTTCGCAGCCACCATATTAGATCATCACTTTGACCATCTGCTCACTTTCTCTCTCTCTCTCTCTCTACGGCATGCAGTGTACAATGTGTACATGTTTTATCCCACGACACTGTAATCACTTTACTCTTCCCTTTTGTTTTTTTCTGCCGGACTTCTCTCTATTTCTTTCTCTTTCAATTAGATGAAGACAGTCGCAAGTGTTAACACTTTTTAGCGTGACGATTTCTGAAAGTTTACAAGCCGCCTTACGGAACTTCGTTCCAATAAATAAAATACTATTTTTATGTAACTGCAGAGAGTTTAGCCCTCTAGCTTTGCATAATAAGATTAACTATCAAAGATAAAATGAGTATACAACTCAGCCTCGGCCAATAAAACCATTTACAATTTCAGTAAACACAAGGACGGGGCATGATACAGCGTCTCCTTCAATTAAAACTGTTTCCATCAACCTAAGGGTAGATAAATATGAAATAATAATTCATTCTCTCAAGCACTAGAGATTTGAAAGGCCTTCTCATCCAATTAAGCCTTCCTGCGTTCTTTAATCAATCCCATTTAGGCGTTAAAGTCATTGGAGTTTTAACGAGAACTGAGTTTGGCCTCACTGCCGATTTTCCCTTATACAATCAAAAGTTGGAATTTGCTCCGACTATAGAACAAAAAGTGCTTCGCTGGCCTAGTGGTCGTAAGCGTTACTGCTGAGCGTGTGAGGTTCTGGGTTCAATTTCCGAGTCGGGCGAAGTGTTATTGGGTTTTTCCACCTGGAAATTCTCAGTAGCAGCCCGGAGTCTGGAATTGTGCTCCGTTGATGGCAATAGGCTCGCCCCCTATTACATGGGACTTAAACATAACTGGCGAAATGTGGGTGTACTATAGGTACACCACTGCCTAACCCTTCGAGGATTACAGGCTTTATATCTTAATATATATAAATCTCGTGTCACAATGTTTGTCCTCAATGGACTCCTAAACTACTGAACCGATTTCAATCAAATTTGCACACCATGTGCAGTTTGATCTAACTTAAAAGATAGGATAGCCTTCATCTCAATTTATAGCCGCAATATTATTTTATTGCAAATTAAGGCTACCCATGCGAAGCTGGGGCGGGCAGCTAGTTGTTTTATAGAACAAAAAGTTGAAGTCGAATACAGTATAAGTTTTAGCTGTTATGAAAATCGGGGAAGTCTCGGCGGTACGTATAATTAGTTGTTACACAAATTTAGGGTTGCATGGGTTTTAATTGCATATTCATATGTATGCGCTGTTGTATGGAGTGCCGCCATGCTTCCTACCACTGGTTTTATAAAATACATTAAGGGATGATGAGATATGAACAAATTATAAAAGGGATCCGGAAAATACTGAGATGTATGTAGATGTCGGAGTGTGTTTTGTTTGCGTGTACCTACGTTATAATTATTCAAGTTGGTACAGAATGATTTGATTATTAAGTCTGCCAATCTATCTATTTATGTAACTATTTTATTATTTAATCTTTTTTATATTTTATAATGTCTTTGACATATCTCGGAACCTTAGGTTCCCGGACCTTTGGAAGGTGTACGAAGGGCCGAAGCCAACTCGCAGAGGCCCCTTAGAATTTTTTAAGTATTGGGGCACCAACCGACGATTATCCCTGTATGTACTATGCAAGTGCACCCAAGGACAACCCCCGGTTGGTGTAGGACTATTGCAGGATATGGAAAGAAAGATATTGGACTATGGGTTTGGGTAGCTTAAGTTGACTTCATATTTTTTATTATTATTATTATCTCCTCTTAATCAGAGCACCTGCCATCTTATCTCTTCACCACCCTTGGTTGACTGGTAGAGAATGTCTAAAACACAGTATAAATAAGTAACAGTATCATAATCTTCATAGAAAACGGCCGAAATTACGCACTTCGAAATCTCAGTGTATATCAGTACGCAACAGTATCGAGTGCGCGGCAATTACGCGGACGCGGAAGGTTTATCTACCGAGCGGCCGTAGGTAATTATTGCAAGGTAACTGCTGAGACATAATACTGTTACTTATATAAACTGTGCCTAAGGCACAGAGAGATTAAGACCGCCTTTATACCTTATTGTGTGTGAGAAGTTTAAATAAATAAATGCCGGTTTACTTTTGTTCGTATAGGAATAGACAATTTGTCCTTTCACTCTGATACACCGCCATCGTAGTAATGGCGCCAGGAGTCTAACTGCGCAACAAATTCACAAACACAATATCTTTTATTTTGACAAATCAATAAAATTCATTGTGTGATTTACAATGTCAAGCAGACGAATTTTTCAAACATAATTATTATATGAAGCCATAATTTATGTTTGATTGCCAAATGAAATGGATTGTATTGGTGAATTATTCAAGCAATAAAGGCGCAGATGACCGTATACATATAAGACACTTATAAAATACTAGCTTTTGCCCGCGTCTTCGGCCGTGTGGATGTCGGAAAATATCCCACGGGAGCGTACTACCGGGGATTAAAAGTACCGTATGTGTTAATCCTCTTTATAAACTATCTGTGAGCCAAAGGAGACCATTCACGTTTCATACAAAGTTGGGCCCAAAACCCAAAGTTGTATCCCATCAAAAGCCGGCCAGCGAAAAAAAATGTGTTACCCTGGTCGGGTAAGTCCTCTTCATAATTTTTTACTATGGCGCCGAATCTCTACGACCATTCCGTCAGCTGTTTTTTAAAGTTGAAAAATCAAGTTACCTTTAAGGTTCCTATCGCGTCTGGGAGGAACATTTTAGGGACGGAGCCTGTTTTGCCGTTCTTCTGTCTTCGGTACCAACCGTCGAGCGACCCCATACGGATCTGACATATTTTGACGAATAAAACCAGGCAGCGGTTATAGTCCAGATTTTTTTTTCAACTTGATTTAGCCTCTTTCACAAGGTGGTCTGCGCGTTCGTTGTCCTCCAGGCCTGCGTGAGCTTTTACAAGGAAACATCTTTGCTCCGGTGTAAAGCTGCGCCCATGTAAGCTCTCTCTTCCGCCGCCAGGAAGTGGATCCCACCTTGGTTCGCCGGACGTGGAGTTTTTGCAAACGCACACGCTCAATCTCTCTGCCCGCAAAGGCTGGCTGGGGTACTCTTTGCCTCATACAGAACGGCTGCTTCTTGTATTCGGAGGTCTTGTGGGAGTATGGCAGCCAGCATCAGGAATGCATTCAGCGAAACAGTTCTGTAGGATTTGCAAAACTTTTGGGCGAATACGGAGCACTCTTTGGACCGTATGACCGTGAACCAAGAAGATTATTGGAGTGCATTTTCTACACTCCAACCTTCTTAGTTGCCGGCACCCAGACGCTTGTCGCTCATCACCATTCTGCGTCCAGCTCTAGCGCTGCCGTGTAAATGCTCCGTATGACCTCCAGATGCAGACCTCTCTTCCACATTCTACACACGTTAGCGGCGTGCATGTTGAATGTGAGCTGATGGTAGTATTTTTATTTCCTTAGACATGCCTATGTCGACCCCGCCCCTGCTCATGAGTGAGACATCGTACTTTAGCTTCCTAGTGACTACAAATGCAGTGCAAAATTCACCTTATTTTGGATGCCCCAATTCCGAATAAAGGTACTCGATGGGGGCCTTGTGTCTTTGAACCTCCAGTGCTAGGTCATCGTCGAAGATCATGACCACAACGTCGACGGAAGCCTGGTAGTGATCTCCCCGTTCTTCCGGCCCCTTTAGCAAAGGGTCCAGAAGTAAATTCCAGAGGATTGGATTTACTTCATACCTGCACCATCCCATAACAACGCCCCGCCCGCCGTGCCGGTTAGTCTATGTTCTATGTTTTATGGGGATTGGTTTCCGCACTTAGTCAAGTGGACCAATTGTGCGTGGGCCATGGCGGCCGTTTGAGTGTTATTCCAACCAGCCCACCTCTCTACAGAAGATAATTAAATCTTCTGTCTGTTTGGAACATCTGTGTAGGATCTGGGTGACCCGTGGGCTTCTGTTTGAATCTGGGTGACGTCCGTGCATTCAAAGAGCACGAGCGCGACGGTTTCCTCGGCCTCCATGTACGCCCTGCACAGAGGACTGTCCTTTATACCTATGTGTGGAAGTGTTTATTTAGCGAGCAGTGTCCCGTGATGGCCCCGTGACTAGGAGGCAGGCCGTTCCTGTCCAGACCTAATAAACGCCTGGTCAGCCTTCTATCCAAGGATGGCATAGCTTTCTTGGACTGTCTGCAGCCCAGTGTCGAGGTCCACCAGTTTTCCGCTTGTGTGTGGGTGAATTCCTGTAGCCACCTGTCTTTGGTTGAAGGAGGGATGTGTACGATACGCTCGAGTCCTCAGACTGCCGTGCTGGATCGTCATATAGCAAGTTCGTCGGCTGCGTCGTTACCTAGCGAACCGCTGTGTCTTTTTATCCATTATAGTGTCACCATGTTGCGGCTAGATACCGTTATTTGTTCTAATCATTCTTATATCTATGGTTCTAGTGCATTGACATTCTAGTGTTAGCTTCGAGGTAATACATTTTTTCGGTTAGTTTTTCAAGACACTAATTATTTTTACCCGACTACGGCAAATCCAAAAGGAAGAGTTATTAACTTCATAAATGTGTTTTTTTTTTATGTTTCAAGACATTAATTGTTTTTAACTTCGTAGAGATATGATGCCGCCGTAGTGAAAAATGCTTAGGTGGACTTCCCCGACTTACGAGTAGGTTATACTTAGACGAGATAATATTGCAAGGTAACTAGATTTTTCAACTTTAAAAAACAGCTAAAGGAATGTTTGTAGAGATTCGGTGCCATAGTAAAAAATGATAAGGAAGACGTTACCGACCAGGGCAACACAAATTTTTTCGCTGGCCGGCACTTTGGGTTTTGGGCCCAATATGAATGGTCTCCTTTCAACCAAATCCGTACAGCAGTTTTTGCGCCAATCGGGAACATACCTACATCCATACAAATGGATAAAAATTGCATGTTGTTATTTTATTATAAGTGTAGATATAGAATTCACTATACCTGTAATACAGTAATGACACGAGGGCATGTAGCAGCAGGTTGACGAGATGGTAGCCAGCCGGCTGCAGGCCATGGATGGCGTAGTTCCATCGGAAGGTCAGCACCGTCAGCGGACGGTACGACTTGTGTGATTGTTCCTGGAAATAAGAGAAACAAGAAATTAGGACTTCATCAACAACACAATAAATAGACATGGCGGCCAATTTCAAAATTGCACTGCGTGGGTAAGCGCCATAACAGCAACAGATCAGTTGTTGGACGAGTAAAGTAATATGCACGACTGCACGTACTTATCAAGTACTTATACTCAAAAATATTCGATTTGACGGTATGCAGATTTTTTTTTTTTATTGTTATAATCATTTTTTGTTTTATCTTTTTAATTCATATACAGAGTGGAATCTTTTAATCTCACCTCAAATACTGGAGATAGCTAATTTTACTCAAAGTAACAATTCCTTTATTTTTAGAAACAAATTTTCATTCAAAGATAGAAAATCGAAAATCGAACCAGCTAAAATCGAAAAAAAGTTTTTTTATTATTTATATATTATCATGTTTGTTAAAGCCAACTCCCACGGTGCGCCATATCACGGACGCGCACCAGCCCGCACGAGGACGCACCGCCACGCACGCGAACAAAGCGCGTCTGCGCTACCACGCACGCTAGGTTTCCCACGGTGCGTCGTGCGCGTGCGTCCGCGATATGGCGCACCGTCGGAGGGCGGCTTTAGAGTGATGTGATCCATACGATTGGGCGCATACGAAAATCTATCGCTGCGCATTACCGCGATAAAACGCTATAAATGAGCAGCTTATAGGTAAACTGAGAGTCCATTGTAATTTATACGAATCGGGATTCCGGGAACCTATGGACTTTTTGGTGACGAATTAGAACTTTGACGAGTTGGGACTGATTAAGCATTACGATAGTAAAGTTTTGAAAACGTCGATTTTAATGGTTCAACTAATTTAATTATTATCTAACCTACTATCTAAATTAAATGCTGACCCAATTTAGATTGCCATCGTGAACATAAGAAGAAAAGGTCCATCAATATATTTCTAACTTACATTTGATTTCCAAAAGTATAAATAGGCCAATTAACCAACTTGTAAAATCCATTTGTTTTGCAAAAGTATTTAGGTCAGAAGCCCTAGTTGTTAATTGGATTTATGGGTAGGTACAACCTATAAACCCAATTAGCGAAAATTTTATCAAAGTGGAAATTAATATCTGCTGGGACTACTACTGATATGTTTAAAATAACTTATTTAACTTTGTTGCAAATTTACACGAGATTATTCCACATTACATACAGATTAATAAACTATAGAAAAGCGGATTTATAGATTTGCGAGGTTAAGCTGCGTTTATGAAATGGGTGACCGTTATAAACACATTGAAACCCCTCTGTGCCAGATGAGACGGTCGATGAAATAATATGGTATTAAAAAAAATAACTTTCGGAATAGCAACATCCTTAGTAAACAAAAGATAAATTATATTTATGTTAGTAAACTTATTATTTATTTGGAAATAAGGCTGTTGTTCGAAATGCATCTTCGAACAACATCACCTAACAAAGGAGAGTCGTACCTCCCCGCTATAGTATTTAGGATGGAGTTGGAGCTTTCCTGCGCTCTGCAGAGCAAAGAGGCAGATTTCTGTCTGACAATGGCGTGGAAGCCATCAACGTGTGTGTGCTTGTGCAAACATACCCTTGCAATGCACTTCAGAAACGGGGCAGCCCCATCAACATTCTAAACCCATTATTATATTGGACCCATTTTTGTTATATTATATTGGTATTAATTATGGCATCTCATAAGCCTGAAAGTCTAATAAAGATAGATAGAATACTCTTTATTATGTACACCATAAAAATTACAGACAGATTTAGAAATTTAACATAGGGTGTCACAATTGACGGTCTTAAATCGCTAAAAGCAATATTTTACAGAAAACCTTTGGATGGAATAAAGTAAGAAGGAGAGACACAACATATACAATTAAATACATACATACATAAAGCATAAACTTAAATTTTCGGGATGGTCCAGTAATTGGGTTGTCCCATCGTCTTGATTAAGTTTTTAATGATAACATAACAAACAGCTGTGCTGCAGGGGAGTTTGTTGCGCCACTTCTTCTTCCCAGCTAAAGCACAAGGAAGTGGTGAAGGGCGGGCGTTTTGGGGGACTGTCTTATGTAATTTTGACGTTCAAAAAGTGCTGATTTTCAGCCTAGTTTGAATAAATGAATTTTGATTTGGATTCATCATCACTTGACATTTGAAGCCAACACACTGGAAGCCAACTGATGACTGAGCAATTACCGATTGATTTATTTTACAAAATAGCTGTTCAACCATTTAATAAACACAAAATTCCACATAAATAATTGAACCACGTTAAATGTGTCAATTTATTTGACTTCGCGAGCTTCCATACAGCTGCTAAAAAATAAAAACTTTATTTCTTATTAAATGTCACTTGTAGTGCATGTAATTAAAACTATTGTGAAGAATAAATTAGATGCTTCACGGAGCTGTTCTTTTTTTTTAAAGTATGTCGTCTTGTTTTTGTTTTAATTATGGTTTACAAAAGTATTAAGTTTAGGTTTTGAATTGTTCGATTTCCATTTGTGTATTTTTTAATTCATAAAAAATAAAAATGGCATTCATTCTAAAATTAAAAAACCGTCTCAGATTCAACATTTAAGTCAAAAAGGAACGATTATCTTCAAGAAACAAACCATGCAACTTATTCAAATAAGTAGGTACAGAAGTCTGACTTCCATATAGTTAGGTAATCCAGGCTAAACAAAGTGCGCTCTCAAACCTTTTAGTAAGTTAGTGAGAGCATACCTACAACTTTCGTATAAGTAATACTTATCAAAGATCTACGTCTTCCTACGATTTCAGCTCACTCATGTTTAAGGAAGATTATGCCATATGACTTCTGATTTACATGAATAGGGAAATACTTTGTTAGTATATCCAGAAGGGAATAGGCAAAGTTGTAGGTTCAGTTTTACCTTGGTACATTTTGCAGATGAAGTTAATATTAACACAACATCACGCCTTGTTTCCCCGTAGGGTTGGGCAGAGGTGTACCTGTAGCAGGTACACCCACATTTCACCAGTTATGTTTAACTCCCGTGTAATAGGGAGCGAGCCTATTGCCATCAACCGGGCACAAATCCAAACTCCGGACTGCCACCGAGAAATTCCATATAGAAAAAGCCAATAGTCTAGTCTAATATCGCCAATTATTTAACAAGATGTGGTGATAAGAGCTATTTATAAATGGCATTCTTTGAGAGGCTCGTACCCAAAAGTGGACGTTTACTGACTTAAACACGGCTGTAATACACTTAATCCAGTTTTAACACAAACATAACACCTGTCTAAACTCTCGACGCTCCCTGAAAACCACTCGCTTGTAACGGAATGAATTATCCCGGTATGAATGAGAATGAACCCAAACATAATGTTATTTGTAGATTTTCTTCGCGAAACACATACATAGGTAACATGTGTATATTGTGTATCGTATCATAACATTAACGATACGTAGGTAAGTGAATTAACGTTTAAATAAATTAACTTATGGTATAGTTGAACCTTACATGGGATTACAAGCCGCATTTACATGGGACTTAAATATAAATGGCTACTTTAGGTACACCTTTGTCCAACCGTTCGGGGAAACAAGGCGTGATGTTATGTTTCTCCAATAAACAATGAGTGGTTGTTTATTGCCTAAAGCTACGGTTTCATAGAGGAGCGGTGGCCGCCATTTGGAGGCAGGTCGGAGTTTACGGTGTCGGCCTCCGCTCTCCTAGAAAACCGTAGTTTTTTATACGTCTATTACCGTAGTTTAATAATTTGGTTAATATTTGGTCATCTAGGGTGCCGTTTTTTTTGTGAGTGGGGAAATCAACAAATAACTTCTCCCGGGCGGAGCGGAAGGGCGTGTCAGATTCCTACTGACTAAAACCCATCCGCGTTCCTTCAGTTGACTGTACGTTGCCAGAGGCCACGGTAACCCTTTAGAACTTTCTCGCAACCGCAGCAAGGAGGATGACATAATATAATATAATAAAAATTTTATTCACAGAAAACATAAACTTTGACAATAAGTAGTTATACAGAATGGTGTTAAACAAAGGTAAATAATGAGGTCAAAAGTCCAATAAGAGTAGGTACCCTGCCCCCCAAACTAGGAAAATCCTGTATCTTGGGCGGCAGTGTCTTCGCAGTACATTAAAATCGAGCGGTAAATATGAGCATACAGATACAAGTAAATTTAGATTGAGATATTGTCAAAGATAAGGTTATGTACCTACTAGTGAAAAGAAAAAGAAAACGTAGTGTAGGTAAGTGTAAGTACAGATGTGTTATGTTAGTGTATTTTGGTGGTTCGTGATGTATGTGTTTATGTATGTTGTGTGTGTATTGTGGGGTGTCATGACGTGTTATGTGCATAATTATGAGGGAAGTATTGAGTGTGCATGTGTGCGTGGAGATGAGAGGAGGGTGGAACCGTCGGGAAGAGGGGAAACTAATGGAAGAGAATCAACAGATCCTGGTAAGTAAATCTTCAACAGCGTCATAATCTTGATCAGTTATCCACTCTTCCATTTTAGCTTTTACCCTGTAACCATCCAATTCAATAATATTTATTATTATTTTTTTATTTTTTAGACATATCTCTTGTCTACTATACGCAGACAAGCTGAAATCAAGTTCTGATGACGGCTGTCATGAAAATGATGGTAGCGGAGTTGAACTTTAGGGTGTAAAAAAACGCTCTCTAGGAAAACACACCAACTTACTTTCATAAATAACGTTTCAGTGACGTCATGCATCGGTAAATTTTTTCTCGTTAAAAATCGGGCGTGGTCACGGGAAAATTTATTGACAGCATTAATCGTATGCCATTAATAAATGGACACATTATCAAAAGTGGGCGTGGTACTTATCAACGCGTTGAACGTTGTGTCTGTATTTAAGGCACAACGTTCAACGCGTTGATAAGTACCACGATAAGTGGTACACGTCATGTTCGCGAGACATTTGTGTAGAGATGAAGTTAATTATATTGATGTAAAAAAGAAAATAACCATACCTAATTTATTCTATAATTTTACTCATGGAGGTAGGCAAAAACACAGAACACTACATAGGGCAGATAAGTTGTATCAAAATGGCGGTCGTCCGCGCAGGTAAAACTATGATTATACTTCGATTGAGATCCGAAAATGTGTTACAGAACGCGGCACGTAAGTTGAACCTTAAAATGATGACCTTATAAGCACAGAAAAACCTTTTTGGGACGTTTCAGGTCAGCCATTTTGGTTCAATGAATGTGCCGCGATCTGTTCTTGGCTATAAAACTTATGCAAAATTAGAACATCGTTAATTGTCTGATACATGAAAACTCAAACCATTATTCATTATGTTATAATAATATTAAAACACATGAAAAATAGCAAACACGCCACAAAAATCTGTCCATACACAGGCATCACACAAGCTATTTGCCTAAATGATAAATAAATAAATCAGTTTTATAGAGCACGGAGTTACACGCACAAAAATGTGGCTGTCTCATAAACATGATTCATCGCCTAACAAAATTAGCAAGTGGAACGGCAATATAGGGCTTCTTCTTTAAATTAAATTCCATGTCAGGTGTAGAGGTAGTGCTATAATGGGAGCACATATATCACCTTCAACAATATGGGTGTGCTAATAAATATCACTTGTCAGGACTTCCCCAATCCTATTAGAGCCTTTGGAGGTCGCTGCATACCCCTCCGGCGGTTTTACAAAAGTTTAATGACCATCGCAGTTTAACAACGAAAAATTTTGTCAGTTACCAAAATTAAAATTCTACTGTACCAAGTTATATACCCGTAACGTTACGGCGTATTTTTTTAGGATTACTTTAAATACATTGATCTACCGTTACGTTTATGGTATACATAGAAATTGGGATCGGAAGAGGATATAGAAAGCCGCTAACTCAATTCGTAGGAAAACATTTGTTTGCACTTATTACGAATTAACTTTGGCTCGCAGATTTGTGCGCGGTAACTTTGGAATTGGGCCGCTTGCTACCAAATTCCGCATTATTATCTGTAATTAAAGTACGTGGACTACGGTGATTGAATGAGGGAATGCTATTGAAGCCTGGATGATTGAGTGACGGGTAAGTATTCTCAATTTAAAACCTGATCTGAATTTCAGGTCATTTATGTCTCTGTTATCGGTACATGTTTTCATATTTTTTTTACAATATTGAATTTCAACTGGAAGACATTTACAGGGCTATAAGTTTTTATAAATCGATCGATCGATTTGAGAAAACGTTAAAGCCCTACTCTAAGGTACACGGTCTTCTCTCAAGGGCCATTCTGCTCCAACTTTTATAATAAAAAAATTAAGCGCAATTACACTAAATCATTAAGTACATAAAGTGCGCGCCTACGGTATAATTATCTAAGTGAATAAATCTGTATTTTTCTCATTTCGCATAAAAAAGTAATAACACGAAATTTTAAAAGAGCTTTCAGGGAATGTTTATATGAAAATTTTAAATGGCACCGCATTCTGGATATTGCGAGCGTCACGTTGTGCTCGTATAAAGCGGTGAGCACAATTAAACGCTCGATTATCTGGCGTATAGCTTGCGGTCTGCGGTGTGCGCATTCATCAGTCACCGAAACAAATTGATGGGTTATGATAAATAATAGACACCCGGGCGTCGGGCACCCCAGCCACAGAAGAGCCACAGAAGATCAGCGCATAAGAATGCGCGAAAACGCTGTAAGACGCACTCAAGCACATTCGGTACCCTAATTACGTAATTAATACACAATCAATTCGTTTTGAAACAGATTACTAATCCATTGCTTCATAAGTTCGAAATTAAATTCTGCTCTGCAACGTAATTATCGCATTGAATGTTGTTGAACTGTCAAAATGAAACAAATGATCGCTATCGCATTGCTTCTGCAAGATAGGTAATAGCCCTGCGGGACTGGCATTTGTTTTGGTTTGAAATCGCCTTCTGTTAGTTTTTGCTGGTTTTACGGAGCTAATGTACCTACTAGGGCTGAGTTCACCAATGAAACTGAACGCGATCAGCTTTTCTAAAACGCGTTCAAGAGCTATCAGTGTCAAAATTGTTATGGAATATTGTAAACTGACAGTTCTTGAACGCGTTTAGATGTGCTGAACGCGTTCAATTTCATTGGTGAAATCCGGCCTTACTCTGTGGCAACATAATCAGCACATAATACACGGTTCACGATCTGCGAAGGCAAGCGCACTCGCGATTTTCAATTGTTTCAATTGTTTGAGATCTCGGTACGTACGCGTTTATGTGTGCGTGTTCTTGTTTTCGCTAGCTTTATGAAGCCGACCTTCTGCACCTATCTCTATTCTGTGTTCCAGCCGTGGCGTCAGGCACCCCGACCAACGCGTCAGCTTTGCCGCCATATCATACGTCACGGATGACAACTTGCGAATGTTCGAGGGGAGAAGCATGCTCAATCGGGCTTTTTTTATCCGCTAATGTTTATCGTTCCATTGTTCGTGTACAAATAGCTGGTTTTTGATGCGTTAATAAAGAAGCATTGGTTGTTGGAACGAAATTGATTTTGTTATGGTTGGTAATGCTAGATATGGCAGCTGAGCGTTCTAATATTAAAGAATTTTATTCAGGACGAAACGAATTCATCTTAATGGTCCGTCTTTTGTTCAATACATGGGCTTTATTACGATTACGGCTTTATTACGATTACATAATAATAATAATAATAACCCCACCGCCGTATCTCTACGTTGACGTCGTGGTGGGGCTTGCGCGCTCCAAACTCTGGGTCTGTGCCGGTAGAGTTTACTTTGCCGGAACAGGTCTAGAATGAGGAGCCAGACCAAGAGAGATACCGAAAACCGCAGGGCAGCATGTGGCGAGCTGTTGGGCAGTAGCGACCCCACGGACCCTATCTCCCGGGAGAAATCTTGTTCCTCATCTCTGGCTTGCCTTTATTGGCCGGCTGGAGTGAACACTGACGAGGAACAGAGCTCCCACCTCATTCTTGCCTTTATTGGCTGGCTTGAGTGGAGATTCGCAAGAGCAAACGTGCTCGGAGGAAGGAAGTATTCCAGTAAGATGCTGGTAGGGATCTTGACCGTACTTCCGGGATTGTCCTGATAGCCGTGGAATACCGCTCCACTCCTCATAAGCACCTCAGGACATGTTGCCCCCTTGTCGCTACAACACTTTGTGCTAGCGACCGTTTACGGGGGCCCATTATTGAGTGTGCAAGTCACCCCCTGCCATTTTATCCGTGCATACCATAACATTGATCAGGCAGGGGACATAGATCTTCCATAGTTCTAAATAACCAATCCACTATAGCCACTCAAACCCATAGCCCAATAATTTTTGTTTTCATTTAAGTAATAGTCCTGCACCAACCGGGGATTGTCCTTGGGTGCACTTGCATAGTGCATACAGGGATAATCGTCGGTTAGTGCCTCATTCCATTTAAAATTGTCTAAGGGGCCTCTGCGAGTTGGCTTCGGCCTCTCGTACGCCTTCCAAAGGACCGGGACCCCAGGGTCCCGAGATATGTAAACATATAAACAATAATAATAATAATTAGCCCATATTGTCCCACTGCAGGGCAAAGGCCTCCCTTTCCTTTTTCCACTCGACTCGATCCTGAGCCAATATGGACCAATCCCTCCTATAAGCGTCAAGTTCGTCCCGCCATCTACGCTTGGGTCTTCCACGATGCCGCTGGGCGTTTTCAGGAACCCACGTAGTAGTGGTCTTAGCCCACATTGTTTCCGACATGCGGCAAACGTGTCCGGCCCAGTCCCACTTGAGCTTGGCTGTTTTTTGGGTGACGTCAGCGATTTGTGTCTTAGAGCGTAGTATCGTGTTCCGTATCCGGTCGGTAAGTCGAACTCTATGGATACTGCGCTCCATCGCTCGTTGGCAAACCTCGAGCTCGGTCCTCTGTTGAACTGTCAAAGACCAGGTTTGAGCGCCGTATGTAAGGATAGGGAGAATGCACATGTCCATTAACTTGCGTTTATGGCAAATTGGAAGATCTCCTTTCATAAGGGTTTTCATCGACCAGTAGCTCTTCCAGGCGTTTTCGGTGCGGCGAGCAACTTCTTTTTCTTGTCTCGCCTGGAAGGAGACTATTTGGCCGAGGTAGATATATTCTGGGACATATGCAATCTCCACACCCTCCACATACTGCTTTTGTTTGACGCTATTAGTCATAAGTTTGGTCTTTGACATGTTCATTCGAAGACCAATTTCAAGGCTTGCCTTATTAAATTCATTAAGCATTTCGCCTAATTCAGCTGCCGAAGATGAAAACAAAACAATATCGTCGGCGAAACGCAGGTTGGTCAACCTGTTTCCGCCGACGAGTACTCCTTTATTGGCCCAAAGGTCGGACAACGATTACATAAGCTGTAATTAATCATTACTGGATTTTCAGATATATAAGACGTATAAATAAATATAAGACCTGTTTTTCGTTCCGTGTTCGATAAATATCTTCAATATTTCTTAGTAAATACATCAATTTTATTACGTGTTTATCACTTCGTGGCCAGATCCAATCACAATAAAACCGAACCGTCCAGTCTCCATTTATAATTAGCTCCTGTTTATTCCAAATTACTTTTCCGTAATAACTTTACAAAACATGCACAATATAAAACAGACGGAAAAGTATTCAACGCGGAATTAAATCAATTAGCCGACGCCGACTCCCTTCAAATGCAAACACTCCATCATCGAGGTACTTTCTACTATTTGGCATAAAGCGACTGGCAGATGGCAACACAGCCTTATATTTGTTCAAGAGATTAATGTCTACCGCTGTCTGCGCGTAATAACAGCAACCGAACTGAGGTGACAGAATCACTGACGAATAAAGGCCGACACACATCGGCCCGCGCAAGGTCGCAAGCGATCAATTTCCAAAGCATATTTGCTTACGGGCCACCTGATACTGTAAATTAATTTTGACTCTTGACCTTGTTGAAACTGTTAGTAGTTTGTTTGTGTAATCGTTTATCAATATAGGTTTCGTTACAAACACACGTTTAGCTTCGGTTTACGTAAGACGTTTACTGGTTTACGTAACTAATCTAGTACTTTGAATTCGGTGACGATAAGTAGTTTAGGTAGGTAGGGTTAGAAATTTCATAGGCCCAAAATAATGTTGTCAGCAATATTTATCGCATAGACCTTTCAGAACGGCATAGTTTATGTAAAGTAAGCATACTGTTTCATTTCGGAGTCCGCATATATAATTGCCCGGGTAATGTGTAAATCGACTCTAACTGAGCCTCGAGGCGGACGAATTTGGATTTCTTCGTTGTTTTCGTGTTCTATTAAAGCTTGAAATGTAATTCTTTTTGCGTGGGAAGACAATTTCCACAGTTTTAGGCATGTACGAATAGATTGGACTGGGAATGTGGCCATTTTTTTTTTGTCCTTAAAGATGGAATAACTTTTTCGTGGAAGTCGGATTTGTTTTATGTACCTACATTATTATAAATACGGGAATGTGTCAAAATAAGGCAAGACTGATGACTAACAACCTAAAGATTTATTATGTCTGTTTTGTTAAAATAAATAAATAAATAAAAATCTTTATTGCAGACTACTTGATTCATAAAAAACACGATTAAAAGCACGAACGTGCGTACGTTACATAAGTACGTTACTTACGTTACTAGAATATAAAAATCACGCCAGCGCGTCAGATGACCATGTTACTTCATACCTCCCTTAATGGGATAAAAGAGGCTAGTTTTTCAAAGCAAGAATAGTAAGCTAGAACCTCTGTATACTATCCTGGCTTGGCACAAGCTAGTGCAGTTTACACGATGCTAGTAGATTTTAAGCCAATCGCATTGCGGTGAATTAGTCAGTAGAGTAAAACGATTGGGTACTACTGTCTTCGCCGGCCACACGAGCCTAGTACACAAGTCAGGATAGTAAACTCGATGTTGGGGGTTTACTACCTCAAAAATATAAAACCAACCTATTAAACTATCCCTAACCTAAAAAAAAACGTTTTACAAATTTTATTTTAGCACTTTGTCGGCGTGATTAATATTATATACCCATGCCAAATTATAGATTTCTAGTACAAAGATTCTCTAAGCCAAGCCGTAGACAGACGGACAGACAGACAGACGGACACGGAAAAACTATAAGGGTTGCTTGTTGACTATGGAACCCTAAAAATTAGCATCGGGGATACACGAGGCGGGCATTACAGGGTATTTTTGGGGAATTAATTTGATACTCTCGTAATTAAAATAATTACCCGAAAATATTTCAATATTCGTAAGCATTATGATGGCTGAATCATAATTATGTAAATGTATATTAAAATAACAGGCAAGAAATATTCAAATTCAAATCGTGTTGTTATAGAAAATTATAAAATTGCTCTGTTAATTATGTAAACTGAAACCGACGAAAAACTTGTTCTCTCTTTGGTACAAAGAAGTGCTATGTTTTCTTCGCAAAGGGAAGAACAACGTCTAAAGCAAGGCCCCGCCCGCCCAAAGAGCTGGGGCGGAAAAACCGCCCAGAGCAAAAGGTCGCCTTTGCGTAATCCCTGGTTTCGGAGCTTTCGCTATTACATAGAGAAAAAAGCAATTTAGGCCTCCGTAATACACTGAGATTGAACTACGTATAATATTACAACAATTACGAAGATAAATATGTTTTAATAACTGTTTATTTTGTTAGGTGTGTCAAAGTTGCTAAGTCTTACTTATGCTATGATTTTTGGGACTTTTTATTTAGTTTTACTTGGCCACTCTTCACTCGTGTTAGAAAAGCTCGAAATTTCTTCCGATATACTCGAGAAGTCTTGTTAGTTGGGTCGTTAAACTCATCGATAGCTGGAGCAACTAAACAATTGATAACTTTTTGATAACATCTAAATTAATTGGATTTAAAACAAATTTCTTATAGCTATCTACACAAAAGACAAAGTAACAGACATTTACGCGAACAAAGCAATAGTAGGAACTATTCCGATTTGCTTCTTTTTCTTCCATCCAGTGTAATATACCTGCTATTCGAATCGTGTTGTCACGTAACGATGTGTCAGTTTTCCTTCACTGTCGAGTTGCCGACGGTGACTCTACCAAATTGGACTTTTTATTGAAAACGAGGAAGAACTTCAAAGGGCTTTATACTGTTTTATTTTCGGCCCTTGAAATATTATTAAATATAATCATTCTGTTAAGTCGATGGAGAAATCATACTGTAGAATAATAGTGTATATTAATAAGATTGAAAAAGTTTAGATTCTTATATCAAAAAATATGTAAGAAATATTAATTCACAGTTATGTATGTACGTCTGAAATTTTTCATTCTGTTAACATGACCTTTTAACGTTTTATGTTACACAATTTCGTTATGTCTGGGTACAAAATGGTAAAGAAATTCTCAGAACTTTACAATCATACGTGATTTCATTTGAACAAATACTCGAATAAAGAGTTTCCAAGAATTCGATGCTTTGATATTTTATTCCAATAAAAAAGCGCTATCAAAAGTAGGCATTGAAACATTAACAGGTTAGAAATTCAAATACAAATCGGGCCAAAATAACGTAACAAGTGTATTAAAATAATATCACAAAATAACTGGAAAATGAAAGGCATATTGCCTGCGACCTTGTCGCGTATTGTTAAAATGTGACGCCGGGGGTTAATACAATGAAACTTTTTTCATTTCGTACGAAAAAACTGAACTCATAGAAACGAAAATAAAGGGACGCAATTAAAAACTGTTATTCTTTTAAATTTGTTACTTCGTCTTACTCTTTGGATGCTGGAAGTCTGTGCGTCAGTAAATTGACTTGCTTTTCTATTTAAAAAGCTGCATTTTGCCTTCATTCATTCGGTACTTTCGTTCATTCGTTTAGTAGCAGTAGAATTCTAAGGAGAAATACGAGTATAGAAGACTAGGTTTTGCCCGCGGTTTTGTCGGAAAATATCCCACGGGAACGTACTACAACTACTAAAAAATTCAAATTCTATCCTAATCCGTGCAGCCGTTTTAGCGTGAAAGCGTAACAAGCAAACAAACTTTCGCATTTATAATATTAGTTAGAATTAACGTGGGAAAGTTTAAAAGTTACGTTTTATAGACCCTACGTCATTTGATAACTTGAGATATTACTCCAATACGATATTTTATTCCATACAGATATAATACGTATTTCATTAGAATTCGTTACGTTAAATTGATCGGCAAATACCTGAATAAAAATAAGTTCAAATCGCAACAGAATCGCAAAGGATGAACATCCTTTGCGATTCTGTTTATGTTAGTACGTAAAGTATAAAAATGTAGGTAGCTCTTACTACAAACTTTTTCTAATCTTGAAATATCTTTACCTAATTTTGTTGTTAGGCTTTTGTATCTCAACATTACGCAGCATAATTTTTATAAAGTAATCCACTACACGTAACGAAGATAAATAAAAATGTTTTTTGATACATTTTTGAACAGCAATTTGTCATTGTCTTCGACGACAAAATTAAGAAAGACATTAAAATATTTCTCCATGTTTGTTGAAAGGTTTTTTCTCAGACAAGAATAAGTAATAATTTATGTTATCCAAGATACTTTGATGGATGATCATAATTAATTCAATTTATGTTTACTCAACGGATATATTTACATAATTCTCGTGTAGGCTTTTATAGTGATTACGATATTACGGCGGACAGGTATCTGAAAACGTATTTTTTTTATATTATGGATATTTTACGCTACGCAGCATTTTGAGGTACCTAGTCGATAACTTTTAATGAGCCTTTGGTTAATATATATAGATGGGTACATAATGGTTTTTGGTTAACATAATTAGGTACTTCTGTATAATAGGAATGAATATGAAAGTAGGAATTAAGTATTAGCGGGCTAAGTAAGGTTATTTTATTTTTGGCATTGGTGTTTTAGAGGTATGAGGAACAGGGTGTAAAGTTCACTCATCCTCATTAGAAAAGGGAGGATCCTCCGACCAGACGGGTGTCGTGTCTGGCGGGCAACTGCCTGAAAGTATTTTTTTTTTATACGGGCCTCTCGCAGCTGACCACTACCGGTGGTCTTGCTGCTTAACCGGACTTTCCTGTGGCTGCCTTTAGCTACTACACTAAAAGCCTCCAGCCAGGGGAGCATGAAAGTTGATTTCAGATAGTCTTATATATGTCGTTAACGCGATAAACTCGTAACTGCGCGATACAGGATTTGTGTGACGTCATGTCTTTGCTGCGTAGTTCGTATGTGGCGGTGTAACCGCTACAGTGTCATTGCTCTTTTTACCAGAACCACTCATTTTCAGACTTAGGTACTTGGCGTCAGACTTACATTTTACTTGTTTAGCATACAGGGTGGCAGGGACATCGACGCGAAGCCGGTTACCATGGATTCAGTACATGGTTCTGAACGCCCCTGTGTTAAAATTTTTCGTCGGTTATTAAAAAAAAAATCTGCTGTTTCATAGAAAACGAAACTTACTAAACTACGCGGTCAAAATGTAGGTATGGAACAGCTGATTTTTTTAAAAATAACCGACGAAAAATTTCAACGCAGGGGGGTTCAGAACCATGTACTGAATCCATGGTAACCGGCTTCGCGTCGATGTACCGGACACCCCGTATACTGGAATGGCGAATTACTGTATATCATATAGTAGATCAGAAAAACCGTATGCCTACATACACCTACTTATATATAATGTAAGTGACGGCTCAATTATGTCTGTGGTGCGGTCCGCATTCCGATTGGGTCTTGCGGTTTGATGCCCGTATTAGAACTTACAGTTCTGTTGTTTGTTACGTTGTCATGGTTCACGATTTGGATTAGTTGTGGCACCCACGTTGAGAAGTAAGGATCTACTAAGCCTCACGTGGTAGTGTACATTTTCGTATTCTAAACGGATTTTTAAAGCTTACAAAAAAAAACATCGGACAGTCTTTGGGGACTGCGGATAGAAGTGAAAACGAAGTAACTTTTTGATCCTTTCATTTATGTCTTTCTTTCGATACATATAGCCTTTGGTGACGATGACGCGAGTAACCACGAGTTCCATGATTTTTGTTCACCCAAAAAGTGCTCAACGCACCTAAAGAAACATATTTTTTCGGTATAATTAATATATATTTAATAACAGCCGCACGGGTCGTTCCATCAGGTTAAGCTACGCTTGCCGGGGTTGATTCGTGGATGGGTGACCACCTTTACGTACTGAGACTCCTCCATGCCTCGGAAAGCACGTTAAGCCGTTGGTCTTGGCTGTCATTCGTGGATCTTTGACAGTCGTGACGGGTCGTCAGAAGCACGAAACTGACAACCAGTCTTACTAAGGGGTATCGTCTTATCCAGTTGTTAGGTTGTGGAAGTCAGATAGGCAGTCGCTCCATGTAAAATACTGGTATTCAGCTGCATCCGGTTTCACTGGAAACCAACCCCAACATAGTTGGGAAAAGGCTAGGGATTGATATTTTATTTACTTCACATACGAGTACCAATAGTATAGTTACTTATTCGATTCCTTTTTACAGCCTAAAACCAATTAACGGGAGAGCAACTCGGCTTACGTAGCTCGTAGGTAAGTGTTTTATCAAAGACCTAGTAACCAGCCTTTTGGAAAACTGAGAACCTTTGAACTGATTCAGACTTCAAGAACTATACATACCTACATACTTATATACTCGTACAATACATTTATAAATAAATAAAATTGAAGTGTCTGTTTATAATGTCAGAAAAACAGCCTTTTAATTAATGCATATGAAGGTATATGCCTGCGGTACATCACTACATACTCGTCGTATAATAAAGCAAAGTCGCTTCCCGCTGTCTGTCCCTATGTATGCTTAGATCTTTAAAACTACGCAACGGATTTTGATGCGGTTTTTTTAAATAGATAGAGTGATTTAAGAGAAAGGTTTATAATATGTATAATACATGCATAATATAGTAAGCTATAATTTATAAATTTATCACGCGGGCGAAGCCGCTGGCGGAAGCTAGTAAAAAATAAAAAATAAATTGTTTGTCTTTCTGTCTATCTGTTTGTTCCGGCTAATCTCCGAAACGGCTGGCTCGATTTTGACGGGACTTTCACTGGTAGATAGCTGATGTACTCGTAATAAGGAGTAACTAAGGCTTTTACTTTTATAAAAAAAAAGCAAAAGTATTAGGGTCCACGCAAGCAAGCTGCGGGCATTAGCTAATATTTCGATAAAATCTTGATGATAACACGTTTGACGTCAAACCTGAATAGGTATGTGAAAAACCAATGATATAAATAAATACATTAACGTGAAAGTCGAGTCTGTGAATATTTTGCCATTCTGATATATATAGGCTTTGATGTATATTTAGTATCAAAGGTAAATAAGTTTCTATATAAAGGTAAGAATGTAAAAAAAATACCTATCCCATTAAGATTTCTTTAGATATGAAATACAAACATATATGGTAGGCTGTAAATATAAAGTGGAGTATGCCTGGGAAAACTAATTCGAGCATTCAAGAAATACAAGGAAAAACCAGTGGGTATTTTAAAACACACGATATGAACTTAATTTGGTCAGGGATAATAGTATATTATGCAAATAATGAATAAAGGAATAAAGGAAGGATGAAGCGAGGGCCATAGATAAATCACAAACCAGTGAAGCCATACGAGAAAAAGAAAGATTTAAGCGAAAATAGACATTTAATGAGGAAAACAGGAAGGTTAAAGAGGTTGCATAGCATTGAGATAGAGATGGAGGTCGATTAACATTGGTGTGTTCTAAATTCAAACACCAAAATAGTGATTAAAAGTGCTTTTTATTCACTGTTTTCAGTACATAAAATAAGCCTTTTAGAATGGTATAATAATTTATTGTTTACGAAATTGACTGACAACTTAATTTTCCCATATATTCAAATCAAAACTGTCATTCTTTGACAGTTGTTTGAAATGGCTATACAGCATAGCATAATCAGCCTATAATGTTCCCACTGCTGGGACACAGGCTTCCTCTCAGTGAGAGGGAGTGGGCCGTAATCCACCACGCGGGCCTTGTACGGGTCGGTAAATGTCACATGTGTTAAAATTTTTGGTTCTAGGACTTGCCGGTTTCCTCACGTTGTTTTCCTTCAGCGTTTTGAGAGCAGTGGTGAGTCCCAGTAGTGGGAAAATTATGTTTAATTTAGTACATTATCCATAATTACGATTCACGCACGCATTTATGCACCATGCCATTAAAAATACATACCTATATTCGGCAAAAATCGAAGTTATTTAACAATGCAATTCACTTTGCAATAATTACCATCATTAATGTCTCAAAGCTTCCATAATAGCAGCAAAACGTTCAAAATGAACAGAGAACGGTTCAGATTGAACGAAGCCAACAATTTTGAACGCGTGACAATTTTGATGGATCGCCGTGACGTATTTAATTTTAACTATCGATAGCACAGACGCACGCCGCCCGTTTAAAACACGATCAATCATTTGAAATGTTAGGAATACAGACACATGGGTACCTAGGCACATATTTCAAATATAAATGTTTGTGAGCCCTGAAAGGTTAGGGGTGTGTCTGTAAGTAGACATATGTACAGTTGACTAATGTGCCTGGGAGGTGTTTGTAAGATGGTTCGCACTATTTTCAATCGAAAAAACTTTATTAAAAAAACGAGCGAGTTTTACATTAGTTGCATAATAATTATGATGTGTAACATAATGACATCTCACCTTTGCAATAAGCAACATTAAAGGGGCTCACCTCGTCAAGGTCGTTTCTGACGGCTAACTCTAGCACCGCACGCGCTCATTGGTCAAATCAAATAGCGCGCTTCCTCGGCTTCCTTCCTGTGACACACTTTCGTCCCTTTTCACGGAATCATTCCAAAAGATTTTTTTTATTTTTTTTACATTTTGATAGCATATTATATCTATACTAATACTAATAATTAATATTAGAAAGCTAAAGAGTTTGTTTGTTTGTTTGCTTGAACGCGCTAATCTCAGGAACTACTGGTCCGATTTGAAAAAATCTTTCAGTGTTAGGTAGTCCATTTATCGAGAAAGGTTATAGGCTCATCATCACGCTAAGACTAATAGGAGCGGAGCACCGAACACGATCATAAATGAAATGAAGTGAAATTGTTTATTCTGTAAATAGGATATTGGAATTACTTTGCACGTCATATTAAAAATATCATAACGTTGAATGCCGCTTTAGCATTGATTAACAGATAAGGTCCAAATTGGTAGGCGTATTGTGTTGCAATTTGGCCATCGGCTTTTAATTTAATCATTAACTATCGTACGGCACAGATCAGTTCAGTGATAATGAAAACGTTGTAGAATACCTACTTGTAGTACAAATGTTCCGTAAACTGCAATACTAAAACATTACGTGCAAGTTGTTCCACATCGCCTCAGAGCTTAAGCATCGTGATTTATTTGCCCCAGACGGCCCCTGCAAGTAGCGTGGGAAACAGGCATCAAAATGTTTTTAATGTATTTGTAATATTGCTGAAAATACTAATAATAAAACTGAAGAGTTTGCTTGTTTGAACGCGCGCTCAATCTCTGAAAATCAATCTCAATCCGCCTATAATGTTCCCACTGTTGGGACACAGGCCTCCTCATGGTGAAAGGGGGTTGGTAGATGTCACATGTCTTCGATTTTTTTGTTCTAGGACATGCCGGTTTCCTCACGATAAAACATCGTGAGGAAACCGGCACCTTCACTCTTTTGAGAGCAGTGGTGAAGAAATAGTTTACACACAAAGTAGACTCCACTTAGTGAGTGAGTGAGTAGAGTAGTAGTAGTTCATGTATTTAGTTATTATATCGTGTTTTTGTATGTTGTGCTATTTCTTTTGTTTGCACCAAATAAACGATTTATCTATCTATCTAAAGTAAAGCACCTGTTTGGGTTCGAACCTACGATCCACCACATCGTAAGTCCACCACTGCACACGAGAATGCGGATTAAAAAAAAAGTTTTTGGAGTAAAAAGAAAAAAAGTCAAATAGAACACTAAGCGAAAACCAAAGTAACAGAGCACAGCTACAGCATATCCGGGGTTGCGGATAGTCCTAAGGGGAAACCGTGGCCCCCGTCTAGGCAAGGGAAGGAACACGGGTGGGTTTTAGTCAGTAAGAGTCTGACACGCCCTTCCGCTCCGCCCAGAGCTGGAGAAGACATTTGATGATATCCCACCCAAAAAAAAAAAAAACTACAGCATTATATTTTATGTTAAAACAAGAAATTTCACGCAACGAAGTCACGGGCAGAAGCTTGTGTATCTACTAATAAACGATACCTATTACTGTGCGGTACTGCTGATCATGACGTCCTGGTTTCGATTCCCAGGTTGTTCAAAGTGCTATTGGGTTTTCTATAATTATGGAATTCTTCTTCTCGGTAGCAGTCCGGAGGATACATATTTTGTGCCCGGTTGATGGCAATAGGCTCGCCCCCTATTACATGGGAGTTAAACATAACTGGCGAAATGTGGATGAAATCTCTGCCCAAACCTTCGGGGAAACAAGGCGTGATGTTATGTGTTATTACTATAGGTTCACGAAAAACGAATGATGTTAAACTCGTATTCATTCATCTTCTAATCGTCTGACAGAGATGAGAGATTACGGATGGCAAGGAAAAGTCAGATAATCGTAATAATACATGGAGTCGAATAATCCGAAATCGCAATTCGTCGAATAATTTAGTAACGGGAAGACAAATAAATGCTTTGTGCCTATCATTTTGTGCAAGGATTGAACACATACATATAATACACTTTACTGTTAGTGGAAACCCTGACGCTGGTAGCACACCTCCGCCGCGAAACCATAGCAGCGAAACCGCAGTAGTTCAATGCAACTGGCTCCCGTCATGTTCGGCTACTCAAAGTTCGAGTAGCGGAACACTACGCGAGCAAGTTGAATTGAACTACTGCAGTTTCGCTGCTATGATTTCGCGGCGGTGGTGTGCTATCGGAAAACAGACGCAGATTTTCTCCTCTTTTGTGGTTATACAAAACCAATCTCTTTCACAGAAACTAAAACCCAACAGAAGCCCGTTTTAATATTTGTTCTGTTAGAATTGAAACCACGAAATGTAACACAGAAACCTATGGAGCCATTCGAACCAAAACTTGTTTTTAACATAGAAATATGTGTAGGTCTATCCTGTGACAATGACTCTATTCAATATAAATGCTGAAACAAGTTTGGTTGCCCTGACTTGGTGAACAGTTTGTGTTACCTGGTTCCTCGAACTGTGCATGGGCCCCGGTTACCAGGAGACTGTTCGCTACCAGCTTCTGTAAATCCAATACTGGTTTACGATCAGCATTACACCGCTTAGTCGACACATACGATAAACGATGTAGTGATATTGACTTACAATTTCTTAACCGAAATAGTTTTAAAAGTAATATATAGTTCTATACTAATATATAAAGTTGAAGAGTTTGTTTGTTTGCGCTTATCTCAGGAACTACTGGTCCGATTTAAAATTCTTTCAGTGTTAGATAGCCCATTTATCGAGGAAGGCTATATCATCATGCTAAGACCAATAGGAGCGGAGCACCAATGAAGAATGTTTCAAAATCGGGAGGTTTTTTTAACGAAGTCGCGGGTAAGTGTTAGGCTAAAGTAACTATTCCACGCGGACGAAGTCGCGGGCAGAAGCTAGTATAGCTATAATTTTGAAGGATTATATCATATGTATAACCAATTTTTTTATATTTTTTTAAGACCCGTAGTATAGATTACACAAATAAGAGTTTTGTTTTGTTATTTTTAATTTCTTTTGTTCATAATATGAACAATGAAAAAAAATTTATTATATGAACGTTTGCCATCAGTTTGTAAATATCTAAGTTGTAATCTGTGGAAAATGTAGTGGGTATATTTGTCAAGTTATTTCTGTTTATTTTTAATTAATATACTACTGTTTGTTCTCTCTTTCTGTTTGTGCTTTTTGTCATCTCTGCATCTCATTTAATAGATTCACTAATTTTATAAAAATGTTGCATGCCTAATAAGTATAGATTGTACAAGGATCACCCATATTTTTTTAATTGTCACATATTATTACTGTACC
Organism: Conistra vaccinii; assembly: GCA_948150665.1. Lineage (NCBI taxonomy): Eukaryota > Metazoa > Arthropoda > Insecta > Lepidoptera > Noctuidae > Conistra > Conistra vaccinii. The sequence continues at coordinate 7,006,935 of OX411324.1, forward strand.
TGCAATCAATGCAAATAAACGTTTACTTTACTTTACTTTACAAAAAAAACCTATTGTAATAGAATCTTCTTAGGTAACCCTATGTGGAAAAGACAACCCTACTTTCTTTCCAATTTAATCGTCACACACGTTACGATTTGCTTGCGCAAATTTGTGTTTGCGCAAGCAAATCGTTACGTGTGTGGGACGAAATTTGCGCAAATTTCTTTGAACGAACGTCAAATTAGATTTGCGCAAGCCTAAGTTTGCGCAAGCAAATCGTTACGTGTGTGGCTGGCATAAAACACTGCACGTCTAATTGAAACATCTGTTTTCGTCATCTCCATTTGAAATAAGATTAGACATTTAAATAAACCTTTTTTACGGTCCGTTCAACCGATTTTGACTGGATCCGTGGTGTCTCCTTTGACTTTGACGAGCATGACGTTCATCAGCCTGAGTCGATATCCTGCACTGATGCCAATTGTTCTACCCGAGCCAATTTTTCCCATAGCCCACCATTACTAAGGCTGCGTTTCCACTAGAGATGAGCGAGGATGCGTAGCGAATGATGTGTATGAAACTAACCAATAAGATCGCTTCGCTGTCATAGCTTGAGCTAAGCTAGCGTTGTTATTGGTGTTTCACACACATCACTAAAGGTTAATCCCATCAAAGTATGATATTTAGTTAGTTTCACTTACTAGCTGAAGACGATTCACCGTAGAATCGACGTAGCCCGGTATTCCGGTTAAAGCGATGCTAATACTGTGCCAAAGCTATTAGTCAGACGGCGATAACACTACCTAGTACCTGATATTGGCGCCCGCACGTAATTGTTATGGCATCTAGAATACCTAGCTTTAGATTGAGTAGAATGTAGGTTAGGTTGGTACTGAATTATCTATATTATACTAGGACTTAGGGCCTTATCACACTAGCGAGTGGAAAGCGGGGCGAGTGCGCTCCGAGCTCGCCGTGAGTTGGCAACCTGTGCGCGGCGAACACACTGCGGGTGCGAAGCGAGCTCGCCGCGGGTGGGCAGCGAGTTCGCGGTGTGTGATCCGCGTTTTGTATATAGTATTTTGGATGTTCGCCGCGCACTCGCTAGTGTGATAAGGCCCTTATAACTTAAAATCTACTAGGTAGCTGTTGCCCGCGACTTCGTCTGCAATTCAGAATAAAAAGTAGCCTATGTCCTTTGTTCCAGGCTACGTATCTGTCTATTTTAAAAGAGTAACGGTGGAAGTTCTTGTCCATTCTTCTCCATACGATACCACCTTTTGGAAGGGTTCACTAGAATCAATTATAAATAAGTTGTTATGTTTATTTTAATTGTCATAGTACCTATGTTTAAAATTCTTTGGAATGTTGCTGACATGTCCTTCAGTTTTTTTTTGTTTTGTGTAGACATTGTAACTTATAACATCGCGTTGAATGAGTTTGTAAAGATGCTATAATTGTTATATTGAATAAATAAATAAATGAGTATAATATTTTGACTTTCAAAAGTGCCTTATATGTGTCTATGTGAAATAAATAATTTGACTTTGACTTTGTCAAATTTCATAACGATCCGTTCAGCCGCTTTTGCTTGATTGACTAACAAACATGCTAACTTAAAGACTTTTACATTATAATATTAGTAGGACCAGGTCAAAGCAAAATAATGTTACATAGTCAAACTATTAGTGTTGGGGTAGTGAACGAATTTGCGAAAATAATGAATTGTAAAAATAGTTGAATTGGAATAAATCTTAAAAATGTCGTTGTTCAATTAGAATATTTTAAAATTATTTAACTAGGCTTTTAGTCGCGATATGACAGCATAACGCTTTTATTTTAAACCTTACACAGTCAAGCTGTTATATATTATTATTTTATTCATTCAGTAGTTCATTGACTTTTCCAAAAAAAAATACTCTGTTTTTAAGTTATGTTATAAATGAATAATGTTTTTAAGGTTTCAGTTATTACATTTAATTAAATGAATGGATCCAATTATATTTTTAAAACAAAGCAGATGCTTGAAGCACAGTTTGTGTGCGTACATAGTGAATAGGTGAATACAGTCCGATTCAAACTTAATGGCGGCTCGGAATATGAGGCGAGTCGCTGCGCAGTAACAAATTCATGGGTCAGCGGGGGTGAGGGGTGGGGTACTGCGCAGCAAACAACTAACTTCCGAGCCGCCATTAGCTTTGAATCGAACTGTACCCAGCTTTAGGATAACGAAATGGTGTAACCTAACCGTTATCATTATATTTATAGTTCACAGTTTTTTTCCAAATACCTACGTAGATAGGTAATTGTTTGTTCATGTCTTTTGGGTCCTTACTTACTTCGTCTAGAAATTACCTCGCAAAATGTGAAACTACCTAAGGTAGTTTCCATTGAAATTATTATACGACCTTTTTTTACCAAAAATATAATAACATGATGAGTATTTGTCTCAATTCCATTTTATGCTTGGGAGCTTCTGATAACTTTTGTATATCTGTTTTCCTTTAAAAATAATGCTGGCAGAATAGTCAACATCGGATTTCCAAAAAAGTCCTTTGTAACTACGTTGGTAAGTTTACCAAAGCGACGAATCAAAAACGTTATGACTGTCCTCGTCGTTGCTGTGGCAACGTGTTTGATTCGTATTCGTGTATTTACTATTTTAAAATATTTTAAAATAGTAAATACAAAATTATATTTCTTCGGAATTATTTATTCATATAAGCTTTGGCTTTTGCCGCCACACCGCAAACTACGCATCGCTATAAAATATTATGGCGATATCATAAAGTCTGTGAGCTCTTTCACGTCACTTAACATTAAAATAATATTAAAAGGGAATATTGGTTTATCATTAATGATTGTTTACCAAAAACGTTTTTGACAAAATTATCGCTAATGGTGAGTACACATAATTATGTAAAACGTAACATGAAATGTAACACACGTTGAAACAAATTCGCCTATTTGTTGTTTTACTGACGTCACATGGGGCCATACACCATACCGCGATCGGGGGTTTTCTCGCGCCTCTCACTCGCTCGCCATCACTTTGGGCATGCGCACACATCGGTCGTCTCATTAAAATTGTAATCAGTATCTAGTATCTACCTATGAAATACAGTCATACATCTAAATCAAGTAATTTTATTATTAAGTCAAGACCACCAGCAGTACAGCTGGAGCTTGATTGATACTCAAGATATGGTCCTTCGAGCCGGATCATATGTTGTTGTCAGGAACAGTTGTGTTATATTTCATGTAGCATTGCATGTTACGTTTCACATATCTATGCGACTTTTTGTAAGATTGATCGCTTTTGAAACCAATGGTCGAGTACTGTCATCTCAATTTCTGATAAACTCTATGCCCTAATTGTTTTGTTCTATTTTTAAATCGATTTATACCCGCAGTAGCCTATACTCCACCCAAAGCCACAGTCTAATCGATTTAGGCATAATAAATGAACCTAAACCGTTCCAGAGGCTATTAACGATTGAAATACCCCTATTCTTTATATATTCCTCGTTTGCTTAGTAGTGAGGGCTAAATATTTTTCTTTTGTAGGTATTGTTTTTCATGCGTTCGGTTATGATTGGCAGTCTGGTAGTTTGTTCCCTTGACGTTTTATGTGCCTACGGTAGTGTAGTAGGCTGTTACAGACTGTTTTCCTGATTGACAGTCCTTTATGGAAGCTTCGTGTGTACTACTGACAGGTTTCCCAAAAAAATAGAAGCGCTAACTAAAAAAAAAATAAAAAAAAAAAAAAGGCCTGTGGCACTCGGGGACTGCCGCGGTAAAGCTATTGCATAGTTTTTATATTGTAATTGACCGAGCGAGCGTAGCGAGCGAAGCGTCTCTGCATCAACTGGCAAAATTTTCTTTCGTGTGTCAGTTTGTACGTACTCGTGTACAGGTCGTATTTTACAACCGATCTGGATGAAACTTGGCATACAGGTATTATGAATTTTTTGTAATTTTTTGTCGTCGGGGATTTTTGATTGGAGGGGTACTTCCTCCAAAATGGGGCAAAAACGGATTTCATAAGGCGGAGATATCCAGTAGCCCCCCTACTGGATATCTCCGCCTTATGAAATCCGTTTTCGATGGTTCTTTTTTCATTTGAAAGAAAGTAACTTTATTAGTCTCAAAAAAAATTGGTAAAGATCTGATCAGGATCTTCGGCATGATGAGCAGAATACCTCCTCAAATGCAGTAAATTGCTCGCTATTTATTCAAACCTATTTGTTAATTTTTCTAGCTGGCCTACAAATTTTTTACTCATAATTTGTTTGGTTTTTAGGGTTCTGTAGTACACAATAAACTGATTTAGTTTTGCCATGTCCGTCTGCCTGTCTTTCTGTCTGTCAGCGGCTTAGCTCAGAGAATCTTAGTACTAGAAAGCTGTAATTTGGTAGGTATAGGTCTATACTATCAATCACGCCGACAAAGTCGTAAAATAAAATCATGATTATTTTTTAGGGTACCTCCTCACCCTACACGTAATTTTTTTTCTCGTTTGTCCTGTGTTATGGGGTAGCGTGTGTGTGTGAAAACGTTTGTCACCTCTGTCGGGACGCGGTTTGCGACCGTGTAGCAGGCACTTAAGCCTCAAGCTAAGCGGTTAATTTTTCCCAAAAAGTTTGTGCTCGCGAGGTCTACTGTTCGCAGAACTACTAGTTTTACTTTTGACTTAGGAAAGAGTAAAACTCGCCGTGCTACTTAAATCACTGGTATATACCTGTGTTCACAGAAATCAAACGAATTTAATGCTAGAGTTAAATATATTTCAATAAAACAAACAATCACTTCTGTGAAAATATGTCGATTGAGATTTATTATTAGCGTGCAATCTTAACTGAAAATAAGGAATAACTGAATAAGCAGTGTTGTAACTGATACACCGCTGACATCTATCCCCATATAGCCGAAATTTGTCCGGAACTAAAATTGGGCACTACAGGGTCTTCTGTATAGATACCTCGTACCGTTATATCTCCTTATATGTAGCCTCCCATGTTGGCTCGATTTGAAGCATTTTTCGTCGGTAAATATTGTCGTACTTCAATCGTCGTTCAAATGCATGCGGCTTATGAGCATCAGTCAATTTAGTTTGCGTGTTGTCTATAATGCAATCCCATTGAGTGTAAGGCGTTTCTTATTACTCTTGGACAAACTTCATATATTTCAGCATAATAATTGGTTGACACAAAATCGTTATCTTCATATTATCGTCTCATGTCAGCTGTTTGTGCAGCACTAAGGAAGGGGCGGCGACCAGAATTATGACGATGATCAATTAGTTCACGTTCTTTATTCACGAAACTATAGGTTTATGATAACTGAAATAAGAAACATAAGTTTGAGACTTGATATCTTCTAAATATAACAGATCCATATTTTCTTTTACTATTTTTTCGTGACTTTCTTCATTAATAATAGTTGCTCTTTCTTGAATATTTAAATTTCTCGGCATTGTAAAATATTAACCCGAATACAAGAGTGACAATGGTGACATTGACAGGAACTGTTATTCACATTTACAGTTTTTAAAACTTGACACAACGTAATGGCCGGGAACATCAAACTAATAAAAAGGTTTTAATTTAACTATTAATAGTCAAGGATCATTCGTCTAAGTAAATTTGAACTTTATTGTCAAACAGTTAAACCATAATTTTCAATACAACACTCTCGTATCATTCGTCTAAGTAAATTTGAACTTTGTTGTCAAACTGTAAAACATAATTTTCAATACAACACTCTCGTATCATTCGTCTAAGTAAATTTGAACTTTGTTGTCAAACTGTAAAACATAATTTTCAATACAACACTCTCGTTGATCATTCGTCTAAGTAAATTTGAACTTTGTTGTCAAACAGTAAAACATAATTTTCAATACAAAACACATTTAGAGTGTTTTGTTTCTCAGTCATTTTCGTTACGAAATTTCTGGATTAGGTCTCCACGCTCAAGGCCCTCGATAGAAGTTATGCAATAGCTTAATAAACGTATTTTCTTTCTTTCTTTCTTCTTTTCTTTTCTAAAAAGATAACAAAATAGGCACCCTTAAAAGTTACACAAGAAATTATAACAAAATAAATGCATAAACTTTGAAATTGTTTGTGATTTTAAACGGTTTGCAAAGTTTAAATTGTAATTGAAAGTTTCTAGAATTTTAATGTTAATCTCAGAAGCAATGAAATTCGCGTACTTATCTGAAATTTGGTTTACTCCGTTAATTTTCTTCGTCAATGACTATATTAATTTTGAACTAAGTAAAATATAAAATTAAATATTGCTTTTCTAATTTTCTGAGAATGCAAAGTTAAAACCATCTTTATCCCACAAAAATTACATAAGAATTTGCATTTCCGTCCGCCATGATTTCTCATAATTGTCGGCGGGCGTCAGAATTGCTATGAAGTGCTTCTAAAAGCGATTGCTCACAACTGTGTCAGCGTTTCCCTCCCATAAAGGAGGAGTGGACAAACCTGCTGTAAAAACATTCAAATATCCGGCGACCAGCTAAGTTACCCAACGATAACATCAACTTGCCTTGAGCCAATTCGTTTCGCCAAAACTACTACTTAGTACTGGGAGTAATTTAATAGAAAAGGTCAACTGTTGTTTTTAGTGACAGGGTCATTTTCATTATGTCAAGCACCTGTCGGCCTTTCAGTTATCCTCAGGGGATTTTCTTTCGTGCTGAGAAAAATCAATTTGCGAGTATTGTTCTACGTTCTTATCTTAATCAAAGAAAAATATTGGAGGAGAAAGGGAAATGCGATGTGATTTTTAATCAAGATATTCCATTTAATTCTGTGTTGTGTTTTTTTTTTACTTCGTTGCGTTTTTTTTTTCTTTTTCAGGAAGTGGATTTGCTGTTGGAAATCATCAAAAAGTTTTTTTTAAATATTCATAATTTTATAGAGGATAAACAGGCGTAATGTTATTTTAATTGGCATCCCAAAGTTTAATAATGCAATAATGATAGTTATGCAAACCTTGACCTCAAACGAGCCCCAAACAGTCCAAAATACAGCTGAAACAGGAATACCTGTAATGTTAGAATGAGTCACAAGAGAATACCTACAACAATAGTAAGCTAGCTCACATGCTCGTTAGCTTCTATTATGTCAATGTAAACACCGCAGTCCTTCGTGCCTTTATATTTCTATTTTCTTTGAACTCAGTTTTTCAGACCGCTTATACGAGTAGTTGGCGTTGGTTTTCTTACAATATTAGCATACAAATTAAATCTTCCACCATTTTCCCGGTTAAACGAGCAACGGGGACCATGGCCGCGATTAAGATAGGGGGAAATGGCTGGAATCAATCCACTCTAGGACTCATAAAAACAATGCAGGCAGGGAAGGGTTGAATATAGAAATTCCAGTAAAGAACTTAATTTTATACGATACCAAAGGGCGTATATTTACAACAATTTTTAATCCTTCAACAGAGTTGACTCCTTGTCCCCTTGTCCTTGACCTCTCCCCGTTAAGGAGGGCCCATCATTATCATTTCAACCGAAAGACGTTCACTGCTGGACATAGGCCTCCCCCAAGCATCACCATTTCGACCAGTACTGTGCTTCTCACATCCAGTGGATTCCTGCGGCCTTCACCAGTTCATCGGTCTAAGCTCTAAGGTTGAAATATTTTATGAAGGGCCATAGGAATTTATTATTTACTCTCCAGCTATTCTAAGCCTTGAACTCTGAATAGCCATGAACTATATAAACTTTCGTTCGATATATAATTTACTGTGATTGTAGCATAATATATTCATAAAAAATTTAGGTTTTCTTTTAGTTAGACAAGTTTTTTTTTTTTTAAAGCAGCACTCGCTGACGTAGCAATATGGTGGATTTTTATGAAGTTCGCACGCTTCAAGCGTTTTGCACTTCGCTTTGGGGATAAAAGATTTTTATAAGCCACTTTGATAATGATATTAGGATGAAATTCCGGAAAACTGAAAGACTGGGAGTTTTTTTTTATGTTACTGGAATTTTATGAGTATAAGTTTCCTCTATGTACAATGTGAAACAGTCCTTTAGTGTTATTATAGAGTCATAACTCTATAATGAACAGGGTGTAAAGTTCACTCGTCCTCTATAGAAAAGGGAGGATCCTCCGACCAGAAGGGTGTCCTGTCTGGTGGGCTGCCTGACGATTAATTTCCGGAGATGGTACTCGTCGCGCGGTAAACCCTGCTTGCGCGATACAGGATTTGCTTGACGTCAGGTCTATGATGCGTAGTTCGCATGTGGCGTTGTAGATGCCGCCACATGCCGTACATAGGTAAGTACCTTCAAAGAAGTTCAAAATCTCGTGAACACGATAACCACATCTGTTACCAGCCCGGTGTTATAGCCGCCGAGCGCTGCAAGCAAGAATAGTCCTTACGGTGGTTAGTTATGAACTTCTTTGATGGCACCTTTTATTTTAAGACCTACAAAGTCAGTAATTACGACACCCAACTACCAAATTAAAACCTAAACACCGGGTAGTATTGCCTATAACTCAGAAGCCGAAATTCATAATTACCTATCTTACTTTAAATTTTAATACTTATATTTTCAGAGTACGTCATTAGTAGGTACCTAACGACACCGTACCTCTGTTTATTAATTCAGAGCCGCGTTCTATTCAGTTTAGTGACACCTAAAACAATAATTAGGGCTTAAATAAAGGTGACAATAAATATAGGCTACTTGGGCTTATTAATAAAATGTACAATTAACTTTAACGAAGTTTATTAATTAAGTTCGAAACGGATATTGGATGAATAAAAACTGTTCCGTGTCCTAGTTTGAATTTGGAACAAAAACTGTCGATGCGAGGTAATGTCTAGTGTGTGGTCGCTCATACATAAATATGTCGTAGGATGATTTGATCATTTGAATTTTCGCGAAACCCCTAGGGATATTAAGAAAACACGGATAATTAGAAAATGGTGAAAACATTTCTGCGAGCAACTTGGTTGAAATAGGTTGGAACTCTGAACAACCGCGCGAGAGCCGTCACCGGAAGGACTGTGTTCGTGCGGTAAAAAGCTGAAACAACCAAAAAAATTGGGGCCCAAATAACCTAACATTCTTAATATGATCCGAGTATGTACAGACAGGGAAATGAATTGTCTATCAAATTGAGACACTACGTCAATTTGTCGTGTTACAGTTATTTAAAAAAATAGTGAAAGTTGTGTTTCGAATAAACGGTCATTTGAATTGATAGTCTACTTGATGAACAATTAATTTGCCTGAATTTAGCATAAGCATAACCAAAATCAGTCTATAATGTTCCCACTCTACTGGGTCATAGTCCTTCTCTCTTCGAGAGGGAGTGGGCCCAGTGCGGGTTGGTAGATGTCACATGCCTTCGAATTTTTGGTTCTAGGACATGCCGGTTTCCTCACAATGTTTTCCTTCACCGTTTTGAGAGCAGTGGTGATGAAATTGTTTATACAAAGTAAAACGCCTGCCTGGGTACGAACCCACGACCAACTCGTAAGTCAGGGCTGTTACCACTGGGCTACCACTCTCTGCTCCCCCTAAATATATAATCATCTACATAATATAATGGTAACGTTAAATGCTAGCATCAACAAGCTTTTTAACTAATTAAGTTTCATACGTATGTATTTCACATGACAAAAAGTGTACCGAGCATAGACCTAGTTGGAAACAGGAGCAAAAACTGTTGAGGTCGGTGAAAACTGTTGAAAGTGTGGCGAATGGGGGCTCAAACATACATAAGTGATGTGTAGCACATGCCTATGTGCTGGTGGAGTTAAACTGGAAATTATAGCGCTTTGTAAGAGAAAAGGTAGGATGACAGGATTTTATTGTTACACTTTATTACTAACGAATAAGGTCTTAAAGAAAGAAAGAAAGAAAAAGTATTTATTCAGACAAGCACATGAGATCGCAAATTAAACTAAAACACACTAATTGAAACATAAATAAAAAAACAATAAAAAAAATAAAACAAAGTAAAATAAAAATAAAAGCAGATAGTCCTGTGCGAGGCCAAAAGGCTTCTATCTCAGCATGATGCTGCGATATTTGATAATAAATGTCGCAGCGCTGGTATTCTTATAGGAGATGATAAGGTGTTGAGATGTTGAAAGCATGTGATTGTTTCTAGAAATGCTAGGTGGGGAAAGGGTTAGGGGAAATATAAGGTTTTTTAACAGATTTTATAATCAGTGTGCGTGATTTCCTGTGATGCAATACGTCACCTATGTATATGAACTTGGATGTTGTCATGATGAATCGGATGATATAAACTGTACCTTGGATAGTCCTAGTTAGAAACGGGCAACAACTGTTGCGGTCGATGGAAACGGTTGAAAGTGTGGCGAATGGCGGGTTATATGTACATATATTATTACTTATGTTATGTGTAGCACATCCCTATGTACCATTGTAACGTAAATAAATGAATTTTGCATATGCCATATGCAAAACTCATTTATTTACGTTAAACGGTACGTTTGGGTTTCAGAAATTCATTATAATCGGTCCATTAGATTCTGAGCAAATTGACTGTGACAGACGGACGGACGGACAGACACACGAGTGATCCTATAGGGATTCCGTTTTTCATTCGGTCGTATGGAAGCCTAAACATTATAAATTCTCGAGAATAATGATACACATAATTATTAAATAACACATTTTATCTAACCAAACCAGTTCGTTTTGTCTCAACCAGCGCTGGGGCTCTGTCTCATATATGGTCACAGCATTATACTGAGCGATGGCCGTTTTGCGTGGATATGGCGCATATTTTCCCTCAACTTGTTTATTTAAACAAAAGGAAAATAGTTTCTAACTTACCCGGGGTCTGCACGTAATTGGTATTTGTGACCACAGCGGAGCCTTATGTTCCTGGCGCCATGATTTCTACTCCAATTGCTTTGTTATGCTAGTTGATTGATTGTATCTCTTCTTCCGATTTAGACAACACAACAGTAAGTCATACTTAGTTTACAACGATATGTTAAAATATTATTTATTTGGACCACTTTCTTGCAGTATCTATTATTATTCACTAATTGGTTATTTGTATCAACAAGGTACAGAGTAGTATATTTGTATTCCTATCAATACTTTAATTACTTTTTCATAATTTATTTTACTATTATAAACAAACATTGACAGCCGAATGCACAGATGTATAAATGTATTCTATAACCACAGACTACAATAGCATCATGCACTGCGCCCGCGTCCCTTCACTTGTCATGCGCTATGACATAGACAATTAGTCTATAACTAGGATAAGTGATGTAGGAGCGTCGGCGTCGTGCGTGAGCCGATAGCTTTATGTTAGTTTACGGTTTTTTCTATTTGTATTTATTTTTTATAATTGTTGTTTATTTATTTATTTATTTTGTAATCCCCTAATGGGATTTATGTGTCCGTAGGTATGTCCGTGGCATCACAGCGGGCCCTATCAGAATACCAGCGCTGCGGTATTTATTTTTAAGTATCGCAGCATTATGCTGAGATAGTGGCCTTTTTGGCCTCGCACAGGTCGTTTTTAATTTTAATTTTTGGTTAATTTGAACTCGTATAATTGTTAGTTTTAGATGCTCCTTTTAGATTTTTTTATTTTTTTTATTACTGTTTGTATTTCCTGTGCGTGTCCCAAATAAAATATTTTTCTTTCTTTCTTTCTTTCTATTTATTTATTTTGTGTGGTTTCTTTGAGTCATGTTTACCGCAAAAAAACGTATTTTCTTTCTTTCTTTTCTTTTTATCTACATACAAACTAAATTAAAGAATACCAATGAAACCCAGATTCCTGATAGAAAGCTAAGTACTAAAAAGAAACCAATCGGTATCTTACGACCTCGCAGCGTTTACTTTGCGTCATAAATCTCAACGTTGAATGCCAAGCGTACTTTGATGATAGAGGGAGCTTCAACGATAAAATATAAATGTTCCTCGTTAACTGTTAACTATGGTGGTGTAGTATACGAAGAAAATGAAGTTTATATGGAATACATTGTAGCTGACTTTATTTTGTAAGTCTTAGGGCCTATTTCACGATGTTCGAATAGCCACTACTTACCGAATAAATTCAAAAATGTAACAGAATTTGTATGAAATTATCTGCTGAGTAAGTTAATAGGAACTTAATCGTAGGTGGTGAAACAGGCCCTTATTTATTTATGAGTACGCCAACACCATTAGAATATATTAGACTAGAGCTTCTGCCCGCGACTTCGTCCGCGTGGAATAGTTACTTTGGGCTAACGCTAAAAATAACCCCCGATTTTGAAACATCCTTCATTGGTACTCCGCTCCTATTGGTCTTAGCGTTATGATATATAGCCTACTGCTACGCCTTACTCTATAAATGGGCTATCTAACACTGAAAGAATTCTTCAAATCGAACCAGTAGTTTCGGAGCCTATTTGGTACAAACAAACAAAAAAATCTTTCCTCTTTATAATATTAGTATAGATTACTATTTATTTTATTTTATATTAGCTGCTCGTTGCAATGCCACTTTTTTATATAGATTTTATGTGCCACTCGCTGGCGTCCTCAGAACACCCTTTCGTCAACACAGGCCAGGAGGCCTGTGTTGACGATGTAAACTCCGTATTCTTACAGAGAGTCTAGTAATGGTGTAAATATGAAAATTAACTATCATTCAGGTTCATGGCTTTTGAAAATAAGGTTTCAGAAATAATAGGCACTTGTTCATGTACTTACATATTGTATTAAAAAAATTCTAGATGATTTAAGTAGAAGATTTCGAAGAGTCTTTGTCCTCTACTTTTATCTATATTTTGATTACTTTACTTTTAATATATCTAAAGGTGCAGGAGCAGTGGTGGCCCAGTGGTATCGGCCCCGACTTATCGGCCCGCGTGGTGGCCCATTCCCTCTCACAGAGTCCTCTCTGTGAGAGGGAATGGGCCACCACGCGGGCTGAGTGCGGGTTGGTAGATGTCACAAGTCTTTGAATTTTTGGTTCTAAGACATGCCGGTTTCCTCACGATGTTTTCCTTCACCGTTTTGAGAGCAGTGGTGATTAAATTATTTATACAAAGTAAAGCGCCTGCTTGGGTTCGAACCCACGACCTACAACTCGTAAGTCGGGGCCGATACCACTGGGCCACCACTGCTCCTGCACCTTTAGATATATTAAAAGTAAAGTAATCAAAATATAGATAAAAGTAGAGGACAAAGACTCTTCGAAATCTTCTACTTAAATCATCTAGAATTTTTTTCAGCAGAGCTGCGACTTGACAGCGCGTTCCAAATGAGAGTTTATAAACAGATTATAAAGTAAAAGACAGTCGATATGAGAACCTTTTGTTATACCGATACGCTTTGAATATAATTAAGATGATTCTGACTACGTCACCAACGCAGAAAATTTACATAATCGTTTGACTAAATTCTGACGAAATTTTATGCCTTTTGTACACACGTTTTGTCGTGAAAAACTACGATTTATTCGCCGTGTGTAGGCACGGTCATCAGTGTTGTATGGATCGCTATAGAAGCTTGTTGACAGATACGTTGTGTGGTGAAAGCTCATCAAATGACTTCTCCCGCTCTGGGCGGAGCGGAAGGGCGTGTTAGACTCTTACTGACTAAAACCCACCCGTGTTCCTTCGCTTGCCTGTTCGTTGTCAGAGGCCACGGTCTCTCCTTAGGACTTCCCGCAACCCCGGCAGGCATCGGCCCTAGCGAACCCAGTCAATTGTACTGACATCTCTTTAAGGCGCGCGTGGAACACGACGCGCCGTCGACCCGTGTACAAAGTGCCTTATTGTTTTAATATCTCTTAGAAAGTAGTACCTACAGAACTTCTTCAATGCCTAGCCAATTCAAACTGTACGAAACTACATAACCAGTCAAATAAACAGTAATTTATTTGCTGATAAGCAAATAGTAACTTTCCTCTGTTCGCAATTAAGTTGTAATTAGCTTGTATAATCTAAAACAGTGTTATCTTGGCTCTGGGCGCCATCGAATAACACAGCGTCCTTTGAGATACCATCTGATCTATAGTAAATGTTATTGTTTTGTTCCTTCGGGCGAATTCGGGACCACACTCCTCGTATATTAGGCGGAAACTGTTACAGCTATTTAGGAGCACGGATACGTAGATATACAACTAAAGAAATAGTTGTAGATAGATACGCCATTCTGACATTTATTATGTTGATTTTCCTGGAGTTTTCCTTTAGTATTCAGAAAAACACGACAGAAAAAGAGCAAAATTCTCACGCAAAATATTCTGTTTACCGCAAAAATAATTGAAGGTAATTAAGTAGATCATTCGAATAAATTGACGTAATTACTTGCTAAGCGGAAAAAAAACTCGTGCAGCACACGAGTTTTTTTTCCGCTTAGCACGGGGTAGTGAAAAACCAAAAAAAAATGGAAAAACAGCACGGATTAAAAATAGCATGTATAGTGACATTATTTGTCATGAAGAGCAACTCACACGGAATAGACAGAAAAAAAGTAAAAAAAAAACCGCTGACGAAAGCTAAAAATAATGTACAGTCAGCCTCAAAGAGATGCACATTGTTAGGAATTCATAATATTCTACCATCTTTATTCCATGATAATGTACCTATTTATGTTAGCCGAAAAACATAGTACACATTGGATACTTAAGGGCCTACCTTGAAAATAAATAGTAGTGTGACGGGTGTGGCTTATTTCCCCCGCACGCGGGGAGTAGTTACACGTAGTAGTTACACCTTGATACAGTATTATGGACCAAAGCTTGTAGACTTGAGTAAAAGGAATCGTATGCACTATAGTTCCTATCCCCACGACACCAACCTCTTCAATCCTAATCTTCGCCACGTCCTTGGCTTCATCTAATTGAAGCTCAAGTTTGTACGGATCGCTTCGCAAAGGATTCCTTCATTTTGTTTCCCTCAGTTCACGTGCGCTTGTGTGATTCCTCGACCGTTAAGGCGTCTATTAGAACAGGTATCCTGCAGCGATTTCAATAAGCGCTTTATTGCTTTACGGACAATGCGACGGCCTTTCTTTTGCTGATAAATGATGGAGCCGATTGCTTTTGAAGACGTGCTTGTGTTTTTTAATATTTTTGTAAAGTTCATGAGTTGGTATTAGTGCCTAAATAGATTTAAGAAAGTTGGAAGTCAAGCTTTTACTGTATATTTTGGCTTGCGATTGTTTTTTTTTACTATGTAGTTTGAAGATCCCCAAGACTTGCAAATTGCGAGAATTCTCACTTAACATTCAATTTCTTCGCGTTTGAGATGACTTGCAAAAAATCCTTTTAATTTTAAAACTCGCTTTACCAGTAAGAAAAAAACACGAGTTTTAAATTAAGATTGTATTAGTTTGCAAGCACTAATAAATCACCCGAAATGTCAACTGATACTATATTTCTATTCTCAGGTACGAGGTCAGTAACCTTTGCACTTTATAAAGTGCTCGCCACACTGCAAAAGCTATTGTCATAGATAAGCTCAAGCTCCACACTTCGTATTTCAGCACTCACAGCTTCTATTTCTCAGCAAACGAGAAGAAACTTCAGTGATACATAAACACTAAGAACGTATCTAAGTACGTGTACATACACGTTGGGTTAAAATGGCGTCATATAATGTTGCCAATGTGACGTAGTAAGTTTTAGTTATTAGGTAGTTTGCACACCATTGCAGCATTGCCGCGGACCGTAATGTGCTAGTAATAGAACAGAATTAATGAAAACGGATTGCAATTCGCGGCGGTATCGAGGCGGTTAGTAATGCATGCTATGTACCTATGGTTAGAAATCTAGGGTATTTATTTATAAACGTTGCTTAAACTTAAGTGATGATTAACGTCTGCATAAGGGAACCGATCACTTCCCGATTTTTTTTTGTACGGTTTTCTGTTTACCGAAACCTACTGACCGACGTCTTTTTTGCTATACGAATTATTTGACATATTTTTAGATCATCGAAGTATCATGTGTCTGGTATTATTTTATCGAACTATATTTCGCCGATTTACAAAATAACGTTTTGCTATTGGCCGAAGCCTCCTTTGAACTTTTTTCATTTGCCAAATGATTTATTTACCATATTTTCACCACACCGAAATAAAATTTTACGCAATATTATTGGTAGCATTTTCAATATTAAATTAAAATAGTGTCATAAAAAGTAAATATGTAGTGCTACAAAATTTAGTGACAGAAACGAATCGCTGCAAAACCGACTTCACACAGTCTTGTCTGCCCTACCCCTAGAGTGTAATTTCCCCGGCTTCCTGCTACACACTTCCATCCCTTTTCACGAAATCACTCCCACAGATTTGATTATTTAGATTTTGATTGCAGAAAGCGAGAGAGCAAATTTTACATATCCAAAACTGAGCATTAAACGTCGCTTAACTTTCAACAAATTTTATAACTTAACTCTCTAACTCTAACTAACTGATTTACATCCGTAAGACGTTCTTATTACATAAAGTCAGCATCAGGCACTAGTTGGCTGGCATTTATGCTAAACTGGGCCTATATCGTGCAGCCGTGAGGCAAACAATACTTTATCAAGTTTTTTCTGTTTTTTGTTTTTGTATGAATATTGTGTGCGTTAAACTGGGTCAAATATTTTTTAAATTCTTTTAGTATGCTGCATTTCGTATTCTAGAGATGGTTATAATTTTTGCCTGTAACTGTATGTATGTATGTGGCAGCATCTACACACCACACGCGAACTACGCATCAAAGACCTGACGTCACACAAAAATCCCGACGTCACACAAATCCTGCATCGCGGAAATAGAGTTTACTGCGCGAACGACATATATAAGGCTATCCCACATTAATCGTTGGGCAGTTGCCCGCCAGATACGACACCCGTCTGGTCGGAGGATCCTCCCTTTTCTATAGACGATAAGACACTATTCCTCATGCCTCTACAGGTACCTACTTGATTACCAAAGAAATATCCGTTGTCGAGAAATGACGGCTTCATTTTGGAGACTGTATCTATGCGAGAGAAAAGCAATTACTAATAACGTATCACAAATTAATAGCAAAGCTGTTCTAATCTCATCTATCTATGTAGCTCATATTGAACACACATACGCATGGAGGTAATGAGAATATTATTCAAATGTATCTCATTTATACACGATAATTATTTAATGTTAAATACGGCGTCCATTCGGCTACCGATGCAAATGATTTGCATAAATATGCATCATTCCTAATATGAAAATATCAACAAATTATCGTTACGGCGCGGCGCATCTGGGCTCTGGAATACAAATAGATTTTGTGTATATATCGTGTATATACACAAAATGCTTCGTTACTGGGTTTAATTGTGTATTGGGAGTTACGCAAGTTGTTTTAAAGTGCCTAGGTATAGCTACTATCTACAACTATTACCTGTTATTAGGGGTTTCCATCTGGATTTTCTCAGTAGCATAGCAGCTTCTAATGTAGATTTGTGCCTGGTTGATGGCAATGGGCTCGCCTTCTGTTACATGGGACTTTTACTTAAACATAACTGGCGAAATGTGGGTTTACTATAGGTTACCTATGCCTAACCCTTCGGGGAATACAGACATCATGTAATGTGTTATTTTATGTTAGCTCCAGACTGTATTTCGGCCAAGGCGGCCAATCTCTACAAAAACTAACTTTCTGCGCGGGAGGTATTATAGTGCACAAGTATGTGCGCAGACACAGGTGCACTCTCTCTTCCCTCAATTTCATAGTCCGATGCGACGGCGATCCGACACGACCGGAGATAGATCTGGCGCATGAACAACGGCTTAACGGGCTTTCTGAGGCACGGGGGTATTCACACCGCCAACTTCGAAACTCCGGGCTGTTATTAAGAAATTCCTAATGGAAAAACCCAATAACACGTTGCCCGATCCGGGAATCGAACCCAGGAGTCCATGCTCAGCAGTCGCGTTTACGACCACGACACCAACGAGTCAGCTGTTAACTATTTAAAAAAACGGGGCAGTCTGGGACTGCCAATTGAAGTGAATACTTAGTAACACCATCTAACGAAAATGTCAGGAATTAATGTGGCTTGCTGTCAGTGAACGAAAACTGTACCTCCATTAAAAAAATAAAAACGAGTGCGCTGTCAACAAAAACTTGAACATTAACGTTGTGTATTTCTACTCTACCTCCGTGTTACGATCAAGTCACGTGTCCTGACGCGAGTTTAAATTTTTCTTACCCATTCCAAAAAAAGTCACACAACGCCGCAAAAGTTTTCACTTCTATAAAATAAACCATACTGCTAGAGGAGCTCGTGGCTAAGTAATATCAAGCCGCACGGGTCGATCCGCCAGGTTAAGCTACGCTTGCCGGGGTTGGTCAGTGGATGGGTGACCATCTTTACATACCGAGACTCCTCCGTGCCTCGGAAAGCACGTTAAGCCGTTGGTCCCGGCTGTCATTTGTGGATCTTTGACTGTCGTTACGAGTCGTCAGAAGCCCGTAAGTCTGATACCAGTCTTACCAAGGGGTATCGTATTACCCAGTTACTGGGTTGTGGAGGTCAGATAGGCAGTCGCTCCATGTAAAATACTGGTATTCAGCTGCATCCGGTTAGACTGGAAGCCGACCCCAAGATAGTTGGGAAAAAGGCTAGGAAGATTGATTGAAAATAAACCATACTACATACTGAAACACATTTCAATACATTTAATTTTACGTAAACCAGTGGTTAATTTGAAGGCTGCTAGTCTTTTTCTGTTCTATAGCCTAAAAGGCAGAACATTATTCGTAATAAAGATAATAAAATAAATGACTAGTCATTACCTATTCATGAATATATTAACATCTATTTAAATGACAGCGCTGCCCTGAAAATTACCTAAGTATTATAACTTCGACCGCGCAAGACCGCCGTGTACCTAATAATTAATGAAGTCGCTGAAGAGATTGGGTTTAGGTGTCAATACTACAACTTAGATTTATTTATTTTCACTTCACAGCATCATTGTATGGGAACTAAAAAACGCCCGTTTACGGTCGGTAATTGAAAATAAGACTAGGTAAACTCAGTAGTGAGTGGATATAGGACAAAGAATATTGATGCCAAAATCAAAATAATGATCTTTGACAGTTGTTACGGGTAGTTAATTTTATTGACTCAGGCGTGACTTTGCGGATATCCATTATAAAATACAATAGACGATTTATATTTAGAAACTTTATCCGCTTTACTGTTCTTAAAGAGCCAAGATGGCAGATGATGATCTTCAGGATGACGATTGACTTATTCGCAACAAGTCAATCGTCATCCTGAGGATGCCTCGTTGAGAGGTGAAATAGGTGTCGATTTCTTACAGGGGACTGTTTTAGAACAGTAAACCGGATTAGATTACTAAATATACATCGTCTATTGTATTTTAGTTGTTACGGGTAGTTAAAAGCCCTAAAGTCTGTCAAACAGTCCAATTAGTGGTTGATGGCTTCATGTAAAATACTGGTAGGTATTCAGCTGCATCCGGTAAGACTGGAAGACGACCATAACATAGAACAGTTGGGAAAGGCTAGGCTAGATAATGATGAGTATAAATGCCAAAAATAAAATAAAAAAAGACGTGTGGCACTCGGAGACTGCCGCGGTAAAGCTATTGCATAGCTGTTTTTATCAACTTACGCAATTATAATACAACCAATGCCACCTAGAGGCGAGTTGCTGAACTAAAGAGACAGGGGTGTTAGGTTATTTTCGTTACGGAATTTCTGGATTCGGTCTCCACGCTCAAGGCCCGCGATAGAAGCTATGCAATAGCTTAATAAAATTAAGGTTTCACCCACATAAGTCTCGATTCCTTAGAAATATCGGGATGAAAAGTATTCTATGTTCTTCTACAGGTCATGGTCTACCCATGTGCCAAATTTCATCCAAATCCGTTCAGCCGTTTTAGCGTAAAAACATAACAAATAAACTCACTTTCGCAATATAGGTACTTAGGCTTGTCTATTTAATGGTTAGTCCGTTGTATGAAAGTACCGTGATCTATTTTGACACACTTCCCTACAATAAATGCCAGTGTTTCTGACGTCAGAAGTCAACTCCATTTTTGGCTCACCGCAATACCATTTGCTTCCACATTAGCGATGTTTATCGAAATACATTCCCCAGTCGAGCACTGTCGCGGTTCCCTGCGTGTTTAACTGGAGTAATCTATCCCCTGGGGCCACGAACATCCGCGGACATCTTTTTTTTCCGCGCGTACGCATTCCAGACGTTCACTTGTTTGAATAAGTTCGCGAGCGAGTCAAGTAGGTTACGATATTCAGGTAATAGAAAAGACCGTGTAAACGTAGCTTTTAGCCTTATAACATCAAAATGTAATCTTTGTTTTAAATATAGGTAATATGCAATCACGTTTAAGGATAATGATGAATGGGACACATGCCTCCTCTCTAGGTGAGAGGGAGTGGGAGCTGTCGTTCACGCGGGCCCAGTGTGGGTTGGTAGATGTCACATGTCGTGGAATTTTTGGTTTCACGACATGCCGGTTTCCCCACGATGTTTTCCTTCACCGTTTTGAGAGCAGTGGTGATGAAATAATTTACACTAAGAAAGCGCCTGTCTGGGTTCGAACCTACGACTCAATTTCCTACAAACCACTGGGCCACCACTGCACTGTAAGGGAAGTAAAATTGTGACATTATACCTGAGATATAGTTTTACCTCAGTTTGTATGCAATCCAACACAGTCCAATGGTTTAAGCCTAAAAAGCAATATTTGTGATGTTTTTGTTTTCCATCTTCCACGCGAACGTAGTCGCAGGTACAACAAGTTACAAAATATAATTATTATTTACTAGCTGCGCCCTGCGGTTTCACCCGCATCGGTCTCGATTCTAAGCGGAATATCGGGATAAAAAGTATTCTATGGTCATGGTCTACCCATGTGCCAAATTTTATCCAAATCCGTGCAGCTGTTTTTGCGTAAAAGCGTAAGAAACAAACAAACAAACATACAAAAAATCAAATCTTTATATCATAGATTTTTTTCTACAAAATCTATGATATGAGATTATGTGAATAATATAAAGGCCAGATCTTTTGGACTAAATAAAAGCACTACTACATCTTCGGTATTGAATTAACTTTATTTACGTCAGTATTGAAAACACGGCCAGTACTCGGAATTGAACGAGAGTGGCTTCTAGCCGATATTATGTAGGTAAAAGTTGAGTTAATATCAAGTATCAGAATTATTGGAAAAATACCTGGGAATCTCAGTACCAGTTTAATTAAATTGGGTTCCAGGAGTGGCTAGGGCGAGTTTCATCAATGATACAGAACGTGATCAGCACATGTAAACCATGTTAAAGGCCTGTCAGAGAGACCGTTCAAGGGGAGACCATGGCCCCTGGCAGCGGGACAAGTCATTTGATGATATGCCAAAAAAAGGCCTGTGACATTGACAGCTCTTGAACTTAGTTTACATGTACTGATCTCGTTCAGTTCACCAATGGAACTGGACATTTACCCCAACAAATGGTACTATTCGAAGCCCTGAATGAAACACGCTATAATTTTAATAATAGGCTGATATTTAAACCAAGACATGATGTATTCTTGTCGTACTAATACAGGCAATACGGGAGAAGAAGAGTCATTTACAGGTATTACCAAGGGGTATCCTTGGTAAGACTGGTTGTCAGACTTCCGGGCTTCTCACGACCTGTACGACGACTGTCAAAAATCCACGTATGACAGCCGTGACCAATGGCATAACAGATGGTCACCCATCCACGGACCGTTCGCGGCAAACGTAGCTTAACCTGATCGATCGATCTGCGCGGCTATTTAGAGCAGTAATAATAAAGATGAAAAAACTGAAATGTAAATCGACTTTTGTCGTTAACTGTCTACAGTTAACGACAAAAGTCGATTTACATTTCAGTTTTTTTAGGTACTTTCCAATTTTGGATTGAATCAAAAATGAAGTACCTTCTTACAAATCTTTATCAATGCGATCAGCCCGTAAATAGGCATAAATAGTATGTAACTAAATATACCTACATCCACAACCTTAAATACTTGTACCTACAACAAACTCAAGATAGGCTACCTAGGAATATTACTCGCCAGTATTGTAGCGGCCGACATTTGTCAACCTTACTAATGAATATGTGTTTTGCGAATTTGATACTTATTAGTGCTAGAAATTGTCCAACTGACAGGACAGGTTAGGAACGCATTCTCTGTAGCTGTTAATATCTTGCCGCGGCATGCGGCAGCGTAGCTATATTTATTTTTTATAATATATTGGCGGGGTTTTAGACCCCTTTTAAGAGTAAATTGCTTTCAGTGGTTAATGGATAATGTTTTTGACGTTTAGCTGAGCTCAATGTTCTAAACTATAGGTATTAGGTCTGACGGTTAATCACGTAATTCACATAATCGTAGGTTCCCAAACGCGCCTATTAATTTGTAAATCGAATTATAGCAAGTCTCTAATCGAAGCTAATTACCAATGTGTATAATTAGCCTAATCACAGTGTGTAAGCATGATAATTGACTGCAAGGTAAGCCTAGATTATCATTTAGTGACATCGGCCGTTGAATGACGTCACCAAGGATACTGTGATAACTGATAGCTCTGAAAAGATTAGACTTGATCCTCGGTCATAACCTCGCTCGTAAATCTTCGAATAAATCCCTGACGTTAAACCTGAGATAGTCCCAGACAAGAGAATGTACTAACCCATTTTGACTCAATCACGATGTCTGAAAGATTCTATTCAAAGTAACTGGCGTACAAGTGAATAGTAGGTACAGTAAAAAGCAACCTCTGTGACTTGTCTACGATTTGAGTGATGTGAATGCGCCATTCGCCTGAGGGTAAAGGGCCTGATATGTCCTTGCTGAGTTTCACTCTCGCCTTCAGGCGAAGAAGTCTTCAAAATTCGTACATACTTAGTAACTTGTACGGTTCTTTTAATATCTGGTTGCTGTGTGGTAATATTCCTGTGAATAATGTAGACACAGTACATTTTCATTTATGTAGTGTTACTTTCACAAATTATGATTAATGAGTTTTGTGTTATGTTATGTTCAATTTGCAGAGATGAAAGAAAACGGGTGTTAAGCTTCCTGTGTAAGTAATATGACTTTTTGAGGAATGTTTTGTGTTTCCTCGTTGTTATTAGAATTATACGTAACATTTGGATGTAATCTTGTACTGTAATTAAATAAAAGAAATAAGACAGTCTTGACGAGAAAACATCGAACGATAGGATTAAAAACTCACAAATTCTGTACATATTCTAGAGGACCGTTTAGACACCCACAGTTTCAAGTTAGAAGATCGATAAAAAATCGAACTAAGTGACAATAAATAAACGATAAAGAAATATTGAGTAAATAAGTAAACATCCCTGCGTATTTAGACATTTGCATTCCTTGTAGCTTTATTCGACAAGACCTCATTACTCATTTTAAAAAAAACTGGGGATGACAGTAAAAAATGAAAAAAGAAAGACAGCTCTTTGTTAAAAACGTTTTATATTTCGGCAGAAAATATTGAAAACAACCCGAGGCGTATACTTTGCTCGTATAATTAAACTTTCACAAATAAGCTGTCACAGAAATGGAAAAATATATTTCAATGGTAACATTTTTAAAATACTCCGGGTGGATTTGTTTCAGCGGAATCACTTAATAATGCGGACGGCGCGAGTGGCAAGTCTGCGGCCCGCACGAGGTAAAGGCGGCCGGCTACTGGTTGGGGTCGGGATGTCCCTGTCACGGCTTCATCCCGAAAAAAACGTGAGATCGCCGGATCTTTATGTACTGTTTGCGAATCCGACCGTCGATGTTTCAACCCTTCAAGGCTTCAGTACCTATAATATAAAAAGTTATTTCGCGTTCCGTCCCGACAATTTTTCATGCTTAAGGTCGGGCGGCGGAAAATACGTATTAGCCTTCACCAGTTATACGTATTATGTTTCTATTTTACACGATTTCATTCGAAAACGGTACAATACATTGTGATAAGTAGTGTACACGTACCAGCTGAGGCTGTAAAAGGAAAATACCGATAGATATAAACGTTTGAGTTCTTGAAACGAATTAATTTTACTGAGACATTAGGACAACTAATTGTTTTAATGATGTAGACAAATAGATTGTGTGATTATTTTTATAATACTCGCATGAAAAAATTATTCTAGTCTGAGACTAATAAATTAAAAAATAATAAAGTATAAGATAGTAGAATAGCGTTCTTGTCTTTCTTCGTTTTCGTGTGGTTCTAACCTGGTGTCAGAGTTTTAAAGCCGGCCTCTGACTTGGCTTCAAATGCCGTCGAGAAATATCTCTCAGGCATGCCGGCTTCCTCACGATGTTTTCCTTCACCGTTTTTTAAGCAAGATTCGTTTTTTGACATTTATACAATACGCACATGAATCCGAAAACTCACAATAGAGTAATAGAGCTAAACTAAATGAATGTGAGTAGGTACCTACATTGTGATAAATCAATTTCATAAGCGCTGTCATCGGCTGGGACGCTGTCATAGCAAAAAGAAATTGTGTGGCAAACGGCGCGTAAATCGAAGCATCATCATTACTTACGTTTGGTATCGACAATTTAATTTATTGTGGAACGGCGGCTGCCTTGCTTTTGTCTCTCATAGATTGATACCATTACAAAAGGGAATAACGGTCTCCCATTCCCTTTTGTAAGCACATTCCCAAATTGAAAGGAACGCGGTCTTCAATGCTGAAAACCAAAGCTTTGGTTACACGTAATCTATTTGTGAACCTGAGGGATTTACTCAGAATACGTAAGCTGAATTTTGCTTTAAAAGCAGACAATTAAATCGTTTATGTCGCGATTAAACTGCCACATAATTAACATTACGAGTTGGTAGTCGACCGCAACTTGACCGCTGCTTCTGACGTTTTGACAACTTGAAACTAAAATTAGCTGCGAAACGTTTATCATACAAAACGCTTGAGCTACGATGGAGCAAATATCATGTATACAACCAAATGTTATTTACAAATACAAAATATAGCAATTCATAGAGTGTAGGTGTATGAGAAAATACAGCTAAAGCGTGAGGTCGGGAGGATGTGTTTCGGAATTTTCCGACAAATTATCGGTCCCGCTCGGAAAGTTTCAAATTACGGTTGGCCCCCAACGATTTGCTTTTAGTTCACTGAAATATTATACGCAATCACTCGTTTGAATTCTAAATTACTTTTGTAATTAAAATTCCCAGCAAAATGTCTAGAGCAGCTACTCCAATTTAAAATTGACGGATATGAGAGTTCAATGTGCAAAAGTTAAAGCAGATTGTTGGAATTGGAGAGCTGAAAAAATCCGGTTGCAGTCGGTAAAGTCTTAAATTCGCTGACGAGGCGCGCGGTGGGTGCTCCCGGCGCGCAGACCCTGACAGCCTGATTACAAAGTTTCAACAGAATGATGCCGAGAAAGATTTTTTAATGAATATTAATTCCTTTCAAGTAAAACAAAGTTTGTTCTCGGCGCGGATCGGTAATTGCTTCGTTTTTCGTTTATGCTGAAATTCTTAATCTCCTCCCGTTGTCGAAATGCTAATACAGCTGAATTGATTTTCGCACTCTGAGCCTTTGTTTTGATTGATGGAATCCGGTAATATTACCGGTATATATACCTGTCCGGGGTAACAATGAACTTTCCGGCGTTCAACAGCATCGATACTTGTGATCGTAATTTCCATCATTCCGTTTTGTAAATCTCAAAGCTTGTTTAATGAAATCAGCTCAAATTTGTATCTTCCTATTAAAAATACAAAACATGATACCGTAATATAATTGAGGAGGAAAAATGAGAAAAAGTAACTAGCTTGAGGGCAGAGGGGGATATAGTCATGTAATCGTGATGAATATTTTTTTGGTTTATGTTTGTAAAAAGGTTTTCGCAATTTGGGTAAGTCATTACAAGCTTGTACCTACTCTGCTTTGTTTTTTGAATAAAAAAGAAAAATAAAACCCATATTTTGTAATTCATTCTGCATGACAATCGCCTTATTTACAATGTGCATTATTTTAACTTTTTATACGTTCTACATAAAATATACTAGCACATTCATAATTATACATTTACTACATATACTCGTACGATAAAAATGCTCTATATAATTCGCTGCAACTAAAGGCGTGATTGAACTAACTTTTTACATTAACAACGAATTGGGAACTGAATTAACTTTGAAACTGAAAAATTTGTTTCAACAGCTGGTACATTTCAATGAATTATTTTCATATTTAAGTTAGTAGAGAGTTTAATAATGAAGAAAATTATAGTTTGAACAATACTGTGATATCGAGAATTAAATTGTATGGCAATATGAGCATGCTATAGCGTTATCGTGTATCGTCACGTTAGTAATTATAAAAACGCCCATTGGGTCCTGACTGGGGTTATGTAATGTATAGTCGACCTAGTAAATGCCTGACCATCATAAAGTTGAATATCACTTGCACGTCATAAAAAAAACAAGGTCTATTTGTTTATGTCACAGTAAGATAGTTTCAACCTTAATGACATTTCAATTTACTGGGAATTGTTACCAAAATAGTTGTCAAGGCGTATCGTGTTACCCAGTAACTGGGTTTTGGAAGTCACTCAGTTACATATTGGAAGCTGACCCCAAAATATTTATTTATTTATTAAAACTTTATGCACAAGTACAAAAAAAATATTAAATACCGTACAAGGCGGACTTAATGCCTGAGGCAACATATGTATCTGGGCAAAACCTAGGCAGATTGATTGTTGACAAAAGTGGTAAAATAACTACGAGGCCGACTATTCCGACCTACAGGGATACTGTGAGGCTTTTGGTCCATGTGTTACAGTTGGCATGGTGCCTAATGTCTGATGGCGGAGTGAACATGGAAAGGTACAAACCTCGTAATGGATCATCCATCTTGTGCTTATGTTGTTTCTATTATGTCTACACAAATGTATTTTTTGTTTGCAGATAGACATATATACAGGCTGAACGTACCTACGTCATCATTTGCCTAGCTTTTTTCTCAACTACGTTGGGGTTGGCTTAAACTTTAACAGGATGCAGCTAAAATATACACGAAAAAAACGTAACGGCTAGAAATAAACAAGTTATTGTTATTTACAACCAAGCGACTCGGTTCTGACAGAGCCTGCAAAGTTTGTTGCTAGAATTGAACAAGTGAACTTGGTTAACGTAAGTTGGTAACATTAACACAGTTAAGTTATAAAATAATAGATAACCTAGGTTGGTTACTTTTAACCTATTCACTCTGCTCGCTTGTGTGATTAAATAAGCTACTCGTTCAGAAATAGCTGCAATACTCGGTTGATAACTGCCGAGCAGCGGTTATTTACCGATACTTAGTTTCTTTATTTGCTTTTTAATATGTTACACGGTTTTAAACATCATGGTGACATATCTAATATTAATCAAGTATTATGAGGTCTAAATTTAAATAACGTACTAGTCAGTTATTAAACGTGTAAACTTATTGATTAACCAAATTCAATGTAGTTGAAATTACTAAGACACTCATTTGGAAATAGACAAGTAGTTATTTAATAATAACCAAGAGCATTTAGCAATACTTGCTTGTTTGGTGTTAAAAAAGCTGTATTGAACGTTTTAAATAAGTCTTGGTTATTTGTAGCCATATAATTTTTAGCCAAGCCAAATTGGTACTTTGCTAGCGTTTTATTTTTATGTAGAACCTTTAATTTTTTTTTACAGAGGAAAGTGTACTGCCCTTTCATAGTATATTAAGACTGTAATTTGAAAACTTGACAGATTGGAGTAGGTTGATGTGCTTCATGGCGTCTGTACCTACGTACCGGCTATTGTGACATCATGTATTTTTTTTTTATTATAGCTTGATTTCATACAGTGTACATAATAAGTAGTATCTATTATATTCTATCAACGTAGCAATACCTTTTTTTTTCTTTTTTGTGTGGCAAATCATCAAATGACTTCTCCCGCTCTGGGCGGAGCGGAAGGGCGAGTCAGACTCTTACTGACTAAAACCCACCCGTGTTCCTTCCCTTGCCTTGCCTAATTTAATGTTTTATCAATCTACGTAGGCTACAATTATCAAAGACATTAAAAAGAATACTTAGCTCCCCACCTTCTTACATCTTTTGTAAGAAGAAAGTATAAAAAAGTAATGTTAAGATTTTAGGGGCAGCTTAACTCAACTTCCCTTAATTAGGTGCTCTGTATTTTCCCTGTCATTTATAATCTCGAATACTCTGAGATTTGTCAGTTGTCAGATAAAGAAACCGGCTAAGTGCGAGTAGGCCTCGCGCACCGAGGTTTCCGATCCTTGAAAGGAAATAGTACATTACTGTCACGGCCTGCAACAAGGGCATTGATGGACGATCGTTAAAATGTGGGCCGAGGGGAAGCCGAGACACACATACGTGGTCCATCAGTGCCTGGATGCGGCCAAGACTTGTATACCTAGTACTTTTCTCAAATATTGCGAGGAAATTCAAACTAAGAAAATTTATTATAAATTCCAGGATCAATGACGAGCAACGATAATTTTTCACGCGCCAATATGTTTATTAGTTTCTTCTTTACTTTAAACAGTTCTATTTGCAAGCCAAATCGAAATTTAAATAAAATCTTTGGTAAGGGACCGCCTTGGTTGCCATGTGTTGAAGTAAAAAGTTCGTTCTATTTTTAAATAACACGACAGAATTATGAGTTTTCATAGTAATTTATTTGACCGCTAAACACGACAAATATGGATTTTCATACAAACATTGGCGCTCGAATGTATTCGGCCAGAACAGCAATTCCGATTTATGTCGAAGAAAGTTGTCAAAATAATGCTCGTATTTCCAAGCATGTTTGAGAAACAGTATTCGATTTTCACTGAAAAAATTTAATGGGAATGGTATTTTATAGACATTTTTCATAAAAAAAATCAAGTCAAAAACTATGCCGCATAAATAGAAATCAAAACATTTGTGCAAATAAAGTCATCTCATAAGCTGAGAAAGCAGCTGTGACAGTCAGACGAAGTCGCACCATAAGGGTTCCTTTTTTATTTTGGTACGGAACCCTAAAAATGTACCTACCCACCCGTCTACGTTTGTTCTTACAAGAATCGTAATTAAGGTATTCTTTGAAGCTCGGATAGCCAAAGGCGGAATATGTTATCTTGAATTTCAAACCGTAACAACGTTGAAAGGGAGATTTGTAGGTAAAGGTAGGTAAAAGAACAGCTAGTTACAGAGAGAACAAAGCCATTGATTTTGGCAACAAAACACATCAAAGGGTAACTACTGAAAAAGGCTTTTAGAGAAAAGAAAGAGGCAATGTACGTGTACTATAATCACATAGAGCCTTTAGTGAAACTGGCTAGAAACTAGATAGGGATAGCAAAGGACTGAATCGAGTGGCGTAACAAAGAAAAAATCGAGCCATTTCCACACAGAAATGGGTGAAAAATGTCGTGAGGATATCAATAAGATACGTGAGGTAATCTACCAATCCGAATAAAGATTCCTTCGAATTAAAAATGGAATCAAACGAAACAAGCTCAAAGCCAGCTAACATTAAAAAATGTCTCCAAGATAAAAAGTGTTCATTACAGCGTCCACTAAGATTAAATCAACGTAGCGATATAAAACTTGGCTGAGATAAGATTCCTATTGTGATCGAGATGAAAGCGCGGGAGTGCTGGCCCACAATGGCCGCTGTGCTGTTCCATAGCGTACACAATGGGGACCACATCTCTCATTTCTGAAAACAACGGATTCAAACACTTTTATTGTGCGATAAATTGGAACAGATGGAAATACGCGACCATAATGAAGTTGGCGTAAGGCTCATTTTCCGTTGCATTGTCCTTCGCCGATCAGGTTTTGTGGCGTATGAATGGGCCTTAAATGTATTGAATTGTGATGATAGTGCAGCTCAATGTTTTGAGATAAAATATTGTTGCATTGAATGAGATGGTTTCTTCATTGTTTTTGCGCGATGAGATAAAAATACTAATAAACTATCATTGAGTTAAATGTACTATAAAATATGTCATATTTTGATATTTACCTACATTCATTGTCGGAGCAGTTCCGGTCAATTCAATAGATATTTCCATTGAAAGTATGATCGAACATCTGCCTCAGATAAGAAAACCAAAGGACAAAATTGTCACATTATTACTGATTTATTTATTTATTTATATATTCTTTATTGTACACCACAAAAATACATAACAGAAAAAAAAAAAAAATTGACACTACAAAATATACAATTGGCTGATGTTAGTGATACGTGTGTAACAAGAGCAGCCAAATAATATTATATTCACTACTTCTACAAGCCCTTTATTGTATTTCCCACTTCACCGAAAACGTACTCTATTCAGCCAATAAGGCACATCTATACTCAACACCACCAACTAGACTTTTTATACGATAAAAGCCTTCCCCTTTGTCGTATAAAAATGTTTGTAAGCGAGAAAATAATAACACGCTCTGAGAGGCGGACGTTACGAATCACTCGCGAATCTTATCATAATGTATATATCCATGCCGAGTAAAACATTTTGATCCCTACTCAAAGAGGTGAAAGACACTGACAAAGACGCGAGGTAACGAGAGAACCAATCACGGAATGCATAACAAGGGCTTCCGTTATATTACAGCTGGGTAATCTACACTAATGTTCCGTGATTCCCACCTTATCGTACACAATACCCTGTTAATGTGAACTATTTTGAGGTCCAGAATAACAGCTGCCCGTTTCAATGGATTAACACTGATTTAGAAATGATTTCCATCGCATTATAGGGATTGACCAAGTTTAGTATCACGTTACAACGGATCGGAAAGGTTTTGGAAATTGTTCGGCTTCCCAGCTATTTACAGAAAAGGAAGCCCTACACAAATATTTACGTACATTTTTATTAGATTCGTGATTAGGAGTAAAGAAGAATATATAGTGCTATAAATGTTTTGTTCGGAACAAAAAGCTTTCCAGGATTATTTGAAGTTACGATAGGATGTAAAAAATAAAAGCGAACTGGAACTCGACGAAAGGCACGTGTGAAATCTTTATTTTTCTAACTCGCCGCGAATCGAAATTTGCAAAAATGCCGGCTGGCCGAAAATGGGATCTCGCCGCTTCCCACACAGCGTTTTGTGGAGGAAAAAGAAATAAAAGGGAGTATAGCACGACTGACTCATAAAAATTGTAGTAGCAGTGGCCTACGGACGCCACGGGAAATGTCGGAAAATGGGGACGGTCTCCGAGATACTCCGAGAGACCAGTATTACATTGAAATCACTCTCCGCCTCCTAATAATAAAGCAGCGACGATCCATAATAATTTTTGACTCAAGAGAAATTGACATGGCCGTGCCGAGAGATTCGCAATGTTTGCCAAATTGTTTGATGTCATGTTTCTCTTTGAGACTTTGAGTTAACGTGAAATATTGCTTAAATATTTATTTTCTCAACAAAGTTATCTCAGACAGACATAATAGCGATATAGAGCAAGTAGTGGGAGGTTTTGGTTTCAATAATTAAGTAAACATTTTGTATCTGGTAGTTACGTCACGATTCATAGCGGTGCTCGGTAATTTACATAAAGCTGTATTTCATTAAAATGGTAGATGCGGATAACTAGTTAATAATAAATACATTTACGTATTCCACTGCAGGATTAGGTGTGAAGCGGATTTTGGTCCCAGTGAATAATTTCATATTGGAGGTGGAATATATTCATACCTTAGGTCTTCGTGGTCGCTAGGATGCTCTCAACTTAGTTATGAAGGTCATAACTTCAAAGACGATAAGACTGGCGTTGTAATAATATATTTTCAGCTGAAGTCTATTCTGTTTGATCTAAAATTGGATCCAAAAATATCTGAAATGTTACAGTAGGCAGCCAGGAAGTAGGTACAGAATTATAAAATACTTCCTCGACATTTTTTTATTATCGACGCACCAAAAACCGAATTAAAAGGAAGTGCGACATCAAACGCTAGCCAGTCATTAAATAAAATGCGTCCACAAAGAGTCTTAGTCAGCATTAAGATGAGCAAATAACTTGATTTCTCTTAAAAATTAAGTCAATAAATAATTAAGTTACGAAGGACAGAGATGCCTAAATTGAGTGTGAAATTGGATTTCAATAAGAAGTTGTAGGTAAGTTGAAGATAAAGGTGTGGAAGAATATAGTGGGGAAAAAAATAATTGGGAAGTGAAAACTAAGTAACTTTTTGATTCTCGCGTTGATGTCTTTCGTAACGGAAAGCGTTAGCTGACGATGACGCGAGTTCCATGATTTTTGTTCACCCAGTAAGTGCTCAACGAGTCTAAAGAATATTTCACTTCAACAATTGAAACGTGGTTTTAAGACGCTAGGTAACGCTAGGAACTATCCGATTTGGTTTTTTCTTTAAGGCGACGATAAGCTACTTTTAATGATTTTATACCGAAAATTACGTCTAAACGAGTAGTGTTAATGATTTGTAAAAAATATATGTTAAATTAGATAATTTTCTTAATAATTTTATATACGAATATTTAAGGTTATGTTTACATTACATAGTGAAATTAATTTGTAAGGTTGTGTTTAACGCGGATAAAAACTGGGAATTACGCAAAAGCTATCAAGTGTATTTTTCTGAAACCTACACCATTCTAAGAATAATTAGAATATTAATCTTTTAGTATACGTGTTTTATTAAAATACCTTTTGTCTTATGTATAATAAGTTAATAATGCGTCAAATTGGGGACAGCGCTCCTTGATGAGCGAGTCCTATTACTGGCTGGACGTACGACGCGTTGCGTGAGCTCAGTACAGAACACGCAAGCTAACCAGTCAAGGTCACTGGCATGTATCTGCGTCTTAAACGTCGTCGTATGAATCCGGAAACAGATATTATAATAATATGTTATAGTTCGGGGATTGCTGGCGTGATGTCATCATCAGCCTATTAATGTTCGGGAACTGCTGGGACACAGGCCTTCTCTCTTTGAGAGGGAGTGGGCCGTAATCCACCACGCGGGCCCAGTGCGGGTTGAGATGTCACAAGTCTTCGAATTTTTGGTTCTAAGACATGGCCGGTTTCCTCACGATGTTTTCCTTCACCGTTTTTGAGAGCAGTGGTGATGAAATTATTTACACAAAGTAAAGCGCCTGCTTGGGTTCGAACCCACGACCTACAACTCGTAAGTCGAGGCCGATACTACTGGGCCACCACTGCTCTGCACCACTGCGGCGTGATGTCATGATAAGTGATAAGTTAGTTCAGGATATCTCTGTGCTGTGGTTGTCGCTAAATTTTAATTCAGTGGTTTCGGCACCGAAACGCGGTATTAAAATTAATAAGCAATTTATTCATTTTAATACCGCGTTTCGGTGCCGAAACCACGAATGGTTTTCGAGGATTAATAAGGCTCTATAACTAACTGATATTCTTGTCTCAGAATTCCTTTATTCTTATAAGACAATGATTTCGTTTGTTTTAGCGCATAAGATTTAATGAGCTGAGCCCTTCCGTCTTTCAGGGCCGTATAACTAAGAGAGTATGTCTTCACGTTTTGTCTGAAACGTCCTTGAAGAGAAAGGATTTTGTTTATCATGCAAATAAGCAGTTTAAACGTTTATAAGAGGATCTCTGGAGGCTTTATACGATGCTGATACAATGTACTTACTGGCGTAAAATTAAATTGTTCATTGCAAAACAGTTTCTTACTAAGTTGCTATTTTGTTCGTACTTTCTGGGATATAAAGCTAAAGGAAGAATTATACGTAATAAGTTGCATAGATTCATCTGTGGCGGCATCTACACCGCCACATGCGAACTATGCATCAAAGATCTGACGTCACACAAATCCTGCATCGCTCAATTAGAGTTTACCGCACGAACGACATATATATGCTTAACTGTCAATAACGAGACACAATAGAATTTTTATTCTTATCGGTTTCTAAAGGCTCGATCGACAGTTCAGCGGATATAAGACTATCCGACATCAACCCGTCTGCTCCGAGGATCCTCCTTTTTCTAAGAGGATGATTGAACTTTACACCCTGTTCCTCATACCTCTAAACATCTATTTCCAGCTGATGTGATTACGGTGTAAATAAAGATAGAAAACTGGGTTTCTTAAATTAGATTTACTCACCGAGAGACACATTTACAGAGTGGCAAAGCTGCCTTCTTTGAAAACGAAAAAGAAATAGCTTACGTCAGCAACCCAAGTTATTACTCACTTTCAGAAAACTCGTAAGAAAATGCGGATAAATAGGTAATTACTAGCGTAATAAGATGGCTAGAGAATTAATGACGGCCCTTGACCGACGACGCGGGTTGCGGCCCATTGGTTGCCGTCTCCATCAGGGCTGCTACCCTTAGATTTATAACTCTAGCCTCATTACACCCCTAATTATGTTTACGGGTAATTTTTTCGAGTTCGAAGATTCGGAAGGTAATTGATGCTGAAGATTCTGGTAAAGTGGTTTATAAGAGTAGATTTTTATAAATGGTACTTATGTTTTGACCGCCAAAAACTTTCTTGATTTTTTCTTGTTTATTGATTGGACTTTTAATACTTTCTATATTCGATTAGGTACAGCTATGGACATGGATATTTTTTTAAACGATTAGTAGCGGCATGGCCCTGTTTCAAATGGTTTTTACGACTTGACGAAACATCGAGTTTTTTAATTTTATGCAAGTTTATTTACACACATAAACCTTTTAAAATAAATTTTCTAAATGCTTGTGAAAACCGCATTAAAATAAAGAAAGAAAGAAAAGAAAGAAAATACGTTTATTTGCGGTAAACATGACGCAAGAAAAGAATAAAAAAGAACACGATAAATAACAAATTGGGGGAAAAATATGCGTCACATCCACGCAAAACGGCCATCGCTCAGCATAATGCTGCGACCCTATGCGAGACAGGGCTCCAGCGCTGGTTTTCAGCGACAGCCGGCGTTGACGTGATGACGTCAACCGGTGCAGGATATAATATAGTGAAATAACATATTATTATCAAATCAAAAATTAAATAAAATATAATACTTAGTACTAAAAGTATAAATACAATATAAAATGGCAACATTTCGTTCCGTCAGCGACTCAAGCGCCGAAGACATTATGCAGTCTGTGTGCGCAGCTGTCATATAAAACTATTTCATTGGACGAAGGTATTGTTTGGTTACGTAATAATTACATCATGGCGCAATGGCAATTCGAAAATCGGTTCTGTAGTTTAGAAGGACAACTCGGTTACACAGACAGACACGAACAGGGACTTTTATTTATAATATGTATAGATGTGAATGTTGTAGCTTGTGGCTAAGAAATTGAAGCCGCATGTATGGGTCGATTCATATGTCCGTGAACTTGGCAGATCATTTCCCAGCAGAGCACAAAAAAATGTGAGTTCTATTGGCATGCGGGTGAGTTCTAGAGTTCCTTATACTTAAAAAAAATAGTTCTGGCTTATTTGCCTGAAAAAAGTCAAATGAAAATATGCTCTGCTAACTTCCGGTAGCAGATCATTTTCTCCAAAATTAAAATTTTAAAACTGATTTAGGTGCACAGTGGTGAGGTCTATAGTTCCTTATACTTTTCCGAAAGAGTTCTGCTGACCTAAACCTACAAAAAAATAAAACAAAAATATTGATCGGTTACTAGAAAAAGAGACTCATTTTGGAAAAATAGCCGTGAATTACATAATTTGTGGATTTTCGTAAATTCTTCCAGCTATGATTACTAACCACGATCCAAGTAACAGTAAAAAAACTATATGAAAGCAGAAGTCTCACAAAATTATTAACAGCGCCTTGTGAGAAAGATAGGTTAGGAGAAATCGAGATTGCATTCAGTGTTTAAGTTAGCAGGATCAAAAACCAATTTCATTAGCAATGAAGAGCCGGAACTCCTCATTTTCTGATGCATCTATAACAAAGCTATCAGAAATCATGAAACATGAACCCAGAA
Organism: Conistra vaccinii; assembly: GCA_948150665.1. Classification (NCBI taxonomy): domain Eukaryota; kingdom Metazoa; phylum Arthropoda; class Insecta; order Lepidoptera; family Noctuidae; genus Conistra; species Conistra vaccinii. The sequence continues at coordinate 7,042,930 of OX411324.1, forward strand.
CTCCCACTCAGGTATCAGCAGAGCATGGTTGAAAAGTTCGATTAGAAGAAATCAAGATTGAATTAAGTGTTTCAGTAGGAAGGATAAAAAAATAATTGAAAAGCACTGAGGAGCCGGAACTCCTCGTTTTCTTTTGCACCTATAACAGAGCTATCTTAGAATAAGAAAAAGTAACCCAGAACTCTCACTCAGGTATCAGCAAAGCATGGGTAAAGGTTTCATTAAAACGAAATGAAGATTAAATTCAATGTTTCAGAAAGATTGATGAAAAAAAAATTGTGTAGCTTTGAGGAGTGGGAACTCTTCGATTTCTAATAGACCTGTAATTGGAGAATAGGAAAACATGATTAGGTAATCCAGAACTCTCACTCAGGTATCAGCAGAGCATGGGTAAAGATTTGAGTAAGTTGAAATTGTTATTTAATTTACTGTATCATAAAGAAAAAAATATATAAAAAATTGAGCAGCACTGAGGAACAAAAACTCTTGCTTTCTTGATACACCTATTAAAGCGCTATCAGATCTCGTGAAATATGAATCCAGAACTTGGACTCGGATACCAGCAGAGCATGTTTGAAAAGTTCGATTAGAAGAAATCAAGATTTAATTAAGTGTTTCAGAAGGAAGGATAAAAAAAAAATTGAGAAGCACTGAGGAGCGGGAACTCCTCGTTTTCTTTTGCATCTATAACAGAGCTATCCAAAAATAAGAAAAAATAACCCAGAACTCTCACTCAGGTATCAGCAGAGCATGGGTAAAGATTTGAGTAAGTTGAAATTGTTAATTAATTTACAGTATCATAAAGAAAAAAATATATAAAAAATTGAGCAGCACTGAGGAACAAAAACTCTTGCTTTCTTGATACACCTATTAAAGCGCTATCAGATCTCGTGAAATATGAATCCAGAACTTGGACTAGGATACCAGCAGAGCATGGTTGAAAAGTTCGATTAGAAGAAATCAAGATTGAATTAAGTGTTTCAGAAGGAAGGATAAAAAAAAAATTGAGAAGCACTGAGGAGCGGAAACTCCTCGTTTTCTTTTGCATCTATAACAGAGCTATACAAAAATAGGAAAAAGTAACCCAGAACTCTCACTCAGGTATCAGCAGAGCATGGGTAAAGGTTTGATTAAGATGAAATGAAGATTAAATTCAATGTTTCAGGAAGATTAGTAAAAAAAAAAATTGTGTAGCTTTGAGGAAAGGGAACTCCTCGATTTCTTATAGACCTGTAATGGCAGAATAGGAAAACACGATTAAGTAATCCAGAACTCTCACTCAGGTATCAGCAGAGCATGGGTAAAGATTTGAGTAAGTTGAAATTGTTATTTATTTTACTGTATCATAAAGAAAAAAATATATAAAAAATTGAGCAGCACTGAGGAAAAAAAACTCTTGCTTTCTTGATACACCTATTAAAGCGCTATCAGATCTCGTGAAATATGAATCCAGAACTTGGACTCGGATACCAGCAGAGCATGTTTGAAAAGTTCGATTAGAAGAAATCAAGATTTAATTAAGTGTTTCAGTAGGAAAGATAAAAAAAAAAATAAGTAGCACTGAGGGTCCGGAACTCCTCATTTTCTTTTGCAACTATAACAGAGCTATCCAAAAATATAAAAAACCAACCCAGAACTCTCACTCAGGTATCAGCAGAGCATGGGTAAAGGTTTGATTAAGATGAAAAGTTTTTTATATTTTTGGATAGCTCTGTTATAATTGCAAAAGAAAACGAGGAGTTCCAGACCCTCTGTGCTACTCAATTTTTTTTTTTATCTTTCCTTCTGAAACACTTAATTAAATCTTGATTTCTTCTAATCGAACTTTTCAAACATGCTCCGCTGGTATCCTAGTCCAAGTTCTGGGTTCATAGTTCACGAGATCTGATAGCGCTTTAATAGGTGTATCAAGAACCCAAGAGTTTTTGTTCCTCAGTGCTGCAAATTTTTTTTTAAATTTTTTTCTTTATGATACAGTAAATTAAATAACAATTTCAACTTACTCAAATCTTTACCCATGCTCTGCTGATACCTGAGTGAGAGTTCTGGATTACTTGATCATGTTTTCCTATTCTCCCATTACAGGTCTATTAGAAATCGAGGAGTTCCCACTCCTCAAAGCTACACAATTTTTTTTTTCATCAATCTTCCTGAAACATTGAATTTAATCTTCATTTCATCTTAATCAAACTTTTACCCATGCTCTGCTGATACCTGAGTGAGAGTTCTGGGTTACTTTTTATTATTTTTGGATAGCTCTGTTATAGATACAAAAGAAAACGAGGAGTTCCGGGAGCTCCTCAGTGCTTCTCAATAATTTTTTTTATCCTTCCTTCTGAAACACTTAATTCAATCTTGATTTCTTCTAATCGAACTTTTCAAACATGCTCTGCTGGTATCCGAGTCCAAGTTCTGGATTCATATTTCACGAGATCTGATAGCGCTTTAATAGGTGTATCAAGAAAGCAAGAGTTTTTGTTCCTCAGTGCTGCTCAATGTTTTATATTTTTTTTCTTTCGGATACAGTTATTTATATCTTCATTTCAACTTACTCAAATCTTTACCCATGCTCTGCTGATACCTGAGTGAGAGTTCTGGATTACTTATTCATGTTTTCCTATTCTCCCATTACAGGTCTTTTAGAAATCGAGAAGTTCCCACTCCTCAAAGCTACACAATTTTTTTTTTCATCAATCTTCCTGAAACATTGAATTTAATCTTCATTTCATCTTAATCAAACTTTTAACCATGCTCTGCTGATACCTGAGTGAGAGTTCTGGGTTACTTTTTCTTATTTTTGGATAGCTCTGTTATAGATGCAAAAGAAAACGAGGAGTTCTGGCTCCTCAGAGCTTCTCAATTTTTTTTTATCCTTCCTTCTGAAACACTTAATTCAATCTTGATTTCTTCTAATCGAACTTTTCAAACATGCTCTGCTGGTATCCGAGTCCAAGTTCTGGATTCATATTTCACGAGATCTGATAGCGCTTTAAAAGGTGTATCAAGAAAGCAAGAGTTTTTGTTCCTCAGTGCTGCTCAATTTTTTATATATTTTTTTCTTTATGATACAGTAAAATAAATAACAATTTCAACTTACTCAAATCTTTACCCATGCTCTGCTGATACCTGAGTGAGAGTTCTGGATTACTTAATCGTGTTTTCCTATTTTGCCATTACAGGTCTATTAGAAATCTCGGAGTTCCCACTCCTAAATGCTACACAATTTTTTTTTCATCAATCTTCCTGAAACATTGAATTTAATCTTCAATTCATCTTAATCAAACCTTTACCCATGCTCTGCTGATACCTGAGTGAGAGTTCTGGGTTACTTTTTCTTATTTTTGGATAGCTCTGTTATAGATGCAAAAGAAAACGAGGAGTTCCCGCTCCTCAATGCTTCTCAATTTTTGTTTTATCCTTCCTTCTGAAACACTTAATTCAATCTTGATTTAACCATGCTCTGCTGGTATCCTAGTCCAAGTTCTGGATTCATATTTCACGAGATCTGATAGCGCTTTAATAGGTGTATTAGGAAAGCAAGAGTTTTTGTTCCTCAGTGCTGCTCAATTTTTTATATATTTTTTTCTTTATGATACTGTAAATTAATTAACAATTTCAACTTACTCAAATCTTTACCCATGCTCTGCTGATACCTGAGTGAGAGTTCTGGATTACTTAATCGTGTTTTCCTATTCTGCTATTAAAGGTCTATTAAAAATCGAGGAGTTCCCACTCCTAAATGCTACACAATTTTTTTTTCATCAATCTTCCTGAAACATTGAATTTAATCTTCATTTCATCTTAATCAAACCTTTACCCATGCTCTGCTGATACCTGAGTGAGAGTTCTGGGTTACTTTTTCTTATTTTTGGATAGCTCTGTTATATATGCAAAAAAAAACGAGGAGTTCCCGCTCCTCAGTGCTTCTCAATTTTTTTTTTATCCTTCCTTCTGAAACACTTAATTCAATCTTGATTTCTTCTAATCGAACTTTTCAACCATGCTCTGCTGGGATCCTAGTCCAAGTTCTGGATTCATATTTCACGAGATCTGATAGCGCTTTAATAGGTGTATCAAGAAAGCAAGAGTTTTTGTTCCTCAGTGCTGCTCAATTTTTTATATATTTTTTTCTTTATGATACAGTAAAATAAATAACAATTTCAACTTACTCAAATCTTTACCCATGCTCTGCTGATACCTGAGTGAGAGTTCTGGATTACTTAATCGTGTTTTCCTATTCTGTCATTACAGGTCTATTAGAAATCGAGGAGTTCCCACTCCTAAATGCTACAAAATTTTTTTTTTCATCAATCTTCCTGAAACATTGAATTTAATCTTCATTTCATCTTAATCAAACCTTTACCCATGCTCTGCTGATACCTGAGTAAGAGTTCTGGGTTGGTATTTTATATTTTTAGATAGCTCTGTTATAGTTGCAAAAGAAAACGAGGAGTTCCGGACCCTCAGTGCTACTCAATTTTTTTTTTATCTTTCCTACTGAAACACTTAATTAAATCTTGATTTCTTCTAATCGAACTTTTCAAACATGCTTTGCTGGTATCCGAGTCCAAGTTCTGGATTCATATTTTACGAGTTCTGATAGCGCTTTAATAGGTGTATCAAGAAAGCAAGAGTTTTTGTTCCTCAGTGCTGCTCAATTTTTTTTTATATTTTTTTCTTTATGATACAGTAAATTAAATAACAATTTCAACTTACTCAAATCTTTACCCATGCTCTGCTGATACCTGAGTGAGAGTTCTGGATTACATAATCGTGTTTTCCTATTCTGCCATTACAGGTCTATTAGAAATCGAGGAGTTCCCACTCCTAAATGCTACACAATTTTTTTTTTCATCAATCTTCCTGAAACATTGAATTTAATCTTCATTTCATCTTAATCAAACCTTTACCCATGCTCTGCTGATACCTGAGTGAGAGTTCTAGGTTGGTTTTTTATATTTTTAGATAGCTCTAATATAGTTGCAAAAGAAAACGAGGAGTTCCGGACCCTCAGTGCTACTCAATTTTTTTTTTATCTTTCCTTCTGAAACACTAAATTCAATCTTGATTTCTTCTAATCGAAATTTTCAACCATGCTCTGCTGGTATCCTAGTCCAAGTTCTGGGTTCACAGTTCACGAGATCTAATAGCCTTTTAATAGGTGTATCAAGAACCTAAGAGTTTTTGTTCCTCAGTGCTGCTCAATTTTTTATATATTTTTTTCTTTATGATACAGTAAATTAAATAACAATTTCAACTTACTCAAATCTTTACCCATGCTCTGCTGATACCTGAGTGAGAGTTCTGGATTACTTAATCGTGTTTTCCTATTCTGCCATTACAGGTCTATTAGAAATCGAGGAGTTCCCACTCCTAAATGCTACACAATTTTTTTTTTCATCAATCTTCCTGAAACATTGAATTTAATCTTCATTTCATCTTAATCAAACCTTTACCCATGCTCTGCTGATATTTGAGTGAGAGTTCTGGGTTATTTTTTCTTATTTTTAGATAGCTCTGTTATAGGAGCAAAAGAAAACGAGGAGTTCCGGCTCCTCAGTGCAACTCAAATATTTGTTTGATCCTTCCTACTGAAACACTAAATTCAATCTTGATTTCTTCTAATCGAAATTTTCAACCATGCTCTGCTGGTATCCTAGTCCAAGTTCTGGGTTCACAGTTCACAAGATTCAATAGCCCTTTAATAGTTGTATCAAGAACCCAAGAGTTTTTGTTCCTCAGTGCTGTTCAATGTTTTATATTTTTTTTCTTTCGGATACAGTTAATTATATCTTCATTTCAACTTACTCAAATCTTTACCCATGCTCTGCTGATACCTGAGTGAGAGTTCTGGATTATTTGATCATGTTTTCTTATTCTCCCATTACAGGTGTATTAGAAATCGAGGAGTTCCCACTCCTCAAAGCTACAAAATTATTTTTTTTACTAATCTTCCTGAAACATTGAATTTAATCTTCATTTCATCTTAATCAAACCTTTACCCATGCTCTGCTGATACCTGAGTGAGAGTTCTGGGTTACTTTTTCTTATTTTTGGATAGCTCTGTTATAGATGCAAAAGAAAACGAGGAGTTCTCGCTCCTCAGTGCTTCTCAATTTTTTTTTTATCCTTCCTTCTGAAACACTTAATTCAATCTTGATTTCTTCTACTCGAACTTTTCAACCATGCTCTGCTGGTATCCTAGTCCAAGTTCTGGATTCATATTTCACGAGATCTGATAGCGCTTTAATAGGTGTATCAAGAAAGCAAGAGTTTTTGTTCCTCAGTGCTGCTCAATTTTTCATATATTTTTTTCTTTATGATACTGTAAATTAATTAACAATTTCAACTTACTCAAATCTTTACCCATGCTCTGCTGATACCTGAGTGAGAGTTCTGGGTTACTTTTTCTTATTTTTGGATAGCTCTGTTATAGATGCAAAAGAAAACGAGGAGTTCCCGCTCCTCAATGCTTCTCAATTTTTTTTTTATCCTTCCTTCTGAAACACTTAATTCAATCTTGATTTCTTCTAATCGAACTTTTCAACCATGCTCTGCTGGTATCATGATTTCTTCTAATCGAAATTTTCAACCATGCTCTGCTGGTATCCTAGTCCAAGTTCTGGGTTCACAGTTCACGAGATCTAATAGCCCTTTAATAGGTGTATCAAGAACTCAAGAGTTTTTGTTCCTCAGTGCTGCTCAATGTTTTATATTTTTTTTCTTTCGGATACAGTTAATTATATCTTCATTTGAACTTACTCAAATCTTTACCCATGCTCTGCTGATACCTGAGTGAGAGTTCTGGATTACTTGATCATGTTTTCTTATTCTCCCATTACAGGTGTATTAGAAATCGAGGAGTTCCCACTCCTCAAAGCTACACAATTTTTTTTTTTACTAATCTTCCTGAAACATTGAATTTAATCTTCATTTCATCTTAATCAAACCTTTACCCATGCTCTGCTGATACCTGAGTGAGAGTTCTGGGTTACTTTTTCTTATTTTTGGATAGCTCTGTTATAGATGCAAAAGAAAACGAGGAGTTCTTGCTCCTCAGTGCTTCTCAATTTTTTTTTTATCCTTCCTTCTGAAACACTTAATTCAATCTTGATTTCTTCTACTCGAACTTTTCAACCATGCTCTGCTGGTATCCGAGTCCAAGTTCTGGATTCATATTTCACGAGATCTGATAGCGCTTTAATAGGTGTATCAAGAAAGCAAGAGTTTTTGTTCCTCAGTGCTGCTCAATTTTTCATATATTTTTTTCTTTATGATACTGTAAATTAATTAACAATTTCAACTTACTCAAATCTTTACCCATGCTCTGCTGATACCTGAGTGAGAGTTCTGGGTTACTTTTTCTTATTTTTGGATAGCTCTGTTATAGATGCAAAAGAAAACGAGGAGTTCCCGCTCCTCAATGCTTCTCAATTTTTTTTTTATCCTTCCTTCTGAAACACTTAATTCAATCTTGATTTCTTCTAATCGAACTTTTCAACCATGCTCTGCTGGTATCCTAGTCCAAGTTCTGGATTCATATTTCACGAGATCTGATAGCGCTTTAATAGGTCTATTAGAAATCGAGGAGTTCCCACTCCTAAATGCTACACAATTTTTTTTTTCATCAATCTTCCTGAAACATTGAATTTAATCTTCATTTCATCTTAATCAAACCTTTACCCATGCTCTGCTGATACCTGTGTGAGAGTCCTGGGTTGGTTTTTTATATTTTTGGATAGCTCTGTTATAGTTGCAAAAGAAAACGAGGAGTTCCGGCTCCTCAGTGCAACTCAAATATTTGTTTGATCCTTCCTACTGAAACACTAAATTCAATCTTGATTTCTTCTAATCGAAATTTTCAACCATGCTCTGCTGGTATCCTAGTCCAAGTTCTGGGTTCACAGTTCACGAGATCTAATAGCGCTTTAATAGGTGTATCAAGAAAGCAAGAGTTTTTGTTCCTCAGTGCTGCTCAATTTTTTATATATTTTTTTCTTTATGATACAGTAAATTAAATAACAATTTCAACTTACTCAAATCTTTACCCATGCTCTGCTGATACCTGAGTGAGAGTTCTGGGTTACTTTTTCTTATTTTTAGATAGCTCTGTTATAGGTGCAAAAGAAAACGAGGAGTTCCGGCTCCTCAGTGCAACTTAAATATTTTTTGATCCTTCCTACTGAAACACTAAATTCAATCTTGATTTCTTCTAATCGAACTTTTCAACCATGCTCTGCTGGTATCCTAGTCCAAGTTCTGGGTTCACAGTTCACGAGATCTAATAGCCCTATAATAGGTGTATCAAGAACCCAAGAGTTTTTGTTCCTCAGTGCTGCTCAATGTTTTATATTTTTTTTCTTTCGGATACAGTTAATTATATCTTCATTTCAACTTACTCAAATCTTTACCCATGCTCTGCTGATACCTGAGTGAGAGTTCTGGATTACTTAAATGTGTTATCCTATTCTCCAATTACAGGTCTAATAGAAATCGAGGAGTTCCCACTCCTCAAAGCTACACAATTTTTTTTTCATCAATCTTCCTGAAACATTGAATTTAATCTTCATTTCATCTTAATCAAACCTTTACCCATGCTCTGCTGATACCTGAGTGAGAGTTCTGGGTTGGTTTTTTATATTTTTGGATAGCTCTGTTATAGTTGCAAAAGAAAACGAGGAGTTCCGGACCCTCAGTGCTACTTAAATATTTTTTGATCCTTCCTACTGAAACACTAAATTCAATCTTGATTTCTTCTAATCGAACTTTTCAACCATGCTCTGCTGGTATCCTAGTCCAAGTTCTGGATTCATATTTCACGAGATCTGATAGCGCTTTAATAGGTGTATCAAGAAAGCAAGAGTTTTTGTTCCTCAGTGCTGCTAAATTTTTTATATATTTTTTTCTTTATGATACAGTAAATTAAATAACAATTTCAACTTACTCAAATCTTTACCCATGCTCTGCTGATACCTGAGTGAGAGTTCTGGATTACTTAAATGTGTTATCCTATTCTCCAATTACAGGTCTAATAGAAATCGAGGAGTTCCCACTCCTCAAAGCTACACAATTTTTTTTTCATCAATCTTCCTGAAACATTGAATTTAATCTTCATTTCATCTTAATCAAACCTTTACCCATGCTCTGCTGATACCTGAGTGAGAGTTCTGGGTTACTTTTTCCTATTTTTGTATAGCTCTGTTATAGATGCAAAAGAAAACGAGGAGTTCCCGCTCCTCAGTGCTTCTCAATTTTTTTTTTATCCTTCCTTCTGAAACACTTAATTCAATCTTGATTTCTTCTAATCGAACTTTTCAACCATGCTCTGCTGGTATCCTAGTCCAAGTTCTGGATTCATATTTCACGAGATCTGATAGCGCTTTAATAGGTGTATCAAGAAAGCAAGAGTTTTTGTTCCTCAGTGCTGCTCAATTTTTTATATATTTTTTTCTTTATGATACTGTAAATTAATTAACAATTTCAACTTACTCAAATCTTTACCCATGCTCTGCTGATACCTGAGTGAGAGTTCTGGGTTATTTTTTCTTATTTTTGGATAGCTCTGTTATAGATGCAAAAGAAAACGAGGAGTTCCCGCTCCTCAGTGCTTCTCAATTTTTTTTTTATCCTTCCTTCTGAAACACTTAATTAAATCTTGATTTCTTCTAATCGAACTTTTCAAACATGCTCTGCTGGTATCCGAGTCCAAGTTCTGGATTCATATTTCACGAGATCTGATAGCGCTTTAATAGGTGTATCAAGAAAGCAAGAGTTTTTGTTCCTCAGTGCTGCTAAATTTTTTATATATTTTTTTCTTTATGATACAGTAAATTAAATAACAATTTCAACTTACTCAAATCTTTACCCATGCTCTGCTGATACCTGAGTGAGAGTTCTGGATTAATTAATCGTGTTTTCCTATTCTGCCATTACAGGTCTATTAGAAATCGAGGAGTTCCCACTCCTAAATGCTACACAATTTTTTTTTTCATCAATCTTCCTGAAACATTGAATTTAATCTTCATTTCATCTTAATCAAACCTTTACCCATGCTCTGCTGATATTTGAGTGAGAGTTCTGGGTTACTTTTTCTTATTTTAAGATAGCTCTGTTATAGGTGCAAAAGAAAACGAGGAGTTCCGGCTCCTCAGTGCTTTTCAATTATTTTTTTATCCTTCCTACTGAAACACTTAATTCAATCTTGATTTCTTCTAATCGAACTTTTCAACCATGCTCTGCTGATACCTGAGTGGGAGTTCTGGGTTCATGTTTCATGATTTCTGATAGCTTTGTTATAGATGCATTAGAAAATGAGGAGTTCCGGCTCTTCATTGCTAATGAAATTGGTTTTTGATCCTGCTAACTTAAACACTGAATGCAATCTCGATTTCTCCTAACCTATCTTTCTCACAAGGCGCTGTTAATAATTTTGTGTGACTTCTGCTTTCATATAGTTTTTTTACTGTTACTTGGATCGTGGTTAGTAATCATAGCTGGAAGAATTTACGAAAATCCACAAATTATGTAATTCACGGCTATTTTTCCAAAATGAGTCTCTTTTTCTAGTAACCGATCAATATTTTTGTTTTATTTTTTTGTAGGTTTAGGTCAGCAGAACTTTTTCGGAAAAGTATAAGGAACTATAGACCTCACCACTGTGCACCTAAATCAGTTTTAAAATTTTAATTTTGGAGAAAATGATCTGCTACCGGAAGTTAGCAGAGCATATTTTCATTTGACTTTTTTCAGGCAAATAAGCCAGAACTATTTTTTTTAAGTATAAGGAACTCTAGAACTCACCCGCATGCCAATAGAACTCACATTTTTTTGGGCTCTGCTGGGAAATGATCTGCCAAGTTCACCCACATTCGATTCATCAGGTTAAGTTACGCTTGCCGGGGTTGGTCCGTGGATGAGTGACTATCTTTACATACCGAGACTCCTCCGTGCTTCGGAAAGCATGTTAAGCCGTTGGTCCCACCTGTGATTTTGACAGTCGTTACGGGTCGTCAGAAGCCCCGAAAGTTTGACAACCAGTCTTACCAAGGGTTATCATATTACCCAGTAACTGGGTTGTGGAGGTCTAATAGGTAGTCGCTTCGTGTAAAATACTGGTATGCAGCTGTATCCGGTAAGACTGGAAGCTGACCCCAACTTATTTAGGAAAAGGCTAGGCAGATTGATAGATGTCAATGTTTGTTGATAATGATACTAATTTCGTGAGTACTTAGTTTGAGGAAACAAAGCAAAGTAAGATTTTCTATACATTTCTAGAATCATTTCAATGTCTACCTTGATTATTTCTTCATGAACATGATGTAAGAAAACAATATGTACTTATTTAAAAGCAGAGAGCTTGGTGTAAACTCAAAATTCACAAAGATCCACTAGCTCCCATATATGTATACAGCGGATAACTTATAAGTGCTATTTAAACTTAGCATATTTGGAGGTTTCGGAGAAGAGAGTACATCAAGAGATTTATAATGGTGCTATAAACTCCATTACCTGTTCTGTAATTAAGTTAAATGGATAAAATTTCGCCAAGCGTTGAGGCGAATAATTAATTTTTCATCTGAAACATTTTATCACGGAAGTTTTTGAGTTGAGACCTTTTTAGATTGAGTTGGTGCGATTTATCTAGTGTATTCAGATCAAGTAGCTACCGGTTATGTAATTTAATTAGTATTTTGTTTGTGATGGCATCAGTTTTGACTGCTTATGATCAAAAGTAGACTGGAATATAATTTTATTATGGAATATATTTCTCTCACCGATTTGTAAAGATGTAGCTTAGACCTACAAATACATACATAAAATCACGCCTTCTTCCCATGGGGGTAGGCAGAAACTACAGAACGCCACTTACTACGATCCTTACATACTTCTTTTGCCTCGTTTACGTTCATAGATCTGGTCATACACGCTCGCCGGTTGCGAGTACTACACACCTGTCCTTTCTTTTTTTTTCTTTTTTTTTTATAGCTACAAATCTACTGAAAATAATAAAACTACCTGTTCCAAGCTACATAAGACTAGGTATAAAATGGAGACTTCACATTTGGACTTGAGCGTAATATGTCTATGACTCGAACACTCCGAACGAAATGGCTGCCATCTTTACCTGAAACAAATTAAATTACATTTTGAGTATAAATAAACTAAGTAAAAAAGTGGCTGAAAATGTATTTGTACATTTCTGTAAAAAATGTTTTTGGCTTCTGCCCTTCATCTTGAAAAAAGAGTTTGACGCTTTAGTTCAACATGCAGCATTATATTAAATTAAGAAATATATTTTTTATAGTGCGGCTAGATGCCGAAGTAACATATTAGGGTATTTTCCACACTTTGTAATTGTGCAGCTAGGGAACTTAATTGTTAATCAATTGACAACCTACGTTAATTTGCCGTATTATAGCCATATCATACAACTGTCAAAGAATGACATTATAGCTTGTATTTAAGTTGGCAGTCAATTTGATTAACATTTAATTTCCCTGACTTTACCTATCCATTGGTATTTGACATAGACCTTTTTCATCCAAATCTGGAATTTGGATGCTACTGTCAGCACTAGTACAGTCACCACTTATGTCGCTGTCAATTTCAAATTAATACCACTGAGAGGCTGTTGACTGTACCTAATAATAATTTACGGATCCATTACTATATTGAATTCTATCTTGTATGCGTAAAGGTTGTCTGCTCACGAAGAAAATGTTAACACATTACGTAGACAGGGTGGGCAGAATGCTTTCTGATTCAAGATCTTCTTTGATGTCCCTATGAATAAAGTAATTCGTAGTATCAGATGAAATGTAACCTCTATGCCCTTGTCTTGTGTGAGTTGGGTAGGGTTTTATTATTTCTTTTGTTTATTACCTATTTTAGTTTAATATAGAACATAATATTTTTGTAAGACCTTCATTTGAGAAAGGTCTCGATGCCCTAATTGACATATTGATTGAAAGTCACTCTACATGCTTGGGGTACAGATTTTTGCTGGCGTTTTCCATTATTAATGTTTTTACTTGATCTGAAAGGGTTAAAAACCACTTCGGGATACCACTTAGGCAGTTAAGCAGTCCGGCCGTATCAGTCAGACACCTGTCCGTTTCATACTAACGAAAATGTGTTTAGCGAATTTGATCCTTATTACTACTAGAAATTGTGCAACTGATAGCTGTCAGGAACGCATTCGGTCAATTGTAACAATCTTGCCGCGTTTCGATGGCAAAAATAACACGAAAAAAAAATTTTCTAAGTTTAAAGTTCGGCCCAAAACTCAGCAACGCGAATACCGTTCGCGGACGCTGCCATTAGGTCCTCACGTGTGCAGGTGACAGGGCATGCGGAGCAAGATGGAAGGTGAGCCATTGTCTGTGGAGAGACGCCGCATTCACACCGGAGATCTGAGCCGTCCATGAACCCCCACTTGTGGAGGTTGTCCTTGCTGCGACCTACTTGGGTACGAAGTAGGTCGCAAAAGCTGACTGAGAAATATTTTTGCCACGCACATTACACACACACACACACACATTCACGTCACACTATTCACACATCACATTCATTCTATTGTCACATTATTCTCGTATAGCTCCGCCGACACGAGACTAGAAGAAAAATCACCTCCTTTAATACTTTCTATAATTTACGGCACTACTTTGCAATGTCTTAAAGTTTAATTTCTAAAACTCCCAACTGCAGATATACGAGTAGGGAGGTAAAATTTACCGCAACTGTCAGACAGGCGCGCCGCCATTTTTTACTTCCCTAAAACGTAAACACCGCGCCCGCGGCTTTTTGGTAAATAATTAATCTTGGAGCTTATCGCATTAGCCCCCTTTCCCCCCTCCATGTCCGAACTATTACAAGGTGGCGTAGGTGCGTGCACAAGGGCCAGTCCACAGATTTATGCGCCACTAACATGCCCAAAAATAATTGGATCGCGACCGAAAAATAAATTGCCGCGGACCCCTCCCTGCCCACTAGAAATAACTCCAACAATTTGTTATTGAGGATCCCTGAATTACAAGGTATCGTGGGCTTCCTTGCGATATTTAATAACGTTTTTGGGTGATCAAATAAAGTATACTTCGGTAAAGTGGATGGAAGTCTGCAATATCGTCGTGATTATCGGAGAATTATGAATGTGGAGGTAGACAATGTAGGGGAGGTGGTATTGATAAAAAGTGCCTAAGGTTTCTGTATTAGCCGACGTACGCATGGACGTAATAAAATCGCGGCGATTTTTTTTCGCGTATTGGTTTTTCGACGCTCTGCTTAGCGCCGAGAGTATAATATATCCAACAGTGTACTTTCTTGACGCGCTAAGATACGCGCTGAATACGCTCTGTTGGATATTCAACTCTCGGCGCTAAGCAGAGCGTCGAAAATCTAATACGCGAAAAAAAATGCGAACAACGAGTTACTTTTTGCCCTTCACCTTATCAATGTAAGTTCTGCCTGTGAGATTCTCAACTTACTTCATGAATCGATATGCTGCCAATCATTACAGAGCGTTCGGAACATAATAGGTACTTGACTCCGAGTAACTTATCGAAGTTCATAGAATTACCTACCTTAACAGTTACACACATACAGCATGCTATATACACAGTGAAGGAAATCCATCAAGTAGATAACATCACGCCTTGTTTTCCCAAAGGGTTGTTCGCCAGTTATGTTTAAGTCCCATGTAATAGGGGGCGAGCCTATTGCCATCAACCGGGCACAAATCCAGACTCCGCGCTGCTAGTGAGAAAGTCCAGATAGGAAAACCCAATAACACTTTGCCCGACCCGGGAATCCAACCCAGGAACTTATGCCTCATGCAATTCAAGTTAGATACAAGAGTACCTAATCTCTTTGTCACCTATTCTTAGCATCGTGCTACGACGAAGGTACGAAGGACATGGCATGTATATACAAAATACCTCTTCTGAACAGTATTAGTGAAGCGAAATTGGCAATAAATAATTCAGATCCACGTTTGTCCTTCAATCCATTTGTCTGTCACAGCGGATTATCGTTGAAAAGGACTAAGCTACTGACACACTCATATTGCCAGTTACTCAGCAATCCATCCTATAATACACAGGTATTAATATGGATGAGAGCAGTGGTGGCCCAGTGGTAACGGCCCTGACTTACGAGTTGTAGGTGTCGAACCCAGGCAGGCGCTTTACTTTGTGTAAATAATTTCATCACCACTGCTCTCAAAACGGTGAAGGAAAACGTCGTGAGGGAACCCGATGTCTTAGAACCAAAAATTCGAAGACATGTGACATCTACCAACCCGCACTGGGCCCGCGTGGTAGGCTACAGCCCACTCCCTCTCACAGAGAGGAGACCTGTGTCCGCAGCAGTGGGAACATTAATAGGCTGATGATGATTAATATGGATAATAGCAATCGTAAAAAGTGGTGACAGGAAAATAGGGATACGGAAAGTAATCCAATTAATAAATTCGCAGTGCTCTCGATTGAAGCCAAAGTGAGTGCTGAATAAAGCGGAGTTCGCATAAATCCTAAATTGTAATACAATTTACATTGCCGCTATAATCAAGCGCTTCACAATGCACACGCTTGCAATTGGTATCACACAATCCAATTTAGCTAAAAGCTGATACTGTCTATCAACATTTCATAGGAGGTTCGTGTGTGGTTTTATTTATATATGCGGGGCTTCCATTTATTTCAATACTCTCAGTTAGTTTATTCAAAGTGACAATATGAATGACTGAGTTAAGTGCATCAGGCTTTTAAAAACTTTTTTCATTACTTATTGCAACTAACATTTGATTGCATATTTTGTACTGTTCCTTTTAGTAGGTCGCAACAATCCTACAAATAATTTTATAACACAACTAGCTTTCGCCCGAGGCATCGTCCGCGTGGTGGTCGGAAATTATCCCATGGAAACGTACTATCGAGATAAAAAGTATCCTATATGTTAATCCAGGTTATAAACTATCTGATGTGTGCCAAATTTCATCCAAATCCGTTCAGCCGTTTTTGCGTGATTGGGTAACAACCCCAAACATACAAATATTCACATTTATAATATTAGCAGGAAGCAGGATAGTAGGATCTAAGTAATCATCTCCTAAGAGCACTTCATCATACCAATATTCCAACATAAACTTTAGCAACAAGGCTCACACACGTACCGTATGCAAAAAATCAGTTAATTCATCGAGACGATTTTATTACGTCATATCGGACGTTATTCGAGAGGGTCTCTCCGTAGTCCGTAGCTTTATGGATCATACGAAGGAGGAAATTTATTACATCGTCATTCGACTAAATTCCTCCCACAATGTTGCAAGCTAAAAGGAAATGAGGGTTGGCAGATGTTGCTCGATATATAAAAAAATGTTGAATATTAGGTCGTAAAGATGACAGTTATTAAATCTATAGCCGGTGCCGAGGAAGCGAAAAAATTCTAAGAAATACTTATGAAGGCGAAAGATAATATTGATCAAGCTCGGTCGGTGTTGGGAATTCGAGCTCAGGATTGGAATGGAATCCCTAAGGTAAGCGATTCAAATAGTCCGTACTCGATAGTATGACTGCGGCTGGGAAAATTGGTCTCAATGCAGTGGATCGTGCAATCACTTACAGTTGGGAGGTCTCTGCTCACGTCTGTTGCGAATTGAATCGATTTGACAGCGGTAGGCTGTGCCATATTCTGTACGTAGCAGATATGTCATCGGAATTTATTCGAATACGTTTTGGTCAACATTGTACTTACCTGCCTGCCTGCTTGAGGCGCCTTGCATATAATATGCTGAGCGACGGCCGTTTTGCGTGGATGTGACGCATATTTTCCCTAAATTTGTTTATTTTTTTATTTTGTGTTCTTTCTATGCGTCATGTTTACCGCAAGTAAAGTATGTTTTTTCTTTCTTTTCTTTTTACCTACATGTTTTTTTTTACCGGGCATGTAGTCGATGCTTTCGCCACACTCCGTTATTTGTGAGTATTATCGAGTACGAAAAAAGTACTTTATTGTGTTAACAGTAAAAATCCTTGACATATTCAGACTTCTACGCTATTTTGTGAGCTAGATTTTCCTATCGATTCGATTACATCACTTGTTTAAAGGAAACTCGTTCTCTGTCAAGTGCTCAAACAAAAAGTCTGTATGTGAAAGTGTGTAACTCTGCATTGAGTGCCGTAGTGTTGTCAGGGAAACAGATAAGCATCATTCAGCGCCAATTTATCGTCGTGTTCATTTCACTTGTGAATTCAATTGAACTGAATTTGAATAGTTTCGATATCGAGCGACATCCATCGATAGTGTGAATGCTCTATTGTTTCTTGGCTTAGAAATGTTATCGGATGGAAAGCTGATGTCAGTCTAATCTTAACACTATTGAAAGTAACGTAAGATAACGATAAGACAAGGAACATAACTTTCTACGAAAGAATGTTTTACCTTAATAATAAATTTAAAAAATCGCGATTTGTTCTATGATTTTATGTATTTTGTTTTCTCTTCTACTCTTATACACGGCGTCTTCATCTCCCTTTAGCTGCTTTTCTATCGCAGGTATACTGGAATAGATTTCTTTAGAAATAAGCATCACACGAAATTTTCTGTTCTTCTTGTCGGTTTATATGTGTGTACATGAAAATAAATAACTTTTACATGGTAGGCTCTTTCTGTATGATATTTTATAACATCGCTACGAAAATAAAGTGTCTTTGAAAGAACAAATTTCTTACGATAAAGCAAACGGAAGGAGTTTACTCTAAGCCGGTGGATGTTTCAGAGGTTCCCAATGAAGGGCGGGTGTTAAAATTAAGTTGGACAGATATGCGACATGGTGACAAGGGTCGACTAGGGCAAAGGGACACTGTCTACGTACTCCAACGTCCCCAACCCTGCCATAGCTTATACTGTGAAAACATTTTTATATGTAGATATATCACTTTATCTTGCTACGCTGAACTTATTAATGCTTATAAAAATGAAATACAGGCTTATTTGCATCATGCTGAAAATAACGCGAAGCCAAAAATTTCGCCAAAAAATGTGTAGGAGAATTCAGATAGAAAAATTGGCTCAATTTTCTTTAGTCGACGCAAGACACCGTTTTGTAAATCTCCATCTATAATTACTTATTTAAAGATATTATTCTGTTGTTCTCTCTGATCATACTCGTAATACTTTATTTCGAACCCTTTTTGGGACTAGCAACTAAAATTTCAAAGGCATTGTACAAAACCGAAAAGACAAACAATAATTTGTAGCTAGTCCTGCCAAAGCAATCTCGGGATACACTCGCGCTCATCAATAATGAAAATATTTCCTCCGAAGGATATTGACTCTGATTGCGAACATCTGAAAATATTTCTCGAAACGTCTGTATATCTACTAATATAGTACGAGACAGAATTTGTCCTCATCAATTTAGAATACTCATACATGACCCACATATATCAAATGTGTTCGATCCGAATTCGTTCGGAACACTTCGTCAAATGGAATATAAATCAGAGTAAGAAAATATTTAGCGACACGGGTGTTAGAGGGTATGAATTTGATTTACCGGATCAGGAAACCGTGAAGCAAGTTTTAAATGGATAAGTACAGTCACAAGACGTGTACACTTAAAAGGGTTTTTCTAAAGAAAAGGTTAAAGAAATAACAAAAGTTTGCGGCTTATTCCGCCAAATTCAACGAGGGTTTAGGTTCAGCCCCTTGTTATGGTTGAGCAATATTTAAGTACAGTCTAACTGCGACGAACTCACGGCTTCAAAGAGATTCTTGAAATCAACCGTGCGCCTGTCGTGTTTATCGAATAATAAAAAGGTAAGGAAATCCATTAGGCTCCAAACTAATAAAAACTTTACGTGACGGGGGACTTTATAAGCCGAGCACTATTAGGTGTACTAACACGTTTGATTTTATGAGCTGAGTCCATAATAGCTATCGCCACGAGAAAATGAAGTGGTTCAATATTTTAAAGCCGGTTTACGGCTGCCTCTGTTTGCCTTTATTGTTTTTTGCACGAAACATTGTATTGTGAGCGAGTCTTTTTTTTCTACACAGTTCCCGAAAAGTAAAGAAAGAGAGGCGTAACGGCAGGATTACCGACGATAAAGTGAGCTACATTACACGCGCGTAAGGGGCAAAAGTCACACGATTTAGATGAGAAATGGGTAATATGCCAATACCGCACTTTAGGTACGTATGTTACGCCGGGCGCGGAGGCAACACATACTCGCTATTACTTATTCGTTTATTCTCTTGTTCGCTTTGACGTTCAAGAGCAACGTAAAAGCTTCCACCACAATCTGTCGCTAATCCTTTAACATATTAATGTGTGTCTTTAAATGTGTGCTAATCATTTAATGTGCTTAATATTCTCCAATTCGCTTATCAAGTACAAAAATATAATGTCCCTTTGACTCAGCCCAGTAGATTTACATGTCACTCACAAGTTCACCCTCGTTGTGCATTTGAGGGTTTGTTGGCCGCGGAGAAAATTAACTGCCTAAAAGGTTTCCCTTTTTTAAACATTTATTCATGAAGGCTATTTATTAAAGCAACAGCAGTTACATGTTAAACAGTAGATAGGGGGTGGGAGACCATGTGGCGGACAGTAAATATATCAGTCTGACAAGGGCATCCATCTTGAGGATGGAGAACGCCCAACCTTTAAACGATTTACGAGGGGCAATGGGCGCTGCTGGTAAACACCAATGGATCGAGTTCAGACCTATAAATAACACCACTCCTCTAATCGTTGCTGCGCGCCTCTCCTCTTAAAGTTGCATAATATTCACGTAGTCTGTGAATAAATGCAACATACATGGTGAGGAAATGCAAATCGCCGCCCAGAGTACCAGTTTGAAAATGTAAATTGAATGGTCAAACTCAGCAAAGATTCATGAATTAAGCATCCCCTTAAAATTCCACATTTAAGAGGGTACATAAACAGGATCGGCTGGATGTTCTAATTTAATTTGCAATCTGACGAGCCGACCTTTGTTGTCAAGTGACGAACGGATAATGACGTTCGGGCCGCACTCGTGGGTTTTCAATGTGAGATCCTTTGTTTAAACATTGTAAATTAGACGTTATTAATGACGGCGTACGGAAAGGTTTCCTATGTCATTTAATTTGGGTAATAAATTCTGGAGCGCAATTGTTTCGACCGCAACACATTCAAAGAAATCGGCAGTATGTGGGCAGAATGTTGCCTGAAAGCTGTTTGTATTAACTATTCCCATTTCATTTGTATGTAAATGAGGAACGTTGTTATTTTTCAATCTAGTATTGGAGATTGGATAAGGCAAAAGACCGGTCATTGTTATTCGGATGAAATATGAGTGGAGTCGCTATTCGGTGGGTATTGTCTGGTGGGACAAAGCGGACGACGGGGCATCCGCGAGAGGGCGAACTTCTTCCGAGATACAAAATTTAATTTCTATGATTTCGAGCTCATTTCTTTCTTGAGCGGGACGCCTTTGTCGTCGATGCCCTTTATGTGCTTCAAGTTGGATTCCAGTCAATGGAGACGCGATATTGTGCAGAGTTTGTGTAAAATGAATAGCACATTTGCACTGGTTGTGAACAGTCGCAGTCTCAAGTGAAATAGAGGTATTTGTTGAGGTAAAATGTACAATATTGTGTGTTCCATTTGTCTGCTCGTGTTAGTACTAGCCATTGTTCTGACAGCGAACGGCCTGTCCTAGTTGCCTTTACTTTGTTTTGTTGTATCCTCAATTGCTTTTGAAATCCCGTCGCTATTAAATTCCTATAGAAATAATTTTATATCCTTTATTTTTATAAAGTCCTTCATAATCCCAACTACGTTATGTGCGTGTGTGTAATAAATGAATAGGTATATCGTCAAAACGGATATTTTAATTATAAAAGGGTCTTTGTTTCTTTCGTCCTGAAGGCAATCGAGCTTACACGAACTAATTAAGCTCACACAAAAGGGTTTGATCAGTACGACGTACATTTTAATCTCATTTGCAATCAATATCTCTATATTGGAGGGTTCGGGAATGACATTGACGGGCCCACTCGAGGCTCCGTTCTGTCGATAAAGGCAAATCTTCGCGAGCTAATATTTTCGAAAGGCTTTCAATGTGAACAATAGCCTTTGGACAATTGAATGTTGGATATTCCAATATCCTTTCTGAGTCGTAAGGTTTTTCATTTTATGTGGCTATTAAAAGAGTTTTATGTTTTCCTTACCTGGGCGATTTAGTTTATTTACGAGTTCGGAATTGTGGTCTATTTTTAGATCTGAAGTTAGTGCTTTGCATAATCTTAACTTTGCTCTGTATGGGCACCCATTTCTTTGAACAATCGCTTCATTTAACGGCGTTCTGTTTGCGACTCATGAGAGTTCGTGCTTTTAACAAGACTCGGAAGTTATGAAACTTTCATGTTTCACAAAACAAATATAACATTCTAACGTAACTCTTGATACTTTGCTTGAAATATTTAAAAGAGTAATGAGGTTTGAGATATTTTGAGACTCTACAAAGAAAACTTTATTGTACCCACGCTACTGCTAGGAATAAACCAATTTATTTTGGTTAGAAACTTAGGACACTAAAGCCTTATAATAAACTGCGCTCTTTTGTGAGTTCTTACGTAAGATGCTGGTTTATCTCATGAAACCTTAACTAAAAAAAAAACCTTCATCTATTTCGCCACATGAAACATGTACTCTGAAATGAGAGACAAAAACTTAAAATGGCAAAATACTTAATCGCAGAAAGAAACAAACATCATCATTTAACTCAGAAACAACTTCAAAAATACTTCTCAAAACTCATATAGCGTTATAAAATAACGTCACAGTTTATGCGACGCAATAAATACGCGACATGCAAACTAGGTTGACTCCACGTAATACAGCGCAGCAGAGCGCTGCTATTTCCTATTGGAACAATTCTATTTACTTGTACAGAGCCAGCGCGTCTTGAGTCCGAAGCGCTGCAGCGCTCGCAAATGCACCGAATTGAATTTAAGTTGACATAGGATTCGGTGCATATTTATTGCATCGATGGAAATGGTAAATCAACTGTTGGATGGTCAGAATTTGAATTTAGAATATTAGATTCAGGGCTGCAATGTTAGTATTTGTGAATACTTAGAAAACAAAATTGTTACAAAGTTTGTGATGTTGTTCTAATATGTGGATTTTAGGAATTAGGGAATTACAATAAATACTACGCCGTACTCCCGTCCCGACCCGCGCCCGACATGCACCCGCTTTGTGTGTTTTGAGCTTTACTGCTATTCGCGTCATTTTATATTATCCTAATGTTAGCTACTTGTTTATAAACCGTGTTTAGTTTGTAGCGGTTACACCGCGACATATGAACTAAAGTAAAGACATGACGTCACACAATTCCTGCATCGCGCAGTTAGAGTTTACCGAGCGAAAAACATAGATAAGACTATCCGAAATCAACATATGGGCAGTTGCCCGCCAGACATAACACCCGTCTGGCCGGAGGATCCTCCCTTTTCAAATAAGGAAGAGTGAACTTTACACCGCGTTCCTCATACCTCTAAAAGTTATAATAACTTATCATTAAATTCATTGTGAAATACTGAATGAACATTTAATTTCATGTACTCTAAAACCACACCCTAACAACAATTCTATATTGGTAACCCCGACTTTTTTGAACACTCAAAGTTACTTCATTACTGGAAAAACTAAGTTGATGGTGATCAAACTGAAAAAGTTTGCCACAACATAGGTAGGCCATGTTAGTAGCTAGCTGTGTTTCACGGTTGCTATTTAATTTGAACTAGCTAACCCAGACAGGCACATTTAGTTCAGCACATAGCTTAGCTAGGCTTAAAATCCGGCCCGAAATACGTAAAACTAAAAACTTTTGTCATTAGTCCGTGTTGTGACCGTTAACAGGTATTTTAATTACTTTGAAACATCGCTGTTAATTTATATTATAACTATCTGAATTTGATGCTATAAGTTTTGATGGCGGCTCAGGTTTATTAACATGTTTAGTATCATGAATAATATTATGTTCAAAGAAGGTCCATATTTAGGTGAAATATACATTATATATATGTATACATTTTGTAGGCAGTGATCTTCAGCATTAAAAAAATCCCAGCTAAAGCAGAAGTGGTGAAAGGTGGGCGTTTTGGGGGACTGGGAAAAATTGCTGATTTTCAGCTTAGTTTGAATAAATTGCCTTTGATTTTGATTTGACGAGGCAAAAGGAGTATGCAGGTGGCGTTCTGTAGTTTCTGCCTACCCCTATGGGAAGCAGGAGTGAGTTTATGTATGCATGATTTTGATAACAGCCGAATAACGTCCATTACTGGACAAAACTTCCCCAATTTCAACTAACAGTCTTAAAATAGTCAATCTGCCTAGCCTTTTCCCAACTGTGTTGGGGTCGACTTCCAGTCTAACCGGATGCAGCTGAATACCAGTATTTTACATGAAGTGACTACCCATCTGACCTCCACAACGAACTTACTGGGTAACACGATACTCCTTGGTAAGACTTTCGGGCTTCTGACGACCCGTAACGACTGTCAAAGATCCACAAATGACAGCCGGGACCAACGGCTTAACGTGCTTTCCGAGGCAATGAGGAGTCTGGTAAAGATGGTCACGGTCATCCACGGACCAACCCCGGCAAGCATAGCTTAACCTGATGGGTCGACCCGTGTGGCTAGTATTACTTAGCCACGAGCTCCTCTAACAGTCTTAAAATAATAATAAATAAATAAATGTAGTATGTACATGTACAAAAAAGAGGGGAAGGAAACAAGGACATGCCCAAAAGGCTTTCAGCATTCTCACGTTCAATAGCAATGTTGATTCTTTGGCCGAAAAATAGGCCAGCCCTCTAGTCTGTTCAAACTTAACACAGATCGAAGTACTTAACAGAATTAGGCATCTCTATTTAACTTTGCTTGTCAATTTAACTACTTTTAAAACGGTTAAGTATTTGACGCTTCTTTAAAAAGAAAAGTTAGGGGAAAAATAAATTGAATCCCCAAAACAGGAAGGAGTTATAAGCTTTCAAAGTCTTTCTCGAGTTACCCTTCCGTTCTTGTTTCGCAAAAAGAGGATTTGCGCGAGTTTTTATAAAATTGTGTATTGTAACCTCATTGCCCTTATAACCTTGCCGTGTGGTTTGTGGTATAAATAGAACGTCTTCTCTATTTTCAGATGTGTCTGGTAACTAAGTTTTCAATCTGCCTAGACTTTTCCCAACTATGTTGGCCCGGCTTCCAGTCTAATCGGATGCAGCTGAATACCGTATTTTCCATGGAGCGACTGCCTATTTGACCTCTACAACCAAGTAACTGGGTAATACGATAACCCTTGACTGGTTGTCGGAGTTTCGGGTTTCTGACGACCCGTAACGATTGTCATTAAAGATCCACGAATGACAGCTGAGTCTCGGTATGTTAAGATGGTCACCCATCCATAGACCAACCCCGGCAAGCGTAGCTTAACGGGCGACTGTTATTACTTAGCCACGAGCTCCTACGTTCAATCCGTTTTGTGAGTTAAAATTGATATCAGACTATAAAGTTCCCACTGTTGGGACACAGGTCTCCTCTCTATGAGAGGTAGTACCAACCTATTTATAGTTCAAATACGTTGTTTCTACTGCTGCGGCCGCATATGCGTCTATCGTGACGAAGCTTCGAACAGTGATACGATATACGCAGATGTGACCAACCATTATCGGTTATCGTCGCAATAGTTCGGGCTGCGTAGCACTTATCGCCCGAGTGGCGGTACATAATAAACGTGGTGAAGCCGGTAATGTGACCACCGCATTAGCGCGATAACTTTTTAAGGAGCATAACACACGAAGTTTCGGCACGCATTGCTTTGTCACGATAGACGGAGATAACACTAACAAGCATTGCTTGAATTTCCTGACGCCATTTCCCGGAAACATTAAAATATTCCAAAATAAAAATATTTCCCGTCAACTGCTGTTTTTTGTTCTAAAACACCTACAATTTAAATAGCTCCGCTAAAAACAGTGCTCTGTGAACAAAAAGCCGACGTGCGATGTATCATCTGATATCTCCCAGCTTTATGTTAAAGTCAATTGTTATAAATGGATCACCATATCCGAAGCTATGACGTAGCGATGTACGTACCTACACTGTATTTTCAACTATAAGCTCACGACTTCACGAGTATGTATGCTATGTAAGTAAGTTATAATGTATGTGTTGTATGTGAGCAGTGGTGGCCCAGTGGTATCAGCCTCGACTCACGAGTTATAGGTCGTGGGTTCGAACCCAGGTAGGCGCTATACTTTGTGTAAATAATTTCATCACCACCGAAAACATTGTGAGGAAACCGGCATGTCCGAGAACCAAAAATTCGGAGGTATGTGACATCTACCAACCCGCACTGGGCTGGCGTGGTAGTTTACAGCCCACTCCCTCTCGAAGAGAGGAGGCCTGTGTCCTAGCAGTGTGAACATTATAGGCTGATGATGATGATGAAATATATTTCATTCAACTTATTTACTTTACATTACGAAACTAGTTGCGCAAACTTAGTTACTCATTGATAGTTTCACGTGTAAATAGATCACACGTGAAACTATCATTAGACTAACTAAGTTTTCGCAACTACACTGACGAGCAACAATATTATCTTATGTTAAGATTCCATGATTCTTTATTACTAAAATACAATAGACGATGTATATTTAGTAACTTAATCCGCTTAACTGTTCTTAAAGAGTTACAGAACCCTATAAGAAATCGACACGTGTTTCGCCCCTCAATGAGGCATCCTCAGGATGACGATTGACTTGTTGCGAACTCGGACACGAAGTGTTGCCACGACAAGAGCCGAACGCAAAGTGAGCTACAACCGCCCGTCAACCCCACTTCTAACACACACCTTAACGCACACTCTTATCTTATCACCTATCCTCTTAGCTTATCGGACACTTCGTGTCTGAGTTCGCAACAAGTAAATAGTCATCCTGAGGAAGCCTCGTTGAGAGGCGAAACACGTGTCGATTTCTTACAGGGTTCTCTAACTCTTTAAGAACAGTTAAGCGGATTAAGTTACTAAATATACATCGTCTATTGTATTTTACAATGGATTTCCGCAAAGTCACGCCTGAGTCAATTAACTATCTTTATTACTAATCAGCTATATCAAAATATCACATAAAAAGGAATTTAAATCGGGTAGGATTTAAATTCCTTTTCATGTGATATTTTTTCCTAGAACAATAATTTAAGTTTCGTCTCATAAGACAGACGTAGAAGACAGTTAATTCCTACCACTCAGAGCTGAATTCGCTGCCAAACTAAATGCTATATCCCAAACTATGTATCCTCATTTAATTTGCAGAAAAGGCAAAAGGGTGGATTGAGTCCCTAAATGTTTTCGACATCCCTATCTATTTGCAAGTCGCTATTTACCGGAGCCTTACGGCATTCCCCGCTATTCGTATTCAATTTACCGTCTAAATGGACGTTAGGCCTCATTTGGTATCGTATTCCGAGTTCTATCTGTCCCTACATAACAATACAATCACATTTCCAAGTTTTCAGGCGTTGAATCGGAATCAAGTGAAGAAAATAGTTTAGCTACACTTTTGGGACATTTGGGAAAAAACACCTTTATTGGCCACAGTCAATCTGCCTAGCCTTTTCCCAACTATAATATAATATGTACTCGTAAGTTGGGGTCGGCTTCCAGTCTAACTGGATGCAGCTGAATACCAGTATTTTACATGGAGCGTCTGCCTATCTGACCACCACAATCCAGTAACTGGGTAATATTTGGTAAGACCGGAGTCAGACTTTCGGGGTTCTGACGACTCGTAACGACTGTCAAAGATCCACGAATGACAGCCGGGACCAACGGCTTAACGTACTTTCCGAGGCACGGAGGAGTCTTGTTATGTAAAGAAGGTCACCTATCCATTGACCAACCCAGGCAAGCGTAGATTAACCTGATGGATCGACCCGTGCGGCTGTTATTACTAAGCCACGAGCTCCTCGTCCTTTATTTGCCACAGTCTACAACAAATTAAAGGCTGATTTTATTAAGTGCCAGCGACCCGCGCCTGCTTCATCGAGATTTCTTTGTTATATTTCAGGTTAATATATATATACCCATTGGTTAATATTAATATATTCATAAACCTTTTGGAATAAATTCTCTAAGTGATGGTGAAAACCACCTCAAAATCCATTGCGTAATTTAGAAGATCAACGCGGTCACATTCCAGGAACCAGTGATGAAATACCGACTATTCGTTTATGCATAAATTGATCTATGTTTCAAGTAGGCACTACATACGAAAAGCGACTTTAATTTATAATATGTATAGATATCGATATGACAAATACATAGGTAAAGCTACGAATTTTCGTAGCCGTAGCAATAAAAGCGTAGCAAATGGGCTACGACAGTTTTAATTGCCGTCAATTTAGTTGGAAGTAAAAGTTTCGGTCTCTTATAAATATTTTAGTAGATTTTGAGTGGATATAACTACTTCCACGTGGATTGACACATTACAATAAATAATCGTTCATTTAGAATGTTTTTTTTTATTAAGCCATTTTATTTCTATCTTTTTTCTACTATATCTAAAGATATTCGGTAATCACTACTGCGGTGAATGTTTTATTTCCTGGCTCAGGTCCGAGCGCTGATAACAGGGCCCTTGGCATGATAGCATCGCCTCTGAGTCACGCAATACACAACCCCTGGCTTTACACAGTGGCCCAACTACCGCCATCGTTGATTCCAATGGTGGCCGGTGGACGTAAACACGGATTCGGTAATCTATACCTCACCTTAAGCTGGCTTCACACGATTCAACGTAACGTACGTAACGAGTCGCTCGTTCGTACCATTATTACCGAACATTACGTTCGCAGATTATTTTTTAAGCGTGAGCGCTTCATCAAAAATCATAAGCCCGTAGAAAATAATAAATGTCAATGCCAGTAGGATAAATAATTTTTAATCTAAAACATTTTCCTGAATGAAGTTTACATGCAAAGAGGTTAAATACTCACTTTAGTTTTAATAGAACCACGGGTAAACAAAGTTCTCTTGGTACTTTTGATAGAACTTGATTTGCCCATGTGGTCCGATGATAGAACCACCGAAAAGAAAAATACCCTTGCTCCTACTAGTAGAACTACGCGGTCGAAGCACGGGCAATAACGGTGTAAAGTACCTAATTCGAATGTTTTGCAAGTTCCTGGTCCACAATATTCCACAATGGGGTTACAGTGGTCCAGTCGCAGTAGCTTCATGTAAAATATTGATATAATACTCAGCCGCATCTGGTTATACTGGCAACTTCAATCTAGTTGGGGAAATACTAGGCGGATGATGATTCTCAATATTTATGACGGTTTTATTGTTGGCCCCAACATTGGGCCAAGTATGTTGGCTGGAAGGCACGCCCAACGTTCTTTATTCATTGAGAACGTCTGAAAATCTAAGCTGTTACCACAAACAAGCTACGGGACTCATACATATTAATGTTTTATCTACATTGCCTAACACGCTGGGGAGTAATACTCGCTTTAATGTGTTTGAGGGAGTTTCGCTTCACCTGTCCAAATTGTGACATTCTCGTGTTTCGTTGCGTGGGAAAATATATATAATTCTTTCAGTATTTTTAATGGCCGGACACCGGTCTATAAGCGGGAGCTCTGTAATTATTTCTGTAATTATGTTTCTAATTGGGAATGGTAAATACATTTCTATTGGATCTTTTATTTGAATAGGTAGTGTGACTAAGTAAGGAAGTGTCATGAAAAGGGAAGTACCTATGTCGGACTGAACTGAATGCGTTTCATAACTGAAGTAGATTTGGAAAGCGTGGTGCAAAGGATACCTGGATCAAAAACAATCTCAGCTCAAAGTAGCGTTACTTTGAACTTCGGCATAATATAAAGGCCATCTTTCTTTTAAAAAAACCTCAAAATAAAATTTTCGTTTCAGACTAAAAACAAGATTTATGATAAAACAATTTTTAAGTTAAAATTCGGCATTTCACAAAACATTTTGGTATTGTTATCAATTCTTTTCACAGTTTTTTGTATCACAGACGCTATTATTTATTTTTCATTGTGCAGCCTGCTCTATTGTTTTTAGGGTTTCGAGACCGCCAGCATTGACGGGCTTTGATGAATATTTTTAGATGAAGAAACAAATTATTCGTAAAACGAGTATGCCGATAATTTGTAAAATATTAAACAGAGGTCTCTCATGTAAAATAATGAGTCCTTAGTAGATTCGTCTGTTACAAATTGAATCATAAATAAACGTATATCATTACGTTTTTAAGATCTGATCCTGATACGACTTTGTTCTCGATATCCGTGGGTTACTATTTTTTATATTTAAAATGTTTTATTTATCTTGTATTATAATATTTAAAAAATTATTGAGTATGTATATTAATGTATAAAAGAGGTCTCACGATTGAATCTAAAATGTTCAATTAACTAACGCATTTTTTGTCATTATCATACATTTCAGTTCATTGAAATCTCAATGATTTCTTCAAGGTTAAATGGAAATAATATACGTATAATTTTTCTGAAAAATTTCAAATGCTTGTAAATTCGTTTCAGAGTCTCGCGGTTCACGCATCGAAAGACCCGAAAATATTCAGTGGGATGTCTTGGGTTACTTTCACACACAAAGGAGATATTTCTCAGTCATCTACATTAAGCATTCAAGTAATTTCCTTGAGATCTTATTTCGTATCCCAAAAATAGCTAAAACCTTAAAATATATACCTTGTGGGGTGTCGCTTGGATAATTTCTTTCTTAGAAGCCTGTCATTGTAGATGAATAAGTCATGAATAATTCTGCGAACAGTATAATTTTTAGGTAAATATTTTGAGTAGGTTTCGGTAAATTGAAGTTCTTCGTTTTAATTTTGGTAAAGTCACCTTGAAGGCGAGAATAGACCATCTAGCAATATTGAGGCAAGATTGGAGGTTTTGATATCTGGGTTGGGCAATGTGTATGTTAATTTATTAAGACCTTGAACGAAATTGTAAATCTTACATAATTTAATAAGAGCCAGTGATGGACTTAAGAGTTGTATTTGTGGGTTCGAACCCAAGCAGATGCTTTACTTTGTGTAAATAATTTCATCATCACTGCTCTCAAAACGGTGAATGGAAATCATTCAAAATAAAAAATCATTTATTATAATTAGGCTGAGAATCAGCACTTTTTGAACGTCAAAATTACTTAAGACAGTCCCCCAAAACACCCGCCCTTCACCACTTCCTAGTGCTTTAGCTGGGAAGAAGGGGCGATGGCGGTTAAATTAAATTATTTGCCATATTTTCAATACAACCTCCTCCTGATCCTTAATCACGAAATACTCCAAATACCTAGCCAATATATAAAAACGACCTCAAATCGAAAACAAGAACACCTAAGAAGCGTCCACACTTGGAACTTATCTACAGCATGTAGACAATGTGTGCGACAATCAGGCCGGAGTCGGCAAACAGTCAGGCGCGGCGCCAACGCAAACATCACCCTACCCGGACAATTAACCGACTCGCCAAGTAAAGCGCGTTGCACCCAGGAGCGTCCTGAGACATCCATTGGGTGCAATTGTTCAACCACCCTTAAATTTTTTCTATTTGTTGGAAATTATGTTGTCTTTTTTCCTTCACTAAATCAGGTTCTTCAAAATTATTTTGAGTGATGATCATGGACGGTATCCATATCTTTTAAATAACGGCTATAAAAAAAACCCACGAAGTAGCCAAAAATATTTTCCGTCATTGTAACTAGCTATCTAATTACGCAACACATTTTCGATTCCGATTAATTTGTTTCATTTTGACAGTTCAACAACATTCATTGCGTTATTTACGTTGCTGAGCAGAATTTATTTTGGAACTTTTGAAGCAATGGATTAGAAATCTGTTTCAAAGCGATTCAGATTCCGATTGATCGTGTATTACGTAATTAGGGTACTGGGAATCGAGCTATGAAGGTCAAAGTCTCAATACATAGCAGATAAGTAACGCAAACATCACCCTACTTGGACAATTAATCGACTCATCAAACAAAGCGCGTCGTAAAGGAACGTCCTGAGACGTCCAATGGGTATAATTGTTCAGCAACCCTTGAATTTTTCAATTCTTTTTTAAATGCTATCTTTTTCCTTTACTAAATCAGGTTCGAAATGCTTGCAGGTAGGTATGAATTTGTGGTATGGTAAAAAAGACCCGGTACCTATCTGAGAGTCACAATTTTCGCCGTCTTTGCAATTTTTTTTGTACCTTATCTGTACCAGTTTTGGGATTCGTCAACTTATGGAGATACTGAAGGTCAAATTGGATGTCTCAATACATAGTAGGTACCTATAGAAGGCCAAAGGGTGACGGTGTTTTGATAAGGTGTTTATTCTGGCTACTGGCTTTTAGGGTTCTACATCAAACACAGCAGGTGCGGCGTCAAAGCAAATAGTGCCCTGCCCGGTCAATTAACGGACACGCCAAGTAAAGCGCGTTGCACCCAGGAACGTCCCGAGACGTTTGCATACAGGGTGCTCCGTTAAGAAAAATAGCCGAAGATGGTTTTACAGCCGGCTTTCGATGTTTTTTTTGGGGTTTGCTTATTTTGATTGAATTCGTTTAATTAAAATTATAATTTTTATGATATTATTACCTAATAAATTTTTGTTGTTTGTACATTTCATTTTAATTCTGAACAAACTCAACTTTTGAATAAATATTTTATATTTTGGGGCATCTTGGCACGGCTCGCGTTTGTTTGTAGTCTTTACAGAGCCTTTAAATTAAAAGATACAAGAAAATACTTTGAACAGCAGTTTTCTTTCTCTTAGAAGTTTAATTTCCAATATAAAATAAACGAGACGCTGTGTAAAGCATGTTCAAGCTGTAGGGCGATCTATAATTCAAAGGAAAAGCAGTCTATTGTATTTTCATTCTGCATCTGATAGGAACGTAAAAAATATAATTACCTATATAATATTGCTCTGCATAGAAAATAAATGTAAGAAATTACAACTAATAACTTTATTAAAAACGAGCTTGAACGCAAGGATGCCTCGCGTAATCAAAGAGGCAAGTGCTGAATAAGATTCTAGGAATATTATGTGAAAAGTAATTAGACGTTCTGCACGTCTTGTCAGTACTTAAACTCTTTTATGAAAGAATGTTTACCGCCCTATAAACCTACCTATATTCCTTTTACACAGACTAAAAACTCCAGTTGAACAATATTAAACAAAATGAGGAAGTTACGGTCAATTTATAAAGTCGTCTTTCTTGTCGGTTTTTATATTGTAAAGTTGAATGAATGCAAAGTAGTTTAAAACTAGGTATCTCCACTGTCTAATGGAATTAAATCTAGATTCTGTATAGTGCAACCAAAACTTTGAAACTTGGCAAGGTTAGCTCGTACAATACATATCCGCAGAAAACTTTCAAAATGTTTGCGAACTAATACTGTAATGCAAAAGTGTTTTCGGCCATGATACTAAAACGGATGAATATTTTTCATGAATATTATTCAAAATTTACCCGTAGGATTGAACTGCTAACCTATCGCCTGCTATTTTTATGACCTAGATAATAGTTTCGAACTAATACACTAATGTAACAGTGTGTCACATTTGTTAGGCTGAGACAACCAAACTTGTGAAAAAGATTGCATGCCGTAGGTATATAGATATTTTATTTCATTTGAGCTTAAATGGCAGCGGTTTTCATCGTGAGCTTCTATTTATTGCTTAAATGATCATTCTTATACCTATACATATTTATTTTGTGATTGATATAATAACATTGTCATATTAAGCTAGATAAATATAACAAAATAGATTTTCATTTACCGGTAGAAATATGAATGGACTATTTTAAATTACCGGAAATTTCTCAGTTTCTATAACGAGTACGTAATTCTCCATAAATTTCCTCTTCCTCGTTTCTAAAGCCAAGTTAAATCCAGTAGGAACCTAAACTAGTGATGTTGACATTCCTCGAATCAGCCGCGGACGCATTCGGAGCAAAAAGAGATTGTTTGCTAACTCTCCGGGTTTAAGTAATTTCCTCTCACAACTCAAGAGTCGTTTCCGTTAGTTACTCCATTTTGTTGGTCGAGAGTGTTATTTTAGTGATTTACCAAAAACTCCACGGGAAATTGTCCTTTAGTAGAAATATCAATAGGTATGGGAGCGCCATGCAGGGAATTTGGCGTTCGTTGGAGGTTTCTTGTTTTCTTGTCAATGGGGGAAAAAGGAAGGAAATATTTGTGGCAATCATGCTCAAATGTGTGTGTATTTTTTGTTTTTATTTACCTTTCGCTAGTTTTACGGTCACGATTTTATTAGAAACGTATACCTAAGTATGGTATGCCTAGGGTTGCCGACTTTTTTTAAATAAGTAGGTATAGTGTTTTCGAAGTCATTGTCTGAAAAATATATAGTAGGTATATTTCAAATATATTTTATTTTTTAATGCATATTTTTTGCGTCTTTGAGCCTTTATACGGTTATACTTTATACTTTAACGGTTACTTATTATTTATAAATCAGTCTGTCTGTCTCATAAATAAATTATTACACTCTAAATTAGGGTTACAAAATAACATTCAGCTTATATCTATTGCGGTCATCTCGCCGTTTTGTATTGAAATGAAAACATAGTAGTTTCGCCAATTATATTTTGTTTTTAGAAATAT
Organism: Conistra vaccinii; assembly: GCA_948150665.1. Taxonomy (NCBI): domain Eukaryota; kingdom Metazoa; phylum Arthropoda; class Insecta; order Lepidoptera; family Noctuidae; genus Conistra; species Conistra vaccinii. The sequence continues at coordinate 7,076,672 of OX411324.1, forward strand.
AGGAATTAGACCTCATATATTGCTACATTAGAGGCCCTAATACTATATTTTCCTCCTGCTGGATACTGTATTATTTATAGCAGGGCTAGCAACCCTAGGTGGGTCTTACATAGGTTAGTTGAACTGGTAGCGTGAGTCTGCTTAAAAAAATCGATGTGTTATTTAACGTCCTTTGTGGTAATACTCTTACAATGGTCTTTCAGTTTAACAGTTCAACATCATTCATTGCGTTATTTTATGTTGATGAGCTGACGAATTTTTCAAACATGTGAAGCAATGAGAGCAGCAGTGCAATGAGCAGTTTCCTTCAAAACCTTTTGGATTGTGATTAGAAGTGTGTTACGCTAGGTGGTGGTACTGTTCTAAGCATACCGAAATATAAACTTATGATACTTAATTATGTCGTCTTTAATTTTAAACTTACCTGCCTACAAACCCGTCTTAGCAATATAACTAACTAACTAAACCTGTATGAAGATCGATCCATACTATAAACTAAGTTTTACATGAGAATCTAGGAATAATTGCTTGAGCAATTAAAAGTCTTGCGTGGATAATGACGCAATAAATAATTTACGAAGAATCAATTGCTCAGTAATTGCTCCTAAGGTGAACGTTGTAGTCATTAATATTTTAAGGGTTGGAAATCAAAGTATGAAAGTGATTATGTCTACCACGAAATATCTATTCTGTGATGTCTGCATACCATAATAGTTTTTATTTTTTTGTATAATTTTGATAATTATTTTTGATTGGAATAAAAGTTTCTAAAATATTAAAAAGATTTTATTTACAGTAATAGCTGTAATGGTACTTAGTGTCTTACAGTTGTAAAACAGATGGTGTTTTATTTTTAAGCTATTGCATAGCTTCTATCGCGGGCCTTGAGCGTGGAGACCTAATCCAGAAATTTCGTAACGAAAACACTACCTAAGAAAGAGTGTTTTTTTGTATTGAAAATTATGTTTTAACTGCTTGACAACAAAGTTCAAATTTACTTAAACGAATGATACCAGAGTGTTGTATTGAAAATTATGTTTAACTGTTTGACAACAAAGTTCAAATTTACTTAGACGAATGATACGAAAGTGTTGTATTGAAAATTATGTTTAACTGTTTGACAATAAAGTTCAAAACTTAGACGAATGATCCTTGACTATTAATAGTTAAATTAAAACCTTTTTATTAGTTTGATGTTCCCATTACGTCGTGTCAAGTTTTAAAAACTATAAATGTGAATAACAGTTCCTGTCAATGTCATCATTGCTATTTCTTGTATTCGGGTTAATATTTTACAATTGCGTAAGTTGATAAAAAATGCTATGCAATAGCTTCGCCGGGGCAGTCCCCGAGTGCCACACGTCTTTTGTATTTTTATTTTACAGTTGTCTAATTAAATAAATGATCAACCTGTACAAATAGCGCCATCCTCGAAGACGCGCGCCGCTCTTCTTCCTAAACGCTTAAAGATAAATATAAAGAAATTTTATTTGCTGTAACATGTGTATACATACAGAATTAAAATAATACATGCATGCAAGATCTTAAATAAGAGCGGCTCACGACATGTTTGCCATTTCTCATGGCGTGCAAATTTTTTAGGTACAATTATTATTATTGAAAACAATTAGCTTACAGTACAAGAGTGCAAAGTTTCGCTAGTGTTTGACTATTGTCAATACACACCAATTACCTATGAGTGCGTAATCAGTAAACACGACAAAACTAAAACACTAGCGGTATGTTGCACACTTGTACTGTAAGCGATTAGGAAGAAGAGTGGGGCGCATCTTCGTGTATGGTTCTCTCTGTAATTTACCTACGTGAGACCATATACATCAGGTTGTAAGAATTGATTAGCGAGAGCTGCAAATGAAGTGAGGCACCGTAACAACCCGTTTTCTGTCTATTGTAACGTGCTTAGAAAACTAAGCAGCTGATAATAATGATCTGTATTTATTAAATTTATATAGGACCAATTTATATTTGAGTTAAATAAGGGCTATAAAGCTGAATGTACATAAAGTTCTAAACATATAATAAAAAAAACGTTGACTAAACCACAAAATGTATAAAAAATTACGTAATTCATACACAACTTCCCATTTCTATAGAGCTCAATAAAAGCGACTCAAAACTCGCATTACTAAGCATTTTGACTCCAGAACGTTCCATTCATAAGACGTCAACAATTTGAAAAATAGGGTAACAAGTCGACGTAAGTACGCCCCTACTTCCACGTGGGCGGAGCCGAGGGTCAAAGCTAGTTACGTAATAACAGTATCAAGACGTATAATATGCTTCAGTATTTTCCCCATACACTTTTATTATTACGTAGACCGGATTCCAATCGATTGTTTAGTAATGAAACGAAATATGCATGAACATGAATAGCTCCAAATAAGAAGGGTGTGCAATTACCTACTATTTATATGGAAAACAGCAATCGACTTAACTGTCGAGCATTTTTCCCTCGTAATGCTATACTTAAGAATAATGAATAAAGGGCACGAGCGCTACACTAACCTTAATGAAGGTGAGAGGGCTCCCTCGAAGGAGTTACGTAACGGCGATGATGATAGCTGAATAAAATCTAATAGGGACCTTTAACAGTGGTACATTTCACTCCGGCCCGCGGATGAATTAGTGAACTACGGTTGGTGAAGGGTGTATTTCATATGTGACCCTACGCGCCCAAGGGTCACGTCATAACACCCAAACCCTGTATAATGAACACTAAATTGTCGCGACATCTCAAGTAACTGAGTTGTGTAAATTGTAATTTATGAAAGCCCTAACAAAAGCGGAGGGAGCACAAGTACTCTACAGTAGTCGGAGTACATACTCCAGTCATAATCAAAGTAAAATATAAATTCGGTACTCCTAATTCATTTAGACGTCTTTTGATGCGTTCAAATACTCGCTCGTACGTTTACTTCATTCGCGGTTAACAAATGTGGAAATATCTCGTCAAAGCAGTCGCCGGCAGTCGGTTCACAGTTTCTAGAAATAAAATTAAAAGAAAAATATCTTGCGCGTTCTGTTGTTGGCAACGCCTTTAGCGAAGTTTAATGAAAAACAAGTACCTCTTACGTCTCAGTGTGCATACTGCAGAATTCCTCTAATCTAATTATGTGCACAGCTGGTGCTCATTGTTTTCGTTTAAAAATAAAATCTGTAGAATTTACGTTCGTTTCCTGCGCTGCTGCTAAATTGATGTTAAAGCTCCTGTTTAGGTAAACGACACACCAGAGCATCAGTGCTGCCATTACACGTAATAGAATATCTGAAAATGTGTATAATCCTCGTGATTAACACATAATAGCGTATATTCGCTTTTACGATATAACGAGCGATCATTGACCTTCGCGTTCGAACCACGACCGCAAAATCCAGCGGATGTTATTCAAAATAAACAATATGCCGAATTTGCATGAGTAAAATAACCTCTATGTAGACGGCAGACGCAGCGGTCACGATATTATGCTGTGCTAGTAAAATTGTCGCAATAAATTTTCCATGTCGCGGATAGAAAAAGTTTTTCGAACATAGATCGGGGGACGCTCTCTTGCCAAGTCCTCTGTCCTTGTTTTACTTACTACGCCTCCGGTACGCATTACTTATTGCGAGTTGGCTTCGATTACAGCACTGCGTCGAGATGGGATTAACGGAACATGATATTCGTCCTTTGTACCTCCAGGAAATGGTCGAATTGTATGAAAATCTATATGTATATTATATTACTCATATACAACTACTACAACGCTTTAGACTATAAAGCGATGCAGTAGTTCTATATTTCTCAAAACACTCTTGTTCCAGATTCTGCAGGCTATCAATTGTTCCTCTAAACTTATACTTATATAGTTATAAATAAGAGTGTGTTGAAAAGTTAAATTCAAGGTTTTATGGCTCATAAAGTCATAACTTATAATATACATTAGGTACAGCTTTAACATACGCATTATGCACTACTTGTTCGTCGTATAAGTATAGGTCGTTAATAGGAAAAGTTTTTGCGCAATGCCGACCTACTACTCGTACAACATTTTATTTGTGTTTTGTCGTTTAAACGCGGATGCATTGTTTATGCTCTGCTGAATTTGCACAATTTATGTGCTTTGTCAGATTTGGCAGAGATAATCTGGCGGGCCAGTGTTCATACTGCGTGAAATTATTATGAGAATACGCCATGCGGTTTTAATTTCAATTCGGTGATTCCATTTTCGAGTGTTAGAGATTATAAACAGCCTATATTCATAGTCTAACTAGCTTGCGCCCGCGGCTTCGCCCGCGTAGAGGTCGGAAATTGTTCCACGAGAATGTACTAACGGGAAGTATCCTATGTGTTTTTTATTCACGTTATAAACTATCTGTGTGCCAAATTTCATTTACATCCGTTCAGCCGTTTTTGCGTGATTGAGTAACAAATATACAAACTTTCACATTTATAATATTAGTAGGATAAAGTGTATTGTCGTGTCATGGAACCCAATATGTATTAATAAATGAAGGATCGTAATGACGTGTGGTATACACACATTATAATGATTATGATTGATATTAAAAGGCGGTTTTGTGTTCTATTTTCTAACGGTTATAAATCATAATTCTCACTCCGTACAACGTAGCGTACGTATAAACGTGAAAGAAAATAGAAAAACCTTTGGGGATTTTCCGTGTGATTTCATTTGCAAGCCCGATTCCACAGGCCGGGCTCGTGTGGTCTATTTTGCGCTACACAAAGCACATGTAGTTTGGCACGTCCGTGCCCCAAGCCTGCCAAAACGTCAGATCTCCATTGTTACAGAAAAGTTAACAGTTTTCACTTGTCGAGAAATTCGAAAGCGAAGAAACGAATGAAGAAATCAATTAAGCGATGCTTTTATTTCAACAAAGGATAGTAGAAGTTCGGTGTAGAGGGCGGTTGTATTGTCTCGGCAGAGATAACGGAGAAGAAAGACAAAGACATCGATCAAACTGAAAGGTCGGCGACATCGAACGGGTTCTGTGTATAAAAGCATTATAAATCATATCTACGGTACAATATAGGGTTACGTTCGCTAGACAACAGATTTCATGCCACGAATACTGTTTTAGCTTTCATTGAAGATTTAAAGAGCTTTTTGCCTCAATAATACTTTACGTCCTTTATTATAGCCTCTGAGAGCACGTGATACAGCGAAAATATGAATGCGTACAGTGTGTAATAAGTTTTTATTATGTGCCTTCTTCGTAAAGTGAAAGGAATTTTTTATTTCAATATTATGCACGTGTCGGTAATGTAACTCGGAATACTTATAAGTATGTGTATGAGCTTAATTTGCGCACACTCCTAAATCCTGTAGAGGGATCTGATGTGATGGAATCGAGTGAATTTGTGAGTAATCTCATTGGGAGGGCGTAAATATATCAGTGTGGAAGCATTTCTATGTACTTGTACGGTTTGGTGGGAAGAAGTCAATCGAAGTACACAAATAGGGATGTTGAATAAAAATATATTTTGTGTACAAATATTTTGTGCTTTTTTACGTAATCAATAGATTACGGCAATACATTGAGTTAAAATGTGGCATAGATTTTACACTGACTTGTGACGTAGCGAGCCCCCACTACCCAACTGCGTTTTATTTAAACTATTTTTATTAATAAAGATAAAGAAAAAATACGTGTTTAATATTTTTTATTATCTGACTGACGGACTAAGTTTTTTTTTTTCCACAGCTACATGCCTATTACTTACATGGCGTATGTCGGTCGATGTTACTCTCTTGAATATTGAAAAACATTTTCATTCTGTGCGAGAGTTGCAATGAATGAATGTTATCATTTTATGACGCGTCTCAGAAATGTATTTTGTACGTTTCATGTTTTGATGTCAAAACATTTTCTAATAATATAAGATGCTTTTACAGTGAATTTATGTGTACGTCAGCAATGTCACTAGTATTGAAATAATAGAATGTATTGTGTGTAGAACTGTAGACGCAAATAGAAGGGGAAGTTTGCAGCCAATAGTGAACTGGGGTGCAAGGTTCAAGGGAGTCCTTTGGTCAACAATGGGTCAATAAGGGATTAAAAATCTACTTTATCCTTTAGTTTACTTTACCCTTGTTAGTTTTTTTTATACTTGGACTAAAGTACAGCTTTATTGTTACTGAACATATAAACAAAGTTATAAAGTAAAATATTTTTTTATAAATAAACTAAGCGGAACTTCTAGATGCCGATTTCAGTATACGCTCAAAACGGCGAAGGAAAACATCGCGAGGAAACCGGCATGTTTTAGAACCAAAAATTCGAAGACATGTGACATCTACCAACCCGCACTGGGCCCGCGTGGTGGATTACGGCCCTCTCCCTCTCACAGAGAGGAGGCCTGTGTCCCAGCAGTGGCAACATTAATAGGCTGATTATGTTATGTTATGAGCACGTTATGAGTATGCATTTCAGTCGGTGTATACGTGAACTTATATGTTTAAAAAACAAAACAATCTTGACACCAACCAACAACAACATATCTCCAAAAAAAAAAACAAAAGAAAAACAATGACTTTCCCATATCACAATGACGCCGCAGATCATTTTCTGTGAAACTGAACCTCGAAGGAATCTTGCGTCAATATCGTCATCCGAGCCGACACGGCGACGTCAACGGCAGGAAGACGGCAGGTCATCAATCATAGAGCACAAAAAGAACGGTGTTGATAGGGCACGGAACTCTTTGCGTCGCACTTTGTCTTTGGTCTGATGACACCTTTTAGTAACGGCCGTGTTTTTCTTTTCGGATAGTGCGTTGTGTACGGAGAATAGTGTGGTTTTAAATGGAACAAAATGGGTATGACTATTTTGTTTAGAAAGTTACTGGGTATATTTTTCCTACCTACTTCCCTTACCTTACATAGTCTTAGAAATTGCAGAAAATCTATCATCAAATAATTTCTTTATATTTAGACTTTATGATGTAAGCAATAAGGACTAGTGGATAGTTCACTTTGAATTATATAATATAATTCTATTGTGGTGAGATAAAGAGATTGTGTTCGTTTTTGTGGTTAAATAATATTGTATGTGTAAATAAATCCGTTTAACCGCCCAAATTGTGCGGTTTTTAATTATATCATTATTTGTGTTCGGAGTAAAATTTCATTCTATTATTAATTTAGGGTAACGCTAATGATTTATGAATGATGTTTGTGTGTGTGCACTAATTATGTAAAAATGTTTTATTTAATTATGCTGTATGTGGAAAACCAGTATTTCATCCAAATAAGGGTGGTGTGTGGATGACCAAAATAAAATCTTCTTCATTTGAAAAACTTCTCTAATTATTTTAAAAGTTCTTATAATGTTTTATACGTGTTATATCGTCTTATAGCTCACTCGCCATCTTCCTTTCTTCCCTTTTTCTCCCACACAAATACTCTTTCATTCACTCATCGCTGCATTCATGTTGTTTATTTATATTTATTTCTTAAAATTATGATGCGTTGATTGAACGAGAGCAGTGGTGGCCCAGTGGTAACGGCCCCGACTTACGAGTTATAGGTCTTGGGTTCGAACCCAAGTAGGCGCTTTACTTTGTGTAAATAATTTCATCACCACTGCTCTCAAAACGGTGAAAGAAAACATCGTGAGGAAACCGGCATGTCTTAGAACAAAAAAAATCTAAGACATGAGACATCTACCAACCCGCACTGGGCCCGCGTGGTAGATTACGGCCCACTCCCTCTCACAGAGAGGAGGCCTGTGTCCCAGCAGTGGGATCATTAATAGGCTGATGATGATGCGTTCCTAATTAACATCCGACATACATTACCTATCTACTCCTGGTTTCCTCCTTGCTATATAGAATTATCTTTGTTTCAATATTGCAACGTTCTATTCAAACTTACGACCCCTCACTTGCAATTTTAACCCTTACTAGGCTATGGTCACTCTTCTATGATAGATCCAAGCCTAACATACAGACGAATTGAGAACCTCCTCCTCCTTTTGGAAGTCGCTAGTCGGTTAAAAAGACAACATAAAGAACTCTCTATACCAATGTTTTTTTTTTCATACAAAAAATTAAGATATTACAAGGAATAAAACGTTTCATACAAACGAGAAAAGATAACGCACCCTGTTAATGTATTTCCTTTTCAGCTTCCGTTGTCAAAGAAACTTGAACACTTCCTTTGACAGTCTCGTGGTTAAAACTTTAAATAGACTAGCCTATATAAAAGATTTATTATTAGTGTCTGTCTTTAGTGTTCTTAGTAAATTGGGGTATTTTTTATATTGCACCAATAGTTCAAGAAGTATTAAGTTATATGTATATAGGGTGACTGGTAATTAGTGACCGACACTTAAATACGTGACTTTACTCATCATTATGAACAACTTTTACTATGGGAACAAACCGGAAATCGCGAAAAAAAAAATCTGCTTTTCCCTACATTTTTGTTTGCATAACTCATCAAAATGTAGGGAACAGCTGATTTTTTTTTCGCGATTTCAATTTTGGTCCCATAGTAAAAGTTGTTCATAATGATCAGTAAAATCACGTGTTTAAGTACCGGTCACTATATATATTATACTTTTTTAGCTTTTTCTTTAGCCTACTAAAGGAAGCCTACTGGGGGAAATGTCGCTTTGAGTATAAATGTGGAATGAATGTTTTCTGAAATGACGTTTACTAGTAGTTGGCAGCACTAAGAATTCTGTTCTGCCCGGACCATAATTCTCAGTGCTGCCACCTTTCAAAAGTATCTAACCGCTTATATTTTCTTTAGTCGTGACTGAATGATGAACGAATGAATGAAACGAATGATGAACGTTATCAAATATTTTATAATCATTGTCGAAATGAAATACCTCTTGTCAAAGAGGCATCAACTGGTCGCGTGAACTCACATACACCATCATTGTGGATGATTATATTAGAAAAGCCTTATTCTACTCACTGCCGAGTATAGAAAAAAGCTGCCAATAATGATGATGAGGATATTAGAAATTTAAAAACAATAACCACCAGAACTGCTTTTGCTTATAAAAGTGTCTATGCAATGGCACCAAAATTCTATAACAAATTACCTTGTCATATTACAAATAGTAAGAACTATAATGAATTCAAAAGTAATCTTTTTAAGCTACTAAATGACAAGGTATATTATTCAATCAAGGAGTATCTCGATGACAAATTTTGATCAATTTTTACTGTAATTTTGTGTTTGTGTTTAGCAATCTTTTGACGCTATGTATTTTTATCTTTTCCTATTTTCATGACATTTTCCCTATAATAATATGACAATTGTATAATTTGACATCTTTGTGTAACTTTGACATTGCTCATATTAACCTAATTTTGTATGCCTATCGGCGGGACATGGTTTGTACAATAGACATTTATTTCGAAAACACCTGTAATCACCTGTTTCACAAAATAAATAAATTAATCTGAAATCTGAATCTGAAAAGAGAAAGGCCAAGGAAACTACAGATTGTTTGCAAGATGATATGGCTAGAAAGGCAGTGATTACTAAGATGACAGATAAACTGGTGTATAGAATAAGTAAACCTCTATAACTCGGATTATGTCCGGAAAATTATGTTTTTTTTGCGATATGGTCTCTTGACGTTGATCTCGTCTGACGGATGGGCCTATGATGGAACGAGCGACCCTAGAAGATGCGTATGCACTATCACATATATCATATATCTACCCATATATGATACCATATATGATATATGGGTTAAGGTTATGTAGTAGACTTAACGCTAAGGCTGCCATCAGACGGACTGCATTTCGACAGGACTGCGCAGTCGGGTAGCAGTTTCGTTGCAGTTATACATCGAAAATAATATGCTCACAAGCATTCAAACTACAATTTTGTAGTTGGCGTGCAGTTCAAATGCAGTCATTCTGATGGCAGCGTAAGAGAAAGTGCAGTAAATGCTGGTATTTGTGTATTACTAGCGTTGACGTAGCCGTCCAATCTCACAAGATGCGACCGAATAACAGTATATTTCACACAGAACAACTGCCATGTCACCTCTGAAACCCAATTACTGACGAATATTCAATTACTGGCATTCTAACACTAAACCAGTTGTCGATCTTCGGGCTTCGGCACAAACACCACAGTCGATATACGCCTTCTATGGTAAATACTTCCTTTGTGTTTTAGTTGTATTTTAGACGAGACAAACCGATTACTGAGAAATTCTAATATTCTCAGATCCAATTTCGACGTACTGTGTGACTTCATATGTTTAGATACCTTTACGTCAGAATATCGCTAAGATATTAATTGAAGGTGAAGATATGTCGTTGAATTTGATAATAAATAAGCTTCATGGGTAAACACCAGGTCCATTTCACATAATATGGCGTTAACTCCACTGGGCATAATTATCTCGGTCTACATAACTAATGCAGTGAGCAGTAGTTAAAGCAGTGGTGGCCCAGTGGTAACGGCCCCGACTTACGGGTTGTAGGTCGTGGGTTCCAACCCAAGCAGGCGCTTTACTTTGTGTAAATAATTTCATCACCACTGCTCTCAAAACGGTGAAGGAAAACATCGTGAGGAAACCGGCATGTCTTAGAACCAAAAATTCGAAGACATGTGACATCTACCAACCCGCACTGGGCCCGCGTGGTAGATTACGGCCCACTCCCTCTCACAGAGAGGAGGCCTGTGTCCCAGCAGTGGGAACATTAATAGGCTGATGATGATGATGACATAACTAATGATAATTGTTGTCACCTAATCTCAATAATAACAGCCGCACGTTTCGATTGACGCCTAATTTCGCGGTCGGTTCGTGGATGGGTAACCATCCATATGTAGTTGAGACCCCTCCGTGCTTCGTAAAGCACGTTGTAAAGCCGTTGGTCCCGGCTGTCATTCGTAGATCTTTGACAGTCGTTACGGGTCGTCAGAAGTCAAAAAGTCTGACAACCAGTCTTACCAAGGGGTGTCGTGTTAGAGTAACTGGGTTGTGGAGATCAGACGCCGTCAGTTGGGACTGGTCATCTCTTAGCTGCGGCTTATTTTAATTTATTTTATTTTTTGAATTTTTCTTTGACTCTATTTTTTTATTACGGATGCTTTTAACGTGCACGTCTTTTTACATGAATGATGTAATCATTTTGATTTAAAAGAGTGTTTAGGGGTATGAGGAACTGGGTGTAAAGTTCACTCATCCACCATAGAAAAGGGAGGCTCCTCCAACCAGACGGGTCTGCTCCTCCAACCAGACGGGTCTGGTGTCTGGCGGGCAACTGCCCCTAAGTTGATTTCGGATAGTCTTATCTATGTTATTCGCTCGGTAAACTCTAACTGCGCGATGCAGGAATTGTGTGACGTCATGTCTTTGTTGCATATTTTGCATGTGGCGTTGTAACCGCTACAAGTGTCCGTGGAGTTTCATGCCCGTTCTTCTCCATAGGTACTACGCTTTGGAATGGGCAACTAGCTTCATATTTTTGACTGGCCAACTCCTTGACAGTTCAAAAGTGCCTGTAAATGGTTCAATTGAAATAAATGCTTTGAGTTCAGATTGGCAGTAAGATACTACCAGTATTTTCAGCTGCATCCGGTTAGACTGGAAGCTGACCCAACATAATTGGGAAAAGGCAGATTGGATGTTGTCACCTAATCAAAGGACACACACGACATTACATAGCACATTTCCTTGACGATCTTTCCCGAGGATATGACTTCCATTTCCCGAAGGTCAACTGTCAAACATCCGTCCAGTTTTTGTTTGTCTTTCGTTTATAGAAAAAATGGAAATATCCCAAAAGGTCCTTTCTATTTTAAGAAGAATGGGTTATACATCTTAAAGGGTCTTAGGTATGTCAGTGTTCGTTGTCGTAAGCAAACGTAGATATTTGATCATATCGGCGAGGGGTTGAGATGACCCGGAATTTCATCTCCGTGAGAGGTTCCGACTATGCGCCATTTATTTTAGTTTGTTCGATTTCTTATAGCTGAGAAATTCACTCGGAGTTGTTTGGAGTTGAATGATATATGGCCTTTATTATTGGAGCGTACGTACGTGATACGTATCTTTAGGGTTCCGTACCCAAGGGGTGCCCAAGGGAACCCTATTACTAAGGCTCTGCTGTCCGTCCGTCTGTCACAGGTTTGTATCTTTCGAACCTTAATAGGTAGACTTAAAATTTTCACAGAGGGCCGCTATAACAATAAATAATAAAAATAAATTTTAAAATTAAAGCGGGGTCCTCACACAAGAAACGTGTTTTTTTCGGCGTTTTTTTGCTCTATTTTAATAATGGAAATATTGTAAGGTGCTACGGAATCCTTCGTGTACGAGCCCGACTCGCACTTGGCCGCTATTTTTAAAAATGGCTGCCGTTGTGGCTTTATGAATGAACTTGCGTCTGTTTCATGTACAGGATGATTAGAGGAGGACGTCAATACTTAAAGGGAATGCAGGATTAAGATAAATAACTTTGACTCGAAGGCTACTTAGATAAGAAAACCTGGCTATTTTTGAGGTGTTCACAATATATATATTTTCTACAATATTAATAGCATTAAGTACCTAGTTAGTGTTATTCAAATCTTATGTAAACATAATAACAATATATTTATCTACGATTAATTTGCTGCTTTTATCAAAATCACATTATGTATGGAAAACATTAACCGTTCACCGTTTATTACTTTTAACTTCGCTATGAAAACAAAGTAAGGCTGAAACTTTTAGAAAATATAAACACAGCTTTATGAATAACAAAATCCCGATGAAAATATTGTTTTGTTTTTACTGGTTTACACAGTCACAAACCTACTTAGCCATTCAACGTGGCCATGCTGCCAGTCATCTGGGCACATTTCTGTATGACAGCGATGCGGACGAGTACCTTTTTGTTTTTGTATTTATTTGTATGGTTATCATTTAATTTAGTAATAAATAGTAGACTAAGGGCTGATTTCACCAACGAAACTGGACGCGATCAGAATTTCCAAAACGCGTTCAAGAGCTGTCAGTGAGTACAATATTGCATAACAATTTTGACACTGACAGCTCTTGAACGCGTTTAGATGTGCTGAAAGCCTGCAATTTCATTGGTGAAATCCGCACTCAGCTAGGTTAAATAAAGTTTATAATATTTATTTGTCCCATTTAAAAGAGGTCTAGAAGAGCAAGCAACGATAGACATTTGTGGAAACCATGTCTAATGTAATTTTCATAAAGCAAGTTTTCGTCTAACATTACTAAACACAACTTTATTATCCTACATAAGTGAAATAATAGCCATCTCAGCATCCCACATAGCTGCTCCTACCATAAGAAGAGAGATCGATCGTAAAACTACAGGTTCCTACATATTTTCATGTTCTAGATCACCCCACCGTCTATAAAGTGAGATTGGAAAATTCCAATGCGTCAGGTGGACATAACTCACATGCAGGACCGCCGGAATGAATAATTTACTAAGTTCCCAACTTTACTGATACCGATGTATCAGCTACGATTGGATCGTTCCGCTCCCTAAAGAGAAATTAAAGCAAACATTCCAAAAAACAGTAATACTGCTATCTAATGAAGAGGAAATGTAGACAGACACTAATTTGTTTCACTACTACAACGAAAGTCAGGACATTTTTGCAAGTAAACTCGACCAAACCACCCGCTACTGGGGTTGTGATGTCAGAAAATTATGTAGGAACGTCAAAGTAGAAACCTCGGTGAGGTAAATATTTGCATGTTCCACAAACGGCCCGGCTTAGACAAAGCGGATGTAGTTCTCACAAGAAACAAAAGACAAAACATCGCAAATGGAAACACCAAGATGGAACGCCAAGGGGTTCGCTCGTTTTAGAACACGCTGCGTAGTTCGCCGAACGTTATGAATATTTAGATAATGAGCGAAGTGAGCTTCTTCGTAATTCGCCTTTCACGCCTAAAAGGCTTTTTGTTTGGAGTTTGTAATGTATTTTTATGTAGGTAACCGAACTCTTTGAGCGTGATCCTCTACTTTTACATTACTATTCTATAGTTGTACGAGCCCCAAATTTGTATAGACTCACGTTACCAGTATATATTTCCAAGCACTTAAAATCGTCTGGTATTCGGCACTCTTCAGCATTAGTCGGCGAAGAATGTCTAAAATATATTTGGGGCGCCAAGATCGGATGTCGTAAATCGATTGACTATTCAACTAAATTCCCGTCCGTTGGACAAACTATAGCTTAAGTGCGTAAATCGAAAGTTCCGCGCACCCTAATCCACAGCTAGGGCATGCTATTCGGATATCCGGATATCCGAATTATCCGGATATCCTTCGAAAATATTATCCGAATAATATTTGTTTTACTATCCGGATAAAACGGATAATACGGATAGTTAGTTTTGTTCCATTTTCCTTTTGATAATATAACATTTAACGGTGTGTTTTAATAAAATAGGTATTCGCAATCGTGACAATTCATGCTATATCTTCAAAAATCCATCTAATGACACAATTACTATGTAGATTCATCATAGAGAAAATTTAGAAGAGAAAAATTTTAAAGTGCTTTTGCACAGAGCTCGACTTCAGTTGACGACAGCGATGGTGAAGACGTAGCACTCAGTGATTACAAGCAGCAGAAACCGAAATATCATTTACTTTAACAGAAAAAATAAGCAAAAAGATAGAAAGGACTCTGCAGGTTAACCATCAACAGTGAATGCTTTGACAAGCATGGCATTTACTTTAAAGGCATTGGCCAGAATGATGGCTTTGATTAGTAGTGTTGTTCTCTAGATCCATCTCGGTATTGTGTCTTGCTTGACGAGATCTCACAGAACCAAAATAGAGTGCTTGCTAAATGAAACATAAAGAAAAGGTTAGGATTTGCTACACTTGAATAAGCTGTTTTGGTAACCAACCCAAAATCAGATTGATATGGGAAGTAGGAATGTGGAGCAGAGGCGTCATCATGATTCTCGGCATTCATGATTTGCATTAATTCGTTTCCTGTCTGGACCGTAAAAACCCAATCCGGAAAGTCCTCTTTAGGAAAGAAAAGACGTTTATTTGCGGTAAACATGATGCAAGGAAAGAATAAAAAAAGAACACGATAAATAACAAATTGGGGGAAAATATTCGTCACATCCACGCAAAACGGCCATCGCTCAGCATAATGCTGCGACCCTATGCGAGACAGAGCCCCAGCGCTGGTTTAGGAGGTATTCCTAAAGAAGACTTTCCGGATTGGGTTTTTCAAAGTTTCACATATATGTCTAACGGAAGATAGGACTGCACAATCGCGAAAACGAGAACTGAATGACCCGAAACGCACAGAAAATAGTTCATATTCAGGGAATTGATGAAAGTACATGTCATTCGTGGCTATTAGTTTGTGCTGATCCAACTTATACATCAGATACTTTGACATCTAGGAATGTCAGTGATGTGATTTTGTCACATTTATTACCAAGCACTATTTTGTAAGACTTCCAGTCTTCATCTAATGTGCTTTCAATTGTTCTAGCCATCTTAACAAAGATAGCATTTGACCAGCTCACGATCTATTATACCATTGGTAGCTAACCCGTGGATTTCTTTTTTTTCTTTTCTCGTATCTGTCAATGACAGATCGGACAGATTTTGCTTTTAGTGCGAACTGATATACTTTAGTATACGATTGTTGGAGAGTTTTTGTAATAAAAATGTCGATTGTAAACTAATATAAGTTTGATTTACCTCTTTTACAATGGTATCCAAAATATCCATATTATCCGAATATATTCGAATAGTTGTCTGGCAGTATCCGAAATATTCGAATAGTAAAATGGGCGGATAATTGCATGCCCTATCCACAGCCCCTCACATATTGGTAGAACATTTAGATAATAAACAAAGGGAGGTTTTCAAGCTTTGCAATTTGGCCTTAGTCTAAAAGCTTTTTGAACGAGTTTGGTAATACGTTTTAACGTAAGCTCGGCCTTGGATATTACAGGCCAGCATTACTCGATTGATTGATCTGAAACCTTAGATAAGGTTTTAATATACAGTCTCATCACGCATATGAATTTCCTTTGTCCATTGTTCTACCAGCAGGTAAAGAGTCCGTGTCCCGCACATGGTTCCGTATAAAAACTAGGTTCGGGGGATCAATACCGATTAGGAAATATAGGAGAACGGAGAGGTTATTATTATACTGTCATCCGCAGACCGCGCCTCCGGCGTCCGCAAATATTTTAAGCTTTATGTTACTTGGGATGAAACAATAGTGAGCGGGAAACGGGAATTGATTTGTAACCATAAACAAATATTTGAACATAAGTTTGGGCGCGCGGTCAGAATTGAGCGGGTGCTTTGTTGTTACTGTTTCGCTTTGATCTTCTTACTGACCAACATGAATTTTATTGTTGAACTTGATGAGTTAAGGATTGGTTTTTCTCTGTTATATTTGGCAAAGAAAATTACATGCAGGTGCGTGATGGACTTAGTTTATAATGTAAAAACGTATATGCTGCAAGTGTATTAAAAAATTGGCCAAGTGCGAGTCGGACTCACACACGTCGGGTTCCGTGACTCCTTGATAATTTAAAAGTATATTGTAGTAGTAAATGGTTTAATTGAAATGAATGCTTTGAGTATTGTTGTTTTTTTTTACCGTACAATATTTAACAATACGTTTTTAGTTTAAAGTAAGAGATCCTTTAAGTTTTTACCTTATTTTATTCTTATTATTTGTTGTTATAGCGGCTATAGAAATACATAATCTGTGAAAATTTCAACTGTCTACCTATTACAGTTCATGAGATACAGCCCGCTTACAAGCAGATGGACGGACAGTGGAGGCTTAGTAATAGGGTTCCGTTTGGCACCTTCGGGTACGGAACCCTAAAAAGGATGTCAAGAATAATTGTTTAGTCCAAAATAAAATTAACAATTCATTGGTACCTATCTACCAATGAATTATTAATTTAATTGTTAATATTAATGTTTGTTACTACAAACATTAATAGGTATCTCAATTTCAAAAAAAGTAAAACGTCTTTATTACTGAAAGAATGGGTACGTAAATCTCCTTAAAACAAATTTGGTCTTATACAATGTGCACTTAGATGTCAAAGGAGTGCTTTGGCACTCGTACTAGGATTACCCTGTATCACGAATGCCATCACCTTTCTCCGGACCAGCTAGGATAGTTCTATATACTTACACAATAAAATTTTGAATAAATTCTAAACAAAAGTACATTTAACCTATATACTAACAAGGAAATACACAAAAGGAGCACGTGTGTGTGTGTGTGTATGTATGTATGTATGTGTGTGTGTGTGTGTGTTTGATAGTGTGTGACCAGAAGTTCGGAAGGTAAAGTAAATTTACCTGACTATGGCGACATTTATAACACAATATTACAATTTAGAATTCGTAAACCCTCAGATAACTTTATAAACAAGCTCAAATGAAGTCGATTGTAAGGTGACCTATTTATTAACCCGGTACGAATTTAATTTACCCTTCCCTCCATCACAATGTTACTCCTCCTAAACGCATTTCAGCTTCCTTTCTCAACAAAAATGAGATTTGCATTTTTTCCGCTACGAAATTAACAAGGAGAAGAACCCAGTTACAAATACCCATTATTAATTCCGAGTAACAAAAACTAAAATCAAAAGACAAAAGTAAGTGAGCCAATTTGTTCTAAACTCCCCTAACCGTGAATGCACAAAAAAGACGAATGCCGTGAAATTAGCTGGGTGTTTCAAAATTCGCGGTAGGTAATCCAGCGAGGTCATGTCTCCAACATTACCCTCATACAGTTTTTGTTACACTGAGCGAGCTTTGTATTCCTGAATAAATTTACATCTTAACAAATGCCCGCTTGGATGCAAGACCTTTTTGCTATAACAGGGACCCTAATAAGTTCTTAATGGGGAAATGGAACTAAAACAATCACATTGTGCCCCAAATTGGGTTTGCGCACTGTATTTGGTTAATGTTTGCAATTTATATTAAAGGCTTTCTGTGTAATAAAGTAAATTCAAGTAAAAACTTTACTCAGACTGGTCAAAAGAAACATTATTTCTCGCTTAGTAACTGACAAATTATTATAGTCATTTCCGTAAAGAGAAAATTTACCTTTTGGCAATGCACCAGATTACTACGAAATGAAAACGTTTCGCGGGCAATTCTTTTACATTGTCAACTCAACCCAAATGTTCCCCAAATAAAATGCTTGTTTATTTGTATGAGCAAACATTGCGAGGAGCTGGGGGAGAAATGACGCACTTTTCATTATACCACATTTATTTTATTCATACATGTATATCGGGTGCTTGTCACTATGAGCACGATCGGGGAATATCTCACAAATATAAGTATATACATTTATGTAAGTTATTGGTTGGCAAGCAAACAGGGCGATCCTGTATCCTAGGTAAGGCGAACTGCAAAACCAGTACTGCAGTTGCGTTGTCACTATACAAGGTCAAATGAAATTAGCTAGGGTTACTTCGCAGACGTGATGAGTATCGTATCGTGAGAGATATCTATTCCATATACAACAAAACAAAATACCGGCCAAGTGCGTGTTGGACCACCCACAATGAAGGGTTTGGATGACTTGATCCCAAAAACAAACTTAACATTGTAGTTGGAAAACATGGTCTCTCATACATCGATATTATGTCACGGTCATTTCTCTAACTACAAATGTAAGTCTAAAAGCGAAAACAAAAATTGTGTAACAAAACTACAAATTAATGGCTTTCGGACTTTTTCCTTTACTTGTGCTGTGAGATCTTGCTTCTTGCCAAATTTCATGTTTCTAGGTCAACGGAAAGAACCCTATAGGTTTGAATTTATTTGCAAGTGTCAAAATATGTCGCATAAATGGCCGTATTTTTTTATTGCGTTGACTTAGAAGCTTGATTTTTAGAGTTCCAAGGAGCCATAGATTTACGTATGATACCTCCACGCGTACCTGAGAAAAATGGTCTTAACAAACTAACAGGAAAACGGACAACGAATTGATCCCATAAGGCTGCCAACGGACGGACTGCATTTCGACAGGACTGCGCAGTCGGTTGGCAGTTTCGTTGCAGTTATGCATCGAAAATAATATGCTAACAAGCATTCAAACTGCAATTTTGCAGCTGGCGTGCAGTTCAAATGCAGTTCGTCTGTTTAGACCCTAAAAAATGAAATTAAATGGCGGTGACGATGGCGTAACAGTAGTACCTCCCCGAAGGAGCTCCTTCGCTAAGCATTGTAGGTACTACTCTCGAAATTATATTACTGTAATTTATGTGGTATCAGAAGCCTGATACATGCTTTGAGTATGTGTAAGCTAATTGATATTACAGCATAAACAGTTTCAATTTAATTCATATCAAATATCAAACAGGGAACAACTCAATATTGTAGCAAATTAGCCATGCCAAACATGGCTGTGTATGTGTGTGTGTGTAAGTTGAAAGGGCAATGTCGAAGACGCTCATATATTTACACTAGCGACCCGCCCCTGGTTCACCTGGTTTTTATGACTTGACAAAGCATGGAGATTTCTTTATTATATGTTAGTTTAATTTTTCTTTCAAGAGAGTGTTTCAACCGAAGTTGCAAAATGAACTAAATAATTTTGATAAACAATAAATAAAGTGTTTAGTAGTATGTCTCAACTAGGATCGAGCCCATTTGGTCGTAGCCATTTACTACGGCGAAGTCCTCCACCGACGCCTACTGAACCACTACCCCCGAGTGACCCAAACCCACCAGTACCCGAAGAGAATGAACTGCCGAGTGAAGTCATTAGTACGCCGGAGATCCAGAAATGGTTAGGATCTATTGACACAATTTTAAACGAAGTCTGTACTATTGTCGGTGATGGGAAAATGAACTCAGATCAGAAGCTTCGTGTCTCCACTCTTTGCCGGAAGGTGTCAAGTGGGACTTCTCAGATGGCCGTCTTATACCAATCGTTGAAGCAGAAAACAATCCAGGCCCATACCACAATCCAGCACCTACAGGTTCACCAGAACTTTGTTAACTCTCTCCAGCAGTTCAAAGAGGTCGTAGAAGAGAAGCTGAATCCCTCAGTAAATACTTCATTTGCTAGCATGGTGAAGAAAGGTTCCGATAACTTCGTCCGTCCTGCAAATTTGAGATCAGTCGCCATCTATCCCAGCGATAAAACCCAAACTAGTGACGACACCAAGTCGCTAGTTCAAAAAATAATCTCTCCCGAACAACTTAAGCTTCATGTCCGTGGCCTGAGGAAAGTAAAAAATGGGGGCGTTTTGATTAGCACCGAAAACAAAGGCGATATTGACAAACTAAAGAATTCAGAAAAACTTGTATCTTCGGGCCTCACAATAGAAGAACCTTCTAAACGCCGCCCTAGGGTCGCCGTCATTGGTGTTCCCGTAACCCTTACAGAGAAGGAGGTATTTGATTGTATTTACGAGCAGAACCTTTCAGATAAGTTGCCGAATATAACTCGTGAGTCCTTCCTGGCGAGCATCAAATTGAGCCATAAATCGGGTAAGAAAGACCTTTCTACCTGTAACTACATCCTGGAACTACCTGCTAGCATAAGAAAAATTGTCATCAATCAAAGCCGACTTTTTATAAATTGGACATCATGCCCTGTGAGAGATTTCACGATAGTCACCAGGTGCTTCAATTGCCAGCAGTTTGGACATGCAGCCAAGTTTTGCCGGGAAACTAGTCCTACTTGCAACCACTGTGGAGAGACAGGACACACCTCCAAGGAATGTAGCAGCAAATCTTCTCCCGTTCAATGTGCGACGTGCAAGCGCTTTAAGAGGAAATGTGACCATCCAACTGGTGATGTAAGTTGCCCGGCGCGCAAATATGCAGAGACCAACTACATCAACTCAATAGATTATGACGGCGCCTAAGTGCGCCACCGAATACTTTTATTAGTTAGCACACAAACAGTTAGCGTATCGTTTATTTATATTTCCAGTTAGTCAGTAACTATAATGACAAATCAACTTATTTGTGATCTAGATAGTTTTTCTGTGTCTGAATCAAAAATCTGTAATGTTGAGGACTGTAAGCACCTTCTTCCTTCTGGTGAAAAAACTTTAACCCTGCTCACACAGAATATTCGCAGCATTAATCGAAACATGAACGGATTTGAAGTGTTATTACAGAATCTCGACATTAGCTGTGATATTATTGTCCTAACAGAATGTTGGTTGTCAAAACAGACAGTCAATGTACCAACTCTTGACGGGTTTTTTTCGTATAAGACTGACAGGAACATAAACCAAAACGATGGACTAGTAGTTTATATCAAAAATAATTTACGAACTATCATAGAAGAACCTACATTCCAAGATAGTAATTGCTTAATAATCAAAATTATTCCCGATACGGTAGTCATGGCTATTTATAGGCCTCCTTCTCAAAATATGGACAGATTTTTAGACTCGCTTGACACAAACTTAAGAAACATAACATCTTTTAAAAACATAGTACTTTTGGGCGACATCAACATTAACATTGCTTCCGGGAGAATCGATACCCATGTACATAATTATCTGAATATTTGCTCATTTCATGGACTTTTACCAGCTCACAATCACCCCACGCATCAGAGTGGCTCATGCTTAGATCATATCATTCTAAAATCAAAAAATCCATCCAAAACATTGGTTACTAATTCTTCGCTTACCGATCATCAAGCTGTTTTACTAACACTGCAAATATCCTCACCTAGAAAAAACTGCATGCGTAGCTACACTAAAGTCAATATGACAAACCTGGAAAATGACTTACGCGGTATTAATTTTGACCCAGTTTATAATTCAAACGATGCAAATATTACGTTAAAGTATTTCATAGATTCGCTACAATATGCAATAAGGAAAAACACATTCACTAAGAAATTGCCTAGAAAGTATAGTTGTATTAAACCTTGGATTACACCCGGTCTCATTCGTTGTATAAGACATAGAGACAAACTTCATTTTAAATCGAAACTCGCACCTGAGAACGAAATACTTTCTCTTACATATAAAAGATATCGAAACTTCTGCAATAATCTTTTGAAAAAACAAAAAAATCTATATGATAAAAATGAATTACAGAAGGCGGGGACAAATAGTAAACTTGTGTGGAAATTTATAAAAAATAATACATTTAGATCTAAAAATCCCGAACCTCCGTTTGATTTACTATCAACAGAGACTGACCCATCCGCAGCAATGAATAAAATAAACAACTTTTTTGCTAACATTGGTAAAAACTTGGCTGAAAAAAATTTAAATTCTAGTAATTTTTCCCGTCCAAACCCAACTACGACTTCCTCTACACTAAAGTCATTTGTATTATTAGATACTGACGTTTACGAGGTAGTAAGAATAATTAACGGGTTAAAGGATATTTGTGCTACTGGGTGGGATGACATTTCTAATAATATACTTAAAAGATTTAATTACATACTTGCCCCTCCGCTAACACATATTTTTCAACTTTGTGTATCACAAGGGATATTCCCTAATTTGTTTAAAAAAGCTTTGGTCACACCTGTATTCAAGTCTGGCGACAAAAACTGTGTGAATAACTACAGACCCATTTCAGTGTTAACAGGCCTTTCAAAGATTTTAGAAAAAATAATTAACAGCAGATTGTTAAAATATCTGGAAGACAACAAACTGCTTTCCGATAATCAATTTGGTTTTAGGCCCAAAAGATCAACTAGCCAAGCTGTACTCAAATTGACTAATCATGTCACTACCAATCTAGACAATGGTATGCACACAATTGGGATCTTTCTAGACCTTGCAAAGGCCTTTGACACAATTTCATGTACTTTACTTTTGCACAAGCTTGAAACACTTGGGATAAGAGGAGCACAACTTCAACTATTTTCTGATTATCTTAGCGATCGTCAGCAATGTGTAAAAATTGATCACTATACAAGTTCTGAACTTAAAAATGGTTGTTTTGGAATTCCTCAAGGGAGCATTTTGGGCCCTACGTTATTTTTAATCTACATCAATGACCTGTGCCGCTTGTCACTCCAAAATGGTATCATAATGTCTTATGCGGATGACACCGCTCTATTGTTCTCAGCTAAATCAAGAGATGAGGTCTACGAACATGCTCAGAATGGTTTTAACATTGTGTCTAATTGGCTTCATAATAATCTACTAACGTTAAATACAGATAAAACAAAATACATTTTATTTGCAATGAGAAATACTAACATACCGCTTACTAATTTAAACATTTACGCACATAATTGTAACACGTACGCTGACACTGCATGTTCCTGCCCCACTTTAGCTAAAGCTGACCATTTAAAATATCTGGGTGTCACTATTGACTCCAATTTTAATTTCCGTAAACATATCGAGTTACTTTGTACTAGAGTGCGCAAATTAATATATGTCTTTAAGAATTTACGCAACGTAGCAGACTATAAATTAATTAAACAAGTTTATTTAGCTTTGTGTCAATCCATTCTTACCTATTGCATAACTTCGTGGGGTGGCGCTGCAAAAACAATTTTACTCCCTCTAGAGCGTGCTCAAAGAGCAATTCTAAAGGTTGCTACCTTTCGCCCTTTTAGATTTCCTTCGCACGTGCTCTACACAGCATGTAATGTTCTAACAGTACGACAATTATTTATACTAAGTATAGTACTACACCAGCACACTGCAGTTCCTTTTGAGCCAGTACCTTCTGACAAGAGAAGGAAGGACTTGGTTTGCATAAAGCCTCAAACTAGACATGCGTTTGCTAATAGATTTTATGTGTTTTTAGGACCTTTTCTGTACAATAGGCTCAACAAGTTACTTAGCTTATATAGTGTAAGTTATAAAAAATGTAGTAAAATATTATCTGAACATTTAGCCATACTCAATTACACAGACACAGAAAAACTTCTAGAAATATTGTCATGATCATAATTTATTCCCTCGTGAGTATTTACTTTTGTATATTTACATAGGTTTAGTTTTAGATATAAATGTGTATATTTACATAGGTTTAGTTTTAGATATTAATGTACCAATGTGCTTTTTCTCATATTTTGTTAATAGATTATTCTATATTAGTTCTTCAAAAATTGTGGTCCAATCAAATTGAAATGTAAAGTGATTGCCTGAAACACAGGTTTCAATTAACTTAGTTCGGGCGGGTCGCTACCTAACATTGTAATGCCGAACCATCATTACCTACTTGCATCTGTTCTAACATATTTTAGTTTTAGTTTATCATATTTTTTAGGCACTATCATTATTATTTGGGAAATTCTACTGTTGACTAAGTGTACACTTTTTGTAACGTTTTTATTCAATAAAAAAAAAAAAAATATTATATTATATTATATTAAATATATGTGTTGTACACATAAGCCTTGTTTTTTTTTTGTAAATGAAAACCGCATATAAATCCGTTGCGGAGTTTAAAAGAACAACGTGGTCACACAGACTGACAGTGACTTTAATTTATAATATGTGTATAATTATATAACAAACAAAGGGAAGCAGTCTGACATGCATGAACATGTTCCATCATTATTATTATGTGGAAGGGAAGACTCGAAATACAATCATTCATTTATTTTATTTGTTTACATTATGTCGAAATACCTGAAAATCTGTGTGTTGCTCAGTAACTGGGTTGTGGAGGTCTGATAGGCAGTCGCTCCATGAAAAATACTGGTATTCAGCTGCATCCGGTTAGGTTAGACTTCAAGCCGACCCCAACATAGTCGGGAAAAGGCTAGGCAGATTGCTGTTGATATTGTGTCAAAACGTCTTGCCTACACTAAAAAATAAAACAATTTGAAGATTTATGAAAAATATAGTACATTACTGTCGAGGCCCGCAATTAGTGCATTGATGGACGATCTTGAAAATGTGAGCCGAGGCACACATACGTGAGTCCATCAATGCCTGGTTGGGGCCAAGGCTTGTATAGTACTTTTCTCAAACAATGCGTGGAAATTCAAACCAAGTAAATTATTTATAAATTCCAGAATCAATGACGAACAAAGAAAATCTTTCACGCGCCAATATGGTCATTTGTTTCTTCACAGGTTTATTTGCTAAGCCAGTTCGAAATTTAAATAAAATCTTTGATAAGTTACCTCCTTGGTTGCCATGTGGAAGTAAAAAGTTAGTTCCATTTTTAAATAACAGGGCAGATATGAGTTTTCATAGTAATTTATTTGGCCGCTAAACACGATAGATATGGATTTTCATACTAAGATTGCCGGCCTGATGCTCGCTTGTTTTCGACCAGTACAGCAATGTCAATTTATCTCGAAGAAGGGTGTCAAAATAATGTTCGAATTTCCAAGCTAGTTATGGAACCACAGCCCTTACAGATTTTGCGTATATAAGCACTTTTGCTCAGCACGATCTGTGTGGTCGCTGAGCTTGCATATTTGACAGATAATGATTGTTTAGTTTAAGTTTTAGTTAGTTAGACTCACTTCGTGACTTACATCCGAATCTGTAGCACGTCTCAATATAGAGTAATTAATTAATTCATTTTTTTATTTTTAAAAAGTCCTTTAAGGCGCTCCCAATCCTGACTGGCGCAGCCGGTAGGATCACTGAGGAAGCCGTCCCGCGTTAAGTGATTTTTCGCGATAAGACTTTTCCCGATTTTCACAACGGTACGCGTGGTGCGGCGAGGTGATCCAACGAACCAAACAAATATCGTCGGTGACGAGGAGTGCTGGGAGGCGAGCTGATGATGGGCGTGGCAGGCTGGTGAGTACGACTTTTCACCTCCTTTATATCCGTGTCCATATCCTTTCGTTAAACTTGGAATTGGAAGTTTTCCATTTTGACTGTTGATGGTTTTCTTAAATAATTAAGTAGTAAGTGTAAAGTAAGAATACTTAACATATAACTGTTTTGTATCATAAGTTTTTATCCCACTTTAAACATTATTACTATAAAAATATTGAGTTCAGAAACACTTAATAACTAGTAGTAATTATTGTAATAAGTTGTATTGGTAGAGTTCATAGAGTTAGTTATTACATAAGTACCAGAATGTCGGAAATAAAACTTATTCCAAATGAATTATACAAAATTCTACCCAGTTTTGATGGTAATAAACGCCATTTGAATTTATTCTTACGCAAATGCGAGTATATTATTGATAAGCTTAAGTCATCGGAATTGCAACAGGAATATTTAATGCATGCTGTGACTAGCCGCTTAACGGGTGAAGCAGCCGCGCTTATCAGCGAGCGTGCAGACATAATATCGTGGGCGGAATTCAAGGAATTGTTAGAGTTACACTTTGGCGATCCGCGAAGTGAAGAATGCTTGGCTATTGAATTAGAATGTTTAAAGATTAAAAATAATGAGAGTCACAGTGATTTTTGTGCACGAATTCAAACAGTAAAATCAGTTTTGTTGTCGAAGGTTAACCAAATTAGTGATCAAAATTTACGAGTAAGTAAGACTACTATTTATAACAACTTAGCCCTGCAGGTATTTTTATATAACTTAACGGAAAACATGGTACGCATTGTGCGTCTGAAAAATCCACGCACATTGGAAGAGGCCTTATCTGTAGTTTTAGAAGAAGTTAACTTCTATGATCAGTATCAGATGCGCGGTAAAATGTTAAATTCAAACCATAATACTAAACCGCAGCCCAGCGGCACAATTGCACCACAACCAATATTTAAATTTGGTTTACCCCCACAACCACTAGGTTTCAGACCGATGCCAATGATGCAACAAAATCAGCCATTTAAATATAATATTGGTGCAACACCTAAATTTAATTTCGGTATTCCACCTAATAGGCCAATTAGCATGCCAGGGCACAACCAAGGTCAATTCGGTATGAGTAAACAAAATTTGGTGCCACCGCAGTTTGGATACCGACCTAATTTTGGTTATAGACCCCCTTTTTATCAACAAAGGATGCCAATGCTTCCGCATCAGTTTGGTAGCAATAACCGTTTTCCGATTCCTCAACAAAACACACAAAACAAACCTCAACCAGACATTACCGATGCTACTATGAGAACTGCTCCGCAAAGAGCACCTCAGCATGGTTTCCCTGTAAACGAATTAGAACTCTACCCATCTTATGATGACTATTTTACTTACCCTGCGGAATACGAATATTGTTATGATTTATCCGAATATTTCCCTAGTGAAGAAAATGAGTTTCCAGTAGACTCAGTATCTGAAAACCCTACTCAAGTTATGGATAGAAACGAACAGATTAAAAATAAAGATAATACTACTGAACCAGAAAACGTCAAAAATTTTTACATGCGAGCCTCCAGCACACACCTGAAAGAATAATATTAAATCATAATACTGTAAAATTAAAATTACCACATATTTACATACCGGAAATAGACGGAAAATTCATGATCGACACTGGTAGTACTCGTTCATTTATACACCCTAGAATAGCGACTACCTATTTTCCTAACGACATATCATACGAACCATTTGAAGTAGTAAGTACGCACGCCTCGAGCAAACATAATCAGGTATTGAAAATTCCTTTGTTTCCTGTATTTCAGAGTAAAGATCACCATAAGTTCTACGTATACAATGTCGATTCATTATACGACGGGCTGATAGGAAATGATCTTTTAAAACAGTTAGAAGCCGTAATAGATTTAAAGAAACATGTACTACTAACGAAGTCAGCTAAAATACCTATATGCATAGATACGGATATTAATGTTATACATGTTGTATTACTTCCACCGAGATCAGAAACTAGAGCAAAATTACCAACCAATTTATTAAATGGGGTAGGAATATTAAATTACACAGAATTCGGTGAAGGAGTACGAATGCCTACTGCTCTTGTGAAATGTGTAAATGGTTTTGCAACAACCATCATACAAAACACTCTTGATAAACAAATAGAATTATGTGTCATCAAACCGTTCATAGTATCTAATTTCGAGGAAAACAAATGCCATGTAAATTCCATAGATGACAAAAATATTGAGACTGACCAATTATTACTTGACAATCTAACTAAATTACGACTAGACCATATGAATGATGAAGAACAAGCATCCATACGACAATTATGTGAAGAATATAAGGATATATTCTATTGTGAGCAAATACCTTTAAGCTTCACTAATCAGGTAAAACATTGCATTAGGACAAAAAATGAAGATCCGATTTATACCAAAGCATATAGACAAGCCCCTGCTCAAGCAGCAGAAATTAATAAACAAGTTGAAAAACTTTTGAAAGATAACGTGATCCAAGAATCCTTTTCCCCTTGGAGCTCACCAGTCCATCTCGTCCCCAAAAAACCAGATGCTTCTGGTGAAGTCAAATACAGAATGGTAATCGACTATAGGAGACTTAACGACATTACAGTTGACGACAAATACCCCCTTCCTAACATTACTGACCTTTTTGACAAACTGGGCAAAAGCATCTATTTTACAACCCTCGATTTAGCGAGTGGGTACCACCAAATTGAATTGAATAACGACGATATACCAAAAACTGCATTTAGCACACAAAACGGACATTATGAGTTCTTGAGAATGCCGTTTGGACTTAAAACAGCTCCGGCAACCTTTCAACGAGCCATGGACAACATTATGAGAGGTCTCCAAGGAATACATTGCCTCATTTATTTAGATGACGTCATCATCTACTCTTCTAGCCTTCAAGACCACCTACAGAAACTTAGAGCCGTCTTTGAAAGACTACGACAGACTAACTTAAAAATACAACTAGACAAATCTGAATTTTTACGAAAGGAAGTTTTATACCTAGGTCATACGATAACAAGAGACGGACTAAAACCAAACAATGATAAAATTGTAGCTGTTATAAATTATCCTCTTCCTAGAACAACAACAGAAATAAAAAGTTTCCTTGGGCTGGTCGGATACTATAGAAAATTCATTAAAGATTTCGCTAAAATCACCCATCCCTTAACGTCTTGCCTTAAGAAACGAAACAAAATTATCATAGACCAAAACTACATAGATGCCTTTGAAAAATGCAAAGAAGTACTGACTAATACTCCTCTGCTACAATACCCTGACTCGACTAAACCCTACATTTTGACAACTGACGCCTCTAACGTGGCACTCGGTGCTGTCCTATCTCAAGGACCTATCGGAGCAGACAGACCAGTCGCATATGCTAGTCGAACCCTTAGCGACACTGAAATGCGTTATAGCACAATAGAACGAGAGCTCTTAGCTATTATTTGGGCCGTGAAACACTTTAGACCCTACTTGTACGGACATAAATTCCAAATTTTTACAGATCACAGACCTCTTGCTTGGCTTTATTCCCTGAAAGAACCCAATAGTAAATTGACTCGTTGGCGCCTCCGCCTTCAAGAATATGACTTCACAATTATTTATAAAAATGGCAAACAAAATAGTAATGCAGATGCATTGTCACGCATAAAACTTAACGCTATAGATTCCGAAGATGACACATCAATGAATGTTAATGTAGATGAATCTGAAATACAAAAAGTAATAAAACAATTAAAGGAACTTGAAAAGTTTACAACTAAAGCTGAAATAGAAAATGAATCAGAAATAGTAACCATTTCAGATTCTGACTCTGACGTGACTACACCTGCAGACCTTTTTCAAGATAACTTCCCTATTCGTTCCATAACCAGTAGCAGTAAAACAGATACAGTAGCCTCCAACATAGAACCAGAATCATTAGGGATCCCAATCTTAAGAGAAGCAATCGACACCAAACCGAACCAAATATTAGTGTTTACCTGGTTTCAAAATAAAATACAAGTTCAAAATTTATCTAGAAAGAATCAAAAAGTTTTAGAAGTATTTCTTCCATTAGATAATGAAGAATTAATTAAACAATTTTTAAAAGAATATGTCATACCCAAGCGTAAATATTTTATTTACTTTGAGAATGACATACATAGACGGCTATTTACTAAAGTTATTATAGAAATTTTTAAGAAAGATTCAGTAGAGTTCTTTGAGTGTACGGATAGAGTCATATATATAGAAGATGAAAAAGAACAAAAGTCTGTTATACTAAAACATCACGAAGGAAAAACGTGCCATAGGGGAATTAAAGAAACTGTGGTTAGAATTCGCAGAAACTATTATTGGGAAAACATGCAAGATACGGTAGCAGCAATTATAAATATGTGTGAGCCTTGCAAACTAATGAAATATGATAGAAAGCCCATAAAACCAATGTTACAATTAACACAAACACAGGATGCCCCTTTCCAAGAAATATTCATTGACTTATTTAATATAGAAAGTAAATATTACCTAACACTGGTAGATGCATTCAGCAAATTAGGACAGGCTATTGAAATTTCAAGTAGGCAAACGACAGAAGTAGCACGAGCCTTATTAAAGTATTTTTCAATATACGGTGTTCCCAGGAAAATATCCTGTGACCCTGGCACTGAATTTAACAATGAACTTATGCGCGAACTTTTGTCTATGTATAAAATAGAAATTCACATAACAACGCCAAACAATCCTAACTCCACTGGTATCGTAGAGCGATTTCACTCCACCATAATAGAGATATATAGGCTTGCAAAATATGAACGTAAATGTACGGACGCCGCTTCCGTCATGACCTATTCCATAATGGCATACAATCATACAATACACTCCACTACTGGATTAACCCCTTTTGAAGTAGCATTTGGACACACCGACTCCAATAAAATATTTGATGTAGACTTAGAAAGGGCATATACACAGCAGTTAGTTAAAGATCATGCAAAACGAACAAAATATCTGTATAAGTACCTAGCCGAAAAGATTCTTAACACTAAACAAAAAGCCAGAGAGAAGAAAGGCGGTGAAATTGAGTTAAGCTTACAAGAGGAAGATAATATATTTGTAAAGGACATTAACATTAGGAAAAGTAAAGATAAACCTAGATATCATAAAGCAAAAGTAACAGGAAAAACAAATAGGAACGTAGTACCAGTACAGATAGGTAAAAGACAAACTAAAGTGCCTCTAAAGAACGTTAAACGTCCTTCACAGGTTGTGGCTGATCATCGTGATCTTGAAACTGACGGTCAAGACCCAAGGCCTTCAACTTCAAGAGATTAAAAATAACCCAGGCATATTACCTGTTAAACAAGGACAGGCGGTTATAGAGAAAGATAAGTGGACCATAGTTAAGATATTAGATTTTAAGGAGATAGATTATGATTTAGCGTTAAATATTAATAGATATAAAGAATTTAGTAATATAGTCGACATTCATAAGCCCTACGCAGATGAGTTCCAAAATATGAAATTACAGGTAGAATACTTACGCAATTCGACAGTCAGAAAATTCAGGCAGCTTATTCCATCAAAACGTTTCAAACGCGGCCTCATTAATCCTCTTGGCTCAATGATTAAAATACTTACCGGTAATCTAGACCACGAAGACGCGATTAAGTACGATGCTCAAATTTCACAGCTAAAAATTGGTGAAACACACGTAAATAAGAAAATAACCATAATTTCAGAAATGCTTGACTCTATTATTAACAAATCTGCATCTGTACAGGACAATATTCTAATTATGGATGAACGCATGAAACGCATAGAAAGAATAGTAAAAAATATTGGTACTAAAGAAAATAACTCTATTTACTCTGTATATGTCTTAAGTATGTTTGATATGTTTATAAGTAATTTTAGGTCAATTTATATTGTTTTAAATGAGATTGAAACTGCATTATCATTTACAAAAGTGTCTGTTGTACATCAAGCCCTTGTTGAGCCATCTGAACTCTTAGCACTGTTAAGCAATATTTCTGAAACTGAAAGCCTAATATACCCTGTTACAGAGAAAACGTTATTAATGTTAGAAAGAACAATGTCTACTAAAGCTTATGTAAAAGAAAACCAAATAACATTCATTATGGAAATCCCATTAATAGATAAAAATAATTATAATTATTTCAAAATATATTCACTACCAATTTTCAATGGAAACGTAACTACCACCATTATCCCTAAATATCCGTTCCTTATGGTGAAAGGTCCTACATACTTACCGCTAGCCAACCCATGTGAAGAGATGGCAGCTAACCAGTTCCTGTGCAAGGAAAACGATGTTGTATTGTATCCTGAAAGTACGTGTATAGAACAATTAATGAATTTTGCTTCAAACCTCAGTTTATGTAAACCCCTTGCAGTTAACCTGGAAAATCTAAAAGTACAGCCTATTGACTTCTTCAACTGGATTATTTACACAAGGAATGAGATAATGCTTACCGAAACATGTGCCGGTGATGTTATCAGGAAACCGATCAAGGGCACATATTTATTGGAAGTTGACGAAAACTGCAGTGTCTATCTGAAAGACATTAAATTACACAAAATGCAACATTATTCAGGGAAAATACAATATCGAGTAACTCCAATCGCGGTTCTACCCAAATTAAAGGAAAAATCTATTAATTGGAACAAAACAGTTAATCTAAACAACTTGGACTTTGACGATTTAAAACACCTATCCTACACATTAAAAAGTGAAATAGTGGAAAGTGATAGTGCAGTGAAAACAAATAGTGTTAGTTTAGCAACTGTATTACTCTATGTAATTTTAGTTATAGTATGTCTTAGTATAGTACTTTGGAGGAAATTGTCCTGTATGCGGAATCATCGGAATCCAAATATTACCGATAATTTCGCACTTGGTGAGGGAGGAGTTATGGAACCACAGCCCTTACAGATTTTGCGTATATAAGCACTTTTGCTCAGCACGATCTGTGTGGTCGCTGAGCTTGCATATTTGACAGATAATGATTGTTTAGTTTAAGTTTTAGTTAGTTAGACTCACTTCGTGACTTACATCCGAATCTGTAGCACGTCTCAATATAGAGTAATTAATTAATTCATTTTTTTATTTTTAAAAAGTCCTTTAAGGCGCTCCCAATCCTGACTAGCTTGTTTGAGTAAAAGTATTTTTCCATGAAAGTAGTTACAAGATTTAGCAACAATTTCGAATTAAAATAATATTGTTTTTAGTTACGAAATAATATGTTGAAAGAGGAAATATGGATTGAAGCAATAAAATTATTAAAATCATTGAACCGAAATGTTGAGTAAGCTAATTTAAAATAAAATAAATATTGGCTACAAATTGAATCCCGAAAAAATATGAAATGCCGTTGCCGCACTGTAATGCCGTTGGCTATGCCTATCAATTTAATACCATATATTAATTTCATAAATTCCGGTAGGATTTAGGATTTATTTTTATTTAAAAACGTATTCGATCCGATCCGATTAAGGGGTAACTCAGTCGATAAGGAATCTGTATTTAAAGCTCAAAAGAAATGCATTAGAGCAATGTGTAATGTAGACAACACTACCAGCTGTCAACCCTATTTTAAAAGTTTAAAAATTCTGACACTGCCTTCGTTATACATATACGAACTAAATGTTTTTGTGAAAATGAACCCTAATTACTATAAGACTGCTTCTAAAAGCTACTATAGACAACTGCGTGACAAGAAAAGATTAGAAATTGATATACCATATAGGAAAACAGCACTAATCAATAAAAGTATTCTTTGTATGCCATCATTGATTTACAACAAGTTGCCTGATGATGTCAAAAAGTTACCTATTCATCAATTCAAGTCGAAGCTGCACAAATTCCTAGTTTATAAATGTTATTATAATGTCAAGGAATACTTACAGGATACAAACATAGAGTAAGAGCAATTTATTGAGAATTTGAGATTGAATAATATGACAATATACAAAAGTACCTATGACATGCTTTAATAATTTAAATTTGACATCTGTATATTTTTAGTTTTATTTTGACCAATATTTTAATTTATTTGATTGTAATTTGGTTTTGACATGCATTTTTATTATTCATCTGACTATTTTTATACCTTTGACATTTGTAGTACTCTAAATTTATTTTATGTTATTTTATCAATTTGCCTTATTATTTTGAGTAGTTATAGTAATTTTGTAACATTATTTTAATAATTATTTAATTTGATTAACAATAATAATATAAATATTTGCACACCTTACTAGGTAATGGTACAGAGTACTTTATATCTATTTGTAACATCTGTTGTGTAACACCTGTATTAAGCAAATAAATAATTTGATTTGATTTGATTTGATTTGATCCCGATCAAATTACCTATAAATGGTTAAATCAGTTTCACGCTACAAAAAATGCCAAACGCCGAAATATAGCATCGAATAGTTACAA
Organism: Conistra vaccinii; assembly: GCA_948150665.1. Taxonomy (NCBI): domain Eukaryota; kingdom Metazoa; phylum Arthropoda; class Insecta; order Lepidoptera; family Noctuidae; genus Conistra; species Conistra vaccinii. Next base: position 7,110,872 of record OX411324.1, read on the forward strand.
AAAATGGCCACACGAAGGGTTCCGTACTACCGTACAATATTTAACACTACGTTTTTTACGTCAGTAGCACACCTCCGCCGCGACGCCGCAGTAGTTCAATCCAACTGGCTCGCGTCATGTTCCGCTACTCGAATTTCGCGTAGCGCAACATGACGCGAGCCAGTTGAATTGAACTACTGCGGTTTTGCTACTATGGTATCACGGCGTTACTTTAGTAAAAAAAAACACGTTTCATGTATGGGGAGATCCACGAATGACAGCCGGGACACAACAGCTTAACCTGCTTTCCGAGACACGGAGGACTCTCAGTTTGTAAAGATGGTCACCCATCCACTGACCAACCCCGGCAAGCGTAGCCTAACCTGATGGATCGACCCGTGCGGCTTGTTATTACTTAGCCCCGAGCTCCTCACCCAGTTACCTTAAGTTACGTTTCATAATTAAATTCGTTCATAACACGAACCTTGAGCAAACAAAGTCCTGTCAACATTTTAAACAATTTTATCTCAGCATCAAAACCCTTCACTATGACATGACGTCACCCATTACTCTTAACTATGACGTCACGAAAGAGAAGGCAACTCAGTAGTTAGCTGTAACATTATCAGTATTCTTTGATCTGTCCATCACATTATAAGACTAGTCTACATAGTCAGGATCAACGTCAGTCAGTGACAGAGTGTAACGGGTTAACCCTCAAAGCAATGACCAGAGAAAATGGCTCTAAGGCTGATTTTAGAGTCACGCTAACCGCTCGCTGACCGTCCGCGCTGACAGTGAAAATCAGATGTCAGCGCTGAGCGGTTGACGTAATTTCATAGAATACTAAACTTTATATACATTGTCTTGTCAGCGCCGACGACGGTCAGCGTGAGACTAAAATCAGCCTAAGGGTCTAACTAACCCAATAATATAAATGACTAGCTGTGCCCCGCGGTTTCCCCCGCATAAAACTCGATCCCGTCGGAATATCGAGATAAAAAGTATCCTATGTCCTAACTCAGGTCATGGTCTACCCGTGTGCCAAATATCATCCAAATTCGTTCAGCCGTTTTAGCGTGAAAGCGCAACAAACAGACAAACACACAACAAACTCATTTTCGCATTTATAATTATTAGTTGGGATAGTTAGGATTAAGAAGAGGAGCTCGTGGCTAAGTAATTACAGCCGCACGGGTCGATCCATCAGGTTAAGCTACGCTTGCCTGGGTTGGTAGATGGGTGACCATCTTACATACCGAGACTCCTCCCGATCTTTACTCCCGAGAAAAGGGTCGCGGTTGTCATTCGTGGATCTTTGACAGTCGTTACGGGTCGTCAGAAGCCCGAAAGTCTGACCACCAGTCTTACCAAGGAGTATCGTATTACCCAGTAACTGGGTTGTGGATGTCAGATAGGCAGTCGCTCCATGTAAAATACTGGTATTTAGCTGCATCCGGTAAGACTGGAAACCGATCCCAACATAACTGGGAAAAGGCTACGCAGATTGATGGAGTCCGGACTAAGGAATTAGCTTGGTTGTGATGGGGTGCTACGTTTCTATATTTGACCTCAAATTCTATTGGATAAAGGGCCTAATCGAGAATGGTTTCTTTTAATAAATCACAAAAGCTTGTTACTACAACAAGGTTTTTATGCTGCAAAGTGATGATACTTTTCGATCACAGCGAGGTATCAAATTCTTCTGAATTTAATTGAGAAGGCAGATATTTATGACGCAAGACATGCTCGTTAATTTTGCATTCACACGTCATATTTTTGAAGCCGATGCGACATCCTATAATATTTTGGCGTCGCTTGTCTCGCCAGATAGTTTTGGTGTTCCTTGGATGTCGCATATTTATGCTGCCACTTGTTTAAGCCTTCCATAAATTATGACATATTTATGCTAAAAGTTAAAAAACCCAAGTCAGTAAATCTGTGACAATATGTAAATTTGTAATACTATAATCAAAACGAAATAAAATAAAATAACTATAGTCAGGAAAAAAAAGTGTGTATATCCTCCGCCGCACGACGGTGCATTTTGCAATTTGCAGGTACTTAAGTGTCTGGTTTTATTTTAATTAAAATATGATTCGCGACCGAAACAAAAACGGCTTTACAGAATTATAATCAATAGAATCAGCAATACAACTTCATAAGTTAGCATAATCTTCAAATGTCATGATTTCATGAAATAGTCATTCATTACATGAACTTAGCGAGTTGTATTGATATAGATGATTTTTATGATTATGATGATTCTATAACTAAACATTTGATACAGCCGCAAATCATATTCAGATCAAAATACAACCAGATACTGATCTGTAAATTGCAAAAATAAGATTTAAATTTAGCGGGCTACCCCGACGCTTTCGCCTTAATATTTTGTTTTTGAATATGTCATATGAATATGTGATTGTCTTTGAATATGCAATAGGCAAAGAGGGTAAATAAATGAAACACTTAAAAAAAAGTTTACAAAAAGTTAACGCTTGTATTTTCTCTCCTCATAAAATTTCCATACCGGGGGACATAATATAAAAAATCGATTGCTTAGGAGTAGATTACAAAAATATACAATAAAGAAATTGTAACAATAAAGTTAACTTCATAATTTATTTACAAATTAAGTGGCAGTTTCCCTATTACTCCTATTAGAACTAAATAGTTCAAGCATGTACCTATTAATATAAGTTTGTCGTTTTGAATGAAAGCTGAAGTGCCTCCATCAATAATGAGGTAATGGTTACCAATTACTTATTTATGTTGAGTTTACAGAATGTAGGTCACCGATACCAAAGAAATACTCCTACATTATGTTGGATTATTTTGATTCAATAAACTCCTTACGAAACGGTTGATCTAATCAATCTCTGTGGAAACATTAATTTATTTTTTTAAAGAAACAAATCTGCATTTAAAGATTTTCGAAAATTCGCTTTGCCACACATCTGAAAAATAACACCCTGTAGTTTTATGGCATCAATCAATAGGGTCAATTATATGGATCAAATCTCTATAACAAACATGATAAATTAAATGAGAGGAAGGAATGTTGAATGTAATTTTCCTTTGAGTAGAATTTGCTTTCTCCAGTATTTACAGTACTTTCCCTCCAACCTGTATTATTATGCCAGTTGCTTGGTGGTTGGCATTTTTTTTTTTGGGTGGGTTCATCAAATGGCCCGCTCTGGGCGGAGCGGAAGGGCGTGTCAGACTCTTACTGACTAAAACCCACCCGTGTTCCTTCCCTTGCCTAGCCAGGAGCCACGGTTTCCCGTTAGGACTATCCACACCCCCGGTGGTAGGCATCGGCCCTAGCGGGCGGGCCCCTTCAGTTTCGCTGACAACTCTATGAGGCGCGCGTGGAACACGACGCGCCGTCGACCCGGGCTTGGTCCTTATCGGACGGCGAGCTACCCATTACTCTCCGTCCGCTGGTGGTTGGCATGGTACTTGCTGACAGACCTACACTGCGTTCCCATACCTATTAACACTGTAATTTGAAAACATTGTAAAAGTCAATTTATTTTTTAAACGAGCAACTGCGTAGTCTATTTCTAAAGAAAGAAAATACGTTTATTTACAGTAAACATGACGCAGAGAAAGAACAATTTACGGGAAAATATGCGTCACATCCACGCAAAACGGCCATCGCTCAGCATAATGCTGAAACCCTATACGAGACAGAGCCCCAGCGCTGGTTTTCAGCGACAGCCGACGTTGCTGGCTCTTTTCTATAGGAAACGACCAATTGGACCCTAGGTTCTGATGTTTCATAATTGCCCATTGATTTTTTTATTTTTTATTTTGCTCCGGTTTATGGAATGTATAAATTGTGCCATAAAGAAGTAAAAAATAAATCAAACCATTTATTTCAAATAGCCCTTTATATAGCACTTTTGAACGTCAAATTGAATTGATTCTAATAACTTCTGACTGGTAATCACATGAATGGTATGCAAGCTACTCGCATTCTTTTGTTCAAGTTACTCGCATGTGTATTACTGGCTAAAATCCTACTTCAGACTTAAGATCCTTTCATAATATTCGAGAATAACATGAAACGGGATTGCGTAGCTAAGTATTGTCTGTGGAGCGTCAGAAGAAGGGCGCCTCATAAATATTCAATTCAGTTTCAAGCCCGAAAAGTCATCGTTAAGTCTATTTTCGATAAAATGCTGAAGCGCTTTCACCTCTAATGGTGATTCCATTTTGGCCCACCTGACTCGTGAAAAAAATATTAAAAGTTATTTGGGAACTTTTTTTATAGGCTGACTTACGAGTATTTCACCTTTTCGTCATTGTAGAGAGAAAGGGCTAAAATAAAAATGAAAAGTAAATGGAAAATCGTTGTGTTTGAGCATCCAATAAGGCTTTTCCAGATAAATATTTATTTATAAATATACTTTTTTAGGCATACTAATACTACGTACAAACATGTCGCAATTCGCAATCATTATTTAACTGCTATAACATCCCCTGTCCTCTCAAAATGACATTATATCCCACCCCAAAATGTCCTTGATAACTTGTCATTTCTGAACCAGCACGCGCGACATGTTCATTTAATTTTTATCAACGGTCACGGGGATAACTAATCAACCGAGTAGTATGACCCCACTCTCCCCTTGTGGATTGTGAAATTATTTAGTTACAAGGGAGCGGGAACAACGGATTTTGATACTAAGGGTCGCCCAAGGGACTATATGATATCCAACCGTGTGTAAATATTAGAAGATTTAGAAATATACAGATGTATTTTCATGAAGCAAAGAGCCATAAACGGTCGGATAGGAGATTTCCTTAGAAACATGTATATTTATAATTTTGTTTCTGTATTGTGTTTTTATTTCGCTGTTTTTCTTTTACGGTACGGATATATTCTAGGGTCTTATTCCTTGAGATCACGTATAATAATAAGTTGTTATTGTATATGAGAGGATTTCAGGTCATTAACGTCGAGTATATTGTTGGTTCTTTTTCTATACTAACCGGATATTGTATGAGCTTATGAGTACGAAGTAGTTCGATAAGTTCTACTAATTTCTACCTTTGGTTCAAAAGCTGATACTTTCTTCTTTTATTTATTTAGACATGTGCATTTATTATTATTATTTTAAGACTGTTAGCTTATATAGTGTGTGTTTTTTTTTTTTTTTGTAAACTGATGAACATACCCTATACTTCTACTTTTATTTGATGAGATCTCTCAATGTGTGACTGTACAAAAATAGTCTTGAAAAATCTTGGTGCACAAAACCTAAAACGCAATCAAAACAACGCAAAGTAATAAATCACTCATAAAATTGACTTTATTAGACGCTTTTACGCGTCAATTTAAATAAATTATCGACTAACGACGTTTTGGTAATGGCAGTTAACGAGTTGACGAGCCGTTGTAAGTACCTAATGCTATTATGTACACCACTGATTTAATAACGCTTTACGTGTACCTATAACTTGTATATTATATGTAAAATTTACATAAAAGGTACCTTTACCAAATTTTACACACATAAATGATTCGATGTAAACGATTCAATGGTTGTTAATCCGTACATGAAAAGAAGAAATGAAACCTCAAAAAAAAATGTATCCAAGCAATTTGTGGCTCACTTTTTAGACAGTCACTATTTCAAAAACTTAAAATTCTACCTCTGGTATCTATATATATAAAAATTAATGTTTGTCTGTAAGTCCTTTATGGACTCCGAAAGGGCTGAACCGATTTTGACGAAACTGTGGCAGGGTATTCTGAGCACTTGATTTGATTTGATTCATGGATGCAATTAGGGCAGATCCTGAAAAAGTGGCAGTACGGTGATTTTGAACTGTGATTCTGCTGTTTTTTACAGGTTCTACCTGCAATGTAAAAAACTGAGCATGCACACATAGTAGATATTATTGCATAGATTTTATCGTCACGAGGTTAATGAGAATGAGATCATAATCTCAGGATCTAATTTTGTACCTCAGCCTTGTCTGAAAGAATCATATTAGGCCTAGAGGACTATTTACGTGTGGCTTCCTTAAGGATAGTATAGGTATGAACAAAGATAGATGTGAGAAGCTATGCGGGATTCTTTAAAGTGCTCCCTCACCGGTAGCATTCGTCTGTAATGTAATGTTCAGAGTCGAACATTACATCAGTGAGGGGGAGAACCGAACATAACAGTGGGCAACCTGAATGATACAATTCGAGCATTACATCAGTGACCGGACGACCGAGCATTACAGTACGCAACCTGAATTATACTATTCGAGTATTATATCAGTGAGGGAGGAGAACCGAACATTACAGTGAAATGAATTAATCTGAAATGAATTACAGGCGAATGCTCGTCAGTCAGGGAGGCAGTATTGTAAGGTAATGCTCAAAATCGAATCTGAAACGTTACATGACAGGCAAATGCTCCCGGTGAGGGAGCACCTTTAGCCTAGCAGGGGGTCACTATAAATTAACAAAGAGCCGTTTCCTAGTGATGTTAATTAGAATTACCTGTTAAAAAACAGAAAAAAAAAACAAAACCAAATGTAGCTCTAAACTAACAAGGATTTCACAGTAAAACCGGAGACTGTATTCTACTAAGAGGATGTAATTATTTCCACGATCATTCGCTTCGGGGCTGTTACATTGTTTGCTCTTCAACACATAAAAGGAAGGCAGAGAAACCTTCCTTCAGTGTCAATCAGTCAAATCAGCAACAGTCGGTTTCTACCTAAAGCAGACACACAATTTACATTTACAGGAGCCTTTCATTTGTTATTGTATGCAATGAGATTTGTTCTAACAGAATCACGGAGAGGCTAAGGCCGGACGCACATTGGATACGAATATATATCGTACGTAAAGGAAATGCGCGTACACGCACGACTAGAACTACAGTACTCGGAGTGTAGGGATGGATCGTGCTTTTTCGAATGTTCGTGAGACTCAAACTCGTACGAATCGCAACGTGCTGCCGGCCTAAGACAATCCACAGACTGACAGTCCCTTCGTAAAATATACAAATGAAAAAGAATCACCGATGACAGATTGTGAAAACTATGCAAAAGAACAAAAGTGTGAAGTATCATTTATTAAACAAATTGATAGGTACGAACAGTAAAAAGCTACTGAATATTAATCGTTTGAAGCGCGACCATTTGTTCTTCTAATAACAACCTTACCAGAATATGAATAAGGATCGAGTTGATTTGCTTAAGAGGTTCGTGATCTGAGAGTTTTGGCTCAGGAAACAAACCGAGGGTATGTAGGTCAACAACTTGAAGCGAGAGGCAGTGGGTAATTGGAACGTAAGCCATGTGAACCTTCGATTTTCCGTAAAATCAGTCGAATCGGTATTGATGTAGTAACGCCTTCGGTTCTTTGGGTTTAGAGGAAACAGTTAACTTTGTGCATAGAAGTAACAAAAAGTATGCAAACTAGAAATAATCATAAATATAGATATTCATTCATAGTGTGGAATACATCAGAGTATTATCGGATTTCATTTGACTGCCTCGTTGGTCTATAGTGGTCGCAAGCGCTACTGCTGAGCATGACGTCCTGGATTCGATTCCCGGGTCGGGCAAAATGTTATTGGGTTTTTTCTATCTGGAATTTCTCAGTAGCAGCTTGTATTTGTGCCCGGTTGATGGCAATAGGCTCGCCCCCTATAACATGGGACTGAATAATTATAACTGGCGAAATGTGGGTGTACCTGCTTCAGGTACACCTCTGCCCAACCCTTCAAGGAAACAAAACCTGATGTTATGTTATGTAATTTTATTGTACCTATCTAATTATAAGCGCACATTGCATTAGTTTTATATAACTTGTCTTGGTAATAATGTGGAAAATGTTGTGGCTGTTTACATTTTTACTCACTCTGTAGCTCAAATGTTTTATAATAATGTAATGTTAACTGTTTATTTTCCCAAATAAATAAAATAATAAGACCTTCAATACTCCATTTCATATTTTAGTATTTCAGCGAGATTCTGTATTAAGCTCACTGTAATAGAATCTCTGTATCCCGAGTTTTTTTCCTTTGATTTTCAGTTCGGGGGTTCAAAAATCGAGCCCGATTCACTAATGTGATGAACTTTTCCGATGTAAGCCTTAATTGAAGGTTCGAGGATGATAGGAAGAGTAGATAATATTACGGATTTTCTCTCGGAACTGATTTCGTGGACTACCGTGAATTCTGTTAATAAAGCAATTTATTTTCCCCTTTTAGATTAGCGTTAAAAGGCAAAGACTTTTAAAGATATTAACTGCTGATTTTCCTGATTTGCCTACCTAATTCGATTCTTAGTCAGTGTTCTTGAGAGCTAATTCTTAACTCAACTATCTTGCTTATTTTCATAATTTGTATGGGAATAAAAAATTATAGTCAGTAAGCGAGCAAGATAACGAAGCGTAGAACGTGGCTCGTGGCTCAGGTGCTCGTTTTAAGCATAATTAGAGGCTCCGCGAAGTGGAAGTTTTCGACAGCGTTTTCAGCTACATTTCCCATTATGAGTTCATGAATATCAATTAAAGTTTACGACTTTAATTGGCTTCCCACCGATATTTTAATGCTATTTGCATGTTGTGGGAGCATTAACTTATAAATTGGTTTTTGTGCGTTTTCCAATGCCACAATTACTTTACTTTTATTGAAAAACGTTGCTTGTTGTTTTCGTTGTTATACGGCGTTGTGAAATAGCGTGTATGCAACCCGCCCCTTTATTATGATGTTGTTATGGTTGTTATTGTAAAGGACTAACTGAGTATAGGAGGGAGGAATAATTTATTTGCTGACAGAAACAACACTGTGGAGCAGTTGTGGTTTCTTTATAAGCTGTTGAATTGATCATAAAAGTAGAGTTCTATTATTAAAAATATTATTTTTTAGGCCAAAGAATCAGCATTGCCATCCAACGTGGATTCTGCTGCCAGCCTTTTGTGTATTTTTCCCACTGACAGCGATGCGGACGAATTTTTTGATGCCCAATGAGCTCTTGCCCTTTTTTTAATTACCAATATAATTTTAGTGTTATATTGTATATAAATATAGAAGAAATGAAAATAATAATTATGTGAGTACATTTTCGAAATGTCTTATTTAAAAGCAGATAACTGGAAATCTCTGTTTCTATGGAAAAATTAAAATCGGTCTAATTTGGCTGTAACATTATTTTTCGATAATGTTCTTAACTAAGTTTTTAGCCCTTTGTATCTTGCATATGCTTATGAAGTTTCATTAAAATCGGTTCAGTCATTTCGAAAAACAAGGGCTTGAAAGTTTGTATGAAATGCCGTACGACGTAAACCCTCTTAAAAGTTTACCAAATTCAAACCCAAGCTTTTATTCACCCTTAATGTTTTGAACAACACTAAAGTGCATTCTACATCGCACTATATATACATACATGGTGTTATTTATTCAATTTAACAATGATTGTGCATTAAATAAAGCCTACGTTCGACGTAAACAACGTCCCGCTCGCTAATTGAAGTTGCCAACAAAATTAAGTCAATTTAACTTCATTACAGTGTCATAGTATTTCGCTAGTCATTAATAATGCATCGTGTAATTATAGTCAAGTTCGTAAACTATTTAAGTACGTGTTGCGTGTAGTTTAAGATATATTTATAATGAAATTTTCGTGGTAATGAGTTTGTAAGAGAACATTTAAACGGTCATTACCTTGTGTTTGTGCAGTTCAAAATTATATACCTATTTAAATAAACGGTAGGTATATAATGCCCACTTCACCACTTTTAAGCTAAGAAGAATGGATGGTTCTTTTGCTAGAAATCACGTCTTCTTCAAAAGAAAAATTAAAGATTAATTGATGAAAAAAAAAACAAAAACAAAAAAAAAAACACTATGTACCTAACTAATCGTTAATACTTATATGTTAATATAATATGTAGTGGCACCGAGTTGCCGTGTCTGGCAATACCGCTGTTAAACCCGCGATGGTTTGTGTGGTACGTGTAGTAAAGTGCATGTAAACTGTTTTTTGTACCTATTGAAAAATAAAAAATATGAGAATATAATATTTTACTATTTTTTTGATCTGTAAATAACATTTATTAATATCGAAGTATTCTAAGTCTTCTTCCAAAACTAAAAATATAATATCTTAACCTAACTAAGACTAATAAATTAACAAACTAAAATATGGCGTCGAAAAATTCCTCCGCATCGCTGTCGACTGGTAATGTACCCAATAGACTGGCGACTTTGCCACGTTGTACGGCAATGCTTAGCCTCTGGCCAAGGTAAAAGCCAGCCCTTTGGTCACGGGAAGTGTCAAGTGAGATTTAAATCTCATTTGTATAATTGGTTACCTACTTGTAGTTGTCAGAGTAAGAAATTGGGGAGCATCTTTTCCAACATTGTCTCCGATTTTGTATCAATTTTCACAGTTCACTTTTCAACCTTATTTCTTACAACTCTTTGTAAAAATAAAATCCTTTACTTGGAAAACCATCAATCTTTTATTCACTAGTATTACCTTATATTCCTTTAAAATATGAGGCGATTCAGTGTATGAACGCTTTGACCTAGTCTCTGTTTGAGAACTCGCTTATCAAATAGCTGGAATTCTTATTGATTCCCCGGCAGCATTGTTGGCTAGTTCAGAACGTAATATACTTAGGTAGGTACAGAACAAGGAGATGCCACGGCTTCCGCTGCTAACGCGGCATTGTCAACACTTTCCATACAAACCAAGCATGTCACTGTCACTACGACACTAATGACAGTAATGATGTATAGAAACTGACGGCCTTGAAGGCGGTCCGTGACTGAAGTTGTGCGTTGAACGCACTTTCGGCGATTCAGTGCTCTAAATGCCTAATTAATAGTAGATTGGAAGAAAAGTACAGCTTCTCATGCTAAATTACTAAAAGTTTGTTCAAATTACTCTTTCTCTGGCTGGCTTTGGTTTAGCGACCCAATTCAATCTGCTTATAAGCATAAGCAGAAAAAAAAAGAAAACATGTATTTAAAGGCTATATAAAAAGCTCCTAAGTGCTGTAACCGGATTTTGCGTTTGCCACGTCTATTTTTATGTACCACTAGCACTTCACTTTCACTACATAATAATGATAAAATAAAGTCCCCCGCCACGTCTGTTTGTCTGTTTGAACGCAATATACTTAAAAACTACCGAACGAATTTTCATACGGTTTTCATCAATAGACGGAGTGATTCATGAGGAAGGTTAAGGTGTATAATTCATTAAGGATTTGTGTAAATTGGCTGAAATATAACGATGATTGTGGAAGATGTCAGAAAAAGTCAAGCCGACTGGGAATTTATTGGCGTGCGTGGTAAACCGTAAGAGATACATACAATTAATGTTCTACAAGTTGTACATCTTAAAAAGTTCAACAAAAAGTTTGCAATGGCATAAGTCAATCTTCTAAGGATGACAATAAACATTTTAATCTTTCAGAAATTGATAAAAGTTTATTGTTATCCTTGAAGCTATTTTGACGGGTACATTATTAATCCATAACCAATAAAATATGTTATTTAAATTGGACATTTAATTTAGATTAAAATATGTCTGACATAATATCAATTAAATACTTTAAAAGATATTACGGATTCAACATTCGCGTAACAAAATAATTATTGTCGACTGCGGAACGGCGCTCAATGACTGACGCAGGAGTGACTCCTGCGCTAGGCTTCATTTATTTGTACACAATATTTAAAATTTTTTTTTTTTAATTCATACACATCTCGGGATCATGGGGTCCCGGTCCTTTGGAAGGCGTACGAGGGCCCGAAGCCAACTCGCAGATGCGACATACATTTTTAGACATTTTTTTTATGGGGTGTATGATTATTTTTATAGTTTTCACTGGCATCGCAACTAAAAAGGTGCTGCGTGATCACGCAACGTGAGTTGCATGAGAAATTGGTATTTAAATTAATCGATTAGTAAGCTTAAAGTAACTTCAATTAAGTCGACAATTAATTAAACGACTCGCTTGTTTTTTCTCCGTCCATTGAAACGTGTGATTAGAATAAAATACCTTGAACTGAGTTCTCTCAGAAGTTCGCAATTATTGACATCAAAGAGAATAATTTATTAGTTCCTTGTAGTCCTTGATATGAGCGTTCAAACATTAATTTATAGAATGATAACGTTTTGTATTTAAATAAATATTTCCACGTTTCGGCGTCTAGCGAGCCGAATAATTAGTTTTACATAACATGACATGAATATCACGCCTTATTTCCCCGAAGGGATGGGCAGAGGTGTACCTATAGTACACCCATATTTTGCCAGTTATATTTAAGTCCCATGTAATAGGGGACGAGCCTATTGCCATCAACCGGGCACAAATCCAGACTGCGGGCTGCTACTGAGAAATTCTAGATAGAAAACCCAACCTTGGATCAAAATGTTGGACCACAAAAGGGATGAATGAAAGGCAATTGCATGCTCCTGAGATGAGAATGCTAAGAGGGATGTGTGGTGTTACACGAATAGATACAGTAAGAAATTAGTATATAATGGCTACTACACACAGTGCCAGCGGCACTGCCGCCGGCCTGGCCGCCGGGCGCGCCCGGCACTGCCGCACAAAGCCGCACAAAGTAACGCAAAGGAAATGAAGGCGCAAAAGCCGGAGGCACCGGCCGCGCGGCATAAGCCGGCGGCCATGCCGCCGGCATGTGTGTAGTAGCCATAAGAGGAAGTCTGAAAGTGGCACCGGTGACAGAAAAGTTGTGCGAAAATCGGTTGTAATGGTATAGGAATGTGATGCGGAGGAATGAGGAAAATGTCGTGAAGAAAGTTTTGAGTATGAATGTCGATGGCTATAAGAGTAGGGGAAGACCAAAGAAACGATGGATGGACTGTGTGAAAGACGATATGGCTAGAAAGGGGGGTGACTACCGAGATGACGACTAATAGAGAAGTATGGAAAAAAAGGACATGTTGCGCCGACCCCAAATAAATTGGGATAAGGGCAGAAGAATGATGATTATGCTCGGCCTGAGAATCGAACCCAGGACCTCATGTTCAGCAGTAGCGCTTGCAAACATTATACCAACGAGACAGTCAATTAGTTTTAATAAGCAATGAAACTTTAAACTGCCTGACTCTGCGGTCTAGTGATTGCAAGCTACTGATGAACATGAGGTCCTGGGTTTAGGCAAAGTGCTGTTGGATTTTTCCTCAGTAGCAACCCGGAGTCTGAATTAGTGCGCGGTTCATGGCAATAGACTCTCCCCTTATTACATAGGCCTTTAACATAACAGGCGAAATGTGGATACTTTAGGTACGCCTCTACCCAACCCTGTCGAGGAATAAGGGCGTGAAGTTATGTTATTTTATTAAACACTAGCTGTTTCCCGCGGTTTCATCCGCATAAGTATCAATCACGTGGGATTATCAGGATAAAAAGTAGCCTTTGTCCAAATCCAGGTCATGGTCTACCCATTAGTCAAATTTCATCCAAATCTGTTCAGCCGTTTTAGCATGAAAGCGTAACAAAAAAACCAACAAACAAACTCACTTTCGCAATATAATATAGTAAGGATTAAAGTAGGTTTGTAAAAATAAAGATGGATGAAAGTGTTATTTAGTCTACACGGTAGACTAAATACCTAATATTTTTTTCTTTGTACTCTGTATTTATGGTGTAACAAGGCCCCTGTTACACCGTCAGGCATTACGTAATCTATTTTGTCTTCGCAAACGGTGGATCTGGGACTTTTAAAGGCGAACGCCCCTTATTAGGACGGAAGGAGGGCGAATATTTTTTTGCGAACTCGTACGGAATAAGGACGTTTTTATGTATTACAGGCGAGAGATTTGGATATAAAGATTTAATTTTTCGTATACTTACATGTTTTTTAAGATTAGGTAAGAAACGACGTTGATTATGGAGATTAATTTATGTTGATTTGGGGATACAAGAATAGTCTTTGACTTGGAAGTCGACTATAAAATATGCGGCTATAGACTTTTTTATTACGCCGATTCTAAATTTACTTCCAGGTCTTATTATGTGGTGGCTAGCCATTCATCAAACGCTCCACGTAATTAAGTTAATTAAGAGCCTACGTTGTTCCCCTATTCTTCCTCATTCCATAAAGTGAAGAACTAATTGTGCTTATACTAGTGAACAAAAATAGAATGTTTTTTTTTAAAGTGAAAACTTCGTTATGCGCGTTGAGCACTTTTTGGGTGAACAAAAATCATGGAACTCGCGTCATCGTCACTGAACGTCAACGTCACCGCACGCTTCCTATGATTTTCGTGGTGATGACAGCGCACTCTGTTCTTTTCGTCCTTGTACTGACAGCAAGCCACATAAATTCCTGACATTTTCGTTAGATGGCGTTACGTTGTTAGAGGCATAATAAATATTGTAGCTGTGGTTGAAATGACTAGTTTATCTGTTTTAATAGAGCTACAGCTTTCGTTCTTGTACTGACAGCAATCCCCGGCATATCGGCAGTCCCCGAAGACTGCCTCGAAAGCTTTTTTGGTTTGATGTTTAGGTACCCCTACTAGGAATTTCTCCTGTATTATGAGTGCGTTTACAAGCATTGAAACTCACATACACAAACAGCCGCGGAACAACTACTTGTAGGTCATACAAATATTTTTTCCGTGCAGGAATCGAACCCGCGACACGCAGTGCCGAAGTCAATCGCTTAACCACTGCGCCAACCGTGCCATCAATATGTACTTTGCAATGATAAGTTACAAAATAGGTTCTTTTTTATCAACAAATGGCTTCTGTTCCAAAACAACGTAACCACATTACACATACGCTGTCTTAAAACACTAATTATTAATTGAGGTATCTGTAACATGCCTCAGCAAATAGTCCCTAGTAACGCAAATCCACATGTCCCAAATAGGTCTACATTAAATTAATCCCAGATAGTTCATTCCCAGTCCCCTAACACAACGTTAGCAACGTTTTGCTCATCATTTATCTGGCTTCCAGTAAACAATCCATGCCAGGCCTTAGGTCCCGGTTATTGTAGGATCTCTTACTTGTAACAATAAGACAGAAATGGGCACTATGTTTTACCCAAGTCTGAATCCCCTTCAATCTACGCTAACATCTTTCCTCCTATTATATCAAGACATATTGTCGCTTTATTATACCAAACTGCAATAACCAGACGTAATATTTTTTATATCTCTTATACGAACACGGTTTTATACTTAAACACAGTATTCTCTATGTCGATATTACCTTTCATCTACATGAAGGAAATAAAAGCGAACATAAAAACATCCAATCGTATTTTTGTGAGGAAGGGGGAGCTTGAGAACGTTAGTAAGTACGCTTTTAGACGTGAATAATTATTATTTCTAGGAGGGGGTTTCTTGCTACGGAGCCCGGGGCTCTCGCTATCAATAAAGCCTCGGAGAGAGCAAGCCAGAGCGCCGCCAAACGCTCCATCTTCGGGATTAGAGCACGACAAGTATTCTTGCGGCGTTTAAATTTAGTTGCCGAATTGCCGATCTTTACTATAATCGGTACTTAGTCAACGCGAAACGAAACCTTAGGCTGCGTTCAAACCAAACGTATAGTGACCGCAGTGAGCGTCAAGTTCAAAATGTATGGAAAAAACGAGCGAGCGTTAAGCTGTTTTCAGACCAGCGCGATTTGTCGCGCGACGCGACACGAACAGTACAAAACTGCACGGTATAACAATAACCGGTGTCGCGTCGCGCGACAAATCGCGCTGGTCTGAAAACAGCTTTACAGTAGTCGCATGATGTGTAACATCTACTGGTTTCCTGTTACACACTTCCGTCGCTTTTCACGAAATCACTCCCATAGGTTGCAGACAAGCGAGAGCAAAGATGTTATATAGCAAAAACAACAGTTTTTTTTTCATAAATTCTGAACTTAAGACGCAGATATATGCCAGTGACCTTGAGTGGTTAGCTCGCGTGTTCTGTACTGAGCTCACGCAACGCGTCGTACGTCCAGCCAGTAATAGGACTCGCCCATCAAAGACCGCCCAATTTGACGCATCATTAAATTAATATACATAAAACAAAAGATATTTAAATAAAAAACGTATACTCAAAGATTAATATTTTAATTATCCTTATAATAGTGAAGGTTTCAGAAAAATACGCTTGATAGCTTTTGCGTAATTCTTAGTTTTTTTACCGAATTAAACACAACTTTACAAATTAATTTCACTATGTAATGTAAACATAATCTAAAATATTCGTTTATTAAATTATTTAAAAAATGCTCTCATTTAACATATATTTTTTCCAAAACATTAACACTACTCGTTTAGACGTAATTTTCGGTATAAAATCATTAAAAGTTAAAAACTTATCGTCGCCTTAACAGTCATTGTCCATTATAACAGCACCACTCCAGCACGGTAGCGCCCCGGCACCGCCTCGAAAAATCTAGGCGCCGTACTTACGCCGCGCTTACGGCGAGGCGTCACCCCGCGGACGGTGAGGCGCCAGCGAGCGGGCACCTCGCTTGAAGCGCGCTGTCGGCCCGACGGGTGACCGCTCGCGGTCCGCTCGCTGCCGGCGAGCCGTCCACTATTTTGTTTAGCCATCGTAAAATAGACTTTAATGCATTTGACTTAAAGTCCTAACTTGATTGACAAGTTATTTGCCTGCTATAATAAGCGATGACCATTACGCTCACAGTCGTCACTATAATATATGCTTACAGCCGGAAACTATAGGTTTGGTGTAAACGCGGCCTTATTATTAAAAAAATAATTAGAAAAAGGTTCAGTACATTTGTTAATCATTGTTTTATGAGATTAGGACAGATTCGCATTGATAAGCAATCATAAATGGGGTTTGGAACATTAAACCATTTATCGAGGACAGTTCGATGGGTCATCTAGTACGTGACTGAACTTCCGATAACTGTCAAGACAAGACAAGTTAACTACGAATTGTGCAGAGAATTAAATAAAGGAAAAACTAGTGTATTGTGTTTCTTACTAGAAGCTGACCCGACAGACGTTCAATTTTCAATAATTCATACAACATTCTCATTGAAAATACACCAACTTTCCCGGAAACTTTTTAATTATTTTTTTCCGTACGGATCTGATTTGGACTATTAAGAACATTTTAAAACAATAAATAGCCAAATCCGTCTAGCCGTTCTCATGGCGCATTTATATTATAAAAATTAAGAAATATAAAATAATTTATTTTACAGATCATAAAATCCAATCATTTAGATTTAGAAGAAGACTTAGAATATCTACTTAGATATAAATTTCTATTGCTGCTGTAGCAACAAATAATGAAAAGTTAGGAATTTGTTAGTATAGTATACATATACATCTTTAACACTAGTGTTAGTAGGTACATACATTTGGCAAATTTTGGTATTATATAGATATATAGAAGATATATTAATTAAGTGATATCCTACATACTAGAAACTAATTTCCATTAAAAAGTTAATGAAAAAAACATCGAAATCAATTAAACATTGTTACGCAAACCCAAGCCATAATAGTGATTTACTCTTTCAAACTATACCATGATGTATACCTGTTTTCGACCAAATACTTTCCTGAATCCGAGCATGCAAACTGACGTTCCAACTCAACATATATCTTCATTTTAACAAAGCATCAACTCACACGTTAGGTGAAGTTTTGAAATTGCGTTTTCAAATATCGAGTCTACGGATTACGGCGAGGCTTTTGTGAATCATACTAACTTTGTAGGTACATCAACTTGTATAATAGTGGCACATCACTAACCTTGTTATGTATGACGTCCGTTGTATACTCTGTATTATACAGTTGTCTAAGTTGGGCTTAGTGTAATAGGACTTATTATATGCAATGCGGCGTTTGAAGTGAGTTGTATAATAGTTTTATTGAGGTGTAAAAGTCAAATGAGTCGTAGCTATTGTCGTGGTTAATATCGCAGTAATAGATAAGATGTATGCTTGCAATGTTGAGCTTTCATAAAAGTCAAGTGTTTATGCACGTCTCAGTAGGTAACACGGTTATATCAAACCTATATCAAGCCATCACAAGAACATTTAATTCAGCGGTTATTGCAGCAGTAAGATTCACAGACAGCAACTACTCGTAAAGTCCCGTAGGCACAAAATTGTGCGGAAACCGACACATTTTTGTAAAAATAAAGGGAGGAATCTTTACAAAGCTTATAATACAACAAATTCTTCTGCATCAAGTCGCCTCCCGCTCCTATTAATTTTCGTTTTGCACAGTGCCACACAGAACACTGTGTCCCTCCGTAATCCTTAGATTATGCGGTCACGGACCGTACGGATGAGCCCCGTGGGTCGCGTCGCAATCAATAAGCCGGAGCTGATCCTCCGTCAGCTTGAGCCCAACTTAATGAAGTCCCCCCAGAAGTCAGTCAGGACTGTTACGTCAGCCTGCTTCCTCAACTTTCCATTACTCAAGTAAGCCTTATCGATCTCCGTAGTTTGTTGTGCCTTACATGTGAGCCTGTCAAACGATGTTTTATCTTATATTAGGGCCCGCTTTTACGAGCTTGTTGGGTAGCAGCCATGATTGGTAGTGTGACGTCACAAGATTCGCTTCTGTCTTTTTACATGCAAAACAGAAGATGGCTTATGACTAGTTTTTGTGCAGTCTCGCTAATGTTCCCGATCAATCAGACTCGGTAAACTCATCTGCACTATGAATATGTGATTAATATACTCCACCTCATTCGCTTTTTGCAAAACCTGCTGGTTTTTATAGTAATAATCTTCGACGTTGGCTATAAATTCTAGAATAGTCATTAAAAGTAATTGATTTTTTAACGCGTGAAACGTTATTCATATTAATGAAATACGCCGTAGACGGCGACTTTCTGAGAAGAACATTTAAATTAAATTCATTTAGTTATTTTCTTTTTTTACTTTTTCTGGAATCTAATTCGCTATTGTAATTTCTAGAAAGCTCAATTCATTTGATAGTTGAAGAGATGTTCCAGAAAGATATTTAGATCTGTAGGTATTATAGGAAAAACGTTTGAAAATATTAAATCAACAAATGTAAATGGCGCAACATTGTGGTCGCCGCAAACCTTTAAGAAGTTAATACACGAGAGAATTGAAAGTCGAGCAAACGCTGTATAGCTAACATTTAACAAGAAATGCACAACTTAGCAGTTGCAAATGCAATTTATCCGTATTTTGCGACGCTGCGAGTTCGTTTTGAGACCACAACAAACACATTTGGGCGATTCCGTTCGGTTGCAGAGGAGAGGCGATAAACTTTGTTGACAATGACTGATGCGGTGAGTGCCCGATCCGGACCTGGTCGGTACATCCGCGGCAAATGTGCAATTTTCGAACGTGCCACTGAAAAGGACGAAAGTTTCCCCTTTCTCAGTATTGTAACTCAATTTTGAGACAGTGACACAATGTTGCGCGCGACCCACTTTAACTTGGGACTTATTTTGATATGAGTTACAAACTCCGAAGATTCTTCATTGTGACGTTTTTCTAGTTTTTCGTCCCACATTGCTTTTTGGTTCAATACCTAGTAACTGTGTATACTAACCTTATTTGCGTCCATTTAATAAAGTGAAACAAAACTAATATTTAGTGTTTGTTTAGCAGAAATAGCGCATGTTTTACCTGAAACAATAAATATTTGACTAGTATAAACATTTTGAAACATATAAAGGTATAGACGCCAGCACATCAACCTACTCCAATCTGTCAAATTTTCCCAATCTACATTGAACCTTATTCTTTAGCGATAAAGTTGAAAATCTATTATATAAATTTGATAGATTGTAGTAACTTGATGTGCTGGCATCTGTACGTAGACATTTTATGAAAGCAATATTATAAAAAAAAAAAATTGTCTTTGCTTATATAATTTCAGTCTATTTTCCTTGCAATTGTATGTAGCTGTTCATTTATTGCAAAAACATCTTTTCAGCTATATAAATGTGTAGCCGAGCCGTTCAAGAGATAATCTCTAGTCTAGATAGCAACAAAATAATCCTTTCAGAATCGCATTACCCGCGGCTCATTCTAACCCAGTTGGTAAGTAGTTACAGCAACTCGCCACTCTTGACAACAGGAATCTTCAACTTAAATATAATGTGGGTAGTTTGTACATTAGGGTCGGCAGGCTCGTTACGTGGTTTCAACAAGTTACGACGGTAATCGTAAACATTTTGACAGCCCTGATGTTCAAAAAGTTGCGGAAGGGTGGACCTCTAATTGTAGGGGATGGGCCCCCGAAGACAGATAAGTTAATATTTCCGTATTATTTTAGAGAAGGTTTATTATAGTGAAGTTTTGGGATGTTAGAAGCTGTAATGGAATTGGAAATTGACAGAACCTTTCACAAACATTAGATACTCTTCTATTCGCGTTTGATAAAAAATAACAATGGGTTGCACTCCGGGAGTGCGGGCAGAAGTGAAAACTTGAACATTAACGTTATGCATTTTTGAATATTTTGGAATGGTTAGGGAATAATTTCGCACGAATTGCTTTATTTATCCGTATAAAAGTCCTATAATTTATGTGGTTAAATACAATATTCATGAGTAGTAGTAGTATATTTATGTATTTTCAAAATATAGTATAACAAAAATAAACAATTTATTTAAACACTAGTACCTATGTTTTGCTTTTTTTTACCCATCAATATGGGTAAAATTTCTTACCTCGCAATGTTTACGTAATGTCAAAGACTATTTATTTTGATATTTACTTTATCGGTTGCTAGGCAACGGATCTTACGGTCACGTCCTGATGCGAGTTAAAATTTTTAACCCATCCCAAAAAAGTGCACAACGCCGCTAAAGAATTTTTTACTTAAAAAAGTGTATTATCAACCAATCTGTGTGAGTGGAAGTGAATACAATTTGTAGACGTCGTCGGTTAACTCTACTATCTTAACCATGTTTGCTTTACTCTAGCAAACTTTACTGACGCTAGTAAATAGTAGTGCCAAGTAAACGGGCGCCATTCGTGCAATTGACAGTTTATTGATTCGTTTGCAACTGGCTACAAAAAGCTTAATAAGCTTTCTACCAAAATAACTTTTCTTGTTCAAGAATCACATCTAAGTTTTTCAATGTTTTTGTTCACAGTCTTACTTGATTTATGTTTATGGAAATTTAGTTCTTAATCTCTAAAAGAACATAAAACAAAACAAGGTAGGGTCTTCAAATCGTCAAAGTATAGGTTTTTAGGGTACGAAGGGTTATGTTATCACCGCATTGCATATATCTCTTCCTTGTCCCGAATAAAAAATACCCAAAAATACCCCTTCATAAAATGTCACAAGACCTAAAACAGTGTAATGTCAGGAAGAAAAACACTCAAACAAATAGGATTAGATGAACTAGAACCTCACTATATCCCTTTTTGCCTAATCCAATATTCGGTCGAAAAGGGAAGCAAGTAAAATATCGTAAAAATGTAGCTCAATATATCTTTTCTGGACAGGAAATCTCGGATCTTAACTGTGGAGCGGACAGAATTCCTTTTTGGCAAAGGGACTTAGGGGAATAAACTGGTCACCTGCTTCCTTTATGTTGATTTTTTCAGTAGACTGTAGAAAAAAAGCTTCCCAGTTATTTGAGAAAGTATAACAATTACATTTTTATAAATTTCTGAGGCTCAGAAGAATGATTGTCTGCTTTGAAATGTAGGTATTGGTGACGTTGCTGTAGATAATGGGACTTGCCAACTTTGTCTTTAATGGCAGATTAAAATTTTGGTATGAATTTGTTAAGTAGCTTTTGTGAAGTGTCACGAATAGTCGTCGAGGGACCGAACTCGCTACTACAAGTGTAAAAAAGTATGGTTTCTCACTAGACGCACCGCAGATGCGTTGCCATCCTCGAGAGAAAGTTGAATGTCTGATGTGTCTGTAATTACTCCCTCATCCATACCCCTTCAAATGGAACACAAGGTTCATCCATATGCAAAAGTACGAAGGTATTGGCACTAACTTCATTGATAGACCACCTACATCTATATCTATCTATATCTATATCTATCTATATCTATATCTATACTTATAATAAAACAGTAGAATCCGGTGTCTGTCTGTTTGTTCGCGCACATCTCCGGAACTACCGAACGGATTTTCATGTAGTTTTCACAAGTAGACAGAGATTAATTTGGAAGAGAATATAGGCTTTGTGTTATTAAAATCGAAAGTTGCAAAAAAAGTTATCGTCATACAAGACGGTATTCTGTTCTCGACACGTTGTGCACAATTTCTGAGAGTAACCTAAAAAAGTATTAGGCTTGCATGAATTCACGTTTAATTTATTTCATAAGGAACATTCTTGGATATGTGAACGAGCCATACTCACTGCAATAATAAATGACCTAGCCGCTGCAATCAATAAAAAAATTACGCGGACGAAGTCACGGGCAACAGAGAGTGTACTAATAAAATACAAAAATATAAACTGAAAAGAACATAAAAACCGATCTTTCGTCGTTTACAAAGCGTTGCAGGCTTCAGCAAGTTTCGCGACAATAACAAGAAACGATAAATAGCAAGATAGTGTTTCACAGCGAAGTTTAGAACCCCTTTCCTCGTACGTGTGTATGATAAAGTTATGAATGGTACTTGCAGAGCGATAAAAACATGAATGATGCATAAACCTTGACCCTGAGGATAGTATATTGTTGTGTATCAGAGTAGCAGGATCGAAATAAATACTGTTTTGGTTCGTAGGATGGAATCGATAACTTTAGAAATTACTAACTTAATACTAACAAACTATTTAAATGGGTGAAAACTGGATAATGAATTGCTGGTGATCAATGCTCGTGCCTTCTCTGTATGAGAAGAGGCTTTTGCTCTGACGTGAGACAGTAATAGGTTGGTATAAATAAAACTGGATAATTAATTAATCGTTTTGATGAGAAGCCTTTGCCCAGCTGTGGGGCAGGATAAATATAACATGTTTTGTTTCATAGATAGTTTAAGTAACTTGGTCATTACTTAAAGTAAGGTGAAGTCCCCAAACAAATGCCTAAACAACGTCGTTATTTAGATGTTGGAATGGCAGCCGACCAACTCTTACATTTCCTGAACTAGGATATGCTAAACATCTTTTCTAGCTCCTAATTCTAACTCGTTACGAATACTAACTATGAGGAACTCTGTAATCCTTGTTTTGGCGCACAAGTCACCTAAAAGACCCATGTAATGACGTTCGCGCATACGATGTCTAGAGGGAGGGAGCCCCGCTAAACTTGCTTGGCAGTGCGCCTTGGCACAGCTGCCTGTTTTATTGTGACTCGGCGCCAACAACCGGGAGATTTACCCCATCTGTAATAGCTTGCCTCGTTTATTAATAGCTACCAATGTTGTGGTCGTATAATGTTTCTGGTGCTTAATGGGCGAATCATGATTTTGATAAATCTGGAATCATTTTGGCTGAACCCGGGTTAGAGTAATGGTTGCTGCGAATGTAAGCTATTATTTCAATGCTTGTGGAGTGAAATGATGCATTTCTGTATATATGCTTGTTGTTTATTATTCTTTACAAAACGGCTGCTAAACGACTATATTGCACAGAATTGTTTTTAGAAGCTGTAATAATTCTTTCACTCTTTTTGCTTTGTTTTTTTACTACGTTGCGTAAAGCTGATAATCGTTCAGGGCCTCCATGGCCTGTTTATGTTTCTATTTGGTTATTTTCTGTGGGAGCTACTCACAGCTGCAATCATAGCATCCTTTATTTTTCTAAGGGATTTTGTACAAATTTTGTAGTGGTAGGACTAAGTCTCTCACTGTTTTGTCAGTGTAGAATCGTGTTGATTCAGTAATTAAGTTGAATACATCACAATACTGGCTCATCACCATACCAAGCATAATGTGCAGGCACGCTCCACTTTCAACTGTTTCCCGCCATTCGTGGTGAACTGACAGTTGACATTAGTGACAGCGACCTCACTGTTGACGTAATATGAGATAGTGTTTACATATCTATTAATGGCCGAACCCAATGAAATATCTTTCACCAGTTTTGGCATACTGCAAATAGAAAAACCTAACTATCTATGGTTTTAACGTCCCAGTAATCTGTCAGAGAATAAGGAATCTTACGGAATGACATGCAATGACAGATATAATTATACTGTCTATCATCAATAGCGATCTGTCTTTTACTGAAAATTGGTTATTGGGTTCAGCCTAAATAGATACCCTACAGTCAGTATGACATCTGTGCGTGTATGTACTTTGTGCACGTCTAGATCTATGAAACCCTACATGGTTTGAGAATCGTATACATATCAGATCTCCCTATGTTGTTACAAGGTAGCGCTCAATAAGTACTTAGCGCAGGGCTTCTTAGCCATAATAAACTGTATATTCATGTGAATAGGACATCTGTTTATACCAGCGATAGAAACGTTAATAATCGAAGTTGCAGAAATATGATCATGCAGCAATGGTAAGAGCCACTTTTTGCAACCATAACTAGTTTAGCTCCAGCCATCCGTGTACCAATGACGTCATGAAACCATGCACCCGTGCAAAGCGTTCCATTGACCGTGTATGGTCCCCCCTATTTTATAATAGGGTCCAGGCAGTACGGGCACATAGCAAGTAATAGATAGATATAAGAAGGTCGGCTCTATCTATACTAATAATAAAGCTGAATAGTTTGTTTTTTTGTTTGTTTGTTTGAACGCGCCAATCTCTAGAAATACCAGTCGAAAAAGAAGACTTTTGCATTTGATAACCCAATTCTTGAGGCAGGCTATAGGCTAAT
Source organism: Conistra vaccinii (assembly GCA_948150665.1). Classification (NCBI taxonomy): domain Eukaryota; kingdom Metazoa; phylum Arthropoda; class Insecta; order Lepidoptera; family Noctuidae; genus Conistra; species Conistra vaccinii. Next base: position 7,135,610 of record OX411324.1, read on the forward strand.
AACATCACGATAAGACCCTTAGGAGCAAAAAAAAAAGAAGTCTGTAAGAACGCTAAGCGAAAACAAAGTAGGCAGGCGATGCGATGCGATGGGGTGGGTAGGGGGAACAATAAATTTTATGCGGACGAACTCGCGGGCAGAAGCTAGTATATTATAATGAGGGAAAACGCATGCACAGCCGCGGCTCACGTACAGCGAGTGCAAGTTGCAATCGCAACCGGCATTTGTTTAAAGGTGGGTATTCACCGAACAAACACCGGGTAAGAACCAGAACAATAATTCGAGCATTTTTTTCTTGAAGTTTTAGAATGGATAGTTCAACCAAAGAACGCTCTGTCTCTGTTTACAAAATAAAAACTCCTATTTGGTAAAGTGAGGATATAATTTTCCACCCCAAAAACGGTCTAAATAGGGCCTTTAGATTGTTGTGGTGTTCTTATGCGTATTCAGGTAGTAGACTGAGACTCTTGTTGCCCCTGACAAAAAAATGTTGCGCAATTTGTTCGCGGTGTCTGCTCTAGTTAACATTGAACCTCAATGGCTCTGAGACTAATAAAAGTTTGGAAATTCCAAAAAAACACACATTCGTACACGAAAAAGAAATTCAAAACATAGTTTCTAACAAAAATTAACAATTTATCACTTTTCATGTAGTATGTTTTGACTGATGTTTTACCCATCAATATGGGTAAATTTCTAACCTGGCAATCCTTACGTAATGTCAAAGACTATTTATTTAGATATTTACGTTGTGAATTGTTGCTAGGCAACACGTTAAGTCAAGGTTGGAAATATTTAGATAAAGATATTATATTTTAGTTAGTATTTTATTAATTATAATTAAACTACTTTGAATAAAAGAGCCATTTTCAGTAGGGTTCCTTCTATAGCCAAAACGAATGTATTAAAAAAAAATTTACTCTATTGATTTTATCGCAAGCTACAATGTTTTCAAGTGTCATAAATTGACGGACAGGAATTTTTTTTCAACTATTTTGATGTTTTTTTCATTCCTGCTGCATTAAATCAATTTGTAAAAAGTACAGTATTAATATCCATTTAATCATCTATACAATGGTATATAAATTAAGTAGGTTCTGTGTACTAGCAGGAGTGTAACAATAAAAACAGTTGCAGAAATGGGGCAAAAAATATGATCGTAGAGCACACTCTAATGCTTCGCATTATGAGTCGTGCATAATCCATCCTCATCTCATAAAATGTTCTTCTTTTCTTACCAAAAACCCATCATAGATAGTTTGAAATCTCCGCACGATAAGCGCCTATTTTCGTTCGTTCTATGAAGCCAACATTCAGTCTGTACCTATGTATTTTGTAAACCATGTTCTAGTGTGATAGTGCAGTGCAGTATGTGGCTTTATTGACGCTAAAGTAGGTCATATCGATGTCTCGTGCACTTCTGTTCGCCAAGCTGAAGATCGTGATGACACGTTCCATATTTATGGTGGAGGCGATGCGATGCTTGTAACATGGTTTTGTACTGAGCGTCAATATTTTGTCATTATTGTGTGGTGTGATTCATTACATAGATGGGAAAGTATTGCAGTTTACAGTTACTTATTGCTTAGTGGTTTTTATTTATAGTTCTCATTATATTATTACTATAAACCAATACCTAAGCTTCTTTATTTAATTTATTTTCAAGTTAAATTAATGTATTTTCATTTAGACGAGAATTATGTTTCAGATGCAATACCATTAATTTCCATTCTCATTCTACTAAAGCCATCCACGATAAGCTTAGTTCAGGAATTAACAGCAATCAATAATCAATAAGCTGAGACGATTGGCACGCTACTAGTCATCGTTTATGCACAAATGCCATCTTTAATCCCTTGATTACCGACGAATTAACGCAATAAGCCCCCAGTATCACCACTTTGATCGATGCTCACGTATTTGAGAACACAACTTTGAGCCCCCCAGGGAAAAGAGAATGTACGTAAGACATACAGTTCGTACTAACTTAGTAATTACGTACTACGGTGTAGTTTCGTATTAAATTTACGTTAACTACTGTGAATTATGAACTTGTGGGAGTAGAGGCCTGAATTGTAGGATTTGTACGTCTTTAGAAATGGTCTACCTCTGTCCTGGGAAGGTTATGTGAATTTTAATTTATATGCCTGATTTACATGGTTATAAAATTAATTAAGTAGCTTATGAGCGAAGGTATACTTAATATGTGGTGTGGTCGTGTGACGTCTGTGTGAGCATACGTCGCACTAAAATACAAGACGATGTGCCTACCTCTTATTATAATAAAACTGTGTGTTTCTCTTACCTCTCTAATAATGTATCCAAGAGAACACTGCCGATAAACTGTCCTGCAGTTTAGCAGAAGATTTGTGAAATCCACTAGTATGTTTTTTTTTGTAAATAAATAATTGTATTTTTTTTTTCTTTAATAGTTACAAACAAGTTACTTGACCAATGAATAAGGACACAAGTCGAGCAATAACGCATAGGTATTTAATACAAAATCCTACACAAGATTTCAAAATAAGAGTTCCACTAACTTGGCAATTATATCAGTAAAATTAATCGTAAAATTCAAACGAATACAAAAAACAAAACGGTAAAGCAACAATAAGAATGAAAAACACAAATCGATAAATGTTTATACCTATTTGGTTCGTAGCGTTTTATTTAGATTATGCAAACAGAAAAAAATGGGAAATGGTGTGTCAAAAATAGAAAAGGCAAACAATATCAGCGGATTTAAACAACAGGTATGGACACTAGAAATGCTAACATTGTCGCTTGAAATTGTGAATAATGGTCAAACACACGAAATTACTGTTCGACCGAGTTCCAACTAATGGCTGGTAGTGCTAGCGTTCCGTTGAAATAGTGCAGATAACGAGCTAAAAGTTCAGGATACTCGACTCGCAAATAAATAAGGAGATCTATTTCTTCCTCGGGTTGGACCGCGCTAGACTTGGAGCAGTTAAGCCACATAATGGTCCCGGTTTGGTTTTGCTTCCATATTTAGCATCTTATCCTCCTTCGCTTTTGGGAAAGGACTTTTTAAATGCACCCCTCGTTATTTTTGAGAGGGAGTAATTATTTATAGCTTTTCGTGAAAAATATCAAGAAGTAAGATAAACGAAATAAACTCCAGAAGCAGGGATAGATGTATCCGTACCTACAGCTGAAATGTTGTCATTCTCCCTTCCTGATCCGCTTATGACAAATGACGGTATTATTTGACTTATCTCAGTAGCAGGTACAGATTATTTGTAAACATCAACTACTGTTTGTCAGTAACTCTTGGGAGTAGTAGTGTAATTAACAATACAAACAATATGCATATCAACAGATGTATGCAAACTGCCAATACTTTCTACTGGGTCTATAGCCACATTTATAATTTGATTGCTTCAAGTTCCAGCAGTAATAATATCAGAAAGAAAATTTGTGTTATATTTAGCAGTAGGCGAAGTTTCGCTTCTAGAATTAAATAATTTCACTTTGATTTAAGTGGCTACTTTTAATTTAATTTTACTCCCAAGAAACGGAATTAGTTATTACTAATTTAATGGTTCTACGCAATATTCCGTCGCTTTTCCCGAATATTTAGAGAAATATTGAAAATTAAGAGTTTAATATTTCCTCAGCTTTTGCCGAGTGGTAACATAGATTAGGTACCTATTATACATACATTATTATCTTTATAATTATCGTCATCCAGCTTTCAAAACGAATTTCTTTCATCTTCTCGTATTGTAATCTATTATATACATAGTTCATTGTTTTCGAGTTTTCAAGTTCCACAGACTATTCCATTTTAATACGTTAATCTTTGTCTATTTTATTCTTTCCTTATTTTGTTTCTCTTGCTCTTGCATCACGTGTATCTTTATCGTCATCCTTTTCTCCATATTCCTGTTTATGTCAATGTTTAAATGAGAACAAACGTCGTTTTTTCCCGCAACACAACTGCGCCCCTGCATAATTATTTAGCCAATGACACATCTGGGATTACTGTGTCTCGTTTCATCGTTCCATGTATCATTTGTCAGAATGTTGTCGTTTGACAGGATTTCTAATGTCATTTTTCCGCCGGCGTTTTCTATTTGTTCAGAACGTGAATTTATGGCATTTGGAAATAGCGATGTTAGTTCAGAATTTCGTACCAAATTGGAATTCAGAAGGAATATTTCTGATTTAGAATGATTGAATGATGAACGACGATGAAAGGGGATTGTGGTTCTCCTGCAACATACTTTAAATGGTTTGCAACCTCAATTTAAAATATTTTTGATATGTAACATCTTTCCTTTCGCTTTTCTGCAATCTGTGGGAGTGATTTCGTGAAAAGGGACGGAAGTGTGTAACAGGAAGCCCAAGCGTGCGCTATTTGATTTGACCAATGAGCGCGCGCGGTGTTTGAATTGGCCGTCAGATGGTACTAACCCATTTTCCGAGAGGTTGGTTCTGGCAGTCAACATGTCAGAATTGTCAGTTGTTACACATCATATCACTGTGGCTCGCTCGTTTTTTATTTTATTTTTGTTGGTATTTTTCAATCCGCTTCTCAATCCTTTAGCGATGCGAGGATCGACCTTTTTCTTGTTGCCTGACAAGATCAAGCTATGTTCCATAAGTGCTGTCTTTTCAGTCGACGCCGACGGTGTTCCAATAGGTTGGTCAATATATAGAAGCCAGGCTGTTGACGTGCTTTTCAATACGCAATTTAAAGTCAATGAAAATGATTTAGGTGTTATTACAAAACAAAAAGAGCAATATATTAGAGACCTTCAAACTTATAAGTGAAAAGAAAGATGTTACGAACAACACCATAAAGTAGCTACATGGGATAGTGAATTAACTTTCAAGTTACTTGCCGGATAAAAATGTTTCGAGCCGAGCAGGAAAACTTCCGAAGTTCTGTGTATGGCAAAGTATCTCAGTAGGTTCTTCGTTCACAATGCTCGCTTCACCAACCTTGTCTTACGTAAAGTTAGCAATTGAATATATTTTGTTCAAGTCGCCACTATTGTGTTCAAACACAAAAGGAACTACGATTTCAAGTATTGATAAAGTCGATGAAAGATTTCTTTGTGTTTACACCATAAATGATTTAATAGTTAGATTTAATAATGGTTTGCGAATTATTCAAGTATAATTTGTTATTTTTATAGCTACAAAGTAACGATGGAAACATTTTCATAAATTGTAGGTATTTACTTTCTTTGTGTAATTAGTCGTTCATTTTCATAACTTGGGTACTTTATATAATTTTAAGAAGAGAAGTCTAGTCTAGTCGTAGCAATGCTTGTGATATTTTTATTTTATTTTATTTCGGGATAAAAAACAGGAGTACAATGAAATGTTCTACATAATATCTTACTAATAAAACAAATACTTATTATACTACTAGCAACATTATCCACTTATTACTAATTTGTTGATTGTTAATGCTACGTAAGAATACAAACAGATTACATGAGTGAACGGAGTGAAAGATTACAGAATTGGTTGAATTAATGAATTCTTACTAGTAACGAAATTTACGGGATAGAAAAAGAAAAGGAAAAAAAACAAAAAAAAATTAAATTAAATACACCACTTAATAATTTATAGAGCTAAGATAGAATCGACTACAGATTTCCTGAATTTATGTGCTGTTAGATTAAAAATATCAGTGCTTTCAAATCTAGTATTGTAGGAATCCACAAGCTGGCGCAGAGGAGCACGAAAGCCAGCATTAGACTTGCAGACGTGCCTGGTATTAATAGATAGTAAGCGGTAAGGACGCGTTTGTCTACGCACTACTGTCCTCGGAACAATGTAACAAAGTGTATTTATTAGGTCTGAACAATCATACTTGTTATGCACAATACCATGTAGAAACATTGCTCCGAGAAGCAGTCTTCTGGATTCCAGGGTTAACAGTTTGTAGTTCTTAAGCAACATGTCATGCGAACCGTGGCTGTGATAGCATCTGTAATGCAGAGCTCTTAGGAATTTACGTTGAACAATCTCAATCGAGTCATTAAACAAATATAAAATAATGTTTTTGGGTTTAAATTAGGCCCTTTAAACATTACCTTTTTTCAATCTACTTTTATTACGGGATCTTACATTTTTATGTTTTCAATCAGGGCTCATCCATTTTAACATAATTTTTAGGGTTCCGTAGTCAACAAGGAAGCCTTATAGTTTCACCATGTTCGTCTGTCTGTCTGTCCGCGGCTTAGCTCCGAGACTAGTATTAGAAAGCTGCAATTTGGCATGGGTGTTATTAATCACGCCGAAAAAGTGGTAAACTACCATGAACAATTATTATTTTTAGGGTACCTACCCTACACGTTAAGTGGAAATGTCTATTTTTTCTCGTTTATCCCATGTTGTAGGATGTCGTTGGAAAGGTAGTTCAAAAATATTGTGAGTGTGTGAAAACCATGTTTGGAGTCAAGAATCTGTTTGTAAAATATTAAGTTTTAAAGTGCTAATTTTTTTTTAAGTCAAGTGTCTCCGTCGTCCCTCCCCACGAGATAAATGGTTAGTTCTGGATATGCGAAAAAAATCAGGCAGTAAAAGGAAAACTATCACAGCTAAGTAGGCTCTACAACTTCTACAAGTTAACGAGTAATAATCGACCAACTTACATTTGTAGTTGCAAAACATGTTCTCCCATTCATCCCATTTCATATATTCCTGGGAAAACATGTTTTGTAATTACAATGATAATTTTTTTCTTGGGAGATATTCATCCTAACTAATTTATTCGTTTTATAGAAGACTCTGACTATACGAGAAAAAAAAAAGCTTTCTACAACCCTTTTGCGATTTAAAGTTTTGGTAGGTATAGAAATGAATACGGTTGTTACAGACAGATTCTAATTAGGCCTTGTTAATTAACAATCTTAATGTGTTTACTCCCGCCGTTTCTAAGAAAATTTTATTATGTTTTACATTAAATTTTACACAAATCCACTTACTTTGAGCTGGTTCCCTTAGACATTTCTATTCCTAACGTTTAATATTTGCTAATGTACCTAATTTAATTTAATACTCCAAACCCTTTTCGTCGGTCTTCATTTACTTATAGGTATTTATAAAAATAAAACCCCTTTTTTGCATACATTAAGTAATTTGCGAACCCTTTTTTTTATGTACACCGGGGTTTATTGGCAGTTGTTGAATTTTAGGTCCTTAGGTTCAATATGGACAGTGTAGTCTCAGATTATGTAGTCTGTTCTGTCATTGCGTTATGTCTGGATCCAAGTACCCTCACTTGTATAGAATTAGTGTCGATATCGTCTTAGAATTTTGTTCGTCTCCTTAGGGACGAAGTCAACACATGAAAATAACTAAAATTGGTATGTTAAGAATGTCTGAGCACGTAGGAACGTCTACCTAGAACGTTGATAATTCCCAGACAGGCACGTACCATTCGTTCTGGTCTTAAAATAGGTTACTTCCAGCATGAGAACAAAGCCATTCCTTCAATATCAAATTATAAAATGGGGAAGAGATCCGGATGAGCAAATTCAATAATACTTTTAGATGATTGGATTTGCTCCAAATAATCTAGTTTAGTATGAGGTAGTATACATTTTGCTCATTAGATGCCTTCGTGTTTCAGTTCACATTTCTCATGAATATGGAATCTAGTCAGAGTATTCACTTAGGGAAGAACCAGGGTAACCGACATAGCCCGAAGAATTGCCAAATTTAAGTAGCAATGGGCACATTACTCGCAGAACAGAGCCGGCAGGTGGGGCCGAAAGTTTCTGGAGTGGCAACCGCGTACTGGAAGACGTAGCGTTGGAAGGCCTCCCACAAGATGGACCGATGATCTTGTGAAGGCTGCAGGAATCCGCTGGATGCGGGAAGCACAGAACCGGTCAAAGTGGCGGTGCTTGGGCGATTGTTATTTCCAGCAGTGGACGTCTTTCAGCTGAAATGACGATTCACTTAGGAACGGCATGTGAAGTATTATTATTCTGTCGTGTAATAATACTGACCGTCTCATACTCATAGGAGAGTTTCTTAGTGAGTTAAACAGCGACGTTGTATGTATGGTATATCCTTATGTATGGTTTAAACTTGTTGATGTGTTCTCTCCCTGTTTATGTCACCCTCTCACTAATAGGGAGTAAGCAAATTGTTTGGGCAGGAGCGCCTTGCCGTCTACATACTGTAATGTCTTCTTAGACTAGGAACTTTATAAATAAGAAGAGGTATTATGGAAAAGCTGTTTGTGAAAGATAACTCTAATTAATTTTAAAGACACGACGTGAATCGGTTCGCCACTGATCACCAACTGTTCAAGTAATAACGTTATTACACGCCCCACTAGAGCCAGTCACAGCAAACTTTATTAGCTTTTAAATAACGAACTTGTGCTGTTATCTGCATAGAAGTTGGAAGGGGAACTTTTTCCACAGAACAAACACATTTAAAGGATCGCGCGTCCACGTCCTGGGGCGAGGCTCGAAGGCGCGATAAACTTGCTGCGTTGACGTTGATTTATGTCTCCGTTTGTTTGTCCCGGAGACAGCCGGCTCCCAAGTCCCGGTTCATCCCGGAATACCGGTTAAGATAAGACGCCTCTAATGCATACTACAAATTACTGGACGAAATTGCTGTTTACGCATATACGGGGGACGGGGGCGTTTGCTAATTCGTCTGGGGGACTATCTTACCTTATATGCGGAGTTGATTATCCCATCTCGCTGCGATGCGATAATAATCCCTAACTGGAAGTGATAAAGTTTTAATTTCTGTGCATGAGTCTAATGGAAACGAGGAAGCAAAATTCGCCGGCGAGAGATGACTTGAAGTTTCCAAGTACAATGAAATACATTTTGGGGGGAACACCATATATTTATATTAAGGCTGTTTATAATATTGGTATTGTGACAAATTGGTCCCTAAAGCGGAAAAGTGTGCGGAAAACAGAGAAAATTTTTGAACACGAAGGGGCGTTTTGTGCCTAAAGGAACATATTTTTTTAAAATAAATATTGTTAAGTAGAAACATAAAAATAAGAGATAAAAAGAGATAAAGAATCACTAACTCATTCTTCAGTAAAACGCCTCCTACACGGTCGCCAACCGCGTCCCGACAGAGGTGACCTTGGTGGTTTACAATCGTGTAGACGAAGGTTTACGACCAAACGTTGAAACAACTTTACCGGTCGCCAACCAAGGTCACCTTTTTCGGGGACGGGGTTGGCAACCGTATAGCAGGCGTTTCAGATTGGAAACTGTTCCCAACAAACTTGGAAAAAATTAGGATTTCGCATTATGTCCAATATAACCACAACTGCAAAGTCACTCTTTGGGCGTTTGCGAACTTACCCGTATCCTTATATTATGTATATGTTTGGCCATCCTAGTAATTGTATAGACGTTTGTGCACTGATGCGTATATGGTTCGTATTGGGTTCGTGTTCGATTCGTAAATTCTCACTTCGAGTCGTTTTTTGACGGATCAAAACCGAGTATATCAAACAAAACGAATCAAATAAGGATAAGTGGGCAGACGCTAGAACGTGAATTTCCCGTCCATCTTTTTCACGTATCGAATACGAATCCAATACGAACCGGATACGGATAAGTGGGCAAACGCCCTTACACATTCGATGTCAAAAATAACCGCTATGCAAATGGTACATGAGTTAATGAAACATAAAAAGTTGTCATCGGCGCTGACAGGGCAGTGCATGTCGGGTCACGCGTGTCCACAGTTCACTAACCACTCCAAGCGAGATCTGTGCGCCATGTTTTTACTGTTCGGGACATTTTCTGGTTATTGTGTTACCGCTGACAACTAAGGGCGAATTTGTCCAATGAAACTGAACGCATTCAGCACAAACAAATCGCGTTCAAGACCTGTAAGCGTCAATATTTAACAACAATTTTGACACTGTCAGCTCTAGAATACGGTTTACATTTGCGGATTGCGTTCAGTTTCCTTGAAAACTTTATCCTTAATAAATATATTTATGGAATTGTACTTCTCAACAATCATCATTCAATGTTAGTTCGAAATCGACTGCTGAGCGTGGAGTTCCAAGTTCAATCCCCAAGTGGGACAGTATTATTGAGGTTTCCAATTTAAGAATTTCCCAGTCTTAACCTGGGGTGTGGGATTTGTGCCAAGTTAACCGCTATAAAATTATCAGCCATCCAAAAGGGGTCGTCCGTTAATCACGATGTGTTTTAGCAACTTTTTAACCCCCCCACCCCTGGTGATACGTGGGGAGGATTTACACTAACCCCTCTCCCCTACCCAAAGTCACGTGTATATTTTGGGTATCTTAAATAATTACAGAAAGATTAACAATGATTAAGAAGATTATCTTTAAACAGAAAGAAAGAAATAGAAACACTTTATTTTGGGGGCCGCTTTTCAGTTTAGAAATAATAATAATAAAAAATAAAAAAAAACAGAAAAAATACATCTGATCTATGGTTCACAAAATCCCATTTTCAAGTAAAAAATAATAATAATACAGAAAAATGTGTATCGTTGGTTCCTGTACTAATGAAAAATCATTGTATCACAGACTCCAGGCAGAAATGCGCGTTAAACGAAAAAATTTATACACGTGGTATCTCACGACATCCCCTCAACCAGACAGACAGAATATTCTTTATTATGTACATCATAAAAACTACAGATATAAATGTAGAAATTTTACATAGGGTGACACAATGGGCGGTCTCACAATGGTGCTCCACCTTGTGGTATTTCGTGATTTTTCCCCCCTTTCGATGCTCACGTGATTTATGGACGGCCCCATACATTTACGTCGAGTAGGTATTGAAGCTTTGTACGGGACAGGTGATAATTTTTTCTCGATTACGATGTTGGTCCCATAGAGAAAGTTATTCAGTTTGATGGTCCGTACCACACCCTTAAAGGAGAATGGGCATATTATGGGTTTCTACCTTGAAGCCCAATAAAAAAAAACAACGGGTTGCACTCTGGGAGTGCCGGCAGAAGTGAAAACTTGCACATTAAAGTTGTGCATTTTTGAATAAACACTTTTCATGAAGTTTGTTTTGATTGCTTTTTTTTACCCATCAATATGGGTAAAATTCTTAGCTCGCAATCTTTACGTAATGCCAAAGACTATTTATTTTGATATTTACTTTGTTGTTGTAAATATCAAAATGGTTGCTAGGCAACGGATCTTACGGTCACGTACTGACGTGAGTTTAACATTTTTACCCATCCCAAAAAAGTGCACAACGCCGAAAAAGTAAAGAAGTTTTCACTTATATAAGGTATACACCAATGAAAAGAGCTTTTCGAGGAGAACCTTTGCTACTAACATGACTGTTGCCAATTGTTAGTCATTTCGGAGTTAATGACCGAAATAGAAAACAACTTAGACACCGAAGTTATGGAATTCTTGGCGTCCAATAGCCATAAGATATACACCAATGGAAAGAGGTCACTTTTTAAGGAGAACATTTGCTACTAACACGACTTTTGCCATATCTTAACGCTATTAGGGGATGCGGCTGGCTTAACGTTTTGTCCGACCAAACGAGTCATAAAAACATTGTTCTTAAAACGGCATCTAGGAGATAAATGTTCTAATATGTTCGTTTATAGGCTTGTTAGGTGATTTTTGTAAGGCACTGAATTATTATTATTATAGCTTTATTTTTCCACTTAACAATACAGATATAAATATCAGATTATAAACTATGTGTTTCTTCTTTTTCTTTGTTATGTGGCCCCTTCTTGGGTAAAAGCCTCCTCCATCCTTTTCCACCTTTCCCTGTCCTTGGCCAAATGCATCCAACTTGTTCCAGCAACTTGTTATATCATCGACCCATCTTTTCTTCTGTCTCCCCACACTTCGTTGGCCTTTTGGGTCCAGCCATTTAGTGGTTCGATAAGTCCATCTCTCATCCTTATATCTGGACAAGTGTCCTGCCCAGTTCCACTTTTGTTTCAAACTATAATGAAGTGCATCAGTTAATTTTGTTTTCATGCGGATGACTGTGTTTCTCGTTTTGTGTATTTTCCGTAGTTTAAGTATACTTCGTTCCATTGCATGTTGACATGATGCACTTTTGTTCTTACTTTATCAGTGAAGACCCAAGTCTGGCCAGCGTAGGTTAGGCTCGGGAGAATACAAGAATCTATTATAGTCTTTTTTATATTTGGGCTTAAATTCCCTTTTAGGATTTATTTTTGGGCCCAGTATTTCTTCCAAGCTGTGCTTATTCGCCTTTCAATTTCGTTTTCGCTGCTGTTTGCATCAAAGGACAACAATTTACCTAGGTATATTACTGTATAGTCTATCGGGTTTTCATCCACTTTGATTGTTTTCTTTACACTGTTAATATTTTTGTTTTGTTTTGGATGCGTTCATGTGCAAGCTGACTTTTTTGCTTTCAGAGTTCAGTCTTCGTAGCATTGATTCTAAACCTGTCGCGGATTCACTAAATAGAACGATGTCATCTGCAAACCTTAGGTGTGTTAATTAGTTGTTTAGAATCCATATGCCTTCATTTTTCCAATTAATATTTTTGAAAATGTCCTCAAGCACAGCTATGAATAACTTTGGAGACAACGGGTCTCCCTGCCGCACCCCTCTTCCAATTGTGAATTTCTCCCCTTGTTTTTCCAGTTTTACTCTACTTGTACTTTTTGAATATATATTTTTTATGACATTTACATATGTTTTATTCACGTTGTTATTTCTTACAGCAGTCCATATCGATGGGTGTATTATGCTGTCGAACGCTTTGGAGTAGTCCACAAAGGCTATGTAGAGTGGTTTATTGAATTCTTTGAATTTCTCTATTATTTGTTCTACAGTGTGAATATGGTCTGTCGTTGAGTAGTGGGCTCGAAAACCTGCTTGTTCTATTGGATGGTTCCTGTCAATATTAGGTGCTATTCTTCTTAAGATGTTTGATGAAAAGAGTTTATATATTGTCGATAGCAAGCTTATAGGCCGGTAGTTGCTGATGTCGAGCGGGTTTCCCTTTTTGTATAATAATATTATTGAAAAATAGGCACTGAATTAATAAAAGTTAATTAATTGATGAAATAAGCACTTACCAGAATTCAATAATATTTTATTTCTCACGTTTAGAGCTCCATAAGTACAAATAATCAAGAGAACTCTTCATAGTAAGAAATATTCTCCTTGATGAGATCTTTCAATTTGTATATAGAGTGACTGGTAATTAGTAACCTATACTTAAACACGTTACTTTTACTATGGGACCAAACCCAAAAGTGCGAAAAAAAATATCTGCTGTTCCACACATGTACGTTCGCATTACTCGTCGAAATGTAGGGAACAGTTGTTTTTTTTTCGAGTTTTCAGGTTTTGTGCCATAGTCAAAGTTGTTCATAATGATGAGTAAAGTCACGTGTTTAAGTATCGGTCACAAATTACCAGTTACCCTATATAATATCTTAACGCTATTGGGCTTCAGGGTAGAAACGCCCATTTTCCTTTGGACCTTTCTGATACACCCTGTATGTTCGCTCCCGATTCAGTGAAATGTGGGAGTACTATTACATTTCTGGCTATCCTTTCGGGGAATACAGGTTATTATATAAGTATTGAACACGTGGGACTTCACAAGCACGCGCGCGTGGGCTTTCTTCATTCACGTGGGTTTCTTTGCGTTCGGCGCTTGTCGTGGCAACACCTCGTGTCCGGGTTCACAAAAAGTCAGTCGTCATCCTGAGGGTGCCTCGTTGAGAGGTGAAACACGTGTCGATTTCTTACAGGGTTCTATAGGACTCTTTAAGAACAGTAAAGGGGATTAGGTTAGTAAATATACGTCTTCTATTGTATTTTTTTCAATTTCAAAACAACGATCAGTTTTGTTCTGTACTGAATAGACCGCCCTTGATCTTCACCTGGGTATTGGAGGAGGCCAGACTTCGAGTAGTTCATACTAGTTTCGTCTGTGTGTAATTTTAGCCTTCGAGCCCGCCCAAGCTATTACTTCGTTTTCGCTTAGCGATCCTTCGACTTTTTTCTTTTTGCTCGGTTCCTAAAGGTCTTAGCGTGATGTTACATAGCTTATAACCTTCCTTAACAATTGGGCTATCCAATGCAAAAATAATTTTTCAAATCCGACTGACAGTTTCGGAGATTATCCCATACAAACATATAAACAAACAAACAAATTTTACCTCATAAGAATAATAGTATAGATGAGGATACCTAAGCAGAATCGTCCGCATAAAAGGTAAAATAATAGGTTCTACGATCAAATTCTTATAAACTAAGCACGCACGTCATAGTTATGGGAATATACGTGTTATACTTTCATTAAACAGTAATGATGGGGTGTTAGCAAGAAATATTTGTAGCTTATACTTAGTACAAGGCCGATGACTTGTAAGGTTTCAGTCTTCTTTTTTTCGTGTGGTTAGTGAATAACCTGGTGTTAGAGTTTTTATGCCACACATGTCCCTCTGATTTGGCTTCAAATGCCTTCGAGAAATATCTCTCAGATAGCGAATTACGCAACACATTTTCGCAAACGATTCCGACTAATCTTTTTAATTTTGACAGTACAACAACATTCATTGCGTTATTTACGTTGTTGAGCAGTTTTTTTTTCTAACTTTTGAAGCAATGGAGTTCCTCGTTAGTCTAGTGGTCGCAAGCGCTATTGCTGAGCATGAGGTCCTGGGTCCGATTCCTGGGTCGAGCAAAGGGTTATTGGGTTTTTCTAGCTGGAATTTCTCACTAGCACCTCGGAGTCTGGATTTGTGCCCGGCAGATGACAATAGGCTCGCCCCTATTACATGGGACTTAAACATAACTGGCATTTGGGTGTACTATAGGTACACCTCTGCCTATCCCTTTGGAGAAACAAGGCGTCATGTTATGTTATGTGAAGCAATGGATTAGCAATCTGTTTCAAAACGATGCAGATTCTGGTTGATCGTGTATTACGTTATTAGGGTACTGGCAACACAGGCTCTCTCTGTTTTCAGTATAGGTAGATACAAAATGATATAAAAAGGTTATGTAGTTTGCTACATAACCTTTTACCTCTTTTTTAATGTAATCTAGCAAAACCTTAAAAAATATCCCACAACCAAGCCTGCTACATTTTCTACACACAGTTTGATTTTTTGTTAGCAAAAGTAATTTATTTCACGTACAATTCCGTACGACATTGCTCGCTGCACGTTTATCTTCAACACAAAAACAACTCTTGAAAAATGTATGGCGCTTTTCTACGTGAAGTTTAATGGCTGAGCGCAGTTAAAACACCTACACGCGTATAACCTTTTTGCTAAAACGAAAATGGAACGAAAAAGAATATTGTTTTAATGGATGCCTATTAAAATACAATAAGACATGAATATCACAATGTTCGTGCTGTGAAGGAATAAATAAAATGAAAAATATTCGAGTTTATTTGGCTTTATTATGCTTGTTAAAGGTCGTGGAGATTGGGTGACTTGTCGCACGACGCTATTCTGCGATATACTAATATATCCGTAGAAAAATTTCAATGAAAACGCGACACAGAAAATATTCTCTTGCATTATATTGACGCCATATACCATGTTCATTTGGTGTAGAGGTGCCTGTAGTGCCCACGATAACGCGAGCTAGTGTTAAAGGTGTTGCGTGGCAATAATATCGCAGAATCGCCATGCGACGTGTCGCGCGACAAGTCGCGCCAGTCCGCAGGTGAGTACTGGGGTTGCTACTTGCCACAGTTTGCTTCGTTGCTCGACACTAGGATTTTTTTCTGTATTGTGGGTGCGTTTACAAACATTTAAAGTTACATACACAAACACCCAGACCCGGTACAACTTTTTGTAGGTATTTCTTCCGTGCGGGAATCGAACCCGCGACACGCAGCGCGGCAGTCGCGCCAACCGTGCCGTCAAAATATTCTTATCTTGTGCTTCAGGGAAACTACATTATAAAGTCCCATTTGCATTTAATACCCACATAGAATATACCCATCTAATCAGAGCAGACATTGGATGTTCGATGGCAGGAAGAAGTTTGATTTTAGCACTTATACCTACGGACGAAATATTTCACAAAGCTAGTAGAATAACATCTTTGACTGGACTAACACTAGAGCTAAGTTAGACTACAGACAGACCAGTAAAAACTGTTTGTATATTAGACTGAAACACATACGGCATGAAGCTACAGCAACATACTATCAGCCTACCGTACGAACCAGCCCAACGAAACAAAAATAAATAAATGCGTATGTAAATCGCTGGAAGGGACGTCCAGCTTAAATTGGTAGATAGTCTTGTTAAGCTACATAAATTGTGGTTACATTCGGGGTCTCAGTTAAACACTGGCGAGCATTTTAAATTCTCCAGCCAAATATTTACAAGGATAAAATTTATTATTACGCTGAACGCTCGCGGCGGTTCGTTATTGAAAATATTTCAATAACTCGTTATTACGCTGTTGTTATTATTCGCTGATACGTACGTTTTAATTTAATTTATGAAATGTCTCTGTAATTTTTATTTTATTTGTACCATCAGTGACTATAAGTTCCTACGAGAAAAAATGGCGAAGACCTGTTGATAATACATCATTTATGGGGTTTACGCTCCATAAGGCTTGCATTTGATTGAAAGTAATTTCTTGTAAGTGGAACTATGTTCTAAATTCATCTGTCGATATGCATGGCAACAAAAGATCTAGTGAATATCTAAGCTATCTAAACGAATTATAAATCTAACTGAATTGCTTAGTGTTCCAGTTGTTTATCCAAATCTCCAAATCTTTTCAACAAAATAAACCCTTTCTTAGACTTGCACTATGATCAAAGTGATTGACTGAAAACTTAGCAATTTAAAATGACAGTAATGTATTCAACTGATAACGTTACCACGTTACACATAACTTTACTTTAATAAACAATTTTAACGGTTTAATCGCTTCGTGTAACCGAGTCCACGCGATCTCATAAATTACTCGAGTGCCTTACATACAAATGAATTTCTTGAAAAGGTCGTAGAAATTAGAAGTTCACGTCAGTGTCCGGTCACGCGAGCCCGAAACTCTTTGTACATATTTACCTGTTGTATTATTTAACCACGGTGGTTATAACCAAGTTGTAATTCACTACTCGCTCCCTAAATAATAACTACCTATGTTATACGGAACCACCCATATAAGTGCTGGGGCTGAAACTTTTATGACAGAAATAGGGACAAACACGCGCCGTTTTGAGTGTCTAGCTGTGTACTGCTTGCTTAATACACTCGAGAGCAATGAATCCGGGTCACTTAAAGAATCCTAAAAATCTCGGAAACTAAAAATGCTAGGTTAATGCAATAAATTGTATTTAATAGACAATGTAATACTCCTTAAATGAAGGTATTAAAACTTCTTAGTTATTGTAAAGTTATATCATAAAAAAATCAAATTTGAAAAAGGGCCACTTTCGAAGATGGAACTACGAAATTACAGCATTTGGTTTTGCTTTTGTTTGTAATCTGTCATTTATGTGGGTACATAAACCATGTTGATAGTGCTCTATATTCATTATTCAAGCTGAAATTATGTCGCTTACGCCTGAAGAATGCACCAGAATACTTACAATGCTGGAAACCGGCCGGAGTCAGCGCGATACAGCCAGGACTGTCGGTGTGTCGCTGTCAACAGTACAAAGAGTTCTCCGACGTTACGAAGAAACTGGTTCTAACCTACGCAGACCAGGAACGGGCAGAACCAGGTGTACCACAGCACGAGAAGACCGATACTTGGTGAACACCATGCTTCGAAATCGCTTTCTCACAGGAACTGAACTCACAAATCAGTTTCGACGCCTCGGAGGAAGTAACCCAAGTGCATGGACAGTAAGACGTCGGCTTGCTGAATCTAACTTAAAACCCCTTAGACCTGCAAACGGCCCTAAACTGGAGCGTGGGCATCGTATTTCAAGACTAAGATATGCCCAGAGCCACGTAAATTGGAGTATTGAAGATTGGTCAAAAGTTATGTTCTCCGACGAATCAAAATTTATGCTCTACAAGCACGATGGAAGACACAGAGTGTATCGAAGACCAGGGGAAAGATTCAAGCAAGCATGCATCGAAGAAAAAGTAGCCTACGGTGGTGGGTCTGTACTTGTGTGGGCCGGAATTTCTTCTGAAAGTCGCACAGAGCTGGTGATCATAGAAAACGGCTCTTTAACTAGCGTAAGATATGTGGAAGAAATCCTCAATGATCACGTTGGTCCATTTATGGTCAATTTAGGTGAGGATGCTATATTTATGCATGACAATGCCCGACCTCATACAGGTAGGATTGTGAATGACTACCTTCAAGAGATGAACATTACTCGTATGGAGTGGCCAGCGCGCAGCCCGGATATCAACCCGATCGAGCATGCTTGGGACGAGCTAGGCAGATGCGTAAAACAACGAAACCCTCCCCCAATCACGCTTCGTGAGCTCAAAATTGCTCTCACAGAGGAATGGGAGAATATTCCCCAAAATCGTATAAGGAACTTGGTGTACAGCATGCCAAACCGCGTAAACGCAGTAATGGAAGCACGAGGAGGCAATACGAAGTATTAAAATTCAAGAAAATCGAAATAAAGTTCAAAAATTACATGTTTCCTATTTTTGTTTTAAGGAGAGATCAGCAGTTTTTTTCTTTATGTAATTTTGTGTTAATACAATGTATGGTGACTCATATTTTTTTTACTTTCATTTAAGGAGTATTACATTGTCTATTAAATACAATTTATTGCATTAACCTATCATTTTTAGTTTCCGAGATTTTTAACATTCTTTAAGTGACCCGGATTCATTGCTCTCGAGTGTAGTTGGAGCTTTATTTCAGAGGGAAATTAAATACTTACCTTCATTTTATCAGTGAACGAAACATTTTGTAGATCCCAAATATTTTGGCCGTAAACTCATTGCTACGCAGAATTGGTGCACAGCAACATTTTCCTCCATTTCATTAGGTCAAACAACCTTTACTCTGTAAAAGTGAATTAGGTGCAGCCTTGAGAAAAACCTCACGTAGAAAAACACATTTATCTCGCAACAGGAAGAGGGGCTTAAAATATTAACTCGGGGAGCAACTCTCCTCGGTTTAAAAAAAAGCGTTCCGAGGCCGTCCCTGGTCTTGTGATGTAAAATGGAACACGTGGAAGTGTCAGTCCATAGCTTGTAATTAACAAACGACTGGCAGGGAACATGAAAATCGAATAGCAAAAAACTGAGGATCATCGAACGCGGACCTCTCATAAATCGGCATCGGCGGGCGTGGAATAAAATAATCGAGTGACAAAGCGCTCGCACTGAGCGGCTCGATCCCTGATATTCCATGCATAAGCAATATAAAATGTTATTCTGTTCTGGTGAATAATTTATTCTCGATTGTCACCCTTGTCGACATCGAAACCGAAGTTTGTTCACCAGGTGTTCGATCAAACAATTACACATGTTTCAGATTATGATAAAATTACATGTTTTAAGATTTTCTTGAGGCATTTTTTATGTAGCCTAACAGTATGTGTATTATTTACTGTATTTAAAATGAACGACGAGATATTCTTGCATGGAGGTAGGGCCAGACAGATATTTGGCTCCAATTGATGTTTCCACCGTTTGGGTTCCGTTTGCATTGGCATGCAATTATCCATTTATAAAGTTCCAAGAAATGACCATGATTTACAAGGTAATATGAGCTGCCGAAAACAAAACCAAAATGCTTTAATGCCATGAATTGATGAATAGCGTGCGCGTTAAGAATAAAGTTCATTATAATTCATTCCATTTCTTGCTCACTAGTTCTCCGAAACTCGTGGTATTAATCAAATCTTAAGAAAGTTAATATTTAAAGTGATACAGGCTGAAAGTTTGTAAACAAAAACAGCACGGACGCTTCGACGGAACCAAACGAAAAACTTGCTCTGTTGACATTGATTGATGTGGCCGGCAAACGCGCTAACGCCGCCGACCATTTTACTAAAGGTACCCTCTGAATACCTATACTTATTTGTAATTCGTTAACAGTAAGAATTTACGCAGCGGTAATTGAATATACAAGTATGCTTATAGTTTTATTACTTCCAGGAAAAGCTTTTGGAAATGAAGATGAGAATAACACAATGAAATCGCTAATAATAGTCCCTTTTATTAACTTCATTTTTCGTTCAAAATTCAATGTGCTCGCGAGTGTACCTCTTGATAGCTTATTTGCATTTTGGGAATGACGTAACTCAGGATTTCGTTAAGCTGACGTGTAAAATGGCGTTAATCTCTTATTTAAATACTTAGTAAAACCCCGTCCATTGTGTTTGCTCGATTGTACCGGATTATGGAACATTCGAATAGATGTAACGTCGTCACGCTGAAATCAAACATGACGCTTTTAGACGTAAGCCTGCTGCTTAGGGTAGTAATGATCAAAAGTGTTATACCAAATAATATTAATTCTGTTGAGTACTACAGGAAAAAGGAGCAAAAGGGGTAAAGATCGTAGCAGGTGGCGTTTTGTAGTTTCTGTCTACCCCCATAGCAAGAAGGCGAGAGTTTATGTATGTATGTATATGAATAATACTTAACCATATAACACAGCAACAATTAAAAGAAAGCTCAGAATTGAGGAAAACTATTAGTCTTTCCTCGTTCTTAACAGAATGTATACGAAAAAATAAGGAATTCAATAGTTAGAATAATTCGTTTTTAACATAAGAGGAAATTAAACGTTCATCAATAGTTACCTAAGTGCCAAACAAACACAAGAACGTGTATTTGCCTTAATAGAGACAATAAGAAAATTGCTATTGGACACATACTTAGTAGAAGACAATTTAATAGTTTAGGTTATATTTGCATTACTTATTTGTCAATTTATAAGGTTCCATCCTATTGTTGAACCCTAGGACAAGGGAAAAAGTAAATCATATAATATATTATGTAATGTAAATAATAAAATAAACTTTTCATACATTATGAGAAAAACCGCATACAAACATTTATGTATAGAGTATAGTGGTACAACTCAGCATTCACGGGATTATTGAATATGAATAAAATTTGATGAATTGGTTTAACCGCAATTTTCGATTTAATAGAAAATTATATTTCGGACCGTAATTTCATTTCTCTTTGCCATTCAATATTCATTGATACCAGATTTAAATAATTTGAAGTTCGAATTTGTTGCTTGTATTTTTCACGAGTGTCTCCTTTTACAGCAATTTTCTCTACCTCGCACAAGTCGTAATTACGTTCTAAGGCTTCTAAAGCCGATCAACATTTAGTTGACTTGTTTTAGCTTCTATTTCAAGAGCCAACCATACATCTTCCAGTGACCTTTTATTTGACATTCAATTACTTTATCCGCACTGCAAGTTGTAGTAAAGCGATTTAATCAAACTACATCCCTGTGACTGGAATTCTAAATGAAAACTTGTAAAAGAAATAGTCGTGAATGAAGATATCTTTTCGTTTCAAGCTACTCAATTTTATCTGGAGCTGGGTTTACGATAAATATTTAAAGCTTTAAACATTGGGACAGTAAAATCACACGATTCATGTTCCTGCATAATACATGACATGTTTTTTTTCCCAAAGGGTTCGGGAATGTCGAAAGATGTGCATTTTGTATTATTTTGTCTCTCTTCGTTAAGGAGTTTTAAATTAACATCACAAGGCATTTTATATGGATGTCATTCGTTAATCTGGCCCTCGATAGTGTCATCACGGACCTATTTCATTCCCCTCATTAAATAAACCGGATCTGTTGATGAATAAATTAAGAGCTCGATTACGGTATCGGTTTTTTAAAGAAATGCATTGGCTATTAATAGGTGTTGGATTTTGAAACAGATTTCAGTAAATTATCACGACATATTTCATTTGATGCAAGTTCTTAAATTGTATCTTCATAATTCAGTGCCTCCAGTCAAAAACGGCATAAGTCGAGTTATGCCCTTTTGTTTTTATAGCACCATTGTAATCTACGTGTTCTGTTACATAACATATCAAAAGGACATAACTCTAGCTGCATCCTAACATACTTTTTTGTAATATATCAAAGGCATAACTCGACTGCGTCTAAAGGCACATCTCCAGATATCAAGTAAATTTCACTGCTTAATAGACATAACTACAAGAAACCCCAAAACACAATCGAACTAAAAGGCATAAATACAGTTAACTTAATTACAAAAAGACACAACTCATGTAGTTCCAAAGTTTTTTAAATATAGTAAGAAATAAATGTAGATAATCCATTTGGTAAGCATGTTTGAAAGGGAACAACTGCATTTGTTGCGTTTGCTTCAGGAAGTCTCAAGCGGTATATCCCCACTTAACACTTTATCGCTATTCGTGGATTAGCGTGTGGTGTACTGTTTTTAGAAATAAGTCGTTTTATTCCTTAATTTGTAGTTTGCTAATTTATTTTGTAATAATTAAATCAGTGTTACGCGTATTAATTTTCAAGCTTTTAAAAGTGTTATAACATCATTAAACTAGTATTCAAATATATAATGACACTTCTCTCATCTATAAACACAGAATATCTCGACTTCTATAAGAATTTGCTGACTTCAGAACCGCAAAGAGCAGAAGACGATCCTGACTTAAGTTTTGTACCGGGCAATGAAGAGGACAGCGAGGACAATTGAAATTATTTATTTAAACATATGTATATACATATATAAACTTACTTAGCTTTACATACTCCTTTTGTTTCGTTTACGTTCATACATCTGGTCATACACGCACGAGTTACGAGTACCTGAGCATTCTGAAGAATCACCAATTAGGTCACTATGTGTCCTTCCAGGGCGTCCCCTCCCGGTATTTCCACTCACATCTGCTTTGTAAATACCTTTTGTTACTCACCTTTCATTCATCCTCTCAACATGACCAAACCATCTAAGCATACTCTTTTCAATTTTTGTCACTACATCTTCTTTTAAACCGCACCGTTGCCTTATCACACCATTTTACAGCCTTTCATTCATAGTCACGCCACACATGCTTTGCAAGGAACGCATTTCCACAGCATTTATTATACTTTCATGCTTCTTCCGCCACACCCAACATTCACTTCATACATAAACGTAGGCACCAGCACTCCAGCACCCCATTGTGAATAGCTAGTCGAGCCCTTTTGGGCATCGACTGGTTGATCACAATCGCATGTTTAAACTACTACTATTCACTTTATTTCCCGCATTTACTTTCTTTCCACATCTTCATCATTCCACTTTCCATCCCTTGTAAACTGACTCTGCAAATACATTATTACACTTACTTTCTCCATACTCTTATCATTTATTTTATTTACATCACACACCGATACATCTTCTTCTCTTTCAAATACCATAAGCTTCGTCTTATTCAATGTGAATAAGTTCTGAATAATAATATATTCATCCCTTTTAAATTATATGCTTCATCCATCACAGTCACCATGTCTTGCAACCGTTCAGCTTACGATGCAAGTAGAACTTGATCATCTGCGTAGAGAAGGTATTTGACAGGCAACTCATTCATGCTCAATCCGCACTCACCCCCTTTCAAATTTAGCAAAAAGCTATCCGTGTGCATGTTGAACATCCACGGTGACGTGACAGCCCAGCCTAACACCCCTTGAGATGCAAAACCAGTCTGTGCATACCCCATTTATCATAACACAAGCATTAGTATCCTTGTGGAAATATTAAAGTGCTCGTACCAAGCGCCAGTCCACACCGTACACGGATAGTGTTGACCACAGTTCTTCCCTCCACAACATCATCTCACACCACTAATAGGCCTTCTCTAAGCCAAAGAAAACACAACAGACTTTCTTGTTCTTTGTCAGATGTTTTTCGCCTATGCACCTTAAAGAGATCTGATCCATACAGCCCATTTTCTATCTAAATCCAGCCTGCACACCCAATATTTTCTCATCTATCGCTCTTATTACTCTATTTATTAAAACCTTTGCATAGAGTCTGCGGACAATACTCAAAAGACTAATGCCGTGTCAGTTTTTGGACTGCTGCTGAGAGTCTTTTCCCTTATAAAGTGGTACGATTACAGCCTTGCATAAAAAAAACCACCTTGCATCCGGCGCCCGGCCATTTCTCCAATATATATTAAAGATCCGTCACAACAGGCTTGCTCCCACCCCGTCACCTGCCTTCAGTATTTCAGCAGACACTCTGCCATTCCCTGAGCTTCCCAATTTTCATTCCTTTCAACACTCTAACAATCTCATCTATTTCTATTTCATTTCCATCACGTGCATTTTGAGCTAGAGTCTTCAAAACTTGCTTCTGTCCAGTTACCCACTCCTTGCACACTATCCTGACAACTGAATAAACTTCCAAAGTATCCCTTCTAGTGTCCAAGACCTTTCATTCTTCGTTTAGTAAACATCCATCTTCTTCTCTTATAATAATCCTTCTCGATGGTCCTGTCACTCCGTGACCCAATCTTATCTGTTTCCAGAACAGCTTAACACATTGGCCCTGTAGTTATCAGAGAATTTCCTGTTATAGGCACTTTTCTTCCTTTTCATCCTTTTTCATTTTTACAATCTTTTTTACTGTTAGATGTTTTATTTAAAGTGTAGACTTAATAAATAAATAAAAGATTTTCTAGACTTTTGTTTAATTATAGATTTTTTGTTTGATCGATAGCAGAAGGAAATAAGTCGTTACTATATTTGTCTTAGGGCCTGTTTCACCACCTACGATTAAGTTCCTATTAACTTACTTGGCAGATCATTTCATACAAATTCTGTTCCATTTTTGAATTTATTCGGTAAGTAGTGGCTATTCGGACATCGTGAAATAGGCCCTTAGGCATTTATAAAATAAGGGAATAACTCGCAATATTACTTTAAATACGACCAACCTGACTAGTATAAGTAACGTTATTCCCTTAACACTTCGTTAACAAGGGAACAACTCGAGAAAAACTTAAAAAAAATATAGTAGGAGTGACTGAATGTGGAAGTGATTACTATTAAATGAAAGGGCAATTTTTTATCTACAATACAAATTCGAAAGAAGTTATGATTTTAATTGCGAAATACTAAAAAACATTAAAAGTGTTGTTTTTTGCCTCTACTGAAAAGTGACGAATTTGAGTTGTGCCCTTTTTTACTGGAGACACTGAATTTACTTATTTCATTTGTAAAATCTAGGTAAGCAACAAGAGTGCTTTTCAAATCCTTTGTGTATGTTGTCTTCTAGATATTTCAAACTTTTCAATCTTTCTATTATTCATTGCTAAGAAATACGTTTCATAAACACGCAAACGGAACTTTTCTTGTTTTTATTTACAAATCACACCAACTGTTGTGCCAGTCTCGCAAAGTCATTTGAGTACTCCACCCACTCCCCTGACATTCCATTCCACGTTTCACGCAGAATATATTCAAATGGAAAGAGGAGCGATTACTTTGATTACACTTTCCGTTTACAATACCCCAGCCGAAGCACGTTTACATTGTTCTTTAATAGGCATTAAGAGGTTTTCAAAAATAACCATTTGTTAAGATGGATCCTTCATCCGATACAATGAAACTGGCAGTTGAAATTCTCAGTGGGAGTAACGCTGCCAAGGTTCATTAAACTCTTCAGTGTACCAAATGTTTAGGGAACCCTAAATTATTTGTTTAAAGTGCTCCTATGTATTCAGGAACATTTCAGGGTACATAACATTCTACGGCACCGTATTATTATACAATACAGTGATTGTAATTTGTTTTGTTTGCTCAGAATTAACATTCCTCCAAAATCTGGCTTGGGAACAACAAAATCAAGTTTGATAAAAATGGAATATCATTTTACACTTGAAACAGCATAGTGGATAGTAAATCGGTGAGAGGCATAATGCACAAGGTTGAAACATTCATGATGATTACATCCATAAATTTCCCGGTTACCTGCGCGTAAATGGTTGATTTATCACTCTCGTACAGAAGTAATGTGTCGCAGTGTTTCGGGTCACCAATTATATTTGCATGTTCGTGCAAATACATTAGTCGTGAGTGCGTGATAAATGACAGTCCGGACGAAATAAAATAACATCATTTATATTCCATTGGAATATTTGGTTTTTATTTTTGTGGCCCCAGATTTTATCTTTCTTATTTTTATCAGGGAGAAAAACGGAATATGTCTGTTTTAAAAACGTGTTGTTCATGTTTCCTGTTCAACAAGAATATATTTCTTCTGCTACTTTGATGTGTTCAACACATAAGATATAACATCACGCATGTATTCCCCGAAGAGTTAGGCAGAGGTGCACCTATAGTACACCCACATTTCGCAAGTTATGTTCAAGTCCCATGTCACAGGGGGCGAGCCTAGATGTGTTCATTTAGGAAAAAATGCTTTTATTACACTTGGTAGCATAGTACATAGACAATTAAGACCAAGTGTAATTGTATAAGCCATTGTCTTATAACTTTCTACTGCGTCATTTTCAATCAGTAGAAATTTCTTGTAAGCACAGTAGGTGCTTACAAGAAATTTGAATGTTAACACGAGCAATGATTCCGATCGCGATCCCTCAAGGATTGATCATACAAGTAGTTTTACGCAGGTTGATAATTGATCTTGTGATCAGGAAAGTAGGAAACCTGGTGTTGTTTTTATTTTTAATGTCAGTTTACATTGTAAGCATGAGTATTCGTGTTGGGACAATCAGGCGGATATACGAGGTACTTAATACGATTATCCATGAAGGAAGTTTCTAATTAGAAAGATTTTGAAATCATCATTTCTAGTTAGAGAAAGGTAGTAGGTATCTTTGAATTCACGTCAGAAATTGCATTGGGGAATGCAATGTGAAATCAATCTCTCCTTCCGCTCACTCAGTTTTAAAGAATATTTCATTTCAATATGATTCCCGTGCAGAAAAGAAGCAGGATGGACTAAAATCTGTACTACGCTTAAGAATTTTGCCAATCTCTGAGAACTTCAGAATAGGTATATCGATTTCTTGAAATGCCCTACCAATATGCATATCAAAATTGCAATTTGTATTTTTCTGAGTCATACTGTTGCTAATAAGGTCATTTACCTTACATTTGTTGTAATAAAGGTCAGTATTCATTCTAAAAAGAAATAGGGTGTAAAGGTAGTTGAAGCCCGGTCACCAAATCTATAATCTATATTGAAATAAACTGATTAATAATATATAATTTTTAATATTGTGATCATTAAGTAGCCCAAAATACCATCTCATTTGAATGATAGTATCGAAAGGAGACGTTGATTAATCTATTAATTAATATCGATGTCTTTCAGACAGTTTTGATTAATTTGCACATATTAAACGAAAAACTGGTAACTCCATAGATGTATTATTAAAAATATATCTACGGGTAACTCCATAGTATTCAATTACCGTAATATTGTAATTAAGGAAGGAAGTGATGAAAGTACGAAAAGAGGATTCGTTTATTATTCTGTTAATTCTTTATTCAAAAATGTTTCACCGTTTGTTCGCAGTACAATTTTCGAGGAGAAGGTAATTGGAGATTTTACTGGAACAGATATATTATGTAAAGGAAGTGTCAGGATTATTAACAAAAAATAAAAATAAAACAAGCAATAACACTTAAAGAAATGTTCGGGATTATCTACGAAAGCGTAACTAGGGCGATGTCCTTACCTTATGTATAGGAGTCCCCCAAAAGTCGTTGAGGAAAATGTTAGATATTGGAGTCTGTGGTCTCAAGTCTCTGTTCTCTTTTATGGCACTTATGTCATCGAAGACGAAACCGCAGTACAAACAGTTGTGGTAGACGAGTATGCAGGCGAGAACCAGAATAGCACCTAGACCACGGCGCGGGGGTTCGGGCAAATCCTCAGGCATCTGATTTTGACCCGTCAGGCGCCGTTTACTACGACCAGTTCTGGTTCTTACTGCCGACATCACTCCTCCGAACCTACACACGCCACTCACGCGGTCCATCATGTATTTATCACATCGGCAAACAATTATTATTTACTAATCAACACGAAACACTATTTTGAACAGTTCATAATAAGTAGAGTCATTTACGTAAAAGCAAAACCGAGCCGCCAGAAATGTTTAGGAGCTAGCGAAAACACAATCACGAATAGAGCCGGGGTAATAAATTTCGCTACACAAAATCAGAGATTAAAAACGACTAATACGTAGAATAGCACTACCGAACACTATAAACAGAACGTTATTGTTAATGTTTAGGTTATAACGAAGCACATGTCACTATGTTTTTTCGAAATAATTTCATTTGACATTTATGTGATAGTTTCGTTCCGACGCGCGTGGACACGCCCGCTCACAGGGCAGATTCGCCGACAACTGCCGAAGAGCGACGAGCGAATGCCGCGTCAAGTCACGTGACCCGTCGTTTTACTGCGGGTCGTTTTGAACTGGCGCATGCGCCCCGTGCCATGGGCTGGCGGCAAAACATTTTGTGTTTATAATGTGTTGATTATTATAATACAGTAAATATGTAAGAATAGGGTACGAGTATATGAGTCTAATAAAATACTTATATATTGATTTTTCTGAACATACAACTTATTTTAAGATAAGCACAATTTGTTCATTTATTTATCCAAAGAAATTACAAGTCAAAAGCAATAAAAACTTATTTTCACCGCAGATGATTCAAGTGCAGTGGCATTATTATCGCAATTTGATTACCCTACGGTATTATGGGCGCATGCCCGGAGGTTGGCAGCGGACGGGAGGGGTCGGAGTAAATGTTGATGACGACATTTGGTCGGGTTCGGGAGACTGAGATGAGAGCGCTCACGGATCGGAATACGCGCCTCTCTATTATCCGAAAATTCGAAATCCAAATTTCGAATATTAGACGCACACTTCCTGATTTTCGTTCCGATCGAGATCATTTTATAATATCACGAATATTCAACGTTTTATTTCTGGAATACATTATTTCCTTACTTGTACGTTTTTGTGCGAACATGTTAAAGCTGTTTGTCACCCGTTTTTATTTCTTTTGCATCAACTGTACCGAATGATGAACTGTGTTAATAAATAAAAGGTTTTTCATGTCGCGGAGTTTGGTCGCATTTTAAGAGTAAAGTTAGGCAATCTCTCCGTGACTTTTTTGAAATGGAAATAAGAAATGGAATAATATTTTTGTCATAAATCAATGAACCGGTGTGGTATTGTAAAAATATAATTCTTTGTGAAGACTCTGATTTCTGAAAATTCATTCAGGGAACGTTGAAAAGACAGTCGAGAGGAAGCTTGAGCATTTAGGGACTTCGAGTAAATAAAATGTTTTACTTAGCACCTAATTATTATTTATTGAATACATACTTAGCTTTAATGATGTCTTTTTTTCTTTTACGATTGATTTTTGTCACGGTTTGTTGACGTATACAAGCTGATTATAGGAATGACAATTTATCGACGGAATTAATTTTCTATAGAAGTTTCTCCCTAAGATGATGTCATAATGGATTATTTTGTAATACCGGATAAATTTCCACGCTTAAGACTTAGGCAATTTATTTTTTTGATATTCGGTCAGAGGTCCTTTGAATATGAATAAAAAATCTAAATTATATGTATATAAATATAAATCCACGTTCCGCGGGTTTTCCGGTATCGAACATTTGAAGACCAACAGACCAGCCAGTATCTTCATGTATGACGGGCTGACGTTTCTGCTTCATTATGATGCTTTCTAACTACTTCCATTATTATATTTTATTATGTATATATTTTTTTCCTTGTAGTACAATATGTTGTGTTGTGTGCCCTATAGTCTGTGCTAAATAAATGTATTTTCTTTATTTTTCTTTCTTTATATAACCCGACTGTCCCGTAAGGAAAATAATGTTTTATCGATGTAATGTTTAAGGAGACTTACCTGAGCGCATAATCATAGTATAATCAGTCTATAATGTTCCCACTGCTGGGACACAGGCCTCTCTGTTAGAGGGAGTGGGCTGTAATGTGCCACGAAGGCCCAGTGCGGGTTGGTAGATGCCACATGTCTTTGAATTTTTGGTTCTAGGACAAGCCGGTTTTCTCTCGATGTTTTCTTTCACCGTTTTGAGAGCAGTGCTGATGAAATTATTTACACAAAGTAAAGCGCCTGCCTCGGTCCAAACCCATGACTTACAACTCGTAATTCGGGAGCCGTTACCACTGCGCCACCACTGCTCCACCTGAGCTGGTAACCATTAATAAAAAGTTCCTAAAGAGAAGTACTTACCAATCAATCTTCCTAGCCTTTTTTCCCAACTATCTTGGGGTCGACTTCCAGTCTAATCGGATGCAGCTGAATACCAGTATTTTACATGGAGCGACTGCCTATCTGACCTCCATAACCCAGTAACTGGGTAATACGATACCCCTTGGTAAGACTGGTGTCAGACTTTCGGGCTTCTGACGACACGTAACAACTGTCAAAGATCCACGAATGATAGCCGGGACCAACGGCTTAACGTGCTTTCCGAGGCACGGAGGAGTCTCGGTATGTGAAGATGGTCACCCATCCACTGACCAACCCCGGCAAGCGTAACCTGATGATCGACCCGTGCGGCTTGATAATACTTACTAAAGAGAAATACTTACCAACTTACTTATATACGGAAAAGAAATAATATCCAAAAGAACTCAAGGGACTCAATTTCGGTAAAACCGTTGCTTCATTTTCGATGACCCTTGACACGAACATTGAACATGTAAAAAGTTAAGACACGTGAGCAAACGTGTTTTCCCTATTTTTGTACCCTCAATTGAGTCTATTTCTCTAGGGATATCTACATATTCAATTACTAAGATAGTATTGACGAGGACTGGTACAGTTAGCAAAATAAGTAAGTATGCAAGGAAACTATGATCAACTTAGCTTTGTTCAGACCACGGACCGAAACTGGTATGATGAATACGGGGTATTTTTTTGGCTACAACATTTATATTTTTTACAGGTTACCTTAAATTGAATACAACCAGTATTAATACCAGTTACCGAAATAAAAATTACCTCTATCTTTATGCGTGCCGTCGGTATTAGTCGAAGGGCGCGCATCGCCTGTGTGTATTAAAATGGTAAATGAAATAGAGGTAACATGTTTCTTTTTCTTGGTTATCCAGTCATCATCATCATCATTTCAGCCGAAAGACGTCCACTGCTGGAAATAGGCCTCCCCAAGCACCGCCACTTAGACCGATTCTGTGCTTCCCGCATCCAGCGGATTCCTGCGGCCATTACAAGGTCATCGGTCCACATTGTGGATGGCCATCCAACGCTACATCTTCCGGTACGCGGTCGCCACTCCAGAAACTTTCTGCCTTACTACTCTTATGCTCTAGCTAGACTCATTTAGACGAGTGATGATAAAGGTTAGACTACATGAACTCGTGTAAATTAAAAAAAAAAAAAAATTACCGACTTTCAAAAAGGCATGTGGACCGATTTTGAAAATTATTTTTTTGTTTGAAAGGGTATGCTCCCAAGTTGGTCCCATATAAATTTCATTAACTTTGCTTGGGTAGTTTTTGAGTTAGCTTCAAGAATACGTATTTTTTCCCACTTAGTTTTTATGGATGATATGATGATCACCTCCTGTCACTGTTATTTGCATATCAGGAAGTGGTATTCGAATTTGTGTGGGGTAGGTATTTACCACAACTAAAAGGCGAAGAAATTTCGGAAGTCAACAACGTGAATAACGCAATGAACGGGGGTGACTGTCAAAATGAAACCCATTACGATCAATTGTAATTTTGTGTGTGTTACGCAACTACCCCGCTGGTCAATACACACATGCCGCCGGTTGCGAGTACTGACCTGACCTTTCTGAAGGACATCACTAATAAGGTTTTTTTGATCCAATTTACAGAAATAAATATCATTTAACATTTTTATCATTGACATATTCAAATATACATTCAACTCTTTTAATGATGGAGTGTGCTATCTGCTTATTTGTCGTTTTGCTTATTGCACATCATCATTCATCATCATCATCATTCTCCTGCCCTCATCCCAATTTTATTTGTGGTCGGCGCAACATGTCCTTTCTTTCCATATTTCTCTATTAGTCGTCATCTCAGTAGTCACCCCCTTTCTAGCCATATCATCCTTAACACAGTCCATCCATCGTTTCTTTGGTCTTCCCCTACTCTTATAGCCATCGACATTCATGTACACAACGTAAATTGCTTATGACTGACCGTTAGTGTAGTGGTCGCAAGCGTTACTGTTGAGCATGACGTCCTGGGTTCGATTCGAAGGTAGTGTAACGTTGTGCAACTGAATAGTCGAGTGTTGCTATAATGATATTTAGTAAGTTACTAATCACAACACTAAAAACCATGTCACAACACTATCTATCTCAGTATAGCTCTTGGCTCTCTGATTTGACTTCCGTTCGCTGTACCGTTGACAGCTAACCGATAATATATAATGTGCCCCGAATCTAGGGGTTCACCGTACGGGCTGAGGGCAGGACCTCTTAACCGTTCCTGCATACTACCTGCCACGGATGCGTAGCTCCCTACGCACGCTACCAAGGCCTTGCCTACCTACGGCCTACTGCCGCAATCTACCTGACAGGCAGCCTCCACCTGCTACCGACGCACACCACCTGTCGTCGTACGAGGGCCGTCCGGCCTACAACCGAGCCTGTGCTGACAGGTCCCCACGTCTACCACGTGCTGCCAAGGACGGTACCCTTCCTCTATCTATAAGTGCGAGTGCTCAGACACAGTGTACAGGACCTGACCCGCGACCTAGCCGTGTTCTATTTATCCTAAATATATGTATTAACTCTTCTAGCTGTTTCTATTCTATCTACCTAACTACCTACCTATCTTTCTGTAAGCAGCCTGCGCAGCCTACCCTGCGCAGCCCTAGCTGCTACAGTAGGGCAAAGGCTTTTACCATTACGAATTTCTCAGTAGCAGCCCGAAGTCTGGATTTGTGCCTGGTTGATGGCGATAGGCTCGCCCTCTATCACATGGGAGTTAAACATAGCTGGCGAAATGTGGGTGTACTATAGGTAGACCTCTGCATAGCCCTCCGGGGATTCCAGGCGTGATGTTATGTTATGTTATGTTATGTTATGTAAATTACTTGTCAAGCGCTTTCGCAAAAGCTTTTGCTTTCGGAAAGGTAAACACAACGCGAAGTAATAATTTCAGCATGTATATTAAAATAGATTTTAAACATGTTTAATTAAATATCATTGTGCGATCATTTAAGGCTTTCCATAAAGGGTGGGGACGTGAATGGCCTTTAATGAAAATGTTGCAAATAAATGGCTGTAGCTTTTCTTCGTGAGGTATCTGTCCCACCGCGCGCCGGCGCCGATGAGGAAGCGAATAGATGTGATTTTCAAGAAATGAACAAAAGATTGTAGGTCCCATGTAAGTAAAAGATAAACACAATTATATCCTATACTATTAAGATGAGCTCGTGGCTAAGTAATAATAGCCGCACGGGTCGATCTTTACGAGTCGTCAGAAGCCCGAAAGTCTGACACCAGTCTTACCAAGGGATATCGTATTACCCAGTTACTGGGTTGTGGAGGTCAGATAGGCAGTCACTCCATGTAAAATACTGGTATTCAGCTGCATCCGGTTAGACTGGAAGTCGACCCCAACATAGTTGGGAAAAGGCTAGGCATATTGAGTGATCCTACACTATTAAATAAGCAATTTTTGTATATATAATATTTGTAATCACGTTCTCGAAAACGGCTCTAACGATTTCGATGAAACTTAGGGCTCATATCTGGGAAAATTCGTTTTCTTCGTATTTTCACCCGAACAAAGCTCGGTCGCTCTAAGTTTAGAACAAGATGGCCTTAGATGACCTTAGAATAATAACATGGTAGCATGGAATTAGTATGTACTATACATGGAATAAGTATGAACTATCCTATACTATTAATGACCATTTATTTATATATACTTTATTGTACACCAGATAACACATCACAAAAAGAAAAAGTAATACACTACAAAATATACAATGGGCGGCCTTATCGCTTACTGCGATCTCTTCCAGGCAACCTTGGAATGGACAGTGAGTTTCTGGATATAAAATGACGAATGACGATGATGAATGATAACGTCTGTTTCGGGTGACCACTGAAAATCAGCGCTGTGCTGTGGGTCCCCCATAGTACAGCATTATGCTGAGTGGAAGCCTTCTTATCACAGTCATGACGTGCACTATTTCTGTTCTCTATTTTTTTTTTACTCATCTCTTTTTGTATGCACGTGTTTCTGTGATGAATAAACCTATTTTTTTCTTTCTTTCTTTCTTTCCTAACCATTCTCTATTTTCATCATAGCAGAGCATATATATTATTAGATGATCACTGTTGTTGTTTGAGCTGTCTCATGATCGCAAACTCTTCTGTGGAGCAAGAGGTCTTGCGTTCAATTTCCGGGTCGGGCAAGATATCATTGGGTTTTCCATCAGGAATTTCTCAGTAGCAGGCCGGAGTCTGGATATGTGCCCAATTAATGGGAATTCGGCTCGCCCCCTATCACATGCGACTTAAACATAACTGACGAAATGTGGGTGTACTATATGTACACCTCTGCCAAACCCTTTGAGGGATACATGTGTGATGTTATGTTTTTTATGTAATAGTTTACCAATCTGACTGTTCATCATCATCATAGCAGCCGAAAGACGTCCACTGCTGGACATAGGCCTCCCCCAAGCACCGCCACTTCGACCAATTATGTGCTTCCCGCATCCAGCAGATTCCTGCGGCCTTTACAAGGTCATCTTGTAGGAGGCCTTCCAACGCTAAGTCTTCCGGTACGCGGTCGCCACTCCAGAACCTTTCGGCCCCATCGGCCATCTGTTCTGCGAGCAATGTGCCCTGCCCATTGTCACTTAAGGTTGACAATTCTTCGGGCTTCGGACATCGCGAGTATTCGTGTGTCGCGACATGAGCTATGAAAGAGAGTTCTCGCTCTGCAACACTCGCTTGGCGGGCGGAACACTCGCTGAGTGACTCACGCTTGGTGCATACCAGGGAGTAGTCGCTCATCGCGGTCGCGCACTCGCTCGCTGCTCTTTGCTTGCCAACTTGCTTCTCGTTAATCGCCGGCGGTGTGACAAGTGAATTACGCCCGGCTATAGTGGAACTTTGGAACATATTATTATTTATTCTTTTATATTTTTACTTCCGTTGTTGGAAATGTGACACGTCAGCCATTACCAATGTAATTGGGGTTTTTTTACGTATATTTTATGGAAAAGACACCGTATGTTGTATTTTTTTTTTGTCTTTTCTCTCGTAATTTTTCTGTTCGACTTTAGTTTGACTTTTAGTTGTCATCATTAATTATATTTACATTTATGATGATGGTACACTTTGTTTTGCTGCACTATAAAACACTAACGACTCTTGTTTTACTAAAATAATGTTAATGGTAATACTCTAAAAGCTGTCGGAGTGTTAAAATTTTGCAAACAAATTAGCTTGAACATTAAACTGGATTTAGTTGAATAAACGATGTGTTAAACCACCACTCGTGAAAGCACTGCATGTAACATAATTTACAATCATTCCATCGCGATTAAACGCATGTCAAAAACTATACAAGTATTTCTTTTTTCTTTGCATGCCGACAGGTTAAATATGGTGATATACAATTATTATTACATGAATGTAAACATGTAACATCAGCACATTGTTTAACCATATTTGCAAATAATTGATTTTAATTTTGAATTTAAATTTATTTATTCAAAATCTGTATTATCAAACTTTACATGACGTCTTACAAACTGCATAACAGTTTATCGACAGTTGTTCTCGTCTGAATGAATTTGAATTTTGAAAATTTATAAGAACTTAATATGCTAATTAGCTTAGTTCAAAATAAATTAGCTAGCGAAACTACCCACTCCAGAGATATAATGGGTATCCCTATTTAAATATAGTAAAACAGAAGAATAAATGATTTGGTGATTACTTTTGGGGTCAACGTCGCAGTTAGTGTGTTAATTGAAATATGAGTTTAGAAAATCCGTATTTTTTTTGGTTTTATCGTGTTTAAAATCGAATAAAACTGATTATGAATATGAAATGATATTCCAAGTAACTAATACAAGAGGAAGTTGACCACAAACAGAAAAAAAAAATAGTTTTGTCATATTTTCAAATTGATACCCATAACGTCTTTGAAGTTTCACTAGCTAATTAAATATGACCCTGTATAAAATAGATAGTGGCCAACGCCTTCAGGCACATGTGTCTCATCCTTTACTCTTATTGAACTACGAACATTGCTATACTATTTAGTTCTAAAGCGAACAATGTCCACTTCCCCTCACTTCAATCTTTTTCAATTACAGTAACGATTCACTGGACCTTTTAGGCCCTTTGTGGTATCCTCGCCGCTGAGAACTTTCATTCAATCATGTTAATTATTTTCTTAGGGGCATTTCCGAAGGGGAGTTTAGGGGACTAGAACTTTTCTATACAGGTATTGTGGAGAGGGCTTTTGAAATTGTTAAGAAACCTCGCGACGAGATTAAAATGGCCACTTCAATTGTGTACGACGGAAAATGAATACGAATTTGGAAGAGTGTCGCCCTGGATGGGGATTCGTCGACTCTGAATTAGTTTAGTGAACTTTGAAATACGAACGGGAGATCTCTGCTTCGTGCTACTTCGTGATTTCTCGGATTAGGTGGGTGACTTGAAACGTCAACTGTTTGCTACTAAAATGTTTTGTTATAATAATTACTTTGAATTAAGTTGGTTACATGTTTTTGACTATATTTAGGTGTAGTTACTTAAAGTTTGTATTAAAATTAAATTCTCGCAATTTGGTTAAAAGTCTTGAAAGTTACGTTAAGTGAATGTAGGTACATTCACTTAAAGTTACTTTCAAGACTTGAATAAAGTATAAAATGAATACTTACAGCGATGTACCTACTTATACTTAAACAGTATTTACCTACTAAGATCAAAAACTAGGTTGGAATAGAAAGAAAACGTTTACCTACTGTAATTTCTGTTGTCATACATCAAGGACGCTTTTAACTACGCGACTGTTTCTCAACCAATTCCTGTAATTTTAATTAAACCGACATTGAAGATCCTTGAACCAGCTTATAAGGGTCCTCAACAACATTGATTAATTTAAAAATAACCACGTAGATAGGCAAGCGTTCCTAAGTAAACCAAAACGCCCATAGTAACTTTAAACTGTAAGGCAAACTTTATAAAATCAATACAAAACCGTAGCATACTTGAATTTTTTTGTTAGTGAGTTTAACAAATGAAGCCAAACGATAGAGATCGGAAAACTTTGCTTTGTTTCAGGGCCGCCATCTTGGATTAAAATGGACACTCATATATATCGCAACTGGCCAGTATTAGGGCCCGATCACACGTACCACAACCGCACCGCGACGCGATAAAATATGGGCAAACAGTGGTTAAGTAATAGTAATAGTAATAGTCCATTTATTTGTAAGAATATAGTTACAGAGATGTTACACAGTTTTAATGAAGTACATAATATTCTGCCGTTCCCGGCGTACAAATACATTGTCAGGGTTTTGGTTCGCTTATAATCATACATTGATAGATATTGAATTAGATAAATAGGGATAGCATTCAAATGGCAAATTAGTCAAATACTATATTATTATGTAAATGTCAAAAAGATTTAGTTAAGTCAAAGAGATATAGAAGCAAATAATATTATGATTATTCCTAATATTTATGTCAACTTATCATTCATAAAATCATTAGTTGAGTAGTAGCATTTACTTAAGAGATAATTGAATAATTTACATTTAAATGTCCTGAAGTTTAGAGTTTTAAAACAATCTGGTAGTTTATTATAAACTTTAGTCGCCATACAAAATACATTATTAGAAAACAGATTGTTATTTCGTCTAGGTACACGAAGCATGTGAACTTTGCGGCTAGGTCTGGATACTACATCATTATGCAGAACAAATTCATGCTTATTTTGGTACACAAAAATACAGATTTCAAAAATATATAATGCTGGGAGTGGTAATATTTTTAATTTCTTAAATAATGGCACACAGCTGTCCAGCGGGTGCGCTCCACATATTGAGCGAATACACTTTTTCTGAGCTCGAAACGCTTTGTTAAGTTCTACTGAATTACCCCATATTATAATGCCATAACGCAAAATTGATGCAACATAGCCATGGTATGCACATAGTGCCGCATTAACACTAGCCACACGTGTTAGTCTGTACAGAACGAATACAAATCTATCTAGTTTTGTGCAGAGTTCGTCAATATGAGCTTTCCAGTTACAGTGTTTGTCTATTATTATTCCTAGGAACTTAGTACTCTCAACCTCGTCGATTGTGTCGTTATCATGCTGTATTTTTAGCTGTGGGCGCTTACTGTTGTAGGTTTGGAACTGGATCATTTTGGTTTTGCTAATATTAATGTGTAGATTATTTTGTTTGAGCCATGTTATAATTTTGTTTAGTGTCTCGTTTATTTCGGTCTGGTACTCACTTACGTCATAATTGTCATTTCGAATGCTGAGGGTCGTGTCGTCAGCATATAGTATGCAGTCATGGGAAGTTACGCTAGCTAAGTCATTAGCATACAGCAGAAACAAAAGTGGTCCCAGTATGGTCCCTTGGGGAACACCACAATTATTTTCCCGATAGTGAGATCTGCAGACGATTTTTTGGTGTCCTGTTAGTCTAGAGATCTCAACACATTGTTGTCGATGGGTGAGGTAGCTTTCGAGCCATTTCAACGCGTTTCCTCTAATCCCGTATCGATCCAATTTGAGAAGAAGCAATTTATGGTTAACGAAATCGAAAGCCTTGGACATATCTAGGAAAATAGAGGTAATTGGTATTTTATCATTAAGACTTCTAGTTATCAATTTTATTAGAGCAAAACAAGCCAATGTAGTAGATTTATTTTTCCTAAAACCAAATTGTTCTTCATTTATCATATATAAGTGTGTGTATATTGTTCTTCATATATAAGTGTGATAGTGTCGCTGCCACTTTTTGCAGTTGCGTTGTCGCTAGGAATTGCTAAAAATTACCAAAAGGGCAACGGAGAGCGCTAAGTTTGGAGTTTCCCTACGTGATCGAATCAGAAATGAAAAGATCCGTAGGAGAACCAAGGTAACCAAAATAGCTCGAAAAATTGCCAAACTTAAGTGGCAATGGGCAAGGCACATTGCTCGTAGAACAGATGGCCGACGGGGCCGAAAGGTTCTGGAGTGGCGACCGCGTACCGGAAGACAAAGCGTTGGAAGGCCTCCCACTAGATGGACCGATGACCTTGTGAAGGCCGCAGGAATCCGGATGGATGCGCGAAGCACAGAATCGGTCGAAGTGGCGGTTCTTGGGGGAGGCCTATGTTCAGCAGTGGACGTCTTTTGGCTGAAATGATGATGATGATGTTGTGGCTAGTGTTTAGGTATAGACAGACAGTTCATTGTGTTTGCGACGTGGCCGGCCGGTAGTGCGCGGTCTCACTTGTGGTTGCGTTGTTGCTGCGACGTGGCCTTGATGTGGTTGGTATCGCCCACACGGTTGATTTTGTCAGTCAAATGTGGTCCGTGTGAATAAACTATTCATTTTCATACAAATTAGCGCCCGTTCACTTGTTGTGGTTATGGTGTGGTTGTGGTTGTGGTACGTGTGATCGTGCCCTTATAGTAATGATCTGTAGCAACTGGTCTAAAAGTTAAAAGTCGCCAAGTGAACTGTGGAAAGAGCTTTGCTTAAAGTTAGTTTACGATCGAATATGAAATGAGGTAAGCTGGTGGAACTAGCAAAGGTGATGAAGTTCTAGATGTTAGGCAGCTGAATATGTGATGAATTGACCTAAGACGTGTTTCGTGTAAAGCCTGGCAAATATATAGACCATTGTACTCACGCAGAGGCGTTAAAAGCGGTTAAGTGATCTTGTGCTAGCGTTTTGGTACAAACTTAATGAGAATTAGAGAGTTAATTGATTCAGACGTGACCTTGCGGAAATTCATTATAATATATTATAGATATACAGGATGAAAGGGTAAACACCGTTGTCACTCAAACTATGGGTAGTTGGCTTAAATATAAACATATAAAACCGAGTAAAAAAAAATTACGTTATTTTCTTTAACAAATATTAAAAAGGTTATTGTCAGACACCGTCCGCAAATTCATTGATATGCGCCCGCCCGAGTGACGTAATCGATCGCCGCCCGTCCTACCTACCTACACAACACATGAATACAATACAACCTTTTCCTGGCTTAAAACAGGCAAAAATACCTACCTTAGGAATTGCGTGACGAATCTAAATGTACATCCTTAAAAAAAAAAGTTGTGATTTTCCATTGAATTTATGTTCTATAAACGAAACCAAACCACTGGTTTGAAGGATAACGGTGTTTACCCTAACACCCTGTATTTAGTACGCCTTGGCCGGACACAGAGACAACACGCCGTATTTGGGTTCGCGACAAGTCAATCGTCATCCTGAGGATGCCTTATTGAGAGGTGAAACACGTGTTGATTTCTTACAGGGTTTTTTATTACTTTTTAAGAATTGTTAAGCGGAATAGGTTCCTGAGATTTTTTTCTTCCTGTCATTTTTAATCAGTCAACATGGTGGCAACGGGATTGACAGCGCGGGTTGCGATTACTAGGGACTATTTTAATTTGCCTTCTTGGGTCAAAGAGTAAAGCATTTGCATCCTCCTCTTAATAATAACTGCGATCACTAACCCGTCTGCTAAGAGTCACGATTATATCCCTTATTCGTTGGAACCTAACGTTCACATTTAGGCAAAGGGTTTTTTTATGATTTGACTATTGAAAAGCCTAAAAAAAGGAAATAGGACAAAGGATTAAAATAAACAGATGAAGAAATATTAAAACAAGTTGAGTTAATTGAGTGTGGGTGTTTCTACGTCTGCGATTTATTAATGTTTGTTACGATACACCCACATTTCTCGAGAAGGTAAGGTTTCTGATGTTGTGTTGTCGACCTAGGTTTCCCGAGAGCAAATTACGACCGCCTACAGAGATTATTGACATCTCGTGGGAGTCAATAGATTAAATAGTTTATTGGAGGCTGGAGACTAGGTTACGTAACATTATTGTACATATGAACTAGTTTGCAAACCTGAAATAAACACGTGAGTAACCGTAATTTCAGGACTTTGTGAATAGGATATCACGTGTATTAGCTTATATAAATAAAATAAACAAAAATAATTTATTTCAGACCCATTAGGTATAGTCCATTTGGATAGTATAGCACGAATTAGAAACTAGTGTTAGTACTTACATCTATCAAAAAAACAACATAGACTATTCATTACTATGCCACAGTGGCATGCAGGCGAATCCAATGTCCCAGTATGGGGTTGTCCCACCTATCGGCTATAGTGTGCAGGATGAAAGAGGTAATGGTGTCTTCAGAGTACCGTCAATGCCCTAACTTCCCCTGGTGTCCTATGTTTACCTATAATGAAAAAGATGTAATATTTTTTTTCATTTAAAATGTATGGTAATCGAAACTTAAAGCTCTCTATGAAAACTCAAAGTTTTTGCCATACAAGTATAAAATGAAAAAGATAACAGCTTTTTCATTATAGGCAAACGTAGAACGCCAGGTGAAGTAACGGCAGTTGACCGGTATATGATTCTAAATCCCCTGCGTTGAAATTTTTCGTCGGTTATGTACTGAATCCATGATAACAGTTTTGGTGTCGAGGTCCCCCTGCCACCCTGAATACCGAAGTCTAAAATCTTATCATCCGATTACAATAAGTTAATAGCATAATATTTAACTAAAATACAACAACA
Source organism: Conistra vaccinii (assembly GCA_948150665.1). Lineage (NCBI taxonomy): Eukaryota > Metazoa > Arthropoda > Insecta > Lepidoptera > Noctuidae > Conistra > Conistra vaccinii. The sequence continues at coordinate 7,177,422 of OX411324.1, forward strand.
CCCAAAAGGGTGCAGTGGACAATTAATTTAGGTGTCTTTTAAAAGAGGTAAACTTAGGGATAATGTTTTGTTAATGTGCTTCGCTTCCGGCGAGGTCCGGACCTTAATAAGTTCAACGGAGTTATTAAATAGACAATTATGTAATCCGGATTACCTTTATAGGTAACTTCCGGTTGATAATTACCGATATTTTGGTCTTCAGTAAGTTTATAGAATGGATTAAGCGTTATAGACCATGCATTTTAGATGTTTTGTAAGCCAATTCAGAAGACTTTTAATTAAATGAAGTCAGAAGACTCGTCTTTAAATTTTTTTGAAGAAAAGTTATTTGTATGTTTGGTTACACTTTCAAGAGAAATCTAATAATTATTCAAACTAGTCGCCTGTCAAACCCTTCGAAAGTAAATTTTAGTGCAATGACATGTTTCAAGTTGCTCGTTAATATAATGAAGTTAGAAGTGCAAAGCGCAGTGCTCCTTAATTCAATTGAATAGTTAAATTCTTTAAACCGTTTCTTATTTTAGCCAAAGCTTAAAATGCTAACAGCCTTCGAATTTGCATTTCTAAGTATTACTGAGAAACTTTGCGGATTCGGACATAATAATACCAGTCTGTTACTTTCCCACTTGAGGGCAAAGGCCTCTTCTTATACTCGCCTCGCCGTGCTTACTCAGCAGCGGCTGCACAACCTCCCATCCAAAAGGAGCAGCAACTGAAGAAAGTTCTTGCTAAAAGTGCGAAATCAACCGAGGGGACACCTAAGAGCCGCAATGTACCAGCTCCCGGTATCCCGGTGTCCCCAGCCCCTAAGAAAGGACAGCCAGACAAGGAAGGCTTCGTGACGGTGGAATCCAAGCGAAAGAACCCCACTTGCCGTAATCGATGTGGTACTGCTCTAGCCGGACCAAATAAATGTTGCTGCGTCCTGCTACACCGTCGACGCAGCTGCACGTGTCCCGTCTGCATCACTCCACGATGACTGAAGACATCGTGGAATACATCAGAATCAAGACCAAGCGGACCTTGAGAGTAGATAAGTTGGAGTCGCGCCATAACGTAAACTTGAAGTCGTTTGTGGTGCGGGTTCCAACTCAGTACCTAGAATCCTTCATGAAAGAAGAGTTTTGGCCGAAAGGTGTGGCGTACCGACGGCGACGATTTCGTGGAAGGTTACGCGACACCACGCAGCGCAACACGACGCCGACACAGTCATCACATACAAAATAATTATTTAAATCGTAAAATAGTTATTTTATAGTAATAAAAAATATGTATGTTTAGGTTAAGGTATTTATTTATGGGCCTACGTCGCCTGAATTAAATGGTTTATTATTAGTATACAGAGAAGACACGAGCACTAATCACTACGCTGTTTCAAATCAGGTTGGCGATTTCAGACTTATAATATTAACTAGCTGCACCCCGCGGTTTCACCCGCATAAGTCTTGACCCTGTGAGAATATCGGGATAAAAAGTACCCATGTTCTAATCCAAGTCATTTTCTACCCATGTGCCAAATTTCATCCAAATCCGTTCAGCCGTTTTAACGTGACAGGGTAACAAACAAGCTCACTTTCGCATTTATAATATGATATATACATATATATAGGTAGGATTAAGATAGGATTAGGATTATAAGTCCAGGATTCCTCACGATATTTTCCTTCACCGATATCTGTAATGTCTAAAGTAAACTTAGAAAGTACATAAGAATATCCCTCATAATTATAGATAAAATACTCACTGACAACTAACAAAGACTCTGATTTTGCAACCACCCAAACTTACCAAAACACCTAAGGATTTAGCTAAAAAGGTAAACCAAACGAAAAACACGTTAATTCATATCCCAATGGCGAAACCCGCAAGTTTTTTGGCCTGTAGGCATGTCAGGGGACGTCGACTGCAAGTCCAGTCCGTCGGGAGCTATGGCCCCTAAAAACTGGCCCACCAGTGATTGATGGAGAGTCGTGTGTAAGCACCGAATAAACACACCCCACGTCCTTTGCAATCGCCCTCAGGTGCTCTTGTTTTTTTATACAAGCTTTTTTTTGTTTTCACTTGCAGGGAGTGAGTGTATGTAGGGATGTATTTGTTTCGAGTTATCTTTGGGAAATTGGATGGTTTATAATGTTATGCGCTGACTGGGGGCTTAATAGGGTTTTATTTTTTTTAGAGAGTCGGAGAGTTTTGCTTTAAATGTAATATTGGTTTAGCAGGTTTTTTGATATGCGGTTTTACTTAAAACTGGCCTACCAGTGATTGATGTCGAGTCGTGTTTAAGCACCCCATGTCCTCTGCAGTCGCACTCAGGTGCTCTGGTTTGTTACCAAAAATAATTGTTTTAACTTGCAGGAAGGTTATGGACGATATTTTTCGACTTATCTTTGAAATTGGGTTGGATTTTCTTTTACAGACTAGGAACTTAGTATGAGAAGTTTATTTTAGTATAAACTGGAGAATACTTTGATTGTGTAGGTTTTGTTATACGCAATTATATCAGCTAGTATTTCGCTTAAAGAGTACGCAGAGGTGTGTTACACCCACGGAACAGATATCTGTTCCATGGTTACACCTACGTTTTTCCAGTCTATCTCCCAGGGGGGTTTAACTTATTTTAGGTGTACAATATTAAAAGTTTATATATAATATGAAATACATCAGAAATATGTAAACTGACCCGAAAACTGTATATCTAGTGAACTAGTTTTACGTGTTAACCAATCGAAATAAGCAATTCTATTTTAAAATTGAAGGATTTTCGAAAATGTTTTAAATTAGGTCACATCTTTCCCATTGTTAAAATACGCCACCGGGTCTTGTACAAAAATACAAAGCTGATAAACATAGCAAACTCCACTTAAACTCCCAAAAATAATAACACACCAATCCAATAATGAACTTCTAAATTATTTCTTAGAACAAAGTTCCTCAGGTGAATACTTAATTTGATTAAAAGCTTCTAAGAAAGTGTAACCGCAACTTGATCCAGGGTAGAACGATAAATCACAACTTAGCCATTAAAACAAACGCGGGACCGCGACACATCGGGATCAACTATCCTAACTCTACTTCTTCAACCAAGTTTATTGTCTGAAAGTTTTATGACTCACCAACCCTTGCTGTACGTAACTTGTACGTTACTTGACCTGAACTCGCTGACTGCGATATACTTGCTCAATATTTGCTACATTGTTAATACCGCGCCTCGTGTCTGTTCTTAAAGTTACCAAGTAACTGGCTGAAAATTTTGGTAGTTTTTAGTTATAACTATCAATATTCTTGTCAGTCATATTTTGTGAATAACATCATAGTTGTGTACGCCGACGCTGATAAAAAAGTTTAATTTAAATAATTTGTAAAACTTTTTTATTTCACCTTTAGGTGTATCTATGTTATTAAGGCCAAATAATTTTACTTTCACGTACCTATTTATTCCTTGGTTACGACGCCTACGGGATGAAAAAGATAGCCTGTTTTCATAAGGGAAAAATAAACATTAAGGCTACCTGTCCACTGGAGCGGAGAGGAGAGGAGAGGAGCGGAGATGTGCCAAAATTAACCAATAGAATCGCACCTTTGGAGCGGAATTTTGATTCTATTGGTTAATATTGACAGATCTCCGCTCCTCTCCTCTCCGCTCCGGTGGACAGGCAGCCTAAGGCAGCCTAAGGCTGCCTGTCCATTGCGGCGGAGCGAGGCTACGGAGCAGGGCAAGGTAGCGGAGTGGAGCGGAGTTGCGGACAGTGTCTGTCCATTGATACGGAGCCAGTTAGCGGAGCGGAGTTACGGACTGTGTGGAGCGAGGTAGCGGCGCGGAGTTGCGGACTGTGCTAGGCCGAGTTCAGGCGACAAGTAATGACGACAGTTTTCCTGCTCCGCTTCCCCACTCCGCTTCCCCGCTCCGTTTCTCCGCTTCGCTTCGCGGTTTTACATGAATTTTAAAACTAGTTCGGAAATCCTTGTCCACTGAAGCGGAGCGGAGATTTTATGCAACTCCATTGGTTGATTATGATTGATATACTCGCGCATTTGCTCGCTCACTCACACTTCACTCACAGTCACACTCACTCTTTCACTTACATTCACACACCTTCAAACATCCACTCACTCATAACTCCAGACAAACACACTTGAGACATACACAACATTTTCATAATTTCATTTAGTGTTTGTCTTTTTTATTATTTTATTTTGTTTTTTCTTGTATTCTGTTTATTTTTTATGTTTTTTGTTTCTCTTGGACTTGCCCAATGGATTTTTGTGTATAATGTGTGTCCTATCTTTTAAATCCACATCATTTTGAAGGGTCACTGGCTTCTAAGATACAGGTACATAAACCTAGTTTAGAAGTCAGGGTTTTTCACTCTAGAGCACTAAATCAAGCCAGTTTTCGAGCAGAATATTGTTAATGCACTTATGGAGAAATAAAAGATTTATTATTTATATTTATTATTAATATTGGCACAGCTCCGCTCCGCTCCTCTCCTCTCCGCTCTAGTGGACAGGCAGCCTTAATACTGTAATAATGATTTCCTGTACTTGAAACCACACTTAAGTATCATTATACTAAAATTCTGTAGTAGATTCCAATAGGAGAATAATTATTTTACGGCGTGGGCAGATTTTCATACTCCATTTCGGAAAATGAGACCTCCCACGTGCCGCTGTTGTTTCGCCCCACGATCTTAATGACGTCAAACATAATAATAATATAATCTATTTACATACCTACTCTGAAAGTTTACTTCAATGATGGTTGTTTGTACGATTTATTTTTGTACTACTTACATTTTAAATTTATTATTATGTATTATACATAATTTTGTTAGTATTCTGGTGGTATTAACAATATAATGTAATAATACTGATAAAAATGTAATGTCCTATTAATAGTATCCTTCCTCCGCCATAATAAGGCAATTTGTGCGAAGACTTATACCATTGGTAGACCATTACCAAATCTCGTTGGGTCTAGATGTTGGATGGTCTTCTCATAAATTCTGTAGTTTAAGTTATTAACAATACTGATTTATGTGCAAATATGTTTCTAACAATTTATGGATCTTTTAGTGTTATCCGAATTAAATTGATTTTATTTTATTTTATTTATTTAAAAACTGCCTTAGGATTTTCTGCTGGCGGGTCTTCCCTTAAATAAAAAATTCCTTTAATTATGTTGTGCCGTCTCCGGCCAATGCATCAGGAACGAGTCCGAATCGTTATCCTAGCAATTCTGAGGCCTGCCTCTGTGATGACGACGACGCTCATCTTCAGACACCTACTGGCCATAACTATAACTTTTAGTTGGTTTAAATCTCGCCACACATTAAAACTGTCGAAAATATTTGCCAACTCAGTCAATAGATTAAGACCTTTAATACTTTTCATGATAGATGTACCTTTTAGCGAGCAAAGAGTACAAACAAAGTTGAATCTAGTTAGCAGATTAACGTGAATTTTACTCTGAACGATACCTAGTAATGAATTTGAAACGCTATTAATTAAACTCTGTGGTTAACTGCGTAGATAGATACTTCAGAAAGTGGTATTTTAGATAATGATAGCGAGCCTGGTATTATCTCCCATTACTACTAATAGCTAACTATCGCAAGCGTGTTCCAACAACAATACAAGAGGATTAATTTGGTCTGCTTGTAAACGTTCTCATGAAACAAGTGTTTGAAATTGCTTCAAGTTTGATGTATTTGCGCCGCTCCTCTAGAGATAAATTTGTTCGAAAACTTGCTGAATGTGAAAAGTTTGAAGCTCACTTCAATCCATTACGAGAGTGAAATATTTCTTTGTTTTCTGACTCCAGTGTGGGAGGAGGCGACCTTACAAATCAGAAGTTTACCATTACCGCGGCGGCGGGATCACCTCGGGATCCCCCTAAATACGTTCTTAACACATTCATCATTTTAATTGTAATGGTTTTATAACGTTTGATTGATGACAGCGGAGGATTTCCTTGAAAATAGAGCTGGGTGTTTAATTTCTTGCGGGAAGCGTTCTTCAGTTGTCAAGGTCGAATGAAAGTTTTGTTCGTGTCTTCATAAACGGGGGGCGATCAATCTTGACTGAAGGAACCGATATGTTTGAAATGTAATATCGGTGCGGTTTATTTAATATACCGTCCATCAATCACGGGCAGACGGTGTATATCTAGTAGGTCGGAGACAGATCGGCGAGCAACATGTGATATGAGTCAGCTTCGCCGTGTCTCTGTGAAACTGTTTGCTTCTTATTAAATGCCCCTGCCTCGTCATCGATATTTATTAAATGTGTTATCATCTGATATTAATTTTTATTTAGGTTACAAATCCATAATTTATACTTTTAGTCTACCTATTTTTATCAAGATCTTCTCTGTAACCAAAATAAAGGAAACTTCTCCAACTGGGCAATGTTTCTTAAAATAGAAACATAGCCTCGTGTTTGAGCATCGTCTAGGCTTTAGAAAAGAAAATTGACTTTATATAGACTCTAGATGAAGCCAATTTTCTAAGTTATCTTCGTTTAACTTTAGCTCTTCTGCTCTCTTTGCCATTCCTGATGAAAATAGCTATAACTGAACTTCTTTAATAAATGGTTCTGATACCTTGGTATAAGATATAGCATTGTTATAAGAAATGGAAAACATTAAGTACCTTAGTTCTGGTAGATGTTGGGAAACATGATAGCATAACAAAATGCAGAGTTTTCAATACAATCTCATGTTTTGTTTCAAAGAAAAGAAAGAAAATAAGTTTATTTGCCTGTAAATGGTTTAATTGAAATAAATGCTTTGAGTTTGAGTTTTGAGTTTGAGTTGAGTTTGAGTTTGAGTTGAGTTTGAGTTTGAGTTTTGAGTTTGCGGTAAGCATGACGCATAGAAAAAACACAAAATAAAAAAAAGAGGGAAAATATGGGTCACATCCACGCAAAACGGCCATCGCTCAGCATAATGCTGCGACCCTATACGAGACGGAGCCCCAGCGCTGGTTTTCAGCGACAGCCAGCGTTGACGTTATGACGTTGAGCGGTGCAGCATACAATGAGATATAATTATGAATGATATAAAAATAAAATAAATATTTAATTTCATAATATTATGTGTGAATAAAATATAATATGGCAACATTTCGTTCAACAGCCATCGACTCGCACGCCGACGGCTTTGCGTAATCTGTGCGCGCAGCTGTCGGAAAACTATTGGTATGACGTTTTGACATCTGCTTACATAATCATGAGAATGGCTCATTCATTTATGTAAAGAATGTAATGTTATGAGTAAGATGGATGGAGTTCTGTAATATCAAAAGATGTACTGGGTACGTAGGCAATGTTTTCCAAAAGCGCAAGTCTCTAAGTGGGGCTGTCTGTCCAATACCTACAAAACTCTGTCATCTGTCCTTCATCTCCCTTTGATTCAAGAACCCAAGCCAAACGATCCAGGGTCATAATCGGTAAAGCTGTTTTCAGATCAACGCGATTTGTCGCGCGACACCGGTTATTGTTATACCGTGATGTTTTGTATTGTTCGTGTCACGTCGTGCGACAAATCGCGCTGGTCTAAAAACAGCTTAATTCTGGCCTGTAGCGGAATTCTACAATATTAATTCCAATAGAGGGTAGAAAATGTCATTAAGGGCCTGATTCAGCACCTACGATTAAAATCCTATTAACTTACTTGGCCGATAATTCATACAAATTCTGTTACATTTTTGAATTTAGGTAAGTAGTGGCTATTCGGACATCGTGAATTAGGCCATAAAGCTGGGAACAAATTATCGGACGCGTCCGCGGACGTTAACTGTCAGTTCCATACGATCACGTCAATTCACGTTCGAACTAACAGTTAACGTCCGCGGACGCGTCCGATAATTTGTTCCTAGCTTCAGTGTCACACAGTGAGGCAACACCCGTATGCCAAGACATTCTCACTCCATAGGACCGTCATTGTAAGAAAAGAATACAATCTAATCAGAAGCTTCCATCCACAACAGCGAAAAAAAACCTAGCCAATCATAAGCTATTAAAAACAAAGTGGCAAAGTAAACGAAGAGAAAAGCTTTAACATGAATATAAACGAAGAACTTGGAACAAGCAACACGCATCGAGTCTGAATCAGTGTGAAACTTGCAGCCGGTGAATTCTTGAGAGCTACACAACTTTGTACACCAAAGAAATACAATTTATTTAGAATAGAAAGTACAAGTAAGTACAGGTACTAAGTTGGCGTGTTGCATTCTAGTAACAGATATTTTTATTTTAGGTAGGTTCACCTTATTGTTAATGTATACGTCGTAGGTTGATTTGATCATTCGAATTTTCGCGAAAACCCTAAGGATATTGCAAAAACACGGATAATTAGACAATGGTGAAAACATTTCCGTGAGCAACTTGGAAGTAGCGCTCACCGGCCGCTGTCTCGACAAAGTTCCATATCGTACCTTACCTAACCTATTTCACCCAGTTCGCAGTAATGTTTTCACCATTGTCTAATTATGCATGTTTTCGCAATATCCCTAGGGTTTTCACGAAATATCAAATGATCAAATCATCCTATGATATTATACACAAACTGCAGGAAACTGGTTTTTAATTTCCTGGGCATGTCCAAAAATTAATAGCCTCGCTTTTTATATGCCACAAACCGCACTGTAAAGGAGATCTACAGCCCTGAAGGAGTATCCTTTTGAGTGGTAATCAAAGAAATCCCGAAAGACGTATTTTGCTGGACATGAACTGCCATTAAAAATATAAAAATGCCATAATTATACATTGCGGCTAACATTACATTAAATAATAATCAAACAAGTATGGATATCATCAATACTTTCTGTCGCTACTTAAAACTTTTGTTGATCATTAATAATTAACTCTTTACTTTAAATTAAAACAATTTAATTTTAATTAATATTCCTTTACAGATTTTACACTACTGAATTTCCTTTTATATTAAGTCATTAATTTTAATTACAATAATTATTTTTAATTTTACCATTTGCCATCAATTTGGGCACCTATCCATCTGACACATTATTTACATATACATTCATTGCAGCCACACCAGACGACCGTAATGTTCAATGGCGGATGGTTATCAGCTGATGCGAGATTTTAATTAATTAATTGATTGATTGCCTCCATCACTCATTAAGGAGCGTTATGTTCATTGAAATAAACTTACGGGTTACGACTCGTTTTGGTAAACTGACTGGCGTTCCTATAAATGACTAATTGGTAAATTGATCGTTTATTACAAGTTTTTAAAGATTTAAAGTTCAAGTTTGAATTAGATTGTTACATTCTCGTTTTCAGACAACATGTAGAAGATGGGATCGAGGGGCATTATTTCATTATTTAGTGGGTAATGCCCTTCATATTTCTACTCCCACTTGATATATTTACTCTTACACACTACATTATTATCACATTAAACTAATTAAGGCGTCTACTCAATCAGCAGCGGTTTATATGCGTGTTAAATAGTAGTTAGTAGGTATAGCAATTAATTTGGCGGCTGACTGATTTACGGCACCTCCGAAACTTTGAAACCACGCCAAACCCTAGGGCCCGGATGACGTCACCGCTGGCCTTCGCCAGGTCAGCGAACCATCCGTTAAAACGAAAGGAAAATTGGAAGAAAAGATACTACAAGTGGAACCAGACTCTGTCTCAGACCCATTATCACTAAGCGCAAAATATCATGTTAGACGAGAGTAAAGCTACCATCATTAAAACTTACTTAGCTGTTTATTATAGTTGTTCTTAGTAGAAATAGGGCGAGAGCTACCTCTAAATGTCATTCGCTAATGACGCGTGACCACGAAAGGAATCCTGTCTTCGACACAACTATTAATTTATTGACGAAGGGTTTCGTTATGTGTGTGACATTTATTAATAGCTCTCGGTCGCAGTCAGGAAACCATGATAGTGTACCTATTAGTTACACGACTTATATTATTGCTCCAACGAAATTAATCCCATCTCTCGATTTATTGTAGAATAGAACTTTCTACTTAATCATATTGCTTAGTTTCGGCGTTGGGACTCGAATTCAGATTAGGTAATCGAATCTAAGTTTGACAAATAGCTACTGTGTAATGTTCCATTCCAACTAAGTTATTTGCTCAGGTCAGAACTATTCTGACAAATATTAGTTCATATTTGGAAAATGTTTCGGAACTCAATATCGTCTATGTGATATTGGAATAACAATAAGAACTAATTAAAGAGCAATTCGCTTTGGTAAACGACTTTGTGAGTTCCTTCCTTCGTATCATGTATCATCTTAGGCTAGTAATATCAAGATAAAATATTACCCTAATCTTCTCCGGAAGCAATTCCCATCGTCGCTTGTTCTTCAAAGAGTTTGTATGGAAAACGGACAATTCGGTAAGCCGACCCATCCCCGAACGTATTCACTCGAACTAGTCGAGGAGCGCCCCCTAACGGGAAAGTTTTGATTTAGTGCTTATAGCTGTCCCAGTCGGAGAGCCCTCTTTAAAGTTTTAGTCGTGTAATAGAATAAAACTGTTGGAACAATGGTCGTATTCAAGCATTCATACTGGGTTCGGTAAAGCATTATAGAAATATATGGAGCTACGGACTCAATTGCTAGAGCGTTCGGCGACATAAAATCTAATGTGACCATCGAATGAATATTATAAACTTTGCGGTGGAACTCAGCTTATTTCTAGTGTTAGGTAGTTCTTTGTTATTGTTGTCAGTCTGGATCTATTGGAGAGCAGTGGTTGCCCGGTGGTAACGGCCCCGACTTACGAGTTGTAGGTCGTGGATTCAGACCCAAGGAGGCGCTTTACTTTGTGTAAATAATATCATCACCATTGCTCTCAAAACGGTGAAGGAAAACATCGAGAGGAAACCGGCATGTCCTAGAACAAAAAATTCGAAGACATGTGACATCTACCAACCGGCACTGGGCCGGCGTGGCAGATTACAGCCCACTCCCTCTCGAAGAGAGAAGGCTTGTGTTCCAGCAGTGGAAACGTTATAGACTGACTAAGCTTATACTGGATCTAATGAATTGTTTTGAAATGTAACAGTCTTATAGATGCTTTCCAATTTTAAATGAATAGCTCTTAAATTCTTCTCGTTAATATCTGAAAACTGTTCTATTATAAATAATATTATGCCCTTTATTATTTCTTATCATGGTCAACGATCTTCCTCAAGTTCTGCGCCATGCAAAATGTCTCTTGTATGCTGACGACTTGAAACTGTACCTGGAAATAAACTCCGAGCGTGACAGTCTGGCACTGCAGCAAGACATTGATGCAATATTCAAGTGGAGCGTAGACAACAAGATGGAGTTTAATTCGTCTAAATGTTTCGCTATGACATTCTGTCGAATGCGGCGCCCAGTTAATTTTGCATATAATTTAAATAATAATAGCATCACGAAGTCTACAGCCATGAAAGACCTGGGAGTCACATTCGACCGAAAGCTCACCTTCCACGACCATATGGCCATGGTAGCTAAACAATCCTACCAAAGGTTAGGTTTTGTTCTGCGTAATTGCCGCGATTTTCGCACCACTCATGCCATCAAAATAATTTTTAATGCGCTTGTACGTAGCAAACTGGAAACCAGCTCTTGCGTGTGGAATCCACATGAAAGTACCTACACACTTTTATTAAAAAGTGCAAAAAGCGTTCCTTAGGTACCTATATAAGCAGAAACACGGCTACTATCCTTACCTCTATCCGACAAAATTTTGACTGGGTTGCCTCGGATACAACTCACTAGAGGTAAGGCGAGCTCGAGATCAGCTCACAATAGCCTGTAAAACGCTCCGCGGTGCTATTGACGCTCCTGATCTGCTTCATGTACTGGTGCGCTTCTTTGTCCCAGACCATTACTGCCGGGGCAGAAGGCACAGGCTGTTTGCCGTGCCTCCATGTCGTACTGTTGCACGTGCTAAGTCGCCAATTCCTCGCACTCTGGGCGCGCTTAATGATCTCTTGGATTCTAACCCAACAGACGACCTGTTTGCGGATGGATGGACGAAGATTTTATTGGTATGTCAGAAGTACTGTGAGAGGAATTTGTGAAAGTGTTGTAACCTTCTTTTATTTATGTTTTCATGTTGTTATTTTGTATATTTTAATGTGTTTTTTAATTGTCTCTTTTTTTTATAATTTTAGCTACTGTAATTGGCTGTAACACAGCCGTTGTTGCTAAATAAATAAATAATAGAAGTAGGTACTTATATGCTTTACATTTCTATTTCACAAGATGAGATGCAACTGCCTAGTTTTACTCGTATCTTTTGCTTGAAATTGAGAATCTTGCCAAAAAGTTTAGCTTTCATATGTTTGGGTAAAACGGTTGGTATCATTGCCAAGACTATCCATCATGTTTCACCTCTGACCTTCGATCTTCTGCTGGTTTCATATAAATAACAGTGCAGAGGCATTATAAAGATAGAAAGATATCTGAGTTAGATTTTAAAAATAGATTGGTTCTGTCGATGCAGTATTTATTATCTCTCTGTGATCTGTAAATATACTAAGGATTTTTTTGACCATTTGGTGCATTGGGCATTTTTGACCGTTTTTTTCGTCATTTCAAATTCCTCATTTTCACAAACGTATCACCGTTTGTGAAAATGAGGGCTTTGAAATGACGAAGTTTGAAGGTAATTTATTATTTCAAGTTTTGCAAATCATTTTTAAATCATATCAACAAGACTTGTAACTTTAGACTTTACTATTAGACTCTTCTAATAGAATTATCTTCTAATGGAGGTACTATTAGAAGAGTCTAATGGTACCTAAGCCCTTTACGCGAAGGTGTCATTACAAAGAGTGGTTTCTTCTGACGAGAATAAAAGTTAGTTCACAAAGGATGTAAAAAGTTCGCAATGTTATAAAAAATATCCTTGAGGAAAAACAGAGTGAAAACTACAAAAAAGTGTCAGCTGATAGATGCCACACTACTCACGTATTACAAACTCACATCAGTTAAACCCGCAAACAAATATGTAGTTACAAAGTCTTCGAAACTTCTGTATAGTTCTAGTTTATTATTAACTTTTATTTCCGCCAAAAGTGCAAAGAGGGAACAGGAACAAATGGGATCAACTTGAAAAATGTGTAACAATAACAAAATGGGAAAACTTGAAAGTGACACCGGGCCATTAGGCAGTGCGGGGGTGACGCCGGCGCACTCTCACCATAATGAATCAAAAGTTTGTCGCGACGTAAATGGAATACTGAACTTTTTGGATCGAGAATAGTCATCAGTTACAGGTTCCGTTTTTGTTTTTATTATAAATATTAAGAGGATTATTTGGAGATTGAACAAAGGAGAGGAGCTCGTGGTTAAGAAATAACAGCCACACGGGTCTATTCATCAGGTTAAGCTACGCTTGTCGGGGTTGGTCCGTGGATGGGTGACAATATTTACGATCCGAGACTCCTTCCTGTCTCGGAAAGCACGTTAAGCCGTTGGTCCCGGTTGTGATTCGTGGATCTTTGACAGTCGTTACGGGTCTTCAGAAGCCCGAAAGTCTGACAACCAGTCTTACCAAAGGGTAGCGCATTACCCAGTTACTGGGTTGTGGAAGTCAGATAGGCAGTCGCTCCATATAAAATACTGGTATTCAGCTGCATCCGGTTAGACTGGAAGCCCACCCAACATGGTTGGAAAAAGGCCAGGCAGATTCGGAGATTGAACAAAGGGGCAATTCCCGTATTTTAAGAACGTTTGCATTTTAATCTCGGTCTCACTCTATCAAAAATACCTCTAATTTACCACTATGCCTACAGGGTGGATTTTCGAGATGGACCTGTAAGGGCTGGTACCTTAACCGTTGTAGTTACAGGAAAACGGTCTTAGGAGACTGTTCTTAACTTTTTGATATCTGCATTCACAGATTTTAAATTTTTACTTTCAGCTTGAAAATGGCCATTTTCACAAAAACTTTTTTGATGCCAATCGATCCTGTTTCTTTTAAGGATCTAAACACTCCAACCAACTGAGGTTTGATTACTAGAAAAGTCAGAAATCGCGAAAAACTTTTCCCATACATTTCGTAGGAAATGAGACTCCAATTTACTTGTTTATGATGGATAGACTGGTCGGTACAAAAGTAAGAAATTGCAAAAAACTTTTCCCATTCAAGTCTAAACGTTCTAAATTATTTGAGGACATTTTGCTCAGAATTAAAGAAATCACAAGCAACATAATTTTTTACTAAATTCTGTTCTCAAAGTAAAGACAATTATAACACGTAAGTCTATTCGTTCGAAATTCGAAGTTTTAATTAATTTTGTTCATTTTCGGTCAGTTTTCATTGTAGCGGCTAGTCTATTCATCATAAAAAAGTAAATGAGGAGCATCGATCACTAATAAAGTTAGTGATGGATGATTGGGAGTCTCATTTCGTATGAATTGTATGGGAAACGTTGTTTTTGCGATTTCTGCTATTCCAGTACTTAAAATACTTCAGTTGATCGTTTAGAGTTTTTTGACCCTGTGAGGAAAACTATCACAGCTAAGTAGGCTCTACAAGTTAACGAGTAATAATCGACCAACTTACATTTGCAGTTGTAAAAACATGTTCTCCCATACATTCCATAAGGAAGAGCATGTATAACAATTACAATGTTAAGTTTGTTCTTGGGATACATTCAACCCGACTACTAACCTTCTTGGGCAGTGGGGTAAAAACGAAAAAGTTGCTATCAATAATATTTTAAATTACGAGTTTTTAACCAAGTGCATTTCAGCTAGCAACAAGGCATGTGGGTGCTTAAAGGTAAAATGTGCTTTCAAGTTAAGTGACACTAAGTTTTTCTGGTGTCTCATGTTCTTAAGTTTTTGTCACAATGCAGGTCGCATAGCCAGCATTTTAAATGCAACGTTCTTACAAAATTTTAAGATAGTTTTGTCACTTAACTTTGTCTTTAAATATTTATAATAAGCAAACAGGTTTCTGGCACTATAGCAAAAAGGGGGAAGTGACAATTATGATAAGTTTAATTTTGGACTAAAGTCCCATATTTTGTCGTTCCATCTCTCAAGTTTTGGACACATTGCAGCTACGGATAACTTTTAACGAGATACTATTGACTTGGCGCTTGTCGTAGAGCTACCAACTTATAGAGCTTTATTTAAAGTACAAAACTTTTGGCAATATTGTGAAAGCGATTTTCTCTTGCGAAGTTTTTATCTCACTCCAGTGCAGACTGTGAATAGTACTGGCTATTTAAAATACAATTAACTAAGTACTTAAAAGTAGGTACTAGAGCAGAAAGTTGGTTGTACTGAGATTTGTTCTGTATATTTTGTATATAGGTAGGTACTCAAATCGTCTATTGTGAGCACTTGTTTAAATAATAATGGAGTATATAAGAATTTGGTTTTACAACGACCATTGAAGGTAACTTAAATATTAAGTCTAGCGAATGACCAAAAGTGTCTTTCTTTTTTTTTTCATCTTTCTTTCTTTTTTGTGTGGATAGTGACGAACCTGATGTCAGAGTATTTATGCCGCCCCTGGGCCTCTGACTTGGTTTCAAATGCCGTCGAGAAATATCTCTCATGCCGGTTTCCTCACGATGTTTTCCTTCACCGTTTATGAAGCAAGTGATAATTATACAATACGCAGATGAATCCGAAAAGTCAGAGGTGCGTGCCTTGGGTTCGAACTCATGACCACTGGTAGTCCGACGGTCGCACCATTAGGCATTCATTCTTCAGCTAAAAACAGCACACTGCGATCATCGCTAGGTATGCCAAATGTGATGATTATCAATAATATCACACATGCATCACGACCGTTTGTTTATTGTATAATAATTATCATATTGATAAAATACGATTTGGATTATAATACGCAACGTTAATCATTTATAATTACCGAGTAATCAATGCGTTACAATATTATGATTGGCGTTTCTATTTGATCCTAATGATCAAAAACAGCTAGAATTATGAAATCCAATACACTGAAAATGTACCTTGTTTTGCCGACTACAGATTTTTAATATCACCACTATTTTAGCATAATAGCATAACCAGTACGGGTTGGTAGATGTCACATGACTGCAAATTTTTGATTCTAGGACATACCGGTTTCCTCACTATGTTTTCCTTCACCGTTTTGAGAGCAGTTGGTGATGAAATTATTTACACAAAGTAAATCGCCTGGGTTCGAATCTAAAACTCGTATATGTCGGCGCCGTTACCACTGAGCCACCACCGCTCTCCACTAGGTGATTTACTTGCCTGTTTTACTATAGTGAAAAATTGTTGCGATGTAATGAAAATCTCTGTCAGGATTGCTTAAATCTATTACAGAATCCAAGACTAAGTACACAATTACTCAGATACATAATACCTTCGTCTAATTGGCTCCGTTCCTACAAATGATGCAGTGTCTGATCCGAGATAACATAAGTTAGAAGATCTTACGTGCAAACTGTAACGGCTTGGGAATGAAGCGCTTTTATCGCTAACTGTGCTATTAATTTCGCTTTAGGTGGTTTTGGTTGCATAGATTTGAGGCTAGGTCTTTGCACTATCTACTTATATTTTTGTTGCTCTTAACTTTTACTCATAATGTAGGCACTCTACCTACAAGGTAGGTTAGAAGGGGGTCGAGCATAGCACCAGCGGGGCCTGAACCCTTCGCGCCACTCCCCTTCGGGTACCTACGCACTCTGGTAAGGAAACGAACCAGGGATCAACATCACAAACTACGGTCGGACCACGGTGAGTGTAGGCAAGCCAAGGAGGCACTCCCTACAATCGATGGTCGCCTCACGAAAAAGATTCTCCGACTAACAAAACAAAAGTCACAGCAGCTGTAACTGGCCATTGGTCATTCAATAAACACCTCTATGTCATAGGAGTCACAGACAGTCCACTGTGCAGAGCCTGCATGGAGGATGATGAGACAGCTGCTCATGTGCTGTTAAACTGCCCGGTGGTCGCCGCTTACAGGGCAAAGTACTTCGGTAACCATACCACAGATTATTAACCATACGTGAGATTGTCAGTGACACCAAGGCGTTGCTGGCCTTCTTTGAGGAGCTGGGGTGGATCGAATAACCGATTTTCCTACCCTTACGCAAAATACGCGCTTTGACAGTTGCGGATACCAGCCCGTATTACCTATTACCTACAAGATATTTCCGTTAAATTAAAACTGTCGTAAATTGTGAAGAACTGTGTGTGTGTGTGAATTGGGAGAACTGTGACCAACCGCGGCTATGCCGAAGTTGCTCGCAGCTAGGCAGGCTATTTATTAGTAACGCAAGGTGCGTTACGTCGCAAACAATTTTGATACCAGTTCACAATTTGTCGGTTTTCCATGAATAGTTTAATTTTATTTTTTATTTTTCAATAATATTAATACATCGAAAAATAATAAATGGTTTGTTGCAGTTCACAATTTTTCAACAGTTTATAATCTAACAGAAATAATACCGATAGATCATATAAACTAACGAAGTTCATAAATACGGTGACATTTACATGTTGAGCAAACATTGTTGCGGCAACATATTTTTGTTTAGCTGGCAGAAATTGTATAAAATCATGTTTCCGGCATCACAAAATCATGTTACTATAACGATGTTGTGTTATTTTTCATTAATTAAAATGAATATTTTTAAAGGCAATACGCAAAAATATTTACCCCAATTCATTTTTAGTTAGTGCGCCAATCTTATTTTCTGCGAACTGTAATTCTGGTTTCATTTGGTGAGTGTACAGTTGTAAACCAATCAAAATACCTAAAAAAACAATAAAAAACTTGAAGCAGTTCTCAGAACAGAAACAGAACCTACATATCGGGCATACACTAAATGAAAAATACAAAATAATTGTTAGATATTTTTGAAAAGCGAGACTGCTGTTTACACAGGTCTATACATATTCTATTCTATAAATCTATAATAAAATAGTAACGAAGTCAAAACAGTATTATATTTAATATTTTTGAATAAAAGGTAATTGTTACGAGGTTGTGGGTGGGGGAACGAGTCGGATGAAAAACTATAGATTTTAGAATTTTTGTCGCTTTGTCCGGATTTATATTCCGGATTGGCGCAAAAACGACTGAACGGATTTGAATGACATTTGGCCAACAGATAATTTATAACCTGGACTAACACCTATAATGGTACTTTTAATCCCGGTAGTACGTTCCCGTGGGATGTTTTCCGACATCCACGCAGGCGCAGCCACGGACAAAACCTATTCTATAATAACAGCATAGTTGCTGTTTTACAAACCAAATCCGTATTAATCAGATCTATATTAACTAATGTCATCGATCGTTATCTTAACAGATTGGCACGACTTTTCGCGATCAATTCGTGTCTTCCATAACACCTACTTCTGCCCCTCATAACAAAAGAACTCATAAAAATGGTAGCAGGTAATGGCAGGTACTTCACCTGCTATTGAAAAAACGGCTATTGAGTTCATTTATTTGTAGGCAAATCAATTTCTGGAGTTGTCGATTCCCCTACAACTAAATTAACTTCGTCCGAATTGCCTCAAGAAAAAATCAAATGTTGATACGCCCGCTTTGAGCGAGTAAATTTGGGCGAATCCCCAATAAGCCGATAAAACGTGTCAATCGGCAAAACCCGATCAAATCTGTAGACACCCTTAAACTCACTACAATGAAATAGATTATTCTGTATTTTCTATTTTTGTATTCCAAGTGATAAACTCCCTTTCCCATTAAATATCAGTAAGGATTATCAGAATACAACCGCTACACTTCTCAAGTTCGAAAAAAGTATATCTCTTGGAAGTTAACTCGGTTCACTTGAGTTCCGCGATGTGGGGTGGAGTGTTAGGGCGATTAAGGGTTCTTCAGGAACTGGGGACATACTGTATATGTTCCTGTTGCGATATACACTAGTTTAAATGGCGTCTGGAGTGGAATGGAGTAAAATTGGTATGAGATATAACAAAATAAAATGCATTTGTATATAAAGCATGAAGTTATAAGTACAAATCAAAACGTTTCATCATGTAAATTGCTCCCAATGTATGTATGTAATAATTAGTTAAGTACAGGAGCTATAAATTATTACCGTCATTACAAAAGTATTTTATGTATCACTAGCTTCCGCCAGCGGCTTCGCCCGCGTTTTAAATTTAAAAATGATAGCTTACTATATTAGGCATGTATTATACGTATAAACCTCCTCTTGAATCACTCTATCTATTTAAAAAAACCGCATCAAAATCTGTTGCGCAGTTTTAAAGATCTAAGCATACATAGGGACAGACAGCGTTGTTGTTTATAATATGTAGTGATAGTGATTGTAGTAATTTAAAATTACTTGAACGGTTCGCCAGAGGTTTTCGTTGTGGGGCTAAAACCAAACTGTAAAATGTGTGTTTTATAAGTAAATAAATAATATTAATAATAACGTTTCAAATTATAATGCTGTTTTAACATGCTAGGTGCCTACTTATATGTTGTGCCTAAATCTTATTTCTACCGATTGATTGAAAACTCACAAATTATGATTTCATACGGAAATATAAATTAATTCGTAGAAAATCCACTCTAGGTCCTTACTCACGTTACAAATAAATAAATAAGGTGTACCAGGTACACATCGTTATTTCGTTACCGAGAAATCATTTTATTTGAGTCTGGAGTATTATGGGAAAATACGGCTCTAAGAATAGAAACAAAATTTATATGATAATAACAAATTATGTAAGTTAAAAAAAAAAATTTAAAAACCCTGGACATAATTTCAGCTGTTTATTCATTTTCAAATTATGTTGACATACCTACATATGTAAGCGTTTTTTAACTTAACCTTCTTCCTTTATTTTGTTTTTTACTGTTTCTTTTCTCAACTTTCACTCCTCAACAAAGTGATAGTAGGCCAAATTAATTTTTCTCTTAATTCCCAACGTTTTTGCGTAGTATTAGCTCGAACTGATTCGCAACTTTGTCTACGTCGTCTTTGAATAAAAAGTATTCAATGTATTAATCTAGGTTAAAAACTATCTGTGTGCCATATTTCATCCAAATCCGTTCAGCTGTTTTTGCGTTATTGAGTAACAAACATCCAAACATACAAAACTTTCACATTTATAATATGTATTAGTAGGATTATTAGTAGATTCGGGTCACATCATTCAATCTCCATGTCCCAACATGTTTCATATTAAATCTGAAAGACAAACACCTATGTGTTGCCACCGATGCATGAAAGAAGAAAGAGATAAATAACATAACGGAAGATCGGTCTATGATTACATCACTGTCCCGAAGGAATAAAATGGAACGCCGTGATTTCGATATGTATGGAAGACGGTTACAATACTCTCGTGTTCCCAGTGGGTCCTGTATGTTTGTATCGATTAGGTGTTCGAGATTTGAAGCCGTTTTGACTTTTCTGTTGTTTATCATCTATACAAATAAAAATGAATCGCTAAATGTGTTGCTAAGCGCAAAACTCGAGAACGGCTGGACCAATTCAGCAATAAAAATAAAAAAATCTTGAAGTTCCAGGAAGGTTCTTATGAAGAGAAAATTTGAAATTTCCCGAAAAAACGCAAAAATCCCTTTTCATGTTCCAATACAAACTTCTCCTCTCTAAAACCGCCGCATCCGGTTAGACTGGAAGCCGACAACAACATAGGGAAAAGGCTAGGCAGATGACCACCAACCCGCACTAGGCCGGCGAGGTAGAGCTCACTCCATCTCACAGAAAGAGGAGGCCTGTGTCCCAAGCCCCAGCACGTGGGTACATTATAGGCTGATTATGCTAAGAAGGTACTTAAAACTGGCATGAATTTCCAAATATGTAATTTAGGTCCATTTTATAGTACCTAATGATAGCACCACCATACTACGTAACTAATACTTAGTTAGAGGATTTCATACCGGTGTAACAAAATACCGTGTGACCTGGGAACCTGTGTCCTGAGAACGTTTGCAGCTGCTTTTAGAATAATAGTTTTCATTTTGATTTAGGAATGAAGGTGAAATATGGGATGTCTGTTAGGTACTAAAGTGTGAGAAAGGTTACCTTAGACTGAAATTCTGTGTGACATTCTCGTGTGACATTTTCAGGATCCATGGATACTACAAATGCTTACGAAAAAAAATATTTCAGTAGAATTATAATCGAACTAGTTTTCGGCCGCGGCTTCGCGTGGAGGTCGGAAATTATCCCACGGGAACGTAATACCAGGGTAAAAGTAAACTATATGATAATCCAAGTTATAAACTATCTGTGTGCTAAATTTCAACCAATCTGTTCAGTCATTTTTGCGATATTGAGTAACAAACAGACAAACATACAAACTCACATTTATAATAATTTATTATTAGTAGAATAGTAGGATTATCCATTTTATTTTATGAATACATTTACAAGTTACAACAATTTCGAAACTCCATAATTTTAAACAGGAGTAGGCAGATGCGTTTATGTTTTATATAGAGAAATATGAAGGTATACCGCAGAGGGAGAGGGTCAACTATAGTTCTCGCGTTTTGAACTGAGTCGTCCGTCGGGCCAGAAATGTTAGCAGCAATAAGAATGTGCAACGCGTTGCGTCACTTGCGTCTTATCGATAGTTTGCTACCTGCTCCATAAGTGCGAGCGAGATAAGCACAATGATTTATGGTCCGACGACTCAGTTCTTAAAGCGGTGACTATAATAAATAGGGTGGTACCTAAACACCCAAATAAAAATGTACAATATTCGCACTTTACTATTTGCTCAAAAAAAGGAGCATCGCCACGTCAACAAAAAAATAACATCCCAAAAAATTGGTCATACTTAAACATGCACGTAAGTATTTTAACATGAACGTGATTTGAAATATAATGAATTCTGTGAACAGTAAAAATGATGGACCAAAAAAAAGTTTATAAAATCTGATAATTCGGGGATAAAATTGGCAGTAGTGTGCCTGATTTGTATGCAATATATATTATTTTTCTGGAAACTCTTCCCCCAATTCGTATTTACTATGACGTGCTAATGGACCCTGAACAAAGAAGTATTTTTTTGCATACCTGCACACATATTCTATAGCTATGTGTGCCTATTATAGTTTGTGAGAAAATAAAACCTCTATATGCGTTATTAGCGAGGCATGCAATCCGAAAAAGGGATAGGGTAAAGAAAAAATTACGACGGGATTCACTGGACACAACTTTTGACCACATAAACAACACAGCATAAGGACTACCAGTGTCAGTGACTGTACCTATAATATAAACTTTGAATTTACTGCTACTGTCAGCTCACTCCGATGTCATAGTATTAGATACTATTTTACTTGATATTACTGCTTTCCGTCGCGGGTCGCTCCCTGCATTTTATTACTATCCATAGAGACACGTCTACGGGACTCATAAAATATATGAAGTATTACCAACTAGCTCTATTCATGACGTTTGAATTTATGACGCTCCTAATCTTAAATTTGCTGATATTGCCAATATCTGACTTCATATTCGTAGTTCGGAGTTATTACCTTCGACGGCGGCCATCATATCTGTACTTACACGTTTTTATTTGACAAATTCGTGAGTTGTAGCGATGCTTCATTAAATAAAGAGCGCTTAATAGAATTTAAAAAATTATGTCGTTACGAAGGCTAATTGCGCCATATCTCAAACAGCAGTCGGGTCTACATTTTGTTTTATTCCGCTAGGTGGCGGTAGGTGTACCTTGGGCTTTGTACACACGGCTGGAGTCGAATCGAGACATTGTGTACGATGCCACCGCATGCTCCACAAATTGTATTTTATTTTCGCGTCTGCAACATTCTTTATGTGCCGACACATGTGTCTGGGCGTGTAGCGAGTATTTTTCGCGTGTCCCTTGGACACTCCTCGCAACATCTTGATATTGCTCGCTCGGCTGCTTATAAATTGGTATCTACTTTATTCACTTCGAATAAATGCTTATCGTTAGCTACTTACGGCGCGATAAGAATCGCACCTTTTGTAGTGTATTCGAGTTATATTTTGTGGAATCGAAAATGACAGACAAATACTGACTTGCTATATCATACAGTGGTCTACCTATCGCTTTACTGAAAAATGTAATTATGGAGGAAACTAATATTAGCACTTTCTTTGAAATGGTAACTAAGAAAAATAACGTTTTATACAGTAGGTGTAATCTACGTTAATCCTTTCAAAACAAGCTTGATCCTAGCTCAGTATTTTTTCTAATTAGGTAGGATATCTCTTTATTTTGTAAAATACCAAGGCAAATATTTATTTTCTTAGAAAAACATATTTAAATTGACTTCTTGTTTACGTTTCTCTTGTTATATTTCAGTGTCAAAATAGGACATAAAGACAGACTACGGTTGCCACCAATAAAATTAATTTTTGTTTAAGAGAAATCTCTCCTGCATGCCCATTATAAAAATAAAAAAATCAACGGGTTGCACTCCCGGAGTGCCGGCAGAAGTGAAAACTTGAACATTACCGTTGTGCATTTTTGAATTTATTTTGGAATGGTTAGGGAATAATTTCGCATGAATTGCTTTATTTATCAGTAAAAGGACTATTTATTTTGATATTTACTTTGTCGGTTGCTAGGCAACGGATCTTACGGTCACGTCCTGACGCGAGTTTAACATTTTTTACCCATCCCAAAAAAGTGCACAACGCCGCTAAAGAAGTTTTCACTTCAAAAATCCTTCAAGATATAGCATTAACATTGTTGAAAAAAAATCTGTTCGAATTTTTACTACCTATATAAAATTTATTACACCATTAAGGAATATTTAGAGGATAAGTCGATGGAACTCATAATCAGATTTCTTGGTTCAGAAAGCAGTACTCCTAGACGCAGCACGCATAGTGAGGAGGTTCCTTTCTCTAGAGCCCTGACTACCAGCAGCATGAACCCTGTTCCTGATGCCGATGGGTCACTATTTTTTATATTTTTAAATGTTTTATTTAATTAAAATATTCAAAAATGAGCATGTACTATGTATTAAAATATACTAAAGGAAATCATAATGACTTTGTCTTGTCACTGACATAACAAATGTCATCAATTTGCACGCCATTATCATGGATATGCTGAAACCAAAATTACCGTGACATCTATTATACTGTAATCTGGCAAATAAATATTATTGATTTGATTTTATTTGAAATGGTTGTCTGTGTATTATAATTTATGAACTGGAAAAAGACTACCTACGCAATAGGTGGGCGATGAGCATTGAGACATATTAGTTCTGATTTTTTCAAATTAAAATGAGTGGGACTTTAATATAATTGGCGAAATATGGCTATACTATAGGTACACGTCTGCCTGACCCTTCGGGGATTATAGACGTGAAGTTATATTTTTGTTTGAAAATTAGTGTTTTCTAATACTTTTGACATTTCATAGCCTTGTTCAGGCTTCTTTATGTAGGTATAGGTATGCGAGAAGTTCAATAGATAAATAAAAACTAGTTTTCCAATGAAAACAACTTAATATTTGTTCTGGGTGTAACATTATTATAACAATTAACCTTTTAGTACTGTAGACATAATACAAAATGAATTTATAACAGAATACTTAAGAGCCATAGACGCCACCTTTATTTAGCTTCTATGATTTTGTAGTTTTTCAGATGCGCGACATAACGACTTTTAGCATCTGCAATCGGCGACTCGATTGCTCGTAATTTTTACCGCGACCAAACGCAAAAAGCCGCTAAAACACAAATCAGCATTGATGCAATCGCAAACAAAAAGACGGTACTGTATGTTGTTTCGGCAAACGGCGAGTCTGCTTTTTCGGTTCCGTTAGGTTTCGCTTGACCTTAGGTATCTCAGTTTATTTGTGGTCGGCGCAGCTTGTTTTCAACATCCATACCTCTCTATTAGTCGTCATCACCACAGTAGTCACCCCCAAGGCAAGGCATTTCATCTTTCACACAGTCTATCTATATCGTTTCTTTGGTCTTCCCCTACTCTTATAGCCATACATACATTCATACTCCAAACTTTCCTCACGATCCAGCCGCCCTCCCCCCTCCCTTTTAAGAATCCCTAAAAGGGATTCTTAAAAGCAAAATTGAAAATTAAAATGTTCGTAGCCACGATCAAAACACATTTGATTATACAAAATACAGGTAGGTAAATTAAATCTCGCTTGTTTTCGAGTACATCGTAAAATAGCAAGGTAAGTAGCCGTCGAACATTTTAATAACATTAAAATGGCCGCTGAAATGTTTCGGCGTTGTATTTAATTAAGCCACCGGTCCTTTTGTTCGGCCCTTTATGTAGGGTGTATGCCCCAAAGAGTTTTATTGCATGTTATTATTTTCAGAAATTGTTCGAAATTGCGAGAAGATGAGGTCTTCAGTAAAATTTTATTGCTTTGTGTGTTAGTGAGATATTATGTTATGTAGCATTTTTTGTGAGCTTATAAAACAGTAAGCGAGGCTTTTCTGAAATGTTTTATTATTTGTGACGTCACAAAACCAGGACAGGGGAAAGAAAGGGGAGGCCTGTCTCAGCAGCGGGTGATTCGGGGCTGAAATGATGATGCTGAGGTGATGCCACTGACTATTTGCAGTATTGTGTCTCCTTTTCCCTTTAATCCATCCAAAGGTTGTCTGTAATAGATCGCTTTTAGCGATATAACCGCCCATTGTGTCACCTTATGTATTTTTTTTGTAATGTCTATAATTTTATAGTGTACATAATAGAGAGTATACCTATTTATGATGGAAATGCCTTTGCCCTGCAGTGGAATAATCCAGTCAAATAGTATAGTATAGTCCTCCCAGACAGTATTTCGGTCATGACGGTCAATCTCAACGGATACTAGCCTTCGGCGTGGAAGGTATTTATAGTGCACAAGTGTGTATACAGACACAAGTGCACTCTCCAAACATCCAGGCTAATAGTTGAGCAGTATACTTAATATTATTTATGTGAACTTCAATATTCGTTTAAATTAAGAGCTAAAATATATTATAGTCAGTTACCTGTGCTACGATTAAAAGATTGCATATCTAAGCTTCTTTTTTTCAGTACTATTTCTCTTTGTGAAATTCTAATTTCGTGTCAGGACTTAATATCTACCTAAATTAAAGTATTCATTCACAAAAAGCCTTAAGGAAGCAAAGTATAACCGAGTATATTACTTAGAGGCTTTGATAAAGGTCTAAAGTTTCATTAGGTAAAGGCAAAGAAAAATTCTATTCCGCCTGAAGGGAGAAATACAAAAGAAAGTAATAACTAACCTTTTAAAACAAAATAGGTTCGTTTAAAAAAAAACTTTATTAAGTTTGTAGGTCAACGCCATTTTGGACCTACAAATTTTAATTAAGACTTGGTTTCTACGAAGTATGCCTGTTATAAAATTATGTCTGTTTTAGCTTGCTTGTACCGGAATATTTTTGTAAAACAAGTGCTATTTTTGTAACTAATTGTTGAGTAGGTACTTAAGATGAAGGTTTCTCTCTTCACGTCATCTGTTAACTATTTGAATAGACAGTGTAGACTCGTCTTAAAAAGCGCTTATTCTGGAAGTGGACAACGTCGCAAATAGAATATTTCGCTGTCAAAACAGCGAAATATTTGGCATCTATTTGGGATTTTTAAATTAATCAAATTTAATTTGGCAATATTACTGTATGGAAATATGAAATGGACTACCTAACGAACTAAAATATAAATAATGAAATGCAATTTTAACACTGAATTTGATGTTGTAACCGTTTTTGGTGTAAAAAATATTCGGTGTTACGATATTCATTATTGCATTTCATAATCAATATTTTAGTTTATTCGTTAGCCATATTTCATATTTTCATACAGTCACATTGTCAAATTAATCAAAACAGGTAATTATTTGACAGCTATTTGTGACGTTGCAAACCTATTGGATAAGCGCTCTTAAGACACAAACCTTTGATGTGGATTCCCCAAGTAATTGTATCGGAAACATATCGGTTGTTGTTATCGGTATAATATATATATTCAAAATATTTCATCAATGGTTTCCTAATACAGGACCAACATTTGCAAAGGCAACCAATTGAAAACCTGTATACAGGGTGACTTCTTGGCGAGAGGATTATTGCAGGAAAATTCTCCAGTTAAGTTAATAATATGAAAACTTATTAGTATACTTACTGATCTGATCGGCGCATGCCAGTTTCGAGTACTACGCACCTGACCTTTCTGACAAAAATTACCAATAGCTATATGTCCTTCAAGTGCGTCTTTTCCCGGTGTTCCACTCATATTTGTCTTGTAAATACCTTTTGTTAGACCCCTAACAAAAATAATCAATCAAGAATAATCTCTCGCCAAATGAATAACAGCCTGTATATACAAGTCTATCATGGTCTCCGAGATACTCCGAGTAATGGTTCACTTAATACAGCACAAGAAGAGCCTCGATTGAGACGGAATGCAATTATATCGGGGCCCGGAGCTCGGGGCCCGGGGCCCTTCCTAAATATTTGGAAATCAAGGGCGGTTATCTTTAACTCCTTAAGTGTAATAGGGATCAATATGTTTGGGAAATCGCTCTCAGGTGGCCTTCGTTTACTTTTAAGAAAAAAAGCTTTTGGGGGATCTGCGTGTTTAGATGGTTTGTGGTTTATTTACGATATGTTTTTTGGTAATCACTTAGCAGATTTACGCAGATTTTATCTATGATTTATGAAGTAGTTGACTTATGAACCCAGCAAGTATGTTTTTCCATTTATGTATTCACTTACGATTAAACAGATTATACAGTTAAGTTTGAGTACCAGTATAATCGTTATTTATGCTACTAGTGTGGAAAGTAGGTGATTTCCGAAGAGTGAATAAGTCGACACGAGTCGGATATCATCTTACGCACGTGTATCATACAACTACGTTTTACTTTGTATTGTGCGAGGATATAAGGTTGTATGATAGGCTATACTCGAATTAGGCTGTCTTCTTTTCTTTCTATCGCAAAAAGTCATTGTAAGTATTTAAATATTTTTCTTTTTATTTAGATGGTTAGACGCTGTTGTTGGCATTGTGTGCTTCTTGAATAACATTTTCCGGGGTTAAATTAATTGATTCGTCACTTAAACTCGAAATTTTTAGCAGATTTACATAGATCGACTCCGAACTAAGCAAGCAATTAGTAAAATGGCGGGCTTATTTTAAATACATGCGCGATCAGCATATCTACTACTGCGCATGTACTCCCACGTCGTATCGTTTTCAAAAAGACACGAGCAAAATATAAGTTTAGCCAAATATATTTAATGAATATTTATAATTAATTTATTGATCATTCAAAATCTAAATCTAGAGTAATTAATAACGCGTTTAATTAAAGAAAAGAAAGAAAGAAAACACGTTTATTTGCGGTAAACATGACGCAAGGAAAGAAAAAAAAAGAACACGATAAATAACAAATTGGGGGAAAATATGCGTCACATCTACGCAAAACGACCATCGCTCAGCATAATGCTGCGACCCTATGCGAGACAGCCCCAGCGCTGGTTTTCAGCGACAGCCTATAATATAGTATAGTGATATAGCATATAATATAGTGAAATAACATATTATCAAATTAAAAATAAAATAAAATATAATACTTAGTACTAAAAGTATAAATACAATATGAAATGGCAACATTTCGTTCCGTCAGCGACTCAAGCGCCGCCGCAGACATATGAATGAAGTATTAGTTTTATTTTACCTTTTATATGAACTAACCGACTGTACTTAACTAATTTGTAAAAAAAATCTCTAATAATAAATCTAATCTACTCTTTGCATCGGGCTGACGACGGACGTAAAAGTTTGTAAAAGTAAAAAGCACTAATGTAAAAAGTGGCACTTTCCGCACAATTTGGGTGCTTCAAAAACACTATTTTCGAGCACAAGCATTGTAGAGATATTTTAATCAAATACTTGTCATGTTAAAGATTCAAATACACAAATAACACGATAAATCTAAATTTATCTTTGTTATCACAGGTACCATGTCGCATAAAATTATTGACAAAATAACAGGCTTGTAGACGCAATACTCCCGTGTGCTTGACAACTCGCACGGAACAATTTAATTGTGTGTCAGTAAAACACGACAAAACCGTTCGAAATAAAACCGTGCGAAATATAAAACTCCTCAGAAGTTAAAGGGAAAATGTTTTAGTTTCCGATGAAAATATTCCCAAAAGACAGAATATTTATTCTACAGTTGGACTTGTCCCTAATTGTGTATCTTTCACTGGAATTGTTCCAATTGTTTGTCTTGCGAAGGATTGTCAAATTTGAATAATCAGTCGGAATCCTTTTCGAGTTTCAAGAGTTTCTGTCGGGTTTTTGCTTACTTTTCTTAATAAAAAGTTCTTCAGATAAAGCTGTGATGATTGTCTAGACTTCTAGATTAGCTGATACCGGATTTTGATGGTAAATAAAAGGTTATTTGCGAAATATAGTTTTTGATGAGTCTGAGTCTGTTGCTAAATGAGTATGTATCTGAGAAGCTCTTCTAATATAAATTACATAATTTGATGATAGTGCCTGGTAAACGAGTAATAGAAAATTGTATTTATGGTGTTTCGTACAAACAATTTTCTATTATATATCTTCTAAGGATGACCCACAATAACAATTTTTTATTCCAAAAATTTCATTGTTATTTCCGAAGCTATTATGACCGGTATTATATTTATACTTATCCAATAAAATATGTTAATTAAATTGGGCATTTAATTTAGATTAAAATGTGCCTTGACATCATTTAATTAAAATGAATATTTTAAAAGATATCACAGATTTAAAATTACGCGTATCAAAATAATTAAATTAATTAAATTATGGTTGACGATAACGCGGCCGCAGCGGTAGGAGTCAATAACCTTTTCCTCGGCTATTAGGTATGTAGGTAATCCTGATAGCACGTACCCGTGGGATGTTTTCCGACATCCACGCGGGTGAAACCGCGGGCAAAAGCTAGTCTATTAATTTTTATTAAGTGAAAACGGTGAGTTTTATATCCGGTGAATTATACAGTGAGTGTACATACATAGGTACACGTTGTTTAATACATAGTTCCTGCAAGACGAGAGGTTTGGTACCCGTCGCCGAACTAAACTCTACAATTTAGAATGGATAATTTAGCACAGAACTTCCTCTATTTCAAGAAAGAAAGAAAGAGAAGTATTTATTGAGACAAGCACAGGAGATCTCACACTACTAAGACACACTCATTGAAAGAGTCCTGCGCGAGGCCAAAAGGCTCCTATCTCAGCACGATGCTGCGTCTTTGAATAATAAATATTGCAACACTCGCAACAAATAAAAAATAACAAGTATCAAAACTTTGTACCTAGGTACAATATTACACAACCGTACAGAACTAAACACACTTTTAAATTAATAAACCCCCATATCTAATTCCACCATAAGTACATACTGCCCAATTTTCCAAGCTGGCCAACTTTTCCCATTACGGGGCAACCTATTATGGCCGTTTATCCCTTATCTCCATGGGCTGGATGGATCGCGCCATTATAAACCAATAATAGCGTCCACATCCATTGCAGATGTGAGAATGTAGGCATTACCACGGTATATACTGAGATACTCGGTAATTCCAGCCTCATTGTCCGCCTCGCTGTGTGTCTATCAACTAGATTTACCGTCACTTGCGGTGCAGAAACACTGCACGGATATTGAACAATTTCCTTGGGTGAACGTAATTGCTTTAATTTCTAGCATACATAGCTTCATTATAACTATAGCAAGGCTAATACCCTTTTGATTCGAATGCAATGGATTCGATTCGAACCCCTTGATTGGATTCCGTTTCCTGCTATTCTTAAATGTAGTTACTGCTTATGAGTTTTTCTGAATCGATCTGCAAATACCAATCATGTAGATTGACTGTTACGTCTCCAAGTCACATTTTCGTCAAACGAGATGCTGCTATATTTGGTGCAAAATTTATTTCGAGCTCTATTCTTTTGAGAAATATATTCCGTACATTGAAGATTCGCACAGATTTTTTGTCTTATTTGGCTTTACAATAAAAGGAAGGAAAGCCAAACTTCGCGGGAAATGCTTTCATTCAGTATTCATTAAATTATTTATGAGACTTACCCACAATTAAATTACAGCATATTGTTTTATGTATTCAAAAATTTATTTTATTTCAAACAAAAGTAGTTTTTGCATAATTTATTATTCTGTTGCTTGTGGATTATGTTAACACACGAGAGTCTTATCAATTACAATAATGTATTATGCATGTATGTACTACACGAGCATTGCATGTACTGGATCTATTACTAATCTCTGATAAGTCTAAACGCTAACATTAATATACAATTAGTACGAACCGAAAATGTAATTGAATAATTAATCAATTAAGAACGATTCGGTAATGTAGTTAACGTTTAATTGGTACCTATAAATAAAGTGTTCGGTAATGGATAGTTTTGCGTTAGAAGTTTTAGTTTTCTTTGGCTTTTGGGAGTTGAAAATTCCGTTATATTACATACGTGGGGGTAGAGTGGAGTTATCATGGTAATGCATATCTTCCGCAATGGGCAATATAAAAAATGAAGTATTATTACGACTAAAAAAACAAAGTATTAACAAAAAAAAAAATCTCTGATGCTCCTTTAAAAATGAAAGGCAAAAGCACAAAAATATATAAAGTAGATCAAACTGCAGTAAAATTAAAACGACAAATTAAGATGCAGATATATGCCAGTGATATTGAGTGGTTAGCTTGCGTGTTCTGTACTGACCTCACGCAACGCGTCGTACGTCCAGCGAGTAATAGGACTCGCCCATCCAGGACCACTGTCCCAAAGACGGATTATTAATTTATTATACATAAAACAAAAGGTATTTTAATATAACACGTATACAATAATTCAATTATATTTAAAATGGTGACGGTTTCAGAAAAATATGATTGATAGATTTTGCGTGATTCTCAGTTTTTTATCCGCGTTAGACATAACTTTACAAATTAATTTAACTATGTAACATAAACATAATTTAAAATATTCCTATATTAAGTTATTAAAAAAATTGTCTAATTTAACATGTTTTTTTTCCAAATCTTTAACACTACTCGTTTAGACGTGATCTTCAGTATAAAATCATTAAAAGTCGGTTATTGTTGCCTACAATCAATCAATAGAAGACTTTTTACCAACGAAAGACTATTATTATTATTTCCTATTTCACGCTACTTCCAATTCCACAGTTTAGAAATTAGCAATGCATATACCGGATAATGATAGCCAGCCGTTGCCATCAGAATTGATGGAGACCGAGGCAGGTTACATACACTGGGGCTGGGCAAGATGCCAAATAGAGGTCCCAGGGTCTAGTCTAGAAACTTATTACTTAGGCACTATGTACGGGAAGCCTGTCTTATTAAAATTAAATGCATTATTACTATGTAGGTGAAATATTGTATGTGTACTAAATTAGTGTTTGCGATAGGACTGCAAGGCGAAAATGGAAACTATGGGTTAAGGAGAAAATATGCTAATGTAGATAATTCGATTTTTAATTCCCGACGGAAAAAAGGGTGTTATAAGTTTAAAGTGTGTATCTGTCTGCGCCATCGTCGTAGCTCCCAAACGGCTGAACCGATTTATTTTTTTGAAAGATGCCTTGATTGAGAATGTACTTAGCTATGATTCAAGAAAATCGGTTCAACCGTTTGAAAATTATCAACTCTTTTCTAGTTTATGAATGGCTGTGATCGTCTTCCACAAGTCTGATCGATATGAAATTTGGTATTCTGTTACTTCAATGATATTAGAAGAACATAGTAACCTTGAACTGATGCTGCAGTATCAACTGGAATTTCCAGGATACCCAACTCCATTACCAACTTACAGCACAGGTGTCGTGTTTGGGCTCATTGGAATGGTTTCAATGAATAGGTGGTTATAAATAGATGGTGAACAGAGTCTGGTGATGGAGTAGGAAAGAGGAATGAGGAAATATTTGTATCGGCGGATTCGACTTTTTAAATTTATGCTTGTTGTTAAAATGAAATAGCTTTTTTAACATTCTGGAATAATATTTTATGTTTACACGTTTTTTAAGGTAATTCCGTGGCCAAAGTTCCAAAATCTCATTGCAGGCTACGAGCTGAAAGATTCTGGAACACAATTACATTAACTCATCATCATTCTCTTGCCCTCCCAATATTTTTTTTATGTCTCCTTATCCTAGTAGTGTTTTACTCGATTATGGGCGAAGCTCACAAATTAAACTGAACGTGATTAGCACCACTAAGCCGTGTTCAAAAGCTGTCAGTATCAATATTCTACAGCAATGTTGACAAAGGGCGAATTTCACCAATGAAACAGAATGCAATCAATCCATCTAAACCGCGTTCAAGAGCTGTCAATGTTCAGATGTGCTGATCGCGTTCAGTTTCATTGGTGAAATTCACCCTTAGAGGTACTCTTAAACACGATTTAGAGGTGCTTACCGGGTTCAGTTTCATTAGTAATTAAACATAAACCGTTACAAAAACAGCCCTTGCGACTTAGAAACCAATGACACACAGCTATTATGAAAAACAAAGCCGTAGACAAAGAGAATTCTGTAGAATAAGACCTTGTCTTGCAAATGAGTTTCTATCGTATGGTCTGAAAATAAAAGAAAGTCATAGAATGTATTATTTTACATAACGTAAGCGACATATGAAAGAGTTCAGTAGGTGAGTATATGAAATGCTTAGCATATTCTCCTGTGATGCTGTTTAGAACAAATACAGTGTATGGCAGTTTTATCCATCTACATAAATACAGGGTGTTAAGCTGTTTTCAGACCAGCGCGATTTGTCGCGCGACGCGACACGAACAATAAAAAACTTCACGGTATAACAATAACCGGTGTCGCGTCGCGCGACAAATCGCGCTGGTCTGCAAACAGCTTTAGGGACATTGACGCGAAGCCTGTTACCATGGATTTAGTACATGATTCTGAAAAAAAAAAATAGGCGGTTATTAAAAATATAAAAATCAATTGCGGTGCATTAGTCTCGCAAAAATTTGAAAATGGCTCGACCGATTTGAATAATGATTTTTTTGTTTGGTTCGCCTTGATACGGTATAGGTAGAAAATAATTAGGAAACACCTAAAGGAACAGCCTCAAAATTGAAATTGAAATTTTGACAGCATAAGGTCAGATGGGTCAGCTAGTTTTGTATAATATAACATCACACCTGCATCACTCAAGGGTGAAAGGGATCTGTTAAACGAAATTACCAGATATTTTTTACATAATCAGCCTATTAATGTTCCCACTGCTGCGGACACAGGCCTCCTCTCGGTGAGAGGGAGTGGGCTGTAATATACCACGCGGGCCCAGTGCGGGTTGGTAGATGTCACATGTCTTCGAATTTTTGGTTCTAAGACATGCCGGTTTTCTCACGATTGTATTCCTTCTTATATGTTTTCCTTCACCGTTTTTGAGAACAGTGGTGATGAAATTATTTACACAAAGTAAAAAGCCTGCTTGGGTTCAAACCCACGACCTACAACTCGTCAGTCGGGGCCGATATCACTGGGCCACCACTGTCACCAGTGCTGCTCTCAAGATATTTTTTATTTCTGCCTAAACTCACAACCCCTTTTACCTCTACCACAGTCGGTTAAAACAAATGCTCGAACAACAAATAAACAGAGTCGTACTGTAGACGTTGATCCTAAACCTAATGCTATATTGAACCGATTCGGCGAGATTGAGATTTATAACCTGCGCCTTTCAAACTAATGAAGTTCTATTGGTTCTATCGTATTTCCACTGAGTTTAGTCCACAATAAATAACGGTCTTACTTCGCTTTTATTTAGTTTCTGTTTTAGAGTCGGGAGTGATGTTATTAAATATGTAAAAGTTGTATTGCACGACTCGTAATGCGAAGCATTAGAGTGTACTCTACGATAGAAAATTTTTTTTTGCCCCATTTCTGTAACTGTTTTTATTGTTACACTCCTGCTAGTACACAGAACCTACTTAATCTATATACCATTGTATAGATGATTAAATGGAGATTAATACTGTACTTTTAACAATTGATTTAATGCAACAGAAATGGAAAAAGCATAAAAATAGTTGAACAAAAATTCCTGTCCGTCAATTTATGAACCCTGAAAACATTGTAGCTTGCGATAAAATCAATTAATTGAGTCAATTTTTTTTTTATACATTCGTTTCAGCCGTAGAAGGAACCCTATTGAAAATGGCTCTTTTATTCAAAGTAGTTTTATTATAATTAATAAAAACCTAACTAAAATATAATTTCTTTAATTAAATATTTCCAACCTTTGACTCGAAGTTGCCTAGCAACCGCCAAGTAAATATCTTTGTCAGTCGTTGACATTACGACTTCATGAAAAGTGATAAATTGTTAATTTTTAAACTATGTTTTGAATTTCTTTTTCGTTTATGATTGAGTGATAAGTATGAGGCGTGCACTTTTGGATTTTCCAAACTATATTTTTAACCAACTGCCAAAAAGGAGGAGGTTCTCTACTCGTCTGCATGTTATTTTTAAATGTATGTACAGTCAACAGCAAAAGTAGATGATCAAAATAAGAAATTTAATACTGTGAACGGAGTTCGCGTCAGAACTGTGTGGCGTCGCGTGATTCAAAAGTATGTGATTGTAAATTATACCAATCATTTACTACTAGTACAGCTGCCATATATTCGTGATCACTTTTGACTCCAAAAGTTATAAACTCAATTCGCATCAGAACAAGTGAAAAACATATTCAAAACTAGTGAACAATTAAAATCAAAAATTAAATAATAAAACTGAGGCCACGTAATCATGAGGCAAATATTTCATCCATACTTATTTTTTAATTATCCCAGTAATTTAATTTGTTATGTTTTACGGAAAAACAGCTGAATTGGATAAAAATTTGCATATTTAATATATGCCTAATGCATTAAAAATCATATAATTGGAAAACTTTACTATTATTTATTTATTTTTTGTAACTTCTGTAAAAAGTTTAAAAGTAGCTGATGTGATACAAAACCATAATTCAATCAATATTATTATCTTTGCGTGTTTGTGAATTTATGTCAATGTTCAAAAGTAGCTGATGCGATACAAAATCATAACTCAATGATTGCTTCTGCCCAGTCGGCTACAATATATTTGTAGCAACCTCATACCCTCAACCTCAAGTTTTGTTTCTTTTTGTTTTTTGATCTTTTTTACTTTGACGTCTGTCACAAACTGACAATCAAATATAGTAGTCGAGTTTATAACTTTTGGAGTCAAAACTGATCACGAATATATGGCAGCTGTACTAGTAGTAAATGTTTGGTATAATTTACAATCACATACTTTTGAATCACTTCGACTCCACACAGTTCTGACGCGAACTCCGTTCATTAGTATTGAATTTCTGATTTTGATCATCTACTTTTGCTGTTGACTGTACATCGATGTTTTCACGCAAAAATTGCGAAAGCACGTTAAGTCGTCCGTCCCGGCTGTTATTCGTGGATCTTTGTCAGTCGTTACGAGTCTTCAGAAGCCCGAAAGTCTGACACCAGTCTTACTAAGGGGTATCGTTTTACCTAGTAACTGGGTTGTGGAGGTCAGATAGTCGCTCCATGTAAAATACTGGTAGGTATTCAGCTTCATCCGGTTAGACTGAAAGCCGACCCCAACATGGATGGGAAAAGGCTAGGCAGATTGATTGTACATCGATATCATATAATGTCTGCTTGGTTATTTTTTTAGTTATTTTATTATAATACGTATTTTTCGCACTTAGTCTATATGGATAATAACTTTCTGTCACTGTTATTTACATAGCAGGTATTGCTATTCGAAATTGTGTGACGTAGGTAAAATAAAAAAAAAAAAAAGCAACCGACTTCTAATAAAAAACACTACAAAATTAAAAATAACTTTAATGTCGGAAGACGGTGGCAAAAAATGAAAATTGTGAACCAAAGACCGACTTCCGAAATTAAAGCTACTTTTCACTTTGTAGCGTTTTTTTGGAAGTCGGTTGTTTTTTTGTTGTTGCATGTTACACTGTAGTTTGGTTCTCAGACAAACTTCCCCTCTCCCGCTCACTGCTGAGCGTGCCTCCTGGGTTCAGTTCCCAGATGAGGCAAAATGTTATTGAGATTTCCATTGGAAATCTCAATAATAAGAATTTCCAAATGGAAATTTTCCATTAGGAAATTCTTACTAACGCACTAAGCATAAAAGAATAA
Organism: Conistra vaccinii; assembly: GCA_948150665.1. Taxonomy (NCBI): domain Eukaryota; kingdom Metazoa; phylum Arthropoda; class Insecta; order Lepidoptera; family Noctuidae; genus Conistra; species Conistra vaccinii. The sequence goes on from OX411324.1 coordinate 7,214,660, forward strand.
ACCCCTACAAGGAAAGGAAGAAAATCTTTTGTAGCCCTTTACAGTACCCAGAGGAACAGTCGAGGATAGCTGCGGATCACATGCGGTATCACAGACCGTTTTTTGAGTGTACAATTTGTTGTGAAAAAAGTCGTTTAGTACAGTTATTGTACCTATTATTAGTCAATAATTGTAATTGAAATCGTTCAGGCTCAGAATGTCCCTTTCCCAAAATGTCCCTTGGTTTCAAAATGTCCCTTTCCCAGAATGTCCCTTTCTCGAAACGTCCCTTTCCCAAAATGTCCCTTTGAATGATGTCTACGAGCTATGTTTTGTCTTGACGCGCGCTCAGTATTTACAAAAGCTGTACTCAGATATTTACTTACAGTACGACACAACTTAGATGTAGCATGAATTTGAAAATTTGCATTCATTCATTTAAATTTTACGAATGTATTTGGTTAAATGACTTTATAAGTTATTGCGCTTGCGTAAAGATCATTTTCACCTAAAGCAGTAATAATGATTGGTAACTTTGAAGGCGCACTCAGTTCGGATAGTGATCGGTTTTACGAATTTTGCTGATGCTACATCTAAGTTGTGTCGTACTGTACCTATCTGATGTGAGCGATTCAAAATTTTTTGCAGAAAATGCAGAGTAAAAACTTCAAATTTAATTAATTCCAAACAAAGAATAATACTTAACAACTTATTTGACGAACAGACGAACTCTTAATACAGAGACGAATAATCATTATTCAAATTAATATTTCAGCAGGAATCGCGTGAAAAGGTCACAAAACTTTGCTTCAAAGTTTCCAAACAGTACTTCTTGGAAGGTCTGAAGTAGATTAAGATTTGTGTATTTCACCATCTGTGACCACTACAAGTTTTTGGGTTAGCTATGTTATAGAATTGAAAGGGTTACGAATTAAAGTTGGGAACATGCTAGATCGATGGAGTATTTCAATAGAACTTCAAAATAATTATAGCCAGGAGGCAATTGATTAAAACAGCTGCTTGTTTTTTTTACGGTATTGTATTTTGTATGCAGTCTTTCTCTTTTTATTATGGGATCGAGGATTACATAATAGATCTATTACGACTTATAATACTGTTTTAATAATGAAGGTACTACAAAATCTCATTACATTTTAATTTAGTTGTGCCAAAAATCCTTAACTATATCTAAAAGTAATTATTCAAAGATAAAAACGTTCTAAAAATCCGCACCGCCAAGTTTGCGCATCAATCAAAATGTTCCTTAATGACTAACTTTGCTATTAACGGCGGTTGTTTGCCCGTATACATGAACGTGCAGGGTCCCTCCCATAAGTCTATTACCAAAGCTTCGCCCGCAAACCCGCCATTTCACGCCGTATTCGATTGGCCTAATTGATCTCCACTTAGGAAACTAACTCCCAGGCGATTACGGAACTCCGGCTAATAGTGATTTAAATGCGTGTTTAGGATTAGGTACGTTCACATAGGGAGGTTTTTATATTCTATATGAAAGCAAATATCCATAAGATTAAAGATATTATCAAACTTGCCAAAGATATCACCGATGACTAAAATGATAATACAAACTAAAATTGATATCAAAACTACAAATTCAAAAATTCTGTTCATATTTTAGTACTAATTAAACAAGTAAAACAGAATAATATTCTCATTTTAGTTACATTTCATAACCAAGTTAAAATACAATAAAATCGCAACGAACTAATTGTTTGTCTTCCCGTTCAACTGTGAGTCTGTCGAGGAAATTAATTACTACCGTTCGTAGTCGACAAGTTACTCTATTATAACCTTCATTATTTCCTTTTTTGAACCTTTCATCACTACGTTTATTTATATCTTCATTATTTCACATAAATATGTAAGGGATATACGTAAATTATCCAATTCGATCACACTTACCTTAATATGAATATCTCTTTAGACTATTATCTTAACCTTTAAGTCCGCGCGGCGCGATTTCGGAACAACCCCTCAAGCCGCGCGGCACGCCCGCGGCGCGTCAGAGATAAGAGCTCGCTAATATAAACAAAAACTGAGAGCGTTTTGTTACGTAAATAGTCTTATCGTTAATGGTTTTTGGTTCCTGATTAGACAAAGGATTTTTTATAATACTTAGAATCTTTGTAAGCGAACGCTAGTTGGAATAAATAAACATTCTTATCAGATTCTTATAAGAAATTCGTTTTGATTATTTATAATAAAACTACTGGTTCGATTCACATGAAATTTCGCAGGATACATTATGAATACATATACTATCGGTCAAAACCATTATTTTTGAATAAACACAATAAATAAAAACACCAATAATTAAAAAAGTTCAATAATAGGTATCCGTATCATTACGTAACATTACTTAGTTGATAAAAAATATTGAACTCTTATTTTTTTCTGAAAAATGGCATTTTTATTATGGACTAACTATTAAATAATATAAAATAAATGACTTACCAGCGATTACATGCACAAAACACACACAAAACTCAAAATTTCACATCAACACATTTTTTCACTACCGAGTTTGTTTACATTTTTTGATGGGTCCGTAATAGGTAATTACGATGTTATTTTGTGCAAATTTTATCTATATACGATGACGACACTACTTAATTATTGAAATAACACCATTTCCCGTCGATTTACACTTAAAAAACAATAGAAAACAAATAAATAGAACGCGGAGTGCAGCGCGCTGAACGCATGCGCGAACGCCATTTTGCCGTGCCAAAATGTTCAACTTTTTCTTTTTTCTAGAATTGTTTCTGCATATTTTGACGTTTTGGTCGATTTATTTGACAAGTATATTACCAAATCCATAGAATAAAACCAACCACAGACCATTTCAGACCGTATTTAATATAAAAATAACGCTGTAATCCGTTGAGCCTGACTGCGGCCTCAAGGCCGCGATCTAGATTTAGGGTATTGGGAATTTTCGCCGCCTTGCAGCAACGATCTAGACTGACCGGATCAAATTGATCGATTGATAGCAGGAAACGTGAAAATAAATCCATGTTTACACTTGATATTGGCTTCCTTAAAACGCAGCTAAACAGTAACCAAATCTCAGAAATAACAGGAAAACCAACACACGCCTTTTTCAAATAATTCTCGCAAAAGCTCCCAAAGCTATAATTTGATTTCGTTAAAAAGGATTCTCTCGTAGAGAAGGGTATATTTATTTCCTATAATGCTTCGGGTTTCCATCATTCACTAGTATTTACATAGTAGGCCACTTGGCAATCCTTAGATCATTCAATACCGGATATTGGTACTAGTGAGCTGCGGGCTGAGCATTCGATGTTCCAAGCTAATTGGATGGAGCATTCGATTTTATATGAGCCCACTTCATGACGTACGAAGCAATAAAATGGAAGCCGACTGAGTATTCAATAAGAAATCTTTTTCTCGTTACGTTTGATAGACTCTGAATTTAGTTGAGCTTATTAGTTCTGAAAATAATCTAGATTTTGTGGTTAAGTAGGTAGAAAATGAGAAATTGAATTTTTGGAAATGAAATGAAATAATTCATTATTTGGAACGGCATAGATCCAATCAAAAATTGACACTGGTCTCCTAGCCCCAAAGTAAAACCATAAGGGCCCTCGCCCACGGCGACTTTTTGTAGCGATGAAGTAGCGATGCTGTCGCGCGTGTGTATCGATACAGCCGCGATGCTGTAATTAGGTATGTATGAAAAATCCTGCGCGATAGTAGCGATGCAGAAGCACGCTTCCAAAACGCGCAACAGCATCGCTACAAAAAGTCGCCGTGGGTGAGCGCCCTAAGAAGTGACTTATTCATCCCTACTTATGTTTTTATTACCAAAAAAATCTGATAACATACAAAAAAAGTCATAAAACTTTTATTGCCACCCCTCTTCATACAGTCACACGTTATAAGTTTCAAAGGCAGAAATAAAACTAAAGGAAATGTTATTAATAATAAATCTAATGGCAGCCGGTGATAGACAGCGCCTGTTGTTTCGACGGATATGAGCTACCGGTGCAATGCGGATGCATCCAGTAATTATGATCGTCGACGTTCCAATAAGCTTCCCATGATAAACTGGCTGGTTGTTATTGCAAATACGACTCAATTGACAGATGCAGTGAACAATATTGATGAAAATCATATTTTGTGTGGCAAGATTTAAATGGGTGATGCAGATTGAATGGACAGCGCTAGTGATATAGTTACTGGTAAACTCAAAATGCTCGATACGGTACTCATCTTGATAAAACTTTAAAGGCCAACAAATCATGGTGACTTGTGTTTATTATAAACTAATTAAATGCAAGATGATTGAGAAATGAAAGACACTATATATTTGGACATTTCATTATTTAAAAATTAATAAAATAATAAAAACACGTGTTCCAAAAGATAAACTCAAATTCTGTATAGCTATCACATATTAAATTGAATTAAAATTTTTCTTACTTGAGAACGCAGCGCGATGAAAAATCGAGTGTTCCGCAAAATAAGATGAGCAAGATTACTTACGTAGATATCAACGTTTTGCTGTGGCTCAATTTACTAAGAGAAATTGAAATTTAAGACGGTTCACCATTTTCAACTGGAGAAATTCCTTACAGAAAGTACGTAGAAAATGGTAATCTGTTTAACCGAAGTATTAATTTCAATGGCCGGGTCCGTGGTGGCTTTGAATTCGTTTCTTCAGAATTTGCAAAATCGTTCGTAATACGAATCCGATTAGTTTGAATAAAATCTGCGAATCAATTCCTAGTCGGAGACTACGGGTCGAGGTGTAATGTATTCCGAAAGTTTATGGTCTTCAAGTTTTAAGTTTACTTTTCTTTACAACGATCGGATTGAGTTCCTTCAACTGTACTTTTTCTTTGTTTAAGGTGCTTAGTTCTGCACACAACTACTGTGATTCAATTGAGGTGACGTGAATTGCCTTCGAAGAATTCACCAATTGAACATTCCACAAAGTGTTAAAGTCAGCAAAATTATAATTTGGTTAACTACTGTGACATTACGTTTCATACAAAGCTTTACTAAACTCAGTTACAATCACTCCTAACATTTTATTCTCTTTGTAGACAGAAATATAATTTAATTTAGCTCTCGCATTCAACGTAGATTACTCGTAAAGCGAATATCAGCAACCATTTGTAACAAAGTTGGCGGCTAGCAAACAATTAGGCGAAGTTACGCTGAGGGCTCACGGGTCGGATCTGTTTGCACTAAGTCCATGTTTGTTGACTATAAACATTCCTCACCGGATATTAGCCCTTGTCCGAACGTGTGGAAGAATGTGCTCGATTCAATGTCTATTAGTTCTTTGACACACTTCTCCGAGGTTCAGTTGGATCAAATACGGGCAGTTTCGAACGTTTGAACAAACTATTTTAATAGTCTGCATCAAATTGGCTGTAGTAACAATTCCTGAGATATCTCGGTAGGTTGTATGTCAAAGATGGTGGTTAGTAAAATTGTATCCTCATTTTTTGTAACAGAAGCGCTTAAAAGACATTAGCTATATGCTTAGGAATGCTGATTAAAGAAGCCCAAAATATCAGTGTCAGTTTACGTTTAAAAGGATGCGATGCACAGATTAATATTAATTACATTTATTCGGACACTTCCCCTAATCGCCCCAATTCATAATTAAGTTTTTAATTCTTTTATACCCTCATTAAAGCAAAGTCCTAAACACAGGAAAGGTTTAATCTTCATTAGCCAAGTGTCAGAAGTACATTACGTTTTACTGGACATTGTCACAAAATGTAACATGATCTCGCTACTGTAAATGTATAGGGAAATAAACGAAACATTTTACTATTTCATTTGATACAGATTTGTGTGACAAAGTCGCAAGAATATATTCACGTCAGATATTGACATTTCCTTCAATAAGAAACCTATCAAACGTCGGAGGATCACAACTTATTACGGTAACAAATGAACCGATAACAGTACAGTCTTATATGTTTCTTTACAAAGACGTCAATTTTAACTAGAGCTTTGAAGATGGTGATAATTTTCCTTTGTCGTCTGGAAGTCTTGATAAAGGAGAGGGTGGGGGAGACTTAGTTATATTGGGCGCTGTACATTATGTCGCTGTAGGAGAATTCATATAAGCTACGGGCGCCTTCCGCCGCGACGTTCGTTGTTATGGTGAGGAAATGGACCCCAGTCTCGAACGGAAAAGTGAGAATTCCTCGTTTCCTCGCGGTTGTGTAAACAACGAACTGACAAATGATCATTACGATTAAGACGGGTATTTTTATATCGCCTTTATGTTATTACCCCATTTCCAAAACCGTTTTCTGTGCCAAATATTGGTAAGAAAAAGTTTGCGTGCAACTCTCATTCAAAAGCGATTTGGCTCAAGTTACCTAGGATCAGACGATTTTCAATATTCATGACGATGCGGTGAAAACTTATTTTGGAAAATACATGTGGATGTAGGGGTTCACTTTTATCTTGATGAAGATTAAGAAGGTTGAGCTAATGGTGAAGCTTAAACGTTAAACGATGAAATTTGTGAAATTGTTATACTAACCGCAGACTTTTTCGTTTTCTTGGTTTGTGTATTAAGGGTGGCGTTGAAACAGTGATCGTGCATTTGTCTGTTTGTGCAATATCATCACGTTGTTTACACGGTGGAAACAGTCAGCGGTAAATGTGTTTGTTGTTGGAAACGCGATAAAATGTTTTGTAATTTCGCTGTCTTTCGAACTTCTGTTTTTACGAGCGATTCCGAATTTTGCTAACTCAAGTTTTATAGACACGCTGAGTGCTGTCAAAGAATTGTTCATTTTCTTCTCCGATTTCGTTTTATATTTACCGCATTTTTAAGTTTTAGCATTATCCTTTTTATTATTTATAGACGTAGGTATTCTTTAGTGCGTTCTGAGTTCATTTTATGAGAAGAACTGAAAAGTTTTTTTATTAAAATTTAAACAGAAAAAGTTTTGGTTCTACATTCCTACATAAATGAGATAGACGAAAGAGGTCTTGCGAAATAAATGAAAACGAAAATGTTTTCTCAATTTTAGTTTTGTCTCCAAGCCAAATAACATGCCAAACCGGATTTTGCTTTTTGTGTCTTATTTAAAATTTATTTTACGATATTTCTTAAACAAAGAAATTTCATCTTCGCTTCGTAGAAGAAGTAGTTCACCAGGCGACTGCAGAATTTTCACTTTTGTCAACCTTTTCAAGTGAATGTCTAGAAAAGTATTTTCGGAAGTCGTAGGTACTTGTAGAATACAGTACGAGAATGCTTAAATTTATATCATTGCAAGTGTAAGATTTACGGTGAACGTTCCGTGCGTGGGGGTTTTCTAAAACGTAGTAGATCTTCCTTATTTATGTTTACAGCTTATACCGGCCGCTTCCATTTCGTATATAGTTTGAATCCGTTTATCGGATTTCGAACACGTTTCGGTCGAATCCCATATCGGTGGACTTGATATATAAGCGTGGCCGGGTACCCTTATAAAATTACCGCGAAGGAAAGAATCGCTACGAATGAGGATACAATAAGAATATTCAAATGGCCGAGATCGTTCTCTCATATGAATATAGAAAGACGCTTATTTATTCGAGAAAAAAATGTCTATTCATTTACTAGATTTTGACTACATATTGCCTCTTGAGAGAAAATTGAAGTTGTAGAAATGGAGTGGATTCTGTGATGTGCTATGACTGCAAAGTACAAATTTGCTTAGCCTACTGACAATGACGAACGCTTGCGTGCCCAACAATACAGGTGTGGCAATTCATACCGTATTATCTTTTCGTACGTTTTTATCTTAGCAAACATAGATAACCTAGCTAACGTTTATCTGGTCTGATAAGTTAGCAGTTACGATTCGATCGAGACAGTGAGTGGACAACACTGTTTTAGTGTCTAATTATAAATTTGTTTGTGGTGTTAAGTGTATTTGAAGTGAGATGGCCGGAGCTGGTAGGGGCGAGGGCAAGGGCCCAGCGGTGGGCAAACTGGAGTCCCAGATCTATTGTATCAAGTACACATTGTTTTGCTTCAACGTCGTATTGTGGGTGAGTATTGAGCAAATTGAAAACGTTGTTCGACTTTCCGTTTCATTCTCTCGAATCGTGTTTGGAAATTACTTTTGGTGTCGATTTGTGAACATTACGTTAATAGTTTGTTACGAGTGTAATGAAATTAGGTTCTTTTATTTCATGTCACGTTTGTTTAGTGTGTGAGCGTGCTTTGATATACTCGTATGACTCACAATGTGAATTCACTAATGGGAATTCAAATACGGAGAATTTGAAATGCGAACCTATTGTGAAATACTTTTGTATAAACTATTTTACGAAGCCTGTACTAACTTTAATTAGGACAAAATGTAATTTCCAGATATAAAGTTCCACATTCGGTTATCATTCAATTATGTATTTCAGTCACTGCGATGGCCACCGATTAGCACGCGAGCAACTTGTTCAGTATTGCCAGTCTCATTTTTCATGCACCGTTTAGTAATGTGTAAACAGGGCTTTATGACTCATATATTTTATAAGGCTACACGCGATAAGTTTTAATTATGAAGGAAGTATTTGTTTTTAATTATTTATGAACGGGACAGTGTGTAAGCAATGTACACTAGGTACCTAATAGATAGATAGTAAACTATAAAATGACGAACAAAGATCATATAGCACTGTTTTTGAACTCGTAATGTGTATTTTAGGTTCAAAATTATAATTTTACTTATTGTTTAATTTGGAATTCTGTAATATTGCCAAACGTAGTTTCACTGTAGTTAATTGGCTTTTGACAATATAACTTTAGATTAATGCACATTTACTTTACCGATTTGCACAAATATACCTATATGTGTGTATGTATGTATGTATGAGTGTGTATGTGTCTTACACACAAAATATTACCTAACTGCTCTTTTGTTTTCGCTTACTCTGGAGTGACTATTTTGATCTGTGATATCATATCGAATGTTATCTACTTAAACATACACTTTCTGTTTCTCCTTTCACTAGTTATATTTAGCATCTTAACAACAAAATAGATGAAGGCCGTCTGTCAATGAATTTAATCCAGATTATTGTGACCTAAAAAGTCCGCCATATTGTTCTTGTATCTAAAAGGCTGTATTTTTAGCATAAGCGTCCTTGATAAGTTGGTTGGTACTAATAATATCTAGCTATGAGGAAAATTTTGAGGCTTAAAAATATATATTTATAGGAAAAATTATGTTTTAGTTGAAATCTCTCAGGGTATAATATTTTACAGGTTTCACTAGAATTTACGATTGGCAAAAGTGCATTCGAAAAAAAAAATGTTTTGGATTTTTTTATTTAACCGTGTTTTGTATCAATTGAAATCTACTGAACTGCATGTAATATTACAATACCTGCTTAACTTATTTATTAAAAAATAATGATTTACTAAATAAATCTACAGATAGGTGTTCTAAAAATTGTGAAAAAATTTGTAAAATCTAAAAATTGTGCTTAGATTTTTATGTTCCAAATACACGAAATTTTTAATTCACGATATTGATTACAGCGTGATATCAACACTTTAACCTAAAATAAAGGGCCTGTACAAAGAATGCGTTATCAGCGACTGATAAGCGGCCTGTCCTGTTTTCCAAGTACAGGTAGATACTATGCAGTCATACAAAATGATTCATGAGTTTCATACATAACTTCTATGTGACTGGTGTTTTTGTAATGGTATTGCTTCCGTTTTGAAAGTTCCTGGTTAGAATTTTATCTTGAGACAAGGATGATTCATGTTTAGTTTCCGCTTATTGTGGATATTTTAATTAAAATGTTTTTTCTATAAGCAGTTTTAGATAAGAGGTTTATTGAGGCTTTGGGATAATACTGTACGAATCAAATTCTGTGCCATTTTATTCTGCGTCATTATTGCCCAACTTACTCCAACATACTCTACGTCTATTAAAAGGATCTAAATACTTGTGGGGAATTATAACGTTTTAAAATAATATTACTTTTGTAGCAAGGTAACAAACTAATTAATTTAAAGTTAAATTTATAGTTAATTTAGGTTATTATATTTTTATTTTAACTTTTTGTTAGTTAATTTAGTTTATCTAGGGCATTCTAGGGTATATTTTTAGTCTTAGATTATAAAAATAAAACTGCTTTTAATATGGAGGTAATTAATTTATTAAATTTTTACTTAAACCATTTCGAAATCTATTTCAACATTATTGAAACACCATCATTATTATTTTCATTTTAATTACAACTACAAAAAAAAATATACTACCCTTCAAGAAGCATCCCAAACTACCAGCAACATTGGAAGTTATTGCACTAAATCCTCCCTCGACTTAAAACTATTTGCAACGACCACAGAACTGTCAAAATCAGACCACAAGCTCATCGTGTTTATAATTTATACAAGTAGTAAAGTTAGTGGCAAGGAACAGACATTAGCGACACGTGGCGAGGGTGTCCGCACTAAATCTTGGACTTGCAAGTACATAAACTTGCATAGCTTACGAATATGTAGAAGAGAAATTCCTGGTCTCTGGATGCGGAGTATTTTACATGGAGCGACTGCCTATCTGACCACAACCCAGTAACTAGGTAATACTATACCCCTTGGTAAGACTGGTTGTCAGACTTTTGGGGTTCTGACTACCCGTAACGACTGTCAAATATCTAGGAATGACAGCCGGGATCAACGGCTTGACGCGCTTTCCGAAGCATGCATGAATCTCGATTTGTAAAGATGGTCACCTATCCACGGACCAACCCCGGCAAGCGTAGCTTAACCTGAGTGATCGACCCGTGCAGCTGGTATTACTTAACCACAAGCTCCACGACTACTGTTGACCTTTATGGTTTCAAATAACTCTTTCTATGGAAGCACACCAACTTAGTACCAGACATGACGTCTTCATGATGTCATTTGAAGTCAAATTGCGGTCACTAGTGTAGCTCTAGGTATCATGGCGCTGTTCATAGGAAACTCGACCTTATTTTTGCTTTTTTTTTTACCACAACGGCGTAGTTCTCAACCTGCACGTCACCTGATGGTAAGTGATGATCAGGCCGAAAGTGGAATCGAACTTCACCCGGGATCCTCAACCAAAGAGGAACTGGGTATCTTAATTACCTCTAACTGCCGAAATACAAAAATGCTGTTAACATTGTTGTTAAGCGACCGACTTAGATAAGATGGTGGTAGCTAGCCAGGCGGACTTAGAACAAGCTCTACCACCAACCAAACCGAGCAGAAAATTTTGCCCCCACTGGGAATCGAACACGGTACCTCTGGATCTGAGACAGGTGGTCTAAGCAATAAACCATAGAGGCGGTTAAAATAAGCAGTAGGTGATTATTTCAGCGACATTGACGCACGCACAACGGAAAGTTCAAGAGGTACCCTTCTACATAGATTTCCTAGTCTATGGTACTTGCAACTTAGCAATCCACAACTTGCTCTTGACACGAGGGGCATTTGAGCCCACTTAATTAATGAGATCAAATAATATTGCGTAGATGTGTAGCCCAAAGGGTCTGAATAGGGCGAATTGATTTGTTTTCAATGTATTGATACTGGTCCGTGTTCTTGGGGACCTATTAATAAACTTATCGATAATTAGTTAGGAGTAGTGAGGATGTCGTTTTATCTTGTTTTGTAAAGACAGAGACCGTCAGTGGCCCGACCCAAACTAAGAAATAATAACCATAAAAGCTTTCTAAATAACTTAACATGATATCACGCCTGTTTCCTCGAAGTGTTAGGCAGATGTGTACATATAGTACACCCTATGCCATAAGGGGCGAGCTTATTGCCATCAACCGGGTACAAATCCAGACTCTGGACTGCCACTGAGAAAATCCTAAGAGATTCCCAGGTAGAGCAAAGTCTTGTGAGTTTTCCACTACACTTTGCCCGTCCTGGAATTCGAACCCATGGTCTCAGGTCACGCGCGCCTCAAAGAGATGTCAGCACAACGTAACTGACGGGGTCCGCTAGGACCGATGCCTGCCGGGGTTGCGGGAAAGTCCTAAGGGGAGGCCGTGACCCCTGTTAACGTACAGGCAACTGAAGGAACATGGGTGGGTTTTAGTCAGTAAGAGTCTGACACGCCCTTCCGCTCCGCCCAGAGCGGGAGAAGTGATTTGAAGAGCTGCCACCAAAAAAAAAAAATCGGGCTATGTGTTGTGGGTTTTCCACTACACTTTGCCGGACCGGGGAATCGAACCCAAGGTCTCAGGCTCGGTAGTAGCACTTGCGAACCCTAGACTCCCAATTGTAAATACTTTAGGTTGGAAATTAATGGCCGTTAATAACAATATAGTGAAAAGATACAGCGGGCAAATTTAATCACAGACAGATATTAGGTGATCCAACTGGACACTTTAATCTTGTTATTCAGTCTGATTCCTTCATTTGACTTTCGATATTGACCATTAAGGCGAAGAAGGTCAAGTAAAAATATAATGTCTAGGTTTTATTTTGTCTAGGTTCTAGTTCAATGTCTGACAGAAATTATAACAATTTTATATGAAAACCCGTTTGATGTCCCAATATGGAAAATAAACACTGGACTTAATTGAGTAAGTGGGCGTTTTAATATGGTAAAATCATTTTGTTTCAAGTGGACACAAAATTATTTTTAAAATTAAAAAGTATGTTCTAACTTGTAGGTTTTAACAATTTCCTTCGGTATGTAAAACCACAACATGCAATTCAACAGAGTAAAAAAAAGCGAAACATTGAACATGAACACGTCAAGGGGTTCGCAGAACTACTCTAGCGAAGCATATCAAAAAATAAATCCAGTCAGAATGAAATATACGAATTTATGAAAAGATCCCATTTTCCCCCTTGCCTCGTTCAATAAAAACAGCACCCCTGTACAAGTCAAGGAGTTCGCAGAACTACTAAGTGAAGACGAAGGTATGAATTATGCCAGACGAAATTCCAGTCCGACAAAAAAATTCCAAATGGAAAGTCCCCATTTTTCTTCCCTTTTCCATATTCAATAAAAACAAGCAGCCCTTACATAAAACAATAAACATCTGCATCACTTCAGCTCCACGTTAATCACCCGAGCTGTTCACTATAAATTGGAGTGGAACTGGGAACCAGCGCCAAAAACTGCGGGTCGTGGCTTCAAGAGTCACTCGAATCGCACCTGAGCTCTCGTTAAGGTGTTCTTGCAATGAGAAATAATTGCCGAAGTTACTCACTTCGTATCGAATAATTGACTTCTGGATTTGAGCCAAGACGAATGCAAGCGTGATTTGGTCTCGGTTTTTAATTGGTGGTGAATTTTGTTTATGTAGGCAGCTTGATTTGTTCTTCGTTTAGCTGAAGACTCGGCACTCTGAAGGCATTCAGAAAACTGTGTTCCTTTTTGCCAATTTTGGCGTGGAGTACTAACTACGTTAACAGACTTAATTGGAACAGTTAATTGAGTGAGTGACAGACGCAAATCATTCGGACACTGAGCCCATCTACAGGGTAATTGGAAATATCTTTTTTTGCGATTTCAGGGTTGGTTCCATCGTAAAAGTTGTTTATAATGTCTCTTTCTTAAATCCCTTTCCAGGGTTATTTCAATTACACCATTTATAACCGTTGCGTTTATTTATTAGACCCAAAGTTTCTCAATTGTATGCTCTGAGCTAAACTTACCTTCAAGGCAACGCACACTAGCATGCCACATTTATGACTTTAGTCACTTCCAAATTCTTGATGCAAACTTGTGCAATTTGGAACATTTCCAATTAATTTTCTGGAACTTGGTCTTGCGCTTGATCCTGATAGGTCAGTTTGAATATTTTAAAATGTCTGAGGTTCTTTGGTGTCATTGCTACCATGGCTGAATGATTTAAGAATGTTTTTTACAAGACTATTAAAACACATCCAGGTCAACAAAGTAGCTGGGCTGGCCGTCCAGGGTACGCCAGATCATCATCCCTCGTGGAGGGTCTTTTAATGCACCTTCTGATGTGGGATCAGAGGGTATAGACAAACTAACCTTCTATACAATGATATAAGCTACCGAAAAGCTTATGCCAATGCTTATGTCAATCCAGTTGAAAGTTGTTGTAGAAATACGAAACTCTTTGAGAGCAATTGCTAGTAGGCACTCAGTAGCCCTCTATGTACATGAAAGACTAAAACACTGAATTCTTATAGTGCAAATACAGAACTAAAGTCTACCAAATCTTCCAAGCAAAGTAGGGAACAAAAGCTAGAATAAAGATGAAGATTGTGAATTACATAAATGGCTTCAGTTTAACCCAATTGTTCAACACTTACGTAGTATGAAATAGTGTCTATTAACATACGTAATTGCTGAATGCATCTATCTGCGTTAAATACAGCGGAATAAGCTATTAAAGTTCGTCCTAGATAGTGCAAGAATGTTAGATTTTATTACTTGTCACTGCTGCGGATGCGCTTGTCACAATGTTTTATTATTTGTTAAAAAGTATTGGTGCGATCTCTATAAGAGAATAAATTGTTGGTTACAGGTCTGGCTGAACAAGATGTAGCTACTCCTTAACTCCTTAGAAACAATTTTTTTCTAAAATATGCCTCCTCTTCCTTTTGTTAATTTAACATACAGTAACTTAAAGCGAAAGCGTCAAGGTAGCCCACGAAATTCAAATGTTTCTTAGTGTTTTTTTGCAATTTGCAGGTCAGTATCAGGTTGTATGTTGATCTAAATATGATTCGCGGCCGTGTAAAATGTTTTTTATAGAATTATAATCATAAAAATCACCAATACTACTCTCTAAGCTCATATAATTCTATTGAATGACTATTTCATGAAATCATGACATCACATTAACTTAAGGAGTTGTATTACTGATTCTAATGATTGTAATTCTGTAATTATTATGTTACGGTCACGAATCATGTTTTAATCAACATACAATCTGACATTGACCTGCAATTTTTTTTTAAACTAAAGAAAATTTGAATTTAGCGGGCTACCGTAGCGCATCCCCCTAAATGCAAAACCGAAATGCGAAAAGGCGAAACGTGTGTGTTAGGTATATAGGTACACTTCTGTCTGACCCTACGGGGATTACAGTTGTGAAATTGTGTGTGTGTGTGTGTGTGTTATACTTACTTAATAGTTAATAATTATACACATCAAAATAAAATTCTGTATCCTTAGGGTACCAGTGCCTATTTTGCGTTAATTAAATGAATAACCTTACAAATCATGGTCCCTTCTTGCACCGTATTCAGCCCCTGTGAAAAGCAACAAATATCGTAGTAGATAGTTATATAGATGTTCTGTTTTGTAATATCCGGCTCCTCTTGGCAGACAGATTGGTATCGCAAATAGCACATCTGATTGCTGCGAGATGCTATTAGTAAATCAGGACCGTTCGTTTCAGAGGGCGATTCTATCTTTAAATGCAGACCTTTATCGAGTGATGCAATGCTGGTGTATTTTTTAACTCAATTTAAGATTTAATTAGATTAAAATAACTCTCTGTCTGAAGGTCTGGAAATCATGGTCAGTAAGATGTTGACTGTAAGAAAAGGAACTAGTGGCTGAACTTTTATCTTAATAACTATTATTGAAAGGTGTTTCTTGTGGGATGTAAGTTGAAGAAGCATCTGTCTGATATTAGAGCGCACTGTACATGAAATTTCAAACTCAAAAAGAAATACAGTGATGTTTTAATAACGTCTAGTATCATATTTACGGAGTGAGCTATCATGCAAGCGGATACAAAAACTGGGTAAGAAATCCTAACAATATCATGGCTTACTTACGACAAAAATTAAAGCATTATTTTCACCACCAACAATAACCTTATTTCATTAACACTTTCAATACAGTGTTCTTGAAAAGCGGAAGTAAAACATTTTCCAAGACGCTTTATATAATCGCTTCGTATTGAATAAACACATCCAAGTCTTTGCTTCATCTCATTTTCTTAGCTCGTAACTCCTTTTATGTATATAAAATGGCGATATTAATTATAACGTTAAATAAATAGTTCATAGCTTGCTTGTGATATTAGATTTGCTTTAATTATATTTGTCTGATTTAATTAAATGTCTATATGATTGTAAGGTTATAAGTTTTACTGGTGTGGGAAAGGGATGGAAGTAGGGTTTAATTTTTAGGGTTCCGTACCTCACCTTACCTTACCTTTGTAAAAAAGGGTATTATAGAATATCCGATTATTTAGAAGATAAAAAAGCATGGGATTGAGCTGCTCGCTCTGCTAAACCTTGTAATAAAACCTTAAAACTTGACATTATAATTATTCAGTAATATCATGAAATAATACCAATTTTGTATAAACATTGACATTGTTGAACATTACATACAAAATGACATGATTACTTTGTAAAATATTATTTTATTTTAATTATTGTGAATGTGAGGACTATGTGGATATTTTTTTTTCTTCTCTATTTTCTTTTCTTTCATTATTTTCTTTTTTCTTTCACAGTTAGTTTAAATGATGGTCTGGCAGTTTGAGTAGTTTATGCGGCCTACCCAAATGTCCTTTCTTTGGTACTGTTCGTCGAGTTGAGCTCCTTAAGTTCAGAGTTGAGCTCCGCGATTACTGTAAAATTAATGCTTGCACTGACTGGACAGGTCCACGAACTCATCTAGCTAATTTTTAACATAAATTTTAATATGACGTGTAAAAGTGATTCCAATATCCTATAGATGAAATTTATACCAGATACTGAGGTTTAGAGTCCCTATTAGGTGTATAAAAATCAAGGTCCTCACGATAAGTCATCACAATAAAAAGATATGGCCAAAATGTTGATTTTCGCGAAAACTTGTAAGTACCTTAATTTACCTTATTTTTCAACTTTTTTATATTTCAGAATTTTCCCTTTACTCGTGCTGTAATGCTTTTAACCAAAACTGATAATTCTAGGTCAACCGGAAGTACCCTATAATTATTGGGTCGAATAACTATATGATAGTTCCTGTTGACCTAGAATCACGAAATTTGGCAAAAAGCAAGGTCTTACAGCACAAATAAGGGAAAAATTCGAAAAAATAAAAAAGTTTAAAATTAAAGGGTGTCCCCATACATACATAGTTGACGTGACTTAAGATAGTCCTCTGAGTTGTATGAGCGCTCATACAATTTAGAGGACTAGTTTCTGGGCACAGAACTATTTACGAATGAAGCTCCTTACGGAACCCTCGGTGCGCGAGTCCGACTCGCTCTTGACCGGATTTTTTAAATTGGGTAGACAAAATTGTAGGTGGGTTTGTATTGAAATGTTTTGTTTCTTACGGTTGAAGCTGAACCTGCAATTTTGTAATCGTTTTATTAATCCTTGTTGTTATATACAAGATAAGAATAGAAATATTAAATACATAACATAACACAACATCACGCCTGTAATCTCCGTTGTGGTAGGCAGAGGTATCTATTATAGTACATTCTATTTGTGGTTATTTATTTATATATATAATAAACACATTAAGCATACAAATGTACTGTGGCAGACTCAATGCCATAGATATTTTCTTCCAGTCAACTTTTGTGTGATGCAGAGACAAACAGTGCACAGTGGTAGGTGCAATAACGAAAATTGTGGAATAGTGTGTTTTTTTTTTAATGTTTAAGTTATAATGTAATAGAGGTGAGCCTATTGCCATTAACCGGGAACGAATCCAGACTCCGGGCTGCTACTGATAGCGGTTGGTTCTCAGTAATATACAATATTAAAATAATCATTATAGCCATCCCGCACTGGGCCCGCGTAGATTACAGCCCACTTCCTCTTACAGAGAGGAGGTCTGTGTCCCAGCAGTGGGAACATTAATAGGCTGATTATGTATGTATGTTAATCATTATAGAGATAATAATTGTTTTTAGTGTAAATTGTTAACTACAAACTAAACGATACGTAGCTACTGTCCCAGGAATGATCAAATTTATCATCTGTTTACATACAACTAAATAGTTTGTTTCTATCTAAGTCCAATATTGTAACAAATTAATAAACGTAAGTAACATTTTGGGCTTAGTTCGCATTGTTTGTTTTGTATTAATTAGTAGAATTTTAGGCAGAAAACCACAAACTGACCAGTACTAGGTAAATAAACTATTTAACATAAGTAATTCACTAGTGTGTACGTTTTGTTTTAAGATAAAATCACAACTTTACAAAAACAATATTTGGTCATAGAAAAATTAGGTATCTACACCAGAACAATAACACTAGGTACCTAAGTCAACAACGAACAATAGGTATAACCATGTTGGGTAATTTCACACCAAAAAATTTAAAAAAAAAATGTGTTATCTTTTTCTATGTACCGATATTGAACTCTACTACATTTCAAAAACCGAGTTATGACAATTCTCCCTTGTTTATGTAGTCTATTACAGTTATTTAATTTCAAATAGTACAACTTTATTTTCTTATTGAGAGACTAACTTTCGCCCGCGGCTTCGCCCGCGTAGAGGTAGGAAACCCGAGATAAAAAGTATTATATGTGTTAATTCAGGTTAAAAATTATCTGTGTGCCAAATTTCAGCCAAATCCGCTCAGCCGTTTTTGTGTGATTGACTAACAAAAATCCAAACATACAAACTATCACATTTATAATATTATATAGTAGGATTTAATGAGTTTCTGCTATAAAGAACGATAAGTTGAACATTCACAATTTTTGCGAGCAAAAACTATTTTAAATGTTTGCAGCTTGAATCAGAATAAAATAATTTAAACCATAACGCGAACTAAATCACAGTTAACAACCACAAAAAATAAAATCCTAACGTTCAACTTTTGAAACAGTTACAAATTGCAGTTTTGGTTAACTAAAAACACATCAGTCAGTGTCGAGGTACTGACTACATCTGACTACGTACAACGGTTACGGACCAAAGCCAAAAGAAAGGGTGAATGATTTATTGAATGACATAAAGAATATAACATTGCAATACTTTGTATCTTTGTTCAACAAATAATGACCCCGTGTCGTCGTCAACTTACAGCTCTGGCTAAACTGAGGCGAATACCGTGAGGGATTCGGAACGAAATACGCCTCGCGTTGGATTTGCTTTAGTGTGACCAGAGCTTTAATTTCCTTTTGACTCTTCCTAAAGAGATCAGCGGCCAAAGAAAAAGCTAGGCTAAGGCTGCCTGTCCACTGGAGCGGAGAGGAGAAAAGAGGAGCGGAGATGTGCCAATATTAACCAATAGAATCTTGACTCCGCCCCTGGGTTTAGATTTGATTGGTTAATAATGGCACATCTCCGCTCCTCTCCTCTCCGCTCCAGTGGACAGGCAGCCTAATTCTTATAACACTCCTAGATACACTGAAAAAAAAAACAATTAATCAAAAGATTTTACATAACCGAGTCCAGACACTGAAGGTAGACACACTATGATTAAACGAAATCAAACACGAATTTATATTACACTTCTGAGTAGTAGGAACACGAAATGTCCCAACAAATAGGGAAGTATGTAATAAAAGTTGCCGTAACGACAGACAAATTAAAAGCCGTACACGAACCGGGAGACGGAAAGCAGAACTTGCTCCTAGAATTTTCTGCTCAACTTATTTCAGTACTACAGAAAGGTACAAGTTCTGTGTTGGACTCTTATTTCACTAATTTGTAGGGAACTTCAATTTCGAGATGTTTTGTAAATAGATATTACATTCCTTTAAATTTTGATGTAAGTGAATGTTTAGATGCACTGCATTTATGTATCATTCTCCAATTCCCCATGTTATTTAATAACAACGTATAAAGTTAAAATAAACTAAATAAGTATGAATGGTAGGAGAAGCTCAACTTATTGTTATGCAATTCAGAGGGACAAAACATATTATAACAAAACTGTGATACAGGTTTTCCTTAAGGCGACTACAGGAGCTAAACGTAGTAAACAAAATTAGAAACATATATTATATCCTTCAGGATTATTATTATCTTTGTTAGATAATGTGTTGAAAACATCTAATACAACAAATTTGATACGATAGAAAAAAAAATATTTTAACATACTCGACAAGAAGGTATCTAAAGGTATAAGCTGTAATAGTAAAATTACCTTGATTTATATTCTGATGGCGTGGTGGTGCTTTCAGAAGCTTTACGCTTTGTCGGCTTTTTCTTCGGCTGCACCTTTGCAACCTTAAAACTACAGCAGCTGAGCGCCAACGATTAAAACCATTATACATGCAATCATTCTGATTTTTTTGTCAGATTATTCTACAAGCAATATATTAACGTAATAGTGTTTAACATTTTTAGTCCAATCAATAGATTTTTTGTTATTAGATTGCTTCATATTTTGCAATAAATTACCAGTGTTGTGTTATAGCGCTTCTTTTTATTCTCTATACTAGCTTTTGCCAGCGGTGCACGTCCATGTCGGAAATTATCCAACGGGAACGTACTACCGGGATAAAAAGTATCCTATGTCCTATTCCAGGTCATGGTCTACCAGTGTGCCAAATTTCATCAAAATCTATTCAGTCGTTTTAGCGTGAAAGCGTAAAAACACACAAACTCACTTTCGCATTTATAATAGGTATTAGTTAGGATGCAGTCCTACAGTAGCCGCGCTTTAGCTGATGTCAGCCTGATGGAGCAGGGTTTTCAAGCCTACCCATAGTTTGCTGGTGACAGCCTAAATCCTATGGGAAGGGGCAACGGTTATCCCGACATTATGCCAATCCGAGAGTATAATAAAATTATTCTTTGAGAATAAACTTAATACGTCGTCTGTTCCCAATAACTTTATTTAAAATCGCAGCAACAGCAATTAGTCGGGTACGCAATAAAAATCTACAAACCACTCATAAAAAAAAACATTTTGCGAGTTCCTACATTTTAATATACGTATATACCAGTGGAATAGTTTTTATTGTTTTGATAGATAGATAAACCAATAAAACTCGTCCCGAATTTTCATTTTATTAGTTTTAAAACTACGCGGGCGTGGAACAAAACAATGCTTTGACTGCACAAAAGAATGTTCACGCTTATTATATTTTTCGTTTTTTGTTTTTCCATGTCATTGTTGTAGCAGCAGTATTGAACATTCTTTTCTCGAGAAATATTTCGTTTCGGTTTCAAAGCATCAAATATTTACACGGACTAAACTATCAATGAATACTATTGCCGATTTGACTTACCCAAACGTTAAAAGAATTGTTTAAGAACTTAAAAAGCTGAGACGAATTCATTCAGCGGGGAGTTGCGTGGAACAGATAAAACGTACCATATAAGATATTCAAATCCCTTAAGTGCACGTTGCGGTTGAATTGCGAGAAAAAGTCCCATTTTGAAACGTTGTAAAACTCTTTATTATTCCAGCTTTGCAGGTGTCTCGAAGGAGATACAATGGGAACCGGGACTGACGGCTGTTACCGTGGAAAACCGGGACAGTGCGACCGAAATAATAGTTTTTTCGCTCTAAAAAGGTTTGAGCTGGGTTGTAGTTACGCGTAGGCGAAAAATTGGAGACGTAATATTCAGTGAGAACGGAAACACGACGGGCTATATTTTTCATGTTTGGGTTTCCGAAGATGAATTTGTGAAATGGGTTCAGATTTTTGTCATAACACAGTGCATGTTTTAGCTGTTGAGTGGAAGATTTTATATTCCTTTACACACAATGGTATAAATTATAGTATATAATATTATATAATTTTTTTAAGATACGTAGTTTAAGAAGTTATTGTTAATTTAACAAGCATCGCGATCTGTTTGAATCTGTAACCGATAGAGCTTAAGAATACAAAGGCAGATAAAATAGCCACCAGTGTTTATTCAAGTAGTTGAATCATACATGATAATCAACCGATAACTACCTATTTATACGTAGAAACTTCTCAGAAATTGATACGAGTAGTAGATAGATATACATATATAGGTAGATATTATACGAACGCATCTGTGAACTCCTTTGTGTCAAACCTACACAGCACTCAATTATTGGCACACAGCCTACACAAATTGATAGTAACAGCGCCATAATTCTCAGCACATCACTTAGGTCCGCAGATAAGTTACACTGTAACGTCATATTCGTACCTAGATCCACTTCTGGCATGGAAACGAGCACCGCGTGAGTTTTTACGACCCTATAAATTTTTAACGTTCCAAAAAACAGCGTCTTTTTACTCTCTAAAAAGAGTAAAAACCAGACGTAGTTCTGGCGCGATTACAAAATGTATAACTGAATTCGTTTGTAGCTAAATGAATATAAATAATGTGAAATTTACATCATTTCCAAGTTTATTGCGATACCGCGATCTCGGTCGACTGTTGTAACATTTTCAGAAATAAATGACTGTTTTTCTATGTTTTAAATTATGTATTATAAAAGCGCCTTATATTTGAGGTGTTTTTTTGGAAGGCTGCTTACCTGTATACTTATAACTGTTATAGTAAAAAAAAAAAACAGTAATAATCAACCATTAACCAGCAAAATTTTTATTTTATAGCCTTTTTCTTTTTTTGAGAGAAATGTCCGAAGATTGATCTTGAAATTAAGACCTTCTTGCCTAAACATAGAAAAAAGTTTTCTAGCCAAAGTAAATATTACATTTATAATAAGTAACACTTTCTAAACTAATCAGTCATAATGGTTTCATCAAGCTAAGTACTTCACTATCTCCGTTTGTAGTAGGTAGACGCCTACACCCAACATGGTGGTAGTCTAACTTCTCATCGCATGACGTCATCATAATCGTATCTATAGCGTTAAAGGTTCGTTTCGCGAGTGGCCAAAATCCGAATCAACGCCATCGTCGAAAAAATTGTAAAAGAGTGTTAAAAATAAGGCCAATTTTTTACCGTATCTTTTGGGACATTTTTTAACTTATACATATTTCGAAAAAATATAAAAGGTCATGCTGGAGAATTTAAAGGTCTTCAAAATGATACCATTATGGTTTCGATAGGATTATAATTAAGGGTAGATGTTTGCCCTTTTCGGAGACATCTCTGATATTTAAGTGCCTTAATGAAATAAAGTAATTTCCCGGAAGGTCATGGGGCCATGAGTTCTGTGGATTTTTTCCATACATTTCACAAAACAATAATTACACAAAATAATGTTAACCAACAGCGCGGGCCCCTGTCAACGTCATTTGAGCGTCATAATATTCTTGTAGCAGTGTACCTGAAACTTTCCTGAGTTTGCCTATTTTGAAACCGACAGGAAAATTGAGAATGTTGCGTGTAGTACAAAATCAGAAAAAATGTTTCGTGACATTCAGCTGTCTAAAAAAAGATTTTTCAGTTGAAATGTTTTGTTTTGTTTATGAAACAACAGACTGTTGTCCGTTATTTCGTTTGCATACAAACTTTTACCTCCTGTTGGGCATAGCCAGGGGTGGAGTTCAAAATCATCCTACCTTTAGGGTTCCTAAATACTCAATAACTGGAAATATTTAATAAAACTTCTCCTATTATATACTGGTTGAAAACTCTAGTAGTAGAAGGTTAAACACTTTGTTTTTAATTGCCTATTTAATATGCTACCAAGTTTATAAGCATTTTTTCCTAAATGAACTCATCTAGGTTTGACCTGGGACTTAAGAGCGTGCATCCTTAAAGTTGGCAGCATCGGAAATAGCTGTCAAATAATATCCTGTTTTAATTCATTTGGAAATAATACTGTATGGAAATAAGAAATGTAGCTAACTAGCGAACTAGAATATTGTTTGTGAAATGCATTAACTAATATCGTAACACCGAATATTTAGTTTTAGATGTAAAAAAAGTATTTGGAAACTTTCAAAATGACTGTTTTCCACCTAAAACGGGTACAACATTCAATGTTACGATTGCAATTTATTATTATTATTCTAGTTCGCTAGTTAGCCACATTTCTGATTTCCATACAGTAATATTCCCAAATTAATAAAAACGTACAGTTTTGACAGATATATGCGACGTTGCCTACTTTTAGGATGCACGCTCTTAAGAGCCATATTACATTTCGACTGATTTCAACGGTGATTTTTGCGTTAAATGGGCAACTTTGGTGTTCTTGTTCTGAGTAACTGAAAGACTTGGACAACTATGACTTATTGAGTTGTGGAGAATAGTTATTAGTATAGTACATAACGGCCTCGCTTTTTGCAATTTTTTCTTAGTTGTTTATATAAAGCCAAAATTCCGAAGCGAAGGGTAGAACTTTTGTACATAGCAAAAGAATGAAAAATTTAAAATAAGATCTTTTAAAAAGAAAATTATTCAAAAAACAAAAAACCCGACTGCAAAAACACATAACTGAAAAGAGAAAAACAAGCATTATAATCTATAGAATTTTGGTATCGCAGGCCCACAAACAAAAGTTACACCATATTTCCGGTTATTATTGTTATATTATTATTGTCCCCGCCTGCGATACCAAAATTCTATAGATTATAATGCTTGTTTTTCTCTTTTCAGTTATGTGTTTTTGCAGTCGGGTTTTTTGTTTTTTGAATAATTTTCTTTATTTCAAGTTTTTTAGTTTTATTAATATATCTTAATTTCGAATTGACTAATTACCAGCTTTTATTTGATACCAATATTGTGGTAATTTATTTAAAAAAAACCTTCCCCTCCCTTTTTTTTGTATTTGCAGATGCAATACATAAATATTATATAGCCTATGTTACTTCTACGATTAAGACGAATCTAACGACACCTCATATGTTAAAATCCATCAAGCCGTTTAGGCTACAGAGCGTGCCAAAGAAATAGACATACATACATACATACATACATACTCTCGAAAAACATTACCCTCCTTCTGGGTCAGTCGGGTAAAAAGTGTTGTAGTTCATAGCGGCCTCAGAATTTTGAAATATTTGTGGGATATCTAAAAGAAATCCAATTCAAAATCATGAAAAACGCTCAGAATTAACTGTAAATTTCTCCTTCCTACATTCATATTTTTACGTAAAATTTATATCTGAATAAACGTTGGTTCATAGGAAATTAAAATTGCATACTTAAAAAACAAAAACTTTGTTATATAACTCATAATAAGCATAATTACAACTGCCAAATTGCTACTTATGCGATGCATCGGCCGCTCGAACTGTCAAAACGCAATTTTGTGATAGCCCTCTTAAACATAATTGGCGAAATATGGGTGTACTATGGGTATCCTACATACCTCTGCTTAACTCTTCTGGAATTACAGGCCTAATGTTATGTTAAGTTACATAGAAACATACATAAACTCACGCCTTCTTCCAATGGGGGTAGACAGAAACTACAGAACGCCACCTGCTACGATCCTTACATACTCATAATGCCTCGTTTACGTTCGTAATTTTATGTTACTAAAAAAATCTGTTGAATTTTCTTTTGAGTCCGCATGTTAAAGAAATAAACTGCGAGACATTAATTGAATATTCACATTATACTTGATTCTCAAATCAAATCAAACCATTTAATCGCGTAAAATGGGTAGGTAGGTCGTACATGTATGTGTCGGAAACATTTTACTGAGTTGACTAATCGGAACTCCAGCGCCGTCTAGCGACGCTCGACAGAGTTCAACATTACAATAAAAATATATTATTATTATAACGTTCGGACCGGCTGGATCTGAGCTGAGTTCATCGGTGGCTGTCAAGCAGTGAACACCTTTAGAAACTGTTGCGCTTTTCCGATTAGTTTTGTCATGTACCTACAGTGTGTGAATTGCTATTGTGAATAATTTGAGAGTAAACTATAATTTGATCTGAACTGCGAACGGTTTTTCTATTGCGCAATAACCAACCCTCCTCCGTCAAATGTATAATTTAGTATCGACCTATACCAGGTCTACAAAAAAATTCAGCATCATAAGTATCTCACCAAAACACTTTTATGATACATATAATAAGAAAACTGAGTCATCTCAGTACAATGTTTTTATCTGCCTTTTATTACTCAGTCACATACATTTTTGTAGTACCAATACATTCTCAAAGTTTCTTCATAAAGCAACTCCATATTACCTACTTCTAGATTCATAACACTGTTCACTAGTGTCCAAGAACCGAATTAACTCGATAAACCTTCGAAACTCGAGGTACTGAAGAAAGAAGTGCTTTCCGACTCTATGCTTTTGTTATTATGATCTAACTTTGAAGGACAGAAACTTATATTTAGTCGATTAATTCGGAAGTCATAGGAGTCAATTGAGATAGATGGAGAGAAATGTCTAGACTAGTTCTAGGTTAGGATGCTTAGAAGTTTTGTAGTCTATACATCAATCAATCTTCCTAGCCTTTTTCCCAACTATCTTGGGGTCGGCTTCCAGTCTAACCGGATGCAGCTGAATACCAGTATTTTACATGGAGCGACTGCCTATCTGACCTCCACAACCCAGTAACTGGGTAATACGATACTCCTTGGTAAGACTGGTGTCAGACTTTCGGACTTCTGACGACTCGTAACGACTGTCAAAGATCCACAAATGACAGCCGGGACCAACGGCTTAACGTGCTTTCCGAGGCACGGAGGAGTCTCGGTATGTAAAGATGGTCACCCATCCACTGACCAACCCCGGCAAGCGTAGCTTAACCTGATGAATCGACCCGTGCGGCTTGTTATTACTTAGCCACGAGCTCCTCTCTTAGCCACGAGCTTTTGTAGTCTATACATACTTTATTAAAAATATATATTTAAATAAAAATATTTTATTTTGAACCAAATACACATTTTACAAACCTGCCAAACTTCATGACAGTATGTCCGCAGGATTAGCGCTCGTCTTATAGCATTTGGTATAAACAATCTAATTAAAGATATAAGTAAAAATAAATAATAAGAAGTATTTAGTTTAGGAAATTAGATCCATCTTTTGAATATATACTTTTTTGTTGGTGCGAGCACTTTAAGACATCCTGAAAATTGAGACGTTTTACTCTCGAGCATAGTTTGAACAACTTTGCTTCAGCACCCAAAATTGAACGTGTAAGTTTTGAAAGTGGTACATTATATATAAGTATCAACCTGATTCTGTTACATAATATTTACCTACAGGAATCTTAAAGCCCTATTATAATTTATCTAGTAACGAATATAATCTCAAATATCATGAATAGGAATGATGACAAAAAGAATATTTTTTGTCCGTCTTAGAGATTATTAAAAAATATTGGATACATATTTTTCTTTTTTTACGTTACCAAAAGATTACGGCGATACATTGACTTAAAATGTGCCATGACGTCACGAGTATGGAGATTTTATACTTACTTGTGACGTAGCGACCCCCACTCCCCAACTTGAAAGCGTTTTATCCAAGTATTTTTTTATGGGAAATAATAAGTGCAGCAACAAAAGTTTTCTTTAGCACCTGCAACCTAGCGTCTTTTTTTATATGTAGGCTACGAGTTAATAGAACAGCTTCAATTATATTAATTCATCATCTTTACTATTCCAACAGAATATCAAAAAACCAGCGTCAATTTAAAAAAGTAAATTAATATGACTCAGCTACCGATAAATGTATTTACTTCTGAATTGATAACTCAGCGACTAATGTTGTAAGTGAGCTACTTTATATATTCTAGAGATTCAACATCTGTCTGCTAATAAAATCAAATTCCAGCCTCAAAATTAGCAATCAAAGTTTTTTATTCAACAACTAAATTAATAAATCATATTCTTTTTTCGTGAAAATTAGCAACACAAGCGAAAGAATATACTGTGCACACGCTAAAGTTATAAAATTCAAAAAGAAATTACGTAAGGCGACAACCTCATTATACACCGGCTTGTAGTTAATAGGTTGAATCTGTTCCAAAACCGAATCGGGGCACCCCGACTTTACGTAGTCTTTTGGCTCCTACCCCTAGAGTGTATATAAAAACCGGAGGCGCGGAGGGAGAGCAACCCCCGCCCGCTGTAACAAAGCATAGGCACCCGTGCGAGCCGTAGCGGCTGAGGCTGGTCGCCTCCGGCGACCAGCAAGCCGAATCTGCGGAGGTGAGCATGGGTGCCTATCCTTTGTTACGTAAGGGCGAAGGGGTTACACTTCCCGCAGCGCCGGAGACGATGCAGAAGCAACTTACTGTTTTGAGGTTAGGTTAGGTAGGTAAACCTATGCTACTGCCATTTAAAATTATCTGATTTATAAATAAAATGGTTGTTTAGTTTTAATTTTCCCTAAGGTGTGTCCAAACACAAACAAACACAGAGTTGCAGATGTTTGTTTTTGATGACAATATAAAAATATTGTCCGACTTGACTATTGTCAAGTCATCAATTACATATGGTAACATTATAAATAGATAGGCGAATACATGAAATTAGAGCTTTCATTGACCATTATTTGATGACAATAACACGGTAATTTTATGTTCAAATATAGTAGATTCAGTCATCAATTAATTTGCTAACGTATAAAAATAAAGGTGACTTTAAGAAATTAGAGTACGTTGATATTATTTTATAGATGCAGTTGGTACACTTATTAGAAGCTGGCAATGCGTAGACATATCAAAAATTTTGTTGCTTAAGAATTATCACCGACCGAATATCAGACGCGCGTTGAACGCGTGCGTGGCGGTGCGTCCTCGTGCGGGCTGGTGCGCGTCCGCGATATGGCGCACCGTGGGAGTTGGCTTTTAGACGCTAAAAGTTTGTCGCTGACCTATTAATTCATTAGACAACTAAATATATTTGAAGACGAGAATGACATTTTAAAGAAGCTGCATTAATTAGCACCCTTTTTTTATTAATATGATAAAGCAAGAAATACGTGTCTAATATTTTATCATTATTTAACTGGCGAACTAAATAGAATTTCTTTTTTTTTGACCTAGGCATCATCCCTATTGTAATCCTGATCCAATTCCGTTATTCAGTTTATCCTCACAAGCTGTATATTTCCCATGTCACTTTCCATCACGTCTCTTGCATATATTTTAAAGATTATCCGCATTAAAGAATAATATTTAGAACCCAAGCTCTGAAAATAAAGAAACAATTTTGTTTTGTTAAGAAAAGGGGTAGCTGATACAATCCGTTGGCAAACTTTTCACAATCAAGATGCTTTCTTGACTTTTTATCTATTTTTGAAATTTCTACTTCATGCGGCAGTTGCTTCGAGTTTATGAGAACAAGCATTCTTTTAGTTGTTACTTTAATTAGTTTTTTGAAAGCTATTAAAATTATTTTAAGGTTGGTTTGCTAACTTTTGAACTAATTATGATATGCAAAGTAAAGGGCAGTTTAAAGTTGAGATGATTCCTACAGTTTGGAAGGCAGAATTACAGCATAAGTCCTGGTCCATTGCCAATAGAATTAGGACAAAACCGTTAGAAGCCATAAAGCAGTGTGTGAATGTAGTATCAAAATTTTTATGTAGGCTAAGTCAGTAACTTACAGTGACCTAAAACTAAATGGATGCAGTTGTAGCGGTTACACCGCAACATACGAACTACGCAGCAAAAAGACATGATGTCACATAATTCCTGCATCGCGCAGTTAGAGTTTACCGAGCGAAAAACATAGATAAGACTATCCGAAATCAACATATGGGCAGTTGCCCGCCAGACATAACAACCCGTCTGGTTGGAGGATCCTCCCTTTTCTATGGTGGATGAGTGAACTTTACACCCTGTTCCTCATGCCCCTAAACAGTTATGCATTTGTTTATTCAACTCATAATTTAACCTATAAAATCACTCGTTATTTCATTTATAAAGTTAATTAATCATCACGGGCGTGTATCACTGCACTAATGGTGCTCACATTGGCCTCACTGTTATATGATTTTTCCAACAGACGTACAAGTCAACTTTCCGCATCATTTGGTGCGAGATACTAATGGATTGCGAACAGGGCTGTTGTCTCGACAGCGCTTTTTGCAGACAAAGTATAATGACGTGCGGTTATGCTCTAGTTCTCTATTTCTCGTTCCAGCAGATTCTGTAGATACCATTCTTACCGTACATACTTTGTTACTTCGCAGTGTTTCTTAAATCCACACATATTCATTAATCTTCCGTACCTAGTCCTGAATTATTTTATTGTTGGAGTAATACTACAGTAATATTTTATATCAGAATCCATTTGCATGTTTTATGCGAATACTCTGTACGATTCTTCACAAAAGAACTCTGTTCGAAAATATCAATAGTTGTTAAGTAGAGTTATTCCGAAACTTATTCTGTTTGCGCAAAAAGGTGAATGAAAATGTTCACGAAAATAGACAGTCAATTACTTTAGGTCCACAACAACGTCAACATTTTTCTGTTTGAATATTCATAATAATTTTGCCTTTCTTATTCGAGTAGCCCAACTTATATTTGGGTATCCGACCAATTTCATCATGTCCCCAGAGAAAAGACAAACAAAATAACAAAGAAGTGACGTAAAGGTTAAATATTGTTAAAGTTTGAACGAACTTTGGCACGAAATAGATGCGCCCAAATGTTTTACATACAGGGTGACAGAAACCTTACATTATGGAACGTAGGGGAGACGTAGACGGGTTGACATCGAGACGAATTCTGTCCAGAGAGACAAAACAAATGCACCAAACAACTGTAAACGTTTGGTTTCTGTCCATTGAACACACCCTCTGTTTTTGTTTCGTCTTATTCCGGTGCGCTGAGGAACACCCTAGGTATGAATATGAAGAATTTGATTCAAATGAGTACCGACTCGATAAGAAATAATTTGCGAATAACTTTATCTGTAAGTATCCTTGTTTCGTATAATTATATTGGGACTTACAAGGAATGACAAAAATCTTTCATTGCTTTACAATAACAAACTTTTATTGGTATTCAAATAAAATAGGTCAAAGATGTAACTAACTATCCCTATTTACACATACGAAACACCCCGTAAACAACTTATTCTGAAGTAAATCATTATTGATGTCTATAATCGTAACTTATTACGTCCTTTGAATCAAAATATTATTACAAATAACTTTATTATGATATCATAAACCGACATTAATACAATAATGAGGTAACAAAACGACAATCTAAGCTAAGAATACAAAGAATAAAACCATAAAACGTCTGGAAAACTCCGATAGCATCGATGTCTTGTCTTGTGCAAACAACATCTCCATCCTGTATACAAATATATGTAGGTGGAGTAAATATTACCCAGACAATAGCCACTAGCTTTATCTCTGGCTATTTGGAACACAAAAACAAAGCTATTATAAGAAATCCTGCCATCTGAAGATCTTTGGTATAAAACTTGACGACTCACTCAGAGCATTAATGAGATTATAAAACTTTTAGAACTCAACTTATCTATTGCATGTTTTATCTTTGTTTTATTAGTATATTAGGATGAGTATTAGTTAAGTTTTGTAACACACACACCCTCATAATATACCCTTGGACGTGAAATTACATCTTAGCAGGAACCAGCACATTTCTGAGAGGTTATTTTCCAAATATCTTTCAGTCATGTTATTTTAATGGCATGATTAAAGTAACTGGTCAGTTTAAAGTAAATGTGTGTTCAAATTGTTTGGAGGTACAGAAGTAACGGGTTAAGGACTACAATAGTAAATGACAATGAAATGTTAGTGGCCCATTGCTTGCAAACATGTTTGACTTGAATGGCTCCTGGTCAGTTAAACAGGGGTTCAAATGGTAGGGTGCCATAATCTGAGTTTTTAACTATGCATTCATTGTTATTAGGTATTAAAATAAAAGATGTTTGGTACTTCAAAAACTTTACTTACTACGTATTTCCGAAATTAAGATGACAGAAGAACCTGCTATTCAAAAATAAAATGAAATATACATAAATAACAACATATACATAATGAATAAAATAAAAATATAACTAATAGCAAACTAAAATATGGCGTCGAAAAATTAGTCAGCATCGCTGTTCATGTTATTGTTAAAAGAATATTATACGTACATCCAGGTCTTCTGATTACTATTTTAACTGTAGACTGCAAAAAGCCATTTAAAATTAACTTAATTATCGCCAGACATCAAAAGCGCAATAATAAATCCTTATACAAAAAGCCATTCTCAATAACGACTCAATAGGAGGAAAACATATCATTGGATGCATGAAGTGTAAAACCGATGTGATTGCTTAACCACTGAACCTCAAACATTTTCCTCTTTTTCAGTTGTTCGGCGTGTCCATTTTCGCCCTCTGTCTATGGATCTGCATCGAGCCTGGCTTTAACGAATGGATGCGTATCCTGGAGCTTCAGAAGTACTTCATCGGTATCTACATAATCCTCATTGCCTCTCTTGGTATTATGGTCGTCGCCTTCCTTGGATGCGGGTCTGCTTTGATGGAAAATGTGATGCTGCTATATGCTGTAAGTTATTTTTTATGTTCTATTATGTTATTTGATTAGTACCCAGCTATCTAATTACGCAACACATTTTCGTAAACAATTCCGATTAATTTGTTTCATTTTGACAGTTCAACAACATTCATTGCGTTATTTAAGTTGCTGAACAGAATTTGTTTTCGAACTTTTGAAGCAATGGATTAGCAATCTGTTTCAAAACGATTCAAATTCTGATTGATCGTGTATTACGTAATTAGGGTACTGGGTAATCTAGTTAACATGATGCATGTTGTATCATCGATTCGAAAAGAAGAAAGAGGTTTATTATCTTTTTTAAATAGTAGATACGTATATCAGTTAGGTACTTGTTAATAGTTTGCAGAAAAAAACTTAAACTAAACTACTTAATAAACAGAAATAAACTTATATTAAGTAGCAAAATCCGATCCTAACAGTACCTATGCAAACTTTCACAGTCAAACTGGATGGCTTGTGTAGTAATGCTCTCAATATTTAACTAACTTTTGCTGACTAGTCGCATTATAAGGCTGTATGCCTACTTACAGATCTTTGCTTAACTCTTCGAGATGTCCTACTATCCACTAGTTTTATTATCTTATAAATAAAAATTTAAAAGTTTCTGGAATAAACTTTCTCAATTTCAATGGTACTCGTATGTCTCTAGCAGCACAAAGCACAATAGCATAATTTCGTTCTGTTTGTTATTTAATCTAGCGTTAAATTCTTGGCACCATATTAGATTTCCTTGAACGAAAAACAACTGACGCAATTTCTGTGTATCTACGTATAAATTGTGATCTTATCTGAGTTAGTAACAATTGCTTTGGATTTAGACAAATACGAGTCGTATCAATATTAGCGTATAGTTATAAACTCGGTAACAAATCCAAGTCTGCCTATCTCAGTGTCTGCCAAGTTTTCACATGAATATATGCTATCTTGTCAAGACATGTATTACTTCAACGAAAGCTCCACAGAACATTTATACAATTTATATATTTGTTTATCATCTTTTTTCTTTATTCTGTACTTTGATTCGCCTGTTGTCAGCATAAGAAAAATGAAAAAAAAAACTTTTTTTTTTATTGGTGTACAGCATTTTTCTCTTCATGCACATAAATATATTTGTTTAACTTATCTTTTTTTCTTTAATCTGTACTTTTATTCGCCTGTTGTCAGCATGAGAAAACTTAAAGAAACGTTTTTTTTTTTTTAATTAGCTCGTGTACAGAATTTTTGTCTTCATGCACGGTTCCGGTTTTATTTCTCCCTTAGGGCTTTGCAAAAGGTTAAAGCAAAAAAAAAATTTTCGTTGGTACCACCTAGGCGCTGAGTATATTATGTTTCACAGTTAATGCTATTTACATCTGGAAGAATTCGACAAGCATGAATCCGAACCAAACCTTCGAATCTTTTAAATGGAGCATGTTAATTCTGATGTAGATAACTTTGTCAAAAAAAAATGTTTTTTATTTCACAGTACATAGGGACACAAATAGCTCTGTTTGTGTTCGGCCTGGTAGGAGCATGCGTGGTTCTAGACTTCTCCACTTACGACTCCAGCATCCAGCCTCTGATAAGGGACGTCATCGTGAGGCTGATGAACAACCCTCAGCACGAAGGCAGTCGAGAGATCCTTAGGATGGTGCAAGAAGGAGTAAGTACCTACTTATACTTTTCATGTATTAAATATCCGCCGTTTTAACCACCTCTGTCTTCTAACCACCTGTCTCAGACCCAGAGATCCCGAGTTCTGCAAAATTTTCTGCTCGGTTTGGTTGGTGGTAGAGCTTGTTCTAAGTCCGCCTGGCTAGCTACCACCATCTTATCTAAGTCTGTCGCCACAACCACAATGTTAACAGCATTATTGTCGTGTTTCGGCAGTTAGAGATAAGATAGCCAGTTCCTCTGTGGATGAGGATTCCGGGTGAAGTCAGCTTCTACCTTCAGCCTGATTATCACTTACCATCAGGTGAGATGCAGGACTAGAGTTTCCCCGTGGCATATTATTTTATAAATTTACTTTTTTAGTTTTAGTAAATGTGTCACGCAAATAAATTATACTGGCCACACTGAAATACTGTTAGGTGAACAGTTCACTATGGGACATAAGTGTTACTACATACCTACTGGCGAGAATCAAGGTACGAAGGTATGGGAAATTTAAAATAAACCCGTGTTTTTCATTGCACGCGCGTACAAAAATAAAAACAGCAGAATCAAAAAGCTATAATTATAGTCGGATACGAGTATCCTTTGAACCGGCTTTTCCAATTTCATATCTCACTGAGATCATCGTTCAGCAGTGCACTGAAAAAGCAGGCGGACGAAAAAAATTTACATATGGCCCAAGTTTGTAGCGAAAAAAGGAATATCGGTCGTGATTTTTCTTTCGTCAAACTATGGGTACAAAAACGTGTAACAAAACCGTAACATCTAACGAAGCAAACACCAAAACGCATTTGCCGAATGGGCAGTTGACGAAACTGTAGCGTTGAAAGGACACCCTTATGGGGTCTACTATTGGAGTACAGGCGCTTGAAGCCAGATTGAGTGGCTTCGAATTTGACGTTCGGTTCACAAAATCTGCAATAACAGTTTAAAAAAAAAATCGAAATTAAGAAAATAATTATTTTGTAATTACATTTTCATCTTTATTCAATGTTTGCCTGGATAGCATTCGAAGCACTATTTAATTAACGTGTTTGTAAAACAAATTATAATATAATGCAAGTTTGTCGAGAGTAAATATTTAAGTAAATAGATGATTTACCTTGTGCTAATAAGTAAATACGAATATTTACCTTCAGAATTATTGTTAACATATTTATTTGAATGCTACTATTAAAGAAAATAAAATAACAAAAATAACTTATTTTTTTTAATATTTAAAGAGAGACACTAGGTTGACATTGAAAAATTTCTTTGTGAAAATAAACCTTCCAGTTTTTCCCTAGTAGACCTCAAAGTCAGCGTGTCCGGGATACTGGCGTTAATCAAATAGGGCTGTGTGGCACGTTCCACGCCCGATAGCACACTGCTCCAATCATAAACTGTCTCCCGCCCAAATTTGGCTTAATTTTGAATCGATTCCGATCGCAAACGATGTCTGTAATACGCACGATTGTCGAAATTTCATGTTTTTGTCCGATGTTGCTTTATTTTCGTCAAATTTCCTTTGAGAGCTCAGTAAAACTGTTTAGGTGTGTAATTAACATGGTCGATTGATCGGTTATCGGAAAGGAGAACTCTTTTAGGGACTTCAGGCGTTTCAGCTTAAATTATGTTGATCGGTTATTATTTTTAGCTAAGAGTTTCTACGAAAATGATGTTTAAGTAATTCATTAGTAGTGTTGGGTTATTCAAAATTCATAACTGAGCAGGATTAATCATAGAATTTCCTCCTTTGTTTCAATTATTATTTCCTAGAATTCAGTTTTAATTGGATTTGGAATATGTAATCGTGATTTCAATGTGATCAGTCTAATGTTTATAATTAGAACTAATGTTTATAATTACAACTAACTGATGTTTATAATTACACCTAAAAGTTGTTAACTGTTAAGAAAGTGTCATATTAGTTTAACCAAGTTATCAAATTGGTTGATTGATGACTAGCCTGCGACTTCGCCCGCGGGATTCCTAATTCTTTTTCTAAAATAAAAGAAGCCTAGGATACTCCTTATAAACTATCTATCAGCTATCTGCCAGTGAAAGTCCCGTCAAAATCAGTTCGAAGATTCATAACAAACAGACAGAGACAGAAAAAAAAAATGTTTTTTTTGTTATAATAGTACCGTATAAACTTTCTTATTTATGCATTTAGTAAAAAGCTGTTACATAGACATTTCAAACAGACATTTCAAAGTCAAAGTCAAATCATTTATTTCAAATAGGCCCTTGAAGGCTCTTTTGAACGTCAAAATTTTACAAAATAAAGTATTGATTCTACCGCCCCTTCCAAAAGGTAGTTTTCGTATGGAGAAGAATGGGCAAGAAACTCCACCGTTACTCTTTTAAAATGTTTTACAATATTTTGTATAGGTACATTATTTATATAATTATATGTGAATACGATGCACCTAGAATAAAATTACTGTATAAAGTAAAAAGAATTTAAAGTGGAGCAAACGACAGATAAAGGACATTGTAAAAAATGGCCTATGCATCAACACATAGGAAACCTTTACGATAATTACTAGTTTTTTTTATAATTTACATTACCATAATTACAATAGAACGGACACTTCATTTATTTCGAAAACATTTTAAAAAGTAATTCACATCGGTCTTATTCCCCAGCGCCATAATTTTTTGTTTCAATTTGACGTTTTGAATACGCTCTCTCAGCGCTTGATCTGTGAATAAGGTTTTTAGTTACAAACGGAATAAAGCGATTGAAAGCGCTGTGTGAAACAAGCAATAACAACACTGACAGTCGATGAATTGACAGATGATACTTTGACATGTAATAGTAATGACATTGTCATTTTTCTCAGTGCATTTTTTATAATGGTCATCATTGAGTTAAATAACTAGAGAAGCAAACCTCGTTAAAAAGTGTCAAAAAAGTGTAGCCACTATTTAAACGCGACGACGTAGCTTTGAAACCACTAAACATTTAAAAGTAAACATATATATGTCTCACTCACACAAGTCGCAAGAATAATACCGACGCTTAGATTAGACAAAGACCGCAATATAAACATGTAATGACAGTAACTGGCGGGATGGGGTTGCCTACCCATGCGAAATTTTGCCCAACTTTTTAAGCCATAAATAACGTTTAACGTTACCGTTTTTTTAAACGTTAAGTTAAATTATTTATAAAAACATTTGAATTATGTATTTCTTATTGGATGTGTATTAGAGTCCGCGTATCACTGGTGAGTTTCGCTCAGTCGTCAGTTTATTTAATTCGCCAGTTTCGTTGATTAGTCAGTTTCACTGATTCGTCAGTTTTGCCGATTAGACAGTTACATTAGCTTGACACTGTCAAGTTGACGGCGAACACTGGAAACTGTCAGGTTTCACAGTTTCCAGTGTTAGCCAGTTTTCGTCGATTCGTCAGTTTGGTACGAATACGTTAGAAGTTTATCACTAATGAAAATAATTAAGACATTTTCTTTTTGATTAATTATTATTTATTTATTAATTATTAATGAAATCATACTCCGCTATGTACCATTAGTTTTGTATATTGCCTTTTAGGCTGCGTTTCCTCTAGAGATGAGCGCGGATGCGTAGCGAGGAATGTGTGTGAAATTAACCAATAACATCGCTTCACTGTCATAGTTTGAGATAAGCTAGCATTGTTATTGGTTAGTTCCACACACATCCCTCGCTACGCATCCTCGCTCATATCTGGTGGAAACGCAGCCTTAGACTCTTTTTGTAAGTTTGAGTGAATAATTTGCTTTACAATGAATGATACAATCTTATTTTTAAGTATTTATAAATAATGGCATTTATTAATAAAAGGGAATGATCCATCTTGTATTGGCGATAAATGATCTCCCGGGTGTATCGCAAATTCTTTTAGGATATACGGATTTTTTTTTAAAGTCCTTTTCTTTTTGAAGGTTTTTTTAAATTTTTCCATCAATTGCACTGTTTCTTCATTTAAATTTAGCTGCATTTCGTCTTCTTCGCTCAACATATGTTTTTTTTCAGTTCCTCTATAACATCTAATGTTTTTAATTTTTATTTCTAATCTTTTATTTTTTTGTGATATGTTTTTAATTTTTCTTAGTCTTCCAGCCGATACATTTTTCAAACGGTGAATTATTTTCCTTATTTTGTGCTTTCGCGGCGTTTCAGTTAGTTCGTCTATCTCTTCGTCGGTTTCCACAGCATCCACATCCATATTTTCTTCTACTGAAAGCTCCACCTGCTCTTTAGAATAACGGTTGTCCTGAAAAATTTTAATTTTTTTTTGGAACCAAAGCAGTTTTTTACAATCTAAAAACTAAGTTGAAGAAAGCATCCAGTACTCAATGCAGTTTGAATTCAATGGGAAGGCATTTTTTGTTGACCCTTACCATCACCTATAATTTGATAATATTAATTACCGCATAAAATTATTACTTACAATAAGCATTGGAATTGCTTCATTGGACAAATAAACACGGCCGCATTCGCTTTTTGGACCTATTTTGTCTTGATCACGGAAGTGCTTTGAATTGACAGTAGATTTTGTAGGTAGCCAGTCAGTCTCTTTTCTCAGCAATCAGATTATTTCCACCCATTTATCACGGCGTGGTTCATCTTTAGGCACCCTGCAACGGTATTATTATTAAAAAATATTAAAATCACTTATTCCATAAATTAAAAACTCCCACAAATGTGGGAAACTAAAACTAAGTTTTTAGTGGTAACATTGACCCTAATTTAAAAAATTCGACATTTAATTTATTTTATTGCGTTTTTACGTTGATATAAACACAGAAACAATAAACTTACGTGTGGAAAGTAATTCCGGTTAATTTATTGTGTTTTTGTGATCTTGAACCGCACGCTTTCACTACGCATTTACCCATTTTGGCAATATTTTTTGTCGCAGTTCACTTCGTCTGGCGCCACAGACAGCACTGAACTGACGTTAGCTACTCTATTGGCTGTGGCCTTATGTCCAGTGACAACGCCTTGGCGCGGTAATTACTAATCTAGTGTAACAATTAGTTTAAAGAAATAATGGTTCTGACCAACTAATAGATAAATGCACCTACATAATATGTAATGAAACGTTTGAAGATATAATCCAATGTATTTTCACTAATATACGCTAAGTTAATATGTTTCAATTGTCCTAATTATAACCCCAAAATCCGAAAGTGTTTTAGATTTTTCTACAATTCTCAGTAGTGTCCGTCATTTTAATTTGTATTCAATAGAATATATGCATTATATAGAACACAGAAAATACATTCACGTCTCTGTTGGTTCTTAGGCGAACGATGTATGGACGCCGAACAATGTCCTTAATTATGTGGTAAATACATGGTGTTCACATATTCACAAACATTGTAAAAATAGACGAATCTACTAAAAAATTACAATTAATAAGTCAGTGTGTGAGGAATTCAATTTTATTTACTTGTATAGGCATAGATATAGCCTGCTGTACCTACATGGAACTTTTGGCGCGTGACCTAAGGGACTACTCACACTTATTCAGCTCCATTCGCGTTTCGCTGAATGATGTTTTCACACTTATACAGTTTTGCTTCTATCAGCCGCGTATAGCGCTGAACGCGGCAGAACAGCGCTGAACTTTAACTATAGCACTCGCATGATAATAACATATTTGTCCTCATTTTGTACTTATAAAATGAGGACAAATTATTGTGTTTGTATCATGCGTTAATCAGCGCGTGAGAACTGTATAAGTGTGACCAAAATCGTTTAGCAAAACGCAAATAGAGCTGAGTAAGTGTGAGTAGTCCCTTAATCGGAACTAACACCACCATCTTGTTTTTTCAATACATTTCAGAAAACAATTTTTACACAAAACACAAATGTTTAGCAACAGCGCCCTCAGCCAACGTTACTCGAGCGCCCTCAGCCAACGTTACTCGAGCGCCAAAAGATCCTTGCAGCAGTTTTTACTATGGTATCCGACAGCCTGAAGAAGGTATTAAAAATGTTGAAATGTCAACATTTCTCGCCCCATATCGAAGCCTCATATGGTTAGGAATGTTTTTGACGTGAGAACGTCTTTTGGCTTGGAGTACTGGTAGTAAATCGCTAATAACTACGAGACTTTTAATGGTAGAGTAATGGTTGAGCACGCAAAATATAGGATATATTTATAATAATTTTGAGGCTGGATATAATTTGCCTATGACGTCACATCGCGAAAACAATTTTATTTTGTTTTTATATTTCCACAGCCAGTGAAAAATTTAACACTATATTTAATATTCTTGACTACATTAATTTCTAAATATGTTTGCTACCTATCCTCAGATTGGATGCTGCGGTGCCGATGGTCCCATGGACTACATCAACCTGAACAAACCTCTCCCCGCTGAATGCCGGGACTCCGTCACCGGCAACGCTTACTTCCACGGCTGCGTTGATGAACTTACCTGGTACTTGGAAGGCAAGACCGGCTGGCTGGCAGGCATCGTGCTTGCTTCCTGCATGATTTCAGTAAGTAGCACTGAATTTTTGTAAATATAATCGAACAACCTATTTGGTATGCAGGCGAAAATATTCTTCTTTCCACTACACTGCATATACCTCATCATCATCATCATCATCTACCTAGCCTTTTCCCAACTATTTTCGGTTGGGTTTACAATCTTACCGGATGCAGCTGAATACCAGTATTTTACATGGAGCAGCTGCCTATCTGACCTCCTCAACCCAGTTACTGGGTAATACGGTAGTTGACTTCCCGTAACGACTGTCAAAGATCTACAAATGTCAGCCAATACCAACGGCTTCACATTGCCAATACCTACTCATGTTTATGGTGTATGTATTAG
Source organism: Conistra vaccinii (assembly GCA_948150665.1). Taxonomy (NCBI): domain Eukaryota; kingdom Metazoa; phylum Arthropoda; class Insecta; order Lepidoptera; family Noctuidae; genus Conistra; species Conistra vaccinii. The sequence continues at coordinate 7,255,424 of OX411324.1, forward strand.
GGCATAAATTAAGAGAGTCATGTTAAAGAATTGCCTACTCAGCACACTCACAGCATTGTTTAAAATTTAGCTGCCTGTATTCCAAATAGTTTGCTAGACTGTATGACTGACTATTCGAATTCATAATGTAATTTCTAACTTACTTTAGACAACAATGATTAAACTGATAGGTTAAGCAACGTTAAAAGTAATGTCGTAAAAAATAGTGCACGGTTGGATAGGTGCACATTATGAAAAATATATAATAACAACAGTGCAAAGAAATAGATAATATTATTGCTCTGGATTCTGTAAATAGTTTTGTATACGACTTTAATGATGCAGTTACCCGCATGCTTATCTTGTCTCCAGAGAGGGAACCGTGAGCAAAATAAAACCACGTTTTATAATCTATTCGAGCATCCTAGCAATTCTAGCAAACCAGATACTTATGCTTGCGATTTCAAAAGCTTTAGCAAAGTTGTATTGTCATTACTAAACACAATAAATGGATGAAAATGGAAAAAGGAATTCGAAAAAATACAAATAACGTAACAACACATCACGGCTGCTTTTCCGGAAGTTTTAGGCAGAGATGCACCTATAGTATACCCACATTTCACCAGGCCCCATGTCATAGGGGGCGAGACTATTGCCATCATTCAGACTCCGGGCTGCTACAGAAAAACCCAATAACACTTTGCCCGACCTACGAATCGAACCCAGGTCCTCATGCTCAGCTGTTGCGCTTGCGCCCACTAGACCAAAAATGCAGTAGAAAAAATACCTTACTTGATTTTGGCTGCTTGTGCCAGCATAGTGGGGCTACATGAGAATACAACTCATAGATCAGACAAAGGTACTTAACTCTACAGACAATTTCTACCGTAATGTTTTAATTCAGTCCCTGTAAAACTCAACCAGGGAGCTGACATCCAGCAGTCTTAAATATATCCTCGTAAAACTAGAATTTCCAGGACACGTTAGTCGTTATATCTTAATGAGTTCCGAGGATCTTAACTACGCGAGGTAGACTACGTTGACATTATATAATTATATTAACATAACAGTTTCCAGAAAGTTCTGTAGTGTTATTATAGTAGATTATTCTATAAAGTTAGGTAAATAACTTCGACGATTCTTAGGGAAATTGTGGCTTTTATTATAATTAAGTATCTGGATAAGCGAGTCTTTGCGCAAATGGCAAAGTTCGATGGTAACTGTAGGTATTTGTTGGGTATTCATAAGGTACTAGATAAATGAACAGTGCCTTGATCAATATTAAATTATGCAGGTTTAATAATATATGTCATATGAGCCTACGTTCAATGCTGGTTCTAGTTCATCTAATTAACCTATATTCTATTGGTTTAGGTAATTAACTAAAGATAAACAAATCGTAGAAAGGGTTTTTTTATACATGAAACTTTCTTCTTTAAAAGTACGTTGCAACCAAATTCAATTTATTTTCGATTTTTACTACAGTTTCCTCTTTTATTAATGAATGTTAAACGTTATCTTTATTCTTAAACTAGTCTACGTAGATGTAACTATTATTATTATTTATTTATTTGTGAAACACAACCTATATTACAAACATCTCAGGGTTTATCTGTGTGCCGGCGAGCCGTTCATTCAAATTTTACAAAAAAAAATAATTACATTCTACAATGATACGTATTATAATACTTTTCAAATGATGATAATAATTTGTAGGTACATTATACATACATTGGGAGAAATTTTGTGTAAGAAAACGTTTTGACTGCTTGAACACAATTCTTTAGTTAGATTTATAATAATAATTATTATATTTTGAAATCTGTCTATTGTAAAGAGCCCGAAAAGAGAGGTTTAGCAAATAATTATTACGTTGCTAAATTGAAGAGTACCACTTACTGTGACGTACCATGACAACTGAAGTGACAGGTATTATAATTAGTCGGTTAACCCAACGCCTTTGACAGCTCTCGCGTCACGTGGTTTTTTTTTTACCTTTAGTTGACTACCTTGACCAACAGAGTATATATTCCCATTTTATCACAGCCACAGCCAGCCTCGACCAGTATAAAATTGTAATTATATAGATTTTATTGATAACACGCCACTATCCGTAGTTTGACTGCTGAGCGTGAGGTTTGATTCCTAGGTCGAGTTAAGTGTTATTGGGTTTTTCCCTCAGGAATTTTTCAGTAGCAACTCAGAGTCTAGATATTATGTGCCCGGCTGATTGCAATAAATTCGCCCCCCATGGGACTTAAACATAATTGGTGAAATGTGGGTGTACTATTGGTACATCTCTGCCTAACCTTTTAAGGAAAACAGGCGTAATTTTATGTTATTTTTATTGATAAATTTTCACTTTTTTTATTAACAGGTTGTGAACGCTGTCATGTCAATGGTCCTCATCCAAGCAGTGAAGAAAGAAGAGGACGAATCGACAATATACAAATAGATTATTACTATTAATAATAAAACGTTATTAATTATTAAGCTACTTCTATAATTTTAATACATAATAGCTTTATTTTTATATTATGTAATAACAAAATACAACAGAAAACGAAATTATTGTTTGAAACCATCCACCGTGTTTAAGTTAGGTAAACTTAGATTGTAATTTTGTGTAACCGTTTGTTTTAATAAAGAGTATTTTTACGGCTATTTTCTTGTTATTATTTTGTGGAAATTGTTAATTTGTTTATCTAATCTCGCTGGAATATTTCAATATAGTAGGTATTTATTTAACGTTTTATAAAAATAAAATCAATTGGAATTGACATCAAAATGTATTTTGCTGGATGGGTGAAAAACTTTATTTTGTAAATACTAAGTCCAAGTGAAAAATAAAACCCCCGTTAAGATCGAAGTTCCGCACACACACAAACACACTCGTATATAATAGAAAGAGATAGAGAGAGACAGAATGTCGTATGGACGGGGCATAACGCTTTTTCCTTACGTGATGATTTCTACCAGTCAACTCCTACCGCAAGCCGCGTTAAGGCTCTCGCAAACAGACGCGACGTGGCTCTAATAAACCACTTTCTAATAAAACTCCACGGTAGAACAATTACCCGTGTTGCACCAGTCTTCACGAGCCTTTAAGGAACTTCGTTCCAAAAATAAATGAGTAAAGAAAAACTACTACCGGTCCTTTAATTTTTCAGGTCATTATAAGTTTGAAATATGACCATCAGTCACATCCTATAAAAGTCTTTCCAATTAACTTGATGTATAAACAAAGCACTGATAAATAGAAGAGAGAATGCATATCCAAGGTGGAGACGACAATACAACAAAAAAAATTAACGGCGTGTCCATAAAACGTTCCCATTCTGTATACAAAAATTCTATTGAACATATTCAATAGATTAGTCATTATCGGCTCGGGCTATTCCGTTTATCCACCCTAAGGTGGATATTCTGAAATGTATGCCCGAGAATGCGCCCAAGGCCTAGTTGGATAAACGGAATTTATACGTTTAGGGTGGATCCGGCCATACATTACATTTAATTTGTTTAAAAACTATTTTTTTATTTCGAAGCTAGGATTTATTTGACACTCATACAGTGCCAGTATTTTCATTTTTTGTCGTATGGTAGTCTACACATTGTATATGAAATAAACAAACCTGTTTATTCAAAAATCTAATTTAACGTCTGCATAGTTCATCATCAGGTTGAATACTCTAAGTTTTGAAGTAGCTCTCTGTACTGTAGCACTGTTCAAAGTTATAGAAAGCTCGCAAGTACTTGCAACAAGCTACCTTGCTGGTTCCTCAAACATTTTACTTTGATTAAATTAAACTTTGGAAATAACATGAAACGAATCTTTGCTTTCTTTGTTTAGAGCTCTCCAATAGATGAAACTGTATCGAGTGCGGTGTTTTTATATTTTAGTTTGCCACATTTTTGTTTGAAATCATTTTTTTGTAGTGGAAGTTTCTACTTCGCTAGAACTGCAACACAGTGGATCATTTTCCTTGTAATTAATTTTTTTTATATAACTTTTGTGAGACACAGCCCCGTTTAAGATAGTTAATTGACTCATACGTGACTTTGCGGAAATGCATTATAAAATACAATAGACGACGTATATTTAGTAACCTAATCCGGTTCACAGAGAGTGCGAGTGCGTTGTGTTCACGTCGTGTCCGGGTTCGCAACAAGTCAATCGTCATCCTGAGGATGCCTCGTTGAGAGGTGAAACACGTGTCGATTTCTTACAGGATTCTTTATGACTCTAGAACAGTTAAGCGGATTAGGTTACTAAATATACGTCGTCTATTGTATTTTACAGTCCTGTTTGTCAGTGACGGTTTTGCTTGAAAGCTATCATTCTCTGTAAATAAAATAAGTAGGTGTCCGAACAACCTATAGATTTGTTTCAAATAAACGCTACAGAGAAATTGCCATTATCTCTGTGCAGACAGATTAAACAGATTGTGAGGTTAGTTGTTATTAGCAAAATTACATCGCCAACCTCTTCAAGTAGGTACTTAATCCTTTAATTGTCAGCAGTATTATTCTATAAATACACTGTGACATTTTAGTCGTCTTACAAAAGCAGCCCACTTCATGTATCCAATGACTACTAAATATTCATTTAAAAAAAAAATTACACCGTGACATTTTAGTTGTCTTACAAAGGGCCACTCAATGTACCCGACATAAAATACCTCTAGGTGCAATAAAAAATTGTTATGGCTGCTACACACAGTGCCAGCCAGGCACTGTGTGTAGGTCCGCCGGCCTTGACGCCGGCCATTCCGCACAAAGCCGCAGAAAGAAACGCGAAGAAAATGAAGTCGCAAAAGCCGGAAGCACGTGCCGCGCGGCAAAAGCTGGCGGCCATGCCGCCGGCACTGTGTGTAGGAGCCATTACAATATATAAATTTTTTTACGAATCTTTAGTAGTTATTGGATGCATGACGTGGGCTGCTTTTGAAGACGATTAAGTGCTCGGCGACACGACGCTGTCGCCACGCCGCCACCGCTCCACCACCGCGCTGCCACCACGCCGCCGCTACGCCGTCGCTGCTTAATTTTAAAATATCACTCTACAATCCGTTGCGGTGGCGGTGCGGCAGCGGGGTGGCGACATTGCATATACACAACAAGGCGTGGTGGCGGCGCGGTGGCGGTGTGGTGGCGTCGCAGCGACGACGGTGTCATGTCACCAAGCACTAAAATGTCACGGTGTATTAATAGGTCTATGAAAACTTAGGTGAGATATGGGCGAGTGCTACTACCATCATTTGTGATATGAACAATCATATGTCAATCCCATGGACTAAGAGTATTTTGGAGTAACATTTATTTAAGGTTTTTGTTTACAGAATATAAGTTCTATAATATTTTGGACACACGGAAATGATCTAATTTACAACGGATCTGAGAACCGGGAAAACGATAGGATGAAGAAGTTGTTTGGTTCCAAAAGTTTCGGTTTTAAGTAAAAGCAGCGAGATCTAAATTAAAGTGTTGCGATTATGTTGTTAAACCCAGATGTCGACGTTTTGGTTGTTTTATCTCAATGTAGTTCAAGAAACAATGCTTCGAATACAGAACTGGTGGAAATTACACTTTAAGCTTTCTGTGTCGAGACATCACTTAAGTCGGCGATAAGAAAGATATATATTTTCTAAACTATTACCGTGTGTGTGTGTTTCTTGTATAAACTACAGATAAATGCAAAAATAATGTTACCCAGATGAACCTTGACTGATTTCTCCGTAAGCTTCGTTTTACACTTAAAGTATTGCCACGGAATTTGAGCAGAGATATCAAGACATTCAGCAGCATCAAATCCAAAGTGAATATTTCAGATATTCGCATTTAAGATTTAATTTTGTACAATAGGATAATGTTAAATCTTAAGAGCACTTATCCTAAAAGTTGGCAACGTCGCCGTCGCGAATAGCTGTCAAATATTTAAATGTTTTGATTAATTTGGCAATATTACTGTATACTTAAGACCGTTTACGTCGTACTGCATTTCATACAAACTTTCAAGCCCTTGTTTTTCGAAATGACTTAACCAATTTTAATGAAACATCAGACGCATAAGCAAGATACAAAGGTTTAATAAGTTATATTAAAACATTTTGGAAATGTCTTTTTTAAAAACAGATAACTGGAAATCTCTATTTCTATGAAAAATTTAAAATCGGTCTAATTTGCCTGTAACACTATTATTTATCGAATATGTTCTAAACTAACTTTTTAGACCGTTGTATTCTGCTTATGCGTTTGAAGTTTCATTAAAATTGGTTCAGTCATTTCGAAAAACAAGGGCTTGAAAGTTTGTATGAAATGCCGTACGACGTAAACACTCTTAAGTATACAGTAATATTTCCAAATTAAAATTTAAACGCTCAACATAACTGGCGAAATGTGGGTGCACTACAGGCACATCTCTGTCTAACCCTTCGGGGAAACAAGGCATGATGTTATGTTGTTTATGTTATGTATTACTTGTATGGAAACTTTCCAAATGATTTTATTACACCTAAAACGGTTATAAAATCAAATTCAGTGTTAATATTGCAATTCTTTATTAATATTCTAGTTCGCTAGTTAGCCACATTTCATATTTCCATACAGTAATATTGCCAAATTAATTAAAACAGAGAAATATTTGACATCTATTTGCGACGTTTCCCACTTTCAGAATTAACGCTCATAAACGCGAATATCTAAAATGATTATTATCGTTATCCTAAAAAATACCCTACACAATCAAAATATTATAATTGTATCATTAAAGATTATAATTATAAACTCATGCACTACAATAGCTCACAAAACACTCCTATTACGACTCAGCGATTAGTTGCTTAGTTCAAAGACGGAATTGTATTGCCAGCACATAATACTGAATCTAGCAGTCACATCGCACAAAGCTCAGTACGGAGCTATTGGCAACACTGAATGCATTGTGAGAAATCCGGACTATCAGTAGAGACCTAGCCCAAGGCTTACTGACTTGAAGCTTGTGCGATTGACAACAATGAAAGGCAGCGTTAATTAACGGTAATTCAAATGCATGGAAATGATTTGGTATTAGTTTTGGATGTTGAACGAGCAATAACAGTATACACAAAGGGAACGTCTATCAAAATCATTTCAAAGAAATTGGCAAATAATTGTGATTGCAACAATGACAGAGGCAACAAGACACGTGCTATTTCTGTTTTGGACAAAAAAAAAGGAAAGAAAAATTGAGCACATTTTAATAGGCTTACAAACCTCATAACATGGAAATACCTTATCTACTATAATATACAAGGTGGTAGGGACATCGACGCGAATACTATTACCATGGATTTAGTACATGATTCTGAACCCTATTTTTTTAAATAAATAATATCAGTTTTTCCACACATTTTCACCGCGTAGGTATTGCACTTTTCTATGAAACAGCTGTTTTTTTTTAAATAACCGACGAAAAATATCAATGCAGGGGGGTTCTAAATCATGTACTGAATCCATGGTATCAGTATTCGCGTCGATGTCCCTTCCACCCTGTATAATACTATAAACCTTACCTTACCTTACCTTATAATGAACCTTTTTGGCGCAGCCGTGAGGCACACAATATTATTATTAAAATACTATTTCTATTTTTTTCAATTTGTTATTTTGTGTTTCACGAACTGTGTCCAAACAAACATTATAAAGCGTCGTACAGACCGGCGCGACTCTTAACAAAACAATTTCTAAGAAAACTTCATGGTAGAACAACTAAAATCCTATAAAGTTAAAGAAAAGATTATCCTTTAAAGTTAAAGTTCGCGAGCACATTCGTAAGAAGCTGGCAGTATCATCACAACGGTAATATTTTTCCCATTGTTTGTCTTATTTGTTTTAAGTATATTCGTGTATTTATGTATTATTATATTTATGTATATTTTAGGTATATTATATATATAGTTTTGATAGGTATATGTATATCCTTAGATTTAATTAAATATTTATTCAACAATTTTCGATATTGCACCTACCACTGTTTGTCTCTGCATCACCCAAAGGTTGACTGGTAGAAAATGCCTATGGCATTAAGTCCGCCTCTGTACATTTGTGTGCTTAAAGTGTTAAATAAATAAATAAATAAATAAACAACTACCGGGGTTGCGTCGCGCGACAAGTCGCGCTATTTTGCAAGAGCCTTTATTTTCTTTCTATAAACGCGATAGTTTATGAGGATGGATGGATAGAACAAAGTTTTATTGACTTTAAAGTAAAGAAAACTCTTCCTTTGAGAATCTTTCTTTGTTCCTTTTTCATGTGGTTACTGACTAGCCTGATTTCGGAGTTTTTATGCCGCCCATGGGCCTCTGAGTTAGCCCCACATGCCGTCGAAATCGAAAAAATATCTGCCATGTTTTCGGCAAGTAAACAATTTATTTAGAAAAAAAAAACAATCACTTCTAATGAAAAGTTTCTACAAACACGTTCTCTATCAAAACAAGTAAACAAACTTAGTTCTAAACGCAGTTGCAACGCAATCTTACTATAATAATAATAAATTAATATTCCTACTTCATGATATATTGCTTGGTTGATATAAGTCTCGCGACACAGGGTTGAGTCTCTCGCTTTCAATACGGTCTCACGATGCACTCTCACTTGAAATTAATCTGCAAGAAGCCATTGCGGTGACTATTTACAAAGCGTCCCCGGAGCGTATTTCCCTTGGCTCTTCATTCTACTTGCAATGTCGCAGGGTTGGCAATACGGAACGCGGAAATGGTTGAGCTGATATTTTTTATTTATTTTTCTGACCCATTTAAAGTTAGGCTGAAAATATAACACTGGAAGTTTACAATTGCTGCTACAAACATATCTATATATTTTTAAAATAATTATAATTATAGTTTCGTATATTATGTAGGTAGGTACTCTGTTTTTTGAAAAACTGAGTACCTATAACATCAAAATTTTGTTATTAGAAAGCTATTACTAGTATTTACTACCTACTTATATTTTTGTAACTACCTACTTATATTTTTGTAACTACCTGTTACAAAAAGATAAGATTTACCCATTTAATTCTGTTACTTTTAGACTTAGCAAACCAAACTTACAAGTCATAATTATGCTATCATTCAGATAATTGCAAAAAAAAACAAACCAAGTTTAAAAAAAAAAATTACATCCGTGCGAACCCTACGTGTATTTCCAACGAGGCTCGTAGACATGAGTAAATAATTTTCCTGATTACCGTGCACCGTCTTGCAAAGCGACGGAGTTGTCGTCTCGACCTCGACAAAAATATTAAAGTCACCTCCTTCTCGACAGTCGACAAGCTCTCACAATACCTTCAAGTTCTCGCAATTGGAACCGTCCTGATATTACTCGAAAACTAAATTGATTTCCCGTTATATTTTTAGAAATGCAGCTTAATACGAATTCAGGTTAGTTTGCACGAGTCTCGATTCGAGACTCGAGATCTCGCTCCAAGCTCCATCTGTATCGAAAAACGAGAGTTTATCCAGAATTGCTAACTATATTTGACACGATTGTATTATTGATTGCAACATCGCTTTCGCAGTTTGTTTTGCAAATGTTAGTTCAGTAGATTGCTTTGGAGACTAGTTTATGTACTAACGTTTTGAACTTTCGTATTGACGTCACAAATTATTTCGAGATTGGAAAAGGTGTTCCACTGTACAGTCGAACGTTGACATTTCTCTCTCCATAGTTTTGTACTTTTATATGCCACGGTAATTTGAACTTTAAGCTCATTACGTTTAATTGTCATTGGAACTAATTCTCATTAAAATCCACTAAAAAAAAGCTCTTAAACCAGTCCGTTAATTTACTTCGAAACAACATGTTTATCACTGCGATAAAGATTAATTAAAAACACGCTGCAGTTGAAATCAATACAGGTAATACACAAACGTAGTCCGCATTCAAATAAGTTGTTTATAAATAATTAATCTAGTGACAGGTTATTAATCCCGCTAGGTCTTTGTCGAGGATGAAAACAAACAGACAAAAGACTAATTTACAAAGCATTGTTTACTCGTTCTAAAATAATAGAATCACAGAGCGAACGAACCGAATCATGGAACTAAAAAGTGCACACAGAATATTCTCATCAGTTAAAATGAATGTTGGTTTGAAGAAATAACTCTACGGATGTAAAGGCATTGTATCCATTGCAAGCTAAGCTTCTCAAACTCTATACGTGTGAAAATTGTTCGAAAGAGGTGTTTGCAAGCTACGCTTTCACCGTTGAAAAGGTAGTGTTCGTGCGGCGCAGACCTCATCTCGCTTGGCTGTCCATGGAGGATTAGCTTTAGGAATCGGGACGTATGTGGAGAGCACAATTAAATTTTGCAGGTAGGGGCTGGACTCCCAGGAAATGTAATAAGCGAGTCGCCTCCGACCAAATATTTAGACTTTGGTCTGTGGCCACGTCGTTGACGGTATTAAGGGTGTTTATTTAAGTTGACACCAACTTAATGGCTGCATTGCGTCTTTTTGAAGTAGATGGCTTCATTCCTTGCTCTTACTTTGGGATTGTTTAATTTAAGAGTAATGCTACTTTGAGCATAACTGTTGGTAAATGTATTTCCCTTCTGAAAGAGTGTGTTGCAGGTAATATTATGCCATTCTAGAAGTTGCGTGACACCGTCTTCTATTTTCATATTGGCAAGAGTTATAAACAACATTAGCTTCACCATTTTAAAGATAATTTAATAATTGATATTTTAGTATCCGTGTTTTATTAAATTACCTTTTGTTTTATGTATAATAAATTAATAATGCGTCTAATTTGGGACAGTGCTCTTTGATGGACGAGTCCTCTTACTGGCTGGACGCAGGACGCGTTGCGTGAGCTCAGTACAGAACACGCAAGCTTACTAAGCAAGGTCACTGACATATATTAGCGTCTTAATTTTGAGTCCACTTTCCATGCAGTAAATAATGGAACCTCAGTTTAAAACTGCCACTCGCGTATCCTATGGCCCACCCATATTCTATTAATACAACAATTCTTTCGATCTTATACATTCCTGTTTCCCATTACATTTCTGTTGTTATTCGTAAGCTCGCGTTGTTTATTAAAAAGGCTAACACAAATACGCTCTGAGTGTATTTTTCTTTTGTGCATAACGCTTGCGTTTTTCAACAAACCCCTTTCAACTGCTGAGGTGGATAAAAGAAAAGTCGGAAGAACAACAGTCTAGTATGAGAAGCAGCTTTTTTAATTCTGTTAGGTTTATTTGCAGTGTGTTTTATGTTACTTTTTTTGTAACCGTAATTAGTTTATAAAGAAGTTGAGGTAAAGATTGGTTTAGAATAATATTGAATTATGCGAATTTGTTTTACTTTTGATGTGCAAACTTTTCGGCGCGTTTTGAACAGTGAACGAAACTGAACAGTCACGCTCGGGTTGTTAACGCTGAGTCGGGTATTCTCGGCTCCAGTCGTAAGTTTTCGTTGCTATCATGTCACAGACACCTTTTTTTATACACTATTTGTTATCTGTGTTATTATAAAATTCATGTGTTATAATTACAGCTTTATTACAATTTATGTAATTTACTAGCCTGCTGCGCCCCGCGGTTTCATCTAGGTAATAGTCTTGGTCCCGTGAGAACACGGGATAAAAGGTCCTATGAATCTATGTCCTTCTCTAGGTCATGATCTAATCGTGTGCCAAATTTCATTCAAATCCGTACAGCTGTTTTATCATTTAGAGGTATGAGGAACAGGGTGTAAAGTTCACTCATCCTCTATTGAAAAGGGAGGATTGAGAGGTTGATTTCGGATAGTCTTATCTATGTTTTTCGTCGGTAAACTCTAACTGCGCGATGCAGGAATTGTGTGACGTCATGTCTTTGGTGCGTAGTTCGTACAAGCATGAAAACGTAACAAACAAACAAACTCAGTTTCGCAATAATATTACATAATCAGCCTATTAATGTTCCCACTGCTGGGACACAGGCGTCCTCTCGGTGACAGGGAGTGGTCTGTAATCCACCACGCGGGCCCAATGCGGGTTGGTAGATATCACATGTCTTCGAATATTTGGTTCTAGGACATACCGGTTTCCTCACGATGATTTCTTTCACCGTTTTGAGAGCAGTGGTGATGAAATAATTTACACAAAGTAAAGCGCCTGTTTTGGGTTCGAACCTACGACCTACAACTCGTAAGTCGCAGCCGTTACCACTGGGCCACCACTGCTCTCAATAATATTAGTCAGGATTTATTCTGAATGTGTTTTTTGTCAGCTTATGACATTATGTTTAATCCTGTTTATCACATGAACTTCCTACATAATGTATGTTAATTTTAAATGGTTAACACTAAAAACTAATGGAGTTATGTTAATAGTGTGGCTTAAAGTCTAATGCAGCTTAAAAGCATTATGCTATAACAGCGATAATACCAACTGATATTCTGTAATTAAGTTAATACAATACAAACAGGTGAAATTACCTACGATAATAGTGTTCGTTACATGAGCGACGAAATATTTAGTGTTCAAATCGAGTTAAAATGAGTTTGTTTGTTACTCTTTCACGCTAAAACGGCTGAACAAATTTGGATGAAATTTGGCACATGAGTAGCCCATGACCTGAATTAAGACACAGAATACTTTTTGTCTCGATATTCCTAAGGAATCGGAGCTTATGCAGGTGAAACCGCGAAGCGCAGCTAGTATTTAATAATGAATAATTAGGGAGTTGAGTGATACTTAGTTAACGTTTAGTGTTAAAGAAAAGTAACAAGCAACGTGGTACTTTGGCTATTCCTAAATATCCTCAGACTTATACTGCGAGACGAGTGATCTTACATTCATCACACATCACAAAGCATAATCAGGGTATGACGTTCTCACTGTTGGTACACAGGCCTGCTCTCTGTGAGAGAGACTGGCCGGTAATCTAACACACGGGCCCAGTGTGGGTAGGTGGATACAATTTGATGCCAGGCAATAATTTTCTTAACCAACAGTGAAGAAACATTCTTGCAGAGAAGGAGCTTGTGTCTGTGCCACAGATTAATACAGATAGTACATTCCGCAAAATCATTTAAATAAAATGCAATTCAGGTTGCATAGCGCTAATCACCTACAGTTATGTTCACGTAGAAGTTGTCTCTCTTCCTATGGCGTGACTCTTAGATCTTCTGATTATGTTACACTCACTGAATTGGCACAGCAAGACGGGCCCGCCGCGTACTTGTAGCTTCATACCTAAACTAAGGAGTGTCGCATCTGTGTTCATCTGTGTCTGTGCATACGTTGCACACGCCTCGCTCACGCAAACGCGTCTTACACGTAATTATGCCTACATAAATGTTATTTTATTATTGTAACGTCTGTGTATTATGCAGATGTGAATCAAGCTTTAATTAACAAAAATCAACACACGTCACACGAAAAATAATATTCGTACGTGTACGCACGAACGAACAACACACGGTGAACACGATCATCGAACATGTGGTTCTTACGTGTAAATTAGCAGAGCGAATACGAACACAGTGTGGCTTGTGTTCGTGCTCAACCGCTTCGTTCTCTTTAGTAGCCATGGATTCGAAATTGGATCATCACGAACATGTTTAACTAACAGTGTTCGATGTTCGTGTTCATCATGTCCTTGTTCGTCCGTACGTACACGCCATTACGAAAACCGACAAAACAAAATCTTCACCACACATCAAACAATTCGTTTGTTTAAATATTTGCTCTAAATACAGTGCATAATACATGTTATTGTAAGTATTGTAACTGTACCCCTGATTGTTGACGGTAGCTGAAACACCGTGAAGGTTTGCCAGCGTTGTTTGCCCAAATACCCTAAGGTACGTCACGGACCGCCGAATACCAATGAGCATTTCGCAGACAGACAACATAATGTATAGGTCGGTAATATATATATATATGTGTTGTGTTAGCATTTAACAATGTATTATATTTAAATGTTGCCTTAAAATTATGCATTTTAATATTCATTGATTTAGTCACTTTTGAGAATCACTGTTCAGGCGCGTTGAGCACTTTTTGGATGAACAAAAATCATGGAACTCGCGTCATCGTCACCAAACGCTTTCCATGAGCTATATGTATACTTTGTATATATGTGTACTTTTTGGGTGAACAAAAAGCGTGAAACTCACGTCATCGTCACCGCACACTTCACATGAGCTATATGTATACTGTGTATACTGTGTATATCTTAGTTTTCACTTCTATCGGCAGTCTCCAAAGTCTACCCAGCATGTTTTTTATAAAAATGTAAGGGGTTTTCTCAGATAGACTGGATGAGAGGTGCCCAGGGCTTGCATGGAGGCTGAGGAAACCGTCGTGCACGTGCTCTTTGAATGCACAGGCGTCACCCAGATTAAAACACAAACCCTCGGGTCACCCAGATCTTTCACAGACGTTCTAAGCAGACTGGGAGTTGTAATTAACTTATGGAGGGAGCTGGGCTGGTTGGAATAACGCCCCAAACGGCCGCCATGGCCCACGCACAATGGTCTAAGTGCGGAAACCAAACCCTTTAACATAGAACATAGAGGTGCCCAGAATTGAGCTTAATGGCGTGCAATTGGAGTGGCCTATGTTTAACAGTGGACTGCTTTAGGCTGATGATGATGATGATGATTGAGTTTCTCAATTATTGAAATCAATTAAACAAGTTTTTTGCCTTGGTTTCTATGTTTATTTAAGAGCGTTTAAACATAAAGTGGGCAACGTCGCAAATAGCTGTCAAGTATTTCGCTGTTTTGATTAATTTGGTGTTAGTACTGTACCGAAATTAGAAATAATAATTAATATCGTAACACCGAAAGTTTTGTGTGTAAAAAAAGGATTTTTGGAAAGGGGTTAGAAGATTTTTGTATGGAGCGTGGCCCTAACGTGATGCCGCCATTTTGTTTTTTTTTTAGAATCGCGGTGAAAATCGAAAGTTATATATTTAGATAGAGGATACTTATACAAACAAAAAATGTTATATGACATAATATCCTAAAGCGTCAGGTTTCGGAGTTATTCACCGAAATATAAGTCGAAAACTGGACCCTGAAACAAGGATTTTTTTATTTTTTTTTCCTTCAGGTAAGTATATTGAACTATGAAAACATAATTGCATCATGTATAGTAATATTTTAGTTAAGAGCGAAAGAGACAAAAATATATGTATACCCTCCGCCGAATGAGGACGTGTGGTATATGGTGTAAGTATTATATGGTGCGTGGCATGGGCGTGACACCAAGAAAATCTTATTGAGCCTCCCGCTGCCTTCTTGGATGATATTATTTATACCGAATATGATTAAAAAATCTTATGTTTTATCCACTAGGTGTATTCAATTAATTCATGTGTAAATAACTTAATCACCATGAAGTAACTACAACATAAATAAATAAATCCGTTATAAAAATTGTTATTTTTATCTTTGAATATCTCAGAAACGTGACGCTTTATGATGGTATTGTATATGAACTTTTATGTTTGTATAAGTGTCCCCTATCCAAATATATGACATTTATTGTGCACCTCGATTTTGAAAAAAAATCAAAATGGTGGCTGATTTTAGGGCCAAAATCTTCAAACCCCTTTCCAAATGCCTTTTTTGGATCCGATTTTTGTTTTTTTTTTGTCTCAAAAATTGTAAATTAACAATTTCATTGCGTACGAATAGCCACATTAGTTATAAACTGTGTCGCAGCTAAAACCAACCTAAAACGGTTACAACATCAAATTCAGTGTTGTAATTGAAATTCATTATTAATATTTTTGTTCACTAGTTAGCCACATTTAATATTTCCATACAGTAATATTGCCAAATTAATCAAAACTGGTAAATATTTGACATAACAAATATTTAGGTATTTATTTGCGACATTGACCACTTTTTGGATGAACGCTTAAGCGCCTTTCAAGTTACCAAGGAAGCTTATTTAGTGTAATAGTATAGGTACACTAGATATTACAGTATCGTAATTTCATTGTTTGCCATATTGGGTACCGTCTCAAGTCAACCACATATCCATTCATAAGTGGTTCCGACGAAGCATGCATGAACAACTGTATCGAACACGCATGCACGACTTTCCTATAGCGATAGTGTTTAATACAAGTACAGGAGCATAGAATAAACCTATGACAGAAGCGAAACTCCAGCTCTGAATGGCTACAATTTGGGGGTGTATGAAACGTTCAACACAATCAGGATTGTGCCGTCGATTGTAGCGCCTGGGTATATCCACGCTTGATCATTGGCAGCCCGGCTTGTTTTAGTTGGACGAGCGTAGTTCCTAGCGATGTAATGGAAAGCATTAGGCGATTACTAAAAATCGTACATGTGCTTGTCATACCACGTACAGTGAAAGGTTAAGGGAACTAAATAGCAACATAGTATAACTAAATAGCAGTCACTAAGAAACATCATAATCGTTTTAATTATGGAATCCAACACGCTTATAATTATGCATCGAATATTTTTTTTATCCCTCGGAGTGGCACACTGAAAAAAAAAATTGTTTATTTTAATAAACATCTTGTTTAATGTGATCACACATCTTGACTCCATACGAGCCTAACAAGATCTTGACTTCTGAAGCTATGACAACTTTGTTAAATTATCATAGTTCCGTCTACTAAGTAATGCATTGGTTTAATTACGGGTATTTGTTTAATTTAGCTCAAATGTTGGCCAGTTTAACAATGAAACATTGTCACATTAACACACTAAACTTGTAGATTCAACTAAGATCTTGCACGATACGTCTGTGAAACGTTATTAGATCAATGAAATTCATATGTTGTTTCAACTAAGATCTTGCACCAAATAACTGTGCTATCCTGATTAATGCAACTAACCTCGTATTCAACGTAAACATGAACCGTTGTCATATGAACTACTTCTATTTGTCAATCCAAGTCAGTATCTTTTGCACAAATCAACAAAGTAACTTTATTGTAATAATTATGGTTGAGAACCTACTTTTTTATAATGACTAACATCTTTGTGGTAAATTATTACACTAAATTAAAAAAATCCGCGCAGGAGCGCTAAAATTAAATATAGATTTATGGCAAATATTAAGCTTAAATCAAAATGTTTTCTTGTATGCTTATCATGAAAACTTTTTGAGGAAACCTTAATATTTGCTATAAACCGTCAATTAATTTCAGCATCCCCTACGCAGATATTTTTAATAACATAGCATAACGATCCACATCAAGTTAACCCTCTAGACCTTGTATAAAAAATATGAAACATGAAAATAGGTATTAAATGGTATAGCAATCAAACAACAATATTTGATTTTTAATTTATTTATGCAGAACACATTACACAAAATACTTACATTCAATATAATTTACATCTTATAGAATAACATACTTTTCCATTGCTCAGAATATTTATATTGCACGTTACGACAAAAAGTTATGAAATTTTACATTTTCCTTTGCTTCTAGTTCTTCAAATAAGCAAAAATAAAAAAATAAACACATCGAAATTCTAATGTTTGCAATAATAATTGTCCCATTAGAATCCAGACTATTTGAATTATACAAAAAAACTTATTAAAAGTTGAACACAGCATACTAAACAAGTCACCATGATAAATAACAAATTATGTACGCAGCTGGGCTACACATCAAGCTATACATTTCCAGTTTATGGTGATCTCGCATTGTAAACGATATCCCTGCAATGCGAGGTCAGCTTAAACTGGAAATGTATAGCTTGATGTGTAGCCGTGTGTACATGTACAATAAAACTTTATGAAGTTATTAAAAATAGAATTAGCTTAACCAGATACCTAATTATTATTAACCAGTCTTAATATAGTCTGCAATATCGAAACCTAACAATATAACAATAATAAAATATTAAAAAAATTAAATTAGAGTTACGAGCTTTTTTTATCAGATATCTTTTAATCTTTTAATGACTCACCATTAATTATGTAAGGCTGTGATGTTGCCTCTTTATTCTGTAATGTTTTTAGCCGAAGTTCAATAGACTGACCGATTTCAGCGTCAGATCACATCAGATCTTAAATGTTTGATGAACGCATATCGCGTTTCTGCCTTAGATGATTTACAGCCGCAGCTAGGCTCGGACTTTTTTTTGTTTTTTCTTCTGTTTAATTGCCAAAAATGCTGCAAGATTTTTATCTTCTTCTTTAGGTGCTGAAATAAAAGAATAATTAAATAGACCATTCGTTTTTCAGATAGTTCAAGTTTTGAAAGAGTCACATTAAAATAGGTACAAAGGCTTCAAAGGGAAGCCTCCAATCCGCAACTGGTTAGCATGGGGGACAAGCAGCTCAAGCCCTCTGCGAGAAGGCCTATGCCCTGTATGCCCAGCTATGGGATGTGTATAGGCTAAAATTTAGCCGCTAAATGAATGAAGAAAAATATACTTACAATCAGCTAGAGAGATTAGATCCTGGCCAAATGCAAATTTTTGATTTTCTATTTCTTAATAATTCCAATATTTAAATTTTTGCAATAAACAAACAAATTATGTGTTTGGTCTCCATAGGCCGCCTCAAAGTCAATGTTCAACTAAAAAACACAAAACAGAACAATATAATTATTAACATTAAATTGACAAAATATAGCTCAAATTACATGTATATAAAATATAATATTGGGGCAAGCCTTACCAGAGTAAACTTGCGGTTTATTTCTATTAGCACTGGGTATTCGTTCGTATAAGATTCCAAAGTCTAGTCATTATTATTGTTGTAAAGACGCATTATTCGATATTTGAATGTGTTTTTCCATTTTATTTCCGTCAGCCTCCAAGTTTCTGATGAATTTCGAAGCCACTGTAAATCAACTTCAACATTTTCATCCAGTGTGTTGCTTTGTTGCTATTTAGGAGATGGTGAAGGTGAGGGTGCAGGGCTTTCCTCTCTGTTTCTCTTTCCTTTAGTTGACAGAACTCCTAACCGCTGTAGCTGTAAAAAATCAGTAAGTTTGTGAGTGCTACTAAGTGTTCAAAATCAATGGTGCAGGCTGCAAATTTCCTGTACCTACTGACAAATAGCATTCATAGTATACCTACCTAGGTATTATGGTTACCTACTGTATGTTTTATCTTACCTGCAAATTTTGGGATGAGATCGGGCTGCTTCCATGTCTTTAATAATTCGACCACTTCTTCCATGTGTTCCATTGTGTATAAAGCACTCGCCAGTATTTAAATAGGTATCTAAATAGTTAATTCACTAATATTGGCACCGACCCTAGGCGTGTGGCTTCTCGTATACACCTGTGTAGTTCTTGGAACATAAGACACGCCGGTCAACCTGCACGCCTGCACAGATAGCCATAAGGACCACAGCGTGTTTATCCTAGTCCTACATAATTATTATCGTACGCATTTTGAGTTTTGACACCAGTATTACAATAGTGCTGATAGCGCTGTGTTTTGACAAGTCGACCGGCGCGAGCGGCGCGCGAAGACCGCGAACTTAGTTTAGGTACAGTTCGCGTCAAATAACTTTGCCGCTCAGAAGTAGGCTACAAATGACTGCGCAGTAGTCAATCTGCCTTAAAAAACAGTAGTGCGCATGCCAGCGCGCATGCGCAACCCAACTTCAGAGCGGCAAAGTTATTTGACGCGAACTGTACTCTATGAGCAAGTGGGGGTTGGAAAAGCGCGGGGAGCGTTGCGTTTTGTTGTCATTACAAAGAGTTATTAGATGTGACCACTGATCTTGTTTTATTTAACTAAGCAGGTTATTTAATCAATCATGTTCGTTGTTAAAAACTATGATTTATATGATTTAATGCTAACAAGTTGCTTGTTACCATGAACTTAAATTATTTTTTGATGTAAAAAAGTTTTGAGGTAAATTCAAACGTGCTATGTTTGATGTAACAAAGACTGTTGAATAAACTGTGCATGTGCTTATTTGTTGATATAAATAAAATGAATTTGTTCTGGCAACTATGGTATCTTGTATAAAGTGAACAGATTATTCATTATTCCAAGCATTTTAATCCCAACTAAGAGAAAATGTATCTTAGTTAGTCTGCATTTTTTTCAGTGCACGAGTGCCACCTCTAATGTTTTTTTCGTAATTTCACTACACCATTGTTTAGCAGTGCAAAGAATACATTATTCTATCCAATTTTCATCGATATAGTGCAAACATCCTTGACCAAAATGGCTGTGTGACATCCGGACGGATAAATGGACGTGACGAAATTATAAGGATTCCGTTTTTGTTAATTGGCTATTCGGTATTTGGAATTTGGAATTATAGTTAGTAGTCTATGTGCTATGTGGCTACGAAACCCGAAAAAAATTAGCTACGCTTCTATAAGGATTTCATAATCTATAAAAATACGCTTGAACAGTAACAGTTAGTAACTGGTCATTGCTTATGAAGACGTTAGGGTTCAATTCACATGATCGTAGCGCGTTACGTAGCAACTGTTAGTGCTACGAGTGCTTACGTCGTCTACGGCGACTACGTCTACGCAGGACCGGATCATTCGCTTTATTGGCAGGCCTACACATATTAAAAGCCAATTTTATTATTTAAAAAATAGTTACTTTTATTCCTATGAACTGACCAATTGGAACCGTGCACGTAGCTTCTGACGTCTCATAAGTGCCCATGTAGGTTACATGTAAAATAAAATATTTATATTTTGAATTCGAATTGATATCAATAAAATAGTAATGTAGTACCTATAATTTACTTTTCCTTTTACTTTAAATGGAGCAAAAATAATGAAGAAAGTCTCCCACAAGGTGGACCGATGACCTTGTCGAAATCCGCAGAAATCCGCGGGATGCGGGCAGCACAGAACCGGTCGAAGTGGCGGTGCTCGGGGGAGGTCTTTGTCCAGCAGTGAACGTCTTTCGGCTGAAATGATGATGATGATGATGATGATGAAAAATAATGACAGAATGCTCGATTTTCGCAGGACCATCTTTCTATCAATATCGATTGAAATCCATATAAACAATTACTTTCGTATTTATAACATTAGTATAAACTAATATTGTAAATGCGAAAGTAACTGTTTATCTACTTATTCGCGACTAAATGTGTAAATAATTTCATCAACACTGCTCTCAAAACGGTGAAGGAAAACATCGTGAGGAAACACATGTCTTAGAACCAAAAATTCGAATACAAGTGACATCTACCAACCTGCACTGGGCCCGCGTGGTGGATTACGGCCCACTCCCTCTCATAGAGAAGACGCGTGTGTCCCAGCAGTGGGAACATTAATAGGTTGATTATGTATGTATGTGATGTGTATGTATTCACGACTTAACGGCTGTCTTAATGATTTTGGTGAAAAGTGAACGGAATAGATCTGGTTTAGGACATAGTATACCTACTTTTTAGCCCGATAGTACGTTGCCGTGGGATAATTTTGGACTTCCATGCAGGCGAAGCTGTGGAAAAGGGCAAGTACTGAATAAAAACACACAGTGGCTTAATAATCATTTAGCCAATAAATGCTACTACTACTTAGGTATATCGATACTGAGAACAGAAATACCCGATCCCCAATTCAACATAGTAATGCGTCCCTTACCAAACAAGAAATATATACAAACATATAAATATGTAACATTTCCGAGTAACTCGACTAGAAAAAACGAAGGTGTTTCCGAAGCACTTGTCGTCTACCCACATGTCCCATTTGCCAATGGTTCCGAGTGCCGGAGGGATGCCTGACACTTCACAATTTCCTTTTAGCAGAAGGGAGGATCGAAACTTATGCATTTTTCATCAGCAAATAAAATAAGCCCACATTTTGGTAGAAAGAGAATAGTGTTTAGAGGGACAGATTATACAGATGGTTCACGTCGCAAAATCATTTAAATAAAAAGCGACTCTTGCTACGACACAATAAAGTGCAATTCAGGTTGCACAGCGCTAATTACCTGCAGTTATATTCACCCAGAAGTTGCCTCTCTTTCTATAGCGTTACTGTTATATCTTCGGACTGCGTTACGCTCACTGAAATGACACGACAAGACGAACCCGCCGCGAACTTGTAGCTTCATACTTACAATGCGGAGTGCGCCTTCTATACAATTCTGTGTCAGGTCCCCAAAAACAATTGTTTGAATGAGAATTACAAACATTCCTTTCTCATAATAATCATTGCTTGCTCTCAAGCACTCTTAAATTTTTCCATCATCATCAGCCTATTAATGTTCCCACTGCTGGGACACGGGCCTCCTCTCAGTGAGAGGGAGTGGGCCGTAATCCACCACGCGGGCCCAGTGCGGGTTGGTAGATGTCACATGTCTTCGAATGTTTGGTTCTAAGACATGCCGGTTTCCTCACGATGTTTTCCTTCACCGTTTTTGAGAGCAGTGGTGATGAAATTATTTACACAAAGTAAAGCGCCTGCTTGGGTTCGAACCCACGACCTACAACTCGTAAGTCGGGGCCGATTCCACTGGGCATTAATTTGTATTTTTCCATATACAAATTAATTAAATTATTTAACAGAAAAACATAAATCTAACTGTACCTATTTCTATTTATTTTAAATTATTACATTTAAATTATTAAAAAAAAAAACTTGTTATTCGTTAAATTAATAAAAAAAACACTTGCTACTTAGAACCGTATAATTTTGAACATGAAAAATCTTGCACGCCTTTTAAGTAACAGCGGTGAACTTAAAAGTGCTCAGCAGTAATTAAAAACGTAGCTTAGCATAAAGTATGGCAATTGCTCAATGTCGACCGCTCGACTTTTGAAAATTTATTTCGCCCCGAAAAGTTCTCACTACTTAATTACCTACTATGAATTTTATTTTCTTTGGGAAACATTCACTAAATACCTACTCAGAGAAGTTTCAAATGACTCGATTGCTGTAAGAACGAATGAAATTGAAGGAAAAGTTATAAAATTGTACTTAACAGCTTAGTGAGGGGACTGTTTGGATAGATAGTCCTCAGCTACTGAGCTGTGGACTATTTAAAGTAAACGAAAATAGTTCTTGATAGAGTTTGTGAAGACTACGGTAAGATGACAA
The DNA here is from genome assembly GCA_948150665.1 of Conistra vaccinii. Classification (NCBI taxonomy): domain Eukaryota; kingdom Metazoa; phylum Arthropoda; class Insecta; order Lepidoptera; family Noctuidae; genus Conistra; species Conistra vaccinii. The sequence goes on from OX411324.1 coordinate 7,278,430, forward strand.
AGTCACACAAACAGAATTTAATGTTTTATTTACGTTCAATTTGTCGTTTTCCAATAGTTATGATGACTATGTTTATTTTATTAGCTACTATTAGCCGGCCTGTCAGACGTTGTCCTGTCAAATGTTCGATTTCGATTTTTCGACTGTTCTTTTTCCAAAATTTCCTTTTTCTTAGACCATCCCAGAATTCAGGCGAACAAAACAAAAAAAAAAAACAGATCGGTCGAGCCATTTTCGAATTTTTGCGAGACTTTAAGACTCAATTTCACCATACTCTGTTAGATATAACAGACCGTTAACACACATGTCAACTGCTGTGATTGGCTGTTGTCATGTCAGTGAGCCAATCAAAGCAGTAACTTGAGTTTAATGACTTGTTAGCAAATTTTTGTGTTTGGTGAAATTGGGTCTAATGCACGGTATTTGATTTTTATACAATATGTAGATAGACAGATAGATTATAATACCGTGCTAGAAAACGCTGGCGAGCTGACTTGATTGAATTTACAATGCCGTATATTGTATGCAGACAGATGACACTCATGTCCGTGAAAAAAGGGTGAGTCGTACGTTACTAACATTACTATTGGATGCATCCTACTCTATCTTTCAAAACATAGCAAAGCTGAAACAAAATTATAAAATTTTCGTGTGAACATGAACTTAAACTCATTTCCTCATTGAGCTCACATAATTTGCTTGTTGTTGATGGAAACTTGTTTACAAAACAATCAGGAAACAACTATAATTAGACCGTTTCGGTGTAACGCAGTTACCTCCCAAATCCTTAAAGAACAACAAAATCCTTGAAGCGAGCGTCATCTCCATAGCTTATTTAAGTTTGCGTAAACGGAAATTTATGGCTCACGTAGATATAACGTAGTAAACCTAAATTATTTACGTAACCTACAAATTTTCACCAACACCCACGCAGCGAGATAATCCAACTTTCCCCCCTTTCGTAGGGAATCTATTCTCGCGGGTTTAACTCTTATCTATACGAGGAATACGCAAGCAAAACAAATCACCAACGAGTCTTGATAGTCGGGAACAAGTTTTTCATTAATATTCTATTCATATTCAAATCTGATTCGACAGGCGTTATCGCGCGGTGTTCCAGAATTCGGATCACGCGCCTCCTCGTCTCGCGAACCGCGAATATCATGGATATCGAAACTCGTGATTGGCTATATTATCAACGTTAAACATGACGGTGTGATTTAAACATCCATTGTTTGTTCGTTTGTTGGTAGATTGTCCTGGTTTGTGTCGAAAGGGGTGAGGGAAATTGTTTACGTGACAGAAGACAGTTCTTGCTATAAATTGTGCTTATCTTTATTTCTTCTTTTTGTATGCAAATGGCAGCGCGCTAATTGTGTCGATACGAGGAGTTTGATAACGTTTGAGGACTCTTTGTGTCAAATTGAACCTCAAAAGCGCTTGGAGGTCATACAATTGTAATGGTCGAAGATATTAAGTGATCTTAATTCTTCTAAATACAGTTTTTAAACACGGGTTAACCAATGAGTCATGAGACACTTCAATTATAATAACTTCAAAACATTGATTATACCTTTATCAAGGACCTTTTTTACAAAAACATGTATAGAAATGCTGAAAAAATATATGAGAGTTGCCTAATTTCTCATAGAAGTAAAGCAAAGGACATTTTATTATACCCATCGAGCGGGAGCCATTACAGGGCTCTTTTATTTTTTATGCTGATGCTTTCATTTCGAGTTACGATCCTAAAGTATATTGCACATTGGGGCCTTATCAGAGACACTTTCAGCCTTAGGTAAATGTAATATAGGTAATGGTAAATTAATAACATTATTATTATTATAAGAAACGGTTGCTTAATTACTATCAATATGCCTAGCCTTTTCCCAACTATGTTCGGGTCGGCTTCTAACCGGATGTAGCAGAAGACCAGTATTTTACATGGAGCGACTGCTTATCTAACCGCCACAACGCAGTTACTGTGTAAAACGATACCCCTTGGTAAGACTGGTTGTCAGACTTTTGGGTTACTGACTACCCGTAACGACTGTCAAAGAGGTACGAATGACAGCCGGGACCAACGGCTTAACGTGCTTTCCGGGGTTTCCGCAGCAAGGCTGTTATCATTTAGCCTCAAGCCGCTATTGGGTAAATCTACTAAACCTAAAAGTGGGGATTTCAATGCTCAAGCATTTACCTAATCTGCATTCGCAATTTAGTTCCCAAAAATGTCAACAAAATACGAGTTTCTGGAAAAATAACCTTAGAGCGTTTATTCCTAAAGTTGGCAACGTTGCAAATATCTGTCAAATATTTACCTGTTTTCATTAATTTGGCAATAATACTGTATGGAAATATGAAATATCGCTAACCAGAATATTAATAACGAATTACAATTATAACACTGAATTTAATGTTGTAACCGTTTTAAGTGTAAAAAGGCATTTGGAAAGTTTCCAAATACTTTTTTACATCTCAAACTAAATATTTGGTGTTACGACATAAATTATTGCATTTCTCTGTTAATCAATAATATTTTAGTTCACTAGTTAGCCATATATATATTTTTTCATACAGTAATATTGCTAAATTACTCAAAACAGCGAAATACTTGACATCTATTTGCTCCGTTGCTCATTTTATTTATTTATTTATTTATTAAAACTTTATGCACAAGTAAAAAAAGATACTGTACAAAGGCGGACTTAATGCCTGGGGCATTTTCTACCAGTCAACCTTAGGGTGATGCAGAGACAAAACATGGCAGGTGCAATATAAGGGATAGATAAATTGAAAATTAATACATACTAATACATAGATATATACATACATACATACATATAAACATTTTCAGAATGCACGTCTTAATATCTATTGCTTATTTCCTCACTGACAGACAGATTCTACGAGTACAAAGCGGGACATCGCTACTACGTAGAAATGACGTAACATTTTGTGCTGACGGTAAAAATAAAACCAATACCAATAAATGAAAATATCCGCTACCAACCTGAAGCAATTTGATTTTACTGATTTGTGAATAACGCTATCAATCGTAACGCATTTGTTACCACATCATTCAAACCCGTCCCTAAACGAAATTAACAAGTGAACCGCTAAATGTAAAGGTATTATCTAAGGATATTCCCCCGTAGCTTGTTAGGGTTGGCATTTGGCACATTTGCGCATTGAATACCTTTAAAAACTCCTTTTTTGTACAGGCATACATCACTTTGACTCGGTATATAACTTAGTAGCTTAAAAACATAACCCTGTCTTACTGTCGCGCAGTCGGGTAAAAAGCTTGGTTTGTCAACTGCTATTTTCACGATTTAAAAAATCGGTAAAGTGCGAGTCGTAGGTACTCGCGCACTTAGTGTACTTATCACTTACACTCAGTTGCACAAATACAAACATTAATGCCCCGTTACGTAATGAAACATAAATGCTAAAGATTTCATTAATTTCATCATTAAGAACCATTAAAATTAAGTCTAGTGTTGCTTTCTGCAACAAGTTAAGGGAAAATTAGTATAGCTTTAAAATTTAAAGTTCGAGTTCGTTTCTGCAACTGACTGTTAAACTAAAATAGTTTACATTCTTAATTAATAGTGACTCGTGTTCTGTGACAATTACAACTGGCTGCTTATTATGGTTAAAAGGATAAAGCCCCTTGATAGACAGGCTAAGTTATACACGTTAGTACGGTTTCGTTGGCACTCTAAAATGGATTATTCGATTCGTCAGATGAAACATTAAATATTGATTATGAAATGCAATGATAATGACCGAATTAGTTGTTGCATACGGACACGCAATTGCAGGTGTAAAAAACTATTTGGTAAGTACACAAAAGATTTTTTTGCACCTAAAATTAAATATTCAGTGATACGGTATTAATTATTTAAATAGGTAATCAATATTTTAGTGCAAGACTACAGCTATATTTCATTTAGGATTAATTTCCTGAAAGTCTGACGGCATCATATTATACAGTTACTGGGTTGTGGAGGGTTGTTTTTTTTTTAACAGAACAGATAGCTGTGCTGCTGGGGAGTTTGTTGCGCCACTTCTTTCCAGCAAAAGCACTAGGAAGTGATGAAGGGCGGGCGTTTTTGGGGGACTGTCTTATGTAATTTTGACGTTCGAAAAGTGCTGATTTTCAGCCTAGTTTGAATAAATGACTTTTGAATTTTAATTTGAATTTGGAGGTCAGATAGGTAGACGCTCTATGTAAAATACTGGTATTAAGCTGCATTCGGTTAGACTGAAAGCCGACCCCAACATAGTTGGGAAAAAGTTAGGTAGATTGATTAATTGGTGAATTTCAACAACGAAACTGAACACGATCAGCACGTTCACGAGTTGTCAGTTTCAATACTCGTATTCCATAACAATAATGATAGCTCTTGAACGTAGTTCGAAGAATTGAAGTGTGAAGTGTCCACACACCAGCACTTCTGAGGATCTGAAAATGCCACTGATGCCGCGATTGGCGTGGCCATCTACTGGGACCAACTCGTTTAACGTAATACATGGTTTACCATCGACTCTAAAAAAAGAAGAACGCAGTTTAAATGTGCTGATTGCATTCAGTTTCATAGGTGTAATTCGTCCTTAATAATATTGATAAAGTAATCAAAACTGTGTAAGATTTGACAGAATGCACCCTCTTAAAAATCAGCCATTGTTATAATCTCGAACGTAGATATCTCAATTTAAATATGCCAACCCTACCATTGGCAGAATATCGGTCGAATTCCAACGCCGTAAACCGTTCATGTTTATTCAAGCGATGCCGCTGTGGCGCATTTCACTCGTAAACCTGTTTACTGACTTTGTAATTATAATCCTATAGCTTTATCATCATCGCATATTATTGATCTGATGGGCGAAATGGGGAAAACGTAATGGATATTAGACTTTAATTGTCTTAAGAAAATTAAATGCGAAACAACACAACAGGCGAAATGTGGGTAAAGTATAAGACCATCGCTGCCTAACCCTTCGGGGAATACAGCCGTGATGTTTTGTGTTATTTGAAATTAAATACAGGGTGAACCAAAAATACACGTCATAAAAAAATATAGATTCCTCATGTCCAGGGGTATTCGAAAATACCCCATGTATGTTCCGCGATTTTTTGTAGTTTTCGAGTAATTTTTTTTTTTTTGTATTTTTTTTTTTTTGCGTTTTCTTGCCGTTGATTATAGGTATCTGTAGGTACCTAAGCCGCCAAATTGTTTAAAATTAATTTTCCAGTAACACTTGATATGAAAGAAAGTTCCTGCATAATAAATAACTAAAATAACGCCCGCCAGACAAGACATCCGTCTGGTCAGAGGATCCTCCCTTTTCTATAAAGGATGAGCGAACTTTACACCCTGTTCGTTATACCTCTAAACTCTCTTTGAATACAAAAGACAACTAAACTTAGTTTTCTTTTTGTATTCAATGAAATTAGCTATTCTAAAACAAAATAACATAGCTTACTAAACTGCAATTAAATGATAAATGTGTATTAGTATTAAGCAACGAGTAAATGTTGCATCTACTGGGATTGTGCGAACTAGCGAAGATAAATGGAATGAATGTCGCTCTGGAGGCTTGTACCTGACAGCTATGAAATTATTGCAAACGCTTATTTTGGTACCGAAACTAGTGTCTTTGGGTTGGGTCTTTATATTATGAGAGAAGTATTTCTTATAAAAAAATTACAATGGAAAAAGACATTGTAATACTAATAAAAAATATTAGTTATTTATGAATTTAACTATGAAATATATTTTATTTATGAACAAAAAAATATTATGTTAATAATAATTAACCAACAAATAAAGACTGCATTCATTAGATAAGGAACTGTGTAACATTTGTGTAGAACTTTATTAAAATATTATTCTGATATAATTATCAATATTGATATTCATGAAAAAATAAATGGACGAATCTACCATGAATTACCTACAAACCACATAGATAGATAATAACAAAAAATCTTATACCTAATCACGAAGTGTCATAGAAATTAACAAAATAAATAATTGATTGATAATTATGTTCTTTTTTAACATAACATAATATCACACCTGTAATCCACGATAGGTTAGGCAGAGGTGTACCTATTGCACACCCACATTTCGCCAGTTTTATTCAAGTCCTATGTAATAGGGGGCGAGCCTATAGCCATTAACCGGGCACAAATCTTTTTCCTTCTGGAATTTCTCAGTAGCAGCCCGGAGAGCCAGAAGCCAAAAGCCAGAAGGAAAAAATCATAATCACTTTACCCGAACTGGGAATTACCGGAACCAGTCAATCGTCATCCTGAGGATGCCTCGTTGAGAGGCGAAACACGTGTATTTCTTACAGGGTTCTCTAAGACTCTTTAAGAACAGTTAAGCGGATTAAGTTACTAAATATACATCGTCTATTGTATTTTATAATGGATTTCCGCAAAGTCATGACTGAGTCAATTAACTATCGAAACCAGGACTTTATGCTCAGCAATATCACTTGCGACCACTTGACAGACGAGAGAGGTTGATTTTTTAATTTTCATTAATTTACTATGTCATCTGCAAGAAGATATCTTTTATCGGTAATCTTATGATCAAAATAAAAATGTATTAAAAAAAGTCTTTGATGATAATATTAATATTAAAAACAATTTCTTTGACATTATAATTTACGTACCTAAAAAGAATATTAAAAAGTAATTAAAAACTCCGTTTCAAAATGATCAAGAAAATCTTTCGTGACAAAAAAATCCCGTCCTTTTCAAAGAAAAATAAATCTAACATTTGCCGTTAGAAACTGTTTCAAAACGTACTATAAGTAAACAAAGATTAGTTATAATAATATTAATGTTAAGAAATTGCTTTCATGTGTGGGCAAAGCCAATTAATATTTTTTCTAAGAAAACGGTCGGCTTCTGGCGTATAAAGTTTTTAATTAATAACAATTTCCCAAATTGAAAACCCTACCCATATCAAGGTTCCTTGTCAAAAATACAACACCAAAAACCCCTCGTAATACAACTGGCATTTTCCTGAGTATATTCTTCACGAAACTATTCTCAGTCTGATTGTGGCCAAAATTGTGTAAAATAAGCATCTACGTAAGTTTCCTCATATTTTAACTTGGCATTGCTGAAGAGATACTATACTCCATTTGAAATAAGATTAGACATAAATAAACCTTTTTTACAGTCCGTTCAATCGATTCTGACTTACATACCGTAGGCATAAGGATGGCATTAAAAGCAAAAAAGTGGATGCATTACCAACTGTTTACTGCGGCTATCATTTGTCATGCCACCGACGCATTAGAAGTCAAAATCGGTTGAACTGACTGTAAAAAAGATTTAGTTAAATGTCTAATCTTATTTCAAATGGAGTATAGGTAATATAGGTATACAGCGTAATAAAAATGAAATTTTTGTACTCTTAACCTTTCAAGGTACTTTTTATTTAAAGTATGTACAAATTGAGTACATATTGGGTAAAAAAGTATTATAAACTTATAAATGGAAAAACAGGTAATGGGGTTGCTGGGAAGCATGACGAGTGTTTTGAGCTGCCTATAATAACCGAATTGACTTTACATACACCCGAAACCTACCATCCATACCACCACCATACCAATACATCTGAAACTAAAGGAATCAAACATAACAAAAACCTCTATACATGCAAATAAATAAATTGAAAATGAAAAAAAAAGAAAATTTTGTAAAAAGCTATTATTGTAATTTAATAAAAAGCTTTTTTGACATTACGTTTGTAATGTCAAAATAATAGCTAAATAATAACCAAAAAACCTTTTTTTTTTGTCTGTCTGTCTGTTTGTTCCGGCTAATCGCCGAAGATTTTGACCGGACTTCCATGGCTGATAGTTATTTTTATATGGAGTAACTAAGCTACTTTTATTTTAGGAAAAAGTATTCGCCCGCGTGAACCCCCTGTTTTAATTATTATAATCATCTCAATTCCCAACACCATTTTGTTACCTAAAATTACAAATAAATACCTCAACATCTGTAGTATGCGGTTGTAATTGGCAAGGGAGTGCGTCTCAATGGCTCAGGATAGCTGGCAGCCATCGTAAAATATTTTATAACCTTCTTAAATCGAACATTATCGCTCTACGGAACTCCCGCGAGGTTTCGCGACGCTCCCTTATTATATTTTGCATTATTTCGGTCGTTGGAGATAAGTATGCTGTGAATTTAGATGTACTTTGGTATCTGTAATTGCTGCGGTTAATTACTTAGTTGTGTGATTCCGGGTAGGGATCAAGTCAGCACCTCTTTGCTTAAGGGTGGCCAGTGAGAGGAGATAGAAACACATGAAGGGTTCCGTACCACCGTACAATCCTTCAATCCTACTATCCTACTAGCCTACTATATATAGGATAGTAATCCTACTATCCTACTATACTACTATCCTACTATACTACTATCCTACTATACTACTATCCTACTATACTACTAATATATGTGATAGTTTGTTTGTTTGGATGTTTGTTACTCAATCACACAAAAACGGCTGGATGATATAACCTGGATTAACACATAGGATACGTTTTATCCCGGTAAATCTCGATCTCCACGCGGGTGAAACCTAGTATTTAATAAAAAAAAATGTTTACTTAAAAAAAGGTTTTTAATTTTTCTACATAGTACGGTTCAAAATTTACAGCCCTGTGACAGACGCACGGACGGAGGGATGAACAGCGGAGCCTTAGTGATAGGTTTCTGTTGGCACCCTTTGGCTACGGAACCCTAAAAATCACTAACTTGTAAACCTTATGCCTAAACATCATAACAACAGGTCGACAATAACATTAGGTCTGGGGTCTGGGTCTGGGTAGGTCATTAGGTGTAACCAAATGTGCTAAATATTCCTTCAGAACTGGTCAAAGACTTTGAAAGGTCAGTGTACTAAAAGGTTTATTACAATTCTTTTGAATCCTCTAACTAAATCATTTTACCTAGGTTTCTCGCTCTAATTAGTACAAAACATTGCTAAAGGTAGGTTTTTTTCCCTTGAGGTCTCCAGTATAATAATTCGTCTAGTTAATAATATCGGGTGGGTGTAGGTATGGACATCAAATAGGGCTTACAAATAAATTATTTATAGAGATGTTCCGACTCGCGACTAGTTGATAAAGCCGACTATCGGCCCACTTTCGTAGTCGGTGACTAGTCGGCAAAAAGCGCCGACTATCCGGCTTCTTACTTTATATGTATTTCTCAATAAAATGTACATATAGGAGGAATTACGCTAGATAAAAAGCTTGATTGTTAATTAATATATTTATTTTAGAATCAGTTGTACACATTTTGAAATGTAAAGCAACCTTTCTTTTGGTAATCAGTCTCTAAAAACACAGCTCTGACCCGTGCAAAAACAAAAACCAAGAAACAATGCGAATTAAACAAAACATGTTCCAACACGCTCGCAACGGCGCCGCGGCGCGGCGCTGCGGTTGCGACTTGCGCGCAAATCAGCTGTAAACGAACCGAACGAACCCCCAAAACCGTGATCGGCTTGGCCGACTAGTCGGCCTCTTTCCAACCAACTAATCGGCTAGGCGGCTAGTCGGCTAAAGTCATAGTCGGCACATCTCTAATTATTTATGAATCATATAATATCAGTGTTACTAACTAATTCACGCATAACTATGGATCGATTTCCACTTAGTCGAAGTCCTATCACTGTCTTCAATACTACAAATTGCATTTAATAAACCCTAATTGGACCAGACACGAATGTTACTTAAATATTTACCTCCAATGGCTTAATATGGAGTATGTGACACGCAAGGAACCCTGGTTCACATTAGTTATGCATTTAAGCGAAGCAGAGTAACTTTAGCTTACCTTCACTAATCGATTCAATCGTTCTCGGGTAAGCGTAGCTTTGTAACTTGAGTGGTTGAGTATTGTATTTTTGTATAAAAGTTAGCGAGAGCAATCAAAATTCAAAAGTTAAAAACAACACCCAAAAACTAAACGTAAAGGTTACATCCTGGTTATTGTTGTTTTACAACTAGTAAAAACGGTTTGGTCACTCACAGATAGATACTAGTGTGGCGAACCAAACAAATTATCTATGGTTCCCACTGTTAGATATAAACTCACAACACTAGTTCGTCTAGAGCAGTTTGTCGATGGTTCGAGAAAAGACTCGAGGATTTTGAATCTGAATGTAAAACTTATTAATAATAATAGCATTATTATCCTATGTCTGTGTATACTAACATTATTCTGCTGTCGGTTGGATACTGCGCTGTGATACAAAAACACAACTATTGCAACTGGGCCGAGTTTCATTCAAATAAACAGGGTGCCATAACGCGGCTAAACTAGCTACTGATTATACGAAGACTTACGATAATCATTTTTAATAGCACTCATAATTCCCGTGTATGGCTCAGAGGTAGTTAGTTGAGTTGTTGGATGTGAGTTGACGAAAACCACAGACTTCACGATAATTAAGTTTATTGGTAAGAGTTACACGTAAGTTCCGTTGGATGCTAATCCGCGGTTATAGCGCTACGGCAGCTATTGGTCAACTAAATATTATAATTATAAAAGTAAATAAAGCGAGTAGCGAAAAGTAGGTCGCGGCGGCGTTAGCAGTTTGCCTGTACGTGAACCGTACATGCTCCCGAGGGAAAAGTGGGATGAGCATCCGTTACAAAGCAAGTAATACAAGTATAAGAAAAGTGTAAAGTAAATAATTAAAGTTAAATAGTAAACAATAGTAAAAGTATATTATGTATAACACTCTAAAATTAGTCAAAGTGAAATGCTTTCTTAGGCTGTCTTGCTTCGCTGTAAACGGGCTCCGCTGCTGTCGAATGTATTTCTTGTAGCTCGATGTCCCCTCCAAAGTTATCCCTTCCTCTAGGTGTCACTCCTGTTTTGTCAGCGAGTGTTTTGCACCATCGTTTAATGACTACCACCCGTACTCGACCATCGGCTCCTGGATGTAGTTCCTGGACTCTTCCCAATGCCCAGCGGCCAGGTGGTAAGTGTTCATCTTTTACTAAAACTAGGCTTCCTTGTTTCAGGTTTTCTTTAGGGTGCTGCCATTTGCTTCGGATTTGCAGTTGATGTAGATATTCGTTTGACCAGCGCTTCCAGATGTGTACGTTCATTTGTTCAACAAGCCTCCATCTGTTTCTTAGATCGTGCTCAGCAAATTCTTGTTCTTCTTGTGGTAGTGACAGTAGGGGGCCGCCAATGAGGAAGTGACCGGGAGTAAGATATTCCAGGTCTTCGACATCCTCTGTTAATGGGCACAGCGGACGAGAGTTAAGACATGCTTCAATTTGATTCAGTAGAGTAGTGAATTGTTCGAAAGTAAGCTTCTGTTCCCCCAGTACTCGATGTAGGTGATATTTCATGGCTTTGACGGCAGCCTCCCACAGGCCTCCAGCTGTTGGCCAAAGTGGTGCATTGAAATGCCACTCAATTTGTAAGTGGGTCATCTCATCGAAGAATTCAGAAGTCTTAAACGTACTGTATTTCTCAAATTCCTGTGGAAGTAGTTTTGCTGCGCCCACAAAATTCGTTCCGTTGTCGGAGAATACGTGTCGGGGTGTACCCCTGCGGGCACACATCCTTTTGAATGCGGCGAGGAACGTTTGCGTCGTCAGGTCCGACACCAATTCCAAGTGCACAGCTTTGGTCACCATGCATATGAAAATTGCTATGTAAGCCTTGCAAGTTTTAACTCCTCTTCCTTTGTTGATTTTCACATCAACATGTCCGGTATAGTCGACACCCGTGTTTGTGAACGGTCTTGATGGAGTTACACGCTCCTTTGGCAAGTCTGCCATCAGTTGGACGTTTCGGTTTGGTTTGAAACGATGACATCGGACGCATTGTCGAAGCTCCTTCTTGACTGTTCTGCTACCTCCTATGACCCAAAATTTTTGACGTAACTGGGCCAGAGTGAGTCGGGCGCCTCCGTGGAGAGTGTCGCGATGAGCATCTTGAATAATAAGCTCCGTTAATCTTCCTGTAGCCGGAAGAATAATAGGATGTTTAGCTTCGGGAGATAAAGTTGAGTACTCTAGCCGCCCCTTCACGCGCAGTATTCCACTGTCGTCAAGAAATGGGGTTAATTTCAGCAAGTTGCTTTTTGTTGATATTGGTCGTTTTTTCTTTAAACATTCAATTTCGTCGCCATAGTTTTCATATTGAACGTTCTTGATGACCAATTCTGTTGCTCCCATAATGTCTTGTGGTGACAAACACATAACCACCTTTTTGTTACCGCAGTCGGCTAAGTTATTGGTTGAGTTTAGTGCGCGTTTTTGCTTATTAATTTTGCTCAGTCGCAAAATCCATCCAAGCACTCGTATTACGCGTTTATAATTACTGTTTTTATTCAGTAATGTATCAATTACTTCACAATTCTTGTATGTGACTGCGCAGCCTTTTATTTCTTGCAACTCAGTGTTTGTTGTGTAGGTCAGGCAATTGTCTTGATGGATTTTTGGCATGTTTGTTTTTAACCAATCTGGTCCATTCCACCAAAGTTTAAAATCTAGGAGTTGAACAGGTGTAAGCCCTCGAGTTGCACAGTCAGCTGGATTTTCTTCTGACTTCACATAGTTCCAGCAGTTTGGCGAGATAATGCCGTTTATTTGTTTCACTCTGTTAGCTACATATTTCTCCCATCGGTTTATATCGCCCTGCAACCAGGCTAAAACGACCTTGGAGTCGCTCCAGCACGTTATATGCAGGTTTTTATTGCAGAGAGTGCTCTGCACCTTTTCTAGCAGTTTGGCTAGTAAAACGGCCCCGCAAAGTTCCATTCTAGGTACAGTTATCTTATTGCTGATTGGTGCAACCTTTGTTTTTGCAGTAATTAGTGTAGTCTTGTAATCGCCGGCTTGATTTTTCACTCGGCTATAAATGACGCACGCGTATGCTTTTTCGCTTGCGTCGCAAAACCCGTGTATTTCTAAGTTGATTTCTTGAGACTGTAGCCATCGTGGTATGGAAAGTTTGCTTAGCAACGGGATATCTTTTCTCATAGTTTCCCATTCCGTAGCGAGATCGTCGGGTAAGCGTTCATCCCAGTTGATTTTGCTTATCCAGATTTTTTGAAACAGAAGTTTGGTTTTTATTGTAAGTGGCGATAGTAATCCAAGTGGGTCGTATAGCTTGCTAATTTCGCTCAGAAGTACGCGTTTTGTTAGTTTTTTCTTGATTGGTAGATCCCATTGGTATGTGAAGCTATCGTTGTCTTGATTCCACCTCATGCCCAACATTTTTGAGTTAGTTGTTTGTTCTGGACTAAAGTCGATGTTCGTGTTGCGGCTCTTTTGATCATCTCGCAAGTCTTCCAAGATAATCGGTTCGTTAGTTTTCCATTTTCTCAAATTAAATCCTCCTTTTTTCAGCAACTCAATTAGCTGTGTGACCAGTGTTTTCGATGCGTCGATAGTATCCTGCCCGTAAACCAAATCATCCATGTAGAAATAGTTTTTCAGGACGTTTCCAGCTTCCGGATAGGTATCTTTTTCATCTTCTGCGAGTTTATGTAGAGTGCGCATTGCCAGATAAGGTGCACTTTTCGTTCCGTAAGTTACTGTGCCCAACTGCCAGTCTTGCAGAGGTTCGTTAGAGGAAGATCTCCAGATTATAGTTTGCAGATGTTGTTGTTTTTCGTTCAGCCAGATGAACCGGTAAAGTTTTTCCACATCTGCCGTAAAAACGTATCTGTATGTTCTCCAATTAATTAGTAGTGTCAGTATATCCTTTTGTAAGTTAGGACCGCAGTACATGTGATTGTTGAGACTGCTGTCTCCTTTTGTCTTGTACGATGCGTTGAACACTACTCTTAGTTTTGTTGTAGTGGACTCAGCTCTCAACACGCCATGGTGAGGTAGGTAGACTTGGCCCCTACTTTCTCCTGTGACAGGTTTCATGTGTCCCATAGCGATGTATTCGTTCATAAAGCGCTTGTACTCGTAACTGAGTTCTTTGTTTTTTAGCATTTTCCTTTCGAGTTGAAGGAACTGTGCTAATGCTTGTGACTTTGCATTTTTTAAGTTTGTTTCGAAGTTAGGCTTCATAGGCATTTGTACCACATATTGTCCGTTCGCCAATCTTGTGGTAGTTGCGTTGTAATATTCCTCACAGTGTTGTTCCTCACTTGTTGATGATGCCTTGTCTGGAATTTCCTCGGTTTCCCAAAATCTTGCCATGTTTTCAAAATCGTTAAGTGTCACGAAGCAGTTGAATGTCTTTACATTCCCGCAAAGAATCCAGCCCACTTTGGTTTGTTGAGCTACTGGGTATCTCTTATCACTCCTGATGACGCCGTTTAGGATAAGTTCAGAGTAGATATCGGCGCCCAAGAGCAGATCTATCGGGCCTGACAGGTTGAACTGTGGATCCGCCAGTTTTAAGTTTACCAAATAGTCCCAGTTGCTGATTGAAAACGATGCGGTAGGTAAGTTGCTTATGAGTTTTTTCATAATTAATGTTTCAAAGTTGAATTTGTAGTCTGAATGTATTGACTGGCATTCTAAGTTCATTGCCCCTTTGCAGTTGCCGCTAAGGGTTCCCACACCCGATACAACAGCGCTCACTTTACGTCGCTGTAATCGGAGGCGCTGTGCCGCGTTTTCCGTTATTAGGCTCACTTGGGAGCCTTGGTCAAGTAGACCTCTCAAGTTGATGAAGTTTCCATCAATTGTTTTGACTTTCAGAAGTACAGTAGTCAACAATACCTCCTTGTCTTCGTTCGTTATGTTGTTGACGCCATAGGAAGTCGAAGGGGTCGACGATGAGTTTTCCTCCCTTGTTGCTTGTTTATTGTTAGATAGTTCAGTTTCAGCTTCATGCATAAGTGTGTGGTGTGCCTTATGACACAATTTACACGTCTTTCTTGATTTGCATTGGTTTTCTCCGTGGCTGAATAGGCAGTTTTTACAAATATGCAAGTTGCGAACTGCGTCATTCCGTTTGATTGAGTTCATAGCCAAGAATTGTTCGCAATTCATTAAAACGTGATTAGTTTTGCATATTGGGCATGTTTTTGTTGTCGTGAAGAAGGCTTTTGGCGAGTTTTGTGACTTGTTAAAGTACGATGACCTCTGCGTTTTATTCTTGTAGTTGTTATTTCGGTTTTCTGATCCCTTATGAGGCTGCTTTTCAGATTTCCATGGTTGGTTTGATGGCGATAATTTTTGGCTATTTCCCTGCAGAGCTTCCAGTGACATGAATTTTGATTCCAAAAACTCGGCAAACTCGTCCAGGTCGGGAAACTCCCTGGGACGTTTGATCTCCTTTATGTATTCGTTATACGTAACGCTATCTAGTTTTTGAATCAGCAGGTGAACCACGATTGGATCCCAATTGGTGGTGTCTAGCCCAATGTTTTTGAGCCCGTTCAAACACTCCATCATGACGTCATGAAGCCTCCGTATGCTTGCAGCGGTTGGTTGCTGAATACTTGGTTGATTCAGGAGCGTGTTCATGTATGATGTGAATAACAGCCGTTTGTTATCGTAGCGGTGGGTCAACATCTCCCAGCAAGATGCATAGTTCTCAGCACTGATGCCAAGATGCTGAACCAGTTTCTCCGCTTCACCCTTCAGTTTTGTTTTCAAGTGTTGCATTTTTTGAGCCTTCGAAAGTGTCGGATTGTTGTGTACACTTTCGAGGTAGAGGTCTCTAAAAGTCAACCACTGGTTATAGTTTCCATGAAAATCCGGTATTTGTATTTTTGGCGTAGATTTCTCATAATGTGCGTTGTTCCAGATTTTGTGTTGTAGTTTCCTTTTCAGGTCATCATAAAGGTTTTCTGCTGAATTGTATTTCTGTTGATAAATTGAGTCTTCATCTTGTAGTATGTAGTCTAGTTCCCAATTTGCCTTCTCGATAAGCTCCCATTTAGTTTTCAGGGTGCTTAAGTTGTCTTCCAATTCCCATTTTTCCATCGGTACCGCCAATGCTATGTTTATCTTCTCCACAGTGCGTTCGAACGCTCTAAAGTTGCAGTATTGTTGACGCAAAAGATCTTGTTGCTTTTCCGTCGACTCGCTTGTTCCTCGAGGAGGTATGTGGAATTTGATATCGTCGAAACTAAATCCCGATTGTCCCGTACCTTGCTTAGGCGTCGCAGGTGGTTGTTCCGTCTTACTTGTAGATGCTGACGGCAATTCCGATTTACGTTTCAACATGTCTTGTAGCACTTCTTCATACATCTTCTTCGTACTGTCGAAAATGTCGTCGTTGAAGTATTGAAGGTCTGTTGCTCCAGACTCTTCCAGTAGTTGATGGTTGTGAACAAACTTCTCCCAGTTGTTGTTCAGCCGAGAAAGACGCTCCTCCAGGTACGCCAAGTTCTTCCTGGTGGGACTGTCCTTCTTGTAGTTGGTGCAAATAAGCTTCAAGTCTCTGAAGATAGCTTCTTGACGGCTTATCAGTTCCGTTGCACTCTGAACCATTGTTATAAGTTGTTGGTTTGACCGTTGGTAGAGTAGAGTTGTATCACCGCAGGTACTAGTTCACCAAAGTTGCGAAGTTTCCGCAAGTTTTGGATATTAAGTGCGTCGGCACTCCACTAACGCGATCCGCTCTTCTGGGACACCAGCTAAACCGATTCGCTAACGTTAACAGAGACAGTACGCAGCTGCTATATCCGGCTCGAAGGACCACTTTTATGTATGGCTCAGAGGTAGTTAGTTGAGTTGTTGGATGTGAGTTGACGAAAACCACAGACTTCACGATAATTAAGTTTATTGGTAAGAGTTACACGTAAGTTCCGTTGGATGCTAATCCGCGGTTATAGCGCTACGGCAGCTATTGGTCAACTAAATATTATAATTATAAAAGTAAATAAAGCGAGTAGCGAAAAGTAGGTCGCGGCGTTAGCAGTTTGCCTGTACGTGAACCGTACATCCCGTTTCGAACGGTTGAATACTAGACGAAACAATCTAAAAGGATAAAAATGAGGAACACAAAGACCACATTTGTTCGAATTTAGCCGTCAAGCTCTATTTACAAACTTAGCAAGGAATCTGGTATCATCGTGTACTAAACATTGTGGGAAGCCGGCAGACGTTAAACATGAAATATTTCCAGCGATATATTCGCACGCATGTCGCGACGCCTAAGCGGCCGTTTATCAATATGCCCTTCGGCGGATCTTAGCTAACGGCATACGAAAACATACGAGAAATTACAATGTATGTGGAAACAAAATAAAGTCGGTACGTGTTGGTGAAGGCGTCAAATGACGTTATTGGAAGAAGTTATATGAGTAGTAACTAGATTTGCTGATGTTTACATATCAGCCTAAAATAATAATAATAATAACGCCGTGAGAATGCTGCCAGTCTTCTAGGCACGTTTCCCGGATGACAGTGATGCGGACGAGTACTTCGACGACTAAGAGCGAATTTCACCAATGAAACTGAGCGCGATCAACTCATCTAAACCGCGTTCAAGAGCTGTCAGTGTCATCAATGCTATGGAAATATTGACACTGACAGCTCTTAAATGCGGCCCTGACGTACTGTTCGCGTTCAGTTTTATTAGTGAAATTCGCCCTAAGTGTCCTTTTGTGTTGTATTTATTTGTATAGTTAGGTTAGTTATTCATGTGTACGAGATTTATCATCTATGGTTATGATTACAAAATAAACAACGTTTAGCATAGATAATAATAATAATATGTACGAGGTTATAAAAAGGGAGGGGAAAGAATTTATAATGCATCAAATAATTCGTCCGCATAGCTGTCAACAGGCTGGCAGTATTGCCACGTTGTATGTCAACACTGATTTATTATTTTGTACTTTTTAGTTCAATAAAAGCTTGTTTTAAAAAGATTTTTACTAATATTTTATTTTGTGTTTTTTAGCATTAGTATTTTGATAAAATATCTGTTCTATCACTTTCACTTGTCTAAACAAATCCAACGAGTTCAACACAACAGGGCTACTTTGTAAAGTTGAGGTTTTCCTGTTACTACCTTCCGGCACTATCATCAGACCCTAGACTACACCTCGGGAAATAGTTTTTGTCAAAAGATCTTATTTAGTTCAGGATTTTCTATGACCACTTTCTATGTGTCATCTCTTTTCAGCTCTATTATCAGACCCTGGATACTACTTTGGGCTATA
Organism: Conistra vaccinii; assembly: GCA_948150665.1. Classification (NCBI taxonomy): domain Eukaryota; kingdom Metazoa; phylum Arthropoda; class Insecta; order Lepidoptera; family Noctuidae; genus Conistra; species Conistra vaccinii. Next base: position 7,296,594 of record OX411324.1, read on the forward strand.
GTTCTAGTCAAGACAAAACCAACTAGTTCAAACTCGATGGTAGTCTAGTTTTTATTAGAAGTTCCTGTGTTAATCTTTCGGCTCCATCACCAGACCCTGAATTCCATTGAAGTATAATAGCACAATACATATCCATGTATAAAATGTCGTGTTTATCCTGTTGATTATTGAGGAATCTCGTCGTCTGGAGCCAATCCCGGGTGCAGCAGCCAGGTCATGTTGGAATTTAGAACGGAATATCATAATTAAATGCGTATATAAAATTTCCTGGTTGTACTGTTGACCGTTGAGGAGTTACCTCGTCTGGAGCCAATCCTGGGTGCAGCAGTCAGATCATGGTGGACTTTAGAATGGTCTATCATAATTATAGCGTATATAATGTTACGTGTCTATACTGTTGGCCGTTGAGAAGTTCCCTCATCTGGAGCCAATCCTGGGTGCAGCAGTCAGGTCATAATGGACTCTAGAACGGACCATCATAATTCAATCGTAAATTAAATTTCGTGTCTGTACTGTTGATCGTTCAGGACTTCCCTCGTCAGGAGCCAATCCTGGGTGCAGCAGTAAGATCATGGTGGACTTTAGAACAGTCTATCATAATTAAAGCGTATATAATATTTCGTGTCTGTACTATTGGCCGTTGAGGAGTTCCCTCGTCTGAAGCCAGTCCTGGGTGCAGCAGCCAGATCATGGTGTAATTTAGAACGGACTATCATAATTGAAGGATATATAAAATTTTGTGTCTGCGCTGTTGATCGTTGAGGAGTTCCCTCACCTGAAGCCAATCCTGGGTACAACAGCCAAATCATGGTAGAATTCAGATCGGACCGTGATAATTAAATCGTATATAAAATTTCCTGTTTGTACTGTTAACCGTTGAGGACTTCCCTCGTCAGGAGCCAATCCTGGGTGCAGCAGTCAGATCATGGTAGACTTTAGAACAGTTTATCATAATTAAAGCGTATATAATATTTCGTGTCTGTACTATTGGCCGTTGAGGACTTCCCTCGTCTGAAGCCAGTCCTGGGTGCAGCAGCCAGATCATGGTGTAATTTAGAACGGACTATCATAATTGAAGAATATATAAAATTTTGTGTCTGCGCTGTTGATCGTTGAGGAGTTCCCTCACCTGAAGCCAATCCTGGGTACAACAGCCAGATCGTGGTGGAATTTAAAACAGACCATTATAATGAAAGCGTATATAAAATTTCGTGTCTGTACTATTGGCCGTTGAGGAGTTCCCTCGTCTGGAGCCAATCCTGGGTAGCCAATCAGGTCATGTTTGTCATAAAAATGTATTGTCATCGGAATCGAACCAACATGTAAAATATCAATTCCGCGGAGTTAGAGGAAGTGGTCTTAATTCAGCTTGCAAGAATCCACCTAAACAAACATACTAACTTACAAACAAACAAACAAACATTGCAAGTTGAATAAAAGCTTTTAAAAAATAGGCAAACTCGGTCACATGAAGAGCCTCTCCCTTTTTTACGTACTTGTATATATGATTATTTTAAAACTGTTAGTTTTTAAATTATGTTATTTATTTTTTTCATTTAAATTTTTATAATTTATATTTTAAATATTTCTTTAAAAAAAAGATATGTAATTACAATATTACAATATTATCCCTATATAATAAAAGAGATGTACTTTAGAAACCGAAAGTCGCATAACAAAACATTATCGAAGTAAAAACAAAAGTTGCATTGCGATCACACCTTCGTTCAAAAATACTTGTCACACACCATAATTTGAACAACGCTACGTGCAAAAACAAAAGCTTTTCTCCAAAAATTCAGTGCAATAAGAAGTTCTCTTGTAAAATAAATATCTAACATTAACCATGAATGAAAATTGTATATACAGCATAATTAACGTTGTAATTAGTTCCATGATTATCATCATTACGTTAGATTACAGTTATGTTCGTCTAAGAACATTTACAAATGATGCGGGAAAAGTATCGACATTAGCAGCCTACGCGAGGTTGCAGCTTGGCAGTAAAACATACAGGATGTGAGAAATGAGGGTGATCTATTTGTAGAGCACATTATTCAGGTTAGGCGAAAACAAAATAGGATCGCTGCGTCTTTTCTTCTGACGTCATTCGCTGCGGAAAATAATGTGGAATTTAAAGCAAAGTATTTATAGTCAACTTCGTAATTGCTGTACCAGTTTTGTCGACAGTTCCCATGCAGTTGAAACTATGACGGCATTTTTTTGTAAATTCGTCACCGCATTAACAGTTCCAAAGAGTTATTGGTGAAGGAATGAATGATTGGCATGCCAGCTTCCCTTCAAGGTTGTGTCCTTATGGATTGAGGAGCCATGTCTCTTAATTAAACGCGGATACTACCAATATTTAGTCGTTTTATGGCGTCATCTAAATCACCACATGCGAACCACGCATCAAAGACCTGACGTCACACAAAAAATCCTGCATCGCGCAATTAGAGTTTACCGCGCGAACAATATCCCGACATCAATCGTTGGGTAGTTGCCCACCAGACACGAGGAGGATCCTCCCTTTTCTTTATAGGATGAGTGAACTTTAAACCCTGTTCTTCATGCCTCAAAACAACTACACTATGGTTAAAACTATCTGACTGTCACATAGACAAATAGTTGTTATATGAAGTGCAACTGACATACCTACTAGGTACCTGAGTGTGATGATAAAGCAAATACGAGGCTGACAATATCAATATAAACTTGAGTTTTATTACATTGCAGTTGTTCTACAGTATACAATTTTTTGATATTTGGCCAGCATGAGCAGAATGGCTTATCTCAAAAATTCAGCACGGGCAGTAATAATAAAATTTTAATGTGTGCTTGAGATTATTTTTCCGAAATGTCTGCGAATGAAACCGCAAAGTTTGCACAAATAAAATTGACAGTCTTAAAACTTGGATCAGTTTTATAGTCTTGCAAGGTGCAGGCGACAGCTTATTTGGTGATAGTGAGTTTCGGCAGTGACTGTGTCAGCAGTTCAGGGCTTAACTTATAAGTATGTTGCTGAAGTCAGACTACCTGTTTTGCTATCCGTTTTTGATGAAGTCAAATGTATCAAAAACGTTTTCGTGAGTCGCTGTTGTGCCATCTCACATGGGTTGCCACAACGGTGCCAGTTCAGATTACTATACTACATTACTGTCGAGGCCAGCAATTAGGGCATTGATGGACGATCGTGGGCACACATACGTGAGTCCATCAATGCTTGGTTGCGGCCAAGACTTGTATAGTACTTTTCTCAAACAATGCGCGGAAATTAAAACTAAGTAAATTAATTATAAATTCGAAGAAAGTAAATTTTTCAAGCGCTCGTATGTCATTTGTTTCTTCTTTATACAGCTCCATTTGCTAAGCCAGTTCAAAATTTAAATAAAATCTTTGATAACGTCGTTACCTCCTTGGTTGCCATTGTTAAAGTAAAACATTCGTTCAGTTTTTAAATAACACGACAGTTATGTGTTTTCATAATTTATTTGGCCGCTAAACACGACAGATATGGATTTTCATACTAAGATTGCCGGCCACGCGCTCGCTTGTTTTTGACAGCAATTTCGATTTATTCCGAAGAAGGTTGTCAAAATTATGTCCGAATTTCCAAGTATGTTTGAGAAAAATAGTTGTAAGTCTTACTTTAAGTTTTTGAGTCATTATTTATTTATTTATTTAGCAACAACGGCTGTGTTACAGCCAATTACAGTAGCTAAAATTATTTAAAAAACAGAGACAATTAAAAAACACATTAAAATATACAAAATAACAACATGAAAACATAAATAAAAGAAGGTTACAACACTTTCACAAATTCCTCTCACAGTACTTCTGACATACCAATAAAATCTTCGTCCATCCATCCGCAAACAGGTCGTCTGTTGGGTTAGAATCCAAGAGATCATTAAGCGCGGCCAGAGTGCGAGGAATTGGCGACTTAGCACGTGCAACAGTACGACATGGAGGCACGGCAAACAGCCTGTGCCTTCTGCCCCGGCAGTAATTGTCTGGGACAAAGAAGCGCGCCAGTACATGAAGCAGATCAGGAGCGTCAATAGCACCGCGGAGCGTCTTACAGGCTATTGTGAGCTGATCTCGAGCTCGCCTTACCTCTAGCGAGTTGTATCCGAGGCAACCCAGTAAAAATTTTGTCGGATAGAGGTAAGGATAGTAGCCGTGTTTCTGCTTATATAGGTACCTAAGGAACGCTTTTTGCACTTTTTCCAATAAAAGTGTGTAGGTACTTTCATGTGGATTCCACACGCAAGAGCTGGTTTCCAGTTTGCTACGTACAAACGCATTAAAAATTTTTTTGATGGCATGAGTGGTGCGAAAATTGCATTATGATACTTAAATAAAGATAATTCTATTCTATTGTATTATACTTCGCTATTGTGCATAAAATTAGTTCTTTACACAAGTAATAAAACACTTATTGTTCCTAAGTACAACAAATACATTATTTTCCGGTTCAAGTCTAAACAAAACGTAGAAAACTTTTCCTTATAACGCTTTTATTGTTGTTGTAAAACAACATTTTGCTCCGTCGTACAAAATCAGTCAACAACAAACTCTGAATTGTTGAGATGTGTGAATCTTAGACCCTCGTCGCTCACCTGATTGCGGAATGCAAATCGGTCCCAAGGGATCTTAGCCCTAATATGTAAGAGGGATAGAGCTTTTTATCCCACAGAACAGGCACAGGAAAGGCCGACAAACTGTAACAGACACGTGAGTAGCTGAAATGGTTTTGAATAGTTTATAGTGCTTTATTTCGCTGGTGTTTTATTATTTAAGGCCACTCCGTCCCGTGGCATTGTCCGCATTTTTCTTAATTTCCCCCCAAAAAATTCTCTTTCAGGTGGAATTTGAAAAACGTGTTTTTGGGCGCGTGTTGTTTGTGAGTTTTCACACTTTGCACTAAGTATTTACTTGTTGCCTTTTTTATTGTGTTACATTCTGTGATGGAATGCAGGTATGCTGGATACTTTTTGTATGTGTTTAACCAAGTTTCTGTGTTGTTGCACTGGCAGGGAAATTAGATGTTTATTAAATTGAAAAACTACGTCAATTTGCCGTGTGATAGCTATTTCATACAATGGTCAAAGAATAACAGTTATGATTTGAATATATGGATAATTTAAGTTGGTAGTAAAATTTATAAACAATTAATTTCCCTTAATTTACAAAGGGTACTTAAGTAAACTTCAACAAATAAATAGACTTTGACAATTCAAAAGTGCCCGTATATCGTTTAATTGAAATAAATGTTTTATCACAAAAAAAAATACCTTATAACACGAACTGAATCTAAAAACAATACTTTCAGTAACTCATAGCACATAAAACTAAACGTAAACAGTTTTCTTATCGGCTCACTTCATCGATTTTAATTTCTACGAACCGTTTACCGAGTGCTCACTGCAATTTCCTTACTATTCGCTCATACTTTAATAATGTACTGCGTTCTACATAACACGTTTGCACGCATACCATTTTAATAAACGGGGCGTGCGCCCCTAATCATTGAGTGAACGTATAAAAAAGAATTTCCTTCATATTTCTTACTTCTTCCTTTACTGCGAATCGAGGTAGCCGATGTCAATTTTCCCTTGAGATCCTCTTCACATGGACGGTTGTGTATACCCATTTAAGTACCGGGCACCATTCTAGCCTTTGGCTGTAACAATAATCATTTCTAGGTAAAAATGTTCCTGCATTGTCATTGCGTATTATTCTCTGAAAAGGCAGACTTCAGGCAGGGCTTTCTAATATTTGGATACCTACTTCACAATCATTTAGGTAATTCGTTTTACTTAATTTCGAAGTAAAGTAAAATAAAATACCGCGAAGAACTGTACACCTTCCTTTTAGCAACTGCATAATAAATGATATAAAGAAGTGACAGCAGATTGGTTTTAAAATACCAGAATAATGAAAGTACGTGTTTCATCATAGTAGCACTATGAACATACAAATGAAAAATGAGTTAGGTACAAATAGGGAAAACGTGAAATGTATTGGATACTGATAAAATGCTACATTTCTGTCACTGCTTGTTCCAGTTTCGAAGAGTGCTTGAGGTAACAAGCAATGTACTTCAAATCCACAATTCTTTATTCGTTTGTTTCTTGTGAAGTTATTTTTAGAAACACGTCCCTCCTCTTTTCTGTAGATCAGCATTTAGCTGATTGCAAAAAGAGGTTTTTAGACTGACAGAAAAGTTGAAAGGAAATCTTTTGACAAGGTCTTATTCTTTTCGTGTGGTTAATGACTAACCTGGTGTCAGAGTTTTAAAGCCGGGCATGGGCCTCTGACTTGGCTTCACATACCGTCGAAAAATATCTCACCGGCATGCCGGTTTCCTCACGATATTTAAATAAATAAATAAATAAAAATCTTTATTGCAGACCACATGATTCATAAAAAAAAAAATATTAACACATAAATAAAAAAATATAAAAACTAGAGATAAAATCACAGTAAAAAAATTTGAAATCCAAATTCCAAATTAAAATCAAAAATAACAAATCTTAATAAAAATCAAAATTAATTCCCTTAAATTTTTTCCTTCACAGTTTTTGAAGCAAGTTATAATTATACAATACGCACATGAATCCGATAACTCAGAGGTGCCTTGGGTTCGAACTCGAGACCTATAACTTGGCAGTTCGACGGTGACACCACTAGGCTATCCCTGCTAATACTGTTTGGCTTGGTATGGGCATGTGATGGTGATGAGGAGTAAAGAAACTCATGTGACTAAAAGAGTGATGAATATAAATGTTGATGGATGGCAAAGGAGAGGAAGGCCAAAGAAAATATGGATGGATTGTGTGAGGAAATGAAAGAGAAGGCAGTGAATGATAGCGTGACGATTTTCAGGGGAGAATGGAAGAAGGAAACGTGTTGCTGCGAGTCCAAGTAACATGGGATAAGGACAGGAAGATGAAGATCTTCGTCATAGTTTTATGATAAGACTTCATCACGCTTTGGGTCGGGTTACTGTTTTGGATCGTGTACGGTTGATTGAAGACGATCAAGCCAAAATATACAGGGTGGACCAAAAATACACGTCATAAAAAAAAAAATTGATTCCTCAATGTCTAGGAGGGGTATTTGAAAATACCCCATGTACGTTCCGCGATGTTTTGTAGTTTTCGAGTTATTATTTTTTTTGTAATTTTTTTTTAGTTTTCTTGCCGGTGGAGCTTCAAAAATTCTTGTCTTTTTTGTAGTAGTTTGTAGTTCAATCAATCAGTCAATTTTGGTTTTTGTATATAGCTTGTCTACTCTGAAATGACGCGGTCCACTACCGCATTACCGCATTACTGTGTACGTAAAATGCGTTAAGTAAGGCGCGTTATTTCAGAGTGGACAAGGGTTACAGCAGTATTTTCTAGCAATGATAGTTCCGTTCCAAACTTGATAGTCATTTGCACACACTTTCGCTTTCGTGCCACCCAGGCTTTTAGGTAAATCGAATAGGGACAGTTTCCAGCAATAAGTAGATGCAGCTAAATTATTATTACTCATGCAGCAACTCTCATATGCATTTTTGATATTCCAAGCTTAACCAAATAGTCATATCATTTCGTGGAAAAACTGTTAAACTCTTGGAAGATTATTGTAACCATTTTAATATTCACGGATTTAAATCCCGTCTCTGACACGGTGACCTATTTATGCAGACATTACTATTTATAGCCACTGTCGTAGAATTGTACAAACAAATCACGAAGAGGCCGTTAACACAGCACCTTCCTCGCCTAAGTCGGGTAATAAGCTTCCCAGTTAAGAGCCCCCGTAATTTTAGCGTGGGGCATAACAGCTGTGGCCTAAAAGGTACCTAGATAATCCGATAATGTAGGGGAGGTGCTACGAAATAACAATTTTAATTCGTGTTTTAAGAGGTCGAAAGTCTGATGCGACATTTTGTTTTTTTTAATGTTTATTTGGGAAAAGAGTAGCTATGACAATCTCTTTCACTGGGTAATAAATTGTAATTTTTTAAATAATTTTATTTAAGTATTAGCGATTTATGCCTGTACAGGGCTGTCGTGAAATTAAACAGCTACACAGATTGCTGAACTGGACTCGGCCAATGGTTTTTTTTATCCTTAAAATAATACGGCAAATTCACCTACCAACAAAAACTAGTGTTGTGTAGTAACGATTTTAGTATATTATATTTATCATCATGTTTTTCTTCTAATCTCCCTTCAAGCCAAAATTAATTAAAATAAAGAAACCAGAACGGAAGAGAAAAATAATTAATTCCCTGGAAAAAACCGAGCCAGTCTTTTACATTGACGTCTTTATTTACACAATTTTTGAGACGAAAACGATTACCAAATAAGTCTGATCCGTTAAATATTTATTTTTGCGACATCAAAGATGGAGGTTCAAAGTGACTTCATATAGTAAACACACATCATCATTCGGTAATTACTTGGGCTTGATAGAACGGAATGGGAATCTATATGTATTTTAAATGAAAATCCCCTATAAAGAGTCTTCAAAGTCACCTATTGGGTAAACATGAATTATTTATGATGTGGAGATGTAGACTATTTATCAGAGCCAACTTAATGTCTATTTATGTAACCAGCTGAAAATTCTTGGCTAGATTTGAGTGAGTGTAACTACGACCAAATACATTTTATAGTACATAACTGTCGCGGCCTGCAACATTGGCATTGATGGACAATCGTGAAAACGTGGGCCAAGCGAGGCGAAGCTGAGCCACATAGTCCATCAATACCTGTTTGCGGCCAAAGTTTGTATAGTATTTTTCTCAAATAATGCACCAAAATTCAAACTAAGTAAATTGATTGTAAATTCCAGAATCAATGGCAAACAACTATAATTTTTCAAACGCCTAATGTTCATTTGTTTCTTCTTTACTTTAAACAGCTTGTATTTGCAAGACAAATCGAAATAAAATATTTGACAGGTTATCTCTTTAGTTGCCATTTGTGTTGAAGTAAAAAGTTGGTTTTATTTTATAGAACACGACTGTTAGGGACCTAATTAAGGACTTTAAGTTAAAACAGTGGACTGTATATAAATTGAATTCCTTAATTAGGTCCCTAACACGACAGATATGGATTTTCGTAGAAACATTGCCTGCCGGGCGCTTCCATGTATTCGACCAGTACAGCATTTTCGATTTATCTCGAAGAAGGATGTCAAAATAATATTCGAATTTCCAAGCCTGTTTGAGAAAAATAAATTATACTTACGATAGACGGGACGAAGGGGAGAGCAGTGGTGGCCCAGTGGTAAACGGCCCCGACTTACGAGTTTTTGGTCGTGGACCCAAGCTGGCGCTTTACTTTGTGTAAATAATTTTATCACCACTGCAATCAAAACGGTGAAGGAAAACATCATCATGTCAAAAATCCGATGACATGTGACATCAACCAACCCGCACTGGGCCCGCGTGGTAGATTACGGCCCACTCCCTCTCACAGAGAGGAGGCCGGTGTCCCAGCAGTGGGAACATTAATAGGCTGATTATACGGGATAAAGCGAACAACGTCCAAATCTTCCAGGTATCACCTACAGGGTGCTTACAGGTCCCACCTCACTTAGTTTAGTTCTACACCTATTATAGTGTCATACGCCCCATATGACAGGTCGCATTGTGTGCAAAAGAAAATTATTTTCGAAGAAAATATGCCAAATGTAAATTGTTGTATTACAAACCTCGTAGTGATAAAATGACTGGACTGGACCGAGTATTTAGATACATTAAATAATTTTGTTAGATACGGCAACCTATCTATTCTGAGGGTTGGCAATCAAAGGTTGGTGTCGGTAAAAGTGTTTTGTGTCGAACTTGGCTATTACTTATGTTATTTTGATTTGATTATATACATGTTACGCTGGAGTGCGTGACAGCTACGTCTTACACTCGTGTTACGTCATTTTGCTTTTCTAGTGTGCGTGCATTTAGCGGCTATCAGTTGGACGTTATTTTTTTGATGAGTTCACAACTTTGTTGCCTATCTAAATATATCTTTGTTATTTTGCTATTTTATGCTAGATGGCGTCACTGAGACATGGGATCACCGTTTTTCTATGACATAACTTTTGATAACTTTATTATTTTTTAATCATTTAAACACTTACAACATACCACGCCAGTGGAGCCATGCGCAATGCTAGTTTATCCTATCCTTTGCCAAACTGAGTTAGATTAACTACCAAACCGTTTAATCTATTGTTTTGAAGAGTCACCTTGTGAATAACCTTTATGTAACATAAAGACAGATATCCAACCATGCCCTGGCACCCTTACATAACACAAGCCTACACAGATAAAATCACAATCAACCGAAATAGAATCACGTTTGTTTTTCAACGGTATCTGACGATAAATCCCGAGTAAAAGAAACATTCTCCTTTTATTCGGAATACGGGGCGTTCATTAAACTAATTATCCTCGTCTAAGTCTCCGAACTTACTCGAGATGTTATCTATTTAGGACCGTTCGTCCCGTGTCCAGACCAATTTCATTAGACAGACAGTTTTTCGTAAGGACAATGGCGGATGTTTTGTTCTCACTGTCCTGTATCGTTTTAGTGTTGTGCTCTAATTATGTTTAATTATGTAATTGTTTTGTGATTAGGTTAAATGGTTGGTGATTAGGTTTAGCGAGCATGTGGTTGTCACGGAGACATGTCACTTTGGATAGGAAGTGAAGGAATTGGGGTGTAATGGATTGAAAAACAGAAGGATGAAGATATTATGGACAAAGCTAAATAAATAGATCACAAGACGTCGATATTGCTATGTCTTTTTGTTTTATTGTTTCTGACATTTGAAAGACGTCCACTGCTGGACATATGCCTCCCCTAAGCGCCGCCATATTTCTTATTGGTGCTTGTCATTTTTGGAGTGGGGTATGCCATAATCGCCACGCTTGCCAGGCGGGTTGGCGATCGCAGTATGGTGTTAATAAAAATGCATAGAGAACGCTGCTGCCCATTCTCTAGTAAGTCCCGTAATCGCCTTTTAAGACACCCATGGGAAGAAATAGGATAGTGCTGTTCTTTAAGTCCACACGGAACATATCTGACATATCCCGTAGTAAATAGGCTACTAACAACCAAGAGTATGAAAACCACTCTCAAAAAGCAAGCATTAAAACCAGAACCAAGTAACAGTTCCAATCATAGCAGATACTGTCCAGAAATAATACCATGAACACGATTCGTAGATCCAGTTCGATATTCGAGTAAAGTCAACGTCAACGGTGCGAGATTTGTGTCCGGAAATGGATTGAAGTCGGCCATTGTTGTCGAAGCCGTTGACTAGAAACTAAAACCCAATACTGGTGTCTACGGATCCGGCGGTGTTTGCAGCGAATGCCTTTCGCTAAGCCGAGAGTGATAAACAACCAATCAAACGGTCTCGCCTTGCTGTGGTTTTTTTGAGTGAGGGTTTGTTTATTTTAGTAATTCGGTGAATTATTTGAAACTATTCATGCATAATTATGACGGTTTAATTAAGGAAAATTGTTGGTTTAGCAATATAGAGTCCGAGCCATCATTGAAGTCATTTTGACGTGGCGCTAGTGTCTACGTCATTGCATCAAAAATAGTTCCATAATTTTCCGGCCTTCTTGCGTGGCGCGCGCGACGTAAGAAGGCCGGAACACTAGATGACGAAGAAATTATTTATGAGATACTAGACTCACATAGATCTGATGGCGATTTCCCGTAAGGGACTAGTCCCTAACTAAAAACGTTCAAAATCTAGTTGCAACTTCATCTCATCGACAATCAATGTCAAAAACTTGTCAAAAATGAATGGAAATTAGAGGTATTTTTGACAGATTGAGACTGTAAGATTGGAATATGAACGTTCGAATTACAAACCCATTTATTTTTTTGTACAGGAATTGCCTCGCTGATATTATTTTCACTGTCAAATGAAAACAACACCGTCATGTTACGATTAAATGGTTTTTTTAAAGCAAACCAATGTAAGCATGACTTCCGCTGAATTCAATATATTGTGAAAATAAATACTGAGATTTCCTTGTATTTACAAAGGTTTCAACTATAAGTGAATATCAAATTCATAAATCATGAAATTTCTACAAAATGCTGAAAGTGCTTCTTTGACGTAAAGTTCATACTTTAGCAAAATCGACTTCAAAAAACGACGAAAAAGATTCTCGCAAATTAAAAGCGAACCGGTGCTGCGATAAGAATTGCAACGTCAAAGAATTTTCGATGCATTTCAGTACAATATGCTTTAGCGGGATCAAAATACCTTTGGATCGAGCTAGCAGAAAAGGGATCATTCTCTAATGGAATTGGTTCTTTCCAGCTCTGCGCATATTAGACAAGATACGGTTTTCCGTGACTCTACATAAGTAAGGAAGCATTTTTAGTATGGTCAGCAATGAAAGTCGATTAAAATTGCTAGGTACTTAATATTATTAACATCTAAATACATACATTTATAATTCTATAGGTACACTACTTTTCAGCATTAAATTTTATGTTCCCAGGAGTTCGAATTGACTTAAAAATTAATAATTTTAAAATAATATATTTATTTCGATGTAAAGTTTTTTTTTTTTTATAATAAATCTAAATATATATATTTTTTTTAATATTTAGTTGATAAATATTATATTTTACTGTTCCGACATAATTTGAGTAGGTCATTAACACGAAAAGAAGAACTTAATTTTATATTTGTTTTTTTTTTATATTTTACTCAATAAGTATGATTAAAAAAATCTGAACTGATAATCTACTTTCATTGATGACCGTAGTAGCGGACAATTTTCATGAAGATGTTCCTGCAGACATTACGCAGAGCGTGTTCGGAAGCTCTTTGTTTTTGTTTCGCGTCGCGACATTTATATCGGGAATAAATTCGATGCTTTATAGGTTGGGATGTGTTGTCACCTATACGTTTTTACGAGCTACCCCGTAGTATTGCGGTTCGAACCCTTCATGTTTATTGAGATATGTTTTGAAGGCGCCACATTAAATTAGGGAGTATATTTTGGTATGTTTACGGCTTCATGTTTTACCATATTTTGTGACCTAACAAATACTATCAATGTTTAAGGGGTGTATTATTTTACAAATGGTTTTATATGAGTTTGCTTTTTGGTTCTTTATTGAGACATTATGATGGTAATAAGCTCGCCCCCTATAGCGAAATGTGGGTGTTGTATAAGTAGGTACATCTTTGCCTATCCCTTCGAGGATTGCAGGTGTTATGTTATGTTATATTTTGTTACACGTTTATATGCTCCTTGTATATTACAAACTTTAAGCCATTGTTTACTGTATATTGTCAAAATTTATTTTTGTAATACGTGTTCTAATTTTAGTGTTTTTTTTTTATTCTTGTCATAATTGTCACATTCCTACTAGAGAAAGCAATCAGTAAAGGTGGAAACAAATTATGTGCAAACTATCGGTTGTAACTGTTGTAAGTCACGACTTACTACCGATAGTTTGCACAGTGTAGTGCTAAATGTACTATCCAGATACAAATATGCCGCGACTGTCAGTCGTGGCTTACGGAAACGTCCGCGGTCGCGTCCGATAATTTGTTCCCAGCTTAACACTCAAAAACTTCATTTGTAAGCAAAGCAATCTTATTTAACATTATTTACAAAGTAAAGTGAAGTGTGGGCGGAACTTAGGAACCCAGGACGGCTTCATCAATTCCAATTTGATTTCAATGAAGCAGTTTCTTATTCAGCGGGTTTCGTTAAATAACGGGGTCTATTAATTATCAAAAGCAGTTGTATTGAGGTTGAAAGCTTTGCTGGATTGATTTATAGCGTGGAGCACAGGATGGTGTGCGTACACTGGCGGTGTTTGAGAGTTAATCATGGCCGCCTCTGAGCGGGCTTTATTCAGTGTGTATCGGGACTTATTGTCGGATTATCTGTGTTTGGTTCTGAAGCTATTTGTTGCTGTAGCTTTGTCTTATTTAAGTTTATATTGAGACTATTGTTTACATTAACAGTCCGTACAAGATTTTACTTACTAGATTCATTTAAACAAATGAATCTAGTAAGTAAACTCTTCTACAGAACCCTGAATTCGTTTTATTGTCTGAATACAAGGAAACCCTCGTAGAACAAGACATAACCTATAAAACCAGTGTCACACCTGCCACTAATAAATCGATGAACAGCAGAAATGCCACAGAATTTGTTCAATAGTGAGAATGCACTTTAAGTTGTAGAAAGTAGAAAAAGGATTTTCTTCTCCACGTCCGGGCGACGGCAGTAAATGTCGGAGATTTGTACCGTGTGCGGTAACACGAGACCGGACAGGCCGGTATCGGCACGTGACGCGGTTGAGAAATCGGTTAGCGTATTATGCGATGTCAAGCGGCGATGTATTATTTTGTTACAGTCGAATTCGAAGGTTGAAACCGATGGAAATATATTCTCAGATTTCTATCTTTTGTGCCTTTTTTGCAACATCTAGAAAGGCACTATTCTGTCAGATACATATTTTTTTTAAATGATTTTGACCAAAAATTTATTTGAAAATGGATTTGAACTTGAATTGGATGAAAATAAAATTTGGTTAATTTGTCACATAAACACGTCGTGTATACGAAAAATAATTAACTCAAGTAATAAGATCTATTTTGTTTCATTTTGAAACAAAATAGATATACATAAATACCTAAATTGTCGATAGCTGCACGAAAAACGCTGCTACAGACCTACTTATTTTACTGTATTGAGCTGTTTTACATACATTTTACGATCGCAGCAGTGTACACCGACTCTTTGGTATAAATCGAATGGAATTTTGTTCGATGTTTCCTATGAATTAATGAACCTCGTGGCGACAGTAAACCAATCAATATTATTTGTTTAAAACATTACAATATCATATAATTAAAAAATTAAAAATATAAAAATCTTTATTGATTAAAAATAGATATACTTGTAAAGTCAGGAGAATTATTTGTTTGTCAAATCAACTAGCAACTTAAATTGTCTGAATATTCCACAGACGTATTATTAAAACTAACGTATCCTATGGTATATTGAAATCACAACTGTCATTCTTTGACAGTTGTGATTTGAAATAGCTGTAATACGGCCAATGGACGTAGGATGTCCATTTACTTGACAATTAATTTCCCTGTTTTAACATAACTGAAATATTGGTTTTACATTATTATCGAATACTTGCGGTCTGTCTTGTGTATTGTACATACCTTGTACAATATATAGTTATTAGGTACCAGCCTTTTTACATAATATCTACATGTACACTATAATAATATATAAAGAGAAAAGATTTGAATTTTTGTATGTTTGTATTTTTGTTTGTAATGAATGAACTCAAAAAATACAGGACCGATTTAAAAAATTCTTTCACCTTTAAAATGCTATATTATCACTTAGTATCACAACCTATAATTTATAACGAAATTTCGCGGGCGATGCCGCTGGCAGAAGCTAGTTGTACATAAGTAGGTTTTGCTTTTGTGCACATTGACATTCTACCATTCATGTGTGTTCTCTTGAGCTAGAACCTATTAACACTGGTATTTGAAAACATTGTAAAAGCCAATTATTTTTAAAACAGTAACAGTGTAGTTTCTTGCCAACTCTTCTCCATAGAAAACGACTAATAATTGGAACCGTGCATGTAGCTTCTGACGTTTCATAAGTATCCATGTAGGTTTCTAAGAAATAGAATATTTTGATTTTGAGAACCTATAAGTGTACGAGTACTCAGCATTTAGGGTTCTGCGAATTCTAAGTTGGATGCAATCATATTTCTGCTTATACTAAGAAGATAAGGTTTTACCATATGAGGTGGGTTTATAGGCTAAATAACAATAATTTTCAGGTTCTGTTGTACCTAAACCTGTTTGAATGTGCAATTTACATCGGTATGTAGCAAGTACTTGGTAACAATATTTTTGCAAAGTACCTACTACTTAATCTAATCACACACATGAGTTATCCAATAAGGGTTCGTTTATATGTCGCAGTAAGATGGATATAGCCGTGATAATTATGTTCCTAGGGATATAGCTGGTGTTCCCTTGTTTCGCAGACATAGAATTTCGATTCGCAGCAAATATTTCAAATAATATTTGGTCCTTGTATTTTTATTTCGAATATTATTGTTTTACCGCCTATTCACTTGAATGAAACATTTTTCACTGAAACACAATTCAATGAATTTTATAATAACATTTTTTTATGAACAAACTTATCCAACAGTAGAATAATTTTTTAAAGAATAATGTTTGTTCGGTGTATTTTTCCATGATATTCAATATTTAGAGAGTATATTCCGAAAGATTTAAGTGTGTTACAATAATATTAACGTAGGATATGATTAAGAAATCTAGATGTTGTGCCAAGGTGTAAAAACCGTGCAAATCAGGGGCACGTCGCTAGTAAACATCAAAACAAGTAACCATAAAAAGTAATTCTGCTTAAATCTATTGTTTTATTGCTTATCGTTATGACTGTGTTTACTAGCAAAGTTACAGACGCGGTGATACAATTGAAAACATACAAATAAATTATTATTAAAGAACGAGAAACAAAAAGAAACTGTTAGACATAAAGTTTATATGTAATAGAAACTTATCATCCAATAAACTTATTGCTAGTTTCGACTGCCAACAACAAATAAAACGTAAAAAAATAAATCTTTATCTATCAGTTGTTTATGTAGCTTTGTGTGTTGTGCTATTGTCGTTTTTCCAATAGATTTGCACTAACAAGACAAATAAATACGGTTGGCACGGTCCGGACGGCCTTCGGTTGATCATATTTCGTTTCAGTTCTCAGATAAACAGGAAATTGCAGGAGAAAACCATTGTACAGCTCTGTTATTTTCCATTTAGAGAAGAAAAAACGTGACGTGTTTATCTATAACCAATCAACTTTCATATTAATTTCTGAGTACCTACCTACGTCTAAAATGAATGTCGTTTCTGGTAGGTACTGGATCTCATGAATAATATTAGGTATTATTTCCTTTTTTTCAAAATGGATGTTATTTTTAAATATTAGAATATAATAACATTTAAAAATAAATAGTCATCGACGGTATTACTCAATAATGACCCCCGAAAATGGCCGCTAGCACATAGTATCGTAGCGACAAGGAATTAACATTATGTCCTGAGGTGCTTATGAGGTGCACGTTTGCTCTTGCAAATCTCCACTCAAGCCGGCCAATTAAGGCAAGAAAAAGGTGAGCCCTTTGTTCCTCGTCAGTGTTCACTCCAGCCGGCCAATAAAGGCAAGCCAGAGGTGAACAACAAGACTTCTCCCAGGAGATAGTGTCCGTGCAAAAATACCGCTTTCTGAATCAAGCCCTGAATCCAGCTGCCCAACGAGAGCCCCCTTAGGTGTTGGTCAAGGCTCTTGGCAGTTAAGCCATTGGTTGATTCGACTATAGGCACAATGATCGCAGAGTCCACATCCCACATGTCAACAACCTCTCGAACAAAATCAAGATAGTTGATTTGTTCATCTTTCTCGGCTTTCACGAGGTCCCCGTCATGCGGGACCGATGTCAATAATCATTCCACCGCTCTATTTGATCCACCACCTCTAAATCAGGCTTATTGGAAACAATACTAGGCTGTATTTCAGAGCAAGTTGCCGATGTATAATCTTGGCTACAAGGTTGTGTTTATGCAAGTAGTCTTCGTTAGCTAGAAGAGAACCAACTGAGTTATTGTGTCGGATTGATTTTCCCGGATGCATGGTGGCATGCCCGACAGATGTCAACCGTGCCGTCCTTCACAATAAATCTCCAGTATTTGTTCGTCATTATAACTTCGTCAATAATAATTGCACAGGCAAAACCTTCGTTTTCCCCAAAGAGGTCACTGAAACCCAGCCAGGCTACGGACGCTAGCGAAACTACATCGGGTCCATGTCACTCGGAAAAGCATCCATGAAGGTCCTTACTCTGCCATACCTCCCTGCGATCGTTAATGTCAAGCACTACAGGCTTGTGCGAATATATATTAGTTACGTATTATTATTATTCGTATAAAATACCGACAGTAACTAGTTAGGTGGGAAGGTACCTACTATATTTGGACTGTACAGAAATCGGTATAAGGAGAAAAACACTATAGATTAAAAATACACTACTGCCAGCCGTAGCTGTAGCCGTAACTGTCTTTACCATTCTTACATTATTATAAAACAAAGTCGCCCGTCGCGTCTGTCTGTCTGTCTGTCTGTCTGTCTGAACGCGATAAACTCAAAAACTACCGAACGGATTTTCAAACGGTTTTCACCATTGGACGGGGTGATTCATGCGAAAGGTTTTAGTGTATAATTCATTAAGGTTTTGTGTAAATTGGCTGAAATATGACGATTATTGTTGAAGATGTCGGAAAAAATCATGCCGACTGGGAGCTTTACTGGCGTGCGCTGCGTAAACCGTGAGAGATAAATCTAATTTATGTTCTAGAGTATTGTATATCTTATAAAGTTAAACAGAAAAGTCCGCAATGGCGTATGTCTATCTTCTAAGGGTGACCCACAGTAACCATTTTTATCTTTCAAAATTGTATAAAAATTTTATTGTTATTTCCGAAGCTATTTTGACCGGTATCATATTAATCCTTATCCAATAAAATATGTTATTTAAATTGGGCATTCAATTTCGATTAAAATATGCCTTTACATCACATCATTTAAATGAATAGTTTAAGAGATGTCACAGTTTCAAAATTACGCGTAACAAAATAATTATGGTTGACGGCAACGCGGGCGCTGTAGCCTACCACGGCGTCCGTTGAAAGTTAGTCAATGATCTTTTCCTCGGCTATTAGGTATGTATTCTCGGTAGAACGTTCCCGTGGGATATTTTGCGACATCCACGCGGGCGAAGCCGCGGGTAAAAGCTAGTTTCTATTATAAATATAAAATTGTGTTTATCTTATAACATGAAATTGACTAATAAAGTATTCGTGGAGGTTGCTTATAAAGCCATACAAACACAGTAACTGGAGTGCGTTTCATCAAATAGTTCGTATGCCGTAATGTGGGCTCCATTGTTGTAGGACCAATAAGAATATGCGACGCCGCTACGACACCGGCGCTACCTTATAGGATCGTTTTTAAATTTAACAGTAGAGCAAACATTGCGGCAAAATAACTATTTGATGAAACGTACTCTACATGACCTACCTACATCAATGACACGATCTATTCATCTAATAATAAAAGCCTCACAATTTATATTCCCACAGCAACCCTATATTTAAAAAGCGTAATTCGAGCTAACTTTTTATGAATTCTATCTCAATTTTTTATTCTTGTTATCGTAAAATAGACCGTATTGATTCTTTGAAAATGTTGTAACAAGAACCGAGGACGGTACAGTATCGTAACTTGGCAACTCCCAGTAATACTGAGCAGTTACAGAAAGAATGCTCTTGACATTTCAATTATGGTTTATCTTTAAACTTGCTTCTATCGCGGAGGGGACTCGAACGAAAGCCAAGACTAACCAGACGCGAGATAAAGACATCAAAAGCTTATTTTTGAGACAAAAGTTTTAAGCAATTTATAAGTGGACTGTTATACTGGCGCAGACAACAATTTTAATGGGCTCAATGCTCATTGTTGACAGGAAACTGTACTCAAGCAATCTTCGCTACATTTTGTAAATTGTTGTTTATTTAACAGAATAACTACTTCTCTCCATTATTAATTCAATTTATTTTATTCAAATCAAATCTTTTTATTATGGGCGTAGGATACAGATAGATGTTAGGTAAATTACAGTTCCATTATGTCCTGCCTAATAGGTATACAATAATTCTGTCAACATGCAGTATAACTCAGGTATCACTTATAAAGCAAATCGTACAAAATAACAATTAGGTGTATGGTGATAGATAATAGTAGGTACGATTTATGAAAATCTTGGATCGTGTAATAAGCTGTGTATTTCTATTAAAATAAGTTTATTATTATGTTAAAGTTGCATGCAATTATCTTTTGAAAGTGATTTCAAAAATTTAGACTTCTCTAAAGCCCTAATAATGAATAGGTAAAATATTCTACTTTAATACCTATAACTCATTAAAAGTTTGTATGGTATTGTAGCGGTAACACCGCCACATACGAACTACAAGCAGCAAAGACATGACGTCACACAATTCCTGCATCGCGCAGTTAGAGTTTACCGAGCGAAAAACATAGATATATAAGACTATCCGAAATCAACTTATGGGCAGTTGCCCGCCAGACATAATACCCGTCTCGTTGGAGGATCCTCCTTTTTCTATGGTGGATGAGTGAACTTTACACCCTGTTCCTCATACCCCTTTAGGGGCAAGAGGAACAGGGTGTAAAGTTCACTCATCCACCATAGAAAAGGGAGGATCCTCCAACCAGACGGGTTGTTATGTCTGGCGGGCAACTGCCCATATGTTGATTTCGGATAGTCTTATCTATGTTTTTCGCTTGGTAAACTCTAACTGCGAGATGTAGGAATTGTGTGACGTCATGTCTTTTTGCTTCGTACTTTCGTAGTTTGTATGTGGCGGTCTAACCGCTACATCACTCCCCTCCGGAGACCGAAGGTCGATAGTGGGCTGAGTCTTGGATCTTGCGATGCTTCACAGTGCCAGCTGTGGTTCCAGTGAGTCGGAACCGGGTGCCGCATAGTTCACGGTGAGTCGGAACTGTCTGCGGTGATTCCCGAGTGAGTCGGGGTGGCGCTGCGTCGTCATCCAGTGAGTCGGATGTGGTACAGCGCCGGGTGGTGGCTGAGGGTGATGACCAGGAATGCGCGTTCGCTGCATGCTGGTGGTCAGGATACCCGTTGAAGCCGTGGGTGCTGGCTGGCTGTGTGACTAGCCTCACGAAAGCTTGCGGGAGTGATGATGATGACGTCACGCTGAAGTAGTTGCACGAAGGCTGCGTTGACGATCACGTCGGGGTCACCAATTTAGGGGCAAGAGGAACAGGGTGTAAAGTTCACTCATCCACCATAGAAAAGGGAGGATCCTCCAACCAGACGGGTTGTTATGTCTGGCGGGCAACTGCCCATATGTTGATTTCGGATAGTCTTATCTATGTTTTTCGCTTGGTAAACTCTAACTGCGAGATGTAGGAATTGTGTGACGTCATGTCTTTTTGCTTCGTACTTTCGTAGTTTGTATGTGGCGGTCTAACCGCTACACCCCTAAATTGGTAACCCCGAGTATGAACGTCAACGCAGCCTTCGTGCAACTACTTCAGCGTGACTTCATCATCATCATCACTCCCGCAAGCTTTCGTGAGGCGAGTCACACAGCCAGTCAGCACACACGGCTTCAACGGGTATCCTGACCACCAGCATGCAGCGAACGCGCATTTCTAGTCATCACCCTCAGCCTCATCAGCAACCTAAGCACAGCACCTGAACTTCCGGCCGGTCTCACAAGCAGAGCCTATTCTACCATCTCCTGGTCGACGCAAGCAGTCAGCCACAACCCGGCGTTATACCACACCCGACTCACTGGTTGACGACGCAGCGCCACCCCGCTTCACTGAGGAATCAACGCAGACAGTTCCGACTAACCGTGAACTACGCGGCACCCAGTTCCGACTGGAACCACAGCTGACACTGTGAAGCATCGCAAGACCCAAGACTCAGCCCACTATCGACCTCCGGTCTCCGGAGGGGAGTGATGTAGCGGTTACACCGCCATATACGAACTACGCAGCAAAGACATGACGTCACACAATTCCAGCATTGCGCAGTTAGAGTTTACCGACCGAAAAACATAGATAAGACTATCTGAAATCAACTTGTGGGCAGTTGCCCGCCAGACATAACACCCGTCTGGTTGGAGGATCCTCCCTTTTCTCTTGATGGTGGATGAGTGAACTTTACACACTGTTCCTCATACCCCTAAAGTATTAATAAGCTCTTTAATATTAACTTTCTAAAGTAAATAGGTATTTGACTTGTGTTTAATTTAGTTTTACATAATTAAGACGTGGTCTTCAGTTTCTGTTAAAATTTCATGCAAAAGTGTGTTCATTAGCTACACATTACAAACTGAATTTTAAAGACCACGTATTTATTTAAGTGTTAATTAGAAAATAATTTATAATTGAGTTTCTGTAATAAGATGATTAGAGAAAGTTTTACGAGTTAATGGAAAAAAAAAAATACTTAAGGACTCGTATTTCAGCCTTAAAACCACGATTTAAAAGTGACAGATTTGAATTTATTTCAACTGCTTTGATTATGGGAGTGTTACTTACAAAAATGTTGGACCTAGCATTTTGCTATCAATCGGGCACAAATTCAGACTCAGGGGTGCTACCGAGAAATTAAAGATAGTAGACCCAATAACACTTTGCCTGACCTGAGAATCGACCCCAGGACCTCATGGTCAGCAGGAGCTCTTGCGACCCAACCAACGAGGCATTCACTCCACCATCCCATCTCAAAATCTCATCCCATGTACCTATTTATCGGAAACCTTGTAAGTAATGAAAGCAAACTCGACATCCTTGAAGACGTAAGCCGGTCCCCATCTACATAATATAAACATTTTACTCATGTCTTAAGTTCGCTAATTGAAGCCCTTCGTATTGTTTATGCATGAACTTTGAAATTCACGTGTCAATCCGTATTAGGGAAAGGGTTTTAGAACTAACAGGTGTTTGTGGCTTGAGTGTGTCTTGAAACTATTGAGTGAAATGAAAGACTGACTGTTCAGACGAGAGTTGGTTCGGTTTAAAAATAGTAAATATTTTAAGATAAGATAAGATATATTTATTTTCTCAAACGTGTAGACATACAGAACTAAAAACGTTCATGCAGGATAACATAAAAAAAACAGGTTGAGAAATGTTTGCAACAGTATGGCGTGCAAATATTAATCATTATGATTGTTATTAATTTAGGTAGTCAAAGCAATACCATTAATT
The DNA here is from genome assembly GCA_948150665.1 of Conistra vaccinii. Lineage (NCBI taxonomy): Eukaryota > Metazoa > Arthropoda > Insecta > Lepidoptera > Noctuidae > Conistra > Conistra vaccinii. The sequence goes on from OX411324.1 coordinate 7,319,554, forward strand.
TATATTGAATTTAGCAAACATTAATAAATTAACGACAGAATAATATTTGAGACTGGTAGAAAATGCCTATGGCATTAAGTTCGCCTCTGTACATTTGTGTTCTTGAAGTATTAAATAATGTACATCCCGATTGAGTTTGTTTCGGTGCTCCTTCTCAGAGTAGTCGAATAGGAAACACAGACCTAACCTATTTTCATCAACGTTTTCTTAAAATCGATTAATAAAATAAACATTATTTTTATCCAAATTTATCAGAAGTGTATTACCGTTTGTATAGTTATGTAATGAATGAGTGAGTCTGTTTAATGGTATATCTGTCGTGGCCAGATCTTAGAATTTATCATTTCATGAAGTGTTCGGCCATTTCATGAAATAGAACATCGACCGCTGATCATATCATGATGTGGTCCTTCCAGATCATTGAATACTCAACGTTTGACGATATGAAAAGTTAAACGTACGAATACTTCATGATGTGGCCAAAAAATATTGATCATATCGTAAAATAATTAGATTATCCACCGGTAGAGGCGTTGATGTCGCTTTATTTTTGTTGTGTATCATGGCGGCGGCATACAACAAATCAAACAAGGGTGACCACGCAAGAAAACGCGATAGACTTTTTTATTGGATTTCCAAATGTGATATTATGGAAAGTGACCAACTTGGAAGTTACTAACCTAACCCATGTCGGGGTACCACAACCGGTGTGGCGAGCAACATAGCACTTAAAATAAAAAATTCACGCCGCTTATGGCACCCCGAGTTCCTGACGAAATATGTTAATCTAGGTTATACCCGATATTTATCTTTCCTCTATGGTTAGAACTGTGACCAACCACGCGCAAGCTGAGCGAGTGAAGCGAGCGATGCCGCGGCAGCGGCTGGCGAGCGCTACTTCCAATTTGGTCGCAGTTAGCAATTTTTACTAAACCATAAACCATGGACACCCTATATTAATGATATGGCCAAACGGCAACTGACAGATCATTAAACGTTGACGTTTAAACGATATGGCCAATTTTAGCTGGCCATTTCATGAAACACAATCATTTCATGAAATGGTCGAACACTTCATGAAATGATCAATTCTAAGATCTGGCCACGACATATCCATTAAACATACTCAAATCCAGTAACACTTGACTGACTCCGACTCTACGACAAATAGTCGGGCTTGGAACCACCACTATTCCAACAAGACAGTATTTTTTTTATTTTATTAGAAGGTATTGTGTCGTAGACCACTAATAATACAGTATATAGAACAAATTATGATCGAAAATGACCCAATTTCAAATGAATTCCTGAACAGAATTTCCTCCATGATCCCCATCAATTTGTGGACAGCTGTAATTACACCCTAAATTCATGTAGTATTTATTTAATTAGGAAGAGGGTGGATAGAGGTGATATGAAATTAATGTTTTAAATTTTTTGTAGGTTGGAAAATTAGAAAATAATTTGAAACGTTTCTGTTTGGTAACTATAAACACACATCATACCTAATTACTTCAAAAAGACCGGCTACACAACTTGACATACTTATATTTATTCTTTTATTATCTACATAAGTCTGCTAAACAATATAGTTCCCAAACCATCGAATTATAGGTACCTGAGAAAAACTGGATAGAAAAACTACGAAATTAAAAATCACAACCAAATCGAAATAATTCAAAGAACCTTCAAACCAAATAGGCATAAATTAGATGATTAAATTCGTAGTTTAATTTGTGAGCTTTACAAACAGTTCAAGACAAGAGCCATGGCTGGAATACTCTGATTATTGAATTAGGGCTCCAAATAATACGGTTTCTCGTTGTTTGACATCAGCGAGTATGCTCCAGTTATGAATTTAATTTGCTAAATCAACAAGGCAATTTCTGTTTCAATGTTATAGGGTACGAGTATTCATAAAATTAAAATAAATAATGTCGACATTTTTTTTTAATAGTTTGAATTTAAAGAAAGAAATAGAGGAACAAAACCGAAATTTTAAAATAAATTAGAATAAAATAAACAAACCCAAACAATTAAAATAGAAGTAGGTTCTTGAATAAAAGAGCTTTCAGACCGCTTTTGTGTCATCGAACCCTCACGAATACACACAGTTACAAATAACAGCCCTTATCTTCGAAACAATTAAAAAATAAAATCCAAAACACCGGAAACATATCATTACGGTGCGACCCAAATTAATACGCTTGTAAATACAGATAAAAACGGTAAAGGTTCAAACATACTAGAGTGTCGTGGCGCGCCAGAAGCGTAACGGGTAGTATCGTATAGTTCTGTCGTGCTGCCTGCTCGACTTCGATCAAACGAGACAATTGTGGAGGTTATGACACTTTACAACATAACAAATATGTTTCTATGAACCTATGTGGTTTGTGGTGTATACCTAACACTCGAAAAAGCTAAGCAAGCACCGTCAACAGTGTTTTACTAGCACTATTCTAAAGCCAGAGCGCACCCTATAACGACAGATTAATGATGTGCTCACTCTCTTTCACGACAGAACGCGACACAAAACGCCATGATAAAAAAAAATATATGAAAAAGTGTTTATTCGCAGATATAGTTTTTTACATAAAATCATTACTTCCGCCAAACTGCACAGCAGTTTGTTGGCAGACGTAGCTCCTGTTTTAACACATAAAATAGTTATTAGTTATTACACTTTTTCACCTATAGGTAGGCTAAACTAATCATGCAATTCTTATCTAAATGAAACAAACATACAAGCTTTTAAATATTCACAACATTAAAACGTTTACGTTAGTGTGTTTCTACCTTAAGCGGTAAAAAAAAGCTTATTTGACGTCACATAGGGTCACAGTATAAAACACATAGCTACATAGCTAACGAACAATGGCCACAAAGAAGGGAGTTTTATTTGTTTTTGTGTATTCGTTATCTAAACCACTCTTTGTTCACGGTTTTCAGTGAGAGCCTGAGGCAAATTTGGTTTGCTTTATTGGGCTACTGTACAAGTCGTACCTACGCAAAAAAAGTTAAACATATTTTTCTGTTTTAGAAATTAATTAGGGTAGTCTCCATAAATAGCCTGCAGCACTAGTCCCACGAAAAATGTAATTACGAACATGTCTATAAAATTGGTTTCACTAAAACTGTGATCTTTGATGTCCATGACCATAATAATAATTATGATATCTGAATATCCTGAATATTCAAAGAAACTACTATACTATTGTACTTATAGAGTTAAGTTTTTTCTAACTCTTTGCCTGCCTCTTTGGTCTAGTAGTCGTAAGCGCTACTGCTGAGCATGTGGTCCAGGGTTCGATTCCCAGGTCGGGCAAGGTGTTCTTGGGTTTTTCCATCAGGAATTTCTCAGTAGCAGCCCGGAGTCTGGATTTGTGCCCGGTTGATGGCAATAACATCGCCCCCTATTACATGGGACTCATATAACTAGCGAAATGTGGGTGTACTATATGTAGACCTCTGCGTGACCCTTTGGGGATTATAGGCGTGATATTATGTTATGTGTTTTTTCTAACTGAACAGACATCTGTGCTGCTGGGGAGTTTGTTGCGCCACTTCTTCTTCCCAGCTAAAGCACTAGGAAGTGGTGAATGGCGGGCGTTTTTGGGGGGCTGTCATAAGTAATTTTGACGTTTGAAAAGTACTGATTCTCAGCCTAGTTTGAATAAATGACTAGAATTTTGAATTTTGAAACATCATGAAAGGTCTTCATTATTTCCTCACTTAATGATAAACTCCTTAAATTGTTATGAAGAATTAAATTCTATTAGGTATCTTGAAATAAATAGAATTTCAAGAAATGCAAGAGTGTAAACAATCTAGCCTTTGTCAACTCATCAGTAAATTATTTTCTCAACAGACAGATTTTCCGATTGACTCAAGACCGTCATTCGATTCTAGTCTTCCATGAAATTAGAATTCCCGATCACAATATTTTATGTTCGTCCGTTTGATTGGTGTTTCAATCACCTCTTCCGGAATCTCATTAATGTTTATTACCTTTGTAATAAACCAACAGATTTCTTTGTTTTCTTGTTTGTATTTTATTTCTTTGTTTGTTTACCTGTTGTGGTTGTTTCTGTTGTTTCATTATTATTATGAAATGGTATTAATATTGAGTAACCTTAAGGCAAGCGCACATTACAGCCGAATTAGGCCGTAGCCCATCGCATTTCAATACAAAAAAGTGCGGTGCGGCCCGCCTGTAGCGTGCGATGGTTCATACAAAATGTATGAAAGTCATGTAGAACGATTTTTGTGTTTCAGTGCGACTCGCATAAATGTGCATTAAGCTTTATAAGGATATATTTCTAGTATTCAGTATAGTATAGTAGTAAAGTGTAGTGTAGTAGTGTGTGTGTGTAGTGTAGTAGTGTGTGTGTAGTGTAGTGTGTGTGTAGTATAGTTAGATTATTAGTGTAGTATATTTTTAGTAGTATCAGTTCTGTTGATAGTTGCTTTAATAAACTTTGCAAATGCAAATTTTTTGTTTGATAGATAGAATGAAAAAGAATTAAAGTATATTTGTCACAGAAACACGTGCATACAAAAAGATAATTAACTCGAAAGTAACAGAAAGAAAAAGTTACAGTTACAGAAAAGAATACCATGATAGAGCTACATAAAAATTCCGACCACAAAACAGAAATAGTCGACAGCTGCTGGCACGTCATGACTGTGACAAGAAGGCATCCACTCAGCATGATGCTGTGGTATGGGGGACCCAAAGTACAGCGCTGATTTTGGTGGGTCGTCCGGAATACTTAATGTAGCTTGCGGCTTTGTAGGATTATTTAGCTCACCTGACTCCATACATTCACTGCGCCTCAGTAGCCAAATCTAAATCTTCATCATCATCATCATCAGCCTATTAATGTTCCCACTGCTGGGACACAGGCCTCCTCTCTGTGAGAGAGAGTGGGCTGTAATCTATCACGCGGGCCCAGTGCGGGTTGGTAAATGTCACATATCTTCGAATTTTTTGGTTCTAAGACATGCCGGTTTCCTCAGGATCTTTTCCTTCACCGTTTTGAGAGCAATGGTGATGAAATTATTTACACAAAGTAAAGCGCCTGCTTGGGTTCGAACACACGACCTACAACTCGGTAAGTCGGGGCTGTTAACACTGGGCCACCACTGCTCTCAAATCTCTCTCAATCTAAATCTTACTTCGTGTTATTTCAATTGAAATGACACACGCAACTTCCTGGTAAACGGCCCGGGCCAACATATATCGGCCACAGTTGGAACCAAATGTCCAATATATTTCTTTCAGTAATTTCATTAATGGCCACAAATAACATTCAATGTTAAAATTTATGGTGCGTAAATGTTTTACGTACATTTTTTATAGTACCTTTCAAGAAAATAACAGGGAATTTCAAGATAAAGTGTTTTTCTACTTTTTTCACCCCAATACGGAAATGTAACGTGTTCTCTAGACCCAGCAAATGGGATGGGTGTAAAAAGCCTTTCCAATCTGAGCCTCTAAAAAGAATAGAATAAACAATAGTACCTTCGTGGAGCATCTCTTATTATTTAAGAGGACCTGAATGTTTTATACATGAGCAGCAATTTATTGGAGAGACTGAATAATGTGGACAGTATCATTCGGATAATTGTGTTTATGAAATAAAATGAAATGAAATGCACTAGTCCAGATAGTTAATTAACTCAGGCGTGACTTCGCGGAAATCTATTATAAAATACAAAAGACGACGTATATTAGTAATCTAATCCGCTTAACTGTTTCTAAGGAGTCATAAAGAACCCTGTAAGAAATCGTTACGTGTTTCACCTCTCAACAAGGAATCCTCAGGATAATGATTGACTTGTTGCGAACCCGGACACGACGTGTTGCCACGTCAAGCGCCGAACGCAGTGCGCACTGCGTCCGGCGCTTGACGTGGCAACACGATTTTTTTCAGGGTTCTATAAGACTCCTTAAGAACAGTTAAGCGGATTAAGTTACTAAATATACGTCTTCTATTGAATTTTGCACTTGTCCAACCGGTTTAGACGTTATTAGTTCATTATGAAGGACTGCGGAGACGACAGTTACCTATTCTATATTTACGAGTATTTTTGTGGTAATATTCCGAGAACGAATCTAGATTTTAATAGTCGAGGTAAAAACAATAGCCAACGCAAACTAGATCTTCCAACTATGCCATGACAAGTTTCAAGCGCGCTCAAGCACATGCCGCCAACAAAGTTGAGTTACCAAGTTTCATTAAGATGTTATTAGTGTCCAGGTGCGTCCTCCATACGGCTCACTTTATAAGGTGAAATGAGGTAATAAACAAAAACGATAAATTAGTCTCGTTATGACTGTAACGAACGCGTGGGTCGTGAGGTAAAAGTCACCAACTAATAATATATCAAGGCTGCCAGATAAGGCTGGCCACAGATTTATGTTTGGCGATTTCTATGCGATACCATGGACATGTACCGTTTCTAGATAATGGTATCTATATCTAATTTGTGAAAAATGGAAATTAGATTTTATACGCCTACTGATAACGGGAGGGTTGGTCTTTATGGTTGGTATTTATGCAGGTTTTCATTGTTATGTGACGAGGAAAATTTTCAGCTACAATAATATCGATTGATATGATTGATCTGTGTGTGGATCTATAGGTTTATTTTTTTTTCTATTTTTGATGTGTAATATCTTGCCTCTCGTTTTCGTGAAAAGCGACGGGAGTGTGTTACAGGAAGCCGGAGAAGCGCGTGTTATTTGATTTGACCAATGAGCGCGCGCGGTGCTAGAGTTGGCCGTCAGATGGTACCAACCTATTTTGCGAGAGGTTGGTACTGTCAGCCAAGATGTCAGATGTTATGCATCATATGCGACTACTATAAGTCACGCTCGTTTTTTTTTAAATATTATGCTTTGCGAATGTATATCGTGCTTATCAAAAAGTCTGGCAAAAAGGCCTCCATACTTTATGAAAGAAATAGCGATAAATCCGTAAGTACGACCTTTTTACAATGTACGTTACCTACTACTATTATACGCAATCACATATTTCTCAAGAAACATTTTTATGGCGACCATTAAGGTAAACGTCCGCACGAGTACCGACTACTCGATATCGACCATATAAAAGTTAACAACTTCATAAATTTTATAACGTGCTATCAATAAGAACACGTAAAGGATAAATATTTTATGTGTGATTTTTATTACTCACACGACCCATGTACTTATGTTCCGCAATGACATAAAGATAGTCAGGTAGGCCATTAGTCAGGCCAGGCTATGACCCAGACGGCAGCGCTGCAGCGAGGAGATTAAAGAGCCTTTTAACTTGAGCGCAACGTCAAACAATTATGAAGAGGGGTCGATTTTCTTGACGTTAAGTGAGATTCTAATTTGTGGCCTGACGTAAAATAATTTATGGCCTTGACTTATCCATACGTCGTTTAGGTATGAATGTTTTTATATGAATATAGTGGACCTTTTGTAACGTTTTATTAAAACTTTATATCAGTAAATATGGAGGTGGTTTGTCGCTGCCGCTAATATTCGGCCGGGACTTAAAGTTGTAGTTTCACGTGAGTCGGGTATCCCGCGATCCTAATCTCGACGCTTGAATAGGGACGAACTGAAAGGGAAAAATTATGGGATCAATTTCCCTGAAAGTTAAATGAACAAATTACGTTCAACACGTAACAACCCTAGCTATAGAAATGTGGCCTGTACGGTGTACATATTGGGCCATTTTAATGCACGAATTTTGTCGAAAACAATGGAAATGGTTCTTTAGAAATTACCGTTTTGGCAGGAACTCGAACTGTCTTATTATTTTATTAAAGAAACTAGTCAATAACAATAAAATAGTATATTATGCAACTAATGAATAAAGGACGGATTTAAAGCGAGGGCCATAGATGAATCACGATCAAGTGAAGGATTCTAACGACTGAATCACGACCGTAGGGAGTGATTCATGATGATTATGAGTGTTAGAATCCTGAGCGACGCGAGTGATTCATGGCCCTCGATATAAATCCGTTTTATTCAAGAGTTGCATACTATACTTTATACCATGACTACGAGAAAAAGAAAGATTTAAGCGAAAATAGACATTTAATAAAAGATTAACACGTTCAGTGTCGGGAGCCCTCCTGGAGGGTTCACCTACTTGGATATGGGATGTCGGGAGCCCTCGCGGAGGGCTCATTTAAAATGTAGACATTCAGTGTCGGGAGCCCTCCTGAAGGGTTCACCTACATGGATATGGGATGTCGGGAGCCCTCGCGGAAGGCTTATTTTAAATGTAGACATTCAGGGTCGGGAGCCCTCCTAGAGGGTTCACCTACTTGGATATGGGATGTCGGGAGCCCTCGCGGAGGGCTCATTTTAAATGTAGACGTTCAGTGTCGGGAGCCCTCCTGGAGGGTTCACCTACTTGGATATGGAATGCCGGGAACCCTCGCGGAGGGCTCATTTTAAATGTAGACATTCAGTGTCGGGAGCCCTCCTGGAGGGTTCACCTACTTGGGTATGGGATGCCGGGAGCCCTCGTGGACGTTGGAAGTGAAACCTCCCGGAGGTTTCACTTCCAACTACGAATAATAAAAGTCATAGACTTTTATGGCGGAATGATGAGTTATGAGTTCTATGAAAATGGGTGGAGTCGAAAGTGTTAAGGAGGTTGTATAGCATTGAGATACGAGGTCGAATACATTGGTGTGTTCTAAATTCAAACACCAAAATAGTGATTAAAAGAGCTTTTTATTCACTGTTTTCAGTGAATAAAATAAGCTTTTTAGAGGGGGAATGGTATAAATATTATATTAACCGTTTTCCACAGACGTTTCTAGTCAAAATTCTCACCTAAAATACGCTTTTAGAATAACATAGAAAAAAAGTATCAATGAAATAAAAACGATGCTCGTTTTTATACGTTTATAAGAACAAAAGTATCTTTTTCAGCACAAAGCAATGTTGCTGACATTGTTTAAAAATTGACTCCCTGTAATCATCGAATCGGAAATATCTTTAGGGTGCGTAGAAACAACGTAACGACAGCTTTAACGAGGGTGTTGCCAGAGAAAAAAATATTTTCCGCCGATTGGATGGGTGTCGTTATAAAATGTTTGCTTCAATAGGCACACAGTGTCTTTTACAGTGATGGTTATTATTTTTCATGAGATTTTCATATTCATAGTTATATTCAAATAATTGAATTTACTTCACGGCTTTTGTATACGAACACACAATTGATTGCTTGTTTTAGATTTTTTTAATCAGACAGATGTTGTTGTAGGTTTTATTCTTTTTCGCTCAAAAACAAGTGCGATTTCATAATTATGTATAGTATAAATGAGTAACAGTATTATGTCTTCATGTCTTTATAGAAAACGGGAGAAACGACGCGCTTCAAAATCTCAGTGTATGGTTACAGTTACGCGGAAGGTTTATCTACCGAGCGGCTGTAGGTAATTATTTCAAGGTTGCTGCCGAGACATAATACTGTTACTTTATTATACTGTTATTTGAGTGAACTGTGTCGTAGCACATTTTCTGGTTCAGAAACCTAACTATTTTTAGGTCAGTCGCGGTCGCAGGGAGAAAGTGAGTTGCTGCATAACTCAGACATCATTATTTACCACAATAGACCGAGGTCACTTAAATCAGGGCAACGCACACATGGGGGGTCATAATTTTATTAAGTTAAATAATATAATTAAAACCCTCACGCTATTTAATATACGTGTTTACGGCAGTGTGACGTGTTGGGTGCGGCGTACGAACATGTTTAATTGAAAATTGTCACGCGACATTGCCGCCTGTAATTTATAACTTCTTGCAGGTGCAAACAGAAGGTGCATTTCTTACAAGAAAGTAAAAATTATTGTTGGACAAATAGGTACTCGTAGTGCGTCATTTAAGTATGAGTCAAAAAGTGGCTGTTTTTGTCGGAGCTCTACAAAACTTGCCCAGCATCCTACTTGCGTAATACATTTTTTCAATCAGAATCCAAAGGTTTTCTAATCCGTTGCTTTATAGGTTTGAAAATTCGTCTACTCAGCAATGAAAATGCCGCAATGAATGTGGCTGAACTGTCAAAATGATGGGAATTCCGATGAATTGTCATTTTATGTGTTTTATGGAATTACCCCAAAGTGCAACCCAGTGGCCCTTTTCACTCATACTAGGTGACACATAAAGGTGCGCTGTTGGATTATCAACGCTCAGCCTCGCGTTAAAAGTAAAAAATCCAATAAATAACGTGCTTTTATAGGCGTTAGTTTATTATGAGCAGCTACTGTCCATTTTGGTGGTTAGCTAGACAATGGGAACCCATTGTATGCCATCACCAAGTTTTCTATACACATGTACCTAATGATAAAAAAGATCAGCCACATTAAGCATAATTTTAGTAACATTATAAAAATTTCACGAATGAAACAATGACGCAGCATGTTGTCAGAAGCAACCAAGATATGAAGTTAGGTTAATCTGGATTTTTAAGTAAACTGTCTAATTTGTGTTCGCAATGTATTTGCCAAACATGTAAACAAACACGAGTTTTCCACTTATACAAACATCAACTGTGTGTAAGTGTAAATAAAGTTGATTTTAGATCGACTAGTACTGTTGAAAAATTCATAAAAAATATGAAGTCGTAGCGCAAACTGAACCAGCCATTACAGTTGTTTTTCCTAAAACTCGTGTTTGTTTACATATTTGTCAAATGAATTACGAACGCAGATCACCTCATTTTGTGCATGAGCATATCTACTGGTGGATCCTATCTTATCCTTCTTCTGTCATAACCCTTTATTGTCCTTTACGACACCAGCAGGAAGTGAGGACAGGGTAATTTACACCTTCATTAGAGTACTTCTGCTTCTTATCTGTCTAATAACTGTCATATATTCTTGACTCATGTGGGTCGCACTATCACGTGTAACGTTTTCATTCCCGCTAATGTCACTTTCACTTTATGACAGGCCGCCATACTTGTTTATCATCTTGAGGGTCGAATGGCGAATCCTTTGGTGCGAGCGCCATCATGTTTATGCCTTTACTGGGTTAAGCAGGGATTGGTACGTCCTTGTGTAGTCTATTTACTTGCAAATATTTCCTGTTGAATTTATTGTGGAAAGGTACCCAGTTAGAGAGGCAAGAATATTATCAGGACGACGTCAATGCCCAACCGTTAGATATGATTAACGTTGAAAAGATAGGTAAAGGCATTAGGTAATACTACACCCTCAAAATTCAGTTGAAATTCCATTTTAGCTGTATTGTCACATTATGGTTTAAAATGCTATTGAATAAATTAAAAAATGGAACAGAATTTGAATAAATCGTAGGTGGTGAAACAGACCCTAATTCAAATACCAGGAATTACATGAGAGAAAAAAAAACCCGAATAATTGAGTCGAGGTAATTTTGGAACTATTTTTAGAACAAAAAAAAAAAAAAGAAATGGGAGAAAATCTTAGTACAGAGTATATCCTGAACTTTTATATTTTTCTCAGTCGAAAAATTACCATTATCGTTACCCAGCTCCTTATGATTAAAGTATGATGAAATTCCGTGAACAACTTACTACGAGAAGTAGAAAAAAGAATGTATTTTAAATCGAATGAAACTGGCTCTTTTAAAAACATAAAACCTACTACGATAAATATTCAATATTCTCAGTAAATACAGGAAGGTCAACGTCACCCTAAGCTTGTCTTAATTCACAATCTTTTATCGACGATCTCAAAAGTATTGAACGTGCTTAAGTGCCTATGTGTTCTGCTTTGTGATAACGAATATTTGAAGGACCGATTCAGTACAGAAGTGTTCTGTATTATATCATTAAATAAAGGTCGTATGAACAGTACCTATTTTGTTCTGTCTATTTTACTTCTCACACTGAAAAAATAAATGGCTAGCAAAGTACCAATTTGGCTTGGCTAAAAATTATACGAATTATACGGCTACAAATAACCAAGACTTATTTAAAACGTTCAATACAGCTTTGTTAACACCAAACAAGCAAGTAATATTAACCAAGTTCACTTGTTCAATTCTAGCAACAAACTTTGCAGGCTCTCTCAGAACCGAGTCGCTTGGTTGTAAATAACAATAACTTGTTTATTTCTAGCCGTTACGTTTTTTCCGTGCAGGTAAAAGTTATAACACACTTTTCTACAACAAAGGTTACCAAAAAGTTATCGCTGAAAAATAATTGCATCCTGAAGTATTACTGAATCTACTTCCTGCGTATCTTGGATATGAAAATGCCTTCACAATATTTATGCACAAAATAGGCTCCTATTTTTAGTAAAAGCATATTTTATAGCCCCTATTTTTCTTATCCCGTTCAAAAATGTTGCGATACATTCTCGCTTATAAAGCAGTTTGGACCTAAAACGGGTGCACACGATCATCCAATCATGGCCTGAGCCATCTTATTTGACGGAGATAAAGGCCTGTGAGAGGTAGATCGATATTCCTTGAGACGGACAATATCCTACCCTATGTGTGCTCATCTTTATTCTATGATGGAAGCACCTTCATTTTGCGAATTATTTATACAATGCTTATCCAACTTTAGGCTACTCTTGATGAATGACTTTCGTTATATTGGGGACTTGTTTTACATTGGGGTTTATGTTGGTCGTATAATTTAAAAAAATTGGGACAGTGTTATTGAAGAACGGAATTAAAAAAGCTGTGAAAATTATGTTAATCACAACATTATAAGTGTGTCAATAACCGGTTGAAACTACTTTTGACTGGTTCACACTGGTCTGACAAAACCCTTATCAAGTAAAAACGCATTTTCTCAAAGAATAAATAATATAGGTAGGTATGTACGTAAAAAGAGGTGTTTGAATATTTTTATATAATTTATAAACAATGGCCTAATCGTCGATTCCAAGAATAGATTGATTATAACCGCTGTAATCTCCAGAAAATAATACCCAAAAATAGGAATTTAAGGTAAAACATAATACTCACAATATTAACAGAAATCCTAAATATATTCACACCAGCAGCTATTGTGAGCGAAAATAACAATTTCTACAATTTCTACCAGAATAAAAGGAAGCCTTTGCGTTTAATATTTTTTAAACAAAGAAACGTTCCAAAACTCTGTTACCTTTTCAATGTAAACTGTTTATTCATTTCAATAAGACTAAGGCTGATCGTCCAAGACGCTATTCAAAAGTAACGTGTTACAAACTCAAATCACCAATAAGTAGGCAGAATATCACAACACTAGTATTTCAATGGCGCTCTGTACATGAAGTGATTTACTAACGCGTTATTTACCAGTTTGTGATTGGTTGTGTTGTGTAAAGAAAGTAAAATAGTTTGGAAAATCCAAAAGTGCACGCCTCATACTTATCACTCATTCATAAACGAAAAAGAAATTCAAAACATAGTTTAAAAATGAACAATTTATCACTTTTCATGAAGTCGTAATGTCAACGACTGACAAAGATATTTACGTTGGCAGTTGCTAGGCAACGGCACCGGATCAAGGTTGAAAATATTTAGATATTGATATTATATTTTAGTTAGTATTTTATTAATTATAATTAAACTACTATGAATAAAAGAGCCATTTTCAATAGGGTTCCTTCTACGGCTGAAACAAATGTATAAAAAAAAAATTGACTCAATTAATTGATTTTATCGCAAGCTACAATGTTTTCAGGGATCATAAATTGACGGACAGGAAATTTTTTTCAACTATTTTGATGCTTTTTCCATTTCTGCTGCATTAAATCAATTGTTAAAAAATACAATATTAATCTCCATTTAATTATCTATACAATGGTATATAAATTAAGTAGGTTCTGTGTACTAGCAGGAGTGAAACAATAAAAACAGTTGCAGAAATGGGGCAAAAAATATTTTTCGATCGTAGAGCACACTCTAATGCGAAGCATTACGAGTCGTGCAATTGGTTTATTTGTCACAGAAACAAGTGCATACAAAAGGAAAAAAAAGGAGCAAAAAAAAAACATGGAAGGGAAAAAAAAAAGCAAAAAGGAAAGGTGCAAAGGAGGAGGAGGAGGTGCAAGGTGGTGGTGGTATGCTGGTGCATAAATGGATAAATTAACTCGAAGATTAAAGAAAAAAAGATCTACGAACACAGAACAGAAAAAGTCGGCAGCAACACATCGTGACTGCAACAAGAAGGCCACCATTGACCGCCATTGAAATAGTAGTGTTGCTACTTAAATAATTGGTGGTTTAAGTTGGTTGGTGGTAGCGTCATGGACGAGCGGCCTAAGATCACAGGGCCAATAGAAACCAATTCCACACAGGAAGAGGGTATATTTACATAGGAATGAAATGAAATTTTTCTAAGGCACTGAAGGGAACTCGTCTAGAAGGGCTCACATATGAATATTGAGTACCTATTGTATTTTGAATGAATTACTTTTCCAAATTGAAGCCTTAATACGCGAGTTTTTCTTGATCAAAGTTGAGAGGTTCTGCGTGACCTTGGAAAAGGTCAAATAAACATAACCTTTTCTTTCCTTTTTTACTAGGTGATTGAACTTTCTTTTTGATATGCCGCTGGTATTTCTCAAAGGTAACCATAGATGTTTAGGTGTAGGTAATGTTTTTACATGTTGTATTATTTCGTTCTGTTCATAGAGGCGGAGTTGATAATTTCGACTTAATCTTTTTCAGGGTACAATTTCAAATTCCTGATCAATCAATAGACTATCATCATCGACCGGTACATAAAAACGTTAACCAAGTTCTGCTACAAACTTAAGATACTGCCTTTCGATCTTCTTTTTTTTTTTGGGAGGTGAAATCGTCATATGACTTCTCTCGCTCTGGGCGGAGCGGAAGGGCGTGTCAGACTCTTACTGACTAAAACCCACCCTTGTTCCTTCACTTGCCTGTACGTTGCCAGGGGCCACGGTCTCCCTTTAGGAATTTCCCGCCACCCCCGGCAGGCATCGGCCCTAGCGGGCCCCGTCAATTGTGCTGACATCTCTTTCAGGTGCGCGTGGAACACTACGCGCCGTCGACCCGGGCCTGGTCCTTATCGGACGGCGAGCTACCCATTGCTCTCCGTTCGCAAGCCCGCGCCTACGATGGCCGGAAATTCACTACCAATTCCCGACGCCCAGGGCGTCTCCTGCAGCGGCTATGGGCGTGAGGGCGGGGTCTCTCCCTCACGCTCTCCGCCTCCTCCTTCATTACTGCTTCGCAGGAGGTGACGGCTTGCCATGCCCTCTCGCTTCGTACCTTGGCCTAGACCAGGGCCGGATGCGAGAGGTCACCGCCGCCGAACTACCTTTCTACCTTCGTTTGTAAGAATTAAACACACTTAAACAACGTGGTGGTGGAGCAGCTATCCTGTATTCCCAAGCCAGCAAACCAATCCCTGGGCTTCATTCCTCCTTAAAAAAAAAACAAAAGCATCCTTTTAAAAGCGTTTATTCTAAAAGTTAGCAACGTCGCAAAGAGACGTAAAATATTTCGCTATTTTGATTAATTTGACAATATTAATTGGAAACATGAAATGTGGCTAACTCGCGAAGAATATATAATTAATTGCAGTTATAACACTGAATTTGATGTTGTAATCGTTTTAGGTGTAAAAAAGGCATTTGGAAAATTTCATAATACTTTTTTTGTATCTAATACTAAATTCTCGGTGTTACGATATTCATTATTGCATTTTATAATCAATATTTTAGTTCGCTAATTAGCCACATTTCATATTTCCATACAGTAATATTGCCTAATTAATCAAAACAGGAAAATATTTGACAGCTATTTGCGACGTTGCCAACACTTATGATAAACACTCTTAACAAAAGCTTTTAACCTTGATCGTCGCTCATCAAGCAAGTCGCCAAGGTCAGAAGGTTTTTTCGGAGCATCGTTCATGTCATTCACTAATGCATCCAATCTGTCCCGGTCCCCTACGCAGCCGCCCCTACTCCAAAGAACTCCCCTAAACAGTGACATTTAACAAAAACTTGCTCATGATTAAGAGGGCTAATTAATTTATGTTTTTTGTTGGGTTTGTTCAAGTTAAGGTCTTTTGAAAGTCAGAATTGTTGGATTAGGTACTGTTTTAAAACACAGGTTTAAATTCTTTTCTATAGAGTACAATCTATCAAGGTGCAGTGATGACAGGGTGGAGTCAGGCTGTGTCAGAGTGGCGTCCAAGGACTGGAAGATGAGATGTCGGTCGTCCGGCGGCGAGATGGGCGGAGGACATTGTTGCCATAACGGGCAAAACCTGGATAAGACTGGCATAGGAGCGTGAGAATTGGCACAAGACAAGAGAGGCTTACGCCCAGCACTGGCTGAAGTCAGGCATTGGATGATGATGATGGTGAGAGTTCAATTGACCGCGAGTCAGTGGTAACGCTTTGACCTTGAACTGGCTGAGCCCAGTGCGGAGTTTCAATAGAATAAGAGCCCTCGTTAGGCTGCCTGTCCACCGGAGCGGAGAGGAGAGGAGAGGAGCGGAGATGTAATTTAATCCAAAATTAACCAATAGAATCGCACCTCGGGAGCGGAGTTTTGATTCTATTGGTTAATATTGACACATCTCCGCTCCTCTCCTCTCCTCTCCGCTCCGGTGGACAGGCAGCCTTATACTGGTTTTGTTACCACTGACGTGCGGCCTACTGTCTCTATATAAAATAATCCTAACTAAATAATATTATAAATTCGAAAATGCGTTTGTTTGTTTGTTACGCTTTTACGCTAAAACGGCTGAACATATTTTGATAAAATTTGGCACATAGGTAGATCATGACCTGGATTAGTACATAGGATACTCTTTATCCCGATATTCTCTCGGGATCGAGACATATGCGGGTGAAACCGCGGGGCGCAGCTAGTATAAAATAATTTAAGATAAAAAAAGCCTTTATTCGCTGAACAAGTTCGCTTATATAAATTGAATATTAAATCTAGTGTAATATACAAAAATCACTTAATTCGATTCGGTAAGTAGAGATATTCTTCAGCAACCAGTTTGTTGGTAAAGAATGAGGTGCCTCCCGTAGTTTCTTCCACTCATCTCAGTTCCGAGCTAATCTTCTCCATCCTTTTGGTAAGTCGTTTTCCCAGCTCTTGATTTGATATCCCTTTGTTTTTTTCCTACTGTCTCTACTTCTGTGTAATTTGACAGCATTTTTAGGCTGATTACTTTTTTACTACGTAACTTCTACTAAAGACTTTATGTCCTATCTCATGGGTTTTTGAAGCATAAGCTCTCTTCGTGTAAACGCAGGGTTCGTTTACACCATTGAGGTAGAAAAACTATGGAGCTGGCATATTCTACTATAGGTGAAATAGTTATACAAATATCTATCATATCGACACACACACTGTCATAAAGCGTTTTGCTTCTTTTTAACTAATCAAGACTTGCTTACGAAAAGAGAGACATATACAAGTTTGTCAAGGACTTCATTTGGCTAAACTTTATTCTGACGTAACAGTCATGTCTATGCGTGACCGGTCGCCATGTTTAGTGCCGAGTTTTGTGGTAGATGTGCTGTCAAACCGTATTATTCTGAGTATCAAACGGTTGCTTGCTCTCTCTTGCACTTGCTGTTACCTGCTGTTACGTGTAACCCTACGAAAGGTGGCCATCTTATGTGCCCGATTTTTGTAGGTATGCACGCTAATTTTGTAGGTATAGCATTTATAGGTCATTCAAAGACAAAGTCAAAGTTGGTTTGGTTTACACATTCAAGTTGTGATGCCTTGTTTTTAACAAGTCTTGTAACAGACTTGTCAAAACATGTCGTGTATAAAACATTTATTTATGACCATCTTATGCTTTGAGTTTGAATTGAGTAGACATGAGTTATAATAGAATTCATGATTTATACCTTGGTGTAGATGCGGGGTTAGGTGGTTGTTCAACCTGCGAGAAAAAACTGAATATTTGTGTTGTGATCATGTTTTTGATCCATCTTATCTTTCCTAAGATTCAGATTAATATCCCTTTGGAGCCCGAAAGCATAGGTATTATTACCCCTTTGAGATATTATTACATTTCCGCCAGTCACAAACTCGTCGTAGAATATTCCGGCGTTTGCAAGTTCATTCGCTTCCAAAACAAATATTTATTTATGTTTTGAAAAGCCGTGCCGAGACTGTTAGTCAATATTTCAAGACTACACTTTAAAGGGCTTTATGATGTGTGTCTAGACAATTTTTAATGTCTATTTCATAGGGAGACTCGAAAGTCAAAAGAAATTGAGTGCCAGACAGAATAGGTAAAGAATACTGGGACTATTCTTTCTCCAGAATAAAATATTGTATGAAACAATGATGTGTTATATACGGCATTGTGTTATTTACTTCTAGTTTCCCTTACTCAAATAAAGTTGATACAGTAAGCCTCAAATTTATGTACAGTCACGAGCACCAATATTTATCCACTAAGCAACTTTTAAAAGTGATTTTCTCCTACTGTGCTGATTAATATTTTATGATGTTACGAATATAGTATTTTGGAACCCATATAAATTTGAAATAGGCCTTATAACAAAGTTGCAATCAATATTCCACGAGAAAATCGCTTTTGGATTTTGTTACGTGGATACATTTTGGTGCTCGTGACTGTGCCGACATCTAAAATAATTCATTTAGTTATCTACAATATTTGTTCTATAAAGACACGTTAAGGTGGACCGCACCACAACGCAACGTACTCCAAAAATCCTCATTTATCACTTTCGTACATTTTCTATGAAAAAACGCACACTACAGGACGCACGGCACTAATTTGTATGAAAATGCGTTGCGCTGCGGCCCGTTGTGGAATTATGTGTGCCTGACTTCATATTGTATCAAATTGTAGCCACAAAACATATAAAAACCCCAATGACAACGCCATTTTTATGTCTACGCAATCACTGTCCATTCTAAGGTTGCCTGGTAGAGATCGCAGAAAGCGATAAGGCCGCCCATTGTATGTTTTGTAGTGTTGAATTTATGTTTTGCTACGTATTTTCTGGTGTACAATAAAGTTTAAATAAATAACACATTGGGTACTTAATTATAGATACATATTGATACAGATATTTTATAGATACATATTGATACAGTACTATGGAATAGAACAAATTATATATTTTATAGACTATGGAACAGACTCAAATGAATTCTTGTCGATGTATACATACATCTTTTTGAGGCTGAGTGTACATTGAAATATAGAGACATTGTTACGTGCACGCGCATAGGTATTATATCTATTGTGTATTACCAACAAACTTGTCTATAACTCAAGAAAATAACAGCAAATATCTATTCGCCTTAATCATAAATCATAGATACGGATAAAACGCCTCTTTCTTGGTTTATTCCCTTTATTTTGCACGTTTTTATGGTGAAACTTGGTGTGTTGTAAGGAATGGTTTATTTATACAAGTATTCATACTGGAGCTTTATTTCCCGCAAGAAAATCCTGGATATGATGTGTGTAACGCGTGAGTTATTCAGAATATTTCCACTGGATCTAAGAGCCGCAATGTCAAGATAACTCGAAAAATAATAAACACGTACATCGTTGTCATATAAAATTACTTTGCAGTATGAAAATATCTTATTTCTTCTCTTTTTACGTGTTTAACGTTGAGTAAACTAAGAGTAAGCATAATCAGTCTATAATGTTCCCACTGCTGGGACACAGGCCTCCTCTTTATTAGAGGGAGTAGACTGTAATCCACCACGCGGGCCCAGTGCGGGTTGGTAGATGCCACATGTCTTTGAATTTTTGGTTCTAGGACATGCTTACGATGTTTTCCTTCACCGTTTTGACAGCAGTGGTGATGACATAATTTACACAAAGTAAAGCGCCACAAAATAAACTGAGAGTGTTTCAATTAAATTTTTCAAAGGACTTGTTAATTCAAGGCAAATAATAGAATCTATTTAAATCTAATTTTTTTTAATTTCATGCTACGAAACCATCGTAAATCTTGATTCAACGCACCGTATTTAAGTCAAACATTTTGCGAAAGCTATTAATATTAAAGAGGACCAACAAAATATTTATGTAGAATAAATCATATCATAATAAGGCCTATTTATATGCAGAAATATCTTCTTTAGTACCAATCCAATTGAAGAAAATGGATTCCACGTAGGCATTCGATACGTTTCCAAGACGTAATACCTACTTGCCCGTAATGATTATGGCAGCCGTTTGGGCAAGAAAGCCAAGTAGGCTCCCGTTAATTGGATTGCTTTCATTGATTGTTTGCTTCTGTAATGTACAAACACGCCCCCTCTAACCCTTTTATAGTAACTCGAACCAAAGATTGTTTTGTTCGCCGTTCAGTTTTATATTATTGGTTATTGAGTCGATAGAAGCATTAGATGGAGTTGCTGACGTTAGGGAGCAATGAGAGTAAGTCCACTAACTACCTGGCTTTATTCGGCAGTATTTTGGTAATTTTATGTGAATGAATAAGTAATTGGAAAGTTACCAATATTAAATGCACTCTGTTTCGTAGAATGTGCGATCTTCAATCTCTTTCCCATAACAAAACTTATCATAGGTGATTATTACAATACCTACATTAAAAATATCATGTCTGAAAATGAAAGGACGCCACAGATAATAATAAATTGATATTCAGGATATACGAATAGCAAAATCACCGAACGGCCTGGAATCGTAATTACCTTTCTGCCTCTATACGCAATTTCAGGTTCATCGGTTTTCCTATCTATTATACGGTTCGATTTCAAACGTAATTGACATTGGACAAGCTTTCATAGACACAGAATGTCATTTCGCCGATCGTCATCAAAGTTTATGTTGTAATGATTGTGAAATGCGATTGCAGCTTGCAATTCATATTTGAACTGAACATGGCTTTACTTTACATACATGACGTCGAGCAATGCAAACAGGCGACTCAGCAAATGAATGAAGAATAATTTTCTAACACTGTTTGAACGCAAATTCATATACCCCGTCAATATACCCTCGCGTAATATGGAAAGATCAAGTTTTTTCAACAAAAAGGTACAAAAATGTTAATGGAAAATTGTAGAGCTCGACCTCCGACGCACTCGGCTCGACGCCTCCACCATAAACAGTCATCAGACGCCAGCCTCCCAGCCTCTCCAAGCATCGGACAAATTCCTTTGATCTTGTTTAGGGTAAATCTTTTCGATTTATATGTTAATTTATAAATTTGAATCTGCGGCACCGCATCTCCGGGTGTTACTGGTTAATCCGTGTTCTTGTCTACCAAGACTTATTTCGTTTCATCTTTTTCGAACTCATCCGTAGCCGTAATTGATTCTTTTATTTTGTTGCTCCTTCATACATTTTGTTGATTGATAACTTAGGATCTAAAATGAGGTATGCAAACGAGTGTGCCTTACAGGAAGTAAGTGGAATTTCTTTGCGCAGCACAAATTTTATCGAGGACTCGTAATTTCCTTTGATCCCTCATCTATATTCAATGATCCGAGGACCGTAACGCTTCGTAAGCGAATTCATTATATCCGTGTGCTCTTTATATGACGCGAGCACTTCCAAGAATAATTTATTTGGATACGAGTGGAATTTATACACTTCAAAATTATGATGTTCTTCTTCAAATATTTGGGTCTTTTAGCCTAAGTTTCAATTTACACTCCCACAATTTCATCTTCATAATTTTACGCATAATTTTCATGCAAAGCCCTCAACAAAATAAACTTCATCAGTCTTGTAAATGGAATCTACTTGTGTTACTTCACAAAACGGACTTATATCATGTAGAAGAGAAGCCAGTGAATAAAGTTATAGGTTCTCGTTAATATTGTGTTCAAGTATTGTTTTTTTTTTTAAATTAATGTTCTTAGCACTAACAATTTATTCGGGTATTCTAGGTACAAATCACTTAGCGGTATATCCTAGAGCAATAAAAACTCCGACCGTAAAGATCTGTATATCAAGGCACGTGACATAACCCAATTTTTATGTTCGCAAAAAAAACTCCACGTCGTTCGCTGAATCGTTTTTGTGAAAACAACGGGGGCAATAAAGGGTCTTATTGTTATCCTTTGAATTTATATCCAGATATTATCGCTCTCATAAATTGCTACCACGTACAGTTTTCTCCAAATCGGATGCTTGAAAAAGTGACCGGGGGATAACCCTACTACTTTATATACGAGTCGCCGATAAAAGCTAATGTGCCTTTTATACCGTTCCGAAAAAGTACCTACC
The DNA here is from genome assembly GCA_948150665.1 of Conistra vaccinii. NCBI lineage: Eukaryota > Metazoa > Arthropoda > Insecta > Lepidoptera > Noctuidae > Conistra > Conistra vaccinii. Next base: position 7,341,774 of record OX411324.1, read on the forward strand.
GTCTTACAGTAATATCTGGGTATAACGAGCAACATGTTTAAATTAGTGGAGCGGAGCGATTAAAACTGAGCGTAAATAAAAAAGCTTTAATTCGCAATCCGGCGCGCAGCATCTGTTTTCTAATTGAGACATTAAGCGTGGGATCGCTTCAACGGCTCTTTAATAACGCGCATACATTACTGATGGCAGGCGAAATGTACAGTGTTACAAGATCGGCGCCCGACCGGCTAAATGATGGCCGTTACTCGCAATCGTCGCCGGGCAAAACTCCCGGATAATTGACACAAATGTAACACAACGACTACTGAAATATGCTCCCCTTGTTTTCGTGTGCGGTCTTCTACATATTTCGTGGAGCAACGAACTTGGGCCGCGCCGACATGTTGCCCTTAATAATGTTTTGCTGAATAACTAACTTCGCAAGTGTCTCCGCTATGTGTTTTTGTCGTAATTGAGCCATTCAATTTGGTGTGACGTAGACCGTTTTTAGGGATATTGGCTGTTTGGTTTAATTATTTTTAGGCCGATCCCTGGATACTGGGAAGGGTTGTATATGAGTTCAAATAATACCTATTAAAAATGTTGCCTATATTAAAGGATTCATGTTCAAATATGAGGAATTTTAATAACGTTTCAGTCTCGTTTTATAAAATCTCCGTCTTGCAATATCACAGTGTTATTAGTACTCTCCCATTGGACACAATAACAGAGGATAGCACATTGTGTGCGATGTCTTTGTTATCGCATGGAATCTACGGGGACCAGGGCAATGTATTGCAATAACCGCAAAGCCTGTCTTTTGCATTCTGCTGTTAAATGAAATTGCTTGTTCTGTTGGCTAAATGTAAACTTTGCCGCAACTGTGCTTAGTCAGGAAGTACTGTTTTAGTGAAGTATTTCCTTTGTAATAAACTAACTAGGTGTCGCCACTTGCTTCGTGTAAAAAGGTTTCAAACTTTTTTAACTTTATTAACACTGCCTTTCTTTGTGGTCTGTAGGTAATTTTAAAATGACGCCTTTTAGGATTTTAGCATTATTTATGAACGCGAGCATTGTATAAAGTATTCAATAAGCACAACGGAATATTTAAAACTCACTAACACATACACTGGAGTTTCCACGTTTTTCCATAGCGCGTATGGAAATGATACGTATAGAAAAAGAGCACAGATTTTACTTTGATAAAGCGAGCATCAGTTTCACGAATGTGTACCTTTTTGCCACGAACTAGATCGTTTCAAATGTTTTTGTTGAACGCTCCTGCAGTAGCGCGAAAGTGATTTATCATAAGGCAACATGCTGCGGTTGAGACGAAAAATAAAAGTAATTCCTTTTGTATTTGCCGAGTGGGGCGGGCGCCTGGAGACATATTTGCCAAACGCGTGAATAATGGTTCCTCCTTTGATGTGAGCTACCTATAATTCACCATGTTTTCGTATCACTGACAAAAGATGACAGAAATGCTGGATTCTTTCTTTCTTTGTAATTAATGCTGAAAAGGTCAAGCAGCAATTTGTTTCTATTACGCACCCACGTATTTTTCGCCTAAGGGAAGCTTTAGAAAAAACATTATTCAGACAGAAATGTAGCTTTGCCGCGTGAATATCAACGCTGCTCCGCGTCAAGTCATAAACGTCCATTATCTAGCAGAGGAGTGCTTCCCTCGGCACTCTCTCAAAAACATATTTCTAGTGTGAAGACAACTTTCGCAACAAAACAACCTCTTTTCCTCACTTTTACAAAATAATCACGGAACGTTTATTTCGTACTTGTTTGTATCGTCCATATTGCTACCGATGCCGTCCTAAATGGGTATATTACTCCTAAGTAGCTGTTACTTTTACGTCCCAAAAATATTATTTTGAACGCAATAAAATTCTTTCTTTATATCTTCGGTGTCCATGAAAAAGACATAACAGTGTGCGTTGAATTTATTGTAGCAGACGAGGACCCAGATGGCTTTCCTCATAAAATACAACGAGTGGTTCTGTTGGTAGCAACGTTATACTAAAGATAATCACAATTTACGGGAGCCCTTTGGAGAAATTTGGAAATACTTTCCCTTCACCGTTACGTGTGAGCAATTACAGCACCTTTAATGATGTAGTGTCGGTTGTAGGCTCCAACTTAAGTTAATGGTGTGCCGAAGGATTTTTATTACCACTTACTTGTAGTTTCTCGTTTTTAGGGCGCTCTATGTGGAGCGGAAGTAGTCTTTACGTTTCGGTAATTGTTACTTAAGTTGTTAGTCAATGGGCCTTTGCAATTTGGGCGTAGTTTTACTGAGGAGAAAGCTAGAGTAATAAACTCTCTTTTAATGATACTTATATCCCAGTACATTCGTACTCGGATAAAAGTGTAGTTTGGCATTAACGCAGAGTCATGTCACGCTTCATAAAAGCTTAGCACAATACTTATACCTAAGACGGCTCAGATAAAAGTATAGTTTATAAATAAAATCCACCTCGATAAGCTTCATAGTGCCCTATTTTTATTTTATAAAATGGAACGTGTACTGTACACTGACGATATCTAATTCATAAAGAATTTATCCCGAAGTGGACGACACCACCACGACCTGAATGCGTCAGCTTACGAAGACAAACCAGAGAGTCTTGAACCTCGTGTCATAGATTTTTAGTCCAAATCCTATGATATTAGTTACATGTCTCAGTAAAGTTCATCTGGTGAGCCTTTTCCCAACTATGTTGGGATCGGCTTCCAGTATATTCTGATTTTACATGGAGCGACTGCCTATCTGACCTCCACAACCCACCCGTTACTGGGGAATTCTGACGACCCGGTACGACTTTCAAAGATCCAAGAATGACAGCCAGGCCCAACGGTTTAACGTCATTTCCGAGGCACGAAGGGATCTCGGTATGTAAAGATGGTCATCCATCCACGGACCGACCGCGGTAAGCGTAGCTTAACTTAATCGATCGACCCGTGCGGGAAAAATGTATTATGACATATTTAAAGACATAATAATTTATGAATGAAGTGATTATGTCTTTAAATATGTCATAATTTTAGCTTTAAAAATCAAGTACAGTTATTTAAAGACCACTGACTTTTCAAGGTTTTCACTCACAGAAAAGCAATCGCTTAGTGCCATTAATGGTTTATAAACGTTCTCATTTTAGAGTTCTTCAAGTATTTGTAGGTATTAAAGTAAAGCACAGAGCTTAAAGTTAGTATCAACTTTTGATTTCTTCGATTAATATTCCGAAAGAGTCCCAACAAAAAGGTCGATGACAAATAAATCGTCTTCTATCTCAAATTATTATTCTATCGAAACTTTTGCTCATTTATTTAAGAACTTACCAACTCGATATCTTTTGCAGTAAATTGGATATGAACTTCGAATTTCAACTATTAAATTTACGTTCGTCATGAAGACAGACACTGTTCTGATATTAAAACATATCACTTGGTTGTCTAGACGAAATTTTGCAGAAGCAATCTCTTTTTAAAGCTTATTTGACTACCCATTAGATACCTGTGAGTTATAAAATATAACGCTTTTGTTCTACTCGTCTTTGACTCTCTTTTTAACTCTTTTTAATCATCTATTGCTGTGTTCCATCAATCTAACCAAAAGGTGTATTACTTTCTGTTCTGCAGACACGTTAGTGTCAAGCTCATGCAAAATCAGAAATGCAGCATGGCATGATTTATTGCAACAATCATCCCAATTACCTTTCTAATTAGTCATCTCAGTGTATTTATTATTGTATGTGTAAATAAAAACTTTTTACAAAAAAAGAACAACCGACTTCCAAAAAAGACACTACAAAGTCAAAAATAACTGTAATTTCGGAAGTCGGTGTGTTTGGTTTTGAACTTTCGTTTTTTGCCACCGACTTCCGAAATTAAAGTTATTTTTGACTTTGTAGTGTCTTTTTTGGAAGTCGGTTGTTCTTTTTTTGTAAAAAGTTTTTATTTTGCACTTTTTAGTTGTGGTATCTACCCCATACAAATTCGAATACCACTAACTTGCTATGTAAATAAGAGTGATTGGAAGTTATCATTATATCATCCATATAAACTTAGTGGGAAAAATACGTATTATTGATGCTAACTCAAAAACTATCCAAGTAAAGTTAATCAAATTTATATGGGACCACCTCGGGAGCATACCCTTTCAAACAAATAAACAATTTTCAAAATCGGTCCACAATTGACGGAGAAATCGCGTAACAAACATACAAAAAACGAATTGAGAACCTCCTCCTTTTGAAAGTCGGTTAAAAAGGGTAAGTTTTAGTTGCCAAAAACCATATTTACAGAACGTCACTGTGTCATATATCCATCTTGTCCGTAGTTCAGCACTAATATCTTAATATAAGATAAAAAGAAACCTTTCCGTTTTTAATATCAAGTCTGCAAAGGGGAAATTAAATTTCCTTTTATTTTGGCTTCATGGAAACTACTGGCGTCCTGAATCTGGATTGCTCTCGCAGAGAACACGAAGCGAATATATACGCAACTGTTAACTATACGAATAAGCATAATAAATGGAATCTTGGAATGCTTTCTTTTCGTTTTCAGTGAGACAAGACGACGGAATGCGACGCGACGTAGATATAATTTATAATTTCACGTATGAAATGAAATAACTGTAATGGAAAGTTTTAAATAAGGACAGTCAACTGCAAGTTGTAGGTAATACTGTGACTTTGAGTTGGCCTAGCGTAACACGTTTCAATGGAATAATATGGCTTATACTGTTTTTTTTTAGGGGTATGAGGAACAGGGTGTTAAGTTCACTCATCCTCTATTGAAAAGGGAGGATCCTCCAACCAGACGGGTTGTTATGTCTGGCGGGCAACTGCCCGTAAGTTGATTTTCGGATAGTCTTATCTATGATGTTTTTCGGTCGGTAAACTCTAACTGCGCGATGCAGGAATTGTGTGACGTCATGTCTTTGCTCCGTAGTTCGTATGTGGCGATGTAACCGCTACAGTGCGACCTGTACCTTATTTGATGCTCTTCATCCCTATTTTAATATTTTTGGTATGATTAAATAACTCTGGATATCTATGCACCAGTTCCAAATTATTGTAACGTTATTTCACGATTTCATTTTCATGATTTGAGAGAAAGCGTCGAGTCAAATGTAAACCTACGTAATATTCATATTACATTATGATGTATATTTTGTTTTACGGTAAATAGAGACAAAAAAAATGCTTCATAAACATTAAACAGTCCAAAACAAATACAGCTCGGAGCAAAATTTTGTAATCCTGCTTTTACACGCCAAAAAGGGCCATGCATGAGGACTCGTGCAAAGTTTATAGGTATTTATAAATATACGAATGTATGTCGTGGTGGGTTTTCTAAACAGTGACAGTTAAAATCGGGTATTTTAATAACGAAGAGCTTTTTTTTTGTAAATTTTCGACGCCATTTAGTTTAGTATTAGAAGATTTTGTTGTTTTCATTAGACAGATTAAATAGATTTTCTTTTTTTTATCCAGGCTTCATCCCTATTACTCCTTAGATCCGCTTAACTTACAGCCTTATACTTACATAAAATATATTTGTAATAAAAGCATTAATATCAGCTGTATGAGCTCAAATGTCCGAAAGACTGATGCAGCTCGATAACAATTAAAATTTTATTGTGTCTCATTAGTGACAGTCAAACGGAGAACTCAATGAAAAGTTTACCGTTTATTGTGTAAATGTGTAGTCAACAGAAAAATGTGGTGGAAAATTTTAATACTTACAATAATTTCGGTATCCATGACCGACATTTACAATTCAAATAATTAATGCTACGAACCGCTTTGTTATCGTAATTAAAAGTTTACGTTACGTTACGAAACTGAAAGAGTCACAATAACCTATTATACGGTGTGAATATTTAATAACAGGTAAAAAAAATATGACTTATTAATAATATCGTTTACCATTTCACAGACTCGTTGACCTATATCGAGACATAATAGTTAGTTTGAAAATCTGAAAAAAATAGTAGATTGTTATACAAGGGTCGAAAGGAATCAATTCCCATACGAGGTATTTAGACGGCTATAGTCCGAGTAGGAATTGATGTCTTTCACCCGTGTTAAACACTCTACTTTTCATTTCGAATATAAGGAAAGTAAAAAATTGTGTTTAAAATATTTATTGATAAATAACATGATTAGATAACCATACCTATTTAAAATGAACTGAGAAGTTAGAACAATTTGTGTTTTTTTTTTAATATGGAACGTACCGCGTCACCGCTGCGGGCCGTCCCGCGCATTAATTACCAATTTTTTTTAATTCACACTGGCTGTTTTAGATAAACAGCCAGTGTGAATTAAAAAAAATACCTCACAAGATCGGAGCCCAGTGTTTTCACCTTTAGGGATTTCTCCCTTTTTTTTGGGAAAAATGGCCAATAATAAGCATGGTTTAGGGATATTTTATTTTGGCAGGGATTTTGGGAATTTTAGGGAAAAATTTAACTTGAGTTGGTAGCCCTATTGTTTACCTATACTAGGCAGCACCCGTTAACTTACTTTACTCTATGGCACCACCGATTGAATAAAGGGGATTCCCTGAAACTTGTAATAATTGTAATACGTCTAATTTTAGTTTACCATGTTCTTGTTAATAGTACTATTTCCGTGGCTAAAGACGACATCGGAAATAAGTCGCATTATACCTAGAGATCCTAGAGTCTGTTTGTTTCGTCTCTCTCGATTTATAATTAATGTTTTCTAGGTATTTATGCTATAAAAATGAAAAATTCCCTAAACCAAGGACATTTAATATTTTTTAGGGAATTTTAGGGATAATTATTCATTAAAAAACTGGGGAAAAACCAAAAACGTAAGTGGAAACACTGCCGCAGCTTTTTTGTTTTTATTCTATTCGTTATTTGACATGTAAAAAGTTTCGTAGCAGACTACTTAACCAAAAGTTCTATTTTTAAAATTCATTCCCGCCCTAGGGCGGGAAGCAATTACTATGAGTCTTTCCCGCCCTAGAGAGGGAAGCAGCGTTTTCCACTCGCTACTTGGATCAAACAAACACTACTTTCCGAGCATGAGAGATGAAAAAGTATATTTTGTACGCTTCTGTTCCCCAAAATATTTTTATAACCTGAATCGAACGTGCTTTTACCAAAACAATCTCACATGCACAAACACCCCAACATTTTCCCGCATGTCAAAACAGGATAAAGTTTTAAAACAGATTACAAACAGAATACAGTCACCAAGGATTGTCAGCTAAATATAGTCAATGGTAGTGTAGTATAACTTAAAAAATATAAACAAAAGAAAATACAGGTGAATTCAATACTTACAACCTACGACTTTGACAGCTCCAAGCGCCCAGTAAGAAAAATTGAATCATTCCACTTTGCCCCACCAAGCCGCCCCACTGCACTGATGGGGCAGAGTGGAATGCCTAAAATTTTTCTGTTCGATTCGATGGCGCAGATTCCACTAGTTTAAATTTGATGGATTCTGCCACATGCTCGTATTTTATATTTGTTTGGAAAAAAAAGAAATGTATAGCATATTGAAAGGGAACGTAGGTCGCTGGCTGTCCGTTGTAACATGCTGGCCCGCAGGTTTGCACGATGTACGAAGGCAGTTAAAGTAACGCTTTTTAGAGCCTACTGTCAATCCTTCTACACGTGCAGCCTGTGGGTCGACTTCGCTCAGCGGGCATACAGTGACCTACGCGTTCAGTATAATAATCCACTGAGAGTACTGCTGCGGCTGCCGTGGCGTTGTAGTGTGTCAGGGATGTTTACAGATAATAATATTGATGGTTTTGCCGCCATTATTCGAAAAAGATGTGCATCCCTAATGTCACGTGTTCGCGGCAGCACCAATAGTATTCTCAGTGTGTTCGCAGATCGGTGGGATTCCCCGATGTTGCGGAGGTGGATGCAGCTTCACGCTGAATTTTAATTTAATTTTAATCCGTGTAGTGTATGTACCTACTAACATTAGATGTGAAGTAAAATTGTTACTAACCCTATGGACTTTGTCCGAAATAAAAGTATTTTATTCTATAGCTAGGTACTCGCACTCGCAGCCGGCGAGCGTCTATGTCCAGATGTATGAACGTAAACGAACCGCCTCTGTGGTCTATTGGTAAGACCACCTGTCTTAGACCCAGACCTCCGGGTTCAATTCCCAAAAGGAGCAAAATCTTCTGCTCGGTTTGGTTGGTGGTAGGGCTTGTTCTAAATTCGCCTGGCTAGCTACCACCATTTTATCTAAGTCGCCATAACAGCAATGTTAATAGCATTGTTGTGTTTCGGCAGTTAGAGGTAAGATAGCCAGTTCCTCTGTACATGAACATCACCTGCCATCTGGTGAGATGAAGGACAAGAGCTAACCCTTGTGGTAAAAAAAAGCGGCCAAGTGCGAGTCGGACTCGTATATGAAGGGTTCCGTACCATCATCCAATATTTAGCAAATAAATTATATACTAAACGAAGAATATTAGTATTTCATAATGATACACAGTTATTTTTTACAGTATTACAAAGTAATTTTTTTCAGTTGCAGAAAATCACCCATGTTTAAATAAAATACCTTTCGAATCGGCGTTTTTAGTATTTGTAGATTATAAACAATAACATGATATACAGAAGGCTCAAAGTGGGGTTCTGTAGTTTGTGCCTACCTCCATGAGAAGAAGACGCGAGTGTATGTATTTATATTTAAGTAAAGTCACTGGTTCTGTCCTTCACTTTATCCTAGGCAGAATTATGCGATATCCCCTAAAACGCCGATAGATTCGAAATAAAACGCCCTATGTAAATATACACCCCCCTTAATAGTGTCGCAATAATGTTCATGTGAAATTGGATTATCCCAATTGCTATTCAAAGAACAAAAGGCGAACGAAACAAAAGATATCGGGGGAAACATATTGTGGTTTTAGAGCAACGTTTTGTTTTTGTTTTGTGACCGTACGTGGACTAGCTTTCCCAGTTTTTGTGGACATCGTGGGGGATTGTTAAGCAAGATTTGTGTTCAGTGAACAAAAAACTGTTTTTTTGCTTATAATCCTCATTGCCTTTATGGAGTATAGAGGGTGTGTGAAGTACGTGTAAATCTCTTAGAACGTGTTTGCTGTTTATGCTTCGACGCTTGCGTGGGAGCTGTAAGTTATATGATGGTATAGTTACTGGGGGTGTTGTTACGTGGTACAATGTTACAATGTCGTGTAAAATATAGGTAGGACTTCTTACTATGGTAAAGTCAGGGAAAATAAATGTTAAGGAAATTGACTAGGCACCAACTTAAATTGTTTGTATAATCAAATTACAACTTTCATTCTTGACAGACTGCCTCGTTGGTCTAGTGGTCGCAAGCGCATAGGGTCCTGGGTTGGATTCCTAGGTCGGGCAAAATGTTATTGGGTTTTTCTATCTGGAATTGCTCAGTAGCAGCCTGGAGTATGGATTAGGCTTGCGGGGCTATTACATGGGACTTAAACGTGACTGGCGAAATGTGCGTGTATAGGTACACCTCTGCCCAACCCTTTGGGGACACAAGGCGTGATGTTATGTTATGTTATTCTTGACAGTTTTATGAAATGGTGAACTGAAAATGGCGAAGGATGTCAAATGCTTAAAAAAATATTTTCCTAACGGTACGTTGTCTTTGAGGAGACTCTCCTAGTTATTTAGGGCCGATTTATCAATCGTCAGCAACTTTTATCTGAGGAGTGAAAATGGCGGTTTGAATAATATTTTTTCTATGGAATGACGCGGTGAACTTCGTACCACGTGAGATGGATACAAAATTTATATTTTCGGCCATTCGGATTTAACATTTTTTTTAAGCTATTGCATAGCTTCTATCGCGGGCCTTGAGCGTGGAGACCTAATCCAGAAATTCCGTAACGAAAATACGAGTACCTAAGGAGAGTGTTTTGTATTGAAAATTATGTTTAACTGTTTGACAACAAAGTTCAAATTTACTTAGACGAATGATCAACGAGAGTGTTGTATTGAAAATTATGTTTTACTGTTTGACAACAAAGTTCAAATTTACTTAGACGAATGATACGAGAGTGTTGTATTGATACTTAGACGAATGATCCTTGACTATTAATAGTTAAATTAAAACCTTTTTATTAGTTTGATGTTCCCATTACGTTGTGTCAAGTTTTAAAAACTATAAATGTGAATAACAGTTACAGTCAATGTCACCATTGCTATTTCTTGTATTTGGGTTAATATTTTACAATGCCGAGAAATTTAAATATTCAAGAAAGAGCAGCTATTATTAATGAAGAAAGTCACGAAAAAATAGTGAAAGAAAATATAGATCTGTTATATTTAGAAGATATCAAGTCTCAAACTTATGTTTCTTATTTCAGTTACCATAAACCTATAATTTCGTGAATAAAGAACGTGAACTAATTGATCATCGTTATAATTCTTGTCGCCGCCCCTTCCTTAGTGCTGCACAAAGAGCTGACATGAGACGATAATATGAAGATAACGATTTTGTGTCAACCAATTATTATGCTGAAATATATGAAGTTTGTCCAAGAGTAATAAGAAACGCCTTACACTCAATGGGATTGCATTATAGACAACACGCAAACAAAATTGACTGATGCTCATAAGCCAGCACGCTTGGAATATGCACGCATGCATTTGAACGACGATTGAAGTACGACAATATTTACCGACGAAAAATGCTTCAAATCGAGCCAACATGGGAGGCTACATATAAGGTACGAGGTATCTATACAGAAGACCCTGTAGTGCCCAATTTTAGTTCCGGAAAAATTTCGGCTAATATGGGGATAGATGTCAGCGGTGTATCAGTTACAACACTGCTTATTCAGTTATTCCTTATTTTCAGTTAAGATTGCAGGCTAATAATAAAGCTAAAAAAGAAGTGATTGTTTGTTTTATTGAAATATATTTAACTTTAGCATTAAATTCGTTTGATTTCTGTGAACACAGGTATACACCAGTGATTTAAGTAGCACGGCGAGTTTTACTCTTTCCTAAGTCAAAAGTAAAATTACAATATAAAAACTATGCAATAGCTTAACCGCGGCAGTCCCCGAGTGCCACAGGTATTTTTTTTAATACTGAGCTGCCCTAGGATTGGGGCGAACAAAACAAACAGTCATTTCTGATTTTTTGCGAGACTAATGCACGGCATTTGATTTATAATAATAATATATAGATAAATAGATAGATATATACAAAAGCTGTCATACCGCATTTTTTATTCCTCAGATAAATGGTATTTGTAGATTGAAAAAACGGCCCTGATAAAAGTACCTACATATATTATATGAGAGAGTGAGAGTATTAGAGTTTTATTTAACAGCCTATATATAATCTGCGAGTTTTTTTCAATAATCCTGTATAACCTATTAATATGCTAACAATGCTAACTTTTTCTAAAAACACTTTAGCTTTCAACAAACAACAACTATGCTTTTACAAACAAATCGGTTTTATTTAACCATTTACATTAATTTAAGTACAGTCCAGCACTAAAGCGCGAAGTAGTAAAACGTAAAAGTGTAAAGTTGGTCATGAATACATAAAGTTGTGCCTCTATTTGTCACTCAATTGGACCCAGCTGAGAGGGAATGGTCCCCGGAGCTATGAAAGAGGGTACAACCAAGTAGATGAAGGCATTAGGATGTTTTATAGACAGAAATAGAGACATTGTCTTAATAATTGTAGTGTTTTACGAATGTGTTTCTATGTTTCGTAACAGTAAAAACTGTGGATGGTCTTGTTCATTGATTGTAATTTGTTTTGATAAATGGGTTTGAATGTAAACGAATATTACAACTTTAATTTATGACACTATTTTGCTTCTAATATAATAATACAATGTATAATAATTTATACAAGTTCAATAAATGTTAAAGCTATCTTTTGAACGGATAATATCCGTAAAGTGTATGTAATTTCCGCATAACACACTACATATAATGTGTAGTGTATAAGTTTTGGTACTCAGTTTAGAGATACTATAAGAATATCTACTAACACACTTTGTAGCTAAGTATATTTTCGCAAAACTCATATTGATCCAATGTACTGAACAGAGTTTTACGTACTTACGTTAAATACACAAACTAGTTAGGTAAACGTTTATAGTTTGACTCTTTAATATCTTTTCAACATTAAGTTTGTAAGCTTGGTGGCTTGAACCAATTGATTGCACCCACTTACTGAATTTGAGAAAGCAGCATAGGTGTACTTACCTATGTCTGTTTCTAAAAGAAACTAAAAATCCTCTGAGGTCCTATGAAATGACAGAAAACATACAATTACGTCCTGTAGTCGACTTTCTGTGATATTGAATACATATTTTTTAATTTTATTAATACGTGTGTCATAGCTGAAGTTGATAGCATTATGTCATGGTGTTCTCAGTATATAAGTATATACCATCACATCAAAAATACAACACGTTATACCAAAACAACATAAAAAAACTCCTCAAGCAAACTATTATTAACAAATTCCACACAAAATAACTCGCATAAAAAGGGATAGCCTTTATGCGAAACTACCAAATCAACTTCGGAAGTCTTAATAACAAGTTGGTACATCATAAAAATGTTAATGCCAAACATTCTTATAACATCAACAAGAAACAAACTGAAGTCTGAAAGTACAAGTCGCCTCATAAAATTAGGGGCGGCGCGACTCGGGCCCCACGTTCAATACCCTCTCAAGAAGTATTACTCGTATTATGAGGGGTCACAAAGTGAGGACGGCGATATTGGCAGCCCTTACCAAGCATCGTAAGAAGGTGAGGAAACTTCACATAAAACCTAAGGAGGCAGGTGCATTCCATTTCCAGGGTACCGAAATGTTCGCGTATTTCACGCTCAGCGCGTCATTACCGCTCCTTACAACGAATACGCCCGCACACGGTGTGTTACAACAAAAAGGGTAAGTATAATAATAAAAATCTTACGGCGTCTGGAGAGACGAATAAAGTACGAGTCCGTGTTTTGCTTGTGTAAGCGCTATTGTCTGTCGAGGTAGTCATACGTTTTTTGACTGATTGTCGTTTATACTGCCTACTTTGACTGTGAAACTCGTATTTTTTTTATATTATGTGCTTTTATCATACTAGGTTGCTGTACAAATAAAACATTTAAAGACAACAATGTACTGCCTTGTTGAGCTCACCGTTTCTTTTTTAATAAAAGAATTTCATATACTTTTACCACCCACATAGTAACCATCATTTTATAATGCTATGAAAACGTAACTTAACGTAACGTAACGTAAATATCAAGAGCTACGAAGGCGGAGTAATGACGTCACAATTTTGTAGGCACTGCGTAGCACTTTCATCAGTTTCAAATAAGTGTAACAGTAAAAAATATGATTGCGTGAGTGTTTATCGCGACTCATTTCTGTTTTTAAAGTGACCTACTAATACTGAAAAGCAATAATTTAACCCACACGCATTTTGATGGAACCAAAATAATAATTCCTTCACATACATAAATTTTATAAAAAATAATAACAGACTTTTGACAATTTAGTCTGCGTCAAAGTTGTTTTTATACCTACTTAATGGTAAAATAAGTATGACCCATTAGAGTTGTTTTCAGATCCTAGTTTATCATTTAATATTATGTCTGTCTACCTTATGTCCTTACGATTGTGATTTGACCTTGCGATTGTGACCGTTTTTTTACTCTACTAAGCCAAAAATAACAAAAAAAAAATCCCCGAATCATTAGGAAGAGGAACATTTCACATTTATTTAAAGGTCCCATAGAGGTCTCTTAGGAGATTAACCAGACTCCAGACAGCTAATGAAGAATTTCTAATGGAAAGACCTAATAACAATTTACCACAACCAAGACAACACGCTCATAGCTCACTAAAGAGAATCGCACTTGAAGCTTTTTTGTTTTTTGTTTAGCCTTTACTATCCCACTGCCGTGCAAAGGCCTCCGCCAGGTCGTTCCAGAAACTCTTTACCCGCGCCACTTGGAATCAGCCCTCGCGGTACGCGTCTAGCAGCCTGCATCGGCGGCACCGTCCATCGTCAGGTACCCATTGACTTTGACGTTGACTTTTGCCCAGCGGTAATCGTGCATGCGGCTGATGATCGTTGTGACATGCATGCGGCTCGTGACCCGCCCAATATCATTTGAGCCTGGCAGCCTTCTTGCCTACGTTCATATTATACCCATTTTGGAGCGCAACGTCGCTTGTCATTTTCATAAAACAATAAAATCCTTTTACATTCAAAATCACGATTTTTGTGTAGTAATTTCAAAATCACACTACTTATATTCGTTCTTCTGGTAATAATACAGATTCAGCGTTAAATGTGAAGTAGAAATGAAAAAATGGCAAACACTGGAGGATGAACACAACGCGAGAAAAAAGTGGATCATAAATATTGAACAGAAAGTTTTTAACGTGGTTGAAAATTTATCATGTTTCATAGCAGCCATAGCCAAATGATGGTAATAAGGAACCTTCTTCCTAAAATCTTTTGTTATACGGTTTTATTTTTCAGTTGTTTATACGCTCATACCTCTGTTTTGCGAAATACTTCACTGAACAATTTCTATTGTAATTTATGCAACCTTTAGGATAAAAATAATTCATAATTTTGTGCTAATATCAACATTGAAAATTACATTATTATTTTTGTATGTTGGCAATATTATGACAGCTGTCAGATGATGGGATCGTGAGAGGATTGCAGTAAAAAGTTTACAAAGCGAGCGGTTGTAATTTCTAAAATTAAGATAAAGTGTTTTTTTCTGTTAAATATGCGGAAATTTTAGATCGATTGATTTTAAAGTGTAGTTACGCTTGCCGTGTTTATATGAACCCTTTTGTGTGTTACACAGAATGTTAAACTGTTTGTTCCCATTGGCATACAAATATCTATTTCGTTATTGATAGTTAGTCGCCCAATGCCTGAGAATCGGTATATCTCAGTAATTGGGTAGTGAATGTCTCCTAAAATATGGAGACCGCCATTAGTAAGTCTGGTTGTCAACATTAACTTTGGAAAAACTTTAAAGTGACTGGAAACGTATGAATGCAAAGAAAATTGGTGGTAGTTCTCCAGTTATTTTATCTAGTAGTATTTACCATCACAATATATTTTTTAAGTATTTTTTTGGACAAGTAATTAAAATATCTGGAACATTCCGCTGAAGTATTATTACTGGCCAATATTATGTAAATGTAATAATTTTTATAACAGCTGGACGAACTTTCACACGAATATGAATGTCACGTCTGAAGAGGAAGCGGAAATAATAATTCTATTCTGATGTATCGGTACATCCAGACCTACTATAGGTTTCGTACATATTTATGATGAATAGTCACGAGCACTAATATGTTTACACTTACCAACTTTTAAAACTGATTTTCTCATACTATATTGATTGTAATTTTTTGATGTTACTAACATAGTACAGTATTTTGGAACCCATACAATTGTGAAATAGGTCTTAATTCAAAGTTGATTTTATTCCACAAGAAAATCGTTTTAGAATTTTGATATTTTGTTTTTGTATTTTACTCGTGCCTGTACGGGGTGCAAAATTTTCATAGCATAGTTGTTGAAGAATGTACATGTATGACACCTGGTCTACACTGTTTTATACATTTTAATTGCATTTTATTAGTGATTCGTTTTAGGAAGCAGAACTTTTGTCCATTTACTTTTTCATAAGAACGGCTTTATTGGAATAAACTTAATTCTACTTAACGACAAGTGGGCGGACTTTCGACTGTCCTAACATAAGGAAGACCAACTTTTAGCCAATTTAGGCATTCTATTTATTTGCAGTCATCGAAAGATAACGGCCTCGATTTCTATTGTCTGAATGAAATATTGAGTTAGTTTATTGTCTTTTATTCTTATTGTCTTCGCAATATCCTGCGTCGGAGTGTTCCACACAATTACCTTGTTTCGTTGATTCATAGTCTTATTATATTCTGCATTTCAAAACAGCGGAAAAGTGTTGAAAGCCGCGCTCAACGGCAACTTGTGAAAAATGGCGCGAGACTGTATTATCGCGGATTATGAATCGCAATAGATAAGGCATTCAGCGCGCCCTCATTAAAAAAGGGATTCCGGGGAAAAAATAATAAAAAAATACAGTGAAAGCCAGTCTCATTTGTCAACTTGCTCGCATTGCATGCAGCGCCTACATCACTCGAGGAGTGGCCGACTTTTTATTCATTCCGGTTTTACGACGCACACAACTTTAATAACTCACTAACAGAATGAAAATACGTTCCTGAAAAAATAACGTTTTCATCGGTGTCATGGTTCGGTGCGACTCACGCGGCCGAGATACGAAACAATGTAATTGGCTGAAGTGAGAGTCGACATTATATTTTTTTGCATTGTTTTGTTATGTTTTGAGCTTAAAAAGATTGGAAGTGAATAATTTGACTAACATTCTAAGACAAACAAGATGATAATTATTTCATATTTCAATTACTTTAAAAACTTATAATTCCTCGAAGTATGTATCCTATCTGCTGCCTGGACTGTATATACACACATCAAAAAAAGTCTGTGATCACTAGCAAAAGCTGATATATTTATAAAATATAACTTTATCAAGAAAAAGTGTTTAAGTTATATATTTTTAATGCCTAAAAAACACTGCCTGAAAGAATATAAAAAGAACAAAAAAAAATAATAGGTACATTCTACCGTAACCAAAAAGATTCCGAATTTTCAAACTGATCGCAAACTTTTTTTGATGTGTGTATGTATAGGCTGATGATGATGACACTATCTGCTTGTAAAATGTTGAAACAATTATTCCACACAACAAACTCAACTACAACATCAAAGAGCGAACTATAATTGACACTTGAATCAATTAAGAGCACTTTACTCTTTGTTTTGCTGTTATTCCGTCTGATTCGGAAACCGTTTTCACTGTAATAACATGATATTTCATTGGTGTGCATTTTACCTTTAGTTCGACTGAAACCGAATTAAACAACACATGAGTTATCCGATATGAATGGTAAATACTGTATGTTCGATGTACAGAATATTTATTCAGTTGTATTGTGTGAATATGGAAAGGGCGTTTAATCTGTTTAACATACCACGCTGGTCAGTGGTGAATAATGGGACCTGTACGCGGGAGTTTAAAACTGCTGCAAAACGATTGTGTCAAGCAAGAGGATAATGTACAGTACCCGGGCTCACGCCTTATACCGTACATTATCCTCTAGGAAGAAAAAAAATGTTTATCTGCACTCCTATAATGCACATTACAAAAATTATACTTGGCTTTTCTCAAGCCAAAAGTTCAGTATTCGAAAAAAAAAATACGTTAAGATTTAAATTGAAAAAGTTTAAAGTTATAAAATTGTCTAGACATCTTCCACTGATTGATGCACTGACAAGTGATACACATATTGAGCGTAAGAAAGAGACAGGTATGAATGGCAAACACGACGCTCAATAAAGCCAAAATATTTTTATTTACACAAAGTAAAGCGCCTGCTTGGGTTCGAACCCACGACCTACAACCCGTTACCACTGGGCCACCACTGCTCTCGATGATTTTTATTATTATTATTCTATAAATAAATATTTGATACGGCCACGAATCATAATTAACTTGATACTGACCTGCAAATTGCAAAATCGTAAAGAAATAATAATTTCGCGGCCTGCCCTGACGCTTTCGCCTTAACCCCAATGTTCAATATAAATACAGCCGCCTATTGTACGCCTCTTTACGTCCAAGTTTTAAAATGTTGCTAAAGGATAGTGACAAGAGGACCGTGGGAAGTCTCCTTTTGTACGCGTGTTCAGTATACACAACTGTACTCTTCAATCCGTTGGCGAGCAGGGTTGTTCTTAGAAATATCCGACGACTGTTTGTCGTCGACGTCTTTGAGACTAGTCTTTGAAGTCTTATGTTTCAGACGTCTACGTGTGCAAAATTTTCATATGAATTTAGAATACTTGTAGGTAAAAATGATGGTCAAATTGGCAGTAATTGCATTTCTTGGGTTTTTAGTCCTTACTTTTTACCCGAATACCCCAGAAGGAGGGTAATGATTTTCAAGAGTATGAGTTTCGTACATACATACTCTATATGTTGTGTCTCTGTATGTTTGTATGTATGCATGTATGCCTATTTTTTTTGGCACGCTCTGTAGCCTAAACGGCTTGATGAATTTTAACATATGAGGTGTCGTTAGATTCGTCTTAATTGTGGCAGTAACATAGGCTATATAATATTTATCTATTGCATCTTCAAATACAAAAAAAGGGAGGGGAAGGATTTTTTAAAATAAATTAATACAATATTGGTATCAAATAAACGCTAGTAATGATTACTAGGGGATTCAATTCCAAATATTATATTTTAATTAATAAAATAAAGCAAGCAAGCAAGCTTGAAATAAAGAAAATTATCCAAAAAATAAAAAACCCGACTGCAAAAACACATAACTGAAAAGAGAAAAATAAGCATAAGGTTGACTGGTAGAAAATGCCTCAGGCATTAAGTCCGCCTTTGTACAGTATTTTTTACTTGTGCATAAAGTTTTAATAAATAAATAAATAAGCATAATAATCTATAGAATTTTAGTATCGCAGGCGGGACCAACTAGTAGCCGGTAATATGGTGTAAGTTTTGTTTGTCCCTCCCGCCTGCGAAAATTCTATAGATTATAATGCTTGTTTTTCTCTATTCAGTTATATTGTGTTTTTCCATTGGATTTATTGTTTATTAAATAATTTTCTTTATGATAAAATTGTTAAACACTGTAGAGATTGGTTAAAGCCAAACAGGAGAAGTTATGTGAGGAAAAATGTCTAAAAACCTTCTTTATATATTTTCATTTATACCTGTGCAATTTAGCTAAACCAATTGCCAACAGTTTTAATTTCACCTTTCCTTGTCTCCATAGTTAAGACAATTGAATTCGAAATCATCTAATTTAGGACAGTCGTGTGACACGCGATGTAGCACTTTTAAAATTCAGTGTCATAATTGGTTGGGTCATTAATTAGTGGCCCCATTACCTGCCATTTTATGGCGATTACGTCACGTGCCTTCCCTGTTTAAAAAATAAACATTATCGTAATTACAGTTGGCCACGAAACATTTGTTTGATCGTGAGAGCGTCTGACTTACGATTTGTGCCGAAAAAGTTTCGTGGAAAACTTAACAGTTTTCTTTTTTTATTTGAATGAAATAATGTTACGTATAAAATCTCATGATCATGTGGAGATAATTATCACAAACGTTTATAAAACATAAAAAATATTTAATTTATCGGCATTAGGACATCCCAGTATTATGTTTTTATATCAGTTGGTTTCCTATTACGAGGAGCTCGTGGCTAAGTAATAACAAGCCGCACGGGTCGATCCATCAGGTTAAGCTACGCTTGCCGGGGCTGGTCAGTGGATGGGTCTTTGGGATCTTTACATACCGAGACTCCTCCGTGCCTCGGAAAGCACGTTAAGCCGTTGGTCCCAGCTGTCATTTGTGAATCTTTGACAGTCGTTACGAGTCGTCAGAAGCCCGAATGTCTGACACCAGTATTACCAAGGGGTATCGTATTACCCAGTTACTGGGTTGTGGAGGTCAGATAGGCAGTCGCTCCATGTAAAATACTGGTATTCAGCTGCATCCGGTTAGACTGGAAGCCGACCCCCAGATAGTTTGGAAAAAAGGCTAGGAAGATTGATTGGTTTCCTATTACGAGAGGCTCTTTTCAGTAATTTAGGCTATCAAACATACATCTTACTAATGTGAAAAAATTGTTACTTTCTGTGTTTGGATGTTTGTTACTCAATCACGCACTAACGGGTGAACGGATTTGGATGAAATTTGGCACGCAGATAGTTTATAGCTTGTATTAACAAATAGGACATATAGGATTTTTATCCCGGTAGTACGTTAAATAAATCCGAAATTATAACAGCCGCACAGGTTGATCGAAGATTTAGCTAGGCTTGTCGCGGTCAGTTCGTGGATGAATGACCCTCCATTACATATCGAGACCTTTGATTTCGGCTGTCATTCGTAGATCTTTGACAGTCGTTACGTGTAGTCAGAAGCTCAAAAGTCTGACAACCAGTCTTACCAAGGGGTATCGTATTACCCAATAACTGGGTTGTGTGTATTAGACAGGCAGTATGTCCATGTATAATACTGGTATTTAGCTGCATTCGGTTAGACTGGAAGCTGATCCTAACATTTTTCGGAAAAGGCTAGGCAGATTTATTTGTAGGTTTGTTGGTAGGCAACTGAAGGAACATGGGTAGGTTTTAGTCAGTAAGAGTATGACACGCCCTTCCGCTCCGCTCAGAGCGGGAGAAGCTATTTGATGAAAACTCCACAAAAAAAAAGGTGCTTTTCAATAGTAACAACGTATTTCATATCATTTAAATATACAGGGTGGCAGGGACATCGACGCGAAGCCTGTTACCATGGATTCTGTATATGATTCTGAACCAAACAAAAACAATGCATGGGGCATTGAAATTTTTCGTCGGTTATTTAAAAAAGAATCTGCTGTTTCATAGAAAAGTGCAATACCTACGCGGTCAAAATGTATGGAACAGCTTTTTTTTTTTTTAAATAACCGGTTCAGAATCATGTATAAAATCTATGGTAACAGGCTTCCCGTCGATGTCCCTGCCATCCCGTATATGTATATGTCGGAGTTGGTTGTCAACAACAATTGTGGGTAGTTAACAGAGTTTGGTATGATTTGTTTATCTTATTACTAAGTTAAGTGATTTTTCACTATCAATTATTGTCTAATAAATCAAAACATAATTTATTAAGTACTCAGTGTACGCACTAATTGATTTTTGGCAACTTATTTCGATAATTGTAACCGTTGGTTTTGTTCAAAACAATTGATGACATGTTATTTTAATTTTAAAATGATTTACTTTGTGAATTCACTATTGTTTATTTACGACAATTATTCTTGTATTATTTGATTACTTTATAATGTAAGTCTTATTAGATTTAGTACATTTTAGTGTTTTGTATCAAGTAAACACGATGTCGGTACTTCGGTACGTCATCGGACAGAGTTGTTGTGGAGGGATTGTACGGTGGGGGCATCGTCTTATAAAAGAGCGAGCACTCGGTTTGTTCGTCAGTCGGTCTTCGGATTCGACTCAATAAAGAGCCCCTGCTCCCGACAAAACTGTCGGTTTACCTGGTACAGCGCTGCTGTATATTGACATAGCTGTATTGTCTTGCTGATAGCGATACACTTTGTCGTTGGGTGGCTTGGCCACTATACGAGCTTAGAGACCTCTAAAAGTCTGTTCGTTTAACCGAGTTGTGTCTTGGTTTACTTGTTTTACCTGTACCTGTACCTATTATAATAAAAACTTTGTAATTGTTTATACCGTCTTGTTTATCCCAGTAAAATGGGAACTCCAAACCCTGACGATATACCTCTCGGCCCTCCTGATCCTACATCAGAAGCGGGATTAGGTTTAGCCCAGGAATCGCAAGGTGTTGGTGATCCATGGCGAGTTATGTTAGAGCTTCAGAACCAAAATATGGCTCAGTTAATTGAAGCGATTAACCCCCTAACACCCAACGTCATGCGAAAGACGCGGATTTTGCGAAATCCGTCAACACCCATTGTGCTGCGAAAGACGCAGTCCGCGCATGCTGATTCAAGCTCTATTTGTACTATGGATAGGGGCTAATATGGTCTGTGGTTAATTTTATTCTATGGAATTGGTAATATACTTGTCAAATAAATCGACTAAAACATCAAAATATGCAGGAACAACTCTAAAAAAAAGTAAAAATTGAACATTTTGGCACGACAAAATGGCGTCCGCGCAGGCGTGCAGCGCACTGCACTCCGCGTTCTATTTATTTGTTTTCTATTGTTTTTTAAGTGTTAATCGACGGGAAATGTTGTTTTTTAAATAATTAAGTAGTGTCGTCATCGTATATAGATAATATTTGCACTAAATAACATCGTAATTACCTATTACGGACCCATCAAAAAATGTAAACAAACTCGGTAATGAAAAAACGTGTTGTTGTGTAATTTTGAGTTTTGTGTGTGTTTTGTGTATGTAATCGCTGGTAAGTCATTTATTTTATATTCTATATTAGTTATTGCATAATAAAAATGCCATTTTTCAGAAAAAAATAAGAGTTCAATATTTTTTATCAACTAAGTAATGTTACGTAATGATACGGATACCTATTATTGAACTTTTTTAATTATTGGTGTTTTTATTTATTGTGTTTGTTCGTAAATAATGGTTTTGACCGATAGTATATGTATTCATAATGTATCCTGCGAAATTTCATGTGAATCGAACCAGTAGTTTTATTATAAATAATCAAAACAATGAACAAAGGAATTTCTGATAAGAATGTTTATTTATCAATACTAGCGTTCGCTTACAAAGATTCTAAGTATTATAAAAAATCCTTTGTCTAATCAGGTACCCAAAACCATTAACGATAAGACTATTTACGTAACAAAAAGCTCTCAGATTTTGTTTATGTTAGCGCGCTCTTATCTCCGACGCGCCGCGGGCGATCTCCGGTACTTAATGGTTTTTGCGGGCGGGAACGTTCGATGCTAGGGGGTTAAGACGCAATCCGCTCCGTCTACAGTAATTCGCTTGCCAGATTTTGACCCAGACCTACCTGATTCCAATGCTCAATCTTGGAGTACAACCGTTGATATTTGCCTATCGGAAAAGCCTCTTCAAGGTGGCAGTCTTATTATTGCCCTCACTAAAGCCTTAAAGGGCAGTGCTAACGCATGGCTTTCCCAAGTCTCGTATGCAGGCATGACCTGGACAGACTTTAAGAGTCTATTCCTCTCTCGTTATGACGTTTCGGAAACTGTTGCCGCTACCCTCATTAACCTTCATAATACTCAACCAAAAGAAGGAGAATCTTTAGCCGCATATGCCAGTCGACAGATCACTTCACTGACATCTAAATGGAATAGCCTGAGTGTCGAACACATTGCTGTTTCTACTGTACTGGCCCATGTCTCCAAATTTGATTCCCGTGCTCATCGACTAGCATTTACTACCGAAGTACATACTAGGAATAAACTTCAGCAAGAACTGAGTGTCTTGTCTCATCTTAAGAGAAAGTCCCAGATTTCCACTGACCAGCCCGATTCTTCTCAACCTAAGAGATTCAAACCAGGTACAATAGTATGTCACTTTTGTGGTATATTGGGGCATAAATCTACAAACTGTCGCAAGAAGGCCGAGAAATCCAAACATCCTGGACCAGCCAGCTCGTCACATAAGGCGACACAAAAGAAGATTGTTTGTTACCGCTGTGGGGAGTCGGGACACGTCGCTCCTCGCTGCCCAAACGCGACCGGAAGGCGGCCGGGAGGTTCCAGTGAAGATGCCGGGAGTCGGCCTTCGAGCAGCCAACCATCCGTGAAACGAGTTGAAGCTTGTGATGTACGACCTGTCACTGGAGTTCTACAGCAATCTGGTGAGTCGCTTGCATTTTGTTATGACTCTGGGGCTGAATGTTCTCATATTGCCGAAACATTTGCTGAAAAGTTGTCTGGCAAACGTATTTCTTGTGTGGTCAATATAATGGGAATAGGAAATTCTAACATAATATGTACCGAAAAAATTCTAAGTGAAGTAGAAATAGATGGTTACCATTTAGAGATACTCTTTCATGTGATACCAGATGCCTACATAAGTCATAGTATCATGATAGGCCGTGAGATATTGAAATTAGGTTTTGCTGTTAATATGACCGAAAAAAGTCTTACCATTACTAAAGTTAAGATTATTGATCAGTGCTCTATTCTTGAGATTCCGAACTTTCACGATATTGATACTGATATTCCATCCGAATATAAACCACAGTTGATTGAACTCCTTCAAAAATATTCTCATGCTTTTGTAAAAGGATTGCCAGGTACTCGAGTCACATCGGGTGAACTTAAAATACGCCTCATTGATCCACATAAGACGGTCCATCGCCGGCCATATAGACTTACTCCAGACGAAAGGCAGTTAGTTCGTTCCAAAATTAATGATCTGATAGACGCTCAAATAGTTAGACCTAGTTGCTCTCCGTTTGCAAGTCCTATTTTATTGATAAAGAAGCGCGATGGATCTGATCGAATGTGCGTAGACTACCGTGAGCTCAATAGTAATACTGTAGCAGATAGGTTTCCACTACCCCTTATAGCTGACCAAATCGCAAGATTATGCGGTGCTAACTATTACACTTGCCTTGACTGTACTTCTGGGTTCCATCAGATACCTATTCATCCTGATAGTATTGAGGCCACTGCCTTTGTAACACCCGATGGCCAATTTGAATATTTGGCTATGCCATTCGGCTTACGAAATGCTCCTAGTGTTTTCCAACGTGCTGTTACTAATGCATTAGGCAAGTTAGTCTATTCTTACGTGATTATCTACATCGATGACATCATGGTGCCCAGTAGAGACCCCTGTGAAGGTTTACATCGACTACAAGAAGTCCTTGAATCATTGTCCAAAGCCGGATTTTCTTTAAATCTTAGCAAGTGTTCTTTTCTAAAGCGTAGAGTAGAATATCTTGGGTACGAAATCACTTCTGGGGAACTTCGCCCTAATCCTCGAAAAATAGAAGCCTTAATTAACTTAAAGTCTCCCAAAACAATTCACCAATTAAGACAGTTCATTGGACTTGCGTCATATTTTAGAAAATTTGTGGAGAACTTTTCGAAGATTATGAAACCTTTGTTCTTTTTAACTACTAGTAAACCGAGTTTTAAGTGGACTGATGAACATGAGAAAATTAGGCAAAAAGTAATTTCAATTCTTACTAATGAGCCAGTTTTAATGATTTATAACCCTGAATATCCCATCGAATTACATACTGACGCTAGTGCTGATGGTTACGGTGCCATTCTTTTTCAAAAGGTTGAAAAAAAAATGCATGTTGTAGAATATTATAGTAAAAGAACGACTGCAACTGAAAGTAAATATCATTCCTATGAATTGGAAACTTTGGCCGTTGTTAACGCAGTTAAGCATTTTCACCATTATCTGCAAGGACATAAATTTACCGTTATAACTGACTGCAATTCCCTTAAAGCCTCGCGCAGTAAGGCTGATTTAACTCCCCGAGTACATAGATGGTGGGCTTTTCTGCAGGCTTATGATTTTGACATTATGTATAGAGAAGGCAGATATATGAACCACGTAGACTTTCTTTCAAGAAACCCCCTTCCACAATCAATCGACAAAGTAGAACAGAAACGTGTTGATATCACAACTCTGTCTAGTAGTTGGCTTTTAGCTGAACAACAGCGTGATTCTGAGATTTTAGCAATCGTTTGTAATCTGAAAAATAATTCTCTACCCCCTAATGTTGCCCAAAGTTATGAATTACGATCGGGAACCTTGTACCGTAAAATACAACGCAATGGACAAACTCGTTGTTTACCTATTGTCCCACGAGCTTTTAGATGGTCTGTTATAAACCACATTCATGAAGCAATCATGCATTTAGGTTGGGATAAAACACTTGAAAAGGTTTATGAGCATTACTGGTTTGATAAAATGGCCAGATATGTTAGAAAATTTGTAGATAGCTGTATCACGTGTAAAATCTCGAAATCTAACTCGGGTAAAATTCAAGCAGAGTTACACCCTATACCTAAAGTCAGTATACCTTGGCATACAGTGCATATAGATGTTACGGGAAAACTTAGTGGAAAGAGTGATCTCAAGGAATACATCATCGTTATGATTGATTCCTTTACAAAGTATGTTTTACTGTATCACACTACCCAGATTGACGCATCAAATTGCATTAAAGCTCTTAAGTCCAGTGTATCTTTATTTGGAGCACCATCTCGGGTAATTGCTGACCAAGGTCGTTGTTTTGCTAGCAAAAACTTTAAAGATTTTTGTGATTCCCATAATATTGCTTTGCATTTAATAGCTACCGGTGCATGTAGGGCTAATGGGCAGGTGGAACGCATAATGAGAACATTAAAAAGTATGCTTACCGCCGTTGAAACTAGTGAGCGATCATGGCAAGATGCCATTGAAGACGTTCAAATTGCTCTTAATTGCACAATTAATCGGGTTACTAAATCGAGTCCTTTAGACTTATTGATTGGACGAGTTGCTAGACCTCTAGGTTTGATGACTGTTGACAGTGAGGAAATAGAAGTAAATCTGTCCCGTGTAAGAGAACAAGCAGCCTTGGGTATAACTAGAAATGCTGAATACGATAAAGCCCGATATGATAAGACTAAAGCTATTTTGAAAAAGTTCCAAGTTGGAGACTTTGTACTTATTGCTAATGAGGAACGAAACCAAACTAAATTAGATCCTAAATTTAAAGGTCCCTATAGAATTTTAGAACTATTGGATGGTGATAGATATTTGTTAAAATCTTTAAGTTCCAATAGAATTTACAAATATGCCCATGATCGTGTACGAAAAATGCCTGAATGTCCAGTTAATGTTAGTGATGATGTCAATGTTGACTCTGATGATGATTCCTCTGCTGCTGACATAGTATAGCTGAATTGACAAGATGTTTATGATGACTCTTGTTTATCTTGACTCTTAATCGGATGTCTATGTTGACTCCTGGATTTGGACGTTGAACTTGACGCTTATGCGGGTTGTCTATGTTGACGCCTATGCGGGTTGTCTATTCGACTCCAGATTACTTGTCGAATCCCATGGTGTGATTTCGGCTGGGAGACTATGTCTCTACTTTAGTTGAGCTATGTATTGTCTGCAGTATGATCATTTTGAATGGTTGCAATGCAACTGCTATTGATAATAATTTTGTTTGACTAATTCAGGATTTTTCTTTTCAACATAACTTTTGTTACCTTTTGTTATCTTTTGTTACCTTTTGATACCTTTTGTTACCTTTTGTTACCTTTTGATACCTTTTGTTACCTTTTGTTATTGTTTGTCAGAAAGGCCGATCGATATTCACAAAGAGAATGTTTTTTTCAGGATCACACGAGGTCGTGTAGAACGTCAGTTCTGGCCGTGTCGGAGTTGGTTGTCAACAACAATTGTGGGTAGTTAACAGAGTTTGGTATGATTTGTTTATCTTATTACTAAGTTAAGTGATTTTTCACTATCAATTATTGTCTAATAAATCAAAACATAATTTATTAAGTACTCAGTGTACGCACTAATTGATTTTTGGCAACTTATTTCGATAATTGTAACCGTTGGTTTTGTTCAAAACAATTGATGACATGTTATTTTAATTTTAAAATGATTTACTTTGTGAATTCACTATTGTTTATTTACGACAATTATTCTTGTATTATTTGATTACTTTATAATGTAAGTCTTATTAGATTTAGTACATTTTAGTGTTTTGTATCAAGTAAACACGATGTCGGTACTTCGGTACGTCATCGGACAGAGTTGTTGTGGAGGGATTGTACGGTGGGGGCATCGTCTTATAAAAGAGCGAGCACTCGGTTTGTTCGTCAGTCGGTCTTCGGATTCGACTCAATAAAGAGCCCCTGCTCCCGACAAAACTGTCGGTTTACCTGGTACAGCGCTGCTGTATATTGACATAGCTGTATTGTCTTGCTGATAGCGATACACTTTGTCGTTGGGTGGCTTGGCCACTATACGAGCTTAGAGACCTCTAAAAGTCTGTTCGTTTAACCGAGTTGTGTCTTGGTTTACTTGTTTTACCTGTACCTGTACCTATTATAATAAAAACTTTGTAATTGTTTATACCGTCTTGTTTATCCCAGTAAAATGGGAACTCCAAACCCTGACGATATACCTCTCGGCCCTCCTGATCCTACATATATATATTTTTTTCATATTTTTGACATAAATGTATGGCAGATTTGCGGTTCAAATATAAATGGAAATCAATAGTAATTTCCCTATGGTGTCGTAAAGAGTTTTTGATAGCCAGAAAATAGACAATCAATCTGATTCAAAGGCAAAAAGAGCTATATTCCGTAATTCAATAATAGCGAATCGCGAATGTCAGTCCGTGTGAAATGTATTGTTTACACCAATTTTCCCTGTGACCGATCATTTAATGACTCATGTTAGATAGTTAAATGACTCAGGCGAGACTTTGCGGAAATCTATTACAAAATACAATAGACGACATATATTTACTAACCTAATCCGTGTAACTGTTCTTAAAGAGTTTTATAGAACCCTGTAAGAAATCGACACGTGTTTCGCCTCTCAACGAGGCATCCTAGGACGACGATTGACTTGTTGCGAACCCGGACACGACGTGTTGCCACGTCAAGAGCTGAACGCAGAGCTTACTCTGCGTTACTAAATATACGTCGTCTATTGTATTTTCTTATCGGCTCATATTACTAGAGGAAGTTTACAAGCTATTGTGACAAAGCATAAAATAACTTTGAAAGAGTAAACAAGTATAACTTTTCACAATTCAGGCTAGCCAAAAATTCGATACAAAAACACCATCAATTTCATGCAAGAATAACGAAAAGGAAATCCAGTGAAGTGACACTTTTGAAGGCGTCGACGTTGATTTTAGAAAGAGCCTTTTGTTTCTGCTAACCATACCGCCGCGTCCTCCCCTCGTTGATTTAAGTACACAATAGGATCCCTCTTACGTTCCGACAATACTCCGATAGCTTAGAAAACGCTCACAATAAAAATGAACAAGACAATACAATTGAATGAAAATGAAGATATGATTTGCTTCTGACGTTTATTGTTCCCTGTTTCTTTTAATTTCGATATTCCATTTATTATTGAGTCTTTTATCAAGACCTTTCAATAAAAATATTTTTGAAATGTTATGTCGCGGTATTTTTCACCTGTTGTTTGATTTTAATAAAGCTTGCTTTTATGGCTTCTCTAAGTGTTGCCAGCCACCATCAATGTAATTTATGAGACGGTAAAGAAGAGTAATTCTGCTTATTAATTTTGCGCGGGCGCGTTCCAAGGTGTGGTTTCCCGGCTTACATGACTCAAGCTCTTTAATCACGTCTCCATGTTTCATTTTACGAAAAAGCGTCATTATTGAACCTCGTGGCTTTTTAACGCACCTTTCACTTTTCCGAAACACTTATTGAACTCTAACCCTTTTCTCCCTACTATTTCATTTAAATAAAATTCTATTTGAAAGAATTTAAAAATCGATATCGCTGGAATGTAACTGCTGAATTGCCCATCAAATAAACCCCTTATCGACTCATTTTCTTTCCCCTTTTACCGAAGAAATGCGCGACTCTATAATGGCACCGCGTTTGGGTTTGGCCATTGTTTTCATGTTACGTAACGCGTCAGTTTGCGTTAATGTAGTTGATTTAGAAAAAGGACTCGCGGGGTTCGGTCTGTGATAACAATAGTAGAAGGGGAGCGTATTGGAGTGCACGCGACTTCACCCTGTTTCTGTTTTCCAACCTGATAGTCGTCAGGTAATTATAACATAATTCACGCAACCCCAAACGAGACGTATGGTGAACACGTACACGAAGCATTAAGTTGCTTGTTATAACATCAACTAACGTGTACAATTCGTAGATTTTAATTGGGTAAAAAGCAGTCGTTTGTCATTTTGTTTTACATTGTATTTTTAATAACAATGTGGTATAATGCGGCGGTAGCAACAAGGGTATACGCAGTACGTAGTAAACATTTAATTAGTTGGATTTCGGTACATTTTCGTGAGAGTTAGAATCACGCGATATAATGGGCCCTTTTGTTTGGACCGCGGTCGTTAGGAGCCCTCCTAGTTTAAGTGATAAATTACACGTAACAATTAAAAAGTTACGTGGGTCCGTGCTCAGCCGTTACTAATGTACTCTCGAAATGTTAAAAGAGGTGTAAAATTATTGTGCGTATTCATGTTAAAATACTAAACGAGACGAGACTTTAAAGTCTGAGGATGAAAGCTGAAAAATGAGCTTCGAAATAATTTGTACTTTTATTTAAATGGGTATTTTATGCTGCCAAACAATATAAACTAAGTTTTATCGCGTACTGATAACACTGATTTACAATCGTACGTGTTGCCAGACTTTCCCTTCATTATTTGGTCAAGGTTAAAAAGTTTTTTGAAGGTTTCTGACTGGCACTTTATTTGGATTTCAATACAAAAAGAAGGTACAAAAACAATTTAAATA
Organism: Conistra vaccinii; assembly: GCA_948150665.1. Taxonomy (NCBI): domain Eukaryota; kingdom Metazoa; phylum Arthropoda; class Insecta; order Lepidoptera; family Noctuidae; genus Conistra; species Conistra vaccinii. The sequence continues at coordinate 7,371,919 of OX411324.1, forward strand.
TATTTATACTTAAAGAAAAATCACCGACATTTACAACCCGGCGTCAAAAAAACTATTTGCCGCAAAGCCTTTGAAAATTCAAAAATATTGTTTTATGACACGCAACGTTATCGCTCACCCTTAACGCACGAAATTACAATATAAATCAGTTTTAAAATAAAAGAAAAACAGACTTTGTATACTTTCAGCTTTTAAAAGCAAAACGTGACTCGTAGACATAAGGCTACGACGCGGCGCTACGGTACTACGCCGTAGGGGCGCTACGATAAATCGTATTTAATTTATATTGTTGTATTATCGCAATGTGTGCTGTTATTTCATTACAGCTATTTAGTTTGAGCTTTAATTAAACGTTAGAAATTAAAGCGTTTAAGAAATAAGTATGAGCAAATTGCGTGGTAAAAGTTCTTTGTTTTGTTTTAGGCAAACTTTAGACTCAATTCACGTTTTAGTACTGATTAATATTCAGAACATGTTTCAGCTTTCAAGGTTCACACTATCAGTATAAATGAGTTTTGATTAAATGATTTCGGAACAAAAGCGTTTTGTTTAGTAAAAGTAGAAGCGTCATAGCGTGAATTGAGGTTCTGATATAACAGGCATCTGAAATACCGCATAGATATGTAGCAATAAACACCAAACATTTACCACAAAGAAAGACATTTCAGCAGACATTAGCGCTGATATCTCAATACATTATCCGGGTGTTCATACTTCCGAGAACATACTGAACATATCTTTCACCAACTTTCTTAAACCTTTTATTTACTATACACACTACTGTCACATTAAAATGATGAAGATCACACTTAAAACGGTGTAACTGTTTAAAAATCGGCCAAGTGCGTGTCCGACCACAGTGAAGGGTTCCGTCAGGATGAATATTTACGCATGCACACGATTTTACTAGCCGCAAAAAATAAACTTGGTGTTACATAGTTTAAAAAAATAAAAAAAACAACGGGTTGCACTCCGGGAGTGCCGGCAGAAGTGAAATCTTGAACATTAACGTTGTGCATTTTTGAATATTTTGGAATGGTTAGGGAATAATTTCGCACGAATTGCTTTATTTATCAGTATAAAAGTACTATAATTTATGGTAAATACAATATTCATTATTTTCAAAATAATAGTCTAACAAAAATAAACACTTTATTTAAACACTTTTCATGAAGTATGTTTTGACTGCTTTTTTTAACCGACGAAAAAAAAAGGAGGAGGTTCTCAATTCGACACGTATATTTTTTTTTTACCCATCAATATGGGTAAAATTTCTTACCTCGCAATCCTTACGTAATGTCAAAGACTATTTATTTTGATATTTAATTTGTCGGTTGCTAGGCAGCGGATCTTACGGTCACGTCCTGACGCGAGTTTAATTTTTTTTAGCCATCCCACAAAAGTGCATAATACCGCTAAAGAAGTTTTCACTTCAAAAATCTATGAAAACCAAAGTGCGAATAGTCTCAAAGTAAAAAAATGGCTGTGTAACTTCCTGACAGATGGACAGACAGACGGATTGACTAACAGATGGACATGACGAAACTTTAACAGTTCAACCATCAGGCAAAGCCATTATGTTCGATAACAATTAAAATTATATTGAATGAATGAATTCTTTATTTGCCAGAATATAGGTACATTGTATATGGTAAATTTTTATATGGTTTCACTATATTCGACTTTCTAGTCGTGCAAATTTTTAAAATAGACATAGTCAAAGCTTTAAATAAAATAAAATAAATATTATATCAAATTTTTATTGATTAAATTTTTATTGTGTCTCATCAGTGACAGTTGAAAGGATAAGGGTTCCGTATTTGCCATTTGGCAGTGGAACCCTAAAAAAGAACATTAGTATGTTCTCAAATGAAAACCTCTGGCATTTTGCCTATAGTTCGTAATATGTAAGGTTTTATGGCTTTCATCGCGCACGAGTTTAATTTCATGTTTTATGTTTATTGCTGTGTGACCACGCTATCAAACCGTTGGTTTCAAGCTAGAATCGTGACGTCAGGAATTAGAGAAGGACCATTCCTAATGATTGTGCGGTTTTTTAAACATTTTCATTGTTTGAATAATTTATGCAGGACATAATTATGGGTGTGAAAAGACGTTTAACGAAGCCAAAAGTCACTCCATGAGCACCAAAAAAAATTTTTTTGGGTTTCTGAAGGGTGCCAAACAGAACCCTTTTACTAAGCCTCCGCTGTCCATCCGTCTGTCTGTCTGTCAGCGGGCTGTATCTCATGAACCGTAATAGGTAGACTGTTGAAGTTTTCACAGATTGTGTATTTTTATTGCCGCTATCAAAACAATAATAAAAATAAAACAAAGTTAAAAAATTAAAGGGAGATCATCTTTAATTTTATACATCATAGAATACGTAGATAATGGCTATGAGATGATTCTTTTTACTCCCTGTCATTTGTACTAAAAATGAAAACTGGAGATAATTGCAATGTGACAGAGTTTTTTCATGAAATAAAGTTGTCAAGTAGAATATACTGCTGTGGTCAAGTTTTACGGACCCGGCGAAATTCCGGGATCATAAAATTGTGTTGTTAACCTTCTGTTAGAGTTTTTGTTAAAATGTTTTAGGTCATGTGAATCTATAGGTACAATAAACATGTTAATTCTTTTATTGCAAGCCATCAGTCGGGACTTCGTATTAATTTTTTTGTTGCTTATAAAACAATGTTATTTACCTACGCCATTTTAATCATAAACATATTTTGAAACTTGAAATCTGTGGTATTTTTTTTTGTTTGTATAGTATGACAATATTTTAAAGTACACACATTTTAGAGGGCAGTGGTAGCCCAGTGGTTACGGACCCGACTTACAAGTTGTAGGTCGTGGTTTGAAGCCAGGCAGGTGTTTTACTTTGGGTAAATAATTTCAACACCGCTGCTCTCAAAACGGTGAAGGAAAACATCGTGATGCAACCGGCATGTCCTAGAACCAAAAATTCGAAGACATGTGACATCTACCAACCCGCACTGGGCTCGCGTGGTAGAGAAAAAGAGGAGGCCTGTGTCCCAGCAGTGGAAACATTATAGGCTGATTATGTTACACCCATTTAGTTTCACATTAGTGTGATTATTACCGGCGTTTATTTAAAGAACTACCACAGTAAAAATATGTAAAAAAAACACCTTCAAAAAGGGAAAACAACTCCACAGTATACAAGCTCACAGTTATTATTGAATCCAACAAAAATGTTAAAACTAAACGAATCCAAACTTTATATCCGTAATGAACTCGCAGAAGTCATCAAAAGCAACATTGTAGATTGCACCGTGCAGTTTATTTACAACAACAAACTACCCAACATCGTGACGTTTATTGAGACGATTGTGTATTTATGTACTTTTAATGGCATCGCACATTACGCGCACACTGCTCCCGGCGACGACATTAGCAAAGAAAACATCACAATTGATGTTATTTATGCCAATCGCAGCACTATTATGCCGATCTTGGGAAGTTTTTATCGCTCGTGCACGCTTTATCCTATGGCGAATGGTACGGGAGTTATTAGCGTGATCGTCGAGACGTAATTTTTATTAGTTTAGTCTTTACTTACAATAAATGAAGGGATGGTCCTTATGTGTTATGGATAGTAATAATCAATTCCTTATCTATTCCACCGAAGGCAAAATGACTGATATCGTTGAAAATTTTTACGTCGCGATGTCAGAAATGAAGAAAAGAAATGTCACTTTGTTGTTTGAAAGATAATTCTCGTGTACGAGTATAATATATAATGTCTCGTGTATAACACGAGATAATTCTCGTGTAATTGACTGCAACTTTGAGATATGGCCTATTTAATATTAAGGCTTTTGCAGACCAGCGCAACTTGTCACGCGACGCGACACGACCAATACAATTTCTAAGAAAACTTCACGGTATAACAATAACCGGTGTCGCGTCTCGCGACAAGTCGCGCTGGTCTGCACAAAGCTTTAATATGGGTTCCAAAATACGAAATTCATAACAACATAAAATAACAATCAATACAGTAGGAGCAAATCACTTTTAAAAGTTGCTAAGTGTATAAATATTGGTGCTCGTGACTGGTAGGTAACGCACGAGCACCAATATTTATAACTCTGTTCGATGCACTTTTAGAGTCAATTATTAATTTGACAGACTGTCTCAAATCTGGGGCCTGTATTACAAAAACTATTAAGCTTATAACATTCGTCTATAGGTATTGTGCTAGGAAAATAATTGTGGACGTTAAGCACCTCTATGGCCATGAGTTGCAGAAATGTTCGAGTTTAGTACAATGGGGCAATAAATAGCTTTTGATTGCTAGTTATTCCGCTTCTTTCATCGACTTCGTAACCTGTATAGGAATGGATGTTTTTTATGGTTATTGTGGAGAGAATTAACGTTTGTATGGGACGACGCGAAATATGTATGGGGCTATATTTGTCGCAAATGGATACGATGTCTTTCGTCATAAAGTGTTATACAATGGGAACATTATTATTCAAATAGACGACCTTATTATTGTGTATGTTTCATATACATATTTCGGGATTTTGCCGAAACAATTTTGTCATTTAATCCATGAAAAAACTGTCTGATAGGTCTCAAAATCTGTAGCATAACTCTTAAAAATAATCTTTTATTTGATTTATTTAGATTTAGAACTTAAAGGCGGAGACTGACTTGTAACGTTTGTTTGTAATGTATCATTCGCGGCGAGCTTGGTTACAAAACGACGATACACAAGACGCGGCGAACTCTCACTTCGAACACAATGTCGTTTGTCATATTTCCTTTGTTTCAATACAATAAATTCATGAAACAGCCGACAGTCCAGCGGAGGATACGGGCGCTCGCATCAAGCGGCTCGGCGCTGCACTGGCTACTGTAACACGTTACAAAAACTCGATACATTACAAACAAACGTTACAAGTCAATCTCCGCCTTTAAACAACACGAAATCAACTGCAAGTGTATGTACAGACGCCATCTCATCAACCTACTCCAATCTGTCAAATTTTTCCAATCAACATTGAACCTTATTCTTTAGCGATAAAGTTAAAAATCTATTAAAGAAATTGTCAGATTGTAGTAACTTGATGAGCTGGCGTCTGTACTAACATACGAATGTTAAATTTTATCGCCGTCTTCACCCTTTTACCACACCTACATCATCGTAATTATCCCAAAACCGAAAAGGTTACAGATGCTATCAAACCTCACTGGTTTTACAACCAAATCTCGTACAAAAAGGCACACGCTAGGGATAAAGGCGGAGAAAATACTTGGCACGCCACAAAATCTATGGGATTTGTTTATTTCCCGTGTTAGGATAACTACAGACCCTTGTTTCAAAAGTTATGGTGACAGTAAAATAGTGATACCTATTGATACTAAAGCTTTGTGTGAAACGGATTTGGAGATACAAAGGTTTTGGTTTAATAAAATCTGTTCATGTGTAGCTTTCTTTGGTAATATTTGTAGGGGTTTTTATGTTTTGTTTATATTTTCTTAAGGTTTATGCTATAATGGTGTAGCAGGTGTACTTAGGATTTTTTGTGGGTTTCGAGAAAGAAAAAAAACTGAGAGGTGTCAAGGGACACCCGGATGGAACGAAGTCATGGAATGAACCTCACAAAGGCATGCCACTAATTAGTACATGTGGTCGCTCACAGATGGCGTTATAATAAAAAAAATGAACCTCACAAAGGCATGCCACTAATTAGTACCTGTGGTCGCTCACAGATGGCATTATAATTAAAAAAAAGTGTCGTTACAACTTTTGGTCCCAATTTTATCCGTCTAGCCCCCTTTCGCAACGCGCGAAAGGGAACTTCGTTCCAAAAATTGTTTATTCTGCACAAAAAAAAACGCACATTACTACAAAATTACATAAAATACACACGTACAAAGTAGCCAAAAGCCTCGTACTCAAGCAGTAGAAGTTTGTCAATTGTATCTATTGCTGGATGTCGGGGACGAGCTCGTGGCTAAGTAGTAACACCCGCACGGGACGATCCATCAGGTTAATCTACGCTTGCCGGGGTTGGTCTATGGATGGGTGACCGTCTTTACATACTGAGATTAATCCGTGCTTCGGAAAGCACGATAAGCCGTTGGTCACGGCTGTCATTCGTGGATCTTTGACAGTCGTTAAAGATCCTCAGCCCGAAAGTCTGACAACCAGTCTTACCAAGGGGTATCGTATTACCCAATTACTGGTTGGGAGGTCAAATAGGCAGTCACTCCATGTAAAATACTGGTATTCAGCTGCATTCGGATAGACTGGAAGCCAACCCTTGGGAAAAGGCTAGGCAGATTGGATTATGGCTTGATGTCAGGGCCAGGGACCAAAGACAATTTACATTGCGTAATCTGTGTTACGACATTGGCAAATGACAACAAACAAACAATCAAAACTAAAACAAAATGCCGATTGCGTTAAGTTCAGTATAAAGCGCAGGCCACACCGCCAGCTAGCGGGCGGGCGGGCGAACATCGTTTCACTTCTTTACATACTTCGGTTCACACCGCGAGCTACAATATTTCGCGTAGTTTGTATAGTTTCCTTCGTTCGCTTCGCCCACGCCCGCCCGCTAGCTGGCGGTGTGGCCTGCGCTTTAGTGTTTACTCCTTTTTTTCTACTCTTAGAAGAGAGTAACAGATAGTATATTATGTAGGTATCTTTGTATCATAATAATTTTATTCTAACAAGGTGAATTATGAACATAAAAAATAACTTGTGCTGTTTTCTTTCATGCGTTCCAAACTCATACCTACGCTGATCATTAACTGCCCAAAAAATTAACCATTTTACTCAAACTTTTCAAGTAATGGAAATTAAGCTCCCTTAAATAAACTTGGAAAGAAGATGCCCGTGTTATTCTTAAACAAGAGTTCAATGTTGCCAGGATAATGAATATTTACGAGGTTCTCGCAACCTCGAAGTTACGTACCCTTATCATGATGCACAGAGGGCGATATTATAGGGTATGAGTAAGATACAGTGCCGAAGGGCGATAGGAAAATATACGAGAAAGATGCTCGTTAAAGTTTAAATGTACTCTTCGAGTACTTTATGATAGAAGTTTTTTTTTAAAGGGATATAAAAAATAGTTTGGAAAATCCAAAAGTGCACGCCTCATACTTATCACTTCATTCATAAACGAAAAAGAAATTCAAAACATAGTTTAAAAATGAACAATTTATCACTTTTCATGAAGTCGTAATGTCAACGACTGACAAAGATATTTACGTTGGCAGTTGCTAGGCAACGGCACCGGATCAAGGTTGAAAATATTTAGATATTGATATTATATTTTAGTTAGTATTTTATTAATTATCATTAAACTACTATGAATAAAAGAGCCATTTTCAATAGGGTTCCTTCTACGGCTGAAACGAATGTATAAAAAAAAAATTGACTCAATTAATTGATTTTATCGCAAGCTACAATGTTTTCAGGGATCATAAATTGACGGACAGGAAATTTTTTTCAACTATTTTGATGCTTTTTCCATTTCTGCTGCATTAAATCAATTGTTAAAAAATACAATATTAATCTCCATTTAATCATCTTTATAATGGTATATAAATTAAGTAGGTTCTGTGTACTAGCAGGAGTGAAACAATAAAAACAGTTGCAGAAATGGGGCAAAAAATATTTTTCGATCGTAGAGCACACTCTAATGCGAAGCATTACGAGTCGTGCAATAAATAGAATGGTTTGTACTTCTAGGGGTGCGAAGGGTAACTTTAGAACACTCATGCTGTAATGGGGATCTGGATGCACGGCAGTGCCCTCGCCAAGTCAAGCAAAAAAATAGCGGCACGGCCGGCGGCCGTACAGTACGACACAACTTAGATGTAGCATCGGCAAAATTCGTAAAACCGATCACCATCCGAACTGAGTGCGCCTTCAAAATCACTAATCGCTATTACAGCTTTAGGTGAAAATGATCTTTCGAAAACGCAATAACTTGTTAAGTCTTATAGTCAAATACATTCGTAAAATTGATATGAATGAATGAAAATTTTCAAATCTATGCTACATCTAAGTTTTGTCGTACTGTACCATCCTTTTCTTGAATATTTTTGCACGACTCATAATGCGAAGCATTAGAGTGTGCTCCACGATCGAAATTTTTTTTTGCCCCATTTCTGCAACTGTTTTTATTGTTACACTCCTGCTAGTACACAGAACCTATTTAATTTATATACCATTGTATAGATGATTAAATGGAGATTAATATTGTACTTTAACAATTGATTTAATGCAGCAGAAATGAAAAAAACATAAAAATTGTTGAAAAAAAAATCCTGTCCGTCAATTTATAAAACTTGAAAACATTGTAGCTTGCGATAAAATCAATTAATAGAGTAATTTTTGTTTAATACATTCGTTTCAGCCATATAAGGAACCCTGTTGAAAATGGCTCTTTTATTCAAAGTAGTTTAATTATAATTAATAAAATACTAACTAAAATATAATAATATCTTTATCTAAATATTTTCAACCTTGACATGACGTGTTGCCTAGCAACCCAGAACGTAATCTAAATAAAATATAGTCTTTGACATTACGTACGGATTGCGAGGTTAGAAATTTTACCCATATTGATGGGTAAAACAGCAGTCAAAACATACTTCATGAAAAGTGGTAAATTGTTAATTTTTGTTAGAAACTATGTTTTGAATTTCTATTTCGTTTATGAATGAGTGTTATGACTTTTGGATTTTCCAAACTATTTTCATCTTCTTTCGGATCAGAATATACAACAATAGACTTAAATGCCTACGACGATAAAAATATTGACAAAGTTGGTGGAGGCTCCAAGCTTTTTACTTAATTGTTAGGGTTCAGTACCAAAGGGTGCCAAACGAAACCCTATTACTAAGCCTCCGCTGTCCGTCCGTCCGTCCAGCCGGCAGCGGACGGTATCTCCGAAACCGTAATATAGGTAGCTGAACGTTCACAGATTGTGTATTCCTATTACTGCTTTAATTATGTTAATAATTATTACAGGGAGTCCCCATACAAGAAACGTTTATTTCGGCGTTTTTTGCCCGATATTAGTACGTTACGGAACCTTTGTGTGCGAGTCCGACTCGCACTTGGCCGGTTATTTTATGTTATTTATTTATCAAATTATTGCCGTAAAGCAAGCCCATAATATACCACATTAAACAAAAACCTTTTAATTAAAAACAGTACACCAAACATAGAACTCCACAATTAAATCGCCTTAATGAGGACCCTTCCCCATTAAAACTAGACGGTAGACTCAAATCATCCAGTCCTTAAATCAAGTACAAAACACAAGCTAGTCATGACGCCTCCACCAATTAATGAGGGTACAGTCAGATCTTGCCGTTGGACCTTTACAATCTAGTGCGAACATAAATTGTGATAGAGGGCGCTCGGGGGCTTGTTTAATTTCACGACTGAATAAATCCAAATGTTATACCGCGGAGACCCCGCTTGCGTAGTGACGTTTCCATCTGTCCCGTCCATAAAATTCTAGTGCTGCCCCCTGCCCAAATTTAGGGAACTACACTGTTATTAAAGTTTGCCCTGATATATTTTAGTCGGTTTTTAAGTTTTATGGGGTACCCTTTCTTCTATGTTTGACGGTTTTGGAAAACTGTTTATCTTCCAATAAATAACTTGCTCACTTTTGTTCACTCAAGCTGTTGTAATAGACAACCAGGAATATTTTTTTTCTGTGTCATAATCCATAGACGTTTTTACCCGACTGCTCAAAATCGGAGTGTTATATTTTCAGGGTTCATGTATGTGTGTGAGTTTTTATCGCGTTCACCACTACATTCATCAAGTGATAAGATACTAAACCACGACGATTAATTGTAATTGAAATACGTTCTCTGTGGACATAAGTAGGTTAATAGTAATTTGTTTGTCACAATAACTGTTTTGACTCAATTCTAAAGCCCGGATACCGCCACTAGAATTTAGAACATTATTACATTCAATACATGAATAGTGTGGCACTCTAATATCTATTGGTTCTATTCAATAGCCCAGCTCTAGTGCATTTTCAATGCCTATTGATGGATAGATATTAATTTAGTTGTGCACTTCTGGGTACTAATATTTGTGCTGTGGATAACTTGATATTACCCTATTGCTATATAACTTGCCATAGTAAAGTTGTTTGATGTATGATACGGTTTTATCATTTAACTGTTTTTATTTATTTATTCATTGATTATTATGACAAAAGAATAGTTCACAAAAACATAAACATATAGTTTTGTTGACTCTGGCAATTTTTTCATAGTTTGTGATTATTTTGTTTCAGTTTATTGTTTAAATTAATAATTATATCCAATATATTTAAATTATACCACAAAAAAAATATTCTCGTTTTTATGCAAATTACATTTACAAACACATTTTTTGTCTTTACGTAACAGTCCTGCAAGGGCGTTAAAATTAAGTACCATTTTATTTATTCCAAATTCATTATATACCCTATCAATTATTTGCATTACTCTTGCGTTACTCATTAAAAAAACTGTGATAAACAGGAATAATATTATGCGCATAATTATCGAAATTACAAAATTAACAGCATTCAACTACATTATAAATAAAATGAGTAAACAAACAATAACAGAGGAATCGATATTTTATTGTAATTCAATCGGTGCGTATTATTTCAAATGATTAAAAATGCAACAAACTAGGCGTTTGATTATAACAGTAACTTAGTCACTAATTAATCTTGTTTAGGAATTAAATTAATGTTTGATGAATTATATGTTCATTTTTTTTTTTTAGCTTCTGCCCGCGACTTCGTCTTCATGAAATTGTTACATAAACCGTCCTCAAAAATGGGGCTATCAAATGCAAAAAGTATTTCAAATCCGACTTGTAATTCCGGAGATTACCCCCTACATACAAACAAACAAACACATGTTATCTCTTTAATATATTTTGTATATTTATATATATACCTAGTATACGTATAAGTGTAGATTAGATTATACCAAAAACTTACGAAGAAAAATTGTAAAACAATTCTTCCTTCGAATTTAAATTACCAATGTAAAGATTTAATTTTGTCGTTGATACCACGTGGACTACTATGTCCGGTTGTTGCGGAGATTTCATAAAAGGTGACTAAAAGTTTTATCAAGAAGTTGAATAGCAGCCCAGTCGTCCTCTCTGATAATTTATTAGCTTTCAATCAAGAGACTTGCAATCAACCTGTATTGCAAGTCTATTAACAGGTCTTTGATCATATTTTTGCAATGATTCTCAAACTCAACACTATTTATTTAAGTAATACCTACTTCAGGCACAGAAATGTACTTTCAGAGGCGGACTAAATGCCATGGGCACTTACTAGAACACTAGAACTTTCTACCAGTCAACCTATATTCAAATTATAAAGCTATCCGACTCAAAAACACAATAACCGGATCACAAACTCGAAAAGTATCAAAAGGATCAACTTTCTGATCGAACTATCCAAACACTAGATTCAAATGGAAGCATAGGTACATACACACGCGACAATATGGCTCCGCAATTTGTACTGTTTGATTCCGTTTGCAATACGACCAAAACAATATCGATATATTGAAGAGTGAACAAACTGAATCGCGGGTGCAATACAATACATGGGTCCTTATTGAATATTTGCTCAGCGGCCAACCATGATCCGAGTGTAGTATCGATGCCAGAATTTATATCGCATGTATTTTCCGACGAGTGTTTAAAGGGCTTCCGTTAATTATTTGGATATCATGTTTTATTTACACTGATTAATTTGTATTGTATTAATTGGTTACGCTTTTGAAATGATATGAGTTGTGCTACTGGTTGGTTTTAAATGACTGTTCATATTTGATTTTCTAGGTTGAATTTTCATCATTTGTATTGAATTGTTTAAAATAAAAAACAGAACTGCAATGTGCTTGTGTAGTGTACCATTAATAATTCACTATTATCACTTGCTCCAAAAACGGTGAAGGAAAACATCATGAGGAAACCGGCATGCCTGATGAGAAGATATTTCTGAACGGCATGTAAAGCCAAATCAGTCCATGGGCAGCATAAAAACTCTGACACCAGAACCCTAATTACGTAATGCACGATCAATAAGAAATTGAATTGAATTGAAACAGATTGATAGTCCATTGCTTCATAAGTTCGAAAAAAAAATCTGCTCAATTTATTTTTTCGAACTTATGAAGCAATGGACTAGCAATCTGTATCAATTCATTTCAATTTCTTATTGATCGTGCATTACGTAATTAGGGTACTGGTTAGTCACTAACCACACAAAAAATAAACTATTTAATCTGAACATGGTGTCTGTGTGTTTTTAATTACAGTGCACGGTGACAACTTTAGTAAATAAAACCGATTAATCTACTACTGCAATTCCACTGAGTATTTCGTTTAACTGGAGTTGAGGTTAAATAAATTTATTAAACCTCCAGATGGACCTAGTCGATGTAGCGATTGAAATTACTCTACAAAGATTAACAACTGTAAACGTTTCAAACGAAAAGGAAATGTAGTTTTTCACAAAGCTCTGGAAGGAAAAACCAGATTCATTTGCATTCCATTCGAGATATTATTAGATTAACGTGCGAGTATGTAAATAAGTAGTATGCTTATATGTACGTTTATTCTGCTCAGCCAACACACGACTCACGAATGTTATACAATGGCTGCTAATTATGAAAAGCTATGGGTTCGCGTGCAGTCGCCGCGCGTAATTATGCTAATCTTATTAGTCAATCCACTTCGCCTTGCAGTTTTATGTTTCTGCACAAGCTCTGCATAGCGCGCGTTTATAACTACTGCACTTTCTTTACTTCTATAGCGTGTAAACCCGAACCGTAATTAGCTATGCCATTATCGTGAGCATTAAACTATTTGAATTTATACCGCATTTATAAAAGCATGTATTTTTCCCTGCCATTAAAGTATATAAAACCTTGCAATAACGAATCAAAGGTAAATCAATTCTTAGCAGCGATTTTGTCGCACAAAAGGAACAATTTTTTCAATCGTCTAACTTTTACGACACAAAGAGTAAGTACGGATTTACAGCGAAAGCCCCGCCTTTCTAACTTAGAAAATTTCACTTAAGAAACAAAAGTACTCTAATAAAAGAAGAACAATCATAAAAAGAGAGATGTAAGAACGCGCTTTCTTAAAAAATATCGGCGACGGCGCTCCGCGGTCATTTGTACACCTTACCTACAGTTAGTTTAGACGGGCAACTTTAGAACAATACAGTTGCCACAAAAGTTGCTCAGTTTTGTACTTCTTCTTTTAGTGTATCTATGGCAATAAGTTCAAATGTTTGGCCCAAAATTCAACTATTTGATCTCCACTCACTGACAGTACATAGGTGACGGTCATGTGGCGCGAGTAGTGTTGGGCACAATTCAATTACCTATTTTTTTAATTGTAGAAGCAAACAATTACAATTTTAATTGCAATTAAATTAATTGCAATTTATTTAATTCAATTATATTATAATTGTGAGATATAATTGAAATCAATTGCAATTAAATCCATGAATTTTGGTTCACAATTAATTTAATTGCAATTAAAAATGTAATAATTGTTATTTACAATTAACTTAATCGTCAATTGTTTATTATAACAATTAATATTTGATGAATGTAAAAACCCACGCACGGGAATGTACTCCCGGGATTAAAGGTATTATGTGTTAATCCAGGTTACAAACACTTGCCACCGTAGGCGCGGGCTTGCGGGCGGAGAGTGATGGGATGTGTTCCACGCGCGCCTCAAAGAGTTGTCAGCGAAGCTGAAGGGGTCCGTTAGGGCCGATGCCTACCACTGGGGTTGCGGATAAGTCCTAAGGGGAAACCGTGGCCCCGGTCTAGGCAAGGGAAGGAACACGGGTGGGTTTTAGTCAGTAAAAGTCTGACACGCCCGTCCGCTCCGCCCAGAGCGGGAGAAGTCATTTGATGATTTACCACCCAAAAAAAAAAAAAAAAATTGGTTACAAACACTTAGAATGCTAAACAGATAATATTAGTAGGAAGTAGGATAGGATTAATTGTAATTGTAAACATGCATCAAACAATTAACAATTAATTAATTGTAATTGCAAAGTTTTACACGTTGTTTTACTTTGTCTATCTTGCAATTACAATTAATTATTTTAATTGTTAATTGCAATTAAATTGCCAATTTAATTGTTAACTGTGCCCAACACTGGGCACGAGGTGCACTATTGTTTGTGGGGAGACGCCGTGGCTCAGATCTCAAGTGGGTCTTGAGATCTGAGCCACATAGCTACAGTAGTAGGTAAACTTTTGCTATCGTATGGTTAGCCAGTTTGAATTGTCGTCGAACAAAATTGAACATTTACAATACTGGAAAAACACCATTTTCTCGATAGTTGTTAATTGTTATTTACGAACCTGCAATATTACTCATTGTCCCACACTGCAGTTATCGAGTACATTATTCAATGTAGGTAATTAAGCCGTTAATTAAATAACTACTACCGCATTTCAACTTTGGCAAAAGATATAGGTAGAGAACTATATTGCCAATTTCAAATATTTAATGAATAATAAACCTGTGCACATTATCCCTCAAAAAGTTAATAAGTTGGTACTTTTTCTCAAACATGCTTGGAAATTCGAGCATTATTTTGAAAACCTTCTTCGAGATAAAGGGAAAATGCTGTATTGGTCGAATACATGCGAGCGCCCGGCTGGCAATGTTTGTATGAAAATCTTCACGATTTATTTATTTATATATACTTTATTGTACTCCAGAACATACATAGCAAAAACCAATGGACAGGCACAACCAGGCATTGATGAACTCACATAAGTGTGCCTCGGCTTCGCCTTGGCCAACATACGTGAGTCCACCAATGCCTGGTTGTGGCCAAAGTTTGAATCGTATTTTTCCTAATAATGCGCGGAAATTCAAACGTAGTAAATTAATTATGCCTTATCGCTTTCACGACTGTCTATCAATGCCTTTGTTGCAGGCCGCGACAGTAATGTACTATATTTCGGAAATGAGTGAGTAATTTGTTGCTCGTCTGTACCAGTTCTGACTACTGAGTTTGTTATCAAATAAAGCGAACAACTTGTTATACTTAATGACTTTATTTCAGGACAGTTTAAAATTGTAGAATAGAAAACTTACTTTGATCAGATTTTTCTAAGTAATTTCGTTTACTCCAGCCCATACAAAAAAAAAGGAAACGTCAGTTGAGTTAGAATACAGCTTTAAAATGGTTTATTAACACGACAATTTAATTAAAGAGATTTTATTGTACAGGTTGGTGTTATGAATGGGCCCTACATATAAAAGGTAAAAAAAACATAAATTATTTATTCTGCACTAACAAACGCACACAAAAATACATAAAATACTCGTACACACATATAAAATAAAATAGACTTAATCCTCGTATTCAACCAATAAATGTTTGACAATTTTGTTCATTGCTTGAAGTCAGGGCCAGGTACCAAAGACAATATACATTGCCGGGCTTAGTGGTTTCATACAACTCACGCTTCATTTTATTTTATCTACCTATAGCGTAGACATATAGACTGTGTAGATTGAGCACAAGATAAGTCTGCGCGCCACTGTTGGCTAAATTCTATACTGTAATATTTAAAATATTAAATCTATATTAATAATTAATTGATCTTAGTATTATTAATATTAATTAGTTAAATAATTTTATAATTAATTTGATCTTATAGAGGGTGGCCAATTAAGAAATATATAACTTTTTTTAGACCCACTTTTTTGATTTGACGCCAAATTTTGCAGTTGTTTGATGTCTATTATTTAGTTAAAATGCGGCAAATTGGTTATGCACAGTCTATATGACCATGACCACCACAATACTTTCGTTAATTTTATCCTGAAGTTCTTAAACGAATTTAAAACCGACTCAATATATAATTTTTATATTAATAGTAACGAATACTCGTACCATTTTTATCACTGAGGATTTCGAGACACGTCCTGGGGGCCAAGTCTACTAATTTACAAACGTCATAATGGTGTCACGATGGCGAGTTTTTGACAGATTTTGTATGGCAAATCTGTCAAAAACTCACCATCGTGACACCATTATGACGTTTGTAAATTAGTAGACTTGGCCCCCTGACTTTTTGTCTGTGGAATTATCTAAAGAGAGGTGTCATGGTTAAGCTTGAATACGAAAAGCGGAATATTTGTGACTTTGTTAGTGGGATACCTAATAAATTATGCGAAAATGATGAAATACTATGAATACCAAGATGAAACGCGATCGAATTTTTAAGAATAAAACAGGAGCAGATTTGCAAATTCATTCAACGTATGAAATTGCCAAGCCTGAATAATTTACTAATAGATAAACCGGTAATTTTCGTTTGTAATAATCTTAATTTAAAGTTGTATACTTTCTAATTGACCACCCTGTATAAACGACGAGACGTAAACGTAGTTCCAATTTTAGCTGTGCGCAGATTTTGCGAGCACTCTAGTTTACAACAAGTTTAGTAGACAACATTTATTTCAAATCAAGGCATGGGCAGTTAGGCTTGGCATTGTTAGCTATGATATCCAAAAAACTAAATTTTCTCAATTATTATTACATTTCGCTTAAGATCTGTCATGAACTCATAAGTAAAATTTAATAAGAATCGAGAAATCGTAGACAACTTTAGTAAATAAAACCGATTAATCTACTACTGCAATTCCACTGAGTATTTCGTTTAACTGGAGTTGAGGTTAAATAAATTTATTAAACCTCCAGATGGACCTAGTCGATGTAGCGATTGAAATTACTCTACAAAGATTAACAACTGTAAACGTTTCAAACGAAAAGGAAATGTAGTTTTTCACAAAGCTCTGGAAGGAAAAACCAGATTCATTTGCATTCCATTCGAGATATTATTAGATTAACGTGCGAGTATGTAAATAAGTAGTATGCTTATATGTACGTTTATTCTGCTCAGCCAACACACGACTCACGAATGTTATACAATGGCTGCTAATTATGAAAAGCTATGGGTTCGCGTGCAGTCGCCGCGCGTAATTATGCTAATCTTATTAGTCAATCCACTTCGCCTTGCAGTTTTATGTTTCTGCACAAGCTCTGCATAGCGCGCGTTTATAACTACTGCACTTTCTTTACTTCTATAGCGTGTAAACCCGAACCGTAATTAGCTATGCCATTATCGTGAGCATTAAACTATTTGAATTTATACCGCATTTATAAAAGCATGTATTTTTCCCTGCCATTAAAGTATATAAAACCTTGCAATAACGAATCAAAGGTAAATCAATTCTTAGCAGCGATTTTGTCGCACAAAAGGAACAATTTTTTCAATCGTCTAACTTTTACGACACAAAGAGTAAGTACGGATTTACAGCGAAAGCCCCGCCTTTCTAACTTAGAAAATTTCACTTAAGAAACAAAAGTACTCTAATAAAAGAAGAACAATCATAAAAAGAGAGATGTAAGAACGCGCTTTCTTAAAAAATATCGGCGACGGCGCTCCGCGGTCATTTGTACACCTTACCTACAGTTAGTTTAGACGGGCAACTTTAGAACAATACAGTTGCCACAAAAGTTGCTCAGTTTTGTACTTCTTCTTTTAGTGTATCTATGGCAATAAGTTCAAATGTTTGGCCCAAAATTCAACTATTTGATCTCCACTCACTGACAGTACATAGGTGACGGTCATGTGGCGCGAGTAGTGTTGGGCACAATTCAATTACCTATTTTTTTAATTGTAGAAGCAAACAATTACAATTTTAATTGCAATTAAATTAATTGCAATTTATTTAATTCAATTATATTATAATTGTGAGATATAATTGAAATCAATTGCAATTAAATCCATGAATTTTGGTTCACAATTAATTTAATTGCAATTAAAAATGTAATAATTGTTATTTACAATTAACTTAATCGTCAATTGTTTATTATAACAATTAATATTTGATGAATGTAAAAACCCACGCACGGGAATGTACTCCCGGGATTAAAGGTATTATGTGTTAATCCAGGTTACAAACACTTGCCACCGTAGGCGCGGGCTTGCGGGCGGAGAGTGATGGGATGTGTTCCACGCGCGCCTCAAAGAGTTGTCAGCGAAGCTGAAGGGGTCCGTTAGGGCCGATGCCTACCACTGGGGTTGCGGATAAGTCCTAAGGGGAAACCGTGGCCCCGGTCTAGGCAAGGGAAGGAACACGGGTGGGTTTTAGTCAGTAAAAGTCTGACACGCCCGTCCGCTCCGCCCAGAGCGGGAGAAGTCATTTGATGATTTACCACCCAAAAAAAAAAAAAAAAATTGGTTACAAACACTTAGAATGCTAAACAGATAATATTAGTAGGAAGTAGGATAGGATTAATTGTAATTGTAAACATGCATCAAACAATTAACAATTAATTAATTGTAATTGCAAAGTTTTACACGTTGTTTTACTTTGTCTATCTTGCAATTACAATTAATTATTTTAATTGTTAATTGCAATTAAATTGCCAATTTAATTGTTAACTGTGCCCAACACTGGGCACGAGGTGCACTATTGTTTGTGGGGAGACGCCGTGGCTCAGATCTCAAGTGGGTCTTGAGATCTGAGCCACATAGCTACAGTAGTAGGTAAACTTTTGCTATCGTATGGTTAGCCAGTTTGAATTGTCGTCGAACAAAATTGAACATTTACAATACTGGAAAAACACCATTTTCTCGATAGTTGTTAATTGTTATTTACGAACCTGCAATATTACTCATTGTCCCACACTGCAGTTATCGAGTACATTATTCAATGTAGGTAATTAAGCCGTTAATTAAATAACTACTACCGCATTTCAACTTTGGCAAAAGATATAGGTAGAGAACTATATTGCCAATTTCAAATATTTAATGAATAATAAACCTGTGCACATTATCCCTCAAAAAGTTAATAAGTTGGTACTTTTTCTCAAACATGCTTGGAAATTCGAGCATTATTTTGAAAACCTTCTTCGAGATAAAGGGAAAATGCTGTATTGGTCGAATACATGCGAGCGCCCGGCTGGCAATGTTTGTATGAAAATCTTCACGATTTATTTATTTATATATACTTTATTGTACTCCAGAACATACATAGCAAAAACCAATGGACAGGCACAACCAGGCATTGATGAACTCACATAAGTGTGCCTCGGCTTCGCCTTGGCCAACATACGTGAGTCCACCAATGCCTGGTTGTGGCCAAAGTTTGAATCGTATTTTTCCTAATAATGCGCGGAAATTCAAACGTAGTAAATTAATTATGCCTTATCGCTTTCACGACTGTCTATCAATGCCTTTGTTGCAGGCCGCGACAGTAATGTACTATATTTCGGAAATGAGTGAGTAATTTGTTGCTCGTCTGTACCAGTTCTGACTACTGAGTTTGTTATCAAATAAAGCGAACAACTTGTTATACTTAATGACTTTATTTCAGGACAGTTTAAAATTGTAGAATAGAAAACTTACTTTGATCAGATTTTTCTAAGTAATTTCGTTTACTCCAGCCCATACAAAAAAAAAGGAAACGTCAGTTGAGTTAGAATACAGCTTTAAAATGGTTTATTAACACGACAATTTAATTAAAGAGATTTTATTGTACAGGTTGGTGTTATGAATGGGCCCTACATATAAAAGGTAAAAAAAACATAAATTATTTATTCTGCACTAACAAACGCACACAAAAATACATAAAATACTCGTACACACATATAAAATAAAATAGACTTAATCCTCGTATTCAACCAATAAATGTTTGACAATTTTGTTCATTGCTTGAAGTCAGGGCCAGGTACCAAAGACAATATACATTGCCGGGCTTAGTGGTTTCATACAACTCACGCTTCATTTTATTTTATCTACCTATAGCGTAGACATATAGACTGTGTAGATTGAGCACAAGATAAGTCTGCGCGCCACTGTTGGCTAAATTCTATACTGTAATATTTAAAATATTAAATCTATATTAATAATTAATTGATCTTAGTATTATTAATATTAATTAGTTAAATAATTTTATAATTAATTTGATCTTATAGAGGGTGGCCAATTAAGAAATATATAACTTTTTTTAGACCCACTTTTTTGATTTGACGCCAAATTTTGCAGTTGTTTGATGTCTATTATTTAGTTAAAATGCGGCAAATTGGTTATGCACAGTCTATATGACCATGACCACCACAATACTTTCGTTAATTTTATCCTGAAGTTCTTAAACGAATTTAAAACCGACTCAATATATAATTTTTATATTAATAGTAACGAATACTCGTACCATTTTTATCACTGAGGATTTCGAGACACGTCCTGGGGGCCAAGTCTACTAATTTACAAACGTCATAATGGTGTCACGATGGCGAGTTTTTGACAGATTTTGTATGGCAAATCTGTCAAAAACTCACCATCGTGACACCATTATGACGTTTGTAAATTAGTAGACTTGGCCCCCTGACTTTTTGTCTGTGGAATTATCTAAAGAGAGGTGTCATGGTTAAGCTTGAATACGAAAAGCGGAATATTTGTGACTTTGTTAGTGGGATACCTAATAAATTATGCGAAAATGATGAAATACTATGAATACCAAGATGAAACGCGATCGAATTTTTAAGAATAAAACAGGAGCAGATTTGCAAATTCATTCAACGTATGAAATTGCCAAGCCTGAATAATTTACTAATAGATAAACCGGTAATTTTCGTTTGTAATAATCTTAATTTAAAGTTGTATACTTTCTAATTGACCACCCTGTATAAACGACGAGACGTAAACGTAGTTCCAATTTTAGCTGTGCGCAGATTTTGCGAGCACTCTAGTTTACAACAAGTTTAGTAGACAACATTTATTTCAAATCAAGGCATGGGCAGTTAGGCTTGGCATTGTTAGCTATGATATCCAAAAAACTAAATTTTCTCAATTATTATTACATTTCGCTTAAGATCTGTCATGAACTCATAAGTAAAATTTAATAAGAATCGAGAAATCGTAGACAAGTTTTATTGAGCTTTACGAAGCATAAATCTAGCTTAGAATAGCACCGAAATTAAATTATCCTCTACTGGGAACCCTAAAAATTAATTTCAGTGCTGGCCAAGCGAGGCAAAGCTTCGGATAATTTCATCCTCACTAATCCTACTATCACTGGTTACCTTGCTCTGATCGTGAACTCGGTAAAAAGTGCATTTTTTTTTTCATATTAATTCTAGTATTTTTTTTAATGGCGACCCGCCCCGGCTTCACAATGGTTTTTATAACGACTTGACAAAATATTGCGATATCTTTATTATAAATGTAAGTATACGGGGTGGCAGGGACATCGACGCGAAGCCGATTACCATGGATCCAGTACATGATTCTGAACCCCCCTGCGTTGAAATTTGTCGTCGGTTATTAAAAAAATAATCTGCTGCTCCATACATTTTGACCGCGTAGGTATTGCACTTTTCTATGAAAAAGCTGTTTTTTTTTTAAATAACCGACGAAAAATTTCAACGCAGGGGGGTTCAGAATCATGTACTGAAGCCATGGTAACCGGCTTCGCGTCGATGTCCCTGCCACCCTGTATAGGGTGACCGGTAATTAGTGACCGATACTTAAACACGTGACTTTACTCATCATTATGAATAACTTTTACTATGGGATCAAACCTGAAATCCGCGAAAAAAAAAACTGTTCCCTACATTTATGTTCTCTAAATTCGTCAAAATGTATGGAACAGCAGAATTTTTTTTCGCGATTTTAATTTTGGTCCCACTATTCAAAGTTGTTCAAAATGATGAGTAAAGTCACGTGTTTAAGTATCAGTCATTAATTACCAGTCACCCTATATATCTACAATTCTACACATAAACCTTCCGGAATAAATTTTCGAAATGATGGTGAAAACCGAATCAAAATCCATCGCATAGTTTATAACAACAACGTGGTCACATAGACTGACACGAAAAACGACTTTAATTTATATGTATAGATTAGGTACTAGAGTTTTGGCATTATTTTGATATATTTGATCTGATCACGGCTTCTTAATGCCCAACATCCATACATATGGGATACAGATTGGTTCTGAACTGTCCCGTTATTTTCAAAACAAATAATAAATAATAAAAATATATTTATTTTCTCTCACAATGGTTTTGTAGCACTTAACAAGTTTTGACGAATATTTATTCACATTGAGAGCTGGTGCCTGATGTAGGTTTAGAAAAACCTGTGTTACATGTCACCAGGCCCCACTTAGTGGCCTCATACAATTTAGCAAGCAGGTAAGGTAACATGTATTTCTACTAAACAAAACAAAAAATGTTGAATTTTTTAAAGAAAAATAAAAGTAACAACAAAAGCAGTCTAAGGGTGTGCGGTGAATGTGTAGGTGAATGTTGATGACCGTGATAGTGAAAAGTGGTGAATGTGAAGGTGAATGGTAATTATTTGAATACAAGTGTCTGTGTGAACATTGGAAATTGGAAGCAAATGCCCTAAAAGTTTACAGACTTGCTCGATTTTATCTATCATTGCTGTCGCTTGTTAATGATCGATAAAATTAAATCACCATCAGACTAGCATTTTTCCAACTATGTTGGGATCGGCTTCCAGTCTAACCAGGTGCAGTTGAATACCAGTATTTTACATGCAGCGACTGTCTATCTGACCGCTACAACCCAGTTACTGGGTAATACGATACCCCTTAGTACTCGTAAGACTGGTTGTCGAACTTTCGGGCCTCTGACTACCCGTAACGACAGCCACAGATCTGCAAATGACAGCCGGGACCAAGGGTTTAATGTGTTTTCGAGGTACGGATGGGCCTCGATATGTAATACCTAGATGGTCAACTATCTCCCGGACCGGCAAGCGTCAACTTCAATAGAGTAAAATCGAGCTTCAATTGTTGATACAAACAGACAAAAATAATCCACATTGTCATAATCGACAAAAAATACGTTGTCAATCGTCTGTTGCTTTCACATTTACTGGCTTGGTTTGATCAGACGTTTGTTTGATTTCTCAAGATCTAGCAAATCTGTAGGCATTTTAGATATTGGGTTAGTAATAATACCAAAACCTTGCACATATACATGTATCAGGATAAGCTGAAACCAATTAAAGCAACCGGTAGTTTTAAAGATTTATCTTAGCGCGGAAAATCATGCTTTGTTTGTGCATTAAGAAGGTGCATCCTAAAAGTTGGCAACGTCGTAAATAGCTGTCAAATATTTACCTGTTTCGATTAATTTTGCAATAATACTGTATGGAAATAAGAAATGTGGCTAACTAACTAACTAGAATATTAATAATGAATTGCAATTATAACATTGAATTTGATGTTTTACCCGTTTTAGGTGAAAAAAAGACATTTAAGAAAAAAAAAGAAAAAAGAAAGAAAGTTTCCAAATACTTTTTTTACATTTAAAACTAACTATTCAGTGTTACGATATTAATTATTGCATTTCATAATCAATATTCTAGTTCGCTAGTTAGCAACATTTTTTATTTCCATACAGAAAATATTATCAAATTAATCAAAACAGCGAAATATTTGACATCTATTTGCGACGTTGCCAACTTTCAGAATAAACCCTCTTAACAGCCCTTCCACTATCTACATCGTCATGAATCAAAACCTGGTTTCAAAAAACTACAATTTTAAAGATATTTTTTTCAGTGTAACATAAACAACGCAGTTTACTTTCTCCGCTCAGGTAAAAGGTATAATAACGTTGTCGGATTAAGCCGTGTTTAAAACTAACATATTCATAAGGCTTAGAATTAAGTTACTTTGGAAAGGACTGCTCTTTCTCGTAGCTTTCAGTTTAAAGATGTAATTATGAAAGTATTTTTTCAAGGTTTATTCTAGACTAACTTTAATTCTTGTTATAATAATGTGTTATCCATCTCTGTAATTTTTTCAGGTCTTACCTTGTAATTATGTACGTTGAATAATTTTGGTCTGTATCTAAGTTCTACCTAAGTCTTCACAACTTTTTACTGTTTTAATAAAACAAAATGCTTTTATATTTGTGTTTCAAGTTTTATATCACCAAAAAATAAATACTCTTATTTTTTTGGTAAGTACCCTGTTATTTATAGAAACAAAGCCGTTAAAATAAATTTTTCTTATCATAAAAACTAACACAAACACGAATCCCATATTCGCCTCACGACGGCATATGATTTCCCGAGCACTCGGGGGGCTGAATGTCACACCAATCCTCTTATTTCATTTGTCAGGGTGACGCGAAAAATGTCCACAACCGCTGACAATACGCGATCTGTCAGCCCTTGCGGCAACACACACAGACAGACAGGATGGATCAAGACTGATGGCTTTATCACCGCTTTACGTGCCGTTTTTTGTCACTTGATCGGTCAGCTCTGTTTAGATTTCGCCAACTTCATCAAAACGTTTGGCTTAATGGATGTCCGCATGTGAACAAGTCACAGACGCCATTTTTGTTTTTGTCGTAGTGTTGCCGTATTTTGTAGAATTATGGGTTCTCGGAATAACGTAACGAGTCTGAAATAGTACACTTATCCAAGGGGCCAAAATCTCTCTAAGCTCACTAATACAATGAAAGCGAATAGCGTAAAGTAAATTTAATCAATTCTGATAAATTGTTAGTGTCAGATTCTTATTAACGGGAGACGAACCCTTACGAAACGGAGGCGAGGGCGAGGCGGGGGCGAGGTGGGGCGAGGCGGGGAGAAAGGCGGGTTGGGGGTCACCAATTAACGCACGTATTAACGTGGGCTCACCGGGGCCCGTACTATTTGGACGCGGATCGTGTCTCGCTCAACAATTCCTGGAACACGAGACGGGATTTGCTTAAATTCTCCGGAGACCCTCCCACCGTTCCGTTTTAATGGTATTCCATTGTGATTATTGATGGAATACATTTTGCGCCAAGTGTGTCTCAGTCATTTTAAGTGATGTCAATTTTCATAATTCATAACTTCAAACTATTTTTTGCTACTTTTATATTCATTCACCTCCTTTCAAATGTAACTAGGCATTTTATTTGAAGAAATAGCTTTAAGTTTCAAATATAATACCACATCATTTTAAATCCACTTAAAACTTCTTTGTACGACTTTATTCAAAATTCAAAATTAATTCAACATAAATAATTCAGATTTCTCAAATTAAATCCAAGATGCTACACGAAATATGACCACTATGATCGTAATTCAACAAAACCGACGTAATAAAAACATAATTATTAATTATGTTGTCAAATTAAATCTCCGTACACGGTGCGCTGTTTGTAATTTCATTAAGGGTATCATGTAAAGCAGTAATTTCGTTAAATAATTGTTTCCATAGAGTTTGTTCACGTTTATTAAAGGCCATAGATTCGGTGGGTGGCCCGGGTGAAATTACGGGAACATTATCCTTAAATTACTGCCGCTAATATGTCGGTGAGAGTCTCGACTGCTACTGGAATATGCTGGTGACATTGAATTTTACTAAAAGCCTTACGTTTTACTCTCATGAGCGCACTTAATGAGATTCAGGGTTTATTTCCTGAAAAATTGGTACTCATAAAAATATGATTGATAAAATAAAACGGCTTTTAAAATAATTATCATAAATATCTGGCAAACCATGTTGAGTGAACAATTTTTTTTCGGTTTAGCGGTTTTCTCCCTAGAGGCGGTTATGTTTTCCTCTCCATCGACGGTGCGGTAAGTTATCTGAATTATTTTATACATCAACAATGAAGAGTAGAATATTAATTAATATGGTAACCCCATACTAACAAATGACGATAAAAAAATACAAGAATTGAAAATTAGATAAGCAAAGGGCAAGCTTTTACAAATCGTCTCACCTAAAAGTATAATATAACGATAGCAAAATCATTTAAAAAAAGGAACCCAAATTAAAAGACACTCAAAAACCATATAATTGTGAAGTTATGTCATGTTTAGCGGCATTAAAATGTATGTGTCAAACAAATTAAGTTCTTTCCAGAGTTACGCATGAAACGAACAAAGTTGGGAGTGCTGAGTCCTGTCGCGGTTCGCGGTCGCAACTCCCTCACTCTGAGTCTCCGAGACTAGCTTTGTTACACTTCAATGAGCCTAAACTGAAATGGGAATTGAATTAGAACATTGGAAAAAAGGGTTAATTATAGAACTAACACGGATTGAGGACAGAAGGCTGACTCCCACGCAATGGTTGTTTCGTCATGTTCTACATACGTAGGTAGCTTAAAAGTGTATTCTAGTAACGTGACCAAAAGTTTACCCATTCGTAGTCTTCACGCCATTACATCGTAAAACGATTATACTATTAGAATAAAAAAAAGTGATAACGTTATTTTAGACAATACATTTACTTCATAAAGAAGTATTTGAGCGACTGCCTATCTGACCTCCACAAGGAGGTCAGATAGGCAGTCGCTCCTTATAAAATACTGGTATTCAGCTGCATCCACCTACACTGGAAGCTGACCCCAATATAGTTGGGAAAAGACAGATTGAGGTACTTGAAAATATACGTTTGATAAAAAAAAAATCTCGTTGTCTGTGAAGTTTGCCAGCTAATTTAGTTTGAACCTGTATATCTACTTCACAACCAGTATAATAATAAGAGCCTATTATTCTCCCACTGCAGTGCAAAGGTCTTTTCTTATACAGAAAAGGCACGAGCATTGATCACCACACTTGATAAAGACGGGTTTGCGATTTCAGACTTATTCAAAATTCAAAATATTTTATTTATCATAAACCTACATGGGCACTTATGAAATGTCAGAAGCTAGGTGCACGGTTCCAATCGAGAAGAGCCAGCAAGAAAATCCACGGTTACTCTTTTAAAAATAATTGGCTTTTACAATGTTTTACAATGGAAGGACAGTGTAGGTCTTTCAACAAGTACCGAGTACTTAACAAAATAGGAGATGGTCAACAAATCAACAGTCCACTAAACTTACAGCACAACCAGTATGTCTATATATAACTGTGTAAGTACATAGGTACAAACGTGGAAAGTACAACATTACAGTCTGCAGTAACATTGACCACAACGACATATACATGCCGTCGCATCGTCTCCAAGTGCCACAATGACCCATTTCACTGGATTGCCTATTACAACTTACATGGGATAAGATTCAGCTGATACCCGATAGATAGAAGGGAACCTTTGGTATAAGAAGAAAATCGACGGTGGAGGTGTTTTGCTGTAGGTACCTAATTGAAGAGTTCCATTCAGGTTTTCCAAAAGTCTCTAGCAATAAACTACATGGTAAAACCAATAAGAGGGTCAACAAAAAAAAGGTTCGGAAATGAGAGACGATGACGTGTGATGAAGGTTGACTGGTAGAAAATGCCCATGGCATAAAGTCCACCTCTGTGCATATGTGCTCAAAGTAGGTATGGAATAAAAAATTAAAATAAAATGCTGAAAAAATCGTTGAATAGAACTGTGCCTTCATTTTGTTCAGAATAGCAAAAAATAAATTTGCCTAGCCTTTTCCCAACTATGTCGGGGACGGCTTCCAGTTTAACCGGATGCAAATGAATGCCAGTATTTTACATGGAGCGACTGCCTATCTGACCTCCACAACCCAGTAGCTGGGTAATACAATACGCCTTGGTAAGAGTGGTTATCAGGCTTTCGGACTTCTGACGATCCGTAACGACTGTCAAAAATTGACAAATGACAGTCGGGACCAACGGCTTAACGTGCGTTCCGAGGCATGGAGGAGTCTCGGTATGTAAAGATGGTCACCAATCCACGAACCAACCCCGGCAAGCGTAGCTTATTCTGATGGATCGACCCGTGCGGCTGTTATTACTTAGCCACGAGCTCCTCTACCTGTCAGAACAGCAAACCTAGTATTACTATTCACGCTTGATGAATCGAAAAGTTACAGACAAAAGATATAAATTAATCTGTACGCACGCAAAAAAGGCTAGGGTAATTACGCTTACCTTGTCAACGTTCATTATTACACAGCCACCGATATTGAAAATCATAACTATCCCAATCAGCGGCCCCGTGATTTACGACTAAGGCGCATTCGGAAACTGCCATAGTTCGGGGATAGAAAAGCAATTAAAAACATATTAACATACCGGGCGTAGATCCGGCAACGATCGTCGTAAGGCCACCTGTGACCCATTATCAACGGCTTAATGATCCATATTATGCCGTGATAGCGTGAAACTATTTCAACTGCTGATTCTATGGCAGTTTTGTCCATCTCTTTAACAGTTGAGTGCTAGAGAAGTAACGTTTTAGTGACTATGGGGGTTATAAAGGGGTTAACGTAAGTTCTTTGGGTTTATACGCTTAGTCGAGACTATTCACCAAAAAAAATAAATAAGATGACCTACGTCCTGTAAAAAAGACAGTGGTAGTGCAAGCTGATAATGAAATCGTAATCAGTGTAAAATAATAGTTTTACATTTTTTAAGATTTACATTAATATATTATCTAATCCTTGATGTTCGGAAGTCTTCAATCTTTCGTCACCCGTTATAAATTAATCTTCCTATTTCGCTTTAACATCAGGGGCGACATTAATAGGAACACCTGTAAATAAATAATGTTCTTTCGAATAAAACAATGTCATCTTGATCGCAAGCAACATATTATATATTTCATTATTATCACAGAGTGTTGCCATATTTCGGAACGCCACATAATTATGTGTTTTTCATTTGAACATCTGTCTGTAATGTTGCCATATTTTAACGCGACGTGATCATTTCTAAATAACGCAATTAAACGTTAATTAAAGCTTACAAAGCCACTGTAAATTAACATGCTGACCTAAAATTTACATTGAATATGTGTCGTATCATTTTCTATCAACGTTTGTGGGTTTTGAAACGGAAGGATGGTTGACATGAATATGCATGTGTGTGTTAACATCCTGAATAAATTGGCATTTAAACTATATTGAAACTTTTGACGTGTTTGTGTCCTAGCTGTTACTGTTTCCTGTTAGTGTTTTAGAGGTATGAATACCTCTATGAAGAACAGGGTGTAAAGTTCACTCATCCTCTATAAAAAAGGGTGTCGTATCTGAAGTGCAACCCCAACGATTGATGTCGGATAGTCTTATATAATTATGTCGTTCGCGCAGTAAACTCTAAAATGCGCGATGCAGGATTTGTATGGCGTCAGGATTTTGTGTGACGTGTGGTCTGTTATGCGTAGCTCGCATGTGGCAATGTAGAGGCCGCCACAGTGTCAAATGATGTTTTGTAAGATTTAGGTTGTTAAAAGCTTTTCATTAAGTTCAAAGTACACGCAGGCATGATAGGGAAGAATTCTGAAGGTTAGACGCTTACAATGCTGTAGCGCGGCCACTGTCGGGCTGCATAGAAAAGGCAGAGAAGCGTGATGACACAACGCTGGTAATTTATTGCAAAATATGAAGCAATTATCTATTTACAAAAAAAAAAAACACTATCACGTTGGTAGAATATAGAATTGTAGAATTATCTAATATAAAAAATAATATAAAAAAACAGAATAATTGCTCATTTATAATTTATATTCAATATGGTTTTTAAGCATTAAAATAATATATATATTTTTTTAAGAATCTATGTGATTGATTTCTATCGTATCGAATTAGTTGTATTTCAATACACCAACTAGTATAACTATATCCTGAAGAATATTAAAAAAAAAAACTGATTTTGTTTACTGCAGTCGTGATGTCATATGATCGACTGCAGTAAACAAAATCAGAAAAACGGAAGTTATATAATGCTTACAATTATATTGGGTGACTGGTAATTAGTGACCGAAACTTAAACACGTGACTTTACTCATCATTATGAACAACTTTTACTATGGGACCAAACCTGAAAACGCGAAAAAAAAATTAGCTGTTCCCTACATTTATGTTCGCAAAATTCGTCAAAGTGTATGGAACAGCTGATTTTGTTTTCGCGATTTCAGGTTTGGTCCCATAGTAAAAGTTGTTCGTAATGATGAGTAAAGTCACGTGTTTAAGTATCGGTCACTAATTACCAGTCACCCTATATACTTTTAGGCATTATAAAACTTGCGTTTAGCTCCTGTAGTCCCCTTAAATATTTTGCAAATTATTGCAGTGGCGTTTAATAAATCAAAAACCATTTAAAATTCATTCTTGATTTCCTCAAGGGAAACTTAAGTTCAATATAAATTACAATATTAAGAGTACAGACCTACTACTCCTACTAGAAACCATTATTTTAACCCTATCTATTTGTAACTCTAAAATGGCCGCCGAATCAAATAACGACCGCCAGCGCCAATTTCAACAATTTGTCCGAGCCGTGTCCCAAGGAACAAAGTAGTAATTACGTACTGATATTGCTAGTAATTAAATAGGGGCATACAAAATGAAATGCTCACACGACCGAAGGAAATTGCCGAAAATTCGGCTCTCATTGCGTCGGTTTTCTCAATTAAAGTGATGTAAGATGCGTAATAAAGGGCAATTTGGGTGATTTATGAAATCATTCGTTATAAGCGTTCGCTTGAGGTTAATTGTAGGCTCAGATGTTGGAATCAAGGAATCTTTGCGGTCACGACTCTTGGCGAGGTGATTTGTAGCGATAATAAAACGCGAATTGCCCTTTTTATTGAGACTGCAAATCAACTTGTACATAATTGTTGTGTTTGCTGGTCAGAGCAGGGTCCTTACTTAGTAAGACTAATTTTGCAATGAACATTGTAAATGTTTAAAGTTTTAGTATTTTTTTATGCTAGACCAACATAAATAATTAACGCGTTAGTTATTAATTTCATAGTTGTAAAGTACAAAAAAATACAAGAATTTGTAATTTTAGCTTTCTGAAATCTCATCATCATCTACCTAGCCTTTTTCCCAATTATCTTGGGGTCGGCATCCAGTCTAACCGGGTGCAACTGAATACCAGTACTACCAGTATTTTACGTGGAGTGACTGCCTATCTGACCTCCACAACCCAGTTACTGGGTAATACAATACTTGGTAATACTGGTTGTCAGACTTTGGGGTTCTGGCGACTCGTAACGAATCTCAAATATCTACAATGACCAATAGCTTAACGTGCTTTCCGAGCCACGGAGGAATTTTCTAAAATCTATGTAGGTATTATGTATAGTTAAGAAGGTATCTATTGTTACCTACATCTACTTAAAAAAGAGACGAATTATTGACTACTGTTATAAATACTGAGTTTAGAAGATATGAAATTTTATTCCAATACACATTTGTACTTTTTTTTTTGTACGAGAAGGCATAAATACGCCTTCACTCAGTTTCATTCGTTTGCATGAAGCTATAAAAAATATGCTAAATCGCATAGTTTTAGCATATTTTTTATAGTTTCGTATTCAAAACAGGATTATTTTTAGATAAAAATGATGGCCGTGTGAAAAGTTCGGTTGGGTCATGTGTATTGGTTAGGGTTTTATGTGTATAAAATAAAAATACCTTTATAACCTATATCGGATATAGCTGCATATAACCAACAAATAATAATGTACCAACTTTGGCGTTGGTACCATCCATCAATGCCAGATTGTGGAAACCATTGACACAACTTAAACCAATGCGTTATTCACTGATATTCACAATATAACTTTCAGGTAATAAATATCTTGTTACCAGCCAGTAATAGACAGACCATTTACAATAAAAACAAGGTTGGACATAGCTTACCATAACAATTATGGCAGCACTGACGTGTTAATGGTTGTTGATAGCCCATCACCACTCTCCTACACTATTTCACTCCCCTTAATTGACTATTAAGGTTAGCCAATTCCGTTTTCCATTGCAATATCGCATTCGATGACGTGTTTCCACCTCATTACAAGACTAGCCTCTTTTGAACAATCAACTTTTTGCTCAAAGAAAAATAAAACAGCCATTCTTTTTTCAAATGTAGTCTTGAATTTTATGAAAGAGTCTAGACTAAAATTGGTCAAAGCAATGCTGACACTAATAAGCAATTACTTTACAACAGCCTAAATTAATTTTGAGCCAAATTGGAGATTTTAAGCCTCTGTAAAGGGTGGAGAACCCGAAAGAAATTGCGTCATTCGAACCTCCACCGGAGAAATTAATCAGCTTACTACAATATGCTTGGCCGACTTAATTTTAATTGAAGCTGCTTTATAACACTTGAAAATTTAATCAATTTTTTGCTGCATATTCATTATTCACCGACTGTTGCACCTTTTTATAGGTTCCGAGCTCATTAATACGAAAAAGATCAATATTTCTTCTGAAGATTAGTTTATTTTTGTTTTTAAATTTTAAAATGAACTTACTTACTTTCTGGTTTACGGGCATTAAGCTCATCTCATCGAAAGATGACGTATAAACCTCGCAAAAACTTACCAAAACTTCACGTCCAAATGCTCCGCGTGGTGAAGGCTAATTTGAGCCGTGGTTGTCCTGATAATGAGCCCAGCAATCATTCTACACGAATGATCCACATGCACGTGTTGTCGTAGGTACAGTTAGTTTGTGTGGGGAATCGGGCACATAATCACTGAACACAATATTTTGAAAATAAGTTTGAAGAAGCGTGTGCGCGTGTTTCGGTGACTAGAGAGTAGCTTCTTCCGCGGCTTCGGCCACGTGGATGTTGGAAAATATCCCATGGGAACGTACTACTGGGATTAAATGTATCCCATGTAATATCCAGGTCATAAAGTATCTGTGTTCCAAATTTCATGTAAATCCGTTTAGCCGTTTTTACGTCATTGAGTAACAAACATCCAAACACACAAACTTTCACATTTATAATATTAGTAGGACTTTTACACGCTGCGCTAGCGCTCCAGTGCCGCAGTTATGGACGACGACGGCCAATCAGGTTGCAAGAACATAATGTTCGGTGAAGGCAGGTTAGCTCTAACAAGTCAAACGCCATCTACCTACACATATTGTTTTTAAAATAAAGTGTTGTGGTGTGGAAGATAAAGAGACAAAAACACTTTTTCTCAAACATGCCTGGAAATTCGATGATTATGTTGACAAACTGCTTCGAGATAATATCGAAATTGCGGTACTGGTCGAATACATGCGAGCGCCCGGCCGGCAATATTTGTATGAAAATCCATATCTGTCGTGTTTAGCGGCCGAATAAATTACTATGAAAACTCATATCTATCGTGTTATTTAAAAATAGAACGAATTTTTAACATCAACACATAGCAACCAAGGAGATAACTTATCAAAGATTTTATTGAAATTTCGATTTGGCTTGCAACTAGGTACAGTTGTTTATACAAAAAATAGTTTCAAAAACTGTAACCCGACTACTGGAACATAAAAGTGATCTAAAAAGTACGAAACAAGAAAATATTTCACACAGAAATCAAGACATAGGTACAAAAATGGTCAGGGTAGAGCCGTCGTCGCATGCTTGTAACCATGCCAGGAACTCCTACAAAATTATAATAGCATGCGACGACGGCTCTACCCTGACCATTTTTGTACCTATGTCTTGATTTCTGTGTGAAATATTTTCTTGTTTCGTACTTTTTAGATCACTTTTATGTTCCAGTAGTCGGGTTACAGTTTTTGAAACTATTTTTTTTCTTTCTTTTCCGTTTTAACGCTTGGTATACGGTACGACAAAGTAAATAAGAGTGATACAATAGGTCCGTAATTAACCTATTTTTTTTAAATTCAAATAGCAGTGCAATGCATAGTGTCTTGAACGAAACCACAGCGCGATTTATTTCGACGCCAACACCATTTATCGAGTTTCGAAGAAATCCATATTAGAAGTATTTTGCTGTACTTGCTTTTCTTCTTAAAAGTGGCATTAAAAATCGTTACTAGTTATTAAGATTTGAATAACTGCGCGTTGGAATCATATCGAGCCGTACATAGCGCAGTTTCACTTTTGCTAGTTTTCAACAATTTAAACATATTTATTAACTTTGAAAATATGATATATATACATATTTGTAATGTGCTCGTCAATACCTTTCTTTTGATACCAAACATGTCATGATTATCTTAATTTAATTTTTTCGAGGTTAGAAATTTATGTTTAAACTCCACCACATAAAATTTAGGGAGAATTTATGTAGCCTATGTCACCTGGACCATTATTACGAATCCATTGATACCAATTATTTATCAAAATCGGTTCAGCAGTTTAGGCGCTACGGTGGAACACACGTAAAAGCAAACATATATACATACATACATAGACTGCTAAAATCATAACCCTTCCTTTTGACTTTACCGTAGTCGGGTAAAAAGAAGAAACAAATGAACATATTGGTGAAAAATGATCGTTGTTCGTCATTGATTTTAGAATTTATATTAATTGACTTAGTTTGAATTCCTGCGCATTTTTTTTGAAAAAAGTACTACCTATACAAGCCTTGGCGAAATCAATGCCCTTGTTGCAGGCCGCGATAGTAATGTACTATTATTGGAACGGAACGGAACAGGCATATAAATATTAGGTATAAAATTTATAGGTATTAGTTATTATTGTTACGTTCATTTTAGGGAAAGGTCAAAAAGCAGCTAGGCTGAATGGCGTCAATACTGTTAAGGGTAAAAAATAGGTCAAATATTACAAAACTAAGTTTCGGCCCGTCCACTCAGCGTATTCTCTCGAGCTCCAGCGTAAATAAACTTTACTAGCTCTAAAACTCCCGTCCCGACTAAATAAGTATGTATTTCGGTAGAATTATGATTTGTCGGTCCCCATAGTACGGAGCTGAATAAATTTTATTAAATCCGGGAACTCTTTATGACCAGCGGAGTCAGCCCGTCCCATCTAAGGGATAATGCAGGATTTTTAATATAATAAATCATTGCTTACTTTAGCTCTGCTGTGTTGAAGAATACTGATTATCCTCCCTCGAAATTTGCTTCAGCAAGATTATAACCGCTTGAGGATCTGACGTCGAAGCGACTTTCTTTATGTTTGTTTGCGTCAGTGTAATATAAAGTGAGCTTTGTGTAATTTGGACGCGACGAAAAATGTGTTATTTTGTTGTTTAGCAATCAGCAATGTTACTTCGTTATTTTTCCTAGTTTTTGACGCCTGTGACGACCATTTTTTATTCTAATGATCGACACGAGATACTTTACTCATGAATTTTCACATGTAATTTAGATGAGGTAATTTAGTATGCAATAGAAACGACCATTTAACAGGAGCTTAGATATTTTTAATTTCCAAATACAGATTAACTTTATTGTTACCATACTACATTGGTTTAGGTCATTACTGACCTAAACCAATGGCCATACCAACCATAAGGCTTTATATAGATGACACTTTCTTGTTTCACTAATTTTTATTTTTTCTTTAAGGTGGAACTTAGGTAATTGTAAAACAATTTATTATTTACTGATGATGAATCCTAAATAAAATAAACAATCTAACACTAAATTAAATGATTAACTTACTAACGATACAAATAAATACAAAAACAAAAGGACACTTAGGCGTCGAAGTACTCGATCGCATCGCTCTCATAACCAAATTAAATTAATTTTAATTTTTACGACAGTTTCCTCTTATATAGGTCGAAGTTTACCATTTATTCTTAAACTACTCTTCGTAAATATGTACCTGCTTGAGCACATTTTTTTGTTTAGTTTTTTATAATAATAATATAATATTTTGTAATCTGTCTATTGTAAAGACCCCAGAAAGATAGGTTCTCTTAACCTCAACAAATTATAATGTTGCTAAATTGAAGAATACAACTGTGACGTACCATGAGAACTGAAGTGACAGGTATTACGTTTAGTCGCTTAACCAGATGCCTTTGACAGCTCTCTCGTCAAGTGATTTTAGTTTACCTTTAGTTAACTGCCTAAACCATTGGAGTATAGCTGGAACTGCAAAAAGCCTACACGAGAAAATACATATTTTCAGCATTTCAGCAACAAAGATTGTTTTGTGACTGCCACTATAATTTATTGTTTACTTAATATGATACCCTGGTCCAATAAAAGGGAGGTTTGTAAGAAAATGTCGCGACATCGTCCCGTGTTGTCGCGTCCAATGATTTGTGAGCAGAACGTAACGACAAGGGAGAATGGATGTATACGTCGGGACGAATTATTTCTAAGTTTCTGGGCGAGCACTAGATATTTTTAGAAATTCTGATAAACGTTACAGTTTGAATTGTATCACCATTTCTATCTCGTTTTATTTATGGTTAATTAACTACGAAAAGTCAATCGTCAGATCTTATTTTAAGTTTTTAGCAGAATGCCTCACTTTGTTATTTTATTGATCTCCTCATGCTACGTGAACGCGACAATCATTCAGTTATATCTAACAGTTTCATATCAAATAGGTAGGAACCTAAAGGCCAAAACCTTCAATAAAGCACATCAATAAACATCATCATTATCCAGGACTAGACCCACAAGATAATTTAAAACACTATCATAACATTGCTCGCCACACGGTGTCACCCACTGCCATCAGGCGCCTGATCTAACCGCACAGCAATTTGCTTCAAATTCGCATTCCTACGTATTTTTGCTGCATTATTTTTAAATTACCAGCTCTGGTTTCATGGCGATTCTATTTCCTACCGTCGCCGGGAAATGAGAGCAACAAGGCAGTGGATGAAAATTTGGATATAGCACGCTCTGTGTATACGACTTTTTATTTTGATAACGTGGCGTTCCTTGATTGTTCTTTTATTATACACAAAGGTTCAAACCTAGTACTCGATGGTTCTTACATTCAATAAAAAGTAGGATTAATTCTAATAATAGACCTGTAAAAATTAATATAAACTTACGTAACGTTTTTTTTTTTAGTTAGGTAGGTACACTCGGTCCCTGCCTTTTATTGTCATAAAAATAATAATTATGCCTGGTTAATGAATCTAAATAATTATAATTATCTTCCATTTTATTTTAATAAAAACTGTAACCATTACACAGATGTACCTTTACCATTTTTTTATTCCTTTGTCTATGTAGGAACGTCATAATCGAAATGACGTTAGTTAACCTATTCTTGCATTCATCGAGCTATGTACCTACAATAAAGTGATTTCACAATCAGTTAATTAACAATATTATGACAAAATTTTGGTTTCAAATTATTTGATTAGTGCTGGGTCAACAAAGAATGTCAATAGCAATGCTCATACAGATTTTGTAAATTTAAATGAATAAATTGAATGTTAGGCTACCGCTTTAGAATATATACCTACATTATCAGCCTATTAATGTTCCCACTGCTGGGACACAGGCCTCATCTCTGTGAGAGGGAGTGGGCTGTCATCTACCACGCGGGCCTAGTGCGGGTTGGTAGATGTCACATGTCTTCGACCAAGACATGCCGGTTTCCTCATGATGTTTTCCTTCACCGTTTTGAGAGCAGTGGTGATGAAATGATTTACACAAAGTAAAGCGCCTGCCGGGGTTCAAATCCACGACCTACAAGTTGTATGTCGGGGCCGTTACCACTGGGCCACCACTGCTCTAATTTAAGCTTTACTTTGCCGGTTTAATATAAGGTAAAGTAAACTTTCAAAATGTCCTGTAACAATATACCCAATATATCGAAAATAACATGTTACTATTAGATCTGATAGATTATGAAGAATATACCAAGAAATAAGAATTAATAGAAGAAAAAGAAAAAAAAAACAACTACGTCACATAAAACCGGTTTATCCTGCGATCATACTCAAAATGAAAAATCTCCTCAGATAACATTATTACAAACACTATTACAAACTTAACAGGATAATAATTGGCTGTGCGGTGCTAAAGCAATCTTCGTTATAACTAAATAATTTAACGCTCCCAGTTATCCAAGTAATACTATAGTTGGTGCATTTTGGCATGGCAGTTTATAGGTCATTGCTCTTTTCCTATCTTTGCAGGACAACTAACTTTAAATGTATCCTTTTTCATTAGTTTAAAAATGTTATCGACCACGATAGACATTGAAGAATTCGGGATTGATACAAGACATTAACGGAATTTAATTCCGTTTTTTAAATGAAGAATGCTAGAATCTGTCAATAAGTAGGTCGGACATTGGCCGCTACTGCGAAGCTAAAATGCATCAACTATAGTTGCCAGGGGAAAGACGTTTCTCTGTAATTGGCAGCACAAACTGACATCTGCACCCCTCCGTAACAATTCTAGGAGTTTTCTTTAAGTAAATATAGGGATAGCTCTGTATTAATGTAGTAGTTCGAGATAGTAGTAGTAGTTGTTTCGAGATAAAGGAGTCCTTAATCAAGACATCATGCAATGGGGGTTATGGTTTTTGTGCTCACCAGTTGGCGCCACTGGCGAGTAAGGTCATGTCAGTAATTATATTTAATATGTTTTGGCGTCTAAGTACCAATAACTTCATTTAATGTTAATTTAGAGCATTTCTCATTAAGAGCAGTGGTGGCCCAGTGGTATCGGCCCCGACTTACGAGTTGTAGGTCGTGGGTTCGAACCCAAGCAGGTGCTTTACTTTGTGTAAATAATTTCATCACCACTGCTTCAAAACGGTGAAGGAAAACATCATGATGAAAGCTGCATGTCCTAGTACAAAAAATTCGAAGACATGTGAGATCTACCAACCCGCACTGGGCCCACGTGGTGGATTACGGCCCACTCCCTCTTACAGAGAGGAGCCCTGTGTCCCAGCAGTGGGAACATTAATAGGCTGAGTATGTATGTTATGTAATGTTCATTTTGTTACATTTTAAAACATCAAATGAATTATATTATAATGTTCCTAAAATTGGCTTCCTTTAGTGCTACCAAATGAGGTTCTGAGTTGTTGTTGTATCTTAAGCCTTAATTAATCACAAATGGCATAATCTTTACAAAAATTATAAATAATGAGTAAAAAATTCCATAAAGAAAATCCCGCATACAGTTAAATGAATGTTCAGTGACATTTGACATTTCTAGAGACCTCACTATACTAAAGTCTCTCTAGCGACTTTAGGGGCGAATTCAAGCGCGATAGTCCTCCTTCCATGTGAGGTATAAAGGCCTATAACATCAAAGTTGTAGACTTCTATACAAAATGGTCCATGCACATCATGTTTAGAAATCGATACCCAGCATAGGCGGAGTTTAGCTAGCTAATTTATTTTAACCCTGTACTGCCCCCACGTTTCGCCAGTTATGTCTAAGTCAACCGGGCATAAATCCAGGCGCTGAGAAATTCCAAATAGAAAAAATACATTAACACCTGGAATCAATCCTAGGACCTCATGCTCAGTAGTAGCGCTTGCGACCACTGGACCAACAAGGCCATCAAGACCAACGAAGGAGTCATTTTCGCTTTTCTGAAGAACAACTTTATTGGGTGACAATATTATTGTCAATAACCATCATTAAGTTTAATGTCAGACCTACAATAAATATTTACTGACATAAATG
This sequence comes from Conistra vaccinii, assembly GCA_948150665.1. Taxonomy (NCBI): domain Eukaryota; kingdom Metazoa; phylum Arthropoda; class Insecta; order Lepidoptera; family Noctuidae; genus Conistra; species Conistra vaccinii. The sequence continues at coordinate 7,411,338 of OX411324.1, forward strand.
TAGCTTATTTACAAAAAATGTTGTCTACAATTTCTCTAAAAAAACAAAAATATATTTGCTCTAAGAGAATCTTACGTTGTTACGTGAGTACATACTATAATGGTCATATTTTCTTCCCCAGCACTCAGACAGACAACATACATAATGTATGAAACAATAAATCTATATAAAGTGCCTGTTAACTTAAATAAGGCAACTAGAAACACCTCACGGTTTTGGTAGGAGGCAATTCGTTAGTAAGTGTAGTTGATACATTAATCATTGAAAGAAAGAAAGAAAGAAAGAAAAATATTTTATTTGGGACACGCACAGGAAATACAAACAGTAATAAAAAAATAAAAAAAAACTAAAAGGAGCATCTAAAACTAACAATTAAACGAGTTGAAATTAACCAAAAATTAAAATTAAAAACGACCTGTGCGAGGCCAAAAAGGCCACTATCTCAGCGTAATGCTGCGATACTTAAAAAATAAATACCGCAGCGCTGGTATTCTGATAGGGCCCGCTGTGATGCCACGGACATACCTACGGACACATAAATCCCATTAGGGGATTACAAAATAAATAAATAAATAAACAACAATTATTAGTAAAAAATAAAAACAAATAGAAAAAACCGTAAACTAACATAAAGCTATCGGCTCACGCACGACGCCGACGCTCCTACATCACTTATCCTAGTTATAGACTAATTGTCTATGTCATAGCGCATGACAAGTGAAGGGACGCGGGCGCACTGCATGATGCTATTGTAGTCTGTGGTTAAAGAATACATTTATACATCTGTGCATTCGGCTGTCAATGTTTGTTTATAATAGTAAAATAAATTATGAAAAAGTAATTAAAGTATTGATAGGAATACAAATATACTACTCTGTACCTTGTTGATACAAATAACCAATTAGTGAATAATAATAGATACTGCAAGAAAGTGGTCCAAATAAATAATATTTTAACATATTGTTGTAAACTAAGTATGACTTACTGTTGTGTTGTCTAAATCGGAAGAAGAGATACAATCAACTAGCATAACAAAGCAATTGGAGTAGAAATCATGGCGCCAGGAACATAAGGCTCCGCTGTGGTCACCGATACCAATTACGTGCAGACCCCGGGTAAGTTAGAAACTATTTGCATCATAATCATTGCAATTTATACCTTATAGACAATAACATATGAGTCACATAACGTGCGCTCGTGAAGTGGAAGGACTATACCTAACTTGGAAGGAACACTTTACACTACAGTTTTATGTCAGACGAAAAAAAAAAAGAAATCCAAGCAGTGTTTACTCGTGTCAGCTTTTCTTAATACATGTTCCTTATATCTTAGTGTTATTAGGATGTCAGTTAGTATTACCGAAAGAAGTAGGTAGCTCTGACGTATATGAATTGATTTATATTTCGCTTAACCTTCAAAAAAATAAGTCTGACAACCAGTCTTACCTAGGGGTATCGTGTTACCCAGTAACTGGGTTGTGCAAGTTAGATAGGCAGTCGATTTATGTAAAATACACGGATACAGCAAAATACCAGTTGCTGTATCCGGTGCAGCTGAAGCTGAAGCTGGAAGCATAGTTGGCAAAAGGCTAGGTAGATTGATTGTTACCTTTAAAAAAATATTTCACTCATGTAATAGCAACAGGAAATAACACACGAGACGAAAATAATATGTTTTATTTAAGTAAAATAAATGAAATATAAAAGCACTAGTAGGTTCACTTCTTCTTCTTCGTTTCGCTCTTGACAGAGCAGTCGTGGTCACAATGAACTGTGTCCAATCGCAGATGTAGTCGTTGCCCGCCTCACGATCTCCCTTCATCTGGTTCTGTTACATGACAGTCTGACTCATTCATTGACAGGGCCTCCAACCGCGGATTTTATTTGATCGGTCCACCTCATCGGTGACCTCCCGCGTGGCCTATTAACTTCCACTCTACCCTGCACCACTAGAAGCTCTATGGAGTCATTATTCCTCCTGGAGACATGACCAAAAAACTTCAATTTTTATTTGAGTATAACCAGTAATTCTATATTTAAAAAAAATCCAATCAAACCTGATGCAGCAATTCCGAATGAGGATCCGTAGATCTACGCAGACAGACAGGTATTAGGGCTCCCACGTTATTTATGCCGTGATTTAAACCAAGGGGGTTCCGTAATTGATCCTCCCAAAGGTCTATTTTCTTTTAATTAAAACATTTGTGAATCGTAAAACCGTATAACCGTAGCAATTCTTTCCGCAGACGAGGTACTTATATAAAAATATGGAATCCTAGAATGGTGGTCATAAACATTTTAAGTGGAGCTAAAAAGTTTGCGTTTATTCCACGTGTATAACGAGATTTCTGGGTATATGAGGTCGAGAGTATTATTTAAATTGTTGCAATATTTTTCATATCTGTTTTAGTAACTTTATCTTAGTACCTACAGCTTTGTATTGAGTAAGTATGTCCTACAAAATAAATAAATTAGATTGCAATATATAGATTAATCTTTTTTAAATTGTATTTTGTTACAGCTGTAGCTACAATCATGCATTTGGTTTAAATAGATTTTTATTATTTTACGAGTATTTATCTTTTATATGAGTAGATTCTTTTCCTCTAGATTTTGTGAATGTGAGAACCTTGTAGGCTTAACAGACTGTATATCTGTGGTCCATTTTCTATTTTGCTAAGTATCTGATACTTTTTGATAGGCCTACACTGTCCTTTCATACCTATTATCACTGTAATTTAAAAAAAATCCTTTGTAAATACCAATTTATTTTTAAAAGAGTAACCGTGGAGTTTCTTGCCGGCTCTTCTGCATAGGAAACGACCATTTGGAACCGTGCACCTAGCTTCTGACGTTTCATAAGTGTTGGTTTATGTGAAATAAAATATTTTGAATTTTTGAATTTTTTGTTTTTTTTTAAATCCGCATTGTTAATTGACTATGGGAGAACAATATCAACCATTAACGAGATATGAACCACAATTATTATTATTTATGCAGGGTGGCAGGGACATCGATGCGAAAATACTTACCTTGGATTCAGTACATGAACCTGAACACACATGCGTTGAAATTTTTCGTCGGTTATTAAAAAAAAATCTGTTGTGCCATACATTTTGACCATGTAAGCATTGCACTTTTCACTATGAAACAGCAGTTTTTTTTTTGAATAACTATTTTTTAAAGTGTTAAATAAAAAAAATAAAAATTCAAAAACTCAGGGGGGTTCAGAATCATTTACTGAATCCATGGTATGTATAACAGTTTTTGCGTCGATGTCCCTGCCACCCTGTATAATATAATAACTACGTACCTATGTTAATTAAAACCGAAAACTATTAAAATTCCAAACTAAACACTTAATAGAAGACTGTAAATTAGTTTTAAGTTTTACAGTCGCAACAGTAACGATATAAACAGCTCTTCATTGTTCGTAATAAACAACTCTATTTACGAAACATTTACTCCTTTACAAAGTATTTTAATTATTCCAAGGGTTTAATAAGCGCGAATTAAACTTTTTAATCAGCATTATACAAGAAATCTTGTTAATCCGAAATGATTTGTCTCGGGTTTTAGTACAAATTCAGGAATGGCGGAACCCCGTTTAATCAAAATCCCTGAAACAATAGAGTAATCAGAAATATAATATAATTTTCGTGTTCATTATAAGTCTATCGCGGGAGGGCGAAATTGATCATGGCTCACTGCAAATGAAAAGATTCCAATCGGGCTCTATTAAGAGGCTGATGACTAAGCGCCGAGTACGCACGACGCTTGTGTTTGCGACTTTTCGACGTCTTCTAATATATTTTGATTGCACAAAGGTTGTGGGGTAGTCTCCCAGGCTATAATAAAAGAGGTTAAAAAATTATCACACAGAACAGTGTTTATACACTGTTCAGACAATAATTATGTATAAGAGTACCAAACAAATAATGTTGTCGGTTTCGTTATTATTTTTTTTCAACTTTGAATCACAAAACAGCCTAACAAAAGCACCCTCACTTGAAAAACGTACAAAATAATGAGGATATCCATAACAAAGACCAAATATTTAATCACCGGTTTTGATTTTAACAGAGCATAGGTACCGTGGTTATATTTATTCTATATGAAAACCCCGAGCTGCTTTTACAAGTCTCACCGTAAAAAGGACGTTGAAAGTTATGAGGGTAGGGGAAATTCTCGTAAATAGCAGTGAGGGAGAATGGGGATAAAGGAATAATATATCAATACGAATCTTTAATATTCGCGCGCCGGTACCGTAAATCAAAACGAATGAAACCGAGTCATAAATCAGGGTGCTTTTTTGCCTATTTTTAACGTTTCAAATTGTTGTGTAGAATGCCAGAAGCAAGCCACTGCTGTAATTAAAATCGAGTGAACATCATGTTTACTCATTTTTGAGGGTTAAATTTTGATTCAGAAATTGTAATCTCTATATTATAATAAAATAGTAACGAAGCTAAGTGAAAACAGTACATTAAATATCTTTGAAAAAAAGAACGTTCCTAAACCTCGTAGCAATTTGCTACGAGGCCGCGAGGTGTCGAACGAGTCTGATGCCGAAAATATAAGTAGGGTAATATTGGGCATTCTATGCCACTGTCGGCAAGTAGCTCGGCTAGTGCGCCTCGCTACGCGCCAGTGGCATAAAATGCCCAATATTGAATGATCGACTCGACTGTGTAGTATATTACTGTACTCACCTAGAGATCATGTGAGTTGTACCACTGGCCGTCAGTAGCTCCTCGCTGCGAACGATGGTATGGATCATTTTGACATGCGTTTCGTTGTTAGAAACGACTTGATGATTAGTGTTATGCGCTTCAAATGGTGGAAACGACTTGTTGGTTTTTGTAATGCGCTTCAGCAATGGAAACGACTTGATGAATTGGGCACGTTCAGTATTAGAAACGGCTGGTATTACTGTACTCATAAAAAGATCATGCGAGTTATACGACTGGCCGCCAGTAGCTAGGCGAGTTTGCTTCGCTTCGGACATTGGTGACAACTATCGACACGATCAATGATTAAGATTTCATTTAGTCATTATGAAATGCGTTTCCTGGTTAGAAACGACTTGATGATTTTTGATATGCGCCTCAACAATGGAAACGACTTGATGATTTGGTCATGCATTTCAGTATTAGAAACAACTAGGTTTTTGTAATGCGCTTCGTGGGTGGAAACGACTTGGGTGTTTTTGACATGCGTCTCAATATTAGAAACGACTTGTTGGTTTTTGTAATGCGCTTCAACAATGGAAACGACTTGGTGTTTTTGACATGCGTCTCAATATTAGAAACGACTTGGTTTTTGTAATGCGCTTCAACAATGGAAACGACTTGGTGTTTTTGACATGCGTCTCAATATTAGAAACGACTTGGTTTTTGTAATGCGCTTCAACAATGGAAACGACTTGGTGTTTTTGACATGCGTCTCAATATTAGAAACGACTTGGTTTTTTGTAATGCGCTTCAACAATGGAAACGACTTGGTGTTTTTGACATGCGTCTCAATATTAGAAACGACTTGTTGGTTTTTGTAATGCGCTTCAACAATGGAAACGACTTGGTGTTTTTGACATGCGTCTCAATATTAGAAACGACTTGTTGGTTTTTGTAATGCGCTTCAACAACGGAAACGACTTGGTGTTTTTGACATGCGTCTCAATATTAGAAACGACTTGGTTTTTGTAATGCGCTTCAACAATGGAAACGACTTGGTGTTTTTGACATGCGTCTCAATATTAGAAACGACTTGGTTTTTGTAATGCGCTTCAACAATGGAAACGACTTGGTGTTTTTGACATGCGTCTCAATATTAGAAACGACTTGGTTTTTGTAATGCGCTTCAACAATGGAAACGACTTGGTGTTTTTGACATGCGTCTCAATATTAGAAACGACTTGGTTTTTGTAATGCGCTTCAACAATGGAAACGACTTGGTGTTTTTGACATGCGTCTCAATATTAGAAACGACTTGGTTTTTGTAATGCGCTTCGTGGGTGGAAACGACTTGGTGTTTTTGACATGCGTCTCAATATTAGAAACGACTCTCTGACTCACTGCTGGATCTGCATAATAAACAAGGTACAAATTATATTTGGTTTATTTTTCGTAAAACATTGGTTTTTCAAGGAATAAAGTATCTACCGAGCGCACGAACTCTTGTAGTTTTCGCCATTGACACGAATCCGCGTCGGTCTGGACCTTGAGTCGCACAAGCGCCTTCTTCCACACCTCCAGGGAGTCGGTGTGGCGCGCGTCGTCAGTCTTGTACACCTTGCAGTCGATGTAGTACTCTCCGTTGATGCTCGCTGCTCGCCGCTCGCAGCCGTTGGCGACTCGGTTAACGAAGAATGATGATAGACACGTACTCGATGAATCGTCTTTTGGCAAGGTGTCAGACCCATAGTTCTTACTGATACTGAATACGTCATTATCAGTATTGGTGTTTTTACTGAAACAACAACGAAAGCTTCTATTAGTTCATCATATACTTACATGTTACATTTACCGTTTAGTTATGCACAGGAAAAAAATACACTCAGTCAAAATAGGTACCTGCAGAACATGAGAGAGAGACATACGAATAAAAATGACTGATGATTTCAAACTGGTATGGCGAACTAAATGATTGAATAGTTTGTTTACCTCGTACGAATTAAATTCGTTGATGGTGGGTGCGACTTGCGTTTCCTATTGTTGTCTGCAGACGGTTTGCGGCTGCGTTTGGTTTTCTGATCGGTGATCGGAGCTTCTTGAAAGTACTCGCTCTCAGACTCAGACCTGAAATAAAGATACAAAAAAATAATAGTCAAACATAAGGATTACAATTAGTACATCGGGTCAGATCTCTGAACTATGTACCAAGTGGAATGTTTTATACTTACATTTTCCAATTATCTCCAATCGATATGGCAGGCTGGTAGGCGTAGTGACTGACGGCAGCAGGCAGCGGTTAGCTATCAACACTGATATTGATAGGATAACTCAGCAGGATCGCAGTACACTTCTTGAAGATTACTTCCACACTTGTAGACTTCAGTTAGTTTGTAGCGAGTACTTCGAAAACATGTAGCTTATAAATCGGAAAACGAACGATAATTCACTATGTTAAAAATGACTGCAACCGTTCATATAATGTTGTGTAATACAAACTTTTTTCCTTAGACGCATTATAGGTTGACCAAAAAGTGAAGACTAAGGATGTTTCAGGTAGCATCGAATGACGACACAGCGAAACGACTTAGGGTTGACAAAACGGTAACCAGTAGATAAGTTATCAATAACGTTAATAGGGAATGTTCTTGAGGGGTAATTTAATTATTTGGTAATCTAGAGACAATCGTAAGATTAGTATTTATCATGTTATACATCCAAGTTTTACTTGTAATACTTTTATGCTCGAGTGAAGTAGGTACAGGAAATAAGTTAACTGAACAATAAGTTAACTCAATTTTAAATGAACTTATTTTTAATTCTATTCTTAAGGTTAGAAACCTATATACTTACTACATTTTATTTATTTTGTGATAGTGTACTTAGTTTCAGATACTTATCCTTACCTTAATATGTATGCGTGACAACCTTAGGTAAAATAGCTTACTGTTGCGAATGCAACTTAGCTAACGAAAAAAAGCGGCCAAGTGAGAGTCGGACTCGTTCATGAAGGGTTCCGTAGCAGCAAGTAACATGATATAAAAGTTCTTGTAGTTCGTTAAAGGTAAATTACGGTTTACGATTAATGACGTATTAAAAGACGAGACGAGAGAAACCTCAATATCATTTTTGAAGACCTATCCATAGATACCCCACACGTATGGGTTTATTGAAAAAAAAAAATTGTTTCATCTACTTACCAAGTTTCAACAGTATAGTTCTTATAGTTTCGGAAAAAAGCGGCTGTGACATACGGACGGACAGACAGACAGATAGACATGATGAATCCATAAGGGTGCCGTTTTTTGCCATTTGGCTACGGAACCCTAAAAGAAACAAGGTTACACGTGTAATGTTTTACGCAATAACAATTATTTCAATCAAATATTTTATTGATTTTTAGGAAATTGATCGTATGACTAAGTAGTCAATAACGAATACTTACTTCGTTAGTTAGTAACGTTTAAAAGTTAGAAACTAAAAATTAATTTGACATTATCTCAAAGCTACGCTGGGTGACGGAGTGTAAATCCTTTAATCATTTAAAAATATATGGAGTCACAGCGAATGTCGAAATACCTACAGTCTTATAATCTCCCGAAGCAGACGTTTAGTATTGTGATCTGAATTCACCTACACATTTTTGAACTACATAAAATTGGAACATTTATGTACAACATTAAGTAATTTGCAAGAAGGTAATTATTTAATATGTTTCGTATTTTCGTTTTAAATGTTATTGATTTTAAAATAGGTACTAACCGATATTTCTTTTTTTTCAGAAACACATTGATACCTAATCAGATGAACTGGTTGATCATCAATCATCAAACTTGAAGCAGATGCAGATCTGGTCCAGATTAAACAATTCGATAATTCTGTCACGCTCATAGTACACTTACTTCGATTGTTCATTAGTCGGTATACGTGAGTAAGATCGTTTCATTTCGCGTTTAGCGTCTATATTGGGAGATAATTAATTCCAATTAAGTAGTAAAATAATGCCTCATTGTTCGGTTTGCAACTTATTTGTAGATAATCGTCGATGGTCTGGTCATTTACGTAGTAATGTTCATAAAAACAATAGTGCGACCACTGTTTTTGACAATGTCGAAATTATTAATTCTGCGTTTAAAAAAAGAATCGTTAGTTACAAGATCATCGCAACTGGCGCAGAAATAAATAATTTTCCTGAAATTTTTCTCATTAATATTAGGGAACAAGTTAAAACTCTAATAAACCGATCATTATTGAAACATAAAGCTGTGAAAATAAATTTCGAACTTTTTTCTTTTTTTCTTATGTTTAAAAATGATCAAAAGGAAATGAAATCGTTCGCCACAAAAAACATTATTATTAATTTTAATTACGATTTTGATTCAATATATAAAGCAACGGTTGATTTATTGTTAAAGAAAATTGAAGAGTTTCAGGAGAGAGATAGTGGTTGGACATTTTCGAGCAATTCCCATATAGAAATAAATATTAACAAATATCAACCTCTCGGTGGATCTAAATTTATAACTTTACCAAAATGTATAAAAAATAAAAAAGCTTGTTTGAATATTCGTAACAATGATGAGTATTGCTTTTTATGGTGCGTAGTGGCGGCTCTGTACCCCACTAACCAACATCCCGACAGAGTTTCATCTTATCCCTACTTCCAGGATGTTTTGAATGTTGATGGTTTGACATTTCCGATAACATTTTCGGACATAGCTGTCTTTGAGAAGAATAATCCGTTTTTGAATATTTACGTGTATGGTTTAAAAAATGATAAGACTATCATTGGACCTTTGTATTCAACATCGAATCATAAATCTAAGAGCATCCATCTATTATTCTTAGAAAATAATTCTAGTACTCATTATTGTCTAATCATTGATTTACCTCGTCTAGTCAGAAATCAGATAACCAAACATCATGGTAAACTGTACTTCTGCGAAACGTGCTTAGTGTTTTTTCCAACGCGCAGCCGAATTGAATCACATCTGTGTGGAGGGATTGCCACAGTATTACCAGAAAAAGGAACTTTTTTAAAATTCAAAAATTATGATAGAAAACAAAACATTCCTTTCGTCATATATGCCGATTTCGAAACGATACTCGAACCGATTTCCGGCGATGAATTCAACACCGCTAACACGTCATACTCACATCGTCACGTGGCGGCCGCGTTCGCCTATAATGTAGTGTCATCATTTAACGATAGGGTTGGCGACTATAGAAGTTATCGCGGAAAAGATTGTGTTTCAAAATTTATACATTTACTGACTGAAGATGCTAAAGCAATACACAGAATTCTAACTAAAAGCGAGCCTATGATATTTACAGAAATAGATGCTCTTGATTTCAAACGCGCTGTTAAGTGCTACCTTTGTGAAAATTTACTGTTGTCCGATAGAGTAAGGGATCACTGTCATATAACTGGCCGGTACCGAGGTGCAGCACATCGACACTGTAACCTACAACACAAAGTACCAAAATTCATCCCAATATTTTTTCATAACTTAACCGGATATGACTGTCATTTATTTATTAAAAAGTTAGGCGAAATTCCAGGACAAATTAAAATAATACCCAAGACTAAGGAAAAATATATAGCGTTTACAAAGTTTATTCCTATTGCTGATAACGAGTTTATACAAATAAGGTTTTTAGATTCCTTTAACTTTTTAGGAACTAGTTTAGACAAACTTGCTAAAACATTGCAAGTAGACGATTTTGTTAACCTTAAATCAATTTTTACTGATGAAACACAATTTAGTTTGCTGACTCGTAAAGGTGTGTACCCATATGACTATATGAAGGACTGGAAATGTTACGATCAAAAGTCATTACCATCTAAAGATTATTTCCATAATTCTTTGACTAACGAAGGTATTAGCGATGAAGATTATAATCATGCTCAGAATGTTTGGGCTGAATTCAATATTAATGACCTAGGCGAGTATACAGATCTATACTTAAAAACAGACGTGCTTTTGTTGACAGACATATTTCAAAAGTTTCGGAAAACATGTAAACAATATTACAAACTCGATCCTGCCTTTTACATAACTGCACCCAGTTTATCGTTCGATGCAATGTTGCTAAAAACTGGTGTTCAGTTAGAACTAATTTCGGATTTAGCTATCGTCAGAATGATTCAAAGCGGTATACGAGGGGGTTTGTGCATGTGTTCCCATCGGTATGCAAAAGCAAATCACAAATACATGCCGGAACATAATGCATCACAGCCTCAGAGTTTCATAGTATATCTAGACTGTAATAACCTATACGGCTTTAGTATGTGTCAGTATTTACCGTATTCTAGTTTTAGATTTCTTGATGAAAATGAATTAACTAATTTTCGTGTTGAAAATGTCGAGGATAACTCTGAGTGGGGCTTTATATTAGAGGTCGATCTTTTTTATCCTGAACATTTACACAAACACCACAATGATTTACCATTTTGTCCTGAGAAATGTATACCTCCAGGAGGTAAAACGAAAAAACTAGTTGCAAATTTGCATAATAAGTACAACTACGTAATACATTACGTTCATTTAAAAAAGTGTTTAGAACATGGTTTAATATTACGTAAAGTTCATAAAGCTATTACTTTCAGACAAAGTCCCTATTTAAAACAGTACATAGAATTAAACACTCGATTAAGACAAAAGGCAAAAAGTTCTTTCGAACAAGACTTTTTTAAGTTGTTAAACAACAGTGTTTTTGGTAAGACATTAGAAAATACTGAAAATAGAGTAACCGTACATTTAGTTAATCAATGGTGCGATCAATCTAATCGTACTAAGAAATTTATATCCTCCGAGAGACTTGTAGCCAACCCCTATTTCCATAGTGCTTCTATTCTAACTGAAAACTTAGTTGCAATACAAATGAAACCTGACCAAATTATTTTAGATAAACCTATTTATATTGGATTCACTGTATTAGAACTTTCTAAGACACATATGTATGACTTTCATTACAATATTGTAAAACCTTTTTATGAAGACCGAGTGCAGCTGTGTTATACAGATACCGATTCGTTTGTCTATAAAATATTCACGTTTGATTTTTATCATGACTTGAAGTATAATTTTTTGCAATATTTCGATACCAGTAACTATGATGATAAAAATGATTTTAACATACCAATTATGAACAAAAAAGTTCCAGGTTTATTCAAAGACGAAATGGGAGGAAAATATATCTCAGATTTTGTTGGTTTGAGATCAAAACTTTACTCAATAAAAACAGTCGATAAGGTCATTAAAAAAGCAAAAGGAGTAAAATCAAGTGTAGTAAGAGACTTAAATATATCAGATTATGAAAATATTTTATTAGATGGTGGAATTATTCGTAGAAAAAATATTATGTTTAAATCCATAAAGCACGAAATATTTACTAAGAGTGTCAACAAAATTGCCTTATCTCGAAATGATGATAAACGATCAATATCTGTAGATCGAATATCAACGCGAGCCTGGGGTCACTCACTTATTTTAAAGAGCGAAATATGAATTTTAAGATTAAGCTAATTAGTAATAGAGTTCGAATATAATTTATGTATTATAATCATAATTTAGATCTTAAAAATATACCTAAGTAACTTTATAATGTATGTTATATAATATAATTCCTAGTTTTAAAAACCTAAGTTAATGTAAAAATATAAATAAAATGTGAATGATTATGACTACTTGTTTAATTTGTGTTTTAAAACATCATCCTCCTTTTTGTAGTTGGTTAAATAAAATGAAACCCGACCAAGATTCAATTTTCAACATGAAGTGCCTGTTGAAACTTGAATCGTTCATTTGTCAGAGGTAAAATGTATTTTATACGTAATACAATAAGACTGATTATACAAATTTCGAAGAGCCATGTTTGCGGCAATTGCATAACGCTGATCATACAAAATACCTACTACAAACACACAACAGTGCATTGCCCTCACAAATGCTTAGTTAACATTCTAATCTAAATTATGAATGATTGCGATGGTTATTTTTTGCCATTTACGAAATAATACTCATCTTGAATACTTGTAATACGCACACAGTGTTGTACTTTTTGCGAGCATGTCATCCGTAAGTGTCCCAATTTATTTTTATATTGTTTAGTAACTAGCGATTGAACTCGCAGCAATTTTGCTCACAGTTATTAGTGAATCGGCTATGAATATTTTAACCCGCTGACAATTCGTTTATGCAACACTATATCAACGTCTACGTTTAAGTTTAAAATTAATGAGTGTCTATTTCTTTCCAGATTACAGAATCAGAGATTATGTTTAGCCAGTACGCTCAAAATCCATATGAAGGATTCTCCGAAACGCTTCACAACGAACCCGAGCACAGCAAACAAGTGATGAAAGAAAAGAAATCAAAACAACGATGCAGGGAAAAGTCGAAGAAGCAAAATCCAACTAAATCTTTTGTGATGAGCCGATTACAGCGACGCGGGATCAAATTAATTAAAATATCAGTCGTAGATCTGTGCAATAGCAATCCGCAAACCAGTGACAGTGACAGTGACAGTGAGAACGTAATTATAAGTGCTCAATACATTGTTAAAGACGCTATCTACAATGTTATGGACGAAACTGAATCTTTAGTTAAAAAAATATCAAAATCTTTAATAGATAGTGATTTTTAGTACTTAACTGTTTGCGTAAGCAGTTGTTTATGTAAATACTTAGTACTTATTACGATGTTTTATTTAATTTTAATGTTTTATTTGATGATTGTGTTGGGTGTTCAAAAAATAAAAGCAGTTTTACTATACAAATTATTTTTTATTCATGAAACCAATAACCTTATAAGTAGGCACACATTTATAACTCTAAATATTTTCTTATACATAACACATTTTTAAGAGCACAATGCTTTAAATGATTATTACAATTTAAATTAGTTCTTCCTTCACAGTATCTTTTATGTAAAATAGAGAAGTTAGGACATTTTTCGGTCACAAGGTCTGATACTTTACAGTTCTCACAAAGTTCCTTTATCCACTTTACTTTCTCCAAACCATTACAAACGATTTCCTTATTTTCTAGATAGAGAGCGATTATACGACGAAATTCTCTATAGTCGATATACCCTTCGTTCCAATAAATACCTCTGTTTCTTTCCAGCCATTTAACTTGTCTCTTTTCGTCACTTGTTAAGTGTTTAAACAAGTATGGTGGCTTTATTAAAAATGTTTGGGTATAATCACGGGTAGCAAAAGCTAACTCTTTTATTATAAAATTATTGTACAGGTCTTTAAACCCTTGAACATCTACTATGACAGTATTCGGATTCATGATATTTTTCTCACAGTATTACTTAAAGGTTTATATTCAATAATACAGTCGTTCAATATAAGACAATACGCAGAAGTTTGATCTGGTATTTCCAAATCACTCTCAATTTCCACTCTTACGTCCACAATAGGGCCTGTCTTTACATTATCAGCTTGTCTAGAGCAATCGATGACAAATAGTGGCGCCAAATCTTTAAATTGTTTTTCACTTAATAAGGGCTCCGGTCGACGCCCGTAATAAGACTGTTGAAATCTGACGTATTGCTCGTATAATAAAGCGATTCTGTTATTCGCGAAACTCACATTTAGGTTTTCATACGGGAAGTAAGTAGAGTTGAGGTACACTCTAACATCACGAACATGACAATGATCGAATTGAGACATATCAGAACTGCCATTGTTTTTTCTATTTGTCTGTAGTCCCATAATAATATATCTTGGTTTCTCTATTTGCGAGGATGTTTTGATTGACCAAGTATGTTTTGTAGTTTTAGGTAAAGCCGGATATTCGTACAGATCCCAATTTCTGAATATCATCTGGAGTGGTCGATCTTTTTCTAATAGTTTTAGCAAATTTATTTTCTCTTTGTCAGACACTTTAACGTGCGGTACGCGCCAAATGATTTTATTTATCTGAACGTCTTCTACAATTTCACCGGTGTTAAGTTTTACAGCATTCAGGTTAGTGTTACTTCGTAGCAATATCAGTTCGTGCCTGCTATTTATCACGACTTTCTTGAAATCCTCTGCGAAACCGATGATGTTACAGAGTGGTATAGAAGCAGAAAAATCACCTCCGATAATGTTTTTTGTACCATCGATATTCCAGCCCCACGAATTCGATGTCTTTGATTCATTCTCATTCATTGATATTAACGATTTCATGGTGGTAGTTACGCCAGCATTTTTTATTCTATCAATTTCCACTCCATTTAGCTCGTACCTTATGTCTTGAAATAAGTAGAGTAGAGCATTATTCGTGAAATGAACACTAGTTGCTTTATCTTTCATGTCCTTTTTGCTAACGATAACGGATCCTTCCAAATACAAGGTACTAGCTGATGGAAGGATGTACAAGTCCTGTTGGTTAATAGGTATGCGAATTTCATCGTTTCTATTGAAACTAGTTACATAGGGCTTGTAAGAATGAAATTCAATTCCTTCAACCGTATTATCATAAGTCGGAGCGGATAAAACGTCTAAGATATTCATTTTAGCAAACCGATCACTTTGAGAAATGCCTTGTTGTCTTTAGTTAATTTTATTTTCTTCTTACGGCGAGCTCTTATTTGGTTGGGTGCTTGAGCGGGACTGATATTTTGAATTTGTTGATGCACATATTTATTGTAATCAATCATTTTTTTCTTCTAAGATGCAAATACAGCTGCACTTCTTCACCTCGTAGATTTATTAAGCGGTTATTTATATCTATCAACCGGATATGTATGCAGCTTATGTTGTTTTGGTTAATTGGAAAGTATATTGCGTTTTTCGGAATTTCTATAATCCTATACCCAGGAGGTACGTTAAGTGCGAATTCGTGAATTATGTGACTCGGTTTTCCGTTTGTGTACGAGCCGCTTACGATATCACATTCGATCCTGATCACTGTCGTAGGTAAAATGTTGACTGGAAACTGTGACACATGCCATTTATTTGGTTCCAAGATCTGCTTATTAAAACCTAATAAATTTCTGATAGTATCTTCTTTACAAAAATTTATGTTTTTTGTACAGAATACTGTAGTTTTTAATGTATTGTTATTGCACTGCAGTTTGATTGTTGCATCTTTAATTTTAGATTTTAGGTAATCATTAATATCTTGCAATTCGTAGGTGCCTTCTGGTATTTCAATAACTTCGTTAGAGCCATAATAGAACTTATTATTCGTTTTGTCAATATTTGGAATAGAATTAAATGTTGAGAGATGCAATAGGGCACACTCATACTGTTCATTTAGTTGCAATGTGTCAGGATAGTACGTAGATAAAGTTGACGAATTTCCAGTTATTGACAATGTGAGTGACATCTTGCAAATGGTTGAAATAAAAGAAAATTATAATTTTTATATGTTTTTATTCCAAAAAGTCCTTAGATATTCTAAACATAAGTGTCCACAATTTTCTGTGTTAAATTTCTGATATCTAGTATAGTTATAAAAAACATTACATTTCTTAAAATATCGCATTAGTTCCAATGGAGGTTTCAAATCCCCAAAGCTATCAAAATATTCACAATAGTTGTTTACTTTAACATAAGCTACCCAATGTGTACCAACATTCTTATAATTATCCAAGTTAACAACACCACATTCAATCCGTTTTGGCATCCTTGGTAATTGATCCTTCATGTAGACTCCTCGAAAGTAGGGGATGTTACGTGCATCCTTTTGGATATCTACATTAGTTAGAGGACGATTAGGTAGCTTGTTTCTTAGTTTTTTGAAGATTTTATAAATAAACCTTTACCATTTTTATGTGACTTAATGTATAAACCCTTGCCTAACTTTAAAGACTCCATAGCCTTATTGTGTCGTACTGTTTCTTGCAAATTTTGCTGACCAGCTTTGTAATCGTTAACAGTTTTTGCAATACCCGCTGCACCACCAGCTAAAGTACCTAAAGCCGATAAACCAGCAAAAATTGGGATTAAAGGTAGAATTCCTCCAGTCTTTGGTAATGGTATCACTCGTGGTACTCGAATTTTAGAGATTTTTGGAAATAATTTCTTTGCCGCTGCGTAAGCAACGTTGATTAATGTTTTGCTATCCTTTGGGTTCAGTTTCTTGATCTTTGATCTTATTTTTGACACGAAACATTTAAACGTTTTAATGCCGGAACCAGATTTCAGTTTGGCTTTCATAACTTTGCTCACTATCCATGAACTCAGTTTTTCACCTTTTCCAGCATCTTTTGACTTAAGTCTTTGTTTAGCCATATTTAGTAGTTGTAAATCGGCTTTGTGGCGATTGGGTAAGTCTGTATGGTTTGCATACGCAATGTCGTGATGCATACAAGCTTCGTCTAGCTTATTCACACCGCGATCACCCCGTTGTAATCGTTTCTCGAGTTTTGTTCCTGGTCCGCAATAATTATAACCAGGCAAATGAAGTTCGAACGGTAGATTATTAATTAATGTATTAACCAGTTCACCACCTTGCATTGTCCGAATTGTAATGATGAAAATAGTGGAAAAATAATGTTTATATTAATATTATTTTAACCTACGATTGCAGTTTTGTCAATCCAACTGTTTTCTTCATTATTTAGACCCAACCATTTCACGAACATTTTTGATCCTTTTCTTTTTAAAACTCTTTCTATCAAATAAACACCAGGATATTTAGATTTTTGAAGTTCTTGTTCGTAAAAGGTTCCCAATATAGCTTGCTTTCGCTGATCTTCTAAATGATATGTTACAGGTATGGTAAAATTAATCTTTTTTATGGTAAATATTTCACTTGACCAATTAGGTGTATAACCTTTCTCAAACTGGTGTTTGTATTTACTGATCCGAACAAAATCACCCACTTTGAACTTAGGTTTTTTACAAATAGGTGGTTTAAACGATTTTTTTATATTTTCTTCTATAACTGACATATTAGCTTTATTCACTTCGATTGGTTTAACTCTAATTGTTCGATGTTTTGTGTTGTTATATATCTTTAATGTAACTTGTAACGGTAAATCCAGCCATTTATAGTTTCCATTCAGACTAAAATATTTATATAATTTATTTTTAATGGTTTTAATCAACCGCTCTACAATCGAAGCTTTTTTGGTAGAAAATGATGAGTAATGGTTAATATTGTATGACTTCATAAGCATCTGAAATGAGTTGTTATAAAACTCTGTTCCCATATCCGTTTGTAAATTATCAGGTTTACGTTTGCTGTTAATCAATATTTGTTGAAATGCACGAGTAACATCAAGTTTATTTTTTGATTTTAATGGCTCTGTCCAAGCATACTTTGAGAAGCAGTCAATCACCACTAAAATGTAATTGTAACCTTTATTATATTTCTTTAGGTTTTGCATGTCCATCAGATCAGCTTGCCACAAGTCATCAATTCCCTTTAGAATGACAGGACGTCTAAGGAAATTTCTTCGTGCTGCTTTGTGTATTTCATTAACAATTTGCTGTTTTGCCATTACTTAGTTTTTTGAAGTAATTTATCAACCTCTGCTTTAGTATAAAACTTATCTTGCAAATGACTTACAATCGCAGGTATCTCGGCTTTTAAAGTAGTTTGAACAGTACCTTTTGCATCTTTTATGATTTGAGAACGCAATGTACCAATAAGTGTATTAAATTCTTTTATCATATTAGCACTCAACCGATCTACATAATCCTTGTTCACTGCATCGGCAGCTTCTACTGGATTTTTAATTCCTCTCAGTCTTGATGTTTTTAAATCAAAATCTCCGTTTTCTGATTTTGATAATGTATTTTCATTGATCTCAAATAACTCTGATAATCGCATTCTTTTATGAATATAATGTCCGAATTTATCTACGTTCATGTTTAAGGTGTATTGTGTTGTGAGGTTTAAAATAAAATGAACACACATTTTTAAATACATAGGTGTTTTATTTATTTATAATTTTACTTTCACGTAATTCTTCAATGATAGATATAATTTCATTATCTAATCCTGTGTTACCAGCGTCTCGAGATGCAATTAATAATTTTAACCTATCCACCAGTTCATTTGGATCGTTCCAATATACAAAATCGACCTTTTTCTTCCACATTTTTGTCAAGGGTAGCCCTTTTCCCTTCGATTGAGGGGTCTGAATTGTACTTTGTAGTTTGAAAATAGGCTTAATAACTTGCATATACTTTTGACCTTTATTACTTTTTATTGGTTTATCCGGCTCATAGTCTCGTCGATGTGCGTTTGTATCAAGTAGCATTGACTTATAATGCTGCATGTCACTCTCTGTAACCATGCTTAAATCTACATTCTTCTTCAGTAACAACTGTTTCAAACCAGACGTATTTCGGTATTTGCGTCCAGCTACAGTGATATACTCATCGCTGATCGTTATACGAGCAGAACCTAACATCAATTTCCCATTCTCTACTCTGACACCGAATGGAATATCTGATAGTGCTTCTGAGGATACTGACCAGGATGACGTGTCACGACCTGGGTTGTTTTCAACTAATGATTTATATGAAGAGTCACTTTCGATATCAGATTCATATTCGTCTGTATTGTCTTTGTTATCATTGGCTTCTTCGTTCTGCAAAGTTTTATCGATAAACGGAAGTTCTTCATTTTTTGTAGGACACAGGAAAGAAGTCTGCTTACTGGCATTAGCAATCTGGTTGAGTGGTTCTGTTACAGGCTTGAAAACGGATTCCAGTGTTTGCTGATTGTTAATTTCAACATCTCTCATTTTTCGTACTTTTTTCTTAACAGCGTCGACGGCAACTACTATTTGTCTTTTTAGCGATTTTTCCATGGCAAAAAACGAACTGATAGTGATTGATTAAGCGATGTCTGAAGAATAATAATATCACAAAGGTAACGGACTTAAATAACCATATTCTTAATCAAAGACTACAAAGGTGTCAAATTTGTTTCTATAACATCCTTTATTTTTTAAACAATCTTTATTAATTACTACGTAATTGAAGGGCTCATTCCATATTTTGGAACACATTTCACGAAATTCAGTCCATGTCATATCAGTGTTGACATGTTCTTCATAAATATGACGTAAATTAATGTCATCTTGTTTAAAAAGTATAATTAAGTTCGCGTTGTCTCTTACTAACTGCTTAGGGATTTTACTATAAGTTTGATTTAGATAAAAACAATCGATGAACTTGTGTCTTCCCATTGCGAAATAATCACGCATGCTATCTTGATTTTCGCAAGCAACATCATCAAATATTATCACAGAGTTAGGTTTTGCGTCTTGAACTCTTAGCACTTCCTCATTTCCATGATATTTCTGGAGTGAAATACCTGGCACTCGTTGTAAAACTTTTTCTAAAAAAATGTATTTGGGTTGGTACAGAGTTTTCGAATAAACATAAACATTTTCAAATCTTAATCCATTTTCGTGTATGAGAAGACCAATCAATAAATTGGTTTTTCCACAATTGGATGGTCCGCAAATGATACAACGAACTGAGTTAGGTAACAATTCTCCATGACGAAAACTAGTCTTACAAACATCCTCGCAGATTGTTTTAACATGCAGCGATTGTGGTTGCTTTACAAACTTCATGATTACACTTGGAAACAAACTGATTGGCAATGAGTAAATATATTTGTTACATTAATATTTATAAACTGAAACAGTACCGCAATCTTTTTTCGCGATTGAGCGATCGTTATAGCGATGACAGACTCGCAAGATCATTGGTTGAGGAGAATAGGTATGGAGGCGATCATTCATTATTCGGTTTTCTACGCTACAGTCATGTAGCAATGCGAACTCGTTTAGCTACTGGCGGCCAGTGGTTTATCTCGCAAGATCTCTAGGTGAGTACAATAATTTACTCTACAGTCGAGTCGATCGTTCAATATTGGGCATACTATGCCACTGGCGCGTAGCGAGGCGCACTAGCCGAGCTACTTGCCGACAGTGGCATAGAATGCCCAATATTACCCTACTAATATAGTTTTCAGAATTGTTGTCCTGGCGCCAAAACAGCTGAACGGATTCGGATGAAATGTGGCACACAGATAATTTATAACCTGGATCAACACATAGGGTACTTTTAATCCCGATAGATCTTACCCGTGGGATATTTTCCGACATTACCGCAGGCGACATGGGACTACTATCATAGGTAACTGGCGAAATGAGGGTAAAACTATACACCATTATTATTGTCGCGTGTTTTTGAGAAATACACGCGTGAAGATATGTTTATGAATAAAGTACCAGTGTGTAAATGAATGTGAGATGGAATCCACCTGTAAGCTATTTACATAAATCGGATTTTCATAGCATTACCTTGCGTACCATGTATTGGAATGAAATTGGTAGGTTTCTACGCATATTTCTACATAAGTACCAATGTTTATCAAATTGACACACTACGTCAATTTACCGTATTATAGCCATTTCATGCAATGTCATGTCAAAGAATAAAATTTAATTAATAAAATAAATAAATGAACCAATGCAAATAAAATAAATTAATTAATTTATGCAAGTAAAATAAATAAATAAATGAAAAAAATGCAAATAAAATAAATAAGTTAATTAATTAATGCAAATAATATAAATACAAAAAAAAATACTTTTAAATATTTTTTTGCTATTTATATTGCCTGGTACAATAAAGTATAGATAAATTAAAAAAAAAAAACAAAAACGAAATACTGATACAAAACTTCAACACCTACTCGACCCAAATATTATAAGACACGACGGTTGATAATTGTTTCGTGAATACGATGTTTGTCCTATGGAGAAAGTTGTTCAATTTGAAAGTCTGCCACACTCTTAAAAATATGACTACACTTTTCTGATACAAATGAACAAATGTAAATCCGTGAGTCCTCTGAAAATAACTCTTACAACGAATTCATTAAACACGATCGTTACTCGTAAATGCAGTATCACTGTGATTAAAATGTGAACGAGTCTCTCAATATTGCAGGGATTTCATTCAATGGCAGACGTGGCTCGTGGCTTCGTCCGTCCATCCTCCACGCACGTATCTGACGCATTTAGATTCAAATGAGCGATTCAACATAACATAACATCACGCCTATAATCGCCAAAGGGTTAGGCAGAGGTGTACACCCATTTCGCCAGTTATATTTAAGATAATGGGCGAGCCTATTGCCATAAACCGGGCACAAATCCAGACTCCAGGCTGCTACTGAGAAATTCGTAATAGAAAAACCTAATTCAAATTCAAAAGTCATTTATTCAAACTAGGCTGAGAATCAGCACTTTTCGAACGTCAAAATTACATAAGACAGTCCCCCAAAAACGCCCGCCCTTCACCAATATAACTTTGCCCGACCTGGGAATGTAACCCAGGTCTTCTTTCTCAGCAGTAGCGCTTGCGACCACTACACCAACGTAGGCTATTCAAGTTGCTTGAAAACCCGTTATTTCGTACAATGCACCATTTGCTTAAAATTCCGATACAAAATGCTACTAAAGGGAGCTCAGGCGCCACATCAGACCACTAGAAATGTGACTTTTATTCATACTAGTTCGCGATCCGAGATATTTTAAATCGAATTCGGCAGTCATGTGATATTCAATCTTTGAAAATGTTTCAGGAAGTGCAGTTGGATTTGAGGTATTGAGAAATAGTTTAAGCCTGTAGTAGGTACATAAATATAAAAATCACATTTGCTTTAGTTGGCTAGCGTATTATTTGCTACCATTCTTGATAATGTTATTGTGGTATTACAAGGTTAAGAAAATATATTAAAAAACCTCATGGGGACTGCCGACAGAAGTGAAAACTTAAAACTGGTATTAGCGCCATCTAGCTTCTGTAGTACAGCTTTACGGCGCGAACATGTCGGTGACGCGAATCCATAAGTTTATCCCCTACCAAAAATCACTCAACGCGTTTATACTGAAAGTTGGCAACATCGCACATAGCAGTCTAATATTTTGCTGTTTTGATTAATTTGGCAATATTACTGTATCAAAATATCAAATATGGCTAAACTAGTGAACTAGAATATTAATAATAAATTGCAATTATAACACTGAGTTTGATGTGTTACAACATCAAACTCAGTGTTATAATTGCAATTTATTATTAATTGCAAAAATTTTAGTTGCAAAAAAGGCATTTAAAATACTTTTTAGAGTTCCGTACCTCAAAAGTAAAAAAAAGGAACCCTTAGGCTGCCTATCCATCGGAGTGGAGAGGAGAAAAGAGGAGCGGAGATGTGCCAATATTAACCAATAGAATCTTGACCCCTCGATCGTCAACTCCACTGAATCAGTGGAATAAAAATCAGCTCCCTATTCGCCAAGTCAGCTAAATGAGCTTTTTCACTACCTCACGTCTATTTGACTGATATTTGTAGTAATAATCTGTGTGTACTATTGCGTTCCAGGTCTAAATATTTAATCTATAAATGAAGGAAGACGTTCAATCTCACATGCTAAACATCGTAGAACAGTTTTGTGCCGTAATGTTTCATTCTTTTATTCAGTTCGACCACCGCTGCAAATATGGCGGACGGCAATTGTTTTATTTCGTTTTAGTTTATTTTCGGTAGTCAACAAGTCTTTGTGTTGTGTTTTCCCACTAGTAAATAACATGATAAAGACTATTGTAGATTCAGATTCCAATAAAGTGCAACGTAATAAAAACTGTGATCCAATGTTTTTAGTGTATTGTTTTGTGCTAATCGTTGTCAGTGCGAGGTGTGAAATTTTATAAAAAATAAACAATTTTATTAGTGGAGTCTCTGTTTGCTTTTGTCTACACGATAAAACAATAGATGAGCTAGTGCCAGTGCCTTTTGTTTATTATGTGTGCTCGCTAAATACGCAGAAATACCGCCGTCTGTTGTGAAAAAACCCATTCGTCACGCGAGCTAGGCTAGCTTTGTCATTCAAGTAAGTAATTAGTTTTATTTTTAATTTAAATATAATAAAAGGGGGCGTGTGGGGTTATTTTTTAAATTAAACTATATTAGTGACACAATATTTAAAAAATATTTTAAAAAATCCACCACTTTCCAATTGTCTTCAATAAATTTCTCTTTCACGGTAATGGGGAAAAGCCCCCTTTCCCGTGATTTTACATTAAAATAAACAATACATTACGAAACAAACATGTAGCTATCCATTTTTATTGTGTTAGCTTGTTTTATAACGATTCCAACCACATAAGCTTTATAAACAGCTCCCATAAGAATCTTATAAGATATTACCGTTTTAATCTCATATGGTCAGGCTTCGTGGGTGGTCTCGGAAAACCCAAAATGGGCGTGACAATTGGAGCCAGTTACCACGCTGCGCGCGTGACGGTCAAGGGGTTGACTCCGCCCCTGAGTTTAGATCAGTGATCCTGAGTCAAGATTCGATTGGTTAAATATTGGCACATCTCCGCTCCTCTTTTCTCCTCTCCGCTCCGGTGGACAGGCAGCCTTATAAGATCACTCTCGTGTCCATCTGTCTGTCCGTGTGTCACCACCGATTTTTTCAGGAACGGGTGGACCTAGTAAGTTGAAATTGGCAGCTATTTGCGAGGTTACCCACTTTCAGTATAAAAACTCTAAAGAAATTTTCACTCCAAAAATATCATTCGTTTTAGAAAGGGAGTGACTACCGAGATGACGACTAATAGAGAAGTATGGAACAAAAGGACTTGGAATTGTGCTGACACCAAATAAATTGGGATAAAGGCAGGAGAATTATTAATGATGATTATTAGTATGAGAAGTTTCCTGTTTCAGCAAGAAAATAAAGTCAGGAAGTAAAGCTTTTATAGAGTTCCGCTCATTACAAAGTAAAATTTATAAGAACAAGAGTTACCTACCCAAAAAAATTACACATAAATTATCATAATACGTACCTAAATAGCTGCACGTACAATCATTGTTGGACTCAGTATTCTACATAAAACTCGCTCCTAATTTAGTAGTTTTAATATACGTAAACTTATGCAAGCTGTATGCAATTTTCCTCAAACTTTGCACCTGTTAAGCTCTATAAAATTTGTTTAACAAAACACTCTTAGTTCGTGTGTGGGAAATTCACAATTAAGCCAGAATGTGGGTAAGTACTTACTAAAAAGTTTTGCATAGTAAAGGTAGATCCATAATGCATTTAATTATAACTAAAAACGTTAAGGGTGTGTACGTTCGTGCTCAATTTAGTTACGTAACTTGAAACATTAGGTACATGTGCATGCGTGGTGCACATGGCATAGATATTAAGAATTTTACCACAAAAAAATAATTACCTAACCTTTTTCTTAACCTTTCGATAGTCGACCATAGTAAGTTCACGAATCGCGCATCTTATAGGCCAAGCGCATCTGCTACCCCCTCAGGAACCACCCAGAAGCGTGACCACTTGAGATTAAAACTGTTAACTTTGATATTTAATCAAGGTTATTATTTTATATTGGAAATACAATAAAATGAAACACTCGTTGATACCATAAACTGTAGAGAGAGTTTTTATTGTCTATTATTGACAGAGTGCAGTTTTGTACAGATTACATAGACATACGTTGAACGAGATGGTAAGGCGGGAAATTTAAATACAAATTCAACACTCCTGCCAAATTGAAGCCTTCCATGTTTAAGCAATATTAACCAAATAACACTTTTACAGAAATGAAGAAAAGACAAATACAAGTATTACTTATTAAGTTTATCCATTGTTAACATTCCAATTTTATTTCTTGGTGGGCAGATTGTCATATCAAATATTGTTTGCAAGTCATTTGTTACAGATTGCAGTACAGACATTGATTTAGAAAATAGAAGTCCATCATCAACATATATACAGAGATAACACTTTATTCCTTTAATGTTTGCCACATAAACACATTGATCTGCTTTACTATTTGTAAAACCAAATTTCTGAAGTACTGAATTGAAAGTAGTATTCCAGCACCGTGGTGACTGTTTGAGGCCATACAGTGACTTTATTAATTTACATACTTTGTTGGGTTCACATGTCAGACCTTCAGGGGGATACATAAATATGTCTTCTTCCAGTTCCCCATACAAGAAGGCTGTCTTAATATCAAGTTGAAGAATTTCATAACCATTTTGAGCAGCTAGAGATAATAGTAAACGGATTGAATCATACCTGACTGTGGGTGAGAATGTTTCCTTATAATCTATACCTTGTGCCTGTGCATACCCCTTTGCACAGAGTCTGGACTTGAAGCGAGGACCCGTTAGTTGATCTTTGACTCTAAAGACCCATTTGGAGCCGATGACATTTGCATTTTCAGGTTTGTTTACCAATATCCATGTACCATTCCTTTGATGGGCTTCAAGTTCCTCTTTAATGGACTCTTTCCATTTGTCAGCATTAACAGAGCTGATAGCATCTTTGTATGTTTCAGGGACTTCTTCAGGTAATAAGCGTTCATCACAACATAGGTAAGTTTGTTCATTAATTTTGTTTCTAGGTCTTAACGTTATGTGGCTTCGAGGAGGAGTATCAATCTCACCAGCTGGTAAGTATTCATCTGAATCTGATTTATTTCTAACAGTACTACATGAACTATCTGAGTTGTATGATTCTTCTCTGCTATTTTCATTACTTTCATTTGACATTGAACTTTCATTATTTTTACAATGTGTGTCTGTTTCAGATAATTCCAGTGCAGCGTAGTGTCTCTTCACAGTGGACTCAAGGAATACAGCATCCCTGCTTTTTATAACAGTTCTAGAATTTGGCTTTATGAACCTGTAGCCTTTTGTGTTGTTGCAGTAGCCAATAAAAATCATCTTTTGTGCTTTAAGATCCCACTTCTTGCGTTTTTCTTTTGGCAGGTGGACCATAGCTTCACATCCAAACACTTTCATGTGACTGACATTAGGTTTATGACCTGACCATACCTCTTCAGGAGTTTTGAATGATAGGGTTCTAATTGGAGACCTGTTTATGATATATGCAGCAGTTTTTATGGCCTCAGCCCAGTAAAACTTTGGCAAGCTAGCATTCAGTATCATGCATTTTGCTCTCTCAACAAGCGTCCTATTTAGCCTCTCTGCAGCTCCATTTTGCTGTGGAGTATATGGTGTTGATGTCTGATGTTTTATTCCATATTCTTTCAAATAGTCAGAGAATGCTTTATTGACATATTCCAGGCCATTGTCAGTTCGAATACACTTAATCTTGCATTCCATCTGATTTTCTACTTCAGTCTTGAACTCCTTGAATTTTGACAAAACTTCAGTTTTGTTGTTTAGAATGTAAACAGAGACCTTTTTAGAAAAGTCATCCAAAAATGTTAAAAAATATCTAGCCCCACCTAGTGACGGTGTTTCCATAGGGCCGCATAAGTCCGAATGCACCAGTTCCAATACTTTTGTGGAATGTGACACTTGACTCTTGAATGGCAACCTTGCCTGCTTGCCTTCTTTGCACGTTATACAAGTCATATTGTTGCTTTTACCAGATAATGTTAATCCATCTGTGCTTCCTGTCATTTTCATTACACTTTCAAAGTTCAGATGACCCATTCGTTGGTGCCACAGGAATATATCATCTTGTTTAACATCGGACATGCAGGCATAATCAGTATTCATGTCAAGCCGGTACATGTTGTTAACTTTTGTTGCTGTAGCTACAATAACTTTTTGATTGTTCAGTATAACACAGCCTTTGGAATCAAATTTTACTTGGCCACCATTTTCTGTAATCTGATGCACAGATATTAAATTCACTGCCAGTTCTGGTATGTACAAGACATTTGTAAATAAGATTTTATTTGACTGACCTTTTCCATTCAATGTATTCAAAGTCACATCACCGGAGCTACTTACTGGAAGAGTCTTGTTATCAGCAACTTTGATCTGTTTTACAGGTGGTAAATGCTCATTATGAAGAAGGTTGTGATGTCTTGTCATGTGCATGGTTGCCCCTGAATCAATGTACCAACCAGAGCTGTTGTTGTCATAGGGAGTGACAAATGCAGCAGCATATGAACTATTTGATTTGGCAACCTTTTCTTTAGGTTTTGACCTGCATTCTGTGCTCTTATGTCCATATTTATTACACTGAAAACATCTTGGACCTTTGTTAAACTTCTTTTTTCCATACTTGGTTTGTGAACCATGCGCAGTTGTAAAAGCAGAGTTATTGTTTTCAGATTTCACTTCTTGGAGCAGTTTAGATTTAACAGAGTCCGCACTTATCTTTATTCCAGAGCTTTCAATAGCAAGGATCATCGGTTTATAGGATTCAGGCAACCCGGAGAGCAGAAGGGTCCCAAGCCATTCGTCGTCAACCTTGAATCCAATATTTCGAAGTTTATGTGCTGTAGACATTATCTTGCTCACATATTCGTCTATATTTTGGCATCCAGAGAGTGTAGTTGTGCAGAGATCACGTAGTAGACCTACTCTGCGTGTAAGCCCTGAGTCATCAAAAGCGCGGGAAAGATTTTCCCAAACTTCTTTTGCGGTTTCTGCCTCTTGTATATGCACGTAGTTTATTACATCGACCAATAATATTATTTTAGATTTGGCTTTAGTGTCCTTTTTCGCATCTATAGGTTCGTTGTTGGGATTTTCAATGCAGCCCCAAAGCTCCTCATGTTGAAGATACGTTTTTACAGCAAAACGCCAAGTGTTATAGTTTTCTCGGCCCGTCAATTTTTCAATCAATGCCAGAGGATGGCTACTAGCCATGATTATAAGTTTTCTTGACGATTTGATTTTCAACTTTGCAAAACTGAATAACTGAACCACGTTGCTTTTAGGTTAGGTCGATACACTTCGCCGGCAGTTGTTTTGTTTAGTTTTTTTCACGAAATACTTTATAAACACCTTTTAGTACTTTGGCTTACTGGGCCCATAACCTGTTAACTTTGATATTTAATCAAGGTTATTATTTTATATTGGAAATACAATAAAATGAAACACTCGTTGATACCATAAACTGTAGAGAGAGTTTTTATTGTCTATTATTGACAGAGTGCAGTTTTGTACAGATTACATAGACATACGTTGAACGAGATGGTAAGGCGGGAAATTTAAATACAAATTCAACACTCCTGCCAAATTGAAGCCTTCCATGTTTAAGCAATATTAACCAAATAACACTTTTACAGAAATGAAGAAAAGACAAATACAAGTATTACTTATTAAGTTTATCCATTGTTAACATTCCAATTTTATTTCTCAGAAATTGAAATTTATCCCTAGGCAAAGCCTTAGTTAGTACATCAGCAAATTGGTTATTAGTTGATACATATTTTAGATCAATTACTTTAGCATAATATTTTTCTTTAATGAAATGATATTTAGTGTCTATATGTTTACATCTTTTGTGAAAGTTTATATTTTTAATAACACTTATAGCACTCTGATTATCTATATTAATACACACTGGTTGTTGTTCAATTTCACCCAGATCAGTTAATAGATGCTTAATCTGCTTCAACTTTGCAAAACTGAATAACTGAACCACGTTGCTTTTAGGTTAGGTCGATACACTTCGCCGGCAGAGTTGTTTTGTTTAGTTTTTTTCACGAAATACTTTATAAACACCTTTTAGTACTTTGGCTTACTGGGCCCTTAACCTGTTAACTTTGATATTTAATCAAGGTTATTATTTTATATTGGAAATACAATAAAATGAAACACTCGTTGATACCATAAACTGTAGAGAGAGTTTTTATTGTCTATTATTGACAGAGTGCAGTTTTGTACAGATTACATAGACATACGTTGAACGAGATGGTAAGGCGGGAAATTTAAATACAAATTCAACAAAAACGACGATATCTCTAAAGTTTTGTATGGGAGCTGTTTATAAAACTGACGTCGTTGGAATCGATTTAGAATAAGCTAAGAAACAAAATAAAAAAATGTTTAAGTACCTACCTTCACTTAAACTTATTATGTAATTAGCCATTTTTAAACGGATTTGCTTTTCGGACGTTATTAAAAAAAAAAAAACATTTATTTCGAGTGACATAGACTCATATTAGAATAGACACATTTACACATAAAATTACATCGAAAAGGAAATACAATTAAAATTAAATTAAATTCAGTTCAATTTTTATTTTTTATTAATTAATAAAAAAATTAAAAAAAAAAAATAATAAAAATCAAGCACCCGTAATATGCCTGCTACAACAATGCCCAACGTAGGGGCAATCCAGTCGCTGAGCAATATATATATTGCTCAGCGACTGGATTGCAATTGTAATATTGTTATTCAATCTAAGTACTTTCCGAGCTCAGAATATTACTCTAAGCATACAACATACGACTAAATTGACCTACCGCTACGTCTACATTGAGATATGAAAAGATTCATTGAGCGTAATGATATAGAATTATATCCCTAACAAGCACTAAGTAATCATGTTTAGAAAGGAAATAAACGAATCGGCGAAATAGACATTATTCCTATAGAATATTAGTCGAATATTACCACGACCCAATTCGTCAATGATCGCTTGTCGATCCTTCCCGTTACACAGCCGATACTTTATTTCGATTTCCCAATAAATTTGGTTCAATCACACTGAGAGCCCAGTTTATTTCTCGATGGCAGCCAAAGAATAAATTTCCACTTCGAATATTAGGGAAGTTTCATCAAGAACTTTCACAATAGTCCCCTCTCAAACTCGTCCCAAATGCCGTTATTCAAATTTTACTTTTGATAAGAAATTGAATAGATTTCCGAATCACGAATTGTTAATGATAGCAATAAAACATTTATTTTTGGTTTGGCGAAAAAAAGAATGGTCAAGTGTGAGCTGGATTCGACCGGATATGTTTTAGCGAGTCGTAAATAATTTATGCTTCTAAGCATAATTAGCTGTATTAAAAATAATAGTTTGGAAAATCCAAAAGTGCACGCCTCATAGCACTCATTCATAAACACGGAACCCGTGTTCATAAACGAAAAAGAAATTCAAAACATAGTTTCTAATAAAAATGATCAATTTATTTAAACACTTCTCATTAAGTATGTTTTGACTGTTTTCTCCTCGCAATCTTTACGTAATGTCAAAGACTATTTATTTTGATATTTACTTTGTCGGTTGCTAGGCAACGGCAAAGGCAAAGGGTCGAAGTTGGAAATATCCATACTAATATTATAAATTCGAAAGTAACTCTGTCTGTCTGTCTGTATGTTACCTTTTCACGGCTAAACCACTGAACGGATTTCGATAAAATTTGGCAAGAAGATAGATGGCATCCTGGAGAAGGACAAAGGGTACTTTTTGTCTCAAAAATACCCCTTAAAGGGGTTATATAAGGGATGAAAGTTTGTATGGGAAACCCAGCATTTTTTAAATTAGCGATATGAAAATTCATATTCATGCTTTTGGTAGGAAATAAAGAATACGTGTATCAGCGTTTTTGTAAAATCATCCCCCAAAGGGGTAAAATAGGGGTTGATTTCAAAATTCACATATATTATTGAGTTTTTGTGTATTATTTTTAAGAGATTTAAGAGGAGTTCGTGGCTAAGTTTTAACAGCCGCACGGGTCGATCCATCAGGTTAAGCTACGCTTGCCGCGGTTGGTCAGTGGAGGGGTGACCATTTTTACATACCGAGACTCCTCCGTGCCTTGGAAAGCACGTTAAACCGTGTTCCCGGCTGTCATTCGTGGATCTGTGACAGTCGTTACGAGTCGTCAGAAGCCCGAAAGTCTGACACCAGTCATACTTAGGGGTATCGTATTACCCAGTTACTGGGTTGTGGAGGACTGATAGGCAGTCGCTACATCTAAAATATTAGATCGTAGATTGATTGATTTTTAAGAGATTTAAGGTATTGGAAATATAGTCATAGTCCGTATCTTGAATTAACCTTTATTTAATTAAAATCGGCCCGCTCAGTCAAAAGATATTACAATTTCCTATGTACTTAGGTATTACGTGGTCAATGGTGGCACTGAGTAGGTATTACGAATTAATGGTGATAGTAATAGTAAAATTAATAATTAGTATTTTAAGGAAAATTTAATCATAAAAACCTGTTTTATTTTTTTGAAAAAACCGGACAAGGTGTGAGTAGGACTTGCGCCCTGAGGGTTCCGTCTCAAAGCTGTGCTTGCTCGGCTTCCCGCATTCCCAAATCCGGATTTTATAGAGTACCAATTTGAATTAAATACAGACTAAATGTTACTTCAAGACACGGCCTATGAATTTTTGATCCCAGATTGAAGATTAAAGTTCACAGTTCATATACAATATGTAAAAAAAAACACTGTCCGATCCGTGTTGTTAGGTTAGGTTAGGTTACTGAGAGTCCATTTATGTGGCAATTTTAGAGTTTTTTTTTTTCAATGAGGTATATTACCGGTTTAGTACACGGGGCGTGGGCGGCCGTCGTTTAGCGGGTCTCTACAAGTCATAACTGACCCCTGTTGAAATATTTGTTAATTTTTAATAGAGTTAGGGTAATGTAGGTACTAAAAATGTGAATTTTAAATAGCAATAACTTTTTTATTTTCAATAATAGTAAGATTTTTATTACTTTTTGGTAATGTTCCCCCAGTAATAAGGGACCGATTGAAGAAGTGAGATTGCAGTACCTTCTATGTGCCCCTTTCGGATCGGGCAGGGTTTTTTTTACATATTGTTTAACTAAAAATTATCAATTTTCGGACTTTTTTCCTTTCCTTGAGGTTGTACCAAATAGTAGAAGTACCAAGTAGCCATACGGATAGGCAATGACCCGGGTTAGGACATAGTAGGATACTCTGAATCCCGGTAGTACGTGGGATGTTTTCCGACCTTTACGCGGGCGAAGCCGCGGGCAAAAGCTAGTTTAGATATAAATATTATACTTTAGTTAGTATTTTATTAATTATAATTATAAACTACTTTGAATAAAAGAGCCATTTTCAATAGGGTTCCTCCTATGGCTGAAACGAATCTATTAAAATAAACTCAATTAATTGATTTTATCGCAAGCTACAATGTTTTCAGATTTCATACATTGACGGATAGGATTTAAAAAAATACTATTTTGATGTTTTTTTCATTTCTGCTGCATTAAATCAATTGTTGAAAAGTACAGTATTAATCTCCATTTAATCATTTAAACAATAGTATATAAATTATGTAGTTCTGTGTACGAGCTGGAGTGTAACAATAAAAACAGTTGCAGAAAAGGATCAAAAAACAAAAAATCTATCGTAGAGCACTCTCTAATCTAATGCTTCGCATTATGAGTCGTGCAATATAATATAGTAGGTATATTTAAAAATATTAGTAGTAAAATAGCTGTGAAATAGAGTATAAATAATTTTTCTGATGTTATGAATAAAATGTATGTAATATGTGCAGTAATGAATCCAAGATAAATAATAATATAAATCCAAATCTAACTATTTCATTTTATTTTAATTTTCGTTTTCCTTCCCAACTTTTCCTTATGTTATGCCTTCTCCGGTCAATCAGTCAGGCACGAGTCCAAATCATCACGCCAGCGTTTTTTTGGCCTGCCCCGGTGACGACGCCCTTCATCAGACACCCACTGTGTTACGATCCTGGCCCATCTGTTTTGTTGCATCCAGGTGCGAACCGCCCAGTCCCATTTCAGCCTCGCAAACTTATCGCCAACACCGGCGACGCTTGTCTAGCATTATTATAGCATTTTATTTTATTTTTATTTATCATAA
Organism: Conistra vaccinii; assembly: GCA_948150665.1. Taxonomy (NCBI): domain Eukaryota; kingdom Metazoa; phylum Arthropoda; class Insecta; order Lepidoptera; family Noctuidae; genus Conistra; species Conistra vaccinii. The sequence goes on from OX411324.1 coordinate 7,444,619, forward strand.
TAGGGTGTTGCGAATTTGGTCGGTGAGTTTGATTTTTTAAATGCTACGCTCCATTGCTCTTTGGCAAACCTTGAGTTTAGAGTTCTGAGCCTCGGTCAAGGACCAAGTCTGGGCTAGTTTAAGATGGAATCAAATAATCTAAATATAGAACCTAAGTTAAAAGTATATTTTTCCTCTGCCTTTTTAGTCTAGTGGTCGCAAGCGCTACTGCTGAACATGAGGTCCTAGGTTCAATTCCCAGGTCGGGCAGTGTCATTGGGTTTTTCTATCTGAAATTTCTCAGTAGCAGCCCGGAATCTGGAATTGTGCCCGGTTGATGGCAATAGGCACGCCCCCTAAAACATAGGACTAAAAAAATCTTCTCGAAACATTTTAATTTTTGTCATCATGTACTGCCAGAAGTCACCACAACAAGTTTCCTGAACTCTATTGAATATAAATTAAAAGATTTCACAATGAACGATTACTGCCTGTTTTTCATTGGCGAAAACGATCTAAGCAATGGAGACTATTTGAATATACTTGACAACTTAAAAAGCTCGATGAAAAATGTCAACCACACAAACATTATTATCTGCGCTCCGATTTACAAAACAGGTGCTTTAATCCACAATTATAAAGTCGAGTTATTTAATAACCTACTATGTTTAGACATAAAAAACAATCAATACGCGTATTTTTTCGATAGCAATCGCACCCTATCACTTGAAATGTTTTCCAGCAGTACAGGAAAACTGAACAAATATGGATGGAGGAACATTTTTGAACAAATCATGTCCAACATATTGATAGACTACAGATTATTCTGCTCTCAAGACGATTTGACAAACGACAATATTGACCAAAAAACGCTGCCATCCTCAAATAGCGTAATTGAAGACAAATCAACAACAACACAGGACACGTCAGACAACAGTGTGTTTTTTCGTCTATAATAGTTTAAAGATTCTTCATCAGAATATTGCTGGGCTGTTAAATAAATCTGACATACTTACTGTTCATCTGCAAGAATTATCTCAGCAGAAAAGAGACATAGATATAATTTGTATCACAGAACACTTCCTAATGGCCGGACATGAGAAATTATTAAATATAACGAACTACAAGTTAGGAGCAATTTATTCAAGACCGTCTCAGAAACGAGGAGGAGCATGTATTTTAGTTAAAAGTTGTATTGAATACAGAGAGCTTTTGGATGTCTCTCGTCATTCCATACCTAATGTTATTGAATGTTGCGGCATAGAACTTACGCACCAAAATGTAATTATTATTTGTATATATAGGCCACCAAAGTTAAATAACAACGTTTTTTATGAAAAGTTAGATATTATTTTGAAGAAGCTATGTACCAAAGGATAGTGGGCAAAAATATATGGGAGCTGGTCCCACTACGGCCCCAGTTCATACCACTGTAGTTTTGAAGGCAGTACTTCTCCCTTTACTCAGGCCAAGGCGCATCAAATTCTGTCCCGGGGTTCTTTAGTTCCGACTATGTTAGGTTAGGGTAGGTTATGTTAGGTTAGGATAGGTTATGTTAGGTTAGGTTAGGTTATGTTAGGTTTCGAGGCGATCCGAACAGTATTCGACGAACGACGGACAACGCCCTCTTCCAGCCCCCATACCCTGGCAGCCCCACATCAAGTGAATGTGCCAGCACAACATTATTCAGTTCTGACAATGTTAGGTTAGGTTAGGTTAGGTAACGGGGGAAGTTTCAACAGCTGGTCCCACTACTGCCACAGTTCATGCCACTGTAGTTTTGAAGACATTGCTTCTCCCTTTACTCATGCCAAAGCTCATCAAAATCTGTCCCGGGGTTCTTCAGTTTCGACAATGTTAGGTTAGGTTAGGTTAGATAAAATACACGCAGCTCCGCTACTACACCCAGCTCGGCCACGGTTAACACCACTGTAGTTTTAAAGACATTGCTTCTCCCTTTACTCATGCCAAAGCGCATCAAAATCTGTCCCGGGGTTCTTCAGTTCCGACAATGTTAGGTTAGGTTAGGTTCGATAAAATAAACGCAGCTCCGCTACTACAGCCAGCTCGGCCACGGTTAACACCACTGTAGTTTTAAAGACATTGCTTCTCCCTTTACTCATGCCAAAGCGCATCAAAATCTGTCCCGGGGTTCTTCAGTTCCAACAATGTTAGGTTAGGTTAGGTTAGATAAAATACACGCAGCTCCGCTACTACAGCCAGCTCGGCCACGGTTAACACCACTGTAGTTTTAAAGACATTGCTTCTCTCTTTACTCATGCCAAAGCGCATCAAAATCTGTCCCGGGGTTCTTTAGTTCCAACAATGGTAGGTTAGGTTAGGTTAGATAAAATACACGCAGCTCCGCTACTACACCCAGCTTGGCCACGGTTAACAGCACTGGAGTTTTGAAGACATTGCTTCTCCCTTTACTCAAACCAGAGCTTATCAAAATCTGTCCCGGGGTTCTTCAGTTCCAACAATGTTAGGTTAGGTTAGGTTAGATAAAATACACGCAGCTCCGCTACTACACCCAGCTCGGCCACGGTTAACACCACTGTAGTTTTGAAGACATTGCTTCCCCTTTACTCATGCCATAGCGCATCAAAATCTGTCCCGGGGTTCTTCAGTTCCAACAATGTTAGGTTAGGTTAGATAAAATACACGCAGCTCCGCCACTAAACCCAGCACGGCCACGGTTAACACCATTGTAGTTTTAAAGACATTGCTTCTCCCTTTACTCAAGCCAAAGCTCATCAAAATCTGTTCCGGGGTTCTTAAGTTTCAAAAATGTTAGGTTAGGTTAGATAAAATACACGCAGCTCCGCCACTAAACCCAGCACGGCCACGGTTAACACCACTGTAGTTTTAAAGACATTGCTTCTCCCTTTACTCTTGCCAAAGCGCATCAAAATCTGTCCCGGGGTTCTTCAGTTCCGACAATGTTAGGTTAGGTTAGGTTAGATAAAATACACGCAGCTCCGCCACTAAACCCAGCACGGCCACGGTTAACACCACTGTAGTTTTAAAGACATTGCTTCTCCCTTTACTCATGCCAAAGCGCATCAAAATCTGTCCCGGGGTTCTTCAGTTCCGACAATGTTAGGTTAGGTTAGGTTCGATAAAATAAACGCAGCTCCGCTACTACAGCCAGCTCGGCCACGGTTAACACCACTGTAGTTTTAAAGACATTGCTTCTCCCTTTACTCATGCCAAAGCGCATCAAAATCTGTCCCGGGGTTCTTTAGTTCCAACAATGTTAGGTTAGGTTAGGTTAGATAAAATACACGCAGCTCCGCTACTACAGCCAGCTCGGCCACGGTTAACACCACTGTAGTTTTAAAGACATTGCTTCTCTCTTTACTCATGCCAAAGCGCATCAAAATCTGTCCCGGGGTTCTTTAGTTCCAACAATGTTAGGTTAGGTTAGGTTAGATAAAATACACGCAGCTCCGCTACTACACCCAGCTCGGCCACGGTTAACAGCACTGGAGTTTTGAAGACATTGCTTCTCCCTTTACTCATGCCAAAGCGCATCAAAATCTGTCCCGGGGTTCTTCAGTTCCGACAATGTTAGGTTAGGTTAGGTTCGCTAAAATAAACGTAGCTCCGCCACTAAACCCAGCACGGCCACGGTTAACACCACTGTAGTTTTAAAGACATTGCTTCTCCCTTTACTCATGCCAAAGCGCATCAAAATCTGTCCCGGGGTTCTTCAGTTCCGACAATGTTAGGTTAGGTTAGGTTCGATAAAATAAACGCAGCTCCGCTACTACAGCCAGCTCGGCCACGGTTAACACCACTGTAGTTTTAAAGACATTGCTTCTCCCTTTACTCATGCCAAAGCGCATCAAAATCTGTCCCGGGGTTCTTTAGTTCCAACAATGTTAGGTTAGGTTAGGTTAGATAAAATACACGCAGCTCCGCTACTACACCCAGCTTGGCCACGGTTAACAGCACTGGAGTTTTGAAGACATTGCTTCTCCCTTTACTCATGCCAAAGCGCATCAAAATCTGTCCCGGGGTTCTTCAGTTCCGACAATGTTAGGTTAGGTTAGGTTCGATAAAATAAACGCAGCTCCGCTACTACAGCCAGCTCGGCCACGGTTAACACCACTGTAGTTTTAAAGACATTGCTTCTCTCTTTACTCATGCCAAAGCGCATCAAAATCTGTCCCGGGGTTCTTTAGTTCCGACTATGTTAGGTTAGGGTAGGTTATGTTAGGTTAGGATAGGTTATGTTAGGTTAGGTTAGGTTATGTTAGGTTTCGAGGCGATCCGAACAGTATTCGACGAACGACGGACAACGCCCTCTTCCAGCCCCCATACCCTGGCAGCCCCACATCAAGTGAATGTGCCAGCACAACATTATTCAGTTCTGACAATGTTAGGTTAGGTTAGGTTAGGTAACGGGGGAAGTTTCAACAGCTGGTCCCACTACTGCCACAGTTCATGCCACTGTAGTTTTGAAGACATTGCTTCTCCCTTTACTCATGCCAAAGCTCATCAAAATCTGTCCCGGGGTTCTTCAGTTTCGACAATGTTAGGTTAGGTTAGGTTAGATAAAATACACGCAGCTCCGCTACTACACCCAGCTCGGCCACGGTTAACACCACTGTAGTTTTGAAGACATTGCTTCTCCCTTTACTCAAACCAGAGCTTATCAAAATCTGTCCCGGGGTTCTTCAGTTCCAACAATGTTAGGTTAGGTTAGGTTAGATTGAGGGTGTATTTCGCCTAACCTAACATTGTCGGAACTGAAGAACCCCGGGACAGATTTTGATGCGCTTTGGCATGAGTAAAGGGAGAAGTAATGTCTTCAAAACTACAGTAGTGTTAACCGTGGCCGAGCTGGGTGTAGTAGCGGAGCTGCGTGTATTTTATCTAACCTAACATATCATTGTCGGAACTGAAGAACCCCGGGACAGATTTTGATGCACTTTGGCATGAGTAAAGGGAGAAGCAATGTCTTTAAAACTACAGTTGTTTTAACTATGGTGGAGCTGGGTGTATTTTGCCCACTATCCTAAATATTAATAAATGTGGTTTTAATTACCTATCATTATTTTAAGTAATACAGGGATGTGTCTTTTTGGAATCCTTGTTATGAGCCCTTTAATTTGATACCCATAATGCAGAAAAAGAAGATATAAAAATATTCAGTTTTATTTGCTGTTTAAAGTAATACACATTTAGTGGCTGGCCGAGCTGGGACCACTATCGCCCACCACTTTAAAGCTTAATATTTCGGAAACGGATAACTTAATCCAAAAATGGTGTTCACTTACTCGTAATATTTTTAAACGACCTTTTTAACGACACCCCACATCAAGTGCTAGACAAGAAAAAAAAAACCCTCTTTACGAGGTAGTGGTAAAAGATACCCAAAAAAAAAACAATTGTCTTGATTTTATTTTACCACTTTGTCGGCGCAATAAATATATACACCAATGCGATATTACAACTTTCTAGTACTTAGAGTCTCTGAGCTAAGCCGCAGACAAAGAAATATACTTAAGGTACACGTAGCTCGGTTCCTCCGGGATGAATTTTGATGGTGTCATAATAAAAAATATTCAGTTTTATTTGCTCTTTTAAGTAATACATATTTAGTGGCTGGCCGAGCTGGGACCACTATTGCCCACCACTTTAAAGCTTAATATTTCGGAAACGGATAACTTAATCCAAAAATGGTGTTCACACACTCGTAATATTTTTAAACGACCTTTCCAATGACACCCCACATCAAGTGCTAGACAAGAAAAAAAAATCCCTCTTTACGAGGTAGTGGTAAAAGATACCCAAAAAAAAAACCATTGTCTTGATTTTATATTACCACTTTGTCGGCGTAATAAATATATACACCAATGCGAAATTACAACTTTCTAGTACTTAGAGTCTCTGAGCTAAGCCGCAGACAAAGAAATATACTTAAGGTACACGTAGCTCGGTTCCTCCGGGATGAATTTTGATGGTGTCATAATAAAAAATATTCAGTTTTATTTGCTCTTTTAAAAAATACATATTTAGTGGCTGGCCGAGCTGGGACCACTATTGCCCACCACTTTAAAGCTTAATATTTCGGAAACGGATAACTTAATCCAAAAATGGTGTTCACACACTCGTAATATTTTTAAACGACCTTTCCAACGACACCCCACACCAAGTGCTAGACGAGAAAAAAAAATTCCCTCTTTACGAGGTAGGGGTAAAAGATACCCAAAAAAAAACAATAGTCTTTATTTTATTTTACCACTTTGTCGGCGTAATAAATATATACACCAATGCGAAATTACAACTTTCTAGTACTTAGAGTCTCTGAGCTAAGCCGCAGACAAAGAAATATACTTAAGGTACACGTAGCTCGGTACCTCCGGGATGAATTTTGATGGTGTTATAATAAAAAATATTCAGTTTGGTTTGCTCTTTTAAGTAATACACATTTAGTGGCTGGCCGAGCTGGGACCACTATCGCCCACCACTTTAAAGCTTAATATTTCGGAAACGGATAACTTAATCCAAAAATGGTGTTCACACACTCGTAAAAAAAAAACAATTGTCTTGATTTTATTTTACCACTTTGTCGGCGCAATAAATATATACACCAATGCGATATTACAACTTTCTAGTACTTAGAGTCTCTGAGCTAAGCCGCAGACAAAGAAATATACTTAAGGTACACGTAGCTCGGTTCCTCCGGGATGAATTTTGATGGTGTCATAATAAAAAATATTCAGTTTGGTTTGCTCTTTTAAGTAATACACATTTAGTGGCTGGCCGAGCTGGGACCACTATCGCCCACCACTTTAAAGCTTAATATTTCGGAAACGGATAACTTAATCCAAAAATGGTGTTCACACACTCGTAATATTTTTAAACGACCTTTCCAACGACACCCCACACCAAGTGCTAGACGAGAAAAAAAAATTCCCTCTTTACGAGGTAGGGGTAAAAGATACCCAAAAAAAAAACAATTGTCTTGATTTTATTTTATCACTTTGTCGGCGTAATAAATATATATACCAATGCGAAATTACAACTTTCTAGTACTTAGAGTCTCTGAGCTAAGCCGCAGACAAAGAAATATACTTAAGGTACACGTAGCTCGGTTCCTCCGGGATGAATTTTGATGGTGTCATAATAAAAAATATTCAGTTTTGTTTGCTCTTTTAAGTAATACACATTTAGTGGCTGGCCGAGCTGGGACCACTATCGCCCACCATCCTTTGATAAGAAAATAGTCATGTGTGGGGATTTCAATATAGATACGCTTAAAAGAAATAACTTGACACTAGACTTTGAATACTTTCTTTTGGGCTACAATCTTAAATTAGAACTACGACAGCCCACCAGGCTGGCCAGTAATACTTGTTTGGATAATTTTGCATGCAATTCTAAATTAAAATGTAAATCCGACGTATTGGACTTTGCATTGTCTGATCACACTGCTCAGCTATTAGAAATTAAGGTTATTAAATCCTATAGAATTAATTCCTGGCGGATTAAAAAACGCGACTTATCGAGTGAAAATATGACTAGATTCAAAAACTATCTAAAATGTCTTTCTTTCTCTGAAATCTATGAAACCGAAAATGCTAATGAAGCATACGATCATTTTCTGGAGCAGTTTCGCATGCTGTACGATCTTTGTTTTCCTTACAAATTAATAACAGTTAAGTCTAATAAGAATATTAAATGGCATCCGAGTGTGTAGTAGAAAACAAAGACATTTACTATGGAAATACAGACGCGAACCATCAAATTGTAATAAAAATAAATTCAGAAATTACTCGCGCAGGTTTCGGAAAATTATTAAATTAACGCAAAGAGCACAAAATAATTATTTAATTAACACCTCAAGCAATAAATCGAAAGCATCATGGCAGGTTATAGATAACAAAAACCGAATCACTGAGCCTATTTCCCAAATTAAAGTTCAAAGTACTACCATTAGTAATCCGACAGACATTGCTAACGCTTTTAACAACTACTTCATTGACCAGACACAAAATAACATGACGAAACCACCGGACACTACGAACTTGACAAGTAACCCCAAATCAATGTTTATGCATCCAGTAGTGCCGCAAGATATTATAAGAGCGATACAATCATTAAAAAATAAAAGTAGCACTGGATATGATGGTATATCAACAAAGGTTGTAAAATTCGTATCAGGCGACATCGCCTTACATTTGTGTCATATACTTAATTTATGTATCAGTACTGGAGTATTTCCGGATAGGTTAAAAATAGTTATAGTGAAGCCAGTTTTTAAAAAAAACGATAAAGAAGATCCAGCAAATTATAGACCAATTGCTTTAATACCCATTTTTTCTAAGGTTATAGAAAAAATAATTTATGACGCCGTTAATAACTTCTTATCCAAATATAATATTTTAAGTGCGGAACAAAAGGGTTTCAGAAAAAATAAAGGTATAAATACGGCCGTTTATGATTTGATAAATGTCATATTGCAAAATGTAGATAAAAAAGTACCAGTTTGCGCAATTTTTACGGACATGACGAGGGCTTTTGATTGTGTTGATCACGAAATTCTTATAAAAAAGCTAGACACCATAGGCATCAGAGGAAATGTACTTAATCTCTTAAAATCATACCTTAATAATCGTAAGCAGCACACAGAAATATTAAGAATATGTCTAAAAACCAAGCGCGAAGAAAAATATTTATCTATGGCTAGAATTATTAGATTTGGCGTACCGCAGGGTAGTGTGCTGGGCCCTTTATTGTTTCTGCTGTATATTAATGACTTACCTCGCCACATTGAACATCCTATGGTCTTATTCGCTGACGATAGTACTGCCTTGATTAAATGTATTGACAAAAAAACATATGAACTTGACATAAATGATACTTTAATAAACATTATACGCTGGCTTGACCAAAATAATTTAATGATTAATTTATCAAAGACTAATGTAATGCATTTTTATCAACGGATTCCACCAGAACTCTTACATTTACACTATAATGGACAAAAAGTTGACCAAGTACAAGTTGCAAAGTTCCTTGGCATTATGATAGATAGCCAATTAACTTGGAAGCCACAAGCAGAAGAAGTATGCAAAAAACTTAGTGCACATGCATATATACTCTTTAACTTGTCTAAAAAAGTTAATATGGCCACAAGGTTAATTGCATACCACGGGTTAGTCGCGTCGGTTTTGAGATTCGGTATAATATTTTGGGGAAATTGCAGTCTGAGAGAACAGGTGTTCAAGGCTCAAAAACGCTGTATAAGAGCTATGTGCAATTTAATTGTAACAGATAGCTGCGTACCTGTATTTAAGTCCCTAAAATTACTAACATTCCCATCACTTTATATTTTCGAGGTGGCAGTTTTTGTTAAATCAAATATGCATCTCTTTAATAAAGTTTCTGAAAATAGAAACCGGCCAATCAGGAGACAGTATAAAGATTTGTTAATTGTTAGCGGTTCAGATACCGCCCTATTAAAGAAAAGTATTATATGTATGGGTCCGATCATATTTAACAAAATACCTAATATAATAAAAAATGAGACATTTCCACTTTTCAAAAAGAAGTTGACAGATCTATTAATTAATAAATGTTATTACTCGATTAACGAATTTTTGACCGATAAGAATTTAAATTGATAATATGACATCTCTGTACTCCTGACTTTTACTAAATCATATTTTGTTAACTTATGCTTTGACCTCGAACTCGATTTTGACGAATTTATAAACTTGACATTATGTAGGTATAATTTGTGTTGCCTATTTCAATTTTATTTTTTTATTTTTTTATATTCTTAATTTCATCTTGACATGGTAAACTTGTATTGATTTGATTGAATTTGTTAATAATTTTTATATTGAGTCAGTCTTTATTATTATTTAAACTGTTTGCATGCCTTAGTTAAGGTAGTTAGTATAAGGATCATTTTATTAAACTTAACATCTGTAACTTGTACCTACTTTCTGTGCAAATAAAGAACTATTCTATTCTATTCTATTCAAAACATAACTGGCGAAAGGTGGCTGTACTATAGGTACACCTCTGCCCAACCCTTCGAGGAAACAAGGCGTGATGTTATGTTTGTGTTTCCCACTCTTTTGTTCTGTTAAGTCAACAGTTTACTAAACGCCAATTTATAGTTCAACCAGCAATCTTCACATCAAAACAACTCCAACAAAGATTAAAATTACTTTTAAAAGAAAACTGGTTGAACACTCCTTTGAGTGAGTCAGCTTCACTGAAACCAATCTCGAAGCTAATCTTCCGTAATAAAGTGCATTCTATCTTTATCTTTAACATTAAACTTTTTATTTCTTTTATCACCTACAATGGCGCCCCATCCCTAAAGTTTATTTTGAAAGCGTAAGAACTTGAAGCCTTTTCGGGTTATTGCTTTTTTTTTCAAAGGGGCCGTCGCATTACCCCCTTGAGTATCGAAGACACATCTGTAAATTGAAATGGAAAAGGGTCAAAACTCGTAAGGGTAATAACTATAAGTTTTGTGATCGGTCCGGGCACCTTGAAGTAACCTTGGCGATATTGTTTTTAAATAATACTATGTTATTTCTTGGCCTATGTGCGTTGTGAATTTTATTATGAGGGTGTGTAATGTTCTCGCTGAATTGATATTTTTTACCTATATTTTTCGATTGACTAAAGATAAGAATAGAAAATGCAATAGGGTATTTTCAAAGAACGGATTACTTACTTAATGTTGTATGTGGTACCTAGATTTTAAATATGTAGATATTAGAATTACGAGTTCAAAAAGTCTAGTCATATTCAGATAAAATCAGACAGAACCACAGAAAAAGGAGGGTTAAGTAAGCAACAATACGCAAATTACAAAATTATATTAATTTATCTTAGCCTTGGCACCATTTCTCTAGAATTATATTAAATTCAAAGTAAAGATTTCAAGCTTCAAAAGGCAGTCACCCATTCCATTCCGCTTGGATGATTTTCTCGACGGAAAACTTCGGATCTTTAATAACCCTAATAAAACAATAATTTTTGTTAACAAGATATCTCGAGACAAACAATTTGAAGTTCTTTTTTCATTTATTAGTGCTGCACAGTAATTTTTGGGTTGCCTATTTTGTTTAAACTCGATCTTAAGTATCTACTTTTTATTTGTTAAAATATTTTCATTGTAGAGTTCATAATAACTGCAATATTTCACGTGACTTCGATTTCTTCAACACTGCCTTAAATGAATAAAATTCTAAAAGTTGTAGGATATTCTTCGAAATAATTAAACATTACTTTTTTTTTTACTTAATTTGTTTAAAAAAAAAATTAAAAGTTTTTTATTTCTTCTGGTATTATTCCTTTTCTATAGGTACCCAGTTTCATTCCCTAATCATGGTCGTATTTGTAGATAACGTAATAAACGAATAGGTAATAACCACAACCCAGAAATCGGATAAGTAGTTCCGAACTGTATTGGACAAAATTACTCCTCGCGCTTGATTGCACATTCATTTCTGGTAATCAATATTCGTTCGTTGAACTTAATTTACATTGTCAAAACTTATGCATGGTAATAAAAACATCAGGTGATTAAACACGTGAATAATGTGTTGAGTTTTTGTTAATAAGTTACTTTAATTTCGTAGCATTGGTTTTATTAAAAGTTAATTATTGGAGCTTGAATTTTAATGGACGATTACCTTTTTAATGGTACAGTAGGTAGGTATGTTATTCCAGCTTTGAATTACCCGGTTTCTAGTCACGGGTAAAAAATGCTTTGGACCTATTCAACGACATATTTACGTTTACTATATCAAGATTTTAGAAAAAGTATGAAGAAATAAAATTTCTTTGCAGCAAACATGACGCAAAAAAGAACACAAACGCAAAAAGTACAAGTTAGAGGAAAATATGCGCAACATCCACATAAATATTAGAGAACATTATAGCAGACTCAAAACATTTAACTTCAAAATTCTATACTCAGATCGCTTTCAGATAAATCATCATCTAGGTGCGCTACAAACACAACTATCTTCTACATTTTGCATCTGTCTACTGCATATTACATTATTATTACTATTTCAGGTAATCAGTCACGACATTAAATCAATATATTTTACTAAACATGATCAGTGGAGTACAAAACGCAAATAATTTAACAATGATCCAAGTAGGTAGTCAGGTTTTGCAAAAACAAATAAAAAATGTGACCTACTATCAATAATTGGCCTCATGATATGCCTAAATAAAGACTCTGTGCCACCGATAGCCATATTTACAACGTCAACCGATTTCAGCACATGTCAATACCTCTCCTGCACGTAAATGGAAAGCCGAAACCGTTGTTAAAAGAGTCCTGTCAAAACCGTTGTCCCAACAGAATCCGTCAGTTTTTCGTTTTTCTCGATACGGAACGGTTGTAAAGAAAACTTTGTTTTGTAGTTGAAATTGCACCGTGTAGTGTCCCGTAGTCTTCAGTCCAATATGAGCAAAAATCAATTTCGCCCGTTCGCGGCTGAATGCGCCCTTTGTGTGACAGTGAAAGGTTATCGATGTTCGTTTTCACGGATCACTAGGGCCGAGCTAACTCGGAGGGGATGATTTCTGTAACAAGGCTAGCTGTCTATTGCCTAATGGGAGGCGAGAGTGCCTCGTATTTGTGAATCATGTTTCTATTTCTGACGTCACGGATTTGTCGATACGTAACCGTGAAAAGTCACAAGTTTAAGTAGCTTTTATTTACCAACGGGACACGTTTTTAGGGTTCCGTACCTCAAAAGGAAAAAACGGAACCCTTATAGGATCACTCGTGTATCTGTCTGGCTGGCTGGTTGGCTGACTGTCTGGTCGTCTGTCACAGCCAATTTGCTCCGAATCTACTAGACTAATCTGTGACCCAAACACGGAAATTATATAAAATTTTTTGCATATTATTATTTTATTTTTTATTTTTATATTTTTACAGAAAGCTTACAGACTAATAACACAATTAAAAATCTGTGATAGGTAGTAAAAATTGCTAATTACAAGCTTCCACATGTATACATCTAAGAACAAATACTTTGCGTTGACTAAATGTCTGTTAACAGAGAATTGCAAACCAAGAAAAATAAATAAAATGTTTTTACATCGTCAATAACGAGAACATAGACGAAGAGATACATAAAAAATAATTAAAAATAAAGAAAAAGTTTGTCAAGTCGTGCAACATCAAAACAGTTAAGCAAGTTATGAGCACCTACATAACATTACATCAGATATCACAAACCGAACCATTTAGTAGTTATTCATTCATGACTATCCCCAAAATATTCCTTGTTTAGGATCTTTCTAATACTGTGTGCGCTGGTGCAAAAAAGATCGATCTCCAGGTGCGATGGTAAACTATTGAATGCTTTAACACTACGAATGGAGAAGGCATTGCGCCTGTAGTTAGTCGATGCGCACGGTGCTTGCAGCAGAGGTCGTAAACGCAGGTTATTTTGATTAGTGCGAAGAAGTATTTTGCTGAGTAGTTCCGGACAATCAATCGAGCCATTTGCTATGCCTGCCAAAAAACATATGTCACCAATATTACGTCTGATGTTCAACGGTAAGAAATGGTATCGCTTGCAACGGTGTTCGTAGTCCGCTGAGAGTTGCTTTGCCTTAAAGTCTAAGTAACGCAAAAATTTCTTCTGAACGGATTCAATACGAGATTTGTAAATCTCGTATTGAGGGTTCCAGACTTGGGAAGCGTACTCGAGGTGGCTGCGCACGAGGGAACAGTAAAGCACTTTTACTGGTTTTAGAGACCGAAAGCTGGAGCAAGCTCTAATAATAAAGCCCAGGGCCTTGAAAGCTTTCTTGACAATGGTTTCTATATGATCGTCAAAAAGTAATTTGCTGTCGTGTAATACACCAAGATCTCTGATACTGGTTGTCTTATTTATGTACGTACCATCTAGTGTATATCCTGATCCGATAGTGCTTCTCTGGCGCGTGTATACCACGTGAAAACATTTGGATACGTTAAGTTGTAACTTATTAGTTTTGCAGTATGAAAAGAATCTGTCAAGGTCTGACTGAAGTAGTTCGGTATCAGATAATGTACGTACAGACTTGAGAACCTTCATATCGTCTGCGTATAGTAAAATTTGTGAATTAGTAAAGCAGTTCTTTATGTCCGAGATAAATATTGTAAACAATAACGGTCCTAAGATCGAGCCTTGAGGCACTCCAGATGGGACAGTTTTCCAACCTGACATGTATCCACGTAAGACCACAGCCTGCGTTCGGTTATCTATATATGATGAAAACCAACGATACAGGTCACCGTGTATTCCCACAGACGAAAGCTTCTGAAGGAGCACACGGTGATCTATTCGGTCGAAACACTTGCTGTAGTCCGTGTAGATAACATCGACCTGGCATCGTTTATCCATCCCAGTGGTTATTAATTCATTGGACAATACCAAATTGGAAGCAGTCGACCGTTTTCTGAGGAAACCATGTTGCTCGTCGCCAAAACAGCGCTGCAAGGCCGAATAAACTTCTGTGTGCACCACTCGCTCGAGAACTTTAGAGAAAAGACATAGCTTAGATATGGGACGGTAATTTTCTATCTTCGACTTGTCACCTTTTTTAAAAATAGGTGTGATGAATGCCGATTTCCACATCTTCGGAACGACACCCTCTCTCAACGACCGTTGAAACAACAAGCGGACTGGCTCCACAAGGCTCTTTGCACAATTGATTATGAAAATGGGGGGTATCAAATCTGGCCCACCAGATTTAGTTAGGTCTAGACCTTTGAGTAGCTTGAGTACCATGTCAGGACAAACGCTTACGGTACTCAGGTTCACTGAGCTAAAAGAATGAGTGTCTACATTAGTATTTAGATCATCAGGGTTTGAGTCTGGTTCTTGGAAAGTTGAATGAAAGTAAGATGAGAATAGCTCAGTGATACCCTCGCCGGTGTCTGCGGACAAGTTCATATAATGCAGTACGTTAGGTAATGAGTTACCACTTCTTTTACTTTTAATATAAGACCAGAACGCCTTAGGGTTTTTGGAGATGGAGGATTCTATTTTTTCCATATAAGAATCAAAACAAACCACCTCCATTTGCTTAACTCGGCTTCGCAAGAGAGAAAAGGAGTGATAATCTGATAAATTGCCGTAATTTTTATATTTATTATGGTATTTGTGTTTTTCTTTTAATATTTTAATTAAAGCACTGGTATACCAGGGGGGGTGTGTCGATTTCTTTAGAGGTTTAACGGGAATGTACAAGTCCCTTAGCTCGTATAGTTTTTTATAGAAGAGGCAGAGAGCTTGGTCTAAGGGGCCAGCAGACAACAATGTATTCCAGTCTATAAGATCTAGTGCAGAAGTAATTGCATGGTAATCACCTTGATGAAATATATATTTTACACTAGGATTCTCAATACATTTATGGACTTCAGCAAAATCAGCGTTAATACTTAGTGGTTTATGGTGTAAATCGACAGGCACCGCCAACGGGTCATCACACTCATTCACTTTGATTTTACCATTTGAGAAAACAAGATCTAATAACCTACCGTTTACATTACGCTCACTATTAAACTGTGTCAGGTTACTCGCATTTATTGTGTCAAAGAAATCCAAAATATATCGAGCAGATACTTTCTCAGAGTGTAATCCCGGGCTGTCGTCAGAATGTTGCCATTCCACATCGCCACCAAAGTTAAAATCACCAGTTACGATAAATGTATCTAAAGGGTGGGCGGTTACCAAATCGTTAAGTTTATGGTGGAAGTTCTGTAATTGAGCTACGTACGAATTACCAACATTTTCCTTGCACAAATACAGGCCGCAGATATTAATGTTATAACTTACCGCTGGTCTAGACCTCTTCAGAACGATGGATACCCATATATCCTCTGCGGACGAACGCCAGTCAAATCTTTCCACCACGGTCAGATCATTTCTCACCGCGATCAACACTCCACCACCCCGTGTTTGCGCCGTTCGACAGTAATCCCGGTCCCGCCTCCACACAAGATATCGTCCGTCAAACAACTCACTATTACTAATATTGTCCACTAACCATGTTTCCGTAAATATAATAACATCGTATGAATTCATGCAAACATTACGATATAACGCGTTTGTTTTCGAGCGGAGCCCTCGTACGTTCTGATAATATATATTAACCATTTTTAAGCTTAACAGTAACACTATTGGCACCGAGATACGGATAATTATTTAATAGTGAATTTAATAGATAACTTGTTATAATCGAGTACAGAAAGCACCAACAAAAATAAACTATGATGGAGGTAGAATACAAAAAATGGTAGGAATAAATTAAGCACAGCAATGCACCGTGTCCAAAAACACGGAACTTCGAAACAGTCGCAAATAATGGAACAAAAGAAACGATACGGGTTCGAGTAGTCATAGCCGAGGGGGCAAGGTAATTAAGATTGCACTTTAATATTAAGGAGCTAAGGACTGCAATGGCACAACGACGACAAGCAACATGACAGTGATATTTAGAGATAAGCTTACACCGCTCTAATGAGCGACACAGTAACTGATGGAATATGCTGGTGGCACTCAACTGCGCATGGTTCTCAATCTTACTTTCACCTTTTGACTTTGCACAACCAAACTTGGAAATCTTGTTTGAAAAATGTCTATTGTATAGATACTGACGTGAGTTTATTTTATTTTCACGAGATCTTTCTCGGATTTTAACACTATTGTAGGAGACGTGTCGTTTTTCTTTACGTGTATTTTGGAATGCTTGATCCAGACGTAGCGAAAATCCGCTTCTGCAGCCGCTTTTTTAGTTTTGGACAGCAAAACCTTATTCTGTAATGACAGGTGGTCGTTTACATAAATCCGTTGGTTTCCTGTTAGGCCAAATTGCTCTGCAGTTAGAGGAGAAGTCTTAACAAGTAGTCTCGCTGCGGCAATAAAGTCCTCCTTCACGTAACGGTTGCAGAAACTCACTATGATAGGTTTCGTATTATCTTTCTCACGGGTTGGTACTCTCGTTATAAAGTTAATCTGGGCCTTAGACACGGGATAATCAATTTTGGTGCCAATTTTACCAATAACTTCGAACAGGTTCTCCCTATTATTCTGTGGTAGTCCTTTTATCTCGATGTTGTTCATGCGAGTCCATTGCTCTTTAGAGTTGTTTTCGTCCTCCAGTTGGTCCAAGCGGCTTTGAAGCATGTCCACCTGCTCATGAACTTTTTCAACGTGCTTGAGACGCGCCTCTATATCTTTGATCTTCCCGTTAAACTCCTTAAGCTCCCTGTTTGTTTCACTAAATGATAACTTTAGATCAGCAAACTCTGTACGTAGCGCAGTTATCTCGTCCTTCAAAAATTCCAGAGGGGCTAGTTTCTCGGCGAGAGCTCTTATTTCCACGAGGATAACCGACTCCGATTCTGGTCTTGGCGAAAGCGGGGGTTGATGAGTGGCACTTATTTTACATTTGCTGCAGCGCCACGTTAGCTTTCTGTCACCCAGCTTCCGATATCCGGTTTCCGTTATTCCTGCACAGTGGAAGTGTAGTTCCTGATTACACACTGTGCAGTGAGCTCCATCGGACAATGGTTCTTCACAGGCGCCACACTTGAACGTATTCATGACTAATCCGGTCCCGACAAAGATTCTAGGTTCGCAAAATGTTTGAGATACGCTGGAATTACAGTCAAACGCAGTAGATGTGGGTAGCGAAAGTGACCGTACGGCACAGAGCCTACGACAGTACTGACACATATCAAATGGACGGGCTTGTTGGGAGGATCTCACTTTTTTATACTTTCCATATAATAATACATTTAAAGATATTTAAGAAAATAGATGAAAATTGACCAGTCCCACTTATCTCCAAAACTACTGCGCCATTTTTTTTTTAAATATTCTGAGAATGGTTCTTTACGCATATCTCAGGCAAACCTAGAAGATGTCTATGGTCTTAAAATAGCATGGTGAATCTCTCAATATTGTGCGTTCGAACTTACATTTGCAGTTGGAATGTTTTTTTTTTTTTTCTGAATGGGCCTGCTCTTGATCTTGATCTCGACCTCATGTATGTGAGAACATGTTTTTCAACTACAATGTTACGTTTGTTCTTGGGATAAAATCATCCCAACTACGGAACCCTTTATTGTGCGTGGTCCAACACGCACTTGGCCTTTTTCTTTTGTAGTTACATACCTATTTCAAATGACCCCGATCTAATACGACTTACATGGTGTGAACCCCTCACAAAGTAGCTTCCTAAAGCTTTATTGCACAATGAGCTTTTACACCAAAGAAAGCCACGACCTCTATCCGTCGAAGAGATAACATGGGACCTCTAGAGTACGTGTTTAAAGTAGCACCGGAGAGGATTTTCTCTTTTTAAGTAAGTTTGCCTTTGAAAAGTGGTGGACAGAGGGGATTTCCGAAAGGTTCCACACATAATTTTGTATCAGAAATTTACTGGTTTGTTTAAGCTTTTAAGTAGGCGGTGACCACTAAGTAAAGAAAAAAAAAAAAAAAAAGGAAAAACGTTTATTTGGACACGGTTCGTGACAGACCAAATCAAAAAACTAAAAATAACCATTTACAATAAGTGTGTGCCTCACGGCTGCGCCAAAAAGGTTCATTTCAGCATTAATGCCAGACAGATGCTGTCTGACGCTGGTTTTCTAATGAACCCCTAAGGACAAGTGACGGGGAGTACAAACAGTTTCAACATACTTCTTACATATGACGGCGTCGCTATTGTAAACAGCACGTGCAACGGGCCGAGCGGCGCAGCTGCGCAGTGGAATGCGTAAACAAGGCCTCGCCTACTTTCCCTACTACTCGAGCCGCTCTACATAAACGAGCGCGCCGCGAGGAGGGGATCATTCTTGTCGCAGGCTCGGCCCGGTGCACATGTTGGAGCGTTTAGATACTGAATTAATTGTAGTCTGAATGAGAATAAAATCGTTGGAAATATAATTTGAAATTAGTGTGTTAATAAGCTTTGGGAATAAAAGATGATTTATGCTATATTTCTTACTTTCATTTAAGATGTCGGACCCTCTGCCTTCACATACTATACTATAAGTAATAAATAGGTTACATCTAAAAGAAAAACGTAGTAGGAAAAATAATAATATTAGAATGTTATCAAGAAAATCACTCTCTATGTACGTGAACAGGCTAGTCAAGGCCTCTTAATTTTCCTGGCCAGACAGCAAATTGTTCCACGAAATTGTCTACTTTACCTGTCAAGGGAACAGACTTAATCCTATTTTACTTTGCTCAGTAGTCAAAACTGAACATTGAATATTAAAAAAAAAAGTATTGCTACGAAGTGTAAAAGTGTAAAATGTAAGTGTGGAAACAAGTCTGATATCGAAAACATAGTTTTTAAGAATATTTGTTCATTTGTCTGGATGTATGTTCCGGATTGGCGTTATAACTGTTGAACAGATTTGGATGAAAGGTACACAGATAGTTTACAACCTTGATTAACACATAGGGTACTTTTAATTCCGGTAGTAGGTTCCCGTGGGATATTTTCCGACATTCACGCAAGCGAAGCCGCGTGTAAAAGCTAGTAAATAATATTACTATAACTGTACCCAACTTTTCGATATTCGCCCACAAATCACACACTTCTTACAATGACAGCATAACGAATGGGGTTCACGAACTGCTACACAAAGGTTTCCTTAGTGGACCTTTAAGCCTTCCCAATAGAGTGGAACACGTGTGCTCTATGACATTTAGGAGAATTATTGCCCAGTTTATTGCTCTTCATTACCTATGATACCTATGGGGCGTGCGGCATTCAGCATTTCTGATTTAACGTAAGCATTTCCGATATTTCACTTGAATGACTTTAATAAAATATTTTCCTGCCTTCTGACGTCGGAAGTTAACTCGTGCGGACGTTCCATCAATGCTAACAAGGCTGATATTATTGATTTCAAGATTGAGATTACGATGTCTGTTACATACAATGTTTATCGAAATAAAATACTATATTAGAATTTAGAATGTGCGCCGTGTAAGTAAGTTACAAAAATATCTCAACAAAATAAAGGTTAATGTAACCCAAGTATGTTTCCAAAAATGTCTGTGGAAAATATTAAAGTAAATAATATAGCGATACTAGACAAATTTTTAAATTGAGCTTGAAATGAGAAATCCCGCGAGAAATTCCCTCGTTCGCCCTCCCGACAGTTAGGGCGGTGGTAAAGAGGTTACTACTAAGCAAATTGCATTCACCGTTGTGGAATTACCGTGCCAAGTTTACACAAATATCTCGATGAAAATTTCTCACATGTCAAACGGTTCGCTGATAAAAACGTAACGGATTGTGCCTCGACCGCACGCTCGCCTGAATTATAAAACCAGAACACTGCGGCATGTCTTTTACCTTTCTCAGATTAGAGACTTGTTCTTTTCCGCGCTGGTAATAATGCTTTAGCACTTTTTTTCACTCTGGAAAAACATTAAGTCCTTGAATATAAAGAAGACATCCTCAATAATTTGTTAAAATTTTCGGAAAATCGTATACTTTTACAATGTGTATAAATATATCAGCACCATATATCACATAATTGATTTGTCGGTCATTGCTTCATTTTTAATTATTTTTATCTATTTTGGTACAGTAATTTTATTATAATATGTAGGTGCATCGTCTTCCAATATAATTACGTGTTAAAAGAGTAGTGGTGGAGTTTCTTGCCCATTCTTCTGCATAGGAAACTACCTTTTGGAAGGGGCGACTAGAATCAATCATTTTATACCATTCCCCTTCTAAAAAGCTTTTTTAATCACTATTTTGGTGTTTGAATTTAGAACACGTCAATATATTCGACCGCCATCTCAATGCTATACAACCTCCTTAACACTTTCGACACCACCCATTTTCATAGAACTCATACGCCATGCCGCCATACATATTGGAAGTCTACGACTTTTATTATTCGTGGAAGTGAAACCTCCGGGAGGGTTGCCAGCATTACGTTTTGTTAAAATATCAACAGATTTTATTTCACGGTTTATAACCTGTATTCGCTAAGAAAAACCTTTATTTAAAATGAGCCCTCCGCGAGGGCTCTCGGCATCCCATATCCAAGTAGGTGAACCCTCCAGGAGGGCTCCCGACACTGAACGTCTACATTTAAAATGAGCCCTCCGCGAGGGCTCCCGGCATCCCATATCCAAGTAGGTGAACCCTCCAGGAGGGTTCCCGACACTAAACGTCTACATTTAAAATGAAGCCCTCCGCGAGGGCTCCCGGCATCCCATATCCAATTAGGTGAACCCTCCAGGAGGGCTCCCGACACTGAACGTCTACATTTAAAATGAGCCCTCCGCGAGGGCTCCCGGCATCCCATATCCAATTAGGTGAACCCTCCAGGAGGGCTCCCGACACTGAACGTCTATATTCAAAATGAGCCCTCCGCGAGGGCTCCCGGCATCCCATATCCAAGTAGGTGAATCCTCCAGGGGGGCTCCCGACACTGAACGTGTTAACCTTTTATTAAATGTCTATTTTCGCTTTTCTCGTAGTCATGGTATAAAGTATAGTATGCAACTCTTGAATAAAACGGATTTATATCGAGGGCCATGAATCACTCGCGTCGCTCAGGATTCTAACACTTGAATCACTCGCTGCGCTCTTGATTCAATCGTCATGAATCACTCCCTACGGTCGTGATTCAATCTTTAGAATCCTTCACTTGATCGTGATTCATCTATGGCCCTCGCTTTAAATACGTCCTTTGTTCATTAGTTGCATAATATACTATTTTCTTGCAAGTATTGACGATTTCAAAAGTGTCTTTTATGTGCCTATTTGATTTGAAATAAATGATTTGAATTTGACTTCCTTTGATTGCGTCTTTCTCCAACTAACTCAGACCAAATAAAAAACCAAGAGATAGCGCTGTTAACCGTGACGTGAGACCGGTTTCGTAAACATGTGTGCACTTAGTGAGGTGTAGTTTGATTGTAAATGTGTGTGTGCGTGCGTGTATGCACAGAGCGGTGGTGTAGTTTTAGCATGCTTCACTGTACCGTTCGCAGCGCTGTCTTGGTTTTTTATTTGGCCTGACCCAACGAAATAGATTCTAAGTTATCAATTACGTTTCATGACGTATACTAATCATTTCCTAATCTACTTAGTTCTGTATCTACTTTTAACTCGAACTCGTATTACAGTTGAATTTTGAAAAGTTCGTATATTCTGTGTATATATTTTTCTCTCCTTCTCAAGAAATGTAGAAAGGGTTGATCTATTATTGGGTTGATTTATCGTCGAGGGTCGCTGTGGAATTCAAGCTCGTTTCCAACTGTCTGACCGCATGCCTTACACGTGTTGATCATTTTCTTTGATGGTCATCTGTCACCGCGACGACCGCAGTGGCGCCATCTTGTCCCGAGATAAACAGAGGTACAGACGGAGGCGCCAGATGTGGTTTCAATGGCACCGAACGTAAAGGGAGAGTGATTAAAGATAAACGTTACACTACAATTAAAATTTATTTTCATACTAAACATTTTGTGTTAGAAAGAGGGCACTTGGTGAAGCTTTATGTCTCTTGATTTTCTGTCAACTTTAGTTCGTTAGTTAGTTAAGTTTTCTTAGTTTTAGTAAATACGGTTTCGGTGTTTACGGTCTACAATTGATATAAGCGTAGACGGTTTCTATATCAGTTTTTGAAGTGAAAACTTCGTTAGGCGTGTTGAGCACTTTTTGGGTGAGCAAAAATCATTGAACTCGCGTCATCGTCACCTCACGCTTCCCATGGTAAATTTCGTGTTGAAAGCGCACTCTATTTTATTTTGGATTTTTTTTAATAGAGCTACAGCTTTCTTTCTTATACTGACAGCAAGCCACATATATTCCTGTCATTTTCTTTAGATGGCGTTACTTAGTTTTCACTTCTATCGGCAGTCCCCGAACACTGCTCTGATTTTTTACTTGCTATATCTAGATCCTCCATTGTGTTGTGTGTTGTACTAGTGAGCCTTAGGCTTTATTTCGTCTGACTTAAAAAGGAAACATTAAGCTCTTGTGATAAAATATTCTCCTCATACTTATAACGAACAGTTTGGAAGTTGAAGATTGGATCATCCCTGACAATCTCACTTTATTATTCTCAGACGTAACAAAGCAGTAAGCCGTCTCAGACGTAACAGTAGGGCAGACAAACGCCAAATCAGACTGAAAAGTTATCCTAATTAACAAGCACATCGAAATCTACCAGAACCTACGTTATTACATCCACGTGTCAGAATTCAATGGATCAATAATTTAACGAACACAATACTCGTACATATTAATTAGAATCTGTAATTTACACCAGCCTATCATAGAGACCAATCTATAAATTAATAGTACTACTAAAAACAGTAGCAATAAGCTCTAATCGAAAGCTCTGGATGTAATTAACGCGCAAATTCGATTATGGTAGCATGTAATTTGAAATATAATGTATTTAAATGACAAATATGCAGGGTGCTGATAGTTTTAGTTTGTATTTTGATGGTTTTATACATTTATAAAAGTCAAAGTCAAAGATTTAAAAAAGTCGGAAATCGCAAAAACTTTTCCCTTAGATTTCGTAGGAAATGAGACTCCTACCTACTTTTTATGGTGGATAGACTGGCCGAAAATAAACAAAAGAAAAGACATTGCCTAATTTTGTATGGAAGTTGGACCAAGTGCTGCCTAGAATACTCACATAGTGCATTTTGTTCCTGAGACCATCACTAACCTGTATTTCAAAGCGCTTAGAAATCTATCCCAGGAGTCCAAAGAAAAACAGTCTCTTGTTTTGAATATTTTTATTGGAAAAAATTAACTTAGTAGCAACAAATGTACAAAATCAACTATTAAACAGTTATTGTGCATTCAATTATAATTGTAGTAATTGTATTTTGATGTTGTAGTTGGAGTTGGATGTCGGAACCACCGGGGTAACCTACTGGCCAGTTTTATGGAGAAGGAAGGCCTCTTTATGATCAACTCCTTCTTCAAAAAACGTGAGCACAGAAAGTGGACCTGGCAGAGCCCTGATGGGGCAACAAAAAATGAGATTGACTTCATTATGTCGACGAAGAAGCAAGTATTCAATGATGTCTCTGTGATCAACGTGGTAAAAATCGGAAGCGATCACCGCATGGTAAGAGGCACATTGAACTTAATTATCAAGCTGGAAAGATCTCGACTGATGAAGTCTACGCTCCGTCCAGCACCAATCCAAGTCCAAAACCCCGAGAGCTTTCAGCTCGAACTTCAGAATCGTTTCGAGTGCCTAGGGAGCTCCGTGGACGATTAAAAAAAAAAAGCGACCTTCACCGCTTTAGTGCAGACCGCATTAAGGATGCGATATTGGGCAGAGCCAGCTTGCAAAACCGAAGACCGATGATGGCAGGATCGTATCCGCCAAACTTGAACTATTGAGAGGTTCTATGGACAGTTATACACGTCAACCAGTAACCCCGTTACGAATGTGGCAAACGACCCAAGAGCTAGATTAACCCGACACTATACCGAAGATATCCCGGACGTCAGCTTGTACGAGATTAGGATGGCTCTAAAGTAGCTTAAAAACAACAAGGCGCCGGGTGATCACGGAATTACGGCGGAACTCCTAAAGGCCGGTGGGAAACCCGTTCTTAAGGCCCTCGAGAAGCTGTTTGATTCCGTCATACTCGGGGTAAAACGCCACACGCATGGAACAGAGGTGTGGTAGTACTCTTCTTTAAAAAGGTGTGTGAGTATGTCAGTCCGACTCTACGACCAGACCTCGAAACCTAACCTTCTGCAGCGAGGTGTGAGACAAGGAGACGTTATCTCTCCGAAATTATTCACCGCAGCACTGGAGAATGTCTTCAAGGTTCTGGACTGGAAAGGGCTAGGCATCAACATCAATGGCGAGTATATCACTAACCTTCGGTTTGCCGACGACATAGTTATCATGGCTGAGGCCATGGAGGACCTCAGTATAATGCTTGATGACCTCAGTAGAGCCTCCAAAAGAGTAGGTCTTAAAATGAACATGGAAAAGACAAAGGTCATGTCAAATGCCCATGTAACACCCACTTTCATAAAGATCGGAAACGCTACGCTCGAAGTTGTAGACGAGTATGTTTACCTAGGACAAACTGTCCAGCTAGGTAGGTCCAACTTCGAGAAAGAGGTCAATCGTCGAATCCGACTCGGCTGGGCAGCGTTCGGGAAGCTACGCAATATCTTCTCGTCCCACATACCACAGTGTCTTAAGACGAAAGTCTTTGACCAGTGCGTGTTGCCAGTGATGACTTATGGCACTGAAACGTGGCCGCTCACAATGGGCCTTATCAGAAGGCTAAAAGTCACTCAAAGAGCAATGAAGAAGGCTGTGGATCACCAAAATGGATCACAACTGACGTAAGACAGCTAAAAGTAGTCGGTTTTTTTTTTAATTCTGGCATCTCGCAGCTGACCACTAAGGTCCTGGCCGGTTAACCGAACTTTCTTGTGGCTGCCTTTAGCTATTACACTAAAAGTCTCCATCCAGGGGCATAAACTATTCTAAATTAAAATTAGGCGATCGCTCGCTAATGGCACGGGAGGGGAGGGGGGGCGCGGTTGCTGGGTCCATAAGGGAGTATAGGGGGGTATTTATAAATACATTTTTGAGAAAAAATATACCAAAAACGTTGCTTAATGCAAGATTAGTCATTACCACAAAAACTGGATTTATTTATTTTTCCTGGGACCAATTTTTTATTTTTTATTTTTTTATAGTTCATGTGTATGCTACAGTACCACTAGACCAACTCACATTCCTAGGCAGCACTTGGTCCAAACCTAGGCAATCTCCAATTCGAAAATACGCGTTATAATTTAATTATTTGATTTGAGAACAAAAAGATAGTTCGTTGCTCTTGAAAAAACTTGCTGTGCCTTGCATCTTGCATAGGTTTTTTTCAGTAACTTGAATTGAATAGATCCGATTTATTTCTACCATACTTAAGATTACCTATCTCAGATCCGTGTGCTACGTAAGGACCTTTTTTACCTATTGTATGCTACATATGTACCAGTTTTACCCATCGTATGCTACATATGTACCAGTTTTACCCATCGTATGCTTAGGTACCGATTTTACCCATAGTCCAAAAACTTACTAACATTTTTTTATAAATTGCAATTTACTGAAATCCGCTACATACGGGTATCGGGTGAAATGTTTGTGAAAAACATTGTGAATATTAAAATGATTAGGAGTACA
Source organism: Conistra vaccinii (assembly GCA_948150665.1). Lineage (NCBI taxonomy): Eukaryota > Metazoa > Arthropoda > Insecta > Lepidoptera > Noctuidae > Conistra > Conistra vaccinii. Next base: position 7,470,846 of record OX411324.1, read on the forward strand.
TCATACCACTTTAATAAACTGTTTTGATAATAACAGTTGACCACTCAATAAAGGCTTCCTTCAAACATAAACATACCTGTAACTATAAACAGAGTACCTCAACCGTTTATTATTCCGTACTAAAGTCAATTTAGCTAGAACCAACAACAAGTTCAGGTCAACTTTAAGATAGGGGTTACTTTGAAGCAAAGGGGACGAACAAGCAACACTTACCTACGCCAACATAATTGGGATCTTTACGTTCAGCACTTTATTGCTTTTGCGTCAATAATTTTAATTAGACTAGTTTAAGGAACTGAGTTGAAAAAAACTGCATTCAAAGAAGAATGCAGTTTTTTGTTATCTATTTCTGAAATAATATTGATATCATAAGTAATTTATATAGAGCAGTGGTGGCCCATTGGTAACGGCCCCGAATTACGAGTTGTAGATCGTGGGTTCGAACCCAAGCAGGCGCTTTACTTTGTGTAAATAATTTCATTACCACTGCTCTCAAAACGGTGAAGGAAAACATCGTTAGGAAACCGGCATGTCTTAGAACCAACCAACCAACCAAACCAACCAAAAATTCGAAGACATGTGACATCTACCAACCCGCACTGGGCCCGCGTGGTAGATTACAGCCCACTCCCTCTCACAGAGAGGAGGCCTGTGTCCCAGCAGTGGGAACATTAATAGACTGATAATGAAAATGAAAAGTCATTTATTCATTTGTTTAACATAGCTACAATATTAATGGTATATATGCTATACTATTAAATAAGCAATATTTGTATACATTTATTTGTAATCACGTTTTCGAAAACGGCTCTAACGATTTCGATGAAAGTTGCAATAGCAATCTAGCTAGATCTAATACGAGCTGGAAAAATTCGTTTTCACTTTTTTCAGAGCTTCGGGAATGTGATACAACGTTGGTATACCTGGACGATATGTTTATCTATTTTCACCCCAGCTGAGCTCGGTCGAACAGGAACTAAATGTAATAAAGAGTGCGCTATGTTAGGGTCGGGCCACACCTGCCGAACGTTCCGTGGCGGAACGTTCGGTTGAATACGCTCAAAAACGTTACGTCCATAGAAATATGACGCGACGGAGCGTTCCGCCGCGGAACGTTCGGCAGGTGTGGCCCGACCCTTATACCAGACGGCGTACAAATGCTTGTAATTAAGTAATCAAGTATTTAATAAACAAGCTAAAGATAGAAAAGAATAGCAACGGAGAGAGAGACCAACGTGACACAAGACACGCTGATCACTCAATTGGAAACCAGATGTTTTAGTTTATAAGTTAGTTTTATATACATTGTTTGCTTTGTTTCAGCAATAAAGGCTGCTTAATAATTATAATCAAGTGTTTATAGCCAGCCAACTCTCAATCCTATCCTACTAATCCTTTATTCCTTTATTTTCCTTTAGCCTGGACAGTAAAAAACAATTAACAATTATAGATTAACACATTTCATAATATTAATTAATTAATAATAATAAATAGTTTGGAAAATCCAAAAGTGCACGCCTCATAACACTCATTCATAAACGAAAAAGAAATTCAAAACATAGTTTCTAACAAAAATTAACAATTTATCACTTTTCATGAAGTATGTTTTGACTGTAGTGTCAAAGACTATTACAAAGAATATTTACAAAGATATTTACTTGGCGGTTGCTAGACAACTTACGGACGTCCAAGGCAAAGGTTGGAAATATTTAGGTAAAGATATTATATTTTTGTTAGTATTTTATGAATTATAATTAAACTACTTTGAATAAAAAAACCATTTTCAATAGGGTTCCTTCTATGGCTGAAACGAATGTATAAAAAAAAATTGACGCAATCAATTGATTTTATCGCAAGCTACAAAGTTTTCAGGGTTCATAAATTGACGGACAGGATTTTTTTTTCAACTATTTTGATGCTTTTTCCATTTCTGCTGCATTAAATCAATTGTTAAAAAGTACAGTATTAATCTCCATTTAATCATCTATACAATGGTATATGAATTAAGTAGGTTCTGTGTACTATCAGGAGTGTAACAAAAAAACAGGTGCAGAAATGGGGCAAAAAAATAATTCGATCGTAGATTACACTCTAATGCTTCGCATTATGAGTCGTGCAATAGCAATATAAATCACTTTTTTTTTAATTCAGTGTATTGCTGTCATGTTGTTTGTTGATTGGTAAAATACCTATGAAAATACCCATCTGCTGCAGCTGTGGCAGGACAGACCATAGCTTGGCTTGATTTTCTGCGATCAGTTTACCCCATGGGCCTTATGATCCCTTTACCGATTTCCAGTTTTCATTAAATTAGGTATCCATCCGACAAGAAAAATAATAAAAGTAATTTTCTTTGAAGCAGTTTAACTTTAAAAATGAAAAAGTTTAACTCTATAAATTATGTTCTCCTGTATATTTTTTTGTTGTCCTGTATATTTTTTGTAGTTCCACAGTTTAGCATAAAATAACTTAAAGGGATGTCAGGCCTGACGATAAAGGCTGACAGGTACCTACGTAAGGTGGCGTCTGGACATGATTTAAGTGTTTAGTCGGTTCAAGTGTACCTACTTCAACAGAAAGGTCAGACTTATAAATTCAGCACATTTTAAGAAACAGCTGCGCTATTATTTTGTTTGTAGTCCTCATTTTAGACCCGTATGTGCTTTTTAGAATACACCTCGTTAGTTTTTAATTTAAATTGCAACACCAAAAAGACGCAACCGCGTGTCTGTTCCAGAATCATTCTCCGGAAAAGGTTATGTTAACGTGAAAAAAATATTTCATTAAAGCACGTCTCGGTCTAAGTGCACAAAATTAATTTTAGCGTTATACCGAAATGAGTGTTGAATTTCGAAAAATGTTAGCGGTAATATTTTTATGCTTCGAAGAAACATCTTCCATCTCTTTCGCTCTTTAATCAAAGTTGCAATAATAACGCCACCTTTTTGTCTTACGTCAGTTTCATAAGCGAGGCTTCTTTGAAATACAGCAGTGTAGGAGAAAATGTGCACTTTTTTATTCGACTGTCGTCAAGTCAAAGGAAATTTTAAACAGTACTTTAATAACTAGATCTGGCGGTACTGGGAATCTTGCTGGGAATATCATGAAGGTGTTCGTGTTAATTCAAGAACAGGTGGGTGATTGCGTAGCACAAGTACAATATTATGGCTATGCCTTTCATTGTGAGAGTTCAACAACATTCATTGCGTTAATTACGTTGTTGAGCAGAAGAATTTTTCAAAGCTATGAAGCAATGGTTTAGCAAATTCCTACGCGTTACGCAATTGGCTTAGGGAGTTGGAATAGGGTGAGAAACAGAACATTTTTTTATATTGAATAATTTTGTCATCTATTTATTCGTAAACTGGAGCAGAGATATAAGAGACAAATATTTGCAAAAAAACCAAAAACAAGTCTTGGAAAATTATCTAGCACAGTAAAAATAGCTTATAATGTATTATGTGTCTTCTTCTTCCCAGCTAAAGCAGAAGGAAGTGGTGAAGGGCGTTTTTGGGGGACTTCCTTATGACTGTAATTTTGACGTTCGAAAAGTGCTGATTCTCAGCTTAGTTTGAATGGACTTTGGAATTTGAATTGGTCTAAATATTGACCAATCTCTTTTTATATTTGTAAACCCACTGACTGAAAACCACAAACAAATTGCTGTAGTTTTAGCAAAAGTTTTTGTTTGTATACCATTATGTCATAGCAAAGGGAATGAAGAGTAACAATTTTAGTGAATTAAGCCCGGCCCTTTGCCGCGTCGCCTCCGTAGAACAAAAAGCAGGAGATCCTAAATACAAATGAGACCTATTATTCTTCAGAAGCCCTCTACATTTGTAAAAGGCTATATTTTTTACGAACTCGATAAGTTACGTCTGTAGTTACGTAATTTTTGCTACTGAATAACTTTTTGTATCGTTATATTATAAGTTACAACTATTTTTGTTGTTCAAAATTTTTTAAGTATTTGTGTATTTAGCTACGATACAGTAAAATACAAGCATAAGGTACGTTTTGACTATTAGTGCGTGGCGTAGACATTTTTTTAAATCTTTATTAGATCTATCAAATTTTATATTTTTTTAATGTATTTGTTCTAGTAGTTATAAAGTAATTTTAAATAAATAGTTTGGAAAATCCAAAAGTGCACGCCTCATACTTATCACTCATTCATAAACGAAAAAGAAATTCAAAACATAGTTTAAAACTGAACAATTTATCACTTTTCATGAAGTCGTAATGTCAACGACTGACAAAGATATTTACTTGGCGGTTGCTAGGCAACTTCAAGACAAAGGTTGGAAATATTTATTTAAAGATATCGATGCCCCCAAGCAATAAGTCGGTAATGTGCTATTATGGACTTTTTATTGTTATGTCAAATTCGGAACTTATGGGTTGGAATACACCTTAGTAATTTATTTCACATTTTTCGTAGTGATATTTACGGAGATATCATGAAAAACACTTTTATTGTAGGGAAATTAAAAAACGAAATTATGTCGAGAAAAGTAGCTTTATGTATCAATACAAAAGTGTATTTCGTATTTAATTTTGGTAAGTTGCTATTACCGACTTATTGGCGTGAATGAATTTCGTGCAGTTCTTGGTAAACGCTAGCACGTTGTTGTTGTCGAATTATTTTGAGTCAGCTCAGACCGTAATGGGAACTAACAAGGTTATAATTTATTAACAACTATGTGTAAAATTGCAATACGTATCTAATTTGAAAACGTCTGGTCCCGTTTTCGATATTGCTGTGTATATTTTTGCGCAAAACAGTTAGCAAGACGCATTGGTCTCTTTCTTTCTATGGAAAACTGATTAGAAACTGGCCGTAGAGAATTAAATAATGCTAGAGTGGGACGAATGCTGCTAATGGTTGACAACACGGTTGTCATAACGACGAGCGTTACAGGTTCGATCCCCTGTGTACCAATGCAGTGCAGGCATTTTTGTTTAAAATGAAGGGATCTTAGTTAACAAAATAAAGATTTGTGTTGCCTGCCGAGTCTAAACATTCTGATGGATGTTATGGGCAAAATAAAAACCGATATATTTTTTCCCTTTATGTTTATGCTGCCAAATTACTAAGCATATCTATCACGCATAGGTTTTTTAAAACTGTGCATAGCCAAAACGAGGGCGATTCTATGCATTTGTAGAAAAGCCTGCAGAACAAAGTTTTATACACTCCCGACTAAATATACAGTATTATTTTAAATTCTAAAATCTCTGGTGAAAAATATAAGCTGAAAAAAATAGACCACTCTGAAATTAATTTATTTTATTTATTAAAACTTTATGCACAAGTAAAAAAAATACTGTACAAAGGCGTAAAGTACAATTTTAACGATACATATTCCGAGCTTGATTTAAATAATTCCCATGATAGACGAAGGGGACGAAAACGAACACAAGATGTATCCATAGGCTTAAATAATGTAGAGTTGTAAAATGCATACCACCAACCCATTCTAATTAGTAAACCTTTGCTAGACCTTTTTTTTTTGGTTGGGAAATCATCAAATATCTTCTCCCGCTCTGGGCGAAGCCGAAGGGCGTGTCAGACTCTTACTGACTAAAACCCACCCGTGTTTCTTAAGTTGCCTGTACGTTGCTAGGGGCCACGGTCTCCCTTTAGGACTTTCCCGCAACCCCGGCCAGCATCGGCCCTAGCGGACCCCGTCCATTGTGCTGGCATCTCTTTGAGGCGTGTGTGGATGGAACACAACGCGCCGTCGACCCGGGCCTGGTCATTATCGGACGGCGGGCTACCCATTGCTCTCCGTCCGCAAGCCCGCGCCTACGGTGGCCGGAAATCGGCTACGGATTCCCGACACCCAGGGCGTCTCCTGCGGCGGTTAGGGGCGTGAGTGCACGAAATTTGCTTCTCCCTCACGCGCTCTGCCTCCTCCTTCGCGAGAATTACTGCTTCGCAGAAGGAGGCGACGGCTTGCCATGCCCGCTCGCTGCCATGGCCTGGACCAGGGCCGGACGCGAAAGGTCACCGCCGCCGATCGCCTCCACGAGGACACGGCGGTACTCTGCCCAAACCGGGCAGACCTCCATCGTATGCTCCACCGTGTCCTCCGGGCGTTTGCTCCCGGTCCCGCCTTATGAGAAACAGCGGAAGGTGAAGACACCGTGGCGCCTCTCTAGCCACTCCTCAAAGACCCCGGACTTATCGCCGCAATTGTGGCGTGCCCAGCTCTGGGTTGCGACAATCGCACTCTCCAGGTCGCCATGAGATCCGGCCGGAGCTCTGTCCGCTGTGCCGTGATTTCTCGCGGCAGCGGAGTTACACCTCGGAATTTTACCTCCTCGCGCCACTCCCAAATGTGGGCGAGGACTTTCGCCTCCAGATCCTATGGCGGTAATCCGGCAAAGCGGCTCGCCGCCTCACCGGAGACCGTACGGTATCCCTGGATTGCATACAAACCTTATGAATTTATGTAAAAGTGGAGCAATTCCGCGATTTTACCATCCTTTTTATGGGTTATTGTCATATATACCGATACCACGAACGATAATATAATTGATACGGATGAAGACTGATTAATTAAGTGTATAATTGATCAGATTGTTAGTTATTGAATTAAATGTTTCCAAAACCTAAGGTGTTAATTTTGTGAAGTTATTTTATTGCTGTGTTTAATTATCATTGATATACTTCTAGTTTTTAATGTTTAATCATGAATATTGACATGACTAACGTCCCTATAATTATTTTAATTAATAAAATAATGTTTATCTGAATTCTCCTAAAGGTTAAGATGTTAATTTTCGACTCTGATTTCATTATTGTTATTATTAGACGTTATTATACTCATCATCTACAGTCTTTTCTTGTAAAAATAAACATATTAAACTTGAAAAATTCGATAAAAATGTATTAGCACTCGATGGTTACACAAAAATATGTTTCAGAATTTTCCTCCAAAAACAATGTTCTCTAACGATACTGTTACTGTGTCAATTTAAAATAACCACAATAATACCGTAATAACCAATTACGTATCGTCTTCAAGATGAAAAATTACGCTGGAAAAGTCCGTATTGTAATGTTATGCATCAACATTGTTTACAAATTTACTGCAATAATGGCGTAAGTGTATATTACTTAAACAATTTACCTAACATATTTTTGTAATATTTATTTTCTTAAATTGCAAGGCTCTCCGCGCACAAAATTTAATGTTACAATAATAATTGAATTAAACAAAAAATTAGCTTTCGTTTGATGTATCAATGACCTCACTACACCGACTCATTGAAAAGCTATTCAACAAAAACAGAAAAACATTTCTCCTGTAAAATTTAAGTTTTACGATTACCGACTTATTGCTTGGGGGCGTCGATATTATATTTTAGTTAGTATTTTATTAATTATAATTAAACTACTTTGAATAAAAGAGCCATTTTCAATAGGGTTCCTTCTACGGCTGAAACGAATGTATAAAAAAAAATTGACTCAATTAATTGATTTTATCGCAAGCTACAATGTTTTCAGGGTTCATAAATTGACGGACAGGAATTTTTTTTCAACAATTTTTATGCTTTTTAAATTTCTGCTGCATTAAATCAATTGTTAAAAAGTACAGTATTAATCTCCATTTAATCATCTATACAATGGTATATAAATTAAATAGGTTCTGTGTACTAGCAGGAGTGTAACAATATAAACAGTTACAGAAATGGGGCAAAAAAAAATTTTCGATCGTAGAGCACACTCTAATGCTTCGCATTACGAGTCGTGCAATATTATGCTGACAATTAGTTTAGTCCAAACATTTATCTATATCTACATAAAAAATTCAGAGAGTTTAAAACTACTGTACGGAACGCGTAATGATGTAATGCTGCAAGAGAGTTTTGTAGAGAGCTGGAAATTATAGTACAAAACGGTTATAATTTTGAAAAATCCAAAATTTTAAAATGAATCTCTACGTGGACGAGAAAATGTTCTGTCTCTGATATATTCCGGATTACATTGTACCAGACTTTTTTTCCGCATAAAATCTATCCAATTTAAAAAGCGTAGCGCCAGAAATTCTCGATTTATCATACTAGAGATCTACGTCAGTTGAACTAGGTTACTACCCGCTGTATGAATAATAGTGCAGTTTATGTGACAGAGAGGATTTTGCGAGAAATTCGTGTGAATGGTCCTTCCTTACCCGGCTTTGTCCACCACAAGGCGTTCATCCCTACGGAAAGGACCCAAGGTTGTATGCCCCTGACAAGGGTGTTAGTGTCACAAATTAATATTTGTACCTACATAAATTAATTTTAATGTTTCGTAATTTGTCAGCTAAGCAAACTGTTTGGAGAATATGATAAATAGGACGACGTCGACGATTCTCAGGGCCTCAGTTTTATTGTTATTCAAAACTGAATAATTTGTAACATTAGGGTGGACCATTAAATGGTCTGCTTCCTAACTTAGTGATGATTTATACATTATTTATTACTAGCTGAGCCCCGCGGCTTCAGCTCTCTCATGTCTCGTTCCCGTCAGAATATCGGGATAAAAGGTATTCTTTGTTCTTCTCCAAGTCATGGTGTACCCATCCAAATCCGTTCAGCGTGAAAGCGCCCACCCACCCAAAGGCCCCCACCCGTAGGTCACCCTAAGGTTGACCTTTGTACGGTATTTTTTTTTTTTGTACTTGTGCATAAAGTTTTAATAAATAAATAAACCGTAACAAAAAAACTAACAAACGAACTCATTTTCGCTTTTATAATAATTAAGTTAGGATTTTATTTTGTTAAGTTTAAAACATAATAATACCTACCCAAATCTATTTGTATCACGCCACATGCATTACTAGTATAGATCCAAATAATGCTATCAAATTCCGTTACTTTAATTGTAATAACATTAAATTAAACAATAATCTAAAACCTATTCAAATCTACGCGTCAATAAATCTGAACGAAAACAGGAAACAGCATCCGTTATAAATCCGGTGAGCACAGAGATTTCCACTTAAACTAGTATTTTAATCCTAATCTATACCACGTTAACCTGGTACGCGATCCATTTTCCCAGAACCGCTATTCGTAGTGAAAATACAAGCCTTGGCATATCGATTTTACTCTCAATTCCACACATATTCGGTCCGTTGCACCTTTTGAAGTGCAATAAAAATAATCTTCTTTGTCCAGCGGTCCATGTGAGGTTGAAAACGGGCGAAAGATAACAAAAATGCTGGAACACAACATACCTTGTTATTTCAATCTGAAACTGATACATTTATTTGACATCATACATTATAATTGAAGTTCGCTGAAAATACATTTATAAATGTGGAATCAAATGTGTAAGATTTATTTATTTGTTCGCTATTAGATGGCTCGTTATTATTACTTGTTAGCCATTTGTCAGCTTAGATTCTACCAAAACGGAGACGAGACGAGAGGAGAGATGTGTTAATAACCAATAGAATTTCGGTATTCACACATCTTGTCTCCATTCAGCTTTAGTGGATACCGAGCGGCGATACTGAGCGGAGATGCATCATATTTGTATGCCGCGATCAAAGCGGTGATGTGAGCTGTGCCTTGCCGTGATTGAGCTGGCCGGTGGTACAAAGCTGAGATGTGAGATGTGCCTCGCTAGCTGGCGACGACGTGCAGCGGAGACGAGAAGAGATGTGCGTTCATCTCAACATCCAAAGCTCGCCGCACGCCGCGCAGTTCCGCTCTAGCCAGCACACATCTCCGCTCCTGTCTAGCCAGTACGCATCTCCGCACAACTTCGGTGGATACACCCTAGCTGAAAAACATCTCTTCTCGTCTCCGCTTCTGATATCTCCACACATCTCCGCACATCTACGCTTTGGTGGATCTCGGGCCTTATAATTACAATGTTCATTATTTCAATTTAGCATCTGTGAATATCATTTATACTATGATAGAAGTTTCACTTTTCACGCATTATTGGTTCACTGTTAACGGACTGAAGCTTTCTGGTTCGTTACATTTATGTATTAGGTACGAAAGAATTGCAGTTTGTCCAAGTCGCCTGCGTACAAACGTGAGCAATTCTTAGATATACAGATGCAAATTTAGCTTCTGTTACATTGCTGCCATAAAACCTGCAGGGGTATGTTCTTCATTATTTTGGTTTAGTTTCACTTTTCGACGGACTACATAACTGAAAATAAGGAATTCCATGCAGTTCTTACGCCCTAACGTTTTATTAAGTCGTTATTTACTGTCACTACTTGATCTTACTACATTTAAGCTTTTAAGGTTTACTGGAAAAGCAGTGACCGCCACTTATTTCACTAGCGAATGACGTCACTGAAACGTTATATTATGAATGTAACTTGGTGTGTTTACATAATCAGCCTATTAATGTTCCCACTGTTGGGACACAGGCCTCCTCTTTGTTCCCTAACGACCCCTCGGTTCCCTAACGATGTTTTCCTTCACCGTTTTGAGAGCAGCAGTTTTGAAATTATTTACCCAAAGTACCTGCCTGGCTTCAAACCCTACAACTCGTAAGTCGGGGCCGTAACCACTGGTTCACCACTGCTCTCTAAAATGTGTGTCAATCAATCAATTAATCAGCCTAATAATGTTACCACTGCTGGGACACAGGCCTCCTCTCTGTGAGAGGGAGTGGGCTGTAATCTACCACGCGGGCCTAGTGCGGGTTGGTAGATGTCACATGTCTTCGAATTTTTGGTGCTAAGACATGCCGGTTTCCTCACGATGTTTTCCTTCACCGTTTTGAGAGCAGTGGTGATGAAATTTTTTACACAATGTAAAGCGCCTGCTTGGATTCAAACCCACGACCGAAAACTTGTAAGTCGGGGCTGTTACCACTGGGCCACCACTGCTCTCAGTTGGTGTCTAAAACAACAAAAACATTATTTTCACTTTTTTATTTGGTTATTTGTATTTTGTATTTCACGACCTGTGTAATCAAATAAAATGTTATTCTGTCTTTTCCTGGAGACCGTTTTTTGGTACCGTAAAGCCAAACCCTGTTGCCATTATTGCGAAATGCGGTCGTTATATGGCGGCCACCGCTCGTCTACGAAACCATAGCATAAAGGTCTAAATACAACCCTAACGCCTTACCTACAACACTATTCTAAAATTACCCTCCTGATAAATTTAACCCACTTTGACTTCCACGTGTCACAGCATTGCGAACTTTAAGCACTCTCTCTATACAGCTAGAGCAATTAATAAAGAAAGCGAAGCACTGCTTGTTAGCATGCAAATTCCGCAATCCTCGGAAGATTCTGTGGCAATATTCAAGTCGTTAGTGTTTGTGCGGGCGACTGCACAAGTGCAAAAAGGGTTTGCCGCTTCGCCAATGTAAATGACAATTTAATAATAGCAACGCTCTTTGCAACGTAAATTACGAAAGCTTTTATGAGATTTGAACTACTTTTTTAATATCTTTTTCATTAACGACGCGTTTAATTTGTCTCTGTTTTATGGTGTTACGGTTTTAATTTGTAACTAGGCGGGGAAGTGCGGGTGGTTAACAGATTAATGATGAATAGACACGCTTTTAAGGCTTCCTGTGTAAAAATATTAAATAAGTAAGCATGATATTGTTCTCGAAACAGATTTACGTAATATCTAGTGAAAAGCGTTTCTCGGAAAAGGGAAATTCTAATTGGTTTCCGTAGAATTTTATAAAAATTCATGTCATTTTTGTTCAGAAAATATATTTTGTTCCAATAATGGTTTAGTACTTTTAGGGTTCCGTACCAGAAGGTTGCCATACGGAACCCTATGACTAAGCCTCCGCTGTCCGTACGTCTGTCTGTCAGCGGGCTGTATCTCATGAACCGTATAATAAGTAGACAGTTGAAATTTTCACAGATTGCGTATTTCTATTTTTGCTAGGTATACAAATAATACAAGTTAATATTTACCTTTTTTGCTCGATCTTAATACGCAACGGAACCCTTTGTGGGCGAGTCCAACTGGCACTTGCCGGTTTTTTTATTTTTTCTGCAGAAGAAGAAAGTTTGTTTAGTGCTTCACCTTTTTTAGTTCCTAACACAAAGGTATGTAAAGGAATGATTCAAAGAGGACATCTTTGGGAGGGTATTATATTGTTTTCCATAAAATTATTTGTCCTATTATTGTTTTCCATAATCGTCCCCACTCATAATATTTACTTGCACTATTATCATTTATACTAATAACGCTTGCCATATCAACTTATTTGCCATAACTTTTATTTGCCATAATATTAGTTTCCATAATAACATGTGTCATAATCATTAGATTCTATAAGTAACACATTACATAATCGACACTTGACATAAGCAACATTTAACGTAATTTAGAAACGTTACAGACAGATGTCCTCAGTATTGTATTATATGATATTTATTATTCCGAATGTTCATTTAAATACATACGAGTACATACGTACATTTGCAAAATAGGATAGGTTAGGTTTTCTTGTTCAGACAATAAACAGTTTGTCAAATTCGAAACGGATAGGTTAGGTTAGGTTAGAACTGTGACCACACAACGCGCGAAGGCGAGCGAGCGTAGCGAGCGTGCCGCGGCAGCGGCCGCCGAGTGCTAGATTTCCTCTTTTGCAAAGCAAGCATGGTACATACTGAACTAGCATTGTTGTGCTAGTTCATGGGCAAATGAATATTAATAAATGTTATGGAAAACGACATTATTGAAAATTAAAAATATAGCAAATGAATTTATGGATTAAAATTATTATGACACTTGATCGATTATGACCAATGAAATTAGTGTAAATGATTTTATGTCATTTCACGATTATGGCAACTGAAGCGTTATTACTTATGAAATTATGGCAATTAAAATTATGGCATATAAAATTATGGCATTTAAAATTATGGCAAACATTAGTAAACCCTTTGGGAGGCACAATTCTTTGCTTCATTTCCCCTCCACCCGATTCACGTTAAAAAGAGTGATTTGTCTAGTCAATTTGCTCCTTTTATAAAAGAAACAATGGCTCAAGATGGATACCGAAAATATGGGGTAAAAATCTCATTATGTTATGTTCGTATGAAGGTGACACTATTGTTTTCTATTAAACATAGTTGATCAATGAAATATAATATTATTAGTTTTTTTTTTTTTATCAGTAGTGTCGTTGCTTTCAAAATTAGGTTCAGCAGAGTGACTGAGTCCTATCCAGTAGTTGACTGTTATTCAGCCAAGTCAGCCCAGTTGACATAAGTGGTAGCCATAATTGCGTGAGGCTAACATTGAACAGAATAAAAATACAAAAAAAAAATTAAATAAATAATATTTTAGCTTTTAAGCTTCGTGCAGACTAGCGCGACGCAACACCGGCTATTGTAATTGTAATACCGTGAAGTTTTCTTAGAAATTGTATTGTTCGTGTCTCATGGCGTCGTTGCGTCGCACTGGTCTGTACGAACCTTTATATTCTTTCACGAGTCTTTCTGTAGATGTAAACCCTATTTTTGAATATTCTTGTTAAGTACAAGAAAATTGAGGCCAACCCCTTAGGCAGTTGTTATTCTATTTAGTTTTGATTAAATTTATCTTTACCCCAAGTTTCCCCGCCAACTTTGTTTTGCTTAATTTCATAATGGTTTTATTTATATTTTAACTCTATGCCGTTCATTTTGTATTCTTAAAAATAAATTGAGTTTTAACTTTGTATGCTGGTGTAATAATAATCAGATACAAAGAGAGACAAAGAAAATAATCTTGATGGAAATTATATTATTATTTCTTAAAATAATAAAAAACAAGCAGCTGTTAGGAGGAAATGGATATAGCCATGCGCACTTCTATTAATAACAATTTACTTGCATTATAAATAAAATACTAGAACGATAGATTTTTACATTATAAGAAAAAAACTAATCATATAAACCTTTGCGAATCAGTAAATAGAAGTCGTGTCAAAGCGCAGGCCACACTGGGAACGAAGCTAAGTTCTTAAGTGGTGTGAACCAAAGTATGAAAAGACTCGGAAAAAAGATAAACGAACTTATAAAGTGGCCTTTTTTTATTTTATTGGTAGATCATCAAATGACTTCTCCCGCTCTGGGTGGAGCGGCAGGGTGTGTCAGACTCTTACTGACTAAAACCCACCCGTGTTCCTTCCCTAGCCTTGCCAGAGGCCACGGTTTCCCCTTAGGACTTCGCAACTCCAGTAGGAATCGGCCCTAGCGGACCCCGCTACGTCTTCGTTTCGCTACATTTCCAGTGTGGCCTGCACTTAATGCTATGTTTAAAGGGGTTTTATACGGTTGTACGTTGTTTTATAGAAAATAGTTTTATAGAATTTCGTTTCACATAAAATTTTCATATATTATCATTTCACAGAATAATCAATACGCAGAATACTTACTTTGAAAAAACTTAAATAATTGATTTTTGTTACAAATAAAATTAAAAGTTTCGATATTCATATCATAGAATAACAAATCAAATATTCTTTATTCTCATACTGTTTAGTTAGTATAAAGCTTATTACCAAGAAAATCCCCAGTGCCCTATATTATTGATACTGCGACCAATTTCGATGTAGCGCTCGCCGGCCGCTGCCGCGGCACCGCTCGCTTCGCTCGTTTGGCTCGCGCGTAGTTGGTCACAGTTCTAACCTAACCTAACCTATATGGTCGGAGTGCCCTAATAGTTATATTACTAGACACTACACTACACACACACACACACACACAGACACACTATTGTTGTTTATAGCAAAACGTCTATTCTTACATTTTCGTTGAAATAACTGAACAAACAATATTCTTAAAAAAATAATTCTACTGTTTGATAAGTTTGTTAAATAAAAAAATGTGGTTAAAAATTAATTTAATTGTGTTTCTATGAAATAATGTTTCATTCAAGTAAGTAGTCGTTGAAACGTTGAAACAATAATATTCGAAATAAAAATATAAGATCTAAATATTGAAACATTTGTTGTGAAACGAAATTCTATGAAATTTCTGTCTGCGAAACAAGGGGACACCGTTTTATACAATACCGGGTGGCCCATGAAATGATGACCAACAAAAAACCTTAGAATGCTCTATCCTAAAGCTTCACGAAACACCCCCATGTATGTTCAGAGATTATAATTAATTACTGTTTATTAAAAAAGTTATGGGAAATTCTCACCTGACTTCAGACTTTGAATTTTTTTGTTGTGTCTCATTTTTTTAAATATCTTTGTCGATAATTACATTCTTAAAATATGGTCTACGATCGATAAAAACACTGTCTATCTAATCATCACCCAAAGTGATGAAAAGGGTGTTAATTTTTTGACCTCTTTTCATGGGCCACCCTTTATATACCAATTACGATTTTTGGTTTTTCTTGTGAATCTTCACACACGGATGTTTTTGGCCAACAAATAACACTTTGTTATAGTTGGTATAATAAAAGAAACCGGAAACTAGACCCATAAAAAACTACCAATAAAAACATAATAAAACATTATTTCCCTAGATTCTTTGCTCATAATAACCTTGAATATAGAACCGTTGAGTTATTAGACTAGACATGAAATAAATGAGATCACATTACGGAATCCTATTGTGTGTAATGTCGTGATCATTTCATGCCGGTAGTTGTCAACTGAGCACGATATTAGCGACAATAGCTGTACTAATGTGTATATTTATGTAGATATCATTCCATATAGGCGGCCATATTTGGAACATAATCATTCATTTATGGCCCTTTGGAAAGAACTGGTGGTACTTTACTGCCGATCTATATCATGCGCCACATGATAATACTCGTAGAACGGTAAAGTTAATTGTAAAAATTCTGACTTTTGAGAAGTTTTACCACCGCAATACCAACAGAGTACAGAGCTATGTGAAAATCTGAACACGTTCTATATTTTTGTGAGCCATCTGGTCGTCATATATGATATTCGCCTTGGAATAAAAATCTTGTGTTTGTAAAAGTTTATTCTAAAGAGACCAGAAGAAAACAAAAGAATGAGCAAAATTATTCCTGGAAAAAAAGGGAAGTGGAACCACGCTATTATAAATGTAGTGCAATGCTTACAAGCAAATACGGGTCCCCAAAAGTTAGGAGTAGGGTCTTGGAAATCGCAAATCTTGCATGAATAGAACTGTGAAAGTGAGAGAAATATGAAAAGTGCGGGTAGTCGTAAATATTAGCGACCGATTTGACGATCTGAATTGCTGACTGAAGATCCTTAGGTCAGGCTGTCTTAAGGGTCACGGGACCTGTCGCTGGAGCAATAAAATGGCTAAAATATATTAGTTTCAGGTTGTAAAACGGTAAAGTTTATTGATGATGACGTATAAAATGGTCAGGAGTGCAGTAGTCGTTATTATTGGAAAGCTTGTATGAAAAAGACGGATAAATTTGGAAAACCAAAAGGAGTATGCGAGTAACGTGACGTTTTATAGTTCAGTGTCTTTCCATAAGAAGAGTGGCTTGTTGATACGATAATTAGATGAAGTACGAGTATTCGATTCAAGAAACTATACAAGAAATCGTACCTAATTACAATGTTTTCATAATAAATAGTGAATATTTTTATTAAAAATTCCATCAGCTTCAGGAACAGGTTCCAAGCTACTGGTGGTCAAGGCTCTAGAGAGAAGAACCTCCTCACTATGCGAGCCGCGTCCAGGAGTACTGCTTTCTGAATCAAGCCCTTGACCCAGCCGCGCAATCAGAGCCTCCTGAGGTGTTGGTCGAGGCTCTCCGCTATTAAGTCATAACCGTAACGATAGTGGTACAATTATTGAAAAGTCCACTTCCTACATGTCACCAAGTGCTAACCCAAGACTATTTTTTTTTATTATTAACAAGAAAAGTCGTAAGTAATCATGTCATCTATTTCTATCCACCTACGTAGAAATCCAGGATGTTTTTTTATACAAGATAGTAAAAGGTCATGCGTGAAACAACATGTATTAATGTGGAGTCAGGGAAATTCATTGCTAAGCAAATTGACTATCAACTTAAACTATCCGTATATTCTAATCACATTTCATTCTTTGTAGGAAATGAGTATAACACGGCAAATAAGGGAATTTGACGTAGGGTGTCAATTTGCTTAACAACTAATTTATCTGACTGTACATGTATACAGGTTTGTAAAATTAATGTCTTTAATGTCTTCCCAACTGTATAATGACGTAAGTAATTATACAGTTAGGTCTTAAGAGAAAATCCTCAGTATCATCGAAAATTCTATACATAATCTTATTTAGTCCAGATTTCTGTCTAAAGGCAAACAAATCCCGGACCAAGGACTTAGCCACAGTACAATAAATTAACAGTATTATATATCGACAGTGACTCGGTAGATAAACCTTTCGCGTCCGTCCGTAACTGCCGCGCACTCGAGACTGTTACGTACTGATATATACTAAGCTTTCGAATCGTGTCGTTTCGGCCGTTTTCTATGAACACATAATACTGTTACTTATTATACTGTGCTTTTGATAATAATATTATATAATATAGGTATTGAGGTACCGTTAAGGCTTGTCTGTCTTTAAATACAAGGGTCTTCCTGCCTTCCATGATTAAATTGATTTCACACCCCAGTGATTTCTTGGGATCGAGATCAGATAATAATATTAAACCTTAGATTTGTGTAAAACAAATTATTATCTGCTTCAATGGCTGGAGTTTGATTTTACAGTGAAATACGCTTGATTTACGCTTTCCCGGTTAGAAAATATAATAAGGTACTATCACAAAATTGGTAGTGATTAGTCAGAAAACGGAAGGGAAGGACGGAGGGTTTTTAAGAACTTTCATATTCTAATCTCATTCGCAATCTATCAAAAATATAATCAATTTACCAACATTTTTGAAATCATATTGTGGCTTGAATTTGAACGTTAGTACAAGAATTGGCTTTATGGATTATTTAATTCACACCATTTAATGATTGTAGAATATTTCAAAATTCGTAAAAGGGTCACTGAACTCATTGAATAATTGAATATACACCAAAGACTTTGTAGTAAATTGTATGTTTTTTTAAAATAATGTACGCTGATTTCTTAATTCATACAATTTAATGAATGTAGAATATTATAAAATTCATTAAATGGGGTCACTGAACTCATTGAATAATGGAATATACACCAAAGACTTTGTAGTAAATTTAATGGTTTTTTTTTTAAATAATGTACGCTGATTTCTTTCCAAGTATATTATGAGGATATTATAACTCGATCATTTTATTACCTTTTATCGATTTTGAACTCGTTATAAGACATAATTATGTAGGAATGAGGAAACCTCGTGATGTTTGCCTTCACAGGCTCTTGTTTGTCACGACAATCTCATTTCTATTAGATCGTAACCACAGGGCTGATTATAATTAATATTGTTAAGTGCTTGTCAATGACTTTGATAAATAAATATTACGAATTGCTTACGGTAGTTTCTCAGTTTGATGAACGCCATCTTCCCTCGTACGTATTGAGTACGAAATTACACACGTCTGCGGAGTCAGGGTCAAGTTAAATTCTAAGAATTTAACTTGACCCTGACTCCGCAGACGTACTTAGCTATCTATATCTTAACATCCTAAAACGAAAAAAAAAACAACCGGTTGCACTCCGGGAGTGCCGGCAGAAGTAAAAACTTGAACATTAACGTTGTGCATTTTTGAATATTTTGGAATGGTTAGGGAATAATTTCGCACGAATTGCTTTATTTATCAGTATAAAAGTACTATAATTTATGTGGTTAAATGCAATATTCATTAGTAGTAGTAGTATATTTATTTATTTTCAAAATATAGTCTAACAAAAATAAACAATTTATTACACCTTTCATAAAATATGTTTAAACTGCTTTTTTTTTTTTTTACCCATCAATATGGGTAAAATTTCTTACCTCGCAATCTTTGCGTAATCTCAAAGACTATATATTTTGATATTTACTTTGTTGGTTGCTAGGCAACGGATCTTACGGTCACGACCTGACGCGAGTTTAAAATTTTTTACCCAACCCAAAAAAGTGCACAACGCCGCTAAAGAAGTTTTCACTTAAAAAACCGGCCCAGTGCGTGTCGGACCACGCACAATGAATTCAAATTCAAATTCAAATTCATTTATTGATTTTGTGCACATAGAGTAAAATTATACAGATGTTATAAATAAAAATGTTGGTCCATACTATGTCCCGCCAGAAGGCATACAAAATAACTAGGTAATTAAAATAAAAAATTAAAAACAGAATAGAGAATAAAGTCAGATGTCACAATTCCATGCCAAACACTAATAAATAGTTAATAATTCAATAATAATTATATCAATAAGAAGGCCTATGACTCGGTGCCACATACATGGCTCATGAGGGTGCTGGAGTTGTATAAAGTAGATGCAACTCTGCGCACCTTCCTGATTTCGTGTATGGGGCAATGGAGGACGGTCCTTCGCTACCCAGGATGTCGAAATATCCAAAGGAATAGCGAACCGATAAGGATCGAGCGAGGCATATTTCAGGGTGATAGTTTGAGTCCGCTCTGGTTTTGCTTAGCCCTGAATCCTCTAAGCACACTGCTGGAGGATTCAGGTCTAGGCTATCGGCTGAGGAGAGGTGGTCAGGTTATATCTCACCTCCTCTACATGGATGACCTAAAGCTCTTTGCCCCCAACAATTTGCGACTGATGGAGCTACTGAAAATAACTGAAACTTTCAGTAGTGCCATCAGGATGGAATTTGGTGTGGACAAATGTGCGGTCATGCATGTAAAGCGAGGGGAGATTGTGGAATCCGTGGGAACCCAACTCTCGGATTCCATAAACCTTAGAGCCCTCTCCCCATCCGAAACCTATAAGTATTTGGGTATGTCGGAAGCGTTGGGCATTAATGTTACTGACATGAAGCAATCGTTGAAGGAGCGCTTCTTTGGCCGCCTGAAGAAAGTATTTAATAGCCTTCTATCGGGCGGCAACAAGGTGCGCGCCTTCAACGGCTGGGTCATGCCGGTTTTGATGTACTCTTTCGGCATACTCAAATGGACTCAGACCGAACTCGACGCCCTGGATAGGAGGGTCCGTACGCTGTTAACTGCATATCGAATGCATCACCCACGGTCATCGGTAATGAGACTGTATATCCCGCGAAAGTGTGGAGGTCGAGGCTTTTTAAACGCTAAGACCCTCCACAATCGCGAGATATGCAGTCTTAGGGAATATTTCCAAGAAGCCGACGTGGGGATGCATCGAGATGTGGTCGCGGTGGACAAGGGCCTTACCCCGCTCTCCTTGGCTAAAGAGAACTGGCGCAAGCCTGTAGTGCTTGACACTAACGATCGCAAGGAGGTATGGCAGAGTAAGGAGCTTCACGGACGCTATTTCCGGGCCCTACATGGACCCGATGTAGATTTCCTAGCGTCCGTAGCCTGGCTGCGTTTTGGTGACCTCTTTGGGGAAACCGAAGGTTTTGTCTGTGCAATTATGGACGAAGTTATGATGACGAACAATTACCGGAGATTCATTGTGAAGGACGGCACGGTTGACATTTGTCGGGCATGCCACCGTCCGGGAGAATCAATCCGACACATTATCTCCGGGTGTTCTCGTCTAGCTAACGAAGAGTACTTGCATAGACACAACCTTGTAGCCAGGATTATCCACCAGCAACTTGCTCTGAAATACAACCTTGTGGAATCTGAAGTGCCGTACTACAGGTATGTGCCCGACCCAGTTCTCGAAAATGGCAATATCACATTGTACTGGGATCGCTCCATCATCACTGACAGGACTATTGTTGCCAATAAACCTGATATAGTGGTGGTGGACCGAGTAGAGCGGCGCACAATGATCATTGACATAACGGTCCCGCATGATGGGAACCTCGTGAAAGCCGAGAAAGATAAACAAATCAAGTATCTTGACTTGGCTCGCGAGGTTGTCGACATGTGGGATGTGGACTCAGCGATCATTGTGCCGATAGTCGTATCAGCCAATGGCTTAATTGCCAAGAGCCTCGACCAACACCTAAGGAGGCTCTCGTTAGGCAGCTGGGTCAAGAGCTCGATTCAGAAAGCGGTACTCCTGGACACGGCTCGCATTGTCAGGAGGTTCCTCTCTCTGGAGCCCTGACCGCCGGTAGCTTGGACCCTGTTCCCGATACCGGTGGGCTACTATTTTTTATATTTTTAAATGTTTTTTTTTAATGAATTTTGTAAAAATATTTAAAAATGTAAACAATATGTATAGTAAAAATGAATAAACGAAATATCAATAAAATTAAGACGGCACATTAACAAATGGTAGTATTTAGTCACAATTTCATAGACAATAAATAAAAAAAAAAAAAAAAAAATGTCAACATAGAATATCTTTATCATATGGGAGCAACATTTAAATTAATTAGATACTTAGCTATAAAATTATATAGATATTATTTGAAATTATCATAAGATATTCATTAACGGAATAATACGCCTTGTCATTCAAAAATTTAAAAAGCTTACGTTTATACTC
The DNA here is from genome assembly GCA_948150665.1 of Conistra vaccinii. Classification (NCBI taxonomy): domain Eukaryota; kingdom Metazoa; phylum Arthropoda; class Insecta; order Lepidoptera; family Noctuidae; genus Conistra; species Conistra vaccinii. The sequence goes on from OX411324.1 coordinate 7,492,322, forward strand.
ATTCATGTTGCTGCTTGATACAATTTGATCAGGTAATTTGTTATAAAGCTTTGGAGCCATTGCATATAGACTATTGTACAAAAATTTGGTTTTAGTGTATAACGGGTGCAACTTCTTTGAGCGTCGTTGACTTTCGACAGATTTAAATAGATACATGTTGTTTTTTACAAAGATACAGGCTTCATAGATATAAAGTGATGGTACAGTCAATATTTTTAAATTCTGGAAATGAGGTTTGCATGAATCCGTTCGTTTGATTTTACATATAGCTCGAAATAGTTAATTGACTCAGGCGTGACCTTGCGGAAATCCATCATAAAACACAATAGACGATGTATATCTAGTAACTTAATCCGCTTAACCGTTCTTAAAGAGTTAGAGAACCCTGTAAGAAATCGACACGTGTTTCGCCTCTCAACGAGGCATCCTCAGGACGACGATTGACCTGTTGATAACACTTCGTGTCCGAGTTCGCAACAGGTCAATCGTCGTCCTGAGGATGCCTCGTTGAGAGGCGAAACACGTGTCGACTTCTTACAGGGTTCTCTAACTCTTTAAGAACGGTTAAGCGGATTAAGTTACTAGATATACATCGTCTATTGTGTTTTATATAGCTCGAATACATTTTTTCTGTGCTAATAATACCTCCTCAACCTTAGTAGCATTGCCCCAAAATATAAGGCCATATCGCAAAGTGGAGGCGACATACCCATGATACGCTGTTAGCAGCGCTGTCTTATTCGCAATTTTGCCTAGCATATAGAGAGCATAGGAAAATTTACTAAGCTTCCCACATACATGATCGATTTGAGTCCTCCATGACATATCGTTATCAATAAGCAGTCCAAAAAATTTTGTTACATTAGTTTCAAGTATTTGGTCTCCTTTGTAATTTACCTGAGCGTGTGATAGTATTTTATGTCTAATTTTTAAATTCATTATTTTCGTTTTAGTGAGGTTAATTTTCAAGTTATTATCATTCAGCCAGTCAACAATTGTAACAAGACTAGTGTTTATGTCATTTTCTATTTCTCCATCATTACCAGTGTTATATGTAACTGTGCTGTCGTCGGCAAATAAAGACATTTGATGTCTGATTATTTGGGGAAAGTCGTTTATGTAGCAAATGAACAGCAAGGGTCCCACCACAGAACCCTGCGGAACACCGTAACAAAGAACTCTAGAGCTAGACGAATAGACTATTTAAGTTTTGGACTTAATATCCACTTGACTAATCTGAGTAATTTGTTTCCTATCCTCTAAGTAAGATTGTATGAGCTTACGCACGTTACCTCTGACGCCATATCTATATAGCTTAGTTAATAATACTTTATGGTCCACATAGTCAAATGCCCTGGTCATATCATATGAAGGGGTCCGTAGTTGGGATGAATTTATCCGAAGAACAAACTTAACTCTGTAGTTGAAAAACATGTTCTCCTATACGGAATGTATATGAGAACATGTTTTTCAACTGCAAATGTAAGAAAATAGATGTAAGTGTTTACCATTCCCCCCATAATTATGTCCGAAACGAATAAGCCAAAAATTTTGAAAAAAAAATACAGACCATAATAATTATGGTCTCAATTTTTTTTTTCAAACTACTTATTGGTTTTCCTTTTTTTTTTTAATCTTCTTATTGGTTTAAGTATTGGTATATTAGGTATTGGTGGCTAAGAAGTTTGTTTTTTATTTAGATATAAAACACATGACGTCTGTCGAGTTTCGCTAGTTAATTTATTTTGACCTTATTGCAGGCACTTTAGTATGTGTTAATAATTTCATCACCACTGCTCTCAAAACGGTGAAGGAAAACATCATGAGGAAACCGGCATGTCTTAGAACCAAATAATCCAAAGACACAATATATGACAACTTGGTAGTTGTCATATATTATGTCTTTGGATTATTTGGTCTTGGTCTTGTATCTACCACGCGGACCCAGTGAGGGTTGGTACCCTCACTGGGTCCGCGTGGTAAATTACAGCCCACTCCCTGTCGAAGAGGGAAGGCATGTGTCCCAGCAGTTGGGAAATATTATAGGCTGATATGATATTATGCTACATTTGAATTCTGTACTTTGAATTCATTAATTTCTACCTTAATATATGTATTTAGCCTACTCAGAACTAAACGTACTCGTACTTACTTTGTTAGTAAATTTTGATTTAGACCCGGTTAGATACAGTAAATTCCTTGACTTAACTTGATAGAACGACGGCAGTATCTTTTGATCCCTATAGATTAGGGAATAAATCTAAAATTATATTGCGTAAAGGTCTTATTAACATGTTTATTGGTTTTCTATCGAATATGATTTTTTACCTAATATGTCTGAAATTTTATTTGGGTAAGGGATTATTCCATATAATATTTTTATTCATTGCATATTATCGAAACGAAAAAAGTCTGACAACCGGACTTTCTTGTCCGTTCTTCTCCATAGAAATCTACTACGCTTTGGAATGGGGAACTAGCTTCATCTTTCTGACTGACCGACCCCTTGATAATTCAAACGTGCCTGTAACTGGTTTATTTGAAATAAATGCTTTGAGTTTCAGTTTGAACCAGTCTTACCATCGTGTTATCCAGTTACTGGTTGTGGAAGTCAGATAGGCAATTGCTCCATGTAAAATACTGGTATTCAGCTGCATCTCGTTAGACTGGAAGCTGACCCCAACATAGTTGGGCAAAGACTAGGCAGAGTGAATATCTGCAAGATCGTATTCTTACTATGTTTAGGACTACAATGCACTTGAAATTATGTATGAATCCTAACTAATATTCTAAATGTGAAAGTGTGTTTGTTTGTTGGTTTGTTTGTTATGCTTTCACGCTAAAACGTCTGAACGAATTTGGATAAAATTTGGCACATGAGAAGATCATGACCTAGAAAAGGACATAGGCTACTTTTCATCCTGGATCGCAAACAATAACTCAAACTCAAACCATTTATTTCAATTAAACCATTTACAGGCACTTTTGAATTGTCAAAAAGTCGGTCAGTCAGAAAGTTGAAGCTAGTCGCCGCAGTAGTAGTGAAGAAGAACGGGCAGGAAACTCCCAGGACACTCTTTTAAATAAAGATATTACAAAATCTTGGGTACATTATTCTTGTTACTTCTATATGTGAGAACAATGTGAAAAAAAAATAGAAACAATTCAAAGTATAAGATTTAAAATAAGTCTTGGCAGAAAAGAGATGACCAGTCTCAACCGACGGCGCCTAACTAGCATGATATATATTTCTTAGTATTCAATATCCTATTAAAATAATGTTGTTCAAATTAGTATAACCAGTCTATATACCCACATAGTGAAATAAATGTTATGAGTTTTAACTGCACTTTGAAGAACGAATAATGTGAGCACTATATTCCGGGAACAGTGGAATTATTAAAATGGCGCCCAGCCAGCTATTAGATGTTTTATTTTAATATCACATATATCATCCACAGGAACTGTCTGTAAAATAGTATGCCTGCTACCTACTTGACGTTAGATGTACCTATACTAATTTTATAAGTAATAGGTACCTATAGATAAATGTAACATAGAGTTAGCCTAGGTTCCCACAGACGTGTTTTTATCGCGGCGATTTTTTGTCATACTTTTCATACACTGGATTTATAATTTTCGGAGCGGAGCATTGAGGATCCAACAGAACGTATGCAAAAAAACACGTTCGTGCGAACCTGGGCTTAATATGACATAGTTGATACGACTGTATTCTAGTAGCCAAATTAAGTTCTAAAATACTACACAGTAATTAACTTAATACTATGTATTTATAAAGTAATAAAGGTCATAGCACACATTTCAACTCGGAAAGGGATCGTTACCGTATCGCCTTTCGCCTCGCCGTCAAACAGGCGTCAACCAAAGCGGATCAACAGCGCATACGTCGACTCGGCTACCGTACGGCTAGCGCATCAACGCCACGCTTACAGCTCGCCGTAAGCGCGCGCGGCAGTAGTGTGCTGCAAGCCGCGGGAGGGGTGAGAGGGGCAAACTGCAAGTTGACCACGCACCGCACCACGGTTCGTGAGCTTGTCCCGAGGCGAGGCGATTACGTTACGATTCCGATTAGTGTGCGTTGCAGTAGGGAGTTTCATATAAAGAATACTGAATGGCTCGAGTTGATACGGTGACGATCCCTTTCCGAGTTGATATGTGTGGTATGACCTTAACGCGAATATTATTTGTATGATCCACACATTCTAAAAACCATTCACCGAAATTATATTTTTCATTAAGTTATTCAGTCTCCAACCATGACAACAGCAAATTCTACAAATATCGGCCGTTTTGTTATTTGTGGAATTTGCACGTTCAAATGCCACCCGTTCAATCCCATTTCCATTAATAACACTGTCATTTACAAAGGTCGCAACAAACTCCAATAAAAAGAAAACAAATGCACCACGTCACAAGCGACCTACACCATCATACTACACCATTAATAACAGGGGTGTCACGAATGCCAAACTTCGACATTTAGCTACGATATGAAATAACTCAGTATACTTACTATATCGTTCAACTTATGCAGCTAGTTAGTAAGCTCAGCATCATAGAGATATTAGATTTTGAATGAATATTAAACAGAAGTAATAAAAGCCGTACGTGTTGATCCATCAGGTTAAGCTAAGTATTTGGAGTTGGTCCGTGAATGGGTGACCATCTTTACATACCGAGACTCCTCCGTGTCTCGGAAAGCACGTTAAGCCGTTGGTACCGGCTGTCATTCGTGGATCTTTGACAGTCGTTACGGGTCGTCACAGGCCAGAAAGTGACAACCAGTCTTACCAAGGGGTATCGTATTACCCAGTTACTGGGTTGTGGAGGTCAGATAGACAGTCGCTCCATGTAAAGTACTGATATTCAGCTGCATCCGGTTAGACTGGAAGCCGACCACAACTGTTGGGAAAAGGCTAGGTAGATTGATTGATTAAACAGAATTCCTGTTATAGGTGACTACGTCTTCTTCTTGTTGTGTGGTTAAGTGACTAACCTGCAGAGTTTTATCACCGCTCATGCATGGGCCTTTGACCTGGCTTTACATGCCGTCGAGAAATATACCTCGGGTATAGGCGTTTCCTCACGACGTTTCCACTACAGACTTAATGGGAATTATAACATAAAAAACGTCACCTTTTATAGTATTATTAACATTCTCTGAAAGATACTTTTTCTTTGAAGTAGGTAAAAGAAACAAAAAAGGAAATCTACAATTTACTTAGTACGTTATTTTTTAATTGAAAAGATAATTAGAATAAATAGTTATAAGACTTATTTATAATATTACTCTGTTAGAAAAGCAACAATTACGACGTAATGTAAATTAAGTGCAAGTATTATCGCTCATAGGCATCTCTAGTTACCCCAAATAATATTTTCACGTCCATTATTTTACTTATCTTTGTTTTTAAAACCATAAATCTCGCCAAACTTCCGCGCACCTGCAAAAGCATTCACGTCTTCAATAATCTGCGAGTTACAGCTTCCATCTTCCCAGTCACCAAAGTTTCTTATCGATGCAATCAATGCCGGATTGTTGGAAACGACTGTACTTAGGGGCGAATATTCTGAGTCTGCGATGTACCACTTCAATTTCCCTTAACTATGCATCGTTTTATCACATTACGTATTCACGACTGCCTTGGGAACACAGTCTGTAAATGGTCAGCACCATACACAAAGACTATAATACTAAATTGTTACAGACTGGACAGAGGACAGCCAAATTACAATAAATGTCTTAAATAACCCTACCAGGAAAGTGCCATAATTCATCATCAGCCTATTAATGTTCCCACTGCTGGGACACAGGGCTGTAATCTACTACGCGGGCCCAGTGCGGGTTGGTAGATGTCACATGTCTTCGAATTTTTGGTTCTAAGACATGCCGGTTTCCTCACGATGTTTTCCTTCACCGTTTTAAGAGCAGTGGTGATGAAATTATTTACACACAGTAAAGCGCCTGCTTGGGTTCCAACCCACGACCTACAACTCGTAAGTCGGGGACATTACCACTGGGCCACCACTGCTCCAGTGCCATAATTATTATGTTGTAATTTTATTATTTAATACAAGAGAATGCTGAAAAAACCTTTCGTACTACAACTAAAACTTAACACAAAATAACTGTACCTACCAGTTAATTATTTTCAAATTACAAGAGCTATCGTCTTTAGGTAAAGTTGTAAGCACCAATAACTTCTGTTAACTTCAAGCGACATCAACATTACGTTATAATAACCTTGTATACAATTTTACTCCCTTCTCGAAGGAAGCTTTAGCGATAATATCGTAAAAATACCATATTTACAAGACGTAAATTTACCTAAACAACCGTAGTTACTGTCACTTGGAACGTTATTATCATTCGCATACTCAACTTACGCGGGTAAAATGTCGCATCTCATATTAAAATATTCATATTCTTTGTTCTAACAGTAAATAGTCGCATTTTAGCGTTCACATTCAGCTCTCAGTAATGCTATTTCTGCATAGTGAGGTAAGCAGAATATGCATATGTTAGGTGTTGTGTGGACTCCCCAGATAATTGCGCATTTCGCAGAGATCAGAAAACAATTTGATTTCACTGCAGTTGAAACAATGTTGTTGTTATCTGAAAACGGGAAATGTGAATGTGAAACTGGGAACGCTTGCAGATTGCTAGCATCAGAAACCGTCGCGTTGGTATGGTAAAAGTTATTTTCTAAATTGGTTGAAAATTTAGTTTAAGTGGGAACTTTGTAGGCAATTATTTCATGAAGATGTCATGAATTAACAATATTAAAGCGAAATATTGAATTGATCCTCTAAATAGTTATTGACCTTCCATTAATGAACCCTTTTTTATTATCTGAGCATTTTTTTAAGTTCCTGGCCTTTTCTCACAGTTGGTCGCAATGATTAAGCTAGAGCACCCCGACCAATTATTAGGGTAGAACTGTGAATAGCCGCGCGCGAACCGAGCGAGCGAAGCAAACCGAGCCGCGGTGGCGGCCAGCGAGCGCTACATCTAGGTTGGTTATTTACTTGGCTATTTAGTGCAAGCTGCGATCCGCGGTTTCACCCTCATAAATCTCGATCCTGTAAAAATATCGGCATAAAAAGTATCCTATGACCCAGGTCATAGTCTGTCCATGTGCCTAATTTCATACAAATTCGTTTAGCGATTTTAGCGTGAAAGCTTAACAAACATACTCACTTTCGCATTTATTCATATTAATTTATATAGTTAGGATAGTAACGATTTTTAGAACCAGAAAATAGGAATTTCTTGAGGTTCACAAAAAGAAGCGCAATCATTATGTTTCAGTGTTCGATAAAAAAATGTAGGAACACAATTTTAGGTATTATTAAAGGTAGAATTAATGAGGAGGAGCTCGTGGCTAAGTAATAACAAGCCGCACGGATCGATCCATCAGGTTAAGCTACGCTTGCCAGGGTTGGTCAGTGGATGGGTGACCATCTTCACATACCGAGACTCCTCCGTGCCTCGGAAAGCACGTTAAGCCGTTGGTCCCGGCTGTCATTTGTGGATCTTTGACAGTCGTTACGAGTCGTCAGAAGCCCGAAAGTCTGACACCAGTCTTACCAAGGGGTATCGTATTACCCAGTTACTGGGTTGTGGAGGTCAGATAGGCAGTCGCTCCATGTAAAATACTGGTATTCAGCTGCAACCGGTAAGACTGGAAGCCGACCCCAAGATAGTTGGGAAAAAGGCTAGGAAGATTGATTAAAGGTAGAATTAAATACATGCCAATTGTATAAATATTATGTTTAACGACATCCTATTATAGGTACTTACGTGTCGAAAACGACCTAACACAATGAAGTAGAAAGAAAATACTTTGCTAAATAACCTGTCTGTACTGTCATATTTTACTGATCTTTGCGTCTTATACGTAATAGACATAACATGGTTCATTGTCCAACATGTTTTGGGTTTGTGTCTTGTCACAAATACGATATCGACCTTATATGGGAAAATTACGAGTACAACATTAACAGGATCACAATGAAATCTAGGAACGTTGTAAAGTTTTATTGAAGTGAAAACTTGTTTAGGCGCGTTGAAGCACTTATTGGGTGAACAAAAAACTTGCGTTATCGTCACCGAAGGCACGTTGAAATTTTTTTTGTTGACAGCGCACTGTTTTACTGTCAATTTTTTACGATTTTTTTTAATGAAGGTACAGCTTTCTTTCTTGACAGCAAGCCACATAAATTCCTGACATTTTCGTTAGATGGCGTTACTTAGTTTTCACTTCTATCGGCAGTCCCCAAAGACTGCCAGCATGTTTTTTCATTTCTTTTCCTTATTAAATGGTATTCAAAAAATTCTTCAATTCAATACAAAATAGGATAACTTAAAGCGCTGAACCAGCAACCGATTATTACATAGAAACCTTTAGATTGTAGGAGTCTACCAAATGAATAGGTACCTCGTTATCTCAGGCTACCCTTTGAAGCGCACAGCTGATACCTGAGATCTATTATGACGTTATAACTTTCAAAGAACATCTGAGTCCCTTATACCGAACTCATAAGGCTACCTGATCTCGAACATTTAACCGTTGGTAGCAGAAAACGATCCGTTGACGTTCTGTAGGGACGGAGTTGAATACTCAATATGCTATTTAGGTAAAAGGGTTTATCGATGATGGGAAATTCGATAATACCATCACGCAGGTTTGCGGGCTTTATTCATAATAGAAAATGGGAGTAAACACGTTGATATTCAGCATGTGTGCCGGCATTCATGTCGGGAGGTTGGTACAAGGGGTCGTATTGTGAAATCCATCAATTTTCATAATAAGTTGGTGACTTAAAGCTCGGTGTGCGAAGGATAACGTAATATCGACGTGGGCATAGATCGATTAGAACGCCTTACTGATTTCTGGTATGGCATTATTATAATCTTTGTGGTTTACAAAATTATTAGAACGTGGATATTGTAATTAGTGCAGTTTTAGTTGTGTGTATCAAATAAAACGATTCAATGAATTCAAAATTTGAAATTGCAAATTTCTAACGTTCGTTCGAATTTAGTGACGACGTCATTTTGTTTCATTGTTCAAAATCACAAACAATGAATTTAATATTTTGTAAAAAATAAAAAAAAATAACAAATCTAGGTTTTGATTATTGCTGTTGCTGATATTTTGTTTTGCTATTAGAGTAGGGGAAGACCAAAGAGATGATGGATGTACTGTGTGAAAGATTATATGGCTAGAAAGGGGGTGACTACTGAGATGACGACTAATAGAGAAGTATGGAAAAAGGGACATATTTCGCTGACCCCAAATAAATTGGGATAAAGGCAGGAGAATGATGATTTTGTTATGCTATCCAATGAAAGATAACTTTTTATTTAACATTATCTACACTCGAGAGCAATGAATCCGGGTCACTTAAAGAATCCTAAAAATCTCGGAAACCAAAAATGCTAGGTTAATGCAATAAATTGTATTTAATAGACAATGTAATACTCCTTAAATGAAGGTATTAAAACTTCTTAGTTATTGTAAAGTTATATCATAAAAAAATCAAATTTGAAAAAGGGCCACTTTCGAAGATGGAACTACGAAATTACAGCATTTGGTTTTGCTTTTGTTTGTAATCTGTCATTTATGTGGGTACATAAACCATGTTGATAGTGCTCTATATTCATTATTCAAGCTGAAATTATGTCGCTTACGCCTGAAGAATGCACCAGAATACTTACAATGCTGGAAACCGGCCGGAGTCAGCGCGATACAGCCAGGACTGTCGGTGTGTCGCTGTCAACAGTACAAAGAGTTCTCCGACGTTACGAAGAAACTGGTTCTAACCTACGCAGACCAGGAACGGGCAGAACCAGGTGTACCACAGCACGAGAAGACCGATACTTGGTGAACACCATGCTTCCAAATCGCTTTCTCACAGGAACTGAACTCACAAATCAGTTTCGACGCCTCGGAGGAAGTAACCCAAGTGCATGGACAGTAAGACGTCGGCTTGCTGAATCTAACTTAAAACCCCTTAGACCTGCAAACGGCCCTAAACTGGAGCGTGGGCATCGTATTTCAAGACTAAGATATGCCCAGAGCCACGTAAATTGGAGTATTGAAGATTGGTCAAAAGTTATGTTCTCCGACGAATCAAAATTTATGCTCTACAAGCACGATGGAAGACACAGAGTGTATCGAAGACCAGGGGAAAGATTCAAGCAAGCATGCATCGAAGAAAAAGTAGCCTACGGTGGTGGGTCTGTACTTGTGTGGGCCGGAATTTCTTCTGAAAGTCGCACAGAGCTGGTGATCATAGAAAACGGCTCTTTAACTAGCGTAAGATATGTGGAAGAAATCCTCAATGATCACGTTGGTCCATTTATGGTCAATTTAGGTGAGGATGCTATATTTATGCATGACAATGCCCGACCTCATACAGGTAGGATTGTGAATGACTACCTTCAAGAGATGAACATTACTCGTATGGAGTGGCCAGCGCGCAGCCCGGATATCAACCCGATCGAGCATGCTTGGGACGAGCTAGGCAGATGCGTAAAACAACGAAACCCTCCCCCAATCACGCTTCGTGAGCTCAAAATTGCTCTCACAGACGAATGGGAGAATATTCCCCAAAATCGTATAAGGAACTTGGTGTACAGCATGCCAAACCGCGTAAACGCAGTAATGGAAGCACGAGGAGGCAATACGAAGTATTAAAATTCAAGAAAATCGTAATAAAGTTCAAAAATTTCATGTTTCCTATTTTTGTTTTAAGGAGAGATCAGCAGTTTTTTTCTTTATGTAATTTTGTGTTAATAAAATGTATGGTGACTCATATTTTTTTTACTTTCATTTAAGGAGTATTACATTGTCTATTAAATACAATTTATTGCATTAACCTATCATTTTTAGTTTCCGAGATTTTTTACATTCTTTAAGTGACCCGGATTCATTGCTCTCGAGTGTATGTACTTTTCCAATATTGAAAATTTTAACTATTTACGACTTCACTCTTCACATGCATTTTATTTACCGGAATGATTTAAAACTCGTGACGATTTCATGATTTGGTTAAGTAAGCACGAACGCACTAGATTGATTACTATTATTATTAATTATTATTTGAACTCCACTAACGTGTTATTAGAGCATTTTCTAATTATCTCTCCAATCACACTAGCTTCCCACGCCGTCACAATAGTTACCTAGATTAGGTGTTAACCAATATCGAGCAATCCAGTCCGTGCGCCATCATAATCAATTATGTTGAACGGCCATCGATTTATAGCCCGAGATTAGATCACGCCGAATAATATTAACGTATAATAATGAACCAGGAGGATGTAGCCATTTATAAATGGCTACATCCTCCTGGTTCATTGGAATCTGCATCTTCCTGAAACGTGTGGCGCCACCTGGGACTAATTATTGGAAGTTGCATCAATGTTTATTATCCTACGACCCTGGGGCTTACGGTAGACCAACCAGCTATCTAACTGCGTAACACATTTTTTTAAATGATTTAGACTAATCTGTTTCATTTTAACAATTCAAGAACATTGATTGCGTTATTTAACAGACTGATTTGTTGTTGTTCGTTGTTGAGCAGATATTTTTTCGACCCTGCGAAGTAAGGGTTAGCAATAGGTTTCAAAATGATTCAGATTATGATTGATCGTGTATTACTATTAATCTGTGGTATAACGCAATTAGGGAGCAGGGCCCTATTGTACCTGTCAATGCGACATTTATTTGTCAAAAAATAATTGTCACATTTTCACTAATGAAACTGTTTCATCATCATCAGCCTATTAATGTTCCCACTGCTGGGACACAGGCCTCCTCTCTGTGAGAGGGAGTGGGCCGTAATCTACCACGCGGGCCCAATGCGGGTTGGTAGATGTCACATGTCTTCGAATTTTTGGTTCTAAGACATGCCGGTTTCCTCACGATGTTTTCCTTCACCGTTTTGAGAGCAGTGTGATGAAATTATTTACACAAAGTAAAGCGCCTGCTTGGGTTCGAACCCACGACCTACAACTCGTAAGTCGGGGCCGTTACCACTGGGCCACCACTGCTCTCATGATGCTGTTTATTAAAGTGAAATTGTCGTATCGTCGCCTGTCATATGTCACTTCTCGGTTTTATCAAATGAACCCCTGGCTCTTCCCGTGGGTATAGTAAAAGGTGACTCAGCATTATAAGGTTACGATAGCAGCCCGGCTATGGCGGCCAATCTCAGCGGAGACTATTATATTATATACTTTGACTTCCAATACATGACTATGTCTGTTAGCAAATGCATAAAATAAAGACCGTAGGAGGTACTTTGGGGGGAGATAATTACAGCTGCTAAATAAAATACGATGCCATTATTATTTAAAACTAGCTGTTGCCTGCTATTTCGTCTGCGAAGTCATCATACCATGGTCATGGTCTACCCATGTGCCAAATTTTACCCAAATCCGTGTAGCCGATTTAGCGTGAAAGCGTCACAAACAAATTCACTATTTATTAGTTAGGATTAGATGACAGATAAAAACAATAAATAGCCTTTGCAAAAAATCTGAAAAAGAGCTATTCATGCCTATAATAGCGTTTCTGAATGTTTGATGATTGTTGACTGTTTTATTTTATCTTACATACTTCCTTGACATAATCTTTTTATTATTTGACATTATATACCTTCAATATATAGTTTTTATTTTTTTAAATTATATTTGTTACATCTGTAGCGACAATCATGCATTTGGTTTAAATAGATTTTCATTATTTTATTTATCTTTTATATGGGTAGATTCTTTTCCTTTAGATTTTGTGAATGTGAGAACGTTGTAGACTTAAAAGACTGTAGATCTGTGGACCATTTTCTATTTTGCTAAGTATCTGGTACTTGTTGATAGGCCTACATTGTCCTCTCATACCTATTAACACTGTAATTAAAAAAAACATTGTAAAACCAATTAATTTTTAAAGAGTAACCGTGGAGTTTCTTGCCGGCTCTTCTCCATAGGAAACGACCATTTGGAACTGTGCACCTAGCTTCTGACGTTTCATAAGTGCCTTTGTTGGTTTATGTGAAATAAAATTATTTGAATTTGTTTAGACTCCTATCATATCAGCCGAAAGACGTCCACTGCTGGACATAGGCCTCCCCCAAGCACCGCCACTTCGACCAATTCTGTGCTTCCCGCGTCCAGCGGATTCCTGCGGCCTTTACAAGGTCATCGGTCCATCTTGTGGGAGGCCTTCCAACGCTACGTCTTCCGGTACGCGGTCGCCACTCCAGAACCTTTCGGCCCCATCGGCCATCTGTTCTACGGGCAATGTGTCCTGCCCATTGCCACTTAAGTTTGGCAATTCTTCGGGCTATGTCGGTTACCTTGGTTCTCCTGCGGATCTCTTCATTTCTGATTCGATCACGTAGGGAAACTCCAAGCATAGCCCTCTCCATTGCTCTTTGGGCGACTTTTAGCCTTCTAATAAGGCCCATTGTGAGCGACCACGTTTCAGTGCCATAAGTCATCACTGGCAACACGCACTGGTCAAAGACTTTCGTCTTGAGACACTGTGGTATGTGGGATGAAAAGATATTGCGTAGCTTCCCGAACGCTGGTCAGCCGAGTCGGATTCGACGATTGACCTCTTTCTCAAAATTGGACCTACCTAGCTGGACAGTTTGTCCCAGGTAAACATACTCGTCTACAACTTCGAGCGTAGCGTCTCCGATCTTTATGAGAGTGGGTCCAAGTTCATTTTAAGACCCACTCTTTCGGAGGCTCTACTGAGGTTATCGAGCATTATACTAAGGTCCTCCATGGTCTCAGCCATGATGACTATGTCGTCGGCAAACCGAAGGTTAGTCACATACTCGCCATTGATGTTGATGCCTAGCCCTTTCCAGTCCAGAACCTTGACGACTTCCTCTAGTGCAGCGGTAAACAGTTTCGGAGAGATAACGTCTCCTTGTCTCACACCTCGCTGCAGAAGGATAGGTTTCGAGGTCCGGTCGTGGAGGCGGACTGACATAGTGGCGTTTTGGTATAGACACTTTAACACCTCGATGTACCGATAGTCGATCTGGCACCGTTCAAGAGACTGCAGTACAGCCCATGTCTCGATCGAATCGAAGGCTTTCTCGTAATCCACAAACGCTAAGCAAAGAGGCAGATTATACTCTTCGGTCTTCTGTATAACCTGCCGCAGCGTATGTATGTGGTCCACGGTGCTAAAGCCTTTACGGAATCCGGCTTGTTCGGGAGGCTGGAAGTCGTCAAACCTGCGCGCGAGACGGTTCGTGATGACTCTTGAAAACAGCTTGTAGATATGGGTCAGAAGTGTAATGGGCCTGTAGTTCTTAAGCATAGATATATAGACTCCTATAAAAACTATAAATAAAAGATTTATTTTATTTATTGTGGTATTTGCTTCCGTTAGCAAAATTAACAGTTTTCAAAAATTTTGGGTATTTTGCTGAATTTGAGTTAAGTTAATTGCTATTAAATTGTAGGTTTTTGCATTATGCATTCATGCCTCAAACAGCGTTTCTGAATGTTTAGACTCTTATAAAAACTATAATTTAAAGATTTATTTAGTCTGGTATTTGCTTCCGTTAGCAAAATTAAAACTTATTAAATAAATTTTTGTTAATATTGCTTAATTGGAGTTAGGATAATTGCTAGTAAATTGTTATGTTATTAGGATGAAATCTAACAACTTAATAATGAGATTAATTCGTTTCCGTTATATCAGGAAATAAACTATGATGATTTCACAACCACTTATTTATTTTATTTTGTTTTTTTTGTTAATAATCTTTATGTAGTTAAAGAATAGGCAACCTATCCTGTACTAATATATGTATATATAAATTATAAGTGTAAATTCAACCCTTAAAACAATCTAGTAATATATAGGTACACGTAAGTTTTATCTACTTATATAATGTATGTCTACCGTATCTTCTAACCACATGTATATGAGTACTACCAATATTATGTGTATCTGTTTCAATGAAAACCAACAATGCTTTATCTCAAAGTAATCGTCCGATCTCATTGAATGTGCCACCCCGAATGTTAGTGCAATGCTTTCTCCAAGATAATATCTTTGAGAAAGCATTCACACGTTAATATTATTAACGTGTGAATCGATGGGTATATATTATACTAAGGGCCTGTCCACCTACGATTAAGTTCCTAGTAACTTACTTGCCAGATAATTTCATAGAAATTCTGTTCCATTTTTGAATTTATTCGGTAAAAAGTGGCTATTCGGACATCGTGAAATTGGCCCTAAGTGACAAAACGTGAATTGTAGTAGATAGGAACGATTTCAATTGCATATTCATTGATCTGGGAATGTTAACAAAGCCTACTTCTCGAATTCAAATGGTTAAATTGAAACTAGAAAAAATTCACACAATTCCTTTACCAGCTGCTATGCCGAACTCATTTAAAACAATTTAATTTTGTCCATTTACCATCGACTCGAAAAGATGAATGTGTGTTACTATGACCACTTCTGCCAATGCCACGTTCTCAACGCTTTAATTACGTAAAACCAAACCTTTGTCACAAAATACTGACGCAAAATGTTTTTTGAAGTGATAACTTCTATAAGCGCATAGAGCACTTTTTGGGTAAACAAAAATCATGGAACTCGCGTCATCATCACCGAAGGCTTAATGTATTCAACGAAAGACATCAACGCGAGAATCAAAAAGTTACTTAGTTTTCACTTCTATCGGCAGTCCCATCGGCAGTCCCCAAAGACTGCCCGATGTATTTTTTTTGTCACAACTGTCCCAAAAATCTTATAGAGTGCACGCAAGATAAGTTCGTGCGCGGCTGAAATCGGAACTAATCATATGCCGCGGTTTTGTCGTTTATGTAAAGTCAATTGTATAAAATTATTTAATTAATTAATATTATCACTAATAAGACTACTACTAATAAGATTAATATTTATTATTTTTTAACTATTCTCGGGACCCTGGGATCCCGGACCTTTGGTAGGCGTACGAGGGGCCGAAGCCAACTCGCAGAGGCCCGTTAGATGTTTTTAATGAAATGATGCACCAACCGGCGATTATCCCTGTTCGCACTATACTAGTGCACCCAAGGACAACCCCCGGTTGGTGTAGGACTATTGCAGGATATGGAAACAAAGATATTGGTTTATGGGTTTGTGTGGCTAAGTGCACTGGTTATTTAGAACTATAGGAAGACTATGGCCCCTGCCTGACCAATATTTTATGTATAAAACACAAGTGAAACGGCAGGGGGTGACTTACACACTCAATAATGGGCCCCCGGAAACGGTCGCTAGCACAAAGTGTCGTAGCGACAAGGGGGCAACATGTCCTGAGGAGCTTATGAGGAGTGGAGCGGTATTCCACGGCTATCAGGACAATCCCGGAAGTACGGTCAAGATCCCTACCAGCATCTTACTGATCTTACTTCCTTCCTCCGAGCTCGTTTGCTAATAAGATAAATATTATATTTTAAATATTACAGTATAGAATTAAGCACGCCACCAGTCCCGCGCAAACTTATTTTACGCGCACTGTACCCATAAAATATTATCTAGTACCCGATGAATTGAGATCCACAACACACAGGACTTCAATGTCTCTAGCTCTGTATGAACAAGGGAAGTTGAATAAAAGCTTGTAAAAAAACAGTATACCTACCAGGCAAGAGGGTGACCCTTGAACCGGACAAGATGAATTCAAAAGAACAAGTTGAATTACTGTTAAAATCTCTTCAAGTACCCTATCCTTAGTTCATATCCGCGCTCTCGTATTTTAACTGATACTTAATGACGGATGGTTAATCGTACCTACCTTTTCACATTACAATGTAAATTTTTTGCTGAAAGTCATTAAAAATGTACAAAGTCAAAGGGTACATTTTGTATTGTTTCTAAATCTGTGAGGTCATTGCCTCTCAAGCCATTTCGTCGTATATTTGTTTCATTATCCGGTTCTTTGACAAAAACGTTAGACTGCAACTTTTACTTTGTGAAATATACGTAGTTTCTATGTATTAAGGCCTCAGTAACATGTTCTGAATGGGTCCCAAACTTTTGTTTCAGCTTTTCATACGTTTTCAAAACAACGTTCATGACAAAGTTGAACAGTTTTATTTAGTGTTACAAAACTACAGTGCAAATCCTTTCATAAAACACTGTTTTAATAATGGAATATTTCTTTTGTAGAGCACGATCTATGAAAAGAGTAACGGTGGAGTTTTTTTCCATTCTTTATACGAAAACTACCTTAAGGGGTGACTAGAATCAATTAATTTTTTTTGTAAAATCTTGACATTCAAAACTTCCTTTTATGCGCCTAATCGAAATAAATTATTTGACTTTGACTTTGAATGGGGCTGTATTACTTCCCCATACTACATGGGGCGGGGCACCTCCTCTGCACAAAAAACTGTCTGTCATGGCTATCTTTTAGAAAGCTATGTGAAGAGATGGTGTCTTAAAACAAAAAGGTCACTAAAACAAGAGGTTACCTCAGATAATCTCAGAATAGATAATCATCTGTTCTACATTAAAATATTACCTAAATGGCTTTGAAAGTAAAACATTATAATTAAGGTCAAATTAGGCAAGACAACTAAAACAACTCAAGCGCAAGACCATGTCGTTATTACTATAATTTATTCAAAATCTGACACTACATTGTTAACAAGAGCTGTAATTTTTACGTCCAATATATTAAATACTAGATGCTTATCTCCTTCCGTAATATTATAAAATATTATTTGATCTAAATCAGGGTTCGATTGTTAGTCGGACACAATAATCATGATTAATGAAGTCCAGCCCAATAATCAGTTATATGCAAGGAAATAAGAACTATAAGAACGAATAAAATGTAGTTAGACTTAGAAGGTTATGTGTTAACGTACGAAAATCTTTACCATACTAAGGCGGCCCCTATACTTACAATTGGCAATATTTATATTGCGCAATATGATTGGACTAATATTGAACTATAATTGGAACAGTGGTGGCCCAGGTGTATCGGCCCCGACTTACGAGTTGTAGGTCATGGGTTCGAACCCCAGCAGGCGCTTTAACTACTTTGTGTAAATAATTTCGTCACTACTGCTCTCAAAA
Source organism: Conistra vaccinii (assembly GCA_948150665.1). Taxonomy (NCBI): domain Eukaryota; kingdom Metazoa; phylum Arthropoda; class Insecta; order Lepidoptera; family Noctuidae; genus Conistra; species Conistra vaccinii. Next base: position 7,510,468 of record OX411324.1, read on the forward strand.
CAGTGAAGGAAAACATCGTGAGGAAAACGGTACGTCTTAGAACCAAAAATTCGAAGACAGGTGACATCTACCAACCCGCACTGGGCCCGCGTGGTGGATTACGGCCCACTCCCTCTCACAGAGAGGAGGCCTGTGTCCCAGCAGTGGGAACATTAACAGGCTGATTATGTGTATATTATGCGGTTGGACTAGCCCTTGCACTCAAACGATTCATTGTTCTTCTTCTTCTTCGTAGCACTCTTGACAGAGCGGTCGTGGTCTTCATGTAGTTTCTTGTCCGATGGGGCTGATGTGATTCGTCTCACGATTTCTCGTCATCTACTCCATCTTTTTCTGTTTTTAGTGCACTCATACACGGGTTCGCTCATTGCGGATTTAATTTGGTCAGTCCATCTCATGTGTGAGCGTCCGCTTGGTCTAGTGCCCTTCACTCTACCCTGCACGACAGGGCGCATTATTATGTTATTCGGTACTCATTTTTATTTCGTAAGACACATTTTGTTCTGTGATAATACCAAGCTAAAGTTGAACTACTTTCCGCAACCTATACAATGAACTATGACCTAATTGGGTTGGTTCACGTCTCATTCGACCTCACATTTATCGCACTAGTGTTTCTAGGATACAAAATAATACTTTTCAAGTAGGTTTTAGAACTAGGTAGTCTAAATTAAATATAATGAATTATTTATGATATTGCCAGAAGCCATTTTTTCCGACATTGTAATTAAAAAATGTAGGTAATAGGATCAGTTTACTGATTGGGACACGTACGGAAATAACGTAAAATTGAAAAAAAAAACCCCGCACTTTAGTCTAAAAACCTCAAACCTTTACGAGTTAATTTTTATAATAAAAATACTTATCATATTCAAATATTTTTTAACAATAATAATTATTAAGAACGTCGACTATAATACCTACGCGTAGGCATATTATGCGTAGGTACACGCATTTAAATACCGGCTATTGTTCAAAATCGTCCCTGAAATTGATTTCACAGTCAAACACAATAAGTGTAGTTATATATTTGTAGCAATAATAGACTTCCCTAATCAATTTCGACTGTTAATAATTATAATTATAAATTACTACGCAACTAATAAATTTAAAAGCACACACGCACTACGCATATAATTTATTACAATTATAAAGATCACAAAACTATTCCTTTGTAAAGCAGTGTGTCTACTTGCAAACAAATAGGCAACATGAGTAACAACGGGTTGCCTGAGACTGTAATGTTTTGCACTCACACATCCATCATTTTTATAAAACAATTCAAAATTATTATGAAGGGTTGTGTTATGAGAACTGGGTACCAATTACTGGCGGATTTTTTAGAAAAACAATATCTTTCTTCATTGAATTTATTAAATTGTTGTACATAATATATTATGTTCGATTTATTTGAAGAATAGAAAAATAGAAGATATACTTACCATAAAAAAAACTTCATGAACTTTTCATATACCTCAATCCTTCTAACAGAAAAGATTTTTCTCATATACAATGTTGAACATCAGGGAAAAAAATTGCTTATACAAGACACATAAGAGTAGGGAAAGACCAAAGAAACGATGAATGGTCTGTGTGAAAAAATTATAAGGCTAGAAAGTGGGTGACTATCGATAAGACGACTAATAGAGAAGTATGGAAGGAAAAGACATGTTGCACCGACCCCAAATAAATTGGGATTAGACCCGGGCTCCACCAAAGCGAAGATAAGCGGCGATGTGTGAAGCGGAGAGAAGAGGAGATGCTTAACAACTAGGGTGTATCCACCGATACTGCGCAGAGATGCGTACTGGCTAGACCGGCGTAGAGATGTGTACTGGTTAGAGTGGAGCTGAACTGCGTGCGGCTTGGATGTGGCACAGGCGCAGCGGGCGGGTTGTGTGATGCTGAGGAATTAGCTCCTCTTGTCTCCGCTGAGCTCCGTGGCCAGCTTGCGAGGCACAGCTCATATCTCTGTTTTTTTTTGCGCTTAGTAGATATGAGAAATCTCCTCTCTTCTATGTTCAACCGTATCTACTAAAGCTAAGCGGAGATAAGCTATGTAAATAACGAAATCCTATTAGTTTATTCCAACACATCCATTCTCCTCTCGTGTCGTCTCCGCTTAGGTGGAGTCCGGGTCTTAAGGCAGTAGATGATAATTGCAGTCGTTATGTTGCCCACCTTAAGTGGCCTAGTGTAAACTGTCCTTAATATCGCACACGCAATGCCAATAATTATTAAAATCATTAAATTGTAACAATTGTAAACGTCGAAATTCGTCACGGTTACATAATTGCCTGCCTACGTCTATATTATTAAAATTTATTGATTGATACAGATTTTTATTGGCATCTAAGATTTATGATTGCTTCTGAGAAATGTGTTTATTAATAGCAATAAGTTTCACAATAACAAATAATAAACTGAATACTTTATTCGAATACCTGCTTCGCACGGTTCTTACGACTTGACAAAACATAGACATTTTCTTTATTATGTGTATGTTTAATAATGAATAAATTTTCTAAATAGTGGTGAAAGCTAGAAGAATAACGCGCTTCCAGTATAGACAAATACGATAAGCGACTTAAATCCTTACTTAATATTATAAATGTGAAAGTCAGTTTGTTTGTTTGTAATGCTTTCACGCTAAAATGGCTGAACAGATTTGTATGAAATTAGCCAAATGGGTAGACCTGGAGAAAGACATAGGCTACTTTCCATTCTGGATTGCAGACGAAGTCGTGAGCAACAGCTAGTTTTTTATAATATGTATAGATATAGAAAGATTAACGCAAGGACTGTTTTTGAAAGTGATTATTGCTTGTTCCTGTTTTGTTATAGCCTGGTATATTTATTTTGAGTCTTATTTATTCCATCATGGAAACAAAAGTTAATAAAGGTTTTACCAGATTTTCCGGATTCAGTTTATCATGTTCTTCTATGGATGCTGACACCTGGACTTGTAAACAGCAATCGCACATGAGCAACTTTTCATTCCTGACTAGGAGTCCTTGGAGTTTCTTGCCCGTTCTTCTCTATAAGGATCTACGTTTTGGAATAGGCAACTAGCTTCAACTTTCTGACTAACTGACCGACTCTTTGACATTTCAAGAGTGCCTGTAAATGGTTTAATAGAAATATTTTATTTCTATTAAACCATTTACAGGCACTCTTGAAATGTTTGAGTCTACGGTCATTTAAGGTTTGATGGTCTACGAAGTTATTTTAGAAAACACAAAACGGCAACAATAGTTGATGTGAACAATAGTTGGCCTGATCATCACTTACCATCACGTGAGATGCAGGCCAAGAGCTTCCCCGTAGAAGGTAAAAAAAAAAAAACTGTGTTAAAAAGTCCAAATATCAACAAACTTCACATCCAAACAGGCTGGGTTTGAATTTTCACTACGTCCAATACAGAGCAGTCATGCGTTCCTAGTACTACAGTGTTTGCGAGTTCAACAAACAACATAAAGTCGGAAAGTGGCGCTTACCTATGCGCAACTAAATAAAAGCGCACTAACGAAATTCTGGGAATAATACTATTATTTGTTGGGTTTGTCGAGAAAACAACATGATGGACTACGAGATTCTCGGAACCCTTTGTACTACTAGTGTTTTCATCAAAAACGTTGAAAACGCTTTATGCGAATTTTCGTAACCCGTAAAGGTTTTCAAGAAAATTCAACGAATAAACAATTCTGTTCGAAATTAGTATACAGGGTTATTGGTAAAACATTAACAACCTCTTAAGGGGTCATTGTAGTCATCATTATGAACAACATTGACGACTACAATGACCCCTTAAGAGGTTGTTGGTGTTTTACCAATAACCCTGTATAGGAAGTACAACATGATTATACAGGGTTGACCAAAAATACACATCATAAAAAAAAAAATAGATTCCTCATGTCCAAGGGTAGGTATTTGAAAATACCCCATGTATGTTCCGCGATTTTTTGTAGTTTTCGAGTTATTATTTTTTGTGTATTTTTTTTTGAGTTTTCTTACCGGTGGAGCCTCGAAAATTCATGTCTTTTTTATAGTGAGTATTTTCCAGTTTTTTTTTATGGTGTCACTATTTAGACCACCTATTTTAAAGCTTAAAAGGATTTTTAGCCTAACCTTCGAAGGCCGATTACAGTGAATTATTAGAAGGTTATAAGTACTAACTTTTTTTTATTTTTTGCGCTTAGGAACCTGCATAGTTTTTAAAGTCAGTTAGAATATATGGAACCTCATTTTTGTATTTTTAAATTGAAGTTGAAAATTTCAGTCTCTCCATAAAAAACTTAAATTCCTGCCATCGATACTTTTTTGAGTAACTTGCAAGAAGGTTAGCAAGTTTATTATTTTATGTATGAAAGTAACATTCAAGACAATACTGTCGCAAAAAATAACTGGAAAATACTCACTACAAAAAAATATATGAATTTTTGAAGCTCCAACTAAAACTCAAAAAAATTACAAAAAAAAAATCATACATGGGGTAATTAAAAAAAATATAGATTCCTCATGTCTAGGGGTCTAGACATGAGGAATCTAAATTATTTTTTATGACGTATTTTTGGTCCAGCCTGTATAAAACAAGGGGTCAGAAACAGGAAATATGATAGCAAAATATTTCAAGTTTTATTACAATATTGCTCCGTTACATTAACTAATGTCATAGAAACGACAGCAATAAAACGCAATGGATTGTAAAACTAAAATCGAAAACTCGTGTTCATTTCATCGTAGCTAACATCGAAAGAATAACTGTATTGTTTCAGTACTGTTTGGGCTCTGAATACGGTAAACTTATGTTCTACTTTTATAACAACTTTGCTAACAAAAACATCCCAAGTTTGTCTATTAAGAGCATGATGAAGAGAACTGAAGGAACATTTGTTTTATTAATCCCTGACCGTTCACGTAACTTGTGCAGGAATTTCGCTCCAATTACTTTTTTTCGCCGTTCAGCTGTAAGATGTTTGGGTGAAACTTTTTCTGAATTATGAAGAGTCGTATGCTTTTCAACATAAGAAATATCATCAAAGTCAAATCATTTATTTCCAAAATGGCACTTAAAAGGTACTTTTAAACGTCAAAATTTACAAGAATATAGAATTGATTCTAGTTGCCCCTTCCAAAAGATAGTTTCGTATGGTGAATCAGGATAACACATAATATAGGATTTTTCTTTGTAAATGTAGAGGCTGCTATTAAAAAAAACAAAATGAATAAAAATGATTGGTAGTCTGATTCATCACAAAATTAGTCTCCATAATCATAATTTTCCAGCACCTTTATATTATGTCTATTCAGGTATTGAAACGAAGGATCAAAATAGGCTTAGGTTAATGCATATTATAAGTTGTTCCTTCCCATACAAGTAGGTACGCTTAAACTATACGAATACCTTGCAATATGAAATTCCATGCGACGCATTATTCTAAGTAAATTATGGTGCCAACGGCAAATACTAAAATTGTTCAAATATCACGCGTTGTCGGCTTGCGGTGTAAGATGATAAGCTAAGGTTAATTTGTTGCACAGTTTTGTGTTGAACTATATAATTGGCGGCTGTTAGCGAGCTTTAGAGACGAAAGGTTAACTGGTGTGTGGTTAAGTCGGAAGTGCCATGAGAGTTAAAAAATCCGGCCAAGTGTGTGTCCGACCACGCACAAAAAAGGGTTCCATAGTTGGGATGAATTGATCCCAAAAACTTATCTTTGTAATTGAAAAACATCTTCTCCCATACATCGATATACGTCACGGTCAAATGTAAGTTTGTAATCGAAATAAAATATTTTTTTATGTGATTAAACTACAAATTAACGTTTTCCGGACGTTTTCCTTTACTTATGCTGTGAGATCTTGCTTCCTGCCAAATATATATTCTAGGTCAACGGGAAGTACCCTGTAGGTTTTATTTGCGAGTATCAAAATATGTCACAGAAATAGCCGTATTTTTTTATTGCGTTGATTTAGAATCCTGATTTCGATAGATCTACGTATTTGATATTAATTTCAACTTGATACCTCCACACGTTCCTGAGAAAATGGGTCTTGACTGACTGACAGACAGACAGACGGACAGGCGGACAACGAAGTGATCCTATAAGGGTTCCTTTAGAGGTATGAAACCATAAAAGTAAACATATACAAAGAATAGCTCTATAGATGTCCTATGACCTATGTCTGTAATTTTTATGGTGTACATAATAAAGAGTATTCTATCTATCTATCTATCTATAGATGGAAAATATTTATTCCATTTGAACAGTAGTCTGTAAGCCTTTAAATTTATAGTCTTCTACAGAAATTACATGAGGTTGACCCTTTATCCCATTAAACTTTCTCTGCTTCTGCCATTTCCGCGAGCAGCGTGGCTCAGCCATGCAGATTAATAAACTGTACTTGTCCTACAACTACTGATATATGTTCAAATTATAGGTGAGGACGCTGGTACCCTACACACAAGTCAAATCTTACTTTGGGTGCCAGAGTTCATCAAAAACACTCTTTCCCTTAGTTGTAACGCTGCATAGTGTTTAGTAAAGTGTTTTTGTACAATTACTGAAGGTAATAAAAAATCTGTTTTTTTTTTTGTTTTATATCAATCGATTTACATTGTACCCATCAATTAGTCCCTTCGGAAGTCAGTACTTACAAACCTATAAAAAAACCGCAACAAACCCATAATTGCTTCCCCCATATAGTTTTTTACTATCGTCTAATAGCGTCATCTAGTTTCATGGCCCGATCGTTATTTACAGGCGCACTCACGAATCTCCTGCTCTTGATGTTGCAAAACCTCTGCCATTGTAGTGAATACATGGTGAACGTGATATAATTATTTTGTGAATCCGTGCTTGGAGTGTTCGTAAATTGTAGGACAGTGTACTTTGGTTTGTTGCATGTGTTTGCGGTAGGAGACACAGTAAATAAACGTACTTACTGTGCTCTTTTGCAAGAGACCTTGTGTTGTTAAACCTTTGTATGTTTAGATAATTATTTGTATGTATATTCGCAAGTAGAATAAGTCTGCTGCGTCATTGGAATGTTGTATGGATTTCAGAACTATTTCTACTTCCGATCGTTTTATCTTTTATCAACTCGAGGTTGTTGTTCTAATATTTTCTCTTTATATTTACCCTGCGTGCCTCGGAAGCCACGGTTTGTCAGTGGATGGATCTTTACCTACCAAGATTCCCGGCTGTCATTCGTGGATCTTTGACAGTCGTTACGGGTCGTCAGAAGCCCGAAAGTCTGACAACCAGTCTTACCAAGGGGTATCGTATTACCCAAGGACTGGGTCGTGGAGGTCAGATCTGGCAGTCGCTCCGTGTAAAATTCTGGTATTTTGCTACATCCAGTTAGACTAGAGGCTGACCCCAACTTAAAAGGCTAGGCAGGCAGATTATCTGCGACTCGAATTCATTTTGAGTGCAACATATTTATTTATTTACTTAACCATTTATGTACACACGTGTGTACAACTCATTTAAAAACAGACAAGAAGAAAAGAACAAAATTACGTACAAAGGTGATGCTTATTTCTAAAGCTCTTCCAGCATACCTGCTATAGGACAGAGGATACAAAGAGATGTAGACACCATGTGTAAGAGTAGAGAGAAAGTTAAATACATCAAATCAAAACAATTCCCTTAAAACAAATAATATGAGATAAAACTTACTTACTTATATACATACATACTTAAATACATACTTCTAAGATAAATATCACTAAGATGTTATTAACTATAATCTTACAAAAAAAAAAAAAAAAATACCTACGCAACTGTGACAAACTTTTCTTTTAAAAACTGCAACAGTAACTTACCACATTGTAAGTTGCACGTTTTACAACTTAGCCATATTGATTTTAAGTTACTAAACATAAAGGCGATATTCATTTACTTAAACTTATACACATTTACAGCACAAACTGCCAAGTTTTAACCCTATTAATGCTGTCCCCATTCCGAGCCTCCGGCAAAGAAAGTGTTGTTGAACATTATTTCAGTAATGTGTAAAAGTTTGACTGAAGAAACTTGGCTACTATTGCTATGCAGTTTCAGTTGAGGACCAAGTTTCTAATTAGTACCACGTTTAAAGAAACTAGCATACGTAGATGTGTATCTAGCTATGTGACTTTAATGTCGCCTTCTGATGAAGTCTCTTTTGAATGCGAATTTTAAATTAGATTTCATTTGGTAGCGGTGCCTTTTTGTTTTTTTAGTGATCAGTAGGTAATTAAATTATCTTACAGTTTTCGGGATCAAAATTTTGTGTAAATATTTATGCAACCCTTTCCTCGTATCCTCCCGTCTTTTAAGAAAGAAAGAAAGAAAATACGTTTATTTGCGGTACACATGACGCAAAGAAAGAACACAAAATAAAAAAAGTTGGGGGAAAATATGCATCACATACACGCAAAACGGCCATGGCTCAGCATAATGCTGCGACCCTATGCGAGACTTTTGAATAAGAACAATAGTCTGCTTCTAAAACTTTTGAGTATTTTCAGCTTTTTGGAAGGTTTAGTGCCCAAAAAATAATGCAGTTGTACCTATATATCGCAGATTTACACGATTAACTAAAAATGTGAAACATGAAACTCAATAAAAATAACACAGAATACGATTTCGAATATATTGATTGGATTGGTTAAAAAGTCCCGAGTCAAAGCCTTTTAAAAATGCATTGGCGCAAAAAATAGTGGTGCGACCAAATTTTTTTAAAGCCGCAAAATATCGGCTTGATACGTTGACATTTTGTGCAGGGAATTTAAAATGTAATAATGGTGGTAAATGATGGATCATATTTTATGAATTGGGAGTATTGAGTATGAAGGGAGTCTGGTAAATGGATGACTTCACTTGGCTGTGTGAAAAATGACTTTTTCCATGAGGCAGAAACTATCGAACGCCACTTGCTTATCTTTACATACTCCTGTTGCCTCGGTTACGTTCATACATAATTATGGTCATTATAGATTTCAAATCCTATTGTGATGGGAAGGTATTAATTACTACCAAATTAGCGGTTGTGCTGGACTCCTAAACTTAGCTTTCTAGACCAAAGCATTTTTTTTAATATCTAACACTAAAATATATTTTAGCCCAGGTTCGCACGGACGTGTTTTTATCGTGGCGATTTTTTTTCGCGTAATGGATTTCTGACTCTCTGCTTAGCGCCGAGAGTCGAATATCCAACAGTGAGTTTTCTTGACGCACTGGTATACGCGCTGGATGCGCACTGTTGGATTCTCTGCTCAGCTCAATACCGAGAGTTGAAAATCCATTGTCCGAAAAAAAATCGACGCGAGCAATACGTCCGTGCGAATCTGGGCATATAATTATTAAGTATGTACAGGGAAAAAAAAAACATTATGTTACAAAATATAAAATAATGTGTGAGAAATAACACAGATTAGTATGATGTTCATTTAATGTAAGGTAAATACTTGATATCAAAATACATATTATGAAATCATATTCAGCACATTTAATAATTTTATCAAACTAATTTATAAATTCAAAATAGTTAGGACTTCTGTAGCACGTTGATACATTGTTACCCTTAAACACAGACTGTTGTTTTTTTTTTTTTTTTTTGGCTAGGGCATCTCGCAGGTTACCACTAAGGTACTCGCTGCTTAACCGGACTTTCCTGTGGCTGCCTTAAGCTCCTAAAAGAACTCAAAGCCTCCAGCCAGGGGCATACAAACTAAGCTAATTAAAACTAGGCGAACGCTCGCTAAGGGCACCCCCTGTGGGGTACGAACCTCGGCTTAGGGCGTTCGCTGGGGGGAGGACAGCAAGAGGGACAGGCTGGATCAAGGATAGATCATTATTATTATCAGGGGAGTTTAAAGCTACAGGCTCAGCAAAAACGCGGGCTGGCGCATCGTTATCGAGCAAGGGTCGGGGGGACAGACTGTTGGTGATACTTGTACTACTTGTAGACAGTTGTGGACTCGTTGAGAATTGCGCGCAGACTGGCGCTCGATCAACTCGTGAAACGCCTTTTACTACGCGCCGTCAGTTGGCGGAAGTGACGTCATGAAACCCATCGATAACAGATGATCTATGGACAATTAGAAAGCTTATTATAAACACAGCCTTAATTAAACCTGACAGTCACATGCCACAGAGCACAATATAAACTCACTGAATTATGACATCACCTAACGTCTTGATTTTTCCTAAAGATGATGACGTCAAATGCCCTCTTGAAATCTTGAATGAAAATGAAAACCAGAGCTAGACCCTATCTTTTTAAAGAAAACAACATTGTACAGGCAAAGCCTATTCAATTTAAAAGCTGAGCTGTATTTAAAGTATGGCTAACCTACTTATTTCGTGTTTTGCAAGTATCAAGCCGGTCTTGTCTGTGAAAAAGTTAAAAAGAAAAGCAAATAGGTAAACTTATCTGTGACCCAAATAGCTTGAGGTTTTAAAACACGTTTAACATTTTCTTCAGGATACTGGATTTGTTTTTTGTTAATAAAGTCGTTTGGTAAAAATGGTTTGTGAAGTTAAATTATTATGAAAATACAATGCAATTTCACTTGTACCTTTAAATTAATTACATAGTGGAAAAAATGTGTTGTTACTAAATATCTACCAAAAAACAACATATTATAAAACAAAGTCCCTCCGCCGCGTATGTCTGTCTGTCTGAACGCGATAAACTCAAAAACTACCGAACGAATTTTCATACGGTTTTCACCAATTGACGAAGTGATTCATGAGAAAGGTTAAAGTGTATAATTCATTATGGTTTCGTGTAAATTGGCTGAAATATGTCGATGATTGTTGAACATGTCGGAAGAAATCATGCCGACTTCCCAGCTATACCTACTTTACTAACTAGCGTGCGCCGCGTAAACATTGGATACAATTTGGCACACTCATACCTTATAATCTGGATTAACACAAATAGCTTACTTTTAATCCCAGTAGTACGTTCCCATGGGATATATTCCGACATCCATGCGGGCGAAGCCGCGGGTAAAAGTTAGTTGGTTATAATAATAAGTAGCTAATCACTAGGTAAGTGTCTTCTGCATTTTCGACATAGCAACGGCAAAGACATACGTTTTTTAGAGCACCCATTTAATATTATTTACTATCCATACGGCCCCTAAGCAATAGACCGAAACATGTTCACTAATAATAATAAAATTAACTACTCAAACATAAATAAAATGGATCGCAGCTTTTTTCCGCATCTGATTTTATAGATTAAATTCAAATTATGTGGCAAAGTTTATGAAATTACATAACAGGCTTATCGATTGTCAGTCCTAACCCTAAATATCTCAAATTAAAAGAAACAAAAACGCAAGTTCCTCGCACATCAACCGATAAAGATCAGTAGCTAAGCATGTCAAAACCTCACTGCTGACACCCCGATTATTATCTCCTATGATTGAACGGTTTTTTTTATAATTTTAATTAGAACAAAGTAATAATTAACCGGCTAATATAGGTTACCGGAACACTTCCAAGGAAAACTTTTTGTCGGTTTTTTTCCTTTAAGTTTTTCTATCAATAACGGTGGTGTGTTAGTTAAATTACTGCGTTTAACTATGAAAACAATGATACTGCGATTTTTGGGGGCAATTAAAAAGGTAAGCTCAGTATAATTTTATATTTAATTTGCATTGTTGCAAGTACATTCACGGTTACTGTTTCCTATTGTCGTTTAAGCTAATTAAGTTATTTTGTTTCAAATTTTTACTACTTTTGTTTACATTATAAAAGTCTTTAAACTATTACGCATTAATAGATTGCTTAGCCAAAAAGTTTGTGTAAGTTTTCTGATAACGAAGCACTATAATTCATTTCTACCTAGTTTTTGCCCAAGGCTTCGCCAGCGTGCTGGTTGGAAATAATCCCACGGGAATGTACTACCGAGATGAAAAGTATTCTTTAATCTAACCCAGGTCATATACCTGTGTGTACCTGTAAATTTCATTGAAATCTGTTCAGCCATTAATAAGGTGTGAAAAGGTGACAGACAGACAAACAGACAGAGTTACTTTCGCATTTATAATTTTTTCCATGGATTTAAATTTAATTTGCTTTTTTAACTTTTAATAGAAGGCTATTAAAATGTTATTAAAATTACTCAGTAAGAAGTTCAGTCAATAAAACCAATATTATAATGCCAGTTAACCCTTGTGGGACTTAGCTACTCTAGTTCTTTTATCTTGCTTTCATAGCAAAGTATCCTGTAGTATGAAAAGCATACCTAGATTTTCATTACGTACGAAACTAACGTTTCAAACGCCAACTATAGGTATAGGTACATAAAATAAGAAAAGAGCACGAGTGCCATTTAGCAATTTATCTGTACTTACCTTTACAACAACAAAAATATAAACAGTAAGTCAAATTGGTATCCAAACAAATTGTTTACTTATGGTAATAGAATTCGTTGTAATTGTAGGCTTCATTAATTTTGGTAACAATAATGTTATTTTTAGTTTAAATATTCAACTTCGTCTTCATTAAGCTCGAATTGTTTACCAATTTATTGGCGTTGGATGTTGTTGAAAAGCTCTAAGGGCCCTCTTAAGTTTATTAAATTAATACAAGGGTTTAGATATCCCTTTGGAAATAGTATCGATGTACCTTACAGCGATTTATAGGTGATATACGAACCCAGGTGCAGCCTTGGGAATTTAAACCGCAAATCGAGATTCAAGGACGGTGAGAACTATTAGTAATTTACCACAACATCACTAGAAAAAGAACGAACTTAAAGTTATGAATCTATGAGAGTAAAGAGTTTTAGTTTACCGTGAAGGAAAACATCGTGAGGAAACCGGCATGTCTTAGAACCAAAAATTCGAAGACATAATTATGACATCTACCAACCCGCACTGGGCCCGCGTGGTAGATTACGGCCCTCTCCCTCTCACAGAGAGGAGGCCTGTGTCCCAGCAGTGGGAACATTAATAAGCCTATTATGTATGTTATGTAAAGAGTTTAAAGTAATAATGTAAATAGTATTGAACTCTGACAACAAATAAAGCTTCTTAACCACGTGTAAACTTCCATAACCGATTGTAAACATACCTAATTATTTGTAAAAGTGCGATATATCTAAATGAGAAATACCTACCTAGAGCTTTTTTTGTTAGCCTTTATTGTGTCCCGTTGCGCCCTATTTAATGCAATCTCTGGCCATGTTAGCCCCGCAAATCTGATTAGATCATCACATGACCTAGTATTTAAAACACCACACACAATTTCACTTTCATTTACTTACTGTTTAACCTACCCAGTGGCGGTGTACGCGGATGTTTGATCGTGTAACATACGCACCACTGAGCGTACACAGCCTTGTCACTCTGCGTTAGCATTACTAAAACTATCGTGTGTTTTGTACACTATTTATTGTTGCTACCCGCTTTACTTCGGATTAACATGTTTGATAATGTGATTTAAATTGTTTACCGAGGATTAAGCGTTAATAAGGAATGGTTTTGTGATTTTGGGAAGCATCTTCCCGGGATACAGTAGCAGTATTGTTAAGATGGGTAGTGTTTTGTTACATTTTCATTATCTACTGCTAAAGTCATTGCTTGTATGTATAAGTTGCTTAGAAAATGATATACATATGTATATACAGTTTAAAACCCGTTTGTAGTGCTGTAGTTACTATTGAATCGTAGATACATTCAACACGACCCTTTGAATTACCAAGTAAAAAAAAACTAAGATCATTCACGCAATTATTGTAATATATTCCGTTGAAAAAGAAAGAGCTGCATCAACTAAAAGAATTAAAAAAGAAAACAATGTACTAAAACACCAGTGATTTAAAATTAAATAATTTTTGTAATAGCCCAATCAATAAGTAATAACTCAACTAGGCTGAGGTGGGAGTGGGCTGGCCATGTCACACGAATATTGGGCAAAGGTCACTTACTGGATGCCTAAGGGCGTCGGACTGCCAGACGGTAAAACTCCGTGTAGTGCACAAACGCCCTAAGAGAGGATATCGGTGATGTTACCATATAGTCATGTTTTGTGGGTCAACATGGCCAGGAATCGCTAAAAATAGAGGCTTGGAAGGAAAAAGGGCAGGTCTTTGCCCAGCAGTCGGACACAATGTAAGCTAACAACAAAAAAAACTAACTTAACATGACAAAAACCTAGTTTTTAAATTGGCGCAATGTAGGCTAATATAAATCCAAAGAAAAAACTAAAGCTGTTAACAATTGACAAGTCATTAAACTGCAATTCGTTTTGAATTATGATTTATGCTAATATGTCATTAATTTCTAATAATGTTGTGACATATTACTATCCGAATAAGACGTTAATCACTTCCAATATTAATTTAAGCGCGACCAATTAAAAATACATGTTCTTTAATATTTTACGTCCGCATAACATTATTATAATTTGTTAATGAAATGTAGGTACAATAATCAATGATCATTTTATTATGCATAATCGGAAGTTAGTAAAAATAATTGTTTAGTATTTATGTAACGTAACTTTCAGTTTTGATAACCTTTGAGTGACAATAGACGCCAAAAACTACGTTAGGAGTCACCAAATCTGCCGGGGTTGCGGGAAAGTCTGCCAGGGTTGCGGAAAAGTCCAAAAGGGATACCGTGGCCCCTGGCAACGTACAGGCAACTGAAAGAACATGGGTGGGTTTAATTCAGTAAGAGTCTGACACGCCCTCCCGCTCCACCCAGAGCGGGAGAAGTTATTTGATGATTTCCCAAACAAAAAAAAAAGAAACAAAGATGGCAGACAGTTGTTCAAATCCGGACTGCCACGCGACGAACTAATTTGTGCGGGCGTTTAGTAAACAATTAAAACTGAATCAAAACTTAAATAAAAATATTTTTAATCTTTTTTGTTAGTAATCGTCTATCAAACAGACCGCGACAGTGATATTATTAAAAAAAAAAACACACCTCAATTACACTAATTGGTGATCCCTGGTTCATCGAAATAGCCTTCTAGTAATCAAGTTCGGTCTAGCAGTTTGGTATGTATAGGTATTTTTTTTTACCACTATCATTTATAAGTTTACTAGTGACGCGCCCCTGCTTTTCGCGGTGGTTACGACTTGAAAAAGCACCTAGATTTCTTTATTCATCATGTGTACCTATTAAAAATATTAATCTATTACACACGACTTCAATTCATAATATGTATAGATGAGCGCAAGGACTGTTTTTGGTGTTTAATGCAGTGATTATTGCTTGTTCCTATTCTGTTCGAGCAGATGCATAAGGTCTGATAATTATAGCCTTTTAAAGCAGGATGGTGGGACGTAGCAAAAGCACATGAAAGCCGCTCAAAGTTCACTGTCAATCTATTTTCATAAAAAACTTCTTCATACAAAAAAAAAAACTGATCAAGCGTGAGCCGGACACGAAGGGTTCCGTATCGTATTAAGATCGAGCAAAAAATAGCAAAAAAAAACACGTTTCTTTTATGAGGAATACCCTTTAATTATTAACTTCTATTTAAATTTTATTACAGTACGACACAACTTAGATGTAGCATCGGCAAAATTCGTAAAACCGATCACCACCCGAACTGAATGCATCTTCAAAATCACCAATCGCTATTACTGCTTTAGGTGAAAATGATCTTTAGAAAATGCAATAACTTGTAAAGTCTTATAGCCTAATACATTCGTAAAATTGAAATGAATGAATGAAAATTTTCAAACCTATGCTGCATCTAAGTTGTGTCGTACTGTACTTGTTGTTATAGCGGCAATAGAAATGCACGATCTGTGAAAACTTCAACTATCTACCTATTACGGCTGATAGAGCCCGCTGACAGACAGACGAACGAAGGGACAGTGGAGGCTTAGTAATAAGGCTCCGTTTGGCATCTTTCGGGACCTTAAATATGTCCTACTACAGGTCCTGTACACTGTACACCACGTGTAATCGCTATATACAGGTACACCTCTGCCAGTCTGCCTAATCTTTCGCGAAAAACTGGCGTGATTTTATGCTAGGTGTATCGAACATATCGCATCATTTAATTTCTTCATTGTTTTCACTTTTTTTTTAAGTGAAAAGGTCTTTAGACGCGTTCAGCGAGTTTGCGTCACCGACATGCTCATGATAGAATATCTGTAGCTATGAGTATGACGTGTTGCGCTTGGACAGGAGTGAACATATTTATAATTTTTATTTTTATATTTAAAAATTATGAAAATTATTTTTTTGATACTAAAATTAATTTTTAAATTAAAGAAAAACCGCTATTAGTTTTAAGTTTTCACTTCTAACTGCCTATGTTTTTTTTTAATAATCTCTATCCTATTGTAACGAACTGTAGGATATTCATCTTATAGAATTTATTGCCGTATTTTTTTTTCTATAGATGTTTTTATTTAATTTTTGCAAGTTAATATTTACATAATTTAAAAACTTCCAAACTTAAAATAATAATATATACAAGTATATGAAAATGGAAGGGAAATAATGTCACCGTATTTGGAATACTTATTCACTACATTAAGTATTAAAATACGGAGATATTGTATCCTCTGGCAGGAGAGTCGTTCACCTACCAAGCAAGGCAACCCTGGAATAATGCTAGTTAAATTTTAATTATTTAATCTTAAATCAACAGTTTATCGATCATATTCACGCGACATTATGCGTTAATGGTTTGATTAGCATATAATATTATTTTAATTAGCAAAAAGTTAATTTATTACTGATTAATGATAACAATTATTATGGTCACAAAAAGTTTTATACTTATTAATAATTTAGGTATCTGCCAAGTAGGTGCAAACACACCTTTGTGGTTACTATGGTAGATATTAAAGACCGATTTAAATACTGGGTGTCAGGGACATCGACGCGAAGGCTGTTACCATGGATTCAGTACATGTTTCTGAATCCCCCTACGTTGAAATATTTCGTCGGTTATTTAAAAAAAAAACAGCTGTTTCATAGAAAAGTGCAATATCTACGCGGTCAAAATGTATGGAACAGCTGTTTTTTTTCAACGTAGGGCGTTCAGAATCATGTACTGAATCCATGGTAACAGGCTTCGCGTCGATGTCCTTGACACCCTGTATAATACACATACACAAAACATCACGTCTGTATGCCCCGAAGGGTTAGGCAGAAGTCCACCCACATTTCGCCAGTTATGTTTAAGTCCCATGTAATATGGTGGCGAGCCTATTGCCATTACTGGGCACAAATCCAGACACCGGGCTGCTACTGAGAAATTCCAGATGGGAAAACCCGATAACACTTTACCCGACCCGGGAATCGAACCCAAGACCTCATGCTCAGCAGTAGCGCTTGCAACCAATAGACGAACGAAGCATTAAAATATAATATTTGTCTATATTGGGTTCATTTCCTGCCTATGAATACCTAAGTAGCCAGTTCTAATATTTTTTGTGAGGTCATGGTAAACTATTATAGGAAATAAGTTAGGTAATAATGAGCTGTACGGGTCGATCGAAGATAAAGCTACGCTTGAGGTTGGGTCGTGTATGGTTGCTTCGATTCCCGGTTGTCATTCGTAGATCTTTGACAGTCGTTACGGGTAATCAGAAGCCCAAAAGTCTGACAACCAGTCTTACAAAGGGGATCTTGGGGGGGGGGGGTCTTGTGACCCAGTGAGTAACACGAGTGAGTGAGTAATGAGGGGTGTCGTGGTAATGAGTGAGTGGTTTTGAAGGTCAGGTAGGCAGGCGCCCTATGTAAAATACTGGTATTCAACTGCATCCGGTTAGACTACCAGCCTACCCGAACATAGTTGTGAAAAGGTAGATTGATTGATGTTAAATAATAATAAGGCATTTCATAGGCTTATCTGCTATGTAACAAAAGCGTTTACCTACTTATATTTTTTAAAGAATGAGGGCCTGCGCACAGTGGCGGACGGTAGGGGACATCATCAAGGGGAATTCCTCTGTCCGTCAGCACACACTGACAAGAAAAATCCTCTGCGATACCGCGAGCGTCCGTCAACTTTCTTGAGTATCCGCCGGTACGCAGTGGTATGTTTGTTGTTGTTATTTTTTGTTGTTGTATTCTCCAAGGTCGATTATCCGAGCATTGAAATATATACCTTATTTCGATTGGATAAATAAACGTGGCATACTCCAGCGCATACCGGCGCATACCACTGCATACCACTGCCTCCCGCCGCGTTATCCTCCAGCGTGCTCTTTGAAGCTCCAGAGAAAACTGCACTGCGATGCTCCAAGGTCAATCACAGAGCATTGAAATATATACCTTATTTCGGTTGGATAAGTTTTCAATTCAATTGATAAATTTAAAATCCTCTGCCGTTCCGTCCGCCACTCTATGCAGGACCTAATGGCATAAGTTTATGCATAAACTAGATCAAAATGTCATAGTGCATTATGTTAATTTTTGCGCTTGATAACTACTCATTTGTGTAGTGTAAGAACATGACGCAAACGAGTATTAGAGCATGTAAACATGATTAACGCTTGAAAACTGTTTAATAATAAAATGTTAACCATACTCATAAACAACATCGTTAAAGTTAATGAAGTGTAGAAACGAAATAAAACTCAAATATATTAGAAAAAACCAGCACAGTTGAAATTCTGCTAATCGTAAATTTATTTTCCCACCAATTAAACGCCTGCTACACGGTCGCCAACCGCGTCCCGACACAGGTGACCTTGATGCTTTACAACCGTGTAGATGATGGTTTGTGATCATTCGTTGAAACAACTTTGCCGGTAGCCAACCAAGGTCACCTCTGTCGGGGACGCGGTTGGCAACCGTGTAGCAGGCACTTTAAACGTTCTAAAATACAAAAAAAGCAACAATTTGTGTTATTTCTGCATGTAAGCACAGTTTGAAAGTTGCACTAAAGAATTCATCAAAATTTTATCGAAGGAAAACACATGCCATTTTCCAAAAGGTAAGGGGACATTTTCTATAGACCTCGGGAACATTTCCCAACCCAACGTTTGCTATGGCAATTGATAACATCGAGATGTAGGTACCTACGCTTAGGTATGTAGTATGAAGCCGTGGGTTGCATTGTCTCCCTGTCACTGACACATATCAGTTCGAGCAGGAAGCGACACGGCGGTTGTACGTCGCATTGACAACCCATACGCCTCAATGACGTACGTAATGCTCTGGAGTTGGCTCTAAAGGGATTTGATTTATTGATAACTAGTAGCTTTATGAGCTTAGCTCCAGATCCTGCTTGTATACTCGCTTGGAATAATCAGATTACTATGTATAAACTATTGGAAACTTGACGTGTTCTATGGAATATTATTTAAAGATTTTGTGTGTGAATCGCTACTTCAAGCTTTCCAGATCGTTGTTGAGCTTACAGCAGTCATTCTTATAAATATACGGCAGTTAGATTTAGTGTGTAGGTTAAGTATACTAACAAAGTTGGTAAGAAATATTGCTTCTAACATTTTGAGTCTCGTTACTCGTTGAATAAAAAAATTAGATAATTATTGCCTTAAATCAAATCCCCCTAAAATTGTTATTTTTTTCTGTAAATGTGGAGTCCCAAATTATTCGTGATAGTCTGTCATAAGATTTTTCGAAAGTCAATAAGAAAGAATTTGTAATTACTACCAACACCTACTGTAACTAATAATTATCATAGTATTGTATAGATTAAAAACTTTGAAAACCAATATATATAAAACTCAATCCCTATTTCCCTTGGTCACGACATCACGCGAGAACGGCTGCACCAAATTGGATAATTATTTTTTCATTGTGTTCGTTATTCTCAGGACTAGGTTCTTAGGATAGGTAGGTGTAGGTAGGGTAGGGTAGGTAGAAAGGACAGATAAATAGGTAGGTGTACCATAGATAATATACTTAGAGCTACCCGTGCGAAGCCGGGGTGGGGGAGCCAGTCTATAATAAATCCGAGATTAAAGGTGTCTATAGAGTGAATAGGATTACATAGATCACCACTTAGTTACATAGGACCAAATAACTTCGTAAGTCATCACACAAATATTTTTTTAATTTATCTCACCTTCAAGCTACCAAAGAAATCAAACTACTTATCTTTATTCATAAATTCTAATCTGAATAGCTGCTAGCTCGTCTTATAAATAAAACCTTGGATGAAATTTCTTAGGCAAAATAAGTCATATAACACCCTTTTTGGATACAAACAAATCCTTTTAAAATAAGCGTTAAAAGATTTACCTGAATACCTCAAGGCAAGCTCAGGTCATGGTTACTATAAACTACTATAGACTGCCTAATAAAATGTGTAGAACGCAGTAAAATATTCCTCAGGTACAGCTAACCGCGCATCATTGGTAACAATTTGTCATTGACAGCGCCTTTATCATAAAGCAGTAATGGCAATTTTCGTAGAGCGAGTTATACGACGGTAGCAAACCTCCGCCGCGAAACTAGAGCAGCGAAACCGCAGTAGTTCAATTCAATTGGCGCGCGTCATGTTCCGCTACTCGAAATTCAAGTACATGATGCGAGCCAGTTGAATTGAACTACTGCGGTTTCGCTGCTATGGTTTCGCGGCGGAGGTGTGATCCTGGCTTTAGCTCTGATGTGTATACCGAATCAGTAAGCGTTGGTAAACATTATTTTACTTTAGCTACAACTGTGCTCAGGCATTAGATAATTGACATTGTTGATGATTTAAATTAGCTGCGTGGCATTTTATTTAATTAAAAGGTAAATATTTATTGCCATATTCGTTATAATGTTTATCTCGATTTGTATTGAGTTATAGATCTTCTTTAGAGTTAACAGTTTTACCTTGGCCAGCATTGATTCTCATTAAAGGAATTGATGAATAAAGTAGGTGCTTTTATAGTAGGTATAACGTGACCAGAATGCTTTCTTCGCCGTATAGAAAATTTGAGGCCTTGCCATCAGTGGCCTCTCAAAAAGTCTTACGTTTTGAGGGAGACGAAATTAAAGTAGATTTCCAACTTACATAATATTTACTTAGACTAGATAGCATCACAAACTCTTAAGGCAAGTTATATAAAAATTAATGTTTTTAACGTTTTTTAAGCGCAGTAGGTACATTTTATATTTTTGTAGGTGCCAATGCAAAGACTAATTTGTAAGCACGCATGTTCGTACAAAAATCACTAGTCGTCCATTTGTATCCTATGCGATCGTCCTTATGAATATTTATATTTTTATCGTTACTGACAATTAAATTAAACGTTTAAAAATCAAATGTAGGTACGTGGGCGTCTATTATGAACAGATTGTTTTTACCTTGAGTAGTCGACACAAAAATATATTGTAGTACTAGTACCCCAAACCCGCCTCGGGCAGGAAACTAAGCAATTGTTAATTACTCAATCGATTCTAAAATTAATATCAAATGTAAGCAACCATTTATCAAAACACACATTAAATATTTCAAGCTTGTTCTGATAATTATGCTGTATGTTTATTTTTTAATGAAGTTTGAACTTGTAGTTACTCCATCAATCAAAGTGAATGCTTTGTCTTAAAGTAAAGTCTATGAGACTGTGGAAACTATTCATTATGTTGAGGTTAAGATCATTTATTTTTAAAGCCGTTAATAGGCTCGCCTATAGTAAAATGTTAGTGTCCATAAAAACAATGATTGTTGGTAGCACCCACAAGAACCTAAATCATTATTTTAGAGTCTTCTGTTTTTAGATAACATGTTGTCATGGTATGGGCATGCGATGCGGAGGAATGAGGAAAATGTCGTGAAGAAAGTTTTGAGTATGAATGTCGATGGCTATAAGAGTAGGGGAGGACCAAAGAAACGATGGATGGACTGTGTGAAAGATGATATGGCTAGAAAGGGGGTGACTACTGAGATGACGACTAATAGAGAAGTATGGAAAAAAGGGACATGTTGCGCCGACCCCAAATAAAATTGGGATAAGGGCAGGAGAATGATGATGTTTTTAGATAACAAAATTCAAAAGTCATTTATTCAAACTAGGCTGAGAATCAGCACTTTTCGAACGTCAAAATTAAATAAGACAATCCCCCAAAAACGCCCGCCCTTCACCACTTCCTAGTGCTTTAGCTGGGAAGAAGAAGTGGCACAATTAACTCCCCAGCAGCAATGCTGTCTGTTCAGGAAAAAACATTGATTCTTTCTAATATTAGTATAGACTAGCAACCCACACCGGCTTCGCACGGGTGCAATTTACATAGAAGTGAAGACGGTATTCTATTCACGGCGAGTGCACAAGTTCTGAGCTGAAACCTAACAAAAAGTACTAGGCTTGCATGAATACAAGATAGTATTAAATTAGTATGCTCGAGTAGTACTTCTTTTTGTATATATGTATTTACATAATACATATCTTATGCTCATCTGGAATAATGTACCTTTCGAATGGTGAAAGAATTCGTCAAATTGGAGCTGTGGTTCTGGAGATTACCCTCCACATATACACAAACTCGCAAAATTCGCTCTCTGTATAATTTTAGTATAACCCAATATGTAAGAACTGTAGCACCGAGTCGTCCGACGAAATTAAAAAGTATTTCTGGCAATGGAAGTCCATCTATGTGGTTGTTTTTATTATTTTTGTGTACTGACATACATCGTACGATGTCATGCTTGCCTGTCCCGCAATTCATAACTTCGGGATCACTCATTAGTGGTTTGATTCGCTTAACACACTTTAGTTGTTATTAATTTTAATACAGTAAAGTTGTTGGGACTATCTCCACTTATTTTACACAAGTCATCCAAGATCGGTTCCTATAAACAAAAACGAATCGTTTTACTGACCAGTAGTCGAATTTTTTAATGCCAAACTGGGATATTAAGCTAATTTTATCTGTGATTTGTAGCTACTCCATACTCTGTATGGGAAGGTTTACTATGCGAAGCTATGGGGTCTTTTTTTCATTATTGGTGAAGATACAAGAGTTAACCTATAACGGTACGAAAATAATAGCAATCGGGAAAGTAAAATGAGTAGCCATAAGTATTTTACCGTGTATAACAATAAATCTCAATATAATTGATTATAGCTTGTCGAACAAAGGGCTGACCAGTGTTAATAGTAGTAATAAAATTTACAAATTACCTGCTATTTATTATTTTTCTGTAAAATCGCTTATGTCATTCGAATTCCAATCCACCTAATACATTTGTAGGTAGCTCTGAAGACTCTAAATAAAGATCTATTTAGCATATCAACACCAGAAATTGTATACTTTTCCAACTATTTATCTTCACTATATACGCTGGCAACATATAAAAGGCTACTCCGATCACTTAGGCTAAGTTTACACCGTATGCAAATCCACCACGAATGCAGTCAGTGTGCGTTTGACATGAAGGACTGAGTTATGTCTATAATACCATTAAGTTCCATGCTATGTCGGCAAGTGTTTTGCCATATATTAGTGCACAGATGCATAGTCACGTAAATTATGTTGATCGGCGACCCGTATGTTGCTTGCACCTAATATATTGGCACACATAAGTCAATTGCAGACTGCCTGCTGTGTTTGATTTTGCGTTAAATGGATTGAGTATTGTTGCTTAGGAATCGTTGTTGAAAGTAGAGGTAGAATAGGACATAAATTAAAAACAAGTAATTTAAAATTAATCCTAACTATCCTAACTCATAAATGAAAGCGAAATTGATTGCAAAAGTAAGTTTGTTTGTTATACTTTCACGCTAAAACGGCTGAATGGATTTGGATGCAATTTAGCACATGGGTAGACCATGATCTGGGTTAGGTCGAAGAATACTTTTTATCCCGATATTCCCACGGATTCGAGGCTAATGCAGATGATACCGCGGGTATAGTAAAAAATAAATACAAAGTTTCAATAGTCAATATTTGGTGTATGTTCCAGTTTAAAACGTATCAGGCCAGGGACAAAAAGTATATTTAATGAATACTAAAATTAAATCACAAAAGTAATTTAAACTAGATTAAGACTGTAGATCATTATGCATTGTAGAATGATCTATCACACTAAAAAAGAACTTCTAATGTGTTTTTACAAGTGTAATTAACATGAAAGATCAGGAGATCATTTGTCAAAACTGGTCAATATTTTTACAACAGGATATGGTCATAATGAATTTAATTACCTACTTGCATAATAAAATTATTGCTTATTTATACCTATGCCTTACCGACATGGGTATATAAATATACCTATCTACTTCGTAAATAGTGTCGTCATTATAAAAAACGTTAAAAATCGTAATATTTTTTTCTGCAGTAAACAAAAAACCTAAATACTGTAACATCATAGTGACTTGTTTTTTCCAACTAACATTATGTTGCATCTATGTGTTATTTTACAGGTATGAAATACGTGTATGTAAATATACGTACGTATTCCAATAACAACTGAAATCCCATGCATTGTCAGTAAAAAAAAATAACAATGTATTTAATAACGTGCACTGGAAAAAGCGCCGCATACATTGTTCAAATAATTTGTTTACCTTTTTTTTAGTCTATGAGTGCTGTCCTTAGTTGAGAGAGAGAAGAGAAAGCGGGAGGGCGCTACTCATAATAAAAAAAATGTAAATTATCAGCAGTTTTATTTTTTGCTACTTATCCTTTTATTTCTGTTTCAAAATTAAACAATGATGATAGCCATCTAAAATGTATTTGAATGAAACTACGTTACTTTACTATACTAATAACAACTGCATCGTCATCCCTGAAAAGCGGGAACGAGTCCGTCCCGCGCGGGACATTTAATTTTGGGCCTAAAATCGGGACATCTGGCAACTCTGGCGCAGTCCATTGTAGTTAACTGCGGTTGTGCTGGACACAGGCTTCTTCTAAGTTATGCCACAAATGACGATTCTTTGCTTTCTAGAAATCGAATTTTTACCTTATCCATTTATTGTTTACTCATGAAGACATCCAATCTCCTTGCAATTGTCAAGAGAATGATGATGATAGATTGTAAGATGCAGCCCACACTGCATAACAAAGCTCTGTTAGCGTTTAACATTGCATCAATAATTCATTTGCCTATTTAAATTCGTGGGAAACAATACCAGTCTGAAATCACATACTTATATTCATTACTACAACCTCAACAAACAAGGACATACATATACAGGGTGGCAGGGACATCGACGCGAAGCAGGTTACCATGAATTCAGTACATGATTCTGAACCCCCCTGCGTTGAAATGTTTAGTCGGTAATTTTAAAAAAAAACGGCTATTCCATACATTTTGACCGAGTAGGTATTACACTTTTCTATGAAACAGCAGATTTTTTTTTAATAACCGACGAAAAATTTCTACTCAGGGGGGTTCAGAATCATATACTGAATCCATGGTAACCGTCGATGTCCCTGACACCCTGTATACTTACACTATACATAATCATAAAGGTAGGTACAGTCATATTATAACGAATATAACCTATCATTACATACATACACTCATACTCCTTTTGCTTCATGTAGTACGTTCATAACCTGTCATTAGTACGTATTCAAATGATTAAAAATGCTTTACGGAAGCAGACTAAAGGAAATAAACAAACATGCCTAATTTATACTGCCCATTGTTCTATTGTTTGAGTACTTAAACTCATGTAAAGGCAGTTACAGCACTTATGACACTCCCTATGAATATGTCAATCATTTTTTTTACGAATAATTTGCATGCAGAGATTTTTATCGAAAGCAATTGGATCATGTTCGATTTTAATTGCATCTGTTGTTAATATCGTGATCAGCTTAGGACAGCGTTTAATATAGGTATTGGTTGGATAATTATAGGAAAACTAACTTATGAATTGACTCGAAGTAGGAAACAATTATTTGTAAAAGTTAATTTACCTATTTACCCTTAACCTATCCGCGTCCTTTCCAGCACAACAATACAAAAAAAAATACGTTAATAAAAAATAACTATCTTTATGGAACGAAGTTCTTAAACGCGGTTTGTGGCAGGAGTTAACTGGTAGAAATCGTCACGTTACAAAAAAGCGTTATGCCCCCATGTCCTTCAATTGGTCTAAATGAAAATCCACGGTGGCAGCTGCGAATATTATCAAATGTTTCATAATGTGTGTCGTTTTTATGGGTTTAAAGGGTGCTCAAGCCAATAGTGACGTTAAAATGTAAATACAAGATGGCGGCAGCGAAATTTTTCAAATTTTTCGTCGTTGGTGTCGTTTTTATAGTTAACTAGGGTGCTTTTTCTTTTTTTTTCGTGTGGTTAGTGACTTACCTGGTGTCAGAGTTTGCAAGCCACCTATGGACCTCTGACTTGGCTTGGCTTGGCTCAAGGGTGCCAACACCAAAATGTTAATTCAAGATGGCGGCTGCAAAGTTTTAAAATAAAAAAGAGTGAAAAAAAAAAAAATACAAGTTTTGGTTTAACTCATACGAGAAAAGGAACTTCGTTCCTAACGGGGGTCCCCCGACCGCACACGTTTTATTTTTGATTGTACTACAACGTACTTCTTTGTGATCGTATTTCTCGATACTATTGCTTTTCTAACTGCTTTAATTAAGGATCGACATAGCCATCGCAAATAAGCCTCAAACAGCAATATCCTTTCATAATTATATTCTATGGCAAATATAAATCAGTATTAAAACTTCAATAGGTACGTACACTAAGTTGCATTCAAAACGAGCCAATTTGGAATATGCAGGAACAATCGAACTAACGATCTGTGCTAACATTTAAGCTCACAAAATATGGGAAAAGATGGCAACTGTAAATGCCATCGATAGGATAACATAAAGGTTAAAACTATAGCTATTTATTAGACGTTTGTACATTGTATTGGGTGTTACTTTAACGGATGTAGTTGGCAGGAAATGAGATGTGATATGTGCATTTGTACAAATTCGTTATTCTGACTTCATAACTAATGACTGGGGATAAACTTCTTTACAGACTGCACATTCACCCACGTTAAATTAGGAAAATAATAAAAAAATCGCTACATTTTTGTTGTTCACAAGGTCACCCTACCATGCTAAATAGCTGAAGAAAGTCAACGCTTATTATATAAATACATTTTGAAAGATTTTAATATCAATAACGTAAATTTCCTCATCAAAACAGTCTCGAAAACCAGGTCATCACAATTATCCAGTTATGACAATATATCCAGAGAATTGTTGGCGCGCGCGCATGCCACGGTCGTAGGTTCACGGCTGCGCGCTCATTAGACCGAGGTCCTGCGCACGTGGGCGGTGGCTTCGTTTGCCGCCATAAATTATGTAAAACTCATCACCGAAGATTACGTCGGTATTAGATAATAACTATCATAGTGTAATGAGATAATAATCAGCGCTTGATTGACGATGTTGTGTGTATTAATAAATTTTCCTTCAATTTTGTGTTTAAAATTGGTTCTTTGATGTACTCGTAATTGGTGAAGACTAATTTTGCTGTTTTGTGGTTTATGTGTTGATTATAATGCATACAGAGTTGAATTGACATACGGCATTAGTTGCAGTTTTCTATGTTATTTGTTCTATGGTTTCCTCCCCTAAGAAAGAGGTGAACGTTTGACATCTTAATAGAATAGAATAGAATACTAAAAAAAAAAAAAAAAAATACAAATGAAAAAAAAAAAAATTAAAAAAAAAAAAGGTTAATGTTAAATGATTTACTGCCTCGTTGGTCTAGTGGGTCCAAGTGCTACTGCTGAGCATGGGGTTCTGGCTTCGATCCTCAGGTCGGGTACAGGGTTATTGAGTTTTCTATCTGGAAATACAGGGTGGCTAATCGAGAAGTATACAACTTTTTTTAGCCCCCATTCTGATTTGACGCCAAATTTTGCAGTTGTTTATAGTGTCTATTAATTAGTTAAAATGCGACAAATTTGTTATGCATAGTCTGTATGTTCCACGATCACCGCAATACTTGATTTTTTTTCCGTGGGGTTATCGAAAGGGACGTGTCATGGTCAAGCCTGAATACGAAAAGAAGAATATTTGTGACTTTGTTAGTGGAATACCTAATAAAGTATGCGAAAAGTATGAAATTTAATGAAAAGCAATTGCATTTTTAGAATAAAACAGGAGCAGATTAGGTAGATCTTATTCACCATATGAAATTGCCAAGCCTGAATAATATACTTATAGAAAAATATCCGGTAATTTTCGTTTGTAATAAAAATAATCTTAATTTAAAGTTGTACCTATACTTTCTAATTTTATATATATATATTATATATATTTCCTGATGGAAAACCTATAGGTTTTGTACATAATATCACCACTTCTGAAACAAGTTACAACACCAAATTATCTGGATTCTAAATGATTTGAAAACGTAAAATAAAACACAAACACATCGTACATTGGCATTAATTGATTTAACTTTGATTTATGTACCTACCAAGTCTAATAAAATTTCAGATGACTTCAATTGTGTCTTAACTTAATGTAACCTACCTTTAATGGAGATCCTCTAATATCTCAATGTAAAACAAAAGAAATTACTAAACATTCCCACAGCGAGTTAAGTAAACAATTAGGCGCATTCGACAAAGCGTTCTCGTTCACGAAATACTTGTTAGTTACCTAGAAAAGATAAATAGAAGAAATTAACTGTAGTTTCTAGGAATTGTTTTCAGAACAATTACGTAAGGATGTTAGTATGTGGGCAAGCCTTTTGTTTAATTCGCGCATGTTGTTTATAATATTAAGGTGGATACACATTTGAGCATTTAATTTTAACAGAACATTGAGATGTTCTAATGTGTCATCTTGTGACGAACTGGACATAAAGCCCGATGTTATTAGGTCCCAACTTACTTTTACAAACTACGAGCTAAGGTAATATGTATTTTATCGAGCAAAGAGACGAGCGTAGGCAAAAACAAGCTCCCTCAACGCGCAACGGGACCATTCACCTGTAATGTAACCTTTATCCGCGACCTGGCCGTGTTACTTCTACCCATTTAATTATAAATAATTATTAAGTTTCGGCTATAGGAAATCGTGATAAGGTTTTGGATAAGGTTATATAGAAAACTAAAAAGTAGTAGCCTCGAAAAAAAACGTCTGGCTAGCTGAAGAGTTTCACCAGTTAGTGAAAAAATCGGATTAAAGATAAACCTTGTAGATGATTGTTGAAAAAAATTTAATATCACGAAAAACATGTAAAAAGCACTGTTTTGCCGTCAGTCTTCTTACCGTTACAGTGGAATTTGGAATTGTTACATTACAGACCAATGCTCCCGGTGAGAGAGCGCCTAAATATTTCACGCTGAGCATTCGAAAAAACGTTACATTACTTGGAAGTGCTCTTTTGAATGGAAATTTTGCTTGTTTCGTACCATACGAAAGAACGATGGATTACATGCAAATGCTCTTGTGTGCACTCTCCTTTATGTTTAGAAAACGGATCGGCATGGAACTTCGTTAATTGTTACAAAATACAAGTTAATTAATTTTCGTCTGGTTTTTGGGACGGCTCCAACTTTATTAAGAGTGTATATTTAGAATTAATTTCGTACCTAACATGTCTTAATTTAATTTTAAATTATTTGTGTTTGCAACTTTGAAGTTTCTTCGAAATTTAACTTTACTTTCGGCCGCGTGATTTTAAAGAAAAATATTAAGTTTAATTTCGAAGTTTGATCGGTTTGATTAATTTATTGGTGCTGATTTGTTTTTAGAATTATGTAATTAATAAACATATTTGTTGTTTATGTACCATCGGATTGGTAAACAAAAAATTAGTGTAAAAAAAAAATTTAACTCGTAGACGATAGATCATATAGAATACCTACATAAGCTTAGATGAAATTTACAGTGATTTAATAATATTTTTAACTTATAGGAGGCACTGAACTGATAATACTTATTTTTTTTCTTGTGTCTCAATCAAACAATATCTGTGATGTCGGGGAGAAACATGATAACTCCAATTTGGTCGAATTTTAGTTAGGTACTACAGTGACATTTAAAATTTCCAAATTTTATTTTGGTCGAACCCTGGTAACTCTAACTTGCATAGAAGCGGTAGAATTGTATTGGTAAAGTTCTGATATCTGTACATGTTACAATATCGGTCTGTATCTAATTAAAATGTTAAAATGTCATACTGCAAAAATGCGTTTTTGTACCTACTTAACATGTTTCTCCCCGACACCACAGATATAAATATACTATACTAATAATAATATTATAAAGAGGCAAACATTTTTTGTTTGTTTGTTGGGTTTATCTCCGGAAATACCGGTAAGTTTTGAATTAATTATTTTTGCAATGGTTAGCCCAATTCTTCAGGAAGTAAAAGGGCGGGCGGGCTATGGGATGCGACGCGGTGGGTCGATACCCGAAATTACACGAGGACAAAAAACCGCGAGCAGAAGCAAAGTAATATAAAATGTTATTCACAGGTAAATACCTTGACAGCCTCCAACACCTTTCGCTACATAAAATACGCACATAAAAAACATGACACTGATTATGTCATCCGACAATCCTCACACCCAGTATGCGCACATTCACACCGAATAAATTATAAACCAGTAGCAATTAAATCAACCCTAAATATGAACCACGCCCACAGGCCATTGTCATTGTGGCCACACAATGGTCAACCTTGGACAAGAAGGCATTTTACGCTTGATTTTAAGACTTCATCTTCCTGCAGACTATGACACAGCATTATAGAATAGAATATACATAGAAGTGTCTGTCACCACCGCATTGATTGCTACATCACGGTTCACACCTCCGATAAAGACGTAGGAAGTACTATTGTTTTGCATTGTCGGATCCTGTTTGGGTGTAACTCTTTGTATGTAAAGTCTACAGCCTAAGTGTTCGTGTACACGGCACCGCAACGGCGCTGCCGCCGCGCTGCCACCGCGCCGCCACCACACCGCTAGTATTGTTTAAGGGGGATGCGCCAAGGTAGCCCGCAAAATGACCCGCTGACTTGCAAATAGCAAAAAAGGTAAGAAAATTTGAATTTTGCGGGCTACCTTGGCGCATCCCCCTTAAACAATACTAGTGATGTGGTAGCGGCACGGTGGCGATGCGGCGGAGGTGCGGCGGCGGTGGCGTGTACACGAGCACTAATAGTCCCCCTCGTGGAGTAAACAAAGGATGACAATGGAAGTTTTTATGGCTGTTTTGTTCTGAAACCCCCTTTCTTAAATGTTATGACATTACGGTGAACATTATTTTCTTATTCCCCAAAGTTAAAGGGGTGAAGTTAAATGAAATGAAACTACTTTTATTGATGGTTTTACGTTACATTTCACTTTTTACTGTTCCAGATTCACTCCATTCGCAATCTCAATAATCGTTAAACGTAGAAGTTTAGTTTGCACAGATTCGTTGCAATTAATTTATTTGGTTTGAATTTCCGCGCATTGTTTGAGAAAACTACTGTACAAGCCTTGGCCGCAACCCGGCATTGATGGACTCCCAAACGTGTGCTTGGGCCACATTTTCACGATAGATAGATAGATAGATAGAATACTCTTTATTATCGATCCACGATCGTCCATCAATGCCCTAATTGCTGGCCGCGACAGTAATGTACTATTATCTCAAGAAAAAAACATTTTTACATAGAAATAAGAAGCCAGATTTCAGCTTATTTACCTATAGCTTGATTATAAAGATGAAAAGCAGAGGATTTCAAAATTTCTTTCAATCACAAATCTATTCGTAGCTTAGCCCGTGACCGTGTGAAATTTCTTGTTCCCCCGATCCACACCGTCGCCGCGTCGCATCGCATCGCCTGCCCGTTACTTCGTTTTCGCTTAGCGTTTATTCTTAAAGTTTCTATTTGCTCGGCTCATATGAGCGTGATGTTAAATAGCCTATAGCCTTCAAGAATTGGACTATCAAACAAAAAGAATCAAATCCGACTGGTAGTTAGATAAGCGCAATAAACAAACAAACAAGAAACAAACTCTTCAGCTTTATTAGTATCGAAGATAGTTAACGATCAATTTCAAACATACATAACATCACACCTGTATTCCCCGAAGGGTTAGGCAGATGTGTCCCTATAGTACACCCACATTTCGCCAGTTATGTTTAAGTCCCATGTAATAGGGGGCGAGCCTATTGCCATCAACCGAACAGAAATCCAGACTCCAGGCTGCTACTGAGAAATTCCAGCAAGAAAAACCCGATAACATTTTGCCTGACCCGGGAATCGAACCCAGGACCTCATACTCAGCAGTAGTGCTTGCGACCACTAGACCAACGAGAATCTATTTCAATCACACCGCTATATTAGTTATGCAAATGTTATTGTTATGTTTGTTCATCTAATCAAATGCTAATATTGCATGCAGTAGTATTGTATAGGTAGTTTATGAAAAGCAATACATCACACTATTAAGCATGCATCCCTAATCCTCCCAAATAAAAAAACAACGGGTTGCACTCCGGGAGTGCCGGCAGAAGTGAAAACTTGAACATTAACGTTGTGCGTTTTTGAATATTTTGGAATGGCAATAATTTCGCACGAATTGCTTTATTTATCAGTATTAAAGTACTATATTAAGTAATAACAAGCCGCACGGGTCGATCCATCAGGTTAAGCTACGCTTGCCAGTGTTGGTCAGTGGATGGGTGACCATCTTCACATACCGAGACTCCTCCGTGCCTCGGAAAGCACGTTAAGCCGTTGGTCCCGGCTGTCGTTTGTGGATCTTTGACAGTCGTTACGAGTCGTCAGAAGCCCGAAAGTCTGATACCAAGGGGTATCATTACCCAGTTACTGGGTTGTGGAGGTCAGATAGGCAGTCGCTTCATGTACAATACTGGTATTCAGCTGCAACCGGTAAGACTGGAAGCCGACCCCAAGATAGTTGGGAAAAGGCTAGGAAGATTGAAAGTACTATAATTTATGTGGTTAAATACAATATTCATTAGTAGCAGTAGTATATTTATTTATTATCAAAATATAGTCTAACAAAAATAAACAATTTATTTAAACACTTTTCATAAAGTATGTTTTGACTGCTTTTTTTACCCATCAATATGGGTAAAATTTCTTACCTTGCAATCTTTACGTAATGTCAAAGATTATTTGATATTTTCTTTGGCGGTTGCTAGGCAACGGATCTTACGGTCACGTCCTGACGCGAGTTTAACATTTTTTACCCATCCCAAAAAAAGTGCACAACGCCGCTAAAGAAGTTTTCACAAAAAAAAATAAGTCTTGAGTCAGGATTACTTTATGAAACCTTACGGGGATGAATTCAATGTAAAGAAACGTTATTTGTGATTGTAGACAACGTCAATTAAAGTATTCGATTTCGCTACTCATCCCATTCAAGAGTAATCTTTGGATCACATCTTATGATGTCCCTTATGATGTACCTGCATGGACGAGACAGCAGCTCATGTGCTGTTAAACTGCCCCGTGGTCGCCACATACAGGGCAAAGTACTTCGGTAACCCAGGTACGCTACGAGAGATTGTCAGTAACACCAAGACGTTTCTGGCCTTCTTTGAGGAGCTGGGGTGGATCGAATAACCATTTTTCCGTGTGCCAGATGAGGTTTTAACTCTAGAGTCCGTATACGATTAAAAAGCAATTTCTGCTTTCACGACTCATGATTTGTAGCAAGAGGAAAACTGTGGAAATTATAACCGTAGTCTAATGTAACACTCAAGCTTTTCCAAGAATAGAAAGGGTCAAAAGGGAAATCCAGTTTGGATGCGGGAAGCACAGAACTGGTAGAAGTGGCGGTGCTTGAAGGAGGCCTATGTCCAGCAGTGGACGTCCTTCGGCTGAAATGATAATGATGATAAATCCAGTTTCAACACAACGCAAAACGATTGATGATAATATGATGAAGGTCGACTAAAATCTATTTGATTTTTTTTGTAAATCTTTGACGTTCAGAAATGCCTTTTGTCCTATTGAAATAAATTTCATTTCATGATGAACTGAAATATAATTGATTACAGAGTAGTTCCCAATTCGCTAGTATTTGGCATCGCAGTTTTTAGAGAAAATAAAAATAAACTTGTTCTCTATGGATTGGCAACACTGATTTGACACTTCTTTTTCGCGCGTTTGCCGGCATCGCATGCAAAAATGGTTTCTGAAGAAAAACTTCTTCGAAAAATACGGAAATACAATAAAAAGTTGGAGCGTCGGCGTCGAAACAAAAGTCGGAGTCACGATGGTGAGCGCGGGCGCAGCCTCAGTTCAAATCGGCGGCAAAGTGTCGACCGTGACCGGAGCCCTTTGCGCGCCATTACCCCGGATAACGAAGGTAAGCTTTTGATTTAGGTGCAACTAAGACAAAAATGTGGCTGGCAATAATGGTCGAGTATAATATTACCGTGTTAGTACGAGATACTTAAACACGCAGATCAACTTTGATACGAGATATCAACTTTGATGTAAAACAGATTTCTGTTACCGGCACGTGATGCCGATTTTGTCAAACCAGCATGTGCTTACAGTACGAGATACTGGTGCAATTAAAATGTTGTTGAGAAACCTTAAGGGTTTTCTTCTCATATTTCAGAAGAAATCATCGAACAGAGTGAAATTTATCCTCAAATATCGGGTCCTGAAGAACAATCTGACACTCATATTGTCCTAACCCCGGAGGTTGAACCCTTAGCATCACCGGAGGCAACAGATAACCATCTTACTGAGGAGCAGAATACTGAACTTGTTCAGGCCCTGGGACAAGAATATGACGACATAAAAAAATATGAAGGAACAATTAACAATGACATTTGCAAACGGTGGAATTACTTATTATCACATGGTCTGTCTAAGACTGAAAAAGATGACATTACAAAGTGTCACAGTTTGCCTGAAAACTGCCAACTCTTAGATGCCCCAATCTTGAATGAAGAAGTAAAGGCAGTGATCTCTGAAACGGGAATAACTAGAGACAGGTGTATTGCCTACCAGCAAAGACAGATGGGCACATCACTTACAATAATAGGCAAGGTCATGTCTCATTTAATAAACAACCCACCAGATAAAATAACTATGTTAAAATCACTCAGTGACGCAGCTAAGTTGGTGTGTGACCTCCACCATCAACAAACTAAAACAAGAAGGTCACTAGTGGCTCCCCAACTGGACAAGCATTTCTTAGAAATGATTCAAAACACTACCCGAAATGAGTTTTTATATGGAGACAATTTATCAGAAAGAATTAAAGTAAACAAGATAATACAACAGAGTTCAAACTCTATTAAGAAGACTGCACCAAAGCCAGCAATTGCTACTAAGAACATAAATAACAAATATATGGGAAACAGGAGCGGTCCACCACGACAGTTGAATCAGCGTCAACCAACCAAGGGGATGGCACGAGGTGGACCACGGACTCGACCACAGCCATCACACCACAGGACATCTTTCAACCCACAGCGTTCCGAGAGAACCCGGGGTGCCCACTACAACAGCAGGAAATAAACAAGGTACATGCTGGCAATTTAAAAAACTACTTTTCTTGTTGGATGTCATTAACAAATGACCCCATTATATTGCAGTGGATTAAAGGATATCATATTCCTTTCATGTCTCAGCCTTACCAAAGTACAGTCCCTAAAAATAATTTACCTGATTGTGAAATTCCACATATGCAGGAAGCTATCGGTAACCTTTTACAATTAGGAGCTATAACACCATGTTGTCATTCAAAGGGAGAATTCATCTCAAAGATTTTTCTTGTTCCAAAACCTAATGGCAAACAAAGATTTATTTTAAATCTAAAACCTTTGAATAAGTTTATAAAAGTTAGTCACTTTAAAATGGAGGATATTCGCACTGCAGTAAGGTTAATTGATGATCATTATTATATGTGTTGCATAGACCTTAAGGAATCATATTTATTAGTATCTATAGCATATGAACACAGAAAGTACCTCCGTTTTGAGTTTGATGGAACCTTATATGAATTTACAGCATTGCCATATGGGTTATGTACCGCACCTAGTGTGTTTACAAAATTATTAAAACCTGTGGTTGGTTATCTTAGAAACTTAGGCTTCCTATCCACAATTTATATTGATGATCATTTATGTATTGGCCAAACATATAATGAGTGTTTACAAAACATGGAAACAACAATTAGTATGTTAAAGTGCTTAGGCTTTATTATTAATCCTGAAAAAAGTAACCTAGTGCCTAGTAAATATTGCAAATTTCTGGGATTCATGATTAACTCTACATCAATGTGCCTTGAGCTACCTTTAGAAAAAAGAAATACAATTAAGAGCATGATTGATAAATTCTTAAAATTAAAAAAATGTAAGATAAGAGAATTTGCTAGATTATTAGGCACTTTAGTAGCAGCATGTCCAGCTATACCATATGGCATAGCACATACAAAACAAATGGAACATGTTAGGTATTTAGCATTATTGAAGTCAAATGACAATTATGATGCATCCATGACATTACCTATGGTATTACAGTCAGACTTTCAATGGTGGAGGGATAACATAATGCATAACAGTAAATCTTATAAGTCAAAACAATTTGATTTACAAGTGTATACAGATGCTTCCTTGACAGGTTGGGGTGCTCATTGCAATGGTGAGAGTGTTGGAGGTTTGTGGTCACAATCAGAACAAAAATATCACATAAACCAGTTAGAACTAATGGCAGCTTTTTTTGGTTTAAAATGCTTTGCAAATTTTAAAAATAATTGTGATATTCTTGTTCGGATTGACAACACTACTGCGATTGCCTGCATTAACAAGATGGGTAGTGTTCAATTTCCACACCTAAATGATGTTAGCAAAAATATATGGGATTGGTGTGAAGCTAGGTGTATTAATGTCCAGGCTTCTTACATAAAATCTAAAGATAACTTGGCAGATGAGGAATCAAGAAATACCAACATCGACACAGAGTGGGGATTATCAATAGATGCTTTTAATAAAATTGAAAAACATTTTGGCAAGCCAAGTATTGATTTATTTGCTACCAGAGTTAATGCAAAATGTAAAACATATGTGTCATGGCATAGAGACCCATATGCATTTGAAATAGATGCCTTTACATTTGACTGGAGCTCTTATTTTTTTTATGCATTCCCACCATTTGCATTAATTACAAAATGTCTGCAAAAAATTAAAAACGATGGGGCTAAAGGAATCTTAGTATACCCACTGTGGACTTGTCAGCCATGGTATCCTTTAGCAAAAATGCTGATGGTTACAGAACCAATCATATTCTACCCTAATAATAATTTATTACAATCTCCTTTCAGTACCAAACACCCATTAAGCAACCAGCTTACCCTGGCAGCGAGCATCTTTTGCGGGAAGCATTCAGACTTAGAGGTTTGCCAGAGGGTTCACTAAACATTATGTTATCATCCATTTCACCAGGTACGCTAAAGCAATATAGTACTACTTATAAGAGTTGGTGGTTATTCTGCCGAAACCACAATGTGGACATCTATACAGCTTCAATACCAGATGTAATACAATACCTCACTGAAATACATAAAACAAATGTTGGCTACAGCTCATTAAATACAGCTAGATCTGCGCTTTCCCTTCTGTTAAATGAAAGAATTGGCAGGGATGATCACATCAAGCGTTTTTTCAAGGGTCTATACAGAATTAAACCTGCTTTACGCAGGTATGTCAATACTTGGGACCCATCAATAGTGCTAAGATCACTATGTAATTGGGGTGATAATGTGAATTTAAATTTAGAAAAATTAAGTAAAAAGCTTGTCACCTTATTAGCTCTTGCTACTGCTCAAAGGGTGCAGACTCTATCAGTAATTAAAATACAAGATATATCCATGTCACAAGACATAATACATATCAACATTACTGATCTTATAAAAACATCACTGTCATCAAAAACTGAAACATTAATTAAACTACCGTTTTTCGACCAGAACCCCATTGTTTGCCCAGCTAGAGCTATAAAATCATATATTGAGCAAACATCAACTCTTAGGAATGATGAACAATATTTGCTATTAACTAGTAGGAAACCCTTTAGAAGAGCATCCAAGCAAACAATTAGTAGATGGATTAAATCAGTTATGAAGGAAAGTGGTATTGATACAAAAATATTTACCTCACACAGCACACATCATGCAGCCACATCTTCTGCTAAACAGGCAGGGGTATCATTAGATGTGATTAGGAAAACGGCTGGCTGGTCAGATAGCTCTCTTACATTTGCCAGGTTTTATGATGTACCAGTGAATGTTAATGTTCCACATGACAGCTTTATTAATGCTGTTTTTAATGCCAACTTGAGGATGTAATTATTATGTGTTTTCCTTTTTTAAAGATTAATAAATGTTCAATAAATATTTATTTTATTTGGACACTGTCATTAGTGTTATAGTTTAGTTATATAGCTAAAGGTCAGTTGATGTTGATGAAAGATTCCTCACTATAGCATTTATTGTTACTAATTGTATCTGATTAAGAGACAAGACTGATGGTAATAGTACTGATGTTATGTTGCTGTTGCTGCTAGTATTTTCATGGCATTTATTGTCATGAAAATACTAGTATAGCTAATTATATTTTTTTTTGTTTATCTTTAATGATGCCCTGTTTATGTAAACCACATAATGGATAATTATGTCCTATTCTGATAATGTTGAATATCTTAAGATTATTGATGTTACATACCTAAGTATTACTAGCATACCATAGTTTGATTATATTGGTCTCAAATAAATTTAATTCATATATGGCTATTTTCATATTATGTACTTATCTCTTCAAAATAGTGGCCCATGTCGACTTTTACTCTAAACAGCTACTCTGTAATCAATTATATTTCAGTTCATCATGAAATGAAATTGATTAATCAGACGAACTTACCTTAAGTGAAGTCCGATTACAATTTCATGAAGGATGAACTGAAATATAATTACCCACCCGGCCCATCCTTTTTAGGATCAGTCCCTTGTCGAATCGGCCAACAAAGCAAGGCTAGCTCTAAAGAGTGTCAAATCAGTGTTGCCAATCCATAGAGAACAAGTTTATTTTTATTTTCTCTAAAAACTGCGATGCCAAATACTAGCGAATTGGGAACTACTCTGTAATCAATTATATTTCAGTTCATCCTTCATGAAATTGTAATCGGACTTCACTTAAGGTAAGTTCGTCTGATTAATCAATTATTTGACTTTGACTTTGATCATTGATTTTATTTCTGTAAATAGTTTGTACAAACATTTTTACAAGTCAAAGATTTGTGGACCAGTGAAATGAAATTGTGTGAGTGCCGTCCTTCGTATAAAATATAATATTATATTTCAGGCTATTTGGTCACTATACCTGATGTAAGTGATGTGAGAGAATTTAAGTAAAGCGGTTTTTTATTTCAATCAAGTCTTTTTACTCAATTCAATCGTATTAAATGTACACAAAAAAAAAATGTAATAATGTATTAAATGTATACAAAAGCTTGTTAATTCCTCACAGTCAGACTAAAATGTAACCATCTGATGTAAGTTAATCGTGATTTTCCCGTGCGACCGGAGTCACGAACGCAATGTTACTTCGTTAAACAAAGACCTTGTACACAAGTTTGTATATATGATGTAATAAAATGTTTTAAACAGATTATTTTATTAACTAAGCATGCTATTGTTAATGTTGATGTTTAACAAAAGATTTTGAGACCTACAAGCGTTTTAACACTGAATAGTTAATGTTTCCTTGAAGACAATAAGTTGTGTCATGGTTTCGCACTTTTAGTTGATTTTATTGATTTATTATGTTTGAAACATAATTATGTCTTTTCCGGTGAGGTATAAATTACTTCATTATAGCTGTAGAGCTTATGAGAATAAAAAAACATTAATTATGAAAATCTTATAGATACATTCGGGACTACTAGTAAATATGTAGTTTCTGAAGTGAATTGAGCTTTCTATTTAAATAACCATAATTCATAAAACTTTGATCATCTTAGACAGAGACACAGAATTCAGCAGCCCTTATATTTTAGTGGTAGACGGTGGACTTTAAGGCTGGGTTTCCACCAGAGATGAGCGAGGATGCGTAGCGAGGGATGTGTGTGAAAATAACCAATAACATCGCTTCGCTGTCATAGCTTGAGCTAAGCTAGCGTTGTTATTGGTTAGTTTCACACACATCCCTCGCTACGCATCCTCGCTCATCTCTGGTGGAAACGCAGCTTTAGGCGAAGATGATGGCAATTGGAATCGTATGGAAATCGAACGGGCATGTAGGACGCACGATTCCATACGATTCAAAATCGTCCGCGGACAAATTGTCCATTGTTGCTTAAACAGCCAAATCAAACGACGACGTACAATCAGCCAGTGATCAGTAAAACAAACATCCTTATGTGGTCACGACAACATTATACTTCGTTAATTATTATTACGACTGGTTGTCACATATAAGAATAAATCTCAAATTATTTTCAAAATAATTATATCCTTTCCTTTTTCTTGTGTTTAGTGACTTAACTGGTAACAGAATTTTAAAGACACCCTTGGCAAAAAAAAAAAAAATAACACAAAAAATGCAATTGGCATAGTAAAATAACTAAATGAAAGTAGTTACGTAATATGAAGTAACTTATGGGTAGGGTAAGTTACAAGACTCCTCTTCGCGCAAGTTTCGTTATAAACTCCATACTGTTTAAAAGTTTATAAGTAGACGAGGAGGGAACAATCTGCCTTTAGTTCTTTATTAGTAATCTTTTGACAGTTTATTTTCACTGAGCAGCTGTAAAAATCACAAGCTGTGCGACTACGTTCTTATGGATAATAATAATTATAATAAGTATTTCAGTAAGATGCTGGTATGATCTTGACCGTACTTTCGGGATTGTCCTGATAGCTGTGGAATACCTCTCCACTCCTCATAAGCACCTAAGGACATGTTGCCCCCTTGTCGCTACGACAGTGTGCTATCGACCGTTTTCGGGGCACCATTATTAAGTGTGCAAGTCACCCCTTGCTATTTTACCTGTGTATTTTATATAAAATATTAGCCAGACAGGGGCCAAAGTCTTTTCATAGTTCTAGATAACCAGTTCACTTAGCCACCCAAACCCATAATCCAATATCTTTGTTTCGATATCCTACAATAGTCTTGCACCAAACCGAGGTTATCCTTGGGTGTACTGCATAGTGCGAACAGGGATAATCGTCGGTTGGTGCTTCGTTTCGGTAAAGACGTCTCTGCGAGTTGGTTTCGGCCTCTCGTACACCTTCCAAAGGTGCGGGACCCTAGAGTCTCGAGACATGTCAAAGACGTATAAAAATTATAATAATAAGTAAGGTGTAAGGTGAAAAATTATACTAAAGCATAAGCTTTAGTATAATTTTTCACCTTACACATGCATTAGCTAATATAGCGAGAAGTTGTACACTTAAGTGATGCTCCTAAATAAAAACATTAGTTGACTCAACCAATTAAATAATAAAAATAAAAATGATGATTATTCAATAGTTGCAATCATAATAATCTTTATAATATTTAAATAATGGAACCTTCAGAATGCAAGGATTTCCGGATATCAAATTAGCGCTTCGACAAATTCTTCTATTATCCGAATATCCTAGCAATTATAATCAAATAAATTCGACTAAATCGATTTAAATCATTCGTTTCAGATTATTTCAATGTTAATCTTCGGTCCTAACAATTGATTTAAAATTCATATCGAATGGCTCGATAATCGAGATCAAATATATCGATAAACTGATTCGGCGCAACGATAAAATGTAAAGTTACATTCTTTATTATTTGTGTATTCAAAATAAATCTCTGCCCACTATAAATTAGATTTAAATAATCCAATTGTAATCTAGTTATTGTATTTCGATTTATTAGTCACAGATACCTATTTACAGGATAAGTCCTAGAAAAATAACTAAGAGTGTCCTTGTAAAAATAAACTGTGACACTTAAAGATACGATATTCTTCGAAATCGAAGGTGGAATTGAAATCACTGTCGGTCTTTTCTATAAAACGCTCACTGTAAAAAAAATATTATTAATTGAACAGCCGGTAAATCTCGCTTGGCAGTATGAGAGAACTGCCCCGGTCACAACATGCCTTATTCTTCCATACTTCCCTATGAATCTTCATCTCAGTAGTCACCCACTTTCTAGCCATATCATCTTTCATACAGTTCATCAGACTGTAAATAATTTACCATATCCAGCCGCTCTATATTCTTATCTAAATAATTATAACGAAAGCATTGTAGG
This sequence comes from Conistra vaccinii, assembly GCA_948150665.1. Classification (NCBI taxonomy): domain Eukaryota; kingdom Metazoa; phylum Arthropoda; class Insecta; order Lepidoptera; family Noctuidae; genus Conistra; species Conistra vaccinii. The sequence goes on from OX411324.1 coordinate 7,552,631, forward strand.
CACCAGGGTTAAGGTGAGGCGTCAGCCTTGAGCTTGACTCATGATTGTCAGGCCGATTGGACCCGCCACGTCGCATTACACAGTCCTGCGTGAGCGCAACTGACCTAATCAAATATGATTCAGTTTTTATAGACATTCGGATTTTTTGTTCAGCTATTTATTTTGTGTAAGAGGAATGTTAATGTCAGGTTTAGGTATTATGTAAGATACAATAGGTTATATCAATTTGAAGCCTTTTTTGCCCGTTATAAGGTCGTGTTCGTGAGAAGAACGTATAAACTATATCGAAAACACCTTTGTATCAAAAAGCCTGCTTCTAGAAAAAATAATAACACTACGATCTTTTATGGTTTTGTTAGTTTTACAAAACACGAGAAGACGTAAATTTCTCGTTTATTTTTTTTTTAAACAACGGGTTGCAATTCGGGAGTGCCGGCAGAAGTGAAAACTTGAACGTTAACGTTAAGCATTATTGAATATTTTGGAATGGTTAGGGAATTATTTCGCACGAATTGCTTTATTTATCAGTATAAAAATCTTTTTCACAAAAAACACAACCGACTTCCACTATAAAGTGAAAAATAACTAAAATTTCGGAAGTCGGTGGCAAAAACGAAAATACAAAACCAAAGACACGGATATTTGTTATATGCCACCGACTTCCGAAATTTTAGTTATTTTTCACTTTATAGTGGAAGTCGGTTGTGTTTTTTGTGAAAAAGATTTTTTTCTCGCTTTTTAGTGGGTCGGTTTGTAATTCATCTAATTTACAATAGCCTAATGTCAACTGCTCATCACCTTTTACTAAATATTGCTTTTCCCGATGCAGGGACGTTCATTGTTGAGGAGTTCTTCTGGTACTTCGCCATCAGCTCCTCTTCACCCTATGCATTGCGACGGGCATAAATTGCTGGGCAACCATATTAAAGTAATCGAATCGCAAGTTCGCAACCCGTAAAATACGTATTATTGCGTAGTTCCGGTGGCCATTTGTGGTCTGCATCATCAGTTCCACTTCCCTAAATGGTGCTTTCCGAGAGCAAATTCAAGAGTTACTATAAAAAATACCTAAATCGCTATAGGTGTGCCTATAACATTTTAAGAGTTCCCTCGACTTCTCCAGGATTCCATCATCCAATCCTGACTTGATGACAATGGGACCAACTAGAAAGTATACCCTTTCGAACAAAAAAAGAATTTTCGAAATCGGTCCAGCCGTCTTCGAGTAATCGGGGAACATACATAAAAAAAAAAAAAAAAAAAAAAAAAAAAAAACATTCCGACGAATTGAGAACCTCCTCCTTTTTTGGAAGTCGGTTAAAAAGTACTATAATTTATGAGGTTAATTACAATATTCATTAGTAGTAGTAGTAGTATATTCATTTGTTGTCAAAATATAGTCGAACAAAATTAAACAATTTATAACACTTTTCATGAAGTATGTTTTGACTGCTTTTTTTACCCATCAATACGGGTAAAATTTCTTACCTCGCAATCTTTACGTAATGTCAAAGACTATTTATTTTGATATTTACTTTGTCGGTTGCTAGGCAATGGATCTTACAGTCACGTTCTGACGCGAGTTTAACATTTTTTACCTATCCCAAAAAAAGTGCACAACGAAGCTAAAGAAGTTTTCACTTCAAAAAACGAGAAATTTACGTACGTTAAGAATGTTTTGTCTAAGATAAGACAAAAAATTCTTAGTCCTATTCCATCTTTTTTTTAAGTTTTGCATTTACAAATCCGTTGTTAGTAGAACTGTCACACTGATTTACGATAGAACAGACTTTCTTGAACAAAAAATCTAGATTAAAATGAAAACTTTTGTGGCTAGATTTATAATCTAGAGCAAAGTTTGTCTAGCAAAAATGTAAGCTTTTAGTAACCTAGCCTTTCTTTTTATCTCAACTAGACACAACAATACCGTTCCTAAGTTTAAGAACAATTTAATTCATCATCAGCCTATTAATGTTCCCACTGCTGGGACACAGGCCTCCTCTCTGTGAGAGGGAGTGGGCTGTAATCTACCACGCGGGCCCAGTGCGGGTTGGTAGATGTCACATGTCTTCGAATTTTTTGGTTCTAAGACATGCCGGTTTCCTCACGATGTTTTCCTTCACCGTTTTGAGAGCAGTGGTGATGAAATTATTTACACAAAGTAAAGCGCCTGCTTGGGTTCGAACCCACAACCTACAACCCGTAAGTCGGGGCCGTTACCACTGGGCCACCACTGCTACAATTTAGTCAAATTAATTTGCCGATAAAGTGGACTAATCATCAACATGGCTGCGAAAATTAAACAAACTTTTTTCTTAATGTCAATTTTCTTTAACGGCGCTACACATACAAAACAGGAAACGATGATTAAAACAAGTTGTGGTGCGTAGTACAGGAAATGTTTGCAACAGGGATTTCCTCAAGTTGACGGTCCCCAGCCAGGGGTATCAACACACCAAAGTAAGGCAAAAAGCATAACGTTGCCTCATTGCGTCTCATTACGAATTACTTATCACTGTTCCAGTTTCTTGTATTGCTACTGTTGCTAACTTCAAAAGTCCTATAAAGTATTATTTTCATCTCTTATTCGTCCTACGTTTACTCTTGGGATTGAAATTCGAAACTTCCTAAGTGGATCTTAAAATTTCAAGTTTATTTCATTTCATTACAATTTTTAGAGGACCAGCCTCCCTCGTCCGTCCTTGTGCCTTTTATTTTCGGTAAACTAATTATAAATGTTCCTATCTTATTGTTAAAGGTTTAAAATGAAGGGCTACTTGACATTTTGCCCACTCCGAATTACAATTCCTTAGACTAACAATGAAAAGGTGAATTGGATTATCATATTTACCCCGTAGCTTGTTCAAAATTATAGATCAAGCAGTTCCAACATAAACAATTTGCACGAAATTTTGAGACAAGTAGGTTGTTACCGAACTGCTAAGTCATGCCACAGGAGACGGTATAATAATTCAGAGTTTTAAAAGAGTTTTCGTGCAAAGAACATGTGCAAAGAACGTTCGTAGCATCCCGCAGACGGGAGTGCACTTCAACGGGAAATTTCTCACATTTCTAACCTAAACGGGAGACGCTCAAGCCGGTCTCGAGATTATATCCACACATCTGGCCCTTTTATTAAACGACTTTAAAAAGAAAACACGGCCGCGTCTACAAAGCTAGTGGAAAACATCTTTGTGTATTCACCGTTACGTAACGTTCGTGATATGCTGGTGTGAAAAACAACTGTGAAAAGGAATGAAAAAGAAAATGTTTGTGTTAGCGAGAAAACTAAAATAAGACATAGCATTAGTGTCATACGTCTTTTCTAATAAAAATGGGATTGTAGAGACAGCTATTTAGTTAATCTATCATGATGAAAGGTATTATTTTTTCTGACACTAAGGACGGGCTCTGAAAATCTGTTTTGAGTGATAATGTTTTTCTAATATATAAATATAAGTAGACATACAAGCATAATGACTTAAAGTTTAGAAACGTGCCGCCGGCTCACTAGAAAGAATGTGAGGTTAATTGAGGGTTCAAAAAAAAAGTCCGGCAAAAGAAAATTGTGGAATTGGCAAAAATAAAAACTTGTGTCTTAGTAGACCCTCCAGAAACCCTAAATATCTCACCTTTCTAGTGAAACGGCACGTTTATAAGCCCAACCCGCATAATGGCGTAGTCGTATACTTGAACGTATATGATTAAAATAAATAAACAAGTTCCATTTATCAAAAATCATCAAGATTCTTTTAAAATATTGTACCAAGCTAGTACAAAAAATGTCCTGCTTTTTTTTTTCCACGTCAACCGCACTTCAAATCCAAACATAAAAACCTATTTAATGAAAGTCGAGATATTCAAATGTAAGCAGTGATTAACAAAGCCTGCTAGTTTTCTTATGTCAAGCCCTCATTACTCGCGTGTTGTTAATTTATACGAAAATGTATTCATCGCTTTTTGCCGAGTATATAAAATTCTGTTACAGCCCATTTCAATGGACTGCTATAACTGTACTGAGATGAGAGGTTTATTACACATGTTAAATACACAACGGAATAAAAGTTTAAATGGGTATCGTACCATCAATTATGAACGAAAATATTTTTATTATTAATTTGATTTTTTTTATGATTTTATATTATGACATGATTTTGATCAAACTTAGGGGGAAAGACCCCAAAGGTCGTCTGTCCACCGCAGCAGTCATCGGGAACACAAACTCGGAAAAAAATTGCCATAACCACCAAGCATTGCATTAAGTATTATTAAATAATACTTAATGCAATGCTTGGTGGTTATGGCAATTTTTTTCCGTGTACCATGTAGCATGCATAAAATTTTTATGCATGCTACATGGTGATTATTAAAATAATGCAATATTGGTTTACTGGAGGATGCTTTTACCCATTCCTTTTCCACATATTATATTGAATGCTCCGTATTTTTCCGGGAAAATCGACTGCCTTTTAAAACACTATTATTTTATTTAAGCAGTGCAAAGTAAAAAAAATATTTGTATTTTTAATTTATACGGGAAAGATTTCCCTTCGTTCCACAGGCTTATAAAAGTTGTATGTCAGTGCAACATTAAGTAAACGCAAGGCAGCTGAAAGTTATAACCCTCAATACACACGCGAACTTTTTACTCAAGTAAATGCACTACGCACATTGTTATGTTGCATAAATTAATTGGATTACTGTTCGTTTTTAGGGTTCCGTACCCATAGGGTGCCAAACGGAACCCTCCATATTACTCAGCCTCCGCTGTCCGTCAGAATTTGTTGTTAACAACAAATAATAAAAATTTAATAAAGGATTTCTATACAATTTGACCAAAACAAACACAATACAATTTGATTTTGATTTGTGTTGATTTTGAAAAAAGATAATTCTAACCCTTATGTTGGGTATCATTGTCTAGAGCTCATCGAGTAGAGAACAAATATATAATTCTTTTTATCTTCAAAAATGAAGAAATAGGGGGCCGTAAATGTTGTCAGTTTTAGACAATTTTTGTACGAGCTCTATAACAACAACTAAATAAGTTAGGAATTTGAAACTTCATGTAGGTACCATATACTGTAGTATAATCAACAAATAAGGTATTTTATTTTAATATGGGCGATTTTCTGCAACTGCAAAAATAACTTTGTAATTCATAGTATAATTATGAAAAATACAAATTTATCTTTACGATTTTTTTATTTAAGACGAAAAATTATAATATAAAATATTCTTCGTTTAGTATTTTCATTTATTTGCTAAATATTGTACGGTGGTACAGAACCCGTTGTGTGCGAGTCCGACACGCACTAGCCGACTTTTTTACTTGAGTTGTTCATACAATGACGTGTGTACTTGTAATGGCTAAAAAAGCTGTAATGCTAGTTAACCCAGTTCTATGGTAGTTCATAACTTCTATGGCACTTTTACACGGGACAAGGGTGGGGTAAAGTTTCTATTATGACCGATTTAAACAGACTAAAAGTTAATTAAAGAGACGGAGCCGGTCAAAAGAAACTGTAGAATGTAACCACTTCCATGCAATGACAGCAGTATATGGGGGTATCAATAAATTTACTGACAGCATAATTATATCGAAAACAAATCGTAAACTGCATTCCACTCAACACAGTCAACACGGAAAACAATATTAAATTCTATTTCAGATTTATGCAAAATTCTTTACCCAAATCTAAATTTTATATAAAACACTCCCAATTGCATTCGCACAGCACACATTAAAATAAAATGAACTTTTATGACCTTTTATGTTGGCCATAATCGTTCGTCGAATACTTGTAAATCTCCTCAATGATCACGTATAGGGCCATTCCGAAGGCTATTAATGTACTTTGTAACCTCTGCGAGTTGTTAACAATTGATTGAAAACTATGAGACGCTATGTTTATTGTAACTTCTGTGTTTTATGGGCGCCTAGTAGATTGATTTGTTCCGGCAGAGACAAAGTGGTCATAATGTATGGCAATTTAATTTATGAAGCTAATGCATTATGCCTTGTGTTTTGTCTAAAACTAAATCTTTAATCGGTATGATGTGGATGTAATCAAAGTCTTTGAAGACTATTTTGTTACTTCTCTAGGATTAATGCATTCCGATGTCACTTCAGTTTAAAAAACAAGTGGAAGAAATGAAAATTGTTATAGGTACGAGATAACCCATGTCGTGGTAAAGAGATTAACCACTCAGCAGCCTACAAGTTCTTTGATGACACCCCTGAATAGCACTAAGAACCTTCAAATTATATCAATAAGAAGTCGAATAGACAAACTGTACGCTTAAAATTAAATGTCTTCACGACAAACTAGTATCAAAACATTCCAGCAATAGTCTCACAATAATGTAATATCGATGCCACATCGTTATCGGTCCACAAATTGGCATTAATCTGAGTGCAATAATTGGACAGAATGCTACGGTGTCACTGAATTGTTCACATTCCACCGGATACAATATGTTAGAGTAATCACGACATTAAGCCGCCGATACACTGCCTCGGATTGTCTTGTCTTTGAGATTGTGATTCGGATTGAAAAGCTACGATACGATGATATGGATCTCTTTTTCCTGTTTTCTTTTGTTTTTTGTCGGTGTAGCTACCGCTGTCTATTTGAAACCGACTTCAAAAAGGAGAAGGTTCTCAATTTGACTGTTGCTTTTTTTTTGTATGTTTGTTACCTGATTACTCCGCCAAATATAAATTGATTTTAATGATTATTTTTTTGATTGGTTGGTCATACCTCAAAGGTAGTCCCAGATTCAATAATACAATTCTTTCTCACTTAGCCTATGTGGATGATAATAATTGATGATAAGTTCCTGTCACTGCTATTTACATAGCAGGTAGTGGTATTCGAATGTATGTGGGGTAGGTACCATAACTAAAAAGTGAAAAATAAAACACTTTTAAACTTTTTTTTTCTTAAGTCGGTGTCTTGATTTTCGTTATTTGCCACCGAATTCCTTTTTGGAAGTCTGTTGTTTTCTTTTTTTGTAATTTTTTTTTGTCCTATGACTTGTGATAGGTACATGGAGCCGTTACGTAGTTGCATGGATTTATCTCAGATCAAGAAAGGAGTATTAATAAGCTACGAGTGTGTAATTCTTACTAATTCAATAGGTAAATAAAGTATTTAACTTTAATCATTATGTGCCTGTAACTGGACCTTTAAGGCTTTACATATTATTATACATTTCCATCTTTCTACACTTATAGCAGTGATTGATTAATTTTAAAACTTTTAATTTAGACGCACGACCTTTACAATCACGACGAATAAACGTGCTACTACAATATGTACACACAGATCGTTACCAATCACCAAAACACTCCATTTTCGTTCCATTCCACTTAATTGTAAAATCCTGACATCTTTATCTACACTTCCATGCGATCGCAGCCCAACAAAGCAATGAAGAGTAAAATATCGGAGTCGTGTATCGTAGCACGTATTAGTTTAATTAAAACCAGCTCAGTACAGTTCACGTCAACGCATTGCACGTTATTAGGAGCAGCCTTTTGTTTGGAAACTCTTGCTTGCAACAATTTATCATTTGTTGGGAGTAAAAAAAGTATGAACATGATTTTCGTGTGAGTATCTTTTCAATAGAGTTGCTGACTGTCCTCAAAAGTGATAATTACTTTGCTGCCGGCCTAATAATGTAAGATGATGGGGTACTGAATCGATAATTTAAACACATGAGTACAACCCGATGTTGCTATCGAGGTGCTCTTATCATCATTTTATGACTTAAAAACGTCGATCCCACATCAAAGGCACGATGGAACTGGAAAATATGTGGAAGGCTTGCACTGGATGTTTAACGGCTAGGCTGGTAGGTACCAAAAAGCGTGACCACAAAAGACAATTTTGGATTTTATCGTCTGTTTTGAAAAATTTGTACTTTGGGTAAGTATCCGAATCAGACTTCAGACACACAAAACTTTACCAAAAACAGTATATTATTATGTTCCTTTTTTCACAGTTAAAAAATAAATTATAGTGTGTTCTTTAAGACTGTCTAAAAAGTAGTAGGTACTTCATGGTTTTCTACTTCCAATTACAAACAATGTTTTTTTAAGTACCCGAGCTCCCTAACCACTTGTTAATTGCCATGTCAAATACAACAGCATTAATAGTGTAGTCGGGTTAACGACGTGATTGTGGAAAAAAAAACTCAAGCGCATATTGTGGGGGTAATAGGATGTTGATGGTCGCTACGATATCGGTAAATAAGCTTTGTGACGATAATGTATTCGATTAGTGGGTTAGTTAATGTACCTACACTATGAAGCTTTTATGAAGCACGTAGTAGGTACTTATTGCCATTTTGTTTCGTAAAATTCTTTTGCTTGTTACTTTTTTCATAAATATATGAATAAATTATGAACTGTATCTACAGATAAAGGTAAGATATGAAACAGTTTTGACAGTTTTATCTGTTCGATATTGTGAATAATAATGAATAATTTAGATTCCTTTTTAACCCCCGACGGAAAACGAAGGGGTGTTATAAGTTTAACGTGTGTATCTGTGTATCTGTGTATCTGTCTGTGGCATCGTAGCTCCCAAACGGTTGAACCGATTTAGTTTATTTTTGTTTTGTTTGAAAGGTGACTTGATCGGGAGTGTTCTTAGGTATGATTCAAGAAAATCTATTTAGCCGTTTGAAGATTATCAGGTCTTTTCTAATTGATGAATGGATTTGAGCATCTTCCACAGGTCTGATTGAGTCTAAATTTGGTAATCTGTTACTTCAATGGTATAAGATTAACATAGTAACCTTGAACTGATGCTGCAGCATTATTATACCTGGTACTTGCAGGATACCCAACTCCTCATCAACTTACAGCAGTGGTATCGTGTTTGGGCTCATTGGAATGGTCTCAATAAATAGGTTGTAGATATATATTTATCAGGGTGTGATATGGAGAAGAAAAAATAAAACAGGGTTAATTAGTAACCAACTTGACTGTAGGAAAAATACGCACAGTTGCGCTGATTTATGCGAGGCACGTGTCGATCGTAGCGTATGTACTAGTAATTAGTATACAATAAAGTTTAAAAAGAAGGAAATAAAAGTTAAATTAAAAATTTAAAAAACCCCCGACACAAACAAAATCCTTTAAAAAGTTTCAAAATAAAATATTATACTGGCCCTTTATGTTTAATACAATTTGTAGTTAATATTTTGTCGTCGCATCGGGGGTCGGCATGCTATTGTAGAAAAGATATTTTCATTCGTCGACCCCCGATGCGACGACAAAATATTAACTACAAATTGTATTAAACATAAAGGGCCAGTATAATATTTTATTTTGAAACTTTTTAAAGGATTTTGTTTGTGTCGGGGGTTTTTTAAATTTTTAATTTAATTTATTTAATCATTGGTGCACAACTTAGTGAAATCGTTCAGGCGCCTATTTTCGGATCATTTCTGTCACCCTGGTACTTTTGAAAACAACAAATTAATTATTAAATTTCAAAACCTGGTTTACTGTAGTTAGTCGCCTCAGCACCTAGTTCCAGTTCATTTCTGATTTCCTGGTAGTTTTAATAAATACATTTTAAAATGTCTATCGATATCATTTATTACGAATCCTTCATGCTCTTCTCTATGTTTCATCTTTGGTGCGTTTCGAGGAATACTTTTGGTGCGCTTCATTAGCGCATTTCAAAGTTGATGCACTTCGAGGAATACACCTCCAAAATATGTCTATTGAAGCAACCACACTTTCGTATGTTTAACAAAAGGTAGGTACTTAACTTTGTTGAGATGAGAGGACGCGAAATGCGAAAGCTGAATATTTGGGTTATTCGACGCACCTATGGAGAGGCCTCCATAGCCTAAATTGTTGTAAATATGCTCAAACAAACGACCGAGTCGCATAATATTATAACCATGAATCGTGTACACTGCCCGCTTAGGTCTAGTGACATATCAAAGTAATTAATGATGGCGCTCTAGATCCACTAAAGTAGATGTTTATCGTTGACACACAGCTCTACGTATAGACAATTTAATACAACCGAATTCATTAAAATTTTAACTAGCTATCAATTTTCCGTAGGCAGCTTAGAGTCGTTGAAACAGTTTCGCAATCGATTTACTATTATGTACGCTAATTCGGAAGTACCTATAAACCAGACCAGCCTAAAATATGCAAAATATTCGCCAACAACACGTGGACTCCAAATGGTTCGGTACCGAACCATAAATCGTAACGATTAATTACCTAGGGCAGGGCAAACACCGAAAGTTATCTTAGCGATCAGTGTCAAATATTGCCAACAAGCTATAAGTTAATTCATAAGCTGGTTACTCTATTCCAGACAAGCAACATGCCTAAATTAATCATTTAAAATTCAATGCGATTGTTGTGAAAACTAATTTAGTTTCATTGATGTAAATTGTTGGAAAGATATTGCTATCGTTGACTGTTTGAAAACATTGAACTCCCACATAATCCCATGGACTTTTGCAGAGATTGAAGTTCGTAGTTAAGTGCTTAAGCGTTTTAGTGATCCTGTTTGATTCAGGGCTCTTTGTCGGTGATACACAAAGTTGGCAGATGGCAGAGTTACTATTCAACTTTGCCATGAGCATAAAGCGCTTCGTCCACAAGAAACTATTTTCACATAGAGCCCTTTTAAAGCATGCACTTTGAGCTAAACTACGATATCATTCTAGCTTAGACATTACACGTAAAAAATTGAGTCTCAAAGATCTAAGTGAGGGGACGAAGTAAAAGAACTTCGACGTGAAAAGGTGCTTTCAGACCAACGCCAGACTGATGACGATTCGTAGCGTGACAACAATATAGTCTCGAATAAAATTATAATAACTTATCCCTGATAACAGAGGCAACCATGCTTGTTACTACAAACCGCGTGACCGGAATACATAATATAAAGAACCATATAACCATAATTAGCAAATTGAAAAACAAAAAGCAGCTCATAACCACAGAGCAATGAAAAAACAGAAGTGGCAAGCCTTACAATTGATCACTAATAACACGTTCGTTTGACACGCGACTATAGCACGCAACGTGGCTAACGTATTAAAATCATAACTCAACTGTGCAATAAGTCAACGGTCAGTTTCCCTCATAATCCCTGTGACTTTAATAAGCGCGTTAATTTATTCATGTGGGACTCGGTTGCCATGTGCGCCATTTTCAATCCATCATTGTAAAATTTGCTGACCGTTGGCCATTTCGTAATATCCGTCATTAATACGTTTTGCGGGTGGAACTCTTCTGTGGGTGTAGAAATGGGATATTTAATTACTTTCGTTGGGAAACGAATGGGATTCCATATTTTACCAAAATAAATAATCGTAAATTACGGCTTAAAATTGGTTGAAACTTTATAAGTATAGTTTTTGCTTTATGATTGAAAAATCAAAATTTGTTTTTTTTTCTTGAAACACAGGTTTTCATAAACCTACATCAGGCGGGTCTACATTACAGTTAGAAATAGATTTTCGTCGATTGTAACTAATGTAAATCATATTATTACCTTTTTTTTTAATATATATATATATATAAATTATTAAAATAGAAAACAAGTTTATGAACACAGGAAATTTTGTTTGTTTCGTTGAAAAAACTGATACCGATTGTCAACTTTTACAGTCGTCAAAGCGTCATACCTTCCAATCTTCCAATCAATCGCCAACGATATCGTGAAATGGATCGCAGGACAAAAAAACTGACCGTTCAAATTGCACAGATATAGAGCGACACGTGTAGATATTGATACAATTTACATGACCGTGTGAACTTGCTAGTTTGTAGTTCAAAACTCAAACTTAAAGCATTTATTTGAATTACAGGCACTTTTGAACTGTCAAGGGGTCGGTCAGTCGCAAAGATGAAACTAGTTGTCTATTTCAAAGCGTAACTATGTAGGTTCCTATGGAGAAGAATGGGCAAGAAACTCCACCGACACATTTTTAATCACAATATTATTACAAAATATTGATTACATCATTCATGTTGAAATTATACATGTGAGAACGATGTAGAAAGACGTACACGATTAAAACTTCCGTAATAAATAAAAAAAACAAAAAAATAAGCTATGGCAGCTAACAGATGATCAGTGCCTACTGACGGCGCCCGTTCCCACTGCGCACAACCTCAATACTTATTGTCCAAGTATTGAGGAATGTCGTAATATATTGAAGACTGCTTGAGATTCATGAGACATAGATGATTCTCCTTATATACAACAGCCTCCTGCCCTAAATTCGCTCACACAGACATAGTAAACAATGTGTAGGGATGTGACAAACAAAGCGATTTCTACCTAAAGATACATACATAGGTACTAGAATAATGACGTCAAATGTTTCACACCTTGACATTAAATACTTGTAAGCTATACATACTGTCTACGTAGCTACCCTCAAATGAAATAATTGAATATGATGTGTAACGCGACACAATAAACCGACATTTCATCGTGCGGTAACCACGCGAACGTGGGAACATTTCTTTGGCGTATCATCCCTTATTCCTGAGCCCAAATAATTAATTAGAACAATTCCCGCTTTGAAATCCTTTTTGTTGCAAAAGAGGAACGCTGAATTAACTGATTATCATCCGAACGCTGGTGAAAATTAATTTATTATGTGAAGCCGCAAAGTAAGGATACCGGATTAAAAATTAATTACAGTTCCAAACTAAGCTTTTGGGGACTCTGTGGGAGCGAAAAACTTTATCGCGCTTTTTCATAAACGATGAATCCGTCCAAAGAGATTAAATACGTTAGATTTGTTTAAAATAACATTGCGCTGTTTGTGAAAACATTTGCAGATTAGTCTGAGATAAATTGATGATAAAAACTTTATTCTGACTGCCTCTTTGGTCTAGTGCTCGCAAGCGTTACTACTGAGCATGAGGTCCTGAGTTAGATTCCCGGGTCAGGCAAAGTGTTATCGGGTTTTCCGCCTGGAATTTCTCAGTGGCATACTGGAATCTGGATTTGTGCCCAATAGGGTTGCCCTCTATTACAATATGAGATTCAAACATAACTGGCGCAATGTGGGTGTACTATGGGTACACCTCTGCCAAACCCTTTGTCCAAGCAGGGCGTTATGTTATTATGTTAAAAACTTTTTTCATTTTGCGTTTTCAGTTTCAGTATCTAATGGGTTTATTTTAGGCAGTGTATAGAGAGCCACCATTGGCACTCTATCCCTATCGGATAAAGTGCCACTACAGGCACCCTAGTAACACCGCCTCGGCCCGGCTAAAGTGCCGCAAGCATTGGATTGTCACTGTCACTGTCACTAAGTCACGTCACTTGGTATTTTGTTTGATTGTCGAGGTTAGATCGCTGTAAAACACCACATTCCCAAAACATTACATTCTCTTGTGCCTAAACGGACCCTGGCACTTCGCCGGCCGCTACCGCGGCACCGCTCGCTACGCTCGCTCGGCTCGTGCGTTGTGTGGTCACAGTTCTAACCTAACCTAACCTAAATAACAAGTAACAGCACCCTAGCCGGGCCGAGGCAGTGACACTATACACTTCGTTTATTTTATTGTATTAACCTGCGTTCACACTATTGCACGACATCGATTCAAGATAAATATTGTTGCTTTAAAATGTGGTTTTTGAAGTGAAAACTTCTTTAGCGGCGTTGTGCACTTTTTTTTGGGATGGGTAAAATATGTTAAACTCGCGTCAGGACATGACCGTAAGATCCGTTGCCTAGCAACCGACTAAGTAAATATCAAAATAGATAGTCTTTGACATTACGTAATGATTGCGAGGTAAGAAATTTTACCCATATTGATGGGTAAAAAAAAGCAGTCAAAACATACTTCATGAAAAGTGTTTAAATAAATTGTTTATTTTTGTTAGACTATATTTTGAAAATAAATAAATAGACTACTACTACTAATGAATATTGTATTTAACCACATAAATTATAGTACTTTTATACTGATAAATAAAGCAATTCGTGCGAAATTATTCCCTAACCATTCCAAAATATTAAAAAATGCACAACGTTAATGATCAAGTTTTCACTTCTGCCGGCACTCCCGTTGTTTTTTTTTGTTGAGTTAATAGTTCATCAAGATGTAAGCATCTTGTAACTACTAACTGAAAAACGACCTTAAATGTGAAGAACATGATGGTTACTAACCTACCCTTGAATTTCTTCTTTACATGCTACATGAAAATTTTGTAAGATATATTACGGTACCGATAGTTCTCAAACCCCAGGTTTTCTTGGTAATTCCCTTGCGTGCTCATGTTCATAACGACATGACAGCAACTAGGGTTGGCTATTAATTATAACTGTCTCACTTTATACTAAGCCTTAGGACGGCGACAGACAGACGGACGGCGAGTTGTTGAAAATCCTGGCCTACGTACGACGCTGTCACTACCAGCAGTCGATTAGTAAGTGGACGGCTGCCGTTTCCAGCTAAGTCGCCGGCAATATGTCGGTCGTCTGTAAGCGACTTAACTTTGTTGGTAGGTACCTACTTCCGAATAGTGGACGAAACTGACGCGACGTAGATAACAATGGCTTACGAATTAAATGGCGCCGTTTTTGTGACGTCATCAAAGGACGGGCAACTTCGTTGATGTGGTAGTGTTGTGGTTAGTTTTAGTTTAAATAGGTCTATCAGTTAGAATACGATGTTACTTTGAATTTATTCGTAGAAACTAGCTAACTGTGGAAAATAATTAACCCTATTAATTACGCTGTTATAAGTGAGCAGCTCGTGGCTAAGTATTAACAGCCGCACGGGTCGATCTATCAGGTCAAGCTACTATTTTCGGGGTTGTTCAGTGGATGGGTGACCATCTTTACATAACGAGACTCCTCGGAAAGCACATTAAGCCGTTGGTCCCGGCTGTCATTGGTGGATGTTTGACAGTCGTTACGAGTCGTCAGAAGCCCGAAAGTCTGACACCAGTCTTACCAAGCGGTATCATATTACCCAGTTACTGGGTTGTGGAGGTCAGATAGGCAGTGGTTTTATGTAAAATATTGGTATTCAGCTGCATTCGGTTAGACTGGAAGCCGACCCCAACATAGTTGAGAAAAGGCTAGGTAGATTGAATTACGCTGTTATAAGTAATATATTTATTTTCACAACACTTTCCGAAGGAGTAAATGAAGTTCTGCAATGAGTATCAAATTCAAAGCAGTCTGAAATAATAAAATCAAAGATGCTGAATCTAAGAAAATTCTTCGTTATCGCTTGTGTTATATTTTTTTGCAGAATCGTGTTTTCTATAACGATCAAAGGTTAGAGTTATTATTCAATGATGTGTGAAATTAAACCATTATTTATATCTTGCACATAAAGACAAGCCTCTTTCCAAGAGTTTCCCTATTTTTGCTTTTCCGGAACGCTGAAGGAGTGAAAATTATACTAAATTATTGTCGCGGCCTGCAACAGGGGCATTGATGGACGATCGTGAAAATGGGGGCAGAGGCGAAGTCGAGGCACACATACATTATTCCATCAATACCTGGTTGCGGCCAAGGCTTGTATAGTAAGTACTTTTCTCAAATAATGCGCGGAAATTCAAACTATTTGAAACCTTACATAATTATAAAAACAAAGTCCCCCGCCGCGTCTGTCAGTCTGTCTGAACGCGATAAACTCAAAAACTACCGAATGGATTTTCCAACGGTTTTCACCAATGGATGGAGTGATTCATGCGGAAGGTTTTAGTGTATAATTAATTAAAGTATTGTGTTAATTGGTTGAAATATGACGATTATTGATGACGATGTCGGAATAAACCATGCCGACTGGGAGCTTTATTGGCGTGCGTCACGTATTTATGTTATACAGGATTGAAGATCTTAAAAAGTTCAACAAAAAATTCCGCAATAGCATATGTCTATCTTCTAAGGATGGCCCACAGTAACCATTATTATCTTACAGAAATTTGATAAAAATTTCATTATTATTTCCGACGCTATATTGACAGGGATCCATTAATTACGCAGTAATATATGTATACAGGGATCATTTAATCCTTATCCAATTGAATATGTTATTTAAATTGAGAATTTAAAGTATGCCTCGACATCATATTATCATTAAAATTTTAAATGAATAGTTTAAAAGATATCGCAGATTCAAAATTACGCGTAACAAAATAATCATGGTTGACGGCTACGCGGGCGCAGCGGTCGGAGTCAATGACCTTTTCCTCGGCTATTAGGTATGTAATCCCGGTAGTATGTTCCCGTAGGATATGTTCACGCGGGCAAAGCCGCGGGCAAAAGCTAGTTAATAATAAATTAAAGAATCAATGACAAACAACGATTATTTTTCACGCGCCATGTTCATTGTTGCCTCTTTACTTAACAACTCTATTTGCAAACCAAATCTTGGTAAGTGACTTCCTTGGGTGGCATGTGTTTGCAGGAGTCTCGGTAGGTAAAGATGGTCACCCATCCACGGACCAACCCCGGCAAGCGTAGCTTAACCTAATGGATCAACCCTGCGGCTGTTATTATTACGAAGGCACGACCTACACTTGAAACAAAAAAAAAACATAATATCTAGCCTATTTTTAGAAATCTCCCTCTCGGTATTGTCAAAGCAAATTCCAATGCAGTGAGCCAATTGGTAATTAGCCCCCGAGAAACACTCTTGTCTACACCGCTAATGTAAGCATTGTTTTTTATAACTCGCTAGAGAAAACAATGGTGGCATACCGACTTGATATCAAAATCGTATTTTTTATCGATTGAATATTAATGTAACTTGATATTGTAAAGGAAGTCACGTTTTATCTAATGTTATTATGTGGTATGTGATCTGACATTTGATATAGATTGACAACTAAATTATTAATGTTACTTTTGTATATACTCGCTTTATGTTATGTACTTAAACCTTTTGTTTTTTTATATATAAAATAACTTTATCCGTAATCGTGCACTTTGATCATGTTTTTAATAATAATATATATTTATTTCAGATCGAATTACAGGATCCATAAGTTGTTACTTGTTAGTAAAGGTCTTAACCTAATGTTAGTAAAAAGCCACACCCTATGTACAAAATTAAAACGACTGACACCTACGTGTGCAGCCGTATCCAGTGAGCCAGCATGGGGCTGTCCCACTTATCATACAATACACTCAGGATGCTGTGGGAGCTAGCACGTATTCTACCAAGAATAGAAGCGCCCCGTTTCCGTATAATGGCATAAAAACCTGCATCAACCCTGGATTCGGTGAACATCCCGGAAGCGCTACAAAAGCGTGGTAGACCCAACAGCATCCTGAATACAATACAATACAATTTTTAGCTTATCATAATGTAGCTATTAGTGATCTCTAAGCAAATAGATAATCTTGTGATTTTCATTTTTCCTCTTTCAATCGGCTGGCCTCAGTGCGTTTTAACGTCAATTTTTAGGGTTTCGTGCCGCAAAAAAAAAGGAAACCCTTATAGGACCACTTCGTTGTCCGTCTGTCTGTCTGTATGTTGACTGTCTGTCGATCTGTATGTTTGTCTGTCAGTCTGTCAATCTGTCAAGACCCTTTTTTTCAGGAACGCGTGCGGATATGAAGTAGAAATTTATATCAAATACGTCAGTCTACGGTCCCTTAAAGCTCTAAGTAAGTCAAGCTAAATTAACTAAATCAAGCTTCTAAGTCAACGCAATAAAAAAATACAGCCATTTAATGACATATTTTGATACTCGCAAATAATTCAAAATCTATAGAGTTCCCGTTGAATTGAAAAGAAAAGAAACAAGGTCTCACAGCACAAGTAAAGGAAAAAGTCCAAAAATCGATAATTTTGTAGTTTTATCACATAGAAAAATAATTTTGCGATTACAAACGTACATTTGCAGTTAGAGAATTGACCGTGACACATACCGATGTATTGGAGAACATGTTTTTCAACTACAACGTTAAGTTTGTTTATGGGATAAATTTTATTTATCCCAACTACGAAACCCTTTAGGTGCGTGGTCCGACACGCACTTGGCCGGTTTTTCAGATACACGTAAATTGGATTCTTCTTGCAGAAAATAGAATTCATAATCTAAATCTTCACATGATGTACCAGGCAGGCAGTAGTTCCGGACAGTCAGCAACAATAGCTAGTGTAGACTACAGTTCCGGCGGTTGCGGAAATGGCGTGGCCAGTACAGTCAGCACGACAGTCACTTAACCTCACGACAAATGTAAGGAAGAGGCTGTGATGCAAATGTAAATATTATGTACTAGATTTTGTTAGAGGAAATGTTTGAAAGGAAGTCTGTGAAGGACATGTCGAGTAGTGTAGGAACATCATACCTATCTATGTCTGCATTGAAGGGCCATCGCCTACTTACTTAGGGGTTCTTGAATATTTCACAAATAGTCTGCTTTTCTCTACTCAAATTGTGAGACTGAATTTAATAACAATTTAATGAAGTTGTTATTTTAATCATTGTATTACAGAATAGCGGACCACCTGAACGCGTATGTTTCTTATAGGGCAGTGGTCGGCAAACCGCGGGTCGCGAGCCGCATGCGGCTCTTTGGCCTATAGACTGCGACTCTGTACAAATTGTGATCCACAGAATACAAAATGGAATTTCACAAAACTGTGTGAACATCCAAAACATTTTCTCTTTCTATTAATAAACAAAGCCATATAACGTGCATTACATCAGATATAATACCAGCAATATTCCAGAAATATCTTTGATTTATTTTTAGTGTTTAATATTCAGCGCAAAAGCGACCACAGAAAGCGCTTCGCTGATGGATTTAGCTTTTAGCGATACTCATACATTTCTTCCCTTACATGGAAGCTCGGCTTTCATAGCCTCTTTGTTTACCGATGTGGATGTAAAGCGTGCAATCAATGTTTTCTAACAAGCGGTTTTTGTGTGCACAGTTTGTTTACAGGTAGGTATGTCGGGTAATATTCTGCCAAGTAAAATTTTACCAAATGAAAATGTGCGTACTAAAATCATTCCAAATATTGCATTGGTATAAAAAAAGGTTGCTAAAATTTGTTTGGATAATGAAATTTTGGCAAAACGGGGGGATCCCAGGTACGTCTTTTGGCTATTTGTGACTGATGTTTCATTTGGAAAACCTTATCAGCTTTCGGACTTCCACCTGGTGAATGCAAATAGTCTGAATAAATAAAATATGTATTAGAGATCAATTCTGACGGCTCAAACGGCGCAAATACTCCAATCTTATTAGGATTTATATGTTTGAACCATTTGAGGTTTAAACACTACGGCCATGGGCCTACTTAGTTTTCCGAGACATCGCCTAGCGGTTGGTTGACTCTTCACGTGACTAGAGGGCTGGCCTATTGTTTGGCCAAAGAATCAGCATTGCCATACAACGTGGTAATGCTGCCAGCTTTATGGGCTTTTTTCCTGTTGACAACAATGCGGACGAATTTTTCGATGCCCGATGATTATTTCCCCTCGCTTATATTATGTATACTTGTACATATTATTTTTATAAGTCTGAAAGTTTTTAAATTATTAAAATATATATATAAAAATTATCTAGAAAAAAGTAAATAAAAGTTAAACACACTTGGATTTTGAACTCTTATGTCAGGTACTTACATAGATTATACAACGACATAAAAAGCACACACCAATGTTTATGTTTAATCTTCCGATTGCTCGGAAGACTGTTGATCAGCTCTGAAAGCCTCTATACATATTCCAATAGTTCACATTCATTAGCAGCCTTCCATTTATATTGCATTTTAGACCCAGCCATATCCATTGCCTAATTCATCCCAAACTATCCTATAAGGTCTATAGCAACTATTCAATGTATCACGGTTCTGTATTCGCAGGTAATCTGGTTAATGCCTACGAGTCTATAAACTGCATGTCTGGTTGTTCGACAATGCGAACATGATTGGAACACTATCCTCTATGCTTGCAAATGTGTGTTGGAGTAAGTCCGGGATGGTAATGTTACAGAAAGGCTTTAGAAAATGTTGCTACTTAGAACTTCTGATTTAATTTTTGACAATAGATTTGTCAATGGAGTAGCTATAAGAACCAGTAGCTATGGTTCAACTGAGCTAACCCGTATGTTTGCTAATCGATAGATTGGGCTTACTGATTACTGCGCCATATCTATTCTGTTTATTGCACGACTCGTAATTGGAAGCATTAGAGTGTGCTCTACGACCGATTTTTTTTTTTGCCCCATTTCTGTAACTGTTTTTATTATTACACTCCTGCAATAATAAAAACAGAACCTACTTAATTTATATACCATTGTATAGATGATTAAATGGAGATTAATACTGTACTTTTTAACAATTGATTTAATGCAGCAGAAATGGAAAAAGCATAAAAATAGTTGAAAAAAAAATCCTGTCCGTCAATTTATGAACCCTGAAAACATTGTAGCTTGCGATAAAATCAATTAATTGAGTCAATTTTTTTTTATACATTCGTTTCAGCCGTAGAAGGAACCCTATTGAAAATGGCTCTTTTATTCAAAGTAGTTTAATTATAATTAATAAAATACTAACAAAAATATAATATTTTTAACCGACTTCCAAAAGGAGGAGGTTCTCAATTCGTCTGTATGTTTTTTTTTTTTTTTTTTTTTTTTTTGTATGTTTGTTACGCGATTTCTCCGTCAATTATGGACCGATTTTAAAAATTGTTTTTTTGTTTGAAAGGGTATGCTCCCGAGGTGGTCCCATATTAATTTTATTAACTTTACATGGATAGTTTTTGAGTTAGCTTCAATAATACGTATTTTTCCCACTTAGTTTATATGGATGATATAATGATAACTTCCAATCACTGTTATTTTAGCAGGTTAGTGGTATTCGAATTTGTATGGGGTAGGTACCACAACTAAAAAGTGCAAAATAAAAACTTTTTACAAAAAAAGAACAACCGACTTCCAAAAAAGACACTACAAAGTCAAAAATAACTTTAATTTCGGAAGTCGGTGGCAAAAAACGAAAGTTCAAAACCAAATACACCGACTTCCGAAATTAAAGTTATTTTTGACTTTGTAGTGTCTTTTTTGGAAGTCGGTTGTTCTTTTTTTGTAAAAAGTTTTTAACTAAATATTTCCAACCTTTGACTTGATGTCCGTAAGTTGCCTAGTACATATCTTTGTCAGTCGTTGACATTACGACTTCATGAAAAGTGATAAATTGTTCATTTTTAAACTATGTTTGAATTTCTTTTTCGTTTATGAATGAATGATAAGTATGAGGCGTGCACTTTTGGATTTTCCAAACTATTTTGTTACTATTAATTTATATATTCTTCTTTTCGTGTGGTTAGTTACTAACCTGGTGTCAGAGTTTTAAAGCCGCCCATTTACATCTAACTTGGCTTCACATGCCATCGAGAAATATTTCTCAGGCATGCCGGTTTCGTCGCGATGTTTTCATTTACCATTTTTTAAACAAGTAATAATTATAAAATACGCACATGAATCCGAAAAGTCAGAGGTGCGTGTTATTTGTATATAATTCAACCTTTATACCAAAAATTCTATATATACAAAATTTAATCTAAAACGATTTCTAATAAAAATGAAGTTTTAATAATAGTGATAGTTAGATATAAGTAAGTTAGTCACCACTTCTCTAGCATTTAGGTGACTTATAGAAGTTAGAATCACAATCAACAGAAAAGTCGTAGGTATCACACACAACCGTACCTATATCACACCGCTCCGTAAGACAATCCTATGGAAAGCTAACCCCCAGGCAATTTTCACTCTTAACAACTTTGACTCGCAAATCAACGTAACATTGTTCTTTGAGTTTCGTTCATTAAATGTTCAAGACATCTCGTCTTGAACATTCCTGCCTGAATTAGCCCTTGTTTATTTTATACTTGTAACAATCAGAAGGACGACAAAGGGATATGTGATGTCTTCTTATTACGTAGATCGTGGCGTTTTATATACAACTGCATAAAGAGATATTATGATACTTTTCTCTTATTTTTTATTATTATAGCTTTAGGACAGTAGAAGTATTTTTTGGTGTAGGCGGTAAAATTTTCATCTGTTAGAAATAGCTACGATATTTTTGTACAAAACATCATATAACAACAACAAACAACTTGACATAAGTTTCGTTAGTATCGATTTCAGTATCAATATAATTTCCATCAGAGTTTTGCGAAGAAATTGTAGGAAAGGCACTTACCCGCAGAAAATAGCGTTAGCAATACAAAATACTCGATCATTGTACAGAACGTGTAAATCAAAATTGATATCAATTCCACGAAACAGTAACCAGAGCAGGTCACTGCTCATATTTGCAAAAAAAAAAAAAAACAATCAACATCTTTTTACATAACACTCGCGAGGTATTAATTTGAGGTACGTAACTCCATTTCATATTAATTCACACGAACAGCGTGCTAGTTCTCGCGAATTCCATTGCATTACCTCTTCACTTCACGTATACTTTATAAATTTTCACCCGTGATGAAACAATCTCGCTCTTATTTCACTCCAGCACCTTGAGACAAGGGTTTAATAACGATACTTGTTTAAATTAAACTGGGTTTCATTTCGTATTTCATAAACGTTGAATTTCATAACGCTGTAACGCGCATTTTTGCTCGCAAATTGAATAAATGAATTGTTATGTGCATTTTTATGTTATGAAACGAGTTTATGTGTCGAGTCCTAGCTTTACCGTACATATACTTCAACAAACCATTTTACCAAAACACGTGACTGCCAAAACTTTCCAACATGAACCTTTAACCCCATCTTAGGAAACTGTTCCCAACATTAAACAGATCAAACACGGCAAACAGTTATCGGCCCCACGAGGATGCTCCGTATTGCGTCACTAACGACGTTACGTCATAAGATGACAGGGATCAGATTAGACCGTCACAGCCAGTTAGTTTGGAGTGCATTTCCTTGCTCCTACAGCCGACCCCTTGGTAACCATTAATGGAATATTTACTTCGGTGTGATAGAGTGACCGCCTCAAACTTGCAGACAACTGATTACGTAGTTCCGAGTTTTGATACATTTGCTTTATGTTCGACGTCAGTGTAAACGTTAGGTGAACTATTATTATATTCTCAAGAACTGTGGTATAACTATATTGTAGGTAAGTACCTATATTAGTTCTATTTATCATGTAAACAAAGACAGCGAATCATCAATGTGAGAAAATAGAATCCGTTGTACCTAACTTTACATTATTTGGGAAAGGCATAGAACTCATTCATACGGGACCCGTCATTGATGATTCGTCAAAAAAACACGTGAAGCACGTTCACATTGCATACGAAAACGAGACTGAACTCTGAATCACAGATCGAGCGCTTCAGCGGATTCGTTACAAAAATAAATCACGATACATGTTTTTTTTACGAACGTGATTTTTAAAAGACGATACGTGATTTAAGACTTGTCCGTTATTTTTCACGATTCGTGATGCGTGTAAACACGGGCATTTAGCAAGCATTGCCGCTGACAAAAAAACCGAAACGAGCCCTTACGTCTAGAATTGGACTGCAAAAAAATCTGGATGCTCACAGAACAATAGAGATTGAAAAAAAATTGTGATCTTCTATTGACGGTAGGTACGATATTTTTTGATAAAATTAGATTCTTCAAATTGATGGTAAATAACAAAGGAGGACAGGAGTATTCAATTTCAAAATCACTAAACGAAATACAATCGAATATAAAAACAGAAAAACAATCAAACAACTCATATAAAGCGTGCGATCGTAACTATGTCCTTAACTGAATAAAATAAAAATGCTGAATAAAATCTGTGACAGATGGAGCATGTAATAGGCCAGTGAGATCAGCTGTATTGCAGTACGGTGCATGACTGCACAACTCAACGTTCAATCTCTCACGGGTAAACGGTCTTGGAAAACCAAGATGGCGGCTTTCGGCGGCAAACTTGATTTGTGACCAACCCCACAAAATAATGCGGGCGAGGGGTGCCAACATTCGAATTGGAAAATTTTATATCGTCTATAAAACTTGACGGACACAAAGTGTTGCTAGTGCGCCACTGTGTTGCAGTTCTTTAATAAAATATTGATCTTGATTACTGCACGTGTAGCATGAGCTCAATAGAAACGGGTATTGTCGACAGAAGAATAGAAAAAATTACAGATTTGTTAATTTGTCTCTTCTGTCGACAAAATCGTGTCTATGGTGGTCATGTCACGCTTGCTGACCTTGTATCTTAATCATATCGGATTCAATCTCTTTGTGTTCCTGACTTCCTGTATAATTATTTACATTTACCTGTAAAAAAGTCACTAAAGCATTTTTGACAAATCTAAAGATTTAGTTGCTTTAACACGTTCAGTTCCGGTAGCCCTCCTGGAGGTTTCACTTAGTCGCATATGGGATGCCGGGAGCCCTTGCGGAGGGCTCATTTTAAATGTAGTTTTTTCTTAGCGAATACAGCATTATAAACCGTTAAAATAAAATCTGATGTATATTTTAACAAGATTTATTAGTATAATTATCTTGGTTTTAAAATCTAAGGATTTTTTTCTCACTTTTACAAAGCTCGGAAACTACGTATAGCAACAAGACCTCCTAAAAGCACTATTTACTTGGTGTTACAGTATTTTATAACACGGTTAAACCTAATGCCGTTGACCGTAGCGCAAACGTAGGGCCGGCAACCCTCCCGGAGTCATCACAGTCTCCCGGAGTGTTTACTTCCAATATATTCGGAGTAGGGCCGGCAACCCTCCCGGAGTCATCACAGTCTCCCGGAGTGTTTACTTCCAATATATTCGGCGGCATGGCGTATGAGTTCTATGAAAATGGGTGGAGTCGAAAGTGTTAAGAAGCTAATCAAACTCGGCAACCCAACCTTAAGTTCGTTAGAGCAAACATAATTATACGGCTCGGCTATGGTTATGGAGATACCGCAAAACTTTCAATAGGCATTATTCGCCCATTGTATACCTACTCGATATTGCTATTCAATAAACCAGAAATAGAACAGTTGCTTAAACCTTCCCAATACCGAATCTTAATTAATTTTGGAACAATTTACTCATAAAATTATAAGCCCTTCAAATCTGGAACGGTACCAGAATTAGATTTTCTTATAGAATTTCGCCTTCAAATTTCGCTGGGCAGCCTGTAGCCAGGTCGTATTTGTTCCATTTAAGTAATGAAAGCGAACGGTATCTGTCCGATAAATCAACATACAGAGCTGATGGAGGTAGGTACAATATTGACGCATTTGCTAGTATCCATACACTACCAGATATCTATAAGACTGTGTTTCCTTGTTTGCCTAATAAGTTGAGTGAATGTTCCGTAGTTCGGGTCGAAATTTTAACGATTGATTTATAGCTGTTTTGAAAATAGTTTTAGTATTTTCCAATCATACAAAAGTTTGTAAACGTGCTCTCCCTGTATTTGTGCAACAGCAAGACCCGCCGAATATAAAATCAACGAGACCAGAAATAAACTGCAGTCCGACTGTATATTTGTAAAAATACTTCGTACTACGGAGTATTTTTAGTAAAATTGATCCTACCTAATATTGAACCTGAGAATAGCAAGAGAAAGTATGCTTTAATTGTGCACCATAAAGCAAGCAAGCCAAAAAAAAAAAGCAGCAAGCAGCATTGTAATACCGTAAAAGCAGCGGTCGGCAACCTTTTAGCAGGCAAGGGCCACGTAATGGCAAATGAGGTAGAGGCGGCCCGCACTTGTTCATAATTTTGATAATAGGTATCTATCTATGTATTTGCTTTCAGTATGTATTTGAAATTCCTTGAATGGTTTTCAAATGCTCATCTGCAAGACGAGAAGCATATAATTTTTTTCTGTAATTGAGTAAGAATTGAAAAGTTTCGCATTAGTTACTAGGTAGGTGCTGCTAATACTACTACTATTAGTTACTAGGTACTGCCATAAAACTTAACAAGATCATTGATTTCACCGAAAGAGTTTTTGAGAGTGTCATTAGATTAGAGAGTAAGTAATCACTTTCATTTACAAAACTGTCGCGGGCCGCATGGAGGTGAGCTGCGGGCCGTATGTTGTCGACCGCTGCCGTACAGCATATACAGCACATCCTAACTAATATTATGAATGCGAAAGTGAGTTTTTTTGGGTAGACCATGACCTGGCCTGACCGCACGAATTGATTTTTAGGGGTATGAGGAACAGGGTGTAAAGTTCACTCATCCACCATAGAAAAGGGAGGATCCTCCAACCTGACGGGTATTATATCTGGCGGGCAACTGCCCGTAAGTTGATTTCGGATAGTCTTAAGTATCTATGTTTTTCGCTCGGTAAACTCTAACTGCGCGATGTAGGAATTGTGTGACGTCATGTCTTTACTGTGTAGTTCGTATGTGGTAGTGTAACTGCTACATCACTCCCCTCCGGAGACCGGAGGTCGATAGTGGGCTGAGTCTTGGATCTTGCGATGCTTCACAGTACCAGCTGTAGTTCCAGTGAGTCGGAACCGGGTGCCGCATAGTTCACGGTGAGTCGGAACTGACTGCGGTGATTCCCCAGTGAGTCGGGGTGGCACTGCGTCGTCATCTAGTGAGTCGGATGTGGTACAGCGCCGGGTTGTGGCTGAGGGTGATGACCAGGAATGCGCGTTCGCTGCTTGCTGGTGGTCAGGATACCCGTTGAAGCCGTGGATGCTGGCTGGCTGTGTGGCCCGCCTCACGAAATCTTGCGGGAGTGACGATGATGATGACGTCACGTTGAAGTAGTTGCACGAAGGCTGCGTTGACGTTCATACTCGGGGTCACCAATTTAGGGGTATGAGGAACAGGGTGTAAAGTTCACTCATCCACCATAGAAAAGGGAGGATCCTCCAACCAGACGGGTATTATATCTGGCGGGCAACTGCCCGTAAGTTGATTTCGGATAGTCTTATCTATGTTTTTCGCTCGGTAAACTCTAACTGCGCGATGTAGGAATTGTGTGACGTCATGTCTTTACTGCATAGTTCGTATGTGGTGGTGTAACTGCTACAGATTTCTTTATCAGCATAAGAGTAAGTATACTATCATTTATGTGGTTAAATACAATATTCATTAGTAGTATACTTATTTATTTTCAAAATATAGTCAGTTTATTTTATTTTTTTCATGAAGTATGTTTTGACTGCTTTTTTTTACCCATCAGTATGGGTAAATTTACGTAATGTCAAAGACTATTCATTTTAATATTTACTTATATTTACTCAGTCGGTTGCTAGGCAACGGAAAAGGGTCGTAGTCCATTCGTCTTACGGATTTTCGATCAGGTCACGTGTCCTGACGCGAGTTTAACATTTTTTACCCATCCCAAAAAAAGTGCACACCGCCGCTAAAGAAGTTTTTACTTCAAAAAATTACGTGTACCGACATCGCGACATTCAAATAAAACATTTTTGAATATACAAAATCGCAACTTTTCTCTTTCATGTAACTCATCCGTGTCTCTCAAGCCTGCACCGCCTCTTACGAGTCATAAACGTGGCATTTTCATTCATTCATATTTAATTTGCTTTAAAAGAAGGCACACACTGCCAAGGATATGGTTTGTTCAGCCTTATTTGTCTTTTACATCTTACGAGCTTGCTTTACGGAGAAATTCTGATGCTTGAAATGAAAATGTATTGTAATGCTTTGCTCATTATAATTTCTACATTTTTAATTTGAACATATATGGAGCTCGTGGCTAAGTAATAACAGCTGCATGCTTCGATCAATCAGGGTAAGCTACGCTTGCCGGGGTTGGTCCATGGATGGGTGACCATTTTTACATACCGGGACTCCTCCGTACCTCGTAAAGCACGTTAAGACGTTGGTCATCGTCGTAACGGGTCGTCAGAACCCCGAAAATCTGACAACCAGTCTTACCAAGTGTTATCGTATTACCCAGTTACTGGGTTGTGGAGGTCAGATAGGCTGTCGCTCCATGTTAAATACTGGTATTCAGCTGCATCCGGTTAGACTTAACCGGCTAAATAATGATGATGCAGCTTCCAGTCGGAAGCCGACCCCAAAATTGTTGGGAAAGAGGTTAGGCAGGTTGGTTTTAATTTTAATATTTTGATCTGATCGTGGTCAATTTATTTATGTCTGCTTATGATAATGATAAATAGCTAACATCATTAACAGCCTCTGCCACAGCTGTTTAGAAGGTTTTTCGCAAAAAAGAGATAGCTATTGTTCAGTCACCATGATAAGTCCAGCAGCCTAATTACGTATTGCACGATCAATAATAAATTGAAACAGATTGCTAGTCCATTGCTTCAAAAGTTCGAAAAAAAAACTGCTAAAGGGGTTTGAAGATTTTTGTATGGAGGGTGGCCCTAACGTGTGGCCGCCATTTTATTTTTTTTTCAGAATCGCGGTGAATTTCGAAAGTTATATATTTAGATAGAGGATACTTATACAAACAAAAAATGTCACATAACATAATATCCTAAAGTGTCAGGTTTCGGAGTTATTTACCGAAATATAAATTGAAAACTGAACCCTGAAACAAAGAACTTTTTGTTTTTTTTCCTTTCAGGTAAGGAATATTGAACTATGAAAACATAATTGCATCATGTATAGGTAATATTTTAGTTAAGAGCGAAAGAGACAAATTGCATGTATACCCCCCGCCGAATGAAGACGTGTGTTTTATGGTATATGTAGTTAACACATTTTAGGGACCATGTCAAGCCAACTAAAGAAAGCCCAGTCCTCCTCATTCTGGATAATCATGTCTCTCATTGCACAATCAGCGCTATAAATTTCTACCGTGATAACCACATTATTGCACTGACTTTACCTCCTCATACAAGCCACAAAATGCAGCCACTTGATTGTGGATTTCACACGGTCCTGAAAAAATACTATGCCAATGAATGCGAGAAATGGTTACGGAACTATTCTGGACGGGCGATCACTGTATTTCAGATGGTTGGCATTTTTACTCCTGCATACCTCAAAACTGCTACTTTGGCTTGTGCTGCGCAGAGTTTTAAAGTGACTGGCATTGTACCTTACGATCCGGACGTTTTCACTGAAGTAGATTATTTAGCAAGTTCAGTGACGGACAGAGATCCTGAAGATGTTAATGCCACAGATACAACACAGGCAGCTTTCAGAGCATTGACTGAATCTGAGTCAGCATCACAACTGTCTCTGAGCGCCTCAGTCAACAAAGACCCTTCACATGATGAGCAACGACTTGCAGACGATGTCACAGTGAGTTCAGTAGAAAATAATTTTACGGCACCCGATTCATCAACGCAGAATTTATCCACCGCAATAGAAAATCCTTTTGCATATGCCACATCCTCTCCTACTCCAGGAACTTCTACTGACGATTCTGTTTTTAAAACAGTAAAAGATATATGCCCCGTTCCCAAAGCTCAGGCTAGAAAAAATTCAAACAGAAAACATAAAAAATCTGACATAATTAGCAGTTCACCTTACAAAACTGAAGTAGAAATGCAAATGAACATGAAAAAGAAGCCAACATTTGTAATTGACCCGGAAGGACCCCAAAAATCGAATGCAAGCAAACGTCAAAACGCACGAAAAATAGATCAGGAACCTAAAAAACCAAAAAATGTTCCAAAAAAGAAGAACTGGCGCTGTGTCGGCTGCCAGGAAATATACAAAGAGCCTATAATAGAAGACTGGATTGAGTGTTCAGACTGCAAAGAATGGTGGCACGAGAATTGTACCGCCTATCTTGGCCAAGGTCTCTTTAGGTGTGACTTATGCGCTCATAATTAAAATGCGCACTCTTATACACCTTGGCGCGCACTCTTATACAACCGGTTGTACAAGAGTACGCATTTCTCTTTTTTTTTAAATGTGATACTTGTACCTAAAATTATAGCAATAGCGTGTTAAAGTTCATGTTGATTTGTTCTAAGATAAATAGAGATTTAAAATAAATTAAGTTGATTTTCTTGACTATTATACTCTTTTTAATACAAAGCCTCATTTAAAAAGTGCGCACTCTTGCACCACCTTACCCTATGATATGGTGCATGGCATGGGCGCGACACCAAGAAAATCCTATTCAGCCTCCCGCTGCCTTCTTTGATGATATTATATAAACTAAATATGATTAAAAAATCTTATGTTTTATCCACTAGCCCCCTTACTAGTAAACGTTGTATATCGCCTGTATAGTTACACACCGATTTCTCTCTTTCAAACGTCAGTAATTTAACATTCGAAAGAAGAAGACAAAGCGTTGTGTAACTATACAGGCGATATACAACGATTATTAGTAAGGGGTAAGTGTATTCAATTAATCCATGTGTAAATAACTAAATCAACTTGAAGTAACTATAATATAAATAAATAAATTCGATATAACAATTGTTATTTTTATCTTTGAATATCTCAGAATCGTGACACTTTACATGTTATGTTATATCAAGTTTTACGTTTGTATAAGTGTCCCCTATCCAAATATATGACATTTTATGGGCACCTTGATTTTGAAACAAAATCAAAATGGTGGCTGATTTTAGGGCCAAAATCTTCAAACCCCTTTTTATTTCGAACTTATGAAGCAATGGACTAGCAATCTGTTTCAATTCATTTCAATTTATTATTGATCGTGCATTACGTAATTAGGGTACAGGTTTTGGTGCATAATCAGCCTACACTGCTGGGACTTACGCCTCCTCTCTGTGAAAGGGAGTGGGCCGTAATCCACCACGCGGGCCCAGTACGGGTCGGTAGATGTCACCATGTTTTCGAATTTTTGGTTCTAGGACATGCATGTTTCCTCACGATATTTTCCTTTACCGTTTTGAGAGCAGTGGTGATGAAATATGTAATTGACTGTCAGAATTCGAACCTACGACCTACAACTCGTAAGTTGCGGCCGTTACCACTGGGCTAGTACGCGCATTTACATCAAGACACCAATAAAACTACACCGCATGATGAGCGCTTTTCTACCGATAATTCGAAGAAGAGAGACGTGAATTTCACGATTTATTTTAAATACGTTATTATTAAGAGCTCACAGCCACACGCTGAAACCACGACAAAGGTATCAAACGAAAACAATTTTCACCACTATTGTTCTAAACAAACAATTTTAAAACAATCCGTGAAAACTTATCCTATTTTCAGCTCGTAGTAATCCGACAGCGTTGCTTTTAAAATGGTGACGCAGCATTTTAGTGGCAAACAAACATCAGCGAGTACCTACAATAGTTGTGATTTGTGTGCTGCCCCGTGCAGTGGAGTTGCAGATATTCGAAAGTTTCGGGAGTGCCAACATTTGGATTGGAAAATTCTATACTAGGCCATAAAGTCCTTGACTTCTACAATATATGCTGGCTGGTCTAATCCCCGATACTTCGTTTTTTCTATCCTATTGTTTCGCTCGCCGGTTCCCTCTTTACAAATCAACGAGCAGTGTTCGTTGAAAATAGAGTAAAAACGTAGACCAACGATGTATTCGTATTTTCTCGTTGGAAGGTGACTTGTTTTCGGCCTGAATGCATGTATGTGTATTTTTTCCGAAAGAATTAGGGGCTATATCTGAATAAACTGTTTGGATTAGTTTCCATTAGGAGAATAAGAGTTTGTGGCATTATGTGTAATGTGTGTTCAATTAGGTTGTTTTGGGCCAAGTTGAAGCCTTTATAGAATTACATGTTAAAGATCCTTAGTTAGTCGTTATAAAATCGCATTCACTGAATTCTTAATAATATTTATTTTATTTTATTCTATTCGGGAAACTTACAGCTAACTTACACAGTGGTCTTAAACAATTCAAAACTGAAAGCCATTTACAAGTTTCCACAGATAAACAGTAACAATAAGAATGAAAATAATAATAATATAATATATCATACATGTCAAACGCCCATGTAATACCCACTCTCATGAAGATCAGAGACGCTACGCTCGAAGTTGTGGACGAGTATGTTTACCTAGGACAAACTGTCCAGCTAGGTAGGTTCAACTTTGAGAAAGAGGTCAATCGTCGAATCCGACTCGGCTGAGCAGCGTTCGGGAAGCTACGCAATATCTTCTAGTCCCACATACCGCAGTATCTCAAGTCGAAAGTCTTTGACCAGTGCGTGTTGCCAGTGATGACTTATGGCACTGAAACGTGGTCGCTCACAATGTGCCTTATCAGAAGGCTAAAAGTCACCCAAAGGGCAATGGAGAGGGCTATGCTTGGAGTTTCCCCACGTGATCGAATCAGAAATGAAGAGATCCGAGGGAGAACCAAGGTAACCGACATAGCTCGAAGAATTGCCAAACTTAAGTGGCAATGGGCAGGGCACATTGCTCGTAGAACAGATGGCCGATGTAGCCGAAAGGTTCTGGAGTGGCGACCGCGTACTGGAAGACGAACCATTGGAAGGCCTCCCACAAGATGGACCGATGACCTTGTGAAGGCCGCAGGGATCCGCTGGATGCGGGAAGCACAAAATCGGCCGAAGTGGCGGTGCTTGGGGAGGCCTATATTCAGCAGTGGACGTCTTTTGGCTGAAATGATGAATATATCATACGTTTAATCAGCATATAGTGTTCGCACTTCTCCACCAGGCCCACTTCCTCTCTTTGAAAGAGAATGTACCTTAATCGACCATGCGGGCCCAGTACGGGTTGGTAGATACCACATGTTGCACATGTGCATTGTATTTGAATTTTTGATTCTAGGACATGCCAGTTTCCTCACGATGTTTTCCTTCAACGTTTTTGAGAGTCGTTCTGAACAATTATATAATTCGCTTCTACAAAATAGTAAGCAATTTACTACACAAGCAATTTTAGTGAACATTGCTTAACGTGAAATACTTCTTCTTCTATTTAAGTTTCTACCTTAGTATTGCGAATAAAAGACCTGGCTCGAATACCTGCTGCAGAAAATTATCTTAAAAGTATCTCGAGACATATTCAAGAATTCTTTTACAAGTATTGCAGAGCGAGGTTCCATTGTTAGCGTGGCGAATCATTTGTTACGTTCTTCCAATCTTGCAGTTATATCTAGGTAATAGAAGACGTTGGCGAATATTCCAAACAAAATATAAAATAAACCTATAAATAATAATATATATGGCAATATATAATGGTACCTTACCTCGCTCTCCTTGGCTAAAGAGAACTGGCGCAAGCCTGTATGACACTAAAACGGAAGTATGGTAGAGTAAGGAGCTTCAAGTACGCTACTGCCAGGCCCTACATGGACCCGATGTAGATTTACTAGCGTCCGTAGCCTGGCTGCATTTTGGTGCGTTACCGGAGATTCATTGTGAAGGACGGCACGGTTGACATTTGTCGGGCATGTCACCGTCCGGGAGACTCAATTCGACACATTATCTCCGGGTGTTCTCGTCTCGCTAGCGAAGATTACTTGCATAAACACAACCTTGTAGCCAGGATTAGGATCAGCAACTTGCTCTGAAATACAGCCTTGTGGAGCCGGAAGTACCGTACTACGGGTATGGTGTCCGACCCAGTTCTCGAAAATGGAAATATCACATTGTACCTACTAGGATCGATCCAACATCACTGACAGGACTATAGTTGCCACTGACGGGAACCTCTTGAAAGCCGAGAAAGATAAACAAATTAAGAATCTTGGCTTGGCTCGCGAGGTTGTCGACATGTTGGATGTGGACTCAGCGATCATTGTGCCGATAGTCGTATCAGCCAATGGCTTAATTGCCAAGGGCCTCGACCAACACCTAAGGAGGCTCTCCTTGGGCAGCTGGATCAAGGGGTTGATTCAGAAAGCGGTACTCCTGAACACGGCTCGTATTGTTAGGAAGTTCCTCTCTCTGGAGCCCGATACCGGTAGGCTACAATTTTTATTAATTGTTTCATATTTTTTATAATTTACTTGTAAATAGTGAAATAAAGGAGGTAAAAATTTAAATATAAATCTTTCAATATTATCCACTCTATTTGTATTTAGCTTATAGAATTTCCCTACGTCCACCATCCAAAAATGATGTTGAAGGCATATTATTTCTCAAGACCTTAAAATGAAACACTCTGTTTAACAGTTGGGCGTGTCGTTTAATAAGACAATTAGGTATTATAATAGAAGTTTAAGTTTCTTTGGATGATTACGAGTAGGTACAGACTTCCGAGGAAATCTCCCCGCTCGTTGTAAAGCTTTGCCGTCAGAGTTAATATCCTATTACTTCTTAGCACTTCACACACGTCGAAAGTTTCGTCTGACTGCGACGAATTTAGTATAAAGTTTATTAAAATTTTGTAGGTAGGATTATTTCTTTTTGGGATTTTCATTAACATTTCCTTGGGTTTTAACATTATTTTCTTTATAAACACGTTGAGATTTACATCAATTCACTTCATTTCATTGGTAGTGCTATTATAAATCATGTTTAGAATAGGTTATTAGTTAGCATATAAGTTCGTGATCAAAAAAGAACTTTGATAAATATATAACTTCACAAAAAATTTATATCCCATTTTCTAAAAAGGTTTTCCTAAAAATCTAATGTAGCAGACATACTTAAGAAAACATCTTATGACGCAATAAAGTCTCATAAAGAGCTCCGTTAAAAAAGGCTAATGTAATGAATATTGTAACCTTGCCGTAACTTTGTTGTAACATTACCATAGCTTCTAAAAATATTTCCTACATGTAAAATCGGAGTAATAAAACATTCCTATCTGAAAATTAAATTGCAAAACGAAGTAACGTCCCATCACTAGTTTCATATAATTAAAAAACTATCGGCTTTTGTTTTACACAAAGTTCGTTTCCATTCTTTACACGAAACAAAAGAAAATAAAAGAAACTTTTCTTATTTAAGTCAGACGTTGGAACAAAAGTATCCCGTCTTTAGATTTAAATCTTGCGGTCATTAGACAGTCAAGTTAGCATACATTTTAATATCACGAGACAGCTGTGACTCCAAAGAGGCAGCTTTTGCAAGATGTCAAAACAAGTACATTTTATTTATATTATTTTCTGCCTTCTATCTCTTCGTAAAGATTTATTACTGCAATATACTGTTGGACGTAGGAACATTGGATTTAACGTCGGAACCAACGGTTTCCTTAACTTCATACGTTGTTTGAATGTTCTCTACATAATGATATGTTCTTTGTCTAACCTGATTTTAAGTTTTCGTAAGATTCTTTAAAAAAAAATGTTACAACTTAAGGCGACGCTAACCGACTTTTAATGATTTTATACTGAAGATCACGTCTAAACGGATAATATTAATGATTTGGAAATAATATACGTTAAATTAGAGCATTTTTGTAACAAATTAATATAGGAATATTTTAGATTAATGTTTGTATTAAAAAGTGAAATTAATTTATAAAGTTATATCTAACTCGGATAAAAAACTGAAAATCATGCAAACCCTATCAAGCGTATTTTTTTGGTACCT
The DNA here is from genome assembly GCA_948150665.1 of Conistra vaccinii. Lineage (NCBI taxonomy): Eukaryota > Metazoa > Arthropoda > Insecta > Lepidoptera > Noctuidae > Conistra > Conistra vaccinii. Next base: position 7,588,035 of record OX411324.1, read on the forward strand.
TCACCATCTAATGATAATTTAATTATTGTAAAAATCCTGTAATTTTCACCTACTGAAAATAAACACCATTCGAGCATCCACGTGTTTTCTTCGGCGTGTGACGTCATCGGCAACACCTACAGAAATCATTTTATTTCGCTATTGCTATAGAAACTGATATAATAGGCAGGTATCAAGTATCTAGGTTGAAAGATAAACATGACATGTTTATTTTCAGAAGTTATTTTCACTAACACACCAACTGTTTTTGCTTATGTTGGAGTCACACATTATTTCGATCCTTTAAATCATATTTTAGCTGTACATTTTCCTAACAGGTATAACTAAGAAAAAAGGAAGATTTAATGGTACCTGTACAAGTGAACAAACACATACAGCAAAAGAAATGCTGTATTCAATAATGAGACATCTCAACGACCGCACTCTCACTATGTGTAAGCGGATCACGAAGCATGTTTGCCAAGCGTATTAGTAACCTAAACACCGCTGTGAATTCGAACCATTGAACTTGATACCCGCCACTTCATCTGATTGCTTCCGCACTCTCCTACCTTCAACGACCCTCCAGGGGGCAGGGGAGGTCAACTTATATTTGCACCCCTTATAATATAGAGTTACGTTGGCGACAGAATTAACTGGAGCGCGTAATGTTTGACGGTGTATTATTTAGACGAGTAAACTTTAGGTCTCTGATTAACCTATTGCTTGGCTTCGCAAATAAACTTTCTTGCAAATAAACCTGTAAAACAGACAAACAAAAACTAATCAATGAGTATCAAGACTTATAGGTATTCGTAACATGATGTCTAGACGAATTTGATTGGGTGCCTATTCTTTTTTACATGTTTCAATCAAATTCTGTTTGAATGAGCTTTGGTAATCAGTTTCAGTAATACTTATTAATTTTGCGCATACTTTTACTTAAAAAAATTCTGCTTTGTAGATTTATGTTTGTTTTTCGTAATTTTTGTTTACTTAAGTGCTTGGCTTAGCTGTTTTATTGAAGTGAAAACTTCTTTAGGTGAACAAAAGTCATGGAACTCGCGTCATCGTCACCGAAGTTGGGTTGAGCACTTTTTTGTTGACAGCGCACTCTGTTTTATTTTAAGGATTTTTTAATGGAGCATTCGGTCTTGTACTGACAGCAAGCCACATAAATTTCTGACATTTTCGTTAGATGGTGTTACTTAGTTTTCACTTCTATCGGCAGTCCCCAAAGACTGCCCCGCATGTTTTTTTTTATTGGCGACAAACAAGATTCGTTCACCTACAATTTGCAAAAATAAAATAAATCGATCACTTAGGGAGTTTTTGCATCTTCCATGTTTCCACAGAATCGAATGCTGTCAATCAGCAGTTTCCCCCATTAAATCACAGCTAATCATAATTAGGTACTTAATTATAACCGTGTTCCAGCGTCAAACACAAATCAGATTCCCATATATTGGATTGCACTCAATTAACTGGTTTAATTAGACTGACGTAATGGTTAAGAGCCGGTGGGGTGTAACGCAGACCTATGCGGTTGCTTAATTACCTACGTAATACTTACTTAGTGCTGTGCATATCAAATCAAAATTGAAAGCTGTTAGACGGTCAAGAGGATTGCCAAAATTCGCGGTTTTTTTTTATAGCTAGCTATGGATAAATGGAGCATATTTATTCCGTTATCTTGTTAGATGGTCAAGAGGATTGACATAAGTGACGGTTTTTTTATAGCTATAGATAAATGAAGCATATTATTCTGTCACATTTTTGAATGTATTACCATGCCAGACATTCCACAGAGAGTTTTCTCAGAAACAAAATTATATATAGTCCAAAAACATTGATATTAAGAGCGTTCATCCAAACATTTGGCAACGTCGCGCGTCACAAATAGCTGTCAAATATTTACTTGTTTTGTTTACTGTATGCAAATAAGAAATATGGTAAATTAATCAAAACAGCGAAATATTTGACAGCTATTTGCGACGTTGCCAAATTCTGTATAAAAGCTTTTAATGGCTGCTGATAACTATAATAAAGTCGCTAGTCGTGTCTGTTTGTGTGACTGCGTTGTTCTTCTAAACTATGCAACGGATTTTGATGTGGTTTTCATTATCATTTAGATAATTTATTCCGAAAGGTTTATGTGTAGGTATAATACAATGTGTCTGGTCACCGGTGTCCGACCCGTTAAGACGAAGTAATAATGATCAATTTTACAAATCCACCATAATAAGGCATTTTGCCCCTACTGTTTTTTCTTACTTTGTACAGTTGTTTTATTTATTTTGCAATATCTACCGATGTAGAGGTCCTACAAATATAATAGATATAATGTTTTGTTCGACAGCTACAAAAGTAGGCAATAAGTTGACACTAAAAAGTTTATCAAAAACTCCCATTAAAACTTTTAAAAAATACTTGAAACTTAAAAAGTGTAAAAAATTTAATTGTTTTTTTACATAACTTATTTGAAAACAGTAGGGGCAAAATGTCATAATCTGGTGGATTTGTCGATAAAACTGATCATATTGCTTTGCCTTAACGGGTCGGACACCGGTGACCAAGCAACTGTACCTATATAAATATAAAAACTTACACTATTTTATAAAAGTGTCTATTATCTTGACAAATACCTACCTACCTTCCACTACAACCGTATAACTTACTTCGTCATAAGACCAACCAAACACAGTAGATTGATTAAGAAAGCACTTCATTTATGTACTGAATGTAATTTACACACAATTCTACAGCTAATTATGTAGGCAAATTGGAGAATTTCTCACCTGCTTAATTTGTGGAATTACCTATTCTGTCATTGGGTTTGTCACCATTTACTGAGTACCCACTGAGTACAACACAAACCACAATTAAGCCAGATTTGTAAATTATCACCGAATCAAGACCTTGGAATTGCATCCTCAAAAGCCTATATTTAAAAATTAAAACTTACTAGCATTTACGTAGGAAACAACAGACAGAAAAACACAAAAATAAGCGGCTGTGACGGACAGACATACAAAGACGCAAAATATTATGGGTTCTTTTTTCTTTTTAACAATTTTGATACTAAACTATAAATCTAACTACATAATTATGTAAAAAAGGAAAAGTTTCAATTTGTCTGCTCCATCACATCCCTTTTTTTTAGTCTTTAAATCCTCTGAGTCTTTTACAAACATCTTGTGCCAACCAGAAACGAACAAAAACAAACTTCCCGAACAGCGAACCGATATATTATTTTTGGCGCCCCACTAACTCTTTATCACATAAAAACAAAGTTTTAACTACAGAAACTGTGAGAAAAATAGCGTTTCCTTTGTACAAACTTCGCAGTTGTCCAGTAATAGAGGATACCACAGTCGGAGCAGTCAGTAGATTTCGAGCGAGCAATATTGATGGATTCTCCACCGGCCACGGTATTGCTCCCCTTTAATGGAAACAGATTGAGCTATTCTTGGTGGAGGCATGCCTTTATTCAATTAGAGCCAGTCAGCTTTCAGCTCTATTTTAGTATTAAGCTTTGAGATGCACTGTAGAAGCTACGTCCCTTGTATATCATGCAATTCAACAGGATTTTTGCTTTGATAAAGTTGATATTAAGTACTGTTTTTGAAATAGGGTGGTGTGTGTGCGGAGTTAAGCCAAGAGCGTAAACAGGATTTACGCCATTATTATTGGATTCATATCATTAGTGGGCTGTACTAATGATATGAATCCAAGGCGTGTGCTAGTAAATAGCACACGTGACATCATGTACTTTTAGTCATCCTACTTGATGTGTGACAATTATTACAAATGTGTACATGTTTTCGATATTTGGATGGTTGTTACCCAATCACGCAAAAACGGCGGATTTGGATGAAAATTTGTACACAGATAGTTTATAACTTGGATTAACATATAGGATATTTTTTATCCTAGTAAGAAATTTCACGCGGACGAAGACGTAAGCAAAAGCTAGTTTTAAATAAATGTATTCTAAACTCGTATAATGCTCAGTTTAAAAACTCACTCTTATGTTTTAACTCTTATGTTTAGGAATGTAACAGCTTCTTAAACCACTGTTAATATAAACTAAATATAATATTTTAATATAATAGTAGCAGAAAAGTTAGTATTTATTATACAAACTTTTATGCTACTATAACTGTTATGAGTAGCATATATATAATCTTTTCCACAAAAACTTCAAAGAAACTCGCACTAGTTTCTTTGTGACGTCACAAAGATTAGCACGTCCATCTATTTCTACATTAGCTTTAATTATAACTTGCAAGTATGCATCGGAGTGCAGAAAAGTTCCCTACTAGTTATATGGAAAGTCGCGTCGTAATGTCGTCATAGAAATATATTTTGCCTGTAGGTAATATATTATATAGAAAGAAAAAGAAAGTTAAATGCGTTTATTGGCATTACAACAGAAAAATACACCTTATAACTAAAAAAAATAGAAAACAATGATTTTAATGCGAAAAGGGCCTCAGCTCAGCATAATGTCAAATGGCAACACAAAGTGTGCCACCTGACGCTGATTTTCAGCTGCAACCCACGAGTGCCATACGCTTGAGTATGAAAGACAGGGAAGTGTGTGTCCGATTGAATAAATTAACAGAATAAATTAAATGTCGTACAAGATAGAATAATATGAAAAGCTCACAAAATCAAATAAAATGTTGTGACATACATGTGTCACATTATATGTCTGGATTAGTATAGCCTTGATGAAGTTTTTACTATTTCCTATACATTTTGTGCTGATGAATAAACGTTAGTTGCATTTGCAATGACTTTCTAGTATGGGTGGATCGACTTTCGGAACAATAAGTTTATTGCATTCCACTTTGAACTTTCCTTACGTTTAACTATGATTAGGTACCAATATAAAATGTATTTACTTTCTTTCTTTTTTCTTTAAAAAACAAAGCTTTTTTCAAGTAATTGCTTAACTTTAACATAATAATCACTGTAACGTAAAGGAAATTTAGTAACAATTTTCTTTCCAACAAAATTCAAAATGTCCCTCAACACCGAACCATATTTCGACGAATATTTTAAAACTCTAATTTACAACGGGTTAAATGGCTCTGAAACGGTGTAGCACTTCGTAAAACGAGCCGTATTCGTGCGACCGCCACATGCAATTTAACCTCATTTGCATATCTTAGCCTGAAACGGTTATTGCTCGTGCCGTTGAGCAATTTTGAGCTTCTGTCTCTGATAGCGTTGCGTGGACTTTGAATGCTGGTTAGGCGACAAAAAACGTACATTTCTTACCGAAGGAATTACCTTGATGGATTAAAGGAAACTACTATTTTGGTAGAAAATATAGTAGTGCTTTAGTGGTGGTAGTTTATTAGTTATTTTTTGTGAAAAAGTGCAGTATATTCTCGGCATAGAGTTGTAGAGCAGTGGTGGCCCAGTGGTAACAGCCCGACTTACGAGTTGTAGGTCGTGGGTTTGAACCCAAGCAGGCGCTTTACTTTGTGTAAATAATTTCATCACCACTGCTCTCAAAACGGTGAAGGAAAACATCGTGAGGAAACCGGCATGTAATGAAACCGAAAAATTCGAGGACATGTTACATTTACCAACCCCCACTGGGCCCGCCTCGTAGATTACAGTCCACTCCCTTAAAGGCTGATTATGCACTCGGCATGGGTGGAAATTCGTTCGATGTCAAGAAAAACATCAACAGAAAACACAAATGTGATCTTATTTTGGTTCCGATTTTCTTTTGAAGGTATGGAACCCTAGCAGACATTTCCTTTAGCTTATGAAGGTACTTACTTCATATTTGAACACAAAGATAATCATCATCATCCCTTCAGCCAAAAGATGCCCACTGCTGGTCATAGGCGGAGGCCTAAGAATACAGAATCGGTCGAAGTGGCGGTGCCTAGGGGAGCCTAGGCACCGTCACTTCGACCGATTCTGTGCTTCCCGCATCTAGCAGATCCTGCGGCCTTCACAAAATAATCATCGGTCCACTAAAATAATAGAAATAAAAAATATTTATTGTTCAGGTAATACAGCAAACAGGTTCTCAGGTCAACACCAAGTTGAGACGACATGAGTAGTTTAAAATATACCTACAGTTTACAGTAACATAATTTGCCAGTGAGCTCCAAATTAGACCGTTAGTCTGTATATTCGAGATAGTGCTAAAAGCCAGAAAACCATCTATTAATAAGTTTCGCTGAAGCTGCAAATAACATTATTCATATCTCGAATCCAGTTTATGCTAGAACCACTAATTAGATATGCCTTGCGGTTTTCTCGACCGTTACATTCGAACTAAGCCTAACTTTATCTCGGCCTAGATAAAGCTTTGTCCAGGATGAGTCTAGGGTCAGAGTATTAGTGACTCGACCTTCCTCTATCATTACATTAGCTTGCTACGTAAAGCTTAGAAATCGTTTCGAAATGAGAGCCACGCGTTGTCCTAATTCTGTGATATGGACCTGATGGACGTGGTCATATTAGGTTTCATCATGGAAAATAATACATTTATAGTCTGATGATACTCCGTCCTCCGTTTTAAAAAATTGTAAATTGGATACCTGTATGGCTAACCCAGTTCAAAATTCAAACTAGGCTGAGAATCAGCACTTTTCGAACGTCAAAATTACATAAGACAGTGATCCCCCAAAATGCCCACCCATCACCACTACCTAATGTTTTAGCTGGGACGAAGAAGTGATGCAACAAACTCCGCAGCAGCACAGCTGTTAGTTAGAAATGAAATAGAATGATAAGTAATTCATAAAAACTTGACATGAATAAAAACTTTCATAAAATGTTTGATAAGTAGGTACCTATACTTGGGTCCGTATGGATTGAGGAGTCATGTCTCATATTTAAACGCGGGTACTACCAATATTTAGTTGTCCTCCATTCAGACGTCTAAATTGAGGACTTTTTAAGGGTTTAACTACAAATTCCAGCCCGGATGGCCTACAAAATTGGCTAATTTACTACGAAATATTGATAGTACCCGCGTTTAATTATGAGACATGGGTCCTCAGTCTATACGGACACACCTACTTAGGTACTAGTTAGCTATCTACCCTTTTAATTTTCATGGGTTAAATAATAGGTTGGTACTAGGTACCTTTTTTTGGGAAATATTCTAATTACTTCTCCCGCTCTGGGCGGAGCGGGAGGGCGTGTCAGACTCTTACTGAAAACCCACCCGTGTTCCTTCAGTTGCCTGTGCGTTGCCAGGGGCCACGGTAACCCTTAAGGACTTTCCCGCATCCCCGGCAGGCATCGGCCCTAGCGGACCCCGTCAGTTGTGCTGACATCTCTTGGTACTAGGTACCTAAGTTTATAATCCAAAACAAAACATTACGGCAGCATTGCTTACGCGTTAATACAACACCTCGACCTTCAAAGCAACGAAATTCAACTAACACAATTGTTTTTTAAATGTTTATTGTTGAGAAAAATGTAAAAAAAAAACATGGAAACGAAAATAAAATTTTAAGAATATTAACTCTCACATATGATTAGGTACATGAAATGCTGAATAGCGGTGTAAATATGTCAACGGACTTACATTTTTGACTGTACTTATGGGGGAGACCGAAGCATCCCAATTCAAGGCTGAAGATTTTCTTTAAAAAGATGTGTCACATTTAAAACCAGGGACTTTACCAAGTTCTAAATGTCAAAAGTTTATCCTAAATAAATATTCCTAAAACATCATAGCATACGTATCCGTATACGAACTATACGCGGCTGCAAGTTGCATCGTCCGTGTCAGACGTCAAACGCAAGAAGTTGCGGTCAGAGTTGCGGTGCGGAGTTGCGCCGCAACCGCACCGTGCCAGTGACACTGTCCGGAGTCCGGACACTGCTCTAGTAAATGTATTGTAGTATTACTTTTCGACTGATTAATTATCTGTGTATCAGTGGTGACGGAATTACCTAGTAAAACGGTTACATAAAAAAGTAATGGTTAAAATTTTTTGCTTTTTCAACCTTTGCGAAATATTAGAATTTATAGAAAAAGTACTTGATGGTCGTATGCGCAAATGGGCTACCTACATTCAAGTTGAAAGGTCTCCTTTCTTAATTTGCTCTTTTCAGGGAGTCATTATGGTGTCAGTTTGTGTGATTAAAGGTTTTCCAATTGATAAATCTATGTCACAAGCATGTAAGACCTTAGTAGATAGTCCTGCACTAAAGCTGCACCTTTCTCTGAAACAGTTACCTATAAAAATTTATCAAACAAAATAATGCATCGCACAATGCAATGGTTTATTACCTATAAATTAAACTAGTCGCTTATTAATTTCACTCAACACGAAAAATATATTTAACACAACATCCGAAGAATAATAATAACAAATATTTAAAATGTAAAATGATCAGACTACGCGAAAAAGTGTGCACACTAAAAAGAATAAGCTCGCACAATCCTGCATGTCACGATAGACACCATTTTCAGTATAAGTGAGCGAGACAATGCATGTATGTTGCCACTGAAATAGAAACGTAATAATTTTTTTAATCTTTATTAATACCTAAGAACATTCCTCTACTTGAAGGAATCAATTACTCAATTAATCAAACAAATAACTTATTAACGGAGTCTAGAATTCTAGACATTGACATGCACTCATCTACCAGTTAGCGTATTCCGAGCTGAATTTTAGATATATCGTTAATTACATACCAACCAACTGTTTGTGGGAAATGCCACATGTTACAAATTGAAACTAGAATATGCATAGGTAACGAACAATTAGCTGAACTCACTGGTACTGGTAGGTTAGGTTCAATGTATGCATTTTGGTTGCAACAGATTTTGCTATGATATAATGCTTGGAGTAGACGTCTGTGATAACAGGGATGCCTGGGGATGCCACAGTTAATTACCTTCTTCTACAGTGGTATGGTATTTGATATTGACTTACCTTTGTCATGATAAAGGGGTGATCACTATGACAGGAGCTCATAGGAGGAGGAGCAGGAGGACAGGGTTTAATCATGCCAACTCTTTTAATAAAGTCATGTCCGAAATTTTGGAAGTTTTGACTGTACTAGGAGAGCTGATCAACATGAAATTAATCTCTGATGAGATTGAAAATACGTAAAAGCCTTAAGGCCGGCGCTCACTTGCCGTGGCGCATCGCAGCGCGGTTGTTACTAGGTAAGAGGAACAGGGTGTAAAGTTCACTCATCCTCATTTGAAAAGGGAGGATCCTCCGACCTGACGGGTGTCGAAGCTGTGGTTCTAGTGAGTCGGAACCGGGTGCCGCATAGTTTGCTGTCAGTTGGGACTGTCTGCAGTGATTGCGGTGATTCCCCAGTGAGTCGGGGTGGCGCTGCATCGTGGTTCAGTGAGTCGGATGTGGTATAGCCAGGTTGCGGCTGACTGCTGGCGTCGACCAGGAGAGGGCAGAATGGGCTTCGCTTGTGAGACCGGTCAAAAGTGCAGGTGGCTAACTGCTGGCGTCGACCAGGAGGGAGTAGGATGGGCTCTGCTTGTGAGTTGCTGATGAGGCTGAGGGTGACGATCAAGAATGCGCGTTCGCTGCATGCTAGTGGTCAGGATACCTGTTGAAGCCGTGGGTACAAGCTGGCTGTGTGACTCGCCTCACAAAAGCTTGCGGGAGTGATGATGATGATGACATCACGCTGAAGTAGTTGCACGAAGACTGCGTTGACGTTTATACTCGGGGTCACCAATTTAGAGGTATGAGGAAAAGGGGTTAAAGTTCACTCACAATATGCGTATGCTTTCTTCAGAAAGGTTAGGAGCGTGTACACACAACCGGCGTGTAGGACCAGACGTATGAACATAAACGAGGCGAAGAAGTAGGCATTTAAGGATCTTAGCAGCTGGCGTTCTGTAGTTGCTGCCAACCCCCATCGGAAGCACGTGTCCATAATATGCTTATGCAGCGCGCCACATATTTTGACCTTCAAATTGCAGTTTAATTGGAAATCCTCTAATATTTATACGCGAAAGTTTATGAGGATGGATGGATGATGATGGATGTTTGTTTCTCTTTCACGCAAAAAGTACTGAACGGATTAGGATGTGTGGCACACAGATAGTTTATAATCACAACACATAGAATACTTTTTATCTCGATATTCCCATGGGATTGAAACTTCTGTGGGGCGCTACTAGTTGATGATAATGCTTGATTCCTCTAGTAAGCTTTTCATCATTATCACTGCCTTGCCTTCGCGTTGATAGACTGTATAAAGATTATAGATAGACTATGAAGTCTATTGTAATGTTGACTTGGTTACTTAATTTCCTCCACTTGACTGGCGATATTTCAATTATGGCAGCAACACACTACCTGAAATTATTTGACTACAAAGTGACTATCGTTTCTCTAATTAACATACATGACTTCGACAACCGCAAATGCAGACGTATCTAGTGGTGCGAGAGATTGTAGGGATGCTATAATTTCAGGTTCCTTTGATTCTGTGAATTTGACGTGAAGAGAGACTTGATATTATTGTTAAGTCGACTATAGGTATGTCACGAAAATAACGAATGACTTTCCTATATCATGTATAATGGTTAGCGATTATTGCTTAATGAGACACAACGTAAGTATGTATACCTATGTTAATATCATTATTCGTGGTGCTATTTATGTGGGATAATATCCCATAATTCTTCGATTAAGAAAAATTGGGACTGCCGATAGAAGTGAAAGCTAAGTAACTTTATGATTCTCGCGTTGTGGTCCTTCTTTCGATACATATAGCCTTCCGTGATTCTTGCGTTGATATCTTTGGTTCGATACATATAGCCTTCGGTGACGATGACGCGAGTTCCATGACTTTTGTTCACCCAAAAAGTGCTCAACGCGCTTAAAGAAATTTTCACTTCAAAAAAATCTGTATAGTTATCACTTGCTTCAAACACGGTGAAGGAAAACATCGTGAAGAAACCGGCATGCCTGAGAGATATTTCTCGACGGCATGAGAAGCCAAGTCAGAGGCCCATGGGCGGCTTTAAAACTCTGACACCAGGTTAGTTACTAACCAAACGAAAAGAAGCAGATATCCCATTAACTCACTATCATTACCAACACGAAACATCGTAATAAATAAAACCAACTAAACATTTACGTACTTTTACTGTTTTCTTCCTCTAAAAACGCAGCCAATAAACTGCCAACTAACCAACCTAAAACCTATTCCTCTAAGCCGTTCCTATAGGTCCGCAATATTGATGGAAAGGGGAAATCGGATCATGAGAATCATTAAGCCCTCGGGCTCCGCACAGTACTAGATTAATGCCCCACCTGTAGGTACAACTTTGCCTCTCGGGACTTTCATCCTGAAATGCTTCCCCACTTATTAGATTTTCTTCAGCAATTTCATTGGAGAGAATCTATGTATCTTGTATTGGATGTTAGTGTTATCATGTTCTTAAATGAATAGTTACAATTTATACGTGCAGTCTTTGGACCCGTTTTACGCAGAGGACATACAGCGATCTGCGAGTCCAATATAATAACGCGTTAAGGATATTGTTGGGGCTGTCGTGGCGTTGTAGTGCATCCAAAATGTTTGCGAAGGCGCGCACAGACGATTTTTACGCGATAATAAGGAAAAGGACCGCTTCCATGATCGGCCGGCTACGCGCCACCACCAACGGTCTCCTGAGCGTGTTCTCAGATCAGTGGGATTCCCCTCTGCTACGCCACTGGGTAAGAATCTATACTAGTTCATATTCGTAGCATTATCGCCTTATTACTAACACTAATTATTAAGTTATTTTGTTGATACTAACACTATGGACTCAATGTCTGAAATAAAGAATTTGAATTTGAATTAAGTTTGTATCAATGGATTGTTTCATGCTAGGTATCAATAATTTGTCGTACCTGGTCGAGCGAGCTTGGGTAAAAATAGAACAAATGAATTTTCTCAGAAATCTAGCTAGATTGATTTTTCGCCCCCGTAAACCCCTAATAAACGCAAATTTCATCAAAATCGTTACAGCGGTTTTCGAGAACGTGATTACAAATATAATATCCTATAAACAGGGTGGATTTTTGAGATGAGGACAGTAAGGACAGCTACCTTAAGATGGAACTAGTCGCGGGCTCGATCTCACTGGTAGGCATGGCCAACAACCACGCTGTCTCACCAGGAATCGTATCCGACAGAGATAGTATCAGTGACGAGCAGTTAGAAGCTGGTCTACATGGACAACGTATAGTTCACACCCACAGAAACACCGTTCTGAACAATTTTAGTCAAAAAGTTAAAAGTAAAAGTCCTTTGGCAAATTGAGTTTTGTGAAAAAACCACTGCATAAATCAATTACAAATAAATTTTATTGAAATCTTTATAATTGAGCTTATTTACGCCCAAAGTTGCGTTAAAATTAGCAAGAAAAATGAATCTTTGTTGACTCCTAACTTTTTAATGGCGTATTATTTTAGTATTCTGTTTCCATATAGACAAAACTAACAATGAGACAAAACGATATCATGTTTAACTTTGCATGTACAATGTCAAACAGTGGAGTAAAACCGCCCGAAAGTATGGAAAAATTATCAACTAGTGCCACCTAAACCGTTGTAGCTACAGGAAAACGCTCTTAGGATTCACAGATTGTGAAAAAAAAGTAGTCAGCAAGATAAAAAGCAGTTTTCACAAAAACTTTTTTTTAAGCTAATCGATCCTGCTTCGTATTAAATAAGGAAAAATAAAACTCTATATACCAACTGAGGTTTGTGTATAGAAAAGCAAGAAATCGCAAAAACTTTTCCCATGACACATTTTCTATTCAAAAACTGTCGAATCTTAATATTATTATTATAATTGAAGTGGCTACCGTTATTTATGTAGAAGTATATTGAATCTTTTTAAAAGGTTATTGTTGAAACTTACACACAATAATATCAGAAACAATATTTATTATTTAAAAGCAGTCTTCATTGGTTTCTCAACTCGTGCTATTTAATAATAACACGTAGGTATTACGAAACATGATATTATAACATGTCACAACAGACGAGAAGTCTTTGAGGACGTGAGTAGAGAACGTGATTCACAACAATCTAGCAGACGATTAGCGCGTCTTGCGAGCCCTACGATAGACCGAGAGCGAGACTATCAGAAAATAAATCTATATCATTAGTGTCAAACAGTTAGAACTGGTTTTGGATGAGAGAGTGTGAGAATAGGGATGCTGACAGACAAAAAAAAAGCTAGGTATTTAATCCGTGAGTCAGATATTTAGAAAAATATTAGACACGTATTTTTTACTTTAACATGTTATTAAAAAATGATTTAGATAACACGCATTAAAGTTAGGAAATGGGGGCTCGCTACGTCACAAGTCAGTATTAAATCTACCGGACAGTGACCTCATGCCACTTTTTAACTCAATGTATTGTCGTAATCTTTAGATTACCTACGTAAAAAAAGAAAAAAATACGGGTTCCATATATTTTTAATAATCTATCTGGCGGAAAATATTTTTTTTTTGTCAACTTATTTAGATACTACTTGAATCAATCAATAGTTCGCAGAGCTTTTATTCACAGTCAGGTGTAGAGATAAAGAGTTTAGAAGTTCAAATGTAAAAATAATTAATAGAATAATCTTAAAAGTAAAAATATAAAATTTTGATTTCTTTACTGTGACAGAAGATTTTTTTTAGATTAGTATGAATCTAACTGTAATAAGCTAATAGTTTCAAATAGGTACAAAAGTAGCTCAACTCACACACACACACCACACACACGAACATAAAATGAAATTATCAAACCATTATAACTAGGTGGGGTATGTTCACGTCCCCATTCTTTAGCCTACGTTAATTAGTCTAAGTAACACGACGCGAAGTACTATGCGGCAATTAAGACCAGCCAGCTTTCTTCGTCTAACTTAAATCTTACTTTGTGGGTGCAATTTTAATGGTTTCAATGCAATCTCGGTGTGTTTGTTTTCTTGTTTGTGCTAATTTTCTATAGTTTAGTAGTTAGTATGTCCCTGGTATATTTGAAGTTAGAGGGTGAGATAGTTTTGTGAAAAGGGGGTCTGGGAGTATGTAGAATTTACGCCTAGCACTTGTCTTATGATAGTTTTTTTTTTTTTTGTAATTTTGGATAGATGTGTTTTGGGTTAGATGGGTTTGTCTTTACATTTCTTGAAATTAATTAAATTATTTTCAGTGAAAACTATTGTCACACTTTGGCCTGAAATAATACTTTAGGCACTGCAGCATAAATTATCAAACTGAAATCCCTTTTCTATGTAAAATAAAGATGTATCCAATAAAAAAACTAATTTAAATAAGTGGACCAATGATGTCAAATTAAATAAAAAAATATAAAATAGAAAAATCCCAAGACACCAATCAGTCTCCCAGTCTATAACATAATGACGTTAACGACATCAAAATAAACACGTGTAGGGCGAGACCGGTCACGGCAGAATCCCGGTAATTTTGACAATTAAGCCCGTTGCTGAACCGTAATCAAAGTTATTACCGTCCCGTCACGGCGTGGTCACGACTGACGGGATTCGAGATAAATCACATAGGAATAAAGGAATAAGGAACTTTCCCATGTATCTGTGAAGTTATAAAATGGTGATGGCAACTGGTGCAGCAGCCTTTTTTGCCCAATTACTCATTCAAACTTTAATCATTATAAAAAATGGGTTGATTAATATATCACGCCTGTAATCCCCGAAGAGTTCTGGCAGAAGTGTACCTAATAGTACACCCACATTTCGCCAGTTATGTTTAAGTCCCATGTAATAGAGGGCGAGCCTATTGCCAACAACCGGGCACAACCATGTAATAGAGGGCGAGCCTATTGCCAACAACCGGGCACAACCATGTAATAGAGGGCGAGCCTATTGCCAACAACCGGGCACAACCATGTAATAGAGGGCGAGCCTATTGCCAACAACCGGGCACAAATCCAGACTCCGGGCTGCTACTGAGAAATTCCAGATGGAATAACGCAATAGCACTTTGCCCGACCCGGGAATCAAACCCAGAACCTCATGCTCAGCAGTAGCACTTGCAACCACTTGACCATCGAGGCAGTTAACGAACGAGGCAACGAATAGCTAGTTACACATAAAATTCAATAGGTATTTTCATAAATACAATTTTATTTGATAAACTTTTCATAGATATAAGAACATCAGCTTGGACATCGTTCACAAACAAGCTATTATTAATTGTTTTCCAGAAGCTTTACTACTTTTTTTGGTATTAATCGTCTCTATGACTATCGAAGCTGTCGGTACTGTAGGAATGCGTACTTCTGGCGACCCACTGATCCGTCGGGTTGCGTATTCGCCTCTTTCTTGCATTAGTCCCGTCATTTCTTCCAGTGTCGATATGAGAACTTATTTTCGTTGCGTGTGGACTTGCATTCCGTGGACTTGCGTAAAGTCCTGTGCAACGAGGAAGCACAGGAATAGGACGTTGCCGCTTCCTATTTCTTAAAAATTTCACAAGGTACACCAACAATATTCCCATAGCCACATAGCATATCACCTTTTGTGCGACCGCATCCTCCACTGGTCTCTTGGCCAACATGGTTTTTTTTTACTTTATCTTACCCCCTATGAGTTAAAGGGGTAATAAATACTCAGAATTTTGCTACATTATCATTTTACTTTGTTTAGTTAATTTAAATTAAGGCGTTGTCAAAACGTTCAATCGTCAAAATGACGTTTTGAGTTTTTTTTCTAAGAAAAGCGATGAGTTTATGACATTAATTTTATTTGTCAACATCAAAAAGTTTGAATAATTAAAATAACTCTAATAGAACCTTTTTGTGCACTTTAAACTAACATGTAGTAGCACAAATTCCCTAGTGCAGATAAAAATGGTATGACGTTTTAGGGTAAAAGCCTTGTCTAAAACAGTGACAACTCCTCGCTATGCACTACAATATGAATTAGTAATTTTTTTAAACACTTATACACTTTTTGAGAGTAACGTATGACGTTACTTTGCTATTTGAGCTGTTTTCTTCAAAGGAACTGCAATCTGACAGCAAACTAGTCGTTTCAAAATAGACCTTTATTAAATTTTAAGTCAAGAACAAGCAAGATTAGCATAACTAAGATTAAGTATACTCTAATTCTCATAAAACATGACTGACGTAAGCGCCACTAGCGGAATAGCGTCACAAATGAAAACGGTACAAATTCGTGTAATATCAAAGTTGACGTTCAGTGTACCTAATAAGTTTATCTAGTTCGTGTCTTTAGCTGTATAACTATCATCTCAGTTGGCTGTTGTAACAACGTCACGTCTGGCGAACAAAGTCGTTATCAACGCTAGCATTTATGACAAGTGGTTTAAGTAATAAGCGGTGATTACTGTATTTGAGACGATGTTCCAAAAAATAATTGTCACGACTATATTTTGTAGGTATCTAACTTGTACGTCCTTTGCCTTTATATAATTTAGTTCCGTGTGATTATGCTGCATTATGGAGGAGCTCGTGGCTAAGTAATAACAAGCCGCACGGGTCAATCCGTCAGGTTAAGCTACGCTTGCCGGGGTTGGTCAGTGGATGGGTGACCATTTTCACATACCGAGACTCCTCCGTGCCTCGGAAAGCACGTTAAGCCGTTGGTCCCGGCTGTCATTCGTGGATCTTTGACAGTCGTTACGAGTCGTCAGAAGCCCGAAAGTCTGACACCAGTCTTACCAAGGGGTATCGTATTACCCAGTTACTGGGTTGCGGAGGTCAGATAGGCAGTCGCTCCATGTAAAATACTGGTATTCAGCCGCATCAGGTTAGACTGGAAGCCGACCTCAAGATAGTTGGGAAAAGGCTAGGATGATTGATTGAGTTCCATGTGATTATGGCACGTCATTTCTCAATTTAAAAACTGGTTGTTCTCCACTGTACGTTAAAGCTGTTTTTCTAACTAACCGCCAGCTGCAGAAACAAACTTAAACTTTTAAAGCTGTAATCTTCCATTAACTTGTTGCAGAAAGCAACATTAGACTAGATTTTAATGAGTCTTTGAATAAATTAATAAAATCATTAGCGTTAATGATCCATTACGTAATGTTTGTCTTTGTGCAACTGGGTGTCTAATGATATTATTCTGAACGACTTTAAATAAATGATGTTGCCTACATATTTTGTTATTCTAATGTCTGCCCTAACACTAAAGCCTACTTAGAATGATCCTCATCACCAATGTACCGAAAACTACACCATTTTTCTCCGAAAGCTACATTAATCCTAATATTTCAACGTACAGACATTTATCTACTTACGAATCTCCTATCTCGACCCACTCTCGGAAATAAATTATTCACAGTTACTTACTGTAGGTACCTTAGATTGTGAATTGTGCCAGATCCCAAGTCTGCATGAAAAATGTTAGTGGCCGGCCAAAAAATGTCCGGCGCGTCGTAAGTGGTTGAAAATCGTTTCAGCACTGGCCGACTCCAATTGTTGACGATTTAATGGCTGGATTCTGTGCATTCGCCCGATAGCACTAAAGCGCTTTAGTTAAAATGTAAGCCGAAGGTAAAAGCGCTGTTAGGGTGCATTCAAACGATAAGGCTTTTGTTCAAGCTCAACTTTACTTTTTATGTGCCATCGTGCCGACGTAAGATAGCTGCATGATATGATGCTGTCGAATATTTATGCACAATTTTATGCAAATACGGCGAAGGTATTTTGTTGCGGTCTGAGGCTCATGTTTCGATATTGAAAAGCGAATAAAAAGAAGCTATGTATGTACGAAACTACGAACTTACTTGTATTATAGACAGGTTTTGTACTTTTTCTGTGGCATTCGATACCACGATGTGACGTGATATTCCTGTAAGATAATCAAGGCATTTGCGAATGGTTTGATGGTTCCTGTTTTTAATACTAGTCCAGTCTGTGTTTTGTCTAGTGTTTTTTGTACTCGCAAATAACTGTCAAATATTTACCTGTTTTAATTAATTTGTCAATATTACTCAAAATTCAAAATTCAAATACATTTATTCAAACTTGGCTGAGAATCTGCACTTTTCGAACGTCAAAATTACATAGACAGTCCCCCAAAACGCCCACCCTGTACCATTTCCTAGTACTTTAGCTGGGAAGAAGAAGTGGCGCAACAAACTCCACAGCAGCACAGCTGTCTGTTCATTAATAAAAATAAAAAGATTTTATATAATATTATCTATGCAAAATAATTCACACTACGCAAAACAAAACTGTATGGAAATATGAAATATCGCTAATTAGTGACCTAGAACATTAATAATTAATTACAATTATTACACTGAATTTGATATTGTAACCGTTTAAGGTGTAAAAAAGGCATTTGGAAAGTTTCCAAAAACTTTTTTTACATCTAAAACTAAATATTCGCTGATAGGTATAAAGAATCTTTATTTTCATAAGAACATGATACAGTTCATCCATATTTTAGTTCACTAGTCTAGTTAGCTTATTTCATATTTCCCTATAGTAATATTGCTAAATTAATCAAAACAGCGAATTATTTGACATCTATTTGCGACGTTGCCCATTTTTCATAATGCACGAATGTGTCTACGTACTCGTATATAATATTCAGAATGATTATTTTATACTATGCATTTTAAAGTTTTGTATAACGATATCACTTTCAACTGTCAAGGTAGCACCATTACTAAACTGCTAAAAACTTTACCTCTACACACTTGCTGACACGAAAGTGTTGAACAAAAATATAAAAGCATTAGAAGTTCTAAAACTCTATAAATATTTTATGTGGCTCTCAGGCTTGATGGTGTTGAAACCTGAAAATGTTTTATAACTGAAAACTAACATTTTACACCTGAAGTTTCAAGCATTACATAGGTACACGCACATAATTGAGTTATTGTTTTAGTTTGGGACACTTTAGGTCATTTTAGGTACCTATTATGAACAATATTACCCCCGGTCGTAAAATATAGGTCAAAAAAATGTTACCTACTTTGGCTCAACCACTGAATAAAAAAAATTAATAATTTAAAAAATTAAAAAACACGACTGCCTTGTCAAAAAATGAACTAAAATGTCAAAAACAAGCTGTATTAATTAATCTGTATATAAAGCGAAAAGTCACTCATTTACTCGCTGACTAAACAGAATATAATTGTTATTGCAGTCGGGGGACCTCTTAGATTAAAAAGTGTTCCACAGAATGATCCCCCGACTGCAATAACAATTTTATTCTGTTTAGTCAGCGAGTAAATGAGTGACTTTTCGCTTTATATACAGATTAATTAATACAGCTTGTTTTTGACATTTTAGTTCATTTTTTGACAAGGCAGTCGTGTTTTTTAATTTTTTAAATTATTAATTTTTATTTTATTATTTTCAGTGTGAAGTTTTATTAAAATAAAACATGCTAGGTGGCTTTATTTTTAAGCACTAAAAGTGGTTTTATACTCTCACGGCGAGGCGAGGCGTGGATGGGATTAACGATGACGACGACGGCTCCCCCTTGGTCACGCCGACTCGCACTGGGTCATGCGGTTGCGCTTGCTCACACTAGGTCGCATCGAGTCGCATTGAATCAGGCCGGCTCGCTCTGGGTTGCGGCTGCTCATACTGGGTTGCGCCGGCTCGCACTCGGTTGCGGTAGATAGCCCTGGGTCGCGCAGGCATAGCCTACCAAATCATTTTAGGGCGCTCTATCAGATTTCTCCGACGATTTGGTTCTTCTAGATACTTTTTATCATGTGGCTGATGGATACATTTTCGTGGATCCAAAACGCTGATTGCCAAACCTTCTAGCTGTCTGACTAAGCGCAACATAAGCCCGGGCTTTTGACGGCTTTGTCCAGTGCTGTCCCTTGCAGCTTGTACACTGTCACGGCTCAACATAATATATTTTTACCCCATAACGGGTCGAATTCGACTTTGCTGGGTTCAACTTTGACACCCACGCGGCCTGTGTTTCCACATATTATTTTGTCATCGAATTCTACGGAGACATTCTCCGGATTCAAGTTTATCACGGCGTAGTGAAGGCCATTCGAATTTTCGGATGTTTCCCATCATAGCTTGATTTACTAAGCCGTGTTCAACGTTAATGTTCTTTCGTAACATAACTCTACACCACTTAAATCTACACCCACACAATTTTTTTAAAACGCAACTATACCACCTGTATATTACCACTTACTATAGGTACCACCTGTTATTGGGATTGGAAGGAATGAACTCCACTTTCGGCCGTTGTCTGTAGGTCTTGGCTTCTACAGATATATCCACTGCCTTCATTTCGTACATCCGGCATATTGTCGAGAGCTCGTTGGTCATGCCGGTGGTGTATTCATACACTTGTATTGTTGTGGGAAATATGCCCATACACTCGCCATTTGCAAATGGACAAGTCAGTGGGACTCGACGACGATCCAGTATTAATAGTTGCTGCATATTAGTTGACCGACCCGCTAATTATTTAAAATGTCCACAAAAGTAGTGTCATCTGTTTGTCTCATGTTTTGCGGCCGTTTGCAGAAGCTAAACAGCATCCATAAGTCCACTTCAGCGTCTAAATGCGACGGTTGCTTAAAGCAATATGCGCCTGCAGATTTAGCTTCTGGTGGAAATTGCATCAGGTCTTTAAAGAGCAAAACATTGACACCTCCAAAATAAGTGTCGCTCACTTTCATTTGTTGGATTCTAATGTGCACATTTCTGAGAGTCGTATATGGTACCATTGAAATCTCATCAATGATGAGCCATGTTTAATTTGGTTTTCCACTTTTGCCTTTCTCTTTGAAGGCGCTCGCCGTTCAACAAACGCATGTTTTCTGTCCTGCCCTTTTTATTAGGAAGGCCAAATGTCGAATGTAAGGTAGAACTCCCAATCAGTTGAGCTGCTACGTCAGTTGGCGCTGCTACCACTACGACTTTGCCGTTGGTATTATAACTGAGGCGGCGCGGACGTATTTGATCCACCACAAGTTTTAAGTTTTAGGGTAAATGTTTCACCCTTCCCACCGTCTCCTGTTAAAAACACTCGCCATGCGCATATGTTACTCATGTGATGATGAAAGAATTATAATAATTATAATAATAACTCAAACATCTACGAAACCATTCACTAGTTACTGATTAAAGCGTTTGCAGCCAAAGATGAAATGTTTGTTTTGCATGAATGGTAGTACATGCAAAACAGGTAGGGATACCTATGTTACATTTATGTCAATAAATTATATAGTTTTGGAATGTGCTCATCAAGGCCTTCAATTGAATACCCATATTGTAAGAAATAATTGACATTTCATTTTTTTACCTTTTGAAAATGGACCCATACTACCGCCGCGAGGATTTTTTTCAAATAAAATATAGCCTATGTTACTCGGAAGGATGTTAGGATTCTAACGATACCCCATACATCCAAATCTGTTCAGGCATTTAAAAGTTATGGTGGAACAAAGAAACTCACATACATACATGAACCCTGAACACATTACACTCCTTTTGGGCAGTCGTGTAATGAATGGCCATCGTAAAAAAATAGGATACAGGGAAGAAATTTGCTATGTTGTTAGAAAGTTGAGGTCATTATTTGTATCCGGCTGTAACCTTCATCCGGATACTAACAGTGTCATTAGGTATAGCATATTTTTACTAAAAAAGTCTCTGAAAATTTTGCCTTTTGTTATAGGTAAATTGCTTACACACAATAGAGTTATCTAAAGCATCATTCATAGCACCTATATTGTAGGTTTTACCATGAAATGTCATGCAATTTGTAGACTCGAGTAAAAAGTACCAGAAAATCACAATCGCCGTCAAGCTACGACCAGTAAATTACTAGGATTTTTAGACTAGATACAGCTATGTTTTCCATGTAAGTTCGATACAGGTAGCTTATGCTGTCGTATCTTTCGCCAAAGTCGGTTTTCCAAGTTAATTTTTCAAACCCTGATATGGACCAACTGAATATTCTCTTATGGTGAATTCGCAGTTGCAGCCCACGAAATTCAAATTTTCGTGCGATTTTTTGCAATTTGCAGGTCAGTGTCATTGAAATCATTAATACACCTCTCTAAGTTAGATTTGTTACATAAAAGTTCGGCTTATTGGTGACTCACCCGAATAAACTCGTACGAATCCGAACGAATCGACCATTTTTAATAAATATTAGTTTTTCTTGAGGCGATTCGTACGAATTCAATTTACATATTACGGAACAAATCTAACTTATAGAGATGTATTAATGATTTTATATTAACGATTCCAATGATTATAATTCTGCGCAAATACATACCTGTTATAGTCGCGTCATATATACAACCTGACACTGATTTGCAAATTTGAATTTCGCGGGCTGCAACTGCGGATTCAACATAAAGAGTTTTCTAATTTTTGCCAGAATAGAAAAATAACCATAACTACAGAGTACAGAACCTTTGCAAAAATGCATATTATTAAGGTGCGACGATAAACTTTTTTTTAAAGATAAGTAATTAGGAACTACGAGTACCTGTGTCACCTAATAATTAGGACCAATTACATCTCAATTACATATCTAAGTCCGTAAATACGTTCACGGTTAGACAAAAAAGAACTTTACCTATATTATTTAGAACAAAAGAGACCAGGCAAACAGAAAACTAGCAGAGATTTACTGGCTTGTGGGTAGACAGTCCTCAGTGACAACAAACTCCTCATTTTCATTTAAATGCATACTAAAACCTGTATGGACTTACGGCATAGAGCTCTGGGGGTCGGCCAGCCACTCAAACATAGAAATTCTGCAACGTTTCCAAAACAAAGCACTAAAGACGATAAGCGGTGCACCTTGGTTCACAAAGAACAGTGAAGTACATGAATACCTACAAATCCAATTAATTAAAGAGGTGGAAAGATCGTGCATGACCTACAAAAAAAGACTCGAGCGACACAAAAACCAACTCGCTGTTACCCTATTAGACAATAAAAACTCCATATTCCGCCTAAAAAGGAAAAGAATAGCCTCGTACTTAAATTGAAATTGTATTGAGGAGACATGTCACAGTATGCGTCAAACTCTAATTGCCACAACATCAATGTTATCAGATCTGATTATAGCCCAAAATCTGATTGCAGAAGAAAAAAAAAAAACTATATTATTTAAAAATAAAGTTTCGTTGTTGAATAAATAAATACTACTACATAATGTTTTTACTAACCATGGAACGGTCGAAACGTCGGTTTTGTTCAAAATCCAGACCGCTTTCCGATTGCATGTCGAGTAACGAGGGGAAACCCAACCTGTCAGACTTTTTTGTCTAGACCGAAGTAGGAATACTAATTTTGACATTTTGTCCAAGTATAATGTTTTTGTTGTTATCAGATTTCTATACACTGAAATGCAAAGAATGAAACATTTTACGATACATAAATTAACGAAAATATTTTCTTTGCCCAAACATTTTTATTTATTTCAGCTTCACCTCCTCTTCTACCTACTATATTTATTTTGTAGTTTTACAATCCAAAATCTGGATATTTTTGGTAGAAATGGCATACCCACTAATCCATATTCCTTAAGATAATACTGAATAACTTTTCACACGGCTTTTCTATGTCAGAAATTTTACATTACCTACAAAGTAATCTACATCCAGAATCCTTTCCACAACCACAACGCACCATAAACCCGTTCCAATTGTCCATTTCAGCGCCCTGCGAACTAGAAAAATGCACTTTTATGGGACAAATAAATTTCAATTCCACTTGTGTTCGTCGGCGATGTATCAACATTGGAACATTTATTCTGTCTCAGTGAACTTGTTTACCACAGACAGGGAATACTACTTGGTTATGCATGCCGCGCCGCGGTCAGCAAAATGCTGTGCCAAGTGCATTCGATAAACGCTATCCACTTGAAAAGTTACATTGTGCCTCTTTTTGCTCGACCGCTGCCATATTTTGCAGAGGTTTGAATGGAATTTTAAATCTGGAGAAATAAGATGTCTTATGTAAACGGGAATTGGTTTTCTTGAAATTGTGCTCGTGATCATCGAGTACCTACTGACCACTTTGAGCCTTTGTAATTGTAGACAGTTGTAGTTTCTGTGTTGTGTGTTGTTGAACTTAGTAACAATTAAAAATTTTACCTGTCTCACCCACTTATCTAAAGGCACACAGTACCGCGACGCGCCCAGCTTGCCGCACAAAGAAGCCGCCAAACAAAGCAGTGCCGCTTGGCACTCTGTGTAGTTAACCTTAAAAATTGTACTTTTCCTGCTAACATCGAATTTATCAGTAGTTCCTAATACCCAGAACTGTTTCATAATATAGGATCATCCGAAAGCTATTTTCATATATACAGCCATTTGACATGTCCATTCTATTCCGGACAGCCAAAAGACAAACGTTCCAATTTCGTGAATTTAATTATTAACTAAACTTTGCATGGAAGCCGAAGCGGCGGGAACTGACATGGCTATATTCAGCCTCATTGACAGTACTGTAAGCCAGATAACGGACCCAGAATCCATTATAATCGCAGTCTATGCTATCAACGCCATTGGCTAATTAATTGATAGCAATTGAATAAGCAAGTGAGTGCTATAGCCAATCGGATTAGTTGAACATGATGACAGTTGGTCCCTTCGGAATGATGTTATATCGGATATTAATGCTTTAAGATTTACTTTCAATCTCATTGAATTGAATAGTAAATAAATATTTCGCTCCATAAATGTGAGTATAAATGCAAATTTTCTTGTAAACATTCGGTTGAATCTACTTCGTCTAAGTGACCAATATTTTAACTTCAACTTTTGCAGTTTTCATTTAACTAAAGAAATCTGTATGACGTATTCCACATTGGGCACACGCTTAAACGGCACCTGAGGTATTCCACATACGGCACCTATCAATATTTTTCGCAGGTGCCGGAATAATTTGTTATTTGAAATTTTATTCCACAAATGGCACCTACGGATAAGTATGTACTAGTGTTGGGATGTTTTATCTTTTATAGAATCTCAAAATAAAAAATTCGATTAAAATCAGTGGAGAGTTTAATAACATGATAAAAACATAACTTCTTTGTTATTAGTCATTTTAATATCACAATCAGTTTTCTTAATCAGCCTCGAGTACCAGTAGAATTTAGAAACAAATACGTTTTAGGTTTACTTAGGATTATTTCCTTATTTGCTAAACTTTGTCATCTTAATGTTTTCTTTCAATTTGACACACAATTAATAACACATCTGTATTAGCGGTTGTCGATAATCTGCGTCATTTTTCATACACAAACTTAGTCCCCCACCATGTCAGTATGATACCAAGTTGTAATGTATCCTATGTAGGTACCTATGCCCGGCGATGTATTTCAAGAACGTATTTTATAGGTACTGAACCCGACAAGCGTCGACAGAAACATCAGGGAAAATAGTACGGGAATTCGTTGGATGTCACTTCGCATTCACCACATTTCAAACTGATAGAAATAGTCGAGTCATTTTAGAAACGGCATTCTCCTCAGATATGGCTGGTTTCGTAGTGTAGTGGAGGTTCAAAATATAGAGTTTTATGACCTACGATGGCGTTTTCAGTAGTAGCTCGTATGACTGAAGTCTTTGTACATTTACTAGCTGTACTAGCTGCGTCCCGCGGTTTCACCCGAATATGTCTCGATTCCTTAAGAATATAGGGATAAAAAGTATCCTATGTCTTAATCCAGGTCATGGTCTACCCATGTGCCAAATTTCATCTTAATCCGTTCAGCTGTTTTAGCGTGAAAGCGTAACAAACAAACCAAACAAAAAACAATAAAAAACTCACCTTCGAATTTATAATATTATATACAGGATGGAAGTGTAAACGCCGTTGTCACTCAAACTATCGGTAGGTGGCTTAAATATAAACATAAAAAACCGAGTAAAAAAAAAAATACGTTATTTTCTTTAACAAATATTAAAAAGGTTATTGTCCGACACCGTCCGCAAATTCATGGATATGCGCCCGCCCGAGTGACGTAATCGATCGCCGCCCGTCCTACCTACCTACACAACACATGAATAAATACAATACAACCTTTTTCTGGCTTAAGACAGGCAAAAATACCTACCTTAGGAATTGCGTGACGATTCTAAATGTACATCTTTAAAAAAAAAAAAGTGATTTTCCATTGAATTTATGTTCTATAAACGAAACCAAACCACTGGTTTGAAGGATAACGGTGTTTACCCTAATACCCTGTATAGTTAGAATTTTACCTCGTACATAACAAAGACTTTTCTAAATTGGTCTCCAATTAATAAGATTTAGGTAGATTTAGGCAATAGGTACTAGGTACTTTGGAATAGATATTTTAAGCATAAATAATAATCAGCCTATAATGTTCCTACTGCTGGGACATAGGCCTCGTCTCAGCGAGAGGGCCGTAATCTACCACGCGGGACCAGTGCGGGTTGGTAGATGTCACATGTCTTCGAATTTTTGGTTCTAAGACATGCCGATTTCCTCACGATGTTTTCCTTCACTGTTTTGAGAGCAGTGGTGATGGAATTATTTACACCTACAAAGTAAAGCGCCTGCTTGGGTTCGAACCAACCGAACGAAGTCAGGGCCGTTAACACTGGGCCACCACTTCTCTTGATATCGCCAATCACCCTAATTATAAATGTAAAATCAAAACACATCACAAACTCTCAAGTGTCAGCTTCCGAATATTCTCCATTAGAGTTGTTTATTCAGTGTAATAAGCCCTAGTTGGTGGTGTCAACGGCAAACTTGCAGCATTATGTAGGTACGTCCAGCACAAACTTGTCTTCTGCCATTCGTGACATACTCCCATTAAGGATGAAAAGCGCTGATTATTTTCCAACTAACAAGAAAGCGCTTTAAATGTAAAATTACTTACTTTTTGCAATTTATTTGCGGCTTAAAACTGTACTGTATAATTAGGTATGCTAGATTAATAGATAAACTGTACTTTACGTAGCAATTTTGTTGAACATTTGCTGGGAATTGTGCTGTTTTGGTACCTACCCTTTACGTTTAACTCATTATAGGGTGCCAACAAATTATATGTAGGTACCTACTTGAATATACAATTACATAAAAGCGCACAAAAACTAAGTACTCAAGAACCTGAGTCCAAAAATATCTGCATTTCGATAACCAGACAAAAAAGTTCTTGAGAAATATGGACCTAGAAGAGAGCCTTACATTTGATTGTCCATCTTTTCTAACAGTGTGTGACTGCCGTAAGTCACTCGTCTAACTATTAACTAGGTACTCCTGGATAACATTATACTGAAAGCACTTTATGGAAATCTTCAATGTGTGCCTTTCTGGACAACTTTACACACACATACGTATAACTTTACCCACACATAGTTAGGTGACACGTATAATATCATAGTTAGAAATTCAGTTTCGTTTCGACAGGAACTATTTTTTAATGGCAGCTTGGATTTTGTTGCTTTTTCAAATATCGAGGGTTCTGGCGCTTGCCAAATTTTTTGGGCTTTGCATTGGTATTAGCAGTCTCCGTTTAAATATAAGTGAATATATTTACTTAGTTTTATAAATATTTCATTTAACCGTACTACACTATAACTACAAATGTTTATATAACATCATTTGAAGTCATCCCCCAGAAATTCAAGTGTATAAAAATAAATCTTGTTTTTTAAAGGACTCCTTTCTAAAGACACTGTTCCTTTCCTATAAACTGCGTCGTTGCTCTAGTAGTTGCAAGCGCTACTGCTGAGCATGAGGTCCTGGGTTCGATTCCCGGGTCGGGCAAAGTGATATGGAGCTTTTTTATCTGGAATTTCTCAGTAGCAGACCGGAGTCTGGATTTGTGCCCGGATGATGGCAATAGACTCGCCTCCTATTACATGGGACTTAAACATAACTAGCGAAATGTGGGTGTACCTGCAACAGGTACACCTCTGCCCAACCTTTCGGGGAAACAAGGTGTTATGTTATGTTATGTTATGTTATGTTATGTGCCCTTACCAAAGTTTGAACAAAACATTCAACACAGAGTAGGTATATATACTATACAGCCGAGATTGTTGACTAGCAGTTAAATGAAAAACGAATACCCGAATACTTTGGTTGCTAATTTTTATATAAAATATGAAATCATAACCCTATTTTTTACATTCGACTGCAAAAACTAAGCTTAGACATGCAAGGTAAACGTAGAATAAAACTTAAGTGTGTAAACTACTAATAACCATAAATATTTCATCATATGGTTAGGGTAGCGACCCTTGGTTATGGAGAGTGTAATTTTGGTGATAGAAAGAACAAGGGGCTGATTATGCGACTTTATCGTGATCACAGAAGGGGACATCCCTATTACTAGCTTATTTATTTAACCTAACACAGCGTGTAAAAAAGGGCGTTGATCTATCCAACTGAGCTAATCGACCTGGGCAATCGGGAAGATATTAAAGGCCGAATAGTAACTTTAATATGTTACAAATAAACTTGTTTTATTAATAATAATACCAGGCTATTATTGTCCAACTGCAGGGAAAAGATGGGTCTTTTCCATCAATTTTTTTTTTCTAATTTATTACGCAACACATTTTCGTAAGCGATTCCGACTAATCTGTTTCTTTTTGACAGTTCAATATTATTAATTGCGTTATTTACGTTGTTGAGCAGATTTTTATCCGAACTTATGAGTCAATGGATTAGCAATCTTTTTCAAAACGATTCAAATTCTGATTGATCGTGCATTACGTAATTAGGGTACTGTTCTCAAACATAAAAGCCAACACAATGGAACTCATTTTGAGCAACTAATTAGTTAGTTTACCCTTTTTTTCCGTTCAATCAAAATAAGTTAAGTAAAAAGGCACGAGCATTGATCACCACGCTTGCTCAAGGCAGATAGGTGATTAAGACTTATAATAATTATAAGTTTAGATTTCCTAACGATGTTATCTCTTACCGATGTCAGTAATGCCCAAAATAAAGAATGAAAAAAGTACGTTATATGAATTTAAAAAAAATTGGGCAGGCTTTGGGGACTACCGATAGAAGTGAAAACTTAGTAACTTTTTGATTCTCATGTTGATGTCTTTCGTCAAATAACTTTTTGATTCTCGCGTTGATGTCTTTCGTTCCAGCGTTAGGTGACGATGACGAGAGTTCCATGATGTTGCTCACCCAAAAAGTGCTCAACGCAACTAAAAAACTTTTCACTTCAAAAAATCTTTTTTTTTTTTGGTACTGCTTGACCCGATTTGAATCAACCTCGTGCAATGAGAAACGAGGCTGTAACCACTGTGCAAATAAACATAAACTATTTCAATTTCTCCAATAAAATAAAAATACGCAGTGGTTTGGAAAAACCATTTTCGGTACCAAAACAAAGCAAGACATCGACCGACAAAACAAGAGAAATGTAAGCACGACTAATAAATCATAAACAGTTTGTCACACGGCCGTCCCTCGGATGCCCAACAACATACTACGTAATTTCCCCTAGAACCGCGATTCAATCTCGTGGAATATTTCGTGCTATTTGTACCCTCCCATATTCTGAACACGCAGGCTTACCTGACAAATTTATCACTTTCCCCAAATTTCCTAGAGGTTAGACGACGCGCCTCAAGTGGTGTAACCTAGAGAATTTATTTTTAGGCTTTGTGTGATAGATCGTGTTATTTCTATACGCATTTGAATGTACGTGAGAATTCTTCGTTATTCATATACTTTGCTGAAAGCGTCAAAATAACTTAAGTCATTTATATTCAAATCCAGAGCTGGACAGAGATTTCTTTCGAGATATTATGTTCCAATAAGAAAGTAAGATTACTTTCTTATAAATAGAATTTATTCAGGACGTAGTATTAGCTAAATAAGTAGGTAATATTTTCTTAATTAAGGTTTCTGTCTGAGAAACGAATGTAATTAGGTACACTCGAGTAATTAGACACATTAATTTGATATTATTTCGTTATTTGATTACTTTCCTTTTTCTCGAGAGCTCGTTGCTAAGTAATAACAGCCGCATGGGTCGATCCATCAGGTTAAGCTACGCTTGCCGGGGTCGGTCAATGGATGATTGACCATCTTTACATACTGAGACTCCTCCATGCCTCGGAAAGCACGTTAAGCCGTTGGTCCCGGCTGTCATTTGTGGATCTTTGACAGTCGTTACAAGTCGTTAGAAGCCCGAAAGTCTGACACCACTCTTACCAAGGGGGTATCGTATTACCTAGTTACTGGATTGTGAAGATCAGATAAGCAATCACTCCATGTAAAATACTGGTATTCAGCTGCATCCGGTTAGACTGGATGCCGACCCCAAGATAGTTGGGAAAAGGCTCGGCAGATTTTTTTGATTGATTACTTTTCTTTTCATTACTTTACTTTCATTTTCTTTTCATATGGCAACAAGAAGCTGGCCCCTATTATCATCATCAGCCTATACCTGCCATTCAGCTCATTTTCGGCAACTCTTATTCAGCTGTTACCAGCCACCCTGCGAAGGTTGTCGCTCCACCTAACCTGAGGACGTCAAGAACACGTCCACGACCACAATGGTCATTGGTTATATGTCTAATATGGCCGGTCCATTGCCACTTCAGCTTTCTTATTCTGTGAGCTATATCGACAACTTTGGTCTGCCATTATTGGAACTTAAATATACTCGTAACTAGCGAAATGTGTGTGTACTACAGATTCACTTCTGCATAAGCCTTCCGGGATTTCAGCATGATGTCATGTTGTGTCGTTTTATACCGATATTTTTTTATAGAATGCTGTCGTTTTTCGCTGTGGCTGAAATCGGATAGCCAGATCATACCATACCTACTCATTACCGTTAGCTAAATCATCATCATTTCAGCCGAAAGACGTTCACTGCTGGACATAGGCCTCCCCCAAAAAAGCCTGACCGCTACCGAAGCCAAGGGTAGGAGGCCCGCAGGGTGCTAGAGGCCGTTTTTTCTTAGTGCTTGTCATCATGGGGAGGGGTTCGCCATAATCGTCACGCTTGGCAGGCGGGTTGGCGATCGCAGTATGGTGTTAAAATGCATAGAGAACGCATTCTCTAGTAAATACCTTAGTCGCATTTTACAACACCCATGGGATGAAATAAGATGGTACTATTTTTACGTCCGGCACCACATGGATCCTTTTAACGTACGGAACTCTCACTAAATACTTAGTGATAATGATGAGTGGTCTAAGAATATTATATCTTAGATCCCTTGTCGTCGTCATTAAGATGTGTAACATGTTTTTGGTCGATCACACTTCGTCTATCCATAAATTCAAGGTCTACCATTATCACAAAATTAACATCCTCATACGTCCCACTTTACATCAAGAGATAGTGCCGACAGGATTTATGGGGGGTGACAAATTTGATCACATTACAGTAACGTATAGGGGTATAGAACTATACGACGGACCGACACGTACGCGGCGCGCCCGTCGTTCCAGCTGAATCAAATCATTCATGTCTCGTTTATGCTGTGGCAATGTGTTTATGGGATTTATTTGCCTTTGTGTGGATTAGCTGATTAGAATTGAAGGTTTTGTAATGGGTATGGAAGAGTACGTCACAATGCCAATAGCTTTGGCAGGGAAGGGCTAGCTAGAACAAAACAAGACAGTCGTTAAAATCATTCGTGGACGTTTAAACGCATTGACGACTATAAAATTCCTTATATCACTTATTAGGGGCTCGTGACTAAATAATAACAGCCACACGGATCGATTGAAGGTTAAGCTACGCTTGTCGCGGTAGTTCGTGGATGGGTGACCATCTTTACATATCGACACTGCGGTTTGTGCCTTGGAACGCACGTTATGCCGTTGGTCCTGGCTGTCAATCTTGGATCTTTGACAGTCGTTTACGGGTCGTCAGAAGTTCGAAAGTCTGACAACCAGTCTTACCAAAGGTTATTGTATTGCCCAGTTACTGGGTAGTGGAGGTCAGATAGGCAGTCGCTCCATGTAAAATACTGGTATTCAACTGCATCCGATTAGACTGTACGACGGCAGGCGTAGCTTAACCTGATGGCTCGACCCGTGTGGCTGTTATTACTTAGACACGAGATTAAGATACTGTGACACAAGAGGTACCATTGACGGCGACGACGGCCGAACTTTTCTCTCTTCAACCGTACCAATTCTAAAACTCCATGTGCTATATACGGCAAGGTCATTACCCGGCCTATATGTACAGTTGTAGTTTTGAACCGAATAGGTTGATATGTATGTATATTTTGCAAGCTATATAAAATAAACCCTAAAAAGAGAGAACAAGCTTCCTATCTCCCTCCCTCTTATTCACCCGCCAACCTGCATGGTTACCTATGAAATTATTCACCTGTGTTGTTTACATACGCGATGACCGCAAATTAACATCGCATGCGTTTGCATAATTGTAGATATCGCTACAATCTATGTAGTACAACTCTATTGAGTTTACGAGGTATGCAGGTACTGTGACTTTACTGCTTATAATACGTAATTTACGATTTATCGTTGAGTTATTAGTGTTTTGAACTAAAAACCTTCAATGTATTATTATTTACTACTGAAGTTTAATAACATCTTTTGTTTTTCTGAGCATGTTACGTTTCATTACTTTAAAATGTTATTTTGTTAGTTTTTGTACTGAGAATGTATCTTTGCTGTAACCTCAGATCAAATAAAAAACCAAGACATAGCACTGACAGTGACGTGAAGTCGATGTCGTAAATATGTGTGCACTTATTGAGGTGTAGTTTGATGTTCTATGTTCTATGTTAAAGGGTTTGGTTTCCGCACTTAGTCCTTCAAGTGGACCATTGTGCGTGGGCCATGGCGGCCATTTGGGGGGTTATTCCAACCAGCCCACCTCCCTCCAGAAGTTAATTAAAACTCCCAGTCTATTTAGAACGTCTGTGAAAGATCTGGGTGACCCGAGGGTTTGTGCTCTAATCTGGGTGACGCCTGTGCATTCAAAGAGCACGTGCGTGACGGTCTCCTCAGCCTCCATGCACGCCCTGCACAGAGGACTGTCCGTTATGCCTATTGTGTGGAAGTGTTTGTTTAGCGAGCAGTGTCCCGTGATAGTCCCCGTCACCAGGCGCAGGCCGTTCCTGTCCAGGCGTAGTAAACGTCTGGTTAGCACGCTATCCAAGGATGGCATAGCTTCCTTGGACTGCCTGCAGCCGGGTGTCGAGGTCCACCAAAGCTCCGCTTGTGTGTGGGTGAACTCTTGTAGCCACCTGCGTATTTGATTGAAGGGGATGGGTACGATAGGTTCGGGTCCACAGACTGCTGTGCTGGATCCTCGTCTAGCGAGCTCGTCTGCTGCGTCGTTGCCTAGCGATCCGCTGTGTCCTTTTATCCATTGTAGTGTCACCGTGTTGCGGCTAGACAACGTTATGTGTTCTAGGGCATTGTGACATTCTAGTGTTATCTTTGAGGTGATACATTTTTTCTGTAAGGATTGGAGAACTGAGGCGCTGTCGGAGAGTATACGTATATGTGTATCCGTAACCCTCCTAGCTTTTAGGGCGTAGACCGCTTGTATGATGCCCACACACTCCGCCTGATAGACGGTGTTGAACATTCCCAGCGAGCTGGATATATTTATATTGAAGTCGTGTGAGAAGACTCCGACTCCCGTGCCGGAGTCTGTCTTTGATCCATCGGTGTATACTCTCATCTCTTTCGGGCCTGAGTAGTCACACTGTTCTTCTGTAAGTACAATGTTGTAGTGCCTTTGAAAGTGGTGTGTTTTCGGGGCTTTATCACAAGGTGATGCCATCATTGGTCGTCGTTTGATCGCATCTTCCTTTATGCGTGTGTGCTTAACTCTGGAGTCATTGCTTAGGGTCCCTGATAAATGGAGCCTAAAGGCAGCTAAAGCCGCCTCCTCCCGCACAATGAGGTGCAGGGGCGGCAGTCCCAGCATTGCTTGTAGGGCGGCGGTGGGTGTGGTTCTCATACTGCTCGTGATTGCGACGCAAGCAAATCGCTGCAGTTTTTCGAGATCTCTTTGGGCTGTGCTCAGGTCCGTCCTGGGCCACCAGACCAGTGAGCCGTATGTGATAATTGGTCGGATGACTGTAGTGTATAACCAGTGGGTGACCTTGGGGCTGATCCCCCAATTCCTGCCAAGCAGTCGTTTGCACTGCCACAGGGATATGCTGGCTTTTGTAGTAATGTAGTTCGTATGTTTTGCCCAGTTCAGTTGTTTGTCCAAATAAATGCCCAGGTATTTGGTTTCAGTTGAAAGGCTTAGGGTTGTTCCAAAGAATCGTGGTAGTTGTAGTGTCGTCAGTTTTCTCTTTTTTGTGAAGAGAATCAGTTCGGTTTTTGTGGGGTTCACTGAGAGTTGATGCTTGTTACACCATTCCTCTACAATCCTCAGGGCTTGACGCATGAGGTTGCATAGTGTGTTTTCGTGGGTTCCGTTTATTATTATGGTTAAGTCATCGGCGTAGCCTACGGTGAAGTAACCTTTGTCGTTGAGTGTTTTGATGAGGCTGTCTACTACCAGGTTCCATAGGAGCGGCGAGAGGACGCCCCCTTGCGGGCAGCCTTTCGCGACGATGGCCCTTGTAGTGTCATTTACTGTGACTTGTACAGCTCTCATTTTGAGCATGTTGGTGATCCAGCCACTCAGGGTTGAGTCTATGCTGTGTCTGTCGAGGGCTATGTTTATGCTGTTAAACATGGTCTTGTCAAAGGCGCCCTCGATGTCAATGAAGGCGGCCAGTGCTGAACATTTGTGGTCCACTGCGCATTCAATTTTGGAAACCACGCTGTGCAGCGCGGATTCTGTTGATTTGCCTGTGGAGTACGCATGCTGTTGTTTGTGCAGTGGTTTTACCCGGAGAGGTCCATCTCGGATGTGCCTATCACAGAGTCTCTCGAGGGTTTTCAGTAAGAAGGATGTGAGGCTTATAGGTCTATAAGCCTTGGGTTGTGTATAATCGGTTTTGCCGGGTTTGGGTATAAAGATGACTTTCACCTCGCGCCATGCGAGAGGTGTGTATCTGAGTGCTATGCAGGCTCGGTAGATCTCTACTAGCCATGGTGTCAGGTAATCTACCCCCCACTGCAGCAGGGCTGGGAAGATGCCATCCAGCCCTGCCGACTTGTATGGCTGAAAGGTGTTGATAGCCCACTTTATTCGGTCTTCTGTTACTATATAGCGGGCTCTTGACCAGTCATGTTCCGTTGGGGTCCATTCTGGTTCAGCCTCCCACGTCCCGTCCTCCAGGATTTTACAGTCTGGGAAGTGAGTCTCGAGAAGGACCTTACTGGTTTCGTAGTCAGTTAAAGTGTATGAGTTGTCGGGTTTTTTAAGCGCGCCAAGGGTTCGATCCTGATCAGTCGATAAGATCTTCCTTACCCTTGCGGCCTCATTGTTTGTCTCGATAGATTCACAGAATTTACGCCAGGCAGTCCTCCTGGCTGTCCTGATCTGTTTTTTGTATATATATTGGGTTTCTTTGTATATCTCCCAGTCGTCCGGGAGTCTCGTGTTTTTAGCTCTGTTAAATTGCTTACGTAGCGCATCTCTGAGTTTGCTAAGTTCAGCGTTCCACCAGGGATTCCTCTCGTTCTTCCTTTGTGGCGCTCTTAGTTTACAGCATGCGTGGTAAGCCTCGATTAGGTACTCTGATAGTTTTGTGACGGTGTATTCCAATTGTGCTTGGTCCCTTAGGGTTACTTGTGTTAAGTGTCTTGTTAATAAGCAGGCCAGGAGGCGTTTGTACTCTGGTACATTGGTGCGCCTCGGGTTACGCCTCGGTGGTGGTTCTTTAGTGTTTGTAGTTAGTGTAAAGCGGATCCTTCTGTGATCTGAACAAGAAGGCTCGTCCGATACGTGCCAGTTTGTGATAGAGTTAGTCGCGTTTTCTGTAGCGAGTGTTAAATCTATAATCGTTTGTCCTCGGACTGTAACCCAAGTGGGTTCGGAGCCGCGGTTTACGATGTTAAGGTTAGTAGAGAATAAATAGTTGGATAGTACCTCTCCCCTGGAGTTCGGTGCATCGCTGCCCCAGAGCGGATGGTGGGCATTTGAGTCGGTGCAGATGATCAGGTCTAGTTTGGAGCGTTCGCAGTGCTGCACCAGGTCGGCCAGCTCTTTTGGCGGGCAGTCCGGGTCGTCGCCTGGCATGTATGCCGAGGCCAGTACAACATCTGGAACACTACCTTCGGTCTGGAGCCTGACAGCTGTCAGGTCTCTGGAACAGAATTGAGTGAGTGGTGTGATAGGAATTTCTTTGGGTATGTAGACGCAGGTTCTTGGCCTGTCTGAGCGCTGTGTGTGTCGAGAATTAGCTTACCTCCGATGTTACCGAGGCCGCATACTCTGTTGTTCCTGATCCACGGCTCTTGGATCAGTGCGATGGTTCGGGGCTTTACCTCCAGTGCCCTGCGTAAGCTGGCCGTGGCAGTCTGGCTATGCTGGAGGTTGGTCTGGATGATGTTTAGGGGGGATGGAGGTGGTGGAGAGGAGTTAGTCGCTGATGGATCCATCAGACAGTCTCTCCGCCTCCTCTCTGTAGTTGTCGTGTTGGAGCTCACCCGGCGACGAGGCGAGTAGACGCTCGCTCCAGCCAGGTGATTCGGGCGGTATGCTGTCCTCGGCGTCAGCCATTACGGCTCGGGCCATGACTTCCTCCAGTTGGTCAATGTCGGAGTCGGTCGTCTGTGTCAGTGTCGTCGGTGGTAAGGTTTTGCCGTCTGTGCTGTCGGTCTGGACGTCGGGGGGTTGGGCCGTGGGCCAGAAGCGTACGTATATCGACCCAAGTAGGTATGATATACGCCGCTCCCGGGCCCGGACCTTTACGGCTTCCTCCGGTGGCACACCCAGGGTCAAATAAGTCCCATAGTTGTCGCCACCGACGGTAGTCGCCCTGTGCAGTGTCCACCTGGCAATGTCATACCAGGTATTCTGACGGATCAGAATACCCTGGAGTCTGGCTATGTCGCCTCTGTAACGAGGGACAAAAAGCGAGACTCGGACACGAGTGGGCACGTCAGTCTGTCTCAGTACCATAAGTGTCGAGTCAGTAGTCGGTAGTTTAATCGAGCGTACATTCTGGGTCAGCCAGGTCAGGGCATAGTCGTCCTCACACCACATCTGCACGGTGCCTTCCGCTACCCGTGGGTATCCGCGGAAGGCAGGGAGTGGCGCTGCAGAGTCTGTGCCCATGACCAGGTTCTCGAGGTTCGTCTTTATGTAGTCGGCCTCGTCCCTAGTCAGGTCTCTGGAGGGTGGGGGGAGGCAGATTGCTACGGCAAGCCGCGCTGGGATGTCCTTCGTGGCTCGCGCATAGGTCCTCTGCTCCCCTTGAGCAGAGTGGATCCTCACCCGTTTGGCGTCCCCCTGGAACATGCTTGGTGAAGCCGTATCATCAGGGCGTCCCCTCTTCGCCGGCCCTGTACCGCTCGGTCCAGGCTGCGGC
This sequence comes from Conistra vaccinii, assembly GCA_948150665.1. Lineage (NCBI taxonomy): Eukaryota > Metazoa > Arthropoda > Insecta > Lepidoptera > Noctuidae > Conistra > Conistra vaccinii. Next base: position 7,625,416 of record OX411324.1, read on the forward strand.
TTGGAGGTGCCTGGCTGGGTGTTTTTTGCCGGCAACGCCGGGTGTTTGGAACCACCCCGCCTGCCCCTACTGTGCTTAGGACGAGGTCGGTCGTGGGGTCCGTCCGTGTCTGTGTCTTGGGGTCGGCTGTCGGTCCCGGCGGACTCGCTCACGTGCGTAGGCGTCTCGCGCTGGGTTGCCCCTTCGCAAGACTGCCCACGCACGCGTGGTTCCGCGTCCGGCCGCTTTGCGCGCTGGGTTTCCCCTTCACGCTCTTGCGGCCTGTCGCGTGCGTCCGGCCCCTTTTCGCGCTGGGTTTCCCCTACGCGTACTTGGGGCCGGTCGCGCACCTCCCCTTGAGCGTCCAATCGCGCTTCGCGCTGGCTAGTGCCTTCGCGAAGTTTCCGCTTTCGGTCGCTTGCTCTCTTTTTCCGGGCCAAGAATTTTCCGCGCTTTGTCAGCGGGCGTACTTCTTCGTTGGCAACCGGAAGAGTGCTAGGGCTGCCGGGTCCGTCATCTTTCCCCGTCCCTGTATGTCTGTGCTGTTCTGGGTCAATGTCGGGGTTGGTCTTGCTATTCCGCACGGCACTCTGTTCCCAGAGGCCAGTGGGAGGCATAGTCCTTGTCGTGGGTATTGGCGCGATGGTCGCAACCGAAGTTGGGTTCATGGGCGCGCTAAACGCAGCCTGTGTAGTGGGCGCTAGATCAGCAGCCGGCCGCGCTGAAAAGTGCGGCATTAATTGGTCGATAATGCAGTTTGAGGCCCCCCCCATATTACGATAGGGGCTAACCGCCGAAGCGGTGTGGGATTCCCCGGCTTGGCCGGGACCCACCTGGGTAGAATCATCATCATTCTGCATGTTATTCATTGTTTTGTGGGGGGTGGGCTTTTTTGGAATCGAGGTTACCCTTCCTCTAGGACCGACGGGATAAAGGGAATGGGAGGGAAGGCAATTCGTGGATGGGGGATATGGGCTCAATTGGGGGTCACCCTAGGTCTGGGAGTTGGCCTAGGGATTTATGATCGACGGGATGTGTATGGATGGGGAGGGATATGGCTTGGTTAGGTGATAGGTACATAGGATAGGGGTATATAGGTTACCCTAAGCCTGGGATTGGGCTTTCGGGAACTTCTCTTGTCCGGGATCTACTTTATAGAGATGCTCCGAGTGCGGCATCGCCCACTGGCAGTCCGTGTGATCGCCAGTGGTCGGTCCCGCAGCCGGAGTTGGGCTATCCGCAACCTGCCCACCCGCTCGGTTGCATGAGAAGAAGTGCCTGGCAGTCCGGGTCGCCCCACCACGGATGTACGTATACATTCGCGTTGGAGCGATCCAGCCTCCCCCGAGTCCACGCTACAATCTATGTAGTACAACTCTATTGAGTTTACGAGGTATGCAGGTACTGTGACTTTACTGCTTATAATACGTAATTTACGATTTATCGTTGAGTTATTAGTGTTTTGAACTAAAAACCTTCAATGTATTATTATTTACTACTGAAGTTTAATAACATCTTTTGTTTTTCTGAGCATGTTACGTTTCATTACTTTAAAATGTTATTTTGTTAGTTTTTGTACTGAGAATGTATCTTTGCTGTAACCTCAGATCAAATAAAAAACCAAGACATAGCACTGACAGTGACGTGAAGTCGATGTCGTAAATATGTGTGCACTTATTGAGGTGTAGTTTGATTGTAAATAGTTGTACATGTGTGCGTGTGAGTGTGTATGCACAGAGCGTAGGTGTAGTTTTGGCATGCTTCACTGTACCTATTGTTCGCAGAGCTACGAGTATGTCTTAGTTTTTTATTTGGTCTGAGCCTGTAACCTAATTGATGAAAAGAAAGAAAAGTATTTATTGGGACTCGCACAGGAGATCACAATGAAAAAGAAATAAAATAAAATTAAAACCAGAGTGGCTTTCAAACAGATAGAGTGGCTTTCGCATATTTTTGTAAGTATGGATGGAGGTCCTAGGTTCGAACCCTGACAGGTGCTTTACGTTGTGTAAATTATTTCATCACCATTACTCTCAAAACGGTGAAGGAAAACATCGTGAGGAAACGGTCATGTCATAGAACCAAAAAAATTTAATACCTGCACTCCCGCGTGGTGAATTACGGCCCACTGATAACAATGTGCTCTATTCTTGAGGTATTTTAAACACATAAAGAATCTCTAGCTCTCTGGTAGTAAAATATTTAAACTAACTTTAAACAAGGAGCGTTTTGAACTATTGTTAGACCTATTAGTTAAGATAAAATAATACCTTCGGAGTGCACAGATAACCTTTGTTAAATATTTCAAAGTTATTGCAGTAAAACTCGCATATATTATATCAATGTTTCTGGCATATATGCCATTATAATTGCCGTCGCCTTCGGGCAGAGGACTGAATCGTGAGGACTCCACCTTAATCATAAATTCCTTGCATTTCTAGCGTCCTTGTAAGCGAGAAGGAGGCATAGGTTATGTCTGGCATCTTATGTGGAATATCCTATAGATTTCTGATGTAATTTTTTTCTACTTTATGTTGTTCTTGACATGAACATCAACCAATGAACAACATTTTCAAACTTTTATTGGTTGAATACGAAGCTTGTGGCTACTTTTGTATGTGTGTATTTTGTCTATTTTATTTAAATTTGTTTGTGCAGAATATTTTTTTTTTTCTTTTATAAACAAATACATTGAACTGGTTTTCCTTGAAAAATACAAATATCCGAATTTTGTAACACTGATTTGTATTCTTAAGATGTTACGTCGTCACGTACATAATCAGCCTATAATGTTCACACTACTGGGACATAGGTCTCTTCTCTGTGAGAGGGAGTGGGCCATAATCCACCACGCGGTCCCAGTGCGAGTTGATGGATGTCACAATAATATGTCTTAAAATTGTTACATACGTCGACATGTAATCATACATAATCTCACAGTTTTTCCCCATTGATGAAGTCTAAAACTACAGAATACTACCACTGCCACGAGTTTTTCATAGATATGTCGGTACGTACTTTGGTTTGTCTACGTTCGTATGCATTGCTATAGTAATTTGTATTTATAGTCAGATGTTAAACGTACAAAAGGTCACAAGTTAGGTATTCATTAAAATACAATAGAATATTCAGTACTCACTAGACATACAAAAACAGTAGATCATCATTTATATCCCACGATTTATACTCTCAGTAATAAATGGGGGCCATTACAGAAATCAAATGTACTACGGTAAACATTTAGCCTTTTATGTAACATGCTCATTATTCATAATATCTTAACAAAGGAGTGTCATAAATGTTGTCATTGAACGTATTTTCGAACCAATGGCTCCTCTCATTTTCTTATAGAATGCCTCCCACCGAGACCTGCCTATTACTTATTATAAACGCTTCGATGATTACTCACATAAGGTCTGGTTGTATCTAACGCGATTTTGTTGCTATAATATGTATTACGTAATCATTATTTCAGTATTTGAATAAGTTATTATTGCAAATAATATTTTCTCTTATAACCACTCACATCTTTGAAGTATTTTTGTAATTATTTTCTTTCGAATAAGGTACCTACAGCTTTGTATTTTTCCAATGTCGAAAAGTTATTCAGATAGTATTTTCAGTACTTACCAAATTTTCTAACAACAACAAATATGAATAATAGTCCTCCAGACCGTATTTCGGCCATGGCATGGCAATCTCAACGGAGACTTGCCTTTCGGCGCGGGAGATATTGTTACTAGTGCACAAGTGTGTGCGTAGAAACCAGTGCACTATCTCTTCCCTCGCTCTCATAGCCTGATGAGAGGGCACGCAACGATAAATAGGAATACTTTCCTAATTACCTAGGTACCTACTTAATGCTTTGATACTCACTTTCAAATAAATATTTGTCCGTGATACCATTAAGTAATTTAAATTAAACCTACGTCAGTGACCACTGACAACATAATTATTGAGCTTAGAACCAAGTTATTAGTCCGAAACAAATATTCGACCAAATAATATTTCGTATTAATCGAAAATCATTGCGCACAGGAAATTGTCGAACAGTTGCTCAACGTTATTTATAAAGACAGATAATAAAGATTATTCTTGCGATTGCGGTTAATATCTTCTAAATGGTTATCGATATTAATTATTCGATAGTTAAGGTTTACTCTAGCTAAATGAATCCGGCAAAAACTGGTACACATAGCTCAAAATCAAATAAATACATTTGCGGACGCGAGATAATCACTCCAAAATTATTTAGCCTGTATTTACCTGAATAATTAAATTAAGTGTGTTTAGTGTATTATAATAAGAGTAAACGCAAATGATTTAATTATTGAAATATTTGCTTTTCCCTTGACCACAGTTCGCCAAATATAATTACACATTTGAGTTGTTTGATATTTGATTGAATGTAGCCAACATTTTGAAAATAAAGAGATACAGTATCACATTATTTTTATGATTAAATATACACATTTTGATTATCAATTACGATTAAATAGAGTCTATTGCATGTCCAAAAAGTTTTTGATGTGATTTTATGTATACCGGAATCGGGTTTCCTTGCGGAAATTAGCAAGAAATTACAAAGGAATCATTCTTCATGAAGTACAATCAAAAAATCAAATCTAAATAACTTTATGTTTTTACGTCAGTGGGCAAAGAAACAATTTTATTTTTTTATATGCTATTTTTATATTATCGTTCTTTGTCTAGCGAAATAGGTTCCTCCAATACATTCGATGCCTATATTATGCACTTGTAACGTAATAGTGTATCTACCAGTGTGCCACTGACCTTCCCAAGCCCTACTGTCCTTAACCCAAGGCGTGACGAGTCGGCCTTCCTTCGTCTACTCCTGCTATAATTCACATTGTGCGACCTGGGTGCGTCCACCAGTTATGCAGTGATTGTCTCTTCTCTGCACGTTGCCAAGGTTACCAATAATACATAATATAATAACTCTGATTGTAGTGCAAAACCTGCACGGTCAACGGGATTCTGATTAATAAAAATCTTAAATTCATTGATGAATTCACTGAGAGATAAGGCACAGCTTAAACTACTAGGTCTAGAAGCATGAAATTTTGCACAACAGTTTTTAAGTGAGTGAGTGCTTACTTTCGTATGAAAGGATTTTTTTGATTTTGATTCAAACCCTAAAGAGGTTATATAGAACATGAAAGTTTGTATGGGAGTTCGTCATTTTTACCGATGCTTGGCATATTATGCTACACAAGGCTTGAATAAAAATCTTAAATTCATTCACCGACAGACAACGCACATCCTAAATCGCTGGGCTTAAATAGTTGAACGGATTAAGATGAAATTTAGCACATGGGTCTACCCATGTGCAAAATTTCATATTTCTTCCATGACCTGGGTTAGGACATAGGATTTTCGGAGGTCTTTTTATCCCCATATTTTCACGAGGACGAGACTTATACGGGTGAAACCGAGGACCGCTGCTAGAACAATCAATCTTCCTAGCCTTTTTCCCAACTATCTTGGGGTCGGCTTCCAGTCTAACCGGATGCAGCTGAATACCAGTATTTTACATGGAGCGACTGCCTATCTGACCTCCACAACCCAGTAACTGGGTAATACGATACCCCTTGGTAAGACTGGTGTCAGACTTTCGGGCTTCTGACGACTCGTACCGACTGCCAAAGATCTACAAATGACAGCCGGGACCAATAGCTTAACGTGCTTTCCGAGGCACGGAGAAGTCTCGGTATGTAAAGATGGTCACCCATCCACTGACCAACCCCGGCAAGCGTAGCTTAACCTGATGGATCGACCCGTGCGGCTTTTTATTACTTAGCCACTAGCTCCTCCTGCTAGAACATAATATAATAACGCTGATTGTTCTGCAAAACCTCCGGTCTACGGCATCGTTTGATAAATTAAAATCGATTATACTCGATATGGCCCGAAATGAATCCGTCTGTATTTCGCTGAGCGGATTATCGTTTGATCGATTTCAGGTACGAGGATTTAATTTCGATAAGAACCGGTTTGCGGAGTTATTATTCTTGTACTTGGGTGTAAAGATTATGTGTATTAAAAATCATAAAGATGTCTGTGATTTCATACTTTCTAATAAGGATGATGCCTAGGTAAAAAAAAGGAATTCTATTTAGTCCGACAGTCAGATAATAATAAAATCATAGACGTATATTTTTTGTTTTATCATTTTAATAAAAACGACTTAAGGGGGATGCGCCAAGGTAGCCCGCGAAATTCAAAATTTCTAACGTTTTTTGCAATTTGCAGGTCAGTGTCAGGTTGTATCTTGATTAAAATATGATTTGCGAGCGTAACAAATATGGCTTTACAGAATTATAATTGAGCAGTGGTGGCCCAGTGGTAACGGCCCCGACTTACGAGTTGTAGGTCGTGGGTTCGAACCCAAGCAGGCGCTTTAATTTGTGTAAATAATTTCATCACCACTGCTCTCAAAACGGTGAAGGAAAACATCGTGAGGAAACCGGCATGTCTTAGAACCAAAAAATTCGAAGACATGTGACTACCACTCCCTCTCACAGAGATGAGGCCTGTGTCCCAGCAGTGGGAACATTAATAGGCTGATGATGATGATGATGAATTATAATCAATAGAATCAGCAATACAACTTCGTATGATAGAATAACCCCCAAATGTCATGATTTCATGAAATCATGACATTCATTATTATCATTTTATGTTTATATTTAAGCCAACTACCCATAATTTGAGTGACAACGGTGTTTACTCTTCCATCCTGTATATAGATTATGCGGAAAAACAAAAGATACATACAAGTATCGACAAGGTGACATAACCTACTGTTTTGAAGTAGGCAACATAAAGAAGTTGTCTCATCTCACCAGATAGCAGAGTTTGGGTATTTTATAGCTGATCAGGTTTTTTAAAAATAATTCTAGATTATCACCGATGCAACATTCATCAACTTACATTAAAAAATTATAACGCGGTTTGTACAGCTGCTCATAAATAAAACAAAATGCGGTATGTGCACCAAACAGGCTTATTGGTACTTAATTATATTAAGTAGCCAATGATGCCTCATATTGAATGTAAATCGCTGCATTTTGTTCTCATTAAACGCAATTAAATGCAAATAACGTGTCAAAATACGTTAAATCAGTAATAATTGTTGGAGCTTAAGCAGTGATGAATTAAAATTACAAACTGTGCTTAAAAATAAAAAACCGGCCAAGTGCGAGTCGGATTCGCCCATGAAGGGTTCCGTAACAGCAAGTAACATAATTTAAAGGTTCTTGTAGTTCGTTAAAGGAAAATTGCGGTTTACGATTTATGACGTATTAAAAAAAACTACTAACTAGATCTCGTTCAAACCAATTTTCAGTGGAAGTTTACATGGTAATGTACATCATATATTTTTTTTAGTTTTATCATTCTCTTGTTTTAGAAGTTACAGGGGGGAGACACACATTTTACCACTTTTAAAGTGTCTCTCGCGCAAACTATTCAGTTTAGAGAAAAATTATATTAGAAACCTCAATATCATTTTTAAACTCTTATCCATAGATACCCCACACGTATGGGTTTGATGAAAAATTGTTTTAGAGTTTTAGTTCGAAGTATGGGGAACCCCCAAAATTTATTGATTTTTTTCAATTTTTGTATGAAAATCTTAATGCGGTTCACAGAATACATCTACTTACCAAGTTTCAACAGTATAGGTCTTATAGTTTCGGAAATAAGTGGCTGTGACATACGGACGGATAGACAGACAGACATGACGACACTTGGGTTCCGTTTTTTGCCATTTGGCTATGGAACCCTAAAAAGTGCAAAGGCATAATGAAGAACAAAATGAAAAACCATTCGTTCTGTTAATTAATACTTTTGTTAATAATTAACAAAAACTTTTTTAACTACACACACACACATACACAGTTTTTTTTAAACGTAATTATGAGAAGTACCTATAACTAGGTTTTTATTTTGAAACTTGGTTAATTATGTCAAAATTACAGATCCAAGCCACCAGTTATAATACGGGAAATATTCAGACTACTGAAATGTCAAAATAAACTCAGACATAGATAACTGTTTTGTCTAGCTATTAAAATGCATGAAAGTAGTTTCGTAATGTAAATTCGGCTTCATAAGGATAGGTCATAATGTTTGTGCTATACAAGGACACCCCATTAGGTACTTAAGGAAATCATAAAATGGATAGTAAACACTTAATTTAGAACTGGTAGTACATATACCAGTTCTAATAACCACAGACCAAAAGGTCATAAAATAAACGTTATTTCTATCGCCACTCCTTTAGACAGTAATAAATGTTCGAACGCTATTAATAATTTCACTGTACCAATATTAATAATAAGTATGAATAGACTAATAATATATTGTATATAATATCTTACTAAGTTTATAATTGCTCTATTATTGTACAAGTCATTATTTAATAGCTGACTTCATTGTCAACTAAGAGCTTTTTTGTGTGAATACAAAAAAAAAAACAATAGGTATTGTGACTACAATTGCACTGAAAAACATGACTCTAGTTCCTGAAACTGTACTTATTTACGGAAATCAAACGTTTCTGACACTTCAATTGAGTCGGCTGTCAATATTAATTATTCCCTTCTCTTTTGACGTAGAGCCGATGACTGCTGTTGTGCTAATAGACTTACTTCACTATAATAGTATTAATCGAGTGCATTGTGCCATAATTTTCTTAACAACAGTCCCTATCCTAGTCTATTTTATAATTAAGATTTCTCCAAAATAAAGCCATATTATAGCACTCACATGTTCGTCTTGCACATCTGTACCAGAGGGCTTAGTGTGAGTTTCATTTTACCATCTCGATCAAACGCATCGACCGCGTTTGGCGCTCCGATTGGCAGCCGGCCGGCCTTCACCGGTGAAGCGCCAATCGGAACGCCGAACGCGCTCGTGGCTAAATAATAACAGCCGCACTGGTCGATCGAAGGTTGAGCTACGCTTACCGCGGTCGGTTCGTGGATGGGTTACCACCCCTCCGTACCTCGGAAAGCACCAGTCATTCGAAGATCTTTGGCAGTCGTTACAGGTAGACAGAAGCCCGAAAGTCTGACAACCAGTCTTACCAAGCGATATCGTGTTACCCAGTAACTGGGTTATGGAGGTCAGATGGCATTGAGCTGCATCCGCCTAGAATGGAAGCTGACCCCAACATAGTTGAAAAAAGGCTAGGCAGATTGATTGAAATCTGTACCCCTGTGCTTAAAAACGCCCAACTGCTTGGCCTCCTATCATTTGGTGACTAGTTCATCTCCAAATATCACATCCTTAACATTGGGTCTGTAGCTCCCCTTACTTTCAGGCTGTTAGGTACCTTCTATCATTATATTAATGCAATAATGAAATTTTAATGGGGCTGTTTGTATAATGACTGCATGATTATGGTCAATTAATTTTAATAAAATATTATGTAACTTTATTTTATTTTATATTTGCACGCCGAAATTAAAGGCAGAATAAGAGAACAATTTTGTACGTTTTTACCAACCTTCTATACCTTGTTTATGCAAATAAATGAATTTTGAATTTTTTTTTTTTTTTTTTTTTTTTATCCGTCTGTAGTTGCAGTAGTAATGATTCATTCAGTTACTGCTCCATAAACCTTTCATATTTTCAATTCTTTAATGATTTTACGACCATAAAACTATTATCAAAAACCATTTTATCCGAAAACGTCCTCACTAAATCATACAGCGATTTACCAAAAATGCTCACACAAAGTTTTTTGCGATATCCCTGACCACGTGCAGTACGGAGCAAGAAGCGACAAAACTGAAACAGATTACTGGTCTCCTTTTTATATGCAACAGATGTTTAGGAAGTCAGAAATGTTCCGGCAAGTTGCGGGCTACGCTATGCTAAAGAGTTTCCACTTTGTTTTTGTTAGGCTGTTGCAGAATTTTTGTAAATATTTTAATTTTTGTTGCGCGATTGGATGATAATTAATTTTGGAGGCTATACACATAACATTCTGTTATTCCTTGAATATTTGATGGAGAGGAAAGACTTTATATGTAACTAGCTTTTGCCACCGGTTTCACACGCGTGCATATCGGAAATTATCCCACGGGAACTTAATACCAGGATATCCTATGTCCTATTTTAGGTCATGGTCTATCCGTGTGTCAAATTTTATCCAAATCCGTTCAGCAGTTTTAGCGTGAAAGCCTTACAAACAAACAAGCAAACTCACTTTCGCAGTTTTAATGTTAGTTAGTATTTTGTTTTATGCGTAGTTTAAATACCACTAAAAACAAATACTTGGAATTTACGTAATAACTAGATGAGAACCTTGGTTTTTTATTTATTTTACTTGGAATATGGAAACCACAGCAATCTAACTTTTAACCAAACTTATGAAACAAATGTTACCTTCTCATTCATCTACTATGATTCATTTGATTTACGAGAAAACGACAACTTGTAAGGCACCTAAATACTCTTAGTTGTGCCAACATTTAGTAGTGGACTGATAAGACCCTAATATAGACATAATGGGCTAGTGACAGTAGGCTCCTGTTTTAACAATTTTTGTACAGTTCTTACAATTACAAAACTAGACAAGAATTTAAATAGAGATTGCGTAGTGACGAATGGACTTGGAGATTTACTTTACCTTAGTGTAGGTACTTAAGTAGTTACATTGAAGGTTAGTGACCTGACCACCTGAGACAATTCACTTGTATATCTTCTATCTACCGTAAGCTTCCAGTACGCCAAGCTTTAGCTCGGTATGCCGCGGAACACCTTCTAACGCTACGTGCCAATTTCACCAATGAAACTGAACGCGATCAGCACATCTTAACTGCGTTCAAGTGCTTTCTCCATGGTACCACCATCGTAATCGTGAAAAAATATCAGTCATCCCATAGAACTAAGTATAGTACGACACAACTTAGATGTAGCATAGATTTGAAAATTTTCTATCATTCATTTCAATTTTACGAATGTATTTGGCTATAAGACTTTACAAGTTATTGCGTTTTCGAAAGATCATTTTCACCTAAAGCAGTAATAAAGATTAGTGATTTAGAAGGCGCACTCAGTTCAGATGGTGATTGGTTTTACGAATTTTGCCGATGCTACATCTAAGTTGTGTGTACTGTAACCCCTACGGTCGACTGTACCGGAATATACTCAATAAAAGGCGTATGTAGCGCAAATCATAATTATTCCTAGAATTGAGTCTACTTTTTATAATATTATATTTTCACACCCATCCGCCTTGACAGCCGGGGGGGCGGGACCTAAGTGTATTATCTATGGCGGGACCCTCTATTCTTTCTTCTATTCTAATTATGAATTTAATGTTTGTTTCCTTTAAACTGCCAGTAATATGCTCACACAAAGGTTGCATCTCAAACCACATGGAATTAAGTCTCTACAGTACCTACTCGACCCAAATTGAAGGGACAGCTGAATTTTTTTTCGAATCATTCTACTTTGCCCACCAAACCGCCTCCCCACTGATGGTGCAAAGTGGAATACCAAAAATTTTGCAGTGGAATCTGTCCCACTTCTTCGATTTGGTGAGGCAGATTCCACTAGTCTAAAATCTTTTGGATTCTGCCCCACTAGGGTTGGCACCTTAGAATTTGTGTAGGTGAGCTTGTATTTTATGTATGTTTAGAAAAGAAATAGATGCGAATCTAAGTAAAATGTAACTAGGGCTGGTAACGTTGGCCTTAGTACACATAGGTAGTGTTTGTAAAGTAGGTACAAAAATAATTGTTTGGAATTTTTTATTTATTCCTAGCTTCTGCCCGCGGCTTCGTCCGCGTGAAGGCCACAATGTATCCCACGGAATATAAAGTATCCTGTTCTAACCCAGGTCATGGTTTAAACATATTCAAAAAAAATTATAAGGTACTGCTTGGTGGGGCAAAGTGGAATGATTTATTTTATGATATAAGAGAAGAACCTACCTTAGCTTAGCTTAAAAACATAATGCTATTCCCATAATTACTTATCTAAATACATCAGCCATTATTAGTCAAAGCCCACAAAAACGAATTGAAAAATGTAACCGTTTTTATCTTTAATATAATGGGCGCATAATGTATGGCGTCTGTCACTTGCGGGATCATGACTAATTGTTCCACGCGCCATTTATCAAAATCCATTCACCGCAGTTAGAACCTATTGGTACAGACAGATATATAAATTGGCATATAACACCTATATGGTAAATTATGTAGGTAATGCATGTATTGCTTAGTCGTATGAGTAATCTAAGGCTGATTGATACCATTCACTTCTAAAATGAATTGAGATTAAGATTGATTTGAAACATAATTAGATAGGTAGGTACAATTATCTGTACAAATTCTAGAGGTGGACAAGCTAGCAGGTCAAAACTTCGTCTAATTGGTCCTGGCTCGTTGAAAACTTAGTTAAGTTGCCGATAACAGAGCCTAGGGGACATAGGACGGGCCTGTGGTGACCAACACTGGCTGATTAAAAAAGAGGATACATGTAGCAACTTTCTGCAAGAGACCGACTTTTCTGAACGTCGTTCTTGGCCTGTAATTAAGTTCGTTTAATTCGGTGTAGGTACAAAATACTGTTTCTTATCCCTAAATAAATAGGTAAAACTGACTCGAGTGTAGATAAATACGATTCAATTAATGTAACTTCTAATTCGACTCGTAACTCCACTGAGCTCTTGTAATGAATCGTTATTGCACACTTGCCTCATTCTATTTTTATAGCTGCAAGTACATATTTATAGCAGGGAAAAAAAGCTTTATCGTTCTTACAGCCTCTCCTAGATACACGTAGAAAAGCCGTTTCTCTAAAACCCGTGAATAATCAAACATCCCACATACAAAAAGACATTAAGCCAAGCTTTTCGTATCACTTCAGTTCAAAGCGTACGTGTTTCAGTACCAAAGACGTCCTCGACAGTTGGAACTTATAGCTTTTGTCCTCGCCCTGAGTTTTCTGCAACACTTAGCAAACGTTTAAAACTCCATTGTTCAGCTGGGTGACGTTTTAAAGCTATTTTCATTGTTTCGTCGGGGACATTAATATGTTTTCACTGCAGTACAATGGTTTGTAATTTTGTTGCGGGAAGAATTAACGGGGAAGGGCTGAGTTTCTTAAATGTTTTGGTGGAAATTCGATTGTTATAAAGCTCAGTGATGTGTAGAGAGGTTTTTTTTAAGCTCAGTGGCCCTACCTACTATATATAGCTGCTGAAGAGAAAAGCATAAAAAAAAGATTTCTCAAAGTGCAGTTTATGAAGCCGCGAAAAGCGGCTTTTCCGACTTTTAAGTTGTACGTAAATGAGATCACAATGAGGTCACATTTCACTACTTACCTATCTACGCAGCGTTATCATATTTCCGTAATGTATCTTTGTGAATAAAATAGACGTCACGGGAGACATGAAAGTTTTAAAAGTAAACTTAGCCTTTCAAACAATCTGATACTGAAAAGAAAAATAAAGCTATGAAATTGTGTCTTGTTCAAAATCGTTTACTGTGTCCGCCAGGTAGATTATAAAAAAATATTCAAGTCACGTACTTTTTATTATTTTACGTAATCAAAATATTACGGCAATACGTTAAAATGTGGCATGACGTCACTCCCCGGTAGATTTTATACTGAATTGTGACATAGCGAGCCCCCCCACTCCCTAACTTAAATGCGTTTTATCTAAACTAGTTTTTATAATTATAATAAAGCAAAAAAAATACGTGTCTAATAATTTTGTATTATCTAACTGACACACAAAATAGTTTTTTTTTTCAATCAATCTCCCTATTAATTAATTGCACCTACACTCTTTAATTTAATGAGCACTCAATACAAAGCATATATAACATTTTACAAAATTAACGTTACTGTAATTGGATTGAGTAGGACTAGCAGTAGAACTTTAATTGAGAATTAAAGTTTGTTAGAACGTTCTAATAAACCTTAATTACAAAAATATACACACACTCTTGTAATTATTTAGTTGGCAGTATCACAGTTAAAATCGCAGCTTGGCGCTAAATCTTACATTCGTGTCGCGACATAAATCGACCGTCAGATGCACACTGCACGGGACCGATTCCCTCATCTGTCAGAAGCGAGACAACTAATTTGTCTGCCATGTAAACGCGACTCTGTATTGCGACTACGAATTTTGAGAAGCGAATAAATCTTGGCGTTCGTTGCGATTTGAACGTGAGTGTGTGCCAAACCTTAGTGTTTGTTTTCGTGTTTCGTTTGAACTACTTTCGATGTTGAAATCTGTCGGTTTAAATGGGAATTGATTTGTAGGGGATTTTTATAGATGTTGAGTTAAACAGTAACGCTTTTTACCCGACTGCCCTAGAAGGAGGGTAATGTTTTTCGAGAGTATGTATGTATGTCTATTTCTTTGGCACGCTCTGTAGCCTAAACGGCTTGATGGATTTTAACATAGGAGGTGTCGTTAGATTCGTCTTAATCGTAGAAGTGACATAGACTATATAATATTTATGTATTGCATCTGCAAGTACAAAAAAAAGAGAGTTTTTTTTTATGTTTTTTTTAAATAATTTTCTACAATATTGGTATCAAATAAAAGCTGGTAATGAGTCAATTCCAAATAAAGATATATTAATAAAACTAAAAAACTTGAAATAAAGAAAATTATTCAAAAAACAAAAAACCCGACTGCAAAAACACATAACTGAAAAGAGAAAAACAAGCATTATAATCTATAGAATTTTGGTATCGCAGGCGGGGACAATAATAATATAACAATAATAACCGGAAATATGGTGTACCTAACTTTTGTTTGTCCCCGCCTGCGATACCAAAATTCTATAGATTATAATGCTTGTTTTTCTCTTTTCAGTTAGGTATGTGTTTTTGCAGTCGGGTTTTTTGTTTTTTGAATAATTTTCTTTATACTGATGTTGAAACTGCATCAATGTACATTTCACATAGGATAAAAATGTTCTGGCCAAACAACAGTTCAACACGATTTAATCATGACAGTTAGTTATTACAGATGCCAATTATCTTTTCAATCAAACTAAAGTGGTTTTATTTAATTAACCGGTATCGTCCTGCTGGCACTATATAGTGCCACTTTAAGATTGTGGAACTCGCTTCCGCCTAGCATTCGTGATTTAAAAACTATTTCTGCTTTCAAATATCGATATATTTATTATTATTAATATATAATTATATTTAATATTTATATATATATTTATATATTTAAGCTTTATACGTGTATTTCCTTACAATATTAATAAGTTAATTCAGTACCAATTTAGCTTATAAAATTATGATTTATGTTCTTAATAGGGCAACAATAAATTATAGTCAACTTTTCCATTTGTTTAGTCATATTATACTGGTAATTGAGAACACGTGCCGATTGTTTTAAATTCAACTAATATACCCTAATAGACATACCGTTAGTTACATGAAATTAGTGTGACAAATCATAATTTTAAATTAATTGATAATTGCTACCGTCGGCTTATAAATTGTAACATTATTCTCGTTTCAAAATTAAAACATAAAGCACTCAAAGGCGTGAGAAATAATTGTAGGCTTTTCTTAAAACTTAAAATCTAATATTTCTTGTGGCATTATCTTTAACGACTTTTGACATTGACATTTTAATATTCTCACTTCCAATTTACAATCAGATTCAGTTTTTTTTCACCACGGACACATTTACAACTAAAGCCTACTTCACACAAGCGGCTATTACTCATCGATCGCTGCTTCAGTCGCGTATCGCTTGGTAAACACTTGGCATCACGTCGTCGCACACTCAATTTGTAGCCATTGCCGCCCTCTGTCGATATAAAGGAGTTCATGCAATATGCACTTCGCTTTATACGGGCGTTGTACGCGTTTAAAGATAAGTATTTTTATTTTGAAATTGGCTGATGTTTTGTGATTTTATATTGTTGATTTTAGTTTCTATTTGAATTTAACAAATAAACATAACATCAGGCCTTGTTTCCCCCATAACTGGTAAAATGTGGGTGTACTATAGGTTTTTCGCATTTCACCAGTTATGTTAAAGTCTAGTAATAGGGGGCGAGCCTATTGCCATCAACCGGTCATAAGACTCCGGGCTGCTACCGAGTAATTCCATATATAAAAACCTAACCTAACCTAATAACACTTTTCCCAACCTGGGATTGAAAACCAGGCCCTCATACTCAGCAGTAACGCTTGCAACCACTAAGACCAACGAGGCAGTCAATTCGAGGCAAGGCTAGCTTGTCGAGGCTAATTGAATGTATTGATATTATTGTGTACTGTGTTGTGTAAAAGGATGTTTCAGACTTAGGATTTTCGGATTTGAATTACGTCAAGTTCATGGCTTTTGAAGAGACATCACGCGTCTTTCTCACTGTCTAGAAGACCCTTGCATTTGATAAACATCGTGGTGAAACGGATTTTAATATACCTGGGCGACCGAGCTCTCAATCAATCTTCCTAGCCTTTTTCCCAACTATCTTGGGGTCGGCTTCCAGTCTAACCGGATGCAGCTGAATACCAGTATTTTACATGGAGCGACTGCCTATCTGACCTCCACAACCCAGTAACTGGGTAATACGATACCCCTTGGTAAGACTGGTGTCAGACTTTCGGGCTTCTGACGACTCGTAACGACTGTCAAAGATCCACAAATGACAGCCGGGACCAACGGCTTATCGTGCTTTCCGAGGCACGGAGGAGTCTCGGTATGTAAAGATGGTCACCCATCCACTGACCAACCCCGGCAAGCGTAGCTTAACCTGATGGATCGACCCGTGCGGCTTGTTATTACTTAGCCACGAGCTCCTCTGGGCTCTAGGCGACCGAGCTCTGCTCGGGTGAAAATAGAGAAAACAAATTTTCCCAGACATGAGACCTAGCTAGAACGATTTTTCGGCCCCGTAAACCACTATATTGCAACATCATCGAAATCTTTAGAGCCATTTTCGAATGTGATTACAAATATATACAAATATACATGTATATTTACAAATATTGCTCTTTTAATAGGATTAATATCTAGGTACAGTACGACACAACTTAGATGTAGCATCGGCAAAATTCGTAAAACCGACCACCGTCCGAACTGAGTCCGCCTTCAAAATCACCAATCGCTATTACTGCGGTGGAAATGATCTTTCGAAAACGCAATAACTTATAAAGTCTTATAGCCAAATACATTCGTAAAATTGAAATGAACGGATGAAAATTTTCAAATCTATGCTACATCTAAGTTGTGTCGTACTGTACCGGTTTTTTTTTGGTACGTTTTCTAAAAATGAATAGATCGATTTATCGCCCCCGAAACGCGATGCATACAAAATTTCATGAAAATTGCTGGAGCCGTTTCCGAGATTCAGATTATCTATATACATTATAATATACAAGAATTGTTCGTTTAATGGTATTTTAGAGGTATGAGGAACAGGGTGTAAAGTTCACTCATCCACCATAGAAAAGGGAGGATCCTCCAACCAGACGGGTGTTATATCTGGCGGGCAACTGCCCATATGTTGATTTCGGATAGTCTTATCTATGTTATTCGCTCAGTAAACTCTAACTGCGAGATGTAGGAATTGTGTGACGTCATGTCTTTTTGTTTCGTAGTTTTTGTATGTGGCGGTCTAACCGCTACATCACTCCCCTCCGGAGACCGGAGGTCGATAGTGGGCTGAGTCTTGGATCTTGCGATGCTTCACAGTGCCAGCTGTGGTTCCAGTGAGTCGGAACCGGGTGCCGCTCAGTTCACAGTGGGTCGGAACTGTCTGCAGTGATTGCGGCGATGGTGATTGTGGTTCCAGTGAGTCGGAACCGGGTGCCGCACAGTTCACGGTGGGTCGGAACTGTTTGCGGTGATTGCGGCGATTGTGGTGATTACGGTGATTGAGGTGATTGTGGTGATTGAGGTGATTGCGGTGATTCCCCAGTGAGTCGGGGTGATGTGGCTGAGGGTGATGACCAGGAATGCGCGTTCGCTGCATGCTGGTGGTCAGGATACCCGTTGAAGCCGTGGGTGCTGGCTGGCTGTGTGACTCGCCTCACGAAAGCTTGCGGGAGTGATGATGATGACGTCACGCTGAAGTAGTTGCACGAAGGCTGCGTTGACGTTCATACTCGGGGTCACCAATTTAGGGGTATGAGGAACAGGGTGTAAAGTTCACTCATCCCCCATAGAAAAGGGAGGATCCTCCAACCAGACGGGTTGTTGTGTCTGGCGGGCAATTGCCCATATGTTGATTTCGGATAGTCTTATCTATGTTATTCGCTCAGTAAACTCTAACTGCGAGATGTAGGAATTGTGTGACGTCATGTCTTTTTTGTTTCGTAATTTTTGTATGTGGCGGTCTAACCGCTACATCTAAATCGCTAAATTGGTACAGTATTAGATATACAATTAAATTAAAACAATACGGAAATAGCAGGAACTATGGTGTACCTACTAACTTAACCCACTTCTAATCGGACAGGCAAAACACTATAATTATAAGTAATAAAAAACATAAGCTTCACGCCCGTTCCCTGTATAGAGGAAGTCCGATACTTATCTAAAATGCGGACCTAAAATGGTTGAACTTACTTTTGGCATACATTTTCCGACTTTAGATAACTCGATTATTCAAATTGCTTAATAAATACCTAATGAGTTATGTCTAGATTGTAACGTCAGCATCATCATCATCTGCTTAGCGTTTTTCCCAACTATGTTGGGGTCGACTTCCAGTCTAACTGGATTCAGCTGAATACCAGTATTTTACATAGAGCGACTGCCTATCTGATCTTCACATCCAAGTTACTGGGTAACATTTCACAACAAACATTTTGTGAATTTGGATATTATATTCGCTTTAGACCACCAAAAATTTAGGAAATATCTAGTAAATAGTCTGTATTTGTGTGATGTGTAGTTTATTTTTTTAATGTTGTTAATATTTGTTTTAATTTAAGAGGAGTACATCCTCTTTGTCTCTTCCTGTCTTCTGCTTTGTATTTTTGTAACATAAATATTGTGTCTTCACTGTGCCTGTAACCTAGGTAAAAAGTGGAAACGTCGTGGATTGGACACTTCCAATTAATTTTTGTAATCTTAGAAGTAACAAAATAAATAAATTAACATGATACCCCTTGGTAACACTAGCGGTCAGAGTTTCGGGCTTCTGACTCCCCGTAACGACTGTCAAGGATCTATGAACAACAGCCGGGACCAGCGGCTTAATATGCTTTCTTAAATACGGAGGAATCTTGATAAGTAATGGATAGTCCACGGACTGATGTCATCAAGCGTAGACCTTCGATTGACCCATGCGGCTGTTACAGCATCGAACGTATATAAATATTACAAAATTGTTATTTTCGGTGTCATAAACAGCTAATTTATCTCTGTAGTTCGTGTTTGAAGTTTTCTTACGCTGTTAAATTAGAATGAAATTACCTACAAAAGAAAATATTTTTAAAGCTCAAAACTTTTGCAATTTCCTATCATTATTTGTTTTTATGCTGCCCGTACTAAAAAACGAGTTTTGATAATAACCTTTATTCCGTAGTTAAAATTTTGCAAGTAACATAAACTAGGTGAAAACTAATTGGTGTCGTAATTATAATTTCAAATTACCTAAATATGATATCTACAATATTCGTCGGTTGCTAGCATTTATTAGTTGAACAAATTGGTGCGTTTAAAATCAAAACGGTGTTTTTGATTTATTGTGCCAAGTGGATACTGTTTTTTTTTACTAGCTTTACATGGCCCAGCTTCGCATGGGTAGCACTAAGTACTTATCTACGGTGCACCTACCTACCTACCTAACTACATACCTAACCTACCTAATGAATTAATTAAATTATTATTATTTATTTATTCTGGTATTCGGGGCGGAGACAAATCAAAGATCATAAAAATCGGTCCAACCGTTCTTGAATTATAAATGGTGTAACTAACTAACCTGACTTTGTATTATAGATATAGATAGAAGATAGATTCACAGCCTGTTTATTTTTTTAATTCAATCTTTCTGAAACGCATAATTCCAACCATAAAAAAATAACTTGTGAACTCAAACAACTCATCGTTTGCTTCCTAGTACACCTTGTCGTTCAAACAGCAGAAATCATTGACATTATAGCCATAGTTCTGACAAAAAGATTAGACATCAAAATTAAAAAAAAAAAACGCTTTTGCCTCCATGCGCACTTATGAAACGTCAGAAACTAGGTCCACGGTTTCAAATAGTCGTTTCCTATGCAGAAGAGCCGGCAAGAAACTATAAAAAATAATTGATTTTTCCAATATATTCAAATAACAGTGTTAATAGATAATGGGAGGGTGACAGTGTAGGCATTTCAACAAGGACCAGGTAAATAAAAATATAGAAAAATAAATCTACAGTTCGCGTCAATATAGAAAAACAAATCTACAATCATCATCATCTTTCTTTGGCGGCGTTGTGCACTTTTTTGGGATGGGTAAAAAATGTTAAACTCGCGTCAGGACTCGTGACCTGATCGAAAATTTGTAAGACGTTCAAGTTTTTGTTGACAGCGCCCTCTGTTTTATTTTTTTGGATTTTTTTTAATGGAGCTACAGCTTTCGTTCTGGTACTGACAGCAAGCCACATAAATTCCTGACATTTTCGTTAGATGGTGTTACTTCGTTTTCACTTCAATCGCAGTCGCAGACTGCCTCATTTTTTTCTACCATCCTTCCCTGACAGCCATCACTCTATCGTTCATTATTTTTTTTACATGCCATCCCTCACACAATCCATACACGTTTTCTTTGGTCTTCCTATACTGATATTAATCCCATGTTCACGCTGCCATGTAACAGTGAAAAAATCATTTGCCCCTAACGTTTGAAGAGCTGAACTATCGGCTGATTTTGTCAGCATCTACTATACTACTATATTATTTTATGTACACAAGCCCTAGTGTCACTAACAGTTTTGGTTCGGTAAAACGGGTTAGGTTCCCAATACGCTCTATTTTAGTCGCTTTTAGGGTTAAGGCTGTCATTAGGGTTGCCTAACATCTTTTTTTAGCTGAATATGTTAAATTTGTACTAGGACAACTTTTAGGGTGATCGCAGGGGCGAAATTCTAGCAAGTTGACCCTTTTTCACGGATAAATGAAATGTCTAGTCCAGTGTTTCTATTTTGGGTACGGCTACTCTATTTATAAAATTGCCACCCGCTGAATAATAAACTGGGAGTAAAGTAATCATAATTATTTATTAACTTCAGTTTATACATTTTTTTTAGTTTAAGTTTGGTATTAGTTTACTTGGGGATTATTAATGAAGGGGCTAAAAATTTTACCTATCTGGTTGTAGTCCATACAATGCCACGCCACCTGTGTATTATAATCATCAATTAGTATTCAAATAATTATCATATTACCATTGATACCTGATTATCTCCTCCCACACGGTTATGAAATAGAAGGCTTCTTAGCCTAGTGACAGTTGTCAATTGACCGGACATCCCAAGGATTTAATTTTGGTATAACCATACATTTTTTTCGTTACTTTACTCCGGGTTTATTCATAAATCTTCAGCTGTCATTAACGAGACACAATAGAATTTTAATTGTTATGCCTACCTGATGTCCACTGCAACGGTCAAGCGGATAAGGGGGTTAGATATTAGAGCTATCTGGTTGAAGTCCATAGAGTACCACAAAATATAATTATAATTATATTTCATTGCGAATTCTTAATTATTATCATATTACATTATTATCTCCTCCCAACACGCTAATAAATAGAAAGGTTTGTTGGCCTAGTGACAGTTGTCAATGGTCAGGACATCCCAAGGATCAAGGTGTCGTGACTATAGACTCATTGCTGGCACGAACTGGTCCTAGCCATCGCCATTCGCATATTTATGCAAATATATCGAAAGCTAATGACATTGTCTTCGAATACATGCGTAGGTACTAAGTATGCAAATGCTGTACCTGCATAAGACATTGATCTGATAGTTGATATACTTAGTCACAAATTACTGTTGATACTAATTGTTCATGAAACAGCTGGACAAAAGCCTCCACCAAGACCTTGGGCAGAGAAAATACGGTGCTTAGCAGTGCTCTAGCCATATAGCCAATGTACCAATTACATAGCTTATACAAATAGGTGTAATGGAAATAATTGAGAACCCTTAAGGAAGTCATTGTACTCACCATTATGAACGACTTTGACTAAATGATCAACCCGGAAATCGCGGAAAAAGCATCTGCTGCTCTACCTATAGGTACATTTCCGCAAAACTCGATATTATAACTTGTTCATAATTATGAGTACAATGACCCCTAATGAGGTTTTCAGTTTTTTCAATGACTCCTTGTTTACTGGATAGTAATCGGAATTTTGTCCACACTGGGTATAAAACCACAATCAGGGAGTTGGCCACCTCATCTCTCTTAAGATTTTTTAGTCTTAACGACCACCTGTGAAAATTACCTGAAGTGTTAAGCTAGTCAGCAAGACCGGTTTATTTAGAGCAGTAACCTGGGATGGGGCTGCCTTAAATATGTGCATAGGTATTATAGTCATTTATTCCAGTGACTTTTTTTATGCACCCCAATGAAAAGTCATGGTAAAACCCTTAAAATAAAAGGAATTAGGTACCTACTAATTCCTGTTCCGAATTTAAATAACGTAAATTATTTAGCATAGGAACCTACCTACTTTTTCGTATAGGTACTTAGTTAACTTTTGGAACAACATTGTCGTTTTACTTACGCACTGAGATAAACCCGAGCTGCTGTTTAGGATAACTAATAAGCGTGGTCGGTAGCTGTCAGTGTTATCTAGTTCCTAGGAATTAGCATGCAGGGTTAGTTAGTGCTAGGCGTGGTTCCTAGACCATATGCCATTATCAGTGCTTGATAAAGTGTTAAGTTTGTGATTGTGTTAAGCGGTTACTGAACTCAGGCAATGCAATGGCATGAAGCCTGTGCGTGCATATTGTGCATAATTAGATTTTATCTAGCTGTTGTCTACGGTTTTACTCGCAAACTAGGAACATTTTAACTTCATTTTTAGACCTTTTACGAATTTTTTACTCCATTGGTAACGAATAATATTGATGGACATTAATGCGGTCAGGTTGAAAATTTTTCGTATAGGGCAACTCGATTGAAAAATTGTCTCGCTAATCAATATAATTTTTAAAACTAACGTTATAGTCTTCAACAAAGACTATAATTAAAGATTTTTCAGAAATTAGTAAACTTTTTAGAATTTTTCTTTGAACTTCTTTATATATAATTAATTTTGATTTATGTTCGAGACGAAAGAGATTCTGCAGGTAAAAAAGAGTTTATTGTAAAAATCATAGAACAGTTATCGAGTCAGTTGTTTACGATTACTTCCTGTTTACTCCAGTTAAAGCCAAACGAATTGAAAATAAATTATTTAATTTATGTCGCAATTAAAAATAACGACTACAAATGAATTAATGCAATTGCAATCAATAGCTCCGTTTATAGTTTTGGAACAAAATCGTGCCAAAACAGGAAACACAATTTTAGTGTACGGAATTATAAGATTTAGTTCTGTACTTCTTGGTGAACAAAGGAATCGGTTCACGCGAGTAATGCAGCTTGACTGCATTAATAAACTCGCCAAGTTTTTTGGCAAGGAACTTGTTTGTTAGTGCCGTGGTTAAAGCTTTTACGGGAGCGGTCCGCGGTCAGTTTTACACCGCTTGCCTATTTGAACATCGTTAAAATTGAATTTCCTATTTAAAATGCATGAAGTTCAGTGTTCCAATCGGAAATAAAACACAAAATACACGACGCGGACGCCCGTTTACAGGATTTATGTCTAAAAGTCAGGATTGATATCCCAACAAGGCAAAATGAGTTAACTTACAGTAAGATATAGTCACAATCACCTCTCAATGAGGCATCCTCAGGCACGCAAAGAAGTCTTTGCGTTCGGCGCTTGTCGTGGCAACACCTCCGGATTCGCAACAAGTCAATCGTCATCCTGAGGATGCCTCGTTGAGAGGCGAAACATGTGTCGATTTCTTACAGGGTTCTTTAGGACTCTTTAAGAACAGTTAAGCGGATTAGGTTACTAAATATACGTCGTCTATTGTAGTTTATAATGGATTTCCGCAAGGTCACGCCTGAGTCAATTAACTACTAAAAATAAGAGATTTAAAGAGTAATTAATTTGCAGTCTTAACCTATTGTGTAACGTTCTGTACGATAGGACAAACCGACAAACAAATTGCCGGAAATATTTGAATAAGAATGGGGACATTCTCGGGGACACTAATGTGCGAGGCGGGAAGCCCGGACGGTGAGGGCGCCCTTAATATCTGTTTTATTTTTTCCGGATTTGTATGAATGAGGACAACAAACA
The DNA here is from genome assembly GCA_948150665.1 of Conistra vaccinii. Classification (NCBI taxonomy): domain Eukaryota; kingdom Metazoa; phylum Arthropoda; class Insecta; order Lepidoptera; family Noctuidae; genus Conistra; species Conistra vaccinii. Next base: position 7,649,798 of record OX411324.1, read on the forward strand.
GCGCACCCTCTATTGTGGGGATGCGACAGCACAAAAAAACACGTTCGCGCCCAATAATATTATTTTTGGTGAGTAATTTTATGACTTTATTTGCCTTCGCGTTTGTATTTCGGAATGGGATACGAGGTAATATGTAGATTAGGCACCGAATAAAAACAGAATAATTTCTGTAATGCCTTTGTCCCTAAAGCCGGAGGCAGTAAGGGTAATATCGTAGTTACTTCAAAGTCTTTATATAGAGATTGGACACAAATAGATACATTCTTATTCCCCGTGTTGTCAACAAAACAAACTGCTAACCGATCCAAGCTCGCAATACAACTGGATCGGTTACCACGTTTTCTTTCAATATTTCCCAATTTGATACGGTATTACACCCTCTCGGCGAGACAATGGAAAGTAATCGTCAGTGACAAGGGAGTGGGCTAAATTTCGTTAAAATAAAAGCGTACAGAGAGCGTAAGATATAGCGCCTACGTGGTCTCCGTGAGATCCCGAGAGCTCCTACAATGGAGAATTGGAAAAAGCTTTTATAATCCGGCACGTGACATACATGCTCAAGCGGCCATATCTTAGCGAACCTACCCACATAGTACGGTGGCACTCGCGAGAAACACCCGTAATTCTTTTTTTCTAACGTACTATTATGTTTCGGTGTTCGATGTAAAATATGAGGCATAACAAGACGTTTCTGTTACAAGTTCAGAGGGGGGTAAGGGCATCATGAGGTATTTGGAATGTTTTCGTTTAGTTAAACGTGGTAATAGTCAGTTATACCCTTATTAACTTATCGGTGGTCCGATTGGTGGAACGTTGTATCAGATTTTGCATTAAGTGCGGCTACTTTAGTAAATTCTTGGTTAAATGTCTTTGTCAACTTGATTTCAGTTAAATTCGAAAAGATAAGAATATTCGCCACAATATACAAGTTTAACTATTGGAATTCACTGGAGAAACAGAGTAGATTTTTTATAATTTCAGCATTTTAGTCTAGTATTGTTGTAGTCTAGTATAATTGAAACAAATAGTTACCATTTCAGCAGTGAAGATTCGTGTTTGGATAATAGCGAATTCAAAAAAATATAGTTCATAATGTAAGGATGTCCGGAAATAAATCATAAATTCCACGACCCTATAAATTGCGTTTTCGGTAGACATATCACCTTTTTAGTCAAAAAATTAAAATAAAATAAACGGAGGCAGATATAACTCTTGTGCGATCAAGGCAAACGTTAGGGTTGGCACATTCATCAAACTAAATAAAGAAGTCTTCTGAATGTTCGAAAAGGGATAAGTTATACAGTATCAGTACCCAGACGAAAGGAAAACTAGTGTGCCTAGATAAATCAAGCTTGCAAGGAAAAGCGGCTTTGAGGAATATATTTCATAGAGATTCTTTATATTCTTTCGTCTTGCTGACGCAGAGGTTAGGGCTTTACCCGCTTCTCAAGTCGACGATGCGGATTTGAAACCTATCAATGTAATTTTTCAAAATTCATATACTTAATTAGTGTACCTGTTGCAGCCATCTGGTTAAATAAGCCAGCTAATTGGACGCCTAGGCCGTTCATTAAACGCCAACATCCAATTGGATGCCTAGGCCCATATTTAATTGAACTAAAATCATTCAACGTTTAACAAATTGGCCTACTGAAAGTCAGTCCTTTGAATATTTGAATATGACTAACGAAGACTCAGCCAAGTGATTCGCATGGTGAAAAAATGTCTGCGAGCAACTTGGAAATAGGGCTCGCCGGCCGCTGCCGGGGCACCGCTCGCTCCGCTCGCTCGGCTAGCGCGCATTTAGTCACAGCTCTAACCTAACCTATTTCTCCCAGTTTAATTAAATGACAACACGACATCTTGCCTAGTTTCCCTTCAGCCATTTTATTGGATGCCTATTCTCCGTAAAATAATGTTGGACATCACTAACATATACTATTCAAAATATCGTGTGAAATTGCCAATTCGCACTGAGTAAGCGTGGTGACCAATGCTCATTCCTCGTCTATGCTAGAAGAGGCCTTTGACCTGAAGTGGGTCAATAATAGACTGCTTTTATTGTAATCTTACGAAGTGGCAACCTCAGATTGATCATTCGCGTGTTATATCCCTTGATATTCAACAGACAGAAACTCGATATCGCACCCCATTAGTCTTTCCACATTGTCACCGAGCAAGCCTACAAAAATCCAGCTTTTCACGCTATGTGACTGTTGGTAATGGATAATGTTACTTTCGATGTGAATTTATGTAAAAGAAGTCAAGTATTGCTCATACTTTCTTATTTCAGCCTGTATTCAGCGATTTATTTGGATTGTTCTTTATTGGTGCTTTCGTGGTTCGTTAAATTATTACTTCTAAACGAAAAGCTCTCGATTTAAGGTTAACTGATCATTAATAACCTTATTTTCTATCGTACGGTGTATGAGACCCTTGCAATAATATAGGTAGAGTGGGGTAATTGCGTAATAGACTAACATTAAATAGCAATTTATTTTGACAGTTCAACTAAATTCTCTCTTATCAAATTTTTTGAACATATTAAGCAATCGATTAGATAATATATCCTTCAAAATCATGCAGATTGTGATTGAAAGTATGTTATGCAATTAGAGCGCTAGTACACTTGGACTGCATAGCGACGTTGGCATCGCTGGCTACGTAGCCAAATGAGGTTGCCAAATAAGTAGTAACACGCGGGCGTCCGTCCTGGCGATCAGTTGGCCACTGAGTGAGGGAGGCGTAACTTACTTGTATATAAAATACTGGCGTCTTGGCTACGCGTCGCCAGGTCGTCAGAGTATCCAGTATCCACGTAGGGGCCGGTCTGTCGTGGCAACTCTTCGAAATTAGCGACGTCGCCAGACCGTACCCAAGTGAGTTAACTGTCATACATTTCAACATAAATTGTTTGGATACGTTGCCGGCAACGTCGCCATAGCGTCCCAGTGCTCAAATTGAAAAACAAATGCTAAACTTTAATAAGGTAGGTACAGTACGACACAACTTAGATGTAGCATAGATTTGAAAATTTTCATTCATTCATTTCAATTTTGCGAATGTATTTGGCTTAACAAGTTATTGCGTTTTCGAAAGATCATTTTCACCTAAAGCAGTAATAAAGATTGATGATTTGGAAGGCGCTCGCAGTTCGGATGGTGATCGGTTTTACGAATTTTGCCGATGCTACATCTAAGTTGTGTCGTACTGTACTTCCTAATAGGACAAGGTCAAATAAAATTAGCTAGCAAAACTTCGCATACGTGATGCGTATATAAGGTCCCATTAAAATAGATGGACAAACTTTTAGTAATCATTCAGACCACCAAAATAAGGACAATGGTAAAATAAATAATAAGAAAAACGCATTAGATACTAACAAGAAAAATTAATCAGCTAACGAAAATACACCAAAAATGTTGATTACGCAATGCCATTTATTATTTTTGGTCAAAATAAAAACACTTTTTTGCTTGGATATCTTTGGTTAGACGTAGATACTGAACGCTGTGTTAAAATTTGTCCATGTATTTTAATGGGACCCAAATAGTCTCATTCCAGGCGAGACAAGAAAAAGTTGTTAGACGCACCGACAACGCCTGGAAAAGCTATTGCCTCACATACGGCGCTAAAACCTGGTCTTTGACAGTTTAACAGAGTTCCAAGCTTGAGATTTGCCAGCGAGCAATGGAGCGCAGCATTCTTGGAGTCAGATTTAACGGACCGTGTTAGGAACACAGTGTTGCGCTCCAAAACACAAATCGCTGACGTCACCCAAAAGGCGATCAAGCTGAAGTGGGACTGGGCCGGACACGTCTGCCGCATGTCAAATGAATCAAGGGCCGAATCTACCACCATATGGGTTCCAGAAAATGTCCGTCGACATCGAGTCAGACCCAGGAGAAGATGGCGAGACGAGCTTGACGCCTACAGACAGGACTGGTCCACACTGGCTCAGAGAGGAATGGAAAGAAGAAAGGGAGGCCTTTGCCCTGCAGTGGGACAACATAAATAAAAATAAAATAAAATAATTGTATAAGCACGATAAAACAAAAGCAAAACAATTGATGTGCTTCAACGACCGCTGATTAAATAATCGATTACCAGTCTATACAAGGTGGAGACGACAATACAACAAAAAATTTAACGCCGTGTCCATAATGACGTTCCCATTCTGTATACAAAAATTTAATTGAATATAATAGTTTAGTCATTATAGCTCGGCAAAAACCATAGTCGGCTCGGGCTATTCCGTTTATCTACCCCAAAAATCCACCCTAAGGTGGATATTCTAAAATGTATGCCCGAGAATTAACCCAAGGCCTTAGGGTGGATCCGGCGGCATACATTACATTTAATTTGTTTGAAAAACTAATTTCGTTTTATTTCGATGCTAGATGCTTTCGATGATATTTATTTGACAGTTCCAAAATACTCTTAAGCATTAGTAGTGCCAGGATTTAAATTTTTGTTGTATGGTAGTCTCCACATTGTATATCAACTAGTTTCTGCCCGCGATTTCGTCCGCGAGCCTATAATAACCTTCCTCAAGAATTGGGCTACCCAATGCAAAACGAATTTTTAAAATCCGAACGGAGATTATCCCCTACTACCTTCAACTGTCATTAACGAGACACAATAGAATTCTAATTGTTATGGCCTTTTCAAGGCCATTCGATAGATGATCGAAATAAACAAACAAACAAATTTTACTTCTTTATAGTATTAGCATAGATATACACATCACGTTTTCGGAATTTTGCTAAATAATTTTAATTTGACCCTCTATATCCACGTAGTACTAGGTACGCCTACCAACTCACAGATTACCTGCAGCAATCCAGATTCTTAATAAGTGTTAAGAATTTAAAACGACCAAAGTATCCAACAATGAGTTCTTCCAGCAAGCGAAGAACTTCCAAGACAAACTTTGTTTGCTCAATACCTTTAACGAACTGCTAAGCTGACTAAAGTTATTAATTATTCCATAGTGAGGCCTTACTTTCCTGACAGCTTTTATATAACTAAGCCGTCAGAACAGCAAAACGGTTATAAATATTCTAAAAGACAGTTTAGACATTTTTCGATACTTTCGGCTATGAATTAATCAAAGGGAATGTTAATTTTGGGGCGTCAGTTGAAAATTGAATTTTTGTTGCTCCAATTAAAAAATACAATAAACGACGTATATTTAGTAATCTAATCCGGTTAACTGTTCTTAAAGAGTCTTAAAGAACCCTGTAAGAAATCGAATCGAATCGAGTCAATTACCTCCAATTAACAAATTATTTTTTCTGCATCTGACTAGCAGAGATGACGGACACTTTGTTACTACACTATTTTCTAGTTTATCAACATCATCAGCCTAGCCTTTTCCTAACTATATTGGGATCGGCTTCCTGTCTAACAGGATGCAGCTGAATACCAGCATTTTTCATGAAGCGACTGCATATCCACGTCACACAACGTCCACAATCCACAACCCAGTTACGGGGTACTTAGTTTCTGTTTTTATTATTCTGAACCAAAATGGTCAATAACTTGAAGATTTTGAGAATGTTTACAAAATAAATAAACTATTAGGTACAAGATCCAAAGTAACCTAGTAGGACAAACCAGTGTATAAGAATGCTATCGAGAATAGTAATCTTCAGTAGGTTTTCTGAATACTAAGTGTTGTCTACGTGCCCTAGTTCCAGTTTTCTCTATAATGTTAAATATAGATATAGCACTGAATTTGTTTATAAAAGAGTAATTTTACTCTTGTACGAAATTCAAACTAATTCAGTAATTATGAGGGTATAATCACATAAATATCTGTGATAGTGTATAATTACTCATTGAGCAGTGGTGGCCCAGTGGTAACGGCCCCGACTTACGAGTTGTAGGTCGTGGGTTCGAACCCAAGCAGGCGCTTTACTTTGTGTAAATAATTTCATCACCACTGCTCTCAAAACGGTGAAGGAAAACATCGTGAGGAAACCGGCATGTCTTAGAACCAAAAATTCGAAGACATGTGACATCTACCAACCCGCACTGGGCCCGGGTGGTAGATTACGGCCCACTCCCTCTCATAGAGAGGAGGCCTGTGTCCCAGCAGTGGGAACATTAATAGGCTGATTATGTATGTTTATATGTATAATTACTGTATATTGACTACCTCGTTGGTCTAGTGGTCGCAAGCGCTACTGCTGAGTATGAGGAGCTCGGTTCGGTCCTCAGGTTGGGCAAAGTGTTATTGGGTTTTTCTATCTGGAATTTCTCAGTAGCAGCCCGGACTATGGATTTGTGCCCGGGCGATAGGCTCGCCCCCTACTTATACTACATGGGACTTAAATAACTGGCGAAATGTGGGTGTACCTGCTATAGATACACCTCTGCCAACAAGGCGTGATGTTATGTTATGTGTATAGTTATGTCGTTTAATATCTACATTACTTGGACTGTTGCGCCACTGACTGTTGCGCCAGTTCTTCTTCCCAGCTAAAGTACTAGGAAGTGGTGAAGGGCGGGCGTTTTTGGGGGACTGTCTTATGTAATTTTGACGTTCGAAAAGTACTGATTCTCAGCCTAGTTTGAATAAATGACTTTTGAGTTTGAATTTGAATTTGAACTGAATATTTTTCTGACCAAACTAGTGAGAAATATCTAGCCTACCTACGTGAAAACCAACTTGGGTTAGAAGTAATTTGTATTAACACCCTAAAACTCTCGTATAAAATAAATGAGATGACGTACAATAAAGTACAACTTGTCTAATAAAAATACAGTAAAGTGTTTGGATTTAGAAATTAATGTTTCATTTGGGAAATTTAGAACTAACGTATTTTAGTAAATGCGAGTTATGAGAACACGTTTGGGAGTTAACGAAATACATAGCTAATATAACTGCTAGTCAAATTTAGAAGAGAAAAACTCGTTGTACACTTATTTGTATAAGATGTATATCGTAGGTCTAATGGTCGCAGTCGCTACTGCTGAGTATGAGGTCCTGGATTCGATCCCCAGGTCGGGCAACGTGATATTGGGTTTTTCTATATTGATTTTCTCAGTAGCAGCCCGGAGTAAGGATTTGTGCCCGGTTGCTGGCAATAGGCTCGCTCCCTATTACATGGGAGTTAAACATAACTGGCGAAATGTGGGTGTACTTTAAGTACTACTCCGCCTAACCCTTGAATACAGGCATGATGTTACGTTATGTTATTTATGTCGTAGTAGATAAATTATTGCAAAAAACAAAAACAAAATGATACAAGTTTTATAACATTCTGAGATTGTATTTCTCGCAAGGGGTAACTAAGCACCTGACTATAAAAACATATCAAACACTAAAAGAAAACAGGTTTAAGGCTGCGTTTCCACCAGAGATGAGCGAAGATGCGTAGCGAGGAATGTGTGTGAAACTAACCAATTACAACGAAAGCTTAGCTCAACTCCAACAGTGAAGCGAAGTTATTGGTAAGTTTCACACACATTCCTCGCTATGGAATTAATGTTGCCCCACGTTGGGCGCCAGTGTAGCCGGGGTCCCTCTGTGCCCTCTTGCTAGCTCAGAATGAGGGAACCTCATAGGACAACGTTGAATAGGTAGGTAGGTTGTTAGGAATAATGAAAGCAGACTGATGATAGCTGTATATTTTAATAATATAATAAGCACATTATAAATAATATAGGTATAAATTATATAGCGAGTGTGTGGCTTGTGCAAGCTCTGAGATGGTAATCATGACAATACTGAAAATGAGAGTGCATGAAAGTATGTGCTGTTCTGAATTTGAATTAAAAATAGAATGATGGCCAGACATAAAAAGATTGCCAGTAATAAGTGATCGGATGAGAAAGGAGGAAGGACGTCGTCACAATGTCATCCAAAACTCCAGAAAATGATCAAACTTTCATAGTCTTAAGTCATTTAATTTTAGAATTGTGATGTTTATGATTTGTTCGTTTTTACAACTAACACGGAAGAGCACTGATTTCCAATATAAAACCTGTATATTACCTAGGTTGGAATTCAGAGTTCATATAGTTCTAGCCGTCTACTCACTTACATTATTTTTACCAGGAATTTAACTGTATTAGGTTATATTTTAATGAGTCCAAAAATAAACGTTATATTAAGCTACCCGTCTCCAGAGGAACAATTTTCTTCACAGACAACATTTTAAACAAAAAAATACTCCTTGACTTCTCAATAAGCACAGCTCTACTTTATAAAATAATCGCGTCTGAATACTTGAGTGCATCTCCTTAACATCTTACTATCTTCCGAGTCTTAATACGAATTAACCCCAGCAGCACCGAGTTTCCTTCACACGAATTTTCAAAGTTCATTTTCATTCAAAATTACTGGCAATTTGCAAGCGGTAATTCTCCGCGAACTTTGATAGTTCCCAAATAGTTTTTCATAGCATTGCGTGTAGTTAAAAACTTGGCCCGTTTAACAAACCGAGTAATTTACAAGCTTTCTCTTGCCACTTAACAAGAATGCAGTGGTTTTAAGACTTTTTGTTTAAATTATTGTCTAATTGTCTTATGGTTTAAGTTTCTATTCGGAGACCATTTTTAACCGACTTCCAAAAAGGAGGACTCGACTTTATTAAAAAAAAATTAAAGCATTTTCACCGATTTAAAAAAATTATATTTTGTTTGACCCTTTCAAACAAAATATAATTTTTTATAATTGCTCCCGAAGTGTCCCATAATTTTTTTATTAACTTTGCTTGGATATTTTTGAGTTAGCTTCAATAATACGTATTTTTCCCACTTAGTTTTTATGGATGATATGATGATGACTTCCTGTCCCTGTCACACCCTACACCCGTAGGGTGTAACAGTGACAGATCCCTAAAAACGGAAATGTGAAAGTTCTAAGAATTTTTATTCGTTTGAGCTTCACAGGAATGGAGAAATAAGGAGTTTTCAAATTTAAATAATAACCCGACAAAAAAAAGGTAACTCCAAAGAAATAATATTGTGAAAAACAATAAATCTCTGCGCTGGCGCTTTCATAAACACGCGCGCGCAATCTACGTTCGATATAATGCCTTTAGCAGCCTCACGTTGCCGAGGTATATCCATCCAATTTGGAGAGATTATGTAAAACACGCCGAATTGTTTGCGTTTGTTTTATAATAAGAGCACACGTTGGTGTAATAATGTCATAAATGTTACATGACGGGGGAAGCCACCGGGAAGTGTGTGCCTATATTAAAATTCCGCCATTTGAAGCGACAAATAACTGCCACTCTCTGTACGTAGAATATTATTATCGCACGCACTTACGCGTACGAAAACGCTCTTGTATTTTATGTGTTATTTCGGTTGTAGAATAACTAGTTTATACCACTTTATTTATGTACGTCTGAGAGCCGTGATATATGGTCGGGTGTTTAGCAACACTTGCTATAACTAAAGTTCCCGACTTGACCCTTATTATTTATAGAGAAGAGTCCCAGCAGTAGGGGCGTAACTTTTGAGTGACTTCGACCTTTTATTTCTAGAACATCGTGAACCATGGAAAACTTTCAAGACAGTGTGATTTTCTGTTCCCAATTTATTTTAAAGCAAAGTTTAGTTAGTCTTATAATATGAAAAGTTCGAACGAGTCCTGAATAGTTTTTACAATGTGATTGTCTTACTAATATAATACAACAATATCTAAATTTACAATTATTAATTTACAAATTATAATTAAATTTATAATAACTTTCTAAGAAGAAAGTTATCATGCGTTAAAATTTAAACATAATTTTGATGACAAATTTTTTGACTTTGAAAACAACTCCACAATCTATTCAACTTTCGTAAGATTTAAAAGTTTCATAACTATGATTATAGGGCTTTGTTCACTTATTAGACTGATACCTACTTAATCAATTTAATTCGAGATTGATTTCGATATCTCGGATAAGTACCTACTCGGTTAAATTTCAGACTTATCATAAGCGGCACTTAAGGCAAAATTGAAGTAGATAATAACAAAGCATAGCATTAAATTGTCTATTAATTCTAACTACTTTGGGATAAGACCGATCAATATAGCCGATACCCTCTTATCTAATGATAGGCTTATACTGTGAAATTGAATGTTAATTAGTACTTTAGGGTAATGCAATGGCTACCTACTTATCTTTGAATAGATTAGGTCTGCTGCTATGAACATTCTAATACACTTACAAAGTAAGGTATTTTTAAATATTTTAGCTTAAATATGCTTGGAATTAATGGCATTATTTTGACAACCGTCTTAGAGACAAATCGAAATTCCAAATACATGCGAGCGCCCGGCCGGCAATGTTTGTATGAAAATCCTTATCTGTTTTGTTTAGTAAATTACTATGGAAACTCATATTAAGAAAGAAAGAAAAATATTTTATTTGGGACACGCACAGGAAATACAAACAGTAATAGTAAACGATAATAATTAAAAAAAAAAACGTAAGGGAGCATTTAAAAAAAAGAACAAAAAATTAACGACCTGTGCGAGGCCAAAAAGGCCCCTATCTCAATATATGCTGCGATATTATGTCGTGTTATGAACTTTTTACTTCAACACATGGCAACCAAGGAGGTAACTTATCAAAGATCGATGACAAACGCCAAACGGAACCCTATTACTAATCCTGCGCTGTCCGTCCGTCTGTCTGCCAGCGGATTGTTTCTCATGAAACGGGTAGACAGTTGAAATTTTCGTAGATTGTGTATTTCTTTTGCCGCTATAATAAAAAATACACTAAAGGATTGATAAAAAAATTACATTTTTTATCAATTTTATTTATCTTAATTGTAGAAATAGGGGACCGGAAAATTTGTCAGTTTTAGACCATTGTTTTACGAGCGCTATCGCAACAACTAAACAAGTTAGCAATTTGAAACTTCTTTATATCATGTACCTACCATATACTGTACCTAACATATAAGTACTGTTATTAATTAAAAAAAATATTTAAAACGCCGATTGATAAGGTATTTTATTTAATTAAGAGTGATTTAGTTTTTTCATTTATTTGCTAACTATTGTACGGTGGTACGGAACCCTCGAGGTCGACTCGCACTTGACTGGTTTTTTACTTTACTCTTTGTGTTCTTGTTATTTTGACACATAAAATCAACACGTTTCGCAATACCTGACGTATTGCGAAACGCTAAAAGGTTCCCCAAAAAAGAACAAACAATAAGAGAACACAAATTACGATTGTGTGAACATTTTTAAAGGTACACGTGCTTTGAAACCGTTTAATACTTAAGAGCAAAGTTTTCGCCTTTGAAACACAAGAACCACCTTCATAGCGACCAAACTCTTTGAAGATCACGTAATGATCTTGTAATAAGATCTTTTTATATATTATTATGGAAGATACACGAGTCTGCGACCTTAGAAAGTTTTAAGAAATTCTGTTGAAACTGAGATAATGTGCTAGCTCAAGGATATCAAAACTCTCACCTCAAGTTTGGGAACAGACCGAGAACAATAGAAACTTCATATTATTGTAATTAAAACATTTCGTAATAAAGTTAGAACAACCAACAGTTTAAACCGATTGATCAAATTCCAGTTGAATTAGTTATTCTAAGTGGCCGTACAGCACAAATTGAGCACTAGTTTAGCCACACCAGCAAGCTTTAGCACTCAATATTGATAACATAATTAATTTATTATGCAGCGAGTACGTTATGGTACGACCGGATAATTGAATCTCACCACAAAGCCTCCATTTTCGGTCCTTTCCAACTAATAAGCGGCAGTAAAAATTTAATTTTCAATGAAAATACAGCATCGATAAAATCACGGAGTACTGCTCGTATCATACGTCGAAATTATGTTAAACCGAAGGAAATTCAAAAAGCAAATGACCGGCTGCTTCTAACGAGAGCGCTGTGTGAATATTGGCGAAGTTCTCTAGAGCAGTGAGTCCCAAAGTGAGTGCAACCGCCCTTTTAGGTGAGCTAGTATGCATGCAGATACCGGTCTGAGGTATGCAGCAACGCCATTAAATAAAAGAACCATTAGAGACTGCAGAACAACAATTAGCACTTAGCACTTAAAATTTCTAAACTTGTAACGTTGTTGGAAGTTATAAAATGAATTTGGAAGATAAAAACCGGTCCCTGTTTTAGTGACAAGATAAATAGACATTGGGGGACCAACCACTATGATCTCCTGAAGGCCAGAATTTCAGGTCCAGTACGAAAGTTTTAATATGGAAGTTAGTTGGAGTCAAGTTAATAATAAATGTGGACAGTCGAAATAAAATAAGAAACGGGATGGAAAATCAACCTAATCTAAATCTGTCATAACAATAGTCTGCGTAAAACTTTGAGATCCGTCCACCAAAATGGCGGACTCAGTGCGGTTCGTATTATTAGATTATGGTGCATACATTTTTGTAATCAGACATATCACTTTGAGAAGCATCCCCAGAACGAATAGCAGTTCATCGAATTAACCGGCGCCGCCGGATCTGTTCGTCTGACGGTGTTCCCGCTTTTGGTTCATTAACTTTTAAATCGTTTTATACTGAGTAGTTACTTTTTCGCTTTTAGTGCTAAATTGTGTGCATTCTTATGTGCATTGTATGATGTATTTTAAAGCAACACCCCGAAACCAATATTTAGGGGCTTCATTGTTTTTGTGTAGATAGTTACTAACCTCGTGTCAGAGTTTTTATGCCACATATAAGGCCTCTGACTTGGCTTCACATGCCGAAGAGAAATATCTCTCAGGCATATCGGTTTCCTCACAATTGTTTTCTAGGCTTTTAAATACGTCCACTCCAAAGTGATTTTCCTAAGTCTATGGTCTACGGCAAAAAATATTTTATTGTTGTTACAAGTCGCATTTAAAATCGTAAAAGTATCTATAATGTCGTTGATAATTTTGAGACTTACTGCTTGACTTTCAGCACTGACAATTTGCACTGTGTTAATTTGTCACCGAACATTTTAATGAGTCTTTCATAAAAATATTCGCCTTACTAAATTACATTGAATTTTAGTATTTCTGTAAAATAAAAACAACATCTTCTGTTTTACGCCATCATGTACAAACCAACAAATTTTATTGTATCTACCACTTTGTCTGGCGCCAATGCTATACGTACAAATTGAGAACAGTCCGTAGTACTCGTACTGTCGTTGGAAAGTCATTCACCTGAGCACAGCTCTAGTGAAGCTCTTAAAATTGTGTGCGCAGCTCTATCGAAAGTTTACAAGGCTATTATGCTGTAGAAGTGTAGAGTATCAAATAAATGCTATAGATAAGCTGATGACAGTGAAAATTGCGAATATGTGAAGTGTATTGTCACAGATGGTTCACTCTGCAAAACCATTTAAATAAAAGCGACTCTTGCTACGACACAATAAAGTGCAATTCAGGTCGCACAGCGCTAATTACCTACAGTTATATTTACCTAGAAGTTACCTCTCTTTCTATCGCATAACTCTTATACCTTCTGACTACGTTACGCTTACTGAATTGGCCCGACAAGACGAGCCCGCCGCGTACTTGTGTTCCGCGCCAATCGTTCCGCAGGTGTGCCGCTACACTTAAATGCGGAGTGCGCCTTCTGTACTATTCTATGATTGTGTGCGACACAATAGTTTTGAGCTTTTCATTTTGTTTGTCACTTAGTACGTTTTCGTCGTAACAGTTGACCAGTCGTTATTAAACTAGTGGTATATTAAAACTTAGCGCGGGACTCTCTCTTTAGTCATAAAATAAATGTTCTAAATACTGCAAATATTTTAGTTTGTAATACGATCAGCAGCAGCAGTTGGTGAACAACAGGCCACAGTTTCAGAAGAGATTTGAATAAAAACTGGTTAATTATATCGTATTTGTAACAGTTTATTGAAGAGTTGAGAACACTTTACAGACCAGAATTATAATGCATATTAAAAATAATAATTAGTTTCTATAATATTCAACCATAAAAATTCCGAAATGATTATCGACTAAATGTAGGTGACTGTACCTATTGATTGAAGGTATCTCGATTTCAACTAAGTCATAAAAAAATGCATTGTCTTCAAAACTGAACCAACGTGTAAAGTTTCAACTCCGTAGGTTATGAGGAAGTGGTTTTAATTTAGCTTGCAAGATTTGACCTATAAAACGAACTAACACAGCAAGTTAAATAAAAGCTTGTAAAAATCTTGTAAAAAAAAGATGAATTCAAAAATAAAACTATTTTTTACTCTTGATTAAATTATTAATTAGAACCAAAACGGCAAACACTACATTTTAAGTACCAACATAATCGTTTGGCACTTTGGACAGATGGTAGGTACTTATTTATTCTGAGCTAGCTACGTCAGTCACTAAATCTACCCAGTTTCAGGCTATGTCGGTTTTACGATCTCAAGTCACCGCTACGTAAGCCGGGTACCCTTAAGTTTGATGTTTTAGCAAGTAACACCCAAAATTAAGGGCAGTCGATGAAGGTTTATCGTCCTTCTAAGTGGTTCGTCTTAAGGATTAGACTGCATTAAACGCGAGTGAGACACGTCCTGTTCAAGTTGGTATCCTATCCTATACGATTATATGAGGAATATAATATATACGATTATTAATGGACTCAGGCGTGACTTTGCGGAAATCCATTAAATACGAGTATTCCGAGGTCACCTTTGTTGCGATTGTTTGCTTATCGCACTGATAACGATCCTAGCCGAGGTGGGCCGATAAGCGATCGGGGTTGTCGGGCGGTTGTCACATTGCGTTCGGCTCTTGTCGTGGTAACACGTGTCCAAGTTCGCTACAAGTCAATCGTCATCTTGAGGATGCCTCGTTGAGAGGCGAAACAGGGTTCTCTAAGACTCTTTAAGAACAGTTAAGCGGATTAAGTTACTAAATATACATCGTCTATTGTTTTTTTTTTTTTGTTGAGATATATTTGTTTATATTCATTTTGGTAATCACATTCTCCTAAACGGCTCGTACGATTTCGATAACAGTTGCAATATTCCTATATTTAATTTAAATTTAATTTTAATCCTGTGACGATGTAATTTGTACTTATTTTAACTGCATTGACATTTTATTCTGTTGTGATTTATTCTGTTGGAGTATTGTGAAATTGATTTTTATGTAATATGGGTTATGCCTGAATTAAATGTTTTTTTTTTTTTTTATATTGCAACTGTCATCGAAATCGTAATCGCTAGACCTAGCTAGACCGATTTTTCCCCCCTTATACAGGTGTTAAAAAATTGGTCTAGTTAGGTCTCAGGGAAAATTCGTTTTCTCCGTATTTTCACCCGAGCAGAGCTTGGTTGCCCAAAGTTTAGAATAATGACATGGCAGCATGGAATTAGTAAGTGCCTACTATCATGGCAGCATGAAATTAGATGTAACATCGAAGAACTTCATATCTATACACCATAAGGACTATTTCTGCTTGCAGCGCTCGACGACTATAGAACCGGGGCGGTAACAAATCTGGTCATCGTGTTCACGGGATTTTGTTTTCAAACTGCTTAGATGAAGTTCTTCGATATACTTTACATGGAATTAGTATGAACTTTCCTATACTATTAAATGATCATTCTTTATTTTCACCAGAGCACAGCTCGGTCGCCCAGGTAATATACAGGGTGTTAGGGTAAACACCGTTATCCTTCAAACCAGTGGTTTGGTTTCGTTTATAGAACATAAATTCAATGGAAAATCACAACTTTTTTTTTTAAAGATGTACATTTAGAATCGTCACGCAATTCATAAGGTAGGTATTTTTGCCTGTCTTAAGCAAGGAAATGGTGGTATTGTATTTATTCATGTGTTGTGTAGGTAGGTAGGACGGGCGGTGATCGATTTCGTCACTCGGGCGGGCGCATATCCATGAATTTGCGGACGGTATCGGACAATAACCTTTTTAATATTTGTTAAAGAAAATAACGTAATTTTTTTTACTCGGTTTTTTATGTTTATATTTAAGCCAACTACCCATAGTTTGAGTGACAACGGAGTTTACCCTTCCATCCTGTATATAAATTTGAAATCATGTTCTCGAAAACTGCTGTAACGATTTCGATGATGTTGCAATATATGGGTTTACGGGGGCGAAAAATCGATCTAGCTAGGTCTCATATTTGGGAAAATTCGTTTTCTCTATTTTCACCCGAACAGAGCTCGGTCGGCCAGGTACCTACTACAAGTTATAGGACAAGCCTGCATTGGTGTTCATAAATACACGTGGTACATGCATTTATTTGGTATTTCGTACACGTATTTTGTATCGAAAGTTTGTTGTTTAGTTAATTCGGGTGAACGGACGACAGTTCGGTGTTCAAGTACATTACGCCACATGACAAGCTGTGTACCTACCTTTTAAAGGCTACAAATTCCAGAATTACAAAATTAGCTAATTTCCTACTAAATATAGTCCGCGTTTAAGCATGAGACATGACTTATCAATTCATACGGACACTATTTTTTTATAAGCTATACGTTTTTAAACCCTGTTGAATTCAGGTACCACTAACAATGTTGTGGAAGTAAGAACATAGAGTGCAATAGTGCACTCTATTTACGAATTTTCTTTATTTAGACGGGTAGAATAAGCTTTAGCTTTTGTAATACAAACTGTTTGCGACTATAACCATTTAATGATAGTGCGTTCAAAGCCTTCTCTGTATCATCAATAAAGTTCCCTAGACGCAGACGTCGGCAGTAAAATTAATAGTTCTTACGGTCGTCCTCGGATAGTTGAGCTTTATAAACATCTATTAACTATCCTACTTTCATGCTGATTCATTTAGGGATGAAAAAGTTATTCAGAGTTTAAAAAATCATGAATTAATTGAAGCAATTAAGTACCACAATTCGCGAGGAAGCGTACTTCAGTCTAGTGGTGGATAGCGTTGATTGGTCTGATTAAGTGTGGTCATTGTGGTTAGATAACTAATTATTTGGCGAGGTCCTTATCTAAATAATTACGCTAAGGACATCAGTCTCACCTTAATATACTACCTGCAATATATATAGGTACTCGCAAAGTTCATGGACCTACTCACTACATAAAATAGTAAAGGAAAAATTAAAGGATGGCACATTCTAGTAAAATAAAATAAAAAATATTTTGAGAAATTCTAGTAATATTAAAAATGTGAAAGTTTGTAAGTTTGGATGTTTGTTACTCAATCAGGCAAAAATGGCTGAATGGATTTAGATGAAATTTGCCGTACAGATACTTTTTAACCTGGATTAACATAATATCGTAAGATACTTTTTATCCGACCTACACGCGGGCGAAACCGCAGCCAAAAGCTAAAATTTATAAATCCAATACAGGAAGCTTCTGTCCTTAATAGGTATATTCTATGGAACCTTTAACTAAAAAAATATTTAAGTCTGTCGTACTGAAAATTAGAGTACATTTTAATTTCATTCAGCAGTTGCTGCCCATCGGGTTAGTCGTAAAACGCGCAAGCCTTAAACCTAAATATTCCTACTCCGTTGTTTGAACGCGCTGTAAATTTAAAAAGTAGCCAAGCCCTAGTTTTGTAGACAGAAAAAAAGCTATTACACCTAATATTTTTTTCTTGCAGTGATTCTAGAGCATCATTCTTTAGTCAGTCAGTTGACTACTCTGAGAAGAAAGGCCGAAACAAACTCAGAGGTCACAGTGTCTTTTAAAGTCCAGACATAATGTATGTGTAAGTATGATTTTAGGAATGGTTTTGTGTACCTTACCCTTACCTATCCCTACCTTTAAAACTGCATAAAACCCATACTTACGCCCACTTGCAACACAATACACTTAATACGTTCAGCGCTAAATCTTTAAACGATTAACAGAAATTGAACAATTTAAATGTCGTGGCCAGATCTTAGAATTGATCATTTCATTAAGTGTGTGACCATTTCATGAAATGGTTGTGTTTCATGAAATGGCCAGCTAAAATTGGCCATATCCTTTAAACGTCAGCGTTTAATGATAATGTCAGTCGACGTTTGGCCATATGATGAAGGTAGGGTATCCATGGTTTATGGTGTAGTAAAAATTGCTATCTGCGACCAAATTGGAAGTAGCGCTCGCCAGCCACTGCCGCGGCACCGCTCGCTTCACTTTTCGGGTCGCGCGTGGTTGGTCACAGTTTTAACCTAATTTAACACATTTCGTCTGGAACTCGGGGTGCCATAAATTGCGTGAATTTTTAATTTTAAGTGCTATCTTGCTCACCACACCGGTTGTGGTACCTCGACATGGGTTAGGTTAGTAACTTCCAAGTTGGTCACTTTCCATAATATCACATTGGGAATACAATAAAAAAAGTCCATCGACTTTTTTTGCGTGGTCACCCTACTTTGTTTGATTTGTTGTATGCCGCTGCCATGATGCACAACAAAAACAAAGCGACATCAACGCCTCTACCGGTGGATAATCTAACTATTTTACGATATGATCAATAATTTTTGGCCACATCATGAATTATTCGTGCGTTTAACTGTTCATATCGTCAAACGTCGAGTATTCAATGATCTGGCCAGACCACATCATGATGTGATCAACGGTCGATGTCAGCAATAAGGTCAGTATATGTAACGTCCTAGAGCGAAACTTTTTTTCAAATAGAACAATGTTTTAAATTCTTTTAGATTTGTGATGCAAGCATCTTAGAGCCACAATGGGTTTCATATTTAAAAGAGCGTTTATCGATTCTGCCTTTCGCCTTAATTAATAATTGAATTACTATAATAATGGCTTAATTGCCAAGAGCCTCGACCAACACCTAAGGAGGCTCTCGTTAGGCAGCTGGGTCAAGGGCTTGATTCAGAAAGCGGTACTCCTGGACACGGCTCGCATTGTCAGGAGGTTCCTCTCTCTGGAGCCCTGACCGCCGATAGCTTGGACCCTGTTCCCGATACCGGTGGGCTACTATTTTTTATATTTTTAAATGTTTTTTTTAATGAATTTTGTAAAAATATTTAAAAATGTAAACAATATGTACAGTAAAAATGAATAAACGATAATAATAATCACCCCACCGCCGTATCTCTACGTTGACGTCGTGGTGGGGCTTGCGCGCTCCAAACTCTGGGTCTGTGCCGGTAGAGTTTACTTTGCCGGAACAGTCTAGGATGAGGAGCCAGACCAAGAGAGATACAGAAAACCGCAGGGCAGCATGTGGCGAGCTGTTGGGCAGTAGCGACCCCACGGACCCTATCTCCCGGGAGAAATCTGGTTCCTCATCTCTGGCTTGCCTTTATTGGCCGGCTGGAGTGAACACTGACGAGGAACAGAGCTCCCACCTCATTCTTGCCTTAATTGGCCGGCTTGAGTGGAGATTCGCAAGAGCAAACGTGCTCGGAGGAAGGAAGTATTCCAGTAAGATGCTGGTAGGGATCTTGACCGCACTTCCGGGATTGTCCTGATAGCCGTGGAATACCGCTCCACTCCTCATAAGCACCTCAGGACATGTTGCCTCCTTGTCACTACGACACTTTGTGCTAGCGACCGTTTTCTGGGGCCCATTATTGAGTGTGCAAGTCACCCCCTGCCATTTTATCTATGTACATTATAAAACATTGATCAGGCAGGGGCCATAGACTTCTATAGTTCTAGGTAACCAATCCACTATAGCCACCCAAACCCATAGCCCTATATTTTTTGTTTCCATATCTTGCAATAGTTCTGCACCAACCGGGGGTTATCCTTGTGTGCACTAGCATAGTGCATACAGGAATAATCGTCGGTTGGTGCCTCGTTTCATTTAACACGTCTAACGGGCCTCTGCGAGTTGGCTTCGGCCCCTCGTACGCCTTCCAAAGGTCCGGGACCCTAGGGTCCCGAGAAATTTCAAAGACCAAAAAATAATAATCATTTAAATGTTTTTTATATCTTTTTTTTTAAGAAATATTTAAAAATGTAAATAAATATGTATATAAATGAATAAGCGACATAATAATCATAATAAAACAACGGAGTGAACAATTACAACGACAATCAATATTTCGCGGCAAAAGAGTTTAACAGAAGTGATTTGACATATTGACACATGCCAATGAATGTTGGCAATAAAACAATGTTTCATTAATTACTGATAAAAACCACGAAACGAGAAAAAACACAAAAAAAATCCAAAAAAAATGGCAGGCTTTTAAAATGCACAACCCTAAAACGTCTCACAAAAAGAAAAAAAAGCACCACGACTACAGTACTTACCCACACATAAGTAAAAATATTTCGTAATGGACGCATTTAAAAATGTAGCGCACGTTTAGTGGGAAGATAGTTAAGAGTTGAAATTTTCTTTTCGAGAGGGAAAATTTTCACTCTCGCCTCCTCATTAGTGCGGGGAGGCTTTTGAGAGGGCGCATCTCACTTTGCAACTGCAATTCACGTCTGCACATGTCTCGTATGAGGTACTTAGGTATATTTATTATGGTTTTGTGAAAAATCGACGAGTGTGGATTTACACTGAGGTGGATTTAGTACGGTTTGGTTTTATTTTTGGTAAATTATTTTCTGTGTAAAACGTTTATTAGAGTGGGCGAAATTCCTGATAAAAAATTGCATAAATAATACCTATTAAATTAACCGAAATAATGATTTGACGGTGCCTTTAGAGCGCTAGTTTGTTTTTTATTTTATTTTACGTCCACCAGCTTATTAGCAAAGCTTTGCCATTATTACTCAACATGATTGTCAGACATAAGGAGTGCTGACACATACCACATAATTAAAAATATAAATAAATATGGGTCTAATACAACACAGCAAAAAGATGAAGAAAATCTGTAACGCTGCAGACATTTGTGTCTAGCATAAACAATACAAAATTATTAAGTGAGATTTTAATGAAATTAAATTTCATATTCTCTTCTATTATCACATTTTAATACGAAAATTAATCTTTTAATTTTATAAAAAACTAAGTTTAGATAATTATTATTATTTGTCCAAATGATTTTAAGATGTAGGGTGCGATCCTATCGATACATTAATATGTATGCGAGTTTTACTAACGTTATATTAATACAGTATTATACTAATGTTATATTAATACAGATTAGATTGAGTTGTCATTGTCGTGTGAGCGACGAGTTGAGACGTTGTTTCTGTTATTTACAATTCTCTTAAACGAACAACAACATAAATTAAAATTTCAAACAGTAAATAATTATTTATTGAAACTCAAATAATTTTATAAGTATGATTTTATTTCCGTAATGACAAATAGGCTTTCTTGGAAAGTGACTGTAGGGTTATACCCATTATTATTCTTGTTTCAGCACCACAAAGTCACTTTTTATAGTCCGTGACACACATTTAATCGGCTTATCTCTAGCGCACAAAATTAACGTTTTATTCGCCTTAATTGCTCGACTAATAGTTTTATTGCCTTCATTACGATCAAAATAACAATTCAAATCATGCCCGTTATGTAATACAATCAATTTATTAATTGGCAACATTTAATTTCGCTGCATTCTCGCTTGCACGGTCACTGCATATCAGCGATAACAATTTGACATTGGCAGCGTGGGACCGCGCCTTTATGTTCTAAGCGGTAAAGGTGATATTCGTAGTGAAAGTATTACCACGATGTACAGGTAACTTTACCGTAACTCGGTCATTGACAGAGAGCAATCAAATTTTCAAGTTCGCCGATCTAATAGATTGATAAGGATCGATTCTATTACATACATTTACAGGTTGAATCTATACTTTGACGAAACAATTTATTTGTTTACAGGTACCTACGTGACTGTTTATAATATTATTGAAGTTCCATTAGCTGTTCATTATTTTAGCTATTTGGTATGCGTAGTGGCATTGATATATTTTTAGCAACAGCTGAAATTGTTTATTTCGACATTAGACTCAGTTCACATTGTATTTGGCACTTACACTCTCCTATAGTCTGCTTCTCGATAACTCTGTATGACTGAGGTGATGTCTGTAAAATTATCTTCAGCTTATACTTTTAGTATTACAGGCGTTAGCCAAGATCATTGTAAAATCTTCATCTGCATAGCCTTTCCCAACTATGTTGGGGTTGGCTTCCAGTCTAACCGGATGCAGCTGGATATCTAATATCTTAGTCAAATAACTTTAATAACTTAAACTTTTTTTTTTTTATAACACGACACTAATAACCACTAATAACCTAACGGTCTTATTCATAACAAGTTATCGAACATCTAAACACTTGCTAAAGTCTGGTTTACAAAAAATGGTATTCATAAACGCATTTTAGCACCAAAACGTTCTATAGACCTACTATAAAGTTATAGAAGCCAGAACCCTACTTTAACAGTACTATAAGGAAAAAATGGCAGACTCAACAGCAGCTGATTACTAGAAAACGACATTTGACGTACAAATCTAACCTGTGTGTCTACTGTCTCCAAAATGTCAGTTTTGTAAACAATCGTACATGTTTAATTTATTTTGCATTTCTGTTTAACTAATTTAGTTTATTATTATATAAAATGCAAGCTTTGCAAAGCTTGGATACTATTGAAAGAATTGTACGTCTTGAGAACCGTCCGCTTCGAAGAAAGGTTTACAGAAATAAAAGTGATCCATTTTCTTTGGACGACGACGATTGGAAGCATTGTCCTTATTAAATCTACAGCGACTTTCATAATTAACCTTGTTCGTGAGAGGATCTTATGTTAGAGGCATATCTCTTCACTCCTATTTTAACGCCTCAAAATAGAAGCGGGAAAACATATCACGAAGCACTGCAACAACATAATACTGTGGAACGCTGCTTTGGTGTGTGAAAAAAACGCTTTCAATGCCTTTTACATGAACACTAGGAAATGTGAAAACAACCATAGTGGCAGTATACTTCACAACATTGCAGTTCACCATGGAGACATGCAGTTATAGGGTAGTAATATCAATGAATATCATACAAGTGAAGTAATTCAAGAAGTTGCAAGGGGAAACGCAAATGCTAATGCTATTTTACAAACTTTTATAAGAAGACATTTTAGCGAGTAGTTAATTAATAAAAAAACTTGTTTAATATATCAGTTTAATTTATTTTGTAATACTCTAATTTGATGTTTCGATTTTTTCTTAGAACAAAAATTTTTCTTTTTCGTTTGCCCTCTGTGCCTCATGTAATTCTTTTCTGCAGGCTGTTTCAGTTTCTGCTATTTGTAGCAGCGCCATCCTTACCATTCTAACCTGAAATACAAAATGAATGTAATAGTTTGTTTGTAAATTATAGTTATTACCAAATTAATTAAATCAGTAGGGGCATAAGAATAACTAATATTACGAGTCCTTAATAGATATTCTTAGGGCCGCGGGTTTTTGTTACTATGAGTTTTGTAACAAAATTCTTGACATGCTTAGTTAGGAAATATGTAACGTAAAAGATAGGTACCTAATTCGTAAACCATGCCAGGCCGCCACTTTTTTCGCGTTGGTGTTTGCGTCCGTATTTTGATTTTCCATTAAGGAGACCCTCTCCTGACTAATTCTTTCAAAACAATCTAAGGAACAGAAGCAAAAGCAAGCATGTAAGTATGAGAATGTTTACAAAACAAAACTTAGGTACTTTGAATTTGTTCTAGCTGTAATGGTACAAACCTTATCCTCCTCCAACCAAGTTTCACTTCTTTACCTTTTATTGGAACTAGTCTACGGTATTGATTCCATTTGTTTATTTAGTACATGCATGTAATTATTCAAAAAATTTCGTCGCTTCAATACCAAATTCATTGACAAATACGTGTTTTGAAAGACGCGCCGTGTCAAAAGAGTCGAAACTGTAGACAATAAAATAGTTTACAGTACGTAATAATGTCTATGGTCACAATTTTTTGGTGCGCAGACAGACATTCTCGTTTGACGACTCGATGTGTTGGTCAATTTGTTGGACGACTTCATTAAAATGGCAATATTTTGATTTATAACGACATATTAGTAATAGAAGGTTTATGAAACGTTTATGAATACAAAATGTTATCGAAGGTTTTATAGGCTTATCAAGCATTTTAACTAAGTAATGTCTAAAACCTTCGATAAGGTTTTTTTATGAATAAGACCGTAAGTGTGTAATTAAAGGTTACTGCAAATACAATTTCTTTTTACATTTGTACGCTATTTGCTTTACCCGAAAGGCGTGCCTAGCAATTACGATTCCGGTTATTAAACCTTATGTGTTAATTGAAACACCGACGTAATGTTTTAATGTATATTAATGCAATATAGAGTAGTCTTGTAGCTAACATTTTGGAATGAATGCCCGAAATTTGCAATAACATTGTTTGACTGCATATATTTTCGGTGTAATTGGAGACGTGTAAGCTTTATTGGGTTATACTAGTAATAATAAGGCATTACTAAACGTTTGTATCAATTTGCTTCTGTCTAATGATGGCAGAACTGTTATCTCGCATCCTAACCAACCGATTATCCTATAAAGTTAAAGTTCGCGAGCACATTCGTAAGAAGCTGGCAGTATCATCACAACGCATTGTTTGTCTTATTTGTTTTAGTATATTCGTGTATTTATGTTTATTTATTTGTGCTTATATTTATATATAATCATTCAGAAATATTTATTTATTTATAGTTTGTAATACGTATATGTGTATGTGTGTGTAATGCGTATATGTGTGTGAGAGGCAGACCCAAAACAAGGTGGAAAGATTTAGTGCTAAAGGACATGAAAGAGTGTCAGGTATCCGAAGACGATGTCGAGGATAGCGCGAAGTGGAAGAGAAAGACCAGGAAGGCTGACCCCACCACCATGTTGATGTGGGATACATACCCATCTTCCTGGCTATGTATCCCACATAGCCAGGAAGAGAGAGATAGAGAAAATACGTATATGTGTATCTTTTAAATATATTTTATTCCTAAAGTTTTCATAATCGCACCTGATTGGTGCGATTGTTTGTCTCTGCATCACCCAAAGGTTGACTGGTAGAAAATGCCTATGGCATTAAGATTAAATCCACCTCTGTATATTTCTGTACTTGAAGTATTAAAAAACAAAATAACCAAAAGCGATTATCGCGCGAGTACACGATCGACGTGATGGTTTGTATGAATTTTGACATAAAAACTTGATTGATCGCGCGACTATGTCATATTCATAAGAGTGCGCCGATTAGGTACTTGCGTCACGGTCGCTTTTGGTTAGGACCTTAGCCTGTTAAAGCAGAACTTCACAGTCAAATCTACTAACCTGTATTAGTTAGACCTACCTATATTTTAACCAACCAACCTGTCTGGTTAACAGAAGCAGCACACAACCTTCCATTTTCTTAGCTAGCAACATATTAATATCAATAACTTATCTGAAAACCATTACTTATTGTTGCTCGGCAAAAAATTAAGCTAAATACCTAGTTCAATAAGATAACATATTTCGTTGTGTAACCAATTCTTGCCTAACCGAGTTATAGCAGCATGAAATAGGCTCCCGGAAAATGTTGCTCCCCCATTGAACTGCTTCTAGAACCGACTGGACAGATTAAATATCTCAAGCTATTTGAAACACACGCATCAGCTAATTAGCTGAGTGTCTTACCCAATATTAATATCATTATAGTTTCATCCTTTCTGCTACATTTTCTTTCTTTCTTATCTTTCTTATTTTCCGTATACACGTCGTAAACATAAAGCTGTATCACATAATATACGTCAAAATTTATAGTCTTCTTGACTGTCAGACCTACTCTTACAGCAAAATACATAATACCTACATTACACTTTTATAAAATAACAGCTTTTCTTGAAAACATTCCTTTCTTCTTGTTATCACCACAAGCCTTTGTAGTGTTGTGTCGTGTTGAGTACGGTTTCACGTCATTTGTGAGCCTGTTGATAAACCGTTAGCTACAAAAATGGCGGCAGTACATCACTACTCACTAGTGACGCGCTTGTGAGATATACGAGCACTATATAGTAATCCGTTTTACTCGGTTGGCTTTCAAAACATATGGGGATAACAAGGATATGTGTTATGTTTTGAGGTTTTTTTTGTCGTACCTTATGGTAACGTTTACATTCCTGCGTTAGGCATAGCAGGATATTCTTTTTGACGTTCAAAAGTGGCATTTATATGCCTATTTGAAATAAATTATTTGACTTTGATGATGACTTTTGTTGGCTGAGTTGAATTAAACCAATTTTCAGCTTCAGCTATTGGCTATAGCTTTCATTTATTTTATTTTATTTATTCGGTAAGACAAACAATTGTATAGTAAGGATTCCATAATTATTCAATTAAATAAAATCTAAGAATGGTTACAGTACAATCCACTACGTTTCCACGGATAACTTTAGCTATATTACTATGTGTTTTGTTTTGAGGTTTTTTTGTCGTACCTTATGGTAACGTTTACATTCCTGCATTAGGCATAGCAGGATATTCTTTTTGACGTTCAAAAGTGGCATTTATATGTTTATTTGATTAAAATTATTTGACTTTGATTTATCTTTTGTTGGCTGAGTTGAATTAAACCAATTTTCAGCTTCAGCTATTGGCTATAGCTTTAATTTATTTTAGGCAGTGTATAGAGTGCCACCAGTGGCACTCTGTGCCTAAATGGACCCTGGCACTTCGCCGGCCGCTACCGCGGCACCGCTCGCTATGCTCGCTTGGCTCGTGCGTTGTGTGGTCACAGTTCTAACCTAACCTAAATAACCCCCTAGCCGGGCCGAGGCAGCGACACTAGAGTGCCACAAGAATACTCGTGGCACTCTATACACTTCGTTTATTTTATTTTATTTATTCGGTAAGACAAACAATTGTATAGTAAGGATTCCATAATTATTCAATTAAATTAAATCTAAGAATGTTTACAGTACAATCCACTACGTTTCCACGGATAACTTTAGGAATATGGAGCGTTTTATTTTACATATCTTTTAGCAGTTTCTCAAGACAAAATTCTGCTTAGAAACTTAGAAATAACTTGCTTTCTGCGTGCAAAATTGTGTTTCTACAAACATACTAGCTAACAAGTTTGTTCACCAAGAAATAATCAGCCTAGTTTCCATGAGAAACCAAACAAATCAAGTCTTGAAAAAGACAACCAAAAAACATCAATAGATAAAGATTTAGTTTTATTTGGTTTATTCGTTCACGATAGTACTGCAAACTTTTGAAATCAATCTTTTTATCGCAACGAGCACTACGCTCTACCGAGCACTTGATGAGAAAACGGACGATTTTCGCAATAAGGCGACTGACCTGAAACTGAATGAAGCAAAATAAAATGATGAAAAAGGCGAATGGGGATAGTAAGGAAATTAATAAAGCGTTACGGTTTTATGAAGTTTACGATATTATAATTGTTAGAGACTGTCTCGTTGGTTCAGCCTAGTGGTCACAAGTGCTACTGCTAAGCATTAAGGTCCCACAGGTTTTCCACCTGGAATTTCTCAGTAGCAGCCCGGTGTCTGGATTTGTGCCCGATTGTTGGCAATAGGCTCGCCCCCTACTATATGGGACTTAAACAAAACTGACGAAATGTGGGT
Organism: Conistra vaccinii; assembly: GCA_948150665.1. Taxonomy (NCBI): domain Eukaryota; kingdom Metazoa; phylum Arthropoda; class Insecta; order Lepidoptera; family Noctuidae; genus Conistra; species Conistra vaccinii. Next base: position 7,677,265 of record OX411324.1, read on the forward strand.
GGACTATAGGTACACCTCTGCATAACCGGCAGGGCTATTACCTATCTTGCAGAAGCAATGCGATAGCGATCATTTGTTTCATTTTGACAGTTCAACAACATTCAATGCGATAATTACGTTGCAGAGCAGAATTAAATTTCGAATTTATCAAGCAATGGATTAGTAATCTGTTTCAAAACGAATTGATTGTGTATTACGTAATAGGGTATTACACCCATTTCTGAAAAGTGTCTCAATTGGATTCTGTAGTGCTAATGTACCACAAAAAAATTCACAAAATTTTTATTCAATCGTTAAGTGCCATAAAAATGCATTTAAATTTTTCATTTTCAAATTTCGCGCATAATTTGACGGAAACGCTGAACGCAGTGGCCGCCATATTGCTCTGTTGTCATGACGTCAGTTGGCTGTGTAAACAAATGCAGTGATTGGAGGTACACTGATAGTTGACAGTTGACACTTCTAAGTTTACATAGCCGTATGACGTAATAACATGACGAATACTATTTGGCGTAGATTTGGTGTTATGAAACAGATTAAAAAAGCTGAAACCTTTGAATTGAATTTAAAAATTTAGTTTGCTATTTTATGAACTAAGACTAACGTTTTCAGACTGCTTTCTGCCTAAACTATCTCAATAATATATTGTTAGATTTTTTCTCATATAGAGTAAAATACCCTATTAGGGTACCGGTTAGAGTAAAGAATTTTCAAAATCGGCCCGCGATCGATGAAAATATCGACATACATAAAGACCAACGTAGAACCTCCTCCTTTTTTTATGTCGGTTAAAAATAAAGAAAACATCACATGTGGCTTTTACAATAATGTAAGTGGGTACTGAAATCACCGATACGTTTTTCAAAGTCCGCACCAACACATACTAAAACACAGGAATAAAATAGAAATTACTGAAAACTAAGTAATTTTAGAAACCTTTTTGTTTAGATTAATTAGTTTTGCGCTAAAATGAATAGCTTGTACCTAGAACTAGACCACGAAAATACCATCTACATTTTGGTGTAGCCAGGCCGCGTCTGACTATGTAACTATGTACCTATCTGTGTTAGGTACGAACTTTATGTATTTAGGATTTTAGGATATTTTCGAGAAACTACTAAACCAGAATCTAGGCACGTTTTTATAACAAAAACCTTTTTGCCGATGAAGGCTTTCGACATTTTCGTATTTTTTTAACGCAAAAAATATACATAATAACTACCTATTATGGAAAATAGCTGGAAAAATCACGAACCTTTTGTTCTAACCAAAATTTCCCGGTACTCTGTAACAGCAGAAAAACAAGAGCAAAAGTAAACGTTAGCGACACTATAAAGCTATTAAATAGAATATGCAATTACCTAACAGTTACCATTTACGTAAACCTCTCATCGGTTGTCCTCATGGTAGCATCCTGTTTACCTCGAGAACCTTTTTTCTTTCACTATTTCGCTCTTGTTTTTCCGCGTTCAAACAGGTTAGTCGTAACAGGATATGTTAGAAACTAAGTTATGGCTATTTAGGTGAACATGATGAGTTGTACGCAATTAGAGGAAATTGCTTTAGAGTGATGTGTCGTGGACTCGTGGTAATAAGTAGACAATTTATAGTAATTGGCAGTAACTGCTGTTGACTCATCGTTGGTGGCTAGTTTTTCAGTTTTAAGCTTTCTGTAGTTTTGAGTTTCAATTTTTATTATAATAAAAATGAATCGCTAAATGTATTGCTATGCGCAAAACTCGAGAACGGCTGCACCAAATTCGATAATTCTTTTTTTACTGTAGGTACCTATTCGTTATTCTCAGGACAAGGTTTATACATATAAAAAAATTGGCCTGTAGGTATGTAAGTAGATAATATGTAGGTAGATAGGTAGGTAGGTAGTCATGTAGATATAAATCGGTAGGTAGGTGCGCCATAGATAAGTACTTAGTGCTACTTGTGCGAAGCCGGGATGGGCAGCTAGTTGATTTATTATAAAGAGCTTCATATGCAACACAAATATAGATTGTGTTAAGTTTAAAAGTTTAAAGTTAAGTTTCTATTTCACTATGAATTTACCTGGGTAAATTCATTGCAAAAGCAAAATTAAAATTAATTAATACAAAAATGGTAGATATTATTTATTTTAATATTGAATTCATGATTAAATGTTAGGTTAGGTTAAGTAAAGTCGGGGAACTTCATTGATAAGCAAATTGACTACCAACTTAAATTGTCCGTGTATTCAAACTTATTATAGTGACCGACCGAAGGTTCGGTTTCGGGTTCGGCAAGTTTCGGCAAAAAAATCTAGTTCTGGCCTCAGTTTCGGTTTCGGCAGAAAATCTGCCGAACCTTCGGCTGCGGTGAGTTCGTGGCTCGAGTATAACCAGCCACCATAAAAAAAATAAAGTTTTTTTGCACCTACTTCAATTATTGTTTTGTATTTCATTTAAAGGTCATCGCTCATTATAGCAGCTCGCCTCCGACACAGCAAATAACTTGTGAATCAAGTTAGGACTTTAAGTCAAATGTATTAAAGTCTATTTTACGATGGCTAAACAAAGTAGTGGACGGCTTGCCTGCGGCCCGCAAGCCGTCACCCGTCGGGCCGACAGCGCGCTTCAAGCCAGGCGCCTGCTCGCCGGCGGCTGTCCGTGACGCCTCGCCGTAAGCGCGGTGACACCTCCCCGGCCGCACGGTGACGCCTTGCTTGTGAATAAACAATAAACTGTTACCTCGCCGGTGGCGTGCCTGGGCTAGCGGTCGCCTTGCTTACGGCGCGTTGACGACTAGCCGTCGCCTTGCTTCCGGCGCGTTGGCGACTAGCCGTAGCCTTGCTTACGGTGCGTTGACGACTAGATTTTTCGAGGCGGTGCCGGGGCGCTGCCGTGCTGGAGCGGTGCTGTTATAATGGGCGATGACCTTAAGTGTAACAATAAGCCAATTTTTAACAAGTCTTAAAAAGTTTGGTTGTGATTTCGGTTTCGGCCGAAACTGAGACAGATACCGAAGATTCGGTTTCAGTTTTGGTTAAAGTCCTGTTTCGGTCGGACACTACTTATGAAATAGCAATAACACGGCAAATTGACGTAGGATGCTGCTTTCGCTGACTATACCTGAAGTCGGTTATCAGACCAAGTTTTTTTTCACCCACCTTAAAAAAGAGATGACAAACAACACTATCACCAGTGATAGATAACGCCCTAACTTCGAGGACACAAAGTTTCCCCAGCACTTTGCTAGCACAACGTTAACAAAGTATTAATATTTTCTTTTTGCCGCGTTGTCGCTCCGGGTAAGCGTCACCTCGCGCCTCGTGAACCCATTATCATTAATCTTACAGAAGCTACGCTAAAGATAATGTTCCCGAGACTTCCTATAGAAAAACAATATCAAGTATAATCAGTTATCTTGGAAAATTAAAGCGGCAAAGTTGAGGAGACACTAACACTTATCATGAGGGATTAAGTCATTTGTTTTGGGTTGTGACGATACATTATAATTGTAAACGGTTTAGAAGTGTTTTGGTGGCGTCTCCTTTTTAACCGACTTGAAAAAGGAAGAGGTTCTCAATTTGTCTGTATGCTTTTTTATTTTTTGATGATTCTTTTTTTGTTTGGTAGGTCGTACTTCAGAGGTAGTATAAATTTTATTAACTTTGCTTGGATAATTTTTGAGTTACCTTCATTAATACGTATTTTTGGCGACTTGGCCTATGGGCGTTTGTGAATTTCACCGTCGGGCAGTCCGATTTTTTACGGGCTATATAAATGTTTATGCTAGTTTGGTCGGTTTTTGTAGTAACACAACTAAAAAGTAAAATATTTTTGAATTTGTAGTGTCTTTTTTTGGAAGTCGGTTGTTTTTTTTTTTAAAGTTTTTACTGTATAGGTACTTAATTAAAAAAAGTAAGATAAAATTTTAATTTTAAAAGCCAATAATTTTTACCGTTAATGTTGTACTTAGTGATTCTACTAGACTAGCTAGAATTGCTTTAACTTTCTGATGGCTGACCAACTCGTTTTACAATTCGAAAGTGCTTGTAAATGGTTTATTTGAATTAAGTTCTATGAGTTTAAGGTCGAAAAATGTAGCCCTCTGCTATTTGTTTACAAAATTGATAGATCAATACTACCTAAGTAAGTTACTTTTAAGAAACATACGGCCTTTGTCATAGAAAATTGATAGTGCCATCCCAGCCTTGCCGACGCTTGTAAGAAGAATAGAGGAACATAAAATGTACTCACACTTTGTCAGCCATTTAATATATCACATTTAATCGGTCCATTGTGGCTTAAATAGGAGTTAAGCTATGAAGTTATCTGTAAATCCTTTATTGCGTCACAAACGATGTACAAACTATTTGAGAGCGCCCACTTGAAAGAGATAGAAATTGCTTGAAAGCAGTATTTACTGGATAATAGTTTAGTATACAAAATTCAAGAGGTCGAAGTCCTAGGCCGTGTCCAGATGAAGTGTTTTATGCGCGTACGGTTATCTACGCGAGTTTCGATAAGCGTGTAGAGGCTCGCAGGTATCCGAGTTACTTTAACCCAATACATTTCAGACCCTGCACATGCGTACATTGCTATGTTGCATTCAATATACCTACGTTCATATACCAGGACAAAACGTACCTAACCAATTTAAAAGTCATTGAACTTTATAACAGAAATTAAACACGATACACCGGTGCCAATCGAGTTGGGTCACATTTGATTCCTCCCAGACCCTTCGTATCCGGATCCTTTCGTAATATATTTTATCACGGCAATAAATGGCTGAACCATGCATAACATTGTGTCGGACCTCCAATTTATCTCGTCAGGAACAATCCAATTATATTTTTTCTGCCAAATAGACACATTGGAGTCGAACGTGGCACTGGATATATTGTTGCGAGTGCCCAGTGCCGCTTCGTTGATTTTATCTGGTGTTTTATGGTGTGCCTACACTGCTATGTCTGTCTGGGCTTGCGAATTTACATGGCAGAACGGTTGGATACGCACGCCTATTATATTAAAACTGAATTTACGTAGACACACAGTCTTCATTTACTACATTGTAAACCGACTCTAAAAGCTACTTGATCTGCATGATGAATTATGTACTTAAACTAGACAAAGGGTTGTCAAGGAAATACAAAAACTAGCCAAGAGTTCGCTTGAGCACCTTGCAAAGAGCCTTTAAGGGCCTTGAGACCTTTTCTTGCATCCTCATAAGCCTTGTTAGGCTAATAGTGAGGAACTTTACTGCTGTTTGCGGTAATTCGCAGAAGAAACAATATTCCATGTCTAATTTGTGTTGTCTAAACTATACAGGCTATAATTTTATTCAGTGCCAATATTTTAACCCCATATTCTAATTATGATACTTCTTTATTAAGGCCAACAATATCGAAAAAAAAAAACAAAAATTGTGATAATTAAACATTTAAATTAAATTATCTTTTTTTTTTATTTATTAGAATTCATTTTATGTATATTTATTAAAATTAAATTTTTCGATATTTTTAGCCTAAATGAAGAAATATCATGGTTAGAATACGTGGTTAAAATATTGCCTCTGAATTAAATTTCAGTCTGTATACTCAATGAAGATATCTTTATTAACATCATCTAAATAACACACGTGTATTGTTGCTGAATTTTGAGTCTAAATTATTTAATTTATTTTTGTCATAGACACGCCAAGAGAAGTAATAAATTCTACCTCAATATTTCACGTAGATAGGGATACATTTTAATATAAAGTCAGACGGATTAAGCCAACCAGTCGCCCACTGAGTTTACCAAAGGGCTTCATTTCGTAATTGGTGTTCATTGATGGAATAGCATACGGACTGAGCTCATTCCGAAATGCGAACCCCCTTCTATGCAATCCTACTACACAAGCTACGATGCAATAATACATTGTAATCTATTTGATTATGATGTGTTAAAAGGTTGACTACCATAAATTTAAAAAAACTTATAAAGAGAAATTATTTTGGTATCATAAATATCCATAAATTACAAGAATAAGAAGTATAAGAATACTACTCTCAGATTCTGTAATAATAAGTTCGTTAAATTGTATTTGGACAAAGTCATTTATTGGGATCATCAGATTTCTGAAGCACTTAGGATCATTGAAAACGTCGTCAAAACTCGAAATAGAACCAGAACAGACAATTCTATAAAGACCCTTTCTGTTAGCCTACCATTTAATTATTGCTCCGCAAATAATTTCCTGAAAAAAAATCCAATAGCAATCATTACGATTGTATTCAGAAGCGTTGGATGATCGCCTCAAAGGACCGTTTCTCGATTCAAATATTCCATTTGGGAATAACGAAACAACGGGGCGCCGAAACGCGTCCGGTTTCGACTGAGTAAATCCAATTTTATTACGCTAATAAAAGGCAATCCAATTAAAGCTGGAGATTTTTTACTGGCGTTACTCCGGTCTGGCCCAGTAGGGCTCTCCAGTGAAGGGGCGGGATTCAGCGTGCTACAGGTTTCGAATGTAACTGTTGCTGTAACGAGTACATGGTTCCTTGAGCGAAATCTTGAGAGGACGGAGTAATGGCATGTATAATTTAGAAGCTGTGGTTTTAATATGATTAAAGCTTGCTCGGAGCTTTTATAGAGGAAATGAATAGTTAACGTTAAAATGGTTAGGTGTTACTCTTAAGAGGGTTAAAGTGGTGAGAGATATTGAAATGTAACACAGAATGGAACTTAAGATTTTAGACAATGAGACAATTTCATAAATAGAGCGATAATTATATTCACAAAGCAAAAAACCGCTTATGCCAATAACTCATGACCAACAAATTGATATGAATTACGAAGTGCCAAACATTCACACGATGGGTCATCGTGTGAATGTTTGGCACTTCGTAATTCGTATGAAAAATAAATAAAATAATCACAAAAGTGTGATGGAATCATAATGGTTTTTAAAGGCTTAAGGCTGCCTGTCCACTGGAGCGGAGAGGAGAAAAGAGGAGCGGAGATGTGCCAATATTAACCAATAGAATCTTGACTCCGCCCCTGAGTTTAGAACAGTGATCCTGAGTCAAGATTCTATTGGTTAATATTGGCACATCTCCGCTCCTCTTTTCTTCTCTCCGCTCCAGTGGACAGGCAGCCTAACACTCCTGTTAGGCAAGCCTATTTACATCAAAATAACTAATAACAATATGAAAAAAATACTTAGTTCTATGAATACTTGCATCCTAGGTATATGCCTATATCCATATTGAGGCGGATAAGAATGGGGTCATTTTCACCGTAAACATCGATTTATCAAAGCAGGAGAAAAGATAATAAAATCTTCTTAAAACCAACAGTTAAGAAATAGCAAAAGCATGAAAAGCTACACATTATTGTACAAACCAGTTTCACAGCATTTTACAGCGTTTGCAATGGCTTCTGGAGAAAAAGGTCGTAAAGAAACGTAGCATGCAAATTCTGATAGACAAAATGGGACCCAATCTCTTAAAACAATATTTCCACAAATGCATTTGACTCCAGTAAAATGTAAAAACGACGCCGCTAGAATACCGCATATGGAAGATTTGCAGTAGATACGTGACCTCTTATTCACCTACAGCTTTCTAGAACGTTTTGGTCGAATGGGTTTCGACTATTTTTATTTATTTATGAGAATGCAACTTTAGTTCCATTTTGCGCTTCTTCGAAATGGATCTGTAAGTGGTCATACGAACTGCGTCATCAAAAATTCATATTTTTGAAGCTATTGCACTGTGCCAGAGCATTGTCTTTAGGAAAGTATTATGTATGACGTCGTTGAATACAATATTATTTATTTATTGAAGTGCTAAATGATTACCGCTTCATAGATCGATCGATGGTTAAAGTACGCTTGCCGCGGTCGGTTCGTGGATGGGTGACCAACCATTTCATATTGAGACCCCTTCTTGCTTTGGAAAGCACTTTAAGCCGTTGGTTTCGGCTGTCATTGTGTAATCAAAGGCCAAAAGTCTGACAACCAGTCTTACCAAGGTGTATCGTATTACCCATCATAGTACTGACTTGTGGAGGTCAGATATGTAGTCGCTCTATGTAAAATACTGGTATTCAGCTGCTTTCGGTTAGACTGGAATTGGACACCAACATAGTTGGGAAAAAGCTAGGTAGATTCATATTGCACGCGTCAGCATGCCGTATTTTCCATAGATGTGTCGCTATACTAAGGCTCTTAAACAGTTAGGTATACCAGTTATGCTGATTATGTATGTTATGTATATACCAGATATAGATTCAATCAGTATTTGGACTAAAATGTTTACATTTACTACCCTGTTAATATACACATAACAAAATCAGCCTATTAATGTTCCCACTGCTGGGACACAGGCCTCCTCTTTGTGAGAGGAAGGGGGCCGTAATCCACCACGCGGGCCCAGTGCGGGTTGGTGGATGTCACATGTTTTCGATTTTTTGGTTCTAGGACATGCCAGTTCCTCACGATGTTTTCCTTCACTGTTTTGTGAGCAGTTTTGATGAAATTATGTTGCACCAAGTAAAGCGCCTGCCTGTGTTCGAACCTACCACCTATAACTTGTAAGGCCGGGCCGTTACCACTGGGCCACCACTTCTCCTTCCCTGTTAACTGTAATCTTGCATGAATATTTTACACTGCAGTATCCAACATTTGTATTTCCTGTGGAGCCAATATTTATATGCTCGACAACGGGTCATAAATCAAGGAAATGAACCAATATTTGAAAATACCTTTTAGATAGTTGTGCGCCTTGGATTATACGTACTAGGAGTAGGCAAAGGATAGTAATGTAATTTTATGATTAATAATAGTATGTTCTACAGTTTTATTCTTCTTTGTCATACAGCTTTAACCACTGTTATAAGTATCTGCTACGCGGTAGGCCTTAACTAGTAATACAAAGTGTGATTACATAGGAACTCTTTTAAGATTTCAATAAGATAGGGCTTTATCACACTGGCGATTTCCGAGCGAGTGATAACTCGCTCGCAAATCGCCCTCGCTGATAAGCGAGGCGATTATTCAACGCGCCCGCTGCACGTGCCAGTACGCTACGTGTGCGCAACGTATTCGCCGCGTTTTCGTAACGTGAGCGACTGACGTGAGTGTACAAGAGAGAGCGAGACAAGCTAGTGTACAATATCGTGAAAACGCGGACAAATCATCGTGTAGTCGCGGCTAGCTCGCTTCGCGCCCGCCGAAAGCACGTTCACAAATCGCCTCGCTAGAAACACGCTGGGAAATTGTCAGCGTGATAACGCCCATTCCCCCCTACAGGGGGGACGAGCACTACAGTGCTCGTTGGTTAAATTAACTTAAAACCGCATTCAGGGTACACAAAATAGCTTGCAACACCAATCACTAAATGCGTTTAGGGCTATATTTAAAACATAATTCTGTCTCTGTCATCTTTAAAAGGTTGGCAGAAAAAAACTATGTTTTAAATTCGTTTAGCACTAAACGTATGTCATTAGTGATTATGGCTAGCGAGGTTATGAACCCGAAATCACATAATTTAATGCATATTGGATAGAACTTTTTGAATTCCGAAGTGATGTTTAGAGATCTTCCCTGTACCAACTATATGTATAAGCTAACACACACATAATTTTAGTTAAATAAACACCCGTTAATAGAATACAAAAGACGACGTATATTTAGTAACCTAATCCACTTAACTGTTCTTAAAGAGTCATAAAGAACCCTGTAAGAAATGCACGTCTCAACAAGGTATGCAAGTGCGAGCAACAGCCGAACGCAGAGAGCTCTGCGTTCGGCGCTTGACGTGGCAACACGTCTAGTCCGGGTTCGCAACAAGTCAATCGTCATCTCGAGGATGCCTCGTTAAGAGGTGAAACACGTGTCGATTTCTTACAGGGTTCTTTATGACTCTTAAGGAATAGTTAAGCGGATTGGGTTACTAGATATACGTCTTCTATTGTATTTTATAATGGATTTCCGCAACGCCTGAGTCAATAAACAAGTTTAATAGAATGTTAACATTTAGATTTATTAAACATTACTTCCAGGACTTTAAATTAGTAGCAACCAACATTGCATAGAATTTTAATGAATTTTGCGACATAAATGTGTACTAATTAAATAAAATTATGAGCAATTACTTATACCAAGTTAATGTAAGAATTAATAAACGTATCCTGTTAAAGGTGAAACTAAGGTGAAACTGGAAGGAAGTAATTCACAATACATGTTATAATAGCACTTTCGATATTAATTTATTACTACGCTTAGGTATTGTTAGCATGCAAGGTTGGGAAAATTGCACGAATAAATATACTGTATGTTTTTAATTACATAACTGTCTAAGTTAAAATTAATGCTGTAGCGGTTAGACCGCCACATACAAAAAACTACGAAACAAAAAGACATGACGTCACACAATTCCTGCATCTCGCAGTTAGAGTTTACCAAGCGAAAAACATAGATAAGACTATCCGAAATCAACATATGGGCAGTTGCCCGCCAGACATAACAACCCGTCTGGTTGGAGGATCCTCCCTTTTCTATGGTGGATGAGTGAACTTTACACCCTGTTCCTCATACCCCTAAATTGGTGACCCCGAGAATGAACGTCAACGCAGCCTTCGTGCAACTACTTCAGCGTGACGTCATCATCATCACTCCCGCAAGCTTTCGTGAGGCGAGTCACACAGCCAGCCAGCACCCACGGCTTCAACGGGTATCCTGACCACCAGCATGCAGCGAACGCGCATTCCTGGTCATCACCCTCAGCCACATCACCCCGACTCACTGGGGAATCACCTCAATCACCGCAATCACCGAAATCACCTCAATCACCGCAATCACCACAATCGCCGCAATCACCGCAAACAGTTCCGACCCACCGTGAACTGTGTGGCACCCGGTTCCGACTCACTGGAACCACAATCACCATCGCCGCAATCACTGCAGACAGTTCCGACCCACTGTGAACTGAGCGGCACCCGGTTCCGACTCACTGGAACCACAGCTGGCACTGTGAAGCATCGCAAGATCCAAGACTCAGCCCACTATCGACCTCCGGTCTCCGGAGGGGAGTGATGTAGCGGTTAGACCGCCAAATACAAAAAACTACGAAACAAAAAGACATGACGTCACACAATTCCTGCATCTCGCAGTTAGAGTTTACCAAGCGAAAAACATAGATAAGACTATCCGAAATCAACATATGGGCAGTTGCCCGCCAGACATAACAACCCGTCTGGTTGGAGGATCCTCCCTTTTCTATGGTGGATGAGTGAACTTTACACCCTGTTCCTCATACCCCTAAAATGCTAATAGGTATACCAACAATACAAAACTTTTTTTGATGCTAATCGATCCTGTTTCATCTGAGGATCAAAAATCTCTATCGGATCAACTGAGGTTTCAGTACTAGAAAAGTCAGAAATTACAAAAATCTTTTCCCATATGTTCTTAACTAAGTTTTTAGACCTTTGTATCCTGCATATGCGTATGAAGTTTCATTAAAATCGGTTCAGTTATTTCGAAAAATAAGGGCTTGAAAGTTTGTATGAAAAACCGTACGACGTAAACCCTCTTAAATATTTTAAAATAACTTCGCCTACCGGGAATGTTCACCTACTCAATTTGACATATGGACTTAGGACTGACATAACACTTCGGTATTATTGAGCTAACGCCATAAATTCTGACATTGACTGACATTTTGATGACCTAATTCACTATCGTCTGCCCATGGCACTCAGGCAGCTCATGATTTGTGAATAGATATCCAGTGCTCATAGTGTTTATGAAGCATCATCTACAGTTCTATTATGTAGAATTAAACTTTGTAAGTTTGTATGTAGGGGGTTAATCAATCTTCCTAGCCTTTTCCCAACCATCTTGGGGTCGGCTTCCAGTCTAACCGGATGCAGCTGAATACCAGTATTTTACATGGAGCGACTGCCTGTCTGACCTCCACAACCCAGTACCTGGGTAATACGATACCCCTTGGTAAGACTGGGTGTCAGACTTTCAGGCTTCTGACGAGTCGTAACGACTGTCAAAGATCCACAAATGACAGCCGGGACCAACGGCTTAACGTGCTTTTCGAGGCGCGGAGAAGTCTCGGTATGTGAAAATGGTCACTGATCCCCTGACCAACCTGGGCAAACGCAGCTTAACCTGATGGAATGGTTCGTACGGCTTGTTATTAATTAGCTACGAGCTCCTCTTTGGATGTAGGGGGTAATCTCTGAAATTACACATCCGAATTAAAATTTAAAAAAAAATTTTAAATTTTATACGATTCCCGAGCGCCAATATAATGTTTTATAAGTAGTATAGTTGACTTCCACACGGAAAAAGTAGCAGGAAGTAGCTAGTATTTTTTATTTTAATTAATTCATGTTCCTACACAAAAATAATCTAAATCATATTCAAATGCAAATTTTTAAAAGGCCTACACAATAGCACTCCAGTTATACCACCAAGGGCACTTATCCACCCGATTTCAGTCGTAAATCCTCGCGTTCCGACAACGTGATTGGTTGGATTAGTTGAATTAGAACCGAATTGGACGGTAAAAGTGCCGGATTGGCGACTCCGGTCACGCATCGTGTATGAAAAAGATACAGTAACATGACATTGTAAAAGGTTGTTATGTGGTTACTTGCAATTTTCGTGTCCCGAATTTTCGATGGTCGTAACGTTGTGCCCTCAAAATATTTTATTGCATTCGTAAAATGGGTCTGGTAATTTCCATAGGATTGAGATAATATTTTGATATTCTACTGGTAATATGCACCTTTCATTTTACGTGGAATTATAGAATAAATTAAACTTCGTTATCAAGAATATCTGTGTTATTTTGAATTCATTATATTTTACAATTATCAAGGCTGCCAGAAATGTCAGAAATATACAAAAAGGTTTTTGACATCTATTAGCTGAAGTTAGAAATATAAAAATGTTAATCAATCCTCAATGAACACTTAGGAATACCTTGAATAGTTTAAGGGAAACTACATTAGCCGGAATAATAGTTTGTTAAAATTCACAGACTAGAGTAACGTTAGCACGCGTAGCATGACAACCATAAAAACGAGTTTTCAGAGTTTCGGTTACTAATTATTTGAATATTGAATACGAGGCTTTTGGCTTAGTTGTAAAGGAGTACTAAATGTATTTTTTTTTTTTGTAATATGCGTTTAGATTGTGCAGAATAAACCATTTCAGGTTCTTTTTTTTTTGTCGGCTGTAGAATAGACAAAATGACAGATTGTGATTTTATATCCGCCATTTTGTCTATTCTTCCGTCGACAAAATTTTAAAAGGTTTTTATGGTGGTCATGCTAAGCGTGCTAGTTGCCAATCCTGACGTTACCATTTGTTGCTTTTAACAATGCCCACAGATATGAACAGGATTATAACTTTCTCCTAAGCTAACAAAATTACTATTATAAATCACAGAGTAGTTTCACATATCCAAAAAATATTCAAAACTTTAAAAGTCATTTATTCAAGCCCTTCACCACTTCCTAGTGCTTTAGCTAAGAAGAAGAAGTGGCGCAACAAACTCCCCAGCAGCACAGCTGTCTGTTCAGTTAGAAAAAACTTGATTCTGTACAAATAGGCAAATAATTTACATTATTCAACACAAAACATTAAATAAAATATATTTGCCATAATAACAGCTAGCACACGCCAATATACCAACACAAAAATATCGAAATCTATACTCAAGCGAAAAATAAAAACAACAAAATACGTAAACAGAACTTAATACCCGAATTATATAGCCTCCAGGTATAAAGGGCGTACCCGCTAACATATAGCTAATAAAGGTATATCGATTATAGATCTAATCTCTGATTAAGACATAACCGAACATAATAAAACCGAAGTGTCAGGCGCATTTGAACATAATATCAAAGGTTCAGTGCCCAGAAGTGTTAAATTCAGTCTCTTTGAGGGATCAGGTCTGCAATGAGGAAATCCTTCAAAGAACAGCGGTGGCTAGGCTTAAGAGATTAGCAAACTGTGTCGACACCCTTGTTCGACGTAAGGCTTGCTTCTATAGGGATACATGAATGAGGAGTCACATATATTATGTAGGTGTAGTTTCAGTGAACGCCGTTCAAACGTTATGTCGGGAGTTGAAACATCACGTCGTGATGAAATAAATACAGATTTTTGAAGTAAAAACTTCTGTAGTGGCGCTGTGCACTTTTTTACCCATCGTGTCGTGTTCTGATCAAAAAATCGTGAGACGGAGGGAGAGTAGAAATGCACAACGTTAATGTTCAAGTTTTCACTTCTGCCGGCACTCCCGGAGTGCAACCCGTTGTTTTTTATTATTACATAACATCACGCCTTGTTCCCCCAAAGGGTTAGGCAGAGGTGTACCTATAATAGGTACACCCATATTCCGCCAGTTATTTTTAAGTCCCATGTAATAAGGGGCGAGCCTATTGCCATCAACCGGGCACAAATCCAGACTCCGGGCTGCTACTGAGAAATTCCTTAAAAACACTTTGCCCAACCTGGGAATCGAAACCAGGACCTCATGCTCAGTAGTAGCGCTTGCGACCACTAGACCAACAAGGCAGTTACAGTTTACAGGAAAAACTTCTGAAATTAATTGTCTGCCTAAATATTGTCAGGCGTATAAAAGATTGGATTCCAAAATCGGTTCAACCAAAATTAATTCACTTATGGAATTCTGGAATATTGGAATAATCCAACTTTTTAAGCTGTGCTGCATTGTCTGCCCACAACGATTAAACCTCTACAGAAAGTTTTGTTGATCATTTTACATAATCAGCCTATTAGTGTTCCCACTGCTGAGACACAGGCCTCCTCTCTGTGAGAGGGAGTGGGCTGTAATCTACCACGCGGGCCCAGTGCGGGTTGGTAGATGCCACATGTCTTCGAATTTTTTGGTTCTAAGACATGCCGGTTTCCTCACGATGTTTTCCTTTACCGTTTTGAGAGCAGTGGTGATGAAATTATTTACACAAAGTAAAGCGCCTGCCTAGGTTCGAACCCACGACCTACAACTCGTAAGTCGGGCCATTACCACTGGGCCACCCTGCTCTCACCACCTTGCGTTGACCACTTTGCGTCGGAATATTAAAATTAAAAATCATTGGCCAAAGGCATCTCGGTCGAAAATTAAAATACGTGGCGACGACGTCAACGTGTGTAATTAAATCCTTGTGAACATTTCTGAACCAATTAATAAAAAAACGATATAAGCCGAATAAATCCGAATTATTCGAACCGTTGATTGCTTGTCGTTAATCACAGTCATCGCAGCCGGCGCTGCCTTCAATATTAATCATACACTCGTTATCTGCAGTAAATCTGGGCTGGCGCACTGAACACTAGTTAAATTGAAAATAATTTCAGTTTAAAATGGGAACGGCCCGTCCGCTGCCTGTTAAATATTTCAACGTGGATTTTCTCCCGGCCATCTTAAAATACAAGCTTTTCGTTAATAAGATCGTGAACGTAATACGTAAAATAAATATCAACATTCAAAGAATTACATATAACGTAATATCACGCTTTTAATCCCGTAAGGGTCAGACAGAGGTGTACTTTTACTAAACCAACGTTTAAAATGTGGAAATTGTTTGTGAAGAAAATGTTTCCTTTGGAGACGGGTAGTTTGATCACTTTCTGGAGTTTTGGATGACAATAGTTCCATGACATCCTTAATCCTGTTTCTTTTAGTGTCTGATATGTTTTTTTTTTTTTTTTTTACTAACCTGTGCTCTCCCACTCCTGGGGAAAGGCCTCCCTCCACTCCTTCCATCGTTCGCGAGCCCGCGCGTTCTCCTCCCAGTTTTGACGGAACCTACGTCCCGCCATCTCCTACGTGGTCTGCCGCGACCCCGCCTCACTGTCTCAGGGCACCAGTTCTGGGCCCACAGTTTGTCCGACATGCGGCAGACATGTCCTGCCCAGTCCCATTTAAGTTGGGCAGCCTTTTGAGCCACGTCAGCTATTTATGTTTTGGAGCGCACTATTGTGTTTCGAAGTTTTCTTATTAACTGCTTAAAATATAATCTCAGAATAATATATTACTCCTACTTTTGTGAAAAAATATTTACTATGACATAAAAAAATATAGCATAGCATCACGGCTGTATCTCCCCAAAGGGTTAGGGGGAGGTGTACTTAAAGTACACCCACATTTCGCCAGTTATGTTTAAGTCCCATGTAATAAGGGGGCGACCCTATCCATCCATCCACCGCCATCTACCGGGCACAAATCCAGACTCCGGGCTGCTACTAAGAAATATTAATAGGTTATTATTTTTTTATGTAGATTCTTTCGATTTGTGAATGTGAGAACGCTGTAGGCTTAGTGGACTGTAGATTTGTTGACCATCTTCTATTTTGTTAAGTACTTGGTACTTGTTGAAAACCCTACACTGTCCTCTGATACTTAATAACACTGTTATTTGAAAAAATTGTAAAAGCCAATTATTTTTAAAAGAGTAACCGTGGAGTTTCTTGCCGGCTCTTCTCCATAGGAAACGACCAATTAGAACCGTGCGTAGCTTCTGACGCTTCATAAGTGCCTATGTAGGTTTATGTGAAATATAATATTTTGAATTTGAATTTGAAATTCCTGATGGAAAAACCTAATAACACTCTGCCCGACCTGGGAGTAGAACCCATAACCTCATGCTCTATGTGCGCTTGCGGCCACTACACCAACGAGGCATTGAACATTTAGAGAATTGTTTTTAATTGTTCCTATTCGCATGAAAGGCATGGTTCATGATTATGAAACCTCCATTCAGGCGTACGGATTAATAAGAATGTATTAAAGGCTCGGCAGGCTCCCACTAATTACATCCTAGACCTGAGGTCCTAGTCCATTGTCGATGCCCAACGCAGTTTTAATGAAGCATACTTTGAATCTTTTCAACGTGAACTAAAGATCGCTTGAACCAAGGTGAAGCAATTTTAAAGTTTCCAGCTACACGGAAGAAAATGGTCCGGGGAAGTTTGACTGCTCTTAATTATTGTCAGTTGGTTATCGTGGCTAGTTGGAGTTCGGAACTCTATAATCGTATATCGGAGGAGTACAGTTAGTGTTCTCTCCTGTTTTATAGTTGTTAAATACAATTTAGTTCGTAGGGGGAATTACTTTACATGAGGTTTTCAATACTTCTAGAACGAAATTGTTTTTTTTATTTAGATATACGTGAGGATTTTTTACATGGGGCAGTGAAGTAAGCTCAAAAGTTTATTTGCGATTTTGACTTTTAAGTACAAACCTAAGTTGGTCGGATAGAGTTTTTTTTATCCCTATATAAAACATGATCAATTGGCATCAATTTTCTCGCCGACTGATATTTTTTTCAAATTCAAATTCAAAAATTGCTCAAAAAAATATGGGCAGTCTTCTAAGATCGTTTCCCAGTAACTACAATGGTTAAGGTACCTGCCCTTACTGCCCCACCTCAATCCACCCTGTATAAACACGATTTAAACGCTTTCATAAATGCGACTAGTAACCCTTTTTTCTGTTGACGTAAGTACGCACACAGCATATTATTATAAAAAAGAAAAAATCTACAACGTTTAGTAAAATTTTACTTTATTAGTTTTGATATGATGTAAAATAACATTTTCAACCCTACAAAATGCTCCAGGCTATATTACTATAGTAACATTCAAAAAATAAAATTACAAGCCAGCGGTGATGTCGACAGTGGGTGTAGTTATTTTATGCTCGCTGAATATATACATTTTAATAAAAAATCTAACATTTTATTATAAAAGAAGGATCATTTTTGTACTATTCAGAAACAGGAGCGAAAGGTTGATTTGGCACGTCAAGAATTCGAACAGTAAATTACAATTATATATTTTTTCTGTTCTGTTCCAGAATTAAAACTCAAGAACCTTCGCAGCAATCTGATTTTACTACCAACCACGTGACCCAACCCTCCTCCCACTACTGAAAATATCACACTGCCACCGCTGTGCCGCACGAACTTAATACGCTAGTGCGACGCCACCCTAAGACTTCAAATTAAACTGTCCATCAAAAACCACCCTAGTTATCGTAAATCACATTTATACGCGCATGCTCGTAATTTCTTCGTAATACCCATTATTAGTGGAGCGATGCTCGAATCTGGTGAAAGATCGATATTTGGCTTAAATTATGCATGAGACTGTGTGAGGGATCCTTTTAAACTGTTACTGTAACGGGAGCCGCGAGCTACTTTTGTGCGCGTTTATTATTTTCTTATCTGAACTTATTTTTCTGTTAAATTGTTTTTGGTACGAGGGATTTTGCTTTGTGATTATGATGAATGACACGAATTTATTTCAGTGTGCGAAGCTAAATAGTTGTTTCTGGTTGTTAACCTTCAAAAAGGAAGACCTATATTTTCATCTTCTAATGAAAGTCTGAGCAGAAGCTTCTTGTACCCAAAAATAATTGAAAAATTCACTAATTAATTTTAATACATGTTGCATGTCTATTACTTATAAATAAATAACTACTCTACTTTTTTAATGTGTTCATTGTATCATCAATATTTATGTAACAACAAAAACAATCTTTCAAAATTATTACACATTTTTATCTATTTTCTCATGTATACGAAATAGCTGCAAAACCTACACGATTTCCGTGTTCAGTACAAAATATATGACACACAGCCTTAGCAAAACAATTCAAGCGGAAAATTCGATATCTTGAGCTAGAGCATTGATGAGCGCTTACATATTCATGAGCTATGCCAAGCTCGGCACGAATAGATGGTACCACTACACAAAATGACGGCTGTCCTGTCACCGATCTACCTCTGAAATTTGGCGACACAGTAGGATAGGGTTAACATTTAATACCTATGTGTATTAAGTTTGCCTCGCTGTTTGTTGGTATAAAATCTTAAAGAGGTATTTAAGATTTTATTTATCTTTAAAATTTTATATAATTATTTCATGCCATAGACGTTATTTGATATCTTGAGCATTCATGAGCGATGAGAGCATTCAAGATGACTGTGTGATAGTGTTTTAAATTCGTATTAAAAGACTTAGGTAACACTTTCATATCATAAAGCAGGGGTCGGCAACCTGAGGCTCGCGAGCCGCATGCGGCTCTTTCGATATAAAATTGCGGCTAACCAGTTCCATACGCAATAATTATAGTTATGAGCCACATTTAACCAAACTTTCAAAATGAATGCAAAGCCAATGCCCCTATTGATGATTGTAACTAGCTATTATGAAATAACAGAAATGATATTAATTATTTTATAATTCTAGCAGCTAGCTAAAATACTATAATATGTTTTGTGCTGAAAACATTTTTTTGTTTTTTATATGAATAAATATTATTTCGTATAGTCGTTTATTTTAAATAAAATATCAAATTAAGTAAATACTATATTTTTGGCTCTTTAGAAACAAGGATATTTTGTCAATTGTAACTTTTGGCTCTTCCGTCTCAAAAGGTTACCGACCCATGCCTTAGAGGTAAACCTTACCAATGTTTCTATTAATTTATTTTAGCTTAATAAACGCTAAACGCATTGGCCCTATTGGACCATAACCAATTTGTGAAATACTTGAGTACCTAAAAGACCGTAGGCGGTAGATAAAAATAAAAGCTACCTTTGAACAGGAAATTATTTATATTTCAGATAAAACTGTAATTTACTTTATCAGATTTGTTGGTCACGATATACCTTTCCCATTTTTGTTTTCTAAGTAATACAATAAACGATCTAGCTTCTTGTTTACGGAACAGAATTATAAAAGAAATTATTATTATTTACGTATTCCTTTGAAGAAGACAAAGACAAAAGTAGATTAACACTTAAACTTTTCAAGTCTTATTTATTGAGGGAAGTATTTAATATAAATCGGAAGAGATATGAAATTAAAATAATATTATCTCTTAGCTATTATACCTACATATAAAATGCTGAAATATAATTTATCGAATAATTTTGTGTCAATTAGATGATGTGTAAAAAAGTAGCTTGGTTAATCGAATTTTGTTGCTGACCGTACAATAGGTAGGGGTACTAATAGTTGACTTATGCCCGTTTTCAACAACACTAAGTGATACTTAAAAGAATCCCTAAATAAACGTGCACTGTTGAATTTTCAACTCTCAGCACTGAGCGTTGAAAATCTAACAGTGAAATTTTATTACGTTGAAACGAGCTGAAAATTACTGTGTCAGCTCTATGATGATAGACGCTACATAAAAAATCAATAAGCTGAACAAACTGTGAACAAATCATGTCTTGTTATATTAGCCTTCATAGACGCTTTCACCGAGCGACGTATGGTTCACCCACGTGCATTTCCCTACGTAACACAAACGTAACGTTCACATTGACGTTCATCCTCCGTTGGACAAAAAAATCTCAATCAAAATGATAAGCAATATCTATAAGTCGGAAATAATACGTTACTGAGTTGACTAATCGGGACGCCAGCGCCGCCTAGCGGCATTCGACAGAGTCTACAACATACGCAGACTTCGTGGATGGCGGGCAAGTAGTGAAGACGTTTAGAAACTGTTGCGCGTTCTGAATAGTTGTGTCATTTACCTACAGTGTGTGAATTGCTAGTGTGATTAATGTGATCGTAAATTATAATTTGATCTGAACTGCAAACGGTTTTTCTATTGCGCAATAACCAACACTACCCACAGTACGTCCACAGTAGTTAGCATATGACTGATAATAACGAAAGAGACACATACCCTTCTCCGTTATATATAAGTTTTAATTCGCCAAATACTAGTTATAAGCTACGGTGGTATAAGCACCAATCTCGCTGTCTGCAAAAATATGCACATACAAAAGTTGCGATAACTATAACCTAATATCAATCCTGATTCCATTTCACAAACACATATTATGTTAATGTCAATATAGAGAAAACTTAAAATCCACATATTATATTATCTGCCTTCCTTATCCATAAAAAACATTACATTTCTTCTTACCAAGGAAGATTGCCCAAAATAGAACAGATTTGCAAGTCGATGTGAATAAGCACTTACCGTAACATGCAGACATGCAAGTGTCGTCAGTCTTCAGTCTGCAGTTACGGTCCCTACGGAGCTTCACTGGCCGTACTGGCATGCATTCGCTTTCCAAAATACTTGCGAAGAAATACAATTTTAACGTTGTGGTATTTCTGAGTTCGAGATAGGTTCAGCATGAGGAAGTTCATTGTAATACCTTACTTAAAACATGCAAGTTTATTGCCTGTAGCATACAATAAAATTGAAATAACAAATTACTTGCATCGTCTAGACACGGTTTAGACAGTGTAACTTCAATAGTTGCATCAACATAAGCTATGCACGCAATTAAATTACACCGTGTAAATCAGGCTTAAGGCCCAGACTCCACCAAAGCGGAGACGAGACGAGAGGAGAGGAGATGTGTTTTAAACAACCATTAGACTTTCGTCATTCACACATCTCGTCTCCTCTCAGCTTCAGTGGATACCACTGAGCGGAGATGTATCATATTTGTATGGCGTGATCAAAGCAGAGATGTGAACTGTGCCTCGCCGAGATTGAGCTGGGCGGCAGTACAAAGCGGAGTTGTGACCTGTGCCTCGCAAGCTGGTGACGGCGCGCAGCGAAGACGAGAAGAGATGTGACGAGCGTGAGCCGCGCTGCTAGTTCACCTTCGTCGCACAACCCGCCCGCCTGCTCTAGCCAGTGCACTTCTCTGCACCGGTCTAGCCAGTACGCATCTCCACACAGCTTCGGTGGATAGACCCTAGCAGAAAAACATCTCTTCTCGTCTCAGACTCTGACATCTCCGCACGTCTCTGCTTTGGTGGAGTCTGGGTCTAAGGGCTCTCACAACAAAAGGAATGCTCGAAATTCAAAATCAATTCGCATTCTTCACGCGTGATTCTTTTTTCGCTCACAATGGACCTTATCAGAAGGCTAAAAGTCACCCAAAGAGCAATGTGGAGGGCTATGCTTGTAGTTTCCCTACGTGATCGAATCAGAAATGAAGAGATCCGCAGAAGAACCAAGGTAACCGACATAGCCCGAAGAATTGTCAAACTTAAGTGGCAATGGGCAGGGCACATTGCTCGCAGAAAAGATGGCCGATGGGGCCGAAAGGTTCTGGAGTGGCGACCGCCTACCGAAAGACGTAGCGTTAGAAGGTTTCCCACAAAATAGACCGATCGATGACCTTGTGAAGGCCGCAAGAAACCGCTGGATGTGGGAAGCACAGGATCGGTCGAAATGGTGGTGCTCGGGGGAGGCTCAAATGGTGATGATGATGATGATTCTTTTTAATCCCTTCTAATTTGGTAGTTGCTTCTTACTCATTATCAAACTCAAACTCAAACTCAAAGCATTTATTTCAAATAAACCAATTACAGGCACTTTTGAATTGTCAAGGGGTCGGTCAGTCAGATAAGATGAAGCTAGATGCCCATTCCAAAGCGTAGTAGGTACCTATGGAGAAGAACGGGCAAGAAACTCCACGGACACTCTTTTAAATAAAAATTTGGTTACATCATTCATGTTGAACTTATACATGTGAGAACGATGCAAAACGTTAAAAGCGTCCGTAATAAAAGATAAAAAAAAACAAAAATAAAACAATTCAACAATTAAATCAAATTAAAATAAGCCATGGCAGCTATGAGATGACCAGTCACAACTGACGGCGCCCGTTCACGAACATGACGCATGGATTAGCACCATTCAGCTCAACCATTTTGAAGGAAGCTAAATGATCCAACACACACGCCACCGTCAGCGTGATTAGAGTGAGCATGACATACTCTCAGCGGCCAGGGCACATTCAAGTCAATGAAAGACATACCCAGTACCTAAAAGGTAGCTTTATAGTCTGTACATAGTACTCACACATGTGCTATGCAATTATACAATGCTAAGAGATTGAATTTATACAATGCAAGGATAGTTTTTAAAATCTTCCGCAGCTCCAACAGTATTTTCAGATGCTATACAATTAGTTTATGCGCCCTTGTGGAGCAGTATCATCGTGTTATCTTTAACATCAACATTATAATGCCATGCCTAGCATCTGTCATCTTTAGAAAAAAGTACACAAAAGATTTAAACACGCAGTATTACTGAATTACGTTTATACCTTAAGCATTCCTGTCTAAGTCTCTTACATAAGTTCTCTTATTACTTCCAAAAAAGTTAACAGTTTTAATTCAAGTCCAACCAGTGGGCCACCTGTTGACTTTGAGCCGAAAATGTTATGAATGCTTGAAAACCGAATCGATTTACTACTAAAGCTAAACTTTTAGTAGTCTCGCATTCGGTATTTTCGTTCCCAAATGCTTGAAATAACAAGTGGTTCGTTAAACTCGTTATACGAAGTAAATTATGGCTTATTTAGACTCATTATTTTATTAAACTAATATTCATAAAATAAATGCAAAACATACAACAGTTCCAATCGAAATTAATAAGCTACGGAAACTCCGCAAGTGTGATGGGTTTCGATATTTACTCATGAACAACAAAGGAATAGAAGGCTTTGATATTTTTTTTTTGGTGGTCATCCACCGCGTGTAGTGTAAGGTAGCTAGTAGAGTAGGTAAGTAAAATTAACATCCATCAAAATAACGCAAACAAACGTACATAAAATTTATCAAAATTAAAAAAGGACAAAAAAAGGAAAGGCTGGACATCAAATTCTACAGAAACGTAAATAAAACCCTGAAAAAAATGCCTACGGAAATAAATAATGTAACATGAATGAAGCTGAATATTCACTTTGATGATTGACATTCGAATAAGTACATAATTCAAGTAATCTCGTCAGACTTCGCACCTGTGAATGGCACCTCTTCTCACTCAAAGACTATATTGATTCACGTCATGCCCCACCTTATAATCTAACTGGGAAGAAGGATTTAAAATTAAAAAAACAACAACGGGTTGCACTTCGGCAGTACCGGTAGAAGTGAAAACTTGAACATTAGCGATGTGCTATTTTGAATATTTTGGAATGGTTAGGGAACAAAAATAAACAATTTATTTAAACACTTTTCATGAAGTATGTTTTGACTGCATTTTTTACCCATCAATATGGGTAAAATTTCTTACCTCGCAATCTTTACGTAATGTCAAAGACTATTTATTTTGCCGCTAAAGAAGTTTTCACTTAAAAAATATGAAAAGTCATAATTTTCATATTTTCAAATCAAAGGATTGTGATGACAAATGGGTCAGAGTCGTCACGCATTGGGTGCCAGAAGGCAAGACAAGTTAGTGTCGTTACCGAAGGAGGCCTAGGAAATGCTAGCGTGACGACTAAGAAGCGTTTATGGGAGATTGGCCAGAGAAGGACACGAACAGGGAACAGTAGAAAGCTATGGTAGGCCCAGCAGTAGGACAATACTGCTTGAAAGATTGATTCGATCTCCCTCGTAGACATAGATTATAAACGGTTCAATTTTGACGGGTCACAATTAACGCTTTTCATCATGACGTCATTCTTTTTCTCCACAAACAAGGACAACACACGCTTCTATTTCTTAGTTCTGAGGAGCAATCGCAAATTTTTAAGAATGTTCACATTCTAATCCCTAAATCTATCAAAAAAATCCTGCAATTTACCTAAATTTTTGTCAATTTGTTTAAATAGATTATCGCTGAGATGATATTTCGACTAGAATCTGAAGGTTTTTTTATTTATGTACCTACGAGAATTGGCCTTCTGTTTTCTTGTCAAACCAGAAAAAAGATTAACCTACTATTTACTTGATTTGCGTATATTTTAGCAATGAACTAGAACAGTCCTTATAATTTGTTATGAGAAAATATCACATATTTACAGCGTATATAAGATGTAGTTGAGGAAAAAGGAGATGTGTATTAATTGTTTCGCAACAAATATATTTATAATAATTATGTAGGTAGGCAATTGGCACTGTAATGGAAAAACGTAATTATTTAATGTTTGTGATGACAAAATTATCTTGTTTATTCGTCACATCGTGAGGCAACCGGCGCATACCTGAGAGATATTCCTCGACGGCATCTCAAGCTAAATGAGAGGCCCATGGGCGGCATAAAGACTCTGACATCAGGTTATTCACTTACCACCAGAAAAAGAAGAAAGAAGAAAGTCACACTAACATGGTAGGTACATAACCTTCCGTTCTTCCCAATCAGAGGATCCCTAACGGAAAAAAAGAGGTACAAGTCGTGGAAAATAAAACCAGACGTAATATGCTTTACCTAGCCTTGGTCTAGAACCAATGACTTGTCCTACGTGAATAAACCTTTAATGTCTAATAATACTAAATTATGAATGTTTATCTGGAACTATTGATACAGAATGTTATCTCAACCACAAAAATATACCTCTATTAAATTCGGCTGGCATAATAATTAAGTAACAGGCGCTCTATCAAGGTTGTGCGGGTTCTCGGGTACCCTAATAGCTGTGGTTTCGCAACACCCAGTTGTTCCAGTTTCAAGCCTAAAGTCAAAGTACAAATTATTTAGGATTTGTGTGTCATAATGTCATAATATTTGATCATATAATGGTTACACGG
This sequence comes from Conistra vaccinii, assembly GCA_948150665.1. Taxonomy (NCBI): domain Eukaryota; kingdom Metazoa; phylum Arthropoda; class Insecta; order Lepidoptera; family Noctuidae; genus Conistra; species Conistra vaccinii. The sequence goes on from OX411324.1 coordinate 7,702,819, forward strand.
GCGTTAGGAATTTTACCCTGAACCAGCCCGATACAATTACGTAGATACGATCTTATATTGTGAGCTTGTAGCTAAACCATTAGTCCGCTGACAATAGCTGAGATGTCAATAAGTTCAGTCATAAAGATAAATGCCTATACCTAGAGAACAATTACCATAAAGACTTTATCAAACTCTTAATAGTTCTAAATCTCGTGTTTATTTTCAAATATACGTCCTATCGTATACGGGAGTGACACGTGCATAACAAGCCCATGTTTTATTGCAAAAAGCAGTTAGTTGTCAACAGTGAATCACTGTCTGCCATTCGGTTAACGGCAGCACGGAATGTGAAATTAAAATTGGAACGTTCAATTTGAATAGCACGTGCTTTGGAAGTAGGAGGGGCGGTGGCGGTCGCATAGCGACGCGCGCTTGCGCAACCGCGAGGCAGGTGCCTGCGGGAACGAATGAAATGCCAAACATTAAATGCATTCATACAAAGCCGGTCAGGTAAATACTTTACAGCAATTTACAGCAACACCACAATTACCGCAATTGTTTTTCTCTCGCTGTTCGAAATCAATTGAGTGCCGCCGTAATTATCAACAAATAACACTGGGCGATAAAATAAATTTTAATAATTTAGAGCATGCGAACCTTAACAACGGCTCGTAAAGCACGATATCTTAAGCCATGTACCTATCTCTTTAACGCAATCATGTCCGAGATTTAAATCCTAGGAGCACGCCAATAGTGCACGTTGAATTTCGACACAGGCCATTCGTTACACGAAATAATTGTCAATATCAAACGGGCGTGCTGTTTCCGATCGTTTCCGATTTATCTAGATGGATAATACTGTAATAGTATAATAGGAAATCCTGCCTATATTAGGTGCCTTTCCAAATCGCAATGATAATAAGATTGCGAAATATCGAGCGATACTGTGGGAGTTAGTCGTCGAGGTTAATGTCGTGGGGAGGGGGTCTCAGATCTTATTCAACGCGACTGGACCTTTGAGCTGGACACCGGGCACGTAACGTTAATTCACACGTCGCTTTTGAACCGTCTGTGTTATATTAAATGCACATACACGTATTCTGTGTAGGTGTTCCTTCCTCTACACGAATATTAAAGCTCTGTTCTATTCGTAATGATTGTGTCCGTAGATAAGTATATTACGACTTGCGTGCAAAAAGCGATTAGCAATATGTTAATTTACTTGTTAGTCGTGTCATAAAGCCTAAGTCTTTACTTTAGTGTCGTACGAAACAAAAGGTAATTAATAGAATTTTCGTCAAATAAACTTTTGCAAACAAATATGAACTGGGATATAAAGATAAGAACCCATTGAATTCCGACTCATTCGTAAGTTATCTATGGGACCTAACACTGTCCCTTGACGAAACCCCAGCTAATTAACTTAGGAAATCACGGAAATTGCAAATTATTGTCTGCAAGTGTATTTTCGAAGAATAGGTTTAACAAAATTAATTGTTAAGATTATGCTGGTTAAGTAAAACGAACAACTAACAATTCTTAGTAAAATACGACTATTACAAAGGCAGACACCAAAACGCATAACTCGAAACGCACATTTGTCACCAAGACATGACTTTTCATGCCAACTCCGAACAAAGCCCTATTCTATTGACTCTGCAATATCCAAATGTGTTCATTAATATTTCTACGAAACGTTCGACATAGCCAACGCCTACGGAACGAATCTGAATCATGCTAGGTATTCACACTTACATAATTAATTAACACAAGTTTCATATCCGAACGGAAGTGGTCGAACGAATTCACCACTAAAACTATATATGCGACTGCTAATTTGTCCAACACTACTGTTCCTATAATGTAAGAATTTTCAATAGAATTCCTGTCGGTCTATAGATTTTCATTTTTTATTCGTGTATCTATTTGTTACTTTGTTGGTGATATGAATGAACTGCAATTGAATGAATATTCATAACAACATAAAAATCCAGTGCTGAATACTAAAGCTGCATCGATAAACAGTGTCAACAACAAATCACAAACTTTATTTCCATAATCCTTATAATAATTGACAGGCTAGTTTATAATTTGTTAATTAGGTCATTATGCTGTTAAGTTTCTAGTAGTGCTTCAACAAGAACAATTTCAAGGGTAGGTATCGAGGATTGTAGGAATTAACCACATCTCCTGAGAGACTAACAGATGCTATGATGCTGCATAAATTTGTGTAGATCCTACTACACAGATTTATCGTCCGAAAACAAAAATGCCGACAGCCATAAAATACAAACTTTTATTTTATTTTTTTATTCACAACGGGGAAGCTCTTGGCCTGCAACTCAATTAATTTTTTTTAAAATGATGATATTTACGAATCAGAATCTAGATAATTATGTACTTAGATATTAAATTGTTATCCCAAGGAAGGTCTCAAATTTTTGCTCTCATTGAACTCATATCTCACAAATTGTCCAAAATTTACACGTACTAAAATAACCTTGGCATCTCACACCAAACCCTTTAACCCTACAAATAACTTAACCAGCTGCTAATACTTCCACAACGTTATACCATTACACGTCCGATAGCTCGGGTCGTAAATACCAGCCACACGCGGACGTAAATCAATTACCCACGACAGACCGTCAAACTAGCTTTATTGTTGGCTACGTGTTTACAGGAGTTTTCAAACGGTCACTAACACGTGAACGGGTTACGTTCTGGCTAACGATCCCGATATTTACTTTTAACTGGTGTTTTTGAACATTTTTTTTATTTGTCGTTTATGTTGCTTTTTTTTTGGGACCTTGTTTTTTTTAATGTTTATTGTCTTTGCATCGTTAGTCTGGGTTATTAGAATATTGGCTTTGTTCGCTTACAGTTGAACATCGTTTCTCAATAATCGTGACGGTCATAAAGGATACCGGAGAATACCAACCTATTACTGCCCCACTGCCCCTGCAATGGCACAGTCAGGTCAAAGGCTCATACAGAGTTGGCATGAGCATTGATCACTACGCTTGCATAATAAGTCCAGGTTTCCTCACGATGTTTTCCTTTACCGATGTCAGTGATGTCCATGATAAACTGAGAATGTAGGTACATATTATTATGAATTGACAAAGTCAAATTGGATAAAGTCACAAGTCATAAAGGATATCCATCATAATCTTGGCAAACAATTGGTTACGCCACCTACACTTCTTGAATGTATTCCGTAGTCGCTTTACATGCTCTGTAGTAACAATGACGAGAACCACATAGTTATTTAGTTAGTAAATTACAAAAGGAGCATTTTATTCAGGATATATTTAAAGCAGATGGGCACGATGCACCATTGCCGACCTTCACTGACCGCTTACCATCAGGTGAAATATTAGTAGGTCGCTTTTTCATAAACTTTTCATCAGCAATAATATTTGCCACATATTTTATAGTCATAAAGAATAAAGTAGATGCAATATTATATTATTATTTTAACGAATTTGTTCCCAAACTTACTATCAAATTAATTATCATCACGATCACAACACTTGATTCTCGAATGCTAAGCAATCGAATCCTTGTTTGCTACTCTCTATGTGTTGTACATAGGCCTTTATCTTTAATCTTCTCATCCCCATCTTTAAACCAAGCACGTCACTGCTACATGTGGCTACAAGCAATGTTTGTGCACGCTACGCTAATACTGCTACACATTGTGATTCTGATCAGCTTATAAGGGAAGCGATAAGTATAAATTCGCTCAAGCTTATAGGGCTTGACGTATAAATTCAACGAAATAACACAAAAAACTTTTTAAATTAATGTGTACCCTATTTGACTTTGTTATAATTGCATGTGATGATGTTAATGTTAATAATTTGACTTTTAATGTATTTTTGTAGCATTTTGCTAGGGACTTTGTTCTGTATATAAAAATATTAATGTTTGTAAAGTTAGTTTTTTAAGTGAGGGACGAGGTGACATGTATTAAAATTGCTTGTGTTGCTTCCTTCTCTGCAAATATTTTGACACAAATTTATTTTTGTTATGAAATAAATAACTTGAACTTGAACTTACCTACAAAATAATCAACGTCAACTTAATGATAGATAATAATTACTTAATATTATTAATCAGGACACATTCAACTCTCAGCCAATTATCATGACATAATTTTGAGAACCTCCAAATAAAACAGTCTCCAATTATCGCTCATAACTTTTTGTACCCATTGTAACAGGGTCACACATGGTCACATAAAAATACTAATTAATTTCTTACATTTTTCGTCCTAGCTAACTGCTGTGACATGTTTTTGTCAAATTTATTTAATTTTTATTAGATAAAGGTACGTTTTCAATGATTAATTTATATCATTGAGCGTATAATGTATTTCGTTTGTAAATGTCCTTAACAAAAAGTATATTTTTGGCTTCGCTGTGCGAATGAATTATTTATCGAGGCCTGTTCATATAACAGGGCCCTTATCAATCGTATTAAACTCTTGTTTCGTGTACTATTGTGCCCTAAAAATGGTTAGCGTGAACGGTAGAGGCGACAAAAAAAAGATTTTATTATGTTAGCACAGACAATTTTTAGATCAATGTGAACACTATTTTAAAAGCAATATGGTCTAGTTTTTAGACAGGTGGGAATATGATACATGTCTTTAAAGGGCTTGTAGTTTTCCAAGTCATTAATTCTCGTCATTATTAGATGGTGTAATACGGCCACATTGGCTGTTGTATCAATGTCGTGGCCAGATCTTAGAATTGATCATTTCATGAATTGAACATTGATCTCTGGTCACATCATGATGTGGTCTGGCCAGATCATTGAATAAAAGAATACTTAACGTTTGACGATATGAACAGGCTAAACGCACGACTACTTCATGATGTAGCCGAACATTAGTGATCATATCGTAAAATAATTAGATCATCGGATCCACGGGTAGAGGTGTTGATGTCGCTTTTTTTATGTTGTGCATCATGACGGCGGGCATACAGCAAATCAAACAAAGTAGCGTGACCATGCAAAAAAAGTCGATGGTCTTTTATTGGGTTTCCAATTAAGATATTATGGAAAGCGATCAACTTGGACGTAACGCATGCCGACCGCTGCCACGGCGTGAAATACAACAGAAAATGAAACTTAGTTTAAAAAATTAAAAAATTACGCTGTTATGTGGCACTCCGACCAAATGGGTTAGGTTAGTTTTGAACTTTAACTAACCGCGAGCGAGCCGAGCGAGCGGTGCCGCAGCAGCGGCCGGCGAGCACTACTTCCAAGTTGGTCGCAGTTACTTGACTATTTTTACTACCCTGCATGATATGGCCAAACATCAACTGACATAGCATTAAACGTTGACGTTTAAACGATATCGTCAATTTTTGCTGGCCATTTCATGAAGTGATCAATACTAAAATCGGGCCACGACATCAACATAATGCTACTCGTAGTTTGTCGTTCGTTACTTCCGCTAGATGTCAATTTGTAAGTGTCAATACTTATCTTATAACATAATCATTATTTTCGTCGGCTACGGAACGTGCTATGACAGAATTATTTGTAATGTAATCAATAACCGACCTAATTATAATATTTAAATTGCTCACGCAGTAATCTTTCACGCTGATCGAGAATAAAAGCTGGACAAAGACTTTATTGTTGCAGTACCTAATGAAGTCATTGTATTAGCTAGAAACTTGATCTAGGAAAAAGACACACTTTAATAACTTTTTTTAATCATGTTTTTTTTTAGGAAATCCCATGCGTGATTTTAATTTTCCCTCTATAGTAAATTGAATACTCCCAATGTTTTATAAAATAATATTATACATTGATGCACCTTTCCCCCAGGTTTGCCCAGGAGTCTCGCAACTATCGGTAATTAATTGATTCTCATTACTCGATGCTTCATACTTAACAGCACCTAAGTTAATATGCGATATTCAAATAGCCAGCTCAAATCAACATAGCTTCCAACAAATTAACGTAATTTACTGCATTTTATACATACACAACAAAACACATATTAACATAATATGACAAATCTAGAAATGTTACAAAGTAACTAATCCTGTTTTGTTCAAAATAATGCGATTACGGAATAAGGAAGACTCAGTCATTTATGTTTCTCTTGAATACATTTTGCATAATGATATAACCTTACACAAAGTGATAATAGCAGGTTATTCAGACTCAGTCAAGTAACCTCGCATTTTTAATATTGTTCATATTTTTTCCAGTTTTATTTATCTGTCAAGTTGAAGATGCATATAACTTTAATAACTGTTATCATCAGATCTTTTGACATTTACAAAAAATCATATTTTTTGTGTAAAATCTGTTTATGACTGGTGAAAAAGAATCAGATTTCTGTGTTGTAGGGTAAGTGGTTTTATCGTTTTATATCAGGTGACAATAGTTCGTGGCTAAGTTATAACAGACGATTCATCAGGTTAATCTACGCCTGCCCGGGTTGGTCCGTCGATGGGTGACCATCTTTACATACCGAGACTCACGAAAGCACGTTAAGCCGTTGGTCCCAGCTGTCATTCGTGGAGCTTCAACAGTCATTACAGGGCGTCAGAAGCCCGAAAGTCTGACAACCAGTCTTACCAAGGGGTATCGTATTACCCAGCTACTCTGGGTTGTGGAGGTTAGAAAGGCAGTCGCTCCATGTAAAATACTGGTATTCAGCTGCATCCGGTTAGACTAGAAGTCGACCCTAACATATTTGGGAAAAGGCTAGGCAGATTGATTGATCAGATGACAATAAAAAAGCTATCACTTGGTTATTTTGGACCATTTGACGCAAAAGAATTAAAATAGAGCAACTGTAGTGTTTGCGTTCTAAGCTTTCGACGGCTTTAATTTCCGTACTAGAACAATTTTGTTTTCACAGTCCACTGATACTTTCCTATCTCTTTTATTTTTTACATACTAGCTGGAATACTAGTTTGACAAAACCTTTTTATTTTCGACTTCTAGCCACTGACTATTTTACTTAAGTGTATACAAAAATGCATACACTTAAGAGACTTAGAGATCGCAGTAAGCGATAAGGCCGCCCATTGTATATTTGTAGTGTATTACCCAATAAAGTATATATAAATAAATAAATAAATGTATATTATGTATAACTCTTTCAAATAAGACTTATCAGAAGTCCACTATTGTATCTCGTTTAACAGGCAAATCATATTTTTTTGAACTTTAAAGGCGAAGGTTTGAGTTAACATTCAAAATTGTTTGCTATAAAAATCAAATAAAACTATAATCACCGTACTCGTAATCTTTGTGTTGCCTTTGACACATTTTGGTTGGTCATTTCGAAGTATTTTCTGAATGGCAAGCAAGAGCTACTTTTCAAAAGCATTGATGATGCAGTGCTCATTTTGAATTTATTGATAACTAGCTGTTGCCCGCGACTTCGTCTGTGATCCAGGATCAAAAGTAGCCTATGTCCATCTCCAGGTCCCCATGTGCCAAAATTCATTCAATTCCGTTCAGGTTTTAGCGCGAAAGCGTAACAAACAAACCCCCATAAACTCACTTGATTATATTTTTTTTTTGTTTTTTTTTTGTGTGAATATTCTTTGCCTTAGCCTGAGTCAAATAAATGTATTTTAAATTCTTTCTTTTCTTTCTTTCCCTTTCACATTTATAATATTAGTTAGGATTAAAAAAAAATCTTGACGTTAATGTGTTAGGAAATAACAAACAAACACTTCAAATACCTAATGGTTTTGAAAATATTTTGTGCAACTATAGTGTCCCGGCTAAGATTATATATATATTTTTTTGCTAGAAACCGAACAGAAATCATGCTTATTCTTTCCTACACGTAATCTTTACTGATCGTAAATAGTTAAGAAGATTAATCCAACCTAGCCAATCCACTCCAAAACGTGACAAAAGTACCAGCCCATTTTCACAAGAGATCAAATTCGCCAAGTACCTATGTAATGTCGATTATCGTGACGGCCAACGTTCTAATAGCTAAGGGATCGATCAACATCTCAAGAGGCTCCTGTCAGGCGTTTGGGTCAAGAGTTTGCTACAGAGAACAGCTCTTTGACAAGCCACGTACGTTGTAGGTGTTATGAGGTATCTGCTCGAACTCTGTCCTCTGGGAGTTGAATTGTAAGCGCTAGTTTCGACATGTACGTTGTGTTTAATACTTTTGCCATGAGAAAAAGAGGAAGATTTATAAGGAAGTAGGTAGATCTACTAATCTAGTAGGCATAAAAAAGAGAAGAATTAAGATTGATACAGATAGTGACACATTTTATATGAATAAACTGTGATAAAATGTTTGACTCGTGCCATGTCACAACACAAGGCCGTGCTCGCTAGTCAGGAAGACGCGCCCCACTCATAACTGTACATAGTACGGAGCAGAGCGGAGTGAGGCGCGTCTTTGTGGATCACTGGCACTATGTATACACCGATAATTATGTGTCTAGGTTTTATGTTTCAAATGGACTGTTACAACATAATGCAACGCAACGCTGTCGCAACATTTGATTTGATTTCAAAAAACAAAATAAAATGTTTATTTCATTTTATTTTAAGTTTTCAGGGGCGAAAAGTGTCCATGCATGATCCACTAGCTGCACCCTGCAGTTTCACCCGCATAAGGCTGCCTGTCCACTGGAGCGGAGAGGAGAAAAGAGGAGCGGAGATGTGCCAATATTAACCAATAGAATCTTGAATCCGCCCCTAAGTTTAGATTTGATTGGTTAATAATGGCACATCTCCGCTCCTCTCTTCTCCTCTCCACTCCAGTGGACAGGCAGCCTAAGTCTCGATCCCGTGGGAATATCGGGATAAAAAGTATATTGTGTCCTAACCCAGGTCATGGTCTACCCATGTGACAAATTTCATCCAAATCCATTCAGCCGTTTTAGCGTGAAAGCGTAAAAAACAAACAAAGTCACTTTCGCATTTATAATATTAGTAAGGATTGCATTCAATATGCATTGATTGTTCTGTTGCATAAACACATTCCAGCACAAACATATTCTTAAACATATTCATATCAATAAAAATATATCAATATCGATAATCTCTTTGTTTCAGTATTAATCCAGGAAAAGTTGAAGTTAAACTTAAACTATGGTACACAAGTTCAACAGTAACACTAAGCGTATCGCAGCGTCTTAATACAAGTTATCCTAAGCTAATATCTAAACTGAGATGACGCCGAACGCAGGCGGCGTGGTTTAAACGGGACACAGACGGGAGACAAAGGATCAACTTTTTAGAGATTTAGTGTGGCTTGACAATAATTTACGTAGGATTAGGAAGAAACGTTATTAATGTAATTTCATCTCTATCACAGCTTTTAAATTCAAATTACTTACTTTTTTAGAGGTCACAAATTCACACACTGTGTGGGACTTTCTTACACTTTCAAATTAACCGTATCTTGAACGGGGCGACAACGAGAAACAAGATTACGCGCTAGTAAATGTACTGTCGCTACTTCGGTGTTGTTATCTCGTTTTCGTTGACGTCCTTTTCACAGTGCGGTGGACAAACGGCCGCATTCTTTCGAATTGGAACGTCATTGGAATTACATAACGTACATCAGTTTGAAAGAATCTGTTTTATTGGCTATACTGTAATTTTTAGAGCCTTACAATTTTTCTTCCACACGTTCTACATATCACGCCTTGTTTCCCCGAAAGGTTGGGCAGAGGTGTACCTATAGTGTACCCACATTTCGCTAGTTATATCTAACCTATGTAATAGGGAGCGAGCCTATTGCCACACTATTGCCACCGTTCTAACAGGATTTAAAAAAAATCTCAGATCGCGACTAGTGAAATCGACCTTTCGCAACAAAACAGTGGCTGTTAGCAAACAGTGGCCCGTCTAAACAAATCCTTATGGTGTAGATAGCCGGGAGACTGCGATTGTTCTCAACAAACTGTTATCAAGTTAGTTTCCGACTAGCACAGTAGCCTCATAATTGAACCGGTATTGTTATCGCTAAGAATTAAATCCTGTCTTTAGAGGTTTTGATTGAGTTTGCAATAATAACTTTTGGTTTTATAAAATATTGTTATGACCTAGGATTGTTTACATTCAAGTTTTAATTAATTTAATTAAAAATTTCGTTCATTTATATGCTAAGAATAAAAACTTGTACGTCAAAATTATATAGGGTGACTGGTAATTAGTGACCGATACTTAAACGCATGACTCGACACATTATTATGAACAACTTTTACCTACTACTGCTGCTGTTCCCTACATTTATGTTCGCAAAACTCGGCAAAATGTTTGGAACAACAGATTTTTATCACTAATTACCAGTCTCCTTATACAGTGTGTCTGCCTGTCTGATCACCTGTGTTTGACCCGTTAAGGCGAAGTAATAAGATCAATTTTACCATTTTTGAGCACGACATAAGCAGTTCGTCTACCATCCTTGCTAGCTACCTAATGTTTTGGCCCGACTCGAGTGGTTCCTCTCCCATCCTTGCTAGCTGCCTAATGTTTTGAGCATGACACGAGCAGGCCCTCTGCCATCCTTGCTAGCTCCCTAAACTTGTGCTGATACGGGATCATACTACGTAGTAGGTGTACACTCCATTTACTTGTTTTTTTTATTTTTCGTGATTTATCCGGAATATAGGTACATTTATCAACTATAAAACAGAAATGTTTTCTGAAAATCAAAGTAGTAACAAACTAGGAACTAACTCAGTTGAGGCAGTCAATTCATACTGCGTCGACGTCATAGCATGCCCATGGCTATTCACAAACCACTAGTTTAGCTGTTTCTGTTGGCTACGCTAGACCTCTGTAAAAAGCGATGTATTTCTGACCTAATTAGCCTTTGAGCAGGAAAGTTGTAAAGCGCTTTATGATTTTATTGCACTGTATAGTTCTGAAATGGAAATAGTTCGTTTCAGGAGCAGTGATGGAAAATATGAGTAGTACCAATAAGTCATGCCCCAATTTCCATGCTTTGATGTCTAAACTTAGATTAGTAGGTGTAGATAGAATATGTTACAGGTACGTATTTATTCGGTTCCTTCTTATAGTGCTAAGGTTGTGAAGTGGTCATGAAGTTTCCATTTAGCTAGGTATCCAAAATCGCAGGCGGGAATTAGGGATCACGGGTGCTCAGAGTGGGGACTCTGTCCACACAATGAGTGACCTCAGGGAAGACGGCGCACAGTGGTCATGTGCTGCCTTGCACACTTGCACAGTTAGGTTATGGGGAGACCACTTTACAGTCTCCCCAGAGATGTGCCCTAACAGGCGCTGCACAGAGGGAGTTCCGGATTGGTCTTTTGAGAGGAAACGGTGCCCCTTCCAGGTGTAGATGGTGACCACCGGGGTAGGAATCCCACACTCCGCGATCTTATCCCCAAAGACCGGGCGCCTTTTGAATGTTTCCTCCCGAAAAAAAAAAAAAAGGTTTCCAAAATCATGTGAAATATAGGGCATTCACGTTCATTTTGCGAACAGAAAACCCGATGGAATCAACTTAATGCATCCGTTCCATCAAAGCCTGTGCAGTAAAACCCTCTAATGCATTCAGCTCGTGACGTCATTGTGCGTCAGCGTGACAACGCCGACGCACAATTACGTCGGCGTTGTCGCACGCACGCGTAATGTGTCAAAGAACAGAATTGTGTGGAAGTAGTGACAGGTTACAAGTGTCTGATTGTCGACTGTAAGCGGTGAACAGTCGGATCTATCAGCAGTATTAGATTTATTGCGATTGCGTTAGAAGCCTGGTAGTAAGTGCAAATGCAATAGAATTTATACAACATTCTTGGGTTAATTATTGTTGGTACGTATCAAAGAAAGAAACAAAAATGCGTTCATTGGCGTTACAGCAGAAAAGTACACCTTATAACTAGAAAAAAATAGAAAACAATGAATAAAATGCCAAAAGGGCCTCAGTTTAGCATAATGTCAGATGGCAACACTAAGTGTACCACCTGACGCTGATTTTCAGCTGCAACCCACGAGTGCCATACGCTTGAATATTAAAGACAGGGAAGTGTGTGTCCGTTTTAATAAATTACCAGAATAAATAGGTAATAAAAGATAGGATAATATGAAATGCTCACAAAATCAAATAAAATGTTGTGACGTATCACATTTTTGTACTATACATACTTTAAGTAGCTACTGTACCTTACTTCCAGGGGAAGTGCAACAATTTCATATAACCTTGAGTAGTAGGTAAATAACAAATAAATAAAATCTAAATAGGTTACTATTTCAAAACAAATGCAACGTTAAAGTTACCAACAGCAAATAAGCGCAAATATAAATTCCCACAGGCAAACTAAAGTATGAATAGCCTTTGCCGTGAGTCAAACAGTAGGAAACCAAGTGTGAAATGAATCCACAAACAGTTAGTCATTCCTTCTTTTTTGAGCACGAAAATTGTTTGGCCAACAGCAAAGCTCTGAATTTCATTTGATTCAAAAGATTGCGGGTTTCCGCAACATACTCACTTTAGTATGTACTCGTACGAATTGTAGGGATTAGTATGTTAGTAGTAGTTAGTACTAGCTTCCACATGTTTCTCTATCTAATCTTATTACAATAGCATTAGGGAGTAAGCAGTTAAGCACACTTGATACTTTAATTCGGTTGAAAGGTTTATTAACACTATCGTTTTAACCGACTTATAATTATTTTATACTGTAAGTAAACAGTAAGTAGTCGGTAAACGGCTAAACGAGTAGTGTTAATGTTATGGAAAAAATATATAATTATGTTAAACTAGAGCATTTTTATAATAACTTATTATCGGACAATTTTAGATTATGTTTATATAAGTAGTACATAGTGAAATTAATTAATTAATGTTTAATACATAGTGAAATTAATTTGTAAAGTTAAGTCTAATGCGGATAAATAACTGAGAATCACGCAAAACTAACAAGCGTATTTTTCTGAAACCTTCTCCATTTTAAAGATAATTTAACCATTAATCTTTAAGTATACGTATTTTATTAAAATACCTTTTGTTTTATGTATAATGATAAAATTAATAATGCGTCTAATTTGGGGCAGCGCTCCTTGATGGGCCAGTCCTATTACTGGCTGGATGTACGCCGCGTTGCGTGAGCTCAGTACAGAACACGCAAGCTAACCTTATAATATCTATCAGGCAAACTGTGCATCTGTTTGTACTGTAGTGGTGACACCGCCACATACGAACTACGCAACGAAGACATGACGTCACTCACATAAATATACACGTATACACTAAAAACAGTGATATCCACAATATCAACACCAGAAATAAAGACAAATTACGAGCTCCTTTTCACCGGCTTCATAAGGTTCATAACTCATTTGTTGGGCTTGGTATAACCTTTTATAACAAGCTACCCACTTCTCTGCTAGATTTGCCTTTTAATGCGTTTAAAGCTAAAGTAAAATCCAACCTTTGTTCAAAGGCATACTATTCTATCAATGACTACTTAAGCGATAAAAATAGTTGGTCGCTGTGATTAACTCAAGACAATGTTTATGTTCTTTCTCCAGTTTTAGCTTACCTACTGACAGGTTATATGTTTATAGAATGTTTAATTTATTTGACTTTATTATACAATTTTTTTTATTTTTATTTATTGTTGACATGATCTACTCATTACAATGTTTTCGTATGAGTTGTATTGCAATATGTGATTAGCTAGCGACCTCGACAGTAGATTATATATTATTCTTGACTAACTGTTGATCTATTTTTGATTTATTTTTACTTCAATGGTCCTAGTTTATCATATCTAATTATGTGACTTCGAGTTACAGCTTTATTAGCTATATGTAAGCGGGCACGCCCTTTATGCCTGGAGGCTTTATAATTCGGGTATTAAGTTCTGTTTACGTTTTTAGTTTTTATTTTAGCTTGAGTTTAGATTTCGATTTTTTTTTTTTTTTTGTTGGTACATTGGCGCGTGCTAGCTGTCATTATGGCATATATTTTATTGAATGTTTTGTGTTGAGTAATGTAAATTATTTGCATACTATTGTATAGAATCAAGTTATTTTTTCTAACTGAACAGACAGCTGTGCTGCTGGGGAGTTTGTTGCGCCACTTCTTCTCTCCAGCAAAGGCACTAGGAAGTGGTGAAGGGCGGGCGTTTTTGGGGGACTGTCTTATGTAATTTTGACGTTCGAAAAGTGCTGATTCTCAGCCTAATTTGAATAAATGACTTTTGAATTTTGAATTGAATTTTTGACTCAATTCCTGCATCGCGCAGTTAGAGTTTACCGAGCGAAAAACATAGATAAGACTTTCCGAAATCAACATATGGGCAGTTGCCCGCTAGACATAACACCCGTCTGGTTGGAGGATCCTCCCTTTTCTATGGTGGATGAGTGAACTTTACACCCTGTTCCTCATACCCCTAAAATACCTATACTAATTTGGACGGTGGACATACACCTGTGATGTACGTACTTGTTAAATAAATGGTAGGTACCTAATGCTGATATCTGTTGTATAAAAATATGAGTTGGTATAATCATATTGATTTCAATTAACATTAAAACCCCCGCAGGCAAGATACATTTTTAACTTAAAAACCAATTCCCATATATTCAATTCGAAGAGATGCAAAAACACTTAAGTAAAAATCCGTCCGCACGATTCTCGAGGGATCCCAGTTGGCACGTTTGATTGCCACTGTCTACTCAATACGGGTGTGGCAGACGCTGTAGCAACGTCATACACAAAGGGCAATGCGGGCAGCCGCACAAAACGATCCACTTACTTACAACGCAATATACTTCGATGCTTATCTCCTGGATGAACGTGGAGTAATCAACTGAAATATCTTTGTTAATTTCCACAAAGTGTATGAAGATTGGTTTTAAACGTCAATATTGGCTAACATATTGATTTACAATGAATGGGAATGATCGTTATAGAAGTAAAAAAAAATCAAAACACCATGGCACTTTCAGAATTAATGATATAAATGTCTATGAATGCCTCTAGGGTTGCCTCGCCTTTGCAGTGCATCAGGTAAGTCACTAAGGCCAGCACGGTCTACTTTAGAGCGATATTACGAGTCGACATTTATGTTAACATATTATATAGGGTGTCAGGGAGAACATGATTAGGGTGTACCTACATGATTCTGAACCCCCCTGCGTTGAATTTTTTCTACAGTTATTTAAAAAAAAATCTTCTGTTTCATAGAAAAGTGCAATACCTACGCGGTCAAAATGTATGGAACAGCAGTTTTTTTTTTTTAATAACTGACTTAAAATTCCAACGACGACGGTAATCTCCGGACGTACCAATCGGATTAGAAAAATTATTTTTGCATTGGTTAGCCCAAAGCTTGAGGAAGGTTATAGGCTGCGGACGAAGTAGTGAGCAAAAGCTAGTACTGAAATAAAATGAATGATGATATTAAAGACGATAAAGAAAACAGGAAAGGTGGTAAACAACGACAGGTTATGTTCACTAGAGATGATGAGTCCTATAATCCTATCAATATATCCAATTGCCTTTTGTTCACGATCATCATCATTTCAGCCAAAAGACGTCCACTGCTGAACATAGGCCTCCCCCAATCACCGCCACTTCGACCAATTCTGTGCGTCCCGCATCCAGCGGATTCCTGCGGCCTTCACAAGGTCATCGGTCCATCTTGTGGGAGGCCTTCCAACGATACTACAAAGTATTCAAACATAAAACTAGACACTTGTTAGTAACTACAACGTTAAATGTATTTACGACGGACGCACTTCTAAACTTCAAAAGCCAGATGTGACTTTCACAGTCAACTTTACATGGCCACAGTTAACACTAAATCCACACTGGAGTCCCTTTGAACTGATGGACAAACAAACAGACGTCACGTACAAGCTTTGTGAAAAACATGACAAAAACATGTGTCATTTCATTAAATTGAGTACCTACGGCTTTGCAATATTTCATGTGCTATTTAGCTTCATTACTAGCTAACCTTTATCGATGTACTGGAGCCTAAGTTGTTTTTGTTCAGTTGGTTCTACATAAATTCGATTCAATTTGTATCTAGAATATAGATTCCATTTGCGTATTGCTTTTACCTAGATTTGATCAAATGTATTTGCGGCAGCCGAAAACATTACCTAGAAAGCCTCCTAGGTAAAATTGAGGCTGAGGCTACAGTAGGCAGCGATTTGCGATGCGACTGGAAGAGCGAAACGAGATAAACATGGTATGACTACATTATAAGCGAAAATTCGGCGTATATTCGGCGATGACGTGGCTACAGTATACATGCAATGAATGCGATCAAATCATTCATCGCGGTTTACTATACGCATAATGTAGCCACACGCATATTTAATAGCACTATTGAACTAGTCGTGCTAATGAGAAAGTTTCTAATAAATTCGCTTAAATTTCGCTGATATGTTGATGTAGCCGATGCCGTGATTACAGTAATATTGTACCTATCGTATAAAGAAATCCAAAATCGCTAGTAATATTTGATGTACGGTGTAGCCATATTCGTGAGCATTCATTTATTTCTTTTAATCGCTCATGCATCGCAGGTCGCGTTGCGGCCTAATGTAGCCTCAGCCCAAAAGGTATCAAGTCTCCTGAACTCAATGTGAATATATCGTTGTTTGTCGAGATAATTTCGTGGAATACTATAAGTCTATAAGTATAAACCTGTCGGATGATTCAAGACATGGCGACCTCAATTTCCGAGTATCTTGGCTTTGAACGTTCAATGGTAATTTCTGTTACCATCATGTTTTGATAACCGTTTTTTCAGCTTCATTACTTGATCCTAGAAACTTGAATCGATAGATACCTTTAAAGAAATTATTCAGCTCTAGTTGCTACACAAAAAAAAACGAGTGTGGTCGGAGACCCCCGTCAGAAACGAAGTTCCTTGCGCTCGATACTTGCACACACACGTACACTCGTATATAATAGAAAGAGACAGAGAGAAAGTCACATGGAGAGGCATAACGGGTTTTCCTTACGTGACGATTTCTACCAGTCAACTCCTACCGCAAGCCGTATTAAGGAACTTCGTTCCAAAAAATGCATTTCCTTACATGGAAATTTAGTAGTCACTCCAGACAATCTAAATTGCTTAAAAAATATAAATTTAAACTTCGAATGCAAAGCACTACTAGTATGTGACCTCCTTAGATATATATCACAAAAGGAAATAACAAAAATACGAAAAGAGCAACAAATAATTTTTGATTAAGCCCAAAAAGGAGTCCATGAAAACGTGACCTCATAAACAATCTAACTTTTACAGCAAAATATTACTTAATTATGTAAATCAGTCACGAAGATCGCGTATAATGTTATACCAAATAAACCTACGAGTTATAAATAACTCGTCATTAGGTAAATTACATAATGTCCCGTTTACAAACACTCAAATGTCTGTCATGGATGATAAGATGTGACAATGTAAACAATTGACTATGCAGATACATTTACAAATTAATATTCAACTGTATCAGTATCATCACAATGTTTGACTATTAACACTGTCGAAGTACTCCAAGTTATACATATACCATACAATGTGTACATACATTTGCAGGCAACTATGTATGCATGGAGATCGCACGCCGAGTTGATAAGATATTACGTTAATTAAACGAGCAAATATTAATGGATACATGAACTAAGCATTGATATCGTAGATGGGATGTTGGTCAAAAATACATAGGTCGTAATGGAACTGAAGTGGTAGTTGATGACTTTGTTTACGCAGTGGTTTTCAACCTTTTTCATGACGCGACCCCCATAGTATAAAATTGTTTTCGACCTATTACCATTACTACATACCTCCACTGTTTATAATTGATGGGTTTATGAGGGTCATGGCTACCAGGGATTACCCAGTAGAGTAATTACGTCTTTAAATGCACCTACAGATGAGGCAAGTTTGGGAATCACCCTAAAAGAAAATGTGGTGGAATTATCTAAAGCAGCAAAACATTTAAAAATAAAAAAAATACTAAACTTATTTTTTTCTTTTACTTATGCCACGCGACCTTCTCTTAGAGGCTTTGCGCCCCCAGGGGGTCGCGGCCCACACGCTGAAAAACACTGGTTTACAAGAACTTTATGTTGAAGACTTTCTGAAATGCCTTTTCCTAACTGCTGAATACCTGTTTTTATATGGAGCGACTGCCTATCGGACCTCCACAACCCAGTTACTGAGTAACACGATACCCCTTGGTAATACTGGTTGTCAGACTTTAGAGCTTCTGACTACCCGTAACGATTGTCAAAGATGTACAAACGACAGCCGGGACCAACGGCTTAACGTGCTCTCCGAGGCAAGGAGGAGTCTCGGTATGTAAAGATGGTCACCCATCCCCGGAACGACCTCGGGAAGCGTTGCTTAACCTTGAAGTTCGACCCGTGCGGCTGTTATCCATGAACCCCTGAGAAATCTAATGAGTAAGCAATATTAAAATTGCAGGTAAAAAAATCTACCTAATTACGATGATTTATATTCTCATGAATTCTTATGTACTTTCTGAGTTTATCTTTGACATAACTGACGTCGGTGAAGGAAAAACATCGTGAGAAAACCTGGACTTATAATTAATCATATGAATATAAGTCTGAAATCACCAACACGTCTTGAGCAAGCGTGCCGGTGATCAATGCTCGTGCCTTCTCTGTATGAGACGAGGCCTTTGCCCTGCTGTGGTCAAAGACCTCTGACAACAATATGCAGTTTTTTTTACAGTACTATGGCGAACTGGTGATAAAATAATTATCATAGAAAAGTTCGTAAGTATATCGTACAACGCTTAAAGAACAGAGACTCTCAACTACAGATGACATCAAAACAAGACCTACAAAGTAAGTAAGTGTAAGGTTTATTTCCATTTAACCAGGCACCCAACGAAACAAATAGGTTTTTTGTTAAGTTAACAGCTCATAACTCCTACCTTTCGTTTAACAGGAGCTTCGCAGTAAAACATGTTTAACACCTTTGTAAAGCAATTCAAGACAAGTTTACAATGCCATGCAAACCTCGAGACAAGACTAGTGCCTAGGTTTATTTTAGTCGCACCTAAGTGTTTATTTTACTATAATAAGGAATCTACAACAAGACCTTTCAAGGAATGATTAAAATAGATGATAAATGATTTCTAAAACATCTTGGTATTTCGGACAGAGTCCTATTCAGAAATGATTGAATAAATCCATTTTATTGATTTGTAATATTGATGGTCTATCAAATGTATAGTTGAATGGCACACCTTGAATTGTATTGTAAGAATAATATAAGGATTAGATTGTCGTATTGGGTGGTCCTGTCATGCCGCTTGCTAAGAACGGACACTATAAACTCTGTTTTCAAGAATGGTAGATGAAAATGCAATTGCATCGTTTTTGCGCTTATAATACATACGTATACACATAGGGTTGATACTAAACCTGTATGTATCCAATTTTGATGCATTGATGGCGACGATGGCGAAAAAATGCAATTTTGTTAACGAATAAGTCAATAAAATACAATAGACGACGTATATTTAGTAACTTAATCCGCTTTACTGTTCTTAAAGAGTCATAAAGAACCCTGTAAGAAATCGACACGTGTTTCACCTCAATAAATAAGTCAATGTCATCATCAAAACTACTAATTTTTTGCCACAGCATTAGATATCCTGGTAAATCACCAATCCGTTTGGACTAACTAATATTATGAAAAAAACAGTGAAACCAAATCATTTTATTCATCGATAGGTTTCTCGGTTTCTCAGTAAAACTTTCCTTTTAGTAGCGAAAAATTGAAAATACTCAGTAACAAAGTCGCCGTAGTAATATATTTTCACAATCCTCGAACTTTGTTGTACGTCTAGGGATTTGCTATCGTTTTTATTGCAGTATCGAACGGCAATCAAATAAAACGTTTACGATAAAGTCCAGAAAGTATAAAGGCAGCTAAGTTAGACCTAATAAAGTTAAGAATAGTTCCAGTCTTATTTCACTCCTAAATCGTTGTAGCAGATTTCAGGACTTAGAAGGATGGATATGAAGTCAGACGGGATATAAAATGGGGTTTCGTCTTTCTCAAATTGAACTCATGGCGTAAAATATAACCATGTCTGTCTTATTCAGGACGCGTGAACTATACATTTAATATTTTAGTGGAATACTAGCTGAGCCCCGCATTTTACCGGCATAAGTCTCGATCCCTTGGGACAAAAGTATATTATTTCTATCCCACGTCATGGTCTACCATGTGCCGAATTTCATCCAAATCCGTTCAGTCGTTTTAGCCTGAAAGCGTTACAGAGAAACTCTCTTTGACATTTATGATATTAGTTGGGATACCGAATAGATTTTTATTAAATAACAAACAGCTAAAAACAAAATAGTCCTTTATGTTTATCATAACCTAATATTATTATCGATAATACTCACATAATTACCAAAATTGGCTTCCACAAATTGTAGCCAAAACGTGAACCGAGCCGGATCGGATCGCTTCGGCCCCGAGGCATTATATTCTCTGACATGTTTCATAGAAAATACATAACTTATCTATATATATAGGTACATAACTGACACGTCTGCTAAGCCCAAGGAAAGGACGTATACTAGTAAACCCACGTTTTGCCGAAGGCGATTTTAGTTCCCATAATGATAGGGGGCGACGTTGAGGGTATCGCTTTCCAACCCCAAGATATAACTTAGAATTTGTAATAGACAAATATATTTATGATCTTACGTAGATAATGTATAAATCATCTTTATTCGTATGTACCAGTAGAGTTAGGCTGCGCGCACTTTGGATGCGTTTTCGTACGAATTTCACTCGTGCGTACGCGTACGAACACACACAAAAGATTCGGATCTTCCAAGTACAAAGGGAGCGCACAGACTGGGTGCGACTTAGTTGTACATATACGTACGTAATGTCGCCGGCACGTAACTTGTCAAAATCGTAGATTTAGAATTCGTTTCGCTTGCTTTTCTTAACAGATAATAATGACATGCAATAAAAGTGTCAATTTTATTGTTGCACTAAGTATTCATGCGCAAACTTACTTTTAATATGCCAAAACCTTGCCAAGATACGTGTGGGCGACTGTACACGTAGTTCCGACGTGCGAAAACAATCCGAACTTGTTGGGATTTTTATACTACCTTTTTGACGAAGCAAAACGTATCCAGTGTGCCTATTCAATTCTTACGACCATGATCGTACGTACGAGTGAAATTCGGCAAATTCGTACGAAAACGCATCTAAAGTGCGCGATGCCTAAAAAGGGGCATCCACTATCCATACCTACTAATATTATAAACTCGATAGTAACTCTGTCGGTCTTTCTGCCCCTTTCACTGCGGAACGGATTTCGATTTTTGGCACTCATGCATATTATAAGTCCTTAACCTGGGTTAGGACTAAAATACTTTTTATCCCGACAGTACATTCTCGTGGGACAATTTCCGACATCCACGCGTGCAAAGACGCAGACCAAACTTAGTAAACTAATTACGCAGATTACAGACGCAATCTTGCATTACCCGGAAATGAAAAGTGACGTTTTTTGACCACAATACTTTAGATTGTGACTTTAGTCAGCTTCGTTACGAATGACTAGTTTTCTTTTCGAAATCCATATAAAAACCGACATCGGTATCACATTTTCCTTCTCTAACTTGAATACTAGAGAGAAACATATTTTTTTTCGAAGGGAACGTTCCTTCTCATACGTCAAGTTGGCGGCACTATTCACACAGTTGTACTTTATCGTTTTACACATTGTTGGCGGTAAGTAGGGCTGCTTATGACGTCATCTCACGCTTTATGGCTCGAAATAAAGTACCTACACCGAAATTATGAGCAGGAGTATAAGCAACATTGTCACACGTGGTACGAACAAAAGTTTTAGTTCAAATTAGTAGTTAGGTAAGCTTCAGACGTGTTAACTACTGCATGTTTCTGGTTTCCTGGTACTTTGTGTTGATGTGAGCTGTAACTTAAAAGGAGATGGAGTTAAAGGCATTCATTTATTTACTTGTAGCTTTACAAACAGTTTAAAGATTACATGTTGCTAGTAGGCAATCACTTTTCCAGTGTTATTCAAACTGTTCTTAGTTAATTGACTCAGACGTGACTTCGCGGAAATCCATTATAAAATACAATAGACGATATAATCCGCTTAACTGTTCATAAAGAGTTATAAAGAACCCTGTAAGAAATCGACACCTGTATCACCTCTCAACGAGGCATCTTCAGGATGACGATTGACTTGTTGCGAACCCGGATACGACGTGTTGCCACGTCAAACTGTTCCTATTAACTATTGGCTAAAATATCATGAACTGCCATTAGGCAAAACAAAACAATTTCTACCCGGAAACCTTGAAATCGTTCGAGCAGTTCCAAGTTACTTTAATGCTGCCATTTAAACTACTAATAACTAATATTTGGGTCAAGCCTATAAGACAGTCTAAAATGAACTACACCAAAATGTTAATCAACATGCACTTATCACAAACTGGTCCAGTTTCAAACCGCTATCGAATTCGCCTGCCACTAACCTACTGGTATTATTATAACTACATTATAGATTTTTTCCATTCTTTAATGAAGCTAGTTATCTACTCCACCCTGTAATTGACAGGAATTGAAATCGAAATGTCAATTTTTTACCGATCGATGATTGGACTGCTTAAACAATACCTAATTTTGTAACTAACCGATTAAAACAAAAGTCGTGCTATGAAGAAAGAAAACCACTTCACGATCAAGGGACTCACGACCTCGTCCAACTGGATCTGCATACTTCTTTTGCAGAATCAAATACCGATAATATCTGTAGATAATCGGCAGAGCATTAATCTAATATCAACTCCACGAAAACCGATTAATTGGTTCAATTGTCTGGATCAGTTTGACATTGCACGAACAATCTGTAGACAAAGTTTGTATGCAAAAGTCGATGTTGAACTCCCCCCGCGATGGGATTGTCTACGGGGTAAAGTTTGATAGCTTTGAGAAATGTAGTTAGATATAGAAGTTCGTATGAATTATTGCTTCCACACTATGAGCCATTCTAGACACGTAATGGATTCAAACAAACCAACTTTGGAGTTAGCGTTAATTTCGTTGCAAACGTAGAGTTTCGTATGCAGAGTGCTCTATGCGTTGAATTGTAGCTGTCACATTTATTAATAGTTGCGTATGAATTTAGATAGGCGTGGAGGGAGACCGCAAACCAATTTAGTGTCAAAAAGCGAAGTTGCTAAATATAGACAGTTTCTGGTGCAGGTTTAATAGACAGTGATTTAGTCGGGTACGTGCAAGCGGTGCTTGAAAACTGTAATTGTCCGCGCGTTACGACGCAGCATTCCCGCCAAGCGCCGCCGTGGGATAAAGTTCAAAGGGCACATTTGCTATCGAGCCTTTGTATCTTAGGATGCGGTTTGAGTTGTAGCCGCAAATAATGTCGGAGGTTACGTTATTTTAATAATTCAGCCATAAATGCAAATTGCTGCGATTACTCATCGTAATATTATGCTGCGCGCTCTGTTACCGGTAAAGGCCTTCCTTGAGACCATGTCCTTACATTTTCTTATGATTGGAAAGATATGAGAACTTGATTGACTGGTGCACAATGCACATAAACTGCGTTCGCAATTAATTTGCAAAACATGCAAACAAACACGAGTTTTAAGAAAAACAACTGTAATGCCTACACATAAGGTTCAGTTTGCGTTACAACTTCATATTTTTTATAACTTTTTCAACAGTACTAGTTGGTCTAAAATTAACTTTATTAACACTTGCATAAAGTTGATATTTGCCTAAATGGAAAACTTGTCTTTGTTTACATGTTTGGCAAATAAATTACGAACGCAGATTAAGTCATTTTCTTGCTTAAAAATAGAAAAACTATTTGCAAAATTACGAAGGTACAGCCTAATTGTACGTTATTATTTTATTATTTTGCACCTGTTTCAATACATCCTATTTGAAGACATTCTCTACACAACGCCGCTACTAAGTTGACCTAACAAGTAAAGTTGCTGTATTAAGCAATTTGTTGCAGCCTACTGGGACTAGAGCACATAATAGCCTAGCCTAGTGACAGGCTGACAGGTCGCTTTTATAGACGACCTATTTCAATCTGCACTATCACCCGGCAAATAAATGAAATATCTATTATTAAATCGAGCGTGGACTACCAAAACAGGATTTGTACAATCTTCGTTCATTGATGAAATATGTAGGTATATAATTTTGTACTGGTAACAATTGGTGTTAAGCCTTAACATTTAAAGTATTGACATTTT
This sequence comes from Conistra vaccinii, assembly GCA_948150665.1. Taxonomy (NCBI): domain Eukaryota; kingdom Metazoa; phylum Arthropoda; class Insecta; order Lepidoptera; family Noctuidae; genus Conistra; species Conistra vaccinii. The sequence continues at coordinate 7,727,105 of OX411324.1, forward strand.
GGTTACACTATTGAGAATAATGTAATCACACATTTTTGTTTGTGCATAGTGTTTATAGGCTGTTTGATGATGTTCGTGATAATAGCTTATTTGGGTTGACCCCGAAATACGTGCCTACGCAGTAATGTTGGTACCTTGACTTAATTTCATAATAATATAATATTTTTATTTCAGAAAAAACACATAAATATGGTTCACAAAAACTTTTCAAGTAAAAAATTTCAATACAGAAAAAAGTGTATTGTTGGTGCCTGTACTAATGAAAAATCATTGTATCACAGACACCAGCGCCTTCCAAACTAGGTTACTTACATAAAAATAAAAATTAAATTAAATCGGACGTAAAACGTAAAACAAAGTGAAACGTAAAAAATATGTATTCAATAAAAATAAAATAAAACAGTAGAAGTAATTTATGAAGAGATTCTAAACTTAAAAATCGGATATCCAGGAAGAGGCTCCCTGGTGTATGCTGTTTGCCGATGACATTGTACTGGTTGCCGAGAGTGGCTTAGAGGTCCAGAGCAGATTGGAGGTGTGGTGGGAAAGACTGGAGACCGTTGGCCTGCGAATAAGTAGGACCAAAACAGAGTACTTGTTTTGCGATTTTGGTGGTCCTTCCAGTCCTGTGCCTATATCTCTCGCCGGAACGCCCTTACCAATCTGCTCCGACTTCCGGTATCTCGGGTCGCTTGTCCAAGGAGATGGCGGAGTAGACCGAGACGTAACGTGCCGGATCAACTCAGGATGGATGAAATGGCGGCAGGTCACAGGAACAACTTGTGACCCACGGATGCCCCTCAAGTTAAAGGGGAAAATCTACAAATCCGTGATAAGGCCTGTCGTAATGTATGGATCGGAATGTTGGGCCGTGAAGAAGACGGATGAAAAAAGATTGCATGTAGCGGAGATGAGAATGTTGAGATGGATGTGTGGTGTGACGAAAATGGATAAAGTAAGAAATGAGTATATAAGGGGAAGTTTAAAAGTGGCGCCAGTGACAGAAAAGTTAAAAGGAAATCGTTTGGCCTGGTATGGGCATGTGATGAGGAGAGAGGAAACGCATGTGACTAAAAGAGTGATGAATATAAATGTTGATGGATGGAGTGGGAGAGGAAGGCCAAAGAAAAGATGGATGGACTGTGTGAGGAATGATATGATAGAGAAGGGAGTGAATGTTGGTATGACGGTTGACAGGGGAGAGTGGAAGAAGAAAACGTGTTGCGCCGACCCCAAGTAACATGGGACAAGGGCAGGAAGATGATGAGTAAGTGAAAGTATAAACTACTTATTTTAAAGTTTTGAGTGTAAACTGTGATCTTCAATATTTCTAAAAGAGTAAAAACCGTACTACGCCCTCTCAAAAGTGAGGTATCGAGTTTTTCTACTGTTTGCCAAGAGCTAATCCGGTCTCAGTGTTAAGATTAAAGATTATTACTAGTTATATTTTTTACACACCTACGCATGTATACCTAATTGCCAATGAAAACCTACAATTACCTACATTTTCTGAATTATGAAGATCGTTGCAACTTGTTTATTTTTTCAGGGGTTACACAGCGTTTGAATATTGAAGTTCTTAATTACCATATTATTTTTCTTTAGACGTAGGTGGAAAATAAAAAACAAATAATCATAAAGCTTTATATATAAACGCTATAAAAACCTGAACACAGTTTGGAATCCAATAAATCCATAGCACTAAACAATAACAAACATCTTCTAACACCTTTGTTTTTATATACCACTAGCTTCTGCCCGCGACTTCGTCCGCGAGAAAATTCTTGTATTAAGATAAAATATATCCTATAACACATGGCAATACTGTAGCTTTCCATTAATGAAAGAATCGGATGAGCAGTTCCGAAGATTACCCGCAACATAGAAACTTGAAAAAATGACCTCATTTTATTAGTATCATCATCATCATTTCAGCCGAGACACGTCCACTGTTGCACATAGGTCTCCCTCAAGCACCGTCACTTCGACCGGTTCTGTGTTTCCCGCATCCAGCGGAATCCTGCGGCTTTCACAAACTCATCGGTCCACCTTGTAGAAGGCCTTCCAACGCTACGTCTTCTAGTATGCGGTCGTCACTCCAGAACCTTTTATATTACTAACAAACGGGCCGTTCCTGCTTTGCACGGTGTTTAAGACTTGACCAAACATCGAGATTTCTTAGTTTTATACAACTTTAATAAAAAAAGTATTATACGAGTAAACATGAACCTTCTGGAATAAATTCTCTAAACGATGGTGAAAATATCATCAATATCTCTTGTGTAGTTTAGAATAACAATGCGGACGTACAGACAAACACGAAAAGCGACTTTAATTTATGATATTATATAGAAGATAACAGAGACCATGAACCCCGCTCCGCTTGTACCTTGTCCCACATTCGGAACCGGTGTAACAAAAGAGCGGTTCAACTTCCCCACAGCCGATACTTTGCAAGTTCTTGATAACCTGCAGACTACTTGGATAATGCCGACTTGCCGACTTACTGCTGGATTTGCTACATAAGCATTATTACGTAGTTATGCGGTGGAATGGAGTGGAAAATGAAATAAAATAGAGGTTGGTCCTTGTAAAATTAAGTATACAGAATATATTAAATATGCCAGCAATCAATTTAAAAAATTCAGCTGCGCCACAGTTTTTAACTATTGCAGCTATCACCGTTTAACATTTTTGTCTTGTATGTATTTGTTTTTTGTTCACAATAAACGATTTTAATTAATTAATTCTACTATAGTAAAGAGATATATAGAAATACCGTTAAGCCTACCGTGAAAACTTTGCAGAATTTATTTTGATATCCGAAACTCTATGTCCGCTCCAAACATCGTGAGGAAACCGGCATGCCTCAGAAATATTTCTCGACTCTCTGTGAATCCAAGTCAGAGCTCCATGGGAAGATACCAGGTTAGTCACGAAAAACACAAAAGAAGAGGAAGCTCCAAATTAAACTGAACGTATTTCTCATCTATATGTAGAAGGTATAAATAACAAAGACCAATCCGTGGGCCGATTAACGATAAGGATGCTGCTCATACCTACTCTTATTACGTAGGTACATCATCATACAAGATAAGAAATCACTTCCGAAAATAAATCAACATCACTCGTAATACGAACACAAAACAAACAAGACGACTACCAGATCCAAAAAAAATAACAAGCAAATTGAGCAGGCTACAGGAAAAACGCTCACGTAAAGTACGTAATTCATTTTGCTTATCTAAATACGAATCTCCAATCGTGTACGTACCATATGGACCATGTACTTGGTCGTATTTGTCATAATCAATCATGTGCAAGGTCACACAGAATGGCTCAGGTGTATACTGCTCCTAAACTTTATACCGTACTCCCGCCATTTTGTTCAATTTTATTTTGTGACACATTCTTTAGGAAATAATGAGCACTTCCGTTACGACGGAGTGTTTATTGTGCTGGATAACTGCTTATTCTTGAGTAGGATATAAATACTTTAAGGTATGGTGTATATATCTTATAAACAGTTGTCTAAAAAAAATTGCGGTACGCTATTTGGAAGGAAACACATAGGCAGATAATGATAAGAATAGGTGTATTTTTTTTAATCAATTGACGCGTATACATGGTCTCTAGTAAAATCTGTGATAAATAAAGCCAGAAAGTCGAGCAGAAATCTGTCCTAACATAGGACAGATTAAAGTTTATGAGTCGGAAAAACAGTAACGAGCTAATTTCCTGTTTTAATTAAGTACAGAAGCATTATAGTGTCCTGACATCGATAAGCCCACATTTAGGACTAGCGCAATCAGTTAATTATAGAAAAATTGCACAACTAGTGAAAGGATTCCATGCCCCATCGTGCGACTAGCCACATTCATATCTAATTTCACTTTCATAAGCCTTATCTCTTCTGAAATTGGAGTCAAATTGGGAAATGTGATTAAAATAATCAAATGTTACACAGCACCGATAAGTAACAGATCCTACTTTTGTCAATGGTTTCGTTGATTCGCTTGAAGGTACCTATTAAAAAATCTACTTACACTAGTTTACGAATCTTCTGAAAAACCCGATGAGACTTGCACAGGAGTGTGGGGGTTGACACAAGTCCCTATGCCCAGCTGTGGGTAAAGTCGAGGTGTGGATGATTATAAAAACCTACATCTATAATAGCCATGCTTTGGTTCGACTAAGAAAAGGGTCTGCTAAGCCATTGTTTGTGGCTTAGCAGACCCTGCTGCAAATTGTTTGTGGCAAAGCATGGCTATTATAGACGTAGGTTATCTACATCATCATTGACAGCCTGACTTCATCCACAGCATAGGCCTCTCTTTGCTTGTAGAATCCTGTTGATTTCGTATTAACTCATCCACAGACCAAACCTGTCGTACACTGCTTCACTTTCGACTCATTCGTGGTGATTTGTAGTTTACATTAGAGACATACTCGTAGCTGTCACTAATGTAAACTGCTAAACTTCAGTGGTAGCCAGGACTCTGGTGAGGTAGCCCTCACTAGAGTCCTGGCTGCCACTGAAGTCCGGCGGAAAATTTTAGAACTAAATTTTTTTAATGCAATTTTGATGCAATGACATAGACACTAGCGTCAATAGGACTTCAGTGGTGGCATGGACTCTACTTATATGCATGAGATAGTGTTTACATAATTATCTATTAAATAGATGAATGTGGCCTAATTTTTACAGGAATAAAGTGTAAGATACACATGAAACAAAATAGCAACGCAAGCAAGGTTGAGCGGCTATGTTGTACGCATTATGTTAGTCCGTACAATCCAGCTATTTGTATCCATTATCTACAGTTTCCCTTACTTAAGACTAATGCTGAAGCATATGTCGCAATCTATTGTGTTTTCTAGAAGAAAAACGTCGCATTGTTTGTTCCCATACGTTTAAATAAACCTTTCTATAGTTTCTTGCACAATTGTTTTATAGGTATTCGACAAGGTGACAGTTTTTTATCGATAAGTAGATAAAGTGATTGTTCACTATACCTATTTATCGATTGTGATTTATTCTTCTTAGTTCCTAATGACAGATTCTCAGTGTTTATATTTTGGCGCAATACTTGTGTGGCAATGATAAAGAAAAACAGCTTTCGTGTTAATTAGTGTATTACAATTCAACTGATTGATAGTTAAAAATATTAAAGCTAGAATAAGCAATGATATTTATAATACGTCATTGAGAATAAGCCGTTTTTTTTCGATGCTTGCCAATGCAAGTACGTTACCTGCTGGCGATTTGGGAGAGAGTTATCAGCGAAGCGATGCGTTCAACGTGTTCGCTACGTGTGCGTAGCGAGCAAGCCACGTGTACGCAACGCGTTCGCCGTTTGCGTAACGAGAGCGATTGATTTGAGTATACAAGAGAGAGCGAGGCAAGTGAGTGTAAAATATTGTAAAAACGCGGACAACACGTCGCGTAGTCGTAGCTAGCTCACTTCGCACCCGTGGACAGCATGTTCACAAACCGCCTCGCTCGAAACACGCTGACACATCGTCAGCGTGGTAGCGCTCTAAGTAAATTAATAGGTACATTCTCGGTAGAAGCGAAAATCTAATCCAGCCGGTGCTGAATGTTATTCCTTTTTATTTAAATTAAATCCCAAAAAAATTATACTGTTGTTTTTTTTTTCTACGTTTGTAATTTCATGTGCGAGTCCCAATAAAGAATGTTTCTTTCTTTCTTCTTTTTCTATTTATTTTATTTTATTTAAATTAAATCCATAAAAAATTATACCTACTGTTGTTTTTTTTTTCCACGTTTGTAACTTCATGTGCGAGTTCCAATAAATATTTTTTCTTTCTCTCTTCTTTTTCATCAGAATCATTTTTAATCAAAAGACCATCCTATTATTTCAAGTCGTCATCCAAATATATTTCAGTGCTGCAAGCGATGAACTTACCTATGCAAATTATATCGGGACTTTGGCAAGATACTGCCATAGTGCACTGGATCATAGCAACTTTGAATTTAGTTCACGACAGTTTTAAGTTACTGCATAAGATCCAAAACTTTATAACGTTGCTGAAATAATGTTAACCTTGTGTTTTGTGAAAAAGGAGATGACTTTTTAGTATATAAAAAAAAAACCCATCTTTCTAAAAAAGATGGAGGATCAACTTGTGAAATCGCTGAAAACATCTGCTTTGTTGAAATTGGACAAGAGAATTGGGGGTTGGATCACGTGAGATGTTATTATAAAATAATTATGAATGCTACACGATTTAATCAATTTTGTATTATTATGAGTTGAACACAACATAGGTAAACTGACACTTAAATACATGAAGAAAACATTATTTTGAGTATTTATCTACTACTATGTAGCTAGGTACCTACGCCTTTAAATTGAAACTTGAATATTCGAATATTCGAAGAAACATTTGAGTCTGAGTAAGTAGAAATACATGTTCGACCAAGGTTCGTCGACCAAATCAAATGACACGAAAACATTGAAAATCATTTTCCTCTCAGTCTCCCAGTTTCAATGCATGCGGGAAAATAAGCTGACACATTCTAGAATTTTTATTTTATTTCCATTTTTAGGTTTCATTCCAGCGTATCGAGAGTTTATTTTCGAATATTTCTTGGAACAGAAATTCTATCCCAGGTATCTTCTTCCCACGTAGTTCAAAAGTCCGTATGAATCGCTGGCCTCTCAATATCAGAATTAAATAAAGAAAATGCTGGATAAACTTTGAGGTTGTATGAAAGATAAAGCAATTCTACAAACTAAGTGCAAAGAATCGCAGAAGAATCTTTCGCAAAATATAATCGTGTTTACACTTATTTTTGTTGCACACAATATGAAGTGGTCTCAAAGCTGAAGAAATAAACAGGAGAAGGCGAGCGAATAAACTTTTTATTATATTCTATATGAAGCAAAAACATAATTATGTCTCTGATACCGATCATTCATTGTCAAAATCTTAACACAACACACCCATAGTTCCCCATGGGACAGAGCATAGGTGAATGACCTATGGTCTGTCCTAAAAATATCCGAATATAAAATGTGATGATATTTAAAAAAATAAACAAATGGATCAGGAAACGCAGTGGATGCAAATTTTTGTCAATTAGAAATTGGAGTGCTAAGATTTGATTATTTGAATATTTACTATGACGTGCACTATTTCTGTTCTCTATTTTGTTTACTCATGTATTTTTGTATGCACGTGTTTCTGTGATGAATACACCTATTTTTCTTTTTTTCTTTCTAAACCCGAAATTCTTGTTTTGAATCACCTTTAAAGTTTTTAATTTGTCAATTGAGGTCAATTTTCTTAAATAATTTCAATTTTGATGATTTTTCAATTACAATTTTATAATGTTTGTTGGAAAAGGTGGTCTTTGCTTCTTCACTCTTCTTATTCTCTTCTTCTTTTGTGTTTTACTAATTACATTGTTAACAGTTTCATCAGGTACTTATACTATAGCTGATTAGCATTCACTGTCAAAATCTTAATTCTGGAGCACACAACTTACTTACTTATTATCACAAAACCATGATAATTTAGAGTACTAGTAACACACAATTAGCATATACATATAGGTATACGAAAAGAGCATGATCATTTTACACACACGGAGAGCATGCTATTAATAAGCATGCATTTAAAAGCATGTGTATTGCTTCTTTTAAATACACACCTGCCTACGTCATTCAAGTACAAACTTCTTAACATTACACTCGCACACACACACTCACTACCCCATTCTCACTTATCCCAGTTTGATAAAAGTATGAAGTTCACAGGTGCAGCCTCAGGAGCTAGATGCGCACATTCCGAACTCAATTTGAGCAGACTTCGGTTTCAATTGTTTCAGAACGCAATCAATTTTAATATGCGCCCGACGTCGCCGGCGAGTTGCGCGTCCCACATACGGGGAGGAGGAATGGTGAATATTTTGTGAGTTTTTGGATCAAGTCATGTAAAATCGAAAAGAAAGGTATTGATAATTGATTATTTAGAAACAAGACATACTAATAAGAAAGAGAAGAGTTTGAGAGGTGCTACACACATGTTCAGCTCGGAAAAATGCGCTCATTTTTCGGAAAACACAGTAAAAATATTATACAATTAAAATTTCAATTAATAATAAACGACGCAAAGGAGACTCTGCGTCGCGCAGTCGGGTAAAAAGCTGCTCGGCTTAGCTCGAATTGTGCCGTGCCGACCCGAACATGTTTCAGCTAGGGTCGATGCCGAACGAAGTATGTCGATCAGCTCGAGCGGAATGAAAGCCGAATATAATGTACCTAGTAATTAGTGATGGTCGGCTTTGATGTTCAACAAATACTTTCGAATCTAATGTGCCGACCCGAAAATGTGTGTAGCACCTGACATTTTTAGATAGACCGACGACCTACCAACAAGATATTGGGTGAGATGCAGGGGATAGTAACAATGCAGTCGGAAAGTTCCTACCTATAAAGCGGAGGCTGAAAAACCAATGTTGCTATTCAGATCTGTTTTGGGCCTGTCTTTTTTCTTGTGGAAATGTTTTGGATAGAGAAGAAGAGAAGAACGGAGAGTTATTTCAAAACTTTTCCTGCTTTGGGTCTGGTCTGTTTATTTACCTTTTTGAATGATTTAACAGGTCACTGTCCACAGACCATACGTCGGTCTGTAGAGAGACTTCCTTACCAGTCCACAGACCGTATGTCGTCTGTTCGCCAGTACAATTTCTAACCCATCTGACACTGTGGACGTGAGAAGAAAATCTCTAATTTGCGGACTTGGCGGGAAAAAAAACACTTTTAATAAAAACATGAGCCTGGACAGTGAACCTGTATCTTTATGCACAAGTAAAATAATACTGTACAAAGGCGGACTTAATGCCTGAGGCATTTTCTACCAGTCAGCCTTAGGATGGTATAGAGACAAAATATGACAGATGCAACATAATTGATACATAACTGGAAAATGAATAAATACTAATACATAGATACATACATACTTATATAAATAATAAACTTAGCCAGGTAATTTTGTACCGGGCTTAACTAGTGCCTCAATCGTAACCGTTACCTAGAGTGGCCATCTGACATTGTGCTGGGCTGAGACCCTTTTGGCATAGGTAAGTAATTCCTTCTTTTTTTTTAATCGTCCTCGAAAATACAAAAGTTATACAAAACACTAATACTAGGCATTCATTTAAGAGTTATTTAAGGGTAATAGAGAATAAGCAACACAAAGCATTTTTATTTTATTTTATTTTTAGAATAAAATTGCACCGTAATGTAAATTATATTGCATATATTGTATAGATTTTTTTTCTAACTGAACGGACAGCTGTGCTACTGGGGAGTTTGTTGCGCCACTTCTTCCCAGCTAAAGGGCGTTTTGGAGGACTGTCTTATGTAATTTTTTAACATTGGAAAAGTGCTGATTCTCAGCCTAATTTGAATACATGACTTTTGAATTTTGAATCAAAATCGGTTACTTAATTTTGAACAATAACGCGGTCACATAGACGGAAACGAAAAGCGACTTTTATTTATAATTGTTTTATTTATCTACTATATTTCTCATACAATAGTTGGCTAAATCATAGCAAACCGTGTCTCCCGGAGTTACAAATTGCTGATATTGGTCGGTAAGACTAAAGTTTTAATGCGGAAAATGGCCTTACGTAAAGCCGAACATTATTCCGATTGTTATATCCGTTCGGAGCAATGCATACGAATGTTTATGGAGCCAATACTGCCAGAGAATTGTACCGTAAACTAAAATTTACTAGAGCAGGCTTTTCTCTTTTTTTATCGGCAGTCCATTTTATGCATGCCCATAAAAAACCAATTTAAACCATCGTTTTCATAGATCTTCGTTAGAATATTTATATTCGTACTTTTTTTTTCACAAACCATTGGACCAACTGTATCTTTTAGCTTTTGTTTAGTAACAAGCTTTTTAAGATAAATTGTCGTTTATTGCACGTCTAGACATTTAAGGACGCAATGATACGTTAAGTGCTTTTCATTGCTTCTTACTTAAATACATTTAACAAATATCTAATAGGTAAGTAAAGCAGACTGAAGATCTAAAGAGCCTACCTAAAAATAAAATTAAGCTTTTACGGAGATTGATTAAACATTCTAAATAGTTACTTACGTAAGATTTTCTTGTCTTATATCAAAAATTAAATAAGTGGATGTTCACAATTTTCAAGCAACTTCGACTTCAAAAAAACAAATGACAGGACCTTTTTTGTAACCTCTATCCATGAAGAAAAGTTATCAATGATAAAATAAAAACTAAGGAATAAAAGGACGAATGTTAACGTCACAATTTTTGTTCTAGGTACAAATGAAAACATTAAAATAATAGCTTGTTATAATACACTTGTACCTTCGCTAATTAATTACAGAAATAATTAATTCGATGTTCGTGTTTATAGAGACAAAATACCTACGTTTCGCTAACAAATAAATGAAATAACACTATGAAGCTCTCTATACAACATGTAAAAAAACCCTGTCCGATCTGTGAGGGCAAGTATTGTACTAAAAGTCTATTTATGAGGTAATTTTCAAGACAAAAGACAAAAAAAGTAGGTACGTCACATTTTTTTTCAACGGGTAATTTTACGGGGTTATTTCATGGGACGCGGGCGACCGCCGTTTAGCGGGTATCTACAAGTAATAACTTAATACCCCTGTCGAAAACTTTGCTAATTTTTAATGAATTTGGGCTAATTTTGGTACTAAAAATATGATTTAAAAAAAAAAACATATTTTTAGGTAATGTTATTGCAGTACTTATGTCTCCCTTTCGAATCGGACAGGGTTTTTTACGGTTGTACGTTGTTTTTATAGATAATAATAGTTTTATAGAGTTTCGTTTCACATACATTTTTTCATATATTATCATTTCATAGAATAATCAATACGCAGAATACTTACTTTGAAAAAACTTAAACGATGTAGCGTTCGCCGGCCGCTACCGCGGCACCGCTCGCTTCGCTCGCTAGGCTCGCGCGTAGTTGGTCACAGTTCTAACCTATATGGTCGGAGTGCCCTAATAGTTATATTACTAGACACTACACTACACAAACACACACATTATTGTTGTTTATAGCATAACGGCTATTTTTACATTTTCGTTGAAATAAACAAACAATATTCGTTAAAAAAAAATTCTACAGTTTGATAAATTTGTGAAATAAAAAAATGTGATTAAAAATTCATTGAATTGTGTTTCTGTGAAATAATGCTTCATTCAAGTAAATAGTCGTTGAAACAATAATATTGGAAATAAAAATATAAGGACTAAATATTATATGAAACATTTGTTGCTAAATGAAATTCTATGAAATTTCTGTCTGCGAAACAAGGGGACACCGTTTTTTACACATTGTATATGTTTTCTTCTTTTTTTTGTGTGGTTAGTGACTAACCTGGTGTCAGACTTTTAAAGCCTTTGAGCTTCTGACTTGGATTCATATGCCGTCGAGAAATATCTCTCAGGCACGCAGTTTCCTCTGCACGATGTTTTCCTTTACCGTTTTGGAGACACTAATCCGGAGCCGGAAACACGGTTCAAAAGCCAGTGACTAATAAATCGACCAATACTTAACTGCAACGGTTTCCTTAACGGCGACTTAACGTGTTCTCTAAGAAGATTAGTGTGGCAAGTAATCTGCAAACATTGTTACATGCTGCTTCATTTTATGTAGCGCTGTTACCATGCTAACAGGTCCTGTATTGCTATTTTGCCTATGCTACGTAATATTTACCCTAACCACTTCTGTGCACCAGTGTACTTTACTACTACGTATTGCTAGATTTGTCGATTCGTCCACAAGTAAATTGAATTCGTACGAATCGCCTCAAGAAAAACTAATATTTATTAAAATGGTCGATTCGTCCGGATTCGGACGAGTTTATTCGGGCGAGTCACCAATAAGCCATATATGATACTCTTGCTAGATAACCTCTTTCGGTCTATCACCGTCTCAGAAACAAAGTTAAGAAAACATTTTACACACCTTTAATCGCGATCAAATTCGAGTCAAATTACATTTTTAATTTAACGTTTTGTATAAACGATGAACCACAGAACCAAAAAAAAATTTGTTCCACATTAAGTTCGACTGCCAAACTCATGTGACTGATTTATTGACTATCATAGGTACAGTAACGACCATATACTTACAGCCTTTCATCATTGATCGAAACTTACAGCGATTTTATCGCGAAATAAATATTTCAACTATGAAAAAAGAACTATTAATTTCATAATATGTTTCGAAAATGCTATGTTCGTACTGTCAATACTTTAGGAGAAAATCGGTTTTGACTTTAGCGTAAGTGTAAGGTTATGCTCATGGTTATTCCTATTCATGATTTTCTTGAGGAGTTTCTTCTCCATAGGTACCTACTACGCTTTGGAATGGGCATCTAGCTTCATCTTTCTGACTGACCGACCCCTTGACAATTCAGAAGTGCCTGTAATTGGTTTATTTGAAATAAAAGCTTTGAGTTTGAGTTTTAAGTTCATATGACAAATACACCAAATAGCTTTCCGTGCACAGAAAGGTGTCAATTAGTGTTCGCGACGAGGCGTCACCGTCAATTTTAGCTTGTTTAAAATCATTAATTTTAACTTAGCTTAAAAACTTGTATGTATAGGATAAGTATTTCTTCGCAATATGCGTAATAATAGCATGTAGTATGCAGATTCCTTGTTATACGCAATAATGCGTCATCAAAATATTTTGTTAGAAAAGACCTTTCTATTTATCCGGATGTTGAAATACCAAAAATCTGCACACCTATAAAAGAAAAACTAAAGTTGCAATAACGCAAAACAAAATAATACAAGTTGTGGGCAACGCCTATACTAACTCAAATATGAAAATAGTATAGGTATTAGTAATGCTATCTAGCAGCTAGACACCATCCAAATATCAAAATTTGACTAAAAAAGGTAAACAAAGCCCTTGCACTCCTTGATTAGGTAGGTTAGACAGATATAACGTAAAATCATTTATGGCATCCAGGTCACCTAGACCGAGACCTAGCCCTGGACCTAACTTCTAGAAATCTAGCCCTTCAGGATACCTACTTAATCGAGTTAGAATGCCGCAAAGCGGATTTGTAAAAATAAAGGCTACCCTACCTGTATTCAGAGGCCTATAACTGGCTGAAAAATCTAGATACAATAAATAAAATACTAGATTTCTCTAGAGGAATAGACTAGCCCGAGTGTTCTTTTGGTATGGTGGAAATCGGATCAGAACTTTGTCTGAAAAGTCACTTGCAAATAATTAAATATTTATTTAATCATTTTAATACCGATAATCCTGAAATATCTTTTCAACAGGAATAGTCAGAATCCTGGAAGAACCCTCATTAGAAAGGGGGCAATTTTGTGAATCTCATGATGTATAACATGATGTATATAGCTATTGAAATAAGTGTGTTTAGCTATAAGAAATGTAATTTTATAAGAATTTTGAAAATAATAAAGTTACGAAAACAGGAGGCGATTCATGGGTCTCTATAGGGTAAAGGGCGCTACCAGCTAAGCTAACACGCCATCTCTAGAAATTGTAGTCATCAACATGGAAACTAGTTCCACCTAACAAGTAAAGCAGTAGTCCTGAGGAGTCCTGAAATCGTGTCCTGAATAGTTATGAAGACTTATCAATAAACAGTGTAATCATTCCTGCCGAGCCCGTTTTCCTTCAAAAGGTCGAGTGCATATCCATGTGAGTATTCGAAAATAGCTAGCAAAAACTTCGGTACAGGACGTCAGCGCCGCTTGGACCAGGATAGCCTTACAACCTACCTGAACCCGTATCCAGCGATCACGCCCGTCCGGTATATCTGCTGGTCCTTCGAAAGCCGGATTATTTTCGAAATCCTGGAGAGCTCAATTGAAGACTGAAGGATTACCGAAGAAGGAAGATTCCTGGAATAAGAAAATCGGTTCCTGAAGAATTATTTTTGGAACCTGAAGACTTACGGCTGAAGGATTATTTTGAAACCTGAAGACTTACGGCTGAAGAATTATTTTTGGAACCTGAAGACTTACGGCTGAAGGATTATTTTGGAACCTGAAGACTTATAACTGAAGAGTTATTTTTTCCTGAAGGATTATTTTGAAGACTGAAGAGTTATTTTTTCCTGAAGGATTATTTTGAAGACTGAAGAGTTATTTTTTCCTGAAGGATTATTTTGAAGACTGAAGAATTATTTTCGAATCCTGAAGACTTATAACTGAAGGGTTATTTTTCCTGAAGGATTGTTTTGAAGACTGAAGAACTATTTTTGGATCCTGAAAACTTATTTCCTGAAATTTTTTCCTGAAGGATTATTTTCGGTTCCTGAAAACTTTTTTCCTGAAATTTTTTCCTGAAGGATTAATTTCGGATCCTGAAAACTTTTTTCCTGAAGAATTATTTTTGGATCCTGAAGACTTATTTCCTGAAGGATTATTTTTGAACTTTGAAGAATTAACATTTAACATAGAGAAAATAGTTTGACGTTTGAAGATTTGTTTTGAAGATAGAAGAAACAACTTGGAACTTTGAAGATTTGTGTTGAGGATTACAGTATAGTGCGTTTATAGTGAAGTGACGTCCCCGAATCTAAACCAACATGCCGATCACAAGGTCACAAGGCAAAGCGCCTGAAGCATGGACGGTGGAGCTGGACAGAACGCGTACCTCTACAGCTATACGTCATGAGTTACCTCCACGTTCGCCGTCCACTACGGAAGGGACTGAGCAAGTGCCACCACCACCACAAGCCCTAACCGGGGGTGAAGACGTACCTATACCAACACAAACGAAGGAAACAGAACAAATCGAACAACCAACGACTTCCAGGAAGGAAACCAGACTGGAAGGAACTTCAGATAGAACATTAAAACCTTCAAATAAATCAGTGAATCCGAACAAAATAGTGAAGCCATCAGCTGACAAACGGGATGGAACTTATAGAGGAATTATTCCGATGACTACCCGGGGTGACGCCCGTAACGAACGTAGACCGCCGTCGACAATTAAGACGACGCGGTCCCATCTAAAAGTAATGAAAGCTCGTGAAGACCTATTGAAAATTAGGTTAGAACTTGCTGAGATAGCACTTCAGAATGCCGAGGAAGAAAATTCCGACGGATACATGGATGACAGAGATTCTAACGACGAGTACATGAAATCGTGGCAAGAAGACGCACCGCCGTCTGAGCCATTGAAGGAAGTCCCTTCTGCAGAGGTGGAGAACCATGATTGCGAGATAAGCGATCAAGCACTTTCTGTAGACAACGCCGCTGAAGAGAACGGGAGCAATAGAAGACGGGACGCCGTTGCTGCTCCACGCCCCTCCAAGGATGTTGAACCTATAGTAGACTTCCATCAAAAGCAAGTACCCGTGTTACATCATCCTATAGAAAAAGAAGTGAAAAATGTAGTACCATCGAAGGATTCGGGGGAAGGTCAACTCCGTTCATTTATAACGGACTTGACGTCTGCTATAGCGTCGCTAGCCGACAAGAAAACAGATCAGTGGACAGTAAATAATCCCTCGGCGTCGAAGGTCATCATGACCCTGCCAAATTACAGTGGGGCTCACACGGAATGGTTATCGTTCCGTGCCATCTATGAAACAACTCGTCGATACTTCAACGATGTTGAGAATACAGCTAGGCTGAGAAGGAGCCTGCGCGGACGAGCACTGGAAACAGTGAGTTCAGAACTCATCGGAAATGCCAAACCAGATGACATCATGAGAGAACTCGAGCTGCAGTTCGGCCGTCCAGACTCGATAGCTCAAGCTGAAACGGACAGGCTCCGTGGGCTGCCGCGCTGCAGTGAATCTCCGAAGGATATCTGCACGTTCGCCAGCCGAGTAAGGAGTGGTATAGTCACGCTACGTGCGTTGAAAAAAGAACATTACTTAATCAACGCCGAGTTAATGCGATTGTTGACTGAGAAGTTGCCAAACTCCCTAAGGGTACAGTGGTATAGAACCTATACCGAGAAGTACCAATCGCTGCCAGATTTATCTCTGCTCAGCGACTTCATCACCGAACAAGCCCGTTTCTGCAGTGCTTTCGCTCCGCCCGAAAATATAAATCCCGGCGAAGCGACAGCGACTAGGCGTGTCACTCAAAGGACACACACAGCAACAGACAAGACGGCTTGGAAATGCCGTGTCTGCCAGAAAGAAGGGCACGATGCTTATGACTGCAAGAAGTTCAAAGAAGCATCAACAGATGAAAGATGGGAACTCGCAAGGAAACTGAGACTGTGTTTCCGTTGTTTGCGAGTCCATCGGTCGGATAAACCATGCAAAAAGAAAATGTGTGGGATCAAGGAGTGTATAGGCACTCACCATCAGCTTCTTCATAAAGAAAAGAAGAAGCCTGCTGCAGAAAGTACCGAGAAGCCTGATGCCCCAGTAAAGAAGGAGCCTCAGGAAACGGTAGCCAGCTCGAGATCAACGTCAGACCAGACGTACTTGAAAATAGTACCGGTCCGGGTAATCGGACCGGCGGGAGAAGCAGCAACATTTGCGCTGCTCGACGATGGGTCAACCGTTTCGCTGATAGACGAAGACATCGCAAAGGAAATCGGGGCAGAGGGCCGCATCGACCCTCTGAAGATAGGTGCGATTGGCAACACTACGATTGACACTCCTTGTTCGCGTCGAGTAACAGTCGACCTTGCAAGCCAGCTGAGAAGCAAAGTGCCCTTCAGAGCGCGCACGATACCGAAGCTCAACCTAGCACCGCAGTCAGTCAGCGAAGAAGACATCGCCCAGTGCAAACACCTGAGCGATTTGAAGGAACAGCTGACGTACGACGTTGGCGCACCGAAGATCCTCATTGGCCAAGACAACTGGCATCTGCTGTTGGCCAGTGAGATACGCAGAGGTCCGAGGCACCAGCCTATCGCATCACTTACCGCAATGGGCTGGACCCTGCATGGCGCGCACACCAGAATCTTAGGTCAACAGGTACACTACGTCAACCGACTGACAACGAGTGATGAAGAGCTGAACGAGCGACTTCGTGAGTTCTTCGCCTTAGAATCGCTAACTATCAATCCGAAGCGACCAAGCTCAGATCCCGAGAAAAGAGCGGAAGACATTTTAAATCGTCACACTCAGCAGCTAGAAGATGGACATATAGAAACCGCTATGCTTTGGAATAATGAAAGCATAGAGATGCCCGATAGTTACGGGACAGCGCTCAAGCGGCTAGTCTCAATCGAGAAGAAGCTCGACAGCAACCCTGCTCTTCGAGACAGATACACAGAACAGATGGACTCGCTCATGCAGAAGGGATACGCAGAGAAAGCCCCCACCACGAGCACACCAGGTAGAACATGGTACCTACCACACTTCGACGTATTCAACCCCATGAAGCCAGACAAGCTCCGTATAGTACATGACGCTGCCGCTAAGTCGAGAGGACTGTCGCTCAACGACTTCCTTCTCACAGGACCAGACCTGCTGCAGTCACTGCCCGGCGTCATGATGAGATTTCGCCGACACTGCATAGCCATTTCCGGTGACATAAAGGAGATGTTTATGCAGGTAAAGGTGCGAGCTCAGGACCGAGACGCACTCCGGTACCTATGGAGAGGCAACAAGAGAGAGGGAGCGCCGGAAGAATACCGTATGACGTCCATCATATTCGGTGCGGCAAGTTCGCCGTGCACAGCCATATTCGCAAAGAATTGGAATGCGAAAAGGCACTTCGAGGAGCAACCCGAGGCAGTGAAAGCTATCATCCATAACCATTACATGGACGACTACCTCGATAGCTACAAGACGGTCGAAGACGCAACGCGCATCGCAACAACGGTGAAGGACATACACCTGAAAGCGAAGTTCGAGCTCAGGAAATGGGTATCGAACAGTGCGCAAGTCATACAAAATATAGATCCGTCACAGATCCGAACCGAAGTTATCAGTATCGGAGATGCAGAAAACACCGAAAAGATACTTGGTCTAATATGGAGACCGGGTGAAGACGCGCTGGGCTTCAATCTAACGCTCGCGCGCCTACCGAAAGGTGTTCTAGAGAAGGAAGCGCCCACAAAGAGAGAGGCACTGAAAATTGTGATGTCGCTGTACGACCCGCTCGGACTCGCCTCACCAGTCACAATTAGAGCCAAGCAAATACTGCAAGAGGCATGGAGGCGAGGAGTCGACTGGGATCATCCACTAGATAAGGACCTGGCAACTCAGTGGAGAAGTTGGATACAGCACCTGCAGCAACTCAAAAATATCAGCATACCAAGATGTTACCCTGGATATAGTGATGCTGTGGAGACACAAATCCATGTGTTCACCGACGCAAGCGAGATGGCATACGCAACAGCAGTATATTGGCGGGCCACATCGATGGAAGGCAAGCAGCAAGTCAGCCTCGTCATGGCAAAGGCGAAGGTGGCACCACTGAAGCTGCAATCTATACCACGCCTCGAACTGCAAGCCGCGGTGATGGGAACCCGCGTGGCTGCAGCCGTGATACGTGAGCACGACATCAAACCCGCATCGGTGACATACTGGTCAGACAGTAAGACCGTCTTGACATGGATCAGGAGAGGAGCACGGGTATACAAACCATTTGTTGCTCATCGCATAGCCGCCATAGAGGAAAACAGCAAAGTAGAAGATTGGCGTTGGGTACCCACCAAATTGAATATCGCGGACATCGCTACCCGTGATGTACCGCGTGACTTTGACTCACAGCATGCGTGGTATTCCGGCCCTAGCTTCCTATACGAAGAACCGTCGTCATGGCCTGCAGAAAAACCTCCCATCAAAGAGGAGACAGGGGAAGAAAGGACCCTCGTTGCCGTCGAAGAAGCTAACACGCGAAAGCTAGCAGAAGCCATACCAGATCCGGCCAGATTCTCGAGATGGGAACGGTTACTCCGTGCGACAGCGAGTGTTCTTCGCTTCATTGCTCTCTGCCGAGGAAGAACAGAGAAAACGTTCTACAAAAGAACGAGGAAAAACGCAGAGAAAGATCCAGATTGGCGGAAAAAGAAGACGACCCCAAGTCCTCCGAAACAGACAGCAAAGACGTCTGAAATTCAAATCGTGAAGCAAACCTTAGAAGCAGAGTATCTCCACGAAGCGGAGAAAATACTCATTCAAGTCGTGCAACAGCAGTCTTTCGCTCATGAGATAGCGAAACTGCGAGAAGAGAAAAAGTTGGAGAAAGATAGTCGTTTGCGGCCACTGCAGATCGAAGTAGTGGACAATATCCTACGGCTAAGAAGCCGGATAGCCGCAACAGACGAAATATCAGATGACGTGAGACATCCGCCGATATTACACGGCGACCATCACATCACCCAGTTATATATAGACTGGACACACCGCAGCCTACAACATAGTGGAGTAGAACTCACTATCAACGAGGTGAGACAACACTATTGGGTTGTCAAGATGCGGCCGACCACGAAAATGGTGCTAGCCAGATGCCTACAATGTCGCATTCGCAAGGCACAACCACCCGTGCCTGCGACCGGCGACCATCCGAAGACGCGCCTCGCGCATCACCAGAGGCCGTTTACCTATACGGGGCTTGACTATTTCGGCCCGCTGTCCGTTACTGTCGGACGCCAGCATCAAAAAAGGTACGTAGCACTATTCACTTGTCTAACCACCAGAGCCGTCCACCTTGAGATCGCCGCCAGCCTCAGCGCAGACTCCGCCATACTGGCGCTGCGACGATTCGCTTCTCGCCGAGGTTGCCCGACCGAGCTGCACTCCGACAACGGCACCAACATGCACGGTGCCGACAAGGAGCTCCGAGACGCGTTTCAAAAAGAGGCAAGTCGAAGAGGCATCGTGTGGCGCTTTATAACGCCATCGGCGCCATTCATGGGAGGCGCCTGGGAGCGTCTCGTACGCTGCGTGAAGTCCGCATTGTACACTGTGTTACTTGAGAAACACCCACATGAAGAGGTGTTGTCCACACTATTGTGTGAGGCAGAGTACACAGTGAATAGCCGTCCACTGACACACGTTTCAGTGGACAGTGAAGACGACGAGTCGATAACACCGAACCACTTCCTACTTGGTGGGTCGGCCAGACTCCCAACACCCGGGGTATTCACCGATCAAGACATAGACAGCAAGAAACTATGGCGGCGCTCACAGATACTAGCCGATATGTTCTGGCGCCGCTGGGTCCGGGAGTACCTGCCGGAGTTACAAAACCGGCGGGAGCCGCATAGCCGCGGACCAGACCTGCAGGTGGGTGACCCTGTTCTCATTGCTGACGGCCAGCTGCCTCGCAACACATGGCCGCGAGGCCGCATAATCGCCGTGTTCCCCGGGGCTGATGGTGAAGTCCGGACTGCTGAGGTGCGCACTGCCGGCGGCACCCTGAAGCGTCCGGTGAAGAAACTCGTCCCCTTACCGAAGTAACGAGGCGTCGAGACGGCGAGCGTCGCGGCGGCGAGCGTCGCGACTACGGTCGTCGCTCACCGGTGTGATGCAGCGCCGTGCCGACGTCGCTACTAGTCGCCACTGCACTGCATGGCGGGAGAGATGTTCGCGACGAGGCGTCACCGTCAATTTTAGCTTGTTTAAAATCATTAATTTTAACTTAGCTTAAAAACTTGTATGTATAGGATAAGTATTTCTTCGCAATATGCGTAATAATAGCATGTAGTATGCAGATTCCTTGTTATACGCAATAATGCGTCATCAAAATATTTTGTTAGAAAAGACCTTTCTATTTATCCGGATGTTGAAATACCAAAAATCTGCACACCTATAAAAGAAAAACTAAAGTTGCAATAACGCAAAACAAAATAATACAAGTTGTGGGCAACGCCTATACTAACTCAAATATGAAAATAGTATAGGTATTAGTAATGCTATCTAGCAGCTAGACACCATCCAAATATCAAAATTTGACTAAAAAAGGTAAACAAAGCCCTTGCACTCCTTGATTAGGTAGGTTAGACAGATATAACGTAAAATCATTTATGGCATCCAGGTCACCTAGACCGAGACCTAGCCCTGGACCTAACTTCTAGAAATCTAGCCCTTCAGGATACCTACTTAATCGAGTTAGAATGCCGCAAAGCGGATTTGTAAAAATAAAGGCTACCCTACCTGTATTCAGAGGCCTATAACTGGCTGAAAAATCTAGATACAATAAATAAAATACTAGATTTCTCTAGAGGAATAGACTAGCCCGAGTGTTCTTTTGGTATGGTGGAAATCGGATCAGAACTTTGTCTGAAAAGTCACTTGCAAATAATTAAATATTTATTTAATCATTTTAATACCGATAATCCTGAAATATCTTTTCAACAGGAATAGTCAGAATCCTGGAAGAACCCTCATTAGAAAGGGGGCAATTTTGTGAATCTCATGATGTTTATCATGATGTATATAGCTATTGAAATAAGTGTGTTTAGCTATAAGAAATGTAATTTTATAAGAATTTTGAAAATAATAAAGTTACGAAAACAGGAGGCGATTCATGGGTCTCTATAGGGTAAAGGGCGCTACCAGCTAAGCTAACACGCCATCTCTAGAAATTGTAGTCATCAACATGGAAACTAGTTCCACCTAACAAGTAAAGCAGTAGTCCTGAGGAGTCCTGAAATCGTGTCCTGAATAGTTATGAAGACTTATCAATAAACAGTGTAATCATTCCTGCCGAGCCCGTTTTCCTTCAAAAGGTCGAGTGCATATCCATGTGAGTATTCGAAAATAGCTAGCAAAAACTTCGGTACAGGACGTCAGCGCCGCTTGGACCAGGATAGCCTTACAACCTACCTGAACCCGTATCCAGCGATCACGCCCGTCCGGTATAATTAGTTAATAACTAATGGTCACCTATCCACGTACTGAACTCAGCAAGCGCACCTTAACCTTCTTCTTGTTGCAGTTCAAAGCCAAGAGCCCTTAAGTCACCTTGCTAACGAAAGAACAAAACATAAAAGAATATCTTCACACTGTTTTCCACGTTTATGTCAATCTGTAGGAAGAAAAACACTTGACATTTGGAAGAATTCGTATTCAAATCCAGATGTATACTTAGATTGTTATGATAGATGGGCACGCCCGTCTACTTAAAGCTCCGTTGTCACAAAGAAAATTTGGCAATCTTGTAAATATTTGGAAAAGTATGTATGTAGGTAGATACAGCTTTCCAAAGAAAACTTTGAGCTTCGAGAATTGTCGTCTACCAATCTTCAGAAATACAGATAACATAATTTTCTTTTCGTGCGGTTAGTGACTAGCCTGGTGTCAGAGTTTTAAACCCGGCCACGGACCCTCGAACTTGGCTACACCTGCCGTCGAGAAATATTTCTCAGGCATGTTTCTTCACGATGTTTTTCGTCACCGTTTTTAAGCAAGTGATAAATTATACAATACGCAAATGAATCCAAAAAGTCAGAGGTGGGCCTTGGGTTCGAACTGATCGGGACCTATGACTTGACAGTCTGACGGTTACACCACTAGGTTATCACTGCTATACACAGAAAACGATGACGAGATCTAATAAAGGTTGTAAAAAAGGAAGCTTAAAGCTATTTACACTACTTATACAACCACGGAAATACTTGCCTAGTTTGTATAACCATGTTCACAAAATTATAGATTAACAACTCTATGCAATTCTAAAATATATGTCAGTGACAAAAGATGATCCGAGACCCTCGGAGGTAAGAGGTAATAGAGAAAACTTCATACAAACGCTCAATGATGCACTATATCTGCAAAGCAAATAGTGCAACTTAGAAGCATTGCCTCTGTGGCTACTCTGTGGCGCGACGTTCGTACTCTTTCGGAAATACGATGATTCCCGAAGGACATACTTTTCTTTTGAAAGCTGTATTTATGTTGTTATGTTTTCCTTTTTTTATCTGAATCTGGCTAATTTGGACCGACAGCTTACCTGCCGACAGCCAGGCATAATACACTCATTGTGCACGATGCCCTAAGGTCACCTCGTTCGTGGGCGCAACTAGCGCGTCGACCGCTACGGAAAAAGCGGAATGTTTAGATATGTTGATAGTTAAGATTTATGTTTTGTATCATATCTCATACAATGTTAATGTTTTTATAAGTCTAATAATAAAATAATAAAGTAAAACTATTGTTCTTATAAGAAATAAAGATATTATAATAAGAATCTAACTTGTAAAATTGTTAAGTAAATTCATAAGCTAATGTTTAAAGTTTTAACTAATGTAATATAGTAAATAGTTATTAACATAAGGTAAATAAACGATTAAAATTGGTATGTTTCATTCCCCTTACCTCTGCGACGTTCCCAATTAGCATAACGAGCGCGCGCGCTCGACAGAGCGCTTTTATAGTGCTGAGGCGGGGGGCAGGGAAATAGTAATGTACCCTCACGCCACAGCTAAATGGGACGTCGCAGAGACTAGCATTATATGTCAATAGTTAGGTAATAAGAATAGCTGTAAGGACATAGTAAATAAGACACTGTAATGTAAATATTGTAATAAGAAAACAATAAATAAAGCTAGCGGGGGTGAAGAAGGGGAGTGCGGGCAGAGGGTGGCGCGCGCTTACGCGTTTGTGTATAAAAGACGGGCCGATTTGGCGGACCGTCACTCTGCGCCTGGCATCGGACGCGGACGGTCATGCTGCTCGCTGTCCCAGCTGCTGCGCTCGAGATTCCTGTTTGGCGTTCAAGTGTTCCTGAGACACCGTGCCTGCTATAGTCTTTGACTATCGTCGACTGTTAATTGTCTGTCTTTTTCAAGACACAATTAACATCTGTTTCTATATCAGTCTTGTCACTCTCCCGTCGCGTTTTTCATCCCCCTTCAGGGAAAATCCACAGTTTCGTGGTCCTCGGTTGAAACCTTACGGTGCCAACGAAGCCGAGTGGGGTGTTGACCCAACACACCCGCCGAAGCCCCTTCAGGGTCGAGGCAATTAATTGGACGGGTCCCAGTGTTCGGCCTTGGGGGATCTCCTAGTCGGCACTGGATGACAGTTTTCCCTCCCCAGCTACTCACCTAGAACGGTTGGGTGTGTCTACACCCTTCGATCTAGACTTGTAGGACCCCGTTGCACAATAAGACAGGCAACGGGCAAAAGCAAGCTTAGGGCTCACCCGAGGTACACAACCTCCCTGTCTCACCCGGCAGGGAGGGTTTTACACATCCCCGGTTTTCCCCCGGGGAGATAGGATTAGGGAATATTTGTAGGAGTTTTCCCAGTAGTAATTTTGTTTTGCCTCCTTATGAGGTGAAAAAAGTTAGATATAGTCTGTTTTCATCATGGACAACAGGGACATCCTGGTAGAGTTCAGGAAGTTGCAATGCGACTTCCAAACTCTATCAAACGTCCTTAATGGCATGATGAAGGTAGAACCTTCCCTGGTAGAAAAGTTCGGTAACGAACTAGCCGCGCTATCTGCTCGTCAGCAGGCCCGTATAGCCATCACTGAATTCAGTGATGCCCTAGATTCTCCCGCTAGTCCAACTCCGGAGTTGGAAAGTCCCCTCAGTCCGACCGAGTCTATGGACACGGACGACGTAGTTGCCGCTTCTTCAAAGCGCGCTCCCACCCCCCACCCTTATCGCTCTGACTCAGAGGCTCAGGCTAATTCTCCTTCCTCTGGTTCCCATTCGGACGACGATGGCTATACGCCAGTCGCCGGAAAACGGAACAAGAGGAAGAAGAAGAAGCAAAAGTCTACTCAGGCTAGCAAAGTCGCCGCGGTCGAGGAAGTAATTCCTTCGACTTTCGTAGATAGGGATAGCCCCGCGTCGCCCGATAGCCCCGCGTCACCCGCTAGTTGCGCCCCGGTAGATACCCCCTCCACCTCCCCGCGTCCGAATGAGTCACCCTCCGCGCAGGGTGCCTCAAACAGCCCGAACTCTGGCCCTAAAAAGGTCGCGCCTCCACCTCCCGTGTTCATTCAGGACAAGGAGAAGTGGACGGCAATTTCAAAATGGTGTGTAGACCAAAAGATTGGCTACACAAATGCCCGCTCTACCCAGCAGGGCATTAAAGTTCAGGTCCCGACCTCGTCAGACTATAGGAAACTGACTAATCTTCTGAAAGACAGAAAAGTGTCATACCACTCTTTCTGTCTCCCAGAAGACAAGCAGGCTCGCGTAGTCATTAAACGAATCCCGAAAGAGATTCCGTCCGCCGAAATCCTTGCCGATCTTAGGGCTCAAAACATCCCCGTGGATGAAGTGCATCGGATGCACCGCTCGCGCGGAAGGGAAGCATATGACATGGTTCTTGTCATATGCTCCCCTTACGAGGGGCATCACCCCATCTTTAACGTCAAGGCTATCTGTAGTCTCGTGGGATTCTCAATAGAGAAACCATGGAAAAACAGTACCATAGGGCAATGTCATCGTTGCCAGTTATACGGGCACTCTCAGAAGAACTGCCATGCGAAACCCAGGTGCGTAAAGTGCCTGGGCGACCATGGCACTTCTGAGTGCACCCGCCCGAAGGACCGTAACTTATGCCTGAGTCCACCTAGCTGCGTGCTTTGTGGACAAGAAGGCCACACGGCTAATTACCGCGGTTGCTCTAAGGCCCCTAAGGCCACGTCATTAAAAACAGCCAAGCGTCTCGACGAACGCCAGGCTAAACAAAGGGACTTCTTCCCATACCCGTCCAATCAAATGCCAGAGCGACTAAGTCCTCAGAGACCTAGTCCCTGGCATCAACTCAACCACCAAAAGGCCTTCCCTACGCTGGCCTCTCCAGCTCCCCCCCCCCCTAACACCCCCCTTTACGGCCTTATGGACCCCCGAAATCGCGTTCCTCCCCCTACCGCATCACCCGCGAAACCCGCTCCTGCTCCTCAAGCACCGCGATCCGTACCTATTGCTCCTCAAGCACCGCGTAACGCCCCTGTTGCTCCTCAAGCGCCGCGATCCGCTCCCAGGCCAGTGAACATGCCTCCCATGACACTGCTTAACCCGGAAAATAACTTTCCCTTCCTCGCGCAAACCTTTCAGGTTTTCTGTACTCCCCGTGCCACTAAATTAGTACACGATATTATGGTATGTAGGAGCGTCGGTGACTTAGCCGGCATCCAACGCCTTTACAGCGAAAATCAAGAGATTTCGCAAGCCCTAGTTTCCTTAATGACCCCCCAACATGTCTAACGCCGTAATCGCTAGATTTAAACCCCGATCCCTCAACTTAGGCATCTTCAATGCAAACGGTATTAGAGGCCAAAAAGACGAGATCGCGGAATTCCTTCGCGATCACCAAATAGATGTACTCCTCATCCAGGAGTCATTCCTAAAACCTAACCACCGAAACCCCTCGATTGCAAACTACCGAATTATCAGAAATGATAGGACGCGTTGCCATCAGGGCGGTACCCTGATTTATTATAAAAAGGAACTGTATTGCATACCTATGGATCCTCCCCCCCTTTCCAGACTCGAAGTCTCCATCTGCCGCTTAGGCATGACAGGCCATCAGCCGATCACCTTAATTTCGGTTTATATCCCCCCCCGTACAGTAGCAGAGAATTTCCAACACATCTCTGACGATATTCAAATCCTTATGGGCTTGAGTGACTCCGTTATCATAGCGGGCGATCTCAATGCCAAACACCCCGCGTGGAATAGTTTAGTTACAAATACTAGAGGTCGACACTTGTTTGACCTCTCCTCCTCTTTAAATTTTGACATCATCGGTCCGATGTCACCCACTCATTTCCCTCACGATCATTCCTGGACGCCCGATGTCCTTGACGTGGCGCTCCTTAAGAACGTCCAACTCAGATTAGTCTCTATCGAAACGGCGTCAGAGCTTACCTCTGACCACCGTCCAGTAGTAATAAAAATGGCATCCCGCACAGGTCAACCGGACGACCCCAATCAACCCCTACCCACTAGAAGGGTCACGGACTGGAGGAAAGTAGGCGAACAGCTGAAACCCATGTCCCCCCTATTAGAATCAATCCCAGACCAGTTTGACTCAGTCGCAGTCACGACGACCGCGATCGACTCACTCACAGAGCACGTACAAACCGTCTTGAACAACTGTTCAAGGGAGGTTCCAGCGACGGATACCCTTCGCTTTAAACTCCCTGACGATGTACGCGCCCTGATGACTGAGAAGAACGCGGCCACTCGTGCCTACGATAACTTTCCCTGCGCCTCTAACAAAGCCCACATGCGCTATTTACAGAGATCTGTAAAGAAACGCGTGGAGGAGCTGCGTAATGCGAACTGGGACAAGACTCTGAGTGAACTCACTCCCAATCACTTAGCCTTCTGGGAACTCCAGAGGAAACTTAGGTCCAAACAAGAGGCTACCATGCCCCCGTTAGTTCGTTCCGATAAATCGATCGCTTTCGACGACATCGACAAAGCTGAATGCCTAGCCGATAGTCTCGAAGCGCAATG
Source organism: Conistra vaccinii (assembly GCA_948150665.1). NCBI lineage: Eukaryota > Metazoa > Arthropoda > Insecta > Lepidoptera > Noctuidae > Conistra > Conistra vaccinii. Next base: position 7,754,514 of record OX411324.1, read on the forward strand.
CTCCCCTAGCCTCCTTCCCGTAGACCAAACTCAACTCAATAAGGTCGACGCGGAAGTAGAACGTAGAACCGCTCTACCCCCCGTAGAAGACCCTGATAATCCTCTGGCTCCCGTCACACCTGACGAAGTCCAAGATATCATAAAGGGTCTTAAAACTCGTAAAGCCCCCGGTTTAGATGGCATCACCAATAGGGTGGTCCAGCTCTTCCCCACTCATCTCATACTTCTAATGTGCACCATCTTCAATGCTGCTCTTAGTAAAAATATCTTTCCACAATCGTGGAAAGAAGCCGTAGTTATAGGTATCCCTAAACCCGGTAAACCAAAGTCAGATCCGTCCAGTTATCGCCCCATTAGTTTGCTCAAGGTAATGGCAAAAATCTATGAGAGACTTATTTATAAGCGACTCAGAGACTATGCTGAGACCAAGGGCCTCATCCCCAACGAGCAGTTCGGCTTTCGAACTCAGCACTCTAGCGTGCATCAGGTCCACCGAATCATTGAACACGTTAGCGCTGGTTTCTATCGTGGTTACATGACCGGTGCTATCTTCTTCGACATAGCAAAGGCGTTTGACAAAGTCTGGCACAATGGCTTAATATACAAGCTATACCAGCTCGGTGTGCCAGATCGTCTCGTACTCATCTTACGGGACTATTTGACAAATCGTACCTTTCGCTATCGTATCGAAGGAGCGTTATCCTCCCCCCGTCTCATTCGCGCAGGTGTCCCTCAGGGCTCTGTTCTTGCCCCCCTCATTTTCACACTGTTCACCAGTGACATCCCAAAGAGTATAAAGTGTCAGTTGGCTCTGTTCGCAGACGATACGGCCATATACTGCAGCGGGTATAATTCCAACCAGTTGATCCTAAACTTACAAAAGGCCGTCGACAAGCTCGGCGCCTGGTTTAAGTTATGGAGAATCGAGGTTAATCCCGACAAAAGTCAGGCGGTCTTTTTCTCTAAACCGCGTCGTATCCCCATCCTTCCCCGTCCAGTCACCATGTTTGACAAGCCGATCCCTTGGGAGAAGCGAGCCAAATATTTAGGTGTAATCCTGGACGAACATCTCACTTTTTCCGAACACGTAAAGGCAGTACGCGCGCGAGCTGCCTTCGCGCTCAGTAGACTCTTTTATGTTATGAATGCACGCAGCAAATTGTCACTCAAGTGCAAGTTGCGCATTTATACGTCGTGCATTCGTCCAATCATGACCTATGCGGGAGCCGTCTTTGCTCACGCGAGTCCCAGTACGATCCATAGGATGCAAGTATTACAGAACCGTGTCCTTCGTAGGGCCACGGGAGCCCCGTGGTTTGTTAGGAACGAGATCCTCCATCTCGACCTCAAAATCCCCACAATCCGACAGTTCCTTAAACGTATGTCCAAGCGGTACTTTGACTCCGCAGTCAAACATAGGAATCCCCTTATAGTCAAAGCAGCTTGCTATGTCCCGTCAAATAACCAAGTTAGTAAGGCCCGTCGCCCTAAGCATGTCCTCTCAGATCCAGATGACCCCATAACTCTCCTCCAGGAGAGCAGTAGGGCCACAAGTACAGTTTACAAAAAGACACACCGACACAACTTCAGACCTCGCCGTAGAGGTCCGCGACCGCGACCCACCCGAGTAAATGATACTCCCCCCCGACCCTTGCTCGATAACGATGCGCCAGCCCGCGTTATTGCTGAGCCTGTAGCTTTAAACTCCCCTGTTAATAATAATGAATCATCCTTGATCCAGCCTGTCCCTCTTGCTGTCCTCCCATCAGCGAACGCCCTAAGCCGAGGTTCGTACCCCACAGGGGGTGCCCTTAGCGAGCGTTCGCCTAGTTTTAATTAGCTTAGTTTATATGCCCCTGGCTGGAGGCTTTGAGTTTCTTTTAGGAGCTTAAGGCAGCCACAGGAAAGTCCGGTTAAGCAGCCATTACCTCAGTGGTAAACTGCGAGATGCCCTAGTCAAAAAAAAAAAAAAAAAAAAAAAAAAAAGGCGGACCGTCACTTCGATCCCAGCACGCAACGAGAACACATCTAATGAGAAGAAACTCTGCCCGAGCTCCAGCATAATTCCTCCCCACCGTTTGCTCCAGTACAAGATCCAAGCTTCGAGTTTCATTTCCATCTTCATCAGAATCGGTCGCTATCCCCCACATTATTGGTCCTTCGTCGTCGGATAAGAAAACCTGCGCCTGGAAGAAAAGAAGATGGTCCTTACTAGAAGCAAGGATGGAGAACAAGCGAAACGTCCTCAGGAAGAGCTCGGCGTGTCCGGGACCAGACAAGAGACTACGTCGGGAGACCTGCCTGCGCAGGGCGCGTCGAACGCCGCTGCCGAGTCATCAGGAACCAGCAGCGGAACCAGCACGTCGACCGCTACAGAAGCAAGCACCTCAACTGGAACAGAAGAAACCAGTGACACGTCTCAGAAGAAGTCGTCTCAGCGAACATTGAAGCCCGCAGACGCACGGTCACGTCGCTCCGGAACCTCCCGCAAGAGACTCCTCGCGGAGTTGGAGGCGAAAGAGCGGCTAACCGAGCTGAAATTAAAGCAGGCACAGATAGAAGCTGAAACAGAGAAGCAAAAACTACGTATTCAACGTCTTCAAGCAGAAGCAGATACCTCAGATGAAGAAGAAGAAATAGAAGATGACCTGGCTTCAGTCCGCATCAGCACCTGGTTACAAGGCACCGGGCCGGACCCGCAGCAGTCAGGGAATAAAGAAATTCTTCAAGAAGAGGGCAAGAAGACGCAAGAAGATCACGTAGAAGCGAAGAAAAAACAAGAAGATAGTACGAAAACAAGCCAGCCATTGATCGACGTGGCTACCCTAGCCGCCGCTCTCTCTCAAGCGGTACGAAGCACGAGGGAGCCACCGAAGTATATTCAAGAGCTGCCGCCTTTCAACGGAAGCAGCGCCGACTGGCTCGGCTTCAAGACTGCGTACGAAGAAACCCTCATGTATTTCACATTAAATGAAAACATGGCACGTATACGTCGGAGCCTGCGTGGAACTGCAAAAGAAGCTGTTGGCTGCCTCCTAGTGAGCCAACCCGATCCGAGAGTCGTCATAGAAACTCTCGAAAGAAGATTCGGAAGACCAGAAGCACTGATTCACGTCGAAATAGAGAAGATCAAGTCACTCAACCGGGTCAGCGATAATCCTCGCGATTTATGCATCTTCGCTGGGCGAATCGCAAACATAGTGGGCACCATTGAAGCACTGAAGAAACCGCAATATTTACACAGCCCTGAAATGGCGCGAAATATTACTGAGAAGCTTACTCCTATATTGAAGAACAAGTGGTACGACTACGCATCAACGAAGAGAGAAGATACTCCTGAATTAAAGAAGATATCTACCTTCTTGAACGAAGAAGCAGACAAGTGTGGAGCCTACGCTTTACCAGAGGCTACCATCGATGAAGTCGGGGGCAGAGAACGAAGAAATAGAAAACCAGAGCGCACCTTCGCCGCAGAGAAGAAATCTTCATCAGAAGATCAGTGTCCTCTCTGCAAACAAGATCACAAGCTACCTGACTGCAAGCAGTATACCTCCCTCGACGTCAACACAAGATGGGAGATCGCAAAGAAGAACAACATCTGCTACCGCTGTCTTCGAAGCAAGCATCGACGACTTCAATGTAAAGTTCCGCCGTGTGGAAAACATGGGTGCGTCATGAGGCATCACAAGCTGCTGCATCACGACAAAGAACAGAGCAGCGCGAGTGAACCAGAGAAGAAAGAAATCGCGGCATCTTCAGTTGAAATCACGTCAGCAGCGAAGCCAGGCAGCAACCGTCGTGCATATTTGAAGATCGCGCCCGTAATCATAAAGGGGCCGTACTCCAGCATTGAAACATATGCTCTATTAGATGAAGGGAGCACCGTCACTCTACTCGACGCATCAATCGCCGAGGTCATCGGGGCGGACGGGCCTGAAAATACTATGTGGATTCAAGGAATCGGCAACGAGATGAAGCACGACAACAGCAAGATCGTCAGTCTCAGCATCAGAGGAAAATATGCACAGGAAGAATACCAAATAGAAGCTGCACGTACTGTCGACAGACTCAGCTTCACACCGGAGACAGTATTCGCCGAACACATTGAAGATTGTGAACATCTGATCGAAATCAAAGATCAGATAAGCTATCAACACGCCTCACCTAAGCTGTTGATTGGTCAAGATAACTGGCATCTCATCGTATCAAGAAAGCTTCGCACCGGCCGTCGTAACCAGCCCGTAGCTTCCCTCACACAGCTCGGCTGGGTTCTTCATGGCTGTCACAGCTCGCTCACAGCTAAAGTAGCGTTCTGTGGCAGACTTCAACAAAGAGAAGATGAACTGGAAGAGTTGATCAAGAATCACTTCAGACTCGAGTCACTATGTATCGAGCCGAGAAGACCGAGAGAAGATCCCGAACAAAAAGCTATCCAGATCTTAGAAGAAACCAGCAGACGACTACCGGAAGGAAGATTCGAAACCGGCCTGCTGTGGAAAGAAAAAGACTGCCAGATACCGAGCAACTATAAAGAAGCTGAGCGGCGCCTGCACTCCCTAGAGAAGAGATTAGATAAAGAAGAGGACCTCAAACAAAAATATGAAGAGAGGATGGAAAATCTATTCCAGTCGGGGTATGCAGAGCCAGCGCCCACACCGGCTCCAGCAGGAAAAACATGGTACCTGCCTCACTTCCCGGTCATCAATCCAGCGAAGCCTCACAAGCCACCAAGACTTGTTCATGACGCGTCAGCCAAGACAGCCGGCATGTGTCTCAACGACATGCTGTACTCGGGACCCGACCTCCTACAATCACTACCGGGGGTCGTCATGAGGTTCCGTCAACACGCATTCGCAGTCAGCGGAGACATCAAAGAAATGTTCATGCAAGTGAAAATAAGAGAAGAAGACAGAGACGCGTTACGATTTCTATGGAGAGGCAAACGGCGGGAGGGCAGACCGGAGGAATACAGAATGACTTCTGTAATTTTCGGCGCAACTTCATCACCATGTACGGCGCTGTTCATCAAAAATAAAAATGCAAGTGAGTTCGCGAGCGACTACCCCGAAGCGGCAGCAGCGATACTGAAGAATCACTACATGGACGACTACGTTCAGAGCTTCTCTACAATACAAGAAGCACGTGAAATAACGAAAGCAGTCGACTTCATTCACAAGAAGGCGGGCTTCGTTCTGAACGGGTGGACATCGAACGACGCACGAACAATAGAAGAGTTTGGTCTACCTACAGAAGATAGCTCCGCGACAGTAAGCCTAGGTGGCAAGGACACAGAAAAAACGCTGGGCTTACTATGGCACGTGAATGAAGATTGCATAGGGTTCAACACAAACTCTATGAAAATACCTAAAGAAGTTAAAGAAAACAGGCGCTCTCCATCAAAAAGAGAGGCCTTGAGCATCATCATGGCACTCTTCGACCCGCTGGGACTGATCTCACCTGTCACCACGCCGGCGAAGAGAATATTTCAAGACACCTGGCGCTACAAGACCGACTGGGATGACCCGCTGCCCGCTGAGCTGCAAGAAAAATGGCAAAAGTGGATCACGTCACTCGTCACCATCGAACAGCTGAGACTACCACGATGCTACGACTACGAGCAGAGCGTCTCCATCCAGCTGCACACCTTCGTCGACGCGAGTGAAGAAGCCTACGCCGCAGCAGTATACTGGCGAACGGTACGTCACGACGGCAGTGTGCACGTGTCATTAGCAGCTGCGAAGAGTCGAGTCACCCCCCTCAAGCCGGTATCCATGCCCAGGTTGGAGCTACAAGCAGCCCTACTGGGCGCGCGACTCGCACAGACGGTGCTGGAAGAGCACGACTACCGACCCGAGAGCAAGACCTACTGGAGTGATTCACGCACCGCACTAGTGTGGATCAGGTCAGAGCCCCGCGTCTACAAGTCCTTCGTAGCTCATCGTCTGGCGGAGATCGAAGAATACACGAAGAAAAATGAGTGGAGGTGGCTCCCCTCCAGACACAACGTGGCCGACGACGCGACGAGAGACACGCCCGACGACTTCGACGCCACACACAGGTGGTTCCAGGGACCCTCATTCCTGAAGCTACCTGAGTCACAGTGGCCACAAGAAGAGAACGTGATAAAATACGACACGGGAGAAGAAAGAGAAAAATGTCATTCGTGTCAACAAGAAGACGGTCACAATCTCGATCACCTACCACAGATCGAGAGATTTTCAAAGTGGCTCCGATTAATAAGAGCGACAGCACGAGTCTTACAATACATAGACTTGTGTAAAGTACATAAGGACACCGTCGCAGCCACTAGAAAACGAACGAAGAAAATCGAAGAAAAAGATTCCAGTTGGCGCAACTCAAAGAAAACACTACCTAAACCAATAAAACGGGTAGTACATAACGAAATCCGCAAATACATAGAAATACCTACAGAATACCTAACAAAAGCTGAACAGCTGTGGGTACGCGCCAGTCAACAGGAGAGCTTCAAAACTGAGATAGAACGTATCAAGAGTAAGGGGACGCCTAACACTAGCGATCGCCTAAGTCATCTCAGTACCTACATCGACGCTGCAGACATCGTGCGCCTGCGAGGAAGAGTGACGGCCGCACAGGGAATACAAGAAGACGCGTCGAACCCTCCGATATTAGACGGCAAGCATACCTACACACGTCTGTACATAGCTCATGTACATGAGAGCTTACATCACGGCGGCGTAGAAACAGTTGTGAACGAGTTACGACAGCGACTGTGGATTTCAAGAATACGCCCCGCAGTAAGAAACATTATCAAGAGTTGCTTACCCTGCCGCATCAGAAAAATGAAGCCAGCGAGCCCGCTCACAGGTGACTTACCTCCGGCGCGCCTCGCACATCACGCTCGTCCATTTACTTTCACGGGACTCGACTACTTTGGTCCCATGGAAGTGACAGTCGGACGCCACCATGAAAAGCGGTACGGAGCCCTCTTCACCTGCATGACATCGCGAGCGATTCACATAGAGATCGCACACTCACTAAGTGCTGACTCAGCTGTGTCGGCGCTACGAAGATTCATGGCCAGAAGAGGCTGCCCGAAGGAGCTGTGGAGCGACAACGCTACGTGCTTCAAAGCAGCTGATAAGGAGCTCGGCGCGGCGGCACTCGAAGCCCTGGAACACGAAGCCACCTGTCGACGCATCACCTGGAAATACATTCCTCCTGCTTCCCCATTCATGGGAGGGACGTGGGAACGTATGGTGCGGTCGGTGAAAGAATCACTGAAGATCACATTGAACGAGAGATACCCCAGCGACGAGACACTGATGACGCTGCTAACAGAGGTCGAGAACACAGTAAACTCACGACCTCTCACCCATGTCTCAGTCGACCCGCACGAGCCCGAAGCGCTGACACCGAACCACATACTCATCGGGCCCAACTCCCACGTGCCAGCTCCAGGTCACTTCGAAGAAAGCGACGTGACAGCCCGCCAGCAATGGAAACGAGCTCAAGTCCTGGCGGACATCTTCTGGAGAAGATGGGTCAAGGAGTACCTGCCCCTACTGCAACACCGGCGGGAGCCCATCAGCACAGGTGTCCAGCCGAAGGTCGGTGACCTCGTCATCATCTGCGACGGGAACCTACCACGAAACACCTGGCCACGAGGTCTCATTAGCCAGCTGCACCCAGGTGCCGACGGGGAGGTTCGAGTCGTCGACGTCACCATCAGCGGCGGCCATGTCCTGAGACGTCCTACGAAGAAGATCATCGTGTTACCAACGGAGTCGCAGCGCTAGCGTGGCGACGGCGGGAGAATGTGCACGATGCCCTAAGGTCACCTCGTTCGTGGGCGCAACTAGCGCGTCGACCGCTACGGAAAAAGCGGAATGTTTAGATATGTTGATAGTTAAGATTTATGTTTTGTATCATATCTCATACAATGTTAATGTTTTTATAAGTCTAATAATAAAATAATAAAGTAAAACTATTGTTCTTATAAGAAATAAAGATATTATAATAAGAATCTAACTTGTAAAATTGTTAAGTAAATTCATAAGCTAATGTTTAAAGTTTTAACTAATGTAATATAGTAAATAGTTATTAACATAAGGTAAATAAACGATTAAAATTGGTATGTTTCATTCCCCTTACCTCTGCGACGTTCCCAATTAGAATAACGAGCGCGCGCGCTCGACAGAGCGCTTTTATAGTGCTGAGGCGGGGGGCAGGGAAATAGTAATGTACCCTCACGCCACAGCTAAATGGGACGTCGCAGAGACTAGCATTATATGTCAATAGTTAGGTAATAAGAATAGCTGTAAGGACATAGTAAATAAGACACTGTAATGTAAATATTGTAATAAGAAAACAATAAATAAAGCTAGCGGGGGTGAAGAAGGGGAGTGCGGGCAGAGGGTGGCGCGCGCTTACGCGTTTGTGTATAAAAGACGGGCCGATTTGGCGGACCGTCACTTCGATCCCAGCACGCAACGAGAACACATCTAATGAGAAGAAACTCTGCCCGAGCTCCAGCATAATTCCTCCCCACCGTTTGCTCCAGTACAAGATCCAAGCTTCGAGTTTCATTTCCATCTTCATCAGAATCGGTCGCTATCCCCCACACTCATATTTATTCAGTTATCAATTTACTTTGACAGTTTGACGGTAATCATATTCAGTGGATCAATCGGGTTGTTGACAAAATTAATTCTTGAACATATAAGTTGTATTGAACATTGAAGATAGTTGAATTGACAAAAAAAAAACTACCACCGCCACTACTTTTGTGCCCGTTTTCACTTACACTAGGCGAACCTAAATGTAATTCTTAAATATTATTGACTTTTTAGATTTTCAACTCTTGGGGCTGAGCCGAGCGTTGATAATCCAGCAAAATTCTCAAAAAAATCACTAAGGGCGCAATTTCATTAGCCGATAGGGCCCGCATGCGGAGTGCGAGATCCATTCATGGATTGTGTTACGATCCAATCGGGTGCGAGAATCTCCCCGCATGCTGTATATCGACCGAGTTATCGACTAATGAAATTGCGCCTTTACTCTAAAATAGCCAACCCAATTAGGTACAGCGTGATATTATCACAGTACATAATATGAAATGTCTAGTTACACTTTGATGATATTATCTAGAGAAATCTACGATAGTTTCAAGTCCTCTAACTAGATATCCAATAACAAGATTACCTCCCCAAACTTTCCCTACATATCAATACTACAAACTATAACAAAACCTTAGAAGGTAACAACAAATTAAATTAATATATCTATCGTCCTACATTACCTATTCCCAAATAACGGTCCCTTTTGCTCGAAAACTTCCCAATACGAATAACTTCACAATAATCTTCAAAGCGGTATTCACCTGTAAAGTTTATTATGAAATAAATCGATATGTCTGTACGTTTCAATTTCAATAGATATTTCATTACATTTCAGATTGATTTGGTAATTGAATAAGTTCTATTGTTATTTGAAAGTTATTCGTAGAATTTAAATAAAATAGCTGTGATCCCGGGACAGAATCCGATCAATAACCTACCTAGAATCAAGATAATTGAATATCTGGTTTTTATAAACTGAAGTTTTCCAACAAAGTAGCTGATATTTTCCTAGAATTTTGAGTTAAGTCACGGCCTTCACCCTATGTTTTCATCCACCAAAGTTCAATGATGTCCAAGAATTAAATAAAAACCGGACAAGTGCGAGTTGAACTCGCGGTTCCGTTACAATGAATATGTTATCTATCACGTTTTTTATCCCGCATTATTTTATGCCAAGAACAAGCTTAGCATTGTAGTTGAAAAACATGTTCTCCGATACTGAAAAAATGTGCGTACAAACTTACATTTGTAGTTGGAATAACTACAAATGTAAGTTTGTACGCACATTTTTGATTGATTTACCATGTTATTAGACCATAGAATTCTTGTAGGTTTTCCTGTAATGTATAAGTAAAGAATTATTTTCTGTGTTTTTGTCAACATTTTAGGCTCATTCGTTTCGAAGATAATGGGGGGTAGGAATGGTAAATCGTATATTTTCTTAAGTAACTTTAAAAGTATTTATATTAAAACTTAATCGGTCCATTAGATTTGGAGCAATTTTAAATTGGCTGTGAGAGACGGACAGACAGACACACGACTGATCCTATAAGGGTTCCGTTTTTCATTCGGACAGAACCCTAAAATGAATGAAAAAAATGGATGAATGAAAGGCGAATAACAAAATGTATTTAGAAGCAGATGTGACTAGAAACGCCGGGAGGGGACGCCCTAGGAGGACATATACTGACCTTATTGGTGATGTTCTTCAGAAAGGACAGGTGCGTAATACTCGCAACCGGCGTGCGTGTATGACCAGATGTATGAACGTAAACGAGGCAAAAGGAGTATGTAAGGATCGTAGCAAGTGGCGTTCTGTAGTTTCTGCCTACCCCCATGGGAAGAAGGCGTGAGTTATGTATGTAGAACCCTAAAAAATTTTTGCATGTTTTGGAACCCTCTAATTCTATGTTGCTCATTAAAGCTGTCTTTAAGAGATTCAATACCCCTGATGCACTGAACTGCAAAAGTACCTTAAAAAAAGCGAAATGCATACACGCTTAAGCTGCTGCCTGGCTCAAGTACACATTTCAATATAACTTCGAACTTTGCTTACCTCACAAGACAAAGAGGCTGTTAACACTTACACGAGCCGAGCAAACACCTTAGTCCTTACCGCCTTACGCTTCATAGATGAACTATTTGCATTATTCAAACAGTTCCCTTGTTATCTTTGCACTCAAAACTTTGAATAAACTACGCAACTTCAGTCGAGAAAATAATATAAGTTCGACAGCGTCATGTACAGACTACAGAGTACAGGCAACAGAGCCACAGGGATTTACCTGTAGTGCGCTTTGGTTCATACAACATTGTCAAGTGATGTTATAACTTTGAAATTTATTTGTTGTTGACTAGTTCGAGTTGTGTGTTTGAATAGTGCTTCAAGCCAATATGGTAAATGAAGTCCTCGAAATATTAATCTAACTGTGATTTTTTCTTCTTTCTTACAAGAAATTGTTTGTACTGACTGCACTTTGAATGAATCTCGTGGACCCGTTGGGAATTTATGTAGGAACATTTAACACATTATTTCATGGACCCGGTGGGAAAAGAAGAACAATAGAATCGTGGACCTCTGCGACCAACCCACAACTTCCTCTCACAGTTCACCATTAACGGTATGAGATCCCATTTAAAATTCCAATTAAAAAAACCCACATTTTGATCTAAACGCAGTTAAGAAATTGTCTAACACCTTACATTCGATTACTAGATTTAGAATGTTTAACATTAAATTAAATTACCCGATGAACATAAAATCTTTTTTAAATATTGTAGGTGTAATTGATATTGAAAAAAGGCCATTCCAAAGATCCATCATTATGTGTATAAATTAAAATCAATTTACCCACAACAATTCACACATCTATCATCAGAAAATTATATCCATAAACATTACCTCTAGTGTAAGAAAAAAATCCACTCGCCGTGAATTAGTGGCTATTGTATGGATACACGAATTGTGCATTAGGCTAACGTTTGGCTGAATACGCCATCAATGCTTACCGGCCATTGATTAGCACTTTGATAGTATATAATAGTTCCTCTTCACTAGTATAAGTACGTGGAAGTTCTCGATTATATTTTTGTTTTAATAATTAACAACTTCAATTTACCTAAAATACTAAAAATAAAAATAAATAAATAAACGTTTATTTCAGAATCACTTCCAAAACAAAATTATTATGAAACATGTGTTTATAGAATTATAGATATACATTATTATCCTAACGAATCCTAACATAATCTATATATGTATATTACAATGAATCCCTATTTCCTTGGTCACGGCATTACTCGTGAACGGCTGGACCAATTTCGCTAATTCTTTTTTTGTTGTGTTTGATAGTAAGGAGAAGGTTCTTAGGATAGGTAGGTGAAGGTAGGGTAGGTAGGGTATGTAGGTAAAGTAGGTATGTAGGTAGGTAGGTAGGGTACCTACCCTACCTACTTACCTAAGTAGGTAGGGTAGATAAGTAGGTATGTAAGTAGGTATGTATTTAAGTAGGTTTAGGTACCTACCTACCTTAGGTGGGTAGGTAGGGAGGTATGTAGGTAGGTAAGTATGTGGTAGGTAGGTAGGTAGTTAGTTAGGGAACTGCCGAAACACAACAATGCTGTTAACATTGTTGTTATGGCGACAGACTTAGATAAGATGGTGATAGCTAGCCAGGCGGACTTAGAACAAGCCCTACCACCAACCAAACCGAGCAGAAAATTTTGCTCCCACTGGGAATCGAACCCGGGACCTCTGGGTCTGAGACAGGTGGTTTAACCACTAGACCACAGAGGCGATGTAGCAACACTGGCTGCTGTCATTAGTGAGCTACAAAAGATCGGGCCGCAGTACCACCCAATAGTCAAAGCAGCTCAAGTGACGACAATGACTTCGTATTAGCTTCTAGAGCTTCCACTACAGTAGCTGGAATGAAAGAAAAATTTCAAGCAGAAATTGAAAAGTCCATGTCTGAGTCTCAACCTAACAGGACGTTCACCGCTATAGATACGGAATTTGGGAATTATTAAACTGCGATCATCAAAGTAGAGAAAAGAGATGGCCCTTTATGAAAATGGAGGCATAAAAGGTAAAAACCTTTTGCAGGTGTACAATAATTTGATAAAAGTTCCTCCCACGAGTGTCGAGTCTAAAAGAATCTTCTCATCAGCCGATTACCTATGTAGCCACTTAAGAACCTCCGCTCCGCTGCCTGCCCCGGCTGCGAAGCTGGGGCAGGCAGCTAGTATATTATATTATTATATAAATGCTAAAGTGAATTTGTTTGTCACTTTACTGGTTTGTTTGTTACGCTTTCACGCTAAAACAGCTGAACGGATTTATTTAAAATTTGGCGCATGGGTAGGCCATGACCTGAATTAGGAAATAGGATATTTTTTATCTCGATATTTCCACGGGATCGAGCTTAGGTATGTGAGTAAAACCGCGGGGCGCAACTACACACATCAAAAGTGTCTAGGGATCAACATATATTTTTGCAATAACTTTTCTCCTGATTGATATTAATTAAAATTTTCTTTAAGGATTCATCAAATAAAGTGTTTTCGTTTGTCACAGTAACGATAAACCAAGTCACCTTTGCATTAATAAAGAAATTTGCCATTTTCCTAATAAAGGGATTTTTGACATTTGAACCACTAACATTAAAGTTCGAAAAAAAGACTGAAATAACAGTTTTCTTTAAAATTTTATTGGGTAACTTAAACAATTAATAATCCGTGTTTCTACCGCGAACACTAACAACACAAGAACATCGGTTTGGCATACTCAAAATGAGTTCATCCAAATCACGCTGTGGAATGGCCGCCCATGTTCGTTGCAACAACAAAAAAAGGTCTTCTTGCGACTGGATACCCTCCATATTCGGCAGAGCTCTTCTCTGTAGCATATCCCATGCATGCTCAATCGGGTTCAAGTCTGGCGACTGAGCAGGCCAGGGCAGGACATTGATGTTAGCTGCGGCGAGAGTCTGTCTTACAACTCTTGCGGTGTGCGGTCGTGCATTATCATGCATTAACTGAAATAAGGGACCGATTTGCACTTGTAGAGGAACGATGACGTCTGATACAATCGTCTCAGCATAAATTTGAGCGTTGAGGTTGCCTCTGATCCAAATCAACTCAGTTCTTCCGCCGATCCAAATACCCGCCCATACCATGATGGTTCCACCACTATAAGGATGGACTTCCTGGCAGGATTTTAATCGCTGTTGGCGTCCAGGGGTTCTCCAGTGTCGTATACGTCTTGTATCCGGTCTCATACCAAAACGAGACTCATCAGAAAAGCACACGAAACGCCATTGTTCTTCTGCCCAATTTCTGTGTTCAAGAGCCCATTGATATCGAATCCTACGATTGTGCATTGCTATAGGTGGTACCCGTAGCGGTCTTCGGGAATGAAGGTTCACTTCATGCAAGCGGTTTCTGACTGTTTGGTCGCTAATTAAGTTCCCTGAAGAGTGATGAAGCCTCACGGCTAACATCATGGCGGTTATTGTTGGAGCTCTTCGAGCTAAGATTTGAATGTATCGGTCTTGTCTCCGTGTGGTGCAGCGATACCGTCCTCCATGGCGCTCAGCCACGGTACCAGTGCTTCGGTAACGTGTCCAAAGTCGACTGATAACACTCTGACTTGTATTCAGAGCTAAAGCCACAGTACGTTGCCGGGAACCAGCTTCTATCATTCCCACGGCTCTGAGCATTTCTTCCCTGCTTAAATGACGTCGCTGCTCCATAATAACGTTGGTTTTAATCAGTAGTAGGGAAACAGTAGCACTAATAATGTCTTCAATGCGTTGTATGTTTTTATAGGGAAAATATTGACAGCTGATTTTCATCTTTTACTCGAATTTGATTCACAGTTCCTGATTCAAATTATGAAATGCACCAAAAAGGATCCATATAAATTTATAAAATCATAAATTTATTACAAAGCCACATCTCAATCTCAAGAAATCCGCATAAAAATGCTTGATCCCTAGACACTTCTGATGTGTGTAGTTTATAACAATGGTCAAGTTCTCCCCGGTAATAGTTTAAACCACTATTATTACTACATTTCTGACATAAAAACTTACCTCGTTTTTTCAACGCCCATGAAATTAAAGTTCTGTTTAATTAAGGTACAAAGACTTACGAGTATATAGTAGGTACATAATAAGCACATACAGAAATAATTATTGGCCTAATTGACGTTATTAGGCACCTAATAAGTTCTAATAGCACATAATTACAAAAACAGCAACCTTAGAAATGAATGTAAGAATTCAGCCCCGCCCCTATAACAGCAATTCGTAATTCATCTAGAATTTAAAACAAAGCAATTCACAATATGTTGCAAAATAATAAAGGTACCATTCCGTACTCGACCGCAGGCGGCAACTGCAAACGACGTGTCGCGGCGTCATATCGCTGCAGTCATGATTCCGAACCCGACCGCAGGCGGGTATTCCAGTCGGTAGATAGAAGATAGAACAACGTGTTATCGCTCGAGCATTGGCAGCACTACTGGTACTGAGTACTGATGAGGTCGGGCTACAACGTGTCGCCTGTCAACGACTAACGTGTCAAATTCAAATTCTAAATTCAAATTCAAAAGTCATTTATTCAAACTAGGCTGAGAATCAGCACTTTTCGAACATCAAAATTACATAAGACAGTCCCCCAAAACGCCCACCCTTCACCACTTCCTAGTGCTTTAGCTGGGAAGAAGAAGTGACGCAACAAACTCCTAGCAGCACAGCTGTCTGTTCAGTTATAAAAAGTATGTCGCTAGGTATTTCATAGAAATTCATAGAAAACAGTGGTGTCGCGGCGACACTTCGCCTGCAGTTGCATCACACAGAATGGTACCTTTACAATAATCAAGGCACTTTCATGCTCTGTAATAAAATTTGCAGCTTACTCTACAAAAGAATTAACAGACATAATCACCAACCATATCGCACCTTTAATAATAAACCGTAATAACCCGCAGGGCAGCATGTGGCGAGCTGTTGGGCAGTAGCGACCCCACGGACCCTATCTCCCGGAAGAAGTCTTGTTCCTCACCTCTGGCTTGCCTTTATTGGCCGGCTGGAGTGAACACTGACGAGGAACAGAGCTCCCACCTCATTCTTGCCTTAATTGGCTGGCTTGAGTGGAGATTCGCAAGAGCAAACGTGCTCGGAGGAAGGAAGTATTCCAGTAAGATGCTGGTAGGGATCTTGACCGTACTTCCGGGATTGTCCTGATAGCCGTGGAATACCGCTCCACTCCTCATAAGCACCTCAGGACATGTTGCCCCCTTGTCGCTACGTCACTTTGTGCAAGCGACCGTTTTCGGGGGCCCATTATTGAGTGTGCAAGTCACCCCCTGCCATTTTATCCGTGTACATATAAAACATCGATCAGGCAGGGGCCATAGTCCTTCCATAGTTCCAGGTCACCAGTCAACTTTAGCCACCCAAACCCATAGTCCAAAATATTTCTTTCCATATCCTGCAATAGTCCTACATCAACCGGGGGTTGTCCTTGGGTGCACTTGCATAGTGCATACAGGGATAATCGCCGGCTGGTGCCACATTTCATTAAAAACGTCTAACGGGCCTCTGCGAGTTGGCTTCGGCCCCTCGTACGCCTTCCAAAGATCCGGGACCCCAGGGTCCCGAGAATTGTTAAAAACCGTAATAATACTAAAATATGAGTTTTTGACATTTTAATCAAAAAACGAATTAAGTCCACGTAAAGAATAGGTACAGTCTAACGGGCGCTTGATTCGGCCAACCCAAAGCGAAATAGAGGAAGTGCGGTCTCTTTTTGTTTGACGGAGTAGGCCAATGAGTATTCACAAAACGATACCATTTAGAGTTACGCCAACAGTGACAAGAGTGAGACGTGTCTGTTCCTGTTCTAATACCCAATAGTTCGTTTTACTATAAAAATGTAACTGCTTGCATTTCTATTGTTTTGGATGTAAAATGAACTTATTTAAGTTATTTCGTTTTGCTTTTATATGATGGCTATTTCATTTGGCAAAAACGAGATTTAATACGTTTTATTATTAAAATTTTACGATGTTTAGTAAAATGTTAGATAATAGTTCTGTTTACTATTAAGTGTTTTTAAAATCAATGTTAATGTAATGAATTAAGTCACTAGTGTGTTTTTTAAAGCCTTGTATATTTTTAATAATATATAATAGTAATGATTTATATATATCATTTGAAAGGATAGTTCTATTGGTAATACCTAAATTTTACTCGCATTACTGTATCGTTTCAATCTTTATTGTAATTTGAAAAAATGTAGACTGCTTCGTATTTGCAAAACTTTAAACGCAATTTCCCAACAATCGTAATTTTGTAATTATTTCGGTTTATTAATAAAGGTGCGATATAATCATACACCGATACATACGTTTATTATCTTCAACCGAAGGCCTCAGCTGACCATAAAGGTTTTATTATAAAGTATTAGCCACTTGATTACGCTTCTCTGTAACATTAAAACCTCTGTGGTCCTTTAAAATGATTTATAGTCAGACTTCAAACTTAATTGATACTTATTTCAAATACTTAATGTTAACAAGGTAAAAACATAGGAATATTGAGGTACTAATTCTATGTTCGGACCGTACACGATGTCTTTAATTGGTTGATTAGAGAAAAAATGGGTGTTTAAGTGTCTGATTAAGAGATAAATGCGGTTTATGACTTTGACCGCGCATGCTAGTATGTTAATTGCGACAACAAGATACCAATCAGTCACCCGTATTGGAGCAACCTTTAAACCTAACATGTTATTAGCGTTGAAGTTTCAAGTTCGAGGTAGTTTCAATTACAAGTCATTTTCGTTACAATTGTATCAATATGCGTCTCGAACATTTATGAGCATAAGCATTGTGTATATCTCTAGCGAATAAAGTTTTTACTCAATGCACTCGAAACTACTCAATTTGCCTAGCCTTTTCTCAAGTATGTTGGGGTTGGGTCTAACCGGATACAGCTTAATACCCGTATTTTACATGGAGTGACTACCTATCTGACCTCAGCCAACCAGTTACTGGGTAACACGATACCCTTTGGTAAGACTGTTTGTCAGACTTTTTGGGCTTCTGACTAATCGTA
Organism: Conistra vaccinii; assembly: GCA_948150665.1. NCBI lineage: Eukaryota > Metazoa > Arthropoda > Insecta > Lepidoptera > Noctuidae > Conistra > Conistra vaccinii. Next base: position 7,772,239 of record OX411324.1, read on the forward strand.
ACGACTGTCAAAGATGTACGAATAATAGCCGGGACCGGGGACGGCTTAACGTGCTTTCCGAGGCACGGAGATGTCTCGTTATATAATGGAATGGCCACCTATCCACAAACCGACCGCGGTAAGCGTAGCTTAACTTTTGATCATCGCGTGCGACTGTTATTGTTTAGCCACGAGCCCCTCGAAACTACTAGTCAACAATATTAGATGGCTACTCACATAAAACAATTAAAAATCAATGCACTCAACATTTCTTACACAAACGTACTATCGCACGTTAATCAGATACATTTGCAGTTTGTAAACCTCGTGCGCAAGATTGCTTTTAACTTGAGTAGCCACTCCAAGAGTGTAGACATTGTTCTTCTATCATGTAATAACGTCAACGAGGATATTGCTATAATCGCCAATTATGTCAAAGTCCCCTTTGATCCTTGTTGTAGCGGTCAATTGAAGTCACAGTTTAGTCGGGGACATTTTCGGGCAAATACCTATTCCCATATTTGCCCGAAAATTTCATAGTTTTCAGTTTATAATTGAAGTAAATAATGAAGACTTATTTAGCAACTCAGACTAATGATACGAGACCATTCATATTAAACTAATTCTTAGAGTTAGTAATATTAAAATAAGATTTATTTGTGCAAATTATAGAAATAATCTGGCTACAAAGACAAAAACAGTCATTATACCGAGGTAAATCCCTTTAATTTCAACGAAAGGGTTTCCACAGATAAGAAAACGCTTTGAACGAAGACACAATTGCTTGCATGCTCTATTAGTTCTTAAGTGGAGCTGCAAATGCCGAGCAAGGACAAAGAAAAGAAATAAAGAATGAAAATGTATTTATCTACATTCAGAATGTCTTAAAAAATGGGTAAAAAAGCTGAACCGAAATGAACACATTTAACGTTTTTACTTCGAAGATTAATAGGGGAATACAGTTATTGCATTTGAAACGACTAATTCTGCTCCACCCCATTCTAGGGGGAGTTTATTTTTTTATAACCTCAATTTGCATGCACGGTGCGATCCGTACGTATGGTCATAGGTATACGTCGTTATGTTTGTTTTTAACGAATAAACTACATAGATTAGTTGTCATTCTAGCTTAAAATTACAAACAGGTAAACCTCAATCTCATATCTAGTAATTCCATTTACAATCTCGTATTATTCCGATTCTATAATTATTTTAGTTTTCGAAACTAAGAACCTGTCTCATTCTGTCCGGAAGGGAGTATCTACTAGATACCTAGACTCGAAAATAGTACAGCATTTGTATAAAATTACTTGCCAGAACAGTAAATTAACCGGAATTTATCAGGAGGTGATGAAAAACGGACGATAATTTACCAAACCCAATTGTATATCAAAACCAAGGACTAGTGTTACGAAATATTAAAACGAAATCGCTTATTCCGGATTAGAATTCCGATCAGTATTTCAGAAACCTGTTTATGATAGAGTATTCAATGAAGGTATGGATGCAATTTTAGAATGAATTATTCATTGATATTTGAATACATTAATCTAGTATGCAACACCGTAGCCATCAGCATTTCAGAGGTAAGTATAGCAACTTGTTTTTAAAATGTATTGTTTTCGAGACAAATGAAAGTATTGTACGAATGTAAGTTTGTACAAGAAAATACTTCACGTGTAATCTACCTGACGTACACACACACGTGTAATATACGTGTGTGTGTACACACACACGTATATTACACATTGATAACTTAAAGGCAATAATATAGAATACGATATTTGATTAATGAAACATGAACATTTTAATCATTTATTTATGTCATAACTAATAAATAGCCTACGCTATATCCTCTTTCCTCGTCTAAATAATTATGAATTTAGATCCAAACAAGGAACTTTTATCTGAACCTCATAACACATAAGTCTACCTGAACAATTAATCTTCCAAGTCAAACTACCACGACTACTACTATTAATTAGTACCACAAAACTTTCCGTAAGCAGTAATGAAACAAATCTGATAACAAAACTCCAAGTGATAATTAAAACGAATCCATATTCAATCATTAGAAAAAACTATTAATTTATACATTCATATAAAACTCGGTTAAGGCATGAGATATTTTAACCGGTAATAAATCATTTTACGTCAACTTATACGGGACATTAAAAAGTACATTCGTGTTAAACATTTCTGTAAAAGGTAAAACAATGCTCAATAGAGCATAACAACAACTTTTGAAGACCTTTAGATCAGAAGGCCAATTCTCGTAAATAAACACACAAATCAAATTCTAGTCGCAATCTCATCTCAGGGAAGAAAAATAAACTTGTCAAATATTTATTAAAGGGATTTTTGTCTGATCGAGACTGAGATTCAAAATTCTAAACAATTTATTGCATATAAATCCACATGAGTACTTATAAAATATCAGAGGCTAGGTGCACGGTTCCAATTGGTCGTTTCCTATGGAGAAAAGCCGGCAAGAAACTCCACGGTTACTTTAAAAAATAAATTGGCTTTTACAATATTTTCAAATAACTGTGTAATTAGGTATGATGGGAGGACAGTGTAGGCGTTTCAACAAGTACCAGGTACTTAACAAAATTGAAAATGATCAACAAACAGACAACAGTCCACTAAGCCTACAACGTTCTCACATTCACAAAATAGAAAATAATCTTTAGAGAGGATAAAGTAATTAATAAAAATAAATACCTATTTTAAACGAAATGACATGATTGACATTACAATAAAATTCTAACAAATCTGAATAATTCTTATTTTATAGTTTATAATGCGAACTCTCTTCAAAATTATTTTGGAATTGCCAGTATGATACTCTTTAAGGCCGAAGATGGCAACTCGACACTATCCGACTGTTTCGATTATTATCTCACCCTCTGGTAGTCGAGCTATAAATTACATCGCTTTTTGCATGCCTCGTACAAAACCGTGCATTGTTAGGTAGGGGTTCAATATTTAGTGGAATAGTTTCAAAAGTGGCCCTCATAAACTTGTTCCTATTAAGCCAGGTAGCAACTACTATTCAATTTAGGCAAGACCAAAGATAATGCATCTAACAGACGGTATTTTTTTAATTAAGAACTGCTATGAAATATAGATGAACTTGGTTTCGTTATTGCAATGCTTAGTACTAGTTTCCAAATTAAGATATGATTGTATGACAATTAAAATTCAGTGGAGTAATTAATGGTCTGATAATATGTACATACATGGTGTTAAAGTAATTGCGTGCCATAGCTTCAGGGTGAGTTCAGTATCGATAAAGGAACCCGTAAAAAATAAAAAATAAATACCTTTAAAAAAAAAAAAACGAATATTATCATAAGATGAACCTAATGTAGTACCTACTAATTAAATAGCAATCGTTTAGAATTGATTAAGAAATTGCTTAAAATATGTTTTTATTTTGTTTAAATGCTAATTCATAATTTCCTAGAGTTACCTACCTACCTACTATCGAACGCAATGAAATATCTACGCTTGAACCCTTCGATAACGCCGGGTGAAGGATAGGAATCTAGGTACATAAATAACAATTCCAAGTATTCCTTCTTCCTACATTAGCGTGCTTATCTCCTTCAAAATTAAAAGCTACAAATTAAAAAAAATTAAGTTGCATTTTTTTTTTTTTTTTTTTTTCCTCGGTTCCTTTATCGATACTGAACCTACCCTGAAGCTATGGCACGCAATTACTTTAACACCCTATATAATGAAATCGTCAAAAAAAATTAAAGGGTGCAGTCCATCCATTGAAATACGCGCAACCCTGAATAAAGTAACGTAAACTAGGCTCAAGACCTCATTTTTGTTACATAAAGGAATAGCCTAATTGGTTTTCAAAAACGTTTTTTCTGTTTCAACTTAGCAGAATAAAAAAACATTTGCTCCTTGATTCCCAAATTAGATAAAACTAACTTCAAGAATTCATCAGACATAATATTTAACTTCACAAGAAATTACAGACGCTTATCAATTAATTAGAAAACAAAGTACGTCTTCACTTCGAGTGCATTGACGATGCCAATTAAAAGTTAAGAACTCTTGAGTTAAACTTCACTACAGATCAACTGTCTTGTCTAGACTTTGTTCTTGAACAGTGGATAGAAAATGTAACTGTACCCACACTACCAAATATTAACGAATCGGTCATGTCGTTAACCGATATCGTGATAATTGACACCTATATTTTACTGCCAAACTATGGCTTCTGACAAATTCGTACGTAGTCTTGCGAAATTCGGTTTCGACTTTCCAAGGTCTAGATACTAAATATTAATCGTTGTAGGCTGAAGTGAATGTTGCGACATTTTCTAAATAAAGTTATTTGTCATTCTGATGCGGATAACAATGGAACACGTGTTAATCTAAATATTGAACCAAAGGTCAGTCCTTAATAACGGAACCTGCATATTTACTCTGTGTACCTGGTAACCAGAAGCAAAATAATGTACCTGTAACGGTTACACCGCCACATACGAACTACGCATCAAAGACATGATGTCACACAAATCCAGCATCGCGCAGTTAGAGTTTACTCCCGTGTCCGTTGAAAAAGGAACCACGAAAGACCGTTTACATTTCCATCTTCCCTTGTTTTAAAAGACTCCGTCCAGCCATCAAAGAAAACTAGTCTATTATCCCTCGCTACAATCAAGTAAAAAGGAACATCTCATAATCCAATTCAACATAAACAAGCGTACTAAGAACCACCCTTGAAAATTAAATCTCTGAATAAATAACAGAATTTAAAGTAAAACACACTTTTTCATTCGCTATTTTCTCTTGGCGGCGATGAGCAATTTCCTATAGTAAAAAAGTAATAAAGGGAGGCGGGGAGAATTGCCTCAGAAGTGAATCTCAATAAAGGCTTAACTTAGTTTTAGCGACCTCGCATATTATGAGGGTAGGACTTTTGAAAGGGGTTAAAGAAATACTGATTTGGAGAAGACAAGGAAAAGGTGGTGCGTGGATAGGAATAAATTGGAATTGGAAATATTCCTTTGAAATCTCATTGCGATAGTTGCTTAAGAGGATTTTCAAGACTCTTTATTCAGACTTCAACGTACCTACCTTTTGGCGAATAAGAAAATTCGTATCCTAACCATTTTACTTTATGTAGGTACGTGTTTGATGCTTTAAATGTAACGAACAGTTTCAATTTCAAATAGGTACCTACTGCTATTTTCTCCCGAAAGTTTAAACCCCCATAAAAGCCTTATGATCCCTCCCAGTTACCGGTCACGAATTGGTCATTTGTAACCGAGAACGAATGACTTTTAAGAGCCCAAAGAAATTCCCATCAAGCTCAAATTAAAAGTTTTAATTTATGACGTATTTTCATTGTTTTAGAAGGTATATGTATTAGTGTTGTTGCAAGAAAAACATTAGTGATGTAGGTAGGTGTTTAAGGTAAAATAACTTCTATGAGTTATAATTAATTACAATGAAAAATGCAAGGCATCTTTGTAAAAAGCCTATCAATTTTTTATCTCTTTTTGTTTTGTAATAAAACCCTTCTATAACGTTCCTAAATTAAGAGATTAGGTTCCAAGTCATTGAGACCAAACAAAAAGTACTAAACTTCCAATTCATTTTTTCTAGGGCTCTTCACGAGAACCAGCGAAAATATTTTGGTATTATATTTCTTTTCAAAACTTTCAATCATAAATTCTTGGCAGTGTATAGAGTGCCACCATTGGCACTCTATCCCTATCGGATAAAGTGCCACTACAGGGACCCTAGTAACACCGCCTCGGCCTGGCTCAAGTGCCGCAAGCATTGGATTGTCATTGTCACTGTCACTAAGTCACGTCACTTGGTATTTTGTTTGATTGTCGAGGTTAGATCGCTGTAAAACACCACATTCCCAAAACATTACATTCTCTTGTGCCTAAACGGACCCTGGCACTTCGCCGGCCGCTACCGCGGCACCGCTCGCTACGCTCGCTCGGCTCGTGCGTTGTGTGGTCACAGTTCTAACCTAACCTAACCTAAATAACAAGTGACAATGACAATGCAACGCTCACGGCACCCTAGCCGGGCCGAGGCAGTGACACTAGAGTGCCACAAGAAACTCGCGGCACTCTATACACTTCGTAAATTCTTTAGTAAGCTTTTCAACCGTTTTCTCAGTGCCAATAAACTTTGAAAGATTTCAAATTTAATTAAAAGCACGTCTTTGAATTTTCGGTGCCATTAATGTATTTCAATTTTATTAGACACTCGAAAACGCCACTTGAGAAAAAAACGGTAATAATTTAAAACATAAGGCATTTTTCTGGAGTCTCCCGTTTTAATTAAGAACGCTTTTTTCCTTTCTCCTGAAAGAGTTTCGTTCAGCTTAATTACGGTTAATTCTGGCTCCCCTCTGTCATCTATTTTATCTCAGGGCATAGCAACAGCTCGCTTCTGTAATTAGCCCGCTAATGACGAGTTTCAAGGCATGAAACAATTCTTATCGCTAGTGGTCGCACGAGGTCTTCCCGCTTCAGCCAAATAAAGGCCTCTGTTTACCAAGAAAATGAACATAATTTATTATTTTACCTACATACCTCTTCTTCTTCTTCCTAGCCTTTTTCCCAACTATCTTGGGGTCGGCTTCCAGTCTCACCGGATGCAGCTGAATACCAGTATTTTACATGGAGCGACTGCCTATCTGACCTCCACAACCCAGTAACTGGGTAATACGATACTCCTTGATTTTACCTACATACCTCATCCTTGAAATAATTTGTTTTAAGTAAAAATGTCTGCAGTAATTAAGATTTCACAAGCCAGGCCAAAGATTTTACCTTTTACCCTTCCGTAGTTCCGTATAAAAATCGTTTTTTTTATTTTTGTGAACAGAAAACAGCAACAACTAAATTCTCAATTACTTGTATTAAATAATCAAAACGTTAGTGGGCAAAATTTTAGTTCAACAATTGCAAACACACACTTTATTTTTCATTAACTGTCATTTGTTACTTTAGTAGGAAAAGGAAAGATATAATTAACGTGAGTTCAACCCGAAGATAGGCGAATATTTCTGGAAGCGCAATTACGAGGGAGTACATTGATCTCACTTTCAACGAGATAGGGTTATCATGGCACAGCAAAACAAAGCATAACGTAGGGTTGATAAGCACGGAGAAGTTAACAAATGGAGTAATACAGTGGATCGGCGGAGTGTAGCCGGTGTGGCGGGAAAGCATTACTGTAGTGACAATTTTTTGGTTATTACGACTGTGAGATTAAACACCGATCAATCGACTAACTATTTCACGTGCCACACAAACAGTGTCTTAGATTTCATTGGAAACTTTATGTAATTCTAAAGAGACCTTAACATTCTAATATACCTTTCTAATTCGTTACATGCATAGTAAAATAACCAGAAATACATACATCTAGGTTAATAGTACTTTAAAATAAAATGCTACCCATCTCTTTGACATAATGACTTAATTACCTCTATCAAAACACGAAGGTACCTAGGGAACGTAAGAGGTGACCCTTTTCCAGAGGAGTCAAAGTTAAGCATCCATTTCCTTGCTATTCCTTGATTATAAATTATCTACAACTTTAGTGTTCGCTCTAAACATAAAACGAGCAATACTCAGTTCCATTAGGTAAGTTAATTCAACTAACGTTGGGTTTTACGATGCAGCGGCAACGTTACTTCGTAGTGTAGTGCAATTATCGTATCCTTATTAACTCTAAATTTTAGCTACACTTACGCCATCTTGCCTCGAAATTGTAGTCGAGAGTTAGTAGTTCAGAGTTCATGTTTTTAGATATAGGAAATTGGGTTTTTGGAAATTAGTTTTTGTATGTTTTTAGCGTTTAATATTGGATCGGATACGTTAACAGCTAGTTTATTCATGAATTCGTACATTCATAACATAACATAACATCACGCCTTGTTTCCCCGAAAGGTTGGGCAGAGGTGTACCTTATTACACCCACATTTCGCCAGTTATGTGCAAGTCCAATGTAACAAATCCAGACTCCGTACATTCAATACCATCAATATAATAATGTATGTTATTAAGTGACCAATTTATTAGTTTAATTTATTTCTTACACACACCATTACTAAGTCCACAATAAATAGTATGATTCAAGCGGTAACGAACCATTCAATGCACACAATTTCAGTTAGCACCATATGGGACTCTGTGAATCTCGTAAAGGAAAAATACGGTGGCAATACATTTATCGTCTGCGCGCTTGGATCTGGTGGAGATACAACTCTTTGTATAAAAGATGAAGGAAAACATGTTTGCACATAAGTCCGAATGAGACAATTCACTTTTTAGACTAAAAGGACAAGTTAATTTATTTCTGGTGGAATTTACCTTTATTAAGTTTTTTTTACGATGTTCAACAAGACAGCGACATTTCTTTATTATATTATCACCTAGTTGCACAAAGACAAACATTACGTAATGGATCATTAACGCTAATGATTTCATTGATTTGTTCAAAGACCCATTAAAATCGAGTCTAAGGTTGCTTTCTGCAACAAGTTAATGGAAGATTAGCATTTAATGACAGCTTTAAAAGTTAAAGTTCGTTACTGCAACTGGCGGTAGGTATGTAAGTTTAAAATTAATCTATACTTCTACAGGGTGTTAGGGTAAACACCGTTATCCTTCAAACCAGTGGTTTGGTTTCGTTTATAGAACATAAATTCAATGGAAAATCACAACTTAAAAAAAAATTAAAGATGTACATTTAGAATCGTCACGCAATTCCTAAGGTAGGTATTTTTGCCTGTCTTAAGCCAGGAAAAGGTTGTATTGTATTTATTCATGTGTTGTGTAGGTAAGGTAGGACGGGCGGCGATCGATTACATCACTCGGGCGGGCGCATATCCATGAATTTGCGGACGGTGTCGGACAATAACCTTTTTAATATTTGTTAAAGAAAATAACGTAATTTTTTTTACTCGGTTTTTTATGTTTATATTTAAGCCAACTACCCATGGTTTGAGTGACAACGGTGTTTACCCTTCCATCCTGTATATCTATACTAATATTATAAAGAGGTAAAAGTTGTTTCTTTATTTGTTTGTAAGTTTTTATGTAGGGGGTAATCTCCGGAACTACCAGTCGGATTTGAATTACTTTTTTCCAATTCTTGAGGAAGGTTATAGGCTCGCGGACGGAGTCGCGGGCAGAAGCTAGTGTATTATATATATTATAAACCTTCCGGAATACCTACATTTTCTAAATGATAGTCGCATCAATCCGTTAAGTAGTTCAGAAGATCGCGGCCACCACGAAAAACTTTGTTTTATACCTCCTTTTTATCGATTTGAACCTTGACTGAAAAATGTACGGGTATGGTACATTCTGATTACTTCCCCTGATTTGTTAGTGCAACATTCCTCCCCACCTGGGTACAGGAAACTAAAAGAAGGGTTGACAGCGGTTCTTTTTATTGCGTCTCCTTGCTTTCGATTTTCAGTTATTCAGAAATTTACATTACACATCCCACCTTTTTCATGCCGCACCAGATTACTTTTTTTTTGTAAACAGATAAAGTTACCTACGATTTATTCAGTTCCACTTGAGTGTTTCCCAAGGAAAAAGCTATTACGTTTTGACTTTTTAGCAAACGCCATTTCGTGATATTTACCTTAATGAGTCCTCTCCGAATTTCTGCGTAAGCCAAAAATATCCCTTAAAATTTATTAAGAGTACCACTGCCAACTTAAAATTTCTATTCAAAACACCATCTCGAACGGTTATTGTATAAAATAGCGCAGGTTATGCGCGATTATCATAATGAAATTGCTAGCAGTTCTGGGGGGCCATAAGAAAAATGGTAAAATTTGTGGCGTTAAATAATATCGTTAAGAGCGAAGAAAAATGTTCGCCGCCCTGTAGGACGGAGTGGGAGCGGCTCCACTCTGAAATTGCAAGTCGTATATTACACAGGGAATTTTCAATTACGGCAATCCTGCGGTTTTTCATTCGTAATGTGACTTTTAGGCAACGCTTCGAGCTGGTCATTCATAACTGCCACGATGCTAGTAGAGCTACGATAGACTCGATATCTCCGAACTTGATTGGCCGAGCCACTTTATTTTTCTTCGTCTTTGCACATCGTCTTGCAGATTTGCATATTTTATAAATGGTAAAATTTATGGGAGTTCTTTTTCTTTATGGAGTGGCCGTTACTTTCAATATATCGGAAAATAGACTAAAGCAACAGTTCAGCTAATTAACTCTGAGCAGCTTGTGGCAAACTATTATGCGACTGCGAGTTCCCAAATATTCCAGTAAGTAAATTCGGACCCTGTGCCCAGCTTGTCATTATTAGGCGTAGTTCTCAAAACCCCAAGCAAACGTGCTTCCTATCGTCTTTGTGTAAGTCGGCAAGTCACCGCGCAGTAGGGCTCGTTCATTGTCCCACATAGCTTGGGTTTTCATTTCTCAGAATATTCATCTAAGAAAGGAAATCCTCACTTCCCTTCCTTTAGGACTTCGGTTCATTAGTGTACGAGTGAGTGTAGGTATGCCTTAAATATTAAAATCACAACTAGGAAGGTATTAATTAAAGCCCGATTTACACGTACAATTTAATTTCCTGTGGCGTTCCATAAGTTAAAGCAACAATAAACGTTGCACCACTGTCTAAGCAGTGTTTAGACGATGCAAGTCATTTATGTCATCAATTTTATTGTAACCGCCTCTGTGGTCTAGTGGTTAAACTACCTGTCTCAGACCCAGAGGTCTCGGGTTTGATTCCCAGTGGGAGCAAAATTTTCTGCTCGGTTACGTTGGTGGTAGGGCTTGTTTTAAGTCTACCTGGCTAGCTACCACCATCTTATCTAAGTATGTCACCATTACAACAATGTTAACAGCAGTATTGTGTTTCGGCAGTTAGAGATAAGAACCCGAAATCCTCAACCACAGAGGAACTGGCTATTCCTCTGTGGTTGAGGATTCCGGATGAAGCTTGGTTCCACGTTCAGCCTGATCATCACTTACCATCAGGTGAGATGCAGGTTAAGAGCTTCCCCGTTGTAAATAAAAAAAATCGTGTAAATAGGGCTTAACTTTTGGTACAAGATATGAATTTGAGTTGACATCGAACGTTCATTACCTTACTCCCAAAATAGGCTAACAACAACGCAGATATACGGGTAGCAACCAATTATTTCAATTGCTTGACAATGTCATGATCAAAATTCAATGTCATGCAAAGTGATTCTTTAACAAAGCCCACGGCATGAAATAAAAATTTTCTTCACGTACTTTTTTCATCTGATAATAAAATCATAACAATAAAACTTACCATTTAGAATGGAATATAAAAGGTGGAAGACTTATACTCGAACAATAATTCTGTGAGAAATATTAAGCTATTGAGGATCGTGCTTTTCAAACTGATCTTCGTGCCCGAAGGCTTTCAATAAAAATTTATTATTATGCAAATTGCATCTCTTTGTGGGAGAGTATGGTATACTTACACTCAAACCCTTTCAGTCTTTTTATAGAACTGTCTAGTCTAGGCATTTACTGTGTGCTGAATTTCAATGATGGAATTGCTTTCATCGCATATTTTTAACAGCTAAATTGAATGCACTACTTTAAGATTGTAGTAAAAAATAAATATTTGAATGCTGGTCATGTCTTTCAAGTGTTCGATTTCTTCGAACACTTGAAATACATGACCAGCATTTTTTTCAAAGTTTGTAAATGTAAAAGAAAGTGTAAATAAACAATTTCTGGACCTAAACAACAGAACAAAAGTTAAAAACGTCACGGAATAAAAAGGATTTTTCCCTAAACCACGTCTAAAATAGGTCTACATTTAACTCGGTTTATTCCGTAGTAACTAAAATGGAATGTCATTTTCTTACATCATCTGTCAAGCTGGGAGAGGAAATTAAATATCTTATCAGCGAGATAGAGTCGTTCACCTTTTTCACAGCAGCCTTTTGATAGACTCGAGATGTTATGATAATATGAAAAATTTAAGGCGACTGAGGCAGTAACTGAGGAGGCTACAGCGTAATTTTGTTGTGGAATTCTATAGTATTATATCCCAAGGGATATGTTTTTGCAGTCGGACTTTGTAGTTTTTTTAACATGTTTTTTTATTTTCATCCTTTTAGTTTTTTTGTCATTTCGCATTCCAAATCATATTTAAACATATTATTTGTTTATATTATATACTATATTATACACCACTAGATAGAATTTGGGAGTTTTTTTTTTTTGAAAACATACTGTTCGGCACCAACAATCCGTCATTTATATTTTTTTTATTTTAATATACCCAGTGACACTCGCGGAAGACAAATCTCGTTCATCTCGACATATCGTTCATCAAAATCGGTTCAAACATTTAGTAGTTACGAGGGAACATAGAGATGGACATACATACAATACTGGTCAAACACATAACCCTCCTTTTTTTTGGCTTCGCCGCAGTCTGGTAAAAATGTTGGTCGAAAAATGACTTAATTATTTTTACGAAGTGTATAGAGTGCCGCGAGTTTCTTGTGGCACTCTAGTGTCACTGCCTCGGTCCGGCTAGGGTGCCGTGAGCGTTGCATTGTCACTGTCACTTGTCATTTAGGTTAGGTTAGGTTAGAACTGTGACCACACAACGCACGAGCCGAGCGAGCGTAGCGAGCGGTGCCGCGGTAGCGGCCGGCGAAGTGCCAGGGTCCGTTTAGGCACAAGAGAATGTAATGTTTTGAGAATGTGGTGTTTTACAGCGATCTAACCTCGACAATCAAACAAAATACCAAGTGACGTGACTTTGTGACAGTGACAATGACAATCCAATGCTTGCGGCTCTTGAGCCGGGCCGAGGCGGTGTTACTAGGGTGCCTGTAGTGGCACTTTATCCGATAGGGATAGAGTGCCAATGGTGGCACTCTATACACTGCCTTATTTTTATAGGGAAAAATGCAAGTGTCTAGAGACGATAAATTAGAAAATAAAACGTTGTTGCTGCATAGCGCTAACTGAAATGTATTTAGATGCACTAAGGCTGCCTGTCCACTGGAGCGGAGAGGAGCGGAGAGGGGCGGAGATGTGTGAGAATGTGTGTGTGTGTGTGAGAGCGGATATTAACCAATAGAATCGCACCTCTGGAGCGGAGGTTAGATTCTATTGGTTAATATGGGCACATCTCCGCTCCTCTCCTCTCCGCTCCGCTCCAGTGGACAGGCAGCCTTAAACAGTGCATAGTCGCCGTGTGAACGCAGCCTGTCAAAATTTGAAATATGTTGGATATTAAATGCAAAAATATTTAGCGCAAGAATATTTCCTTGAGAAAAATTCGATATCAAAATGCATTGATTAAATAAATTTTTAGTTTGAAAATAGCTAAACAAAAGAAAACAATTTCGCAACACAACTTGATATCTGCAGCAATAAAACAGCTAGCGTGTTGTTAGATGATGAGAAATGTAAATTACTGTCTAGTATTCTTGCTTATTCCTCCAAATAATTCGCTGGTATTAGGAGCGTTCAGGGCATTAATCCGGTGAGCTGTGGCGCAAATTATGCAACATAGATAATGAGATCGTGGCTCCTATTTCACCTTCCTCGAACTTTCCCCTGGGCTTAACATGGTTATTGCATGTATAATATTGTTGTTTCAGTATGAAATAGTAATTAAAAGTTGTATTTGGATTTTTTTTTAAGTCATCTTTATTATTATCATCTAGGACATCTACGACTATGATGAATATATATAATACACAAACACACCCAAACACGAAAAGCAACTTTAAACAATTGTATAAAATTCGCTTTTCGTGTCTTACGCTGCTCCCACATCTCCGCCGCGAAACCGTGGCAGCGGAACCACTGAACCAATTCCGCTGCGAAACATGTCCACATTATGTCGCGAATCTATGCGGAACAAACGCGGAACCGCAAAAAACCGGCGGACTGCGCGCGGAGGTGTAAACGGCTTCCCAGCAGATCGGCGAAATCACGCGAGAAAGAGATAAAATCATAATCAAATCTGTACGATAGAGCAGGCAGTTTCGCTTCCGTTTCGCCTTTCGTACAACGGACAAGTCATGACGGAAATTTTTGCGGTTCCGCTGCCACGGTTTCGCGGCGAAGATGTAGGAGCAGCGTTAGTGTGACCGCTTAGTTCTTGTTACCTACACAATGGATTAATGCGGTTACCACCATCATTTAGATTTAGAGCGTTTATTCCGTTATAGCGTTTATAAGTTTTTGTGTATAATACATTAATACGAGCAATATAAAAGAGCTACTTACAAAGTGCCAAAAATATCTCAATATCTCCTAAACCACACTAGTTACACTGTACATGAAGTAAAAAAAGTAAAAAAAGCCACTAACTTAGACATACCATAGAAGCATCGCTGTTTTGACATGTCGCTACATCAGTGCATTGCACCCGTGCAAAGTAGGGGCGGGTCGCTAGTTCAATAATAAAAAATACAATAATTTTCTTTGTGAGGTTACCAGTAGCCTATCTTACTCTTTCAGTGGGACGAATATAATTTATCCTTACACAGTTATTTGTAGAAATCAAGTATATGTTACTGTAAAAGCCCGAACTGCGGTAAATCTTAGGATTTACCGGTAAATCCTAAGATTTACCAAGTCTCACCGGTAAAAGTCCGAACTGTTCTAAAATAATCTTTAATTTCGGACTTTTACCGGCATTCAGTTGGTAAATCCTAGGTTTTACCGCAGACACCGGTAAATGTCCGAAATCAAAGATTGAAATATAATAACCGTCGTGTCAACTCGTGTCTCACTCGACACCCTCTCAGCTAGATAATATAATTAGTGAGAGGCTCGGTGTTATATTAGTGAGAAGTCCTAATTTTTATTTGAGTAATTTTTCTGCATTTTATTTTTTTAAAGCAGTTTAAACATGTTTTAAAAATAACAATTAGAATTATAGCAATGTAAACAGATTTTTTAAATTATTTTTATAAAACTTTTTAAATATGTATTTAATATAGTATAGTATAGAAATAAATAAACGAAAATAATAATGTTGAATAAATTGTTTCTGATTATTAACTGCATTGTTTTACTCTGAAAACTAACATTTACCGGTATCTGTGGTAAAATCTTTTTACATTACTATAATTCTAATTGTTATTTAAAACATGTTTAAACTGCTTTAAAAAAATAAAATGCAGAAAAAATTACTCAAATAAAAATTAGGACTTCTCACTAATATAACACCAAGCCTCTCACTAATTATATTATCTAGCTGAGAGGGTGTCGAGCGAGACACGAGTTGACACGACTGTTATTATATTTCAATCTTTGATTTCGAACATTTACTGGTGTCTGCGGTAAAACCTAGGATTTACCAACTGAATGCCGGTAAAAGTCCGAAATTAAAGATTATTATAGAACAATTCGGACTTTTACCGGTGAGACTTGGTAAATCTTAGGATTTACCGGTAAATCCTAAGATTTACCGCAGTTCGGGCTTTTACAGTAAGATATACAATCTTTCTCTGCAACGAACGTACCTAAAGTAGGACCAATCAAATAGAAATGTCGTATGCAATAATGTCAAGAGATTACAAAGATCAGAAAGAATAAACGAAACTTCAGTTAAATATTCACACAGAAATATTCCTACTACTTCAGCGGTTAGTCAATAGTCTGAATTCAAAATCAGTGACTTTCAAACTAAGTTTAGTTTGGTCCAGACAGGGTCTAACTTGGATTCGTCTTCGGGTCAGAAGTAACATTGTCTTGTTAAAACTTTTAGCTAACATGGCTGACTGTAGAGAACTAAAATCGATTGTTACTGATTCTATGATCTACTATTTTGTGATTCAAACTTTTGGATCTTGCAATCTTCTTTGTAGTTTGATTATTAGACATTTATATTTCTTTTTGAGATGGACTATTACGGGTAGTAGGACATTTCCGCGAAAGTCACTTGCGCGAAAAGACATTTCCGCGAATTCACACTCGTGCAAGTGCCTTTCGCGCAAGTTTCATTCACGCAAAATTAATGTGAGAAATGCGCGCGTAAATTACTGTGATGGTGCGATTATATAATTTCAAACGTGACAATATAATCCTGGACGTCCTGTAATGTAACGCTCAGCTCCTCGGAGCTAAGCGTTGATACAATTAAAATAAAGAAAGGTTAAAGGTTAAGAGTTAGAGTCTAGAGTATAGTTAGATTATAAGAGGTAAAAGGTAAAAAGGTTAAGAGGCCGGCTTCACACGACGTGGGATGCACAGGATAGGTGGGACCAGGGCCGAGCTGAGGTGCAGGTAGGCTGACGGACAGGAAGGCAGGCAGGCAGGGAGTACAGAGGAGCCGCCGCACACGCCGCACGCTGAGTAGGAGGTTCCTTCACCCTGTTGAACGGAGAGGTAGGTGTGAGAGGTAGCTAGGAGGCGGAGGTACTTTCGTGGTACCTCACGCTAACAGGAGGGACGCTTCGGCGTCACTCGTGACGTCGTGCTATGAGGGCTAAGATCACGACTCCTAACGTCACGTCACTCGACGTCGGTGCCCTCTCTTAATCGAGCAGTATGTGTGACGTTCGAGGCGTGGCGTCTCGCGCCACGCGGCCAGATGGCTGGTGTAGGGCCCTCTATAGGGCTAGGTGAGAAAGTCGGTCGAATGATAAGCCGGGTAGACACTGAACACCAAAAGTTTATTGATTGAAATTACACAATAGTTTAGGTTATACACAGTATTATGTTAGTTACACTGAATTAATCAGGCTAGGATTTAAGTAGTAAAATTAGATTCAAGGTAAAAAGTAGTACATCACACCGCTAGAGCCAAACTTCAACTCCCCAAGAAAAGAACCCGTTTTTATCGTTCTGTCATATTTTAAAACATTTCAAACATCTATCAAGTTAATTCTTAATTGAATGATGGCCAGAACGGATAAAAACGGTTTACAGAGCGATAGTCTATAAACGTCCTTATTGCGAACAATACAGTGTATTCACCTGCTTTATAATAGGTTTAGCAGAATATAAAGTGTCTATTACACATTATGTCTATGATTAAGAAAAGTAAATAAGACAGATGACAGCTTTCAATTAATATAAAATATTCTGTCATCTTTACAACAGGGAATCAATAAATAGTATTTAAAATAGAATTTAGATGCTAAAACAATCAAAGAATATAAAAGTATGCTATTACAGGTATAGTGTGATTAAGAATAAATACAAGGAAGTTTACATGAATGATGATGGATTTCATAGGTAAGGTCTCGAAAGGTGAATTGTTTAATAATAGTAGCTTAAAAAACATAAAAGTAGATCAAAAATTGTGGTTCTGCACAGCAGATGCCACAGTCCTTGGAAATTTAAAAGCATAATCAGCCTATAATGTTCCCACTGCTGGGACACAGGCCTCTCTGTGAAATGGAGTGGGCTGTAATCTATCACGCGGGCCCATTGCGATTGGTAGATGTCACATGTCTTCGAATTTTTGGTTATAGGACATTTTATTTTATTTTATTGGCTCACCAACAAATGAATACACCGATCCAAAGATATGAGCTACATCCAATAGACTTATAGACTAGTGTACCAATTTCTTACGGGTAAGGACATAATGCATTACAGTCATTGATTGATATTGAGCGCCTACTTAAAATTTGCTGAGTTCTTTCTTTTGTAGTGCATCGGGGATGTTCGCTCTGTTTCGCACTGATGGCTTTCATGCCATCATTCGCAAGAGGACGGTATCCCTGATCTGCAGAATGCGTGGCAGCCGCAACGAAATCTTGAAGACGATAGCTGATAGGATCTCATCCCCGCTTTGGAGGTCTCTTGTTAAGTTAGTCATCTGAGTACCTTGACTGATTCTAACTTTTTATTATTTTATTTGTTATTATTTATAATTTCACAATGAATTTCTGGATTTTAATTGACATACATTTTAATGCATTTTGTAATGAATTTTAAAATTTAATTAATGTAAAGCTGCGATTGACTTATTCATTTATTTTACAATTTTAATTTTATACACTTATTTCAGTTATTTATTTTAATTAGTTATAATAGTATTGTTGTGGCATGTATTTTAATCTTTATTACTAATATAATTTTAAAGTAATACTAACACAAATATGGATCGATGTATATGAGGTAAATAAATAAATTAAATTTACTCATCGAAGATAAAAAAAATCATCGGGCAGTCTTTGAAGACTGCCGATAGAAGTGATAACTAAGTAATTTTTTGATACAACGTAACGCCAAATTACGAAAATGTCAGGAGTTTATGTGGCTTGTTGTCAGTACAAGAATCAAAGCTGTAGCTCCATAAAAAATCCAAAAAAATAAAACAGAGTAGGTACGCTGTCAACAACATTTCTACTCTCTTTTCGTCTTACGAATTTTCGATCAGGTCACGTGTCCTGACGCGAGTTTAACTTTTTACCCATCCCAAAAAAGTGCACAACGCCGCCGCCAAAAAAGTTTTCAATTAAAAAAAAAAAAAAACAAAGGACATACCCTATTCCTCACGATATTTTCCTTTACCGTTTCGAGAGCAGTGGTAATTAAATTATTTAGAAATTATGAAAGCGCGCTTTGACTGTTGACAAAATAATAATATAACCAATCTCAGCAGTTTACGCGGGCTTGACAATTTCTCACATTAATCTTACGATCATTTTTATTCGAGAAAGTGGCCTTTAAGTCACTTATAAAGCTTTTACAAGATTTCCCTCCTACTTATTACATGATGAATAACTAAGCGATGTCTTGTAATCATTAAGGACTTTGATTACGTCCGACTCCGACCCAGAAAAGATCTTTTTCTTTTCAAAAGATATACCTACGTACTTTATTACGGGGGAGCTAATTACGGGAACGGTAAAGAAAAGTAGAAAGAAAAGAAATATTTCAAAGTGGGTACGCAATTATGCTCTGAATTAGGTACTTTTGACCTAAGAGAATAATAACAAGAATGAATGGTTTTAAGTTTAATTATTATATTCATTTTGGTAAGGTCAAAATGAAAATTCCTCTGAATGAAAAGCTATTTCAATCCCCTGGGATTGGAAATAGTTTTTGACTGAACAAAGACAAACATCTAAAATGTTACCTACTAAAAAAAATAGATAGGTATGTTGCTGAAAACTCAGTAATAAATAAAGGAATATAGGACTTCGGAAACATTCGCTATGTTAGAATTTGAGAAGTACCTACCTGTTTATAATTTCACAACAATATTCTTTCTCTTACGCATCTTCCCCTAAAACATGAATAACCAATGGATTCAAACCATCCTCATCTCAGCCTTTTTAAACTAGAAGTTTTTAGATACTTTATTGTTTTACCCTAAGGCCGTTTGTCCACCGCCACCGTTAACGAGACGTCAACACGTTCTCCTGAGCGCCGGGATCCTGTCCACAAACTGCTGTCGCACGGGCTCTATTCGCCCGGTTTTTGTTTTGTGTACCTAGGTATCATAACATACTGTACTGCCGAGTTTTGTCGCGGTGGACAAACGTTCGCCGTCACCGGGACGTCACGTTTGGTTCGAATAATGTCATTTCTCGTTGATAGGCTTACCTGACTTAACTTATAACCTCAAATGTCCCAGAAATAAATGTTTTAATTATATAACCTAATTTGAAGCTAAACATACAACGTATAGCAAAAGTAGTTTGGTCCAGCTAACTCTTATTGTTGAACAAGTGTAAAGACCCAATTCCTTTGCTGAATAAGACGTGCACGGGGAAGTTACGCACGTTTAGTTGCGCCGTACGCGGGTCCATTTGTTTACATCCGATGAAGAGTGGCCATGGGTTGCAATGGATGCTCCCGTCTACACGAGAGTACCTTAGCCGTCGACAGCAATGGAACCGTGCCTTTAGTATATAGTACCTGCCCCGTGGGAAGCCTTCGTAATGTTTACTACATTTGAATACGTGAAAACGTTAATGGGCGTACTCGTTGCGAAGCTGCAAGTTATTGTTGAGGGATCAAAGGTCCTCTACAATGCAACCATGTTAAGTGCAGAGCGTGATTGTGTAAACAATTAATGTTCTTTGATAATATGTGTATTATAAATAAGTTTTGAACACACAGCCGTGTTACTATGTAAGTAAAATATATTTCTCTTTACTTATTTGGTAAATGGGGCCGAAAGGTTCTGGAGTGACCCCGTACAGGAAGACGTAGCGTTGGAAGGTCTCCCACAAGGTGGACCGATGACCTTGTGAAGGCCGCAGGAATCCGCTGGATGCGGGAACCACAGAACCGGTCGAAGTTTCGCGGTTCTTGGGGAAGGCCTATGCTGATGATGATAATGATGATTTGGTAACCAACAATAACTATTACGTTTTTGAGAAAATTAAAGTGTTTTATTGTTCCAATCGAAGTCTTTGATGCAATTGGTAGTGTACCTATGTGCTCCGTACAAAAATCAGACGTTCATATTTAACTTTAAGTGTGCTATTTACGAGAAGACTCTATAATAACAGACGCACGGTTCGATCCATCAGGTTAAGCTACGCTTGCCGGAGTTAGTCCATGGATGGGTGACCATCTTAACATACTGAGACTCCCCCGTACCTCGGAAAGTACGTTAAGCCGTTGGTCCTGGCTGTCATTCGTGGATTTTTGACAGTCGTTACGGGTCGTCAGAAGCCCGAAAGTCTGACAACCAGAGTTACCAAGGGTTATCTTATTACCCAGTTACTAGGTTGCGGGGGTCAGATAGGCAGTCGCTCCATGTAAAATACTGGTATTCAGCTGCATCCGGTTAGACTTGAAGCCGACCTCAACATACTTGGGAAAAGGCTAGGCAGATTGATTTTATTATTATTATTTTTCCGTCTTTGACATTTCTGGGGATCTTAGAGTCCCCGGACCTTTGGAAGGCGTACGAGGGGCCGAAGCCAACTCGCAGAGGCCTGTTAGACGTGTTTAATGAAACGAGGCACTAACCGACGATCCCTGTTCGCACTATGCTAGTGCACCCAAGGACAACCCCCGGTTAGTGCAGGACTATTGCTGGATATGAAAACAAAGATATTGGTTTATGGGTTTGGATGGCTAAGTGAACTGATTGTATAGAACTATGGAAAGACTATGATCCCTGCCTGACCAATATTTTAAATAAAAAAACACAGGTAATGGCAGGGGGTTTATTATTATTATTATTTCATTTATTTCGGATCGCCCATTTTGGTTTGCCTAATATGACGAGTAAAACCTTTGTAAGACGCTTCACTTTTCTTCTGTTTTGTCTTTAATTCGCCATCTTTCACTCAAAGTGAAATGTATTCTTCTTCTTCTTTTTGTGTGGTTAGTGACTAACATTGTGTTAGAGTTTTAAAGTCGCCAATGGGCGCAAAGCTCTCAGGCAAACCGGTTTCCTCACGATGTTTTCATTCACCCACCGAATGATCAAAAATTAACTAAAGGAGCAGAAGAACGGTATCTGGTCGGTGTTGTGTGAACGTGGAATGAAACAAAAATGGTCCCTCACTCGAGTGAAGTGTCTCATATCAGCTTAAGAGAAAATAGGTACCTACTAAAGACAATGTTCCTTTTTCAATGAGCAGGTTCTGAGAAAAATACATTTCATCAACCGTTCTCGCAATTGTAATTATAATCATAGACATTATTATTTCGTACAGAATCCTTATAAGTGTTGGTAACAATTTTCTTAAGATCTCTATTAGTAGCATACTTAATACAAGAAAGTAACATAATTAATTATATTTTTTTATTTGATACCTGATTCTGAAGTACCTACGCAAGGGTCTACGTCAACACTTACAATATCTGTGCGTTTCATGTGTACTCTTCTTATACCTACAGCACGCGTAGCAAGATCGAGTTTATCGACGGAAGAAACCGGTTTTGATTGTAAATTGCAAAAATCGTAAGAAATTTTGGATTTCGCGGGCTACCCTGACGCTTTCACCTAAAAACCGTCATTTTCATGGCACGAAAAACTGCAACACAATTGACACGTCTCGTTAAAATAACTCATGCAATTTGTCCAATCCGAATGTAAGCTATTAAACAATTTATGTGTGAATGCACATTCGGAAATGAACAAGATTGCATGCAGCATATTATTTATACGGAGGCTCGCACCGTGAATGATTGATTAAGTAACTTATGAATATTGTATTGTATTGTGCTGTGAGGGCAAAGGCCTGCCACGGCTGGCGTAATGTCGTGTCAACTGACGTTTACGAGAATGTATGGACTTTGACAGTCACGTACGAATAAATTGGCGACACAAATTGGTGAAGAGTATTGTTGACGGATATAGAAATCGGAAGGATCGAAATCTCACTTCAGTATTTCTGAAGTACCTATTTCTGAGTGTTTTTTATGTTTCAGTTTTTTTTTGTACTACCAATTTATTAAAAATTCTTCAAGATAAACATACCTATAAGGAGAACTAACGGTATCAAAATTAAAAAAAAGTTCAATTTTAAGGCAATTGAGAATTTAGCCATAATTATAATACTAAATTACACATACATTCTTAAATAAACTCACGCCTTCTTCCCACGGGGTAGGCAGAAACTACAGAACGCCATTTACTACGATCCTTACATACTCCTTTTGCTTCGTTTACGTTCATACATCTGGTCATACACGCACGCCGGTTGCGAGTACTACGCACCTGTCCTTTCTGAAGAACATCACCAATAAGGTCAGTATATTATGTCCTCCTAGGGCGTCCCCTCCCGGCGTTTCCAGTCACATCTGCTTTATAAATATATTTTGTTAGTCGCCTTTCATTCATCCTCTCAATATGACCAACCCAGCATACCCTTTTAAATTTTTGTCACTATATCGTCTACTAATACTAAATAAATACCATAATAACTCTGTTTATCTGTTACCTTTTCACTCATTAACGGCTGCGAGGGTTTCGATGACATTTGGCACACGGGTAGACCAGACTTGGGTTAAAACGTATGACACTTTTTATCTCGGTAGTACATTCTCATGGGATAATATCCGACTTCCACTCGAGCGAAACCGCTGTCAAAAACTATGTAGTATAAACTAATCTATACTAATATTATAAGTTTGTTTCGTTGTTTGTTTGTAATAAGTTTGTATGTACGGATTTGAATTTATTTTTTGCATTGGATAGCCCAATTCATGAAGAAGGTTATAGCAACATAAGGCTTGCGGATGAAGTCGCGGGCGTAAGAGAAAAGATTAGATGTTTGTGTATCTGTTTGTTTGTTTGTAATAAATAAACTTAAAAACTACAAAACCGATTTTAAAAATTCTTTCAGCAGTTAAATGCTACATTATCACTGAGTAACATAGGCTACCATTTATAAATATCATTAATAATATAATATCTGTTAAGTGAGGCGCCACTGACGCGTGCACGTCGCACTCTCAACCTAATAGCTTTCTGTTGTTCTCTGAGTAAGTTCACAAGGTACGCATTATTTGTGATATCTTACAGAATTATAATATTATAAGTAGATACTTAATAATAAGTTAGGATTAGAGTTACATATTAAGCACGCTATCGCATTAGGTTACCCTGTAACGATAGATATAAGCTGGAAAAAAAAGATATCACGCGGGGGAAGAAGCTGGCGGAAGCTAGTTAGATATTAAGAGCCCGTAGGTAATTCACTCAATACAAAACATTTACCTGACAGGTATCCTTGCCAACTTCGGGGCGGCCTGCGCAGAACATTCTGGTGGTGACGTCACTTGAAAGAAGTTCATTGCACCTCTGGATATAAAAACGAATCCTAAACAGAAATAAATCAATTCCCCACAACCCGCAATCTAATCACGTTGTTTACATTCGTCCAATACGTCGCGGTTAAAATACTACGTAACACGGTAATGGCAATGTGAAACGGTAAACTGTAAATAAAAAGGGTTAGAGTTGACTGCGGAGGCCTTTATTTTCTCTGGTAGCTCCCGGGTTTCTAGTAACACAATAATTTTGTATTTCAATTAAATCCCACCTTTTTCTTGTTTCGCTAGCATTACTTTTCGGCCCACAAAAAGGTGGCAATACGATATCTTTTTAAGCACCTTTTATGCGATTACCTCCATTGAATATTATGCGAAAGTAGTTTTTGGTTTTCTCTGTAACAAAATGACTCGTTTGTTCCTTGAAAACTGATTTAAAATATATAGTGAGTACTTATATATTTTACAATAGACGGTGTTATTGATATACGAGTACAATACTTAACACGAACACAAACGTTACATAAATTAATGAAAATTAACAATCAAAATAAATTCAACGCATGAAATCCCTCCAACAAGTAGTTAACAACACGCTGCATCAGACAAGGCATAAATTAAAAAAATAAAATACAGAACAAACAAATAACAAGATTACCCTGAGAGAGAAATAAATAATGCAGCCGAAGCTAAAGAACTTTTTAACGGTGTCTAAAAGTTTTCCTTGTGCTTAATTACGTTTTCATTTATCTTTCGACTCGTCCAGTTTGGAACAGTAGCGACTAAACAAGGCCTACAGTGGACTGCTTAGTTCTGTTTAATAATACATTATGAACTCTGGAACAAAGAGTGACGTAAGACAAAAGTGTTTGAAAAACTTTTCCATTATTATTCTATATAATAATGAAGTCGGTTACAAATGAAATGATGTTCGATGGTATGCGCATAACTTGAGAACGGCTGGATCGATTTGGCTATTTCTTATTTTAAAATGTTTTTAATAGTCAGAGTGAGGTCCTTACAAAAAGAAAAATTAGAAAAGTGACTCCGAAAATATTCAAATTCGGGAAAAACTGAACATCCTTTTTTTGTATGAATTATTGACTTTTTGACAGGAAATCGTCTGTCAGCTAGTATATAATAAAAGTGCTTATAGGGAAC
Organism: Conistra vaccinii; assembly: GCA_948150665.1. Classification (NCBI taxonomy): domain Eukaryota; kingdom Metazoa; phylum Arthropoda; class Insecta; order Lepidoptera; family Noctuidae; genus Conistra; species Conistra vaccinii. The sequence goes on from OX411324.1 coordinate 7,797,084, forward strand.
AGATTTTTGTGAGAAGAATTAGCTCCTGTACTATCCATCGCATAGTTTGTCTTCATATGGCTTACGTTTAATATTATATTGAATTAGCGTACTTCGTCCTTGGAACATTTTCTAGGACGTACCCATGACAATAAGTCAGTAACTGCAGATTAGCATTGAAACAATCGACTACTATAAACAACGACTACTATGATCAAGACTAAGCAAAGTTCCTTCTTAAAATAAACACAAAGAATGTGAAAATCATGCTCTATATAGAATGTGACCAAACCTACTTCATGTGAGCTGGTACATGTGTCAATACTGTAATACAACCACATCCATCCTCACATAAAGAAGAACCTCCATCATCAAAAACCTTTTTTAAATTCTGTACAATTAAATTAAAAAACTTGGACCAGATATATAATCACAATTAAAAACGAAATCTCAATTAAAAGAGAACGATTCTTCCCGATTGTTCCCGAAGTGCCTCACCTTATCACGAAAATTCAGCGAACTGAGGGGGGCAGGGATTGTCTGTCGAATTGAAACTGACGTGAGCTGGCCACCTGGTTCCTTTCGACGAAATTAAAAAAGTTTCAGCAACACGGGAACTCGGTAGGTCTCGTTCATTTAAATGCTAAGGGATTCCGTGTTAGTATTCATTGCGAGTTTTGTCATTCAGAGAAAAGTTTTGCTTTTTACCAGTTTCACTTCGCGCTGGTTGGAATTTGCATTTTTTTTTTGTCGTGAATGTTGGAAAACAGTAGGTAGCAACTTTTCGTCTGTTGTTATCTTTGAAACATGTCGTATTATTAAAACAGCTGATTATTACCGTTCAAATTACCGACGACGGCATATTGAAAAAATACCTATTATTTCATTTCTGTTATAGAAATCGCTTGTTTCGTCATACTGACATCTAACATCATATTCTTGTATTTCTACATCAGGTACACAGACTAAAATAAAATCAATATTTCGGTTCATCAAACATATTCTAAGTTAACATTCACACCTATACGTAACATGTGTTCATGTCTTTAATTGGCACCTTCGAAGTTACCTTTAATTACAGCCTTTATTCGCAGTTTCATAAGTATTACGAGGTATTATGACCGATAACTTTCCACGAATAACGTTCGATGAAACTCGCTAATTACAAATTGATCAATGCTTTAGTAGAGATATGGTTTGTAGGACTAATGTTATAGTTTGGTAATACATTCATTACATAATGTGCCATGTTAATTATTACGTAACCAATATGTCAAAACGTCAAACAAATAGTTTTATGACTACTGCGTGCACAGTGACCACTGAGTGCATTGTGCGGCGCGTGAGTCGCCGACGGAACGGAATGTTGCCATTTTAAATATTATATTTTTTTAAACGTGTAGGACTAAGTATTGCATTTATTTTATTTCTTATTTTGTCATTGTTATTTCATTATATGTTGCACCAGTTGACGTCATCACGTCAAAGCAGTATGTCGCGTATCAGTATGTGTCGGGGCTCTTTCTCGCATAGGGTCGTAGCATTATGCTGAGCGATGGCCGTTTTATTATAGTATTTTCTTTCTTTCTTTCAACTTGTTGTGATGGAAAATTAATAACGATTTCAAAATAGATACTGCCTCGTTGTTCTTGTGGTCTCAGGTGGGCTGAGGTGGGGCAAAGTGTTATTGAGTTTTTCTATCAGGATTTTTTCAGTAGCAGCCCGGAGTCTGAACTTGTGCTCGGTTGATGGCAATAGGCTTGCCTCCTATTGGGACCTAAACATAACTGGCAAAACGTCTCCTTCCCTCTGCCTGACCCTTCAGGGTACTGGCGTGATGTTATGTTATTTCAGGATAGAAATTGACGCGTGAAACTGCGTATGTATGTGAAATGTTTTTATTATTATTATTCAATCAATCTTCCTAGCCTTTTTCCCAACTATCTTGGGGTCGGCTTCCAGTCTAACCGGATGCAGCTGAATACCAGTATTTTACATGGAGCGACTGCCTATCTGACCTCCACAACCCAGTAACTGGGTAATACGGTACCCCTTGGTAAAACTGGTGTCAGACTTTCGGGCTTCTGACGACTCGTAACGACTGTCAAAGATCCACAAATGACAGCCGGGACCAACGGCTTGACGTGCTTTCCGAGGCACGGAGGAGTCTCGGTATGTAAAGATGGTCACCCATCCACTGACCAACCCCGGCAAGCGTAGCTTAACCTGATGGATTGACCCGTGCGGCTTGTTATTACTTAGCCACGAGCTCCTCCTTTTATTATTATTATTCAATGGACGAAAATAATTAGGTGTGGTTATATGGACAAATAATTATAACGAATAAAGTAAACAGTGCCTTTATTATATAAGCTAATAATAGAATAACAAAACAACACGTGAATTGCATCAGAAATAAAACTAACATTAAGTAGGTACAATTAAATAACAACAATTGAATTTTATGAAATAAACTAATTTATATAATCTTAGAAGAATAAGATTAATTGCTAGAAACAAAATGAACATACAATTATTTTTTAATCTTATTGTATAATCAACCACTGCCTATAGTTGTTTTTTTAATGGGTATCTATTCTAAACTATGAATAAAAGGAAGTTATTCATGTGTATCGTATCTCTGCACACTCTTTTATATAGCAAACTTTTTTCCGCTATATACTCGAATCCGATTCGAGTAGCATGACGCGAGTCAGTTGAATTGAACTACCGCGGCGGAGGTGTGCTACCCGCCAAATTGTCCCCCAAATATACAAGCCCTGCTTAGTTTGGGAGTCGACGGTCAAACTAAAATAATGTAATAAACAAACTTAATGGTGTTTATGTAAGATCACTTTCTGTCATCACCTTTTGTTTTTGTTCATAAAACTTTCGTATTTTGTAATTATTTTTTGTATTGTAAATTAAACTTTATATTTCAAACTACACTACAACTACAACTATTTCAGAATATAAATAATGAAACGAAACATGGAATTCACCCCTCTAATAGTTTGACCAAAACCGATGTACTGCCTAAGCATTTAACTGATGAAAGAATTATTCAAAAGTTATTTATTTAAACTAGACTGAGAATCAGCACTTTTCGAACGTCAAAATCACATAAGACAGTCCCCCAAAAACGCCCGCCCTCACACTACTTCCTAGTGTTTTAGCTGGGAAGAAGGCGCAAGAAACTCCCCAGCAGCACAGCTGTGTTCATTTAGAAAAAACTTGATTCTATACAATAGGTAATGCAAAATAATTTAAATTACTCAACACAAAACATTAAATAAATTAAAGTATGTAAAGGGATACCTTGGCCCTTGGCAACGTACAGGCAACTGAAGGCATCTGAACAAACACGGGTAGGTTTTAGTCAGTAAGAGTCTGATACACCCTCCCGCTCCGCCCAGAGCGGGAGAAGTTATTTGAAGTTATTTGATTTGATGATCAGAGGTACGTGCACGTGTAGGAGCCAGTAGACCGGTTTCTGTCAAACTATAGCAGTGACGCAATTTAAACGCCAGTCATCACTCTTAAGTATAATCTGATGTTAGGGTTTCCTACCCGGGAGTAGACCCCAGGTGAATTCGGACGGGCACAGCCAAAACCGTACGACGTAATACCGGCCAGAAGGCTATTAACCACCGCAGGACCACCGGAATCTCCCTATAAAATAACACCAGTTAGGTCAGGAGTTAAAAAAGCAGTTCTTCTTCTGTCGTATTGGCACGAACAACAATAATAAATAATTGTTATTGCTCATGCCGGGGATAAAATAAGCACATCAACAGGGTTGACAAAAGGTAGGCTTCAGTGCTAAGGGTAACTCTTTTATTCTACTTGTATATTTCCGCTAAAGTCCCAGCGAAGCCATTTGGCTTCGGCAAAGTTTAAGCAACCGTCTACGCTTTTCTAACTTAAAATTCACCATATTAATTATCTACACTAATATTATAAAGATAAAGGTTTGTTTTTTGGTTTGTAATGAATAACCTCAAAAACTACTAGACCGATTATAAAAATTATTTCATCAGTAGAATGCTATTATCACTGACTAACAATCTGCCTAGCCTTTTCCCAACTGTTCGGTCGACTTCCAGTCTAACCAGATGCTGCTGAATACTGGTATTTTACATGTAGCGACTGCCTATCTGACCTTCACAACCCATGTTACTGGGTAACACGATACCCCTTGGTAAGACTGGTTGTCAGATTTTCAGGCTTCTGACCACCCGTAACGACTGTTAAAGATCCAAGAATGATAGACATACCAAAGGCTTAACGTGCTTTCCGAGGCACGGAGGAATCTCAGTATGTTAATATTGTTACCCATCCGCGAACTGACTGCGGTGGGCGTAGCTTAACCTGATGGATCGAACTGTAGCGGTTAGACCGCCACATACAAAAAACTACGAAACAAAAAGACATGACGTCACACAATTCCTACATCTCGCAGTTAGAGTTTACTGAGCGAATAACATAGATAAGACTATCCGAAATCAACATATGGGCAGTTGCCCGCCAGACATAATAACCCGTCTGGTTGGAGGATCCTCCCTTTTCTATGGTGGATGAGTGAACTTTACACCCTGTTCCTCATACCCTCTAAATTGGTGACCCCGAGAATGAACGTCAACGCAGCCTTCGTGCAACTACTTCAGCGTGACGTCATCATCATCATCACTCCCGCAAGCTTTCGTGAGGCGAGTCACACAGCCAGCCAGCACCCACGGCTTCAACGGGTATCCTGACCACCAGCATGCAGCGAACGCGCATTCCTGGTCATCACCCTCAGCCTCATCAGCAACCTTGGCACAGCACCTGCACTTCCGGCCGGTTTCACAAGCAGAGCATATTCTACCCTCTCCTGGTCAACGCAAGCAGTCAGCCAAAAACCCGGCGCTGTACCACATCCGACTCACTGGATGACGACGCAGCACTACCCCGACTCACTGGGGAATCATCGCAGACAGTTCCGACTCACCGTGAACTATGCGGCACCCGGTTCCGACTCACTGGAACCACAGCTGGCACTGTGAAGCATCGCAAGATCCAAGACTCAGCCCACTATCGACCTCCGGTCTCCGGAGGGGAGTGATGTAGCGGTTAGACCGCCACATACAAAAAACTACGAAACAAAAAGACATGACGTCACACAATTCCTACATCTCGCAGTTAGAGTTTACTGAGCGAATAACATAGATAAGACTATCCGAAATCAACATATGGGCAGTTGCCCGCCAGACATAACAACCCGTCTGGTTGGAGGATCCTCCCTTTTCTATAGGGTATGAGTGAACTTTACACCCTGTTCCTCTTACCTCTAAAGAACCATGCGCCTGTTATATTACTTAACCACGAGCCCCTCAATTATCACTGAGTAACACACATCACTGACTAACATATGCTTTAATTTATAAAGATATCACGCGAGTGAAGCCGCTGGCGGAAGCTAGTTAGATATAAAGAGCCCTACCTAAAATAAGAAGGTAATTTACTCAATACAAAATAATTACCTGACAGGTATCCTTGCCACCTTCGGGGAGGCCTGCACAGAACATTCTGGTGGTGACGTCACTTGAAAGAAGTTCATTGCACCTCGTTCTGTTCACTGCAGGTACCATCACAACGTTCAACGTTGAAGTTGTAGGGCCATTTTCCTATAAAAAGTAATCATTACTGGGTTTTACATCACTTTTGATGGTACGTTTCTTCTCAAGAACAGCGTGATATAATAAACAATAAGAAACACAGTCGCTTTTCGTGTCTCTGTGTGTGTGAGTATAGTTCTTGTTAACTACTAAAAGGATTTTGATGCACTTTTCACCATCATTTAAAAAATGTATTCCGGAAGGTTTATGTCTACCTATCCTATAACACATTGATTATTTAACTTAGCTAAAGCAATAGTAATCTCGATCTTTTGACATGTCACCACATCAGTAAATCGCACCCGTATATAATATACGACGCAGGAGCGTGTTTTTTAAAAACTCAAAAAGCTTTTCCTACCAAAACCTACCACAAAAACTAACGTAATCCTAAATATCTTAGCTTATCTATATACATATATATATATATGTATATATATAATAACTATAATTTATAAGGAGAAAAGATTATTTTTTTTGTATGTTTGTTTGTCACGCTTTCACGCTAAAACGGCTGAACAGATTCGGATGAAATTTTGCACATGGGTAGTAAACCTGGATTAGGACATGTTATACTTTTTATTCAGATATTCCCACGGAAACGAGACTTATACGGGCAGAACCGCAGGGTGCAGTGAGTTTCCAATACAAGAAAATAAACACAAACTTACACTAGTAGCTCCCCAACCAGTAAGAACAACGTTCTCGCCACCGGCTACGTCAGAGCCTGATCTGACCATTCTGATTGCTCTGGCATTTGTGCCGTCCAAAGTCATGCCCTGGCTAATTGTGACAACCCCTACGTCATAGTCGCTGGTGACGTCATCGTACAATGGATGGGAGTTGAAAGTAGATGTGTTGTACACCAAGCCCCCACTAAAGGCGTCAGTACTGGCAATTCGAACGTTAATTCTTAGAATTCTGAAACATTAATTTGTATTAATATCAGTTCTGATATGGCTTTTAAAAAAAATCCTAGAGAGATGCACATTTACATTATACAAGGGTCTCGTTGCCAAATATTCAATGGCCTGAACAGTCTAAATAGGTATAGTGGATAGATACCAACTCAAGTTTTTTAGTTAAGGCGAAAGCGTCAGGTTAGCCCGCGAAATTCAAATTTTCTTACATTTTGCAATTTGCAGGTCAGTATTGGGTAGTCATCATCATCATCAGCATATAAATGTTCCCACTGCTGGGACACAGGCCTCCTCTCCGTAAGAGGGAGTAGGCTGTAATCTACCACGCGGACCCAGTGCGGGTTGGTAGATGTCGCATGTCTTCGAATTTTTGGTTCTAAGACATGCCGGTTTCCTCACGATGCTCGGGTAGTATGTTTACATGATCCGCGGCCGTATCATACATTTAAATAAAGAATTATAATCATAAAAATCTCTATGTTCATATAATCCTATTGAATGACTATTTCATGAAATCATGACATTTTATATAACGAGTTATTAGTATATTATTCTATCGTAAGGAGTTGGAGTGATTCTAATGATTATAATTCTATAAAACCATTATGTTACGGTCGCGAATCATAGTTTAATCAAGATGCAACTTGACACTTACCTGCAAATTCCAAAAAACGTAAGAAAATTTGAATTCCGCGGGCTTTCTTAACACATTCCCCTTAACATTACCAATTCTGTTGGCAAATGTCATCTAAACAATCTATTGTAACATCATCATTGACAGCGATGCGGACGAATACTTAAGTGTCCGTTTGTTTTTATCTTTTTTTATATTTATTTGTATAGTTAGTATAGTTAGTTAGTCATTGTTTTTAGTACGTAGTGTTAATAGTTTTAAATGTGTGAAATAGAATATAATAATTTATTGTTAATAAATAGTAACATTATAAAGAGGTAAAGTTGTTTGTTAATGGTAATCTCTGAAATTACTTATCCGATTACAAAATTCGTTCACTGATACAAAGCTACACTATTCCCGAGGGATACAGGACACTTTATATGGTAGAAAAATGCTAGTTTTCTGTGGGAATCCCCATGAGGATGAAATGTAAGTTTCATTTATAACTATTTACCCGTAATCCATGCTGAGCAGTGTATAGTTAAATGGTATTTTATATCAATATTTATTCTTGTCTTACTAATTATTCTAAATCTATATCTTACCTTGCAAGACAATGGGCAGCAGTAACGATGTAATATCTACTGACAATGGAACCACCACATTGGAAGTTGTCCCTACCATCGCTAAGCAACAGATATGCTTGATAAGGGTAGGCTTGTATAGTGGTTTCATTGCCACCTACAATCTTACCACCATCGTCTTTTTTGTGTTCACGACTTTGACATAAAACATCTGAAATAAAAGTAACAAAATATAGATATAACATTACATAACATCACACCTGTATACCCCGTAGGGTTGGGCAGAGATGTACCTATGTTTAATTCCCATGTAATAGGGGGCGAACCTATTGCCATCAACCGGGTACAAATCCCGACTCTGGGCTGCCACTGAGAAATTCCAGATGGAAAAATCCAATAACACTTTACCCGACTCGGGAATCGAACCCAGAACCTCATGCTCAGCAGAAGCGCTTGCGACCACTACTCCAATGAGGCAGTCGCTAATCCCATCCATTCAAGACCATTGTCGGTTGTTTATTAAGAGGGTGCATCCTAAAAGTTGGCAACGTCGTAAATAGCTGTCAAATAATTACCGGTTTTGATTAATTTGGAAATAATACTGTATGGAAATAAGAAATGTGGCTAACTAACTAACTAGAATATGAATAATTAATTGCAATTATAACATTGGATCAGATGTTGTACCCGTTTTAGGTGTAAAAAAGGCATTTGGAAAGAACATCCGACTTCGTTGGCATACCTATACCGACCGCCATTATGAAAAAAACTGGTTTTGGCGGCCAGTGATGAAACAAGTGTCAATCGATAGAGTAAGTGATTGCAAACAAAAAATATTTAGTGATGAATATCGTAAGTGATATACTTCCTGAGATATTTGAGTTAAAACATGAGAAAAAAAATAAAACAGTAATATTTTTTTTAAATATCTCAGGAAGTATATTACTTACGATATTCATCACTAAATATTTTTTGTTTGCAATCACTTACTCTATCGATTGACACTTGTTTCATCACTGGCCGCCAAAATCAGTTTTTTTCCAAATGGCGGACGGTTAGGTATGTATGCCAGATCCCATACAAAAATGTCGGAACCCCTTTCCAAATACTTTTTTTACATTTAAAACTAACTATTCGGTGTTACGATATTAATTGTTGCATTTCATAATCAATATTCATAATTCGCTAGTTAGCCACATTTTTGTTTTCAAATTAATCAAAACAGCGAAATATTTGATATCTATTTGCGACGTTGCCAACTTTCATAATAAACCCTTTTAAATTATAAATAATATTATAGCAAAAAAAACGGTATATTTATTTTACCTTTGCCGCAAAAGGCAGTAAATAAAATGAAGTAAAGAGTTAACTTGTCCATTTCTCTTCTGTGACAGAAAATATAATGTGAAGTTCTTTCGCAGGAATATGTTTAAATACTTTTCTGAACGATAGTCACCATATAATAGAGATCTAATTATCTCAATAATTGGAGGACTTCGCGATAACGCCCCTATTCAATAGCAATATTGTAAAAAGTATTTTTTCATATATTTTTGCTTGTTACTTCCTGACACAAGTATGTTGTAATTGCTCGTAGTCCATCCTTTATCTGTCTAAACTAAGGTTGTTGAACAATTATTTCTGTCCTCTCACGAGGACTATAGTGGACTTAAATTGGATTTTTATCTAGGATTCCAGTTATTTGTATGCAGATATTTGAAAAAAGATTTTTATTCATTTTTTTCTTTCGTAAATATCGTTTTAGTTGCCATAGTCTTTTTATTAGTTGCAGGCCAGTTTTCAGTATGATCAGTCATATCGGTAAATACATAACATCACACCTTGTCTCCCCAAGGGTTGGGCAGAGGTGTATCTGTAGTAGGTACACCCACATTTCGCCAGTTATGTTTAAATCCCATTTAATATGGGGCGAGCCCATTGCCATCAACCGGGCACAAATCCAGACTCCGGGCTGCTACTAAGAAATTTCAGATTAAACCCAATAACATTTTGCCCGACCCGGGAATCGAACCCAGGACCTCATGCTCAGCCGTAGCGCTTGCGACCATTAGACCAACGAGGTAGTCCAGTCGGTAAATAAGTTATTTTTAATTTGTCAGGTGCAGTAATGTTGTGTTGTGATGACGACGAGGAATAAAAACACGAGCTGATGGCAAGTTCGTTTTCTGGCAAGTACCATTATAGGTATTTTTTCATGTTGATCTGATAACACCGTGGTCGGTTTATTCTTGAAATTAAACATATTACCTCGTTCAAATTTCATTTTGTCAATAAACACTAGAGCCGGCACGAATCTAGTCTTTGTACGAGTTTAGTATGATTTTGAGAAATCATTATAAGTACCTATAATCCATTGAGGTATTATGTAGTACAATAATACCTCAATGCTATAATCAAATGAAATTTATTTCACTTAAACCTACATGGGCACTTATGAAACGTTAGAAGCTAGGTGCACGGTTTCAACTGTTCGTTTGCTATAGAGAACAGCCGGCAAGAAATTCCACGGTTACTCTTTTACAAATTACCAATATTTCTAAATTACAGTGTTTACCGGTATGGGAGGACAGAGGCCTGATAACAAGTACCAGGTACAGTACGACACAACTTAGATGTAGCATCGGCAAAATTCGTAAAACCGATCACCATCCGAACTGAGTGCGCCTTCAAAATCATCAATCTTTATTACTGCTTTAGGTGAAAATGATCTTTCGAAAACGCAATAACTTGTAAAGTCTTATAGCCAAATACATTCGTGAAATTGAAATGAATGAATGAAAATTTTCAAATCTATGCTACATCTAAGTTGTGTCGTACTGTACTTAACAAAGTATACAAGACCTAATAGCTTCTAGCTCTATGTTAGTTTTCGGTTTTTAAATTTGTTTCTATTTGTATTTATTTTTTATTAATAATTATTGTTGTTTATTTATTTATTTATTTTGTAATCCCCTAGTGGGATTTATGTGTCCGTAGGTATGTCCGTAGCATCACAGCGGGCCCTATCAGAATACCAGCGCTGCGGTATTTATTTTTTAAATATCGCAGCATATGCTGCCTTTTTGGCCTCGCACAGGTCGTTAATAGTTTTTAATTTTTAATTTTATATTTTATTTTTAGTAATACGAACTCGTTTTATTGTTAGTTTTAGATGCTCCTTTAAGTTTATTTTAATTTTTTATTACTGTTTGTATTTCCTGTGCGTGTTCCAAATAAAATATTTTTATTTTTTATTACTGTTTGTATTTCCTGTGCGTGTTCCAAATAAAATATTTTTATTTTTTATTACTGTTTGTATTTCCTGTGCGTGTTCCAAATAAAATATTTTTATTTTTTATTACTGTTTGTATTTCCTGTGCGTGTTCCAAATAAAATATTTTTCTTTCTTTCTAATATCTGGGGTTTTTTGAAGTGAAAACTTCTTTAGGCGCGTTGAGCACCTTTTGGGATGGGTAAAAAATGTTAAACTCACGTCAAGCGTCAGGACACGTGACCTGATCGAAAATAAGACGGAGGGAGAGCAGAATTTGTTTACAGCGCACTGTTTTATTTTTTGGAATTGTTTTAATGGAGCTACAGCTTTCGTTCTTGTACTGAGCGCAAACCACATAAATTCCTGACATTTTTGTTAGATGGCGTTACTTAGTTTTCACTTCAACCGGCATTCCCAGACTGCCTCGTTTTTTTTTTAAAACCATCTTTATTTTGACTTTATCATGTTTTACAGCATTTAACACAATTAACTATAATTAGATACAATGGACTCGGGTCCAGGAAAAAAACAGCTATCTTCTATTTTTGCCATTATTATTCCAATGATGCTATCGAAAATAATGGGCGGATAATATTTAAATAATTATTTTCCTTAAATGATATGCCTAACCTAACTAAGTACACGATAGTATAGTATTAAGTATCACGTACATCAACAAGTAATTATGTTAAAGGAGAAGGGAACGACTCCATAGATTTCTGGGCCCAGGTGTTAACTCAATCAAACTAGCCGTACTATTTGTAAGAGGATATAATAACAAGGCCTCACTGAAAATTTGGTGAAATTTGGCTATCCACGAATCAAGTTATATTATGAAGTATAGTTATGTGTTAATGCATGTTCAACCAAATCACTACGAGTTTATGAGTGAAACGGTCAAATGGCACATTCAATAGATTCGTATGGCTAATTAATCAACTACTTAGCTATTAAGTAAGTTTTGTTTTAAAATATGCTATCCTACAGAAAGACAACCGACAGACATGACGCCGGAGACTGTAAACAGTAGATACATAGTCTGGTTTTGTTCGCTTGATAGGCTAAAAGCTCGATTTGAATAGGTACTTACAGGTTGAGATGCACGCCACTGACGAATAACTGATAAAATCGCCTCATCGTCCAAGACTCTTCTGCCAATAGAATTACTGCGACCAGTCGCAATAGTACAATTCACACAGCGATCCATGTCGTCAATATCCGATCGATAGGCGTAATCAGTTGTCCAAAATAGAGAGCCAGATAATTAAAAGTAGCAAGATCCGTCGAATAGTCCTTTATAATATTTAAAGCCGAGGTCGTGGGGTTATACAATAAAAAATGGAAAATACGTGAGCACTCAGAACGAAAGAAAACGAACGAGTACCCGAGTACCCGTGTACCGAGTTTTTCTGCCTGTCATCTGTCAGCACAGAACATATAATATGTTATTAACTATCATAGAAAAATTAAAGGAGTTCGATTCACTATGAATCGATTCCACGAAACGATCATACATATTCTGAGAATTAATTTAACTTTTCTCGCTTCCTAGATAGAAACCAGGTACCATATTTTGTGATTTTCCTTAGAAAAATATGACGGTTTTTTTAATACACATTTCAACTAGTTAACTGCTGGGCCCAGAAGTCGCCTTCTCCTTTAGGTATAAGTTGTTAGTCTTTGTTCATAAAATAATTAGGTATCAAAAATGACTTGATAATGGTGTTATCTAAAGTAAAACTTTTTCGTTCATAATTAAGTAAGGAAGAAACTTTTAGTAACTTTATATTTTACATTTCAATGTATCGGTGGCTTAGTAGATAATGGACTTATTCGCGATATGCCTCATTCTGAAAATGCCCTATTCGTGAAATAACCTATTCTACTTTGGACTCATTCGCAGAAAGACTTATTCTTAAAAATACCTATTCTCGAGTGGTTTTGATGTTAAAGAGCTATCTTTTAACATCAAAACCACTCGAGAATAGGTCTTTTTAAGAATGCAAAAGTAACTATGTGTGTCAGTCTTTCTGCTAAGAAAGACTGACAGACATAGTTACTTTTGCATTTATAATATGACAACCTGCGCCCCGCGGCTTCCGCAGGATCCCATGGAAATATCAGGATAAAAAGTAGTATTGCATGACTAATTCAGGTCATGGTCTACCTATGTGCCAAATTTCATCCAAATCTGTTCAGCTGATCTAGCGGGAATGCGTAACAAATAAACAAACTCACTTTCGCATTTTATCATATTAGTTGGGATGATAATATATTATGGATATTATAATGATGTACTATCCTCAACAGGAAGCGTATATATAACTGAAAATGTAACATAACATCACACACCGAAAATCGCTATCCGGAAGTGATTATCCTTGTTGCGTGAATTTCAATAAACAAGATTTTGACATACGAATTCTGTGGGAATTGCATTCCTGATATTACAAGGTGTGTATATTATTATAATGTTTATAACATAATTTAGTATTCTTATTGGAGTGTCTGAGGTCTTGCGCTTATTCTGTTACGCGTTGTATGATCAGTTAGAGGTTACAGTTCAAAACATGAGATAAATCATTAGTCTGAAACGCGGAACTTATCTAGCTAATTTTTTTAATATGACGTGTAAAAGTGATTCTAATATCCTATTTACAGAATAAACAATTTCATTTCAGATAATTATTATTCAATTTTATTTTGAAAAAATGTCACGTTGGTTTAGTGCTATACTGTCAGGGAAATTAAATGCTACCAAACAAATTGATACCCTACGTCAATTTGCCGTGTTATAGCCATTTCAAACTGTCAAGGAAGTAATTGTATCAAATAGCTTGGAGATGTTTAATCTATCCAGTCGATTCTTGAAGCAGTTCAGTGAGGGAGCTGTCACAACATTCTCCAGGAGCCAATTCCGTGCAGTTACAACTTGTCTAGACAGGAATTGCTTAAAAGGCTTTTTCTTAGATGTATTTTCCCATAACTTTAGGGAATGCCCACGCGCAAATGTTTGTTGGCTTTCAGAGTGTAAAGCTCTTGTAGGTATTGCACGCCAAATAAAATACAATAGAAGATGTATATTTAGTAACTTAATCCATTTAACTGTTCTTAAAGAGTCTTAGAGAACCCTGTAAGAAATCGACACGTGTTTCGCCTCTCAACGAGGCATCCTCAGGATGACGATTGACTTGTTGTGACGGATGGAGAGCAACGGGCCACTCGCCGTTCGATAAGGACCAGGCCCGGGTCGACGGCGAGTCGTGTCCCACGCGCGCCTCAAAGAGATGTCAGCAAAACTGACGGGGTCCGCTAGGGCCTGCCGGGGTTGCGGGTAGTCCCAAGGGGAAACCGTGGCCCCTGGCAAGGCAAGGGAAGGAACACGGGTGGGTTTTAGTCAGTAAGAGTCTGATACGCCCTTCCGCTCCGCCCAGAGCGGGAGAAGTCATTGGATGATTTTCCACCCAAAAAAAAAAAGAAAAAAGAATGACGATTGACTTGTTGCGAACTCGAACGCAAAGTGAGCTACAACTGCCCGACAACCCCACTTATTTAGGCTCGTTGAGAGGCGAAGTACGTGTCGATTTATTAGTACGCCATTCAGCTCGATTCTCGGCAACTCTCATCGGGCTGCTACCTGCCGCCTTGCGAAGATCGTCGCTCCAGCTAACCTGAAGAGCGTGTCCATACGTTTGCTGATTCGCGGTCCCCACTCAAGAACACGTCTACCCCAACGGTCATCGGTTCTACGTCTAAAGCCGGCCTCCGACGGTGCGCCATATCGCGGACGCACGCGCACGCGCCCGCACGACCACGGACTACGCACCACGCACCAAGGCAACTCCGACGGTGCGCGATAACGCGGACGCACGCGCACCGCGCACCAAGGCCATTCCAACAGTTCGCGTTATTGCGGACGCACGTGCACCAGCCCACATGGCCGACGACCACGGACAGCTACAAACCAAATCCTCTTCCAAAGGTGCGCGTCAGTCTGTAGGCTTTGATTGAGATTCAAAGGCATTTTGTCGTTCCAAAATGCGTAAAAGAGAACGTATCGCTGCAGCTGCGGCTCTTGTGGTTTTACGATACCTACTTAATAATTTTGTCGATAATTACGATAGTTTTCTCTTTAATCGTATTATTAAACAAGTGTAATCTATAAAAACGCTTTTTACGATTTGTTTACCTTTAATTAATTACCTAAACCAATTGAGTTTATTTTGTTAACATTTTTAATTGTGAGAGCCGCACGGGCGCGGCGACACGATGGCATCGTCCTACTGATCACTTAAGCCTCGTGCAGACTGGCGCGACACGACAGCGCGACGCAACACCGGTAATAATATTTTGTCTACCGTGAAGTTGTGTTAGAGTCACCTCGCGCCAGGCTGCAAGAGGTTTAAGTGATCAGGGGGACGATGCCATCGCGTCGCCGCTCCGCGCCGTCACCGTATGCAACATTGCCAGCTCGCTGCCGCGTCACACGCGCCGCGCGCCGCCGCGCCGCCGCGCCGTAGATTGTAAAGTGATATGGCAATAAAGAAAATTATTTAAAAAACAAAAAAACCCGACTGCAAAAACACATAAATGATTTTCTTTATTTCAAGCTTTTTAGTGTTTAGTTGTATCAATATATCTAAATTTGGAATTGACTCATTACTAGCTTTTATTTGATACCAATATTGTTGTAATTTATTTTAAAAAAAACCTTCCCTTCCCTTTTTTTGTATTTGCAGATACAATAGATAAATATTGTAGAGCCTATGTCACTCCCACAATTGACGAATCTAACGACACCTCATAATTATGTTAAAATCCATCAAGCCGTTTAGGCTTCAGAGCGTGCCAAAGAAATAGACATACATACATAATATGCGTTCGCAATTCATTTGCCAAACATGTAAACAAACACGAGTTTTAGGAAAAACAACTGTAATGCCTACATATAAGGTTCAGTTTGCGCTACAACTTCATATTTTTTATGACTTATCCAACAGTACTAGTCAGTCTAAAATCAACTTTATTTACACAAGCATAAAGTTGATGTTTGTCTAAATGGAAAACTCGTGTTTGTTACATATTTGGCAAATACATTGCGAACGCAGATTACATACTCTCGAAAAACATTACCCTCCTTCTGAAGCAGTCGGGTAAAAACAAGCGGAGATGCGGCTCGGCAACGGCGCGGCTGCGGTGCCATCTACACGAGCCCTTAGGCATTGATTATGTTTTATGTTACTAAAGCCCGTCATAAATGTTAATTGTAAAAAATATATTTATACTCTTAACTGTGCGTTTGCACTGGCGAAACATCTCGACAAAACATGTTGAAATCTCTAGTTCCTCTCAAACATTGCATGGAAAATTGACAGAAAATAGAGATCCCAACATGTTTTGTTGTAAATGTTTTGCCAGTGCAAACGCACAGTTACTGGCACTGGCAACAACAAACAAATTATAATAAATATGATAAGGTTGAATTAAAATAAATATCTACTTACCTCAAAATTCTTTGTTTTTTTTGGTTTGTATACACGGTCCAAAAAACTAGACATTACGTTATAAAAGGGCCATTCCGGTTTGTGTATTTCGTCAGCACCACTACCAGTTCCCATAGACTCTTTTACTTTGGATCTTTGCCTTCTGTACGTCGACATTAAATTATCTCGCTTTTTTTTTATTTCCGTAATTGTAATAGTATCATCCTTTAGGTTTCTTTTTATTCTGTTCCATGCATCATAAGAATCATTTTTGTTTCTGTGTTCTGGTGCCGCTGCATTCCATAGCGTGGGTTCGTTTTGATAAAGATTTAAAAAATCAAAAACAAGCTCGTTCGTCCACTCCATTATTCACAATATTCACACTACGTGAGCAAGAAAGTTCGTGTCCTTCACCACACAATCCTGACTTTTGAAAAGTTCATGAAATTGAATTTTGAAAACGCCAAAAAATAGTCAAGAAATAGTCATAAATAGTCACCAAAGTTAAAAAAATAGTCGCATTAAGATTCCGAAGTTATAGCTATAAGTTGGTGAGGATTGTGGGGTGAACGTCTCCACACAATCCTCACCTCAGTGCAAGCAAACGGCTGGGAGTATCGACTTGGTTTCAATTCCAAAAAATAGTCAATAAATAGTCGTAACGCTATGCCAAATCTCGAAAATAGTCATTAAGAGGTTCCAGAGATATAAAGGTGTCTTGGTGAGGATTACGTGGTGAGCCTTTCTCGCCACAATCCTCACCTGATTACCGCGGAATGCTTACGTTTTTTCATTTGAAATTGGTGTCAAAAAATAGTCAAGAAATAGTCGTCTCCAATCATCATAATTTCGACCTGGTTTAATATGTAGAAGTATGTTAAATTTCCATCTAAACTTCTACATACATTATGTTTTGGTACAGTCGCGAATACTTAAATTGCAAATTTATTTTAATATTGTTGTATATTATTATACGGTAATAAAATATTGTAGTTACTTACGTTTTTATTATTTCTGTCAGAGTTTAATAAATACCAATCTACCTGTACATGATATTCCTCCAATTTTAAATATGTTTCTTGCTATTATTTCATTTAGACATTTCCTTTCGGTTGGCTTTGAGTTAACTGATTTCACAAATGAAATTGAACGCGATCAGCATTTCTAAAACGCGTTCAAGAGCTGTCAGTGTCAAAATTGTTATAATTGAACGCGTTTAGATGTGCTGAACGCGTTTAATTTCACTGGTGAAATCCGCACTAAGTCTTTATTTCAGATTAATTTTATTGTAGTATGAGAAATTAAGACTTCTACCTACTTACCTATTATTAAAATACCTATAGATATTCATTATAATTTTATATTCTCTACTTTGTTTAAGTAGGATGGTATAATATTTACTTTATACGTGCTCGGTAAGCACCATTATACTTTTTTTTAAATGAGGCAGAATGTACGTCATCATTATTGTTGTACAAATGTGCGGATAGAAAAAATTTATGAAAATTCATGGTTAACGTGCTGAGTAGGCAGAAAAGGTATATGAAAATCCATTGTTAACGTGCTTTTTTTTAATTTTGGGCAAGTAACTAAATATAGTATAATGCCAAAAGACAAACAAGTTTTTAAAGTCCGCAAAATGATACTGGCCATCTTAATTATTGTTTTACGAGTTTACGATCGAATAGTTTTGTTAGGAAAATAAAACATGTTACACAGTTTAACAGGTATGTGTATGTAGGTACTTAGTAACAGAAATCATGAATTCTGTAGATTCAGATATATAAAGATAATTATATACCCGGCTTCGCAATAATTCTATACTACACTTAAACCTTCCTTATGAATCACTCCGTCAATTGGTGAAAACTGCAGGAAAACCCGTTCGGTAGTTTTTGAGTTTATCGCGTTCAGACAGACGCGGCGCCGGCGGAGGGATTTTGTTTTATAATATGTTATGATTATGTTATTCATTATTATATATAAAACATAGTTAAAATACCTACCTAAAATAGCTACATAACTAACAATAATGCAAACAAAAAATTTGTTGACCACTACAAATACGAACATAATAATTTTGTGCTCGGCTGTACTCGACTCGAAAATGTATGTAGAAGTTTAGATGGAAATTTAACATACTTCTACAT
Source organism: Conistra vaccinii (assembly GCA_948150665.1). Lineage (NCBI taxonomy): Eukaryota > Metazoa > Arthropoda > Insecta > Lepidoptera > Noctuidae > Conistra > Conistra vaccinii. The sequence goes on from OX411324.1 coordinate 7,815,747, forward strand.
ATTAAACCAGGTCGAAATTATGGTGGTTGGAGACGACTATTTCTTGACTATTTTTTGACACCAATTTCAAATGAAAAAACGTAAGCATTCCGCGGTAATCAGGTGAGGATTGTGGCGAGAAAGGCTCACCACGTAATCCTCACCAAGACACCTTTATATCTCTGGAACCTCTTAATGACTATTTTCGAGATTTGGCATAGCGTTACGACTATTTATTGACTATTTTATGGAATTGAAACCAAGTCGATACTCCCAGCCGTTTGCTTGCACTGAGGTGAGGATTGTGTGGAGACGTTCACCCCACAATCCTCACCAACTTATAGCTATAACTTCGAAATCTTAATGCGACTATTTTTTTAACTTTGGTGACTATTTATGACTATTTCTTGACTATTTTTTGGCGTTTTCAAAATTCAATTTCATGAACTTTTCAAAAGTGAGGATTGTGTGGTGAAGGACACGAAAGTTCCACTACGCGTGCACGGCTCTCAGCGAAATAGACAGGACAGGTCTTGACTAGACTTGGGTAGCGAGTGAACGAGTGATAGAAAAGAGCTGTAGGCTGAGACGGTTCCTGAGATAGCTGCGCGGTGCGGGAGGGGTGACAGTTTGCACAAGTTGACGAATCACAGAGCTCTCGCATCACGACACCAAACCTCTCCCGCACCGCGCTGCTACATCAGGAACCGTCTCTATTAAGTGGACGATTGACGTCGCTCTCGCTCACTCACTCGTTCGCTAAATAGTGCATTCAGTCTCACTAGCTTAGTAATGAAAGTATAGTAAGGGGTCAAATTATTCAAAATGCGCATTTTTGTTGTACCTAAATACTTTAATATGTGCTTGATTGCGTTAGAATTATTTTTGTTTTTAAATAAGCAATGACCCAACTGCTCACTTTACTCTATGGCACCAGCGATTTATTAAAAGAGATTCCCTCAAACTCGTAATGAATGTAATTCGTCTAATTTTAGTATATGTAGGTACTTACCATGTTAGTGGCTAAAGACGAGATCGGAACTAAGTCGCATTTTAACTTGAGTTGGTTTGTTTTTCATTCTGCATCGCGAACAGGTTGAGGAACAATACCGATAAAATATTTTTAAATGTGCAGCGAACAAGGGTAAAAAAAAATGCTTCAGCTTCTGATCTTGTAAATTTATGAATGTTTTGTACCTACTGTATTTTATGGGGTTTATTTATAAACGTTGCTTAAAGTTAAGTGACGTTCAAATGTCAAAAATGTATGGTTAAACAGTCGCTAATCATTACTCAACTTTAAGCAACGTTTATAAATAAACCCCTATGTTATTAAATATTATGGAATGATGTGTTATTATTTTTTATAATCATGCTCCATAAACCAAGGAATTAATAAAAACAGGGAATTTTAGGGATAATTCTTCATTCTGCCTCGGAATTAGAGGTGTCGGCTCAGCAGACATATCACCGAGCGAGACGGACGGTGAAGCCACCAACCGAACGGTTCTTTCGGCTCGCTGCGGAATACGTCATTGCAAACTTATCACACGACTGTCACTGTAAATCTATCTTTATTATCAATACGTTAAAGTAGAAAATACTTTGCCACATTATCAAAAGGACTTGTTTAATTATGCCTGTTGTTTCGTAAATTCATAATAAAAACAAACAGCACTCAAACCGGAAAAATCTTAATAATAATAGTATTTTTCGGTTGTTTTGACGAAATGCTTTTTTGCTGCGTGCAAAGTAGGTAACTATAGTGTATCTATATACAAAAATGAATCCCTATTTTCCTTGGTCACGGCATCACGCGTGAACGGCTGGACCAGTTTCTATAATTCTTTTTTTGTTGTGTTTGTTATTGTAAGGAGAAGGTTCTTAGGATAGGTAGGTGAAGGTAGGGTAGGTAGGTAGGTAGGTAGGGTACCTACCCTACCTACCTACCTACCCTACCTTCACCTATGTAGGTAGGTAAGTAGGTAGGTAGTTAGGTGCGCCGTAGATAAGTACTTAGTGCTATCCGTGCGAAGCCGGAGCGAGCTAGCTGCTCGCTGCTCGTTTACTATATTTTCCAAAGAGCTATTGAGCTAGCGGAGCCGTATCCGTTGACGCGCGTGCGGTACTGCGGTGTGACTACGCAAATGAGCTAACAGTCGGGTCTGATCGACTGTCGACTGATGGTATAATTTACGAACCGTTATTTGGTTAAAATTCAGACCCTTTTGTATCTTTACCTATAATGAAGCAAATACCTCATAGCTTTGCATAGTAGGTAGGGGTCTACCTACTATGCAAAGCTATGAGGTCTTCCCATATAGAAGTAGCTATTAAAGGTAGGTAAAATTAGTAGACATGCGTCAGATATATCGATACGTGTCTAAAATCCGATTTGAGTCACAAATCATATCGTATCGATAATCCGAACTAGACAAACCGAATTCACAAAACCACGGCAAGAGTAGATTTGCGTAAGCAAGTATTTGTTTATGTTTGGATAGTTTTGATCGATGCCATTACAATCGAATTGTAATATTACTAAAGACGATCGAAACTACGAACCGGAGGCGTCAGAGCCGCTCCAGAAATCGACGAATAAAAATGGATTTTGTAAACGTTTCGTAATCTGAAATAGAAAATTAAACCATTTGCGTAAAAATCCAAAACGCCATGTCTAAATATTTGCTTACGAATCTATTTATATGCCGAGTTAGGCAATGAAAATTCTAATATCATTGGCAAGGAAAACGATTCGTTTTCGTTTATAGGAACCGAGAATACCTCGCGCACCTTTGAAGTTTACCGAATCACCGCGGATCGGGCGCACCGCTACGGACGCGTCTGCGCTACCACGCACGTTACCCTTTCCATGGTGCGTGTCCGTGCGGGCTGATCCGCGCACGTCGGTAACTTCAAAGCGAATGTATCCAAACCAGGACGCACCGCCACGCACGCGTCTGCGCTACCACGCACGTTAGGTTTCCCACGGTGCGTCGTGCGCGCTGGTGCGCGTGCGTCCGCGATATGGCGCACCGTCGGAGGCCGGCTTAATATGGCCGGCCCATTGCCACTTCAGCTTGCTTATTCTGTGAGCTATGTCGACAACTTTTGATATCCGACATACACAATTAAGTTACCACTGTCCGTAACATCTACATCTATACATATTATAAGTCAAAAGTAAAGTCAGTTTTCATGTCTGTGGGCCACATAGACATGAACACTGACTATAATTTATATTGCGTTATTCTTTTAAACTACTAACTGATTTTAATGCGAGTTTCACCATTCTTTCAACAATTTATTCCGAAAGGTTTATGTGTATACTAGGTACATTAGTATTAAACTAACTTACCGCTGGTTGCAGAAACAAACTTAAACTTTTAAAGCATACTAATCTTTCATTAAATTGTTGCAGAAAGCAATATTAGACTCGATTTTAATGGTTGTTTGAATAAATTAATGAAATCATTAGCGTAAATGATCCATTACGTAACTTTTGTCTTTGTGCAGTGTTAGAATAAATAAATCTCGATATTTCGTCAATTCGTAAAAACCATGCGAAGCAGAGGCAGGTCTCAAGTTTTTAATCATTTTAATATAAAAATTTCCAGGATGCACAAAAAGAGAATGGTTATGTTTCTATTCGCAATCGCCACCGCCCGCGCCGCCACCGAGTTGTCCCACCACACCCCGGTCCCCACAATACTGGGTCATGCTACTCCTGCGCATGTGTTGCTGTACCTCTATGACGTAGTGCTTACGTCACAGATGTCTCGTGAAGAAAATAACGAAGGGTCGCAAATATTTATTAGCCAGATATGCCCTGGTGGTAGGACGAAAGTTTCGTCAGGCGCGTGTGCGCCCGAAACAAAACCGATGACGATTGATGATTACTCTATTTTATACGATGATTATTAAGCCATTAAATAAAATAATTTACATTAACAAAAATTATGTTAATGTAATTTTATTATATTTATTTTTTATTGCTTGTGCTTGTGCAATTCGTTTCATTTCGACATACCTACCTACCTTTAACAAGGTATTTATTTTCATGTAACTTATTTATTTTTCAGTATTTTTGTAATTAGTTTGTTTGAACCAGGTATGTACATAAAGTTAAAAGAATACTGAGCCAAAATCAAAACTACATTTTTTTTTTGTATGGCATCACAGCCCTTTTATAAATTGATGTCCATTACGTAAAGTTTGAAAACTAATCTTCTATCTATTCTATATTCTATACATATAATAAAATTGTAGAAAAGTGGTGTCTGTACAATGGAAATATATGAAAAAAAAGTAGCAGGGGTTGTTATTATATCGATGCTGAACCCGAGATTGTAATTATTATTTTTTTTGTCTGTTTGTCTGTTTGTCGGTTTGTCTGTTTGTCTGTTTGTCTGTTTGTCTGTGTGTTTGTGCACGCTAATATCAGAAACGGCTTATTCGATTTAGATACGGTTTTCACTAATATATTGTAGTAAGCTTCACTTAACATTTAGTGTTTATTTCATTTCAATCGGTTCATAAATAAAAAAGTTATGTCAATTTAAAGAATCACATCGAACATTTGATATAGGTTAGGCATTTCTTTCCTTGATTTTCGGTATACTTATCTTAATTTTTATTTAGGGTTTGTATATAAATATTATAAGTATTTGGTATAGGTTAGGCATTTCTTTTCTTGATTTTCTTTATTAAGTATAAGTTTATTAGCTCAGGTTAGTAATTAATTTTTCTAGCAATTCTTTTGTTTTATAAAGTTAGTACGTTTGGTTTACACGTCTTAACACTTATTACTTAATTATTACTTAAACTGTGATAATTTTAGACTGTATAATAATCTGTAAGTATTTATCATTTAATTGTTTACGATAGTACGTGTTTACTAAATAACTGTGTGTTAAGTAGTAAGTACTATTTTATTGTAAGAATGCCTCGAAGAAGATCCAACCTCTCCCAATATAACAGAAATGCTAAAAGGATGAGATTAGTTCGATCACAGGAATCTGAGGATGGTCGTGAGGCAAGGCTCTCTGCAACTCGGGAACATCAGGCTAGGTTTCGTGCTGCAGAAACTTCGACTCAGCGGGAATCTCGACTGAGTTCAAATCGTTCTCAAATGGTCGAGGTTGCGAAAATTTTTTTTCATACTAATGGGGTGGTCAAGTCATGAAAAAGGATGAAAAACACTGCCCTACATTAATCCTACTAATATTATAAATGCGAAAGTTTGTGAGGATGGATGGATGGATGGATGGATGTTTGTTACTCTTTCACACAAAAACTACTGAACGGATTTTGATGAAACTTTACAATAATGTAGCTTATACATTAGAATAACACATAGGCTACAATTTATAAAGATTTTATGTGATTTGGCCATAATATAACGATAAGTATCAAGTAAGTCGGAAAAATTCCTGCCCTCTGAGATCTATCTTTGCGTGCGCTGCCTTTTTTTTTTTTTTGGGTGGTTAATCATCCAATGACTTCTGCCGCTCTGGGCGGAGCGGAAGGGCGTGTCAGACTCTTACTGACTAAAACCCACACGTGTTCCTTCGATCCTTGATATCTCTTTGAGGCGCGCGTGGAACACGATGCGCCGTCGACCCGGGCCTGGTCCTTATCGGACGGCGAGCTGCCCGTTGCTCTCCGTCCGCAGGCCCGCGCCTACGGTGGCCGAAAATCGGCTATCAATTCCCGACGCCCGCGACGTCTCCTACGGCGGCGGCGGCTAGGGCTGGTAGGGCGCGGCCTTTGCCACTCCCTCGCGCGCTCCACCTTCTCCTTCGCTAGCATTACTGCTTTGCAGAAGGAGGTGACGGCTTGCCATGCCCTCTCGCTCCGCACCATGGCCTGAACCAGGGCCGTACGCGAGAGGCCACCGCCGCCGATCGCCTCCACGAGGACACGGCGGTGGTCTACCCAAGCCGGGCAGACCTCCACCGTTTACTGCGTGCGCTGCCTAAACCGTTAGAGTTACATGAAGAAAATGTATTGTGGGATTGTTTGTCTTAAAGAGTTCTAAATAAAAGTCCGCGACAGCATCTATCTACCTTTTATGTGGAAGCCTTTATAACCAAAATAGTGAGCAATAAATACAGTTAAATTGAATACTTTTTTACATTGCATATTTTAGAGTATTTAGTTAATTCTTATCAAAATAAATACCTTCATCGCTTTTGGTATTTAATGTAGATAAAGTTTGTCTTTTACACTAAGTAATTTGGACAAATAGTTTAAAAGCTAGAACGATAAGAATGACCTGCGATATTGAGTCGACGTCGCACAGAACGAGGGTGGAGGGGCGGGTCAGCCAGGGGATGACGCGCCAGAGCGCCAAGTGGAAGCTATTGCTTAATAATTATGTTCGAGAAATAACGTAAATAACGCAAAATATTGTTGAACTGTCAAAATGAAACCCATTGCTTTGTAAGTGCTACGCAATTAGATACCCTGCTGATTTAGGACATGTTACACGTTCCTGTGGGATAATTTCCGACATCCACGCGGGCGAAGCCGCGGGCAGAAGCTAGTTATACAATAATATCTTTCACCAGCGGCTGTGCCCGCGTTTTATTAACTATAGCCTATAGTTATTGCATTTTGCCGTGAACGAAGTCGCGGGCTGAAGCTAGTCATATTAATAATGTGAAAGTAACTCTGTGTGTCAATCTATCTGTAAATCTAGGCTAAAGCACTGAAACGATCGACATTTAGTTACCCTGGGACCTTGAGAAGGACATAGGCTACTTACTTTTTAATCAGGATATTTGTATAAAAATGATAAAATACACGCGGGGTTGCGGGTAGTCTACCGGGGTTGCGGGTAGTCCAAAGGGGAAACCGTGGCCCCTGGCATGGCAAGGGAAGGAACACGGGTGGGTTTTAGTCAGTAAAAGTCTGACACGCCCTTCCGCTCCGCCCAGAGCGGGAGAAGTCATTGGATGATTTCCCACCCAAAAAAAAAAAAAAAAAGTCTCGGGCAATAGCATGTTTCAATCTATATCTATTATCTATTACATATAATAAAATTGTAGAAAAGTGGTGTCTGTACAATGGAAATATATGAAAAAAAAGTAGCAGGGGTTGTTATTATATCGATGCTGAACCCGAGATTGTAATTATTGTTTTTTTTGTCTGTTTGTCTGTTTGTCGGTTTGTCTGTTTGTCTGTTTGTCTGTGTGTTTGTGCACGCTAATATCAGAAACGGCTTATTCGATTTAGATGCGGTTTTCACAAATATATTGTAGTAAGCTTCACTTAACATTTAGTGTTTATTTCATGTCAATCGGTTCATAAATAAAAAAGTTATGTCAATTTAAAGAATCACATCGAACATTTGTTATAGGTTAGGCATTTCTTTCCTTGATTTTCGGTATACTTATCTTAATTTTTAGTTAGGGTTTGTATATAAATATTATAAGTATTTGGTATAGGTTAGGCATTTCTTTTCTTGATTTTCTTTATTAAGTATAAGTTTATTAGCTCCGGTTAGTAATTAATTTTTCTAGCAATTCTTTTGTTTTATAAAGTTAGTACGTTTGGTTTACACGTCTTAACACTTATTACTTAAACTGTGATAATTTTAGACTGTATAATAATCTGTAAGTATTTATAATTTAATTGTTTACGATAGTACGTGTTTACTAAATAATAACTGTGTGTTAAGTAGTAAGTACTATTTTATTGTAAAAATGCCTCGAAGAAGATCCAACCTCTCCCAATGTAGCAGAAATGCTAAAAGGATGAGATTAGTTCGATCACAGGAATCTGAGGAAGGTCGTGAGGCAAGGCTCTCTGCAACTCGGGAACATCAGGCTAGGTTTCATGCTGCAGAAACTTCGACTCAGCGGGAATCTCGACTGAGTTCAAATCGTTCTCGAATGGTCGAGGTCGCGAAAATTTTTTTCATACTAAGGGGGTCGAGTCATGAAAAAGGTTGAAAAACACTGCCCTACATTAATCTTACTATATAATATTATAAATGCGAAAGTTTGTGAGGATGGATGGATGGATGTTTGTTACTCTTTCACACAAAAACTACTGAACGGATTTTGATGAAACTTTCCAATAATGTAGCTTATACATTAGAATAACACATAGGCTACAATTTATAAAGATTTTATGTGATTTGGCCATAATATATAACGATAAGTATCAAGTAAGTCGGAAAAATTCCTGCCCTCTGAGATCTATCTTTGCGTGCGCTGCCTTTTTTTTTTTTGTGGTTAATCATCCAATGACTTCTCCCGCTCTGGGCGGAGCGGAAGGGCGTGTCAGACTCTTACTGACTAAAACCCACACGTGTTCCTTCGATCCTTGATATCTCTTTGAGGCGCGCGTGGAACACGATGCGCCGTCGACCCGGGCCTGGTCCTTATCGGACGGCGAGCTGCCCGTTGCTCTCCATCCGCAGGCCCGCGCCTACGGTGGCCGGAAATCGGCTATCAATTCCCGACGCCCGGGACGTCTCATACGGCGGCGGCGGCTAGGGCTGGTAGGGCGCGGCCTTTGCCACTCCCTCGCGCGCTCCACCTTCTCCTTCGCGAGCATTACTGCTTTGCAGAAGGAGGTGACGGCTTGCCATGCCCTCTCGCTCCGCACCATGGCCTAAACCAGGGCCGTACGCGAGAGGCCACCGCCGCCGATCGCCTCCACGAGGACACGGCGGTGGTCCACCCAAGCCGGGCAGACCTCCACCGTATGCTGCGTGCGCTGCCTAAACCGTTAGAGTTACATGAAGAAAATGTATTGTGGGATTGTTTGTCCTAAAGAGTTCTAAATAAAAGTCCGCGACAGCATCTATCTACCTTTTATGTGGAAGCCTTTATAACCAAAATAGTGAGCAATAAATACAGTTAAATTGAATACTTTTTTTACATTGCATATTTTAGAGTATTTAGTTAATTCTTATCAAAATAAATACCTTCATCATTTTTGGTATTTAATGTAGATAAAGTTTGTCTTTTACACTAAGTAATTTGGACAAATAGTTTAAAAGTTAGAACGATAAGAATGACCTGCGATATTGAGTCGACGGCGCACAGAACGAGGGTGGAGGGGCGCGCCAGCCAGCGGATGACGCGCCAGAGCGCCAAGTGGAAGCTATTGCTTAATAATTATGTTCGAGAAATAACGTAAATAACGCAATTAATTGTTGAACTGTCAAAATGAAACCCATTGCTATTGTAAGTGCTACGCAATTACCCCGCTGATTTAGGACATGTTACACGTTCCTGTGGGATAATTTCCGACATCCACGCGGGCGAAGCCGCGGGCAGAAGCTAGTAAACAGAATATAATACTAGCTGTGCCCCGCGGTTTTACCCGTATAAATCTCGATCCCGTGGGAATATCGGAATAAAAAGTACCCTTTGTCCTAATCCAGGTCTTGGTCTAATCATGTGTCAAATTTCATCCAAATCTGTTCAGCCGTTTTAGTGTGAAAGCGTAACAACCAAACAAACAAACCCACTTTCGCATTCATAATATTAGTTAAGTATTAAGCTATTTTAGTATTTAGTGTAATATTTTAATTATTATGCATCTGCATCATTAGTTAGATAAGTCTATTATTCGTATTTTGTGTAGCTTAGAATTTAAAAAACTCTGGCTGATCGAAACGTGGTCACCCCACGTTTCGATCAGCCAGAGTTTTTTAAATTCATAGTTTTAAATCAAGAATCAGTCTGTTTTGTTTGTGATCATGATGATACAATAGGTAATATTATATTTTATTAACTGACTTCAAAAAAGGAGGAGGTTCTCAATACACCTGTTTTTTTTTTTCAATATTATTTTTGTTGATTTTTTCATTAATTAGGATAGAAAATTCTTTTTTTGTTTGAAAATACTCCTGAGGTCTTACTACTCGGTACTTCACCGTTGTTTACTAGCAAGTAGTTGAGTACGAATTTGTATGGGGTCAACTAAAAACAACTAAAAAGTGAAAAATAAAAAACTTTTTTACAAAAAACAACCGACTTCCAAAAAAACACTACAAAGTGAAAAATAACTTTGATTTTGGAATTCGGTGCCAAAAACTAAAAAACAAAACCAAATACACCGGCTTCCGAAATTAAAGTTTTTTTTCTCTTTGTAGGAAAAGTTGAGAGAGTCCCAGTTGGGAGTGGGTTGTTATAGTTTGTTGGTTTTTTTTTTTCTTTCCGTTTTTGTAAGATTATACGTGTTCCTTTTGATATTCTATAACACTAGGGTATTAATTAGACCCTGTCAACTAACAGGCATATTTTAAATTAATTTTCTTTTTTCGTTTTCATTCAAAATAATTCGACAGTCCCGATTATTTATGCAAAATATACTGACAATATTTGCCCTTAAAAAAAAATGGCAACATTTGAATGAAAACGATTTACTCGTACTTATCAATGAAACCAAGATACACAAATCGAGAGTTATGTTATCTTCGAAACTATGTATTTTTGGAACACCCAAATACTCCGAAAAAATATTTCGGAGTATTTGGGTATTCCCGTTCCAAAAATACATAGTTTTCCGAATTTCGTTGTTCCGATTTTCAAAAGTCCGAATTTCATAATTCCTAAGAATTATAATGTCTATTATTAAAAATCACGAATTTCATTTTACCGAAAGTCGTAAAATAAGGATTCTGATTCAATTAGTATAATACGAGTATTAAGTTACGCATTATAAATTCAAAATCTATGAGTTTTTAATTTAAAAACGTCTACTTTGGTCCCCTCTATTGTTGGTGAATCATTTGGGTTAGGTTAGGTTAGATCAATGACCATTAACGCGCGAAGGCGAGCGACCGTAGGGAGCGTGCCGCGGTAGCGGCCGCCGAGCGCCAGATCCCCTCTATTGTTGGTGAATAATTTGGGTTAGGTTAGGTTAGATCAGTGACCATTAACGCGCGAAGGCGAGCGACCGCAGGGAGCGTGCCGCGGCAGCGGCCGCCGAGTGCCAGATCCCCTCTATTGTTGGTGAATCATTTAGGTTAGGTTAGGTTAGCTCAGTGACCATTAACGCGCGAAGGCGAGCGACCGTAGGGAGCGTGACACGGTAGCGGCCGCCGAGCGCCAGATCCCCTCTATTGTTGGTGAATCATTTGGGTTAGGTTGGGTTAGATTAGTCACCCTAACGCGCGAAGGCGAGCGACCGCCGAGTACCAGATCCCCTCTATTGTTGGTGAATCATTTGGGTTAGGTTAGGTTAGATTAGTGACCATTAACGCGCGAAGGCGAGCGACCGTGTGGAGCGTGCCGCGGCAGCGGCCGCCGAGCGCCAAATCCCCTCTATTGTTTGTGAATCATTTGGGTTAGGTTAGGTTAGATTAGTGACCATTAACGCGTGAAGGCGAGCGAGTCGAGCGACCGGAGGGAGCATGCCGCGGCAGCGGTCGCCAAACGCCAGAGCCCCTCTATTGTTGGTGAATAATTTCGGTTAGGTTAGGTTAAATCAGTGACCATTAACTTAACGCCCGAAGGCGAGCGACCGTAGGGAGCGTGCCGCGGCAGCGGCCGCCGAGCGCCAAATCCCCTCTATTGTTTGTGAATCATTTGGGTTAGGTTAGGTTAGATTAGTGACCATTAACGCGTGAAGGCGAGCGAGTCGAGCGACCGGAGGGAGCATGCCGCGGCAGCGGTCGCCAAACGCCAGAGCCCCTCTATTGTTGGTGAATAATTTCGGTTAGGTTAGGTTAAATCAGTGACCATTAACTTAACGCCCGAAGGCGAGCGACCGTAGGGAGCGTGCCGCGGCAGCAGTCGCCGAGCGCCAGATCCCCTTTATTGTTGGTGAATCATATGGGTTAGGTTGGAAACTTGGAACTGTGACCAGTGTGTTTTGTCTAGCTTTTCAGTTTTACAAGGCCTTTTTATTTCGGAATTCTAATTAATCCGTACTTTAATAATCGGAATTCGTATTTTTGATGTTTCGAATTATCGTTAATTTGGACTTTTTGTTATTCGATCTATTGAAACTCGGTATTTTGAGAATAGTAATTATAAACGTTAGGAATACTGAAATTTTGGAATTATAAAAATAGGATTAATGATAAATCGGAGTTGTTATAATAGGGATTTTGAATCATTCGGAATTCTGATAATCGGTATTTTGAAATTCGTATTTGTGACTTTCGGAATAAAGTTTTTCGTATTTATGTAGTGTACCCTTTTGGAACACCTGTTCTAGGACTTTTTATATTATTTTATACTTAGAACACCTCAGAGTTATGGAAAATCAAAAGGAACACGGTGTATTTAAACACATTCTTACTGAGTATTTAAAAAGTCAAAGTGAAAAAAAAAATGTCTTAACTGTCAAAGTTATTGTGGTTGTCAAATTGTACCAATAGATAAATTACGATGGAGTAAGATTAGAAACTAAGTTTTACTTAGCGACAACGATTTTGCGACATAATATGCTTCTTTTAATACAGGAACAGCACACAGTGAGAGCAGTTATCTTTATGATCGCAATCGGCACCGCTTTCGCTGAGTTGTCCCCCAGTACCTCCTTAGTCCCCACAATACTGGAGGGAGCTACTCCTGCGGATTTATTGCTGTACCTATATGACGTAGTGCTTACGTCATAGATGTCTGCATAATTCAACGGACAAGGACCCCGGCGTTATTAATGGAATCAAATGTCCTGGTGATATGCCTATATTAGAAAGTACAAAAAAATGTGCCCCCGTAACGGAAGCGCCGGATATGTCGTTTTACTATGATTATTATTTATTATTTTTTTAAATAATTATATATAAAATCGAATCTTCACTTTCATTGTTTTGACTAGTTACGCTCGACGGTTTTTCAGATACTAAAAGGGAACGAGCTGTCAATAGTGTAAATTCTTCATCAGCAGTGCTATTTCTGTAAAAAAAATCACCTTGAAAACTGAGGTGAACTGAATAGTCGGGATGACTGTCCAGTTCACCTCAGTTTGTTGTTTGGGTTTTGTTTGTGTTCATCACTTGATGTTAGGGATTGATAGCGGCTGGTACCAATATCTTTTTATATATATTTTTTTTTATTAGAATGTATTTTGCAGAATTGAACGGCTGATACCAATATCTTTTAGTTTTTAAAGATATTTCTACTAATTAGAATGTATTAAGAATATTACATAGATAAATAAAATAATATAAATATAGCTTCGTTTCATTTCAACATAATTAAGTAGGTATATAGTTTTATTTAAATATCTATCTTAACTTTATAGTTTTAAGGGTTCCGTACCAAAATCTTCTATCTGTATGTCAGAGCAGCATATTTTAACAACTACATAAGCTATCGACTTGTTTCGAATAGTTTTAAATTGCTTGCCCAATTATACTAAAAATATTATAATATTTTTATTGCAACATGGGCCAAATTTATTCATTCTATTTATGCCACAACGTGGTATTTTAGCATTGTGAGCTATGACCATCACATTATGGGTTCCTGAAAACGTCCAAAGGCATCGCGGAAGACCCAGGCGTAGATGATGGGACGAACTTGAATCATATTGGCTCAGGATCAAGTTGAGAGGAAAAAGGAAAGGGAGCGCTTTGCCCTGCTATTGGTTATTTAATAACATAGTTTCTGCCCGCAACTTCGTCTGCGTGGTCTTCAGAATTAAGTCCTAAGAGAAATGAAAAATGCGGATATACATATAGCCTTGCTACAGTTTAATAGATCTTTCTTTTTACACTGTTTTCATATAATTCGCTATGGTTTACGCGGAACACGCCAACAAAGCTCCCAGTCGGCATGTTTTTTTCCGACATCTTCAACAATCATCGTCATATTTCAACCAATTTACACAAAACCCTAATGAATTATATTCCACTTTAGCCTTGCTCATGAATCCGTTCGTTAGTTTTGAGTTTATCGCGTTCAGAGAGACAGACAGACGCTGCAATTTTGTTTTACAAACTTTGGAATTAGTGAAATAAAATATTATTCAACTTAGCACATCGTTTCGGCGAATCGACAACTTCAGAAATCGATTTGCCTACAAATAAATAGACTTCGTGCGAATCGCTTCAAGAAAACAAAATATATATAAAGTGACGGGCGAGTAAATTCGTGCGAATCACCAATAAGCTATTGCAACCGCACTGCACCTGTTTCGTTGCCACAGCACTATTAGTCACTGAAACATTTTCCTCATAAAATTATTAAGTAGAATATCTGGTGAGAAGCAATTACATATTAGTCAGTATATTGTGTCGTCTAGTGGCAACGTCAACCAATATAATTATTACTATTCGTAAATGTTTTGAATATTAAAATCGAAAGATTCTTCAGAACTCAATTTTTTTTGTTTGTGGTCAAAAAGGATTTCTAACACAGGTATTATTTTAACATTATGTCTTTAATTTCCCATTTAAATTGCATTACATGGGTTTGTCCAATTTATAATCGAATTTTCCCCCTATTTAAATACTTAGGTTTTGCTACGTAGGTACTCATTATTACAATATTATGAATATTTCGTATTCGTTCTGTTTGTATAAAACAAAAAAAAAGAATTTTAATTTAAGGCTCCGTTCACGAAAAAAAACCCTGTTTTGTCAATTACTCATCTACTTGTGAGAAAGTTTGAAATAATTGCAAGATTAAGTCGGTCTGACTATAAAAGTACAGTTTTCGTGGTGCTAAATCATTCGCGTCAGTCACAGCACCTGTTAATAGTTTTCAGCCACATGCAAATAGACCATATAATTATGATGTTGATCATATTTTTAATGTTCAAAATCAAAACTAGTACATGCAAGTAGACCATGTAATGATGTTGATGATATTATTTTTTAATGTTCAAAATCAAAAGTAGTTTCTTGTAACAAAATGATCAAACGTCAGTCTCGCGTCATTTTTCGGAAAACTTGTTGCGAATATTAGTGATTTTCCATGAATGCTTAATTTATTTGAAAAAAATATTTCAGTTACATGCAAAACAGAAAACTCGACTTTTTAAATCACTAATCGTTTTGTTTAATTATTTTATCCCCTTTCTCACAAACAATGAACAAAATTAATCAAAATCAGTCAATTTCGTGCACGGCCCCTTAACTAACTTTTAACAGGGACAAATAATTTGATATTGAGTATTTTCAATAGTAATTTCTTAGTAGCAGCCCGGATTCTGTATTATTTTGTACCCGGCTGATGGCCCCTATATTAACAGGAGACTTTAAACTAGTTTAATGTGAGTGCACCACACACCACTGCCCATACATACGGGGAATACAGCGTGATGCTATGTTTTGTTATTTTCCAGGATGCACAAGATGAGAGCTGTAATCTTCGTGATCGGAATTACGGCCGCCGTCGCTTCATCACCTTTCTCTGGTTTGAAACCCGCAGGCCCCACAATAATGGAGGGAACTACTCCTGCGGACGTGTTGCTTTACCTCTATGACGTAGTGCTTACGTCAGCTATGTCTGCAGAATTCAACAGACAAGGGACCGTTTATATAGGAAACGAATGTCCTGGTGGTATGCATAAATTAGCAAGTGGACCATGTGCCTCGGTAACGGAAGCGTCGGATATGTCGGTTATCTATGATTAAAATGAAATTATGACAGAAAATTTTGAAATTTATTCTTAACCTTCATGTTTTGACTAGTTTCGCTCGTACGTTATTCAGATAAAAGGGAACAACCGATCGATTCTGTAAAAATCTCATCGTGAAAGCTTAGGTGAAGTGAGCTGTCAATAGTGTCAATTCCTTACATCAGTGGAATGACAGCTCACTTCAAGGTCACTTCGCCGATGTATTCGCGGTGAGATTTTTGCAGAAAAGAACGGTTGATATGTTTACTGTTTAATTTAGATACGGTTTACGCACAATGAATGTATTATACAAGTGGTAAAGATATTTCTACTGATTTGAATGAATTTAGAATATTACCTAGATAAATAAAATACTTAATACAAACATAGCTACGTTTCATTTGGACATAATTATTTAAATATCTATCTTAACTTTATAGTTTTAAGGGTTCCGTGCCAAAATCTTCTATCTGTATCTCAGAGCAGCATATTTAAACAAATATTTCTAAAAAAGAAAATTGTTCGGTAGTTTTGAGTTTATTGCGTTCAGACACACAAACAGACATGGCGGGGGACTTTGTTTTATTATACAGGAAAAAAAAATTACCAGTGCGCAATATTTGCGTTTTACAATATTTTTTTTTTTTTTTTTTTTGACTAGGGCATCTCGCAGGTTACCCCTAAGGTATTCGCTGCTTAACCGGACTTTCCTGTGGCTGCCTTAAGCTCCTAAAAGAACTCAAAGCCTCCAGCCAGGGGCATACAAACTAAGCTAATTAAAACTAGGCGAACGCTCGCTAAGGGCACCCCCTGTGGGGTACGAACCTCGGCTTAGGGCGTTCGCTGGGGGGAGGACAGCAAGAGGGACAGGCTGGATCAAGGATAGATCATTATTATTAATCGGGGAATTTAAAGCTACAGGCTCAGCAAAAACGCGGGCTGGCGCATCGTTATCGAGCAAGGGTCGGGGGGGAGTATCATTTACTCGGGTGGGTCGCGGTCGCGGACCTCTACGGCGAGGTCTGAAATTGTGTCGGTGTGTTTTGTGAACTGTACTTGTGGCCCTACTGCTCTCCTGGAGGAGAGTTATGGGGTCATCTGGGTCTAAGAGGATATGTCTAGGGCGACGGGCCTTACTAACTTGATTATTGGACGGGACATAGCTAGCTGCTTTGACTATTAGGGGATTCCTATGTTTGACTGCGGAGTCAAAGTACCGCTTGGACATACGTTTAAGGAACTGATGAATTGTGGGGATTTTAAGGTCGAGATGGAGGATCTCGTTCCTAACGAACCAGGGGGCTCCCGTGGCCCTACGAAGGACACGGTTCTGTAAGGCTTGCAACCTATGGATCGTACGGGGATTCGCGTGGGCAAATACGGTTCCCGCATAGGTCATGATGGGCCTAATACACGCGGTATAGATGCGCAATTTGCACTTAAGTGGCAATTTGCTGCGTGCATTCATTAAACTAAAGAGTCTACCTAGAGCGAAGGAGGCTCGTGAGCGAACCGCCTTCACGTGATCTGCGAAAGTGAGATGATGGTCCAGGATTACACCTAAGTATTTGGCTCGCTTCTCCCAGGGGATCGGCTTGCCAAACATGGTGACTGGACTAGGAAGGATGGGCCTACGGCGCGGCTTTGAAAAATAGACCGCCTGACTTTTGTCGGGATTGACCTCGATTCTCCATAACTTAAACCAGGCGCCAAGGTTATTGACGGCCTTTTGTAAGTTAAGGATCATCTGGTTGGAACTTTGCCCGCTGCAGTATATGGCCGTATCGTCTGCGAACAGAGCCAACTGACACTTTATACTCTTTGGGATGTCACTGGTGAACAGTGTGAAAATGAGGGGAGATAGTACTGAGCCCTGAGGGACTCCTGCGCGAATGAGACGGGGGGAGGATAACGCTCCTTCGATACGATAGCGAAAGGTGCGATTTGACAAAAAGTCCCGTAAGATGAGTACGAGACGATCTGGCACACCGAGCTGGTATAGCTTGTATATTAAGCCATTGTGCCAGACTTTGTCAAACGCCTTTGCTATGTCGAAGAAGATAGCACCGGTCGTGAGACCACGATAGTAACCACCGCTAACGTGTTCTATTATCCGATGGACCTGATGCACGCTAGAGTGCTGAGTTCGAAAGCCGAACTGCTCGTTGGGAATGAGGCCCTTGGTCTCAGCATAGTCTCTGAGTCGCTTATAAATAAGTCTCTCAAAGATTTTTGCCATTACCTTGAGCAAACTAATGGGGCGATAGCTGGAGGGATCTGACTTGGGTTTACCGGGTTTGGGGATACCTATGACTATGGCTTCTTTCCAAGCCTGCGGAAAGATATTGTTACTAAGAGCAGCATTGAAGATGGTGCACATTAGTAGTATGAGATGAGTGGGGAAGAGTTGGACCACCCTATTGGTGATTCCATCTGAACCGGGGGCTTTGCGAGTTTTAAGACCCTTTATGATATCTTGGACTTCGTCAGGAGTGACGGGGGCCAGAGGATTATCAGGGTCTTCTACGGGGGGCAGAGAGGTTCTGCGTTCTACTTCCGCATTGACCTTGTTGAGTTGAATTTGGTCTACGGGTAGGAGGCTAGGGGAGCATTGCGCTTCGAGACTGTCGGCTAGGCATTCAGCATTGTCGATGTCATCGAAGGCGAACTATCGGGACGTACTAAAGGGGGCATAGGTGCTTCTTGTCGGGATTTGAGTTTCCTCTGAAGTTCCCAGAAGGCTTGGTGATTGGGAGTGAGTTCGCTCAGAGTCTTATCCCAGCTTGCGTTTCGCAGCTCCTGCACACGTGTCCTTACAGATCTCTGTAAGTAGCGCATGTGGGCTTTGTTAGCGGCGCAGGGAAAGTTATCGTAGGCACGAGTGGCCGCGTTCTTCTCAGTCATCAAAGCACGCACATCGTCCGGGAGGTCAAAGCAATGGGGGTCCATTGCTGAGACTTCCCTTGAACAGTTGTTCAGGACGTTTTGTACGTGTTCGGTGAGTGAGTCGATCGCGGCCGTCGTGTCTGCGACTGAGTCGAACTGGTCTGGGATTGATTCTAATAGGGGGGACATGGGTTTCAGCTGTTCGCCTACTTTCCTCCAGTCCGTGACCCTTTTGGTAACGAGGGGTTGATTGGGGTCATTGGGGTGACCTAAGCGGGAAGCCATTTTAATTACTACAGGACGGTGGTCAGAGGTAAGCTCTGACGCCGTTTCGATAGAGACTAATCTGAGATTGACGTTCTTAAGGAGCGCCACGTCTAGGACATCCGGAGTCCAATTAGGATCGTGAGGGAAGTGAGTAGGTGACATCGGACCGATGATGTCAAAGTTAAGGGAGGAGATGAGGTCGAACAAGTGTTGACCTCTGTTATTAGTCTGAACGCTATTCCAAGAGGGATGCTTTGCATTGAGATCGCCCGCTATGATAACGGAATCACTCATGTCTAAAAGGATTTTTAAGTCATTAGCTATAGGTTGAAAACTCTCTGAAGGAGATCTCGGTGGGATATACACCGAGACTATAGTAATCGGCTGATGGCCTGTCATGCCTACGCGGCACATAGAGACTTCGAGTCTGGAGAGGGGGGGAGGATCCATGGGTATGCAGTACAGTTCCTTTTTGTAATAAATAAGGGTTCCGCCTTTATGGCAACGCGTCATCATTTCTGATAATACGGTAGTTAGAGATAGAGGGGTTTCGATGACTAGGTTTAAGGAATGACTCCTGGATGAGGAGTGCATCTATCTGGTGTTCGCGAAGGAATTCCGCGATCTCGTCTTTTTTACCTTTAATACCGTTTGCATTGAAGATGCCTAAGTTGAGGGATCGGGATCTTTACCTAGCTATTACGGCGTTAGACATGTTGGGGGGTCATTAAGGAAACTAGGGCTTGCGAAATCTCTTGATTTTCGCTGTAAAGGCGTTGGATGCCAGCTAAGTCACGGACGCTCCTACACGCTATAATGTCGCGTACCAATTGAGTGGCACGGGGAGTACAGAAAACCTGAAAGGTTTGCGCGAGGAAGGGAAAATTTTCCTCTGGGTTAAGCAGTGGCATGGGAGGCATGTTCACTGGCCTGGGAGCGGATCGCGGCGCTTGAGGAGCAGGGACGTTACGCGGTGCTTGAGGAGCAGTAGGTACGGATCGCGGTGCTTGAGGAGCAGGAGCGGGTTTCGCGGGTGGTGCGGTAGGGGGAGGGGGGGGAACGCGATTTCGGGGGTCCATAAGGCCGTAAAGGGGGGTGTTAGGGGGGGGGGGAGCTGGAGAGGCCAGCGTAGGGAAGGCCTTGTGGTGGTTGAGTTGATGCCAGGGACTAGGCCTCTGAGGACTTAGGCGCTCTGGCATTTGAGATGAAGGGAATGAGATGAAGTCCCTTTGCCTAACCTGGCGCTCATCGAGACGCTTGGCTGTTTTTAGTAACGAGGCCTTAGGGGCCGTTGGGCAGCCACGATAGTTGGCTGTGTGGCCTTCTTGTCCACAAAGCACGCAGCTAGGTGGACTCAGGCATAGATTCCGGTCTTTTGGGCGGGTACACTCGGAAGTGCCATGGTCACCCAGGCACTTTACGCACCTAGGTTTAGCATGGCAATTCTTTTGTGAATGGCCATATAACTGACAACGATGACATTGTCCTACCGTGCTATTCTTCCAGGGTTTTTCAATTGAAAAACCCACGAGATTGCAGATCGATTTAACGTTAAAAATGGGGTGATGCCCCTCGTAAGGGGAGCATATGACAAGAACCATGTCATATGCTTCCCTTCCGCGCGAACGGTGCATCCGGTGCACTTCGTCTACGGGAATGTTTTGGGCCCTAAGATCGACTAAGATATCGTTGGAGAGAATCTCCTTTGGGATACGCTTTATTACGACGCGGGTTTGTTTATCTTCTGGGAGACAGAAAGAATGGAATGACATCTTTCTGTCTTTCAGGAGATTTGTTAAGTTCCGATAGTCGGTTGAGGTCGGGACAATTACTTTAATACCCTGCTGGGTAGAGCGGGCGTATGTGTAGCCAATTTTATGGTCTACACACCACTTTGAAATTGCCGTCCACTTCTCTTTGTCCTGAATGAACAAAGGAGGTGGCGGCGCGACCTTTTTAGGGCCAGTTCGCGGAATTGATTTTTCACCCTGCGCGGAGGGTGACTCACTCGGACGGGGGGAGGTGGAGGGGGAAGCTACGGGGGCGCAACTCGCGGGTGACGCCGGGCTATCCCTATCGATGTAGGTCGTCGGAAGGACTTCCTCTATCGCGGCTACTTTGCTCGCTTGCGTCGAGCTATGCTTCTACTTCTTCCTCTTGTTCCTTTTGCCTTCGACTGGCGTAAAGCCATCGTCGTCAGACTGGTTACAGGAGGAAGAAGAAGCTGAGACTAATGTTTCCGTATCGGACGGATATCTATGAGGGGTGGGAGGGCGCTTTGAAGAAGCGCTTGGCTCGTCCGTGTCCATAGACTCGGTGGGACTGAGAGGGCTATCAGGGCTTGCGGGACTCTCCAGTGAGGCTGGTAGAGCACATGCCTGCGACGAATCTAAGGCGTCACTGAACTCAGTGACGTTATCGGGAACGCGTTTTACAATATTTTGTATACATCTATACATAGAGTGACTGGTAATTAGTGACCGATACTTAAACACGTGATTTTACTCATCATTATGAACTACTTTTACTATGGGACCATAACTGAAATCGCAAAAAAAAAAAAAACCAGTTGTGGTTTTATGTTCGCACAACTCGTCAAATGTAAGCAACAGCAGATTATTTTTCGCGATTCCAGGTTTTGTCCCATAGTAAAAGTTGTTCATAATGATGAGTAAAGTCACGTGTTTAAGTTTGCGCACTGGTTAAAAAAAAATCCTGTATGTAGTGATGTGCGCTAAAATACATAGCATAAAATGTATTATTTATTAAAACTGTTAAAGATGGAATATGTTAACAAAATTTTGGAATTTGTGAAATATAATATTATATTCAACTTAGCACAGTATTCATTTTGACTTAATTTTTATTTATCTTGTATATATTAAATACAAAAATTGCTCGTTTAAAGGTATTACATATATCTATGTTTGGTTCATATGTAACACACCGATAGTAGACACATCACTATTGTGTAACTGAAACATTTTCCTCCTACAATAATTATTAAGTACCTGGTGAGTAGCACTTTCATATTAGTCAGTATATTGCGTGTCGTGTAGTGACAACGTGAACTTATATAATTATTGCTATTCATAAAAGTTTAGAATATTTAAATCGAAAGATTTTTCAGAGCTCAACTTTTTTTGTTTGTGGTCAAAAAGGATTTATAACACAGGTATTTTTTTTTATTTATTACCTTTTTTTTTGCATTACACGGGCTTGTCCAATTTATAATAGAATTTTCCCCACATTCAAATACTTAGGTATTTTATGCTACGCAGCTACGTACTCATTATTTATTTGTCTATAACGATGTTTTTTAATTATTACAAATATTTAGTATTCGTTCTGTTTGTACAAAACAACTTGTAACGTGCTTTAACTCTATTTCAACTTAAGAGGGTTTACGTCGTACGGCATTTCATACAAACTTTCAAGCCCTTATTTTTCGAAATGTCTGAACCGATTTTAATGAAACTTCATACGCATATGCAGGACACAAAGGTCTAAGAACATTTTCAAAATGTCGTATTTAAAAGCAGATAACTGGAAATCTCTGTTAGTATGGAAAATTAAAAATCGGTCTAATTTGGCTGTAATACTATTTTTCGAAAATATTCTTTACTAAGTTTTTAGACCTTTGTATCTTGCATACGCGTATGAAGTTTCATTAAAATCGGTTCAGTCATTTCGGAAAATAAGGGCTTGAAAGATTGTATGAAAAGCCGTACGACGTAAACCCTCTTAACTAACTTTTAAATGGGACAAACAATTTGATAATGGGATTTTCCATTAGTTATTTCTCAGTTAGTAGCAGGCCGGATTCTGTATTATTTTGTACCCGTCTGATAGCAATAGGCGTGACCCCAAAAACTTCTGCTTTTTCATACGTTCCGGTGCCGGATAGCCGGTACCGGTTACGTGTAAAAAGGCACAATGTGGTTGTACCACACCTCTGCCAAATCCTTCGGGGAATAGAGGCGTGATGTTATGTTTTGTTATTTTCCAGGATGAACAAGATGAGAGCTTTTATCTTCCTGATCGGAATCACCACCGCTGTCGCTTCATCGCCTTCCTCCGGTTTGAAAGCACCAGACCCCTCAGTACTGGAGGGAGCTACTCCTGCGGACATGTTGCTTTACCTCTATGACGTAGTGCTTACGTCAGCTATGTCTGCAGAATTCAACAGACAAGGAGGGGGCGTTATGAGTGGGATCAATTGTGTTGGTGATATGCATAAATTTATAAGTGGAAGATGTGCCGACGTACCGGAAACTCCAGATCTGTCGATTTTGTATGGTGACTATTAAAATAAAAAGAGAGATTATTAGAATTATAAGAGATATTAAGAGAGATTATTTCACCTCTGCCCAACCCTTCGGGGAAACAAGGCGTGATGTTATGTTATGTTTATGTTATTAAGAGAGATTATTTTGAAACTGAATCTTAACCTTCATGTTTTGACTAGTTTCGCTCGTACGTTTCATTCAGATAAAAGGGAACAACCGATCGATTCTGTAAAAATCTCACTGTGAAAGCTTAGGTGAAGTGAACTGTCAATAGTGTAAATTCCTTACATCAGTGGAATGACAGCTCACTTCAAGGTCACTTCGCCGATGTATTCGCGATGAGATTTTTACAGAATAGAACGGCTGACGAACTTAGGTGAAGTGAGCTGTCAATACTGTTAATTCCTCATCAACACATTCTTAAAAAATAACTCACCTTGAAAACTGAGGTGAAGTGAACTGTCAGCCCACTTCACGTTAGGGATTGATAGCTCACTACAAACTCACTTCACCTAAGTTTTCACGGTGAGATTTTTGCAAAATAGACAATATATTTACCCCCTTAACTAATAAACGTTGTATATCGCGTGTATAGTTACACACCAATTTCTCTCTTTCAGTCGTCAGTAGTTTGACATTCGAAAGAAGAAGACAAAGCGTTGTGTAACTATACAGAAGCTATACAACGTTTATTAGTAAGGGGGTTATTGTTTAATTTACTTACACAATGAAGGTACAAGTGGTATAGATATTTCAACAAATAAGAATGTATTTAGAATATTAGATAAATAAAATAATATTAACACAGCTTCGTTTCATTTCATTTTCATATTATGTAGTTTTATTAAATACCGTAGTAAACTATAACAAAAAAGGCAGTGCGAAATCTGCTCATCAGTGCAGCTCAATAACTACATATGCTACCGAATTCTGATTAAAAAAAAAATGTCTGGGTCAAATCATTTATTTCAAATAAACACAAAACTACCATAAAAGGCACTTTTAAAACATCAAAATTTACAAGAAAGTAGAATTAGTTCTAACTATAAAGGTAGTCGTAGGAAGGAGGGAGTAATGCTTTTTTTTAACTTTGCGGCACACTAAGAATTTTCTTGTATTGTAGGTGCGTTTACAAACATTTAAACTCACATACACAAACAGCCAGACCCGGAACAACTACTTGTAGGCCATACAAATATTTATTCCGTGTGGGAATCGAACCCGCGACACGCAGCGCAGCAGTCAATCGCTTAACCAATGCGCCAACCGTGCCGTCAAACGTGAAGACGATGTACCAAGAATAAGGTTACCATACCACAATAGTTAAAGAGAATTAAAAATGACCTGAGTTAAATGAATATGTAAAATAGCATCCTTATACCCTCCCTCCTCCTATATGCCCTAAAATTCGCTCATTCCACTAAAATCCCCTAGATCAGTCCCCCAGCGGACCACACAGTACTCCATAATGTTCCACTACGATCCAATATGCTGGGGATTCTCTAAGTTATTATTATATATATTATAACTGCTATTCCTTTATTGTCCCTTCTAAATAAAAAGCCATTTTCAAAATAACAATATGTAATACTGTATGTCTTGACTGGCGAAAGCAAGTCACGACTGTAAGTAAAAAAATCACCGGAACGCTGCGGTCGCTCTATCGGTTGAAAAACATTCTGCCATCACATATAAAGGCAATGCTTGTACAGTCCCGAATCTTTCCCATAATAGACTATGGTGATGTGTGTTACTATGACTCATGACCTGAGTGCAGATCTCCTCAATAAACTTGACCGCCTTCTAAATAACTGCATTCGATTCGTTTTCAATCTTCGTAAGTATGATCATGTGTCTGCGCATCGAGTGCTTTTCTAGTCTATGTTGTATTCTATACTCGACATTTCGACAAACCCACTTCTCCTTCTTACCTGTCTTCCCATGTTCAATACCTATGCTCTGCCCATAGTAAAAATCTACGGTCTGCCAACAATCGCCTTCTACGATGTCCTTCTCACCGCTCTAGTTTTATTCACTATTCGTTCTTTGTCCAGGCGGTATTTCTTTGCAATTCGCTTCCTCTGAACATCAGGATGGCAACCAGTTGGTTATCATTCAAAGAGAAGGCACGTGAACATATTCGTAAACAGTTGGCAGAATCTTTGCAGCGCTGACTTGCTGGATTTGTTTTCTCCTCTACCTATCGTTATTTCTCCTGACAAAGTTTATTCGGTTTATATGTATGTATGTATCTATGTAGTAGTATGTATTCATTTTCAATTTATCTATCCCTTATATTGCACCTGCCATGTTTTGTCTCTGCATCAAGGTTGACTGGTAGAAAATGCCCCAAGCATTAAGTCCGCCTTTGTACAGTATTTTTTTTACTTGTGCATAAAGTTTTAATAAATAAATAACAAATACATTCAATAAAAAATCTGTCTACAGAGGGGATAACAATGACGTAAATGAACTTTTCTAAAATCAGTTGGATGTTGGAAAAAAAAGTACAAAAAGCGTTGAAGAATTTCGCAGGTTCGACCAGTGCAGTGCAGCGTCTTGGTGGCATAGTTGGAATCGCGTTCATCTGGATAGTGAAAGAGTCGGTTCGAGCCCCACCGATTTTTTTCACGTTTCAAATATGTTAACTGTAAGAACTGTCTTTTTTACCTGTAACAAACAAACAATAAATGAATTTGAATTTGAATTTAACTTATTTAGGTAAGGGAAAAATGTATAATAATGAGAGATAATAAAAGTGTATGTTATTATTAAAGTAAAAAAAAATGTCACTAACCATCAGTTTTTAGAAATCATAAAAACCAAACCATCTCGTTTATGTGGTCCCAAAATATTCAAGTTTGACTTTGAAAATTAATACAAAAAATTGCTACCAATATACGGAACCCGGTATTTTCTTAGATGACTAGTGTCACACCATACTTACCAATAACGGAAACTTCAACATTGTGTCATATATAAACAATGGACATAAAGTACATTTTCCTTGTACAAATCTTTCTTAGTCATTAATACCAGGCAACAGTAATTCTTAGTACCCAATGGTCTATTAACGTGTGTCGCCTAGTGACAACATAAACAATTATAATTATTATAATTGCTATTCACAGAAGCTCAGAATACATAGTTTTATTCAAGTCTCAAGCTTTTTTGTTTGCGATCAACAAAGGATTCACTAGGTCAAAGTCAAAGTCAAATAATTTATTTCAATTAGGCACATAAAAGGCACTTTTGAACGTCAAAAATTACAAAAAAAATATAGATAGAATTGATTCTAGTCGCCCCTTCCAAGGTTATTCCTTTCTAGGTAATGTTTTACATTATGATTTAATCAAATATCCGCTAATACCGGGTTTGTCCAATTAACAATAAAATTTTCCCTATGCTATGTTAATGCTACTTGTTACCTAGTTATTGTTTACTAGCCGCGCCTCGCAGTTACACCCGCGGTTACTCATGTGCAGAATTTCATTCAAATCTGTTCAGCCATTTTAGTGTGAAAGCGTAACAAAAAAAAAAACAAAAAAAAAAGAATTATAAAAATGAAAAAATGAGTTTGTTTGTTTGTTTATTTATTTGTATCTGGGTTAGGACATAGGATACTTTTGATCCCGATATTCCCACTAATTATTGTTTAGGATGTCTATGAAAGTTTCTTTATCTTGAATGTATGTTATGCTTAATGAAAATATTTTATTAGATTAGAGGCGTTTTGGTTATAAAAAATAACCTATAAAAAAAAACATGCTGTGCAGTCTTTGGAGACTGCTGATGGAAGTGAAAACTAAGTAACGCCATCTAAGGAAAATGTCAGGAATTTATGTGGCTTGCTGTCAGTACAAGAAAGAAAGCTGTGGCTCCATTAAAACAATTTAAAAAAAACGGGGCAGTCTGGGACTGCCGATTAAAATGAAAACTAAGTAACGCCATCTAACGAAAATGTCAGGAATTTATGTGTCTTGCTGTCAGTACAAGAACGAAAGCTGTAGCTCCATTAATTAAAACAATTCCAAAAAAAACGTGAGCATCAAGATGACGGGACCAAGCCCCCAATTTAAAATGCATCACATTCAAGAGTTAGTACTACATACGTACTAATTGTACCCTAAACAAGACATTTGTACCTCTAAAGGTAAAGGAATTATGTCAAGATTTCCCTGGTCCCGCCACTTTGATATCAAAGTGGCGGGACCTTTTGGATGCGCTATTCAGAGGCAGGTAATACACACCCGAAGACTTAGTACTACATTTGTACTGGTATATACTCAGTTTTCAATACAATTGTAAGTGCCAAATTAAAGTTATGTGATTAAAACATTGGTCCCGCCATTTTGATGATTCATGTTATCGCTGAATTCATATGAAAAACGTTAAAACTCGTGCAAAATCAAATGTGGAAACTTAGTACGTCATACGTACTTCATCGTGTGTAATTTTCATATTCGTAACCTAAGTACATCAAAAATTATCTATCATTCGTAGTTTTCTTTGAAATGGTCACATCTATGCAGAAATGAAACAACCCAAAATTGTTTTGAAAAATGTATATTATTATATATTGATCCAATTTAACTACTTAAACAGGGTGGATTTTTGAGGCGGGGCAGCAACAGTGTTGGGCAATGGGACAATTCAATTAATTTTTTAATTGTAGAAGCAAACAATTACAATTTTTATTGCAATTGATTTAATTCAATTGTATTTTAATTGTGAGATGCAATTGAAATCAATTGCAATTAAATCCATTAATTGTGATTCACAATTAATTTAATTGCAATTAAAAAGTTAATTATTATTTACAATTAACTTAATCGTCAATTGTTTATTATAACAATTAATACTATTTGATGAATGTAAAAACTCACGCTCGGGAATGTACTCCCGGGATTAAAAGTATTCTATGTGTTAATCCAGGTTACAAACACATAGAATGCTACATATACTGATAATATTAGTAGGAAGTAGGATAGGATTAACTGTAATTGTAAACATGCAAACAATTATCAATTAATTAATTGTAATTGCAAAGTTTTACAAGCACAATTAATTAACTGTTAATTGTATATCTTGCAATTACAATTAATTATTTTAATTGTTAATTGTAATTAAATCTGGCAATTTAATTGTTAACTGTTAATTGTTTTCACAATTAACGTTTGGCCAACACTGGGCAGCAAGAACCCGGTTAGGTTCTTCATCGTATTATGTTAACAACCTTAACAAGGGCCACACCTTAACCGTTGTAGCTACAGGAAAACGGTCTTAAGAGACGGTCCTTAACTTTTTGAGACATTTTGATCTGCATTCACAGATATTGAAAAAATAAATGTAGTCAGCAAGAAAATAGGCACTTGTAAATTTAAAATTTACAATTGCCTGAAAATCATATTATTATAATAATTATTGTGTTTAAATTCTTAAATAATTAGGGTTGATAGAGTGTGACTAAATATTACAGCAAAAATAAAACGATGACTGTGAAATTATAATTATTATAATAGATAATAATTTTGAACACATAAAGGAGAATGGGCGTTATTATATGTGTTGCGTCCCAACCCTTCTAACAAGTTGCGACTAGTATAAACATGTTCATTTAGGCTTTTTTATGATTAATAATTCATGTTTTTATTAAAATTGCGTGCAGGTCAAAAGCTATTGAGATTCAAGTGAAAAAGGTGTTTTGTATTTTTTTGAGGTATGAGGTAACAGGGTATAAAGTTTACTCATCCTCTATACAAAAGGGAGGATCCTCTGCACAGACGTGTCGTGTCTGCCCATTTCGGGGAAGTTATATACGGCAAACCGAGGTCTTGCTTCTAATATCGTTCTTGAGACTTCATGTCGCACTCACTGTCGAATCAAAGACCGAGCACAGGTCGCACACAATGTTCCATAGTACTACGTAACAAATAAATATCAAGTCCACAAAACAAGCAAGAGGTCCTTTAGCATGTCCCTTTTTTCCATACTTCTCTATTAGTCGTCATCTCGGTAGTCACCCCCTTTCTAGCCATATCATCTTTCACAAAGTCCATCCATCGTTTCTTTGGTCTTCCCCTACTCTTATAGCTATCAACATTCATACTCAAAACTTTCCTCACGACATTTTCCTCATTCCTCCGCATCACATGCCCATACAACCGGTAACTTTTCAGTCACCGATACCACTTTCAGACTTCCTCTTATGTACTCATTTCTTATTCTATCCATTCGTTTAACACCACACATCCTTCTTATCTCCATTCTCATCTCAGCTGCATGCAAATTGCCTTTCATTCATCCCTTTTGTGGCCCAACATTCTGATCCATACAAGATAGCAGGTATAACCATTGTTTTATAAATCTTCTCCTTAAGTTTAAGGGGAATGCGAGAGTCGCAGATTGTTCCCGTGACCTGCTACCATTTCATCCATTCGGTGTTCATTCTGTGCTTAACCGCCCGATCTACTTCGCCATCGTTTAGCACGAGTGAACCGAGATACCGAAAGTCGGAGCAGATTGGGAAGCGTGCCATCAAGCGCTATGGGTCCAAAACTGAAGAGACCGCCGAAATCGCAGAACATTATTATGTTCAGTTTTAGTTCTGCTGATTTTCAAGC
The DNA here is from genome assembly GCA_948150665.1 of Conistra vaccinii. Classification (NCBI taxonomy): domain Eukaryota; kingdom Metazoa; phylum Arthropoda; class Insecta; order Lepidoptera; family Noctuidae; genus Conistra; species Conistra vaccinii. Next base: position 7,845,334 of record OX411324.1, read on the forward strand.
CAACACTCTCCAGCTTCTGCTGCCATTTCTCCAGTCTGCTCTGGATCTCAGGTTAATCTCACCGACAAGAGCAATGTTATCAGCAAACAGCATGCACCAGGGTGCCTCTTCCTGTATGTCCGACGTCAGAGCGTCCATAATCAATAAGAAGAGGTAAAGACTTAAAGCCGACCCTACAGCCACACTGAACTTTACGGTATTGCCAGCAGCCGACCGGCCGTACGTACAAGATTGACTGTACAGTCGAGTTCATTAATATATTGGCCCTTTCAGGCTTCAAAAATATATGAACGTCAAAAAACTTCATAATATTGTAACACCTATAAGCATCATTAAATTGTGGTCAAGATTTAGATTAATTAATATGTGACTGCTTTTTTCAGTAACACATGTTACTGAAAAAAGCCTTCATGTAATAATGTGCCTTTGGCTGTATACATATACAGCCAAAGGCACATTATTATATGAATCACTTTATGATCATATTATCTGAACAATGTAGGAATCACAATAAAATTATGTTTGCACACATGAATACAATAATATCTGAGCAAGTTAATGTAATTCAAATTCAACGTTATTACAACGTCATAAAGAAGATTTGACTAGCAATCTAACTTGCTTATTGTATTCATGTGTGCATACATAATGGTGAATCCTACATTGTTCAGGTAGTTATGATCATAAAGTGGTTCGTAAAATAATGTGCCTTTGGCTGTATACATGTTACTGAAATAAAGCAGTCACATATTAATGAATCTAAATCTTGACCACAATTATTAATTATGCTTATAGTTGTTACAATATTATGAAGTTTTTTGACGTTCATATATTTTTGAAACCTGAAAGGGCCAATATATTAATGAACGCGACTGTACATAGCACGAATTAACTCTACATACTTCCCAGGCAAACCTTTCTCTTTCAAGACCCATCACAACACATCCCGAGGTATTATCATACGCTTTTTCCAGATCAATGAACACATGTGCCAGTTTTTGTGTGCACGTCTGTACTTCTCGCACAATTGGCGCAGTGCAAAGGTGGCGTCCATTGTTCCTCGACCTGGCATAAACCCAAACTGTTTTGGGGTAATCTCACTCTCCTCTCTCAGTCTTTTCTCTATTTCTTTCTCCCATAACTTCATTCTATGTGACATGAGCTTTATCCCTCGATAGTTGTTGCTGTCCCGTACATCACTTTTATTCTTGAAGATGGATCAGTCAACACTTTATGCCTTATTTAACAGATGAATACAATCATCTGCTAATTAAGACATTGTCTTTGCCAATTAATTAACTTGTATTTTACTAAATAAATGAACCCAGCACATACAGCACTTTCCCTGCATGAGATACAGTCATACAGAGTTATGACCATACAAAAAAAAATACACTCATTGAGATCTTTCATACGATATAGGTAGAAAAGTGTTACAACACTTGGGACGGAACCGCCCATTCTTCTTTGTAGTCATTATTTAATAGTAATGATTAATTTGTAGAATTTGTATTTGTGTTTGTTGTTTTTTGTTTGTTTGTATACGGTAATTGTTTTGTTTTTGTTTGTTTGTGTGTTGTGTATTTGTAGATGGATTTGTGTTGTTTGTTTTGTTGTTTGTGTTTGTATTTGTGTTTGTTGTGTGTTTGTGTGTGTTTAGTTTGTTTGTTTGTTTGTTTGGGTATTAGTATTAATTCGCACTTTCCCTCGAGGTGAGGTTCAAAAATTCCTCCCTGTACATCAGAATCATAAAGCTCGTTTGGTTCATTTCTGCATACATCTTTCCAATTCTATAAAAATAAAATTTTCGATAGTAAAATATGATACTTGATGAACTTTTATCATTAAAACACTAAAGGCAACATTTATATTGGATCAATATACATATATATCATTATCAAAACCATTTTTTCATTTCTGCATAGATGTGACCATTTCAAAGAAAACTACGAATGATAGATAATTTTTGATGTACTTAGGTTACGAATATGAAAATTACACACGATGAAGTACGTATGACGTACTAAGTTTCCACATTTGATTTTGCACGAGTTTTAACGTTTTTCATATGAATTCAGCGATAACATGAATCATCAAAATGGCGGGACCAATGTTTTAATCACATAACTTTAATTTGGCACTTACAATTGTATTGAAAACTGAGTATATACCAGTACAAATGTAGTACTAAGTCTTCGGGTGTGTATTACCTGCCTCTGAATAGCGCATCCAAAAGGTCCCGCCACTTTGATATCAAAGTGGCGGGACCAGGGAAATCTTGACATAATTCCTTTACCTTTAGAGGTACAAATGTCTTGTTTAGGGTACAATTAGTACGTATGTAGTACTAACTCTTGAATGTGATGCATTTTAAATTGGGGGCTTGGTCCCGTCATCTTGATGCTCACAAAAAAACGGGGCAGTCTGTGAAAACTAAGTAACGCCATCTAACGAAAATTTCAGGAATTTATGTGGCTTGCTGTCAGTAAAAGAACGAAAGCTATAGCTCCATTAAAAAAAATCCAATAAAATAAAACAGAGTGCGCTGTCAACAAAAACTTGAACATCTTACGAATTTTCGATCAGGTCACATGTCCTGACGCGAGGTTAGGACGCGCATTTTTTACCTATCCCAAAAAAAGTTCACAACACCGCTAAAGACGCTTTCACTTCAAAAATAAAACAGACTGCTCTGTCAATAAATTCTACTCTCCCTCCGTCTTACGAATTTTCGATCAGGTCACGTGTCCTGACGCCTGACGCGAGTTTAAAATTTTTTACCCATCCCAAAAAGTGCTCAACGCGCCTAAAGAAGTTTTTACTTTCAAAAATTGTGTAATCGATTCTACTTTCGATATTGAACAAACTAGTTTCAGGTATTGACTTATTTCAATTGCACCCTGTAGATGTAGGTACCTACTGCCTAACTTTAGCTGAGAAAATCAATGGTGACTAAAAAATATAGTCGAGGGTGGACAAATATTTTAACTACTTTATGTATTTCATTTCGTCCCCATGTTATAGGAGAATTGTTAAAACCAATATGTACAGTCTGCAATAAAACTCCATACGTCTATTTAAGGTCATATTCCTATGAGCTCGAGCACGCAGCGCGTGTGCGTTTGTGTGCATGAGTGATGTCTCAACTCAACATTCCACAGATAACACACACTAATGAACTGTCTTCGCACTATACGCGAACGGCGAAATAACATTATAATATTTCTGTTGCATTTAGAATACCCGTGACCTGTTCTTACCATTGAATTAGTAAAATTCGCTTATAATTAATATGTCCAAATAGCGTAATGAGTTACGCAATGAATACACGAACAATGAGGTCCAAGTTCGAATCCTACATAAAATGTGTGGATTTTGACCAATCTAATTTGTGTTTTTTTAGAAATTTGTGTTTATTTATAGTGTATTCATGCATTAAATATTAGTTATTGTATTATTTAACTATTTATGTGATTTTTTATTTATCTTTTTGGTGCTGAAAGGTGGAAATAAAAAAAATCGTGCTGAATGATACTTAAGGTGGAACTAGTCGCGGGCTCGAACTTAATGGTGGGCATGGCCAAAAACCACGCTGTCTCACCTGGCATCGTGTCCGACAGAGATAGTATCAGTGATGAGCAGTTAGAAGCTGGTCTACATGGACAACGTATAGTTCGCACGCACAGAAATACCGTACCGACTAATAATGAGACCTAACGATATCATGTTAAACTTTGAATGTACGATGTCAAACAGTGGAGTAAAACCCCTCCGAAGTTTGTATGGAAAAAATATCAAATTGTTTCACCTTAACAAAGATGTTTAGTTGTTTTATTCATTTATAAAATTAACAAACTTTTATGAGTATTGTGACGACACATTCCTACCTAGATAAAATAAGTTAACTTGTAACCGTTCTTAACAGATTTTTTGTAAGTGGGTACCCATTTAATCAATCATAATAACATAACAAGGAAAGGATATTCTAATACTTAACACAAATAAAATTGTTGACTTTATGCATGTTTTTTATGTAACGTCACAATGAATGTTATATTGAGGTTATATAGCTTAACCTTTTGACCGCCACGTCAAAAAAGAAAAAGCGTGCCCTCAGCGCCAAGCAATGAATTCATCCTTTAATACCTACAAAATAGTAGTGAGTTCGAAATTATATCGATTAAGCACTAACTATTTATTTTTTAACCTAGAGTATGTTTTTAATTAAAGGTCTATACCGGAAAAATATAATACAGGAGTTTTATTTCATCCCGCTTTGTCCTTTATGACAGAAATCATAATGATATGTGTCACTGTTTAGGCGTTGAATCCACAATTCAAAACAACAATCGATAAAACTAAGTCAATACCATCACAGCACTATGTTCAATCTTGACGTACTTTCATGTCACCATACGGTGACAGTGGCGTAGCTGGCACGGCTTTTTATATTTTGCTCGCCTCTGCACTAGAGGTGCGCAACCAATATTTATTAATAATATCGAAATAATAATAGGTATTTTGTTTTAAAAGTTTTGTATTTTTCGTTAGTTTCGTTTCACTGATATTCTGTTTCATATTGTGGAAAAACTTTTGTAAATATGAGAAATTTGATTTCAATATTATTATTTGATAATGCAATAAATAAAATGAGACATGTATCATCGGTTTTTTGTAATCGTATTTTTTATCACAAAAGAATTTATAACAGGTAAATATCTATTAAAGGAGTATGAATTTTATGGCCGGATTAACTTCCGCCATTTTGAGTTTTTTTTCAAAGTAACAGCCGCGCATAATGGCTCCTACACACAGTGCCGGCGGCATGACTTTTGCCGCGCGGCACGCGCCTCCGGTTTTTGCGCCTTCATTTTCTTTGCGTTTCTTTCTGCGGGTTTGTGCGGCCGCCGGCACTGTGTATAGCAGCCATTAGGTCTATATTAGAACTAGAAAGTTAAGAGGGGGTATAACTTGATTTCATTACCACAAAATAAGAAAAAGGGAAGGTAAGTGATAAGATTATATTTGCTTTCATATCGTCAAAAAAGGAAGTTTATTGAGTTTGTTTTCATCATGACTCATAATGTTGTATGTAGTATAATACTTTGATGGTGATCTGCTCGCACTTGCGCGGTTTTTTTAGTCAATGCCTCTAACTGACAAATAAACATCGGATGTATACAATGTCGCCCATGCACATGTGACCGCCCGTAATTTTCTGAATATTCATGAAAAAATATCGAAAATAAACTTCAAAAGGGTGGGGGTCTATCTATAACATTTTTCACTAGTTTTTTTAAAATAAATACACAATTTTTTACCGAAAAAATGACTTCGATTCCGTTTTTTTTTCGTAGTCGATAATTTTTTGTAAAAATTTTAATTAACCTGTTAAAATAACTCATAAGCTTTTGGAAATAATAAACAGAATCCAAATCGACCCATAAACTTCGGAGATGTGTCAAAAAACAGAAAGCAAATCTTTAAAAAATAAAAAATTGAATAACATGAAAAATTTTATAGATAGACCCCCCCTTTAGAAGTTTATTTTCGAAATTTTTTCATGAATATTCAGAAAATTACGGGCGGTCACATGCGCATGGGCGACATTGTATACATCCGATGTTTATTTGTCAGTTAGAGGCATTGACTAAAAAAACCGCGCAAGTGCGAGCAGATCACCATCAAAGTATTATACTACATACTACATTATGAGTCATGATGAAAACAAACTCAATAAACTTCCTTTTTTGACGATAGGAAAGCAAATATAATCGTATTACTTACCTTCCCTTTTTCTTATTTTGTGGTAATGAAATCAAGTCGTATAATAATAATTTAACAAAATTTAGAGATTTTTTTTAACTATATGTATGTAGCAGTATATTTAACAAGTCTTCACTACTCATAGTATAGTCGTCCATTATTATTAATAATATTTACTAATAATATACGAACTACTCTATTAAAAAATGTTCCGCGGATGATGTCATGGGACTGTCAAGCATAGACGACTGTGGCGTTCCCGGCACAGACAATACAACAGTGTGATAGAGATGGGCATTACAGTCATTACAATTAATCGATAATCAACTAAAACTCGATTTTTATAAAGCGCATAGTTCAGTATTATAAAATTTTCTTGATTTCTCAAACGTAAAAGTTCAGTATGAAATGTTTTATTTATTTACTAGTGCAGAATTCAGAGTAAATTAAATATAACGTAGGTTGCCGTCGAGGTCGATATTCTTGTTATATTGAGTGCTACCTGCATCACTACGTGTCCTGGTATGGTGACTGTGGCGTCGAGGGCACTATATTTTTCGAACTTTATGACTGATTTTCTTTTTTGTCTTCTTACGTTACTAAAAATGAAATCTAACGAAAGCAGTTCACTTCAAATAAATTAAGAAGAGTCAAGGTACATAATTAACAAGGGAAATAAACAAAACAATGCTGTTTTATGACATTTATTTACGTATAAAATTCTGTCACGCAGTCGCGACCGTGGCGTACTGGGCACATTTTCGTTTGTCGTCTATACACGACTGTGGCGGTCAAAAGGTTAAGTGTTCATTTTCTTGACGAAAAGAAGATTGAAACTAAACCTCAATTTAAGATCATTAAATAATTACGGATACATATCCGTAATATTTCTAAATATTTAGTTACACCGTCTAATAATTAAAACCAAACATCTAATCTGCGTTTCCAATTCATTTGCAAAACCTGTAAACAAACACGACTTTTAGGAAAAACAACTGTAATGCCTACACATAAGGTTCAGTTTGCGCTCATATGTTTTATAACTTTTTCAACAGTACTAGTCGGTCTAAAATGAACTTTATTAACACTTTCAGATAGTTGATGTTTGCCTAATATTTTAAAGTTAATATACAGGAGGAGTGTTCCAGTTGAAGTCTAAATATTATTCTCGTGCGAAACTTAAACTTTCTTGATAATGCCTTTCTGGTAAAAACAGCTTGTAGCTGGTCTCCGGTGGTGCAAGCCTTCGCCGTGCACGGCAGACGGTTCTTATTGACGTGTTTAATCATTCAGAAAAATATCTCGTTGGTATGAAGCCGTATTTATTTATAATATAACTTTGCTGCTCTTCGATAATAAGACTCCCAGTATTTCTCTAGAACAAAGAATAGGTAACATTGTAATTTATTACACATAATAATTATTTAAGCGAATTGAATTTAAAACTTTATTTAATAAGGCATCTTCTGAATAAAAGGATTAACAATACCTTTGATTTAGATTTTAGTTTAGTAAAATATGAAATATTTAAAATATGATAATTGATAATAACACTCACACTTAGTTTTTATTCATTAGATATTTGTGTAAATATCCACTTTTACGCAGCGCAAAAATATTTGATCTCTCTTCAATATTTACGTTTGACTGCATTTTGAAAATAATAACCACAACACTAGTAACACAACGTTAATAGATTTAAATACTCGTCACCAACAATAACCACGAACCAACAAAATTCTATTAAGATGTGAATACTCGTAACGAACAGGATCTGTATACCTCACAGAAATCGAAATGATTAGTAGGTAGTGCACAAAATACGAAGTAAAGTTTTTATGGGCTACCTACTAAACTTTATTATTTATGTGAACAAGACGAATGAAACAAAAAACGAATGATTATTATCGATCTACTATTAAATATTAAAAACTAAACTAAATATTAAATAAAAAGAAACTGTGAACTACAAATACAAATTATTAAAAAAAAAAAATATATCACAGGTGAGATTCGAACCGTCGCGCGTCGGCTCGCTGAAAACACACATCAAAGCGCGTTAACCATTGAGCTAGCATATTATCATACATTTTGCTGGTTGAAACTATGAACTACTATGAGTTGTAAACCAAGTGAGTTGTTGAGTTGTCTAGTCCGTAAGTGTTTATTCTAAGCCAACCTTTGTGGAGAGAGAAATAAAGATAAAGTAAAGTAAAGTTTAAAGTTTATAGTTGTAAACCAAGTGAGTGTGCGTGCGTGTATAGTAGTGGAACAACTTATAGAAGAAGGTCGTAAGTCAAACCGAACCGTCAGTCTATTTGTTTGAGAAATCACCTATCGACTTATGGATTCTACTGTACCTATATAATCATTGTTTTTTATTATTTTACAGGATGCACAAGATGAGAATAGTTATGTTCCTAATCGCAATGGCCACCACCGCCGCCGAGTTGACCCCAAGTACCCCAGTCCTCGCAATACTGGAGGAGGCTAATCCTGAAGACGTGTTGCTGTACCTTTATGACGTAGTGCTTATGTCACACATGTCTCAAGAAATCAATCGCTCCGGGGGTCTTATTCATGGTCTGGTTTGTCCCGGTGGAAAGAAGAAATATAAGTCTGGAGGATGTCCGTCGGAATCCACAACAGAACTGATGGACTATAATATTTAACATTGATACACACGGCTACATATTAAGCTATACTTTCCAGTTTATGCTGATCTCGAATTGTATAGGTAGGATTTCCGTATAATGCGAGGTCTGCTTATACTTACTGGAAATGTGTAGCTTGATATTATTTTAGCCGTATGTACATTCTCTGTAAGTCAAACGACAAGCGGAAAATTTGTTAATAAATGGTGATAAATAATACCTATTAAACTTTGCACTACGTTTTATTTGAAAAGCCATAGATTCAATATGAATGAAGAAAGTAACCAGAACATTGTATCATAATTTGATTTTAAGGTTCTTAGTTTCTTGCTCGTTCTTTTCCATAGGAACCTACTACGCTTTGGAATGGGCAACTAGCTTCTGACTGACCAACTCCTTGACAATTCAAACGTGCCAATATCAGACTATGAGAGTGAGGGAAGATAGAGCGCCCCTAGGTCTACGCACACACACATAGGCTACAAAGACTGAAATTAGGACTGAAGAATATTATTAGATATGACTATATTAAGCGGTACCTATTCAATAAATAGATACCTACTTAATGAGTTATTACGAACAACAAAGATTATATATTATACAAACAATTTACCTTGTATGATTACTCCTAGGTCCCAGTGAGTAACAGCTTCAGATTAGTCTGTTGTGTGCCGTCTAGAGGCAATGACATTACTTACCAATATCTATAATAGTCCTTATTGCAACTCAAAGTGCTAGGAATACCTGGTTTTCTTCAGGACAGAACCATTTTTGTTGGTGACCAACGGACTTACAAGGTAATTCAAATTCAAGTCATTTGTTTCAAGTAACATAGACTCATTATAACAATATAGGCATAACATTTACAAATAAAATAAAATTAAGATTAAAATAAAATAAAAATTACAATCATATTCAAATCACAATTAAAATTTAGAAAACATAATTTAAAATAATAAAAATAGAAATGTTTTACTTATACTCGTATAATTATGTTATATGTACTTATATGGGTTTTCCATAATTTGCAGTTTTCATAAATAATATTTTATACTTATTCCGAATGAGAATTGTCGTGATTTATCTGACTGCATTTCAATTAAGTAAATTTCATCATCATAATTATGGAAAATCACTTTCACTTATTTATAAAAAAAAAAACGAGATTTTAAGAATGGTTAATGTTTAATTGATGCTTTAGAAACTTCTTGACCTTCTAATGAAGTTCGATTTTTTTAATAAATGAGCTTGTTTTTAATTTTCTGGCCTTTCTCAAAGTTAGTGGCAGTAAATAAGCCAGGGCACCCCGAACAAATTGGTGAGATTAGCGAGCCGAACGAGTGGAGCGCCGCGCCGCCGACGCGAGCTGAGCGGCGCTACATCTAAGTTGGTCGCAGTTACATTGTTATTAAATTTAAAAAAAATAGGACACCAAATTAAAAATTATTTGAGGGTAACAAAAAAGGCACATTTATTGTAAAGGAGTGTCCAATAATATTTAAAGGAAATCCAAATTGGTATTAATTGAGGTTCGATTAAATTAAATATATACCTTTAAGAATATCTTGCCTAGTTCTCACATTTTAACAATGATTCAAAGCAAGGGGTATCAACTGGGTTGTGGAGGATCAAGGGGCCTACCACCACCTCAAAGCAGTATTATTATTTTAATCTTACTTTAGTGTAGGAAAGAGATGAAGCTCTACAGGACGTATAGCTCCATCTCTTTCCCCCACTGAAGTAAGATTAAAATAATAGTGCTTTAAAGGTGGTGATTTAGCATGATGACTTTTGCTTATCTTATTATTTATTATTATTATTTAGCTACATCCGGTTAGGCTGGAAGCCAACATGGCTCAAGCCAGATGACTTTTCTATAATAATTTTAGTATTATATTTTCCAGAATACACAAGATGCGAGCGGTCATCTTTGTTATCGCAATCGGCACCGCTGTCACCACCGCTGTCGCCGATTTGCCTCTCTCCGGCATTGATACTCCAGTCCCCGCAGTGCTCGAGGGAGCTTCTCCTGTGGACGTGTTATTGTACCTATATGACGTAGTACTTTTATCACACATGTCTCTTGAAACCAACAACCAAGGGCAACCAGTATTTTATAATGAGAATTGTCCTGGAGGTATGACCAAACTAAAGTCTGGGCGATGTCCGTCTGTACCAAAACCACCCTCAGATTATTCTGAGCTTTTATATTAATTTTTTATGCAGTTGATTGCGGATTTGGTACGGTTTGCTAGGTAACCACCAGATGCAAAAACGAATTTTAACTTTGAAAGCTGTCATTAAATACTAATATTCCATTAACTTGTTGCAGAAAGCAACATGAGACTCGATTTTAATGGTTCTTTGAACAAATTAATGAAATCATTAGCGTTAATGATCCATTACGTCTTTGTCTTTGTGCAACTGGATGTATGTCTACTATCACTGCTAATTTCACAAGTCGTCTAAATTGACACTCTATTTTGATAGTACTATTGGATACAATACAATGAATAAGAGTTTATATTATTTTGATTTAACATTCGCGTTGTCACCCTTTGTGTTCGGAACCCTAAAAATTGAAGTGTTAATCAACCACCTGTGCTGTACCTAGACCTATTGTATGGTATTCAGACAGATAATTGACTCAGACGTGACTTTGCAAAAATCAATTATAAGATACAATAGACAAACGTATATTTAGCAACCAAATCCGCTTAACTGTTCCCAAAGAGTCATAAAGAACCCAGTAAGCAATCAACACGTGTTTCACCTCAGTTGCTGCAATCAATGTATTAAAACAGTCCTACAGTTATATGTCGAATAACATGCGGAAAGTTGTAGGGAAATAATGTACAATAAAATTGTAGGGAAATAATGTACAATAAAATAATATTAAACAAAAGAAATACCTACGTTTTATTTGAACATTCATACTAATATTCCCCGAAGAGTTAGGCAGAAGTGGTGAATTGTAGGTGTATAGGTACCTATAGTACACCTACAATTCACCAGTTATGTTTAAGTCCCATGTAATAAAGGGCGAGCCTATTGACATAAACCGGGCTCAAATCCAAACTCCGGGCTACTACTGAGAAATATCTTTAATATCTCCAACATCACAAATTCGCTTTACTTGTGCACACAGATGTACACAAAGACGATAGTTTTGAAGATGTTGTCTTCCAAACTACACAATGGATCTTTATGAAGTTTTCACTATCATTTGGAGCATTTATTCCGAAAGGTTTATGCGTATAATTCATTAGTAATTTAGCAAAAAAAACTATGTTTTGACTTGTCGCCATTGCACCCGTGCGAAGCAGAAGCGGGTCGCTAGAAACGAAATAGACCGAGGCCAGTTTGCGAATCAGTTCAGATATTCCCGAAGTACTAGAGCCTTTGTTGAAGGTCTACTTAAAATAAATAAGAAGATCATTACTTTCCTGGTACGGATGTGTTTCAGTAGATAACAACCCAACACGGACGGACGGACAACGAAGTGATATGATGAAGTTCTAATAAGGATTCCATTTGTTCATTTGAGTTATGGAACCCTAAAAATATGTATATGGGACAGGAAAAATACTAAATAATAATTATATTGTCTGCTATTTCTGTTTTATCTGTTTTATTTATGTAACTGGTAGGTACTCAATACTCAATATATTTATTGCTTCCACATGTGAACTTAGGTGGTAGGTTTAACAAAATATGATCATTGTGGACCCTGTCGGGCACAGCAAAAGTAGGAGAGAGGAAGAGGGCTTTTTATTTGGTTTACTTAATTAGTACCTATTTATTGTAATTATTTTATAAAACTTGTAAGTTAATATTTGTCATTTAAATAATCATTAATATCATAATAGCATTTAGATAATAGGAATAGTTTTAATTTATTTATAAATGTATTAAATTTTTGTTCATCTTTGATTAATTCTGGTAATTTATTATATATTTTAATTGACATGGCTAGTGTACTCGTTGAGTGCATTTTCAACTTAGAGCCTGGTAAGTTTAACCTATTTTTATGGCGTAATGTATATTTAGACTGTATGTTTTCTCTTGTCGTGTAAAAGTGCTGGTAATTTCGAACGAATTTGCATATTTCGAGAATGTATAGGCAAGGGAGGGTAAGTATTTTATGTCCTTGGAAATGAGGTTTGCAACTGTCGGTGCATGTCTTCTATATTTACAAGGATTCTTATAAGTCTTTTTTGCAATGTGAAAAGTGTCGGTGCATCTGTGCTGTTTCCCCACAATATCACGCCGTAGCTGAGCCATGCATATGCGTAGGCATAGTATGTAACAAGTGCAGTTTTAAGGTTAGTGGTCTTTTTGACTTCACGAAGGGCGTATGCAAATTTGGATAGTTTTGATTTTATCTTTTTGATGTGTGATTTCCAATTAATGTTTGTGTCTATATCCAGGCCAAGTAAAGTAAATTCATGCACGACTTCTATTGTTTTACCGTTGTAAGTGAAATTAATGTCTAGTGGGGTTTTTTGACGGGGATGGAAGGGAATTATTTTGGATTTAGAAAAATTAATTTCGAGGTTATGGTCGTTCATCCAAGTCATTGATTTATTTAGTATAGTGGTAGGTATTATATTTATTGTACTCATGATTAATCATCAGTTTATTTTTATTTGGTTTATGTCAGTCAATTGCTGGATCAGAATGTTGGGCCACAAAAGGGATGAATGAAAGGCAATTGCATGCAGCTGAGTTGAGAATGCTAAGAGAAGTCTACAAGTGACACTGGTGAAGTTAAGTGGAAATCGGTTGTCTTGGACTTATTGCCACTGATTTACAAAGACCTATTCAATGATACCCCACTTGTCATATTTCAGATAGTTAATTGACTCAGGCGTGACCTTGCGGAAATCCATCATAAAATACAATAGACGATGTATATCTAGTAACTTAATCCGCTTAACCGTTCTTAAAGAGTTAGAGAACCCTGTAAGAAATCGACACGTGTTTCGCCTCTCAACGAGGCATCCTCAGGACGACGATTGACCTGTTGCGAACTCGGACACGAAGTGTTGTCTTTGCGTTCGGCTCGCGTTGATAACACTTCGTGTCCGAGTTCGCAACAGGTCAATCGTCGTCCTGAGGATGCCTCGTTGAGAGGCGAAACACGTGTCGATTTCTTACAGGGTTCTCTAACTCTTTAAGAACGGTTAAGCGGATTAAGTTACTAGATATACATCGTCTATTGTATTTTGTCATATTTCGTTGACATTTATTCACACAAAATTCATTAAGGCGACAATCAGACGCCATATTAAATTTTTATTACTATCATATCTTTAGTGACACTCACAAGATTAAGACAAATTGATTGACGTAATGGCTCCTACACACAGTGCCGGCGTCCTATCCGCCGCCGGCCTTGCCGGGCAAACCGCACAAAGTAACGCAAAGGAAATGAAGACGAAAAAGACGGTGCCACGTGCCGCCAGCACTGTGTTAGGAGCTTTAAGAATCATCAAAATCAGCGTTTGGTCATCAGAGGAGCGCCACAAAGGAACAAACATACTTACATAATTATTAATATTATATACGCTGATAAACACATTACCCTTCTTGGCGTCACAAAGTCGGGTTTTTTTTTTTTTTTTCATTCCTCTTCGTAGTTTTTTCATTTTTTATAGACTTTGGCGCTTGTCCTTTTTCTGCCTATCACGAAGCATAAAGTTTTTATTAAGTATTTATAGATCAAATAATACATAAAGGATAGATATAGTAAGCCTGGATGAAGATATCGTGAGATATACTCGTATCGTTGGTGTAACATTGAATAAGGAACGCGTGACTATTGCACCGAATTGTTTTAATTGGCGTCAAGGGGATATCGTCTAACAACGTCTTGCCTGGAGACACACAGTCGCGCCAGAACATGAATCTATTCATCTACTTATACATATTATATGAATTGAAGTCGCTTTTCTTGTATATCTATGGACATAGGGGTCCCTTTATCCTTTTAAACTCCGCACGGAGTTGTATCAAACTCCGTGCGGAGTTTAAAAGGATAAAGGGTTTTCACCATCTTTTAGAGAATTAATTCCGGAAGATTGATGTGTTTAAAACAATATTAATATGCAATACTACTTAACTTTGTTTATACGTCTATGACTACTTACATATAAAAAATAAATCTTGATGTTTTGTCAAGTTGTAAAAACCGTGCGAAGCAGGGGCGGGTCACTATCACTACTTAGTAGTTTTATATACTAACTGCACGCCGCGGTTTCACTCGTATAAGTCTCGATCCCGTCGGAATATCGGGATAAAACGTATCCTATGTTCTTCTCCAGGTCATGGTCTACCCAGGTGCTAAATTTCATCCCAATTTGTTTAGCCGTTTTAGCGTGAAAACGTAAAAAAATAAACAAACAAACATACAAAAAAGCAAATCTTTTCTTTTATTTCATTCCTCTTCATAAATTATAAAGAAATGTTAACGAGTGTGTTGAAAAAGCACCATTTGAATAAATGAGTTTAAAGTAGAATTTTAATGAAATATCCTTAAATAATAATAATAATTAGCCCGTATTGTCCCACTGCAGGGCCAATGCCTCCCTTTCCTTTTTCCACTCACCTTGATCCTGAGCCAATATGGACCAATCCCTCCTATAAATTTCAAGTTCGTCCCACCATCTACGCCTGGGTCTAACGCGATGCCGTTGTCTCTTCCAAATATACCTATTTTGAAGGATAGAATTATTTTTACCTAGGTCCGGTACAGGAAAAAAAAGAAAAAAGGCGAACGTTGACCAAACATGAACGCTATGTGCAATGTGATTTCCTCAATAAGAGTTCATAAGACAATCTCTTGCCTACTTCTCTCTCTCTCCTTAACCCCTTCCGGTCTCTAAACATAGTCTCATGCGCTAATAATGATTTATTTACTCGTACGTTCTCAACAGCATGTTTTGCTTTGCTACCATGTTTATTGTAGGATTTAGCTACTGCATCTCTGGACGCAATATTTACCTTAGATAAATACATATTATGAGGCATTTCGTTTAGATCACCTATTCCACATTGCGCACCCCCGGTTGTAGTCGTAGTTAGAGACGAGAAAATTAAAAATATGTTTATTAATCACACAATTGTTTGGACGTGTAGAAACGTTTTATTTCTGATATCACACTCAGTCTCGTTCATAATCTTTTAAATATAAAAATGAATCCTATTTTCCTTGGTCACGGCATCACGCGTGAACGGCTGGACCATTTTCGATAATTCTTTTTTAGTTTTGTTTGTAATTGTAAGGAGAAGGTTCTTAGGATAGGTAGGTAGATAGGTAGGGTAGGTAGGTAAATAGGTATGCAAGTAGGTAGGTAGGTATGTATGTAGGTAGGATAGGTAGGTAGATAGGGAGGTATGTAAGTAGGGTAGGTAGGTAGGGTAGGTAGGTAGTTAGGTAGGTAAGTATGTAGGTAGGTAGTTAGGTGCATCGTAGATAAGTACTTAGTGCTACCCGTGCGAAGACGGGGCGGGCAGCTAGTTATTACCTAAATACTTAATAATGATTTACTACTTCTACATAATTATGTCGATTCCCGCTCTCTAACAATCACTACAACCGGGTGCGCAATGTGGAATACAATAGTGATCTTCAAATTGGTGATAAAACGGAATGCCTCAATATTATGAACAATATTCTAAGAAAGCAGCTCAGTATTAGGATTTTTAATGTAATAAAGAGGAAACTCATTGAAAGCTACTAAAGAAGTGTTTTACTAAAGGTTTTTATGCCAAGTCAAGCAGTCTGAGAAAATGTAGCTTACAGTTCAATGAGGGGGGGGCCAAGAATGCAGGCAAGAATGTAGTCTGGAATGCAGGCAGGAATGATAAGGTGCCAATGTGCCAGGGGGTCGATTCGTGTCGGTCGGTTTGGGCCCTTGAGTCTAAATAGCAATACCTATTTCTATTGGAGCATGTGAGGTATCATAATGAAAGAGCGCTATTTGCATATTCTCAAATCTTTTTCCTTTTTAGGCCGCATAGTTTTCTCGTCTCTAACTACGACTACAACCGGGGGGGTTGTAGTCGTAGTTAGAGACGAGAAAATTAAAAATATGTTTATTAATCACACAATTGTTTGGACGTGTAGAAACGTTTTATTTCTGATATCACACTCAGTCTCGTTCATAATCTTTTAAATATAAAAATGAATCCTATTTTCCTTGGTCACGGCATCACGCGTGAACGGCTGGACCATTTTCGATAATTCTTTTTTAGTTTTGTTTGTAATTGTAAGGAGAAGGTTCTTAGGATCGGTAGGTAGATAGGTAGGGTAGGTAGGTAAATAGGTATGCAAGTAGGTAGGTAGGTATGTATGTAGGTAGGATAGGTAGGTAGATAGGGAGGTATGTAAGTAGGGTAGGTAGGTAGGGTAGGTAGGTAGTTAGGTAGGTAAGTATGTAGGTAGGTAGTTAGGTGCATCGTAGATAAGTACTTAGTGCTACCCGTGCGAAGACGGGGCGGGCAGCTAGTTATTACCTAAATACTTAATAATGATTTACTACTTCTACATAATTATGTCGATTCCCGCTCTCTAACAATCACTACAACCGGGTGCGCAATGTGGAATACAATAGTGATCTTCAAATTGGTGATAAAACGGAATGCCTCAATATTATGAACAATATTCTAAGAAAGCAGCTCAGTATTAGGATTTTTAATGTAATAAAGAGGAAACTCATTGAAAGCTACTAAAGAAGTGTTTTACTAAAGGTTTTTATGCCAAGTCAAGCAGTCTGAGAAAATGTAGCTTACAGTTCAATGAGGGGGGGGCCAAGAATGCAGGCAAGAATGTAGTCTGGAATGCAGGCAGGAATGATAAGGTGCCAATGTGACAGGGGGTCGATTCGTGTCGGTCGGTTTGGGCCCTTGAGTCTAAATAGCAATACCTATTTCTATTGGAGCATGTGAGGTATCATAATGAAAGAGCGCTATTTGCATATTCTCAAATCTTTTTCCTTTTTAGGCCGCATAGTTTTCGACTTTGGACGAAAAATTTAACAAAAAATAATACCGTTCCCGCCCTTATCTCCGAAGTTTGCATAGAGAAAAATCTGAAATTATTCTATACGATCGAAGTTGAAGTTTAAAAGGAGAAGAAGTTGTGAAGATTACAGAATAAGTAAAACGATGTCTGTAAATAGTACTTACACTTTTTCAGAAATCATCAACAAAAATTACATTAGTTCCACTATCGGTCAAGAGATGGCGCTGACCTAAACCTGCAATATTCTACACCGCATTGTAAAATTCTTTGACGATATTTATATTTAATTATAAATATGATGGTACGGAAACCGCGGTGCGCGAGTCTGACTCGCTCTTGACCGGTTTTTTATCACCTATAATGTACGAGTACCTAAGTAAAATATTGAACAGATAAAATTGACACTAATTGGATTATTATTTGTCTGGATTATTATTATTGTTTTTTTTTCAAGGCATGCTAGTAATGCATTAGGTATTTCTAGCATGCCTTTTAAGGCAATACGATCAATTTACCGCAATAACACATACCGCAAATCGGTAATACCAATGAGGATCACGGGATTATACAAATAATTACTAAAATACTTATTATGAACTATAAGTTTATTTTATCCCTTTTCCCAGTTTGACATTCAAACGATGTGGTCAGGAATAACGTCACCCGTCGAGTTAAAGACGTCATATTTTACAGGAATTGTGCGATTGGCAACAATAAACTGCTTTGTACAGTCAGCATCGAAAGTCTACTGTCAGTTAAGAACTGGATTTAAAGAAACTAAACTCGTCAATCCTAAATAATATTATAAATGAGAAAGTAAGTTTGTTTGTTACGCTTTCACCCTAAAACGGCTGAACGGATTTAGATGAAATTTGGCACATTGGTAGAACACGACCTGAGTTAGAACAAAGGATACTTTTTATCCCGATATTCTCACGGGATCGAATACCAGCCTAGTACTGTCCCAAGGGAAAGCCCTCTGCTCATAAAGAAGGCATGAGCATTCATCACACCACGCTAGCACAAGGCGGGCTGGCGATTTTAGACTTGTATTCGTATTAAATCCAGGTTTCGTCCCGATTTTTTTCTTCACCGCTGCCAGTGATGTCCAAGATAAACTTAGAAAGTGCAGAAATGAATTGAAAAAGATACATGGGAGAGAAGAGAGAGTACACCAAAGAGAGTAGCACCTGTGTTTGCGCAGACACTTGTGCACTATAACTCCGTTGAGATTGGTTGCCATGGCAGAAATTCGGTCTGGAGGAATATTAATATTACTAAGAGAGGAACAATAGAACCGAAACACCCTTCGGAACTTGACAATTAGACGATTTGGGAAGGAGGTGCTATATTTATGTGGCCTCTTTGTTTCGACTTACATCTATTTCTTTTTTCAAAACGTGACAGTGACAATGACAAGGCAATGCTTACGGCACTTTAGCCGAGTCGAGGCAGCGCCACTATTGTGCCGCAAATAGCGGCACTTTATCCGACAGGGATATGGAGCCGCTAGCGGCATGCTATACACTTCCTATGATTATTTAGTTTTATGATAATTATTACTCGGCTACATATTTTCCTTATTCGAGTTCTGTCTCACAAAGTCGATTTGTAGTATTGGTTTCATTTGTTTTGTTTTCGTTGTTTAAAAGTAGGTAATAAAAATACTGGTCGGTCGATTGTCTAGGAAAGAATTGTTCTCTGAATATAATTATTTAGATAAAAGATACATAATACTCGCCTACATATTTTCCTCATTCGATTAATTACTGACCTATTGTATTACTCTCATTAATTGTCGTAACGTCTATCAAGCGTTAAAACGAAAAGGTATATAATAAAAATTTTAGTTCACAAAACTGTAACCAGACTACGGAAAAATAAAAGCTATATCTTAAAAATACGAAACAAGAAAATATATCAGACAGAAATCAAGACAAGAATATGTAGGTACAAAAATGGTAAAGGTAAAGCCGTGGTCGCATGCATGTATACCGTGTGGGTGCCAAGAACACCTACAAAATTATAATGGCAAGTGATGACGGCTTTACCTTGACCATTTTTGTAACTATGTCTTGATTTCTGTCTGAAATATTTACTTTTTTCGTACTTTTAAGATCACTTTGATTTTTCCGTAGTCAGGTTACATTGGTCATCTGGTCTGCAATAAAAATTGTATTTATTAAATTATTATTATAATGATGAAATGCTAAAAAACAGGCTGTTTTAATTAGGCTGTCACTCAATCAGTCCGTCTCAGCAAAAAGGGGTATAGTAATGTATGATTTTGCTCGAAGCTCGAAGTTCTGGATCGGATTTGATAAGCAGCAGTGTTACTTTTAATTTTTTATTCGTGTATTAAATGATTTTTTAAAGGGGTAGGTAGGTACCTACTTCATTCTATCTGAATGTTGACGGCTCACGTTTCACATTATTGATTTATATTACCATCAATGTATTCATTTTCCTTCCTTCCTACCCATAATTAAGGAAAGCTAAATACTGCGTTCAAGTGTGTCATGATAATTATATTGTTTTATTAATTAAATGCGTAACTTATATAGACGTAGCAACAAGTAACGCCATCTATCGCGTTAGGCTTAATTTATTCGACAGCGTTTGTAAAGTTATCCGTTGTTGTCGTACATACCTTTTAATTTCCAGGAATTCAAATTTTATAATAATGTGGAAGTAAAAATAATTTGAAAGAAATTTTGGGATACCTACATAACTTTTTTACAAAAATTATGAATTTCATAATTTTTTTTTTCCTTATTTGTATAATTTTGGATATTATCCAAAATTATTCAATTAAGGAAAAAAAAATGTTTTAGTAACTTCCTATTGAATGATGATAACTTTGGGCTTAGACTCATAATGAAACTTCATTTTCAACGCTTTTCTTGTTGTTATTCTATTGCGACGAAAACTTTGTTTCGCAATCAGTCGTATCAAACGCCGGTGCCCCTTACACCGATAACATCAACTTCGTTTACAATATTAATACCACTCGCCGCTAATTGCTTTGTTCAGGCCGTCGGCGTAGCAGGAGTCGTTGACAGCACGCACAAACGGTCACGATTCCATCCCAACTGTCATAACTTGCTTCATTTATTATCGGTAAGGTAAAAGTTTCGAAACTCCGGTCGAGAGACTGTTGGTGCCACCGCCTTGTCGTCTGTTAGTCATTAAATCAATTTAGAGTGATAAATCATGGCTAACTTCCAGCTCTTTTGATAAAGTTGGCGGCCATGAAAATGTTCTGTGTATTTTAGTGTTTTAAATTTTTGAGGGATTATTATTATGAAATACTTCCTAAAGTTTTCTGGTTATCTTATCGTTTGAATTGCAGTGAGGTAGTAGGATATTATGATTATAAATTAATTTTGAATGACTAAGCAATCACAGTTGGCATCTACAGCAAGTTCAAAAGCGTCGTTTTGTTTTAGTAAGATCATCTGATTCATATATTAGGGTTTGGGTGAAATTTTAAACAAGTCTTTATTGAAACGACCTGGCGACCCAAGAAGTTATAAGTTTGAACTGCACTATTAACGCCCTTAAGGTCGATTTAGACCAAATAAGCAATGCACATTCTATCCCCACTGTAACAAATTATTTTTATGAAAACGGATAGAGCATTCATTCCTTGGTATATCTAATGTCAAGAATATCAAGGAAATAATTATCTTGGTATAGTTATAGTTATTTGTTCGTTTGGTTCTAACCTAGCTTTACACAAAGACAATTGTATTTGCATGATGTTATACTGAATTAAGAATGTGAGAGTACTAGAGAGTAGTAAGACCAGTAGTAAAAGTACAAAACTGACATCAAGTAAGCCATAATGACAGATCAAATAAACAGATATCTATTCATAACCGATTTGTAAACCGCTTACCATAATAATTGTTGTTTGAAAAGTTGTTCATGTTTGTCATCGCTGGTCATACAGGCTTTCTTTTTAAAAATAAGTACAGGCTTGTTCTACTGGCGTTATTTTAATGTTTTTTACAACCTTTGAATACCGTCCCACTGCTGGGCTAAGTTCTCCCCCATAGACTTCTTCTATTTCTCTCGTTTTGAAGTGTGGAACCCCCTCGCAGGACATGCCTCACCTTCTTTCCTGCCCATCATGCACAACCATCTGCAAATTCCATGAACAAGGCAAATGGCAGAACTGGCCTTTACGTCCCCTCACACTCTCAGGTCCAGTTAAAGTTGTCTGGCATTTTTGCTAAACTTGGCCGTTTTGCGCAGCCGTGCGGCACAGTTCCCTGCTAATTCCTTGCATTGCACTTTTTATTTGATTTTTTATTTTACCTTTTAGTGTAGGCTAAATAAATGTATTTTCTTTCTTCTTTTTTTCTTTCTTTCCTTGTAAGATCAATCTAATCTGTCAAAAACTCATAAATCCAAGTGCAACTGACGAAAATTGACTTTGACTGTTTCCATTATTGTAGTGCAAAGCTTTCTTCTTGTGAACTTTTTACAAAAGCGGAGATAAGTTTGTAGGTTATAGGACAATATCCAAACA
Source organism: Conistra vaccinii (assembly GCA_948150665.1). Lineage (NCBI taxonomy): Eukaryota > Metazoa > Arthropoda > Insecta > Lepidoptera > Noctuidae > Conistra > Conistra vaccinii. The sequence goes on from OX411324.1 coordinate 7,867,319, forward strand.
TGATAATAAACATCTACCTACATCATTACTTATGTATCTAACTTATATGAATAATATTATAAATGCGAAAGTGAGTTTGTTTGTTACGCTTCACGCACAAACGGATTCGGAAGAAATGTGGCTCATGGGTAGACCATGACCTGGGTCCTGGGACCAAGACAAAGGATATTTTTATCCCGATATCAAGACTTATGCAGGTGAAACCGCGGGGCACAGCTAGTGGTATAAACAGCGTGTATCAGAAATGTGTGGTAAGGTGAAAACTTCAATACCTGCTATACCCAAATATATGGGACAGCTAATTATTTTTTCGCGATTTAGTAATCGTGAAAAAAAAATCTTGGAGTTTCTTTCCTATCAAAAGTAGGGAAAAAGTTTTTTGCGATTTCTTACTTTTTTAGTACTCAAACCCCAGTTGGTCCAATAGTCTTTTGATCCTTATAAGAAACAGGATCGATTGGCATAAAAAAAATCTTTTAATGCAGATGAAAATGTCTCAAAAATTTGGAACGGTCGCCTAAGATCGTTTTCCTGTAGCTACAACGTTTAAGATAGCTGTCCTTACTGCCCCACCTCAAAAATCAACACTGTATAACCCTAACTAAGTATTTAGCATAAATTTGTCTCTAAATGTATTAAACTAAAATACTTACCTACCAGTTAGTAAAATTTTAGCTAAGCTAAACTCACGGGTGGCAGAGAAGCACTATTTTCCGGGTCAAACTAGTTAAATTAGCATTAAGTATGAACAGTGGAAAGTTGAGTTTTGGTCCATAGGTAGCACTCACAAACAAAATATTATAATAATGTCGACATGGTGTTCTCATTATTTTTTTCTGTTTTATTTTGGTATTTACTTAGTCGATTTATTTAAACCTAGAAAAAATTATCAAACTTTACTAGTTTTTTTATTTAAGTACATAAAATATAATCAAGCATGTTTTTAATTTAATTTTGGATGTTTTATTGAAAAAAAGACAGGGATACCTTTGCTACGGGGCATAATAAATTGATATTTGATTATAAATTCTAAGCTATAAAAATACCACTATATAATATATAAATATAATTAGGTATGTTTGTTACATGTAAAGTCTATGGAATAATCAATAACGCTAAATCATCGTTAAAAACGAAGTTAAAAAAATATAATAAGATATTTTCAACTATTTCTGCCAGACAATCGACTGTGACCGCTATTTAGTAACGCTCTTTATTCAGCCATTTCTGAAATGTTGTAGGCAAAGGACCATGCGTCATTTTGGTACCAACGCTCAACAGTGATGAAACTCATGCCATGTGAAAGCTTTTGGGGTATTATTTAATTCATTCTATGGCAGCTAAGTCGAAATCGAGCGCGAACATGGTGTTTTTTAACATTAAAAAAGGTTAGGTTATGTTTGGTCAGGATAGGTTAGGTTAGGTTGATCTCATGATTCTCGGTCTAAGTGTGGGAAGGGAACAATGGGGTGGTTTTTAGTCAGTAGGATTCTGACAGATCCCTTCGTCCGCCCCAGGGCGGGGGACTTCAATAAGGATTTTCCAACCCGGAAAAAAAAAAAAACTTAGGTTAGGTTAGGGTATGTAGGTAGATAGGGTAGGTAGGTATGTAGATAGATAGGGTAGGTAGGTATGTAGGTAGGTAAGGTAGCAAGGTACCCTTTTTGGTTAGGTTAGGTTAGGTTCACCGTGCCGTGCGGAGGAAGCGGAGTCCCGGGGCAGGGTAATGTCGGCGGTGTCGTTGGACATCTCCAATGCATTCAATAGTCATGCGTCATTTTGGACGCGACTTTCAACAGTGATGATACTTATGCCAAGTGAATGCTTTTGGGGTATTATTTCATTCATACTATGACAGCTAAGTCGAAATCGAGCGCGAACATGGTGATTTTGAGCATTCAAAAAAAGTTAGGTTAGGTTAGGGATGAAACCATGCAATGTGAAAGCTTTTGGGGTATCAATTAATTTAGGTATACTATGGCAGCTAAGTGTTTTTGAACATTCAAAAAAGGTTAGGTTAGGTTAGGTAGGATGAGAGGGCGGAGCGCATGCATGAGAGGGCGAAGGACATCCACGGGTGAGCGGAGGACAACCATGAGGATTTTCAAGGTCGTTTTTATAAGTCGTTCGCGCGGTAAACTCTAATAGCGCGATGCAGGATTTGTGTGACGTCATATCTTTGATGAGTAGTTAGTATGTGGCGGTGTAACCGCTACAATTTACTTAATTATACTGTTACGCAAGTAGCAATCTACCTTATCGCCTTTCCCTGCCCCTTCCCCTCCGGCTTCTAACATTGCCATTAAAAACAAAGATACTTTTGTTACCTTAAATGTTATTAGGTATTTTCTAATGTTAAGCAAAAATAATTAATTACTTAATTAAGCGTTCAGAGATGTTATTATTATTTTCATATATACAATGCTTACTGTTTTATTTGTCCTTCATTTTATACTTTTTTTTAATGTTTAAAAACACCATGTTCGCACTCGATTTCGACTAAGCTGCCATAGTATAAATTAATTGATACCCCAAAAGCTTTCACATGACATGAGTTTCATCCCTTGACATGCTTTTTTGTTGCGACCTTGAAAATCCTCATGGTTGTCCTCCGCCCACCCGTGGATGTCCTCCGCCCTCTCATGCATGCGCTCCGCCCTCTCATCCCACCTAACCTAACCTAACCTTTTTTGAATGTTCAAAAACACTTAGCTGCCATAGTATACCTAAATGATACCCCAAAAGCTTTCACATTGCATGGTTTCATCCCTAACCTAACCTAACTGTTTTTGAATGCTCAAAATCACCATGTTCGCGCTCGATTTTGACTTAGCTGCCATAGTATAAATTAAATGATACCCCAAAAATTACACATGGCATGAGTTTTATCTCTAACCTAACCTAACCTAACTTTTTTGAATGTTCAAAATCACCATGTTCGCGCTCGATTTCGACTTAGCTGCCATAGTATAAATTAAATGATACCCCAAAAGCTTTCATATAGCATGAGTTTCATCCCTATCCTAACCTAACCTAACTTTTTTTGAATGTTCAAAAACACCATGTTCGCGCTCGATTTCGACTTAGCTGCCATAGAATGAATTAAACAATACCCCAAAAGCTTTCACATGTCATGATTTTCATCCCTAACCTAACCAAATTTTTTTAAATGTTCAAAATCACCATGTTCGCGCTCGATTTCGACTTAGCTGCCATAGTATAAATTAAATGATACCCCAAAAGCTTACACATGGCATGAGTTTTATCTCTAACCTAACCTAACCTAACTTTTTTTGAATGTTCAAAATCACCATGTTCGCGCTCGATTTCGACTTAGCTGCCATAGTATAAATTAAATGATACCCCAAAAGCTTTCATATGGCATGAGTTTCATCCCTATCCTAACCTAACCTAACTTTTTTTGAATGTTCAAAAACACCATGTTCGCGCTCGATTTCGACTTAGCTGCCATAGAATGAATTAAACAATACCCCAAAAGCTTTCATATGGGATGAGTCTCATCACTGTTGAGCGTTGGTACCAGACTCCATACAAAGTTGCCCATGGTCCTTTAACGAAAACCGTAATGAAAAAAGTTAGCAATGTTCACAGGTCTTTGAACCAACGTTGGTGAATAAATAAAAAAGGAAGACATTACTGACCCAATGCTCTTAGATTTTGGAACCAATGTTGGCGGTATTGCCAGTGAATGACATAACTTGTCATGGTGACCGATAACCATAACAAATTAATAATCCATTTTAAAGCACGTTTGGATTTTTAATAATTGGTCACAAGTTTTTTCTATTAAAAACAAACTAAATACCAGCTCGGTGAAAGTTTGGTATACAAGCTGTCATACCAGTTTATTAAATTAATTATTTTTTAATATTTATTACGCAAATCGAAAGGTAATTAGATAATTATAATTATGAAATTAGTAATTAGGTGCTGGTAGTAGTAAGATTATTGACTTATTAAATCGAATCATTACCTATGTTGAATAGGTAGCTACCTACCTAACCTACCTCTAGATTTAGGCTATAAGATTATTATTTTTAGTTTCTAATTATTCTCGGGACCCTGGGACGTTTGGAAGGCGTACGAGGGGTCGAAGCCAACTCGCAGAGGCCCGTTGGATGTTTTTAATGAAATGAGGCACCAACCGACGATTATTCCTGTATGCACTATGCAAGTGTACCCAAGGACAACCCCCGATTATCGTAGGACTATTGCAGGATATGGAAACAAATATATTGGAGTATGGGTTTGGGTGGCTAAAGTTGACTGGTGACCTGGAACTATGGAAGGACTATGGCCCCTGCCTGATTAATGTTTTATATGTACAAGGATAAAATGGCAGGGGGTGATTTGCACACTCAATAATGGGCCCCCGAAAACTTTCGCTAGCACACAGTGATGTACCGACAGAGGGAGCAACATGTCCTGAGGTCCTTGAGGAGTGGAGAGGTATTCCACGATTTTAAGAACAATCCCAGAGCCCGGAAGATGGTCAAGATCCCTACGAGCACTTACTGAAATACTTCCTTCACGTTTGCTCTTGCGGATCTCCACTCAAGCCAGCCAATTAAGAGAAGAATGAGGTGGGCGCTCTGTCCCTCATCAGTGTTCACTCCAGCCGGCCAGAGAGACGAGGAACCATATTACTCCCGGGAGATAGGGTCCGTAGGGTTGCTACTGCCCAACAGCTCGCACCATGCTGCCCTGCGGGTTTCTGTATCTCTCTTGGTCTGGCTCCTCATCCTAGACCTGTTCCGGCAAAGTAAACTCTATCGGCACAGACCTGGGTCTGTGCCGATAGAGTGGAGCACGCAAGCCCCACCACGACGTCAACATAGAGACACCGCGGTTGGGAGATTATCATTATTATTTATTGTTTTTAAAACACTTAGCCTATTTTACAGAATGGTACATTAATAATATTTTTATAATGATGATTATAATATATAAGCACATTAATACACACATATGTACATTAGGAGGAATTAAACCTATTACCTATTTAATTATGTTTATTGAAACGCTACTTTAAGTGATGACAATTTAAACTGTAACAAATTCGTAAAGGCTAACAACTTCGCTGCATACAATAAAAAGTCTGACTTAGATGTTTAGATGTTTCCAAACAATTGTAATCAATTCGAGACAGTTGGTTGCTATCATTACTCTCAATCTTTAAGATACCTACGAGCTCCACCAATTACATTTCAACCTGGTTCTGCTGATGCCAACACACCTTATAAAATTACAGTGTTTATGGTAGATAATGGATATAACAATTTATTGGGCCAGGAATATTATAGATGGAAAATAAAAGATAAACAAAACCTCTTCTTTTTATGAAAAAAAGAAACATTCACGAACTAACGACTATATGTGCACAAAAAATACAGCATAATGTAATCAGAATTCTTCCATAAAAATATAGAAAAAGAAATAGAAAGAGCATAGAAAAACAGGTCGAGCATTGATTATTTTTACACATTCTACTTTTTTCTTGCGATCCAAGGCTAATGTGGACCTTTTGTCGTTTTATTTGTCCAACTCGTCCCGCCATCTTCTACGGGGTCATGGGGACAAAACCTCAGCCCAACAGTGGAATGATACAATGTTCTTTTGTGAATCCCTTGTCTTCCTCTCTCATTGTTCTTTGGTATCAAATGGTGGTATCATTTGATTCCAAAGAATAAAACAATTTTTATATTATCTGATCTGTTTTTATAAGTTAATATCACGCCTTTTTTCCCCGAAGGGTTGGGCAAAGGTTATATAAGTAAGTACAACCACATTTCACCAGTTATGTTTAAGTGCCAAGTAATAGGGGGCAAGTCTATTGCCATCAACCGGGCAAAAATCCAGACTCCGGGCTGCTACTGCGAAATTCCAGATATAAAAACCCAATAACACTTTGCCCGGCCTGGGAATCGAGCCCTGGACCTCAGGCTCAGCAGTAGCGCTGGCGACCACTAGACCATCGAGCCAGTAAAGTCTGTTTTTTATAATATGGTTAAAAGGGGGATTATCTTTTCAGCAATGTTATTTTCCTTTTCCATTAAAATCCCTGGTAAAGGTTAATAAAAAAACTTTACGTTCCAGGTTTTCAACGGGTTGTCAAATAAAAATATGCAAATGTAAATTTGGGTACAAAAATGGGTACTGTGTTCTTTTAACTCTAAAGCATTTCACTCATTCGACATAATGTATGGACGAATTTTAATTGGACTAGCAAAATATTAGAGACCTATGCAAATATTTCGAAAGAATTATTAACGAATTGAAATACCGTTTGAGGTTCGTAAAACTTTCATTAGATCGACAATGGTTATAAATAACCAATCAAAAACATATTTTCTACGCACCGATTTGCGCAATGATCGATTACGTTCAGAAATATGTTCACGTAGAGTTTATAACGACCAAAATTGTTCGAGTAATCGATATTAAACGTACTAGTTTAAATTTCTTCACACACGAGTCAAAATCGGTTTGGTGTTGAAAGGTGGTCATTACCACAGCATAGCCACTTTGATATGGTGACAATATTGTTCTGGTATACGTAATATTTATTACGCTACACTTTTTGTAAATAATCCACATCTTGCGAACGGGATAAGTGTTCATTATTTATTTATTGCTTCTATTTACAGTCTGGCAATTCCTTTAGATAACCGCAGAGTTTTTTTTTAACCTTAACTACCAATAAAAATATCAGAAGTCTAGTCTTCAGTTTAAAAAAATATATACCGCAATCAATTCCTTAGCAATTGCTATTGAATAACCTATTCAAGAAACACTGTAATTCCAACCTAATTGATATCGCGCTTAGATGAATCATACGTTAATCTTAGATCTGTAGTAGAAAATGCATCAGCAAATGCTATAAATGCATACTTATTACAATTCTTTGTAAAGATTTCCTTAGTTAGGCGCACGACTGCAAACGCCTCTGCATTGATCTTGGTCTAATGTTTCCCCAGTCGCCCAGTACTTTAACTGAGCGCTTTGACAGTGCACGTATCCTCGCGTATAGTCACGACCTACATCTAATAGGATTATATTGCCATTTTTCTCATCAGCTTCAGACGACTGCGACGGAAAAACAATGTTTTCTCCTGGGAAAGGAACCCATCATCGGCTACCTCTCACAGGTCCTTCAACGTTCTTCGGACTTTATTTTAAAAGTACGAAGTTTAGCCAATTTTTATAATACAGCAACTGTGTTATCACATGTTTTTGAACAGTAATTTTAACATACAAAAACAAAATTTCACAAGCACACGTAAGCACTCATCTTTGAACATCTACTTACTAATTAAGACCTCTAACTATCGAGATAGACTCTCACGCTCCAATTGTAATATCTTACTGAAACTTAATTAGCATCAAAATCGAGTCACGCTATTTAGGCACGCTATATCGAATCGATTTACGCAAAAATTATGCCCATAACACTATCGTTAATGGTACTTTTCTATCCTTAACCTTAATAATTCGCCCGCGCATACGACGCATTGTGTAGGGTGTTAGATCGACAGTGATATCTTACCGATTTACGCGGTGCGGCGTACGCGCGCGTATTTGGTTTTACTTTTAGGTGAGCGTGCGCGAGCGCAACCACGCACTGCTCTTCCGTTAAGAACGCTCAGTGCAACTACGACACTGGCCGAGAACGAACTTAGAACCTCGAATCGTAGACCGCGCCGCTACACCTGTGAACTGTGAACTTGCGGACTTTCTTGTGCCAATTATATTGTGATTGTGTTTTGTTTGGCATTTATACGGTAAGTCGCATTTTTTTAATGACGGTACAGAAATGTAGAGAGAAATAAACTTTCTTTAAAATAAAATAGAGGCTGCGCTCTCTCTGCGACATTTGAAGAAAGCTGTGATTAGGCGAGCCGGTACCGGCTGACAGATTATTTTAATGTTAAGATGAGTGCTGTCTCGGGAAATATTAATTTATTATTGTTTATTGATTAATGGGTGTCTTAAGTGGCTATACGTTTCAAAACAATGGGTTGTTACTTGTTATAGTCTGTTGATAAGTTATTTTCGAGAAGAAAAATGTAAAATAAATTAAAGTTGCAATAAAATTATTGATTCATTGATTATTGTGAACATGTAGGCAAATATAAATATATTTTTTTTTAAGTGTTATATGGCACGAAACGTGTGCGTCTAAAGAAATCCTAGTCATGATTTAAGGGATTCATATGATAATTATAACCCCATAAAATATTTTAGGGCGAAAAATACTTGTAATGAGTTCCATTTTCTTTCTATCTTCATAATTATATTTTTAATGACCGAACAAAAGCAATTATAATTAACGACTTAATTATAATTAACGTAATAGATTAACATTTAAATGCATTGCAAAACCTTTTAATATTTTTAAGCAATTAGAAATCAAAATTTCATTTTGTCGAAAACAAAGCACTGAAGAAATAAAATTCGGGAAAAATGGTAAACCGTTAGCGAATGTTGAAACAGTTGCAATATTTCGTTCGAATTAGCATGCCTGTAACAATCGGTAGTCAATGAATTTTTTCGCTCATTTCATAACTGCGAAACTTCGATACGGTTCGAACTAAATGTGTAACATCGTTGAGCCATAACCGTCGAAACTATTAGCAAGTTTTACTAGTTTAGGTGAAAATTACGACCTTCCAAGGAACAAAAAGATTATTTATTCCTCAGCTGTAATACCTCCATAATTATCATAATACTGTAATACGTGATTATTTTGAAATTGATTGGAAGCTTTGATTGTGATTGACCTAATTAAAATTCAAATTATTTACTATTTTTGTCTTAATGTTTTATTAAATAAAAATAAAAAAATCACAAAAAAAGCTAATAGTATTAATGTGACCAATTAAATAAAAACAAATGACAACCGACGAATATTGCGCCAAGCCTCAGTAATTTCAAGACAAATTAAGTTCTACCTATTTATTAGATAAAATAACACAAAGTGTGTCTAGTTTTCACTTGCTCTAAATATCCCACGCTCGGTGTTCGATGTGCCACTCAATACAATGATCGCGACCTACAAAACGTAGAGAAATACTCTCACTGTCGCGAAGAGCGAAGAATCACCTTATGCAACGTAAACAATTACAGTAATATTCAAAATTTTAGTTGCTTGGCTCGTTGGCATGGCAACGGAAATAGAAAATAATTAATTGCTTTCGTGATCGTGTTGGCATGCTAAAGAAAAGGATAAACTAACTACCAAAATATATTTTTTTTACTTTAGGTAAAAACATTAAAAAGAAAAGAATTTACGTAAGATGATATAATTTTTTTTAAGAAGTTTCGTAACATTATTGATTTTTGATGGAAATATAATTTAATTAAAAGTTTATGATTATTTTTGCGAGGCTTTCGTTTCTTTCTTGTTAACGATCAATAAAGCGGTTTGTACTTAAATTTTTATAACCAATGAAAGTGGTAAGTTATTGCTGAAATAAAATAATTACAGCATATAAAAAATAACAACTTAAATTTATGTTATTGTAATTAGTGTTTAATTTAATAACCAATAAAAATCAACGCAATTTTTTTATCGACTTTAAAAAGAAAACAACAAAATTGGTAAAAAAAAATATAAAGCTTGAATTCATCACATCTCAATTACAAGCTCTTTGCCAAAATTTACCGCGTGCTCTGATCTAACATCACACATAATTTATGCCTGGTTTATTTAGTCGTTAATTTTATGCTCGCTTGCATAGCACATAAATCATCCACGTAATATGGTGCATGTTCAAAATAATAGACAAAGTGCAAATGGTTTACATTACATGCCTATTACTTGAAAAAAAAACTAGTATTTTTATAACCAGAATGGCATTGCGAATTGTTTAATTACAACTTTATGAATATTTTATACACGAGTTACTACAAAGGCCAGTGACGAAGGTAAAACGCGTTGAAGTAACTTTAATAGTTAAACAGAGATTTCTAAACTGCACTTGTACTGTTTTGCAACGATGACACAATTTTAGCATTAATTATTTAATCAGTGAACTAATTGTAGTATCGAGACCTTGCTTGTTTTTGCTCGAGTGCGTGTGTAAAGGAGGGTAACGATTTTCACAATGCCTTAAATGTGTACTGTGGAGTTTTGACCACTAGTTGTTACTTTGTTACCATTTTCTATTGCGACTATGATATATGAGACGTAACGTTAAAATTTAACAGGTTTTCTTTTTTACTGAGTGAGTAGGTACCTACGTAATTGTGTAACTAGAACGAAGTTGTCGGGTAAGCGAAGGAACTGAGGAAAATGAGGCAAACGGAAGAGTTAATTACGAAGGGTGCTCGGGCGGCTACTAACTGGCCGTTTTATCTTTTTTTCTAACAAAGCTGCAATTATTATACAAACAATGTCTTTAAATTTATTTGTGATAGGCTGAGGGAAAAATATATACTTAACATCATGCCTGTTTTCACCGAATAGTTAGGCAGAAGTGTTCCTATGGTACACATTTCGCCAGTTATGTTTAAGTCCCATGTAGAAGGAAGCGAGTCTATGCCATCAACCGGGCAAAAACGAGACCCCAGATTGCTCCCAAGAGATTTAAAAAACAAATTTAAAAAAGAATCTAGTCATTTAATAATAAATAGAAGTCTGCCAAGTGATGATCGATAGTTCCAACGTAATTTTTTTTTATACGATAAAAACTGAACAAAAAACTACCTACTTTATCATAATTGACGGTTATGATCAACGATTTATTTGAACATGTACTGGTGTTGAATAAATATAATACTGAAGTACTTATCTGATAATTTGTTATAACTTCTGGCAATTGCTACCGAAATGTTTATTTATTTACATGATGAGATACTTATCCAATACTTTGAAGCTATGAAACAAGTAGGTAATTCTTTTTTTGCGACTCGTGCGTTGTGTGGTCATAGTTCTAACCTACCTTACAGCCATTTGCACTTGTTACTTCATTTGTAGCCATGGGGTTACGGCTACACCTAAAGGACATTGTCCAGTTTGCTTGGTGTGAACAGGCACTGTAGGTATAAATATAATACTGGTTTAATAGCTAATACCAATAGGAAAGAGATTTTACTAATAAAACATACTTTTCTTTTTAACATTTTGTTATTATTCTGACTCACAAGTTAATAATATGTTGTCTAGGAACTGGGCAGACGGATATTTTTATTACCTTAGTACCTTTTAACATTTTGTTATAATTCTGACTCACAATTTAATAATATGTTGTCTAGGAACTGGGCAGATGGATATTTATATTACCTTGGTACCTTGCAGAGCAAACCAAATTATAGTCCATATATGAGCGCAGCAACCCACTGTTCTTCGGCCTACTATGCAGTTGGAGCAATACTGCTTGATTGAATTTCATCCCTGAATGCTATTTTCATTATCATGTAGCATTTTCGTGTTTTCGGTGATACGTAACACTTCTGGAGCGACACATAAAAGATTCCACTTTCACAAGATCGAGGGTAGGTTCTCCTTTGCATGATATCAGTACCACAAATGATTTGAAGTAACAACTCTGACATTGACATCGTCTTCAACTCTCAACTCTTCTTCAATTCTTATTGACAACTTCTTTTTAAATAATCGATTTAATCATTGTTAAAAGTGAAAATCCTTCACCAACTTGATACTTGATACCCCGTATTTGTAAAACAAAAGTATTTTAATACTTTTGTAAAACAAAAGTATTTTAATACTTTTGTAAAACAAAAGTATTTTAATACTTTTGTTTTACAAATACGGGGTGGCAGGGACCTCAACGCGAAGCCGATTACCATGGATTCAGTACATGATTCTGAACCCCTCCTGCGTTGAAATTTGTCGTCGGTTATTAAAAAAAAAATGAGCTGCTCCATACATTTTGACCGCGTAGGTATTGCACTTTTCTATGAAACAGCTGTTTTTTTTTAAATACCAGGCGAAAAATTTCAACTCAGGGGTGTTCAGAATCATGTACTGAATCCATGGTAACCGGCTTCGCGTCGATGTCCCTGCCACCCTGCATATGGATAAAAAATGTTTGAAATAATGTAAGTGATTACAAATAAACTTTAATTGACTGTAAACTCTAGACTCTTATGTGTATGAGGAGGATGTAGTTGAACTTCAAAAATAACAATTAGAATCGATTTGTAAATAATTATTTTAAAATATAAGATTTATCGTTGACATCCCTATGAATTAATGAAGGTCAAGTACTATCAATATTTAGAAGAATAACACAATTTCAGTACTTATTAAATACAATATTCGTAGGTGCAAGTTGATACAAAAGTTAGAATAAACAAGGGTTTCAAAACTGAACTTGATTTTTGATTAATTTGTTAGTTTTTTCGTTTTCGAGCATCGTATCCACACGAAGCCGAAAACGGACAAAGTTTTTTAGCCTGCTAAAGACGAAATAATTTATCTAAAATGCACATTATGTCGATAATTAGTCTCTCCTCAAAAATAAACTCAAGTTTAGCCGGCTAACGGGTAAGTTTATTTCCACACTCGTCTTTAGCCGTAATATAAATAATATATTCTCTTGGGAATTGAAATAAAAATTGTATGATTAGGTAATCTATTTGATTCACAAAAGTTTATTATATACTTCATTACGAGTACATTGTTTGTACTACTTTATTTGATAGTGACACTGTAACTTCCAAACTATCTAAAATTTCCAAGTTTTTGGTTTTTTTACCTTTCAAAGTCTACGAAATATTAATATTGCAAATAGCCTTCTATTAGAAACTAATAAATGATCGCATTAGCTCGAAGTAGGTAAATGCTATTTATAACAAAATTATTTAAAACAAAGTCCCGCGATATATTTAAATATAACCTAATCTTGACAAGTGACAAATTGGTTACTTACTTGTAAATTTTTTCATGGACGGCTTTGATTACAGTACGTATAGTTCGTAGTAATACTTGACAATTTGGCCCTCAATGATACATTTAAGCACGATTTACTCGGTGCGATTTAATTGCCTGTGTCATCCCATAAGTTAAAGCAACAATAAACATTACACCGTGTAAATTGTGTTTAGAAAATGCAAGTCATTTGCTGCTTCAATTTTATTGTATGAGACAAGCAAGAAACTTACATCGTGTAAATGGGACTTTAGTATCATCGGCAAACAAAAGTCGTTTAAATCCATTGCGTCAGTTGAATCGGATGATTTGTATGAAACCGACGTTTCAACAGCACTAATCGATGATGACTGTGTCCAAACTGATCGCACAGATTACGTTGGTAGTTGTCGGTAAGAAACGTTGAAGAATCATTGACATGTTGCACTAGATTTTAATGAGAATAAATGGAATAAACTTGATTGCATAGCTATAGCTTGATTAATAAAATAACCTCGAGTCATTGAATATGACTTTATTTGCGATTTAGATGATGATACTAAGCTATTGCACCAAAGTGATTATGAGATGGATGCATTGGACCATATCTTTTATAATAGGTTGTAACTTTTTATTGAACGCATTGGTACCTAATTAGAAACAAAGAAAGAAAGAAAATACATTTATTTAGCACAGACTAAAAGGCACACAATACAATATATTCTAGCACAAACAAAAAACTTAAAAAAATATACAAATAAAAAATTTAAAGTTCGATTGTAAACTATTAGCACGAATGTGTGCCTCGTGGCTGCGCCAAATAGGCCCAGTTCAGCAAAAATGCCAGACAACTAGTGCCTGACGCTGGTTTTCAACTAGACCAATTAGATGAGAAAATATTGAAGTCATCGACTTAACTAACATAAAAAAATACTATCGAAGAACTGTAGTTATTGAAGAGTAATCCAAGATTAGAGACCATGAACGGGCCAACAGCACACAGGACCGGCACACAGACCACAATAGAAATGAGTTTTGTCGACGGAAGAATAGAAATGACAGATTGTGATTGTTTTGTCTATTCTTCCGTCGACAAAACCCGTAGAAACCCCGTTTCTATAGTTGTCATGCTATAGAGCGGTATACGGAGAACCAGGTGTTGTGGTCTGGTTTATTAGTCAGTACAAAAACCAAAATGAACATAATATAAAACCTTCAAGCGAAGCTCAATGTACCGTTAAGTATGTTTCAGGTTCAAAGATCAAACTTTTATGCATCAATAATGACAGTCTACGATACAAAAATGAAACATTGACCCAATGCCCCTGATTCACTATAGAACTTGTGGAGCTTTATGTATATTTAGTTAACACTATCTAAATTCATCGAAACAAAACAACAACAATATTCTTTTTTTTTATCATAGCATACTTATGTTTTATATATTTTTTTTATAAATAGGATACTTTAATTTATTTAAAATTTTGAAACCAAATGTCACACACATAGAATAATGTTTACAATAACGAAAAACTGAAAACATTCATGTATTAAAATAATGCTTATTGTGAAATTTACGCTAATATCATCCGTCATAACTTTATAACCTATTCTAATAATGAAGCAAATTATAAAAGATTACAAAAATAAGGAATCTGCGAACTGGAATAGTCCCCATTCTACCGAGATTTTTATAATTTCATTATGTAGGACAATCAGTGCTATTCTTTAATTTTGTCACAAACAAAATTAAAATCTTTAATAAGGTTTCACATACTGACCCCACAATTCAAACGTTTCTAAAAATGTATAATTTAGGTGTTACTGGATCACAAATTCCATAATTTGCAATGTAAGAAAAAAGAAGAACAATATTTTTACTCGGTACTAGAGACTGTAAATAAGCATGTCTTTGAGTATATATATATCCCTCTGTTAACCAGTCATACTGTACAACGTACTGATCAGTCTTAATAATCGTGACATAATAATGATTCATCTACGTTCATTGACATTTTCAAGTATATGGTTAAGACACGCTCAAGTTAAGAATGTGCACAAAATATGAATAAGTATACAAAGGTAATAACAAATTATCAGAAATCTCTAGCTAAACACGAACCCCGCCCACACAGTTCGCTACCCCTGGCAGGAGTGGAACCTCTGAGTGGGAGTATAGATCTTAAAGCGATAATGCTTTAAAACATAAAATCTTTTGACAGAGGCTGTCCATTTCGATACTACACAGTCTTTGCCTGTTTACACCCACTGCTACACAAGTTTAGCGTTGAAGTACAAAACTCCTACACAAATGAAGAATGGCAATAGAAACAATTTCAGCGGTATCAAAATAAACAAACATAGTTAGTTTCTGGTTAATGGCAGCCTGCATCATTCCACTTTTCCCCATGATTTCCAGCAGTTTTGGTCAAGGGCTAGTGTGGACCACGCGTAGAGCTTCCTGAAAAAAAAAAAAAAAAATTATTGTTGATCCTAATTATTATAACAATGACCAGAACAATAGTAAACCAGTAATACGGGCTCGTGCAATGGCTAAGATAACAGCCACACGGGTCGATCCATCAGGTTGCCGAGGTTGGTCTGTGGATGGGTGACCATCTTTACATACAGACTACACTCCTCCGTGCCTTGGAAAGCACGTTAAGCCGTTGATTTTGGCTGTGTTTTGTGGATCTTTGACAGTCGCGTCGGGATACGGGTCGTCAGAAGCCAGAGAGTCTGACCACCAGTCTTACCAAAGGGCATCGTATTCCAAGTTACTGTGTTGTGAAGGTCAGATAGTCGCTCCATGTAAAATACTGGTATTCAGCTGCATTCGGTAAGACTGGAAACCGACCCCAACTTAAGTAGTTTGGAAAAGGCTAGGAAGATTGTTTTTTTTGTTGACCAGAACAATAGTCCAACAATGACCCAACTCATCTAAAACAAACGACAAAAATAGAGGTCACATACTCCAAAATGGAGACAAATAAATCCCACTGCAACGTTGCCCTTGATTCTCAGTTACACAATAGTTATTATATTCGCTAAGCAATAAAACTCAACAACACACATCGAAGCTATCAACACATGTCAGCAACAATTATAGCAGTTATAACGGTTATTATAACTATTACAAGCGTTACGTTAGTCGTCTTCGTTACGTTACATAACCTAAATAAATATGTGTGTCAGTGACAAACGTTGTGCCTTGAGCTCATCGTTCGTTCTAATTCGGTTGACATACGAAAGTAAGTGTTACAGTTAACTGAGCGTGACTGAAAATATTCAGTTCAGTTGAACAAGTTTTTGAACTAATATTGAAGTTTGTAATAGTTAAGCGAAAAAAGATTTGAATAGAACAAAGTACTTAGTGCATTTTCCGGAATTTGAGCATTGATTTTTTTCAACAAGAGTAAATAATGCACGAATGGTTTTTCATACAATTGACATATGTTTAGAGCATAAGTGAATAACCGAGATACTGCTCTATAAAAGAACGTGACAAAAAATATCAGTTAATTTTAAACTGAGGGATGATGACTCCACCAAAAACCTTTAATTTACTTATAATTATACTCTCCGTCTTAAACCTTTATTGTGCCGTTCCCGGCTAACAAAAACCGTAACAAAAAACGTATATACATGCCAGACTAGTGACGTAACCGTAACAGACCAAAACCGCAACATCAAACATACCGCAGAAAACCGCACATCACTAGACATCGGAAACTATCCAACTCCGAAGATTCGTACTGTACCGGTATGTGAAAGTAGCAATCATAACACATTCACGGCACGCTAGAATATGGGACCGGTAGATCACGTAGCGGGACTGACGCAACTAATTATACATAACGCCTCAATAGACGAATCGACCTGCGATCGACAAAGCGAAGCGAAAGTCCAACGTAATACTTAGCGCACGCAATTCATTTGGACGTCTTCGTCTGGGCATTTTGTTTAGGTCTAGGAGAAATCTATTGAAGACAATGGTCAGTTTTATGTTATCGACGAGTGGAAATGTAGGTGAGATGATTGAGCTAGTAAGAAAACACCTATTTTTCTTTATCATCGCCATTATTTCATTAGTTACTCGCACTCGTTTAGTAAGTCGCATACCTACACATACATACATATAAAATAGGTACATGAATTACACAAACCATCGTTCCACGATACGTAACTAAAGCAGAACAAAATTATATTCTAAGTTCATTTTCATTTACGGTTTAAGACATTTATTTCTCAAAAAAGAATACAATTCACTTATCATGAGAAATACAAGTTAATCTTAAAACTATGAAGTATACGAACATATGAAGAAACGGCAGGTACTCGTAAATAATCTATTTTATTACACGGCTCCTCCTGAAAACAATTATAAACAGTAGTATTCGTCTCCAACGAATACTACTGTTTATAATTGTTTTCAGGATGAGCCGTTCATAAAATTACCATCAGACGTCACTTAAGGTAAGTTAGTTTGATTTCCTAATTAACTAGTAGATGCACAAATAGTAGATTGTTATACAAGGGTCGAAAGAAATCAATTCCTATTACGCTCGGGCTTCTATAGTCCGAGTAGGAATTGATGTCTCTACTTTTCATTTCGAATATAAGGAAAGTAAAACATAGTGTTTAAAATAGTTATTGATAATAAATAACATGATTAGTACCTATTCAAAATGAACTGAGAAGTTAGAACAATTTGTGTTTTTTTTTTAATATGGAACACACCGCGTCCCCGCTGCGGGCCGTCCCGCGCATAATGTATTTTTTTTTATTCACACTGGCTATTTTATATAAACAGCCAGTGTGAATAAAAAAAAAATACCTCACAAGACCGTAGCCCAGTGTTTCCACTTTTAGGGATTTCTCCCTATTTTTGGGAAAAATGGCCAATAATAAGCATGGTTTAGGGATATTTTATTTTGGCAGGGATTTAGGGAAATTTAAGGAAAAATTGAACTTGAGTTGGTAGCCCTATTGCTTATACTAGGCAGCACCCGATGTATTTTACTCTATGGCACCACCGATTGAATAAAGGGGATTCCCTGAAACTTGTTATAATTGTATTTACCATGTTATTGTTAATAGTACTATTTCTGTGGCTAAAGACGACCCTAGAGTTGGTTTGTTTCGTCTCTCTCGATTTGTAATTATAGTTTTCCAGGTATTTTTGCTATAAAAATGAAAAATTCCCTAAAGCAAGGATTTTTTATATTTTTTTAGGGAATTTTAGGGATAATTCATTAAGAAACTGGGGAAAAACCAAAAACGTAAGTGGAAACACTGCCGCAGCTTTTTTGTTTTTATTCTATTCGATACTTTTCATGTAAAAAGTTTCGTAGCAGACTACCTAACCAAAAGTTCTATTTTTAAAATTCATTCCCGCCCTAGGGCGGAAAGCAATTACTATGAGTCTTTCCCGCCCTAGAGAGGGAAGCAGCGTTTTCCACCCGCTACTCGGATCAAACAAACACTACTTTCCGAGCATGAGAGATGAAAAAGTAATTTTTGTGGGTAACAGGAAAAAGTGAGTGTACTATTACATATCGATTCTCGATAGCAAGTCAATAGCAATTATACATTAATAATAGTAGCAAACTGTCAATATTTTTTAATTTGTTTCAAAGTGATAAATAGTGATAGTGTAGATATATGGTAGATTAGTACATAGATGTATTTTATGCTTTGTTAAGTATTTTAAACAAGTAATAATTTATCATTGTAACAACAATGATAAATTTACTTAATTATAATTCAAGAAAATAAATAAAAGAAATGTCTACCAGCGCTTAGCTCTGTGCCGTATTAATTTACCAAACAAATTAATATTCAGAGAAGCTTTGCAGATCGAACTACCATTTAAAATAGTTCAAGGTTCAGTTTCGCATGAACATTTCTTGTTATGTAAATAAGCGCAGAAAAACAAGACCTAAGAGAAAAACAAATGAGAGTAGTTAAAGATGACTTTTACAACACTTTTGTCCAATTATGTAGTTTGTTTATAGAGTAATTATTTTTTCTCTTATTTTTTATCTTACTGACTAAAACCCACCCGTGTTCCTTCCCTTGCCTTGCCAGGGGCCACGGTTTCCCCTTGGGACTACCCGCAACCCCGGCAGGTATCGGCCCTAGCGGACCTCGTCAGTTTTGCTGACATCTCTTTGAGGCGCGCGTGGAACACGACGCGCCGTCGACTCGGGCCTGGTCCTTATCGGACGGCGAGCTGCCCGTTGCTCTCCGTCCGCAGGCCCGCGCCTACGGTGGCCGGAAATCGGCTATCAATTCCCGACGCCCGGGACGTCTCCTACGGCGGCGGCGGCTAGGGCTGTTAGGGCGCGGCCTTTGCCTTTCCCTCGCGCGCATTACTGCTTCGCAGAAGGAGGTGACGGTTTGCCATGCCCTCTCGCTGCGCACCATGGCCTGGACCAGGGCCGGACGCGAGAGGTCACTGCCGCCGATCGCCTCCAATTTTCCGACCTACTGAATAATAAATCAGCGCAAAACGCTTAATTTATTTTTCACGCGTTTTCGATATAGTTTGACCAGGAGCGCTGTTACGTGCCATAGGAATGTGCGGCGAGGCGGGAGGAAGCGTTGACCATTGAGCAGCCTGCACTGCCTCTCAGTCTCGCCGCGCACATGCATTTTTTTTTTTTTAAGCTATTGCATAGCTTCTATCGCGGGCCTTGAGCGTGGAGACCTAATCCAGAAATTTCGTAACGAAAATACTACCTAAGAAAGAGTGTTTTTTTGTATTAAAATTATGTTTAACTGCTTGACAACAAAGTTCAAATTTACTTAAACGAATGATACGAGAGTGTTGTATTGAAAATTATGTTTAACTGTTTGACAACAAAGTTCAAATTTACTTAGGCGAATGATCCTTGACTATTAATAGTTAAATTAAAACCTTTTTATTAGTTTGATGTTCCCATTACGTTGTGTCAAGTTTTAAAAACTATAAATGTGAATAACAGTTCCTGTCAATGTCATCATTGCTATTTCTTGTATGCGGGTTAATATTTTACAATTGCGTAAGTTGATAAAAAATGCTATGCAATAGCTTCGCCGGGGCAGTCCCCGAGTGCCACACGTCTTTTTTTATTTTATATTATCTGACTGACAGACTAAATAGAATTTCTTTTTTTTTTTGACCCAGACGTCATTTGATTTTCTATAATTTTATTTCAGACAATATTCACAAGTCTATAAAAAACTTTTAACAAAAAAAAACAACCGACTTCCAAAAAAAAACACTACAAAGTGAAAAATAACTTTGATTGCGGAAGTCGGTGTCTTTTATTTTGAATTTTCGTTTTTTTGCCACCGCCTTCCGAAATTAAAGTTATTTTTCACTTTGTAGTGTTTTTTTTTGGAAGTCGGTTGTTTTTTTTTTTGTTAATAGTTTTTTATTTTTCACTTTTTAGTTTTGGTACCTACCTACCCCACACAAATTCGAATAACACTACCAGCGACGCAATTAACAGTGACAGGAAGTTATCATCTTATCAGGCCTGTGCCTCGCGGTGCCTGTTCGCGGCTCCGCCAGTGCGTACCCATACTGCTCGATATGCTCCCACAAGCCAGGCGATCAATCTGCTGAACGCCCTGATTGCTCAGGAGCCCGATGTTGACATATTTATGTATAGCAGTAAATCGATGTTAAATATTTGCATGAAGTTTTTTAGCTAGATGTTGTTGTTGGCTTGCTGCGCGCTTTGGTGTTTACTGTAAGTGTAGCAAGCAATTGATATAAATAAATAAATAATAAATAAATAAAATGATTTAAGTCCAAACACAAGGTAGCTACTGTAAAACGTTGAGGAGTTTCCTTGATTGTCTTTCGTCTTAATCATCAAACCCTGTGACAGTCACAACCCATCTAGGTGTTAAGTTCTCATCATTAATCAAGCCCAAACACCAGGTAATTGCCGTAAATCGTTGAGGAGTTCCTTCGACTGTCTTTCGGCTCCATCATCAGATCGACTCCAGACCTACATGAAACAGTAATGCTTTAAAATGCTTAATGAAAAAAAATTACAAACGCACTAGTCGCCACTACGATTTTGGAAGGTTCCTCTCGACTTGTCTGGGATGCCACCAGCAGATCCTGGTTTCCTTATCATGGTACCACCCTTGGGATATCTCCTTTGAAATCATCATCAAACGCAAATAATTGAACAAACTGTATGATATTGTCTGAAACGTAACAGTTATATGCTTATAAATTGAGTGTTCTTCTCGATTTCCTTGGGATCCCATCATCATATGCTGACTAGATGACCAGGGTACCAACTTGAACATGTACCCTAACGAACAAAAAAGAATTACGCAAATCGGATTAGAAATGTTAAAGTTATCGACATACTAATATACAAAGTATCGTAAATGACATCGTCCAAATAACAATAATGCTTATAAAATAAAAACTACAAGACCAAACTGAAAGAAATTTGTATGGGACCACCTGGCAGCTATTTCGCGTCGAGATAAAAAGAATCACGCGAATCGGTCCATTAACCGCGACGTAATCGATGTACATACATAGAAAAAAAAAAACATACCTCCTCCTTTTTGGGAAGTCGGTTAAAAATTAAGTTTTAAATATGCAACAAAAAGTTGCTACATAGTTTCCCACTTATATTTTCTAGTTAATCTGATCAAAAGTCATTTAATTTTAATACTTTAGGTATAATAATATTTTAAGAATGAAATGTAAATGAGACATATCAAAGTGATTAATTGCGATTTCCTATTATTTTCCACAATCTTAATGTGTTATTAAGTGGCTTATTTATATTAATTACTATTCAGTTGCTAATAAAACAATAATGTTAACATTTTGGAACCTGTTTCATAGTCTCCAGAATAAATTAATAAAACAATTTGTAGGAAATTGTTTACCAGATAATCTAGAATTTATCAGAAGAAACAGGCAAATAAAATTGTGCAACAGTCGCCCAATAGTCGCGCCAATTCGTCAACTTTGACATTGTGTCAAATTTTTTGTGATATAGCTTATGATTATGAAGAAATTAAAAAAAAAATGCTCTCTCATAGATATTGTTCCTTTGTAAATAAAAAGTGAGATTGAATGCTTTGCTGACAATGCTGAATACATGAAATAATAAAACAAGAATAAACTTGCAAGTAACTCGCACAAAAGTAATGCAAGGAGCTTGCATGCTATTGTATCACAAATTCAAATTATTTTATATTTCTATTTTTAAGCCGTTGGTCCCGGCTGTCATTCGTGGATCTTTGACAGTCGTTACGAGTCGTCAGAAGCCCGAAAGTCTGACACCAGTCTTACCAAGGGGTATCGTATTACCCAGTTACTGGGTTGTGGAGGTCAGATAGGCAGTCGCTCCATGTAAAATACTGGTATACAGCTGCATCCGATTAGACTGGAAGCCGACCCCAAGATAGTTGGGAAAGGCTAGGAAGATTGATATGTTTATAGAGTAATTATTGCACGACTCATAATGCGAAGCATTAGAGTGTGCTCTACGATCGAAAAATATTTTTTGCCCCATTTCTGCAACTGTTTTTATTGTTACACTCCTGCTAGTACACAGAACCTACTTGATTTATATACCATTGTATAGATGATTAAATGGAGATTAATACTGTACTTTTTAATAATTGATTTAATGCAGCAGAAATGGAAAAAGCATCAAAATAGTTGAAAAAAAATTCCTGTCCGTCAATTTATGAACCCTGAAAACATTGTAGCTTGCGATAAAATCAATTAATTGAGTCAATGTTTTTTTTATACATTCGTTTCATCCATAGAAGGAACCCTATTGAAAATGGCTCTTTTATTCAAAGTAGTTTAATTATAATTAATAAAATATTAACTAAAATATACTATCAAAGAAGACACCGCGAACAAAAAATGTGTCCCTTGGATGCTTTGACGTTTGACTACTGCGGTGCATGCGCGTTGCGAGGAGATTCTCATAGAGTAATGCACCCGCAGATGCGACACAGTCTGCTTCTTCTGCCTACTTGATACCTAACACAGTTTTAACTGCAGAACATTATTCTAATTTCCATTGTATTAATGATGAACATTATGTGAGATGGTTCACTTGGCAACCACGTTTGCTCATTACGATTTTTTTGCACAAATGTTATCCATCTTGTTTCCTGGAGCTCGGACGTGGAAATCTTAAAGGGAAAAATGCCACAAATTGTAATAATTATTTGATGACAAATAACCATAAACCATAATACAAATAAAACAAACATTAATATCAGCGTTCAAAATATGAGATACTTAATATTAAAAAATTCCGCCATAAAAACAAACGGCAGCTATTTGTACCTACACTTCACTTCTGAATGTTTTAGTCTATGGCGAATGGCGCCGTAAAATATTTTGTTTATATTTCAGTTTAAAACTTTAGAGGTATGAGGAACAGGGTGTAAAGTTCACTCATCCTCATTCGAAAAGGGAGGATCCTCCGGCCAGACGGGTGTTTGTGTCTGGCGGGCAACTGCCCGTAAGTTGATTTCGGATAGTTTTATCTATGTCGGTCGCGTGGTAAACTCTAACTGCGCGATGCAGGATCTGTGTGACGTCATGTCTTTGCTGCTTAGCTCAGTGGTGGTGTAACCGCTACATTATTCCCCTCCGGAGACCGGAGGTCGATATGAGAGAGATTGATATCGATGCGAGTTTAGAAATTTTACCCATATTGATGGGTAAAAAAGCAGTCAAAACATACTTCATGAAAAGTGATAAATTGTTAATTTTTGTTAGAAACTATGTTTTAAATTTCTTTTTCGTTTATGAATGAGAGTTATGAACTTATGAGGCGTGCACTTTTGGATTTTCCAAACAATATTTTAATTTTGTTATTACCCAGTTAAACAAAAGAGGAATAAAAAGAGAAGGAGCACTCCTTGCTTTTAGCGTTGACATAAATTGTATAATGTCCTCGAGGACGCGGTAGGTACGGGTTGAGCGAGGGAGTCAATGCACCCACCCGAAGTTCAGTGCTCCTCCCGAGATATTCTACACACGTGCTGAATGTTAAAACTTATATATCGCGTAAATGTATGTGACAGTTGAGGTTTTACTGAACAACTTTTGAATTCACTCCAGAAATATATTTGGAAAATTGAAGTTCTAAAGATGAATCGGGGCCAAGCACTCCAACCATATATTTTCCCATATTCAACTCGTTGAAAATTTTCGATTCGAAAATATTTGCCATACCTAAATGTTTGTCAATTAATTAACTTTGTGAGTGGTTATTATTATCAACTACAATGTGTTAACAGCGTGTTCGAAAAACGAAAAAGTGGTAAAACTGTTATTATTATATTGCTTTTGTATCGTGATATGCGCATTAAAAATAACATAAATCAAGCGTTGCATTTCCTGGTCGGTCTTATCTCTCCACAGGTTATTTATCTCTTCTGAGACTTTTAATGTTACCAAGACCCGAATGACGTAACCAGTGAACTCATCACGGAAACAAAAAAGCTTTTAGGAACACTGCCTACCTATAATTTGCATCACATAATCCCTTTTAAGTTTAGAAGTCAAATGGACCCTTTCAAGCAATATGTGCTCTCAGGCGATCAACCAGAAACTTTGTAAGTTTCTTAGGACTATTTAGCCTTCGGCGGTACCGACACACCTCGTGTTTTGATATTACTTTGCGAACCCCTCAAGGCCTAAAGGCTTAGACTGAACATACATATACATAAGCATACGGTAAAGACATTAAAAACACGTGTTTTACATACATACATAGATATACAGTAACCGCAGTATTTAAAGACAAGGACAACGAAGGTTCCAATCGTTAACCTGTAGCAACCAGGCCCTTCTAGGTAATAAATGAAGAGATAATCTGTACTTCTCGTCATAAACCGGCAATATTATTAGTCGTAAGTCATTTATAAGCAAGGCTGGCTGTTCTTTACGTAGGTATATAAAGAAGAAACTAGGTCCAAAGTCGGTCAAGTCGACGGATGCATTCCTGCGTTGCTCTTGACATTCCACCTTGGTTAAATAGCTACATAATACTGCAGACAAAAAAGGAATATAAGTACCGTGGGCCAAAGAGATTAGTGTGCAGTCAAGTAAAGACGCATTTTTGTAGACGGGCGTCTGCGTATACTCCTTCTTCTTATCGTGTCATCGGGCCAAAATTTGGCTACAAGTTTGGCGCCATCAGTAACGTCCGTCAGTTCATGTAAGGTGCAGATAACAGGACACGCAAGGCACTTTATTTAGAGTCTCATAATTTTGTGGAACAGCATCACATTTACAAACCAAGGTTGATATCTGTGAATCCTCTTCACCTGAGCAGGTTTTCCTTACTTTGGCCTAACTGGGCCCGAAGTCTGTTTAAAGATTTTCCAGGTTAGTCAAGGCAACTCATGTCCAGGTAGGAGAGTTTCAGCGGTAGTGTACTGATTGGCCGCATCTTGGCATCGCTTGTCTGAGAGCGTGCTACGCATACAAAGTTATCACGTACACTATATCAATGACCTTTCCTTGCATCGTGCATATTATATGTTTGATGTTTACCTGCATCCTTAATTTCTTTGCCGTGTGTACTTATGTTTGTTTAATCCAGGTGATTCTGCGAAAATGCCATGTTTGTCTTGTAAAAAAAGAGCTTGCACATAAACGTTTATTATAATGTTTGTAATGCACTTGTAGGTAATGTAAGGTACATATCAGATGATCTGCGGGGATCAAAAGTTAACAATGTCGTTTTAAATTACAAATTATATTTACACTCGCCGTGAGAGGTAACAAAGATGAATTTCTTAGAAACTAACTAAAAATAAATAATGTTTTTTTTAGGTAGAGATTAATACTGATTTCAGTTAGGTATCAGAAATATATTTTCAGCACTTTTATAATTCTTCCATTTTCTTTTCAGGCATTTCATTTTATTTGTTTTTCATTTAGATTGGAATAGTTTTTCTTCAAGGTTTAGTAACTTTATAGGTGCGAGTGAACTAGTTTTGTTGACATACCGTTGGTAATTTTACCTGTCGTGAGCAAGACATTATTTTATGAGGCCTAGCATCAGATTTAATTTAATTCAAATCTAAGAAGGATTACACAGGATTATAGGCATTGCTAAATAATAATATTGTTATTACTACGATTACATCACGGTTCGTAATAGATTTGTTAATCATTTGCATCCCACTCTCAAACGAATATTAGGTACCTATGGTTTTTTGTTAGTGAGCAATGAACACCGCTTATTCTTTCCATGAAACTTGTTATGTCATCGTTATTTGTATTGATATAATGGAGGTATGCGAATCCTTCCAGAAACTGGTTCAATGGATTGCATTTATCACCTTCCTCACAACACTAACTTATTAATTGTAAATTTTTAGGACAATCGTCTGTTTAACAATGTTTGTAAATATGTGAGCACCATGTATCTGTCACATAATTAATTTATCTGTCGTTGCTTCATTTTTAATTCTATTTACCTATTGTGGTATAGTAATTTTATTCTAGATGCATCATCGTCTGCATATTTATTTATATAACTAATGTACCTATACAAAATATTGTTAAACATTTTAAAAGAGTAACAGTGGAGTTTCTTGCCCATTCTTCTCCATACGAAAACTACCTTTTGGAAGGGGCGAATAGAATCAATACAATTTTTTTTATAAATTTTTATGTCTTAAGTGCATTACGAGAGCCTATTTGCAATAAATGATTTGATTTTGACATTGACTTTGACTTTAACTTTGACTTTAACTTTAATATGCTTTACATTGATGACCATGTCTTTTCCCAGCCTAGGATAGGCCAGAAGAACTTTCCAGGAATGCCAGTGTCAACTACGCTATCAATGCGATTAACTAAGTCTATGTGAGTGTACTGCTGGACCATACCCTTACCTAATTACACTACAATATAAAAATCACCGTGGAAAAATCCTACTGCAAACCAAAATCTTCTTTTCATTTAGGGAACAAAAGTTCAGTATCATCATCTGCCTTGCCTTTTCCCAATTATGTTAGGGTCGACTTCCAATCTAACCGGATGCAGCTGAATACCAGTTGTTTATATGGAGTAACTGCCTATCTAACCTCCACAACCCAGTTACTGGGTAACACGATACTTCTTGGAAAGACTGGTTGTCAGACTTACGAGCTTCTGAAGACCAGTAACGACTATCAAAGATCTACAAATGGCAGCCGGAACCAACGGCTTATCGTGCTTTCCGAGGCACGGAGGGGTCTTGGTATGTAAAGATGATAAACCCATCCACGGACCAACCGCGGCAAGAGTAGCTAAACCTGATCGATCGACCCGTTTCGACTTTTGTTTTGTTTGGTATTTTATAACAGCTGCAGCTGCAAAACGACAAACAAAACAAAAGTCCATGTCATTGATAATAATTTATTTATAGAAAAATCTCCATCATACAAAATAAAGCAAAAGGATTATCTTGCCTTATACAAACTTAAGCGAACGCAGCAAACGTCTATGGTAACAAGGTGCAGTGATCTTGCATATTCAAGATTGCCTTCATAAGTCATGTGAGGGTACTCCAGAGAAATCTAGACCGAGTTCGTGTGACTGGGGAACGATTGTACAAAAGACGTAAGCCCATAGGTCGTAAGTTTTGGAAATATGGAGTATTTCACAGTTACGATACTTGTTTTTTGACTTCTTTAAACGTCAAGTGGAATAAAAGTTGGTTACGGTAATGTAATGTAATAATAATGTAATATTAACAATATTAGTAGCAATATTTCAATTTTAGTTGGTTATCATTTTGTAGTTTAAGCGACTGTTTGTTGCAACGGCGTAGGGTCTTTGGTGCCCAATAAAAAGAATTGACTTCTTCCTACCGAGAACTGAGAAGGCATTTCATGAAATGTTAGTATGAATGTATAGAGATACTTTGAGATACGGAGTATAGTTTTAACTATACACCATTTGAAATAAGATTAGACATTTAAATAAACCTTTTTTACAGTCCGTTCAACCGATTTTACTTCTATACCGTAGGCATAACGATGGTATTAAAAGAAAAAAAGTGGTTATACCAACTGTTTACTGCAGCTGCCATTTAACATGCCACGATTGCAAAAGAAGTCAAAATCGGATGAACGGACTGTAAAAAAGGTTTGTTTAAATATCTAACCTTATTTTAAATGCAGTATAGGAGGAAAGGCGTAAATATGGTTTTAGCAATTATTATTTAGTATTTAACGATCGTAATTTGTTTATTCGTAATAATTTGCGTCCGTTCCGAAAATGTTAATATCTGCCCGGTGTAAAATACAAGATCTATTCTAAAGTAAATTTAACCAACCTATAAAGTTGTTCTAATTTAGTACAAATATTTTGATATCAAAAGCGGCAAACCGCAAGTCTGAGAATATAAGATATGAAAATTATGAACATTTTCATTCATATTCCAGTAAGAATATGTACTAACACAAACGACTTAAACAAAATTGGACTGGATGAAATTAGGAGTGGGTAAACCGGCTTAACCTAACGAACCCCTAGGTCGTCTAGGAGTCAAACGTTTGCCTTAACGATTTATAGGGGTTAAAGCTGGAATCACTTTCTCAAAAGATTTATTCAGTTTCGATGTCCATAGAATTCTCTATTACACTTTATTAGAAAGTTTCGTTCTTTCGTTAACTTCTATTATTTTGTAAAGTACGTCTTACGAAGTTCGCAGTGAGAGTAAACTCGGTGTTCGCGTTCGTTGACACTTTAGATTAACTAACAAAATATCTACTTTCCACAGCTGTTTTAGAATTTAATAACAGCGGCGATACTTAATCAAAAGGCGTAAAAAAGAGATAACTTTTTATAAAAGCCACGGTATTGGAGAGAGTATTACCGTAACGAAACACGGAAAAAATATTCACTTGTTTGTATTTACGAATTTTCCCGAAAATTGGCGAGCATCAGCGACATGACCCGACCAATGCCTGCTTTGCATATCCAAAGGACTATGTTTATGCTGAGCATAAAAGCAAGTACTGTAATTATTCGCCCAAACTGTAGTTTATTTGTAGACAGCTATTAGTAAGGAATTTGGCGCAAAGTACTTTGCAGTTTAGGTCACTATTTCACCAACGATTATTCAGATATATACCTAATCGGTGTTTGGTAATTTAGATAGAATTACTGGTACAACACCTTTTATACCAATCGTGTCATTATTCGTATATTTTTAAACTAGCTGCGCCCCGCGGTTTCACTCGCAAATTTATCAATCCTGTAAAAAAAAATCGGGATAAAACGTATCCTATGTCCTAATGCAAGTCATGGTCTACTCATGTGCTAACTTTCATCCAAATCTGTCCAGCCGTTTTAGCGTAAAAGCGTAACAAACAAACAAACTCACTTTCTCATTTATAATAAATTATAGTTAGGATATCATAACATCACGCCTTGTTTTCCCTAAGGGCTTGACAGAGGTGTACCTAATAGCGTACCCATATTTCGCCAATGTTCAAATCCCAAGCCGTAGTCGTTTATTTTTGGCGTGTTGGCAAAAGCAATCATCGATTTTGGCGGTGACGTAACTCAAAGGGAATTTTTGTAACCAGTTTCGAAGACGTGAGGTAGGCACCAACGTGGTTTAGGTAATAAATAAAACAGCTGGAGAAAAGTGCATTCACACCAAGGTGATGACACTTGAAACTCGAAACTGATTTTTTACCTCTGATTTGGTTAAGAGATGGCAATTTTTAAGAGTTTTCAAGTGTAAAGATAATTTGATGGTCGAAGAAGTTAACAACATGTAGTTTAGTGGTTAATAATATCTTATCATCTCATAGAGATCTGATATGAAAATGCATAATTTAATAAACAAAGTAGGTACTGGTTTCTGATCCAGTACACACATTATCAACATTGTCAGTACAAGAGATTAGTACCGTATTAAACACGCATATAAATGTGATGTGATGGCTTATTGGTGACTCGCCCGAAAAAACTGGTACGAATCCGGACGAATCGACCATTTTAATAAATATTAGTTTTTCTTGAGGCGATTCGTACGAATTCAATTTATTTGCGGAGGAATCGATAACTCCAAAAAAACGTAGTAGTAAAGTACACTGGTGCACAGTCCACAGAAGTGGTTAGGGTAATATATAATTATATTGAAATAAACAAGATGAAAAATGAATAAATTATTATTCAGATTAAATGTAGCATAATTAACTTGAAACTGTGAAAATAAAACAGGGCAAAATCAAATTAATCCGATTTAAATATAATAAATTCGATTATTTTGATTTTATTGAAAAAGTCATGATTTTTATAAACCCTGGAATCACCCCCTTGATGGATGATTGATTAAAATCATCTCAACCCTGGGTGATTCTACATTTGTCATCTATATAATATAAAAGGAGAAACTGACTCACTGACTGACATATCAACGCAGAGCCGAAACTACTGGGACTAGAAAAGTGAAATTTTGCACACAGCTTTCTTATACAACGAGGTAGGGGAGCACTAAGAAGGGATTTTTGGAAATTCGGCTTTTAAGGGGGTGAAATGGTTATTATTGTATGAAAAATCTTATTACTTGAGTTAATAAACTTGAATCTTGGCACAACCTTACTAAAAGTACTAGGCGTGCACAATTTCTAAGTAGTAACTTAACAAAAAGTACTAGGCTTGCATGAATTCACGATAGTATTCAATCATTACGTTATGCTACTCATATGATTTGGATGACCAGACAGATAGTTTATAACCTCAATTAACAGATAATTTTTATCCCAGTAGTACCTACGTTTTCGTGGGATAGTTTCCGACTTCCACGCGAGCGAAGCCGTGGGAAAAAGCTAGTACTAAATAACTTTCGTTATGAAACTTATATCCGACTCGGGGAAAATAATTACAAATTCCTATACAACAGGACTATTTCGATGCATTTTTTGTTTTGACGAGTCCGTTATGAATTTCATAGCGAAAGTTGTTCAGTATGACAGGTAGAATGGCCCGCTTAACGGATGCAGGTGTATAAATCGCCACCTTGTATTATTTTCACAGTTTCAAGTTAATTATGCTACCTTTAATACGAATAATAATTTAATTTTTCATCTTGTTTATTTCAATTATATTTCACCCTAACCACTTCTGTGCACCAGTGTACTTTACTACTACGTATTGCTGGAGTTGTCGATTCGTCCACACGATCAAAATTCGTACGAATCGCCTCAAGAAAAATTCATATTTATTCAAATGGTCGATTCGTCCGAAATCGTACGAGTTTATTCGGGCGAGTCACCAATAAGCCGATGTGATTGTCACAGACAAAAACTTTAACATTCTTTCTGAGTTTTATTACAAAATATTTAACAAAATTACATTGCAGTTGCATCGCATGACAAATTTATCTAAAACTATGTCATCTAATAGGTGGGTACTGTATAATAACCTGTTGCAACTACTTCTTTAACAAAATCTATCTAAATTCTGGCAGATTTAGGCATAAAATCAATAACTTAAACCAGTTTCCACTCTAAAAGCGACAGACCCAGATTTAGCTAACAATTGCAAACAGCAACGAATTGATTTAAATTGTGCAAATCCATCCATCATGTCGGTTCCAATCAATTACGATAATGCAATTAAAACATTAATTCAATTAATTATTAATTGGGCTAAATGTACTTTGCTGGCTGTGATTCAGGATCAGCATGTGATAATGTATTCATTATGAATTGAATGCGAAAAGTATTTCCGTAATAGGTGACAGGAAAAGATGAATTCTCCATTACGAATTAATATTGATCGTTAATTGAACTGATTCAATACATTAAGCCCTCTATCAGACGGCTCCAAAGAACCTATAATACGGATGATGACTGGGTCAAAAAATAAGTAATTCTATTTAGTCTGTCAGTCAGATAATAAAAAAATATTAGAATCGTATTTTCTGCTTTATCATATTTTAATAAAAAATTACTTAGATAATACGCAATTGAAGTTGGAGAGTGGAGGTCGCTAGGTAACAAGTAAGTATAAAATCTACATACTCGTGACGTCATAACACATTTTAACTCAATGTGTTGCCGTAATCTTATGATAAAGTAAAAAAAAATATTATAATAAAATGTTATTTTTTTACATTCCGGACAAAAAAAAAATTTTTTAGTCATCATCCCTATTGCCTGAATTGATTCCATTTGCGTTACTGAACGGTCATTGGAGGATCTTTGTTCAGTTGTCAATTGTTTACATTATATGATTGAAGTTCGCAGTATCTATGCTGCTATCTATCACGATAATACAGGATCATTCGGTAGCATAATATTATCAGTTAACAAGTTGATCATATTATCTATGATCATATCACTGATCTTACTGATATGTCTTAAGATGCCAAAAGCCATAATTATCTTATCAAACACATACTAATAATGGTACTAACAAAAATCAATTAAGAGAATCAGGTTATTGTTATGTTGTCGGGCTATGAGCTAACAATTATCTATTATTACGATGTTAGTAAAACCGTGCGTAACTATAAGGTTACACGCAATTGTAATCTTCGTAAATTCTTCGTTTAATCGATCGTAAATTCTCCGATTTTTTCTATTATAGCTGAATAATTTTTTTCTGTCATTGCATGACAATCAAGTGATGTAAAGTGGTCAGTGCCGTCTATGAACATCTACAATACCAGAGGCATCTTGAGTGTTGCCAATCCTGAAAAAAAAAGCTGAAATGTATCACGTCTTGCCTTTAAACAAAGCCTTGCCATAATACAAACTTACAAAACGACGAACACAAACTTAATCACCCTTTAATTGAACGAAAAGTAACTGCAGATAAAATGCAATGCAAAATACATTGCAAGAGAAATCGCGTGCACCCAGAACCTTACATCCCATTCTTTACGCGGGACATTAACATAAATAAACATTTATAACTAGCGAGCCAGCAAAGCGACGCTCACATTAACGCTCGGTGCATTCAATGAGCGCGTTGTTCCCACACGATATGTGCTCGGGAATTCTCTGATGTTCATATGCTCCTAGTACAACCTAAGTGGTTTTACTTGTCATATTATGAAGAAAATAGCGGTCTGGAGGACTGAAATATTGAAAAGGATCAGTTCACATGGTACTGCAAATTGGTTCTAATGTGTAAAATGCTAATTACAGTTATACCTTCAACTGTCATTAACGAGACACAATAGAATTTTAATTATTATAGCCTTCTAAAGGCCAATCGACAGATGATCGATTAGGTACTGGAAAACGCACTTTTATAAAGAGACTTGAATGATAATTTCATTATGGTTTGTTAAACCATAACTTAAGCACACCCCACTAATGAATGTAAACGTATTCCAATGAGTTAAAGTATGCACAACATTGTTTTAAAAGCAGGTAGGCCCAACAGCCTGCTTTTCAAACCATTTTGTATTTCCTTTGGCAATCAATTAAGTCTACCGTAGACTCTCCTAGATTCTCAAGTTACGCAACAAACCTTTGAGAAAATACACGCAAATCAAATGCTTCAATAATTTTATGAAAGTTATGAGAAACAATCAAGGGGATACCATTATTATAGTTCGCTTTCATAGTAGTTTATTACTGTGAGCTTTCTTCGTAGACCTATAATTAATGGCCGCAGGCTGAGGGTCTCTATTATTTACACTAGAAACTTACAATTTTTGTTACATAAAGAAAAGTTTATCCCATAGGTACCGATTAACACTTTACACAGACTCCAAAGACTGAAATCGCGTGTGTAACCGTATTAAATACTGTTTGTTGATTATAAGAAATGATACGGGCTATATAGGTTACCATAGATATTATGTTGTTGACTGGTCAGAAGACAAAGAGTAGGTTAGACGAAAAATAATTGATGATGATGGTGATTCTTTTATGAATCTCTGTTTTCTTTTCAAATGTATAATCTATAATAATAAAAAAAATATTGCTGTTTGTTGGTAGGCGCATTTACTTGAGAACGGCTGGACCGATTTGGGAAATTTTTGATTTAAAATGTTTGTAATAGTCTATTCATCAAATTCTTACGGAAAAAAATTAAACCTTACAGGGAAAAAAGTACATTTTCTTTGGGAATTCTGTATGAATTATTGTAATTTGTACAGGACGCCTGTCGGGTCAGCCAGTTGCTGAGAAAATGAGTTTCATTTCACACCAATAATAAACAACGCGTTCATTCAGAAAATTCACAATGAGAACATACTATTTGTATGTCAAAGCCCGAAAAAAAAACAAAACACAACCTCGTAACCGTATTCAATACTCAATCGCGAACCACTTACTCGTTCAGTGCACTTCATGCCCATTTAACGCAAATATGTTCGTGGGCTCAGTTATCTTGCAACATTGTGTAAGAATAGTACACTTGTACAATTTTACTTGAACATTGCATGAACGAAAAAATTATGCAAAAGTAGTTTTAAGTTAGTCTCGCCTGAATGACGATTTAGATGCAAATAAAGATTATGTGTCCAGACCTTAACTTTCGTGTCTAGTGGTAACTGGTTTTTAAGCTAAAAATAC
Organism: Conistra vaccinii; assembly: GCA_948150665.1. Taxonomy (NCBI): domain Eukaryota; kingdom Metazoa; phylum Arthropoda; class Insecta; order Lepidoptera; family Noctuidae; genus Conistra; species Conistra vaccinii. Next base: position 7,901,775 of record OX411324.1, read on the forward strand.
GCAATAAAGAAATAAAAAGACGAATTATCTTGTACAAGTTTCATTTACACGCTTATTTGGGTAAACAATTATTTTTGCACAATTAATGTAACCGCGTTTCTCAGAGAATCTAGTTTAGGTTTATTTTATTATTCTGTGCTCTTGCATTGAAGACGCTTGAACATCAGCTTGAACCGTCTCAAAATTATAATTTAAATTAAAAACTGCCAAACTAATTTAGGTAAATTGAGTGGCGTCGGAGCCATCTTGATATCCTAGTAACGAAGCGACTAATTGGAAATTTACATGGAGCCAACAGTTTAGTAAAACGCGTAACCTGCCCTTGCATTTTTAACCGACTTCCAAAAAGGAGGAGGTTCTATGTTCGACTTTATGTGAATTTAATTACTTTACTTATACATTTTAAAACCTTATAATTTATGTAGGTGCTGTAGTAGTTCTAAATAACGTGCCAACCTTTTTATGAGTTTAAACTAGAGAAGACTCTCGATAAAAAATATTAATCTTATTGTTATTAAAGTTGAGAATAAATGGAACAAGCCAATAATGATGATCAATGAAGAAATGAATTTAAAAAGTTATGTCCTCATAAAAATCAATTAAACCTAAAAACCTAAAACGTAGATATTTAACATCAATCAATGATATCATAACTTTGTTAAATTTTATTACTACAATTATCACTTGTTTACACATCAGGCCACGATAATTGCCTCTCGTCATATTCGGACATTAAACTTATCTGAGCCCATACAGTTTCCCTGTATGACGTGTTATCTAATAAAAAATCGTAACTCCGTCTGTTAATATACATCTTCACGATTCGTGACTCATCAATATCGTTTAGCGTCGAATTTATATTTAAAATGGACATAAGCTTCAAATCATATTAGGCATAAATTAATTTTAATGAAATGATGTATGCATATTTGGTATCGAGATTTCAGTCTCTTGAGTATATTGGATCACTGTACTTTAGATTAGATAATTTGAAATAGTCATCCAATATTTCTGATGTCATTCTGGAGGTTTTGCAAAAGGCAATGACAGGACTACAATAGAAAGTAGTAACCCGACAAATCTCGTAGTTAAAGAAACAATTAAAAAACCATTTGATTGCGTCTGGCCGATATTGCGATCGCGGGGAGTTTAGGCTGGCCGGTAGTACAGTGAGTATTAAGTATCATTAGTCATCACTACGAAAACAATAACTGCAAAACATATTTTTACAACAGCGCAGTATAGAAAAAAAGCAGTCATTTCCTATACCTACATCAAACCTGAAGGAATTTGTCGTGCTCGTGCGCCTACTTTTCTCAAGCAACAAAAAACCTAAGAGAGCCTTCAATAGCTCTTCCCCGCGACATCGTCCGACCGCATTTCTTTTATTTTCGAAGTTCCTCATTAAAAGGCTGTACTTTTTAGTCTGGACACCAGCCAGTGAAAGTTTCTCATCTCTCGACGTCGGAAAAAAATGTACAAAAATTGTAAAAAGTCTTGATTGCGATTCCGCAATTAATCTACTGGCAGAAAATTGGTTATTTTTTCCATTGAGTAGCAACTCTTAGTAATACAAACAGTATTTTGCTAAATATATACGTATGGTTGTTTGGACAAAAAAAAACATTTTTGGCATTTCAATCGGCACATTAACAACAGTTATAAAACCACAAACAAAGCTTAAAATAACTGGTTTTCTGCCTTCCCAATATGGGAATTTTATTTTTGCGGCGAGTTTAAAAGTTAACATAAAGCGCGCTCAATCATAATGCGCAAAAAGCTGAAAGGTGAAAGACCTCAATACGACTTTTTCATTTGTAATAAGTCAAAATAAAATTGTCATCGTTACAAATGGAAACTCATACCAGCCTTAAATAATTTTGAACTCCATTGTTACATAATTTGATTAAATATTTAACAACATCAAATATTTTAGTATTAAATTAATCTTACAAAAGGTACCGATATTCAAATCATGTAAACGATAAATCAAACAATTTATGTTCTATTGATGTAAATAACGTAACTTGAGGTGTTTGACCGAGCTTGAACATTAAAATTATATAAATTAAAAGGTACTAACATAATAGGAGGAAAATCGACGCGTAAACTAAGCTGAACCTTGAAGGATAAAGCCATGACTTGACTCCCTTTAATTAATATGATCAAAGTCAACAAAATCACGTTTTTTGATAAACAAAAGATTCTTCGATGAAACGTTTACGTGAATTTTCACATATTAATAAAAACAATTGTTTATTATTTTTAATTACGTAACTAAATTAATTAAATAATACAAGGTTTTGATAAAAATTGTGTTTTTGATCGTAGATATTATGTAAAGTCAAAGAAAATATTTTAAAATTGGTTTTTTTTTTAGATTTTTTAGTAAGTTGGACTTATAATATCAGTAAATTTAATTCACAACTGTAATTCTGTGACGGTTGTATGGAATGGTTATAACACAGCAAATTGGCGTAGACTGTCAATTTAATAAACATGACTGTAATTGCAAATCTAAAAAGGTTTTCCTGAAAACAAACCATCAATCGCGACATAAACAATGTTTTTACGTTACCAACAAAAACTTTAACATACGACATATCTCCTAGCACACCTCTAACAAGGCGTTCGCACCATTCAATTATTATATAAAGACAGGATACAATAAAGATTTCAAGCAGCACATTTATCCTCTAATACATGCACAGATACGCTAACTAGTCCCTCAACAGTCACCATCAATATCTGTAGGCAATTGCAAATACGCGCGAATGAACAGGTTTCGCGCAGAAGGATTTATTCTATACTGAATCTATGTCAAGATCAAGGAGTAAAAACAAGTTTGTTAGTCATCGTACTATGTTTACCTACAGACGTCACTGACCCACAAAAATGTATGTGAGATGAGAGATGATTGATAAAGAGCCATTAACATTTGCCAGTGTTGCTTTCAAAACTACCGATGTTTGTCAGCATCGATGAAAATAGATGCAGTTTTTTATAGAGTACCACGTAGTTTAAAAACATACATGTTTTATAGTTACGTTTTTTTACACAACAATTAAATTCAACATCACGTTTCCAATATTAATACAAATACAAAAAAAAAACAACGATCAAAAACTTTTCCAATATGGTAGTCAAGTATTTTATTATTACTGTTTATATTATACATCTAGACATTTTTTTGTAAAAAAGATATTAATGAAGATAACGGCGATAACAAAATCGACTAAAACAAAGAACGAAGCTTTATATAAAATACAAAAGGCATATTCGAGAACCGACTGTTGGAATAACTTACAAATTGCGTCCAATTTGTACAGCGGATAACACAAAATAATGGCGAGTCGATAGTCGATACCTAGTAAAGTTAGGGACTTAATCTCAACTCGAGATTACTGGGAGCCAGCGGGCTATTTGGTACACACGGCAAAATATTCAAGCATGCAGGAAACTTTATGTCTTTTAGCAGATTTGTGGCGTTACTGAGGGAAATCAACTCCTATTTACCCCTTGCTTGTGCCTAACGTGTTACACAAGCAATATCAATGACAATTGCTAATTAGTGAATTGATAAGCACTACCGTAACAGAACATACAGCATAAAATTATGCCTCATGCGTGGCATTAGTACATAGATTATCTAAACAGAAAAGCTGTACATCTTTTGGCGCGTGGGCTAATTCGAAACTAACGCCGCCATCTTGTATTTTCTATACAATTTCTGTGACAATTTCACAAATATGTTTACCAACAACGCCCTCCTGTCAATGTCATTCAGGCGCCAAAAGGTCCTTGTAGCATTCTCCACATGTTATTGGTGAACCTGAATGATGTGCACGAAAAGTGATTATTAATATTTTGAAACGAACGAAGGACCGAAGAAGTTTTCATATCCGTACTGGAATACGGGTTTAAAAACAATTGCCAATCATTGTACATACTTACTTGTTCTTTTCTCGCTCGCTTATTGCTTTATTTGCGAGTTTAACATAGCAATAATGCATCGCAATAATGCATCGCAATAATATTACATTTCACAAAACAATTTCACTTTTTACGGTCAACGTCACTCTGTCAATGTCATTCAAACGCCAAAAGATCTTTGTAGCACTGTAAGGCCGCTTGTTTAGGTCACCAGACAACGGACCGTTTTTTTCACCGGATTGGCGGTAGTGTACGATGTGCACATGCACCGGACGTTGGAACGATGTTCAACTCATACAAATATGAAAAACACGGTCCGAGGTCCGATGGAAAAAACGGACGTCTACTAGCGGCGTAAATAGGTAAATGGTAAACAGTCAAGTAATTTTGGCCCAGACGATTTTAGGTTGATGCATACACAAAACATGGAAAGTATTTCATGGTTGGCTTGCTACTAACTCTTTCGCCGTGTGTACCCGGACTACATAGTCTGTCCATTCCGTTACTTAACAAGTTCGACGGTTCGACCTGAAGCATGCAGTTTTATACAGCCAGAACAAAATGAGGCAGAAGCACCTCCACTATAACTTTTAAATTTGATGAACAGCAACTTTAATAGTTTGATATTGTGAGAATATTTTTCACTCGTTGCACTCTACTCTGTTGTGGAAGTTTATGAGATCGCGTGCTTCGCGAAGATATATTTTGTTCCGTTTAAACCGATTTAAGTATAATTGAATGGATACTGTTACCCCAGTTTTCTTACAATGTAGGGGTACTGGCAAATGTGTTTGGCGACGGATGTTTTAACTTCTGTAAAAGTAATTGACCTTTCGACAAAATTGTAACACAGTGAATGAAAATCCCATCTTTTTTTATTTATTAGCAACAGAATTATGCATACAAACATATGAAGGGTCGAAGCAATTTCAAACTTCGTTTCAACATTGAAATAATAACTGAAAGGAATGTTACATATGATTTCTTATGAATACAAATAGAGTAATTCATACCCGTCCCTAGTGCAATGCTGGATTTCTGAGTGTAATATTTTCAACATTCGCGTTGATATTACATGTTATCAAGAAGTTTGATTGTTTGCATCATAAAACTATACAGTGGAATAAATAATTATTATTGTTATTTTGAATCGAGGTCTGAGATGATAGAATATTTTGATTTAATGCATTAAAATTTTCAGTCAATTTGAAATTGATCAAATAACCATGAACTTAACATAACATATTAGTTCATTTCAACTAGTTCCAAGTTTACAAACAAGACTCAGTGAATAAATGCTTGTCCTATAAAACAATTTTGTTAGTTTTATTAAACATGGTAGACGCCATGTTTTGCCAGGAGCTAACAAAATTGTTCCATGTTTAAAATAACTTTAACATTATCTAATCACAAAATAAACTCGTTTTCATTCGTGACTGGCATCTTATTTTTAAATTCAATTATAAAATTTCAACTAAAGAACCACATTTATAATCACAATGCTCTCGAGATGATTATTAATGCGGTGAGTTACGAGCATGCGCCCGCGCACGCGACTCGTCCAGTTCCGGACTCGGCGACTTTCCAGTGAAAGCGACAAACGCTTCATGGTATACGGCTTTAGGGAATTTATCCAATGTTCACCTGTATTGAAGATTATTTCAATTTAAATAATCGATATTTTCTGTATAATTTTGACGTTTTATCAGTTTTGGGGTATTATCGCGGTAAAGTGTACATACACTTGAGAAAGAAAAACAAAAAGACGTTGCATGAATTTGTTTAATATAACTGAATTAAGTTTAAGCCCGTCGTCAATAAGATCACAAGCAAAAAAAATATTTGATAAGCATCTAAGAACGTAATTAATTTGATTTTCTCGCTTAAAATAAACTTGGTAAAACGTTTGCAGGAAAAACAAACTTAAGTTTATTTACATCATCTTACACTGTACAAAAATTCTTATAAACATCATGCATTTAAGAGGTGAACAAGAAACCAGTGAACCTAACGAAAACATCTTCTATGCTACATAAAAGTTGTATTTATGATATCAAGCAAATTGTTTGGAAACATATTCGATACAATCAAGAAGCCAACGGACGGCGACTCTCTCTGCATCTATATTCAAAGCAAGTATTATGTTGTATAACAGTGCAACTCGCTCACATGTGGTCGGTTGATATAAAGAAAACGATGCAATTATATTTTGTAAGCTTCCTGCGATATTTAAAAACCCTTTTCAAAATCTTCAAACTCAAATTCAAAGCATTTATTTCAAATAAACCAATTACAAGTAGGTACTTTTGAATTTTCAAAGGGTCGGCCAGTCAAAAAGATGAAGTTCGTTGCCCATTCCAAAGCGTAGTAGGTTCCTATGGAGAAGAACGGGCAATAAACTCCACGGATACTCTTTTAAATCAGAATATTGTTACAAAATATAAATCTAATATCTTCGTTTCTTCTACTGGCATGAGTTGTATCTACGTAATAGTTCATGCTATGCTGATATGTGGAAGGGATAGGAAGGAAGGTCTTCGCCATGCTGTGGGATGCTATAGACTAAAATAAGAATACTGGTGACAAGACAAGATTAGCTAGTCAACAAGGTTTGTAGTGGCGCTTGCTGCCTACAAATGACGACGTTTATTATATCATCTCTTGTGAAACCTTTTCCAACTTTCCTGCTAAATTCTTCAGAATTCAAGTGTTCAATATTTTCTCTTGTTACAAAGTAGGTCCACAGTTGTTGCTTTAGCTTGTTCAATTATTTGTTCGGGAAGAAAATGCTTTCTAATACATTGACGTCAGTGAATTCCTAACTATATTATAAATGCGAAAGTGAGTTTGTTTGTTTGTTACGCTTTCACGCTAAAACGGCTGAACAGATTTGGATGAAATTTGGCACATGGGTAAACCATAACCTGAAATTGGACATAGAATACTTTTTATCCCGATATTCTTACGGGATCGAGACCTATGCGGGTGAAACCGCGTGGCTCAGCTAGTAGTACATACAAGGAAGTTGGAGTACTAACACTTCATCAATACCTAGATCTAAGAGCAAACACCATAACGCGATGTTCAATACGCAACTGCATTACATATTGCGATATGCAACTTGCACACGATCAGTACGAATAAACTCAATCTGCCTAGCCTTTTTAGTTGGTGTCGGCTTCCAGTCTAACCGGATGCAGCTGAATATCAGTATTTTACATGGAGCGACTGCCTATCTGACCTCCACAGCCCAGTTTCTGGGTAACGATACCCCTTGGTTAGACTGGTTCATCAGTACGAATCAACTGACAGACTTATTTGTTCGAGAAAAACTAGTAACAACAGTTTACACAACAACAACAGTTTGTTTACTATTTAAGTAAGTGTTTTAAGTTTGTAAATAGAGTTGTATTTTAAACACTGCTATGTGCACTTTTGTATCTGTGCCATTTTACAAGTTAATAAAAAGGAATATCAAACTCACTAGAGTCTAGGCGTCAGTCTGGCGAGAGAGAGGTCGTGAGTTCGAGCACTTATTGTGAACCCACTTTTACAAAGAAACATCTTATAAGTTCGAGGGTCTGGCAGAAATACTAGTGAACGCAATGCATGACAATTTCCTGTTTAGATTCTCAAGAACAACTAAAAGATAAACTAAAATTAAAACACGCTGTACTTCACTAATATTACATTCAACACAACCTTACCTCCATTCTTCAGTCTGCCTGAGGAGCGAAGAGTCGTGATGTCGAGCACTGTAATGTGAAATCTCTCCTATAATTCAAGCTAAAATTAATTGCCAGAAATACAGGTTATTACGATCAACGACAACTTGATTGTCTAATAATTATACGTCTTCACACTAACGTTTAAAGAAAAATTGTTTGAATTCTCAAAACGGTTTATAATAACCAAATAAATAGCACGGTGCACTTCATTAAGATTTTATCTTAGAAAGAAAGAAAGTAAAAAAACGTTTATTTGCGGTAAATATGACGCATAGAAAGAACACAAAATAAAAAAATAAACAAGTTGAGGGAAAATATGCGTCACATCCACGCAAAACGGCCATCGTTCAGCGTAATGCTGCGACCGCGAGACAGAGGCCCAGCGCTGGTTTTCAGCGACAGTCGGCGTTGACGTTATGACGTCGACCGGTGCAGCATACAATGAGATATAATTATGATATAGAAATAAAATAAATAAACAACAATTAATTCTATTATTATTTATTTATTTAACCATTTATGTACACACATTTAACAACAGACAAGAAGAAAAGAACAGAAAAATACGTACAAAGGTGATGCTTATTTCTAAAGAAATCTCTTCCAGCATACCTGCAATAGGACAGGGGATACAAAGAGATGTAGACACCGTGTGTAAGAGTAGAGAATATGTTCTATATGTGTGAATAAAATATAATACCAACACAACTCACACTTCCTTCATTCTTCAAGCCTAAACCAGCATGAAAATACTCCACAATATTCCCTTATCTCAACCAGTTAGTATTCCATCTAATACAGCATATTTCATCCAAACTCCAAGTGATTATCTCGAATGGTTGCACAGTAAGGAGTCTCGAATGTTGCGAGCCCGATGTCCGGCCGGCACACCCGGAGTAAGGTAATTATAGACCAGCTGCTTGTCACGTAAAGTCGTACTTACAGTACGAGTGAACTAGATATTGTTTAGAAGTTAGAGCTGTGTTGTTTTGGCAAGCTTTTCTTGTTATTTTTTCCTGTTGTTTTAATGGACAGTGTGTATGCCGCTACAGTGTATGGTCAATCGCACAATTCAATTATGAGAAAAATCAAGTGCGCTACTGCGAAAAAAAGACACTGTCAATATCAAATTACCATGGCTGTGCAGTTGCCTGTACGGTGGAAGAATTTTAATTAAACAACAGTCTCATGGTTGTTTTTCCTTCACATAGCAAATTACACGTAAAATGTAGTAAACGTAATATGAGCCATGCCATACCTGCCTATCTTCATGACATTTCCCATTAACAGGACAAACAAAAGACAATCGGTGTAAATCGTCGCGCACAGAGAACTTATTTAAGTCCGTATCTTAAGTCCCGATCGAAACAAAAAGCAAGTTTGAACCGTCGCGAGACTCCCAGTGCGTCGTGGGACTTAATCAGCCGCTTTCAAAGTGCACTCGACGTCCGTGCGAGCTCTTAGCTGGGTGTTCCTGCCTCGTAACCAACTTGATTAAAACTGGCAGCCGGGACGAAACAAACTGGCCACTTATTTCAACAAACCACCCCTTTTAGCAGCTAAAACACGTCTATTAGGTTTCGTTTTCGTATTAGCCATGTTTGGGACATAGTTTGTTTTTTCTTGTCGGCCAGTGTTTACTCTGAGTGTCCAATGTGCAAACTCCTACTCATGAGCGTTTGTCAGTCGTAGTTACTATTGTTTCTAAGTGGTGACATTTGAATGGGAAAACGGTTAAAATTATAGTGCTACTTTTAATTGATTTTAAAGCAATGTAATATTTAAGTAGGCAATTTTCTCGCCCACCACGTACTTAAACTGTTAAAATATCCCACTGGCAAATAATTTTTTATTGCCTATTATCCTAGTTGGAAATAACACATACTTAACAATTAACATACTTTGCACTGCGCATAAAATATAGTTATAAATAAAATAAAATGGTTAATACTCATTGTGTAATATAAAGCTATATTCATTGAAATATTATTACCAATCAAAAAGTCTAGGAGTCGTCTTGCAATTTTTCATGTTATTTAATTTATATTCAAATATTTTAAAAAAAAGTTACGACAGTAGCAATTTATTATTCCTTTGCACAGGATATTATTTCCGGTTAAGGTTAAGCAGGAGTCGACTCATTTTTTTGTTATGGTTATTTATTGCTTATCAATATCATAACCGATATTTTGCCTATGAAAGCCGAAGTAATTGCTTTAAGATCATACGTTTAGACGGCTGTAATTTATCACTCTTAATACAACAGATTGACGGTGTTATGACTGCTATAAACATGGTATAAGTAATCAATCAATCATGCTACTAGGCTACTACTTACTCTCTCTTTTTAATGTTAACTGCATAATAGAAACTAATAGGCACTTCTCGTTTAGTATAATAAAAAATAAATATTATTTGTCTGTTATACTCAATGCGTTCCCAATTGAACACTTTATTCACCGATTAATAAATTACATAAGAAAATATAAAAAGACACTCGCGGTCGATGTTTGAATCTAGCAATAATTTTATTTAAATACGTTTATTTATCATAATAAAATTATTATGTAGGAAAATTATTTTAAGTTTAGTTTATTTAGCTAAATATTAAAATTATATGAACTTATCCATGAAAATTTACAACAACAAAACTTAGGATTCTAAATTCAAATAAAATTTTATCATTTTAATTTTGGACTATTCAAATTTTATTTGTTATCATCATTACTTTAGTGTATGAGGACACTAGATTACTGTGTATGACTAATTCGAACTATAATTTGATGCTAAGTTAACTGCAATCACATACAAACGAATAATGAGTACATTTACTTTATTACAACATAATAATATTTCAGTACAAAAAACATGACTCAGATTATCCTTTGTCATTCCTTGACCTAAATCATTAATATAAAGTCCTTTGTATAGGTAATGTGAGTAGCGTTTACGAATACCATACTTATTGTTTTTTATGTTGATTAAGGTACATTATGGACGACAATAATATGCCTATTTACGTTTTAAGTGCAGCAATTGTGAAGTCATTGCAGGCAATAGTGTCTAATAAACGGTAAGATTCATTAGAATGGGTTGTTGCAGTAATAAAATTATATGAAACATATTGAAAATCGGGAAGTGATCTTTGTGATGTCACTCGCTTTTATTTTTATTTATAGAATTATATTAAAAAAATAATTTGTGTAAAAATGTTTTAAATCTATAATTATTACGGTTAGCAACAAAATAACTTAGCTCCTAAACTATAACTTCGTCGTCACATCCTGTGAACAACTTAACCCGTTAACATTTCTAAGTCAACTGTCAAGGAATTTTCCAAAGTGTTATACAATAATTGCGATGGTGATAATTACTCTGTAGGTACTACTGGCTGATGCAAATCTCGGCAATGACACTTGCGTAACTTCGTACTTAATAGTTGCATAGTAAAGCGAATCGATCTAGATCGCTCGCTCTAGTGGAAAAGAGTTCAACGCACGCGCACACACCTCTGCGTTTGCGCACGCATCGAGGTTCTCAATTAGCTTTCGTATCAACATTCCTTGAGAATTGGTGTGTATTATTATTGAATATTTTTCATTATGTGATAGCTTTTCTATTAATTTTGGTGAAATTAATATTGTAATCATTTCAGTTTTTTTTGTTAAATGGCCGATAAATTAGGTGCCGATAATAATAGCTATTACTAGGTAGGTCAATTCAATGCACATTGAAGCTACATGAATATTATTTACCTACAAATTGGTCATCAATGACACAAGCAATATTCTTCAAATAAATACCTACTTACCAAGAACGCTGTGAATAAATGATTAAACAAAGAAACAAATAACTGAACAAAGAAAAGCCAACATATTTAGTCTTCAAAAAACTTATATGATTCTAGAATATACTTAGCACTTGGCTTTAGGTACAAAAAATCCTTGACTACGAAATAATCAACATTTTATTTCACTCACGTACTACTCACATGTATATACATTGCAGTTTAACAAGAAACCTAGTACAGACCACATATGACGTAACCGGAACTAAATGATCTCGTAATCTGAGCGATCTATTCGATAAAGTTGACGTTAGATAAATAGTGTCACTTGTAGTGTAGCTCTCTCCGATCAGTGGAGTCTGCGCGAGCGCAACGAGTCCGCTTTCTTCCGTGAATCGGACTGTTGGAACTTGGAACATAATTATGAAGATAGGAACAAGCTTGTTTCAAGTGGTAATAGAATAGAATAGGATAGAATTAATAGTTGATACAGGTAGAATAACAAAATAAAAACTGTCAAAATTAAATAATTAAATTATTTTTCCTCTTCTTCCTTTGGAATGGTTAGTGACTAACCTGATTTCAGAGTTTTTAAAGCCGCCCATGGGCCTCTGAATTGACTTCATATGCCGTCGAAAAAGTGTATTAAAAGTAAAAGGGAAAAATGCAAAGCATCATTCTCAAAGTAAAATAAGACTCCCGGTAGTCTCGCACGCTTGAGAAAAGTCATATTTAACCAACCATTATTGGTTGATATTCGCAAATGTCGAGTTATGAAGAGATTTATCCAACTTCCAACTCCCATTTCGAGAAGGTTGACTAAGTTACTGAGAAGTTTTGGTTCAAAGCTCGGCTCCTGTCACCATTACTCTGTTACTTCTCGAAGGAATATGTTCTATACTCCGTTTGAAATAAGATTAGACATTTAAGAGCGTCGTACGGCATTTCATACAAACTTTCAAGCCCTTGTTTTTCGAAATGACTAAACCGATTTTAATGAAATTTCATAAGCAGGATACAAAGGTTCGAAATATCTTATTTAAAAACAGATAACTGGAAATTTCTGTTTCTATGGAAAAATTAAAATTGGTTTAATTTGGCTGTAACCCTATTTTTCGAAAATGTTCTTATCTAAGTTTTTAGACCTTTATATTCTGCATATGCATATGAAGTTTCATTAAAATCGGTTCAGTCATTTCGAAAAACAAGGGCTTGAAATTTTGTATGAAATGCCGTACGACCTAAACCTTTTTTACAGTCCGTTTAGCCGATTTTGACTTCTATTGTGTTGCTAGCTTGACAGCTGCAGTAAACAGTTCGTATTGTAACTACTTTTTTGCTTGTAATGCCATCCTTATGCCTACGGTATAGAAGTCAAAATGGACGAACTGTAAAAAAGCTTTGTTTAAATGTCTAATCTTATTTCAAATGAAGTATATACTACTCCTTAGTTATAAGTAAACATATATCACCGTTATAAAATCTGGTAATGTCCTCATATAACACTACTGTTCTCGGATATCAATTCCTGTAACTTTCATAAGAGGTGACCAAGGAATTCTCAGTGCCATGGGAATGTACCAAGATAATACTCGTCGTACTACCTCGTTGAATCACCAATCACTTCCTACACTTGTGTACAGTAGAGGAATAAAAAGATTAAGGGGACTACAGGACCTAAACGTGCCTAAAAGCAAGTTTTATAATGCCTAAAAGTACCTATATGAACCACTGCAGTAAACAAAGTCTGAAAAATATATGATATTCTTCAGGATATATGCTAATAAAATAGTGTGTTGAAAACATAATACAACTAATTTGATACGGTAGAAAAAAATCACGAAGATACCTTAAAAAAATTCTTTTAACGCTTAAAAATCATATTAATTAATTTAAACATGCAATCATTCAGATTTTTTGTCAGATTATTCTACAAGCAATATATTGACGTAATAATGTTTTAATTTTTTTGTCCAATCAATAGATTCTTTATAAATAGATAATTACTTCATATTTTGCAATAAATTACCTGACAGATTGGAGTAGGTTGATGTGCTAGCGTCTGTACATTGTGCTCGCTATGCGGTAAAGGAATTTGTTCGAAAATTGCTTGACTGTCTGACCTTTGCATACCTGGAGTGTAGTTAGTACTGCAAGCGAGTTAGTAATTGTACCAGGAAGAGCAGTGGTATATGAAATAATAGTATTGTAAGCATTTATTAGCCTTTCAGATGTAATGATTATAGTTGGTCACACGCTATGAACTCTTGAATTCCTAGTGACGATATGTTTTCTAATGAAATTTATAGCCGATGATTTATTTTATGTTTGAAAGATTGATTGATCTATTGAGCGTGGAAATAAGTTACAGTTCTTCTTGAGTTCTTTGTTCACCTACTTTTCGATACAAAAATAATGTCTGTGATCAAAACACAACAAATTACTTTAATTTCGGAAGTCGGTGTTTTTGGTTCTGTATTTTAGTTTTTTGGCTCCGACTTCTGAAATTAAAGTTTTTTTTACTTTGTAGTATTTTTTTTTTGGTAAAAAAGATTCTTATTTTTCCATATTTAGTTACACACTTTGTAGTACCTTCACCAATTTAAATACCGCTACTTTGCTATGTAAACATCAGTGACAGGAAATATTATAACATCATCAAGATACACGTATCCACATACTATCTGAAACTGAAACTAACTCAAAAACTATCCAAGCAATGTTAATAAAAAAATTATGGGACCATCGCGCAAGTTTCTTCTACCAAATGAAAAAAAGAATTATCAATATTGGTCTACAATTGATGAAAATATCGATGAACATACATTAAAAAAAATACATACAGACGAATAAATAACGTCCTCCTTTATTGAAGTCGGTTAAAAATCAAATCAAGTCGGGTCAAGTCTTGCACGATTATTAAATCTAAAAAAGCAGGAACTACTACTGTTCATGTCAGAGCACAAGGCCGTCCTAGCTCTGAAAGTGACTATAATACACTATTTTCTAGTTTACCTACTTTTTAGGAACTCAATAACACTAACCTTGAAAAATACAGTCCAGTTTCCGTAACCTACCTTTAATCTGTCATTATATAATAATTACGAATAGAATCGTGGCTAAGCTAAGGCTAAACTAAAATTAGCTCAGCCATCATTTGTGAAGGCATTTATTTATAACTTCAACTGATTCATTTCATAATTATAAAGACATATCAAAGCCTTGAATCACGGATAGTGTTGTTAAGTGGCACGGTGTGTCCGGTGTGTAGAATTATTATGTAGAACATACGTTGGTATTCTATATATGAATGTGTAATTCTCCCATATTTGTAGTGTAGCTAGTTCGTACAGTAATGTGAGAAACGTCAAAAAAAATAATATTTTGACGTTTACTGATTTCATGAAGATGAAACTCGTTCCATTACGTAACACTAACTTCTAATTGTAGCAGTGGTGGCCCAGTGGTAACGGCCCCGACTTACAAGTTGTAGGTAGTGGGTTCGAACCCAAGCAGGCGTTTTACTTTGTGTAAATAATTTCATTACCACTGCTCTCAAAACGGTGAAGGAAAACATCGTGAGGAAACCGGCATGTCTTAGAACCAAAAATTCGGAGACATGTGACATCTACCAACCCGCACTGGGCCCGCGTGGTAAATTACGGCCCACTCCCTTTCACAGAGAGGAGGCCTGTGTCCCAGCAGTGGGAACATTAATAGGCTGATGATGATGATGATGATGATGAACTTCTAATTGGGGAACGTTACGATAAATACTCAACATTTTTTCACCATCGCTTTTTTTAATACTATTACATGGGACTTAATGCATAACTGGCGAAATGTGGATGTGCTTTAGGTACAGCTCTGCCCAACCCTTCGGGGAATTAAGGCGTAATGTTATGTTTATTTATATATATATAGATATGCTATGTTTTTCACCATTTTCATCTCTGTTGCACTACTAAACAATGTTTGTAATAGGTCCGCCTGGCCCAGAATACGCTTTCAGTAGGTCGCTGTCTTCCTTCTCGAAAGAAACGTAGGTAAGGTATTAAATCAGGTGAATTTGTGGCCCACATATGGTACAGATGACCCCGACTAAGGTCTATTGTTGGTCTGTAGGCAAAATAACTGTTGATCGTAGGTGTACAATAGTATACGGCACGTTGTGTTCCACGCGCGCCTCAAAGAGATGTCAGTACAATTGACGGGGTCGCTAGGGCCGATGCCTGCCGGGGTTGCGGGAAAGTCCAAAAGGTTACCTGGCAACGTACAAGCAATCGAAGGAACACGGGTTGGTTTTAGTCATTAAGAGTCTGACAGCCCTTCCACTCCGCCCAGAGCGGGAGAACTGATTTGATGATTTCCAAACAACAAAAAAAAGAATAAAAGGTGTGCAATAGTATACTATGTAATTCTCTTATATCTGATATTATTTGAATCCTACATTAGCAGAAATCCAACAGTATTTTAAATGGTAAATCCAGTATGTTTATAACACGGTGGTTATTTTAAACTCCGCGTAAAGTATCGTGTCTAATGATTCACTTGTGTCCATGATCCTTAAAACCAGCGATGACTAATACAAACACAAGCTTTTGTATTGACCTGTCACTTCTCCAACAATACCTCTTAGACATCCTTCACTTGGCTAACAGCATTTTATATTATTTTCGCATTTTTCCGCAACACATGTTTGCACGCAGAATCTTAATCATTACATTTACATTACAAGTCGGTTACTATGCGTCATATTACGGATCTAGTATGAACGTAGAAAATATAATAATAATGTAAGTTGAAATTTGAAGTTAATTAATTAATTTGCCTCTTATGGGACGGAAAGTTAAAGAAAGTGGATCATTTTACTTTCGGTGTTTATTTTGATAGAGAAAGAAGTATAATGGACTTGACTGCGTCGTTGGTCTATTGGTCGCAAGCGCTACTGCTGAGCATGAAGTCCTGAGTTCGATTCCCGGGTCGGGCAAGGTGTTATTGGGTTTTTTTATCTGAAATTTCTCAGGAGTCTGGATTTGTGCCCGGTTGATGGCAATAGACTCGCCCCCTATTACATGGGACTTTAACATAACTGGCGAAATGTGGGTGTACCTGCTACAGGTACACCTCTGCCCAACCCTACAAAACACATGAAACATGGCGTGATGTTACCATGTAGAAATGTAATGGTTATAGTACTGCCACAATGAGATCGTTAGACGAATGTAGTAACCACTGTATTTAGCGGTTAGATGACTATACTGCATTCATGTAAAATGGCTAAAGACCTGCGTGTCTAGGAAAATGGACTAATCTGAGAGACCATGGTAACCCACAACTCCATAGCCACGAGTAGAATAATGTTCAATGTTGACAAGAAAAACCAGAACAAACACCAACACATACCAAAATAATGACTATACTCGTACATTATGAATATTTAAAACAAAAGAAAAGATAAAACAATAAATTAAATGAGAAGGTGTGATTATTCGTGATTGTTTACAGCCTTCAATTTTTAAGCAGCAGTATAATGGACAGCTATAATAATAGACAAATTGCGTTAGGCTCAAAACACTTAAACACTTTAATTATTATTATAACGCTCCATATAATTATCGAATACAAGGCGTACGCTTGATTAGCACGGTAAAGGTACCAATTAAAAATACGGAAGACACGACACGCGGGACCTTACACACGATCAGTAAGTACTACATTAGATAGACATATAGTTCCTTGACTTCCTAAATATATGTAACATAATAATATATATTATTACAGTAGGTATAAATAAACAGGCTGATTTTATTTTCTAGCCGGTATTTTAAAGTGCGAAACTCTCGAAGGTCATAGAGAAAAACTCAAAAAAGGTGGGTTCGCGGTTCCCACTATAACCTCAATTTTAATGGAAGTAAGTTTTATTTAAATAAAAAAAAAAAGTGTTAAATACTCAAATAGGTACATTTTTTTTTAAATTTTTTTTTTTAATATTCGGCCTCTACATTACATTGCAAACTACATCATGAACCAATGGTCTTAAGTTGCTTGAAGGTATCATTTCTATTTTCTTTAAAAAAAAAATCCCAAGTTTTTTTTTGTATTTTTCTCGAGGACCTACAGTTCACAATCCGGACTCTGGCTTAAAAAAAATACATCACGTATATTTGTAACAAAAACTGAGGTGCAAACGTGAGGTCACGTCACGAATAAGAGAACATTACCCAACGATCTTATTTGACTTGACACGGCTTCCGTCTTAACAATTATTTTAATTTATTATTCACCTGTTCCTTAATAGAGATAAACCCTTTGTGGTTTAATAATGACTGTGATACAGTATGAATTATTGTTGGCTGTCAAAATTAATGTTGTCTTGTGCATTTGTTATATGCAGGTTGTAGCTTCCGTGTGTGATTTTTATTGTAATTTTATAATCAGTTTGGATGATTGATGAGTCTGTAGGGGTACTGCACATGTCATTTAGATTTCCATGTTTTACTCGCTGTTTGAAACTGTTCTTATAAAGCTATAATTTTGTTTTCCTCATCGATAACAAATAACAATCGATGTATTTTACAGGTTCGACAGATGTCAACTACAAACTGATATCATTTTTCATTCTTAAGGCCTTCCGAGTCCCTTCAATTTCTTGTATGATCGTCAATTCGATAACGAAAGTTGTAATAAACAAAATAAATTACTGAATATTTTATCAAAAGAGAATCGCAAAAGGAATATTTTAAAGCAAAAATATTCGAGCATTTTAATTACGCGACGCGAAAAAAAATTCTTGTAGCTGAATTAGAGACGAAAACTTTCGGCCATTTGTTTACAAATGAACATTAAAACAAACTTTTTCTAAGGAAGTGGTTGCAAAAATTTTAAGTCACGCACAAAAACAATTTATCATAGTGATTGTTGTCGGCATCTGGGCGCAGAAATAAATCGCGGAGTTTTAACATTAAGTCCGGGCCCTCGGCCGCCGGCCCTAACGGCCAGGTAATAATTCCAATCTGCACCATCCGCACAACTTCAAAACGGCCAAACTTCAACACATTATCTTTTAATTTGGACCCCGACAGACAAATAAGATGTTGCCGAAAGGAATTTCATTGAAACAGTTGAAACTTCGGTCGAGACAGAATAATTGACGCGAGAGATTGCCGCCCTCCATAGCTGTTTCTAAAGCAATGAGATACGAATTTCTCATTAAAATTTTCAGACTGGAAGTCGGATTCCCGGTGCTCCATTCAATTCCGCCTTTTGAAACTAAATCACAAGTTTTAACGAATTACTTTGACAATAAAGAATTTTATATAACATTGGGATCAAATAATTAAAAGGGTTCGATTGGTCGCGGACCTATCGACATAACTTATGGAAGTGACATAATAGGCCGGAAGGGACCGCGCCAAACTATAATAGTATTCTGACATGTGCGTCCCTCGACCACGCACGGTCGACGATATACCGTAGCCTCAATAGATTTAATTGTACGCACGATAAAATGAGTGATTTCAACATCGGAATATGGTTTCTATGCGTAACAGGTGCAGTGTTTTCTGAAAATAACATTTCCAGTTTTATTTTTATTGTCAGCTGAAGCAATGTTCTTTGGAAGTTTTACAAACCACCCGGCTGTCTTGTAATGTCGGTATCCAAATGTTCCCACAGTCTGCCTCTTTTAGGAAAATCTATAAAATTTTATCTTTCGCTTGTTGCTGATTACATTTCTTTGTGTATTTGTGCAGACCACTAAAATATACTTTTGAAGAATATTTCGAATTTTATTATTCATTGGATACAGAATTTATTCAAATTGGCATCCATTTTATAATAGGCGGGTGCCTATAACACCAGTCAGTTTAAATAAATTAAGAAATAATACTCTTGTAATTTCCGGGTCTTCACATATTGTTTAATTAAATTGTCTTTGTAATTCATTCAAAACACGTCTATTTCAGGTTCTTCATTACATATTTCAATTATATATAATTATGCTCCTTATTTACGCCTGTTTACATGATTTACAACTGATAACCCGTTTTACCGAGTTACGTTAGTATTGCACACGCACGATACAAGAGTGTCAATGCACCTAACATTGATAAAGAGCGTCATTGCCACGATCGTAATTCCTATTATTCACATTCATGCGACTGCCTCCTACAGAGGTGCAAATCGTCACCGCCGTCACTCCGTCCTCGTCGCCGTCGTCACTCCGTCCTGTTCTTCGTCGGTTTGTTCTCCGGGCGTCAGGTGAATCTTTCGTTTTCATCTCGCCTTGTATTATGCTAATCAGCCTCACTTTGCGAATAGAATGAAATTTAATTTCTCCGCAAAGTCCCCCCGTTTAGAAGTTTCTTTTTCTCAGACTTATTCAAATAGGCACTCGGTGATTAATTTTTGGAACTCATTCTCAGTTTCATTGAATGAAACAAGTTTAATTAACAAGTTCAGTGTCGGGAGTTCGCATAAGTATTATAACTGTTTGAGTTTAGCCATGCTCCGAGTAACTGAGGAGTCCTCGCTTACAAATATTTGATATAGAAAGGCTAAAGTTTGCTTTTAAGTAACTCGATAGGGGTATAATTATATTTCCGGAATAGTACTTAAAGGCTTTTAATGTTCCGAAGAAAACTAAAATTAATGATTCATAATTTCCGGAAAGCTCAAAAGTTCCTTAAAAGCAAAGTTTAGGAAGTAAATATTAAGACGTTTTAAGATGAACCGCCGTCATTAATTTCTTTGAAAGACATAATAGATTCCTTAGGCTTGATAAACAATCCGCGTCACAAGAAATAGTTCAACAGCTTGGAACCCACGACCTCTGTATTGACAATCTACATCTCAGTTATTAGGCCATTGTCGTTGTTTAATTAACAGTTAATAACTTAGTAACAATTAGGTCAAGCATTATGTGCTGACAAATTGTTAGCAAAAAAACTTTTAAAGTCATTTTAAGTTATTAGTAACTTGTCGCGTTCTATCGCATGTTTTTATTATTATTTAATTAGTATTATTTGTCAAGGATTTGTTCTTATTATGGGTCCTATTAGTACCATAGTAATTTAATTCTATTATATGATATATCCTATTGAAGTAATTACTCTTTTAATAAAAAAATGTGGTCATTTAATTTACTTGACGTCAAACGGAACTAGACCAGTTTAAGTGGCTCGCAATAGGTAGTACTTGTATCCTTTAGCGTCATCAGTGCAGACAGTGCAGATGGATCCAATTGAACAATAATGAATTGTTGGCAGCAGTATCTTCCTGGCTCTATTAAGACTGTGGTCATCAATATGCTTGTAAAGTGTGGTGATTATAGCAATTATGTCCGAGGATCGATAATCAGAATCCCATAACTTATATTCTACTTTCCTCACGGACCAATAACATGATACTTATTTTTATTTTTTACTCGCTACGTGGAGGCTCTTGGCCTGCATTTCAACTGATGATAAGTGATGATCAGGACGAAGGTGGAAGCGAGCTTCACCCTGAATCCTCGACCATGGAGGAACTGGCTATCTTATCTCTAACTGCCGAAACACAACAATGCTCTTAACATTGTTGTTATGGCCACAGACTTAGTTAAGATGGTGATAGCTAGCCAGGTAGACTTAGAACAAGTCCTACTACCAATCAAACCGAGCAGAAAATTTTGTTCCCGGAATTACTTACATATTATAATTCTCTTCCTCATATCGATACAATATCGATATCACAGCAAAATGTCACTCAATAAATAAACATCTGCAACTTTCTCGACGACCCATAGTGGTAAACCTATATAATATCACTGGTAGGACGGGTTTCTGATGACGTCACCAAGCGACAGGGTCAACCACCACTCTCTCCGCGACCTCTGACTCTAGCATAACTCCTGAGCATCTTTAGTTACATAACTATTACGTATAACAGCGATAACACGGAAACTTATCATTTTGTTGTTTAGAAAAATGACAACAGATATGATCGGTTAAGAAAAGATTGGATTATTTAATCGCCGGTAAAAGAGAAAGCTATGTGTCTAATTGAGGCTATCTCATGGGCTACTGAGCTGATTAGACTGTCGCCGATGGAAAGGCGTGGAAATATTTTTGTGTTAATTTTGGAGTTATGCGTGTCTTTGTTTCTGTGAAAGGAGGTTGTCCATGTTGTATGAGAATTTGGCTTGGTATGAACAGGCACTTTAAGTATAAATATAATACAGAATTAATGAAGGTCGAGTATTGTCAATATGTCGAATTAAACAATTGCAGTACTTATTAAATACACTATTCATGGGTGCGACTTGATGATACAAAAGTATAAAATGAATAAGGGTTTAAAAACTAAACTTGATTTTTGATTAATTTGTTTCTTTTCGAGTATCGTGTCCACACGAAGCCGAAATCGGACAAACTCCTTTCCAGCAACCTTCAAATAGATTTAACTTTGTACCAATATCACAGATAGTACAGATAGTTCATTCCGCAAAATCATTTAAATACAAAGCACCTCTCGCTACGACACAATAAGGCGCAATTTACGCCATACAGCACTAATTACCTACAGTTATTCGCCTAGAAGTTGACTCTCTTTCTATCACGTAACTTCATACCTAAAATGCGGAGTGAACACTCTGTATAAATCTATGCCGATATGGACAATATGATATGGTTTCACATGCTTAAAATAAACATGCGGGGCAGTCTTTGGGGACTGCCGATAGAAGTGAAAACCAAGTAACGCCATCTTACGAAAATGTCAGGAATTTATTTGGCTTGCTGTCAGTAAAAGAACGAAAGCTGTAACTCCATAAAAAAACCCAAAAAATTAAACAGAGTACGCTGTCAACAAAAAAGTGCTCAACGCGCCTTCGGTGACGATGACGCGAGTCCCATGATTTTTATTCACCCAAAACGTGCTCAACACGCCTAGAGAAGTTTTCACTTCAAAAGTTTCTCACTTCAAAAGTTTCTCACTTCAATAACTTCATACATTTATCTTTTTTACAAAAAGTTATTGGTTTTAGAAACTAAACCTGTAATGATAGAAGGTCACACAAATGCGAGTTTAATGCCTACATGATCATAAAGATCATCTTTTTACCTGACTGTCCCGGAAAAAGGGTAATCTGTTTACCTACTTGACTGAATGAAAATGAACTCTGTTAACACATTATAAACAGATCAACAACGCTTTTTTTGGTGACATAACGTTTTATGCTAAGACCATTTCTCCACCGCACCGCGCGTGAACGGGCGACAATGAGAACGAGATGACGACGTCGAAGTAGCGACAGTACATTTACTATGGCCGCGTAATCTCGTTTCTCGTTGACGTCCCATTCACAGTGCGGTGGATAAACAGTGTAAAGCTACACTCACGGGCATTTGGATAAATACCGTCACGCTATTTTCCGATTTTACAGTAAAACGATATAGTACAACAAATAAATCACAGTAGGTACTAATTACAGAAAGGAGAAAACCAAACTCCATAGAAACTTGGGCCCAGCGTTACAGGGCTGGAATTTGGCCATAAATTAGAGCATTTAGGAAGGATTCACGACGCCAATTTTCACGTCTCCCAGCAATGGCCAAATTGGTAAAATCAGACAATGTTTACATTTTAGGTTATTTTTATTATTTGAGGTATTCAATTAAAAAATGATATTTTTGAGGCTTTGTTTGTTTCCTACGTTAATTGGGCAACTACAGGCGCTGTGCTGCAGCACCTGCAGCCTATCACGATGCGGTTAAAACCTCCTAGTAGGTACCCACATAAAAAGCGCTTAGCGGGTGATTTATCTGTATGATCTTACTGAAAACCTCAGCTGAAAACTATGTTTATTAGACAAGGCCCACTTAGAACACTACTGGCTTGCATTTGCTAATATTGTATGTATCTACTAGGGGATTTGATGCAATCACGGATTACAGTAATCTGAGATTGCAATAATATATTAAAGTAAAACACACCTATTTGTGATGAATCGTTTTATTAATCACCTTCTTCATTAGGACTATCATTAGGTATATAATACAGTATCCAGAAATTGTGCAGGAGGCAATTGAGTACCTACCCTGGTGCCATGCCAACTAAGCCCAACTAAAATACCATAATTATGCTCGTGGCAAAAGAACGGTTGGTTGCTGTGTGTGGGCACAGCAACCAACCGTTCTTTTGCCAACAATACAGGTGCAATTATATTGGACTATAGCATCCCTCCCACTTAGAGAGCTGTCGAAGTGTCGACTAACATATAAACGAAACATATCCTATTAGTAATAGGATATATTAGGCTGGATTTTATTCTTCCTCTCAACATCCAGGTTGAGTCCGATGTTGACAGCCCTTGCAGCCACCGTTCACCTCTACACAGTTCTATTCATCGGTGTCTGTTCAGTCTGTTCTAGTCCATTTCCATCAAGAGATACAGCATTGGTATGATTTCAGCAAGCTTGGCAGATAGTCATTTTCATTTAAGTACCTGAAGCAAACAATCATGTGTCATTAGGTCTAGCACTAGCATTTAGCAATAAACATCTGATTGGCACATTTGGGTACTTAAACATAAGCGGCCTTATTACATTCCCACTGCAGGGACACAGGCCTCCTCTCTGAAAGAGGGAAAAATCTGTAATTTAACAATGCAGGTTCAGTCCAGATTGTAGATGTCACATGTCTAGATTGAATATGAATTTGTTGCATGCGCTGGTATCATTTTATAAAATACAACTATCAACAGACAATTGAACATAAGCGATAACACTATTTAGTTTGATTACATGAAATAATTTCATAGTAAGTATGAAAATGTTGCGCTATAGATATATCGGATACTAACCGTTTGATGCGCGACCCATTCCTGTACAATTGAAAGAATCATTTCATCTTTCAGTCTTCGCCTTCCCATTGTAATGCAGCGCGGTCCGTTGCTATTCCGTTAATGCACAGGCTCTTGATGTCGTTGTATCCAGTCATCCAGTCAAAAGAGCATTATACAGATCCAGTTTTCCAGCAAAGGTCAGCAGGAGTGGCAGGATACGGTGCCCAATGTTCAAGCGAGGGCAGTCTATGGCAATCAATTTCGGAGGCCAGTATTCGAGTAGAAGTCAGAAATAATAAATCCCGAGAAATACGGAAAATCATTAGCTTGGCGAATGACAACAATAACATGACATGACAGTACGAGTACAATCATGACAGTTGACAGACGTTGACATTGACATTTGCCGTTTACTAGGGCAATCCGTGGTGCAATTGATTTTATCGATTATTTACTTCTTTGAATGATTTTTTAATGGTGGTTACATTAAAAATCAATTAGATTCCAGATTTTTTTATTTTACATTGATTTTAATACCTAAAAACAATTATATCAAAACAATGTAGTACTATTTAAGGCAGTGTATAGAGTGCCACCAGTGGCACTCTATCCCTATCGGATAAAGTGCCACTACAGGCACACTAGTAACACCGCCTCGGCCCGGCCAAAGTGCCGCAAGCATTGGATTGTCATTGTCACTGTCACTAAGTCACGTCACTTGGTATTTTGTTTGATTGTCGAGGTTAGATCGCTGTAAAACACCACATTCCCAAAACATTACATTCTCTTGTGCCTAAACGGACCCTGGCACTTCGCCGGCTGCTACCGCGGCACCGCTCGCTACGCTCGCTCGGCTCGTGCGTTGTGTGGTCACAGTTCTAACCTAACCTAACCTAAATAACAAGTGACAGTGACAATGCAACGCTTATGGCACCCTAGCCGGGCCGAGGCAGTGACACTAGAGTGCCACAAGAAACTCGCGGCACTCTATACACTTCGATTATTTAATTATTTGTAACAGTATCGATTTCTACGAACTCGATAATATTCTTAGGGTACGCTCTATTGATATAATGCCAGCGTTTGTGAAGTTAATGACGTTTAATGAAATAAGTGTTGTAACGGTTTACAAAGGTGATTTAAAACAATAAAATAGAAATCTACTTATTTTCTACACTTGGCCATTGCTAATGAGGCTAAAATTAAAATGGGTTAATTAAGAAAAATAGAAGATTTTTTTGGTACACATCTCATTCGTGTAACGGTTGGGCCCAAAAACGGCTTTCTCCTTTCGCAAGTATAATAGAAACACTGTTTTTTTTTTTTAATCCATACTTATTTGAACATAGCAGTGAATTTTAAAGACAAAATTGATCACTTAGGGCCGGGGCACACAGCATGAATTCTCTCCGCGCTTCGATCATAAACGGAAGGTAAATTCAGCAACTGCGATTGGACGCAGTAAGTCACTAAAATACACTGCAAAATCGGTGATGCAAAACTTGTTGTTGATAAATCAATCAACCTAAGGGGTAGGTTTTTTTTTTTCTATTACTAAATGGGACCAATTTCTAGGTATACCCTATCTACTACAAAAATAATCGTCAAAATCGAACTACTCTGTAAAAAGTTATGCCTGGTAATATATATTTTTTTTAATACAGCTCTTCAACTTGAGAACCTTTGGTTATCGAATCGTGGGTTTAAAAGTAGGTAGGTTATCTCCGTGTTTCGGCTTTGCATACGACAGGCTAATGAACCCTCCAAAACAACGTTTTTTGTACATATGAAACATGGTGTTACAATTACGCCATATCGTTTCAATCGAGCCCATTCCATAAGTGACTACTTAAGTTTCATTAAAATGTCTCCATTACGCGATGTTTGTGAATTATTTCCCTTCTGACACTGTAATTGAGTGTTGGACGTTTTATTGAAATACTAGAAAATTATACTCGCGGCAAATTACTGGTAATCAAGTATAGTTAGCGATTTCAATACCCCATGTCCCTTACATGGTATTGAAAACTTTAAGGGCGAATTTCACCAATAAAACTGAACGTGATCAGTACATCTAAATCGCGTTCAAGAGCTGTCAGTGTCATCATTGTTGGGGAATTCATATTGTGACTCTCGGTAAGTGTGATCAAGGCGTACCGAGTAGATGGGCGAGGCAGTGCTCCCGGCCCTGTACTCGGTACGTGGAAATACATCATCGAGTGCTCAGCCGAGCCCTCGGCCAAGTTAAAGGGTGAGACAGTCACTCGGACACCATTCTAAATAAATACAAAAAAATCGTCAAAACCGAACTACTCTGTAAAAAAAATAATACTTCAAGCAAATTACTGGTAATCAAGCATAGTTATCGATATCAATACCCCATGTCCGTTACATGGTACTAAAAACTTTAAGGGCGAATTTCACCAATAAAACTGAACGTGATCAGCGCCATATCTTAATCGCGTTCAAGAGCTGTCAGTGTCATCATTGTTGGGGAATATTGACACTGACAGCTCTTGAACGCAGTTTAGATGTGCTTATCGCATTCAGTTTCAATGGCGAAATCAGCTCAAAGTATTTCAATAAATCCTTTTTCACAGGTATTATGTTTTTGGGTTGGAGCTCTTAAGAGGGCCCTTCCCGGTCCGTCTATCGGCAACGCGAGCATGGTTGAAAAGCATGCTGTTTCATCGAGCGCAAGTGAGAACTGCTAACGAGCAAGTGAGAACGCGATAACATTGTACGAAGAATAGTGTGTAAAAAGTTGTTTCAGGCCATACGTGTTCTTGAGTAAGCCTTACAAGTTTGTGAAATAAATGTTTGTAATTTAGAATCTTCATTACAAGTGCAAGGTTTCTAGGAAGATGTTTTTTTTTACTTTTCCAATTCATGAGTACATCATGACCGGCCAAAGTTCAGGTAAAATTTGTGCAAAAAAGCAGATTTTTGGAGGCTTATACTGAATTTGTTTCTAATTTATTTTATTTTTTGTTTTCCTAGAAACCTAGATATAGTGCACAAGATACATATTACATAAAAAAATTCAAAGAAAGGTGTGATACTATGCCATGATCACGTACGAGCGTTTGTATGAAAAGTATGGCGGGTTGGCCCGCCTTAAATTGATGTTTTAACAACTAAATATTGAAAGAGGTACATTTTGTGGATTTATCATTAATATGATTTTCTTAATGCAATAAGGCTTATTTGAAGGCATTTAAAATACTAAAATACTGAGTATTTTCTTCAAAGGATACTTTCGTAACAATTCATTCAAGTTAAAAGGAATAATATTTTATTTATGGCACTAAGCGAACGTTAACCTTTATAACCCCTTAAGGGTTACGGGCACGACACCTTTCTTGTGCGAAACCCACTTTAAAATGCACCCTCCTTTACTCATTATGCATCCCCTATTCCTATTAACACGATTAATATTTCATTATATAGACAGGCGTAACATCATTATTTCTGCTTTCATGATGAATGATGACAACGGGCTTCAATGGTAAATGCTTATTATACTGACATCTAAGAATAATTGTTTATAAACTACAAATTACAAAATTTTGAACGTCATCATTATTAAATACAGCTATCATACCGTACTTTGTGAAAATCCTAAACTATATAAACAAAAGCTTACCCTAAGGTTAACTCAAAACCCTGAATTTACGTATTTTTTAATACAAACTGTAGGTATAATACGTACATTTACTTAATAAAATAAAGAAAAAAAAACAAATAAACTATGTATTACTTTTTTAATTATTTAATTTCGTTATTATTCCGCGCATATTGTACCTAGTGCATACTGTGCTTTTCTATAAGTAATGAGGCACTTAGACTTAAGTTTGCACCGTACAAATTGTAAAGTAATAGTGTACTCATTGTTGAAGAGCCCAATAATAAATAAATTGTACCACGACCAAGCCATTACATCAATTATATATTGACAAAGAAAAGTCTGAGTTTTTTCCAAAAAAAATTCTCGATACAACTCAATAAGAAAAATATAAAAGGGTTCTTTAACAATGTCTGTTAAAATTTCAACGCAATCGGTTTAGGGTGATTAATGAATAAACTTATATAGAAACAGATTTATCTATCTACCCTCAAAGGGATTAAGGGTTTCTTTCAACTGACGAAATGAATTTTTAAGCCTTGATAAAAAGGGCTCTTGAAGGGATAAGAAATAAGATTATAGGGATTCCAAATACTAGTTTCTGAAATAAAGTTATAAAATAAGAAAAGCTTCGTAAATTAGAAATGGTCAAAGTTTTCGCTGAGCATTTATTTTGGGACTGTTTATTCAGATCATAATCAGCCTATTAATGTTCCCACTGCTGCGACACAGGCCTCCTCTCTATGAGAGGGAGTGGGCCGTAATCCACCACGCGGGCCCAGTGCGGGTTGGTAGATGTCACATATCTTCGAATTTTCCTGTTCTAAGACAGGCCGGTTTCCTCACGATGTTTTCCTTCACCGTTTTGAGAGCAGTGGTGATGAAATTATTTACACAAAGTAAAGCGCCTACTCGGGTTCGAATCCCAAGTCGGGGCCGATACCACTGGGCCACCACTGCTCGTTTATTCAGATGCAACCGAATAAAATATTTTACAAAGCGACTGATCAATCGTTTGATGAAAGTAGAAGCATCATAAGTACTAATTTTTTTTAAATATAATTTGTTACAAATATGTTGATATCATTTTTTTTATGTTATTTCTTACTATGATAATTGTATACCTTATTATCACTTATTTTGTTATAATATTTGATGTTGGTTTCAGCAATTTTATTTCTACCTTGGCAGTCAAAGACACGTAACCAACTAATGCAATCATACTTGGTCAAATGACAGTCATCACAAAACATTCTTGACAAACCATCTGACAGCCACTTTCAACTCAATTTTATTGAGCAAATATTATCATTACCTTTCCCTTGATTACACAATAGTGGAGTTTAATAATATCACCGGAGGTATGTTCATAGTTAATCGCTAAAGTCGCTAACGCCCTGAGGCCCTGTCAGTTTAAACTGAATATTAACTTTCCCGTGAACCGTGATATACTGCGACATGCAAAGATAATTTTGGTAAAGTGACAAAGTTAATTATCAGCGTTTATGTGGAGCGAAAATGTTTTGTAGAACCGCCCAATTTTGTAGCAGATTCTGAAATGTTATGTTTATTTTTTAGAATGAAAAAATATTAAGGTCGATTTTAGTCTAAACCTTTTTATAAACACGGTTTTTTTTCTAAATCAAAATATGGCTGTAACAACAATCCATCCCTGTCAATTACCTACTTGCGAATAGCAACAATATTAAATGGTCTTTAATATAATTATGTTAATTATTGTCAATTGCTCTATTAAAATATTTATGTACGAATTAAATAATGTAGACGTGATTACATCTACGTATTTAATTCGTGAATAATTATTTTACTTTATATAAGTTCTCAAACTTATCATGCACCTTAGTTATAAATCATCTAAAATGTATAACTAAGATCTGACTAATTTGATTCAACACCCAATGTAAAGTTTCTAATTACTGTATTATTTATTACAGGTAAATTGAAGTGCCATTCACGGTGTATTTTTGGTAAGTACTTAAACTTCTTTATGGCATCTTTTTAGGTCAGCTATCCGACTATCAAAAAATATTGGCCTAGGTCTTAAAATTGGCGTAAAAATTAATTCGCTGTTATAATGTATAATTATAGATACCTAAGGATTTAAGTTATATTTATTATAACTATCTTCAAAATCGAATTGTTAGTTCACTCAGACGAGATTAAACCTTTTTAGTAGCAAACACAATAAATAAAATAAGATACGAAAAACATTGACCATTTTGTACTCCGTGCTCATGCGCACACCAATTTAAAAGCCGCCAAATGAAACGTTCGAAATACAAAACCAACATTGAGTCCACATAATTAATGGCAGCAAGGTAGGTGTCCCAGATAGAACTAGCGTGTCTTATTTAATTTGGCACGAGCTACATCGGAAACTATCGACCCCTCGGCGCTGGCGGCCGGCGGAAATCAAACTAATCGATTTTCATTTCGCCGACAGGAAATTAAATCCTTTGAGAGTCGTTCTCGATAACGGATTTCAGCTAAGCACGACACGTGTTCGCCTATTTCAGCGTCGGATAACGGCTTCTTTTTTAATATTAACCCTGTCTCTACGACTTCATTATTACACGGTGCCCGATTAAGCTTTCCGTAGCATTGGATTTCATCAATTATTTCGTTAATTCGACCGGTAATGGCTGCAGAGAACTATATTTTTCGTTTTATAAGGCAATATGAATAAATTTTGTAAATTTTAACATGAATTCTTTTGCGTTCTATACATTATGTAGGTACAGATACAGGTATTTTAATACACCCAATCTATACATATAAATAAATTGTAACGAAATCAAAACTGTACATAGAATATTTTTGAAAAAAGTAATTGCTACGAGGTGTGGGAAGTCTAATGCCGAAAATATAGTTTTAAAAGTTTTTGTCCGTTTGTCTGGATTTATGTTATAGATTATAACCTGGATTAAAACATAGGGTACTTTGAATGCCGGTCGTACATTCCCGTGGGATATTTGCCGACATCCACGCGGGCGAAGCCGCGGGCAAAAGCTATTAGGTAAATAATAGTGTAGAATATTATCTAAGAGCAACATATTTAAAATCGGAAGTAGGTAGGTACGATAAAAACATAAAACTAACAATTATTGGTACAATGATAGGCGACATTTTATATCACCTCAATTTAAATAGATTCCGTGGCTTAGAAACGGATTTGAATTGAAATCGAATTCAGATCGGTTAATTCCGAGAAACTGTGTGATCTTTTAACCCGGCACGTAACGATCAGACGTGGCTTTACGTGCGGCCTTATATTTAGAATTTATACCATTTCGCGAAAAATGGTAAACAAAATGATTAGAATTATTGATATTCATTCATTTAAAGTGTGTCATTGACAGTAGTGTCTTCAAAATATAACAATGTTTTTTTTCCGTATATTGGAGTTGTGGCAGCGCGCACGTCTTGCGCGCGCGCCGCACGACATCACACTGGCGCTCAGCTGTGAGCGACTCCTATTTATAACCTCGGCCGTTTAACTTAACCGATATATTTTTGATATATTTTTGTGCTTCATCGCTATTGGTGGATTATTATTCATTTAGGTTTGAACCTACATAATAATCCATCCATGTAATTTTGTACATAGGTAGGCATATTGTTTAAATAAAATTATTACCATTACATCTCCATCTGGTGTTTCATTTCTACATTGTCTAAACACCAAAGTGGTGACCCCGAACGAAGGAACCGCAAAAAAGCTATGCCGAGTGACAGCGAACAACCACTCATGGAGTCAGCAGGAGCAAGCTCAGCGAACCCACAGGATGTCTCGCTATCATCCCAACATATCGCCGGTATCTCACTTTCCCTTCGAGTACCACCTTTCTGGCGCGACAAACCCCGATTATGGTTCATCACTTTCGAAGCAGCTACGCGTGACCTCAAGAAAAGTGAAGCACAGAAGGCACAGATGGTCATCGCCCAGCTAGAAAAAGAAGACATCGAGCAAATATGTGACCTTTTATACAATCCGTCAGCCGATCGTCAATATACCGTCATAAAGGAACGCCTTATTTCTGTCTACGAAGAATCTGATGGCAAGCAACTACAGAAGCTACTATCAGATATGGAACTTGGTGACCAGAAGCCTAGCCAATTATTACGTCGCATGCGCAATCTCGCTCACAACAAGGTGCCCGACAACACACTACGGCTCATGTGGATGAACTTACTACCCGCACATGTCCGCTCAGTGCTTGTAGTAAGCGACACTATAAGCAAGGATACAGCACTCGAAGAACTAGCCAAGCTCGCCGACAAAATGCTTGAACAAACATGCGAAGTGTCAGCAGTATCCGTCGCATCAACGTCATCATCCCAGCAAGCGCAAAACCCACCTGTAAGCATACAAAATCTCGTCGAAGAAATAAGGAAATTGCATGTCGAGATCGCCGAACTGAAGACGTCATACCGCCACAAAAATCACGACCGCTCGCGCACGCCGCCGCCGCGACACTACCGGCGCAACTCATACCGAGCGCGTTCGACGTCTCGCTCCCGTTCTCGTTCAACTACACCGTCACCGCATTGTTATTATCATCGGCGCTTCGGAAAAAATGCAAGACATTGTACTACGCCGTGCAATTTTAACAACGAAGATAAGACGGAAAACTAAAAGAGGCGTTGGCAGTGGCGGAACCTAACGTCGAGAAAAAATCCTACCGCCTATTTATCACTGATAAGACAACATCCACGAGTTTTTTGGTAGATACGGGTGCCAATATATCCGTTATACCGAAAAGGAAAGGAATACGTTCGACACCGCTACCATATCAATTATACGCTGCAAATAACACTGTTATACCAACATATGGTGAGAAGACACTGGAGCTCGACCTAAACCTTCGTCGACCATACAAGTGGAAGTTTATAGTCGCCGCAGTTACGAAACCAATTATTGGAGCAGACTTCCTCGGCTATCACAATTTACTAGTCGATCTACGAAGCCAGCGACTTATCGACAACACTACGAAGCTCACCTCCAAAGCTCCTGGCCGCTATACAAGTACACCTACTGTCAGCAGTATCAATCTACAGCAAACCTTTCACGACATATTAGCCGAGTTTCCTGGAACTACTCGTCTAACTTCAATGAAATTGAACCCGAAACACAAAGTGGAACATTTTATTGAAACAACGGGACCACCCATCCACTCACGAGCGAGGCCAATACAACCGCATCTATATGAACGAGCAAAGAAGGAATTCGAGAACATGATAAGCCAAGGATTGTGCAGACCAAGCAAGAGTCCTTGGTCTAGCCCGCTACACATTGTGCCGAAGAAAAACGGAGACTTGAGAGCTTGTGGAGATTACAGACGACTCAACTCTGTCACGAAACCAGACCGCTATCCTGTTCCGAGGATAAAGGACTTCACGTACCAGCTCTCGGGTAAACAAATATTCTCCACTCTTGATTTGAACCGAGCATACCAACAACTGCCAGTACGTGCCGAAGACATAGAAAAGACTGCAATAATCACACCCTTTGGACTATTCGAATTCCCGCGAATGTGTCCAGGCTTGAAAAATGCAGGACAAACCTTCCAGCGATTCATCCATGAAGTACTGCGAGAACTTGACTTCGTGTACCCATTCATCGACGACCTGTTGCTGGCCTCGGAAGACGAAGTCACACACAGACAGCACTTACGAACTGTGTTGCAAAGGCTGGACGAGTACGGCATAACCATCAATCCTACGAAGTGTGTATTCGGCCAACGCGAAGTAACATTTCTCGGTTACAAAGTATCAGCAGAAGGTATTAAGCCGCCAGAAGACAAGATCAAGATCATTAGCGAATATCCAAAACCTAAGAACATCGAAGAGCTACGAAGATTCCTCGGCATGCTGAATTTCTACCGAGACAGCATACCTAACGCCACCGCTATTCAAGCACCACTACATAGCTACTTACATAACACGAAAAAGCGAGATAAAACTTTAATACAGTGGAATGAAGATACATCTCAAGCATTTGAAAACTGCAAGAAATGTATAACAGAAACGACGTATCTATCGCACCCACATCATTCAGTCCCACTTGGAATGATGTGTGACGCATCCGATCGGTGCGCTGGTGCTGTGCTTCAGCAGCAAGTCAAAGGAAAATGGCAACCACTGGGCTACTTTTCAAAGAAGTTCACACCAGCTCAGCAAAATTACTCAACGTTCGACAGAGAACTTCAAGCAATCTACATGGCAGTCAAGCATTTCAGGAAAATATTTGAAGGGCGTCAACTCATTATTTTCACTGACCACAAGCCACTTACGTACGCCATTCAAAAGATTTCGTCAGATTCAGAGACTCCACGCCGACGAAGACAACTATTATTCATCAGTGAATTTTCAAACGATTTACGTCATATAAGTGGGCGTGACAATGTAGTTGCGGACGCACTATCACGCGTCGATGCAATCAGCTGTCCCAACCCGATCGATTATGAATCACTCGCTCAAGCACAAGCAAAGGATAAGGACATAGCCGAACTAAAGCAGCAATCGAATGTCCAATTGAAAAAAATAATATTACCCGGCTCATCTCAGCAAATCTACTGTGAAACCTCGACACATGACGTTCGTCCATACCTACCTAAAGAGTTCCGTATTACCGCATTCAACGCCATCCACGGACTCAGCCACCCCGGTATACGGACTACGAGGAAGCTAATGCAGAGAAGATACTTTTGGCCATCCATGAACACAGACGTAAAAACATGGGTTCAAACATGCGTCGCCTGTCAACGGTCCAAGATCCAACGGCATACATCAAGTGCCACAGCTACGTTCGAACAGTCACATCGCACAAAGAGTCTTGTAGATATTTTCTTAAGATGATTTAATGAAAAATATGTGCTTTTAAGCTATTGCATAGCTTCTATCGCGGGCCTTGAGCGTGGAGACCTAATCCAGAAATTTCGTAACGAAAATACTACCTAAGAAAAGAGTGTTTTGTATTGAAAATTATGTTTAACTGCTTGACAACAAAGTTCAAATTTACTTAAACGAATGATACGAGAGTGTTGTATTGAAAATTATGTTTAACTGCTTGACAACAAAGTTCAAATTTACTTAAACGAATGATACGAGAGTGTTGTATTGAAAATTATGTTTAACTGTTTGACAACAAAGTTCAAATTTACTTAGACGAATGATACGAGAGTGTTGTATTGAAAATTATGTTTAACTGTTTGACAATAAAGTTCAAATTTACTTAGACGAATGATCCTTGACTATTAATAGTTAAATTAAAACCTTTTTATTAGTTTGATGTTCCCGGCCATTACGTTGTGTCAAGTTTTAAAAACTATAAATGTGAATAACAGTTCCTGTCAATGTCATCATTGCTATTTCTTGTATTCGGGTTAATATTTTACAATTGCGTAAGTTGATAAAAAATGCTATGCAATAGCTTCGCCGGGGCAGTCCCCGAGAGCCACACGTCTTTTTTTTCTTTTTTTTGTAGGTACCTTATTCATGTAATTTGTTATTATTTAATCGTGCTTTTGTATGTTATGCTATGTCTTTTGTGTGCACCAAATAAACGATGTATCTATCTGTCTAAAATATGAGAAATATTTTACTAAGCTATGCAAAAGTGTTTCATATACTTAAAGTAAATAGTGCGTGAATCAATTTGACTGATCGTTTCACAAAAACAGTTCTTTACCTGCAGTAAAAACTTAATAGGCCGTTACCACACTCTATAAATACCAAGTTGAGAGGCTAACGACACATTGACAAGCTGAATTGCGTGTCTAAGCAAATTGGGGTTTTTCAACAACTTATTGGTTGCACTATTTTTTGCCTACAAATCAATCTGCAATTTCAATGGATAAATACTAGGTAAAAAGTTCTAGAATCTCCTAATCTAATTACATTTTTGTGGATAACAACATGACCTAGATTTTGATTGACAAGTTTTTGTAATCTGTAAAAAGTGTATTGAAAATGTTTATTATTTTTGTATTTTCTGGTCTCTTTACATAATATTTTCATCACGGTACAATTCCGCCTAGATTTTTGTGTAGTAAAACATAACATTGCTGTTCATAAGCTAAGATCCCTTTTCATGTTCAAAGAATGTCGACGCAGGAAAAAGAAATCTCATCAAGCTAAATTGCGATTTTTTCTTTTACGGCGAAACTATACCTCGTTCGTAAAAAACCGAGATCAAAGCATAAAAGCTACTTCTACCAGGAACGGAGTAAAGCACAGGAGAACTAATATTAGCCATGAAAGATTTTTCATTAAAGCAAATGCAGGAAGCTTTACCAAAGTTCACTGAAAAAAAAAACCCTTGCTTCTTTGCATAATAATTACTACGAAACTTTCTTTACTACCATACTCTACAAGTAAAAACTGCAGGTTCATACTTAGCTGAGAAAAAATAAAGCTATATTATTCTCGAACTCAACAAATTAAATACAATACTAGTTACAAGAAATAAGCAAGTGCTCAATAGTAAATAGCAGTAATAATAAGTCCTCAGCAAGTAATTATTCGTTGAATTGTACTTTAGTTACAATAAATGAGTGTAATATAGTCGTCCTAGTAACAATAAGACTACCACTAGACACAACGAAATAATTGAAATGAATTCGTCTGAATGAGTTGGTGTCACGTAATATGAGAATTGAATTAATTATTTAAGTAGAATTTGGACTGTAGTATAGTAGAATATGTTTATTTACAAATATAATATACATATTCACGCCTTCTTCCCATGGGGGTAGGCAGAAACTACTGAACGCCACCTGCTACAATCCTTACTTACATACTTCTTTTGCTTCGTTTACGTTCATACATCTGAAGACTAATTCCCGTAATTAAAACCATTCAAAATCTAGTCGCAATCTCATCTCATCAATATCATTGTCAAATATTTGTCAAAAATGTAGGGAAATTAGAGGTATTTTTGATAGACGAACGTTCTTAAAATTACGGGAATTACCCCTCGGGTCATACACGGACGCGGGTTGCGAGTACTACGCACCTGACCTTTCTGAAGAACTTCACCAATAAGGTCACTATATGTCCTTTCCACTCACATCTGCCTCTGCATGTTTATTTAAAGTGATAAAATAATATGACGTCTCTTTATTTCACGACCACATATTCTCAACTTTTTTTACAAGCGAACTTGAGCTGGACCTATGCAAATAGACATAAAGGCTGATTTACATTTGCATTAGTTAAGTAGTAAGTTGACGATAACGTAAATAAAAATAAACTCGGATTTGCATTAGTTAAAGTATCCAGTAAATTGATGATAACAAATATTTTTTTAGCAAGTCAAGTGCAGGTGCACTTCGCTCGTGAGTCTCCCTCACCCTGACAGAAACTTGACGGCTATACGTGACACTTTTCAAACTCAACACGCTACATGTAATCAACCAACAAAAAATATGTGATACATCTCTGCCCAACACACTTCCGTGACAAGTCACATCTACTGCACTACATCAAAACATCTGCAATACTCAAACGCCACACAGGACTACACTGGACTACACATCATCATTGTTTACAAAGATAATTCGATAAGAAGTCGCACTATGACATGTACCTACGTAAGAACACTTCGATTTGTCGAGAAAGCAAGGCAGTATCCCAAGGGAAATTAGGAAACGAGATATTGCTACTGACCACGTCTCGACATTGAGTCCGCAGTACCTATGTGACTGTTCACGTTTATTTTCAATTATTGGCCCGAATTATTTGTCATGGGATCCTGGATATTTTTTTGTGTCTGTTTCTTGCTTGTTTGTGGTTAGGTTTATAGACTTTTAGGACGTAACTATATGGTAGGTAATAGAGTGAACAAATATGATTTGTAGAGGTGAACTTCGTTCTTTCCTTTTTAAAACAACGTATTTTGTTTTTTTTTTTCATTGAACGTTAGGTCGCTTTAAAACGTCGCGTACTTGTGTGAGCTTAATCCCTAAATACTCTCGATATTAAGCTTTTTCATAAAATATCGTAATTCTATGTAACATAAACTAAAAAGCTTTAAATATAATTTCGTACCCAGATGTTCACTGAATATTTCTGACATTAATGCGAACATAAACTCCCAAAATGAAACCTCTTATCCACATTATTTTCATACTACTTTATTTAATCCTAAATTCTGACAGTTTCATTAATAGAAAATAGAAAACTGTATTACTGAGCATACTTACTGGTAAAACAAAAAAAGCTTGTTATTAAAATAAGGGCCTATTTCACGATGTCCGAATAGTCACTACTTACCGAATAAATTCAAAAATGGAACAGAATTTGTATGAAATTATCTGCCAAGTAAGTTATAAAAACTTAATCGTAGGTGGTGAAATAGGCCCTAAGCCTGATACACTAATATAAGGCAATGTTGGTTGGTATTATAAAAAGGCTTCCAAATATTCCATTTGGGCTTGTTCTATTAAGTTTTTGAAAACCAACGGACGCGCGGACGTTAGCCGCATGCCGAATTACTTGAGTGCGGCGAAACATTCAACAATTATAATCTACAAAAATGTTTACATTCCCGCTAAATTAATGTCTGAATCTCAGCAATGCCGTAATATAGTGGGTGTTTGTTATAATCACTGACCGTGATAATGGCCATGATTCTGTTGTACGCCAAATAAACGAAAAAGTAATTATTGCGAAGTATTAATGCTATCTTAAACTCGCGAATAAAATAAAAGAGGGTGAGAAAACAACATCTTAAAACAATGATTGGCAATTGTTTTTAACCCCGTTCCATTCCAATACGGATATGAAAACTTTGTTCGTTCGTACGAAATCTTATTACCATTCCATTTTCGTGAAAATCGTTCAGGTTTTCAGTTGCATCTTTTTATAAAACCATGCTCTCTTATTGTGTAAAATATTATGAATATGAGTGCCTAAAAAGCACATAACAATCTATAAAACATTTTTATTAAGTACACAAACAGCCAACGAAAGCACCACATTCTAAGGAGCGTCGCATTCACTTATCAATTTTATCTGTCCGTGCATATTTCATAAATAGTATGCGCATAATGCGTTGCATATCATTTATAATGTTGTGTTATCGCCTTTACTGCTAGCATACATCACCTAGTGAAATGTGACGTTGTGGTCCAACTTCAGTTGTTTATCATTTTTATAGCACCCAACAACACCGCACGGAAATCTACACGACTGGCTAAAAACTTTTTAGTGACTGCGTTTATTTATGGAATATTGTTAAACAAAATTATACTACTATTTGAATAATTATTTGTATTTGATTACACTTTTGGATTAGAGTAAGCTATATCAAAGCAAAGATCAAGCTACCCAAAGAGACGCATCCATTCGTAAAGGGAATCCCAAATAGATTGATGGATTAATCTAAATAATGAAGGGGTGAACCCTGTCAATGGTCAACGTCCATCGGCAACCAGAAGACTTAACCGAACCATCTGTTAATTCTCCGTACAAATGGGGGAAGATAACAGTATTAACTACTCCTACAATTTACTGCGCTCCTGGTAACACAATTTAAAACACGTTTTATGATCGGTCGCCTGACATAAATATCTGGAGTGTCGCTGGCAAGCATATCCCATAAAACTTATACAGAAAACATATATATGAAATAGCGCTTAACTGTTTTAAACTAGAATAAAATTGTAGTAAGAAAAATTTATGTGAGTTAAGAAAGTTGGTAATATAGACGCTGGCTTCTGTAACGTAGTTTTACAAGCATTAAGGTAAAAATAACCGCAATCAATTTGAAATGTAGTGTACAATAAGAGAATTATGAAAAATTATTGTAGCTGCTTCACGGAGAATGTAGGGATGAATAAAAGTATTATTTAAAGGAGCGAATATTTTTTATAAAAGTCGCTTTTGTAGCTAATGATAGAGCTTCTAGTAAATGCCATTTTTAGTTTGCTTAGCAGCATTGTTTATTCTCAGGAATCTTTTCAATTTTGTCTTTGATTAACACACTGACGAAATAGACAGTTCTCGCGTGACCTAAGATATTTCTGTTGTAATAGACAGAGGGTACAGTTTCACATCAAATGAGTTTTCAAGAAAAAGTAGAAAAAATACTGGCGACGAAGAAAAGACAATACATTAACCACCTGTTGGTGATATCCCAGTGGAGAGAAGTTGGCGAAGTCTTATTTCATTAAACATCTTCATATTAATTTATGAAACAGATGTTTTTATATACCTTTACTTTATTAATTTGACGATATATGAATGACCTACAGATACTTTATTGTCGAAGTCTTCAAGGTTACATAAAGATAATAAAATAATTTTCATTCGTTCATAATGAATCGTTATGTAAATAAACGCAATGATAAGTACTTGCAACTGTCAGAATGCAATATGTAAATTGATATTTAATTTACAGAAGCTTGATAATTTAAATAAACATAAACTTACCCCTTTTAATTTGGATGGAAGTAGGCAGAATTTACATAACCTCACGTGGCATGATCCCTATGTATTATTATATATGTTAATACATAAATAACAATAATACATCTACAAACATACCTTATTTTACTTCTCTTACTTATTGAACGTGTGTTTCGTTCATGCTCCCACACTGCTGTTAAAAAATGTTAACAAACATTTTCTAACATAGTTTTTGAACCGAACTGAAACTGTAGTAGGTACTTTCAAAACCTATGTTAGAAAATGTTTGCATTTTTTAACAGCAGTGTGGGAGCACCATAATACACAACCCGAGACGAAACGTCACCGTCGTCGAAAACAAATCGATTCTAAATTAGAATTTCAAAAGAATCGAAACATTGTGAGCTACAAAATATTGCATAATCATCACATACTTTATTCTCGATTCATAAATTAATGTTGTTCCCCCAAATCCGAGGCAGTGGCTTTCACATCACGCGCAAGTCAACAAGGGTCGAAAGGAGGAAAATGTTTTTTTTTTTCATCGTGCAGGTACGGGCACAGAACAAAAATGATTTATTATGTTTGAACATCCGTGTAAACGTACTTAATATTGCATTAGCGCTAAGTTGACAACGTTTTGAATGTTTTCGTCGCTCTTAAGTACATTACAATTGTATTTTTTTGTGCTTTGTGACC
Organism: Conistra vaccinii; assembly: GCA_948150665.1. NCBI lineage: Eukaryota > Metazoa > Arthropoda > Insecta > Lepidoptera > Noctuidae > Conistra > Conistra vaccinii. The sequence continues at coordinate 7,942,805 of OX411324.1, forward strand.
TTAAAGGTAAGAAGATTAAAAAGCGGTGTTATAAATTATTTATATTTCCTTCTGAAAATAAACATGTGAACATGGTTGTAAATAAAGTGTGTTATTTTAAGCAAAAGGAAAATAACAGTATTTACTACGACCATATTTTCAGTTCAAAATATATTTTATATACGCCATATGGCTTCAAATATAATTTTGTGGACACGAGTATGTCCATTTAAAAATTGAGCGTTAAGGCGAGGTCACATAAAACGGTCCTAGAAGCAGACGGGTCGAGGGTTCCGTCTCAATACCATACACGGAAATTGCAAGTGACAATCCGAATATGGACGACGCATTTTCGTTTCCATTCGGCTTTTATAAATCTTGATAACAACTATAGAAGAGGTGCCATCGAAATATCGTTTTAATGCTGAAATCTTGTGCTGCTTATAGTGTTGAACATAAAATGTTTTGGTAAAAGCATTGAATCGAATTTTCTCACAACATACGACTTTAGTTTTAATAGGGGTTAACAATTAGTGACGCTGTCTGTACAACTACCTCCATTATTGCGCATCCTTAAATAAACTTACGCAAACTAAACCTTCATTAAAACGGAACCCTGAAAACATAGACGGTATGTACTAACACTAAATTCTAATACAGTTCTAAACGACTATGTATATTGTTGCATAGAAGCCGAACATTAACTAAATATAGCACCATTTCCATGGCTTAAAGGCCTCTTTGCGTCACATCATTATAATAGTTGGGCTTTTACGGTCCCCAGTCCTCGTGGAACTTTTTCCATGCCACAAAGTTGGCGCCGACAGATGCCTTTGTTCGCTTTTGTATCTCTAGCGAAACGCTTTTGAGGGAACAAGGTGCTAACACTGTGTTTTGTTTTTAATAAAGGCAGGTAGGTAGATAAAGTCAGGGATTGATCATAAATTGACTACCAATTTAATTTGTCCGGATATTCGAATCACAGCTGTCATTCTTTGACAGTTGATTGAAATGCCTATAACACGGAAAATTTAAGTAGGTTGTCCATTTGCTTCACAATTAATTTCTCTGACTGTACCTAATTTCTCTATAACATAATGTTTGAAATATTATAATGTAATTATTATTTTTATTATGTCAGATGCGAGTGAATTGATATGGCTTGCATTATTAATATCTTGTTTTGTTATGACTGATCTAACTAATCAAATTTTTTAATAGAATAATAACAGCGAAATGCTTTCTAGCGAACAAAAAATACGTAATGCGACTGTCTCTCCAATAACCATATATATTACCTAACAACAAACCATCCCACTAATTGATAAAACAATATTGATAATTGGCCAATAGTACACAGTTTCAAATACAAAAGACAAAACATTACATAAACTGGCATAGTGATGAAAATCCTCCAATTATTCGGCGTGCAATACACCGGCAAAAATGTAGTTTGAACTGCAAGTGGAGTGAAACGAAGTGAAGAACGCCTTGAAATTCCACTAATGAATACGGTGTAAAATGCTGAAAACGGAATTAATTGAAGTTTTTTTTATCTGAATATAGTGAAAAGAAAGAAAATTCGTTTATTTTCGGTAAACATGATGCACACAAAGAACAAATAAACGAAAATAACAATTTGGGGGAAAATTTAATAGAGCTACGATGGCCATAGAGAAATAGAATAGTTATGCGCTTATCAAATCACCTTGGATTAGTCCTTTGATTACATATTTACACTATGCTGTGATTTACGATGTATTCTTTATTTTTTATAATAACCTGCCTATCACTGTACCGCTGCAGAGCAACCGCCTCTTCTCATGCAGCAAGTGTGGTGATCACTGCTCATGACCTGTCGGCTGAGCATTGATCACCACGCTTGCCCAAAGTGGTTTGGCGGATTGGAATTTTTCATTAAGTTATTAATAATAGTATAAAGGAACGCTGACGCACACATTTTGTATTCAATTCGAGTAGCATGCGCGGCGAGCCAAGCGCGGATCCACCGTTGTGGGCACGATGGGCATGCCCACAACCCTAATAGACTTCTGACGTCACCCAGGGCCCCCCGAAATGTGAGAAACTACAATCTCAATCCAGAGATCGACCCTCCTAGGGTACCTCCGTACTCTAGTACAACATGTGATAATTGTAGTCTATTTCGCAGAGGAGTACTTTATAATCTACAAAAAGAACAGTATGTCTGTATTTTTATCGAGTCTGACTTTGTATTGAATGAATTCCTGCAACTTCAGCATTCTCTGAGAGATTCTAACCTATCCAAGGTAGGGTGCAAAATTTTCGAGCTCGCTCTTTTGCATCCTTTATTCTTCTATTTCTGTACGAACGGTCAAAGACAAAGAAAACCTAACTTATTCGAGCGGGATGCTAAAAATTTCGAGCTCGCTTCGCTCGCTCTTGCATTCTATATCCTCCGTAGCTCGCTTCGCTCGATCTTGCATCCTTCATCCTTCGTAGCTCGCTTCGCTCGCTCTTGCATCCTATATCCTCCGTAGCGGCCCTACTGGCGGACTAACGGGGGGGCGGCAGGTGCGGTCCGCGGGGCCTCCTATGTATTCTAAATATAGGTAAATATAGAGTGCAAAATTTTCGATTTTCTTATATTCTAATGTTCTTCTAGTTCTTTAAGATTTCGGCAAGGTCAAGGCGTCATATATTTTGTAAACATCTCCTTTGTAGGAATGCACTATATCGATTATTAGCGAGTTCGCACTTTTCCAATTTTCGGGTGGCTGTTCCCACAACGTTTTTTGAGGGCTGGATCCGCGCCTACGGCGAGCCTGAGTTGTCTGTCCCGTACCCCGCAATACAGACGCACCCCTTTCAATCTTTACAAAGTACTTCCATTGTATTAAGTATCGTGAGTAAATAAATACTGAAAAGAAATTCAACCTTTTAATTCTCTCTCTACACTTTCCTAAGAACATTACACGCATCAACAAAAATATACATAAGAAAAGAAATAAGGAAATTATAAAGAGCTTCAGCAACATCACGTCACTCGCCGTCGTAATTTAATCTACAGTAACTGATCGAATGAGCTCTGCTTGGGTGAAAATAGAGAATACTCATCCATACTAATATTATAAATTCGAAAGTAACTCTGTCTGTCTGTCTGTCTGTCTGTATGTTACCTTTTCACGGCTAAACCACTGAACGGATTTCGATAAAATTTGGCAAGGAGATAGATGGCATCCTGGAGAAAGACATAGGGTACTTTTTGTCTCAAAAATAACCCCTAAGGGGGTGATAAAAGGGATGAAAATTTGTATGGGAAACCGAGCATTTCTTAAGTTGGGGATATGAAAATTCAAATTTATGCTTTTGGTAAGAAATAAAGAATTACGCGTTTCAGCGTTTTTGTAAAATCATCCCCCAAAGGGGTAAAATAGGGGTTGATTTTAAAATTCACATGTAATATTGATTATTTTTGTTGCGTCTTATTTCCATACTAATATTATAAATTCGAAAGTAACTCTGTCTGTCTATCTGTATGTATGTTACCTTTTCACGGCTAAACCACTGAACGGATTTCGATAAAATTTGGAAGGAGATAGGTGGCATCCTGGAGAAGGACATAGGGTACTTTTGTCGCAAAAATAACACCTAAGGGGGTGATATAACGGATGAAAATTTGTATGGGAAACCGAGCATTTCTTAAATTGGGGATATGAAAATTCAAATTTATGCTTTTGGTAAGAAATAAAGAATTACGCGTTTCAGCGTTTTCGTAAAATCATCCCCTAAAGGGGTAAATTAGGGGTTGATTTTAAAATTCACATGTAATATTGATTATTTTTGTTGCGTCTTATTTTTAAAACATTTAAGGGATTGGATACATAGTCATAGACCGTATCTTGAATTAACATTTACTGGTATGAGGATCAGGGTGTGAAGTTCACTCATCCACCATAGAAAAAAGCCGATCAGACGGGTGTTATGTCTAGCGGGCACCTGCCCGTAAGTTGATTTCGGATAGTCTTATCTATGTCGTTCGCGCGGTAAACTCTAACTGCGATGCAGGATTTGTGTAACGTCATGTCTTTGGTGCGTAGTTCGTATGTGGCGGTCTAACCGCTACATCACCCCCCTCCGGAGGCCGGAGGTCGATAGTGTCAGCCCACTCCGACCTCCGGCCTCCGGAGGGGGGTGATGTAGCGGTCTTGGATCTTGCGATGCTTCACAGTGCCAGCTGTGGTTCCAGTGAGTCGGAACCGGGTGCCGCACAGATCACGGTGAGTCGGAACTGTCTGCGGTGATTGTGGTGATTGTGGTTCCAGTGAGTCGGAACCAGGAGCCGCACAGTTCACGGTGAGTTAGAACTGTCTGCGGTGATTGCGGCGATTGTGGTGATTGTGGTGAATGTGGCGAGTGTGGTGATTGCGGTGATAGTGGTGATTGTGGTGATTGCGGTGATTGAGGTGATTGCTGTGATTGAGGTGATGACCAGGAATGCGCGTTCGCTGCATGCTGGTGGTCAGGATACCCGTTGAGCCGTGGGTGCTGGCTGGTTGTGTGACTCGCCTCACGAAAGCTTACGGGAGTGATGATGATGAAGTTACGCTGAAGTAGTTGCACGAAGGCTGCGTTGACGTTGACGTTAATTCTCGGGGTCACCAATTTAGTGGTATGAGGAACAGGGTGTAAAGTTCACTCTTCCACAATAGAAATGGGAGGATCGTCCGACCAGACGGGTGTTATGACTGGCGGGCACCTGCCCGTAAGTTGATTTCGGATAGTCTTATCTATGTCGTTCGCGCGGTAAACTCTAACTACGCGATGCAGGATTTGTGTGACGTCATGTCTTTGATGCGTAGGTCGTATGTGGCGGTGTAACCGCTACAAACATTTAGTTTTTATTTAATTGAAACCTCTCTGTCAAAAGATATTACAATTTATAGGGTCTTGACACACAATTTTTCATTTTGAGGTACGCAACCTGCCTGTTACCTTTTCATACCGTAACAGCTGATCGGATTTAGTTGAAAGGCGTATGGTCTTTCAACTAAATCCGTATAGGCAATGACCGGGGTTAGGACATAGGCTACTCTGAATCCCGGTAGTACGGTCATGTGGGATATTTTCCGACCTTTACGCGGGCGAAGCCGCGGGCAACAGCTAGTTTATTAATAAAGGATAGTTCATACTAATTCCATGCCGCCATGATAGTAGGTACTTACTAATTCCATGCTGCCATGTCATAATCTTGTTCTAAACTTTGGGCGACCGAGCTCTGCTCGGGTGAAAATACGGAGAAAACGATTTTTTCCATATATGAGACCTAACTAGATCGATTTTTCACCCCCGTAAACCCCTGCCGCATCTTTCATCGAAATCCATAGAGCCGTTTTTGAGAACGTGATTACTAGCGGACCTGGCAGACGTTGTCCAGCCCGAACAGCACCACCTACCGGGTCCAATTGTATTTTCAAACCATCCACGGACCCCCACTCAAATATACAAACAAAATTTCATCCAAATCGGTCCAGCCGTTAAGGAGGAGTGACAAACACACGTACGGAAGAATTATATATATAAAGATACAAATATTGCTCATTTAATAGTATCTACATTTATATTCTATAACATGACAACCCGTTTGTCACCTACAAATCAGCTGTTTATTTACTGGTTTCATTACGGAAGTACGCACATTTTCCATATTGTACACCAGAGCCGTTATAATTTTACTTTTCACACAAGACGCGTAAATGTTTTGTCATTAAAGTCACGCGTTGTTACCTTGCATAATGACGACTTTGAACATTCTTCACATAACACATAATTTGAGCTAAACAAAAAAATATTTGCATAAATATAAAACTAGTGTTAGTAACATTGAAAGAGAACAAATAGTTAGAAACTTTTTAAAGTTTGGGCGAAAGTGAACAGTTCATTATACGTAATCATGGATGTGACAAACTCGTACGCAAATGTCATTATGTTCTTCTTTAGTGGAATGACGAGACACAAGTGAACGCTTTCACCCATAGACGTTAACATCCGAAGAAAACAAACTTAGCTTGCGTTGCGAGACCATGTTTTATAAAAGCAACTTTTTGAGATTCTTTTGCGTAAATAGTTTAGTCTCGTTAAAACTTACTTCAGAAAATAACAGCTTTATAACTGTTAACCTTTGTACTGTTAACAAAGGGATACCTGACCTAAGAGTTTGAACTTTATTATGAACTTGAAGCGTGCAGACACACCCAACTGTGAAGCAATAAGCCAGCAATTGCTTATTTGCGATACTCGTACGCCCGAATTTGCACGCCTGAAACGGGTGAATCGACAGTTTTAAATAATATTATTTTTGCTTGAGGCGATTCGCACGAAGTTAGTTTATTTGTAGGCGAATCAACAACTCCAGACATCGGTTCGCCTACAAATAAATTAATTAAGGCTCCGTTCCTGGCGTGTAAATTAAAAAGACGAAAGACGTCCACTGCTGGGCATAGGCTAGGCCTATGCCTAATCACCAATAAGTCGAAGCAACATATCAAGATGCAACGTGTACTGAATATGTCACCTGTGGTCCCATAAACACTAGAACTTTAAAAAGTAAAAGTGTCACTTACGAAACTAGCTCCATTCGTGGAATGAGAACAATTTATGTATTACACAAATCAGTGTAGGTAATATAATAAAACATAATGTGTAATACCGTTGTGAATGTTCACATAAAATAGTTAAGAAACTTCGTAAAACAGTCAAGTATAATGCTTGCTAGAAAAAGAATAGATATCATTTCAAAACTTCGTCGCGATGGCGTAAAAGACAAAACAAATTTTGATTTTCAATGCTTAGCAATCAAATTAATTGCATAAAACTTTGCAGAGAAAAAAGAAGAATAATAAATCACGCCATTGATAGCGAAACGAATGAATTTCTTGGCTTCAGATAATATAATGAAGCATCTCGCAGCATAGTTTACATATTTAAATTATTATATAAAGAACCACAGCGATAAAGTAGGTATATTTAATTTATGAATACGTGAAATTTTCGAAACTTGTGCGAGCATTGTTTTATGTAATGAATAGGTAGGTATCACAAAAAGATAAGTTCTAACTGAAATCAGTTCTAATTTCATAACTGAAACTTGCCTAACACACATAAAAAAAACCCAAAAACAATGTCTTCTGCAAGTTTTGTACAGTGTCGAAGAAAATATTCTCAAAATCGTGTAATTAATATTCAGAGGACATAGTGGGTCAATGTCTAAAAGACATGGGTGACGAATCACCCAACTGACCTCTTTTATCTTGCATACAGTGTAGTGATCATGTACCCATTTACGCACGACCACATACTGAGTCCTTGTACAAATATGATGGACCTTACTGATGTTAAATTGAGGTCTGCTCACTGAGATGCATCACCAAAATAACGAGGTTTTTTATCTTCCTATCTTTATTGTTGACCACATTATCGCAGACTGCTAGACTAAAAGGAAATGGCGCCTATTTAATTTAAACTTATTAACCAAGTCCTTATTATTTTTAGATACCTAAGTATAAAATCATTGGGTGCATCCTTCTTATTTATCTACCTAGATTGTGTAACCCTGTTCTGCAATACAAATCATCGTAAGCGTTTTCAAATGAATTAAAGAAGTAGAGAGCCTAATGGATTTTCATTTTAACATTATAAAATTATTATTTTTTAAATTCTGTTGAGCATATTATAATGATTATGTATTAAATTAAATTAATATTAATCGAATGCAAACATTTGACAATCTACATTCGAAAGTTCTTAATTGACAGACACTGACAAGTGTCTAATTTTTTATCTGACATTTAGTGAAATCGTCAAATCGCTAACGTTGCGGTTTTTTGTAACATGTTACATGATGTGGTTGACAACACGCACGTTGTGGGAACAGATAAGCTGATAAGAATGACTCATTCTTATGTGTAGCAATTTAAAATATAAGCATAACTATTACTGCCTTTATGTCGACAGATCAACGTCGTTCGTCACAGCTGAGGTTATAATGAATTTACAGTGGGTATACTAATTTGAGGAGCAATAGTGACCCAGTGGTAACGACCGCGACTTACGAGTTATAGGTCGTGGGTCCCAAGCAAGCACTTTACTTTGTGAAAAAAATATTTTCATCACCACTGCTCTCAAAACGGTGAAAGAAAACATCGCGAGGAAACTGGCATGTCCTAGATCCAAAAATTCAGACACATGTGAAATTCGCCAACCCGCACTGGGCCCGCGTGGTGGATTATAAATCTTTTAAAACCGATCCAATTTATTGAATCACTAGCTTCTGCGACTTCATGCTTCTGCCCGCGACTTCATCCGCGTAAAATTTCTTGTTTTAAAATCAAATATATCCTATGACACTCGCAACACTGTAGCTCCCCATTAGTGAAATAATTTACGGAATCGGATCAGAAGTTCCGAAGATTACCCCCCACATACAAACTCACAAAATATATTACCTCTTTACAAAATTTTACAACACACACATTTCATTCACACACACATTTTTTTTTTTTTGCCTTTTATTTATTTTTATTTTTTTGTCCGATTTTGTTTTTTTTTTTTTTAATTTGTATTGATTAGCTTCTGCCCGTGACTTTGTCCGCGTGATTTTCCGGCCCCAACCCACCGCGTCAAAGCCCATCGCCCGCCTGCGCTATTACTTCGTTTTCGCTTAGCGTTATTTCAGACTTTTATTATTTTTGCCTTTTATTATTTTAACCTATAACCTTTCTCAAGAATTGGACTATCTTATGCAAAAACATTTTTTCAAATCCTACTGGTAGTTCAGTAGATTACCCCTTACATACAAACAAATAAACAGACAAATGAAAAAGTAACAAACAAATTAGTACAGAAGTATGGATACACGAGCGGAACACGTGGAAAAAGAAAGAAGAGTCTTGCAATAGAAAAACACGACCAAAAACTCACATAGTCTTGTTTGTGTCATTGCCTACCTATCTAAAAATACTCTACCTTATAGGACCTTCCCAGAATTTCTAATTCACTGTACCATCATCTTTGAAGCTGGTATTTCAAATAACAATATGGTAAACCAGTGCCCATTACGTTAATATGCGAGCCACGTCTCATCGCCATGAATGGTATATGTTGGGTACAAATGGCGTGAAACCGCCTGTTTCGACATGTTTGACTCATTCATTTTACACTTTGATGGTTATAAATTGGATATTAAAAATGCTGGTATCAATAACTGGTGATGAGGGGGCCATTTCTCTTTTGTCAAGGAAAGTGTAAGTCAGCTTGAAACTAGGCTTGACATTACATTACAAACGGGTACAGTACGACACAACTTAGATGTAGCATAGATTTGAAAATTTTCATTCATTCATTTCAATTTTACGAATGTATTTGGCTATGAGACTTTACAAGTTATTGCGTTTTCGATAGATAATTTTCACCTGAAGCAGTAATTAAGATTGGTGATTTTGAAGGCGCACTCAGTTCGGATGGTGATCGTTTTTACGAATTTTGCCGATGCTACATCTAAGTTGTGTCGTACTGTAGGTTGTCAGTTAATGAGGCGCCCGCCGCCGGTCAATTTCTCTTGTTTGTTCGTCAAATTACTATTCCATGTAACATTAATTTATTAGATTAGGTTGCGGCGTTTGTCCAATGGTTCCAAGGGCTACTGCTGAGGATGGGTTTCTGGGTTCGATTCCCAAGTCGTGCAAAGTGTCATTGGGTTTTTCAGCAACCCGGAGTCTAGATTTGTGACGTCCACTATTATTTGGGACTTCAATATAGCTGGCGAAATGTGGGTGTACTAGGTATAGGTACACCTCTGCCCAACCCCTTTTGGGAATACAGGCATGTTGTTATGTTATGTATGTATTACTGTGTTTTTAATAATTAGGTAGCGAATTTTTTTATTTTATTAACGACCCTCACTGTCATTTCTACCGACTATCGTATCATTATAAAAAGTAGGATGTATCCGACAACGCGGAATTTTTTGATGTTCTATGATTATTTCCACTCCTTTTTTGTATACATGTACATATTATTATTATTTTAAGACTGTTAGCTTAGATATTATGTAAATATTAGCTTATTATCAGCAAGCGTGGTGATTAATGCTAGTGCCTTCTCCGTATGAGAAGAGGCCGTTACCCTGCTGTAGTGGGAGATTAATAGGCTGGTATTATTATATTATTTCATTTTAAACTTGTAAATAATTATTTTTAAATATTAGAATATAAAAAAATATAAAAACATTTAACAATATACAGAATCATTATTATTATTATTATAAATGTCTTTACCATATCACGTGACCCTGGGGTCCTCGGTACTCGAATAAGTAAATCCTACTATCCTACTATACTATAAACGCGAAAGTTTGTGAGAATGGATGGATGGATGGATCTTTGTTACTCGTTCATGTAAAAACTACTGAACGGATTTAAATGAAATTAGGCACACAGATAGTTTATAACCAGGATTAACACATAGAATACTTTTTATCTTGATATTCTTACAGGATCGAGACTTATGCGGGTGAAACCGCAGGGCTAGCTAGTTACTAGTTGAGGAGGTGAAGAACAAAACCTCACTTTTCCATATAGTAACAAAAAAATTTTTTTTGTCTATTCGCAAAAAAAAATGTTAAATTGAATAAAGCAAATACATAAAACTCTATCAGAAACACCTCTTTTCTCATATAAATTTTCATTTGAAATAGAAAGTTTTGAACAAAACCACACTTTAGATTCTAAAAAAATCTGTCTGCCCTGATTATTTTCAAACCCTCACTTTATTGGAGTAAAATTCAATGGTAACATTGAGACTCATTAAAACCACATAAAAACATTGAGTTTAGTCTGAAGGTGATAAACTTTTAATTTTTTATTTTTTTTTATTTATCTTTATTTTTCTAACTACAATCGTCTATTAGTGTTAGTAACAAAATGGCTTAACCTATGTTAGTACTTAATAATAATAATGCCTGGTCTTTTTGCTAAATAGTACAAGGTATTTTTATTTGTCTTTATCAAAACCACACTTTTCCAAAAATGTTTAGGTAATCAAAACCTCACATTTCCAAATTTCGTTTTAAAATATTAGCTAAGATTCTTATCATTTTTATCTGCCATTTGGTACAACAGATTGACTGAAACACTAGTTTAAATGACACAACTAAAATAAAATGCAGATGTTGTAGAGTCTGGCTAACGAAAGTTGGCCCCAGAATATTGGCGGCAAATTTAAAAAATACATGCATGACAACACTAAATACACCAGAGATACCGAACGACAACCTTGTCAAATTGACGTTCACGTTCATACAGAGTTGCTATATAAAAAGTTCGCAAATAATTCCAGGGCCAACTTTCGTTAGCCAGACTCTAGTCAGTTAGTTATTTACATTTTACTGTTTTCTCAAAAATTTTAAAAAGTGGAAAAGTGAGGTTTTGTTCTTCACCTCCTCAGTTGCTAGTTACTTATAATACTAAACTACTACGCCATTCAAAATGCCAGTAAATAAGAATTATTTTAAACAGGTCAAGCAATACCATAAGTATACTTTTTCACGCTACACCAGCTATACAGTTCATAAACTCTGAAACAGTGTTGCCACAACAGATAATTGCATTCCAAATTGCGTTTTTATGTCCGAACTAAATATTCTGGAACAAAAAATGGAAAAGTCAACCTTCACGGCGTCTTATAATGAGTCGGATAGACTGATTACACTCTTTAGTCTATTATTAATAGTATGATTATTATTCTACAACGCAGGAAAGGGAAGTGATGGTGAGTTTTTCAAGGTGTCGGATTATATAAATCTTGTTTGTGAAAAGATTTGCTTTTGTGTTGTGATGTGATTAATTATATTCGTGCTTCAACAGATTTGTGATGTACGAGAAGTTTTAATTTATATAAAATTGTGGTACTTAATACGGTCTGAGCCGATTATGAGGTAACTGTGCCTAAAGGATTAAGGTTTTATGCGAAAATGAATATTGTAATTCTGTTTAATGCTTTATAAATGCCTATATCATTATATCACCATGCTAAGGATAAGTTTAGCAAAACTTTTAAGTTTTTTTTTTTTTAATTGTAGTGATATTTTTTACTTCGCAAGGAGTTCAGAATTTTAAGACCTATTGAAACAGGTACACTCGGTAACACAAACATGCAAAGCATGGAGGTATTTTAGGTCAATGTATTTTATTTATTATCATTTTTAATTATTTCCTTGTTCGTGAACTCTCATAGAGTACGTCATAGTTTACGCACGGAGTACTCCAACCCCGCCCATCACTTGTTGTCTTATCGTTCAATTTGAACGTTTCGTCAACAGTTTCTCAATGCGCACGCGCCGCACGTATAAATTCACGCTTCCGTGACCACCCCCAATTACCTCTAAAACTTAATAGTTGCAAAAGATTTAAAAAAACACTCGAAAGTCAATGCCAAGATAGAAATTTGGAACTACACTCTAGTAATTCTAGACAATCAATATTTCGCAAATAATTTAAGTACCTAGGTAGGTATCGTAAACGGTCGGTTACCACGTGCGAGTTATTGACACCTACATAAAACAATTATGGTGGAAAATAAGGTTAATAGTAGCCAAACCTAACCATTCTAAAAACCACTCGTGTTGTAATTTCAATAGACTATTCACATTTAAAATTACTTTCCGGGAACATTATTCGTGATGAAACTCTTCAAGTTACAAAAGCAGTTGATTCCTAAGAAACAAAACAATGGAAGGGCTCGTCCAAAACGGGCGAACATTCTATAAATACATACTAATCATCTATCAATTGGCGAATTTATGAAGGCTCCGTAGTCATTCATAACGACCATTCAATTTCCTTTTCAGCTTGAATGTACTCAGGAAACTGGAGCATTTCCCCTCGCCACCGGCTCCCAATCAAGCATACAATATATACGTGCCTATATGTAATCACAATTGACGTGAATATTAAGAGGACTTCATTGTTAATCGGACTTCCGATTTCTTTATGAGAAATCCGAGTGATTTCATCCGTCGAGCTATAATGACGTGCGGGATTATTATTTCATTGGGAAGGAATATGAAGTGAGATTGATTGGTTTGGTATTGCGACGGTCTTCATGTAATGGGTTATTGATCATGATTGGTGTGACGGATGTATTTTTGAGGTATCCCATCATGGTAGCAGCGGTACAAATTGGTGACTTGTCAGATTTTGTCTTCAAATGAGAATTCATTTCTATCTTTAGCAGTTTAAGATAAATAATTATGTACACCTTCATTAATTTCTTAATCAGAATCGACGTCATCGTTTAAGTGACTAAAAACTCAATCAAAATCGATTGGAAACCCTTCAAATGCAACTAGCGTTTGGACTTTCTTTTATTAACCGACTTCTAAAAAGGTAGAGGTTCTATGTTCGTAGCGCATGTATTTTTTATGTGTGTCCACCGATTTCTCCGTCAATTGTAAAATTCTTTTTTTGTTTGAAAGTTTATCTATTTCCAGGTTCCCTATTAACTTTGCTTGGATAGTTTTTGAATTAGCTTCAATAATACGTAGTTTTTCCACTTAGTCTATGTGGATCATATGATAGTTCCTGTCACTGTTATTTACATAGCAGGTAGTGGTATTCGAATCTGTGTGGGGTATAGGTACCACAACTAAAAAGTGAAAAATAAAACATTTTACAAAAAAAAACAATCGACTTTCAAAAAATACACTACGTAGTGAAAAATAACATTAATATAGGAAGTTGGAGGCAAAAAATGAAAATTCAAAACCAAAAACACCGACTTCCGAAATTAAAGTTATTTTTCACTTTGTAGTGTTTTCTTTTGGAAGTCGGTTGTTTTTGTTTGTAAAAAGTTTTTATAGAGAGTGATGATAATTACTTGAAATGTCTCGTAAAGGGAACACGGGTATTTCCTGCACAACCTATTTGTCTAACTTTGTAAGGGGTGAGTGGAGTTTAGAGGCTGCTTACCGGAACACAGCTCGTTAAGCCCGGCAGGCTGATTACCTAAAAATAGCAATCAGCAATTATTGCGCAGACATCGCGGGTTCACTGCGCGATCAATCGCTAAACGTCATAAAAATCGGTATTACCTATTAGATCGTTTGCCAATCGCTCGCTGTTGCTAATTAGCGCCAAAAACAATTAAGTAGTAGTCTTCGGAACTAATCTTATAAAGTCAATTTAGTGTCAATGTCATTTGTCTATGTTATTCTATTTTTGGCAAGCAAAGCCGTTGTCGACTATTCTGCCAGCCAATGTCTAAAATGCACTTAGCATTGAAAAAACAAGTTTGCATGATTTAAAAAAAAACTCAGACAGAATATTTATTGATAATTTTATATTATTGTGGCGGATGAAAGTCATCAGCGCTACAAGCAGTTCATGAGCAGAATGTGTTATCGGGTGATACACGATACCCACTAACGCCACCTTGTTAGATGTGTAGAGGCACTTCCACACAAACAATAGTTGGCAGCTCAGATCTAAAGTACAACCGTCTTGATCTCAAGACGGTTGTACTTTAGATCTGATATCGCATGGCGCATATCTATGCGCCCTAATCTATAACACGTATTTAATGAGGAAAACTGAATATATGAGTTACTTTTAATGGTCCTATACTATTTATTTCATAGTACAAACTGAGTCCAATAGACTCAAGTTGCATCATATTGGCCTAAGTGGCATAGTGTGACAACAAGTTACACTTCACCGTAACAATGTCGTGAGGATTTTATTATGCTTCTTACGCCCTTATCTTGTCTATTTAATAGTTTAAACTCTATCTGGACTCAAGTTATGTCACGTTGGCGTAAGAGCCATAGTGCAATATCAAGTACTCTAGAAATGAAGTTCAGACGCAAACTCCACTTGGCTTGCCTTCTGTTCGGAGTGGTTAGATATCAGAAACCGGACTACTTATACAACAAATTGAGTTGGGTTACGAGTAGACGGGAATGCGGGAGAAGGCAATGCTCGCAACAATTCTCGACTCAGTCTCAGGGTACAGCCGCTTTCAGAGGCAGTTTACGTTATGCGGCCTCCAAAATATGGAACAACCTGCCACCACTGAGATAAGAGTTATTAACACTATAGGTGCTTTCAGACGACGCTTGCGACAGTACCTCATAGATGCGCAACGGAAGCTGGATATGGTCACATTTAATGTCTCAATTATATGATATATGTACCTACCTACTTTAAGTATGTTTCAGTGATTTTTCGGCAATGTTTTTGTTTTTATTTTGTTGTTTTGCAATTTATCTGATATCACACAATATTGTATTGAAATATTATTAATTATTGTTACACTGGTATATTATATATATACAGACACATTTTGCAGTATTATTCAAATTACTTGATATTATTATTCCGTTTATTCATTCTTATACATATAGTTTACATTTTTAGATATTTACATATTATTATTATTATTATCTTATACTCATTTATTTTATTTAAGTTTACATACACGCATACTGCAGTATAAAACTGATTTACATCCGTCACCTCACACGCCAGGTCCAGTTCAAAACCAGCGTCAGGCACTAGTTGTCTGGCATTTTTGCTGAACTAGGCCTATTTGACGCAGCCGCGAGGCACACATTCCTGTTAAATTATTATTTTATACTTTTTATTTGTTTTCCTTTAAATTATCTCTTTTTTACTTGTGTTATAATTATGTTGCTTTGCTGTGTGCCTTTTTGTCTATGCTATATAAATGTATTTTCTTTCATTCTTTTTTCTAAGTCATATTTCATTATAGCAATGTCGTAACATTGCTGAGCCTTTCATTCAGTGTCCTTAATGCCACAATGACTATCTATCCAAACGAATGGAACCTCTTTATAACTGCTAGGACAAGTTAATAAAGACTTTTTAATTTTTAAAACAACGGAATCATTATCTATGAAGGGAATGCATTTGTCAATCACATTATGTCATCAAAGACATTAAATTACTACCCGAAGGGATATCTTGTTTGGTTGAGGAGTTCCTAGGGCTTCCGGCTGCATCATCAGACCCTGAACACGACTTAGTGTAAAAGCACTTGTCAATACATATCCAATGAGTCCAAACACAATGATACTATCATGTTTGGTTGAATAGTTCCTATGATCAGGTTCCGGCTTTATCATCAGACCCTGAACACCATCTAGAGCACTCATCAATACATATGCAAGAAATTAAACACGAGGGGGCTATTTAGCGTAAGTAGGTACTTGAAACTTTCGTGCCTGTTCTGTTGACCACTGAGGACATCTCTCGTATGGAACCAAACCTGGGCGCAGCAGACAGGTGTATGAATGCGAATATAATAGTTATAATATCATCATTTTGCATAATAATTGTAAATACGGCCACTAATAAAATGATTAAATAAATGTTTATTTTATACTATGTATCGATTTTTTATTGTAAAGAACCATAATTTTAGAACCCCAATAAAGAATTCTTCTTACATACTAATCCCAATATTAACATTAAGCCTAGCCTAGTGTTTTTAAGGTTCCGTACCTCCGAATGAAAAAAAAAACGGAACCCTTATAGGAACACTTGTGTGGCTGTCCGTCTGTCACAGCCAATTTGCTCCGAATCTACTGGACCAATTTAGTTGAAATTTCGTACACATGAATTTTCGTGACCCAAATACGGACGTGTAACGTAAATAAATGAATTTTGAATAAGGGGGTTACTTTTTGTATCAAATTAAAGGGCTTATTGTGAGTATTTCAAATATTTGTATTCAATCGTTTTAAAATGAATACCTACTTTTAAAGAAAATTGATGAAATTTTACCATTCCCCCCCCCCCGTATCTCCGAAACTAACTAACTAAAAAAATACAGAAAATGATTCTTTACTCATAGATTACAGGAAAACCTATAAGAAGTCTATGGTCTTATTAAAAATGGCAAGCATAATCGATGTCGACCATTCTGCCAGCCAATGACTAAAATGTTCTTATCATGGAAAAAAAAGATTGCATGATTCAAAAATAAACCACACAGACAGAATAACTTATTTATAACTAGCTGCCCGCCCCAGCTTCACACGGGTAGCACTTATTACTAATCTACGGCGCACCTACCTATCTACCTAGCCTACCCTATTTACCTACATACCTACTCACATACCTACCTACTTGCATAGATACCTAATCTGCGTTTGCAATTCTTTTGCCAAACATGTAATCAAACACGAGTTTTAGGAAAAACAACTCTAATGCCTACCCATAAGGTTCAGTTTGCGCTACAACTTCATATTTTTTATGACTTTTTCAACAATAATAGTCGGTCTAAAATCAACTTTATTTACACTATTGCATAAAGTTGATGTTTGTTTAAGTGGAAAACTGTCGCGCTGGTCTGCACAAAAAAATAATTATCCAACTTGAGAACGGCTGCACTGTACTCAAGTTACGGCGTGAGTGCGTGACCAGAAAAATAGAGATTCATTTTTATATAGGTATGTACATAGATTTTATGTAATTGTGGCGGACAAAAGTCATCAGCGCTACGAGCAGTTCAGGAGAAGTATGTGTTAGCAGTTAAAGTTAAACGGAAGAGGGATTTAAAAGGAGAATGCTCAAGCTCCATAGAAAAAAAACCCAGCTTCGGGGGAAAAGCGATATATCTCAAATCATCAATAATAATAAGTACTAAAATAATAACCGGTCATGATCGTGATCCTTACTGGCAAACATATAAAAATTGCCAGTTTTATTATGCAGATTATGAAGTCGTCTATATATAACAAATTGATAATTAGTTTTAATTACTTTATGTTAAAATGCGAGCTTGGCTCATATTATATTTTTTTACAATGCTTAAAGTCGTTGAAAGTACTATTGTTATATTTATTGTAACAGAAACTTCGAGAGTTCAACATCAAAATAGTCAGGATTTAACAGCATCGTCACGTGAAAATACTATTGTTAACAGCGATACTATTATATTGATTCGATAGTTTGGAGTCCTATATTATCGCCATCAGCGCCATCTATACTATCAATAATTATATAATCACGTGAGGACACTTGAAGTTTTGGGAGTAGTGGTGAAATCAAACCAGAGTGTATTTATAACATTTTTTATTTACTGTTTTAGAGGTATGAGGAACAGGGTGTAAAGTTCACTCATCCTCTATAGAAAAAGGAGGATCCTCTGACCAGATAGGTGTCGTGTATGACGGGCAACTGCCCAACGATAGATGTCAGGATCTTGTATATATGTAGAACTTTGCTTGCGCGATTCAGGATTTTGATGCATAGTTTGCATGTGGCTTCACAGTGCCAGTTGAGGTTCCAGTGAGTCGGAACCGGGTGCTGCATAGTTCGTGGTGAGTCGAAACTGGGTGGCACTGCATTATGATCCAGTGAGTTGAATGTCGTACAGCGCCGGGTTGTGGCTAACTACTGGTGTCGACGAGGAGAGGGTAGAAAGGGCTCTGTTGTGGACGAGCCGAACGTGCAGTGTGCTGTTTCAAAGTTGCTTCTGAGGCTGAAGGTGATGACAAGGAATGCTCGTCCGCTGCATGCTGGTGGTCAGAATATCCGTTGAAGCCGTGGATGCCGGCTGGCTGTGTGACTCAACGATTGATGTCGCGATCTTGTATATATGTTGAACTTTGCTTGCGCAATGTAGGATTTTTGTGACGTCATGTTTTTTATGCGTAGTTCGCATTTGGCTTCACAGTGCCAGTGGACAAGCATTCCTGGTCATCACCATCAGCCTCAGCAGCAACTTTGAAACAGCACACTGTACTTTTGGCCCGTCCACAACAGAGCCCTTTCTACCCTCGAAGCAAGGTACAACCCGCGCTGTACCACATTCGATTCACTGGATCATAACGCAGCGCCACCCGGTTCCAACTCACCACGTACTATGCGGCACCCGGTTCCGACTCACTGGAACCTCAACTAGCACTGTGAAACCACATGCAAACTACGCATCAAAATGCTGCATCGCGCAAGAAAAGTTCAATATATACAGGGTGGACCAAAAATATAGATTCCTCATGTCTAGGGGTATTCGAAAATACCCCATGTATGTTCCGCGATTTTTTGTAGTTTTCGAGTAATTTTTTTTTTTGTAATTTTATTTTTTATATAACGTGTATTTTTGGTCCACCCTGTATATACAAGATCCTGACATATATCGTTGGGCCGTTGCCCGTCATACACGACATCCATCTGGTCGGAGGATCCTCCCTTTTCTTTGAGTGAACTTTACACCCTGTACCCTCATACCTCTAAAATAGTAAATAAAAATGTTATAAATACACTCTGGTTTGATTTCACCTCTTCTCGCAAAACTTCAATTGTCCTCACGTGATTATATAATTATTGATAGTATAGATGGCGCTGATGGCGATAATATAGGACTCCAAACTATCTAATCAATATCATAGTATCGCTGTTAACAATGGTATTTTCACGTCACGGTGCTGTTAAATCCTGACTATTTTGTTGTCGAACTCTCGAAGTTTCTGTTACAATAAATATATCCATAGTACTTTCAACGACTTTAAGCATTGTAAAAAAAAATAATATGAGCCAAGCTCGCATTTTAACATAATATTTTTGAATAAAGTAATTAAAACTAATGATCAATTTTTTATATTGACGACTGCATAATCTGCATAATAAAATTGGCAATTTTTATATGTTTGCCAGTAAGGATCACGATCATGACCGGTTATTATTTTAGTACTTATTATTATTGATGATTTGAGATATATCGCTTTTCCCCCGGAGCTGGGTTTTTTTAAGCATCCTCCTTTAGGGAGATGGCTATAGAGGTCGGGCGTTGTTTGAGCATTCATAGAAGATGAGTGATCCAGATTGCCCTCTGCCAACCCGCACTCACAGACACAGAGAGAGGAGTTACAAAAACACGGGAGTACAACAAAAACCTAGAGGCGAATACGATAAATGACAGATATAACAAAAAAAAATTATAGCCGTAGAACTAGCGTTTAGACTTTATGGTTGGTTGCCTACTACATTATAAAACCTGCCCATTTTTTTCTCGCGGTGTTATGTTCCACTGTTCCTGCCATGAAGATTGGAGCTTAACTTGTCAAGACTCAGCAAGTCTTATCCCTGATGACTATTGTGGGTGAGATCAGCTACTGCTGATGAGTAAGCATCTTTGGCCAGAGCATCAGCGCATTAATTGTCCATAATGTCACAATTACTATCTATCGAAACTAACTGAACCTCTTATACTGTTAGCACAAGTTAATAAAGACTTTTTATATTTTTTTACTATGGAATCATTATTTATCTATGAAGGGAATGCATTTGTCACTCACATGTCATCAAAGACATTAAATTACTACTATTTAGTTAGTATCTTAAATTTCTTTAGCCAAAGGGCTTTTTTGTTTGGTTGAGGAGTTCCTGTGGCCACCTTCCAGCTCCATCATCAGACCCTGAACACGACAACACCACCCTGAACACGTAAAAGCACTTGTCAATACATATCCAATGAGTCCAAACACAACATACTATCATTTTTGGTTGAGGAGTTCCTATGATCAGCTTTCGGCTTTGTCATCAGACCCTGGATATTAGGTACTTTGGGCTAATACAAAGCTAATGAGTGCAAATTCAAACTCAATGTTGCTATCTAATTTTTTTGAGAAGTTCATAAGGCCATCTTCCGGCTTCATCATCAAACCCTGAACAACATCTAGAGCACTCATCAATACATATGCAAGAAATCAAACACGACGGGGATTTATAGCGTAAATAGGTACTTGAAAATTTCGTGCCTGTGCTGTTGATCCCTGAGGACATCTCTCGTCTAACTCAAACTCAACTCAAAGCATTTATTTCAAATAAACCAATTACAGGTACTTTTGAATTGTCAAGGGGTCAGTCAGTCAGAAAGATGAAGCTAGTTGCCCATTCCAAAGCGTAGTAGGTTCCTATGGAGAAGAACAGGCAAGAAACTCGTATGGAACCAATCCTGTGCGCAATATAATATAATATCAAAGAATTGTAAATACAGCCATTAATAAAATTAAATAATTGTTATTTCTATACTATGTGTACTGATTTTTTATTGTTAAGAACCATAATTTTAGAACCCCAATAAAGAAATCACCTTATTACACACTAATCCCAATATTAACACTAGCCTAGTGCTTTTAAGGTTCCGTACCTCCGAATGAAGAAACGGAACCCTTATAGGAACACTTGTATGTCTGTCCGTCTGTCACAGTCAATTTGCTCCGAATCTACTGGACCGATTTAGTTGAAATTTCGTACACATGAATTTCCGTGACCCAAACACGGACGTGTAATGTAAATAAATGAATTTTGAATAAGAGGGTTACTTTTCGTATCAAATAAAAGGGCTTATTGTGAGTATTTCAAATATTATTATTGTATCATTTTAAAATAAATACCTACTTTCAGAGAAAATTTATGAAAATTTTCCATTAAGTAATTACCTACCCCTATCTCCGAAACTACTGAGCCTTAAATATTGAAAAAAAATACAGAAAATGATTCTTTACTCATAGATTACAGGACAATCTATAAGAAGTCTACGTAAATCTCTCAATATTGTGCGTACAAACTTTATTGCGGTTGGAATATAAAAGAGAATAATAATTATGTTTTTCAACTACAATGTTAAGTTTGTTCTTGGGATAAATTCATCCCGAATATGGAAACCTTCGTTGTGCGTGGTCCTACATGCACTTGGCTGGTTTTGTTTAATTAAAAGGGATATCAGAATATAGATCAACTTAAACAGTGGTAAATAAAGTATAGTATGGTCTCGATATAAGTAGACCGTACTAATAGCTTATTACACAATTTATGTAAATAAAATACTATTATGATGGTAATATCATGTATTAAATGTCATATTAGCCTCCAGAATTACCATAATCTTTGGACAATGCGATCTCGTTGTTGTCGGCCTCTAACTAGGAGGTGTAGTTCAATACCAGCACCCACATCCTGCTGTGGTTGTGGTGTGACTTCGTTGCTAAGATCACCTTCAGTACTGGCAACCGATGTTTGTTGCAGATGTTATGCAATACAGCACAGGCATTTATGATCATAGCCACTACATCCTACACTAACTTTTGTTCTTCTTCTCGTTCGTGCTATGAACGGTCTTAGTTCAGTGCACAAATTCATAAATAGCTCTTTGGAAAGTCTGTAATGAGCTTTGAACTCGGCGTCAGATACTTATGTTCAAAGCTTTGACTTGATCTTGCAGGTTACGTCGCAACCGTGCTGTGTTATGGCTTTCAATCCTTCTGGCCTCGACCTCATGTGCTTCAAGCAAGAGAACAGCACGAGCAATCCTTACCGAATACCTCAATAGAGACGCAAAAAATTTTTTTTTGTATATAGTTCGATCTTTTACGGTACACTCAGTTCATTCTAACTAGCGCACGCACGAAACACGACGGATTCAAATGTACACAATTTTAAGTAAAATTCTTCGAATTATAAGACTAATTTGTAATTAGCAAGCGAAAGTGACAAGGGAAAAGGTTATCGCAATTTGACAGCCAAATGTGCTCGCCGATTACTGTTGCTCTGCTGTCAAAAACGATACGTAATACGAAATAATCGCGATTACCATGCGATCAGTAGAGAAAAATGCACATTTTAGTTAAGTGATTGTTCCATAGAGGCAGCACTATCGCTTTTTTGCTACGGTGTCGCTATCGCTGATACATAATACCAATTTGCGCAATATTTGCAATTATTGCGCAATTATCGCTATCGCAAAGCTTCTGCAAGATAGGTAATAGCCCTGCGGTTTAGTGCAGGCGCGTCCACATTGGTCTTGAAATACGTCGAAGGACATGAATCTTCGAGTACTGAAAGGTTTAGAATATTTTTGGTACTGTTATTATCAACTAGAGATCATAAATTGGGAAAGTCAAAAAATATTTTGCAACAGCTTCTACGAGTCTTTACGCCAAAAAATCACGAAGACAAAAATAGCAATATTCGAGACAACTAACCAATACAAAAAAAAAAAACCTTTTATTAAAAAGTTGAGATTTCTCATTACATCTTCGTACTGTAGACACTACGGTCTACTTTACCGGGATAATATAAATTAAACACTCATGTAGTGAATAGCATAATTATTCCTAGAAACGGAACTACAAATTATTATATAACATTTTACGCCGAGCCCTGACAGCCGGGGGCTGACTGTCTATTATTTTCTTCTATTCTAATTATGAATTTAATGTTTGTTTCTTTTAAGTGCCACTCATCTGAACAGACTAAGGTTGCATTACAAACCGCATGGAATAAAGTCTCTACAGTACCTATATAACTGGTTGATATACATATATTGTGTCGAATAGAGAAAAGATTTGTAAATAAGAGTTACGCATCGCTATCACTCGATTAATATATTTGAAGTTATTCGGAAAGGAATTATGGCGAGCTTGACTTTAAAGTCGTCCCACAACCGATTAATTTATACAAAAAAAACGAAACCTTTAATTAAAAAGTTGATATTTCGGTACCTACACCAAACTTCTCACTACATCTTCGTACCCAGTTACTTAAAATCTTTTCTCTATACGACACAATATATATAATATATATATATATATATATTGTGTCGTATAGAGAAAAGATTTGTAAATAAGCGTTACGCATCTCTAACACTCACATAATATCTTTGAAGTTATTCGGAAAGGAATGATAGCGAACTCGAGTTTAAAATCGTCCCACATCAGATTAATTCTCATACTTAAATACCTCGGATAATCGTTTATTTACAGACATGTAGAACCACTTTCACTTTGAATGTTCCTTTTGATGACTTTAATATTTAAATGATGTACAGAGAAATGCATGATCAATCAATCAAAGGAGACGTACAGTGCAAAATTGAGACATAAAATCAATCACGGTAGACAGAACACAATTGTGACCAGTGTGGATGAATCTTATGAAACATGCAAGTATCCTCAGGTCGGCGCGAGATGGCGCTGCAAGCGGATCCCGAGATTGCCCGCCCGAAGGAGAGATCTCTTTATTAATGCACGCCCGTACCCGACGCCGGCGCCGGCGACCTAACCAACTTTAAGAAAACTATCTCTAGTCTTTAGACGCGTCTCGCATCCTCTCATTTCATCCACGTTAAACAAGTAACAGTTTATTGCTAGATGAGAAATTCTCAGCGAGAAATATCTTTTTCATCCAAACTAGACAATTTTCAAGTTGTCCGCTCGAAGAAAATTACACGGTGCGCGTTAAAACGTCCGTCCGGCGATTTTAACTCAAATACTGTCATTAACGAAATACAGTTTCCTCTATGAATAAATTATTAGAGCTTTCGTGCATTGTATACTGGACTTGAGCGTTTGCGATAACGTGAATTTGAATAACAAACTTGTTATGTTCATCGTTAGCTAAAATTGTGCAGGTATGTAAATGCGAGGTGTAACGTGTACGCGCTGAGTGATGTGCTATGATAAATCCGACGCGGACGCCTCCGGGCGAAGAACAATGGCTTCCTTCCCGGAGCCGCGAGAAAGTGACGCGTTGTGTTCCCCTCACTAGATAAATAACATAATCTCCTCGGAGCATCGCCACTTTACATGCGCATACGCTACCAACGTCACATTACTGAGAGAGTTACTTTATTACCGCAACAACACTTATTGATGTTCTTTTTGTGTGATAATGAGGTAGATCAAATTGTATAAAAATACAATAATAAACAATGCTGCAAATTGGATCGATATCATCTTAGATGCGCGATAATACTGTTCAGGAAAAATAAAACAGTTTTAACAACAAAGAAAATACAAGTTCATTTGGAAACAAAATAATATCCTAGAATAATGTAAGCTAAACAAAAGCAATGATTGTTTACTTCTCTTTTCTGTTTTCACTCTTATAATTACAAACACAATTCTAAGTGTTAATTGCATTGCTAAGAGAAAATAAACAGTGAATAAGCAAAGACAACTAATTTACACGCGGTTGCCGCTGACGTCGCGCTGAGAGGGAATATTAGTACCAACAGCTAGGCGTAAAACACAGCATGGTGTCAAATCCCATTCGTAACTTGCCTAATTTATCAAGTACTTATCGCAATCAATTCTATAACCAAATCAAATTCGGACGTGACCTGTTGCGTAGGTACATTATGGAAAAAGGAAAATTAAAAAGCGACAAAACGTTTCTAACGTCTTGCTCAACAAATCTGCGTTGTCAAAGACAAGCGAACACTTTGCGAAACTTGTCGTGATCGCTTAACCACAACTTTCCGCGTCGAGTAATTTTATTATTTATACGCGCCCACTTACTGGCTGATATTTCAAATGCTTATTACATGCTGGGTTAGTGCATACGTGACGATGTTGAACCCGATATGGCACCGCACTATGTTCTTGCCGTTTACGTCACAACCATAACTCTAAAGACTTTCTAAGTTTCTACTTCAAGTCTCAATCTAGCTTTGCAGTGTCACCAAAAAAAAAACAACTTAAAAATTAACCACTGGAGCTTAAATGTTTACAAAAGCGATAATGAAAAGCTCAATATAGAATAGCAACAAATAAAACCACCAAGATAGTAACCTATTTAAGGTAACGAGGTCATAAAATTTAACTGTTATAGTTAATTCCTGACCATAAAATTCCTGGGCGGGCGGTTTATCAAGTGAAATTGACTTTATAATTTTCCCTATTATCAGTTTTTACTTCCACAAAGAGGTTACGGCAAAATTCTGCTGGCAAACTTGAGACCTGTCGCTTACTATAAACTTGGCTTTTACCAAAGTCACGGTGAGTTTCGATTATAAGTTGGTTGTATGGACAGGGCGCTTTACACTTCGCGTCCGTTACGCGGTGGTCGCGAGTAGGCTTTAAGAGAAATGTTAATGTATGCTGCGTCAGGGATTTTTTGGGCATAGGGACTACTTCGTGGTAAGTCCTTCTGGTATTGAACGAGGCCGCGGGCTCTCGGTCAGCTCGCCGCAAACTGGTTTCGTTCATTATCAAAAGTCAATAACTTTCCGATGCATTCCGAGTCATGGCCAAGTGTCCGTTCGATAACGTAATAAGTAAATGCGGTGTTATCAACCTTTGTTGAATGCAGAAAGCATGATGTTGTCAAATCTGTAGATGGAGGCGATTGACTTTATAAGGTTTTACTTTCTTTCGATTTTGCGCAAGAAACTTTCGCCAAAAGCATTTATGTTGATCCTTGACACAATAACGCGAAATTTCTCTTCAAATTCGCAGGGAAATAGAATTTTGTGTTCTGCTAAAGTAGACATATTTTAATATCAGGGAGGACCTAATCCGTAAGTTAACTGCACGACTAATTAGTAAAATACGTTCCCGTTTATTTTAGACTATAACTCATTTGTGCAATTAGCAAGATAAAACCCATTCCGAGAGCTTACCGCATACGTAAATCCAAGTATCCGAGTGCAATAATTTCTAACAAAACGTACGTACGGACTCGGCCGGAATGTTTTACATTATAAAACCCAAACTAAAACGAATAGTTTAACTTTCATTTCCAGAAATAATGTGGTCGAGTTTAAAGTACTGTGGAATAGATTCATATAGAAATAAATTACGGTAGATTATCATTTAGAATTAGAGCATGTAAAGTCCATTCAAAGGCGTAATTAAGTTTTCCATATGTCACAATGGTAATTAACGATTGTTTAGAATACTAGCTATCTCTATGATCCAAGGTTTTCTAGTGTAAATTACACCAAAGTACCTACGTAGGTAAGTACAGTTTGGTAATAAAGTTTTCTTAACAAATGATTTATCTGACACCTTTATGGAGTGTAAAGGTATTAAAACTACTGTTATCGCATATTTAATTACAGTTGCCAAAGTTGTTGACCTTATAATGTTGACCTGGTAATGTGTTTTATGGATCAACTTTTGTTTGTATTGCTAATAGCTCTAAGCAATTACGTGCATGCTCCAAGCAAAAGTAGAATTTGTGACAATGACATTGCATACTGGTTTCGGTTCAGTTTCTGATTGACAATCACGTTATGCTGCGGCCGCATCTGCGGTTATCGTGACGAAGTTTGCACAGTGATAGAAATGACCAACCATTATTGGCTATCGTCGCGATAGTTCGGGCTGCGTAGCAGTTATGGGCCGGGTACATCAAAGGGTTTTAGCGTGCATTAGCGTGACGCGTGGTCAGACTACCGTTGTTCATTTCGACTGTTGTCTCCGGACTACGTGGACGCTCTGTCGAAATAATGGAGAGCCAACTATACAGATTTTTTTTTAACCAGTGCGCAAACTTAAACACCTGACTTTACTCATCATTATGAACAACTTTTACTATGGGACCAACTCCGAAATCGAGAACGTACGTCACGTGTTTAAGTTTGCGTACTGGTTAAAATTATTTCCTGTCTTTAATGATTATTCCATAAAATTATGAAGCCGCTAATGTGACCACTTTTGTTAACTTTATGACCAAATCATACAAAGTTTCGGCACGCATTGCTTCGTCACAATAGACGCAGATGCGGCCGCAGCATTATTGATTAACATAACCTTTCATGTTTCCGTACAGCAGCCCTAAGATCAGCTTAATAAATATAAGGAGCGTAAAAGGAAACTATTTTTAAAAGGGAGACAGTATTTCAGGGCATATAACTTTTGTATATTTCAGGGCTCGTAGCAGCTGCACGAGTCGAAGGTTAAGCTACGCTAGCCGCGGTCGGTTCGTGGATGGGTAACCATCTATTACATATCGAGACTCCTCCGTGCCGTGGAAAGCACGTTAAGTCATTGACCCCGGCTGGCTGTCATTCATAAATCTTTGACAGTCATTACGGGTATCTAGAAGCCCGACAACCAGTCTTACCAAGGGGTGTCGTGTTACCCAGTAACTGGTTGTAGACGTCAGATAGGCAGTCACTCCATGTAGTCTAGTCATTCAGCTGCATCCGGTTAGACTATAAGCCGACCCCAACATAGTTGGAAAAAGGTTAGGCAGAATGATAACTCTTGTACAATTAAAATTCTATTAGAAGTAAAAGTTGTTGATAACAAGTATACCTAATAAGCGTTATTACAATTTTATAACAGAAAGTAACCTACAGAAGATATTGATTTTACATAGTAATGCGATACTACTTACTACGGCTTTCTCTTGAAAGAGGAAGCAAACACTGTTATTAACGGAAGCAAATTGTTTATTAGAAAATTATATGGTATTCGCATAACTATGATTTATTATTGGGACTGTAATTGAACAATCGTCAAGGCCATTCATGTGAAAACTTCTAACTATTTATAAAACTTGATGGACTATTCTTGTAGGCATACAATGTACGTATAGTTGAAAACAATTTTGATGTTAATATATGTAATAATATTATAAGGAGGAGCTCGTGGCTAAGTAATAACAAGCCACACGGATCGATCCATCAGGTTAAGCTACGCTTGCTAGGGTTGGTCAGTGGATGGGTAACCATCTTCACATACCGAGACTCCTCCGTGCCTGGAAAGCACGTTAAGCCGTTGGTCCCGGCTGTCATTTTTGGATCTTTGACAGTCGTTACGAGTCGTCAGAAGCCTGAAAGTCTGACACCAGTCTTACCAAGGGTTATCGTATTACCCAGTAACTGGGTTGTGGAGGTCAGATAGGCAGTCGCTCCATGTAAAATACTGGTATTCAGCTGCAACTGGTAAGACTGGAAGCCGACCCCAAGATAGTTGGGAAAACAAGGCTAGGAAGATTGATTGATGTAATAATATTATAAATGCGAAAGTGAGTTTGTTTGTTTGTTACGTTTCCCCGCTAAAACGGCTGAATGGATTTGGATGAAATTTGGTACTGGGACGGTAGACCTTGACTTGGGGAAGGACATTGGAAAGTTTTTACCTCATTATTCCCAAGGGATCGAGATATACCCGGTTTAAAACATTGAAACGGATATCGAAATACAAACAGTTTTTCTCTGAAAATGTTGACCGCATTTTAGTTGGTACATTCACGCATCCCTTAAAAAAAATAACACTAGGTTATTTTTTATATTGTTAAATACTTTTGTAAAAAAAAACACGCTTCTTGTATGAGGACACCCTTTAATTTTTCGTTTTATTTGATTTTTCTTGTTATAGCGGCAATAGAAATCCTACACTTGTGTGAAAATTTCAACAGTCTACCTATTATGGTTCATGAGATACAGCCCGCTGACAGACAGACGGACAGCGGAGGCTTAGTAATAGGGTTCTGTTTGGCACCTTTAAAAGTTACAGCAACTTTTAAGCAATACTATCATCTTCACACTTTCTAATAATTTCCTAACACGAAACCTAAAACCACCTTCCAATTCGAAACCACACGATCAAATCAGCATAAATCCTTGTTTACGGCACATACGGAACCCGACACAGTAATCTGATGCAATCAAAGTTTACAAAGTCGAATTGTAAAGTAACACCCGACTTAGAGACAAAACAGTTTCCTGATTAATCCCGTAAACAAACGTATTTACACACGGTGCACACGGAAAACCGGATCGGTAAGGGATCTTGCATAGTGAGTGCATTTGTGGATATATTTCTTTAGTTTTACAAAATACGGTCTGGTACACCTGCTTTTTAAAAGATTATCAGTTTCTTTTAGACGTCCGAAAATGTTTTTTTCGATAATTATTCGATTCTTAAAATTGATGATTAACTTATTCATTACAAATAATAACTTAGTTAAGCAATACTTTCGATATTAGCCTTGACAATTAAATTATTTAGTATTTAATTTTTGTTATTCGTTTATGTGTTATATTTGTACTTATTATAATATATATATACTTTGATTTATATAATTGGTTTCATAAGCCGTGTAGATCAAATAAATAACAATAAATAAAATGTAAAACTATAGAGACGTCTTCCAGTCAAGCTTATAATTAATATGTTATGTTATTAATATGTTATGTCCATGTTTATAAGGGCTATAATAAAGAACATTGAATGCACTCAAATGCCTTAAAAAATGTAACCGATCAATACAGGCATCGGTCGGTACATCGCATTAAACAATGTAAAACCCAATATAGCCATTCGTTCGTGGCCCTAGTATTTTCCGTTCCCCTTTCACAGCTATTCTTACGAAGCTTGCTTACTGGCGCGAACCTAATTGCGGCTAATCACACGAACAAAAATAGCAGCTAAGTACTAAAACCCAGACAGGATCGATATCTTTATAATTGCTGCGGCTTCGACTTTAATGTGGTTTGGAAATTAGCCAATAATTAGTATTGTTCGGGCTCATGGTCGTAATAGTGCAGGTAATGCAATTTTAAATTAAATAATACATCTTTAAAATTATTTAGTGGCGAAACAGATCGTTCGTTTTGTGTTTAGCGCTACGTTCGAAGCGTTTTATGTGTTGCGCTACGCGCGTAGCATTTTATGTGTAGTGCTACGCACGTAGCGGTATGCTTGTAACAGTACGCGAGTATGCGTGTAGCGCTACGTGCGCGTAGAATTATGTTTGAAGCATTAATACATTACACGTGGCTGGTGCCAAACAACCACTAAGCCATACTTTTCAATCGTTTTTTCTTAACATCTCTTAGCTACGAGTTTCACCTGATACCTTTAAGAGTATTATAGTCCGAAACGTAAAGAACGTCGGTAAGAACCAAAACTCATACAATTTGGTTCCGACTTCCATTTCCCGTTACTCCAGAACATTAAATCCTCTCTTTGTGGCCTCGCCTTTGCCCCGATGAGTTTGAGCGCCGTGAGATGCGTCGAGCTTGCAGTCAAAGCTAGGTATCACCGCGCTCGGTACACATAGCGAGAGCGCACTACAAATACTTTAATTCGCTCGCGTACATCCGAACAGCTAATGGTTTGACTGGATGCGGTTACAATCTTACGGTTTTTGTTTTATTTTTAATGGAATTAGTCACTTGCATTTATAGGGTTAATACCGTGACGAAGCTCAGGCAATTTGCTGTAGCTATGGTGGCTTCAGTCTTTTCGTCCTTTTTGGATAGACCCTTTAAAATTAATCTGTTGAAGAGGTTAAATTAAATCATAATAGTGTAAAATATTATTAACTTTGAATGGGTAGATGTTTAGAGAATCGTGTCTCTATTTCGTGAAAGTTTCTGCTTTACTAAGATTAAACAAGAAAGTCTAACCTTCTGTTTAACCGCTTTCAACTCGTGTCTTAACAATAAAACAACAATTATTACTTAGACTTTAATATAATGTAACCATTTTCTCGGTTATATTATTATTTAATGATGCAAAACGTGCAGAAAGTTATGTTATTCATTTTGTAGCGTCCGCCATAGTTTCTACTTACGTATCTGCCATTCTAAACAATAATGAGCAAAAGAGTACTCTAAGCTTTTTATTGCTGTAAATGTGTAAAACAACAACGGAAACATATAAAATAGAAAGTAAATTACTTTTAGAATCCACAACTAATGTTACGGAAACGCTTCACTGCAGGTTATTGTTGAAGACGGTCCTATTCCATAACATCACGCCTTGTTTTCTCCGAAGGGTTAAGCAGAGGTGTGCTTATAGAACACCCTCATTTCGCCAGTTATGTTTAAGTCCCATGTAATAGGCGAGCTTATTGAGATTAATCGGCGACAAATTCAGACTCCGGACTGCTACTGAGAAATTCCAGATACAAAAACCCAATAATAATTTTCTTCTATCTATCTATTAATATATCTTCTGTTAAAAGTTGCAGTTGTAAATGCTTTCCCGAAATCAATTAAATTCCTTGTTATGGCTACTCGTCAACGATGTTATTTCTATCCCACTCTATCCAATGCTAATTCTTTTAGTTGCTCATAAACAGCTTAAACAAGGTGGAGACGGCAATACGAAAATAAATTAACTTCGTATGTCGAATGACGTTCCCAGACTGCATACAAAAATTCAATCAAATATATCCAATAGTTTAGTCACTTTAAAGCTAGTCAAAGATTGACAAAACCCATAGTCGGCCCATCGCTACTATTTAGTTTGTTTAAAAAAATCACATTTTGAGTTTCGAAATTAAAGAAAGAAACAAACATTATTTATAGGGACTCGCACAGGAGATCACAAATTAAACTAAACACACTCATAGAAATATAAAAAAATTAAAAACAAAATAAGATGAAAATAAAAACAGAACATCCTATAGGCCTAAAAGAACAGCATAGTGCTGAGAGATTTAAAAATAAGTGTCGCAGCGCTGGTATTCTGATAGGGCCCGCTGTGATGTCACAGAAGGATGCAGTGAAATATTAGGATATAATATGAATAATTTCAGAAGACTCCTTGCTAATAATATGGCCAGTATTTTTTTTTATTTATTATATCTCTCATATTACGAGAATTGTTTTACGCGTTTTATGAGTTTTTAATAGGATCTAGAATAACTAAGGCTAATTCCTAGCCTTCCTTTTTCAGGTAAACCATTTCCATATTCTCTACGTCGTTGTTCTGTACGTTACCAAAGCGAAGACTAAATCGTGTAATGCGTTTGTTAAACAAAGCTTCACGTTAGTTGCAGTGTTAATTAATGTCCCCGTCTCGGTTCGCGAACCCTAATAACTAAAATGTACTGTAAATGTAATTTACGTTTAATGATATTCTAGTGAAACTGAAATGTTTACTAATTGTAATAGTTAATTAGTTACTATTATTTTTGAAAAAAAAGAACTTACAAGTCCAAAAAAACAACCGCCTTTCAAAAAAACACTACAAAGTAAAAAATAACTTTGAAAAATTTAATAATTTCGGAAGTCGGTGTCTTTGGTTTTTAATTTTCACTTTTTAAGCTATTGCATAGCGTCTATCGCGGGCCTTGAGCGTGGAGACCTAATCCAGAAATTTCGTAACGAAAATACAACCTAAGAAAAAAGTGTTTTGTATTGAAAATTATGTTTAACTGCTTGACAACAAAGTTCAAATTTACTTAAACGAATGATACGAGAGTGTTGTATTGAAAATTATGTTTAACTGCTTGACAACAAAGTTCAAATTTACTTAAACGAATGATATGAGAGTGTTGTATTGAAATTTATGTTTAACTGTTTGACAATAAAGTTCAAATTTACTTAGACGAATGATCCTTGACTATTAATAGTTAAATTAAAACCTTTTTATTAGTTCGATGTTCCCGGCCATTACGTTGTGTCAAGTTTTAAAAACTATAAATGTGAATAACAGTTCCTGTCAATGTCATCATTGCTATTTCTTGTATTCGGGTTAATATTTTACAATTGCGTAAGTTGATAAAAATGCTATGAAATAGCTTCGCCGGGGCAGTCCCCGAGTGCCACACGTCTTTTTTTTTGTGGTAGCTACCCCACACAAATTCGAATACCGCTACCTACTACCTATATAATAACAGTGACAGGAACTTGTGATAACATGATCCACATGGAGTAAGTGAGCAAAATACGTATTATTGAAACTAGCTCAAAAACTACTCAAACAAAGTTTAGCTACCAAACTAACAATAAAAAAATAGTTTTCTGATAAAATGTAATGAAGGAAAAAATATACAACAAAAACGAATTGAAAACCTCCTCCTTTTATGACTCGGTTAAAAACAGAAACACACAACATGACAATAACATCACGCCGTTATTCCCTGAGGACTTGGGCAGAGATGTCTAGTGCACACTAATGCGGAGGTAAAAAAAAAGAAAAAGACTGTCCAAGTATGAGTCGGACTCGCACACGAACGGCTCCGAACCATCGTACAATATTAAACAATACATAAAAAAAAAAATGCGGGGCAGTCTTTGGTTACTGCCGATAGAAGTGAAAACTAAGTAACGCCATCTAACGAAAATGTCAGGAATTTATGTGGCTTACGCCGCGCCGGCGGTCTACTTTCCTTCCGTCTTACGAATTTTCGATCAGGTCACGTGTCCTGACGCGAGTTTAACATTTTTAACCCATCCCAAAAAAAGTGCACGCCGCCGCTAAAGAAGTTTTCACTTAAAAAAAAAAGGTTTATTTTTATTTGCAACAGAAACACGTGCACATAAAAAGATAATTAAGATAATTGAATTTTAAAAAACGAAACAGCTCTATATTTATAGATGAGCTTTTGCCAACATTTTTTGTATGGGGACACCTTTTTTTTTTATTTTATTATACACAATCTTTGACATTTTCAACTGTCTAGCTATTACGGTTCATGACATACAGGTCGCTAAGAGATGGACGGAGAGCGGAGGCTTAGTAATAGTGGTAATAGGGTTCCGTTTGTCACCTTTATTTATTTATTTATTTATTTAATACTTCAAGCACACAAATGTACAGAGGCGGACTTAATGCCATAGGCATTTTCTACCAGTCAACCTTTGGGTGGTGCAGAGACAAACAGCACCTTTCGGTTACGAAACCCTAAAAATTCCAACAAAAACTATACAGAAAAGGAAAAGCTTACAAAGCAAAATCTACTATCGAACAATGAAATAACTGTAGCCTTGTTAATTAAAATATCTTACCTTTAGATAATTTGAGGTAGTCCATGTTTTCCCAAATAAAGTACAGACAAATAGAGATGTTAAAGGTTATTAATTATACCCTAAACTTTCCTTCAGAAACAACGGTTGGTTCATGTTAGGTACTTTATAATTAGTATTATGATATCTTTCTGTATTTTAACTAGAATTATTACTATCAGGTAAATGTTTACAGTTTCTAAGTTGAAATTAGTAGCTACGTGAAAAAAAAACTTCAAGGGAGTAATCAAGAAGAGTCGATAATGACAAGAATACACATACAATATCATCAAAGAAGTTGATATCTATCCAATTAGAAAACGAAATCCCGTGACCACAATGACCATATCTGGACCACATATGTGACCGGCCCGGTTCTATAGCCGCCGAGCGCTGCAAGCAAGAATAGTCCTTAACGGTGGTTAGTTATGAAGTTCTTTGATGGTACATGCATAGTTTCACGCCTTCTTGTCATGAGGGCAGAAAATGAAGAACGATCCTTACATACTCCTCTTCCGTCACTGCGAGAATGTGGTTATTAGAAGATATTGGACAATATTATCTATTTTTAAACGAGGTCAAAAAAGGAGGAGGTTATAATGTTCGTCTACTGTATGTATTTTTTTAATGTATGTTAATCGATAATTTCATTCATTGTGGACCGATTTTGAAAATTCTTTTTTTGTTTTAAAGTGTCTCCTGGGGTGGTCCCATATATTATAAAATTCTGATAGGTAGTTTTGAAGTTAGCTTCATTACTACGTATTTAACTGGAAGTCGTTTGATTTTTTTATGTTTATTCGTAGTATAGTCTCACTAGTTTTCATCGGGTGCCTAAAAGCCCACTACTTCCTACTCTTTTAAAGTCTATAAGCGTGAATATATATGTACATAATGACCGTTAATAGGTGTGAATTGCAAGGTAAGATTAATGTTACTAAAGCCACACTGATAACCTATGAACCCTTGGCCTTTTAGACGCGTGTGTGTCATCTTGTGTCAGAATCGTGAGATAAACGCGACATGAAACGCCAAAACCTTTACATTCATGCTTGCATATTAATTTCGTACGTCGTTAAGGTTAATTAATTCTATTAAGTTGATATTAGTCTAAAAAGAAACACATCTTAGAAGCAACAAAGATTATTGAGGAAAGAAAAAAACAGAATGAATAGTTAAGGTTTTTTCACGCCATCTTTCATCTGCACTTGTAACAGTTCGTTAATTTGGAAAGTACCTATATCGATAGAAATAAATCGATGCTTTCGTGATAAAAAAAATTGTTGTTAGCCAGTCTCTAGAATAGAAAAAAAATAGAAAAATATGATAGATACCTTCTTATAAATAATTTTATTAGAAGCTTTTGTTTTCACATAGGCTTAGAGCATGCTTAGAGTAACAATAGGTACAGCACAAAGCTTTTTTTGTATATTTTTCTGATACCAAAATAGCCCTCAATACCTGTCAAGGAAATACCAGTAATTGAATTAAGTAATACAAAACTTCGGAAACAATAAAAAATACAGCAAATCACTGTTTTTTTTACTCGACAAACGTTTTTCTGCTTGTTTTTGTTCACCATCTTCGTGAGAAAATGCTGTGACTATGCATGACTGTACTGTAACTACGTGCAATACCGGCTTCACTATCTATGGAACCTTCTGGAATGCATTGTGTACTTTAAAATGTAGCTACTAAAGTTCAATGTTGCATAAGAGTTATGTGGAGTCAGAAGTTGTGAATGACTATGCTCTATAGGTTTACAATAGGTATCGTATTTAGACAAAAATTTCTATAAATAATTAAATGTCTGGTTTCCATTTTTGTGTTGCTGTTGTTCATGAATGATGGCCATTGCTTACCACCAAATCACCAGCAAGGTCTTTTTACTTTTTTTATGAAAAACAAAAATAAACCACAACCACCATAAAAATATTATAATAATTAAGTATAACTGTGCCAATTTGCAAAGGAAATTTAAAAAATTGTGACCACAGTGACCTGAATTTTAGGTACCTATACTTATTCAAACTTTAAAAAACAAACTTTGTTGTTGCTGTAGGTGATTATATTTAATTTTGAAGTTGAGAAACCTGCGTAGCCAGATTCTCTTAGACAAAACAAATAGTAAAGTAAACATCAGTTCCACCTTCAAACATAAGGTCAGGGTCAGGAGTATTATTGAATCATTAAACATTTACATTGCCAAAAGATTATCACACAACTTTCCTATAAACCTAATGACGTCAGTCAACATCTCGTTGCGGATACGTAAAATTACAGACGATCATTAATCTTTTATAATAACCATATTAGTTCTAAACCAAACCTAATTATTAACCTTCTAAGAAACACAAGCAGTAATTAATATCTAAGCCAAATAATTATCTGTAAACCAACAATGAGGAAACATACACGTAAGGTACAATTTGTTAATGTCAAAAGTCACAAAAGAACTGTCAAATTGTTGTAAGTTTCAATTAGGTATGCACAATGCACATGACATGTATGTTTTAGACAAAATAGTCCATTTGTCTCTGTAACTTGTACAAAAGTTCAAGGCGAGCCTATTTCCGTAATATATGACAATTTATTATGTCATGCGGTGCCTTTTACTGGGGTGTGCCCTTCGTAACACTTTCAGTTGTCTGTCACGGCACTCTTGGCTTTGAACTGGACGCAAACATGGAGGTGAGTTATGACTCCAAATGCATACGATCACGACTACTCCTAGATGTTGTTTTTATTGTGGTGTAAGTTATAAACGAAATTAAGTTATTTAAAATGTTCCTGTTCGGAAAGCTGTAGGAATATACTTAAAATTCGTGAAAAAATTGACTACATTTTTTTATCCTTTATAAATTATCATAGCTGATGATACTTTATTCACATTACAATCTAACCAACCAAGAAAAATTGTTTCTAATAAGTAATTTAAATATAACTCACCTCCAGTTACAGAAACGAACTTTAACTTTTAAAGCTGTCATTAAATATCTAATCTCCCATTAACGTGTTGCTGAAAGCAACATTAGACTCCATTTTAATGATTCTTTGAAAAAATTAATGAAATCATTAATGATCAATTACGTAATGTTTGTCTTTGTGCAATTGGGTGTCAAACTAATAAGGTCTTTCTTTTTCACTTTATATTAAGGGGAAGACACTTCATTCACATGTTCTATAAACAAGTCAGCACTTGCACTGCAGTTTAAGTTCACGATGCAGTTTCGTTGT
This sequence comes from Conistra vaccinii, assembly GCA_948150665.1. Classification (NCBI taxonomy): domain Eukaryota; kingdom Metazoa; phylum Arthropoda; class Insecta; order Lepidoptera; family Noctuidae; genus Conistra; species Conistra vaccinii. The sequence goes on from OX411324.1 coordinate 7,980,560, forward strand.
TTAATATGAAAATATCCTTTGCTTATTTTATAAAGTGCAACGTGCGGTAAAATACCGACCAGAGAGGAAATTGAAAATGACTTCCTCAAGCAAAGCAATTTCACAAAAGAAATCAACCATGACTTATTGATAACCATGCGCGCAGAAGAACATTCTAGTTGAAGTTTCTTGCTAGTGCTACAACAATCAAGGCCATAAGGAAAAATAAAAATATAATACAAGTTACAATCGCTACCTCTGACACTTGGACCACGCGCGGTCACCGCTGCGGATCACGATTAGGGTCAAGCTTCAAGGTCTACCATTACATAATTCTTCAAACATTTCGTTCTATAATCGATACTATATCGATACCTACTCGACTACATTGTATACCGACACTTTTTGATCGATTGATCGACACTACAATAGAGAATCAAAAAAAGAAACAACTCGTTTTCGTTCAACCAGCGAATCGAATAAGTCATTCAACTGTTTGTTTACTTTTTACGTTCATAACTTTGTGTAGTTTTGAAAATAGGAAACTAATGTAAAGGAGTTATTTGGTTGCCAGAATTCAATAAAATAATTTCGGTTGAACTTTAAAAAAAAAGTGATATAAATTTTTTAAAGTAATACACAGTAATTGTAAACCAATACCCACATAAGTTGAATCACCTAAAAGAGGATTTCAAATAGTTTTTTTTTTTTGTATGCTTCATTTAACTTTCTGTGTGTGATTTACGGGGATACAACAATAGCAAAGGACCGTATCATTACTAAACATATGATTATAAAAATTTAAATTATGTACATAAGTAGGTACTCGTAATGACTAAAAGCCTATGCAAACATAAACACATTCAAAATGTATGAATAAATTCATGTTTTCGTGCTTCACAATCACGACAAAGTACTATTTGCACACAAATATTTGGAAACATAATTTCAAAATAAACGAATATTTTACAATTCCTCATTGTCAAAAGAAAACCATTCACTGTTCAGACCTTTTAAGTGTCAACCTTCAAATGCTTATTCAATTCCATAAATAGTTTGAAAACTGTTAGGCGGTAACTTGCATAAATTTTTCACAATAGCATCGTGACTAAGGCACTCGACTAACTTCCAAAAATATCGGTTCTATAGACTTGCAATACCTTAGACATTTACTTTAGGAAATCTAACGAAACAAACCCACATCACCAGACAACAGATTTAATTTAAATATAATATATTTCTAGATCCACATATTGAGAAAAATTGTTTATTTGTGACATTTGTCTTCCCCTATTATCCCACTGCAGAAGAAAGGCGTCTTCTATATACAGAGAAGGCACGAGCATTGATCACCACTCACACCACAGCGATTTAAAGTTTTATTAAATTTAAATCCAGGTTTCCTCACGATGTTTTCCTTCACGGATGTCTGTTCTGTAGTGTCCAAGATAAACTCGGTATGCGTAGAGGATTTTTTTTCGATAAAATTGGTTTTTCGAAACTCTATCCTTAGATAGGTTATTGGGGGGTTAAAGTTTCTATGAGAACAAAATCGCAAGCAACAAGTTTAGTAAACATTGAGAATATTTAACAAAACAACTAATTAGTCAACAGAGCAGTGATGGCCCAGTGGTATCGGCCCCGACTTACGAATTGTAAGTCGTGGGTTCGAACCCAAGTAGGCGCTTTACTTTGTGTAAATAATTTCATCACCACTACTCTCAAAACGGTGAAGGAAAACACCGTGAGGAAACCGGCATGTCTTAGAACCAAAAATTCGAAGACATGTGACATCTACCAACCCGCACTGGGCCCGCGTGGTAGATTACAGCCCACTCCCTCTTACAGAGAGGAGGCCTGTGTCCCAGCACTGGGAACATTAATAGGCTTATTATGTAATTAGTCAACTGCTCAGATTGAATCCCATAAATTAATGTGAAGTCGTGACTCGTACGTTATTTTGTACAACACACGAAACCGTGACAGTATCGACCTATTCGTGTAATCAATTATAAAATTTATTCAGTAATTAAACATGAGCTAGCCGTATATCTGATTCATTAAAGTACGCAATTTTTAATTGTTGTTCTATCGTAAAGATGTAACTTTAATTCAGGTATTTGTAAGAGGGGGATGAAGCGTTTAACCAAGTAGAAAAAGCCGGGAAAATTCAACAAAATATTTTTTTTCAACAATACCTACCTAGATTTCCACAAAATCAACTAACATCAAATAATACTAAATCAAGTACGGACCAATACATCTCTATAGCGCAATATACATTTGGAATATCTGAAGCGCTGATACATTCCAATACCCAATTGATTTATATTGTTCGATAACAATCGCAAATTTACACTCCGTGTTTATCAAAATAACTATCTACGGGAGGCGGCACAATCAAACATACCCTCTGTAAATATCGTAAATATCACAATATATCACCTTGATATTTGCCTGCTTTGTGTTCTTCTTTTATAACCTTTTACTGTGTTATAATGAACAAAAGAATATCAGAGTACGAATTTCAAAACAATAAGGACGTGTTTGATGGCAGAGTTAGCATTGAAATACTTATTAGGCGTAGGTATACTTGTAAAGAATTGCTTAATTTTAGTGAAACCTCGCCTTAATTTAATTAAATAAAAATTTCGTTATACATTATTGTGTAGCCTGATTTCTTATTGCAAATAAACCGATATTAGAAACCTTTAATTGGCAGTACGTTATTTTAACAATTAATTCTTTAGTTACGTAAAAAAACTAGAAGAATGATTGAAATAATTTGTTCGACTTGAAATCAATTATAAATAATGACTAGTAGCTTTCATTAGATAATCTTCAATACTATTAATACTATCATTAAACTAGTTAATAATATATAAACAAACCATAATAATAACAGTTCCACGTTGAAATGACAAGCACACCGATCAATTAAGTATTATTAGACAGTTTGAGTTCATTGTCAACGAATGACCCTCTGTACTTAGTGCCACCAAAGAATTCAGGCCAGTTATTAAACAATCACGATAACAGCTGATAGCCCACAAACACAAGTACATTTAGCAAATGACCTGTCGCAGGGACAATTGATTCATGAATTTAATTTAGATACGAGAGCCAGTAACTGTATTGGCCAGTAGCCAGTTCTTGTCATTAATTTCGATACTCGTTTGATTAATACCGCTTTGTTTGAACTTGTATTGTAAAACAAAGGGCACGCGAGCATTTAATCATGGAATTTAGATCTGATATGAAAAATCAAAGGTAAGCAATTATATTTTATTGGAGGTTGTAAATAGAGGGCTATTTGATGGCGCGTATTGCTCATGCACGATTTTTCCTTTATCCCTAGAGTGCCATTTAAGGTAGGATTTGAAATGGTTTTCATACCAGAAGCATTTAAAATAATTATGCATTTATGATGTCATGGAATATCATTAAGACTGTTTGATGAATAGGGTAAAAACATACTCTTCTTCTTTGCTCGTCTCGACAGTAGGTAAATCTTTAATAAATAATAAATTTGTTATTTGTTTGTTTCGTTTGAACGCGCTAATCTCCGGAACGACCAGCCGGATTTGAATTTTTTTTTTGCATTTGATAGCCCAATTCTTGAGAAGCCTATATGTTAGAATCCTTAAGAGCCGGGGAAAAAAAAGTCTGACAAAACGCTAAGCGAAAAGGAAGTTAAAATATCTCTCCATGTAAAATACATGCATCCGGTTAGACTGGAAGTCGACCCCAAAATAAGAAAAGGCTAGGCAAATTGATTGGCCTTATCGCCGTCTGCGATCTCTTCCAGGTAACCTTGGAATGGACAGAATGATTGCGTGGGCATCAAAATGGGGTAGTCATTGCTCATTGGTGCAAAATAATAAGCTCAGTGTCCAGGCTGCGCCAGACGGACATTTAAGTAGGTACCTATCGTTTAAATTAAATACTTTATTTCAGACCATGGTGTCCATTTTGTTAGTAACAATGTTCTTATAGACTAGTGTTAGTAATACTTAAAACTATCCAGAACAAAACAAATATAAAACCCAAGAATCACCACTGCGCCATTCCATGACAAATGACGCAGCAATGATTGATGGTACCACATTACAGCCGACTAGCGATCATGCTAAGGATGCTGTTGGCGCTGCCACGTACTCTTCGCACCAGTGATGCGCACCTTTTACGCATCGTAGCGTAAAAGCAGTCTACGCGATGTTCAGCAAACATCCCTGATGCACTACAGAATCGCCGCAGCCCCATCAACACCCTGAACGCATTATTAAATTGGATTATTTGGACTCAGAGGTCACTGTAAGACTTCTGAGTATACACGGTCCACAGGCTGCACGTGTAGAATGATTTACAATGAGACCTAAAAACTGTAATTTTGACTTCTGTCGAACAACGTGCAAACCTTAGAAGTCAAAATTACACTCCTATATATTTAGTCTGTCCTATGAACCATTCCATTCATGTCGTAATCCAGCAACAAAAAAAAACCCAGACCTTTTCGCAATTGCCATAACCATGCAATGCTTATATTGTCACAGCTAGAACAATAGTACATCTACCCACACCACTTGCCACACTGTATGCGAATAGGGGCGTACGCGCATGTTCTGCATTCGTTCTGCGCCTGGCCTACGCGTCTGGGGTCAATGTTAAACAATTAAATAATAAACGTACATCGTAATTGATGTAACGAATTGCATAATAATAAAATTCATTGTTTACTCTCAGTTATTTATTTTCCAAGTAGGTATTATTCAAGGCAGGCGTGGGTTAAAACTATAAAACAATATTTTGTAAAGGTCATTCATATCATCGTGCGTACTGACTTTTAAAAGTAAACGTTATCAATGTGCATCCTGCCATTCACAAAAAGCTCTTCCGACAACTTCATAAAGTCAGACACGGTACAGTCAACCGCAGGTCCAAGGGAATAATTTGACTTCATCGCGCCTTTATTTCGTAGCATTAAGTTGTTGTTTTATACAATGTGGAGATGGCAATACGACCGTGGCGGCATCTACAACGTCACATGCGGACTACGCATCAAATACCTGATGTTACACAAATCCTGCATCGCGCAAGCAGAGTTTACTTAGACTGAGTATATATATAACGTCCCGACATCAATCATCGGGCACCCCCCCCCCTGCGGGGGCGTCGCGACATCTTGAGTTTAATCATCGGGCAGTTGGTCACTAGACACAACACCCGTCTGGTCGGAGTATCCTTCTTTTTCTATGGAGAATGACTGAACCTTACACCCTGTTCCTCATACCTCTATACGACAATTAAATAAAAACACTGGCAATAGTAATGCATAGGAAATTATCAAATAAATCCAAACATAGAAATTAAAAATGATTTTTCCAAAGAAATTAAATACTAGTGATGAGCCGACTATGGGTGCTGCCGATCTTTGACTAGCTATAGTGACTAAACTATTGCGTATATTTGATTGTATTTTTGTATGGCATACAGAGAACGTCATTAAATATACGAACTAATTTATGGTAGCGTAGTCGTCCCCACCTTGTAGTTCAAAAGTTAATACTGTGGTACGGTACGTACCACTGTATTAACGTACCATCTCAATCACCAGCCTAAGGGACTACTCACACTTATTCAGCTCCATTCGCGTTTCGTTGAACAATTTGGGTCATACTTATACAGTTCTGCTTCTATCAGCCGCATACAGCACAGTATAGTAACAGCGCTGAACGCGGCAGAACAACGCCGAACTCTCTCTATAGCACTCGCATGATAATAACACATTTGTGCACATTATATACTTATTTGCCGCGAAAGCTGAATAGACGCGGAAAATCGAACGGATGTGTACGCGTATCCATACAAAATCGTTGTTTTCTATGGCATAAGCTGAATAGAGCTGAATGAGTGAGTAGTCCCTAAAGCTAAATTGCTCTAGCTGCTAAGTGGTAGGCTCTTGCATTGACAAAGTATCAATGCAAGACGCTGCTTTAGTCACCAACCTGAGTCGAGACAATACGATGCTCGCCTTGAACACTACCAATACCCACCTAACGTTACTGCTGTTGTGTACTGCCGTCTATGTAAATTATTAGTTAATAGCAATCTCTCAATATGTTGAAGCGTGGATATCGCCTATTGTCTTTAGCAGCTGTAACACCTAATAAAGCTCTCAAAAGATTTAGTAATTGCCGCCTTTGATTACGTTTTCCGAAAGCTGAAGCTCATTCTAGAGCTTTCGGTAAACGTCACTTCTGATGGCTGTTAATTACTTATAGTAGTGCTTGAAAAAGTATTTTTTATGGCTACTACTACTGTTTAATTAATATTTACTGGAAACGCCGTAGAAAACTAGATTAAGTTTTTTTTGTGATTTAGATTTAAATCTAAACAACTGTAATTTAATAATGTATTAAAATTTTCCAGTGTTGCTTAAATTCAAACGTAAGTCGTTTGATACATTTAAACCCATATGTTTAAGTCGTTTAAAGATCACTGTAGTTCTTCTATCTTTTTTTTTTTCATTACAAAAGTATGCCAAACCAATTTACTCATGTTCTAAGAACCATATCTTCTAACACAAAGTAAAGCAATAATCATTCAAGTCAAGAACAATATGTGTGCGGGCTGTGCTGGGGCGGCTGCTGCAGATCCACAAACGGCGGAAATACCTATAACAACCTTATGTTTCAGCCGTTTGGTGTTGAAACACTAGGGCTGTGGGGTTCGAGTACTCATCGAGTATTTCGTGATATCGCCAAACGGTTGGTCGTCTTTTCACGTGACCATAGGGCTGACATATTTTTAGGCCAAAGAAACAGCATTGCCATCCAACGCGGCAACGCTGCCAGCCTTTGCGAAATTTTCACAATGACTGATGCGGACGAATATTTGATGCCCAATGAGCCCTTTAGAAAAAACTTATACATAATAATATAATTATATTTTTGTGTTAGGTTGTGTATTGTGTTTGAGATGACCAGCTATTGATTGAAATATAACAGAACAATATACCGTTGTACGCAGTGATTAAAAATTTGCGCCTACCCCGATACCATCGAACATTTGTATCGAATCGTGTTTATTAGTTGTCTCAGTAGCGGCTATCGGCGGCGAAATCTTAGCCGTATATTAATCTGTTATCTTAATGACTTACTGTAGAACAATTAGATACTTCAACAATACAATAAAGTATCTAGATTATTGCTATGTTTGGTTCATTAAAGTTTTGGCGCCAGTTAGATAACTTACTATAGTTTAACCAAGACCGCTGTTAAGGTGAAACAATTTGATATTTTTTCCATACAAACTTCGGAGGGGTTTTACTCCACTATTTGACATCGTACATTCAAAGTTAAACATGATATCGTTAGGTCTCATTATTAAAATTGTCTGTACGGAAGCAGAATAGTAAAATAAAAAGCCATTAAAAAGTTATGAGCCAACAAAGATTCGTTTTTCTTGCTAATTTTAACGCAACTTTGGGCGTAAATAAGTAATACAAGAAGTGTGAAATCTCGAAAACAAAATCCGTACCGACACAGAAAAATTTACGAAGATTTCAATAAATTTTATTTGTAATTGATTTAGGCAGTGGTTATTTCAGAAAAACCTTTTTTCCAAAGGCCTTTTCGTAATTTTTGACGCGCTCGTTTTACTAAAATTGGTCGGTACGGTGTTTCTGTGCGTGCACACAATACGTTGTCCATGTAGATCAGCTTCTAACTGCTCATCACTGATACTTTCTCTGTCGGACACGATGCCAGGTGAGACAGTGTGGTTTTTGGCCAGGCCCACCATTGAGTTCGAGCCCGCGACTAGTTGCACCTTAAGAATGCGAGGCGAGGTGGGAGGTAGCGTTGACAAACCAGCGGTAGGACACCGTGAGCGTTGACGAATGAGAGGCCTGCACTGCCCCCTCTTCTTGCCAAGCACATACCTAAGGCACGGTGCAGGGGTTTTAGTCAAACTATATCCATAATTATTAAAGACATGTAAACGTAGTCGAAAGGACTGAAGAAAAAATGCAGGCAGATGTTGGCGTAGTATTAGAAATAATACTGTGATCTGTTTTTGTCAACGTTACTCAAGTAGAGGTCCCGAAAGGAGCCAATTAGCAAAGAATTACAATACAAAAGAACTTTATAACTAATCATTATCTGCCTAGTCTTTCCACAACAATATTGGGGTCGGCTTCCAGTCTAACCGGATACAGCTGAGTACCATTATTTTACATGGACCGACTGCATATCTGACCTCCACAACCCATTTACTGGGTAATACGATACCCCTTGATAAGACTGGTTGTCAGACTTTCGGGCGTCTGACTACCCGTAACGACTGTCAAAGATCTACAAATGACAGCCGGGACCAACGGCTTAACGGGCTTCCCGAGGCACAGAGCGGCTTGGTATGTAAAGATGATCACCCATCTACGGACCAACCGCGGCAAACTTAACGTAACCTGATTGATTGACCCAAGCGGCTGTTATTAGCTACAAACCCCTCCAACTGTATAAATAAATAATGGGTCTGAAATGTTAAACTAAACTCAGGTCCACTCAAACAAATAGATCGATAAAATCGATCAGTCACTAGTTACATAATAAAGGTCAAAGGCAGACAATCCAAAGCAATGAGCAAATAAGTATGACTAAAAATATCCTTACAGTACTTCTAATCCGATCTATTTAAATTTATTCGCAACTGTACCTGTTGATCCGGCATTCCAGTCATGACATTTGACATGAACCTTGAAACACAGTGCCATAAAGGCTTGTCCATCTATCGTGACCTGACATTGTCTCAGCACTTGACAGCGCCCTCTATTGTTGAACACGACATTCATTATAATTTATAATACATTACCTTAATGAAGTTACAAAATAGAACCGCAGTCCGCAGTAATCGAAACTGGGCTGTGGGACCGTAAACAAAACTTATTACAAATCTTTTGATTAAACCTCCAAGGGTATTCTATTAGACTACGAATGAACAATCGAATTCAATTTCGAGTAAGTCACTTTCCAATGAATCGATTTCCGACGAAATAATACTAGTTTCGAATAAAGACGTTGAGAAATCTGAATACTGTACTGAACAGCTAAGTTATGAAAAATGGTCGTACCAACTACTTTATTTTCTGCGTATTTAATAAAGAAATATTTGCTGTCTGTAAATAAGAAATAAATGATGTCTCAGTTATGTCTCATTTTAGTTAGAACTGTATCTATTTGTCAAAGCGTTCCAAGTCTGAAAGTTTTCTCTCGTCTCTTTCAGCATCGCCTTTGGTAATGGTAAGGGAAGTCTACTCCAGTCACTCTCTTATGACGGTCCTTTCTGACAACTAGCTTCTGCTCGCAACTTCATCCGCATGAAATTTCTTGTTTTAACATTAAATATTTGTATATAGTATATATTATATATTTGTAAACAAGTTCTCGAAGACGGCTCTAACGATTTCGTTGAAATTTGCACTGTAGGGATTACGGTGGCGAAAATCAATCTAGCTATTAGGTCTCAGATCTGAGAAAATTCTTTTTCTCCGTATTTCCACCCAAGCCGAGCTTGGTCGCCTTACGTTGAGAACAAGATGACTACCTTAGAATAATGACATGGCAGCATGGAATTAGTATGTACTATACAAGGAATTAGTATGAACTATCCTGTACCTACTATCCAATGAGCATTCTCTAATTTCACCCGAGTAGAGCTCAGTCGACCAGCTATCTAATTACGCAACACATTTTCGCAAACGATTCCTATTAATTTGTTTGATTTTGACTGTTCAACAACATTCATTGCGTTATTTACGTTGCTGAGCAGAATTTATTTTCAAACTTTTGAAGCAATGGATTAGCAATCTGTTTCAAAACGGTTCAGATTCTGATTGATCGTGTATTACGTAATTAGGGTACAAGTACTAAATAGGTACTTATACGATAACTTATAAGGGCTGCACGGAAATTCTTAATTGTTGTAAGTATTTTAATTTAGGTCAGTTGGGTTTCATTTATAGGCAACGAAAGAAAAAGGTAGAAGAAAACGTAAAGGTCAGGCACAGGTCGCTCAGAGAAAATGTTTTCGCCTTGTTCCATCTACGTATTAGATATTTAATTAAACCGGCTTAATAAACTTCTTGTTTGTTTCTTTATAAAAATAAATAATCAAGGAACCGATACCTAAAGTTGCCATTCCACCAAATTAGTGTGCAGCACATTTTGGTGACAAACATTTTATGCAGAACCCCAGCAGTGCATGTACTTGATGTAGATGTAGATCGTCTATCTACACTGGTATAACTATGCGCCACTTTTGTAAATGTGCTGTGCAGCACATTTGTACACGAACATGTTCTCCGTGCGAGCGCTCAGCTTGCTCTCGTAATTTTTGAAGTGTATACTTCTTTAGGCGCGCTCACTTTTTGGGTGAACCAAAATCATGCAACTCGCGTCATCGTCACCTAACGCTCGAACGAAAGACATCAACGCGAGAATCAAAAAGTCACTTAACAAAAGACTTAGTTTTCACTCCTATCGGCAGTCCCCAAAGACTGCCCGATTTTTTTTACTGGGTATCCAAACCAATTTGTATCGTATACATCTGATGTTCCAGCATGCGCATGACAACAATAAAATCGGAAGAATAGACAAAATCACAGACTCAATAAGTCAATTTGTCTATTCTTCTGTTGACAAAGCCCGTTTCTATGGTGGTCACTGGGTCATGCTACGCGTGCAAAACCCAATGATTTCAAGTCAGTTATATTTTTCGTCTCTCGTCGGTACTGAACCCAATTAATTATCCTCAGTCGAATCACAATATTGAAAGTCAGTAGTTGTCCCTCAACTCTTAAGTAGCATCATGCTTTTTATTCTTATAGTCTGGGTGACGAGAATCCCATAGTATTGGATATATTTCGACGGCTTGTATAAATTCAAAAATGTTATCATTCGTCCATTTCATAATGCAAGGCAATCCGTAATTAAAACAAACAAACGCATATGAAAATCCGCCAGGTGCCTCTGAATGTACGCGAACAAACAAATGTTTTCGCTCGGCGCGCCGAGCAGTCGGCGCGGGCAGTCGAAACAATACTGAGTGCGTGAACTCGTGTGCGTGTGCGCTGTCGCGAGTCTACCACTTGAGCGAGTGCGCGTACAAAAGTTCTCAGTTGTGCGCGAACTTACAAATAGAGTGCGCGCACATTTTGTTAATGTTCACTCGCATGAGTCTACTAAGAGAAAAAATTGTGCTGTACAGCACAAATGGTGGAATGGCACCTCAATAACTTACCTTTTTGTTTTGAATGCAAGTTTATTTAAATTCGAAATGACTTCATTCATTTTGATGCAAATTCTCAGAATCATGAGATAACATCGTATACTTAAAACATACTTACGTAACCTTTGTTTACAGTATGATTAACATTATATAATATATAAGAATAAAATCAACAGAACAATTTCTTGCTCCTTATGATTAATAACAGTTAGCTTTAAAAAGATTACGTAATAAGGCGTTGCAAATCGTTTATCTTTTTGCTTAATTAAACGTATTATATTTGGTTAGCAAAAACTAACCAAACCTATTTTGATGTAAGCTTCTATTTTAGCCCCTGATTCTGATTTCAATTTTATTTGACTCCCAAGCTTCTCAACAAAATACGCGGAATAGAAGGCCAATTATCAAATAAATTGGAAACAGTTTAATCATCCTTTCTATAGATCTAGAATATTATCAGATACTTAAAGAAATATGGCTGAAGGATCCTGCCTTTCAACAGAAACTTTCCACTTGGGGATCCACCACCAAAGGACTTTGCGAGGCAAGGACTGCAATGGAAGTAGTGTAATCTTTACCTACATTACTATGGTTTAACACTTTCGATTGCCATTATATATGTGTGTTACACAATCACGGCAAACGCCCGTCGCAAAATGAGTCCATAATAAAGTCCTAAACCAAATATTTGCATCCCATAGTCCTTTGAACCGTTAGCTGGCAAACCGTTTCAATCCAAATTCGTCCAATAAATGCGTAGTCATGGTTAATGCATGTCCCGTTATTTTCAGCACAGACGGGACATCAATCTGTATCAGTTTGTTTGATTGGCACGCCTGATCCCTCTCGTCCCTGGGCATTTAGCCCCGCCGGCACGCTTTACTCCATGGCTACTGATTTAATTATCTGTACCTACCAATTCATTTTTCAAGCTTCAGTTGTGGCTGTGATGTACGAGGGTGCCGGGGGTTAATTGTGGTTTGTTGGGAGTTTAACCGAAATCTCGGATAGAAAATTAAATGTAAACGAAAAAGTCGGGATGGTTTTGTTTTTCTCGTCTAGATTATATCTAAGAGGAGATAATAACACTAATGACTAACAGATTACGCGTTGAAAAATAAAAGAAAGAACTTAACGAACCATTTTCTAGATAAGCCTGTTATCATCAACAACGTAATTGTTTTATATTTTCGTAGACGAAAAATTAAGCCGATCAGCTGTAAAATTCATACTGTGAAAACATAGAGCAAGTTAGCTGTCATTCTACCAGCCGGTCTATTTTGTAAAAATTTAGGTGAAGTGACCAAAGCTCAAAAAAGTGAGCTCATTCCACTTGATGCTAGGGCTTGAGTTTAACACTATTGACAGTCATCATCATCATCAGCCTATTAATGTTCCCACTGCTGGGACACAGGCCTCCTCTCTGTGAGAGGGAGTGGGCTGTACCACGCGGGCCCAATGCGGGTTGGTAGATGTTACATGTCTTCGAATTTTTTGGTTCTAAGACATGCCGGTTTCCTCACGTTGTTTTCCTTCACCGTTTTGAGAGATGATGAAATTATTTACACAAAGTAAAGCGCCCGCTTGGGTTCGAACCCACGACCTACAACTCGTAAGTCGGGGCCGTTACCACTGGGCCACCACTGCTCAGACTACTATGACGTGGCTGCTATTGACAGTGAATTGTCTTATTTAAGCTATTAAGCTCAATTCACGTTAGTTTTTTACAGAATAGATCATCGGCGGATAAACATACCTACCTACCGTAATTAGCATCAAACCCCAAACATAGACAGAGGCAAATTCTCTTCAAACGTCACAACATCTAATTTATTCAAAGTTCATTAGTAAAATTAACGCCATTCCACATACAGAACACAGCCAAACTTATGAGATATTAACATGTGTTGCTAGGATTATAAATTAACAATACAATTACAATTTACACTGTAATTTAGCTACCGAAACTAACGTAGGTACCGCGTTCTGTGTTATTCATAATCTCTGTGACGTAATCAATCCCGCGGTGGGTTCACATCAAGAATAAACATTGTTTGGAAACGATGCCTCAATGACAATGTAATTTACAATGTCGAGTAATTAGATAGTTCAGTAGTTCTATTGTTCCTTCTTGTGTTCATTACTATGATGAAAAAAAAATTAAAATAATTTGATATAGTCTCGCTGTCGCATACGCTCGCTCACTCACTCAAACTTCACTCACAGTCACACACACTCTTTCATAAACATACACACCCTCACACCAGAACTCCAGACAAACTCACTAGAGACACACAAAACACTTTCATATAATGTTGTTTTTCTTTTTGAAGTGAATACTTCTTTAGCGGCGTTGTGCACTTTTTTTGGGATGGGTAAAAAATGTTAAACTCGCTCAGGACACATGACCTGATCGAAAATTCGTAAGACGTTCAAGTTTTTGTTGACAGCGCACTCTGTTTTATTTTTTTGGAATTTATTTTAATGGAGCTACAGCTTTCGTTCTTGTACTAACAGCAAGCCACATAAATTCCTGACATTTTCGTTAGATGGCGTTACTTAGTTTTCACGTCAATCGGCAGTCCCAGACTACCTCGTTTTTTTTTCCTTTGTCTTTTTCTGTTCCTCTTGGAGTTTCCCTAATGGATTATTGTGTATAATATGTGTCCTATTTTCTATATCCACATCACTTTGAAGGGACACTGGCTTCGCAGATACAGGTACATATACCTAGTTTAGCAGTCAGGGTTTTTCACGAGCCACAAACTTAAGCTATTTTTAGATCAAAATTATGTAAATGCATTTATTATTATGGAAAGGAAGAGGTATAAGTTTGTTACAGATAGAGCCATCCAAGAAGACCCGCCCCACTCCGCGATAAATGTACTGTAAGTTGTACTTTAGTACGGAGCGGAGCAAACTGGGGTGCGTCTTCGTGGATGCACTATCTATTTATATAATTTTGTGAATATTCTTCAAATTAATGGCAACATAGAAATTATTGAATTTAATGTCCTGGAGTTATTTCTTTCAACACCATGTGTTTGTATTTAATTTCTGATCTTTTTATAATAAATTGCTGAAATTGTTTGTAAATTGAACAAAATTAACCTTGTATTACATACTGTGAAAGATAGGAGGGAATAAGAATAATGAAAAACATTCTCAACAAATTAACTATTGTATACAACTTGTAATAGATTCAGCGCAAGATATACCAAATTAGTATATTGAGTCAGAAGCACAATACGGTTATTAATAATTCAGTGTTTTTTTATTTATGAAACTAATGCATTTTTATTGGGTGACACTACAAGTTGCATTATCTAAACCAAAAATTAGGAACGGTATCTACTTCTTACAATCAAAACTTGTTTTTTAATCGTAAAGCTCTCTTTTTATGTCGGCGCGTTGTTTTCCACGTGCGCCTCAAAGAGATGTCAGCACAATTGACGGGGTCCAATAGGCCGATGCCTGCCGGTGTTGCGGGAAAGTTCTAAGGGAAGAGCGAGGCCCCTGGCAACGTACAGGCAACTGAAGGAACACGGGTGGGTTTTATTCAGTAAGAGTCTGACACGCCCTTCCGCTCCGCCCAGAGCGGGAGAAGTTAATTGATAATGTGGGACCCACAAAAAAAAGAAAGGCTCTCTAAATCACACTACGAGAATTTGACATATTTAAAAATGAACTCACATTAAAAATGTCCGATATCGATACAGTAGTCATAATCATCATCATCAGCCTATAGGAGTGCTGGACATAGGCCTCTCCTATTGTACGCCATTCAACTCTATTTCCGGCAACTGTCATCCAGCTGCTACCAGCCACCCTGCGAAGACCGTCGCTTCACCTAGCCTGAAGGCATCCTGAACCTGAACAAACCTCTATCAAGACTTGCTTCACACCCCTTTATAATGTTAAGTATAATAAGAGCAAATCATAAAAGTGACACAATATCCTTTGACCCTCTGACCACAAAGAATGCAGTAAACGCAATTTACATTACATAGGTACCATAGACAATTACATAGCTACCATAGAGCAACTGCCACTCTTTTGCCCTTCTCGATATAACAATCTCTGAACTTAAAGTGTTGTTACTACCTACATATATATACACAAAGTCACGAATTCTCAGTAGGTACGCCTAGAGGGCTATCAGATAGAACTTTAACCTATATTGCCCTATATTAGTAACCAAACGTCCTCTAAGTCCCTCAGAATTCAAATTTCAAGTTACTATTACAAATAGTTGATATTGCTAAGGTTAATCCAATACTCAGTATTGAAGTACCTTTTACGTCGTATTCAATACCTAGTATATAGTTTTGAAGACAAAACTACGTATTTGTTTCCACCACAGATGCCCTTATCAAGGGGACTTATTGAGCTAAGGTTGTCCTTTTAATATCACGAATGACATTCAATCTATTGAAGAGTTATTAAACTTCGAACTCGTTTTCGATTATCGATTCCATAGAAATGACGAATGAAAGGAATGATCGATTGAAGGATTGACTTTATTCAATGTCTGCATAGGTATTTATTTATTAGGAGGTCCTTATCATCTGTGAAATATAATAATAATAAGTCAGGTAGAATTGATGTCGTTTTTATAGACAATGTTATAAATACACTTAATTGAGACTGTACATACATTACATATCATAATCAGCCTATTAATGATCCCACTGCTGGGACACAGGCCTCCTCTCTGTGAGAGGAAATGGGCTGTAATCTACCACGCGGGCCCAGTGCGGGTTGGTAGATGTCACATGTCTTCGAATTTTTGGTTCTAAAACATGCCGGTTTCGTCACGAATTGAGACTGTGTGTGGGTGAATTAAATTGTCATTCTTAATAACTTAGAATCAAAGAGAGATTACAGTACGCTATTGCTGATTTTTCTCCAAAGAAAATACATTTCCCCAACGAATTAAAAGAGACGACGTATAAAATAATAAAAATAAATCTAAGTCCTGTATTATCTGTGCAATTGCATCCAGAAACATAAGACATCTGCTTGCTTGTATGCACGCATTTTGCACTTGTCAAGTGAGAGAAATGGAGCGACATTTTTCGGCAATGTGCCAGGATTCTCTCGCCATTTATATGTAATTTTACGCGATATTTCATTGCGTTTCCAAACATTTTAAGGCTTTTCGAGCACTACATAGTCTAACTATATGAAGAATGGATAGGGATACACGAGTCCATTGACTTAAAAATGCTTTGACAAAATTATATTAATTCTCTCTTTGCTAAATCTCAGTGGACATTGATATAGGAAAAGTAACACATACTGGGTTCGAAGTTTAAATAAGTGTGTACAAAAAAAATAAAACAGCAGAAACCTCGAACGTCATGTTCATGTTTCTAACTGAAACAAAACGTCGTCCTATTTTAGGCTCTGTGTGGCGCAACGGTTCTCTGACGTCTTTTGTAAGAACACGTCTTCAACAAGCTTGGCAATGCATGCACCCTCATGCAAGCTCTGCTTCAAGCTAAACTATAAGCACTTGCCTTCTAACATGTCAAAGAAAACAGCACAAACCAAACCAGTTAGAAACCTTTTAACAACCACCTGCGTTACTTAGAACAGTTAAGTATGTATTACCAATTTTCAAAACAGCACGGCAACCTTGAAAATGTTACAGACCTACATTCTAATAACCTTTTAACACAAAGAAATGTAGTTCAGTGTTCGCCAGAAACATTTGTTGCGATCGGCAGTCGTCACAGTTTTGCATAATAATAGCACAATGGTTTGAGTGGTACGAAACGTTGTTACAAATCGTAAAAGAAACACCTTCTTGGTAGCGCCGCCCTGACGCCGCCACTTCACTAGTGATGTCTCAAAAAAAATCGGGACGGAACTTAAAAAGGTATATATTTCTCTGTTTCAACAAATTCTATGTCGACTGTCCAGTTATGCAGCAACAGCCAGTTGGAACTTTCAATAGCAAACAGGTATCAGAACTGTAGTTCTAGGCTAGGTTTCTCGTTTTCAAAAACCTGTCGCAAAATCAAGTATTAAGGCGTGAACTATCGGGTTACCTTTAACGCGACACAGAGTCTACAGATATCGTAACAGATCTGCAAAATCCAAATTTCACTAACTTTGACTAGTCATACGGGATTTGTGTCAAATTAGCAATGAGAAATCACGTTTGATTTGCAGTCGTTTTCAATCAAACGTAGGTACATCTAATAGCATAAAAACCGGGACGTCCCACGTTTCGTGCACATCACTAGCAGCTCATGAATTATTCGATGTTGTGACACAGACAGCCGAGCCGCCCGCCCCAAACCTATTGCCACGTGATACAGCCGATTGAATAATCGAATGAATCAAAGTATTTAATTCTTTTAAACTTTAGATTTTATCAGACACGGGTACAATCTTACAATTAGGTACCTATTGAAATAGCATTATGGTACTTTATGAATTTCGAAGAAAAGCTTTCTAAGCTTCTAATCATTTTCAACAAAAATGTGGAAAATTAAAAAGCTCTGGCAATTGCTTATCTATTTAAGTGAAAAAGGACCTATGTTCTAACATTTTAAGCCTTAACAAATAATTTCTTTTGTTAGTTTGCTATGTGTCTTTTCCCTCTTTTTTATATACCTACTTGTACATTTTATTAGTATTATTTTAAGTCTTTTAGCATAATAAGCTAACAGACTTAACTTTAACAATTTAAGTCTTATTTATTTATATATACTTTATTGAACACCTGATTATACATTACAAAAAGAAAAAGTAATCTACTTCCCCCCGTTATGCCATATGTATTGCACGACTCATAATGCGAAGCATTAGAGAGTACTCTGCGATCGAAAAATTTGTTTTGCGTATTTTATGTAAATCTTCTTATTCTGAAAAAAACTAAAGAAAATCTAGTTTGCTCTTGCATAAATCAAATCATTACAAAGTCTGGTGAACATGCAGTAAAACTAGCAGTCAGCTAGCGTCCACGATTATTCTGTCCAAAATTGAAAATCTCGAATAAAAAATACCCATTGCTGAAAATGAAGATTCAATTTAAGTAGGAAGGTACGAATAACATCGTTTTTAAAATCCAATTTGGCCAAACCACGGATATGAAAATTAATTTCCGTGCGCCCTAAAAATAGGTATTTGAGTGTGCCCCAAAGCTGTGCCCAGAATCAGAATATTAATTGAGCAAAAAATCTCCCTTGATCTACGCAGACCTGACAAATAAATATTCTTGTATATTTTACTGAAAGATTAACATAACGTTTTTTTTATTTTTTCAGTTTCCACGAAGAGGTGCCTTGCTGAAGTATACTTCATAAAGGTAAGCGTTTGAATTAATTTCCAAGGCAATTGCTACAAAAATATGATATTTATGATTAGTCAAGTTCGTGACTTTATGAATAAGTAAGTAGGCTTTATAAATAAGTAGTAGCATTCTAGTGTGAATATTTTTAGGGATCTTATTTCAATTTAGTTTAGTCTTACGGCGGGAATTATGGTAAAATGTAATAGAAAAAAAACAAAATATGATCGAACATATTTCCTATTAGTACTTCAGATTAATATTTTTATAAGTAAAAAACCTACATAAATATCAAAAGTAGGCACACACAAATCTTATGATGTAGCTACTTAAGTTGCTTATATAAAAAAAAAACTATCAAGATAATTCATGTTTTTTTTCTTTGTAATATATTATTAACTCTTTGTCACAACATTCTTAACAAAGTCACTTACAAGAGTTCTAAGATACCTACAGAACAATAGACCATTTTACCAAGAAATGTATCAAAAAGCTTTGCTCGAATGTCGTAACTTAAATGAACTTTAAGTGAAGCTATTATTGCCAGGTAAGGCGTAGGTTACGCTCTTAAAGTAAAGGTTAAAACAGAACGTTATGAGAATTCTCTAAATTATAACGTTTTGTAAGCCTACGCCCGTAAGTCAAGTTAAGATATTTATGTGAACCGATTTTTGTTACAACAAAGTATTAAAATATAAATCCAAAATGAGTAACTAAAATAATATTAATATAACTTCAAGCTACAAACAAAAGACACATAGATCGTATAAGAAATTACTTTCGAATAAAAAAAAAAATATTATATAATCAATCATCTATCAAAATTATGCATTTTCAACTTTCTCAATTTTTACTTGCTTTTAATCAACATAATAAATTAATAATTAATTTAATTTTAACCATAAAGCAACACTAATTGAAATTATAAACGCTTTTGATCTCAGTAATTAATTTTAATCATGTAACATTCAATCTATGGTATGAGTTCTATAAGAGAACTCCACTAAGCCGTGCCAATTAATAATTAACAATACTCTTATTTACTTCTGAAATTTAATTAGAGTTATAATTGGAGGCATTTCAATTTGGAACAGTTTAGTTTAGAATATAAACGGTATTCCAAAATTCAAGATCAATTTTGAGTTGAAAGTATTTAACGACAAACACATTAATTAGTCCTAATCCTAAATTTAATTAGATTTATAATTGGTGGTATTTCAATCTGTAAGAGATTTAGTTTAGAATATTAACGCTATTTCAAAAGCCAAGTCCGCCTCAAAGAGATGTCAGCGAAATTGACGGGGTCCGCTAGGGCCGATGCCTACCGGGGTTGCGGGAAGTCCTAAGGGGAAACCGTGGACCCTGGCTAGACAAGGGAAGAAACACGGGTGGGTTTTAGTCAGTAAGAGTCTGACACGCCCTTCCGCTCCGCCCAGAGCGGGAGAAGTCATTAGATGATTTCCGACCCAAAAAAAAAAATGACGCCCATGTGCAGATTTAAAAAAACGTTGACACCAGGCAAGTCGCCAACTGAGAAGAAAGGAAAGGTAATTAAAAAAAAAAAAAGGAAAAAAAAAAGGTAACAAAGGTAATTAAAAAGAAAAGGAAAGGAAAGAAAAAAGGAAAAGGAAAGGAAAGAAAGGTAAACGAAAGAAGGTGACAAAAGAAAGGTGAAGGTGAAGGTGAGGTGAGGTGGCGATGGTGACGAAAGGTAATTTATTTGTGTTCGGTGAAAAGTTTTGCTTCTACACCTAAGTGCTCACAGGTGCCAGAGTTTTTTAAAGCCGCCCATGGGCCTCTAACTTGGCTTCACATGCTGTCGCGAAATATCTCTCAGGCATGATCAGGCGTTTCCTCACGATGTTTTCCTTCATCATTTTTAAAGCAAGTGATAATTATACAATACGCACATGAATCCGAAAAGTCAGAGGTGCGTGCCGCAGTATGATGGTCACACCACTAGGTTATCAATGCATAAGGCTGCCTGTCCACTGAAGCGGAGAGGAGAGGAGACGAGCGGAGATGTGCCAATATTAACCAATAGAATCTAAACTCCGTTCCAGAGGTGCGATTCTATTGGTTCATATTGGCACATCTCCGCTCCTCTCCTCTCCTCTCCGCTCCAGTGGACAGGCAGCCATATGGTGTGACCGTCAGACACTGTCATTGTTATATAGGGTGACTGGTAATTAGTGACCGATACTTAAACACGTGACTTTACTCATCATTATGAACAACTTTTAATATGGGACCAAATCTGAAATCACGAAAAAAATATACCCTACATTTTGACGAGTTTTGCGAACATAAATTTAGGGAACAACTGATTCTTTTTTCGCAATTTCAGGTTTCGTCCCATAGGTAAAGTTGTTCCTAATGATGAGTAAAGTCACGTGTTTAAGTATCGGTCATTAATAACCAGTCGCCCTATATATATACTAGCACCCATTTACTGTAAAAACATGAACGTATAGAACTACCATGCCAAGGATAGCCCTTTTCTATGCTTATTTAAATTATGAGCACAAAAAGGGCGTAACACATTAACATAAACATAAGTATGTCCCCTCCATTAAAAACCTTAACCCGAAAACGAAACCGGCAAACTAATAACCGAACATATCGATACCAATAAGGTTCCGATGATAATCCCGTCAATGTAATTAAGCGGGAGGAGTTAAAAGGTTGACTGTCAATATAGGGGCGAAGGGGGGCTAAACGGATTAGGGTAAACAGTATAAAGAGCCTTTTGTATCCGAAATTAAATGTCACCCGCAGGGCTATTACCTATCTTGCAGAAGCGCTGCAATAGCGATAATTGCACAATAATCGCAAATATTGCGCAAATTGGTATTATGTATCAGCGATAGCGACACCGTAGCAAAAAAGCGGTAGTGCTGCCTCTATGGAACAATCACTTAACTAAAATGTGCATTTTTCTCTACTGATCGCATGGTAATCGCGATTATTTCGTATTACGTATCGTTTTTGACAGCAGAGCAACAGTAATCGGCGAGCACATTTGGCTGTCAAATTGCGATAACCTTTTCCGACCTTTTCCCTTGTCACTTTCGCTTGCTAATTACAAATTAGTCTTATAATTCGAAGAATTTTACTTAAAATTGTGTACATTTGAATCCGTTGTGTTTCGTGCGTGTGCTAGTTAGAATGAACTGAGTGTACCGTAAAAGATCGAACTATATACAAAAAAAAATTGTTTGCGTCTCTATTGAGGTATTCGGTAAGGATTGCTCGTGCTGTTCTCTTGCTTGAAGCACATGAGGTCGAGGCCAGAAGGATTGAAAGCCATAACACAGCACGGTTGCGACGTAACCTGCAAGATCAAGTCAAAGCTTTGAACATAAGTATCTGACGCCGAGTTCAAAGCTCATTACAGACTTTCCAAAGAGCTATTTATGAATTTGTGCACACGAACGAGAAGAAGAACAAAAGTTAGTGTAGGATGTAGTGGCTATGATCATAAATGCCTGTGCTGTATTGCATAACATCTGCAACAAACATCGGTTGCCAGTACTGAAGGTGATCTTAGCAACGAAGTCACACCACAACCACAGCAGGATGTGGGTGCTGGTATTGAACTACACCTCCTAGTTAGAGGCCGACAACAACGAGATCGCATTGTCCAAAGATTATGGTAATTCTGGAGGCTAATATGACATTTAATACATGCTATATTACCATCATAATAGTATTTTATTTACATAAATTGTGTAATAAGCTATTAGTACGGTCTACTTATATCGAGACCATACTATACTTTATTTACCACTGTTTAAGTTGATCTATATTCTGATATTCCCTTTAATTAAACAAAACCAGCCAAGTGCATGTAGGACCACGCACAACGAAGGTTTCCATATTCGGGATGAATTTATCCCAAGAACAAACTTAACATTGTAGTTGAAAAACATAATTATTATTCTCTTTTATATTCCAACCGCAATAAAGTTTGTACGCACAATATTGAGAGATTTACCATGTTTTAAGACCGTAGACTTCTTATAGATTGTCCTGTAATCTATGAGTAAAGAATCATTTTCTGTATTTTTTTCAATATTTTAGGCTCAGTAGTTTCGGAGATAGGGGTAGGTAATTACTTAATGGAAAATTTTCATAAATTTTCTCTGAAAGTAGGTATTTATTTTAAAATGATACAATAATAATATTTGAAATACTCACAATAAGCCCTTTTATTTGATACGAAAAGTAACCGTCTTATTCAAAATTCATTTATTTACATTACACGTCCGTGTTTGGGTCACGGAAATTCATGTGTACAAATTGGTCCAGTAGATTCGGAGCAAATTGGCTGTGACAGACGGACAGCCACACAAGTGTTCCTATAAGGGTTCCGTTTTTTCATTCGGAGGTACGGAACCTAGGCTAGTGTTAATATTGGGATTAGTATGTAATAAGGTAATTTCTTTATTGGGGTTCTAAAATTATGGTTCTTAACAATAAAAAATCAGTACACATAGTATAGAAATAACAATTATTTAATTTTATTATTGGCTGTATTTACAATTCTTTGATATTATATTATATTGCGCACAGGATTGGTTCCATACGAGTTTCTTGCCTGTTCTTCTCCATAGGAACCTACTACGCTTTGGAATGGGCAACTAGCTTCATCTTTCTGACTGACTGACCCCTTGACAATACAAAAGTACCTGTAATTGGTTTATTTGAAATAAATGCTTTGAGTTGAGTTTGAGTTAGACGAGAGATGTCCTCAGGGATCAACAGCACAGGCACGAAATTTTCAAGTACCTATTTACGCTATAAATCCCCGTCGTGTTTGATTTCTTGCATATGTATTGATGAGTGCTCTAGATGTTGTTCAGGGTTTGATGATGAAGCCGGAAGATGGCCTTATGAACTTCTCAAAAAAATGAGATAGCAACATTGAGTTTGGATTTGCACTCATTAGCTTTGTCTTAGCCCAAAGTACCTAATATACAGGGTCTGATGATAAAGCCGAAAGCTGATCATAGGAACTCCTCAACCAAACATGATAGTATGTTGTGTTTGGACTCATTGGATATGTATTGACAAGTGCTTTTACACTAAGTCGTGTTCAGGGTCTGATGATGGAGCTGGAAGGTGGCCACAGGAACTCCTCAACCAAACAAAAAAGCCCTTTGGCTAAAGAGATTTAAGATACTAACTAAATAGTAGTAATTTAATGTCTTTGATGACATATGTGAGTGACAAATGCATTCCCTTCATAGATAATGATTCCATAGTAAAAAAATATAAAAAGTCTTTATTAACTTGTGCTAACAGTTATAAAGAGGTTCAGTTAGTTTCGATAGATAGTAATATTGTGACATTATGGACAATGAATGCGCTGATGCTCTGGTCAAAGATGCTTACTCATCAGCAGTAGCTGATCTCACCCACAATAGTCATCAGGGATAAGACTTGCTGAGCCTTGACAAGTTAAGCTCCAATCTTCATGGCAGGAACAGTAAAACATAACACCACGAGAAAAAAAAGGGCAGGTTTTATTATGTAGTAGGCAACCAACCATAAAGTCAAAACCTTGGTTCGTTCTGGTTCTACGCTAGTTCTACGGCTATAATTTTTTTTTATATCTGTCATTTATCGTATTCGCCTCTAGGTTTTTGTTGTACTCCCGTGTTTTTGTAACTCCTCTCTCTGTGTCTGTGAGTGCGGGTTGGCAGAGGGCAATCTGTATCACTCATCTTCTATGAATGCTCAAACAAAGCCCCACCTCTATAGCCATCTCCCTAAATTTTAAATCCCTCTTCCGTTTAACTTTAACTACTAACACATACTTCTCCTGAACTGCTCGTAGCGCTGATGACTTTTATCCGCCACAATTACATAAAATCTATGTACATACCTATATAAAAATGAATCTCTATTTTTCAGCCGTTCTCAAGTTGGATAATTATTTTTTTGTTGTGTTCGTTAAGCTTCGTGCCGACCAGCGCGTCAGTTTTCCACTTAAACAAACATCAACTTTATGCAATAGTGTAAATAAAGTTGATTTTAGACCGACTATTATTGTTGAAAAAGTCATAAAAAATATGAAGTTGTAGCGCAAACTGAACCTTATGGGTAGGCATTACAGTTGTTTTTCCTAAAACTCGTGTTTGATTACATGTTTGGCAAAAGATTTGCGAACGCAGATTAGGTATTTATGCAAGTAGGTAGGTATGCGAGTAGGTAGGTAGGTATGTATGTAAATATGTAGGCAGGTAGGTAGGTATGTATGTAGGTAGGTGTAGGTAGGCAGGTATGTAGGTGTAGGTATGTAGGTAAATAGGGTAGGCTAGGTAGATAGGTAGGTGCGCCGTAGATTAGTAATTAGTGCTACCCGTGTGAAGCCAGGGCGGGCAGCTAGTTATAAATAAATTATTCTGTCTGTGTGGGGTTTATTTTTGAATCATGCAAACTTTTTTTTTCCATGATAAGAGCATTTTAGTCATTGGCTGGCAGTATGGTCGACATCGATTATGCTTGCCATTTTTAAGACCATAGACTTCTTATAGGTTTTCCTGTAATCTATGAGTAAAGAATCATTTTCTGTATTTTTTTCAATATTTTAGGCTCAGTAGTTTCGGAGATACGGGGGGGGGGGGATGGTAAAATTTCATAAATTTTCTTTAAAACTAGGTATTCATTTTAAAACGATTGAATACAAATATTTGAAATACTCACAATAAGCCCTTTAATTTGATACAAAAAGTGACCCCCTTATTCAAAATTCATTTATTTACGTTACACGTCCGTATTTGGGTCACGAAAATTCATGTGTACGAAATTTCAACTAAATTGGTCCAGTAGATTCGGAGCAAATTGGCTGTGACAGACGGACAGACATACAAGTGTTCCTATAAGGGTTCCGTTTTTTTTTCATTCGGAGGTACGGAACCTTAAAAACACTAGGCTAGAGAAATACTTAATGTTAATATTGGGATTAGTATGTAAGGTGAATTCTTTATTGGGGTTCTAAAATTATGGTTCTTTACAATAAAAAATCGGTAGGTACATAGTATAAAATAAACATTTACTTAATAATTTTATTAGTGGCCGTATTTACAATTATTATGCAAAATGATGATATTATAACTATTATATTCGCATTCATACACCTGTCTGCTGCGCCCAGGATTGGTTCCATACGAGAGATGTCCTCAGTGGTCAACAGAACAGGCACGAAAGTTTCAAGTACCTACTTACACTAAATAGCCCCCTCGTGTTTTATTTATTGCATATGTATTGATGAGTGCTCTAGATGGTGTTCAGGGTCTGATGACAAAGCCGGAAGCTGATCATAGGAACTATTCAACCAAACATGATAGTATCATTGTGTTTGGACCCTTTTTTTGTTGGTCTGAGGTTTGGACTCATTGAATATGTATTGACAACTCAGACCAACAAAAAAAGGATTGACAAGTGCTTTTACACTAAGTCGTGTTCAGGGTCTGATGATGCAGCCGGAAGCCCTAGGAACTCCTCAACCAAACAAGATATCCCTTCGTGTAAAGATATTTAAGATATAAGTGTAACATCTATGGATACTATATTATTCTCATATTATTAGGAGTAATTTAATGTCTTTGATGACATGTGATTGACAAATGCATTCCCTTCATAGATAATGATTCCGTTGTTTTAAAAATTAAAAAGTCTTTATTAACTTGTGCTAGCAGTTATAAAGAGGTTCCATTCGTTTGGATAGATAGTCATTGTGGCATTAAGGACACTGAATGCGCTGATGCTCTTGCCAAAGATGCTTGCTCATCAGCAATAGCTGATCTCACCCACAATAGTCATCAGGGGTATGACTTGCTGAGCCTTCCACAAGTTAAGCTTTAATCTTCATGGCAGGAACAGTGGGACAACACCAGTAGAATAAAGGGCGGGTTTATCTTGTTTTTTTGATCGCACACTAACGCCATGTTGTTAGAAGTATAGAGTACTTCCATACAAACAATAGTTGCCGATAGTAACAATAGGTACCGTTAAATCCGTCTCGAGTGAAGCCAATTAAGAAATTATCTGTTGCACTTTTTGCATGGAACATCATTCCATTCTGTATCTAAAGAAACTCATGTTATTTTCTTTTTTATTGATAAAATAGTTACATGGAAGATTAAAGACAAGATTAAAGCTTAACTTGTGGAAGGCTCAGCAATGTTACGACATTGCTATAATGAAATATGACTTAGAAAAAATAATGAATGAAAATACATTTTATATAGCACAGACAAAAAGGCACACAGCACAACATAATTATAACACAAGTAAAAAAAGAGATAATTAAAAGGAAATCAAATAAAAAGTATAAAATAATAATTTAACAGGAATGTGTGCCTCGCGGCTGCGCCAAAAAGGCCCAGTTCAGCAAAAATGCCAGACAACTAATGCCTGACGCTGGTTTTCAACTGGACCTGGCGTGTGAGGTGACGGATGTAAATCAGTTTTATACTGCAGTGTGCGTGTATGTAAACTTAAATAAAATAAATGAGTGTAAGATAATAATAATAAGTAAATATTTAAAAATATTAACTATATGTATAAGAATGAATAAACGGAATAATAATATCAAGTAATTTGATTAATACTGCAAAATGTGTCTGTATCTATACTGAAATACTTAAAATATACCAGTGTAACAATAATTAATAATATTTCAATACAATATTGTGTGATATCAGATAAATTGCAAAAAACAAAATAAAAACAAACACATTGCCGACAAACTGAAACATACTTAAAGTAGGTAGGTACATAATATCATATAATTGAGACATTAAGTGTGACCATATCCAGCTTCCGTTGCGCAGCTATGAGGTACTGTGGCAACCGTCGTCTAAAAGCACCTATAGTGTTAATAACTCTTATCGGTGGTGGCAGGTTGTTCCATATTTTGGAGGCCGCATAACGTAAACTACCTCTGAAAGCGGCTGTACCCTGAGACTGAGTCGAGCATTGTTGCGAGCATTGCCTTCTCCCGCATTCCCGTCTACTCGTAACCCAACTCAATTTGTTGTATAAGTAGTCCGATTTCTGATATCTAACCACTCCGAACAGAAGGCAAGCCAAATGGAGTTTGCGTCTGGACTTCATTTTTAGAGTACTTGATATCGCACTATGGCTCTTACTCGTACGCCAACGTGACGTAACTTGAGTCCAGATTAGAGTTTAAACTATTAAATAGACAAGATAAGGGCGTAAGAAGCATAATAAAATCCTCACGACATTTTTACCGTGAAGTGTAACTTGTTGTCACACTATGCCACTTAGGCCAATATGATACAACTTGAGTATATTGGACTCGGTGTGTACTATGAAATAAATAGTATAGGACCATTAAAAGTAGCTCATATATTCAGTTTTCCTCATTAAATACGTGTTATAGATTAGGGCGCATATCTCAAGACGGTTGTACTTTAGAGCTGAGCTGCCAACTATTCTTTGTGTGGAAGTGCCTCTACACATCTAACAAGGTGGCGTTAGTGTGCGATCACACGATAACACATTCTGCTCATGAACTGCTTGTAGCGCTGATTACTTTCCTCCGCCACAATAATATAAAATTATCAATAAATATTCTGTCTGAGTTTTTTTTTAAATCATGCAAACTTGTTTTTTCAATGCTAGTGCATTTTAGACATTGGCTGGCAGAATAGTCGACAACGGCTTTGCTTGCCAAAAATAGAATAACATAGACAAATAACATTGACACTAAATTGACTTTATAAGATTAGTTCCGAAGACTACTACTTAATTGTTTTTGGCGCTAGTTAGCAACAGCGAGCGATTTGCAAACGATCTAATAGGTAATACCGACTTTTATGACGTTTAGCGATTGATCGCGCAGTGAACCCGCGATGTCTGCGCAATAATTGCTGATTGCTATTTTTAGGTAATCAGCCTGCCGATGTCATTATTCAGCCTCTGGTTGACACGCATACGATCGCTGCCGTCTGCCACCGCTCGATGCTGGAGATCCGAGACTTTTACGTTGCACGATTGAATTGTTTACGACACGAGAATTTTCGGAAGAAATCGTTTTCGATTTTGACATAACAAAAAAAACATGCGGGGCAATCTTTGGAGACTGCCGATGGAAGTGAAAGCTAAGTAACGCCATCTAACAAAAATATCAGGAATTTAAGCGGCTTGCTGTCAGTACAAGAACGAAAGCTGTAGCTCCATTAAAACAATTCCAAAAAAAATAAAACAGAGTGCGCTGTCAACAAATTCTACTCTCCCTCCGTCTTACGAATTTTCGATCAGGTCACGTGTACTCCTGACGCCTGACGCGAGGTTAAATTTTTTTACCCATCCCAAAAAGTGCTCAACGCGCCTAAAGAGTTTTCACTTCAAAAAATTGTCTATACATAATTAGGTATATCATCTTTGTCGGTTCCACGACCACTTTTCGTGCAACTTTGCCCAATGCTCTTTACCGAGTCTAATGAAAACAAAATATTGTGTAATAATAATAAATAATGCGAGGTCATTGTCAATCATAGGTGTGTTCTTATTCACGGCGCAATAAATATAACTCATTACTATCTTTGATTGATATAGTGCAACAGTTTGACACATTGTCAGTTCATCGACATCAAGCACCATTACCAGTGGCATTGGCAGTCTGCCGAACTCCTTGACTAATCTCTAACAATTACATCACATCGTGAAGCAGTCGTCCCTTCTAAAAGACGTTATTAGTTAACCCATTAATTATACTCGCAACGGCTGTCGAAGATGCCGCCAAACCAAACTTTGCGCTGCGGAAGTATTAAAATATTACCAAGACTTTAATCCAATTTCAACAAACAATAACACCGTATTCCATTATGGCGCAGTCGCCTCTACAAATTATGGAACATATTTATATGTAACACGACAGATAATTCACGTATGCGGCAATAATATTGCAAATTATTGGATAACGTGATATAAAATTATACGGTCGCATCACGGGGCCAATTTTCATAACGAGTGAAATAACAGGGGAGCGCACGAGAGCGAGCGTACCTGCGATTCCATTCGTTTATAACGTTAAACACGATTTTCCGTACTATCCTTTAATGCGTATTGTTATTGGACACGATAAAATTAACGGCCCAATGCGTATTAAGAGTAAATGTATTTTAAATCTAGTACCTAAATAAACATACGTTATTCGTAATTGAGATGGAGACAGACAAATGTTTTTTTCTAAATCAAGTAAATCGCTCTGTCAGTCTCACGTAATAGAATGCAAATGGGATTTTTCGTCAAGATACAGACGCTTGATAAATTAAGGTTTAATTTACGTGCTTTTATCTACCTACAGAGTTTTGCCCGCGGCGTCACCTTGAAGGAAAGTTGTCGAAAAAACTCTGCTATCGAGATAAACCATCACTGCTGAATTGTTTACCTAAAGACCTTATACATTTATTACTTACTAAACTAGCTACCTATCTTGGTGGAACGCGAACTGAGCTTGAGTTTACAATTGAAACAACAATAGTAGATTGTTATACAAGGAGCTAAAATGACCCATTATAACGAGGTAGTTTTACTCCCGAGCTTTAGCGAGGGAGTAAACAGAAACCGAGGTATAATGGGTTTTTAGCGCCGTGTGTTACACTCTACTTTTCACTACGATTGCGAGAAAATAAAATAGTAAATAAATAAAATTATTTCTTTTCCTTTCTCATCCATCTCCAAATTAGGGTCTCCATTCTCACTAGATGATGACATTTTCACTGTTGTAAATCATATTACGGTTACCAATGCAATTTATTGGAGAATAATTAATAGAAATAGGATGTCGCACCAGTCTTTTTTTTTATTTCCTCTGTAGCCGCAACGCAATGCACGCATTCTACCGTAGAGAATGCCGCCGCTTTAAAAAAAAAAAGTTCTTTTGTTCTTATTCATATAGGTAGGATAGGTCTGATAGGTAGGATAGATAAGATAGGTAGGATAGGTAAGATAGGTAAGATAGGTAAGATAGGTAAGATAGGTAAGATAGGTAAGATAGGTAAGATAGGTAAGATAGGTAAGATAGGTAAGATAGGTAAGATAGGTAAGATAGGTAAGATAGGTAAGATAGGTAAGATAGGCAAGATAGGTAAGATAGGCAAGATAGGTAAGATAGGTAAGATAGGTAAGATAGGTAAGATATAGGTAAGATAGGTAAGATATAGGTAAGATAGGTAAGATAGGTAAGATAGGTAAGATAGGTAAGATAGGTAAGATAGGTAAGATAGGTAAGATAGGTAAGATAGGTAAGATAGGTAAGATAGGTAAGATAGGTAAGATAGGTAAGATAGGTAAGATAGGTAAGATAGGTAAGATAGGTAAGATAGGTAAGATAGGTAAGATAGGTAAGATAGGTAAGATAGGTAAGATAGGTAAGATAGGTAAGATAGGTAAGATAGGTAAGATAGGTAAGATAGGTAAGATAGGTAAGATAGGTAAGATAGGTAAGATAGGTAAGATAGGTAAGATAGGTAAGATAGGTAAGATAGGTAAGATAGGCAAGATAGGCAAGATAGGTAAGATAGGTAAGATAGGTAAGATAGGTAAGATAGGTAAGATAGGTAAGATAGGTAAGATAGGTAAGATAGGTAAGATAGGTAAGATAGGTAAGATAGGTAAGATAGGTAAGATAGGTAAGATAGGTAAGATAGGTAAGATAGGTAAGATAGGTAAGATAGGTAAGATAGGTAAGATAGGTAAGATAGGTAAGATAGGTAAGATAGGTAAGATAGGTAAGATAGGTAAGATAGGTAAGATAGGTAAGATAGGTAAGATAGGTAAGATAGGTAAGATAGGTAAGATAGGTAAGATAGGTAAGATAGGTAAGATAGGTAAGATAGGTAAGATAGGTAAGATAGGTAAGATAGGTAGGATAGGTAAGATAGGTAAGAAGCTTTTTAGAGGAGGAATGGTATAAAGACTTTTTCGTTTTTGGGTGGTAGGCTCGTTGGCAACAGACAAAAATTAAAAAAATTTTACTTTAGCCCCTAGAGGATGAAATGCTATTTTATCTTCGCTCTGGTACGCTACAATGACACATTTTTTGAGCAAGAGTAGTGAAAAATTATATAACTTCAACTTACCGTTGAACCTTCAAACGTATGACATCTAACAAGCAGTGATTTCCAGCTCCACTCATGCACACACAATTGATTTATTAACAGGTTTAAACGTTATTAGCAAACAATATTATTAAACCCATAAATTAGGAATGAGATCTAGATGTAGGAATATTAAGACAGCATTTAGTTGAACTCTTAGACGCACGCATTCAGACCGTTAGACACTTGAATAGTTACTTGGTAATCCTGAAAGGGATACAAACGTATATAATGATAATATTGAGTAAATAGTCGCAGCTACTCGTGCTTTCAATAAGAGGGATCATGGGTTAAGTATTAATAATCTACAACATATTGACAGCAGTAATTGAATGTTCTGTAATCGAAGTTTACAGGAGGTTTAAGGGAGATTTCTTGGGGCTACGAGTATATTCATTTGTCAGTAGAGTGACACCATAAAATTGGCCAACGAATATAATAACGTAGGTAACATAAAGAAGATCGACACCTAAAGTCACAATGGAATGTCAAAATAGGTATATTTTGTCAGGTTAGCAAGTGCATTGTAGACACTGTACTGTACCTATTTGCTAAAGCCACACTATAATGACCGACGGCAAAGCATTACGTAGTTCAAAGCAAATATTATCTCATCTTTACGCTGAGTTTAATACCTAAATGTGTTCGTTCTGAGATTCAAGATAGATACTGTTTGGTGCAGTAAATGTCAAGTAAGTAGGTCTTGTAAGATAATATCGAAGGAGTCGCGGATAGCCCTTGTCTTCATAGATATTATCTACATTATTCCTTAACATCTATTCTATTGTATGGACTTTAATTTTGCGTCGCGACGTTCCAATTTTGTTATCTATATCGGAACTTGTTAATACAAAGTTGTATTATTATACAATCCGGAACAGCAGGTTACACAATATTTGATTACTTTCCGCTGCATTGACATCACCAAATTCGCAGGTTATTTATCTAGATGTGGATTAAGATAATCTTTAAAAGTTTTATTATTTGGTAGAGCTACTTTTTTGCAAAAAAAAGACGGTTAGCGAGAGTATTACGTGGTGAATACAGACAAAACTTGCCTCAATATTAAATACCATGTATTAAAATGTTTGTAATGCTAACTAGTAGGTT
Organism: Conistra vaccinii; assembly: GCA_948150665.1. Taxonomy (NCBI): domain Eukaryota; kingdom Metazoa; phylum Arthropoda; class Insecta; order Lepidoptera; family Noctuidae; genus Conistra; species Conistra vaccinii. The sequence goes on from OX411324.1 coordinate 8,013,380, forward strand.
GTTTATCTTCAAGAGAAATCAGCTACCATAGTTACAAAATTAATAGTGTGTAATCCATTCATAATAACGTAACGAACAAGAAGTCAGGGCTCATCATAATAATCTGACCTGACTTTTGATCCGATCCAAATGCTTCAAGCCATCTTCAAGCAAATCATTGAACCATTGTTAGCACAATGGCAAATAATAATACATCATGAATGATGGGTACTACTGACTACGCAACTTTATGATGCTGTCAGAAATAAGGTAATACACACTTACAATTCTTATGCAGGTAAAATTATGTCAATCAATCAATCTACCTCGCCTTTTCCCAACTATATTGGTAAGACTGGTTCTCAGACTTTCGAGCTTCTAACGACCCGTAACGACTGTTAAAGATCCACGAATGTCAGCCGGGACCAACGGCTTAACGTGCTTTCTGTAGCAGGGATGATTCTCGGTATATAAAGATGGTCACCCATCCACGGACCAACTCCGGCAAGCGTAGCGTAGTTAACCTGATGGATCGTCCCGTGCGGCTGGTATTACTAGTATTACTTAACCACGAGCTCCTCAGCTGGCAGAATTATGTAAAATGTGTAATAGAATCAGTCAATCTTACACACGCAAAATCCTATAGAGAAATAGACACAAACGAGTAATAAAACATCCTGTGGCAGCATAAAACGTTCGAGAGACAAACGTGGCGTCTATATATTTAATAAGTAAACAAACTAAGTAGACGTTCACCTCGGCAGAGTAATGCTCCTACACGCGACGTGTAAATAAGTCAACCGAGCGTGTAGCCCCTACAATAGAACTGCCTCTGAATCCATTGTGTACTCTTCTTCAAAAACAGATGTTACTTCGAATAATAGATGTAACTCCATTGCCGTTTGCAGTCGTGTTTTGTCCCGACTTTGCGTCCGATGCGGGCCGACCCCTGATTAGACGACTCGGGCCCAGAACTGTCCACAACATTTCAAGGCTTTATTGAAGTTACAGACTTACTTGACATGCTAGTTGGACATTCAGACGGTCTGCATAACTTAAATCTTTGTCTGGTTTTCCACGATACCTGTGGCATTTGCCATCACGAAGGTTAAATAATTTGTTTGCTTACAGAAGTTGGATTTCAAAGTTAGTTTAACACAAGATATTATACCTACACCTACATGCTTGTGCTCAAAGTTTGAAAGCAGTGGAGTATGATGTAAATAACGTTAGATAAACAGATAATTATCGCTAATTATAACTAACCTCCGTGCGACTAACATATTAATGCAAATTAATTAAATTTTAACCTTGTACAGCGCATCTAATCCAATGTGCTTGCACAACAATCAAGTATTTAACACTACAGCACGTCTTTTGTTCGATGTAACAAACGGCTGCGTATAAGAAACCCAGTGGTGCATTGAGTAATTAATTAATTACGGAGACGACAAACGATTAGTTTGCAGGATTCGTGAGTCCTTGGTCCCTTCGGACATAAATAAGCTGATCGTGCATGCGAAGTAAACAAATGATGTTTAGCAATAGTCCCATTGTTTACTGTGCATAGCAATGCATACCGAACGTTCGGCATTTGCCGAGACACTGCAGAGTGCCGAGGACGACGATTGTGAAAATAGGCAACTTGTCAACAGTGATTTATGTTCGGCGCACGGCACCGCATCCTTGGCTCAAAAACTTGGTAAACAAATACACGATGTAACAAAAGGATTGTAGAGTTGCGTCGCTATTTGTTCGGCTTGTTCGTAAGTCTAAACATTTGTTGAAATACGGATCTCTTCCTGTGTCGTTTCAGGGTTAGCTTGCTTGATCAAACTTGTGATACTGAGGTAGCAAGATACATGTTCTTGAGAAGGCTTTTAGTCACTGCGATATATCAAGATCTTATTATCACGCCACACAGACAAACATTAAGATTTTGATGTCATATCAAGCACAATAAAATAACAACGTGACATAAAATGATCACCTCATAAAATATAATAAAACCGCCAATAAGACAGAGTGACAACAAAAGCTATACAAATAATAAAAGTAGAAAAATAACAGGCATTTTATTTTTGTTCATGAAAAACATGGCTTTCAGACTTCATAAAATACTGCCACATCGTCGGCGACGCGTAAACGAATCGTGATAACAATGCTTTTAGTCAAAATGTCAACTAAATACGAATATATTTTGTCATTCAAAACGGAAATTGGTAAAAAATCTAACTCCTCATTAGTCTAACTGCCATAAAAATGATAATATTTCGTAGCGTGTGATTCTTGAATCGGTTTCTAGGTCGGACAAAGAAAGATTTTTTCTTAGAAAGGTCCGGAAATACCTACTCAGACTTTGCTCCGCATTTTAATTCTTATTTTGGGCTCAGTGGCGATGAGTATTTTTTATTTAGGTGGGTATGCCTCTAATTAAAAAGGTCCTTATAGAAATGCCTCGTTGGTTTAGTGGTCGCAAGTGCTACTGCTGAGCATAAGGTCCGGGTTCGATTCCCGGGTCGGGCAAAATTTTATTGGGTTTTTCCATCAGGAATTTCTCAGTAGCAGCCCGGAGTCTAAATTTGTGCCCGGTTGATGGCAATAGGCTCACCCCCTATTACATGGGACTTAAACATAACTGGTGAAATTTGGGTGTACTATTAGGTACAACTCTGCCTAACCCTTCTGGGATTACAGGCGTGATGTTATGTAATTAGGTCCTACGAGTATAGGGAAACTTTTATCATCAATAAAAAAACCTACATTATTTTTAAAGCGAACTTAGGCACAATAGATCGATTAGATTGCTGTTGATTTCATTCATCGATTAGAGTAGTCATAAAAAAAAATCGGGCAGTCTTTGAGGACTGCCGATAGAAGTGAAAACTAAGTAACTTTTTGATTCTCGCGTAGATGTCTTCCGTTAAGTAACTTTTTTATTCTCGCGTTGATGTCTTTCATTCGAGCATTAGGTGACGATGGCGCGAGTTCCATGATTTTTGTTCACCCAAAAAGTGCTTAACGTGCCTAAAGAAATTTCACTTCAAAATACAGTCATCTCTACCATACCGTTTATATTTTATTAAAACTCTCTAAACACATTATTTTTAATAGAAATGTAGAAAATCCCAAAAAAAAACAGTCACAGTTTCACATCGTGACAATTAACCCGTCAATGCTAAACTCCGGCTAGATATCGCAATTACGTGACTCGTTAAACATTATTAATTGTTTACTAACTGCTTGTAATAACCTGTTGCCAAATATAAACGATATCCGAACATTACTGTGTCTGCATTTAATTCGTTATTGTATGCTAAATATTAGTGGGATATATCAATAAATTGTTGCAGCGATGCATTCAGTTATTACGAGAATGCGTACGCTGTACGCAATTGCGTAGTTTTAAGAAACTGTAGATTGATCGTAGAGTATTATCATTTACGCTACGCTCTAACAAACTTCAAGTTCAATCGACAACAATGTACTCTTATTACATGAAGCAACACAAACATCTTTGAGCAATTAAACCATTTAAAGCTCAAGATATCGAATAAACTGCACCTGTAAAGATTCTTGCTTGTAATCATGACGAATACATCCATAATCACGTTACAGGAAATTAGCTAGATAATCGGTATAATTGTAACAGCAATCTAAACATTAATCTGTGCGCTCGGTGTAACGAAAAGGCTAATTCTCCTTGAGAACAGTGATTTCCATTTTTTCACAGCGCAGGGCGTTTGCTTAACTAATGTAGCAATAGTAGCAATACTATTTAGAAACTTACGAACCCTTCTGTAACTTTAAAATACATTGCACCTCGCAAAACCATTAATCAAAACAAACTTGAATAGATACGTCAAAGTAAGTGAAACAATACGAGCGCTCATTGTGTCTGCCCAGTGAATGCGCGAGCAGAGTACCTTATCGCTAAGAAGTAAACTCGATCAAAGGCAGCTATGTAAGTCGTGGGATCTTCCCACGTGCTGTGAGAGCCTAATAATTAGTCGTTAGCCAACAATTTGCACCTTGCCGCGACTTAGGATTAGAAAAAGACACAAATCGCTCCATTTTACCTTAAGGGTACCCTAGTCGACGGCTCGAACTCGTTGGTGGACGTAAAATAATGCATGTTAATTTATTTATATATTTATTAATTTATTTAGTGAAATAGACAATGATTTATAACAAAAACGAGTGCGTAAAATTTTATGAACAGGCTTTTGGGCGTATAGATATTATGAAAAAACTACTCAATGTATTTACTCAAAATAATATCATTTGAACTATTTAATAAATTATCTATCCCTGTACGGTTTGTATTTTGCCATTTTGTTACTACATAAGTTATTTAATTACGCCCAAACATGAGTTAAAATTAGCGTTGAAATATGGAAGTTTCGACGCTCACAACTTCCAAACCAATATTTTTTTCCAATTCTGCTTCCATACTGGGCTAGATAATGACAAGATATATTCATATAATTTTTAGTTTTGAACGTACACCGGCAAACAGACGAGTAATCACCATACTACGTTTGTAGGGAAGAATAACCGACTAGCGTACCCTTAAAACTATAAATCACTGTCCAAACAGGAGACCGGATAGCTTCATGTATTCATAGATTAAAGTTTCATAATTTGACCATAATTTGTCAGCTACTATTCCTGTTGCCAGACGACTGATCGACTTGTTATACTTACGACAGTTGTTAAATGACTCAATTTGTTATGGTAATCTGTACAATATCAGTGACTGATGTATGCGCAGTATCATAACTCATTGTTCTCACAGCGCAGGCTAATCTTATTCAAGCCCGAAGGTGTCATGCATTTAGGACGACTTAAAGTCTGTCTTTATAAATATTTATGTGTATTTAATACTAGTTATCCTATAGTATAATTTAAAATCACATTAACCTGACATAATTGAATAATTCAACGGTAATAACTTCAAATAAGTACTTTCGACAATAATCAAAACTGTAAACCATATTTTCCACACACGCCTAATCATACGACATACTCATACGTGTGATATTGGCGAAATGCAGTTACCCATTAGTCCCCGTGATTGCAAATATACCTGTCACGACCATCATCATCGAAAATCACGATCGAAATTATTGGATAGTGTGCAATCCAATTTCATGTCGGCGCCTGCGTCGCGGCACAATGCAATTTACTAGTCGACGTTTCAACACGCGCCCGTATTTCTCCAACACACCCCATTTTCATCTTCGCGGAACGACACAAAGATGACGCCATTCCTCATATGAATGAGACTATTGACAACTGAATTGATGCATTCGTCTCGAAACACTGACAACTTCGTTCAGTAACGTCTTTACGAAATATGTTCGGCATCCCGCCCTCCGCGCGCCGCCCATTGCATATTCCTCACGGTCCGCGACTCAGAACTATCAAATCTATTTTTATACATATTTTTATTGTTTGCGGTGAGGATTGTCGCCTCCTTAGGGGCTGTTTGTATGCGGACTGAGAAGAATTACGTGTGCGACGGAGCGGATCCACTTAAGAAGTAGAGATAAAACAATTTGTTTAGAAAATGTGCTGTAATGTGGCTGCATATGATACTGTACGAAAGGAATCTGTAAACTTACGTAGCTTTAGTGTTTATTTTATCGGCGAACGTGTCCACCGGGTGCAGTAGAGGTCCGCAAGAGAGGGATAAAGCTGCATTTTTCTCATATGAAATATCTAAGTCGAGAATGAAGGTCCTATGTGCTGAATGGTGTGGGAGACTCGGAGCAATTTTTTTGCGGCGCGGCGGCTCTCGGCTCCGTACTGAATGCACACTTGATTGTATAATTTTGTTAAGTTAATCTCACTACGAATTGCGCGAAGCTCGCCAGTTTACAATTTCACATTTGAATGCTATGAACATTGTTTTCACGTAAATTGTGTTATAACCCCGCGCCCGTCGCCCGCGCCGCTTGCGGTAATAATATAGACACCAACTACAGCGTGTGCGATTACTCAATAAATATTCCGTAATCCGAAAATAATTAACGCGAGAGTAGTGTTTTTTTTTTTTAAATCGCTGCATCATCGGCGCAATCAGCAGCAAGTTGAATTTCAAGCGAGTTCAGAACACTTTGTTATTAACTTCCGGTCCAGTTTCAGGTTTAAATTACTTTTGTGTTGGTAATTGAATAACGATTCCGATGTCCCTTAAAACTGATTAAACACTTTCGTATTAATTAATTGCGTCTCATTTTCCTTTTCACGAAGTTTAAAGCGGTATCATAACACTTAAAATTCTGGGTCACTCGCCCAGTTGTCCCAAGCGGCTCAACAAAACGGCAACTTTTACACAAATTCTACAAGCAGCAATAAATTGCTAAAATAAGACGGATAACTAGTGAGCTGAGCCACTGCTCGTAATTCACTAGAGGGAATCTGAATAATTTAGTCAGTACGTAGTCACGTTTAGTCCTGCATCCAGCGAAATGTTTTCAAGCGGCAACACTGCGTCCTTTTGAAGTGAATCCAGGAAACTACGCTTTGAAAGCAATCAAGTCGGTGTTAACGTTCAAAGTAATTTCTTTGGCTTCGTCGGTTCTGATAGACGCCCCTATTACCTATTGCGTTGCCGATGTAGTTGCTATTTCGTATTGCTAGCTCGTTAAGACGCCTTCGAAAACAATGGTGAAATAATGAGTTGGGAGACGTGACTTGCCTTAAATTAAGTATTAAATACGTAGTTAAAATAGTGAATAGGCGTTTCCCTTTCAAAATAAATCAACATATTTATGAATTTTGCAATGGATAGGGTTGACACTTTATATTTTGTCGAACAATTCGGTAAAATATTGCATAACACTATATATGTGCTGTCAATGAATGCGCCAGACTGTCATGTAACAGAACCAGATGGACGGAGGTCGTGAGGCGGGCAACGACTACACCTGCGATTGGACACAGTTCATTGTGACCACGACCGCTCTGTCAAGAGCGAAACGAAGAAGAAGAAGATATATGTGCTGCACCCTACTTATTCATGTCATAAGCTAAGATTTTTTTAAACATCTCCAAAACCGCATAATACGTAATAAAAGCTTCCTTTTGTGGCTTGCTGATTCGACACTAATTACTACTTTCGCTTTACAGTTGATTATTGCTGGTTAAACCGGGGATCACGATCGGTTCCCGTGAAAGAATTCTGTAATCCGATTAAACCCGGGTTTAACCGGGTAACGTCAACATCGCACGAGAACCGGGCGTTCTTTTTTAAACCAACCACTAGCACCGATTAGGGTTGAAAATCGAAGTGTCCAAAAATGGGTTGGAATTTTGTTCGGTCATGATAAATTATGTTAGTTTCCGGGAAAGAATCTCTATTTTCTTTCCTATTTTCGTTGTATGATCAGTACGAAAACAGGGGTGGAAAAGTTATCGGATACTGTCAGAGATTATACTGTCTGTTTTCGCATAGAGAAGAGGAATCAGGTCATTATCGGTTCAATAATAATCTCGTTTACACGACAATGTGGGAGCAAAAAGTAGATTTTACGACCGAATTTTATGTGTGGTAATCCTGAAACATTAAACAAATATCTGTATTGTATTCACAAATCCCAACCTTTACTTATTTTTGTTCCATTCCTGATTTTTGTTACGAACCTTCGAATTTTGCACTGAGAAAATGTGATCTAGTAAGAACATACAGGGTGTCAGGGACATCGACGCGAAGCCTGATAAAGTCAACGCACGGGGGTTCAGAATCATGTACTGAATCCATTGGTAACAGGCTTCGCGTCGATGTCCCTGCCACCCTGTATACAGAGTGGCGATTTAGTCAACTGGATCCGTCAAGGAGGGATTTTACCCGTCATACTAAACAACTTTCGCTATGAATCTCATATTCTTGCGAGTCGTAAAAAAAAAATTTTTCATACATACTTACATCGAAATAGTCTGTCAACGGTTGAAAGAAAATTGTTTTTTTTTCCCCAATCGGTTATGAGTGTCATAGCAAAATTTGTTAAGTACGGTGAGTAGAATTACCCCCTCGACGGATTTCGCGGACTAAATCGCCACCTGTATTTATAAGTTCATACAAAATCATATAGGTATGCATGCCACAACCATGAAGTCGTATGAAGTTAATAGTTGAAAAATTTTTCATTTGAGTAAACAGCGCAGCTCTAACAACTCAACAAAGACCTATCTATTATCCTCATAAACATTAACAACGTTAACACAATTTGTTTCCTGCATATTATCACTGTGGTCCATAATCCAGCTTTCATTTGACGCTATGAGCACATCCGAGCAGCTTATTGAGCAGAATTTAACGGTGTTATAGCACTAACGGCCATACTAACAATAATGTGCTAAGTTTTAAGAGCCCAAATGTACATGGAAACTGAGCGAGCACATAACATAGCATATATATAACTTTTTACTGATCCATTTCTCTATGAATGAGAAAAATAAACGCGAAATATACAGTAAACGAAATGAGTATATTCAAATTGAGGAATAAACTTTTATTTTATAATAAAGAGAATAAAATAAGTTTTAAAGCGGATATACGCTCTTTCTCCCTCTGTTATTTTATAATTCCTGGAAATATGACATGAAAAATTAATTAAGTATATGTAATGATTACAAAAAAAAACTGCCGGACTACTGAAAAGCACTATTGAAACTGATTTTCCCGTTTAATTCAATAATTGTTTTAAAACTTATACCACAACGTTCATATAATATCTACAATTCAACAATACAACTCACAATAATGCCATTAATTAAGTCAATAAAATAAACCAATCCAGTTTTAAAACATTTGAATTCGTATATTTGTAACTGGATTCACGAACAAAAACACTGGAGTGCATTAAAATGGAGTAAAACTGCGAAACGCTATAATCTCTAATTGAGTTTTATTCCCAGTGTTACGTCTGTGTGTGGCCGCCACCGCAATTTATTTATTGTTGTTTTAACTTACTTATGTAAAATTTGTTTTATTGCACTCAGGTAGAACTTTATTATGAATCTCGAATGGAATGGAATAATATTTTCTTTAATGAATCCTTTTAATGATGTTTTTGTTTTTTGTTTCAGGTACGGTTCCTGTTTTGTTTTCATTGGTTTTGTTTAATTAAGGAAGCAGTATCATCATTATAATACGAGTATATAAATAAAAGAGGTAAAGATTTTCATATGCCAGTTGATTCTTTGACATGGTTTCATTTAATACCCTAGAGTTATGGGATATCAAAAGAAACACGTACACAAACAGCCAGATCAAACTTCAAATCAAAAATCCATAAAATGCCTTAAAAATGTCTGATTATTTTATTAAATTCTACAGTGAAATGTAATGGCGTTTAAGAAATGTATCGACAGTAACATTATGCCCTTAAAAAGGTTAAAATTGTGACAGCCCCTCTGCCCTTTGCACCAATTACGAAAGGTTGTGATGAAATTAATTAGCGAACTGTACCTGACACTCGGTGGGCGTAATGACGCTAGTAGGCTTCCGTCCCCGATCCATTAACTCACCTATTGACTTAAAATATTTAAAACTTAAAGCTATACATCCATATTTCCACCATTTAAATTAATGAAAATACTTACTTGCCTGAATAATTAATTGTACCTACTACTCTTATTCTTCACGATTGTCTACATCAGTGTTTTTCAACGTGTGGGTCGCGACCCCCTAGGGGGGTCGCAAAGCCTCTATAAGGGGATCACGAGGCCTCAGTCAAAGATTTTTTTTTTCAACTTTGTTTTGTTGCTTTAGATAATTCCAGCAGATTTTCTTTTAAGTTGGTTCCCAAACTTGCCTCATCTATAGCTGCATTTAAAAATATAATTACTCTACTGGGAAATCCCTCGTAGCCGTGACCCTTATAAATCCATCAATTAAACGACATAAAATTTACTTAAAATATACTTAGGATTTAATTGGGAGCGAGTGGGATACGCTGTCCCCACAAATCCATAGTATCGCTTTTCCGTGGAGGCATTTGGCGATGGAATATGTCTGTTAATTATGTATTTAACCGCTACGTTATTATAAAATAATAAAAATATTATACGAATTTGATATTTGTATTATAATAAAATACAGATTTTAAACAGTGGAGGATAGGGGGTCGCGTATTTTTTTTATGGTGAAGGGGTCGCGTCGTGAAACATGGTTTAAAAACACTGGTGGAGTAGTACACGAATGGCGCATGCTTATTTGTCGATTTTTTTCACGTCTCGTGACTTTACATCAAACTAACATCGATTGTGACATAATCTGTTCTTGACTGATAACTTCAGCTCAATAGATTTCTGTTCAATCGACGAAAAAATTATGTTTTCTCAGGTATTTAAGAAAAAAATCTTTTCTAATCCCCTCAGACAAAACTCAGTAATTCCATTAATCAAATAGAGCATCGGACTGAAAAAAGGTAATCCAAACGAAAAATTTCATTTCTCATTAGTAAGTCTTCCGACCTCGTGCAGCGAGTCCTACGGAACCAATTTAATTACTGAAGATTAAAACGTTAGATAAAATGCTTTTCAATTAAGCGAACATCGAAAAGTATACAATAATGAATAAAATTTAAAACCGTAAATTGCAAAACGAACACAAAATATCACGGGACCATTAATATTTCAGTGAAATTATTATTGTAATGTAATTCTCTCAATAAAATTAAATGTAATAATGTAACAGGTTGAATGTACAGTCGGGGTGAAAAGGTTAAGCTGTTAAAGGTCATCTTTTACATGTGTGAGACTTTTTATTTTTCAGAGTAATGACAACATTATGACTGTTCGAAGAGATGATATACGACTGCTACGCGGGAAAGAATGTATAAAAAAATTACAAAACCTTTTCTTTTCGCGAGTGTACGGCACCTAATGTTATACAATAAGAATATACGAGGTTATTAAAGCAGTATATTGCAAGGTTCTACAATGATATCATCTGTAGCAACTTTTTTACCGTTTTGCGGTTAGATTTACGGCGCACTAAAGTCGAGTAGTTTAATATAAGCTTTTCCGTTGAAAGTTTATGCGGTTATAAATTTAGCCACGCCTCGATTTGAGTCCGATAATTGTGGAAAACCTCCATAGATTAGGTCTAAATACCCGCTTAGCGTAGGGACTCAGATATTGTGATAGATTAGCACGTGGCTCAGCGTGCTTCGTATTTCTTAAATCTGTATTAGTTCTGCCTATGGAATTAGATGTCAGTTGATTTCACGTAGATAACGTATCTACATCTTGATTATTCAGAAGAGTTAATAGATATGTACAATATAAGGTACCAGAGCATGGGAATAGGTTCTCGCTGTAGGCTGCACGACTAAACGTAAATTAGTTTGCAGTTTAGACTTTTGCAGACTTTTTGTTGATTTTAATTCAGGAATGAAATCCTAAACAATTCACCATTTAGATTATACTAGCAGCGCCCCGAGGTTTTATCCTCATAAGTTTTGATCCCGTGGGAATATCGGGATAAAAAATCTATCTGTGTGTCAAATTTCATCCAAATCCGTTCAGTAGTTTTTGCGTGAAAGAGTCACAAACATCCATCCATCCTCACAAACTTTCGTGTTTATATTATTAGTAGGATAAATTATGAGCACACTTAAACAATAAAGATATAATTAGGACATAAATCGTGAATCTATCAAATACCCACAAAAAACACAACAATTTATAAATAGCTTTTGTAATTAGCAGTTCTAATTCACACAGCTACAGCAACGTGGTACAGCAACAAGGAATATTTTATGCAATTATACGGTGCTTTGTAACACCGTAACGAACATCCCTAATGTGTTTCAGGATTTATGCACTAACAACTAGTGGATATCAAAAATAATTTACAAATGGGCTAGAACATTGTGCATCGCCAAAATAAACAGTAATTTGTGAACATTCAGTGCATTACCTACACTTTGTTACATGATGGGAAAATAGGAAAATTATATTCCTTGTTTAGTTGGTTAAATAATAATATTAATAATAAACGTTAATTTTTTGTTGTATTGTCGTCTCCACCTTGTATTATACAGCACAATCCAAAATAAAACTCAGCCTAAATGTATCACCGAAAAAAATATTGACGAGGTGACATACAAAAAACCGTTACTGATTTGAGTGGCAGCGAACGAATGACATCGAAATTCCACCCAGATGGCTTGCAGCATGACGAGGAACGGGTCAATCATCGCGACCCATATACAAAATTGAAAGCAAATCATAGCACGTTTGCATTCAGCTTATAAGCTCATTTCCATAAGTGTACTGCCTATCACGCTCGCAGGTGCAAATTATCTCCAGTGTATGCAATCAGACGCGTAGTAATCACTAGGATTATTATTGAAGGATTGCTTTAGCATTTGGGATGTTGTCATATTAAGTCATAGTGAAGATGCCCGTGTTTGATAATGCTCTAAGAATATCATTATCAGAGCCATTTAATGACTTACAGGCGTAGGTATGCTTACGAATCATAAAACAAAAATTGAAAATAAAGAAACGTACCTATACTTAAAATTATTTTACTTGAAATTGCATTAGTCGCAAACATACCTCATTTATTTTACTCTTTCGAATTTTATTGCTGATCGCAAACAGACGTTGAGCGAAGAAAATTCAATCTCGTACACAAGCAATCCAAATAGAAATCCGATGAATTACTCCAGACGTCACAATAATCCATATTTCACATTTGATTGGGTGCGAAGAACGCATAACATTTTGAAATACGACTATTGAATAAACGGAATAAACATATTTATAGTCCTTTCATAACAAACGAGGTATATTTTCCACGCGGAATTCTAATCCGTATAAAGGGTGAGTGGATGATTTGTGACGTGCCGACGAGTCTAAAGGGCCATGTGTCGTGTGTCGAATGTGTAACTACAACCTACATTTCGATACGGCTGCTACGGAAACACAATCAAAACTCAATTCGATAACACTACCAATTCATAGTTGTATCACGGAATGGCGACTGGCGCGCATCACATAAATAGGAGTAAGGGATGTTGCGCATTCAACATCCTGATTTCCTGAATTATTTGATTTGCATCGCCTATACAAATGTGGACTGGTTTTGTCCTACCTACTCATATTTTACTAACTAAAACATTGTTGAAGCGTTATAACATAACCACAATAACAACGAGTCAGTTTCAGCTATAATTCTAGATCAGCCTAAGAAAGAAGAAAATGTAACAACAAAATATTATTGTACGCAATAACAGCAACTTATTGTGTCTCTACTAGATCAGTATTGTATTGAACCATAATATTGCTTCTTGAATCCATCATCTCTTCGATATTTCGTTCATCGTTTATTTGATGACACAACTCTGTTCAAACAAGGTACAGTATGTACGAACTCAAAATTGAAATTCTCACGCAAAATTATGAGTGCACCTACATTGCGAATTCGTATTCGTGAATGAACTACTGATTAATTACGTTCCCGAAGCATTCCTACGTGATATGTCAAATGTTTCATCACTGTTTCAACTAGTGAAGGCCTCACAATAGATTTTCCAATAAGCTTCGTATAGTGAATAGTAATTTAATTTAATCTTCGCATAATTATTTTTGGGTTAATTAATATGCTCGCTCTGACATTCGAGATCCGATTAACAAGACGTCAACGGTATCCTTTTGTATTCGAGAACATTTTGAGACTATTAAATACGAGTAAACTACTTATTTTGTTACTCTGTAATGGTTATACAACTCAAATATGTTCTATATTTAGATATAGACTTGTGTAGAGAAAGAGACTATTAGAGGACCTATATATAGGCACGAAATAAATTAAACCGGGATGAAAACAAAATTGTACCTACGCAACTACCTAATTATAAACTTTTGAGCGTACTAAATTCAAATATGGCAGAATCCTGAAACACTCGGCCTTAAATAGTGTAATTAATTCAGAATTAAACTTCTATTCGAAATTCAAATTGTAATAATTGCGCTTCACACGCGTAATTAACGAGACTGCTTTACAAATGGCTGTGAACAACTGAGCAATGAGTGACATGGGTGTCGACGGACGTGACGTCGAGACGTGCCCCAGAATAATGACCGCCAAATGAACCGGGGACTGATGCGAATCCCAACACTATGATGCGATTGCGCCGCGTTGCTCCGCTGTGAATTATTGGATTGATTGCGCCGTCTTGTTTCATCTGCATGCCGTATTGTCTGAATCAAACATTATGCTCCCGATGTTACCGAATTTCGATGTGTTTGGTAGTAAAATCTGGGGAGTTGTTTACCTTCCCGTTGAGATGTGAATTAAATTGCAAATTAACCAAATAAAACTGCATTATGTAAATTAGCAATTAACGATAAGTATATTGCGAAAAATTTGCTACGAAAGTGTTTAAAATTGCAATATAAAATTAAGCTAGGCCTACCCATAGAATCACTTAAATTGGTACTCGAATCAAAATAACCGGTCAAATAACAAATCGTTCAAAATCTCGTTCCAACCTTGTTAAGTCAACACATATCACAACACCTAATCTGCGATCAAACGAATTGACGATCTCCGCTCGATTGTTAACACGAACAAAGCGAACGCAGTAACCGACTGCAATATACAGTGATGCCAGTGCAAGTCGAGAGTGTCTCTTATACGGCCGCGTGGCTTCACAGACCAACAATGGAATGCAACAAAGGGGAGCCGGGCTAGAATAGCTCGCCTGTATTGAACCAGGATAATCGATACGAATCAAAGTATGAACAACAGGCCGCGTTGTTGCCACCGACCTGGCATTACTCTGTCAGCTATCGACTGTAGTATCGAACAAAAACTTCAGCTTTAAAACGCTTGTAACATTTTGTATCGATACAGATGATGACCCTCGGTGTATCACAAAAGCGACGCTTGATATGGAGTGCCACATGTCATGTTTTGAAATCGTTTGACATGTAGTCACGTCTCGTTAAAATCTCATCGTCATAACTGAAGAATTCAGTCACTTAACATAATTACATAATAATAGTCATTCAGTCCTATTCAGTGCAAATGAAGGCAATGACTGCAATGTATGTGCATGTACACATACGTCAACAGAACTAGGACAACATTTAGTTATAAAATGCAAGTATGTAAGAAGCGAGCGAGTGGAGAAGAAGGAACTCGTGGCTAAGTCATAACAGCCGCACGGGTCGATCCATCAGGTTAAGCTACGCTTGCCGGGGTTGCTCAGTGGATGCGTGACCATCTTTGTGACCTCGGAAAGCACGTTAAGCCGTTGGTCCCGCCTGTCATTCGTGGATCTTTGACAGTCGTTACGAGTCGTCAGAAGCCCGAAAGTCTGACACTCAGTCTTACCAAGGGGTATCGTATTACCCAGTTACTGGGTTGTGGAGCTCAGATAGGGAGTCGCTCCATGTAAAATACTAGTATTCAGCTGTATCCGGTTAGACTGGAAGCCGACCCCAACATAGTTGGGAAAAGGCAAGGCAGATTGATTGATGCAAGTATGTCAGAAAATATGTAGAGTGCACTTAATAAAAGCATCGCAAATCTTGCATATGCGTGTCGTGAACGTAAATTGCGAAGCCTTAAGGGCCCTTAGCGCAGCCGACAGCCTCACTGTACTATGCAGCCGCATGTTGTAAAGCATGTTCTCTTGAAACATGCATGTCTACGAATAATGATGCGACCGCGCTGTCACACGCGTGACGATGAATAAACGCCTAGATTACCGCCCGCTCCATAACCCAGTTCTAACATTATCTTCTAATGCCCGGTTTCTAAATCCCAAAACGGTTCGTTGTGTTTACTGATAGTAATTGAGTGGTAGACTGTTTTTTTTACAAAGTGGGGATAATCTACTTCAAAAGAAAGAAAGAATTATTGACTCATTGCCACTGAAGTGCATATAAAAAAGAAAAAAAATATAAGGTCAAATATAAAAAAATATACAAGTCTGCTCGACTGCCTCGTTGGGTCTAGTGGTCGCAACCGCTACTGCTGAACGTCCTGGGTTCGATTCCCAGGTCGGGCAAAGTGTCATTGGGTTTTCCTATCTGGAATTTCTCAGTAGCAAAATTGATGGCAATAGGCTCGCCACCATATGGGACTTAAAACATAACTGGCAAAATGTGGGCGTA
Organism: Conistra vaccinii; assembly: GCA_948150665.1. Taxonomy (NCBI): domain Eukaryota; kingdom Metazoa; phylum Arthropoda; class Insecta; order Lepidoptera; family Noctuidae; genus Conistra; species Conistra vaccinii. Next base: position 8,029,508 of record OX411324.1, read on the forward strand.
CTATTAGGTACACCTCTGCCCAACTCTTCGGGGAAACACGGCGTGATGTTATGTCATGTACCTAATACAAGTTTCTTTAAACTCGTAAAAGCCCTAATTTTACCTATTGACAGCCCGTACAAACACTATATTCATTTCATACTAAAGTCATAAAGAATTCATTACACTCGTTGATGACAGACTCATTATTTATAATGAAGTGCGATGTGTAATTGTATTGACTGCGTCCTATACGAAATACGAACAGTATTTCATAATTCTGAAGTATTAGACGCACCGCTTGAACGATGCTTAAGTGCCTGCATTGAAAGCATTCTATTACCAACGTGTATTCATGCATGAATGGGGAGAGCTTCGAATAATGATTTATACTAGCGCTATACAGTGTGGCGCCTCGGGGCTGTGCGCAGTAAAGCGGCGGTCCTTTCATTTGCATGTTTTCCTCGCTGTATCAAATATCGGCGCTGGTCGCATCTTGCCGCGTTGCATCGAACCTCTCGTAATTACTTTTAGACGACTTCTTCGCAATTTTAAAGAGGCTTATCTTGACTGCACCATGCCTAACACAATCTTAGAAGAGTTCATTTCAATAGGGACTCCACACTTGCTCTAATTATTCTTGTTATAAAATAGGTTATACATTTAGTTAAGAGTTAAAGAGATAAATTTATTCATGGTAGGGAAAAATGCGATTAAAATAAATAATATGAAGCATCATTATCCTGTAGAGGGGAGGAGAAGAGGGGCCTTACCTACGTTACGTTGGTTAACCAGTTCAAAAATATCTAGACTGTAATGAAAGGGAAAAGGGAATAGAAAACTTAACCAAATGAATCATGAAGGTGGAAAAAGTTGTGAGGGTATTCTTATTTCTTAGTTGTTTAGGGCTGGCACGTTGCACGATTTTCACTGCCAAAATATTATCAACGTTACGCATGTTCTAAAGAATCGAAGCCACGAAAGCATATATGCGGACACGATAAAGCAACAATTAATGGCAGAATTCTCAAACGTATATCAATTTTAATTCGCTGGTACATGTCATGCTATCATTGGCAAGTGTATTGTAGCAAAAGAAAGACTAAAGAATGCCTTGAAGAAAGTTTATTTTGAAAATCGTTGGTCAGTTTTTTTACAAAATTTATACAAGCACAATTTATTGGCAGTGAAAACCGCTCTACACTTTATTTCATGAAGTGTGCACCATCCCTCGTCGGAACATACGTGTCCATAGGGTGTCGGGTAATAGACCGCAGCGCGGTAATTCTTCCTAGTTCTCATGTAACGCGCTCGTTCGTGTAATGATGCGCGTCTATTACGTACAACTAACTAATAGTCGTCTAGTGGTCTTACTTTCGACCTTAAATGCCTGCGTAATAATTACTCAGTTGAACAAGGCAGCATTCTTTGCGAACTGTAGTGTTTATGTTTCTTGAAGTAGCTAATTGTTGTGTTTATATGACATTATGGGCGTTTATGGGTAATCACTTTGAAATTATGCGTATAGAATTTTCCGTAACAGAAAATTGACTTTAGGAAGTGTCTTCAAGGTTCGTTTAGCTAGTTAATTCGTCAGGTAGAAAAGTGTAGCTTTAAATCTAAGGTAGAGAGGGTGCACAGCAGCTCATATCCTGTACTAATAAAAGCATCTGCAATCACTTGTTTGTTTAACACCCATGTTTTGAAAATACCGTTCAATATAGTCATCTATATTTATGTCAGCAATGGGCAGCAGGACACATCGCTCGCAGAACAGATGGCCGATGGGGCCGAAAGGTTCTAGAGTGTAGTAAAGGCCGCAGGAATCCGCTGGATGTGGGAAGCACAGAACCGGTTAAAGTGTCGGTTCTTGGGGAGGCCTATGTCCAGCAATGGACGTCTTTCGGCTGAAATGATGATGATGATGATATATGTCAGAGCACCAATATAGTGCCGTAGTAAAGTTTACACAACAAATATACAGCAGAAACTCGATATCCCAAAAATACTTCGTCCACAAACTAGCTAAATGATAGCTCCAGTCCAATGTCCATTATTTACATTTTCCAGTGGCTTTTCTTTCTGTAAAACCTGTAATATGCCGTTTTACGTTCCGGGGCACTGCGTATGCAAATACAGTGAAGTCGATAGCCGACCTCCTCGTTAGTGCCCTCTCAAAGGAAAATACACATACATATATACCTTTATATACCCTATATATGGGGCTAGAGGACTACTGAATAGCTTTTCTGTAATAGAATTAACTTACAGATAGAAGATAACGGGAAGACGAAAAGCTTCGCCGGAAGACCTTTGTACAGGAAATATAATACCCGTTTACGTAAGTATCTAGCTGGTTTTATACATATGAGTACATTTTCATACATACGCTTTCTTAGTTTTGTTTAAAGTGGTTTAAAGTGCATCACAAGGAAAATATATATTTTTGACTTTTTGGGTAACTATATGAACACAAAATTAATGACTGTTCTACTTTTAATCCTCGCATCAACATGAAAAATTACCAGATCAAATTAATATTATAACATTCATAAAGCTCTTGGTGTTATTACTTCAGAGGTTTATTAAGAAATCTCGGGTCAAAAGCCAGTTAATCACTCTGGTAAAACAGTTTGCTTTTTGTACTAACGTTTAATGCTTACTTACACATTTACTTTATTCAAAGTACATTCAGGAACGAAACAGCAACATGTGCTGTTAATGGCTGAATATAAAATTCATTAACTCGCGTTTAATAACGCACAGTTACACATAAATGCAGTTAAGCTAAATACTAATTCCCCGGAGCAAGTTCCCTCTTAACCCTCATCTTAATAGAAATTTCTTTATGTAAATTTTAATTCAAAAAATCACCCATTTATTCTCGTTGCCGTAAGTTGAATGAAAAAATCTATTAACTGAGAAAGATGGAAAATACAGTTCGGCTTGTCCCTTCTGCTTATTTCACAAAGTATGCAAAGCAGCGCCAAAGCGACCCCTTTTATCGTCGCACTGAATTGAGCAATTAAAAATCTAATAGTTTCTTTATGTACTTTTAATTTCGTCTGTAACAGAAGGGAACTTTGGAACACTGTGTTAATGAGTGCAAATGTCAAATGATAATTTATTTTATTTCTGTAAGTAGGTTTGTACAAACACTTATACAATATGTCAATCATATTTTAAAAAAAGATGATGTTGGCGTTTCCCATCTGACTACTCTGAGAAAGAAAGGCCGAAACAAACTTGGAGGTCACAATCTCTTTTAAATTTCAGACAAAATCTACGTCAGATCAGTAAAGACCATGTAGATTGGTAACTGGAATGTTCTTTGAGGAAAGAACCACATAGATTGAGTGGAACTGTCTAGTCAGTGCATGCATTTGTCAGTAATCGTGCTGCTCAACTCAGAACTTAAGGAGCTCAACGATTCGACGAACAATACCAAAGAAAGGACATTATGGGTAGGCCGTCCGGCAGGATCCCCACGGATATTGAAAAGGTGATTAAATTTTTGAGAACCATCTTGCAGTTTTAACGTTGCCTGCAAGAGGTTATGAAGCCGGGTCTTTAATTAGCTATTAGCTTGTTGCTCCGTACTTTACCTTAGATTGTTTACGGAAAAGCTTTCTGTTTTAATGTCAAGGAAAGAGGAAATTCTTTAAAAGTTAAAAACTTTGCTTTAAAAGCTTCAAAATAATTTTTTTTGGTTAAACATTTTACGATACCAATTTTCATAATCTAAAGATACCTCGTTTAGTCTAGTCTCCTTTTGCCATATTAAATTGATCAATGAAGACTAGACCATGTATTTTTAGTTTCGATATTAACATCAAGGAAATAGTGATGTTCAAACCGTTTATCTATAAAATCGATTGCCCGTAATGACGCTATCTTCCACATAATCGCTAGGTGTTGTCCTCAACAAATGGATTTAACTGAACATAATTGCATTAAGCATTCAAATAATCGATTCGCATCAATAATAATATTTGATTGGTTGAGAATCGTGAATGAAATTACGTGTCATATCTTAGGAGCAAGGCTGCGCACGATTCATGGCGAACGACGGAACTAAAGCCCTATATGCACATTCATATGCGTTAGTCACGAATTAAAAATAAAACTAGTTTTAACCTCGATGAGATAATAGGTTACTGTTATTTGGCTAAGGTTTTTCGATAAGTAATAAAAAGTGCTATCTCGAAAATCAAATAATCGAATTCGTGTTAATGGTAAAGTTCAATCCATAATATTAATTATTTCTAATCAAATATCAGGTTCAGTCATTTTACTACATGTAACCTTTTCAATAACACAGCATATCTACTCCACAAACAAAAAAAAACTCTCCATTTTCTAGAAGGCTATAAACAATTTTTCCAACACACACATATTAAAATTCTGACAGTTTTATTATTACGAACAAACATAATATTGACTATTCAGCAGTAATAATAACACGGAGCATCCAATTATTGACACTTAAATGATTGATGGCTCTGCAATTGAAATAATGTTCCAACACAAACGACGAACACCGTTTAGTAAACAATAAAATGTACTATCGCCCTTGACTTTTTAGTACTAAAGACGAGGTTAAGCCATTATGACTATATTATTCAATACTTTTGAAAGGAATTTAAGGAAGAGATTAGTATGAAGATTTTATTGATAAAGATGATCGACTGAGCGCATCATTTAAGTATTTTTGGTTATAATTTGATTTGATTTTGGCGAAGGTTGGATAATAATTTTGACTGCAATGAGAGATCACGTCAGTGGTGAAAATATAAAAGCGTACCTATCGAAATAAACATAGTATGAACGGAGCAACATAAAACATTCCATCTTTAAATAAAATACTTTCAAAAAAGCTCGTTGATTTATTAAAAACAATCGAGATACCAACCTCATGTAAGACATACGTCAAAACAAATACCAAAGTAACTCATTCATGCCCATCATTCATTTGAAAAATAAATCAAAGTACTTTTACATTGAGCGTCCTTCTCAGTTAATTTGAACATGGATGAAGACGACATGAAATTTGAAATAAAAGGTCATTCCGAGGCGTTAACTGATGCACACGATAACACGACGTGACACGACAGATTGCTAGCAATTATTAAACGCTACAATTGGCTGTCTAATTTATGACCTTTGCTAACTCGAATATTTATCAAAGTTGTCACTTACTCCACACAGCGCTGACACAGGTCATTTTTTAATGCAATTAGTTTTTGGAAAAAAACGTGACGTTCATTCACAACTTAATCAATCGTTATCAATGTTGTGATTATCAAGACTTAATTCAAGCCTCACCATTAATCAATGTCACCAGTTTTTTATACACTAACTATGAATTAGTGATTTATTTCATACATTTTTGAACAAGATACCTCACACGGTGAATCAATAAGTCAATCTCGAAAGATTATCCTTATCGAATCATCGTGTGCGGCACTTAACCATGGCAACCAACCATGATACACATTAATGTAATATAGTTCACTTAACCTTAAATGTAACTTATAATAAAGCGTTTCATAAATAATTTATTTTTGTTTCCTTGACATCGTAATTCGAGCCGCGATAAGTGTTCCGTCGCGAGCCCCAAGCCCCAACTTGTATTCAATTCGGCGAAAGAAACATTCCCCCTATCAGTACTTAGGTACTCAATTAAGAACTTCGTTTTAATTTTCTGTGACCTACACAGAAGGTTTTCACATTGTTTGATATTAAATAGGATTTGGGCATTCCATTTCCACGTGCACGAGGCCTATTGTAATATATCGAGTTGAAATTGATTTCACAATGGGTACCCTTTGTTTACTACTATTTATTATATTGAAGTGATGGATTGGTTTCAAAATGGTCCGGTCTGAATAATTGGTTGTTCTGAATAGGATCGTCGAGTGAGCCTTCGGTGTACACAATGGCCGTACAATGACGTCGACCTTGGAGTATTACATCGGTTCAATCAAAATATTGGGGCAAAGGTTATCTGCGAAGTTGCCCGGGTCTAGAGATCCCCGCCATTGTGCTGGCTCCTACTTGCCGACGTCAAAAGTACTCGATCCACTTATCGTTGCTTCGAATACCATCGGAGTCACGGTCGATTGAACATTGAATAGGGATCCAGATGTTAAACGCTTGTTTATATCGTGCCAATACGATTCGATTTAGAGGTACATTTTCCTTTAACTTTGTGCACGTGTATTATGTTTTTTAGAGAGCAGTCTTGGGCTAGTCAGATATTTTAAACTTTTACGTAGTTTATTCTAAAAACATTAATAGTAAATACATTTTTACTTGTATTGCTAACTAGATTAACATACACACACACTAGACCAAATCATTTTGTGCACAACAGTCCGTGTAGGCTTTATTGGGTGGAACAATTCATCAAAAATCTAATTAAGTCGGTGGACTCGGGGCTTCAGCTCGTGAAACGGTGACAGGAGATTAAGTTCAGCTTTAATTACGCCGCCAGCACTATTCCAGTCAACTTGCTGTTTTAGTGGCGCAGCCGCCACACGGGCGAGTGTTCTGTCTACCGGAGCGCCCAGCACGAACTAACCGTCACCTTATTTCCGCACTTACACTGAATTTATAGCTGAATGCATTATCTGAGTCTAAAATATGCAAACTACTTTTTGATTCATCGAACGTTGCTAAATCTGGAAACGTTTCTTTGTACCACATTCATAAAAAGGGTATTGACACACTTAAAATTAATGATCTGCCAACAAATAAACATCTAAGAAGGAAAGTAAACACAAATGAACAAACATGCAATATTGAATATTATAAAGCAGCAAACATAAATGCTGTGTAATTAACCCCAAGCTTTATATGCTCGACTGAAGTTAAAGCGAGCAAAGTGAATATCATAATAACTTGGGAAGGAAACTCATAACTGGATGCAGCGTCAGAATATCTATACGTGTTACTGAGAAGGCAAGTGACATCGCCGTAATAACCTCCATGTTATGTAATTAAAACGCTTGTCGTTGGATAAACTATTATGCCGATACCCGGTGTTTACGTCATGTTAATACTCTATTAATGAAGTGGTTTCTCATCCATCTCTAGATTATCGAAGTTAAATGGAATAAGGCTAAATTGACGTTGAGGTCTTCAGTAACCTGACAGAAAAAGATGGACATAAAAAATAAACGAATAATGAGGAAAATGAAACAGTTTTCCAAGAACAAAGGAAAACCGTAAGAATCAACAACAAACAACAAATTAATGTAGTACCGTTTGGAATGGTTGCGAACCCCTGGCTCGGCCACAACGTCTCGGATAAGCAAAGGAGATGTCACGTGAATGTTAATTCTTCAGCGATTAGTATTCAAGGCGAAACAACAACTAATAAAAAGGAGCCACCGTCGGGAAAATTGAAAATATCCGCAACCGTCAGGAAAATGAGGAGACCTCTTCGTCACGCCGTGAAATTAGAATCGTCCCGAGCAGTTCCGATGCTCGTCACGTGGCACCAAAAGTTTGTTTACGTTCCCATTTGATTATAATCTAAACGAAATTTCCTTAACGGGCGGCTATAGCTTTTGTTATTAATGCCAGAGGTGCTGTTACTCTCCTCGCAAATAAGAATAAAACATCATTTTGTTTGGGGAAGCGTGATTATTATACAAATTAGATACGTTTCGTTATGCTCACATAAACAAAAAGAATTTCCTTACTGCCACGTTTTTCAATTACGACTAAGTAGCCACAGATTAGGGGGTAAAACGGAGTCAGATTTGAAATTGCATTTGTGTACATTCAGTTGTGTCTTTTTGTGAAAGTTCTGTTTTTATAGCTTCAAGTTAAACAAATATGCACTGAGCCCCCGCAAACGCAAGTTAATTAACTTACTCTATTCCTAATATTGATTTTCGCTCTAGGAAGTGGAAGCAAATAACTACAGGTAGATAAAGTAAGTAGGGTAACCATATCAGAGTCCTCGGATCGTGGACTTACACAAAAACGGGAAAGTACGCGGTAGGGGTGTCGTTATCAGTGGCCATCCATCTACTGTGATCTGTGACCGGTATTGATGGAAAGCCCAAGATCCAAGGTGGTCGCGAATACTTTAAGCTCCGTTAGTAATGCGACAGATGTAATAGAAGATTGTATTTGAACTTTTTACCGTAGATGTTAGGATTATTGGTATAAAACTGGGTCTTAAAGACTTTTTCTAATTACTCATAATAGGTACGAACAAGAAAGAAATCCTAAAACATGGTAACCAAAATCGTAACGATACCTAAACCTTGAGCCATTCCGGTCACTGACAATGATTATGTCACTAGTCAAGTGTAGTCGATCCAAGTTTAATCACCCTGTATACATTTATAGTCAATTACAGTATTGGAATGAGTAGAGGACGAACTACTGAACGAAATTGGATGGGGCAATGAATCTTCGTGGGTAACTATAAAATCATAATCGTAAGTCACAACTTTAAACATTAGTACCATCCGTAATTGCAAGTAGATAACCCTAGTCTAAATTATTCAAAGTTCAACGAAATTGGTCACACTGAATACTGAGCAACGCCTTTGAAACTCAATCGACGGAGTGAATACAGGGCTAACGACCACGTAACTATTGAGTATCATTACTTTAAAGCATACGTACGGCAGACACGGTCACCCTCAATGCAGATAAGCCAGCTTATTTGAATGAGTGGTGTTCGGACCGCAAAACGCTGAGCGAGTAACGAGAATGTCTGACCGGGAACGAAGCCAATAGGCCAATACGCGGCCACCGCAAATGAAAGGGAGACGTGACTAGTACTGTTTGAATGCATTCTCATATTGATTTATGGTCGAATCTTTGAAAAGATTTGTTTAGTGAAAAGGAGAAATGTGTATCGAAAAAAGATATTACTGAAATGGAATTAAAACATTCGATTTAGAAATATTAGTAGGTACATTGGCTAGGTTTAACTTTGAGCTGCATGCTGCAAGCAATCTGGGTTAGGCACTTTTTAAGTTCGTTTTTTTCTGAACGTGACACAAAGCCAAAGTGATCCTGGAATTTCAAATCATATGATTTTTTTTATTCAAAATCACTCGTAAATTAAACCTTCGACCGCTACCAACCCGTGCACTCAGTCTGTGCTTTTTCAAAATACACAACGGTTTAGTGGTAAAATTTGCCTAGCCTTTTCCCAACTATGTTAGGGTCGGCTTCTAGTCTTACTGGATGCAGCTGAATACCAGTATTTTACTTGGAGCGACAGCCTATCTGACCGCCACAACCTAGTAACTAGGTAATACGATACCCGTTGGTAAGACTGGTTGTCAGAGTTTGGGCCTTCTGATGACCCATAACGACTGCCAAAGATCCACGAATGACAACCGGGACTAACGGGTTAACGTGCTTTCCGAGGCACGGAGGAGTCTCAGTATGTAAACCCATCACCCAGCCACCGACCAACCTCGGCAAACGTAGTATAGTAACGATACAGTGGTAGTGTTAGTAAATTCGCTAGAATACTTAATTTATGTTGAAACAATCCCATTTCCAAATCCAATATAATCATATCACGCAATTCATCAAATACAGTTATCATTACACGGATTGTTTGCTCAATTTACAGCTGAAAGCGTTCGTTACACGGCGTCTGGGGCTAATGCATATTAGCATGTTCAATTGTAATCTCGGCTGGCTAATGTTAGCCAAATGTGCGCGCATGCATTAAACGTGCAAATATGAGACACGGATTTGGTGTATTGGGATTGTCGCATAGTTATGTATCAGTTTTACGGAGATACATAAAGGCTAAAGTTAATAAGAAATTAGGACACTAGTGGGCGTTTTAGAGTAGTTGGGAACCTGGTTTATTTTTAAACCATACAATATGGACAAGAAAGAGGTCGTGGTGGAGTTTCTTGCCCATTTCTTCTTCATACGAAAACTACCTTTTGGAAGGGGCGACTAGAATCAATTCAATCTTTTTTGTACATTTTGAGGTTCAATAGTGCCTTACAAGAGACTATTTGAAATAAATTGACTTTGCTTTTAGCCAACTGCTTTTCACTAATGTAGATAAATTTTCCGAATATTTTCTCAAGTAAAGGGTAAACCCATCATACCAGACAAGTAAATCTTTACTAACCACAGAATCAATCTCTCGTGCTTCTTTGACAATAGAAGCAACTCGGTTTCGATCCTACATAAGAAAGAGCATTAAGCCCTATACACACGGCGATGTTTTTTACGGGCAGTCGGAGCGCATATTGGCCCTGCAGATGTTACCACTGCTGTTTTTCAAAGAAAAAACGCGTCGTCCACGCTCACGCGAAGCGCGTTATATGGAACGCGCGTATAAAAAACGCCTGTTTAGGCAAGGTATTACGATGTGAAAGACAATCAACAAAGAATCTTGAGTGATTAGACCTCGAAGGATTAATCAATGAAGGTTATGATGCTTTCAAAGTTTGATATTGATTGACAAAAATATACAATATATTCGTTATTAATCAGCTAAACTAATTACACTCATCACAATTAAATTAAATGTCATATAAACGTTTATCTCGTCATTGTGATATTAAAAGCAAGGCTAGACTCATCATATATAATTGTTTCTAGCGCAAGTATTGTACGTGAGACGGTTTATTAATATAAAATTAGAATATGACTTATTAATTGGGTTGATTCATCTGAAACTTTTTAACAATCTTTAAAAGTACAGAAACGGAAACACGTATACTCGTATATTAGCCAGTGGAGTGGAAAAAGCTACAGAATGCCTCGTGCAACTTTTCTTCCATACTTAATGAGACGTTAATATTAATAGATCAATTTAGGCAATATTTACAGCCCGTATACGACAAAAACCGCCCCACAGACGATAAAACTTTTAAAAACGATCCATGATAAGAAATATTTTGAAGTGGAGGAGTGGTGATAGCACCACTCCACAACTTTAATTCAAATTCAAAACTCGCGTCAGGACGTGACCGTAAGATCCGTTGCCTAGCAACCGACAAAGTAAATATCAAAATAAATAGTCTTTGACATTACGTAAAGATTGCGAGGTAAGAAATTTTACCCATAGTGATGGGTAAAAAAAGCAGACAGAACATACTTCATGAAAAGTGTTTATTCAAAAATGCACAACGTTAATGTTCAAGTTTTCACTTCTGCCGGCACTCCCGGAGTGCAACCCGTTGTTTTTTTTTCCAGTCAACATCCCTATAATAACAAATTACAAAGATAACAAATTATAATTTGAATGTGGGAAGATGTCTTTTGTCGCTGTAATAGTCACCCGAACAGGGGATGAGAAAATAACATAAAATGTTTTCCTTCCATTCTGTCGATAATCTTCCCACGAATTAATGAAAACATCTGATCATCATCTAATCTTAGATTACGATGCTCATCAGGAGGTACTACTGAATGCATAGGTGCAATCTTTGACCCCAATACCGTTTATGTCAAAAGTATTACATTATGTAGGTACATATCTCAAGAAATGAAGCAAGGATTGCTACCGTTCCCACATATTTTAAATGAGTGAACCTAATCGTAATCGTACAAATGTCGTTAGCATGCAAATGCATTCAGTAATGTTATTTAGACGAGTATGTAGGTACTCAGGGACTAGGGTATCACAATCTACATAGCAACGGTTGGAATAATAAAGGGTAGGTTTAATGTCAATAACAGAATTCCCTAATTTTCGGACGAAAATATCAACTCACGAATAGGTAGTAAAAACAAATACTGTAATGAAGAATGAGTTCTATACCTAGTCAGACTTATCGTATTTGTTACTCAAAGAGCACAAAAGGATAATGCTATTCATCAAATGCAAATAATATGTAAACTACTGATGAAATAGCTCCTGTAACTATTAATCTTGAATATAAAACACCTCAAAATAAATAGAAAACATTTCTTCAAACGAAACGTCACCCACGATTTAACACGATCCACAAATCTAGGTATTGTAGTTACCCGAACAATAGATCAAATCAAATAAACAAGTCAACCAAGCAAGACCCGAGATTTATCACGATTTTAACATTCATATTTTCTTATCTATTTTTCGGTAAAGTAAAGACTCTGTTTCCGTAGCCTGACGGCGGGTCAAGGACGAGCTACGAGTAACCTCTTCAATTTTATTGTACTAAAAGGTCAAGTTCTCATTACCTGCCTGACATCTAAGCATAAATTTATCAAATGGCTCGGGTTTAATGGAGGAGATGAAGCCCAACTCTATTACTACAGGGAACGAACTGGTGTGATTAAACTTTTTAGTGAAAACTCTAACCCTTGCAGACTAGCACTGGGTATTACGATGTCTCATCTTTAAAGAAAGACACGTAGTTCAAATCATTTAAAGTCACCATGAGAAAAGTTTCTGCGAACCCTCGATTCCATGAAGTAAGTAAATTGACTTGTAACATTATCTGATAAAACTACATTTGAAATCATAAAAACACATTCACTTAATTCTAACTTAGAAAATGATACAAAACAAAGTGAAGGTTTTACTTCGCAAGCAATACTTAGCTATAGAAAAGAAGAATATGGGAACTTGTTTACCTCGCAAAGGAAATAGTAGCAGCAAATCAGGATAAACATCTAGACAACCATTTACTTATAGCTTATACATATACCCAGTTTTCATTTCTATAAACAAAACTGTAACAGAATTTCCAGGGAAGCAAAACAGTTTATCTGATATAGAGATCAAACAACTTGTAATAGATACTGCGGAAAAATAAAAAGGGTCTCATTTTGAATAAACAAGTATCATCTCTATATTGTTTTATTTGAGTGCCTTAACAGTATGTGTGTAATGTATGTTAGGCAATATTTTGTTTTGGTTTGCTTTTTTCCCAAACACCCCCCAAAACCCATTTATGCTGAACTTTGTATTTTATTTTTCAGCTATACCGTATCCTTCTGATACTGGAATACTTTTTGTATGAATAGGCAATTTCGCAAAGTGTATTCACGATTTATAGAATAAATAACTAATCCAGTTCATGAAACAAAGCTTTAGAAACCCACTGACAAAGCGATATTAAAACCAATAACTAACTATTTTGATAACCTCGCCATTCTAGAAGATCAATAGAATTGTTACATCTGTTCACAGTTCGCCGACAACTTTCGTTTGTTAAGTTACAAACTTGCGATGATGGGCGATATAACTTGGATGTTTTCCTACCTAACCTCGCTATTATTCAACTCAAAGTTTATTACTTTAGTTAGTATTTACCTACAGGTAACTTCAATTATTATTCTAGCATCATTGAAAACCAAATTACAACGTGTCTTACGCTGTCGCGAACCACTCAGGATGTCAAAATAATGTGAATGCAAAAGTATATTCGAGATTCCATTACTGGAAACCGCTGAGAGAATGGTATTATTCATCCATTAAAAGCTGCGACGTGCCACTCACAGATCTAAAATTCAAAATTTTTGTTGAAACAGATAAATGGAAGGAATATCCTCGTAAAGAGCTGACAGCAAACACTTGTCATGTTTATTTGAAATGATAAAATAATGTTATAACCATCTTAACTATGCTAGTGTTCAAAATTCAGGTGTTCTACCAGTAAAGTGACATCATAAGTGCTCTGTCCCGACATTTATTAGGATATCGTGGTATTAAGAGTTATATTTACGACTAGCGACATCTAGTTGGGTACGTGGGCAGTTTTAAGCGGCGGAGGGCCGACTTATCCCATGTTTATGATGAGGAGACGATACCTTGAGGTTTTATAGCCTTAACTTAACAGTTCTCGTAAATCGTATAGAAACTGAATTATGGGCGCTTAAAGTCAGTCTTTGAATAACGTTAGTGAGTCAGCATTTTAAATACGAAGTACTTATAGTTGTGTTCAAAACGTACTCGCTCACAAAACAGACTTTACTTTTATTGTTTCTAATATAACATTTTATTTAAACGAGCAGAGACAAAATAATCTTCTAAATTAAGGCAGTATGTACCTACACACCTTCTTTCATGAAAAATGAGCACCCAAAATGATAATGGCAAAACTCTCTTTAGATAAGAGTGGAGCAAGACTAATGAATTTAAATGCTATTCAATTAAATGCACATGAATAATTCACTAAAAGAATGTTAATGTGGAAAAGAATGCCAGCCTTCCTCGTAGCCGAGATTTGGGGACGCTTAATTAATTATATTTTTTACGACAATTCATCCCATCCTCTCGCTGTCTTAATGGTGTTTCTCAACAATTGTGAAACAAAGTTCAACGCGTGCGATTTTTTATAATTTTTGGCGTTTGTTTGCAAAAGAATGTACTATTTTCGGTGTGACCGTCGAACTGTCAAGTCATTGATCTCGAGTTTGAACCCAAGCCACGCATCTCTGACTTTTCGGATTCATGTGCGTATTGTATAATTATCACTTGCTTCAAAAACGGTGAAGGAAAACATCGTGAGGAAACCGGCATGTCTGAGAGATATTTCTCGACGTCACGTGAAGCCAAGTCAGAGACCCATGGGCGGTATGAACTATGACACCAGGTTACTCAACAACCACATGAAAAAGAAAGAAGATTTTCGATTTAGGTTATATTAGTATCAAAATGAGTCTAAAATTCTCATTCAAATTTTCGTTTTGTGTCATCCTATAAATTAATTTCATTAATATACTTAAAGCAAATACTACAAATATCTAAGTAATGAATAAATGGGTAACATGGTTATAACATAATTATTTAATCAGCTGTGTGACGATGAACTCTAATGAAATATCTTAGAACCCTCAGTTGTTGAATATTGATTATACCTAAGCCGTCTGAAGAATATTAGTTAATTAATATCTTTTGTGTTGTAGACACATTTTTATTAAGAGTCAATATTCAACTTAAAAGATACGAGGATACGATTCACAATCCAACACTTAAAAGTTTGCTAGCTTTTTGATCACCCAAAGATACAATAATTGCGTCCATTTGCTCAATACTAAAAGAAAACAACATACACCAGAGACAAAGCAATGCTTATGCCAATCGAAAATAGGAAAGAAACATAAAACCATGGTGTAAACACGTCGCGTAGTCGCCATTCGCTCGGAATTGACTTATAAAGGGAAACAGTAAACGAAGCGAAGACCCCATGTTTGTCCGGGGGTGAACGCTCGTTTTACACGCATTCATTCAAACTAGCTAAATTGCTTGTATGTAACTATTGTGGCAGAGCTGGAATTGATGGGAAATGCGTCATTATTTACTTTTAAAACTGCCATGGCGATCTTTTTATGACTTTTTTTTCGAAGCGTCATTTCCAGAGCTGAACACCGATTTAGGAATAGTTTTTGCGGTGTTTGTATAATGTGGCTGAAAAATCTATTCACGTCTAAAACTTGTTTTAAGCTTACCTATACACAATAGACTGATTTCGGTGGTTCACACAGAAAATAATTCAATAATACATTTACGATCAGTAAACTTTGACTACGTTTATTTTAACGATGCCGTGATACAGTACACAATTGAATCCATTAAAAGATTCTTAAGTGAATAATAAATTGAAAATATCGAACATTATTAAGATAATACAACTTTCAATTCATTGTACATCCTGTTTTAATATCGTTACTCGTGACTTAACGCTAATAAATATCCTTTAGCGTATTATTATCGGTTAATACTTTAGTATTATTTAACACCTAAGCTTGCTCATTATCGCCATGTCTGCGCAAAGGTGCGAAAGGAATGTGGCGGCCGCCGCCGTCTAGTCTAGTCCTTACCGTCTCCGTAGATAATTCATTCGGTGTGTTCACGGTCTTACCTCATTATTGGCAAAGTTACAAGACAATGTGTATAATAATTGCACGTAGGTAAGCAATGAGAGGTGTCTATTATAACTCGTGTTAACAACACAATATTCCAGCAGTACTTTTGTTTAATGACCCCGTAAGACAATGTAGCTATGATATTCTGCCATTGCCCTAGAAATCAGTATTGCAAACATTGTAGTTGAAAGCGGTCGACAATCGGGTGCAGCACAGCACGTAAATATGTTTGCGTTCAGCCGCGTTACTGTTGCCGCTGATATATTGGATATGTTGCTCGTACCGTGCGTCCCACTCTGTCTACCGCTATAATAAATTTTGTGACAAACAATATTCCCCTGTCCTTTGTCTGGTAGCGGTGTGGTCGCGGACGGCATCGATCGCATTGTTAGAGGGTACAATACCTCCCAGACCTCGCTCTAGGTGCTTCTGTTTTCTAACTCACAATACGTAAACAAGGAGGTTGTATTCAACCGCTTTTATTAGGAAACCTGTAAACAGCCTCACAATTGTTCGGGATAGCTACCTATTTGTCCTAATACGCTGACGCCTGTAAACAACTACTGAATTAATTTTAAGTAAAATTATTGTTTGGTTTATGTTGTTTGTTCCTTGAGCAAGCGCGGAAATACAAAAGCTATTATTACAAATTACATTTTGTGTCTATAAATATATGTTGAGCCCCTATACTTTGGATTTAAACAATGATATAGAAAATAATGAGCTTTGAAATAGCAATTGCATATATTTCACGGTCTAAACCGAAAAAGCATGTATTATATTGGCTAAGCCATATAATTGGCTGCTACCAAGACGTATAAGGTACCACTCCCACCCAGCGTGTTATAATGTTGTGACTAATATGACCTCCGCTAACCTTACGTGAGGTCACGTCGATCAAGTGTATTTTTTCGAATAATGTGGGGTTTTATCGTAGGCGGGTGTTAGACCGTCAGTAGTGATGGTAGTTAGTATCTATTGTTCTTTATCTCGGTTGTAAACGGTGTCGGCGCGCCTTCGTGCCTTGTGTCTCGCCCGTGACTCACTGCCATGCTGCGATGCTGATCAGAATACCTCGTGGGCTCGACTTACGAAATTTCCAAGGAGCACCATTTAACAGTGCTCATTGAGGAAGTTACTCACGGCTCTGTTTTGCAATTTCACATTTAACTGATGCATGTTTAGCATTTGAACTATTGTGCTTGCGTTTGCAAGGTTCCCAGAAATCGAAGCGGATATGTTACTCACATTTTGGTCTACATTACGTTATATAGGATACGCTATCAACATAGTTTCGTCTCATTAGTGCAACAATGCCTCACTGACTGCTTGCTGTTAATACGGCATTAGTGGCAAACAGGCGAGAAGTGAATTTTAGGGTTCGTAAAGTTAGATTTATTGCTCAACTCATGGTCTGCGCTGTTAGTTAATAGTGTTGGTAGGTAGGGACATCGTAGCACATTGAAAATATAATGTTTACTGTGGGTAATTTATAATAATCACGTACCTATATAATTATGAGAGCTTGAATGATTCCCTAATAATTATAATGTCTAATGTCTTGTTAAGGTAATGCGTAGTAGACGTACTGGTCAGCGTTGTAGCGCCGCGTAGCAAGTTCGTAGCAAGTAACCTTCATCGACGTAGCACTCAATAATATTTGCTTATTGATTTTTGTAGACATTTTTCTCTATGTTCAAGCTTTTTGTTCGTATAAATAGCTGTTAAAATTTACTTTAATTATTTACGCTTAATAAAGCTCAATGGTTCCTAATGTAATCGTAAATCAAATAATATTAAAAAATGTCTATTCTCAACAACCTTAAAACATTTTGATGACATTAAAATAAGGTTATGCAAAAAAAAAAAATCTGTTAAATATCCACATAAAAATTGAATGACAAGAACTTATCTACGGCCAAGGCGAAGGGAAACTCAAAGGTTAAACATCTAACGCCCTACGTCTTAAAGATCAATTTAACTAACACATTGGCATTCGAACACGATTCATTAGTCATTTAAAATTTTAATAATTGATGGGATGGTTGATAAACATATATAGAGGTTCAATAAAATTAGCTAGCGAAACTCGGTAAGACCCTATAGTAGACGGAATAAAAGGCATGTAGCCCAATTTTACTGACAAACAAATCCTTGAAAGCACTGTACTGACTTTCAAATGTTGTGCAATCTATTTTATAACAATACTCGTAGTATAACATCTGACAACTGACATACTTCTTCACGTCCTTTCAATAGCCACCAAATATTCAATTCCAATTTCACCAGAAAATGGAGGAACTGCAAAGAATTCACAAAATGTTCACAGGTTTCCTATTTGAATATGATCACATCAGCAGGTACGCCATCACTCAGGTACAGTCAGATCACGTCAAAGTAGTAAAATAATAAAACTTTATCCTTCACGTCAACGTTTTGAATAAAATGCAAAACGTGTCTGGGATGCAGCCAAAACGGCTCGGCGCGCCCGGAGCCCGGCCCCTTCTCATCTGGAAAATTGTGCTTTCCCAACTAAACCGTTATTTATTACCTACTAGTTGCCATACTCGCATGCAGCGCAGATGATTACACGGAAATCAACTTAACTGCTGATTTAGAATGAAGGAGTATCTAATGTATTTGCTTGCATCTTGCTCTGGTTGTATTGTAAAATTGAATTAGTAGAGGATTGGATTTAAACTCATGATTATTGTATTAAACGTCATTGTTAAAGGGAATACAAATGGATTATTTATTTTTTGCTAGTAATGTAGTATGCTAATTATGAGACCCAACTGTTAATCTAATAGTTAAGATTCTGCGCATCGACAGTCAATTTACGTGTAATGTTTACACGACTAATACATGAGCTGTTAACAAATTAGAAGATACGTCTTACGAAGAATACAAGAATACTATGAAAAACTTTGCAAAAGAAAGATTACTTAATATTTTATTATACTTTTTATAACATTCGAAAGTTGTTTACAAAATCCCCAATGACAAAGTGTCCAGTTCGAAGCAGGGTGCGTCAGTGCCCGTCCTCGAGAGCTTGTTTACTTAACATAATATTCTGCGCGGACTACGAATTCACTCGTATCCTCGCGTTTTATTGAATCAAAAACCTTCGCTACAAATGCATCTAATTCAGACTCTGCACAGTACATTGCGAACTTTCTCTACGTCTATTCACAACTTTACCCAAACAAAGAATAAACATTGAGCTTTTGTATTATTTAGGGTCATTTGTATCAGTTTTGCTTAGTAAGTTCTTTATCGGTTTCAGTCGGGAGGGCATTTCTGTGGGGCACCCCTTGTTCACCCAAACTTGGAATATAAATTTGGCCACGAGCCTGCGCGTTGTTTGTCCGACAATAGGCACGGTTGCCAACATAAATTATCGGACAACATTCGTCTCTAGTTTACCGACAACGATCGCCAAATATTTATATACCTTGCTAGCTACGTTCTGCTGTGAGTTTTGTAACGAAATATTCTTTCTCCTTTGAGTTATTTGAGCAATAATAATATATGCTTTTAGGGAGCCATCTATCAATAAGAAAACTTTATCAGATGGTTAGAAATAGGATTGAAGAAATTTTTCTTCATAAGCATGTGGAGAAATGATGCATTGTCGCGCATCTGTACATTTCCAAGGCGAGGATTAAAGCCTTTATAAGACGTCTGTAAATCTGAAAAGAGGCTTACGCGTTTGGTACTGAATAGAAACTTGTAAAACATTCTGAAAAATCCCGATTTACGTCCCCGTAATTCGTACACACCGGAGTAAAATAGTTGGCTACGTTAATAGCTTGCTGTAAAGCATATTCTAGGATAGGGCGATAAACCCTCCTCTTATTTTGTACCAACACTGTGTGCTTGGGAGACTAATGCGGTCATTAGTCTTTCAGGCTCATATTACATGAAGGTATTTCACTGATACTTCTTATGAGTCTGAAAATGATTGATTACTCACCCAATGATGGATTTTAAAAACATTTTTGAAACTATTTTTGGTTAAAGTACCTAAGTAAGTCACAAATTTACAAAAAAACATTATGTTAGAATGTTTTTGTAAATTTCTGAAGCCATTAAATATTGTGTGAGGCCAAACCGACTCAATAGGATGAAACGAAACCCAAAGTCATACATAAGATATCTCCCTAATACTTTACGATGAGAATAGGAAATGATGATGGCTATTCTTAATGATTCCTTCAATATCGAACGGCCGGAGATGACTTGCAATAGAGATGCATAACGTACCATAACAGCGAGATGTTTCTGACAATCATATTTTATAACTAGCTGAACCCTGCGGATTCACCCGCACAATTATGTTTTGTCCTAACCTAGGTCTACCCATGTGCCAAATTTCATCCAAATCCGTTCAGCCGTTTTAGCGTAAAACCGTAACAAACAAACATACAAAAAATCAAATCGTTTCTCTTTATAATATTAAGACAATCATATTTTTTTCTTATTAATTTTTCTTTATCTAAATGTTTTATGCAACCTTGCTGTGGTAATTGCGCTTTGAACTGGCATATCCAGTAATTCAATTAAACCTCATTAGCAATCGCTTGTTAGGTAAACTTCTGTGAGAAAGTCTGAACAAAAATATTCATACTCGTTACCTTCCGTCCGTTCCATTGCCTTCCGCTCTTTTGTGCAATTTTAAGGTTGCCACAAATAATGGAACTCGCATAAATAATTGTACAATTTAATCAACATCTTTAATAAAATGCAGCGGCCGCGATCGGCATTCTGAAACAAAAGCATTTCATTGTTTTTGCTGTGAGCAACGATTGTTATAATTTAATTTCGTTGAATTATCGCAACAAACGCGTGATAATAATTCGAAATATTCGTTTATGAATGTTGCTTGATGAAAATATATATTGGAGCTTTTAATGTTTTATTTATGATGGTTATAATTACGGATTTGATGTGTATAGTGCGTATAATTATCGTGGATCGTGCGGGGTCGTATGAGAGTCCGCACACTCCTGTATGGGCGTACGCCTCATTAAATTTTGTTTGAATAGAGGGATGAACCGACCGGCTGCCTACTTGGTCAGATACAGGTTGTACCGTCAACAAAAACGAAGCTTTCGAAAAACATAAATCTATTTCCGACATATTATCTATTAATAGTCTACAGAAGGTTTTTGATACTCCTTCAAAAAGCATTGTTACCCTTATCAATTGAACTACTACAGGCCTTATCACAATAGATCCACGTTACTATTTTTCTGAAGGAATCGAATGACTTATGTAATTGAACTATTTCAATAACCATCCACGTTTTATGTCACGTTTTCTGTTCCTCGTGACTTATGGAGCACGTTGTGGAACCAAGTGACGGGGTCGTGTCGTCACATCTGACCCTTCAGACTGAAATAGAAATAGGGGGGAAAAGCGATTGAAATGGTTTATATAATCTTTTCATTGTAATAATTTATCAGAATAAAACCAACAGGTAAATTCTGATTTGTTAACTTGGTTTCTAAGTTCAAAATTCAATTACAAAAAATATATTTGGTAGTTGAAAAAATTTTTACTTTCTTCGGACGTTTCACCTACTAAAAATACTTAGGCGGTAAAAAAAATTAATAATTTTTATGCATTCATCTTTTAAATAACTCAAAACAAATAGGTACCGGATAAACTCTAACAAAATTATCTAATACTACACTAACCGGCCTTCTACACTACCTGACCACTAATTCCGGAAAACGCAGTTACATGTATTACGTGGTGACAATACACAATAGGAATAAACGTTCACAAGTTACACCGGTTTTGGTTACGTCTGCACAAGTTGTTTTCAAGTAGGTATATACATGTTGCTCTTTACTTAGACATGCATGACTTCAAGTTCCGTCTTTTAGTCTGAGTAAATATATGCACACAAAAGTGAGTTACGTCAACTTTATGTTTCTGGGTAGATACTTTTTAGCATTTGGTTTTCCTATAATAATTCGAAAGGTTTTTAAATCAAACAATGAAATGTTTCCTCCCAAAAACGAAGTAACCCAACCTGTCCCTATTATCTGCAATGCCATAGTTCATGTGTTTTTATGTTCTAAACGAATCTATTGATCCTTTATATTATAGGAATGGCAATGGTAGGCATGGCTCTACGAAATAGTACAGACTTCCTACTCAAAAAATATTCCAACAAAAATATAAAACATATACTTTACTTGCCGACCCTACCCAGTATCAGCATTGGCTGAATAGTTCCAGACGGGAGGGAGCCACAAACATCACTGCTCCATCACCGCGCCATCTCGCGAGCAAACACTTGCATACCTCCCGTCGGCCATTCACGCACGCACACATACTCACGCTATGAAGGCTACAGTCAACCCTCAACGCGGTCACAAAGGAAAAGGAGGCTCTTTCACGACGCGAGAGTCCTGTCTTATGATCGAGCACGTAATTGCTGTTTATTCATGTCTGATCGTACTTGATATAGGCAAGTGAGATATTACGGGAAGAATCTGTCTTTATCAATAAAATAGTCAGTGGTTTATCAATTTTCTTTATAGGAGTCTTAGATTTCACGCAAACCTAAATCTGCGAAACGGCGACGCTTGAAACCCTAAATATTCTCTTGAGCGTCACAAAATAAATAATTCAATTAAGTAACATGGGAACGACGAACGTTCTCAGTAAGCCGGTACATAATAATACTCTATAAATTCTCTCTTACCCATTGCAATGCACTCGGTGCCAACAATCGGAACTCACTAAGCATTCAAATGGTTTCAATACGTTCCGCTATGCAGGCTTGTCTGAGCTCGTGGTAGGCACAATGGATGCCAATCTGCCCGGGAATTTGGCTTGGACGCATCCACCTATATCTACGTAGAGCTGAGCCACCCGAGATGTCACGTTGAGAGGTTTGGTATGCACTTAATTACATGCACTGCCTTCCTTCCGTCCTTTCGAGGACATTGAGCCGGATACATTTTCAAAAAAAAAAAAAAAACGATTCAAATTATTCAAACAATGAGTCAAGTGTTCAATCTGTAGACGCCTATATTTCTGAGAATTCTCTCACTAATGTTAGTGGCCTTAAGATTAGTCCCTCGAACGGCGCCTTCAAATGCCAAAACCCCACAAAGGATGCCAATCGTGAATTGCCAGCCGCAATCATTGGGAACATCGTAAATTATACAGCTTTATAAACAGGCGAGACTGAAATACTAACAACGTTTTATGACTCGAAGGGAGTTCAAAGCTTAATAAAGATAGGAAATAATCGTTCAATAACTTTGTATTCGGATGAATGATTATAATGAAATATTTTAAGCATTGTATCTTAGAGGCAAACCGCCACAATGATCAGAAAAAACAATCAATATGTGATCCCGACTCGTCACGCAAATCACAAACAAATCAATGTAAAATTATCACCCGCGTAAATGAAAGCAGATAAAATATATCCAAATTGAATTAAAATAACAATGTTTTAATGGGCTGGGGATGCCATAATAATTACGAAGGCAATGAGCAATCGGCCAAACATGTTTATATTAAAATTTGTATTGGTTTTGTGCAATGAAATCGGTCGGCCGCCGAAATGAGACGGGTGACCGCGGCCCGACGTTTTGCATATCGACTGATTATTTTGTCCGTCGGAGCGTTGCGGTTCACAGGTTGATTTCGTATTCATTCATATGAACATTAACATAATAAATATGATCTGTACACGTCGATATATACAGAACAACTGTCTCTCTCTGTTATTGCTCGTTTTTTGAATTGCAAAACCTTTCACGATAACAATACAATTTCATTAGATACACAATAACAAAATGTTTAAGCGCTTGATATTTTGCTCGATACATGTAGAGCGCTTAGATATACCTTTTTTTCCTCCTAGCTGAATGAACAGAGCAATGAAGCGCAGTTAATCTACTAAAAGCCATTTATAGGTGTCCTGTCTACACCTTCCCGCTTTCAATCGAATTTATAAAGAATTTGAAAGTGACAAAAAAAAGTCGTTGTAATTTTCTGTCATTTCGTTTTTAATCATCATTTTGTTGCACATACAGAAAATTATAAATAATTCAAATGCTAATTAATTGTTTTCAATTGTTTCAGGTTTTAAACACAGAATGAGGTTGTCCTACGGAATGAGAGTGCGTCTCCAGGCATCCAACTAATTTGCGGATAGTAAAGCCAACCACCATGGATCGAAGACTAATTGCAGTTTTGGCGATCACCGCCCATTTATGTGAGTATATCCTTTGTTCTACGACTTACTTTATAATCGTTTTTACATAAAACATGAAAGAAAGAAAGTTCCAAAAGTTTCTCAGAAAATAAAAATAATAAATATTCTTGAAACATAAAAGTGAAACATTATTTAAAAAATAGTTAAAATTTTAATGAACTAAGTACGTACGTCACAAGTTATTCACAGATTCTTCACTATATCATTGATCTCTTTCGTAAGAGATTTCGACTCTTAAAGTATTAAGTTATATTTTAATAAAGGGCAAACTATAGGTAAAACTACTCCGATATCCGAACTAATATCATGAATTCCTTTGGCGGGGTACCATACACATTTTCTAAACAAATTCTACAGAATACACTCCGTATTCAGAATTTGTTTAGAAAATATTTCCGCACAAATATTTTCGATGACGAAAATATTCCAATAAATTCATATTACTCTTGTAAATACATTTGAAAAAGTTTGAATAGAACTTACAGAATGCGTAAATAGGGTAAACATGTCAACACGAAAACTCATGAATAAGGATTAAGGACTAAAAGCTCGCGAGAATATGTGTGAACGTGTATTTTAAGGACAGAAAAAACACAGAAAGGTTTAGGGCAAAGTAATTGTTCGTACATAGATTGGAATAGTGGAGGGCGAGTGAGATGGAGGTCGATCCGTATCTAAGGTAGACTATCTCAGCTCACTTGCTAGCAAATGGCGCGGAAGTAACAAGGATATAGCTATACGATCCTGGAATTTCTTACTCACTTTCCAATGCCAGAGGCACAATTGATATTTTATATTGTTACGCGTACTCGAATATAGGAGTCAGTGTAGTAAGTTTTTGAAATTCGTACGATGCCAAATTTTGTACATAACGATATTTCAGAGAAACGTTCATTCTACATGACTTTATAAATGTTGAAACGACATAAAAGGATGGGAGTCTATTTGCATTTGAAAACGCTTTAGATACACGGTCACGCTCTTTTCACTAAACGCTAACCTGCCGCAAACAAATGGGTTCGCGAAACTCATTTAATTATTTGTGGCAGATTGGGGTTCGAAACATAGTTTGCGAAACCCTTTTTGTAGCTCGTGAATCTATGTTACGGAAAGCAACCTTGTTTTCAATGGTCTTTGTTTTAGAGGAAATATAAAGCCAAACTTTTCTTTTGTTACTTACCAATCACCCTGAAATGTTCGCTTTCTATTTCAGACGTATTTTAGTACATATATTTTTAGTAACTGGAATAATGTATTCTACAATTCACAGAGAAATAGCAATGTAAAAATACCGAGTAGCTACCCAAACACACCCATGTCATTACTCACCACCCACATTCAAGGCGAAACCTAACATTTGTTTTCATATCACCAACAACTTTTTCTTAACGTTCACACAACATTAGCTTAACTATGCTCGTATCTTGCCAATGACTTTGTTTGTAAACACCCTCTCTTTTTTAAGCCATATGAAGGTACTATCACAGATCATTTGCCAGCCAATGGTATCGAAGTAACACCGTTACTGAGTTTTCGCCTTTATCGATACATTCTGCTCTGAGTTTTCAACATAAAAGTCTCATATGTGAGCTTGACGTGCTAGAGAGTGCAAAGTTAGGGTGATTTATTTTGAGATACATGTTCTGGGATAAGAAAAGTACTTAGATAAAATGAAAGATGGGTCAATATAGATGATACTGTAGAATTAATGGAAACTACTTTGCGATCGTTAAAAACTATGTATCTACAAGTACTATTTATCTCAATTACAGGTAGTGTAGTATTAGCTGATGGACCAGTCTACGATGGACAAGGAAACCCCATCAACCCTACGCCCGCCAACAACTTCCTCACACAAACAGTCTACGGATTCTTGGACTTCACCACTACAATAGGCAACACAGTCATGGTCTTCTCGCCTCAGTCGGCACCGGCACCAGGTCGTTTCTTAATTATTTATTCTTAAGCGATTGGTCAACTAATAGTAAAGCTAGATTTTTACGCTTATCTTTATATACAAAATATTGTTAAACATTCTGAAAGAGTAACGGTGGAGTTTCTTGCCCATTCTTCTCCATACGAAAAGTACTTTTTCGAAGGGATGACTAGAATCAGTACTATTTTTTTTGTAAATTTTGTCGTTTGAAATAAATGATTTGACTTCGACTTTGACTTTGACATGAAAAATCTATATTCATGCCATAAAAGCGAACTCACAAATACTTTTATATAATTTCAGAACCACCGAAAACCGAAAAATCTGTGCAAGAAAATATAATCGAAACAAAACCACCTCCGCCATCAGTCACAAGCATCAAACCTGAAGCCATCAAGCCAAGCAAAATATCTGATAAAGATAAAACTAACAAACCCGCCGCTCCAGCAGTGTTATCCAGTGCTGTGTCAGTAGTATCTTCCCCACCGAAAAAAGATAACAAATCTCCAAACGTACCTAAATCAGCTGCGAACGTACCTAAATCAGCTGCAAAAGAACAAAAACAAATCATAACAAAAGTAGATGTGGTCGCCGGTCCTTCAAAAATCGTCGAAAGTAGCTCTCCTAAACCATCGGCCCCTAAAGCAAACAAACAATCAAACAATTCCAAAAACAAGAAAAACGAAACTGTGAAGTCTGTCACCAACATTGTCAGCAGTAAAGTCGAAGTAAAACAAGGCCCTCCACCGACAATAATTAGTTCCAAAGCTAGTAGCATTGTAGCAGTAAAATCTAGCCAAGTTGAAGAGGAACCTGCAATTTTGATTACTAACAATAATATCGGTGAACCCGAGTATGACTTCTTATCACGCCAGCCGTCTGAATTTGTTGAAGAAACATACAAGGTTATCAACATACGTCCCTCAAAGGTACCCGGTCAAAAACCGAAACATGGTCATAAAAACAGGCACCATCCAACCCCACCCCCGGAAGATGATGAGGAACATCCACTTGGCTTGGTGACAACACTTGGGGGCACTATCGTTAAAGACGGACTAACATCGGTTCATGAAACTAGTGTAATTGGTACTTTTATATCTGGTAAATATGCTCAAGTGCTAAACAGCAATTCGAAAGTACTGCCACAAGCTGGACATAGGGGAAAGATATCTCCCAGTCCTACACATAGAATACTGAAGACCGTAGGACCGTCCATATCTAAAAATCACAGACAACACTTGGAGCCTACGCCGTCAAATAATGATGAAGACAACAATTTTGGGAAAACGACGCGACGACAGAATAACGGTGGAGGCTCATTCAAAAATCGTCACAGAGCCCAAAACAATGCAGAAAGCGAAGTCCACAGCCCTCCACCTCCACCTCCACCTCCAGTTCAGAACAAAAAGTTCAAAAATAGAAATAATTCGCAACGGACGCAAAGGTACACAACACAATATTATTAATAGTATTTTGCTGGTCCTGTACGGCACATATTTGGCGCACTATGAATGAATGTACATATGTTTCACCTTACCTACAGGACATAACATTTAAAGCCTACATTAATTGTGTAGATGTAGCATTATTATCTACACACACAAACGTCGTACTATTGCCGACTATCCTATCTAAATATATGAATGATTCATTTGCATGATACTCAAGCTTGCTGCTACTATTTTACTAAATAAACTCAGAACTGAACTGAAAACTCACTAAATAAACTGGCATTTAGAGCTTCATCTGTGTAAGATATTAATATGATTGTGATCATCGGCAATTGTAAATAATTTTATTTTCAGTAATAGGTTTGGTCGACCCGTGAATACGCCTCAACTGGCAACCGTCTCTGTTTTCAGTGAAACAGCGACCTCATCCTTTACCAACCGAAGAAAATCCAACCGTAACTCTGGACATAAGACGACTGTGACGCCCCAGAGCAACAACGACAACCAGTCCAAGCGTGGATTCAAACCTCGGGTTCAACCCACACCTGTTGAGCAAGTGACACCAGCTGCTTCTACCAGTGTGTATAAATTTAAGCTAAACCGGGCCCCGGGATCCGGCCGCTGGCAATACAAAACAAGCCCAAAGCCTAAAGTGACTATTCGCAAACAAAACACTGATGACGAACAACAAACAACGCCTAATTCAAATCCGCTTCTTGATGATACACAAACGAACGATATATCTCTACAAGCAAGGTCTGATAATGATTTAGAATTATCAGGTTCACAGAGCGGTCCTGGTACTCTCCTTGAAAATGACACCGAAGACAACTCTATTGAGAAACCTCCGCCAGTAGAAACTTTGAAAGTTGAAATATCTACCCCCGCAGATTTCCGAGATGTTTACTATGAAATTGCTACTATCAGGTCTCCTTACACATTCCAGGTAATAATTGTTCAGATTTACATTTATTTTCTTTTTAATGAAACCTATTTAACACCCATATTTTTATTTCCAGGTTGGACGTGTCAAAAACACTCGTATAATTACTGTAACTTCAACAATTGAAAAGCGTATAGAACCCACGTTGTTAGCCAATTCGCAAAGTTCTCTCAACGAACCGTTGACAGAAAACATATTAGCGACAGCATCTCCTTATGAAAAGGATCACAATCTCTTAGACTCAAGTATAGTTACCCTACCTGCTATAACATTATCTTCAGATATGGAAACCCCGCCGCTAGAAACTATTACTGAAACATTCAGTACAACTCAGCACATGTTGAAAACACATATTCTGCCTGTAGTGAGAGACGTTAACTTGACTAGTAGCTTAACTTTCATCCAAACTTATGAAGTCACAAGATTTGTTACGGCGACTAAAACGTTGCCCCCTATGGATTTCTTCCAATTCATACCAAGCAAAACTCTGAAAGAATTTAATAGCCGTTTGGATGAGGCTGGTTCCGAGTTGCATCTGGAGTTAGACTTTGGCGACAGTAATGAAGATGAAGATGGTGTTCCGAGACGCGTATTTCCAGCAGATCTCGACCTCGCTAACATTGGATCAGACTTTGATCTTACTGAAGTTGATAAATACAGAATGCATGAAAATCACCTAAGACTAAAGAAAGCTCATGGTCAAAACAAAGGCAATCATGTTACTGAATCTCCCAACCCACCCACTCCCGCGTTGACTCCAGAACAGGCGCAGCAACTAGCTCTGTTGAGACTTCTGAATCCAGCGGCCGCTGCTCAAATCCCTGATGTTGTGACCACATCCAAACCTATTCTAAAGTACGAGACAATATATGAGTCACATGTAATTCCGGTATTTGATGGAAAGAACACAATTCAAAGTACTATCTCTAGACCGGTAGCAACCATTACCAAAACTGAATATGAAATTGGAACCAGTAGTCTTCCTGCGTTACCATTACAAACAATCAACCCGCTGTTCCCGCAGCAATTCTCTCTTATATCGACACCAGTCGTTGTGAACACTGAATTTACAGCTACCAATAGTAAAATATTGAAATTAACCTTTGGTGCGAAGACAGTGTACACGACACTTTTCACCACTCAAGTTGTGCCTACGGTGCTGACATCCTACGTGACGTCATCAATCCCGGTGCAGGCGACTGCCCCGCCTCCCGGATACCCTGGATACTACCAGCCGCCATTTGCACCCTTCCCATACGTAGGATAAGTAGACCAGTAAATATTGCAAGTAAAATCAATAAGTGCGGACTATAAGTTAAAAATTGTGTTCACCAGTGTATGTGATGATAACATGTAACTTTTGCACGAGAAACGAAACTTTAAACTGTGAATGCGTTGTTGTAGTGCACGTGATAAACTGTACTGCGAGTAGGTGAACAGTAAACAGTGCAAAAGCAGCAGAACGGTGGGATTTATAGCCTTTGTGGAAACATGAAAACTCTGAAGTTGTATTTCTTATAAAGTTTTGTGAGCTCGGCGCTATGCGATGCGTTCGCTTGTAAACCCTACGTGGAGGTAATGTTTACCGACGTGTAATAGAGATAAAATGTAACGCAATTTACTTTGTATTCAGTAATTGCTTTGTAAATAATTATTATTTATGATTAGTACTCCTGTACATAACTGTAAACCTACCTATAGCTATAGTTGTAGATAGCTTCCATGAATGTATTTTATACTTTTGTACATGTATTGCTTAGAATAAGTGGGTTCTATACTATTAAACAAATAAACAACAAATATTTGTACCTTCCCTTATTTCCTTGAACGACATATCAGCAACCAAGCATATTTCCATACAACATACCTAAACTTTGATCATGAGTTCATGACTTATTGCAGGCTTATAGTGTAGTACTGAATTCTAAAATGACCGCACAACGGTCGGTGACCGGCCGTAGGTACCTAATTATTGCCGAAATTGCCATGCTTAGCAGTCAAAGATTAGTTATGGCGGTATGATTTAAGCACCCCTATTGTGCCTATGTGTCATACTCTCTGAATATTATAGGCACAAAGCTGCCTGAAGACCGCACTCCCTGCAACATTACCCATGAAATACAACATCAATTTTTTTACTTCAACTAAAAAAAAACACGTTATACAAAATCCAGAGACTAATATTTCACAGAGCTGAAAGGTTTATTTCCCATGATATCTTAATTAAAGCCATTTCATACTAAGCAGGGCCGAAAGAAACAAAGAGGCCTTTAAGGTACTAAACTAAGATTAATGGAAGCTGTTTTGTAAACTTAATAAGTTAACCTAGAATTTGAAATTGTACTTTTTCATCATTTTTGAACTCTCGTAATTATTTAATATCTCTAAGGGAGTAGATCAGTCGGAAGAAAGAGGTACTTAACTAAACCTTATCCGTATTAAACCGGAGGGTAGAAGTAGATATGGAACTCGTTAAGAACGGGGTATAAAATGTGCAGCAGAGGTTTCCAGCATCACAGCAGTAGGTAGGTAAGTATGAAATGAAAAACATAAGGAGCATTACGACGACATTTTCCTAAATAGGTACGTACCTAGGTTATAAAAGTTAAAGGAAATATACACATAGAAATATCAGCTCAAATAAGACATTTATTAGTAAGGAATCTTTTGGAAATACACAAAGGAGGAAAAGTGCACCTCCCTACATGAGCACAAAACATGACTTATATCAAAGAAGTAAATTGTAATAAAGCACATATGAAAACATAAACTCTAGCGGAATATGTAGAGCGCGCTGTTAAAAATCTCGCAACGAACGAAGCATCCTCAAATAGCAAACAATAAATTCCGAGAGACTGATAGTTATGCAAGTCGTAACAAAAGCGTTTAATCAATTTTATTATACATGGAAAGATTCCATGCGAGCTACGAAAACACTCTCTGAACAACTAGGTTATCAAAAATGGAGCTGTAAGCTGAGATTTTTGCAACGACGCTAAAATACTCTTCAAATAAATATAATGATAAATATTTGTGCGCGAATATTTGATAGCCCATTATAGGCAGACATGTCAGACACCTATTCATAATATTCTATTCTACAGTTCGAACTATACTTAGCCAGGGCTGTGACGGAGGGTCTGCTGATGAAGGCTTATTGTCTGCTTGTCATGTTATCGGTTTCAAATACTCGTACCTTTGTCAGTAATCTGTCTATACCTTTCATGTGGACCTGCATCTGTTTATATTGTTTTTGTGTTTAAAACAGAGGGCTCGTTATTGATATTTCTCACGCTTTCCAAATTAATAAGTTCATCAAGCTGGCTATTAGAAAACCTATTTCTATTTTAAAAGTAACTATGTGAAAAGTATGCATATTCTTACAACATTTCAAAAATATACTAAAACATACTATGAACAAATGCGTTGTAGCAACCACAAAGCAAATATTGTCCAGTGGATATTTTCCTATCCTTTTAGGCGCTGATGACCATGTGTGCCTTGCTGTTGGCGGGAAATATAAAGTCCGCACCTCTCGCCCAGTGTCAGACAAACACGAAGAGCCTTCACAATACGAAGGACAAATACACGCTGTATATTTGAAACTAAGAGTTTATTTTCAAAGTAAAACTGCAGATAAATTATTCTTGTAAACAGAGAGAAAAAAACGAGCGACCCTTACAGTAGTCGCATAAATGATGTGTAACATCTAACATCTTGGCTGACGTATATATGATATAAACAATATTCATCATCATCGTCATCGTCATCATCCTCATCATCATCCTGTACCTATACAAACTCTTGGAAAATGGGTTGGTACCATCTGACGGCCAACTCTAGCGACGCGCGCGCTCATTGGCCAAATCAAATAGCGCGCGCTTCCTCGGCTTCCTGTTACACACTTCCGTCCCTTTTCACGAAACCACTCCCACAAATTGCAGGAAAGCGGGATGAGAGATGTTTCACATCAAAAAACGAATAGTTTTTTACTATTGGTAATTAGAAAATATAGGTAACTATACCATGTGGAGACTATAATACAACAAAAAATGAAAATACTGGCACTACTAATACATAAGAGTATTTTGGAACTGTCAAATAAATCCTAGCTTCGAATTATAAAAAGAGTTTTTCAAACAAATTAAATGTAGTGTATGCCGTATCCACCCTAAGCCTATAAATTCCGTTTATCCAACTAGGCCTAGGGTGAATTCTCGGACATACGTTTCCGAATATCCACCTTAGGGTGGATTTTTGGGGTGGATAAACGGAATAACCCGAGCCGACTATGGATTTTGCCGAGCTATAATGACTAAACTATTGAATATATTCAATTGAATTTTTGTATACAGAATGGAAACGTCATTATGGACACGCCGTTGAATTTTTTGTTGTATTGTCGTCTCCACCTTGTTTAATACAGATGATGATATATTCTGGTTTCTTGCCACTCTAATATGGCTGGTGCAACAGACATAAAAACACGAAAAGGCAACGGGGACAGCGGCACCGTACTCTTTAGTACGGTGCCGCTGTAGGGTTGTCTTTGTTTTTTAAGTATTTTTTACATCTTTATGTACAAGTAAAAATACTTTTGGGTTTATTAGGTTACACAGTATTAGTGTAACCGTTACACGATTAAAATTGTGTGTGCATCTTCATACAAAATTATTAATATAAAGGCATCAAATGAAACCAACCAATGGTAGACAATAGGATAATATAAAAATTATTTATCAAACATAAGTTAACAATGTACCGTATTATAAATATACATCTACAGAATAGAAAAGTATACCTACAATAATTCATGTAATAATTAATGTAATTTCAACTATACCTACATTGTTTTGTACCATATCTATTCTGGTGAA
Organism: Conistra vaccinii; assembly: GCA_948150665.1. Lineage (NCBI taxonomy): Eukaryota > Metazoa > Arthropoda > Insecta > Lepidoptera > Noctuidae > Conistra > Conistra vaccinii. The sequence goes on from OX411324.1 coordinate 8,062,758, forward strand.
AATCTGTGCGAGTGTATTCGGTTTCAGTGCTCGCTGATTGAACGAGGTTAGATGAAATCGGCTTATCGTTCGTCGATGGCGGGAGGCGGGAGGGACCGGGGAATAATTTCATTTTGACGTGCACCGGCCGGCTACGGGTCTCGCTTGCCGTACTGTCATGCAAATTGACAATGTGCCTTTATGTGAAGTCTTCTTTCCCGCATAATGGCAACGAAAAATGCTACATATATTATAAGCTATGTGGTAAATATGTAATAACAAAATGTTTCCTTCAGAGCCACCATGTAGTACACCATCGTGAAAATATCCATTGCGATGAGTCCGATGAGTCCTGTGTCTGATGGGCAACTGCCCGACGATTGATGTCGGGATGTTGCATATTATATCCTTCTCATCGTGCGGTAAAATCTTCTTGCGCGATGCAGGATTTCTGTGACGTCAGATACTTTGATGCGTAGTCCGCATGTGGCGTTGTAGATGTCACCCCATCAAGATGAGTAATAACCATAACAAAGATAAGATAAAAGTAAATCTGGACATACCCTACAAGAAAGTTGAGGACATAGATAGGTATCTACAGTATAACGATTTTGTCTCTGCGACTTGGAGTCTGTGGGACTGTTGTATCTATTTATAAAAATTACATTCAGTTAAAAAAGAAAACGAGGGAGCTCTACAGTAGTCGCATTTATGATGTGTGCAACCATCTGACATCTAAACTTTGTAATATGCAACATTAAAAAGGGTGGCGCCTCGTCAAGGTCGTTTCTGACGGCCAACACTAGCACCGCGCGCGCTCATTGGTCAAATCAAATAGCGCGCGCTTACTCGGCTTCCTGTTACACACTTCCGTCATCACTCCCACAGATTGTTAGGGTATATAATGTTCTGTGTGCAGAATGCAGGAAAGCGAAATGTTACTCATCAAAAATATAGAAGGCTCTGTGATTAATAGATGTCGTCGACTGCCATCGTAATGATAGAAACTCCTTTTGCCCAGTCAACTGAAATGATTAAAGTGAAACAACTTGAATGAATAGTTGGCTAATTACGGACTTAGAAATGGCCTGGATAGGTGAAACACCGTACAGAACAGCAAGCTTATCTGGTCCGTGGAACTTACAATACCACTTTGAAAATTGACAAATATGTCGACCTTCCCTAATAATGCTAGTGAGTTAAACGTGCGGTCGAAGTTTCGTATGTAGTTCGCAATATAGAGAGATTAGTGTCGCACAAGCGCACTGTCGTATAGCAATGAATCTATAGACGGGGATTTTTTCTTGATTAATGTTATCAAGATTAGCGACTTAGAATATCACGTTATTATATCTTATCTTACAAAATCAGTCCAATTTTACCGGTAATGAGTAATGATGATAATATTAACGAAGATTAAATTATTGTGTGATAAGGAATCATTCTACGTAAAGCGATCCTCCTCGATAAACAATAAACAGTAACGTGGAGTGAACAATAAACTGCTGAATGTTTATTTTATTTTACAATGATTTCAACATAAAGTGTTTTGTGTGCTCAACTGCTGGACAAGGGGCTTGAAAAATGTCTCAAAATCATTTTATAGTTTCAATTGGCATCATCGTGTCGTGTAAGTTTCGTTATTTTATTGATTGTAGATCTAAAATATGAATTGATATTTATAACAAAAAATCACACGTATGCAAAGTCCAGATTCCAGTGATTCATTAATTACAAACAAAAGTACATTTTTCCTACGCATCGCATATGGACCAACATTTGAGTTTCCTAAATTACTTATATTAACAAAGAAATGACAACGTTAAAACCATCAGCATCTATTTCCATCTACTTCTTTAAAACTTCAGGTGCAGTATTTATCGCAGCAAGCACGTCAAACACGGAAACCACAGAAGGTAGTGAAACCGCCCTCGTGTCCCGATCCCGATGCTTCCATTTCACTTGGCTCGGTCCCAGATGGAATAACGACAGTATATTTCTGAACGCTACGTGCCAGGACTCGACGCGCCTCGCCAGTGGGGTACCTTGCGTGGAACCGCTCGTCGTCTCGTGTAAGTTTATGAAATACAGCTTGTATTACGTCGTAAGTATAAATTTATACTGACTTGCCTAGAGGACAGGGTTTTGCATGACGATAAGTTCTTTGAAAGTTCATGCGATCAGCTGTCACACTTTCAATCAAACCCCTCTTCTACTGTGTAAAAATGTCAACGTGAAAGGTGAAGTGACCTTGAAATGAGCTGTCATTTCACATGATGCTAAGGATAGAAACTGTTGACAGCGCACTTCAAGCTCATTTCACCTAAGTTTTCAAGGTGAGATTTTACATAATAATAAATAATAATATATATATTTATTTGACGTAAAAAGTACACAGATAGTTTGGAAAATCCAAAAGTGCACGCCTCATACTTATCACTCATTCATAAACGAAAAAGAAATTCAAAACATAGTTTAAAAATGAACAATTTATCACTTTTCATGAAGTCGTAATGTCAACGACTGACAAAGATATTTACTTGGCGGTTGCTAGGCAACTCAAGTCAAAGGTTGGAAATATTTAGTTAAAGATATTATATTTTAGTTAGTATTTTATTAATTATAATTAAACTACTTTGAATAAAAAAGCCATTTTCAATAGGGTTCCTTCTACGGCTGAAACGAATGTATTAAAAAAAATTGACTCAATTAATTGATTTTATCGCAAGCTACAATGTTTTCAGGGTTCATAAATTGACGGACAGGAATTTTTTTCAACTATTTTTATGCTTTTTCCTTTTCTGCTGCATTAAATCAATTGTTAAAAAGTACAGTATTAATCTCCATTTAATCATCTATACAATGGAATATAAATTAAGTAGGTTCTGTGTACTAGCAGGAGTGTAACAATAAAAACAGTTACAGAAATGGGGCAAAAAAAATTTTTCGATCGTAGAGCACACTCTAATGCTTCGCATTACGAGTCGTGCAATACAGGCATGGGCGTACCCAGCTTTTGGCCCAGGGGGGGTCAAATCAGAAATTTCCCCCGCACATGTTTTATAGTTTGATATTGCTGCTGCGTTCACGTATTTTTAACCGACTAAAAAGGAAGAGGTTCTATGTTCGTCAGAATTTTTTATTTATATGTATGTTCATCGATATTTTCGTCAATTGTGGACCTATAATGAATTTGGATTTATCAAAAAAACTAATTTGGTCCACAATTGACAAAAATATCGATGAACATTGTAAACAAAAAAAAACAACCGAACATAGAACCTCCTCCTTTTATAAAATCGGTTATGCATATAGGTAGAATAAATGGAAGGCCGCGCAGCGCGGTTTGCATAATGCGGCGAATGCATAATATATTGTAATTGTAAATTAAGACTGAACGTGACTGTAATATAACTTTTATCGACAACAGTTAGGCATAAAAAATCCAGGGGGGGCAGCTGCCCTCCCCTGCCCGGGGTATGCCCATGGATACAGGGTGACACTTAATTAAATGTTGAAATAGCCTGGTACAAAATATTTATCAATGACCCCATGCTAGGAAAAACTTGTCTTACAGGGGTCATCCATCCCTCTATTATGGAAAGTTATAGCAGTAAAATAGATCGCCAGTCATCCAAGTGGCTAACGAATTACTTATTTTTAAATAACTTCATCGATATCCAAGTGTTTACGCATACCTAATGACAAAGACAATGATAGGCGCGGGCTTGCGGACGGAGAGCAACGGGCAGCTCGCCGTCCGATAAGGACCAGGCCCGGGTCGACGGCGCGTCGTGTTCCACGCGCGCCTTAAAGAGATGTCAGCAAAACTGACGGGGTCCGCTAGAGCCGATGCCTACCGGGGCCGCGGGTAGTCCTAAGGGGAAACCGTGGCCCCTGGCAAGGCAAGGGAAGGAACACGGGTGGGTTTTAGTCAGTAAAAGTCTGACACGCCCTTCCGCTCCGCCCAGCGCTCTGCGCGGAGCGAGAGAAGTCATTTGATGAATTCCCACCCAAACAAAAAAAAAAAGGAGAAGGAGGAATTAGGTAGCGTGCTATCTGACCAAACATTTTTATTCTGTATCTTAAAAACACCACTTATCTACAGTTCAACTTACATTTTAATTAAATTGTTATTTCAGATGATGGCTCATGGCCGGATGTAGATTACATTTGGAGAAACCATTTAGGAAATGCTTCATGTTTACTAGAAAACAATGACGTATGTGCTCAGTACACATATTATTTCGACGGTTATGGTGAGCATTACAACTTTTACAACTAAGTAACCAAACATAACATAAATTTATTTATTTAATACTTTAAGCACACAAATGTGTAGAGGTGGACGTAATGCCATAGGCATTTTCTACCAGTCAACCTTTGGGTGATGCCGAGACAAACGAGTGTAATATCGAAAATTGTGGAATTAATACTTATTTAAATATAAGGATATAGGTTAGGTATAGATTATATACCTACTTGTATATAATATTATATACCTAAATAATTATAAGAACAAATAAATACACAAATATCAATTATATACTAAAACAAATAAGACAAACAATGGGAAAACATAACAGTTGTGATGATACTGCCAGCTTCTTACGAATGTGCTCGCGATTTTTTTTATTGCTGAATTGGCCTGCTCTTGAGCTCGATCTCGCCTGATTGAAAGCGATGGATGATCTATGATGAATCGAGCGTGTCCAGATGATGCCTGTTCACTTTTGTTTTGATGGCAGACGGCTGCTCTATACAGGACCGGGTCTGTGCTTTGGACAAACTTAAAAGCTGTCCAGATGTGAAGTATCGCCTCGCCTTATTTAGCATCCCCAGCTTCTTGGCTGCAGTTTGTGCTTTTGACTCGACTGGTGAGCCAAAGTTGAAATCAGACGTCAATTCCATACCCAAAAGCTCTAGACGGTCGGTAACTGGTACAGATGCACCTCGGAAAGTAGGAGATAACTGAAACTGGCTCCTTTTAGCAGTGAAAAGACACGCCTGTGTTTTCAGAGCATTGAACTTGACCAGATTGTCACCGTCCCACTGGGAAACGAAATTTAAGGTCAAATTCATTCGCTCCATCATGGTCTTTCTAAGAGCAGCTGTTTCAACTATGCTGGCTCTTGCACTGGACATGTATCTTTCTGAGACTGTGCTATCGTTTGCGTACCCTATAGCACCAAGCTGTAGCAGGTCGTTGATGTGCGACAGAAATAGAGCCCCAGAAATAACAGGCTAGGCCCCTGAGGGAACAATAGCCATATGATCCGATGAGCAGCCATCTATGACCACTCTGATCGTAAATCGATCTTCACTTCAAAGGATAATCGGTTGTTTGCCATGATTTCTTGATGGAGCGCATTCCACAGAGAGATAGACTGAACGAAGAAGGAAGATTTAATGAAGTTAGTGCGGTGAGTGGGAGATTGAAGAAGAAGATTGTGTGATGAACGTAGAGTTCTATTGTGGTTTGCGCAAATGTACTGAAAGTGGGGGGATAACTAGGGGTAGAGGGAGATGGAGAGTCAAGAAAAGAAAACAAAGTAGGCAAGTGCGCTGGCGTATGGGCAACCACTTTAGAAACGGCCGATGCGCAGAGACATGATCATATATACGCAGATTGAAAACGAATCTTATGCTTTTATTGAGAAGACGGATAATACTATTATAATATAAAATATAACTTTATATATAAATATACAATATTTTATAATATATATATATATATATATACAGTTAGGTATATGACTATTGCAATATTTTACTATTGTAAAATACTTACTAGTTTATTATGTTTTGGTATAAAAATACTCCTGTCTGTGGGCCTAAAAGCCTTTTTTACCAACATCAACACTCAAAATCTAAAACCGAAATACTGAAGCATATCGCATGATGTGTTGAGCCACCGCAGACATACCTTCTATCGCATAGTTTGGTGAAGTTAGGATACCAGCGCGCACTGGGCCAACTAAACAGTGGGGTAGGTGGTGAGTGCGCATACCAGACAACTGTTACAGTCCGCCGACTGATCTCGAACGATTTGCTGGTTGTTAAGCGGCTTTTGATAGCGGTCGCATAATGAAACTTACTACAAAATTCTCCAGAAATGTTAATATTGCTTTGATTATTGCTTTGGCTGACTAAATAATCGGTAAGTGTGCGTGCGTGGAAGAGCGTATTGTGCGCGCTTGCATACATGTTCATACTGATGAAGTAACCTACCAAACTATCGGCCGATAGAGCCAGTAGTCTGCGGGGGCTCTTTTCTTCATGAAATCGGTTAGTGGGCAGTATCTGGTTTATAATGCGCAGAACCAAAATTATTGGGTCATTCAAGTGTCGCCAACACTGGTCACTATTATATTATAGATAGGTACCTAGGTACTTATAATTCAATGGATCTCATTTGTAGTCTGATTATATAAAATAATAATAATAATAATAATGGGGCTTGCGCGCTCCAAACTCTAGGTCTGTGCCGGTAGAGTTTACTTTGTCGGAACGGGTCTAGAATGAGGAGCCAGACCAAGAGAGATACAGAAAACCGCAGGGCAGCATGTGGCGAGCTGTTGGGCAGTAGCGACCCCACGGACCCTATCTCCCGGGAGAAATCTTGTTCCTCATCTCTGGCTTGCCTTTATTGGCCGGCTGGAGTGAACACTGACGAGGAACAGAGCTCCCACCTCATTCTTGCCTTAATTGGCCGGCTTGAGTGGAGATTCGCAAGAGCAAATGTGCTCGGAGGAAGGAAGTATTCCAGTAAGATGCTGGTAGGGATCTTGACCGTACTTCCGGGATTGTCCTGATAGCCGTGGAATACCGCTCCACTCCTCATAAGCACCTCAGGACATGTTGCCCCCTTGTCGCTACGACACTTTGTGCAAGCGACCGTTTTCGGGGGCCCATTATTGAGTGTGCAAGTCACCCCCTGCCATTTTATCCGTGTATATATAAAACATTGATCAGGCAGGGGCCATAGTCCTTCCATAGTTCCAGGTCACCAGTCAAATTTAGCCACCCAAACCCATAGTCCATTAAATTTGTTTCCATTTCCTGCAATAGTCCTACACCAACCGGGGGTTGTCCTTGGGTGCACTTGCACAGTGCATACAGGGATAATCGCCGGTTGGTGCCTCATTTCATTAAACACGTCTAACGGGCCTCTGCGAGTTGGCTTTGGCCCCTCGTACGCCTTCCAAAGGTCCGGGACCCCAGGGTCCCGAGATATGTAGACATATAAAATAAAATAATAATAATAATAATGATCCAGTTATGTATTCTGACTCCTGTGTTCTCAGTAAAAGTGCATTAGCTGATTATAATTTATAATGTTATTTTTTATGTAATTTCAGTTGATAATTCAACGTACATGTGCACAAGAGCAGTCGACAATAACGGAGATGCGATAACAAGTGGTTGTTTCGAACAAAGAAATGGCAGTTTTGTCACCAGAGCCTGCTTCTGTCGCTCAGTGCCTGGAGGTGTACCCTGCAACAACGCTTTCCTATCACATATAAATATTATATTTGTCATTCTTGTTGCTATTGTTATGTTATATAATTCAGATGTTGGCAAAATAAATCTATAAAAACCTGGAACCTCCTACTACCGACCGGTGACCTAGTTAATTTTATTAAAAAAACATTACCCTCCTTCTGGGGCAGTCGGGTAAAAACAGCTTTTTCATTGCATATCGATCTAACTGTTGTAGGAACAGGCCTCATCATAAAAATCAAGTAGGTAATGCATAAACGGGGAAGCCTAAAATATTCACTCACATACATAATTAGGAAAAAACCGGTCAAGAGAGAGTCGGGCTCGGAAGGAGCTATAATAATAAATAATAATAATAATAAATTTATTTCATAAGCCTAATACATAAGGAGAGAAACGTTAACAATGTTTTACTATATGTAACTAGGATCCTTAAAGTATTAGACTAGTACAGCATGCACAGTTTTGTGAAACTGCAGACACCCGAACTAGGACGAGTCCTGTATCTCGGGTGTCAGCGTTCCCTCCTGCCGGCCAGGCACATTGTGAAGCCAAACTTATTTATTGGTAAGCTTAAAAACAAATTAAAACGAAAAATAGAAATAACAAATAGGTAATTCAAACCAAAAATAACTTAACTAACTTAATTTTAATAAGAGAAATAAACACAGTAAAGAGTGAATACTTAACTATTATAAATATTACCCATTTTTCTCTGCTGGAATATGTGTGAGTGGAGAAGTTCATGTAGTGTAAGGGTGAGTGTAGTGTAAGGGAGAGTGTAGTATGAGCGTGTGTATGTGTGTGAGTTGATTGGTTGCGTACATGATTGTGTATGTAAATAAAGAAAATATGTTTAGCTGCGGTAGGCATGACGCAAAGAAAGATAGTGGTGGGCGAGATGTAATGACAGCAAGCAACAAGTTGGTAAAATGAAGTTGAATGAGCTACATAGCTCATGCAATGTAGATCAGGCATTAATGCCAGCCAGCAGATTCTCCGTGTCCTGATAGTTTAAAGAAGTCAGCCAATCCCTCACCCTCATCTTACATTTAATCCTATTCAGATGAAAGATATCCAATTCTTTGTTAGTCTTGTTATATAATCTTACGCTAAGGGTATAGTAGTGTTTACTTGCAAAAGACGTTCTAGTCCGGTCAGGCTTAAAAATAGTGTGCTTGATTCTACCTCGCGGCTCCAGCAGAGGTCGCGACTTGTGCTTGCGGACTATGGTTTAGTTGCCTCACCGTGAGTACTTTACATTCAGCGTAAAGTTGAGCCGTAGGGTACCTGTAGGGTTTCTTTGCCATAACCTTAAGCACAGCTCGCTGGGCAATTTCAAGCTGTAAGATTGTCGATTTTGGTGCTCCACCCCATACCGTCAAACAGTAGGACAATAGGGACTGGCATAGAGCCAAGTACACCATTTGCAGGGTTTTTGTGTCAGCCGATTGACGAAGTCTTTTAAATATAAATATGAGTCTTCGAGCTCGAGTAGTGACAGCTTCAATCTGCTTATGCCAGCGGAAACTCTGGTCTATATGTATGCCCAAATATTTAACGCAGGGAGTTCTGGTTATGTATAAGCAACAGCAGTCAGGAACAGGCAGCAAACACGAGTGTGCTTTCACTTTGAAAGTCGGTGGGGGCAGATGGTCAGCTCGCATTGCAAAGGGTATAAATAGGGTTTTATCAACATTTAGTGTCAGGAGATTATTAGACAGCCATCCCATTACAATACCAAGAGCATGTTCCGCATTTTGCTTTGTTTGGCACCAGTCTCCTCCATTCACAATAAGAGCTGTGTCATCAGCATAAGTAAAGATTTTGCAGTTATCTAGGGGCATATCGCATAAATCATTTATAAATATAATAAAAAGTGTGGGGCCCAGGATGCTTCCTTGCGGAACGCCGCAGTTGATAGCTTCCTCACAACTTACATGCTCCCCTATTTTCACCATTTGTACACGGTCTCGTAGATAGTCGGCAAAGATTTTTAAAGGGATGCCTCTAACTCCTATGCGTTCCAGCTTATTTATAAGGATAGGGACAGAGACAGTGTCAAAAGCTTTCGCCAGGTCTAGAAACAGTCCTAAGCATTTCCGCTTCTTATCAAGGTTCCGAATAGCATGTTCTGTTAGAGCCAATACTGCATCCTCTGTGGATATACCAGAACGGAAACCGTATTGGTTTCCAGATATTATTTTATTCAATTCAAGGTAACGTGTTAGCCGCTTGTTTAGTATTCGCTCTAATACCTTGGAAAGTGCTGGCAGGACAGATATTGGTCTATAGTTATTGACACTGCCTCTGTCTCCCGACTTATAAACTGGATGTACAACTGCTTTTTTAAAAACCTTTGGAAAAATACCAGTCGTGATGGATAGGTTACAGACATGAGTAATAAGAGGGACCAAAGTTTGGCGAGATGATTGTAAAACACTAGCTGGGATACCATCCCAGCCCACCGCGCAATCAGATTTAAGATTAATAATTATTCTCTCAACCTCGTCCGTGTCAGTTTCAAGAATGACTATGGAGTTTAAGTTATTATGATTGTTTTGGTGAATAAGACTATTGGGAGCGGGATGATTATTCGATACTTTGCTGGCCATTTCTCTACCAATACTAGCAAAGTAGTTGTTAACTTTATTTATAGAGGCTTGAGAGTCATTAAGATCTATAAGTTCGGTGGGTGGGGCTGGCTTAGGTTTTAGATTTACAATTTTATTGATTACATCCCAGGTTGACTTTGGGCTATTCTTCGCTTTCATAAATTCTTCTCTCTCAGAGTTCTGTTTTAATCTCCGGAGTAGGTCATTGCAATAATTGCGGTACCTATTGTATGTAATCAGTAATATGCTGTTTTCTGGGGAACTGTTGACTTGAGCATGGAGATTATCACGGTGAGATATGCATCTAAGAAGCCCTGGAGTAATCCATGGCTTAATATTTCTATTTTTCCGCGGGAGCGTGGAGACCATAGTGTGCCTGTTAATAATTGTTGACAGGGTGTTAACCAATATATCAGCCGCCATATTAGCGTCCAAAGCGTTGAGGACTATTGCCCAGTCCGTCTCACCTATTTCATTTTGGACAGCCGCATAGTCTACTTTTTTAACTGTCTTAGGAGGCTTTAATTTCGGTTTTTCACTATCAATAAACAAAATGAAGGGCTGGTGATCCGTAATGTATGTCTCCAAAACGAATGTTACGGCAGGAGCATTTGTGCGTAGTAGCACATGGTCGATGCAATTATTCAAACGCGTTGGAAATAAATGAGCAGGGAGGAGACCATGCATGGCAGCCAATGTAAGATATTCAGTACAGTTTGCGTCAGTATTCCCGGTCTTTATGTCAATGTTTACATCGCCCATAACAGCAACTGTCGGGAATGTTGCCAAGGATGCAAGAACGTTATGAAGACTGTCACTAAAGTTAGTAATATTAGTAAATGAGGGTGAACGATATAGCGCAACTATACAACAGTTTAATCCTATTTTACACACCAGGCAATTCCCACCGACAAACTGCGGCTCCATTACCTCACATATAATGTCACTTTTAATATAAATAGCCACGCCATCGTTTTGGTTTTTTATGTTTTTTGTGCAGTATGAAACATACCCATCCAGTACGGGTAGAACAGGCGCTTTACTGAGCCAACACTCAGACAACACCAGGATATCGCACCGGAAATCCAGTCGGGACATTAATGCTAAGATATTATCAAAATTTTTGTTAATGCTTCGTACGTTAATGTGAAATACTTTTAATCCATTTTTGTTACTTAGTTTGCCCGAACACAATTCAGGAGAACATTTAAATGATTTGGATACTGTGAGATGGTCGAGTTCATTGTTAATTTCTTTTATACTATCCATTTCTATATAATAAGACATCAAAAATATATTTGGCAAAGAAGCATTTCTCGCAGGGAAACCAAACATTTATTAAATGGGTGCAGGTTAGACATCTGCCAGGGACAGTATTGAGCGTGACCATAGCTGAGTAAGCGGATGATGCCTGTTTGTTGAGTACAACGGTTGTGTGTACGTGTGTGTGGGTGGGACGGGGGTGAGAGCATAATTGGTGCAAAAATTGTACCAGGATATACGAAGTTCTCCTACTCGTAGGTACGAGAGCACTAGTCTGGCCCAAGAATTCATTATTATGCGTAGTATGAATATGTGTGTGTGATAAAAATAACAGAGTGTGAGATAGACTTTTGAGTATATGATTTGAGAGTAACTTATAACATAAAACATGACTTATCTTTATGATTAAGGTTTGCATTCTGCGCAAAATAACAGATACTAATAATAAAAGAAAGGAGAAAACAAAACGGTACATATATATCTTAATTAAAAATAGGCTAATAGACATTCTAGTAATGTCAGTTAGTCATTAGCTTCATTCATATAGGTACCTAAATAGTTCTGGGCCCAGAAACTAGTCTCTAAATTGTATGAGCGTCCATACAACTCAGAGGACTATCTTAATTGGCGTCACCTATGTCATATGTGTGTTTTTTTTTTTTTTTTTTGGAATTTTCCTTTTCTCCAAATAAAGGAAAAATTCCAAAAAATAAAAAAGTGAAAGTAATTAAATTATTTGTGCTGTAAGAACTTTCTTTTTGCCAAATTTCGTGATTCTAGGTCAACGGGACCTACCATACAGGGTGTCAGGGACATCGACGCGAAGCCTGCTACCATGGATTCAGTACATGATTCTGAAACCCCCTGCGTTGAAATTTGTCGTCGGTTATTTAAAACAAATCTGCTGTTTCATAGAAAAGTGCAATACCTACGTGGTCGAAATGTATGGAAAGGCCTTTTTTTTTTCTTTTTTTTTACTCACAACGGGGAAGCTCTTGACCTGTATATCACCTGATGGTAAGTGATGTTTTTTTACCGACGAAAAATTTTAATGCAGCGGGGTTCAGAATCATGTACTGAATCCATGGTAACAGGCTTCCCGTCGATGTTCCTGACACCCTATATAGATTTTCGACCCAAAACCTATAGGGTACTTCCGGTTGACCTAGATTTGTCAATTTTGGTTAAAAGCAAGGTCTTACTCTTACAGCATAAGTAAAGGGAAAATTCCGAAAAATAAAAAAATAGAAAATTGAGGTAAATTTTGGTACTCACAAGTTTCTTTTAATCGCGTTGACTCAGGTCAGGACCTTGATTTTTATACACCTAATAGGACTTATAAGACCTCAGTATCTGGTATAAATTTAAACTTGCGAGGTCCAACCGTTCCTGAGAAAATCGGTGGTGACAAACGGTCAGACAGACGGACAAGAGAGTGATTTTATAAGGGTTCCTTTTTTTACCTTTTGAGGTACGGAACCCTAAAAACAATAATTTTATCACAATAGCGTAATTTAGGAACATGTTAGATACAAAGGAGCAGTACGGAACCATAGAGCTATAGTTTAACCGAGACCGTTGTACACACGGCTACACATCAAGCTATACATTTCCAGTTTACGCTGATCTCGCATTGTAAAGGAGTTCCGTACAATGCGAGGTCAGTTTATACTGGAAATATATAGCTTGATGTGTAACCGTGTGTACCGCGCCTTAAGAATGCGCGTCGAGGCTGGCAGCGGTCCGCCGCGCACATACTCGTATCTAAGGCGCGGTACAGAGTTATATATATTTTATAGTTATATTGCTATAGTTTGACCGAGACCTCTGTACTAAGTATTTAGGTAAACATCAACTTAGATATAGCTGTGCAAGATCTCTTCGCGCGTGCCCAAAATTACTCAATACTCAATACTTTATTGCATTCCATTTCCAAATTGGAACTACCGTCACCATCTTGCTTTTTTATTCAATACATTTCACAAAACAAAAACCTTTCTAATTTTGTATTTTAGAATGATAGTGAGCTAAAAATATTCAGCTGCATCCGGTTAGACTGGAAGCCGACCCCAAGATAGTTGGGAAAAAGGCTAGGAAGATTGATTGATTGAGTGAGCTAAAAATATCAAAAAACTTTTTTTTGTAAATGATTTTAGATAGTGTTTTTGTGAAATAATCTCGTAAAAAAAAAGTCATTGGTTACGTGACAAACGCAAATCAAAGTGCGATACGTCACAACTTTCAGATGACAGTTCCAAATTATAATTATTAGAAAAACTTTATTATGTCGGACATAAACTTACATAAATATAGTTGCTACACGTATGAAAGTAACACCGTGCGCACTTTGGACACGTTTTCGTAAGATTTTTTCTCGCGAGAGAGAGCGGGCAGACTGAGTGCGAGTTAGTCGTACGTATACGTACATACGTATAGTTCCGACGACCTAAAACAATCTGAACTTGTTGGGATTTTTCGTTCAATGCGATATCTCTGGTGCACTATCTATTCGACGGAGAAAAACGTATTGAATGTGCGCACTCAATTCATACGAACACGATCATACGTTTACGTACGATACAAATTCTTGTCCAAAGTGGCCTAATGATGTTGAAAGGAACAGCACTGATTTTTAGTGGGTAAGCTTCACGTGTGTCACCGACGGCGAGACGAGTAAGTTCGTGAACTTAAAAACCGCGTACTTTAAGTTCGTACGTCTATCCCCCAATTATACGGGTACTTTAAATCCGCTGAGTAAGTTTATCGGCGATTCAACAGGTTTGAAATTTTGCTCATAGCCCTTTTGTCTGAAATGATGATGATATTTTCAAAGAAAATGACATTTACACCTAAGCTAAAAATGTTCCAATCGACCATCCATACATTTTTTGTTGGGATTATACGCTAAAAATAGACACTCTTTGTTACAAACAATGTTACAAACAATTTATAATTATGATTAAGAGTGTTTATTCTGAAAGTTGGCAACGTCGCAAATAGATGTTAAATATTTCGCTGTTTTAATTAATTTGATAATATATCTGTATGGAAATAAAAAATGTGGCTAACTAGCGAACTAGAATATTGATTATGAAATGCAATAATTAATATCGTAACACCGAATAGTTAGTTTTAGATGTAAAAAGAGTATTTGGAAACTTTCCAAATGCCTTTTTTTCACCTAAAACGGGTACAACATCAAATTCAATGTTATAATTGCAATTCATTATTAATATTCTAGTCAATTGGTTAGCCACATTTCTTATTTCCATACAGTATTATTTCCAAATTAATCGAAACAGGTAAATATTTGACTGCTATTTACGACGTTGCCAACTTTTAGGATGCACCCATGCACCCTCTTAAAACCTAACAGTTAACTATAAATAATAATATATGTACAAGTATAGGTATAAAAGGGCGGGAACAATCATAGGGCATCAAAAAATTCGTCCGCATCGCTCTCAACAGGAAAAGTGCCCAAAAGGCTGGCAGCATTGCTTAGGTTTTAAATCATATAAATACATAATCTATTATCTTTTATAATTATTAATTTTTTAATTAAATTATTATATTTAATTATAATCCTTATTTATAATTTCAAGCACTCATCCGAACGAAAAAGAACGAGTCCATAAATCTGACAAGTTTTGTGACGTGTCCAATCTGTCATCAGTCAGCAACGTCAAACAATATTTTAATAACGCCTACCACTGCAGTGGTTTTCTATGCCACCGCTGCAACTATTTTAAGTTAAAATTTAACAAAAACATTAAGTTAAAATGTACTCCGTGTTGACGAGAGGAAATGCGATACTGACGTACACACTGAGCGTACTAGCATGTCTAACCTTTTTATGTTTTTTGTCCACATTAACCGTGGATTACAGGACTGCTGCTCAAATGAACACAGTAAAAGTAGTCGTGTGAGTATTCAATACATATTTCGTGCTTATATTTCCATTTGCTAGTATTAAATCATCAATGGTGCTTACAGTAAAAACGTGCCAGATTATGGAGCATCAAGGGAAAGAAATGATCTTGGATTCCTAACTTTCGATCTCAAGACTGACCTCTCTCACTTGTTCAACTGGAACGTGAAGCAATTGTTCCTCTACCTCACTGCTGAATACATCACACCCAATAATGAACTAAATCAAGTTGTATTGTGGGATAAAATCATCCTCCGAGGTGAAAATGCCATTTTGGATTTCAAGAACATGAACACAAAATACTATTTCTGGGATGACGGAAATGGTTTAAAGTAAGTTCTACTATTTCATTTTTTTACTATTTTATTTTCTATTTTACTTTTACCACACTGCCAGACATCAAACATGTATGGCACGTTAATAGAACATAATATCTTGGCCAAATAATGTAACACTTGCTTCAACCAATGAACTGGCTAAACACTTTTAAGTCCCATACATAAACACATAATCAGCCTATAATGTTCCCACTGCTGGGACACAGGACTCCTTTCCGTGAGAGGGAGTGGGTCATACATAACCCACCACACAGGCCCAGTGCGGGTTGGAGGATGTCACATAGCTTCAAATTTTTGGTTTTAGGACATGTCGGTTTCCTTACAATGTTTTCCTCCACCGTTTTGAAAACAGTGGTGATGACATAATTTAGACAAAGTAAAGCTCCTGCTTGGGTTCGAATTTTTGACCTACAACTCGTAAGTCTTGGCCGTTGCCACTGGACCACCACTGCTTCACCAAGTCCCATATGAACACAAAAATTCTGTCTCAATAGTATAAACTCATTTGGTGCCTACTATAAGTACTTTTCGATTTTTGTTTATGATGTATCACCAGACCATGGCATCCTACACTGGGAAAAATACTTCTTTCTCCTTCTATGACCATGTATAACCTGCAAACCTATCCAGATCATCTTGACCTTTGCAGCAGTAGACCTTGACTGAGATGTCCCATCTATCATGTTGCACTCATCCTATGTGGGGAAAAAAAACTAGTCATCAATAAATAATTAATGATGGGCATAAAGTTTTAAAAGTGTTAATCTAAGCTTTTTAATTTCCAGGGGCCACAGCAACGTTACTCTAACTCTGTCATGGAACATCATACCAAATGCAGGTCTGCTGCCAAACATCCAGGCTATCGGCCACCACTCCTTCAAATTCCCCACAGACTACACCCAGACGAGGGTATGATCCATAGGTTACATCTGAATGGTGCATTTTGCATAGCTGGGGATTGGATAGAGTTGTGTTACATTTTAATATTGTCAAATAAACTGCTTTGTCACATTCGTTAGTTTTATTTATTACTTCCTGTTTTTAAATTGTACATAATGTATCTAGTTAGCGTCTTGTAGGAAGTTTAGATTATTATTTACTATGGTACTATAAAAAAATGATAATTCTGTAGTAGCTGTAAATTAGAACATATTTGTATAGCAATATTGTTACATACATAATCATGATGTGTCAATAATCTCAATTTTGTTGTGACAATGCATGGTTTTATTTATCAAAAATTGAGAAACTTTCTGTAGATAATAAAACTGATGTTCTTTATTTTCGCCTTTTATTCAGAATCCACAAAATGTACAAAAGGAAGGGAAATATGATAGGATTTTAAAACTATTACAATAAAAAAAGGGTAGATTTTATATCATATAATTATCAATTACATTTTTAATTAAACATACATTAATCATTTTTGCTCTACAGTGTTGTTCTACAGCAGGAAAAACTAGTGACCTCTACCATTGCTTGTAATAGAGGTATCTATGTCTCCAAAACATTTCGCCAATTTAATCGGCATTACCAGATATGAAACAATTACAAGTCTCAAGTGGACTGGATGTAGGTATCACTTAGAATTTTTTGTGTTAAGAATTGTTTCTAACTAAACAATTTAGCACATTAAAGGTTCGACATTAAACCATCTAGTTTTTAACAAAATACTCAGGAGGTATAATAATTCCCAATATTGAGGTATAATATAAATGCATATGAACTAAGCAGAAACATTACTCTAAAATTTAACTTTTCAACTACTTATGTGTTTTTACTTTTAAACCTCATACAAGCGTGTACATTTAAGAAACATACAATAATATATATATTTTTTTATGAATTATTATATTTTCTATATTATGGAGCCATATTATGAGGACCCTTAAAATATAATTTAACATCTAATTAACTGTAAAAATAGTTCTCCAACAAAGATCTCTTATTTTCCTTCCAAAATTGTTTTACCGTAAATTTTAATTTATTATTGGTTTTAATAATGATCATCTACAACTGGATAATCCACAAATGAAAGCAATTAAAACAAGATGTTTATTAATATTTTGCTATTTGTGCAAGTGTATGTGTGTCGGCCATCCATGACCATAAAACACAGTTTACAAACACGAGTAGGTAAGCACTCTTAAATTTATCCTATTTACTACTTAAAGAAAATAAGAACTTAATATAATATTCTCATTTAAAATTTCATTGGTGATTGGTTAAATTGTTCTACTAACGAAGTAAACCACACAACCTGGTAAAGGGAAAATCAAGGCAAAAGTTTATTTGATAACAATTACATTTCTCTAATAACTAAGATTTTAAATCTCTTAAATGAACTTTGCCACTCTACAAATGATCTAATCGAAAGTACCTACTTTATTCTGTAAATCAGTAAATGTCATTCCACTCAATTATTCAATGAAATGCAAGACAAGCACAGCTAACTTATTGTAGGTACACTAAAATAATGACCGTGATGTGAATCGCGTCAACAAAGATTACTTACATGTAACAGTTCATAGTGTATTGCTTGCGTTTGCCTCTGGCATTATTAAGAATTTACGAATTTCCCTACAGACTCGCCTACGACTTCTACAACCATTATACTAACATTCAAAGCTGATCTCGCTAAATTACATGAAAAAATATTGCATATTGAAGTAATACTTTTCTGATGTTGGTATTGCAGTCAATCTATACTATACACAACAACCATAACAGATGACACGTTAAATGTATTTTTCTATTTTAACTACAATTCAACAACATGAAATAAAATAATACAGTACTTGACCTGCTCGTATGAATTGACTAGTAAACATGTGATTAGGTAATGATAAGACTCGCTACAACCATTCCCATTACATCCTACTGCAGTAGTCAGGGAGGTCGTAAGAGTACTGCAATGACAAATTAAAGTTACAAATTCTTTAATTCTAAATGTAATTCGAGAAATCTAATATCATCCTAAACAAAGTACATTTACTAGAATTTAAAACATAATAATATTGGTAGGTACACATCGAGTATTACAATTAAATCATAAGTTATGTATTATTGATTGATATAGGTAAATATATGTCTTGAAATTGTAATAAAAAAGAACAGAAGTCCAATCACACATGCCATGATGTTGCAAGCGCTTATTTTAGGTAATAAGAAGATAATCATTAATTTCCTAATATTATACGAATCAAAGACAAATGAAGACATGTTTGATTATTATCATATTCTAATAAGTGGTTGAGTCTTTAGACGTAGCACACATGAATGAAACAATCTACAACTTAACAGCGCAATACTAAAGATCACAGTTTCTGCCATATTAAGTGATTTGGTTTCACAAAAATGGCATTATTACTAGAGACGTTGTGTGAACACGATACATTTCATCATTATACAGATATAACATGAGCTCTAACTGGAAACGCCATTTAAATATTTTCCTATTTATAATATTTAACATCAAATACAACCAAGGGAGAAACCAAATGTTTAAAAGCTACATTGTAGTTTTTCGCTGTATTTAATTTGTTACACCCACATTTGTTAAATAAATGTGAATCTGAAAGGTACGTAATGTCAAAAGACATAAGATCCAAAACATGTGAGTAACATTAAAATACAAGTTGTATACTGGAACGGTGACTGTTGTTAGCAAATCATTACAACCCTGCCTGCACATCTGACATAGTTCAATCCGACATCACATGGCAACCATAGATGCAACACATAACATGGACAGTAAGTACTAGTTGTAAGTGGATGATATCCTGCTAGACTTATCACAGCAAGTGCGTCACAGTCGTATGTATATACATATACAACTGTATTACAGTTAGCCAACCGACGTAAAACACGTTTTAAGATTACTGTAATTAAATGAAGGGCGAGAAGCCCGACAATTACGTAGGATACCATCAGAGACGATCATTGTCACTGGATCCGAATGCATCTTGCCAGCATGACGTAGCAGATGTAAACTTATGGACAAATTAATATTAAAGTCAACGTCTACACGTAATATCCATTTGTACTGCATCTAAACTTTTGAAGGATTTGGACACATGAATTACGTAGTTACTTAAGTAAGTATGTACACACTATCGAGTACAAGAGTCCGTGCTGTAAGGTTTCAAATGTGCGGACAGGAGGTGTGTTGTCTACCTATGAGAGTGTCGCGGCGAGGCAGCGTTTCTAGGGCTGCCGGCGCCGGTTCACAGGCGGCAGGGATCGGGCGCGGGCCGTCACGCTCCGGTCAGCGGCGGCCCGTCCGTCTGCACATCCTTGTCCTCCGTCAGCGGCACACACGGACGATCCGACCCGTATCTCCTTGATAGATCCAACATCTCTCTCAACCCCTGAAATTTTATGAAAACCTGATTATTAACAAGAACATATAATCATTTTGCTTGGAATAACTTTACATCAATATTATTAAAACGAATATTATCAGATCCATTACAAATAAAAAATCACCTTATTTTCTGTAATGAGCCTTTGGTAAACTTCCTCTTCTTTCCTCGCGTCACCGTTTTCATCCAATGTGACAGCTTTGTACATGATGCTTGTCATCTCATTAATTCTCTCTGCTTGTTGCCTGATCAACTGTAATAAAATACTTATTTACAAAGGTTATTGAACTAAAAAGAAAGGTCCTCAAAAAAATTGGGTGATAAAAGTAAAGTAGGTACTTATTCAGAAAATTTGATCACCTTACTTAGCTAAAATAAATACATGTCATTTATGGCATCAATAGACCTCATTTGTGGTAGGCAGTGAAAGGGTGCAACATGCTTTTTGCAGGAGTCCACACCAGCCTAGATTTTTTGAATAACCGTTGTGACAATAATGTACAAAATTGATTAAATCCTGCATACCTCTTGCTGTTTTTCATTGATAGCATTTGTGAAGTCTATTCTCGACTCCCATATTCTCTTCTCAGTGTGCTGTCGGTACTTGGACATGATGAGCTCCAGTGCTCGTCTGTGGTCCTCCAAGGCCGCCCTCAGCTCACCGTTCTCGCGCTGTACGTCTCTCATCAGACGAGACTCCCGCTCGATACTCGCGATGAGAGCTCCTCGCGGACGCTCGCGAGATGCCTCGTTCAGAGTATCAACTTCCTCTTTATACTGAAATAGTACATTACTAAAGTTGAAATAGTCTGTATTTATTAGCAATTACAATGTTAATGGAACAAACACATGAATAAGATGTTAAAATTGTATTGTGTACCTAAGTAAGCATTTCAAACTTGACATTTGATTGGCTTCATGATGATATTAAACCAATACTTAAGTCTTCATTAATCTTATCACTATCATTAATGAATACTTAACTATTGTAACATAGTTCTATAATTGTTTATCAGTTAATTATTAATAATTGTTCATAGAACAATATGGGTTAAATAAAAAATAAAAACTATCATGAAATTAAACTTCTTGCTTTTGAATTGTTTCTCAGAGCCTGTGCCTCGCTTTCGCTTCAAGAATTCAAAAAGGGTAACCTCTGTTGAAAACTGGATGACTAAAGACCCGTATTACAGAACCTCACTCAAAACTCAAACATTACTTAAAACTTATTTATTGGTTAAAACTAGTTTTAAGTAATGCTTGTCTTTAGTGAGGTTCTGTAATATGGGCCTAAATATTTATTCTGTTTAAGGCATAGGTATTTATAGAAATAGTAATTATAGAATGAAAATATTGATTTTTCCTTCCTCATTTATTTTCTACTAATAGGGAACAGTCTTACCCTGTAGTGAAATGTCCTCTTAACACAAAGGTCAATCCTTCGTAAAGGATTGTAAAATGTAAAAGTTTGTCAAAAATATTTATTTGTAAAAATAGAACTCCAGTAGGCAGCATCCTACTTATCCTACTTATCCTACTTCCTACTATACTACTACTATAATATAATATAATATATATTTATACTTATAATATTATAAATGTGAAAGTTAGTATGTTTGTTATTCAATCACGCAAATACGGCTGAACGGATTTGGATGAAATTTGGCACACAGATAGTTCATAACCTGAATATAGGATACATTTTATCTCATTAGTTTGTTCCCGTGGGATAATAAATTTCCGACCTCTATGCGGGTGAAAGCTAGTAAAATTAAAAATTATTTTCTGGTAATTGAAATATTATCAGTATAGGACCTCCTTTTGATGTGTTAATCACCCTACCCTCTTGGGGTAGGGTGTAAAGTCAAAGTCAAATAATATATTTCAATTAGGCACATAAGGGGCACTTTTGAATGTCAAAATTAACAAAAAATTGGATTGATGTAATAATTATTACCCCTCAGGAGAGGAGGTCATATTATCGTTAATGTTTTACTAAAATTTTTGTCAGTTTCCATGGTATAATAGAAAATGAACACATCATTATAATTCCACTTTAATGACATCCTAATAGTGTTGACATTACTGTGTCCGTCTGCATTCAATGTAGTAGCGAGCCACAGTAACTAGTTAGTTATTAAAACAGAAACTATGCATACCACTATAAACTGACAAGTTGCCAGCTCACCTTTTTTTATAGAGTACTTTGGACTCCTTTCACTTAAACACCTTAGGCAACTTGGGCAGGATGTTTTCATGATAGGCAGGTGTTAAGTCATATTTGTTGATCAACATAGGAAAAAACATTAACCCTGTTTATGTGCATATTTGTATGCTTTACCGCTAATAATAAAATTTTATATTTTAAATAAGAGACTTAGTTCATGTAGCTATTTGTTTTAAAGTTCACAGTAAGTGTCTAAATTCATGAAAAAGTAAAAACATATCTTTTTTAAAAATAGCATTTAAATTGCATTATAAGACTTTTTGCAAGGCTGGCTAATAACATTATGTGAAAGCCAACTGTTTACACAACATGAAAGAAACAAACTACAAGGTCAGGGAACTATACAGACCTAATAATACGCATAGATCTCATTAGGAGTATGGTTTATTTAGTCTGTTAGGAATTCTGGTAGGATCTTGGCCTAATGAATTTGGTATTCAGACAATAGACAAGAGTTAGCGTCACAGTTATGTAGGTACTCGTACCACATTGCCACAACCTACCTGTTTCATTGTATGTATTTGTCTGTAAGCGGTCTGAGTCTCGGTCAGCAAAGCATCGGCTTCAGTCTCGCGCTCTTTGAGACGTCCCGCAAGTCGTTTAGCATCCAAAATTATTTGCTGTATGGTCAGTGACATCTGAAAAAGCCAGCAATGTAGAAAACTCACAACAGATCACTTCAAAAATCGATTTTAAAACAGAACTGCACCAACCCTGATAACCACACACAGTTGTCACACGAATAACGTTTCATCTAAACAATTTCAAACGATAAATTTAAAGAAAACACCAATTTTTAGATAAAACTAAGAGACGCATATCAGCTGTTTCGTGATTAGAGTACAGCAGCCATTAGCTTTCATTTCATTTGAAGCGAAGTATTAACTTCCAAATAGAAAGATACGAGATAGAAGAAGATAGCACTATGTGTTTGAGAATGTTTTACGGCGTTATTATGATACAGAAAAGAGACAGAACATATTCACAACAGTTCACAAATTAGAACGACTATATTGTGACATGACCTTGATCACAGAGAATCGAAGAAGTTTCAGTGTGGCACGTCGAAAAATTATTTTCTAGCTTGTAGCAAAAACAATTTAATTTTTTTGGGTAAATCTCTATGGAACTGTAACAACCAAACGCTTGCTACACGGTTGCCAACCGCGTCCCCGACAGAGGTGACCTTGGTTGGCAACTGGGAACTGGCAAAGTTGTTTCACCTTTTGATCGTAAACATCATCTACACGGTTGTAAACTACGAAGGTCACCTCTGTCAGGACGCGATTGGCGACCGTGTATAAGGCGATTAAAAGTTATTAGAATTATATTTAGTGTGCCCAAGATGACCACTATGTTTTCACCGGCAGCGCAATATACTTACTGCGCACATACTTTTCTGTTATGGAAACGGATGGCTTGTACGTGCATTGCATTGAAATGACGTTATTAGGTTTTGCTACTCTGCTGTATTTTCGTGACCATTTTACCTTTGCTTTCCAGTGCAGTGGTTAGAATAGAACTAGTTTAGCTTGGAGGCAGATTGCGCGGGGTGTGCCTTTGCTTGAAGAAACATAGGTAGTACCTACTAGGTACAAACCTTCCAAAAGTACTTAAGTGACTATACTTCGTGGCTACATATGGGGTGGCAGGAACATCGACGCGCAAACTGTCAAAGGTTCCATCATCGTAGAAAATTTTCGACGGTTATCAAAAAAAAACATGTCAGTACAAGAACAAGAACAAAAGCTGTAGAGCTCCAATAAACAAATTCCAAAAAAAAAACAGAGTGCGCTGTCAACAAAAAAGTACTCAACTCAACGCGCCTTCTGTGACGATGACGATCCATGATTTTTGTTCACGCAAATAGTGCTCACCGCGCCTAAAGAAGTTGTTACTTCAAAAAATGCTACCTAAAGCATAGAAAAGTGCAATATCTACGCGGTTAAAATGTATGGAACAACTTTTATTTTTAAATATAACCGACGAACATTTTTAACACAGGGGGTGCAGAATCATGTACTGAATCCATGGTAACAGCTTAACAGGTTGCACGTCAATATCCCTGCCACCCTGTATTATTGTGTCAGCGGGATTAGGTAGCTATAGCCCCAACTGTGGCTGCAGCCTAGCGCAGAACTCAGAAGTGCAGTACACGGAAGCGACTCGGCGGCTGCCACAGACTATAATTATTAGGTGGCGGGCGGCTGCTAAAGGCGGGCGCGGCGGCGTTTCGTGCTTTGTGGTAGGTACATACATACAGGGGCGTAGCTACTAATGTTACATGCTCTGTGGTAGCTACCGCCGTATCAGCCGTATCAATGATACGGGGCCCCCAAGTGTGTAAGCAAAAATTCGTAGAATATTATCCAAAACCTCAAATTCTTATTAATGAGGAATAATGAAAATATGAAAATTTACGTAATTTGTTAACGGCTCACTGAGGCTTCAAGCTAAAGGCACGGTCCAACTCTCAAGCTCTTTCATTTATTTAGTAAAATCACACAGAAAATCTAACCTATTCGAGTCAGGATTCTCCAAATTTATAGCTGGCTTCGCTCGCTCTTGCATTGTCTTAGTAAAATTGTCGGTTCAAAATGCTTCTATTGTCGAGTTCGCCTCGCTCGCTCTAGGATTCTCTTAGTAAGATTACTATGACAGCTTGAGCTCTCGACTCAGGATGCTATTTTATTTATTTTGTAAAGAAAAAAATACTTACCCTTCTTTTGAACTTTGCTACAGTCACATATTTTGATACAACCCCCCCCCCCCCCCAACATATTTTGATACAGGGCACCTTTACTTACTAGCTACGCCACTGGGTACATACCTAGTGATTTACAGTTGCAAATCACTTATCTTTATCTTTGTAAGTCTAAATTACATACCTACGTTAAAACTGGCAATGTTAAATATTCTCACCGTAAATGAATAACGAGACCTAACGAAGCATGTAAAAACATTTATTTCAGGTCAGGTCAATTTAATAAGTAAGCAATTAGTAAATACATCAATTAATTAAATGACGTAAAAATATGAGTAAGAGATAAATGTCAGATCAAATCAATGAACGTCAAAAGCACAAACCAAAATAAAAATTAATTAAACGAAGTGTATAGAGTGCCGCGAGTTTCTTGTGGCACTCTAGTGTCACTGCTTCGGCCCGGCTAGGGTGCCGTGAGCGTTGCATTGTCACTGTCACTTGTTATTTAGGTTAGGTTAGGTTAGAACTGTGACCACACAACGCACGAGCCGAGCGAGCGTAGCGAGCGGTGCCGCGGTAGCGGCCGGCGAAGTGCCAGGGTCCGTTTAGGCACAAAAGAATGTAATGTTTTGGGAATGTGGTGTTTTACAGCGATCTAACCTCGACAATCAAACAAAATACCAAGTGACGTGACTTAGTGACAGTGACAATGACAATCCAATGCTTGCGGCACTTTGGCCGGGCCGAGGCGGTATTACTAGGGTGCCTGTAGTGGCACTTTATCCGATAGGGATAGAGTGCCACTGGTGGCACTCTATACACTCCCTTAATTAAATAGGATTAGGAGAGGTATGAGATGGCTACTCAAGCAGTTCTAGTCTATGTAATTTCTTACCGTAAAAAACGTCAGTAATTTCAGTTGACTGGTAACTCCGGCTCGTCGCTAAATAATAACAGCCGCACGGGTCGATATTCAAGGTTAAGCAACACTTGCCGAGATCGGTCCGTGGATGGGTGACCATTCATACCATACCGAAATCCCTCCGTGTCTCAGAAAGAACGCTAAGCAATTGGTCCCCATCTGTCATTCGTCGATCTTTGACAGTCGTTACGGGTAGTCAGAAGCCCGAAAGTCTGACCGCCAGTATGCCCAAGGGATATCGTGTTTTCCAGTTCCTGGGTTGTGGAGGAGCCGAGGAGGTCAGATAGGCAGTCGCTCCATGTAAAATACTGGTATTCAGCTGCATCGGGTAAGACTGGAAGCCAACATAAGTTGGGAAAGGCTACGCTAGACAGATTGACTGATAACTCCGTCCTTGTTATTCTATATACTGACTAAAATGTAGAATACGTAGCGTCTGTGTAGTCTATCCCGCTGGATCCAAGCTGCTGCTAAGCAATTTCGACGCTACGCTGCCGCTGCCACTACATAAAATATGGCCTACGCTGCTACTGCGAAGGGTCTACGCTGCTGCTACGCCGTTCTACGCGCTGCTACGCATGGCCTACGCTGCTGCTACGCAGGGCCAACACTGCTACTACGAAGGGCCTACGCTGCTGCTACGCAGGGCCAACACTGCTACTACGAAGGGCCTACGCTGGTGCTACGTCGTGCTACACTGCTGCTCTGATACACACTTTGACATTTTGAGTGTCGTTTCTCTTGAAACACCATTGTCGTTTTATTTCGTTTGTCCTTCTTTGTCTGATTTACCAGCTCAGCTTACTCTTTCATTTGTAACCTTAGAAGCTGAATCCTAAGCGCTAGTGACGGTAAAAGAGGCATCGTTTTACCCGCGATATGCAGTCAAGCTATTTACTCACTACAAAGGTGTTGTTTAGAATAATGCGACAACGTAGACACAACGCTCCAACTAGGCACATAGTTTTAAAAACTGTACCGACTACAGAAAATAAAAGGGATCTAAAAAGTACGAAACAAGAAAATATTTCAGACAGCAATCAATACAGGGTACAAAAATGGTCAAGGTAAAGCCGTGGTCGCATGCTTGTATACCATGTGGGTGGCAGGAACACCTACAAAATTATAATGGCATGCGACGCCGACGACGGCTTTACCTTGACCATTTTTGTACCGTATGTCTTAATTGCTGTCTGAAATATTAAGTCGTGTTACCGTTTTTAAATTTTTTAAATTTTATTTTATACTTTTCCGTTTTAACGCTTGATAAACTCTACGACAACGTAAATAAGAGTTATGTGCATGCTTTAATTGTATAATAGGTATTAATTTAACAGCCGCGCCGTACGTAGCACAGTCTCACTTTTGCTTGTTTTTAACAATTTAAACATTTTATCACTTAGTTAGACAATATGATTTATACATATTTGTAATGTGCTCGTCAAGATATTTCTTTTGATATCAAGTCACGATTATCTTAATTTTACGTTTTTAAGGGTCATAAATTTACTTTTCAAAGTCCATCGTACAATATTTTAGAAGAATATATAAAGCCTATGTCACCTGGACCATTATTACAAACCTAACCTATTGATACCTGATTCATCAAAATTGGTTCAGCAGTTTAGGCGCTACGGTGGAACACACGTAAAAGCAAACATACTTCCATACATAGACTGCTAAAATCATAACCCATCCTTTTGGCGTTACCGTAGTCGGGTAAAAAGCAGACACTCCTCGTCATTTTAATCATTTTATTTAAACGTCAACCTGACGCGTGACGAATTTGATGTTAGGAGAATATAATTTTTAGGCGTGGCACTGCCATTGCACAATATCACGACGGAAGTCTCTAAAAATGGATTATGGTAATCCGTCATGGCCCATAAAATCATCATCATCATAATTTCAGCCAAAAGACGTCCACTGCTGAACATAGGTCTCCCCCAATCACCGCCACTTCTACCGATTCTGTGCTTCCCGCATCCAGCGGATTCCTGCGGCCTTCACAAGGTCATCGGCAATGGGCAGGGCACATTGCTCGTATAACAGATGGCCGATGGGGCAGAAAGGATCTGGAGCGGCGACCGCGTACCGGAAAACGAAGCGTTGGAAGGCCTCCCACAAGATGGACCATAAAATAAATGTAGATGATAGGCATTGATATTATGAGTAATAAAGAAAATTATTCAAAAAACAAAAAACCCGACTGCAAAAACACATAACTGAAAAGAGAAAAACAAGCATTATAATCAATAGAATTTTTGTATCGCAGGCGGGGACAAACAAAAGTTAGGTACACCATATTTCCGGTTATTATTGCTATATTATTATTGTCCCCGCCTGCGTTAACAAAATTCTATAGATTACAATGCTTGTTTTTCTCTTTTCAGTTATGTGTTTTTGCAGTCGGGTTTTTTGTTTTTTGAATAATTTTCTTTATTTCAAGTTTTTTAGTTTTATTAATATATCTTAATTTGGAATTGACTCATTACCAGCTTTTATTTGATACCAATATTGTTGAAAATTATTTTAAAAAAAACCTTCCCCTCCCTTTTTTTTGTAATTGCAGGTGCAATACATAAATATTATTATAGCCTATGTCACTTCTACGATTAAGACGAATCTAACGACACCTCCTATGTTAAAATCCATCAAGCCGTTTAGGCTACAGAGCGTGCCAAAGAAATAGACATACATACATACATACATACTCTCGAAAAACATTACCCTCCATCTGGGGCAGTCGGGTAAAAAGAGGTAGATAGGTTATACCAGCTAGCTCCGCAAGTGACTCGTCAAAATTTGGCTAATTAGCCACATTTTCTTCGTCTTGTCTCTTTTTCGCTCCAGATAATTACGTCATGCTGTCCTACTTCCACGTGTCATCTAATAGTGTGACATTGTGCCGTTTTTGAAGGAGTAGATAATAACTTATCTACGTCTTTTTTCTCATAATAATATCATTGATGACAGGTAAGTACGTGTATAAAATAAAATAACCATTTTTGTTTATGCCTTGACGATTGCGTTAATCTCAGCGATGCACATAATCATAGGTAATTAATGACAGTCAATTAACAGTAGAGACGTGATAATGAGTCGACCAAAGTTTAGAATCGTTTAAATACTAATTAACTAATTACCTACTTAGCTACACTAGAGTTCAAGTTATGAAGGGGTTATTCAAACAACAAATGTTATTAAGATATTAACAAGTAATTTATACTTTAATCAAACTTATCGGGAGTACAATATTACTAGTAGGTACACAAAGCAACAATGACATTACAATATTAAAACACTGACTACGAAGGCACACATTTCACTCTAAAACATTAATAATACTAACACACAAGCAGATATAAAATAACAGTTAATCTTCTCTCATAAAAAAAAACTTGTTAGCCACTGCGTCGGTGACCAATAGACCGAGCAGAGGAATTAGAAAAAAAAAACTACTCTAATTTCGAAATTCAAATATTATTCTTTGAGAGGAAATCTCGGATAACTTTGTTCACTTTCTCAGGTTCCTCTTGTTGTAGGAAATGACTGCAGTTGTCGACAATAGTGGTCTCTATGCAGGAGTACTCTTTCTTCAAGGTATCTAGGAGGTTGTGGCTCAGGTAATCGTCGCTGGCACCATGGGCCACCAGCATGGGCACGTTCTCTTTGTACTCGACGATCTCCGGTAAGTCGAATCTGAAGTTAGCCCGGTAGTAGTTTATTGGGGGCGTCAGAGCAACTGGAATAGAAAATTCAAATACACTTAAATCGAATTTTTATGACGTAGGGGAAAGTAATTTAATTACGTGTGTTCTTAGAAACAACTGCACACGTGGATCGTGTCACACGCGATCAAAAAAAACAAAGCGGAAATAATTCAAATGAATGTCAGATCTAGACACTTTAGATGGATCATAAAAACTAAAAAATCTTTACAATATAGCTCTAAAAGACCAATCAATCTGCCTAGGCTTTTCCTATCTATGTTGGGGTCGGCTTCCAGTCTAACCAAATGCAGCTGAATACCAGTATTTTACAGGGAGCGACTGCCTGTCTGACCTCCACAACCCAGTAACTGGGTAATACGATACCCCTTGGTAAGACTGCTGTCAGACTTTAGGACTTCTGACGACTCGTAACGACTGTCAAAGATCCACGAATGACACTCGGGACCAACGGCTTAACGTGCTTTCCGAGGCACGGAGGAGTCTCGGTATGTAAAGATGGTCACCCATCCACGGACCAACCCCAGCTAGCGTAGCTTAACCTGATGGATCGACCCATGCGGCTGTTATTACTTAGCTACGAGATCCTCCAAAAACTAAAATCCTAAAACTACTAGGCAGATTTAGATTGGATAAAACATTGAACGTAAAGAATTAAATATAAACATCTATTTAGACCCGACTACGGCAAGCAAGATCTTAACCCTTCTTGGGTTAAGATCATGAACTAAAACATTTTTATTTATATTGCCATATTGAGTATCAAATGAAAGGGCCTAATAAGCCCAAATTAATATACTTAAATAAAAAAAAATATATAAAAACTAAAACCCAACTAAGACAAAATAAAATATTACAAAGGTATAAATAAGACATCAAATAAAAAATCCGGAGTCACATGTATTCAGTTCGATTTAGAAGTTGGTTTTAATAACTTTTTAGGGTTCCGTACCTCAAAAGGAAAAACGGAACCCTTAGGCTGCCTGTCCACTGGAGCGGAGATGTGCCAAAATTTACCAATAGAATCGCACCTCTGGAGCGGAGTTTTGATTCTATTGGTTAATATTGACACATCTCCGCTCCTCTCCTCTCCTCTCCGCTCCGGTGGACAGGCAGTCATAAACTGCCCTGCTAAGGGCAGTAATATGATTATTGTTCCAGTATCGAAGAGAGATGGAGGGAGCTTTGGATCACTCGTGTCTGTCTCTCCGTCTGTCAAAGCCAATTGCTCCGAATCTCATGGACCGATTAAGTTGAAATTTGGTACACATATGTATTTCTGTGATCCAAACACGGACGTGTAACGTAAATAAATGAATTTTGAATATGGGGGGTCACTTTTTGGGGCAAACAAGAAAAGAAAGAATTTGATCCTTATTAGCGGCACTATCTGATGGTGCAAAAGAGTTTTATTTTCCAAAATCAACGGGTTCGATTCCCGGCTACGAAAATTTGTTTTTCAAAAATCAAATGTTTATTTGTTTGGTTTATTTGTTATACCCTTTATCGCGTTTCGTTTATGGCTCCGAGTCTCCCTTGAGTATTCTTCGGTATAACTTATAGTTTCGGATTCGGACACCCACGCACACCAATTCACAACCTCCTCCTTTTTAAAGTCGGTTAAAAATAAATCTGTATCTCATGATCATTTAACCTAGTTAACTTGAAGCTGGCGGCCTAAGTACAAGTTTTGAGGCCTATTTAATAGAACTCAAAAAAACGAACTATCACTAAGAATTAGGGCTATTACGCACTGTCGACTAGTCGCCGGCGACTCAGTCCCTCGGCGACCGAAACATGGGAAACTAGGGCCGGAGACCGAGCCGAGCGACAGTATTCCAAGTACATTCGTTCGTGTCAAAACTCATTGTGCGCGGCCGTCCGGTCGTTACGACAGTTGCTCGCAGTGTGAATGCTTTCATTTGAAACCGTGCTCCTATTGGTCGCCGGCGACCGGCAGTTGCCTGTGCGTCGCCACTGCGCGGCGAGTCACCGAGTCGCCCGGGCAACCGGTGACTAGTGCGTAAACACCTATTTAAACTATACAATATTACAGTCGTCGACAACTGAGTCGCCGGCGACTAGTCGACAGTGCGTAATAGCCCTTAGGGACAGTATGAGTAACGATATCAAGCCCAGAGGTTCATAGTTACAATAAAACCTCTAACAGAAACGTTTTATGACATAAAGAAATCGTTAATTAATTGTTTTTATGAATTTTGTAAGTACAGTTTTACACCTTTGCCAGCCGTGTAAAAAAAATGAAAAAAATTACATGAATGATGATGTGATGAGTTACACACTTATTTTGTTGAACATTTTTTTTAACAATTTATTGGAACCAAGGATATAAATAAACCGTATCAATAGACGAATCGTGGGAAGATAATTCATAAATAGGTAAGTACCTAATTATGAATTACCTTCCCACGATTCGTCCTGCTTTATTTAAATAACTGATTTAATTGTACAATTAATTTATTTATAGTAAGTAGGTAATTAATACTTTGCAATAACACTAGAATTGAAATAATCGCAGAAACCTTGGTCTTTATTTATTTTTTTGTTCTTATATTGATATTTGAATGTTTTTATTGATAATAATTATGAAATACAATAGACGTAGATACCTATATTTAGTAACCTATTCCGCTTAAATCTGATATTATTAACTAAGTATTGTATTGTGTTGTTATTGTATTTTATTTTATGATGGATATCCGCAAGGTCATGCCTGAATCAATTAACTAATAATTATGAAATTAAAATTATATTTATTTGAATTTTGTTGAGTTTAAACGAAAATTACAAATAAAAAAACAGAAATGACGACCTTTTTTATTTACTAGTGTAGAAGTTAAGAAAGGCATTTAAAGCGGCAGTTGTTTAAAAACTGAGCATTAAACTAAATAGCTAGCTCCCTTCAAAATGGTTGAGCTGAATGGTGCTAATACATGCGTCATGTTCTTGAACGGGCGCCGTCAGTTGGGAGTTTGGGAGTAGTTGGGACTGGATTTATTTTAATCTTTGAATTGTTTTTATCGTTTTATTACGGACGCTTTTAACGTGCACGTCTTTTTACATTGTTCTTACATGTATAATTTCAACATGAATGATTAAACCAATTTTATGTAACAATTTTTTATTTAAAAGAGTGTCCGTGGAGTTTCTTGCCCGTTCTTCTCCATAGGTACCTACTACTCGTATGTTTTGGAATGTGCAACTAGCTTCATATTTTCTGACTGACTCCTTGACAGTTCAAAAGTGCCTGTACATGGTTTAATTGAAATAAATGCTTTGAGTTTGAGTTTTGAGAATAAAAATGAGTCATACATAATTATCAAATTAAATATTAAGCAGTAAAGTGGCTTAATGGTAGCTGCGTGTGGGCATTTACCAATTAGGAATTAGTCAAAAAGAAATCTAACTTGGAAGTAGGTCTCGCCGGCCGATGCTGCGGCAACGCTCGATTCGTTCGCTCAGCTCGCGCGCGGTTTTTTCGCAGTTCTAACCTAACCTAATCTAACCCATTTGGTCAGGGTGCGCTGGCTTAGTCACTGCGACCAATTCGGCTCGTGCGTGGTTGGTCACAGTTCCAGCCTAACCGATGAACTGCCGAACTATTTACCTTACTGCCCATTTCAACATTTTTACTGGCCATTCATTATTAAATTGCTGTATTTTTGGAACTGACATCATTGTAGGATGAAATAACCAACCAATTTTATTTTTATTACTGTACATGTTTTACTGTCACACTAATTTACCAACCGTCGAAAAATTCAATGTCAGCCCGTAATTTTATTTATCAGTAATAACCTTCCTAATGTTTAAATAACAGTTGTCAAAGTAATTACCCGTTAAGAAAACCCGACACTATGGCCCCGCGGAGATGTGCGGAGATGTTCGAAGCGGAGACAAGATGAGATGTTTTTCAGCTAGAGTTATATATCCACCGAAGCTTATACTGGCTAGACTAAGACAAATATGATACATCTCCGCTCAGTGGTATCCAGTAGCGGATCCAGGGCCCCCCCCCCAAAAGCATCTGAGTTCTGTGACAAAATCGAATTAAACTTTTTAGCAAGCATGTAGCTACGTAGGTACCTCTGGCAGTCTACAACCTAACGAAGTCATTGAGGAATTAGCAAAAAGTAATTCGAAGAGGCTTGCTGCGTTAAGCAAAATAAAATGTTGTGTGCTTTTATTAGTGTTTACTTTGCGAAAATCTGCCCACAGCGGGGTCAAGCCGGGGCCAAACGACAATCCTAGATCCGCCACTGATGGTGTCCACAGAAGCTGAGTGGAGACGAGATGTGTGAACAACGAAAGTATTTTTTGTTTAAAACACATCTTCTCTCCTCTCGTCTCCGCTTTGGTGGAGGTCGGGCCTATAAGATGGTGGTAAAAATTGCCCAGGGTAAACCGGATGTAAATAGACTCATTAAATGGCAGCGAATCTCGCAATTTCTCCCGCTTGGGGGCGCTGTTGTAGATGTAGACCTGTTAAATATTTTTCGTGGAACCACAGACTACAATTTGAACAGACTGAACTATGAACTATTTCGAGTATTTCGTGAGGAAAAATATTTGATAGGTCTACATCTACAACAGCGGCCCCAATCGGGAGAGATTGCGAGATTCGCTGCCATTGGTCACCACTCGTGAAGGCTATTTTGATGCATGCATGTAATCCCCGAAGGGTCAGGCAGAGGTGTTCTGCCTCATGGTTAACAGTACCGCGTGCGACCACTATTTAGATTTAGACCATCGAAGTTATTTAGATGCATCCTTTAGTAACTTACATGGCTTACGGAACCAGTACTTGTAGCACTCAATGTCTTCTTTATCCGTGGAGTTCTTGCCAGGGAACAACATGACCTTCTCGTAGATGGCCAGGTCATTCATGAGGAGTGCTCTCTCCGGTATCATTGGAGCGCGATACAGGAACACGTACCTGGAAAAATATATAAAGAAATCGGTTTTTTATAAGCAGTTTTATGATACAAATGTTTGATCGTAGATAGGTACTTGGTCTTGTTTAGTGGGTTGCTAACATAGTCTTTTGAATAAGAGGAGGAAATTCAATCTTCAAAAATATCTGAAAAGGAACTCCTTGACTTAGGATTAACCTTTGAAATATTCTAAGATAAGAATACTATACTAATAAAGATATAAACTACTACAAATTGATCTTATGATGCGATACTAAGAACAGCATAAAATTAATTATACTTGACTCGGAATTTCCATAATTCTTTGTCCAATTAAGTACCAATGACGATAGATAATGTACTACATTACCCACAAAAACGCTTAACCGCAAAATACGTAGAAGCAAATTCACTTCACACGAGTACCTAATGATATAATAACGTGCGCACGTAGTCTCACCAGCAAAAATTCCAACAAAGGCCAAGACATTATGTCACACAAAACTTAACACATAATTTCTCTTTTGATCTCTGTACAAAATCCGGTTCTTATGACTATAGGCCTCTAAGTTATAGGCATGCAGAAGTCAAATGTTCGACATGTCCGCAATATATTATCTATATACCGTTGAGTGACGTCACATAAACGTTATTTATGAAAGTAGTTGAGTGTGTTTTCCTAGAAAGGTTTTTTGACACTGTGAAGTGTTTGACTTTACACTTTACAGTGTCAAAAAACTCCCATCATGTTCATGATGCTGTTGCTGGGAAACAGTAGGTTTAATAACAGCCACTTCATCTCAAGTGACTCCTGTATACAGATTTCTGATCCACAATTGATACTGATTCGGCAGGCCAGACTGAAGAACCTTGACCGTCAGACAGTATCTAAAACATAAAACACTTGAGACGAGACGATATGATATGTGGGGCGAAATCGCAATCAAGGCTACGAGATTCATACTCATACATATAACCTTCAACTGTCGTTAACGAGACACAATAGAATTTTTAATTGTTATGGCCTTCCAAAGGCCAATAGACAGATGATATAAAACGTTAGAGCAGTGGTAGCCCAGTGGTAACGGCTTCGACTTACGAGTTGTAGATCGTGGGTTCGAACCCAGGCAGGCGCTTTACTTTGTGTAAATAATTTCACTACCACTGCTCACAAAACGGTGAAACCAGCATGATTATGTAGAACCAAAAGTTCTAAGTCATGTGACATCTACCAATCCGCACTCGGCCGGCGTAGTGGATTACAGCCCTCTCCCTCCCAGGAGGCCTGTGTCCCAGCAGTGGGAACATTATAAGCTGATAATGCTACTGCTGATAATAAAACGCAACGTCTCTCTGTATGTCGAATCTGTTCGTACACCTACGCCTGTGTTAGTTACTGACAGAAGGAATCTACTCTAATGTTAGCAGACAGTTTTAACTCGATTACCTTATCTCACTTCTCTTCTGCTATCTAAAGAAAGAAAGAAAGAAAATACGTTCATTGGCGGCAAACATGACGCTCATCTCATACTCTTTCTATCTTAACTCGGCTCTCTTGGTCATAACACCCGAAAGACTTCCACTACTGAACATTAGCCTCGCCCAAACATCTCCACAACGACATTGACCTTAAAACTTCGCGACCTTCCATTCGTCGGGTGAAGAACCTAACCTAACCTTTTTTTTTGTCGGGTTGGAAATCCTCGTGTATGTCCTCCGCCCTGGGGTGGGCGAAGGGGTCTGTCAGACTCTTACTGACTAAAACCACCCCAACACCATTCCCTCGCACACTTGCGTCCCCCGCTGCCCCGGACTGGTGACGGCCCACGCTCTGTGTGGCCGTAAGGGAAGTGAGGCAACCTAACCTAACCCTTCCTATATAAAGAGACATGGAAATAAAGATTCGTTAAACTTACCACGACATCCGTCTCTGGGCAGGGTTGCTCCAAATTTCGCGGACCCAAGCAGTGCTGGACACGCTGGCAAGCATGACTAGCCCTATCAACATCTCCGGGTATTGGTTGCGGAACTGACAGGCGACCAGACCACCCCAGTCGTGGGAGATTAAGATGCATTTTTCACGACCTAAAAGAAAAGTAAGTACCTAGTAATTA
Source organism: Conistra vaccinii (assembly GCA_948150665.1). Lineage (NCBI taxonomy): Eukaryota > Metazoa > Arthropoda > Insecta > Lepidoptera > Noctuidae > Conistra > Conistra vaccinii. The sequence goes on from OX411324.1 coordinate 8,099,383, forward strand.
TAAATACATCAATCAGCATGAAACTCTTCATCAATTTACACGGTCGAGTAAATACAATGGCAATAAATGCAAATTGGCAATTGGCTATGGCAATTAATACAGATGGGACACTCCGCAGTTTCGGTATGAAGCTAGGCCAATTCAGTGAGTGTAACGTAGTCAGAAGATATAAAAGTTACGCGATAGTAAGACCGAACTAGGTGAATATAGGTATTTGTAGGTGATTAGCGCTGTGCGACCTGAATTGCACTATATTTTGTCGCAGCTAGAGTCGCTTTTTATTTAAATGATTTTTCTGTGGCTATGGACAACTTCCATAGCTGATCAGTAATAGGTAGGCACAGTAGGCACAGATAAATTTTACACGAGGTACTGGGCAAGAGACTATTTATCTACTGGGTTATGATAAGTCAATTTCTATTTATTTCAACATGCATAATGTGATTTTTGTTACATCAAAATTATCTTAATGTTTCAACTTGTCTGATGAACGTTTAACTCAGCTAAACATGGTGATTCATCCACCAACCATTATAATATGTAGGTATAATTTAATTCAGTTAATTTAACTGAATAAAATTATACCTACATATTATACTGGTAGGTATCATTCGCATGACGACTTCTGCTACAGTACAGCTATCATTATGCAAATGGTAACTTATTCGTCCGGTAAACGGTATGCACACGTAGTTACCTATGGAGGGCATACAAGTATAAGGTAACTTGTATGCCCTCTGCACATATCAGAAAATGCCCCCAGTGATATCATTATTTCAACAACTATACGGTTCGTCGTGACCCTTGATATTTATACGGCATGTTTACGTACGTATCTAATATCAATATAACCAAGCACTGTTGTCTATCGGTTCCCAACAGTTATGGGCACAAGGGAAAGTATGTGATGGTCCTAGTTTATCATAATTATGTGACTTCGAGTGACAGCTTTATTAGCTATATGTAAGCGGGCACGCCCTTTATGCCTGGAGGCTTTATAATTCGGGTATTAAGTTCTGTTTACGTTTTTAGTTTTTATTTTCGATATTTTTTTTTGTTGGTACTTTGGCGTGTGCTAGCTGTCATTATGGCAAATAAGTATATTTTATTTAATGTTTTGTGTTGAGTTATGTATATTATTTGCATACTATTGTATAGAATCAAGTTTTTTTCTAACTGAACAGACAGAAGTGGAGTTTGTTGCGCCACTTCTTCTTTCCAGCAAAAGCACTAGGAAGTGGTGAAGGGCGGGCGTTTTTAGGGGACTGTCTTATGTAATTTTGACGTTCGAAAAGTGCTGATTCTCAGCCTAGTTTGAATAAATGACTTTTGAATTTGAATGACAATCTTACCCGGAAAAACCAAAGGTGGGCTGTAGGACCATTTATGTACTAAGATATCACTATTAGAAATAGGTAATTTAGGCTACGAAGTTCATTAAACTTAATTATTCATATACGCAAAGGTAATTTCTCTCAAAGATAAAAGCAAAGCGATTTCATTGCAAAGCATGAATTTCCCAATAAGTTTATTCAAATATAAATAGCATGAAAGTTTACCCAATTGTTTAATTAGATCCCTAACGTCTTCTATCAGGAGTTCTATCTTGTATGAAGCAACGCCATCGGGTCTTTCTGAATCGCCGTAGCCCCTCATGTCAATGGCAACGCACCTGAAAAAATGAAAACAATTTATTTATGACCCAAGAAATACAATGTTGCAGTGTTGTTTCTGGAATAGAATCAACTTGCATCTCTAATGGGTGTCGTAAAATGTCAAAAGGAGTGGACAGCAACATCCGTCTCATCCGTGGTAATGATCAACATTGCCATAAAAACGGCAGTAGCCGTTTATGGAGACAATATGATAATCCTCCATCGCTTTCAGGCGCTCGCTTTCGGTTTCGCTTTCCATCCTAACTATCCCAACTAAATAATATTACCTATAAATTCGAAAGTTTGTTACGCTTTCACGCTAAAACGGCTGAACGGATTTGAATGAAATTTGGCCTGGTTTGGGACATAGTATTCTTTATCTCGATATTCCCACGGGATCGACACTTAGGCGGGCGAAACCGAGGAGCGCAGCTAGTTTCCAATATTTTCCACTCGCTTGGAATAAATAATCGCATAAACTGACGAAGGAGTTAAGATAAACAAAAACATCCAGAATTAACTGCGTATGCGCAATGCGCACTACTTCTAAAAGCCAGCTGTGCTCGCAAAAACTTGTTACTATGCTAACTTTGGCACTCGAACCATGTGCTAGAAGTAGTGCAACATCGTTGCTACGCGGATATGTACAAACGTTCGAGATCGTACGTGATTCTTCTTTTATGTTATATAAAAACGTATCATTTGAGTAAATTATATACATTTTGATTCAGAGAGGGATTATAATCTAGTATTAGTAAATAGTGTTTCCCGCAGATGACGTAGATATAGCTAAGAATTAACCATATTTCTTTCTTTTCTGCTAACATGAGCTCGTCCTTTATTTTTTCATGGTACTTACTAATAAATATACAATAGGTAGGTACTTACCAATAATCCTTTTGGAACTCAACAAGTTGATATCTCCATGAATACCAGAACTCGGGGAATCCATGCAGAAATAACATCAGAGGCTTGGACGAGTCACCGCTCTCAACGTAGTGTAATACTGTGCCCTGTAAACAAGATAAATGAATAATACAAATTGTACGTAGCTGTCAAGTCTGTTTCTCCAATAGGCTTAGAAAGTACCTAAGTAATCTATACGGTCAACCTAATAGGTCAAGCCTATTATCATTTCTAACGCTTGAAAACAGCTTTAAACAAAATATTTTTGGTTTTACGGGACCAAAATTGCGTCAATTGTGGCACCCGCGTTCTCAACCTTTTGAACCATGACAAAGCAAATCCAAAACGCTAAATCAAGTTATTAATATATACATTGCAACGTAATGTATATATTAACTTGATTTAGCGTTTCGGATTTGACGTAAAATTTTGTTCTTGTCGTTAGCTGTAATAATAATCGTCATTTATTTTCGTTACTTATTTAGTATGTATCATATGTATGTATCTATTATATAGCATTTATCTATTTAACTATTCTAGTATATTGTACTAATATACTTTTTATTTGCACCAAAGACAGCCCCATTTTATGTCCAGAATATCACTGTCCATTCCAAGGTTGCCTAGAAGAGATTGCAGTAAGCGATAAGGCCGCCCATTGTATATTTTGGTAGTGTACTTATTACTTTTTCTTTTTGTAATGTATTATCTGGTGTACAATAAAGTTTTTTTATTTTTATTTATTAGCTTTATTTAATCAATAAAGTATATATAAATAAATAAATAAATAAAATGTAAAGGCAAATGTATAGACAGGCGCTACGTAAGGCTGTCGCTGTCAGACGCGACGCGACAGTGCGATCCGACTCTAGTAGAACAATTTCTATGAAAGCTTGGAAGTTGTTCTACCAGAATCGCGTCGCACTGTCGCGTCGCGTCTGACAGCGACAGCCTTAAATACCGTGCGTTGGAATAATAACGATAAGTACAAGCAGGTAAACTACAGTTGGCTTGTAATTTTTTTTCATCATTATAATCACCTTGCCAGTCAATGAACACCTACTAGGTAGGTACACTACATAGGGTCAATGACCGGTACAACAAGGGCAAATTGCGTATTTTCTGTAACGCAAAAAACTTAGGTTTTTCTTGACAGTCATTGTACATAATATCAAGCTATACATTTCCAGTATATGCTGACCTCTCCGCTTATACTGGAAATGTATAGCTTGATATGTAGCCGTGTGTACCAAAAAAAACAAGAGTTTTTTTAAAGAAAATAAAGTCAAAGTCAATGTCAAAACGTTTTGCAAACTAATTGTACAATGTTGGTGTTATGTTATTAATTATTACTTATGACTTAGCAGCCTTTTACAAGCATTGCAATTATCATTCGCCTGTCCTTATCAATATTATTTTGGGGTGCATGGGTATTGTTATTTTGCATGATAGTAATGTTCTTCGGAGTTTTATGGAGATCTCTGTCTGAGTAGATAGAGGAGCTACAATAGGTACTTTATATTAGACCAATTACCAATGTGACTCTGCTTTGAAATAAGGCTCGCATTCTGACCTTGGATTTATTCAACCGTAACACCATGGCAAAAACTTTTGAAGGTTACCTGGTATAGCGTAGCACCACGTAACACTCAAATACATATTTTAAATCTCATGGTATTGCAGAATATGTAAGATTTACCGACTTCTAAAAGAATGAGGATCTCAATTCGACTGTATGTTTTTTTTTGTATATGTTTGTTACGTGATTACTCCGTCAATAATGAATTGATTTTGATGATTATTTTGTTTGTTTGGTAAGTCATACTTCAGAGGTGGTCCCATATAAATTGTATTAACTTTGCTTGGATAGTTTTTGAGTTAGCTTCATTAATACGTATTTTTCCCCACTTAGCCTATGTGGATATTATGATGGTAAGTTCCTGTCACTGTTATTTACATATCAGGTAGTGGTATTCGAATTTTTGTGGGGGAGGTACCTACCACAACTAAAAAGTGAAAAAAAAACAACCGACTTCCTAAAAAGACACTACGAAGTCGAAAATAACTTTAATTTCGAAAGTCAGTGTATTCGGTTTTGGAATTTCGTTTTTTCGACTTCGAAATTAAAGTTATTTCCGACTTTGTAGTGTCTTTTTAGGAAGTCAGTTGTTTTTTTTTTTTGTAAAAAGTTTTTAGGGTTATATCGAACTACAGTTTGGCCGCGTCGAGAGAATGCGTTCCTGACACCCTGTCAGTTGGATAATTTCTAGTTGTAATACGGATCAAATTCGCTAAACACTTATCCGTTACTCGTTAGTATGAAACTGACAGGTGTCAAGAACGCATTCTCTCGACGACCGGAAAGCCGGATTATAGGTTATATTTATAGATAATTATCCTACCGAGGTGTACCTACATCAGAGAATTTGTCCAAGAACGCAAATATTGATGTGTGTATGTATTTGTAGTCCAAAGGTCAAAAAATATACGACTGCAATGTTGATTGTAAATTTTTTGTGCCTAATTATCAACAACTCGTTGAAAAAGCTATGGTCTGAGAACTTAAATACCTACTTATGTCATGATTAATTTGATCATTTGGAGACACCAGCCTTGCAAAGTTGCAATCAGCAAAAATTGTGTGAGAATTTCTCCAACTCTGGAACTTAGGCCCGTATACAGAACCTTACTCAAGACTCAAGCATTACTTAAAACTAGTTTCAACCAATCAAAAGGCTTTAAACGAGTTTTAAGTAATGCTTGAATTTTGAGCGAGATTCTGTAATACGGGCCTAGTGTCGCGCCACACCTGCTGAACGTTCGGCGTGGAAGGTTCGGTTGAATACGCTCCTAATGTTTTTCAAGTTACCTATGACACATCAGCCGAACGTTACGTCGGTTCATGAGCAAGCGTCACATGACGCGACGGAACGTTCCGCGCCGAACGTTCCGCAGGTGTGCCGCTACACTTAGGTATTGAATTGTGTTTCTGGATGAACTTATAACATTCTTGGATGATCATCATTACAAACCCGGGGGTTTATAATAATTATCCTTGAATTAATTTACGCTAGCGGCTATAGATAGATATTACGTAAGACTAACTTCTGCCCGCGACTTCGTCCGCGTAAAAGAGCATGTATTCTGAAAGTACGCAATAGATGTCGAATATTTCGCTATTTTGATTAACTTGGCAATATTACTGTACGGAAATATGAAATATGGCTTACTAGTGAAATAAAATTTTGATAATGAAATGCAATAGGTACTTAATTAATTAACGTAACACCGAATAATTATTTAGGTTACGTAAAAAGTATTTAGAGACTTTCCAAATGTCTTTTTTACACCTAAAACGGTTACAACATCAAATTCACTATTATAATTGCAATTCATTAGGTATTCTAGTTCACTAGTTAGCGATATTTCATATTTCCATACAATATTATGTTAAATATTAAACAATTATTTGCGACGTAGCCCACTTTTATAGAATAAACGCTCATAACATAAAATATATCCTATGACACTCAGCAACAGTAGCATATCCAGGAAGGGGACTAAGGCTGCCTGTCCACTGGAGCGGAGAGGAGAGGAGAGGAGCGGAGATGTGTCAATATTAACCAATAGAATCAAAACTCCGCTCCAGAGGTGCGATTCTATTGGTTAATTTTGGCACATCTCCGCTCCTCTCCGCTCCTCTCCGCTCCAGTGGACAGGCAGCATTAGGCTGTGCTAAGGGGCTCAAGCCCAGAAAAGCATCTGAGTTCTTCCGTGACAAACTTAAAGTGAATTTGATACTATTCTAAATAAACTTTTTAGCAAGCATTACACTACTTGGTACAATCGTCATCAGTATTGTACCTAAGGTACGTCACCCCTAACGTAGACATGTTTTCCATTGAGGAATTTGCGAAAACTAATTCGAGGAGGCTTGATAAGCATTAAGCAAAATAAAATGTTGTGTGCTTTTTAGTGTTTACTTTGCTAAAACCTACCCTCAGCGGGGTCAAGCCCTTCACAAATGTCAATCCTGGATCAGACACTGCTCAGCAATACTGTAGCTTCCCATAAGCACAGATTAATGTGCCATTAGTGAAAGAATTTTCGGAATCGGATTAGAAATTCCGAAGATTTTCCCCGACATACAAACTCACTATTATATTTATTAAAGTAGATAGATTGTCATCTCTGACCTCACGCATTATATAACCCTGAACCGCAAGACATTGTCGGCATTCTTTACAATTTTATCTGATTACAGTATATTGAGTTATTGACCTACGATAACTCATCCTAGAGCGCAGCGGCTAGGCTGCTGGTCGGGAGGTATGCGAAACAGGTTGGTTGGGTTTATAGTTTATACAACTCGCCGGAAGAACTCGAACGTGCTAACACAGAAAGCGGAACGAGTTTCGTGTATTCTTTTCTAGTAGTATATTATTGCATAGCATAGCTGTACACGATTGAATCCAATTGTTGTTATTATTAGATATGTACGTTATTCATTCGCAGGCCCGACAGGCAGTTTGCATCTGTCTATGAAGCCGCTAGTAAAGTAACTGCGCACAAAATGCTTAGGGGCACTCAATCTCAAACTCAAACTCATAAGCATTTATTTCACCTGCGCAAAAAGACAATAAAAAGGACTTTGTCCTGCAAAAGGATCAAATAAATACAGGCTGATAAAAGAACTCTAGTAAAAAATATATATTTAAATATATTTTTTAATAGAGTTCTGTTATTAATTAACTGTTTTTATTGGCCCCCGAAACGATCAATTGCAATTATCAATGTTTTGTTGCGTTTATTCATTGCTTCGATTGCATTTTGTAGACGATCATTTTGCGCAGCAATGATATTATGATATCAATCACGTAAAAATTGACAATTGGAATTTACCGTTTAGATTACATTTCACTACAAATAACACCCTATTTTTAACCGACTTCCAAAATGGAGGAGGTTCTATGTTCGACTTTATGTATTTTTAAAATATATTTAATGTTAATCGATATGTTCGTCAAATATGGACCGATTTTGAATTTAAATTTTTTTATTTAGTAGAGGTAACTTGCGCGGTGGTCCCATATAAATATTATATCGTATTGTATTAAATCAAATATCACATAAAATAGGTTAGGTAAGGTCACATTAAACACATAAAATAGTAGATTGTTTGCCAAGGGAGCAAACAACTATTTTTAAGGCGAGAGTGTTTCTTTGAATCCAAAGCGGAGCGAAGGATTCAAGGTACATCACGCGAGCTTAAAATAGTGTTGCTCCCGAGATGAACACTCTACTTTTTATCAACCTCTATGAGAAAACAAACGTGTGCGGTCCGAGCACCATCAGGAACGAATTTCCTAATCACGTATAATTATAAACACAACATGAAAAAATTATGAAAATTCATTTTGACCTCACTATCGGCTTTACCACCCTCGAAAACTATGAAAACGATAACCATGACAAACAATTTAAAAAAAATCGCATCCGCCATCTTGGATTTACATTTTGACGTCACTATCGGCTTTACCATCTTCGAAAACTATGAAAATGATAACCTTGACGAAAAATTAAAAAAAAATCGCATCTTGGATTTTAATTTTGACCAAATTCACACTTTCTGTATCTCTTGCCAGCCTGTTACTTATTCATACAATGTTCGTAATCGATCTCTTTGGTGAATAGAACTTTTACTAACAATATCCACATTCCAAATTCAAATCACTTTTAGTCCCTAGAAATTAAAAAGCTGTTTTGGTCCCTGTTTACGAGAATTAAACTACGTCTTTTTGAATAGATGTGATAAAAATATAATTAGGTAGTTATAAGTTGGTAAGTGATTATTATTAATATTGTGAAACTACAATCATGATATGATGCTGTTTATGATTGATCTATAGTTAGATCACGTTAACGTTATAAAATACAATTACTTTATAAAGTAGATGAAAGGAACTTTGAACCATAGTAGGTATGGTCTGTAATGAGTTCTAGATAAGATAATCAATACAGTAATTTAGATTCTACTCTAAACTTTAAAGACACATCAAACATATTTTGTACTTTGTACTAACGATAACTAATGTTTTTGAGTGATACCTATAGTCCGCGCGCGATTGCTGGTCACCGCCTGAGGTATGTGAGCGGTGAGACGGGGGAGGGCGCCACACAGTGTTCCATTTGATGAAAAAAATACCATCTGCTGTTTGTGGTATTTATCGATCAAGGGATGCATTTATAATGCACGAGTAAAACACCCACGTTTCCATTTCAAATACTTTTTTTTAAATCATGATCAACCATGATCCACTAGCATGAACATGATGGTGATCTTTTCATTTAAAAAATTAAAATAAATTCTGAAAACCAAACTGTCCAAAATATTTATTTTATAAAAATATAATCTTATAGTCTCTTTGGGCGCACATTTTACAGTTTTTATTTTTGGAAAATCACCTCCGGATTCGGAAAAAAATTGAAAACGTAATGTACTTATTAAGTTAAGGATAATTGATGACAATTGTACATTAGGTAGTATAATACTCGCTTAAAAATTTAATTACAAAGTTTACTTTAAGATTTGTCATCGAAGAACTTTTGGGGGGCTTGTGCCCCTTAGCCCTCAGGATTGCCCCCTGGATAGATCCGCTACTGTACTTAAAGCAGCGAGACCGAAAATAAACTACTTATATAACACAGACATTGGTGGTTGATGGTCCCAGATACAGGCAAACTTGGTGATTGTTTTTGGGAGAAGTGGGGAACCATCTGAATTGACAATTGGTTTTTAGTCTAGATATAATAAATAAAACTTAATTTTAGCAAGAAAACTCCATTAGGCGGATGCGTATCTAAGTTCTAAATCCAGAATGATTGAACCTGACAGTAAAAACCATTGTCCTAGATGAGCTTGGACCTTGTTTGTAAATGAACTAACGAAATTAGTGCTACATCAACATCGTCAATTCGTCAGCCTTTCAGCCTATAGCAGCACAAAGTTGGTCATATGCCTCTCAAATCGCACGCCATGTTACTCAATCCTCGACAACTCCCATCCAGCTGCTACAAGCCATTCTGTGATTATCATCGCTACACAGAGCTGAGGGTGTGCTACCCTACGTTTTCGCATTTCTCGAATTCCCGTAGTATAAGACATTTGGACATAAGCCTGCCTCTATAGCGCGCCATTTTAGTCGAACCTCGGCTACTCTCATCCGCTGCTACCAGATACCCTGTGAAAATCGTCGCTGCATTTTCCCGAACGCCCTACGTTTTCGCATTTCTCGAATTTGCGTAGTCAGGCCTCTCTTTTCCATTAGGCACTCTGAGCAAATGCCCAAGGCCGGTCGACGGCGCGTTGTCTTCCACGCGCGCCTCAAAGACATGTCAGCACAACTGACGGAGTCCGCTAGGGCGGATGCCTGCCGGGGTTGCGGGAAAGTCCTAAGGGGAGACCGTGGCCCCTGGCAACGTACAGGCAACCGAAGGAACATGGATGGGTTTTAGTCAGTAAGAATCTGACACGCCCTTCCGCTCCGCCCAGAGCGGGAGAAGTTATTTGAAGATGTCCCAAACAAAAAAAAAACTGTAATCCTAACTAATATTATAAATGCGAAAGTGAGTTTGTTTGTTTGTTACGCTTTTACGCTAAAAAGGCTGAACGGATTCGAATGAAATTTGGCACATGGGCCTACCATGACCTAGGTTAGTAGAAGACATAGGATACTTTTTATCCCGGTAGTACATTCCCGTGGGATAATTTACGACCTGTTTTGTTTTTTAAAATTCAATTAATTATCTTTTTATGTGCACGTGTTTTTGTGGCAAATAAAAAAAAACCTTTTTTTTTATTCTATGTCTGGCACTCAGTCGATTTCGAGATAATTGTTTACTGTTATATCAGCACTTCACATGGTTTATTATCATCGACAAAACATTAATATTCAAGTACCGTCGCATGATCGTATCCACATCGGCGCGGGAAAATTGCAGCTGTTGTTCAGTAAACCATTACTTAGTGGTTTTATCTATTATACATTGTAACAGCGAACCAATTTGCACGCCATAAGTAGGCGAAATATTTTTTTTCGCATAGCTCATGACCTAAAGAGCTGCCAATAGAATATAAATTAAAACTCTCGACTAATTAAAAAGTTATGCAATAGCGAAATTTCGCAGATTCTGGGAGCCTACACTATTATAGTAGGTATGTATTGTACAGCACACGTTTATCGAATTCAAGGGAAATCACCACAGAGTGTAAAAAATTTTATAAAAACTTACATTAACTTTGATGTACTTGTGCACTCCATATTTAGGGTCCGTGAGTCGCGCTGGTGGTTCCAGCTTCAATTTCTGAGCCCAGGGATTAGAGAATGGGTTTTTTATATAAACTAAAGCAAACACTAAGAGCATCTGAATGCTGTAGTACAAAGTTAATAGGTTCGACACCACAACACGATGTATGCACTGACACACACTCATTTTGTACGATTTCTCGGTGGTCGGCAGAGCGAATGGGTACGTGTGTTTCGGCCCCCTCCTCGCAGATGACTGGCTGAGTGGCATGAACGCCGTACTCGAACTAAACTCTTCGGTTTATCCGGAAAGAAGTAAAGACTTGTTCACAATCAACAGCAGCTGTGTTGATTTGCAGTGTTGATTTTCAAGCGCAAAGATTGATTGGTAGGTACTTTATTTCTTAGTTGGATAGTATGTGCAAGTATTTAGTGTACCTACATGTCAATTTTTGAGGGTGCATCCTAAAAGTTGGCAACGTCGTAAATAGCTGTCAAATATTTACCTGTTTCGATTAATTTGGAAATATTACCATAGGGAAATAAGAAATGTGGTTAACATTGACTAGAATATTAATAATGAATTGCAATTATAACATTGAATTTGATGTTGTACCCGTTTTAGGTGAAAAAAAGGCATTTGGAAAGTTTCCAAATACTTTTTTTACATCTAAAACTAACTATTCGGTGTTACGATATTAATTATTGCATTTCATAATCAATATTCTACTTCGCTAGTTAGCCACATTTTTTATTTCCATACAGAAATATTATCAAATTAATCAGCGAAATATTTGACATCTATTTGCGACGTTGCCAACTTTCAGAATAAACACTCTTAAGATTTATTTCAGCAAAAACTTAGGTATCTACTAACTGCATATTTGCTTGTAGATAGATATGTAAAGTCAGCACATAATCAGGACAGAGCGGAGCATGTCATGTAGCATGCATTAATTTTACCGCAACAGTTCTTGATCTTGAATTCTTGACCTCTATCTGCACCCTCATTGCGTCACACACGATCAATCACAAATCACATCTTTTTGGCAGGTCAGATATTTCGAAAACAAAAATCTAACAATGAAGCAATGGATTAGCAATATCCTTCAAAATGATTCAGATTATGATTGATCGTGTTACTCTGAAGTCTGGAACTCTGGACACAGCTTTAGTCGGCTTTTAGTGGTCGTCTAAATTGAATAATGAGCCAGCCTGTTTACATGCACTTCAACTAAATGAAAAATATAATAGCGAGATCTGGCTCTGTTCAATTTACGTGTTATAAATAAATCGCACATCTGCGATGTTTCGCGATTTGTTTTTCAGTTGAATCGAATATTCTATGGGAGTTATTTTTAACAGCTTCGATGGAAATTAATTACATGATCCTATGTAATGTGGACGTAAAGCGTCTAAACCACGCCTCAGACCAGGTGGAGGAATGAGGAATCCAAATTCGAGAATCATCACAGCACATGAGCACAGCCCAAAACTTTGAGAAGTACCTAGGCGTACTTTATATACTTAGCCTAGTCAATGACAACATCAAAAATCGCATATACTTAACAGATTTTTTATAGCTTATTCCAAACGGGATGCAAAAAATGTCGACTGTGCAATATCGATATTCCCCATAGCGCTAAACATTCTGCTAAAGTGGCCTACGGGAAGAAAGAAAGTGGGTTTTATTGAAATTGATAATAACTAAGCTCTTTTTCAATTTGAATTCTGATTTAGAATGTCTAATATCGTTTTTTTTTTTTCCTAAGCGAACAAAAAATGCAGTTTTAAAAATAACAATAAATAGGTAACACTCTTTTTTATAAATCAGTATTCATCCCTCTCTGAAATACTTTATTTCTTCTAAAGAATGTTGGCAATCCTAACCTAACCTAACCCCCCCCCCCCCCCTCCGGCTACGGCCCTGCAATACATACAAATAAATAAAATTGAAGTGTGTTTGTAATGTCAAAATAACAACAGTTAACTAAATGCTTAAGAAGGTATACACGATACTTACAACAAAAACACCTGTTTTTGGTCTGTTTTCCGTCTATCTGTTTGTTCCGGCTAATCTCCAAAACGGCTGAACCGATTTTGACAGGACTTCCACTGGGAGATAGCTGATGTTATAAGGAGTAGGTAACTTAGGCTACTTTTGTTTCAGAAAAAGACTTAGGGTTCCGCGCAAAAAAATTAAAACCCTTGAAATCTGTCTCTATGCAATATCTTCTACACAAAAGTTCAAAATGTGTTCGATAAGAAGCAGTTTGGAGTTGAAGGCCTCCTACGTATCTATACATACATACAAATAAATAAAATTGACATGCCAAAATAACCGTTTTTTACTACATGCTTATGAAAGTATATGCGATAAGTACATACAACAAAAACACAATATTTTGAAAAAATTGTCTGTGTGTCTGTTTATTCGGCTTACCTCCGAAACGGCTGGACTGATTTTGACGGGAGTTTCACTGGCAGTTATACAAATAAATAAAGTTGATGTATAGAATTCCACGCAGACGAAGTCGCGGGTAACTATAAGCTATAAGCTAGCGCAAAATATAAAATAATGTAGGGTGGTATTTTTGTTATATATTTTTTTAATACCTCGTTAGAAATAACTGTCATTTTGTTTTGCCACCCTAGGCTCCCGCAGTCTTAGTTCACTACAGCACAGGAGATTCAAGAAGTGTGCTGTGGGAGACTACTACTAAATCATAGTTTTATCTGAATATAATTCATTAGAATATACATTTATACTGAAGAAAATTGTCGTCCCTAACCGTAACATAAGACGAGAGCATATATTATCTGCCGTGCTAATTAGAAACGCATTGCAGTAAGGAGGTATATATAAGTAACTCAATTTTCCAAAAATCCTTCCTTACTGCGTTTCTAATTAGCACAGCAGATATGTTATATAGTCTCATGCCTGTAAGTCCTGTAACAAGAGCATTGATAGACGATGGTGAAAATGTGGGCCGAGACGTGTCATCAATGCCTGGTTGCGGCCAAGGCTTGTATAGAAGTTTTCTGTGTGTTCCTCTGTGGCCGGACCACAGTTTAGTACTCAGATGCAATAGTTCGAAATAATACCTACCTAAAGTCTACTTTCATCCGAATATATATATATTTTTAGTACCTCAAGAGATATCTTTTTAATTAACAATTTATGTGGTCCGGCCGCCAGGCAGTGCTCTCTGGCCGCGCCACCTCAAATTAAATAGAGTATAATGAACTATTAATAAATCAATATCCCGAAAAAAACTACCTAAAGAGTACCTTGCATACGACAAATATGGTCCAATAAATCCCTTTAGGTAAGGAGTTATTGGTCGTAGGGTGTGGTCCGGCTGGAAGGTATACTCTGCAGCAAGTCAATTTTGCAATATTTTATTAACTATCCATAAATCAATTTATATAATAGTACCTTTTCTCTACTCTTCGTTGATACTTTTTTCTCTCAAGAAACTATTCATTTTGATTAATTAATCTTTAAAGTATGTGGCGCGGCTAGGGAGGATTACTTTCAGCAAATATAACGAAATATGCTTTATTTCTTTATGCCAACGAAAACTGCATAATAAGTACTTTATAAAAAGACCTGCCCCCTAATTACGTAATGCACGATCAATTTTAAATTGAAACAAATTGCGAATCCATTGCTTCATAAGTTCGAAAAAGAAATTGCTCAATTTTTTTTTTTGAACTTATGAAGCAATGGATTCGCAATTTGTTTCAATTTAAAATTGATCGTGCATTACCTAATTAGGGTACTGGACTTCCTATATAAACTTTTATTTTTATTGCCAACAATGATTTTGAAAAAAGGTTTGGTTTTTGTTTACCTATCTACCTAAGAATAGGTAATTAATTTGACGAAGTTAGTGAAAATTTTGGTTTAAAATAAACAATAAGTATACGAAAAACAAATATATATTTCCATAATCAAATATTAACAATAAAAAATTGTTAATACAATAGGTTTTATAAATTGCGGAATTTAGTATCAATTTAAACTCCTTCCAATATTTTGTAAGCAATTTGTAGGGGAAACGGTATAGTTATTGGCCAGTTAAGCTACCTCAAGACACTGTTTATAATACACAAAAATATAAAACGTAAATGAAATATTTTTTTAAATATAAAACATCAGCGTATTTATTCAATGGTATGGCTTACATATTATTTTCCATACACTTTTTTAATAAAATCTACATAAAAATACAAATATTATTGTCATCTTGTCAATTGTAATAAAAGAATAAAGCTCAGTATTGACGCTACAGGGTCAATACTTATTTAAAAAAATAATACCACCTAGAGATCCTGCACAAATTTATGTGGCTAAGCACATTTTTCTTTACGTGGCTGTATTACAAACAGGAAATTCTTGTGTACTGGTAACTCAAATGATAACTGATTTGCATACGTTAGAAAATATATACAAATGGCTCAAACAATGGAGAGGCACCAAGAAAACTCCTGATGAAGTAGTTTGCGTTAATATTTTGTCGTCGCGTCGGGGGACGGCGAATGAAAAATTGAAAATATATTTTCTACAATAGCATGCCGCGTCCCTCGACGCGACGACAAAATATTAACTACAAATTATATTAAACTTAAAGGGCCAGTTTATAGCTTTTAAAAGGATTTTTTTTGTGTCGGGGGTTTTTTAAATTTTAAATTTAACTTTTTTTCATTGTTATTTCTTGTTTAAAGGGTTAAATGCTTAAATTCAATCTACTTCGTCAAATTAACTACGTATTCTTAGGTAGATAGGTAAACAAAAACCAAAAAGTGCACCTTTTTCAAAATCATTGTTGGTAATAAAAATAAAAGTTTATGAAGTCCAGGTTTTTTTATAAAGTACTTATTATGCAGTTTTCATTGGCATAAAGAAATAAAGCATATTTCGTTATATTTGCTGAAAGTAATCCTCCCTAGCCGCGCCACATACTTTAAAGATTAATTAATCAAAATGAATAGTTTCTTGAGAGAAAAAAGTATCAACGAAGAGTAGAGAAAAGGTACTATTATATAAATTGATTTATGGATAGTTAATATTAAATATTGCAAAATTGACTTGCTGCAGAGTATACCTTCCAGCCGGACCACACCCTACGACCAATAACTCCTTAACTAAAGGGATTTATTGGACCATATTTGTTGTATGCAAGGTACTCTTTAGGTAGTTTTTTTCGGGATATTGATTTATTAATAGTTCATTATACTCTATTTAATTTGAGGTGGCGCGGCCAGAGAGCACTGCCTGGCGGCCGGACCACATAAATTGTTAATTAAAAAGATATCTCTTGAGGTACTAAAAATATATATATATTCGGATGAAAGTAGACTTTAGGTAGGTATTATTTCGAACTATTGCATCTGAGTACTAAACTGTGGTCCGGCCACAGAGGAACACACAAGTTTTCTCAAATAATGCGCGGAAAATCAAACGAAGTAAAAATATAGATTCCAGAATCAATAATTAACAACGATAATTTTTAAGACTTCAAGAAGGAGGAGTTCTCAATTCGGCTGAATGTTTTTTTTTTTTTTTTATGTTTGGCAAGCGATTGCATAATATGAATTGATTATTTTTTTATTTTTTTTGTAAGTCATACTTCAGAGGTACTTAGTCCCATAATATAAATTTTGTTATCTTTGCTTAGGTGGTTTTTGAGTTAGCTTCAATAATACGTATTTTTTCCACTTAGCCTGATTTGATGATAAGTTCCTGTCACTGTTATTTACATGGCAGGTAGTGGTATTCGAATTTTGTGTGGAGTAGATACCTCAACTCCAAAGTGAAAAATAAAATCTTGTTACAAAAAGAAAACATTTGACTTCCAATAAAAACACTACAAAGTGAAAAATAACTTTAATTTCGGAAGTCGGTAGCAAAAAACCAAAATTCAAAACCAAAGACACCAACTTCCGAAATTAAAGCTATTTTTCACTTTGTGTTTTTTTTGGAAGTCGGTTGTTTTTTTTTTTTTGTTTTTATGCACGCGGCAATTTTTTCATTTGTTTCTTCTTTCCTTAAACAGCTTTATTTCCAAAAAAACATTGATAACATAATAATAACCTCCTTGGTTGCATATGTGTTGAAGTAAAAAGTTCGTTCCATTTTTTTAAAATAACACGACAGATATGGACTTTCATACAAACATTGCCGGCCGGGCGCTCGCATGTATTCGACCATACAGTAATTTCGATTTCTCTCGAAGAAGGTTGTCAAAAGAAAATATCATTTTCGCAACATGCTTGGAGCAACTCCAAGCATGTTGCGAAAATGATATTTTCCCACTTGGTAATACTATCTCAGACTCCGAGCGAGAGGCAACCTATCGCATACCTAACAGGTACCTACAGCGCATTTCAGTAAAATGAAACAAACGATCCGTAACGATGAATAAAATATTATTTAATATTTTGTAATATCATTGTTATCAAATACAAAAAACACTTACAATAAAATAATTTTATAATATTTTGATCAAGCGAATAACCTAATTAAATGTGAAAAATGCAATAAAAAATATCAGAACTCAGGTTCAGTCACAGTTAAATGAATCCCTAAATAAAACTGAACTGTTGGATTTTTAACGCTAGGCTCAGCGCTGAGAGTTGAAAATCCAACAGTGCATTTTTATTTAGGAATTCATAGTTCAGTTAGTGAAGGTGAAAACGGCCATTAGACAGTTAATAAGTAAGTACCTAAGAACATCATCATAATCAGCCGAAAGACGTCCACTGCTGGACATAGACCTCCCCCAAGCACCGCCACTTCGACCGATTCTGTGCTTCCCGCATGCAGCGGATTCGACCTAAGAACATAAAAATTACTAACAAAAATCAAGAACCGTAACTAACCAAACCTTAAAATTAAATTAAGAAGGATGAATGAACACATGGAGATGGTAAATCCAAGATCAATTTGAATATGAATCCAAATCCTTATCACTACATCGTGAAGCGTGACGTTGATGTTGACAGTTTTTTTACAAACGTAGGACTTGATGACTTGGCTCTATATGATGAAGTCGACGTTATAAAACAATATTTAAACATCCAAAACTACTAAGGAGCTAAACAAAAGGTACTTAGATACATCTCAAGAACTCTCACTCACTACGGCTACAAAACAAAAACATAAGACATGTGCTTATTCCACAATAAAACAAAATATTAAGATTTACGATTTTATACAATAAAAAAATATAAGTAAGAAGTGTAAAAAATAAAAGTAAAAAGTGTAAAAGAAGGTTGTAGTAATGATTTAATGAGTTTACCCATGAATTTGAACAACTTCCAGTAGGGAGCAACTTTGTCGTAGAAAAGGATTAACTAATCCCCTATACTTTACATTTAATAGTAGATACAGTAATGTCTCTCTCGAATACTAAGTTGCTCCTACATAATATTATACTGAAAGTTATTATATTTACAACTTTCTGTTACACTAATGTCGCAGCTCGTCGTGATTTCGTGACAAATATTGTAATAAGTCACGAAATTAATAAGTATCATTAAATGTCTGCAAAATTATCTACCAACCTAGACTAACGACTAAACGTTGAATGGCGGTGGGAAATATCTTTATATATATAATTCTTCGGTATGTGTGTTCGTCACCTAACTCCTCCTAAACGGCTGGACCGATTTAGATGAAATTTTGTGTGTATATTTTAGTGGGTCTCTGAATGGTTTGAAAATAAAATTGAACTCGCGTTCGTGCGTGGCGCTGTTCGGGCAGGACAACGTCTGCCAGGTCCGCTAGTATAGTTATAAATTCTTGCGAAACACAAAATACACGAAGAAAAAGATTCTTTGCCACCGCTTTCCTTTTTTTCTGGCATCACTCTAATTAGTTTAACGGTTCTCGTGTTGAATCTAGCCACAAACAAACTGACAAACGCGTTCCTTCATTCTGCAACACTATTTTACTGACGTGATGAAATATAATACCCATTTAAAATGAAATCGACGTCTGCAGTGAAGGTAACCGATCCTAGGACAGATTTTCTTGGTATAAAATTATATCAAGACACGTTAGTGAAAGTATAACTTACTCAGATGGCGAGTCATTGTTACCGGGAAACCCAACCCTTTCACTGCTTACAGAGTGTAAATCATTAGCGTCGTCTAGCAACGATTCAATGTTAGTATTTGTGAATAATTCCATATCTGCTCGGAACATTTCAAAATCATTCATAGTTGACATTGTATTGAACGCATGGTTTGGCAAATAAGAAGAACTGCTAGCAGTTCTATCCGTGTTGTTTATAGATTTTCCTTTTAATTTCTCTTCTTTAAACCTGTCTTGAGTTTCCTTCTCTATTTGCTCGAGGCGTTCTAGAATCTTTGAAGGATCAGCTTTTGGTCTGTCGTTTAAATCTATTTCGATTTAAATCCTGTTGAAACAAGAAACATAATTTTAGTCATAGCTTTCTAAAACCCGGAAATGCGAAATCATAACTTTGTTGAGCCATATTATTTTTATTGCCAGATGCACATTATAGGAATATAGTCACTATCTATCTACAGCATAGCTGACAGTGACGTTAAGATGTACTTAATACTACAGAACAAGATATATACGAACACAAAAAATATAGTTCTAAATCAACAAATCCCATTTACTTATACTGAAAAGAAAATATCAACCAAATTATTTGAATACCTCAAAACTTTTGGAGTACATACCTAAGCGCAAAATAAATGCGTTATAATTACCCAGTTTCCTCTTTAAACTTGGCCCAATCTTCAAGTCTTGGAGCAAGTGGTATTTCAGCTGCCACTGCTCTAGATGCATCTTCCATCGTCTGTTCCACCAGCTCTCTCTCAGCATCTCCTGCAACTGTAAAGTATATAAAACTATAGGTGATCTAATTCCCATCCATAACTGGCAAGGGCGTCGCCACGGGGGCAAAGGGGGCAGTTGACCCCGCTAGAGGTAAAAAAAAAGTCAAATAAAAGGCATTTTAATATAAGGAAACTGCATAATCTATAAAACCATTTTTTTTTAAATTTTGACGACTTTTATTTGGTTTTTTAAAGTCTAAGGGCCTATTTCACGATGTCCGAATAGCCACTACTTACCGAATAAATTCAAAGATGGAACAGAATTTGTATGAAATGATCTGCCAATTAAGTGTATAGGAACTTAATCGTAGGTGGTGAAACAGGCCCTAATCCGGAGTCCGTGGACGTATAATATTCGTATCTAATATATGTTGGTGGTAGGCCTAGTCCATACCTAAGTACCTTTTAAATACCTTTTAGGTTTCAGCTCTAGAGTTCTGAATAGTTTTGGGAAAAACTACCCAAAAGAACGGACCTTTCCAATCCATACATTGAAAATGGATATTATTATTTTTCTCAGATCCTATCGGGACCACCGAGTTGAAAATGATTTGTCAAAAATCAAATGTCCACCAGCGTCGATTTTGTATTGTGCGCCGTAGATGTAAGACTCGCACTACAAGTGTAAAGCTTCATGTGCTCTTGACTCTTGACTGTGCCTACAAATCATACGTTTCTTTATCGGCGGGCGACGCCCTTGATAACTAGCGAAATGTGGGTGTACTATTAGGTACACCACTGCCTAACCCTTCGTTACAACTTACAGGCGTGATGTTATGTAATGTAATCTAACTTCCCTCAATGAGCGAAGTAATTAGCGAAGTTTTAATTTTACTGAAGCAATTTTTTCCGCGATTGAAATGAGCAAAATGATGAAAAAGATTTAATAAATGGGTAACCTTTCACTGAGCAAATATTTAAGTCAGCACAATAACCAGCTCGCGAAAAATTACATAAGAAAAGTATTTTAGAAAAAAAGAACTTCAAATTACCTACCTAATTGTGAAATTACTTGTCTTACATGAGTTACTTACTTGAAATTACACGAAACTACGCTCTAATAAGTAGGATCCTCATAGTTGGCTTTCTAAATATTAGCACAGTTATTTTTAAATGAGTAAATATCATAGGGTCTTGTTGGTTATCGCATGAGCCTGCTGTGTGTGTTAGCAGAATTAACAAAGAGCACGCACAATATTACAGCTTTCTCTCCATAACATTTATGAGGAGGCACCTTAGGTCGAGTTCACATGTTTGGGCAATCAAAAGTTACTAGCAAGTTACTAGCATTGAGCATAATATTTTTAGACCTATTTGGGATGGTGAGAAATTGCTTTTTTTTTCCTAATGTAGCTTATTTAAAAAAATTGAACACGTATTTTTTCTTTATTGACCTAATCAAAAGATTACGGCAATACATAGAGTAAGAGTAAGCAATACGTTAAAATGTGGTATGACGTCACTCCCCGGTAGATTTTATACTGACTTATGACTTTATGACGTAGCGAGCCCCCACTCCCCAACTTTAATGCGTTTTATCTAAACCATTTTTTATTATGATAAAGCAAAAAATACGTGTCTTATATTTTTTTACGACTGACGGACTAAATAGTTTTTTTTTCTTTTTTCCCCCATCAAGATCCCTATTGGTAAATCCATTCCTTCAAGCATCTATCTACCTAACTCCCGCCCACCGTTCAATCTAAGGTGGTGCCATGTAAAAGAAGATCGAATGACGTTTACAGTTATTGAAGCCAAAATTCCATAGCAACAATCAAAAAGTTTTTGATAGTTAAAGGAGTCTTGGCAATAAAGCGTTTTGCTTCGTGTTTAAATGCAAGCTTTTTAACCGACTTCAAAAAGGAAGAGGTTCTGAATTCGACTGTATGGGTTTTTTTTGTTTGTTAAGCGATTATGAATTGATTTTGATGATTTTTTTGTTTGGTAGGTTAAACTTCAGAGGTGGTCACGTAAATTTTATTAACTTTGCTTGGCTTTTGAGTTAGCTTCAATAATACTTACGTATTTTTCCCACATAGTCTATATGGATGATGTTATAATAACTTTCTGTCACTGTTATTTACATAGCAGGTAAGTAGTGGTATTCGAATTTCTGTAGAGTAAGAACTATACAATTATGTAGAAAGTGAAAATTAAACTATGCAAAAAAAACAACCCGTTTCCAAAAAAAAACTATTAAAAAACGTGTGATGGGCAGAACCTTTCATGAAGTAAAGTAGGTAAGTAAGTAAATTCTGTTTAGTAAGTTTGACTTCCATAAAATGAGTCCGTTTGTTTAACTCTCTACTAAATTTGTAATTCTAAAAAAAAACGCTAATTCGTAGAGCTAATGAGCCTTATCTCCTGGGTTGCTGCTGTTTGGGCTACAAAGTCTATTTATTCGCGTGCATAGCAAAATATTTTGAGAGAGTTCCCATGACCATCATCTGTGGCAAGATGACAGTAAGCCGACGTTCGCACGGACGACGTAATAAAACCGCGGCGATTTTTTTTCGCGTACTTATTGGATTTTTGCGCTCTGCTTAGCGCCGAGAGTTGAATATCCAACAGAGCGCATTCAGCGCGTATCCCAGCGCGTCAAAAAAATACACTGTTGGATATTCAACTCTCGGCGCTAAGCTGGCGCGACAAAAACCCAATACGCGAAAAAAAATCGCTGCGATAAAAACACGTGCGTGCGAACCTGGGCTAAGTATGTACTCAGAAAAGTGCGTGTGGCAATCCTACCTCTACCTCTCTTTATATTATATACCGAAAGTATATACATACATAGGTATATAGAATGTTGATGTTTTTTAACATTATGTAGTATTAAAAATAACAAAAACAATTCGAAAAAGATGGCGAATACACTTTCATGAACGATCTGTTTACATCCATGTATAACATTTGTTATAAGAATCAGAACCAGAAGAAGTAGGTAATCTTTGGACGAATAGTGTAAAAGCGAAGAAGTCGGTACATACGTTTAGAGCGACGATGATATGCGCTGGTAGTGCGACGCAGACCTCTCGCTATATTTCCACAGACTGGCTCCAAAGACGTCAATTTACTTCCACTGCCAAGCCAGTCATCATCTTTTGAGAAAAAAATCCATTATTAGACTAGGAAAAAACAAGCCGACGCGACGGCCCACGGACATCTGCAATACCAGTCGAGGCGTGGCCATCCCGGAGACAAAGCTAATGTGAAAGTACCATACCGGTACCCTTCAAACTGGAACACAGCAACCTTTTGCGACTGATTTAGAAACAACTTAGTTCCAACCGAAAATGCTTCTTCGGCTTATCAGCCGAAAACGGAAAAGAAGCTTCGACTTTAGTCTTATATTCGTCTCAAAACGAAGCCGAAAACGATAAAATGATTTAGACCAGCGTTTCCCGGTTTCGCGATCCGGTACCGAGCCATCAAAATAAAATACCGGGTCGCAACATTCCTGCCTTGTTTTACAAATAATACCTTCTATCGATGAAGGCATCGTAAATTATATTCGTGCGGTGAGCGGCGCGCGCCTGTAATTTTCCGTCATTTTCCGCGAACTTGGATTCTTTAGTGAAAAATAAGCAGCAGCTCCATACTTCGCACTACAATTTAGTGAGTAAATAGGCGATACCAAAATATGTAGTATTAATAAAACATGTTTACTATTAATAAATGTGTATTATTTTACCTAATGGAACCAGCTTTGGGTTTAAAAGTATTAAGTGGGTCATGAAGGGGCAGCGAGAAAATTATCGGGCCATGGCAGAGCAACGTTTGGGAAACACTGATTTAGACATTAGGGGGTTACCCCCTTACTAATAAACGCGGAATAAAATTATGCCTAACTTAAACCACAAAAAAATGTATGCTTATTCGAAGCTTATACTAGTGATTACTTTATTCTGTGTTTATTAGTAAGGGGGTAAAAATAATTATTTATATTTCCGCTGTACACCGAAATCTTGTTTGTTTTTTTTTATACTAGGGAGGGAAAGAGCAAATATAGGCTTAAAAAGAAATAATTCCATTACAATTTCGTGTATTTCTTGTTTTATTGATTCACCTCATGTACCTATTATTATTACCGAGCTTTACGAAGTAGGCCGTACGTATGGGTATGTGACGCGAGAGAATTCACGAACTTCTGATTTTCGGCGGAAAACGAAAATATTGCCGAATCATGATTTTTTGGCTGAAAACGAAAACGAAGCTTCGGTCGGTCACTAATAGAAAACTACAAACTTCAAAAAGACCAATAGATAAATTGACACTACTTAAGTACTTACCCATAAGCGTATGCAGTATTTCCAGTCTAGTTCGCCGGTCATCATTGCCGCTGCGTCTGTCATGTGCAGTTTTCGGTCTAATTGGAAGATCTGGGTGCGTTGGTCTAACACCAGCATTCTCTGTTGTTGCTGGACGACGTAGTATTCGTATACGTGACGACCGGCATTCTAAGTTTACATTGTCACTATCACAATCTGGATTTGTTACATCCTGCAAGAAAGTGTTTAGGATTAATAAACTGGCTATGATGGAAGAGAGTAATTATTAGATAAGATTCTGTTAAAAATAGAAACTTGTGTTAGTTCCTAATTATGCTTAATAATATGCATTTATGAATGTTCTTAATATGCGATTCGAATCGATTCTTCTATGACAAGTTAATTATATGATTAATGTCCAATTATACGTTTAACTCAAATTATTTCCTTCCTTCATGGTAGGTATAATTGATATTTATGTTAATGACGAAGACGCACGCTTAGGTACATACATTAGCGAACACTGATCGACACCACTGCTTGAAATCAGTGAGCAGGTACCTAGTACCTGCTCACTGATTTCACATTTAGGAATTAATAGTTATTTGTGTTACAAGGGGACAAAGTAATATTTTGTTCTTCCAGGGCGTTATTTTGAATTCAGAGCTAAGCGAAGGATTCTAACGTAGAATCCTGAGCTTAGCGAGGAATTCAATATACGCCGCCCGAGAACAAAATATTTTGTCCCCGAGTAATACACATTATTTTTCATCACTACCTATGAGAAAAATTAAAAAACTAATTACTCGATTTTTTTTTACATTAAACCTTCACGCGAGCTCCTCCAACCTAACTACGCAAATCAGTACGCTATCAAAAGCACGGAGTGGACCAATCAGAAGAGAGAAACCTCAAACTCCCTAGGGAGCTAAGTTGAATTTTGCTCCCGCTATCCTCTATAGGCAATTGTCGTTTTTCGAATAGGTGTGTGGTGTGATGAAAAAGCTATTTTCTATTTCCTTATTCAGTGGTTCCCTAGCAGTTTTTGCTTCTTCAGGTTTAATATGGGGTCGCTTACAGTCCAATGCACTGAACTGTATTACGCTATTATTTCACCAAATAAATGAAATGGTCCTCATGAACTTTACCTTTCCAAATAAGTAACGTGATACTAAGCACGTAACATGTAGGCACGTAGCCACACCTATTTTAACTGGATCGTGATTTGCATTTAGCATACTAATGTTTATACCTAACTAGCTTCTGCCCGCGACTTCGTACCCGAGTCTATAACGTTCCTCAAGAATTGGGCTATCCGATGCAAAAATAATATTTCAAATCCGGCTGGTAGTTCCAGAGATTACAGTACCTTTTATCTCTTTATAACATTAGTATAGATCAGCCTATAATTTTTCCACTGAGAGGGTGTGGGCCGTAATCCACCACACAGGCCCAGTGTGATAGTGCGTTACGGAAATGCTATGTACCGACTAGTTATTTCATAGGTACCTATTTTTTAATACTTATGTATTTTATTCTTAGGAAAGCTTAGGTACAGTCTATCTCTAAACAATGCTGTAAACGCTTGACTCTTCTATTTACAAGCTCCCAAAAATAACGTTCTAGGGTTAGTTACTATAATATACACGTTCCCAATATTTTTTATCAACTATATTACCTATTAAGTATTCCCACCTGCTTTTTTTTTTTTTTGGGTGGGAAATCATCCAATGACTTCTCCCGCTCTGGGCGGAGCGGAAGGGCGTGTCAGACTTTTACTGACTAAAACCCACCCGTGTTCCTTCCCTTGCCATACCAGGGGCCACGGTTTCCCCTTGGGACTACCCGCAACCCCGGCAGGCATCGGCCCTAACGGACCCCGACAGTTTGCTGACATCTCTTTGAGGCGCGCGTGGAACACGACGCGCCGTCGACCCGGGCCTGGTCCTTATCGGACGGCGAGCTGCCCTCTGCTCTCCGTCCGCAGGCCCGCGCCTACGGTGGCCGGAAATCGGCTATCAATTCCCGACGCCCGGGAAGTCTCCTACGGCGGCGGCGGCTAGGGCTGGTAGGGCGCGGCCTTTGCAACTCCCTCGCGCGCTCCGCCTCCTCCTTCGCGAGCATTACTGCTTCGCAGAAGGAGGTGACGGCTTGCCATGCCCTCTCGCTCCGCACCATGGCCTGGACCAGGGCCGGACGCGAGAGGTCACTGCCGCCGATCGCCTCCACGAGGACACGGCGGTGATCCACCCAAGCCGGGCAAACCTCTACCGTATGCTCCACCGTGTCCTCCGGACGATCCACACAATGGTGACACCCGGGCGTTTCCTCCCGCCTTATGCGAAACAGGTACCTCCCGAAACAACCGTGTCCGGTGAGGACCTGCGTCAGGCGGAAGGTGAGGACGCCGTGGCGCCTCTCTAGCCACTCCTCAAAGAGGGGACTTATCGCCGTAATTGTGGCGTGCCCAAGTATTCCCACCTGCCGACGTGTATTTCGTAGAAAATTATGTTATTGAAGATCATAAAATAATAATTCAAGGGAATCCCTAATTACCACGTTTCATACATCATAATTATTACGTCTAAGTATGTTGTACGACTACGAGTGACTACGACGGATGGCGGCCTTCTGTGGTTGATCGTGAGTTCGTGACGAGAATAGAAGATGCGATTGTGATGTTGATTTTGGGCATAACCCTTTATTTAATGAGCCGTCGGTCGCGTCGTGCGTATTTATCTTACTTTCACAAAATAATTATCTGTTTGAAGCAGATTGTATGGTGTAACTTTGTAAATACGTATCAAAGACAGGCAATTGATAATTTTATGATATAAGAAAGAGAGACTGCCACGTTAGTTCAGTGGTCGCAAGCGCTACTGCTGAGCATAAAGTAAGGCTTTCGCTGTTTTGAATGCACCACGTTTCAGCGCTATATAAGAAGATGGAAAAAACTAGATTACGGATCAATCTTATTTTGGAATTCCGAAGGATGCCACGGCGGTTCTTCCAAATTTTACCAGTACGACGGCGGATTTCTTCTAGGCAGCTGCCCTCATCACTTTGTCTTGGCATAGTTGGCATTTTAAATCTAAGTCTCTATGCTTCTATGACTAACGATTTGTTGGTTGTGGGTTCGAAAGCGAGCATGGCAGGCACTTTTCTTTGTTCTGTTCTTTACTGCTCTCAAAACGATGAAGGAAAACATCGTAAGGAAACCGGCATGTCCTAGAACCAATAATTCGAAGACATGTCATATCCACCAACCCGCACTGAGGCCGCGTGGTGGATTACGGCCCACTCCCTCTCACAGAAAGAGGAGACCTGTGTCCCAGCAGTGGCAACATTATAGGCTAATTATGCTGCTGCCTCTGCTTCTATACGTTTCAGGAGATCCGCCATCTTTTCCTCGCTCGACACAACTATTTTATTTTATTCTATTCTATTCGGAAAACTTACAGCTAACTTACACAGTGTTCTTAAACAATATAACATTGAAGGCCATTTACAAGTTTCCACTGATATACACTTAAAATAATACAAAAAAAAAAACTATACTTAGTGTAGTATCGTCCGCATATTTTAGGTTCGTGACTCTTTCACCACCAACAACGATTCCGCCGTGCCAAGCCAACCATCTTATTAGGATGTGGTTCAAAGTGTACACATTATAACTAGGTACTTATATTCGACAGCAAAGTGGGTTTTGTAATACCTAATCAAAATGCATGATATCTAGATGAGTAACTAGCCTTACACGAGGTACCTAATATCTCTATTTTAGTAGGGTTATATCTTTTTCAATATCAGATTGAAGAAATCTACGCCTAACAGATAACAGCAGACATTGATATCTGTTCCTGATGGGTACACTACATAAATACGAAAAACTTTATTCCGATAGTCACAAATACGAATTTCAAAATACTGATCATCAGAATTCCGAATGGTTCAAAATCCCTAATATAACAACTCCGATTTATCATTCATCCAATTTTTTTTTTTATTCAAAAATTTCAATATTTCTAACGCTTATAAATTATATTCTAAAAATACCGAGTTTCAATAGATCGAATAACAAAAAGTCCGACTTAATGATAATTTGAAACATCAAAAATACGAATTCCAATTTATTAAAGTACCGATTAATTAGAATTTCGAAATAAAAAGGCCTTGTAAAACTGAAAAGCAAGACAACAAAACACACTGGTCACAGTTCCAACCTAACCCATATGATTCACCAACAATAGGGTCGCTCACGCTCCCTACGGTCGCTCGCCTTCGCGCGTTAATGGTCACTGATCTAACCTAACCTAACTTAAATGATCCACCAACAATAGAGGGGATCTGGCACTCGGCGGCCGCTGCCGCGGTACGTCCCTGCGGTCGCTCGCCTTCGCGCGTTAGGGTCACTAATCTAACCTAACCTAAGCCAAATGATTCACCAACAATAGAGGGGATCTGGCACTCGGCGGCCGCTGCCGCGGCACGCTCCCTGCGGTCGCTCAGCTTCGCGCGTTAATGGTCACTGATCTAACCCAACCTAGCCCAAATGATTCACCAACAATAAGAGATAAGAAGAAAACACAAAAAAATAGTATTCATACACAAATATTAATAAGTACGTTTTTAAATTAAAAACTCATAGTTTTTAAAATATGCGTAACAGCGTAACTAAATATTATACTAATTGAATTAGAATCAGAATCCTAATTTTAGTAGTTTATTCGAAGTATTGAAAATCGGAATGACGTGTTTCGGACCGAGAACCCTTCGAGCATTTGATTCTTCGAACGTATAAAAATCTGAAAACAAACAAATCGCAGTTACGAGTTTCGGTAAAATAAATTTCGTGATTTTTAACAATAGACGTTATAATTCTTAGGGATTATGAAATTCGGACTTTTGAAAATCGGAACATCGAAATTCGGAATAAAATATTTCGGAGTATTTGGGTGTTCCCGTTCCTGATATAGTCATAGATATAATGATGACTTTCGTGTTTAGGTATAATTAGAGTTGCCATTCGTCCGGATAAAGGGATAAAGCCCGACAGTGTTAGGCTTTTTGACCTCTTGTCCGGGTCAATTTGACTGCGTCCGGCCCGTCCGGTTTCTTGGGCTTTTTATTTACTTACTTCCAGTTCCATCGTTCTTTCTTTTGACGCAAGCCGCACACCCGGGCTCGCCCGTTTAGACGAGTCGAGTCAGCCGCCCCCCACCGCCCGGTTGGGGGGGGGGGCGCCCGCGTCACTCACAAAGTCACAATACAGTCGAAAAAGCACAGCCGAAAGTCCGGCTTAGCGGGTAAGACTGTTTTTTTTATTTTTTGAGATGGCTACGCCAGTTATAATGCTGATGATGACTGTCGCTTATCATGTTACCTATGTATATCAACACATCTCTGACAACGTGTATCACCCACAACCGAGCATTAACAGGTATTCAGAGGATAGGTAGAACTTTTCTTAAAATTTTTGCTTCCCCAGCCCCAGGTCTCACACGTGGTCGCTCGTAGCACATGAGTTTCTTTACTCTGTGCTCGTAGACCACTGCTGTACCCATGCATTGCGTTATTATTTGATTAAATAAATAAAATCGTCTTAACTTTAACTTTGAACTATGTAGCGTGATAGTAAGCACGTAGCCGCAGGTTGGTTGGATCGTGTCGGCGGCTAAGTGACTTCCCCTTTCACTGCCTTTCAGATTCATATCGATGCACTTCATAAGAGGTACAGTAGTGTATACGTTGTATATTTCGATTCTGGACTGGTGGCCACATCGTATTAGGTAAGCTACGATTTGCATTATTGTGACCATAATGTACTATCGCGGACATTTCCGGTGAACTACTTTTCACCCTTCTGCCCTTCTGTTAGCAAAAAGGTTGTTGAAAAGTGGTTCACCGCCAGTGTCCGCGATGGTACCTACTCCGTAAATGAGTTTTAGTATCACATAGGCTACTCATGCTATCCCAATGCTAAGCGAAACGTCATTAGTCATAGCAAGTTTTTCATACATATGAGTCCACCGAAAAAGAGGCTCAACAATGAGAGCTAACTTAACTTAGCTGGCGGTGGACGATTCGTTTTCTGGTCCCCCTAAAGAACTAAGAAAAGAGAACACTTACATCTTGTGATGTAGAAGGGCCTGGATCAGGTTCCACTGGCGCAGGGTCGGTGACCTTTGGCAATAATTCTGGCTCGGCCTCATGTTCGCTGTCAGAAGACCACGATCCTCCGTCTAATATTCCATCAGAATCATCTGGCGAAATGATTTTATTTATTTTTCGGGATCTTTGTAACAGTAACGTAGTAATTAGGGTCTAAAGAATCACAGTAAAAGTGGACAAGTCTTTTTGTACAGCAACTACTGGCATTGCTACTGACCGATATAATTGTTGACAAAACATAGCTGTGCGATTTTCGTTAATGTGAGAAAGCTAACTATGTGGTTACCCGACGATGTCGTGTAACAAAACATCGGGTAACCACCGTTATCACAAGACAAATTGTGCACCGTTATCACAACACAACTTGCGTTGAGATAACGGTCTACGTTCCATCTGTGGAAAGATCCAGCCATTAAATTCAAGTATCCAACCTATAATCAGTTGCTGATCATAATGAATTGACTAAATTTTCTCCTCGAAACCATTCTCAAGACTGAATCGCTTGCAAACACGCAACACAAATGTTCGTGTGGCTATAATTTCTATTACCATGCAGTTTCGCATGCATCAAAAACGTTCATGACTCGGTACGTACTTATTATAGCTAGCTTATGCAAAAGAGCATAATTTTTTTCAGCATTTTAAAATCATTTGATAGTTAATATAATACATACATTCAATGTCAGTATGCAAAGGTCTTTCATCCAAATAGACAAGCATGGGCAGTACAGCGGCAACCCGAGAACGGTAGTCGAAGTCATCAGCTGCTGGAGTCCCCGTAAGAGTAAGTCTACGGAGAGCAGTGCACACTCCCAGCGTCCACAGACGACCAGAATCCGTTATAGGATTGCTGTGAGATGAAGGTAACAAAGATGAAAATGAAATGACCCTTTGGTTATTATGAACATCTGTTTAAATATTGCGATCATTAAATAAGTCATTCGGACTTTTCGGACGTACTCAGCCAAGTTTAGTGTGTGCAATTTCTGCAACGCGGCCAAGGGTTGCAAGTCTTGAAGACGGTTTCCAGCGGCAAACAGCTCTCTCAAGGCTCCTAGCCCCCAAACGCCGTCCAAAGTCGACAAGCCGCATCGATTGATGCTCAATAACTGTTCAACATCAAAAGCTATGTTTATTTGGATAGATAGAGACAACACTGGCAACAGACGATACATAAGGACGCACGGCAAACCCTACGGCAATTACCCTCACCATCAAACTAACCGACTGACTGGTCTATTTACCCCTGCAGCAGGTTCATAAAACTAGTACTTAGTACCATTGACTACGAGAGAAAGAATGAAGCAAAGTAAAACGCGATGGAAAAAACTACGAGCAACAGAGCAATGTACATATAAGTAAGCTTTCAATAAATGTAAATGAGTAGGCACTGGCGTCATTTAACTCGCATCCGATTCAAGTAGACCTTTTGAACGCCAGAGCATAAGCGCAAGCGCGTGCCCTGTACGCCAACGATACAAATATGTGACAAAAATGCTCACATATTTGTATTGTTGGCGTGCAGATACAAGGCACGCGGTTGCTTGTCACGTATATGTGACTTATGGCGTTCAAAAGGGAACAAGACTCTAAAACAAGACTATTGAATTGAACTAACTACTGCGGTTTCGGTGCTATGGTTTCGCGGCGGAGGTGTACAACCGGCGTAGATTTAGGTCGACCCGTAAATTAAACTTACTTTGAGATGAACTAAACCAATCCCAAGATCCCGCAAAGATGATAGAGCGCTGCCGTCTAACGTCAAGGTACGAAGTCTTGGAGACAGAACGGGGAGTCTTCTCAAGCCAACTCGATCTGCTACCACGCGCAGCTTGGCCTCCCGAATACGCAAAACCTCATCGTCTGTTGTCACACCGCTGCTTTGTTTCTGGACCAAAAATGTATAGATAATAGAGTCTATTCATTCAGAAAACATGGACGTACAAATCGCAGATTCGCAGGAGGTTGTCTTTGATACATTAGTCAGTAAATAAAGGACGTGAGGACCTGTCTTGAGTAATCATCAATGTTTAAGTTTCGGACCTACAGTCCTTCACACAGTAGATACTAGCTATTGCTGGCGATAATGTAGGGCAGAAGCGATAGTAAGAAATAAGGGATTTGTTAACTCACCAAAAGTTCTATCAAAGTTAATTCTCGGGGTATTACGATTCGCCTGTAGCCTGGCAGACGCCGCTCCAGCTCCTCTTGCCCTGCTGGTTGTTCAGGTTCAGGTGGAGGCATAGCCAGAGCTCTGAATAAAACGAGTCCATTGCATCAAACATACTGGATAAACTTACTTCATGATGGCTTTACGCATTTATCTTGGGTAAGTGATAGTAGCCTCTCTGAACTAGTAGTCGTACATAAGCGGGACTGCTAGGCGATACGTCCTGCGGTTCGATCCCTTCATAGAGCACAATGTAGACTTTTTTCGAATTAAAATTTAGGAATTCGTGTAACAGCCCGGAGTTTAGATGTGTCGCTGTTGGTGGCATTAGACTCGCCGTGGGACTCTCTCATGGGACTTTAACATAGCTGGCGAAATGAAGGTACATACACTATTGACCCGTTTGGGGATCAATATCTACAACAGGCGTGAATATTTAGTGCACTAGTTCTCTAAGTAGGTAGCAAGAATGTATTCACCGAAATAATGGCGTAGCTTGTATAATTAAAGGTTCAGGAGAACTGGCACTCGAGATTTCTGAAGGTGAAGGTGACGGCTCTATGCTGGTTATTCGTGGCGCACTGCCCAGCTCGACGCTTGGCGCTTCAAATGCTGGCATCTTTTATTACGTGCTAATAAAATCAAATGAGGTTGGTATTAGGAAACTGTAAATTTCAAATTATCTAATCTATCAGACCAGAAGAATTGTAGGTATTTAGGTATTCAACAATGTAAACAAATAAACATGAAGCTAAACAAACTAATTGGTGATTTAATTTACATTTTTGATCTTCGACTTACAAACTCTCACTACGCTACAGTTAACTTGAGAATTTGAGATTTTAAGTATTAAAATTTGTAAGATTATCACGACGGAAAAATCCCGAAAACGTACTTCGTTACCAAAATAGTACCTAAATGTATTTATTTAAAAAATATTTTTGTACTTTGTTCACAAGTTCACTTTGTTTGTCGGTTGTTATTGGCAACAGTCAACGACGAAGAAGTTAATGAACGCAGAGGTTTATTGCTTGTCTATGCCTCCGGTTTTTTAACCGAGTTCCAAAAAGGAGGAGGTTCTATGTTCGACTTTATTTATTCTTTTTTTTTCTGTTTGTTTATCGATGTAACCGATTTTGAAAATTATTTTTTCATTTGGTAGAGGAAGCTTGCACGGTGGTCCCTTACATTTTATTAATTTGGCTGGGTAGTTTTTGAGTTAGCTTCAATAATACGTATTTTTTCCACTTAGAATGTGGATGATGTTAGATGAAGCCTGTCTCACTGTTATTTACATAATGGTCACAGAGCATGTAATACTGGTAGCAGGCCCGTAGCCAGGGGTACGCCCCACGGCAGACTTAGCATGCCCTGGAAAATGTAGAGCCTGCCCTAGCCGCTAACCAGAGCTTGCTAAGGATTTCAAAATTTCGAGTTAAAATGAATAACGAAACTAAGTATTATTTACTAGTCTAGTACAACTCTTTTATATACAATGCAGAAGGTGTCAAATACATAGGTACCAGCTGACGCTACGTATTTGATCTCCGACTAGCTTACGTCAGCGGCATCGCCCGCGTGATAAATTTATAAATTATAGCTTAATATATTATGCATGTATTATACATAAATACATATAAACCATCCTCTTGAATCACTCATCTTCTATCTATAAAAAAAAACGCATCATAATCCGTTGCGTAGTTTTAAAGATATAAGCATATGGACAGACAGCGGGAAGCGACTTTGTTTTATAATATGTAGTGAAGATTCGGCTACAAAATAATTTGATTGACATAATGGCAGAAATGGTCTCTCAAAACATTGCTATCGAAATCAGCAAAGCTGATGTTCCATGGTTTAGATCAGAGGTTCCCAAACTTTTTTTTCTCGTAGACCACTTTCGTAATGTTCCTGGTTTCGGTGGACCCGTGCTGCTACATTTTACCATATTCCCAAAACTCGTCAAAAAATGTAAAGATAACCTAACCTAACGAGGGGCAATATAATTTTTTCGCGCTATCGTTAGGAGGACTGCATGTAAACCATAGCTCCTAAGAAGAGTTTGCCACCAATCTGAAAATAAGAATGTTAAAGCTTCAAAATGCTTTTTTTTAAGTTTCAATACGATCGTTTTTCTCCGAAATACAGCCTGTCAAAAATCACCGAATGGAATTTTTTTTATGCTCCCTTATTTTTTTTTTGTGTAAGTAAATTGTTATCTTCCTACATTGATAGGTAAAGCCAAGCCAACATTTTTGTTATTTACCTATCGAAAGCAGATAAATTTTCGTGGACCCCCAGTTACA
This sequence comes from Conistra vaccinii, assembly GCA_948150665.1. Taxonomy (NCBI): domain Eukaryota; kingdom Metazoa; phylum Arthropoda; class Insecta; order Lepidoptera; family Noctuidae; genus Conistra; species Conistra vaccinii. Next base: position 8,134,048 of record OX411324.1, read on the forward strand.
ACTTGTGAACCCCCATTTTATTTTCATGCCAACGTAGACAGCCGTCGCGTCTCCCGTGGACCCCTGGGGGTCCACCTCGACCACTTTGCATGGGAATCACTGGTTTAGATTTTGTGGGATGAAACACACGATAAAAATTATCAAGAAAACATTGCAATTAGACTTAAATACGTTGTAGGTGGGCAAGCGAAAAAGAGTCTATTTTAACTATAAAAACAGTCTGTTAATGTTCCAGCATCCAATTCAGTGCAGTGATTTGGATGCTAGAACATTAACACACTTGACCTTAACAGTGCTTAAAGATTATGGCTTAGATACTTCTAAAATTTTAAGTCAGTGTTATGATAGGCCCTGATAGGAATATATCTTATGAATGGACAAAAAGGGGTGTGCAAGCATTTACTCCAAAACTCGCCTGAACAGAGATAGCTTACGTGTATTGTTGCAATCATCAATTCCACTTAATACTTCAGCAGTTAAGCACGATCAATGCTCTATGTAATGTTTCCACAGAGCATGTAACTTTACATATTTCCTTTAAAAGGAAGTCCTTCAAAGTTTTACAATCGACAAGTAGGTCGACTACCTACTATGTCGTCTTTTAGAACAACGTTAGAGCTGTCATTTGGACGTTACTAGCACAGTTTCCAATAATTATGGGAAAATTATCGAGGCTCTAGAAAAAATATCGATAATAATAAGATACCTATAGACCATGTAGTATCTCTGCACATTTATAGTTTTCTGTTTTGTTTTGACTATGTTGTAGAAGAGAGAGTACTAGTTCGCTCAAAATTGTTTTCTCAAAAGATTTCCGATTTTGCATCATGAAAAAGTATTAGAAACTAATAACATTTTGGCCAACCTGGGAATTGAACCTAGGACTTCACGCTCAGCAGTAGCGCTTGCGACCACTAGACCTACGAGACAGTCAATACATTATAATAGTGGATAATTTCAGCTTTCAGCCTATCCTGATTTTTTGTAAGCCTGCCCTGATTATACAGTTACAGTCTGGCTACGGCCCTGACTGGTAGTGGTAGGTATTCGAATTTGTGTGGGGTTAGTAACAGAGCTAAAAAGTGAAAATTAAAAACTTCAAATAAAACAAAACTACTTACCGACTTCCAAAAGAGACACTAGGTAGAGTGAAAAATAACTTAATTTCGGAAGTCGATGGCAAAGAACGAAAATTCAAAACCAAACAAGCTTCCGAAATTAAATAAAGTAATTTTTGACTTTGTAGTGCTTTTTTTGGAAGTACCTAGTAGTTTTTTTTTTGTTTTTTTTTTTTACAAATTAACCGAGATCTGCCAAGACGAAAGGGCGTTGCGCAGCTCCGTAGTATAAAAAATAGTAAATACAAAGTACCTATGTAGTTCCTTATTTATTCCACTTCAGATGAATTACCACTGGCGATAGCATACCCAACGAGGAATTGAAACTTCGGGAAGAGTTCTGCTACGTTTTGTTACATAGAGTATTACGTATCTCTATATTTTACATTTCTGTGACGAAATTAGGTAGGTACCTACGTTTTGCAAATATTGTTCCGAAATGTAAACTACTATATGTACTACCTACATATCTATATTAGCTAAATATTTTCCCAGAGACAGTCGTTCTGCTCGTTGTGTTTGAATCTCGCTCGAGTAAGGGCCATATCACACTGGCTCAAGGTCAAAGTATTTCCACCAACATGCGGTCGACTGTACCTACTAGTCGATAACTATGGAGAGATTATTAAAGGCCTTCTACACGGTTGCCAACCGCGTCCCGACAGAGGTCACCTTCGTGGTTTACAACCGTATAGTTGGTGGTTTATGACCAAATTTCGTTTGACCTTCCAACGACCTTGGTTTGAAGAGCTGCGCTAGTGACCAAGGGCGAATAGAGGACGTTGGGCCGGCGGCCGACCGTGTATTCGGCGAAGTGATTTCTCCCTTTTTATAGGGAAAAATTGCCAATAATAAGCATGGTATACGGAAAATATAAAAAAATATTACCAACATGTGGGGATATAGGGGTTTAAGGGTTTCCTAAAGGGGGTCGAAAATTTCATTATTTTTGCGATAGGACGCACCATTTTCGAGATATAAGCAACAGTAGAAAAATAAAATACAGTACTGGTTTTGCATTGGAGTCGAAGTGTTGGTGTGAATTTTAGTTCATGCCAACTAATTTTATTCCACACGTTTTTAATCGCTTTTAAAAATAGTCAGATTTAGTTGGATACAACAAATTTTTTGGTGAAAAAAAATCCCTAAACCAAGCAATTTTTATATTGTTTTAGGGAATTTTAGGGATAATTCATTAAGAATCTGGGGAAAAATTAAAAACGTAAGTGGAAACACTGGCTCGTGTATCACGACAGAATGGCATGTTGGCGACCATGTAGTTGCAACAGCTCTGCCCGGTCGCCAACCAAGGTGACCTCTGTCGGGACGCGGTTGGCAACCATGTAGAAGGCCACGGCCGCCGGCCGGTGGCGGGGTGCGGGTGGTGCGGGCAGTGTTGCCAATTTAGGGACTGGTAGGGTACAAAGGGTACAAAATGTCAAGTAGAAAGTTATGTAGTACCACCTTAATAAATACAAAAATAAATGCCTTTCCAATGGGGTTAAAAACTGAAAGCTGCCTGACCACAAACGCCATTTTTGTTTCTTTTTACTTTAGCGTCGATCACAACGAAATCTAGATAAATATTTGTATGCTACTTAGAGTTTATCACTATTCAAAGACGAGCTACGTTACAGGGAAGCGTCTACCATTGGTAAAAAAGCAGCTGTCAAAAGAAAAGTAAGTAAGTAAATAAAATATAAACACTTTATTTAAAAAAAGTTTTTGTTGAAGCCTGAAGTCGTACTGCACTGAGACAAATTTATTAAATTACTTTTAGAGATGTTTTTTCGGAGGGCTTTCTAACAATTTTCGTCTTTTATTTTAACATCTTTGGCAATACATGGGTCCCCCGTATTTTTGCAGTCAACAGCTGCACAACGGGGCATATTAGGTAATTAAATATGCGTAAAAGAAGTCGCTTGTTTACAAAAAATATATTAGTGACAGCTAGCTGTCTAATTGTCTAATTTCTTAGACACGCGATAGTAGCGACATCTGACGTGATCAAGTAGCAGTTTTTATCCCCATTTTCATCTGACCCAAAAGGACCACAGGCGTAGTATCTCTAAACATCCGACCATGGTCCGACGTACTGTGCGTTTGCACTGGCGAAACATTCACGACAAAACATGTTGGAATCTCTATGTTCTGTCAAGTTTCCATACAATGTTTGACAGGAACTAGAGATTTCAACATGTTGTGTCGTGATGTTTCGCCAGTGCAAACGCACAGTAATGGCAGTACTATGATTATTGTTCCAGTATTAGAGAAAGATGGAGGGAGCTTTATAGGACGAATAGCATTATTCCTTTTTCACAATGGAACAATGATAGATTTATGGACCATTTAGACGGGAGACAATCCACGAAACAATCCTCGAGACAATCCACTAAGCCAATCCATTTTTGCTTCATCAATGGCTTAAGGACAATCCAATGCATGCATATCCTGAGGATTTGCCCTGTCTTATAATAAAATGATGGTCCATAACACGACATTGTAGGCCCTAGGTTCTAAAGGAGGTGATAGACGCACTAGCAAGTATGCATTTTAAAAACCGCGTACTTTATTTCACAGACATATAAAGAAGTCTGTGCTTTAAAGTGCGCACGGCCCCGCACGTCTATCACCCACTTAAAAGGTCTAAAGTATCGGACAAGTGTTATGTATCCGACGGAATTTAGGATCTGCATTACTTGCCATACGAAAAAAATATCAATTTGACAACGAACCACCGCGCCGCCCCCAACCCCACAGTGTCATTCTAATGTCAGTTTTCGCGCCTTTTTGTCTAATTATTATTCCTACTCGAAGCAAGTCAAGCAAGCAAAATACTTTATAAAGTGAGGAATATTTCAAACCTGTGCTAACTTACCAAAAATGGGATTCACGAACGATCTTGTTTTTAATCACGACGAGTTCCAATACCTGAAGCTCGTTCAACAAATAATAGATACAGGTGACAAAAGAGTCGACAGGACTGGCGTTGGAACTTTATCTATATTTGGTGCAATGCAAAGGTATTCCCTTAAAAATAACACTCTACCTTTACTTACTACTAAGCGAGTATTTACCAGAGGTGTTATTGAAGAATTACTCTGGATGATATCCGGCTCTACTGATTCTAAAGTGCTTCATTCCAAAGGAGTCCACATTTGGGATGCCAATGGATCTCGACAGTTTTTGGACAACTTAGGCTTTACAGATAGAGAAGAAGGTAAGAATTCTTGAAATTGATCCCTATAAATACGATATTCTTCCTCAAAATATTATATTTATTCTAAATTAAATAATTTCTATTGCAGGAGACCTCGGGCCAGTCTATGGTTTTCAGTGGAGACACAGTGGAGCTGAATACGTAGATGCAAACACCGAATACATTGGCCAAGGAATTGATCAGCTACAAAAAGTTATTGACACAATAAAGTAAGTTTCAATCTCAATGTATGCTATTCATAGGCATTTTTTTATTATTATATTGAGCTTTATTAATTTTTATTGCCATAATTTGTTTCAGAAATCGTCCAGCAGATAGAAGAATGTTGATGTGTGCATGGAACCCATCAGATCTGAGTAAAATGGCTTTACCACCATGCCACTGTCTTGCCCAATTTCATGTAACAAGTGGTAAACTCTCCTGTCTCCTTTACCAAAGGAGTGCAGATATGGGCCTGGGTGTTCCATTTAATATTGCCAGCTACTCTTTCCTCACACATATGATTGCACACATCACAGGATTAGAGGTAAATTAAAAAACTATCAGTTTCTGAAATTCTAAAACAATGAAATAATAAGAATTCTAAGATTAATTCCTTGCCTTTATATTTCTAATTTTATTCTTAAATATTTATTTTTTTTAACAGCCTGGTGAATTTGTCCACACTACAGGAGATACTCACGTGTACCTGAACCACATAGAACCATTAAAGGTACAATTACAAAGAGTACCAACTCCATTTCCCACATTGGAGTTTGCTCGGAAGATTGATTCCATTGATGATTTCAAGTACGAAGACTTCATTATCAAAGGTTATAAACCTCATCCTAAAATTGATATGGAAATGGCTGTTTAGATAGTAGAATTAATTACTTCATTCTAATTTTAGTTTTAGAAAGTGTTTAGATAAGTATTATAATTTTTAAGGTTAGCATAAACCATGTGAATTCTAATTGTAAAATATTTGTACAGTACGACACAACTTAGATGTAGCATAAATTTGAAACTTTTTATTCATTCATTTCAATTTTACGAATGTATTTGGTTATATGACTTTACAAGTTATTAAGTTTTCGTAAAGATCATTTTCACCTAAAGCAATATTAAAGATTGGTGATTTTGAAGGCACACTCAGTTCGGATGGTGATTGGTTACATCTAAGTTGTGTCGTACTGTAATAACATCTTTTATATTACATAGTTATCTAAGTCAGTTATGGTATAATTGCACTATGAAAAGGGTAAGTACCTCTAGATAATAATTATATACATTTATTACTAATTGCACATAGCAAAAAATGATTTATAATTTTTCTGATCAAGTAATCCAAACACTATTATGCCAGAGATGCAGGAGACATTCAACGACGATACATTCCTTAGAAAGGTTTGTAAAATCTAAATGAGGTCAACTTCTAAGAAACCCAAAATCCAGCCCACTGCACTGAAAAGAAGCCAGCTCCAAGATTTGAGCTGTTGCTCAAACATGAATACACCAAACTCAACTTGAAACCATTTACAGGAACTTTTGAAGTGTTAGTTAGTCAGAAAGTTGAAGCTAGTTGCCCATTCCAAAACATAGAGCACTATATCTCTATGGAGAAGAATGGGCAAGAAACTCCAAGTATAAGTACTCTTAAACCAAGATATTACAAAATCTTGGGTACATTATTCATGTAAGACAATGTATTATTATTATGCAAAATTGTAAAATACTTTAACACGTAAGATGCACTGCTGGAGATCTTTTAAGTAGTGACCGACCGAAGGTTCGGTTTCGGCAAGAAAATCCAAATCCAGTTTCGGTTTCGGCTACCCTTGTATATAATTGTAGCCTGTGGTTGCGGCAGGAAATCTGCCGAACCTTCGGCCGCATCGTACCACACAGATACCGTACCTAACTCTGCGTTCGCGTGTCGTTCGGGTGAGTTTGTGGATCGTGTCACCCGCAATCATCAGCTTTTTGTTACTCACAAAATTTTGTAGTAATTTCTATAATGATGGGGCTTTCCCAAAAACAAAAGAAGTTGTTTTCACGTACTTCAATTATTGTTTTTTTTTTTTTTTTTCATTTAACACGTTAACTAAAAAATAAACCAAATTTCAGTAAACAATAGATTTTTAACATGTCTAAGGGTCGGGCAAACAATAGATTTTTAACATGTCTAACGTTCCGCCACGGAACGTTCGGCAGGTGTGGCCCGACCCTAACTTGAAAAACAGGAGCGTATTCAACCGAACCTTCCGCCGCGGAACATTCGGCAGGGGTGGCCCGACCCTAATAAGGTTTCGGTTTCGGCCGGAACTGAGACAGATACCTACCGAAGGTTCGGTTTCGCTAGAAGTTCCTGCTTTTTAAGCTATTGCATAGCTTCTATCGCGGGCCTTGAGCGTGGAGACCTAATCCAGAAATTCCGTAACGAAAATACCTAAACCTAAGGTGAGTGTTTTGTATTGAAAATTATGTTTAACTGCTTGACAACAAAGTTCAAATTTACTTAGACGAATGATCCTTGACTATTAATAGTTAAATTAAAACCTTTTTATCAGTTTGATGTTCCCATTGTGTCAAGTTTTAAAAACTATAAATGTGAATAACAGTTCCTGTCAATGTCACCATTGCTATTTCTTGTATTCGGGTTAATATTTTACAATTGCATAAGTTGATAAAAAATGCTATGCAATAGCTTTACCGCGGCAGTCCCCGAGTGCCACACTTTTTTAGTTCCTGTTACTTTTAAGTTGAGCCTAATTCATAAAAAATATATTATTATTTGGCATTATGGACATACTTCTTTTTACCAAATCGAATAATCATTTCATCACCCATTTCTTAGCCAACTAGCACTTTGCTAGAACCCTTGTCCGCCCTATATTCCAAAATCAGACCTTGTTCAAAATGCAAATCTCCAGTTTTCTATATAGGTTTGGGAGCTCTGATGAGTCAGTCAGTTGGTGAGTGCGTTTTTAATGAGAGTCAAAATGGCGGGTGTACCATAGCGAATCCATACCATACCAATTACCAAACAAATGTACCTAAAATGTACTATTTTGTACCTAGCTCTAAAAAATCTGTACCTCCTTCAGAACGAAATTATTTCGAAATTTAGTTACAGTGACATCAAAATTGCGGGTGTTCTACATATAATATTTTATTAGTAATTACACAAAAAAATTGTACCTAAAAAGTATCTCAAGTAAATAGAAACACACTTGATCAGTGGGATACTTCCTGAGAAATAAAACAACCGTGTCTTGTAACGTGTATAAGAAAACACGATAATTAACATGATATATTGATATAGTTATACAGGATGTGACAAGATCCTTAACGAAGCCGTAAATCAACCATTATGTACATCAAAAAAGTATTCAAAATTTATTTTAATCGATAAATAAAGTAAAGCACTTTATTTATCGATTAAAATAAATTTTGAATACTTTTAAGGCGATATTTGTTGTTGAAGTTCACTAGATTTTATTGAAACTATTTCACTACACGGTGAAGGTAAATCATTAATCGATGGGAAATGTTTGTTTTTAATTTACAAAACACTTTTTTCTGCTCGTTTAGAAAAATGTTATTGATTTAAACTTTGAACCAACAAAATTTTTCTTTCTGCGTTTCAGTGATTAATTCGATATGATCGCAATGAAAATTAATTATATTAAATGATAATGAAGTTATCTGCGTATTGTAAACTATGAAACTCGTATGATTAATCAGGAAATAGAGTGCAAATTGCTAATTGTGTATCAACTACCCGCAACACAACATACTTTATCATGAATGTGCATTTACAAAGTTAGTTCCGGACGGTTGCTACCTAGTAACTTATTAGTATAATAATTATTCGTGTGCATATAATTCATAATTAAAAATATCCGTTAAATATAAATGTATATAAAGGGTGTAACAGGACCCTTAACGATGCCAAAAGTTACTCTCCCCGTCATTGCTATCATCACTGATCAAGTGTGTGTTTCTATTTACTTGAGGTACTTTTTGGGTACAATTTTTTAGTGTAGGTAATTACATTTTATGAGTAATGGTTAAATAATAAAATATTATAGAACACCCGCCATCTTGATGTCAATATGGCGGGTGTACCTTAATTTTGAAATAATTTCGTTCTGAAGGAGGTACAGATTTTTTGAGCTAGGTACAAAATAGTACATTTTAGGTATAATTTGATTCGCTATGGTACACCTGCCATTTTGACTCTCATCGTTTTTTTTATTAGTAGGATGTATTGATTTAACTTTTATGATAATGCTTTTTTTATTTTCAGGAAATGTCTGATTCTATATGTATATTCTACAAGACATGTATTGGGGAGTGAAATTGTGAGTCTAAGAAAATAAATAAATTCAGCAATATTATTTAATTGTTATACTTGCTTATTTATACTATAAAATTAATCCCCCATAGATATTACATTCATGGCAATGCAATCTAAAAATAATTAATCCTAATAAAACCATTATTACATTTTGTAAAATTCAACAATATCTAACAAATTCTTAATTTGTTGTCTTACAGCTAATCAACATTTAGTGTTACATAATGTATTATTTGTACATTATTTTCCTTCCATTAAGAGTCTTTTTGATTTTGTATAGCAAACTTCGATGAATTAACATGCAATAAAATTCTTAAAGGCTCCTTACCAAAGATGTAGTCAGAAACATTCAGGGGTATCAATAAACAATCGAACTTGTCTGCAAGAAAACATTTTATTTCGTTAGACTGTAAAAAAAACTCGAATGTTAAAAAAAAAAAAAAAGGAACTTTTTAAACAAAATGTCTCTGGCTATGACTTTGATTAGATCCAATTCATTGCAGCAGCCATGTTAAAAGTTGGACAATACATACGTTGATAAATTAGATTACAAATAGTAATAACAAAATACAAAAAAAGAAGAATAATGTTGTGATTATAATGTCTTTGGCTATTTCACAAGAAGGACATAAGAGTGCCCTATACCAGCCTAAATAAATATAGTAAGAAATAACATAATCAAGGTTAGATTAATGAAAATTTTACAAAATATTTTGTGACTGCTGTTCATCAACACATCTGGTCATCTTGTGGTGGCATCTGAAAGGAATAAATTAAGAAAATAGTAACAGAATAAATGGGAAATATAACTAATAATTGTGCTCCAGACCGTATTTCGGCTATGACGGCCAATCTCAACGGAGACTAGCCTACGGCGCAGGACATAATAATAGTGCGTAGTGACAGGTGCACTCTCTTTTTCCTCACTCTCATCTCAGTCCGATAGGACGGCAATCCGACACGACCGGAGAAAGATCAGGCGCAGGGCCAATGGCTTAACGTGCTTTCCGAGACACGGGGGTCACACCGCCAACTTCCAAACTCCGAGCTGCTACTAAGTAATTCCTAATGGAAAAACCCAATAACACTGCCCGATCTGGGAATCGAACCCAGGACCCCATGCTCAGCAGACTCGCTTGCGACCACGAGACCAACGGGGCAGGGGTAATATAACTAGGAGAACTATAACAAAGTTACAGCTAGAATCATCACTCTTTAATTATTCCTGGTAATATAATTAGATAATGGAACTTGTTACATAGTAAATAAAAGAAATAGTATGTGAATACTTTTAAGTGATTAGCATGTTTCGCCTTTTCATGCAACACATATTCATACTTTTTGATATCTAGGAGTAGGAGAAATACTGCTTGAACAACAACAATAAATATTCAGTATTATGAACGAAAAATAAGCCCCTATTTAACTTCATGACTTGTACCTAAGTTTTACCAACGATACAGGTCACTTTGAAAATTCAATGGACATTTATATAAAATCTCTACACTGTAATGCATAGCATTCATTATGAGATGCACAGTTTGTGATGTAGTGTAGTGACTAGATTATTATTGATTTTGTTTGACATGCCCTTCAAGAAGGTCACATGCATAGAACTCTTATGCATCTAATCTTCTGATTCTATAGTAGTAATACACCTCACTAGGTACTACTACTGCTTCTAATGAACTACTATGGATGTGTAAGGACTAAGGATAAAACCCTAAATTATACATAGTTGAATATTAGGAATTCATCATACTTCTGCCCTCATTTCAATTTATTTTTCGTGGGCACCTTCTTCCATCCAGATTAGCCCTCATCTGAGTATTATAGATAATACCGTCCACGAAGACGCGCCGCACTCTTCCTAATCGCTTACAGTACAGTAATCGCGCTACGGCAGACGAGTATGGCGCGCCTTCGTGGATGGCACTATCTATAACCCATTTCTAGCCATAATATTATCATCTTTCATACAATCCAAACATCATTTGGTTTTAACCTACTCTTACAGCCATTCAATAATATTATCATAGCTAGGAAGTGAAAGACCATGTGAATCCATAGATGCTAAATCACATCTTAAAAGAGTCCAGCGAAGCCCAAATAGTAAATTGCTTTTTACAAACGTACCTGGCCATTACTACTTGGGACGGGTAAGGCAGCCAGTTGTTCAACAAGAGCCATCGTCATCTCTGACTCCACAGTAACTTCAACCCATAATGTATCTAAAATAAAATGAACATACTATTAATAACAATAACTGTAATTTGTTTATACTAAGTTGATGTTGCAGCTTTAAAGAATTAGTTAGAAAGTATTTATTCTTAGAACTTCAGTAGTCTAAAAACTTAAATAAGTCATTCTTGTGATCCCTTTCTAGTGTGAGAACGATTTAATATCAATTTTTCAATTCAATAGTATTGAGATTGACAACTACTTGCAGTTGACACTGGTATTAGAGAAATATCTTCCAATAATAATGACTAGCCTTCGCTGTTCTTATAAATTTTACTATTTACCCAAAAACTGCAATTAATCTTATCAGATACTCACCCCCTATTTGGTCACCCTTTTCAGTCACCAAATGAAAATACCCTCTGTGAGTGCCTGGTGTAGTGGGAGCTACTAACTTTAATGTAACTGTAGTGGAATGTCCTGCAGGTAAAGGTGGAACATAGACAGGAGTGGCACCTAGTGGTTCACCCCCGGCTTGTATCAATCTACAGCTGCCGGGCCACCCTTCTGCCCCAGTATTAGCAATACTCCAACTTTGTTCAAAACTGAAAAGCAACAATTTTAATAGTACCAAGTAACCATAATCATATTTAGTTGTAACTACTATCAGACTTTCATAATATTTATGAAATAATAGGAGGAACAAATGCATCATGTGAGTCATTCACAATCGTTTCTAGAATTATTCATTTCAATCACAAGAAAAGCACATGTTCACAGATTGACCTCATTATATAATGGTATCCTTACCAAGCACCAGGCCCCACTGCAGCCTCCTGGTTTTGAGCAGCTTTTAAAGACATTGATGGAAGCTTTGGTGGTAAAGTATAGTCTAAGTAACAACATATTGCCGTTTGTAAATTCCTGTAATAAAATGTAATTGTTTATTAGACAGAAATATGTTGATCGATAATAATATAAGTTTTCTAATCCTAAAATATAATTACCAATTGCTCATATCCAAGAAGAAGCTGGCTGTATTATAATTCACACTAGGGCCCAAGAGTCTCTGCATTTGATTAACAAGTTCATCTCTGTCTGTTGTGTTCATACAACTAAATTGTAATAATAAATTTTGATCAATCTCTCCAGTTACTGAAGAACCGTCTATATCCATTTTGTTAGAACAATAATATTCAGCATATATCACAAATCACTCTGAAGGTGTTTTACCACTGCACAAAATATTGACATGCCCTTTGTTTACGTACGTCAGCTGACTTGACTGATGCACTGTAAAACGATTGAATGTATAGTTTATCGCAATAAAATACACTATAGCCACATGAAATTTTAACAATTCACGAAATAATCATAGTTATTGTTATATTTTAACGAAGATTACGTCGCATTATTTGTCGAATACGGGACAAAATAGAATGATTTAGAGTTGCACCAAGTGCAGCGATCGAAATCGAAATACCGATAGAGATGTAATAAATTGATCTTACTAAACGATCAAATAAAAATTGAAGCGATGAATACCTGCAGCAAAGTTGTACAGTAAACAATCAAAAGTAAATAGTTCAGTAAATAAGCCTTTTATTTAGAACAATCAAGTTCCCTAGCACAAACTATTTTCATAGACTGGTATCTACCGACTCTACCGTATCCGGTCCGTGTCATGTAATCATACTAATCATGTTGTAACTAAATGCATTTTTTAAAATAATGCACTTATTTCAGAGAACACTCGTAAAAACGGGTTAAACGCCTGCTACACGGTTGCCAACCGCGTCCCCGACAGAGGTGACCTTGGTTGTCCGGACGCGGTTGGTGACCGTGTAGCAAGCGTTTTAGATATTTTCCACTTCCATACTCTCGTACTACTAACCCTGGGGCTACACTGTTTCGTTATCGCGAACTTTACTTCGCCGGCTCTCTCTCGCATACCTAAAACGCTTGCTACACGGTCGCCAACCGCGTCCGGACAGAGGTGACCTTGGTGGTTTACAACCGTGTAGATGATGTTTACGACCAAACGCTGAAACAATTTTGCCGGTCGCCAACCAAGGTCCCCTGTGTTGGGGACGCGGTTGGCAACCGTGTAGCAGGCGTTTAACCGGTTTTTACGAGTGTTCGGTAGTAGTTTTTTAGTCGATATTTTTAGTAATATTGCGAACGACGAAAAAAAAAGTTAAGTGACAGTCAGTGACAGCATCGACTCGCGCTTTGATTGATTACTCTTCTGTCATTTTCATTTTCTAGGATTTTAAAAAGGACGGTCGAAATATAAATGTTTTTAGTTTTTATTCAGAGTTATTTGTTCTGTATAGATATTACTAAAACTATTCTGGAAATACCACTAACTTGTAAGCTATCATTATAGATTGCCACTATATAAACACGCACTCGGCACAAAATTTAGGCAGCATGGAGGAACAGGAACAGCAACAGAAGAAATTGTATTATTGTTCCTATGAAGGTTGTGCATCTTATTTCGATAGACCGTATAGACTGGCACAACATTTTCTAGCACACAATAACATTGTAAGTATCGTTGCATGTCGTTACTATACTTACATAAAAGTAATGTAACAAAGTGTACAATTATATCAAAATATTTTCAGAGACCTTTCCCGTGCAATGAGCCAAATTGCAGCAAAGCATACACAAGCAAAAGTCACTTGGATCGACACATAAGTTCTGTGCATATGCCCCATGAAAATGATGTTGTATACAGGTAAAGCTAAAAAGAACTTTTCTAATTTTCTACATAAAAGTATAGTAACTATAGCTCTAAAAATATATACATATGTTACAGCTGTCCACAATGCTTGAAATCATTTGCAAACCGCCAGAATCTCAAGAGGCATCTAAATACAGTACACTTGGCAACACAGTTTACCTGTGATGTTTGTAAAATGCAGTTCAAAAAGAAGAATCAACTGAGCTGCCACATGTATCAACATACAGGATTAAAAGCTTTCAAGTATGTACTAAAAGTGTTATAAATCAATAATAGTAGAACTATAAAATTGCAATACAATTACATAGCCACATGGTGCACTGGGCCTGCATGGTGGATTATGGCTCATTCTCTTTCACTGTGTGGAGACTTCACTTCACCTGAGTCACAGCAGTGGGAACAATGTAGACTTATCATATTTATGTTATATTATACTATACACAAAGCCAATTTAAAGTCAATATAAATAATGTTGATGAATAATAAAAATTTAAACTGCTTATCCAATAAGTTTTTTGTCTTGGTTAAATTGTGTTGGATGTTGGATTTAAGTAATTCAGATTTATATTACAGGTGTGATTTGTGTTCAGAAACATTTGTAAGTCTTTACCTGAAGAAGAGGCACATGAGATATCATAAAACATACACATGTGAGGAGTGTGATTTAGTTTTCAATCACTGGTCCAAATATCAGAAACATAAAAAAACTGATCATACAAAGAATTGTAAGTATTTAAACATTCATATACAATAAAACTTATATTGGGAAATAATTAAGGAAATAATCTATTTTATTAATAATAGTTACTGTAGAAAATATTTTAAAACTACACTATGGTTTCCTTTGTTTTAGACTCGTCAACACCTCGACATCTAAAATCATTAAAATCGTTAATTGAAAGCAATGTCACTGTTATCCAACCGAGGTTTACATTATGGGCCCCTGGCGGGGCCGAGCTTCGGTTGATGCAGTCACCTTCGGCCGAAGACGACGCCGAAGGTGAACATATACTTTTAATTACCTTAGTAATAAATAAATTAGGATTATTTTTATATTATGGTGGAGACCCAATGGAAAAAAAAATCATAATTAGCAACTTGCAAGACAAGTGTAACCTAATTTTAATGTTTGAATCATGCATCTATGAAAGTCTAGTTCTTTTTCCAGAAAGAGAATTATTTATTGGTAATAAACCTACTACAGCTTTATATGTCCAAGGTTCTGGTCACATAGTCAGACATTAACCTTATAATAGAAATATCTTCAATTATAATTCTTAATTTCAGTGTTTATCTGTAATGAATGCAAAAGAACATTCAAGGAAAGAATCCACATGGTGAGGCACCTTAAAACACATGGACAAAGGAAAATTACGAAAACATTTCCATGTCCTTATGAAGATTGTCCAAGGTATAAATAAAAACTTTATCCTAATGTTAGTATGCAAGTTAAAAACTAACAGTTTGTTACACTTAGATCTATTATTTTTTACAGATTTTACTCAAGAAAAAGCAATTTAAAGCAACATATTTTAGTAAAGCATATGAAACAGTACCATGAATGCATGCTATGCAATGCACAACTATCAACAAAGGTAAATTATTTCTAAATATGATTCTCCAGTTTTTTGTTCAAAACAACAACTAATTGCTGTATTCCAAATTTCCAACTAAAATCATCAGCTTAGTAGTAAGAAAGTGAAAAAATATTAAAATATAAAATCATGTTCCAGGCTAAATTAAATTATCATGTCCAATTACACTACAAGGAGGGAGGAATGGAACCAAAACATAACAATAAAGAAAGAAAACCAAGAAAAGATGAAGGGACTTTTAAGATTTCTACTGCTCTCAAGTTAGCTGGATTAACTGAAGTGCCTGAAGAAACTGAGTCTACTCCAAATTCGCCTATTAATTTGTCTGTAAAATCGGAACATATTGAAGTTGAAGTTGATGTTCATATTTGAACTTTACATGCAACAATGTTAATTATAAGAAATTCAGTAGAAGATATAAAATACCGAAGTTTGCCGACACCTGCATGCATCCAGTAGCCAGATGAAGATTTAGCTAGTCTTAGTGCCCCCGCGCATTAGGCGGCCAGGCCGCGCGACCACGTCGCTGGGCCACGTGGCCGCGGGTGTGTTTCGATGTTTTTCGTTGGCCGCGCGGCCAGACCTCGCCGCTGGCCGCTGGTCGTGTAATGTGCGCATTTACATATATCATGGAAGAATTAGTTGGCCGCAGCGACGGGGTCGCGCGGCCTGGCCGCCTAATGCGCGGGGGCACTTAGGGTCGCGGCACACCTGCCGAACGTACGGCGCTGAAGGTTCGGTTGAATACGCTCGTAGTGTTTTTCAAGTTCCCTATGACACATCAGACGAAAGTTTTGTCGCGTAACGCGCTGAAGACCGTTCGGCGCGTTTGGTGTGTCATACCAACCGAATACTACGACCGATAATTCCGTCGCTGAAGTGTCGGCGCCGAACGTTCCGCAGGTGTGCCGCTACACTTAGACCTGTTGTACACACACTTTTTCTGCCGTGAAAAACTGGTTGATCCGCCAAGTTTAGGCACGGTGCACACCTCAGTATTGTATGGATCACAATGGAATATTTTTGACCGACACGGCGGCACTTCGGCACGACGCACAGTGCATCGAAAAAAGGCTCTCGAAGACGGGACATTGGCTATTAGATGCCATTTTAAGCAAAAACCAACACTTATCTTGCATACGTCTTCGACAGTGCGGCGCCGTCGCCGTATACCGTACAACCGGTGGTTTACCGTGTCATATTGAAGTTCACACGATTATTTTACAGCGCGGCTAGCACATCGTACCGTAAAAAAACCGTGCTGTGTACAACGGGCTTTAATGTGAGGTTGATGATATCAATCTGAAATGGTTTGATCAGTATAGAGTGGTACACACTTGTATAACGCTTGGATAACTACTAGCTAAATAATTCGGTAGGGTGTAAACTGGCTTTGGGTTTTGTTAAAGCATTAAGTCTGTTTCGGGAACGAAAATCAAAACAAAATGGTGCGATCGGGTGACTGAAATATCAACAGCGAATTAGATCACTATTGATATGTGTTTAATTTAACTCGTCGTTGATTTTCGTTCCAGAAATCGGGTGTTAAAATAATGTGCAAAACGATTTCCTATTAATGTACAACATAGTGTAGTAGTAGAAATTAAGTAGGTACACTCACATCATCATATAAAATTATATATTTAAGTGCAACGGTTATTAGCATAATGATTATTAACTATTAATAATCATTGTGTGTATGTAGTTTATAACCTATTTATGTACTTTTATACCTATTTTAGTTATAATGTGTTATGAATATTTTTAATAAAAATTTTCTTTGTTCCTCTCAAACAGAGCACCTGCCATCAAATCTCTTCACCACCCTTGGTTGACTGGTAGAGAATGCCTAAGGCATTAAGTCCGCCTTTGTACCTTTTTTGTGTGTGCGAAAAGTTTAAATAAATAAATAAATAAACTATTGTATATCAGATAACCATTTCCTAATAATATAAGTACAATATTATCTCAGTTAAAAATATGCAAATAATACAATATTTTATTGAATTATTCTTTATTAAAATATTGGAAATACGAGCAGCTTATTCGATTTTAATAAGTTACTCTTTTTGTATTTGTTAGTTGTTGTTCTTCTGCAGTTAAATTATAAATACGTAAACTCTTACGAGTACACCACTGGCATACACAGACAGAATCACCAAATGCTACATTTTGTAAGTACAGATATTAATAAGCCCATGTTTCTGCGGGTTTAGAGTTTTGGGGACTATTACATTCATTATGTAATAGGCAAATAATGTGGAGGAAAAAGTTAGACCAGTTTAGAACTTGAAAATAAAAAGTATGTTCCATTTCAAGATTTTGTTTTTATTAACGTCTTTTTGAGTAGGTTCTGCCTCAGAAATTTTACACTACAAATATTTCATGGTCGTTGTTTCGATTGGTTCCCTCCAATGAGAATTTGTTCCCTCTATGTCGAGTCCCTTTACGTCGAGTCTGAGAGTATTGTTCTTGCAAAATATTGCTATTTTACGCTTTCTATTACCGCTACGTCTACGTCGAGTTGGGTTTGTACAGTCAGGATATAAATTAAAAGCCAGTATCATTAAAATAATTGTGTTGTAAATACACTATGATCAAGTAATTCAAATATTGTAACAATTATCTTTTAACATTATATTATCTTACTAGGTTTTTCCCGTCGCTTAGCTCGCGAGGAAGTCAGAAATTATCCTATAAACGTACTACCGGCATAAAAAGTATCATTTATGTGTGTTAATCCAGGTTAAACTATCTGTCTGCTATGCTGTCATCCAAATCCTATTAGTTTATTGCATTAGCATAACAATGATTGAATACTATCGTGAATTCATGCATGCCTAGTACTTTTTGTTAGGATACTGCTCAGAAATTGTGCATAATAACTTGATTTTTGTTTTATTACTTGTGATTTTTACCCTAGCTCCGAACCTTGTCACTGACAAGGTTCGGAGCTAGGGTAAAAATCACAGTCATTCTGACAAGTTGTCAGAATGACTGTACTGTAAGAATGACATTACTGTGGGCCATGAGGGCCATCCTTAGAAGATAGACATAATAAAATCGCACCTTCGGTGCAACAAAGTCACAACAGCTCATTTCTTAATTTTATATGAGAGGACTTTTAATTTTTATTTCGCATTTATTTCCTCATTTCTGGATTACTATTTATAGTAGATTTGAAATCTTTATAAAATTAATAGTTTTTTTTTTTCTATAGTTTTTCGTTAAAAATCTTATATTGAATTATCAAAAAGTCCTAATAAAAGCCGTAACAAAAAAAAGTGTCCTGAATTGTGACTTTGTTGCACCAGGAATTATTTAGTTTTTGTTATTATATGCCTTTGTAGCTCCAAAATTTTTGTAATTTACGTTTTTGTCGCTCCAATAAGTGAGCATAAAAATGGTCATAAATACTTTTGTGTGGCTGTAGCCCCAACGTACGTCAAACACTCGAAACGTTGTCGGCCCAAAACGCATGGGAAAACTGCCAAGAACCACAAAGGAGGCACCTGCGCCATCTAGTAGAATTTTGTGATACTTTCGCGGATGTTTTGAGCCCCAAGTAAAGGCATGGTTCAGAGACAATTTGGCATAGGTACTTACCTCCATTTTGCAGTTTTGGCTATTTGTGACTTTGTTGCACCGAAGGTGCTATATGCTATCGCGGACTTTTTTGTTGAATTTTTTAAGGTACAATACTGTAGTACGTTATTTTGATCTATCTCGTAGGGTTCAGCCAGCGTTTGCAATGCAAGCGCAAAAAAATGTGTTTATTTACGACATCACATTAGAAACCTCTAAAATGATCAGTGTTTCTCTACAATATTATTTTACATGTAAACCTTCCTCTTGAATCACTCTTATTAGAAAAAACCGCATCAAAATCCGTTACGTAGTTAAAGATCTTAATTAAGCATACCTACTTAGGGACAGACAGCGGGAAGCGACTTTGTGTAGTGATAGTGATACAGAAGAGCTCGAGGCTAAGTAATAACAAGCCGCACGGGTCGATCCATCAGGTTAAGCTACGCTTGCCAGGATTGGTCAGTGGATGGGTGATCTTTACATACCGAGACTCCTCCGCATATATAATACACTTACTCCTCCGTGCCTCGGAGAGCACGTTAAAGCGCAGGCCACACCGCCAGCTAGCGGGCGGGCGGGCGAACATCGTTTCACCTCTTTACATACTTCGGTTCACACCGCGAGCTACAATATTTCGCGTAGTTTGTATAGTTTCCTTCGTTCGCTCCGCCAGGTCCGCCCGCTAGCTGGCGGTGTGGCCTGCGCTTAAGCCGTTGGTCCGGGCTGTCATTTGTGGATCTTTGACAGTCGTTACGAGTCATCAGAAGTCCGAAAGTCTGACACCAGTCTTACCAAGGGGTATCATATTATCCAGTTACTGGGTTGTGGAGGTCAGATAGGCAGTTGCTCCATGTAAAATACTGGTATTCAGCTGCATCCGGTTAGACTGGAAGCCGACCCCAAGATAGTTGGGAAAAAGGCTAGGAAGATTGATATCACAGAGAGAGAGAGAGAGAGTTTTGCAATTTTTCTTTGTGATATTATGTATGACTCCTTCAGATTAGGTGGAAAATATTTTGGTCATACTGGCAACTGGATTCTACCGTCGAGCTCGGTCGAGCTACCGTCATTGACATTGACGTTCTGTGACATTGACTCTCATTGCCAAACAGTGTGACCAGATTTAGCAGAATTCTGCGATTTTAGCAGAAGTAGATCCCCAATTTAGGGCTTAGCAGATTGTGTCGCAGAATTGAAATGTATAAAACCTCCGCAGGAAATTAGCAGGATTAGAAATTGACAAATTACCTGCGTTTCACTCGGGTAGTTGCGTTACAAATATTTAGAGAATTCTACCATTCTTGAATAATGTCTACTAGCAGCCCTCAAATACACTAGCAGCCCTCAAATACATTTTAGGGGAATTCCTTGTAAATGTGTAATTTTCGTTCTCGTGTAGATTACTTTTTTGCGTAAAAAAATATGACCAGAACTATCGTTCTGAGTGGGAGAAGTATCCAACTTTTTCATCTTGGTTATTGCTTTTTATAAATCTTTGTTTATTTTTTTAATATCGTACAAATGTTAAATTATGAGTTCAATCACTGGCAGGATAAGAAAAAAAAATTGTAGAATTTTGGGCGAGCATCTGGCAGAATCTTTAATTTAAATCTGGTCACACTTTTGCAAAAACCAAAACTATCAAGACCGGTGTCATGTCACTCATGGTCACTCATGTCAAAATTGTCAAATGATCAAATCGTCAAGCAAAGAAAGAAGCAAGATTAGCAAGACGTTAACCAACTCTGAATTGTTGACTCCAAAGAGTACTTTATATCATAATATTTATTAGAAGTTTAGAACAGTTGACTTCATCCGACAATTGCAATCGGCAACAAGGTACCGTTCTGGAACTGCATTGAGTCAAAACAGTCGAA
This sequence comes from Conistra vaccinii, assembly GCA_948150665.1. Lineage (NCBI taxonomy): Eukaryota > Metazoa > Arthropoda > Insecta > Lepidoptera > Noctuidae > Conistra > Conistra vaccinii. Next base: position 8,154,718 of record OX411324.1, read on the forward strand.
ATCATAGAGGAAAGTAATCTGGGGTACTCGAAATTCAAATTCTATCAAGTTAAATCATAATAAAATTCAGTTAATATGGAATTCACTGTAGATGTCTTTACTCTAAACTGTTGGTGAGTTTTAATAACACTAGTTTTACCCATAGATAATACAGGTTTTACCTTATCAAATGGTATGATATTGCATAAATTGTAAAGTTTCTATGGTTACCTCTCTGTACACTATCACTATCACAGCTGAGTGGTTCAGTAAAGTGGTTGATAACAAGTTGATAAACGAATTCTTAACAAGTAGAGCTGTACTGTACTTAAAACTTAACTCTCACACACACTAATCAAATAGATGTTGTAATACAATCAATGAAAACAGTCTATCACAGTCCAGTTCGTTAATTAATTTCAAGGTCTGTATCAACTACCTCATTCTGTGTTAATAACCACTATTGTTTGTATAATGGGTTTGTGTCTGCAACTCCACGTTCAAGCACATCATTTACGTAAATAAAACTACCACTACATTTACAGGGGCATACCAGGAGTGTCTAAAAACCGAAAGGAGCGTTTTGAAGCCATAGCTAAATATTTACAAGAGAGCTCTCATACTATAGTGTGTTTACAAGAAGTTTGGAGTGAAAATGATTATTTGTTTTTGAAGAAGAATTTGAAAAGCAATCTACCATATTCACACTACTTTTACAGGTAATAATAATAATATCTGGTTATTAGAACCTTCTGCGTTAAACACAGTTTTAAATAAATAATGTATAATATAGCAGCTAAATCCTATTTTTTTTTGTGAAATAGTATTCATTACGTATGTTAAAGTAACTAAAATTAAATCATCATTGTACAGACGCGTAGACGCCAGCACATCAAGTTACTACAATCTGTCAAATTTCTTTAATAGATTTTCAACTTTATCACTAAAGAATAAGGTTCAAGTTGATTAGGAAAATTTGACAGATTGGAGCAGGTTGATGTGCTGGCTTCTGTACGAAGAATGTAAGCAAATTTTATATAGAATGTTACGGTCAGAGGGTTATCTAAAGGGCAAGATATTCATTTATTTTAACTGATGTACTTAATGTTTCAGTGGTGTACTTGGGTCAGGCCTCTGTATATTCTCAAAATGGTTGATGCAAGATGTCTTCTTTCACCAGTGGCCATTAAATGGCTACATTCACAAAATACATCACGGAGACTGGTTTGGAGGTAAAGGAATCGGTCTATGCCGTATTCAGTATGGTGATAGACTAATTAATGTTTATTGTACACATGTGAGTAGTATATAAATATTCCACATTATTTAAATTTCTAAGGAAGACTTACGGAAGAGAAGTAAGACTTGCCTGTGAGGATAATGATTAAAAAAATATATTTTAGCATGTTGTATTTGCACCCAGTTTTGCTGTTAGGATTATATTGAAATGTATTTTACTTATTGAAGATTCATGATAATATTGATATTATATAGCTGTTCTCTCATTATCTCCATGAAACTGTAGCTAAATTGAGTAAGATAAAAATGTATGTGTGGAGTCAACGGTGACATTATTGCTTTATCCGTAATCAATCATTGTGACATTAGCTTTGTCATCTTTATGTGTATTGCAAGCATATGATAGTCTCGGGATGTGCCATACTTATTTGTTTAATAATTTGACAATAAACCAAAGAGCTCTTGCTGAAAATATCAACAGAAATTAGAAGTTTGCAAATACTCACAACCATGAAACAACAAACATGGTGCTAGTACATATTGGTTACTTCAATGTACTTTTCTTTTTCAGCTTCATGCAGAATACCATGAGGATGATATATATTTGGCACACAGAGTGCTACAAGCGTACTCAACAGCGGAATTTGTTAAATTGACTACTGCACCGGCTGACCTATCCATACTGGCAGGAGATCTAAATACAGCACCTGGAGATTTATCGTTCAAGTAAAGTTTTTTTTTAAAGTTTTGGTGTAAGTTATAAATTCAAAAAAAGATTTCTTAAGCATCTTATCGCATTTTATATCAATACTAGCGTCCCGCCCCGGCTTCGCATTCTTGCAATTTACACGTGAAAACGGTATTCTGTTCACAACACATTGCACAAGTTCTGAGCAGTAACCTAACCAAAAGGATTGCATGAATTCAAGATAGTATTATTAAGTAATTTTTTTTTATAGATGTACATAATTATAGTCTATAAATATATCTGTCTCTGTAACTTCCAAATTGTGAAAGAATTTTTTAAATTAGCCGTAGTTCTGAAGATTACCCTCCACATACACAAACTCACAAAATGCGCACTCTCTCTCTTTACAATATGTATAAGTATGGTTTTTTTTATTCTCAGGATAGTGACGCAGCTTCCCCCGCTTGTGGATCCTTATGACAAAGACTCTAACTTAAAGGACCCAGCAAAATCAATGGCCTTGGGGACTAGCGACTGTGCTAACAATAGCTATGCGGACCCTAAACAAGTCAAGATTTGTCCTCAAGGAAAGAGAATAGATCATATTTTATACAAACTAAACCCTGCATGGGAGGTATGTTTGTTTACAATTCTTTGCATGGTTTGGGTTCTTTTAACACAAGATTTGATCACACTTTGTTTATTTTTCAGGTTGAAGTAACCAATTTTGGCAACCCATTACCTGACCGAGTGCCTGGCAAAGAATTTTCTTATTCTGACCACAATGCAGTTTCTGTACAATTACATGTGAAACCAACTGACAGTACCTTAATAAAAACACCATACGTTGGCTGCTGCAGCAGTGGTAATCAATTTGATGACACTGTTGTGCAAGCTATTAAAGTTTGTCAGGAGGCAATGGCCGACTTATCTAAATTTAAAACATTATATTTAGCTATTGGTGGACTGTTACTCATATTCCTAATTGGCACAGTTGGTTATTGGCCCAATAGTATATTTTGTGACATAATAAAAATATTTGTTACTGGCCTTTGCTTCTACTATATCATACTGGGAACAATATGGCACAAAATCGAAATGAATTGTTTAAAAGCTGGACTGAGTGCCTTAACAAAATTGTGCAGGGCAGACGCAATAGAAGAATAACACCTATTGATAAATAATTATAGGCTTGGCTTATTAGAACACCTATTCAAATAAATTGCATATCAACAAGTTACTTAAACAATATAATTATATAGCTTTCTAAGGAATGTTTGCATTCCAATTTTATCGCGATTACGAGATTCATAAGGCTTATATTTAACATAATAGTTGATTAGATAAGAAGTAAATGAAGTACAGTAGAATATAAAACAAGTATTATTTTTTAATCTCAGATCTAGATTGATGATCAAGCGTTTCTTCTAAAGATTTTTAAGTATAATTAGAATATAAGACTAGACAATTAATTTATACAGTATCTTATTCCTAAACTGAGCATAGTTTACATGTTAACTGTTTACAGCAAGTGTTATAATAGATGGTATATTTTATGACATTCCCAGCAAAACATTTTTACGGTTAATGCATTTTAAATTCTATTCAGCCTTACAACACTAGTTTTCACTAGTTAGTATTGTAATTTTCATATAATGTTTAAAGTGTTAATGAAGTTGCAAAAATATTTATTTGTACAATAAAGAATTACAATGAGTATTGATTTTAATTTCTAATCTGTTTCTAGTGTATACTCATATTTTGTTTGTTGTGATGTATGGCCGTATGGCCAAGCTTCTTGGGTATGGCACAGCACAACAATACAGAACCCAAGTCCGACTCACAAACCGAATATCTGCACCCTTCTGAAAGAGCCGTGCCCAGAACACGGCCGATAGTGAGGTATTTAGAACCGAGTAGAGAAATAGAGTTGTGTATGCTAAACAAATACTTTATTTCTAAAACTTAACATATAATTACAATTACATAGTCAGATTAACGTAAATATCACAATTTATACTAATATTATTATTCATAGTTAGTACATACGATATTATTTGCAGATCATTATAAAGTAAACAACAAAAATAAACAATTCAGGAGGTTCGTACTTTGTTTGAAAAAATAAGGAATGTACAATTTAGTGATCTTTTGTCAGAAAGTCCTTGTTAAGTGTGAATGTGTGATGCATTCTTGATTAGTTTATATAAAGCAATATTAAGTAGCACCAAGCCACTATATTCGATTTCCCTAATATGCAAAATGACTATCACTTTTGTATCACATTTTATACTTTAGGGTCGTCTTTAGTTTCATCATCGAGGTCAAGTAAAGGTTCTGTTTCAGAGTTTGTTGACACCGCGGCTAGAGTGTTATCAAGCGATCCGTAGGCAGACGGTCTCACTTCCACAGTCGGTGGTTCCAGGTCTACCGTGAGGTTCGGAGCCGAACTAGACGGGATTGGTTGCTCGCTCATCAATCTTGAACTTTCGTCGTAACCCCGCGCCATGTGATACATCGATTTACCCCGAAGTCTACGACTAAATGAGCTCCCTGTCGGAAAAGAAAATAGTATTAGGTTTTAAAAAGATTCCTGTCAGACAATGGATAATTGAATTACACGCCTGTTTGTCACGATGTAATAGGCAGGGGTACATACATTGGATCCCATATTTTAACCGTTATTTTATAGAGTGCGAGCTTATTGCTATTATTAACTGCACACAAATCAAGACTAGACTGGTTGCTACTGAGAAAACCCCAATAACACTACCCGACCGGGGATTCGACCCCTGGACCTTACGCTCAGCAGTTGTGCTTGCGATGACTAGATCGTCAATAGATTACTACGTCATTTGTATCAATTTATATCGATTATTTTTTCTATTGAATCGTGATCCATTAGTAAGTCGCACCTTTAAAGTAAAACCGTTACTATACGAAAATTTTCATGAATTGAGTTATCAATGCCATCTATCTAAAATACACGTAAACTGCAAGATAAACTTGTCATTTTTGTAAAATGTAGTATTTTACGCCATTTAGCGGTAAATTAAAGCGTTACTAAACCGAATTATGATCGGCTCACGAAATACAATATTGTGTTTATATCAATAAGAACATGTTCGTAGAAGAGTGATGACGGAAGTTTAAAGTAATAGTGTTATTATTTGGATAAACACGGCTGTACGTCACAAAAAAGGTAAGTTGTTGATTTGTTTTAATAGGAAAAGTGTTTCAATTTGTTTAAACACAGTTTTTGTGTTATGAAATTACGCAATTCATAATAAAATTTCATTGATAAAATGTTACAGTTTATATTTTATATAACATTTTATATGGCAATAGGTTTACCTCATTATTCTAACCAAGTAATATTATTTATTTATTATTTATTAAACATTTATTTCAGACCAGGTCCATATTCTTGTTAGTATTACTTAAAAACTAATGTTAGTATTCGAACACAACACAGCTTAAATTACGACATGAAGCCGCACCCATCTTCGCAGCATGGGGGAGTCCCCCCGTAATACAAGTCAACATAACTTTGGTTAGCCCTGAGTAGCTTTCGTGGATAGGGAAATAATGCTGTGATTGAAACTTTGTTAAACTAAAAAAAAATGCTATTTCCAGTTGGTTTGTTCCTAGTCGAACTGATTGTAAATGTAATAAGATACTTAATAAGTAGTTAATATAGTAAGATACGTACCTACATGCTGTGATTTAAAGGTATAAACTCAAGACTGATTGATAAATAACTATGCAAAATTATTGTATGAATCTCTCTTTAATTTGTAATAAAACATTACTAATTTCGATTGTTTTTTTTATTTGGTAATATTATAACAACATAACGAATGCCAACTTTATGATTTTTAATTTAAATGTTGAATAATATTATTGTATTTATGAAATTTTAATAGTTTTCTATTTAGTAACATCAATCGCACTGTAATTTCATAGTAATATACCATTATGAACAAATTATTAATGGTAAAGTGTTACTATAATAATATAAATCAAAATAAATAATACTGTTAATTAAAAAAAATAACTTTCCTAAATCACGTGTCATAATGTAAACTGAGATCTATAATATGACCTCATTAAATGTCTTAAAGAACCCTGCACTCAGATTTTATTGACAAAAAACAGTGACATTTTTCTAATTTTGGCTCTCCTGTAAAATTGTATAATTTCGGTTAGTAACGGTTTTACTTTAAAGGTGCGAAGTATTCAAAGTACAAACATATGATAAAATAATGCTATGGGTTTTAATTGAATTGATTTATGTGAATGAATTTGGAATTCATTCATCTATTAGGCCTTTAACGCACTACCGGCTAGCCGTATCGTCTCGGTTCCACTGTTGCAGTCCACAGCAATGGTCAGTAGTTCTTGAAATATTCCACAAGATGAACGTCGAAGAAGTTGCTGCAGTTATTTATTTATATTATAGTGGAAAAATAGTAGAAAAAACAAATATATGCGGGGCAGTCTTTGGTTACTGCCGATACAAGTGAAAACTAAGTAACGCCATCTAACGAAAATGTCAGGAATTTATGTGGCTTGCTGTCAGTACAAGCCGTCTTACGAATTTTCGATCAGGTCACGAGTCCTGACGCGAGTTTAACATTTTTTACCTAACTCAAAAAAGTGCACAACGCCGCTAAAGATGTCACTTCAAAAAAATTGGATACGCCCTTTGCTGGAGACTCGACTTTACAATGGACAGTTTACACGTCAGTTTAGACGTTTTTTCGTACAGCGCCTATCCTTTTTTTGAAAATTTTGTTATTTGTTGGTATTGTCTGACCACCCCTGCTGGCAATTGTGACGCCCCGCGCGGCTGGCCGCGAAATGCGTAAAGAGGATGCGGCACACCGGTGTACCGCAGTCTCAAGCCAACGCAAGTCGGTGCGTTGGAATTATAAATACAATACAATAATTATTTCATATAAAATAGACATGCCGTCTGCCGCAACGGCGTACCGCATTGCCTAGCCTGGCCTCAAGTTTTCACAATTTCACAATGTTTCATAATATCATGGTACATTATGGTGCAACATACCAACGACACCAAGGTGCTCAGATATATCTCTCTTGACATCAGACACATCCCACATTGCAAGGAAAGATCCGAGGCATGACGGTGACGGGTTTTGTGGAGACACATACGGTTTGTAAGAGAAACTGTAGTGGTGAGCTATTGCTGCTAAGAACATTTCTATGCATATCAAAAAGTCCTGTAAAAAATATCTTTATGAGTAAATTAATTTTATTGAACCTAAATTAATGATTTTTAAAAGGTCAACAGCAAATTAGAATGTTATATAACACTGGAGAATTGGAGATAGATTTCAAGGACAACTGGTTGTTTTATGGCTTCATTATGTTAAATATAGGTATGTATTTAAATTAATATGGGAAACTTACCTGCAACTTCGAAGACATGATTTTTATCTTATCAGAATCTGATATATCAAATATAGTTGATATCACCCCGCAATAGACTAATATGTTAATTATTACTCCTTGGCTGGAACATAAGACGTTATATATTATTCATTTTGATAAAAAAAAATCAAAATAATAATGCAAATCAGATTTTTTAAAACTTACAAGAATGAGAAGAAGACTACAGCTTTTATACATAAGAATTTACCAATAGGCTTCATAGGTTTTAATTCAGTTTTATTTGCTCTGTAGAACAAAACAAGGCAATACATGGCAACAAATTGTGATAGATTGTTTATAGCTATCATGTAAGGGAAGGCAACTTTTGGGCTGAAGTCACTCTCTCCATAGACCCCAGACAGTTCACAAATCATTGATATAACTGTTGTTATGGGCCTTACTACTGTGTATTGAAGAATCCCATGCTTGCAGTTATGGACAAATTCACTGAAACAAATAAATAAGTTAATATTATGGTAATAGGCTCAGACCAAATAAAAAATCAAGACAGAGCGCTTTCAACAGTGAAGTGAAGCCGGTTTCGAACATGTGTACACTTTGTGTGGTGTAGTTTGACTGTAGTGTCATTGTAAAAGGTTGTAAATGTGTGTGTGTGAGCGAGTGCGCACAGAGCAGCGGTGTAGTTTTGGCATGCTTCACTGTATTGTTTGCAGCACTCTCGTCTTGGTTTTTTATTTGGTCTGAGGTAGTAAGTGGTGTTTTGTAGATTCTGCCTACCCCCAAGGGAAAGCATCAGTTTATGTATGTGTATTATAGTAATAAGTAGCAGTATAGTGTTATAGTAATAGTTTAGTATATTAGTGTAATTAAAATTGTTTTTCACTACTCAATTTTGTATTCATAAACATTTGTTTGCATATTACATGTACCTATACTCGTATAATAAATTTTGGTACATGTAATGCATTGTTTTTATCATCAACTAATTACTTATATTACTTTATCATGTTATCAACGTTTGACTGTTTTTAAGTGATGTCATGTCATTGAGCTACCAAAATAATCAATAATAATTAATAAAACATAATGATACAGATACTGAAGAATGCCACATATTACAATGTTTACATACTTCTTTTTTTCCATATGTTACAGATCTATGTTACATTAATGTTTACTCTTAACAGCTGTACAATTTCTACTTTGAAGTTTAATCAAAGGTAAGAACTAGAATATTTTAAAATATTTCATAACAAAAAGATAATTTTATATCAGTTGTTTTGATTTAGAATGGCTGATGTGAATGTGAGTCACATAAATCATACATTTATGTGCAGCTGGAGTTATAAATAACTATGATTCTACATTTATTTTAAGGATTCATTGCCTAATTAAGTGAAACCTAACAACTGCTCAATGTTTCTTACCTTCCCATTTCCCATGGAGTTAAACAGCATAAAGGGAATATGTGATAGACTTGAGGTTTAGTTTCCAAGAGTGCCTCCAAATCATGGTCTTCATTAAGATAGTTCAACAAATACTTCATAAAATTGTAAATTACATAAGCTTCATAACATTCTCTTAGAGAATCAACATAAATTGATTGTTCTGGGAATTCCAGGCCTATCCAGGCATTTAAAGCATATATTGGCACCATCCACAATATTCTGAAAAGATAAAAAAATATAAAATTAACATTGCCTATAATTTAAGACAATTTACATGTTGTTAACCTACCTATTTAAAAATCGTTTACAAATTAATCATCTTAACTACAGTTGGCATGTCATTAATAATTGGTTGTTAACAAGTTTCTAATGATTTGGATCGATTTTTGCTGTTATTGTGATAAATGTGATTATCAAATAAATAACTTACCTTATAATATGTTTTTGTAATATTGGCTTGGTATAGTGAACAACATGTTGTGTTATTTGCCATATGGAGATAGGTACGGCAAGAAGAACAAATCCTCCACCAACCAATGACCCTTGATCGGATTTCTTGAAGCCATTGTTTATGGAATGGGCTATTAGTATTGGTACTAATACTATAATTAATACAACATAAAGTGCGATCAAGAAAGGCCTAATCCAAAGTCTCCACTGTCTTAAAAAAGATACAATTGTGGAAGAACACATTATAAAAACGTAACTGTTGTTTACCCTTTACGTGCCAAACATAATACTTTCTTTGCTTGTTAGTTATTGATGTAGCGAATGATCATTCTAAAAATTTGTGTCGAAGGGCACAGTAACAGCAAAACACTTCATTCGTTAATAATATAGTGAGATTAAAACTGCACAGTATTTCACAATGATAATGTATTTGAGGTCTTCTGTTTTGTCAGCCAACTGCCAAGAGTTAGTGACAGTGACAGTGGCAGCTGAGAGTCTGAGACAGAACCACAGATTATATAGGGTGGACAGAACACAGTGCTATGCTACCATTGACTTATAAATCATATGGACTTGAAATGTTTGACTATAGAAAAAACAGTTATACAAATACGAGGCTTATCGACGCCAAATTCATAAAAATACTGCTATCTCTTTTTAACTTTAATAATTTTGCGTAAGTGAAATAGGATAATAGTGTTTTTGACAGTTACTATCATGGCAACCCTACATTTCTAACTCATTGAAATACCTATTTGCGGCCGGGTCGCCATTTTATTTTCTCGCTGTTTGGTATCAAAGTTGAGTACATGAACTGTCAAATCACTCATAAGCTGTGGTAAATATTGTGAATTTTGGAGTTATTTGCTGTGATATTGCGTTTGGACTTGGTCCTATATATTGGAAATGGTCAATAGCAAGATGCCCAATTGCAGTATTATCGGATGTGGCATAAAAAGAAGCGGAAATCACCCGAACATAACTTTACACAAGTACGTACATAATTTCAGTTAAAATATCTTTAGATTTAGATGATAAACAAAAGATTCTGCATTCAGTGAAGAGCTTCAACAGTAAATCATTCATATTTTCGCTTTTGCCTCTATTTTCAACAGTTTTACTTCATGAAATCATTTTCTTGTTATTGAAGGGATAGAGTAGTGCATTTAGACATTTTTATATTTGTCGATAATGCTATTTTATGGTTCTTTATTGGTTTTATGTTTTACTTTCAAGGCTGCCCTCTAATAGAAGAAAACAGAAAATTTGGCTGGAAACAATCGGTGTGGAAAATTTAAAGATGTCGACAAAAAGAATACATATTTGTTCTCTTCACTTTGAAGAATCGTCTTTCAATCGGACACAATAAAATAACATTGCGTGACGATGCTTTACCTTCACGATCCTTATTGGTAAGTAACATTGCATTTTGTAAATTTGTCCAACATTATTCTGTTGTGGTTGAAAAATTATGGTGATGTCCTCAATTGCACTTGTCTAATGGACACAAAGAGTGATTGATGTAAAGAATGTGAAATAAAATCAGGAAACATCAAAAATACTAATCATTTTATTGCTTGTTTACAGCCTGCGATTCAAACATGTCTGGCATTTTAATTGAGAATGATCGAAATCAGACAAACTCACAATCAATATCTAGATGTGGTGCTCCTAATAAGGTAACTTTTATTTTGTAATTAATAACAGTAGGATCACCATACTGTTTTTAAAGTCATAAAATTTTTGTGTATAATTTTTTAGTTTTTGACTATTCTCGGAACCCTGGAAGGCGTACGAGGGGCCGAAGCCAACTCGCAGAGGCCCGTTAGACGTTTGTAATGAAATGAGGCACCAACCGACGATTATCCCTGTATGCACCTCAGCTTCGTCAGATTTACCGGTATGACGAGCTTCAGTTTTTTATCTCATTGATTGAATTGAGACTGGGTGGTATCTGTTGCTTGTCTTCAATATCTATTAAAGCTTAATTTTATTTGATTTCAGGTCAGGACATTTGAAATTATAAAAACATTAAAGGAAAAATGTCAAAAACAGTCCAAGAAGATAAAGAGACTTAATGAGAAAGTTAGACGCCAACGAAAAAAATTGCTCATTTTAGTAATATTATAAAAGATTTAAAAGAAAGAAATTTACTAAATATAGAATCCCAAGCTTTACTTGCAGAATGTGCAGGACCCCAAGACTTCTTGAAAAGGCAAGAACAGTTGCAAAATCAACAATATTGTATTGTTCAGAAATGAATAATATTGATTTCTATTATAATTATTGTTGACTTTTATTTAAAACCCACAATCATTGGCGTGTTAGAAACTTAGTATCAAAAATATTTATAAGGGTCGTTCCGTAAATTTTTAAAATTGGTTTTTCACTGGTTATCCGTGAAATTCAAATTCAAGTTTTTTGGTAATTGCAGCTCTGTATTATGTTGTATGTTGATCAAAATGTGATGTAATATAAATTATAGTATTTCATTTAAAAATTACCATCTTCGAGCCATTGAGGGAACCATCATAAGCTAACAGTATAAAGAAACCGTGGGGACACTCTGGGACAGCAATCAAGCCAAAAAGTCGGTTGAAAAATTATTTGATGTAGGTACATGAAATGAAAAGCAGTAAATACAAGTCGTGTCATTAAAGTTGAGACCCAATTTATGGGTCTCTAGCGGTATGAGGTCCCCGCCGCCCTTCGTGGCGGCGTAAAGAGCGGCGAGAGGCGCGGTCAAGTCTCAACTTTAATGACACGACTTGTACTTACTGCTTTTCATTTCTTGTAATAGCTAGAAGCATAAAATTAAAAAAAAACGACTTCAAAAAAGGAGGAGGTTCTTAATTCAACGGACCGGCATCGGGATTCGGGATAAACTTGTTGCTTATATTATATAATGGAGTGAAATCAGTTACACAATACTAGGTCGATAAAAAGCAGCTTATTATCTGTCCTCCAGGTTTCAACCTATTTCAATGGTAAACATCAAAATAAGTTCTAGCCGTGAAATAATGACGAACCAATACAAACAAATGAAAGGCATGTGTTAGAAAACTTGGGGTATTTCATTGAGATCAATGTAAACTAGAGAAGACACCGTGAACAAAAAATGTGTCCCTCGGATGTCAAGTTTGACAACTGCGGTGCATGCGCGGTGCAAGGAGATTCTCATAGATATCCGTACCCGCAGATGAGACACAGTCTGCTTCTTCTGCCTACTTGATAACTAAATTACCAGCGCTAGATTTGCTGCGGAAGTGTATTTATTCTCGGCAAAAAGGTCTAAACTGCGGCGCGATCGCCGCAGTTGAACGAGACAAAGTAGGAATTTACGGTGTCTTCTCTAGTACGTTAGTACTTATATCTCGATGGGGTATTTTTATTTTACCCGTAGGTAGGTAGATATTGTACCGTAACATTATGAAAACATTCTCACAATCTTTTATCGATGTTATTATATTATAGAAATATCGATAAGGACTACCCTATTAGCCGCCATTTTATTTTCTCACTAAAGTGTAGGTATGCACGTTTTTCTTGTAGGTATGCCAAGTCCATATGATTTATAAGTCATTGTATGCTACCAACCAACCATAGATAGGAGATGACTCACAGAGTAACAAATGACCACAGATTCACAGACAGCGACACCATCCAAAAAATGACGAAAACAGCGCGCTTATTCAACACTAAGGGTCAGTTCACACCGAGACGTAACGCGAAGCGACACTGCACGTACATACTTTTTAAGATAGTTGTACAAAATATAACTACTAAAAAAAATACACATTTAATTGAGATAATTCGAAAATGCCTCGCGGCGTCGCGCTGCACGCTGCGCTTCGCTTCACCTCGCAACATCACACTGCGCCTCACAGCGCGAACGACTGGCCTCTAAGCATCTTCGCGTCGCAAAGTGACGCTGCGCGCACTTTTTAAGATAGTGATACAAAATGTAACTTTATTTAATACTCAAAAAGATACACATTTAATATTGAGATACTGAGCATGTTGAGGGTTCAAAGTTACAACAAAATGTGGGCACTTGTTATGAATGGCTAGTCCCTAAACAAAATGTGGCGTCTCCGCGTAGCTATGCATGGCTTACGCATAATTATTATTTATGTAGCTTCTTCGCTGGATACGCTGCTATCTACCTTTTTGAAACACTTTATATTCATTGGTAAAGAGTTAACCGTGGAAACTAAAACTTTTAACTGGAAACCGTGAGCAATTTTGAAGTGCTGATGCTAACAAAAAATTTTTTTTACGTCGTACGACTCGTACGTAATAAATTTTTTGTTTTACTTATTTCGTGTTTGTATCGAATAGAAAATAAGAACGTGTTTGGTGAGCCGAGGATGACTGAACTACCGTACGTAGTTCAGTCATCCTCGGCTTTTGTTTGCGTATTTGTTTGGGTCACAGATATAAATCTAACTAGATGACGCGATTGTATGTTCAAAAAACGGAGTAAACTTACCAAGGGCAATTTGATATATGGAGGATAGAAAAAGCATGATGCGAGTTTGAGAATTGGCTTTATAGATATGTTTTTAAATCTCTAGGGGCGGCAGCGGCCCCCCCTACCCTCCCTTGGCGACGCCCATGAAACATACGATCAATGATCGTAAGCAGAGTTACGGACGTCAAATCAAGGTTGAAAATATTTAGTTATAGATATTATGTTTTAGTTAGTATTTTATTAATTATAATTAAACTACTTTGAATATAAGAGCCAATTTCAATAGGGTTCCTTCTATGGCTGAAACGAAAGTATAAAAAAAATGACTCATTTGATTTTATCGCAAGCTACAATGTTTTCAGGGTTCATAAATTGACGGACAGGATTGTTTTTTTCAACTATTTTGATGCTTTTTCCATTTTTGCTGCATTAAATCAATTGTTAAAAAGTACATTATTAATCTCCATTTAATCATCTATACAATGGTATATAAATTAAGTAGGTTCTGTGTACTAGCAGGAGTGTAACAATAAAAACAGTTGCAGAAATGGTGCAAAAAAAAAATTTCGATCGTAGAGCACACTCTAATGCTTCGCATTATGAGTCGTGTAAAATGCCTTTTTATGACATATTGAGCTGTAAAGACTGTATAGAAAAAGTTGGCCCAGCTATTGGAAATGTTTTCTTTCATTGGTTACTTACCAATTTATTTTTACAATTAGGGTTTAAAGTGAGTGTGAAAAAGTGGCACGCTTGGTTTTCATACAGATGGAGGGACTTGCGTTATAGTTAGATTTATATCTGTGGTTTGGGTCCTGAAACAGTAGAGCCAACATTACGGCATAGGAACTATTTGATTTGATGAAACCATTGAGGTACAAAAGCTATGGAGATGGCATATTCTAGAATAATACAAATATCTATCACATCGACATGTATATGATGTATATACACAATTACCAATGTCATAAAGCGTTTTGCTTCTTTTGAACTAATCAAGAGTTGCTTAAGAAAAGAGAGACATTTATATGTTTGTCAAGGACTTTTGTGTGACGTCAAAATTATGTCTATGCGTGACCGGTCGCCATGTTTAGTGCCGAATTTTGTGGTAGATGGGCTGTCAAACCGTATTATTCTGAGTGTCAAACGGTTACTTGCTCTCTCTCTTGCACTCGTAGAATTCGCAGATATAACCCTGGGAAAGGCGGCCATCATAGATGCCCGATTTTTGTAGAATTTTGTAGGCATGGCCAGTCCATAGGTTTTTATGTCATTGGATGAATACTTTAGTTATTACTCTGAGGATGAAATGCACTTACAAATCTATCTCTGTCAACCGTAGACAGACAGAGCAGAGTTTTATAGAACGCTGGGTTCAACCCGTTCAATCGTAGGACCGAGTTATTACTCTGAGGACCGTAGTATACTTAAGTCCAGCTTAAGTCTCAGTCTGTGGTAGTATCATATGTTGTCTGTGGGTTCAACACTCATCAGTGTGCTCATCAGAATGAATTGACGTCATAAAATTTATTATGTTGCCATAGTAAAAAATCTCAGAGAAGGAAAAAAAAAACACTTTACAGGTGTTCGGTTTTTTTATCAAAATGGTTTTGGTTAAAAGTTTTTAATTTCATTATGAAATTCCTTCTTAGTTCGTAGTAAATACAGACATTGCATATTAAAGCTAAAATAATACAATCAAAACGGGAATCCACATTATTTATGCATTTACAGTTATACGCGTAACACGTATTTTGTGCATCGAACTCAAGCATTGAATTAGGCCACATAGCGATCTCTCCCTAAAATACCGCTGTTCTGGTTGTCGACGTATCAAGCTAACGTGAGTTTGTGATTTATTACTGTGTGTTTTAGCGACTTGAATTCTTATACAATACATGGAATATGGTATTAAACCTAATATACGATAGATAGTGTATAAAAAGTAATATATCGTGAGTAGATAATTCGTATGTTTTCGTAAATGGGTCACCTCGCCATTCTTATGAGAAACAACTTGTTTTGTGTTTTAAAGCTGTTTGGGTCGTTGTTTAGTGTGTATTGTGTTAATTAACGTTTAAATATAGTCGATTCGTTTTTGTTTTGACGTGTTTATGTTTTCGTAGTCTTGGAAGGCGGGAGAGTGATGATCAGAAAGCCCATTAAATGGTAATGTGATGTCATCAAAAGGGGAAACAGAGGCCGACTCCGGCACCGTGTCGCCGAATTTATCTGCAGTCAAAAATGAACCGGTTAGTAAGCTCATCTGTTAACTGTAACTTAGTTGTAGGCCAGTCAGCTTTTCCTAGTTTATTAAAATAAAAGTAGAGTTGTTCAAAAAATTATACAGTTCAATTTAGGGATAAGTATCATTGATGAACCTTATCAATAATTTCTGGATCATTGCAAGAGATGACTTTTGAGACCTATTTATTATAGTTGTGTTGTTTGGTTTTTATAGCTATAGGAAAGAAGATCTAAGCTCTATCAACACAAAATTAATCAAAGCATGTAAAATTAAAAAAAAAGGAGAAAGTCAAATATGCAACATCAAAACTTGTCTCTGGATAACTGGGGCAAGTTAACAGTATAACAAAAATAATTTTTAGCATTAGTGTTTATTAATTTATTGCATTCCCATTGCATTTATTATTTAAAAAGGTTTCAATCAACTTACAAGTAGGTTTTCCCTTATCCATAACTTATAATTAGTGATAATAATCATTATAGGATTGCATTACATACTTGATCATTAAAACAAATTAGTTATCCTTGCATAAAACAATTGAAATTCCATTATTTTGAAATTATATAATGAATTCTGAGAACAACAAGAAGTTTTTCAAACTAATCTGCATTTTGTAAGTAGAATTAATTTCAATGTAATATTATGCAAATTATAATAAAATAAAGTTTTAGAAATGATTTTGTGCTAAATAACAATATAGCTTAATTGGTATGCAAATGTTCTGTGGCATTGATTTCAAGTTTGTTAGGATTCAACAATAAAACAGGTGTATTAAAAAAGTATCTTTCTCCTTTGGGTGCATAACTTATAAGTATGCCACACCTGCACTATTGCGAAATAGAAAAGAACGAGTTGGACTTTAATTTAAAATAATTTTAGTCAAAATAGAACTTCTTTTTTTTTTGCTAGCCTTCAGTCCCTCTCTTAACCCTAAGCATATAGCTAAAAAGTTTAAATTGAAATTGGAATAATTATTTCATCTAGGCAATTAGTATTAACTTTGCAAAAGAACATCAAAAAACTGTCTATTTTATCAGACCTATCGGTTTAATACATTTTTAGGCCACTTGTTATGAAGTGATGACCTAAATTTTTATTACCTTTAACCATCAGTTATCTGTATATTAACTTTCACCGAAAACTAATGACTTGCTACTTTTGGCGCTATTAAAATGCAGTTGTCCCATATTTAGAGTAGTTATTGCCGTTTAATAATATCCTCTTCTACTGAAAGTTGGCCAATTTTGCTTTTATAATTTTTTTCCTTGCATAGAATTAAACTCGAAATGTTTCACTCAGCATCCTATGCTTGTAGCTACTGCAGCAATGAGTTTGATTGAGATTGTCTTATAACAATATTGTGTCATGTAAATGAGGAAAATAATAATTAGTCTACTACTGGCTGTGAACTATAGTGATCTTTAGACTTAACACTATGAAGTTGCATCATGTGATTTAGAACAGAATGTGCTCTTGTTCACACCAGAAATTCAATTCATCTAAACTAATAATAATAATTATACCTAAAGAGAAAAATATATTTGATTTTTTGTGTTTGTTACGCTTTCACACCAAAACGGCTGAACAGATTTGGATGAAATTTGGCACATGACTAGACCATGACCTGGTGTTAAGGCTCGTGCAGACTAGCGCGACTTGGCGCACAACGCGACACCGGTAATTGTTCTACCGTGAAATTTTCCTAGAAATTGTTTTGTTAGAGTCGCGTCGCGCCGGTCTGCACGACGGTATAGGACATGGATACTTTTTCTCCCGGGATTCCCGATTCCCATGGGATCGAGACTTATGCGGGTGAAACCGCGGGGCGCAGCTAGTGTAAAATACAGCTGACAAAACTTATTTTTATAATAATATTTTCTATAATAAAGACTCAATTCTCTATTTATTCTGGCAGTGCTTTCGGCCGTAGTATTCATACTATATTAACATTTTCAGGTGGCCACCAACAGCAAAGAAACTCCAAAAAGGGGTGGTACATTGTTAAAATGTACCACATGCAATAGTTTTAGTACTTTAAGTAGTCGAGCCCTAACCACCCACATGGCCCAATGTTCCCCTGATAACAACAATGTGGCAGCTGCACAAAACGCCGACCCCCGACCTCACAGAAAACTGTTTGAATGCGACGTGTGCAACATGAAGTTTTCAAATGGCGCCAACATGCGCCGACACAAAATGCGGCATACTGGAGTTAAACCGTACGAATGTCGTGTTTGCCAAAAAAGATTTTTCAGGAAAGATCACTTGGCAGAACATTTCACAACTCACACCAAGAGCTTGCCGTATCATTGCCCAATCTGCAACCGAGGATTCCAGCGCCAAATTGCCATGCGCGCGCACTTCCAAAACGAACACGTTGGACAGCATGACCTCGTTAAAACTTGCCCCTTGTGTAGTTATCGCGCCCCCACCATGAAGAGCCTCAGGGTTCACTTCTTTAACAGGTAATTCAATTTCTTTACTTAACTATTTAAACAAGCGTGACGCTTTCGTGTCGCGAATCGTTCTCGGGCATTACTGATTGGTTTGGCTAACAGTAACCTTTCTTGTGACTGGTTTATTTTAAATGTATAGTGTGAATATTATGTTACAAATTATCAGATAAACATAATTATACATAATGCTCCCATGATATATAACAATACAATCCTCCCATGACTCAGTATTTTATTTTCAGACATGGCATCGATTTGGACAACCCTGGTCCAGGCAATAACTCTTCAGTATCTCTCCTTGCTGCGGGTATCGCCAATGCCGCGTACTCTGATGGTACAATGGATCCCAGTGCTATAAACGCCCTCGGTGCGTTAGGGTCCAGTCTATCAGTCTCAGTCGCTGCTACATACTCAGATAGCGGTGACAGCAACGGCGCCCGCTCTGTGGATAATGCAACACCACCCATGCACTATTTGACCCCACATGTTGAGATTTCTATGGCCGACAATAACGAGACATTTTCTCCAGGCCAAAACCATTTAGGCAACTCAGGTAACTATGAAAATAAACTTTAAACATATTGTTTTTATTTATTTAATTGGGAATAAATTATCTATAAGGTATTTATTAAGAGTATAGGAAGCTCTTAAGCAGGAGTGTGTGATAGATAACTGAAGAATGGCTTAAATAAAGTACAGTTTTCGATAAAAGCGAATCAGATATTCAACTCTTACTTATAAGTATTGAGCATTACATTATACTTTAATAAGGAGGCCATTTGTGAGAAATGTGTTGACTATTATTTAACGTAGGCATTCCTGTTACGCTTGCGTAGATTAAAACAAAATGCGAACCCAAAAAAAATTACATCTGACTCAACATAACCTGTTAAAAAGGAACAAAACAGGAAAAAAAATCTACTGAACCCTACTTCTTTTTTATTCAGTCTTTTTTTGTAGTTACAAAAAAGTTACCTTCAAGTAACATTTAAAGTCGTTGTTTTAAGTTGAGCTAGTTATTCATAAGGACAAAGAAATAATGATAACGGCACTGATTTCATAAAAATATAATTATTGCTGTCCTTTTCTACCAGGCAGAGCCCGCAAGAGATAGCACGTTTTTAGGTGGTGTTCTGAGGTAATATCTGTAAAATAGAAAGAAAAAAAAAGTGAACCTTTAGAAGCTATAATCTTCTTTTGTCTCTTTCCTGTTTGATCTGCAAGTAAAGGATGGGAATACTTTAAGTTTAGGTAGTGCACAACCAGCTGGACCATTTTGATTATGTAAATTGACATATTACAATGTGTTATAGAATCGCGCATGAACGGCGAAGGCCCCAGCTCACCACAATCCGGCGACAGCGCGATCGCTAGCAGCTCCCTATCAGCTGGATTACCTACTAACATTACTCCATCCATCACTCTGATACCCATCAAACAGGTAAGCCATGCTAAAACATAGAATAGTACAGAAGGCAAACTCCGCAAGCTAAAAGTACGTGGCGGGCTCGCTCGTCATATCAGACAAACTCAGTAAGCGAAACGTAGTCAGAAGATATAAGAGTTACGTGATAGAAACAGACGCAACTTCTAGGGGAATATAACTAGGCGCTGTGCGATCTGAATTGCACTTTATTAAGTCGAACCAAGAGTCGCTTTTTATTTGAATGGTTTTGCGGAGTGAAGTTTGTGAGTAAAGTAACATCTTTCCCCTATTCCCTAAATACTAATATAATAAAACTGAAGAGTTTTTTTTTTGTATTATTCTGATAGCCCAACTCTTGAGGAGGGTTATAGGGTACGACCCTAAGGAGCCGATCAAAAAGAAAAACGCGGGTGTTCGATACTATGAAATAGGATACATTTTATGTTTAATCAAGAAATGTCACCCAGACGAAGTCGCGGGCAGAACCTAGTATTAGAATATTTTGCAATAATACTTTATCTCATCATCATGATCTCTCTGCCTTTGGCCTATTTTATTTGTCAAACGTTTTATTCTTCCAATCTTGCCTGTCAACCGTCTCGCTATCATCCCTTCTCTTTCATAACAATCCTCACAAAAGCCATCTATCTTTGCTTTGGCTTTCCTCTCACTCTCTCTCTCTCTCTCTCTCCATGTCAACATTTATATTCATCACTCTTTTAGACATATGGGTTTCCTCCCTCCTCATCGCATGTTCATACCAGGCCAAACGATTTCCTATCAACTTTTCTGTCACTGGCGCCAAACCGGCTAGCGTTTCAAACTTCCCCTTATACAGGGTGGATTTTTGCGATGGGGCAATAAGGGCAGGGCCCTTAACCGTTGTAGCTACAGGAAAATGGTCTTGGCAGACTGTCCTTATTTTTTATGAGATATTTAGTCCCCATTCACAGATGTTAAAAAAAAATATACAGTCAGCAAGAAAATGGCCATTTTTATAAAAATTTCGTAGGAAATGACTCCCAATTTACTTTTATTCTGGATAGACAGACACCCTTACTGCCCCGTCTCAAAAATCCACCCTGTACACTTATTTTTTTCTTTATCCATTTTCGTCACTCCACACATCTCAACATTCTCAACTCTGCTGCATGCAGTCTGTTTTCATCCGTCTTCTTCACGACCCAGCATTCCGATCCATAGAGTATGACAGGCTTTATAATTCTAGATTTTCCTCTTTAACTTGAGGGGCATCATCCGTGGGTCGCAAGTTGTTCCTGTGACCTGTCGCCATTCATCCATCCTGAGTTCATACTAAAATTATATAACGACATTAATTTTAGGGTATGCGTGACATTTCTACAATAATGTTTTGTTTTTCAATGTTTCAGGAACCCAACACTCAAGAAGAATCAGGCAATAACGATATGCGGGAAGGCGAAACTAATGGGGGCGATAAACGAGGCGTATCCTCGAGTCTGTCATCTCTGATCAAGGTGTCACCGCTAAAAAGTTTATTAAGAGAAGATTTGCGCCGGCGCATCTCTGCTCGTGGACGCGCTCGGGGCTCTAGCGTACGTTTATGTCGAGTTCAATCATTAAGAATTAACATAATCTTTTGAATTTGGATTAGAGAGTAGTAGTTGTTCTCTCATATACGCTTAAGTGACCCACTTCAGCCTTGTTGTTTTTATTGCAGGCTTCTCGTGCCTCTCCGTCCGAGGGCGGCATGATCACGTCAACGCACGGGGACGCCGCCATGCTGCCTTCGTCTCTCGTATGTACGTTTTGCTCTATAACCTTCCCGGACTCCACGCTGTATTTCCTCCACAAGGGCTGCCACTGCGACTCTAACCCCTGGAAGTGCAACATCTGCGGCGAGCAGTGCTGCAATGTGTACGAGTTCAACTCCCACCTGCTGAGCAAGAGCCATCAATGACTGTTTGCAGGGGGGCCGTTCGATCACTGACTTTTGGTTTGATGATGCACTTCTCGTATGCTATGTGTGCATAGTCCGTAAGCACTTCGAAGATACTACACGTTATACTTAACATATTTACGGTTATTAGATACAATTCATTGTTTCTCTCATCTTGTTTTGTGTGTGTAACTACATTCCTTATTTAAAGCAGGCACTGTATGTTGAAGTGCTTCGAATATGCTATATGCTGAACGTCCCCCCGAAGCTATTGTTTATTTTTAAAGTGCAAATTATGTCAAGGTATATTTAGTGGTTAAAATAGTTAATGTGCGAAGATATTTATATGGATATTTTAGTACTTAAATAAAAAAGGGATATGAGATGGTTATAAAAAAACTTAATACGAGTTCGTGTCTAATAAATTTGAGTTATAATAAGACTTATAAAATACGCTGAAATTCAGCAGTAATTGTTATTACTTACATTCCAAATTATGACGTATACATTCCATTTCGTGAGATTGACGAAAATTATGCAGTCTTTGGTGGGGAATAAGTAACTACCTACTCAAATTATCTTAACAATATTTTTTATTTATTTTTTGTCTTGAAGTACTTAACTGTACATTACCGTGATTTAAAAAAAATCCATGTTAGAGTATTTTGGTGCGATAGTGAATTTTACAAATGTTTATTAAAATAAAACTTATGGTGAAGAGTGTACAAATTAATATATATTTTTACATTTCGCTGTTGAGAAGTTATAGAAAGGCAAAGCCTATGATATCCGTGATGGTTTAATTATTGTGATTGTGTACAGACAGGAATTATAAATTCTACATTCCGTTTTTATTTATGTTTCCTTTTATAAAGTGCATGTGATGCAAGTCCACGACTAATACTTAATGTACAAGTTAAATTATTTTGTTGTTATTATTTATTTTTTTCTAAAATACTTACATATTTTACATTCTTAGAATTATAAATTTCATTATGTACTTAACTTAAAAAGTCTAATCTACTATTTGTAGTCAAAAAGCACTTTCTGTTTCGAGTTCCATTTGAGATAAAAGTAACAAAATAAAGTTAGTTTAAAATGTTGTAACTCAAACAACAACTTAACGAGTGGCTATACTTAGCACATCTTGCTCAATTAAGCTCAAGCACGGAGCATGTTGAGTGTTGTACTCGCACAAAAGCATAATAATATTAGTTCACATACATTTTCATAGTTTGAAATACTCCACAGAAAGTTGCATGTGCTTTTATTGGTGCCTGTTAAGATAGATTCGTTATTTATGAATATTATATAAAATTTCTAGCAGGCAGATTGGTTAATCAATGTTGAGTTCTAAGCTCCTTATTTTATGGATTAATCAAAATAGGTAAATAATTTATTTTAAGAAAAATGCTCAACTTTGTGGTAAACGATTTTGTCATCATTTTTTGTAGCAAATACTACTAAATTATCTTTTAAACTTTTAACTTACAAAACATTTTTTTTTACTTAATCCGGATTACGATTTTAATCAATAAATTTTTTAGACTATCCACACTAACGAAATTAGGAAGATAAGCGTCGTATATAATATAGATGTTATTTCCTATTTTTAGGTAAATTTTTTGTACAACGTATTCGTACTTCATAACATCGGTGAATCCGTTCCATTCTTTGTTTTAACCTGAGATTTACATTCCTTTAGCAATTAAGTACTTAATATCGGTTGTGGTCTTGCCTGATAAGTTTACTAAATTGACTTAGATGGAACTGAAATTATGTTTACCAACGAAGTTTATTTTGTTTTGTTATTGCATTGGTATTAGGTTAGCAGTCGGCGCACGCGGTAGTCCGTCCGTGAGTTGCATGGACATAGTGAGTTACCTGAAATGAGCAACACATATTTATTTATAGAGATTCTTATATTATGCTGTTTCAATTGTTGGTTATGTAGAACTTGAATGTTTTATTATATATTTTGGTCCCGGCGCGCCGCAATTAATGTTAATAGAAGTGTAGGCTTAGTTTAAGAGCTATTAATATTATTAATCGGTAACCCCCGTTGGGCGCCTTTACTTAATCCGTCCATATCTAATGATAGATATTGCCTTTAATATTTAATAGAGTAATATATTTTATAGATTCTAGGTGTAATTAAGAACAGATCTTAAATATAAAATGTTTTCAGAATGCAGAGGTTTAAAGATGTAGTTGTATTTATTTAACTTCTATTACATGGATGTTTGCATTGTTAAAAAATCAACATAGAACTCGTTAAATGAATTGCAACCTCGTGTTATGCAGTGGTTCTTGTTTGATTTATTTGCAATGCAGCAATAACATTGTTGATTGTTGCGGTTTGAAGTTAATATTTTATTTTTTTGTGTGGTAGTAATACAAATTGTAAACTGTAAAGTATTCGACGTTGTTTTAGAATATTGTTGACCTAAAATTATATCATCAATCGTGTAGATACATACAGTATTTTTAAAGTAACATTTTGGGAACTTTTTCCTAACTGAACAATGACATTTATAAAAAAAAATATAGATTCCTACTTTGAAACAAAAGCAGCGTGACTTACAATAGCGGATAGATTTGGTTGTATCTTAAATGAACACTATAATATACACCATATATTATGTAATAATAAAAGCAGAATATTTAGTGTAGCGATCCTCACCTTAATACCAAAACACAGCTTACCAACATTATAATTTTATTTTAAGTTGTTATGTATGTAATATAAGATAGAGAAATTAACAAGGTTGAAAGCAATTAGTAACTATAAGCAGATTGAATTTGTCGTTGATATTTTTCTGTTACTTTATGATATCAATATTAAGAGAAATAATATCAAACTGTACTAATATAACATAGGGTTACTACTTACGAGGAACCAGTTTGGAATTATGAGTGATAGTTACTATATCAAATTGTAGCAGATTGTGCCTTAGATCAATAGTTTAATATTGATTATTATCATTATATAAATATAAAATTTTATTTAGAAGTGTGCATTTTTTAAATTGTCACATTTAAATTTATATATACACCTATTAGAATCTGGGAAATCAAATCGAATGTTATTTATTTATGTATAGAAGAATACATTATATACAATGTGGCTGTTATGCTTGTTTTCATAGAAAAGTTTATTTGCAGTTTATAAAAAAATGCTCTTGTCGTTTTTATGTGACGATTAAGGGTTATAAACAAATGGTACTTACTACCGAATATGTAGTTCTATTTATTTACTTTATAATAATTTGGTAAAGGGTCTAATGAAATATTAATAAACTATGACATACAAAAGGAGGTTTTATTTGAGTGAAGTTAGTCATTCCTGCAGCCTAATTACGTAATGAAACAGATTGCTAGTCCATTGCTTCATAAGTTCGAAAAAAAAACTGCTCAATTTTTTTTTGTTGAACTTATGAATCAATGGACTAGCAATCCGTTTCAATTAATTTCAATTTATTATTGATCGTGCATTACGTAATTAGGGTACTGTTTTAATATATCTGTTCGCAATTATTATCCTCCATGCTGCAGTACCTAACTAGCTAGGTACTCTGAATTTATAATCAGTGTATTATTGTATTTATAGGCAGTGTTGGGCATAATTCCATAATTTTTTTAATTGTAGAAGCAAACCATTTCAATTGCAATTGATTTAGTTCAATTATATTTTAATTGTGAGATGCAATTGAAATTAAATCCATTAATTGTGGTTTACAATAAATTTAATTACAATTAAAATTATAAATTTAATTACAATTAAAATTATAATTGTTATTTACAATTTACTTAATTGCCAATTGATTGTATAACAATGAATACTATTAAATTTGATGTAAAAACGAATGTAAAAACTCACGCACGGTAATGTACTGCCGGGATAAAAAGTATTCTTTGTGTTCATCCAGATATCAAACACATAGAATGCTAAACAGAAAAAAATACTAATAAAACAAAAATGCTAAACCGTTGGCAAATCCGTTTAGCCTTTTCTGCGTGATTGAGTTACAAACATATTTATAATAATAGTAGGTAGTTGGATAGGATTAAGTACAATTGTAATCATGCATCAAACAATTATCAATTATTTAATTGTGATTGCAAAGTTTTACAAGCACAAATAATGAATTGTTAATTGTCTATCTTGCAATTACAATTAATTATTTTAATTGTTAATTGCAATTAAATCTGGCAATTTAATTGTCAATTGTATTCACAATTAACTTTTGCCCAACACTGCTTAGGGCCCGCCTAACGCCTCCACCAGCGAGAGAATCGCAAGCGCAACGTATCCGCGCTTCTACGTCGGGTAATGTCCACGAACGAGGATTATTCCGCCAGCGTATCGTCGCGACTCTTAACGGAATCGCCGCGTGTCCGCGACGACTCGTAACGGAATCGCCGTGTTTGTTTAGTTTTGACGCAGGCTCGCCGAGCTCTCGCTGCGAGAGCGCCACGTTCCCGGAGGAGACGTTTTAGCTAATAAAATAGTAAACTTTTTTAAGTTCAATTCAAAGGTTTCAGCTTGTTAAATCTGTTTCCATTAAATAGTAGTCGCCATGTGTTATTACATCATACGGCTATGTGTAAACTTAGAAGTGGTAACTGTCAACTATATCAGCGTACCTTTTGCTTAAGCGGGCAACAAATTATCGGACGCGTCCGCGGACGTTTCCGTAAGCCGCGTCTTATTTGAATTAGGATAGAATATTTAGTACTACACTGTGCAAATTATCGGTAGTAAGTCAAGGACGTGAATTGACGTGATCGTAGGGAACTGACAGTTAACGTCCGCGGACGCGTCCGATAATTTATTTCCAGCTTTAGGCTGCCTGTCCACTGGAGCGGAGAGGAGAAAAGAGGAGCGGAAATGTGTCAATATTAACCAATAGAATCTTGACTCCGCCCCTGAGTTTAGATTTGATTGGTTAATAATGGCACATCTCCGCACCTCTCCTCTCCTCTCCGCTCCAGTGGACAGGCAGTCTCAAAGAGTATAATAATAATATGGGAGGGCGGTCTTACACAGCCAATTGACGTCATGGCCACAGAGCAATATGGCGTCCACTGCGTTCAGCGTTTTCGTCAAATTTAAATGCATTTAGAGGCAGTAGAGGCACATAACGATTGAATTAAAATTTTGTGAATTTTTATTGGTTCATTAGCACTATAGAATCTAACTGAGACAGTTTTCAAAAATAGGTGTAATGTACCCTAATCATCTACACAAAAACGAAATACAGAAAATAGCTGACTGCACCCATCCCTCTTCCTATATGTAGTTTTTAGACTTCCATAACGGCTTGTAGTGACAGCAACGAAAGCCGATAAAACCACCTAACCACTACTAGGTACTTAATAAATATCTTAATTAATACACATATTTTGTCTATGTAGGTATGTTCGTTTATTATTTAAAAATATTGCAGAGCGGTTTTCTAGAACGAAAATCAATCAACACAAAAGCTAACCTCCCGTTATCTGTACTTGTGAATTGTGATTGGTTGACTGAATTATCAACAGCCAATCGGATCACTTGATTATTACGTTTAATTTTCGTCCTATTAACTGGGTGTAATAGGACATAGGACTTTATAAGTAATGCAGAAAAACAGAGTATCAATGAGTTAATTTTGATCATGCAGGTAACAGTATCGACTTTCGTTGCTGACCGTACACATGTACGGTCAGCAGCGAACCGAAAACAGCGGCGGGCGTCACCGTCTCTTCTAAAATTACAGCAATAATGATTTAGCATTATAGTTAGGATGTTATCTACCAAAGAGTCTACTAGCTAACGGCTGTAAAGAAACATCCTGAAGCCTTTTTCTCAGGCGTTGGCAGATACCAGGCTGTAAATTTATTCGATGATCTAGTTCACACCTCTGAATTTACGTAAATATGATAAAACTTATCATCGACGATTTATCGGTGAGTGAACAGTAGGTCGGTACCTGGGAACAGGAAGGACTCTACTACTCTTCGAAATTGGTACCACCCCTGCACATAACACAGAATAACCAAAGGTTCAAATATAGACTATTTTACAGGAGATGATAGACAGAAATAGCAAATAATTGCAATTTTCTTTGATCCATAAGCAACAAGTTGATCATCGCCACAGGAGACTCAAAGGAAGGCAATTTTATTTACCGTCGATTTGATTAAACGGGGGTTTACTGGCTCTGACCTTCCCAATCTATTACTATATTCCTCTGTGCTATGCTCTGACCAAAACCTGAGGCCTGAGTGTCAGTCGAGCGACAAAGGTAATACCTACCGGTCGAGCGGTCACGTGTGCATGACTAGTTACATTTGAAAGTGAGGGTGCGTCTACCGCTCTATTGTGGCTTCTCAGTCTTCTCACAGTTGGTTTTTGAATCGCTTATTTCAACTTTCTGTTTTGCATATCACTAGCACTAAGTAGTGAACCTATGTTGCCTTGCATGACGAATCACTCAAGTATGGTGATTTCGTAGGCTGTGCGACTTTCTGCCATTGCCAAATAAAGAAAATGTCAGCCATGTCATGTCATGCTGTCAAAAACTGAACTAATGAAATGTCAAGTCAAAGTTTTGTTGACAAAAAGTTAACTTTTGCCATTATTTCTACAAACTTTGAGTAACTATCATAAAAGTAATAAAGTAAATTCTATTATACTTTAAGCATACACAACAAATTACTGACGGTGTAATGGGAAAAACAACAGAAGTTGATGGCGATAATAACCCGACTTCGCCAGAATCTGATCCGTCGAAGTTATTGGAAGCTGCTTTGCTGCAGATGGATGGGATTATAGCCGGTAAAGTACAATTGGCTATAAATCATTTAGACTAAATGGTCTGTAGACCATCCTCATCTCTTATAGGGTTCAACAGCAAGTAACATTCACTTTGATAACTTTCATGGTTCATCGATTATTGAGGTCTTTACTTGATAATTTAACTTTAGCATGACTGAAATTACTCTAAAATTGAGTTGAGTGAGATACTATGAGATTAATAGTAGAAAGAGCAAACTGATATAGTTGATAAAAAACAATAACCTCAGTTAAAAGTTACCTACTCATGATAACTTTCTTATTTTGTTTTCTCAACTTTCCATATACTTATACACTTATTGTTAATGTGTAGGTATTTCAATTATGGATTGTGGATCATTTTAAAGTCACATCACACCATATCACACACACATCCTCATATAAATACTTACATAAATTGTATTTTAGAATTCTAAATGGTACTATGGTACACCTCTGCCTAACCCTTCAGGTAAAACAGGTGTGATGTTATTTGTGTGTGTGTGTAATTGTAAATAAATTGTCTTGATGGTTGGTATATTCATTTTTAATTCACTGTTTACGGAGCCAAGATCTTATATAATTAATATAATTAATATTGATGCCTCTGTAATTAATTAAAATGTCATTTAATAACTTCCTGGTTGATTTTACCACTAATTACATCAATTTGCCACTAATTATTTGAATAATATCGAATTAAGTGTTCATTGATAAACCTTTCCAGTACAGATTTTTTTTTCATGAAGACTTGAATAGAAGAGAGATGAATCCATAAAATCAAAAGTCATTTATTAAAACTATGCTGAGAATCAGCACTTTTTTAATCTCAAAATGGCATAACACAGTCCCCCAAATACCTGCCGTTCACCACCTAGTGCCATAGCTAAGAAGAAGAAGTGGCACGATAAACTCCGCAGCATAATTAAATCATTCTCTTGTATGCCACAGTCAATCATAGACGTAATTAACGTTAGTGCCTTGTATAGACCTATGCTCCGAACTAGAAATATCAAACCATGAGGTCTATTTTATATTGTATTGATTGGCTACCTAATCTGATAACAGTTCCATAATTGACTGATACACATTGCGCAGCTTATAGGTAATAAATAATAGGTTGCGCATTATGCATCTGCAGATACAAAAAAAATATTTTGTAAGGTATAATATGGGTAGTTGGAATCAGTATGTAAAGTTTAATTCACTGGCAAGTAGTATAACATTAAAATAATTAAAAGACAGTTTTAACAACTTAGATTCTGGTAAATACCGCCATAAACCCTCAGTTAAATTGAACATTTAAATTCATTCATTCTGTCTGAAATGATACCTGAACCTATATTAAATTATACTATCTGCTTCCCAGTAATTTTATGTGTTTGTTCTAATGAAACTAGGTGCTTAGGAAGTTTTGTCAGTAAATATGTCACTCATTTTTGAAAATCATGTTATTATTTCAAGGATTATATGCAATCTAAAAAGTTTTATCAATGCAGGTTAGCAAATTGATCTACAGCCACTTCAAATATTAAACAATTTTTGCCATTGGGTTATTATATTGCCAATCTATAGGTAATGGATTATACAGGGTGCTTAATATAATATATTTTTTATAATTTGGTACATTTATCCTAAATCTCCATACTTTGGAAATTATTATTGTTTCGAGACTTTTTGCTATTTGAATAAATAATGACTTTCTATGAAAGCCTAAAATTCATTTTTTCATATAATCAAATTATTTTGTAAGTCAGGAAACGACTTTTGGAATAATTAAATATATATTATGCATTGCATATTGATTGTGACAGGATAAATACTTACCTACTGCAAATAATGATAATATTCTAGTATTGAATAATGAGGTTTTTTCTTCATATTCTGTAATTATAAGGTCAAATAGTTATATCGTAAGTTTTATAATTCTCGAATTCAGTGGTATCTTAGATACCTGTCTTAGTACTGCATAGTTGTCTGTTAAAAGTACTAACCTACTTATAAATTACGTGAGAAGTAAAAGAAAGATCTTCGAGTGTAACAGGCGGATTGTAGGCTTTACAGGAAATAGGGGTGACATTTTCGTGGGAGAGGGTGCAAACTGTTGAACAGAGGGTGGCGTGGCGCCAGTCCGCCGCCCGCACGCAGCCTCCGCGGACGCTCCGTCGTCCTTGCGAATAGTCTGCACGCGTCAAATTGCCCTCGCTATTGTTACCAAGTAATCACTTAATTACTTTTTTACGTTGCATCTAGTTAAAATAATTAACACTAACCGTTACTTTAAAACCAACCCATTAATCTTTTTAAAGCCATGTAAGCTAATTGGAATGATATATTTTGTATACGTTATTATTTATCGAGAGTCGCGGTATTTCACGCTTTTAAAGAGCAACGGGCTCAGGAGAATGACAGCTTCTCATTTTGCACCCACTTCGAAATACTGTGAATTAAACTATGTTCAATACGACCCATTCATTATTCTGTTGAAGTCATTAATTTAAATCTTCAAACTTATGCTTCAAAAAACATTTTAGTGTGTTTTTGCATTTATAAAAAAATATCATAAATATCGCTTCTTGAACATCTTTTTGAATAAAAATATTGAAAACTCAAGATGAGTTTGCAATACCCGAGTATCCACAATTGAAACCGCGATCCTTTTGTTAAGAATTTAAGACTGATCAATCCTGGATTACATTCTGCATTTATTAAAGTTTACTTTACAGTGAAAGCAGTAATAATCTGCTTCCCATCTCTTGTATAAAGGTTCATAATTTACGAGGTGTAGAAGAAATTGTAATATTTATAGGTAATTTGACCGTCTAATTTTATAAACATATTCCCATGATACTCTACTAGTAAAATTCTGCCTTCGAATATTCTCTTGATATAATGAACACAAACAAGAGAATTTAATCTCAGTTGGATAGCGTCAAGATTAAATTTTCAGGCGTTTTTCTTATCTCTGGCATCCTCATTTCACAAATATTTGCTAGGAAGCTTTTGTGTTTTTCCTCTCCTTGTTTACTTTTTATGATAAATTTTTATGTTCTTGTCACCTTTCTTACGAATTCCTATAAAATGATACGATGATCTTTTTTACACAGAATATCAACTATGTAATATTAGGCAAAAAGCTAGCAAACAGGGTTATTTTAGTAGAAACATTTTGAACGGATAGAATATGCAAGGTCACACACATGTAGGTATAATGAGTAGATATATTTTATTTGAATGGAGAAGATACGAGATACGACCCTTATTAAAAACCAATAGTAATTTTCTCTTTATTTATACAGATAAAACGTTAATCTTGTTAGTCACGCTCTACACAACATGACCACCTATTGCTTTGCTTGTACCCAATAAGGTACATGTCATAGTAGCACTAATGACGGTGGCAGAGTTCAATTTTCTCTTTAACAAATGGTGTGCCTTATTCCCTGCGTTCACTAGTTCTATATATTTTTATTCTTTGAGCTTAGAAAGTTTCGTAATTACTACCCTCTCTGTGGGTTCTTTTCTACCATTTTCCGTGTGCTCAACAGGTATCATTCGTATTTTTTGCTCAACATTTTCATCAGCGCTCGTAAACCCTACCCTTCATCTCCCAGTGTCCATTAAGTCCAAATGGATGCGGCTTATCTCGTATGTCTTTATAGACAAAAAAAAACTTCATTCTAGTTTTTCAAGGCTTTTTGTTTTAACATTGTTAGAAATTGAAGTACTTACTTAATGTCTGGCGAAATATTCGTCACTCACAAACGATTTCAAAAAGTCTAATGTAAACCCGCTTTTCCTTTAATTTTGACACGTTTCTGTGACCAAAAGCAGTCGAGCTTTCTATGCCCCAAGCCGCTCTTCAACAATTTCTCTCTCAATAGATTTATTTGAAAAAAAAACATTACATTACTATTCCGTTTAAAATTACATTCCCGTCGTTGCCACTTAAGAGTTCAATAAGAAAACATGTTAAAAGTGCACCGTACGAGTCAAACGTAAAAATTGCCTTTCAAGTAAAGCCAAAGCGGGTCACCGGGAAAATTTATGCGTCCGTAATAAAATGTTTTTCTCCGCTACACCGGATGAAAGCTTCTGTTATTCTTTGTGTTGTGATTTCTGTGTTATTAGTTTTGTGTGAGTAGGTAATCTTTCTTCCCCAAAATTTTTTAGTAGATATAGGATGATGTGTCCGAAACAGTCATCAAAAATGAAATACTTTGTGATGTCCGGAAAAGCTAAAGCATAACTGACTCTGTGAAAGTTGTATGAACCAGTGATAAGTTTAAAATGAGTGTTTGATGTGTTTGCAATGCCGGGGTGTTGGCATTTACCGGAACACGTGACCAGGTGGTGGCTGCTGGATATCTGTACGCAGCGGTTGTTCGGCGATGCAGATGCTACGGATTCCCAGATACCGCAACGTATGCACATTTCACATACCTACCTAGCTTAGCTACGTATTTCCTCTCCGTCCCAAACCACAACAATAATAATATGCTCTAAACTCGTGAAGGCGGAGTCACATGTGTGCAATGTGCTAATTACGTGTCCGGTTATTTAATCCTGAAAATAAAAGAGCTGCAGAGCTGAGCACTCATATTATATGCGGTGGCGCTGGCGTAGCGCGGTATGAAGATATCGCAACGTTCGTACTATTATAACGAAGGGTAAAATGATGAAGATTTTTTTTTGCTCGAAGCAAAAGCGCCATTGTTCCTAGGCGGATGCAATTCACTCGGTCCCCGCGCAATTTGCGCGAGTGGAGTAATTTCGAAGAGATTTGTGTCGTGGCGCTTATGCTGGCTGTACGGTGGTTAATGAATGGAGATTTATAAGATTCTATTTTATGTTTACTTATCTTCGTGTTCTAAATCTATTTCAAAGTAATCTCCATATCAGTGTCATTCTATCGTTAGGTAGGTAGGTACTACCCGCACCGTGACGAACAAAATAGGTGCTTACCTGTGTAAAATAAACGATACAATGCCTTAGAGACCTCTTCCTGATTAAGTTTGTTAATCAAGAAGAGTAGGTAAAGGTAGTAAGACTTTTAATCAAGAGGAGTAGAGAGCTCATTTGTAATAGGTACACCTACTTGTGTACAAATAATGTTCCTGAATGTTTAGCACATTCAAGTGTACTGTGGGTTCGGCAACTGTGCGCATCCACATTTTGTTGAAAACGCTCGATAATTCCACATAGAGGATAGAGGTAGGCAAGCATCTGGTATAGCAGTCACAAACGAGCATCGGGCTGCCAATGAGGATTTCCTAAAGCATTAACTCCACTGGGGTAATCCAGGTCAGGAATCAAACCGAAGCGATGACTACACGGGTTACCGCCTTACTTGCGGTCGAGCTGATGGAGGTTCACTGTAAAACGAAAAAACTAAATAAAATTGTAGATACACTTCAGTGCACCTTTGCAATAGAAAGCTCACATAACATCTATACGTTACGAGAGCTTTGAAACAATCTTCTAGCAGACCCGCATGGAAAAAAATGAACAAATCCTAACTCCGCATTACGGTGAATGCAAAAGTTTGTTAATTCCCTCTCTCGCTGGTTTGTTAACTCTACATCAAAACTTGGCATATGCGGTGGCGGTCGCGTATATATTTTTAACCGACTTCCAAAAAGGAGGAGGTTCTATGTTCGACTTTATGTATGTTTTTTTTTTTTTTTTTTTATGTATGTTCACCGATATCTCCGCCAATTGTGGACCGATTTTGAAAATTATTTTTTTGTTTGAAAGGGTAAGCTCCCGAGGTGGTCCCATATAAATTTTATTGACTTTGCTTAGATAGTTTTTGAGTTAGCTTCAATAATACATATTTTTCCCACTTAGTTTATATGGACGATATGATGATAACTTCCTGTCACTGTTATTTATTGCAGTTAGTGGTATTGGATATTGTGTGGGGTAGGTACCACAACTAAAAAGTGAAAAATAAAAACTTTTTACAAAAAAAATTAAAACCGACTTCCAAAAAAAACCACTACAAATTGAAAAATAACTTTAATTTCGGAAGTCGGTGGCAAAAAACGAAAATTAAAAAACAAAGACACCGACTTCCGAAATTAAAGTTATTTTTCAATTTGTAGTGGTTTTTTTTGGAAGTCGGTTTTAATTTTTTTTGTAAAAAGTTTTTTATCAGAGCGAGTTTTGTAAATACATTGAAGGTGATATTGTGAAAATACAATATCTACATAATAATAATGCGCATTGAAGCTCGTCGATGTATCAAATGACGGTGTTCCTTTCGGTTATTTAATACCTGTTATTGATATGGTACCGAAGGTGTAGCTTAGTTGACACTGTGTCATTGGTCTATCAACAGTTCCGACTCCTTGTGGATTTGCAACAATTTAAAAAAATAAGACAAAAATCTGGCACCTGACGTGGTCAGCGCCTGCACGTGGAAGTGTTCAAGACTTCTAAACCCGGTGTCTAGACTAACAACGCGTATTGCAAAGGCCGGTCAGGGAATGTGCGCGAGCCTCACCGTCGCGGCCGGCCGTCCGGGCGAACGGGAGTCGGCGCACGCTACAAGCCAGCCGGTTTAACATGGTTAAACTATACCGTGAAATGCGTGACGTTTTCTTACTAAACAGATGCGACTGCAATGAGCAGCGATCGATGCCCAGTAAGTTTCGACACAGCAGAAGACGTACACTTCCATCGGTTCAACATGGCTCTCTCCTTATATACGAAGCACTGTGAAAATCATAATAGCGCGATTTAGAATTTTTGGTTAAATTTATATCTTAGAGGGTACCATAGCTAACGCACTATGTAACTTGCGTAGATATCATAATTTTGGTATCAACTATAAAAAAAAAAAAAAAAAATCTTTATAAATCTTTCTAAATCGCATTTATTCTGTCTACGTTTTGCGAAATGCATAATAACGCCATCTATTGCGCTGCCTTACAACTCTGCAAAGCCTTTTAGGTTCAAAATAAGTTTGTACTTAGTCCGTCTTTTATGTCTCCCCTGTGAGTCTTCATTGTTTCTCGTCGCATAATTAAGGTGTATGTTAAAATGAACCTTATGAACCGATAATAAAATGAGGTAAAAAGTTTTCTTTCAACTTAGAATGGACAATGTCAAAGTTACCCATAAAACTAAGTTTTCATGTGGAAATGCAGTTATTAAACATATTATTATCACTGCTTGAATACTAAAATAGTACTTCATTGCATCACAGTTGCAGTGATGTCATTGCCCTTGTCTTTGTCCTTGATGTCATTTTGTTTTGAATTCCACATGTGATAGTTGATGCTATACAAAATATATTTGGGTTAATCGAGCTGATTCTTCCTTTACCACTTTGGTCTTTTTAACATAGTTTTTTGACCTAGGTATGAAAAAAGTCCCATCCCAACAAAATCACGAAATATTTTAAATTATGTTTAAATTTTTGGACCCTTTCTTGACCGATTGGCCTGAGCAGACAAAACCTAAAGAAAATTGGAAAAGTATGGAGGACACCTTTGCCCAGCAGTGGGACAACAAAGTTTAATTGAAAAAAAAACTCGTCCTTTAAAATCCTGTTTGATGTTTCAGAGGCAGGCGGTACTGGTGGTTCGGCGACGACGGGGCCAGGTCGAGCGGCCCGCGCACGAGCCTTGGAGCTGGCGCAGCAACTGGCCAGCTCGCTACAACACGCAGTGCCACCGCCCCCACGACCTGACTTCACGACAGCCAGTGCCATACTGCGGTGGCTCCAACAGAACAACAACTCCGTCGCCCTAGTAAGTAGCAGTACCGTACTAGGTATTTTCTTTGTTCTACCGATAAGAAGTTACTTGTTAGGTTTCTTTACTTTTGAATTTCTTTACATTTTCCGCAGTCGTAATAGAGCTGTGCTATTATTATAATATCAGTATAATAAGAAACAAGGTTGTGAACTTGTGATAAATATCACTGTGATTAGAATGCAAATCGTTTAATTTTGTGTAAAGTCATTGGTAGAAAGTGTTTTAGTCACTTCCCCATTCAATTAAAATACAATCACCGAAGACTCATCAGACCATATCGGAGGAGCGGTTTGCCATCTAAGTATCATAATATAGTTCAGATAAAAATAAAACAAATAGAGATAGCAAAAAAATAAATCCTTTGCACTTATTTATTTAACAACCATTTTTTAAAGCTGGAACCTTATGGCTATAATTTTAGAGAAGATTTGTAACTAAAGGTTAGAAAAGATTAGTGTTACTAGAAGTTCCAAGACATCTTTAAAGTCGTATCCACAAACGGAATTCAATTCACCTCGTAGATAAGCTTCTGTCTCGGCAAACAACGTGAACGGCAACGTAACAGCTTCCACATTGTGTATGCTCAACAAGTCTGCAAGAACCTTATTATGTTCAGAAAACGGCAAGTAGAGTAAAGTCTGCAATTTATAACATTTTAAAAGCGCAGTAGCAATCTGAAACTACTAGAAATTGCAATGAAAATATGACTCTATTGAGACGTTGATGTTAGGTAGTTTTAAATTAGGCTATTCTTACAAAAATGCTGTAAATTATTTGTTTGTAGTTAATCTGGCAATTGTAAAATTTTCTACGAAGCAGACACGTGTAAAAAAGTTAATAAAAAAAAAACTAAAAAACCTGACTGCAAAAACACAGGATTTTGGTATCGCAGGCGGGGGGACAATAGTAGATTGTTTGCCAAGGGAGCAAACAACTATTTTTAAGGCGAGAGTGTTTCTTTGAATCCAAAGCGGAGTGAAGGATTCTAGAGTAGAATCTCGAGCGTAGCGAGGGATTCTAAAGTAGAATCCTGAGCGCAGCGAGGGAATCAAAGTACATCACTCGAGCTTAAAATAGTGTTGCTCCCGAGGTGAACACTCAACTTTTTATCACCCTATATGAGAAAACAAACGTGTGCGGTCCGACCCCCATCAGGAACGAATTTCCTCCTCACGTATGATTTTTAACAAAAAAGAAAAAAGAAATGAAAAAAAAAGATCGCACCCGCCATCTCGGATTTACATTTTGACCTCACTATCGGCTTTACCACAGTCGAAAACTAAGAAAGCGATACGCTTGACGAAAAATTAAAAAAAAATCGCATGCGCCATCTTGGATTTTAATTTTGATCAAATTCACACTTTCTCTCTCTCTCTTGCCAGCCTGTTACTTATTCATACAATGTTCGTGATCGATCTCTTTGGTGAATAGAACTTTTACTAACAATATCCACATTCCAAATTCAAATCACTTTTAGTCCCTAGGGATTAAACAGCTATTTTGGTCCCTGTTTACGAGGATTAAACTACGTCTTTTTGAATAGATGTGATATAAACAAAATCAACACCATATTTCTGGTTATTGGTTATCTAAGTATAGATTTTTTGGTATTGCGCCTGCAATACCAAAAATCTATACTTACATTATAATGCTTGTTTTTAGAGTTCCGTAGTAAACTAGGAACTGGTCTGTCTGTCTGTCTGTCTGTCTGTCCGCGGCTTAGCTCAGAGACTGTAAGTACTAGAAAGTTGTAATTTGGCATGGGTATACATATTATATAAATCACGCCGACAAAGTGGTAAATTAAAATCATTTTTGAAAATAAAACTTCTTTAGCGTCGTTGTGCACTTTTTTTGGGATGGGTAAAAAATGTTAAACTCTCGTCAGGACGTGACCGGAAGATCCGTTGCCTAGCAACCGACAAAGTAAATAACAAAGTAAATAGTCTTTGACATTACGTAAAGATTGCGAGGTAAGAAATTTTACCCATATTGATGAGTGAAAAAAGCAGTCAAAACATACTTCATGAAAAGTGTTTAAATAAATTGTTTATTTTTGTTAGACTATATTTTGAAATTAAATAAATAAACTACTACTACTAATGAATATTGTATTTAACCACATACATTATAGTACTTTTATACTGATAAATAAAGCAATTCGTGCGAAATTATTCCCTAACCATTCCAAAATATTCAAAAATGCACAACGTTAATGTTCAAGTTTTCACTTCTGCCGGCAGTCCCGAAGTGCGACCCGTTGATTTTTTTTACCCAGTGATACTCGCGCAATAAAGACGAATCTAACGACGTATAATTCATCAAAATCGGTTCAGCCGTTTAGTAGTTACGAGGGAACATAGAGACGGACATATACATATACATACAAGTCAAACACATAATACTCTGTTTTTGGTCTCGCCGCAGTCGGGTAAAAACATGAAATGCCACTTGCAAAGCAAAAATATTTCTTAACTAGCTTCTGCCCGCGACTTCGTCCGCGTGGAATAGTTACTTTGGGCTAACGCTAACTTTAACCCGCGACTGAATTACCCAAAAATACTACAAAATCAAATTAGTATCTATTTAGATAAGGAAATTAACAAAAACAACTAAATTAAAACAAAACTTATTATTACTAACTTATTCATCTAAAAAGTACATAAACGATGATATTTTAGAAAAACAAATTTAAAAAGTAGCGTGAGAGGAAAACCAGCCTAAGGAGCCGGCTCAGCCAACCACGCGTCTGAGCTGCGCGGCATGGTATTTCGCAGAGCTAATTGGGGCCACCGCCCTTTCCCCTCATGACTGCCTTACATAACATACATAATCAGCCTATTACCTACTGTTCCCACTGCTGGGACACAGGGCTCCTCTCTATGAGAGGGAGTGGGCTGTAATCCACCACGCGGGCCCAGTGCACGCCGGTTTCCTCACGATGTTTTCCTTCACCGTTTTGAGAGCAGTGGTGATGAAATTATTTACACAAAGTAAAGCGCCTGCTGGGGTACAACCCGTAAGTCGGGGCCGATACCACTGAGCCACCACTGCTCCTGTTACCATCATAAATGCGCGCGTAGTAAGTACTTGATCATTATTTTGCTGCGATGTTATTTTAAAACTGCGATATCTCCTAAGATATTCATTGAAATCGAATGATCTTAAGAGCAATTTTGTTTTAAATTAAATACTTGTCATGAATAACGTATTTATTTGGATAAGGATTAATGTCATGTTTATAAAAACACCTTCGCAAATAATGCATTGTTTTAGAACAAATTTGGTTAGCATAAAAACGGTTATAGTGAGCCAACCTTAAAAGATAGACATATGCTATCGCGGACTTTTTTTGAGAACTTTTAAAGGGGATCAATTCTGTCATACATGATTTTTGCGAAACTTTCACCGTTTACGCAGCGCACGCAGCGGTAGCTCTCAAAATGAAAACAAAAACCCCGATTTTTAAACATTCTTCATTGGTGCTCCGTTCCTATTGGTCTTAGCGTGATGATATATAGCCTATAGCCTTCCTCGATAAATTGACTAACTAACACTGAAAGAATTTTTCAAATCGGACCAGTAGTTCCTGAAATTAGCGCGTTCAAGTAAACAAACAAACAAATAAACAAACAAACAAACTCTTCAGCTTTATAATATTAGTATAGATAATATTAGTATAGATAACAATGTTCTAGTACCAACCGATCTAACTACAGGCATTGGCATATGTTTGCAAACAAACCTCGACCCCCTTTTGATCCGCTCAGAGATGGAGTTTAGAGAATCTTTTCACATAGTGCAGTGCAGATCTACCCGTTCCCTCAGTTTAGATGGTGCTTGTCTTCCAGTCAGTCAGTCACAAAATTGTTCCAATAATGTAAGAATCGTTCAAAATCAAGGACCACATAGAAGTTTTAAAATTCTGCGTACTCAGCATTCCGACCCGGTGCTCGCTTGAGCAAGTCTTGGTTACGCTTACGTTTAAAACTCCGACGGTCATAAAAGCCTTTGGAAGCTGTGTGCGGAAGGGAACTAATTGCACACCCATGGTACGCTTGCTCGCTGACGTGAATACATTCGCAACAAGCGTACATATAGTACGTGCTACTTCGTTCCTCTTTACATTTTCAGGCACGTCATTAAACAATGCCGTCACAAGCGAAGCTACTTAAGCCTGTAATAAAATTTAGGAAAACAGTTTGTTTGCCAATCGTTTTTCGTCCTAAACAAACATTTGCTATTGAAAGCTCTAAATATGAAGAATTTGCATGCGTATAATGAAACGTTGAATATTCAACGCATAGTCGACATGCTGACGGTATACGCGCTAACTTGGTTACCTGTCGCGGGGACACCTCTCAAGTGAAAGTTGGAGCTGAAGTTAACCACCGATTCAATTAATCCGATTTCCAATTATACGCGGGTCCTGCGATATGCACTATAATTGATTTTCCTCTACCTACATTTTCCCCATTAATGAACAATTAAATTAGCAAGCTTCCATGCCTATAACCAACGTATAATATTGCCCGCGCCGGGCCCTACTTCTCAAGCTCTTTGTTCCTTTTAATTTAATTATGAATTCTAATGAAATTTTCTTTTATTATATTCAAAAGCAAAAGAGATGCAAAAATGGGAGGTATCTCTT
This sequence comes from Conistra vaccinii, assembly GCA_948150665.1. NCBI lineage: Eukaryota > Metazoa > Arthropoda > Insecta > Lepidoptera > Noctuidae > Conistra > Conistra vaccinii. The sequence continues at coordinate 8,195,702 of OX411324.1, forward strand.
CTCTGTCTTCATAAAGAAAGTTAGCGCTACATGTAAGTATGCATTTCTTACGCTCTTTCGTCTGCAAAACTCTTAAGTGAGAGCCAAAGGTGTACCTTTAGAACACCCACATTTAGCCACCCATGTAAGATAGGCTAATAAGGGCGACTCTTTTAACACTAGTAACCTAAAATACCATACTTTATCACTAGCATTTTCAGTGTATTTCGCAATAACCTATATTAATAACCGTAATTTAGGCATTGGCTAAGCCGCCCAAAGTTGCTTTTTTCTTAAAAAATGTTTACAATCTTGATATTTTCGCAATATCATCAGCCTGAAAGGCATATATTTCTGAACAAAAGCCTCTTAAATACCGCTACAATAAATGGAGCTATGCAATACGGATTAGAATAATCTGAAAGACTTACAAAGATAGCTTACAACTTTTTGAATTAATAGAAGTGGATGAAAAATGCTTGTTTGTAAAAGTTCAGTTAGGTAATAGCTTCGGGCTACTTAGCGTTTCATCCGAGTATTTTTCCTTTATTATTTGAACTTTGTCGCAACATTACACCTGTATACCCCGAAGGGGTAAGGCAGAGGTGTACTAACCTATAGCCACCCATGTAGCTAATAGGAGACGTGTCTTTTAAGGCGACGATAGCCGACTTTTAATGATTTTATACCGAGTAGTGTTAATGATTTGGAAGAAATATATGTTAAAGTAGAGCAATTTCTTTATAACTTAATATAGGAATATTTTAGATTATGTTTAATTAATTTGTTTGGATAAAAAACTGAAAATCACGCAAAATCTATCAAGCTTATTTTTCTAAAACCTTCACCATTTTAAAGATAATTTAACTATTCGTGTTTTGTTAAAATACCTTTTGTTTTATGTATAATAAATTAATATTCTGAAACAAACCAGAAAATTCGAAGACATGTGACATCTACCAACCCGCACTGGGCCCGCGTGGTAGATTACGGCCCACTCCCTCTTACAGAGAGGAGGCCTGTGTCCCAGCAGTGGGAACATTAATAGGCTGATGATGATGATGATGAAATTAATATTCGTCTAATTTGGGACAGCGCTCCTTGATGGGCGAGTCCTATTACTGGCTGGACCAAAGAGTATTTAATAGTCTTTGGGCTGGACGTACGACGCGTTGCGTGAGCTCAGTACAGGACACGCAAGCTAACCACTCAAAGTCACTGGCATACCGATATCTGCGTCTTAACATTAGTAATCTACCTTACCTTATCATTAGCATTTTGAGTGTATTTCGCACTAACCTACATCCCTTTCACAGTCGATTACCTTTGTAAACAAACAACAATCGTATAGCTATCGATCCCTTATCAGCGTGTGCATGAGCCCTGTCGCTCCCTAACAACGGGCTGTTCCCGTCGCCACAGCTTGTCGGTAGCTGTCTGTCTGACTACCCAAGTGGCTCAGCTCAATGAACACGCCGTGACGCAGGGCTCGGTATTACGTGACGGATCGCACAGTTTAACACTCTATTTTGGAGTGATTATGATCACGGTTATGTGGTTTACTTAAATAACGTTATTGTAGTATAGTGCCAACTTGACTAAACCTATCTTATATTTCCTTATATTACTTAGAATAGTTATTTACTGTTTATCCTATCATTGTTAGAATATTCTTTTCAGTGCATTATCGTATTATTGTACACCTTGGTATGTTGTAGATATTTAATTTTGAACAACTTTTTTTGACCACCTGCAATAGTCTATTCTATTCTATCGAAAGTCAGAAAAAAATTACGTCGATTTTTTTTACCAAGTTGTTTACCTACTATAAAAAAAATACGGTAAAATTACCAGAACGGATAAAGGCGTATAACTTCTGTCACTTTTCATTACTTCTTTTTTTTCTCATTTTTACTAGCACTCTTTTAAATTAAAATGTTCTTGTTCAGTTTTGTTTATCTCTAAAATAAAATAACATCGTCAGCTACAATTTTACAGATTTATTCATAGGACCTTCTTTGGTTACAGCCTATCAATCAACCGACATCATTTTTACCACAATATGTTGTGGGAAAATGGATTGGTATCTTTATAGTCCCGATAACCAACGAATTGGTTACTGTTTACATTTTTAAACCTTGTTACTATAATGGTCAATACACCAATCATATATGCAGACAAATTGGACCGACCGTATCTGCCTTCCGAAAACGTACAAAATTGCATTACCATGTAAATGAACCTAAAGGCTTATTATTCCCAGTCAAATTATTCCAATAATTCGATATTCGTAAATGAACACTGGGCTACGAGGTGACACGTATGCCATGAATGCGCTGTTTACTGACCAGCATTGAACCTCGTGGATGAATGGATCTCATAAGCCGGGTGCACCACTTACGCATTCATTGCCGGCTGCCTCACAGCATACGGGGTAACTAACCTCGCTTATACGCTGCATATACCAGTATAGCATATTATAAACCAGTCAGAAAGCCTCGAATAGTTCGTGTATAACTTTGTGGAAACCGAATACCAATATGGAGCTTATCTGGGCTTCCTATCAAACTCTAACAATCGATTTTAATCTAGTGTGTTGTATACACAAAGGGAATATTGTAATGTTATCTGACATGCCTTGGAGTAGCTTACTAGTTAGCAAGCTGCGGTGCTACTGTCGAAGTATTTAGTTGAGATGCCGCTCCAAGTTGTGCTCATCCGGTGAGACAAAATGAGCTTAAACTTAAAGATAAGTGAGTAGAAGCCGTTCAGTTACAATACCATATCTATTTAACTATTTGGTTTTTCAGAAAGCTGCTCTGTTCAAAAGACATGCGGTTGTCTTCATCCGCATGTCTTTTGAACAGAAAATGTGTGCTGTAAAAAACAAAATAGTTTTACGGAGACATTTGGCAAGAGCTCCTTTGTTCAGAGGTTGCACATACATATTCGTCTATTTACACGAAACCATTGGTCCTGTGAATTAAATTTATTCTTAGCTGCTGTAATTACCTACTTACTTTGTGCTAGTAAACTGATGAGAGAAATTACCTGTTTAATTTAATAAAGCGTTAACGGCTGGTAATCAGACCGCTGAAGTTCAATGTATAACTGAAATCACTTGTTTCATATTCAGGTCCTCAATTTTGTTTATGCTGTATTATAAGATATTATTGGAAAGGCATGAATTTACAATCATATAATTATATACTTTTTGTGAGGTTTGTATTATAGAGTCGTCCCGCCATTGTGATAAATAACAAAGGTCATTGTTAGATCCAACTTCAGAATCTGACTACATATTTAGCTGGTTATTGTCAGCCTAGATTCCTCCCGGGAATAGGTCATAATTAGGAACGGCCCTTAAGAACTGGGTTAGTGAACTTTGTTGTTACGTTATAACTTTGACGTGGATGTAGTACTCGGTTAATTTCGTGTGATCATAGCCCTGTGCATTGTAAAATATTTAACATTAATTTCACAAGGTACGAAGCGCTCGCCGCAGACTAGTTCCAGGTGAACGCGCGTTCCATTAGCGCTAATTAGAATTTCTCCAAGCCTCCTGCCCCCACACTGGGGAGCGGTGTTTCACGCCTCTTATCTATACCAATAATAAAATCGTTCCAACTTAACGATTCGTACGTGAAACTGGGAGAATTTCCAAGTCGTTTCATTTGGCCTATTTAAAAACGACGGAACCAAAACCGATTTTATATACATTTCTTGTTCCTTGTGCCGGCGGAAGCTATGCGATACTCTGTTTGATTGACTAGGAAGCTTAGAGGCTGTATTACGGCAAAGCTTATTATTTATTGGAAAGAAAATATATTCCGTATTTTGTACGGAAACGTAATGAATCTGCGGGGAAAAGTTGTATGAGTAGAATATAATTAATGTATCAAAACTTTAATAGCTTGGAGAGCCATGTGTAGTTAGTTTTAAGACGACGACGAATGGATTAAGTTCTTACTGAGCTTGTGAGCTAGTACTTGCTGAAGCGGCTATAATTTTCAGTCTCTTTTGTATGGCTTCATAAAATAAATGTCATGCCAGTTTATTGAAATGTTTTATGTGGAGATTTTACATATTATTTAAATCTGTGATATGGCGTTTGATTAAAACTTTTTGAAGTGAAAACTTCTTTAAATCTTATGGGTTTAATTTTCAGGCTCTTTTTTATGGCTTCATAAAATAAATGTCATGCCAGTGTATTGAAATGTTATAATTACTCATGTGGAGATTTTACATATTTAATCTGTGATACGGCGCTTGATTAAAACTTTTTGAAGTGAAAACTTGGTTTGCGTCACTGTCAGGCTTATGTTATCAGTACCCTATAATGTAGCTATGAGTATGATGTGTTGCGCTTGTTGTTGCGCGGAGAGCCGATAGAAGTGACCACCAGACTATAAATAATGACAATAATTTTAATTTATAAATTATGAGATTTTAATTTTTGTTTTTTTTTTATTTACTTTTATAATAGGTCCAGAAATAGGTAAAACATAACTTTTTAATTTACACGATGGGATCGACATCAACAGTATTTCAATTAAAATGTCGGGCACTGTGCTCGGCGTTTGATCGGAAAACTCAGGCGGGGAGCGCAGAATGAATTTATTTCTGCAAAATAATCCTACTGATATTATAAACGTGAAAGTTTGTGAGGATGGATAGTTGGATCTTTCTCTTTCACGCAAAAACTACTGAACGGATTTGGATGAAATTTGGCACACAGAGAGTTTATAACCTGGATTAACACATGGGATACTTTTATCCCGATATTCCCACAGGATCGAATCTTGGTGACGGGGTGAAACCGCGAGCCGCTGCTAAGTTATAAATTGAGACGTCGATACAGGGCAACACGTTAGCATCAACATGACATCGTGGTCATATTAGTATATCGTAGTTTATGTGGCTTATTGGTTTGTGTCCGCGGAACTATGTTTCCCTGCCTCAATGTTTAATATTTCTGATCACGTCCGTCGACGTCGTTCGTACTATGTGCTTGTGTTATGTCGAACATTGATTGCACTAGATGTACATAAACATTATTAACATATTCAGTTATTAATAAAAATGAAACTGTTAAAAGGTATGGTTTGAACAAACTGTTTAAATGTTCTGAGTAAAGGCTTTTGCAGACCAGCGCGACTTGTCGCGCGACGCGACACGAACAATACAATTTCTAAGAAAACTTCACGGTATAACAATAACCGGTTTCGTGTCGCGCGACAAGTCGCACTTGTCTGCACAAAGTTTAAATCTCTGCCTAACCCTTCGGGGAAACAAAGCGTGATGCTATGCTATGTGAAATAAAATCCCAATGCGTGACGTCCAGGTTGTCGCAGGCTGTGCAATAAAATATGAATTTAAATTCCCTGAGAAACAATAATACAATAATGACAATAATGGGGTAACTTGTCGTTTAATTATGATATTTTTTCGGTCTCTTCTCTTCTGTCTACCAAATTAGAGGGGTTAAAAAGAATGTGTATCTACCACATTGCTAGTAACTTAAAACAGAAAGGTTGCATAGGTACATACACTTTCTATAAGCAATTTGTAGCAATACTGTGGCTAAGTACAACATAATATAAATAATAAATATAAAGGCCACAGAGCCCTGCCCTCGGCATTGGCCTCATCAGCGCGACAGGCGTGAAAGTAGGCTTCGTCGTACATCCGATGCCTGTCACTCGTTTCCGCTGAACAGTATTCTGGAATCGATCCGTCCTGAATGAATCAGATAGCAAATCTTTTAATGAATTCTTTCTTAACCTGTTGGAGGGGCTCGTGGCTAAGTAATAACGGCCGCACGGGTCTTTCGATCAGGTTAAGCTTCGCTTGCTGCGGTCAGTCCGTGGATGAACATACCGCGACCCCTCTGTGCCTCGGAAAGCACTTTAAGCTGTTGGTCCCGGCTGTCATTCTTGGATCTTTGACAGCCGTTACGGGTCGTCAGGGATAGGGATACTTATCGTGTTATCCAGTATCTGAGTTGTGGAGGTCAGATAGGCAGTCGTTCCAAGTAAAATAAGTAATGGTAGTCAGCTGCATCCGGTTAGACTGGAAGCCGACCCTAACTAGTTGGGAAAAGGCTAAGCAGATTGATTCCTTAACCTGTAGCTTTTTCCAGATTTTTCCAGTACATATCAGATAGGCAAACTGAGTCGCACAAGCATCCAATATTCATAATTTTTAGTCTATGTCAGTTTTCCCAAGGAAACAATGCTGTAGCAATTTCAGAGGAAATGGAATGTGAAATGTTATTGCATACTCTGATTCCCGATCCCGTTCAATTTGTTTCCAAGCGTCAATGTTGGTATTCCGGCTAGGGTGCCATAATTAAAACCCCTTCAAATCGGTTTGGATTTAACTGGCCCAATTTGACTTACTCCACGAATGTATAATGTCAATAAGCAGCTACTGTTTGGCTACTGTAAACTCATTTCGTCCTTAAAACTATTTGTAAGCGAGGTTCAAAACTCGTCTAGCTACAGACCTACAATGCAATCGTCTGGAAAGTTAGCAGTAACATTTTTTTTATTCATTTTTGAAGAAGCTACACAAATCGCTGTATGAAAAGCTTTCTCGTTACTTGCATGGGTAGTAGTTATGTAAATTTGAAGGAGCTTGAACCAACAACTTTTAGGTTGTCTTCAACTTCGAGATACGATCGGATTTCGTTTTTAATTAATGGATATCTGAATTTTTAATTTTGTCAGTGAATTAGATAGATCGTTAGGAAAATGGAGAGAATACTGTTTTAGAGAGGTTCTTTGTTAAAATAAGTCCCAAACACAACATATTTCCTTAATAAGTACGTTTCAACATGACTATACGTAAAAAGGGGTAAGTTTCCTTGCGCAGTCATCGACATAGGCTGTTTACGAGCTGGCTCAGCGAATTCGCCTGTGCAAAGAGTAATTTAAAATTCAGAGCGCCTCAGTCGCGTCGGGTCGGTCATTATTGCCTCATTGTTATACATGTTGTGCGTTATGTTGTTTTTTTAAACTATATTGTTGTTTATGGTCTGTTTGTTGTCAATATGTTGTGTGAATTAACACTCTCTGTGTTCTGCTCCGATGTCTTCAATGTAATCCTAGTTGGGACACATTGGCTTTTGGTCCTTGGAGACATAAAACCGCCAGCTACAGAAAGGCGTCGACAATCTAATTGTTCGAAATTTTCCTATATACGTAAGCCTCCCACGCTCAGGAAGTATCATGTTGTACGAATGTGTGTTATATTATTCCATGCTGAAATAAGTCAAACATCCTGAAGAACATTTACACTATTATCTATTGTAAAAAATAAGTGAAATAGGTTTAGGAAACGCTGGCTTGATGACTTAGAGACGTCTATGGGCAATTGAACACAAAGTGAAGATTGGAAAGCTGTGTCCAGCAGTGGGATAATACAGGTAGAAAAAAAAAAGACATAATCCTAACTCATATTATAAACGCGAAAGTGAGTTTATTTGTTTGTTACGCTTTCAGGCTAAAACGGCTGAACTGATTTTGATGAAATTTGGCTTAAGGGTAGACCATGACCTGGACTAGGACATAGTATACTTTTTATCCCGAAATTCCCACGGGGTCGAGACTTACGAGGAAGAAACCGCGGGGCGCAACTAGTAACCATATAAAAGCTACGAAACGTGTACCCTACCTGCGAGTACATCGCAAAACATTGACACCGTTAACAATCAGATTTCCAAGCACATTTCTGAATCAACTTAGAAAGATCATTGACATTGAAACAAGGCTCAACTCTACGTATTTTACGCTGAAGAGTCGCTTAGCATTAAATTTGTAAATAGATTCTAATGATTCTATACAGGTCAAGTACTTACTGAGCATTCTAAAGTTGAGTCCCAGAGTACTGGGTCAAGTGCACTGTGTGCTATGTGGAGCCAAACTCATGCGTCTATTGATTAAACGCATGTTTGTGACAGATGCATGGGGACATGTTAATGTTAGTTGGCAGCTCATTTATTATAAGACATCTTGAAATATGGATCGGTCCAAATCATTCGTATAATGTTATAATTCAGAGTGTTTAGATGACTGATTGAGTGAGATAGTTTCTAAATTGGTAAACGCTGTGGCTGTGGGATTTCTAGTTTTCCATAGCCTACAACTCTGATAGGTAAAGGAGAAGGAGAAATGTTGAGAGTCGATGACCAATCGTAATTCGAGAGGCACCAGAAGAAGAAGTTACCGTATCTACCAATCTTCCTAGCCTTTTTCCCAACTATCTTGGGGTCGACTTTCAGTCTAACCGGATGCAGCTGAATACCAGTATTTTACATGGAGCGACTGCCTATCTGACCTCCACAACCCAGTAACTGGGTAATACGATACCCCTTGGTAAGACTGGTGTCAGACTTTCGGGCTTCTGACGACTCGTAACGACTGTCAAAGATCCACAAATGACAGCCGGGACCAACGGCTTAACGTGCTTTCCGAGGCACGGATGAGTCTCGGTATGTAAAGATGGTCCATCCACTAATCAACCCCGGCAAGCGTAGCTTAACCTGATGGATCGACCCGTGCGGCTTGTTATTACTTAGCCACGAGCTCCTCGATTAAGTTACCGTATCTACCACAAGGTTATAAATCATCAACAATGAAAGTCCTTCACAAAAGCTAGGCTAGTTTGAAATACAATGTAGAGACCCAAGTGTGAAAAATAAAACTACGAGTAAGTGCGTCAGATGTTATCAGCCGACTTAATAAAAGCCAGTTAGAGTAATTATATTTTTATTGGATGAAGGCACAGCCATTTCTAATGCTTTATTTACAACCAACAGCGATAATAATACTTAGTTAAACACCTTTCATTGATAACGTCTGTATTTTTATTGTGTGCTTATTAGAATTCATATCCATAGCATATTCAGAAAATGAATTAAGTATACAAAATTGTTTTAGCTAATTTTATATATATTCGTACGTCTTCAAAAACCTATAAAAATTGGCGTAACTGAAGTGCATTTTCAGCTCTCTGTTGCTAAAGCACACAGTAAAAACCAATTTCGCTTAAAATTGATTTACTAATGGATGTTGAATTTATTTATGTTAAGAGAAAACCAGTATTCAATTCATCAATAGCACGGACCTGTGATCAATACCGACATATCCCTGAAAATAAAGAGCAAGCTTTAAAAGTCAGCCTTTACAGACAGTCTATTTATCAATGCAAAAGATATGTGGCATAATACCTTTGTCACAGAGTCACAGCTGTTCCATTTGTAGCGGTTAGACCGCCACATACAAAAACTACGAAACAAAAAGACATGACGTCACACAATTCCTACATCTCGCAGTTAGAGTTTACTGAGCGAATAACATAGATAAGACTATCCGAAATCAACATATGGGCAGTTGCCCGCCAGATATAATACCCGTCTGGTTGGAGGATCCTCCCTTTTCTATGGTGGATGAGTGAACTTTACACCCTGTTCCTCATACCCCTAAATTGGTGACCCCGAGACTGAACGTCAACGCAGCCTTCGTGCAACTACTTCAGCGTGACGTCATCATCATCACTCCCGCAAGCTTTCGTGAGGCGAGTCACACAGCCAGCCAGCACCCACGGCTTCAACGGGTATCCTGACCACCAGCATGCAGCGAACGCGCATTCCTGGTCATCACCCTTAGCCACATCACCCCGACTCACTGGGGAATCACCGCAATCACCTCAATCACCGCAATCACCTCAATCACCGCAATCACCTCAATCACCGATCACCACAATCGCCGCAATCACCGCAAACAGTTCCGACCCACCGTGAACTGTGCGGCACCCGGTTCCGACTCACTGGAACCACAATCACCATCGCCGCAATCACTGCAGACAGTTCCGACCCACTGTGAACTGAGCGGCACCCGGTTCCGACTCACTGGAACCACAGCTGGCACTGTGAAGCATCGCAAGATCCAAGACTCAGCCCACTATCGACCTCCGGTCTCCGGAGGGGAGTGATGTAGCGGTTAGACCGCCACATACAAAAACTACGAAACAAAAAGACATGACGTCACACAATTCCTACATCTCGCAGTTAGAGTTTACTGAGCGAATAACATAGATAAGACTATCCGAAATCAACATATGGGCAGTTGCCCGCCAGATATAATACCCGTCTGGTTGGAGGATCCTCCCTTTTCTATGGTGGATGAGTGAACTTTACACCCTGTTCCTCATACCCCTAAACATTCATCATGTTTTACATAATAAGAGCAAAATATATCAATGTTGGGTACTTGCTTGCGATGTTGTTTCTCAACTCACTTCCGTGGCTGCGTTTGTAAACTTTTTATTTATGATGGCGTCCCGAAAAACTCGATTAAATATTTTTAATTTAACTTTTTGGATAATGGCGTCAATTTTAATACCTTGGGCTTAGGTGGGATGAAGGGATTTTATTTTGTACTAGCTTTTGCCCGCTGCTTCGCCCGCGTAGATGTTGGAAAATATCCTATTGGAACGTACGACCAGGATAACAAAGAAGCGAAGCGATGATCGCATACCTAATAGCCGAGGAAAAGTCCTAGTGATTTTGTTACGCGTAATTTTGAGTCTGTGATATGTTTTAAAGTATTAATTTAAATGGTATGGTATCATATTTTAATCAAAACTAAATGCCCAATTTAAATAACATATTTTATTGGATAAGGATAGGATGACATAATATGCTATCGCGGACTTTTTTTGTTGAACTTTCCTGTAGAACATTAGTTTTATGTATCTCTTACGGTTTACGCGGTGCACGCCAGTAAAGCTCCCAGTCGGCATGATTTTTTTCGACCTTCAACATACATCGTCATATTTCACCCAATTTACCCAAAACCATAATGAATTATGCACCTAAACCTTCCTCATGAATCACTCCGTCCATTGGTGAAAACCGTTTGAAATTCCGTCAGGTACTTTTTGAGTTTATCGCGTTCAGACAGACAGACACGGCAGGGGGACTTTTTATAATACGTAAGAATATGATCAGGTATAAAATTGAAAACATTTTCCCTTCCAATTTGCAATTCTTCGATTGTAGTCTAGTTAGATTTGATTTGGTCCTGCAATGCATAAAGCTGTTGCTTACAGTCTTGAAATTATTGGCCCTAATTCGGTAAGAGAACATGTATGCTCGTTACACTAGCAGGCGTTATAGCCGACCCATGTAAACATGGATGCCAAATCGGTGGAAGTTTATGAGCTGTTGAGATAAGTTGACGAGTGATCTGTAGTAAACTTCGACATTCCCTTCCTCAGATCACAGGCATGATGGCTATTCATGTTTTCTCATCTTAATTTATGGTTGCAGTGGGGAACGCAAGAAATTCCTGCCTATTCCCAAGTTGGTTCTTTTTGTGTTAGAGAATGTCTTAAAATAGTTATGGCGCGCTTCCGTACGATGGTTTATTTGCCCAATTCATAAACAATGGTGCGATTAACCCAGATATCTCTGTATCCCGCGGAAAACATTAGGTTTCTCTATTTCAACAGCCAATAATTAAGTAGCACAGTATATTATAGTAACAAGTGATATTTATAGTCACCCGCCCAAGAGTCCATTTGCCGCCCACCGGGCCGCTAGGGTGTCGACCCGCGTTTTGCACACTGGGTTTGGTACATTTTATTGTGGAAAAAAGTAAAATATAACCATTCCTTTTTATTCCTCCTTTTATTTGTATAATTTACATTTCATCTCTCTTTGTCATCTTTTATGTTCATCATCGAGAAAGCAGAAAAAAAAAAATCTGCCATTTTCAAAATGAATGCGACCATCTTTTGTTTAATATTACGTCATATAGGCAGTAGTTCCATGTAAAATACTGGTATTCAGCTGCATCCGGTTAGACTGGAAGCCGACCCCAATATATGTAGTTGGGAAAAGGCTGGGCAGATTGATTGATATATTTAAGTCATATTGCTTATATAGGTACAGATATTAAAATAAAGTACATTCTTATTTATGTATCAGATGTAAAAAAAAATATATATATATAAAACATACACAAAAAGATTGCTGCGAAAAAACAACGCAATATCCTAGCAATTTCTCTTTTAATAAATATTGTTCATACACAGTATTTTTGTAGTGAACCGAAAATTCTGTCATAAATATTATTTTGTTCAGATAGCGCATATTTCGCACCACTAATGACCCAAAGTGTTTACGTAGTGATGTGACGAATTTTTAGCAGCAGTTTGTAGCATTCAGTCGTAACGATCATAGTCGCCAGCCGTAGATTTTAATTGTGAGTTAGCAATATTGTGATTTGTGAAACAGTGGAGTGTTTTTGTGTGATATGTAAAAAAATCTGGCTCGAAAATATTTTATATATTTCAAGTTTTTTTTTGAGTACCGTGAGTATAGTAAATATATTTTCTGTAAATAGGTAAAGTGAGTATGAACTTATGACTCACTTCACTTCACTGTCTGTTATGCCATAGCATAACAGACAGTGAAGTGAAGGGCTAATCGATTGTATCTCAAAGCATAAAAGAAGGATAAAAGTTGCGTCGTCTCGCTACCCAGTCTCACTGCGGCAGGCAGTCAGTCGCTGTCAAGTTCAGGCTAAGTTGCTATTAAGTTTTATATTTTCTTTTTTGAACACACGCCGCAACTCAGACTTCCACTGAACCGTTTACTAAGTTACAAAAGACGAGCTTGTTCAAACAGTAACGGCTTGAACACAACTATGAACAAACCAGTTAATTTTAATTACCAGAAAGCTATTTGAGCGCACAATAAAAAACGTCTTTGCTTATACTTTTCTTCAGTTTTAAACTCGTTATAAAGTCAACATATTTTGTTACATTTAATGCTATTAAATATTGTAGCTTAGCTATAAATACTACTCCATGACTACTCCTGGAGAGCTAAAGGCAACTAAGGGATTATATTAGATGAATGGGTAGCAATGGGTGGCAATATTCTCCTCTGAATAACGATATAGGCACTGCGGTCATCAATTCATTGGAATGTCTCTTATTATTTATTATTTATGCTATTGTAATTGTAGGTACATACAATCATAAGATTTTTGTATGGAGGGTGGCCCTAACGTGATGCCGCCATTTGGTTTTTTTTTTAGAATCGCGGTGAAAATCGAAAGTTATATATTTAGATAGAGGACACTTATACAAACAAAAAATGTCATATGACATAATATCCTAAAGCGTCAGGTTTCGGAGTTATTCACCGAAATATAAGTCGAAAACTGGACCCTGAAACAAGGATTTTTTTGTTTTTTTTCCCTTCAGGTAAGTATATTGAACTATGAAAACATAATTGCATCATGTATAGGTAATATTTTAGTTAAGAGCGAAAGAGACAAAAATATATGTATACCCTCCGCCGAATTAGGATGTGTGGTATATGGTATAAGTATTATATGGTGCGTGGCATGGGCGTGACACCAAGAAAATCTTATTCAGCCTCCCGCTGCCTTCTTGGATGATATTATTTATACCGAATATGATTAAAAAATCTTGTTTTATCCACTAGGTGTATTCAATTAATTCATGTGTAAATAACTTAATCACCATGAAGTAACTACAACATAAATAAATAAATCCGTTATAAAAATTGTTATTTTTATCTTTGAATATCTCAGAAACGTGACGCTTTATGATGGTATTGTATATGAACTTTTATGTTTGTATAAGTGTCCCCTATCCAAATATATGACATTTATTGTGCACCTCGATTTTGAAAAAAAATCAAAATGGTGGCTGATTTTAGGGCCAAAATCTTCAAACCCCTTTCGACTTAGATTTTGAAATCCGGATTTTCAGAATAAAACTTTTGAGCTTATCGTACCTAATTTATTCAAAAAGCTGGTGTGACTTATTACTAATTGATTTTTATCACACATCAATACATTTAATACAGAATTTCCTCAAATATTCTCAATAACAGGACCAAAGTAGCTCACTATTAAAATCAATTGGACGATATTGTATCAGATAAAAGTTTCCTTAATGTTATTGGCAAGGAACTCAATCTCTGATATTGGAAAAGGATTCGACCCGCATTGCTTAGAACTGTAAAATATTTGTGGGTACTTCGGTACTATTACTTAGCTACAGTTTACCACGAGTCTCGTCGTATTTTACCTCCAGGCGTTCTTTTATGTGATAGGATTGTGGCGAATATGAAATTCGAATGCCTCAGTGTGCCTCAGTCGTGTACCCACGGGAATTATGCAATGTCAGTATTCCGGAATCGTTTGAGAGACGTTTGCTTCACTGAGCCCATGTCACGATCACGAAGACATTCGGTGCGGAGACTAGTCTACGGTTTTTCCAATTTATTGAATCTCAACTGTTGCGACCCTCAGTTTTGTGCTTTTCCTGTCAACCTTTCCTTATCGTGAATTCGTGAGTTCGTGACATTTTATTATAGATAAGATTCTGAGGATTCTTCCTTAATTTAACCAATTCGAAATTGTGTATTTGACTGAAAGATGGAAAATTTTATTTCAGTCGAGTTGCTCTACATTAAGATAAATTAGTTATTGATGTTCGTAAACTGAACACGCAAGTAAACGATCATGTTTCATTATTAGGCATTACATGATGTCTATCGCATACTTACATAATATGGGATAATAATATGATACGAGTTTTCTAACCAATTTGTAGCAATTAGGTACTCTTGCAGTTGCACGCATGATTTCATTGCGTTTCATCGCGCGTTTTTTTATTCGTCTGTTTTAATATACAGTCATACGGCTTTACGCGAGGGATTCGCGTATAACGGATTATGATGAAATGTCAAACCAAATAAATAATTAAAGTGCTTTTATTGCAAAAAAATTAACAGAATAAAACCGATTGTTTGAAATTCGCGTAAAACCGAAATCGCGCCTATGGTGGACATATACGCTACGAGAAATCGTTACGATCAGACTGTACAGTTCGAACGGTACAGTTTATCGTACATAGCATACAAGCCATATACGCTACGAGAAATCGTTACGATCAGACGGTACAATAAACGGTACCGACGCACACATATCAGCGATGGCTTCGAATCAGCGATCTTCTTACGCTCTTTTTTGTAAGTAGACCGAATGTTGTTTATTTTTTTTACGACAGCGTCTTTGTCAGCACTAGGGTCTACTATTTTCAATTTTTCAATTAGTTTATTGTACGCTGAACGTTTTAAATCGCGATTGTGATACTCTTTGCCTTTAGTATTCCAAAGACAAGGTTCACTGCGATATAGCTCAATAAATTGTTCTAGCCATTCGCGATTAGTTTGAGACACCATCTCCATGACACGTGCGCACATCCATCAGAACTGCGAGTGACAACAAAACTGACCACAAAAACTGACGAGCGCATACACGTTACGATCAGTCGGCACAGTTCGTCCGATTCTGATTAATCAATTGAAATTTTCATACTGTTCCGTTCGACTGCACAGTCTTAAAAAATCGGACGAAACTGTACAGTTTTATAACATACATGTAGCGATTTATCGGTACCGTTCGAACTGTACAGTCTGATCGTAACGATTTTTCGTAGCGTATATGGGTAAGAATCACTTTTTTTTTTTTTTTTGGGTGCGAAGTCGTCATATGACTTCTCCCGCTCTGGGCCGAGCGGAAGGGCGTGTCGGACTCTTACTGACTAAAACCCACCCGTGTTCCTTCCCTTTGCCTTGCTAGGGGCCACGGTTTCCCCTTAGGACTTCCGCAACCCCAGCAGGGATCGGCCCTAGCGGACCCCTTCAGTTTTGCTGACAATATCTCTTTGAGGCGCGCGTGGAACACGACGCGCCGTCGACTCGGGCCTGGTCCTTATTGGACGGCGAGCGAAATTCGAAAGATATCTTTAAAAAATATCTTAAAATGTGCGTTAAACAGCCAAACCCCATCGAATTATTTCAATGTACATTTTCCTCTCCCTATGGCGCAAACACAATAATAATAACTACGTATAGGGAACGTACCCCATTCTTAGTGAGAACGTGAATGTCCCTGGATTTAATTTATTAGTCGTTCATTGAATTTATCGTCCCATGTCCGTACTGCACATATTTTTATACTACATATTTTTATTTATCACTTCACTTCTAATAAACCTAGTTTTCTTGAATCTATGGTTATGCAGACTTCTGTTGAGTGAAGCAGTATTTGTGTTTTCTACAATCCAATTTGGGTTGCAATAACATACTATGCATTATAAATCCTAGAATATTTCACATTGTTACTCGCAACATTTACTTCTTTATGAATCATCACAGTTTCAGAAGTTGTTTATGTTAGTATACAACAATTGCTTCATGAACGCGAAAGTTTTCAACATTGTGTCTATTTTTAGGGCATCGGCACACGTGCTCACCCTCTGTGGAACATTAAAATGGGTCTTTTGTCGGATATTCTCAACGGAACAGCTGTCGAGCTATTTCCGACATGAGGGGAGTTATCTTATTTTCAAGATGAATTTAGTTGGGTGTTGTTGATAACATTTAATAAATCAAGATAAATAATGAATGTTGAATAACTTATGTTGTAAATAATTTAGTTTAGTGTCGTTTGGGTATCTTAGTAAACGTTCCATCTAATACATTTTACCTATAAGTTGAGGAAGGCATGCTGTAATTAATTGTTGTCGTTATGTAGAGCTAATTCACGAACTTCGTTGTTTTTAAGTTTAAGTCCTCCTATAGAATTAATTATCAATACTATGTACTTTTTTAATAATAAGATCTTTGTCTAGTGACATCCCATTGCTCGTACCATTCAATGAATAACAGAATGATTGTGAATAATATATCATCTAAAATACCTGCTTATAATACGTACAGACACAGAGAGGACTGAGAGGAGCCAATATGAATTGTTTGGGTTCGTGTAAGGGCCGCTATGAATTTAATCTGGCAGAGACAAGCGCCCCGCCTTACTACCCACCGCAATTACCTTACAACCCCGATTTCACCGATGAACATGTTGAATATGATGACACAGCAGTTCTTGATCCTGCTAACTTGTGGAGCACCTACTATGGCGAGTTTTACGCTGGAAATACTTTCGAAAACTATGACGAGTGGGGGCGAGCCCGCCGCTCCTTGTACGAAGGCGTCAACTGTATGCCGGTGAGTGCGCCAGCTTGTGTGCATCGCGTCGCACGCTGCATACTACTATTACGCCTTGTTGCCGTGTGTTATGTGTGTACATAAACAAAATGCTGTATTTAAAATTAACAGACAAAGCGTTTGCTGCTGACGTAAAAGAGAATGGGTTTGTTTACATAATGAAACCTTAATTTTTTCTTAAACCTAATAAAACTCGGATCAAAGCGAGAAGGGTGTCCAGAATGCATCAGGCGCATATACCGCGATCTATTTCCGGGCGCGGGCGTCGGCCCTATTCGTGTAAGCCTCGTTCATTTTGAATTAAAACATGCGCGAGCTCGGCCGCGGGGGCTCACTCGTGGCTGCAACCATCGCGGCATTACACAATCGAACCGTAGTCGAGGAAAAGCCTCGGCCGATCAAATCACGATCGACCTCCGCGGAGATTAGAAATGTGGCGCGGTCTATAAGAGAAGAAAATTTCGGTGAAACTCGCTCTCGTAGAGCGTCCGGCTGCAGCGAACGTCCTGTGTCCACCGCGTCTGAAGCCTCTGAACGTGACTCCGCTTCCGTGCAGTCCAGTGAGGAGCCGCCCCCACAGGAGAGTACGTAACACGCGATCTGCGGACGAGTCACTGACGTAGCATATTACTGGAACTTAGCCAAACTTTAAAATAGAGACACGTAGGTGACTCGTACGAGAGCTTGTCGCGCAGTGTCGCATTAACGGAGCCTCATGTCCGACTGCGAATATCTGACGGAGCCCTTCGATGAGGAGCAGGAGCGCGCGGCGGCCGGCTTCGTGCACCCCGCCGTGCGCTCCTACATGTACTCCCCGATGGGTGAGTTGCCGTCGCTCATGAGGCTCCAACGCGTTTTATTTACTTCTCATCGCTTATCTCGTGACAGGCGGTGACTCGGACAGCCCTGATGAGGCCACAGTGAAATGCACGACGTGGCCAGACGGCGCTGTAGCCGCGGCTCGAATTGGCTCATCTGACACAGAATCCAGCTCCTCCAGCGGCGACGATTCTGATGAACAAGAGTACGAACCTCGAGGTTGTGATGCAGAATACCACACACTGACGCCGAGCAGGCGTTTGGATAATTCCACTCGACGCGATGATGATTTTACGTGGATGCCTACCGGAAATATGGTGGACGAAGGCGACGATCATGTATCGGAACCGAGAGGAGATGATTATTCGGCAGCAAGTTTGGAAAGACGACGACGTGCGCCGGGCGACCGGCAAGATCGCGACCGCAAAACAAGGTCGTCGTTGACATCCAAACCGCCACAACACCCGACAAGCGTACGCGCGTCACCTCGACCGCGGCGTTCTCGGAATGAAGACACACCTCCAGAGCTACAGAGGCGATGGAACTCCTACGAGCAGTTCCGATGGCCTGAGGGCGGCTGGTGGCCTCCCATGTGTTGGTGTCATGGACCTCCGGTGCCGCCGCCGTGTTACATGCACGACAGAGCTTGGCCGTCCAACCCCTCGCTTCCGCCCATGCCCACACGAAGTTACAATAAGGTACGAGAACTGAGAGTAGACAAAAATTTAATTCAGACAATTGGAGAATTGAGCTAGGAAATTACTTAGAGCGTTAATAAACACGTTCCGCTCTTATACAATTCACTACACCTCCTACTCGCCAGCTTGTGTCAATAAACCGAGGGTTTCGAGGAAAGGAATGTAAGAAATAGGTGCAGCGAGCGATCTCGTTCTAATTTAGTTCTATTGGTATATACACGTTTACAAATGTACATAAATAATTGATGTGAATGTTATTTTAACACAACGAGTTGTTAACATTGTTACCCCGGGATAATTAAATATTTTTTAACGGTTACACTAACTTGTGTTGTTATAAATGCTCTGTAAAAATATGATCAGAATCATAAAGCAGAGCTGTACTTTATATATTGTTTTTGCACGGCAGACTCTTGTGTTTTTTAGAGCCTAGTATAACAGTGACTGTATTAGTGTGACGAACATTACAGAACGATGCGGAAGATCGCGTTCGTCGGCTCGAGGCAGACAAGGAGAGCTTGCATCTTCAGGTGCAAGTGTTGTCGGAACAAATCGCCGCGCAGACTGAGAAGATGACGGACTTGGAGCGCGCTCTGCAGGACGCAAGGCAGAGGCTCGACGATGCTGAACAAAGGCTGCAGAAGGTAAAAACATTACATTATTTCAGCTCCAGGATACAAAAAATTCGGCCCGAATTTTCAACACAAATTCCAGGGCATGTTGAAAATACTAGGTTAACAACAAAATAACGTTACGTTGAAATTGGGTTTGTACTCGGCTTCGGGCTGTTCCACTTAAAAACGCGTGAAAATTTAACTGGGAAATGATTTAACACCAGTACATTTCTTGTTTTGCATGTCTTACAAAAAATAGATGTTGATGTTTTATTGTTCGCGTTTCCTCCAGAAATAATTGTTTTCGCAAAACCAAATAATCCAAAAATCCCTATCTTGTTCTATTTAAGTTAGAAACTAGGCGCTACAAAGGTCACGTTAGTTCTAACAGACTTGCTTGTTTTACAACACCGCTGCGCGCTTGTCTTGCTACTTTACAAGTTTCGCGTTTGTCGCCCGTTATTTACTGTGAAACTTTACAATCTCATTTACTTCCTAAACATTACATAAAAGGCCTACAATACATTGATTAATTTGAGTTACTGAAACAAGTGTTGGAGTGAACCTTATCCAGTTGCTTAGGGAACAGTGACACATTGCTGGCTCGTTTGGATTTGCAGTTGAATTAATAACTATGATAGCAAGACGGTAAACTGTTTAACATTCAGCACGGCCTAGATCCCGGTGGAACGGGGCTATTGAATAATCATGATCGGTGTGGGCCGCACAATTTCTAGCGCGCGCCTCAGGCGGTGCCCGATCTCTTTATCGCATTCAGCTCGGCGTGCCCGTCTCACAATCACTTGGAACCACAGATTGAGTAATAAGTAATATCACATGCCCCAAAAGTGTATATATGGGCTCGGCGATATCCTTTCCGTTCGAATAGATAGGTAGCGAGTTGCCACTTGTTAGTGCTATCACGATTTTGCCGAATACGGGTTAGTTAGGTTCCATGTACCTATTTGCGACGGCATTGTTAGCAGAGTAGTAATCCTAGGATTACCTTTGTTTTACCAAAGGCTAGCGGTACCCAAACTAGGTCGTATTCAATTAGGTTAATGAATGAAATCCTTTTCATTGTTTCATCTCATAACAAACGAATTCTGGCTGGGCTTTTTTAACGAATCAAAAGTAACATTTTGCAGAATGACAATGAAGCTAAATTAACTCGTGTTCATTGAAAGATATTTGGGAATATAGCCTACGCAATCTATAAAGTTTGTTAACCGCATTGCTATGTATCATCTAAATATTAATTTTCAACTGTGATAAGTACTAAACCAGTAACTAGAGAGCTGGCCATCTGCTATTACGCGTGTCGGACTTTATCTATAGATTTATGTTATTTGCGATAGACGTATTACCGGAATTATAGGCTGTGTACTACATAAATACTAGTCAAATATAGAAAACGGTTGGTTGAGTACTTTATGCGGCATGAGCAAATGTTGTTTCTTTGGTCGTTCGTTCGTCGAGTCGTTGAGCTCCTTAAGTTCTGAGTTGAGCTACACGATTACTGATACATGCTTGCACTGACTGCACTGGTCCACTCAAATCTGTGTGATTCTTTCCACAAAAGAGCATTTCAGACACTAATCTACATATTATGGTCCTCGCATGATCTGACCAAAGTTAAGTCTGGACTTTAAAACAGACTGAACCTTGTTTCGCCAGTTCTTTTCAGAGGTACTCCGATAGGAAATGTCGAGTAGCTTATTTTTGTTAACAATAAGACGAGTAAAAGTGATTCCGATATCCTATTTACAAAATAAACAATTTCATTTCTTTTCATTCTGCGTAATACTACAGACATTAGATGACGTATGGTTTACTATGCGAATAATATGACTGAATCACTATCGTTGCGTGTTTTCTAGATGCATTAACACGAATTGCGTTGTCGCCTGAGCGTGCGAGAATGTTGTTCATTGTCTCACAGACTCACACCGAGTTATGACAAGAGATTTATATCTCCTGCCATCTTGCTACAGTGATCATACACTTTATGAAATGATGTAAAAGTAAGAACAGCTCAAACTCTCGATGGGTTTCGCGACGCGGCCTACGCTTTGCCATCTTTTCATATTATAAATTAAAGTCGCGTTTCGTATCTGCCTGTGTGACTACATTGTTCTTTTATAGATAACGGATTTTGATGCGATTTTCAATGTCGTTTAGGGAATTTATTCTGGTAGGTGCATGTGTTTGTGTTTGTGTGTGGTTTGTGTTATTAATTTAAACTTTCACAAAAACAACAACAACTATTTTCATTTTATTAAACTTGGCATTATGTATTGTATTGACTATTTCAATTCTTTTTTCTGAATTTCATCCTGACATGGTAAACTTGTATTGAATTTGTTATTTATATTAAGTCAGTCTTTATTATTATAGCTTAAACTGTTTGCATGCCTTAGTAGTATAAGGATCATTTTAAACTTAACATCTTTAATTTGTACCTACTTTCTGTACAAATAAAGAATTATTATATTCTATTCTACTCAAATAATAATGACATTTCCATATTTGTAACGCAGGGGTACCTAGATTTGTAATAAACAAAGAGATTTTGTTTTATCTTTAATGATTTCTACAAAATAATCGAAGATACGAGAATTACAAACAAAAAAAAGTTTTATCTTAAAATTCCTTCCATTTCAATGATTGACACCTAGAAAATTAAATGGAATTCAATCGCATAGTGAAGCTAAAAGAAACGATGCGTCACATCCAGGCCTGGAACTCGATAAAATAGTCGCTCCACAGAAAATAATGATTGCTTCACCTACACACATGGCCACCCGCGAGTGCCAACGGATCAATCAACGTGATAGATTAGGAACAGTTTAAACTCACAAGTAGTTTGTAAAAATGTACCAAATGTGAATGTTATTGATTAAACACTATCAGCTGTAGGTTTAAATTAATGGATTTAAATGTAAAGTGCGCAAATTCACGCGATTCTCGTTTTTAGAGAGTGTAAAGAAAAGGAATCGTGATTTGCGAGAACATGTTTCCGATACTAACTACCAAACTTTAATCTGGTCAGGTGAGATGCCAATCAACGTGTTTATGAGTAAATAAAATTAACATTTTGTTTTGAATCGTTCTAATTCCGTAGTCCGTTTACCTCCGTGTGTATTTATCGCGCGTCCTACCAGATGCGCCTTTTTATTATCAACCGACAAACGAGTAGAGACAGCATCGCAGTACTATAAAATTCCTATCGGATTGAACTTTAATTTCGAACAGGTCAATGCTGTTTAGACGTTTCGATTTAGAGATCCTATTAGAGAGGCACAGTTGGTTGAGACAGCTCCAGGCTACGTTTTCTTTATTTTAAAAAGACGTCTAGCTTGGAATTTTAGAATTTATACGTTTTTTCATTTTCACGGTTTCGTACTGACGACTAGTAACTGATTGTAGTACCATAAATGTCAGTAGTAAATGTTAACCCGTTTTTTTTTATGAGAAATAATTCTTGCACACTGTATATAAATTGTTTGAACGTTAGTATCTCAGCTAATGGAATGGATTTGTATTTTTGAATACCTAACACTTCAATGAGTTCATACCCTTGAACATCACCTTTGTGTGTTCGTAATGTTTCTACATGTTTGCGTATATCCCGAAGCAAAAAATATATTTGATTCCCCAATTTTTCTCTGAAGAGTTCTATTTTAAAGTTACTTCAGTGACGGACAAGTTATGTGGAAATCAGTTGTCATGGTATGGGCACGTGATACAGAGGAATGAGCGGCAAGTCGTGAGGAGAGAGTATGAATATGGATGGTTATAAGAGTAGGGGAATACCATGGCAAAGAAACGATGAATTGTGCTATAGAATAGCAGTGAATACTAAGAGGAAGGCTGATGGAAATTTATATGAAACTAGCGGACCTGGCAGACGTTGTCCTGCCCGAACAGCGCCACCTACCGGGTCCAATTGTATTTTCAAACCAGAGCATGGATCCAGAGACCCACTCAAATATACACACAAAATTTCATCCAAATCGGTCCAGCCGTTTAGGAGTTGTTAGGTGACAAACACACGTACCGAAGATTTATATACAGGGTGGCAGGGACATGAATCCCCTGCGTTGAAATTTTTGGTCGGTTATTTTGAAAAAAATCTGCAGTTTTATAAAGATAATAAGACATGCTGCGTGTACGCCGTAGTATGCAAGTGGTGACTTAAATTATGTGTTATTTAATCTATGACGTTCTTTATATTTTCAGGAAATGCTCCAACGTTCGTCTTTGGAGACGCAGAAGTTGGAGTTGCTGTCGAAACTAAGCGAAGTGAGGTTGCGTGCGGCCGAGCGCGGCATGCTGGAGCGCTCGCCGCCGCCGCCCGAGCCCGTCGCCCCTCTGCCTGTGGCTAGGCCTGCGCCCCCCAGAGTATGTTATAAAGATTTATTAACAACTAACAAGAGAATAGTATTTGACTTTGGATTGGTTGATTATTTGATTTTGTGTTTTCTATGTACAGTCACTTACGCAAAATACAAAAGCGATTTTCTCGTGAAATATTGATTGCAAGTTAGAGAAAAGACATATTTCATAATAGTATGGTCAAAATTACGTTTTCATTCGTAATATTTAAAGAGCTTTTAAATTATGCGTAAATGTCATTGGCATTATCTATGCTCGTGACTGTACCGTCAGCAAAAGAGATGAGAAGGCTAGAAACAAATACCGATTTTACAAACAGGCATTTTTATTGCGAGTTTCTTTTTTGCGATAACAATGTCTTAACAACTAATACATAGATGGATGGAACTATGGATGGATAAAGGATTAGTTGTTGTTCGCCACCTGCATAATAAATTTCTACACACAAAAAAAATTCTAGATATTTATTATAGCAGGGTCTTACTTTAATCATGATTTTGCAAAAACGTAAAAAAAATCAGATGATTGAGCTAATGGCGGACCAAATTTTCAGCTTCCTCAGTGAAGAGTGTGAAAACCGATAGAAGCAGTCGCAAGGTAGGACACTACCTTGCGACTGCTTCTCGCGATCCGAATGACGTGAAACCATAAGTAAATTCATTGAAACGTAACTCTTATGGCTGCTACACACACAGCCTTGCCGCCGGCCATGCCGCACAAAGACGCAGAAACAAACGCAAACAAAATGAAGGAGAAAAAGCCGGAGGCACGTGCCGCGTGGCCATGCCGCCGGCGCTGTGTGTAGGAGCCATTAGGGATCTCGCAAACTAGACGGCAACGACCACGACCAGTGGTCGCAGCGACCAGGTAAACTTTAGAAACCTATACAAATGGTCGCAACGACCAACTAGCCGCAGACCGAGTCACGGACCAAAAACTACGACTGGCCGGAGACGTGACCGAGTCGGTATAAATAGAACGATTGCCGATTGTTATATCAAACTCACGACACTCATTCTAATTTATACTTTATCACAATGAAATAAGAGTTACATTGCAATGACTTAGTAACGGTTTTACGTCATTCTGATCGTGAATGCGCTGCATAAGACAGACTGTACTAATACTAAAATACATTCCTATCATATTAACAATATAACATAAAATTCCAGACGCCGCCCGCAAACTACGGTCGTCAGATCGAGCGCAACACTCACATGTACTCGTCGCTGCCGCGCTCGTCCGTGGTGACGTCAGAGGCGCGCGTCGCGTTCGGTAAACAGAACAACATGGTGGTGGCTCGCGGCCGCGGACACTCTGTGCCGAACCTAGGTCTCTGGCGGAGTACACGGTAGCTTCAGCATGGACCCGCCTTGTGCTAGGCAAACTCCTACCTTACGTGCTGTAACATAGGCTCGATCCTGCTTTGTGCCGTAACATAGGCCCAATCCTCAGCTGTAACATAGGCTCGGATCATGCTTTTTGCTGTAAGCAGCCCCGGATCTAGATTTTTTTTTGAGGCGGGGCAAAATTGCCGTCTGCCGCCCCTCGCCAATCCATTATGGGGATGCAATAAGGTAGCCCGCGAAATTCAAAATTTCTCGAAACGAAACCGTTGGCAGCAACATATTAATCAAATGTTATCGATCGATAATGCGCCAATCCAACAGGGGCGCCAAAACTGTTGTAAAAAAGAAAGAATTAGAAAGATTATAATTATGTGTTGCGCGTCTCATTTATTACGAATATTGCGGGTTGCTGGGTGGTGCATATGTCTGCTACGGTTGAATTTGTCGCCTCCTGAACCCGGCGCCCGGTTTGCGCCCCCTCCCTAGATCCGGGGCTGACCGTAGGCCCAACCACGGCATAATATGTGATATAGGCGTATTCTCGCCCTATGCAGTAACACAGGTGCACTTCATCGATGTGATTTTTTGCGTATACAAGCAAACTACCGCATCATTCAAAGAGGTCCCTTTCTAACAGTTTAAACTCTGCTTATTTGACAGTCAATGAACAACCTACTTACTGTCTTTTTTTTTCCTTAACATGACCGCGACCAAGTTACTATGTTCTAGGGAATCTAGGGTAGTCCATTGGAAGAAAATGGGTCCAATGACCAGCCAGCTTTCCCGCGCTTTCTCCGCCTACGTCAATGTCGTAATATTGGTGTTGTATGTTAATAGAAAATAATATTTTAAATAATATCCAAGCATGTGTTGCGTTATGCCTTAGCCCTAAAAACGATATAAAATTACTTCAGGGGTTTATAAATGCATGTAGCTTTTGATCGCTGCAAGGATCTTTTGGCGTTCGAATGACGTTAACAGGGGCTGTTGCTAAACATTTGTGCTATATCATTTTGTGAATTTGTCCACGCGTCAAAAAATCCTTGTACAGTTCGCGTCCAATAACTTTGCCGCTCTAAAGTTAGGTTGCGCATGCGTACTTGCATGGGCGCTACTGTTTTATAGGACACATTGACTATTGTGCAGTCATTTGTGGTCTACTTCAGAGCGGCAAAGTCATTTGACGCGAACTGTACAGCTATACAATGATTAAGCTATTCATTTGTTATACATGAATGTATGATATGATATTATTAAGAGGGCTGCCTCGTTGGTCTAGTGGTCAGAAGCGCTACTGCTGAACATGAGGTCCTGGGTTCGATTCCCGGGTCCGGCAAAGCGTTATTAGGTTTTTCCATCTAGAATATCTCAGTAGTACATATAAATATAACCAAAATCTAGTATTGTGACGAATCCCAAGTAAAGTATGCACTTCATCGCGCTTGATATCTGTGTTCAGCGGAGAAGGAGGAGGCGACCGGGCGCGCCAGTCCGGCGGCGACGGCCGCGCTGCGCGCACGCCTCGAGGGCGGCGACGCCGCGCGCCCGGCCCGGGCCTCCACGCCCCGCCTGCGCACCACTCCTATGGCGTGGTAACTATCATGTTTATTTTCCTCTTAGCACCATAACGCAATCTAGCGTCATTTTACGATATTTAGGCCCGCTTGTGTCACTAAATGCGTTTAACGCTAAACGTATTTAAAACTGAACTCTGTCAACTTCAAACAATTTGACAGGATGAACAATATATTGGAAATGGAATAGTATTTTTTATCACATCTATTAAAAAAGACGTAGTTTAATTCTCGTAAACAGGGACCAAAATAGCTGTTTAATCCCTAGGGACTAAAAGTGATTTGGATTAATTGGAATGTGGATATTGTTAGTAAAAGTTCTATTCACCAAAGAGATCGATCACGAACATTGTATAAATAAGTAACAGGCTGGCAAGAGAGAGAGAAAGTAAGAATTTGATCAAAATTAAATTCCAAGATGGTGGATGCGAAATTTTTTGTCAAGGGTATCGTTTTCTTAGTTTTCGACGGTGGTTAAGCCGATATTGAGGTCAAAATGAAAATCCAAGATGGCGGATGCGAAAATTTTCTAATATTTCGTCATGTGTATCGTTTTCATAGTTTTCGAGGGTGGTAAAGCCGATCGCGATAGTGAGGTCCAAATGTGAATCCAACATTGTGGATGCGATTTTTTTTTTCATAATTTTTATTTTGTGTTTAAAATCATTCGTGGTCCTGATGGGGGTCGGACCGCACACCTTTGTTTTCTCATAGAGGGTGATAAAAAGTAGAGTGTTCACCTCGGGAGCAACACTATTTTAAGCTCGAATGATGTACTTTGAATCCACTTTAGAATCCTTCGCTCCGCTTTGGATTCAAAGAAACACTCTCGCCTTAAAAATAGTTATTTGCTCCCTTGGCAAACAATCTACTATTAAACTTGTTTAACACTAAATGCATTTAATGATTTGTGGTGCAAGTGAGTCCAAGCTGGAAACACAATATGGGATGCGTCCGTAAGCCGTGGATGCCTTCTTAATTTATGTTTTTGTTATACTTTTATTGAAGTGAATTAACTTTGTTTAAATTTTACTTCTAATCTACAGCTTCTATCAAATGTCTTTTATTCAATGTGTTTAAACATTACCAGTAATACCTTTAAATACAAATTTAAGCAAATGTTGACTGTATGTGCTGTTTGTGTTCTTTAATAAATAAATAAATCGTAAAAAAAAACGTTATTTCCGTTTCTAGGGAAACAACAGACGTTCGGGAATGGGACTGCGAGACTACGTGCGGTTGGCTGGAGAGCCTAGGCCTCGAAGTGTACATCCCCGGCGCGCGCGCATGGCTAGGTTCTACGCCTGATGCACGCGGAGTGATAGCAGCTGCGTCGCACCACGCTATAGAGAAGGAACTGGCCATCAAGCATCCGTTGCATAAGAAGAAGATTTTACTCGCCTTGACTGATCTACTGGTAAGTAGTTGTGTCCTAATTCTTAAAAATATTATACTTTGGGTGGCTCAAAAGCCGTGGTCCCAAAGTATACACGCCCGGTGCACGCGCATGTCTAGGTTCTACGTCCGATGCACGCGGGGAGTTAGCGGCTGCCTCGCACCATGCTATTAAGTTACTAAATATACATCGTCTATTGTATTTTATAATAATGGATTTCCGCAAAGTCACGCCTGAGTCAATTAACTAGTATATTTGTTTTTGAACTATTATAGAGGTATGAGGAACAGGGTGTCAAGTTCACTCAGACTCTATAGCAGGGGTTCCCAACCTTTTAACATACGCGCCTCCTAACTTTATTTTAAAATCACTACGCCCCTGAGTTACTTTGTCGACATAAGCAGAAAAGCATGCAAAGTGAGGTCAAAAATGTTTCCACTTCTTCAATAATTTTCTTCAATGATTTTCTTTTGATAATTTAGACATAAATAGAAGTTACTTCGTAGATTTTGCAGAAAAACTCAAGAATTATGAGAATACATAATGAAGCTCGAAAATTTTTGTATAATTTCGGATTTGTTACATTTTTCTTTTGATCATTCATACAGATTTTTTTTATTTTACTTTGTCGACTTATACAGATAAGTTGAAGAATCAAGACAATGTAGAATGAAAGAGCGAGCAAAGTGAGGTCAATAATTCTAGTATACCGCCTCGGGATAGTTTCGGTCATGGTATAATAAAACCAGGTATGGCATTTCAAGACACAGTGGTCACGTAGGTGACACAAGGCTACGTCATCACATCGGTGCTACCAGTATTGAGTAATAATAACTCCCCAACCAACTTTATTACCTGTGCGAATCCGATAAATCAATGAGGTTTTAATTAACAATTACGTTGGTATATGTTTAAATTTATTTTTTTCGTTTGATTAGACAAATTAAACGACAATTTAAATGCTTTGTATATATTTTTTAACAGAATAGTGACTTGAAATCTTTCCTTATTTCGTGTTTTGTAGCAATAAAGTGTCAATCATGTGTCACTCCCGGAATTTTAGACCTGTTTTCTTAGACCATGGTTTCGGTTTTCTTTAGTCCATTCATACAGAAGTAAGGAAACTTATTTCGTCGACTTATGCAGAAAAGCTGAAGGTCATTTTACAGTAGATACCTACCTACAATATTATGAAACGTTCGGGTTTTGAAAACTAGCCTTAACCTTTTCTAAATCAAGAAAATAAAATTTAATAAATCTATAGTTTCACCCGCCCCCTTGGGCACTCTACGTCCCCCGAGGGGGGCGTGCCGTACCGGTTGGGACTCCCTGCTCTATAGAAAAGGGAGGATTCTCCGACTAGACGAGTGTTGTGTCTGCTGAGCAACTGCCCGACGATTAATGTTGAACTCTGCTTGCGCGATACAGGATTTTGCGTGGCGTCAGTGAGATGCGTAGTTCGCATTTGGCGATGTAGATGCCGCCACACTATGTTAACGATGTTAACTGTAGACTCTATCAACGAAACACTGTTTATTTATTTTTAGCACATCTATTAAAAAAGACGTAGTTTAATCTTCGTAAACAGGGACTAAAGTTGCTTTTTAATCCCTAGGGAAGTAGGGCCTAAAAGTGATTTGAATTTGGAATGTGGATATTGTTAGTAAATGTTCTAATCACCAAACAGATCAATTACGAACATTGCATGGACAAGTAACAGGCTGGCAAGAGGGAGAGAGGGAAATTGTGAATTTGGTCAAAGTGAAAATCTAAGATGGTGGTTGCAAATTTTTTTTAATATTTAAAATTTTTATTTATTTTTCGTCATGGGTGTCGTTTTCATAGTTTTCGAGAGTGGTAAAGCCGATAGTAAGGTCAAAATGTAAATCCAAGATGGCGGATGCGGCTTTTTTTGTCATTTTGTTTTGTGTTTAAAACAAACGTGAGTAGGAACTTCGTTCCTGATGGGGGTTGGACCGCACACATGTTTTCATAGAGTGTGATAAAACGTAGAGTGTTCACCTCGGGAGCAACACTATTTTAAGCTCAAGTGACGTACTTTGAGTCCCTCGCTGCGCTCAGGATTCTACTTTAGAATCCCTCGCTTTGGATTCAAAGAAACACTCTCGCCTTCAAAATAGTTTTTTGCTCCCTTGGCAAACAATCTACTATTATTGGTCTGTCACAGGTAAGACTAAAACTCATAACTTATGTGAAGATTATGCAAATAAAAATGATTTTGTTAACTGATATTTTATTGCGATCGTTGACCCCAAAAAAATCATATTAATTTCTTTTATCGTGTTTAGATATCAATACCCATTACTCATCACGTTTGCTGAATATTGCAAGTCACTCGAGCTTAAAATAGTGTTGCTCCCGAGGTACACACTAGTTTTTATCACCCTCAATAAGAAAATAAGTAAGTGCAACTATGTTCTCTGAAGTCAGTATAATACTTTCATTCTCACTAGGTACTTGAGGAAGACACAGTCATTATTTATAAAACTAAGTAAAATTCGAATTTGAGTAAACAATTATGAAGGAAAGCAGAATCCATTTCGCGCGTTTTTTATTTTTTCACAATTTTTTTTTATTGGCTCTCGTGCCTTTTATTTCATACAGCTTGTTACTTGTTAATACAATGTTTATGATTTATCTCTTTGATGCTTGCAACTTTTACTAATATTAATTACATTTCAAATTCAAATTCATTTATTTAGCTTACACAAAGTTCTTAAATATACAACCTAGCATGGTATGAAATTCTCACTAACAGAAGACTTAGAATATTAGACAGCGGGTCCCAAACTAGGCACAGCCTGTATCTTGGACCCAAGAACTAAAATGACCTAAAATCCCTAGGGACTAAAATTCAAATTACTTTTAGTCCTTAGGGATTGAAGAGCTATTATGAAGAGCTATTTTGGTCACTGTTTACGAAGAATAAACTAGCTCTTTTTGAATACACGTATTAAAAAAAAATTGGGGTAAAAGATATCATACAATTTATTTTGTCCTGTTGGGAATGCTGGGTAGCAGGGGCGACGGGTCCAAATAACCCGATTCCTACCGTTGATGATGATGTTTCCATCAGGGCGGGCACGGCGACCCCATGCTGTCGCTGGCGGGGCGCCTGGACACGGCGTGGGCGCTGCGCTGGATGGAGGACGTGGGCGCCTGCGGGGCGCGCGCCGCCGCCGCCGACGCCGGCCTGGACGCGCGCCTGCTGCACCGCCTCACGCACGCCGACCTGCACGCGCACCTGCGGGTCACGCACGCGCTGCACGCGCTGTCGATACGCAGAGGTACCGCACCACCTTATCGTCCAAATATCTGCGTCCCGCAGTCACACCCGCGTACATTTTACCGGGATAAAAAGTATTCAGAGATAGAAATAGGGAGAGTACATTTGCCTCAACTTCAAGGACGTAAGTAATATAGAGTGGATAAAACCGCCTTATGAAGTCCGAAAATAAAAACGTGACTATTTCATTCCGGTATTTGAGAATCACGAATTATTTTTGATATTGACTCATTGATAACAAATTATTGTTTCAAAGAATTATATTACGATAATAAGGGTTCCATCAGTGACAGGATTTTCTTAATCTGATCAGAACTTCCAAAGATTACTTTTTACAAACAACTAATACATAATATTAGTATCACTACATAGTATAAAACAAAGTCGCTTCCCGTTGTCTGTCCCTATGTATGCTCTAAGCATACATGCAAGCTCTTTAAAACTACGCAACAGATTTTGATGCGGTTTCTTTTAATAGATAAGAGTGACTCAAGAGGAAGGTTTATATGTATAATACCTGCATAGTATAGTAGAGAAACACTGATAAATTGAGAGGTTTCTAATGTGATGTCGTAAACAAACACATTTTTTTGCGCTATGTTGCAAACGCTGGCTGAACCCTACGAGATAGATCAAAATAATGTACTACAGTATTGTACACCTTAAAAATTTCAACAAAAAAGTCCGCGATAGCATATGTCTATCTTCTAATTATGCCCCACAGTAACCATTTTTATCTTTCAGGATTTGATAATAATTTGATTGTTATTTCCGAAGCCATTTTGATCGGTATTATATTTATCCTTATCCAATTAAATATGTTATTTAAATTGGGCATTTAATTTAGATTAAAATATGCCTTCACATCATAAATATCATTCAAATGAATACTTTAAAAGATATCGCAGATTTAAAATTACGCGTCACAAAATAATTATGGTTGACGACAACGCGGGCGCAGCGGTAGGAGTCAATGACCAAAAGGTCATTGACTACTATCGCTGCGCCCGCGTAGGAGTCAATGACCTTTTCCTGGGCTTTTAGGTATCTAATCCCTGTAGTACGTACCCGTGGGATATTTCCGACATCCACACGGGCGAAGCCGCGGGCAAAAGCTAGTAAAAAAAAAACTGTTCAGTATGTTTCGCAATTTATCCATCTTGATACTTGATTTTTAAAAAAATACCCATATTGATGGGTAAAACAGCAGTCAAAACATACTTCATGAAAAGTGATAAATTGTTAATTTTTGTTAGAAACTATGTTTTGAATTTCTTTTTCGTTTATGAATGTGTGTTATGAAGGCGTGCACTTTTGGAATTTCCAAACTATTTGTTAATTACGTGTGACCCGCGGAACAATATGAGGCTTAACAACGTACCTCATTACTCAAAATGCGACGAGTAGGTTTAGGAGTTATGAGAGAACAGATGAACCATACATACAAAGGTAGCCTGTTAAAATCATAATCCTCCTTTGACTTTGATAGTTTGAATCTCAGCATAATTTGAATAAATAATTAATATTTCGATTTTTTGAATTGTCACAGGTATCCAAGTCCTCCGCGACAACAAGTTCGACCCTGAGACGATGATCCGTCGCGCGGCCGAGGGCGAGGCCGTGGGCGCGGAGGGCTCGCCCGAGGCCTGCGTGCCGGCCGCGCGCCTGGCGCGCTGGTCGTCGCACCGCGTCATGCAGTGGCTCAAGGAGATCGACCTCGCGGAGTACGCGCCTAATCTGCGCGGCGCAGGTAGCTCATAATCATCAATGAGTTTCATCTATGCACATAAAAACTTTACGTCGAAGTATGTGTTTGTCGAAGTTTGAGCAGTGGGTTTGCGTTCCCATTGAGGGACCACATTTGAATTTTGAGCTTTTGAATGCGTCAGCCTTTAGTAAAAGTTCTCAAACAATTGTAAATACCGCCTTTTATTTGTAAAAGTAGCCACTCAAAAGTTACAATCGGTTAAAGGTGGTCCCTCAGTCGTGACTGACCGGCATCCATATCTCAAAACATAGTTAACATTTACAACTGCTATAAACGACTACTCTTAGTAAAAGATTTGTAAAACTAATATATGGAATATCAACCATTCCTGTTCATAGAATAAAAAGAACTAGCATGCGGAAGGTGGTCCCTCAATCGATCACCATAAGGTCACCTTGAGTGGAGACGCCAATGGAATTTGAAATTTACTTATGGGTCTAGCGTTAGTAAAAGTACTTGAACGATTGCTATTTCAACCTCTAGTTTATAAAAGAAGCCATTCAAAAGCTACAATCGATTTAAGGTGGTCCCTCAATTGAAACGTTTATCATAAGAAAAATCAATTTACGTAGGATTCGGAAATTAAATAGACGAATGCTACAGTCTAGCCTTTAGTAAATTTTTTTTACTAACGATTACTTTACTAAACAGTATAAAAAAATGTACCGTTTTATCACAAATATTAATCGAATTCCTGGGAAGAAATACTAAGATAGGGGTGACCACACAGCAGGATTTTTCTAGTGACTGTTTGTTGATACAAATTTTTAATAAACATAACATAAAAGTAAAACAAGTGAACGTTTGTTGATATTATTTTTTATTAATAGAGTCTGGCTAACGAAAGTTGGCCCCAGAATATTGGCGGCAAATTTAAAAAATACGTGCATGACAACACTAAATACACCAGAGATACCGAACGACAACCTTGTCAAATTGACGTTCACGTTCATACAGAGTTGCTATAAAAAAAGTTCGCAAATAATTCCAGGGCCAACTTTCGTTAGCCAGACTCTATTTGACATCACTTAGCTAATTAAAAACACAGAAAGAAAATAATGCTTATTATAATAAAATAAAATAAATTACCCTACACTGCAATGTAACTCTGAACCTTTTTCAAACAAACATTACTAGAAATAAATACGTTTATTTGCGGCAAAATATGCATCACGCAAAACGGCCATCGCTCAGCATAATGCTGCGACCCTATGCGACACAGAGCCTCAGCGCTGATTTTCAGCGACGGCCGGCGTTGACGTGATGACGTCAATCGATGCAACATATATTGAGATAACAATAAAAATTAAAAAATAAATGAAGAACCAAAAATGTTAAACTTATTATAATATAATCATAAAAATGGCAACATTCCGTTCCGTCGGCGACTCACGCGCCAGACGCCACGCCACAGGCCTAATGTAATCTGAGGCCATAGTGTAACTGTCATAATAGTACAATATGAGACAAGTGTGCGTAATGATCAATGCACACGCGTTTCATTCGACGTTTTTTAACATACTTGCGAGGAAAAACAGACTTGTAATAACCTAGGCAACAGGAACGTGACTATAGAGATGATTCATGTAGATTTATAAAGTTCAACTGACCTTCGTTGCCAGGGTACTGACTATCCGTAGCTTATTTTAAAAACTTTTCTACGTCGGTTGGTGATAATACGAGTACTTTAGATTTAGTATTTTTGAAAATAATTTACCATTACCACACAACAAAAAACGATATCAAATATCTATGGAATATGCCGCGCTGGTTTTGTTTTTTCCGCTAGCGATGCCCGCGAAAATGTTAATAAAGGCACTGGCAAAACCACTGAACAGCCTATATAAAAATATAATAATCACAAAATAATGTTTTGAAAACGCAAATTAAGGTTCATATTAACCTTAATTTGCGTATTCAAAACATTATTTTGTGATTATTATATTTTTTGTGAAAAATATATAATTTGATCATTTTTTATTTATTTATACAAGAGGCATAATAATGGATGAAATATTTGATGAGTAAAAAAAACAGCACATCTCTGCTCAGGTGATATAATACAGGATAGTTCATACTTATTCCATGTATAGGTACATAGTCCGGTTTCAATCAATATGTACATAGAACTTTTATTAGGATTACATTACCTACTCCAAATAAAAGCATTTTCATTTTTGACAGAACTTATGGTTAGACTAGATTTTTTTTTACCATAACTAAACGCCCCGGTTTGCCTATGGTATTTCATTTTACAAAAACCATTAAAAGCTTCACCAAAGTATTTTTTTATTAAATACAAATTCCATACTGCCATGATAGTACTTACTAACTCCATACTGCCATGTCATAGGACTGCAGGTACTCCGACTAGTAAATAGTTATCTGTGGCAGGGCAGGCAGGTAGGGTAATTTATTTTATTTTATTATAATAAGCATTATTTTCTTTCTGTGTTTTTAATTAGCTAAGTGATGTCAAATAATAATAAAAAATAATATCAACAAACGTTCACTTGTTTTACTTTTATGTTATGTTTATTAAAAATTTGTATCAACAAACAGTCACTAGAAAAATCCTGCTGTGTGGTCACCCCTATCTTAGTATTTCTTCCCAGGAATTCGATCAATATTTGTGATAAAACGGTACATTTTTTTATACTGTTTAGTAAAGTAATCGTTATTAAAAATTTTTTACTAAAGGCTAGACTGTAGCATTCGTCTATTTAATTTCCGAATCCTACGTAAATTGATTTTTCTTATGATAAACGTTTCAATTGAGGGACCGCCTTAAATCGATTGTAGCTTTTGAATGGCTTCTTTTACAAACTAGAGGTTGAAATAGCAATCGTTCAAGTACTTTTACTAACGCTAGACCCATAAGTAAATTTCAAATTCCATTGGCGTCTCCACTCAAGGTGACCTTATGGTGATCGATTGAGGGACCACCTTCCGCATGCTAGTTCTTTTTATTCTATGAACAGGAATGGTTGATATTCCATATATTAGTTTTACAAATCTTTTACTAAGAGTAGTCGTTTATAGCAGTTGTAAATGTTAACTATGTTTTGAGATATGGATGCCGGTCAGTCACGACTGAGGGACCACCTTTAACCGATTGTAACTTTTGAGTGGCTACTTTTACAAATAAAAGGCTGTATTTACAATTGTTTGAGAACTTTTACTAAAGGGTGATGCATTCAAAAGCTCAAAATTCAAATGTGGTCCCTCAATGGGAACGCAAACGAGCAGTGGTGGCCCAGTGGTAACGGCCCCGACTTACGAGTTGTAGGTCGTGGGTTCGAACCCAAGCAGGCGCTTTACTTTGTGTAAATAATTTCATCACCACTGCTCTCAAAACGGTGAAGGAAAATATCGTGAGGAAACCGGCATGTCTTAGAACCAAAAAATTCAAAGACATGTGACATCTACCAACCCACACTGGGCCCGCGTGGTAGATTACAGCCCACTCCCTCTCACAGAGAAGAGGCCTGTGTCCCAGCAGTGGTAACATTAATAGGCTGATGATGATAATGATGTGTTTGTCGAACGTAGATATATGCATCGTAAAAGGGACGCTAACGCCTCGTCAACCCGACGCAGTTTCAGGACAATCACGTATACTCAACGATAGCGCAGCGTTTGCAAATATTCCTAAACTCCATTTGAAATAAGAGTAGACATTTAAATAAACTTTTTTTACAGTCCGTTCAACCGATTTTGACTTCTATACCATAGGCATAAGGATGGCATTAAAAGCAAAAAAGTTGTTACAATATACCAACTGTTAACTGCATTTGCCATTTGTCATGCCACCAACGCAATAGAAGTCAATATCGGTTGAACGGACTGTAAAAAAGGTTTATATAAATGTCTAAGCTTATTTCAAATGGAGTATGCTCAGTGCAAAAACACTACAAGTGTAAATTTTCATATTTTTCTGTCGGTAGGTGTCCACGGAGGCCTGATGTTACTGGAGCCGCGGTTCACGGCGGAACTTCTGGCAGCTTTACTAAACATTCCAGCTAACAAGACGCTACTGCGGCGGCATCTCACGCAGAGGTAATTATTATCTGACTTGAAATATACCAACGGAAAACTAACTGACGGTCTGTCCTGGATGTGAGGCAACCTGTCCCAACGCCTATGAGGAAGTGACTAGCTATCGCGTATTTTCTCTAGGAATAATAAATGTAATATTGTAGCGGTTACGCCGCCACATACGAACTACGCAACAAAGACATGACGTCACACAATTCCTACATCGCGCAGTTAGAGTTTACCGAGCGAAAAACATAGATAAAACTATCCGAAATCAACATATGGGCAGTTGCCCGCCAGACATAACAACCCGTCTGGTTGGAGGATCCTCCCTTTTCTATGGTGGATGATGATGAGTGAACTTTACACCCTGTTCCTCATACCCCTAAAATATCTGGTCAACTGAGCTCTGCTCGGGGTGAAAATATAATCTATATCGTCCAGGTATACCAACGTTATAACCGATTTCCGAGGCTGTGATAATAAAGAAAACCCAGATATGAGACCTAGCTATATCGATTTTTCACTCCCGTAAACCCCTAAATTGCAACTTTAATCGAAATCGTTGGAGCCGTTTCCGACCACCGTGCACCGGGGTGATTTAAGTGAGATAGAAATCCCACACTCCCCGGTCTTATCCCCAAAGACCGGGCGCCTTTTGAAGGTTTCCGACAACTAAAAGGTGCCTTAAGCCAGATATATAACAAATAAGCAAACTTTTTGGTTACGAATGTTTAAAAAAAAAAGCCACGTAACTACTTTGTCCATTCTGATGGGACTCTTGTTGATGATATAATTAATCATCATATGTTTTGTCTTTTCAGATTTAACGACCTGTTAGGCCGAGATGTCATTCAGCAGAAGCGTAACGCGGAGCAGACCCTCGGCTACCAACCACTTACTGCAACTACCAAATACAAGGTTTCTTCTTGATTAGATATCGATAGTTATAACGGAGGGTGAATCCTGGGGGGGGGGCACAGGAGGGCACGCCAAAATTGTGGCGATAAGACCCCTCTTTGAGGAGTGCCTAAAGAGGCGCCACGGCGTCCTCACCTACCGCCTGACGCAGGTCCTCACCGGACACGGTTGTTTCGGGAGGTTCCTGTTTCGCATAAAGCGGGAGGAATCGCCCGGGTGTCACCACTGTGTGGGTCGTCCGGAGGACACGGTGGAGCATACGGTGGAGGTCTGCCGGCGAGAGGGCATGGCAAGCCGTCACCTCCTTCTGCGAAGCAGTAATGCTCGCGAAGGAGGAGGCGGAGCGCGTGAGGGAGAGGCAAATTTCGCGCCCTCACGCCTCTAGCCGCCGCAGGAGACGCCCTGGGCGTCGGGAATCCGTAGCCGATTTCCGGCCGGCGTTTTGTCTGTAACAAGCTGACACGCCCTTCCGCTCCGCCCAGAGCGGGAGAAGTTATTTGATGATAACCAAAAATACACGTCATAAAAAAAAAAATATTCCTCATGTCCAGGGGTATTCGAAAATACTCCATGTATGTTCCGCAATTTTGAACTGGAAAATACTCACTACAAAAAAGACATGAATTTTTGAGGCTCCACCGGCAACAAACTCAAAAAAAAAATACAAAAAAATAATAACTCGAAAATACAAAAAATCGCGGAACATACATAGGGTATTTTCGAATAACGTGACGTTTTATGACGTGTATTTTTGGTCCACCCTGTATAATTATATAAAAAGGGTGGACACAGAGGCACGTGCTCCCCCCCCCCCCCCCATAGGGTTTTAGTAAAATAAAATTTAATGAACTGGCCTGAATGTATATCTATTAAGAAATGACTTCAATGATGAACGCTAAAGAAGTAGGTTACGATAATCTTCATTGGAAAATAATTAATCCCAAAAACAGCATTGTGTAATTGAAGTAGGTATGGGAGACACTACTTATCTATCTGGCCCATGTGTGCCCCTCCCAGAAAAAAGTCCTGTCGTCTGTCGAGTCTTGCAAGTTTAGGAAATGACCATCAAAAATCTACATCGTTGGTCTAGTGGTCGCAAGCGCTACTAAACATGAAGTCCTGGGTTCGATTCCCAGGTCGGACCAAATGTTATTGGGAATTTCTCAGTAGCAGTCCGGAGACTGGATTTGTGCCCGATGGATGGCAATAAGCTCGCCCCTTATTACATGGGACTTAGTGGGGATTTCGCCAATGAAATAGAACGCGTTTAGCACATCAGAGCTGTGTTGGGGAACATTATAGGCTGGCACTGTGTGGCACTGTGTTGTGTATTCCATAACAATTTCGACACTGACAGCTCTTGAACGCGTTTTAGGAATGCCGATCGAGTCATGATCGAGTTCAGTTTCATTGCTGAAATCAGCCCTTAAACATAACTGGCGAAATGTGTGTATACTACAGGTTCATCTCTGCCAAAACCTTCCGGAATTACAGTCGTGATGTTTTGCTGTTATCATGAAAAATCTATTTTACAATAAAGGCTAAACAACAACTTGTTCTTCGATAGGTACCAAAGAAAAGCCAATTCTCACTAAAACGCAAGAAGAGCAAGGACGACCTTGACCTGGGCGACCTCGTGTGTCCGCTGCACGATGACTGCTCAGGTGACATAACCAACTCGCCAGTAAGTCGCCTCACTAACCCCACTAATCTGTAATACTGTAGAACTTCTGGGACGAAATCATCAGTAATTAACTTCTGCCCGCGATTTCACTCACGTATCACAATAAAACATATTTGTTCTTGGAAAATTTTATATAATAATCGATTTGAACGTAGGCTAGCCTGACTAGTACAGACAGCCTCAAGAAAATCAACAAGAATTCATTTTAGTGTCTACAATTTTTGTTCCAAACTATTTTATGAATGGGTACCCACAAAACATTACACAATGGGTACTTAATTGAAGCTACACATCGATACAGTATTCATCATCATCATCAGCCTATTATTGTTCCCACTGCTGGGACACAGGCCTCCTCTCTGTGAGAGGGAGTGGGCTGTAATCTACCACGCGGGCCCAGTGCGGGTTGGTAGATGTCACATGTCTTCGAATTTTTTGGTTCTAAGACATGCCGGTTTCCTCACGATGTTTTCCTTCACCGTTTTGAGAGCAGTGGTGATGAAATTATTTACACAAAGTAAAGCGCCTGCTTGTGTTCGAACCCACGACCTACAACTCCTAAGTCGGGGTCGTTACCACTGGGCCACCACCCTCCCTCCTGATGCTGATACAGTATTAAGGAACACAAATTGTAGACAATCAAATCAATGAATATCTTTATATATAACGAATAATTACTAGCGAACCTGGCAGACGTTGTCCCGCCCGAACAGCGCCACCTACCTAGAATTATATATCTTCTTTATACAAGGTGTTTTTTTTGATATCCCATAACTCTAGGATATGAATGAGACCATATCAAAGAATCAACTGGCGTATTTTTTTAAATTCAATTAATTCGACAAGTCCCGATTATTTATGTAAAAAACCCTTAGGTGAAATATTATTTAATTCAGAGTTTCAGACTATTTTTGTTCATAAAAAGAAAATATGTCAACGTCGCATTTTCTTAGCTTTAAATATGAATAATTGGTTAGAATGAAAATGATTTACTCGTACTTATCAATGAAACTTAATTACACACATCGAGAGTTTAGTGGTAAATTATCATTAAAAAATATATATATGTATGCTAGTTAATTCTTTGACATGATCTCATTAATACCCTAGAGTTATGGGATATAAAAAAAAACACCTTGTTTATATAATTCTTGGGTACGTGTGTTTGCCACCTAACTCCTCCTAAACGGCTCGACCGATTTGGATGAAATTTTGTGTGTATATTTTAGTGAGTATCTGGATGGTTTGAAAATACAATTGGACCCGGGTAGGTAACGCTGTTCGGGCAGGACAATGTCTGCCAGGTCCGCTAGTATTTCTTTGGCATTACTGATGATTTCTGAAAGATATTCTTAGCTCGGATTTTATGCCTTTTACTTGTTTATAGAATCAATACATTCTAGCATTAACTCGCAAATGGTCCAAAACTTAATTAGACTTGTTTTAGACATTTACAGGATATAAATTTCGAAAATGATGCAAACACATGGCGCAAAACAAATATTGCATGTCGTTTTAAACTTTTGTGGTGCAAGCGCCCTGTTAGTTGAGAATCGTGACATTTTAGGTGTTTTTATGTCATGACGCGCCTACGTACAACCGCGGACCGCTTTTCATCCTAAGTCTGCCTGTCCACTGGAGCGGAGAGGAGAAAAGAGGAGCGGATATGTGCCAATATTAACCTTTAGAGGTATGAGGTCTATGTTTTTCGCTCGGTAAACTCTAACTGCGCGATGTAGGAATTGTGTGACGTCATGTCTTTTTGTTTCGTAGTTTTTGTATGTGGCGGTCTAATCGCTACAAACCAATAGAAAGTTGACTCCGCCCCTGAGTTTAGATTTGATTGGTTAATATTGGCACATTTGCGCTCCTCTCCTCTCCTCTCCGCTCCAGTGGACAGGCAGCCTTATACCATTAGCAATAAGGTTTAAAAGTGGTCCATCGCCTGTGTCCGCGATGGTACAAAATACATGTACACTTACCGCCTATTTACACGCTCAGGCTGTACTCAGGTCAGACGAGATATTTTTCATCCGGTTAACGTAGGTCAATACATTCGCTGCCGGCCCAGCGACCTGGTCATGTGAAACTGGCCTTAGCGTTACAATAACAAACAACAACAGCGTGTACAATTTGGCAGAATAATCAAAGACAACTTACTATGCAACTAAATAGTAAGATTTGATCTATTATTAGTATTAGTTAAGGCTGATTTCCACCAAACGGCTTGCATCGCATCGGTTCGGAACGGATTTTACAATCTTTAAACGATATTAAATCGTGTACACAGTATTTAAAGTCTATATTACCAAGCCAACAGCTTGACCGCGGTTGTCTTCCGCGACGCGCGATCGGCTCCGTTCGCCTGTCGTCGTATTCGATCAGATCCTTTCGGCTTCCGCTTCTTTCAACACGGTAGGAATGAAATGAAACTATCTAGGCGTGACTAGGCGCAGAAACGGAAACGTTCGCAAGCGATGTGGAAATCATCCTTTACACGGAAAGTTATTGTTTCGATCCATTATAAAAGAGGTATGTTTGTTTTACTGCACTATTCTATAACGAGTTTGCACTGTAGTTTGGTGATTGTGTACTTTCTTAACAAAATTTAACACGGCAATAATTGGGTTAAGCTTTTGGTGGTTTGGGTAATAGTACCAAATTAGAAAAACGTAAGTTTAACGACATTTATTTATATTACTTCTCATTTTGTACATTCTAATAATACATTTGACAAACACACTTCCAAGATTTTTTATACCATGTATTAGAAAGTCTCGTAGTTAACTTCCTGAATTTTAAAGTTATTTCTCAAGCTGCATTGTATTTTATCATAAGGTGTTTTGCCAAAATTTCCAGACGATGAAAGTAAAATCAGCAGCAGCGGACGTCGCGTCGGCTGTCTCTCCCCCGCGTGACGAGGCGCGCGCGCACTAGGCAACACGCGCAGCACGCGCACCAGGCACGCACGCGCACCGCACACTAATCAGAACTGTATACTAACGTTTATCCTTGTAGCTACGTGCTATCGTTCATTATGAAATAAATCATTTGGAAACGGATTACTAAAGTGTAGCGGAATACGGTGTTTTATAAGATGTAACTAAAATTATGTAAAACATTTGACTAATCCAAAAAAAAAACACTGTTTTCATAAATATTTCCACTTTTTTGTTGGATCTTACAAGTGTATTAATATATAATACGCGTTAAAATGTTACGTTTTTGTAATGAAGAAATATCAAGAAACTAATTTACTGACGAAGATGTTATCCATTAAGTACGTCCCCATTTGTAGGGATGCCGCGATGTGGTAAAGACGGTAAAAGTGCTATTGAAATTTCTTACAATGGAGTTCAGATATAAATGAGTGTTATAAAAATCCTTGAAATGTAATAATGTGGAAATAAATTATGTACCGTGGCATGGTCAATGTTAGTAAATATTTTAATCGAGGTCTTCGTCTAATTTCGAGTGTGTTGGTGCTAAATTATATATTTTGGCGTTTGGCCCTAAAAATAATAAAAATGGATATTTAAGATTTAGTCCTCGGAAGTTAAAATTATGTCCAAAGTATTAAATTCAAATAGAAAAATAATGTAGGTAGTGTATAAAACGGGTAACAAAATTTCTAATATTGAATGCAACTGCCAAAAATCACGAGGGAAACAATATTTTTTTATAGTTTTAATGGAGGTCGTCATTCGTTTATTAGGTCAGAAACACAACAACAACCAACATTTTTAATGAAAATTAATTTCGTGGGTCCGTAATTTAAAATACTAAGGGCCTATTTCCCGATATCCGAATAGTCACTACTTACCAAATAAATTCAAAAATGGAACTGAATTCGTAGGATATTATCTGCCAAGTAATTTACCTAGGGTGAAACAGGCCCTAAATTATTATGATAAACATGTTAAACAAAGAAAAATTTGGGTTGATACGATACAAACATTTTGACGAAATTTTTAATGTACATAATTATATACATATAATAAAGCTGCAGAGTTTCTTTGTTCGTTTATTTGAACGCGCTAATCTCTGGAACTACCAGTCGGATAGTTAATTGACTCAGGCGTGACTTTGCGGCAATCCATTATAAAATACAATAGACGACGTATATTTAGTAACCTAATTCGCTTAACTGTTCTTAAAGAGTCATAAAAAACTCTGTAACAAATCGACACGTGTTTCACCTTTCAACGAGGCATCCTCAGGATAACGATTGACTTGTTGCGAACCCGGACACGACGTGTTGCCACGTCAAGCGCCGCAGGCAGTGTGAAACAACTGTTCCTTACGGGGTTCTTTGATTCTTTAAGAATTAAGCGGATTAGGTTACTAAATATACGTAGTCTATTGTATATTACCAGTCGGATTAAAAAAGATCTTTTTGCATTTGATAGCCTAATTCTTAGGGAAGGCAATAGTCAATAGACTATTTAACATCACGCTAGGGTAAGGAACCATAGGAGCCGAACAAAAAGAAAAAAAAAGTCATAACGAACGCCAAGCGAAAACGAAATATTAGCGTGGACGGGCGATACGATGCGACGCGGTGGGTGGGGAACAAAAAATTTCACGCGGACGAAGTCACGGAAACTAATAAATGACTGACAACCAATAAAACATAGAGATTTATATAATTCATGTATTTAAGCAAAATATTTATTTTACCTTTAATTTTATGGTTAAGTGAATATTTTTAATGACTTGTGTGCTGGTTGAGCTAACGTTAGTAGAAAACGGAAGAAATTCAGATAATCAAGCGAGCAATAGACATTCCATGATTTTTTACCAAAAATTAAATCATTTATTTAAAAGT
The DNA here is from genome assembly GCA_948150665.1 of Conistra vaccinii. Classification (NCBI taxonomy): domain Eukaryota; kingdom Metazoa; phylum Arthropoda; class Insecta; order Lepidoptera; family Noctuidae; genus Conistra; species Conistra vaccinii. Next base: position 8,240,200 of record OX411324.1, read on the forward strand.
GAACACATTGAACTAACACTTTTCATATTCATAAGTTTTATACAGTTGTTACAAGTTTTGCCGTACTTAGCGCTTTATACAAATAATTAAGTAGCTTAGGAATCGACTGAAAGGCGACAATATTAATCTGGTCTCTTTTCCATTTCCTGGAAATAATTTTTCATGTAGTAATAAGAGATTTATATACCAGTTTATAATATATTTACTTATATAGAATTGAGGCGGCTTACATAGTGTTTCTGTTTGTTTAAGAAATGTATTATAAATAATAATATAAATATAATTTTAAGCATTACCCTGGTTACAAAAAAAAACTTCTGATTAGTATGTTACAATTTTTTTTATTTTCATTTGTGTGAAGCATGCTTTGTACTATTTTTTTCTGATTTTATCGCACAATGTTGAAGAAATAACACAATGCTAATTTTAAAACATTTACAGAATTTTTGAGGCAATAGAATAGTCCACAATCCTGTTCCTAACACGTTGTGCCAAATGTAATAAATGTTGTAAGCCCTATACGATAGTCCCTCGTCTTCCATAGGCTTTATAAATTAATACGAGTTAAAAACTAGTGAGTGAATAATTTCACTAATGTATATCATTAAAACAACAAAGTCTTTGTACAATTACGTAATAAACATTTTTACAATATCTTAAAAATATAAAATAAAGAATTTTAAAAGTTTAATAAATACTGAATGAACACAATTACTGATTTTTATTTTATTTTAATGTTCTTTATTTTTAGCCGACTGCGTCAGACGGAAGAATTTTTATTCAAATAACTGTTGTGATTTTTCAGTGATGACATCATTGTTTTTCAATATTTTCAAGCCCTCTGCAACAGACATAAAGCATACAAATATAAGTAGTTACTTAGTTAACGCCTTCGATATCGGTGAGTCGTTCAGGCCACCGCAAGGCAAGTGTCCTTAAGGGGGACGCGCCAAGGTAGCCCGCGTAATTCAAATTTTCTTACGTTTTTTGCAATTTTCAGGTCAGTGTCAGGTTGTATTTTGATTAAAATATGATTTGCGACCGTAACAAATATGGCTGTACAAATTTATAATCGTTAGAATCAGCAATACAACTCGTTAAGTTAGCATAATACTCAAATGTCATGATTTCATGAACTTGATTATAATTCTATAAATTAACATTTGATACGGTCGCAAATCATATTTTAATGAAGATACAAACAGACACTGGCCTTCAAATTGCAAAAAACGTAAGAATAATTAAATTTCGCGGGCTACCTTAGCGCATCCCCCTTAACAGCTAGCCATATGTTACTCAGGATATTAAATCCTTCCATTATTGAAGTCGCAACGCGAGGCACATCAAGCGGGCTACTCACGCACCTACCGCAGGGGCAATCTAGGGCGCACGGCGGTTGCGGCAATATCGGAATTGTCTCTACACACATGCCTGCCGTTCAGTGTTCGGGTATAAGTTGAGCTAAACACACGCGTCGCGAAGGGACCAGTATTATCGAAAAATAAAAAGATCGGTATAACCCTGGCTCTTTCTGTGGTGCTACCGCAAAAAAAGGAAAAGGAGATACTGGGTGAAGAAGTGGCTACAGAAAAATAATGTTTGTTTTTTTTTATCCCACTTGTGGGGCCGGTCTTTATCCCCTTCTATCACTCGCGTCTAAACTTCATGCTACCATCTTTTAATCGACATGCGCGCGCTCCGTGAAATTGCCCTGATCGCACTTCACACACGGCAAGGTAGCAGGGCGGAAGGGAGGATCTAGGGACGAAGGATAGTCTCGCGCCCCTGCTGCCCTGCCGCAGGGTCAATCTACAAAATTGTCCCTGCTTGCCTATACACATTACGATTAAGTTGGCAATTAAGGGTCATCCCTACTTTTACGCCCTAGATTGCCCCTACGACAGGTGTGTGAGTAGCCCGCTTTAGATTGCGCGCAAGATAAGTCTGCGCGCGGCTGAAATCGGAACTAATCGTATGCCGCCATCTTGTCGTTTAAGGTCAAATGTAAGTATAATAATTTTATTTATTAATATTACTATAAGTTTAATAAATTAAGATTGTATCTTGACCTGGCTCGCGAGGTTGTCGACATGTGGGATGTGGACTCAGGATCATTGTGCCGATAGTCGTATCAGCCAATGGCTTAATTGCAAAGAGCCTCGACCAACACCTAAGGAGGCTCTCGTTAGGCAGCTGGATCAGGGGCTTGATTCAGAAAGCGGTACTCCCGGACACGCACGCATATAAATTTCAACGCAGGGGTGTTCAGAATCATGTACTGAATCCATGGTAACCGGCTTCGCGTTGATGACCCTGCCACCCTGTATGTACTAGTTAATATACCTACGTCAGAAATCGCCAATCCGTCTTGAGCAACCGTGATCATTAATGCCTGTGCTTTCTCTTTATGAGTAGAGGCATTTGCCCTGCAGTGGGACAGTGGTATTATAACGTACTTATTGAATATATGGTTAAAGAGACGTAGGTACCTTTCCCGCGTCCTTTGCGACGCAGCTCTGCGATTCTCTCCATTTCACTTTCTTCCTCTCTCTCGTTTTCCTTCTTAACTGAATCGTCGTAAGCTTGTTTTATTAATGACTCTTCTAAAAATGTCATTTCTGTAAAAATAATAATTTAAACAATGCGTTAACTGGGTCATTGGACTAGTGTTGCCAAGCGCGACGGCTGAGGATGTGGTCGATGCTGAACTCAGGGTTTCGTTTCCCGGATCGGGCAAACTATTATTTGTTTTTTTTTTGCCTCTGTAGTTAATAAGTTAGCCATGAGGCCCTGTATTCCCCGTGTGATTAGGCAGAGGTGACCTATAATAGCATTCCCACATTTCGCCAGTTGTTTAAATCCCATGTAATAGGACCCTAAGCAGCGAGCCTATTACCATCTAAATGTTATAACTTAACTTTAAATACCCCACAACTCCTGTACCGTTGCATGCAAGTACGAGTAAGATTTTTGACGGGATGCAAACGCGGCGTCCCTTTCACAAATATTCATTATTATTTATACAAAATATACACACATTCAAAAAAGTGTGCGATGAGTTAAAAAAATCTATATCTTTTTTGTTACGGTAGACTATATTATAATTACTTTTTCTTTTTAGATTCTTTCAGGCAGTGTATTTCCATTAAAAAAAAGATATAACGTAAACACTTTCGTGATAAAGTCAAATTTTAATAATATTTTAGCTTTTGCTAGAGATCACAAACTTTTTTATGTTTGTTTATAAACGTCATCTGGGATAAAACATACAGAAAGGACAAGACGCGGACGCGTCGCTTTTTCGTCTGCGTCCTACTGTTAAAATATGCCATGGTGCAGACGCCGACTCAAAACACAGTATGTTAACTAACAGAGGGCGTTTCCGTTAACCCGTAATAGTATAACGTTCACACACGAAGAAAACTTTTTTTTTAAATTATAACTTACTAGCTTTTACCCGCGGCTTCGCCCGCGTAAAGGTCGGAAAATATCCCACAGGACCGTACTACCGGGATTCAGATTATCCTCTATCCTAACCCAGATCATGGCCTATACGGATTTAGTTAAAAGACCATACGTCTTTCAACTAAATCCGTTCAGCCCTTACGGCATGAAAAAGTAACAGGCACATTTTAGGGTTGCGTACCTCAAAATGAAAAAATGATCTCTTTCAGTCGTCAGTAATATGACATTCGAAAGAAGAAGACAAAGCTTTGTAACTATATTATATGTTTAACTATACAGACGCTATACAACGTTTATTAGTAAGGAGGTAATGTTTGTAGCGGTTACACCGCCACATACGAACTACGCATGAAAGACATGATGTCACACAAATCCTGCATCGCGCAGTTAGAATTTACCACGCGAACGACATAGATAAGACTATCCGAAATCAACTTATGAGCAGTTGCCCGCCCGACATAACACCCGTCTTGTCGGAAGATCCTCCCTTTTCTATGGTGGATGAGTGAACTTTACACCCTGTTCCTCATACCACTAAATTGGTGACCCTGAGACTGAACGTCAACGCAGCCTTCGTGCAACTACTTCAGCGTGACGTCATCATCATCAATCCCGCAAGCTTTCGTGAGGCGAGTTACACAGCCAGCCAGGCACTCGGTTCCGACTCACTGGAACCACAATCACCACAATCGCCACAATCACCGCAGACAGTTCCGACTCACCGTGAACTGTGCCGCACCCGGTTCCGACTCACTGGAACCACACCTTAAATCTCTTAAAAATAAGAGACAATAAAAATAATCACCGATATCACCGAAATCACCGCAATCACCTCAATCACCGAAAACACCGAAATCACCACAATCACCTCAATCACCACAATCAGCTCAATCACCGCAATCACCTCAATCAGCTCAATCACCGCAATCACCACAATCAACACAATCACCACAATCGCCGCAATCACTGCAGACAGTTCCAACTCACTGTGAACTGTGCGGCACTCGGTTCCGACTCACTGGAACCACAATCACCACAATCGCCACAATCACCGCAGACAGTTCCGACTCACCGTGAACTGTGCCGCATCCGGTTCCGACTCACTGGAACCACACCTTAAATCTCTTAAAAATAAGAGACAACAAAAATAATCAATAATACATGTGAATTTTAAAATCAACCCCTATTTTACCCCTTTGGGGGATGATTTTACAAAAACGCTGAAAAGCGTAATTCTTTATTTCTTACCAAAAGCATAAATTTGAATTTCCATATCCCCAACTTAGAAATATTGAGTTTCCCATACAAACTTGCATCCCTTATATCACCCCCTTGGGGGTTATTTTTGAGACAAAAAGTACCCTATGTCCTTCTCTAGGATGCCATCTATCTCCTTGCCAAATTTCATCGAAATCCGTTCAGTGGTTTAGCCGTGAAAAGGTAACATACAGACAGACAGACAGACAGAGTTACTTTCGAATTTATAATATTAGTATGGATAAGATTTAACAAAAAATATTAAATGGATACGTAAAAGAAACACTCCGTACACGCGCACTTATCGCACTCGTTTTTCCACGTTGAAAGACAAGTGCGCGTGTACAGAGTGTTTCTTACCCCCCTCCGCCCTCTATTAGTTACATACTGTATAAATGTCATAGCTTACAACCGCACGCCACCGTTGCTGCCAAGTCAAAGACAGTACAGTATGAAGCGTTTTCGTCCAGTCCGTGTCTGTGCCTCGTCTCTATAGAGTTTGAAAAGTCGCATCCGCATCTTGTCCGTGCCGCGTCTGCGTCCCGTCCTCGTCCCTTCTGTGTTGACCGCCCCCAACCGCCCCTTATATTGCGCACTGCCGTGAACAGCGTTTTTCACACCAAAAATAATAGTAGCAATAGTAATGTCTGTTGACTGTTACTTTGTTTTAATGTTTTATTTTATTTATTAACTTTAATTAACACGGTTAACAACCAATTACAGTAATTAAAGACATACACATAAAAACATTACCCTCCTTCTGGGGTAGTCGGGTAAGAAAGAAAATATAAAATTATAAAAAGTTCAGGTAAAACATAAAAATAACAACACTCATGGATCCCCCTCACAGTTATACTCCTGATATGCCAATAAAAGCTTTGTCCATTCATCCGCAAGGCCTGAGTGTGAGGTGCTGGGGACTTAGCACGCGCAATGGTGCGTCATGGAGGCACATCAAAGAGCCTGTGCTTTTTGTCGCGGCTGATATTGTCTGGGACATAGGAGCGAACCAGCACAGCCTGCAGCTCAGGCGCAGAGTGTCACGGAGCGTCTTGCAGGCTATGGTGAGCTGATTTAGTGCTCGCCTTAGCTCTGAGTTATATCCAAGGTACGTAGTATTATATTATCTGTGTCCGAGGTATCCAAATCAATTTTTTTTTAGATAACAGCATGTGATAGGTCATTTTACACGCTGTATGTTATTTACAATAAAGTTTGTAAAATTACTTGTAAGTCTGGGATCCATCGATATCCAGGGCGCGGTGAAGAGACTGCCGGCAGTCGGTCGGGCGTTAGCATCAGGCTCGATCAGACGAGTTACTTGCTGTTTGCATTCCGTCGACAGTTGGTTGACTACATTTGTACGAAAACGCCACTTACGCATTACCTGGTAGATAAATGTGCTGGGTTAATCTAAGCTAATCGGTTCATACGGCTTATATGCTTACTATAAGCTAAGAAGCGAATCCTAACACTCGAGGAGGTTGCAACGAGGTCTTGCTCAGGGACTTACTTCTTAAGCAGCTGGTTGTGATTTGGGTGATACCTCCTTCACCCAACCAAAGTCGGTCATCATAATCAAGACTATCAATCACAAACTCGCAATTTAGGTTGCTCTGACTAAGTATGTTAGCTAGAACTTGTTCTTAATATTTATAAAGCTTTTTATTCATCTGTGGGTTGTAGGTACCTGTTTTTCATAGAGTTTTTTAACGGATGTCTCATTAAATGGTAATGCTTTATTGAGCATCGTGTAGAGGATAATGCCAATTGACCACATATCCGCTGACTTGGGATAGTACGGCACGCCTTTCAATACTTCAGGAGCCGCGTAGGATAGAGACCCGCAGTAAGTCTCGCTCAGAATGTCGTGCCCGCGCGACCACACGTTGCGAGCAAAACCAAAATCAGTAACCTTGACATTATAATTTGATGTAATTAGTATATTTTCACATTTCATATCTCTGTGCGCTATGTTCATAGTGTGTAAGTAGTGAATCCCCGATAAAATCTGCCTCATCCAAAGCCTGCTCTGGTTCTCCGGCACGGCCCCATGTTGTGTTAAAAAATCCAATAAATCACCGTTTTCTGCGTAACGTAGAAAAATGAAGTATTTAGCGCGCCGTTGGAAAATATTTGACACGTTTACTATGTGGGGGTGGTTGATACGTATTAAAACGTCTAGTTCTCGAGGTAAGAACTTAGTGAGGTAGTCTCGCGGAGCTGCCGCTGTGTCTATGACTTTACAGGCCAACACAGCTTGCCGTGTCTCGTTGATCGTGTGTGTCGCTTTGTAAACCTGCAAGGAGGATAATTTAACATTTGAAAAGTTGTTTCGCAACATTACTCGATTCACAATATTGATTCGTTTCATTATTTACCTTAGCATAGGAACCTTCTCCGATCATTTTCTCTAATAGAAATCCTTTTTCTTGTAATACCATAAGATCGGATTGTGTATTGCTTATGTCTACCTTCTCGGTAGCAGGACCCATTTATGTCATTCTCATGATTCTCGAAAGTTATTTCTTCATTTTTACTTTTAACGGGAGCATACTGGTATAAGGTTCTGGAGGAAAACTGTTATAGTCTATAAATATTCATTTTTTTAATTGTTTTAAAACTGTGAATGTTGAAATAATGTTTACATGTATATGTGTGACATTTGAATTTTTTATGTCAATAACAAGCTACAGTACCAGTATTTGAATGACAGTTCATTATGAAACCTACTTGCTAAAGGCGTCATGCTTGCCCGAATATTATAAAACCAGCAGTCCCCCAATCCAGAATCCCACTATTACCCCGTCTTTTTAAACAAGACTTGTTTAAGAGCATGCATCCTAAAAGTTGGCAACGTCGTAAATAGCTGTCAAATATTTACCTATTTTGCTTAATTTGGAAAGGGTAGTAATAGAAGCTCCGACAAAAAAAGAAGTAATGTCCTTACTCAAAATATTAAATCTACTGCCTAAAATACTAACTTTCCGACTACTTTTGTCCGAATAAAAATGACGAAACGACCGAATGAGATACTGAAATCTTCGAAAAATAAACATGACTGTTTATTGCGATAATACTTTTCTACCAGCATAAATTACGTTCTACTGAAAACTATGCTTTGTAATTTTTATCTTTACTTGCCTACTATTAATTCATAAATTACCTTTCATATTTCATAGACTGTGGTGCTATTTTAACTGTAACATTATACTGAAAATATTATTCTGAGTGGTTATACAGAAACTTACTCGCACGGGTTCCTATGCTTTGTTACAGCGGGCGGGGGTTGCATTTCCCATTTGGAAATAATACTATATGAAATGTGGCTAACTAGCGATCTAGAATATTGATTATGAAATGCAATAATTCATATCTTAATACGATAAGCTAGTTTTAATGATTTTATGCCGCAAATTACGTTTAAACGAGTAGTGTTAATTTCTTAATAATTTAATATACGAATATTTTTGATTATGTTTACATTACATAGTGTAATTAATTTGTAAAGTTGTGTCTAACGCGGATAAAAAACTGAGAATTACGCAAAAGCTATCAAGCTTTCTGAAACCTTCACCATTTTAAGGATAATTAAAATATTAATCTTTTAGTATACGTGAGAGCAGTGGTGGCCAGTGGTAACGGCCCCGACTTACCGAGTTGTAGGTAGTGGGTTCGAACCCAAGCAGGCGCTTTACTTTGTGTAAATAATTTCATCACCACTGCTCTCATAACGGTGAAGGAAAACATCGTGAGGAAACCGGCATGTCTTAGAACCAAAAAATTCGAAGAAATGTGACATCTACCAACCCGCACTGGGCCCGCGTGGTAGATTACAGCCGACTCCCTCTCACAGAGAGGAGGCCTGTGTCCCAGCAGTGGCAACATTAATAGGCTGATGATGATGATGATACGTGTTTTATTAAAATACCTTTTGTTTTATGTATAATAATTTAAAAATGCGTAAATTTGGGGACAGCGCTCCTTGATGGGCGAGTCCTATTACTGGCTGGACGTACGACGCGTTGCGTGAGCTCAGTACAGAACACGCAAGCAAAGCACGCAAGGTCACTGGCGTATATCTGCGTCTTAACACCGAGTTTTAGATGTAAAAAAAGTATTTGGAAACTTTCGAAACGCCTTTTTTACAATTAAAACGGGTAGAACATCAAATTCAATGTTATAATTACAATTCATTATTAATATTCTAGTTCGCTAGTAGTTTTTATTTCAGTAAAATTAATCAAAATAATGTAAATTTTTGACAGACGTTTTCGACGTTACCAACTTTTGGGATAGGATAAGCGCTCTTAAGAGGAGGCTCCCTAAATTGTATGTTATTTGCATTAACATTCTGAAACAGTCGCGTATACAATCAAAATGGAATTTTAGTATATGATTTATTGGATCTTTATCTTTCCGAAAATAAGACAGATACGTAATTGGAATATCTTTGCTCGATTGATTTTTTATTCGAAAATCATGTGTTTTTTAAAGATTATTAAGAACCACAACAAGATTACTCGACTTTTATGTCTAAAATTATTTTTCTTCTTTTATGTCTATATTTTCTTACTGTAAATTATTATTTACAGTAAGAAAATATAGTTAACTATCCAAAAATAAGATATTTTTTCTCTAGATCGATTATTACTTTAATATTATAAACGAAATAAGAATTAAGACTTACGACATTTAGTTTCGAACTCGTTCATGGTCAAAGAGCGCACGCGATATACAACTTTATTGTGTACGTTACCCCAGCAAGAAAGTGTCTCCTAGAGTTATATGAGTAGAACGTATAATTTGTGCCTTATTTGCTGTAAATGTGCCCCCAAATAAAAAATGTGTGCCCCCTGTCGTTTTGGAAAAAAACGGAAAAAACGATTCTTGCTGGGGTAACGTTTTTCTAGCAGGAAAATTTTAAACGAATGATCGGAGAGTGAAAAATTATGCATGGTCATAGAGCTTATTTGTGTGCCAAAATGTGCCCCCAAAAATAAAATCTGTGCCCCTTCAGGTTTTCGAGATATTGCATTTCCTGCTGGAGTAACGTTTTGATGAATCGTATATCTCTAAAACCATTGCATGTGCCCCTGTAGAATAAACATACACGAGTAGCTCTTAATGTGTGCCCCTTAGTGCCCCAATTAGATTTAAGAAAATATTTATAGTTTTCAAGTTATCGCGGTTTTATGAAAACCCAAAAAAACATCGCAGCGCTTAAATGAGACAAGGTATAAGTTCGCTGAAAACTGTATTCGGTCCTTCTTGACGCTACTAATAACCATACAAAGTTTCAAAACTGCACATGCATGCGTTTTTGAATAATCTTGCTAAAAGTCAAAACGATGGTGTCATAACTTTGACGGCAAAATACAAGGAACCGGCTCAATCCGAGATGTGTAGGTGTAAACCAAAATCTTGTGCCTTTAGTCAAAAATATATGGTGAAAATATTCAGCTTGGAATGTTTCGCATTCAGTAAATATTAACAAAAAACCAAAATATGTAAGCAACGGCTGGCTATCCGACCAAATATGAATGACTACTAAAAAGCGACGGATTCATACATATCGATGACCTTCTTTATTGGACGTATTATACCTAAGCTGTTGTCCGTACAGTCGCGTTCAAAAGTTTTGGGGCTAATTAAAATATATATTAAATGCACCTTGTGACTATAATAAATGAAACAGCTTGTTGATGTGGAAATTATTATTTTTATTCCCTTAATTTTAATTCTTAAAGTAATTATTGCATCAAATCACAGATCAAATTTCCTATCTATAAATGTTAGAAATTATTTGCACGTTGTGTAGTCATTATTATTTAAATCACAGATCAGTTTTTCATCTAAGTCTAACATATAATTAGTAAATTCGCATCACAAAAAATCACAGATCAGTATTAAGTACTTATAAGTATAGTAAACCACATAAAGATATAACTGTAAACATGTCCGTTTCAACCGCTCGGCCACCTCATAAAATTTGATGAAACTTTGCCAGGAATTAGTGGTAATTTGTTACTATACACACCTCTTTTCCTGAATTTGTTGCAAAAAAAACTAAGGCGCTATGACCAAAAATAGTTGGCCGCTAGAACCGCCACTTGCCGTAGTCATCGCCTGTGATTACACAGAAACTAAACAATGCAGATAGGCGAATGATGCATCAAAAGAAAGGTCTTAATTTGTTGTATTTGTTGCAAAAATAAAAAAAAACAAAACTTAAATTTACAAATAGTTATGCTATATTTAGTTTCCAGGTTAAGGGTAGGTTTACGTTTCAAAGTTTCCTGAATCTATTTACACTATTTTTATAGGATATAAGTTTGTGTATATCCGTGGATATAAAATTTTGTGGTCAATTTTTTCCAGAAGCATTCTAGCAATTAAGTTGAAAATACAGTTGTGATAAAACTTAGCCCTGAATAAATAGATATATTCAGCCTGATCGGTCCGCCAGAACTTTTTTAGATACATACATTCTATAGATCAACAAAATTATTACTTACATCATTTATATAAACAATGGGAAGTTTATGCAACTTGCCATTGCCAATAGGCAAAATGCCACCCCTCCCTGCTTGGTTTATATTATTTTTGTTATAGCTGCCATAGAACATTCTGGAAAAATCAAATCAAGTATTTAGCTATTTCGGCTAAAAAGATACAGCCCTGTGACTGTGACATGTTGAGTGTTGATGGATTGTGGTCATCTTAGTTTTGGAGACATATGAATTCGTGTCTGTGTAACTAGAAGTTATTAAGGGAGTATATGTCATCAACCTAGCACAAGAAGAGAATTAAATACGTATTAAACAAAAAAGAAAACAAATTGCTGAATCGATTTTGATGAAATTTCTATTGGACCAATCGGAAAGTATGTATATCCTTTCAGATGAAAACAAAACAAACATGATTTAGAACATTTTTTGTTAAAAATAAATAAAAAGGTAAAGTAATGAAAAAAATTCAAGTACCTACTTGATAAGTGTACAAGTATTTTTAAATAAGTCAAAACAATGCCTTTAAATACTTACCACCGCAGATCGTGCCATAAAATTCACCACCCCTACAACCACATAATTGTTATAAAATGCTTAATACGCCACTTTCAACCAACTTAAAAAAAAAGTAAACAAACAGTATCAGTGCAACTGCGCGACTCAACGTAACAGTGTCCTTGGCGTCATGACATAACTGCAACTGTTTCCCAATATCAAGTAATAATCCAAACGCACTTCCTAGTCAACAAACACTTCGTACCTATTATTCATAATAGAGCGACGTTACACGTAACTGTCTCTGTCACACTAACACCATACGCGTGCTAGCTGTCTCACTTTCTCCAAGCTAGATAAAGCGACTCCTTGCGACACCACGTCAGAATTGTTTTTTGTTTTTGTTCCTACGCCTTTATGAACTTGGACGGTTGTATTGGTGATTTTGAAGATTATAATTCTGTAACTACTTACGTCTTACAGCCGCGACTTACTGTTAATTTATGTAACCTACGGCTTATCAATAAATATATATATAATTATATAAAGACAAATACGGGCTTTTTATTTATATACAAAAAAGAGCTACCTATTTTAAGTGGTTTTATTTTCATCATTTTCACATTCATCACACATTTCATGAACTATATTTTTTTTTAAACATCGGGACCAATCAAATTTTTGGTCAAAGACCTGGCAAATGGCAAATATCTGGATGTATTTCTTTCGTTCATAAATAAATTACTGGATGTATTTTAATGAAATTTAGAATGGAGAAGATAGCTTACCTTGGAATATAGCACTTAGGCTACTATTTATACAGCTAGTAGGATATAATCCAATAACAACTTTATTTTATTACTTATTACTTTTCTACTTCATTGTACTCAGGCACAACACGTGTGAACCGGTTAGTGAGTAAAGTAAAGAAGGTCATCTATATGTATGAATCCGTCGCTTTTTAGTAGTCATTCATATTTGGTCGGATAGCCAGCCGTTGCTTACATATTTTGGTTTTTTGTTAATATTTACTGAATGCGAAACATTCCAAGCTGAATATTTTCACCATATATTTTTGACTAAAGGCACAAGATTTTGGTTTACACCTACACATCTCGGATTGAGCCGGTTCCTTGTATTTTGCCGTCAAAGTTATGACACCATCGTTTTGACTTTTAGCAAGATTATTCAAAAACGCATGCATGTGCAGTTTTGAAACTTTGTATGGTTATTAGTAGCGTCAAGAAGGACCGAATACAGTTTTCAGCGAACTTATACCTTGTCTCATTTAAGCGCTGCGATGTTTTTTTGGGTTTTCATAAAACCGCGATAACTTGAAAACTATAAATATTTTCTTAAATCTAATTGGGGCACTAAGGGGCACACATTAAGAGCTACTCGTGTATGTTTATTCTACAGGGGCACATGCAAAGGTTTTAGAGATATACGATTCATCAAAACGTTACTCCAGCAGGAAATGCAATATCTCGAAAACCTGAAGGGGCACAGATTTTATTTTTGGGGGCACATTTTGGCACACAAATAAGCTCTATGACCATGCATAATTTTTCTCTCTCCGATCATTCGTTTAAAATTTTCCTGCTAGAAAAACGTTACCCCAGCAAGAATCGTTTTTTCCGTTTTTTTCCAAAACGACAGGGGGCACACATTTTTTATTTGGGGGCACATTTACAGCAAATAAGGCACAAATTATACGTTCTACTCATATAACTCTAGGAGACACTTTCTTGCTGGGGTAACGTACACAACTTTATTACTGATGCGTTAGCGTTTAGCACATATCGGAGTGGCGGGGTGCGGGAGGGTGGAGCTTGCGTGGAAATTGTGTTTGGAGTGCCTGGTCTTAAGTGCGATTATCGCGCGGACGCGCGAATACACGATCATTCGAACTTTTTTTCGATGAACCTGAACGCGTGTTTACACCGACAGGGAGCGCTTTCCGGTTACCGATCGCGTATTCACGCGACGATCGCTTTTAAATAGGACGTGGTTTTATTCAAGATTACAAAAACTATATTTTCGGTATTCAAAATCGTTCCCTCGTAGCAATTACTTTTTACCTGACTTCCTAAAAGGAGAAGGTTATGTTATTATGTTCGTCTGTCGGTACCTATGTTTTTTTTGCGTCTTTCGATTTTTGTCAAATGTCGACCGAGTTTGAAAATACTTTTTCATTTGGTAGAGGAAGCTTGCGCGGCAATAATACATATTTTTCGCACTTGCTCTATGTGGATGATGTTATAATAACTTTCTTATTGTTATGTACATAGCAGGTTGTGGTATTTGATTTTGTGCGGGGTAGGTAGGTACCAAAAAAAAAGAAAAAATAATAGGTAAGTATTTACAAAAAAAAAAACAACCGACTTTTAGAAAATACACAACAAGGTGAAAAATAACTCTAATTTCGGAATTCGGTAGCAAAAAACGAAAATTCTATACCAAAGACGGGTTTTATTTTAGTGGAATTTTTTTCGCTACGACTTTAATATGTGTCATAGGATGATTTGATTATTCGAAATTTTGCGAAAACCCTAGGGATATTGCGAAAACACGGATAGTTAGACAATTGTGAAAACATATCTGCGAGCAACTTGGAAGTAGCGCTCTTGCGCGTTTGGTCACAGCTCTAACCTAACAGTCGCAAGCAGATTGTATGATTCGTTATAATTGACGAATCATACAAACTGCTTGCGACTAGATAATTAGACAATGAAGAAAATATTTCTGCGGCAGAACTGTGATCCACCGCGCGCGAGCCGAGCGAGAGCGGGGCCGGCGAGCGCTGCTTTCAAGTTGCTCGCAGTAATGTTTTCACCATTATCTAATTATCCGTGCTTTCGCAATATCGCGAAAATTGGATTTATCAAATCATCCTACGACCTATGTATAGATTATTATATGTATACAGGGTGGTCCAAAAATACACGTCATAAAAAAAAATTGGATTCCTCATGTCCAGGAATATCCGAAAATACCCCATGTATGTTCCGCGATTTTTTGTAGTTTTCGAGTTATATTACTTTTTTTGTATTTTTTCTTGAGTATTCTGCCGTTGGAGTTTCAAAAATTCATATCAATTTCATAGTAAGTGTTTTTCAGATATTTTTTTTGCGATTATATCGTCTTGAATGTTACTTTCATACATAAAATAATAAACATGCTAACATGCCTGCAAGTTACTCAAAAAAGTATCGATAGCAAGAAAAGTTTTTAGTGGTCAGACTGAAATTATCAACTTCAATTTAAAAATACAAAAATGAGGTTCCATAGATTCTAGCTGACTTTAAAAACTATGCAGGTCCCTAAGCTACCCAAAACAAAAAAGAAAAGTTAGGACTTAAAATTCTAGTATTCGCTGTAATCGGCCTTCGAAGGTGGATAGGCTTAAAATCCTTTGCTTTAAAATATGTGGTACAAAAAGCGACGTCATAAAAAAAAATAGATTCGTCATGCCCACGGGTAGAGATATGAATTTTTGAAACTCCACCGGCAGTAAACTCAAAAAAAAAACAAAAAAAATTATAACTCGAAAACTACAAAAAATCGCGGGGTATTTTCGGATTTCCCTGGACATGAGGAATCTATATATTTTTATATGACGTGTATTTTTGGGCCATCCTGTATGTTACAATTCGGGCTTTTACAGTAACTTAAAGATGGTGTTTGATGATCGGATCGCTTGGACTACTTTCTTTCTTGTCTGTTTGTTTTTTTATCATATATAACTTACTTCATATACGAGCACGTAGTCCTGTGGCTAATCGGATCGCTTCTTGTGGACGGGGGTTCAGGGTTCAAACCTGACAAGCACCAATGTGACTTTTTCAAACTTGAATTCTGTAGGAAGGTATAATAAATGATGGTAAATATCCAGTACCTACTTCTGCATGTGAAATTCTTTAGAGAATGTAGAGTTTATCTTAGTATTATAATACCTATAATAAAAGGTCTTTACCAGGAGCTTACTGATCCGGATACATCAACCTTCC
This sequence comes from Conistra vaccinii, assembly GCA_948150665.1. Taxonomy (NCBI): domain Eukaryota; kingdom Metazoa; phylum Arthropoda; class Insecta; order Lepidoptera; family Noctuidae; genus Conistra; species Conistra vaccinii. The sequence continues at coordinate 8,255,939 of OX411324.1, forward strand.
TAATCGATGTGTCAGGCATGGGGGAAACGTCCTTGTCTGTTTTTAGTCCTTCTGGGTTCTCCAGTTTCTTTTGTAGCTGTAATCTTTCATCCTTGGCCTTTTTATATGCCGTTGTTTCCTGAGGTGTCCATTCTGTTATATGAATAAAAGTTAAGTATCTGTGGTTAGCCAACTTTAGAACAGGCAGTCTGATTATAGTAGATTGATGAAGTGTTTTCCGAATCTCACCGCAGTGGAGCGCCATGCTTGTGTCTATAGGTACTCACCGACAGCCCAGTGTGGAAAATTTAAAGCAGAGACAACAAGTGTTTCATTAAATTAGTCTAAGATAAATAATATCATAATATTACCTAATAATCTTGAGTCCATAGCTATCCATTCGCTGTTGATAATACTGTCAATTTTTATTCTGTTCTGACAGTGTGGCTCCAACATAAGCGTTACTAAACGCCTACAATTTTCTGAAAGGGAATCTATATATCGCGAACGAAATTTCCAATTTCTATTCATTTGTGATTGAAACAATTGTTTGATATGCTTCTCTTCGAAGGGCATTGCTCTGTTGAGCATTACATAGACCACGATCCCCAGCGACCACACGTCCGTTGGCTTAGGGAAGTACGGCGCACCTTGCAATATTTCTGGAGCAGTGTAAGATAGAGAGCCACAAAACGTTTCACTTTGAATATCTTTCATAGATTTATCGACACAACTACGAGCAAAGCCAAAGTCAGACAACTTAGCGTTTTGGTTGGCAGTAAGGAGAACATTTTCACACTTTATATCCCGGTGGGCTATTTCAAGTTCGTGCATGTACTGAACGGCTAAAGCAAGCTGCCTTGCCCAAATCCGAGCCTGGTCTTCTTGTACGGCGCCCTTTTGAAGAATATACTCCAACAAGTCTCCGTGCTCCATGAACCGCATGAAAATGAAATATTTATATCTTCTTTGAAATATGCTATGGGTGTGTACGAGGTGGGGGTGGTTTAATTTGATCAACATATCTATTTCTCTCGGTAGAAACTTCCTTACAAAGTCCTTTGGTGCGGTATTGGTATCAATTACTTTGCATGCAAGTACTGATAACTTATCGGTTTTTAATGGGTTTCTGTATTCCGCTAGATACACCTGTTTTATTTGATACGATTTAATACAGTTTTCTTACCTAAACAAATTAGTTATAATTAACTTATTAATATTAGGTACTTATAATTATTACCTTGGCATAGGATCCTTCATTAACTTTTTTTATCATTTTGTAACCGCGTGTAGCCAATGTTAATTGTTCAGATCCACTTAGTTTTAATTCTTCTTCCAAACGATGCACCTGTGGAATGATTTATTGTTATAATTATGTCTTATAAATTATAACACATGGTAATTTCTCCTAGCTTATCAAATTTTACAGGGGGAATTAAATAAACACCTTTAATATATCAACTTAATCTATCTGCGAGAGGAAGTGTCAGATTATAGAAGTAACATGTTTGTATTTTTTGGTTTACTTAGAGACATTTTCCTGCACCACTTCCTTGGCCTTGCCCTTGCCTTGAGCCTTCATCAGACAAATTTGACAAAGTGCTTGACTAGGTTCGAACAGACAGCGTACGAATTGGAAGGCGGAGGTCATACTAGCCCACTACTACCTACTTACTCTTATCATGTCGGTTAATATTTATTAGACACATGATCTACGGGAAAAACTTAGAAGCCACTGAATGACTAACGCTCACATAGATATAGGATAATTTGATAATATAATTTTCGAAAACATTAAGTACCTACTTTTGTCTTTCCCTCCATTTATTTGGGTGTGATCTTGTGCTCTGAAGTTATAGTAGCAAGAGCCTTTATCATTTCACTGGCCTGTAAAATACAATTATTAAATTAATCATGACGTAGAACATTGTTTTTTTTATTAAGTTTCGGTGATCAGTCTTTAGATTTCTTACTAGCAATTACATATTTTTGACCCCAAGCACAATATAAAGAAGCGGGCACAATAGACGTCTTTTCGTCCTGACGTGGGATTTCCGACGCAGCTGGGCGTCAAGAGTTATAGTAGAGCACGCGCGCGCGAATTATACACGTCCGGCCTCGATAGAAGCCAAACACGGAACAACGATTATTTTACCGTGAAAAATCAGTATAACAATCATATTAAGTAGGTAAGTATATTGAGTTAGTAACTATATTTTGCGCATTTTGAGTGTGTTTTAAATTTTATGGGGAATTACCTCATAATAACTATAAGAAGAATTACCTTATATACAGATAACCCTCTTCGCACGCCTACTTCGAGTATGTCGCCTTGCTTCGGAAGTGGATTCGAATTTCGTCGATTATCTTCTTTGGCACGTTTGAGTGCTTGTGCTTCTACTGCGTTCAAAGCTATTAAGATTTAGTTTAAAGTATAAAGTACCTATTACAATACTTTCACCTAGATAGATGTACCCAAAACAAATGTTGGTTGCATCCATCTACTAACCTACACATTCAATGTTGAAACCGGTTGGAGGCGGGGTAGCTGCACAAACAAGACAAAAGAGGCTGGCAGCATACACGAGGTGAGAGTTCAAAACAAGTGCCTACTGGTTTTGAAACCAGCCCGCTTGTCAAAGCGACTTAGGGGGTTACCTATATCCCATTGTGAAAGGCCATACACACCAGTAAACTCAATCAATCTGCCGAGCCTTTTCCCAACATGTTGGGGTCGGCTTCCAGTTTTAACCGGATGCAGCTGAATATCAGTATTTTACATGGAGCGACTGCCTATCTGACCTCCACAACCCAGTTACTGGGTATCACGATACCCCTTGGTAAGACTGGTTGTCAGATTTTCGACCCTTAACGACTGTCAAAGATCCACGAATGACAGCCGGGACCGACAGCTTAACGTGCTTTCCGAGGCACGGAGGAGTCTCGTTATGTAAAGATGGTCCACGGACCAACCCCGGCAAGCGTAGCTTAACCTGATGGATCGACCCGTGCGGCTGGTATTACTTAGTAACGATCGCTCCTCCCAGCACACACTAGTAAACTACGTTGGCCTGATACGTTGATACAAATTAAGATTTCGTTTTCAACTCACTAGTAAGCCTACTATCCATAGCAATCCATTCGGAACTGAGCACCTGATTAGCAGCGTGGCGTAGTCCTGGATCGGGCTCCAATAGATGCTTCACGATACTCTTACACTCGAGCGAGATAGTGTTGCCTACTCGAGATCTGAACCTATATTTTTTGCCCATCTGCTGCTCATATAATTTTCGCATTCGCGTGTCGTCAAACGGCATAGACTTATTCAGCATCACAAACAACACCACCCCCAAAGACCAAAGGTCTGTCGGTTTAGGCAGGTAAGGTTTACCGCGGAGAATTTCTGGCGCTGCATATGACATCGACCCGCAGTATGTCTCACTTTGAATGACTGAGTTGTTTTCGTCAACGCAATATCGCGCGAAACCAAAATCTGAAAGTTTAACGTTGAAGTTCGCCGTCAAAAGCACGTTCTCGCATTTGATGTCACGATGTGCTATATTCAATTCGTGGAGGTATTGTAAACCTAGTGCGAGTTGCCGAAACCACACTCTTGACTGATTCTCAGATACACTGCCGTTCTTCAAAATATGCCCCAACAAATCTCCATTCTCAGAAAATCTCATGAAAATATAATACTTCGTTTTTCTTTGAAATATACTGTGTACGTGAATAAGATGTGGGTGATTTAAATGCACAAGCACGTCAATTTCGCGCGGCAAAAACTTCACTACAAAATCCCTTGGAGCCTTCGACGTTTCTATAATCTTACAAGCAAGTGAAATCTTATTGGACTCGTCCTTTGCAGAGAATTCAGTTAAATACACCTGTTGAAGAACACTGCAGTCATTAGGTAAGAAACTAAGAGTTGGCCTAGTTATGGAGCAAAAAAGTAGCTTCTGCTTTAAAAATATTCATTATTATTAGTAATAAAGAAAAGATAAATACCTTAGCGTAGGCGCCTTCGCCTAAAAATTTTTGTAATTTGTATCCTTTTGAAGACAAAGTAATTTCTTCTGAGATAGTCGATTTCAGTTCTGACATGTTAATATAAACATGTGGTTGAACATCGAGCACAGTGTTTTCCACGCACCAGCTTTCAAGGCACCCTTTCGATTCGCTGGTCGGCTACTCATATTCAAAGGGAACGTATGCATTTTTATGATGTTATAATATTATGTTAGTTTAAATACTAAAATTTATATTTACAGGTCGTCATTGTGTTTCATGTCATGTCTAAACGTGTCATAGGTTGTCATATGACACGTTTGCTCACTGACGCAAGCAGCAAATTCTTCTTTCTTCATAATTAAATAAGACAATATAGAGGTCTACCATTAAAGCTGTGTTCACACGAGGAGAGTCATGCGAGATTAAATGGTCTATTGAGAACCGACAGGTGGTGGTCAGGGTGGGGCTCAAAGGTTAAGCAATTAGTTACCTAAGCTGCTTTTTAGTGTTTACTTTGCTAAAACCGACCCTCAGCGGGGTGAAGACCCTCTCAAACGACAATCCTGGATCCGCCACTGGATACAGCAGCTGTAACTGGTCATGGGGCATTTAACCTATTGCACGCCAGAGCATAAACGCAAGCGCGTGCCCTGTACGCCAACGACACAAATACAGGGTGTCAACATCGACGCGAAAACTGTTACCATGGATTCAGTACATGATTCTGAACCCCCCTGCATTGAAATTTTGCGTCGGTTATAAAAAAAAACTGCTATTTCATAGAAAAGTGGAATACCTACGCGGTCAAAATGTATGGAACAGCTGTTTTTTTTATAACCGACGAAAATTTTCAACGCAGTGGTGTTCAGAATCGTGTACTGAGTCCATGGTAACAGGCTTCGCGGCGATGTCCCTGACACCCTGTATATGACAAAAATGCTCACATATTCGTGTCGCTGGCGTACAGGGCACGTGTTTGCTTGTCACGTATATATGACTATGACGTTCAAAAGGTACACCTCTTTGTCATAGGAGTCAGTCACGGTCCGCTGTGCAGGGCCTGCTTGGAGGACGACGAGACAGGAGCTCATGTGCTACTAACTGTCCGGTGATCGGACTCGTAACTGACCCTTTACCCTACGTGAGTTTGTCAGTAACACCATGGCGTTACCTATTATCACAGGTCAGAATTTTACGGTTGATATCGACTGAGTGACAACAGCTGTTTGACCTTTAGTTAGACGGTATGAAATCAACCAATAAACTGAGCCTATCACTGTTGGATGGACTTCTGACTTCACTATCTCCTATGACACTAACCGGATTCTCTATTATATTTTTGTAACTGAAACGCTTTTGTAACATTTCATACTTTACTTCAAGTAACAAATTCATTTAAATTGCTTAATATTATAAATATTAATGTACATGCAGAAAGAAATAACTTATATGTACAAAAAACGTGTGTTAAAACACATTGAGATTTGAGAAAGAATATCTTGCACACACCACAGTCAACTTAGTTGAACAAATGAAGGCCTAAATTTCTAATTGTTTTTTGTTTAAAAATTCTCCAGCTAACGATATCCTCTGTAAGAAAGATGGTGCTGGTGTTAACAGCAACTCATATTTGCTGACATCGGGGTGAGCGGGGTACCTCTTCTCTTTACGTATGCGCTCCAACATATGCTGAGGTTCACACTTCGTTTTAGATTTCCAGTCGCTGCTCAAAAAGTCTTGAATGACCTTCGGTAATATTTTGAAAGTCTCCTTCGCCTTTGTTTCGCTCGGAGTCTGCAAAGGTTCCGGCGGGTTTTGTGGTACTATTATATCATCGACATCAAATTGTGTTGTTGGAGTATTGTTTTCTGATGAAAATGCCAATTCTTCATCAGACTCTTGATTTGTACTACTGTTGTAATAGTAATTATTGATACGTTCTTTCACTATATCTCTTAAACTAGTTTCATTCTTTGTTTTTTCTCTCTCTGTACCGTCAATATTTACATACCCAGTTCTAGTTTCAGTCTTAATCAAAACTTGGTTTTGATCAATCTTTTCAACAGTGCCATTTTTTATATCTTCAGATATATTTAGTCCACCTTCTTGTGGAGTTTCAACTGTCTCATTTGGTGCGTTGTCTTTGGATGTGCCTTCAATTGTTGTCATAAACTTTATATTGTCTTCTTCTTCAAGTATTTGATACATTCTGTGAACTTCGCTTATATTTATTCTGAAAAAAAAAATGTATCTTTTAGCTAACATAGGACGGGGCTGCCTGCATCTCACCTGATGGTAAGTGATGATCAGGCCGAAGGTGGAAGCGAGCTTCATCCGGAATCCTAAACCACAGAGGAACTGGCTACCTTACCTCTAACTGCCGAATCACAACAATGCTGTTGTTATGGCGACAGACTTGGATAAGATGGTTGTAGCTAGCCAGGCGGACTTAGAACAAGCCCTACCACCAACCAAACCAAGCAGAATCCACTCTCGGAATCGAACCCGGGACCTCTGGGTCTGAGACAGGTGCTGCAACCACTAGACCACAGAGGCGTTTCATCATCATCTGCCTAGCCTATGAGGCGGTATTGCCTCAGTGCTAACTTAATCGAGAGTTTGCTTCAGTTACGAGGAACAGATTATGTAGATGTTCTCAGGTTCTTCAACTAAAATGACGTCTTCAAATATGTTATTGTCAGCCTATTATGGTATTAATTTGCTGTTTAATAGAAAAGTGCAATATCTACGCGGTCAAAATGTATGGAACAGCTGTTTTTTTTAAAGAACCTACGAAAAATTTCAACTCAGGGGGGTTCAGAATCATGTACAGCATGTACTGAATCAATGGTAACAGTACTCGCGTCGTCGCGTTGTATGTTCCCGTTCCCGGCAAAGCCGCGGGCAAAAGCTACTACTCCTTCTTCTTTTCGTGGTATCAGAGTTTTAAAGCCGCCCATGGGCCTCAGACTTGGTTTCACATGCCGTCGAGAAATATCTCTCAGGCATGCCGGTTTACTCACGATGTTTTCCTTCACCGTTTTTGAAGCACTTGATAAATTATACAATATGCATATGCCTTAGGTTCGAACTCGAGACCACACACCACTAGGCTATCACTGCTATATCTGATCAAGCTACTTAAACGGGCTAAATAAAGTACGTAGTCTATTTAAATCCATGTTTCCAATTGATGTTATTTCCACTTAAACAAACATCAACTTTATGTAAGTGTAAATAAAGTTGATTTTAGACTGACTAGTACTGTTGAAAAAGTCATAAAACATGTGACGTTGTAGTACAAACTGAACCTTATGTGTAGGTATTACAGTTGATTTTCCTAAAACTCGTGTTTGTTTACATGGTTGGCAAATAATTTGAGAACGTAACCTCTATTTGAAATAAGATCTGATTAGACATTTAACTAAATTTTTTTACAGTCCGTTCAACCGATTTTGACTTTTATTCCAAAGTGGCATGACAAATGGCAGCTGCCGTAAACAGTTGGTATTGTGACCACTTTTTTGCTTTTAATGCCATCCCTACGCGTACGGTATAGAAGTCCAAATCGGTTGAACGGACTGTAAAAAAGGTTTGTTTAAATGTCTAATCTTCTTTCTAATAAGAATATAGATTAATATATTCTTACCCTTGTCTGGCTTCGTGGCAACAATAAAGCATAGTGGGGTCAATTGGATGCGCTTCTGTGTTGAATATATAGCCGCCGACGTCTACAACGCATTCTCCATTAGGCGTGTTGATAACGGTACCGTGTACGCCCGGGTTGTGGATGAAATTGTCCGGGTCAAATAGTAAGTATAGGTATTTAGTTGTTTCGGCCAGAAAAAATGATTCCATTCGATCCTCTTTGCGGTGATCGCGTACGTCTTTGATCTGGAAGTTAATTATTAATGTTTTAATGCTATTTTATTAAATCTGATTTCAGATCAAGACAAGGGCAATATAAGGTAAGAATAAGGCAATTAGGATTCTTGATCAAAATAATTAATTAATAAATATTATAAGATTATCTGATCAGTAATAAGTAGCTTTACAAGCAATCATTCTTAGATAATCCTTGTTATCATAATTGAGGAAACAAATCATATTTTAATTACGCATTGAAATTTTATCAATGAATATAGCACACTGTCTCACATCATGCAACATTTCCCTTTTACTTGAGCTTATGTGGTTTATCAAACTCAAACCATTTATTTCAATTAAACCACAGGCACTTTTTTATTTTCAAAGAGTCAACCAGTTAGTCAGAAAGTAAAATCCTGGGTACATTATTCTTGTTGCTGCTATATGTGAGAATAATATTTAAAAAAAACAAATACAATTCAAAATATACGATAAAAAAAATAAGCCCTGGCAGAAAAGCGATGACCAGTCCTTAACTGACTCACGAACATGACGCTGGATAGTCCTGCTAGCACCATCCAACCATTTTATAGGGAACCGAATGATCCAACACACTTGCCACCATCAGCGAGACATTTAAGAGAGCATGATATACTCTCAACTGCCATGCTCTTTCAAGTCAACATAACATCAATTACAATACTCCAGAAACTACTCCGACTTACCGTAGCATAACCGCAAGGAGTTCTTGCAGAATGTTGTATACTCCTGAGGATATCTTCACCCATTTGCAGCAGTATAGGATCTCTTGTGTCTCGGTATAAGTACATTATCGACTCGATGAGTTCCGGCCTGAGGGGGTAACTCTCTCGCGACGATGACGCTTCACCCGTACCGAGATTGTACACTTCAGGAGTAAAACCATATTGCCTCCATACACTGTGGTAGTTGTGTATTATACGCATTGCTGTGTCGCTCTCACCTGTATATATTAAGAAAAGAGTGGATAATTTCGACAATTATTTATTTTTGACCTTTTTGCAATGCATACAATGTCGATATTTCTTTAGAAGTAAAAACCATGCTACGATGCGTGTGCACCGGCCCTAAAGCCTGACGATTGTGTGGCGCGTTTGGCGCAGTGATCGTGCATGAGGATTTGGTTTATGTGCTCACGGGTTCGATTCCCGCTCTGGACAAATATCGAGAAAATAACTGCTCGCATAGATAATGTGGAGCCAAAAAATGATGTCATTTTACGTGCATAATTTCTGATTTTAGGAAACGAATCTGAAATGGGGATGTGTTTTGATGGATTTTTACTGGTCTATTTTAGTATATTTTTCTAGACAGTAGGTACTTAATAAATAAATTTTATTTAGCCAGACTATTGCCGGGCCGCCAATGAAGCCACCGCGGGCCTTTGAGCTAGGGGAAGGTTTTACTAGTTTCTTTAAAAAAAAAAAACTTACCAACAAGACTAAGCACTCCGGGCCAATAGGACTCGAGTGATTGGAACACTGGCAGTGTCACGTGTCCTCTCAACATGGTCGCCCATACGAACCAGTCGTCTTTCTTCAAGTACTTTTCTATCGCTTGTCGTGCTTCTTTGAACATTGACATCAGTTCTGGTTTCTCCAATAAAATAGCGCCTACAAGAAGATATTTTTAACGTAGAAATAACAAGAAAATGTGGACGTGGTCTAATATTTCCAATCTGTATGAGAAGAGCCCTCTGCTTTGCAGTGAGGATAACAATCCGTTTATTTTAAAATAATAACATAACATGACGCCTTGTTGCCCATGAGGCTTAGGCAGAGGTGTAGGTACATATTGTTCACCCACATTTTTGCAGTTACGTTCAAGATCCATGTAATAGGTGGCGAGCCTATTGCCATCAACCGGGCACAAATCCAGACTCCGGGCTGCTACCGAGAAATTTCAGATAGAAAAACCCAATAACACAAAAATAATATTAAAAATATTTTGTCATCATCCTTCTGGCCTTATACCAATTTGTCAGGGTAGGCGCCCGCATATCGAAAGGTCACTGCACCCTGCGGGCGTGGCGTGGCGGGACGGGACGGCGACGTGACACTGAGCAGTTGTAATGTACTAGAACTAGATATTACGGACGACTCCACAAAGAGCCATCCCGCCCGGCGCGACGGTAACCGTCACACCACGCCGCCGCGGCGCCGAGCGTGAATACAAGTCAGGCGCGACGGTTACATTCAGATTTGAGAGATTGTATTAAAGCTTAAAACTTTAACTTATAACTGTAACTAATAAATAACTTACTTTAACTAACTTAGTTACTTTGAAGTTATAACTGTTTACTTTATTAATATTCTTTCTCTCTCAATTCGCGGCGGGACGGGACGTGATCGCGCCCGCAGTGTGACCGATAACGCCCCGCCAGCGCCACGTCGCCGCCCCGTCACGCCGCGCCCCGCCACGCCACGCCCGCTGTGTGCAAATACCTTTAGGGATGTCGCAACGGCCAACTAGCCGCAACCCATACACAATACCACTAGACGGCCACGACAGGCCGGAGTCGTAGCCGTCTAGTGCACGCGATCTCTTATTCTTCCGTGCATATCTGTTAGCCGTCATCTCAGAATATAACCTCTTTTTAGCCATATAGGGTTTTTACCTATTTAACATACCTTTAACTAAATATTCATAATATGAGTCGACACCACCTCCAATACCAGCATCTTGCGCGGTCCACCGGCCTGTCATAACATCGACATGATTACCGACGAGGCCGATCGGTGATTTATGATGGTACAGTGCTAGAAGCGCATTATGGGCGATCTGTGGAGCGTAGTAGTAAAGAAAACATATATTCTACATGAAAAAAATGTGTGCAGAACAAAAACTAGTTTTATTTCATTTGTATACACGTAAAAGGTATTTTCAGATAAGAATATTCTTTATTGCTGCTGCAGGTGGCCAGGTGGGTAAGAAATAAAGATGGTCATAATTAACCCACTCGCACTGCCTGATCTTAATATCGGGCAAAAAACGCCGAAAAAAAAGGCCCCTGGAAGGGAGACATCCGTAATTATTAACTTTATTTAAATTTTTATTATTTGTTGTTATAGCGGCAATAGAAATACCTATTACTGTTCATGAGATACAGTCCGCTGACAGACAGACGGACAGCAGAGGCTTAGTAATAGGCTTTCGTTTGCACCCTACAGGTACGGAACCCTAAAATGTATATGTACTTGATAACATAATAATATGTACCTACCTCTAGGCTGTACAACAAAAAGAATATTCAAACGGATAGGATAGACAGAAAACTAAACTATGTAATAAGGAAAGGTAGAAATATAAGGTATTCATAGTCTTATTTAAATTCATACATAAAATCATCACGCCTGTATTCCCCGAAGGGTTAGGCAGAGGTGTACCTATAGTCACAGATAATATGCTATAGTACTCCCACATTTCACAAGTAATTTTTAAGTCCCTTGTAATAGGGGGCGAGCCTATTACCATCAACCAGGCATAAATCCAGACTTCAGACTGCTACTGAGAAATTCCAGATACAAAAACTCAATAACATTTTGCCCGACCTGGGAATCGAACCCAGGATCTCAATCTCAGCAGTAGCCACCGAGTAGCAGTAGACCAGTAGACCAACGAGGGACGAGGCAGTTATTAAAATTCCTTTAGCTTTAAACATACCTCTTCGTACAAGGGATCTCCAGTGAGCCGACTTAATGTTCCAAATTCTACAATAAAAGTCCCAACACCAGCAGTACATGTGACGCTTGTCTCTCCAGGTGGCACTCCTGATCTTAAGTTAATAGTCCCATATGGCATACCAGTTGTGGTATCAAAAGCAGCTATTAGCCTTTGGGCAACATCTTCTGCTAGCCGTAACAGTGGACCATTACATGGCCAGCCTGGTTCTAATTTTATACCTGTTCTGAAATAATAATATTTTTTAATAATTAATAGTTTATCTTTTACTTAATAAAAAGAATTTAAGAGAGTTGTAAAATAATAATTGTGAATGCAGTGTAAGAGACAAAGTATGGAACCCTGTGGCACTCCAACCTTCCCTTATTGATGTATCACATTGAAAGAACATTATTGGCAGAAGTATTATATTTGTATATAAGTTTGTTAGATTTATATTTATCTTATTCATTTCAACTTTATAAAAACAAATATAAAAAGGTGTATACTGAAAATTGAGGAAGAAAATTCAGTGTTTAGCATATTAATTAGTTGTGTTATTTATCTATGGCCTATTAGATGTCATGAAGAATAACATATTATTTAGCTACAATATACACCAATCTAATGAATAATTATTAAAATTACTACAGCACTTACTTGTGTGATAATAGATGAGCACTCAATAGCCCTCCAATAATTCTAATATTTGTTTCAAACACCGACACATTGATATCTGCATCAAAGTTCTTCTTTTGTAAAACTATATCAACAACACGGTTGAACTCAGTGTAGTTCCCCATGATAGCGAGGGTGTCTAGGGCATCTATGAGGGTAAGGGAATAGCTTCCCCATGTGTCAACACCATCGCAGCTCAGCGGCCGTAGCTCGTCGTAAGGGTAAGCATAACGTAAGTAACTATCATATGCATGCTGGAACATATCCCGAACCTCCTCTCTGTAATAAAAGATTTTATTAAGTTAGAAAAGCTATCACTTAATAAATTTAATATATCCATGACTAATTTTATGACTTCTTGTTTTTCATACAATGGGAAAATTATGTTCATTGCAATACCTTTAAAATTATGACTATAATATTGTATTACAGAAGACTTATCACGGTCGGTGAGTCGCCTTAGGGTAACATATAAACATGACTTAAAAGGAATGTTGAGTAGAAAAGGCATAAAACTTACCTGAGCTTCAAAATATCAGACTTCTTGTAGACTCTAACACCATAACATGTTTCACAGCCATAGTATAAAATAAAAAGAAATACAACCGACTTAATCATATTATTATTATTATTCGACTTATAGATATTGATTTTTTATTCATGGAGATTAAGTTACAGCTTATTCTCATTGATTTTGACTTCACAATCAATATTTCATTAATCCAAAATCATGTATTTTCCGACATCACTGATTGACTGAGATGACAGTTTGACAGTTGCTGACAGTGGTCGGTCTGTTTACGTTGAAGTGTCAATTTATTGACAACTTTGACAATGGCAAACATTGAGTTCTAAAAGCTATGGAGATGGCATTTGTTCTGACTGTAGAATAGTTAATGTACGGACAGACGTGCTCTTTACTAGCATGCTAGTAATACGGAAGCATGCTTTTATTGAGCAAGTGCTCATTAGTAGCACGTGTGTCGCATCATTGCTATGCTCAATAATCAACCGACGTTTGATTTTGACCATGCTACCTCAATACTCAATATCTTTATTACCTGAGGACAAGAATGCTTATTGCTGGCAAATGTGAACAGTTGCAGAGCATGCTCATTTTAAGCAAGCTTATGAGCATGCTTTTTTTTGAGCACGTCTGTCAGTACCATTATACAAATATCTATCACTGTGCGTTTGCACTGGCGAAACATCAAGACAAAACATGTTGAAATCTCTATTTACCGTCAAACATTGTGTGGAAAATTGACAGAAAATAGAGATCCCAACATGTTTTGTTGGGAATGTTTCGCTAGTGCAAACGCACAGTCATAGAGACACGACACACACACATGGTCATAAAGCGTTTTGCTTCTTTTAATCAAGAGTTGCCTATAGACACATAATATGTTTGTCAAGGCAAACCACCGACAAAGGCAAAACTTTTGTATGACCTCATGACTTTCACGTCTATGCGTGACCGGTCGCCATATTTAGTGCCGAGTTTTGTGGACTTTGTGGTAGATGTGTGTGAAGGTCACCTCTGTCAGGATAGTTGTAAATAAACAGATTAAAACCAAAATCAATAGTTTAAAACCAGTTTTAAATTTATTTAAAACGGTTTAAAACCACGATCATGTGGCCCAATACCGTACATTGATTACGACGTATTACTTTAAAAATTCAGTTTAAAAACACCCCGAAACAGAAAAGGAAACTGGTGAATTTCTTAGCAACGAAATAATCAAAATTCTCAGAGAAGTCGGACCTACAAAATTCGTTGCAATTACAACAGACAACGCTGCCAATATGAGGGATGCTTGGAGACTAATTATGGCGAAGTATCCTCATATTACATGTGTAGCATATTTATATTGCACATACATTTAAACCTAATCAACACAGATTTATTCAAAAGAGTTTCTTTATTCAAAGGAATTTTTGACACCGTACTAGGTGATAAACCGCTAAGTGAGGTTTTAAACGTTTGACAAAAAAGACGGTTTAAAACCAAATGGTTTAAAACGTTTAAAATTGTTTTTTGCATCCGGACGCGGTACCTGACGACGCGGACCGTGTAGCCTGCGTTTTAGTGTCAAATGGTTGCTTGTTTTCTCTCTTGCACTCGCAGTTATAACCCTACGAAAGGCGGCCATCTTATTTGCCCGATTTTTGTAGGTATGCACGCTAATTTTGTAGATAAGGCAAGTCCATAGGTTTATAATTATGTCATTGATGACCTCAGAGTAATTTGATGACAAAACACCAAAGTGCCAACAGCAGCAATAATAATGACGTGGTGATTGAAAAGGGTTAGGGCGGACAGAATCCAGCATAAAACATTACTTTAATATATAATAGTTTTATTGTAAGAATAAACGTTACACCATTTTAACATAGCAGGAAGGAAGGGAAGATTATACTTCTTAAAGTATCTGTCAAATAAACACAATAGACACACTCTATGCCAGTAACATACTTATTATAACACCTTCTCCTATTTTTATAAAACATATAGGTATTACATTATTTTGTTAACATGTTTTTACTAAAAATAAACTAACTTCTTTGTTACCGTTTAACCTAAATTGCTTATTACTAACTAACCAACCAAAAAACCTTTCTTAAGTTTACTTTGTTTCTATTAACCTACCTATTCAAAAGTTTTTTACAATGAGTTTCAAATTTGACTCTCAACAACGGTTTTGTTAGGATATCAGCTACCTGCTGATCAGTTGGACAATAAGATATAGTGAAATTTTCCTTTACATAATTTTCATGAATAAAATGATATCTAACATCAATGTGTTTAGAACGTTTGTTGAATGAACCTGTTTTTATAAGGTGAATAGAGCTTTGGTTATCGATGTGCATCTTTGTTTCGATATCCCCTTTGCTTATTTCTTTAATAAAAGTTTTTAAATACAAAATTTCTTTACAACAATCTGCTGCTGCAATAAATTCTGCCTCTGTAGAGGACAATGCCACTATTGGCTGTCTTTTAGAACTCCATGAGATAGGTCCATTAAACATTATTACATAGCCAGTAGTGCTACGTCTAGTTGTTACATCATTTGCATAATCTGAATCACAGTATGCATTCAAACAAAAAACGTTACATTCAGACTTAAACATAATACCTTCATCTAATGTTCCTGCTAAGTATTTTAATATTTTCTTTACAGCTAAAATATCTGTATGATCAGGATTTTCTAATTTTCTGCTAGCTTCATTTACAGATTGAGCAATATCTGGTCTAGTCCTAGTTGACAGGTATAGCAATCCTCCTACGAGTTCTCGATATGGAAAGTTACACTGAAATGATGCTATATTTGCTTTCTCTGTCTTTTTCTCAAAATTTCCAGGAATTTTACTTGTTTTACAATTACTCATATTGAATCTCTTTAACAACATTTCTGTGTATGCTTTCTGTGTTAATTTTACACCTGCACATGTTCTATTTATTTCTAAACCAATATATTGTTCTGGACTTTTACAAATTTTAATTTCAAATGATTTTTCCAAACTATTTAGGATGTCTAACAGTTGTTGTTTACATTTAGATACAATTAATCCATCATCAACATAAATTGCAAGAATTATAGACTTGTCCTGATTTGTAAATACACATTTATCTGATTTTGTTGGTGTGAGACCTAGTTTTAACAAAGTTTCAGTGAATGTTTTATTCCAAGTAATTGGTGCCTGTTTCAAACCATACAATGCTTTATTAAGCTTACATATTTTATCATTTTTGTTTTCATAACCTTCAGGCATTTTCATGTATACTTCCTCTCTTAATTCACCGTACAAGAACGCAGTTTTAACATCAAAAACCATCATTTCAAAGTTATTATACACAGTAATAGCCATAATAGTTCTAAGAGTGGACTGACTTATTACTGGACTGTATATTTCATCATAATCTACTCCCCATTTTTGTTCAAACCCCCTTACTACCAACCTAGCTTTATATACTCCATTACTTTTTAAGTTAAAAACCCATTTATTAGACAAGATTTTCTTACCCTTAGCTTCTGCTTTATTGATTACTTGCCAAGTATTATTTATTGCTAGAGATTCCTTCTCTGAATTTATTGCCTTCTCCCAATTCTGACCCTCAGGACCTGAAATAGCTTCATTATAGGTTAGTAAGGCATAGTCATTAAACCTAACAGGTTGTTTTCGCATTCTTTTGCTTTTCCTTATTTCTTCTACTGTTGTCTCATGATCAGATTGTGTTATTGTTGTATCTTTACTTTCAGTAGACACATCTAGATCATTTTCACTGTAAAACAGTTCTTCATCACTGTTATCTGATATTATCGTTTGGTTACTTGTGTTTATATCATTTCCATTTTGATTTATTTCTTCGTTACTTTCTGGTTCTATATTTAAAATCTCCTTTGTTATTATTTTTACTTGTTGTTCTTCAGGTTTTATTTCATTGGTTTTATAATTATTCAATATTGTTATGTCTCTTCCTACTTCTATTCTCCTTTTTTCACAGTTCCAAAGTCTATAGCCATTATTAGTATAGCCTACTATTCCGAGTTTTTTCCCTCTTGGTTCTAGTTTTTTCAAATTTCCCAAAAGTTTTGCATAAACAAATGAACCAAATTCTTGAATGTTGGATATGTCTGGACGCTTGGAATACCATACTTCATATGGTGTCTTTTTCTGTATAGAGTCACTGGGTAATCTGTTTATGAGATAGGTGGCACACAAGACAGCTTCACCCCACATCTCATTTTCCATCTCTGCATTAAACAGCAAAGCTCTTGTTTTTTCGAGTAGTGTTTTATTCATTCGTTCTGATTTTCCATTCAGTTCTGGTGTATACGGAATAGTATAGTCTAGTTGTATACCCTTTTTAGAACACCAGGTTCTAAACTCGTTGCTTCTATATTCACCTCCATTGTCACATCTTATACAAGAAACCTTTTCAGCTTTTTCACGTTCAGTTTCTTCAATATAGTTCTTAAAAATTTCAGGTACTTGACTTTTCTGTTTTATCGCATATACTTTAGTGAAGTTACTATAATCATCTATCATTGTTACTATGTACCTTTTTCCATCATGTGTTTCTGTTTCAAACGGCCCACAAACATCTGAGTGTATGATTTCTAAAATTCTACTTGCCCGTTTTCTTTGAGTATTGAAAGGTAGTCTTGACTGCTTGGCTTTTATACAAATTTCACAATTTTCTTCTATGTTCATGTTTCCTTCTAATTTTATTCCATCAGCCACTTTCATAAGATTTTGTAATACTTGTTTTCCTGGATGGCCTAGTCTTCTGTGCCATTCCATGGCTGTTCCTCTTTGCTTTGCCAATAGAGAACTTTCTTCATTGGTTTTATTAATTTTTATGTAATATAAGCCATTTTCTTTATTGCCACTCAGGACCAACTGGTTCTCTTTGTATATTTTTACTTCTTTTTCAGTGAATTGTACTATTCCATTTGCTTTTG
Organism: Conistra vaccinii; assembly: GCA_948150665.1. Taxonomy (NCBI): domain Eukaryota; kingdom Metazoa; phylum Arthropoda; class Insecta; order Lepidoptera; family Noctuidae; genus Conistra; species Conistra vaccinii. The sequence continues at coordinate 8,273,641 of OX411324.1, forward strand.
TAATTGAACTGACAGATATTAGGTTCTGTGTCAAGTCTGGCACATACAAAGTCTCTACCAAAGCACATTTATCACTTTTGACCGTCCCTTTTCCCTCCGAATACATCGAGCAGTTGTTAGCAGTTGCTATTTGGGTTCGGTGGATTTGATAATCATCTATTATGTTTTTATTGTTTATCATATGTGTTGTGCTACCAGAGTCGACAACAAACTTTATATTTTTATCTTCTGTTTTTGTCAAAAATACTGATTCTTTTCCTGTGCTCTTCTTCCGAAAGAAACAGTCCTCTTCTTTATGGTTCGTTTTCTTACATATTTTACATTGTTTTTCTTTTTCCTTGCATTCCTTACCAGAATGCATTTTCTTACATATGCTGCACGCTTTACACTGTGATTTCTTGTGACCAATTTTGCCACAATGAAAGCATTTTATTATTTTATTTTGATGACTTGCTCTAAACGCAATTGTTTCTATTTCTTTTTCATTACTTTCCTGTCTATTTTCTTCACTTAACAGTCGATTAGTTAAATTTGTTAAAGTTTTATTGTTATCAGACGTCGATTCCCATGCTGTTATAAAGAAATTATACTTGTCTGGTAGGCATGAAAGTATTTTTGATATTATTAAATCATTGTTAATGGTTTGACCGAGGTTATTTAGACGCATGGCTAGATTTTCAATTTCATTAATCATTTCTGAAAGTTTCATGTTCTTAGAGTCAAAATTAAAGAAGTTCTGGAGCAGGGTAGATTTGTTTCTTTCCTCACTTCCTTCAAAAATGCTACAGAGCTTTTCAAACATTTCCCTTGCGCATGTGCAGCAGAGCACATGTGATTTCAATTTTCTATCTATTGTATTCATTATCAACTTTTGTGCTTTAGCGTCCTTCAACTGATTATCTGCTTTTGCTAAATCAGTTTCCTTGATTGTTAATATATCAAACAATGAATTGGCTTTCATAAATATAGTAATTTCAAACTTCCATAAGTGAAAATTTTTACTACATACCAATTTTTCAATGTTGGATTCCTCCGCCATTTTGCAGACTTCCGTGTGCGATAAGCAGGTTGCGTGATTTTTCTGTTTTTTAGTTTTACTGGTTTTTACTGGACTGGTTTTTACTTTTATTGCGTTGGTGCTGCTGGGCCCATAACCTGAAAAGGGTTAGGGCGGACAGAATCCAGCATAAAACATTACTTTAATATATAATAGTTTTATTGTAAGAATAAACGTTACACCATTTTAACATAGCAGGAAGGAAGGGAAGATTATACTTCTTAAAGTATCTGTCAAATAAACACAATAGACACACTCTATGCCAGTAACATACTTATTATAACAGTGATTTGGTAATAGTGGAATAGCTCTTATGGACGAGCTATAAGACTCATATGCACGGCAAATGGTAATTGCGGTCAGCACAGAAAAAACAACAGCTGTTGTTTTTTTTTTTCAAACTGGCTTATGATTCATGGCTTTTCATTTCATGCAATAAAGATGAAACAAAAGATTGAACTGAACTGTCTATCGGGTTCTTTATTAGTTATCCAAGTCAAATCTGCCTAGCCTTTTCCCAAATACGTTGGGGTCAGCACGGCTTCCAGTCTAACCGGATGTAGCTGAATACCAGTATTTTACATGGAGCAACAGCCCATCTGACCTCCACAACCCAGTTACTGGCTAACACGATACCCCTTGGTTAGTTGGTAGATTTTCGGGGTACTTTCTGACGACCCGCAACGATTGTCAAAGATCCTTGAATGACAGCCGGGACCAAAGACTAAGAGTGTAATAATACCGGGACTAACCAGTGTCTCCAGATTGGGGGATTTTTTCCCCATATTGGGGAAAAATAAAAACTTTGGGGAAGTTTTGGGGAAACGAAAACTGTGGGGAAAATTTTGGGGAACGTATTTTATTTTGGCGATAGTTTGGGGACAAATGTGTACACATTTCTAATTCTGTGACTGATCGATGCTTCAGAGGTATATGTGGTTTCTAATTTGGTTATAGGACATATCCTTGATATCCTAGAGATTTCCGTACATTGTAATCTATCACTTGGGTTGGGTATGATTCAAAAAGTTTTAGGATGTTTCCTCTAATCTTATCGCATCGACTGACGTTGGATCGATTTTGACGAGACTACGTACAACAACACTACGTGTTTGAACACTAGTAAATAGCTGAGGCCACTGGGCGTAAAATAGGCTACTATTTATTCCGATATTCCCACCCCACGGGAACATTGGAATTATAACGCCTGCTAGGCTGCTACAGTCGCCAACCGCGTCCCGACAGAGGTGACCTTGGTACAGCCGTGTAGATGATGGTTTACGACCAAACATTGAATAACTTTGCCGGTCGCCAACCAAGGTCACCTCTGTCGGAGACGCGGTTGGCAACCGTGTATCAAGCGTTTTAAAGGAAAAACTCATTAACGCGGGTGAAACCGCGGGACGCAGCTAGTTAGTAATAAAATACAAGGACAAATTAATTTTCACAATATATTTATGTCCATAATATAAGATACAAAATAATTTTGGGGAAAATTTTAGGAAAAGGTATCTTTTTGGGGAAAATATAAACCTGATCTGGGGAAATTTCACATAAACAACCTGGAGACACTGGGACTAACGGAGGCACGGAGGAGTCTCGGTTTGTAAAGATGGTCAATCCACGGACCTTACTGGGGGCTTACTATGAGCTTTTACAAAACCATTCAATTTCCAGTCAGTTCAAAAGTAGGCCTGCTTCTGAATTGTTACTATTCGTACTATGACCCTACTAAAGATGAACGACTAGTGAACGAAGTTTGACGAAGTTGAATGGTAATGCTTGTCTATGGCCTGGCTGTACTGTAATGTCATTTTCGTTTTAGTAGGTAACGTTCAAAAACTTAAATCATATTCTATTTTCATTTTACCGGTTTTTTTTAATTAATAGAAAAGAGTTTTTTCTGGGAATATACATTGTTTAAATATGACTATTTATAACAAGTTACCTTGATATATTATCTAAATGCACTAAAAAGCTCAATTTCCTGTTCAAAACAACTTTGTAACTTTAAAAGATTCAACCTGATTTAACCTGATTTTGAACGTTTGTTGGATTATGGATACGTCATGCATAACGTGACCATACGTCCCGTTTTTAACGGGACCGTCCCTTTTTTCGGTTCTACGTCCCAGTGTCCCCGAAAAACACCTGGGGACGCAAAATTGTCCCGTTCTCAGAGTCTTTCTTTAATAATAAATTGTGGACGTCTGAAAAAACCCAGTTACAGGCTTGGCGATGTTGATTACTAAGTTGAATATTAAAAAAACGTGCCAAGAACTTTATTCTTATTTAAAATCATCACCAGCTGTATTAAAAGAAAGTTGTTCTGCAGACAAATGTAAAAATGACCGAAAATTTATCCTGCTTAATTTTTAATTAAGTACATCATACTGATAAGATTTTTTTATTAAAAAAGTTTTTTTTTCATTGAGAAAATGAGAACATACGAGTATGCTGGTATTTTCAAAAATAAGTTTCCTTTATGAATCTGCCCTATTATAATTGAGATAAATAAACCTATGTCCCGTTTTGAGTAAAAAAATAAATGGTCACGTTAGTCATGCAACAATGCTGTCAGATGACGCCAAATAAATATTTGTATTATTTACAGAGCACTATGTGTTAGCGCGAGACGAAGTTGTCAGTCACACCTCCGCTAAGGCTGCCTTTTCACCACAGATGTGGTATGCAGCTATGCTGCGTGGATGTGGAAGTTAAACTACGAAACTATGTGACCGTTTCCATATGCATCGACAGTAAGGAAGACACGGGGAGCGGTTGCGGCTGCTCTGCATATAGCTACACCCTTCGCGCATCCCTAGCTCCCATCAATAACACGCATCCTTCCATACAAAAAAACTTAACAGTTGAACCAGTTACCACCAGTGCTATGCCATGTGGACCATTTTGGTGGATATCAAACGCATCCTGTCCATAGCAACGTAGCATAGCACATCTCTAGTGAAAAGGCACTCTCAAGATCACAATGGTCTTCGTTGAATTGCTGATTTGACCAATGTTGTGTAACCCAGCTTATTGATATTAAAATAATGAATAATTGTTTCCAATAGGAAAGGCGATGACGTGAACCTTATCGCGTCGTACGTGGCTAGGGGTCGGCTTGGTGAAATTCTACAGATTTACCTTTCCCTGTCCATTTCCTGATTTCTCTGTTAGTCTGGGCAGTGGGTCATCTTAGGGAAGTTTATATTAAAATAGCATTTCGTTAAGATTTTTTATTGTAAATCCTCTTCACAATATCATAAGTTTGTTAACTTACATGAAAATATCATAGTGGTGTCTTACTTTACGAATTTTTAATTGGAAATGTGGCATAATTGGACATAAGTCATAAGTCATAAAGTCATTTATTTCATAACAAAATACATTGTGTTGAAAATATTACAGTGATGAAACATCCTTACATATTATAAAACAAAGTCGCCCGCCGCGTCTGTCTGTCTGTCTGTCTGTCTGAACGCGATAAACTCAAAAACTGCCGAACGGATTTTCAAACGGTTTTCACCATTGGACGGAGTGATTCATGTGGAAGGTTTTAGTGTATAATTCATTAAGGTTTTGTGTAAATTGGCTGAAATATGACGATTATTGTTGAAGATGTCGGAAAAAATCATGCCGACTGGGAGCTTTACTGGCGTGCGCTGCGTAAGTTGTGAGAGATAAATCAAATTTATGTTCTAGAGTATTGTATATCTTAAAAATTGCAACAAAAATGTCCGCGATGGCATATGTCTATCTTTTAAGGGTGACCCACAATAACCATTTTTATCTTTCAAAATTGTATAAAATTTTCATTGTTATTTCCGAAGCTATTTTGACCGGTATCTTATTAATCCTTATCCAATTAAGTAGGTTATTTAAATTGGGCATTCAATTTCGATTAAAATATGCCTTTACATCACATCATTTAAATGAATAGTTTAAGAGATATCACAGTTTCAAAATTACGCGTAACAAAATAATTATGGTTGACCACGCGGGAGCTGTAGTAGCCTACCACTGCGTCCGCTGAAAGTTAGTCAATGATCTTTTCCTTGGCTATTAGGTATGTATTCCCGGTAGAACGTTCCCTTGGGATATTTTGCGACATCCACGCGGGCGAAGCCGCGGGTAAAAGCTAGTAAATAATAAAAAGCATAAACAATACATTCACTTCACATTTGACATTCAAAGAGTGATAATTTTTCCTACCAAAATACCTTTCTTCATGTTCATTAGGTCTTACTATAGCTATGTGAGTCCCATCAATGTAACCTATTACACCTGGGGATTTATTCCCTTGATGTCGAGTCCCGCCACGTCGAGTCGCCGCCACGTCTACTCTGAAAACTCCCCGTTTTTATTCCCGCCACGTCGAATCGTTGAAAAAGTCTAATTTGTTACCGCCACGTCTACTAACCATTTTTCTTTGTACAGTCGTAAAAAAATACTCATAGTGAAACTTCCCATAAAAATTACTAGGCTTGCACGAGTTTAAGATAGTAAGTACCTATTGCAATCATTAGACGTGTACAATTTCTGAGAAGTAGGTACCGAACCTAAGAAAAAGTACTAGGCTTGCATGAATTCCCGATAGTATTTAATCATTATAGGATTTGGATGAGGCAGACAGATAGTTTATAGGCAGTGTATAGAGTGCCACCATTGGCACTCTATCCCTATCGGATAAAGTGCCACTACAGGCACTCTAGTAACACCGCCTCGGCCCGGCTAAAGTGCCGCAAGCATTGGATTGTCATTGTCACTGTCACTAAGTCACGTCACTTGGTATTTTGTTTGATTGTCGAGGTTAGATCGCTGTAAAACACCACATTCCCAAAACATTACATTCTCTTGTGCCTAAACGGACCCTGGCACTTCGCCGGCCGCTACCGCGGCACCGCTCGCTACGCTCGCTCGGCTCGTGCGTTGTGTGGTCACAGTTCTAACCTAACCTAACCTAAATAACAAGTGACAGTGACAATGCAACGCTCACGGCACCCTAGCCGGGCCGAGGCAGTGACACTAGAGTGCCACAAGAAACTCGCGGCACTCTATACACTTCGTAGTTTATAACCATAACATAATGATTGAATACTATCGTGAATTCATACATGCCTAGTACTTTTTGTTAGGTTACTGTTCAGAAATTGTGCACAACCTATATAATGATTGAAATACTATCGTGAATTCATGCAAGCCTAGTAATTTTTCGTCTATGGATAAGGAACAAAACATCATATATGTAGGATCATACCTATTTATTCCAAGTAACCAACTATGAGTATTTTTTTACGACTGTACAAAAAGTAATAAAATAGTATTTTTCAACGATTCGACGTGGCGGGAATAAAAGCGGAGAGTTTTCAGAGTAGACGTGGCGGCGACTCGACGTGGCGGGACTCGACATCAAGGGAATAAATCCACCTGGGATGCCAAACTTTCCATAAAATCTGCAAATAAGACATTGGTATCATTTAATGACTATTTTCATAGTATTAATAATATCTCAGTAGCAGCCCGGAGTCTGTATTTGTGCCCGACTGATGGCAATAGGCTCGCCCCCTATTACATGGGACTTAAAACATAACTGGCGAAATGTGGGTGTATCTGCTACAGGTACACCTCTGCCCAACCCTTCGGGGACACAAGGCGTGATGTTATGTTATGTAATAATATCTTATCACCATTTTTATATTTATGACATTATTATACTAAGTACCGTAACTTATTTGCATTCCGTTCAGCTGCAGTTTTGAGGAAATTTTATATATTTGTTTCGCATTTCTATGTGGTTTAAGGCAGCAGTAACCTCTGCCAATACCGCAGACACTGTTTGCTGGGCAACTTGTTGAGCACTCCTAGTAGGTTTCTGATAGGACCCATGTGCATAAACATATATTGCAGTTAGAACCTGTAAACATTTATAGGTAAGTAACCTATTTTTAAGGAAAGTAATGGCATATTTAGTGTTCAATGTAAAGCACAATAAAATTATGACTGGTGAAATGTGGGTGTACTATAGGTACAGCTCTGCTCAAACCTTTGGGGAAACAAGGTGTGATGGTATTATGTAATTACCTATTAATTTATAAGTACCTAGGAACCTACATAGTGTTGGTACTTAACACATTTGTGTGGAATTCATTTTAAAAAACCACTCACCTTTGTCTATATGCTTAAGTCACTTCTGAGGATTTGTTATCATTACAGGTTCCAAATCCTCACACAAACCACGAACTAAATCTTTTGATAACCTAAAATAAAAATAAAAACGTATTGTAGTGTGAATATAGTTAGTACATACCTACCTAATAAATAAAATAGGTTATTTTATATGGTCTTATCTATATTGATTTATAAATTCCCTTTCATTCATTTCAAAAGGGTTATTTATTTCCCTTGTGCGACGCCGTCGGTTTATTATTTCTATTCGATGTTCTCTCCAAATATTCAAATATTTCATACTCGTCACACATCTTTGGGAAATATTATAAAAGGTTTGTTTGTTGTCTAAAGTATAGTAATATTCCTTGATAAGCACTTTGCACATATGTTATCTTTTTTATACCAACAACCTTATCGAATCGACAAAATTTTAAGTGGGTCGTCCTTCACAACAACTTACCTCGAACCTCGAGTAAAATTAACAATGTTGTGTAAAATAAAAAATGTAACAATTATCAATTTTTCAACAAAACATTGTTGAAAAAGCTTGTGTAATAGTAACTTTTTCAAGATGGTTTATTTTGACGTTACAGACGTTCAACACTCGTTTTGCTGCTGTCAAATAAAGCGTCATGGTATGAAAAGTCTATACAAAAAAAAAGGTGAACGGTTTTCGTAAACGTCAACGCAACAAGCCTGCTGCAGGCCTGCTCTATGGATGTCATAGTACAAAAAAGCAGGGCAGTTCAACTTCTGTCCTGCTATAAGAGCTCATGGTTAGCCCCCTGGACCGTTTGCCAACCGCGTCTCCGACAGAGGTGACCTTGGTTGGCGATCGACTTGGTTTCAACGTTTGGTCGAAAATATCATCGACACGGTTGTAAACCACCAAGTCACCGTGGCGCACTTTTTTGGCGACCGTGAAGCAGGTGTTCAACATGCACTAGAATTTGACCAAGGTTTTGAGATGTTTCCACAGGTTTACTAATGTTTGCCATAATTTTGTTCCGAAATCGCGCCGCGCGGCCTGAGAGGTTAATATATACAGTTATTGAAAAATTAAGTATGACCTACCAAACAAAAACAGAATCATCAAAATCAATTCATAATTGGCGGAGTAATCGCGTAGCAAACATGCAAAAAAAAGTACAAGTTGAATTGAGAACTCCTCCTTTTTGAAGTCGGAGTCGAAAGGAAAGGCACGAGCCAGCCAAACATACCATGAGCCAAACGGTTAAAACCATAAAGTTTTGAAGTGACCATAAACTATACACTATTTTTGTGCATCTCGCAATTCCATTGGCCGAGATTTGAATAACCAAAGACAAAAGATTAACGTAAACTGCAACAGCTGAAACTTCTAAAAATGTCTGTTGTCCGTTGACGCTTCGCTTGCGTTTTGAGGGTGTATTTTGACAAAATCGGCAATTTTATCAAGTCTACTCACAATTTATTAACAAAATGTGCCTCTAGTTCTGTATATTTGCACATTTCCGTTTCGGTTGCCATTATTGCATTCGCGTGGCCCGCGTAAAGCTGATCTGGTATTTTGTTAGTATTTACGGAAGCGGGGGCAATGGCTTTTAGAATACACGAAGATCAAGAAAATGCCTCTTTGGGGCTTAGGAAAGACAGCGCAGAGGTATTTGCTGCTAACCAACGTCGTGCCCTTGGTGATCTTAGCCAGTTTGCGTGCAACCAAAGTCGGAACCTAAAACTCGTGAGTATACTCAAATCGGTAGGTAAGCATTCGTTTGTATTTTGATCTGTTTTCCATAATATCAATGTTGTTCTAGCCGGGATTGACGAATGGACCTTGTAAAGTTCAAGATGAAAACAGGACAATGCGCCAGATTAAAAATGAAAAGAACATCGTACCACCCGTGGCGCAATTTCGCGCCTTTAGCGTTTACGAAGACAAGCCAACGGCGGAGGCAGAGGTCAAGAAGAGAGAGCACACATTCAAGCCGTTTGTTGCTAAAGATACGAAGAAAGATAGCCTATTCATCAGTAACGAGAATTCGAAAGCACTGTGCCTTCAAGCTGAGAAGAAACCAGATCGGCTGATAGACCCGCCTTCAGTTCGGTAAGTGGTACATAAAATAAAATTAACCTTTATTTTGTAACCCAACATTATTTTTCTATCCATGAATCACTGTCCCAGGGTTTGCATATTGTATTACATTGCACATAGTCATGGAAAGTATAAAGACTTCTAAGTCAGAGGGTCATCTTGGGCTAATCTTCAGATTCATTGGAATGGCATTAATAATGGATTGATTCATGAATCTTAATTTTTGCTATAGTTGAAAACCCCCAGCACAGGGCAATATGGTTGCCCACCACTTTCAACAAACTTTATAAAAGTTTCACATTATAGATAATTAACTAACTCTTATTGGATTTCTTAGGCCTTTACACGAGAAGAAAAATGGGGTGGAGTCACCCATGTCTGTTGGGGACACCAGTGTGCTCTCTATGTCCATCTCTAAGAATGAGAGTCAGATTGTTGATGATGAGGATGATGATGCTACCACTGCACAGACTGACCGGGAGATGTTCTTCCATGTGGTGGAGTACCGACAGGACATCTATGAATACATGAAGGACATTGAGGTTCAAGTATTTTTTTGTTCTTTGGCAACTGCCAATGTTAATTATTCTGCCAGTGTCATGTAGTGACCACAGCACAGCAAGATGGAAATATATACAATCGTCCAAATATTACTAATTCGATGTATATTGTAACATAGATTTGTGTCAAACACAAAATAATAATTTATTATTGTATCAATAATGTGGCCTTATGCAGGTCAAAAGACCTAACATTGATGTTTACTCATGATATTGATTAGATTGTAAAATCTTAACTTTAGAGACCATTAGCACTATCAATTTGACATAAATAAAAGAAGGCCACAATTTATATTTAGGTCGAGTTGTGGCAGTCCTTTCTATCTGTTAACCTCAAAACAATCAAAGTTAGTTCATAAAGGATAAAATTCTGATTTCCTTTTACTTTGTTGCTGCAATATTGTTATTCTGCAGAGGATGCAGTATAATGCCAAAGTGGAAAGTTAAAAATAACCTAGTTCCATTAAAAACAATATTAGCAAAACTTGCTGTTAATTGCTGTGCATTCTCTTTCTGTATTTAAAATTGTGTCAATAGCCTGAGCAATATTTCCATGGCTTCCTTGAATTTCAAGAATGCAAATTATGCAATGTAAAATTTGCCAATAAGGTAACTAAATTATTTAGTAATAATAATGAGATAATATCAAATTAGTGCTTTACTTCTTGCCATTGGGTATGCTAGTCAACGGCTCGAATTCGTTGGTGGGCGTTACTAATATGCATGCTAATTAGTCTATTTATTTTGTATTTATTTATGTATTTTTATAGATTTATTAATTTATTTAGTGAAATAGACATTATTCATAACGAAAACGAGCGCATAAAATTTCATGAACAGACCTTTGTGCGTAAACTCAGAATAAAATTATTTGAACTATTGAATAAATTATATATCCCTGTACGGTTTCTATTTTGCCAGTTTCTTACTACATAAGTTATTTATTTACGCCCAAACACGAGTTAAAATTTGTGTTGAAATATGGAAGTTTCGACGCTGATAACTTCTAAACCAATGTTTTTTTTTTCAATTCTGTTTCCATACAGGGCTAGATAATGACAAGACTAATTGATATAATTTTTAGTTTGAACGTACACCTTCAAACAGACGAGTAATCTCCATACTACGTTTGTATGGAAGAATGACCGACTAGCGTACCCTTAATATTTCGCCGTAATTGTGATTTCATGCAAAAAAAAACCAGCCAGATGCGTGTCTGACCACGCACAATGAAGGGTTCCGTAGTATGAATTTATCACAAGAACAAACTAAACATTGTAATTAAAAAACATGTTCTCTCATTCATTCCAACTGCAAATGTAAGTTTGTACTCACAATATTGGGAGATTTAAACAATGTTATTTTAAGACCATAGACTTATAGGTTTTCCTGTAATCTGTAATTTAGTATAGTTAAAATTAATCAATTTTCTTAATTGATCCTATAAGGGCTCTGTTATTCCGAAAGAAAACCTAAACCTTAAAAAAATACTCATTGATGCCAGCGTTGGTTAAAAATGCGGACAATAAGTACATTTTATGTATTTTATTGTAATCTACACCTTAGTCTTATTTCAATATTTAGTTTCAATCTGAATATTTTTTTAGGCAAAGAACAGAGCCAACCCCCGCTACATGCGCAAACAGCCAGATATCACACACTTGATGCGTTCAATCCTTATTGACTGGCTGGTGGAAGTTTGTGATGAGTATAATCAGCAGAGTGAGACCTTGCATCTCGCTGTATCATACGTGGACCGATTCCTGTCTTACATGAGCGTAGTTCGAACCAAACTGCAGCTTGTGGGCACAGCTGCTACTTATATTGCTGCGTGAGTATTAATAATATGTGTTCACTCTTTTCCTACAAGTTAGTTTTATCATTGTCAGATGCTCCATGATCAAATCATAATATTATGTTTGGATCATTTTCGTTAGTTGCAAACTTAGTTTTTTTTTTTCATACAGGAAATATGAGGAGGTGTACCCGCCAGAAGTGTCAGAGTTTGTGTATATCACAGACGACACATACACGAAGCGAGAAGTTCTTCGCATGGAGCACCTCATTCTGAAGGTTCTATCATTCGATCTGTCGACGCCGACCTCCCTCGCCTTCCTGTCTCACTACTGCATATCCAACGGACTTTCAAAGAGGACATTCCACTTAGCTGCTGTAAGTATTGAATAACTTTTTTCATACCATAAACAATTTTTCTAATCCTAGTTTATAGTACGAAAGCCCACAACCAACCATGTCGCATCGTTTTACGGCGAAAACCGTATAAAATCGTTAGTTTAGATGATTCTGAACCCCACTTGGTGGGCAGTACCTACTGGTCAGAAACGTCACAGCTTTATGGGAGCCCATTAAAAAAAAAAATCTAAATAATAATAGGCAGACGGATTCATTACAATATTATCTTATATTAATAATGTACATTATATATAATTTTAATGTCACCTATAATTCCAAAAACCAAAAGGACGTTTCGGAGTGCTTTACGCCAATGACGACAATGATTCATAATTTTGTATTTTTTTTGTATAAACAGTATTCTTTTAAACGTTATCCCAGTTTCCTTTTGTCCAAATTATTAAATAAAAACCAAATATTTTGGTCATGGGTTCTCGTATCAGATGTAGGTACCACTCTACAGGGGTCACTTAAAATAAAATTCATAAAATAGAGCCTCCTCACATAAAAACATCTCACACCCTAACAAAACATACTTTACTTGAACAGTACCTTGCCGAGCTTTGCTTGCTGGAGGCGGATCCTTACCTTCAATTCAAGCCGTCTATAATCGCGGCGAGTGCGCTTGCAACCGCTCGTCACTCTCTGCTGTGCGAGCGTTGCGTGGGAGAGGAAAAGGATCGGCGCGAGACGAGTGACTCAAAGGATTCGAAGGAGGTGCGACTCCACGCAACCTGCGCCGCCACGGCTTGGCCCGCCGCCCTCGCTACATGCTCGGGCTACTCACTATCAGACCTCGAAACTTGTCTGAGGGAACTCGCGCGCACGCACTCACATGCTTCTCTGCAGCCCTACCAAGCTGTACCCGACAAGTACAAAAGCAACAAGTAAGTATTTGAATGAGTGTTGAAAAATTTGTAGTTAATTGACTCAGACGTGACTTTGCGGAAATCCATTATATAATACAATATGCGCCGAACCCAGAGGATTTGTCTCTGCGTTCGGCGCTTGGCGTGGCAACACGTCAATAGTCATCCTGAGGATGCCTCGTTGAGAGGTGAACACGTGTCTTACAGGGTTCTTTATGACTAAGAAAAGTTAGGCGGATTAGGTTACTAAATATACGTCGTCTATTGTATTTTATTTTTTTTAAATTAGTAGCAGCAACATTTTTTGGGGGACTCGTCAATCCAATCCAAAACTGGTAGCAGTTAGTAGTGCGGCCATTCGCCCGCTTCAAAACTGCGGCTTTTTTTTTTTTTTTTTGGGTGGGAAATCATCAAATGACTTCTCCCGCTCTGGGCGGAGCGGAAGGGCGTGTCAGACTCTTACTGACTAAAACCCACCCGTGTTCCTTCCCTTGCCTAGACGGGGGCCACGGTTTCCCCTTAGGACTATCCGCAACCCCTCAAAACTGCGGCTGCGGTGGTACCCCGCGTCTAATTCTTATGTATTAGTAATGATGCCCCTTACAAAGTACAGAATCAAAGTACCACATTTAACAAACGTTTCCTTTTAGATTCGATGGCGTGTCGACGATCGAGCCCAGGCCCATGTTCCCGGTGCCGAAGTACCAGCCGCCGGCGTCGCCTAACAGCACTAGGCCTGCAGCCGACATCACTCGGAACAGCTAGTAAATTCCCGACCACGACCCAACGCGTTACTTAGGAGTAGTCGAATTGACTCAGGGCCAGTTACTCGAACAAAAATTATCACAAAATTAATGTGACAAATTGTCAAACGCGCGTAAACTGCTGTGATTGGTTGAATTATTTATCAACAGCCAATCACAGCACAACACAGTTTACACGCGGTTGGGAATTTGTCACATTACTTTTGTCATCATTTTCGTTCTAGAAACTGGCTCTTGGTGTGTGGTGGGATGAGCGACCCGAATTAGTGTTAATGCAGCCCTCGCGCTTTTTTTGCTCAGTCAGCTGGATATTTCAGTATCATAGCAATACATCTCCCTTGTTGAAAGTACAAACTAACCAAATCATGGCCAGTAGGTAACTTAATAATTATTTCCTCATTAAGACTCCCGCAGACGGGCGCGCCGTGACTCTGGTGGAACAATTTCTATGAAAACTTCACGGAAATTGTTCTATCGGTGTCGCGTCGGGCATGTCTGCGTGAGCCTTCAAGACTAACGGCCAAAGATTTACATAATGAAAAATACATGCCTACCGTAATTCTACATTTTTCGACAACTGAAAAGTAAGAAAAAAAAAACCTATTTTCATAATAAAAACACGAGACCTAGTAAAGCAAAAAAGTAACTATTTCAGTGGGTCCTTTTTGTCCACCATGTTTGCCTTGTTTTTTGTGGTTTAAAAATATTTTATTGATAACAGCAAATGCTATACAGTTAAACACGTAAGTAAGGTGAGTACAAAACATTTCTGAGTATTCATAATTCGAAACTAAGACTTTATTGCATTTATCCTAATCTTAATTATGAAGAATCTCGAGGTAATCGAATGTTAACGAATAAGTGATTGGGATATTTTGTGAGTTGTTATGCTAGTTTTAGATTTAACATTTTCCTATGGAAATAAAAAAGAAACCTTCGACTTCCTGTTAGTTCCTTACTGTGTAGTGTGTATTGTGATTTTATGGCTGCACGAGTGGTTCAAAGCAGGGACCGAAACCGCAGGGCTATTACGTATCTTGTAGAAGCAATGCGATAGCGATCATTTGTTTCATTTTGACAGTTCAACAACATTCAATGCGATAATTACGTTGCAGAGCAGAATTAAATTTCGAACGTATGAAGCAATGGAATGGTAATCTGTTTCAAAACGAATTGATTGTGTATTACGTAATTAGGGTACCGGTATGTTCAATAGTATTCTAGTAGTAGTTCTCTAGTATTCTTTCGATTTCATCACTTATATATTTTACAGGTACTTTTATAGGTTACCTTAAATTGAAAACAACCGAGTATTAATACCGGTTACCGAAATAAAAATTACCTTCATTTGTTAAATGGCGCGCATCGCTTTTGTGTGTGTTACCGGTATTAAAACGGTAACCTAATACAGGTAACATGTTAATTCTTCTTGGTTACCTAGATAGCGGTAACCTTAGTCGTAGAAGTAACCAAAATTCTTCGATACCTGTACAGTAATTTAAAAAGGTTTTCGGTCCCTGGTTCAAAGGCAACTCAATTCAAGAAACTTTATTTTCCTTCCCAAATTACCGTAAATGAAAAATGTAATAAACGTTTCTCTCAAAGATTCGGACCTCAAAGTTTTAGATTAATTTTCTAACATAACAAACACTCGCCTAGACCGTAATTATTAATGTACAAATGTTTTAATTTAAGTTTGTGAGTCCATTTTACGTCATAACCCTTACTGTGTTCATTTTATCTTTGGAGGTCTTCCCGCTTTTTTCCAGATATTTTAAAGTTTATTAACTTTTTTGCTGATACTTTCAATGTTTTATTTTTAATATAATAGTTGTACAAACTAGGATCCAGGGCTAGGGTTCAAAGTTAGTCAAGATATCAATGAAATGCAAATTCTACAGGGTTTAAATATCTACATTTACAAAGCTTTTAAATTGGAGACGCCATTTCTAATTGGGACACTATTAGTGTTGTATTGGATATTGTTTCATTTCTAAGTTCCAATTGATAGCATTTCAGGACGATGTTTGTTAGTAAATTATTATTTTTGAGATGTAAGGTATGTTTTTAGTATTGGTTAGTAGTTTTTAATTTAATATAATAATATAATCGTACAGTACGAGTACCTATATTGGTAATAAATATAGTATTTTAAATAAAATAATTATTGTTTTATTTATGGCACTCATAATGCTATAATTTTATCCATTCTTGAAAGACCTCGTACATAGCGCATTAACTGCAATCACAGGAGACATTGAGGAACGTCTTCCTTCCGCACGAACCATGTTTTTTCACGGTGCTATTAAACAAGCTGTGTATTAGGTTGTCATGTAGCTGTTTATTATATCAGTAGTGGGTATAAGATGTGTGCTAGACGAGGAACGGTCAAATCTATTTGGAGATCGTCTGCGTCAGCGCAGCGACGCGACGCACTGTGTCGTAGCGCGCCCCAGAATTTGAAGTCGCAGTACAAAATAATGTAGGTACGGATAACAGCAATAATTAAAAAGTAATGTGATTTCTTTGAATTCATATATTTTATCTTAAGAAAATATATTTTCCTTTATCTTTAAAAAATCTTGATGTGCGAGGTCATTTAGAATAATTAAGAATTATTTGTACTGTTGACTTGTTGAAGAACGATTTCGGTGGTTTTAAGAGTTGTGCTTCTCCTGTGTGTATACATTGCCCAATCCTTTTTTGGATGAATTTGGACCTGAAACAAAAAAAAACCGTTACATTAAATGCACACTTACAGAATTTGCAATTACTCTTGCGTAACTATCCATTTGTGATATAAAAAGTTCGTCTGCTTATAGGCAATGCTAATTGCGGTTTGTAGCGGCCATATTTGAATTTACGGCTTGTGCGCGCGCGCCTGGCATTCTAAAGTGTGAGTCTATCTGGCAGGCCCCAACGAGATTTATCAACAGGTGATAGGTTTACATAAGGACATTATTTTGTACCTATAGAAAATAAATAAGATATATTTTGTACCTCGACAGTTTTTGATTAAATGACGTTTCTATGAAGTGTCTGGCTAGCGGGCCCCTTATGATTATTTTTATTGTTATTATACTTTCAGATCGCCCAGTAGTGCTCGAAGTTAGAAAATATTATGTACCTTACAAATCCGAAATTTCGACTTTCTGTGAGCTATACTTTAGGAGATATTCGTTACTTAGACAAACGTCCAGCCAGCGGGCCACTTTTTAAATACTACTCTTTTATATCATACAATAGCAGTAGAAGATTGATCCTATTATGTACCTTACAAATCCAAAATTTCGACTTTCTGTGACCTATACTTTAGAAGATATTCGTTACTTAGACAAACGTCCAGCCAGCGGGCCACTTTTTAAATACTACTCTTTTATATCATACAATAGCAGTAGAAGATTGATCCTATTATGTACCTTACAAATCCAAAATTTCGACTTTCTGTGACCTATACTTTAGAAGATATTCGTTACTTAGACAAACGTCCAGCCAGCGGGCCACTTTTTAAATACTACTCTTTTATATCATACAATAGCAGTAGAAGATTGATCCTATTATGTACCTTACAAATCCAAAATTTCGACTTTCTGTGACCTATACTTTAGAAGATATTCGTTACTTAGACAAACGTCCAGCCAGCGGGCCACTTTTTAAATACT
The DNA here is from genome assembly GCA_948150665.1 of Conistra vaccinii. NCBI lineage: Eukaryota > Metazoa > Arthropoda > Insecta > Lepidoptera > Noctuidae > Conistra > Conistra vaccinii. The sequence goes on from OX411324.1 coordinate 8,290,991, forward strand.
ACTCTTTTATATCATACAATAGCAGTAGAAGATTGATCCTATTATGTACCTTACAAATCCAAAATTTCGACTTTCTGTGACCTATACTTTAGAAGATATTCGTTACTTAGACAAACGTCCAGCCAGCGGGCCACTTTTTAAATACTACTCTTTTATATCATACAATAGCAGTAGAAGATTGATCCTATTATGTACCTTACAAATCCAAAATTTCGACTTTCTGTGACCTATACTTTAGAAGATATTCGTTACTTAGACAAACGTCCAGCCAGCGGGCCACTTTTTAAATACTACTCTTTTATATCATACAATAGCAGTAGAAGATTGATCCTATTATGTACCTTACAAATCCAAAATTTCGACTTTCTGTGACCTATACTTTAGAAGATATTCGTTACTTAGACAAACGTCCAGCCAGCGGGCCACTTTTTAAATACTACTCTTTTGTAACATACAATAGCATTAGGAGCTTGATCCTATTATGTACCTTACAAATCCAAAATTTCGACTTTCTGTGACCTATACTTTAGAAGATATTCGTTACTTAGACAAACGTCCAGCCAGCGGGCCACTTTTTAAATACTACTCTTTTGTAACATACAATAGCATTAGGAGCTTGATCCTATTATGTACCTTACAAATCCAAAATTTCGACTTTCTGTGAGTTATACTTTAGAAGATATTCGTTACTTAGACAAAGGTCCAGCCAGTGGGTCTGTTTCTAAATACTACTCATTTATATCATACATAGAATAAGAAGCTTGATACTATTATCACCCATCAGTCTATACATCATACAGTCGTCTGATGAAGACGTCTAAAGACAGGGTAATCTTGCGGGGCGTGAGGGGCGAGACGGGGGAAGCGCGCTCCCGGACTGCTTACGCTACCGTGTTAGTAGTTCGGGAAATAACTTTCAGGGCTATCGTGTTGAATTTAATATTGTTTTAATTTATGTATCTATACTAATATTATAAAGCTGAAGAGTTTGTTTGTTTGTTTGTTTACTTTAACGCGCTAATCTCAGGAACTGCTGGTCTGATTTGAAAAATTCTTTCAGTGTTAGTTAGTCTATTTATCGGAAGGCTATAGGCTATATATCATCACGCTAAGACCAATAGGAGTGGAGCACCAATTAAGAATGTTTCAAAATCGGGGTTTTTGTTTTCATTTTGAGAGCTTCCGCTGCGTGCGCTGCGTAAACGGTGAAAGTTTCGCAAAAATCATGTATGACAGAATTGTTCCTCATGACAAGTATTTAATTTAAAACAAAATTGCTCTTTACATCATTCGATTTCAATGAATATCTTAGGAGATATCGCAGTTTTAAAATAACATCGCAGCAAAATAATGATCAAGTACTACGCGCGCATTTATGATGGCAACAGGAGCAGTGGTGGCTCAGTGGTATCGCCCCCGACTTACGTGTTGTAGGTCGTGGGTTCGAACCCCAGCAGGCGCTTTACTTTGTGTAAATAATTTCATCACTACTGCTCTCAAAACGGTGAAGGAAAACATCGTGAGGAAACCGGCGTCTTAGAACCAAAACTTCGAAGACATGCGACATCTACCAACCCGCACTGTGCCCGTGTGGTGCATTACAGCCTACTCCCTCTCATAGAGAGGAGCCCTGTGTCCCAGCAGTGGGAACAGTAGTTAATAGGCTGATTATGTATGTTATGTAAGGCAGTTATGAGGGGGAAGGGCGGTGGCCCCAGTTAGCTCTGCGAAATACCATGCCGCGCAGCTCAGACGCGTGGTTGGCTGAATCGGCTCTTTAAGCTGGTTTTCCTCTCACGCTGACCGTCGTCGGCGCTGACAAGACAATGTATATAATATTTAGTATTCTATGAAATTACGCCAACCGCTCAGCGCTGACATCTGAAGTTCATACGTTTCGGCTGTCAGCGCCGACGGTCAGCGTGCGGTCAGCGTGTCTCTAAAACCAGCCTTAGGAAACGTTTTTTAATTACGCCAACCGCTCAGCGCTGACATCTGAAGTTCATACGTTTCGGTTGTCAGCGCCGACGGTCAGCGTGACTCTAAAACCAGCCTTAGAAACGGGTGTGCTCAGCGAACTACTTTTTAAATTTGTTTTTCCAAAATATCATCGTATAAAATAAATACTTTTTACATGAATAAGTCAGTAATAATAAGTTTTGTTTTAATTTAGTTATTTTGTTGATTTCCTTATCTAAATAGATACATTATTTAATTTTGTAGTATTTTAGGGTAATTCAGTCGCGGGTTAAAGTTAGCGTTAGCCCAAAGTAACTATTCCACGCGGACGAAGTCGCGGGCAGAAGCTAGTAATATTATAATGGTGCATACGACGTGTGTTGTGAAGAGTGTTAGTCGTCATCTTACGTTAGTAAAAAACTGCGATTTCATCAATTTCAGCTTAAAATACTAGCCGTGATCGCTTCGGAGGACTACAAGTCCCTCAGGATGATTTTGTGGATTACATCCATCCATAGCTTGGAAACAAAATTGATGTCGATTTTTAATTTTTCTGGAAACAACATTGGGTCTAAATTGTTTGAACATTTGAGTCAAATAGAATTCAATACCAAACCATGTTCATGCTTCCCAATATTTTTTTTGTATTAGGATGAGGATTTTTTATATAATTAAGTTCAACAACAGAAATTTCAAATCCAGTAAATCTAAAAACCAAAAATCTATTAAATAAATCTAGTAAATCTAATATTTCTCAGTCGCCCATTTATAAAGATACCTACAGTTTTATAGATGAGTGGCTGGTACACAAAAAGACGATCTTTTTGATAATTGTTAATTATTGTTTATAATAATGTTGATGCCCATGTTGATCTAAAATAAATTAATAAAATAAATATTGTTAACTTGGGACAACCCTAGCTGTCGTGACAATGCCTACACGTCTGCATTTACCACGAGATCAAAGGCATCGTCCTACTGTATCTTTTATACTGTGCTATTATGTACCTTCAATCTGCCTAGCCTTTTCCCAACCATGTTGGGGTCGGCTTCCAGTCTAACCGAATGCAGCTAAACACCAGTATTTTATATAGAGCGACTGCCTATCTCACCTCCACAACCCAGTAACTGGGTAATACTATTATGTACAGACGCCAGCACATCAACCTACTCCAATCTGTCAAATTTTCCCAATCAACATTGAACCTTATTCTTTAGCGATAAAGTTAAAAATCTATTAAAGAAATTTGACAGATTGTAGTAACTTGATATGCTGGCGTCTGTACCTAACATATCCAAAATTTCAACTTCCTATGGACTTTATAAGGTATTCGTTAATAAAATAAGCGCCTAACTGGCAAACCCGTTTTCAAACATTATACCTACTTTCATAATCACTCAACAGTGCTACAACAAAACTGGGATTAAGAAAAAGAGTAGTTCTTTTAAGTAGGGCGCTATGTAAATGATTAAAAGAGAAAATGTAATACCTAGTAATTATAATCTTTAATGAGTAAATGATAGCTTGAAGATTGACATGGGAGAATGGAATAACTTCTAAAGTATAGCTCACAGAAAGTCGAAATTTTGGATTTGTAAGGTACATAATAGTATCAAGTTCCTTATGCTATTGTATGATATAAAAGAGTAGTATTTAAAAAGGGGCCCGCTGGCTGGACGTTTGTCTAAGTAACGAATATCTTCTAAAGTATAGCTCACAGAAAGTCGAAATTTTGGATTTGTAAGGTACATAATAGGATCAAGCTCCTAATGCTATTGTATGATATAAAAGAGTAGTATTTAAAAAGTGGCCCGCTGGCTGGACGTTTGTCTAAGTAACGAATATCTTCTAAAGTATAGGTCACAGAAAGTCGAAATTTTGGATTTGTAAGGTACATAATAGGATCAAGCTCCTAATGCTATTGTATGTTACAAAAGAGTAGTATTTAAAAAGTGGCCCGCTGGCTGGACGTTTGTCTAAGTAACAAATATCTTCTAAAGTATAGGTCACAGAAAGTCGAAATTTTGGATTTGTAAGGTACATAATAGGATCAAGCTTCTACTGCTATTGTATGATATAAAAGAGTAGTATTTAAAAAGTGGCCCGCTGGCTGGACGCTTGTCTAAGTAACGAATATCTTCTAAAGTATAGCTCACAGAAAGTCGAAATTTCGGATTTGTAAGGTACATAATATTTTCTAACTCCGAGCACTACTGGGTGATCTGAAAGTATAATAACAATAAAAATATTCATAAGGGGCCCGCTAGCCAGACACTTCATAGAAACGTCATTTAATCAAAAACTGTCGAGGTACAAAATATATCTTATTTATTTTCTATAGGTACAAAATAATGTCCTTATGTAAACCTATCACCTGTTGATAAATCTCGTTGGGGCCTGCCAGATAGACTCACACCATTCTAAACGGTCCCCAGCTGCAGATATTATTCGCGGGCAACCTGTCGTAAAATCTTCGGGACATAAAAAAGTTCCTTGTAAAGTTGCATATCCTCCCTATGTAGTAGGTAGTAGTGGAATAAATTAGTAGACGAACTTTATCGATTGGTTTAACACGCTCTCAATTCCTACGGTACCTACATAGATTCCCATATCTAATTATACCTACATATCCATACTAGAGAATGATTTTACCACATTTATTTTTAAACTTTCGGCGTTCTGTGTTTACCTATATTTATATAAACAGTAATGTTGGCAAGTAACACGAAGCGTGCGAGAAACATGTACATGCTCTGTGTTTCCAGGAAGCTTCTAACTAAACACTCGCTAATATTCCAATTTCAATTTTATTTAACCTTCAAACGCTCGCCAATTCTTACAATACAATTTAAATCTTATTTGAAAATGAGTAGCAGTTTGTGATGCGAAAGATGCGGTGCATAAACATAAATCATGTGCCATTCAGTCTGTGTCGCGAACTCGCGACGAGATAGGTACCTATTTGTAGCGCAATAAGAGCTTACGACGCGTCGCACGCGCCTTTTGTTTTTGTTGTTATCATTTATTTTTATACTGTCATAATTATAACACGTGATTAAATATGACATTTATATACAAATTACTTTTTTCACTACCGTTTCGTTGAACGTAGGAACACATAACAACACGGAACTATCGTAACGTTTTATTGGCCATGACTTCCTCCCGCTAGTACTCTTGCTATATTATATTGATCTTGTCGTTATTTTATACGAACGTGTCCGGAAAATTAATATATGGTACGCATCTACGATTCAAAGGATGCATACAAAGATATAACACCTTGAATTAAAGTTCAGTTTGTTTATCTTCGAATTGAAGTACTTCAAACAGACGACCTTTAAGAATACAAGTTGCCCTTTAAAGTCACTTTTAATTAAAATGATAATAACGCAATCAACAAGATGTAACTAGGTAGGTAAATATGGTTGGCTGTGGTAAAAGTTGTCACAATAAAATATTAAGTATTTAATCATGTCCGATAAAATAATTATGAATTAAGTAAGTACCAATTTCATTATCTATATATTCATGACAATCACGATCCACTGTTGGATTCTTCCAAAATGATGCAACTCTACAAATAAAGTAGAGGTTCGATGTCTTCATAATATTTAATTATAGGAATTTTTCGATGACAATAAAGTAATATTATTGACATCGTGCCCGCGCATGTTAAAGAATTAGCACCTTAAGCAGCCTACGAGCCACTTCCGGAGCCCCGAAAGGAAAGGAAATTCACTCGCGAAATTGCCATTCTGTGCACGATCGTGACATTGTCCCGAGTGCTCCACTGTTCCCATGCTATCTGGTTATTAATAACCAACTATACAACACGCCTCTGTTTTATTTTATTACAGGAATATAAATTTGAACTTCACGAGGAATAAAAACATGTTACTGTGGTGGGCGCCAAAATGTTTTCTAATATCAAAGCTGTGAACTTACCCGACTTAGATTTATGGGTATTGCTTTGTTTTTGATAAGATGGCAAATTGGATCTTTTCAAATCAGTAAAACAACGGGCATAATTATGTTGTTATAGTAGATGAATGAAAATGATGAATCCTAATTAGATCAGTTGACTTTTTCTAGTATCACTAAAATAAATATGATGTATATCTTTTCCGATGCTAGCCGATAGAACGTGATCAACGTAAATAACTTTAGAGAAATATACGCAGTTGAGTACGTACACTACGTACATATCTTGCTCTGGTAAATTCGGCTCGCTACGTCTAGTTGATGTTATATTTATGATAGATGTATAAAACAGATAGCGAGGAATCTGATGAAATCTATTTATTGACTGCGCAAACATCGTGTGAAAGGAAGCTTTTGGGCCATTTCCTGGCGCTGAGTGAAATGGGGCCGAGCGTTCCGTGACGCATGTTTTTACCTCTGCATCCGCTTATAATTATATCTTTTTTTTAATAATCGTAGATTTTCTATGAATCCTACAAACTATAAACACCCTACTTCTAAAACATAAATGATTGAATATTCGCATAAACAACTATTTCGCGCAATTATATTGCGGATAATTCGTCCATTGGCAAGATTCTTAGAATACATAACATCACGCCTTGTTGCAACGAATCGTTAGACAGAAGCTCCGGAATTCGACACCTTTTAATTAAAACAATGTAGGTATAACATAGATGTAATCGTACTAAGCTGTACAAAACTTCTTGTTGCACCTAACTAGTTCGTGCAGACTATTTTCACACAAACACCGAAACAAGAGTTCTTAATTAAGCACTTTCAAAACAAGGAAACGATAAAATTTCACTAGTTGCTAGACTTACATTTGCTGCTGCGGCGAGTGCTAGCTATGTATCTACAATTCTACACAGTCTGGTGTTAAGCTGGACTTAGTGCGAATGTTTCCTTTGTAGTTTTAATTACTAACTAACGTATTTCCAATGTAGTGTGTATGAATTCGCTCACGAGAAACCTTTAATCTTAATTGAAAAATCATCGCTTCGAAAAGGAAAGTGTAAAAAAACTGAAAGTCACTTATAGATAAACATACAAAAAAAAAATCGGACAGTCTTTGGGGACTGCCGATAGAAGTGAAAACTAAGTAACTTTTGATTCTCGCGTTGAAGTCTTTCGTTCGATATTTCATATAGCCTTCAGTGACGATGACGCGAGTTCCATGACTTTTGTTCTCTCAAAAATTGCTCAACGTGCCTAAAGAAGTTTTCACTTAAAAAAAAAACAACTGAAGATAACGAAGAACATACTTGGCCAGACTATAAGGCTGTACTTTAAGATGATGCACGCAATTCCACCATAGTCACGCAATTTTTCAAGACTGCCTATTTTATTTCCAGTATCACACTAATATCAGTTATATTTACAGGTTTATAATTTTATTTTCATCCCACCATCTCGGAAAGAGTATTTTTAATCTTCAATATCTGAGTGGAAAAGCCGTTTTTATTCGCTAGAGGATAAAGTAAATTGAATTTAGAACATCGTGTGCACTAAGTTTGTGAATTAAAAAAAACATTAAACCTATTTACTGCTACCTCTATGGTGCCGAATATATCATACAACTTTTTTTTAATTTTTTTAAAAACTCAGACTCGGAACCTTCTTGGTGTTCTTTTTTCAATTTGCTTTGTACGCGGTTCTTTACGCGGCATTTTTTCACGTCATTGTTAAACCTTTTATTAAAAACAAGAAACTTGAAAACAAGTGAAAAAACTAAAATGAGTGATTCTAGCGACGAGGAAGTTTGCTTGACGCCAACAGAATTGACTGAAACTGTTAAGGTGTAGGTATAGTAGGCTCACTGACCTTGTGCATGTGGGCGGAGCTAAACGCCCTACTCTCCAATACGTAAAACGTGCAACGGTGGCGCACTACACTAAAACGACGATCAAAGACTAGACAAAGGCGCAGACATGCGCACGTATGTCGCATTTTTTGCCTAAGATTCCTAGTCCTAAGAGAAGGAATCGTAGGCAAATCTGAAATTGTACGCCGACTACCATATTTTGACCCGCATATTATTTTAAATACTTTGTTTGTTTTTTAAGAACATTCCTGGCAATAAATAAAATATCGGTGTGCGTGTGTTTGTAATTCTTCTTATGCTAAATGGCTTGACTGATTTAGATGTTTTTTTTTCAATTCTTTTTGTGTCACTTGGATGGTTCTTAGCTATAGTTGGACGCGCTGTTGGGAGGCGCTGTTGTCGCATGACAACGTCTGCCTACCGGGTCTGCTAGTTATATTTTGGTGCCGATTCTCTTGTCACAAATGCCTCTAAACTAGACTAAAAATAGATTGCACTGAGTTATTAGTTTAGTGAAAATGGCAATTTTGCTATTCTGAGTTTGACGTTTTTCACCTAAAAATTTGGTGTATCCAACTAAATCTGACTATTTTTAAACGCGATTAAAAACGTGTGGAATAAAGTAAGTTGGCATGAACTAAAACCCCAACACTTCGACCTGAGTCCAAAAACAGTATTGTATTTTTTTTTCTTTTGCTTATATCTCGAAAATGGTGTGTCCTATCGCAAAAATAATGAAATTTTCGACCCCCTTCAGAAAACCTTTAAACCCCTATATCCCAACATGTTGGTAATAATTTTTCATATTTTCCATACAAAAAGTGAAAAATTCCATATAAAACACGTCGAGGCTGCCAACCCCTGCGCGCCTCCGGCTCTAAAAAAATTCACGGGGTAGAGCAAACAAGTACTACGTGGAGTCGTCACGCGATTGTCAAATTCGATTTTAGATGTGTCAAAATATTTTTTTCATTTAGAGATTTTTTTGTCAGAATGGCTTTAAGATTCTCATAGCCAAAAGTAAGGAATTTTAGTGATTGTAGTTAGTTTAGTTCGGTGTACAAGAGAATCGGCCTTTGACTGTAGAAATTTTTTGTAGGTATCATAGTTTTTTTTTTTAGGAAAAACTTCTGGTTTATTCTGAAAGTTGGCAACGTCGCAAATAGATGTCAAATATTTCGCTGTTTTGATTAATTTGATAATATTTCTGTATGGAAATAATAAATGTGGCTAACTAGCGAACTAGAATATTGATTATGAAATGCAATAATTAATATCGTAACACCGAATAGTTAGTTTTAGATGTAAAAAAAGTATTTGGAAACTTTCCAAATGCCTTTTTTTCACCTAAAACGGGTACAACATCAAATTCAATGCTAGAATTGCAATTCATTATTATTATTCTAGTCAATTAGTTAGCCACATTTCTTTTTTCCATACAGTATTATTTCCAAATTAATCGAAACAGGTAAATATTTGACAGCTGTTTACGACGTTGCCAACTTTTAGGATGCACCCTCTTAAGCGCGTTGAGTGATATTTGGTAGGGGCAGCCCCGGATCTAGAACGGAACGGATCTTTCGAAGCGGGGCAAAACCTATCGCCTGACCCCGAATCGTTTTTTTTTTTCTTAAAAAAAACCGTTTTTTTTTTTAAATATACTAGTACGTGTCAGACATTTATTTTGATTAGCCTTATTCACTCTGCCTGAGATAAGTTGGATTTTTGCTTTAGGAGTTACTTTACTAGGTTGCAACAGCGAGCGAAGCGAGCTCGAAAATTTAGGCATAATAAACATATTAATCAAAAATCGATCGAAAATGCGCCAATCCAACAGGGGCGCCAAAACTGTGGTAAAAGTTAAAGTAAGTCGTGTCACAGGCGTCGTCGGCGTTGAAGCAAGACGCCCGGCACCGCAAAACTTAAAAAATAGACCACAGAAACGCTCATCGAGTTCCTGGTAGAATACAACTGCGCCCGCTCACAAGTACTCACAACCCGCTCAGACCGTTTGACGACCTAAACCTACACTAATCAGTAATTTCCTCAGTGCACCACCCTCAGAGAAAGATTATTGTCATGCTCGAATTTGGCGCCCCCTAACGGTGTCGCCCGGGGCACGTGCCCCGTACCCTAATTACGTAATACACAATCAATCAATTGATAACACGAAAATAACTAAAAAAATACAAGAATAAATTATAATTAATAAATACATATTATACATAATAAACAGAATAAACTTTGTCAGGAGACATAACGATCGGTAGAGGAGAAATAACGATCAGAAGAGGAGAAAACGAAACATGCAGAATGCAGTTATTAAGAAGGCGGTCTAGTTATTGAGAAGATCTGCATTCAGGTCATAGTAACACACATCATCATAGTCAATTATGGGAAATATTAGGGACTGTACAAGCATTGCCTTTATGTGTGATGGGAGAAGGTTTTTCTTATCGCAAAATGGTGCGTCCTATCGCAAAAATAATGTGAATTTCATCCCCCTTTATGAAATCCATAAACCCCTATAACTCAGCATATCATCATTATCATCATCATATCACCCGAAAGACGCCCACTGCTGGACATAGGCCTCCCTCAAGCACCGCCACTTCGACCGATTCTGTGCTTCCCGCATCCAGCGAATTCCTGCGGCCTTTACTAGGTCATCGGTCCATCTTGTGGGAGGCCTTCCAACGCTACGTCTTCCGGTACGTGGTCCCCACTCCAGAACCTTTCGGCCCCATCGGCCATCTGTTCTGCGAGCAATATGTCCTGCCCATTGCCACTTAAGTTTGGCAATTGTTCGGGCTATGTCGGTTACCTTGGTTCTCCTGCGGATCTCTTCATTTCTGATTCGATCACGTAGGGAAACTCCAAGCATAGCCCTCTCCATTGCTCTTTGGGTGACTTTTAGCCTTCTGATAAGACCCATTGTGAGCGACCACGTTTCAGTGCCATAAGTCATCATTGGCAACACGCACTGGTCAAAGACTTTCGTCTTGAAACACTGTGGTATGTGGGACGAGAAGATATTGCATAGTTTCCCGAACGCTCCCAGCCGAGTCGGATTCGACGATTGACCTCTTTCTCGAAGTTGGACCTACCTAGCTGGACAGTTTGTCCTAGGTAAACATACTCGTCTACAACTTCGAGCGTAGCGTCACCGATCTTTATGAGGGCGGGTGTTACATGGGCATTTGACATGACCTTTGTCTTGTCCATGTTCATTTTAAGACCCACTCTTTTGGAGGCTCTACTGCGGTCATCGAGCATTATACTGAGGTCCTCCATGGTCTCAGCCATGATAACTATATCGTCGGCAAACCGAAGGTTAGTGATATACTCGCCATTGATGTTGATGCCTAGCCCTTTCTAGTCCAGTCGCAGTCAATTCCCGACGCCCGGGACGTCTCCTACGGCGGCGGCAGCTAGGGCTGGTAGGGCGCGGCCTTTGCCACTCCCTCGCGCACTCCACCTCCTCTTTCGCGAGCATTACTGCTTCGCAGAAGGAGGTGACGGCTTGCCATGCCCTCTCGCTCCGCACCATGGCCTGGACCAGGGCCGGACGCGAGAGGTCACTGCCACCGAAGTTTGACAGCACTAAGATTGCAATGAGTTATTAACTTAGTAGTTTAGTGAAACAGGGAATTTTGTTATTCTGAATTTGACGATTTTCACCTAAAAATTTTGAATATTCAAACTAAATTTGACTATTTTTTTTACGCGATTAAAAAGGAATGGAATATAAAAATTTGTTGTCATGAACTAAACTTCACACCAACACTTCAGGTGCAAAAACAGTACTGTATCTTTTTTTTTATTTTGCTTAAAACTCGAAAACGGTGCGTCCTATCGCAAAAATAATGAAAATTTCGACCCCCTTTAGGAAACCCTTAAACCCCTTTACCCCAACACAAAGGTAACAAATTTTCGTATTTTCCATACAAAAAGTTAAAAATTCCATACAAAACACGTCGACGCTGCCCCCCTGCGCGCCTCTGGACCTAAAAAAATTCACAGAGTAGAGCAAACAAGTACCACGTGGAGTCGCGAGTTCGCGACGCAAATTTGATTTTAGATGTGTCAAAGTTATTTTTTAATTTAGAGATATTTTTTTGCAGAATCTCAGATTCTCATAGCCAAAAGCAAGTAATTTTAGTGATAGTTTAGTTCGGTGCACAAGAGAATCGGCACCAATCAAGATTTATTTCTTAACCTTCTTACCTACGTAACTTAAGAAAATATTTGGTGCCGATTCTCTTGTACAGACGCCAGCACATCAACCTACTCCAATCTGTCAAATTTTCCCAACCAACATTGAACCTTATTCTTTAGTGAGAAAGTTGAAAATCTATTAAAGAAATTTGACAGATTATAGTAACTTGATGTGCTGGCGTCTGTACACCGAACTAAACTAACTAAATTACGACTAAAATTCCTTACTTTTGGCTATGAGAATCTAAAAGCTATTCTGCGGAAAAATATCTCTAAATTAAAAAATAATTTTGACACATCTAAAATTGAATTTGACAGTCACGTCGCGACCGACGTGGTACTTGTTTGCTCTACCCCGTGAATTTTTTTAGAGACAGAGGCGCGCGGGGGGGGGCAGCCTTGACGTGTTTTGTATGGAATTTTAAACTTTTTGTATAGAAAATATGATTAAATATTACCTATGAGTAGGGGCATATGGGTTTACGGGCGGCAGAGGGGGTCGAAATTTCCATTATTTTTGCGCTAGGCCGTTTTCGAGATATAAGCAAAATAAAAAAAAAGATACAGTTTTTGCAGCTGAAGTGTGTGAAGTGTGTGTTCATGCCAACTAATTTTATTCCACTCCTTTTTAATCGCGTTTAAAAATAGACTGATTTAGTTGGATAATCAAAATTTTTAGGTGAAAAACGTCAAATTCAGAATAGCAAAATTGCCATTTTCACTAAACTAATAACTCAGTGCAATCTTAGTGCTGTCAAACTAAAATATAGTTAAGTTGTGTCACCTTAGTCTATTTCAGAATGGGAAATGCTCGTTTGACAGGACTAAACAAATTTTAGTGATTTAAAAAAAAATAACTTTAGAAACTTTAAGAGGTGCTTTAGACCATCAAACTGAATAACTTTTACTTTAACTTTGAAATTGCGAAAAAAAAAACAGCTGTCCCATACAGTTTAGAACAGTAGGTATTAAACTTTACTATGGAACAACAGATATTTTTTTTCGCGATATCAATGTATGTCCCAAAGTAAAAGTTATTCAGTTCGATGGTCTAAAACACCTCTTAAAGTTTCTAAAGTAAATTTTTTAACACCTTATATAGGTACACCTCTGCCTAACCCTTCGGGGAATACAGTCGTGATGTTATGTTATATTTTACATTTACATTTTTTTAGTTTATATTGTAAATTGTTAATTTGTATGTAATTGTCAATGTAAAAAAGTATTAATAATTGTACATCAAAAAACAACTCAACAATAAAGCGCCTACGCGCACAATCGATTTGGACTCTCTGCAGCAAGCTCGTCTATAAACGCACACTAATACAATAAGTTCATAAATATTCGCACTAACACATACGTATGCGCATACTCGGTCGATAGCCGGAGCGGACCAGCGAGCGACACAGCCATCCCGTCTCAATGCTCACGGGCGACTGCCGCCCGCGTCCCGCGCAGAGCCCCTCTGAACCTCTATCTCTAAATGGGGACATTTTGTTCAACAAATATTGATTGATTTACAAATGCAGTTTCAAATTTGTAGTACCTTTAATCAACAATTTTTCAGTGTAATTTTTTTTCCAATCGTCAAAGCCGTTTAGAAGTAGTTAGGAATATTAGCCAAAAATAGCGTTATGGTAAATATTTTTTTAAGGCAAAAGTATTAGTCATACGAAAAAACCCGGTTTCAGATATGTTGTAGATGAATCTATAGCAAACATATATTTTTTTCAAATCATTTAACTAAGCCGTTAAGGAGAAGATAGCTTTTTAAAGTGACCGTTTTACGGTACTAAACGAGACGTAGGCCCTCAAATGAGCTTTCTCCCTCAACAATCACGCGAGAAGTATTTAAAACAGTACGATATGTTCAACACGTGGCGACTAGCAAAAGGAGCCAAAACTTTCTCAGAAAACGTTTTGCTGGCATATTTTATAGAATTATCCGAGAACAAGAAAGCAAGCACTCTATGGAGTACGTATTCGATGCTAAAAGCAACAATAAAGATGAAAAAAGACAAACATATCGATACCTATCCTAAATTAGTGGCATTTTTAAAAAGAGCCTCATCTGGTCATCAACCAAAAAAATCGAAGGTTTTCACAGTATCTGATATTGAAATCCGTATATTTGGCGGCAAAAGTAAGTCAGTTGCACATTCAGTATCTACTTAAGTATATTAATCTCAATTAAATAGTATACCTACTTAGTAGATGTTGATAGGCATAATTATGCGTTCATATCAATTTTATTCATTTATCTACTACAATACTCTTTACGTTACAGGTTGTTCTTATTATTGGAATAAACGGAGCATGTCGAACTAATGAACTAACACAACTTAATGTCAAAAACATTGAGAAACATTCAGATGACTTACTATTAATTAATTTACCTAATACAAAGACAAAAAGAGACCGCAACTTCGTCATTCGCAAGGAATACGTAACGATTGTTGAGAAATATCAAGCCTTACGCCCGCCTAACACTCCAATCAATCGATTTTTTCTACAGTATCGCAATGGAAAGTGTGTTAGACAGCCTATGGGTACTAATAAAATTGGCAGTAGGGAACGAGAAATAGCAACATTTCTTGAACTTCCAGAACCCCTGTTGTACACGGGTCATTGTTTCCGACGAACTTCAGCCACACTTTTGGCTGATTCCGGAGCTGATCTCCTGTCCCTTAAGCGCCACGGAGGCTGGAAGTCCAATGCAGTTGTAGAGGGATACATAGAGGATTCCATCCAAAATAAGTCTAAAATATGTGAAGGCATCGTAGGAGCCATTACACTGAAAGAGCCTCAATCGGATCCTTGGACTGGCCCTTCTACATCAAAAATAAGCCGTTATGAAACACCTAACCATCTCCCTCTCTCTCCAACATTCACGCCAAGGGAATCCGATGAATCGGTACAACTATTAAGTATGACAGATAGTTTACCGAAAAACAGTACACAAGTGACTAACACCAATATTACAGTACCAAACAAAAATATTACACTCAATTTAAATAACTGTAGCAACGTTACTTTAAAATTTTCTTAATTATACCTTAGTATTATTTTGTTATAATTTAGAGATTATTCTGTAATACTTACCTGTTATAATGTAGTAATTAATACCTAAACTGAAATAAAAGTGTAGGTACCTATCTTGTGATTGTAAACGTTTTTTTTTTTGCATTTAGTCATTTCCTCGCTGAGGTGGAATGAAAAGTTACGTGTTGCACTCGAGTGCAAAGATTTTTCACCTCGTGCTCTTTTGATTCCCTCGCTAACGCTCAGGCTTCTAATTTTGAATCACTCGCTGCGCTCGTGATTCAATTTTCGACGACGGCTCGGAAGTTAGCCACTCGCTGCGCAGTACCCCACCCCTCATCCCCGCTGACACATTAATTCGTTACTGGCGCAGCGGCTCGCCTCATGTTCTGAGCCGCCATTATTTTTTTATCGGGCTGTATGCCTAGGTATAAGTATGTAGGTACGTACATAACAGTGCTTGAGTAAATGTCTGCTTGCTAGTGATAACATAAATCGTGTCAGTTAGAAATCCTAAACAACAATAACGATTTAGCCGTGATCACGAACTTACTAACGTGACTGGACTTTGAATTCTAAACGATTCTATTTTAATGAACATACTGGGTAGTTTAAGTATTAATAATAAAGGTGTTTATTTAATGAGAATATTCTTTTATTGATTGATTAAGTATAAAGTAGGTACCTATTGATTGGTAATTCACAAGAATTCTCAAAAAAGTTAAATAAGAATTAATGTTTTTTTTTAATTATACCTAACTACTTATGATTACTAGGTAATCGTAACGTATTTGCCTAAGATTTAAGAAGACCTGGGGGCCTACCACCACCACTAAAGCAGTGTAAAAAAAAATACTTTTGTGTGGGAAAGAGATGAAGCTGTACGGAACGTATAGCTACATCTCTTTCCCCCACTGAAGTACGATTAAAATAATACTGCTTTACAGTTTGTGGTCGGCCCCCACAGAGCTGGGCAAAATACATGCTTTGCTTTAATTAAAATACAAATTACAAAATACTATCTCGCACTTATTTAAAATACAAATTACAAAATATTTTTAGGTCGTGTATTTGAAATATAAAATACAAAATACAGTATTTTGACTATTTTTATTTAAAATACAAAATACAAATTACAAAATACAGTCTGGTGTTAGGTTAGGTATATAAATAGAATAGAACTAATCCAGCCCAGCCTAAGGCAAAGGGAATATATTCTTACCATCATATTTTACAAAATGGCGACCGCTAAATATGTCACAGCATTCACAGGATTCACTCCATCGCCGAATGAAAAGTTATGTAATTGACAATTTGACGTATACCTATACCTGTAGTGTGCTCTGTGCCTGTAGTACAGACTACAGTTCAGTTTAAGTGCAGTGTTGCCAACTTTAAAGATATTACATATTTAGCGGTCAACATTTTGCTTACGAAAGCTATCGAGCGCTATTTTCTGCAGATCGCACCCATTCATAAGATCGCTAAATGTATTTATGTTCAAATGTATTTTGGAGCCATAAGTAGGTATTTGAAATACTAACTACAAAATACCTCAGCGTCAGGTATTTGAAATACTAATTACAAATTACATTTATAAGAAGTAATTGAATTACAAATACCAATTACGTATTTGTATTTCAATTACGTATTTCAATTACAAGTAATTCAAATACTGCCCAACCCTGGGCCCCCAGCACATATACCTAGTTTTACGATTTTAATTTACTTTACTCTTTTTTGACAACAGCAAAGTAGGTTTTACTAGCAACTACAAACACTTCTACCGCGCCGCATCTAAATTCTACAGTGAAAAAGTTATACGAATAACACCGAAATCGAACCCCGATCGAGAAGCGAGACCACACCGCTGATCCTTTATCCCACGACGCACGCGCACCTCACAGAATACCTAATAAGCTATTGAGTTCAATGCACAAGGTTGCGCCTGCGTCCACTAGCCCGCATCTTTATTCTAGTAGTTCGTCTGTCCATGTCGAAATCCTGTAAGATCTTAGTACCTACGAAGTTGCATTCAATAGTTTTTGCAATGTTTCTTATCTCGCGCTTGTCTGGATTTTGTATTAAACCAAAGTTAAATATAGCTGTTGTTTATAGGAAAAAAAGCTATCTGGCAGTTCGATAGAATGAAGCGTTAAAACGTTTAGATGTTTTAACAAGAACGCTGAAAAAACTGAAGGTGGAACAAATTTTGAACAAGAAACCATGACTTTTAAACGTTTTTCCTTAGACACGGTTTTGTTTTAAAAACATTTATCTGGGTAGATCATTTACGGCTGCTGATTTGAATAAAAAACAACAGTTCAACGCCCTCATAAATTATCAATCGAAAGGACCTATTTAGTATTTATTGTTAATTAAAATTTATTGTTGTCAAAAATCGGTATAAGCAGGAAGTGAGGGCCTTCCCGGCGGCGCGAGTGAAGCCCTGGGGCGGAAGCAGCGGCGGTCGCCTCGGCGACAAGCTTGCATTACAAATAACCCCCTAATGAACACACGTGCGTTAGTTACTGCCAGATTGGGTCGATTACCTGCCTTCCGAAGAGGCCAAGATAATCCTAGTTGGCTAAATACTTAGTCTTTTACCCATTCGTTCGAAATAAAAGTTTCTATACTGCGATGGAATGATAGCAACTATATTTTTAGATTGTATTTCGTTTTCTAAGAATCCTGCATGCCAGGTGTGTTGAATATGAAATGGAAGCACTTCTTCAATGCCAATATAATTATGAAGAGTTGAGACATTCATTAGGGCCTACTTACAGCTACATCATTGCGAGTTTCAGGTGTATGAAACAAGTCTGTCTGTGATCCTGATCAGATAAGGGAATTTAAACGCGATCATGATAGCGCAAAGAAAATCATGCCTAACTAAATAGAATCGCCACCTTTGAAGATTTCATCTCACCGCTACTGTCAAAAATTAATTTTAGCATGACCTGTTTAACGAAAAGTTAATTTTGTAAACAAAAAATAAACGTTTGTTTACGCGAGGGGCCCCAGGTGCTAGCCCGCGATGCTTGCATGTTTGCCCTTCAAAGCTTCTGTTTTTAACATCGGTTTTCAAAGTTTACATTTTAGGTACACCTTAGACACGAACGTATAGGTTTGTAGATCTTGCTCTAGCAAGACTTAGCTCTAGGCTAAGCTGTTTAATTTTTTTTAACATGTACCCATGTTTAAAAAACTCAATTTAATGCGTCACGGGCGGTTTTATTTAATCCCTTCCCGCGTTTTATGTGTTTTGAAAGGCACTCCATCGCAATTTGGAAAGCGTTCATTGCAACACCATTACCGTTGTCGAAGGTATCAGGTGTAGAATGAATAAATGTATCGACACAGCCATTAAAATTTGATCGACATCGAGCACACGCGCGTGTCGGCATCCCGTGGCCTCCATGCAGCGCATCGTTGAGCCATAATATAGCAACAATTAGGAACAAGGCGCTTGGATACTGGCCGGCCATTGTAGGACACAGCATAGCGGCTGTATAGATGCGTGTTATTGCATCAAGTTCCTCTAACTGCGTGAAATATCTGAGACTAAACTGACGCTCAGATCATCATCATCATAACCACGCCTGTAATCCCCGAAGGATTCGGCAGAGGTGTAGGTACCGATAGAACACGGAGAACACACCTTTTGCCAGTTATGTTAAGTGCCATGTACCTAATAGGGGGCGAGCCAGTATGGACTCTGGGCTGCTACTGAGTAATTCCTGATGAAAAAATCCAATAGGTACCACGAAATTCTCATTTTGTGGTATTGGATTCTCATTTCGTGGTATCGTGGCTGCTTCATGTTTATTTCTAATCTTTTAGGAAATTAAAACACTCATGGCATATTGGCATAAGACAACAGATTTGACCTCGAGGACGTTCCGATCGAAAATAAATGATATGCCGGCGCCAGCGCCAGACAGTCGCAAGCGCAACCCACGCCCACGCAACACCGTATTTTAAACTTGACTGGAATGGCGCCAGACACCGCACCGAGAGGATCCCACTCTCTCGACCTGCCCGTTAATGAGAATTATGACCGCGTAAACATTCCCTTTTCGGGAACGCTTTTGTTCTTTGTGAAAGTTCATGGAGCTAATTTGTTTCCAAAATAAGACAAGCCTTTAATTACTCCCATTAGAAAGTTTATGATGCAGCTTTTACACGTCTATGGATACAACTGTAATACAACAAGCTATAGGTATAATAACGTACCAAGTAACGCTTCCTTGCCCAGATGATGAATGTTGCAGTAGATGTGGTGGTCAGCCGCCACGACCGGCTCTGCTGTCGATTCTCCTCCAGCCTCCATTAATTTTAACTTCGCTGTCAAATCGTGTACATCTGTAACGTTTCATACACACTTATTAATTGATTATCTGCTTTGTATTTCTAAGTAAGTACCACACGTACCGTCGTCATTTTGTGATTTACGACGGCCATAATTAAATTTTGGTCAACGCCGTAGAGGTAGGCGGTTAATGAAAGTAACAGAATCTATACAACAGTTCTAAATTCGGAATAGTCGAATGCAACGAAAACCGTTAGCTATTGTTACGCGTGCGGTCCGCTACGCAGGTCAAAATTAGTAGCGCACATGTTCAAACAAACTGGTATTGTTTACATGGGATCGGTGCGCGCGCGCTGCCACAGAATTGGGTCTACGCCTACACCCTGCAAGCGTAGATTTATGACTTTTACTTAGGTATGATTTTGATTGTGTTCAATAAGCTCAGGCTTAGGGACGTCTTTCCATGAGACTAACTAACGTGCTTGTATCTAAGTTGTAGCCAATTATTATAACATTTTGAAAGTTAAACCCATAGATGTTTTTTTTACATGTCTGAGCATTTTCGATTAGAAAGTATTATGGTCTGTCTCATCTTCTCTAAATATATAGGTGTGTTCCGGAAAACTCATCTCAGCTGAGGTAGCTATAATATTATAACTATCCGGAATTCCGGACAACGTTCAGCCCTTGCTAATTGCTATAAGGCAACAAAGAATTCTGATTAGAATGTAAAAAGACTCAGAATCCTGTTGTACTCAATAAAGAGCAATGTGTCGTAAACAAATCCTATTCCTGCATAATTTCGACCAATAACAAGAACCAAACGTTAAATAAATAATTCGCATGGTGTAAACACGTTGGACGCGGCATAATTTGTGGTTTATTTATTCAGGATGAACGATCAGCTCGCGCGACCTCCGTGTAATGTCGTTTTTATTATCCAGACGACGATGACGTCTGACGAATATCAACAGTGGCGTATAACGAACTTTGTGGGTCGTCTAGTTCCCAATGCAGTGGTCAGACTGGCAATAAAATCATGTTCTACAACAATAAACGCTTTGTTGTGGTACACATTACATTTTACAAAATATAGAACAAGACACGATACATGGAGTCTTGTTTATAAAACACTTGTGCACTGTGTTAATTGATTACTAAATAGCTTTACAAATAAATAACTACGGATAAGCTGCTTTCTCATAGGCCTAATAAGCCCATAAATTAAGTTATGTTCGTACACTTAAAAGAAGGTTGAATATCAGAGGCTGCGATATGAAAGTCCCTCACGGTACCGACGGAGCATGATGGACTCGGTTTTTCCACATCCAGTTTGCGGAATAACCATCCCACTTGCTTTTAAATTATTGTAATAGTCGGTGACGTGACCACTGAGCAATGATGTTGAGGCTAGCAGTCTCGTATCAATAAGTCTTGCTTTTTAAAATAGGACCAAAAAGTGCATTAGTAACAGTATCATTGTTAACATACCTGACTTAAGTGCTCGTTTAATCACCCTCCATTGCCTTGCATGGTACAGAGACATCACCAACACCACGACGAAGAACACGATACAGCCACTAGCGGCCACGCTAAGGCTGGTCGTCTGCAGGTCCCACGACACTTCGTCATTAGCCGTCACTTCACTATCGTAGTCCACATACTCGTACTCCTCATCACTGGGTACCAGTTCACTCGACTCATTGTTTTTTTTATGCACCTGATGCGTATTGAAGGGAGATATCTGGGCCTCGTATAACGACTGGCAGATAGTGTCCCTGTGGATTTCGCAGGGGTATCTCACGACCAGACGCTTGGCGGGGTCGCATTGGGTGCAAGGCAGGCAGGTGCCACGCTGGCGGTCCCACCAGCTCAGCCCGCGCTTGCAGGCGCCGTCGCTTCCCGCCACAGACCCGAGTGCCAGTGTAGCAACCAGCAAACACAACTTGGTTATATCTCCTCGCATTACCTGAAATGTGTGATGAATGAGTTAGTAGTGTAAGTGGCAAATAACACTAACATAATTGCCTCCATTTTAGGGGTGAAACTATGTGCCGTATGAATTTCGATAGGCTGAGTAGGAAGGTTTTACTGTTGTTTACTAATGTAGCAGTTTTGAAGAGGTACCTACTTAATCAAAATTAAATGCAAAGTAGGTGTTATGTCTATTCAAATCAATACAGAACTTATCTAAAGAATAGAGGTGGCGTCACAAAACTGACCAATTCGAACTTATTTTTGTTTATTTTTTGCAAGAAAACTATAAGTATAAAAGAACAGACCGGTCACACTTCAGGTCGTTTAGATTATGTATAATAAAAAAATATGTTGATTATGATGAAATTTTTTGCGGTAAGACGCCGCACTCATATATAACATAGGTAATTAGCTAAGTAAGTAAATCATTATTGCCAAACACTATCTATTTATATATGTACATAGTTAATTAAATAAACACATATTATATTATTTTCATTACCTCCTTGCTGATACTCATGTATGCTGTCTAAGTATTCATGAAGGACCACATCTCAGTACGGAATAATTATCTTCGTTTAGAAAGCTCACTTTCACCAGTGTCACTGTCGAATGATTTGTAGCGACTATTTGTATTAAACTTCTGTGTTAAATCCATTAACGGTTTGGTTTATCACTCACACACTCACAGTCGTTGTTTTTTTATAAGTAAGCTAATAAGAGTCAGCGCAGTCGATGCGCTGTGCTTCGGCCGCGGTCGCCGTGCGTTCTGCGCTGTGCGGGAGACGCGGCATCACATTCAACTGTTCTGAGCAGTCCCCTATCCCTCCTCCCACGCAGGATGCGCGTACGCGTTACCCGGCAATAGAAACATACGGTAGATCTATTCGACGTTTCTTTTGAGTATCTATCAATTTGTTTTTATAGAAAAATTGGAACATGTCCATTACAACCTTGTCCTATTATTGTTGTAGCGCAGTTCGATCTTCCTAGCCCTAGCTAATAAACACTGAACGTACCTAATTAATTGATTATATTCAAGATAAGAATTTAGAATTTATTTTTTCTCCTCTTCAAAGGTTAAAGTAGTACTTAAGTAAGCTATCATAATGTTGTGTATCTAGATTCTAGGGAGATAAGTATATTTACAGGCCACAGCAATTTGGCTATCGGACACCGAGTTGAGTTTTTAAAGTATAATACCAACTAAAATCGCATCATTGGATTTTCCTACCCAGGAATCGAACCCGTTGATTTTGGAAAAAAATATATGTAGCTGTAAATCGGTTCAGTCATTTCGAAAAATAAGAGCTTGAAAGCTTGTATTAAATACCGTACGACGTAAACCATCTTAAGCAAAAAAAAAAACACAGTACTTACTGCTTTTGCACTGAAGTCGAAGTGTTGGTGTGAATTTTAGTTCATGCCAACTAATTTTTAACCGACTTCCAAAAGGAGGACGTTCTCAATTCGTCTGAATATTCTTTTTTTTTATTCCACACGTTTTAAATCGCGTTTAAAAATAGTCAGATTTAGTTGGATACACCAAATTTTTTGGTGAATTCAGAATAGCAAAATTGCCATTTTCACTAAACTAATAACTCAGTGCAATCTTAGTGCTGTTAAACTAAAATATAGTTTAGTTGTGTCACTTTAGTCTATTTCAGAATGGGAAAACCTCGTTTGACGGGACTAAATTAAATTTTGGTGATTTTTAGTCTAGTTTACGTAGTATTATATTATCTGTGGTCTAGTTTAGAGGCATTTGTGACAAGAGAATCGACACCACTGGGCTTCTTTCTGACTACCCGTAAGGCCGTAACGACTGTCAAAGATTTTCAAATGACCGCCACGCCGCCGCAGGACCAAGGCACGGAGAGGTCTCGATATTTAATGGATGGTCATCCATTCACGAACCGACCGCGGCCTACCTATCCGACCCACGCTATCGGATGATGTGATGTGGTGTGACTAAATGATTAAGTCACAGAACATCATCCGATAGTGTCGCTAATATATGGATCAAATTATGGAAAGAAAGTATTTGGCCGTATGTATGTCATTAAAATACATACGGCTAACTATTATTTATTTACAAGGATTGTTAATTACTTCTTTGTATTTTCGAACATGTTCATGGATAATATAGTTACAAAAAAAAAAATTGAAATCTGCGTAAAACAAAACATAAAACAATCGATACTGTCAATTTTGTGTCACTGTCATCAAGTCAAGTGTCAGCGTCCCAAGTCCCAATCATTTGTGTTCCAAGTTCCAATTCAATTCCAATTAAAAGTACTTTATTTTAAGGTTAGGTAGGTTAGCATTCAGTATATCTGCAACTCTGTCTGAAAACCTTAATAAGAGAGAAATAAAAGATAAGTTAATTTTTACGAACCATGCGTCTCCTCTCCTGATTTTTCAAATTTTCATGTCATGAAAGTTGAAAGATTTGAATTCCGAATCATCATCTTGTCGCAGTGAATTCATAAATTTTTGATCGAAAATATATGTTTTTTTGTAAAGTGAGTGATTAATGTATTAAACTAATACGATAGTTAGTGTAGGTAGGATCTACGGATAATTATATTACATACATACTGAATAAAATAATTTGGTTTTATTTAAGCAACGAATATGAGCGTAAATAATGCTAGAAGACGAAATTCTCGCGGACGAAACATTCAAGGTGATAATCAAGACACTATTCAAGATCCCTACATTTCCTCCACGGTTTTTATCCCTTCCTACACCATAACAAAACCAAGAATACGGAATATAAGACCTGATTGTGTTGGACTGTTTCATCCTCTACCAAGTACCTACCTATTCCTCATTTTCCTTTGTTTTATATTGCATGAAGTAAATGAATATTTAATTAATTTCCTATTCCATTCCAATTACCATGAAGTACTTACTTTGTTTTTCTTTGTGTATAAATGACAAATACTTCTAAGAAATCTTCTACCTTTTCAGGTTCCTTGACTAATGTGTCATCTAGTGCAGAAGATTTATCTACATCTAAATCTATAGTTCTAGTTGCCATAATATTTGTATCATCGCTGTTAGCCTTGGGGCTTCTATATAAACAGTTCCCAGATTTAGAAGAGTAAGTACCGATTAACTTGTCCACTCTGGAAATAACATGCTCCACTACCGCATTACCCATAGAAATCTGTATTACCGTATGCATACATAAGGTAGTGGGGCACGTCATCTCGGAGGACATGCTATTACACATCTCTTACATAGATAGATATCTTCACATATTAAGAAAAGTATTAAAAAACTAGGATTTATTATTAATATTAAGTATAAAGAATATTGATTTGGCTTATACCTTGACATCATTTCCATCTAGTTTTATTCATATTGTGAAATGCTATCTTGTTTAATTAGAAGACAGGCATTACTGTTTAGTCCATAACATCATTATTGCAAATTTATTTGAAAGTATTTCTATAATATAATATTTTATTTCCAGAGATGAGAAACAACATATACATTTACCATGGGACCTTGAGGATGCTAAACATTTAGGTTTAGTACTAGACCGCTATAAGGAAAAATATTTTTATGAAGTATTATTTGGAGTCTTCTTAGTTTACATATTGTATCCTTTTCACATAAGCTGCACTTGGTTTCAGGCATTTACATCATTTTATTATGAATATTTATCATTGATTTCTTTAACTTCTATCACAGTTTGCAAACATTTGCAATACCGGGCTCTATTTTTCTAAGTATTCTTTCAGGGTTCTTGTTCCCGTTCTATTTAGCATTACTTCTAGTTTGTTGTTGCTCAGCAATAGGTGCAAGTTTGTGTTTCTTTCTCTCAAATCTTCTTGGGAAGAAGTTGGTGAAGAAATTCTTCCCAGAAAGAGCTGCACAGTGGGCAAAAGCAGTGACGAAGCACAAAAATAATTTGCTCAACTATATAATATTTTTGAGGGTGACACCTTTTTTACCTAACTGGTTTATCAATATGTCAGCACCTGTAATTGGAGTGCCTTTAATACCATTTGCATTAGGAACATTTATTGGTAAGTTGTATTACATAAACTAGGTTTATTAACTTACTGTTTGTTAGAATAGATAAAATTGATTATAGGAGTGGGATATTATTATTATTATGAACTTGCAGCAATAGATAAGAGTCTATTTAGATTTATGACCTTTCTCTGTAGTTATGTATTGAATATCTATGAGGAAACTTCATTGTAATAATAAGAGAGAGAGAGAGAGAGCATATAAACTCACACGCCTTTTTCCCATTGGGGTAGACAGAAGCTACAAAACGCCATCTGCAATGATTCTAAACTTTCTGAAACTAAGTCCTTTTTTTTAACCGACTTCCCCAAAAGGAGGAGGTTCTCAATTCGGTTGTATTTTTTTTTTTTTTCTTTTTCCACATTCATGCAGAGAGAGATGAGATGATGCTGTAGATTCATATAAAGTACATTAATTAATAATCAACATAGTACTTAACTATTTTATTTTTTTTTTCCAGGTGTAGCTCCACCATCATTCGTGGCTATCAAAGCTGGACAAACTCTACACACATTAACGTCGACAAGTGACGCGTGGTCGTGGACATCAGTCACAGTACTGAGTCTGTTTGCACTAATCTCTTTAGTACCAGTATTCCTAAAAGATAAGTTGAAAGACAAGTTTGAATGAGACCATTTAGTTGAGTTTTAGTTAATTTTATTTATTCATTTAATAAATTGGTGTTTTGTACATTCCATTCATGTGTTTGATTCCATTATCAGCAGTATGAGCCCACATGAGCAATGAAAGTGTGGTTTCCAATAGAGTTTTGTACCACAGGTCTCCAGTACCACCAATTATACCACACTGCAAAAAATAAACATTAATAACTACTAGATATTTTACTTTTAATTGCGAGATTAGGAAGCAGTTTGAATTATTTATTGATTACTGCCCCCTGCGGTTTTACCCGCATAAGTCTTGATCCAGTGAGAATATCGGGATAAAAAGTATTTTATGTCCTAACCCAGGTCATGGTCTACCCTTGTGCCAAATTTTATCCAAATCCGTTCAGCCGTTTTAGAGTAACAAACGAGCAAACTCACTTTCGCATGTATAATATTAGTTAGGGTTTTGGAAAAGGTCCAATAATAGTGGTATTAGTTTATATTGGTAGCAGGCTAGGAGACTTTCTACTTACATAAATAAGTTGCTTTAAGTTCAACTTTCAGTGACTTGCACTGATGTTTACATTCTTCAGCTGGGACTAAATGTATTTCTCTAGATCCACTTAGCGCTAACAGAAATGAGAAACTGCATTCTGTGTCCGGTATTTTAAACTTCTGATGACTTGTGTCAATAATTAGAAATCTTTCAGTACTTTGTCCAAACTTTGGAACAACTTTTGGTCTCGGTATAACTTGGCGTAACACCTTTGCTACATTCATGTTATTAAACTTCCTGAAATGACAAAAACATTTCATTTGTCGTAAAATATAATGAACAACTAAGACTAAATAACTAACTAAGATTTTACAACATACCAGACATAAAAACTCTTGTCGTCTATTGGTCTGTCAATGAATAAATCTTTGGGACTTGAGTTATATTTATTATTTGTTAAGATCTTTGGAGATTCTTTGTCAAATGTATCTCTATTTCTCAGATACATGTTCTTTAGTGCTTCCATATTAATTACTTGTTGTTCAGTCTGAAAGAAAGGTTTCACATTTTTGATCATTTTTCTCAATTCAATCTAAATATGATAATATAGCTGGAAAAGGGTGTGGATACTGGGATGACAGCTAATAGAGGTGAATGGATGAAGACATGGGCTGACCTCAATTAATTTGGGATAAGGAGAAAATTAATCAAATTAATTGGAATAAAAATTGGCTGAGTGGGTACACCAGCATACTAATACGTAACACACAATCAATCATAATCTAAATCATTTTGAGGGATATCGCTAATCCATTGATTTTAAGTTTGAAAAAATTTCCTGCTCTACAACGTAAATAACGCAATGAATGTTGTTGAATTGTCACAGTGAAATAGATTGTGATTGATTGTGTGTTATGCAAGTGCAGATTAACCCTTTATTTAAAACATAAAATGGTGATCAGGAAAGATAAAAGGCTTCATTTAACGAAAGCAGCAGTACCTATAAAAGGAACTAACCTCATAAATAAAAGGTGCAGTTTGTTGTTGGCTGACAGGGATAGGGTCATTCACCTCTCTGACATTACTCACTGTGCTACAAGGCCAGCAGTCCATGTCCACCACAGCAAAGTATGGATTTTGAATCAAACATGTTTCATGGTAAAAATCTGAAAGAGCATTATTTTTGTCAAAAAAATTGTGCAAAATTGATATAAGTACTTGAGTAGTACTGTGCTTACCAGTCAAGGACGGAAATAATGATATGAATGGAATTGATATTCTCCTCAAAAGCTTTAAACCGGGATAAATATACTCTTGCAAGTTACATACAATACTGCTGTAAATAGTCTTGTAATTATATACAATATACACTCCAATGATAATTCCAAGCAGTAAAATTCTAAACCTAGTAACAAATCGACGTGAAGTGTTAGCTTCTGGGCGTGCAGTGTTCTCTAAAGTTTTAAGAGATTTAAAATACATTCTTCTAAATTCCTCTTCACTCATGCCAGCATCACCGCACTGTTTCTTGAGATTTTTTATGGAGTTAGCATACTCTTGTATTACTTCTTGGTTCGACATGACGACTATAGAGTCATTAAGACTAACTTAATTTTTTGTTGAATTTAAATTATGCTTCAGTGGCAAATTCTAGGAAAGGAAAAGCTGGGAAAAGCTAAACAGAAGTTTTCAAATTTTCGAAACATCAACAGCTGATTGTCATCTGTCAGTTCGTACGTCAAAAGTCTACTGTTGGGGTTGCCAGCTAAGCCAGCTTTCAATGTGGGAATGAATTGTGAATGAAAGGTATGAGGTGAGGACATTGGGTATTTTTGAGTCTTCTTGGCTATTTTAAAACACGGTACATACAGATTTCGTTTTTATTCATGAAGTGAACGATGTTATAGATTCTTATTATCAGCTACTTAGGTCTTCGGTTGACTGTCTAGAATAGTCTCTAAGTGAAGTACAGAGATGCACGTAATTACCATTACACAACACTGGAGTCCCGTAGGGGTCTGTTCTGGGACCAAATTGATTTCCATTTGAGCGAGTGTCTGTTGCGAATATCGATTTTGCTGCTAGCAAAAAGTAGACCTCACGGAGTATAAATAAAAGTGTGCCAGAAGTGTGAAGGCATTCACAGCCAAAGAGTAAAGTACTATAGAGAGATTCACAGCCTTCGAAGACCTAAAGACTTACAGCATGAAATGAGTTGTGTTGCCAGTTTGATCTAAGTTTTGAGATTTAATTTAGTATAATAATCGCTCTGTAAGTAAATAAAACATTGAACGCTAACATCCTATTTGTTTCTGAACCTATTCTCCGTCAACAGCTCTTCTTTCTTGTTCCATTCACCACACGACATCACACACTGCCATATAATGGTGACTAGTCCTCCTACATAATGATTAATTGCATAGTTTACAATTAACAATGAATATTTGAATCATAGTCTTCTTCTGTATAATGTAGGTAAGTGTTACTAGAAGTATTTAACCGAGTTTATACGACTGATCAACCTATTGATTTATAGAGGTACGAGGAGCAGGGCATAAAGATCACTCAGGCTCTATAGCAAAGGAAGGATCCTCCAACCAGACGAGACGGGTGTCATGTCTGATGGTCTACTGCCCGACGATTGATATGAGAACGTTGTCTTTAAACTCGTCTCGCGGTAAACCCTGCTTGCGCGATGCGGGATTTTGCGTGACGTCAGGTCAGTGTGATGCGTAGTTTGCATGTGGCGTTGTAGATGCCGCCACAGATTCATTGATACGTAAGTATAGCCTTACTTAGCCTATATTTATGGATATACGATACGTAATGTTGTGACGAATCGTAGTGGTCAGTGGAGATGTCTTGGATCAATCCATACTAGGGCCGCTGTTGTGATCTACCTTCGGCATTCAAGACTTTGGTCACTCTGGGGATGCTAAATAGGATAATTATAATTCTCTAACGCTTCCATCATAACCCGTTTATTCTGCGCTACTGTTATTTGCATAACATTGAATATAGTATTTATCTTATAGATTTTCTGTCTAATGCGTGCTACATAATCTAAAACAGTAATCAGCAAGCGATTCGATTATGTTTCTCATATAAAAAAACAAGGTATACGCGTCGATAAATACGATGCACCCTGACCAATAGGTAATATAACTTTGCTCGGATGATATTGGATCTGATCATAATTAATTTGTAAAAAAATTATCACAATTAGAAACTAATATTGGTTTCTTTCACTGAGACGATAAGATAAGACCAAGTAACTACGTGTTGGGGCCTTTTGTTATCACCACTGATGTATAGAATGCTGTCAATACGACGATATGCTCTCTTACGACTACAAGTTTTAAAATAAACATCATATTTTTTAATTTCAAAACATCTTGGTGCGGTTAAAGTTCGTAGTGTTTGATAAACAGTATTGCCGAACCATGTGATTGAACGCCTGTTACGTTAAGTGCAATTTTATATGGATAATGTCATTTTACGACTTCAGAAAATGCAGGAAAAAGAAGACTAGATGGATTTTGATGCAAGAGCGCATGGCGCGACGTGGCGCTGGCCTCTACTGCTATCTGTCGTGCTCTTGAACGTAAGTCTGTCTCAACATAATAAGTAACTGTTTATTTGGATTTTTAGAATAATATCTGAAAATCCTTTAGTTGATTTAACACAATCGGCAGAGCCACTTGCTAAAAAAATATAAACCACTCCATGATTTACTTTAGCAGTAGCTGTTCATTTATCCATAAGCAATGTTAGTTGGTTCAAATTATTCAGTTGCTACGAGTCCATGAATTGCCATCAATGCCACAATGACGTCACGCTCTATCGTTCATATGAGAAAACACTCAACTTACAGACAGATGCACGCAGCACAGGTAGATGATAAGGAATTGCGTGATTTACTCGTCACGCGACAATACAAAACATAGTGGAACTGACAAAATTGCTATCAAAATATTATATCGAAGTGACAATCTACGATCTCGACTTTTTTTACGATTGGTGCTAAATTATTAATTAGGTACCTATCCGACAAAAATACTAGGTAGGTGGCACTCACAGTCACAAAGTAATATTTTATAATAATAGTTCAGTACACAGATATGAATAGGTAGGTATGCTGTATGCAATACTTTCAAGTGGTTGGAAATAATAAATATGTTTGTAACGTTCAAAGTCAGTTATGATAATAATGTTTCTAGTTCTAGTTCACGAATCGTAGTTTAATAGGTACCTAGGTATTACGATTAGAGTATAATATGAGCGCATACTAACAAAGTACACACATCAAAAGTGTCTAGGGATCAAGCATTTTTATGCGGATTTCTTGAGATTGAGATGTGGCTTTGTAATAAATTTATGATTTTATAAATTTATATGGATCCTTTTTGGTGCATTTCATAATTTGAATCAGGAACTGTGAATCAAATTCGAGTAAAAGATGAAAATCAGCTGTCAATATTTTCCCTATAAAAACATACAACGCATTGAAGACATTATTAGTGCTACTGTTTCCCTACTACTGATTAAAACCAACGTTATTATGGAGCAGCGACGTCATTTAAGCAGGGAAGAAATGCTCAGAGCCGTGGGAATGATAGAAGCTGGTTCCCGGCAACGTACTGTGGCTTTAGCTCTGAATACAAGTCAGAGTGTTATCAGTCGACTTTGGACACGTTACCGAAGCACTGGTACCGTGGCTGAGCGCCATGGAGGACGGTATCGCTGCACCACACGGAGACAAGACCGATACATTCAAATCTTAGCTCGAAGAGCTCCAACAATAACCGCCATGATGTTAGCCGTGAGGCTTCATCACTCTTCAGGGAACTTAATTAGCGACCAAACAGTCAGAAACCGCTTGCATGAAGTGAACCTTCATTCCCGAAGACCGCTACGGGTACCACCTATAGCAATGCACAATCGTAGGATTCGATATCAATGGGCTCTTGAACACAGAAATTGGGCAGAAGAACAATGGCGTTTCGTGTGCTTTTCTGATGAGTCTCGTTTTGGTATGAGACCGGATACAAGACGTATACGACACTGGAGAACCCCTGGACGCCAACAGCGATTAAAATCCTGCCAGGAAGTCCATCCTTATAGTGGTGGAACCATCATGGTATGGGCGGGTATTTGGATCGGCGGAAGAACTGAGTTGATTTGGATTAGAGGCAACCTCAACGCTCAAATTTATGCTGAGACGATTGTATCAGACGTCATCGTTCCTCTACAAGTGCAAATCGGTCCCTTATTTCAGTTAATGCATGATAATGCACGACCGCACACCGCAAGAGTTGTAAGACAGACTCTCGCCGCAGCTAACATCAATGTCCTGCCCTGGCCTGCTCAGTCGCCAGACTTGAACCCGATTGAGCATGCATGGGATATGCTACAGAGAAGAGCTCTGCCGAATATGGAGGGTATCCAGTCGCAAGAAGACCTTTTTTTGTTGTTGCAACGAACATGGGCGGCCATTCCACAGCGTGATTTGGATGAACTCATTTTGAGTATGCCAAACCGATGTTCTTGTGTTGTTAGTGTTCGCGGTAGAAACACGGATTATTAATTGTTTAAGTTACCCAATAAAATTTTAAAGAAAACTGTTATTTCAGTCTTTTTTTCGAACTTTAATGTTAGTGGTTCAAATGTCAAAAATCCCTTTATTAGGAAAATGGCAAATTTCTTTATTAATGCAAAGGTGACTTGGTTTATCGTTACTGTGACAAACGAAAACACTTTATTTGATGAATCCTTAAAGAAAATTTTAATTAATATCAATCAGGAGAAAAGTTATTGCAAAAATATATGTTGATCCCTAGACACTTTTGATGTGTGTAGGTAACCACGCATCATACATAAATTATTCGAGACATTGTTAAATAAATCATTAAGTACTTGTTGTCCTGTACGTACATTAATGTACAAAGTTGTAGGTACCTACTCGTACGTATCTCCTTGTCCCTTGAATTAAATTACCTAAGTAGATATACAACATGATTGATTACTAAAGTCAATCAATAAGTAGGTGGCATTCATGAATAAATATGAATATGTTCCGTACATATTTACCTACTTATTTATTATGTCACCTACCTACTCGTATTATGTTCTCTGTTTCTTTTTCAAGAATATCTTGAACGCTAATTTTCTCTTATCTGTTTCATTGAGGTAAAAGCAGTAGGTAAGTTACAACGACAGGAAATATTGAGGCGCCCTCTTCCCTTAGCTTCCACGCAAGACTATCCTAATTATTTAACACTTTCTTATGGTACGGTACGAATAAAGCTACGAATCTACGATATCTCCTCACGCTCACACATAGAATAAATAAATTACTACGCTAGATTAAGTAGGTTCTATTCGAATGTTCTTTAACTCTCTCACCTCACGGGTGATGTGATTTATCCACTCAAGCCAGACTGGGTAGTCTGGCATGGGGAGATATTTCCATAGCACCCCTTTTTACTCTCCAATAAAAAAAATTGAAAAACATTGGGAACAAAAACGCAAGGGAAAAGATTTAAAAACAGCCGTTTATTTCTATTAAACTTTTTCTAAACAAAAATTACTTTTGTAGCGTCTCTATCGGCTCGAAAGCTATGTTTTCTGCAATTACATTTTTGATTGACAAAGTTGCCAAGTTTGTCAATCTCGATTGAGATAATTATTGTCGAACGCAGATAGGTTTTTATCAGCGTTTATACCTACGCTGATAAAAACCTATCTGCGATCGACAATAATTAGCTTAGAAAAACCCTCACTCGCTACCGTTACAGGTATTAGTGACCAATATTCTCAATGGCAGGACGAGACGGGACGCCAGATATAAAGGGGCACCTTTGCGCCCTTAGGCAGTCGCCCAATCGCGCCCTGCCCTAATGTCGCTAACAGACATACCTTACCTAATCTCATCAAAGGTGGGACCTTCTTTGAACGGAACTTGTCATGCAGTAGAGCAAAGAAATATAATGTGTTTAGGGAGGCAGTGCATTTTGAGATGACGGTTATTGGAGAATGGATATAATATTGAAGAAAAACTCGTGCCTATAGCCGAGACTAAATTGGGATAAGGGCAGGAAGATCATGATGCTGGGCAGCAACACACTGCGAAAAACTCCAACCCAACAGCAGCAACTCCAGCTCTTGATAGCTTTCCCAGGGTGCTACTATTATCCTAGAACCCAGGTGGCTTTATGGCTTACAATATACGACTTAAAACCTGGGTATAATTCTAGACTCGGAAGCCATAAGCACTTACCTAAGTCAATTGTTTTTGGCTTTTGAGTGTAGAGTGATTCCAAGGTCTTCAACTACCAAATTTTCTTTAGCATTGTCATAGATTGCCCAAACATTGATACTTACAAAATATAAACTATATACGCATTTACCTATACAATGTAGCTTTGTAAGACGTTTCTTTGGTTCCGACTTTGAAATCACGACATTGAAGTGCTATGTCCGATACCCCTTACCACGGGTTATCTATCGTTACTATAGGATCATTATCTTTTCAGATCTGCCTGCCGAGTCTCGTGTACGCTTATGGAGTAATATTAGTACATTTGGATGAACTTCACGTGCCGATATGGCTCGGCATCTCCACTCCTGCAATTTATATACTCGTCTACAATCTAACACGTAAGGATTTTGTGATTTATTTATCGTATTAGCATAAGCATTTCTCAAACTTCCTCAGTTGAAGTACCAGTTATGGACTGCCTAGTAGACCGCTATGATACATATAAGGCCCAGTAGTGAAAGGAAATTCCTATAGTTCCAACTGTCGTTAATTCGTGACCGTAGTACCTATAGGTACATTCCCTTTACCATCAAAATGGAGACGTATCTTCAGTCAGCTATAAATTGACTTAAATATCTCTGTATCATATAGTTCTTCTTTTGAATAAAAATAACAACGAATTTTAAAATGTTTTCAGAATGCTGGTGCAGAGAAGCAGCAGACTCCTGGGGCGGGACTATTGGGTACCGCGTAATGTCGACCATAGGTCTCACTATAGTGGTAGCTAGTCTTCTCGCCTGCGCATTCATACCCTATCATCTGCAACCATTTGTATATGGAATTCTCGGAGGTGATATTATTTACAACATTGTTCCTTCTCATAATTAAAAGCAGTAGTATTAGTTATTAACCAATTTCTTTATTTGTCATTTTCAGGGTTCGGATCATCGCTAATATCAGCTCAAGTGGATGCAATAGTATTTGATACCTACGACAGCCGGCTGGGAATTATCCGTGGATTATGCTTCGCAGGTCAAGCAGTTGGACAAGCAATGTTTCCGCATATCATAACAGCATTGATAGACGCTTATGGATATTCCTTTATGTACATAGTACTAGGAGGGATAATGCTTCAAACGTTGCCAGCAATCATGTTACTGAGAGTAGACGAAAGTATACAAAGACCAGTTTCCTTCTCGAGATACAGCGATTTGGCCAAAACTTACGCTGTATTCAGTAACGAAGGCATGGATAAGAATTTCTACACGACTGAATTACAACTACATGACATGAGCCAAAAAAGTTGGAAAAATCCATCAGACGACAATCTGCACACGGAACAGGATTTCATTGAAGATTTTGATTACGAGGGCGATATAGTTGCCACAATTACGCCACCACCTAGTCCTGAGGAAAAGAGGAGAAATATATTTGGCGTTGAAATTCTTCCAGAAATTCCTGAAGAGAGTGAAGATAGTGAGTGTGAGGAACCTCCTGAAAAAAATACGAGTAAGAATAAAAAGCGGCTTAGTGTCGTTATAAAGAGACTGAGTACATTAGGCGATAGTTTTGACGATTGTATCAGCAAACAAATAAGACGAGATTCGCAGTCCGAGCACGATGGTGTTGAACATAGAGAATATACTGAGGTCGAAGTGACCTATGATAATGTATCGCCAGTAACAGACATTCAGAGAGAAAAAATATTTAATTCATTTAGTTTTCGTTGTCAGTCCGCCTATGCTAGTATGAGAAGAAGAATGTGGATGCCGTCGTACAGAGTTTATACAATACGACGGAGATTGATATTTTTCATGTATAACATTAATGATACGTTTCTCAAGCCATTGACGAGATCGCTGTCATGTTGGAAGTTCTATCCGTCATTAATGTTGTATTTCTCTAGATTGAGTTTAACGTCAGTAACAATGGTGTCGCTGTCTATAATTGCCTCTGAAATGCATCCGAAGATTTCAATTTCCGATGCCAACTTCCTAATGACATTGTACGGCTTTACTTGGGTATGTTTCTTGATGAGTACACCATGGCTCGCACAAACGCCAAAAAGGAATTTCAAGTACGTCACACTAGCTGGCTTGATGATATCCACTATAGGATGCTATGGTATGTTCGAAAATTTGATTGACCTTATTTCTCGAAACTATTACATTTTAGATTCTAAAAGGTTTATCTAGCCGGCTATCACTAGTTACAATTTGGACAGCCGATAGGTTAGATAAAGATAGATATAATATTTTTTGCAACGTCTGGAAACACTGAAAGCCATTGATATCTGACTTCTTGTTTAACGATTGTTGTGTCTGTTCATCGTAGTTGACATATACTCTTCTTTATTTTCCAGTTTTAGCAGAGGCAGACAACCATGACTCATTCTCTATCGGTTGTGTAATAGCTGGGTTTGGATATGGCGCCATATCATGTTGTTGGGAGACCACAGTGCAAGATTTCGTAGGCGCAAGAAAATGGCCAAAATTACACAGTCCATTGGAAACGATCTCGGGTAGTCTACTAGCTGTATTTGTAGTAGGAATTTCTTTCATTGTCGATCAAGAAAGAGGTTTACAGTTTGCTATGTATATTTTAGCCATAATATTATCTGTTATAAGCTTCGTATGGTTAATAATAGCAATCGGTTACATTTACATCACCAAAATAAAATCCGTAAGGCTAAGTAAACGGTGGTTATTTTAATATGCTACTTATAGACGTATAAAAAGATGCCACTGTATAAATAGCAAATAAGGTTAACCTCATTTATGTTGTAAACAACGAAAGTGGAACAATAATGCGGATAATAAAATATACGTGGTGCAGTTGTGAAGTTGTGATATCAAACGTTAGGTGCATAAGTAATTGTAATGTATAAGTAATCAGTAAATTATATTTTATAAATTATACTCAAACTTTTATTTTGTCTTGACTAAAACGATAGCTATTTTAGCTGTCTGTCTTTGCTTTGTAGGCAGCCTTTTCCCATCTATGTTGGGGTCGGCTTCCAAACTAACCGATGCAGCTGAATACCAGTATTTTACACGGAACGACTGCCTTTCTGACCTACCATGCATATGCATATATACTTCGCAAATATACAGTCATAGATATTCCATAGTTGGTTTAGTACTATCAGTAGCAAATAGCCTTCGCGCGTCAGATACGATACGATACGATGCATAAGCATAGCATACATAAACATAATCAGCCTATAAGGTTCCCACTGCTGGGACACAAGCTTCCTCTTTCTGTGCGAGAAAGTGGGCCGTAATCCACCACGCGGGCCCAGTGCGTGTTGGTGGGATACGATGCAGTTGTGGTTAAATCCATGTTAGATGTACTTATTGTTAAAGGAACCACGAGAAAAAAAAAGATTAATTATGTTGCCTCAGGGTTCGATACTCGGGCCCGCATTGTTATTGTTTTTTTTTCTATTAGGAAGTTCTTTGTCAATGGACCCAAGATCACCCTAATAGGTGATATGCTCACGTTTCAGCTAAAAGTGGGTGCTATATACTCTGCCTTACCCACCCCTTCATGGAATGCAGCCGGTATTATAATAATAAAGCTTTATTTATATTATGATATGTCGTCACATGTGGGCTATGTAGCACACATTTTTAATTACTGAATCACTTCTCTTCCCGTGAATTCCGCGTTGTTATCTGAAGCTTACTTAAGTACCTATATCGTTATGACTCAAATGTTTTTAACAATTATGCTGATTTAATGACCGTGTACCAAACGGGGTAACTTTAGGTTTTACGGTGATTGTCTGTAACAGAAAAAAAACTTCCTAATGGCATTATTTATATTTAAATAGCTTTCTTTCTCTCTGGAGGAAGAGATGGCGGATCTGCTGAAGCGTATAGAGAGTGCTAAACTTCGACTCAAGGTCAACCATGCCAAGACAAAAGTAATGGTGGTAGACCGTGCTCATTTTCTTCTTAGCTCAAATCTACTCGACCGCTATGACAAAGTCAGCGAGTTCGTGTATTTTGTGTCTTTGATCACGAATGAGCCGTAGCTGCCTTGAGGAAATACGCCGTCGTACTGGTACGGCCAAAAGTGCAATGACCACTTTAAGGAAAGTAGAACCGTGGCATCCGTCGGAACACCAAAATACTACTGACCCGTGCTCTAGTTTTTTCCCCTCTATTATATGGCGTGAAACGTGCCTTATGGCGTAAAAACATTAAAAGCCCCGAAAGCAGTAAGATCGATGCTTTCGAGATGAGGTGTTTGCGGAGGCTACTTTGTATACCATGGACCACAGTGAGAACGAATGAATCCATACTGGAGGAACTCAATATCACCAAGCGGCTATCTACTATATGCCACGAGTGTGCCCTCAGCTTTTTCGGACCTATTGCGTATATGCCTATTATGCGTTCACCTAAGCATGGTCTGAAAAGGCTTATGATACTGGGCCGGGTGGAAGGAAAACGCGTTCAAGGCAGAGCATCGGTGAGATGGTCAGACGCGCTGTTGGCTGTTGGTCAAGAGGGCTGTTGGAGGCAGCGGCCGATGAATTATGCTAATAACAGAAAAATAATAACTATCACAATGACTCTTACAAAGCTTGTTTATTTATGATAATAACCCTTATCGCATAATTCCATCCATAAGTAAGAAGTAACCAACATATATATACCCCCCAGAGTTCTAATAAACATATTTTAGATCATTCTCTACAAGAGAATTTATTATCTCAATAACAATAAGTACTGAAACGCCGCAGGAAATAAGGTGTCAACACTATTTGCCTCCTGTCGGCCTAATCTACTTCGTGATGTACGTAAACGAATCTTATGTTAACAAAGCTTGTTTTATGCCGTCATTTATAATTGTTGGGAGAAACACAAGACCGACATTTGCGAGAAAACCTCATGAGATAAACGACAAGCGTAAACGAAATTTAAACGACGAGATTTTGCCAATTTCGGATTAAATTAACGAAAATGGCTTTCGAAATGAACGACCTAAAAGGAATTTTAATTTTGGTGAGTATTAATTTGTTGGATTATTTCCTGTTCGATGGAACGAAAAGACTTCATAAAATATAATTAAAATCTTAAATGAATATTTTTAAGTAATAAGGTTGTCTCTTTTTAGGTATTGTTCGCTATCCCGATAGTAGAGTCCACGAATATAAACTGCAGTGGTCGAGCTTTCCACTGTCTCAACTCCACACATTTTATGATATGCGTGGATTTGGGCGGCGGCCTGTCCACCACGATTGATGACTTCGTCATACCGTGTCCAGCCACTACAGTGTGTCATGAAAATAACGTTTTTGAATGTGACTTTCCTGAAGTGACTACGCCTCCACCTCCTCTTCAAGTTATTGGTGTTTATAAACAAAGTGATACAAGTGAATCAACTTCAGTGACTACAGGTGTAACTGCTCCAACACCGAGTGAAATATTGAGTGTGGTTAAAGAAAATATAACCGCCACAACTTTACCGATACCTGAAGATGTGACACCAGTAGTGAAATTGGAAGTACTTGAAAATATTAAGGATCCCGCTGGAGTTAACAGTGACAATACTACGGAGGCAAGTTATAAAGTGACTACTACATTCAATGACAGTACAAATGAAGTTGTTAACGATAAACAAACAATTAATAAGACAATAAAAAATTCCGCCAATTATAACAACAATCAACTTGAACCTGCTGTAGAAATTTCAATACATAAACCAGTAAATACTTCCTCAACTGATAAATCGAAATCTATTGATACAGTCACTTCCGTCATAGGACTTATTAATTTAATTTCTACTGATCATCTAAGTGTAGTGAATACAAAGCCGTCTTCCGATGTATTTACTTCTTTAGATACTATAGATGATAACATTGATATTACGACCGAACAATATATCACTTATAAACAAGTAACAATACACGGTGAGAAAGTTCAAAATGTTACAGAGAAAATAATTATACCAACAGAGATAATATTTAATGAAAGATCTGTTACTACGGATGAAGTTAGTACGACTCCCGCGGTAAATACGTATATCGGAAGTGATATAAATAATACAACCGAATTTATTAATAAAATCGATTTGGGTAATCAAACAATCGCAATGGGATTTTCTCTTGGTAAAGGCAACAACACGTCTGAACTAGTATCCGAAACGTCAAAAGAATATTTAGCTCCTATTCACATTGTTAATATTTCTGAACCAGTAACTGTAGATCTGAGTCCTCAAACAACGACTGATAATAGTTTTGTTCTTTTAGGAATAGTTGACTTAATTTCTGCTGATCCCAAACAAAACGCACTGAGCACAAACGAATACATAAATACTTTTTATGGTAACACTGCTACAACGACGACAGATCAATATACCACTAAATTAGAAACAACATCGAGTGATAAACCTGTAACCGCGAAAGTAATAAGCACGACTCCAATAATAAACACCATTTTTAAAAATGACGTAAGTAATGATTCCCTCACTGAATTAAACTCGACTGTTGACATTACTTCGATGAAAAAAATCCCAGAAACGAACATTAACTATTTTATTCCGGAACCCATAACTAAAGAAAGTTTACAAACAACTACAGAGAAGACTTTTTCCCCGATAAGTACTGAAGCGAATATTATGTTCCACACAGAGCGGACCCTAAAATCTGGGGATTTAATCAAGAATGACTCGCTAGTAGAGAAACACATAACTGCTCAGCCGTTAGAAATAACAGTAACTACAGATTTACTAATAGAACCTACAGATAATTTATATCAGATAAATCGGGAAATGAATCAAACAATGATAACGGAAAAGGTTGAGACAGTGTTTAATGCTTCAAGTACAGATATTGTTAATAATCAAGAACCAAAACGTACTTTACTTTCACCAACTTCTATGAAGAATCTTGCGATTCAGTTAACGACAGCTGAAACATTGCAGAATGGATTTACAGTACATGCAATAGAAGTAAAAAATGAGTTGGGTGCGACAAATGCCCCTATTATTGTTGATGAACCATTTGTTGAAACTGTAAAGAATGACACTCTCATGTATAATACGACTAATACGATGAATACTACTGAAACGGTTAAGAGAGTGTTCAATGCTTCAAAAACAGATATTATTAATGGAAAAATCACAGAACCTTCTACTATAAAATATCCTACGATTGAGATATCAACTACAGCTGAAACATTACAGAACAGATTTACAGCCCATGCAGTAGATGCTAAAAACGAATTACCAACCACAAATGGCCCAATGAGTGTTAATGAAGCCAATTTAGAAAATGTTGGGATTAACACACTTTTGAGTGTTCCCACAACACCTGATACTTATAACGTGGCGTCAAACTCGGTTACAAACACAACAGGAAAAGATTTGCCATCACAGTCAAATATTGTGACAAATCCACAAATAGGCTTTACTGCAGGAATCATTACACATAAGTCTTCAAATGATTCTGCTTCTATAGATCATGGAACAACTCAAAAAGTAACAACTGATTCAGAAACTAAAATTCCAGGCTCCCTGAATCAGTTGGATAATTTGGGAATAGTTTCGCTCCCAGAAAACTCGAATGCTGATCATTTGACTAAAACTGTCGTTGATAAAGGTGTTGGCATGACAACGACCTATTGGAAAAATGTTGAAAATAGTGCGACTACACCATTTCCAAGTGATGTTATTGGAAATACTTTTCTCAGTGATAGTGTCAAATCTGTTAACCAGGATAACATCTCGGTTACAAATATTATAAATACTCAAGATGTATTAATAAAAACAATACTGCCTCAAGCACCTTCGACAGTTTACTATATGTCTGAACTTGCCAGTACAACGCCCATTACCGTTAAAAAAACACCAATAAGTATAGACACAATGAAGATATCTGAACAAGTATCATCCTATAACCCAGAAATAATCGAGACGGATTACAAAATTGATACTAGTACTATGCTTCCAGTAGATGTAATACATAAAACGAATATTGAAAACGTTACAGAAATACCAGTAACAACTCTACCACCGCAAGAGTCAACTACCCAAAAAGTTGGTACAGTAAAACAAATAAATACCACTAGTACAACAGCTGAAAAAGTTACTGACTTGATTCCTTTTACTGTTACAACTACTGGATATGTCGTACTTAATTCAACAAATCTGAATACATCAAGTTGGAAAGATTCAGTCAACATAGACACTGTTAGTTCTAAAGTTGATACTCATGCAGATGTCAATCAAACTGAAACTGTAAAACCAATCAATGGTAAAAATAGCGATAACGCTACTTCACCTTCATCTACGATTAAGTATGAAAATATCACGATAGTATCATTATTAGATATCGTTAATTCTTCAGTGAATGCGATGTCAAATGAGTCGTTGCAGCCGACAACTTCAAATGATTATAACAAAACAACTGAGTCACAAGACTCTAGTGCTTATGTAACTGCAACTGATAATGTTCCTGATTATAATTTAGTGCAAGCTGGAGAATTGGTTACCCAGAAAAACGCAGAAGTAATTGAGTCCTTTAACCAAACTAATGTAATCAATTCAATTACGTATACTTTGCCAATAACAGAAATACATACAGAAAAAGTTAAATATGTTGGCACTGAAGAACCCATTCCTAGCACTGTAGACTTTAAGCATATAAACCCAACAAAAACCACAGTTGAATATGTGACAGAGAAAACAAATGACTATATTTTCTCAACAGACACAATTCTTACTAAGCTGCCTAACTTGAAGACCGAATCTTTTGAAAGTTCAATAAGGAGTGTTACGCCTGGCGTGGCTGTAACACCCGATGGTTTTACGAAAGTACTGGTATATGACGAAGTTACGACGATAAAAGACAGTGCTTTTATTGTGAGTTCGACACAAATATCACCTAAAGTCGTGACGGATAATAATATAAAATTAAGCACAGAATCCGCACGTGTAGCCTCAATGGTCATGGAGAAACAAACTTTTAAATATAATAAAGAGTCCTCGCTGCCAATGTCAGAGCTACCCGTCACACAAATGACTACTGAGCCTACCCATACCTATGAAGTTTTTACTCAAACTACACCATTAGCCGCGATAGGTACGATGAACCAAGATATCCTAACTGTAATAAAAACTACAGATTTGCCACATAATGCATTGTCAACAGTTAATAACATTCCTCAATCGAAGCTATCGCTACCTATAGCAGGACTTACAGCCGCACAAATTACTACTGAACCTACCCTTACAACCAATGTATTTGCTCAAACTACGCCTCTTGTTAAGATCAATCAAAATGTCTTGCCTGGAACAACAAGTTCAGATTTACCTCAGTATGTGATGTCAACATTAAACAACAATATTCCTCAATTGATACTATCGCTACCTACAGGAGTTACAGCTGCACAAATCACTACTGAACATTCAATTAATGTATTTTCTGAAACCACGCCGCTGTTAGCCGCAGCTGGTAAGACGAATCAAGATGTTCCACCTGGAATCAAAACTACAGATTTCCCACAAGATGTGACGACAACGGTAATATACAATAATACACAAATGGTTAGTGATATAACAACTGAAATTATTACTGATTCACTAACTGTGCCAGATTCTATGGTAGAAACTATAAAAGTATTTGGAGATAAATTAAGTGGAACATATCTTGGAGACACAACTTTGAGTGACGCTATGTCGAACAACCTAACAGTCAATAATACTACTTATAGTGTTACGTCAGTTAAAAATATTATTGATCATGAGAGCATAGTAGTTGGAGCTACTTCTAAAAATAATGAACAAAATATGCCTATAACCTCTGCGAAGTCAGTGGATGTTACTAAAGCAGAGATTGTGAACCATACAGAAAGTAATTTGATGCGATCAGATGTCGATATAGACAGTGTTAAAATAAAAGAGTCCTCTGTTGAGGAAGAAGTCTCGAAATCCTCGGTTTTAAAATCTGGTACGGACATTCAAAATAAAAACTTGGTTTCAGACTTTTCAATAATACCTAAAATTGAAGCCAAAGATGGCATACCAGCTGATAAGATTGAATATAGGCTTACTACAGTTACAACAAATTACAAAGATGCTGAGTCAGGTGCCCCAAAGAATGTAACGCAATCAAAAAAGATAATCACTAAGGAAAATAAAAATTCGGAAGTTGATAGCACATTAAATGATAATATTGAAATATTTGATGTTAAAAAATTTCAGGTCCAAGTTGAGTCTAAAAACATTTCTGATGGCTATAATGTAAATAACATAAAAGCAAATATTACTACATTCGAACGTAATTTATCACTACAAAAGAGTACCATCAATGACGAATTAGATCAACATCTTACATCAACGAATCACACAATTACGACAGAAGTACAAAGTCATTTGAATGAAAGCGATAAACAAAGTAATAAAATGAATGATGAGCTAACAAATGGAACTAGTATGCACAACCCCAATCTTACAAGTATAAAATTAAATGCAAGCAGTCAAGCTGTTTCTGCTTCAGATTTTAATTGTTCGAATCATACCCGCGGCAGGTACGCCGATAAGAAAGATTGCAGAAAATTCTATACTTGTTTAGGTAATCTACAACCTATGTTAGGAATATGCCCAAATAATACAGTATTTAGCGAGATTAATAAACAATGTACGAGAAACTTATCGCATTGCGTAATAAACAATCAGTTCCGATGTTTATTTGAAGGA
Source organism: Conistra vaccinii (assembly GCA_948150665.1). Taxonomy (NCBI): domain Eukaryota; kingdom Metazoa; phylum Arthropoda; class Insecta; order Lepidoptera; family Noctuidae; genus Conistra; species Conistra vaccinii. Next base: position 8,335,434 of record OX411324.1, read on the forward strand.
CGGTTTAGTGACTTCTTTAAAGATAACATTTATTACATCTGTGTTAAAAATAGAATGAATGGTTTTATAAGATATAAATTACAATGCCAGGATGATTACCACTTAAATAAGGACTCTGTTAAATGTGAGAAAAATGAAGAGATATCAACCCAATCAGCGTCATCTGTTAGTGAAACGACCAATGATGAAAGTAAGCCTCAACCTAAATCAGAGAAATTAGTCAGTGCTGATGATTTTGAATGTCAAAACGAAGGTAAATTTCCGTATGCTAAAGACTGCAGTAAATATAACGTATGTAATGAAATTAAAAATGTTTATTACATCTGTGTTAAAAATGGAATGAATGGTTTCATAAGATATAAATTACAATGCCAAGATGATTACCACCTGAACAAGGACTCGGTTAAATGTGAGAAAAATGTAGAGACATCAACCCTATCAGCGTCGTCTGTTAATGTAACGTACAATGATGAAAGTAAGCCTCAACCTAAATCAGAGAAAATAGTCAGTAGTGATGATTTTGAATGTCAAAACGAAGGTAAATTTCCATATGCTAAAGACTGCAGTAAATATTACGTATGTACTAAAATTAAAGATGTTTATCGGCGAAAGATCAATAAATGCGCTACCGAGGAAGTTTTTGATAAAAATAAGAAAAAGTGCGTAGAATCTGATAGCGGTGAGTGTTAGTTGTTTTGATATAATTTATTACGTCTTTCGTAACTTCAGCATTCTACAAATTAATGAAGTATTTTTTTAAGTTTTACTTATTAACATGGCTGGGCACGGGCGGAGATGAATAAAAATGTTTTATGCTGAACTACACATATTTCCGGGGTAAGCAATGCCTATGTTTGCGCATTCCATTATGAAAATAAAATAAGGTTGTCTGTGTTATTATTATTACAATTCGTTTAATTTATTTTATCCTCTATTATAAATTATTATAGAAATAATATTAATATTTAAAGTACCTGTGTACAACTTATATTTAAATAAATGCAGATCTTTTATTTTTGACCTTGTTGTTACATTCAGTCTTCTAAGTAATTAGTTGATTGTCCATAACATTATTTTTTCATCCGTGGTCTTCGAGCTGGTGCTCCACTATCAACAATGAATTGGTCCTCGTCATCCCTTTGTAAGGTAACACAGAAGTTATTGGAAAATATTGTGCATCGAATTGAACTTTCACCTCTCACAGGTCGCGGGGGACAGAAATAGGTCACACTGTTCGGAGTGTCGTCTTGCGTCACTCTGAACTTGTAATTCTTGCACTCTATGGATGCGGGTCGTTGACCTGAAAATGGAGTGATCAAGCCCGAGTTAGACTTCTCATCGCTGTAGTAAGGATCCCTTCGGTTATCAGACCCATACAATTCGGGAGTTGACTTGGTCGTGTTAATGACGGGACACTTGTATTTAAGGGAAGAAGTACAAGAGCGGGTGTAGCCGTTGAAAATGGTGTTGCCGGAACACTTGAAGTTGATGCCTTGGAAACGGTTCCCATTGGGGACGCACAGAATATATCCTTTGCATCCTGGGACGTTGGGATTTGCGATCCTTTCATTTCGGTGACATCGCAGTCTTCTTGTCAACGCTGGGTCTATGAAGTTGATGGCATCTTCACAAACTGCTGTAGATTCCTCATTGCAGAATGTCCCGACTGGGCAGACGAATGTGGGACCAATCAATTTAGTACCTTCACATAATCTGACTCTGTTGTTTCGTTCGCATGTAAACCCATATTGGCCACAGTCATCATTTGGGTTAATGTAGTACGCCTCTGTTAAACTGACGTAAATTGATATCTGTAAAACAAATTGATTTTTCAGATAGACAAATGGATATTGATAAAAATATGGAATATGATATCAAAATTACACGTTTATTGGGCTGTCTCATAATAATAAATTATTTAATTAAGTATCATCTTTTACTACGTGAATATAAACGTGCAAATAATTATTCTCGCGTGAGTTTTTTCGGTAAATCGTCGTAATCTACAAGGCAAATAACATAATCCCTGTTTATGCTTGGAATGGAAAAAAGTGAAGTTTTCAACAACATCTGGGTGTTACTTATCTTGGAAGAAATTACAACACATTATAAATAAAATTTTATAGTACCATATACCTAGATGCTTTCCGCGGCTTCGTCCGAGTGGACGATTTGTTTTTTTTAGATATTTTGAAGAGAATTTGAGAATTATTTGAGAATTTGCTGAAGTAACTTTTTTATAACATCAGCTATCTCCCGGCAAAATCGGTCCAGCCGTTTCGGAGATTAGCCGGAACAAGCAGACAGACAGACAAAAATTTAACAAAATGTTTTTTTGTTATAAGTAAGTACCGATACTAACATACCTATGCATTTAGTAAAAAACTGTTATTTTGACATTGCCAACAGACAGATAGATAATTTTACAGATAGATAGAATATAAATATATATAATTTTAGCTGCTTAGTTAATACATTAAATAATGTTTGTACTTACCGCTAATAAAGCCTTTATAAGTTTCGCACTGAACATTTTTGATTTCCACTTTAAACTATGTATGTTGCCTGTATGAAGTTCGAAACACGACTAACGGGCAATAACTGCTTTCTTTAAGCTATTGAGTTAGACTTCAATTAGCGTATTTAACACCTCTGGGTTATGTGGAGAAATGGGTGACACATTGTCACGGATATTTCGAAAAATTCGTATGTTTTAACGGTATTCGGCTGCATGGGGGCTTATAAGTAGGCGACGGTGATAAACGATAGTGTTTTGTTTATAATATTGTGCCAGTTTTTTTAATGCTGGGCTTTTACTAAGTTCACTTGTTTGAGTACTATACGCGGCCTACCCAAAAGTCCTTTCTTTGGTATTGTTCGTCGAGTCGTTGAGCTCCATAAGTTCTAAGTTGAGCTACACGATTACTGACAAATGCGTGCACTGACTGAACAGGTCCACTCAAACCTGTGTGGTAGATCTCTCCTCAAAAGATTATCTCTGATAGCAAATACAGAGACTACAGATCTGTATGGTCCTCATATGACCTAACCAAGATTATGTGTGGACTTTAAAAGAAACTGTGACCTCTGAGGTTCGTTCGGTCTTTTTTCTCAGAGTAGTCAGATAGGAAACACCGGAGTCATCTAGTTTTAGAGCAGTATTTATTTTTGACGTGTTTTATTAACCAATTTACAGAAATAAATATAATTTATTTTATCACTCACCAACTTCACTGTGGTCCGCACAACTGCTAAGTTTGCATAAAAACATAATGCTTAAAAATCGCACATTTTTTTTAAAACTGCCTCCGCTAGGAATTTCTCCTGTATTGTGGGTGCGTTTACAAACATTTAAACTTCCATACACAAACAGCCCGGAACAACTTATTGTAGGTCATACCAATATTTGTTCTGTGCGGGAATCGAACCCGCGACACGCAGCGCAGCAGTCAATCGCTTAAGAGGGTTTATTCTGAAAGTTGGCAACGTCGCAAATAGATGTCAAATATTTCGCTGTTTTGATTAATTTGATAATATTTCTGTATGGGAATAAAAAATGTGGCTAACTAGCGAACTAGAATATTGATTATGAAATGCAATAATTAATATCGTAACACTGAATAGTTAGTTTTAGATGTAAAAAAAGTATTTGGAAACTTTCCAAATGCCTTTTTTTCACCTAAAACGTACAACATCAAATTCAATGTTATAATTGCAATTCATTATTAATATTCTAGTCAATTGGTTAGCCACATTTCTTATTTCCATACAGTATTATTTCCAAATTAATCGAAAGAGGTAAATAATTGACAGCTATTTACGACGTTGCCAACTTTTAGGATGCACCCTCTTAAGCACTGCGCCAACCGAGCCGTCAGTTGGTAAGTTGGTGCGCGAACGTTGTAGATAGCTGGAGCATTTAGGCAAGTATCAATAAATTCTCTCCCTCTGTTACCTCACCCAAGTTCCGTCAAAGCACTCGATACCTTCCGTATTTGCAATGTGTCATAATTGTAACGGCAAAGTGTTGACGATAAATATTCTCAGAAACGTTAACACTGCTTGCTTAATATGTAAACAGTACCTAGTAGCACAAGTATTGGAAAGCAGTGTACGTTCGACCTTTTCCTACCTCTACCTCTTCTATGAAACAGCAAATTTTATTTTTTAACTGACTAAAAATTTCACCGCATTGGTTCACAGGGTGGCAGCCCTGTGTATTTGAAATGAGCTAATTAAACCCCTTCATTTGATGCCGGTCAAAATCATAACCCTCCTGTTTCCTTTGCCATAGTCGGGTAAAAATTGTGATTATGGGTTGTCTTCTATACACGGTTCATGTTTTAGCCATTTTTTTTAAAGTGAATTTATAACACTTAGGATTTAGGCACAGAATAACACAGAAGGCGCACTCCGCATTTTAGGTATGAAGCTACAAGTATGCGGCGGGCTCGTCTTGTCGGGCCAATTCAGTGAGCGTAACGTAGTCAGAAGATATAACAGTTACGCGATAGAAAGAGACGCAACTTCTAGGTGAATATAACTGTAGGTAATTAGCACTGCGCGGCCTGAATTGCACTTTAAAGTAGCATTCGTAGCAAGAGTCGGTTTTTATTTAAATAATTTTGCGGAGTGAACTATCTGTATTAATTTGTGATTTAGGTCATTATGTAGTGGGTGGCAAATATTATAGAAAAAATAAATAAATAAGTGTAAATAATACCTAAATGCATTTATTAAACTAAATCATACTGATAAAATATACAAATAACGTAACATTACTCATCGTCGGACGAGGACCCGCTGTCGCTGTCCGAACTTGACGACGTTCTCTCTGAGTCTTGCGTCATTGGACCGCCGGTTTTCACTCTGTGGACAAAAACATTATTTATATTTTATTTATTTATCGCATGAAACCAGTATTGTAAAATATATATAGTCTTGTGACATTTTCAAATCCTAAAAATAAAATATAGGGTATCTATTGAGATTCATGAGGCTACTGGGCTACAAAGACGGAATTTTGAGCTCCAAGAAGATAACCTGCCTCAGTGTAAAACGATATCATACTTTTTATACCGTTTGATATATGAACAGCTTCAATTATGGTAATATACAGGTGTCCCAGAAGTCGACGTCAAACCGGAATCGGGTGTTAGGTCAAGACATAATAGTTAACAGAAAAATATAAAAAAAGCTGAGAGGTGTCAAGGGATGGAACGAAGTTATGGAATGAACCTCACAAAGGCATGCCACTAATTAGTACCTGTGGTCGCTCACAGATGGCGTTATAATAAAAATAAAAAGTGTCGTTACAACTTTTGGTTCCAATTTTTTCCGTCTAGCCCCCTTTCGCAACGCGCCAAAAAATCTTTGTTATGTATTTTTTTTTTTCAGTACAGTCATTTAAAACTGGGCAAAGTATTAATTTTGAATACTTGGTTGGGAAAAAATTACATTTCCTTCTGGACTGGAGCAGTTGGCTGTAAATAAGCAACCGTTTTCAGAAGCATTATTCAGGATTACATTATACAAAGAAAGGACATGACCAGTTTTAGCCTTCGAATTCGGGAACATGCGCAGCATTACAACTTTTACACTAAGATTTAAAAATAAAGATCTAATTTATCATTGTTATATTATTCCCACTAAAGCCCAGATTAAATTATCTGAAAAATCAGTATATTAATTGCTTCCGTTTCTCTCTTTTATGCACTTCCTGATTTTGACGTTCCATTGTATCTATATTCACCCGGTAACCAAAATAATCTACACATAATATGGAAAAAAATAAACTAAAAACGAGCTATTTTCGATCAAGTGAATTTTAATGACATGGAATATACATGTTTTGTTTATAATTAATTATTTATTGATACGGCTACGGGTTATGTTAGGTTTTATTGACACGTGTGAAGTTCGAACACCATATTTATTTTAATAATCACTGCGTATATAGGAGTGTTACTTCGTTGACAATGCATCTGAGGTAGGGTAGTAGTTTTTTTCATAAAATTGATAATTCAATCGATTCGAGTCAAAGCATGAAAAATCGATTCACATAAAATGGATTTTGAATTGATATTTTCTTTGACCGTTTTGAACTACTTATATTTAACTTGGATGAATAATAACATAACACCTTCATTTCGCCAGTCCCGTGTAATGCGGGGCGAGCGTTTTACCATTAACCGGATACAAATCCGGACTCCGGGCTGCTATTGAGAAATTCCAGATGGAAAAACCCAATAACACTTTGCCCGACCCGGGAATCGCACCCAGGACCTCATGCTCAGCTGTAGCGCTTGCCACCACTAGACCAACGAGGCAGTCAAATGTTTTCGAATTTTATGTGTTAGGTTCGAGAAAAAAGCAATTGACTCTTTAGCGATTTCAGATCGCCATTCACCATCCCTACTTGCACATTCAATCTTGGCGTCACGTCAGGTATAATTATATATTATATCTGTACTTTTTATGGTGTACATAATAAAGAATCTTCTATCTATCTATCTATCATTGCAGTTCGCGACCCACGTTGTGTTTACGCGTTCGTTGTGTACTGTGCGATTATTGTGTTCTATTTCTACGCCCCTAAGACGACCCACGACCATTGCTATTCTTTACGGACTGACATCTTCAAAACCCGATTACCATTGCTATTCATAAAGGATTCATCTGTTTTGCTCTACGATTCGGATAAACGGATATTATGATGAGGTGCCTAAACTATGGCATATCTGTAAGGCGGGTTAAAAGGCATATTATGAAGATTTATCAGGTGTTAAATGGTGTTGTTATTTTCTTGTCAAAACCCATTTTCCCTCAAGAATCTAGGACAGCCGCTCGGTTAGTATTGAAGTATCCAGATCCCTAGGTGCAGGACGTCACCGCTGCTTGGACTGGGATAGCTTTACAACCTGCATAATCTACGCGTCCAGCAATCACGCCCGTCCGGCACAGTTCGTCTTTCCTACATATTTTATTTTATTAAAGAATATTAAAATAATTAATTCGTTCAAATAATAGTTTTATTTAAATCCTCATGCCTTCACAAATAATAATAACAATAGCCTTATTTTTATTTCCCGAGCCACGTAGAGCCTAGTTGTAGTCAATAGCTGACTGTAACTCTTAATTGGGTTGGCTCGGCCGGGGAGGTACCACACTCTTACAGAATACCAACGTAAAGTACCAACATTATGTTGCTCCGCTTCGAATAGTGAGTGAGAGAATCGGAAGCCCAGGGTTTGGGGTGGGAAAAGGGTGGCAGCGCATCGGCAGTAACCCTGGTGTTGTAGACTTCTATAGGCGGCGGTTATTGCTTATTAACATCAGGTGATCAGCATGCTAGTTTGCGCCCTTGATGGTATAAAAAAAAACCTAGCGCCTCGATGGATGGCGTGTCGAATAGTAGAAAATCATTCTTTAACTCGATTACCACAACGCCTAGCGCCATCTCTTAACGAAAAGCAGAGCTATTTAGTGAAAACTTATCTTTATTTTTCTCAGTTTCCTGATCTTTTGGAGTCGTGAAAGTATTTTACCTGTAAACTGTAGAATACAAAAATTGCAAAAATAAAACAATTTTTGCTGCACATTGATTTTTAACTCGATTACCACAACGCCTAGTGCCATCTCTTAACGAAAAGCAGAGGTATTTAGTGAAAACTTATCTTTATTTTTCTCAGTTTCCTGATCTTTTGGAGTCGTGAAAGTTTTTTACCTGTAAACTGTAGAATACAACAATTGCAAAAAAAAAACAATTTTTGCTGCACATTGATTTTTACACCTAAGCAGGCGCCCATCGCCCCACTGGTCATGTCCTTTAAAATAAGTTAAAATTTATAGCAACAGGAGTTAAAAGACCGTCACAGGGAGTAAGTAGATTTTCAAATTTTTTTTTATAAATTATTGTAATTTTTTAAATTTCTAGCATTTTTTTTTTGTATTTTTCTGTTAACTATTATGACTTGACCTGTATCCCGATTCCGGTTTGACGTCGACTTCTGGGACACCCTGTATGCCTATATGAGCCTATGAGGTATACCGAGGGCAATAAACTCAATGCGAACCTGCACCCTAACTGCGTAACAAACTCAATCACAATCCGAAGGATTTTGAAGGAAATTGCTAATCCATAGCTTCATAATATGTTTGAAGAATTCGTCTGCTCAACAACGAGAAAAAAATAAATAATAATAATAATAATTAAATTAATGGGTGTGTAATGTATGTATAGGCATGATGGCAGATGGCAGTGGTAGAGCAGCGGTGGCCCAGTGGTAACGACCACGACTTACGAGTCGTAAGTCGTGAGTTCGAACCCAAGCAGGCGCTTTACTTTGTGTAAAATAATTTCATCACCACTGCTCTCAAAACGGTGAAGGAAAACATCGTGAGGAAACCGGCATGTCTTAGAACCAAAAAATTCGAAGACATGTGACATCCACCAACCAACACTGGGCCCGCGTGGTGGATTACGGCCCACTCCCTCTCACAGAGAGGAGGCCTGTGTCCCAGCAGTGGGAACATTAATAGGCTGATTATGTTATGTATGCATGATGATAATATTTATGTAGCTTTGGAATACTTACAAGCTAAACGCCTCTGCGACGGCCATGGCCGCCGGATGCAGTGAGCTAGCTAGACTAGAATGGCCCTGAGTCAGCAACGTCTCCACTTCTTGTTCGGGCCGGTTCAGCATCGTGCCCAGGACTTGCACGCTCGCTGGCATCGCTTCTTCAAAACCACATTCCGCTAAGTATGTTACTGCAGCCTGTTGATAGATAATATTGTTATTGATTGCTCTGATAATAGAGCCAACGCCCGCCTGTGGACTGGCCCGCCACATGATAACGGGGGGCCCGGGACAATCTTGACTGACAAATTCTTGCACTGACTGGACAGGTCCATTCAAATCTGTGTGGTTCTTTCCTCAAAAGACCATTTCACACACTAGTCTACATGGTCCTCAACTCCTCATTATGGCCTGACCAAGATTATGTCTGGAAAGAGACTGTGACCTCTGAGTTTGTATCGGCCTTTCTTCTCAGAGTAGCCAGATAGAAAACGCCGAACTCATCTAGCTAATTTTTAACATATTTTTTAATGTGACGAGTAAATGTGATTCCAACATCCTATTTACAGAAAAAAGTATTTTATGGAAAAAAAAAAATTGGGGCAATTTGGGGGCCCTCCTCAAGGTTTCCTGGGGCAATTTGTCCCAGCTGCCCCCCCCCTTGTGGCGGGCCTGCATGTGGACGGGAAGCCATGCCCGCGGCTCCCGCAACGAAGACATTGCAATAATTTACTGACACTTTACTATATTAACTGCCTCGTTGGTCTTGTGGTCGCAAGCGCTACTGCTGAGCTTGAGAGCCTGGGTTCGATTCCAGGGTCGGGCAAAGAGTTATTGGGTTTTGCCATCTGGAATTTCTCAGTAGCAGCCCGGTGTCTGGATTTGTGCCTGATTGATGGCAATAGGCTTGCCCCCTATTAGATGGGCCTTAAACATAACTGGCGAAATGTATATCATAGGAACATCTCTGCCAAACCCTTATGCTCTATGGGCACTTTGTTTTTTTAATAATAGTGACGTGACGTGATTATAACCAAAATTGTAGATTGAAAGTAAATTTTTTAAAGTGCTGCGATAAATTTAAGTACATATATTTATTTTAATACATACAATATATTCATTTGAACGCCTGTTTATTCCTATAAAACAATACAAAAGGTTGAGTAAAAATGGAATATCAATTTGTTAAAACTTCTTTGTAGAAATCGAGTCACAAATGCAATTTGGACATCACTACTTTAGCTGTCAAAAGTTAAATAAATGGTTGGAAAGATTATAGTCAGTTACTTACAGCAGCAATGCCGGGTAGCCCAACTGTGGCTGCTTTATGTGCGACGTCAGCCAACGCCTGTGGACGGGCAGGCACGCCCGCGGCTTCCTCGCGGCGAAGACGTTGTAACGCCTCTTCAACGCTCTTCCAGTGTGGGTCGGCCTTGTCTTGTGTGTCCGAACACATCTCTATTATGTTGCATACAGCTGATGCTGATAATCTGGGAGAAATAAAATGTTGAATTAATGGTTGGATTATTTAGTAAACTAGCTGCTCCCCGCGGTTTCACGCGCATAACTCTCGATCCCATGAAAATATCGGGATAAAAAGTATCCTATGTCCTAATAAAAGTCATGGTCTACCCATGTGCTAAATTTCATCCAAATTTGTTAAGCCGTTTTAGCGTGAAAGTGTAAAAACAAACTCATTTTAATTAAGTTAGAATTAGGATATTGTTTCGTAAGGCAGGCTGAAACAAAAGACGACGAAATTCAGCAATTTGCACAACTTATAAATAAAGAGGGTTTAACGCTTCCTAGTGTTTAAGTTGGTAATGAAGAAAACTTAATAGAGTAGTTAGCGACAAAATAAGCTAAGATTACCTACTTGAGAACTGAGCAGTTTAACATTCAATGTGTGAACATACATATCATATGCAGTTTTCTGATAAATCAAACTCAAATAAAATAAAATCTGTCAAGTGCGAGTCGGACTCGCACACGAAGGGTTCCATACCATGTCGTACAAGATATAACACTATGAATTTTTGTAATACTTTCGTAAAGGTAACAACAGAGGCGCTATAAAAAAACAAAGATTTGTAAAGAAATTGTCTAATTTTAATGAGAAAATGTTGTTGTGTTAAAATATAGGTGTAGGAGTATATTTCATTTATTTTAAGAGAAAAATATTAAGTTAACTTTATCCAGTAACATGCATTAACTAAAGTCAAAGTTATTTATTTGCTACTAACATAGTATTAGTAGGTATAAATAGGTATATATGGTAGGTAAGCAGGTAGATATGTAGGGTAGGTAGGGTAGGTTAGGTACCTACCTACCCTGGTAAGAAGGGTAGGGTAGGTAGGTAGGGTAGGTAATTAGGTAGAAATAGGTAATTAGGAAAGGTAGATGCGCCGTAGATAAGTACTTAGTGCTAACCGTGCGAAGCCAGGCCGGGTAAAGCTAGTTACTTATAAATAAAAGGATTTCTCTTGCTACATCAGACTATATTGTACAAAATAGAATGTAAGTAGTACGCCAAATTTTAATTATAAGTAACTGTGCGTTTGCACTGGCGAAACATTCACAACAAAACATGTTGGAATCTCTATTTTCTGTCAATTTTTCATACAATGTTTGACAGGAACTAGAGATTTCAACATGTTTTGTCGTGATGTTTCGCCAGTGCAAACGCACGGGTCAATTCAATACAGGTATTTATTTACGTTATTTTTGATAGTCATACAGGAATCTATTATTTCTTACTTATTATTTTTACACATCCCATCGGACTATGAGAGTGGGGGAAGAGAGAGTGCACTCGTGTCTGCGCACACACTTGTGCACTATAATATCTCCCGCGCCGAAGGCCAGTCTCCGTTGAGATTGGCCGCCTTGACCGAATATTTTTACACCAATAATTTTTCTCAATATGAAATTGTATCCACAACGGTTTAAGCTAGGTAACTGAATAGTACACTGTATGTGCCAGCATTCATTTCAATGTTACTGAATATATTGTCTATTGGAGTGTAGTTTTAACACGAGGTACACACATCAACACCGTCTAGGGATACTGAAAAAAGTCGATAAAGTTCTTAAACTCAAAAAATACTGGCCGGTTTTAAAATCTTGTGAAGAAAGTTTATTTTGTAGACCTTTTTGGATGATCGAAATTTAAATGATCGAAATAGTATATGCTGCCATGATAGTAGGTACTTACTAATTCCATGTCATTACTCCGACTATTAAATAGTTATCTGTGGAATTTATATCGCATAATATTAGCATGAAATACAAAATTATTACTTTAAGTTGCAGAAAATCGCCCATATTATATAAAATACGTTATGAATCGGCATTTTTAGTATTTGTTGATTATAAACAGTATATGTTACATGATACACACAAGTTTCAAATTCCTAATTGGTTTAGTTGTTGAGATAGAGCTCGTACAAAAATGGTCTAAAACAGACAACTTCTAGGGCCCCCTAATTCATCATTTTTGAAGATAAAAACAAATAAAAATTATATTTATTCTCTACTCGATGAGCTCTAGAAAATGATACCCCACATGCCTGGGTCAGATAATTTTTTTTTCAAAATTTAATTTTATTGTATGGCGACCCCCCTTTATTTTTTAATTTTATTATTTGTTGCTCTTACGGCAATAGAAATGCTCAATCTGTGAAATTTTCAACTGCCTACCTATTACGGTTCATGAGATAGAGCTCGCTGACAGACAGACGGACAGCGGAGGCTTATGAATAGGGTTCCGTTTGTCACCCTTCGGGTACGGAACCCTAAAAACGAGCGAGCCTATACAGTAGTCGCATTTCATCATTACCAACCTCTCGGGAAATGGCTTGGTATCATCTGACGGCTAAGTGTAGCACCACGCGCGCTCATTGGTCAAATCTAATAGCGCGTGTTTCCCCGGCTTCCTGTTACACACTTCCGTCCCTTTTCACGAAATCACTCCCACAGATTGCAGGAAAGTGAGAAGAAATATGTTATACATAAAAAAAAACTAAATCTAGAGAGATAAAGTTTTACCAGAACTTACTTCTGTACAGGTGATCTAATGTCTTTCATCTCCTTCTCTTCTGGAGTCATTTGTCCAAAGCTAAGCATATCAGCGGCGGCAGCGCGCATTTTACTTTTTACTTCATCCTCTGAAAGAATATGTTGCGTGAATAATTGTAATTTTAACCTTATGTTGATGTTGATAAAAGTCACAAGACATTCACGCCTTTCGCCACAGTGATACATGTCACATTAAAACTCAAAACACGTACGGCGGGCTTGTTTAAATTGTATTTCCTTGTATTATATGGATGACAGCACATGAAAATCGTGCGCGGCTACCGCTCGCGACCCGCTCCGCGCCCGACCCGCGCACGCGTCCTCCTATTAGTTCTCACCTTGACCCGGGTAGGTGTTGATCATAGCGTCCAGCAGTCTCTCTACGAGTCGGGCTCTCTTCCCGTGACCGAACACGACGATTTGCGACCACGCCTGCGCAAGACGATCCCCGGACCCGCCCACTTCCAGTGTCTTTATAATCTATTGGCAAAAGAAATGTCTGCTTTAATATGTTGTCCTTGAACTGAGATCTAATGCGAATACAATAAATGTTTCCGACTATGGTCATCTTGGCAAAGTTTGAAACTAGCAACAGGTCTGATTTAGAATCATCATTCTGCCCTTATCCCAATTTATTAGTGTCGGTGCAGCATGTTTCATATTTTTTTGTCGGCCGTTATCTCAGTATTCCTTTCCTTAGGAGTCTACAACGTTATTATTTTGTGTATATTTAACTTCTTAAGGGGTCATACTCCCATAGTGAAAGTTGTTGATAATGATGAGTTCATTATCAACAACTTTCACTATGGGAGTATGGGACCAAAGCCGAAATCTCTAAAAAAAAATCATGTGTTTGCTACATTTTGACGAGATATGCGAACATAAAATTATAGGGAACAGGTGATTTTTTTTTCGCGATTTGAATGTTGGTCCCATAGTGAAAGTTATTCATACTGATGAGTACAATGACTCCTTAAGAGGTTTAGTATAAACAAAAATTACGTTGTATAATACCTCATATTAATTATTGCTTGGCATGAGCCTCTGTTATGTAAAAAATACTGCAGTATTAGTTTTGAAATAGTTTGGAAAATCCAAAAGTGCACGCCTCATAACTCTCATTCATAAACGAAAAAGAAATTCAAAACATAGTTTCTAACAAAAATGAACAATTTATCACTTTTCATGAAGTATGTTTTGACTGCTTTTTTACCCATCAATATGGGTAAAATTTCTAACCTCGCATTCCTTACGTAATGTCAAAGACCTTTTACTAGGCTAGGTCTCAGACATGAGACCTAGCTAGATCGATTTTTCACCCCCGTAAACCCCTAAAGTGCAACTTTCATCGAAATCGTTAGAGCCGTTTCCGAGATTCAGATTATAATGTATATGTATACATGAATTGCTCGTTTAAAGGTATTAGATAGAAGACTCCAGCCTTCTCCCCGCCGCTCAGTCTCAGTCGATATAAAGAGTGAATTTGAGCTGAGGTATTATGGGCTCTTAAGATGTGGTCCCCACTAATTGAGTCTGGTAAAACTGGAAGTAAGTATGACAGCACACGAAAAGCGTGCGCGGCTCCCGCATGCGACCCGCTCCGCGCCCGACCCGTAATAATTGTGTTTTCGTAACCATAATAAATTGTGTGACTGATTTTTTCATAAAAAGATAACACTGACAGTGCCATCTACAACTCCGGCATTAAACTATAGAAGCAATTCGTCGACAAACGATAAAATACATACTTAGGTATGTACATGAGCACAATGCGCATCGAATGTTTAGTGCTTATCATTAATGCTTAATTGGACAACTTTTCGCCCAGTTTTGTTGAGTAACAATTAATTAAACTAATTGTATGTAGGCAAATAAAATCAATATGTAAGACAAAATCACGTCATATGCAAATTCTATAGCTAGCAACACAAATACCGGAATGTACTAAATAATTTTACTGCGTCATCTAATAATGATAGTAATGTTTTTAAAATATTGTTTACAACGATAATTTTATTTACTAAAATAGCCTTTATTTCTATACGATACAGAGCTATAATTTCGACCACTACGTCAGCTGTCAGGATGGCCGAGCGGTCTAAGGCGCCAGACTCAAGGTTCCCTTGCTTACTAAACGTGAGTAGAGTTGTTCTGGTCCTCTCTGAGGGCGTGGGTTCGAATCCCACTTCTGACAAACTCTTTTAGCATTTTATAGAAAAAAATTATGTAGTTTATTATGTAAATCGGTAATTCTGTAGTCGTTCGAGTATTACTTGATTATAAAGGTTTGTTTCCAATTTTATTTTTCACTGTGAAGGTGTCAGGATAGTCTGCGAAATTTTGATTTTGATTTTTATTATCTAAATTATGATTCGCGGCCTTATCTTATATTTATTTATATAATTATAATCATAAAAATCATCAATACAACTCTCTTAGTTCATATTACCCTTTTGAATGACTATTTCATGAAATCGTGACATTTGATTCTTGTATTGCTGATTCTGATGATTATAATTCTGTAAAGCCATATTTTTTTACGGTCGCGAATCATATTTTACTCAACATACAACTGACACTGACCTGCAAATTGCAAAAAATGTAAGAAATTTTAAAATTTCGCGAGCTACCTTATGGTATCCTTCTTAAATTAAAAATAGTTTATATTCTCTAAAGGTTATTAAGATTTAAACGACTTACCTCTTCCATTACTGTTGGTTCAGGAACATAAACATTAGGTACCAATGTGTCTAGTAGTTCTAAAGTTTTCTCATATGGTGCGTGCCTGTCAAATAAATACATACATGATTTAATATAAAATTACTAGAAATAGATAAACTTTATACAGTGTTCGATTACAATATCATTACCTGCAAGCAACAGTGATGTAGTGCCTATAGTAAATGCTTTCTTTGTATGCGTCTCCGACTAATTTGTAGTTGTCTCCTTTCATCAGTAGTGCGTGTAACCTTTCTGCCATTGTAATATTCTAAAAAAGGTTAATTATTATAAATATTATAATTTATACATTTAGTGGTATGAGGAAGGGGTGTTATCTCTGGCAGGCAGCTGCCCGTAAGTTGATTTCGGGAGTTTTTATACAGGGTGGCAGGGACATCGACTCTGACCCTGAACGCGGGGGTGTTCAGAATCATGTACTGAATCCATGGTAACAGGCTTCGCGTCGATGACACCTGACACACTATGTATGTCGATCGCGCGGAAAACTCTAATTGCGCGATGCCGGATTTGTGTGACGTTATGTCTTTGATGAGTAGTTCGTATGTGGCGGTGTAGCCGCATAACCCGTCAAAGAAGTTCTTATCTAACCAGTTTGAAAACCAAATCCCGTGAACACGATGAGCACATCTGTTACCGGCCCGGTTCTATAGCCGTCGAGCGCTGCAAACAAGAATAGTCCTTACTGTGGTTAGTTATGAACTTCATTAATGGTACATAAACTCACGCTTTCTTACCATGGAGGTAGGCAGAAACTACATAGCGCCACTTGCTACGATCCTTACATACTCCCTTTGCCTCATTTACGTTACATCATAATTATCATCAAACATACAAACATCATTTAACAATTGATTTCATGAGTCTGGTGATTGATTTTTGTAACCTCGTTTGTTTTACGACTTTTACTGACCTGAAGATGATCACTGCAAACGCCCATAGCCGTTATAAAGAAGTTGGTATCGGCAGGTTCTTTAGCATCCAAATGTTCCTTTTGTTCCAGCTCAGTTATTATTGTCGATAATATATCAAAACGGGGTCCTCCTGCAATGACACATATTTTTGTCAGTAAGATTTTTTGTTCAAACAATATATCAGTTTTTTCCGGCTAATCTTCGAAACGGCTGGACCGATTTTGACAGGATTTTCACTGGCAGATATCTGATATTATAAGGAGTAAGGCTACTTTTATTTTAGAAAAAGAATTAGGGTCCATGCGGGCGGAGACGCGAGCACTAGCTAGTAGGTTAATATAAATTTTACCAAAACCCGCATCCGCGGATGTGAGCATTTAAAAATCCGCATCCTCATTCACATCCGCGGATTTGAAACAATCGGCATCCGCAACATCCCTACTCTGTACCATAATCTACTCTAGTGAAAATTGAAGACAAAGAATTAGGGTCCACGCGGGAGAAATCTCGGACATTAAACTAGGGCCCGTATAATAGGTAAGCGTCAATGGCATTTTAGAGGTATGAGGAACAGGGTGTAAAGTTCACTCATACTCTATAGAAAAGGGAGGATCTTCCGACCAGACGGGTGTCGTGCCAGGTGGGCAACTGCCCAATGATTGATGTCGGATAGTCTTATAGATGTAGTTCGCGCGGTAAACTCTAATTGCGCGATGCAGATTTGCTTTGATGCATAGTTCGCATATGGCGATGTAGATGCACAGCATGATAGTTGTAGGGGGATAAAGTGAGGTCGCTATTTATCCTGTTCTCTGTCTTTTGCACTGGAAAAATAATAACTTTTATTTTATTCGTTTTTGTTCTCGATTTTTAAGCTAATTTTGTTTTGCTTTAATGTAATTTTTTTTTTTTTTTTTTTTATTTAATTTAAATTTTGCTTAATTGTAACTTAAATGCAAGAAGTCACTGGCTCCTGAAATACAGGTACTCTAACCTAGCTCTGGAGACAGGGTCTCAAATTTTTCTGTATCTTGTTTATGGCAATAAAGAATAAAGAACTTTAGCACTTATTTATGCTGAGTCTGAGTCCACTCTGAAATGACATGCCCCACTACCGCATTTACGCACACGGTAACGTGGTAATGCGCTAGTGGGACGCGTCATTAGAGTGGACAAGCTAAAGAGTAGTAGACTGAGAATTCTGAATGTATTTCTGAGACTGAACTGCATCAGAAATAATATAATAACGAAGAAACCTAGAAGGTAGGTTACGTTTTATTACAAAAATAAAAACAATACGTGTCGTACTTACTTTCCTTACAAAATAAGCAGAGTAAGTAGTAGTACGCAGCTAGGCCGGGCTGTATATCTATTCGTTTGAACTCTGCGACTATCTGCAGCGCCGTTTGTTGCAATATCTTGCCGCCTCCCCAAGCAGATAATGAGCGTAGGCACGATGATAGTGTCTCGTCGTTCGGGGCTATGCCCTAAAAATAAGAACATAAGATTTAAAGAAATACACTTTGGCATTCATTATGCTTTAGTGGAATGAGGAACAGGGTGTAAAGTTCACTCATTCACCATAGAAAAGGGAGGATCCTCCAACCAGACGGGTGTTATGTCTGGCGGGCAACTGCCCGTAAGTTGATTACGGATAGTCTTATCTATGTCGTTCGCGCGGTAAACTTTAACGGCGCGATGATGGATTTGTGTGACGTCATGTTTTTGCTGCGTAGTTCGTATGTGGCGGTCTAACCGCTACATTGCTTTGCATAGTATTTAGTGATCCTGAGGTTTACTAAATCGCCACAATTTTTGATACATTATACACAATAAAACTTTATTGTGTGTTATTATTTTTAGATGGAAGTTTGTATTGAAATTCGTAATTTTTACTGATGGAAATTTCGAGTTGATTTGAAATAAAGAACAGCTTTTTTTAACAATAAATATTTTCTCACCTGTTCATGCATCTCCCCTAATAAAGACCTTAGAGATTCGACTCGCAGGGTGGTTCCTTCGCGCAGGAATCCGACAGAGGCTATCAGTGAGTTGTACACGCTTGTGGATAAAGAGATGCCTTTCTCTATTGCTTCCTGGGTAAGCATGTGAGCTCTTTCTGCCTGAAATGTTTATATGGCAAATGTTTTATTATCAAACATGAAAGTTTGATGCAGTCGTTTTCAATCTAAGTATATATATTATAAAACTAGTATATTATAAAACAAAGTCACTTTTCGTGTGTCTCTGTGACCGCTTAGTTCTTCTAAACTAGGTAATGGATTTTGGTGCAGTTCATTTAAAGAATTTATTCCGGAAAGCTTATGTGTTTATTATATCAATATTCAACTTAGATATAGCACAGAAGTATTGAGATTTTAACATGTCACCACATCTGTAGTCTGTGTTGTCTGTGTCATTTGTGTCTGTCTGTTCGCGTCAAATAACTTTGCCGCTCTGAAGTAAGTTACAAATGACTGTCGAGTAGTCAATCTGCCCTATAAAACAGTTGTGCGCACGCCAGCACGCATGCGCAACCTAACTTCAGAGCGGCAAGTTAATTGACGCGAACTGTAGTATGGTAATTTACCTGGTAATATTTTGCCATGCCCTGAATCATGGCACAGTATGCTTCTGGCTTCTTTGGGTCCATTGATTCAAAGATCTGATCAGCAAGTCCACCAAGTCTTGAAACAATGAAATAAAAAGTGAATTCATAGTGTTCTTATTACAGGCTTATATAATAACGGACATGAATTTAAAAAAAATATTGCAAAAATTAATATTATCAAAATTCTATTGGGTCTATTGAGATGATTTGATTTGCAGTGAGCATGGGCAGCTTTTTATAAATAAATACATATTTATAATATTATTTATATATATGTTTTACTTTAATATAACACGGCAGATATGCTTAGAATATAAAATAAAATATATAATATAACAGTCATAATTATGCTGATCTCACAATAAACAAATGAACACTTTACCTCCAAGTGGCTGCTTGCCTATCTCTAACATTAGCAGCAAACCACCTCTCCTCAAGCCACTCCATTGAATCGGGTTCCCTTTCATTGTAGAAGCACAACAGTTGCAGAAACTGCAGTTTCAACTCATCACTCATTCCACTTGCGGCACCAAGTAGTTGGTATATTGTGATTGAATCTTCTATTAAGGCATTTTGTATTGTGTACTTCAAGTCTTCCTCTGTGACCTGAAAGAAAGACATGTGTTTTCCTATTAGATTAATTAAGTTTCTGTGGTTGTCTATGCAAAGTTTGTTCTTATCTGTGGCTTCTTCTTCTTTTCTTTTTCATGTGGTTCTGGTTAGTGTAGAGTGACTAACCTGGTGTCAGAGTTTTTAGCCTCTGACTTGGCTTGTATGCTGTAGAGAAATATTTCTCAGGTGTGTAACAATGTTTTCCTTCACCATGTTTGAAGCGAGTGATAATTATAAAATATGCACATGAATTCAATCTGTAGCTAATATCGTAGGTGACCTAAATAACTGCGATTTTTGGTCAAATTGAGTTTTCACCATTTTCGTAACGCCCATACAATCATGCCACATATTTTCGCCTAATTTTTCCAAGCAAAAAAATTTTAGTTATTTAGTTCTCCACCTACGCCAACGATATAGGTATTCTTAGTTCTTACATTTCCTACATTTAGGAGCAGAATATGTATGATTCATTTTGTAATACTGTTTAATAAAAGTAAACACAAGATAATATTATTGGGAAAGGAGAGCATATAAATAATGCATTTTTTTATAAACCTATACCTGTTATTTGATATTACCTTGCTTGCATCATTATAAATAGGCTTAGGAGCGAATGCTTCTATCCTGGGGTCCGCATTAAAATATGGTGTTTTATTCTTGCTAGGTGGGTCCCATTCCCTTGTGGTGAATAGGTCAGCATGTTCATCACGGATCCAAGCTGCAGCTTTGCGTCCAGCCTCCGCTGATAATGCATAGGATCTCTTGCGGAAGTTTGACAGCGGTATTAAATATGGGTCATCATGGTACCTGTAACCATTTTTTTTAAATTATGAATATAGACTTATTGATGATAAAAAAAGATTACAAAATTGTATGCAAATTTAAATGATTCTTCATGTTAGCTATTGTAAATATTTATTTGCAGTAAATACTAGTTATTCTGTAGTAAATGATGCATGTAGGTAATCAATATATATTTTACTTGTAATGTGCAGCTGTTGGGTCAGTTCCTACAGTAGCCGCTAATGCCTGTAGAATGTCGGTAGGCCCTCTTGGTTTGCGAGGAGGTGGTGAGATGCCATCGCTAGATTTATTAGTCTGAGGAAGCTTTTGTCCTTCTAGAGAGGTCAGTGAACGACAAAGACACGCTAGCCTTGTCCATTGTCTGTAAATAAATACATTTTAAGTAATAAAAATGAAATAATATTGACGATTTTTAACCTCAAAGACTTTGTCTTACCTTGGAACAATAACGTTCGAATACATTGATGGTGTATTTTAGCAAAGGTATGCCTTATAAATTTTAATTATTCGCTACAGTTAATTATTAAAGCTATAAGGAAATAAATTGGGAAATTATTTATCAATAGACATACACATAACCTCTATTTTATATGTCACTGTCAGTCAGATCTCAGATCAGATTTGAGATTTTGTTTTGACGTTTATTGCAGTATTATTGCCATTTCTAAATAAATCTTCCAGTCCATCTAGGCTTGCCACCTTTTTTTTTGAAGAAAAACAGTATTTTTCTCAAAAACTTGTAAAAATATAGTAGTTTTGTAAATCATAAAAAAAAATAGTACACATTTATTTTTAATATTTTTTTTGTTTTATTTGTATTTGTTATTTATTACTCTGCGTTTTGGCCATCAAGATTTTTATAATTCAATTTAGATTAATAAAATATATTAACAATTCATTTGAGATTAGATGCTCTATTTCTTCTCTCCATTTTATATTCACATGACGGATTTTTTTTCCCGTAAAAGCGGCAGTTGCAAGAATGGAAAAAAAGGGCGGGTTGACGTGAGAAAATGCCGTGTGTGCGTTTTGTTCTGAAATTCCCCATACTGCGCTACGGGGCACAGTCACATTTGTAGTAGTATGAAAATATAGTATTTTTTGTACTATATAATTTTTCTATTGTATAGTAAGTACAATTGACTGAAATATAGTACGATACTATCAAGGGCGTCGCCAGCCGATGGCCCAGGGGGGGCCAGTTGTTATGGAGGATGGGAAAAGTTACTTTTCCCATCCTCCATAACAACTGGCCACAAATCATACTTTTCAAAAGTATGATTTGTAGGTACAGTCAACAGTCAAGAGCACATGAAACTTTACACTTTTAGTGCGAGTTTTACCTCTACGGCGCACAATGGGGCCAAAATTGAGGCTGGTAGACATTTTGATTGTTTCAACTCTGTAGTCCCGATAGGAACTGAGAAAAATAATAATTTCCAGTTTCAATGTGTGGATTGGAAACGGACCTTTCGGGACGTTTTTCCCAAAACTATTCAGAACTGTAGATCTGAAACCTAATAGGTATTATGAATCGGCCTACCACCAACACATAGATACGAATTACGTCCCCCCTTTTAGGAGATATGGAACTTTAAAAAAAAGTAAAAAAGTCGTAAGTAGTCGTAGTCGTAAATATCTATACATAAAAAAACTTTTAACAAAAAAAAAAAACAACCGACTTCCAAAAAAAACACTACAAAGTGAAAAATAACTTTAATTTCGGAAGTCGGTGTCTTTGGTTTTGATTTTTCGTTTTTTTGCCACCGACTTCCGAAATTATAGTTATTTTTCACTTTGTAGTGTTTTTTTTGGAAGTCGGTTGTTTTTTTTTTTGTTAAAAGTTTTTATTTTTCACTTTTTAGTTTTGGTACCTACCTACCCCACACAAGTTCGAATGACACTACCAGCGACGCAATTAACAGTGACAGGAAGTTATCATCTTATCATCCTTTAAATGAATTAAGTCCAAACACAAGGTAGCTACTGTAAAACGTTGAGGAGTTCCCTTGACTGTCTTTCGTCTTCATCATCAAACCTCTAATGACAGTCACAACCCATCTAGGTGTAAAGTTCTCATCAATACAAATTAAACAAGCCCAAACACTAGGTAATTCGGCTCCATCACCAGATCGACTCCATACCTTCATTAAATAGTAGTGCTTTATAAATGCTTAGTGAAAAAAATTTACAAACGCACTAGTCGCCACTACGATTTTGGAAGGTTCCCCTCGATTTATCTGGGATGCCATCAGCAGATCCTGTTAGTTACCTCAAGTCGCCATGGATTTCATCATCAGAACTGAATTTTGATCAAAATAGGACCAATCTGAAAGTATACCTTTCAGATAAGAAAATAATTTTCTAAATCGGTTCATAAATGACGCCACCCGTGAAATACTTATCATTGAGAAGTTCCGGTGGCCATCTGTGGACTTCTCTATCAGTTCCACTTCACCAAATGATACGTCTTTCTGAATGCAAATGCTTAACTGGTTGCTGAAAATACCGAAATCGCTATGTGTATGCCTATAATATTTGAGGAGTTCCCTCAATTTGTCATGGATTCCATCATCAGAACTAAATTTTGATAAAAATGGGACCAATCGGGAAGTATATCCTTTCAAATAAAAAAATAATTTTCCAAATCGGTTCATAAATGACGGAGATATGAGGTAACACACATAAAAAAAAAAAAAAAAAACTGAATTGAGAACCTCCTCCTTTTGGGGAAGTCGGTTAAAAACGCCTTGTATTTGACAAAAAAAAATTTTATCTCTAGGGGGATCTCATGGGCGTCGCCATCGCTTGGCGACGCCCATGGTTACTATAATATTATAGTAGGTACGGGACGGGTGGCAAGCCTAGGTACATCTGGCATGAAGTTACTGCCGTAGCCTGGCTGACTAGTGAGACGGGAGCCCACTCTAGATAATGCTAAGACTGTTTAGCTGCAGGCAGCAACAATATTTTTAGCTACGTACGTTGCATGCAGGATCGCTTCCCAAATTCGTTTGCCTTTCTTCTGTCTCCATCAACTCCTGGACTTCAGCTATATTTCAAAGCCCTTAAACCATTTAACGGGGGGTTTTCCAAAATTTGCCTGTTTTAGAATCAATTTAAAATGGTCAAATTAGTGTATTAGGTCCTGAAAAAAATATATGTGATGGACACATCTTTGTTTGAGGGAAATTATTGGTTCAAAACACGATAAATTGTAATTCGCACGATGAAAAAAAAATCCGAAACAGGGTCGATTTCAAAACCATTTTCGATCTCATTTCCTAATTACAGCACAAAATAATATGAAAATTGGATGTACGGTGAGGTAATCGTATTTTGGAGGGAATTTATTGGTTGAATTTTTGAGTTTAATAAAAAAAAATTAAGTAAACTCAATATTTGTAAATCGGGCTAAATCGGCTCGCGCTCAGTGTCCTGCGGGACGTTGTCGAGATTGGACCTGTGTCAATTTATTTTAAAAAATTAGTTCCCCACCGTCTTTAAAAAAAATGGCAAATAAAAAGAACAAAAGGAAGAAAAACACATATACTAAATTGCGGAAGATCAGACAAAACATCGCGTAATTATATTATTGTTTTAATTCATTATTATTGTTTTCGAAAATGAAAATATTTCTATGCGTTGTGATGACTTTTTTTGACATCTGACATTAGTGTTTTCATTTCAAATTTTTATCGATAAAATTATAGTCAAGTGTGAGTCATATATATCTTTGCGAGTAGTACGATTAAGTAGGTTGTTAGATAAAGACGTTTTAGTAAAGCACATTTTTAATTCGTCTATTATTATTTATACCTTAAAAGTAAAATAAACCCTATCCGATCCGAAAGGGGCTCTTAAGTACTGCAATAAAATTACCTAAAAGTAATAAAAAATCTTACTAATATTGAAAATTAAAAAGTTATTGCTATTTAAAAATCACATTTTTGGTAACAAAAATACTCCAAATCCAATAAAAAAATAGCAAGTTTTCAACAGGCATCATTATAGTTAACTTGTAGACACCCGCTATACGACGCGACGGCCGCCCGCGCTCCATGTCATAACCTGGTAAAAATCCCTATTTAAAAAAAATTGTCCAATTTTTTTTTTATTTATAATATCCAAATAAATAGGCTCTCAGTACGATACCTAACAACACCCTCATGGATCAGGCAGGGTTTTGTTTTACATGTTGTATACATGATAACAATTCATCCAAATTCATTATACAAGCTTAGTTTTTATTTACCCTAAACCTCTTAAGGGGTCATTGTATTCATCATTATGAACAACTTTCACTATGGGACCAAAAACTGGAACCGCGAAAAAAAATCTGCTGTTCCCTACATTTATGTTCGCATAATCTCGTCAAAATGTAGGGAACAGAAGATTTTTTTTGGGTTGTGTGTTCACTCTCTGTCAAGCTGTCATCGTCGCTGCTATAATCTCCTACATTAATTAGGTATACGGGATGGCAGGCACATTGACTCGCAAACTGTTACCATGAATTCAGCGCATGATGATAGGACCGCCCAGAGTAAAAATGTATAGTCGGTTATTTAAAAAAAAATTGCTATTTCATTCAAAATTGCAATAGTTACTCGGTCAAAATGTATGGAACGGCAGTTTTTTTTTTGAGGATAATTAGAAAAAACGAAACTTTGTAAAAATCCTAGGATATCAGTATATGAGCTGATGTCAGGATTTATGAAACAAAAACAGTCTGTTTAGGACGATTGGAAACATTTGTGCCGTTTTTAGGCACACGTCTGCCCAACCCTTCGGGGAATACAGGCGTGAATTTATGTTATGTTATGTACCATTTTTCTGGTGGTAAATAGTCTGAAGGAACGGCAAACCGAATTGACCGGGGATCAACAATTTTTTTGTTTGTTTTGTCTTAGAACAAAGATTCGATAAATTATAGCCGTAGCAGTAGGTACGACACTATTGAAAATAAAGTACGGCAATTTTTTCTTCATACTAGCTACGAATATTTACGGACCTTCATGAGCGGGGGCAAACGTCAAAAAACAAAAGAATATGGTTACAGTATAAGCATAACAGTCCGACCACTTAGCTCATCTATCTAATCTATATATCTATCTTGACCGATTTTTATGAATTTTTTTGTCATGATTTTTTTAGGTAGGTATGAGAATAGGATGTAAACTATTTTTTGTACCCCTAAGTGATAAGGGTGGTCCACCCCTAAGTTTTTTTTTTCTTTATTTGTTTTTTTTTTATTGTAATTTTTTTATGATTTGGCATTAAAAAATACATACAACCCTAAATTTTCACCCTTCTACCACCAACCCCTATTTTTTAGTAGCGATATTAGTACTTTAATAATTTTGGATTCACCCGGGCGCCGCCGCCCAGCACGAACAGCTAGTATAAAATGATTTTATGTATGGTCAAAGTGCGAAAATGTTAAGGAATTTTTTAAACATTCTTTTCCAAATAGCGGGCGTCGAGCCGGCGTCGATTATAATTAAACTACTTTGAATAAAAGAGCCATTTTCAATAGGGTTCCTTCTACGGCTGGAACGAATGTATTAAAAAAAATTGACTGAATTAATTGATTTTACCGCAAGCTACAATGTTTTCAGGTTTGATACATTGACGGACAGGATTTTTTTTTCAACAATTTTGATGCTTTTTTCATTTCTGCTGCATTAAAACAATTGTTGAAAAGTACAGTATTAATATCAATTTAATCATCTATACTATACAATGGTAAATAAATTAAGTAGATTCTGTGTGCTAACAGGAGTGTAACAATAAAAACAGTTGCAGAAATGGGGCAAGATTTTTTTTTCGATCGTAGAGCACCCTCTAATGCTTCGCATTATGAGTCGTGCAATATAACAGTAGATTGTACACACGGGATTACAAACGAAACAATTTAACATTGTGTTGTTATTGTCAGCTATATCGTCGCAGACAGCGGGCGTTACCGATATCGGCACGATATCTACCGGGGAAGACACAATATGGGGTGAGAGTAGGGGGGCATTCTTTCAATTGAAAACACTTTTTAGCACTGCCGACTTCGACACGTTGATTCTTAGTAGGTACCTACTGCGGAAGTTTGATGCGTCACGATGGTCATCGATATTCACCAACATCATCGGGCCGATAATAATTATATCGGTATGGAATTGATGTCGGTATAGCTGCCAGTATATCGGTATCGGGTTGGTGTCGTTATCTGATAATGTGAAAACGCCCATTAGGTACACAGGACATTTTAAAAATTATTTTAGTTCACTACACTGTAGGTACCATATAATGGAAACCTAAGGGAAAAAAAATAACTAAAAAACTAGTGCAGTTGGTCAACTGCAAATACTTTATGCTGTGGCATGGATTTTCCGCGAAATGTTTGACAACTTATCGTAAATATATACGTCGCTCTGTAATTGGGGGAGGCGGAGGTAGTGTTTCAAAGGCGTATAGGCCCGGAAAACCTAGCCTTAACCTATGGTCTAAGCCCAGGTACGCACCGGCGATATTTTCCCGCGGCGATTTTTTTTCGCGCAATGGATTTTCAACTCTGCTTAGCGCCGAGAATTTATCAAACAGTGTGTTTTTTAACGCGCTGCGCTGGGACGACAGTGCGTCCTAGCGCGTTGGACTCTCAACGCTCGGTTCAACACCGAAAGTTGAAAATCCAGTAGGCGATAAAATCTTTCCGCGATATTTTTATGTCCGTGCGAACGTGGGCTAAGACAAACTAGAGCAGTGGTGGCCCAGTGGTAACTTCCCCGACCTATGAGTTGTAGAGCGTAGATTCGAACCCAGGCAGGCTATTTACTTTGTGTTAATAATTTCATTACCCCGCTCTCAAAAACGGTGTAGGAAAACATCGTTAGGAAACCGGCACGTCCTAGAACCAAAAATTCGAAGTGTCATCTACCAACCCTCACTGGGTCCGCGTGGTAAATTACAGCCCACCCCTTTCGAAGAGAAGAGGTCCTGTGTCTCAGCACCTAGCATTGGGAACATTATAGGCGAATTATGCTATTGCTAAGACAAAACTCACATAAATCAGGCCAGTCTAAGCACAGCTCTACATTACTTGCACATAAGGGTAACTTTTAATAGTTAATTTTTAATAGGTAATTTTTAATCATAATGAAGTGTAGGAT
This sequence comes from Conistra vaccinii, assembly GCA_948150665.1. Lineage (NCBI taxonomy): Eukaryota > Metazoa > Arthropoda > Insecta > Lepidoptera > Noctuidae > Conistra > Conistra vaccinii. The sequence continues at coordinate 8,362,935 of OX411324.1, forward strand.
AGACTGCTTGGAAATAAAACACATTTGGATAAACGACGCATTTATTTACCTACTTGTAGAATAAATAAAAATTTAATTGTCAAGATTTTATCCTAAATAGAATAATAATTATGTTCTCATTTTAATCCATATTATTTGAACACTGATTGTAGCAAAATTATAGAGTAAAACATTGAAAATGAAATGGTCACAATAACAGCATTACTCACTGCCCCATCCGATACTTCTTCGTGACCACTGGGTTGGTTTTCTACCTCAATTACGCCCTGATTCACATTTATTTTAGCAGTGGAGCAAGTAAATTCAGTATTATTAACACAGACACCTGCAGTGAAATTAAAAAGCGTATTTAGCGGGCATCCAACAACTCTAGCTGTGCCTAATACACTGCCCAAGCCTTCGAAGCAGGCGACATACGAAGAGCAATCTGTACTTTCAGGATAGACGAAGTTCCCAACACCAGTGCAGTTGAAGTTCGGAAAACATTTATAATTTGTTGCATTAGTGCATTGTTCTTCTAAGTGGCTGTAAACAGATCCCATGGGACACATGAGCTTGTACTGGGTGAAGTTTGTGAGGCCGCCCAAGAGACACATGGTGTACCCCCGACAGTCAGCAGACTCGACATTCGGGAATCTTCCTCGCGTGGTACATTCAGACGCCTTGCTTACCCCGTGACATAATCCCTGTAATAATAGATATAGTGTCTTATCAGTAACCACGTTAGAAATTATCTGTTATCTAGATTTAAGACATTAACACCTTTTCAGAGAAAAGATAACGAGTAAAATGAAACTATGAGATGTGGTGAAGGCCTCCCACACATAGCTTGAAGTAGGTGGGCCATAATCTTTACACATAAAAGTAAGTTGACCGTCGAAAAGTCGACTATAAATTTTAACATTCGATCTATTTAATTAACATTTAAAAATGTATCCATCAAGATTGCCTCATCAGACATTATTGTAGTAAATTAGTAAAAATAATTATGTAGGTACTTACAACGAATAATATAACAACACAAAAGTATTTCTTTTCCATTGTCCAAAGTTCAAGCACACTGCTGTATTAAAATGATATTTCAGCAATAAAATATTTTATTACAATAATAACTATTTTATAATTCACGACTGTGCAGTTGTCTGATTAACTCAGTTTTATGGGTATAATGCTACTCTGCTACAAAGTTATGGAAACAAAGTAGATGTTCCCTTTTGTGGCTATCAATAGGGGTGCGAACCACACTCCAGTTATCGATATAATTTATAATAATAAATTAATTGGTAATGGGGAATAGGTACATACGTGGCCTACGTGGGGGAAAATTCGCATGTGTTTTCCTATTATTTTTCGAATCCTTATTCAAGTAGGTATTCATTACTTAAATAACCGTGAACTAGTAAAAGCTAGGCCCTTCTTCTGGAACACTAGTTTGAAGGCGTTAGATTTTCCATAAAACACCTCTTGAAGTCGTGAGTAAAAGTAAGTGGAGGGTTTTTTCGAGACCAGCTCCAGTTTCAATAGCCAACAAGACCGGACATACCGTAGCCCCAGAATAATGAAGCTGAAGTGGTAATGAGCCCGTAATTTGAGCCGTAGAACCGGTACCGCGAATCGACAATCATGGTGTAGGACATACCACGCTCCGCTGAGTTCTGGGACTTAGCGGAGAGAATTTCTTCGGTGGAGGCTCGTAACAGCTGGATGAGAGTGGCCGGGTATCCAGTTACATGGTTGCAATTGGAGAAGCCTTCTATGTCCAGCAATGTACCTAAAGCTGTAAGCTGATGAATGTGATGTCGATAAATTTTTGCCAAAATTTAATTGCTGACTTGATGTCGCACCTCTATGTTGTTGCGAGATAAAAATGATAATATTGTTTGATTTCAACTCTAGTTTATCAAGATTCTTACTATGCTTATTAATGGTAAAACTGTGTTTTCTCTTAATGGTAGACTTTGTTTTGTTCACAGCTATTTTAAGAAAGTGATGAACGATGATACGGAGGTCAGGAATGCTAGGTAGCCACGTGGTTTCCGGTAACCAGGATGCAGCTTTTTTGCCCGGTAACATCATAATACTTCAGCCAATGTGGCGATTTTGGTAATATTCTCAGCAGTGCCCTCTCAAAGCTGATGTGGTCCAAGTTCTGGTCCAAGTACCATCAGCTCCTGTGTGATGAAGAAACAGGGTAGTTATAAAGATTTAATACATCTTAGAAAATAATCATTAATATGCTGAGTAAGAGGATTCTGGGGTCAGGGAAAAATCTTATTGGGTTTTCCCTTCAGGAATTTCTTAGAGATTTGTATTTTATTTATTAAGGATCATGTGGTCTACAATAAATATTTTTATTATTATTTTATTATTATAACCATTGAGTTAAATTAATATTACAAAATAGTACAATGATTATAACTGACAAAATGTGGGTGTACCAAGGTACACCTCTGCCTAACCTTTCAGGGATTACAAAAGCGTAATGTTATGTGTGGTTACTGCAATCTTTCTGGGAATATCATCTCAATTCTATGTTGTTTGCCTGTAGCATTTGCAAGTCTTTTTGGAATTTTTGGTTCACATTGACATGCTTTAAGTAATTTGGGTTTATTAATTAGAACTCTAAATTAAATGTAGTGGATTAATTAGAACTTTAAATTAGTGCTAAACGTTACAGAGAAACTTTTTAGATACTTTTACATAATGTATGTCTAGTTATTTATTTGTCAAATGAATAAACGAGTAGTTGCGGTACCGCAGTCCGTATATTTTTGTTTAGTTAATGATAATTACTCTTAGATGAATGCTTATAATATTTACTACTGTCAGTTAAATACAATATGTATTGAAGTTAAAGGTAAGAAAACCTTGGACGTTGTAATACCTACATCAAGCCTCAGAGTCAGCATAATCAGCCTAATGTTCCCACTGCTGTGACACAGGGAGAAGCAGTCCTTCTCGAAGAGAGGAGACCTGAGGCTGTAATCTACTACACGGGCTCAGTATGGGTTGGTAGATCGAAATGGCTTCGATTTTTTGGTTCTAGGTCATTCCTCCTCACGACGTTCTCTGACCGTTTTGAGAGTAGTGGTGATGAAATTATTTACACAAAGTAAAACGCCTGGCTGGTTTCGAATCCACGACCTACAACTCGGTAAGCCGGGGCCGTTACTATACTACTGGGCCACCACTGCTCTCACATCAAGTCGGATCGTCATCTCCCAAATGCGATGTTAGCATCGAAAGAGGAACCTTGCAATTGTATAGATCAAACTTAAGCTAAGTTTATGATCTTTCCCTTGCACAACCTTTATTGGCAAAGTAAACTAATCCATTGAATTGATGGCACTAACCAACAAGGTCTTAAGAAGTTTTTATTAAACTCAGACCTTGAAATCGTTTGTAGAGTCAACAAGACCACGTCTGAAATACAGGAGAGTGGCAATAAGCAAATACAATTGTCCCGCCAATCGTCCATTATCTTTTATCTTGACGATTATATTAATCTCCTCATTGAGCCTATTAACTCTACTTGGTAAACCTTTTTTGATATAAAAGATGACGTTTGGTAAGGTTTGTATGTTCATGTTCACTGAACCACCATGAAGACCACGATTGCTATTCTTACGATCATTGTAAGTGTCTAATTTAGTTATTGTTTACTTTTAAACCAATGAGAGAGCAGTGAGAGCAGTGGTGGCCCAGTAGTAACGGCCCCGACTTACGAGTTGTAGGTCGTGGGTTCGAACCCAAGCAGGCGCTTTACTTTGTGTAAATAATTTCATCACCACTGCTCTCAAAACGGTGAAGGAAAACATCGTGAGGAAATCGGCATATCTTAGAACAAAAAATTCGAAGACATGTGACATCTACCAACCCGCCCTGGGCCCGCGAGGTACATTACAGCCCACTCCCTCTCACAGAGAGGAGGCCTGTGTCCAAACAGTGGGAACATTAAGAGGCTTAGTGTGTATGTTATATCAGAAAAGCAGTTCGTGGAACTTAACTCTTATTAGTATTTTGCTGCCAAGCAATGTGTGACTTAAACGTTATCTTGTTTCTGTATCTCCAGGCGGCGTGTTTCGTGTGGCAAGTGTACACAACTGCGAACTGCACGGCGACTGGCGCCGGTCGGTACGTGGAGCCCACCGACACGACCTGCAAGAACTACACCCTCTGTGTGTACGTGAGTGCCAACAACACCTACCTGGCCTACAACTACGTGTGTCCCACGACGTCGCTCTTCAACCCTAACGCACGCCTTTGTACCACCAACTATACTTGTACCACTGCGGGTTAAAATAATAATACCCAGCTGTAAGAGAGCAGTGGTGGCCCAGTGGTAACGACCGCGACTTACGAGTTGTAGGTCGTAGGTTCGAGTAGGCGCTTTACTAAAGTCTCTTTCTAAAGTATTCTTCTTACCTACTTCTTTTTAAAGACTTCCACTGTGTAGTCCCCAATAGCATACTGAATTGAACTTGCTATTGAACTAATCGGTGTCGGTCTGCACAAAGCTTAATTAGGATAAAAATAACAATTGTTATAACGATTTTATTTATTTATTTTGTATTTACTTCATTTGATTAAGTTATTTACTGTTAATCTGAATCCGAAAGAAAAAGTAAACCAATATTAATACTAATAATTTATTTTGTTCTTAAAATCTTTTTTAATACATAAGAGATTTTGTTGAATTATAATCCTTTTTTTTTTTTTTGGGTGGGAAATCATCCAATGACTTCTCCCGCTCTGGGCGGAGCGGAAGGGCGTGTCAGACTTTTACTGACTAAAACCCACCCGTGTTCCTTCCCTTGCCATGCCAGGGGCCACGGTTTCCCCTTGGGACTACCCGCAACCCCGGCAGGATAATGACTGATACCTAAGACCTATACCAATGTAACATTAAGTAGGTACTTACGTCGTTTATTATGTATTTTCTAATAAAGGTACAATTTCTTAATTATTATCCAACAGTTTTTATTTCCTCTTCAAGTGTTCAACCACATCCTGAATAACTTACTCTTCAATTAACAATTGCTGTCTTCGCCGTTCATGTTGACATCATTTATATCATTTTGAATCCGAGTCACAGTTCATTTATCAATTGATGTAGACTTAGGATTAATAAAACGAAGTGTCGCAACCAACAAGGTAAATTCACCAATCACTGAGTTTTCTAGCCTGCCAATTAAATCGAATCAGTCAATCCTAGAATAGGCTGGATAATAGCAATTCATTCAGATAAATAATAGGTTCTTCATGACCGCATGGTTGGTGAAATTGTGACTGTTGATGGTTTTTATTGTATAGTTGTTTGGATATGTTGACATACTGTTTAACCATAAGGCTATTAGTACATAGATATCTTAAAAATATAGGAAAGATCTCAAATTACAACACGTGTTGAAATAGGTGAACTATTTATTATTTGTTTTTTGCATATATGCCTATTATCTATGTAAATTGTAAGAAAGTTCTTCAGGGTGTCTAGGTATTTAAATGAATTCGAAGCACGTATATTTGAATGTAAAAACAGAGTACATGGTAAAACAAACAAATAATCGTTAAAAAAAAGAATGCAGTAGCAGCGTGTGCGTGTGCGTGTGCGTGTGTTGTAGTAGTAGCTCCTCGTTCCTAGTACCCTGTAGGTACTCAAAATCCAGCTGTGCGAGAAACTGAATTACCTACGCTACCTCTATGAATGAAAATGAAATGAAGGGATGTTGCCATTTTATTGTCCATTAGGTAGACTATAAAAAAATATTGGACACGTATTTTTTCTTTTTATACTAAATCAAATGATTACGGCAATACATTGAGTTAAAATGTGGCATGACGTCACTCCTCGGTAGATTTTATACTGACTTGTGACGTAGCAAGCCCCCACTCCCCAACTTTAAGGCTGCCTGTCCACTGGAGCGGAGAGGAGAGGAGAGGAGCGGAGATGTGCCAAAATTAGCCAATAGAATCGCACCTCTGGAGCGGAGTTTGATTCTATTGGTTAATATTGACACATCTCCGCTCCGCTCCTCTCCTCTCCGCTCCGGTGGACAGGCAGCCTAATGCGTTTTATCTAAACCATTTTTTATTAATATGCTAAAGCAAAAAATACGTGTCTAATTTTTTTTTATTATCTGATTGACGGACTAAATAGTTTCTTTTCCCTTACAACATCCCTATTTATCTCAATGGCGAGTTAATAGGTGATGGCTTTTTTTTTTTTTTTTTGGATTGGGAAATCATCCAATGACTTCTCCCGCTCTGGGCGTGTCAGACTTTTACTGACTAAAACCCACCCGTGTTCCTTCCCTTGCCTAGACGGGGGCCATGGTTTCCCCTTAGGACTATCCGCAACCCCGGTGGTAGGCATCGGCCATGACGGACCCCTTCAGCTTGGCTGACAACTCTTTGAGGCGCGCGTGGAACACGACTCGCCGTCGACCCGGGCTTGGTCCTGATCGGACGGCGAGCTACCCATCACTCTCCGTCCGCAAGCCCGCGCCTACGGTGGCCGGAAATCGGCGATCGATTCCCGACGCCCGGGGCGTCTACGGCGGGGTACTACGGCGGCGGCTAGGGGCTCGAGGGAGCGACCTTTGTCTCTGCCTCTCGCGCCCCGCCTCCTCCTTCACGAGCATAACTGCTTCGCAGAAGGAGGTGACAGCCTGCCATGCCCTCTCGCTCCGCACCATGGCCTGGACCAGGGCCGGACGTGAGAGGTCACTGCCGCCGATCGCCTGCACGAGGACACGGCGGTGCTCCGCCCAAGCCGGGCAGACCTCCACCGTATGCTCCACCGTGTCCTCCGGGCGATCCACGCAGTGGTGACACCCGGGCGTTTCCTCCTGCCTTATCTGAAACAGGAACCTCCCGAAACTACCGTGTCCGGTGAGGACCTGCGTCAGGCGGTAGGTGAGGCGCCGTGGCGCCTCTCTAGCCACTCCTCAAAGAGGGGACTTATCGCCGCAATTGTGGCGTGCCCAAATAGGTGATGGCTGCGACTTATATAATGCTAAGCTGCATGGTGCGGTTTTTCCGTTCAAGTGTCACATTGGTATTTTCCTGCCAGTGTATGTAAATGTTGATATCTACGTACAAATGAATGATCCAACGAGTAATAAAGCTTATCTTAATAATGTTTGTGTGTAATTGTTGTAACTGTAAATTATTCATGCAATGCAGATGCGTTGTGGCAAGTTGCAATATTATGCAATGCAGCAGTATGCGCAGCATTTTTAGGGTTCCGTAGCCAAATGGCAAAAAACGGAAAAACAGACAGACAGACATGACGACACTATAAGGGTTCCGACCCTTATAGTGTCGTCATGTCTGTCTGTCTGTCCGTCCGTTTGTCACAGCCACTTATTTCCGAAACTATAAGAACTATACTGTTGAAACTTGGTAAGTAGATGTATTCTGTGAACCGCATTAAGATTTTCACACAAAAATAGAAAAAAAACAATAAATTTTGGGGGTTCCATACTTAGAACTGAAACTCAAATTTTTTTTTCATCAAACCCGTACGTGTGGGATATCTATAGATAGGTATTCAAAAATGATATTGAGGTTTCTAAAATCATTTTTCTCTAAACTGAATAGTTTGCGCGAGAGGCACTTCCAAAGTGGTAAAACTTTTTCCGAAACTATAAGAACCATACTGTTGAAACTTGGTAAGTAGATGTATTCTGTGAACCGCACTAAGATTTTCACACAAATCATCATCAGCCTATTAATGTTCCCACTGCTGGGACACAGACCTCCTCTCTGTGAGAGGGAGTGGGCCGTAATCTACCACGCGGGCCCAGTGCGCGTTGGTAGATGTCACATGTCTTCGAATTTTTGGTTCTAATACATGCCGGTTTCCTCACGATGTTTTTCTTCACCGTTTTGAGAGCAGTGGTGATGAAATTATTTACACAAAGTAAAGCGCCTGCTTGGGTTCGAACCCACGACCTAAACCTCGTAAGTCGGGGCCGTAACCACTGGGCCACCACTGCTCTGGAGGATTTTGGAGGTTCCCCATACTTCGAACTGAAACTAAAAAAAATTTTTCATCAAACCCATACGTGTGGGGTATCTATATATGTGTTTAAAAATCATATGGAGGTTTCTAATATCATTTTTCTCTAAACTGAATAGTGCGCGAGAGACACTTTAAAAGTGGTAAAATGTGTGTGTGAATGATAAAACTAAAAAAAATATATGATCTACATTACCATGTAAACTTCCACCGAAAATTGGTTTGAACGAGATCTAGTAAGAAGTTTTTTTTTAATACGTCATAAATCGTAAAGCGCAATTTACCTTTAACGAACTACATATAAGAACTTTTATATTATGTTACTTGCTGTTACGGAACCCTTCATGGGCGAGTCCGACTCGCACTTGGCCGGTTTTTTAATGTTTTGTATACGGGGTGGATGGATGGAACCATGGATTTGGTACATGATTCTGAAACCCCCAGCGTTGAAATTTTTCGTCGATTATTAAAAAAAAAATCTGCTGTTCCATACATTTTGACCGCGTAGGTATTGCACTTTTCTATGAAACAGCAGAATTTTTTTTTAACAACCGACGAAAAATTTCAACGCAGGGGTTTCAGAATCATGTACTGAATCCATGGTAACCGGCTTCGCGTCGATGTCCCTGCCACCCTGTATACTGACACAATCCATAAGGATTTCTCATAACTAAAATAATGATAAGACTCCTTAGAGGCGTTTAGAGAGCTTGTTATATTCGTCACAGGAACAGGAGAAAATTATAAATATCAATCATAATCGTACATATTTTTTTTCAGATTTTGTTATTATGACCGACTGCCGTTTTATAAAACATACCTACTGCACTAATTATGATGATAGAAAGATCACATTGTCACATCCTAGCCACCTCTTAGCTGTCTCGTAGCGGTCTCGTAGCTGTGTCTTAGCAGTGGCGTAGCAGTGTCGTAGGTGCGTCGTAGCGGTGTCGTAGCAGCCTCGTGGCGGTCTCGTAGCGGTTTCGTAGCCGTTTCGCAGCCATCTCCTAGTTTCTTCCGTCGCCTTCGCCTAGACGACACGTAGACGCCGCGCAAATTCTATAGATTCAATACTTCAACTATTTTGTTTTTTAATTTATCCGACGAAGAAGTAAGAAACTTCTAGCTTTGTTGCTAAAAACGTAAGTAATTATTGCAAAGTTACGTTGAGACATATGTGTCGAACATAAACTGATTCAAGTCTCGTTGGATATTATTGATGTGGAGAACAGTATTTCTGGGTCTGGCATTCTGGTAGCACATGAACAGGGGCAAGTAAAGAGTGGAGAAAAGAAGAGAGAGAGTGGAGTGAAGAGTGGGGAGTGCTTAAATAGAAGTGGATATGAATCCATAGGTAATTTGTAATTATTTTCATACAGTTCCGATTCTTTGGGTTGTTGTTGACGTCTTTGAGCTGATGATCACGATGATAAAATTCCTATCAGGGTTAAAAGTGTGATAGAGGATTGTGATTGAATAAAATTCGGTCGATGAATGTCTTGTATAAATGAGGATGATGCAGTTGAATACCAGCATGGAGCAACTGTCCATATAATGTCCACAACCCAGTTACTGGGTAACACGAAACCTCTTGGCAAGACTAGTTTTCAGAATTTTTGGCTTCTGGCTACTCGTAACGACTGTCAAAGATCCACGAATGACAGCCGGGACCAACGGTTTAACGTGCTTTCTGAGGCACGGCGCGGGTCTCAGTATGTAATGGATGGTCACCCACGAAACGAGAAAGCGTAGTGCGTTTTACCTTCGATCGACCCGTGCGGCTGTTATCATTTAGCCACGAGCCCCTCCGTTCGTGAATAAAATTAATATGCTTATTTGGAAAGAAAATAATAGATACAGACTCTGTGTGGAATCTAAACATCACATAGGTGTCAGTCTGCGTGACCGCTTAGGTCTTTTAAACTAAACAATGGATTTTGATGCTGTTTTCACTATCATTTAGACGATTTATTCAGAACTTAGATAGCTCAGAGATCTCGATATTTTTATTTAGTGTTAATTTTAAATTATTTAAATAATAATTTATATAATAAAGGTAATATAATTACTTAATTTATCCTATCCGAATAACTCTTCGAAGAATATTCTATCTATCTATGTCGCCAATGTGTCGCTATATCAGTAGTCTGACTCTGTACCCAGTGGTGTAGGTAGTCCTAAAGGGGCCCAGTATCAAAATATGTTTGGCCTTTTTATTCGACTGCAGCAAAGCTCAGAAGTATTGTTTTTTTCGAGGGAAGGTAAACAATTTGAGTATCCCGACCGGATACGTTGAAGAGCAAACGAAGCGAACTCAAAAATTGGAGCATTCGAATCGGAACCGGGATTGTTTAGTTTCATTGTACTTTACATAAGTAACAGAATGTACAAGCGAGCGAAGTGAGCTCAAAAATTATACCTGGGATAGGTTAGATTGTTTGTATAATTTACATTTACACTTCGTATTCATTAATTACGGGCATATTATTAATAGGAATTTGAGGTTTTGAATAATGTACACAAACATTGGGACTCTTGTAGCCGAGGGGCCCTGTATCATTGATATGGCTGATACGGCGTTTGCTATGGCTCTGACTGTACGACTGTGCGAAGCATGGGTCAGCTTGTGCAAAATAAAATAGTTTGGAAATTCCAAAAGTGCACGCCTCATAACACACATTCATAAACGAAAAAGAAATTCAAAACATAGTTTCTAACAAAAATTAACAATTTATCACTTTTCATGAAGTATGTTTTGACTGCTGTTTTACCCATCATTAAGGGTAAATTTCTAACCTCGCAATCCTTACGTTATGTCAAAAACGATTTTTTTTAACTTAACGTGTTGCTAGGCAACACGTTAAGTTAAATAATTAAACTACTTTGAATAAACGAGCCATTTTCAATAGGGTTGGCCGTTTCAATGGCCGAAACGAATGTATTAAAAAAAAATTGACTCAATTAATTAATGTTATCGCAAGCTACAATGTTTTCAAGTTTCATAAATTGATGGACAGGATTTTTTTTTCAACTATTTTGATGTTTTTTTCATTTCTGCTGGATTTAATCAATTGATAAAAAGTAGAGTATTAATCTCCATTTAATCATCCATACAATGGTATATAAATTAAGTAGGTTCTGTGTACTAGCAGGAGTGTAACAATAAAAACAGTTGCAGAAATGGGGCAAAAAATATTTTTCGATCGTAGAGCACACTCTAATGAATTATGAGTCGTGCAAATAGAACACTTTGTAATGTGCTTTGGTGTTCTGATGACCGGTATGAATGCAAATGTGAGACTGTATGGTCTTGTCACGAAAAGAATCCAAGATTAACCATTTTTATGGATTATGTTACGCAGGTAATGAAAGAGATAATAATCCATCGGATAATCCAACAATTGTGAGACAATCCTATTTAATGATGTTTTACAGTTCTGTGTATCCAAGTTTATAATCCTTGATGGTATAAAGCTTGTCTTTCGGTGCGAGTTTATTCACAGCAAAAAAATGGCGAAACAGATCATCATTATAATTTTGGTGAGTACTAATTTTCTATTTTACATTATTATACCTACTCAGTTATTGTAAGAATTTTAATTTCAAATAGCCTTTTTTTGCAATCCTAAAAACTAGTTTTACAATTTATATAAATTAAAGGTCAGGACATCAGTATTCTCCAAAGTACTTTGCTCTTAAGCATATATGCCTCCCCCAGGCTTTTCCATAGCTTCCGGACGTGAGTTTTTCTCCTCCATGTCCCACCCGCAGTATTTCTCAAATCGTCTTCCCATCGTTGAAATAATCTTCCTCTTTTCCTCTATCCTTCTTTGGAATACCATTCTGGTACTTCTCTGTCCCAGCTGTAAGAACAGACATTGTTTATTTTTTCCCAGTATCACTTTTGTGTTACTCACTCTTCGAAACGTTGTACCTAGATTTTAAATAATAAAGTTTTTTTTAAAGTTTCTTCTACAAAATAGCCTGATAAATTACACTCGAAATAATTTATGGCTGTTAATTTTCTAGATGCTGTCTGTGTGCGCGTGGCAGGCGCATGCTGTTGTGAACTGTACGGCCACCGGGGCTGGACGCCAAGCCGATCCCGCCGACACGACCTGCCAGAACTACACTCTCTGTGTCTACGTCAGCAGTAACAACACCTATGTCTCCTACAACTACGTCTGTCCCACGACCTCTCTCTTCAGCCCCACCCTCGCTCAGTGTACCACCACCTACACTTGCCCCGCTACCACTACCAACAGCACAACCAACTCCACAACTTCGGTTTGCACAGCTGATGGGTTCGTCGCTGATCCCAACTCCTCAAATTGCTCTTCTTACATTGAATGTGTCAACATCAACGGAACCTATTCCGAAACAACATACACTTGCCCAGCTACCACATACTACAACCCGAATACGACTTTGTGTGATGCTTCTTACAACTGCACCAGCACAACCACATTCACTTGTACCACCGTCGGTAGATTTGCCAATACTGCTGACACCACCTGTCAGACTTATTTCTACTGTGTACTTTTAAGTGACGGGACGTTTACTCAGTACAATTACACTTGTCCTAGTACATCATTGTTCAATCCTTCATCGGCGCTTTGTACTGCATCTTATACATGTACTAATTGACAACGTTAATGATGATCACAGTCGTCATCATCGATGATGGAAGGTCGAATAATGAGACATATCCTGTGGCTCTAGCTGGCAAACGTGGTAGATTATAATATTTTTTTCTTTATTTTTGTTTGAAGTTTTGATGAATATATTCATGCTCTATTTATTTTGTCTTTTACTTTTCATCACCGAGGTACTCCCGTGTACTGGCTTATGTTATATTCTGTTCTAACTGTGTTTAAGGTTTGGACCTTTAATGCGCCAAACATGTTGTTATCACCAACCAGTACTTTTTTTAATTTAGTCAGATTGACTTTACTTCTAAATCGACGGTTAATTTATTGAAAGGCCATAGTTCCTGGCGATTCCAAAACCTCTAATAAAATAAAACATTCAATCATTTTCCCAACTATGTTGGGGTCGGCTTCCAATAAAACCGGAAGCAGCTGAATACCAGTATTTTACAAGGAGCGACTGCCTATCTGACCACCACAACCCAGTAACTGGTTAACACGATATCTCTTGGTAAGTCTGGTTGTCAGACTTTTGGGTGTCTGACTACCTGTAACGTCTGCCAAAGATCTACGAATGACGCCGGGAACAACGGCTTAACGTGCTTTCCGAGGCACGGACGGTCTCGTTTTGATATGTATGTAAGTCATGGATTGGACATTGGTCACTCATCTACGAACCGACGGCGTCAGACTCAGCTTAACCTTCGATCAACCCGTGCGGCTGTTATTATTAAGCCACGAGCTCTGACATAATCACACATTATATTAAAGATCTATTTGGAGTTTTTGGAGATGAACCGCTGGTAATTCAATGATCACGGAATGCGGAATGCGACGTATTATGACCATTTCCTGAATTTTCCTGAACGTATAATTACTGAAATATATTAATAAAAATAATGAATGATGGAGAACTGATTGCTGGATTATCCATTGTGGTCCTTAATAATGGTCTATGTTTTTTGAAGAATGAAGTGCCAGTACATATATGTGTCCTCCTAGTTCAGTCAACACCACGATATGATCATGGCAGCAATCATCTTTATTCCTTTTTTGGTGAGTTTTTATTTTATTTACAAATTTCCTCGTTGATTTAATTATCGGAAACGGAAGAGGCCCTAAGATCTCACGCTTTATTTTAACTGGTGAAATAAGGCCGTACTACGAGTATACTCTACATATTTTGTTCTTTTCTTTTTCTCTTTGAGCAATACAGTCGTTATATTATGTGTTACATTACAATTAATATAAATATTGAAATATATGTTTGACCTAGAAAATTATGGATGGATCAATTTTATAATGAAAAAAAAAACCATCAAATTATCCTATCATATGCCTATTTGATCATCGATAGGTCCAAGAAGGTCCTTATGACTGCTTGTTTCCTCTTTTCAGGTATTGTGTCGAACGAGGTGGGTTTATGCTGCTGTCAACTGCACAGAAACTGGAGGTGGTCGATTCGCCGACCAAGCCGATAACAGATGCAAGAACTACTCACTGTGTATCTACGTCGTACAAGACACAGATAGCTATATCACGTACAAAACCGTCTGTCCCAGCGTGTCTGTGTTCAACTTAAAAACGTCCATGTGTACCTCACCGACAAGTACAACTGCACTACTGACACCACCACACGTAATCAGTCCAAAATCTGCGCTTATGACGGCTACATCGCGGATCCAGATCACAAGAATTGTTCTACTTACATACAATGTGTGAATATCTCAGGAGAATTTAGTCAATTGAGACGAAGTTGTCCGGGGACCACATATTATAACCCAAAGACGACTTTATGCGAGACCAACTACAAGTGTGTGCAGTTCACCTGTTCGTCAGCTGGCAGGATCGCCGATACGACAGACTTAACCTGTCGCAAATATTACTACTGTGTTCATTTGTACAATGACACGTTTGCTCAGTTTGATTACAGATTCAATGTTTCATCCTAAAACCAAACTTTGTACGACGAATTATGAATGCAGTTAGGAAAAAAAAACTTGTTATTTTTTATTTTTCACGCACCTTTGACTTTTCGGATTCATAATTATGCGTAATTAACATGTTTTCTTAAAAAAAACGTACACGCGGGGGTTAACTTTTCGCGGTATACATTTTAACATACTTCCTTGTCCAATACCCTACACGTTAAAAGAAAAAAATCGCTGTTATTAATTCATGCAAAGTTGGCCTATGTAATGTATAATTATCACTTGCTTCGGTGCGGACAAACGGTGAAGGACAACATTGTGAGGAAACTAGCATGCCTGAGAGATATTTCTTGACGACATGTCAAGCCAAGTCAGAGGCCCATGGGCGGCTTTAAAACTCTGACACCAGATTAGTCACTAACCACACGAAAAGAAGAAGATATTATTATGGTGTGCATAGTAAAGAGTATTCTATTCTATTCGAATGTCTGGATACTTTTGCAGTAAGACTTACTGCTAATCCAGTCGAATAGAATAGAATACTCTTTCTGAATATACCAGTCATACTGAGTAATGGTGTATTCCGAAATAATAGATACAAAAAACCGGCCAAGTGCGAGTCGGACTCGCACACAAAGGGTTCCGTACCACCGTGCATATTTAGCAAAAAACGCCAAAAAAACACGATTCGTGGGGGGCCTTTTATTTTTAACTGTACATTATTTTTATTATTTGTTGTTATAGCGGCAATGAAAATATATAATCTGTGAAATTTTCAACTATCTACATAGTACTGTTCTTGAGATAAAGCCCACTGACAGACAGACGGACATCGGTGGCTTAGTAATAGGGTTCCGTTTGGCACTCTTCGTAACCCTACAAAATAACATAAGCAAGCACAACAAAATAACAAGTAAGATGGTCGTCTATCGAACGGCTGACAGATTCTTCAATAATGCTGGTTAGGTCATTTTTGTACATATTTCTGCAAAATATTTGGATTTATTTTAAATAAGGACACCTCTGGCTGGGTTGTATTGATGTATTCTCCAACTAAGTGAGCAACAAATACTCGTAAACTCAAGTCTATGGATGCTGAAATACGTATTGGACGACCGTCACAAACTTTTGTATTTCAAATTAATGACAAATTAAAGTCATTAATGTTCCAATGATTACAAAACTCTGTCGTAACGAATCTTGTTTCTCATTACCTGCTTTAATTTAACGCTTATATTTGATTATGCACAAACAAGAAAGCAATGTGCCATAAGTAATTTATTACAGAGTAGTTGTAATGTCAATATTGAATACATAATTACGTCTGAGACACCAGATTTTGATAACGTGTGTGATAGTGGTGAATTGTTATTTGCTCGACTCAGTTATTATGGTTAAAATATAGGAACCAAAGGTGATATTGAAGACCATTTGTTGAAATCAGATTTTTACATCTTTGTGAGCTATAATGTGCAAAGTAAATTAATACTCAAAATGATCAGTCTGTATTTCAACACATCCTTGTTAGTACAGCAATTCTTCTTATGTACAAACACAGGGGTTTATTAGTTCCGCTGTTAATGTTCAAATTATTTGGACGCAGGCTGACAGTTAACAGTAATGACTGTTTGTGAATTTTTTGTTGGATATAATTTAAAAAATCGTATTCAAAGTCAGATGATGTGAAATATACCGAAACGTCATGAACACAATCTTTTTATTAATGCTGTTAACTTAAAATAACGAGATAACTACATTATCTCTTGATCTTAGTATATAATCTTCAGTGCTTGAAGAAAACATTTAGAAATTCACGATGCAAAGAAAGATTACTGTCGCTGTATTTCTCGTAAGTACTTTTGTTATTGTTTTGATTTGTAGCCCCAAGTTATTACTTAATATGGGACCTGCTTCTTAGTTAAATTTTTGCAAAAATTGTCTATTATGATTATTATAGGATTTTTTTTTAATACCAAAATTAAACATAGACAATAATTATAACAAAGGCTTTTTATTATATTTATTCAGTGCAATATTTTTATTTTTTATTTTTATTGTTTGGAATGTGTAATCAAATTAGGAAAAAAATTACTTGTGATGAAGTGAGTAAAAAGCATTGAGTAAAATAGTGCTTAAAATTTTTTGAAAACCATTAACATTAGCTTATAATGCGTTACGTATTCAATATAACAACGCGTTCAGAGCGTTGCTGAAGCTTCCTAGGTACTGTAGTGCCTCTGGTATGTTTTTCACGCCAATACATGTAATTTCTATGCAGTAATATGGAAGAAAGTGGCCTCTGTCGTACACAGGCTATGGAAAAGCCCTAACACATTAATGTTGGTGTTTGCAGCACGTCTTGACAGCATGATCTTCGGGCGGTTCACCAAGCTGCACGTCAGTGGTGTAACTCGATGAATCGGCCGGGGAGCATGATGTCAATGTAGTGTCATACTGTCCCTGTGATTTGTTTTGTGCAGTTCTTTATTAGTCAATGGTGCCTGCCAAGATCTCATTGTTTTTTTTTGTTTTAGTTACCTACTTATTAAGAATGTTAAAATAATATTATATTAAGTACTTATACTTCCTACCTAATATGGACTAAGTTGTCTGAAATAAAAGTTTTTTTTTTTAATTTTTGTTAAATTCTATTCGGAATGCTGTGCATTCTGTGGAATACCTTATTTTTATTTTTAAGTTATTTACAGGATTTTTGAGTAGGACCTTTCAGATTATGTGCGTGCACAAGCCATATCTGCTGTGGTGATGGATTAACTACTGTATCTGCTTCATGTACGTCGAAACAAACCGATTATCAAACATGGTGATTAGTGATTATGCTGTTTCTTTATCACGGTTATATATCCACTTACAGTAACAGCCCTTTAGCGACAAGATGTACTAATGGGAAAATACTGCCACTGCTGATACTTTGACAAAGAAGAAAAGCCTATAGATATTATGTTAGATAATGACGTTGTTATTGTTATATAATGTTATCTATATTTCTCCGAAACATGGCAGAAAACATTATGTATACATGAGAGATAGCCGTACGGACAATCATAGATTTTGATAATACATCTATGGGGACAATATTCTTTTGTTGCACTTGTGTTGTCATTTACTCCTTCTTGGTTCATAACTACGAAAGTAGAACCATATTTAATACACTATAAAGAAGAACTAATAATAAATTCGTATGTGATGAATTTCTTTCTGAGGGGCCTGTAGATTTTATTTTTGATATGCAATTTTATTTTCAGATATTCGTAACAGTGTGGACTACTCATGCTGCAACGATTCAGACCTCTTCAAGTGGTAACAGCCAATCATCTTCCGACAAAACAAGTCTATCAAATTCAACTGGTTTCTCGACTAATGAGAGGTCAGTGAGCACGACAAATGCAACGAGAACTACAAATACTACTGATGCATCAAATACTGATGATGCATCCACCATGTACTCTGCTAATACGACGGAGCTTTCGTCCACGGAAAATTTAGCCAACACAGTTAATTCTTCAAATACCGACGTGGCTTCTGAAGCAAATACTACAACAACATTGTTGTCTTCATCTACTTCAGACACTGATAATGTTACAACATCTACGGATACTTTGAGCGCACTCATTTCGAGTTCTACTAATTCTACAAATTCAACTTCATCCTTAGATGTTGAAAGCTCAGTAAATACGACAGATAAATTATATGCAACTGTTGCAAGGACTTCAGATGACAGCACCGAAAATTCTGTTTTAAATTCTTCAAATTCATCTAATGTGACATCAATTTTGGAGTCTACAACCTATGCAAACTTAACGGAAACTTTAGATGCTTCCACTTTAGATACATCAAATTTTACGAACTCTACAAATGAAATTGTCACTTCAAATTCATCAATTTTTGCCGATAGTTTAATTTCTTCTTCAGCCAATACTACGACTTTAACAAACTCTACATTTGATTCAGATACGAAAAGTTCTATAAGATCTTTGAATTCTACAGAGATTGAAATATCAGATAGTTTGAATTCGACAAGTTCGACAAACATCACGGGCAATGCGAATTACAATTCTTCAAAAAATAACATAGAAATTGCCAATATTACAACATCTGAAGATGCTTCCGATACGACTATAACTGATTCTGCAAATTCTACAAATACAAGTTATGAATTAGTTAATGTAGATTCCGCTAACTCCACAGAAAATTTAAATTTTACGTCTTTGGAAACTTTAAACTTGGCGAATTCAACAAGCAAAACTAAAACAAATACTTCATCATCGATGATAGATATTCAGATGTCTTCTGAATCAAATTCTACGACATCAACTAATACGACCTCCGATTCGCAAGATACAACGTCAGAAAGCTCAATCGGGACCACGAATAACTCGACATCAGAAACTGCAAATACAACAAGCTCAACTGATGAAACAGACAATTCAAATACGCAAGCTACACGAAAAATTTTAGATACCATCAGTTCTACAAACTCTACTGATTCTACAGAAATATCTAGTTTAGAATCTGAATATTCATTAAATGTGACATCTGCTGAAGTAACTAAAAATGCAGTTAACTTAACAGAAGCTGAAGATTCTACTATTTTTGAAGCGATGAATTCTACTAGGTCTACTAATGCTGAAAATGTTTCAAATTCATCACACACAACGGATGTTTTAATGTCATCAGTGTCAAACTCTACGAGTTCGGCAGATTTTACGTCTGATTTAGATACCATCATCTCTTCAAATTCATCAAATATAACAGAAAGTGTTATTTCAGAAATTGAAAATTCAACTACTCTTAATGATAAGACACACAACAGCGGCTATTCCAACATTTCTGCTTCTACAGAAATCAAAAACATTACAGATTCAAACGATTCTTCAGAATCGTTACTATCAGAGTCAGTGTATTCTTCGAATTCATCCTTTGGTGCAGACTCTACGAATTCAAAAAAGTTAACTGAAAATTCGGATTCATCAACATTGAATATAGTGAAATCATCAAGTTCAAATAACACCAAAGGTACTAAGAATTCTTCCACCGAAGTGAATGCATCCTTATCGGCCACATCTAATTACACAAATTCAAAAAATTCAATAGTAACGTCAGACATTAATGATGTATCGAATTCAGGAAATATAACAGATATTATAACTTCAGGTACGACATCTAATTTAAATTCAACAGCAAAATCAGAATCTTTAACATCGAATTATACAATGGTTAATGTGGAATCAACCAGGTCTATTAGTGATAGTTCAAATACTGCCAATACAATCGAGAAGTTATCAAATTCTTCATCAGTGGTAAGTAGTACAACTTCATCAAGTTCGTCAGTGCCCACGAGCAGTTCAAGTAGTTCAGAAGAATCTTCTGTAAATTCAATTGCTAATAAGAACACAACACGTTCGATGAGTACAGAAGACATAGAAACGACTTATTCTACTGATACCAATGCCCTCAGGAATAATACCGAAGTTATTGATACGGAAACTTCTATATTAACAAAAAACAATACTGACACTACAAGTACCACGATTACTACAGATAATTCTGACAACGTAACTGTTATTACAATTGTAACAACGAATATGACTATTACAGTTGACGACGATATAACAAACATAACAGAAACAACTGTTGTGACCAACATAACTAGTTACACAAATAGTACAGAAGATATAATAACAAGTGATATAACCGATACAGTAACCACAGTAATCTTCACTAATACTACAATCACCACGATTACTATTGATGGAAATGAAACCACGGTTGCTACTACAACTTTAAACAGTACCGATATTATTGAAACGACATCAATTGATGACACAAGGAATGCTACGACTATTATGATATCCAGGAATAGTTCAGATGCCACGAATTCCGTAAGAACTTCTGACATTTCAAATAAGACTTCTACTAGTGAATCAACAAATACGACAACAGGATTAACAGTTGTGACCACAAATTCTACTGACACCAATGCGGATGATTCAAGTGACGGCTCAAACTCGACTTCTATTTGCACCGCAAGTGGGTTTATTGCTGATCCAGATTCTACTGATTGCACCGGCTACATAGAATGCATTCAAAACGAAAATGGTAGTTACACGGAAACAAAGTACACATGTCCTGACAGGTCACTTTATAACCCTGATACAACTATATGTGACTTCGACTACGAATGTCCAACGGATTCAAGTGACGGCTCAAATTCAACCGACAACAACGCAAACTCGACTTCTGCCTGCACCGCACAAGGGTATATTGCTGATACAGACTCTACTAATTGCAGCAGCTACATAGACTGCAATCAAAATGAAAATGGCATTTACACGGAAGCAAAGTACACATGTCCCGACAGCACGCTTTTCAATCCTGATACAACTCTTTGTGATTCCGATTACGAATGCCCGACCAACCCAAGTGGCAGCTCAAATTCAACCGACGTTACTACAAACTCCACATCCGTTTGCACCTCACAAGGATTCGTCGCTGATCAAGATTCCACTAATTGTACCAGTTATGTAGAATGCATTCAAAACGAAAATGGCAGTTACACGGAAACAAAGTACACATGTCCTGACAATTCACTTTACGATCCTGATACAACTATATGTGACTTCGACTACAAATGTCCAACGGATTCATCTGATTCAAGCTCAAATACCTTCACGTGTTCTTCAGCTGGAAGATTCGCCAATAGCACCGACTCTACCTGCCAAAGTTACTACAACTGTGTGTTATTGAGTAACGGAACCTATGTCCTGAATGAGTACACATGTCCTAGTGTTTCAGTATTTGACCCAATCAACAAATATTGTACGACAGTCTACACTTGTGCTGCTTAAATATTTAATTTAGAAACTTTTTCGTTATGGTATACCTATTGCAATAGTGTTGTAATGTGTATATTATAAGATTATTTATTTATGATAATATCCATTGATAAAATGTATTTGTTAAGTATTAAATTCTGAATAATGTCTTTGTTTAGGTACTTAAAGAAAACTTAATGACTTTTTGTTCATAGAAATATTTATATTATTCCTGTAATAATAAGATTGAATGACTGTAACGACCTCATATTAGTTTATACTTCAGAATACTAAGCTTCGATACTCAAATATTCAGTAAATAGGCAATTCTTGTAACGTGAAAAATAAAAACAAAATCATTCAAATTTTTATTTAGAATATATTTAAAATACTTAGGTACTCTCACAAAACTTGACATAGTTAATACATTATGGGATTATTGTTAAAATCTAAAAGTAACTTCGATGTCACTCACACCTTTGGAAATGCATTTGGAAATTATACATCTTAGTAATTTGATACAAAGTTATTAAAGAAATACATTGTTATTTTACATTGCTGATATTTTATATATTGGAAACATTCTTTCTCTAAACAGTTTTACGAGTAAAGCGTGCGTCAAATGATACTAGGTAAGATTTTCCGTGAGTCTGTGCAAGTGTTTTCAAAACAAACCTGACAGAAATGGCTCATGCCTTTGTCTTTTAGGGTCGGGGCACACTTGCCGAACGTTCCGCGGCGCAACGTTCGGTTGATACGCTCCTAATGTTTTTCAAGTTACCTATGACACATCAGCCGAACGTTACGTCGGTTCATGAGCAAGCGTCACAAGACGCGACGGAACGCGACCGAAAGTTCGACGACGGAAAGTTCCGCGGGCGTAGTGGAACGTTCGGTCGGTGGATCTCGGCCAGTGTTTCCACTATAAAGGAATTTTGACCCATTTTTAGAAAAAAATTGCAAACTATAAATATGGTTTAGGGATATTTTGTTTTGACAGGGATTTTGGGAATTTTGGGGAAAAATTGAACTTGAGTTGATAGCCCTTTGTTTATAGTAGCAACCAATATACCTACTACTTAACTCTATGGCTTCACCGATTGATTAAAGGGGATTCCCTCAAACTCGTAATGAATGTAATTCGTCTAATTTTAGTTTACCATGTCATCGTTAGTTGTACTTTTACCGTGGCTAAAAACGACATCGGAAATTAATGAATATTTCGTAATCTCGTCAATTAATGGAAGTTTTGTAGGTGTTTAAGTGCTATAAAATTGAAAAAAATCCTTAAACCATTTTTTTTTGGGAATTTGAGGGATCATTCATTAAGAAACTGGGGAAAAATTAAAAACTTAAGTGGAGACACTGATCTCGGCGGCGGCGCGGCGCAGCGTGGCAAGAGAAGAGCGGCAACATCGCGTTCCTGCCTACCTGCCTGCCCGGCGCCGCCGGCCCTACGCCCTGGCGTGGCCCTGCGCGCTAACGCAATTAAAAAGGAGTGGAATAAAGTTGGCATGAACTAAAATTCACACACTTCAGCTGCAAAAACAGTACTTTTTTTATTTTGCTTATATCTCGAAAACGGCCTCTACACATAAGTAATATTTTTTTATATTTTCCGTACAAAAAGTTAAAAATTCCATACAATTGCTTATATCTCGAAAACGGTGCGTCCTAGCGCAAAAATAATGGAAATTTCGACCCCCTTTGCAACACGTAAACCCATGTACCTCTACACATAGGTAATATTTTTTTATATTTTCCGTACAAAAAGTTAAAAATTCCATACAAAACACGTCAAGGCTGCCCCCCAGCGCGCCTCTGGCTCTATAAAATTCACGGAGTAGAGCAAACAAGTACCATGTGGTGTCGCGACGCGATTGTCAAATTCGATTTTAGATGTGTCAATTTTTATTTTTTATTTAGAGATATTTTTCCGCAGAATAGCTTTTAGATTCTCATAGACAAAAGTAAGGAATTTTAGTGATAGTTTAGTTAGTTTAGTTCGGTGTACAAGAGAATCGGCACCACTGACCTGCAAATTGAATTTCGCGGGCTACCTTGGCGCATCCCCGTTGTGTCACTTTAGTCTATTTCAGAATGGGAAATCCTCGTTTGACAGGACTAAACTAAATTTTGGTTATTTTTAGTCTAGTTTAGCGGCATTTTTGACAAGAGAATCGGCACCAAATGTAAACTAAAATTAGACGAATTACATTCATTACGACTTTACGAGTTTTAGGGAATCCCTTTTAATCAATCGGTGGTGCCATACGCTTGAGTAGTACATTGGGTGCTACCTACTATAAACAAAGGGCTACCAACCCAAGTTCAATTTTTTAAAATAAAATATCCCTAAACCATGCTTATTATTGGCATTTTTCCCTAAAAAAGGGAGAAATCCCAAAAAGTGGAAACACTGTGACGACGACGGAACGTAATTTTCCGTCGCGTAACGCGCCGAACTAAACGCCGCCGACCGTTCGGCGCGTATAGTGTGTCATGCCAACCGAATCTACGACCGATAGTTCCGTCGCCGAACCTTCCGCGACGGAACGTTCGGCAGGTGTGGCGCCACCCTTATTGTTCATATTTCGTTTTCTCCTTTTTACCCCATCGAAAATAATGTGTCTCCTCCTTACATCCGTCTGATATTTATTAATTAATAACGAAGCGATTTTCCTCGCTTCTACAAGATTACGATTGAGTTTGACAGTTAAAATATTATTATTATAGCTATCCATCAGATAAGGATTCATCTTGTATGGCAGCAAACTGTGGGTAGAGTTCCTTATCGTTGGTAAGTAATTCCGAAAGTAGTTTTCTCTAGCCTTTTTAATAAACTCCGGTGAAACAGTTTTTGCCTGTATCTTACGTCTTTTCTCACCGACAGCGACTCTGCTCATAGTGGACTCATGGTGTCCAGTGATTCTCTTATCATCATTGAGAGGAACTATCTTTGTAATTTTATTACCGCTAAACCGTTTACAATTTTCGTTTTCAAATTCAGGTAAACTTGTTACCAAATAGGTAGATTCATTAATGCGTCGCACTTGGTATGTTTTTACACTAATCGAAAATGTTGTGAAGCTATTGAATATTAATTGTATAAATAAGATATATCTTGTAATCAGAGAAATCATTAAAAACTGTTTTTTAATAAGAATGACTCGTTATTTTGACATTATTTGACACTTCACGTGATACAGCAATAAATAGTTAGGTACTTTTTAGTCTTATTAATTGACCAAAAAGTTTAATTTTCAACCCAAACTTTTTCAAACCTACGTGCAGTTCTTTCGCTAAAAGATTATTTTATAAAATAAATTAAAAATGAGGGATTCATGTGATCATAATTTTATTATAATTCCTATACAAACGACTTGACGCTAAGAAGCGTGATAGTATCGCGTCTAACTCTTAGTAAAAAGTGAATGAAAATCACACAATGGCCGTCGAGAGTCAGCTCCCATACCGCGGAATCAAGGTCAAATTAGTCTGGCAAATCATCCAAATACACTTTGCATCTCAACATAGCATTTCAAAGTAAATTAAACTCTACTGTCTTGGATTTTAAGATTCATTTCATTTGTGACGCATATTGTTTATATCGAACTGAAGAAAGAGTCTGAGATAGTTCCCGATGCTGTTATTGTTTTCAATGCCACCGAGCACACGCTTCTTAATTGCCATTTCCGTAAATGAACATGAAAGCAATGGAGACCATTAAGAAAAGCTGTACTAAATATATCTTTGATAAATCAATTATTGTCTGCAATCTGTATGATTTTAAGGGTTCCGTACCCGAAAGGTGCCAAATGGAACTCTATTACTAAGCCTCCGCTGTCCGTCTGTCTGTCTGTCAGCGAGTAGTATCGCATGAACCGTAATAGGTAGACAGTTAAAAATTTCACAGATTATGCATTTGTAAAATTTCTATTGCCGAACAAATATTAAAAATTTAAAGTTATAGGGGGTCCCCTTACTACTTATGATGTTGAAAAAAAAAAATTATGTTTTTGTTTAGAACTCATAGAGTATATATCATTTTTTTTTACACCAGCTGCGAAGGATACTGACTCGCATCTCCCCTGGAACACTATTTTACTGCGTGCAACAGAAGCTACTGTACTCATGGGCGTACCCAGGGGGGGGGCAGGGGAGGGCAGCTGCCCCCCCCTGGATTTTGTATATATAAGTACTGTTGTCGATAAAAGTTATGTTACAGACACGATAAGACTTCTTTTACAATTACAATATATTATTTTGAATTAATTTTAGAAAAAAATCGCGCTGCGCGGCTTTTCATCCTATCTATTATGCGTAACCGACTTAAAAAGTAGGACGTTTATGTTCCACGTGTTTTTTTTTTACTATGGTTAACGATATTTTCGTCAAATGTGAAGCAATTGAAAATTCGGTGTATCATTTAAAAACGAAAATTATAATCGGTCCACAATTGACAAAAATATCGATAAACAGATATTAAAAAAAAAAAAACGCTGGGTACGTCCTTCTTTTTTGAAGTCGGTTAAAAATACACGAACGCAGCAGCAATAGCAAACTATGTAAAAGATGTGGGGGGAGGGGGGGGTGTAATTTCTGATTTGCCCCCCCTTGGGCCAAAAGCTGGGTACGCCCAAGACTGTACTCGTATAATAGGTACGACCATTGGTATGTCACAAGCACAACTCACAACTGCTCCCCTAAATAAAAGAAATAACAAATCATATTTTTTTATAACACAACTCAAAAATTAGTCGTCAGTATACTCCACACCCTTTCTGTTTACTTAGAAGCAATATTGTGATTTGCGCTTTCACTCGCGTGACTTCTTCACTACAAAATTGATCGAAATGTTTTAAAGACCCTTTATTTAATTTGTTGACATTACAAAATTGTCAATTGTTCAACTAGGACTCGAGGCTAAGTAGTAACTGCACGTGTCGATCGACGGTTAAGCTACGCTTGCCGCGGTCGATTCGTGGATGGGTGACCATCAATTACATATCGGCCTCGAAAACCATGTGGTTCTGGCTGTCATTCGTAGATCTTTGACAGACGTTATGGGTACTGAGAAACCAAAGTTTGACAACTAGTATTACCAAGGGGTATAGAGGTACCCAGTAACCGGGTTGTGGAAGTCAGATAAGCGGTCACTCCATGCAAAATACTGGTATCCAGCTGCATCAGGTTATACTGGAAACCAACCCCAACATAGTTGGGAAAAGGCTAGGCAAATAGAAACTGTCAACTGCTCAAGAGGAAAGATGGTACCAAATGATAATTTCTAAAAGTGCCTATTCTACATGTAACTTTCGAGAGGTCGGTGGTATGCGTCACCGAGGCACCGTCATCGGTCATTCTGGCTAAGCATAGGCTCACGCAACGATTTATACAACCCAAACAATTGGAATAGAAACATTAAGATTGCGTGTCGTGTTTTCAAAGCGTGATGATCAGACACGGTCAAACGATGTTTGTCCGAATCCGCATGTGTTCGAGAAACTAATTTTATTTATAGGTTGCGTTGGTGCGTAGAGAATGTTTACATAACTTCCGTAACAGTATTTACGTGTGCCCTTTAAGGGGGATGCGCTGAGGTAGCTAAATCTTTAAACTCATAGATACAATTCTATTGACCTAAAATGTCACACGATTTCATGAAATAGTCACTCAATAGACTCTATTGAATGACTATTTTATGAAATCGTGTTCAGGTTACTCTATTGAATAGAGTAATCTGAACTTGAGTTGTATTGATGATTTTAAAGGTTATAATTGTGTGAATACATATTTGTTACGGTCACGAATAATAATTATTTTAATCAACATACCACCTGATACTGTCCTGAAAATTGCAAAAAACGTAAGAAAAGAATTTTGCGGGCTATCTAGTAGCACATATCGGAACTTAAACTCAGCTCTGCAGCTTATGTAGGTACACCACAAGGTTAGATGCTGCCTGCCTTTTTTACAGAGCCGGCTACCATCCAGTGAGAGACCAGAATAAAAACGACCTGTGAAATTGATCATCAATATTTATATAACTGATCACAGAGCCCTTTTCATTAAACAAAAGTTCACTACGAGTGTAGGTACCTACCTACCGAAAAATTTCCACAAAACGTACCAAAATGCTACAGTCCTGCCGACGAAAGAATGCGTTCCTGGCACCTACAAAATCTAGTAGTAATAAGGATCAAATTCGCAAAAAACATATGAATAGTTAATAAGAAACTGACAGAAGTTAAAGCGCAGGCCACACCGCCAGCTAGCGGGCGGTGTACATACTTCGGTTCACACCGCGAGCTACAATATTTCGCGTAGTTTGTATAGTTTCCTTCGTTCGCTTCGCCCGCTCCGCCCGCTAAGCTGGCGGTGTGGCCTGCGCTTAAGAATGCATTCTCTTGACGGGCGGCCTGTAGATGGCATAATGATGTCTTCTTTAGCTGTCGCGATAGTAAACCTAGATTAGGTAACCAATAAATTCTACAAACTGCCTGCATACAGATCCGGGTGTTTTTCCAGCGACTGTTGATAGCTTCTTAAGTAACAGAATTCGCTTTACACGTCCAAACTGTCGCAGCAGTATTTCTTGCCGTACGCCTTCCTGCTTGCTAACGATGTCACGCACAACGTTGCAGCGTATATTTTGCGTAATCGCGGTTTAAAGTTGCATCTCACATGCAGAACCTAACACTTTATTGCCTCATAGTTATAATCTTGGGTGATTTGCTTTGAAAGCTTTGTTTTATGTTTAACTAGCTTTTGCCCGCGGCTTCACCCGCGTGGATGTCGGAAAATATCCTACGGGAACGTACTACCGGGATTAGATACCTAATAGCTGAGGAAAAAGTCATTGACTCCTACCGCTGCGCCCGCGTTGCCGTCAACCATAATTATTTTGTTACGCGTAATTTTGGATCTGCGATATCTTTTAAAGTATTCATTTTAATGATATGATGTCAAGGCATATTTTAATCTAAATTAAATGCCCGATTTAAATAACATAATATATTATGCATGTATGATACATATAAACCTTCCTCTTGAATCACTGTATCTATTAAAAAAAAACTGCATCAAAATCTGTTGCGCAGTTTTAAAGATGTAAGCATACATAGGGACAGACAGCGGGAAGCGACTTTGTTTTATAATTTGTAGTGATAGGGAGATAGTGAAGATTGTTTATGAGATTTTTTTGTTCATAACTAATCATCACGCCTGTATTCCCCGAAGGGTTAGGCAGAGGTGTACCTATAGTACCTACACCCACATTTTGCTAGTTATGTTTAAGTCCCATGTAATAGGGGGCGAGCCTATTGGCATCAACCGGGCACAAATCCAGACTCCAGAGTACAGATTTTTTAGATAAGATAATCGGTTATTTTTCTTGCGTGATGTTAAATAATAGCCTTCCTCAAGAATTGGGATATAAAATGCAAAAATATTTTTTCAAATTCGACTGCTAGTTCTAGAGATTAGCGCGTTCAAACATACAAAAAACTCTTCAGCTTTATTATTAGTGTAGAAAATATTAACATTACTTTTTGATCAGCTTAGTATGTATTAATCGGAGTGAACTCATCATGACATTACCAAACTACAGATAGAACAGTATCTCCAAAACATATGTCCTGAAATGAATCCTAATACGTACCGTGTAAACATTTCTACAACATGTTACCGTATTCCGAACAACCGAAAAACATGACCATGAATAAACATGTAGCATTCATTGCAGAAAATCAAAGAATGCAGAAGTGTGGTATCCAAGTAAAAGTTCGCTCATATTCAACTCATGCGTAGTCTCGGCCGTTATTTGCGAAAGCCAACTGCTTTGTAAATAAAGAGCGTAGATGCTCTTCGAAATTTTACAATTTCACTGAATAACGTCGTATCTTGGAATACTAAGTAATTACATGTTTCGTAACATCTGGGGCTTTTCAAACCACTTGTGGGTTTTCGATATTTGCTTATTAGCATTACTCTACGGTTGGTCTAATTTTTATTAGTTTATGTTCATCATCATCATTTCAGCCGAAAGACCCGAGCATTTTGGGGTAGTTTGCTATAATCAGCACAATTATCGCTGTATGGTGTTATAGATAATGCTGCTGCCCATTTTCTAGTGCAGGGGTTCCCAACCTTTTAACATACGCGCCCCCCTAACTTTCTGTTAAAATCACTACGCCCCTGAGTTACTTTGTCGACATAACCAGAAAAGTATAAGAATATAAAGCGAGCGAAAGTGAGGTCGAAAATGTTTGTACCCCTTTAGATAAGATAGGTAAGATTTTCTTTAGATCATCCAAACAGAAATAGAAGTTACTTTGTTGAGTTTTGCAGAAAAACTCAAGAATTATGAGAATGCATAATGTAAGAGCGAGCACAGCGACCTTGAAAAATGCTGTAGAATTATGTAATTCGTTACAATTTTTTTTTTTATCATTCATACAGAAAAAGGAGTTCCTATTTCGTGTCGAATTATGCAGATAACTTGAAAAATCAAGAGAATGTAGAATGGAAGAGCGATCAAAGCACCGCGCCGAATAAGCTTGGTTTTCTTTAGTCCATTCATACAGAAGTAGGAAAACTTATTTTGTCGATATATGCAGAAAAGCTGAAGCTTATTTTACAGTATCTACCTACAATATTATCAAACGTTCGGGTTTTGAAAACTAGCCTTTTCTAAATCAAGAATATAAAATGTAATAAATCTATAGTTTATTATCAGAGCCGCTGCGCCCCCCCCCATCGGTCACTCTACGCCCCCCGAGGGGGCCGCGCCCTCCGGTTGGGAATCCCTGCTCTATTGAATCCCTATAGTCGCCTTTTACGACACCCGCGGGAATAGACGGGAAAAATAATTCCTTAGCTTCTAAGCAATTTCTTAGTTTCGATATATAGGTACCTACTAACTTTATCTTCCACGATTAAAGAAGTTGAAAATATATCGCTTGTTTCATTAGTCAAAGTTGTTTCGTAGTTGTCGATTTAATGTTTGTCTGGCGAAGATACTCGTAAATGTAAAGTTCTAAAGTGTCCTTAAATAGAAGGTTTGTGAGTGGGCAGTAAAACATGCACTTAAAATAAGTTCAGTGTTTGTTGAGATAAACTTGAGGACCGCCGGAGTGACAGACGTTTCTACATCATGTATTGTACCTATCAACAGTTTCTTGTTTGCATAAAGACTTCAAGGTTTTTAAATCCGTTTGAAATTTTAATATACATTAAGCAAGACTTCTGCTGTTCCACTTATAATACTTTAAAAACTTTCAGAAAACCGCCAACAAAACAGCGATACAAAAGTTATTAGATCGGTGTGATGTGATGTATGCGCGTGCGCACTACTTCGCTTGTCTTCCGCCAATCGTTACGGGAAGGCGATGTCTCATAAATAACGTTTAATATGCCCGTAATTTGCACATAATGTGTTTTTTCATACAATATATCGCACTACTTTTTATAAATGAATGATGAGTAGCGTGATTGAGTATATTACATAAATGTTTTGTCAGCTGATTGATGTCAACATTATGTATTATTGTTACAAAAATAATTAATCTTTTAAGTCGTTTATTCATTCGGAAA
This sequence comes from Conistra vaccinii, assembly GCA_948150665.1. Taxonomy (NCBI): domain Eukaryota; kingdom Metazoa; phylum Arthropoda; class Insecta; order Lepidoptera; family Noctuidae; genus Conistra; species Conistra vaccinii. The sequence goes on from OX411324.1 coordinate 8,393,971, forward strand.
TAGAATAAAGTAAGTTCAGGATGGGTTGAAAATATTTGGAAATAAGGCCACTCTTGAATAAGACGTTAAATGAGTGTGTACGACTAGCGCAGACCTTGTAGCGAAGTTGCTGAAAGAGATCTCAAATCTAATCTACACTTGCCTAAGTCAGCAATTTTTCTGAGACAAGACTTTGGAGGTCCATCTGGTGGACGCTTGCGGGTTTTTTTAGAATTGTATCACTCATAGTTAACACAATAGTTAACCTTTATGAGGGTAAATGAACGACGGGACGATCTAAAAATAAAAATTCTAACTACCTATAATGCACCGGAAAATGAAAGCGGTTTACAGGAACACCTCTTACGAGGAAATTACAGCACAAAATATAAAGTATCAAACTACAGACGTTCGATAATCGACATGTAATTGGCGGAACATTGAATTCTGGTTTGTGTTAGATTCCTGTACATAACCAATCGTTATTGTATCAAATTAACCCTCGTTTATCTTAACCAGCAATTAAGTATAGTTTCTTTCACACAGCACAGATAGACTTAACTCATAGTATTTAAAAAAAAAACTTTGATTTGTGTTATCCATACTAGAACTGGTTATTGTGGTTAATAAAACGATTCGTTTCTGGATATAAGAACTAAACATTCGAATAGTTATTCCACGTTCTCATACTTCTAAATGGATAATTGTACTAAAACTAACTAATTCGTCGAATTAACTCAGGAATATTGGACAAAGTTAACTGCCGTCAGGCCCCTCTTTCCCACTGGGCACACTGGGCACGTGCCCAGGGCTCCGCGATCGTTGGGGCCTCTTAGTTTCTGCCATATCACCAAATCATAACCGATATTTATTACCTACCGAAAAACAAACCAAACAATTATGACTAACAATACCTACTTGCTCATTAGCTTTTGCTTTAACTTTTGCTCTCGCTCGAAAATCAGGCTTTCTAATTTCAGCATGTTAAATGTTTAGATAAAAAAAACATAATATGTCTACAAAACATGTTTATAAAATACAATTAATAGTATACTAATAGCCCAGTCAATAACAACATCGAGAGTAGTTTATACCCAAGTTTGTAACCCTGAAAACGTAGTAGTTTGTTTGTTTGTAGGGGGTAAACTCCGGAACTAGTTACCAGTTGGTTTTTAAATATAGTTTTTGCAATCGATAGGATAATTCTTCAGGAAGGCTCGCAGACGAAATCGTGGCCAGAAGCTAGTTGTTGAATAATTTAAGTTTGCTTATCTACTCATATCTACACAGGGGCCCCGTGATCCTTATGTGCCGAGGGCCTCCAATAGGTTAAAGACGGCCCTGACTGCCGTATTCCTTCGTGGTATGTTACTAGATCATCATTAGACGTAATCTCATATAACTTGAGCTCGTAAAAGGGTTTAAGTGCAGTAAGCTTAGTGGGGTAAGAAACCATTTATCAGGCTTTATTATTATCTAAGTAGTGCTACAAACCGATTTGCATTCCTGACATAACTTCCTTTTATGCTTTAAAGTGATACTGGCGTTGGAAATAAAGAAAAAGTGTAAGTTTAGATCGCTGGAGGTAAACTTCGAATACTTGTTAGTAAATTGTGAACCAAAGAGTAAGTAATATTACTCTATACACAAGTTTTGAATTCTTTACCAATTAAAGTTGGTAAGGAATTCAATACTGCTACTGTTAAGCCAAAAGGCGCTATCTCAATAGGAGTACCTAAGTTTTGAGAAAATTGACTTTTTGTAGATTGTAAACATAAGGAAATAAAGAACTTCTGAGTGGTTGTTTTTAATGTTTTAAATAAGAAATTATAATAGCTTTATTGAATGGTATAAAAAAACTAAAAGGGCGTGTGTTAGAGATAGCGCCTTTCGGCTTAGCAGGGCAGAATTACCTATGGGTTTACGCAACTCTACCTGGTATTATTTATAGTATCAACTTGGTCTAATTCTGTACGCGCTGTACGGTAATGAAAAAATGGTCACAGCAACAGAAGACTATGCCTTTATCTATCAACTGCTAATAGATTATCACATAGTTAATATCTGACACGTATGTACCTAATATGTATCGCTAAACTATTCAATAATCGTCATGTTTAAATCAATAAATCTGTTGAGCACGTAATAGCTAAGTATTGTGATAAAGGTCGTTTTATATTTTATTTTACAGTAGATAATATCGTAAAATATAGTTTGATAAGGTGAAATTAAGAAAAACATACAAATCTCGTATTAAAATTGTCATTTATTATTAGGTACTGGACAGTTAAACACCTTTCATGATCCTTCAAGAAGCTAAAACTCAATCTGTGACTTTGCTGGATTTTGTTTTGCATTAAATCATATAAAATTGAAGCTTTGGTGGCCCAGTGGTAACGGCCCCGACTTACGAGTTGCAGGTCGTGGGTTCAAACACAAACAGGCGCTTTACTTTGTGTAAATAATATCATCACCACTTGACTGCTCTCAAAACGGTGAAGGAAAACATCGTGAGGAAACCGGCATAAATCATAGAACCAAAAATTCGAAGACATGTCACATCTACCAACCCGCTCTGGGCCAGCGCGGTAGATTACAGCCCACTCCCTCTCACAGAGAGGAGGCCTGTGTCCCAGCATCAGCAGTGGGAACATTAATAGGCTGATTATGTTATGATAAGTATAAAAAATGAACTGCGTTATTATAATCAGAATCTTCACCTACTTTCATAGAGCACAGAAATATTGAAACAGGTGTTTTTCGAAAAAGAAGTTTTGTGAGACTTCTCACTTTCTAAAATCCAACACAAGAAAGGCTGTGATTTTTTTCCGAAACCAAGCGGTCTCAAAATCGAATAAGGGTTTAAATTCCAACAATGATTGCGGTGAACATTTGAAATGGGTCAGCAGGTAGGACTCCCGGGCGGGGCGGCGTGGTGTGTGCGCCCGCGCCTGCGCTCATTCACTTTTTGCCCACCTTTCGACTCACGCGCAGCGCAGCCTCCACCATTGTTCGCCACGCGCATTTCTCTCACGTGGGAACTGTTGACTTCTTCGTGCTTTACCCGCGGCGTCATTCATCTACTTCGTCGGTGCGGACCGCACGTTATGCTATTACGAGTACGCGAGTACTTCACGAGTGCGAGCTTTGTGTTATCGGTACGAAGGTGACTGTGATATGAAAACTGAGGATTGTCGGCATGTCGGGTGATGTTCCGGGACGTTACTTGGTGAACGTTGAGTGATGATCAAATAGACACAGTGATTGGGATCTTGCTGACTGATAAGAGGAGACATGGCCGTCGCGCCGGTAAGTACAAACCATATAACTTAATAGTTCATCCGATCTTTAAGTGGAACTTATTTATTACGTTAACGATAAGGAATTATTAATCAAGTGTAAAAGCGTTAAAATTAATGCTTCTTCATTGACTGATCATGACGAGTTGATTATTATAAATAATTATTAATTTTCTGTATCTAAGTACATAGTTTATTGAAGATATTATAAGCTTTATTGAAAATTTCACTTCTCCATACCGTTTTTTCTGATTTCTTATTTAAATAACAGAGTGTTGAGAGTTGTGGAGTGACAATAAAATAACTTAATGAAGCATCTGATACGTACCGAATGAGGTTTTATATTTCGATATCGGGTATTAGGTTGGATGATTTCCAATGAGAGTTGAAACTTAATTAAAACATCCGCTTTCATTGATTAAACTTAGAATAAAGTGGAGAATTAATCTTAAATGATGTGCTTTATATTTATTTGAAATCTAATATAAGTTCGAACTGATTATTACATTACTGAACCTCGCTCTAGAAAATAATAAACGGAAAACCTTTGTCACTTACTGACTTCATATTATGTAATTAGTATCGTAAGGAAAACTTACAACAAAAATAAACAACATGACACAGACATAAGGTAAAATTAGGGTCATGTTGGAAACAATAACAAAAAAAAAATGAACATAAAGAGTCATAACGAGAAAACATGTTACAAGTGTGAGTTGTCAACGAATGAAATATGAAATTTTTAAACAAGCTTAGTCAGCATGCTTGTGAAACAAGCTCGCTTTCCATTCGTTTTATATACGACGGTACATCACGGGTAATTAGTAAGCTTTGCCTGTCTTATCTCCGATTACTTAACGAGCTGTTACAACTTACAACAGTTACAACTATCCACCGGTTTTCTTAATCAGGGTGATGTAAAGTGGGCGCTATCTTTAGAGCTTGCTATAGCTACACGGTTGCCAACAGCGTGACCTTGGTGGTTTACAACCGTGTAGGTAGATGATGGTTTACGACCAAACGTTGAACAAATTTGCTGGTCGCCAACCAAGGTCACCTCTGTCGTGGACGCGGTTAGCAACCGTGTAGCAGGCGTTGAACTTAGTGCTTAATGTAGCCTATTTCCGGATAGTATGACGGTCTTTATTGGGTAGTTATTTTGCGTTTTCTGGAGCTGACTAAGTTTTCAGTAATAGTTTCAGAAAACGCAAAATAAGTGTGTCTGTAATGAAGTTCCCACGGTCTTTCAAATGTAGCAGAAACCCAAAACGAGAAAACGTATGGATAGTTTTCAGTTGGCTAGTTGGCTGTTTGTAATATAATAAGTAGTTCCTAAAGTTTTGTTATCACTTATCAGAGATGCAACAACCCATTTCTCTAATAAAAATGACATTTCCGAATTAACAAGAATAAACTTTTTTATCTTATAAATAATGCCATCAGACATGATAATTTTGAGAGTAATAAGATATGGCAAACTCGTACAGATTTTCACTTCTAGCATGACTCTACATATTCTATTGCTAAAGTCGAAGACACTTAATATAAACAAGTGATGCTTTAGAAATTAGAAACATTCAGCAATTTATACTATCCAAAAAGGGGCTCAGTAAAGATTTGATTAAAATTTTAAGACCTGACACACGGTGCAGAAGAATTTATTTTTGGATATATTTTGTTATCATCAGTTTTTTTAATTGCCTCCCACAAGTGGCTCCTCCCTTCGTTACAATGTGAACAGTGGAAGCATCTTATGACGTCAGCCGAGTAATTCGGCTTTTCAGGTGACAAACCCAGGACAGCGACAACGCGGCAACGGTATCCTAAAGTAAACACAACCCTTTTTTGTCACTGTGATGAGAATCCAATGAAGGCTTTGAAACTCACTGATAGCTCTGTTTGTGTTTGTAGTTAACACGGAAAGAGTTTTACGACTAAATCTAATGGAACCCTTTTACCACGGTTTTGTTGATTGTCCGGAATAAGCACAAGCACGCAGAGGTTCTTAACGCTATTTTGATGGACATGGATAAGTTAATGACTTAGAAGGAAACAAAAAGCTTGATAAACAAACAGTTTCGATTAACAATGTTTAGTCAAAAGCTCCCAAAACAAAGATATTCATACATTAGAATATATTAGTAAATAAATTAGCAGTTTTTATAAGAATATAACAAATTCCAACATAATTCGCGCCCATATTCAGACACTGTCTACGACTGTACGAGTGAAATCTGAGAACCAGTTATATTTGCTTGTGCTCTTGATGGACGAGAAGTGCCCATCTAAATAAACTTTAATGTTGATACTGTTGTGGACAAAAGTGCTATTCAAATAAGTATTGGTGATTTCATCACTTTACTATGGACTCTATTTATGGAACTAAATCTATGGATTCCACAAACCAGAATTCGTTTCACAGTCGGTACTGGGAGATAGTATAGTTTAGAGAGTGCAAATATGAAATCCATATAATATAATATCATAATTATATCTAAAATTCTAAAGGAAGATAAACACTATCTATTAAATGGGAGTTCTATAACTACAAATCGAATTTATCTAAAGACAATATTAAAATATAATTGTTTGCTCTAGCTCTGGTTACGATTCGTCTTGACTGCACTCTTTACTTAGAACCGAGCTCGCACGTGCTTTAGCTCCAGTGTCATTTCTTAGAACCTTCACATTTCTCACTCCATATTCTATTTCATTATGCACATCATTATCACAACATGCTTCTTGGATTCCACATTGAATATGAACACAGCTGTCGTTGTAAAACAAATTATGAGATCCGGTTACTACGGTCTGAGTCATCATCGAATTTCTTTAACTTTCGGTGAATCTTAATTTAGTAAATTATCATCTTCAATAAGTTCTTGCTGGCCGGCTTGTTTTCTCCCGACGATGCCGTTAATATTAACCTTTGAATGGTTCGCCATTTTCTAAATTGCAAATACAGCCTTTTTTATACTATCGGATCTTTGAACTGAGGAGAGGTCGCTTTCAATAATATAAACCCAAGTCGTACCGTCACCATAGGTGAATGCTTCGCTTAAACAAAAAAAACATAAGACATTATTAAAGACGCATTTCTTAACTGAATTAAGCTTAATATTTGCGAGCAAAGAAAATACTACTGACGCACTAGAGTTTTATAATAAGTAGGTAATTAATTCTGTATCCGATTTGAATTCAAAATCAGAATAGAAATTATTTTTTAAATATATTTTTATTAATAAAGAGTCAATTGCTATATACATATTCATTAGCCGTTCGGTAGTAAGCGCCCGCGCATCCTACAAACGTTTACGATACGAGCGCGCGTGAGTTGCGTGTAATTCACTTTCCATTTCGATACATTTACTTGCTCTAGAATTCCCCAATACAATGTCTACCGCATGTTTGACATGTTCAACATAATTTAATAAACAATGTGCGTTTGGCAGTTGTTTGTGTTTGTAGACATGATTTGGTGTAGTTTGAATTGAGGAAACACGTGTTATTACCGAGACAGTTCCGACTGTTAAGGCGATGATAACCGACTTTTAATGATTTTATACTGATGATGAAGATCACGTCTAAACGAATAGTGATAATGATTTGAAAAAAAAAATGCTAAATTAGAGCATTTTCTTAATTTATAACCGAATATATGAATATTTTAGATTATGTTTATCTATACTACTTATAATAAAACAGTAGAATCCGCTGTCTGTCTGTTAGTTTGTTCGCGCACATCTCCGGAACTACCGAACGGATTTTCATGTAGTTTACACTGGTAGACAGAGATTAATTTGGAAAAAAATATAGGCTTTGTTTCATTACAATCGTATTTTGCTAAAAAAGTTTTCATTATACAAGACGGTATTCTGTTCACGACACGTTGTGGATAATTTCTGAGAGTCTAACAAAAAGTACTAGGCTTGCATGAATTCAAGATAGTACACACACTATAGATAGCACATACTACACAGTAGGATTTGGATGAAAAACAGTTTATATAGAACAAAAAACTTCTAGGCTTGCATGAATTCACGTTTAGTTCATTATGAGTAGGTATCTTACCTACATAAAATGAATGAAAAACAGTTTATAAGTAACAAAAAAGTACTAGGCTTGCATGAGTTCACGCATTATGAGTATAGTGATGGGCAATTCTCGAGAATATTCTCCTTGCGAGAACTTTGCTGTTAAATTCTCGAGAACATTCTTTTCGTAGGGAATTTACGAGAATTTAAAAATTGGATGACTTTATTAAATCGTTTTTTTTTTAGAGTTTTTAGTGCATTTGAACGTTTTACGAAGTTTGAGTTTAAAATAAACTACACCACAACTTAAATTCTCAGTAAATTCTCCTGAGCGAGAACATTCCCGAGAATATTTCCGAGAAAATTCTCATAAATTCTCTTAAATTTCGTATGGTAGTAATCTTAAAGTACGATTTCTGTATTAATACGAACTTTATGAGTTTAAAATAATCAGCATTAATAAAATGAATAAGAAAACAACATTATAAGAAAGGTTTATGGTGCAAATAATAAAAATAATGATTTGATTTGATTTTGATTTGATTCGAATTTGACAATCGCGACTCCATGTGGTACTTGTTTGCCCTCCCTTGGGAATTTTTTTAGAGCCGGAGGCGCGCAGGGTGGCAGCGTCGACGTGTTTTGATATGGAATTTTTCACTTTTTGTACGGAAAATATAAAAAAATATTACCTACATGTTGAGTTTTGGGGGTTTAAGGGTTTTATAAAAGGGGTCGAAATTTTCATTATTTTTGCGATATGACACACCATTTTCGAGGTAATATAAGCTAAAGTAAATAAGAATTTAAGCTAAAATGTCTATTGTAAAAAACCAATCTTGAGTATTTTTAAACGCGATTTCTAATCGCGTTTAAAATTTGGTGTTTCTGACTATTTTTAAACGCGATTAAAAACGAGTGGAATAAAATTAGTTGGCATGCACTCACACCAACACTTCGACTTCAGTGCAAAAACAGTACAGTATTTTTTTTTCTTTTGCTTATATCTCGAAAATGGTGCGTCCTATCGCAAAAATAATGAAATTTTCGACCCCCTTTAGGAAACCCTTAAACCCCTATATCCCAACATGTTGGTAATAATTTTTCATATTTTCCATACAAAAAGTGAAAAATTCCATATAAAACACGTCGAGGCTGCCGGGCCCCTGCGCGCCTCCAGCTCTATAAAAAAATTAACGGAGTAGAGCAAACAAGTACCACGTGGAGCCGTCACGCGATTGTCAAATTCAATTTTAGATGTGTCAAAATATTTTTTTAATTTTGAGTTTTTTTTTTGTCAGAATAGCTTTAAGATTCTCATAGCCAAAAGTAAGGAATTTTAGTGATAGTTTGTTAGTTTAGTCCAGTGTACAAGAGAATCGGCACCATTGTCAAATTCGATTTTAGTTGTGTCAATATTATTTTTATAGTTTTTTTTTTTGTAGAATAAGCAAAACCATAGCTTTAGATTCTCATAGCAAAAAGTAACGAATTTTAGTGATAGTTTAGTTCCATGTACAAGAGAATCGGCACCATTTCCAGTCCGAAACATAATACAGTAACGTTTTTTCAAGTAAAGTATAAAATAACAACAAAAGATGTTTACTTTAGACCTTGAAATCAAAATATATTGTAATAAAATTTAGCAATTTTACTTCCATTTTTAAATTCTCGTATATTCTCTGTCGAAAAGAATATTCCAGAATATTGCAGAACATTCTCGATCCGAGAATATTGTCCGGGTGAGAATATTCTCCCGACCCATCACTATATGAGTACCTACCTACATAAAAAAATGGTATCTATAAATCGGCACCATAACGCGAACGAAGTCACGGGCAACAGCTAGTATTACATAATTAAATTAATTTGTAAAGTTATGTCTAATGCGGATAAAAAACGGAGAATCGCACAAAATCTATCAAGCGTATTTTTCTGAAACCTTCACCATTTTAAAGATAATTTAACTATTGAAGTTTTAGTACAACAGTAACTAGTTCAGTACGTGTTTTATTTAAATACTTTTGTTTAATGTATAATAATTAATAATGAGTAATTTGGGACAGCGCTCCTGGATGGGCGAGTCCTATTACCGGCTGGACGCGTTGTCTGAGCTCCGTACAGAACACGCAAGCTAACGACTCAAGGGCACTGGTATATAAATCTGCGTCTTAATGATAACTTTGACTGTGAAGTTATTAAGGGTACATCAAGGTATAAGCATGAGGTAGGTATGTAATGATCGTAGCAGGTGACGTTCTGTAGTTTCTGCCTACCACCAAAGAAAAAAAGCGTGAGTGTATGTATAAAGGTACAAATGTCTATATGTGACAAAGTGTTAGCTCTATGAGAGAAGATTAGTTATTTCACCAGCCGCAAGTGACCTACAACGGTGTTCAGAACAATACGGTACGAGTACGACACATGTCGAGTCAGTGCACTTGGTCGCGAATCATTGTTCTGAGCAATTGTTACGTCTGTGAATCCGCGCTTGCAAAGCTCGTCGTGAAAGCGCCGTTTCTCACAGCCATAGTAAACGATATTACATTCAATGTTAAGGTGTTCATTTCAAGTATTTTGTATTCTCATTGTAAAGGTAACGCGTGTAATTTCTTTATTAACACGAGTTATTATGTTAGTTCAGTGTGACGAGAGAAATTTTTAACATCTATGATTTTAGAGATGTTGACTAAAAATCTTTTTGTCCGTCAGGTATATTATAAAAAAATATTGGACACGTATTTTTTCTTTTTTGACGTAATTATAAGATTACGGCAATATATTGAGGTAAAATGTCGCATGACTTTTTTTTTTTTTATCTGGGGCATCTCGTAGCTGGCCTCTGAGGTCATGACTACTTATTCCTGTGGCTGCCTTAAGCTCCTAAAAACTCAAAGCCTCCAGCTAGGGGCATAAACTATTCTAAATTAAAACTAGGCGAACGCTCGCTAAGGGCACCCCCTGTGGGGTACGAACCTCGGCTTAAGGCGTTCGCTGGCGGGAGGACAGCAAGAGGGACACGCTGGATCAAGGATAGATCATTATTATTATCAGGGGAATTTAAAGCTACTGGCTCAGCAGCAACGCGGGCTGGCACATCGTTGTTGAGCAAGGGTCGGGGGGGCCGCATGACGTGACCCCCGGTAGATTTTATACTGACTTGTGACTTTACCGCAAATAAACATATTTTCTTTCTTCTTTCTTTCTTTACGTAGCGAGCCCCCACTCCCCAACTTTAATTAATGCGTTTTATCTTAACTATTTTTTTGAGTTGAAATGTGGCATGACGTCACTCCCCGGTAGATTTTATACTGACTTGTGACGTAGCGAGCCCCCATACTCTCCAATTTTAATGCGTTTTATCTGAACTTATGCTAAAACAAAAAATACGTGTAATTTTTTTTTTTCTATCCTACTGATGGAGTAAATAGTTTTTTTTCCTAGTCAACATCCCTATTCGCTGTTATTTATATATAACTATAATAGTTTATATATAAAATAGTTTGGAAAATCCAAAAGTGCACGCCTCATACATAACACTCATTCATAAACGAAAAAGAAATTCAAAACATATAGTTTTTAACAAAAATGAACTATTTATCACTTTTCATGAAGTCGTAATGTCAAAGACTGACAATAGTTATTTGTTATACAAGAGTGCAAAGTTGCTTTTTAACCGCGTGTTCAATTTTGATGACCGAGCAAGCGAAGGATTCTAAAATTGAATCACGAGCGCAGCGAGTGATTCAAAATTAGAAGCCTGAGCGTTAGCGAGGGAATCAAAAGAGCACGAGGTGAAAAATCTTTGCACTCGAGTGCAACACGTAACTTTTCATTCCACCTCAGCGAGGAAATGACTAAATGCAAAAAAAAAAACGTTTACAATCACAAGATAGGTACACTTTTATTTCAGTTTAGGTATTAATTACTACATTATAACAGGTAAGTATTACTGAATAATCTTTAAATTATAACAAAATAATACTAAGGTATAATTAAGAAAATTTTAAAGTAACGTTGCTACAGTTATTTAAATTGAGTGTAATATTTTTGTTTGGTACTGTAATATTGGTGTTAGTCACTTGTGTACTGTTTTTCGGTAAACTATCTGTCATACTTAATAGTTGTACCGATTCATCGGATTCCCTTGGCGTGAATGTTGGAGAGAGAGGGAGATGGTTAGGTGTTTCATAACGGCTTATTTTTGATGTAGAAGGGCCAGTCCAAGGATCCGATTGAGGCTCTTTCAGTGTAATGGCTCCTACGATGCCTTCACATATTTTAGACTTATTTTGGATGGAATCCTCTATGTATCCCTCTACAACTGCATTGGACTTCCAGCCTCCGTGGCGCTTAAGGGACAGGAGATCAGCTCCGGAATCAGCCAAAAGTGTGGCTGAAGTTCGTCGGAAACAATGACACACGGGTCATTGTTTCCGACGAACTTCAGCCACACTTTTCAACAGGGGTTCTGGAAGTTCAAGAAATGTTGCTATTTCTCGTGGGATACTGCCAATTTTATTAGTACCCATAGGCTGTCTAACACACTTTCCATTGCGATACTGTAGAAAAAATCGATTGATTGGAGTGTTAGGCGGGCGTAAGGCTTGATATTTCTCAACAATCGTTACGTATTCCTTGCGAATGACGAAGTTGCGGTCTCTTTTTGTCTTTGTATTAGGTAAATTAATTAATAGTAAGTCATCTGAATGTTTCTCAATGTTTTTGACATTAAGTTGTGTTAGTTCATTAGTTCGGCATGCTCCGTTTATTCCAATAATAAGAACAACCTGTAACGTAAAGAGTATTGTAGTAGATAAATGAATAAAATTGATATGAACGCATAATTATGCCTATCAACATCTACTAAGTATACTATTTAATTGAGATTAATATACTTAAGTAGATACTGAATGTGCAACTGACTTACTTTTTCCGCCAAATATACGGAATCGGGTGCTTCGTTAAGAAACTTTTCAATATCAGATACTGTGAAAACCTTCGATTTTTTTGGTTGATGACCAGATGAGGCTCTTTTTAAAAATGCCACTAATTTAGGATAGGTATCGATATGTTTGTCTTTTTTCATCTTTATTGTTGCTTTTAACATCGAATACGTACTCCATAGAGTGCTTGCTTTCTTGTTCTCGGATAATTCTATAAAATATGCCAGCAAAACGTTTTCTGAGAAAGTTTTGGCTCCTTTTGCTAGTCGCCACGTGTTGAACATATCGTACTGTTTTAAATACTTCTCGCGTGATTGTTGAGGGAGAAAGCTCATTTGCGCATTATTAACAGTTTCAGTCAATTCTGTTGGCGTCAAGCAAACTTCCTCGTCGCTAGAATCACTCATTTTAGTTTTTTCACTTGTTTTCAAGTTTCTTGTTTTTAATAAAAGGTTTAACAATGACGTGAAAAAATGCCGCGTAAAGAACCGCGTACAAAGCAAATTGAAAAAAGAACACCAAGAAGGTTCCGAGTCTGAGTTTTTAAAAAAATTAAAAAAAAGTTGTATGATATATTCGGCACCATAGAGGTAGCAGTAAATAGGTTTAATGATTTTTTTAATTCACAAACTTAGTGCACACGATGTTCTAAATTCAATTTACTTTATCCTCTAGCGAATAAAAACGGCTTTTCCACTCAGATATTGAAGATTAAAAATACTCTTTCCGAGATGGTGGGATGAAATAGTTATTTGTTATACAAGAGTGCAAAGTTGCTTTTTAACCGCGTGTTCAATTTTGATGACCGAGCAAGCGAAGGATTCTAAAATTGAATCACGAGCGCAGCGAGTGATTCAAAATTAGAAGCCTGAGCGTTAGCGAGGGAATCAAAAGAGCACGAGGTGAAAAATCTTTGCACTCGAGTGCAACACGTAACTTTTCATTCCACCTCAGCGAGGAAATGACTAAATGCAAAAAAAAAAACGTTTACAATCACAAGATAGGTACACTTTTATTTCAGTTTAGGTATTAATTACTACATTATGACAGGTAAGTATTACAGAATAATCTTTAAATTATAACAAAATAATACTAAGGTATAATTAAGAAAATTTTAAAGTAACGTTGCTACAGTTATTTAAATTGAGTGTAATATTTTTGTTTGGTACTGTAATATTGGTGTTAGTCACTTGTGTACTGTTTTTCGGTAAACTATCTGTCATACTTAATAGTTGTACCGATTCATCGGATTCCCTTGGCGTGAATGTTGGAGAGAGAGGGAGATGGTTAGGTGTTTCATAACGGCTTATTTTTGATGTAGAAGGGCCAGTCCAAGGATCCGATTGAGGCTCTTTCAGTGTAATGGCTCCTACGATGCCTTCACATATTTTAGACTTATTTTGGATGGAATCCTCTATGTATCCCTCTACAACTGCATTGGACTTCCAGCCTCCGTGGCGCTTAAGGGACAGGAGATCAGCTCCGGAATCAGCCAAAAGTGTGGCTGAAGTTCGTCGGAAACAATGACCCGTGTACAACAGGGGTTCTGGAAGTTCAAGAAATGTTGCTATTTCTCGTGGGATACTGCCAATTTTATTAGTACCCATAGGCTGTCTAACACACTTTCCATTGCGATACTGTAGAAAAAATCGATTGATTGGAGTGTTAGGCGGGCGTAAGGCTTGATATTTCTCAACAATCGTTACGTATTCCTTGCGAATGACGAAGTTGCGGTCTCTTTTTGTCTTTGTATTAGGTAAATTAATTAATAGTAAGTCATCTGAATGTTTCTCAATGTTTTTGACATTAAGTTGTGTTAGTTCATTAGTTCGACATGCTCCGTTTATTCCAATAATAAGAACAACCTGTAACGTAAAGAGTATTGTAGTAGATAAATGAATAAAATTGATATGAACGCATAATTATGCCTATCAACATCTACTAAGTATACTATTTAATTGAGATTAATATACTTAAGTAGATACTGAATGTGCAACTGACTTACTTTTGCCGCCAAATATACGGAATCGGGTGCTTCGTTAAGAAACTTTTCAATATCAGATACTGTGAAAACCTTCGATTTTTTTGGTTGATGACCAGATGAGGCTCTTTTTAAAAATGCCACTAATTTAGGATAGGTATCGATATGTTTGTCTTTTTTCATCTTTATTGTTGCTTTTAACATCGAATACGTACTCCATAGAGTGCTTGCTTTCTTGTTCTCGGATAATTCTATAAAATATGCCAGCAAAACGTTTTCTGAGAAAGTTTTGGCTCCTTTTGCTAGTCGCCACGTGTTGAACATATCGTACTGTTTTAAATACTTCTCGCGTGATTGTTGAGGGAGAAAGCTCATTTGCGCATTATTAACAGTTTCAGTCAATTCTGTTGGCGTCAAGCAAACTTCCTCGTCGCTAGAATCACTCATTTTAGTTTTTTCACTTGTTTTCAAGTTTCTTGTTTTTAATAAAAGGTTTAACAATGACGTGAAAAAATGCCGCGTAAAGAACCGCGTACAAAGCAAATTGAAAAAAGAACACCAAGAAGGTTCCGAGTCTGAGTTTTAAAAAAAATTAAAAAAAAGTTGTATGATATATTCGGCACCATAGAGGTAGCAGTAAATAGGTTTAATGTTTTTTTTAATTCACAAACTTAGTGCACACGATGTTCTAAATTCAATTTACTTTATCCTCTAGAGAATAAAAACGGCTTTTCCACTCAGATATTGAAGATTAAAAATACTTTTTCCGAGATGGTGGGATGAAAAGATATTTACTTGGCGGTTGCTAGGCAACTTACGGACAACGGTTGGAAATATTTAGATAAAGATATTATATTTTAGTTAGTATTTTATGTTAATTATAATTAAACTACTTTGAATAAAAGAGCCATTTTCAATAGGGTTCCTTCTACGGCTGAAACGAATGTACAAAAAAAAATTGACTCGATTAATTGATTTTATCGCAAGCTACAATGTTTTCAGGGTTCATAAATTGACGGACAGGAATTGTTTTTCAACTATTTTGATGCTTTTTCCATTTCTGCTGCATAAAATCAATTGTTAAAAAGTACAGTATTAATCTCCATTTAATCATCTATACAATGGTATATAAATTAAGTAGGTTCTGTGTACTAGCAGGAGTGTAACAATAAAAACAGTTACAGAAATGGGGCAAAAATTTTTTTTCGATCGTAGAGCACACTCTAATGCTTCGCATTAAGAGTCGTGCAATAGTAACCAGCTCACATTGTTTATATTAGGTCCTATTAATATAATGTTCCGACTGACAGACACGATGTTATCCAAACACAATATAGCGGAATGCGACAGCTTCCTGATTACATTCAACAATTTTACATAATGTAACATAATATAATTGTAAACAAAGCACGGAACGATGCGTACAATGATCGTAAATATGTGACTAACAACCGTCTAATAGTCGTTCGTAATTAACACTGTCACCGAGTTGCACTTGGATTATTTATGAGCAGCATTACCTAAAGACTTTTAACATCACATGGAGTCCTAGTCAAGGTAACAGGGATCAGAATGTGAGCCTAGACCGGAAAGAACAGCTTGCAATGCAGGACACATCTCAGCATTGGGTGTTATGAAGAAGAGAAGGAGAGAGAAAGTGTCAGAGACCTTACCCTGACACTTTCTCTATCGACAAGCCCTTGCAACGGGGCACACAAAACTCACAAATGCATTTTCATCTCTCATGCTCGGAAAGTAGTGTTTGTTTGATCCGAGTAGCGGGTGGAAAACGCTGCTTCCCTCTCTAGGGCGGGAAAGACTCATAGTAATTGCTTCCCGCCCTAGGGCGGGAATGAATTTTAAAAATAGAACTTTTGGTTAGGTAGTCTGCTACGAAACTTTTTACATGAAAAATATCGAATAGAATAAAAACAAAACAGCTGCGGCAGTGTTTCCACTTACGTTTTTGGTTTTTCCCCAGTTTTTTTAATGAATTATCCCTAAAATTCCCTAAAAAATATAAAAATTACTTGGTTTAGGGAATTTTTCATTTTAATAGCATAAATACCTAGAAACCATTAACTATAAATCGAGAGAGACAAAACAAACCAACTCTAGGTACCTATAATGCGACTTATTTTCGATGTCGTCTTTAGCCACAGAAATAGTACTATTAACAATAACATGGTAAACTAAAATTAGACGTATTACAATTATTACAAGTTTCAGGGAATCCTCTTTATTCAATCGGTTGTGCCATAGAGTAAAGTAGTACATCGGGTGCTGCCTAGTATAAACAATAGGGCTACCAACTCAAGTTAAATTTTTCCTTAACATTCCCTAAATCCCTGTCAAAATAAAATATCCCTAAACCATGCTTATTATTGGACATTTTTCACAAAAAAAGGTAGAAATCCCTAAAAGTGGAAACACTGGGCTCCAGTCTTGCGAGGTATTTTTTTTAAATTCACACTGGCTGTTTATATAAAACAGCCAGTGTGAATTAAAAAAAATCCATAATGCGCGGGACGGCTCGCAGCGGTGACGCAGTGTGTTCCATATTTAAAAAAAAAACACCTATTGTTCTAACTTCTCAGTTCATTTTGAATAGGTACCTACTAATCATGTTATTTAAATCAATAACTATTTTAACCACTATGTTTTACTTTCCTTATAGTCTAAATACCTCGTATGGGAATTGATTTCTTTCGACCCTTGTATAACAATCTACTATTCCTTAGGGTAGACATGAAAATCATGTTCACCTGATTCACAAATGATTGAAATATCCTGCACTTTTTTACTGCTATACGTGCATGAAAGTAAAATTAGGCACACTTATAGTTTTCAATTGGTTCATTCTAATATCTTGGGAATCTCGTTTTCTAGTTTTTGTACAACATTTCATGCAGCATTTTTTCCTTTTGGTTTGTATAGGGACTTAGTTTTTTTTTAAATTCTAAATCTACAGTTTCCTGTTACTTATAAAAATAGCAAGTTGAATATAATGAATTCCTTTAATATGCTACTATCAACAAGTGTCTGACCTGTTATTTATAACGATATCTACCTTATCATGGTATCATTCCTCATAGTCCTAATGGTTTGTTTTGACCATTTGAAGTAGTCACAGTTGATGCACCGTGCATTAATGTTTCCAGTGATTCACTGTCTGTGTACACGCACCAACACTTATTGCTTCCGACTTGTTGAATCAGTATCGTTGGTAAATCGATTACCTATTTGATCATAAATATCGTTATATGCGGAAGATATACAGGATGGAAGGGTAAACACCGTTGTCACTCAAACTATGGGTAGTTGGCTTAAATATAACCATAAAAAACCGAGTAAAAAAAATTACGTTATTTTCTTTAAAAATATTAAAAAGGTTATTGTCCGACACCGTCCGCAAATTCATGGATGTGCGCCCGCCCGAGTGACGTAATCGATCGCCGCCCGTCCTACCTACCTACACAATACATGAATAAATACAATACAACCTTTTCCTGGCTTAAGACAGACAAAAATACCTTAGGAATTGCGTGACGATGTACATCTTAAAAAAAAAAAGTTGTGATTTTCCATTGAATTTATGTTCTATAAACGAAACCAAACCAGTGGTTTGAAGGATAACGGTGTTTACCCTAACACCCTGTATAGTCATTTAAAATGAAATAAAATATATTTGGGAATTAGCTTTCTTGCCTATTCCATAACGCTAAATTATCCACGTATAACTAAATCTTTTATTTCACACAATTAAAACTATTTACACTACGTACTAAAAACCATGACTAACTAACTATACAAATAAATATAAAAAATAAAAACAAAGGGACACTTCGTTTATTTAATAAATTCTACCTGAATTCTAAGTATCAAAAAGAGTTTCAATTCTTTATTTTTGAGTGTATCTAAACAAACAATTTGGACGGAAAAGCGTGTACAAAATAAAATTTGCTACAGAATTACATACATCTCATCAAGATCTGAGACCTTTCACCTTGAGTGAGGCAATGATACTCAAAATATTCCACGCACGACCCCGTAATGTTATGCCATTAATAAAGTAAATCTCTACTTTCGTTCATTTGTTTCATATTGTCTTCGGTAAATCAAACACATTGATATAATCGTCGTCATTAACTATGTATATTATGTCAAATCATTCTTTGTATAATACTATTCATTGAAAACATTAGAGGTGAAGTTTACATTAGATTCGAAATGACTCAATAGAGTTTTTGATTATAAAAAAAAACAATAACTTCCCTGTGGTCTGTAACTCGTTCCAATAATGTGCCTCATATACCCCAACTTCGGACACATAGTGGACCACAAAAAATAGATTATCCAAGGCTTCAATTCCGATCGTATGATTACACCGCGGCATTCAAAGTTAATTCACGTGATTCGATCACGGGTCAACGCATCTGTCAATCATCGCATTATGTATCGAGGCATAACATGCTGTAATCAAACAAGCATTCTGAATCATAATCAAGTTCAATGTTAATGTTTTATATTGATCAGAATACGAGAATACGGAGAACACCCACACACAATCATGAGGAATCCACTCTCATTTTCTATGTTGTTCAGGCCTGGCGCAATAAAATTATAATTTATAGCATCGCTTTCAGTAATTGTGGTGTTCGGAATAATAAATTGTGCATTGGTAATATTAATTGATGGTTATAAAATTATTCTTATGAAGATTGGTGTTGTAACTTTTAAAACATTGGAGCATACCGAGTTTATATCTAAAAAAGGCTACGAATGGTTTAAGCCGACAGGGTAGAGGGTCAAGCAAAGTTTTGAAGATACTCGCGAATGTATTTGTTCCCGTACTGATTCTGTTATTTTATTATATTTAGCTGTCGATAGTTTGGAGTTAACTGTAAGTATTCCAAACATAGAGCAGTTAACTATCAGAGGTTACAGGTCTAAGATTAACAGTGTGACATGTGAACTTCACCGCATTATTGCTTGTCTAGTCACGCCGTGCTTTCTCTGGCTGTTCCCACCCTGTGGCCTGAACATCCGTCACTTTGTTGACAAAGGATCACAATAGTATTGTCATTTTGCTAACAATGTTCTTGTAATGACCCCCTTGTTTGAAGTGTTCGTGATCATCGCTGGGTTTTCTTTTCGTGGCATGTTGTGCAAGAATCATTTCGATAGATGTCCATGTAGGTAGGTGTTATACTATCGGGCCAACAGTTACTTACATGAAGGTATAGTTGCTATTATTGTTTACTCTGGAAATGCAGTTAATATCTACTCTATGCTCTAATACCTCATGAAACTCGCCTCTAATCCTTATGTCTTGGCATCTGTTAATTTACCGAATTTCAACTGAATGTGCATGTGCATGGTTAAATGTTCTTTTTTTCCATTTCTTATTTATTTTAAGAACTGATACAGTATAATTATATAGTTTATCGCTGTTGTTTATCATTCCGCGAACGGAGTGTGTCAAGGAGCTAATCGGGGGCAACAGGTTTCTTAATGGTTGTAAGATATCAAGATTTATCGTTATATTTTAATATCTTATTGCCGATATCTGCAGGTGTTATTAAGGAAAGTAAAGCAATGATGGAATTGTGGTACACCACATTCCTACATATATGGGAATTGAAAAAAGGGGTTGCTTTTTACCACTTTATAATCATAAAATTAACAAACTATCTATAAATAGACGTAATTATTTGTATTTGAAAGTGTGACAGATTTCAATTACTTAGGTACACACGGCTACACATCAAGCTATAGTCCAGTTTATGCTGATCTCGCATTTTAAAAGATTTCCGTACAACGCGAGGTCAGCTTATATTGGAAATGTATAGCTTGAAGTGTAGCCATGTGTACCACCTGCGCACAATAAATATTATCAGAAGACTTAAAACTCTTATCTATGTGATATAAAAAGTGAGGACGAGTATGTATTCCGTGTTGCAACAGTGAGTTATGAAACAGTAGTAATGGGAGGCTCCGCATTGCCCTACTGCTTAGCCCTTTGCCCCTCGCCACGAAACGCGTTTATCCTACAATCTCTAAAGCAAGCCACTCACCATTATCTTTAGCTTTCTTTGGCATTTAGAACGTACTTGCTTGCTCTTCACTAATGTTTTCATCTTTAGTATTTGGATTAGTTTCTATTGTGTCTACATTATTTATTTTATTTACACTTCTGTATTTTTTCACTCTTTTGTCTAGTTTCTTAATAAAATATCATGGACGTTTTCAAAAGACAGTTTTTATAAACTGTTTCCTAACTTATCATTATTAATATTGATTGTTGATAAACAACATTCTTTTTTATTGAACATCGAAATCAAATATTTATAAGATACGTTTCTTGATTGCTCGGTGAAGTTGCAAGCATTATATTCAAATGCTGAACCGTTTGGGCAGGTCCTAAGTCTAACGTAACAATTGTCAGTGGAACAATACAAACCACTTTTACTTTCAACCTGACATGTTTATTAAGCATAAATATATATTGATTAATGTGAATAGTGATGTTTCGTGATATATTGATAGTTTCTTTGCTTCCTGGAGAAAGTGTGAAATGTCGTACACACAAAATCATGTTTCTTCTTTCTACCGTAATGTTTTGTCTATAATTATGTACACTGACGAGCAATTATAAAAATGCAAAGTGCTGAAATAGTCTAAATATTTCCTAAGCCACACAAGTTAGCTTCATGAACTAAAAAAAATCTTGAAAACAGTTTTATCGGTGTTTTTTATACGCTATTAAATAAACTCGAATGTTGCTTTTTACTTCAAGAAGCTATCTGGCGTGGTTTCGGAAATATTTCATGATAATTTTGTGGCTTTTTTATGTTGCTCATCAGTGTATTTACTTATTAACTAGCTGCTGCCGGTGGTTTCGCCTACATGGCCTTTATTCTTTTTCTAAAATAAAAGTACCCTTAGTTACTCCTTATAACATCACGGAACAAACAAACATCAGACAACAAAAATTAAAAAAAAAATGTTTTTTTGTTATAATACCGTATAAATACTTTCATATGCATTTAGTAAAATGCTGTTATTTTGACATTCAATTTTATTTATTTGTAGTATTGTAGTACTTATGTATGTTTGTATGTATTACAAACAGGCACTTAAATTTTATTTAGTTGCATGTATAGATTATTTACCAATAGCTAAAGCTTTCTAATTATTCCTAGAAACATAACTTTTCCTCCTGAGTTCGCCTTAAATAATGCACCATCGTTGTTCTCATCGTCGCTTGCCATCAGGTGAGATTGGACAAACACTAACCTATCATATAAAAAAAAATATATATACCAAGCTATCTAAGAAAGTACATAGTCACCTTTAACATCAACGATGACTTTATACTAAATTGATACGTAAATCACGATTGTCATCTAAAAAATCAAGTCACGATCAGTTTGACCGGCTCTTCAGCTTTCAACGAGCCTATTGTCGCTCGCTTCTACTTTGTAAATAAAAGTTCCGTCTCGGACTATCAAACGGCGTTGATTGAAATGTTAACTGAGTAACGGATAGGATAGATATCTTGGTCAATTTGGTTCTTTGTAGATCAAAAATAGAATCGAAGTGTATAGAGTGCCGCGAGTTTCTTGTGGCACTCTAGTGTCACTGCCTCGGCCCGGCTAGGGTGCCGTGAGCGTTGCATTGTCACTGTCACTTGTTATATATGTTAGGTTAGGTTAGAACTGTGACCACACGAGCCGAGCGAGCGTAGCGAGCGGTGCCGCGGTAGCGGCCGGCGAAGTGCCAGGGTCCGTTTAGTAATGTTTTGGGAATGTGGTGTTTTACAGCGATCTAACCTCGACAATCAAACAAAATACCAAGTGACGTGACTTAGTGACAGTGACAATGACAATCCAATGCTTGCGGCACTTCAGCTGGGCCGAGGCGGTGTTACTAGGGTGCCTGTAGTGGCACTTTATCCGATAGGGATAGAGTGCCAATGGTGGCACTCTATACACTGCCAAATAGAATTAGACAGCCACAGCATTATATGTATATTTATGGCAGTGTGTAAAATAAGAATAGAGGAAGATCAAAGAAAATGAACGTGTGGAAGATGATAATATGGTTAGATTAGAATGCGGTTGAATACTAAAAGGAAGATATACTACGGCTATCCCAAATAAGGATGAGGGCATAGCGATAATGCACCACTGCCCTATATTCATAAACATCGTCCAATTGTAGCTTATGAATCGCTCTGCAACTACTGAGTACTGATATAATTAAAGAGTATTCTGCAATGACTGACCAACCCGCACTGTTCCCGCGTGGTAGATTACAGCCCTCTCTACAGCACTCCCTCTCGAGGAGAGGAGGCCTGTGTCCCAACAGTGGGAACATTATAGGCTGATTATGTTTATGCTGCAATGACTAATTATTCGATTTCTTCAAGAAAAGAAATTGGTTCCAAAAATACGAGTACAACAGCGGATAAAGGTGTTGATCCAATTATACAACTTAGCAGTGATCTAAGAATTTTAAACCAAACTCGATTCACCTACTTTAGTTCATTTTCACTTTCGTTTGTTTTCGTCTGTGAGAAATAGCATCACCGTTTTATGTCATAGTCATAGGAAGAAAGCATTGTTGCGTTTTTGACCGGCAATTAAGTAAAAGTTCTCTTACAAGAGCGTGCGAACTGTCAGTTCGGAATTCTTCAATGATGAATGACCTGTTAATATTAACAAAGGATTTACTATTATTTGCGTTGGTTTTATTCTTCATCTTTATAATTTTTTGTTGTGTTGTTAGGGTTGGCATGGAGAAGAGTTCTTAGCTCATTAACTGGCACTAGCACTCCAAGATTACCTATATGCTCTACTTGCTCTAATGTCCGATCACTTTTCAGTATTGCAGCCTTTTCGATTTAAAAACCATCAACTAATTAGTTAACTTTTTTGGCGAAGCGACAGATCCGAAGAAACGAGAGAATTCTCTTCTTTGTTCTGTTCTGCGTAGACTTACTAATAACTGAATAGGTAATACCATCAAAATTCAGGACAATAATTACGGGCAATTATATGATGAGTTGATGACCATCGCCTTTTATGATGTCATATTGTTCACAGGAGAGTGTTGTAACTATAATGCTCTATCCACGAACGTTACTCTATCTAACCTATTCACACGGCGGACTGTTACATGTTTATGATTTATTAGGGCTCCCGCAGATATACCATTTTGTTGTTGGCCGACTATATCGCAGAGTATACCAATAGGTATAGCGACATATCATATGCTAGCCCGCACATCTTGTCCAACTAAATCGGAATCTGTATCTTAGTAAGTTACAATAGTTGGCCAAATTACAATTGTAGGTCTGTATGTCTGCGGGAGCTGACATCAAATTATGTCGTGTCTAGCGGCTAGGTGTTTCACTTTTTATGCATTCATTATTATAATTTCTATAAATAATGATGTGTGATTTATGTTAGGTCTGAACATGTCAATTATTTTTGTATGCATGAATACTAAGTTACTCATGGTTATTCACGAGACAATGACCTACTGACTGAGATGAATTAAATTACTAAGATTTTATAAAGTTACAATGTTTATAAGTAGTTGATATTTATCGATGCGCCCACGTCAGAATTCCCTGAACGATTTTACTTTTCTTCACGTATTTATTTAAATAATGATGGCACTAGCATGTGGGTAGCATACTTGTGTAGAGAAGTTTCGAAAATCGAACGCAATACGAGTTTTGAATTGATCATTGCTGATTTGGTTACAGTTGGTGCCAAAACATGCGTTTGTGCGTGATTGCACTTCAATAACAATGGGGCGCACCCAGAATTTACTACAGCTATAAATATATTTTAGGCTTATGCAACTGTGATGTATGATGCTGCAATTACTCAAGTTACACAAGTTATTGCAAACACTTGGATGGTCACTTGCTTACTAACTTGTGACTTGTGTAGGTAACAGAGACATCAACAACTCTGAAAGCAATTACAATCATTATTCAAAAATTCTCTCTCTGGTCTAGTGGTTGTAAGCGCTACTGCGGAGCATGAGGTGCTTCGTTCGATTCCCGAGTCGGGCTTAGTGTTATTAGGTTTTTTCAATCTGGAGAGTCTGGAATTGTACCCGGTTGATTGCAATAGGGTCGCCCCCTATTACATGGGTCTTGAACATAACTGGTGAAATGTGGGTGAACTATAGGTGGATTTCTGCCTAAACCTTTGGGAAATACAGGAGTGATGTTATGATGTTACGTCTTAAATATTCTCACGGCACTGACCTCTGATTACAGCATCATGGTAAACAGATGCATGAACGTATTAATAGGAGCATTTCTCATAACAATTACATCTGCGTAATTATGTAGGTTTCAATTGAACTAGCAAGCATTTATATCAGAAATTATAGTCTTCGTCTGTATACTTAACTTATTGAATAATTACTTACTTGTACGTTTATTTTACACTGTAATACGTTTCTAATGAAAACATCTAGATCATAATTCAATTCAAAACGTGGCGTCTTCCGATCACGACCATTGACGCTATAATATGAGAAAAGAGAAAAGTGCAAAGAATGGCAACTCGTGGGAAGCATCTACAATGGCCCCGATATGTCACGACGAGTGTTTCACTATATTTTCTAATTGTTAAATTAAATATACTTAGAGCAGTATGGCTATTATCTCGAAGGATGCTCCCGTCCTTAATTAATATTTTATGTTTTTTTTTTTCAGATATTTCCGGTGTTGCTAATAGCTGTGGTCACAAGATGTAAGTGTGATCACGCAAACGGGTTCAACACACACGGCGGGATCAGCGCACCACAGTTCGGACCGCTGCTGAAACCGCCTCCGCCACCACCGCTCCCTCCCGTGCCCGTGCCTTTCCATAAGGGCCCAGAAAGAAACCAGCGACAGAATTTAGATATCGGATACCAATACCAATCACCGCCACCCCCACCTTTAGCATCTAGCGACTTCAAATTCCCTGCCCCTTTCTACAAACAATACAATTTCAAGTTTGTTCCTCCTCCTCAACCTTTCTTTACAACTCCATCGCCAAGCTTATTCCAAAAAGTTTCAGGTTGGCTTTTCCCATCGCAACAAACTAGTTATGCAGGATCATCTGTATTTAATAACGTAGGACCAATAAAAAAGGATTGCAATCCTTGTAATTTAGTGCCATGGTTACCAGTAATTAGATACAATTTAGGAGCTAAAAATGTATATCACAATTCATTGCCAACATACGGCCCTCCCAGTCCTACAGGTTACACTAATATGTTAAAGGTTCAACCGCAACCTTTTAATTCACAAAGCCAAGATACAAGGCCTCCGCAATTATTGCCGGGAGTACCGCACACAAGTTATGGCCCGCCTAATCTTTCCTTTAATGGCGGCGCTGTGAGAATTGTCAGCTCAACTTATGGCCCGCCAAGTGCAACACATACTTTAGACGTTGTATCCCCAAACCCTCCGAGTTCTACGTATTCTCAGCCAAGTTCATCTTATGGCCTACCAAGTTCCTCATTTAGTTTACCCAGTAACTCATTTGATTCCCAATTTTTATCTACTCCACCTCATGAAATTACAAACAACCTATACAATGTAGCTAGTTCAACGTTCCAACCACCTTCTTCTTCATATGGTACTCCCTCGCCATCATACGGAGTTCCTTCTTCATCCTATGGTACTCCTTCTTCGTCGTATGGAACTCCTTCATCATCATATGGCACTCCTTCTTCATCGTACGGAACCCCTGCTCCACTGTTTGGATCTCCGTCTCCGTCGTACGGAACCCCTTCCCCAGAGTATGAAACTCCACGTCCGGTTATCACAAACTTCCAACCCGTAACCCCGCAGTATGAACCTGGGACTCTAAATAAAGAACTACCTCCACAAAATGACGTGGAATTATTGGACAATATAACACCTAATGGAGAGTTACAGTTGCCGAAAGTTTCACATCCAACAACTTTTAAGAATTCTTACGGTGAACCTATAACTAATACACATCTGTTTGATATTTCGTACCCTGTGTCAGCTACAGCAGCTGAATCATCTAAAGTAAAAACACAAATATTACCACATGATAATACGAAACCAACAACACCAAATACGTCATTTGCCCTGGCAAATCCAGCTCCATTTACACTAAATAGAGGCAGAAATATTCATACGCTACAGCCAGTCGCCCTTCCTAATCTCAGTGTTTCACCTTTGCCACCGATATTTAATGCCCGACCTTTTCGACCTATGACACCGCAGTTTCCTAAAAATATCCTCCAAGGTATCAATCAGATGCAACAGACTAACAGTAATGTCCATGTAGAACAAAGCATACCTCTTGCGGAATACACCCATTCTGTAGACTATCCTGCTACTATTATTCAATCGCCTATTATTGAAATAGAGCCCCCATCGAACTTCAATCAATCAAAAGCATATAGAGATATCCCTAATAGTTACGTTGTAGATGGAATTAGGGATATATCATCCCAAGCTTCAGAAGATCATATTTCAGCAACGAAATCAGTTCCAGATGCAAGTTTTGAAAGCACAGGAGGTGATGTCGGTAATGAACTATATGACACTAGTGTACCTGCAGATATAAAACCCGTTTCTCGTGTCCCTTCTAATCATAAATACAATTTTGCGGATTTAAGAGGAGTTAATGATGACAATGTTGATAAATACCGCACAGATAGTAATTTACAAAACATTGATTCACCTCTTTTGTACCTAAAGCCAAGTGCACCACATAAAAATCACGGAAACTTCATATTAGCCATATCATCGCCTGTACCAGATAATGAATATGAAATTTATGATGATATTCCTACAACAGTGGCACCACAGACCCCTACTATTACCACCAGTTGGGATGAAAGTAGAGCTGAGTATAACACATATAAACCTAAGATAGTCCAAATTATAGTTCCTTATACGACAGGAAATAAACAGTCAGATACAAACGAAGACTTCGTGCAAATGTCACAAGATTGGCCCTCTACACCAAAAGATGAATATCAAGCTCGTAAAGTTCCATCTAACACAGAAAATTCTTATGAGAGTCCAATAACAGAAAGTTATAATACTGCCACAACAACGACTGAAGATACACAGGTAATGGAAAACTATGACTCGGACAGATCGAAGGACTTCTATGATGTGAAGGAACCACCGTTTGATATAATTAAACTCCAACACACGATAGATGACTGGACGGAACAGGAATATTCTAAGTACAAGACTCCACAAAGGCCGCGTAGCAGCGAAAAGCATGCTAAGCAGATCCCTGACGACTATTTTACGACTACCATGCCGACCAATTATGTAACAACAACAAGCAATTATAATTACGAATTCTATGATCACGAAGGTTCAAGTAGTTTTCAAAACATAGTCACCGATGAAAGCAATAATACATTTAGTAAACCACGAAAAGAATATAATACAATAGAGAGAACAAAAAATAGGCACACCAGTGCCAAAAATGAAGAATTAGATGAAGTGCAAAAACTTCATATTTACACAGCGGCATCGTCTTTCCGTACCACGAGTACATCTACCACTACCACTCCAGCTCCATGGGGTAAAATTCAAACAGCTATATCACCTTTAACGAAAGAAAAAGTGTATGTGGTAACTTCGAAACCTTGGAGAGATATGCGAAATGTGTCTACGGAATGGTATGAAGTAGAACCCTTTGAATCTAAGAAAACGAGTGCCGACAGTGAGTTCTCAGCGTCTAGCAATCTTCCTTTTAAGTCTCCAAGGCTTATGAATCGACCATCATTTGGCTTTACCTCAGGAGGAAAGATTGAGTCTGATTCATCGTATGGATTTTCTAAAAGCTGGTATCAAAGCAGTGAGTATAAATAATTGTTACTGAAATATGTTCTGTATCTTGGATAAAATTAAAGACTACTTTTAAATAAATGCTTTACTTTCAGTAAACGAGCTGGAGACTCAAAAGGAGAACAATAGTACGTCCTTCTCAGAAGCTAACCAACAGAAAGTTACCACCACTAACTTGGACGAGGTTTAATTCTTAATATTTACTAACTTTCAGTTTCCTTTACTAGAACTTATCACCCAATTCAATTAAAAAATTTACTATCAAGCTTTCCAAGACGAGAGTTCAACTGATTTTTTTAGTAATGTTTAAATAGTCAATGCAGAACGCATATTATTGCTGCATCAATAGTGGGAAAATTGAACAATTAAATTAATTACAATTCCGTCACCAATTTATATAGTTTAGCGTGATAAGAGCTTTAAATATAGACACGCACCTATGAGTTCAACACAAAATTATACATAAATTATGATAACTAATAACATCTGCCTCAGTTTGTAACAATAACATTAAATAGTTCATGAGCATAAAACAATAACTACTCGTGGATGTATGTAGCAACATATACCTTTTTAGGGTTCCGTAGTAACAAGGAACCCTTATAGTGTCGCTATGTCCATCTGTCTGTGTCTGTCCGCGGCTTAGCTCAGAGACTGCTATTACTAGAAAGCTGTATATGAGTTATTTTTCAAATTTCTTTTTTGATTTTTCATATAATATAATTTGACAATGTCACGATTGAAAACATTAAATTTAGACTTTTAGGCCATAAAAATAAATGACAATGGTGCCGATTCTCTTGTCACAAATGCCTCTAAACTAGACTAAAAATCACTAAAATTTAGTTTAGTCCTGTCAAACGAGGATTTCCCATTCTGAAAAAGGCTAAAGTGACACAACTTAACTATATTTTAGTTTGACAGCACTAAGATTGCACTGAGATAATAGTTTAGTGAAAATAGCAATTTTGCTATTCTGAATTTGACGTTTTTCACCTGGAAATTTGGTGTATCCAACTAAATCTGATTATTTTTAAACGCGATTAAAAACGAGTGGAATGAAATTAGTTGGCATGAACTAAAATTCTCACCAACACTTCGACTTCAGTACAATTTTTTTTTCTATTGCTTTTATCTCGAAAATGGTGCTTTTATCGCGAAAAATAATGAAATTTTCGACCCCCTTTAGGAAACCCTTAAACCTCTATCACCCAACATGTTGGTAATAATTTTTCATATTTTCCACACAAAAAGTGAAAAATTCCATATAAGTAAAACCCGTCGAGGCAGCACACCCTGCGCGCCTCCGGCTCTAAAAAAATTCACGGGGTAGAGCAAACAAGTACCACGTGGAGTCGTCACGCGATTGTCAAATTCGATTTTAGATGTGTCAATATTTTTTTTTAATTTAGAGATTTTGTTTTTCAGAATAGCTTTAAGATTCTCATAGCCAAAAGTAAGGAATTTTAGTGATCGTTTAGTTAGTTTAGTCCGGTGTACAAGAGAAACGGCACCAATGTCACATTTTCTTAGCTTTAAAAATGAAAAGATCGATGAAAGTTAGATACACACATCGAGAGTCTAGTGTTATGTTATCTTCGAAACTATGTATTTTTGGAACACTTGTTTTAGGTCTTTTTGTATTATTTTTACTTATAGCATTATAACCTTATAGATACGGGAAAGCAAAAGGAACACATTGTATATTATTATATTAAAATTTCGCCATATTGAACAATCATCACTCAACGATTTTCAACACTGTTTTAAACCACGTGTATAAATGCACAAGTAGTTTCTAAACCTTGTTCTTGAAACTTGTTCTTGTTATTATAAATACCTATTTAGTGAAAAAGTTTCTACCAACGAAAACCCTATTAAAAAGTAACTCATTAAATATTAAAAGCAAGATATCAAAAGGGCGGCCAGCACGATTGATTAATTAATTTTTCGTTTTATTTTTCAGGACAGCACGACTGCAAACCCTCGTAATGGCTGAAAAGTGTTTTAAAACGCGAACTGAATACGAAGTGTTTTAAATAATGAACAAAAACTGAAAGAAGTGCGTGACAATTAAAATATAAAGCAACTATAAAATTTAAGTTAGTGCGTGAAACAGAACAAATTAAGAAGAACGCGATGCTATATGACAGTGTTCTTTTTATTTTGATCTTATATTTTATTATAAGTGAACATGGACACTAGTTAATAGGTAAAGTTAACCAAAGTGGGACATCATTAAACATTATTTCATTAATTTTAAATGTAATCATTAAATATCCATCTTCTATAATATTGTAGCTTTAATTTAAGTATATATGTTTTCAAGTATTATGTGTAATATCTAAAATTGTAATAAAACTGAGTATTAGCAGTAATCGATTCTTGTAAATATTGAATTGTAAATAAATGAATTCATCGTGCGTGACTTCAGTTTTACTGATCTCCCAAATGAAACACATTGTGTCTTTGATCGAGATAAAATATACTTAAACTATTATACAAAGGTACTATGTTACAGGTTCAGGTTCAGGTTTTGATCTATCTTTTAATCTGAAGTACAGGAACTCTGCACTCCAAGATATAATTGTTATTAGTGTGACGAAGTTTAACACGATGATTGGCATTATGTAGGAACCAGAAGCCTCGCGCACTCGAGCTGAAATTAAAAAGATAAAAATGTTATAAACAAGTAATAAGGTATTTTATCTCTCCGGAAAGAAGGACAAACAGTGTGATAAATCTAGACACAAATTATCTTTTCACGCAAATTGTGAAAGTTTTTTGAGGTTATATACTAACTAATATGCTTAGTATGTCAAAATTATGGTGATAATTTGCACTAGTGCTAAAAATAGATATAGGATATATACCTAATTCTGTCTACAGAAACGTAATTAATAGGCTTAATATGGTCCTGGCAACCAGTTTTGTCCGGCATCAAATAGAAGCTAAACAAAGGTCAAAGGTCTCAGCAACAAACTGATAGAGTCAGGTTAGTGAGTATGGTCGCGTCACGACATCGACACCACAACACTCACCGTATACTACGTTAGGTCTCTATTTCACCACGTTCATTTAGATTCAGGTCACACTTTATCTAGATAATTATGAGCAATCATTAGATGTATGTGACCAGCTCTTTTTCTTTCGGCTAGGTTTTGTGTTGCAAGTCTGGACGAATATTATCAGTTGGCCGCGGAAATCGTTCCATGCGAGAAACAAAGTCATGACCTGTTGTTATTATAATAACAAGTTATGCACCAAAATAAAATAGTAGGTAAGCATCGTTTTTAGCAATTTAGCGATTTTTTAATCTGTAACATCGACGGATTCTAATAAATAGACCAATAGAATAGTAACTGTTAATATAATATTTTGTCAACAGCAACGTAAGTACACTTACTCAATAAGGTTCCAATAGTGAAGATGGTGATGCCACTGAAGAACATTTGGATCCCAGAAGCGAAGGCCAGTCTGTGGATGGGCACGTGGTTGGGAATCACGATGTTCACGTACACGGTCCTCATAGCCTTCGTGATGCCGAGAGCCAGCGACACGAACAACATGCCCATGAAGGACGTTGTGAACAGCATCACTGAAAAGTAGTAAGGGAACTTTAAAACTACTAAATTTATCAACAGCACGTTGATAAATTTAGGCCAGAGTCAGGGGACAAGAATGGTATTCCGATTACTGGCAGTATGGAAATAGTTACAATGTGAGATGAACAAAACCTAGTACCGTATTGTCATTTAATTTTGTAAGGCTTTGCAACAAAATATCTACAAGGTGGAGACGACAATACAACAAAAAATTAAACGGCGTGACCATAATGACGTTCCCACTCTGTATACGAAAGTTCAATTGAATATATTCAATAGTTTAGTCATTATAGCTCGGCAAAATCCCTAGTCGGCTCGGGCTATTCCGTTTATCCACCCCAAAAATCCACCCTAAGGTGGAATTCTGAAATGTATGCCCGAGAATTCACCCAAGGCCTAGTTGGATAAACGGAATTTATAGGCTTTAGGGTGGATCATATAATTTGTTTGAAAAACTCTTTTTTTTTTCGAAGCTAGGATTTATTTGACAGTTCCAAAATACTCTTAAGCATTATTAGTGCCAGTATTTTAATTTTTTGTTGTATGGTAGTCTCCACATTGTATAATTGTGTTCTTGATTTATACGAAATTCATATAAGTAACATTCGCAGAAATATAATTTTAACATTAACTAGCCGTCGAATCCAAACTTGAAAAGTAACTGAGGTAAGGTTCGTAGGAAATAGCCAAAAACGAAGAGTAGGTAAGTAGGTACCAAGAACAACTTAAACTGCTCAAAAACGATTCTTTGTTTCTGTACCTGTACGATGATATATAAGCTGAGTTTGAACAACAATAATAAATCATAATGTTACAAACAAAATGACCGTAAATAACTTTGGCTATCGAATGGTATCAGTCTATAAATCTAAAAGACGCAAATGCTCGCCTTTCATCAATAATATTTGAACATTTAAATACATTTACATACAAAGAGGTTAACAACCTATATACACAAGCGACATTGATGAACATAAAACAGTAAGAAATAAACTATTGTTTGTATGAGTTTGTGCGCCCTTATCTATTACTCAAAACAATGTTGCAGTAACGGTCATTTACATTAAACCTATGCTGAATATTTATCTTTAGGCTATTCCTAAAACAGAGCTGATAAAAAAAAAGAATAAGTACTTACTACTTCTGGTGAAGATAATCATCAGTAAACTGACCATGTACATGACACGCGGTGACTTGTTGCACCATTCTCCGATAAAAGGTGACACAAATCGAAATAACGTGTCCGAAAAGCCTATGACTGACATCAGTTTTGCTATATCTGCAGTTTCGAACTGCATCATGTCTTTGAGAATGATTGGCAATAACAGTGAGAAGTTTGTTTCCACGCAAGCGGCTATTGATAGACCAAATATAATGTTTACGAATATTGGATCACGCAAAAGAGTCAGGTCGAAGAACTGAATGAAATGATCCATATAACCCTTTTTCTCTTTTTCTTTGACAATCTCCTTTTCTTGAGTATTTATGTTTTTCAGATTCTCTGTTTCGTTAAAAATATTTATGGAACTGCTAAGATTAATTTCTTGAGACTCCCACCACTTATAACGAGACTCTAATAGTGGCGTATCTGGCAATTTGTTTCGTATATCAGGGTGTGAAATGGCATTACGGGTTTGAAGACTTGAGTTACTAGTAAGAGATCGCATTGATAGACTCTTCGAAGGGATCACACCGTTTTCCGCAGATTCTTCTAGATGCGGCGGTAGTGAGGCAATACCTGTAACAGTTTTAGGGACAATAGAATATTGCACTAAACATTCTGAAGAATAATAATAATAATTTGAATAATAAAATATTCATACCAACAACTTTAGACGAAGGAGTTACACTGCCGTTAATGAGTTCTACCTCAGGTTCCTTATTTAGAGGCACCGCTTCTTCTGATGTGGGTGGATCTCTTAAGTACCATTTAGCGGGTCTAAGTAAACAAGCAGCTACAAGTGAATGGAGGCAAATTGCGCTTAAAATTAATACTGCGAATCTCCATCCGTAAGTGTACATCAAGAAACTCATGAGTAGAGGCATGTATATAGACCCCAGTCCTGTGATAGACATGCCTACTCCAACGGCTCTTCCTCTTTTCTCTTTAAAAAATGAATTTATTGCTAGTGTAAACGCTCCCATAATTGCAGCTACACCCATCGCTGAAATTAAAAATTATATCAGGTTTCATATCGCAATGAAATCTAAACATATGAAAGTTATCAGGCAGATATGGGTACTTACAACATATAATACTGTAAGATAAAATAAATTGCCAAAATTCAGTTGCTGCTGACATAATCATTAGACCTCCTGATATAAATATGGCGCCCAACACAGCGATCTTTCTGTACCCAAAGCGACTTAATAAGGGTCCTCCGAAGAACGACAGTAGCATTCCAATGCTATGATTTAATACAATTACCAAGGTAACTTGTGTAGTTGTCAGATCGGAATCGTTCAACACCAAAGCGAAACCAGTGATTAAGGGAAGAACAACCACCTGAAAGACAATTAATTCGTTAACATCATGATTGGTCGGTTGAAATATATAAAGTATATCGTATGAATAGTCGTAGTATGTTACAAAAACTAGACAAATTCCAGAAAATTTACTGGAAATTTAGTCGTCAAAGAAATCATGAATCGTGCTACAGAATTCCATAGAATTATGTATTTAGAACTAATAAGTTCCCTAACTTTAATCGAACGTGTCTGCGTTAGAATTGAGTTGACAAAATTGAATAAAAGCTTAGAATAGTTTCGTTTTCTAATTTGATTTGCTTCCTTTGCCTTCTTTCATATCTACTTTTTAGCCCTTACCAATATTTCTTAAAAATCTTGTCATCATCATCTGTCTAGCCTTTTCCGAACTATGTTGGGGTCGGCTTCCAGTCTCACCGGAAGCAGGTATATTACATGGAGCGACTGCCTATGTGACCTTCACAACCCAGTAACTGGGTAATACGATACTCCTTGGTAAGACTGGTTGTCAGAATTTCGGGCTTCTGACGAACTGTCAAAGATCTACGAACGACAGCCAGGACCAACAGTTTAACGTGCTTTCCGAAGCACGGAAGAGTCTCGGTATGTATTTGTCAGAATTTCGGGCTTCTGACGAACTGTCACCTATCCACATTCCAACACCGACAAGCATAGCTTAACCTGATGGATCGACCCGTGCGGCTGTTATTACTTAGCCGCGAGCTCCTCTCCTCTCTTTTTGGTCCTTACCAATATTTTTTATAAATCTTAGATTTAAAAATTTTCAATAAAAAATGCGAGAACTTATTATTTCTTTACTATTTATAATTAGACCGGAAAATCGCAAATAGTTTTAGATATAAATTACTACGCTGATTAAAATGGGCAATGTTACGTCAAAATCATAATTACCGTGATGTGATAACTTAATTCAATCATGAACGATATGAAAAGTAGGCACCTACTTACCTATCTAGACATTTATAAAGATTATTATGATTATTCATACAATGCAATTCGTAAAAAGTAATGAATTTGAGTAGTCTATTACTATACCAGTGAGCTAAGATGTCAATTGAGATAATACAATCGATGAATAATTATGAATATGTCGAAACTTTATACAAAATGTGCCTAAGGTATTGCCTTCTTAAATTAATTAATTACGGTCGGTCCTGCATTAAAATATCATATTCTGCTTTCATTTTATTGTGTAAGGTACGAAACACTTCAACAAGAAGGAAAATATGGTTTATTTCCCTAGTCTGCTTAGTCTGGGTCACTTCAAAAGTGCACTAAGTTAGTTTGTATCTAGATTAATAGTTTTATATCTATGGTTTAAACAAAATATGAAGTTACTATCCTCTATGAACTTAGTATCTTAAATCATAACACTGCGTTGATGTCCATTGCTGAAAATGCGGGACTGGGAATGGCTGATCAAAAAGATCACCACGCTTGCCAAAAGAAATGATGATATTGGCAGGAGAAATGGTGATATTGGCAGGAGAAATGGTGAATACGGTTTGTTGTTATCAGCAGGCACTGAGGACATCCTCTTTACTTCCTACTGTGCTGTAGTTGTTATTACACCCCCGAATTAAATAGCAGCCATATGTAGAGAATAAAACAGGTAAAGTAGCAATGGGCCAACCACTTGTAGTAGAACTGATGACAATTAGGGTAGACATGTTCTTCAGTGGAGACAGGCGAGACAGCGGGTCGGAAAACGTACCTAGGGTAGGGATCTACTTATACTCTATTTGAAATAAGATTAGACATTTAATTGATTTTGACTTCTATACCGTAGGCAGGCAGGCAGGATGGCATTAAGGCGACGATAAGCTACTTTTAACGATTTTATACTGAAAAATTACGTCTAAAAGAGTAGTGATCAATTGGAAAAATATAGGTATGTTAAATTAGAGCATTTTCTTAATAACTTAATATACGAATATTTTAGATTATGTTTATACTCGTATTACATAGTGAAATTAATTTGTAAAGTTGTGTCTAACGCATTTAAAAAACTGAAAATTACGCAAAAGCTATCAAGCGTATTTTTCAGAAACCTTCACCATTTTAAGGATAAATAAAATATTAATCTTTTAGTATACGTGTTTTATTAAAATACCTTTTGTTTTATGTATAGTAAATTAATAATGCGTCAAATTGGGGACAGCGCTAATTGATGGGCGAGTCCTATTACTGGCTGGACGTACGACGCGTTGCGTGAGCTCAGTACAGAACACGCATGCTAACCACTCAAGGTCACTGGCATATATCTGCGTCTTAAAAGCAAAAAAGTGGTTACAATACCACCTGTTCACTGCAGCTGCCATTTGTCATACCACCAGCGCAATAGAAGTCAAAATCGGTTGAACAGACTGTAATTTTATTTTATTTTAAGGTCTAATCTTATTTCAAATGGAGTATTAATAGGTAGAGAGAAGATCTTCACAGAGTAGCTGATGGGAGCTGCATGAGAGTAGCTGAGACTGAGAATGGCCTAGGATTAGAGAAGCATATATGTTCAGCTGTAGAATGTTAAAGGCCTTTCTTATAATAATTTTTGATATTAAAGTAAACAAGTTTTCACTCATGATAAAACACTTTCATTACCTTAATTGAATACCTTGATTTTGGTTAATAATAATAATAATAGTAATAGTAATGAATTGATCTAAATAAGTGTAATAATAGTGTTTATAAATAATTTCAAATGTTTGCATGCCGATTGGTAAAATATGGCTGAGCTAAATGTAATCTTAAGAACTATTATGTATTACCCATATTTGCAAAATAAAACTATTCTATTCTATTCTTACCACATTTGATAAATCTGTGTTAAATTTTTTTTTTTTTTTTACTTTTGAATTATAACAATGAGCGATAGTTACTATGGATTCAGATATTATGTTTGATGCCTAGGTAGGTCATCTCGTAAAAAGTTTTTATTTGCGAGATAACAGGAAAGAACAGTAGCTAAGATATCAGAGGAGAGCTGCTCTTAGTATAGATGTGTCAGTCCTTTTTGGACTATAGATTAGAAGACGTGTTCACTGCTGGCGAGGACTAAGTCTACTTTATAAACATTGCAATGGTCTCACGGTCTCACCACTTTGAGTTTATGACAGATTTTGTATAGCAAATCTGTCAATAACTTACAAGGCCATTACCTACTCTCAAGTTGAAAGGGTGAACCAAACCTACACTGCTTGTTATTGTTCTGAAACAACAACATCCCAGGGGGAACTCTAGTAATGGTCGCTCCATTTTCCAATAATGTAGGTTTCCTATTCACTCCTCAAACTTAAGTTAGTACCTACTTAACGAGGTAATACATAATAAAACACAGTATTTAATTGATAAGAAGCGTGTTGGTGATAATAATTATTACAATATCATGTGCATGGCATGATTATAGAACTAATTTACTGATGACTTAAATAAAACGGTCATAAAATGAACTCTTCATTCACATTCAATTAATATTGTATTGTCTGTAAACGCACTTTTTCAGCGTTCAAATTTCCAAAACAAGATTAATATAACTTTGTATAGTATTCATCTATGATTAGATTATTAATTAAAATTATACTTACATTATTCATAGCGTAAGCTATGGTCACAACCCACCCGTAGCCCCCGTCGGGGGGGACTTTATTTGTTTCAACATTCGACATTTTGAGTTCAGTATCACTAATCACATTTCTTCAATGAAAACTTTTGTCTAAATAATTATATAACTTTCGAAGTTAAAGTCAAATCACAAACAATGCACATTTTCCATCACTTGGGAAGTTTTATCTCTGTTTTCCTTCAGAGATTATTGACCCTTAGTTCAGTTTCAAATTAAATTGATTAGCAACAAATACGTGAATGTTCGTAGCACTGTCTACATGTTGTGTTAGAGACAGACACTGTAGGCGCATAGCAAATATTCACATTCGTTATCGGTTTGACTTTAGTAATGTGTCTCGTTATCGTTAAAATGTTATTACTTGCTCACACGTATTTAGGTCTATCTTAGAAAATTATCAGAATCAATGTAGATCTAGCTAATGTTATTTTGGGCTCATTTCAAAGGTTGTTAAAATTATTCTCGCGTTTTCTCGCTTAAAACTGGCGTATTGTGAAAGTTTTTTGCACAGTTATTGTTGCATAATAACAAGAAAACAAATTTTCCTGAAAAAATTAGTCGTCTAATTTTTAGACCACTTCATTCTTTTTTTTAAATCTTGTTAAATAAATAGAACCTAAGTTGTGGGTTTGTAACTTATAAAAACATGGATGGGTACATAAAATAAAATATAAAAGTTTAAAAATTTTAAAGCTGATTCAGTAGATTCAACTTTCTGCCGG
Source organism: Conistra vaccinii (assembly GCA_948150665.1). NCBI lineage: Eukaryota > Metazoa > Arthropoda > Insecta > Lepidoptera > Noctuidae > Conistra > Conistra vaccinii. The sequence continues at coordinate 8,432,540 of OX411324.1, forward strand.
GGTTGCGGGTAGTCCCAAGGGGAAACCGTGGCCCCTGGTATGGCAAGGGAAGGAACACGGGTGGGTTTTAGTCAGTAAAAGTCTGACACGCCCTTCCGCTCCGCCGAGAGCGGGAGAAGTCATTGGATGATTTCCCACCCAAAAAAAAAAAAAAAATTAGATTCAACTTTAAAATTTCATTTTGTAATCTAACCATGTTAAATTTTTACGTTAAGTTAATTTAACACTCAAAGAGTTTCAGTGACATGGTTTTTAGTAAGTACCTTTACATTATCAATAAATGATTGTTTTAATAATTTTCCGGTAATGTCGGTAGATAGATGGATTATAAAGTATAACTGTAAAATAAAATAAAGTCCTAGTTTTCTAGTAAGTAATTTGTTCGTCTTTCCATAACTGTTTGTGTAAATACTTATTTACATAGGCGCGTTGCATATTTGATAAAGAGTTATTCGGGTCACAATCCAAAAGAGTAAAAGCAAGTAATCCGAAACATGATTAAGTACTAATAGGTCATAATTAACAGATTAAACTGCTGAATTTGTATTCCCGTTAACCTAAGCTCTGATTAAATGGTCACGCATGGTGTTAATTTCTTTATCTTTCATAATCTTTTGATAAAATATAATTAAGAATAAGTTTTAACTTGGATAATCGTTTCAATGATAACATCTATTTTCCTCAAGGAAGATAAATTTTAACAGTTTTCTTAAATATATTATTGGAAAATTTTATTTTGAAGTTTATCTAAATAGTTCATAGATACCTACTACTTACATAATTTTAATATATCTACTTGTTTAACTTCTAGGTAATGTTGATATAATTTTATCATTAAATCCTATAAGTATCATCAATAGGCATCTAACTAATTAATAATTATGATTGTAGTTGATATGACCTAATTTTGCAATCTTGCCCATTATGTACAAGAGCGTTGGGGAAAAACATCGAGAAAAGGATTTCACTTGACGTCTACAGCCTAGAGTAAGTGCTAGAAAAGAATTTGAACCATATTTGTTGTCTTGTATTTTAAAACCATTTATGCAGCTTAGGTTTCTGACTGTTGGTTAAATATTGCTAATTGCAAACGGCAGGCGGTATTTACAAGAGCCTACGAAATAATGTTTATTTCACCTACAATCGGCTGATGATTGCTAAGTTACAAACGCTGGCACTATCGATAACACGCATAGTCATAGTTGTCTAGTAAACGATAAATATATTTGTAATTTCCTATTTATTATCAACTAGGTACCTAGTTAAGTACATCATCACTTCCAAAAATTAATTAAATTAAATAACCAACAGTTAGGCACAAAACACATAAAATAAAACAGACACAACACTCAATTACGTCAAATTAATTAACAAATGTTCGCACTTGTCACTTTAAACGCATTGTAGGTACTCGTAAAGGGCACACACGTCAAAAAGATGCGTCCGCGCCGTTACGAATTCCGTTTGACCTGTTAACTCTGCCATTGCTCGAGTACGGGCGACACGGGTTAATCAAAATCCGGCGGCTATTAACCAATGATGCATCATTGGTCCATAGTAGGCACACAAAGGATATTTCCTTCATCTCGCGGTAAATCTATTTGTCGAGTGTGTGAGCCGCTGTGAATTCGTAATTCTGGAATAACTACACGGTTCCCTTCTTCTATGGTGTAATTTTAGCAGATTTAAAGACTGTTTGAATGGTTTATTTAACTAGTACCTGCTGTATAAATATCGTTTCATCGTTTCCTTAGGTACTTATGTTGGAGGATCCCCAAAGGGTGCTCTATATCGCCCAACCATCTCCAACCAAGAACACCGTTTTTCCCGTAGTACCATGAACATTTAAAATACCTACTTGCCAAGTAGGTGAAAGGTCAACTTAGCAGGTTAACCTGACAGGTTTTCTATTTGTAACCTGAGAATTTCCGTGTTTCCTGCAATGTATCAACTTCCTGGAACACTTTGTCTGCTGAGACAGCACTTCAGAAATTGCTACCAAAGATTCGGTTTCTAAAATCTAGTTCGCATTTTAACGTTATCAACTACTGCAGCATGAACAGTCTTCTTCTTTTATGATAAATGGATCTCTTCAGAGAGCAGAGAGAGAGGTGTCAACCGAAATCTTATCCTGTGGTTTTTAACCAGAAAAACAGCCTCTCGTGCTGAATCACTTGCAGAAAACATGTCCACTAGGTACCTACTGTGTCCATTCGTATAATTTTAGGGTTCTGGTTTTTTATCTCTCTTATCGAATATTTGTGTTACATCTGGCTTGAATAACTTGTGAGTAAACAAACAATTAAAATCATTTATTAAATGTCACGAGAACTTTTATTAGGTCAAGTATATGCCCAATGCAAACGATAATAATTTTATGACTAACTTACGTAATTTATTAAAATAATGTTCATAAAATAAACTATAATTATCGAAGCTTTTTCAATGCACTTCCAGTTCTGCAAACTTTGGAAGGATAACTTTGCAACCGAAGTTGTTAAATATAGGGCAGTCAAATAAAACGCAAAGAAAAGTAATATTATTATAATAAAATAAGTATAAAATAGATTATAGATAATTAAGCTTTAACAACGTCTTGTTCGTCAGTTTTCTGTCGTCTCGCTGTGATGAATTTCTCAAGTCCCCAGGACAGGGCGGTTAGCCAAGTGAATATGTTCAGACAATGCAGCGTCACTGCTGTTGAAGCATTGTCTTTAATCCAACCTGTAAATAGACAAATACTCTGTTATTCCTGAAAACAATGTTATTAACTAAATTGATTAGAGCGTTTATTCTGAAAGCGGGCAACAAATAGATGTCAAATATTTCGCTGTTTTGATTATTGCACGACTCGTAATGCGAAGCATTAGAGTGTGCTCTACGATCGATTTTTTTTTGGCAATATTACTGTATGGAAATAAGAAATGTGGTTAACTAGCGAACTAGAATATTGATTATGAAATGCAATAATTAATATTGTAACACCGAATATTTAGTTTTAGACGTAAAAAAAGTATTTGGAAACTTTCCAAACGGCTTTTTTATACCTAAACGCATTCAAATTCAAAAGTCATTTATTCAAACTAGGCTGAAGAATCAGCACTTTTCGAACGTCAAAATTACATAATACACTCCCCCAAAACGCCCGCCCTTCACCACTTCCTAGTGCTTTAGCTGGGAAGAAGTGGCGCAACAAACTCCCCAGCAGCACAGCTGTCTGTTCAGTTAGAAAAAAAATTATTTTATATAATAGTATGCAAAATACTTCGCATTACGCAACACAAAAATTATTTTAATTAAGTAATAGCCTTAGGTCAGCTAGCGCATGCCAATATACCAACCAAAAAATACATCGAGAACTATACTCGGGCAAAAATAAAAACTAAACGTAAACAATATCTAAATAAAAACCTCCAGGCAGGGCGTGCCCGCTGACATATAGCTGTAACTGGAAGTTATAAATGATAAACTAGGACCATCGAAGTATAAAATAAATAAACAGTTAATTACTAATAACAATAACAAAACCATGATCAGCAAGACGACCAATCACATTAATATTCTAGTTCGCTAGTTAGCCACATTTTTTATTTCCATACAGTAATATTGCCAAAATAATCAAAATAGGAAAAAATTTGACAGCTATTTGCGACGTTGCCAACTATTGGGATGAACGCTCTTAATAGGTTTCTAATAGCTTCGTCAAGGTATAAAAGATGATGGACCAATTTGTACAAAAAAAGCAAAGTGAATTCTACTTACCAACAATAGGCCCCAGAGAAAGGTACACCATCCCAGCTGTAATCAGTTGAATTCCTGTAGCCCCTGGCAGCTTATGCAGGGGAACATGAGTAGGTATGACCAGGGCCATAAATACGGTTCGTAGTCCTTTCCCGAAGCCAATCATCACAGCTACCAGAATGACCACATAATACTTTTGACAGTACGCCAGAACTGAAAGGTGATTGAAGACGTTAGAAGAAGTTTTGATGGGTTTTCTTGATGTACTCACTAGGATATACATTGTCAAATCAAATTACCTAGCGATATCTTAACACGACGATATAAAAGATTTAATGATTTTTTTATTGGGTAGTTAATTGATTCAGGCGTGTCCTTGCGGAAATCCATTATATAATACAATAGAAAATATCTACAGGATGAAATTGAAAACATGCGACAACTCTTAAGGGGTCATTTTACTCATCATTATGAACAACTTTCACTATGGGACCAACCCTGAAATCGCGAAAAAAAAAACAGCTGTTCCCTACATTTTGACGAGCTATGCAAACATAAATGTAGGGAACAGCTGTCTTTTTTTTCGCGATTTCAGGGTTGGTCCCATAGTGAAAGTTGTTCATAATGATGAGTAAAATGACCCCTTAAGAGTTGTCGCATGTTTTCAATTTCATCCTGTATATTTAGTAACCTATTCCGCTTAACTATTCCTAAAGGGTCATAAATATAACTCTGTAAGAAATCGGCACGTGTTTCACCTCTCACACGGCGTGTTGCCACGCCGAGCACCGGACGCGCGGTGTTCGAGTTCGCGACAAGTCAATCGTCATCCTGAGGAAGCCTAGTTGAAAGGTGAAACACATATCGATTTCTTACGGGTTTTTTATGACTCTTTAGGAATAGTTTAGCGGAATAGGTAACTAAATATATTTACGTCTATTGTATTTCTTTATTGGGATTAACGAACCGCTGATATGAGTTGATAAATCGTTTTTTTTTTCTTTATTATGTTTACATACGGGTATTGTTATCTGCGGAGTTTCGCTAAGTAATTTAATTTGATCCACTGTTCTGGGAGTTCTGTGTTTAGACCTCTTCGAAGATTGTTAAATATTTAGTTCCTTTAGGTGGAAAGCAAAAAGTCTATATTTTCACTCAACCATTGAAATCATCTTTCAAATCAATTACAAAATAAAATATGAGTATATTACCTACTCTTCCCACAGCCATCGTCATCACTCCGAAAAGAAAGAATGAGTTGTTGTCCCACCCGATTTTACCAGCAACGAACGGAATGCAGAACCTTACACAAATATCTACTCCAGCCAAAAGTGACATAAACAGAGCCACTTCTGATTTACTTTTCCCATAGTCACCGAGAATAAATGGAGTCAAAATCGAAAAATTTAGCTCATTGAAATTAGCTAGAGTAATGCCCAACATCAAGTTAATGAAAGTATAATCCTTTAATAAATCTAAATCAAAGAACAAATAAACTTTTTGACAAAACGTCAATTGTTCATCTTTGTCTTTCTCATCTTCGACCTCATCTTTTTTCTTTTCCTCAAATACGTCATCATCATCATCATTGTCATTTTCCTCCATCTGTGTCATCAATAGTTTCATCTTCTCAGTTTTGTCTTCGCTTTCTTTTAAATATTGCTCCAATTTTAACGATGCTTGTTTTAATACTTCGCTTTCATAATTAAAGTTATTCGATTTTCTTCTGTGTCGTGTACGATACGACTGATTGCTGTGATTATCTTTCAGATATTGCTTTTCATCGTTTTCTTCGTTTTCTTTTTGAATTTTAAGTGAGACGTTACTGTGGTTATCCTTATTATACTTTTCACCATATTGCCCATCCATTTTAAAAGATTTAATGCTTTTGCTTCCAACAAAATGTTTCTCCGCTCTATCGGCTATATCTTTGGCATCAGCTGGATCTATTTTTTCTACAACTGCCTTTTCGTCGGCTTTCAAATCTTGGGGAGCCTTAAGTGTAGGACAGTCTTCTATTTCTGATTCTGGAATCTGTGTCTCTAATGTTATAGAGGTTTTCCGTTTAGGTTTGTAAGTATCACGCTCCTGAGCCAGAGCACCTAAATTAGCTGAAGAGTTTTTCTTAGATTCATTTAAGTACAATGTTGACGATTTACGAGAACGATCACGGTCACGATCTTGAGCCACTGTTAATAAATTACCTGATGAGTTTTTCTTAGACTCGTTTAAGTACAATGTCGACGATTTACGAGAACGATCACGTTCTTGAGCCAAAGCTCCTAGGTTAGCTGCCGAGTTTTTCTTAGATTCATTTAAGTACAATGTGGACGATTTACGAGAACGACTTTCAAGTAAATTTGTCATTGATGGCTTTTTTGAATTCAGCCTTGAATTCATTTGTGAATTTTTATTCGAGCCTTCTCTTGAAGAGAGTCTACTTTTCGACTGCCGAGATTTACTGAAATAACCATCGTTCGCACGTAACATCATAGGTATACCGGGGTCGGTAATTTCGTAGCCAGGATTCACTGGGTCATCTTCATTGTAAAGATACTGGCTTGAAAACGCACTTAAATTTTTGAACTTTGAAACTTGACTAAAATATCCGCTCTCTTGTTTTTTGTTTTCAGTTTTATCATCTTTGGTGTCTACTTTCAGCAGTTTTTCTTGATCTTCATCTTTTGGTTTTTTAGTGTGCCATTCTACTGGTTGCAATAAAAGAGCGCCAGCCAAGGCATGCAAGGAAATTCCACTTATGATAAGGATGGCTCCCGTTTCTCCAAAGCCCGCAAACAGGGCGGTGATGATATGTGGCCATAAAATGGGCCCTAGGCCGGTCGTCGTCCATGATAGTCCTGTGGCCAATCTTCTTCTGTTTTTCCAATAAGTATTTAAGGCGAGGGCATTTGCCGAACTGCTTATACCATAGCTAGCACCTGAAAATATGCAAATAGTGAATGAATTATAATCCAGTTTCAACATTTAATTAAAAATAAGACTTAAGTATTTTGAAATATCTTACCGTACAAGATTGAGAATGATACAAGATAGGTGATGAAGTTATACGAAAACGTAGTTAAAATCAGGGATATGAAGACAAATATTGCTCCAGTCATAGACACCTGTCTGTAGGTGAATGTTTTAAATAAAGGACCATTTGCAAGACCTGAAACAAAACAGACGAAAACTTAGATAATTAGCACCGCAAATTGGCATTTAAAAATATTTGCATGACTGTGCAAGGAAAAGGGCGAAATCTAAATATTTTGATAAGGGTACAATTTAAAACATTCTCATTGTGTTTACTTATCAATATTTAGTTAAAATTTTTGCTCTTTGAACAACAGATTAATCTTGGTAAATGCAATATCAGAATGTTAAACATTGTTTAATGTATTTACTGCGAAATTACAAGTACACAATGATAACTTTAGATAACTTTTAAATCCTCGTACTTAATTGTACAATGTAAATAAACAAATTTTGTTAACAGCTCGTGATTTGTAGTGTATTTGTTGGTAGTGATGTAGGCATAGATATTTATAGGTAAATGACAGCTAATTACGAAGGGGCCGGTATGGTATCAGAAAGTTACCATGCAAGGCGCGTCACGCACCGACGCAAGAGGTCAGGGCAGAGTTCATGTTGATTATAGTGGTCGTCTCAGAGCTGCTGATGCCGAGGCGTGCGAACTTGTCCCGGAACAGGAGCCCGAACTGCTGCAGTATCGGCAGCGCGGACAGCTGAAATAGACCATTATATAAAGATTAATACTTATTCGTTAAATCTTAGGTCATATAATCATAATCAGCCTATTAATGTTCCCAGTGCTGGAACGCAGGCCTCCTCTCTGTGAGAGGGTGGGCTGTAATCTACCACGCGGGCCCAGTGCGGGTTGGTAGATGTCACATGTCTTCGAATTTTTGGTTCTAAGACACGCCGGTTTCCTCACGATGTTTTCCTTCACCGTTTTGAGAGCAGTGGTGATGAAATTATTACACAAAGTAAAGCGCCTGCTTGGGTTCGAACCCATGACCTATAACTCGTAATTCGGGGCCGTTACCACTGGGCCACCACTGCTTCGTAAAATCTTACTGACTAAAAACCCCATAGAGTTTCTCCTCATCCCTATTGGCTGAGGAATCGGGAACGCATTTGCGTTCTTATGCTATGGATGGGCACTACTTTATAGGTACCTACGTGAAAGTCGTAGAAAAAAAGATTGCTTTCTTAGTATTGTATTTATTTTATTTTATATTTCTTATTATTTGATTGTTATTTCATTTTATGCTGCACCGGTTGACGTCATCACGTCAACGCCGGCTGTCGCACGCAACGCTAGGACTGTCTCGTGAAGGTTCGCATTTCGTGTATTTTCTTTCTTTCTTTTATGAAATGGGGGGTGTATCACACGCCCCAAAAGTTTAAGATTTTTTTTCTAAGCTTATTTCCACTCAAGAACTGCAGAAGGCAAGTACTGGGATCTATAAATATAATCTAATGAATTTGTATAAATAAACGCTCTATACATACAGTGTCTCTGTCTAGTAATTATTAATTTATACCGTCATCATGCGACTCATAGCTGCACATAAGGATTCTCTGTACTTACAGCGAATTGCGATACAATTACCTAGTCACACAAATCACGTGCAAAAACATTTCGCTTTGATACGTACCTATACATACTCCCTATATTAGATAGTAGGCCTGTGTCCCAGATCCCAGCAGTGGGCAACACTATAGGCTGATTATGCGTACTTATAACTTTTGTATTGACTGTATGGGTATTTGTAAACATTCAGGAATTGAAGTCAAAATCCTACGAAAGGAAAGTAGTGGCATCCGCATTGCAGAAGATTGCAAATTCGTTCCGGATTCTTCAGCCAATAGCGAGGAGGAGAAACACCGTTTGATTTATTCAGTGCGAGCGACATTAACCTTCTGGAATAAACTCTCTAAATAATGCTGATGAGTAGGTTAGAAGAACAAGGCGGTCACAAAGACAAACACGAAAAACAGAAGAGTCTCACGTCCCCTTTGCCTACCCCAGAGAGGAGGACATCCACGAGGAGAAAAAACTTCAGTCAAATACACGGGAAAGACGAGTGTCAAATATGTAGATGAGTGATTTCAACTGAATTTCAAAGAACCCCATACTAATCTATATAAATTCTCAAAAGTTATCCGTTACCGGGAATACCTACTTGACGCATATCTGGTAGGTATATCAGTTTAGTCTAGCTAGATAGGTAGACCACTTGAAGTTAAACCCACGTGTAGGTACCTAGCTAGACTGTAGTCCGTCATCACCTAAGTCTTGTATTGAATGTTAATCAGAATAGACTACATTGCCATAGTGCCCGTGATCATAATAGCTAGCTAGGTAATAGGTGTATCTGCAGCTGATTCTGATGGAACATGGATCATTCATTATGCACTTTACACATAAATATTTTCCTTAAGACCGGTTAAGAAATAATTTCTCAGAGAATCATACAATAAGTATGTATTATTCAAATTTTATATTATGCACGCGAAAGTGAGTCTTTATAGTCGTTTGCGAGTTTTTAATACGAGACGAATTTTCCGTGGCGATAGTTTTCTCCCGAGCATAGCAAATTGTGAGAATTTAAACAGGTTTAAGATAATGTTTTGACGCAAGGCTGACGTATATCGATAAATTTGCACTTATCCTTATTTAAATACAAAATAAAGATTAAGTTGGTAAATACTAGGTACTTATTGGGTGCCAATCCATCTAACACCTCGATTGTTGATATCGTGCATATAAGTCGCTACAGATCTGCACAATAATCTTTATGTCCCCTGATAAGAAACCATATTTTCTTTAAACATTTAGGCACGTGCGTATGTCGAATTTGTAGGAATATGTTATAGGCTAAATTTAAATTATATCAGCATGTTAATAAATCTGCACCTTAACTCATTTCTCCATAAATTGTGGTTTAAATTCTTTGTAGTGTCGAAGATATGGTTCTGCCTACTGCTAAAAGGTTTAGGTAAGAAGAAGAAGAAGAAGCCTCAAAAAGATACATAGACAAGAAAAACGGTATATTTTCATAACTAAAGGAAAAACTAAACTTCGACAAGAATATTACCGCCGCAATATTATCGTACCTACTTTCTTACTCACTGTGCCTTGTGGGTGCCAATTTCTATTGGCACCTACAGGGCACAGTGACATCTCAGACAAACGTTTACCACCTGGAGTCATACGGGTGTCTAATGAGTTTTGAGAAACTAAACACCACACAAACCTATTAATTACTCAGGTTGTAAAGATACAATGCAATATGCAATAAACACATAAGTGCCACTGAGTGCAACGTTATTTCGCCTTCATCATTTTAATTGACGCTCATTTATTACTCCGCTAATGCTAGGTAAATGTAGAAGTATATAAGAACGACTTACGTTAGAGAATCCAGCAGCAATGACGATCATCCATCCCCAGCCACCATCGGGAGGAACAAAATCAGCTTCTTTCTTCAACTTCGTATTTACTTGCTTAGCTTTCGTCATTTTCGAGCTTATCTTTAGCAAGTTTCATGTAAGAAGCCCACTACAGTCTCCGTTTACGTTGCGGACAGAACTGATAACTTTTGAAACAGTAATCACATAAATATGACAAATGAATCAAATGAGTTGGCAACGTTTCCTGGAACAAAGAGACTAGTTCACTACGCAAACATATTAACTTGAATGACTAAAACCATTGAGCGTTTTGTGTCGCGCTGGTCACTGGTGTGCATCCACTGTTGGTTTTATCTAAATGTGCACTGTGTAAATCTGTGTTAGTAAACTACATCTACCTCGTGCATGGTTACCGACTTACCGCTGACAGATATACTAGTACACCTATAATCTACATAGGTACTTATTTAATCTAGAAAATGATGCTTTGCCGCAATAAATGCGTCAAGCTCCTCACGTGATTAGATTTTACTATGTGTAGTATTGAAAGCATTCTGTACCTGTATGCGGGGTTCACAATCATAATGTGATATTAATAAATATCGTAACATCTAGTCTATAAAATGTTTATCGGCTTATCACTATCGAGCAGTAATTGAGCAACGCCCTTATACTACATACCTATCAGTCTTTGTAAACGTGATGACTTGAGTAGGTAGCCAGTAGCCATGGCCCATCAATTATATTGGGGTCATCAGTCATTTAAAATGTGTAATTATCTAAAATGTACCTAACTAACAACAGATATGAATATTTTCAATGCGACACGCTTCCGAGATAACGGGTGCTTGTCAATTGCCATTTTAAACAATAGGATAGGTACCTAAAGTGGATACATACAAAAATACGTAAAAAAATGTCACGGCAGTATTTTAAATCATGGGAAAAGTTATGAGGCCTTTTGTTATTTAATATGTAATGGAAAAGAATGCAATCCTATATTGAAGTGCACTCATTAGGTACCTACTGGAGTTGATTTATCTTTTTACAAGGAATAGGTACCTACTAGGTAAAGGTAGGTATATATATATATATATATATATATATATACTCAATATATTTATTGCTTCCACATGTGAACTCAGGTGGTAGGTTTAAAAAAATATTATTCTGGGGCATAGCAAAAGTAGGAGCGGAAGAAGGCTTTTCTTTGACTACTTAGTTGTTATACTAGGTATAGTAGGTATATACTCGTATTGTAAGTAATTATTTTATAAAACATGTAGGTAGGTACCTACTTAAGTAATTTAAAATTTGTCATTTAAATATTAATAGGTATCATCTGGTCAACCGAGCTCTGCTCGCTCGGGGTGAAAATATAAACGTATCGTCAAGGTACGTTAAAACAGATTTCCGAAGCTGTGAAAATAAAGAAAACGACTTTTCCCAGATATGAGACCTAGCTAGATCGATTTTTCACCCCCGTAAACCCCTAACTAGTTGATGACTAGTGCAATGTGCACTTGTTGAGTGCATTTTTAACTCAGAGCTTGGTATCTAAGTTTAACCTATTTTATGACTTAATGTATATTTTCACTATATATTTTATCTTTCGTGTAAAAATGTTAGTACTGTAGTCATCATCCCTATGTTCTATGTTATAGGGTTTGGTTTCCGCACTTAGTCCGTCAAATGGACCATTGTACGTGGGCCATGGCGGCCGTTTGGGGGGGTTATTCCATCCAGCCCACCTCCCTCCAGAAGTTAATTAAAGCTCCTGGTTTGTTTAGTTAGAACATCAGTGTAAGATCTGGGTGACCCGAGGGTTTCTGTTCTAATCTGGGTGACGCCTGTGCATTCAAAGAGCACGTGCGCGACGGTCTCCTCGGCCTCCATGCAAGCCCTGCACAGAGGACTGTCCGTTATGCCTATCGTGTGGAAATGTTTGTTTAGCGAGCAGTGTCCTGTGATGGTCCCCGTCACCAGGCGCAGGCCATTTCTGTCCAGGTGTAATAAACGCCTGGTCAGCTTGCTATCCAAGAATGGCATAGCTTCCTTGGACTGCCTGCAGCCTGGTGTCGAATTCCACCAGGTCTCCGCTTGTGTGTGGGTGAGCTCCTGTAGCCACCTGCGTATTTGGTTGAAGGGGATGGGAACGATAGGTTCGGGTCCACAGACTGCCGTGCTGGATCCTCGTCTAGCCAGTTCGTCAGCTGCGTCGTTGCCTAGCGATCCACTGTGTCCTTTTATCCATTGTAGTGTCACCGTGTTGCGGCTAGATACCGTTAATTGTTCTAGTTCATTGTGACATTCTAGTGTTAGCGTTGAGGTAATACATTTTTTCTGTAGGGATTGGAGAACTGAGGCACTATCGGAGAGTATACGTATATGCGTGTCCGCAACTCTCCTGGCTTTTAGGGCGTGGACCGCTTGTATGATGCCCACACACTCTGCCTGATAGACGGTGTTGAACATTCCCAGCGGGCTGGATATATTTATGTTGAAGTCGTGTGAGAAGACTCCTGCTCCGGTGCCGGAGTTGGTCTTCGATCCATCGGTGTATACTCTCATCTCTTTCGGGCCTGAGTAGTCACACTGTTCTTCCGTGAGTATTATGTTGTAGTGCCTTTGAAAGTGGTGCGTTTTCGGGGCTTTATCACAGGGTGATGCCATCATTGGTCGTCGTTTGATCGCTTCTTCCCTTATGCGTGTGTGCTTAACTCTGGAGTCTTTGCTTAGGGTTCCTGATAAGTGGAGCCTAAAGGCAGCCAGGCTCGCCTCCTCCCGCACGATGAGGTGCAGAGGCGGCAGTCCCAGCATTGCCTGTAGGGCGGCAGTGGGTGCAGTTCTCATACTGCTAGTGATTGCCACACAAGCGAATCGCTGCAGTTTCTCGAGTTCTCTTTGAGCTGTACTCAGGTCTGTCCTGGGCCACCAGACCAGTGAGCCGTATGTAATGATTGGTCGGATAACTGTGGTGTATAACCAGTGGGTGACCTTGGGGCTAATCCCCCAATGTTATGTACTTTCGAACGAAATATCTACCGACGAGGGACCTAGTACCTAATCTACGTTCGCAATTTATTTGCCAAACATGTAAACAAACATGAGTTTTCCACAAACATCAACTTTATATCAGTGTAAATAAAGATGATTTTAGACCGACTATACTCTATTTACAATAGCATTAGACAGAAGTTAAAAAAGGTTCTTTTTGATGTACACTTTGTAACAAAAGTACAAAAGTACTTGTTACAGTTACGATTATCGCCAAATTTATTATAATCTATTTTTATACCAGGCGGTCACACTTCATTGTAATCAGTTTAACCATTAAAATTATGAAATTATGTGGCTTTCATTTAAATATATTATTTCATTCCAATTTAAAATAAAGTGTCAATCCTAAAAACCTAAAAGAAGCAGGAGTGAACAATACCGAGAACGTTTTTCGTTTTACTATAATTCTACCAAATCTAAAATGTCAGCTAATCCCTTCATATGCGATGACAGCAGGGTATTTCTAATTTTACCGGTTTATGCCGTCCATGAAATTGACGTAAATGTTCTGTGATTGTCATGTCAAACAAATGTCATTCACTTCAATTGTAAATTGTGAATACTTGTTGGTATTGTTTGTCGAAGTTTTGTGATTTTGTTGTTATTTGTTCCTTATTTTTCCTTGGTTTTTGTTTTGTTTTCGTTATTAGTGTTGTTATTTGGTTGTTTTATACAAAACGCTACGTTTTGTTGCGCTATGGATGATCCCGGTGCGGGTCCGGGTGACTTACAATCTATTAATATAAGTTCAAACTCTGACTAAAAGCAAAGGCGAAATAAACGTGGCCATAAAGTTGACCATGACGACATAGTAATGTCTCCCAAGAAAAAGAGAATGAAGCAAACTGCACTTGGTGCTGTAGAAAAGCAAACAGTGATCAATATTTTTAAGCAGTTGGAGTCCTGGCCTGCAGGTACTCCTTGTTATAAGATTGAGATGATAAACAAGACCGCAGAAGTTGCCGGTAAGAATGATTCATAAAATTATTACTATAAAAATATTTGAAAGTAACATGCATTGTGATAAAACATATATTTTGTTATTTATAGGCGTATCTCGGGCTACTGTGTACAACATACTCAAAGAGTACAACACAGAAGGTCCCCTGCAACCCTCCCACCAACGGAAGCACCTAAAACATGATGATTTTGATGATATGACATTTAGCGGAATACTTAGGAAAATTCATTCCTTCTTCTTTAATAATGAGTTGCCCACCTGGGATAAGATATTGGAAACAGTAAACAGTGATGAGTCTCTGCCAGATTTTAAGAGTAGCAGTCTGTATATAATAATTAAAGAAACATTAAAGTTCACATAATTAACAAACGGAGTAGAAAAAGTGCACTCATAGACGGGCAGGAGATCGTCCTATGTAGACTAAAATATCTTCATGAAATAAAAAGGCAAAGAAGAAAAATATATTATTTAGATGAGACTTGGCTAAATGAAGGTACAGTGCTTCTAATATTTCTTAACAGTTTTTTATGAACCAAACAGTGTATGATCTCCTGTATTCAGTAGCATTATGATTTAATTACAGTTAAATTATTAGAATTTAATTAAAAGTATAACATCATTTCATTCATTTGTTTAAATTAATATTAATTTATATTGTATTTAAATTAATAACCTTTTATCATACATACAGGTCTCATGAAAAGTTTAATATGGCAAGACAGCACTATTAAGTCCTCAAAAGAAGCACATCGGTCAGGTCTTTCCACTTGTTTAAAGAACCCAATGGGAAAAGGAAGGCGGCTTATCATGGTATGTACTTGATTTATTTTTAATATAATATTTTGTTCACTGTCCTCACCATTAACATTATCATTGACTATTAATTAATAATATTATTGTATTATAAATTAACAAATGCAAAGCGAACTAAAAGTAATAAATATTGTTGCTATATTGTTATAGTATTAAGATCTATTTCCAGCAATGAAATTATATACAGGGTACGGAAAAATTTACTTTTATTTATTTTATTTCACAGGATCAACTGAAGGGTTTTTAAAGGATGCTGCATTAATATTTGACGCAAAGAAAGGTGACGGAGATTACCACTCTGAAATGGATCTGCTTTTAATTTTGAAAAGTGGTTCAAGTTAATTTTGACCAATATTGAGAGTGGCGCTGTAATTGTTATGGACAATGCGCCATACCACTCCAGGAAACTGGAGAAGCGGCCGGCTACAGTCACACGAAATGCTGATATAGGTACAGGAGTGGTTCAAAAGCATAATGGATAATGTGGTAGAAAGATTTATTATTAACGTCGGTGAAACTTTTATCATCTTCATCATCTGATGATAGTGACTAAATTAGCTGGTGAAGACGAAGAAGTTTCACCAACGTATTGTATGTTGTAAGTTGTTATTTGAAATAAAGTATTGTTAGTAAAATGTTCCTTAAAAAATCATCATGTGATTTGTTGTTTCATTCATTCGTTTTGTTGCAAGTTTGTAATGTGTTGTGAAGATGTTATTATAAATAAAGCATTATTTAAAATAAAATGCCTTTTATTTCGTTTATTTTGCGTATTTAGTACTGTCTTCGATTTATGTAACAAAGTTATAACTTAACTTTAAAATAAAATGTTTTGCAGTCCTGCTTCTACGAGCCTCTTTTTTCTAATGCTATAATAAATGGAGTATAGAACTGTACAAAAAGTCATAAAAATATGAAGTTGTAGCGCAAACTGAACCGTATGTGTAAGCATTACAGTTTTTTTCCCTAAATCTCGCGTTTTTTTACATGTTTGGCAAGTGAATTGCGAACGCAGATTACCTAGATACAGAAACGTATTGTAATTTGTCAAGTCAAGGCATAAATTAATATGACCACACAACTAAGTAGGTATTTGTTCCATTCGAGATTAAATCTGTCATGCTTAGAAGTCTTATAGAGATGTATAACTAACGTAAGTAACCATTTATTTTTTTACTCAAAACGGGACATCGGTTTATTTATCTCAATTATAATAGGGCAGATTCATGAAAGAAACTTAATTTTGAAAATACCAGCATAATGTTCTCATTTTCTCAATGCAAAAAAAAAAATTAATAAAAAAAATCTTATCAATATGATTTACTTACTTAATTAAAAATTAAGCAGGATAAATTTTCGGTCATTTTTACATTTGTCAGCAGAACAACTTTCTTTTAATACAGCTGGTGATGATTTTAAATAAGAATAAAGTTCTTGGCACGTTTTTTTAATATTCAACTTAGTAATCAACATCGCCAAGGCTGTAACTGAGTTTTTTCAGACGTCCACAATTTATTACTAAAGAAAGACTCTGAGAACGGGACAATTTTTCGTCCCCAGGTGTTTTTCGGGGACACTGGGACGTAGAACCGAAAAAAGGGACGGTCCCGTTAAAAACGGGACGTATGGTCACGTTATGTATAGATAATCTACACTGCGTTACCTCGGTATGTAGATACCAATTAACTTATTCTTTGTGATTTAAAATATCATAAATATGCGAGTGCATGTTGTGTTATTAAAATTGTGATCATGTATGTATAACTAATAGTAGATAAGTTATACATGAAAAGGTACCTATCTGTTGTTCTATGTAGGTACCTACCTACCTACAACTGACTACAAAATGATACACTATGATTCGCGTGCAACTTGGTAAATCAGTTTCTATACAGTCCTATCAGCTCCTACTTTATTAACAAACAATAATAAAAGTACGTTATCAAACGACCTTCTTAACATTGATTCGAACCATGGAATTGAAAAAAAAACCTCTCCCATAGATAGAAAATCAATCAAGTAACTGATCAAGCACAATAACAGCCATTGGGATATTATTAGAATCCATACACTTATGGGTAACCATAAGATTGTGGATTCTTTGTGGAAACCCATTATTTCAGGATCTGGGAGGAGAGAAATTGGTAATAAGTCCTAGGAAACCTATAGGAAAATTCTCATGAGAGTTACGGAATGGAATTGGAAACAAAACAATTTTTTAAATCAGCCAAATTATGATAGTTAATTGACTCAGGCTCAGGCGTGACTTTGCGGAAATCCATTATAAAATACAATAGACGACGTATACATATTTAGTAACCTAATCCGGTTAACTGTTCTTAAAAGAGTCTTTAAGAACCCAAAAAAAAACCCGGCAAAAATATGTTAATTAACTAAAAATAAAGTAGGTACATACCTTCGTACAATCTGCCTAGCCTTTTCCCAACTATCTTGGGGTCAGCTTCCAGTCTAACCGGATGCAGCTGAATACCGTATTTTACATGGAGCGTCTGCCTATCTGACCTCCACAACCCAGTAACTGGGTAATACGATACCCCTTGGTAAGACTGGTTGCCAGACTTTCAGGCTTCTGACGACCCGTAACGACTGTCAAAGATCCACGAATGACGGCCGGGACCAACGGCTTAACGTGCTTTCCGAGGCACGGAGGAGTCTCGGTATGTTAAGATGGTCACCCATCCACAGACCAACACCGGCAAGCGTAGCTTAACCTGCTGGATCGAACCGTGCGGCTGTTATTACTTAGCGACGAGCTCCTCCTAGGTACATAGGTACCTACTAAGTAATTAGTTTAGCTTTATATTAGTGTTTATGATCAGGCAAAAGAAACAACATTACTTATCATCATTTCAGCCGAAACACGTCCACTGCTGGACATAGGCCTAAGCACCGTCAACGACCAGAGAAATAATAAAAAAAAAAAAACGGGTTGCACTCCGGGAGTGCCGGCAGAAGTGAAAACTTGAACATTAACGTTGTGCATTTTTTAATTTTTGGAATGGTTAGGGAATAATTTCGCACGAATTGCTTTATTTATCAGTATAAATGTACAGTAAAGTACAGTAGTATATTTATTTATTTTCAAAATATAGTCTAACAAAAATAAACAATTTATTTAAACACTTTTCATGAAGTATGTTTTGACTGCTTTTTTTTAGCCATCAATATGGGTAAAATTTCTTACCTCGCAATCTTTACGTAATGCCAAAGACTATTTATTTTGATATTTACTTTTTTGGTTGCTAGGCAACGGATCTTGCGGTCACGTCCTGCCTGACGCGAGTTTAACATTTTTTACCCATCCCAAAAAAAGTGCACATGGCAACGCCGCTAAAGAAGACTTCAAAAACATTTCATACAAAAGTACTTACAATAATTTATTATGACTCACCTTGGAATAAATATTGCACTTCGTAAATACGACCTAGGTATATAATTTTCACAATTTCTTTCAGTATTTCATATTATGTAGGTATATATAGTTACAATAAAACTTTTTACTATTAATTCGTTGAAAATGAATCTGTTATTTATTATTTAATAATCGAGCGGTGTAAACGCGTAGTACATAGGACACGCTCGGCCTGCGTGCTTCCGTAAAATGAAACATGGAATTACAAAATTTACTTATCTGCCTTTGTATGAATTTACAACGCTAAACTCTGGTCGTAAATAATAATACGCACCTCATAAAGAGATTTTTGTCAAGGTATTATGACAAAATAAGTGAATAATATAAAACTGTGCCTTTAAGTATTTACAATTCGTGCTTACATTGATAAAAAAGATAATAATTTTTAAATGTTTTTAATTTTTATACAAATATTACAAACTTTATCTGATAAAAGTACCATTGTAATACAATGAATAAAGGAATTAAAAATAAATCCTTTCATATGGATAAATAAGTTGAAATTAAAGTCCCTGAGAAAATGTGAAAAATATCTCGTTCAAACACCACTATCTTGTTCATTTTTTTATATTTTTAGCAAATATAGTCCCACTGGAGGTTCAATTATTTTATTTTTAAATGTAATACGCGATATTGAAAGAGCGCGCTTATTTAGATGTTTGAATTTCGCGCACTGACTTCCATTTATATTTGTTAGATTGGTAAAAGAATAACGCACAATATAAGCGCGTGTCAGACTTGCAACACCTATCGTCGACTGCTTTCGTTTCGTATCTTCGTTGACATAGAAAAACATGTACATTATCAAAGTAAAGTACGAATAATAGAACAGTTGGTAGTTATTGTAAGAATTTTAGAGTCTCGTTTTCGTGAAATAGTCATGCAATAAAATAAACTGAACTGAGAGTGTTGTATTGACGATTTTTATGGTTATAATTCTGTAAATCAATATTTGTTACGGTCTCGAATCAAATTTTGATTTACATACAATCTGATACTGACTTGCAAATTGCAGAAAACTTAAGAAAATTTGAATTTCGCGGGCTACCCTGTAGATAGACTACTAATTATTGGCCTGATGAAGATTTTTTGATTTTTTACAGTTTTTTTAAATGGCAGCACTGCAGCAAAGAGGTGATTAGTTTTTTTTTAACTGCTTAACCATGCCAGGAATTATGGTAGGTAATCGCCCAATCGGTAACACTTTGTATTACCACTCAAGATTTACATTTACAAGTACAACCCATTCTTCTGTGCGTTACTCAATTTTATATTTTATCTGTAGTCAAGGCCAAAAGGCCGAAATGTCAAAATATACTCCGTGACACAAATAGTGGCATTGCCTAGAGTAATTACGTTAATTTTTTTACTCATTATTTATTTTATTATTCATGTACACACAGTAAAAGACATTCAGATACGACAATTATAATCTTGAGTACAAAGGTACTGCTTATTTGAGTTTTATTATGAGATCGATTTTATGTAACTGTGCGTTTGCACTGGCAAAACATCACAACAAAACATGTTGAAATCTCTAGTTCCTGTCAAACATAGTATGGAACATTGTCAAACTGTAGTCTGTGGTAATATAATTCTAAATATTGTATAAACAATATTTTGTTTTGGAGAAAGTACACATTTGTCTAAAGTTACATTATGAATTTTATTGGTCTGTCGAAAGCAAATTAGTTTGCTGAGCACAATAACTAAACAAAAGTTGTCATATTGTTATTAAAAATATCTGTTGTTTTGTTCGTGCATGGTTTGTGGGTTTGTGCCACTATTTGTGAGCCATGCTATGACGTGCCAATGTAGTGCTTGTAAATACAGAGACAGCGGGCACTCACACTGACACAATATTTACAAGCACAAGCACTGACAAGCAGAAAAGTGATGGTAGCTCGCCGTTCGGTCATTCGGTCAGAAAACGAATTAATGTTTTGTTTTAGAAAAAAAAGTGTTGCATTAAAATAAAGCGATGTGCTTCTATTAAATTAGTTTATTAGCTACTCGCATAACATAATTCTTACCACCGTTACATTAAAATCAAATACGCTAACTTTTGTTTTTTTTTTCGATAAGTATTTAGAATACGAAACAAGTGAAATTCTTTGTTTTTCCACACTTGTAGAAGGTGCTATGATATTGCAATAATTTTGAAGAGACTTTATGGGAAATATCTTCGGAACGGTGAGTGCCTTGAATTTATACAGTTACCTGTACCTAAGGATAATTCCTTGACCTTTATTACAATTAACGTTTACCTACTTAAAAGTTCCATTTATTGGAACTTTTGAAGGAAAACGTGAACTATTTCATCTAAGAACTACAGTACAGTAAGTATAGTACAAAACCTTTTGGTATTTCTGTTATGTTTCAGTTTTTCTATCCCAGGACCTGAAGTTACAAAATTAATTTCAATGTAGGTACCTTTCATAAAATAAAAAAATAACTTACTGACTGATCAAAATGAGCTCTGTACCTATATGACATTAAATATTGAATCATACTAATTTCAGTAAAAACAATTTTTTTGCAGTTTCATAAAGTACTTTCAAAGTTCTGAAACACAACTTTTGAAAACTGAATCATATCAGACTGTTGGCCAAAAGTATTGTTTACTCAGCTACTATGTGATGCTAAAAAATTGTCTATTGATCACCAGAAAAATACCACATAGATTCTGTCACAATTTCATACTTTTCTTTGTGTTATCTCAGTAGAAAATTTAAAATACTTTATTAATCTTAATAGTTATCTTATTATTTCAAGTCACATTTAATTAAAACGATAATTTCATGCAAATGCAGGCACTATGCACCATCCCATCATCACTCTCCACTACTTACTCATTTCCTTTGTCATGAAAAACTTACAGACAAACAAAAGAACTAGATTAACTTCTGATTGGGGTCACATTTAAATATTTTCAATGAAGTACAATATTATAACAGTACCTATTAATATTCATTTTTGAAATATCAGTAGATATTGTTTTGTTTTGAACCACTTCATTCACATTTCACTTCATCTTATCTGAATATTGTTATCCTATTCTCCTCAGCAAAATTATTTTTTTGTTCATTATCCTATAAAAACTTTCTTTCTACCAGTATTTTTGCAGACTTGACACTCATGGTTAAGGTTGAAATGTCCAGCTTTTCACAATTGTGTCTGGCCAAATATACATAAGTCTGGCCTGTCCGGCTTTTGTTAGGCTTCTGGTCAACCCTGCCCCGCCAAAAGATGCCTGATTATTGATTGTTTTAATTATTTTCAATGTAGTGAAGAAGGCTGATTATTGATTGTTGACTGCTTATCTGACCTCCACAATCCAGTTACTGGATAATACAATACCCCTTGGTAGGACTGGTTGCCAGACTTTCAGGTTTTGATGACCCGTAACAATTGTCAAAAATCCACTAAAGACATCCGGGACCAATTCCGGGACCAATTGGCTTAAATACTTTCTGATGCACGGAGGTCTTGGTATTTAAAGTTGGTCACCCATCCATGCACTAACCCTGGCAAGCGTAGCTTAATCTAATTGTATGTCAATTATTATCCACAAAGAAATTAATTATTTTTATACAGCTTCACCTTGTTCGAATGCCATAATTAATATTACTTAGTATTTGTAATGTTCTACATTTATTAACATACATTTCTTTGAAAAGTTAATATTTTACCTTAACTCATTAATAATAATGTAGGTAGGTCATTTTCCAGATTTATTTCTGTTTACTTTCATGGTATTGGTAAAGTGACTCATATTGCATTATTAATTATTTTAACTAAAAGCTTTCAGTCACTTAATCAGTTTGTACCTATTTCACGGTAACTTTTTGTCAAACTCCATTGTTATAAATTACTGCAGAAATTATTATAACATTTTTTTATTTTCATGTTGCCAGCCGTTAAAATGTAATCAATATGTTTTATTGGTTTATTCTTTCTATTGGAGAACCAAACGTGTTTCAATGTGTTTGCATTGTAAATGAGTACCGTGTTATATTCTCTGGCTTTGTTTCGAACTACTTATGTATTATGTTTTGTGTTATCAGAAATCTATCTATGCTTATAATTAAATATTTGGTCTTAATATCAAGTGAGAGCAGTCAGCATCATCTTTATATGATATACACCAGGGATCCATAATAAGGGGTCAATTACATTGGGGTTCATCTTTATAAATATGACTGTCGCAGTCCATTTGGTAGATGATTAGTAGCAGCCAATATTAAAAATAACAATTAAGATTTAAAACGAAAATAAACTGGAGTATATTTTTTATTAAATAATAAACAAATAGTATGTGAACAAAAATAACAAAGTAAATAATTATTAAAATGAAAATTAAGTACCTACCTATACTATCTCTATCATAGTTGATTTGCCTGTCAGCATCATTGTTTCAGACTGTATGTTATTTACTTAGTTATGTGATGAAATATTATATATATTTCATTATAGCTGCACTAACTGCACATAATTTCCGTTCTTTTGTAGTGGAAACTACTTTCTGTACTTAGTAGGTACCTACCTACTGTTAGTTCTCGGCGAGGTAACGGTACCGAAGTAAATAAATCGCCTGTTTATTTATAATATATGTATCTCGTAATTATTTGGGTCTTTACAATTCATTTATTCATTATATAGGTTTTTTTGTATTATGACTTATAGTGTATGATATACACTTATCAGCTAAACTGACTCCTACTTCATATTATATCCTAACTCTAATATTATAAATGCGAAAGTGAGTTTGTTTGTTTCGCTTTCACGCTAAAACGGCTGAACGTATTTGGATAAAATTTGGCACATGGTTAGACCATGACCTGGGTTAGGACATACTTTTTAACCTTATGTTCCTACAGGATTTAGACTTATGCGAGTGAAACCGCGGGGCGCACCTGGTTCTCAATACAAATCAATATTTGTCTCGTATTTATGCATTCAATAATTATATAGGTAACGGGTACGTATTACTATACCGAAATTCATAAGACCGTATTTTAAAATACCTATGGACGAAATCCCGAAAAATTAAACGCCGATTGATTGTTTGGTCGAAAGTTCATTTGCCCGAAAGCTTAAAATCCCGAAGATCCATATCCCGAAGCTTAAAAACCCGATGATACAAATAAAAACACAATTATTATTTTAAATATAACAGAAACGAATCGCTGCAAAACCGACTTCACGCAGTCTTGTCTGCCTTACCCCTAGAGAGTAATTAAAGCCCGCGTAGGCGTGGAGGGGTGGGGTAACAGACTCGCGGTGTCAGATTACAGCCTCTATAGTAGGTAGGTGGTAAGTACCTAGGTAAGCTACTATTGTGTTCATGATTTTTTTTTATTTCACTCTGAAAATGACCTATAGTCGTGTCTTTAAAAAATACAATAATTAAGTATGTTTTCATAGTACCTATATACTTGCCTTTGCCTACCGCGAAAGCGCTAAAGCGCGACTAATGACTAGAATAATTAACAAATCATTAATAGCACATGTTGTCCTAATATAGCTCAGATTGAAGGACAGCAGAAGCGGCGCCGGCGACAGCTTTGTTAAATTCTTTTTAAAAGCTGACAAAGTCCAAAATATCTCGTGATCGCAAAGGACAAAAATTGCCCGTTTATTATGTTCTTAGCGGTTAGCGCATCTGTACTGTGTAGGTATGTGTTTATCCCGAATAAAAGAAACAATGATAAATAAGCTTCTCAGATGCTTGTGAACGTGCGCGAAGTCGTGTAGGAAGCAAGATAACGGCTCCCAAAGAAATCCCCAAGTGTGCGACCGTATGCAGTCAATCCATCTGTGCTGATGCGACATTAAGAGAAAGTTACTAGAAACTGTGAGTCCTAGATTGACTACGTACACTGCGTTAATGTCCTCAATAGTCCGATTGTATATTTTTGCCGGTGTTTGACATATGAGTACCTACGTACCTACATAATTATATCACCTAGTAACCGTGATCTTGCTTATTTATGTAAGGATATTCAAGATTTTCTTAAATTTCAGCCAACAGGTCACCAACTAAGCTAGTTTTAAAGATGAGCCACATTTGTTATAATATTACGTGCTGCACTTTGCCCCCGGGGGTTTTGTGATGATACCTAATTATTTTACCAAAAGTTAATGAGAACCAAAAAATACTGCTACATTATTCAGTAAGTACTGTAATTAGCACATTATTTGACGACGTACTACATGACTAGGATGTAGATACGTCGTCAAACTGAACCAAAAGATATATAGAAAATGAAACCTCAACATGAAGCGTGTCAGACTCATAAGTTCACCTTCCCTCTTGCAGATAAGTACTCCTCACATTACTTAGGACATGCCAACAAATACCTAGGAGCGTACTTAGAGGTGTTATCTAGGTTTAGGTTATCAAAACTAATTTTATTAGTGACCTCGTTATTAATGTTAAGTAGGTATTCAGTTTCACGCCGAAGCAACTCACCATTCCATTACCCGATCATAGATATGGTTACTAAGATAATAATACAGCCTGCAAACAATGAAAGTTATTATTGAGTACTCAAAATGTTAGAAAGAAACGTTTGACTCCACAATGAAATCAGTAGCCGGGGCGATCTTAGCTAAAAATAATCTAAAAAAAAACAAAGCATCTTTGATTAAAAATAACCGTTTTAACAACTCACAACAGTTAGTTCGTTTTAATTACCTACAATATGTAGTTTAATATTTTTATTCATTCTTTTTCATCTGACTTGCCTCACACATAATGAACTAACTATTATCAGCTTTTATGTAATGCAAAGAAGAGCATCTATTTTAGTACAAGCCGTTACTTAGCGAATTGCATGTGAAATTAGCATTATTAGTATTATGTGCATTGTGCATCATATATCATAGGTTCTGAGGGAAAGACAGAGATGAAACAGCGTAAACTTACGCCTTGATTTCTCAAAATCACGCCGAAGAGAGTTTACGCTAAGTAATGTCTCTCTATCTTCTCTATTGTCAACTACCAGAAGATATCAATCATCGCAATGAATAACATTTCGATGATTGATAATATTATCTTATTCATAAGAATCTACTCCACGATCTTTTATCATGGGCGTAATCAAGTCAGGCCGAGAATTTCTGGTCTTTTAGAGTCAATAGTTACTTAAAACTTTTCTGGCCACCTGTCCTGTCCCTAGGGCACAAGTGCATCCAAGAAGGAATTTTGGTTAAAATAATATTATTTCAATTAAACACATGTCCCAAATGGTATATCTGCTGCTGATAACTAGTCTAACCTTATGGGGTCGCGAAAGTCAGACGCTCTGTTTATAATACTGATATCCAACAGTATTTGGCTAGTTAGAGCAGAAGCTGATTTCGAATTTGGAAAAAGGCATACCTAGTCTTTTAAAACCTTACCAAAGGCCAACCACATACATTTTTGATTTGCTTCCTTCGAAATACCGAATCGATATTTCGAAACGAAATCCCGAAACAGAATTCCGTGTCCAGTATTTGGCCGGCCAAAGTCTGCTATTTCATTAAATTGTGAAACGTTATTGAACGAAACATAAATCGAAATTGAGGAAGATCTTTATTTCATTAAATGCCATACTAAATGAGATGATACAGATCATACAGATGACGTTTATGATTAGACCCTATAAACAATAGATAAGACTTTAATCATCAACATTTCATCTAATGCTGAAGGTCGCGTAAATCAATATGTAGGCCAAGTTTACTACAAATCCTTATCCATCAAATTAAAGCGAACAGTAAAGATAATTTCACATGCATTTTCCTTTTACAATAAAAATCATGATAACGTGGTTGATAAAATACTTGAGTATTGTCCTAAAGATAGGACGCCGTAAGTAGCCAATTGACCGACATTTGTGAGAGTGATTAACGCAACAAATGAGCTGTATTTCTATGATTTCATTGGCTATTTATCTTATACTTAGCTGATACGCTATAGTAATCAGTACCTATTTGTAGAAATGAGAATACATTCTGTCATCGTCATCTTCAAAGTTAAATTCAAAGTCAAAATTAAAGTTCCCAAAATCATTTTATTAATGTTTTGTTTTACCTGCTTATCTGTTTCCACCATCTAAAGAGCACTTTTGTTTATTTAATGATCTTAGAATTTATTAGGATTTAGTGTTTAAACTTTTTCATACCATTAGTAAGATGGATGAACTAATAATTTCTGCCGCAAGTTCTGTTCCTTGTTTTTTGCTAGGAATTAACATAATTATGTAATTGATCCTCTTGTCTAGAAACTTCTTTATGGTCGTTATTACAGTAAAACATTCGCTTTATATAGCCTCTTCTAAAGATTCAGGATAGCGAAGATGCAAGATATAATCTTGAATAACAGTTTTCAAGCACGCGATCTTTAGTTTTTTTTTTGTTAGATTTGCTAACACTGGGTTATCGGCCTGTCTTAAGTTGTATGGGCAGTTTTTTGTTTCTTTACGATCGTTACGTAACTTTGCATGCTAAAATATGTATTACTTATGCCAAGGTACAAGGTCCAATATACTTAACCATTATTTGCTCTCTATTGAACCGCTTATGGTGTGTTTGATCTGGGACTCTTGTCTGAGCTATTAATAAGTATATCAAATATATCGTCGCTTTGTGTTTTGGCATTAGCCTTTACATTTACTTAATTTGATTTCAGAGATATTGTCCTGAATTCCATTTCTTTATGAATTTTCTCATCTTCGTTTTTACTAACAGAGAGATGAGATCGGAATTCTTGAAATGAATAAGTAATGTAGTAATAACTGTTTCTATAACTGCTCGTATTGTAATATATTGTCCATTATTATGTCACTACGTGATAAATAATTAAATAATGTTTGCGATAATTGTACTGTACAAATTGAGAGAGATTCTACATTGTATACAACTAAGTAGAGAGATTTACGAAAACATTCGTAATGCTTTAGAAAAATTATGGTTTCAAATCTAGATTTAGTGTGTGCGTGAAGTACTTCCACTATTAATAAGAATACATATAAAGAAGATAAGACTAGTTCACGTGTGACTCGTGTGAGTTTGTAAATAGTTTCACATTTCATGTGTTTGTTGAGTACGGCGACAAACATCAATACGAGGTCACATGCGGATTTATATGGGATCGTGAAATCTATTTTAAGTAACCTGAAGTTACCTATGCTTGGTAAATACACTGCATGCTATTTTTGACGGCACTATACCTAAATAAAATTTTTCCTATATTATATTATATTACATTTTCTTAACGACCACATGATCTTCCTACCTTTGTAAGATCTCATCGACTCATTTGTTCATGAGCACGGTCTGCAGAGCCGTTATCGTTAACTTCATTATTTGCCAAATGCATAGATAGACGTACAAATTCTATGGCCAAATATGCAAAAGAAAAAGCATTCGTGTAATAAGTAGGTACAATGATTTTTCCTCTTTTATACCTTTGTGTTTGGTTACCCAACATTCGTTGTTTTACTTATAATTTTAGAGCGTTTTTGACGTATTTATTACATATTATGGTATAGTCAAAGGTCGATATCTAGCCTCTTCGCGGAATGATTGGTTTATCCTAGGTTAAACCAACGCCTATCGGCAAGCCTTGAAATAGATTCCAATTTCTGCCTTTGACTGATGTATTTATTTTTACGCAAACCTAGAAGTAACGTTTCGGTCAAACGTCGAAAGCAAAATAATCTGTTTCTTGATTGACACGGTATTCAACATAGAGTAGACAATGTGTGGGTTGCCATCTTGCCATATGTGCCATCCAATCCAATGCCAATCGTCTTCTACGATGTCCTTCTCAAAATCTCAAAGCTCTGGTTTTATTCACTCTTCTTTCTTTGTCCAGGCGGTAGGTATATCTTTGGAATGTTTTCTAAATTATTATCAATCCATTCTCATATATTAAAACAATATAAACATTAAAATTAAGAAATATGTTTTTTTTTTGCACCTTAGTCCGACAAACTATATACTTAATCTGCGTTTGCAATTTATTTGCCAAACATGTAAACAAACACGAATTTTAAGAAAAACAACTGTAATGTCTACACATAAGGTTCAGTTTGAGCTACAACTTAATATTTATTATGGCTTTTTCAACAGCCTACTAGTCAGTCTAAAATCAACTTTATTTACACTAGTGTAAAGTTGATGTTTGTTTAAGTGGAAATAACATGAATTGGAAACAAAGATTTAAATAGACCTTGGGTAACACATTCCCGCATTGAGATTCGGCGTTTGACTGTCCAAGTTGGTCTCTCTTAGGATCATACATAAATTGGTTAGTTTAAGATCGAAACAGCTATTTGGACTAGCCAAACCTAGGAGTGCCGGAGCTTCGATGTTTGACACAGTCAGTCATATACTTAACAGAATGGGTGCCATTACGACTTCATCACATTGCCATGCTATCGCATTCTCAGAAATGCACTCATATCTCAGAAAATATACAAATCTTTGTTGGAGTAACTAATTTCTCAGGGTGCTCATTATCAAAATCAATGGCAAACTAAGCTCGATAGTCGGTAGTGAACAAAATAGCACTGCTGTTGAAAAAAGTTAATAAAAACCCATATAACGTTGTGTAATTAAAAACAATGTTTCCAATTACATCACTCAACACTTTGTTTTTTACATCGAAAGCTGTTATCAAGAGAATGATGTACTTATCCATGTTATTGTTTGATGATTTTCAGTTCCTATCGCTGTTCTAAAATTAACAGGCGTTGCACTAAGTTATGGAGCACGTATTGTCAGCTTGTTACTCATGGTCGGTCTGCCTTAATTTCGCATTCCGTATGTATATTCTCCACGAGGTTAGGTGAAATTCGGAATCGAATTCGGTGTATTTGAAACGGTTTTGTCAACCTCAAGGCCCGCCTCGTTTTGCTTCATCAATAATGCACGTAATGTACACAAGAACTTGATTCAATGGTATGGAATGTTTTTTTAATAGTATCGTGTTGTTCATCTCCATCACAATTTCAAAGAACCTTCAAAGGTTAAAGGAAAATATTTTTAAACCACCAATCCTGGCCAAGTTTTGAACTTAGTAGCTGACAGTTTTACGTATGTAGGCGTGAATAACGGTGATAATTAACCATACAAACATAATATGAATTGTTATTAGTAGTACTCGTAATATAATGTGTAATCGTTGTTCATTTTGTCTCTCTCGTAACATGAAGTCAGCGTGTGGCAGGCAGCCGGCCGAGGGCGTTGCACGTGGTGACCGAGTGGATCGCAGTAAGCACGTGCTACCATCGTGGTTCTTTTTCTTATGAAGCCTAACTTATATTTAATGTTTACTGTTTTGTTGCCGAGCTGCGGCGGCCGGCCGGCCGGCAATCAAATCAAAACACATGCTATCGCAACGCTGTACTGATAACTCGTCATGCCGCGATGGGTCTAAACATCGACACTTCATTTGATTGTGATATAGTAGGCGTTTAATCAAACATGATACTTACATTTATGCTGAATATAGGTAGAATAGGGCCAAATATATTGGTTTACGATACTTAAGTGTTGCGAGCGTGACATTCCTAAGTAACTAAGCTTTTTGTTATGGATTAGGTAATTAATGTAGTATCTGCAATCAGTGCATTATCGACATAATTTGGGAATCATTTCGTAGGTATAAGTTTATCGGATCGAAACAAACGTTTTATAGTGTTTATCATTACAACATAGCGTAATTTTGTTAATTCGATCTTGATTTGGTATAATATCTCTAACTGATAGCTTTTCTTTGTTACAGGCGAGGTGACAAAGGCTGAAAATGACTGTGGAGAAGAGCAAAGGCCTAGAGCCGAAGAAGCCACCGGCGACAAGGAAGGTAGCCCCTGATGGAGGGTGGGCGTGGATGGTCTGCTTAGGAGTCAGTTTAGTTAATGTGAGTGTCTACACAATAATAATTAAGAATGGTCCATTACCAAGGCTCCAGAGTACGAACCCCGCATTCAATATGTGGGTGACGATTGTTGTATCATTTAACAATAAGTTTACCTGTGCATACAATTTTGTTTTTAAAGCAAATAAAGACATAAATAATGAATAGCCTCAATCAGAAAAGGAAAATGTGGGGAAATACATGCAGCAATTTTATGCTTTGGTGCAGTGCCCTTAGGCAATATTCTGATAGTGATGGGTAGGTATTGTCATTGTTGCGTTAAAATAACTGCTGACTAAGTTACCGTACTAAGCCCCTCGGGCCTAGATAAAAGCCCTCGGAAAATATCTAATTTCAACAGCTGAATTGAGTTGTGTATAATTGTCTGTACAAACAAGCTAATTCCAAAGGTCAATGACCGTTATTGCGTCCTTTAACGTTTATGTCTTTAGCAAATTTGCCTTTAAAAATTCGTATACAATTAATTAAATATTATCCCTGTCTTCTGCGGTCAATTATGTTTTTAGCCACTTCGTTTTTAACTAGCGGCCTTTGTTGAACAACATTCAGACTGAAATCACTTTCACAATTAATTTCTGATAGAATGAGGTTTCAAATAAGTTATTTTTAATTATCTTTGAAAGGTTTTGTTTTCTAAAAAGTACAACGGGTGTATGGTATAATATTCATTTTAGTCCAAAAAAATGTCAAGAGCGCTTTATTTCTTTCGACTTCGTAGAAGCCTTCGACATTGTCTTTAACAGTGATTTGTCTCTGAAAGCTTAACGTTATCCGTGTACATGGCCGAGTTGTGCGCGTATTTCACAATTTTCTGTAGGCTAGCTGTTTTCCATATCGTTATTGAGGTTTCACCTTTGTCCTTCATCCCATTTGCGCTGGAATCCCTCAAGGCTCTGTACTGTCGCCAGTCCTCTTTACGTTGTACACGAGCAATATCCCAAAATTCGGTCAGATTAATATTGCCTACTTGGCAAAGTTGTAATTGCTAAGACAACAAAACAATCACCATTATCCTAGTGTATCTAGGTATTCAGACATGGTTTCGCCAAATGTTTGTTGTGTTCATTCTAAATCAAAACGATAAGGCAGGCTTACTCAATTTAATGTGTTCAAGTAGTAACGGATACGTATAGGAGTACCTCATTTGCATTAATCTAAAATAAATACGATTGTTAAGGAAAACAAGCATCGCTCTCGTATATAATAATTATAACCTACTCTATCATAGAACGATTATTTAAAATAATAACTTTTTCAAAACGTTTCAGCAAGTTTCATGAAAAATCTAAATTTCTGTAAACAAACATAAAACTAAAGGCGGCTAATTTAATCCGACGGATACGTAATGTCGTAATGTGTTGTCCAACTGATTTTATTCAACAATAAGTTTAAAGCATTATGCATTGCCTATTGTCAGTCTGAAATATAACGCTTTAATGCTGCATACACCTTCAAGCACCTATTGTCGAAACATAATGGTACTCTGCATACTCCGATGGAGAAAAACAGTTTAAATATAAATGAATAAATCAAAATACGTAATTTTGCGGTAGCAACATCATAAAATTAATGCGACGAAACATTAGTTCGTGTTCTTTTACCCTTTTATATGTAAAAAAAACAGTAGCGATGCTTTTATCGATCTTTTAAAATTAGTTAAATCAGATATTTATTGAAGGGCAGTGCAGTGCGTACTGCGTACGTGACAAGATCTCGAAGTCTCGACTCTCGACACAATAATTATGATTGCCTAACTAGTCACATGCTCTCCTACCGTTGACACAATTACTACTTCAAGTGATTGTATTGAACTATGGAAGGAGATTGATATCTTCTGTTTATCTTGTTTTCGAGGTGGACTAGTAAACACATAGGTTTGAAATCAATCTCAATTGAATTGAAGCAACGCTTGTAAAGTACATGAGGCAGGTTACCTTCATTATCCTAGTTTTTCCTGCACTGTAAGACTCAGAATTTTCTTTTTAGCCAACTCGTAAAGATATCTAACATAAATATGTAAACAAGCGACTGGTTATTAATTATGAAAATGTACGTTCTTGCTTTCATGTAAGAAAGGCAGTTAATTTTCATTCCCATTGTTCTTTTGGGACATGACTCTTTTGTTTTAAATTACCATGGATAGTTAGGCAGGATGTAAGCGAATGAGATAATCTTCATTAGGATTAAATTCATCTTTGTTTAACGGGTTTCTGCCATCATAATGATCTTACTAGACCTTGAAAAACTTATATAAATTGGAATTGTTAACACGTGATCCGTTTAGGCCACGTTGTTGTCGCGAATATGTTCAAAATACTTATGTTGCTATTATTATAAAAAGTCAAATGATAAAGAAACCGAAATGCCACATGAATAACTAGCTTTTATAAATTAAATGCAGAGGGAAGAATTTGCATATTGCGAAAAATATAGGCTAAAAGGACTAGAACATAATTGAAATCCAATGATTTATGACTTATAAAAAACCGGTTTCGCTCGTCTTTATTGCTTGAATCATCGTTATCATTAACATACCCGGTGGTCTCAGCAGGCACAATCAATATTAAGAAAACAATGGATTTAATACAGCTTTTATAATGTCATTGTTTTATTCACCATCTAAAACTTTTCCATTATCAATTTCAGTTTTCGACGCGTTCCTTAGAGCCGTCATTCGGTTTGCTGTTCAAAGACTTGCTGGATGACCTCGGCGTCCACACCACAGGTGCCTCAGTCATCGCCAGTACATTAGATTCAGTGGTGAATTTCTCCGGTTTCTTCGTGGGACCCGTGATAAAGACCTTCTCCTATCGGAAGGTGTGCTTCGTCGGCTCAACAATATGTGCTCTGGGCTTGCTGTTCACCGCGCCTGCTGCCAGCATGGGGCACATTATAGCTACTTACAGTATTTTGGGAGGTGAGTTTCATGTTTTATGTCTCTTTATTAGATAAGAGCATAATAGCGATGGCAAGATGAGTTGATGACTCCGTTAAGCTTGACAGAATGACTGACTAGAATGACAAGAAACTTGGAAGAATCGCGTAAAAGGGAGGAGGCCTTTGCCCTGTAATGGGACGAAAAATGCTATGGATACTGATAATGAAGATGTTGAGTTAATAATTAATATGTTCATAGAAATATTGAAGGCGCCATCCAAATAGAAACTGTTTAGAAGTTATTCACCTATTCATTATTTGCAGCTACTTTGTAGCTGATTTATGTTGGTCGATTCGGGCTCGTTATTTAAATGTCGATTTCGCGTGCATCTGTTTTTTGTTGCTTAGTTAAAAGTCTGTTCTTTTTATTTCTAACTACTCCAGCAGGATAAGTCGGCACCTGATAAATTCATATCATAACGTCGTATTATAAAGCAATCGCAAATTGTTTCCTTGTGTTTTTGTCGAGTTGGTGAAATAATATATTTGTTTATATTAGGGGTTATTACAGTGCATTACACTTTATACTCGCTTATTTTTATAACCTTCTTAAAAGACTTGAAGGTTTCATGGAAGTTATCCTTTATCATTATTTTTTTTAAACATGTATCCAGACAATATCTAGAGTAATCGCTCTAATTGTATCTAGTCTCTCATTAGTATGCATATTAAATATCCGTATGTAACCCTTTACTCCAAAATAATGAAGATTTGTTAAAAGAGAAGCTAACTTAATGTGATCGAAAATACTTTGATGATCTAATGCGTATTATTTTACTATTACCTGCACATTATGCGTAGTAAGTAAAAGTAAGTGTTTACCTGCACTTATATAAGTAATGTTCGTCCTTTCGTTTCGCACCCGTGACGAAACATTTTTGATTGAATCTGTCTGAGTCAGATGTTCAAAAGTTCCATTAGCAAAATATTCTTTTTCACAGATATAATTTGCAACGTAATCGAATTTAATACGCCTGTTGAAGACAGTTAACGTCTTGTCTGTAGCTAGGCACCGACGTAGTTGGCTATATACGCAAGTCCATTACGTAGTTGAGGAAAACGTCAATAAAAGAATAATTAAAAAAGTTTAGACCAGGCTAAATGTGGAGCATTCTGTATTCCGCATACTTTCATTGCGCTGATCGATATTGAACTTGAACAAACAGGGGCTTCGCTAGGCTTCTAGATGCAGGCTATCTATATTGAAATCTATATCCTCCGAAGGACGGATTAGGAAGTACGCATTCATTGGCATTAGTAGCTTCGTCTCAATGATCATTGTGTATCATACTAGTACAACAATATTTTTTAGAGAAGACAAAATTTTACCCATTATTTACTGGGACGGGTATTATAGCAATTATGTCGTGTGTCTCAAAACAAACAATTCAGAACTAATTTGCTCTTTTTATGGGTCGTAACGTAAATGATCCGTTAACGCTTTTCATTACTTAATGCCGTCTCTTGCGTCATATGCGATGTAATTTACACAGAGGCTGCTAATCAACGTAATTATTATTTCAAGTAATTAATATTTCCTTTCCCAGTTACTAGAATTGTGTACTTGTCTATTTGTAAAACTCGTCCAATTAGCTGACCATTGCATAGAGCAGTAGGCTGCCCCCGTTCCCAATATTTTCACTGTTTTCATAGCATTATACAAATGAGTCTTAATGAATGCGTCTGCGCTTGGCAAAAAGATTCGTGATTGATGACAGTATGTTATTAAAATAACTCATAAGGGATCTGCCCATCCTCCTAGTAAAAATTCTTTTTGTGACCTTTCAAAAATTTTCAATCTTGAAAGATGATATAGCCGGCTTTGTCATATATT
Source organism: Conistra vaccinii (assembly GCA_948150665.1). Classification (NCBI taxonomy): domain Eukaryota; kingdom Metazoa; phylum Arthropoda; class Insecta; order Lepidoptera; family Noctuidae; genus Conistra; species Conistra vaccinii. The sequence goes on from OX411324.1 coordinate 8,467,695, forward strand.
TTCCGCACATCATTATCATATGAAGTATTATTAGGTTGTTCTACGAGGCAGTAAATTACGTTCAAGGTAGCCAGGCTGCCGCCGTGTAACCGATTTCACGCGTCTTCGAGAGTCGTGTTTGATGTCACGTAACGTAAATAATGACGTAGGTGTACTTCGGCTTCGGTATATGACGTCTCTTTCGTTACGTAGCCTGACTGTCTCTTGCTTACTTTTATAGAAATACTAGCTTATTCCCGCGGCTTAGCTCGCGTGGAAGTCGAAAATTATCCCACAGAAAAGTACTACTGGGATAAAAAGTATCCTATGTGTAATTCAGGTTCACTATCTGTCTGCCTCATCCAAATCCTATTAGTAGCATAACATAATGATTGAATACTATCGTGAATTCATGCAAGCCTAGATGTACTTTTTGTTAGGTTACTGCTCAGAAATTATTGTCCACAACATCCAATGATTGAAATACTATCTTGAATTCATGCAAGCCTAAAACTTTTTGTGCCAAGTTTCAAGTTTAACTCAAGGAATAATATTCTTCATTCAAACGAAATCCCCCCCTTTTCGCCCCTATAACTGTTGAATTTTCAAAAGCCCTTCTTAGTGCTAAAATTTCACGTTCCTACTAGTCCCAGTAGGCCAGTAGTTTTGGCTCTGCGTTGTTATGTCAGTCAGTTAGTCAGTTCTTTTATATATTTAAAGAAGAACGTAAAAAGGTATTACAATTTTCTTCTAATTTAAGTGTATGCGTTGCTCTTACTGTCGTTCAAGGAAATAATTTTATGGCCCATTACTCATATAAGCATTAAATTTTTTTCTGTACTATTTAATTTTACGGGGGGATTACCACAGACTCACAAAGCGAGTCAATATTGGACAACAAAAGTGAAGTTGCCAAGCGATTTTGTACCTTGTAGGTAACTTTGCGATTACTAATTTTCACCTTAACTTGTCCTGCACATCAGCAGGATATAACTATGTAACTAAGTTATCATTGTGCAGTCAGAACACAGACAAACATGCAAATACAAGGAAATCTTGTGTTTTCTTTGAGTCATAATACTGTTATGTTTTAAACATGTTCACACTTCATCCTCACAAACTAATCTCATTATAACGGACGCCTGGCATGTACTTTAGCAGAAGTTTATAATTATAGCTCACGTTCGATTATGACTGCAAACATTAATTGATCATTGTAATGTCGGACTAATTAAATATTGCACCTGTACAATATGAATTATAATTATAACCATTGTACTTGATGCATATGATTTGTATGTTTAATTATTGGACTTAGGGACATGAAAATACCTCGTTTATCAAAATACGACTAGTAGTTTTGGAGTTTTGAGCGAACAGGTGAACATACATATATAGCCTGTCAAAATCATAACCTTCTTTTGGCTTTGTCGTAGTCGCGTAAAAACGTATGTATAATTTAATGAGACTGGTATTTCTATAGTTACTTATATCGGATCCTATTCCCACGCAGCATGGAATGTATGATGTCTACTTATCTATTTCCAACTAGCTTCCGCCAGCGGCTTCGCCTGCGTGATATCTTTAAAAATTATTATGTTACTCAGTGAAAATAAGTGTAGCTATTTTGTGTTTATTCATAACTAGTTTCTGCCTTCTACTTCGTCTGCGAGCCTATAACGTTCCTCAAAAATTGTGCTATCCAATGCAAAAAGATTTTTTCAAATCCGACTTGTACTTCCAAAGATTAGGTACCCCCTACATACAATCTTACAAACAAACAATATTATATATAGAAGAATAGCTATAGACAAACAAAAATACAAGGCTTTTCCCTTCATTGTTAAACATATTTCTTACATTTTTAAATGTTTTTATTAAAAAAAACATAAAAAGAAAATATAAAAAAAATCAATTAATAAAAATAAATATAAATTCTCTTCATTGTTATTGTAATATTAGTGTAGACACAGAATATAATAAATAATAGTACTATTGAAATAAGCTATTAGATCGTCCTTGAATCACATTGGTACGATTAATGGGCGTTTAATCTACATATTATCCGGTATTATGTTCACTACTAAAGACCCACAAACGTCCTTCAAAGATTACGACATTGCCATTTAAAGGATATTACAGTCATATTGTTTTCCTCATACTTATGTAATACTGTTTTGGTATATGTAAGCATCTATATACTCGTACTATACTAATAATAAAGAATTTGTTTGCTTTTTGTTTGAACGCACAAATCTCTGGAACTACCAGTCGGATTTGAAAAATTCTTTTAACATTTGATAGGCTAATTCTAGAGGAAGATTATAGGCTAATATTAACATCAAGCTACGACCTTTGGGAGCCGATCAAAAAGGCGAAAACGAAGTAATACCGCGAGTGCGCTTGCGATGCGATGCGATGCTGTGGGTCTGGCGAAGAAGAAATTTGACGCGAAAGAAATTGGGGCAGAAACGAGTCTATTTACTAAACAATTTGATGCGCATGTTAGATAAATAATTAATTAATGTTTTTATGATATACTAGCTTCTGCGCTCGACTTCGTTCGCGTGTTTCTTGTTTTATATCCTATAGCTGTGACTCGTTACTCAGCGTTCTTTCGGACTTTTATTTTATTTGTCTCAGCTCCTAACGGTCGTAGCGTGATGGTAAATAGCCTATAGATAAACTTCCTCGAGAATTGGGCTATTAAATGCAAAAATAAATTTTCAAATCCGGTAGTTCCAGAGATTAGCAAGTCAAACAACGAAACAAAAAAAAATCTTCAGTTTTATTATATTAAGTATAAATTCGCAAATTAGCAGTTGCTAAGGGTTTTCTCGTGGAGCTACTTTTTTGTCCTACCAGTAGGTCCACGAGGGTTTGTTATTTCTGTTGGTCCTAATGAAGTGTTGAAATCAAAATAGAAGTAAAAGAAAATTACTGTAAAAATGTAATTTCATGCTGACACAGCAAAAATCATTTTCCTTCAGCCATTTTGTTCAACACTCAACTCCTCAAGTTGCGAGCTATTTATATTATATAACATGGCCTTAAATCTTTTATAGAGTTTCTATTCAATATGGCTATAGGTAATAAAGTTATTTTCCTCATTAAAGTAAGGATATTAGATTATTTTATCGGTTTCTTCAAGTACTTGGATAATAAAAAGCTTGTACAGTCATACAGACATAAAAACAATGACATTTAACTCGAGTTTTTAACATTGGAGAAGTTTTTTTTTTAGAGCTATTATGATAAATGCTTAAGCAATATGCATTTATGATAATTTAACTTTTTTTTTTAATACAACCATTTATTGAGCCCCGCGATTACTGACAAATGCTTGCACTGACTGGACAGGTCCAGTCAAATCTGTATGGTTCTTTCCTCAAAAGACCATTCCAGACACTTAGTCTACATGGTCTGGTATGGCCTGACCAAGATTATGTCTGGACTTTAAAAGAGACTGTGACCTCTGAGTTTGTTTCGGCCTTTCTTCTCAGAGTCGTCAGATAGGAAACGCCAAACTCATCTAGCTAATTTTTAACATAAATTTTAAATGACGTGTAATAGTGATTCCAATATCCTATTTACAGAATAAACAATTTAATTACATTACTTGTTCTAATTAATTAATTGTGTTATTATCTGCGCATAATGTAGTTCATGCGGTGTTTTTCTATAAGTAATGAGGCGCTTAGACCTAAGTTGTAAAAATGTACAAATTGTAAAGTAATAGTATACTCATTGTTGAAGAGCCTAATAATAAAAAAATTGTAAACTGCAGAGCGTGTATTCCTGGTATCATTTTCATAACGAAATTATGCGGTTTGGAGTCTGTATTTGTGCCCGTCAAACGCAAATAAGGTCTCGCCCTTTATTGCAAGTGGCTTATGAAACAGCTGGCAATCTGGGTGTCCTATACCATAACCCTCTGTCTCTTGTACTAAAACCTCTTTTAAACATCTTTCCAGGTTTCGGAGTGGGTCTCGCATCGTCATCATCGTTCGTGTCCCTCAACCATTACTTCACCAAGAAGCGTGGCCAAGCCGTCGGTCTCTCGATGGCAGGTACCGGCTTCGGGCTAATGGTTATGCCTCAACTAGTCAAGATCCTGCTAGGAGAGTATGGGTTCCGGTGGACGGTCGTCATTCTGGGAGGGCTGGCCTTCCACGCGGTGCTAGGCTCGTGTTTACTGCAACCGGTTAAATGGCATCTCATTGATGAGCCTGTTGACTGTGAATTGCAGACGGTGAAGGTATGTATTGTAGATGATTTTTATTCGATTTTTCTACAAGGTATAATTGAAAAAACTCAATACCTTTAAAGGGGTCGTTGTACTCATTATATACAACTTTTACTTTGTAACTAACCCTGAAAATATTAAAAAAATAACAGCTTTTCCCTATATTTTGTTCAGTTATGCAATCTTATGCAACCATGAAAAGATCAAGAAATGCTGATTGACAGTTAAATAACACAGAGTCCGAATACCTATTAAAATGACGTCACGCACGAGATCCTTGTCTACACAAAACTTATACCTAACTTTTGTTTGACTTTCAGGAAATGGAGTGTATATTAGAGAGTGAAGAAGAAAACGATGACAAGTTCGAAATTAATCCGCTTGTTTCACCTCCAGTACCAAAGATAATAAAGCAGCGTTCCCACGGAAACATGAACCACCCTTCAGTTAGGACTATAGGATTACCGAGGGCGAAAACCTGTGATAAACCGTTGCAAGAGTTTGAAAAGTTCGAGATAAATAATAGGCTGTATCCTGGGTTGACGTCGGCCGCGTCTGTGGCTGCGATGCCGAGAGTCATATCGAGTGGGAGTATGAGTGAAGCGGCGAGAAAGAGAAAAGTGTCAGTCATATCCAATATCTCTAACATGGATTTCACTGGCAGTTACTTGCAGTTGTATCTTGATGTGAGTATTTATTTATGTAGGTAGCTATACAAAACCGATGAGACTACATAACGGTATACTTTTACTCCTTGTAATAGTGGTGTAAGATCCGCAGAGGAACAACTTTCACGGGTGAGTGAAAAGTATAGTATGTTAAAAAATATATCGCGAGTGGGTTGACAAAAAAAATCCTGGCCAGACTATTTATAATTCAAAATTAATAAAAGACATTTTTTTTCATTCGTTTAACGATTACTCGTTTTAGTAAAAAAAAAATCTCTTAAAATGCACTGATATATCACTTATGGCTATTGGGCGCCAAGAATATTCCTAAAATTAGGTGGCCAAGTAGTCACTTATTTAGGTCATTAACTCTGAATTGACTGACAACTGACAACAGTAGATTTAGTAGCGAATGTTCTCCTTGAAAAGCTCATTCAATTGGTGTGTATCTTGCAATGTTTAAAAAAAAAGTTTTTTTTTTCTAGCCAGGAATTTTTTGGCCAACCAACTCGCGATATTAACGCTTGCTATACGGTCGCCAACCGCGTCCCGACAGAGGTAACCTTGGTGGTTTACAACCGTGTAGATGATACGAGCAAACGTTGAACAACTTTGCCGGTCGCCAACCAAGGTCAACTCTGTCGGAGACGCGATTGGCAACCGTGTAGCAGCACTTTATTTTCTAACATACTATATTTGATTCAAAATATTTTTCATACATTAAACAGATGGGTGCAGGTCATTCCTCTGCGGATCCTATGCTATAGGTATATGCACATCACAATTAAATCGGTATAAGTATGAGTAGTATAAGTACTCTGAAATGACGCGCCTCACTACCGTATTTTTAAATGCGTTAGTGGGGCGCGTCATTTCAGAGTGGACAAACTATACCATAAACTATGAAGAACACAATTAATATTGATTTATTGTGCAATTTAAATTTTATTCACGTGTTAAACATTATACTTATAGACGGTGGACGACGATGCCATACAAATGAAGCCAATAAAAAAAAGTATAGAGCCCGAGGAAAAGAAAAAGGGGTTCTTTAGAAGATTTATAGCTCTTATGGACTTAGATTTACTTAAAGACTGGTCGTTTTTGAACCTTTTACTAGGGCTCTCGCTCTTTTGGAGCGGGGAGCTACAATTTAGGATGTTGACGCCATTCTTTATAAGAAGTTTGGGCTACAATATGAATGATACGGCGTTTTGCCTCTCAATGACTGCCATAACTGATATTTTGGTGCGGTTGATATTGCCGCCTATTTTCGACAGGACGACTATTTCGAAGAAGATGATTTTCTTTATTTCTTCGTTCTTCTTAGCGGCTACGCGGTCCGGTGAGTTATGATCTATTTTTTTATTTAAATTCATAACATTTAACATGAAGGTTTTGTTTAACTATTTACGACACCTATGGGGGTTTAGTGTCCCGGAAAGACGTCATAACAATATAACTTCTATTGTGTGTCGTAGTACACACGGCTAAACATCAAGCTATACATTTCCAGTATAAGCTGATCTCGCATTGTGTAGGATTTCTGTACAATGCAAGGTCAGCTTATACTAGAAATGAATAGCTTGATGTGTAGCCGTGTGTACGTATTTGACGCGTAAACCACAAACCAACAACACTTAGTAAAACCTATTTCAAATTTTTATTGTTGTTACACGGTTAAAGCATGTAATTGATTTGGTGCGGTTTATTGACCAAATACTAGGAACATGACATCATCAGCATTGCCTACTCCACTGAAGTTTACGACCCTAGGTCATGTAGCCATAAATAAATCGATACAACGTGTGCATTGGCTATTCAATAATATTTTATGCAACAGTAGTGCACAATTTTTATTTTATAATTTTTATACCTACTGTATTCATCTCTTTTAATAACTTGTATAATGTCGTAGTAAGATGGTGATGAAGTAGATGGTTTAAGCTATACCGTAATATATTTATATGAAAGCGGTTTATAACTGTCTTACTAGGAATATAACTATGATAACACAATCTAGTAATATAACTATTAGGGTTCTCCAACCAAATAGGTTAGGTTATAACTGTGACCTACGTCGAAATTGGTTGCAGTAACAAAATTAAGGCACACCGACAATTATGAACCGCTTTAATATAACTATATTATTGTATATAACTATATCCTCAGGGATATAACTATATCACGGCTTCAACCATCTTACTGCGATATATACATTAGCAGTAATACCTTTTCTAAATACTTTTTTAAACCAATATTGAAAGTATATCATTATGCTGTTGTTAGTGTTCTTCAATAAATAAATAGAAGAATTTCTAACCAAATGGCTTGCGTGGGTAAATACTACTTCACTTTCTGCCAACAAGGAGCATCTGTGTTTGTTTACGATGCGTTTGAAATGCCAGTGGAATTACAAGCACATGACACATTTTTGTCTGAGAACTTTGTCTCTCCGGTTGGCAATAACAATCCTCTTACTGCTGTAGGTCTATTAAAATCATAAAGAGGTCTACTATATTCTTTGTTATGGGGTTTGGTTTCCGCACTTAGTCTTTTAGGTGGACGATTGTGCGTGGCCCATGGCGGCCGTCAGCGGTTATTCCAACCAGCCCATCTCTCTACAGAAGCTGATTCTCCTGGTCTGTACAGAACATCTGTGAAAGATCTGGGTGACGCCTGTGCATTCAAAGAGCATATATTATGCACATCGGTTTCCTCAGCCTCCATGCTTGCCCTGCACAGAGGACTGTCCGTGATGCCTAATGTGTGGAAGTGTTTGTTTAAGAGGTCTACTATTCGAACACAAATATTCTTTTCTCGCAAGTTCACATTCGTCTAATAAAAACATCTCTTTCCAGTGTTAGCTGAACAAACAGAATGGGTGCCCCTTATGATCTGGTTGTCAATCTGCGGCTTCTTCCGAGGCATGTGTCTCAGTAACTTCACGCTGACCATCTCGGAGTACTGTCCGCTTGAGAAGCTGCCAGCAGCCTTCGGACTGCACATGGTCAGCAAGGGAGTGTTCGTTGTTGCTATTGGGCCTATTATTGGTAAGAAACTGTTTATTCATATAATTGAGGCTGTAGTGACGATTTGTAATATGGATGTGCACTTATTTGGTATCCTCATTTACAAATCTCTCTGTCGCACTGAGGTTTGCTGTTAGAGAACCCAATTGTAATGTGTCCTTATAATGTTATGATATTACATTGTCTTTGTAATTTATATGTTAAATAAAGAATCAGAATAATGAGGTACTTAAAAGAACTAAATGTTGGTCCTAATATTATTCTTATAACCGATCAACTTTTTCTTTCACTTCACTCATTTTCTCATTCACAAATTATCAGGGGTGGATCATCCAGTCAATACAGCTAACATTTCTGATCAACAGCTGTTTTCTTTGAGAGTTTTTAGAACCATACTTTTTTTTATTTAAAATCTATATTCGTCACGTCTGTGAAGTTTCGCTAAGTAACCTCCATTTCTTACAGGTTACGTAAGAGACTACACCGGTAGCTTCGCGACCTGCATTCACGTACAGAATGCCCTCATAATGTCCTGCGTCCTCGTCTGGGGCATAGAATACGCCCTCGCCTTCACCCGCCGCAGAAAAGTGGTGCAGATTTAGTGGCCGCATCGTTCCGACTGAGGAACGTAATCGAAGCTCATCGTATTATGTAACAGTTCTCTGCTCTGGGTAATCCACTATATAGACGTGTTATTTTCCTGTCTATTAATGCTTGTAAAAGTACAATATCGTTACTGACTTGTATGTTAGCAGGCAACGCCAAATAAAGGAACAGTGCAGTCGATCAATTCTAACACGTATTGTATCAGAATATAAAGACTACTTTTTTAATCGAGATATTATGATAAACTACAGTCCATATCAAAGTCATATCAAATTGAAGTTGATTTTACTCAAAATGGAATTAATTGACTGCACTGTATCCTTATAGGGTAAAGTTCGCAAGAAATGGCGGTATTGACATTGGAGGGATAAAACAGGTAATGTTGATATTGCTTAGCCTTAGCGGACTCCGCTCATATGCTATGCTTGTTTGTAGAATTTATTAGCAAAAAGGTCAAGTTGCGATTCAAACTTGTAGTGTCCATACCATGATTTAACCTAAAAATACGTATGAATGTAAAAAGAACGTAAAAAATAAAAGTATTTTTTAAAACCTCTCTAGTAGCTCTCTAAAACAGAAACTGAATTGGCCATGACTATATATGGTGTATCAAATGGTATGGAATGCTAAAAGTTTCGACGTACTTAATACAAAATTAAGAATACTAAAGACATGATAATCATAATAAATCTTCCATAAATGTGTCAAAGCTTAGTTGTTAACGCTAGAACCAGTGAATTTGGAAATTGGAACATCTTATAGATATTATGTACTATGAAGTTACTTAGAACGTAACTTATAGACATTGATTTTAACGATTAATATTTTTAGACGGCTGTTTGTAGTTCAGAAAGTTTTGTAGGTATGTATTTTTAGATGATATTAATTTATACACTTAACTTAGAAGTAGTGAAACTATATTTTAAAACTTCAAGACAAGGGTTTTATCAAAACTTTTAGGGGTTTATGTAAACTCTTTTAGACAATGAATGTAGATGAATGAGGGTTCAATGGATTGAACTGCATTTCCATATTGCTTTATTTTTATACTTTAAAATCATGACTTCGGATGATGACTTAGTTTTCCAAAAATCTTTGGAAAAATTGACTCTGTACTTATAATTATATCGGTGACCGCAATTCGTGGTTTGTTTGTTACATGACTAGGTGTGTACCTATTATTATTGCTTAGAGAGGGTTGAGCATTGTGTCGTTTTAAAATGTTTTAAAGACGCGGCAGTCAAGTTAAAATTTTTGTTTCGTCTATTTTGTCGTCACGTGATCTTGTAAAATAAGAAAAGAAGTAAAAAATATTCTATTTTTAAATATATTATAATTCATATGGGAAATAGAACGACAAACATTTTTTTACCTTACTATAAAACATACCATTCCTAGTGATTTGATTTATAGAATTTTACAGTTAATAATACACTCCTGACATAGCTATAATGAGCAATAATAACACTTTGCCTCAATTAATAAAATGCGAATTACTTGCCTAGCGAATATGTATTTAATGTCAAGCAAGTTATGCAATAGGATGTGTTACGGCTAATATGTGCGAACTAGGTACTTATTTGTGAATATTTACTTTTATCCGCGGAATGAGCTGACTCTTGCATTATGTACACACGGCTACCCATCAAGCTATAAATTTCCAGTTTAAGCTGACCTCGCATTGTACGGAAATCGTTTACAATGCGAGATCACCATAAACTGGAAATGTATAGCTTGATGTGTAGCCGTGCGTACTTATTACGTCTTTCGAATATTACCAAAAGGGAGTCATGATTTTTATGTTTGACCAAAGTTGCACTTATTAGCCGTAAGTTAACATGAAAACATTTAAATGTTAGAGAACGAGTACGAGCACAGATTAATACAGATCTGTCACTCCGCAAAATCATTTAAATAAAAAGCGACTCTTGCTACGACACTATAAAGCGCAATTCAGGTCGCACAGCCCTAATTAACTACAGTCTGTACAGGCAGCTTCTGGGCACGCTCGATCCATCAAAGACCTCATCCATCGTTTTCCATTAGGCGAGATCGAGGTCAAGAACAGTGGGCCTGTTCTTGACCTCGATCTCGCCAGCAATAAAAAAAAGTTATATTCACCTAGAAGTTGCGTCTCTTTCTTTCACGTAAGTCTTAGATCTTCTGACTACGTTACACTCACTGAGTTGGCCCAGCAAGACGGGTCGCCGTGTACTTGTAGCTTCATCACACTGCGTAGTGACCAACCTGTATTCATCTGTGGTACGAGTAGAGATAGGTCCCACGATCAGGGGGGCTACCACCACCACACTTTAGTGCGGGAAAGAGACGAAGCTCTACAGGACGTATAGCTCCATCTCTTTCCCCCAATGAAGTAAAATTAAAATAATACTGATTTAAAGGTGGTGGTAGGGCCCCTGATGCTAATTTGGTTTTGATTATTTATCAAAATTGTCTCTTCCAATATTTCGTCTTCCAAGGACTATTCTATACTAATAGGATCCTATCCTGCAACGTGCGCTTTTCATGTGTGATTTAATTGACCAAATATATCGTGTACTTACTAATGTTTGATAAAATGTAGTACTTACATTATAATAAGAATTCTTAAGCAGTTGTTGTATGTACTTATTACTCTTATTATTTTTGAACTTCGTGTAGGAAAACGATAAGAGTGCCATTTAACGTCTGTTGTAAAACATAATAAAATTATAGCAATCAATTTTTGAAACTTATGTGCCAATTGTACATAAAACTTTATATAAAATGACGTAAAATAGAAATATTTAGAAAAAAACTTTACAAATATTAAATGGATGTAATCAACTAATCATGTACTTATTATATTATATGGAAGTAGGTGTGAAACAATGGACGTACATTTAAATAATGGATGCATTTTGTTACTTAAATCTGTACATATAATTAATCAAATTTTAATGTTGGTTTATTGACCTTGTTCAAAGTGTAATAGTAATCTGGCCTGTTCGTTATCAATATTCATTACCGATTTTTTGCAATTGCGCAGAATATGGAATTAAAATAGAGGTGTCACTGACTTCCATAATGAACATAATGTTTTTAAGTGGACAGCTTTAAATAATGACATGAAGTGTATTGTATGTCTGGCAAAAAAAACATTGCAACGCAGAAATAATTATTATTTCAAGTATATGTGACATTTAAATTATACTATGCCGATTATTAGACTACTATGGAAATTAGTTTCTAGCCTAGATGTCCATGAGTTCGGCATTTTTCTTGAGCGACGCTGTATTGTCTTTTATCAGAGGCACGAGAGACAAACATACAATTATTTAATCATATACTAGCTTTGTCTATACTTCATTTGAAATAAGAATAGACATTTAACTAAACCCTTTTTACAGACCGTTCAACCGATTTAGACTTCTATTGCGTTGGTGGCATGCCAAATGGCAGCTGCAGTAAACAGTTGGTATTGTAAACAAATTTTTGCTTTTAATGCCATTCTTATGCCTACGGCTTAGAAGTCAGAATCGGTTAAACGGACTGTAAAAAAGTTTTGTTTAAATGTCTATTCTTATTTCAAATGGATTTTAGAAAACTAAAAGAACATGACACTTGTACTCTTCTTTATTGCCACATTTAAATAAAACCTATCTTCATCATTAAATATCGATAATTTTTGACAGACTACACAATGTCTGTCTGTACGATTGTCTCATTTAATTTTATGACAATAATTTTGTTGAGTTTTTCGTATTTAGTCGTATTGTTGTTGACGAGCTTTGTTTAAATATCAGTTGAATCTGTTATGAAATAACGGGTGTCTGCTTATTATAATGTTTCATGCTTTAAAGCGTTCATGAAATCATTTGCATTAATTCTGATACTTAGTATCTTAAGAACTAACATGTTCATATAGTTTTAAGTATATTATCTAGGAATAGAAAGTACAAGATTAATTAATTTTGATGTTGCATTATAATAAGCAGACATCCAATACTTTTATGGATGGTGCTTTGGTGGACTTAGCCTGTATGTTATATACTTAACCTATTTTATTAACCATGTAAAATTTATAGTGAACATTTTATATAAAAAGATTGAAAAAAGACAATGGATTAAAGTAAAAGGTGGTTACCGAGAGATTTTGTTTTATTTTTTGATGACATACGTAAAAAACCCTATGCATATTAGTGTAGCGGCACACCTGCGGAACGTTCGGCGCGGAACGTTCCGTCGCGACATGTGACGCTTGCTCATGAACCGACGTAACGTTCGGCTGATGTGTCATAGGTAACTTGAAAAACATTAGGAGCGTATTCAACCGAACCTTCCGCGCCGAACGTTCGGCAGGTGTGTGCCTAGTGCAAGACACGTTGGTTCCGCACAATGAATGGTTCCAATTAAGGTACGTACTACGTACCGAATACCTTCTTGCTACGTACGGGCACAGGCACGAATGGCACCTCTAGCGGCTATAAAAGATTTCAGATGACGGAATGCCTTTACCCTTTCCTTTATGATTTTGTTCCCTTTGTGGTAGTGGAGCGGAGTTGTGGACAGTGGCTGTCCATTGATCCGGAGCGGAGTTACGGACTGTGCGGAGCGAAATGGCGGAGCGCGCTTACGTTTATACTGAACACGTAGTGGAGCTTTTGGCAGAGGTCTTATGGTTTCGACCAAGAAATACTGGTATTCATCTGCATCCGGTTAGACTGGAGGCTGACCCCAACATAGTGGGGAAAGGTTAGAGGTAGATGAAAATGTATTAGTTGAGTTTTATTAGACATGATTATTTACTCTACCTCTACTTTCAGCTTTTGTTGTCGTCCTCGATAATGCATATCTACGAAACAAGACGGCTAAAAAAGAAAATAATCTAATGGTGATATAGGTAGGATGATGTCCGAAAAGGCTCGACTGGCCATTCACAATAATTGGTGTGCTGGTGCCTACGCTAACCTATGTTTGGAAGTGAATGTTGGGTGTGGCAGAAGAAGCATGAAAATAGAATAAATGCTGTGGAAATGCGTTCCTTGCAAAGCATGTGTTGCGTGTCTATGAATGATAGTCTAGTTATAGTAGTAGTGTGACCGTAGGACTACCAAGTCATAAGTCTCGAGTTCGAACCCAAGGCACGCACCTCTGACTTTTCGGATTCATTTGCGTATTGTATAATTATCATTTAGGTACTTCGAATAACGGTAAAGGAAAACATCGTGAGGAAACCGGCATGCCTGAGGGATATTTCTCGACGGCATGTGAAGTCGAGTCAGAGGCCCATGGGTGGCTTTAAAACTCTGACAACAGCACCCTAATTACGTAATGCACGATCAATTTTAAATTGAAACCAATTGAAAAAGATTGCCAGTCCATTGCTTCAAAGTGCGACAAAAAAAATTGAGCAGATTTTTTTTTTTTGATCTTGCATTGCGTAATTGGGGGGCAGGTTAGTCACTAACCACACGAAAATAAGAAGAAGAGAAGAATGATTGACTAAGTATAAAGCAACAGTGTGGTTTAAAAGAAGTAGTGAAAAAAAATTAAACTGTATGCTTAGATGGTTTGGTTACCTATGTTGAGAGGATGAACTAAGGCGACTAACTATAGGTACCCAGCAAGTGGGACAAGATTGATCACAAGCACCGCACTCGCACTAGGTGTTGGATGGGTCAGTGATCCTCCACTTCGACAAATGGTGTTTGCAGCGGCCTATTTGGTTCTTTACGCAATCGATTGAGAGCTTTCCATAAAGGCCACTGAAGATCACGCTCGGGCGGCAAATACTCCTGAAGTTTAACGAATTCGGTGGTGGAAGCTTCTCTTCCCACAATTTGCCTTTCTCATTTGGTGGTTTGTCCTGAATGGCCTGGGTAGAGCGTAAGAAGCTCTTACGACTTTTATGACGCACCCGGAGTCGTTGGGAAATCGTAGGTAGATAGAGTTCTTTTTTTTCCAGCGTGCATGCGAATTCCCTTTGTACAGCGTGCGATTCTTGCAAGCCGGTAGAGCTAGGTGTAGGTAGGTACCTACATGAGAATATTATTTATATCATGCAGTCAAAATCAAAGTAGCTGAAAAACTCTGCAAATATTTTTATTTAGTATCAATTTCAGGGTCAGGAAACTGTGTTATCTAATACATCTGTGCAAGTACGGTATATTAAGTTACATAATACCGGGTACTTAAGTACCTACCTGATACATACTTACGATGGCGTGTGTAGTAAGTGATAGTCTATGATATTAGAACGGATTAACTTATTTTATTGGTTTCCCACTCGCTCACGCTTCAAGTGACACCTAATTTTCAATAGGTAACTGAATACGGTTACTTTTACGTAGGTAATTTTCAATGGCGGTGAAAAGTATCAAAGTAAAAGTAATTGGGTTATCGTGATGGTAAATTTTTCAGGGCGAAAAGGTTTACCTACTTATTCACTCAAAGAAAATAAATTAAGCATGATGACGATGATTCTAAAGTTATTTGTGGAAAATCTCTTACACGAAAAATCATTTCAAATTCAAAATAAGTTTATTTCACATAAACCTACAGGTAGGTACATGGGCACATTAAGGCCGCTTGCCCACTGGTCGGTAAGTGTGCGGGGCGATATCGTTTCGGTACTGCGTGACGTCACGCATTTTACTGCATCGGTACTGGAAGCTTACCGCGCAGTGTTTCCACTTTTAGGGATTTCTCCCTGTTTTAGGGAAAAAATACCAATATTAAGTTTGGTTTAGGGATATTTTATTTTGACAGGGATTTGGGGAATTTAGGGGTTAATATGAATTTAAGTTGGTAACCTTATTGTTTATAGTAGGCATCACCCAATATATTACTTGACTCTATGGCACCACCGATTTATTAAAGGATTCGATTTATTCAACCACCGATTTATTCCCTCAACCCAAACTCATAATGAATGCAATTCATCAAATTTTAATTTACCATGTTAATTGTGCCATTACCTTATTATTTATAATCATGCTCCCTAAACCAAGGAAATTTGAAGATTTTTTAGGGAAATTTAGGGATAATTCATTCAGAAACTGGGGAAAATCCAAAAACAAGTGAATTATATAGTACAAGAGCCCATGACCAAAACCATGTCACATCGTTTTACGGGAATAATTGTAAAAAATCTTTACGTTTTGATGATTCTGAACCCGACTCGGTGGGCAGTACCGGTCAGAAACGTTACAGTTTTATGGGAGC
This sequence comes from Conistra vaccinii, assembly GCA_948150665.1. Taxonomy (NCBI): domain Eukaryota; kingdom Metazoa; phylum Arthropoda; class Insecta; order Lepidoptera; family Noctuidae; genus Conistra; species Conistra vaccinii. Next base: position 8,483,432 of record OX411324.1, read on the forward strand.
CTATTTCTGCTATGTCAAAAAAAATTGGCAGACGGTTTCATCACAATGTGTCTGATAATAAAAATATACAAAGATTTCGTAATTTTATTACTAAAAAGTTTGTAATCAGATATTTCCGTTGAGTCACTTTGCGTGTCAAACGTGGCCTGAGCACATTTCCAAAAATGACGTATTCGAATCAACTGACCAATGTTCACCAGAAAACAAGATTTTCAGATGGATTGCTATGGGTTTTATTGTTTGCCTCAAAAATTTTCTCAAATGGTCTCTTGTGTACGTACTCGAAGCTACTGGTTTCTGAAAATGGTGTTTTCGGTATGTAAAATCTATCATTTTTAAACATGATAAAAAAGAATTATCGACATATTTAAAAATGCGGTCAGGTCAGAAGATGTGACGCGGAAAATTTCTGAAAATAGGATTTTTGAATTTAAGTATAACCAAATCTATCGTTTTTATACGATTTTGTTCGTAAAACGATAAGGCAAAAATGTTGGTCATGCGCTCTCGTACTAATTGAATTAATTTGAATTTGGAATTCTAGATGAAAGCAGTGCAGTACACAGATATAGATATATAATAATACCTAGATAAGGCAAGTATCACGATCTGTATGAAAACCATGAGTGGCATTTTTGAAAAATGATCAAAGCGCCTATACCATGAAACTGAAGCGATATACGATAGTATCACTTGTTTCGATTGTCATAACCTGTTAACACTCAACGTCACATCAACCGTTCCTAGTAAAAAGCTATAAAGTATTACGAATATAGCCATTTTCTATTTTATTATTTATGTCCGACTAGCGCGGCGGACAGGCGCAGACCATATTCTATATTATATAAAATGAGACACACTCAGCCACGTTCGGGCACGCGAAGTAGATGCTCTTGCGCTATCTAGGTATATCTATATCTGTGTGCAGTACCGCTTCGGTACAGAGTGCTTACCGACCAGTGGGCAAACATAAGCAGTACCGCGCAGTACTGTACAGTACTGCGCGGTAAAATACCGACCAATGGGCAAGCGGCCTAAGAAAAATCTTTACGTAATGTCAAAGATTATTTATTTTGGTATTTACTGATATTTACTTTGTCGGTTGCTAGGCAACGGAAAACGGTCGAAGTCCCTCCGGGCTCCGTCTTACGAATCTAGCTAGTTTAACATTTTTACCCATCCCAACAAAAGTGCATTAACACCGTTACAGAAATTATCACTTCAAAAAGATTTCGAGGAGTTGAGAACGTTCTCTTGATGTTCAAAGTAACGTAGTAAGTAGGTACCTAGGTATTTTTCCGAGAATTTATTTAGCAAAGCCACAGATACTATAATACTTCGTAGCAGAGCCATTATTTGGCCACTCTTTAGGTAAGTACGTAACGTTGGTAGGTACTGGGGCTGACTGGCAAGAGCAATATCATCTCCTAAACTAGAGTTTAAAAGTTTGATAAATAACAACATAAAAATGAATGAATAGCGACAAATACAATAATACCTAGTAAGATTTTGGTGGCACGCGAGGATTAAAAAAATACAATAAAATTAATACATTTATTGTACCGTTTACAATTGAATCTTAGAATCGACTGGTTATAATTAATTCATATTTTAAGACGGACACTCGCAGGCGCCGTCTTATCATAGAGACAAGTCATAACATCCCTTTGCTGTGTCAGCGTCTAGAGACGCACGGAGACAACATCGCGTGGGCGAACAGCGGGAATAGGGTGTATAACTCCTCCCTCCATAAGTTCGAAGTTATCAGAGGGTGCATTTTCCGTCTGATGACTTCGATTGATACGAAATCTATATAATAAAAAGGTAAATATGCTTATTACTATGATTACATATAGGAGTATAGTTCCTAAGCCAATGTTTCTCGTATTCACTATTCCTTCATTTCCACTAACACTGCTCACTATCTCACTATCACTTTTCTTCAGGACGTACGAAAGTAAACGAAGATTGTTCAGCTCAGTTCCATCCAGGTTGACGGGTTTTCTCTCTTGTAGTAGCGGTGCTAACATTGGTATTTCAGGAAATTGAATTATCGGTAGTTTAGGAAATGTTATCTTTTTACCCATTAGCTGGTGTTTCTTTAGGCATATCTCCTTAATTCGCACCTCACAGTCATCATCCATAGTAATTATGTATGGTCCTGTAATACTATGACGAGTTATTTCATTTTCACAGTATTTCGTGAGTAATTCGGTGGTTTTAGTGAAGAGAAACAATCGGTTTGGTTGTATGGGCTCTATTAATATCTCATTAATTTCGACTGGAACTAGGTGACAAGAGGTGGTATTAGCCTTGAATTTCATCAAGTCGGCGACGCAACTATCTTCCACAGGTAGGTGTCTATCTCTTTCATAGCACAAAAAGCGAGCTTCATCGATTTCAGCACATGGCTGGGAGAGCGATTTGGTTTTCAACCCTTTCACTAACAGGTAGGGATATTTAGGCAGTATAAGGTGCGTTTGGTTTAGGGAATTAATAACAGGTAAGGGAAGGACTTTATAGTAAGTATATGTTTCGTCTCGTACCAATGGAACGTTCATAATAAATGTTATCTGATTTTCTTTTAAATATGTTTTCAACTCTATGCTTTGTTCAATCTTAACTAGGTTTTCAGGGTTTACTGGATATACAAGTTTATCAGACTTTTCTATAATCATTAGCAATTTTAACAATTCATCGCTATCTAAAATTGACTGATGTAATATTTTTAATTTACTAAAAGCTACCGCAGTTTCAATCTCATCCAGTTTTATGTAGAGCATTTGGAAATTGTGTAAAAGTGAATTATATACATTAATTAAGTCGTTGTCAATTCGTTGCATTCTTGTTTCATTTAAAGATTGCTTTATTTCCCAAATGGCTTCATCCAACTGTATGAAATTATTATCGGTAGTGTTTGTAAGGTTCACGAGGGCATCCACCATTTCGGCAACCAGAGTAACTTTCTTTAAAACAACATTATGACTACTTTTTATTTCCGTAATCAGCTTATCATACTTAATCGCGTCTTCATTATCCAAATTCCCGGTAACAAATTTAATCAATGAACCAATAGGATTTAGCAAGCCTCTTTTCATTCTTTTTGAAGGAACGAGCTGGTGGAATTTTTCGGTAGTTAAATTCTTAATGTTTTCTACTTGTGTTCTTGCATTCATGAAGTCTGATCTCAAATCCCTTTCGTTAACACTATTCTGAACCCGCATTTCCAACTCAGTATATCGATTTGAATTAAACTCTAAATCATCATATAGTAAACTTAAATCTAAAACCTTAATTATAGTCCACTTATCGTAGGTAACAATCGCCTGTCCCTCCTTGATAGGTAGTACTCCAGGGTTGTTAAGAATCTGCTGCAGCTGAAGGCCCTGGGTCCTGAGAACTTGGACCAGCAGAAGGACGAACCTGTGAAGGGCGTTTGATGTCTTTAACATGTACTTTCGATTTACGGTTTCGGACTATTACTGGTGCTACATTTCTAACAACATCTCCGGAGATGCGCGCTTTCTCATAACGCGGTTTATCTTTGCTCCTCCTAGTATTCACGCCTTTTATAAATACTACGTCCTCGTCTTGTATATTAAACTCTTGTTCTCCTCCGCGTTTCTCTCTACTAGCTTCCTTTTTAGCTACGATTTTATCTGTTAGGTACTTATAAAGATACTTCGTTCGCTTAACATGCTCGCTCACTAATTGTTGTGTGTAGTGTTTATCGAAATTAACGTTAAATGTACTGGAAGCCTCCGTATGACCGAAGAGTACCTCAAATGGCGTGAGGCCTGTGGTGGAATGTATAGTGTTATTATATGACATCACCGCATATGTCATGACGGACGCCGCGTCTGTCATTTTGTGTTCATATTCCGCCAAACGGTAGATTTCTAGAATAGTGGAGTGGAACCTTTCTATGAGTCCCATTGAGTTTGGGTTATGTGGCGTACCTATGTGTAGGTCAATCTTATAAAAGGTCATCGTATCTCTCATTAAAGCGTTATTAAATTCCGTACCAGGGTCTGAACTAATTTTTCCGGGAACACCATAGAATGAAAAATATCTAATAAGGGCTCTAATAACTTCAGGTGTCGAACGGTTTGCAATCTCTATTGCTTGCCCTACTTTGCTAAACGCATCTATGATAGTGAGGAAGTATGTGCCCTTTATAGTAAATAAATCGATAAAAAGCTCTTGTAAGGGTTTCGTTTGAGTCTGTGTTAACTGTAATACTGGTTTTAGTGGGTTTCGGTCGTATTTCATTTGTTTACACGCCTCACATGCGTTAATCAGTGTCGCTACGGTAAGATCCATATTAGTCCAAAAATAGGTGCGTCTTAAGTGTACCAAAGTTTCCTTAATACCCCGATGGCAAGTTTTGCCATGGTGATATTTTAGGACTATGTCCCGTTGTTCGTTTTCGTCCTCTACATAAATTACTCTCATAGTGCATTCAAAAAACTTCACAGTACCCTTCTTAAAAAGCGTTATAATAGCTTCCGTAAAATCTTTACGATGGATTTCGTCCTCAAAATAAATGAAATGTTTTACTTTTGGTCTGGTATATTCTATTAAAAATTGTTTTATTAGGTCCGGTCTCCCAACAGGTAAATGGACTTCCAAAACTCTCTGTTTGTGCCTCGAAAGGTCCTTAACAGCGGTTTCGTTTCGGTTCCATGTGTGGATAAGAATTTGGTTAGGCTTAGTATCTATTGCCTCGCTCAGAATGGGAATGCCGTCTGTTTCCGTGTCTAGCGCTGAGTGAGCAGTTTCAGTACTACTGCTCGTTGGTCTTTCCGAAGCTGTGGTGGTACTGCTAGTTGGGCTTTGTACTGAAAATGGGGATCGAGGTCTATTTTTGCCTATTGAGGGGATGCTCAAGGTTGCTTCTGAATCCGAAGAAATCAGGATCGGACTAGCGCTACGTCCCCGTGAGGCTTCCCTGTTATGTTGCCTACCTAATCTTTCAATGTCACCGGTTAACTCTTGAATATAGTCTTGTAACCGCTCATTGTTATCTACATTAGCTTTCATGGATTCGTTCCCATCGTTATCGAGGGCGTTAAGTTTAATACGCGACAGCGCATCGGCGTTGCTATTTTGCGACCCCTTTCGATACAATATATCATAGTCAAACTCTCCCAAACGTAGTTTCCACCTGGTGAGTTTACTATTTGGCTCCTTGATAGAATTGAGCCAGGCCAGTGGTCGATGGTCGGTGTAAATGGTAAACTTCCTACCATACAGGTATGGGCGGAAGTGTTTGGTTGCCCATACGATTGCCAATAACTCTTTTTCGATAGTACTGTACCGAGTTTCAGGATCGTTTAAAGTCCTGCTAGCATATGCAATCGGCTTGTCACTACCAATGGGTCCCTGGGAAAGGACAGCGCCTAATGCGTAGTTTGACGCATCTGTAGTTAGCACGAAAGGCTTTGTGAAATCAGGGAACTGTAATAGGGGGGCGTTGACTAATAGTTCTTTACATTTTTGAAAGGCCGCTACATATTGGTCTGTTATTTCCACTTTATTTCGTTTCTTTAAACAAAATGTCAAGGGCTGCGTAATCTTAGAAAAATCCCGTATAAACTTCCTATAATACCCTATCAAACCAAGAAAGCTCTTAATTTCAGTTGGTGTTTTCGGTAGAGGGAACTCTAGTACCGCTCGAATTTTATCGTCGTTTGGCTTAAGGCCATTTTTTGTTATTCCGTGTCCTAAGTAAAGAACTTCTCGTCTAAAAAATTCGCATTTGTCTAAGGTGACCTTAAAATTGGTTTCCCTTAGTCGATCGAATATTTTTCGTAATTTTTCCACGTGTTCTTGAAGGCTAGAAGAGTACACGATGATATCATCAAGATATACTAAGCAATGTATACCTTGAAGACCTCTGAGCACATTGTCCATAGCCCTCTGAAAGGTAGCCGGGGCTGTCTTAAGGCCAAATGGCATCCTAGTGAATTCATAATGCCCTGACTGGGTGGTAAAAGCGGTTTTGTGTTGGTCAGCTTTATTTACCTCTACCTGGTGATATCCGCTTGCCAAATCAAGCGTAGTGAAGTAGACTGACTTTCCTAGCTTATCAAACAGATCCGTTATGTTGGGCAAAGGGTATTTGTCATCTATTGTTATTTCGTTGAGCCGTCGATAATCAATCACCATCCTAAACTTCTTTTCGCCAGAGGCATCTGCCTTTTTGGGCACTAAATGTACTGGGGCACTCCATGGGGAGTGTGATTCTTGGATGACGTTGTCTTTGAGAAGTTTATCTACTTGTCGCTGTATTTCTTCGTTTTGAGTAGGAGGGTGTCGGTAAGGCCTAACATAGATCGGGTCTTCGTGTTTCGTTCTGATGCTGTGTTTTACATGGTTTGTAAAGGAGAGCGGTATATCTTCGCAGTAAAATATATCCCTGTACTCGTAACAAAGTTGTTCTATACATTCTCGTTCCTCTCGATTCGTGTGGTCTAGACGTAATTTCGATAAATTTTGTTTAAGTAAATTATCTATGTCAAAATTGTCAGAGGTGTTGTTAACCTCACATTCATCGCAATTGTATTCCTGAACTTGTAATGGTTTTGAAAAAGTCAAAGTTACCTTTTCTTGAGAAGCATTTTGTATGATTGTATGCGCAAATGAATTGGCGCACCTAACTATTGCTGTAGGCATTCGCACGTTCTTTCCAAACTCGATAAAATCTATTATTCCGTCACCATTTTGCAAATCTGTCGGTACTTTCACACGAGTTTCAGATCGGGGTTCTAGACTTATTTCATATGGGGGATTGTAGATTATGGGTATATCTGTGTCACACGTTCGCAACACTTGATTTTTCATATCTATTGTCGCATCAAGTTGTTTTAATAGATCTGATCCTATTAGGCCGTCGTATCGGCTATCTACATTATAGACGTAGAACTTATGTTTGGATGTACTTTTGAATGTTTTCAAAAGGGGGATGTGTATGACTTCGTCATGTCTACTCCGCGCGTGAGTGCTTATGACCTCAAATGGTTCATAGTATTTATAATCAGAAAAAAATTGAGAAGCCTTTGCTGGACTTATAAAAGACCTAGTACTGCCAGTATCAATCATAAAACGTGATCCTATTTCTGGGATTTCTATGTGTGGTAGCTTCAATATACCATCACAATTTAATTGAACTACTTCGGGTGGTCTGTCTTCGAGGCTGGTTCGGGAAAATTTTTATTTTCCAAATTTTCCGGGTAAGCGATAGCTAATTCAGGTGACTTTATGAAATAATTATCAACGTTCTCAGTATTCTCTACATATTCAATGTATGGGTAATTTTCATCGTAACAGGCTTGGTCGTTATAGCCGTCGAAAGCATCTAACTCATTACTATAGAATACGTTATCCATATCCCGTGGATTAGATAACATGTTTTGTCTCACGGGGGCTGCTGTACGCATAGATACATCAGTATTATTTTGTGGTTTCTGGACTTGTGGTTGTGGCGGAATGCCAAACCGGAACTGATTTGGTTGGTTCATCGTGAACCCAGGTGATGGTCTATTAAAGTTTTGAGGGGGCCGAAATCCTTGCTGCTGGTAAGGGTTACCACCGAATCTGAAACCTTGTTGATAAGGGTTACCTAACCTGAACCCTCCTTGTGGATTTTGTGGTACCCCAAATTTAAGGCCTTGCTGTGGCGTTTGGTTCTGGTTACCAAACCTAAAGCCAGAGACAGGGTATGGCTGAGTGAATTTATTTTGAGGATAAAAATTAGGTTTGAACCCTACATTCTGTGGAACCCCAAATTTAAAATTTTGTGCAGGGTTCGTGTTCTGGACAAAAACAGGCTTAAAACCTTGAGGCCCTTGAAAGGGTGACAGCTGTTTAATATTTTGTTGCTGCTGTGGTGGGTTTGATTTCTTATTTTTGGCATTATATTGAAATAAGAAATTCACTTCTTCTGTTACAATAGTCAGAGCCTGCTCCAAGTTTGTGCAGCCTTTGAGACGTGCAATACGTATCATGTCCTCAGGTAGGTTATACAAGAAAACATTAAGAGACGCTTCATCATATATAATCATCTTGGCTCGTTTTAAGTTAACATCGGCAAGTCTATTAACCTTTGACATAAGGGTGCTTCGAACTTGTTGCACCCTGTTACAAAAATCTGAGTATGATTCTCCTTGTTTAATTTTTAAAGTGTCTAACTCAATCGCAACGCACTCTTCCGAGCGCGGGTCACCGAAATGTTGGATGAACAACTCTTTTACACTTAGCCAGGTATCTACGTCTTCTCTTTCACTGAGTAGAGCCGCAGCTCTCCCAGCGATCCTACTCGTAATCGCATGAAACACATATAAATCTTGGGCCGGGTTTTCCTGGCCTCTAAAACGCGCAATGACATATTCACACTTACTTATAAATAGGTTAAGCAATTTTTCCTCCCCTTCAAACTTGGGGATGATACACAAAATATCTCTTGGAATGATTTGGATTTCCGCCATATTGTTTTCACAAAATTAGAGCAATAAAATTATTAATAAACGAAAATCAGTTAACACTACTGCTATTCTAGCGATTTGGTCCAAAATAACGTTATATACTTAATACAGCCCAAAGGAATAGATTGGGAAGAGACGGAAAGTGAAAAAGTTTACTCACACGCCGCTCTGCTCCATATCCTCCAAGGTTCGCTGCTATGAAGATCCTCGACGAGCCGCCGTGTCCACTCACTTATTTATTTGGTCCGAGGATACCCGTGTCCTGAATCCGAAACCGCACCACGACCGATTTCGTGCCGAAAGCAACAGCCTGCGAATAGGATCTGTACGAGTATCCTACCGGCTGCGCCAGTAAGATTTTGGTGGCACGCGAGGATTAAAAAAATACAATAAAATTAATACATTTATTGTACCGTTTACAATTGAATCTTAGAATCGACTGGTTATAATTAATTCATATTTTAAGACGGACACTCGCAGGCGCCGTCTTATCATAGAGACAAGTCATAACATCCCTTTGCTGTGTCAGCGTCTAGAGACGCACGGAGACAACATCGCGTGGGCGAACAGCGGGAATAGGGTGTATAACTACCTACTCAACAAAATAATTAGGTACCATTTTTACTCAGTCTTAATTCTAGCAAATCGCCAAACATTTCAACAGAAGGTTTTACCTTCCATTCATCAGCGTAATATATCTGCACCCTAATTGCGTAACACACTAACAATCACAATCTGAATGATTTTGAAGGATATTGCTAATCCATTGCTTCATATGTTCGTAAAATTTTGATATTACTAATTGCTCCTTCAAAATCATTCAAGTTGTGATTGATAGTATGTTACGCAATTAGGGAGCGGTTCTGTTTCTCGCACCCAGTGGACAACATAGTAACATAATATTATGCAACATTTGAAAACGCGCCTTAGGCTCTTCAAACTTCACGGTAAAACAATTATATTAGGTAACCTGTTTGCGGGAGCCTTTAAAAGTAACAATCTCTAAAAGAAATCTTGGTTGAAATCACGTGTGCATTATGATAATGAAAAGCATTCAGCAATTTGTGTTAATTGCCCGATGCTGATTAAATAATGCCATTTTAGCAGTAACAAGATACTTATAATAAACCTACTCTATATTATCTAGGTATGCAATTTTGGTCATTGACTTATCTTTAAAATTATTACCGTTGTGCTTTGTATAGTAATTATGCAGTTTGGAACATCAGGACCCGAGTATTTTTTTTAAAGTCACTATCTACTACTTAATTAAGTAAATTTTAATGGTCATTTAGGTATACAAGGTGTAATTGGAAACCAGAAAAGGGGTCATTGCACTCATCACACTGTGTCACACCTTGTACCTATGCACTGAAAATAGTTGTAGGTACGATAGAAGTATGTGCACAAGAATTTATTTAACGAAGTGTATAGAGTGCCGCGAGTTTCTTGTGGCACTCTAGTGTCACTGCCTCGGCCCGGCTAGGGTGCCGTGAGCGTTGCATTGTCACTGTCACTTGTTATTTAGGTTAGGTTAGGTTAGAACTGTGACCACACAACGCACGAGCCGAGCGAGCGTAGCGAGCGGTGCCGCGGTAGCGGCCGGCGAAGTGCCAGGGTCCGTTTAGGCACAAGAGAATGTAATGTTTTGGGAATGTGGTGTTTTACAGCGATCTAACCTCGACAATCAAACAAAATACCAAGTGACGTGACTTAGTGACAGTGACAATGACAATCCAATGCTTGCGGCACTTGAGCCGGGCCGAGGCGGTGTTACTAGGGTGCCTGTAGTGGCACTTTATCCGATAGGGATAGAGTGCCAATGGTGGCATTCTATACACTGCCTGCTTCGGCTTAGCTTAGGCACCAGTTTCTCACAATATTACCCTTTGTGTTATCATCATAAATACCTAAGTTATTTTTCTATCAATACCGTACTTATTCCGTTTTCAGCAGTTTGGGACTTTATTTTCAGAAAGGTATCTACCTACTTATGCCTTGATTTTAAGTTTTATCTCCAAAAAATTTTTGAGTAGGATTAGGATTAAAAGAGAAGATTATCCACTAGTCCACGCACTGTCTGGCGTTACCAATCTGGCAGAAGGGGATGATTTGGGGACGTTGAATTCTAGAATACTTATGTAGGTACAAATATCTGACTATTATCTACATTAAATTGTGTTATTATGTCTACAACATTACAACATTATTACATAACAAATTATTACTATCTCTAATAGACTTTGTAATGAGTCAGATTCTAATTAAGAAGAAGATTTCACCAAATTCTATTTAAGTTTTATTATGGGTCTAGAAAACATGTTTTCTGCGTTCGCTACAGGTTAAAGGCCTCTTTTTCGCTCTCTTTCCCGATATTTTAGCGATCAGTTGTCCATCGTTTTGGTTTGTAAATATTACGCAACATTACGTTAATTCCAGTTCTCTTGTTGTGTAGCTACGATCTTGTCTGTTTAATAAAAGCAACAAAATAATAAATCTGCAGTCGTGAAGCCACGTGTGAATACTCGTTTGAAAACAATACACTCCAAATCATGTAAGCAATTGATTTTTACGATGACCATTATTATTAACTAAGTAATCGAACCGCATCAGGGTCTACAAAAAAACGAGTTTTTTTTAATAATAATTATCATTAAGGAGTAACTATTTTAAGTTCAAATCAAATAGATTATAGTCTCGATGTGCTATAGGTACATTCTCTGAGAGTATTTTCATTGTAGACACAGTGTCGTTAGGACGTGCGCTGAACATTGTCGTATGTACAAAATGCAAGCATCGTAGCATCGTCTTTTATTTACAAATGGATTCGTGTTTTTCCCGGAAAAATAAACTAATAGTTTTGAATTAATAATACATTTAACAAATTAATAGAATATTGTACAGTTTCGGAAATTATACGGCGTTAATTGGTGACAAATCCTTGCCATCTTTCAAGTTTGTGAACTTTCTTTGTGGTTGAAAAAAAATGGATGAGGCTTTCGCGCATATTGAAAATGAGGGTAAAAAAGCTAAGAAGGGGATGGTGCCCCCTGACGGAGGCTGGGGGTACGTGGTCGGACTTGGCGTTGGATTTACCTTCGTAAGTATAATTATTATAACATACGTTTTTCTGTCAAAACTGTGGCCTTTTTATTATTTCAATAGTAGGTAAACATATCTACGCTTTAATTCAGCGAGACATTCTTTCACTGAAATGACCTCACCCTACCAAGTCTTCATTCATTTAAATTAACAAACGGCAGGGTCAGGGAGTCAGGTCCAAGGCATCCAATACCAATTGCCTGGCGATGCTAAACACTAAAACAGAAATTGTAAGAATTAAATCTGCGCTATCTAGACTTTCTCGTAGAAAAAAGAGATATTAACATCTATTAGATACCTGCGAACGATTATAATGGAAGAGTAAGGTTTAGTTCGTATTAAAAATTGTTTGTGTTATCGCAATAATTTTTTACAAATAATTAAATAGGTAATTGATATCAATTAGGTACCGCAATGTCATAAAAAAATCATCAATTTCGATTTATATTGAGCCTATTGATTGATGTGCATACCTAACAATCTTTCGCCGACGGCCTTGACCATCAATAGACCATCTCGTCATATCGTGTGTACTTAGCAAAATAAAAAAGAAACAAATTATTATTTTCTCATTACTGTAAGAGGAGGTTCACAGATCTAGTAAACTTGACCTAATAGACCGGTGTTTATTGGGCATTTAATTAGACATGTTGAACAAATTACAATCGTGGTAAAATAAAAGGATTTGGCGTTATCAGGGGTGGAGGCACAGTGTGGTAAGTTTCTCCATAAATGTTATACTTATGATTACAGAAAAAGCGACCTTTAAACCCCCATTAATCGAGCAAGTTAATAAGCTATTGTATAAGCTTCGAAAACGTGTTGCATCGACCACATAAGTAATATGGGACAAATGCAGAAAAAATAATTTAAAATTATATTAATAACGACGCGACTATTTTTTTAAATATAAACTATATGTAAGTAAATGTAATAAAGGATATAATAATAATAAAAAAAGCACATTTTAGAGTGAGAAACTTTGGTAAGTCATTAATATCGGGAAGTAAACAAGTTTAATATCAACTAGCTAACAAAACTTAATCGAAACTTGATCTGCAATAACTACTTATGCAAAAATGTCAGCACCATCAGTTTTTTTTACCATTTTTAATGATTTTTATCTTTTATGAATTTATTTGTTTACTTAAGGTAGATCAAATAACCATCTCCAGATTGTTTTATTCTCAAAGTTGTTTTAAGTTATGGTATCTTATATTAATTACTCGACTGCACGACGGCAAACACTGGGTTATGTTTTTCACGTGTATCTATATGTGTTATTCATTACCTACACCATCGTAGCATCCCAAACGGCTGAATGAATTTTAATCTATGAGGTGTCTGTCGACTCGTCTGCAGGTTTAAAGTTTTGTTTAAAAAAGAACTAAATGACGGATCTTAAACGTCATTACTCGGTTATGTAAGGTCTCAAAAAAAAAATGCTATTAACATGTAGAGTATCAAAATAAAGGGCTTGAGGAAACAATTTCAAATAAATAACATATAATAAAGGGAATAAAAAAAAAAACCCGACTGCAACTAAAAAGTTTAAAACAAGCTCACTTTTCAAGCAGTTTGGTGGTGGATGCAGTTGGTGGCAATTGGTATCATCATATCTGAGATTGAACTAAAACAACTGCCACCAACTGCAACAGACTGCTTGAAAACAGAGCTTATTAAAAATACGAACTAAAAAATATAAAATAATTATTTTGAATTGTACTTGTTACGATATATGTACCAATGTAGCTGTGTCTACTTATAATTCATTTAGACAAAGCGCTCCATCATCGGGCCCTCGACACCAAGTGCACTATATATTGGTCTCTTCAAACCGAATGATACGAGCCCAAATTCCAGGGGTTTACTAATACCACTAAAGAGTTCCACTATACACCTCCTGGCTCCATCACCAGACCCTCGACACCAAGTGCAATATATTGGACTCGTCAAACCAAATCATATGAGCCCAAACTCGAGGGGTTTATTAGAAGCCGCTGAAGAGTTCCATTATCCACCTTCTGGTTTCATCATCAGATCAGTTCCAAGATACTAAATTATTGTATTGTCATCGGTCCTCGATAAATCTACAAAGTTTGAATGAAATCTGACCGTTTAATTTGGGTCAAAATCACGCCCAAAGGTGTCGGCTACAAACATACAAACAAACATACCAGGTGGACTCCGTATCAAAGTTGCGACAAACAAAAGCGCGACAAATGCTGGAGCGACAGTACGTTAGGTCGACCATCAGCGGTGCGACAGAACATCAGCTCGACGGACGTTAGCGCGACAGATTGTTTTCACGACAAACGATGGCACGACGAAACTTTTGATCGACGAACGTTATTGCGACCGATTGTTTTCACGACCATCGATAGGACGACGAAACTTTTGATCGACGAACAATAGCGCGACACAACTTTTACTCGACAAACTAAAGCACGACAAACATTTCTATAATATTTCGTTATTAATAGCAGATAAGAAAAAAAATTTTAAGTTTTAGGTTCTTTATACATGGTTTTCGCTTACCTTGCTCGTAACTGCACTCGCGCACTGCAGTCATTTAACATTGACAATAAAGAATATTGCCAATAAAAACATTAAAAACGAAAGTACTTAGTACTTCACATTTTTTTGTTATCTGCTATTAGCAACAAAATATTATGGAAATGTTTGTCGTGCTTTAGTTTGTCGAGCGAATATTGTGTCGCGCTATCGTTCGTCGATCAGAAGTTTCATCGACCCATCGATGGTCGTGAAAACAATCAGTCGCACTAACATTCGTCGATCAAAAGTTTCGTCGTGCCATCGTTTGTCGTGAAAACAATCTGTCGCGCTAACGTTCGTCGAGCTGATGTTCTGTCGCACCTAGGGCATGCTATTCGGATATCCGGATATCCGAATTATCCGGATATCCGTCGAAAATATTATCCGAATAATATTTGTTTTACTATCCGGATAAAACGGATAATACGGATAGTTAGTTTTGTTCCATTTTCCTTTTGATAATATAACATTTAAGGGGGATGCGCCAAGGTATTCCGCGATATTCAAATTTTCTTACGTTTTTTGCAATTTGCAGGTCAGTATCAGGTTGTATTTTGTTCTAAATATGATTCGCGGCCGTATCAAATGTTTATTTATAGATTTATAATCATAAAAGTCATCAATACAACTCTCTAAGTTCATGTAACTGTATTGAATGACTAATTCATGAAATCATGACATTTGACACTTTTGCTAACTTAGGGAGTTGTATTGCTAATTCTAATGATTATAATTCTGTAAAACTATATTTGTTACGGTCGCGAATCATATTTTAATCAACATACAACCTAACACTGAGCTGCAAATTGCAGAAGACGAAAGAACATTTGAATTTCGCGGGCTACCTTAGCGCATCCCCCTTAACGTTGTGTTTTAATAAAATAGGTATTCGCAATCGTGACAATTCATGCTATATCTTCAAAAATCCATCTAATGACACAATTACTATGTAGATTCATCATAGAGAAAATTTAGAAGACAAAAATTTAAAGTGCTTTTGCACAGAGCAGAACTCAGTGATTACAAGCAGCAGAAACTGAAATATCATTTACTATAACAGAGAAAATAAGCAAAGAGATCGAAAGGACTCTGCAGGTTAACCATCAACAGTGAATGCTTTGACAAGCATAGCATTTACTTTAAAGGCATTGGCAAGAATGATGGCTTTGATTAGTAGTGTTGTTCTCTAGATTCATCTCGGTATTGTGTCTTGCTTGACGAGATCTCACAGAACCAAAATAGAGTGCCTACTAAATGAAACATAAAGAAAAGGTTAGGATTTGCTACACTTGAATAAGCTGTTTTGGTAACCAACCCAAAATCAGATCGATATGGGAAGTAGGAATGTGGAGCAGAGCGTCATCATGATTCTCGGCATTAATGATTTGCATTAATTCGTTTCCTGCCTAGACCGTAAAAACCCAATCCGGAAAGTCCTCTTTAGGAGGTATTCCTAAAGAGAACTTTCCGGATTGGGTTTTTCAAAGTTTCACATATGTCTAACGGAAGATAGGACTGCGCAACCGCGATAACGAGAACTGAATGACCCGAAACGCACAGAAAATAGTTCATATTCAGGGAATCGATGAAAGTACATGTCATTCGTGGCTATTAGTTTGTGCTGATCCAACTTATACATCAGATACTTTGACATCTAGCAATGTTAGTTTTTTTTTTTTTTTTCCTTTTCTGCTCCGTGGCAATCTGTCCTAGAACAATAAACCACTTTGTTGTCTGACTTCGAGTATTATTATTTATTTATTGTTATGAGAGAGCTTCCATTTGTGTGGCGTAGCTCTCATCTCTCTATGCAAATCTGTCGCTGAGACTGGGGATGTCACATCTCTTCAGCCTCGTGTGTCGTTGTCCTCCTACTCCACTCAGTGCTAGTACTAGCTCATTTGTGTGTTGTGCAAGTCTTCTCTGGTATCTTACGCTATGCTGACTTATTTCTTGTTTAACTGTTCGTATATTGAGGTCCAGGTACATGTATTTGTTGCTTATACTTGATGAAAGTACATGTCATTCGCGGCTACTAATTTGTGCTGATCCATCTTATACATCAGATACTTTGACATCAAGCAATGTCAGTGATGTGATTTTGTCTCATTTATTACCAAGCACTATTTAGTAAGACTTCCAGTCTTCATCTAATGTGCTTTCAATTGTTCTAGCCATCTTAACAAAGATAGCATTTGACCAGCTCACGATCTATTATACCATTGGTAGATAACCCGTGGATTTCTTTTTTTCTTTTCTCGTCTCTGCAAATGACAGATCGGACAGATTTTGCTTTTAGTGCGAACTGATATACTTTAGTATACGATTGTTGGAGAGTTTTTGTAATAAAAATGTCGATTGTAAACTAATATAAGTTTGATTTACCTCTTTTACAATGGTATCCAAAATATCCATATTATCCGAATATATTCGAATAGTTGTCTGGCAGTATCCGAAATATTCGAACAGTAAAATGGGCGGATAATTGCATGCCCTAGTCGCACCACTGATGGTCGACCTAACGTACTGTCGCTCCAGCATTTGTCGCGCTTTTGTTTGTCGCACTCGCAACTTTGATACGGAGTCATACAGGTGAAGCTAATAAAAAGCGAGTAAAAAAAAAGCGTGTAAAAAAGTTGTTGCTGTCGGGTTTGTTTTTTTCCTCTTATTAGGAGATAAATAGTTCTAACTTCAAACGTGCTAAATGTAGTACGAACGAGTAAGTAAGTACCGAATAATATTTTTACAATGCATTTGCTCGAAAAGGGCGTTTTCCAAGCAGCCAATTTGTACAGAAAGTGTCACTTTTTTGACTACCTAGTGCTCTTTACTTTTCTGTTTTAATTTTTGACTCCTTCGTCAGCCCCACAGAGTTTTTATTATGATGATGATGATAATGATGATGATGATGATGATTATGACCATGACGATGGCGATGGCGATAACGATAATGATGGCGAAGACGATGGCGATGACTTTAATCAAAGTCAAAAGTCAAAATCAGAAGTCAAAGTCAAAGTCGAAAGTCGAAAGTCGAAAGTCGAAAGTCGAAAGTTGAAAGTCGAAAGTCGAAAGTCAAAGTCAAAGTCAAAGTGAAAAGTCAAAGTCAAAACTCAAAGTCAAAAAGTGAATAACTGACTTTTTGACTTTGAATTTTTAATCATGGCGATGACGACGGTCAAAGTCAAAGTCAAAGTAAAAAAGTCAAAGTCATGAATGTTTTTACCATTTATAAAAGATAGCCAATATGTGAGATGGTATCATAATTATGCGACTATAACTGTAAAGGTCGCTCGTTTTTTTTTATTTCCTCGCACAAAGCATAGTTATATAATGATACACGTGCGTAAGATGATTTCCGACTCGTGTCGAATTATACACTAGCTCGCTTCGCTCGCTCGTGAATAAAAAGCCACTCGTCCGAAATCACCAACTATCCGCACTTGTAGCATAAATAACTATTACAATGCATGTGCTCGAAAAGAACGTTTTCCAAGCAGCCAAATTATGTGGAAAGTGGCACTTTATCACACTAGTGTTTTTACTTTTCAGTTTAAAAAAAAATTAACTCCATCTTCTACCCGACGCAGTTTTTATTATTTGAGAAAAGTTTTACAAATTACTTGACTACCTACAGATTATCATTCATATAAAAAGTACAATAAAACTAATACTTCATTAAACGCGTTAATACTCTAAATTTAGATTTAGATCCCTGAATTAATTATAAATATTCATTAAATATGTTTGGCTGAACGTATATTTTGCTCGTGTCTTTTTGCGATACGACGCCCGTGGCCGCTATTTGCACATGCGTAATTTAATATTAGCTACGCTGAGCGCGCCAGACAATACAATTTGCTGGAAAACCAATGAGTTTGAACTTCGAAAATATTCATAATTTAACGCCTTTTTCAATATATATTTCTTTATTTCCTCGCCCAATGCATAGTAAAACGTTGTACGATACACTTGCGTAAGATGATTTCCGACTCGTGTCGACTTAAACACAATGAATCAAAATTCCACTCGTCAGAAATCACCTACTTTCCGCACTTGTAGCATAAATATATAATACCTCGACACAATAAAGAGATAGTTGTCACATTTTCTTGCTGTTTTAGCCCTAAGCTATATTTTAAGCTTCGAAGATTAGGTTCACACCCCTTGGACGAGTTCCGGCTATCTTATCTGTCAGATCACATCATGCCAATTATGTTCCATTTTTCATACTATCTGATAGATAGTGCTTATCTTAGTAACGAGCGAAAATATGAAAGCGAACCTACCTATATTTATAATAACCAGTAAGTTTAAAAGAATTTGATTTCGTGGCTGATCTTTATCTTATTTTTTTTGCAGCCGATAATTATCTAGAAATTAATAAGTTACATATATAGATATAATATTGCAGAAATGCCAACTAGGTAATTCAAATTATTTTATGTTTTTTTTAATAATAATGCATAAAATATGTTTTTTAATGTTTTTGTTATATATTCTAGTAATTAAAAATGTCATAAATAAGTACTTAAATTAAATAAAGGAACACAATATTATTATAACCAAAATAAACAAAAAACAAATACTTTTAACAAAATATTTACCTACCTATATAAACTAGCTATTATAGCAAACTATTTCTTATAAATAAATATATAATAAAGATATGCCAATCGGTTAGTGATTGCATAAACCCCACTACAGACGTATGTAGGTAAGTAATAAGTATATAAGTAATTTAATACATTCTAGTATGTACCAAAAACTACGCAAAAGCCAAGTATGTATATTAAAGATTGATTGATACATATCTTTAGATATTAATATACATACTTTATTATAGCTGCGTCAGTGACGGACTCTTTAATGCTGTACAAAGATTATAAAAAATATTCTTTTAGGTAATAAATTAATTATTACTAATCTATTTTGTTTCGTTGGTGGAGTGGTTGTAAGCCCTACCGCTGATCATGAGGTCTTGGGTTCAATTCCCAGGTCGGGTAAAGTGTTATTGGGTTTTTCCACCAGGAATTTCTCAGTCGCAGCCCGGAGTCTGGATTAGTTCCCGGTTAATGGCAATAGGCTGGCCCCCTATTACATGGGACTTAAACATATAACTGGTGAAATGTGGCTGTTACTATCCTATATACCTACGTACCATCGGGATCGGCTAATGAGTACCTATTTGCCGGTTTTCTAGAATTCTAGATCTACGTTTGTGTGGGCACATATTTTTTTTTAATTTTTTTTACGTTTTATTATAAAAGAGGAAACTATCGTAAAAATCAACAATATATTTAATTAGATTAGAAGTAGGTACAACGTATTTTTAAACAAGAAACTGTCATCTATACAAACCATTTTTTAACGATTCTTTTACCTTTATTTAATTACCTAAACCAATAGAGTATAGATAGGTAGTAATCTGTAGTAATAACTAGAGGATATGGAAGGCTTTAACAAATACAGATTGTTAATCCATTGCCTCATAAGTTCGAAAAAAAATCTGCTCAACAACGTAAATAACGCAATGAATATTGTAGAACTGTCAAAATGAAACAGATTAATCGGAATCGTTTACGAAAATGTGTTGCGTAATTAGATAGCTAGGTTGCGCAAGGTCAGGGTCAATCCTAAACACAATGAATTTTTTTGATCTTAATTATTATTGCAGTTACCTAACCCTTTAGTTGACATGGAAGTTAAACAGTTCTAGCTCATCAACATTGGAAATAGCTAATTGCATTTAAACATGATAACATTTTACTGTTAAACCTTGAATGAAAAAGATAACTAGTTTATCTATTACTAGCGGGAACATACTACCGGGGTTAAAACTACCATCCCCGTAATAGTATGTCCCCGTGTTAATTCAGCTATCTAATTACGCAACACATTTTAAACATTTAAACAATTACGACTAATCTGTTTCATTTTGACAGTTCGACAACATTCATTGCGTTATTTACGTCATTTAACAGATTTTTTTTCGAACTTATGAAGCAATGGATTAGCAATCTGTTTCAAAACTATTCAGTTTCTGATTGATCGTGAATTACGGAATTAGGATACAGGTTATAAAATATGTGCGCCGTCGTTTTTGCGCCAATTCGGAACATCCAGAAAAACGGGAATAAAATCTAAAAACTATATTTTTGGTAACAGACTCGTAGGTAGCCATATTTTTTTTTCAAAAATATCGTACCTACCTATGTACAGTTTCGACTTCGTTACAATTTAGATGTAGACATCCCAGGCATTAAAGTATCGACGAAATAGATCGTTTTGCAGTAATCTGCCGAATTACGATTAGCCCATTCATTACCCAGGTAATAAAAACTAGACATTTATAAATGCTACATAAATACCTTTTAACCGCCGTTCATGTCAATGCAATGAGGGCAATTCTTCAGAAATTCTTAGTTTGAGTTTTTATAAAAAATAAGTATTAAAGTATAATTGAAGTTTAATATCTGCATTGTTGTCTTTGACGTAATGGGGCGATGATTTTATTTTTTCAGGATTTACCTCAGAATCACCCTTGACATTTTAGTTAATCGCTGTTTAATTTTAAATAACTTTCGTGAGAGGCACTCGTGTTTATTAATTATAACCAGTTTTACTCACGTGCAATCGTGCATATTTCGGAAACGGGTTACACTAGTTGATAATTGCGCGATTTATACCTTAACTAGCCACCCGCCCCTGCTTAGCATGGTTTTTACGACAAAATGTCGAGATTTCTTTATTACGAGTATATTAATGTTTTATTTTATACGCAAAAACCTTCCGGAATAAATTCTCGAAATGATGGCCGCATCAAAATCCGTTGCGTAGTTTAGAATAACAACGCGGTCACACAGACAGACACGTCAAGCGACTTTATTTTATCACTAGTTTTTGCACGCGGCTTCGTTCCTCAAGAATTTGGGCTATCCAATGCAAAAAGGTTTTTTTCAAATACTGGAGATTACCCCCCTACATACAAACAAACAAACAAATTCGGTTTACCTCTTCATAATATTACTATCTTTTATAGATGTGTGGATAAAAAAATACCAGATTAAAAAAGACAGACGATAAAAGGGAATCCCTATATTTCCATTTCCTCCATTAAAATGTAGGTAGGTATTTTATAGGAACAGGATCTATGAAATATTAATTCGATGTAATGCTAATGAAGAAAAATATAATTGCTTTAATACAAAGATCAGTTTCGCTGCTATTGTCGATATTTTCACGGTCTCAAGTTGCAGTTTGATAAAATTCAATGCAAGTAACGCAAGATTTTTTTTTGTTGACTGTACACAAAAATATAGGAATGACGTACAGACGACAGAACCGATTTCCTATTTCATAATTACGTAGACCTACCTACTTAATTTGTGCTTGTAATTTATGCAAGTTAAGCTAAAATCAGCACAATTAAAACATTGACGCAGGCACGTAATATAAAATACATCTACGCACAAAAAACGACGTCATATAGTTTTTATAGACTGTCAACTGTGTTCCTGAAACTTGTTTTGCAAAAAAAATCTGACGTGCATCATGCCTACCGGAAATATTTCAAGGTTGGTGATGGAGATACATGAACTGGTTCAATAGCTCTGGGTATGGTCATCAACTTACTGACTACCCATGCATCCTGTACCCTAATTACGTAATACACAATCAATCAGAATCTGAATCGTTTTGAAACAGATTGCTAATCCAATGCATACATAAGTTTGGGCACGCCACAATTGCGGCGATAAGTCCCTTCTTTGAGGAGTGGCTAGAGAGGCGCCACGGCGCCCTCACCTACCGCCTGACGCAGGTCCTCACCGGACACGGTAGTTTCGGGAGGTTCCTGTTTCAGATAAGGCAGGAGGAAACGTCCGGGTGTCACCACTGCGTGGATCGCCCGGAGGACACGGTGGAGCATACGGTGGAGGTCTGCCCGGCTTGGGTGGAGCACCGCCGTGTCCTCGTGCAGGCGATCGGCGGCAGTGACCTCTCACGTCCGGCCCTGGTCCAGGCCATGGTGCGGAGCAAGAGGGCATGGCAGGCTGTCACCTCCTTCTGCGAAGCAGTAATGCTCGTGAAGGAGGAGGCGGGGCGCGAGAGGCAGAGACAAAGGTCTCTCCCTCGAGCCCCTAGCCGCCGCGGTAGTAGACGCCCCGGGCGTCGGGAATCGATTGCCGATTTCCGGCCACCGTAGGCGCGGGCTTGCGGACGGAGAGTGATGGGTAGCTCTCCGTCCGATCAGGACCAAGCCCGGGTCGACGGCGCGTAGTGTTCCAAGCGCGCCTCAAAGAGTTGTCAGCGAAGCTGAAGGGGTCCGTTAGGGCCGATGCCTACCACTGGGGTTGCGGATAAGTCCTTAGGGGAAACCGTGGCCCCGGTCTAGGCAAGGGAAGGAACACGGGTGGGTTTTAGTCAGTAAAAGTCTGACACGCCCTTCCGCTCTGCCCAGAGCGGGAGAAGTCATTTGATGATTTCCGTCAAAAACGTAAATAACGCAACGAATGTTGTTGAACTGTCAAAATGAAACAGATTAGTCGTACTTAAACGTTTACGAAAATATGTGGCTTATTGGTGACTCGCCATTTTAATAAATAATAGTTTTTCTTGAGGCGATTCGTACGAATTCAATTTATTTGTGGACGAATCGACATCTCCAGCAATAAGTAGTAGTAAAGTATATGTGTACAGAAGTGGTTAGGGTAAAATCCTTACATATTATAAAACAAAGTCGCCCGCCGCGTCTGTCTGTCTGTCTGTCTGAACGCAATAAACTCAAAAACTGCCGAACGGATTTTCAAACGGTTTTCACCATTGGACGGAGTGATTCATGCGGAAGGTTTAAGTGTATAATTCATTAAGGTTTTGTGTAAATTGGCTGAAATATGACGATTATTGTTGAAGATGACGGAAAAAATCATGCCGACTGGGAGCTTTACTGGCGTGCGCTGCGTAAGCCGTGAGAGATAAATCAAAGGAGAATGCTCAAGCTCCATAGAAAAAAAAACCCAGCTTCGGGGGAAAAGCGATATATCTCAAATCATCAATAACAATAAGTACTAAAATAATAACCGGTCATGATCGTGATCCTTACTGGCAAACATATAAAAATTGCCAGTTTTAGTATGCAGATTATGAAGTCGTCTATATAACAAATTGATAATTAGTTTTAATTACTTTATTCAAAAATATTATGTTAAAATGCGAGCTTGGCTCATATAATATTTTTTTACAATGCTTAAAGTCGTTGAAAGTACTATGGTTACTTATTGTAACAGAAACTTCAAGAGTTCGACATCAAAATAGTCAGGATTTAACAGCATCGTCACGTGAAAATACCATTGTTAACAGTGATACTATGATATTGATTCGATAGTTTGGAGTCCTATATTATCGCCATCAGCGCCATCTATACTATCAATAATTATATAATCACGTGAGGACACTTGAACTTTTGGGAGTAGAGGTGAAATCAAACCAGAGTGTATTTATAACATTACTATTTTAGAGATATGAGGAACAGGGTGTAAAGTTCACTCATCCTCTATAGAAAAGGGAGGATCCTCCGACCAGACGGGTGTCGTGTATGACGGGCAACGGCCCAACGATAGATGTCAGGATCTTGTATATGTCGTGGCCAGATCTTAGAATTGATCATTTCATGAAATGTTCGGCCATTTCATGAAATAGAACATCGACGGCTGATCACATCATGATGTGGTCTGGCCAGATCATTGAATATTCGACGTTTGACGATATGAACAGTTAAACGCACGACTACTTCATGATGTGGCCAAACATTAGTGATCATATCGTAAAATAATTACGATTATCCACCGGTAGAGGCGTTGATGTCGCTTTGTTTTTGTTTTGCATCATGGCGGCGGCATACCAACAAATCAAACAAAGTAGGGTGACCACGCAAGGAAACTCGATGGACTTTTTTTATTGGATTTCCAAATATGATAATTATAGAAAGTGACCAACTTGGAAGTTACTAACCTAACCCATGTCGGGGTGCCCCAATCCTTGTGGTGAGCAACAAAGCACTTAAAATTAAAAATTCACGCCGCTCATGGCACCCCGAGTCCCTGACGAAATCCCGATTTCCTCTTCTCGCAAAACTTCAATAATTGTCCTCACGTGATTATATAATTATTGATAGTATAGATGGCGCTGATGGCGATAATAAAGGACTCCAAACTATCTAATCAATATCATAGTATCGCTGTTAACAATGGTATTTTCACGTGACGGTGCTGTTAAATCCTGACTATTTTGTTGTCGAACTCTCGAAGTTTCTGTTACAATAAATATATCCCTATTAAATATTTTAAACTTAAGCACATACAAAGTTAAATCCGTAGTAACAGAGTGGCTACTACATAAGGACTATGCCTACACGGAGTCTTTGCTCACATACATCACCTAGTAATCCAACACAATAGGCAGTAGTAGTCTTACAGCTTTACATTAAAAATACACACTTTTAGGCACTTAATTCCCCAATCACAAACTCAAACATGTATCTAACACGACATTTCATTTAATTACTTTTAATTTACACAACACATAACAAAATTACAGAAGCTTAATAACATCAACACCGTTCACTTGTTGTATTTAAATCATTTTTAGATAATTATTTGGCCGAACACTGTCTCTTAGAATACAGGCTATCCTAGTCTAAGAGGCAGGGTTATACATTTTGTACAGATTTTGCAACGTGTAAAGAATTATTATGTACATTTTATATGTGTTTCTGTATTTTTCTTTTTGTGAATAAATCTTATTATTATTATTTTATTTTATATGTCTACATATCTCGGGACCCTGGGGTCCCGGACCTTTGGAAGGCGTACGAGGGGCCAAAGCCAACTCGCAGAGGCCCGTTAGACGTGTTTAATGAAATGAGGCACCAACCGGCGATTATATCTGTATGCACTATGCAAGTGCACCCAAGGACAACCCCCGGTTGGTGTAGGACTATTGCAGGAAATGGAAACAAATTTAATGGACTATGGGTTTGGGTGGCTAAATTTGACTGGTGACCTGGAACTATGGAAGGACTATGGCCCCTGCCTGATCAATGTTTTATATATACACGGATAAAATGGCAGGGGGTGACTTGCACACTCAATAATGGGCCCCCGAAAACGGTCGCTTGCACAAAGTGTCGTAGCGACAAGGGGGCAACATGTCCTGAGGTGCTTATGAGGAGTGGAGCGGTATTCCACGGCTATCAGGACAATCCCGGAAGTACGGTCAAGATCCCTACCAGCATCTTACTGGAATACTTCCTTCCTCCGAGCACATTTGCTCTTGCGAATATCCACTCAAGCCGGCCAATTAAGGCAAGAATGAGGTGGGAGCTCTGTTCCTCGTCAGTGTTCACTCCAGCCGGCCAATAAAGGCAAGCCAGAGATGAGGAACAAGATTTCTCCCGGGAGATAGGGTCCGTGGGGTCGCTACTGCCCAACAGCTCGCCACATGCTGCCCTGCGGTTTTCTGTATCTCTCTTGGTCTGGCTCCTCATTCTAGACCCGTTCCGGCAAAGTAAACTCTACCGGCACAGACCTAGAGTTTGGAGCGCGCAAGCCCCACCACGACGGCAACGTAGAGATACGGCGATTATTATTATTATTATCCATAGTACTTTCAACGACTTTAAGCATTGTAAAAAAATATAATATGAGCCAAGCTCGCATTTTAACATAATGTTTTTGAATAAAGTAATTAAAACTAATTATCAATTTCTTATATAGACGACTTCATAATCTGCATAATAAAACTGACAATTTTTATATGTTTGCCAGTAAGGATCACGATCATAACCGGTTATTATTTTAGTACTTATTATTATTGATGATTTGAGATATATCGCTTTTCCCCCGGAGCTGGGTTTTTTTTAAGCATCCTCCTTTATGTTCTAGAGTATTGTATATCTTAAAAATTGCAACAAAAAAGTCCGCGATGGCATATGTCTATCTTCTAAGGGTGACCCACAATAACCATTTTTATCTTTCAAAATTGTATTAAATTTTCATTGTTATTTCCGAAGCTATTTTGACCGGTATCTTATTAATCCTTATCCAATTAAATAGGTTATTTAAATTGGGCATTCAATTTCGATTAAAATATGCCTTTACTTCACATCATTTAAATGAATAGTTTATGAGATATCACAGTTTCAAAATTACGCGTAACAAAATAATTATGGTTGACAACGCGGGCGCTGTAGCCTACCACTGCGTCCGCTGAAAGTTAGTCAATTATGATCTTTTCCTTGGCTATTAGGTATGTATTCCCGGTAGAACGTTCCCGTGGGATATTTTGTGACATCAACGCGGGCGAAGCCGCGGGTAAAAGCTAGTATAATATATTTATTGAAATAAACAAGATGAAAAATGAATAAATTATTATTGCCGCGACTAAAAGCCAGTACCTACTTATATCCTATTATTATCATGTGCCTAGTAGCGTAGATAATGGGCATGAACCTAAGAAGAAACTATGTATTTTGATCACCAAGCCTATGTAATGGCAGTGGGGTATTCCTCGAAGCGCACCAACTTTGTGCGTTCCAAAGTTGGTGCGCTTCGAGGAATAGCCCATGGCAGTAGTCAATGAGGATATACCGTAGCAGTATTTGACAATACTCTAGACGCTATTTTCTTTGTTTCTCTCCCTCTTACCGGAATCCACACGGAGCAAAAGAGTAAACAATTAATAACAATTATAAGGTCGATGACAATAGTATATAATTACCGCGTTGTAAATAAATGTGTAAATAATGACAATAATATTTACTGTGAAATATCCCGATACGATACGAGAATTTATGAATTTTATCATTGTTTTTTAAAGTCATGTCAGATTTATAATTATGCGCTACCTTGAACCTATTTATTTCTGTATTAGCGTTCACAGCAGTATACGTACAGTGGGTTATAGCTGTTACCTGACCCACAGCAACGGTGGTCAGCAACGGCAAGGTGGGTCAGGTAACAGCTATAACTGACCGTACCTACAGATGGCAATTATTTTGACGTGCGTTTTGAAATCGCGCGTCTAGACATCCTGATATTTACCTAACAACCACTAACATGTGCGCGCGCGTTTATAAAGTGCGTCATGCAGCGCTCAGAGAAAAAGTCTAGACGAGAACTCTCGCAACGCGCGTTGGCGCTCTTATTCTAGAAATCTTTTTAAAGTGCGTTAAAACGCGCGTTAATGTGTACTTAGCCTTAGTCTCGTACGTAGTAGTTTAAATTATTAATCCTGCTAAGTAATTATTTATTTGATAATAGACTAGATTGTAATGTGAATAAAGTAGGTACTTATAAAGTATCAATACTTTTTCAAACATGTTACGCAATTATGTAACGCACACCATCAAACATCCCAATTAGAATATTATATTATAATCGTATTAGGTACACAGATTTTTTTACTATTATGTTTAAAATATTGTTTATTTATTAAATTACATAAACTGATTTTTGGAGAAAATTATGGTCACATTACAAATCTACGCACGCACACACGTATAGAGTAGAAAAGATTTATTTCTGTGGTACAAACGGTAAAAACCGGTTTCGATAGATATAGTTTTATGGCACTCTAATTGAATAATGTGATCCTTTATTAATGATTTAGGTTGTGCCGACGTAACCCTCAAACACCTACCTTGACAAATTAGTCGGCCAAGGTTAAGGATTAAGGTACTTTTTTTACCAAACCTATTCCGTGTTTTTACGAAATATTGTTTACTTTTAGACTGTAATAGAAACCGTAAGCAAACCTATTACTAAATAAAAGATTACCCAATTCATTTGGACTATAAAGTTATTTTTAGTATTTAACGCTAGTTTATTTTTAGAATAAACCAGTTAAACCACTTATTTATAAGAATATTATGACATTTTTTAACAACTTTACTCGTCTTGAAGTATCACTAAATCATGTCTTGATAGGTCCTTGTAATAAGAAAATAATCATAAATTTTTCATTCTTTTGCAGATGTTGGGTTTCGGCTCGTCCAACGCATTCGGGATACTGTTTCACAACTTCTTCTTAGAGCAGGGCAGTGGCAGTGGTCTGCCACTAGTGATAGGAGTGTACAATGGAGCCCTTTCCATTTCTGGTACGTAGTATGAAGCTGAATTAGTTTGTGTGTAACAAGATCTTCATAAGATTTTCGTCATCATTCAGTCAAACTAAAGTCGTTCGCTGATGGTTATGGGCCTCCTACAAATATTGCCACTATGACCGGTCTCTGTACAGTAGAGTTGTATTCAATGTATCTGGTCTCGGACTGTACAAACTTAAAGGGAAGGTAGTTGGCTCTATTTTATCAATAAGCATATTTTACACATGTAAAATATGCTTATTGATAAAATGGGTTCGGAACCCAACCCCAACCAACTGAATGGCAGCCATTTTTGTGTTTTGATCGCATTTTATGAAGCGTGCTAAAAGTGCTTTAACTTTAGAATTTAATGTCCAATTATCGTGAAAAGTGTTAACAATGGGTTTAATAACTCAAATAATGCATCATATTTAAATAAATGCTAGAAGATCAATATCACATTAAAATTAACATCGTTTTTTTATCAAGGTTATTACAAAATTCACCCGGGAACTATCTTTTTTTATCTACTCGTCTAACAGATGTTTAGTTTACCTAAATAATGATACCAAAAACTCGATTCTATGACAATTGGTTTAAGAGATATTGGTGTTGGAACATAGGCTTGCGTAGGTAGTGAGTTCATAACGATTTGGTTTTTCTGTAGACATTTACAGTGATGATCAATGATATACTCGTAGTTCCCGGGGGTGAATTTTGGTTATACGCTATACGTACTAGTGCGGATTAACGGGAATGCCCTCTGTTAGTTAACATCCTGTTTTTGCCGTCATCTTGACGACAGATATTAATGGATGAATCATGAACTCGGATATTATTTCCGAGCTGTCCATAGTAATATTTATGCTCGAGCCAGTACAATACTTAAATGTTTTCTTATCTTGATCATCTTCGTCACCCTTCACGGAATGTTTTTCGTCTGGTGCCTCTCTCTCTAGCTAGACTGCCCCATTCAACAGAATGGTTAACGTAAGGCTTAGGCATGAGGAAATACGGTAGCATAATCATAATGTTCCCACTGTTGGGACACAGACCTACTCTCTGTGAGAGGGAGTGGGCCGTAATCCACACCCGAGCGGGTTGGAAATACGGTAGACTAGGTGACTTTTTTTCTCATCCTTTTTACAACGTACAAGACCTACGTTTTCTGGCTCACACGCGTAATAATGAATCATCAACTTAACTACATTTAAGGACCCCCCAAATAGTCACTCGAGCGCACAATACTTAACCTAATTGTGTCGTTAGACGGATGCACCGTACTGTGTAATGCCGGCCAGTTCAAGTATCGATCATGGCTCAAGTTACTATTTCTAATTAAGGATAGACAATGTAGCACAACACAAATTGGGCAAAGAGACCGATGCCGATGGAGGACTAAAATGTCAGATTGACCTATTTTTTGGTTCTTGATCTTCAGTAATTTGCCACGTGCGTGTAGTATTATTTAATAATCATTTGTTATAATGGTTGTTTGTAAAAACACCGCAGATCTGAAAGAGTCAGCTCGGGTTAGTTAAAAGAATTTCATTTTATTAGGACCGAATATGTTTTTGGAAAACGCAGAGGCAATGAGATAAAAAAATGCGTTCATTACAGTGTTGTGCTCAAATAACGGCTACCTTCTGAGACCGGAAAAAGTGCGGCTTGTTTTATTGCTATTATTTTCAAACCGCTCTAAATCTGCATAGACCGATACTGCATGAAATGTAAATGACACCATTTCCGTGAATTACATACACTCTTGTGTGATATGGATCTTTGACTTATTATTATGCAACGGATTCGTATAATTTACACATAATTTAGATAAATGCTATTTCATTAGATTGTATTACTTAAAATAATTAAAACGTTTATTTTAAAAGGCGCACCAGATATGAATATTTTTGCAGAAATTCCTCATATTCTAATGTATGCATAATTTTGACTTCGATCTCTATCTCGATCTGGCTCTTGTTATATTTATTCACCTTTGATTTTGAACTTGCTTAACCGGTCTACTAGGGATAATACATATGAATATTTAATTTTATCTCAAATTCACTTATTTGCATGAGTAGTACCATTCTGTGTGAAGGAGCTCGCCCGGTGATACATTACATACCTACTTACCTATTTCTGCGTCAAGTAGCATTGCTATATTCCGATTTGAAGGGTGTAGTGGTCGGTATTCTTACTGACACACGAGACATTTCATCATTGTGTCTAGGATGACAGCCCACACTCATTTACTGTACCTTTGGTATTGCAGATGATCTATCTATTAGGCTGCGTTTCCACCAGAGATGAGCGAGGATGCGTGGCAAGGGATATGTGTGGAACTAACCAATAACATCGCTTCACTGTCATAGCTTGAGCTAAGCTAGCGCTGTTATTGGTTAGTTTTAGGGACATTGCTCGCTATGCATCCTCACAGTCCTCGCTCATCACTGGTGGAAAAGAGGCGGCGATACCTCGGTGGTATTACAGATATTTATAGCCGATGGTGACCACTTACCATCAAGTAGGCCGCTAGCTTGTTTGCCTCTCAATGAAATGAAATGAAATTCTTTATTCTGTAAATATAGGATATCGGAATCACTTTTACAGGTCATACAAAGAAATAAAAATATAGCCTAGATAGAGTCGACATTTCCCATCTTACTACCAATGAGAAGAAATGGCAAAACAAACTCAGGGTTCAAAATCTCTTTTAAAATAAAGACTGATCAGACCATATTATTATGAAGACCATGTTATAGATGTAGAGTTGGTCCACTAGGTCTGAAATGGTCTTTTTAGGAAAGAACCTCACAGATTTGAGTGGACCTGTCCAGTGAGTGCTGCTTGCACTGACTGGACATTACTGACACTACTTTGTCAGTAATTGTGGAGCACAATAACACAAAAGCGATGAAAATATCAGAATAAGCAGGTTTAAGTCTATTGTTCACAGGTTTCTTGGGAGGAATAGCTTTGAAACGTTATTCCTTTCGTCAAGTGGGACTAGTTGGAGCAGGACTCTTTGTGCTAGGAGACGCACTCACAATCTTCGTCCAGAAGACATATCAATTAGTATTCACGTTCGGTGTTATAAGAGGTAAGAATGTAGGATTCAAAGATGAAACTGCATATCCGAAATGCAGTCAGAAAATATCGCAATAAAGCTGTACCTATACTGGTCACCAACATCCAAAATATGAATGAACAAAATTGAGATTAGAAAAGAAATGGTCCAGGTGTACAAAATAATCCTACATAATATCTTTCTCCAATTTTTCCAGGGGCTGGATTCGGCATGATGATACCAGTAAGTTTCACAGCATTCAACTGCTACTTCACCAAGAAACGGACAGCTATGATGAGCGCCAATCAGGCGATGAGCAGTTTGGCGTCTATAACCTTTCCAATGCTGGTGACGTTTCTGCTGTCAGAGTATGGGTTAAGATGGACCTTGGCTTTAATCATGGCTGTGGACCTACACTTGGTCTTCGCTATGCTAGTCATGCACCCAGTCGAATGGCATTTGATTAAATCTGAGGAAGTTATTGAAAAAGGTAACAATCGTTTCATGATTTGGTAACGAATATACAATATTATTTTGCCTAACTTTTTTCAAATGATGATAATTTATTTATAACTTTTTCAGAATTATGTGATATAAGCAGTTTAAAAAAGAAGAACACGGATAGTTTCGATGAATTCTCCGTGCGGATGCTACCAGGCGCAGAAGAGGACGTAGAAATAAAAAGTGTGAAGAGAAGAAAAAAAGAGTCTATGAAGATGAATTTAGTGTAAGCATTAAAAATTACTTATCTGGAGTACCCGTACATGGGACTCTACAAAAGTAGGAAGATTATTAATTGCAGATAATAGCTGCACTATCGGTTTCGTTCACCGAACTGACCTATTTCATATAAGATTATGCACGTTGCAAGATAGACAAGGGTCATTTCATTGACATTGTCGATTGTCAACTGTTTCCTTACATAATTTGTTAAACATTCTGTTTCAGAAAGATTGTGTGTGAGAATGTAGAACTGGACTTACTAAAGGATCCCAAATTTGTGAGCACATTGGTAGGGCTTGGATTCGCCTTCGTGTCAGATGTGACATACTTAGCTATGGAACCAATGCTTCTCTTCTCTTATGGATTTTCTAAAGTAAGTTATCCCAGCTTTAACTTGTGCCACACTGTATATTCCATTTTACTCCAAATCTTTCGACTTTCTCAACGACCTTCCAAGAGAAACGATTTGGTTAGACAAAATCATAATTTTACTTCCTTGTGTTGACATCTAAATTCTAAGAGATCTAATTCAATAATAGCCAAATAGCATCATTGTCTTCAGCAGCGGTTCTCAAACTTTTTTGGCAACGGAACCCTTTTGGAAAAGGAAATATTTGACGGAGCCCTAAAATAATCAAAACCTAGGTTTTATGTATTCTTCATTAATAATCGTAACACGAATAAAAAGACACGTGATTAAATAATTGCCGCGAAATCTAAAATTAGTTCTTGAGGAAGCTGGGCTCCGCAAAGACTCTGGGCTGGGGGCTCCGCGAAAATAATGGTGACAATGAACCAGTATTTTCGCGGAGCACCCACAGAGGCTTTGCGGAGCCCAGGGGATCCACGGAGCACACTTTGAGTAACACTGGTCTACAGCCCAAAAATGTATAAATTTTATAGACCCATGTATTTTCTTTTGCATTTTCAGATACAAGTGGCAACATGCGTGATGGTTGGCGCCATATCAGACTTAATAGCAAGATTGGCCCTTGCTGTAATAACGTACTTCTTCGTCGTTGACAGCCGGTTAATATTCTTCGTTGGCACCTGTGTAACAGTTTTCCTTCGAATCGGTAAATATAATATATTTGATCAAACCTTTCCACATCCTGATCTATGATATATGTATTTTGTTATCAGTAAAATTGATTTCCTCGAGAACCTTGGAGTATCAAAATGTTGCTGGGGGTATAATTACGTCAATTTATAATTATTATAAGTTATGATTATGGTTTTGTTTGTTCTTTGTTATTTTGTCTATACATTTAGACATAAATGATGAGACAGATCGATTTAATGATTTCCGGTACTATAGACATGATTTTTTATTTAATTCGCGAACAATTTACATGTTTGTCTTTAAATTAATTTCAGCCTTGGTCACTTCAAGCGCGCTCTGGTTCGTGTTCGCGGTGACTGCCATATCTGGGTTGGTGAGGTGTTCAGTACAAGTGCTGTTCCCACTAGTTCTAGTCACTGCAGCACCAGACCGGTTTCCAGCAGCATTAGCACTACACATATTGTTCTCCGGCACGCTTATGATGTTAGCTGATCCTATGATTGGTGAGTTTGCAAATACTCTATCATTAAATCAACTACTTACATAATTATTTACTTATTGCGGAAGGTTTTTACTTTTTATCATCCATCTACTATTTATCGGCACAGATGCACGTCTATAGTTTAGATCTTTAAAGATAACATTGTTAACATCAAATATAAGTAGATCCTGTTTCTTTATTATTATCCATTTTATAAAATAATGCATTAGCAGAAATTCTATCATCTTTTGTCCATCATATTAATTAGCGTTATTAAAATTTGTAAAAATATGCTAGTCATTAAAGCAATTAACATTTTTAATGAAAATAAATTAATCAGCATATCTCTGAAAGGCATTATTGCAATGGATGTGTAAGGTCGGCTAGATTACCCTCTACTCTTTATCGATAACCATTTCATCGAAAATAAATAATTGATCATTCGTTTATTGATTGATTGGTTTCTAATCGTTATAAGAGTCTATTGTCTTTCTTCAATGGAAAAGTTAATTATCTGCTTAGGCTAGTGCAGACTGGGTCTGTTCTGTTTAGACATTAGACAGTCTAACGATCTATGCAAACAATAGGGGCACGCTCATTCGTAACATAACAGTCTCCTATGACAACATTGACACTAGACAAAACTATTATGCCATTGATAGACAAAACAGTTTTGTTTCTCGTGTCTTAGCTTTTTTCATAGATATTCTTGTGTGGTAATCTTTAAAAAAAAAAAAAAAAATCTAAAAAGGTTACAGACTTAATATATTTGGTTAACAAAAAGGTTTACAGCCAGTGGTAGGAGATAAGTACAGAGCGAATATCTATGCTGCCGAAATCTCTCGAAATCTGTAGACAATAGACAATAATTGGAGAGCCCAGACCCTTAAACTAGGGGTACCTGTATCTTAAGAGACAGTGATTAGATAAGGGGTTATTCCGATAAGATTTATACAACTTGTGAGTTGTGTTGATCTACCAAGGGATTATAAAATTTGGCTTAGTTTATTTAGTTTATATTTAAAATAAAGCAGGGAAACAGTTTAGAGGGTGCATGGGTGTGTGTGTATGCGTGTGTGCGTGTGTGTTTGTGTTGTGAAATTGGGTGAGAGATCCTTGTGAGTAAATACTGATATATTAATATAAGGCGATGTATGTAGGTAAATAGTGATTCTGTTTGGGAGTAACCCTGCTGAAATAGCCATTCTGTCACCTTAGACTTTAGGCTGATACCTATTTAGGTCGAGAATGTTAAGTTCATTTTATGAGCTTTTTTTGTAAATAATGAATAGTACTTACTGGTGTCTGGCAAAAGAAGTTTTGTGCCTAGTGCCTGGGGGAGTATTATTGGTTCATTTCTTTACATTTATTACAACCAACTAAGCCTATCGCAGCCCACTGCTGGATAAAGGCCTCACCCAGGCTGCTCCACAACACCCTGTCCTCCGCCTTCCGCATCCAATCTGTCTCAACCAAAGTCAAAGTCAAAGTCAAAACGTAACCACCTTTTGAAGGTTGTCGGTCCTTTATTATATGTTTTATTTGCTCTATTCCAGGTGTCCTCTACGAAGCGACAGGTAGCTATGTGTACTGCTTCTTCGCAATGAGCTTCTGTTGTTTAGTGTGTGTTGTCCTATGGACTATTGAATACGTAGTGTATCGTAAAGGTAGAAGTAGATCCTAAAATGTGCCTTATGTAATAGACTTATAGTTTGTAATTAATCTTACGAGAGGATTGTTAAGAAACTAGATATGTTTGATAATGTTGGATGTTCCTTATTAATAATAGATTTTGTGAGATACAGTACCGATAGATATAACTGTTACTTGTATTTCAAGCTTTGTCCACGCTAAGGATCAAGTCGTGATACTCACATATATTTCATTTTTATTTTTCATAGTTGTTAGGACGACTCAGGATACGTCATTTTGGAACTCGTGCCGATTCAAGTGTGTGTCAGTTTGGACGTAGCTCAGTTTTATTGCCCTGTTATATGTTAAAAGAAATGCTACACTATATTGCCTATACGCATACAGTACGACACAACTTAGATGTAGCACAGATTTGAAAATTTTCATTCATTCATTTCAATTTTACGAATGTATTTGACTATAAGACTTTACAAGTTATTGCATTTTCGAAAGATCATTTTCACCTAAAGCAGTAATAGCGATTGGTGATTTTGAAGGCGCACTCAGTTCGGATGGTGATCGGTTTTACGAATTTTGTCGATGCTACATCTAAGTTGTGTCGTACTGTACTAATATTGCATAAGGTTTTATCTAAACATGAAATAGAGGCACGAGAATAAAATAAATGGTAAGTATAGCTAATAAATTGCCATTTAACGCAGTGACGATGATGTTCCTCTATCACATTCCATCGTGCTATGTGTTTTTGTACTAGAAAGAATGTGAACGAACTAAGTTATTTACCAAAGATTGTTTTATACATTAATGGCTGCCAGCAACATATATGTACCCACTGTCTTATTATGTACTGTGTGTTTAACAAGGTGTAATTGAATTAGCTGACTCACCCTGCTGATTATTTCGATGATTACGTTTCAATAGTTTATTGAAACACAAAATCAGTGATTTAAAATGCGCAAACGCGTATGGTACTACATAGATGTTGATTGAGGCAGAATATTATTATTATTTTATTCATCCATTGTTTTCTAATTAGGTGTGGAATATACTGAAGGAATCTTGTTTATTATAAAAATATAATTTTAAATTATTGTTATATTTGATATTGTTAGTTAAGTATATAAGAAGTTCTCGCTATGATATATTGTGTTTACTGATGAATGTAGTATCGAGATTTACTTTTCCACAAGAAAGACGAGTAATTTAAAATATACTTACATAGTAAATATTGTATTGTAATGTATGACCTAGGGTTCGCAATATAAATACATAAGAATTAAAGTAACAATCGACATGATTATGTCATTTGATCGCCAATCGTAAATTGGCGAAATCGAATCGTATTATCGTATCAGCCGTTTATTTTATTATTTATTTGATAATGTGCCATCGCAATATAAAAGAAATGTACTGTTGATTTTGTAATAGGTACCTATGTTAAACATTTTACCTCTTAAGTAGGTAAAATATACAAAGATCCACTTAGGATTTTTTTGCTGATTTTTAATATTGTATTTTATATTTAGAATTGATGACAGCTACCTACCTACTTAGGCTACTTAACATAACGCTGAGTAATTTATGCGAAATGTTGTCGTATATATGCTTATTTAGATGATTGTTTGTTATAATAAGAGCACGTTATGGTTTAAAACAGATTTTATAATTAAACAAACATTTTTAAGGTCGTGCATTCTGAAACTGGGCAACGCCGCAAATATATATTTATAGGCCATTGTATATTTTGTAGTGTATTACTTTTTCTTTTTGTAATGTGTTATCTGGTGTACAATAAAGTATATATACTTAAATAAATAAATAAATAAATATATCTCAAATAATAAACGTAATATATAAATTTCGTTGTTTTTATTAATTTTGTAGTAGGTATTGCCGAATTAATCAGGGAACGTTATAGGCAATCAAAACAGGTAAATATTTGACAGCTATTTGCGACGTTGCCAATTTGAAATGGACGATCTTAAATGTTTCTATGAAATCGTGAATTTATTTATTGTTGTTTAATGAAAATAACTGTAGGTAACTTAATTTAAGAAATTAGCGACTTGAAGGTGAAATGCTGATGTTTCTAAGTACTATCTAGGTACTATTAATAAAAAAAAATACAATTTTCCAAGTCAAAATTATAATTTCCTTTTTACATCTAATTCTGAACCTTTTCAACCGACACGCTTTATAAAAAAAAATATAAAAACATGTTTAGAATCAGGTAAGTAAATAACTTGCTATAATTAAGCACAATTAATTCATAATTATTATGTCATAAACATAAAAAAATAATTATTTATCTGATCGACTTTGATTGTATTTTATGTTAAGTACGTAATAAAAAAATCATATCGAATGTACGACAAAATATTTGAGACTATTTATTAGCTACCAATCCGTCCTTCCAGTCATCATTATGTAGTTTGGCTTAGGTATGTAAACAATAAGAGAAACAAGTATTTTTATTTATTTATTATCAAACAGACTTTCGGAACTGGGCTCGGCGATTATAATAAAGAAAGAAAGAAAGAAAAATATTTTATTTGGGACACGCACAGGAAATACAAACAGTAATTGTAAAAACATAATAAATAAAAATAAATAAACAAAACGTAGTATTTATGAAATGTACAATATAATGACCTGTGCGAGGCCAAAAAGGCTCCTATCTCAGCATAATGCTGCGATATTTAAAGAAATAATAAATACCGCAGCGCTGGTATTCTGATAGGGCCCACTGTGACATAATGACAAACTTAACACATATTACATCATTTGTTCCGCTCGGGTGAAAATAGAGAAAACAAATTTTCCCACATTATGAGACCTAGCTAGATCGATTTTTCACCCCCGTTATAATATCCTATACTTATTGCAACCTTCATCGAAATCCGAAAAGCCGTTTTCGAGAACGTGATTACAAATCTATATACAAATATTGCTAATTTAATAGTATAGGATAATTATAATTTATAATTATATTATTTCAGATTCAAATCTATTTCCAATTAGCGGTCTGTATTGACCCGAAATCCCTAATCGAAAAAGACAATTTTCAAATACTTAACAAAGATTTATAAATATATATATTTATATTTATAAGTCGTAAAACATTCTGACAGAGTGACAGACTGAGTTTCAAAGCCACATGACTCATTTTCTGTTTTAATGTCGATTTCTTAATTAAGAGTATATTACTGAATTTATTTAATATGATGGGGTGAATCAAGCAGCAGTTGATGGGACTCGGTTCCTTGGTTCGATCTTAATCCTGAAACCATCGGATCTCTTCAGAATGATATCAGCTGTCAGTTTAAAATCTTTTGCAGGCACTTCGGACACAGATTTATAGTTCCTCAAAATAGTTGACAGAAGTATTTTCAGCTTAAGTAGCGCGTACTTGCGTCCTGAAAAGTAAAATTTAGAAGATTTTGAGTTGACACGTTGTGGATTAACATTACATTGAGTGTCTCCCTACGATATTTTACGCTCTATACAATTTCGCCCATGAGCATGTGACGCCCGTATTATTCTGAAAATTACTTACTAAAAAAGATGACTGATCTAGTTAACAATGTTAGATCATTCCGTAGGTACTCACCGACACAGCTCCTGGGTCCAGCACTGAAGGGAATGTAGCTGTAGTAGTGTCTGTTCGCCATGTTCTCTGGCAAGAAGTTGTCAGGGTTGAAGGTTTCCGGGTCCTTGTAGTACTTGGGGTGGCGGTGGATGCCGTAGGTGCAGACC
Source organism: Conistra vaccinii (assembly GCA_948150665.1). Classification (NCBI taxonomy): domain Eukaryota; kingdom Metazoa; phylum Arthropoda; class Insecta; order Lepidoptera; family Noctuidae; genus Conistra; species Conistra vaccinii. The sequence continues at coordinate 8,522,462 of OX411324.1, forward strand.
ACCACGGTTGCTCCAGCAGGAAGGGTGTACCCGTTCGTTACTGGGTGAGAAAAAAGAAAATGTTGATAAGAATTTTGTTACACATAAATCTAACTTGATATTTATTTAAGACCTAATGTGTCCTTCGTATGCAACTTATCCCACTTTGCAACTCAATGCCATATGAATAGGCAATATCAGATTTGCCTACAGCAAGCAAGAAGCGAAGAGTAAGCCACCCTTCAACATACAATACCAGAACCAAAGTGTTTCCTAACGTGTCCACACTGTGCACGTACCTTCACAGCAAAGATTCACTAGCCATACGTCACGAAACAGAATAGATAAACATCATAGTCGAAAGCGAAAACTACTGAGAATGATCAGACAAGATGGATCTGATTAACCAATGCGATGCCTGTGGAGTTTTCCATTCTCTCTGGACACTAAGACTTGGGACTCAAGTATTGATTAAATAAGAAGAACTTAAAGATTCTTACCAATCTTAGCATCTCTTTTCAACTCCCTCGCAATGATAGGTACAGGAGGGTACATTCTGAGGGTTTCCAGGATCACTCGCTCAAGGTACTTCATTTGCAGAGTGTCATTAAATGTAGCTGGTCGATCTGAATCACCGAAGATCTCGTACAGTTCGTCATAGACTCTCGTTTGCACGTCTTGGTGAAGTCCTAGAAGGCACATCACGAAGCTGGAGCCAGCTGCTGTTGTGTCGTGACCCTGAAATATTACAGGAGTTAGGTTCTTTGAGTAACTTGATCACAAGATTTTGGAAGTGAATTACTAACCCTCCTAATTTTACCGTCCCTTGGCTTGTTTAAACATCTTTGTGTTTTCTTTTTGACTTGGATTCTATCCCCGGATTGATTTTGTAAATCAGAAATTAAAGTAAATACCCAAATACGGTGTAAAGATACCTTCAAAAATGATACATACCTCAAACATGATGGTGTCGACTTCTTCTTTGATCTCGTGGTCAGTGATGTGGTTCGTGCCATTCTGAGCAGATTCAATCATCAAGTCCAAAAATGCCAATCGTTTTTTCTCACCTGGAATATTTAGGTCAGTTTTAATTTAAGCTTGTCAAACAGGTTTTACTACTAGGATTAATATTATCCATGAAATTAAACTGCTTTTAGCAGGACTCATCGCCCAACATTTTCGAATAGCTTTATTAAAGTTTCATATTGAGACACGAAGCAACAAGGACATCATTCAAGTGTCGAACATTTTGTACCCAAAAACTAAAGTGTCAGAAAAAAATAATACGATTGTCTTATGGGAAATAACACCCTCAACATTTTTTACTATTACAATGAGAGTATGTATACAATTAACCCTTGCGCTGCTATTTAAGTTTCAAAATACAATAAATCAAATTTTGACTTAAAATGTTTCGAACATTACATTAATGTTTAAAACGAGACACAACCTGGCTACCTCTTCATCATCATCACTTCAGCTGGAAGATTTCCACTACTGGACATAGGCCTCCCCCAAACATCGCCTCTTCGACCGGTTCTGTTATTCTCGCCTCTAGCGGATTCCTCCATCTCAGGAACCTCCACCTTTTGGGAGGGATTCCAACGTTTTGTCTTCTGGTACGCGGTTGCCACTCCAGAACCTTTCGGCCCCATCGTCCATCTGTTCTGCGAGCAATGTGCACTGCCCACTGCCATATAAGCTTGGCAATACTTCGGGTTATGTCGGTTGCCTTGGTTCTCCTGCCGATCTCTTCATTTCTGATTCGATCACGTCGTCAGTAAAACTTCAGCATAGATCTCTCCATTGCCCTTTGGACTTTCAGCCTTCTAATGAGGCGCATTGTGTGCAACCCCGTTTCAGCTCCCACTGGCAATACGCACTGGTCACGACTGCGGTATGTGAGACGAGAAGATATTTAGCTTCCCGATCACTGCCCAGCCGAGTCGGATGCGACGATTGACCTCTTTTTCGAAATTGGACCTATCTAACTGGATAGTCTGTCCTCGGTAAACGTAGTCGTCCACGACTTCGAGTGTAGAGTCTCCGATTTTCATGAAGGTGGGTGATACATGGGCATTTGACACCAACTTAGTTTTGTCCATGTTCATTTCAAGACCTCTTTCGGAAGCTCTACTGACGTCATAGAGTATTGTTCTGAGGTCCTCCGATATAGTAGTCATGGCTGAGAATAGCTCAGCCGTGACTACTATAATTATCGTCGGCAAACCGAAGGTAAGTGACGTAGTTGCCATTGAAGTTGATGGCTACCCTTTTCCAGTCCAGAACCTTGAAGGCATTCTCCAAATATAGCGGTGAATAGTTTCGGAGAGATAACTCTCTATCTCAACTCACCTCGCTACACAAGGATAGGTTTCGAGGTCCACCAGGAAGGAGGAGGTGGTCTGGAATCGGACCACGTCGGTCCGACTACAGGACCAAACCGTAGTAGCTTTATGAGTAGTAGTGTTTTCATATAGACACTGCAGCACCTCGATTTACCGATAGGGAATCTGGCACCGTTGAAGAGACTGCAGTACAGCTCAAGTCTCGGTCGAATCGAAGGCTTTCTCGCAGTCCACAAACGCTAAGCGGAGAGGCAGGTGATACTCTTCGATCTTCTGTATAACCCGCCGCAGCGTATGTACGTGGTCTAAGGTGCTAAATCCTTTACGATTTTTTTTTTCTGGCCGGCACTTTAATTTTTGGGTACGTTATGACTGATGTCCTTTCGATCTAAAGAAAATCGGCCACATTCCTTTAGGTCGTATTTTGTTGCTTCGAGTCTCAATATGAAACTTAAAAGGTATTAGAAAATTCTAGACACACTTAACGAGGGTCCATAATAGCCGTTATTCATTATTCCTTCTCAGTTACGAGATAATATTTTTATAAAGAAGTGGCGCTAGTGTACCGTTGTACGCTCTCTTAAGAATTTTGACAGTGGTGTCGTCTTCTAGGGACTTTTTAAGCTGTACGATTTTTTGCTTAGCGTGGTGATATACATTTAGGTACTTACCAACATCATTATCGTCGTTAAAGTCTAAGTCATCACGGTAGCCCTTGAAGACGGTATCTGACAGAGTTTTGCCACCATTTGCCAGAACATTGTCATTGCTGACGTCCTTGCCTTCGGTTAACTCTTGGAGGCTTGGAGGAATAATACCTTTAGCTTTGTTTTCGTGGTAGATTTTCTTCTTTAGCTTGATAACCTTGCAATAAGAGTAGACGAATATTGTAGTATTATTATTTTGCAATGAATGGTGGAAGGAAGGTGTTATATTTAGGATGAGTGTGGTTGGCAGTAATAATTTTGACTATAGGTATCGTACGCGTTATTTTTAGTTGGAAATACGTTTGTAGATAAATTTTGGTCTAATTTTTTGCAACATAGCCATGAACTTTGATACATGCAAACTACACAGTCAAATCGTCCACGGAATAAAATTTCCATAAACTAGCTGTTGCCCGTAACTTCGTCTGCGATCCAAGATGACAAGTAGCCTACCTTTTCCAGGTCATGGTCTACCCATGTGCTAAATTTCATCCAAATCCGTTCAGCCGTTTTAGCGTGAAAGCGTAACAAACAAACTCTCTTTCGCATTTATAATATTTGTTAGGATGATGCGAAAATGCAAAAGCCACACATTGTATAACATAATATCACGCATGTAATCCCCGAAGGGTTCGGCAGAGGTGTGCCTAATAGTACACCCACACACACATTACATTCGTGGTAAATACGAGAAGGTACATACAACGTTTTGTTTTATACTAAACCTCTTAAGGGGTCATTGTACTCATCATTATGAACAACTTACTTACAACTTGATTACGAACTGTTTTCTTTTCTCAGGCAGATTCCAAACCGAATGTCAAAATCATTATAGGTACTAAGCTTAGAATAATAACGCATAGAAGCCGCGTCTAGTACAAAACACGAGCGATATCGTGTGTCCAGTTCATTTTGTTTGTGTGCGTGAGCCCAATGTGTCTACGTTCCGCAAACGCACACAAATATAGCTTTCAGTGATACCATTACCAGGCCTTTACCCACAAAAATATGGGAAAAGGACCAAACCAAGACAAGTATTTTATGTTATCAGGAACTGGAACTTCATTATTTTTCCGGAAGGTAAAATTCGATTTATCCTTACATATTATAAAACAAAGTCCCCCGCCGCGTCTGTCTGTCTGAACGCGATAAACTCAAAAACTACTGAACAGATTTTCAAACGGTTTTCACCATTGGACGGAGTGATCATGCGGAAGGTTTTAGTATATAATTCATTAAGGTTTTGTGTAAATTAGCTGAAATATAACAATTATTATTGAAGATGTCGGAAAAAATCATGTCGACTGGGAGCTTTACTGGCGTGCGCCGCGTAAGCCGTGAGAGATAAATCAAATTTATGTTCTAGAGTATTGTATACCTTAAAAACATAAACAAAAAAGTCCGCGATGGCATATATCTATCTTCTAAGGATGACCCACAGTAACCATTTTATCCCTTAAAATTTTATAATATTTTCATTGTTATTTCCGAAGCTATTTTGACCGGTATCATGTTAATCCTTATCCAATAAAATATGTTATTTAAATTGGGCATTCAATTTCGATTAAAATATGCCTTCACATCACATCATTTAAATGAATAGTTTAAGAGATATCACAGTTTGAAAATTACGCGTAACAAGCCTCGGGTAAAAGCTAGTTTAAAATAAAAGGAAATAAATGAACCGTTAATTGCATGAAGAAAATGATTAGTTCAATGCGTTTAGAATGTGTGATGGGTTTTTAATATTAACATGTATTAATTGCTGACATGTAAAAAATCGGATATGATATCAAATAATAGTAAGTGTTGTAAGTTTCCAAATACTTATTTATATTTAAATAGGAGGATGACTGAGAAAATTACAAAAAATTAAAAAGTTTAAAAACACTAAGTAGCAGTGTCGATAACGACCAAAATTTTTTGTCGAACTTATGAAGCAATGGACTGGCAATCTTTTTCAATTGGTTCAATTTAAAATTGATCGTGCTTAGAGGCTGTAAATAGTTTAAATTGACGCACCCAGAATCGCCACCAGTATCCTATTTACAAAGACTATTTATATAAAATACCTAATGACAAGTTAGTTTCTCGAAACTGGCAAAATGTTTTATCGTATTCCATAAGGTAGGTAGTAAGGTACCTACATCAAAAACATTTGTTTTTGCTAAACCAAAATAAGAACAAAATTGAAAGCAATGTGGGTATTTTTTTCCTCACAAATAGCAACACTGTATTGTGATAAAGTAGGTTATTAGAATTTTTGTTTGATGATCGATATACGTAAAAAGAATGTATAAAATGTAAGTATTTACTTATGAAATGTAATTTGATCACATTTTGTCTTGTTTTCCTAGTGCTATGACATCTCTTCACGCTACAAACTGTCATTTACAATTATTTTAAATTATTTATTCGCGAGCTGTGTTCGACGGAACGTGACCTTGAGTACTGACGGCTCGCCGAGAGAAGTTAGCCACTATGGCTAAGTTTTAGTTGCCTCACTTTTTGCACTCGTACTAGGTTTCTATGCGTTATTATTCTAAGGTACTAAGTATATAAATGGCGTCGATGAAAATATAAAAAATATATTTAAGAATTTGTGGAGTTATGTTGCTAATCGCAAAACCAATGCTGGTATACCAGCCACTGTATTGTTCTCAAACTTTTTTCAGTCGGTCTATGAAGCTACTACTTATAATAGCAGTGAATGAATGCCCCCTGAAACGTGTGCAGATAATTGTGTTATTATTTACCGTATAGCTTTTAGGCCAGATCAGGTGTTGCAAGCCCTAAAGGCAATGATACAACAAAAGGCCCCGGCCCAGATAGATTGCCAATTTACTTGATTAAAAAAACAGCCAATAGTACACACATTCCACTACACATTATTAACAATAAATGCATTACTGATAGTACATTTCCTAAAGTTTGGAAACGAGCCAATATAACCCCAGTACATACAACAGGTTCTAAACACGATGTCGAAAACTACCGCCCCATCTCTATACTGTCTGCCTTATTCAAGATTTTCGAGATATTTGCACACGGAGCAAAATACCCAACCATTCATAACATTATTCTTACTCAACAACATGGATTTGTTAAAAAAAGATCTACTGTTACAAATCTACTAGCCTTTACAGATTATTTGTTTAATAATAAATGGATCAACGTGTCCAAGTAGATGCTGTGTATACAAACTTTCGAAAAGCTTTTGATAAGGTGAATCATGAGTTGCTTCTCAAAAAGCTGGCGTATAATCGCATTCGTGGAGATTTACTTCGCTGGTTTGCATCTTATGTATCAAACAGGTCACAAAGAGTTGTGATTAAGGGCTATCGGTCTAATTCAGTCAGCGTTACTTCTGGTGTACCACAAGGCTCTATTTTGGGCCCTCTTCTTTTTATTATTTTTATCAATGACGTTTGGGTTTCGTGCATTCAAAATTTTTGCTATAAGCAGATGACCTAAAAATCTACAGAACAATTCGCAACTATACTGAATCTATGTTAATTCAAGAAGATCTTAATCGATTTTCTGTTTACTGCGTAGAAAACAAAATCCCATTAAGTACATCTAAATGTGTATGTATTACATTTACCAAGAATAAACATAATATAAGAAGCACTTACAGAAATATCTTGGATTACTATTAGACACTAAACTTCACCTTGATCAACATATTCAAAAAATTGTTAATAACGCTTACCGCATGTTTGGCTTTGTTATTTGATCCACCACTGACTTTAAGCTCATTGATACCTATATACATTTATATAAATCGCTAATTTGGTCATAACACGAATACGCTGTATTAATTTGTAATCCCCTTTACCAAAAATACATAGACAGCTAATTCGAAAATGTCCAGCGTAAATTCCTTAAAGCCCTGCATTATAGCTGTCGCCATGACTTTATTTCCTCTTCACGCCAAAAGAATATTGAGCTGTTAAAGATAAAGTCTAGACGTCTTTTCTTAGGAACTATGTTTCTCTATGATTTGTGTAATAACAGATATGATTGCATAGATCTCAATATAACTTAAGCTACGTTGTTCCGAGAACTATCATTGCACGACAGGTGCGCTAGTTCCATAACTAATATGCAGTATTTAAGATGTGGATGACGTCGTGAGCTACACATATGTAATTTCTTTTTCTTTTCTCAATACTTATTTATCAAGATATTTGTGTAACTGTTTGTTTTCCCGAATTAAATAACTTTTTACTATGGGAACAATGCCGAAAAGGCGAAAAATAAATCAGCTGTTCCATGCATTTATGTTCGCACTAGCTTTTTCCCGCGGCTTCGCTCGCGTAGATGTCGGAAAACCAAGGAAACGTACTACCGGGATAAAAAGTATTCTTTGTCCAGGTTATAAACTATCTGTCGCCTAATACAAATTCATATTAGTAGCATAACGTAATGATTGTACTTTTTGTTAGGTTACTGTTCAGAAATAGTGCACGATGTCTAATGATAGAAATTGAGAGAAGAATTGTAGAGGAGCTTGAAACTAAGTATTAACAGCCGCACGGGTCGACCTATCAGGTTAAGCTACGGTTGCCGTGGATGGTCTGTGGATGGGTGACCATCTTGACATACCGAGACTCCTCCATGCCTCGGAAAGCATGTTAAGCCGTTGGTCCCGGCTGCCATTCATGGATCTTTGACAATTGTTACGGGTCGTCAGAAGCCCGAAAGTCTGACAACCAGTCTTACCAAGGGCTATCGTATTACCCAGTAACTCGGTTTTGGAGGTCAGATAGGCAGTCGCTCCATGTAAAATAATGGTATTCAGCTGCATCCGGTTACACAGGAAGCCGACCCTAATATAATTGGGAAAAGGCTAAGCAGATTAATTGTTTAATAATTGAAATACTATATCGTGAATTCATGAAACCCTAGTACTTTTTGTTAGGTTAGTTTAGGTACTGCACAGAAATTGTGCACGTGTCATGAACAGAATACCGTCTTGAACTTCGATTGCAGCGTCACCTATCGGGCCCAATTGTGAATAGCAAATTCCAAAAAATAGATGTCGTTGCGTGTATCTTGATATAGGTCAGTGCGATGCAAATAAAATATTTCATCCCTTTTCACCCCGGTAGGGGTTGTTTCCGAAAAATATTGATACACGTTATTCTTTGTTTTCGGTTTTAAGTATAAATACTGAATTTCGAGTAAATCGGACCTCGCATAAAAAATCTTTCATACAAACTTTGACACCCCCAATCCCCATTTATTACTAAGATAAGTAATCGTACGAAGTACTCTCTATCGGCTTTAGCACCCACAAAAACTACGAAAGCGACACCCATGACGAAAAATGAGAAATTTGTCGCAGCCGCCATCTTCGATTTACATTTTGACCTCCCTTTCGGCTTAAGCACATTAGAAAACTATGTAAACGACACCCATGTCGATTTATTTTAAATATTCACATCCGCCATCTTGTATTTACTTTTTGACGTCACTATCGGGTTTAGCACCCTTGAAAACTACGAAAACGACACCAATGACGAAAAATAAAAAAAGAATTCGCAGCCGCCATCTTGGATTTACATTTTGACCTCACTATCGGCTTTAGCACTATCCAAAACTACGAACACGACACCCATGACGAAAAATTTGAAAATATTCACAGCCGCCATCTTGGATTTACTTTTTGACGTCACTATCGGATTTAGCACCCTTGAAAACTACGAAAACGACACCAATGACGAAAAATAAAAAATAATTCGCAGCCGCCATCTTGGATTTACATTTTGACCTAATTATCGGCTTTAGCACCATCGAAAACTACGAAAACGACTCCCATGACGAAAAATAAGAAAACTTTCGCAGCCGCCATCTTGGATTTACATTTTGACCTCACTATCGGCTTTAGCACTATCTAAAACTACGAAAACGACACCCATGACGAAAAATGAGTAAATCGCCGCCGTCATTAAAATATTTTAACCCTTTTCACCCCGTTAGGGGTTGTTTCTGAAAAACCTTGATACGCATTATTCTTTATTTTCGATTTTAAGTATAAATACAGAGTTTCGAGTTATTCGGACCTTGCCTAAAATTTTTTTCATACAAACTTTGACACCCCCCAATCCCCGTTTAGGGGGTAGCTTAGAAAAACTAAAAATTACAAACTTTATGATTTACTTAGATAAGTATTCGTGCCAAGTTTCAAGTCTATTAACTCAAGGAATAAGATTTTGCATACAATCGAAATCCCCCCTTTTCACCCCCTTAAAAGTCGAATTTTCAAAAACCCCTTCTTAGTGCTCCCCTACATTATTAAAGGAAGCTGTGTGGAAATTTTCACGTTCCTAGTCCCAGTAGTTTCGGCTGTGCGTTGATATGTCAGTCAGTGAATCAGTTTCTCCTTTTATATATATATATAGATATCTCGTCAAAATGTTTTTTTTTCCCGATTTCAGCGTTGGTTCCATAGTGAAAGTTGTTCATAATGATGAATACAATGACCCCTTAAGAGGTTTAGTATACACCAAAAATAAACGTTGTATAAATATTTCAGGTAAGTACCTTATTAGTAAGTCCATGAATAATATCCAATAGTTTCTTCTGAGTTTTAAATAACGGGTGTAATTTGAAGATGAAATCCAAGCGTAGCCAGAACTTGTAATGCCTCTGATGGATGATGTCACACATTCTGGAACATAGTTATTTGCTTCATTATAGACAAAGACAACACTACTGGGTGGGTAATGGTGACAGAAAGGATTTTTTTTTATCGAATTCTTTTAAAGTTTAAGCATTTTCATTACTTTTGTTTTGTAATTTTTTTAGTTTATCTGTAAGGCTGCGGGCACGAAAACAGTGGTGAGGAGCGGTGGTCGAGCGAGGCGACGAGAATGGTACAAAATTTTTCATCGCCACCGCCCCGCTTGGCTACCGCTCCTTGCTGGTATCGTGTCATGTTAAGAGACAGATACATGCCAGTGACCTTGAGTGGTTAGCTTGCTTGTTCTGTACTGAGCTCACGCAACGCGTCGTGCATCCAGCCAGTAATAGAACTCGTACATCAAGGAGCGCCGTCACCAATTTGATGCATTATTAATTTATTATACAAAAAACAGAAGGTATTTTAATAAAACTCGTAGATTAAAAGATTAATTTTTTAACTATCCTTAAAATGGTGAAGGTTTCAGGAAAATGCGCTTGACAGCTTTTGAGTAATTATTAGTTTTTTATCCGCGTTGGACACAACTTTACAAATTAATTTCACTATGTAATGTAAACATAATCTAAAATATTCGTAGATTAAATTATTAAGAAAATGCTCTAATTTAACATATATTTTTTCCAAATCATAACACCACACGTTTAGACGTAATTTCCGGTATAAAATCAATAAAAGTAGCTTGTCGTCGCCTTAAGGCTACGGTAACCGACTTTTAATGATTTTATACTGAAGATCAAGTCTAAACGAGTAGTGTTAATGATTTGGAAAACACATATGTTAAATTAGAACATTTTCTTGATAACTTAATAATAGGAATATTTTAGATTATGTTTATATTACTGTATAGTGAAGTTAATATGTAAAGTTATGTCTAACGCTAATAAAAAACAGAATCACGTAAAATCTAACAAGCGTATTTTTCTGAAACCTTCACCTTTTTAAAGATAATTTAATTATTACTCTTTTAGTATACGTGTTTTATTTAAATACCTTTTGTTTTATGTATAATAAATTAATAATGCGTCTAATTTGGGACAGCGCTCTTTGGTGGGCGAGACCTACAGTCCTCCAGACCGTATTTCGGCCACGGCGGCCAATCTCAACGGAGACTAGCCTTCGGCGCGGGAGATATTATAGTGCATTGAAGTTTTTCGTCGGTTATTTAAAAAAAAATCTGCTGCTCCATACATTTTGACCGCGTAGGTAAAATTTCAACGCAGGGGGGTTCAGAATCATGTACTGAATCCATGGTAACCGGCTTCGCGTCGATGTCCCTGCCACCCTGTATATCTGTGTCTTAAGAGCGTTTATCACAAAAGTTGGCAACGTCGCAAATAGCTGTCAAAAAACCTGTTTTGATTAATTTGGCAATATTACTGTATGGAAATTAAAAATGTGGCTAACTAGCGAACTAGAATATTCATTATGAAATGCAATAATTAATATCGTAACACCGAATATTTAGTTTTGTATGTAAAAAAAGTATTTTGATAGTTTTCAAACGCCTTTTTTACACCTAAAACGGGTAGGTACAACATCAAATTCAATGTTATAATTGCAATTCATTATTAATATTCTAGTTCGCTAGTTAGCCACATTAAGTATAATAAAAATATATAAAAATATTTGACATCTATTTGCTTATTATAAATAAAAATAATTGACATATATTTGCGACGTTGCCCACTTACAGAATAATTGAGAGATCTAACAGAGTATGGCGAAAGTGGGTCTACTAGAAAATTCTAGGTATTCTGATGGAGTCCGATTATTAAATTACTGCAAGGAGTCAGAATCCACTCGTTAATTTTGTTGAGAAAATACTTATTTCTAACTATCATTAGCTACGCATGCTATTCTGAAGTTATTAAATGATCATCAATCTAAAGCCTCATACATACGTAACGATTTATCGTAGCGATTTCAGACTGTGCAGATAAATCGAATGTTCTTAGTGCCTCCACACGCCTCCGATATCGACGTCGATCGGGCAGTTCTCCGCAGAAGCTCGCAAAGCAAGCAGCAAGATACATGTTAACAATGGAAGATTATGACGCACTTGCTTCTTAACCACTGTATCCCTGGTGGCATTTGGATCTACTTATGGGTTTGTATTTTTCGATTAGCCTGTCGTAGGCGGCATTTTTTTTTGTTGCGGTAGTGGGAAACCTTACATGTAGTCTTCCAAAGGCAAGTTTCTTTCTGTAGCTTTCTATAAAATCTTGAAGTAGTTCGCGGTGTCCAACTCTTTCGTCTTCCGACATGTTTCTGTGAAAGCGATGTGCACGTGCGAACACTTGCAAGCTCCGTGAAGTACTGCCGAACTGAGCGATGGCCGTCCACACGCAACGATAAAACTGTGCAAATGTAATCGACAACGATTTATCTGATAGAAATTGCAACTGCCACCAACGAACGATTATCGACAACGATTTTTCATACACACGATCGATAAAACTGCGCAAACTGGTCTGCACAGATTTATCGCTACGATAAATCGTTACGTATGTATGAGGCTTAATTCGACGGTATTTTTCGTTTACCTAATAGTAACGTAACACCAGGCAACTGAATTTCATCAAATTTAAACCATCAACTTACTTCATTACAGCCATTGCATAGTCGTAGCCAGATTTATCTTGAGTTTTCCTTGTGATGCCCATTGCAGTCTCTATAAAACATTAATTCTTACATAAGTTTCATAATGTTTCTTAATTGGAAATGACAATACTCTACTACTTATTAGGTAAACACAACATAATGCAAGGTTACGGTTTTAATCATTACAGCATTAGAATATAATTCACATGACACATTGTTTTAAAATTTTGACAGAACAGTTGTTCTAATTGGTTTTTCGTAACTCACGTGACAGTGACAATTAAATAATAATGCAATGCTTACAGAACTTTAGCCGGGCCGACGCAGCGCCACTATTATGCCGTTAGCGGCACTATATCCCTGTCGGATAAAGTGCCGAGATATACACTTCCTGTTCGTATTTAGTATTACTCACGTAATTTCATATGAAATTAACTGTGAATGCACAGTTTCTAAAAAACACCCACCCTACTAAAAAAAAAAGTCCAAGTCTCATAGGATTTTGCATTCGCGGATTTGAGTTAAAAGTTATGCCCGTTAGTAAAAAGATGCTTAACTGATATTTTTCTATTATGACGGTGATTGGTATTCGGTCCCGTAATTCAATTAGGGCAGTGTTTTTCAACCTTTTTCATGACGACCCCCCCTTAATACCCCCCCCCTTTGGTTTTCCCCTTATTATGAAAAAAAATTTCGCGACCCCCTATCATACACTGTTTGTAATCTGTACCTTTGATATTTGTATTAAATTTTTTACACATAGACGTGTAACAATTTTTTTTTTTTTTTATGAATGACGTATCGGCTCATAACATAATTAACGGACATAATATTACATCGCCAAATGCCTCTATGGAAAAGCGATACAATGGATTTGTGTGGAGAACGTATCCCACTCGCCTCTTAATTAAATCCTAAGTATATTTTAAGTAAATTTTATGTCGTATAATTGATGGATTTATGAGGGTCATGGCTACGAGGAATTTCCCAGTACAGTAATAACGTTTTTAAATGCAACTATTATAGTTGCATTTAACAACGTAATTACTGTACTGGGAATGATAGATGAGGCAAGTTTGGTAACCAACCTAAAAGAAAATCTGCTGAAAATTATCCAAACCAACAAAACCAAAGTTAAATAAAAATATTTTTAAACATTTCAATTTTTTCCAGAGGCCTCGCGACCCCCTTGTAGAGGTTTCGCGACCTCCCGAAGGGTCGCAACCCACAGGTTGAAAAACACTGAATTAGGGAATTAGGGGACGGAATATCATCACTGTCAGAACGTCATTGTACGGTGATACTCGGCGATGGTATAATATGGTACATCTCTACTTCATCATACTGCATGCAAAAGTACCTACGTGAGTAAAGCCCCATTTACACGATGCAAGTTTTTTGCTTGTGATATAAAATAAAATTGAAGCTACAAGTCTTGCATCGTCGAATTTTGTTTAGACGGTGCTTTTATTGTTGTTTCAACTTATGATTATGTAACAAGCAATTAAATCGCACCGTGTAAATCAGAGGATAGAATAAAAGGAATACGCTTACCCAATAAGATGTCGACGGTTACTTCACTCATGTGATCATGGACATCAAAGGTCTTGCCAACTTCGGGACGCATCTTCTCCACCACGTTCTTGCTGTTTTGGTTGAATACATCCACGAAAGACTTCAAGATGTTTATGTGGAATGTTGGGGCGATCATCTTTCTGTGGGAACGCCATTTTGCTCCTAAAGGAGACATAGTAATAATTAATGAATAATTAATTATAATTTAAACTTTCTTATTTATCACATTGCCTCGTCATTATAAATATTGCCGTGTGGTCTTTGGGCAATCTAATAAGGGTGTGTAACGTTTGGTTGTAACCTAACCTCAAAACATTAAAGTTGCTTTTGCATCGTCTCCGGCGCTGCGGGAAGTGCAACCCCTTCGCCCTTACGTAACAAAGGATAGGCACCCATGCTTCGGCTTACTGGTCGCCTGGTGGCGACCAGCCTCAGCCGCTACGACTCGCACGGGTGTATATGCTTTGTTACAGCGGGCGGGGGTTGCTCTCCCTCCGCGCCTCCGGTTTTTTATAGACACTCTAGGGTAGGAGCCAAAAGACTACGTAAATTCGGGGTGCCCCGATGGTGACTAGCATTATAAAAAATGCCCGGTCGATTTGATTATTTCAATAGTTGTTATCACACTGCCCTTTCATATTGAGCATATTTCAAACTGCCCGGGCATTTTTTATAATGTCCTAATAATTACTTGGTCCATAATATATAAATTTTTTAATGCGATAACCAGAACGAGATACGAGCAGAAGCACCTATTCTTCCCTATATAGTAAATCATTTTGGAAATTGTGACTTAACTTAGCTCTTCAGATGCCTAAGCTGAACCTGATCCATGCTGAATGTGACCACAAGCTAATATTTAGTGAAGGTCTTTTGCGGCAGATTTTTAAGGTGCTGAAAGACTTGACCGTTTACTTGTAATGAGCATTCTAGCGAATGTTACATTAAAGAAAACTAAACGGGAGCGTTTTAGCGAGCATCTAGCGAACGTTTTTGCGAGCATTCTAGCAAAAGGACCGTTTTACTTCAAGCTTTTTGCCGAGCCGAGCCATTCTGTCATCTTCGTGAAGAATATTTTTTTAACCAGCATTGACTAGAGCGTTCGCTAGAATGATCGTGAAAATGTTCGTAGCGATGTTTGGCTCTGTTCGTTGTTCAGTTCGACAAAATAAACAATCGATGTTCTGTTACAAGTGAATGCTCAAGTCTATCAGCCCCTTATGGTGTTAGGATAACGTTTTTGGATAACAAATCCCATTGGTCTCACTCCAAATTGGCATGTACAAAACATAAAAATCTTACCTGAACTAATCAGAAGACCTTTGCCAAGCCAAGGTTCGAAGAATTTATAATCTGAAGCTTTATCAATATGGACGTTACTGTTCAAGATCACCTCCACATCGTCAGGGTTCCCAAGGAAGATGATCAGCTTTGAGCCTAGCCAGCCTCGCATCACGTAGCCATATTGGTCGCACAATTTCAAACCAATTTCAATAAATTCTGTAACAAAATGAAATGTTTCAACACGTTACTTTCTTTATACTAAAATAAACTACGCAAGTATTGAAAGCATGGAAGAAAAGTTGTACATTTTCCTATACTAAAATGAGCAATATTTGTATAAATAGGGTGACTGGTAATTAGTGACCGATACTTAAACACGTGACTTTACTCATCATTATGAACAACTTTTACTATGGGGCCAAATATGAAATCGCGAAAAAAAAATCAGCTGCTCCCTACATTTGTGTTCGCAAAATATGTCAAAATGTATGGAATAGCAAATTTTTGATTTTCGCGATTTCAGGTTTGGTCCCATAGTAAAAGTTGTTCATAATGATGAGTAAAGTCACGTGTTTAAGGATCGGTCACTAATTACCAGTCACCCTATATATACCCCATCGAAAAAAATGTGGCGAATTTTTCTTTTTTCGTTTTTCCTGAGAATTTCCATATAAATATATTCCAGTACGATACTTAACAACGCTTATTTTTACATATTGTAAAGAAAAGAAAGAAAATACGTTTATTTGCGGTAAACATGACGCAAGGAAAGAATAAAAAAAGAACACGATAAATAACAAATTGGGGGAAAAATATGCGTCACATCCACGCAAAACGGCCATCGCTCAGCTTAATGCTGCGACCCTATGCGAGACAGAGCCCCAGCGCTGGTTGTACATATATATTGTACATATACATTTGTAATCACGTTCTCGAAAACGGCTCTAACGATTTCGATGAAAGTTGCAATATAGGGGTTTACGGGGGTGAAAAATTGAACTAGCTAGGTCATCGTCATCTAGCTAGACTAATCTAATCTTACACAAAGAGAAAAGTAAAATTTTTACTCACGTTCAGGTTTCTTGAATAACGCCATCAGAGCGTTTCCGAAAAGCGGGACTGGCGCAGGTCCGGGAAGGATGTTCCCCATCATGTGAAGCCTGGACTGTTGCTGCCATTGGTGGAACAACCAGACACATGACGCTAGTATCACCAACGGATAGAACACCAGCCTTGTAGCATGGATATTCGGCTCGACCGTGTCGTCAACCACAGACGTCATTTTGCTGCCACCAAAATCAAGAATTGAAATAAGGCTCCAAATGATCACTTTTTGGACGTCAGTGAAGTAAAGACAGCCTCAAGACGCTAACCCTTCACTACTTCCGGGTATTTGAGCCGGGAAGAAGACACGCGACAAAGCAAATATTATCTTGTCTTTTTGTAAGAACTTTGGATTCTTCACTTTTCGACTGAGAGATTACAGTTAATGTTTCAGTACAAAGATTAACGTCGCTAAATGCAAATTTGTTATTGATTAGTATGTGACACAGTTCGTGTTCCATGTTTTGTTGTCTGCAAAGTTTTTGATTTGTAAGCGTTAGTGCTACAACTGGCTACAAGTGATGTTGTTGCGTAAAAAATATGCATTGCTGACTGTGATGTTTTAATAAAAGAAACGAAAGAAAAATAATTAGGAGGATTAAATAAAGGGTACAATTTTGTTGTTTCATGGTTTTTTATATCTGAGAGAGAGAGTTCTAGAGTGAAATCTTAAATTCTAGAGATTCAAAAGATTACAGTTTATTCAAAGGCTGAGTTTACTAATAAAAAAGTTAAATTAAAAATTTAAAAAACTCTCGACACAAACAAAATCCTATAAAAAGTTTCAAAATAAAATATTATACTGGCCCTTTATGTTTAATATAATTTGTAGTTAATATTTTGTCGTCGCATCGGGGGTCGACGAATGAAAATATATTTTCTACAATAGCATGCCGACCCCCGATGCGACGACAAAATATTAACTACAAATTATATTAAACAAAGGGCCAGTATAATATTTTATTTTGAAACTTTTTATAGGATTTTGTTTGTGTCGGGGGTTTTTTAAATTTTTAATTTAACTTTTATTTCCTGCTTTTTAAACTTTATTGTATACTAATTACTAGTACATACGCTACGATCGACACGTGCCTCGCATAAATCTGCGCAACTGTGCGTATTTTTCCTACAGTCAAGTTAGTTACTAATTAACCCTGATTAATTTTTTCTTCTCCATATCACACCCTGATAAATCTAATCCAACCAACCAACCTAATCTAATCCATCCTAGTCTAATCTATAACCTATTTATTGAGACCATTCCAATGAGTCCAAACACGATACCACTGCTGTAAGTTGGTGATGAGTTGGGTATCCTGCAAGTACCAGGTAATGCTGCAGCATCAGTTCAAGGTTACTATGTTATTCTAATACCATTGAAGTAACAGATTACCAAATTTAGACTCAATCAGACCTGTGGAAGATGCTCAAATCCATTCATCAATTAGAAAAGACCTGATAATCTTCAAACGGCTGAATAGATTTTCTTGAATCATACCTAAGAACACTCCCGATCAAGTCACCTTTCAAACAAAACAAAAATAAACTAAATCGGTTCAACCGTTTGGGAGCTACGATGCCACAGACAGATACACAGATACACAGATACACAGATACACACGTTAAACTTATAACACCCCTTCGTTTTCCGTCGGGGGTTAAAAATGAATAATCGGAACTTTACTGTACCTGGTTGCTCGTTATATGTGGTTTACACAAGAAAACTATTATTACCTATATAAATGTTAACACCACGGTCTTATAACTATTACTGGATAATTCACCTGAACGTGTCCTCATTTTATTTATAAGCACTTAATGCAATGTCGCAGTCATTATTAATCTTTTAGATAACTGAGGTACGAGTTATTTCGGGAAATGCATGCAAATGTTTCTAAGTACTTACTAATCAAGAAAGTATGTTGTCGTTAATTAATTTTTGTTTACAATAACATGATATTCATTTAAGTATAAATGTAATGTAGTAGGCGCATTACGAATGGACAAGTTTTCCACAGTTACTAAAACAATTTGCTGACAATAGCATGCATCGTGAATGCATTATTAAAATAAGTGAACTCATGTATTATTGAGGTGACCATAATGAGTCTACATACAAAAAGTCTAATAGCAATAATATACTCTTACTGAACGGATTTCGGACAAGGCACCCAATCTCAATGGAGTCTGAAGCTAACTATGAAGGACATAATACTATAGTGCACACGTGGGTGCGGAAACACGAGTACACTAACTCTCCCCTCACTCTCATAGTCCAATGGGGTGGCCGTCCGAACCGACCCACGACTGGAGAGAGATAGGTTTCTTATTCAGGGCTAACTGCTTTCTATTTTCTAATTCCGGGCTGGGAATTGAACCCAGGACCCCACGATCTGCAGTCTGTTTTTTGTTTAGCAATTACTTTAGCAATTACTAGATTTGACTTCGTTATTAGTCAATAACGAAGTCAAAATCTAGTAATTGCTAAACAAAAAATTGGAGGAAAAATATTAATGAGAACCTTTTCATCAAGCCATTAATTTGAAGAAAGCTGTTTTGTAACGATTGATAAGTATTTGTTTATCATTAGTTTTTTTAGTTAATATAATTCTTTTCATTAATGTCTGCCACATACGTAGTGTTACATAAATTATGTGGTTCATTGTTTCGTACTTAGTATCCTAAGTATACTATTAAACGAGCAATATTTGTATATACAGGATGACTTGTAATTTGACGTATTCCTTCTAGGACGTGATAGTGTGACCCATTTGCACCAATTAAGCACCCCCATAAAACCTAGGCAAAAATTCATGGGATTCGAGAAAACGCAATTTTTATGTTATTTTGAAAAATTCCCAGTATTCGTCACTAAATATCACTTTACTCTAAACTTTCAAATTCAATGGCCTTCATCGAAAGGTTTATTAAAGTATTAGGTACCCCATGGAATTATAATGAAGGCCATTCAATTTGAGAGTTTAGAGTAAAGTGATATTTAGTGATGAATTCTGGGAAATTTTCAAAAAAACATAAAAATTTAGTTTTCTCGAATCCCATGAATTTTCGCCTAGGCTTTATAGGGTGCTTAATTGTTGCAAATGGGTCAAACTATCACGTCCTAGAAGGAATACGTCAATTTACAAGTCACCCTGTGTATATCCGCTTGACTGTCACTATGAGACACAATAAAATTTTCATTGTTATCGAGCTGCATCAGTCTTTCGGACAGTTGAGCATATATATATATATATAATATTTGTTATCACGTAGTCGAAAACGGCTCTAACAATTTGGAGGCGAAAAATCGATCTAGTTAGGTCTCATATCTGGAAAAAATCGTTTTCTCCGTATTTTCACCCGAGCAGAGCTCGTTCGCCCAAAGCACAGAATAAAACCATAGTTTGTGCATGAATAATTATGCATTTGCTCTTGATTGTCGTATCATCCAGTACTTTAAGTTCTCTGTTAGAGGCCTAATCTGCTCCAAAAGGTTGTTGATTGTTCCCTGTTGAAACCATCTCAACATCGCCGCGCGCTGGCGGCAGTGAACGAGGGACGCGGGGCGGCGGCGGCAAGGAAGCCGGTCGCACGGCGTTTGCGAGTCGACGCGGGCGCGGCACTTCAGTCAGCTGTTGCACGTAAGCATGGCTGCGCTTGGGCATTTTATTAACGTACATATTTTTATGTTTGCTTGCTAACCGACATCGTTGTTGTTCCCTTTTTTACATAAATTCACATGCTATACAGTCCACTCCTCTCTTATTTTATTCCAACAAGACCTATCGTCGCGATCATTCCCCCCCCCCTCTTTTATAACTTGTATCTACATACCTATTATTATTATTATTTTAAGTTTGTTAGTTTTTAAATCATGTAAATACAAATAAAATAATATACCTATAAAAAAGTAGACTGTTAACTCCAAAAGCAAATGATTAAAAAAAAGGCTGCTCCATAGGACAATCTAGCTAGAGTGTAGACAAAATCAAACTGGTTGCTGACTTAATTGTATGATTAATTATTTTTATGACATTAATTTTACATTATGTGATTATGTTTACTCACACACTGACTTGTTAGTATTACTTATTAAAAAAAAATTGGAATATCGTATATTTCTACAATGTTTGTAAATATGTGAGCACCTTTTTTTTTTTTTTTTTTTTTTTGAATCATCCAATGACTTCTCCCGCTCTGGGCGGAGCGGAAGGGCGTGTCAGACTTTTACTGACTAAAACCCACCCGTGTTCCTTCCCTTGCCATGCCAGGGGCCACGGTTTCCCCTTGGGACTACCCGCAACTCGGCAGGCATCGGCCCTAACGGACCCCGTCAGTTTTGCTGACATCTCTTTGAGGCGCGCGTGGAACACGACGCGCCGTCGACCCGGGCCTGGTCCTTATCGCACGGCGAGCTGCCCTCTGCTCTCCGTCCGCAGGCCCGCGCCTACGGTGGCCGGAAATCGGCTATCAATTCCCGACGCCCGGGAAGTCTCCTGCGGCGGCGGCGGCTAGGGCTGGTAGGGCGCGGCCTCTGCCACTCCCTCGCGCGCTCCGCCTCCTCCTTCGCAAGCATTACTGCTTCGCAGAAGGAGGTGACGGCTTGCCATGCCCTCTCGCTCCGCACCATGGCCTGGACCAGGGCCGGACGCGAGAGGTCACTGCCGCCGATCGCCTCCACGAGGACACGGCGGTGGTCCACCCAAGCCGGGCAAACCTCCACCGTATGCTCCACCGTGTCCTCCGGACGATCCACACAATGGTGACACCCGGGCGTTTCCTCCCGCCTTATGCGAAACAGGTACCTCCCGAAACAACCGTGTCCGGTGAGGACCTGCGTCAGGCGGAAGGTGAGGACGCCGTGGCGCCTCTCAAGCCACTCCTCAAAGAGGGGACTTATCGCCGTAATTGTGGCGTGCCCAAATCTGGGTTGCGACAATCGCACACTCCAAGCCGCCATGAGATCCCGCCGGAGCTCTGTCCGCTGTACCGTGATTTCTCGCGGCAGCGGAGTTACACCCCGGCGCTTCATCTCCTCGCGCCACTCCCAAATGTGGGCGAGGACCTTCGCCTCCAGATCCCATGGCGGCGTTCCGGCAAGGAGGCTCGCCGCCTCGCCGGAGACCGTACGGTATCCCCGGACCATCCGGATAGCCATGACCCTTTGGGCTGCATGCAACCGGCGGGCTGGGCGCAACCTTAAGGTTCGCGCCCACACCGGTGCCCCGTAAAGGGCCATGGACCGCACGACCCCCGCGTAGAGCCTCCGGCAGGAGGCGTTTGGACCCCCTAGATTGGGCAGAAGCCGCTTCAAGGCAGCCCCGGCCCGCTCCAGTTTGGGAGCCAAACGTCGGAAATGCTCCACGAAGTTCCACCGGCTGTCGAGGACGAGTCCCAGGTACTTCATCGTCACCTCGACGCCGACGTGAACCCCTCCTACCGTTATTTGGGAAAAATATGTGAGCACCTATCTATCACATAATTGGTTTATCCGTCATTGCTTTTATTTTAAATTCTTTTTACCTGTAAAAAATAAAAATAAAATACCTTTAAAAAAGTTTAAAACAACCGAACTGAATTGATTAGAAAATTGCTTAAAATATGTTTTGATTTTGTTTAAATGCTAATTCATAATTTCCTAGAGTTACCTACCTACCTACTATCGAACGCAATGAAATACCTACGCCTGAACACTTCGATAACGCCGAGTGAACGATAGGTAACTAAGTACGTAAATATTACAATTCCAAGTATTTCTTCTTCCTACTTTAGCGTGCTTATCTCCTTCAAAATTAAAGCCTACAAATTAAAAAAGTTGATCTTGCAATATTTTTTTATGTTATTAAAAAAAAAAAAAATCCTCGGTTCCTTTATCGATACTGAACCTACCCTGAAGCTATGGCATGCAATTACTTTAACACCCTGTATATTTAATGTATACAAAATATTGCAAAACATTTTTGAAAGAGTAACGGTGGAGTTTCTTTCCCATTCTTCTCCATACGAAAACTACCTTTTGGAAGGGGCGACTAGAATCAATTTAATTATTTAATTTGTAAATGTTGACTTTCAAAAGTGCCTTACTTGTGCCTAATTGAAATAAATTATTTGACTTTGACTTTGAAAAGCCATCTTCCAGATGACATGACTTTTTTAATTTTTGCATTGTTGCAGTTGCTGCATCCTTCATCCATATTTAGATAAATACGTACGTGTTAGCCGAAAATCCTTTCGTCGAGTGTCGCTGCTACAAATATTTAATTGAATTGCAAATTATGTGATGCAAGTTATACTTAGGTACATTAGGTAGTATACGAGTATATCCATCCACAACAATATCAACAACCCTAACTTTGACCAGTATTTACCACCTTTGATGTTCCATTTTATAAGAAATTTAACGTTTTGGACATCAAACATCCAACTTATATGATCATCAGTACCACCGTGATTCAGCTGAAAAAAGACCATTCCGTAAGCCACAACGACCCATCCTATGCTTCTCGCATCCAGCAGATTCCCGCGACCTTTACCAGGTTATTCGTATATCTTGGGGGACCATAATATATACACTGTGCCATCCCGTACGCGGTTGTTATTATAGAGCTTTTGGCGCCATCGGCCTTCCGTTCTGCGAGGACCCACTGCCACTTAACTTAGGCAATTCTTTGGGCAATGTCGGTACCTGGGTTCTGCTTATCTCTTCATTTCTGATTCGATCACGGCATAGCCCTCCTCGTCCTCTTTGGGTCGGTCTAATGGAGTCTAATATAGGACACCCTCTACCAAACGAAAAGTCCGCTATCACAACCAAACCTAGTGTAATGGAGGAGAATTCAATGCTCTTCTTTAGATTGCTAACTATTGTTTACATTGATTTCCGAGAGTTAGAATTGATTTGTCATTCCCATATATAACATTTTGCAGTTAGGTTTGTAAAGAAGTACCGCGGCGCCCCCATTATTTAACTTAGGTACCTACGTGGTGTAACGTTACGTTTAGAGCTCCACGGAGCTAAACGTAGGTCACTAATAATGAAATAAAAAGGATAAAAATTAAGGTCTAAGAATATAACTAAGTAGGTTAGAAAAAGGTAAAAGGGTTAAGGGCTGGCTTCGTACGACGTGTACGTGGGATGCTCAGGACGGGATCAGGATCAGGAAGACGGGCAGGCTGGCAGACAGACAGGTAGGTAGGTAAACAGGCAGCAGGGAGTGTGGAGGAGCCGGGCTGTGGCGTAAAACGCTGAGTAGGAGGTTCTTTTACCCTGTCGAACGGAGAGGTGGGTATGAGAGGTAGCTAGGTAGTGGAGGCACTTCGTGGCACCTCCCGCTAACGGGAGGGCCGTGTCAGGGTCACGTGTTACGTCGTGCTGTGAGGGTGGAGGCCACTTTCGGAGGGCAGCGTCGCCTGGCGCCACCGCCGCGGCTCTTGACGTCGGAAGCCTCTATTATTCAAGTAGTGTGTGACGTCTTACGTCACGCGTCCAGATGGCTGGTATAGGGCCCTCTAGAGGGGTAGGCCAGATGGTCGGTTAAATGATAAGCCGTAAACTCAGACACACTAAAAGTTTATTCCTGGAATACACGGTTACACAAAGGTCTAGGTTACACATAGTAGCGTATTATTAAGCTAGTTATAATTAACTAATCAGGCTAAAACCAAGTAGATAACTGTACTAGTAAATTAGATTCAAGATAAAGACAGCAGGGCCTGCCTTAGGCAACAGTCCAAGCTAAATTGAAATACTTGAAGGCCGTTTTTATCGTTCTGTGTCGTATTTTAAACTTTTCAAACATATATCTAGTTATTTTCATCTAATTTCTTATATAACTTTAAAACATTTTATTTTATAATTATTAAAAAATATACTTGAGACCGTCACAGTTAGCACTTTTTTGATATGTCACACGGTACAATACTTACGGTATGTGCAAAACTTTATTTTGAATTTTCTTTAGACCGCGGCGACCCTTGAATTGTCCATACAAACGTAATACCTAAATCATTTGCAATTTGAGCATATTTCCATCATATTATGTTAATATTCGGATTTTGACAGTATTTATCTAGGCTTGTACATCTTTTTTTTCCAAAAAACTTACCTACATTGAAGTTTAAGCGAATTGAATTTCACACATTTTTACAGCTAAATGACATGTTTTCATACTGTTTTTTCTGTATTATAAACAACAATATTTGGAATATTGTTTCAGCAGAAGCATAGCTTACCTATATTATCAAGTTACAAAGTATGGAAAAAATTATGAAAGAATAATTAAGTTTTCATTCATCATTTTTGGTATTACGGAACACATCCAAATTTATCATAAATTCCGATAGCTAGAAACAACGCTAACAAAACACAACACACATAACACACAACAGACACAGACACCAACAACAACACGACAACACAACAGAACAGAGATAACAATATTCCACACGCTTTTTAATGTGTTTGTGTGCACGCTTTTTAATGTTTAAAGCAAATAAAGACTTATCTTATCTTATCTTATCTTATCTTATCTTATCTTTTTCCTCCCATCTCGACTTGCAGTTGCGAGCCGTGTACGCGACCCTTAATTGTCTCCCAAAAGTGACCCGTAAATTCAAAATTCATTTATTTACGTAACAAGTCCGTGTTTGGGTTTGGCTTAGGTAAGTAAAAAATAAGAGAAACAACTATTTTTAATTTTTTATTATCTTGGCTACTGGGCTCGGTGATATAATGACAATCTTAACACATATTACATCATTTATACTTGGGCGACCGAGTTCTGCTCGTGTGAAAATAGAGAAAACAAATTTTCCCACATACGAGACACAGTCATGATGACTCATTTTCTGTTTCAATGACGATTTCTTAATTAGGAGTACAATACAAAATTTATTTATTATGATGGGGTGAATCAAGCAGCAGTTGATGGGACTCGGTTCCTTGGTTCGATCTTAATCCTGAAACCGTCGGATCTCTTAAGAATGATATCAGCTGTCAGTTTAAAATCCTTTTCAGGCACTTCGGACACAGATTTATAGTTCCTCAAAATGGTTGACAGAAGTATTTTCAGCTTAAGTAGCGCGTACTTGCGTCCTGAAAAGTAAAATTTAGAAGATTTTGAGTTGACACGTTGTGGATTAACATTACATTGAGTGTCTCCAATGACTAGTGGTTTAATTCTCATTGAGTGTCTCCCTACGATATTTTACGCTCATACAATTTCGCCCATGAGCATGTGACGCCCGTATTATTCTGAAAATTCATGTTTTTTTTTTTTTCGAAAATTAACTTTAAAACGGGGGTCTATCTTTAATATTTTTTATTTTTTGAGTAGCGTAGGTATGCCATATCTCCGATGTGTTTGGCTCGATTTGGATTCTGTTTATCTTTACTTAGTATATATTATAATGAAGTCGCTTCCGCTGTCTGTTCGCTTAGATCTTTTAAACTACACTCGAGAGCAATGAATACGGGTCACTTAAAGAATGTTAAAAATCTCGGAAACTAAAAATGATAGGTTAATGCAATAAATTGTATTTAATAGACAATGTAATACTCCTTAAATGAAAGTAAAAAAAATATGAGTCACCATACATTTTATTAACACAAAATTACATAAAGAAAAAAACTGCTGATCTCTCCTTAAAACAAAAATAGGAAACATGAAATTTTTGAACTTTATTACGATTTTCTTGAATTTTAATACTTCGTTTTGCCTCCTCGTGCTTCCATTACTGCGTTTACGCGGTTTGGCATGCTGTACACCAAGTTCCTTATACGATTTTGGGGAATATTCTCCCATTCCTCTGTGAGAGCAATTTTGAGCTCACGAAGCGTGATTGGGGGAGGGTTTCGTTGTTTTACGCATCTGCCTAGCTCGTCCCAAGCATGCTCGATCGGGTTGATATCCGGGCTGCGCGCTGGCCACTCCATACGAGTAATGTTCATCTCTTGAAGGTAGTCATTCACAATCCTACCTGTATGAGGTCGGGCATTGTCATGCATAAATATAGCATCCTCACTTAAATTGACCATAAATGGACCAACGTGATCATTGAGGATTTCTTCCACATATCTTACGCTAGTTAAAGAGCCGTTTTCTATGATCACCAGCTCTGTGCGACTTTCAGAAGAAATTCCGGCCCACACAAGTACAGACCCACCACCGTAGGCTACTTTTTCTTCGATGCATGCTTGCTTGAATCTTTCCCCTGGTCTTCGATACACTCTGTGTCTTCCATCGTGCTTGTAGAGCATAAATTTTGATTCGTCGGAGAACATAACTTTTGACCAATCTTCAATACTCCAATTTACGTGGCTCTGGGCATATCTTAGTCTTGAAATACGATGCCCACGCTCCAGTTTAGGGCCGTTTGCAGGTCTAAGGGGTTTTAAGTTAGATTCAGCAAGCCGACGTCTTACTGTCCATGCACTTGGGTTACTTCCTCCGAGGCGTCGAAACTGATTTGTGAGTTCAGTTCCTGTGAGAAAGCGATTTCGAAGCATGGTGTTCACCAAGTATCGGTCTTCTCGTGCTGTGGTACACCTGGTTCTGCCCGTTCCTGGTCTGCGTAGGTTAGAACCAGTTTCTTCGTAACGTCGGAGAACTCTTTGTACTGTTGACAGCGACACACCGACAGTCCTGGCTGTATCGCGCTGACTCCGGCCGGTTTCCAGCATTGTAAGTATTCTGGTGCATTCTTCAGGCGTAAGCGACATAATTTCAGCTTGAATAATGAATATAGAGCACTATCAACATGGTTTATGTACCCACATAAATGACAGATTACAAACAAAAGCAAAACCAAATGCTGTAATTTCGTAGTTCCATCTTCGAAAGTGGCCCTTTTTCAAATTTGATTTTTTTATGATATAACTTTACAATAACTAAGAAGTTTTAATACCTTCATTTAAGGAGTATTACATTGTCTATTAAATACAATTTATTGCATTAACCTAGCATTTTTAGTTTCCGAGATTTTTAGGATTCTTTAAGTGACCCGGATTCATTGCTCTCGAGTGTATTCAACGAATTTTCATACATATTTAGTACAGAAAAGAGTCCATGCGGGTGAAGCGGCTGGCAGCAGTTAGTTATTTCTAAAAGGTTATGAGTTATTTTATGGGATAAACTAACACTTTTGATAAAATTTTGACGACTATGAAAAAAAAACGGAGATGAAAACATTTTTTTCTATAAAAAAAATAGTATTTATTTACAATACACAAGTGTAAGTCCATAAAATCTTATGGGAATACTGAAAAAAAAATACATACGTTTATTTTTTGTTTACCTATTCTAAACCTCTTAAGGGGTCATTGTACTCATCATTTTGAACAACTTTCATTATGGGACCAAAGCAGAAATCGCGAAAAAAAATCTGCTGTTCCCTACATTTTGACGAGATATGCGAACATAAATGAAGCAGCCGATAAGAAACAGCCGATTTTTTTTTCATTTTTCGCGATTTCGGCGTTGATCCCATAGTGAAAGACCCCCGTTTTGAAGTTAATTTTCGATAATTTGTCATAACTATTCTGAAAAATACTTCTAATTGTACGCTTTAAAAAACACGTCGTGCAAAGCATGCTAATAATAAGATTGACCCAGTTGGTAAGTATTGGTAATATTCTTTTATAGTTGACAGTTAATTATGACGATTACACGGTCTCATAAATTGAACGTTACTTTTGTATTAAATAAATATACGGAATAACAATCCAACATTGAATTTAAATAACGATCTATTTATAATATCTGCAAATGAATGTGCTAGTTACCGTCCGTAATCCAAAAATACCTATTATTTACCGATCCACATTATACCCGGAAAATTATTTGAAATAAGCCATGACCCCACTGCAACTGGGAACCGGTACCCTAATTACGTAAAACACAATCAATTCGTTTTGAAACAGATTACTAATCCATTGCTTCATAAGTTCGAAATTTAATTCTACTCTGCAACGTAATTATCGCTTTGAATGTTGTTGAATTGTCAAAATGAAACAAATGATCGCTATCGCATTGCTTCTGCAAGATACGTAATAACCCTACCGATTTCTTTGTCTTTAACTGAAGAGCTGTCTTGACGCAGCTCGACAGCTCTCTCTATAGAAACTTATTTTTATTACAAATAAGGTTTTTGTTTACTATGTCGAATATCGAACGTGGATCCGCGCGAGACTCAATGGCGTTTAATTTTTTTCTGTAATTACCGAAAACGAATGGTTAAAACCATCGAAACATTTTTGAATTTATAACTTTGCTCTGAGTAAAGTTCGAAAAGCAATAACTGGCTCCGAAGGATAAGGCAAAGGTGTGCCTAATAGTACACACACCAAAATACCATTACTTACTAAAAAAGATGACTGTTCTATTTAACAATGTTAGATCATTCTGTAGGTACTCACCGACACAGCTCCTGGGTCCAGCACTGAAGGGAATGTAGCTGTAGTAGTGTCTGTTTGCCATGTTCTCTGGCAAGAAGTTGTCAGGGTTGAAGGTGTCCGGGTCCTTGTAGTACTTGGGGTGGCGGTGGATGCCGTAGGTGCAGACCACCACGGTTGCTCCAGCAGGAAGGATATAGCCGTTTGTTACTGGGTGAGAAAAAATAAAATTTTGTTAAGAATTTTGTTACCTTATTCAGCCTTTTAATGTTCCCACTGCTGGGACACAGGCTTCCTCTCGGTGAGAGGGAGTGGGCCGTAATCCACCACGCAGGCAGTGTGGGTTGGTAGATGTCACATGTTTTCGAATTTCGGTTCTAGGACATGCCGGTTTCCTCACGGTGTTTTCCTTCACCGTTTTGAGAGCAATGGTGAGGAAATAATTTACAAAAAGTAAAGCGCCTGTCTGCGTTCGAACCTACGATTCGACATACAACTCGTAAGTCGCAGCTGTTACCACTGGGCCACCACTGCTCTCTGAATTTTGAACACAAGAATTTTGTTACACATATCTAAGTTGATATTAGGACCTAATGTGTCCTTCGTATGCAACTTATCCCACTTTGCAACTCAATGCCAAATGAATAGGCAATATCCGATTTGCCTGCAGCAGGCAAGAGGCGAAGAGTAAGCCACCCTTCAACATACAATACCAGAACCAAAGTGTTTTCTAACGTGTCCGCACTGTGCACGTACCTTCACAGACATGATTCACTAGCCACATGACACGAAACAGAGTAGACATCGTAGTCGAAAGCGGCATGGAATGTATTACTACTGAGGATGATCAGACAAGATGGATTTGATGGGCCAATGCGATGCCTGTGGAGTTTTCCATTCTCTTTGGACACTAAGACTTGGGACTCAAGTACATATTGATTGTTTATTTATTTGGTACACCAACAGCAGTACACACAATTATTTTTTTACTAAACAATATCATAACAACATTACTGGTATGTATGCCTATTATAGGTATACACAGCATTTACCACAACACAACATCGTAATAAACTAGAAAAAAAAGAAAACTTACAACTTACTTGATTAAATAAGAAGAACTTAAAGATTCTTACCAATCTTGGCATCTCTTTTCAACTCCCTCCCAATGATAGGTACAGGAGGGTACATTCTGAGGGTTTCCAGGATCACTCGCTCAAGGTACTTCATTTGAAGGGTGTCATTAAATGTAGCTGGTCGATCTGAATCACCGAAGATCTCGTACAGTTCGTCATAGACTCTCGTTTGCACATCTTGGTGAAGTCCTAGCAGGCACATCACGAAACTGGAGCCAGCTGCTGTTGTGTCGTGACCCTGAAATATTACAGGAGTTAGTCTTTGAGCAGCTTGATCACAAGATTTTGGAAGTGAATTACTAACCCTCCCAATTTTGCCGTCCGTTGGCCTCTTTAAACATTTTTGTGTTTTCTTTTTGACTTGGATTCTATTCTCGGATTGATATGTAAACAGAAATTAAAGTAGGTACCCAAATAAGGTGCAAAGGTATCTTCAAAAATGATACATACCTCAAACATGATGGTGTCGACTTCTTCTTTGATCTCGTGGTCAGTGATATTGTTCGTGCCATTCTGAGCAGATTCAAGCATCAAGTCCAAAAATGCCAATCGTTTTTTCTCACCTGGAACATTTAGGTCAGTTTTAATTTAAGCTTGTCAAACAGGTTTTACTACTAGGATTAATATTATCCATGAAATTAAACTGCTTTTAGCAGAACTTTAGTGCCCTTTATATATGGATTATATATTAGTCCGAGGGCGTACAACGATACAGTAGCGTCACTCAGTTAAAAAAATATTATCTCGTTACTGAGAAGGAATAATGAATAATGGCAATTATGGACCCTCGGTAAGTGTGTCTAGAATTTTCTAATACCTTTTATAAGTTTCATATTGAGACACGAAGTAACAAAATACGATCTAGAGGAATGTGGGCGATTTTCTTTACATCGAAATTTATTGCTTCCTGGGAGTGGCACTAGTGTACCGTTGTACGCTCTCTTAAGAATTTTGACAATGGTGTCGTCTTCCAGGGACTTAAGCTGTACGATTTTTTACTTGGCGTGGTGATGAACAAGTTAGGTACATACTTACCAACATCATTTTCATCGTTAAAGTCTAAGTCATCACGGTAACCCTTGAAGACAGTATCTGACAGAGTTTTGCCACCATTTGCCAGAACATTGTCATTCCTGACGTCCTTGCCATCAGTTAACTCTTGGAGGCTTGGAGGAATAATACCTTTAGCTTTGTTTTCGTGGTAGATTTTCTTCTTTAGCTTGATAACCTTGCAATAAGAGTAGACGATTATTGTAGTATTATTATTTGGCACTGAATGGTGGAAGGAAGGTGTTATATTTAGGATGAATGTGGTTGGCAGTAATAATTTTGACGTTAGGTATCGTATGCGTAATTCTTAGTTGGAAATACGTTTGTAGGTGTAAATTTATGCAACATAGCCACGAACTTTGATACATGCAAACTAGACAGTCAAATCATCCACGGAATAAAATTATCATAAACTAGCTGTTGCCCGTAACTTCGTCTGCGATCCAGGATGACAAGTAGCCTATGTCCTTCTGGAGAAGGACATAGGCTACTTGTCATCCTAGTCTTGTCATAGACAAATAAAATAAAACACATGAGCAGACCATGACCTGGAGGTCATGGTCTGCTCATGTGTTTTTTTTTATTTGTTAGGATGATGCGAAAATGAAAAATCCACACATAATATAACATCACACCTGTAACCCCGAAGGGTACACCCACACACATTACATTCGTGGTAAATACGAGAAGGTATATACAACGTACAAATACAACGTTTTGGTTCTAAACGGTTTTGTATAAACTAAAACGTTGTATATGTACAGTACGACACAACTTAGATGTAGCATAGATTTGAAAATTTTCATTCATTCATTTCAATTTCACGAATGTATTTAGCCATAAGACTTTACAAGTTATTGCGTTTTCGAAAGATCATTTTCACCTAAAGCAGTAATAAAGATTGGTGATTTTGAAGGCGCACTCAGTTCGGATGGTGATCGGTTTTACGAATTTTGCCGATGCTACATCTAAGTTGTGTCGTACTGTACCTGCTCGTAATGACCCCTTGGTCATTGTACTACTCATTATGAACAGCTTTTATTATGGGAACAATGCCGAAAAGGCGAAAAATAAATCAACTGTTCCATACATTTATGTTCGCATAATGTCGTCAAAATGTAGGGAACAGCAGATTTTTTTTCGCGATTTGAGCTTTGGTCCCGTAGTGAAAGTTGTTCATAATGAGGAGTACAATGACCCCTTAAGAGGTTTAGTTAATAAACCAAAAATAACGTTGTATAAGTTATATTTCATGTACCTTATTAGTAAGTCCATGAATAATATCCAATAGTTTCTTTTGAGTTTTAAATAACGGGTGTAATTTGAAGATGAAATCCAAGCGTAGCCAGAACTTGTAATGCCTCTGATGGATGATGTCACACATTCTGGAACATAGTTATTTGCTTCCTTATCTAATATAGACAACACTACTGGGTGGGTAATGGTAAGCTATGAAACGATTTATTTTTTTATCGAATTCTTTTAAAGTTTAAGCAGCTTCATTACTTTTGTTTTGTAAACTTCTTAGTTTATCTGTAAGGCTGTGGGCACGAAAACTGCGGTGAGGAGCGGTGGCCGAGAGAAGTGACGGAAATGGTACAAAATTTTTCCATCGCCATCGCTCGCGGTAGAATATTAATAATGAATTGCAATTATAACATTGAATTTGATGTTGTAAAATACTCTTTTTACATCTAAAACTAAAACTTCGGTGTTACGATATTAATTATTGCATTTCATAATCAATATTCTAGTTCGCTAGTAAGCCACATTTCATATTTCCATATAGTAACTATGATAATGTAATGATAGCTAATGATAGCTAGAAATAAGAAAATACTTATTTCTAGCTATCATTAGATAGGTATGCTCTTATGAAGTTATTAATTCGGTTGCAATGATCAGCAATTTAATTCGATGGTATTTTTCGTTTACCTAATAGGTAGTAACGTAACATCAGGCAACTGAATTTCATCAAATGTAAACCATCAACTTACTTCATTACAGCCATTGCATAGTCGTAGCCAGATTTATCTTGAGTTTTCCTTGTGATGCCCATTGCAGTCTCTATAAAATATTAATTCTTACATAAGTTTCATAATGTTTCTTAATTGGAAATGACAATACTCTACTATTAAGTAAACACAACATAATACATGCTGCATTATATTCTAATGCAGAATGCATTAGAATAATATATAATTAATTAAACTAGACAGATTGTTTTAAAATTTTGAAATTTGTTCTAATTGGTTTCTCGTAAGGCAATATAGAGCGTACACTTTATCCATATCGAATAAAGTGCCGCTAGTGGCATAATAGTGGAGGTGCGTCGGCCCGGCTAAAGTGCCGTGAGCATTGCATTGTTATTGTCACTGTCACGTGAGTCATTGTGAAGCGCCTGCTACACGGTCGCTAACCGCGGCCTTGCGACCGGCATGCGGCAGCGGTGTTTCAACCTTTCAACGGTCTGGTCGTAAACCATTATCTACACGGTTGTAAACCACCAAGGTCACCTATGTTGGGACGTGGCGCGTGGTTGGCGACGGTGTAGCAGGCGTTTCACTTGTCATTTTGTTTGATTGTTGAGGGTAGTTCGCTGTAAAACACAAAAAAACCCCCACCCTCCTTAAAATAAGAGTCCAAGTCTCATAGGATTTTCTGTTTAGGATTTAGCATTCGCAGATTTGAGTTAAAAGTTAATGCCCGTTAATAAAAATAAGCTTATCTGTTATATCTCTATTAAGACGGTGATGGCATTCGATCCCCTAATTCAATTAGGGAATTAAGGGACGGAATATCATCACTGTCAGAACGTGATCCTCGGCGATGGTATAATATGGTACATCTCTACTTCATCATATTGCAGGCAAAAGACCTACGTGAGCAAAGCCCCATTTACAAGATGCAAGTTTCTTGCCTGAGGTTTAAAATAAAATTGAAGCAACAAATGACTTGCATCGTCGAAATATTGTTTAACTTTAGGCGGTGCAAGTTTTATTGTTGTTTCAATTTATGATATGTAACAAGCAAATAAATCGCACCGTGTAAATCAGAGGATAGAATCAAAGGAATACCAGCTTACCCAATAAGATGTCGACGGTTACTTCACTCATGTGATCATGGACATCAAAGGTCTTGCCAACTTCGGGACGCATCTTCTCCACCACGTTCTTGCTGTTTTGGTTGAATACATCCACGAAAGACTTCAAGATGTTTATGTGGAATGTTGGAGCGATCATTTTTCTGTGGGAACGCCATTTTGCTCCTAAAGGAGACATAGTATATAATTTTTTTAATGCGATAGCCAGATCGAGATACGAGCATAAGCACCTATTCTTCCCTACATAGTAAATCATTTTGGAAATTGTGACTTAACTTAGCTCTTCACATGCCTAAGCTGAACCTGTACCTACCCTAATTAAGTAATGCTGATGCACGATCAATAAGAAATTGAAATGAATTGAAACAGATTGCTAGTCCATTGCTTGCATTTAAGTTCTAAAAAAAATCTGATCAATTTATTTTTTCGAACTTATGAAGCAATGGACTAGCAATCTGTTTCAATTCATTTCAATTTCTTATTGATCGTGCATTACGTAATTAGGGTACTGATCTACATGCTGAATGTGACCACAAACTAATATTTAGTGAAGATCTTTTGCGGCAGATTTTTAAGGCGCTGAAAGACTTGAGCGTTTACTTGTAATGAGCATTCTAGTGAAAGTTACATTAAAGAAAAATTAACGGAAGCGTTTTAGCGAGGATTCTACCGAACGTTCTAGCGAGCATTCTAGCAAAAGAACAGTTTTACTTGAAGCTTTTTGCCGAGCCGAGCCATTTTATCATTGTTCCGTTTCCATCTTCGTGAAGAATATGTTTTTGACGAGCATTGACTAGAGCGTTCGCTAGAATGATCGTGAAAATGTTCGTAGCGATGTTTGGCTCTATGCTTGGCTCTGTTCGTTGTTCAGTTCGACAAAGTTAAAGACAACCGATGTTCAAATAATCGACGTTCTGTTACAAGTAAATGCTCAAGTCTATCAGCACCTTATGGTGTAGGGATAATGTTTTTGGAGAACAAGTACATTACCATTGGTTTCACTCAAAGTACAAAATATAAAAATCTTACCTGAACTGATCAGAAGACCTTTGCCAAGCCAAGGCTCGAAGAATTTATAATCTGAAGCTTTATCAATATGGACGTTACTGTTCAAGATCACCTCCACATCGTCAGGGTTCCCAAGGAAGATGATCAGCTTTGAGCCTAGCCAGCCTCGCATCACGTAGCCATATTGGTGGCAGAGTTTCCAACCAATTTCAATAAATTCTGTAACAAAATAAAATGTTCGGCTCTAACGATTTCGATGAAAGTTGCAATAAAGGAGTTTACGGGGGCGAAAAATCGATCTAGCTAGGTCTCATATCTGGGAAAATTCGTTTTCTCTGTATTTTCACCCGAGCAGAGGTCGATCGTCCAAAGTTTAGAACAAGTTGGCTATACCCGTTATATTATTATAGTATCTTTGGATATATAGTACCTTAGAATAATGTACCCTAAATTAATTAGTAAGCAATAGTAACATGTCCTGCTGGCAATAGTAATACCCCATTGTCATTAATTTTGATCGTATGAGTATTGTAGAATTCTGATTCATACTTCTTCTTCTTAGCGTGTCGATGGCAATCTAAATGGACTCGGCCCAGAATTCGGCTACGTGTTTGGCGCCATCACTAGCGTCCATCAGTTCCTGTAACGTGCAGCTGACAGGACACGCAGGACATGAAATTAAGTATTCCATCGTTTGTGGAACAGCACCACATTTACACTCCAATGCGGAGTCGTCTATGAATCTCCACCTGAACAGATTGTCCTTGCTTCGGCCAACCTGGGTCCGGAGTCTGTTTAAAGACTTCCAGGCTACCCAAGGCAATTCATGTCCACTTTCAGCAGGAACGAATGGTTTGGGTAAGGAAGCACTGTCTCGCCACAGCTTCAGTCTCTCTTTTGGTCGATCGCCAGTGAGTGGGACGACACACTTTAAAAAACTGTTTCGGCTTTTCAGCCTTTGTGGCACAAGGATGTTGTCGTGCAAAGGGTGTAGTTTGTCGGAAATCATTTTTTATCTTTCGCTGGAGCTTGCCACCGCTCTGCGAACCACTGGTGGCGCTATTCCTGCCAGTGGGTACAGCATTTGAACCATACTTATTTCTTTGGAATTATGAATAACAAATATTTACAAACAACCATGAAAGATAGATAAATTGTTCAACTTACCAATGCTTGGCTACTCTATTATGGGCGACAGCGTGATCAAAGTTGGGAACAGAAAGCGTGGAGAACCTTTTCGAACAATCTCGAAAAGAAAGATTTGCTGCCAAAATCTTTTTTCAAATCTAATCTTACACAAAGAGCAAAGTAAAATTTTTACTCACGTTCAGGTTTTTTGAATAACGCCATCAGAGCGTTTCCGAAAAGCGGGACTGGCGCAGGTCCGGGAAGGATGTTCCCCATCATGTGAAGCCTGGACTGTTGCTGCCATCGGTGGAACAACCAGACACATGATGCTAGTATCACCAACGGATAGAACACCAGCCTTGTAGCATGGATATTCTGGTCGACCGTGTCGTCAACCACAGACGTCATTTTGCTGCAACCAAAATCAAGAATTGAAATAAGGCACCAAATAATCACTTTTTTGACGTCAGTGAAGTAAAGACAGCCCCAAAACGCTCACTACTTTCGGGTATTTGAGCTGGAAGAAGACACGCGACAAAGCAAATATCACTGAATTTTTATAAGAACTTTTTTTTTTTTTTTTGGGTGGGAAATCATCCAATGACTTCTCCCGCTCTGGGCGGAGCGGGAGGGCGTGTCAGACTTTTACTGACTAAAACCCACCCGTGTTCCTTCCCTTACCTAGACCAGGGCCACGGTTTCCCCTTAGGACTTATCCGCAACCCCGGTGGTAGGCATCGGCCCTCACGGACCCCTTCAGCTTCGCTGACAACTCTTTGAGGCGCGCGTGGAACACTACGCGCCGTCGACCCGGGCTTGGTCCTGATCGGACGGAGAGCTACCCATCACTCTCCGTCCGCAAGCCCGCGCCTACGGTGGCCGGAAATCGGCGATCGATTCCCGACGCCCGGGGCGTCTACTACCGCGGCGGTTTATAAGAACTTTGGATTCTTTACTTTACGACTAAGAGGTTACGTAAGTACCTAATAGAATAGAAAAAAGAATATTTATTTATTTCTTACCACACATTACAGAGAAATTAAATACATAGTCTACAGACACAATTTTATAATTAACTAGCTTCCGCCAGCGACTTCGCCCGCGTGATATATTTATAAATTATAGCTTACTATATTATGCATGTACTATACATATAAACCTTCCTCTTGAATCACTCTATCTATTAAAATAAAACCGCATCAAAATCCGTTGCGTAGTTTTAAAGATCTAAGCATAGGTACATAGGGACAGACAGCGGGAAGCGACTTTGTTATAATATGTAGTGATAGTGATTTGTGAAAGACTGGTGCCAAACTTAAGTTTTTTACAAAACTTGTATATTAGGACTCAGGTCACCAGGCCCCTTAACAAAGTTTTACATAATTATGTTGTAGCTGTACTGGAAACGATCTGATTCGCATATAATATTCAAATAAAAATCGCATATTTTACAATTATAATATAACCATATTGCTCATATGAAATTAAGTATTTACTTACAATAATAAAAATTGTGGAATAAAGTATCTAATCTAATTAAAAATACATGCAAGGGAGAATGTAGGTGAGCGTGTGTGGTGTGTGGGGTGAATGTGTGTGATGTGGAGTGAGTGTG
The DNA here is from genome assembly GCA_948150665.1 of Conistra vaccinii. Taxonomy (NCBI): domain Eukaryota; kingdom Metazoa; phylum Arthropoda; class Insecta; order Lepidoptera; family Noctuidae; genus Conistra; species Conistra vaccinii. Next base: position 8,560,200 of record OX411324.1, read on the forward strand.
TGTGGTGCTGGTGCGCCGTGCGGGGTAATTGTGTGTGCGTTGCAAGGGAACATTATGTTAGGATATGGTTTTGAAAAGGTCTTCAATTTGGGTATACCTAATCTAAAGTGATAAGCCAGTCAGTTATTTTTCTCTTAAAAGTTCTTTGGTTTAGGGAATGCATTGAGAGTCATTCAGTCTGTTGTAAAGAAATGGGCCAAGAAAGGAAAATAAATTTCTTGCAAATTGAGTTTTTACTGATTTAGGTTGGCATGGAATATATGCCAACCTAAATCAGTAAAAACTCAATTTGCAAGACATTTCTTTTCTTCATTTTTCATGTCAGAATGATGATGGGTATTTATAAAAGGAATAAAAGATCGTTGTTTCAAAGCAATATGGAGAATAAAAAGCTGCCTAATTGAGAGGACTTATAAACTTCTACAGTGGGATGGCGGAAAGGAAGGAATAGTGCGACTTTAAGAACTGCCGTTTGAGGACTTTCAAATGTCTCCATGCAGTGATGCAATTAGGAGCGATTGGCACAACGCACAATATACAGATAGTAATTGCTTGAAGTTAAGGATAGCCCGAAGATTTTAACCACAAAGATAAATTTCCGTATTCTGATAATGAGGGAATTTAGTATAGCGTATTTGTATACGTCTTCCCGTGAGTCTGCACTGAAAAGAAACACAGTGTCATCCGCAAAAGTAATAATCCGTCCATTTTTAACCCCCGACGGAAAACGAAGGGGTGTTATAAGTTTAACGTGTGTATCTGTGTATCTGTCTGTGGCATCGTAGCTCCCAAACGGTTGAACCGATTTCGTTTATTTTTGTTTTGTTTGAAAGGTGACTTGATCGGGAGTGTTCTTAGGTATGATTCAAGAAAATCTATTCAGCCGTTTGAAGATTATCAGGTCTTTTCTAATTGATGAATGGATTTGAGCATCTTCCACAGGTCTGATTGAGTCTAAATTTGGTAATATGTTACTTCAATGGTATTAGAATAATATAGTAACCTTGAACTGATGCTGCAGCATTACCTGGTACTTGCAGGATACCCAACTCCTCACCAACTTACAGCAGTGGTATCGTGTTTAGGCTCATTGGAATGGTCTCAATAAATAGGTTATAGATATATATTTATCAGGGTGTGATATGGAGAAGAAAAATAAATCAGGGTTAATTAGTAACTAACTTGACTGTAGGAAAAATACGCACAGTTGCGATGCGAGGCACGTGTTGATCGTAGCGTATGTACTAGTAATTAGTATACACTAAATTTTAAAAAGCAGGAAATATAAGTTAAATTAAAAATTTAAAAAACCCCCGACACAAACAAAATCCTTTAAAAAGTTTCAAAATAAAATATTATACTGGCCCTTTATGTTTAATATTATTTGTAGTTAATATTTATTTTGTCGTCGCATCGGGGGTCGGCATGCTATTGTAGAAAAGATATTTTCATTCGTCGACTCCCGATGCGACGACAAAATATTAACTACAAATTATATTAAACAAGGGCCAGTATAATATTTTATTTTGAAACTTTTTAAAGGATTTTGTTTGTGTCGGGGGTTTTTTTGAAGAGAGAGATTGCACAGGTCGTTAATATACACCAGAAATAATGTGGGCCCAAGGATGCTTCCCTGCGGAACTCCAAAAGCTACGGGGAGAGTGTCACTAAGGTGGTTATCAATTTAAAAAAAATGCGTGCGGTTAGTTAGGTAATCTTTGAAGAGTGACAAAACTGATTTCCACGTATGTCGCCGAGGTTTTCAAGCTTACGTAGCAAGATAAGAACCGACACTGTATCAAAGGCTTTAACTAGGTCCAAAAAGATGGGTAAAGACTTCTCTTTATCATCCATCTTAGAAACAATAAAGTTTGTCAGCTCGTGTACCGCCATGGCCGTCGATTTTTTTGCACGAATACCGAACTGAAATTAGGACAGCAGGTTATTTGATTCTAGATATTAGAGTAATGTTTCAGTACAAAGATTAACGTCGCTAAATGCAAGTTTGTTATTGATTAGTATGTAACACAGTTTTCGTGTTCCATGTTTTGATGTCTACAACGTTTTTGATTTGTAAGCGTTAGTGCTACAAGTGATGTTGTTGCGTAAAAAATATGCATTGCTGACTGTGATGTTTTAGTAAAAAAACGAAAGAAAAATTAGGAGGATTAAATAATGGGTACAATTTGTTGTTTCATGGTGTTTTGATATGAGAGAGAGTTCTAGAGTAAACAAGTCAATTCTAAAGATTCAAAAGATTACAGTTTATTCAAAGGCTGAGTTTGCTAAATAAAAATTAATAATTAGAACTTTACTGTACCTGGTTGCTCGATAAATGTGGTTTACACAGGAAAACTATTATTACCCATATAAATGTTAACACCACGGTCTTATAACTATTACTGGATAATCACCTGAACGTGTCCTCATTTTATTTAGAAGCGCTTAATGCATGTCGCAGTCATTATAAATCTTTCTATTAATGTTTTAGATAACTGAAGTACGAATTATTTCGGGAAATACGTGCAAATGTTTCAATATTTTAAGTACCTACTAATCAAGAAATTATGTTGTCGTTAATTAATTTTTGTTCACAATAATATGATATTCATTTAAGTATTTGTAATGTAGTAGGTGCATTACGGATGGACAAGTTTTTCACAGTTACTAAAACAATTCGCTGACAATTGCATGCATCGTGAATGCATTATTAAAATTAGTGAACTCATGTATTATTGAGGTGACCATACTAATGTCTACATACAAAAAGTCTAATAGCAATAATATATTCCTCACTCTCATAGTCTAATGGGGTGGCCGTGCGAACCGAACGACGACTGGAGAGAGATAGGGTCCGATTCAGGCCTAACTGCTTTCTAATTTCTAATTTCGGGCTGGGAATTGAACCCAAGACCCCACGATCAGCAGTCACACAGACTAATAACGAAGTCAAAATCTAATAATACTTAAATAAAAAAATGGAGGAAAAATATTAGCGAGAACCTTTTCATCAAGCATTAATTTGAAGAAAGCTGTTTTGTAACGATTGATAAGTATTTGTTTATCATTCGTTTTTTAGCTAATATATACTTCTTTTCATTAATGTCTGCCACATACGTAGTGTTACATAAATTATGTGGTTCATTGTTTCGTACTTAGTACCCTGTACTATTAAACGAGCAATGTTTATATTTTTAAACATAATATTAGTAATTACGTTGTCGTGATCGTCCTGAGTTCAATTCCCAGCCCGGAATTAGAAATTAGAAAGCAGTTAGCCCTGAATAGGAACCTATCTCTCTCCAGTCGTGGGTCGGTTCGGACGGCCACCCCATTGGACTATGAGAGTGAGGGGAGAGTTAGTGTACCCGTGTTTACGCACCCGGGTGTGCACTATAGTATTATCTCCCTCATAATTAGCTTCAGACTCCATTGAGATTGGCTGCTTTGACCGAAATCCGTTCAGTAAGAGTATATTATTTTGTTGTGTTAGTTATTTTGTGTGTAGACATATTATGGTCACCTTAATTTTACATGAGTTCACTTATTTTAATAATGCATTCACGATGCATGCTATTGTCAGCAAATTGTTTTAGTAACTGTGGAAAACTTGTCCATCCGTAATGCACCTACTGCAGTGTCATCCCACCTGATGCTAGGGATTGACCCTGAGGATTGACCATGACATGATATTTACAATCATTTTCGAGATTATAATAATATTTTTGATGCTAATTCTATAGATCATTTTATATTATTTAAAAGCTAGTATGAAAAAATAACGTTGTTATTGTAGTCTGTGGTTGTGATCTTATCATTTCACCTAATTCTCGTACCCATAGCAAGTATAGCAACCACCCGCGCCGAAGTGAATCGGCTAGGTGAAGTGAGTCGGTGAGCACGATGCGCTAGTGTCAGTTTGTTGAATTTTGTATCTAATAATAAGATGATTATGATTTGATGAATATAATTTCATAATTGGCAACTTCGATCAATATTGTTGATCGAAGATTGGCAACGATTGGGTAAGTAGGTAGATATCAATCTACAATAAAATATTCGATGCTTATAATCCGCACGTCTTTTTATTTTAATGACTCATTAAAAGTACGGCGCCGAACGTTCGGTTGAATACGCTCGTAGTGTTTTTCAAGTTCCATGACACATCAGCCGCTATTTACGTCGCGTTCATGAGCAAGCGTCACGCGACTGACGCGACGCATCGCGACCGAAAGTTCGGCACGCGTAGTTGAACGTTCCGTGGATTTCGGCGGCGCGGCGGCGTGGTAAGCGAAGAGCGGTAATTTTCCGTCGCGTAACGAGCTGAAGTAAACGCCGCCGACTGTTCGGCGCGTTTGTTGTGACATGCCAACCGAATACTACGACCGATAATTCAGTCGCTGATGTGTCGGCGCCGTACTTTCCGCAGATGTGTTACGACGACCTTAAAGTTCGTTTCTGCAACTGCGTGAGATAGGTACACACACATCGTTTAGTTATGTTCCTCCATACTTTGTGTGGGGTTAAATTTTACAATCCATCAGCCCAGCCAGGCACACTTTAAGCTCTCGAGTGCTAAAAGTCCCATATCACTTGACAGCTATCTCTTGATCTCTTCATATTGAATAGATTTGGGTGGATCAACGCTGAGCAACGTCACACCGTCTAATCGAGTCGATCGATAATCGCTTCTTTAAAACACATCGCGATTGGGTCTTGTATTGGTATTGCGTTTATTTATCAGTTATCATTGGTTTCATAATAACAAACAAAGTCCATGCCCATTTTCTATAGTAGCTAGCTTAAACGTGCATGTCTTATTTTATTTATTGTTCGTGCGTGACGCACACGCCCCACAGGCCAAGGATAAGGACTAGTCTAGACACAAAATTGTTCAAAAAAAACCTAATTGAGTTTCTGAGTATACAATGTCGCCCATGCGCATGTGACCGCCCGTAATTTTCTGAATATTCATGAAAAAATATCGAAAATAAACTTCAAAAGGGGGGGTCTATCTATAACATTTTTCACTAGTTTTTTTAAAATAAATACACAATTTTTTACCGAAAAAATGACTTCGATTCCGTTTTTTTTTCGAGGTCGATAATTTTTTGTAAAAATTTTACAAAAAATTAACCTGTTAAAATAACTCATAAGCTTTCGGAAATAATAAACAGAATCCAAATCGACCCATAAACTTCGGAGATGTGTCAAAAAACAGAAAGAAAACTTTAAAAAATAAAAAATTGAATAACATGAAAAATGTTATAGATAGACCCCCCCTTTTGAAGTTTATTTTCGATATTTTTTCATGAATATTCAGAAAATTACGGGCGGTCACATGCGCATGGGCGACATTGTATATTTAATATAATAGCAAATTAATCACTTTTTTCATCACATTCATTTAAATACAATAAACAATCTAACTAAAATATTTATATTATGTAGGTTCAAGTTAGTTTCTGACCGAATTTCTGTTTTATTTTATAAAACACCTTAAATAGTAATGTGTAGACACCTAAATAATTGCAATGAAATAATATAAACTGATCAATGGAATTAGCATAAGAGTATGAAAATCTTGATTATGATTGTAAATGTAGAGTCTTCGCCACCACTGAAGTCCTTTTGACGCGGCGCTAGTGTCTATGTCATTGCAACAAATTGCATTTAATAAAATGTAGTTTCACATGTTTCCGCCGGACTTCAATGGTGGTGCGGACACTAGTGTATTATCTCTGCTCTTGTGGTGGCTTCACATCGCCACATGCGAACTAGGCATCAAGAACCTGACGTCACTTAAAATTCTGCATCGCGCAATTAGAGTTTACCGCGAGATTGACATGTCGTGGCCAGATCTAAGAATTTACCATTTCATCATACATTTTACACATTTTCATTTAATTTTTTCACGCTGTTCAAGGAGACCGACCCTGACGACGTGCCGGACGTTTATGGCAAAGGAGCTACACAACCTTCCTCCCGTCACCTTCGACCGATGTAACAAGCCTTCTGAAGGATATTGTCTTCCTGAAGACTCGCCTCGCGGATGTGCTAACGAAGTTAGATGCATCCCAAAACACCGTCGCGGATTTGCGTAAAGAAGTGAGCGATTTGCGCAACAGTGTGGCGGTAATTAGGTCACCTGTCGATGCGTCTAACGTAAATACATGTCGCGGAGCCGGCCTCGATATATCGTCATCGAATTTCGCGTCAGCAATTTCGTTGCGAGCGCATCCGTCGATTGCTGAGCTTACAGAGCGCCCCCGCTGGCGCGCTTCGCAACCCCTTGCTCGTCACCGCGGCTCCTCCACGCAGCGCCGCCCGAGCCCCGCGCCCTATTCCGCTGCCAGTGTCTGCAGCCCTGGCGAAACCCCTACAAAGGAATTTCGCTAGCGTCACCGCGAGTGCCCCTGGCGCTCCTAGTATCAATCAAGCCCATGCCAGAAAAGGCGCCGAATAGGGCTGATAATGATGACGGTTTTGTGACGGTGCAAAGGAGGAAGCGCCGATCGCGCACGAACAAGAACCTGGCAAAGCTCCTACGGAGCCCGAAGTGTGTCTGCGTGCCGCAAAGCCGAACACACCGGTGACATCTCCCGCCTGCACTAAGGCGGAGGACATCGTTGAGTATGTGCGCCAAAAGACGAGGTACACGCCGAGGGTGAGTTACTAGAATCGCTAACGATCACTAATGTTTGGCCACATCATGAAGTAGTCGTGGGTTGAACTGTTCATATCGTTAAACGTTGAGTATATTCAATGATCTAGCCAGGCCACATCATGATGTGACCAGTGGTCGATGTTCATTTCATGAAATGATAAATTTTAAGATCTGGCCACGACATACACAAGTTCCCTACTCAACCGTGGGCAGTTGCACGCCAGACACAACACCCGTATGGTTGGAGGATCCCTCTTTTCTAAGGAGGATGAGTGACCTTTACGCCCTGTTCCACTTTTCACAGTGAGAGTTTTACTGAATCGAGATACAGAAACCCGGAAGTTTTTCATAACAAAATCGTAAATCTGATTTAAAAAGTAAGAGTATTTTTATTTTTTTTGTTTGAAAGGGTATGCTCCCGGTCCCGAGGCGGTCCCATATAAATTTTACTAACTTTACTTGGATAGTTTTTGAGTTAGCTTCAATAATACGTATTTTTCCCACTTAGTATATATGGATGATATAATGATAACTTCCAATCACTGTTATTTACATAGCAGGTTAGTGGTATTCGAATTTGTATGGGGTAGGTACCACAACTAAAAAGTGCAAAATAAAAACTTTTTACAAAAAAAGAACAACCGACTTCCGAAAAAGACACTACAAAGTCAAAAATAACTTTAATTTCGGAAGTCGGTGGCAAAAAACGAAAGTTCAAAACCAAATACACCGACTTCCGAAATTAAAGTTATTTTTGACTTTGTAGTGTCTTTTTCGGAAGTCGGTTGTTCTTTTTTTGTAAAAAGTTTTTATATGTACTGCATTTGGTTGTGTGACCCACCCTACGCAAGTTGGTACGGCCCAATGGCACTCTTTGAATTATTATGTTTTATTGCCTACGTTACTCTTGAAACTCCACATTACGCTTGGCCAGGTCAAAGTGTTAACACTGACGTGTGGCCTACTGTATCATTTAATAGGCTCCCGCAAACAGGCGCGACGCGACTCTACTAAAACAATTTCTAAGGAAATATAATTGACCGAGCGAGCGTAGCGAGCGAAGCGTCTCTGCATCAACTGGCAAAATTTTCTTTCGTGTGTCAGTTTGTACGTACTCGTGTACAGGTCGTATTTTACAACCGATCTGGATGAAACTTGGCGAGGTATTATGAATTTTTTGTAATTTTTTGTCGTCGGGGATTTTTGATTGAAGGGGTACTTCCTCCAAAATGGGGCAAAAAGGGGGCTACTGGATATCTCCGCCTTATGAAATCCGTTTTCGATGGTTCTTTTTTCATTTGAAAGAAAGTAACTTTAAGATAGTCTCAAAAAAAATTGGTAAAGATCTGATCAGGATCTTCGGCATGATGAGCAGAATACCTCCTCAAATGCAGTAAATTGCTCGCTATTTATTCAAACCTATTTGTTAATTTTTCTAGCTGGCCTACAAATTTTTTACTCATAATTTGTCTGGTTTTTAGGGTTCTGTAGTACACAATAAACTGATTTAGTTTTGCCATGTCCGTCTGCCTGTCTTTCTGTCTGTCAGCGGCTTAGCTCAGAGAATCTTAGTACTAGAAAGCTGTAATTTGGTAGGTATAGGTCTATACTATCAATCACGCCGACAAAGTCGTAAAATAAAATCATGATTGTTTTTTAGGGTACCTCCTCACCCTACACGTAATTTTTTTTCTCGTTCGTCCTGTGTTATGGGGTAGCGTGTGTGTGTGTGAAAACGTTTTTTCGATTCATGGATACATTTGCAAAATTAAAAAGAAAACTAGCAAAGCTAAGTATGCTTTACAAGTTAACGAGTAATAATCGACTAACTTACATTTGCGGTTGGAATGTATGAGAGAACGTTTTTTAACTACAATGTTAAAGTTTGTACTTGGGATAATTATTCATGCCAACTACGGACCCCTTATTTGTGCGTGGTCCACGCACTTGGCCAGTTTTTCAATTTATTTGACGTATTGATGTCATATTTTTTTGATAGGAAAAAATTATGTCATCGCGGTCAATTCAAAGTGCGTTGGTAATATTTTCGAACGCTAAAACTACAAGCTGTCGTTCATGGTTTGTTTCCTGCAGGTCAAAACCCTAAATACGAAGATTCGGCCGAAGTTACGTGTGATTTCTACTTCTTATCAGCTAGAGAGATAAGATTAGTTTGGGGCCCTATCTAAGAATGAATGCTAGTGTTCAGGTTTCTTATAATGGAGCCAGAAGGTGGCCATAGGAACTCCTCAACTTAACAAGGTAGAACCATCGCCATCGTTTTTGGACTCACTTGATAAGATAAGATAAGATAAGATAAGATAATTTATTTGTTCAAAACATAAGTATACACACATATTGCATGCAAGATGTTAAATAAAATTTCAGAACAGTCATGTTTTGCCTTAACGGCGTACAAATATAAACAGATAGGTTTTATTAATAGGATATAAATCTCAAATAATCAGTTATTTTGTCCGTTACTCAAAGAAATTAACATAACAAATTAAAACTGCATCAATCAAATTTTAAATATACTACAGAATAGTGTCATAAACTCGTCATCGAAATGTATAAGTAATAAAACAAAATTAGGAAGTCAAAAAGTCAAATTAATTAAGCATACAAATTCACATATTATTATTACACACAAGTCAGATTAATTTATTTTAATATTATACACAATGTCAATAACAAAACACAAAAAACAAGAAAAACAAATAATGATCCAATTCTATTACTATACTCTATCTATGGATATAATACAATGTAAATAAAAAATAAACTATATCAATACTTTGTCTTTTAAAAACTCGGAAATACTGTAATAGGCTTTTTGAATTAGAAAGTTCTTCAATTTTTTCTTAAATAGGTTAACATTTAATGCTTTAATGTGTGGCGGAATGTGATTAAATATATTTGGCGCCATGCAAAACACACTTTTATGCATCAGTGCTGTATTGGACTGTCTTCCGCATAATATACTATAATCCCGTCGACTTCGGGTATTAGTATCGGATAGCTTCTTAAAAAGCTTAGGGTTTGTTTTAACGAAGACCGCAACCTCATAAATGTATAATGACGGGAGTGTTAATATTTTATTTTTGATAAAATATGGCTTACACGTATCAGTACTTATTAGTCCAAACATCGCTCTGAGACACCTTTTCTGTAACTTAAAGATTAATTCTCTATTACACGAGTTGCCCCAAAAAATAACCCCGTATCTTAAGATTGAGCCAACGATGCCATGATATGCAGTGAGCAAAGCGTCGGTACCTAAGATCGAAGACAGTTTATGAAGAGCATAAGCAGATTTGCTTATTTTTTTGCTTAATTCCTCTGTGTGCACTTTCCAATCCAGCCTTTGATCTATATTTAAACCTAGAAATTTAGTAGTACCTACGTTTTCAATAATTTTGCTACCGTGTTCTATTATCATATTAGATGCCTTTGGTCGTTGACTGAACAACATCAGTTTTGTCTTATCAACATTTATCCTAAGGTTATTATTATCTAGCCATGTGATTATTGATTGGATGGTTTTGTTAATTTCATTTTCTAATTGTAACTCGTTAGTATTATTAATAGTTACGGTGCTGTCGTCGGCAAATAGTGACATATGATGAATGCTTACCTTTGGTAAATCATTGATATAAATCAAAAATAACGGGGGACCTAGCACGCTCCCCTGTGGTACACCATACGTAATTATTCGTTTATTTGATCTAAATATTAATTCAGATTTAGTTTTTGGATCTATTCTTGAAATTTCCACGTATTGATTCCTATTTATTAAATATGATTCTATCAGTTTTAATATAGTTCCTCGAATTCCATAAGCTTCTAACTTCTTAAGCAAAATCTTATGGTCCACGTAGTCGAAGGCTTGGGTCATATCGCAATATACGGAACACACGGGTATTCTGCTGTCAACATTTGTAATGACTGTATTCAACCAATCGTAAACAGCCATGTTAATGGTTTTATTTTTTCTGAAACCTTTTTGTTCCTCAGTTAAAATGTTATATTTTTCAAAAAACTTATGAAGTTGTTCGTATATATATTTCTCAAAGACTTTTGAAAAAATTGGTATGAGCGCAATCGGTCTATAGCACTCCATGTTTTCCCTATTGTTTTTTTTGAAAAGTGGTTTGACTACAGCTGTTTTAAGATGGTGTGGAAAAATACCAGTTGTAATACACAAATTAACAATATGACTAATGTGGACACTTATATAATCAGAAACATATTTAATGATTTTTGTAGAAATACCATCGTGTCCTACGCTATTGGTATTTTTGAGGGATTTAATTATATTTTGTATGTCATCAAAAGTGCTTGGTGCCATAAACATACGATAACCATACGATGATCAATTAGTTCACGTTCTTTATTCACGAAACTATAGATTTATGGTAACTGAAATAAGAAACATAAGTTTGAGACTTGATATCTTCTAAATATAACAGATCTATATTTTCTTTCACTATTTTTTCGTGACTTTCTTCATTAATAATAGCTGCTCTTTCTTGAATATTTAAATTTCTCGGCATTGTAAAATATTAACCCGAATACAAGAGTGACAATGGTGACATTGACAGGAACTGTTATTCACATTTACAGTTTTTAAAACTTGACACAACGTAATGGCCGGGAACATCAAACTAATAAAAAGGTTTTAATTTAACTATTAATAGTCAAGGATCATTCGTCTAAGTAAATTTGAACTTTATTGTCAAACAGGTAAACATAATTTTCAATACAACACTCTCGTATCATTCGTCTAAGTAAATTTGAACTTTGTTGTCAAACTGTAAAACATAATTTTCAATACAAAACACATTTAGAGTGTTTTGTTTCTCAGTCATTTTCGTTACGAAATTTCTGGATTAGGTCTCCACGCTCAAGGCCCGCGATAGAAGCTATGCAATAGCCTAATAACTTTTGTTAGTAATTTATCGGATACGTAAATCCCTACCACGTGGGTATAATTAGTTTGTAGCTTGTAGGAACAAATTGTGACAACCATGTGACAACATTGTTTTACGTTACACAAGGACAGTTAATGTCTTTATTGGTCTTGACCTATTTTATTGAAAGTTCACTGGCACGGAGCGAATAGAGAATATTTTAATACTCTTTTACCTTTGTGAAGTCTAGTGCTTTGTTGGTCTAGTGACTAGAGTCTAGTCACTAGATTCCAGTGGTCGCAAGCGCGAATAACCTACGTGGAACAGCGAAACCTACCGGTTTTCCATCAGGAAAATCACAAAGGCAGCTGTAGTTTAGATTTTCGCAGTTTAACCGTTAAGGCTTGTGCAGACTGGCGCGACTTGTCGCGTGATGCGAAAACGGTGATTGTTCTACCACTAGTAGTTCTGCGAACAGTAGACCTCGCGAGCACAAACTTTTTGGGAAAAATTAACCGCTTAGCTTTTGAGGCTTAAGTGCCTGCTACACGGTCTCAAACCGCGTCCCGACAGAGGTGACCTTAGGTTTACGACGAAACGTTGAAACAACTTTGCCGGTCGCCAACCAAGGCCATCTCGCTCGAGGACGCGGTTGGCAACCGTGTAGCAGGCACTTTATCTTAAAGTGAAAGAACGACGTTCACATTTCAAGCTTTTAAGAAAATATTAAAGTTCTATGTTTACCTGTGTTTACGTAGGTTTTATTTAGTACTTTTTAGTTCAATAAAAGCTTGTTTAAAAAATTATTTAACTTTATTTTATTCTAACATTAGAATTTGATAAAATATGTGTTCTATCCATTGAGGTATTATTGTACTAAGTTCTATCATCTTATCACCTTATATGAGCCACTGTGTAAAGTTTAAGTATTCCTGTGGCCACCTGCGCCACTTTTATCAGACCCTAGACGACGCCTTGGGCTAACGTACCTACTTGTCAAAACAAATCGAAATGGTCTAAACACAACGGTGCTATCTTGTCTAATTAAGGTGTTCAGTATAGTGACCTTCCAGATCCATTAAGAGGCCCTACACCTTGGGCTACCTGGCCTGACAAAACCGACGACCGTAAAAACAACAGTTTTTATGGACCTGGACAGTACCTAGTGTAAGAACACTTGTCAAGTGAGTCCAAAAACGATGGCGATGGTTCTACCTTGTTAAGTTGAGGAGTTCCTATGGCCACCTTCTGGCTCCATTATAAGAAACCTGAACACTAGCATTCATTCTTAGATAGGGCCTCAAACTAATCTTATCTCTCTAGCTGATAAGAAGTAGAAATCACACGTAACTTCGGCCGAATCTTCGTATTTAGGGTTTTGACCTGCAGGAAACAAACCATGAACGACAGCTTGTAGTTTTAGCGTTCGAAAATATTACCAACGCACTTTGAATTGACCGCGATGACATAATTTTTTCCTATCAAAAAAATATGACATCAATACGTCAAATAAATTGAAAAACTGGCCAAGTGCGTGGACCACGCACAAATAAGGGGTCCGTAGTTGGCATGAATAATTATCCCAAGTACAAACTTTAACATTGTAGTTAAAAAACGTTCTCTCATACATTCCAACCGCAAATGTAAGTTAGTCGATTATTACTCGTTAACTTGTAAAGCATACTTAGCTTTGCTAGTTTTCTTTTTAATTTTGCAAATGTATCCATGAATCGAAAAAACGTTTTCACACACACACACGCTACCCCATAACACAGGACAAACGAGAAAAAAAATTACGTGTAGGGTGAGGAGGTACCCTAAAAAACAATCATGATTTTATTTTACGACTTTGTCGGCGTGATTGATAGTATAGACCTATACCTACCAAATTACAGCTTTCTAGTACTAAGATTCTCTGAGCTAAGCCGCTGACAGACAGAAAGACAGGCAGACGGACATGGCAAAACTAAATCAGTTTATTGTGTACTACAGAACCCTAAAAACCAGACAAATTATGAGTAAAAAATTTGTAGGCCAGCTAGAAAAATTAACAAATAGGTTTGAATAAATAGCGAGCAATTTACTGCATTTGAGGAGGTATTCTGCTCATCATGCCGAAGATCCTGATCAGATCTTTACCAATTTTTTTTGAGACTATCTTAATGTTACTTTCTTTCAAATGAAAAAAGAACCATCGAAAACGGATTTCATAAGGCGGAGATATCCAGTAGCCCCCTTTTTGCCCCATTTTGGAGGAAGTACCCCTCCAATCAAAAATCCCCGACGACAAAAAATTACAAAAAATTCATAATACCTGTATGCCAAGTTTCATCCAGATCGGTTGTAAAATACGACCTGTACACGAGTACGTACAAACTGACACACGAAAGAAAATTTTGCCAGTTGATGCAGAGACGCTTCGCTCGCTACGCTCGCTCGGTCAATTACAATATAAAAACTATGCAATAGCTTTACCGCGGCAGTCCCCGAGTGCCACAGGTCTTTTTTTTCCTGATTTTTGTACCTTATTGGCAATAAATAAGGTGCAACTAGAGAGAGGCCGATGGATGACGTCAACCATTCAGACTGATTCAGTGTGGTGCATGGCAACCGCACCACCAGCTTTTTTAAAAAGTAAGTAATAATAATAATACAATGAGTAGTACAAACCGCTGCAACTGATCAGTAATAATTTTTTTTAAACTAACTTCCCTAACTCGGCTTGCGGTACTTAGGAGTAAACTGGCAGAAATCTTCACGCTCAAAAGGTTCATACTTGCGACTGTCTTCTTCTAATTGACACTTTCTCTCTCTCGAGATGGATAATTTTCTCACATTTTTCGTCATTATACCGTGTCGTTTTCATAGTTTACGAGGGAGCTAAAACCGATCGTGAGGTCAAAATGTAAATGTATGTTTTGGCTCCCAAACTGGAGCGGGCCGGGGCTGCCTTGAAGCGGCTCCTGCCCAATCTTGAGGGTCCAAACGCCTCCTGCCCGAGGCTCTATGAGGGGGTCGTGCGGTTCATGGCCATTTACAGGGCACCGGTGTGGGCGCGTTCTTTGAGGTTGCGGCCAGCCCTCCAGTTGAACGCATCCCAAAGTGTCATGGCCATCCGGATGGTCCAGGGATACCGTACGGTCTCCGGTGAGGCGGCACGCCTCCTTGCCGGATTGCCGCCATGGGATCTGGAGGCGAAAATCCTCGCCCACATAATGGGAGTGGCGCGAGGAGGTAAAACGCCGGGGTGAAACTCCGCTGCCGCGAGAAATCCAGCCAATCCAACAACGGACAGAGCTCCGGTGGGATCTCACGGCGGCCTGGAGAGTGCGATTGTCGCAACTCAGAGCTGGAGCCAGAGCTTGAGGAAACGCCCGGGTGTCACCATTGTGTGGATCGCCCGGAGGACACGGTGGAGCATACGGTGGAGGTCTGCCCGGCTTGGGCGGAGCACCGCCGTGTCCTCGTGGAGGCGACCGGCAGCGGTGACCTCTCGCGTCCGGCCCTGGTTCAGGCCATGGCACGGAGCGAGAGGGCATGGCAAGCCGTCACCTCCTTCGGCGAAGCAGTAATGCTCGCGAAGGAGGAGGCGGAGCGCGTGAGGGAGAGGTAAATTGCCGCCCTCACGCCCCTAACCGCCGCAGGAGACGCCCTGGGCGTCGCGAATTGGAAGCCGATTTCCGGCCACCGTAGGCGCGGGCTTGCGGACGGAGAGCAATGGGTAGCTCGCCGTCTGATAAGGACCAGCCCCGGGTCGACGGCGCGTTATATTCCACGCGCGCCTCAAAGAGATGTCAGCACAATTGACGGAGTCCGCTAGGGCTACAACAATAAAAATCATCAACATCGCACACGGCAATACATTTATGTGTACCTACAACAAAATCTACCTAATATTAGCGCTCTGAGCGGTTTATTTAATTAGGTCTATTTAAAATAACAGATTATTTTCATCTGATTATGTTGCGTGCGATGGCCAAGTCATTATATTTATTAAAGAAATAAAGATGTCTAATATTGATACTACTACACATTTTTCGATCGATCGCATTACGGCCGCTGACCTTCATATTTTACGATTAGTCGCTCTATGTTCGTCAGTCCAGTACAGTCAAAACGCAAAGTTGAAGCATGGTAATAGGCGAGGAGACTTGTCAGTAGGAGATACTTTTTGTCGCCAACACACACGCAATAATGTTAACAATATCGTATGTATAGGCAATATTATTGTTAATTGACTCAGGCGTGACTTTTTGGAAATCCATTATAAAATACAATAGACGACGTATATTTAGTAACCTAATCCGCTTAACTGTTCTTAAAGAGTTAGAGAACCCTGTAAGAAATCGACACGTGTTTCGCCTCTCAACGAATATTATTGCGAATATAGTTGCGGCTTTAGTCAGACGTTTCGCCAAAATTGCCAGGGGGCCTACCACAACCACTAAAAGTAGTATTATTTTAATCTTACTTCAGTGGGAGAAAGGGATGGTGCTATACGTCCTGTAGAGCTTCATCTCTTTCCCACACTAAAGTAATATTAACCAGGCCATACGATTTTGTCAACATTATTGCGTGTTTGTTGGCGACAAAAAGTGTCTCCTGATAAGTCTGCTCACCTAGTACCATGCTTCTCACAAAATGTTAATTTGATCTGTGTGATTCTTTTCTCATCACAGCCACTTCTATTCTAAAGTGTAGGTACTTATAATAGGTAGAACGGCTGTAACGCGACTGATCTGAGAAAAATGCACCTTCAAGACTACAATAGGGCCATAAACGGACGTTACGCGTAGCGGCCGTAGTGTGACTCCGTCTTAATTTCTGCTTAAACTCTTCAGCCAAGATCCATCACACATACGTTTGAATGAGGCGATGCTAGCTTTAGATTTCATGTCCTACGACATTAAATCTAAAGCTAGCATCGCTGGTTCTCATTATATTTGGTACTCACTTAAAAAAGTTTTAAGAAATAAGCTTTGTTTATGAATGTATGTATTTATTGTATATGTAAATACTACACACACTACTAACTTCCTGCAGTATTGTCTCTCCATCTCCCTTTAATCCATCCAAAGGTTGGCTGTAAAAGATCGCTTTTAGCGACAAGACCGTGTTACCCTATACAATGTGGAGACTACAATACAACAATAAATGAAAATACTGGCACTACTAATGCATAAGAGTATTTTTGAACTATCAAATAAATCCTAGCTTCGAAATAACCACCCTAAGCCACCCTATAAATTCCGTTTATCCAACTAGGCCTAGGGTGGATTCTCGGGCATACGTTTCCGAATATCCACCTTAGGGTGGATTTTTGGGATGGATAAACGGAATAACCCGAGCCGACTATGAATTTTGCCGAGCTCTATTGACTAAAATACATACACGTAAAAATAATGAGGTCTGCCAGAGCCGATCCTGCCGGGTCATAGAAATAATCGATATTTTTTGACGTAATTTTTTTGTGAAAATTACCTCATAAGATACCCGAATTAAAGTGCTGGCAACAGTTTACCACTGTTTAATTATGTAAAAAAAAGTTGGTCTGCCATTGCGCACCCTGCCGGAAGTACTTGGCAGACCCCTAAAATATACCCCTTCGGACACCCTTAACCTACCTCATCGACTACCCGGTTTCCTCACGAAGTTTTCCTTCATCGTTTTGAGAACAGTGGTGATGAAATAATTTACACAAAGTGAAGCTCCTGTCAACGTTTGAACCTACGGACTCGTAATTCGTGGCCGTTACCACTGAGCCAAACAGGATTAAAAAATAGTTTGAAAATTCCAAAAGTGCACGCCTCATAACACACATTCATAAACGAAAAAGAAATTCAAAACATAGTTTCTAACAAAAATTAACAATTTAATATCACTTTTCATGAAGTATGTTTTGACTGCTGTTTTACCCATCAATATGGGTAAATTTCTAACCTCGCAATCCTTACGTAATGTCAAAGACTATTTATTTGGATATTTACGTTGTGGGTTTCTAGGCAACACGTCAAGGTTGGAAATATTTAGATAAAGATATTATATTTTAGTTAGTATTTTATTAATTATAATTAAACTACTTTGAATAAAAGAGCCATTTTCAATAGGGTTCCTTCTAAAGCCGAAACCAATGTATTAAAAAAAAACTGACTCAATTAATTGATTTTATCGCAAGCTACAATGTTTTCAAGTTTCATAAATTGACGGACAGAAATATTTTTTCAACTATTTTGATGTTTTTTTCATTTCTGCTGCATTAAATCAATTTTTAAAAAGTACAGTATTAATCTCCATTTAATCATCTATACAATGGTATATAAAAGTAGGTTCTGTGTACTAGCGGGAGTGTAACAATAAAAACAGTTGCAGAAATGGGGCAAAAATATTTTTCGATCGTAGAGCACACTCTAAGGGTCGCGGCACACCTGCCGAACGTTCCGCGGCGGAAGGTTCGGTTGAATACGCTCCTAATGTTTTTCAAGTTACCTATGACACATCAGCCGAACGTTACGTCCATAGAAATGCATGCAAACATGACGCGACGGAACGTTCCGCCGCGGAACGTTCGGCAGGTGTGGCGCGACCCTTATGCTTCGCATTATGAGTCGTGCAAAAAATGTCATTAATACAATAAGCAGGTGTTTATTTCATATAATCTGTCTCATTTTCTTACAGCGTTATCATAGATAAGCAATAAAGCTTTGATAGTAGTTAGGAGTTACATAACATCACGCCTTGTTTCCCCAAAGGGTTGGGTAGAGATGTAGTAGGTGGGTGGAGGTGTGTTAGAAGTTAGTTTGATTAAAAAAACAACGGGTTGCACTCCGGGAGTGCCAGCAGAAGTGAAAACTTTAACATTAACGTTGTGCATTTTTGAATATTTTGGAATGGTTAGGGAATAATTTCACACGAATTGCTTTATTTATCAGTATAAAAGTAGGTACTTACTATAATTTATGTGGTTAAATAAAATATTCATAAGTAGTAGAGTAGTAGTAGATAGTCTAACAAAAATACACAATTTATTTAAACACTTTTCATGAAGTATGTTTTGACTGTTTTTTTTACCCATTAATATGGGTAAAATTTCTTACCTCGCAATCTTTACGTAATGTCAAAGACTATTTATTTTGATATTTACTTTGTCGGTTGCTAGGCAACGGATCTTACGGTCACGTCCTGACGCGAGTTTAAGATTTTTTACCCAACCCAAAAAAAGCGCACAAAGTTTTCACTTCAAAAATATTTAATGATCCTTATTCCTATAAGAGTTAGTTTAAATGCCTTGCATCGCCACATCCATAGTTGAGAAATGTATCATCAACATAGGACAACGGTTTACTAAACGATTACCATCGCATAAATGTAGAAATATATAAATATAGTATAAATACATGAACTCCTTGACTAACTTCCTATATATAATATAATATGTTAAATAAATTAAAATAAAATTAAAAATAAATAATAGTGGAATGTCAAAATGAGTGTTTAATATCGCATCATAGTAATTCTAATTCAACACCAATAATATATGTTTGGGTAATAACAAGATGTGATAAGAAATTTTCTTTGGTAGATTAGGCGACGGCTGTGGAGATCCTCTGCCTGGGCTCAATCTTCAGTCTGAATCCATCAGTCCTCTTCAAGATGATGTCAGCCTGTAGTTTGAACTGGTCTTCAGTCACATCGGAGATCACCTTGTAGTTACGAAGAACGGTAGAGAGCAGAATCTTCAACTTCAAGATGGCATACTTACGGCCTGAAAAATAAAAAATTCAGTCGGTAACCATCGGATAATTCTTTCGTATTTTGACGGTTCCTCAAAAAACTTTTCTTACGAAGAAGTAAAAGAGATTATTCTTTAAGTTTTAAGTGTTAATTGATTTTGGTGTCACCAATATTTAGAAGTGTGTCAGTCCTATCTGCAGGTGTCCATTTCTTAAAACATAACAAAGTACCTACCGTCGACACTAAACTACTCGGGATTATATCTGATTTCTAAGAATATTCTTAGAAATCAGATATAATCCCGAGTGTTACCTAGTTTCAGATATTATAGGTACTAACCGACACAGCTCCTCGGTCCAGCACTGAACGGTATGTAGCTGTAGTAGTGCCTGTTCGAGGTGTTTTCAGGTAAGAAGTTGTCAGGGTTGAAGGTCTCAGGGTCCTTGTAGTACTCCGGGTTGCGGTGGATCTTGAAGGTGCCAACCACGACGGTGGCGCCAGCGGGCAGAACATAGCCTTTTGTGGCTAAAAAAAACAAAGATGCAATGTAACGATTGAATTTAAAAACTAGTGACGCAATTTGATCCTGTAATCGAATTCAATTTCGCAGTATTATTTATACAGTGCACTTAAAGGTTAAATGCTAGTGACGTAAATTAATCCATAGATTTGCGTCATTTGAATTCAACTATTACTTAATCTATTAGATCTGTTTAACTAAATTTGTGGATGGACGTCATTTCTTTTTTCATAGACGAATTAACTTGTTCCTTGTGGGTTACACGTGTAACCGTGGGTGCTCTCAAAGTCGCCTAGTGTGCTACGTACGGCAAGACTACGCACGGTGAGATGCGTCATTCTGTCTGCTTAAACAAGAAACTGCGAAAATCAATCCATTTTTCAAGGCATTTACCCGTTAACCGTTTATTAATAAGTGGTAATTTGGAAGCCCTTATCACTGAACATTCACTGATTTTTGTGTGTGTGCTAGCAAAATTAATCAATGTAATAAGTATGTACAGGTTCACAAAATGATTTTATATTCTGTTCATTAAGATTTACCGATTTTCACGTCACGGTTAAGTTTTCTAGCGATGATGGGTACAGGTGGATACATCCTGAGGGACTCAAGGATGACTCTCTCGAGGTACTTCATGTGTAGAGTATCAGCGAAGGTGGCAGGTCTGTCAGAGTCGCCGAAGATCTCGTGCAGCTCGTTGTACACCCTCTCTTGGATCTCCTTGTGGACACCCAGGAGGCAGAGCACAAAGCTGGAGCCAGCGGCTGTGGTGTCGTGACCCTGGGAATCAAAACAATGAATCTTAACGCTATTGATGTAAAATTCATTCATCTGCCTAGTCTTTACCGAATTATGGTTAGCTAATTCGGTTACCAGACTATCCAGAATGAATTAGTATTTTACATAGGGCGATGGCCTCCTGATCCTTTCAAAGTAGCTTCGTTCAGACTAGACTGTGGTGAAATGACCTTCGGGCGTCTGACCATGAGATCAAATTGTTGCACATCGTCATTCAGGTTTAACTTGCTCACCCTCACCGAGGCGGGGGACTGCACATGACTAACGCAGCTGCATCTCTCAGATTAATATAATCGTGCAGGAGTGTTACTTAAACATAAATAACTATAAACGACTACATATAAACACACATATCACATATTCATATCTACATAGCAGCTAGATTCTGCTAAATTTGCATTATTACGTCTGCATCTACTATAGCATTTAAATGGTACAGATCATTTAAGAAGTTTATTACCTCAAACATGATAGTATCGACTTCCTCTTTGATTTCGTGGTCACTGATGTTGTTTGTTCCATTCTGCGATGATTCGAGCATTAAGTCCAAGAAAGCCAGCCGTTTCTTTTCACCTGTGAAGAAATAAGTCAGTTCAGTGAAACTGTTAAAAGATAAAATGTGTCAGATTTAATTGTAGGTATTTGAATGCACGGCTATTAAAACCGTAATAGTATGTTTACCGATATCGTTTTCATCATTGAAGTCCAAGTCATCGCGGTATCCCTTGAACACGTCCTCAGAGAGAGTTTTGTGATTGTTTGCCAATACATTGTCACTGTCATCGTCAGCCTTGGTAAGCTCTTCAAGAGTTAGTGGGATCACACCTCTAGATTTGTTTTCTAGGTACGTTTCTTTCTTGCTCTTGATAACCTTTGCAACAAAAATAACAAGGTAATTTTTTTTTCAACTATCTTGAAGCTTTTTTTCATTTCTGCTGCATTAAATCAATTGTTAAAAAGTACAGTATTAATCTCCATTTAATCATCTATACAATGGTATATAAATTAAGTAGGTTCTGTGTACTAGCAGGAATGTAACAATAAGAACAGTTGCAGCACAACATTTTTTTTCGATCGTAGAGCACACTCATTATGAGTCGTGCAATATTATTTTTAAAAGGTGTAACGATAATAGATTTTAAAAACAGAACTTTAACGTACTCGTAAGCAATGTAAATAATAATATCTATTCCAGGTTATTCTCAAAAGTATGTCTATATTGTCGAATCTTATATTTAAAAGCAAACCATTTAGATTAAATGATAATCTATATATTTCAGTATGACTTGATTCTGGTACCTAATGAGCAAGTGGTGTTACCTTGTTGGTAAGTCCGTGAATGATGTTCAAGAGTTTCTTCTGCTGTTTGAAGAACGGCGAGAAATTAAAGATGGCGTCGAATCGTAACCACAGTTTATAGTGCCTCTGATGGATAATGTCGCACATCCTGAAACAGCCAATAATGATAATATTATCTAATCTGATATGAAACAAACATAATTGTGAATAGTAAATAGTATTATCAGACTTCGCATAGACAGACCATTTTTTGAAGAACTTCTAAATTAATTTTGATAGCAATGAATGGGAAATATTTTGAAATAAGGCTTTGAACGAAGGTTTTTAAAAATTTATGCAAAAAGAAAATTATTCAAAAAACAAAAAACCCGACTGCAAAAACACATAACTGAAAAGAGAAAAACAAGCATTAAGTATAATCTATAGAATTTTGGTATCGCAGGCGGGGACAAACAAAAGTTACACCATATTTCCGGTTATTATTGTTATACTATTATTGTCCCCGCCTGCGATACCAAAGTTCTATAGATTATAATGCTTGTTTTTCTCTTTTCAGTTATGTGTTTTTGCAGTCGGGTTTTTTGTTTTTTGAATAATTTTCTTTATTTCAAGTTTTTTAGTTTTATTAATAAATCTTAATTTGGAATTGACTCATTACCAGCTTTTATTTGATACCAATATTGTTGTAATTTATTTAAAAAAAACCTTCCCCTCCCTTTTTTTTTGTATTTGCAGATGCAATACATAAATATTATATAGCCTATGTCACTTCTACGATTAAGACGAATCAAACGACACCTCCTATGTTAAAATCCATCAAGCCGTTTAGGCTACAGAGCGTGCCAAAGAAATAGACATACATACATACATACATACATACATACATACATACTCTCGAAAAACATTACCCTCCTTCTGGGGCAGTCGGGTAAAAATAGATAGCATCATTTGACAATGTTTATAAAAGGTAATAACTACTATAATTGGTAAAACTAAAACTCACTTCATCACAGCCATAGCGTAATCAAATCCAGATTCATCCTGAGTCTTCCTAGTAATTCCCATTGCAGTTTCTGTAATAATATTAAACATTGATTTAATTGTTCCTGTAACTTACAAGTCATGCTTATTAGTACTAGTAGCTAATTTAAAAGTCAAATGTTTAATAGTTTATGGAATTACTTTTGCAAAGGGCACCTGCAAAGGTCACCTGCAAAGGTACTTAAACAAAGGAAGTAAAAGTTGAAGAGGGCAATTAATTTTAATAATTATGTAAGTTTACGACTTGAAGAAAATCATACGTACCTAATTGTATTGAATGTTGATAATTAAAACTAACAGAAATAAATGAACACAGAATATATTCAGGATAAGAACTGCATTTTTTTATTACTATGAATAATACAATTTAAATGATGAAATAGACGAAAAAACTGAAAAGAAAGCTGAAGATTCTCTTAGCGGTGTGTCACGGCACCGCCGCCATTATTGTCGCGCCACACCGCTAGTATTGTTTAAGGGGGATACGCCAATGTTTCTTGCCATTTTCAGGTCAGTATACAGACACTGACCATTAATTCTGAATCATGACATTTGAGGACACTGACACAGGTCAGTGTCCTCAAATGTCATGATTTCATGAAATAGTCATTCAGTAGGATTACATGAACTAAGAGGGTTGTATTGCTGATTCTAATAATTATAAATCTGTAAAGTCATATTTGTTACGGTCGCAAATCATATCTTAATCAAGATACAACTTGACACTGACCTGCAAATTGCAAAAAACGTAAGAAAAATTGAATTTTGCGGGCTACTTTGACTCATCCCCCTTAAACAATACTAGCGGAGTGGTAGCGGCGCGGGTTCGGTGCGGCGCGGCGGGCGGAGCGGTGGTGGTGGCGATGGCGGTGCCGTGTAATAAAACTTACATATATTACTTGGAATCTAGTAGTCTATAATAAGATCCATGGTACAGGGAAAAGCCCAGTGATTGTTAAAAAAATACATCACAAAATGCAGGAAGTGCATGCAGTGCACGTTCATGATGAAGAATAATTTCGATTCGTTAAATGCAATAAGGCCATCGTCGAAATATAATTAATAAATTTTAAAAGATACTAAATATTGAATAAGCTAATTAAAACAATGCATTTGTGCGAGCGTAAATGTAGACAGTTTCAAATGCGTACAAACACGTATAAGTAGGTACATTTTTTACACATAAGTTTCAAGTAGATACCTACTACGTACCTACCGATTGGATTGATGACTACTGTACCAAATTAAAAAACAATATTCTGAAAAATTTTATGTTTCTCTAAATACGGTCAGGTATTAGCAATAATGAAATTCAAAGGGCAGCTAGATAATCATCTACTTCATTTGTTTAACCCATTTTTTGGTACTGTTTATTATGAGAGTAGGTACATGGACGTAAACATGACCGTAACAGTTACGATCTTCTTAGCGTATTGATATAGAGACATTGTTCGGTGGCGTGACGCGTTGACCTAATTTTATATTACCTACTTATTATTTTATATTAAATTAAGTGCACATTTGTCTATCGCGTAAGAAGGGTGTATTCAAACATTTCATTAACCTTTTATCATTAAGAACAGTTTGAGAGAGAGTCAATATTATTTCTCTTAAAAAAACTTGCTTGCTACGTGACCCGACAGACATAGATGCGATTATTTTCAGTAACACTCTATGTTAACCTACATGAAAACTTTTACCACGTGTATTTTGTCTATCCATACAAACTTAAAACTTGAGTAAGTTCTACTTCACTTAAGTAGAGTGTTGTTTGTCAAAAGTGCCTTAACGTTAAAGCTATCTCGATACTAAATTCCATCAAAATGAGTTCAGCGGTTTAGCCGTGAAAACGGAACAAACAACCACTTTCGCAATATTTATTAGTATGGATAATCTTACCGAGTAAAATATCAACGGTGACACCAGACATGTAGTCGTGGACATCGAACTCCTTGCCAATCTCTGGACGCATCTTCTGTACCACATTCTTGCTGTTCTGGTTGAAAATGCTTACGAAAGACTTCAATATGTTGATATGGAATGTAGGAGCAATCATCTTCCTGTGAGAACGCCATTTGTCACCTGAAATTTTTTGTTTATTTAATAGATTGAACGACTGTTTATCTTTATTAAGTGAAAACAAGACTTTTTTACATTTTTTGTCTTTTGATTAACATCAAACACATATACAACTACATATATATAACTATCTAATATTAAAACTGACGAATTTATAATAATAAATAAATAAATAAAACTTTATTTCAGACTAAAGAGGTCCATATTTTTGTTATTATCTTGGTTTTAGTAACAATGGTGCTTAAAGTAGGTTAGTATTGTTAGTTCAGACAAAATGTACTTATTTACCTAGACCTAAGACTGTTCTCACCCAGTGTCCCTGAAAGGGGCAGTCCGGTCTGGCAGCGATCATTTTTAGACCGAGAAACTTCTAAATGGCAAAGATTCATCTGCCTAGCCTTTTCTCAATAATTTTTTTATATTCAAGCCTAACCAAATGCAGCGGAATACCATTAAGGCTCGTGCAGACCAGCCAACGCGACGCGACACGAAAAATACAATTTGTAAGAATACTTCACGTTATAACAATAGCCGGTGTCGCGTCGCGCTAGTCTCACGCTTTATTCTACATGGAACGACTAGTAATCTGACCTCCACAACCCAGTTACTAGGTAACACAAAAAAAAACCCGCTGGTAAGATTGGTATTCAGATATTGCAGAGAAGAAAATAAACCATGCATACCTGTACTGATAAGTAGACCTTCTCCGAGCCACGGCTTGAAGAATTTGTACTCTGAAGCTTTGTCGATGTGGACATTGCTGTTGAGGATGACTTCTACGTCATTGGGGTCGGTGAGGAACACGATCAGGTTAGATCCTAGCCATACTCTGACGACGTTGCCAAACTTCTCGCCGTACTCTAGGCCGAGTTGCACTAGTTCTGAAAAGTAAGTTTATTTTTAAAGACTGTTTGAAAAAAAAACCTCTTTTCAAAATCCTATACTATTAAACGAGCATTATTTGTATGGGGTATCCCATTGAAAAAAATATGTGGCGAATTTTTTTATTCTGGTTTTACTGAAAGTTTCCACATAAATATACTGTCAGTGCGATATCTAACAACATGCTCCCGGATCGGACAGGGTTTTTTTACATATTGTATACAATGTGGAGATTACAATACAACAATAAATAAAAATACTGACACTACTAATTTAAATTCAAATTCAAAATTATTTATTTTGGGCCAACTCGATCCAAAGGTTATACAAAAACTTAGAAACGATTGTTAGTAGGTACTTAAATACAATTACAAAGGACAACACTCATCTTAAACATAAATAAATAATTCTATACACACATGCCACTGTGCCGAGACACCCCGCCCCGTCAAGATAACCAATAGGGAGATACCTCCCTAAAAGATCACCAGATGACCATTGACCAGACAGACGAACGAAATGCCTCAACACAGTGCACGTACATCTTCAGCTATAGTTTTCTATAATTCATAAAGGCTCGTGCAGACCAGTGCGACGCGTCGCCGCGACGCGACACGAACAATACAATTTCTAAGAAAACTTCACGGTAGGTATATAGCCGGTGTCGCGTCGCGCTAGTCTGCACGAAGCTTAACTAGAATAAGAATAAGAATAAATTTATTGGTCCATTGTTACAAAAAGTTTCAGAAAATAATGACATTGTAAGCTTACTGTAACTAGAATATTTAATTTAACATAGCAATAAACAGAGGTCCCCAAACTAGGCAGCGCCGTATCTTGGGGGCCTGAGTTGCGTTATCATAAATTTTTATACGTAACATGTTTGCGTTAACTTAAATTTAATTTCAGGATGTTTGAGAATGGACAAGATAGTTAATTAAGAAACTGTTGTGGAACTATCAAATAAATTCTAGCATCAAAATTAGAAAAATTAGTTTTTCAAACAAATTACATAGTAGTATACTCCATTTAATTATAAGCTGCCGCTAAGCCTATAAATTCCGTTTATCCAACTAGGCCTAGGGTGGATTCTCGGACATACGTTTCCGAGTATCCACCTTAGGGTGGATTTTTTGGGGTGTATAAACAGAATAACCCGAGCCAACTATGGATTTTACCGATCTTCAGCTATATTGACTTAACTATTGAATATATTCGATTTAATTTTTGTATGCAGAATGGGAACGTCATTAGAGACACGCCATTTAATTTTTTATTGTTGTATTGTCATCTTCACCTTGTATATAATATCTTATTTGTAAAAACTAGGTTCTCGAAAATGGGTCTATCTAACGATTTCGATGAATGTTGCATATAGGGATTTACGGGGATGAAAAATCGATCTAGCTAGGGCTCATATATGGAAAATTAGTGTTCTCCGTATTTTAACCCGAGCAGAGCTCGGTGGCCCAAAGTTTAGAACAAGATGTCTATCTTGGATTAATGACAAGGCAGCATGGATTATGTATGAACTATCATATATACTGTGCTCCCAAAACGGTGAAGGAAAACATCGTGAGGAAACCGGCATGTCTTAGAATCAAAAATTCGAAGACATGTGACATCCAATCCGCACTGGACCCGCGTGGAAGATTACAGCCCACTCCCTTTCACAAAGAGGAGGCCTGTGTCCCAGCAGTGGGAACATTTAAAGGCTTATTATGTTATGTTATGTATCCTATACTATTAATTAAATGAGTATTCTCTATTTTCACCAAAGCAGAGCTCGGTCGCCCAGGTACTTACTATAATACTTATTACATAGACGAAGATTCCAATGTTGATTTAAGATGAAGAGCTACAGAACATTGAGGCGGTTTCAGGCGCCAACGCATCTGGCGACGGCTATTAGGTATCTATCTACGTTCTACAAAATCTGACTATACTAGATGCGATATTACCAAATGGTAATTTTTCTTACTACCGTCATGGGGTACCAATTCGAACAAATTATAATTAGTCTTGAAAAAAGATCATAGATGGCAGCGTAGGTAACAATTATGAAATTAACAGTCACTAAAAAGCGATAAACAGAAGATTTTGACTGAAGTAAGATTAGTAAAAATCTAAACTTCCTTGTTTAATGCTGATTTATCTATTGTAACTCATAAATCTCGTATTTTCAACAAAAAAAGGTAAAACCTTTTTGTTTAGGGCTCTTTGCAATAGATGGCGTTTTACATCACTGTACCACATTTATGCTGTAGCCAGACAATAGCCCGACTTAGGGAAGTCGCATTTCTTTGTATGGGATTGGGTATCTGTACGTAGTATTATATTATCTGTGCTACCGTTTATAAATAAACCCCATAGTTTCACCAAATTTTAATTATTTACTTTTTACCAATTTTTTTTGCTTTTATAAAGTGCACAAGATACCTACGAGTTTAAAAATTTCGAAGAAAGCACAAGCGCCATAATTACGAACAAGCGTTTATCTGAAAAGTACCTATGGCGGGTTGGCTACACTTAATAATCTTTAACGTACCACTAGGTTTCTTCCTCAGCACTAGAAGAGCATTTCCCAAAAACGGTACGAGAGCTGGACCGGGGATCTTCTCTGCAAACTTGTACATGCGCGACTTCTGCTGCCATCTGTATAGAATCCATATGCTGGATGCGAGAAGCAGGAGAGGGTAGAAGATCAGTCTTGTGTTGTAGCTCGGCACTTCGGTCTCATCGACCACCGTCGTCATTGTGCTGAAATTGGCCAATTTTTGTTATAGCAGTTCAACAATACATAATTTTGGGTTCGCGAATGTCCAATACCTAGTGAATTCTGGCTATTCAAACTGAAACCATTAATTTTAACTGAACCAATTACAGGCACTTTTGAATTGTCAAGGAGTCAGTCATCAGAAAGATGAAGCTAATTGCTCACTCCAAAGCTTACAGGTTCCTATGGAGAAGCACTCGCAAGAAACTTCATGGTCACTCTTTTTAACCGATTTCATAAATCAATATAGGTACAAAGGTACATATTGTTAGATAAGTACATTTTTGTGACTATGCAATCGCTTAACACTTTCGACTCCACCCATTTTCGTCGAGCTCATACGCCATGCCGCCATACATATTGCAAGTGGACCCTCCGGGAGGGTTCCCGGCATTACGTTTGCGCAAAAGTTAACCATCACGAACGGTCAACGGCATTAGGCTTAAGCAGTTTCCAACGTTTTAAACACACACACAATACATCTTACCAAAGTTCAATAACGTGTACATGAGGGTTGCAGAATATTTAGTACCTTTTTTCCTTAATAAACTTCCAGAAGACTTACAAACGTTATACAAAGCAAATTCGAAAAGTTATAAGTACAAATCAAAACGTTTCCTTACTCAAAATTTCTCCTAATGTATGTATTAATGTAATGTAGATATGTATAATGCGTATCATTGTAGTATGTAAATATTTTTTTTTGTAAAATAGAATTGAGCGGCTCGCCGGCACACATATAAACCCTGAGAGGTTTTCGTTGTGTGGCTAAAACCACAGTGTATTTATAAGTTAAGTGTTTTAGAAATAAATAAATAAATATATTTTTTTGGGTATATTAGTAACATGAACAAAAAATTTGAAAAATTTTTTTTTTTGTATAAACTTGTATTTCAAAACCAACGCATTTACTAATAAATCTTGTTAAAATATACACCAAATTATGTTTTCACGGTTTATAATGCTGTATTCCTTAGAATAATAACTATTCTAAGGCTGTATTCACTAAGAAAAATCTATATTTATAATGAACCCTCCAGGAGGGCTCCCGGCACTGAACGTGTTAATGACAATTAGTTACCTTTTTAATAGAATAGAAATAAAAATAAGAGGATAAAAAAAATATAAGAAACCCATAGCCATAGCCATTATTTAACGCACAAACATTGTTATTACACGACTACCCAAAAAGGAGTGTAATGTGTTCAGGGTTCATGTATGTATGTATGTGAGTTTCTTTGTTCCAACTCCAACATAACTTTTAAATGCCTAAACAGATTTGGATGAATCAGGTATCGTTAGAATCCTTAGATCATCCCGAGTGACATAATCACATAGGCTACATTTCTAAATATATTACAAAAAAAAGACTCAATTATTTACAATATGGGTATCCAATTTAAGGCCTTGATTAGCACATTCCAAAACTATATAATTTATTGGCATAAATTTTACTTAAGTAGGGAGTACATGCAAAACAAACATTTCATCGTTGGCTGCAAACGATTTAACCAGACTTCAGTAGCACTGCGAATATCTAAATGATTGAATGGTTTCGTAGATAATGCGTTATTATTAGAAAAAAAATTAACTCAAAAATAAAACTTACTTAACACTAAAATTTATAACATAAAAATAAATAATTTAAAAAAATAAAAAACACAACTGCCCTGCCAAAAATGAACTAAAAAGTAAAAACAAGCTGTATTAGATAATCTGTATATAAAACGAGAAGTCACTCATTTACTATCTGACTAAACAGATAAATAAAATTGTTACTGCAGTCGGTCCCACCTCTTTGATTAAAAAGTGTTCCACGGAACAGTCCCCTGACTGCAGTAACAATTTTATTTATCTGTTTAGTCAGAGAGTAAATGAGTGACTTCTCGCCCGACCTCCCAGAAAACACTATTTCACTTCGTTTTAAAGTGTTTTATATCACGGTTTTAAACCTAATGCCGTTGACCGTCTGCGAAGGTTAACTTTAGCGCAAACGTAATGCCGGGAGCCCTCCCGGAGGGTGCACTTACAATATGTATGGCGGCATGCGGCATGGCGTATGAGCTCGTCGAAAATGGGTGGAGTCGAAAGTGCTAACAAAAATTGTGGCTTTAGATACTATTTTCTTTTCCTGTAATCATTCGCTTAGGTAATCGCCACACTGAGAAAGTCACAATAATTTCCGAAATAACAAAAGAAAAAAACATGTAATTACTTTTAAAAGTTTTCACGTTTGATTAAATATTACAATTATATTAATTTCCTTACTTCCACTTACTTGTTATATTTAATATCTTAGAGTATCTGACAAACCTATCACCTCGTGGTCCAGTCACAATTAGTCTGTGTACTAAACAAAACATTTTATATATAAGCACGGATCACAGCAGTTACGCATGGCGTCCACATTATTTTAATACTGATTATAATTATTTGTTAATGTCGTTCCCTATTGTATTTTCTGAATAATTAACAAATCGTTATTCAATGAGGTTGTTTTACTTACTTAATTTTCATGAAAATGTATGTTTTGTTGCCTTTTTAATGTTACCCTAGTTTTGTAATATTTTAACCCTTGATCCTTTATTATGCATGTATTTTTTGTTTTGCTGATATGCAACAATGAAATTGGGTCATTGTAGTTACGTATCGTTCTAAAAACACCAAAAATTAGGTTGCCAACCCTCCTGTTTTCCCAGGACATGTCCTGCTTTTTGGGACGTCCTGGGGTGTCCTGGGTAGTTTTTATGTAACATAAATCCTGTTTTTTTTTTTTGTAATTCGCGCCTTCAACCTTACGTTTATCGCGTGCTCTGCTTGTTGTCTCTTTCTCACTAGGTACAGTCACGAGCACCAATATGTATCCAGTTAGCAAAATTAAAAAGCGATTTTCTCGTGTAATATTGACTGCAACTTTGAGATAAGGCCTATTTCATATTAATATGGGTTCCAAAATACTTATTCGTAACAACATAAAATAACAATCAACACAGTAGGAACAAATCACTTTTAAAAGTTGCTACGTGTATACTTACTGGTGCTCGTAGTCGTGACTGTACTATTTTACCACACTAGAGTTCTCTCTATCTAACGGTTAGATAGAGAGTTCTAGTGCGCGAAAATTGAGTTTCGTTGAATCTATTTGCACTGCGTGTTGCTATTAAGTTCTACTTCTGCTCATATTATAATGCGTCCTGTTTTTAATCCGTAATGTCATCGTATTTTCACCTTCTAATCCTGGTACTCAAAATTTGGGGATGGCAACCCTAGACCTAAAGTAGTTACATAGATGGCGAGAAATCGTGAGGCGAATCACATCAGCCCAGGTGTTTATGAAACTACATGCTGCCAAGACTACTACGAAGAAGAAGCGTTTCTAAAAGGTACAAAGCTGCTACGAAGAAGAAGCATTTCTAAAAGGTCCAAAGCTTTCATTTGAACAAGTGACAGTAAGGGGCCGCCTCCACGAGCGAGAGAATCGCAGCGGATCCGTGCTTCTAAGTCGGGTAATCTCCACGAACGAGGATTATTCCGCCTGCGACTCGTAACGGTATCGCCGCATGTCTGCGACGACTCGTAATCGTAACAGAATCGCCGTGTTTGCCGGGGGATGGGGAACGCCTGCGTTAAGACAGCGCGCTCGCCGCGCTCTTGCTTACTAGATGGCTCAGCAAAATTGACTTCGTTCCAACCACGACACTGACCACCACGACTTTTTTCATTTTTATTTCGGACTTGCAACCATTGCAATTGTGGCGCTAGGCTTGGGTGCAATTGCAATGCACCCAAGCCTAGCGCCACACCTGCCGAACGTTCCGCGGCGGAACGCTCCGTCGCGTCATATTTCTATGGACGTAACGTTCGGCTGATGTGTCATTAACTTGAAAAACATTAGCCTCGTATCCACTAGGCAACATTTGACGCGCGACATGTTGCTCAACATGTTTCGCAACTTGTTGAATGTTGACGCGGAACATTTGTTTAACATCGTTGTCTGTCCACACATTCTCAGTCGTCGACAACATGTCGCCAGAGGAACTTGTATTGATTTCAGCGGCAATTTGAGCACTCGTTCGTTCCACCACACTACGGACATTGTTGTGCGTCACGTCTCCACTCGACAACAATTGATGCTCAACTAACGATGCACTTTAAACAAACAACAAGCCGCGCGTCATGTTGCGCGGCAGCTGGCAACGTCGCGCGCTGTTGTGCAGCGTTGCCGTACATGTTGAGATTCACGTGTCGCGCGCCAAATGTTGCCTAGTGGATACGAGGCTTAAGGAGCGTATTCAACCGAACGTTCCGTCGCGGAACGTTCGGCAGGTGTGGCCCGACCCTTAGACTCTAAATGGTTGCAAGTCCGAATCAAAAATTAAAAAAATGGGGCAAGCCTCAAACCAACCCAACCTTTAAATAGAGGTTGGGTTGGTTTGAGGCTGCCCCATGCAAAATAGTTGAAAACTGTATTATAATAAACTATTATAAAGTTTATTATATTTATTATAAATAAAGCTAAATATATTTAATAAATTTGCAATAAAACATAGCATAACATCACGCCTAAATGGACCAAAGGCTAGGCAAAGTTGTACCTTTAGTAGCACCTACATTTCGCCAGTTATGTTTAGGTCCCATGTTATAGGGGGCGAGTCTATTGCCATCTAGAAGTGGGTGCCGCGCCTAATGCTGTGCGCCGCCACCGCCGCCGCCGCCGCCGCGCTGCCGAGTATTTGAAATTTAGCGCCGACTGAGGTGATCTCAGGCGAAGAAAAAGTTACAAAATAGAATTTGACCAAAAATGTAGCACTACTACATTTTTGGTCAAGTTCTATTTTCAGGCTATAAAGAAATTGATTCTTATTTAGTTTTGAAAGCTAAAAGATCTTGGTTGAGCCAAATCCAAAAATTGTTTTTTTTTTTTATAAATGCCGCGCCGCGGCGCGTGGCTCCAGGCGCTGCGCCGACCAATTCCTCTAGGCGCGCTGTCGCCGACAATTTTTTGGTCAGCGCCCATCTCTATGCCATCACACATCCAGACTCCGGGCTGCTTCTGAGAAATTTCTGGTGGAATAACCCAAAAATCGGGAATCGATTGAAAAAGTCGATTTTTGGGTTTCCCGATTTGCCTCATGGTCAGCAGTAGCGGTTGCGAGTTGCGACCACAGATCAACGAACCAGTCAAGCGTCAATTTATATGGTAAGCGCGGAACAATAATGCCACAAAGGGCAACTCACACTTACCCTTTAAATTGATTATCCAGTGATGCAGTCGTAACGTAATACTTACATGTCATCCATATTAAATCAGTACTTACTATCAAATCAACATATTATCAAGCATAATTTGTAAACTTACGGCAACACACGGAGACTCTTCGACTCTGTCACCTACTTATTTTTAAATCATCCAAATAACCCAAAATCATCAAGATATAAGTAGGTGAAGACAAAATTTGAGTGGTTTTGTTCAAGTTGATAGGTGCAGTAATAACAATAACAACACAACAATAACAATACAACATTAATAGTAATAACTAGTAACCGACCGAAGGTTCGGTTTCGGTTTCGGTTTCGGCCAAGTTTCGGCAAGAAAATCTAATTTCGGCATCAGTTTCGGTTTCGGCATATGCTTGCTGCATGTTGCATGTGTCTGATAGTTCATTTTGAGGTTAATATAATATTGTTTGTCGGATAGTGACATCTGTCACACTTACGAAGCTTACCAATGTAAAAGTACCTCATTTGACTAAGGTATTGTTTACCTGGTTTACCTAAAAGTAATACTTGTAAAATTAATTTAGATATTATTTCTATTAATTATTAAGTAATATTTAATGAGACATTTAGTATATCTTAGATTTTATATTATTATTTTAATATAACAAACTGTTTCAAACGATTGTTACGTTTCAAACAAGTTGGGATGATCCCCCACCTTGTTTACAAGAACCGATGTTATAAAAGACCCGCCTTCTGTGGGAAGTCAGTTTCTATTTGGCTTTTGAGCTGTGCGGACCGAATCAAGTGATGGAATAGTCAGTTACTCAGTAAATGTTCAGTTGGTTGGTTATAGTGCTGTTAGTGTGTGGAATATACCGATCAGGTGTCACGTAAGTTAAGTAATTTGATATTATACTGTAATTATTGCTTATTATGATTATGTTGGTGTATTATTGCCAATATTGCGATATTTATAATGTTGCTATTATTCTGAATCTAAGACATAGAATAAACTGTTAACAATAAACGATAATTTATGGAAATATAAGAATTGTGTTGATAGAATACTGTAATATTGTTTCCATGGAGTTTCTTGTCCTTCTTCTCCGTGAAGACCTAGATTTGGAACGGACAACTAGCTTTCTGATTAAATACTGACAAGTCTAATTGAATAAATAGCTAGTCTTGTCTTTCTGTGCTTTATTTTATGAAAACCATTCCCTACACAACTTATTCATAAGAACATTCATAAGTAATTAATAATCAGTAGTCATTCTGAGATTCAAATGTTGCTATTTGGGTAATATCTATACATATACTTATTTATTTATTTATTTATTTATTAAAACTTTATGCACAAGTAAAAAAAAAATACTGTACAAAGGCGGACTTAATGCCTGGGGCATTTTCTACCAGTCAACCTTAGGGTGATGCAGAGACAAAACATGGCAGGTGCAATATAAGGGATAGATAAATTGAAAATTAATACATACTAATACATAGATATATACATACATACATACATATAAACCGAATAAACTTTGTCAGGAGAAATAACGATAGGTAGAGGAGAAAACAAATCCAACAAATCAGCGCTGCAAAGATTCTGCCAATTTTTCACGAATATGTTCACGTGCCTTCACTTTGAATGATAACCGACTGGACTGGACTTATAGTGCCCACCGTATTTTCTAACACATGCCTGCTTTCATGTTGCATGCTTGTATGCCTTCTTGCATGCTGCATGCTTGAAGCAAGCATCCTTGTTGGCATGCTTCTTACTGGGACCACTTAAACCACTTTTGTTCATAATCAACTGTTTTATTAAATGCCAAAATAATAAGATACGAAAAAGTTCAACGCGATTTAAACAATTAATTAAACAAAATAGTAGGTTAAACTAATCTGAAACTAGTACCTGTTGCCTTAATCTATTACGCCTTAATCATTGTAATAAAGTTTTTGATTTTTGTTACTTCGAACAAATGTTATTTCGGCTAAGTGTAACTGCGGTAAAAAGTTTTTCGACCAAATGAAACGTAGGAGTTTTTTTTTTTTTTTTTATAATTCTTTATTTACTACAATCTGTCTCCTTCATGGGACATTCAGCAGTTAGTTGGTTGGTGCTATCGCTGGCTCGCTCAGTATGTGACCTATGTCACATCCTCATTGTTTAGACAGTATTTAAATTTACTGTGATTGGATTAGGTCTTGAGGTATTTTGCGCTTTAATCGTCGCACTTTGTTGTGATTCTCCATTAGTGGCCGAGCCAGAGTATTTGGGTGTTGTTGGATCCGTTCTTTATAGGTCTTGGTATGGCGTACGATTTCCTGCTCCACAGTGGGCATTCGTAGGTCACGGTGTAGTAGTTCGTTGGGTACAAACCAGGGCGCGTTGGTTATCATACGCAGAGCTTTATTTTGAAACCTCTGTATGATTTCTATGTTTGAGTGAGAAGCGGTGCCCCATAATTGGATCCCGTACGTCCAGATGGGCTTCAGTATTGCCTTGTACAAAAGTATTTTGTTTTCGAGAGATAGTTGAGACTTTCGCCCTATGAGCCAGTAAAGTTTTCGTGTTTGGATACCAAGTTGCTTCCTCTTAGTGAAAATATGTTTTTGCCAGGTAAGTCTTTTGTCTAAATGCAATCCAAGATATCTCACATGATCTGCTTGTGGGACTTCAATGTTGTTTAGTGTGACTGGAGGACAGGATCCTCTTCTTAATGTAAACGTAACATTGACTGATTTGGTTTCGTTGGCTTTTATCCGCCACTTTTTAAGCCAGTCTGATATGTCATTTAGTCCTTCTTGGAGTATTTGTGAGGCTATTTTTGGGTCACTATGTGCAGCTAGTATGGCGGTATCGTCAGCAAAGGTTCCAGTAGTTAGTGATTCGGATGTCGGCAAGTCTGCAGTGAACAGTAAGTAGAGTATGGGACCCAATACGCTACCCTGTGGCACTCCTGCCTGTATGGGACAAAGATCAGATAGTGCTTCCCCACTTTGTACTATGAATTGGCGCTGTTGTAGGAATGATTTTAGTATTCCGTACAGGTGATCTGGTAGGGCGTTTTTTAATTTAAAAAGCAAACCTGCATGCCAAACGCGGTCAAACGCTTGAGATATGTCCAAAAAAGCACTAGTACAGTAAGCCTTTGCCTCCAGTGATTCCATGATCTTATTTGCTAGTCTGTGCACTTGGTCGACAGTGGCATGTTTACTGCGGAACCCAAACTGATGGTCAGGAATTAGTCCTTTTTCTTTGAGTATAGGTAGAATTCGTTGCAGCAGTAGAGATTCAAATATTTTGGATGGGATAGGTAGCAGGCTTATGGGTCTATATGATTTCGCTTCTTCTGGTTGTTTGTCTGGTTTCAGTAGCATTATAATTTGCGCAACCTTCCACTCCAGGGGAAAGAACTGCAGTCTTGTCATGGCGTTAAATAATGACGTCAGAAAAGTTATGCCAGATTCTGGTAGTTCTTGTAATATGCGGTTTGTAATAAGGTCGTATCCTGGTGACTTTTTTGGGTCCGATTTTTTTATGATTCGGGCAACTTCTGTCTTTGTAAATTTTAAGGGCATTTCCTCCGTATTTTTAGGAGTATTCAAATAATCAGTAATTTCTGCGGCATCTACTGGAGAGCCTTCATATGGATGAGGAATAAAGACTTTTGAGAGATGTTCTGAGAAGGTTTTGGCTTTATCTTGGTCCGTCCGTGCCCAGGAACCGTCAGATTTTCTTATAGGAGGAGAAACATTAACAGGCCGTTTCAGTCTTCTGGTGGCTTTCCTTAATGAATAATCTGAGGAAGCAGTAGCATCCAGGCCAGTGAGATAATTATGAAATCCGTCATTACGATCCTTGTCTAAAATGTGTTTCAGCTGTCTGTTGATGTGATTGAGTTGTTTTTTCACACCAGGGTCTCTGCTTTGCTGCCAATGCTTCCTCATACTCCTTTTTTGGATTATTTTATCTAATATATGTTTCGCTACATAGTTGTCCGTGCTTCTATGTGGTAGTGGTGGGGTTGAAGACCAGGCTGCATCCTGCACACTGTTGTTGAAGTACAGAACAGCTTCTGTTATTTCGTCTTCAGTTTTTAGACTAACTGGTTCCTGGAATGCTTTGTCGACGAGCTCTCGAAATAGGAGCCAGTTAGTTCTTTTGTTATGCAGAACGCATTTTTTGGCGCATTCTTAGGCGGTAGTGTGTAGTTCTACTATGATTGGAGAGTGGTCTGAGGACAGATCCCAGCAACTCCGACACGATATATTGTTATTTACGATTCCTTTGCTGACACAAAAATCGATAACATCCGGGATTTTTCTTTTGTCTGTTGGCCAGTAAGTGGGTTGACCAGACGATATCACGTTCATATTTCCTGTTTGGATGCATTTAAAGAGTTCTCGCCCTCTGGGTAGAACAAGTCTAGAACCCCAAAACGTGTGCTTGGCATTATAGTCACCTCCCTCCCGCAATAAATCTGTCTCCAAGGGATTGAAAAAAGTCATTAAATTCCGTTTCCTTGATAGTAAATCTCGGCGGACAGTAGAGGGCCGATACTGTAATGTCACTGATCCAGTCCGTTATTACGACGTTTGTTGCTTGGATGTAGTTTT
Organism: Conistra vaccinii; assembly: GCA_948150665.1. NCBI lineage: Eukaryota > Metazoa > Arthropoda > Insecta > Lepidoptera > Noctuidae > Conistra > Conistra vaccinii. The sequence continues at coordinate 8,598,755 of OX411324.1, forward strand.
TACAGTAGTCTTGTAGAACATGATGCTTGATGTTAGACCTGATGAGTACAGCAGATCCTCCATGTGCTTTGTTGTCAGGGTGGTTAGTGTGGTACATATTGTATCCAGGTATCCTGAAGTAGCTTTTGGATGTGAAGTGAGTTTCTGAGATTAGTAAAACATCTATGTGGTGAATTTTAAGGAATATTTTTAACTCTTCCGAGTGATTTGACAAGCCATTAGCATTCCATACACCTATTTTTAGTGCTGTGAATGTAATGACATTTTTGAGATTAGATCGGTTAACGTTTGGGTCATAATTAGCATTTGGTTCATCAGGGCAACAAGTGTCTCTGTGATGGCTTTGAGTTCGTTGGTTTTTTGGTTGTCATCTTCGACGTTAGCGGTTTGCGTCGTAGGTTGTTTGGGGAGCTCTTTTGTGGCTGATGCATACAATTTTCCGTTATTTGTTGTTTTATTTGTAGGTGCTTGTTCAACGCTCATAAGTCTTCTTTTGTGTTGGGTGATTGGGGGAGGATATCGGACTTTCAACAGCTCCTTGTAGACTGTACAGCCTTTGTAATTAGCTGGGTGGTTTCCCTCGCAGAGGACGCATTTGACTTGGTTAGATCTTTCTTTCCGTGGGCAATGTGAAGTGTGATGCGAACCTGCACATTTGACACATCTGGGCTTTCTATTGCAGAACTTTTGTGTGAAACGTCGGAGTAACGAAAAAAATCGAAATGATAATAGGTCAACTGATACAGTGGCGTGACTTCGATGAAGTAAAAAAAAACGAAACGATAATAGTTGAAAAGTTTTAGGTGAAATGAAATTCGGTGAAATATTTTTCGAACTTATGATAGGTACCCTTAGAGGGAATCGATTACTTTTCCGATTTTTTTTTGTTCGATTTTCATTTTACCGAAAACTATTGACCGTCGTCTTTTTTGCTATACGCATTAAGGCTCGTACAGACCAGCGCGACTTGACGCGACACGAACAATACAATTTCCAAGAAAACTTCCCGGTATAACAATAACCGGTGTCGCGTCGCGCGACAAGTCGCATTGGTCTGCAAAAGCCAGCAGTAAATATTGCGTGATGTTATGTTATGTAAATTATTTATCCCTGTACGGTTTTTATTTTTCCATTTTCTTACTACATAGGTAAGTTATTTATTTACGCCCAAATACGAGTTAAAATTTGTGTTGAAATAAGGAAGTTTTGACGCTCATAGTCATAACATCCAAACCAAGTTTATACCATTCCCCCTCTAAAAAGCTTATTTTATTCACTGAAAACAGTGAATAAAAAGCTCTTTTAATCACTATTTTGGTGTTTGAATTTAGAACACACCAATGTATTCGACCTCTATCTCAATGCTATACAACCTCCTTAACACTTTCGACTCCACCCATTTTCAGAGAACTCATAACTCATCATTCCGCCATAAAAGTCTATGACTTTTATTATTCGTAGTTGGAAGTGAAACCTCCGGGAGGTTTCACTTCCAACGTCCACGAGGGTTCCCGGCATTCCATACCCAAGTAGGTGAACCCTCCAGGAGGGCTCCCGAAACTGAACGTGTTAACCTTTTATTAAATGTCTATTTTCGCTTAAATCTTTCTTTTTCTCGTAGTCATGGTATAAAGTATAGTATGCAACTCTTGAATAAAACGGATTTATATCGAGGGCCATGAATCTAACACTTGAATCACTCCCTGCGGTCGTGATTCAGTCCTTAGAATCCTTCACTTGATCGTGATTCATCTATGTCCCTCGCTTTAAATCCGTCCTTTATTCACTAATTGCATAATATACTATTTTCCAATTCTGCTTCCATACTGGGCTAGATAATGACAAAACAAATACATATAATTTTTAGTTTTGAACGTACACCATCAAACAGACGAGTAATCACCACACTACGTTTTTATGGAAGAACGACCGACTAGCGTACCCTTAAGTTTAGTTTTCATACACTTTTTCCAGTTTATTACGAAATTGTTTTGTGGTGAATGCTGTGTATACCTATAATAGGCATACATACCAGTACTTGTATTATGCTATTTTTATTTTTTTACTAAGTATATTATTATGATTTATTCATCAATTTTTTTGTATGTATACCTACACACGTCTACACACTAAGCTATAAATTTCCAGTATAAGCTGACCTCGCATCGTACGGAAATCATGTATAATGCGAGATCAGCATAATCTGGAAATGTATAGCTTGATGTGTAGCGGTGTACCAAATAAATAAATAAGCCGCGAATTTGACTTTCACTTTGCAAAGTGACAATGACATTAGGTAAGGGCATTAGGTATCTATTGTGAAAATGATAAAATTATTTATAAATTAATATTTGCGCCAGTAGTGCATTTTACTTGGAAATGTTATTTGACCTGTTCGAACTAGTATTATTGTCTTGGGCTTTGAGTGAATTTCAATTACAGGTACTTTCCATTCTTTGTGTTTTATTTGTCACGTACGCGTGTTTAATTGTATGCGTAGCTTAGGGTGCTTACATAAAGAAACAGGCTTCCGGCACAGACAAACCCGTTCGGATCGTTACCGATCGTTGCTGGAGCGTGTTTACATAGGTAAAGAAACAGGTTTCTTTATGGAAACCGGTTTCTTTAACCCGTATGTACCTATACCTCGGTCCAGGTAGTCTTTATAAGTGACCGCATAAGACAACGTGGGAATATTATACCTGCACCGATCGGTACCGTCCCGCACAGACTCGGCTGCACACGAAACCTGTTTCTTTATGTAAGCACCCCACCCCACTTTATGTTATACACCATACCATCGAAATGATGCAAACTTGGTGGTGTACATTTGTATCTCCTTAATACCTACTGTTAGGTTTCACTATAATATTATAATTATAATTGTTGCATTTGTACTGGCAACATTGAAAGATTCGATATGTCAAAATGGCGGAACAACGGCCTTCTGTGTGCATAATAATATCATGTACAGTGTCACCATATCTCAGAAATGGTAACTCTTAGGAAAAAAATCATAAGGACCATTTTTATAGAGAATTTTAATATTACAACTTTGGTTTAAGGTTTTTTTTTATAAAACTTACCGTTTTCGAGAAAAAATCAAAAAACCTCAAATTTTGACGTTTGACCCCGAATAACTTTTGTAGCACACTTAGGATCGATGAGGATTTTTTAAACTTTATTTGTAATGGTAAACCAAAGCTCTCCACCAATATTTGGCTGTCCGAGAATTTTTGTTATTTGACCACTATTTTTATGTCTAAATTGACCGGACTTAACGTGCTGTGTCTGTTTAAAATAGATTGGATAGAATGCTTAGAGATGTACATACTATACAATAGTATATTATGCAACTAATGAATAAAGGACGGATTTAAAGCGAGGGCCATAGATGAATCACGATCAAGTGAAGGATTCTAACGACTGAATCACGACCGTAGGGAGTGATTCATGATGATTGAATCACGAGCGCAGCGAGTGATTCAAGTGTTAGAATCCTGAGCGACGCGAGTGATTCATGGCCCTCGATATAAATCCGTTTTATTCAAGAGTTGCATACTATACTTTATACCATGACTACGAGAAAAAGAAAGATTTAAGCGAAAATAGACATTTAATAAAAGGTTAACACGTTCAGTGTCGGGAGCCCTCCTGGAGGGTTCACCTACTTGGATATGGGATGTCGGGAGCCCTCGCGGAGGGCTCATTTTAAATGTAAACATTCAGTGTCGGGAGCCCTCCTGGAGGGTTCAGCTACTTGGATATGGGATGTCGGCAGCCCTCGCGGAGGGCTCATTTTAAATGTAGACATTCAGTGTCGGGAGCCCTCCTGGAGGGTTCACCTACTTGGATATGGGATGTCGGAAGACCTCGCGGAGGGCTCATTTTAAATGTAGACGTTCAGTGTCGGGAGCCCTCCTGGAGGGTTCACCTACTTGGATATGGAATGCTGGGAACCCTCGCGGAGGGCTCATTTTAAATGTAGACGTTCAGTGTCGGGAGCCCTCCTGGAGGGTTCACCTACTTGGGTATGGGATGCCGGGAGCCCTCGTGGACGTTGGAAGTGAAACCTCCGGGAGGTTTCACTTCCAACTACGAATAATAAAAGTCATAGACTTTTATGGCGGAATGATGAGTTATGAGTTCTATGAAAATGGGTGGAGTCGAAAGTGTTAAGGAGGTTGTATAGCATTGAGATAGAGGTCGAATACATTGGTGTGTTCTAAATTCAAACACCAAAATAGTGATTAAAAGAGCTTTTTATTCACTGTTTTCAGTGAATAAAATCAGCTTTTTAGAGGGGGAATGGTATAAACATATTAGTTATATTGTAATTTTTAGATTATTAAATAAATAGTGATATTATGTCGAGAATAGGAGATGTGATGGTATGGTGATAATGAATTTGATGTTGGCAAAGAAGTACAAATGAATGACAAAATATATTGGTGTTTCATATTATTTTCCGTATCCCTGAAATACGAGTAGGTAGTAGTTATGTAGTTTTATTAAACAGTTTTAGACTATAATATTGGGCTAACGAATGTAGGATTAATTATGGGGATTAGTATCTATTTTGAGGTATTAGTTGTTTTAGAGCCAGGGTAGTTTTTATTATACCACCTAGGTTCTTGCTTTTTGATACAACACTGCGCACCCTAAGGTTAGGCTTCACGAACTTCACCAAACAGAAATCTAGACTTCACGTGAGTTCAATAAATAAATACCCCATTACATGCACGCTCTACATAGGGGTTGTTTTTACAATTTAGATTAGATTGAAGGTATTGCATAAGTTCTCTAAAAACGGAACGCTAGTAATTAGTATTTCATTGTAAGTAGGTATTAAAAAACAGGATCCCAAACCTTGCTGTTTGTACAACAGCGTAAAGTGCCTGCTAAACGATTGCCAATCGCGTCTCCGACAGAGATGACCTTGGTGGTTTACAACCGTTTATATAAGATAGTTTACGACTAAACGTTGAAACAACTTTGCCGGTCGCCAGCCAAGGTCACCTCTGTCAGGGACGCGGTTGGCAACCGTGTAGCAGGCACTTAAGTAGGTACGCAATGTACGAACACAGATAAATTAATTGAATATTAATCGAATGTAGTTAAGGGCGGAATACATTTTACAACAATTGACTTTCACTGTAATGTAGGTACCATTGTTGATAAACAATCGCACCGTGTTCATATGAGTTGTCATATTAATTAGCTAACTAAAAGTGTATTGTATTGAATCATGGATGGATCCATACTTACTATAATATTATAAATTCGAAAGTAACTCTGTCTGTCTGTCTGTCTCTCTGTTTGTTACCTTTTCACGGCTAAACCACGGAACGGATTTCGATGAAATTTGGCAAGGAGATAGATGGCATCCTGGAGAAGGACAAAGGGTACTTTTTATCTCAAAAATATCCCTTAAGGGGGTGATATAGGGGATGAAACTTTGTATGGGAAACCCAGTATTTCTTGAGTTAGAGATTATGAAAATTCTTATTTATGCTTTTGGTAAGAAATAAAGATTACGCGTATCAGCGTTTTTGTAAAATAATCTCCCAAAGGGGTAAAATAGGGTTTGATTTTAAAATTCACATGTAATATTGTTTTTAACCCCCGACGGAAACCGAAGGGGTGTTATAAGTTTAACGTGTGTATCTGTGTATCTGTGTGTCTGTGTATCTGTGTATCTGTGTATCTGTGTATCTGTGTATCTGTGTATCTGTCTGTGGCATCGTAGCTCCCAAACGGTTGAACCGATTTGGATTTTTTTTGTTTTGTTTGAAAGGTGACTTAATCGGGAGTGTTCTTAGCTATGATTAAAAAAAATCTATTCAGCCGTTTGAAGATTATCAGGTCTTTTCTTATTGATGAATGGATTTTAGCATCTTCCACAGGTCTGATTGAATTTAAATTTGGTAATCTGTTACTTCAATGGTATTAGAATAGCATAGTAACCTTGAACTGATGCTGCAGCATTACCTGGTATTTGCAGGATACCCAACTCCTCAACAATTTACAGCAATGGTATCGTGTTTGGGCTCATTGGAATGGTCTCAATGAATAGGTTATAGATAAAATTATATATTTATCAGGGTCTGATGATAGAGAAGCAAAAAAAATCCGGATAAATTAGTAACTAACTTTACTGTGGGAAAAATACGTACAGCTGCGTAGATTTAAGCGAGGCACGTGTCGATCGTATCGTATGTACTAGTAATACGTATATAAAGTTTAAAAAGCAGGAAATAAAAAATAAATTAAAAATTTAAAGAACCCCCGACACAAAAGAATCCTTTAAAAAGTTATAAAATAAAAGCCCTGGCCCTTTAAGTTTAATATAATTTGTAGATAATATTTTGACGTCGCGTCGGGGGACGGCGAATGAAAAATTGAAAATATATTTTCTACAATAGCATGCCGTCCCCCGACGCGACGTCAAAATATTATCTACAAATTATAAACTTAAAGGGCCAGGGCTTTTATTTTATAACTTTTTAAAGGATTCTTTTGTTATCACATCTATTCAAAAAGACGTAGTTTAATCCTCGTAAACAGGGACCAAAATAGCTGTTTAATCCCTAGGGACTAAAAGTGATTTGAATTTGGAATGTGGATATTGTTAGTAAAAGTTCTATTCACCAAACAGATCGATTACGAACATTGTATGAATAAGTAACAGGCTGGCAAGAGAGAGATGAGAAAGTGTGAATTTGGTCAAAATTAAAATCCAAGATGGTGGCGGTGCGAATTTTTTTTTTTAATTTCAAGGGTATCTTTTTCTTAGTTTTCAACGGTGGTAAAGCCGATGGTGAGGTCAAAATGTAAATCCAAGATGGCAGATGCGAAAATTTTAAAATTTTTCGTCATGGGTATCGTTTTCATAGTTTTCGACGGTGGTAAAGTCGATAGTGAGGTCAAAATGTAAATCCAAGATGGCGGAAGCGATTTTTTTTTTTAATTTTGTCATGGGTATCGTTTTCATAGTTTACGAGGGTGGTAAAGCCGATAGTGAGGTCAAAATGTAAATCCAAGACGGCGGAAGCGAAAATTTTCAAATTTTCGTCATGGGTATCGTTTTCATAGTTTTCGAGGGTGGTAAAGCCGATAGTGAGGTCAAAATTTAAATCCAAGATGGCGGATGCGAAAATTGTAAAATTTTTCGTCATGGGTATCGTTTTCATAGTTTTCGAGGGTGGTAAAGCCGATAGTGAGGTCAAAATGTAAATCCAACATGGCGGCTGCGTTTCTTTTTTTCATACATTTTTTATTTTGTGTTTAAAATCATTCGTGAGTAGGAGATTCGTTCCTGATGGGGTTAGGACCGCACACGTTTGTTTTCTCATAGAGGGTGATAAAAAGTAGAGTGTTCACCTCGGGAGCAACACTATTTTAAGCTCGAGTGATGTACTTTGAATCCCTCGCTGCGCTCAGGATTCTAATATAGAATCCCTCGCTTCGCTTTGGATTCAAAAAAACACTCTCGCCTTAAAAATAGTTGTTTGCTCCCTTGGCAAACAATCTACTATTTTTTTTGTCTTATTTTTAAGAGATTTAACTAAGGGATTGGAAATATGGTCATAGTCCGTATCTTGAATTAACATTTAGTCTTTATTTCATTACAATCGGCCCAGTCTGTCAAAAGTTATTAAAAGTTAATAGGAAAATTAAGGCATTTAGAATCGTAAACCTGTTTTCTTTTTTTAACCGTACAATAGTGTTAGTAAGACTTTGACGTATGGTTCGATCCATCGGGTTAAGCAACGCTTGCCGGGGTTGGTCTGTGGATGGGTGACCATCTTAAATACTTTGACTCCTCCGTGCCTCGGAAAGCACGAAGCCGTTGGTCCCGGCTGTCATTCGTGGATTTTTGACAGTCGTTACGCAGCCCCAAAGTCAGACAACCAGTCTTACCAAGGGGTATCGTATTACCCAGTTACTGCAATGGGTTGTGGAGGTCTAATAGGCAGTCGCTCCATGTAAAATACGGTACCTATTCAGCTGCATCCGCACCCTAATTACGAAACGCAAACTCAATTTTAAATTGAAACCAATTGAAAAAGATTGTCAGTCCATTGCTTCATAAGTTCGACAAAAAGAATCTGCTTAATTTTTTTTGTCGAACTTATGAAGCAATGGACTGGCAATCTTTTTCAATTGGTTTCAATTTAAAATTGAGTTTGCGTTTCGTAATTAGGGTGCCGGTTGGACTGGAAGCCGACCCCAACATAGTTGGGAAAAGGCTAGGCAGATTGATTTTGAATGTTAGTAGGACTTGCGCCCTGAGGTTTCCGTCTCAAAGCTGTGCTTGCTCGGCTGCCCGAATTTCCAAATCTGGATTGAAGAACAAACTTAACTTTTCAATTGAAAAAGAACATTTAATAGAGTAATAAAATACAGACAAAATGTTACTTCAAGATACCTATGGCCTATGAATTTTTGATACCAGATTGAAGAACAAACTTAACTCTGCAGTTCATATATCTATTATATATTTTCCTCTTTATTTGACCTTACTTCTCGCCAAACTTCATGTTGCTGGACCAACGGAAAGTACCAAATAGACTGGTTTATTTACGATTGTCAAAATATGCGGCGTAAATTGCCGTATTTTTGTGCATTTACTTGGAATTTTGTATTTCGTTACAGGTCCGAGAGACTGTAGATCTAAGTTTTGATATTTTTTTCAACTTGCTGCCTCCACGCGTTCCAGAGAAAAAGGTATTGACAGACAACGAAGTCATCCTGGGATTCAATTTTTCATTTTGAGGTAGACTCTAAAACGGTCAGGGGGACTGTTTTAGATTATTATCTGCCTGTTACCTTTCAAGCTATAACGGCTGAACGGTTTTCGATGAAAGGTATAAGGTTGGCCATGACCTGGGTTGGGACATAGGATACCTAATCCCGGTAGCACGTTCCTGAGGGATATTTTCCGACATCCACGCGGGCGAAGCCGCGGGCAAAAGCTAGTATATTATACGTTAGATCGGTTATGTGTTCATTAGGGTAAGGCCAAAAACATGTTACATCAGTATGCGTGTGATATGCATGTGTAGGAGACAAAATAGTGCTGCCTGGCTGCACTTCGAATATCGATATAGATTGCAGTGTCTTCGTGTCTCCAAGCGGATAAAGTGAATACCTACTGATCTTAATTTTTAAAGGAACAAAAATAAAACTACAAAGTAAACATGTTGGATTTGATTTTCCTCCAAAGAGAACATGTTGTTAGCTTTTCTTGGAGGTATTTTGCAATTTTGCTACTTACATACTTTATTCTAATAATCAATGTAATGTTCGATTATTAGATTTATTAACAGATGTTTATGGTTATACATATATTGGTGAAGAAAGAAAGAAAGAAAAGAAAGAAAAATTGGTTTATTCATCACAGAAACACGTGCATACAAAAAGACATGAGTAAGAAAAAAATAGAAAACAGAAATAGTGCACGTCATGACTGTGACAAGAAGGCTTCCACTCAGCATAATGCTGTACTATGGGGGACCCACAGCACAGCGCTGATTTTCAGTGGTCACCCGAAGAAGAATAAAGTGTGTTCCATTCGGCCCGGCCACGATGCCAAACAAGGTCATATAAACAACTTCGACTTTGACTTTGTCATGGTTATGGCAGTAGACTATACGGAATTGGATTTGGTACTAGAAAGAGAACTAATAGTACCACATCATTTCAAGACTAAGATCCCCGCACACGGGCCACCGGCCACAACCACAAAACGACACCACCGGCATATGTCCTGTAGTTTTCATAAATTTTATATGAACTCGCCGCAAACGGTTGACGCCGCCGCCGATGGCCGTCACACGCTACAAATCGTCGCTGCTAAAAACTAAAAATTACAGGAAATATGCCGGTGGCATCGCCGCGTCGGTCGGTTTGTGGTTGTGGCCGGTGGCCCGTGTGCCCTTATGCACAATTTTCAGTGGCCTGGCTACAGCATATCCGTCCTAGTACGGCCACGCTTAGATCGGCTGAAATCCCCAACTTTAATGGATGATTCGTGTCTGAAGTAAATGTACTACGTGTTATTTTCAAATGTATTTGATGGTCACGTAGACAGAGTATAGAATACTCTGTCTACGGATAGTCACTTCAATTTTTCAGGTAGAATACGCCTGCCTGACAATAATTCAATATAAGTTGACAACTTACAATAACTATTCAAGTGTCGTAGGCGCTTAAAACGCAGTAGGAGGATTCCATTTTTAATTTACCATTTACTTAGCATTTAAAACCAATTCACTATTTATGTTAATACTAGTTGCACACCGCGGTTTCACCCGCATAAGTCTCAATCCCGTGGGAAAATCGGTATAAAAATTATCACATGTCCTAACCCAGATCATAGCCTACCCATGTGTCATTTCATCCAAATCCTTTCAGCGGTTTTAGCGTGAAAGCGTAACAAACAAACAAACTCATTTTTGCATTAAGCCTAAGTTGCATGGACGTAAAAACATCGCGGCGGGATTTTCTCGCGCCCTGGATTTTCAACTCTCGGTATTAAGACGAGCGATGAGAATACAACAGAGTGTAACCCAGCGCGACGAAAAGACACACTGTTGGATTTTCAGCTCTCCGCGCTAAGCAGAACGTTGAAAATCCAGTGATGAGAACGTCGAAAAAATCGCCCGTGCCAACCTGGGCTTATATTATTGGTTAGGATTAGGATGGAAAGCGACCAACTTGCCGCTGGCTAATTTGCTCGCTCGGCTGATCGGGTCGTGCGCGGTTGGTCACAGTTCTAACCTAACCCATTTGGTCGGGGTGCCACAAGCGGCGTTTTTTTTTTTTAACTAAACACCTACAAGTGTTATGTTGCCATGTTGCATTTTCACATAAGGCGTAAAATGATAACACACAAATAAAGGTACACTAAACGTTAATAAGCTGTTATAAAACCATTACGTTGTATTAGATTGACGGGGTCGCTAGGGCCGATGCCGCCGGGGTTGCGGGAAGTCCTAAGGGGAGACCGTGGCCCCCGGCAACGAACAGGCAGGGGAAGGAACACGGGTGGGTTTCAGTCAGTAAGAGTCTGACACGCCTTTCCGCTCTGCCCAGAGCGGGAGAAGTCGTTTGATGATTTCCCACCGAAGAAAAAAAAAGGAAATTGGTTACGTGAGATAAGATATGAATGAATAAAATGGAGGGCAGTGGTGGCCCAGTGGTAACGGCCCCGACTTACCGAGATGTGGGTCGTGGCCGTCGTGAGTTCGAACTTCGAACCCAAGCAGGCGTTTTACGTTGTGTAAATAATTTCATCACCACTGCTCTCAAAACGGTGAAGGAAAACATCGTGAGGAAACCGGCATGTCTTAGAACCAAAAATTCGAAGACGTGACATCCACCAACCCGCACTGGGCCCGCGTGGTAGATTACGACCCACTCCCTCTCACAGAGAGGAGGCCTGTGTCCCGGCAGTGGGAACATTAATAGGCTGATGATGAATAAAATGTGTTTTAATTTTATAGAATACTTTTAATTTGCTTGCACACAGCCTCTATTGAGAACAATGTTAAGGAATATGTAAAAAAGCCTGGACAAGACAAACAAAAATAATTCAGGGGAACCAAATACCACAACATCTTTACATCGATCAATTTAACGATAATAGCTCTATTTGAACGATAAATAATTACAAGCAAAATCAAGTAGAGCTATTCACGAACAGATCGGAACGTATTCTAGTTACACTATTACATGCATATTTAATGTGATATGGCCAGTTCAGTTTCTTAAAACATAAAATGTCAACAGGTATAAGATAGGTACTAAGTATCGCATCGCGTACCTGTTCAATTCCAATATAATTAAAAACATAACTCAAAAAAGTTGCGCAGGAATAGTAGCAAAGGTTTATAACTATAATATGTAATTGAGATGAAAGCTTTATAATAATAATATACTTTGATGTTTTATGGAAAACAAATATGTATATAATATCTTAACACATTTATAATTACTATTTTAAAATCAACTGTATTAAAAGTACAAAGATCAATTTGATTTGGATAAAGGTCCCAGTTGACAGTGTTTAGTCAGTTGTGTGCACATCTCCTGTACTTATATTATCACGAGGACGAGGCACGCACGAGGTACTGAGCGATGACTGCGGCCACGAGCGGCCTCTCGCACCGCGTCACTATCGTCACTTGCGCGACATAACTTATACAAGAATCTAGAATTACGTAAGTATTAATAACTGCATATATCATACATCTAAACTCAAGTAACTTATTTTTTATTCAGTTTCAAGTTTTAATATTTTGCTTTTTTTTTATTATTTTTTTATTTATTTTTATACCATAATCTCTCGTTTGTTAACCACAGCGCGTTGTTGCCGGTGAAATCTGCCTTCCACGAATGAATTTGTCCGTCATAATACATTTATATCGTGGTGATGCTGCTTATGCAACACACCGTCGAGATCCACATGAACTATTCAACTTTTTCCGGTTTGCGGGTGTACTGCGGGCGAGGAGGCCGCGTCGCGCCGCGAGCTCCTCCGCGAGGGCCCCCTCTGCCGCGGCCCTTGAAGCCGCCCTGGTAGCTCTGGTTATCGTTGTATCTGTCACGACCACCATTTTCATTCTGCTGGTGACTATCACCTGTGTCACCGTTACCGTAGTATCCATCGCGATCGTCTCCTCCGCGACTTTGGTAGCTGTCTTTGCTATGTCTGTTCTGATATCCGTCATACTGCCTGCTCTGGTAGCCGTCCTTCCCGGATCTGCCCTGGTAGTCGCCGGGATGTCTACCGCGGTAGCCGCCCTCCCCTTGTCTATTCTGGAATGCGCCGCGACCGCGATGTCCATTTGGAGCGCCCCTGGCACCGCCTCCGCCTCCGCCGCGTCCGAATCGCCGGTACCTAGCTTGTCCGTCACCTTGTCCGTGAATTTTACGTTCTCCACCATCGTCGCGATCGGGACTTCCACCCTCCTTAATCTCATCGTCATTTTTGTCGTCAGAGGGAGACACGCCCGGGCGCTCCTCCATCACGAGCGGCGCGGGCTGCGCGCCGGGCGGCGGCGCCTGCAGGCCGGGCGCGTGCGCCAGCGCGGCCTGCAGCGGCGCCACGAGCGCGCCCGGCCCGCCCGGCGCGCCCGGCCCGCCCGGCACGCCCGCCAGCGGCACGCCGGGCGGGAAGCCGGCATGCTCGGGGTGCGGCGGGAAGTGCGGCTGCGGCGGCATCGGCAGCGTGCCGGGCTCGGCCACGCGCCCGCCTGGCAGCTGCACGAAGTGCTGGTTGGTGAAAGTCTGAGTAGGAATCGGCCCGGGCGGCGACGGTTGATTGGGGATCACTGGCGGTTGCGGCGTGCCGACGGGGCTGTCTATCTCAGACTCTTGCAGGAAGAAGAAATTCTGAGACCCTATCACTTCGGCGATAGGTCTCTGTTGAGGATATTGCTGGGCGAAATACGCATGCTCGACCTCCTGCAACGTGATAGGCGGCAGCGGCCGGAGCGGGTAGGCGGGCGCGGGCACGACTGCGGGCGCGGGCGGCACTGGCAGCGCGCCCGGCGGGTACACGCCAGAGACCTCGGCCTCCACCTCGTTATCCATCACTTCCACAGGCTCCATTTCCGGTACTAGAACATGACTCTCTTCTATCTCTGATGTTACAATATCTGCTGAACGGTCAAAGTAGCCACATTCGTGAACTGCGCTCACAATCTCCTTGATATGAGTATAAGTAGTGCCCAATATTTCCTTAGGCCTGCCATCAATTATAGCATACAAATGTTCAGCAGCTTTAGCAGTTTGGATATGGAATCCAGGTTGACCTTCTTCATTTACCTCATGCTTGGGTGTCACTTCAGGGTACCTGGAAAATTCATAATTATTTTGTTATTTTGGAACAAAATAGTAAGGTAGAGTAGGTAGTTTATGAGATTTATATCAGCATGCCACTGGCACTGTTTATTGCAATATTTTGAGTACTTTGCGCTTTTTCTGAACAATGAATAAAACTGAACAGTCATGCTCGGGTTGTTGACGCTGCATCGTGTATACTCGGCTCCAATCAGTCGGTGACACTGAATCGAGTATACTATGCTCTGGTCGTAAGTTTTCACTCCTATCATGTGGTTATAAAGCCGTTTTGCGTGGATATGATCCATATTTTCCCCCAACATATTGTTTTTTGTGTTTGTGTTCTTTCTTTGCATCATGTTTACCGCAAATAAAAGTATTTTCTTTCTTTCTTAGGAGCACACACAGTCTTTTTTTAAAACCCACCCCTTTATTATTTTCACTTGTTTCATTGGTGCATTATTACAAATATTAATGTTATTTCATTCTGGAATAGACCCTGAAGTCTGTTAAAATTGTAAATGTAATGTAATAAAATGACACTTACAGATCATCTAAAATTTTTAGGTCCTCTTCTGTAAGCTTTGCTGCACCATTGGCTCCATTGAGAAAGTCATCTCTAGCTTCTGAATTTCCCATTTGGTTAAGACAATCCAAAACAAGTAAAGCTTCTCGAATTTTGCTGGTTTCTGCTGCATACCGCACCCACGCATCCTGTATTTGAATAATTTATGGCATTTTATTGAGTGTCTTGTCGTTTAGAATTTTCAATTAGAGATAATTATGTTACTTGTATAATATAGCCATTATACAAAACTAATAACAATTTTTTCTGTTTGAAGCTCTAATTACACTCTTTTTGTTGATCTCATAACAGTATGTCTATGCTGTTACAATTTAATTATTTTTCTGTTAGATAAGTTGGAAAGTCAGAAAATGAAGATTAGTTTCTTAAGACAATTATGAAAATAAATAACATACCTTTTTTGCTTGTTTTTTAGCCTCACGCTCTGCAGAAGTAGCTATTGATGTGACTTGCTTAGACAGCTCCCGTGCAAACTCCAGTGTTTGAGCAACCTCATCATATTTAGCAACTGCCACTTTTTGATCACTATTCAGTTCTTTTCCAGCTTTTTGCAAGTCTCGATATGATGTCAGTTTGCTCTGTAACAAATTTAAAATTTCAGAAGCATTTAATAGTAAAATGAGTTTATCCTGATTGTTATTTTCACTAGAATTCAAACTGACAAAGATAGAACATAATACTACATTATCCTCATAATTATCATCATTCTGTTTTTGCTTCTATTTCAGATAATTAAGACTGGCCTTCAATAAAAAGGGCCCAAACAGATATTATGTAAATAAACATTACTATTGTTTATTCTAGTGTTTATGCCACTGCTGAAAAACTAGGTACTTACTAACAGTTGTCAGTAAATAGAAAAATAGAGTGCATAGTTGTAGGCAAGTGCTTATGGACACTCACTCAACACAGTATGTACTTGTATTCCCAAACAAACAATAAAAATTAAATGCCTAAGGCATTAAGTCCATCTCTGTAAATTTGGTGTGCTATAAGTATAAATAAATAATCTGTAATTGCACAACAATTCCCATATTTGACCCAACTTCATGAAATAAAATATATATTATATTAATTTCTTAAATATTGCACAAAATGTGCTTCAAAAATGCAATTTCTCTTTCCAATTGTTCTGTTATTAGATGATAAGTTTGAAATAAGATCTCAAAATACAAAAATGCAGTGGTCAAGCATTAATATGCTTGATCATGTTATGTTTATTTTGAGCTTTACAAAAATTGCTTTTATCAAAATAACTCAAAAAGTTTTAAACTGTACAAGATTGTGTTTGAAAGCTACAACATAGTAAAATATATTATATATATAAGATTCATGTGTGTACTACAAAACAACTTGGGTAATATATATTTTTTTAACTTTAGACAAAAATATAAACTAAATAAATTCATGGACTCCAATCAATGTGCTCATGACATAAATAATGCTATGTTGTTATAAAGTTATATAGACAATCATAATAAAGGCTGATTACTATAATCAAGTTTGATAATAATATGTATAAAAACATTGTTTATCATGCCCCTTAGTAGATAGCCAAATTGGTAAATGATAATGTTAGTTGGTAATTCGAAGATTAACCTTCCCCTAATCCCGTATATTACATGAACTAATAAAATGTAAACTTTAGGGCGTCATGGTTTATTGTATCGTCAACATACCATGAGCACATGTGTGAAAATGGCGTCAAGTCTGCGGCAATATTTTATGCTAAGAGCGGGCAAAATGTATGCGGTCTTAGACCAAGCCAAAACATGATAAGCTTCACATGGATAACGGCTTCTCGAAAAACAGGGAATCATTATAATTAACTCAGTTCGTTACTGTTGACTAATAACATGTACATACCTTTCTTTTCTCCAAATTACGGATTTTGTGTTCAAGAATCGTCATAATTTGTCGTATTGGAGAATTGTCCATAGCCTCCGAAGAGGCTGGTTTCTCAGACTTTGCATTCGCAGCTGAAGGCATCCTTCACAGGCAACAACTCTTCCCGGATTGCGTATGGTGGTGGTTGAAGAGATAGAGATAGAATTTTCTATCTATCTTTATAACCACAAAACAACTGTCATTCCGAGATTAACGACGCAAGTCGTAAACGCATTTCTTTTGGCAGATTGGTACAACTGAAGATATTATTTAGTCTGGTAACATTGAAAAATCATTTTAATGCCGGTTTCAACCTCCTGCTTCTAGCCTCGACAAACCCTTAGAGCATTTAAATGCTCTAAGCGACAAACCACACAACCATCACAAATTCTAAAGTGGATGACAGACCTGCGTACTTAAAGACCGCAGTTTTTAAGTTCCCCAACTTACTTGGCTCGCCGTCGTTGGTGACACGTGAAGCTTCCTCACACTGTCTGTATCGCAATGTTTTCGAATTGTTTTCTGAACCAAACTAAACATACATTACTGTGCGTTTGCACTGGCGAAACATCACGACAAAACATGTTGAAATCTCTAGTTCCTGTCAAACATTGTATGGAAAATTGACAGAAAATAGAGATTCCAACATGTTTTGTTGTGAATGTTTCGCCAGTGCAAACGCACGCACAGTTACACAAATGACGAAACAAAATGGCGGCTTGCGACTCGCGGTGATGACAGACGTACGAAACTACGAACCAAAGTGGGCTACGAGGAAAATTTCAAACCTGTTGGATTGCTGAGCTGACGAACTACTCGGCGGTTTTAAAGTGCGCGTACTTAGTATGACACACGGGCGAGTAAGGTCGCCGAGCCATTAGTAAGAAATACATGGGTCAGCAGAGGTGAGGGGTGGGGTACTGCGCAGCGAGCAGCTAACTTCCGAGCTGCCATTATCTTTGAATCGAACTGTACTTGCTCGCATGTCTATCACCCCTTTCACATTAGGATACTTGGTTTAGATTGTGTGGGTTTGTATACACTTGCTGCCGATTCGATCGAGTGTCGATTTTTGTGCACATAGGTATCAAACGAAGCTTCCGGCAAACGCTAGCGATACGTTCTATGATAAAGGGTTTGGTTTCCGCACTTAGTCCGTCAGGTGGACCATTGTGCGCGGGCCATGGCGGCCGTTTGGGAGGGTTATTCCACCCAGCCCACCTTCCTCCAGAAGTTAATTAAAACTCCTGGTCTGTTTAGAACATCTGTGTAAGATCTGGGTGACCCGAGGGTTTCTGTTCTAATTTGGGTGACGCCTGTGCATTCAAAGAGTACGTGCGTGACGGTTTCCTCGGCCCCCATGCAAGCCCAGCACCTGCACAGAGGACTGTCCGTTATGCCTATTGTGTGGAAGTGTTTGTTTAGCGAGCAGTGTCCCGTGATGGTCCCCGTCACAAGGCGCAGGCTATTCCCGTGTCAGCTTGCTATCCAAGGATGGCATAGCTTCCTTGTCTGCCTGCAGCCTGGTGTCAAAGTCCAGCAGATCTCCGCTTGTGTGTGGGTGAGCTCATGTAGCCACTTGCGTATTTGGTTGAAGGGGATGGGTACGTTAAGCTCGGGTCCACAGACTGCCGTGATGGATCCTCGTCCAGCAAGTTCGTCAGCTGCGTCGTTACCTAGCGATCTGCTTTGTGCGTTGTTCAAACCTGTTGGATCGCCGATAAACTTATTTGGCGGTGCGCGTACACGGGCGCGTAAGGTCGCCGAGCCATATGCCTACTTCCTCGCACGTTTATCACCCCTGCATAATATAGGTAATTTTTTTTTTCGTAGTGTATAAAGTGCCTATAATGCGGCATACTAGTAGCGCTGCCTCTGCCCGGCTAAAGTGCCGTCAGCATTGTATTGTCAATGTCATTGTCACTGTCATTTGTTATTTTGTTTTATTGTTGAGGTTTGTTGAGTCCACGTTTGCTATAAACTTCAGTAACCATAATTGAATCTCCTAATTTTGAATGAAATAAAGTCATATACAGTCCTAAGTATTGTTTTATATAATGTGTATTAGTCCGAAAGTTCATTTATAATTAAATTGTTAGTCCTTAAACATTAGCTAAAAATTAGGTTTTAGTGACAGAAACGAATCAATGGCGAAAAAGGGGCGAGGCGGCCCGCGAGTTGAGGAGCAGGTGCAGCAAGATGAACCTGCGGTGGTGAGTGTTAAACTATCTGCGACGATAAGCTCGCGTGGGACCGCCGGAACCCCACAGCGCCGGAGCCATGACAGAAACCATGCCTGCTGCATGTTGCATGCTCGCTTGCATGCTGCATGCTTGCTTACATGCTATAATATGTTGCATGCTTTGCTTACATCCTACATGTTGCATGCTTGCTTGCATGCTGCATGCAAGTTGCATGCATGGTGTGGTTTTAAACATGTGTTTTGTGGTGGTTCCCTGTCCTACCGTACTATATTACCCGTTGCGTTTTTTTAACAATACCGAATTTCTATAACCATATTTTTAAACATTCAGTTCACATTACTAGTATGTCGCAAACTGATGGCACTTACACTGCTGAGATAGAGTGACGTTAACGGCACTTAAATAAACTGCGGAAACAGAGTGCCGTTAACGGCCCTCTATACACTGATAACCCTAAGTCCAGGTTCGCACGGACGTGGTTTTATCGCAGCGATTTTTTTTTCGTACACTGGTTTTTTCAGCTCTCGGTATTGAGCCGAGCATTGAGAATCCAAACAAACCGCATCCAGCGCGTGTCCCAGCGCGTCAAGAAAACACACTGTTGGATATTCAACACTTGGCGCTAAGCAGAGGGTCAAAAATACAAACAAAAATAATTGCCGCTATAGAAACGCATCCGTGTGAACCTGGGCTAAAAGTGAAAACATGTAGCTGTCAAAGTGTCAAGTCAACTGATTTGTGCGGTTGGTACCACGACCGAATCTCCTGAAGATTTTTGGAGGTTATTTTTTCAGCCACCACTGGTTTTGAAAGCGAAACTTTGTTGTGCATATTCAATTTTCCGTGCAACATTTTTAACTTCTATTCCAGGTAGTAAACACTGGACCTCGTCATGTTTCCAGCCTTCAGGGTAAGTAATAGTTTCCTAATAAAACTACCTAAACCAATCGAATGTAATGTACTTACCTATTATTTAAAAGTAGCGTAAGTACCTAAACATAAACATCCTTTACCGGCTGATATACTGTTTTACAATTTAAAATTACTACCCAATGCACAATCTTACACCCCTAAAACGACCGTCTGACCCAAATTTGATTACGGAGTAACAACTGTAAGTACGCTCTGGATCAATTTATTTTATTTGATTATTTTTTTGTTATACTAGCACTTTACCTTCGTATTTTCCGAGCTACTTAGCTAGAAGCTTACTCTACTCATAAATATTATTTTTGTTTAAATTGATTTTATCTCAAGTTTCTGGTAGGTAATATTAAAGATAAAGCCACAGCACAATTTTTACACTGTACATTGGTACTTAGTAAATCAATAAAATTGTGACAGGTAAGTTCACCATAAAGCAGTCCTAAACAAATTTTTACTTAGTTCCAATAATTGAAGGTTCTTAAGTTTTGAGCCTTCAACAAATAAAAAATTACTCATTATGTGATAAATTCTTAATTAAAAGGAAATCTTCAATAAATATTGCAATAGTTTAAAAATATATTATACCTTTAAATCGCTCACCTAGTAATATATTGGCACATCTACTTTTTTCACATTTTACAGGAACAAGGATCTAAGATTTTATAAATGTTTGAAATTAATTATGGGTTCATTTTATGTTTATTTATATATTTTATTGGTTTGGTTACTAGTATAGACATCAATAGATATTCAGGTATGAAAATGTCAACTTCAGGTTTTCAGGATATACTTCATAAAGTTCAACGAAGTGGAAGAGTCATGCATGTGTGCCATTGTCACTTTAAACAACTTCCAAAAATGACATTTATGTACCCAAAAGCTTACAGAACATAATATGTGCTGCGTATAGACTCAATTTCGCATTTTTTGCAGATGTGCCAATATTTATTACTAGGTGAATGATTTAAGAGGGTTTACGTCGTACGGCATTTCATACAAACTTTCAAGTCCATATTTTTCGAAATGACTGAACCGATTTTAACGAAACTTCATATGCGTATGCAGGATACAAAGGTCTAAAAACTTAGTTAAGAACATTTTCGAAAAATTGTGTTACAGCCAAATTAGACCGATTTTAAATTTTCCTTAGAAACAGAGATTTCCCGTTATCTGTTTTTAAATAAGATATTTCGAAAATGTTCTTAACTAAGTTTTTAGACCTTTGCATCCTGCATATGCGTATGAAGTTTCATTAAAATCGGTTCAGTCATTTCGAAAAATAAGGACTTGAAAGTTTGTATGAAAAGCCGTACGACGTAAACCCTCTTAAATGTATATATTTTTAAACTATTGCAATACTTATTGAAGATTTCCTTTAATTATGAATTTATCACATATTGACTGATTTTTTATTTGTTGAAGGCTCAAAACCTTCAATTATTAGAACTAAGTAAAAATTTTTTTCGGACTGTTTTATTGTGAACTTACCTGACACAATTGGAGAAGAGTTGCAAAAGACAGAAAGCAATGGAAAGCGTTAGAGGAGGCCTTTGCCAAGAGGCACACTGAACTCCGAGATATACCATAACAGAGGAAAGAAAATAACAGAAATTAAACTAGCAAAAGAAGGGAGTTTCAGGATAGAAAGGGCTATTGTATTGTATTGTTGTATAGAATAATTTACAAAAAAAAAGAAAAAAAAATGCCCGGGTAATTCATCTATTTGCTATATCCATTAATTTTTTATTTGCAGATACCACATATGGTGCGGAAAGTCGTTGGAATACAACAAACTGTGATTAGACACAATTCCCAAAAATCCGAAAAAAGTTAGTAATACCTACCAAATATTACAATACTTACCAACCTTTAACTTGGTTGGTTCAGAATGGTCTAAGATAAAATTCTAATGTTCCCACTACAGTATAACATGAACACACTTACGATTAGTGGCTATTGCACTGTAGGAAAGTAAAGCTATGAAAAGTAGTTCATGGTGTGACAAAATAGTTTTGTTCAAAACACATTTATTTATCTTCAATGTTTAATTTTTTACAGCGTTAAATCTAGTTACATTACTGGGCAGAGTTGGTGCTGATCCACAGAAACGTGGCTCAGAGGAACATCCAGTAATAAACTTTCCATTAGCCACTCATTATAGTTACAAATATGAATCAGGTGACATGTTGCAAAGAACTGATTGGCATAGAATAAGTATTTTTAAGCCTGGTCTTAGAGATACAGTGTACAAATACTTAAAGAAAGGCCAAAGAGTGTATATAACTGGAAAACTGTCATATGGAGAGGTCAAAATGGATGATGGTCAAGTTCGATCTGCTTCCACAATTATAGCAGATGATGTCATATTTTTCCAAAATGCACCGCCAGAACATTCATAGAATGGAAAATATTGTTAACTGATTAAGTTTAATTAGATTCTAAGAGCAATTTTATTGTATGTAGATATAAATACAAATAAAGAAGTCCATAAGTTATGGTTGCATTTTATCTTTAACTTGCTGCGCCCCGCGGTTTCACCCGCCGCCGCCGTCTCGATCCCGTGGGAATAGTAGTAATAAGTAGTAATTTATTTTCAAACTTCTGTACACATTACATTAATGAGGTCTCGACCCCTGAACTAGGACAGTCTGTATGACAGGGGTCGAAGTTTTTCCAGTTACATGGATCAACATTAGAAGGCTTAGACTGTCTAGTCTTAACGTACATTTTAAAATAATTAAAAGAAAATTGAAATCATATGAAAGAACGCTATTTGCACATTCTCAAACATTTCCTTTTTGTTTTTTTAGGCTGCAGTTTTCGTCTTGACGAAAAAAAAAAAAAATACCATCCCCCTTATCTCCGAAGTTCTCTCGCCCTTATCTGCATAGAGAAAAATCTGAAAATATTCTATGTGATAGAAGTTTATGTAAAGATTACAGGGAAAATAAAACGATGTCTCTAAATCACTTTTTCAGAAATCATCAACAAAAATTACATTAGTTCCACTATCGGTTAAGAGATGGCGCTGACCTAAAACTGCAATATTCGACACCGCAGATATAATAATTTATGATGGTAATGAACCTTCGGTGCGCGAGTCCGACTCGCTCTTGACCGGTTTTATACTGAAATTGTTCAGTGGCTAATACGTAATTCACGATCAATCAGAATTTGAATCGTTTTGAAACAGATTGCTAATCCATTGCTTCAAGAGTTCGAAAAAAAAAAAACTGCCCTACAAAGATTTTTTTTTTTTTTCTTTTCCTTTTCTTCGTTTATCTGCAATCAGCCTTCTAGCTTTAATCAGATTGTTTGTATCTTCAGTGGCAGTTTGAGATTTTTCGCATCCCGCGATGCGTCATCTCGTTATTAGATTTTTTTTTATTTGTGTTGATTAGATTGACGCTATATTCGTTCTCTTAGTCTGTAGGTAGAGTCTGAGGACTTTAGAAGTGTCACAGCGTGTTCATTTTTGTGTCGTTGGAGTCTTTCTTTATAATTATTGTAGGACCTTTCTACAACCTCCTTGATAGTTGAGATTTATAGGTACTCATGTATTTCAATATTTTTTGTGAACCAAGGTGCACCACTTATGGTTTTTAGTGCTTTGTTTTGGAAGCGCTGTATTATTTCAACATTTGAGTGGCTTGCCGATCCCCAGAGCTCTGTACCATTACCTATGTCCAAACAGGTTTAAGGATGCACTTGTAGATGAGAAGTTTATTTTCTAAGCTTAGTGATGACTGTCTGCCTATGAGCCAGTGAATGTTTCTTAGTTTCATGTTAGCTTGATCCCTTTTGGACTTTATAAGTTCACGTCAAGTGAGTCTTCTGTCGATGTGCATACCTACCGCTCAGCTTTTTTTATTTTTTTAAATCTAATAAAATCAAGAAATACTGAGTCGTCTCGTGTGAGTGTGTGGCCGTTGTCTCGTTTCGACCTGAGGACCCACTGTTAACTTTTTCCACGAATGCACCAGATGACGCTATATTTTGTTTTCTCATCTACAATTTCTCGTTTCGACCTGAGGACCCACTGTTAACTTTTCCCACGAATGCACCAGATGGCGCTATCTTTTGTTTTCTCATCTACAATTTCTCGTTTCGACCTGAGGACCCACTGTTAACTTTTCCCACGAATGCACCAGATGGCACTATCTTTTGTTTTCTCATCTACAATTTCTCGTTTCGACCTAAGGACCCAGTTGTCAACTTTTCCCACGAATGCACCAGATGGCGTTATCTTTTGTTTTCTCATCTACAATTTATTGCATCATTTTAAAGACTCAATTTAATTTTTAGGATTAAGCTCGAGCGCTAACCTCGACACACTTGCGACATATAGCTTATCAGTTACCACCATAGAAGCTCCGTCATTCAGCTGGAAGACGTCTAGTGCTTGACATCGGCCTACCCCAAGCACCGCCACTTCGCCCGGTTCTGTGTTTCCCGCATCCAGCGGAATTCTGCGGCCTTCACAAGGTCATCGGTCCACCTTGTAGTCCAACGCTTGGTCTTCTGGTACGCCAAGAGTTTATCTAGTATTAAATAAAAGTAACTTTTCCTAAGAACAAAAGAGATAAAAAAACTATCACAAAAAAATCAACAATCTCGTTAATTGGGTTGATTGATTTTAACAAATGAGGTATATTAGAGTTGTCTTCACCCCACGAGGTACTGGCTATAAGAATGTTGAAAAAAAAAAACAACTTGACGGATTAAGCACTGTTGAGTGCAGTCGAATTTTTGGCTTTTTGGAATTGTCTCTTCGAACCTTTTATTTTAATAAAATATACGAAAAAGGCATACAATATGTACGACTAGAATAATAATTGGGGCAAAAATCCGTCATGGTTTTTTTTTAAATATCTATGGCCAGTGTCGCGCATGGAGTCAAGACTAACCCAATGATACTCTCCGTTAGGATGCGCGGTCACTAGGCGTATTTAACGTTGAACTTATGCCCAAGAATTGCTTCCCTATTGCTTCCTATTCTGAAACAATTGCTTCCATCGTATTCAAGAAGAAAAAACACATTTTAAGGGTGACCGTTCATTCTGATATCAGGACGGTCGGTCACCGAGTAATAAATAGAATTATCGAAATTCAGAGTGGCCATTAATTACTTCCCATTTGCTTCTCTCACTGTTTTACAACGATAATACTGTAACTATCACGGCAATAAAGACATCAACAAAAGTGTTGTTTATCAATATTATTAGTGCCTGACAAGAAAATATTGCAAAACTCTTATTTAACATTGCAGTTATACTCGAGTAGGCGTTAAATCTATCGTATTGTACCGGTGGCCTACTGCTGTTGTTGGTTGTTTGGTGTCAGTAGTTAGTAGTTTATTGTTTGGAAGGTTAATAATAAATTACGTTTTACACATAATATTATTTCTCATTTATTTTAAGTTATAATAAATCTTGACACAATATTAAATTGTGAAACTTGTATTGTGTACATCAAGCTGGAAATGTTGGCATCCATACCAAATACAAATAAATGTAAAAATACAAACTCAGTTGTAATAGAACTTACTGATATACTAGGTACTTTGATAAAGCTCCACTTTTTTGTTTTACAAATCATACATACACTCTCTTTACAGTCAGTTCCTTATTTCTAACTAATTCAAAACTATATTAATATTTACAAAGACATCTTTACTCTATAACATCTAACTACCTACATTGATAAAAGAGATCACAGAAAATTGTAGCTGGAAATCTTTGAGTAAAGTCCCTATCGTACTATATGTCTACCACTTTTATTTTATCACAGTGGGTGTGTTTTATTGATTTCAAGGCATTTTTTTTTTTTCAAAATAGTTGACATTTATTGTCTTTTTAATATTAATAGATTCAATATATTTCTTTACAAACCAAAACGTAATTTTAATTTCGAAGCTGCCAAATACGATGTAATTTCGCATTTATGTGGTAGATGTCATAGTAACTACATTTCACATGCTACAATTGAAGGTTTGCCAAAAAGAACGAATGGAAGACGTTACATTATATATTTTATGATAATATTCTCAAAATTTTCAACCCTTTTAGTTCTTTCGGATTATTTATTATCTTCTCTTTTCAGCAAATCTAAACAAAAATATAAAACACTCATAAAACTAATTAAATTACGCAAATGCATTAATCGAGTGCGAACTACGCACGTAACATATGGATAGATACAGACTTGTGGCAACAATCTTCTGTAACTGCTAAATCTCAGTCAACAGTTACGTAAGTGATAGTCCAATTGCACAAATCTTATAATAATTTCTATGACTTTAACACGAATAAACTCTTGTCCCTTTTGCTAACTATTTAGATAGATAATTGACACTATTAGGTATAAAAATCACTTGGCACAAAGGCATCATTAAGGTCCATACCCTGTTAAACTCCAATGACCATCCTAAATCCGTCAAAGTACTCTCAGTGATTGTTCATCAAGTACGTTAATATTTTTTTAGAGGAAGACTTAAATATCCTTTCTGAGAGGAATTTGACTAGAATTTTAGTGGGTGGAGCTGATTGCATACTGAATATGCAGAAAATGCGTTTTGCACTGACGAGTGTCCCACGTTAAAAGTCTCTTGTAATCATTGTTCACATTTTTCACTTTTGAGATTGAGTGCGTAATGTTCAGTGGCGTAGTCAGATTCCCGTTTAATCATCATGTTGTCCCCAATGAGAGCACTGATGTGGTGTTTGTCATGCGGCTGCTGGACAGGGCTAGGGTCCGGCCGCGCACGTTTCCGCCAGGGCTCCGATGCTGCCATACTCAGGTCAGTAGGCATATCTTCGTCAACAGGTTCTTCGTCGCAACGTTCTTCTTTCATTTCTGTTTTCACGACTGCTTGTGGTACAACTCTCGTTGGACTCATTTGTTGCCGTAGCAGCGAAATATTTTTGATGTTCTTCAGTTCAGTTGGATTTCTTAAAAATCTGTAATAAAAAATTGACATGAGTATAAACCACGCCAAAAAAAATACTAGCGATCTGATATTTAGAATTGAAATTGATGCTTACTGGTAGCAATGTCTTTCGCCTTGTACTTTCCGCAGAATATTAACGCGGTAGTAATATCTTAAAGCACGTGACATCTTGTCGTAATTCATAGAAAGATGATTTTTCTGAATTCCCCATAGTTTTGCCAGTCCGGCAGGATCAACAATTTTAAACACTCCCGTTTCTCGATTTTTCCATGCAATGTAGTTAGTGTACCGCTGCGAAGGATCATTTAATAGCTGCTGTAGGAAGTCCCAAAGTAATCTTCCATCTGAAAATAAAATCACAATGAGTTTCACGTGGAGAGTGTAACGTCTATGTTGACCAAATACTTTCAGGTTTACGGTCGCAATGAAACGTAATGATCAATCACTTACTTGTATTCGATTCCGGCATATCGTTAGGGAAGAACTCTCTGTGTTGAGCTCGGTAATGTGAATGTTGTGGCCCTGGATGAGGCTGTGGTGCCGGGCTTACTAATGGGGCTTCTTTAGGAGAGCGTGGTTGTGGCGCGAATTGAGCTTCTTCATCAGAATCAGAATGATTGCTTCCGGAACTGGCAGCCTGAGTTGTAGGTGGCATCGATGGTGCATAATTTGGTGCATAGTTAACTGCTTCTCCTCTTTGCGGGCTTCCTGAACTGTCTACTGACGGTGCTGGACTTAAGGTCACGGAATTGGGTTGAGCAGCCGCTGCGGCAGCGCTATGGAAATGGTGAAAGCTGTCGACAGCCCATGTAGGAGTAGGCGGGTGTGAATGTGGAGAGGGTGGGTAAGGCGCGGCTCGCGCTGTGGGAGTCACTGGAGACGAGGGAACTCTTCCCAGTAATGCGGCATCACGTACTAGCATTTGCAGCACATTATGTAGTACATCACCAGCACCGGGACAGCGCTCGCCCAAATCAGTTTTCGTTAAAAGGCACAAAGCCTTGCCTGAAAACAACAAATTATTTTTTTTATTAATTAGTCAACATTTTTTTTGAATAGTATAGAGTAATAGACATAATATATTTTGTTTAATTACCATTCATTTGGAAGAGATCCATATCGAAGTTAGGCAAATCGAATTCTCTTTCGCACCATTTTAGAAAAACAGAAACATCATCTCTGGTCCATAATCTTGGTTCTGGGGGAAGACCTGCTGGCAGTTGGGCCTTGGTATCACCGAGCGGTGAGGGTGGTGGCGGGGCCCACGGCAGGGGATACCGCCATAGTAACTCCGTAGGGCTAAATGGTAGCGGTAACCGCTCCATACTGGGCCCGGACGGCAGTTGGAGACTTACAACTTTCATCACGATTGTCTGTAACAACATGAAATAGATTTTTGTAATAAAGTAAATTACCATTATAAGTACAATATAAAGAGGATTTTGACACTACATACATCATTTGTGATTGATCTAAGGCCTAACCTAAAGTATGAATTCAACGCGATTCGAAAACCGTTAACAAAGAGTTCAACTATTCAATAACAGGTGGCGCCAAAGTGTCCGCTTCAATACGTAATAACTTGGGCTTGAATAGTTTTAGTTTCCTTCTTATCTTTACTGATGGCATCTTCTTATCTGCCATTATTATCGCGTAAAATGATACTACTGTCTTTATGTTTTGAGGAATAGGATTTTTCAATTTTATTTCAGCAATAATGGTAACGACTTTTTCATATAAATAAAAAGGTTTTCAGTGCAGTATGGAATTGCGGAATAATCGAATTACATATATTGTTATATAAGCAAAAGTAACAAATGCTATTCAAATCAATATTTGTTTCTCGAGTTATATTTTTTATTACATTTTATTGACAGCCTTTGCGTAAAATGTCGATAACTCGTAGGTATGTATGTAGGTATTACATAATTTATTCTTCGGATCTGTAATGTATTGTGCATTATAAAATGTATCCAGTCTTATTTTTTCTTAATTACGTATTAATCTATTCAATTTAGAGACATAAAAAACCTCCAGCATATTTGGCTCTCCTTACATATCGTTTAATTTTTGTAGATGGATAAAATCATATTAAAATATTTTGATTTGGTGCATCTCCATCATCACTGAGCCGAAAGATATCCACTGTTGGACGTGTCTAAGTACCGACACATTGATTGGACACTGAAACCATTTTAATTTCAGTGTCTTCTTTTCTAGCTATTGCTTAAATTAAAACAACAATACTTCACAGGTTATCACAATCCGATAACCCAGACTTCTTCATATCTAAGTTTTGAGCAACTTTGGTGATCTAAAGTTGTTCTTGTACATGCATTGCTTGTTGATTATGGGGGAAGTACATTTTTTATTGATATAATCTCTCGTTCGTGGGAGGGCCGAATGCCTATAGAATTCATCAATTCGAATTACATATACACCTTTTATAATATCTGCAATGTAAGACAGATTTGGAAACAGAATTATAGGACCGAGATAACTTTGTAATTATCTTTTCGTTACAGGCAGTAAACTATTAACAATTTTAGATACCTAATTATCATGCCATGCGTATGATGTTTAATTGTTTACTTAAGTGACGCAAAGGAGTTCATCCTTTGCGTCACTTATGTAGACCGATTTATGGAAGGTACAAACTTTATATCGTAAACCAAAAAAACAACTTTTAAATGAGTTATCTAGATCCTTTGTTGTTCAAGCTCTGATTTGTTATAATTCTTTGTTGTATGTTGTGAATTCAACAAGTTAAGACTTAACATCACCCAATGACCCAACTACATTGATGTATTCCTAAGAAAATAACTGCTTTTTACTGGTTTCTTGTACTTCATAACTTCTTTTTTATTATTGTAACCGACAAACAGCTCTTGATTAAAGTCGTTTTAACTTAAGAATAATGTGCCGTGTAGCTCGGATAATAGCACAATACCGTATTTAAAATTCTCGGAAGTTTAATTTGCTGCCGGATTCGGAGTTCGTATCTGTAGGCACTGTACAGTCAGTTGCCTTATCGGGCGCGGTCGGAAATGCGTGAGTCCGCGATAGCGTGGTCTGCGATAAGCACCGCTACTTACCGGCTGAGCTGATCCGGAACTGGTTGCGTCGTCAAAATCCTTTAGGTAGACGGTAACTTGATAAATCAGCACATGTACATTGTCACAACACTAGTAGCACAGAATCCAGTGTTCACAGAGCACCAGGCACACGCGAAGCAGCAGCGGTCCCTCCAAACGTGTCGTGTTACGGCTCGCCGTAAACCAGCAGCGTATCTGAGGGATCGAGCTCGCAGACAAGCGTCGCGGGCAACTCTCCAACGCGGACTGATGATGCGGTGGAGGCGCGGGCGGACGGACGCGCGCCAACCACTCCCCTCCCGCACGCCCGCTCGCCCCTCGCCACCTCACACATTGAGATAAAACTTCGGGAGCCAGAACAAGTCCCATTTTTAACTAAACGAACGAACACTGTTTCCGCAAACCGTTATCGGGGTAGATTGGCGTTGACGGACGACGCCCCGACACTAGCACTTGTCGCAGCAAATCTTAAGTAATAACATTTATAATATAAAGGAACGTTGGAATGAGATTATTATACGAGTGCCTGCTTAGGGCACGCGGAAGTGCTAGTTAGTGTGGTAGAATTACGTCAGCGCGCCAGTTTTTAATAACTCACAATATTTCCTTGTTTGTACAGTAATCGCAGAGCCACGAGTCTTGTTTTTTTATGCGTTTAATTTCCGGGGCATACCTACGTAGACATTTTTTAATTACCAGAATTACTTTGATATCGTCAAAAATATGAGTGATCCTTTTATTTGGATTACTTCGATGACTTCTTACTGTTTATTTATACCGCTTACTTAATATTATTAAGTACATTAAAGAAGTAGTTATAGGAGAAACGGATACACTTGATGCAAATAAATACCGTAAAATGTGATGGTATTGTAGGTATTATCTAGGTTTATGTAGTAAGCTCATCGCCTAACTATTGGTATTAAAACATAACACTAGGAACTCACGAATGCGATCTATCAACGTGCAGTTCAAGATATCGTGACATTACTGAGACAAAGCACAGGAAACGTCTCAGCAACCGGCCGGCAGTTTCCTGGTGCAGAGTGAGACAATATGAGCGCCAACCGGTTTGAGGTGAGCTCATTCGACTCTTGCTACGTGTGCATTATGTTTGTAAGCTCTGCGACACGCATAAAATTGTTGAAACCATTCAGCGTTGTCTTTATTAAAGTTAATGACATTTTATTGTGTTTAATACCAATTTTCAAAATGATGTTACTAATTTTGCTTCTTCGTTGTATGCAACATTAGTAGTTAATCGAACGAAACAGTTAGCGGAGCATCCGGAGGGCAAAAGCCAATGTTGTATCATTAGATCGGTACCTATATTTTCGTGTATGCGTGTAGGTTGAGATTATCTTGTGTGTGCCCTGGCCGCCGCGTCCCACTACCGGTTCGAGACAGAAATATTCGGCAGCCAAGACGGAAGTGGCCTCGGAATCTTTACCTGTTGCTCCCTTCGCCCGCCCGCTCCCTGCTGGTGCCGTCTCGCTCTAGCTCGTTTGCCGGTATACGTTGGTGTTCTGGCGGCATGCAGACGTTCGTCGTGGAGTTATGTGCAGTAATTTAGAGAATAAAAGACCATGATGTTCGGTCATACGTGACCGTGACCGCAGAACTTGCTGCTACTTTCTTTGTTAACATTCTTATGTTACAAGTTCGGTATTACGTGATTACGTTTTACTTATCTGTCTACATTGTAACAACTATTATGTTTGCTACGATAACTTGTTTATTTTTATGTTCTTTGATTCTGACTCCGGGGATCTTCAGTGTTTGTGTTCAAACTTCATAGACTGAGATTGGGATTAAAATTTAAGGTAATTTCTCTTAAGAAAAAAGGATAGATACAATAGTCGATGTACCTACTTAAATTTACATAGAGTCCTATAGGACTCTACTTAACAAAAACATTAGAAAGGGTTTCAAAGATATAGAACCATTTAAAAAAAATGGCAGCGACATATGATAGAGAACAATTCTTTAATTTTATTGATTGCGACCCCGGCGTAATGCGATGAACGCCTGGACTTAAATTCGAACACACGCGGAAGTACCTACCCGAAATAAGTTCATTGCGTGAGCGCATGTTTTTAGCGGTCGCCGGAGGCACATACCATGCAATATCATCTCAGTTTTAAGTAGCTTTACATATGCGATTTATTTAGGTATCGAACGAACTAACTTTTTCATAAGTACTTAATTTTGCTTCTAATATGGCGCCTGAAGCACTTGCCACTTTTTCAAGTACAGTCCCAAAGTATGAAATCCCTTTTAGACTGATGCAGCAGAAGTAGTCGTACGGAAGTAGAAACGGAAATGAACTAACGGAAACGGAAGCTAAGATGTATATAAAAATAAATAAACATAATGTAATAATGGCATGTTTGCTATACGTAAGTACTCAAAAAAAATTGATATATAGTCATGAAGAATTCAACGGTTGATAGAAAAAGATAATATTTTACTCCGACGGCTAACATTGACTGAATATTTTGGTGACTTCCTAAATTAGCGCCCCATATAAATTATAATACCTTCCTATTATGTCCATTTTTCTATAAAAATAAATGAACTTTTCCTGAAAGTTTGCATGAAAAACAATTCCGGTAAGTAGTAAGTACGGAAGAAGACGAAAAAAAAAAAAATACATTTTCAATGAACTCAATAAACAAACGTTCGTTACCTCTTTGTAGGTACGACCAAAAACTTAAGAGATGAAATTACAAAAATCATTACGAATACTTATTAATAGGAAATGAACGACATGAAATAGTTTAAGCCGGAAATTAATACACGCGGGAAGAGGAAATTGGACAGCGGCGGCCTACGGGCACCGGACGTGTAGGGGCGAGCTAGGGTGGAGCGGGGAGGGGGGACGCGCGAATCTCTGTCCCAACTTCCGATGATGGTCGCACCACGGAAAAGGAATGGCTGTGCGGAAACGTTGCCGTATAACTAGCTACACTTACATGATGTAGCAACAAACTTGTTACCGTACTTTGTAGTGCTGTGCCAAATGTATCTACATAGGTACCTACCGGCTCAATATACGCTATTATCTCTAGAAGTATTTTTCCGGTTTAGTTCTTCATTAATCCCCGAAAAGCTTCGCGAAAATCCGCTTAAATAGATAAAGTGCTTACGCCTAGTAATTGGTATCTTAATATATGAGGCGAGTTTTTGAATCTAGGATAGCAAGATTGTGCTAGTAAGCTAGCAAGTTAGTGACTCTAGCCTCGTGTATACAGAACTACCTTCATTTTTAGGCTAGCAAGCTACAGATAATGAAAAAGATGCTAGTGAGATAGTTAGGATGGGTTTCTATTTTTGTACGCCCCTCACCACCGATTTTACTATCCTGGCTTAGGTATGTATTAGCCTCGTGTGGCCGGATGATAGTACCCAATCCGACTAACCTAGCATCGTGTAAACAGCTCTAGCATAGTGCCAAACCAGGATACTGCCATCCTAGTTAAAAAAACTAGGCTTCTGTAACATTAATACCCGGGGTATTAGTATCGTTCATGCGTATAAATATCGTATGCGAAAAATTCGTCCGTTATCAAGGTGGTATAGAATCACTCTATGAACAGATTGCATGGCAGGCAAAACGATTGGTGGTGGGAAGTTAAAAAAATCACTGAACTAGCCTTGAAATATATTTGTAATTGCTTTGTGTTGTTATACTTCGGAATCGGAACAGAATATTCAATTATTTCCCGTTCAATATAGTCTACGCGTGTGTACTTAGCTTTTAAAATCAAAGGTTATCGTTATTAATAGTATCAGATGCTGAGTTTCATAATTGCAAAAGAAAATCGATGCGGGAAAAGCGTTGCAAAGAGACCGGAAGTCTGTGCCGGATACCGCACCATTTAAATTGCAGTCATATGGAAATAGCGGCACTTCCTGCGAACTGACCCGGTTCAGATGTATTACTTACATTCGACAGTATTGCTCAAGAATGTCACAATACTCATATTTTTATTAAATTCTACACATTTCGTTTGTAATCTTTTTCACACAGCTGTGTTATTCTTCCGGACTAGTCACAGATTTCATATCTTTGTAATAGAATATTACATGTTCTATATTCTGATACTTCAGTTTGAATTGACACGTAGATGAAACTATCAGTAGCGTATCGAAAATATGCTCGAGCTTCTTTTTAAACTGACTTTACCAATTATTTATACTGTACCCTACTCTTGAACTGTGACTAGTTAACGTTCTTATCACGCATGCTTCTAAAACTAAAATCTAAAGATCCGGTTTTGTTAAAATAATGCACCTAAAATGGCTTTGTCAAAAAAAATGCACCAATTTTTTTTTTGTATAGGTAGGTATAACTTTTTTTTGGGAATTAATAGACTTTGTTTCCAACGATTCTTCTGACTTTGTCTGGTTACTAAATGAACTTTGGTAAGCAGCAAAATTATGTAATTTGCATTTCTATACCAAACTTGTTGTGCGGCATCTAGAGCTTGTAATCACGATAAATGATCGAGTGTTGCACCATCTGAAGCATTCATTGAGTCTCAACGCACTTCCGAGCGCTCGTTCGCAGACCGCGACCCCGATTCAACCGTCGTTGTTCTCGCATTACATAATCAGGTGCCACTCAGAACTAGGCAACGATGTCACACCGAAAAATTGCGCCACTTACTTACTTGCCTTTAGAGTAGACCAGAACTTTACGTTGTAACGTCTTGTTCTGGTTGGGTAATAGATTTATAAAATTATAAATTCATATGGAATTATGACCAACTTTTATTGAAAATGAAAATAGTGGGGTGATAGATAATGAACATAAATCTCCGTTATTGCGTGTTGTTTAAGCTTAGGTTAAAATAAAAGAAGCCTTCTGATTTAATTTTTCAGTGCTCGAGATTAAGTAAGGACGGACACAGCTGCGTAAAATAAAACAACAGATATTTTTACCCCAAATATTGGAGAAATAAAATGGGAAATGAGTTTTAGGATGGGGATGGTCTTAGGACTGCGGTGGACTGGACAGGTCTTCACTGTATCTATGTTACCTATGTGCCTATAAAATTCTGCAGCAACGAGTACTCGAGAATCCGTTGATTGTAATTGCATGATAGTTTATGAGGAGATCATCGATGTAGCCACCACTCTAGTCCGATAGAGGCGGCGCTATGTTATTGCAAAAAATTGCATTAAAAATATGTATGTATTTCCACAATTTTCCGCCGGAATTCAGCGGTAGTGCGGACTCTAGGATTGTAAACAACCGTATATCTTGTCTATGATCTCTAGTCTCGATTACCAACTGCTAGTTAGGTAGTAGTTGATGCTTAAAATTCGTGAATAGATATGGTAAGTATCGTCATAGCGTCATGTTGATGATAAAGTATTAGAATTAAATCGGGAGTTAGGCGTTAACAAAAAAAATCGTGCTTATGAATTCCGAAGCAGTTTTAAATAGAAGAAAACCACTTCTAACAACCGGTCTCTTCAGAAGTAAGTTGGATTAAAATTGATACGATTATTCAATCATTATCATAATTATCACACATATGGATCTGAATATAATTAGTTAGGTAACTATTTAAAATAAGAAACGTTGACACTAGAAAACCAGCAGATTTACGTGATTTCGTTGGTCAAAGCGTGTTGGTCCCCAGGAGTTCTACAACAATCCCAGAAGACAACAGCCAGCACTAATTAGTTTTCTTGGTTGTTGGTTCAAATATTGTAAAGTTAATAAAATTCATATAAATCTAAAGCATCCGTAATCTCAACACGCAGTCCTTTTTCTTGTTCCAATCCTATAAAGATAATTACATGCCGTTAAGAAATCGTCAACTTCCGCCGACCTCAGCCGATGGCAACGCGCAACAGTTTATGGTCACGCAACGAATGGTTAAATGAGTAAAGATTTAAAGCATCGTCTGTCTCGCATGATGTAGTTATGTCGTCCATATAAAACCTCTTCCTCTAGGGGTAAACAGTGTCTGTTGGGTAAAAATTGTATTAAGTTTCTACATAATGCATTTTTTGGTTGCAATGAGGTCTAGTCAGCAACATAAAAATAATACATGGTAGTATAATTCGTACACATGGCTTTATTGATCCTGGCGATGTAACAACGCGAACTTGCCCTGAATGGACAATTAATCCCTGATTTTAACGAGTAACCCCCCGGGGGTCTCTGTGCGCACAAGTGTCACATGACAAAGCGACCCTCCGTTCGTTTCGGATCGACGTGATCAAAAAACCGGGTTGGGAATGTATCCGTATGGATGAGGGCACATGACGCGGGCGGTATTTTGTAGGTAGCGTTCGTTCGAACGTTACCATATATTTTTTCTTTGAAAACATGCAGTTATGTAAGTTTAAATTTTTACCATTCTCAAATCAATGTTAAGTACCTACTTACCTACATATAATTATTTATGACACGTTGTCCCCGTTTTCTGTTTTTGCCATTCAACGTTTTAATTTAAAACAACCGATATCCACGGCATGTAATAACATGCAATATTTTGTAAACTTCGATAAGTAACGACTAAAAGCAGGAAGTAAAAATTCCGTATTCTGAAAAATATTCGCTGTGTTTATGCTTTGGTGCTAAAACATGCGATGGTCTTCAGACATAATCTATTAACTGTCGTGTGTAATAATAATAATAATACCATAATAACTACGCGTCGTAAAAAGTGTATCGTCTGGGGGCTCACTTGGTATGTCCCAATCAGGCCATGTGCGCGCGGTCCCACGCATAGTTGACGCACAAGTGTGCGCCAGCGCCACATAGCGCTCCTACCTATAGCTGATATAGTCGCTTCCTATGTGTGAGTAAGTGAGCTGCTACTTCCTGGTACAGCAGCCGCGAGACTCTTTATTTAAATTCTTCCTTTGTGTGCGTACGCAATATTATTTATATTCAGCTACTTCTACTCGCGGGATGGTACCTACACTACACGAATATTATTACATTAACCATGCGTGTGTGTAACGAGTCTCTTTAATCTTCATTGTACTTCCTGATTATGCGTTAGTGTGTGTGAGCCACTTGTTTGAATGCTAGGGCGACTTTATCTCAGTGAGGGACAAAGTGCAGAGTCCGATTACTTTAGGGCGGTGCACTATATTCTATCGATAATTTTGCATTACTTATCCCACTTACAAAAGTTGATTTTTTTTTGCACGTTTTTCATGTAATGACCCATTTTGCAACTTCAATCGGTTTGAGTTTTGTCACTTGGTGTTGGTGCAGAATGATAGGCATTACATTTGTGCGCCATTATGTAGCCACGGTTAATCCTCGCGTCTTTGGCTAGCTACTTACATCAAACAAAGAGCTGATGTTTATATTCACATTGGAAACAGGAAGCATAAAGTCCGCAATATGTCTCAAGCTTGTACTGTTCTCGGTATGAAACAATACCAGTTCCGCTGTGTTTGCTAAACTGTACTCCTTTCAGGAAGTGACCGCACTTTAATTGAGCTGCTTTAACCGTTGGCTGGGAACTGAATTGTTGCTTAGTTACTGAGCAACGTTACCATTATAAAAGGAAGTAGGTACTTAAAGGTGACTTAGCGTTGGCATTGAAACGGTATATCCTTGTATTTGGAAATTCGAGTGATTGCCCACAGAAGTGTGATAAATTAAACATTGAAACATCGATGTCCTTTTGTTTTTGTTGGGCGTCACTATACCAGCAAGTGGACAGATGCATCGCATAGCGAACAGTTTGCACAATTCGGAAGGGTCCGATCACAGTCAGAGAGGGAGGAGATCTATGAATTTTCACCGCTAAACCCCCTGTCGCTCACATCTGTCGCTTTATGGACTGTAGATTAGATACAACGTCATTAATTGATTTAAGTTTAGGGAAAGGGTTAGGGCTTATTTTTAAATGCAATACGCACATGTTTCGTTTTAAATAAGGGCCTTTTTACCCGACTGCCCCAGAAGGAGGGTAATGTTTTTCGAGAGTATATATGTATGTATGTCTATTTCTTTGGCACGCTCTGTAGCCTAAACGGCTTGATGGATTTTAACATACTTATGAGGTGTCGTTAGATTCGTCTTAACTGTAGAAGTGTCATAGGCTATATAATATTTATATATTGCATCTGCAAATACAAAAAAAAGGGAGGGGAAGGTTTTTTTAAAATAAATTATAACAATATTGGTATCAAATAAAAGCTATTAACGAGTCAATGCCAAATTTAGATATATTAATAAAACTAACTAAAAAGTTTGAAATAAAGAAAATTATTCAAAAAACAAAAAACCGACTGCAAAAACACATAACTGAAAAGAGAAAAACAAGCATTATAAATTAATCTATAGAATTTTGGTATCGCAGGCGGGGACAAACAAAACTTACACCATATATCCGGTTATTAGTTTGTCCCCGCCTGCGATACCAAAATTCTATAGATTAATTTATAATGCTTGTTTTTCTCTTTTCAGTTATGTGTTTTTGCAGTCGGGTTTTTTGTTTTTTGAATAATTTTCTTTTTCAATTAAGTAGTCTTTGAAATTGATTTTTAATTTCCTTTGAACTCAATTTCCGGATTTTAAATCCTTGTTTATCCATGACAGTGACGGCATTGGAGTTGGTAATGCAATTACACTAGTTACGCATGTTAACGTTCTGGAAGGAGGGATGCGATGAGGGACGAACTTGTAAGGCATCGTGCAGTGTTGCAGATTTGACGTAACTTGCATTAGTATGCCCTACCTGTTGCTAGGAGATTTCTATTTAAAGATAACTGAAGTGATTGTCAGTATCAGTATTTCCAATAAACGCAGTTTATCTAAGATACCTTAGGCAATTCAAAGGCAACACAATATTAATGTCCCTGTGGAACTCCCACATGTCTTGTTTACTATAGTAACAGTTATTTAAAGCCTGATTCTCTTTGATTCGGGAAATACTTAATTTGGACCTATTGGAATGACTAGTGCTTCTACTCTAAAAAAAAGTATCACGCGTCTAAGTAGGTAAGTTTAACTTAAACCTAACATCTCAAACTTTACTTGAATATACATTTATTTTGAAAACATTCAACTAGGATTTTGTATCAACTAGGTTAACTTTGGTAAGATCTTTTAACGATTAAAACGTCATATTACATACATAATAATGTAACGACAAAAAGTTTGATCAACCTCGTAATTTCGACGATGGCACTTGTAAATCAAACGCGACACCTTGCATCGAACTCCCGAGAGCGTGAGAAGAAGGGCAAGTTCAGCCCCTCGTTAAGATACACACACAGGTGTAAACATTGTTCTGATACCGCCCCGCGACCCTTAAACCTTTTCAACGAGGAAGCTAAGGTTATACCTACCTGAACCTGAGTGCGAGTTGCTTTCAATAGACATAAGTAAATATAATTCTTTTTGATTTGAACGGAGAGGGTCTGATTAAAACAGGATGGATGGTTAGACTTGCTATCTCTGGCTTATAATTTGGTCTGCGGGCTGGCCTTTGCCCGTATAGTATCGCAAAACTACAAAACATATATAATATTGAATTATTGACACTCATATCCCAGACGTATCTACTATAGATGCACGCTTATATAATTATGTATGACTTCTATGTTTGCATGAATTCATTGGGTAAGAAGTTTATAATGTTTCATCTCTGTCTTGCATCTTACTAGCTTCAGATGTCTCTTTTATTACATCGCTTCCTATTACGCGTCGCTAGACGATGCGCTCACGCACTCTCAGAACGGACATAGACTAATCATTGTTTTTTAATGTAGATGGGAATCGTCGATTTAAACTGTTTTGAAGTATGTGTAGAAATAATGTAAGATAGCTGCTGATAAACTAGATATTAACAAATTAAGAAAGCAGTGGGAAATTAAATAGATAGGTACAAAGTGTAAACCTAACTTGTATATTTTACATACCGGAGACTTACATACTGCGACTCTACGAAAGCAAACCGTAGCGCTACAGATTAGTGGCACGTGGCACTTCTACAGTTTATAAATTATTCTTTTACTTAGATAACTTCGTAGCGGCTAACAAACATTCTTACTATTGCAGCAACTGTTCGTGATGCAATTATTATGTCAGTTCTGTATTGTAGTAGAAGTTATAGGATTTTTGTTCATTCTATTGTGCTCTATGCCAATATTTTTTTACCACATAATGCCGTATCATCTGAAAGTGACATAAATTCAATAGCATTATTTTCAGATTTTTTATTCAAATATTGATGAAGTTGGATTAAAATAATGGTATGTGAATTGGTTCGCCTTGCACCAGCTGTGCCCTGATTCAAAATCAGCGCACAATGGCTATCTTCGTACGTTTTTTTGTTAACGGGTCAATATAACTAGTAATCGATTAATATTAAAAGCCAATTTGAACAAATTGATTAAATTAGTAACGAGGTGTCGTTTACTAATAATTAGATCACGTAATTGTCTAGTTATTTGTTTTATTTTTGTTTTCGCCTTCAGCAAGCGTGGTGATCAATACTCATGCCTTCTGTGTATGAGAAGAGTCCTTCGGCCTGCAGTGGGAAAAATAAGCTGGAATTCTTTATCGTGTTTCCAATCTTCTCAATGTTGTGTAAAAGTAGATCTGATTTTCTGTCATTTTTCATCCTTATTCCCTAGGATAAGTAGTACCTACCTAGTGTGGTTTCCGTATCAAGGTTATTAAAGTTTATTTCTGTCAAATTAAAGTATATTATAAACAATGTTTTAGAATTTTGTGGGTGGCCTGACACACGCCCCTAGTTATAGCGGAGAGCCCATACGTTGATCAACCCTAATGTTATGAAGTAAAAAATCCCCATCCAATATGACTGTAGTAAATATGCATAGCAAATTACATGATTATAACTGTGGCTTCATCTAAATTATGTTTATTGATCAGAAAATAGTTTTATCAAACATCGTATAGCCCTAAGCCCTTTGTGCTGAATTTAATAGAACAAAACTCGAGAAATGTCTACCGATAGGTTACAGCGTAATTTCACAATTTAATTCACTTTACCTAAAAAGCAAAATTTCATTAGAGTTGGAATTAACAAAGAACGATGTTATGAATACGTGTCACATCACCCGTGAAACCCCAGCTTTGTCCAGAGTGTGAAAGGGTTCACTCATTAGGAAGATTGCAAGGGCGCAGAGCGATGCAAAACACTGTCTATGCGTGGTTGCGCTCCCGCATTGTCTGTGCCTAGTAT
The DNA here is from genome assembly GCA_948150665.1 of Conistra vaccinii. Classification (NCBI taxonomy): domain Eukaryota; kingdom Metazoa; phylum Arthropoda; class Insecta; order Lepidoptera; family Noctuidae; genus Conistra; species Conistra vaccinii. Next base: position 8,639,458 of record OX411324.1, read on the forward strand.
CTACTGTTTCTAACGCTACATCGTAGCTTGTGCTCAGGAAGTTTATATTTCTCTGCATAAAAGGAACGAGGCTGTATTGTAAGATAAAAGAAAGTGCATTCGGGGTTAGACAGATTCCACGAGTATAAATGGGATGATATACCTGGCTGTCCATTACTGAAATTACTGCTACTATCTCATTTATCAAGTGTTTGGCACCAACTTTATTTCTAATGCCTTCTAAAGACATGAGAGAACAGAGGGATTTGTTAAATTTACCAAGTAGGTATCGGCTATGGATTAGGCGCACAATGCCACATTAGCAAAATGACATATTGACGCAAAATGCCACATTCGCAAAATGTCTTTCTCAATATGCCACTCTAGCAAAATGACACACTATCAAAATGACACATTCTCAAAAAGTCATATCACATAATGTGCGACTTATATTTAAGAAAAATAAGGAACGCGCGCCATCAAGCTACACTTATAATAAGTTTGTGCGGACTTTAATATTTTATGATTATGACGGTAATGAAATAATTTTGTGTTTTATGTTAAATTGCTGTTTCTCAATTAATACAATAGGAGTAATAATAATACCCCCTAGGTACTACCTACTTAATAATTTAAGTTAATGCTTAATGTTAAATAATTATGTACAGTCGAGTCAGTGTATGTATGGCGCCGGCGTTCGATTCAAACCAAACCAAGATGGCATCGAGCAGGAAGTGAAGTAGGAAAACGTTCTAGCGTCATCCAAGGTCGACAACGTGACGAGCTACATCCACCACGCTCGCTATTAGCGGCACATCGCTTGACAAACCTCCATTGTTTTGTAATTAGTAAAGTTTCGGTATATTTCAGAATATACGTACAAAAGATTTCGCCTGATTAAAATTGTATTGACTTCCCAAAAATTTGCATGTAGAAGGCTGGCAAATTGCGGGCCTTAGGTCTTAGGTATTATACAATTTGGTAAGCTTATTTAGGCTGTATGAGTTGGATGTTTGAGTTTTCCAAGAAATAACGTGGTTGTTTTTTTCTTTGAATTTAGAGACTCGCCTATTTTTTCTGTGATCAATTACATCGCCCATCCCACCTATAAAACTTCTGCCAATACGTTGCTTTACACTTCTGGTGTACCTATTATCCGATCTCTTGTGAATATTTGCACTATTTATAACCTTCTCATAATATGTGTGCAATCCGTACTTTTATTCTTTTCAACAGCAGGTAACGTTTGCGGTACACAATGGGAACGAATTTCGTTCAGCTAAAATATTAACTTTCATACAAAGGCATACATTATACTTCCAAGTATGGAGCACTTCTTCACTTCCGAACAATACCTTGAATGGGAAACGAAGTGGTAAACAGTGGTTCTTTCCCAGTTCCATCGCATCGTGTGGTGACCATCCGAGTTTGTTGTTGTATTCTTTGCGATGCGAATGAAATGTTCCCATTGGTAGATGTAGCATCATTATAATACATGATTGTATTCCATCTATTTTAGGATCTCGTTATTTGTGATTGTGAATATGTGCTTTTTTTCAGCGGTTTTTTTAAGTCTAGTGGCGTCCTTTGCTTCTGTATAAAGATTTGAATCTTAGAATTATGTCGATTAGCTTGGTGGAAGCATATAATATTTTAGAAAATTCTTGGTCTGGATCGCAGTCCCGGAAGCTTTTGTAGATATTTTGGTATTCAATAATATAATACTTAGTCATGACATAACCAGAATCCAGTAAGTCAATATGTAGGCAGGCACTGATTATATGTTTATAAGGCGCTTATATTCTTCTAACGGCTTCAAGTACCATAAGTACCTACACAATACATAGTCAGTTATATTCTATTAAAAGCCTTTTCGTGGAAAGTGGGCAAACTAAAGCTTTAAATAGGATATTGAGAGGTCTATTCACTTACAAAACCATGGAAGAAGCGAGGATATAAAAGGTTCGAGAGCTTTTACAACCATTTTATTATTTGTATAAATACAAAAGATCCGTTCGAAATGTTAGGAATTCCTCTTCGTTAAAGCACATTGTCTAATAGACGCCGGCGTTAGATTATAAGCTCTAAACAATTTTACAGAAGCCCATCGCTTGGGATGAAGTAAGCCTCGATCTTGATCCTTTTGTCATATTCCGACATGAAGAAGAGTTTTATAGTTTACAAGAAACTTTGTTTACTTCTGTGGTTTTGAGATTTGCGATTGTGACCACAAAGAAGTTTTAGTTGTTCTTTTTGTTTGAAATATGGACTTCACGAAATAAGATTTTATTTTTGTAGGTACCTATGCAAAAATCTAAGTTCCCGTATGAAAAAGTCATCATTCCAAATGTTTTTTGCAATAATATTTGACTATGCTACAAACTTTATTTTATTTTCTTGACAAGTTACTTGTGTGTTACCCATTTCCTTTGGTTTTCCTTTCAACTTTACGATCTTGTAGTAGTATTTATGTAGAAACAATCTGAATAAACTTAACATGGAAAAAACCGATTAGAAGGCATAGGAACTACTACCTAAATTCCACTCTACCTAAACCAATATTTTTTTCACTATCGTCTACAGTAATTATTATGATCCGATCAGATATGAAATGAGATGGGTAGGTACCACTACACTTAATAGCGCGTCTTTTGCCGACGCATTGTCTGCTCGCTCCACCACATCCCAAAAGGATTCCTGTTCGTTATAATTCCGGCTAGCATTTCCATAAAAATCGTTGTGATCGTTATCTTCGTGAACAGGTCGGATTATTTTTTTCTAAGTGCATCATTTATTATCTTTAAGGGCACAAAAAATTATAGGGTCTCTAAGGCGCCGCGGTGTCCCTTCTAGGAAACAGCCTCGGATTTGTTTGACACTCGTCTGTGAGATATAGAGCGGCCACTCGGCCAGCGGACAAGGTAGTTCGATGAATCCGGACACTTGCGATGGTTTGGACATCGGCGGGGACAAAGAGGTGTGAATTCACAACTTAACGATTTTGCACGGAGCACTTAAAAGTAAGATCATAGATATGGACGTGAAGATTTTGGATGATAATTGATAGCGCTGATGAATATGTTTGATCTTAATGATTATGTATTGTGAACGAAAGTTAAAAGAGACTAGATCAACATTCGAGTTCAAACGTATTTGCAATAAAGTTCTACTAAACAAATCTCTTTAATGTCCTTTAGACTTCCCTTAACAAGTTTTTTGGTAAAAATTGGTTGTATTTTTTAACTCAATGCTTTTGTTGAATTCAATTGTTCTGGTTTGTGCACGTAACTGTTACCTACTATAATCTAGGATTACCTCTCCAGGTATAAAACGAAAGGGTTGTATAAAAAGCCTCCATTTCACGCTTACTGCTCCTCATTATCTGACATGATACTACCTCCAAGATGATGGATCAAAGATTTCTTATAACGTTCAACGGTCGTTGCGCAATTTCCCATAGCATCTCAAAAGCAAATACCTTCTATTGAGTCAGGATACAATGGCAGGGCAAGAGTCAGGTAAAGCGCCTCGCGCTGCGGGGTTCCAGCTCAGAAGTTTTATATTTCCGCTTCTTTGTCATGTCTTTGGGCCAATTAATAATTTCTCTGGATGACCGAAGTTATTGTTAAGCCATCGTGCCGCACCTACGTCCCATTCAAATGGCGAAGATTGATGAACTCCTGCAATTGTCACATTTTTACGTTTATAGACTGTTTTTGCTTTACATCTACTGAATGACTTTGCTCTCTTGTGTTTGTTGTTAGTGTGGGAGAGAAATGAGTCTTTCGTATCTATCAAGTAACGTTTGTTAATGTAAATAGTGGAGTAAACTACTAAGCAAATGTGTCTAGTGTATGATAAGATATCATGTAAAAATTCATTTATTTTCATGCTACATGTTACATTTGACGTCAATAATAATTCAGCACATGACTATTGTGTTCAAATTATTTAATTGAATAAATGAACATTTGGGTACTAATTTTTGTTTTTTGCGTAATGCAAATATGTATTTATGTTTTAAAGGCGAAACATATCCATGGCGCTATATAAAAAATCATGGCCTGTCAATTTGTTTTTTTTCCCGCAGACCCTCTACAAAATCAATTTTTCTCTATGCTCGGTGCCAATGGCCATTCAAACTGTGGTATGATAAAAATAGAGTGGTTACGTTTAGCGAATTATTGCTTGGGAGGGGAAAGCACAAGGTGGAATTTTCTTCATTTGAAAAGGGAGGATCCCTCTCTTCAATGGCGGAACTTCACAATTTTGAGGATTGCGCTTGTGGTCATAATATTATAAGTAGTCTCCGAAATGGAGTAGTAACAAGGTCTGTATGAAAAAAAATCCGCGTCACAATCCGTAAATACGTAGATATTATTTCGCCTTTTGTTTTTTTTTTGTTCTTTAGTTTGTCTGCTCGTCTCAGTATTTCCTGTTCGCAAAATTAAATTCAAATATATGCATACTTTTTGTCGACCAGTTACGACCGGGCAGCGGTGGCTGAGCTCGCCGAGACGATGTACATGAGAAAAAAAAACCTTACAAGTTCTTTTAAGACATTACATAGTATTTGCGTGTAGGTACTTCCTGGACCCACTGCATGTATAATATTATATATATTACAATGTAAATTAATTACGCGGTATTAATAAATACTACCCGTTTCAGGAGATTTTGCATTTTCTTGCGTAGATTTATAGGTAGGAGGTACGCACGGCCACACATCAAGCTGTACATTTTCAGTATAAGCTGAGCTCGCATTGTACGGAAATCCTATACAATGCGAGATCAGTATAAACTGGAAATGTATAGCTTGATGTGTAGCCGTGTGTACTTGCTCTATTATAATAATAATTAATGACGAAACGAGTTTTCCCGAAATAGTATTTTTCGTGTCTCATTAAAAACGAGACGCACACAACTCTTGAGAATATTAACTTATTTGTTTATTCAGAACTTTAAAATGCCGTACTGCCCTGCTACGCCGAAAAGCGCTATTTTTTTACACCATTCAAAAGTTATAATAATATCGCAACTAATGGTATAAGCCGAATACCGCTAACTGACTTAAAACATTAAAAAAACCACTCAGAAGATCTTTATTACACGACTGCCCAAAAAGGAGTTCCTTATGTTTCCTTAAATTACAATTTACAAAAAGTTAATTTGCTCAAAACTTACTCCGATTGAGATAGCGCCTTTCGGCTTAGCAAGGCAGCATATTAGGCCCTTCGTTACTTTTGAAATCTCGCCACCCAACTTGTCAAATAATATTAGAAACGATTATTAACTCAACGAACGATTCCATATTCACCTACTATTTTATTAGTGGTCTGTTGTTTGGCCAGAATGATAATGAGCAAATCGTTATTCCGGGAAATAGTCTTCGATATGTTATTCCGTCAATGTTTTTTTCCTTACAGCACATTTCGTAAAAGTTTTCCTAGTTATTTAATGTACGACAAGATGAATAGTTTCGATCAATTATGATTATATAGGTAGGTATCTACTTTATTGGTATGTATTTTATGTACCTAATTTGTTACAGTAAGGATGATTATCTAGATTGAGTTTACTGATAAACATGTTATGCAATCTTGGCCTCTGTTTCTCATAAAAAATAGGTTGTAGTCAATCTATAATTTACAATATTTCGCATGGAAATAGTGATTATAGATATTACATTTTTACACAGTTTTTATAAAAGTACTTATTAGATATTTTAGGTAAGATAAGAATATTTGCCATCATCATTAGTTACTCAATATAATTTTGCACAACCGTTTAATCAGATAAGTACGGCTTGTTTTCAGTTTGTTCTTAAGGATTCAGTGTCGTGATTAAAATAATGACGTGTCACCATTACATTATATAAAAAAAGTTAAATAACTAGATATTCGTACTGTAAGTAGATAAAAATCCTGAGACGGGACAAATAATCAAGAAAGTAAGGTAGGAATGTATTATCTGGTGTAAGTATATATAAATAAATAAGGTAATAATAGTTATTTGTGTTACATGGGGATAAAGTAATATTTTGTTCTTCCAGGGCGTTATTTTGAATTCAGAGCTAAGCGAAGGATTCTAAAGTAGAATCCTGAGGTTAGCGAGGAATTCCATATACGCCGCCCGAGAACAAAATATTTTGTCCCCGAGTGATACACACTATTTTTCATCACTACCTATGAGAAAAATAAAAAGCTTCATACTCGATTTTTTTTTTACATTAAACCTTCACGCGAGCTCCTCCAACCTAACTACACAAATCAGTACGCTATTAAAAGCACGGAGTGGACCAATCAGAAGAGAGAAACCCCAAACTCCCAATTCAACTTTGCTCCTAGGGAGCAAAGTTGAATTTTGCTCCCGCTATAGGCAATTGTCGTTTTTCGAATAGGTGTGATGAAAACCTTTTTTTTTGTTTACCTAGTCTACCTTTTTCTTCTTTTCGTATGTTCAAAATCTCGTGTGAATTTTCTTATTTTTAAACACAATTAAAATGATTGGTGTAAAATGTTCAAAATCTGAATTAAAGATCCTCAAGTTCGCTACTAGTGAAAAAAAATCTGATCATCTGCAGATAGTCTGGAAGTATCCACGTAAAGCCAACAGATCAATGTTGATCATCCCATTAGTTATACGTATAGGTATCTAATACAGTATAATTGTCAGTCCGGTTGCACGTGCTATTTACCCAAATAGAATATAAAATTGACTCGTCCAACAAGCCGCGACGTTGTTTGCGCGGGCGCCGATGCCGCTCGCTTCCAGTCCGCTTGATAAGTGTCACCTGGGGAACTAGCGGTCCACCTTGCACTCTACTTGTGATTTTAATTACATTTTATTGGCACTCTACTTGGTATGTCGGTGCGCTGCCATGTTAGAACCGATCTATATGCTCGTCTACTAAGGGTGCTATTAGCGACAATTCCCGTTGTTGATCTAGAGATAGATACCTACTTTAAATGATAGTCTTCTTCTTCAACCGGTCCCTCATTACTGAGGATCGTGGTCACTGGACACCTTCGGTTCCGGTCCAAAGTTGCCATCACCACCTGCTGAAATTTGCTTGAGGACGTAGCTTCTTTTACTTTGTCGAACCATCGTGTTGGCGACCGGCCTTGTGCTCTCTTTCCTTCGGTATTGTCAACAATGATCAGCTTTTCAAGGCTGCTATCTCCTCTTCGCTTTGATGGTAGACGTTTATTTATTTCCTTGAGTAAATAACTACATTCATTTTTATCATCATAACAAAAACTGGTAAATCCATTATGTCTTTATTTCCATGTATCGTATTATGTACTTAAGTATATAATAAGGAGAAACCGTATTATTAAATTGATAACCTTTTAATGTGCAATAATAAAAAGAGTCTTATGATTGTGACATTGGTAGTGGTCAATGTCAAGAGTCGATGCAGTTTCCAAGACGAAATATTTGACACGTCGTTCTTAAAACTTATTTGAATGTCACAGGTTATGAATTTGATTCAATGATTATTATTTAACTCTATAAATCAGTGTAATGCCAGCATTAAATAACGTGCAGACCAACAGACCCTTGTGAAGGAGAGTAGAGATGTGCTTCAAGCAAGACCCACTTGCAGGTCATGGGTTATCCTAAATAACTCACAGTTAACAGTTATTTCAGGGTTAATTAAATAATTTACGAAGTGTATAGAGTGCCGCGAGTTTCTTGTGGCACTCTAGTGTCACTGCCTCGGCCCGGCTAGGGTGCCGTGAGCGTTGCATTGTCACTGTCACTTGTTATTTAGGTTAGGTTAGGTTAGAACTGTGACCACACAACGCACGAGCCGAGCGAGCGTAGCGAGCGGTGCCGCGGTAGCGGCCGGCGAAGTGCCAGGGTCCGTTTAGGCACAAGAGAATGTAATGTTTTGGGAATATGGTGTTTTACAGCGATTTAACCTCGACAATCAAACAAAATACCAAGTGACGTGACTTAGTGACAGTGACAATGACAATTCAATGCTTGCGGCACTTTGGCCGGGCCGAGGCGGTGTTACTAGGGTGCCTGTAGTGGCACTTTATCTGATAGGGATAGAGTGCCACTGGTGGCACTCTATACACTGCCAATAATTTATCTTACGCTAGCAAGAGTTAGGGGTAAACCTAGGATTAAACTTCGAAATATTTCACCCACCTATATAGGAGAGTTAAGTCGCTAAACTCTAAGTAATGACGTTATGAGGTAGGTACCGCTGATAATTTATATTGTCGTGTTAAGTGTAAATTCGATACTATATAAGCAGGCAGTATATTCATGAACTTCATATAAAAATTAATACAAATTAAATATTAATTATTAATATACAATTAATTTACTAACATTTTCGTCATTCTATAAACTAAATCTCCATGGAAACCACATTCAATACGATTAAAATGAAATCATGTTATAAAATTCAAAGACAAGATTGATTGATAAGAGTATTGCGTATCGTAATGTAGTGTGAAAGAGATGGGTATACAATTTCTGTTCATTGTTCGTTCGTTAATTTTTGGTTGGATTACATTTCAGGGCACAGACATTGCAATTTTATTTTATGTTTCGTCGATTGAACTGTAATGTTCCCAAATAAAAAAACACAAATGTCAGGTTAACTAACCCGGTGTTACTTTTTAGATGCGCAACGCGTAATAAGAGTTAAAATGTTAATTACTAAACTCCGAGATAACATTAAACTACATTTAGTTACTTAACCCGACTAAACGTGCAAGAGGGCCTTAATAAACTAAAAATATAAAACAACCAAGCTTATTGTGAGGCGTAGCTATAAAACTAATATTTTTAAAAGAATTAATAATATTTATTATAAGAAGTTACGAAATATGCGCCACAATAATAGTCATACAAAACCTGTTCTGAAACATTATAAAAATATAAAAAATCATCACTCAATCCAACATATTTAGCAATTATATTTAAAGAAGGCCAAGGGTCAGAAAAATCTTGATTCCATACTATATAGTCACCGGAATTGAAGTAGGTACATTGAATACCTACTTGTAGGTATATATTCCCTGATTAATCCTATCAATTATCGGGCGGTAAAACCGCACAAAGCGGTAACAGTATCGCAAGCATCGTTCGCATTACTGTTATGTGTATGTAATGTGACAGATTAGTGCATTTTTCCATGTGAAGCGCGTTTACAGCGCGCGGCTGGATCCGGGTCAGACTCGTCACGTAACGGGCTCGATGATAACGGCCCAGCCTAGCCTAGCCTAGCCTAGGTCGCGCAGCGGGATGAACTACGCGGAAGTAGGATTGCGGACGACGATTAAAGCCTACGTGGCTGTATTGAATGTACCTTTGCTGTGTTTTGAAATAACAGCGTAACAACAACAAATCTCTCGCTTTTTTTTTAGTTTATAGCTTTTTACTTCGTAATCTGTGTTCTATATTTTTATGGCATGAAGTAATGTGAAAATTGAATTTTTTTAGGAAATATCTGGCTTTGCAAATTGTGTCACGTAGTCTGAGCAATTTCAGTTGGTTTTATGCTCGATTGGATAGATTTATGAGTACCTGCCTAGTTATTTTTATATAGTCTGATTAACGTTTTTGTATTTTTAGAAACAGCATTATGGAATAAAGTTATGAATGTACGATTTTAGTTTACTGCATAACACACACAAGTTATTTTATCGTCGAAGTGTGTAACTGCCATCGTCTAAGTATTCAATATTTAGCTTTAGAATTTCAGATTTCTTATTCTAGTTTACTATTACTATTTTTTTTGTAGAATTTCATTATTTGATAATATCTAAACTAGCACGCACAGTCGTCTCAGAATAAACACGATCGAAATAACGCTTATAAATAATTCAGGAGTGGTTATAATTGCAATAGATTCAACTCATTTGGTGTGTGCGACAGGTTAGGTTTTATTAAACGAGCACGATCCACGCTTGGTCGCCGGTCGCCGCCGCCGGTCGCAGGCTGTGCGCAAGCGCAAGCCAAAGAAAGTAAGTTCACTGCCACGGCCGCGCGCGGTACGACAACCTTGCTTCACACAGGGTTGACTGCTTTTTGTCGACACTGTCCGTAACAAAACAAAATGTTATTGAGTTTTCATCTAATTTCCTTTGCATACCTACGTTTTCTTACCGTTGTGTAATCGACGGAAATGTTTGGAATATGTTATGTATGATACACTACGATACGACTAAGACCATAATATGTTGTTACTACATAGTTAGTTGACCGTAAACTCCTCTTATTGCTTTTCATATTTCGTCTTTCATTTTCCTAATGGTTCCCTTTTTAGCAGCAAAGGAAGAAATGAAACGAAAGAAATCATTTTGTTAATACGTTAATGATGGCATCGAAACGAAATTGCGTTCGCGCGGCGTCTACGGGACACTTCGTAACGCCTACGCAACTGCTACGCTACGCATGCCTGCCTACGCGATGATCGACGTAGCGCACGGCTACGCGATACCGGCGTAGCGGACGCCTACGCGACGTCTACGGCTACGCTAGACTAACGCCCGGTGTAAAAACTCTGCTTCGTTTACGTTTAAACCATTCTCGTTTAGGATTAAAATTGACTACTGAATTATTAATTATGTTCGCATTTTGACAAAAGGCTTTCCGGATTGATGTTGCTATTATTTTGGTTAGACTAAGAAATATTCGATAAAAACAATTAACATTTTTATCTTATGTGTAAATTAACGTACGAGTAAACAAGTGCGATAGCGTTGACTTGTTTGGCAGCCCTAGCCGTGAGACTACGTTCCTCATCGTAACGTAACATTTATCTACTGCCAAATTACGACTTTTACATTATTTACACATTCAGATAAATGTTATGAAATCAAGGTCTACGAGGGGCAGTTACACAACTGCGGCCTACTTATCTAATAGCAAAGCATATCTTTCTTAAAAGTTATGAAATAAATTATTGATATTTCAAAATATAATACTGAATACTGTAATTTTCTGGTAAATTATCAGTTTGAACTTCTGAAGCATGCGTCTTGGGGATTTTTTTAGATTAACTAATCATCACAAAAGGCAATCAGCAAGCAAATAATATCTTCTTATTATCTGCGAAGTGTTAACCCACAATTATAAGGTTGTAATGGAAATGATGGTCGGCTCGCATTTACTCTGGGCGCGAGGTTGGCGCCAGCCCAGCGCACGCGCACCGGTGCTTTGCGGAATGTCCCTGGATCCGGTTCATACACTCCACTATACGAACATTTATACCCTTATTTATTTTACTGCTATTTGTGATATTTTCCGTATTATTTTTGACATAGCCAATTATATACTCTGATTACAAATTATTTTGTGGGTCCCATTATTTGAGGGTTTCTTGTAACTTGTAAAGTGAATATAAGACCCACTTAGGATTCGGATAGAACGCATAAATGTAATATAACTTTTTTCATATTGTACCAAATTTACAACTTCTGCAATCCGTAGTTCGTTGAATGGTTTGCTTTCATAATAATTACTTTATAAGTATAACTGACTTGCATTAATCAATTATGTTACTTTATAAACATTTTTAAGTTCAAACAGACACCCACGTCATTTCTTATAATACTTTATTTGACTGCCAAGCGAACAAAATCAAGTGAATACAATTTAAACAATACAACTGACAAAAAAGGATTGGAACAACAATCAAGTAATAAAAACATCATTCGATTTCAAATTTAACTGATAGAGACATGAATCATTCGCATGATGTACAATGGCAACTCCAATTTGAACACACACAAATAAGAAATTGAAATCACGAGGTTCGAAGAGATTCTCAGACGCATTGACGCGCTATTCGATAGTAGATACTGTCGACAGACACGTGGTCTGAATGTAAATGCGACAATCAGTGCACGAACTTCATCATTTTACGCACATAATGTGTATCTACTTTGAGGAAACACATTAGTGAGATAGATATAATCGATCACAGTCAGGAAATGTTGATTGTGCTGTTACAAATATCTTTAAAATTAATTAAGATATCAAATTAAATTCTACTCATGTTAATTTCTTATCGAACTGTTATCTATTTTCTTTTTATTCTGTACATTCTATCAATGTTTACATATATTGTTTGGTCATGAACAACTAACTCTATAGAGTTTGAATAGGCATATATTTATTTATGAATATATGCTAGACAACGAATTCCTAAAGATGTTAGTCTGGACACCTACTTGTTGTGTAAGTTTGAATCATAATACAGATATGCAGTGAGCAAGCCAAAGTCAGACGCCATCATATGTGAATCAGCGCGACCGGAAACTTCGCCATGTTGGCTCGCCGCCGCCATGTTTATCGGCGCTCCGGAAGTTGCGCGCGCGCCGACCGTCTTTAGATACCATTTTCACAAGTAGTGAGGAATACGAGTCGGAAATATTCAGCATCTATTTTGGGTGCCGACGTTTTTCCGCTTCACGGAGACATTCGCCGGAGTTAATCATATACTTGACGACGGAGCCCGTTGTATTTATAGAGAAAATTGCTTGCTGCGACGCATTTAGATTTAGAGTCTCATACTTCTGTCTGGGTAGATGTTTGTGTGCCACAATGTTTGTTTGGGTCGCATAATTTCGTAATTAATTGTTAAGTGCATTTTTTCTTGAACGTAAAGTATTAATGATGAATAAAGATGAGTTGGAGTTGTTTCCTGACTCTAAGAAAATTATTATGACAGATATTCTTACGACACGTGAATCTTGTTATAAATCACTTTATTTGCATACTTATATACTTACATGTATGTATGAATTAGGTATTTAGACATGACGTTAGTGAATATTCACGGTTAAACCGGTATAAAAGTAGGTATAAAAACATGTACAATTTTGGCCTGGCTGAACAGGACGTATGCAGCTTGGCCACGACAGTAATTATAAAGTTTAATGAATAATTAAATGATTAAATGTTAGGATTAGTTTTCGTGGAATTAAAATCAATCCTATAATGTAATTATTGGTAAAAACCTATATTATGACTAATTGTGTAGTCATTTAGTTGTTATTAGTTATCATCAGTGTGATGTTTTAAGAAAGGGTGCGCCTGCGCACGGAGGCTCTACAGGAATGTGGTCGGACAAGCGGGAGGGGAGAGGCGGCCTGGGGACCGGGAGGTTGTTGAGGGACAAAGCCTCGAGAACTGGTTTTGCTTCCTGTACGTGTCGGATGTCCTGCGGCTTCCTGCCCCTTTCCCCGCCCGCCGCAGAGCCGGAGAAAAAGGTGTAAGTAGGGTTGTGTCTAAAACAAACATGCACTAATATTCTTGAAAATATTTAGTACCAGGTCTGATAATTATCTAGATAGGTACCTACTTTTTACACTTCGACACAACGCTGGCACTTGTAATCGTTAAGTGCCACTACCAGCTACATAATGTATTTCAGTTCCTCAAGTCCTTTCAGCGGATATAAGGTGTGGTTAGACATCTCAACGATTGAATTCATAGTAAAAGTGAGATTAAGTACGTTCGCACCATCGACTTAGGAACAGAAACTACTGTAGGTAAATCGTGCTTACTATAAACAAACGTCACCAAAGTTTACACAGACAATTTGTAATGATTCACACATATCACGTAGGTGATACGCCACGTAACGTCAGCCTTATATGTATAGACACCGAGCCTTTTACATAATTATGTTCACAACGTAGACGTGGTCTATGAAAATATTTTTGACACAATGACAGGTAAATTTTCTAGTTCGTAGGTAAGTGTAAATCAATTTGTGTGTGGAGTGACGTAGAGAATAAAATTATCATTTGCTATATACTGTATCTATTTCCATTTGAGAATATATTCTACATTGTTGATTTTACACGTGTATTTAAAAACAATATTATGGTCAACCGAGTTCTGCTCGGGGTGAAAATATAAACATATCGTCCAGGTACACCAACGTTTTATCAGATTTCCGAAGCTGTGAAAATAAAGAAAACGATTTTTCCCAGATATGAGACCTAGCTAGATCGATTTTTCACCCCCGTAAACCCCTAAATTGCAACTTTCATCAAAATCGTTGACTTTTCTGAAGTCTAAGAAAGTTCTATCTGTATACTCTTACCATTTATTTTGAATTGTAGTATAGTGCAAAACATGAATAACTTTCTCCATAACTTAGGCCAGGCACCTAAAAGTTGGCGTTGTTTGTCAGTAGAGGTGACAGTAAGCCCTGCGCGTGAGTGGACCGCAGGACACGCACGATTGAGGACATGCTCTTGCTTTGTTTTTGTTGCGCTTGCGCTGCGGTCACTGTAACACAACACGAGCAGCCCCTGCCTTTGGGAATAGCGACACACACTGCTTTACTGTGCACGTATTTTATCATTAGGCTCCTATAATTTCAAGTTTTTGTTTTGTTGGAACAAATCTTTTACTTCGTGGGATATTACGTACAAATGGGCGACATTTTTCTATGTTGTGGTGCAAAATGCGTTAGTAGGTAATTAAAACTTACTTCGTAAAGCCTTTCTTCAAAATAGAAACATTTACTTTTAAAGGGGGACCCTAAATTATGTTCAAAGTTATTAATTAGGGGTAAATAGAAAGATATATTCATCTTTGCCAAACCTAAGTGAGTATTTGAACTGGCAAAAGTGAATTAAGTAGGTATAGGTAGGTGATTAATGTTGTCAATCCCGCTATACAGGGCTATCGGCTAACCATTAAGAGATGATGATGTAGGAGAGGTCATTTACAACCAAATGACCCCTTTTGACCCATATGTAAATGTCAAAAAAAATCGAGTCATTTGACGTTTTCTACTTTACTTGAAGATGGTTGACATTGGCATGAGCGTCATCAGGGGTCATTAGGTTGCAAATGACAGAGGTCCTACATCCCCTTATCGGATTGCCAACATAATAACCAATAACCCTGTGACTTTACCATACTTTGTGTAAGCTAGAACCGTATCGCTGTCACCTACGCAGTCAATGGAAACTAACGTATTTTTCTAATGACTTTTCCTAAGTACTTTCTCAAAAGTAGCGGCTCTGTGTTACGTTCACGTGGAAATAACTCTACTGAAAGGTAACAAAATCTTAAAGATTGTTAATTAAATATTTTAAAATATGGTACTGCTTATCTCAAATAAAACTAACATCTTTCTAGGTTGAAGGTGGTTTCTAGGTGGTACCTTCCTAGGTATGCATGTAGGGTAGTAAAAACTGAAAACTGGTTTCAGCACCCAGTTAACCTTGTCGTTAGGATTAGGACGCACATTTCGTTTCAAGTGATCCAAATAAAACAGTTACGTAGGGAATTAGGGATGCTTTGTCTAATTTTAAACCTTTGAGTGCTCTTATTACAATTCCAAGTCATTAATAATAAAATAAAATTGTTTTCGTAAAGTGATACAAGAATGAATTGTTATAAATAACAAAATATAATCTCAATTTCTGACGATAAATATTTATTATTGACTGTGTAATTGTATCTTGTTTATCTTTATTAATCATTTTGAATTTGTAACTCGATGAAAGTTAAATAAGTATTTTTAACTCGTTCGCCTTCGAATATCGATCATAAACCTACTTAATTTTGGTGAGGTTATTATTATAAGTTCCTTTAATTTTTGAAAGTGTAAATATTTTAAAACTTAAATAAAACCACACCATTTGAAATATCACAGGTGACAGGATATTCAATAAGACTTAGTTCGTTAAACAGTGACATATTCATTTACCAATACGGTAAACTGGTTTTTAGAAGTGCCATTAACTCAGTAAATACAAGTCGTTAGTCGCATAATGTATCCGTTTCCTCGGCGTCGCCTCCCCCGCGCCCCTCCCCCCGCGCCGATCTACGTAATCTACGTTAAAACAATGCGCGGGCGCTTCCGTATCGTCAATCGTTTTCCACGCGCAAGGCTAATGCCAAGGTCTTGACTTTCTACCGTATACCAGCGAACACAAAAACTTACAATACAGTTAAACATACAGACCAGACAGTACAAAGTTACGGGTATTATACACAAGTATTTCTTGGTACACTGAAAGTACCAATGGATGTAAGGTAATACCTAACTCTAGACACCCTAATACCTTCATTATTTAATCTAATACCTTTAAACGAACAATTCTTGTATATATATACAAGGTGGGGACGACAATACAACAAAAATTTTAACGGCGGCGTGTCCATAATGACGTTCCCATTCTGCATACAAAAATTCAATTGAATATATTCAATAGTTTAGTCATTATAGCTCGGCAAAATCCATAGTCGGCTCGGGTTATTCCATTTATCCACCCCAAAAATTCACCCTAAGGTGGATATTCGGAAACGTATGCCCGAGAATTCACCCTAGGCCTCGTTGAATAAACGGAATTTATAGGCTTAAGGTGGATCCGGCCTACACTACATTTAATTTGTTTGAAAAACTCATATTTTTATTTAAAAGCTAGGATTTATTTGACAGTTCCAAAATACTCTTATGCCTTAGTAGAGCTAGTATTTTAATTTTTTGTTGTATGGTAGTCTCCACATTGTATATATATCTGAATCTCGGAAAAGGCACCAACGACTTCAATGCAATTTAGAGGTTAACGGGGGTGAAAAATCGATCTAGCTAGGTCGCATATCTGGGAAAAATCGTATTCTTTATTTTTACAGCCTCGGAAATCTGATAAAACGTTGGTGTACCTGGACGATATGTTTATATTTTCACCCCGAGTACTGAGCAGAGCTCGGTTGACTAGATATTTATATTATTAAGAAAAGAAGTCGTTATACCTATGAGAAGTTTTAGAACTTCCCTTATAAAGTTGATGTAAGTCGATGTTATAAAGGATCATAATTAGCTTTACTCTACTCTACTCTACTAATCTAAATAACATAGGTTGGTTTACCTATCAGGTATAATTGATTAAATCTGCAAATTCAAAGAAAACAAACATGAGCTACCTTACTTACGCCTAATGAAAATTATTTTTGGTTTGTTGCTGGTAGTTTATACGCTAGAAATATATTTAAAGTAGAAAATTACGTCTTCGGTCGAGATAGTGTTTGACCATTAATGAGGTATCGCAATTATTATGTCAGTACAATAGCCATTACAAGAGTTAGAACATCCGCGATTGCGTCACGCGACTTGAGAAAAACTGCGAGCCAGAGGAAAATGAATGGAATCCAAGCCGGATATCGTTGTTCACACGATTAGTTATTCGATGCAACTTGGCGTTTCATGGCTTGCAACTTGGCACCTGTTCAACCGCTCCTCGAATTTCCTCGAGGTTCAGGATACAAACAGGCTCTAATTAATATTCTTTATGAACTACCATGTCCCGGATGTTACCTGATAAAACGTAATACCTCTTGCTTTGTCCTTATTTGTTAGAGATTGCAACAAGTAGGTATGCTAAATTAACTGCATTTTCATGAAATGTTGATAAAATGATGGATTGACTTTTTGAGCCTGTTAAGACTTTAATAAATCATTTAATTGGATGATTACAAACATCTGATAGGTAGGTGCGTCAATGATATAAAATTTGTCGTTTATCATATTGACCAAATCTACATCATCTCACTTTATCATCGGGTAGGTAAAATTCTACATTGCTTTGCTTTGGAAATCAATCCGAAACTCTAAAAGATGGGCGAAAACGGTCGTCTTTGGGGCTATAAAAATACGTAATCATGTTGACAATATAGGTAATACGATCCACACAGTGAGTTAGATCTAAATTGAAGACACATGATACCAATTGGTCACGCGCGCTGCGCTTAGAAACCCGGGGGGCGTCGACTGCGGCACACGCAAGCCGCTGTCACTCTCCACCGTCCCGAGAGGAAAACAATGTGATTTCTTCGTTAAAAAAACATCATGCGAACCAATCTCGAGATGCTTAATGCGATGTTAATAACTTTTGCTATCGATGATATTGTATTTATTTCACAATAGTATTTGTTCACAAGAGGTTCACTGATAGAGATTTTCGCCGCTTATTCGTTGGTTGGTTGGTGGTCACTTGTGGTTTTCCTCGATAATTTTTTCCTCAAGTACATATTTACATTAAAGTTTTTTGACAGTATTAGACATTATTTATTAGTCACGTAGTCTGCATATGGGCTGCCCGGGATTTTTTAAATTTCAATTGATGTTTGATATTATTCAAGTATGACAGGGTCTGGTACGGTCTGGTTAGAAATCATAAGATCATTTTTGAAATAATGTTTTAGAGGAGTTTCTGGCATTTGACACCCACGTTGAGTGTCTAGTTAGTTAGTTGCTTAGGTATATTATAGCTACCAAAAGAGGGAAAGAAGGTTCTCCTGAAATTTTATTAAGGCAACTGATGATGGAAAGCTATTTGTGGGAGTACTTAATTGTTATGTCGAATTAAATATTTTTAAATATGTTTAGCCTTCCCCAACACCTCCTTTTGAAAGCCTGATCAAGACTCTGTTAAAGTGTTCAGTCTGTGTGTTCAGTACCTAAACTATTTCCAGTAAAGAGTAAATCTCATGTTAACTCTTGTGATTGTTTGTTCGAAATCATAATAGCCTTGACACGAAGTTTATGTAATTTAAATATGAAAATTTTATTGTCATTTTAGCTATGTGTATAATATTTATAATGTTATGTTTTAGTATACCTAAATATATAACATACCTACCTACTTAATAATGCTGTTTAATATTATTTTCCAAGTCATAAAGTTATCTGGTATTATGATTATATTATTATCTGTCCATTATCGCAAAAATTCTAGCTGACCAAAGATACCAAATTAACAAGAATCGCGATTCCTGAGAATAATTTGTGACCATAAGGTCTGTTGTTTCTGTAGCACTACATTCAACATTCATTTAAATAAAAAGTTAGTAAAGTAGAATAACACACTAGATAAATTAAATGTGTAACATAATGATAAGTGGTGCACTTCCACAAACAGTACGATATATCGATCATCCACCTCTGTGTGGCTCTGATAAGCTATCGACGTCCGCGGCCAGCTGTCCCGGAAACTGAGCGAATATCAACACTGACGTCATCGCAGTACCGTACACAACAACCGTCAATTAGCATAGCAAAATAATATCTTCTAACATTAACATAAACAATGACACAAGTAGGTACCTACTACAAGTAAACTTTTCCGCTATCGCATGTTCTTTAAAAAATACAATTACTGTACCTAAGTAAATCGGGAATGGATCACGTTATAAACACATCAAATATAAGCTGAAACAAAAGGCGACCTTATGATTTTATCTTTTGATATTTGTAACAGAAAAACTCGCAACAGACTTTGTTACATCTTACATCATACGCGGAGTAGCGGAGGACTACTGCAATAACAATATTTTTTCTCTTTCCTGCACTACACATAAAATAATTAGATAATTACATAAATAAGTATATCAAGCCCATATTAGTCATTTACAATAATCATCAGCATATCACATTATATACCAGTCTTATATAATATAGCACGACACGTGTAGGAAGATAAAAATACGGAAACGAGCGACTATGTTGAATTGTTGAGTGTAGGCAACTAGCTACAAAGTAAAGCGGACGTAAACCTTTGCATTTACACATTACTTATTGATTCATTTACAATCATTCATTTTTATTTAAAAATTTAAATGTTATTACTAACCTTTTACGTACGTCATCAACAAATTAACATCCTATACGTTTCCTCAGAATAATTATTTTTCCAACAACAATAATAATAATAAGGAAACAACGCAACATATTTGCTTGAACGTAGTTAACGCCTGTTCATAAAGAAATTGTAATGTTTATAAAGTATTTAATGAACTCTATTTTATTAAGGATTCCATTATCGTGTTCTCTTTAGGTTTAGTAGTAAGTAAATATGAATTATGTCACACACTTTTATAAGCCAAACGTGCGATAACACGATATAAGAATACATCTCAAAAGCGGAAGGGTGACTGACAGTGACCAATTGAAGCAATTGTTACGTTTGCGAAAAGAAATCAAATATCCTATCACTGTGTGCGTGCCTAGCAATAAACGCTCATGATCATCAGACGAGCTCTAAATTACTCGAGTATTACATGCATACAATGACCTTAATACACTAATTAAAGTCGTGTTATAAAAACTAACTTACCGCATATGTTACTTGCGAAGCTACTTAAATCTGCAGGCTCTCTTTGGCGGAAATCTTCTACTAACGATCAAGAGGCGTGAATTGCAGACGTTGATGAGTTACGTACTTGTACGCAAGGAATGCCTTATGGAATTAATACCAATAAAGGAACAGGTATTTATTTACGTAATATAATGTTGCACAACATACTCTAGTTAGCTGGGCGGCGAGTCGATGTAACCGAAACAAACGTAACTAAAGGACTAAACGGAGGAACGAGTAGTCCTTTAAATATGTCGGTTTTGATACAGCAGCATTTATTCAGAGGACAGATGGCAGATGTTCGGACGATGATGCTAGTGGAATAGAAAGCGGAAGGGTGGCACTGTCGTCAATTGGCACAATTGGCAGTAATTGTGGGCGGTATGTCCGGGCGCGCCGCGACCCCGGTCGGCCGCCGTCGCGTCACAGACTGGAAAAAGATCATGTGTAATCTTTATGACAATCTACTAATAGGTACATATCTAACCTAGGTAGATTGGGAAGAGGAAATACCATGTGCAGCTAAGCTTCTGATTTGTGTAATAAAAGAATACGTAAAGGTAGGATTCGGTCATCCGTCGTCGTCGGCCAAAGTGACAGACTAAATGCTAGAGCCAACATTTATTCTCTTAATTATATAAATTGCAAAAGAACTCTCAAGAAAGTTCTCCAAAGTATGTCCAATGAAGATACAGAGAAATTATTAGTTGTACTTAAATAAAAATTGTATTTGTACTAATTAATTTTAGCTAAGTTAGGATAGGTACTAAGATTTTTAGTTTTATTGTACTATTTACACCATTTTACATACCTACTAGATTTTATAATTATTGTGATTATTTAGAAATATGATACCTTGCCACGCCTGAAACACAGGATGACCTAGTTCAGGCACATAACACAACTGATTTTTTCGTAGATTTAAGCAAATTGGCAATTTTAACATTTGGTGTGAGTCGAGGGCGCAGGCTGTTGACCAAAAAAGCATGAATCATTTTAGATTTTATTGCTCTTTGACTCTGACATTAGATTTTGAACCCTACGAGTATAACTTCGAAGCTAAGTATAGTTTTGTGTTTAGTTGGTTGGTAAAGTTATTTTTGTGAAGAAGTGTAACAAAGTTATTTTTGTGACAGTTTACATATGTATTTAAATATTGGTGAAGTTCGAGCCAGCGGAAGATAAGATTAAGAAGGCTGCTGGCGAGATTTACAAGAAACCTGAAATAGATAACAGCCAGATGAAGACAATGGAAACAACAACGTGTTACACAGCATAGCAGTGACATAAAAAAGAGTCGAAAAAGCAGTTAACCCCGGCAAAAGATACATTGGCGAAGCTGAACACAGGCTGGACATGCAACAATCCGGCGACGAGTCGTAAAAAGATGCCCATCCATAGATAAATATCACCCGTCTCTCCACTAGTCCATTGCCTACTCAAGGATGCATATCCGGTATGGTTCGCTAATCCTTCCTGATCCTAAGGGCACGTTCTTCCTTACCCCGGGTCTACCCCCTGATATGCAATGGCCTCTGGGCTCTGTAACCCCATTCAACATGAGGCTCCAGAGGCTAGTGCAAATCTTGGGGTTCATTCGATTTATCGAGTCTGGTTAAATCACGCTGGGCTCGGTGCACTTCATTCATCCTTACATATTATAAAACAAAGTCGCCCGCCGCGTCTGTCTGTCTGTCTGTCTGTCTGTCTGAACGCGATAAACTCAAAAACTGCCGAACGGATTTTCAAACGGTTTTCACCATTGGACGGAGTGATTCATGTGGAAGGTTTTAGTGTATAATTCATTAAGGCTTTGTGTAAATTGGCTGAAATATGACGATTATTGTTGAAGATGTCGGAAAAAATCATGCCGACTGGGAGCTTTACTGGCGTGCGCTGCGTAAGTCGTGAGAGATAAATCAAATTTATGTTCAAGAGTATTGTATATCTTAAAAATTGCAACAAAAAAGTCCGCGATGGCATATGTCTATCTTTTAAGGGTGACCCACAATAACCATTTTTATCTTTCAAAATTGTATAAAATTTTCATTGTTATTTCCGAAGCTATTTTGACCGGTATCTTATTAATCCTTATCCAATTAAATAGGTTATTTAAATTAGGCATTCAATTTCGATTAAAATATGCCTTTACATCACATCATTTAAATGAATAGTTTAAGAGATATCACAGTTTCAAAATTACGCGTAACAAAATAATTATGGTTGACCACGCGGGCGCTGTAGTAGCCTACCACTGCGTCCGTTGAAAGTTAGTCAATGATCTTTTCCTTGGCTATTAGGTATGTATTCACGGTAGAACGTTCCCGTGGGATATTTTGCGACATCCACGCGGGCGAAGCCGCGGGTAAAATCTAGTTCATTCATAAAAGAATACGTAAAGGTAGATATCGAATGGTCAGTCAGTAGGTAAAAGCATTGGATAGAGATACTAAACATGTTTTCCTTGACTGACTCAAGTTCAGTTAAAAAGCTAAGCTAGCAGTTAAAGCCTTATATGGACCGGTGAACATGCAGTTTGCAATCGTAATTACAGTCTCCATACACACTTAGTAAACTTTTGCCAAAACTAATAATGGCCAAAGTCTTTGACAATTTGCACATTAAATTATGATCATCTTTGTTTATCTCTGGTTCTTTAGGATACTTAAGTCAATTACTTCATTTTATCTTATCGTAAACGATTGCTTTACTTTTGGAAATAATAAATAATTAGATATATGCGGTCTCCGGTATTATGACGCTGTCTTTGGTTATCAGTTGTGAATAGCAAGTCATGTTGTTCCCATTTGTTATGATTATTAGTATTATAACATTAAAGTTGATCCACTGTATTTATTAGTCTGTGACAATGTACTGTCTTATGTGCCCGACTACGATACTACATACAAGATAACTATGCACCTATGTTCCTGCATTAGTCCATGATTCGCTCGTTACAGCATGAACTCTCGTCATTCAGGAAAGTGGCAGAGATAACTCTCAGCAATCTTGCAAAGGCAACGGTCTATTATTATTTCAGGGCTTTCATTTGTGTTGTTGCTATGTCGGTAGTGTAGTGTGTGACAAGTCAAAGTTTGTTCGTTTATAAACAAATGCGCTCTTGCATTCATGAGCTTAGAGGTACCTACTACCTACTTTGAGTTTTTCAGGAATTGACACAGTCGCCGTCGTGTTTTGTAGGTAATACAAGTGTATTATAATAAAATGGCAGATCCAGGATTGCCGTTTGGGAGGGGCTTGACCCCGCTGAGGGTAGGTTTAGGAAAGTAAACACTAAAAAAGCACACCACATTTTATTTTGCTTAACCCATAGCAAACCTCTTCAGATTACTTTTCACAGAGGTATATCGGTGAATATACATGGTGGCTAAACCGGGCAGCGTGAATAGCAGAATGAGTGGTCCGCTGAATCAAAATTCGCCACGTAAACAAAACATCGTATAGAAAAAAAACTTGAAAACATAGTAGGTATCTATGAAGGCTAATATTGTACCTTAGGTAGTGCAATACTTGCAAAAAAGTTTAATTAGAATAATATCAGGTTCACTGTAAGATTTGTCATAGAAGAACTGAGATGCTTTGGAGGGGGGGGGGGTGGGTTGAGCTCCTTAGCCCCCCCCCCCCCGGCCTGGATCCGCTACTGTGGGTAAGGATATACTTTTTTTTTTTTTTTTTTGGGTGGGAAATCATCAAATGACTTCTCCCGCTCTGGGCGGAGCGGAAGGGCGTGTCAGACTTTTACTGACTAAAACCCACCCGTGTTCCTTCCTGCCTAGACCGGAGCCACGGTTGGGTAAGGATATACTAGATATTCGAAATCAGCTTAAGTTGCTACCCAAACTTCTGACAACCGAAAGTTTACTCATATGTAGGTAACCAATAACGGAAGAAAACAATCTATAAAAAAAAAAAATGAGAGCATTAAAACTAATAATATCGTAGTTTAGGGATGGTGTTTCGCATTATGAAATTAATTCCAAGAGCAAGGGCTATTGGATTTAATGCGTGAATGAAAACGTGACAAGACGTAGTGGATTCAGCATACTAATTGCGATCAATCACAATCTTAATCATTGTGAAAGAGATTGCTAATCCATTGCTTCATAAGTTCGAAAAAATATCTGCTGAACTGCGTATATAACGCAATGAATGTTGTTGAACTGTCATAATGAAACATTAGTCTTAATCGTTTACCGAAAATGTGTACGCAATTAGATAGGTCAGGAAACCTTTGACGTTAACGCACGCAAAATCTCTCAACATTAATGTTTCGAATCTCTGGCAATAGTGGCAAAGTTCATCTCATGTGTTTATTTGTTTTTAAAAGCTTTTATTCAACTTGCAATGTTTGTTTGTTTGTTTGTTTGTTTGTTTGTATGTAAGTTAGTATGTTTGTTTAGGTGGATTCTTGCAAGCTGAATTAAGACCACTTCCTCTAACTCCACGGAGTTGACATTTTACATGTTGGTTCGATTCCGATGACAATACATTTTTATGACAAACATGACCTGATTGGCTACTCAGGATTGGCTCCAGACGAGGGAACTCCTCAACGGCCAACAGTACAGACACGAAATTTTATATACGCTTTAATTATAATGGTTTGTTCTAAATTCCATTATGACCTGGCTGCTGTACCCAGGATTGACTCCAGACGAGGGAACTCCTCAACGGTTAACAGTACAAACAGGAAATTTTATAATCGCTTTAATTATCATGGTCCGATCTAAATTCCACTATGATTTGGCTGTTGCACCCAGGATTGGCTTCAGGCGAGGGAACTCCTCAGCGATCAACAGCGCAGACACGAAATTTTATATATCCTTCAATTATGATAGTCCGTTCTAAATTACACTATGATCTGGCTGCTGCACCCAGGACTGGCTTCAGACGAAGGAACTCCTCAACGGCCAACAGTACAGACACGAAATGTTACATACGCTTTAATTATGATGATCCGTTCTAAAGTCCATTATGACCTGGTTGCTGCACCCAGGACTGGCTTTAGACGAAGGAACTCCTCAACGGCCAACAGTACAGACACGAAATTTTATATACGCTTTCATTATAATGGTCTGTTTTAAATTCCACCACGATCTGGCTACTGCATCCAGGATTGGCTTCAGACGAGGGAACTCCTCAACGGTTAACAGTACAAACAGGAAATTTTATATACGATTTAATTATCACGGTCCGATCTGAATTCCACCATGATTTGGCTGTTGTACCCAGGATTGGTTTCAGGTGAGAGAACTCCTCAACGATCAACAGCGCAGACACAAAATTTTATATATCCTTCAATTATGATAGTCCGTTCTAAATTACACCATGATCTGGCTGCTGCACCCAGGACTGGCTTCAGACGAGGGAACTCCTCAACGGCCAATAGTACAGACACGAAATATTATATACGCTTTAATTATGATAGACTGTTCTAAAGTCCACCATGATCTGACTGCTGCACCTAGGATTGGCTCCTGACGAGGGAAGTCCTGAACGATCAACAGTACAGACACGAAATTTAATATACGATTAAATTATGATGGTCCGCTCTAAAGTCCATTATGACCTGACTGCTACACCCAAGATTGACTCCAGACGAGGGAACTCCTCAACGGCCAACAGTACAGACACGAAACATTATATACGCTTTAATTATGATAGACCATTCTAAAGTCTACCATGATCTGACTGCTGCATCTAAAATTGGCTTCAGACGAGGGAACTCCTCAACGGATAACAGTACAAACAGGAAATTTTATATACGCTTTAATTATCACGGTCCGATCTAAACTCCACCATGATTTGGCTGTTGTACCTAGGATTGACTCCAGACGAGGGAACTCCTCAACGGTTAACAGTACAAACATAAATTTTTATATAGGCTTTAATTATGACGATCCGATCTAAATTCCATCATGATTTCGCTGTTGCACCCAGGATTGGCTTCAGGCGAGGGAACTCCTCAACGGCCAACAGTACAGACACGAAACATTATATACGCTTTAATTATGATAGACCATTCTAAAGTCCACCATGATCTGACTGCTGCATCCAGAATTGGCTTCAGACGAGGGAATTCCTCAACTGTTAACAGTACAAACAGGAAATTTTATATAGTTACGCATTAGTTATCACGGTCCAATCTAAATTCCACCATGATTTGGCTGTTGCACTCAGGGTTGGCTCCAGACGAGGGAACTCCTCAACGATTAACAGCGCAGACACAAAATTTTATAGATCCTTTAATTATGATAGTCCGTTCTTAATTACACCATGATCTGGCTGCTGCACCCAGGACTGGCTTCAGACGAGGGAACTCCTCAACGGCCAACAGTACAGACACGAAACATTATATACGCTTTAATTATGATAGACTATTCTAAAGTCCACCATGATCTGACTGCTGCACCCAGGATTGGCTCCAGACGAAGGAACTCTTCAACGGTCAACAGTACAAACAGGAAATTTTATATACGCTTTAATTATTACAGTCCGTTCTAAATTACACCATGATCTGGCTGCTGCACCAAGGACTGACTTCAGACGAGGGAACTCCTCAACGGGCAACAGTAGAGACACGAAATATTACATACGCTTTAATTATGATA
Source organism: Conistra vaccinii (assembly GCA_948150665.1). NCBI lineage: Eukaryota > Metazoa > Arthropoda > Insecta > Lepidoptera > Noctuidae > Conistra > Conistra vaccinii. Next base: position 8,666,207 of record OX411324.1, read on the forward strand.
GACCGTTTTAAAGTCCACCATGATCTGACTGCTGCACCCAGGATTGGCTTCAGACGAGGAAAGTCCTGAACGGCCAACTGTACAGATACGAAATTTAATATACGATTGAATTATGATAGTCTGTTATTAAGTTCACTATGACCTGGCTGCTGCACCTAGGATTGGCTCCAGACGAGGTAACTCCTCAACGGTCAACAGTACAACCAGGAAATTTTATATACGCATTTAATTATGATATTCCGTTCTAAATTCCAACATGACCTGGCTGCTGCACCCGGGATTGGCTCCAGACGACGAGATTTCTCAATAATCAACAGGATAAACACGACATTTTATACATGGATATGTATTGTGCTATTATACTTCAATGGAATTCAGGGTCTGGTGATGGAGCCGAAAGATTAACATAGGAACTTCTAAAAAAAACTAGACTACCATCTAGTTTGAACTGGTTGGTTTTGTCTTGACTAGAACTATAGCCCAAAGTAGTATCCAGGGTCTGATAATAGAGCTGAAAAGAGATGACACATAGAAAGTGGTCACAGAAAATCCTGAACTAAATAAGATCTTTTGACAAAAACTATTTCCCGAGGTGTAGTCTAGGGTCTGATGATAGTGCCGGAAGGTAGTAACAGGAAAACCTCAACTTTACAAGGTAGCCCTGTTGTGTCGAACTCGTTGGATTTGTTTAGACAAGTGAAAGTGATAGAACAGATATTTTATCAAAATACTAATGCTAAAAAACACAAAATAAAATATTAGTAAAAATCTTTTTAAAACAAGCTTTTATTGAACTAAAAAGTACAAAATAAAACTTGTAAACAGATAACTTTAATGTTTTCTTAAAAGCTTGAGGCGTGAACGTCCTTCTTAAACATAAAGATAAGCCTCAAGCTTTTAAGAAAACATTAAAGTTATCTGTTTACAAGTTTTATTTTGTACTTTTTAGTTCAATAAAAGCTTGTTTTAAAAAGATTTTTACTAATATTTTATTTAACTTTGCTACCATCGTCATCCACATATTAAATCTACCCACAGTCCATTGGTTCTTTTTCTTTTCCCCAAGTCCATTACCGTCGCGTGCCTACTTCCTACTTTTATTAATTTAATAATTAATCTTGTAAATCAATGTAGCTATACGATTGTTACATTAATTTGATAAACTCATCGATGGATAAAAATGCAGATAAATGGTAAAACAACAAAGTTTACTATGATGTTGCCTGTTTAACATAATTGGACTGATTAAAATAATAATGTTAACTAAAAAAGTTACAATAATTTTATCACGTCTGATCTTGTTTTATAAAGTGGTACCTATATGATTAAAACCTGTAATTTTAATTAGGCAGGTAGGTACCGACTTACTTGACTTGGAATATACAGGGTGGCAGGGACATCGACGCGAAGCCGGTTACCATGGATTCAGTACATGATTCTGAACCCCTCTGCGTTGAAATTTTTCGTCGGTTATTTAAAAAAATATCTGCTGTTCCATACATTTTGACCGCGTAGGTATTGCACTTTTCTATGAAACAGCTGATTTTTTTTTAAATAACCGACGATAAATTTCAACGCAGGGGGGTTCAGAATCATGTACTGAATCCATGGTAACCGGCTTCGCGACGATGTCCCTGCCACCCTGTATAGGTATTGAACAATCTCCCAAAGTTTATTAGCTGATATCTATAATAATCAATGTCGAAAGTCCCGGAGGGTGGTCTGATTATTTACGGACTTGGCTACACGTGACAGTTAGGAACAATTGTGAATCGTAAATCAGTACTAAACACCTCTAAGAAAATGCCGTCACATGTTTACACACAGACATATCGTGTTACAACATTTCATAATAATTGTCTTCCATTTGGATGTCTCATAATTACGTTACGAACCGGTGGTTAATAATGTATGTAGCAGTCACGAGTGGAGCGCACGCGCAGCGCAGGGCAACGCGGAAGTCGCACACACTTCCGCGTGCCGCCATCTTGGCTAACACCTCGTGAGATTCGCCTGTTTCTTAACGGATTAGGTGCAGATTCAACGCTGTTATTCGAACAATAGTGGTATTTTAAAATGTCATCGTTTTAGTGTTGTAAATGACCTCAAATCCTAAATTGATGTTATGCGTGTGAGGTCAAAGAGAAGTTTATAAAATGCTATCTGCCAAATCTTTACATTTTCAATTGCAGGATGTGTGGCACCTACTTTTTAATCTTCATTATTTTATTAATTACCACCTTATTGTGGAAGAAATTTACCTAATAATGACTATTCGGAATTCTACAAGCCTATCTATACTTAGTTCACGTGTTCTTGCAATCAAACAACTACCTAAGCTAATTTACATGCGATATACTCCTGCATAATAATGTGAAATCAGCGTAAGTACCCTCACCCTCTCTTTCTAATTACGGAATAACTTGGTGGAACAAAAAGAGATGACCCACTTTCGGGACCGGTCGTGCGAGATCGGGTGCGCACCGTTGCACACATTACGTGTTAGAAGATGGGGTTATGCACTGAGCGAATTGCGCTGGTGTAACGGAACACAGCCGATGTGAATTTTCTCGCCCTAATACCGTTTTTGCGTACTTTTTCCGATTTTGTAACGTTAGCGACGGCACTTGTGCAACGGTTGACATGACTGCAATTCGAATCTCAGCATTTTCTCAAAGGAGGTTAGGTTATTAGGTAGGTTGTTGAAAAAGTAGGCTCGTGTTTATTTGTAACACCTACGTAGAGTTTTGTAATTGTGTTATTGTTGTTACATACAATACATTATTGATTTGTTATTGTCCACACAAATTGTAAGTGATACCTATAGAAAAGATAAATACCTAATATACTTAGATAATGATTGTAGATATAACCCTTCCTTTTGGCTTTGCCGTAGTCGGGTAAAAATAGTTGAATAAGCGATGTGTTATTGTTTTTCTGCAAATCCAATTGCAAATGCAAACAATGTAGTCCAATTTAATGTCGTCTCTTCAAGCTTACATAAGCTCTGCCGGCTCTGCGAAATTAAAAACTTAGAATTCTGATTATAATTATAACATGATTCTGCTTCGGACCATACTTAGTGATCGTCGAAAAATTGCCCCAAGTATATGTCAAGTCAAATATATCCGCTTCCAAAATTAATGACATATTGTTCACAAGTAATTGAAATATCTCAAAACCTAAAAAGGGGTCATTGTACTCATTATTATAATCAACTTTTACTATGGGACTGTTAAAAATGCGCATTTCATTCGTCTATAGTATAAGTTGTCTGTTTCAGTATAAACAGACAACTTCCTTTTTTTGACGTTTTGCTCTATGACTGACAATCTTGATCACTTGATCTCCATGTCCGCTAAACTGTGAAACTGATGTGTTATTTTGATACTGTGACTTTAATACTTTATCCATGTCAATCCATGTTAATCGATGATTATTGTGACGAATATGTGCTCTTATTTGGTGAACAGATAAAGACAGACACATACGAGTTTGGATTCGTATTTATTTCCACATCCACATGATATAGTCTCGCTAAACATTGTGGTGGCGGCCTGTCTATATTCTATGGGTTGCTGACGCTGAGTCAAACACGGTGCACAACGTTTGCTCATCAGGATCCAACCCTGAAATCGAGAAACAAAATCAGCTGTATTGTGTACATTTTCCATTTCCAAATGTATTGCGCCAAGGTAGCCCGCGAAATTCAAGTTTCTTACGTTTTTTGCAATTTGCAGATCAGTGTCAGGTTGTATCTTGATTAAAATAAAATTTGCAGCTACCTTGACGCATCCCCCTTAACAATTAACGTTACTTCTGCTTGGTGGCTCCTTAAAGTTTCCGGGTGTTGTCAAGCAACCAGATTGACCCTTATTGAACCTTAAAAAAAATTAACAACATCAGCAATTACGAACAGGAACTTCATTATTACCTAAATCTCATTAAGGTTGTTATTTATAACAGGAAAAAAAACACATGGCAATGATTAAACGGCAGAAAAACGTAATTGACGAAGTTATTATTTGTAAGTAGGCAGTGCCTATTTTGTTTTGCGTTGAGGATATTTAATTGATGCCTACATAAACAATTATGTACAGAATTTCCTCTTTCAACTCAAGGAAAAAACATTTAAAGAAATTGATAACTTTTGACGCCTACATATACACATAAAAACCACTTTTGTGTTTAACTGTTGAAGTAAGTAAGACAGATAGATAGATAGAATATTCTTTATTATGTACACCATAAAAAGTACAGGTATAAATGTAGAAATTTTACATAGGGTGACACAATGGGCGGTCTTATCGCTAAAAGCGATCTAAGCGAGTAAGTATATATCTAGATTAGGTGTTATACTTTCGAAATACTCTCCATTTTCTGGAATTGAACGCTTTTCATCTTTTTTTTTTCAGGACAGTGGACATTACTACCCCCGCGTTAAGTTCCTTTACGAAGGAAACTTTACACAGGAAGTGTACTACCCACTCTACCCAGTTTTTAAGATTAGGTAATGTTAAAATTATTTTACCAGGGAATTCTCTTTTTTCAGGCCCTACCGTGGTCTTTCCAAAAAACTATTGGGTACTTATGCAGTTTTTTGATAAATTCCAAAATCAACTTCACGTTGTATATGTATTTGTATAATATTATGCTATTCTATATTAAAGAACAATTATTGTTATTTTTTTTGTAACTTATTAAATAAGCACTTTTGAAACGAAATAGTTTTCGATATGATTAAAAGAAAACATTGAGTAATTTAATGTTGCAAGTAACAAGTCATTTCGTAACAGCTGTAATATAGTATGTTAAGCAAGCCTTAGACTTAGGTAACTCGCCATAGTTCCGAGAGAGATTATACATCCTGCTGCGCGGACGAAGGCAATAAGATTTGTTTCTTAATAGCTCTAGGCGTTCCCTCGTGTTTTACGCTCTACTAGATATTTATCGCAATATAACGCTCTCTGACGTTACCCATTTATAAAATATATTTTAAATATTGTACCCACAGTGGTTCCTCTTAGTAAATTTGTAATTTTCCATACCTAACTCTTAAAAAAGTAAAGAGTATTTGAATTGTATCATGTAATTAGGTTTAATAATTTAATGCCACAATTTTTTTTTTTTTTTTGGGCTGGTCATCAAATGACTTCTCCCGCACTGGGCGGAGCGGAAGGGTGTGTCAGACTCTTACTGACTAAAACCCACCCGTGTTCCTTCACTTGCCTGTACGTTGCCAGTGGCCACGGTCTCCCCTTAGGACTTTCCTGCAAGATTAGCAGGTCTGTTTCCAAATATTAATAAAGATAATTGATATATCTACAAAACCAGAAGCAAGCAATTGTCGTAACAAAGCAATCGCCGCTACTATTAGAGAAAGGATGGCAACCGGCACTGTTCACGCAGCGTTGCATGGTGTGTGGTAACACGCGGGTCGCGACCACAGACTCCCGTACGTGTTTCTCAAGCAAGGATAGTGTCCGGGCGCGGCGGCAGCGGCGCGGGCGCAGGCAACACGCCGCACTACGTAATCCCGCAGCAACGGCACTTCCTGAAGGTGGCGCAAGCGGTACGCGAATGTCGGCCGAGCATTTCGCGCCACTTTCGTAATTCGTTGCGTGGTGCGACCGGCCGCCTTGCCTGGCCCGCAGGAAGTAAAAGTTCGAAGGTAAGAAAGTAGGTCTCCGCTGTAATTGGCAACGCGCCTGCATACTGATGTTTACTATATTTATATAGGTTGCGATACGAGCACCTGTGAATATAACGCCGCCAATCGACAAAAATGTCACATTCGGACTATTAAAAGATCCATGTTTTGTTCAAATTAGTTACCTTGTATGTTCATGTAGGCATCAGAAATCAATTGTTTTAAATACAACACAGTTCGAGCGAGTCATTTTTCGATGACATCTCATGGTAGAATCAGCCAAGATTTCCATGTACTGTCTGGAAATAGGTTGATTGTGTAGTTATTTGATTTATAACAAACGTTATTTTGTAACACTATTAAAGGGTCCGTAGACAACACGTATGTATGTTACGCACGCTGTCCGTATGACATAACTCGTATGGACAAGGCGCAGGCGCCGCCGCTGACCCAATCCGCTTGCTCTATGACGTAAGGCAGCAGCGAGCATCGAGCGAGCACGCCGCGAACTAGGCCGAGATTCAAGATGCGCCGAAACTTATCGTTTGCGCAACATGCGACCCCGCAAGTGCGCATTTGGGTTTACATGAATTTAATTAACTTGGTTCATTGGGTAATGATAAATAAATTAAGATTTTTTATTAGGTATTGTACGAGGGCAATTTTTTTGTCGTGTTTAGAGTTTAGAACAACCAAAATACGAGTGGTTCGTTGTTTCAAAATGATTAGGAATTTGCAAAATAACCGCAAATCCATTGCATCAGTATGCAGGAAGTCGACGGTGGCGGCACAGTCAGCATCCATGGCGGGGGCGATGCGCGTGCGCCGCTGTAGAAATTGGGCGGCGCGCGGCGGCTCTGCGCAATGGAGGAAGTGCTGTTATCTGATGAGTTTGCGACAGACTACGACGCTCGCTTTGCGAAATCTCAGGTGTTACGAATTCTACGATAATTCTAAAATGAGGTAAATTGTTATGGTCAAGAAATATCATGTGGTATGAAACATGATCACACACAGTATGCGAAACTAAAAAAGAGATCTAGACTTTAAAATTAATTTCAATTGTCACATCTAATTGTGGATGTTTTTCCCGTCTGTTGAACATTGCTTGTTTGTTCTAGTGAAGCTTTTAAGGTTATACAAATCAAACAACGGGTAGCATTGAGACTAAACAATTTTATGCCAACTGTTGAAAGGAGATAGGCACCTAGAGCATTTTTTGTGAGTGAAAACGTTGTACACAAAGCGCGCGAGACTAATTAGAGCAGAATCAATAAAGACGGAAAATTAATCTCGAAAGTGTTTGGTTTATCGTCTCGTCGTAAATCAACGTTTGTTTATTATAAAAAAAAATGCTTTCATATAAGTATGTATGTATGTGCGTCTTACTTATTATTAAATGTGTAGACGCATTTATACATTTAAGTAGATATGTATGTGCCGTATGTAGTTGGTTTACATAGGTACCTATATTATTAAACTGTAACTTCAGGCTTACGTAAATGGTCGCAGACTGCAGTCGTGCAGTAGTATTTTTATGCAGCTTATCTTAGCAATATTCAATTTATTGTTAATTTAACTTCTAGAAGTGGCGATATAATAAATCTTGACGTCCCACACAGCAGAAACACATGATGAGAGAGGAAACGCATGCGACTAAAAGAGTGATATATAAATGTTGATGGATGGAGCGGGAGAGGAAGGCCAAAGAAAAGTTGGATGGAATGTGTGAGGAATGATATGATAGAGAAGGGAGTGAATGTTGGTATGACGGTTGAGAGACACGAGAGTGGAAGAAGAAAATTTGTTGCGCCGACCTCAAGTAACATGAGACAAGGGCAGGAGGAAGAACAAGGCAGCCTGGGAAGTCACCCTGCTGACTGGCTGATATTTTTCACGCCATTCTCATATTTTGCGCGTGTAACACTTTTTATGTAGACACCTATAGTTATATTTTGGTCTTACAAAAATGTTTATGTAGAGATCTATAGTTATATTATGGTCTTACAAAAATGTTTTATGTAGAGATCTATAGTTATATATTGGTCTTACAAAAATGTTTTATGTAGAGACCTATACCTAGTTATATTTTGGTCTGCCAAAAATGTTTTATGTAGAGACCTATAGTTATATTTTGGTCTTACAAAATTGATCCGGTATCGCGATTTCATCATCTATCGTAACATTATTATTGATTGCAGTAATTAGTGACTGTTCATCTTAACCAAAATACTTTAATTTTATCGGACAGCATACGAGCTATCTTTACAACCTTGACCCAATCTTTATACTTACATTTTGTGAAATGGCATGCAATTATTTTGCAAACACTAACTCAAAGCATTTATTTCAATTAAACCATATACAGGCACTTTTGAATTGTCAAGGAGTCGGTCAGACAGAAATATGAAGCTAGTTGCCCATTCCAAAGCATAGTACCTAGATACGGTATAGGGTAGGTATAGGTTATAGACGCTCAGCAAGTGACACGTTAAAATGTGGCTAATTAGCCACATTTTCTTCGTCTTGCCTCTTTGTCGCTCCCGATAATTACGTCATGCCGTTCTACTTCCACGTGTCATCTAATAGTGTGACATTGTGCCGTTTTTGAAGATCGAATGTTGAGTAGTTAACCTATCTACGTCTTTTTACTTATAATATCATTGCTTACTCCTATATTAGTATCTAATTTTGCTTACGAGCTTCGTTGCTATGCTGTTTTTATCCTATTTGCTTCACTATTGACACTTTGCTTTAGCTTCTAACATACCTACCACTTGTCGCTAATTACTTTTTAACTGTTTAGTCTAGCGAGATAATAAACGTTACAAACATACTCAGTTGCTCAACAAACGAATCAAATGTTAGTACAGTCGCTTTATTTTTGTAATTGTTGCACTACGCTATCATTAATTGCTAAATAAAACCGCAGTCTGTATGGCCGGGATAATAAAAAAGAATACTCAACTCGAACAATATTGAATTAATCGTTCTAGAGATTAAAGCGGACGTACAGGCAGGCACCAGACGGCATTATACATGCAAATAACATAGGTCGTCGCCTGTACTTGGCAATGACATTGTTGCCAAAATGTTATTCAAAATAGGTAAAGATCGTAAAATTCGCATGCACATTAATATTATCGACGTAATCATCGTATCTACTGAACCAAAAAGCCTCTTCCACGACAGGGTAGCTAGGAGGAAACTTCGACCGACTTCAAAGGCAGCCGGAAACCGGAACCGCGGTAAGGGTTAGAGCGGAGACGACGCCCGTTTCCGGCGGAAGTACGGCGCCAGGAAGGTGGGTAGATAGAGAGAAGATAAATAAACCGACGCCATATTGCCGGACTCCAATCGATAAATCCGTTCGGTTTTGCATGTTCCTTACGTACGACTTCCGTCTCCTGTTTACTCTTAACGTTACGGGCGAGGACAAAACACAACTACGGAAGTGCTGAAAAAGTTTTGGAAAATCTTTCCCTTTAAAACTCTGTATTTTTTTATATCGCTACTTATTAACTACTTATGATAGGTAAAGTGCTGCTTATATCACTATTTTTATTTTAAAAATTAACAAACTAAATGGGTACTTGATGAAACGTTTACGGAAAATTCCTGAATCAGGAACTACAGCTGTTATAACGTCAGTGTAACATAGGTTATCATCAGACTACTGGGACAATAAATACGGAAATTATCAAATAAATTGAGGGGGATCCTCTACTTCCTTAATTGAGTCTTCCGCATACGATTTCATATCCTACCTACTTTGTTCCGTGCAGATTGATTCACGTAGACGCTTTTTAGAAAAATATCACGTTCCATCACAGTTCTGTTCCATCTTTGGTGTGTTTTAATCCTTTGTACAATTTTGTGGTTTACGCAAAGTTTTTCGCAACTCAAGCGCAAAGAATAGCAAAGGTGGCCCAGTGGTAACGGCCGAGGCGTACGATTTGTAGGTCGCAAGTTCAAACCCAGACAGGCGCTTCACTTTGTGTTAATTATTTGATCACCACTGCTCTAAAAACGGTGAACCAAATATACGAAGACACGTGACCTCCTCTGCCTCTACCAACCATAACTGGTAAACTGGGCCCGCGTGGTGGATTTTCTACTCCCTCTCGCAGAGAGGAGGACTGTGTATCAACAGTGGGAACATTATAGGGTGATTACCTATACGCAAACTTTATTCGAATCAATAGAGAATCAGAATCAGAGAGAAACTACCCGAAAATAAAAAACTGTTTCAAAAATTAAGTTACAATGTGATTAAAAAAGTAATGCTGTAAAGTATCAGCAATACATATATTTTTTGCATACTTTTACTGTTAAATGTAGGTGCCTACCTTATTCCTAAAAATCCAATTTAGTCATAGCAAAATATTAGGTACCTAGGTCTAGTCTAGGTACACAGTAAATATTGAGATTCTGCAAAACAGGTAAGTATACTTAGTTTTTCGCATTTCTAAGTTTTTAATTTAGTAAATGCAAAATATGACACAGTTTATTGTTTAAATTATTTATTAATACAAGATATTATTAAAATATGTAGGTAGGTACGCTATAGAAAATACTAGGGGATTACATGTACAAAAATCAATGTTTGGTAATTACTGCATTAAGTACCAAAATATAATTTAAAAAAAAATAAGTAAATAAGCATCACCTTTGTACGTATTTTTCTGTTCTTTTCTTCTTGTCTGTTGTTAAATGTGTGTATATAAATGGTTAAATAAATAAATAAATAGTACCATATTTTAGTATTTTTTTTTTACTCCGAGTAGAAATACTTAATAATGCAAATTGATCGAGCCACAATATGTATTGACGACAGATATTTCTTTTCACGATCTTATCAGAAAGCGAACTGCTCTACATTAGATTTAGTACCATCACTAACATTTAGGTCGTAATTCTTGTCTTGAAATACTGCCTTTAACCTTGCTAGGCACTGTGAGCAGAAGAAAAGAGTTAATTCATCAATGTCTACTTAGCTGTAGCGTAGTAGCACCACTGACGTAAGTATATTATTGTTAAAAATGTATCTAATGTTTACGAACATGTATGTTAGAGAGGTGTTAAGTCACGCCGGTTCTAGGAAGCGGACATAATTTATCCAAAACATTTCCAAACTTATTTATACCCCGACTATCTGTTGTTCTCATGGTTTTAGCATGTTGCATCTTCTATAATTGTAATGACTAAAATATCCACAAGAATCTGTGATAGTGCGTTTACACTCCGTATATTTTAGATACTTACTTAAACTGTACATTTTTAAACTGTTGCCGACTGAAGGTGTTAATCATTAATAAGTATTTGAACTCAGTTATAGGTACCCAGATGGTATTAAATGAGTTGGAAAGCAACTAGTGCCTAACCTACCTACCTAGGTATAAAGAAAGGAACACGTAGTACCTATGAAAAACATTTAGGTACATCAATAGGTACGTGACGTGAAGACTAAATTCTTGGGAATTTAAATCAACCGGGAAAATCCAAAACTCGAATTAAAGAGAATAACAGACCAATCCATCAATCATTACGGACTAAAAATTCAGTAAATAATACTGCAATTAAACTTTTCTGAACGCAGCAGGCACTAATTTGGTCAAGTTTTGAAAAGACATTTTTGATTAGGCTAATTTGCAAAATGGTCCAAACAAGTCTATGCGACACAAAAACGAATGAAGTACCTACCAATTTACCAAATTAAATGTTAGACAGAACCTACCGGGTGTCCGCACGAGGAAGGAAACAAGTTGATATTTGGCGTCGTGCTCTCAACCGGTTTCACAAGTGTTATTCTGTAAACGAGATGACTCTGGACTTTCCGATCACACATTATTTTTTTACCTACTCTTTTTTTTGTGTCGCTCATATGTGGAGGACTACAACAGCTTTTTACTGACGGACGAAGCGAAGGTCACACGGAACTTGAGTCTAGCCCGACGAGAATTATTTTTGCTTCGTTACGAAGGAAGTAATAAAAACTGAATGAGAATTGATAGAGCAGGTAACATTTAGAGACTTTTTTTAATTCAATAATTATATTAACATATAAATATGCATGAAACTCCATTATGCCAATTTATACAATTGGGGCGTACCTTCCTTTATGTATATTAAAAGCCTAGTTGTATTTGTTGGTAGGTAGGTACTTTACTCAATCCTCAGTCACGGCTCATGAGGAACAAATTATGCCGCATCCGTATCCGGCAGGGTATGAATCTTAATAGTTTTTTTTTTTAATTTATAGACAAGATTACCTAAAGCAAACTAGACATAAAATGTTTTACCTGAAGTCAAATGAGTTCTGTAATACTGGGGGGATTTTAATTTAACATTGTAATGACCACTCACGAAATAGCGTTCTATAGGAGTATAGGCTGCATCTAACCAATATCTGTTCGAAGTTCGTATAGCTATCAAGTCATGTGTGCTTTTCAGGCATATTAATGGACAAGATATTTAACTGAGTAGATAAACATGTCGTCGTCTTATTCTCATCTCAGCTTCATTAATATGTAGATGAAGTTGTAATGAATATGTATGGCCACCGAGAAGAGGCCTCGACGACCGCTCTAGAGGTCAATGTCAGTTGAAAGATGCGACCACTCAAGTGAGAACCTTCGCAGGCAGTTTACTTCCCTTTCTCTTTTTACATTTACGAAGCACTATAGAAAATACGAGGGCTCACATTATGTTGGCCTTAATATAGACTACCGGTTCCGCTTGTAAGTACACCTAAAGTTAGCACATATTGTTATATACTCGCCTGAGATGAGTTTCAGTGGTAACGTTCTGCTAGAATCATTTGGTACTTTGGTTCTGTGACGTTTTCTATTACTTCACTATACTTATCATGCATTGCTTTGTCCACAAAAGGAGGTGTGATAATTTATTTCGACGGTTTTGGACCATGTCCATCTTGTAGCTACGTCCAAACATTAACTAGAGAAACTATAAATCGAAATTAAAATGACTAGAAACGTTTGAATTTATACTTAATATCGTACAAAACTGTTATTACGTAGGTAACTACCCGGCGACAGCTTTTGTTTCTAAAAACGCTCACTTGTTTAAGACTTTATTTATTTTTTCATCAAAATTAATTTACCGATACCTACCTCCTACTGTCGACAAAAAGAGTTCCTCCTTTCGAAGTCCACAAAAACATCTAGGTTGGTAATAGGACATTTAATTTAACCCAAACAGCATCTAAAAACCAATCTCTGTCTAGTCTACCCCGCCCCGTAACAACTAACAACAGAAGGAACAAGCCGCATCTTTTTATATTTAATTTAAATCAAAGGACCCTATTACTTATCATAAAATATCTTGTACTTACAGTATATTTTATGACAAGTTATACATTATTGATGCAGGGATGTTACGGAAGTCGTTTTACCGGAACCGGAACCGAAATCGGAGGTTTTAAAGGGGATTGCCCGTGCTCCATAGACACTTCGGCCTCAAGTGCACACAATTCAAAGTATATGGATAGGATAATATGCGATTTAAATAATGAAACGGTCAAGGTCTTGGTTTAGAAAAAAGTTGGGGTTATTTAGATAAAATCGTTTTTTTCAATGAGGCAAAATCTTCAATTTGTGCTGCACTAAATGTTTTAATATGATTATATATTGATTCTAAAAGTAGATTCCAGGGGTTAGGTAATAACAGATTCTACAATCCGGCGGTACATAATAATTGTACTTACAAAATAGATGTACCCGCAGTGCTGATGGGATAGCGAGCCAATTGGTCTTGTTACAGCCAGGAAAGAAACATTGATTTTGAGTGTTTGGTGCTCTTACATAATAAGGCAGCAGTATACTGTTGGATTTGTTCAAGCTTTGTTGTCCCGCTTGCTATGCACTGTCAGCTACTTCAGATTGCACCGAAGGTAGGTTGGATGGTTCAAATTGCTCCATAGGCAGACTGGATGGTTCAGATTCCGGTTCTGTAGTTGAACATGATGCTGCTCTAAACTGCTCTAACGGGATGATGATGGCAACTGAAATAATAATAAAAATTAAAGCTCAGTGCATAAAGACAGTAAACGTGAATTACTGTGGTTTTGGTACAAATAAATACACAATCAAAAAATATCTATCAATAACATTTTATATTATTATTAATTAATTTCTAAAAAATCTTTCTCAAGTTTCTAGACAATCTGTACTATGTGAAATATAACTTGTGCGGACACGAAAGAAGTTGAATATTACACTTATATAGACTCAGAAGTATGTCAGTATCAAATCTCAGAACTACGCTTGTATTAATTCTAAACTGTTGATAACTTACCGCTCTTGGTACAATCTGACGGGCAATCACACTCCTTTCGAGTTGTTCATGTGGAGAATCAGACCGGAGTGTATGTGATCTTATTCTCAAAACCAATCTGCCGCACGCAGCTGATGCACACTTGTCCATGACCATCAATCTGTACATTTTGTTGTTCGCACACTAAACTGTCACTCGACACTTGTACCTAATAAACAAGTCATAATTATTAGATATCCTAAAACAACACTAACCTTGATAGTACTCTAGTCTATTTATTTAAAAATAATTTCTCAGAGGAAGACATGATACTGACCTGTTGTGTCGAACACATTGGTCGGTGGGTCGCCTTAGATTGTTGTATAACATTTCGCTCTTTCTGCTATTTCCAAGAAATGCCTTCGTATTCTCGTGACGTTTAAACCACAATTAACACAGCGTAAATGACCTTTTGAATGAAGTACTTAGGGCACGGAAGTACTCGGGCCAGCGACAATGCCGGGGTCTTCATAATTTGTGGAAGCGGGAGCGGAATTCATGTTCAAGCCGTGGTCGTCAGGGCTCAGGGTTCAAAGAATCTTCGGAGTCCATTTAATAAGCGTATTCGATGGTTAAAATAACAAATTCGCAAGAAAATAAAGTTATGCAAACGAAAACAAAGAAAGTCGATTTGTGATTTGACATTGACAATGACTTGACAGCCGGCCGGCATAATTCAATGTTGCCACACCACACACAAAAAATTGATAGATCGATATCGATTTTTTTATCGAATCCTAATTTTAATACAAAATTATAATCGCCACTGTGACTCTTTAATCTTAACGACGTCAACTCTGATGACGTAACATTATTTGGTTAAAAAAAATGGATAAACAGTGTATTTTAGTTCAAATAATAAAACGATTAAGTACCTAATATTAAAAAATAAAATAAAGTCTTACCAGCGATTACACGACACGAAACACACACAAAACTCAAAATAATCACATTAACTTTTTCACTCACGGGTTCCCGACGTTTTTTTTGGTCGGATCAAAATAGGTATTTAATAAACGATGCTAGTTAGTGCAAATATTTATCTACCACGATGTATGTAAAAAGTACTTATGGAAATAACAACACTTCCCATCGATTTACACACAAAAACAATAAAAAATAACGAAATACGATGCCGAGCGCGCACTCGTGACTATGACGTTTTACCTGCGTGTGACGTGCGACATCAGTCAGTTTCAACATTTTTTTCCAATGTTGCCTATTGATATTTTTGGATATTGGTTTTTATGATAAAAATCGTAAAAAAAAAAGGGTGTATTCCCGTTCGTCCCACTGCCGTCGTCCCCCTGGTGGGACGAACGGGAATTTAATAATTAAATGTTTTAGTTGACGAGAATATCCGTCAGGCCATAGAGTTAAATTGTTCACAGACCAGTTTAGCCCTAATTTCATAGTAGAAATAGAGATTGTACCTGCGTCGTCTGTTAAACCGTGTGTACCTGCGTCGGCCATATGTCCGCCTCGGGGTTTGAAGGACAAATATGGTTTGCGGCAGCCTTGCGGCTGCCTCGGGAGTTTAAAGGTTAAGAAGTTATGAACGTCTTTGTAAATATGTTTTCTTTAACATATTCTATCTTTATTGTGCTGAACAGATAAAGAATTATAGGTAATTAAAATGTGTAGTAGCGTTTTTGTTATGATCCTATGCATTCATTATTATATCAACTATCAATTCGCTTGTTCATTTAGTATCAATAGTAAAAACAGAACACCGTATTTGTTTGAATACATCGAATAATAAGCATTACGGATCTGATATTATAAGTAAAACATCCATGAAAACATAATCGATTATTTCGTGAACGGAATTAATAATTATTGGCAACACTGCTGATTTTATCCACAAAAGGGAATTATTTTCACGTATTTATCGTTTCGGTACTTTTTATTTGTGCAAAAATGTTCCCATCTTGTTCGGATAAATGAATATCTTGTTAGATAACTAGAAATAACGATGTTTTTTTTACATATACGTAAATTGCTGGGCGTTTCGGGCCATAAATGGGCATCCTTCTTTGATTTATCGGAATCGGAACTGAACCCGGAACCGGAGTTGGAGGCGGAAGTAGAAGAGAGATGTATTAAGGGAAGGTTTAGTGAAACAATAGAAATATAATTCGGTGTAATTCTCTCATCAGTATCTTTAATTAGTCTCTTTAATCAGTCTCTTTTATCAGTGAAATATTAGCGATAACATCCACAAACAAAATTTACATTATACTGAGGCTTCTACCGCGAGCGTGTATAAAATGAACAAACGGCGACAAGTTAACGCTCCGTGCACGAACAAAACCCTTTTTCGTCAATAACTTATCTAATTGTAAGAAAGCTTGAAATAATTGAAACATTAAGTCTGTGTAAGTATAAAAGTACAATGTTGTTGTCCTCAAAAAAAATTCTTGATATAGTTGGCAAAATAAAAGGAAAAAATACATGCGAAAGCGTTTAAAAAAATATTTCACCATTACTTTTCTGCTACATTTTCTACAGAAGTTGAAAAAAGTGGATCAGTATTGAGATATTCTTAAATGTTCAAAATTAAAAGCAGGTTCTTTAAAAAAAAAGTATTCAAACGTTAGTCTCGCGTAATTTTTCGGAAAACTTGTTGCGAATATTTGTGATTTTCCGTGAATAGGTACTTATTTGCAAAATCCCTTTCAGCCACATGCAAAACAAAGAACTCGACATTTCAAATCACAAATAGTTTTGTTTAAATTCTTTTTCCCCTTCTCATAACTAATGTACAAAATTAATCAAAATCAGTCGATGTCGTGCACGGCCTCTTGAAACTTGTTTGTACGCGCTCTAGTCACATGCATCGCTGCATTTCTAATTTCGGTATAACTCCGATTCAAAATTATCGGAATCGAAGTCGGAATCGGAGGTGTAAAATTAATTGGAAGTTCCGACTCTTCTGACCTTTCGGAATCGGAATCGAAGGTCCGTTATATCCCTGATATTAAGTATCAACGTCTAGAATTCTAGCTACAGATATTTAGCAGGGATATTGCGGATACAGATTTTTTAACATCGGATTTTTGGTGGCTCACATCCGCGGATTTTATGTTAATCATAATGAAATTCGTGGTAATTATAATAAAATAATTACTAAATTATAATCACTTAAAAATCTATATAGCTAACGTTTTATGTGTTTGATGGATATAAGACTATTTCGTGAAAATGTAGCTGTATTTCCATTTTGTTGATAATGATTTTACTGAATTAATGCGGAGGCGGAGGTCTAAATAAATGCGGAAGCTCCGCAGTTGCGGATGCGGATGCGAATATTCGCAACATTTTTAGGAGGCGAACTTCAAAGCTTTGAAAACTGTGGTCAGTCATGACCCAGTTTTCTTCAATTAAATGTTTTATGATAATACATAATTCAAGAAAAGCAACATTAGTCACCTATGTTTGTCATTGTGCATAAAGTTAGTTCCACTCTGAGTGCAGCGATGGAACTAAAGTCAGTCCTCCAGTCCAGCTACTGAATGAAAGCTTGAAAGCAAAAGCTTAAACTTTATCAAACATAAAATCAAAACTGTATGTTTTCAGATCATTTCTCAACATGTGGAATATGAAACCTTAGGGTCGGGCCACAGCTGCCGAACGTTCCGCGGAGGAACGCTCCGTCGCGTCATATTTCTATGGACGTAACGTTCGGCTGATGTGTCATAGGTAACTTGAAAAACATTAGGAGCGTATTCAACTGAACCTTCCGCCGCGGAACGTTCGGCAGGTGTGACCCGACCCTTAGACGTGGATGTCAAAATTATAGCACCACTCCTTTTATGCGTCCGGGCATAAAAATCAGAGAATTATAAATTAATCTGCATTAATCCTCATGAATCTCTCGAGGTAGGCGAAGATACTTTATATCCTCTCGTTAATCATCCAAGTGAATGCTTGGCATTCAGCATTCTGTATATTAACAGCAGCGCCTCATAACGCCAATTAAGATGATGAACAGAAATAGAACTAGCAGGTCCCTCCTCTTTCGACCTCCTTCATCTGTCTGGCGTTCTAGTACCGAATATAATGAAAGGTTACACATGCAACACTGGTGTAGTAATTCCCAGTTATATCGGGAAATAATTGGAGGCGACTCTAACTTTACTAGCGAAAGGCTCAACGTCAACACTAAACAACGCTTTTGTGTGAAAAGGGTTTCAAGACTTTCATGTCAACAAATAACGTAGAATTTACATTCAATATTTATTTTGGTGTCACAAGTACATGCGCACGGGTTAGAAATGCGCCGTAGAGAGCAAGGGGCATGGTCACGCGGCGTGACAACTCACTCGTCCAATTGGTCGAGATTGCGCGCTTCCGTCGCGGCTTCCGGCCGATAACAGCAAGACCACTGCGAGTGGTACTTACGAACTTACGAAGTTACAACAACGGTCAACGGACTTGCTCAATGCTCAATACTACCTACTTAGACGCTCGTTATGCTATTTAGACCGGACAAACGCCACATCGGATGTTCAAATCGAATATTCCGGACTAACAACTATTGCTATGTAGATACCTACATATGTAGAATACCTGCATAGTTGGTTTTACATACGGTTAATGTTTTTTTCTGTTTTAATTGAAAATGATTTTATTTCATCTTAGCTACTCTAGTACATACATGGATGATATACAATTAGCCAGATTTGAACCATCCCACTACAGATGACGGTATGTCTAGTGCGGCACGATTAAAACTGTAGCTTCTCAAACCCTCCAACCTCCAGCTGACTATGTTGAGCCTGCAGAAAAGCTTCCAGCGGGCCATCAACTGCCATGGCATACGCCGACTAAGAAGCCAAGTGGGCCGCTATAAGCACAACTTAGTCAGGTGGAGGTACCCATCTCTTGTCGTGCTCTTTGTGCCCTAACACCTGTACTATAGAAGACCTTTACGAGGCCAACGATAACGCTGTCAAAGTAACTGAATTCTGGTCGAACTTATTTAAAACTAGTTACAAACTGTTCCTCATACCTAGTGGTATGTAGGTAGGTTGTAAAGTTCACTCATCCAATATAGAAAAGGGAGGATCCTCCGGCCAGACGGGTGTTATGTCTGGCGGGCAAGTCAACTGCCCGTAAGTTGATTTCGGATTATATAATCGATCGCGCGGTAAACTCTAACTGCGCGATGCAGGATTTGTGTGATGTCATGATGCGTAGCTCGGATGTGGTGGTGTACCCTCTACACTAGCTTCGCCAGCAGTTTCGCCTGCGATAATATTATAACATTCTACTGTTGAAATGATTTTTGAAATCGATCTAAAATATTAGTTTATACAAACAAATGGAATTATCGATACGACGAAACGACGAAGAAGTAGACCATTATTACCTATCTATAAATAAAGATTTATCCATTCGATCCACATTTAGGTACCTGATTTTTATGGTCTCTCATACGCAATTTATTTGGATAGAAACCTGCAGTTAGCAACCGCTCACTAATTCCTCGGTAATGCAATGCGTTGTTGCTATGGATGCACAATATGCATGCAATAGTGAAGTAATAACACAATGCAGCTACTATCTACTTCCTGGGAGACGTGTAATTTGTTGTTTAAGGCTTTATTTTCTAGAATTTTGTGAAAGTTGGTATAGATAAGGATGATAAGTACATTATTATTCGTTTCTGACTAACTTCGATATGTCCATCTTTATCGAACATTGCGGAAGGAGCAAAATGAGTGAGTTATTGAAGATATTAAGAAAAGATACGAATCCACATAATATATATCGATGACTTTCTTCCTGAAAACTGCTGAAGCAAGAAATGCGTGTCTATAATGAATAACGTTTCTCATAAACAACGGTATCTTGTTAGTTGTTGTGTGTCGATAGCTGTTGATAAATATTGCAAAATTTCCAGAGAAACGAACCGGGGACATTGCGATACGGTCCTGTTGTGCAACTAAGACGGTCCGTTAATAAATGTAGTGGAACCAAACGTTTTGCTTCAATGAAAACTGCGCGGTGACCAAACGTTTTCGCCATTCCTTCATTGAAAAATAAAAAAAACATGCGGGGCAGTCTTTGGAGACTGCCGATGGAAGTGAAAACTAAGTAACGCCATCTAACGAAAATGTCAGGAATTTATGTGGCTTGCTGTCAGTACAAGAACGAAAGCTGTAGCTCCATTAAAACAATTCCAAAAAAATAAAACATTGCGCTGTCAATTCTACTCTCCCTCCGTCTTACGAATTTTCGATCAGGTCACGTGACTCCTGATGCGAGTTTAACATTTTTTACCCATCTCGAAAAGTGCTCAATGTGCCTAAAGAAGTTTTCACTTCTAAAATTCATCCAAATATTACTCTTGGTCAAAAATGTGCAACCCTTCTCCCGGGGGGTTCGTAAAGTTTAGGGTTATAATGTCAAGAGGGTGTTTAGTTGATTAGGGTTCATTCTATGCGAAAAGTAGTCATACAGATGTGCACAGCTGGGGAGAGGCTACTGTCAAGCAGTGGACTGAATTGGTAAAATAGTCTATAGACACAAGACAACCAAGTAAACTTAAAGTCGCAATTAGAATGAAAAATACACAAATGAAAGTCGAAATTAGTTGTGCACTACATTTTTCTAGATAACAAAGTATTAGGCCAACCTAACACTTTGTTATGTAGAAAAATGTAGTGTACATAAAATATAAGATAAGTCTATATCAGTCTTCGATCATATTTAAGGTCACCCTACATAAAGGAAATAGCTGAGAGTGCCGAGGCGCGAGCGAGCAGAGCGGAGCGGAAGTGGCGACCGTTCCCACGGACATTCATCCGTTACTTCACCTCGTCGTACATCCCCCCTCCCCCTCTACCGTAACCCCACTACACCTCCTAAACCACCCATTACTTTCTTAGAAGATCTGAGTTTAACTGAACAAAACAATGAACCGTAAACAGCGGACATCGCCCTAAAAGACTCCTACTCCCGATATGGAAACTTTCGCTTCAAATCAAACTAACCAACCACATAAGGCCACAATGAATCGGTCAAGTTACAAAGATGAACGAACTTATTTAAATTTTAAATTGGAGCACAGGAAATAATAATAAAATAGAAGCTTTATGTGTATAAGGATAGCTGGATGGTGGAATGTCGGTCAAGGGCGCCACCATCAATCAAGGCGATCCACATCACGGCGGAACAAGGGCAATCACTATAGAAACATTGTCATATTTAACTACTCATCCGAACTGAGCCACTTCTAAAAATATACTAGTCACTGCTAGCATATTAAAAGGCACTATTTATTTCCTGATGAATTCAATTATTTAAACCCTCATTAATCTATAGGTAACTGACCGCTAATCTGGGTTCAATTGATAGAATCTGAAATGCTCCAAATACTCGTAGAAATGTACAGATGATGATGTAGTTTTGTATATCCCTACTTCTACCTCCATCATCTTATCAGGAAAGTACTTCCTTATGTCCCTCCGGAAGACGACTCGTTGACCCTAACACTTTCGCTGTGTCAAAAATCCTGCTTGAATTGTACTTAATTAATTATTCAAGCGAAAAATCTCAAGTGCCAAGTCTAAAATTAAAATGAATTTTTTAGCAGCGTGTTTGGCTTAGCTACAGACTTCATAACAATAGTCAGGGATAATTTGACTCTTGTTTACAGACCCGACACGATCGTGGGGGCCTGAATAGAATCGATGTCTTTGTCGACTAAATACCCGACTAACGCCATACCCGCAATAGGTCCAGCTGATCTCATTGTTTAGTCTACCCGGGAACGCTTTTAATTCCTAACAAAACTGATTACAAAGCTATGTGATTACTCACGACGATATTTATTGGTTATGTGTGTGTAACTGTAAGTGCTATACGGAATGCGGCGGTGAGACTGCTAGTGTGGGTTAGGTTACAAAGTTTAGTAAATTGTGGGAAGTATAAATAGATTAACATGTATGGAGAGAAGAGAACGACGAAATGGTTTAGAACCGAGAAGTCAATTGACTCCAAATGACCACAAACACTAAAATAAATTAAATATATTGACGATGTTACTAGTAATATTTACATTGGAAGCACTAGCTGGAGCCGGCATTGACTTTTGTTCTCCCAAAAATCAGCAATATATATTGTATCTATGTTAACAAAAACACAGCAATAAATCAGTATGCCTAACTACAAAAAAAAATTGTAATGTTCGTTAAACCGTCAGTCGGTGTATCGTCGTGAACTCGTGATCGTACAAGTGGACCGGATCTCCGGCGTGTGCGCAGCCGGAAGTGCGCAAGACTTCCGCTCCCTCGGGATCGGGAGTCGGCGTCACGCGTCGCGGCGACTGCGCAACCGTGTCTTACTAACTGCGGCTTTCACGACACTATATTACACACTACGCTGCTAATATTAAGTGGGTAGGCAGACTCTGTTCATAAGGAAGATATTAAAATACATTCAATAAAGCCGACTCGTCTAATTGATACAGCTTGCTATTGATAGCTTAAAGTTCGCAGCTTTTTGACAGAGGATTTTTGTCCGTGTTCGTTGCACTGCATACTACTGTATTACAGACAATATTTTAAAGTAATTTTCAGTCTTAATGCCCCGCTAATAATGTCTCCTAGAAAATGTAGAGCCAATTACATCCAATCTAAACTAAATGCCATCAAAGATATTTCTATTTTTGTATTTCAGGGACTTAATAAATCTAATAACCCCTGTATAAGCGAAGAGTAATTAGATTTTACTGATAGAAACAATCTCCGTTAACTTGGAATCGGAAATGTGCGCGCTAAGTGGCGATGCGCGGCGGGCTTACGAACTGAACCCTATCACGATCGCAGTAAACTAGAGCGTTTATAGTAGGTAAGAGATCTTTGCGTTTCTGCGACTTTAACTCAGTTTTTAAGACGTATTTTGGTAGTAAAATAGTGGATTGAGGATGTCCTCCTTTTTTTGAAGTTGGTTAAAAAGCTCTAATCTCTAGAATAGGTTGGCGTCTAGCTTGAATGTAAGAAGTCAGTTATAGATAAGGACAGGTCTGCTAGGCAGACTTTTTATTTAACACAGGAGAATCAAATCAACAAAATCCTTGCAAATTACAGGCGGTTCGACGTTCCAACTGCAACGGCTAACCTGCTATCTAATTACGCAACACATTTTCGTAAACGATTCCGACTAATCTGTTTCAATTTGACAGTTCAATAATATTCATTGCGGTATTTACGTTGTTGAGCAGATTTTTTTTGGAACTTATGAAGCAATGGATTAGCAATCTGTTTCAAAACGATTCAAATTCCGATCGATCGTGTATTACGTAATTAGGGTACAGATCCGGGCCAGTTTTGTTATAGGACAACACAACCAGCCCTCAAATAATGAACAGCATAGCACACACAAGCCAAGGTAAGATTATTTTTCTCTAGTCGCTGTCCTTTGCGAGACCTTGATGAAGGGAACCACCCTTCTGCTGTCAGTTCTCTTAGGTTCTCTAAGAATATCTCGAAAATTTTAAAAACGCCTGGCATCTGTTGTTACAATGATGATGTTACGTTTAGGAAGTTTAATTTGAATAGTATTATGTGCAGAAAATATTTACTTACTAGAAAGAAAAATTTAGTTAGGTTACTCAACAAAAAAGTAAATATTTTCAGTAAGTACCTACCTATTTAAAATAACATTCAAACATTGCAACTAAGTAGGTAGTATTTGTTTCGTACATTTTCTTGTTTTAAAGTATGAAATAAAGAGAATTTCATTCGTTCAATCTCAGTCTACAGCTTTTAATTCAACAAGTCGTGAATTTATTGGTGATTCCTGAAGCAATCATGGATTGTATATTAGCCACAATAGATATCCATTTTTATGAATATACAAAATATCTAATTTAAACATTATGCTGGTCTTAAATACAGAGGTAAAGGCGATAAAGAACGACGAATGCACTATTAAACACATTTTACTGATACTTTCAGTTCACACAATTTATTCAACGAACGCAATAGAAGAACCTACACGTACAGTCTAGTATACTAAACTAGTGAATTTATGTTTAACGTTATTTGGCCTTCATTCACACGTTATTTATTATCGCGGTTTTTTGCTAAAAATATTTTATTTACAATACATGGCTATTTTTATAGTCGTATCCCAGAAAGCAGTAAAGAGGTTTGCCTGCACCTACTTAAATCTATCGTGGCAACAAATTGATAGTCTTTCCGCTTTATCTATGATTTGAACTTCAGACGTCATGCAACATCCACCTGTAAATAGAAATACTTTACGGAAACATAAAAGAAATCATAATACGTTCTTATGTCGGCATCAAAATTAGGTAGTGAAGAATCACTGGAAACTACTCTTCCTGTGATGCTCATCGTCAACCCTCGAGCAAGAATCGAAGCAGAGCAGGTAAACTTGCACTCCCGAAATCTTCTCTCTTCCGCAAGATGAAAACTTGCTTTTACCCAAAGGTACGCATCCCAGTGCGTAAGGTATGTGCCAGTTCCATCAAAACCTACACCTAGCCATATAATCAATATCTATCCTAAGCATGATTACCAGTCCATTGGATTATGTGTAGATAATATGCGAGTTGCTTCTGCTCCATCTCTCAGGCGGCAACTGTAGGCGACGTGTCGCGGCGTCATGTCGCGGCGACACGTCGCAGAGTCATGTCGCTGCAGTCATGATTCCGAAACCGACCGCACGCAGCAGCAGCCCGTATTCCAGTCGGTAGTTAGAAGATAGAAAAACATGACTATCGCTCGAGCCTTGGCGGAACTACTGGCCTGCAGTCGGGCTACACGTGTCGTCCGTCACTCGCCCGTAGTTGCCAACGACGTGTCGCTTGCTACGGAAGGTATTTCACAGAAACTCATAGAAACCAGTCCCCATGCAGTCGTGTCGCGGCGACACGTCGCCTGCAGTTACCTCCTGCGGTCGAGTTCGGAATGGTACCTTTAGAAGTCAACTAAAATAAAGACTTCTAAAGTAGGTATGTATATTCCTCTATATTCGTGTTAAAGTCAAAATATTTTCTCAGGTACCTGTCGAAGATTTAGTCATACGAAGCAAAGAAGAAAAGGTACGAGATAAAGAAAAAACTCAGCTCGTTCCATACCCTATGAACCTGCCTCCTGGACCAATACCCAAGTTTCCTCTAGAAATGAGATGTTATCCAAAAATGTTGTGTTTTGTGTTGGACGAAGAACCTGTTACACTCAGAGTTCGGTAAGAAATGGATGTATCTACTAGATACATACCTTACTAAACAGTAGGTACTTATAACATAACATCACGCCTGTATTCCCCGAAGGGTTAGGCAGAGGTATTCCTATAGTACACCCACATTTCACCAGATATGTTTAAGTCCCATGTAATAGGGGGCCAGCCTATTGTCATCAACCGGGCACAAATCCACACTCCGGGCTGAGAAATTCCAGATGGAAACACCCAATAACACTTTGCCCGACCCGGGAATCGAACCCAGGACCTCATGCTCAGCAGTAGCGCTTGCGACCACTAGACCAACGCGAGGCAGTCTTTAGGTACGAGGTAGGTACTTATTAATAGAGAGTTAAATCAGTAGCGAAGTCAAAAAGTCAAAGTCAAAGTCAGAGCATTTATTTCAAATAGGCCTTTGAAGGCACTTTTGAACGTCAAAATTTACAAATTATAGTATTGATTCTACCGCCCCTTCCAAAATGTAGTTTTCGTATGGAGAAGAATGGGCAAGAAACTCCACCGTTACTCTTTTATAATGTTTTACAATATTTTGTATAAGTACATTATTTATATAATTATAATATGTGAAGACGATGCACCTAGAATAAAATTACTGTATACAGTAAAAAGAATTTAAATTGGAGCAAACGACAGATAAATTAATTATGTGGTAGATACATGGTGTTCACATCGACGGTCCCTACGTACATAAAGACATGTCAAAAATGCCATTTTTTTTTTATTGCATAATTCGGTTTAGATTTACCATATGCACATACCTGTATATTTATATTTTTTTAATATTACGTATTTAACGTCATTTACGAATCGTATATGAGAACAAGTATTATATTTACAACGAATACGTGTCGTAGATGCGGACATGTATACGTATCGTTTTGTACGGTGTTTTAAAATTCGGTCTAGTCTGACATAACGCCATTCACGGCGGGAGTTGCCGAACAAAGAAGGAGAAAGAACTAAAACTAGAGGTGTACAATAATCCTATTCCTATCACGGAAGTGGAATATAGAGGCTTGATTAGTTTATGCCTTACGATGATTATCCCAAAAAAGTATCATACGTTCTATAATAAATAACATTAAGCATAGTAAGGAAGAACAAGTAAACGACGAAGAAGATTGTTATTTAATTATACTTTTTTTTCTATAATATTTTTTATGTTGTATATTATACATTTTATTAGGTTTGTGTTTTATTAATTAACAAGGTTTATAATTGAAAATTATTTAATCTTCTTAGCATCTAAACAAAAGATACTTGTAGTCTCATCGAAGCAGGAACTAAACATTAAAAATCACAGTTTTCTAAGGTTAATAACTAACATTTTTTATTTAAGCATGCTGCTTGCAGCATGTATTTATTTACATTACAAGAAATATAGTCCTACCCCGAATAAATAAAACCTCGTATAAAACGACATGTCTTCATTGATGTATCTTTTATATCCATGGATGGCGATCTTAGGATGTTTAACATATCCGTTTGAAAACAATAACATAATTCTACGTTTTCATAAAACATTTTATTAAAATTCTATTTTATAAACTGTTTTCTTCTTTCCTGCGTATAAAAAGGTATCATAGACATGTCTGACATGCTTTTATTTTAATATCAGCGTAGAAACAGTTATCTATCAGATTTTCCAAGAAAATAAAAATAAAGAAAATATGTATAAATACCATTATAAAGTTCCTAAAGCTAATAATACATTATAGAAAAAAAATATTTATAATTGTACATAGAATTATTTCTAGAGCAGTTTGAACATAAAAAACGCTTTCTTGTAAACCTCTGTTTTTGACATGTCTTTATATACGTAGGGACCGTCGACATATTCACAAAAATTGTAAAAATAGACGAATCTACTAAAAATTTACAATTAATAAGTCAGTGTGTGAGGAAGTAATCACAGGATGTAAAATCAATGTCATATAATGAAAAATAAATACAATTAAGTAAGCAACCAGTTTGATTTTGTTTAGACTCTAAATTGTCCTATGGAGCAGGACCAGCATGTTTCCAAGCATTCTTATCTTGGATATAATCCTCTAATCTGTAATATGCTTGTTTACAAAGTGTACTTTTTACATGAGTTTTAAATTTTCTTTCATTTAATTGTAATGTATCACAAGGTATTTTGTTGTAACATTTAACACAGTACCCCATAAAAGATGTATGTACTTGCGAGTTTTGTTACCTAGTGCTTTAAAAATTATCACAGATGTGTAGAGGTTCGGTCTGGTCTAGTATGATGTATGAATAACAAAAGTATAAATGCAAGAAGATTTAAACTAACGTTCGATTTTGAAGAGTTCAATAAATCCGATGAATCGAAGGTGACCTCTCTTCAAGTTTATCGTCGACAGCATCAAGCACTTACTTAATCCTCTTTGAAATTAGGATTTGGAACAGCTCCTATCGTTCCATGTACTTCCGCTACTGCAGGCTGTGGGGCGACATGGTGCGGCTTGGTGCCACCTGGTGCTGCTACCCTCGCACGAGGATCTGGCGGCCTCCGGGACTGTGGGCAGAAATAATCGTCACGGCAACCCCTCGGGAAATATCTCCGATCGCATGTGCCGTCGCCAGCATGCAGATAACTGCTGGGCATTTCAGAGACAACGTTGCTGGCTACTTTTCGATACCGATTCAGGCGAAATTTTTGAAATACATACCGCCTCCTCCGCTTGAAGGTGAATAAAGTTAATAAATACAGAGTTGTGCAGTTTTTTTAGGACTCCAGTACCCTAATTACGTAATGCACGATATATCAGAATTTGCATTGTTTCGAAACAGATTGCTAGTTCATAATTTCGAAAAAAAAAACTGCTCAACAACGTAAACAAAGCAATGAATATTGTTGAACTGTCAAAATGAAACAGATTAGTCGGAATCGTTTACGAAAATGTGTTGCGTGATTAGATACTTAGCTGATTCTAAATCAGTATTTCTGACACCTTGTTGAGTAGGTACCTACCCATGAAGTGAAAAACAATACATAACTAAATTAATTATTATAATTATAAGGTTACATGCAGCTTTCCTTCTTTCGTTTTTCTTAATTTTATTTATTCAGTATTTCTGACACCTTGTTGAGTAGGTACCTACCCATGAAGTGAAAAACAATACATAACTAAATTAATTATTATAATTATAAGGTTACATGCAGCTTTCCTTCTTTCGTTTTTCTTAATTTTATTTATTTATTTTCAGATCATACAATCCAATTTGTTAGTATCAAGTTAGTATATAATCATCTTAAACACTAGTGTTAGTACATAAAAATATTTGGGAAATTCTGGACATGATTACTAGCAATGTCAAAACTATCAATAATAATGTCAAAATCATAACTTTGTCAAAATCAATACTAATAATGTCAAAATCATAACTATAATGTCAGAATTACCTTCAATAATGTCAAAATTACCAATAATAATGTCAAAATCACCAGGCAAAAATCAAATATGCAACAATAAACTAAACATTACTTCAAGGCACGTTTTGAAGGTAATACCTGAGTCCTGGTCCAGTGCCTGAGTATTATACCTTCCATTCTATCAGCCACAGTGACCAAGAGGCTGTTGGCACTGCCACGCACCCGCTGCATCAGGGAGGTGACACGCTTTCGCATGATTGCGTAAAAGTCATCTATACGTGCCTCTGCGAACATTCCTGATGCGCTACAGTATCGTGGCAACCCCAACAGCGCCCTGTATGCGTTGTTGTACTGGATACGTAAGGCGCTGTAAGCCCTCTGCGTGTAGTCGACCCATAGACTGCAGGTGTAAAAAGATTGGCAGTATGCCCTAAATAGAGTAGTTTTTACCCCTCTCGAGCACTTAGCAAACCTACGGATCAACATATTGCTCCTGACTGACAGCGCCCTACGTTCCCTCTCCATGTCCACATTATCCGTCTGCGTTGCGGTGACCCAATGCCCCAGATATTTAAAAGATTTAACCCACTCTAACGCATTCCCACCGAGTGTGACAGGCGGCACTTCACGATAGTCTTTAGTGCCTGCCTTGAACATCAGACACTCGCTCTTTTTTGCATTATATCTGAGGCCGTGGGCCTCCGCATATCGCTCACAAACAGACATGAGTTTTCTGAGGGCGCTGATCGATGGGGCCAACAGCACCATGTCATCGGCGTAACTAATGTTATTGACTAGGGTTCCGTCAATGGAACAGCCTACCATAGTGCTACTGAGCTCACGAATCAGCCGATCCACGTACAAACAGAAGAGTTTCGGCGAAGTCAGACCTCCCTGTCTGACCCCGCACTCCAGCCCGTACGCATCGGATAGCGAGCCTGCCCATTTCACCATATTAGTCTGATGACCGTACCAATATCTAAACAACTCAATCATCTCACCCGGAAGTGTAGTATCCTCATACAGCTTCTTCCACAAAACACCATAGGACACCAGATCGAAGGCTTTTGAAAGATCAAGAAAACACGCGTACACGGGGGTTTTCCTGTCCGTATAGTATCTGACAGTGTGCTTGAGACACAGAACAGCGTGCTCTGTTGAAAGACCCGCTCTGAAGCCAAATTGGGCATCGTGAAGCGACAGATGTTTATTTAACTGCTTGTCAAGCACACTGTCCAAAACCTAGGCAAAAATCGTAGCCAACGATATGGGCCTATAGTCTTAATAATTTTCCTTGTTTGAATCCCCTTTGTTAAATAATTGTTTCGTAACAATTACATTGCAGCCCATTGCGAAATTACTCTAATGATAAGGACCTATGTAACACCTAATTGTCTTAAAAACACCGGATATATGACACAACGTGAGTTCCTTATTTTTTCCTTCTAATTGATAAATACATACATTTGTGAATGGTACTATCTCTTCCTGGAAACCTGGCTACTAATTATATTGACTCATTGATGGTTTCATATCTTATCGATCTAAGTACAATAAGAAGGTAATAAAAAAACAAAACGTTATTTTGGAAAAATATTTTGCTGGGTATTATTGATGTAACTAGGCTAATAAATACATTCACATAACTATTTGTATACACACGGCTACATATCAGCTTATACTGGAAATAGCTTAGTTTAGTTTATTTTTTTCAATTTTCCCTTATATTCAAAATTCATTTATTTTCGTTACACGAACGTTTTTGGGTCACAGAAATTGATACTTAAATATGTATCAAACTTCAACTTAATCGGTCCATTAGATTGGGAGAAAATTGGCTGTGACAGATCGACAGACAGACACGCGCCACGAGTGATCCTAAAAATGTGATAAAACAAGAAATTATCTTGCCGATTCTAGGGCAACGGGAAGTACCCTATAGGTTTTGATATATTTGAGACTATCAAAATATGTCGCATAATTGGCCGTATTTTTTTTAGTTGTGTTGACTTAGAAGCTGGATTTTTTTAGAGACCAAGGGACCGTAGACCTACGTATTTGATATTAATTTCAACTTGATACCTCTACACATTTCTGAGAAAAAGGGTCTTTACAGACAGACAGACAGACAAACGGACAACAAAGTTATGCAATCAACAAAGCAACAAAGTTAAGTTATGCTATTGAGTTCAGTTTTTTTCCTTATGGGTACGGAACCCTAAAAAGATTGTGTGGAACTAGTTCCATCATGTAAATTAAGTCCATCTATTAAAATATAAAAATACCGTAGACATAAGCGCCATGATATTCCAGTACCATCTTGATAGCATAATAATATAAAATTAACGTATTTGCGTCATCATCACCGTTTTAAAATAATAATATATTTTTGTAGGCACTTAACCGGTCTAATCCGGAACCCAGATAAGCATGGAACCTGTTGCGGGGTACAAAATGTTACGTTCGGTACGTTATTTATAGTTTAGAATTCTAGATTCTAGAAAATCTGTCAGACTAATTTACCTACTAACTACTAAGTACTTACTGCTTTACCCATCCTTAAAATCCTAGTCCGCGCGATTTCCCAGGAAAGGGGCAAGAAACATATACATACACGTTCAGTGCCGGGAGCCCTCCTGGAGGGTTCACTTTAGCGCAAACGTAATGCCGGTGACCCCCCTGGAGGGTCCACTAATGGCACATATGCTCTATGAAAAGTGGGTGGACTCGATTGTGTAAGAAAGAAGGTCTTACTGGCAATAATTAATTCCCAAATGTATCCCAAACCCAAACCAGTATCACTCTACTTACTCCGCTAAAGAACGTTATCGTGAAAATCTCCTAAGAGACAGCAGCTACGCACCCATACGAACAATTCTGTCGGCGAAACATATATAGGTGAAACGTTCTATCGACGATTCTCTCAAAAGCGAAACGTCCTGTCGGTGAACGGTCCAAAGGAGAAACGACTGTCGGAGAACGCTTGCAGAATCGCCCCTAATGATGTTTGTACACACGGCTGCGTATCAAGCTATTATTTTCTAGTATACGCTGATCTCACATTGTATAGGATTTCCGTACAATGAGAGGTCAGCTTATACTGGAAATGTATACCTTGATTTATGTAGCCGTGTGTACAATGAAATACCTACTAACGTAATCTTTTGTTTCTCTATTGTTTACTTGTATAGTAACTAATGAATAAATTGTTGCTCTAGCTAGACATAACATAATTACACATTTACTTATAGAGTCGTTTTTATTATGTTGGGGAATTCCTGACAACACGAGGGAGTTTAGAATTAAATTGAAGAATTTCCTTGTGCGTTTTCCAGTAAGCTATAAAGATATTCATACAACTTCCTTAAGAACTGCGTCAATCATGTCTTAGGTATATCCTTAAAATGTCGCACGACTTACAGATTGGAATAGTAATCAAGTGGAGACAGGCACGCAGCGTGGCGGCGCGGCGGCGCGCGGCGTCACGGCGCAGGAGTCGCTACCGTGCTACACGCTGTAATATTAGGCCTAATAATCTCGTCGGTGACTCACTGCCTTTGTCCACAAACCGTAGGCAAAAACTATTACGAGAGACTTTGATGAATAACCCACCAAAACATATTTTCAGCCGTTTCATCAGCGATTTCATGTTGAACAGACGCCTTATTTTTAAACACTTTGAAAAACGTGGGTGTTGCAGCAATTCTGTTTTTGCTTTGGAACAAGAAAGTTCAGAAACGGATTATAAAAATACCTGCATTAACGCACGAAATTCCTTCTTATTATAAATTTATAGAGGTACTAACATAGGTGGATAACACTACCCACTCTATTGACTTGCGTACATGGTGGAATAGAGCAGGTATACAACTCTACGTGATGGAAGATTTAACTGGTTCTGTTTATAAATCAGTTTCAGTGATATTTTTGTTTTAATGTTGATTGTCCTCTGAATAAAATTATTTGTATAGTGCCTACGAGCCGCAATAGCGCGAGAAATAGATTTTACGAGAGCGTGTGGCGCGATATTTACGTGTGTTTACACTTCAGACGATTTTATAGGCGCAACGACACCGTCATGTGCCATATTAACATATAAGGAGCTCTTTAGTACCGCGGCGTTATTACGTAACTGCTACACTTAAGCACCGTGCCCGATTCAGGTATCTTTATTGCTGGAAGGAAATTCTAATTTACTCTTGGTCAAGTTAAGAGGGATTTTTTTTTTATTTGATGGTACAGCCCAATTCAAACTTAACGGCAGCTCGGAACATGAGGCAAGTCACTGCGCAGTAACAAATTCATGGGTCAGCGGGGGTAAGGGGTGGGGAACTGCGCAGCGAACAGCTAACTTCCGAGCCGCCATTTACTTTAAATGGAACTGCAGTAGTCAATCATTTCTAAGCAGCCAGGACTTTTTGAAGTTAAACCTCAGATTGATTTCCTTGTGGCTATATTACAAGTTCTCTTTGTTCTTTTGCCAAGGTAGATTCTGTTTGATTCCACAAAAAGTTCCTGAGAGGGACAGGGGTAGAGTGTTCCTAGCAGCTATAAAGTAGTAAAACGAATTACTTGCATTAAATGTGCCGTTAACCGACCGAACATAATCGATGCCTTGGACGTTGGTGCCGTATTTCAAGGTTCCTATAGAAGGTAGATATGAGGGAGGACTTTGTAGGTACCTACATTATAAACATTTACGAGTATTATGTGACATTATAAACAAGGAATTTTCCGAGAATATATTGATGTAACTCCATTATGTCTCCGATAGTTAAATTTCTATATTTCTATGTAGAAATACATTTACATTTCTATGTATTTCTGTGTCTTTCAGATAGTGAAAAAAGCTGACTAGATGAAATTCTCAAGTAGCCTCTCCACAATTTTCAAATCACGGTGCTATTAAATTCAACGATGTCTAGACTTCAATGAATCATATTATTGATAGAATAGTATTGTGGTTACTACCACAATGCTGTTTATTAACAATTACAACTACTACTAGGAGTACCTAGTATTAGTAATTGTTAATAAACAGCTACTTGTACTACTCGAGTAGGTAATACATACCGTAGGTAACGTGTGGGCTTGCCTATTTTCTGATCTAATCGCAGTTTAAAACTCCAGATATTCTGAATTTTAGATATTGAAGAATCAATCAATCCATAAATCCACTGAGAATCAAGTCTATTCACAATGGCGTAAAATAAGAAAAAAAATACACACATTTTCTTTAGGTATGCTACGCTGTTAGTTTCTTATCTACGAAGGCCAAAAATCTGTGAAGGCAAAAAAGCAAAAACGTTAAGAGCCGGGAAATTGGATGGTTAGTGAATAAACATGTGAATTTGTGGCACGCATCGTCGCCAGCGAACAATCAGTTGGTCCAGCTACAAGGCTTCCGGGTGCTGATTGATGCTGATTGATATTGATTCGAGCAGCCGGGCCTGCGCCCCGCCGGACATCTCTCCGCACTTGTATGGTACCCGACAACAGTCGAACAGATTATATTCATCAAGAAGATAGGACTACGAATAGATATGTTTATAATATGTGTAAATAGTAGCGTTGAATAATGTGTGGAACGAAAAATAAGTATCTTACATACATGCTCAAATGAGGACAAAGGGACACGTAAACTGAAATATGGAAGAATATATAATCCACTCGAGAATATCTTCTAAATAGACTCCATCTTTAATAAAGTGTGTCATTTTATAAAAATATATATAAAAGACAATATCATAATGTGACACTTTCTTTGAAATACCGACATCTTACCTATTCAGTTATGTTCAAAGGCATTTTATTATTGTTGAGGACTCCCCTGTTCTTTATTAATACTTAACATAAAACGTTTTCAACAATTTAATTTCACCGTTGCTTGTGATGTTCTATTCGGAACACAAATTATCGACTCGGTTTGATCCCACGCCCAAAATAAAATATCATATTTCCTGTCAGGCGGGCAAGCTTCAGCATTCGAGTGTCTTTTTTTCTTCGATTTTTTTCAGGCCACCAAAGTTTTTTAAGGAACTGCATCGCACATGTTTGTTCAACATACGCGTCTTCTTTACAAGTAGTTTTTGGCTTCTGGCGACGATACTTATTTCTAACGTTTTTATTGTATTAGATATTTGAGCTATGGTTTAGTTTTGCAGAGACAATATTGTGAGTGTCGCAATTCTTCAAAAGCTTTTTTACGGGTTCTTTTGAAGGCAGAATTTGTTCAAATGTAAAGAACTGTGAAACTGTGTAACTTTGCTGATGATTATTATGGTAATCACGTCTGGTCAAAAGAAGCTGTAAGCAGCTAACCTGTCAGTGTAATGCATCTCTAACATGATAGGTTACACGTACACGACGCAACATTTGATTATCTCCGTAGGCATTAAGACATTTCGAGTATATACAAAAACTTTTTAGATTCTCCATTGAATGTCGTCACCTCAATTCTACGTCTTCCGTGGTGTCGTAGCGGTAAACTAGCGACAATATGATGCTAGGACACTGTTGCGTCGTAGCGGTAAACTGAGCGACAATATGCTGCTAGGAAACTGTTGCTATAAACTGCATACGGCTCGTAACTCGTAATTAATTCAATGACGTGATTTCACAATGGCTGATCAGTGGTGGTTATAACGAAGTGCGCTGGTATGCTGCCGTTAGGCGACTTGTAAGCGTGCTCATGCGCGTTTTGCGGTGGCGGTGTATTACAGGTGTTGCGCTGCTTCTCACGGCCGGTTCCGCGCCGCTTGCATAACGGCCTGCGCCCGCGCAGCACACGTAACGCGCCGTAACACCGCGCATTATGCATGTAGGGCGCAAGTCGACGACTCCGACACTGCGCGCTAGCTTTGTTCGCAATAGACAATTTATCGATTTTATACTGTTATTGCTGTTCCTGATCATATTTCTATGTAGGCAAATAGCACACTTACAAAGTTGTGTTCTGCCATTCAATGTTATTTTCGGAAATGGCCTTTTTACCTTATGCCTCATGTAGGAGAATTTTAATAAGATCATTTTACGTCAAATACGGTTTCACCTGGCAAATTAATACGTCAGGTAGACACTCACGGCGGCTGATGGGGATGACAATCCAAAAGCCTCTTTTATCTTATACCATTTTAGGCACAAGCTGTCTTTTGTACTGCTACCACAAAAGCCTGCCCACTGCGCCCACGTCTCGGGTTACCGATGAAGATGACATGCGCACGAGACAACTCCGATCACCCGTCAGATGCATGCACAAATCTCGCCTCCATCAACAAAAGATCAAATTCCGCGATTGGAGTCGAATGCACCCATTTTACGGAAGCGGTAGGCGCCAGCTGCTTGTAGGGTATCAAATACCTCACTGATAAAGGCTTCCTTAATAAGAAAAATGTAAGACGAACTCACGACTCAACTTCGAAATGTTTTCACGCTAAATCGAACCGAGACAGTGAAGGCTTGTAACTTACACCGTCTACGTCTTCAATGATCGCTTTGAAATCTTCTTTAGTTCTCTTTTCATGCATTACTGACGATGGTTGGTAGATACTCATGTTGGAATCAAATGTCTTATTGGTACTGACTGTACTTATTTTGGCACGAGCGTAGAACTTGATTTTCAGCGACTTTTAGGTCGATAAGATCTTTAAGTGATTTTTTATCCAAGATTGTACAGATTTTAATTTCAGAGTATGTTATTAATTAGTGAAATAATGTGCTGCATGCGACTTTTATTATAGTAGGTAGGCATTATTACGTTGAGCTTGAAGTTTCGAGTTGTATATTTATTTATTTATTTAATTCTATAAGCACATAAATGTACAGAGTCGCACTTAATGCCATAGACATTTTCTACCAGTCAACCTTTGGGTGATGCAGTGGTAGGTGCATCGAAAATTGTGGAATTAATATTTATTTAAATATAAGGAAATTTTATGGGGTGTTTTCTCGTGGACCTACTTTTTTGTCCTACCAGTAGGTCCACGAGGGTATGTTATTTCGGTTGGTCCTACTGAACTGTTGAAACCAACATGAACCTCCTGTATAAAGAATTTTAGGTGTCACTAGGTGTGACTCTGACTAGGTGGCTTGCAGACGTTTCTTCGCCGGAGATCGGTCTGCTCAAGAAAAATTACAAGTTATTTGCTGTGTCGAAGTAGTGCTGTTATGAGTGATGACCTTCAGTCATCATACTGCTTTCATTTTGCGTGGACCTCCCTTTTAGTACATACCTCCTCAAAAGAATATCGATGATGCTGATATAACATTTACAGCCATTTACTTCTTTTTGACTAATAAAATAATAACTTAAGTTTTATCTACATAATTATGACAAAATATTAATAAGTTCAAATATTAATGAAATGTTACGTTTGTTCTTTTATATTATAATAAAGCAATATTGTAATATATTTTTTTGTATTATTTTCAATGAAAGCAGTAGGACAACTGAAACCACACCTAGTCTAATTTCTATACACAGGAGGTTCATGTTGGTTTCAACAGTTCAGTAGGACCAACAGAAATAACATACCCTCGTGGACCTACTGGTAGGACAAAAAAGTAGGTCCACGAGAAAACACCCATTTTATGTACATATATTTTTTTTTTTTTTATATGATATAATATATCTATTAAAACTTATTTAATACAATATACCTAAATATTTATAAATATATGAACATATAAATAAATACAGGAATATACTTAACACAAATAAGACAAAAAATGGGAAAACATTACCGTTGTGATGGTACAGCCAGCTTCTTACGCTATGATATAATCGATATAGTGTCTTCCTTAAGTTAACTTCCAATTGCTAATGATATTCCTCATTGGAGAAATGGAGAACATTAGGTGTTCCATTCCTTAGTTCTTTGTAGACCAAGAAACTAAATATTTGGCTCATGTCATGTGTGATGTGTTTCCCCCGTAAACTTTACGTGTTCTGCAATTATCGGCACTGCTCTGAAATGTATACTTTTTAGTCTAGCTTTCAAAGTTCAGTTGATGCCTGTCAAACAGTCTGCGCTAGAAATTGGCACAACAAACGATTTTCAAAATGACTGTTGATTTGTCGGACAAAATAGATTTTATGATTTAAATTCATGCTCATTTAGAAGCGACATTGATGATGGTGGTCTGATGTATCGCTGTCAATAAATTAATTGCAAATGACTACATAAACAAAATATTTATGTACATAGGTACTTAAATCATTTATGACTAATAATCATTTATTAATAATCTTAATAAATGACTATGACTCAGCTACAATAAACACTTAAATGGATGGGCTACGTTCAAGACACATCGCGGCTATCATATTCTATCTCTGATTCATGATCATATCGCTCAATGAAGAGATTATCGAAATACGAATTAAAGTTTTAAGATAGGCTCATTGTTATTTAATTATGAGTAGGTATGTTCAATGTGCACAACTTCCTCTATTTAGATACCAGTTCCTGAGCACTGGCGAAACAATAAACCCCTGTCAAGAATCTGAGCTACTTCGTTTCGTGTAACATTCAAAGTTGACGAATCACTTTAGGGGAAGAACAGTTTTTTATCAGAATCTTATGAAGACACAAATCAGAACCACCAATCGGTAGAGGAAGAACCGTACATAATTGTTTATCGTGTAATCAGTAAATCAAGGAAAACCGTGAATATTTTAATACCTACACGTTAGTATAGAGTACCTACAATGCGTTGTGGTACAATTTTTCCGTATGCAATTTTATTTAGGTTCCTATGTGTACTTATGTGTTGTCCGCCTAACGGCAGTTGAAAAGTTGGGCGCGGAAGTCCCGTGACCGGAAGAAGGGGAGCATGGTGGGGCGGGGAGGGGAAGCATCCGGTGACGTCCTTGCCTTTCCGGACTTTGACTTCCGGTTCACTATCTGTACGATTTTCTCCATTGTGCGATGGTACCTAGTCAAAATGTTAGTATGATATTATATTTATTACAGATGTCCTTTTGTTATTATTATGAAAAACGAAAGACTTCTGGGGGCGTAAAACGGTCACATAAAGCAATTCCTCTAAAAGCAATTCATTTTCTGAATTCTCAGCAATTCCCCTATGGTGACACATACTTATTTTAGGTGAATCATATTCAATTCAAATCATAACAGGATCATATTTGGTGTAAAAATGGCCGCATAAAAAAAATTAAGACCGTAATTATACCGGATAATTTTTCGTTACAGTTTTTATTAATCAAATGAAATTATTATTTTTTATTTATACAGTTTAAATGTTATTTCATTATAATGTAAAACTGTCTAACACATGAATTGCGTAATATGAATTGAACGCAGATACTATTATGAATTGTCAGTTTGTGTGATTCATTTATTATCATATTATTATGATCCTGCCAAAGCGGCCGTTAGGCTGCCTGTCCACCGGAGCGGAGAGGAGAGGAGAGGAGCGGAGATGTGTCAATATTAACCAATAGAATCAAAACTCCGCTCCAGAGGTGCGATTCTATTGGTTAATTTTGGCACATCTCCGCTCCTCTCCTCTCCGCTCCAGTGGACAGGCAGCCTTAGCCCCATGGAAAGGTAAAGCATGTTCCTGTTCTATAAAAACATAATCTATGAAGTACAATTTTGAAGGTGTTAATAATATACATAATCTAAACTAATATTATCAAGAGAAAAGATTAGATTTTTGTATGTTTGTAATGAATACTCGTAAACTCAAAAACTACTGGACCGATTAAAAAAATTCTTTCATCAGTAGAATGCTATATTATCACTGAGTAACATAGGCTATAAATTATAAAGATATCACGCGGGCGAGGCCGCTGGCGGAAGCTAGTTAATGATATAGGTACTAACTCCCAAACTTAGTCAAGCTTGTATTTTAGGAGTTAGTGCTTCTTCAGACAGGACAAAGGCTGCTTGTCCACTGGAGCGGAGAGGAGAGGAGAGGAGCGGAGATGTGTCAATATTACCCAATAGAATCTAAACTCCGCTCCTGAGGTGCAATTCTATTGGTTAATATTGGCACATCTCCGCTCCTCTCCCCCCAAACGCTCCAGTGGACGGCAGGCCTAACATAGACACTAAGCATAGACACAACATTGTTGCCTAGGAATTGACATTCAACACAACATTAAAATTTGGAAACATACATTGAGAATTAAATTACAGTATCCACATTATCTTAAACTACAAATGAAACAAATAAGAAAGAAAGAAATAAATATATACGTTCACATCAATTAAAATTTTATAAAGGTTTTTATAATGTGTGAGCCAGAAATTACACTGTTTAAAATAAAACAATAAAAAACAAAGCAAATTAAAGACGCTGATGATTGCCAAGAAACAATCATCGATCATGCGCGTTTAACTGTGACTTACAATTAGAGTCCGACTGAATTTGGTTTTCGGCCGAAACAAACAAATTATTTCGGTTATGGCCGAAAAAAATAAGCAATTAAATACCTTCCATTTATTTTATTCAGAGAATATTCATAGTTATACATATTCAGATTATTAATCATTTTGTCTTTGGGAAAACTACTGACTGTTTCGTGTGAATAAAAAAAATAAAAACAACGGGTTGCAGTCCGGGAGTGCCGGCAGAAGTGAAAACTTGAACATTAACGTTGTGCATTTTTGAATAAACACTTTTCATGAAGTATGTTTTGACTGCTTTTTTTATCAATATGGGTAAAATTCCTTACCTCGCAATCTTTACATAATGTCAAAGACT
The DNA here is from genome assembly GCA_948150665.1 of Conistra vaccinii. Classification (NCBI taxonomy): domain Eukaryota; kingdom Metazoa; phylum Arthropoda; class Insecta; order Lepidoptera; family Noctuidae; genus Conistra; species Conistra vaccinii. The sequence continues at coordinate 8,706,547 of OX411324.1, forward strand.
GTTTATTTTGATATTTATTTTGTCGGTTGCTAGGCAACGGATCTTACGGTCACATCCTGACGCGAGTTTAACATTTTTTACCCGTGCAAAAAAATGTGCACAACGCCGCTAAAGAAGTTTTCACTTCAAAAATAATTATTAAAAGAGGGAGACACTGCATTTCTTTTACTTTTACCACCGAAAAACATATCGAAAAACAAAACGTAGTTTTCAGTTTTCGGGCGAAAACAAATCAAGCCGAAATTCGTTTTCAGCCGAAAAATAATAATTTTCGGTCATACTCTACTTACAATCTGCTTTCACAGTAGCGTGTCATTGGGATATTTTTTGTTTTCGTTCTCATTATAAAGTACCGATACACGTGCACATTGTATGTGTACGAGATTGTGGAGACTTGTACGGTATGGATGAGTGACGAGACTCCCGGACAGCAGAGCAGTCGCCGCGTGAGGCCTTCCGCTCAGGAACCATAACCGAAAAACATATGTACTAAATATGGAGTTCTAGTTCGTTCGAGTTAGGAATATCGATATTTTAACACCCCATAGAGACAATAAGATTGGTTCTTGGGAACTGCTATCTAAAATGTAACGCATTTTCGTAAACGATTCCAACTAAACTGTTTAATTTTGGCAGTTCAATCATATTCATTGAGTTATTTACGTTATTGAGCAGATTTTTGCAAAGCATGTTGTTTGCAGATTTTTGCAAAGCAATGTTTCAAAACGATTCAAATTCTGATTAATCGTGTATTACGTAATGAGGGTACTGGATCTTTGTAGAATTGCTCCTTTCTTGCAGAACATAGGTGATTTCAGATGGAATCCAAATGTATATTGATGCAGATGGTTAGCTCATGCATACCTTCAATAATTTATTTCAATTCAACATGATAATTCGGGAATGCAACTTGTTTACGATAAGGAAATATTTTACAATACTGCCCTTATGTTAGTAATTACTTAATTAGCATGAAGTGCTTAATCATGATTCATTACAAAAACCAGAAATGTCTGCTGTCAGCCCACCACGTGCTAAACTTCGCAGTTTTTAGACCACTCGAACATAATGCATTTCATAATAAAAATGTGTGGCAGTCGGGTAATCCGGTATACTTAGCTGATACCTAAATCTACAATGTTACTTAACATTATTGTATCCTAATAAATAACATATTTATTTATTGAAAGTTCTTAAACACCATTATTATTTATTACCCACTTAATCTATTTAACATTAATAATTTATCGATAAATCGATATTTAAACTACTTAGTTAAATGTAGAGTCTACTCATAAAGATATATAAGTATTAGAATCTTTGGTAAATTTAACATTAATGGCTACTCTATTTTGCTAATAAAATCTCAATTTTACGACTACTCTATATAAACTAAAGCGGTAATATTTAGTGCAGGAGAACCCAGCTTCGTTGCAGTATGCGTATTTTCTTTGTACAGTAACAACTTGGCATGGCCCAAGTTTCTTAAGGAACTCGGCGGGAGAGCGAATACCTACCCATAATAATAATATGACACACTATAACCAGGGCCGTAATCGAATGAGCTGTTACGTGATTCTTATGCTATGGTTATTTAGTCGGTAAGCAACTAGGCAATACATGGATGCTAGGGGTCATTACACTGCAAACTAAATGTAAGATTTAATCAATATCAGCTCAGTAGGCAACATGTAGCGCGGTTGCGTAATGACTTGTTCAAACTGGACACAATATTCAATTGAGGAAGAAGATATGAAATACAGATATGATGTAATCAATTCGCGTATAAGGGAGTCAACATGTCAGGCGTTTGCAATAGTAAGGACATAGCTTTGAATAAACTTGGTTTCGGCGTACAAAGCTGTGTAGTGAACGTTATTACGTACAGCAATAAACCTTTGCTTGCTACAAAACTAGGATGTCCTTTTGGCTCAATTATTTCGTACCACAGCGCAGCGTCTCTACAATGATTTCAAAAGTACAGATTTTGTATGGCAAATCTGTCAAAAACTCACCATCGTGACACCATTATGACGTTTGTAAATTAATAGACTTGGCCCCCTGATCTCTAGTTTGTCTGCTTTGCCTTAGGTAGGCGGTAGCACGTTTGGCTTTGAGCTTTGTCTTGTTTGCGATTATTAATATTTATTTGTATTTAATCATTAATAAATTAATTTCACTCAGACTAAGTGATTTGTCTATTAATTGTTACAAGGTCTTAAAACTATGTTAGTCGTCATTTATAAAATTCAAAATACATAATATTGAAAATACAATTATAATAAAATCACTCGCGACACGAGTGATTTGAGATGAGATGACACTAATGTCATCTCGTCACTTGAAGCTGGATGAACCTACCAAGCACTGAAGGTCTCTCAGAGATCATTTTTAGGATTCTGTTGGCGTACTTTTATTTTTTAGTATCGTATTTTATTTCTAGGAATCTACTCAGAAATAGATAATTAGATAATCATCAATCGTAGTTGAAGCGCTTGATATACCGTAGAGTTATCGTAGCCATAACAAATGTTTCGCCTTTACAGAACCATGTCGGTATAAAACAGGGAACATTTCGTAATATAACAAATCCATGTACTTATATACATTGTCCACACGTGCGCGCCGATCAAGACAAGTGCACTGACATACAACGGTTCAATTCTCAGAATCGGGTTAATTCGGTGCGTGACGTCACCGGCGACTGCGCCCGCGCTGCTTCCTTGTCCGACGGAATAACGACTCGAGGGTAATTAATAGTTAAATTCATTTAGTTCCTGACTTACAAGCTGACGCTTTGAAAGTGAATAATTGTCGTTTGAACTGGAATTGCGCACAAGTGTGCGCCGTTCCTGGCCGATAGTGTGACGTAATCTTTATTACTGCTTTATGTAATGTTAATGCTTTGCAGGCAAAGTTTGCTTTCCTATCTAACTTAGCTTTAAATATGGATTGAATATCATACTTAGTTGAGAAACTGCGAGTCTCTGAAATCTGAAACCGAATTGTTTTCTTATCTTGCTGGTTTCAGTATCAGGTGCCCCTCAATGTTTGTATTCCTTGCCTATAGGTACACAATTATACTTTCGATAAAATACCTCAATCGTATAATATATTAAGACTGGTCGTCTTAACATAAAAAAATATGAGGGGCAGTCTTTGGGGACTGCCGATAGAAGTGAAAACAAGCATGCGGTGCGGTGACGATGACGCGAGTTTCACGCTTTTTGTTCACCCAAAAAGTACACATATACACAGTATACATATAGCTCATGGAAAGCGTTCGGTGACGATGACGCGAGTTCCATGATTTTTGTTCATCCAAAAAGTTTTCAACGTCTAAAGAAGTTTTCACTAATAAAAGACAAGAAAACAAAAACTAAAATTTATGTACAAAAAAAAATTCAAAACAATTTATTCACAAAGCAGCGGAGCATACATAATATTTTAAAACATAATTACTAACAAAATGAAGACTGAACTCACTAAGTCATCGATAATCGATTTGAAAAAAATGAAGACCCCAACGGTCTTTGATTGGAACCACATGACGTCGCCGAACGACAAAATAAATTAAAAAACAATCACCAGATCATTTAAGTAAACAGAAAAAAGCTTTAAGCCTCGCTGCAACCGAGACATTTGCTCCCGAAAACATACTTCTTAGTCTCTAAGGAACGAAAACGCGTCCACAGTTCAAAGTGAGTTTGTTCGAAGATGTTACCCGAGCTTTAACGTTAACTAAAGCGTTTATGTTTCAAGGACTTGTTGCGTCGCAGCGTGGGAAAGCTCAGTGAGGTCAGGTGGCACATGTGGTGCACTCCTGTGTAGGATGTTTAAAAATAATATTTACCAAAATACAGACGAAGGTGCAGAGATTATGAGGAGACTTCGCGGGGGAGATGAGTTACACACTTACACATCAGCCCCCTCCTGGTGGTCTCTTAACAATAACAGAGCAGAGCATTATTTATCTTAGTTATGACGAGACTTTACGATACGAACGAGGAATCCACCTACATATGGTGTTAATCGTGTTACCGCAGAATGAAATTACCTCATTATACTACACTTTTCTGAGTAGAAGAGTCGGGTTTTGTGGTGCTGTAAATATATCGTAATCAATAAAAAGTATCCCGAATTTCATAGTGGTTCATATAAAATATAATAACGGTCTTTATATATTAATTTTACGGTTTCATAACATATTGAAGCTGTTCTTACCAGAGCACTGTTTTGGTTCACTACTAATCTACTAGTAGGGTTATTTATGTGTCGGTCAGTGTATTGTCATTTGTCATGCATTTTCTGCCTCCAAAGCATTTGAATTCGCATCCTTGTGAATACGTTTTCGCGTGATCTGCTGGGAAGAATGTCTTCGTTCACAAAAACGAAATCTTAGCATTGGCACCGCCCGTATTTGGCTTCTGTACGTCACATGAGCCCGTGGGATTGAAGTGATAATGGACGGGAATTCGCAACGTGGGTGTCCGGCTCGCGCTCGCATTATGCAGCACTTTTTATGCCTCCTTGTAGATAGAACGTTTTCTGTTCATCGATGCGCAATAACGTAGGCTTTGTGAATGAACAAACATGCTGCGTAAACACGCCCAGTGACGCGTTGCTTCATTGGCTTTTGGTGAACGCCTGCTTCTAACATTTCCAAACTCAAAGTCAGATGATATTCTTACATTTGCATCTTTATATTATTCTGCTATACGTGAATAAACGGGAAATCAATATAAAATAAAAACATTCTTGTGCTTATTTGTGGCAAAAATACTGAGCTCTATGAAAGAACAATGTCTCATTTGATTTTCAGTCACTTAGAACCTCTCTGAATTGTGAAGAAATACAAATGTATGCAAGATTATGCGATCATTACCAATTCAAATACTTAGTACTTACTTTACTTCCGTATTTTGAGAGCAAAACTCGAGTTTTTTCGTGTACTCGTATGTACCTAGACCTACTACAGTATTAAATTTTTTACACAACCTACATTCAAAGCAAATATAAGTATAATTTAAGATTTTCATAGCACATGAAGACAGACCGTAACGACCTCTATATTATTTCTACTTCTGCTAAAGTTTTTGCCGGGAAGTCTCAGCAAAATAACAAGAAAATACTGCTGTAATCTACATATTTAGAATTACGAGATTGGCGTGAATTAAAGAAGTCATACCGGTTGCAGATCGCATAACCGACGGATGTCATAAATTAGCAAGTTGAACCAGTAGTGGGTGCGAGACGTAGAACGATAGGCACACAACTTGACAGACTGACACGGAAGCTAAATGTGCCTACAAGCGCCCACAGCGACCGTCCGCTTGCGTCAGAATCGAATCTCAGCCTAACTATTACTTCCTATTACACTGTACTATTAGGGTTGCCACGAGATGACGTAGTATCACACTCGCTACAGCTGAGTACACACAATCAAGTATCGTGGTTGAGTATCTACTATCTTACGTGTTTGACAATAAATTACAATAGTTTATCAGCAGTATCACTGCCTTAGTATTTGACCGTTCAAGTTGTTTAGATATAACAAAGAGCAATAATCAATTAAGTTCAGTTTTAAGCCCAAAAGTCTGACACCAGTCTTACCAAGGGGTATCGTATTACCCAGTTACTGGGTTGTAGAGGTCAGATAGGCAGTCGCTCCATGTAGAATACTGGTATTCAGCTGCATCTGGTTAGACTGGAAGCCGACCCAATGATAGTTGGGAAAAGGCTAAGAAGATTGATTGAATAATCAATTAAGTTCTCGAAAGACCCTAGGCTGAACCCCCACAATTTGAACGGACGGCTAAAACGTAGAAGCATGCTTTTTTAAGTGCCCTGAGTGCATCGTTTAAATAGTAACAGGACAAATCTTATTGACAAGGTAGATTCCTCAATACAATTATTCGCCAGAGCTCTACATCCATCATAGTATAGAATGAAATATAACGTTTAATGCAACGAGCATCACTGTGTCCTGCAAGTCTGGAATATCTATTGTGATAGTACAAGTCGAGTTGTCAGACACTTCCCGGTTCAACGCTCGTCAATGAGATCGCATACCAAACTATGACTTAACGCCTACTGGCTGTGGAAGTGCTGTATCTAATTAGGTAGATTACGTGCACGGGAGATTCAGTTATGCCATGTAGGAAGTTTGTCTCTTTCAGCCATATTAACACAGATATTTCTGCATGTTGGGAAATCCTACGCTCGATAAGGAAGAGCGCTGCACTAATTGTTGCCATGATAACACTAAGTATGATAATTTTATTCAGCAAATAAAAACCCATTTTGTATATTGAGGCTGCTTCCGCTAAATCGCAAACACTATAGTATTTCTTGAATTATTATGTCAATTAATCATCAATTCCTAGCATACCTACCTAACAAATTTTGGGCTTACCTTTCCTTTGAAGTTTTTGGAACACTTTGGCTTTCGCCTACATCTTTAATAACTAAGAAACTTTGATGAGGAGAAGGCCTATCTCCATCAGTGACGACTATTGTCCGATGTGGTTGTTGACTAAGGTTGCCTGAAATTTTCCTAATTTCCTCTATTCAATATGGGGAATGGTAGTCACACGTGAGTAACTATCGACGAATTGAATCAATTATTTTTTTCACCTCCTCAATTTGTGCAAGTTAAATGATTTTGTTACGTATTAACCTTGAGTTTGTTCTGGCTTCCGGTATACACAGTCCCGTCTAGAGACACACTGTGGATTTGAAATTACATAAATCAGTTTGTCGGAGTATCGTCTAGTCATTTGAACACATATTCTGTGTCAACAACACAAGTACTTTTCTGTGACGTAGTGTTTGGTTCTTTTTGAGATCTTCTTCATTATACATAACAGGTTTTTTCCTCATAAAACACGATACAGTCTAATAAAAATGAGGATATTTGCATAAAGTTATTTATGTGAACCTATTTAAGTACAACATTTTGGGTCGTTAATATTTATTGATGGGTATGTGAGATGGTCTAAATGTATGCTACGATTCTGTTGTGCCTACGATGAGCCGGATATATCTTAGAGTTCAATTTTCATTTCCTTCAGTTGCACGAATCATATACCTATGAGGATATTTTCTCATCCACATTTCGGAGCATATAATTACGTATTGTTTACCTACTTGACCAGTCCATCAGTGACATGGTGACGCGGAAACGCACTGGTACTCGAAGTGACATCGAGAGATTAGGTCAAGAACAACGAGCAATCATCATTTATCAGTTCAAATGATTACGACGGAAATACCATTTAATGGTGGCACACAAATATACACGATAACGCTTTTAATGTAATTAATGTAAAATGCAAACATTGTTCGATTACTGTAACAATAAACGGTGTTTGAGGTCGTGTCCTATCGTGATAACGTAATTTTACTTTACACTGTCAGTCTTTCATAATTCCGTTTATCGGTAGCAAAGCATAACAAATTCCAATTACATCACATTATACAAGCGGACCTGAGTGCCACGTAATAGCTTGTAGATCGTGGAGAAAGCACGGCGGCCTTGGCAATGAAGCGCGCGCAGCCGGGCGCGTCGTCGCGCAACGACCGCTGCGCCTCCGCCGCCGCCGCCACCGCCGAGCTCCCGCCGTACCCGCGCGCGCTTATAATTGGCGCGAGTTTTCACGCATGCGCAACACTTTCGTTGTCAATGAACTTGGAAAGCGGGGATGCTCTGTCATTGTCATTAGATAGCTGGGAATGCACTCTCGCTGCTCTGCACGCGCTTCAATGGTTGCTGCTTGCACGCAAGTGACGCAAGCCACACAATCGCGGCTTCATTATAAAAACATCATCTAATTTATTTTAATTTCACCTTCTTAATCATTGCAGAAAGTTTCTGAAACAATCACTCACCCATTTTAATGTTTTTTGTCAGATAGTAATCGAAATAAATGATTTATATAAATATCTGAAAGAGAAATGGGAGATAATATAGTACTAACGCATCTATAGCTGCCTCCGTTGGTCTAGTGGTCGCAAGCGCTACTGCTGAGCATGAGGTCCTGGGTTCGATTCCCGGGTCAGGCAAAGTGTTATTGGGTTTTTCCATCTGGAACTTCTCTGTAGCAGCCCGGAGTCTGGATTTGTGCCCGGTGGATGGCAATAGGCTCGCCCCCTATTACATGGTGATGAAACTTAAAAATAACTGGCGAAATGTGGGTGTACCTACTACAGGTACACCTCTGCACAACCCTTCGGGAAAACATTAGGGCGTCATATTATGTTATGTTATGAATTGATATGCATAATCACAAATTAACTTCAAGCAGGTACTTACCTACCTGAAAAACGCAATAATGGGTACCTATCATTGATGTATTAAAAATTGAATACATCAATGATACCTATAAAACATGTACCATTACCTTAGTAACTCTAAATATAAGGTTAGTAATTATGTACATCGTGTGATTGAGTATATGATCGTGCGGTCGATTAGGAATTTTTTGACAAGCACCTTAGATCAAGAACATACGAGTAGATGTGACAATAAACCATCACTTTCCAGCCGAAATATTGTCATGCGACGGTTTTTTGGTTATTTTCCAAACAGATTTCTAACGTATCTGTTGCGTGACTTAATTACTCTGTAATAAGGCTTCGGGTGACGGGGTGCGGGATCGTCCCGGTGGGAAAATTGTAGGCGTTTGGACTCACTTGACGCTCCAACGACCACGAAAACTGCCTTGCTTGTATCCAGAGCAATAAAATATGGAGTAGTCGTGTTGAAAAGTTTTAATTTTTTAATGTCGTGATTTTAGATGACGTTCTTCGTTTTTCTTTGAGTAGGCCGCGCCGCAAATGATGCCACTAATTCTCGTCTAGACAACAAATGTAGGTATAGTTTCTTATACGCATTATTTTTAAATTATACTTATAGCGTTTGCATAGATTCACGTCTACGCCGTGCTACGCGACGTATACACCATACTACACGACGCCTACGCTGAGCTACGCGGCGCCGACGCTCTGCTACGCGACGTCTAAGCGGTGCTACGCGACGTCTACGCCGTGCTACGCTAATCCTATGCCGTGCTCCGCGACGCCAACGCTATAAGGATTTTAGGTAGATTTATATAATACCCACACTAGTCACTCTGAACAGTTTATTTTAGGTAGATTTATATAATACCCACACTAGACACTCTGAACAGTTTATTTTTAGGAACCATTTGCTTTAAAACTGATTATGATTAGCAGATTAGAATCATTAATCATTGCAACTTTTTAGAAATCTTTACAGATCTTATCATGTTGACATTTAACCAACTTACTCCGTTTATGGCCGGAACTTTAGTAAAATATATACAAGGTTTCTGCAATTTAGTATTAATTAAATAGCTCCTCTTATGATTTCTGCATATTTTCAAACATTAATTAATTTATGACATAAAGTTGATTAAATCTCAGTAATATTCAATAACTACTTCCTAAATGCTAATAAAAAAGCCTTTAAATATTATTACTACTAAAGCGGCTCCACTGGTGTATTGTTTTAAATCACAGCACATAATAAGAAAGGCTTGGGGGAATCGCGCTCCATTGGCGCCGTCGTTACGCCAGGCCCTTCGACACGACTGCCATCTGACGGCTAATGCCGACGTTATTATTTTGTTATGTTAAGCTAAATAAAAAGTGCAAGTCTAAAGTTTCATTATTTAGAATAGTTATAAAATAAAGTTAATGAGGAGCAGCAATGAATTATTTTTCTTCGTAACTATTGTATATTACGCCCATGAAATATATAATGTAATTTAATATTAAACGCAAGCAAACCAAAGAAATATGAACTACTGCTAACTTAAACTGAAGTGGTCTCTGGTCAGCAAGAGTGCTTCATCTACACGCGTTTCGTTTTACTTCTAAAGTTGAACCCAAGTTGTTGTTGCGTTGTTGATTCGTAGTACTTCTTGTTCGAACACATGGAAATCCCGAAAATTTTAAAATTATTAAAACTTTGCAACACAGGCTCTGTTGAAAAAATCCATATAGTACCTACTCAAAACTTCTTCCTACATAATGTACATACGATTTTTTTTTTTTTTAAATACTTATGGCATCCACTGCAATATTAGTGAGTAGTGTATATCCTCGAACCACCACTCTATGTTGGCTTGCAACAAACAAAGGATTAATAACAAAGGATAGTAACCGAATAGGTATAAAACTACAAATATTATACAAACGTCACAATAGAAAAGTATTTTTTACACTCATCATTGCAAAGTTAATAAATGAATGTAGTTAGTTTGTCTACACTGGTCAGCACGCTCATGTGTCATATCTACCTACCACACACAAAACATCCTCTCAAAAATTAAGTTCGTTCGCAACAAGCAATAAAAAACAAGAAGCTAATGGAAATTTCCAATAAAAGGTAGCTATTGAAACAGTATTAAGTATTCAAACAACGTAAAACAACATACTTACGGAAATCTTTTGGTGGAAGCAAGAGCTTTTAAAATGACAGAAGTAACATACAATTCAACTGTATACAAAGTGAAGGCTTTTCACTTGAAACGGTACACAATACTGAACTGTTTTTCAACCTTTTCGTGACGCGACCCCTTATTACGACATTTTTTTTCGCGACCCCCTTTCCTCCAATGTTTTTAATAATACAAATACCAAATACGTACAATATTTTTTTCTTTTTTTTATAATGACGTATCGGCTAATATTCAGCCTTGCAATTTTTTTAATAAAAATATTACAGACATATTACATCGCCAAACGCCTCCACGGAATAACTAAACGATGGATTTGTGGGGACAGCGTATCCCAATCGCATCCTAATTCAATCCTTATCTTAGTATATTTTAAATAAATTTTATGTCGTAGAATTGATTAATTTATGAAGGCCATGCATGGCTACGAGAGATTTCCCAGTAGAGTTATTTACTTTATTAAATGCAGCTATAGATGCACGCATGCACTTTTTTTTCTTTCACTTAGCCCTCGCGACCCCCTTATAGAGGCACACGTTGGGAAACACTGCAATACTGTATAGAGATTGTTGAGGGTGGGGACACAAATATCGTAGGCTCATGGAGGCTCGGCGGTAAAGGAAGTGAACGGGCGTGACCTTGACATTTCCCTCGTCGCGAATGTTGTTATAGCCGTCCGCCACGCTAGGAAGTAGGAACACGGTACTGACTCCCACGATACTGAAGTTCCAAGCATTACTCATACATCTAGTTGTTCTGTAATTGTGAATGATTTACATATTGATTTGGAAATAAAAGGAATACAGGACAACAGAGCTTCGTAATGAATACAGCCAAACCTGAGTAATTGAGAACTGGGTAAGCGAAAGAACTCTATAAATGAGAGTAATTGCCAGGTTCAATCATATTAATCCTCTAAAAGTGCGATATAATAACCTCTATAACAGAGTCGTTTTACACTCAGGATTTCTATAACTGAGACTGCTACTTGCCTGTACCTCTATAAGCGACAGTCGACTGTAATTTAATATGTATCTGCTATTATTTATTTTGGAAATAACATTGTTTTTGTTTCTCTCAACCTTTCCCAACCGCCCTCAACCTTTATAACTGAGGAAGGTCACTCCATTACATCTATAAACTAGAAAGTCGAATTAGTGAGAAACCTCTTTAAGCGAAAAAGAGATAGCGGTTCCTTGAACTCTCGCTTATCCAGGTTCGACTGTATAACATAAATACGAGACTATAGTGAGAGAAATGATAGAGTCACTACTTTAACCTATTTAAGCTCAACAAGTTGTTGCCATGGTTACTAACTGGCATCACCCGGTGTACCATACCACACGTGTACGGAGTTATTATTTTCCTTTACAAAATGAGAGCTTTAAGAGGTTAATAATAATGCTTAATAACTATGAAACGAACAGGTGTTTGAAGTAACATCGCAATAGTTCCAAAAATAAAGTAATGAAACCAATAAAGAACACGCTCCTGGCGAGGCTGTAAATAGAATAATCAAACAAAGCTCCCGATGTCTCAATGAGCAAACAAAAAGTCAATAAGATGTCTTTGAGCAGTCCCTTAGAAAGTGCATTCAAGCGCAGCGCGTTCAATGTGCCCGTAGACTAAAACCACTTCAATCATGAAGCTCCGGGGAAATAAAACCTGTATAAAAAATGTGATGACGCTCAAAAAACCCTTTATATGCCTCACCACTCAGCAGCCAGTTCTTGAGAAGATTGAATTTGTAAGCCACACAGTCCATGTCCAATTAAGATGAAAGTTAGTCGTTGGACGCTCGACAGTTTTAATTGCTGACATTGCATCATATAGCATTATAGATTACTAGCTGCGCACCGCGGTTTTATCCGAATAAGTATCGATTCCGTGGAAATATCCAGATAGAAGGTATCCTATATATATTTCCAGGTCATGGTCTACCCATGTGCCCAATTTCATCCAAATCCATTCAGCCGTTTTAGCGTGAAAGCAACAAACAAACAAACTCACTTTCGCATTTACAATATTATACAAGCTACGCCCCGCGGTTACAGCTGCATAAGTCTCGATCCCGTGGGAATATCGATATAAAAAGTATCCTATGTTCCAGGTCATGGTCTACCACATTGTGTGCCATGTGCCACATTTCATCCAAATCCATTCAGCCGTTTTAGCGTGAAAGCGTAACAAAGAAACAAACAAACTCACTTCCGCATTTATACGATACCTATTAGTTAGGACTAGGACGTAGTATTATATTATCTGTGGTTAGGATAGTCCACTGTGATTGTGATTAATTATAATTATAATATGCAGGTAATACAAGATTACGTTACAGGTTGATCGATTTTTTGTATTTTCAATTACGATTGGTACTCTAATAAATTAACTTTGAATATAGATACATGAATATTTTTGTCTGGTAAGTTGTAACTTGTTTGGTAGCTGAATGGCATAAAATGTGCACCCTATAATTTCGTTACACACGATGTTTACTTATTGAGCAGACAACATTTTGGAACACATGAAGCAATGGATTAGCATCCTTCAAAATTATTCAGTTGATCGTGTGTTATAATTGCGTAACAAACGAAGAATCATAATCTGAATCATTTTGGGTGCTGGTTTGAGACTGCATCTTCTAATTTGTTACTGTCCATCATTGTACAGTCATTCACAAAAGTCTTGGCAACGTCAAATACTGGCAATTAGAGACTATTCATCACATCATCATCATCATTTCAGCCAAAAGACGTCCACTGCTGAACATAGGCCTCCCCCAAGCACCGTCACTTCGACCGATTCTGTGCTTCCCGCATCCAGCGGATTCCTGCGGCCTTCACAAGGACATCGGTCCATCTTGTGGGAGGCCTTCCAACAACGCTTCGTCTTCCGGTACGCGGTCGCCACTTCAGAACCTTTCGGCCCCATCGGCCATCTGTTCTACCAGCAATGTGCCCTGTCCATTGCCACTTAGGTTTGGCAATTCTTCGAGCTATGTCGGTTACCTTGGTTTGGTTCTCCTACGGATATCTTCATTTCTGATTCGTTCACGTAGGAAAACTCCACGTAGGCAATCAGAGACTAGTATAGTAGGCTTATAATACTCATCATCTGCCTAGCCTTTTCCCAACTATGTTGGGGTCGGCTTCCAGTCTAACCGGATGCAGCTGAATACCAGTATTTTACATAAGAGCGACTGCCTATCTGACCTCCACAACCTAGTAACTGGGTAATACGATAACCCTTGGTAAGACTTTTGAGCTTCTAACTACCCGTAACGACAGTAAATGATCTACAAATGACAGACGGGACCAACTTCCGATGCACGGCGGGTCTTGGTATGTAAAGATGGTCACCCATCCACAACCGCGGCCAGTGAAGCTTAACCTGATCGACCCGTGCGGTTGTTATTACTGAGCCACAAGCCCCTCGAGGCTTATAATACTATTCAGACATAATTCTCATTAAGAAACTTCAGTGTTGATCATTAAGTTAAATTGAGTTAAATGTACTACGTACTAGAAAGAGAAGCTATTTCAAACAAAAAGATTGCGCGTAACTTGATGACAGCGGGGCATGCGCGGGGCAAGCGGGGGGTGTTACGTTCTCATAGAAAACAATCAATGCGCGTAGATGCGATTTTTTTTTACTATTCTGCCTACTTGAGTGTACATTACATAAGGAATAAATAAAAAATATATAAACTGTATTTTTTTTTTTATTTGTTTAAATAATATAAGTTTTGTTAGTTTCTGCCGTTTGGTATAGTAATCCACAGTTTTATCTGTTTTTGCTTCGTGATGCAATCTAATTTTTCTGTACTGATTTATTATGGCTCGAATTAAATGGATTCTGTGATTGAATGTTAATGGCTGATCCAGTGAATGTTGATTCAAATTTGTAAAGACTTCTTTTCTAATGAAATGCTTCAGGGTGTGAACGGTTATATAAGTAAAATCGTATTTCGAGGCAAGACCACCGCTTTGTTTTATTAAATTACGTATGATCTTTTCCGCAGCGTCCGTAGCCATGCATATTATGTACACGTCTTCTGCAGAATAACATAGACCACCAGTGGCGTATTTACCCTAGGGCCAAAAGGGCCATGGCCCGGGGCGGTAGGCTACAAGGGGCGGAACAGCCTAACCTGTCCCAGTCAAGGTTCCCCAAGTCCCAAGCTCGCTTCACTCGCTCTTGCATCCAAAGTTTTCCTAGTGACAGTAGTAACATTGCCTTTTGTCCATACACAAAATGTTTTATTGTGCTAACACTCAACCAAAACACCAAATGACAATGCAATGCTTTTTTTTTTGGGTGGGAAATTATGGAATAACTGCTCTGGGCGGCGCGGGAGGGCGTGTCAGACTCTTACTGACTAAAACCCACTCGTGTTCCTTCAGTAGCCTGTGTGTTGCCAGGGACCACGGTATCCCTTTCCAGGGACCCCGTCAGTTGTGGCGCGCGTGGAACAAAACGCGCCGTCGAGCTGGGCCTGTCCCTTATCGGCAGCAAGCATTGCTCACCGTCCGCAAGCCCGCGCCTACGGTGGCCGGAAATCGGCTATGGATTCCTGACGCCCGGGGCGTCTCCAGCGGCGACTAGGGGCATGAGGCACCTAATTTGCCTCTCCCTTGACTCCCATGCCCTCTCGCTCCACACCATGGCCTGGACCAGCGCCGGACGCGAGAGGCCACCGCTACCAATCGCTTCCACGAGGACACGGCGGTGCTCCACCCGCGCCGAGCAGGCCTCCACCGTATGCTCCACCATGTCCTCCGGGCGATCCACACAATGGTGACACCTGCGGGTTTCTTCTCGCCTTATCTGGAACAGGAACCCCCCAGCCCCAGCCCGCTCCAGTCTGAGAGCCAAACGTCGGAAATGCTCCATGAAGTTCCACCGGCTGTCGAGGACGAGTCCCAAGTACTTCATCATCAACTCGACGCCGATGTGAACCCCTCCTACCGTTATTTGGGAACCCGACGGTGGCGTGTTCCGAGGACTGATTTCATGAAAAAGTCTTTCAATGGACACACACTGGGATTTTATATTATAATATTAAAACTTTTTGCTTTTTTTCGTTAATTTATGGGGCGGCAAACCTTACAGGCCCAGGGCGCTGAATCTTAAAATACGCCACTGTAGACCACCCATGTCTTTTATAGTTATAAGTGTGTGATGTGGAAGTTTATTTGGCGTAGTCAAACTGTTATTCAAAATCACATTTTAACTTTTTCGTTAATTGTCTTGATACATATCCAGATATATAACCTACAAAAAATTTTGACTCGCATGTAAAGGATTCGTGGTCAAGCATTGTTGCAAAGATATCGCAATTATTTTCAGCTTCCAAATTGGATGTCAGCAATCGTGTATTTTGTAATCCATATCCATACTAATATTATAAATTCGAAAGTAACTCTGTCTGTCTGTCTGTCTGTATGTTACCTTTTCACGGCTAAACCACTGAACGGATTTCGATAAAATTTGGCAAGAGGATAGATGGCATCCTGGAGAAGGACATAGGGTACTTTTTGTCTCAAAAATAACCTTTAAGGGGGTGATATAAGGGATGAAAGTTTGTATGGGAAACCCAGCATTTCTTATGTTAGCGATATGAAAATTTAAATTTATGCTTTTGAAAAGAAATAAGGAAATACGCGTATCAGAGTTTTTGTAAAATCAACCCCCAAAGGGGTAAAATAAGGGTTGAATTTAAAATTTCTATGTAAAATTGATCTTTTTATCTTATTTTCAAGAGATTTTCAAATTTGGCAAGGAGGTAGATGGCATCCTGGAGAAAGACATAGGGTACTTTTTGTCTCAAAAATAACCCTTAAGGGGGTGATATAAGGGATGAAAGTTTGTATGGTTTGTGGGATTTCTTATGTTAGCGATATGAAAATTTGCATTTATGGTTTTCGTAAAAAATAAGGAAATACGCGTATCAGAGTATTTGTAAAATCAACCCCCAAAGGGGTAAAATAGGGGTTGAATTTAAAATTTCCATGTAATATTGATTTTTTTGTGTCTTATTTTAAAGAGATTTAAGGTATTGGAAATATACTTAATATTATCATTTAATCTTTATTTAATTACAATTTTCCCAGTCTGTCAAAAGTTATTAAAGTTCATAAATTAACCTTTCTAACGTCATGTACGTAGGTATTGTATGTTCAATGGAGGCCCTAGAGTAGGTATTACAAATTAATGATATTATTAATAGGAAAATGAATAATTAGTATTTTAAAAGTAAGGCATTTAGAGTCATATAAACCAGTTGTTTTTTTATTTTTTAACCGGGCGATAGTGTGAGTATAACAACAATGTTAACAGCATGTTTGTGTTTCGGCAGTAGATAAGATAAGCTGTTCCCCTAATGGTTGAAGATTCCGGGTGAAGCTCGCTTCCACCTTCGGCCTGATCATCACTTACCATCAGGTGAGATGCAGGCCAAGAGCTTCCCCGTTGTGGGTAGAAAAAAAGAGTAGGACTAGCGCCCTGTCACAATGGGTAGCTCGCCGTCCGATAAGGACCAGGCCCGTGTCGACAGCGCGTTGTGTTCTACGCGCGCCTCTTAGAGATGTCAGCACAATTGACGGGGTCCGCTAGGGCCAATGCCTGCCGGGGTTGCGGGAAAGTCCTAAGGGGAGACCGTAGCCCCAGGCGACGTACAGGCAACTGATGGAACACGGGTGGGTTTTAGTCAGTAAGAGTCTGACATGCCCTTCCGCTCCACCCAGAGCGAGAGAAGTTATTTAATGATATCTCAAAAAAAAAAAATAAGGTTTCCGTCTCAAAGCTGTAAGCGGCTCGGCTGCCCGAATTTCCAAACTGGATTGAGAACATACTTAACTTTTCAATTGAAAAAGAAGAAAGAAGGTATAAGGATAGGCCATGACCTGAGTTAGGTAGGACATAGGATACTCTGAATCCCGGTAGCAAGTTCCTGTGGGATATTTTCCGACATCCACGCGGGCGAAGCCGCGGGCAAAAGCTAGTACTTCATAAGGTTGTTCATCATATCTATTTGAACAGGCTGTACTGTTAATTATCTTTGCAGATGTAGAATTTAAAATTGAGAAATTATCCAGAGGGATGCAATTGCCGGTAAATGATGATCGAAGTTCTAGATGATTTAAGGTTTTTTCATAGGCTGCTCTGAATTGCAAAATATTTGGATTATTATTGCAGCCGCCATGTCTTCTTATTAACCCAAAAAATAGTTCCAGGTGGTCTTGGCTTATCCGGTACGTAGATATGTAACTAAGCATCTGTTTTTCCTCAACTATGTAATTGTATAGTGTCTTAAGCGATTCAATACATAATATTAGAATCCAGTTTTGTTAGCAGAGTCGACTATGTTTTTCTTTGATATTTGTAATAATATCCGGGACGTCTGGTTTCTTCGTTTAATTATTCGTCTTGATTGAAAACGAAATTTCAATTCAAGTATAAATAATTTCACTTTGTCTAAATAAGAATATATTTGAGACTTGCTTTTGCTATCGACAGGACGCCACCAGAACCATAGAAATGACATTTTCTAGAATTCATAACGTCAAAAAAATCATTCATTAGAGTTATGAAATTCACTGTTCCTGATGAATCTTGAAACTGTCTCGAATCCAAAACTTCATCACATAGAAGTAAAGCTTTTGCTACGCTCATACTCAGCAGCTGTGTTACAAGCTTTACTTTCATAATCTGTTGTCGAAAATGTATATGACGAGGCGTTAACTTCTTTCCGAATCTAAGACCTTCATTTTGTTGAAGCTTATTAAGATTTATTAGTAGCTGCCATTTGATTTCTTTGTCATTATTATCGATCAACAGTTTTTTCTTCTCGAACGTGTTCCTTATTAGTTTTATAACATGGCAAGGGTGTATGAAAATGCAAAGTTTTTCCCCTGTGCATGGATGTGGAAAATACGTCTTCATATTACTGACATCAGAAAATTTACAGCCCAAAATTTCATGCGCACCAAAGTTTGCAGAACAACCATCAAATGTAAGACTTAAAACTGTTACGCCAACCTCATGGCACTTTTGCAAGCATATTTTTATCAAATTTGCCTTTGTTTCAGCTTTTATACCGGCCGTCAAAAAGTACCCTACAGGTAATTTCCAATTTTCGTTTAGGGCAACCCATAAATACTAAAGCTTGCGTTGCCACAGTCTCATCTTCTTCACCGTGCATAGGACCTGCTCCAAAATTAACTGCACCCAATTTTTGATTATTGTGAAATAGCTTCTGTCTCCTGATAGCTATTTCGTCAAAGACTAAAGAGCAGAGTACAGGTTTATTGGAATTTGCGTTTGATTGGGATTTCTTTTTTAAGGCCGCAAAGGCTTCTGTTGTAAAACCGGGTTCTGCATTAACCGTTGAATACCATCTGCAAATGGTCCTAGGATATGGGAGAGCTTTATTGTAGCATTCTCTAACGTATTTATATGCAGCAGGTGAATAATAGTGTAAAGTCAATGCGAATTTACGTAAAGGTGCAGTGTATAATAAATAATGCCTGCTCTGTTTATTATTTTTCATTAAAGATTAATGTAACTCGACAACTTCTGCTTTAGCCATTAAATCAATCTCAGCATTTATATTGAGACCGAATTTATCTTTCAAATTGTGTATAATTGTTTTGTAAGAAGCGCATTTTTTCTTAAGATAAATATTTTGTCTTTGTATTTTCTAAAATTTCTCAGTAAGGTTCTTTTTAGCTGCAGATTCCCTGCGTATTTTTTTAACAATTTTTCTCGGAGTGTCAAAAATTGAATTTGAACTGCTTACTGATTCAGACAACGGTTCTGATACTTCCTGTTCACCACATTTTGATGGCTGAAAAAAAAAAGATATTTTGGGAAAGCGTGTAAAAAACCTCCTTAAACTACGAGTAGTTTGACTCGCCCGCAGAGGGTTCCGCCTCTAGTAAGTCCCGTTCGGACGGGAGTTCAAAGTTCGTTTTTCTAATCACAAAATCAAACAAAAATCCCAGCAATGGTACATATAATGATATAATTACGTTATCGCATGGTACTGCAGATTTCTTTAAATACACTCTTCCTGTATTTGTGGTGTATTTGTCGTTTTCTTTGAAATGCACGGAACATATGCGTGAATAATCTGACAGTAACCAAGTTTCTTTGCTGCGATTCTTCTGAACAAAGATCCACGATTCTCTTGTTTCATGACACGGCCGAGGAAACCTTTAATCCAAATAATTAAAAAAAACTATTAATTTTAATGCATTAACATTTCTTATCGGAATTATACAACGTTATTTTTTGTTTATACTAAACCTTTTAAGGGGTCATTGTACCCATCATTATGAACAACTTTCACTATGGGACCTAAACTGAAACCGCGAAAAAAAGTCAGCTGTTCCTTAAAGGAGAAAGCCGTTTTTGGGCCCAACCGTTACACGAATGAGATATGTACCAAAAAAATCTTCTATTTTTCTTAATTAACCCATTTTAATTTTAGCCTCATTAGCAATGGCCAAGTGTAGAAAATAAGTAGATTTCTATTTTATTGTTTTAAATCACCTTTGTAAACCGTTACAACACTTATTTCATTAAACGTCATTAACTTCACAAACGCTGGCATTATATCAATAGAGCGTACCCTAAGAATATTATCGAGTTCGTAGAAATCGATACTGTTACAAATAATTAAATAATCGAAGTGTATAGAGTGCCGCGAGTTTCTTGTGGCACTCTAGTGTCACTGCCTCGGCCCGGCTAGGGTGCCATAAGCGTTGCATTGTCACTGTCACTTGTTATTTAGGTTAGGTTAGGTTAGAACTGTGACCACACAACGCACGAGCCGAGCGAGCGTAGCGAGCGGTGCCGCGGTAGCGGCCGGCGAAGTGCCAGGGTCCGTTTAGGCACAAGAGAATGTAATGTTTTGGGAATGTGGTGTTTTACAGCGATCTAACCTCGACAATCAAACAAAGTGACAGTGACAATGACAATCCAATGCTTGCGGCACTTTGGCCGGGCCGAGGCGGTGTTACTAGGGTGCCTGTAGTGGCACTTTATCCGATAGGGATAGAGTGCCACTGGTGGCACTCTATACACTGCCTTAAATAGTACTACATTGTTTTGATATAATTGTTTTTAGGTATTAATATCAATGTAAAATAAAAAAATCTGTAATCTAATTGATTTTTAATGTAACCACCATTAAAAAATCATTCAAAGAAGTAAATAATCGATAAAATCAATTGCACCACGGATTGCACTAGTAAACGGCAAATGTCAATGTCAACGTCTGTCAATTGTCATGATTGTACTCGTACGTACTGTCATGTCATGTTATTGTTGTCATTCGCCAAGCTAATGATTTTCCGTATTTCTCGGGATTTATTATTTCTGACTTCTACTCGAATACTGGCCTCCGAAATTGATTGCCATAGACTGCCCTCGCTTGAACATTGGGCACCGTATCCTGCCACTCCTGCTGACCTTTGCTGGAAAACTAGATCTGTATAATGCTCTTTTGACTGGATGACTGATTACAACGACATCAAGAGCCTGTGCATTAATTGCGGAATAGCAACGGACCGCGCTGCATTACAATGTGAAGGCGAAGACAGAAAGATGAAATGATTCTTTCAATTGTACAGGAATGGGTCGCGCATCAAACGGTTAGTATCCGATATATCTATAGCGCAACATTTTCGTACTTACTATGAAATTATTTCATGTAATCAAACTAAATAGTGTTATCGCTTATGTTCAATTGTCTGTTGATAGTTGTATTTTATAAAATGATACCAGCGCATGCAACAAATTCATATTCAATCTAGACATGTGACATCTACAATCTGGACTGAACCTGCATTGTTAAATTACAGATTTTTCCCTCTCTCAGAGAGGAGGCGTGTCCCTGTAGTGGGAATGTAATAAGGCCGCTTATGTTTAAGTACCCAAATGTGCCAATCAGATGTTTATTGCTAAATGCTAGTGCTAGACCTAATGACACATGATTGTTTGCTTCAGGTACTTAAATGAAAATGACTATCTGCCAAGCTTGCTGAAATCATACCAATGCTGTATCTCTTGATGGAAATGGACTAGAACAGACTGAAAGACACCGATGAATAGAACTGTGTAGAGGTGAACGGTGGCTGCAAGGGCTGTCAACATCGGACTCAACCTGGATGTTGAGAGGAAGAATAAAATCCAGCCTAATATATCCTATTACTAATAGGATATGTTTCGTTCATATGTTAGTCGACACTTCGACAGCTCTCTAAGTGGGAGGGATGCTATAGTCCAATATAATTGCACCTGTATTGTTGGCAAAGGAACGGTTGGTTGCTGTGTGTGGGCACAGCAGCCAACCGTTCTTTTGCCGTGAGCATAATTATGGTATTTTAGTTGGACTTAGTTGGCACGGTACCAGGGGAGGGTGCCGTGTCACCACTCAATTGCCTCCTGCACAATTTCTGGATACTGTATTATATAATGATAGTCCTAATGAAGAAGGTGATTAATAAAACGATTCATCACAAATAGGTGTGTTTTACTTTAATATATTATTGCAATCTCGGATTACTGTAATCCGTGATTGCATCAAATCCCCTAGTAGATACATACAATATTAGCAAATGCAAGCCAGTAGTGTTCTAAGTGGGTCTTGTCTAATAAACATAGTTTTCAGCTGAGGTTTTCAGTAAGATCATACAGATAAATCACCCGCTAAGCGCTTTTTATGTGGGTACCTACTAGGAGGTTTTAACCGCATCGTGATAGGCTGCAGGTGCTGCAGCACAGCGTATGTGGTTGCCCAATTAACGTAGGAAACTAACAAAGCCTCAAAAATATCATTTTTTATTTGAATACCTCAAATAATAAAAATAACCTAAAATGTAAACATTGTCTGATTTTACCAATTTGGCCATTGCTGGGAGACGTGAAAATTGGCGTCGTGAATCCTTCCTAAATGCTCTAATTTATGGCCAAATTCCAGCCCTGTAACGCTGGGCCCAAGTTTCTATGGAGTTTGGTTTTCTCCTTTATGTTCGCATCGCTCGTCAAAATGTAGGGAACAGCAGATTTTTTTTTTTCACGATTGCATGGTTGGTCCCATCGTGAAAGTTGTTCATAATGATGAGTACTATTTTATTGTCCGTAATTATTTAACATTATACGTCGATAGTGTCAACTCTGTGCATGCAAAGTTCTTACTCTTTGACATTCACATAAACATAGAGCAGCCGCCCTCGGCAAATTGACAAAATATAATTTTTAATAAAATATTTAAAGGTACTGTTGAACTTACTGGTGAAAAGTCACTCCTTAACTTTTACTTATGTTTCTCGATTTGTTGGAACAGTATCTCAATACACATGAAGGCATATGGAAATAAAACTTAGCACTCAAACGTGTCACGTTGCAGCAAGCGTTAGTCACAGACCCTATCTATATATAATTGTAGTCTGTGGTCACAGACTAAGTGAGTTGGAGTGCGCGCGCTCCAACTCTTGTTACAAACAATCGAGTTGAGGCGTCTCCTCTATGAACAAAACTCGCAAAGTACAATGTAAACATTACACTTTTGATGCTGGTAGCGCCCTCTTGTGACAGGTAGAAGAAGTTTTCTACTATTCTGCGACAGATGTCAGTATTATCATTGTAATATTTTTACCTTTGTTTATACATAAGATAATTTCTGGTTTATTGAGATTTATAGTAATCTACTTACCAGAACCACGTACGGTTATGGACAATGTATTAAAGAAAATGCTTTTCAAAACTAGACATTCAGAAAATATGGTCTTAGAATAACTGTAAAACGCCTGGTTACTGTATGTACCTAAAATGATATGGGATCATATTAGATACCCATAAAAGGAACAGAATGATGCAAAATAAACCTTGGCAGTTCGTATATTATCGAGTTAGCGACAATCGACAATAGATGAAGATGGTGCTACTAATAATTGAATTTTGTGTCTTGCCGGAATAACTATAAACCTACTAGGTACTGTTTATTGATTTCCTTTACGAGCTAATTGCTAATTTTCCTAAACAAATTCTTATAAGAAGCATCTGACTTGCCCAACGTTCACACATGTCAGTATAAGTAATAATTTAATTTCCAAGAAAATACCTAACTATGTATGTGACCGGAAGCTATTACGACAACATTCCAGGTATCAATAGCTATAAACTGATTTTCACATGCCGTCTACGTGATGATACGTAGGTGTAATGTTACTGTGTACACTTAAGTAATAAATTTACTTCAGTATGTGCCCGCTTTGACCGCCAAATATCGTCATTTGTATTCAACATAGGACGCTCAAGTGCGCATCGAAGTTACTACTTGAGTTTACCTCCATGAGCGGGTTTTTCAAACACTACCATAGGGTTCATAACTATGATCATATTCCGGACACTCATACAAAAATAGACTTTCCTATATATCTACGTGGTTACGCATTTGATAAAGAATTTACCTAGATTACGAAGTGATGGTCTGGGGGAATTTGCGCATAGAAGGAAAATCTCGAGGTTGGTACCTACACTTTGTATTCGGATATGATTCTTCAAACGGTAGCTATTGTCAACGCCCTGTAGATGGGTTCATCAATAAGGCTAAGGTTGACTAAGCGAATATAGCAGAAGCAAAGGTCTTTGAACTCTGTGGTACCACCTATCGGCAACATATTAATCAACTAGGTTTATAGTCAAATAAATAGTTAAGATAGTTCATGTAAATTCATATCACATATGGCTCGCAATATTTTTTGTCGGTCGATTATAACATAATAATATTAAAATAAACAATATTAATTCTCTCTATAAGTACTCGTGCCGTATAGAACGGTGAGTACCCTATTGTTTTATAACTTGTAATACATACGCACTAAACAAGGATGTACATTCTAAACATTCCGGCTGAATTAATTTGAATGCTTGAATTTTCTTCATGGTCGATTTATTGGTGTGTTTTAATAAAACATAAGGCACAAGTGGTTTATGGCTACCTACTTACAAACGTCTATTGTTTTATGTTCTTTGAAATGAACCTGCCAGGTGGTTGGAACCGTTAGGTAATTTTATGAACCAAACAATAAGTGCTTTGGGCGCCAGTATGTCATGTCTTATCGTACAAATTGCACTTGTAGCCGATCCAATGACTAAACATGAGTAAGAAGGCAGTAGCGGATCCAGGGGAGGGGCTAAGGGGCTCCAGCCCCGCCCTCCCCCCCAAAAGCATCTGAGTTCTTCCGCTTGATATTATTCTAATTAAACTCTTTTGCAAGCATTAGGCTGCCTGTCCACTGGAGCGGAGAGGAGAGGAGCGGAGATGTGCCAAAATTAACCAATAGAATCGAACCTCGGGAGCGTAGTTTTGATTTTATTGGTTAATATTGACATATCTCCGCTCCTCTCCTCTCCTCTCCGCTCCGGTGGACAGGCAGCCTTACTCTACCTAAAGCACAAATGCCAGTTTGGCCGCCATCTATATTCACCGAGATATCTCTGGTAGTCTACAACCTAAGGAAGTCACTGACGAATTTACCGAGGAGGCTTGTTATTGTTAAGCAAATTAAAATATTGTGTGCTTTTTTTACCCGACTGCTAAGGAAGGGTTATTTGGTATCGCCGTCCGATAAGGACCAGGCAGAGCGGGAGAAGTCATTTGATGATTTCCCACCCAAAAAAAAGGGTTATTTTGTATTAACTTTGCTAAAACCAACCCACGCGGGGTCAAGCCGTTTGGGGGGGGGCCAAACGACAATCCTAGATCCGCCACTGTAGGTAGTAAGTATTTGTAAATACATGCTCTGATCAATATCGCAACGCATTTGAATTCTGCTGTCAAACAAGGTTCTGAATACAATTTGGTGCTTCTAACACGTGTGGGTCGTCAGTAACATAGATAGTTATTATTCACATTTGGCACAAAGCCGACTTGGCCCGCGGTGTCAATGCCCTTGCATCATGTAGGGAAGATGACGTATAAATAAGTAAGGAGGAAACTTGTAGGGAAATATAGTTGAGTTGCTGAGTGGAGCATCAGTGATGTCATCTTTTCCAAAATGTATCAAAAGAAATTCTTAAAAACTGACACGAGTCTGACTCGAACCCACGACCTCTGGCGTGCGGTTGCTCTGACCACTGAGCTATAGGTAGGTATACTATTCAACAAACTTATTGGAAATAAACATAAGTAACTTCCAGTTCCCTTCTTTTATGCAATAACCTTCAGCATTCTTGACATTTGTATCATCATTCATCATCAGTCATTAGTTGCTAGCTAGAACCGATATGATGAGTCAGCAAGTGTCAGGATGTTTGTTATGCGGTGCCATCATGCCAAAAACACTCGGTCATGTTTAATTCGAGGAACTTGTTTTAGGTGGTAAGGCTGCGCTTGGGCTTACGGATGCGGTGAAGCGCAATTGCATACCTAAATAACGTAACTTAGGCGAAAATAAAGACTTCTGTTTTGTGAATCTGCCAGATAGGTTGGCATTAAAGTAAGTGTACCTAAAAGGATCATGCAGTCGAGATTGTCATCATGAATGTTGCTTGACCCGTCAATTTATCTTCTCTCTCTCTCTGCCTTCGTCCCTATCCATCTCTATCTTTTTCCTTCTTGTGACCGCTATATCAAATAGGTACCGCCAAACAGTTGAAGATAATGCAGTCAGAGGGGAGACGCGAGCCACCATATTATCTGGAAGTCCAACTGACTATTGTCGTGACTAATTTCTACAATTCCGTTTATTGCTCATTGAACATAGGAGAACAGTTGTGATGTGAACATTATCCTCAATAACTTGCGAGCTTCGCCAAACCTCAGAGCCTACGTGGTCAAATCGAATTACTCAGCAACTCGGGAACAATATACTCGGTTTTCCCCCATTACCCCGAAGTTACTATGTCGGAGGCACCTAATCCATTCCGCTGTCGTATTGTACAATTAAATTACCATAGCGGTTGCGGGAACGCGGCCAGCAGGAAGCGGCTGTCCCCGCTGCATACTGATGCAGCGCTTTGTCTCTGTAATTGTTAGCCCTCAGACGTTACCCTTTACAGGTATAAATAATAATATGATTATAATCTTAACCGCCGTCTATGGCAACGCTCTATTATATGACAAGCATCTGTATTAAACAATTCCGATTTCCAGATTTTCAGTAATTTCATGGCAGTTGCTCCCACGTACCTAAAGCTTGAACAAAAGCTTGAACAGTTATTTATATTTTTTTTTTTTGCAATAATAATTTAAATTGTCTTTTGAGGAATTTTAATAACGAAGTGTATAGAGTGCCGCGAGTATTATTGTGGCACTCTAGTGTCGCTGCCTCAGCCCGGCTAGGGTGCCGTGAGCGTTGTATTGTCACTGTCACTTGTTATTTAGGTTAGGTTAGGTTAGAACTGTGACCACACAACGCACGAGCCGAGCGAGCGTAGCGAGCGGTGCCGCGGTAGCGGCCGGCGAAGTGCCAGGGTCCGTTTAGGCACAAGAGAATGTAATGTTTTGGGAATGTGGTGTTTTACAGCGATCTAACCTCGACAATCAAACAAAATACCAATTGACGTGACTTAGTGACAGTGACAATGACAATTCAATGCTTGCGGCACTTTGGCCGGGCCGAGGCGGTGTTACTAGGGTGCCTGTAGTGGCACTTTATCCGATAGGGGTAGACTGCCACTGGTGGCACTCTATACACTGCCTTTTAATAACAAAATTTGGAAATCTGGAACAAAAGTTTAGAAAAATGTCAAATTATTTGAACTGAAAAAAAAAATACAGTGGGTACCTCGTATGTCAATTTATGGAATAAGACCTTATTGAAAAGCAAACTTTTTATTGGAAACTTTTTGTTAGATCATTTTAATTACCTCTCAGAGTAATAAAATTACCTACTACCAACTGGCCACCAGTAGTCAAAAAATTATAGGATGCCATTTAAGTTTATTTTATTTTATTTATTCTTTGTCAGAAAATGGCATTAACTTATTTTTCCGCTGATCTGGCCTGTACGGAAAACGTTATTTCAATGCAACCTTTTTATAAAAAAGTACCTACCTACATAGAAGAATAAAAAAAAACAAAAGTTAACCTACCTGTTAGAACACTTCAATCTACAATGGGGGAATTTTATTGTTGTTGTATTTCTATTGTGACAATGTGAGAATTTTTGGTAAACCTAAACATACTGTACCGACCTACGTAATTAGAGCCTACCTACCTATTATAATTTATAACGTTACGGGTTCCCCGATACAACAACCAACGTCATGAAAACAAATTGGGAGCTGCCAATAACTACTTCCCAATCACCCCAAGGGTCAACCAAAAACCTAGTGTAGGTACCTAGGTACCTACTAGGTGTCTACTAATTCCTATCATAAATTCTTTGATGGAGTTTTTTTCCCGTTTCTTAAAAGCTTTTATTAAACTTTTTCTGCTTGTCGTAAAATAGTTTACTGACATAGTTCTGAACGAAAATTATCAGAAGATGAATTTCTCGTTGAAATATAAGTAGACCAATCACAAGAAGCAATAAAAACATGACAAAGCCAGTATGTCGTGGTCCGGTGCAGTCAAAGACAGGGCGTTTGTGCACTACACGAAATTTTACCGTCCGGCAGTCCGATTCCGACCGAACTAGTCTAGACTAGTAAGTAGACTATACAAGTATACATTTATATAGGACCGTAAAAAATCGGACTGCCGGACGGTAAATTTCCGTGTAATGCACACTCCTTAGTGTAAATCATGATTCGCCTGACAAAAAGGGTTTTACATGACTTCACGGCTCTGGTCTCATCAGTCTCATCTCATTTACAATACCCATTTAGTGCATAAAAATAAGTTTACTGTAGGTACTGTACTCGAAGCAAGTAAGTAAACAACAGGGATTATACCTACAATTTGATTTCATCATCTTCGTCAATATGTAAGTTGATATAAGTAAGAACCATTGACAAAAATAAGCTGCTGCGCTTTAGATAATAAAAGCCATAAGGGTACAATATCTATAATTATGTATATTATAATAATCTATATATAAAAATATTATATAAAAGTTGCAATCGATCGAGCTTGGTACTCGTATCATATCTGGGAACTATCGTTTTCTTTATTTTCACAGCCTCTGAAATCTGATAAAACGTTGGTCTACCTGGACGATATCTTTATATTTTCAACCCGAGCAGAGTTCAATTGACAGGTATTAGGAACATAAGCCTGAATGAATTCCATTTATTTCCTTTCTTTCATGTTTTGGAGGGCATGAGTCCAGATAGGTAAAATTCTAGCTAACTAAGAATAAAGCGCTACCTATACAAATGGCGCCAAGCCACTATATCTTACGTTGTAAATAAATTATGCACTGCTTTCATGGAACGACACTGTACGCTACTCATCAATATGACAATGACAAAAAAATGACAATTGTTAACAGGTACTTGAGAAGTGTCAACATGAATAGTTTTGCACCATTCTCGCTAGTTGGGGAGTCCGCGACCTTACCGGAATACAAAGACAGACGGCTCCTTATGCACGACGACGCATGTGCGGTCACCGACTCCAGACGCGGCCTCCGCTCCTCCCCCAGCCCCAGTCCCCGCTGCCTCCAGGCCACGTGCGCCGGCGCATACTTACTGTGAAAATCATCATTTCCACGAACATACCGGAACTCGCTGAACGTTCACCAAATTATTTTGTCGATATTGATGAGTTATTGCTCGTCAAGCCGCAATTTAAGTATATATTTTACATGCATTTCTTGCCGTTTTCTTGTCTGGTTTTTGATTAAGTGCCAATTATGATAAGTAGACCTACCCTGCCTTCAATAGGTACTAAAATATTGCTAACGAAAGCGGCATTAAAATTATTTTTGACTGCTTTAATATCTCACCATTAATCATAGCACTAGGGCGCAGGACCGCAACTTGCCTCCGGATCCGTTGAGTAACAGTCGGGGCGCTAACGCAATCGGCACTTGATGTAACCGCACCGCAACCTTTCCGCTGACGCAATAACCAGCTGTTCCTGCAACACTGACGCTCCATCTAAACAGTGTCAGTCGTGCCGACGCGGAAATAATTAGAATAGTTTACGTCACTCATTATGATTGCACTCCGAAATGCAATGTGTAAAGATTACATTATCTACAAATTATTACGTTTGTGTATGTTATGCCGGGGGTCTCTGAAGACCACCCGTTCTATCTGACAGTAAAAGACATCAGGATAGTAACAGACGTCTTCAGATTGAGAACCAATCGCTACTGATTACCAGTCCGTCTATTCTATATAAATCTTACAGTGAAAACTAAGATGAAGTGAGTTTGAAGTGAGTGAGTGTGAGAAGTGATATCATTCCACATGCTAGGGATTGTGACAACACCTCTCTTCACGATAGTTTTTATAGTGTGACTTTTACAGAATAGAAAAAAAAATTGCATATAAGCCAGTCGCCGTGCGTGTTCTGTGCTGAGCTCACGCAACACGTCCAGCCAGTAATAGGGCTCGCCCATCAAGGACCGCTGCGCTGTTCCAAATTAGACGCATTATTAATTTAATATACATAAAACAAAAGGTATTCTAATAAAACACGTATACTAAAAAATTAATAATTAAATTATCTTAAAAATGGTGAAGGTTTCAGAAAAATACGCTTGACAGTATTTGCGTGATTCTCAATTTTTTATACACGTTAGACATAACATTACAAATTAATTACACTATGTAATATAAATCTAAAATATTCACAGATTAAGTTACTAAAAAGATGCTCTAATTTAACAAATATTTATTCCAAATCATTAACTCTACTCGTAGAGGTGATCTTCAGTAAAAAAAATATTATAATCGTTCCCTCCTAAAAAGAGCTCGAGCGCGGGCGCCGCCGCCCGTCTTGAAAATCTGTAATTGGCGGCAGGCAACCACTATTCAAGAAAACCGTAGCTATAGGAAGGAACCTAACTACTGCCTTAGTACCTATCTTCATAATTGCAGCAAATACGTAGGTTGTTCCAATTTTAGAGTTCGATTGCCAGTCTCCCAAACGAGCGAAAAAATTGTATAAGTAATTACTCGTAATATTGAGTTAATCTGATCAGTATGTTAATGTAGGTAAACTTGAATTCACCTGCTGTTTAATCAAATACCTTGCATTCTTCAATAAAATACACATGCATTAAAAATTGCTTTCGTCGACTCCATATTGCGTTAAAGGTTGTCGGACGGAACTCCAAGCATTTGTATTAGCTTCTTATTTTTTTTTGCTGTTTTAAAGATTACCTAATAGTTAGGTAAGTAGGTATTATGGCTTAATGCGTGAGGTGAGAGGTCACTAGTCAGTCATACACATGATGACATCATTATGCCATCTTGTATTTTGAGGGATTATTGTTTTTTTTTTTTAAACATCCATCCAAGCAAAACAAAAAACCATTTACATAGGATCGAAAAATAAAATTTAGAAATTACGTTTTATTTCTCGATCTTTTGAAAATGGTTTTGTTAAAGTACCGTGCCCACCTTTAAGGGAGCTGTACGTTTTTCACATAATCCAGTTTTAGCTAAGGAATGTGAAAATTGTAGAGAAACACCCAACACCTTTGTCACATTTTTAGGGTTCCGTAGCCTAATGGCAAAAAACGGAACCTTTATGGATTCATCATGTCTGTCTGTCTGTCCGTCCGTATGTCACAGCCACTTTTTTCCGAAACTATAAGAACTATACTATTGAAACTTGGTAAGTAGATGTATTCTGTGAACCGTATTAAGATTTTCACACAAAAGTAGAAAAAAAACAATAAATTTTGGGGGTTCCCCATACTTAGAACTGAAACTCAATTTTTTTTTTCATTAGACCCATACGTGTAGGGTATCTATGGATAGGTCTTCAAAAATGAGGTTTCTAATATAATTTTTTTCTAAACTGAATAGTTTGCGCGAGAGACACTTCCAAAGTGGTAAAATGTGTCCCCCGCCCCCCCCTGTAACTTCTAAAATAAGAGAATGATAAAACTAAAAAAAAAAATATGATGTACCTACATTACCATGTAAACTTCCACCGAAAATTGGTTTGAAGGAGATCTAGTAAGTAGCGACCTTTAGGCTGCCTGTCCACTGGAGCGGAGAGGAGAAAAGAGGAGCGGAGATGTGCCAATATTAACCAATGGAATCTTGACTTAGGATCACTGATCTAAACTCAGGGGCGGAGTCAAGATTCTATTGGTTAATATTGACACATCTCCGCTCCTCTTTTCTCCTCTCCGCTCCAGTGGACAGGCAGCCTAAGAGGTTAAGGGCCTATTTCACGCTGTCCGAATAGTCACTACTTACCGAATAAATTAAAAAATGGAACAGAATTCTTATGAAATTACCTGCCAAGTAAGTTAATAGGAACTAAGACTTCTTAGACTGAACGATTCATGTGTAATATGAATTTCAGAGTAAACTAAGCCGGTAGTACCTAGTCGTAAATTTTCTTGTCGTTAAACTGGCAGTAGTAAACTACCTTCTTTCTTCAAACTTTTATTACCATGTTTAATATTTAAATCACTATCATTTCGAATTTAAAATGCCGATAGCATGTACCTCGCGGCTATTTCTGATGCCTGCGATGTAACGTTGGTCATTATTTAAAAACAGAACACACCGTTGACATAATCGCGCCTCCTTATTCGGCAAAAATACATTGTTTGGTGTGTCCGTGAACAATAGAGTTAACAGTACTGTAAAGCTGCTTCTTATTCCGCTCGGATACGGACACGGGGCGACCGCGTCGACCGGTTGGAGTCTGTAAATTCCCTACATTGTAATTCAGATTGAATGTCGAAACGCACGAGTCGGCATGCAGCTATGCGGATGCTTCGGTCGCTCGAACTTTGACTTATACTTTATAGCCCTGTCTGTATGCCCACTAAATATTATATTAATTTTTTCATAAGTAGGTACATGACAAAGGCAACGTTAAAATAATCTATTCATAAAATTCAAGCTATAACAATCAATGCATACCTACCTTACAGGTGCAGCTTAACTGCCCAACACATAAATTATTATGACAACTAAGGCTAGATAACTTACTTATTTTATATTAAAAACACATAATAATTTACTCTGATCCAGTGCGTCGTTTCTAGGAAGCAGCGTCGTTAGCATCTTCCGCGTCTCCACCCACTTTATTAATCAGTAAACGTCTCGCGGCCAATAAAAGTACGGCATTTATAGACTGGTTGTATAAAATACATAAATCCAAGCCAAAAGAATGGCGTACCCTGTCCAACATCACAGAAACAGATTTCAAAGGCACGTCGTTTTTCATTGGGCCTATAAACTCAGGTGTTTATGGGGTTTGTCACTTTCGCATTTTTTTACCGACCCTTTTATATGTGGAAATATTTATAGCTGTACAACTAGGGCTAGGATTGGGTCCCGGAATGGCGATCCAAATAACAACTTTTATTTCAAATATTTGCTTAATTAAACAAATCTAAGCTGCTCTGCTTTAAATAGACAAGCTTTCGCTAAAGAATCATAAACAGGTGATGTCGGCAATTCAAGTAATTTGAGATGTGAGGAGTTTGAAAAGAAACACAGGCGGCGACTTTTATTTTGCCAACACATATCATATTATCCATTATTATCAATCGAAACCATTTGGATCATGAATCGACAGTTTTATACACAAGTGCCGATTCTTTAGTTTTGCTATCAAAAAATCAAAACAGAATGCGCCCCTTTGTCATACTAGGTTCGGCGAACTTTTGTCAAAGCTTTTGTGACATGCCGCCCTGCGAGCGAAAAAAGTTTTACGCCTATGACACAACATTTACTAAGGAACCGCTTTTTTAACGTCGTTCGTTTCCCAGTGGATTGTATGCTTTTTATATAAATCGGATTACGTCGTGTAAAACCTTCCACCATTAAACGGCCTTTTTGTAGTAGGTACCTACATACATACCTAATCCGACACCGACAAAATAATACATTGTAAGTGGGTGTAACAATTTTATGGAAATAACAATGAATTTCCAGCGCGCGTAGGTGTTTATTTTATTGATGATACATGTTCAAAAATATTACGAATAATTCACAAAAAAAGAAACGCCTGAACATTTAGCGTTAGCAATCAATATCTAATATGTACCTAGTAAAAATAATATTTATTTTCAACAACTTTAGGTAATATATCCGGGACTGCTTGCCTGTTTTTTTTTTTTTTATCTGGGTTCTATTATTTTTATTTTGTTTTGTAAATTTTGACGTTCAAAAGTGCCTTAGGGCCTGTGCACACCACGTTTTTTAAACGCGCCGTCGACGCGCGTTTTAGAAACGCGCGTCTTTGGCGCGCTTTTATTCTACAGAGCAGTTTGTAATAAGTTCTACTTTGTAAGGCTGCGTCTGATTTGCGTGCTATCGCGTCTGTATCACTACAAACGCGCCGTTAAAAAACGTGGTGTGTATAGGCCCTTACAAGAGCATAATTGAAATAAATGATTTGAGTTTGAATAGGACGAGCTTTCAGTTTTTAACCCCATTGCGAAACACACTAGATAGCAATGCCTTTTTGACGAATGGACGATTCAACAACATTCATTGCGTTATTTAAAATTCGTCTGCTCAACAAAGAGCACACGAATTTTTCAAATAAATGAAGCAATATGGATTAGGAATTTCTTTCAAAGTCCTTCGGCAGGGCCCTCTGTTTTTGGGCGCCCAATCTGTCGGGCAATTAGTTGCTTTATTTTCATTTTCCGTTCTGTTAAAACTTTGGGTTGCACTCCGGGAGCGCCGGCAAAAGTGAAAATTTGAACTTAACGTTGTGAATTTTTGAATATTTTGGAATGGTTAGGGAATAATTTCGCACGAATCGCTTTATTTGCACGAATACTTATTTATCGAAATAAATGATAAAGACCGTAAACATTAATTTTCAAAAACTACCTTTCAAAGGGGCCTCCCCCATTGAAAGGAATTTTCGAAAATGTGTGTAATTTTTTTAGAGGAAAGTACGAAATTCACGCTGCTGAAGTCGCGGGCAAATTGCTAGTTCTAATGTAAGTTTTGTGTGTTTTGTGAAATTAGTAATTATTTTATTATCCTTTCTATGACAATAAATTACTCTTATTAAAATATAAATTACGTTTCATTTTATACAACCAAGACGAATAAAACACAATACTACCTATAAAATAAAACAAAACTTTTCACCAAAGTATCTCTCACACTGGGGAGTCTCAGCACAATTACGCTTGCAACATTATTCTCTAGCACACATGCGCAAATCTACGATATCTTACTTACACCGAGTTACGCGCACATAGCCGAAACTAGTGCTCACTTTTTTCGTTGCGAATGTTTACGACGCGGTCTATACTTTTTTATTGGTCTGAGCCCGGAGGTCTGTCAAGCCAACAAGGCACCGGCCTCTAGGGTCACAGTCGGCAAAAGGAATTTAGAATTTAACATATTGACTTCGATCTCGCGCGTTCAAATTTTATGCAGCTTTCATCAACTCATAAAAAATATTGAACTAATACTTACTATGAATAGTCAGAAGAAATGAGTACATAAGATGAAGTCTGAAAGTGGCACCGGTGACCGAAAAGTTGTGCGGAAATCGGTTGTCATGGTATGGGCATGTGATGCGGAGGAATGAGGAAAATGTCGTGAACAAAGTTTTGAGTATGAATGTTTGGTAAGACCAAAGAAACGATGCGCGATGGATGGACTGTGTGAAAGATGATTTATGTCTAGAAAGGGAGTGACTACTGAGATGACGACTAATAGAGAAGTATGGAAAAGAGGGACATATTGCGCCGACCCCAAATAAAATTGGGATAAGGGCAGAAGAATGATGAATAGTCAGAAGAAAATTGTAACCACTCCGAGGTAGGGTGTTATAGACTTTTTCTACATTGATCGACAAAGTGACTCCTATTTCTGTATGTTCAAAAGAGAATCTATCCGAGGCGGAGTGCTAAAATTGAACAAGCTACGCTCGCTCTATCATCCAAGGTTCTGCTAGTATCAGTGGCGTATTTTAAGATTCAGCGCCCTGGGCCTGTAAGGTTTGCCGCCCCATAAATATACGAAAAAAAGCAAAAGTTTTAATATTATAATATAAAACCCCAGTGTGTGTCCATTGAAAGACTTTTTCATGAAATCATGACATTTGAGAACAAATATAACTACATATAAGAGTTATAATGATTCTAATGATTTTAATTCTGTAAATACATATTTGTTAGGAAGTGTATAGCTAGCTACATTCTAGGAACATGCTGTGGAACTTTATCCGATAGTGAGGACACTATCGAATAAAGTGCCACAGCAGTGGCGGTACCTAGACCCGTTTATAGTGCCGTAACTTTGCATTGTACGAGGTGGGCAAGCTCTTTAAAAGAGTTATTGCAGATCGTCTTGTCGGGCGGCTATTGCGGGACTTGCAAGAGGGGCCGGATTTGGCGGAGAGCCAGTTTGGCCAGTTGGGTTTGGAGTTCTACGGTGGACGCCGCGGCAGACAGGGAATGCTGGTATTCAAAGTCAAGTCACAGCCAAACCTGGCCAAACTCATAATAGCACATGGCAACATTGGTCACCAACACTGGGAAAAAAGTGGGCCACATCAGTGTTGCCGCTGATCATTTGTAGGGTTACCGTACGCAAGAGATGAAATTACCGTATTGAAACAAAAATTGCCGTACATTTTTTAATTTTATTATTTACATGAATAACACAAAATTATGTCAAACAAATTAACCCCCTAATGGTAATTGACGACAAGTTATCGTCAATTACCTATAATTGTAGTCTGTGCCTCATTCTTAACTCTGTGTTGATAGCTGTAAGCCGCCCAAAGATACTAAAATAAAATAAAATACCAAAGACAATACAATAATGAAAAGTTGCGTTCATTTTTACGCAAACGATAATTACGTTTCATTTACAATTTATTTAATTTTGTTTGAATTTGAAGTAAATCTTACTGCATTTCGTAATTATAGTAGCTAGTGGTATAACCAATGCCTCTTTAAGCTCTGATTTCCTGATTGCCGTATTTTAGCGTACGGCAATAACCACTCTGCCGTATACCGTACAATTCGTCTTAAAAGAGCCTGATTGCCGTACGAAACGGCAATTGCCGTACAAACGGCAACACTGGGCCACATGCGGAAGCGACGCCGATGCGTCGTCGGTGAGGTGGCACTTTGTACATGCTAATTATGATAAATGCGAAGTAATAATAAAGTGCTTGTTATAATATTTGGCGTTTGGCTACAATAACTTTAAAATAAATATTGAAAATATGACTATGGTAGCTTTATGGTAACGTCCCGTCCCTAAGTACTATTATTTAGTCTGTGCGACATGCTACCAACCTAATGACATTATGTCAAATCAACTGTCAAATTTAATTCAACACAAATGAATGAAGCTTCAGATTTTTCAAAATATTTTGCTAATTAATGTTACAAAACTGGATAATTTCCAAAAGATAAAATGCAAGGCACAATCAAGGAACTTCTTGACGCGTTAGGGTTAGCTAGGAGTTTGATTACATAAAGAACTTTGGCTAAGACGTTGAAATAATTATAAGCGTTTGTAATTGACGATAATGTCTTTTTTATTGAATTTACAGATGTAGTTTGGAGGCAGACACTGTTTTAGACTACATTCAGAACGATCCCAACTATGGTAACAGTAATTTATCGTCTAAGCAAGTAAACGAATACGCACAGCGATTGGCGCTAAAAGCTTCGAACGCAAAGTCGTTTTTGAAAAAATACGACGAACTCCGGAACAGAAAGTACGTAATGTTGTGTTCTTTTATAAAAAAATCTCTTCGGCTATTCACTTTTTGACCGTTATGAGATGCTTTTCATAAAAATAAAATTATAGTTTATTATTTCCTCCCCTATGACGACCCACTGACCTTGCTGTAGTTTGATGTGGGCTAGCAATATCATCCAATTCAAGTTCTTGATGAAAACTTTACCTCTGTTCTTATTTTCTTCCAGTACTGATAACTTAGCAGACATCATAGCCCTGTTCTACAAATTAGTGTGTGATGAGAAAAAGTCAAAAATATACAAACCTAAAGTGGCTCCAAAACCTATACTGGGTGACAACAAACATCAAATTACTAAGGACGACCTTCCACAAGTATGTTATTTTTATACAACCAGCCTATAGGAGGAAAATTTTTCACTGATGTGCATCACGGGCATACTCTGGCTGATTAAAATCTATGTTTGAGATTAAAATAATAATAGGTTTACTTCTCCTTGGAGTGCTGTATCAAATGAGGAAATTACAAAAAACTATACTATATTGGTGGCTACTTGATTATTAAAAACTAATATTCAACCTGTCAAACTACTTCCATACCTAATCCTTTGAATAATCTACATAAATAAATTTAAATGTGTTTTTTTACCTAAGCTAGTAAAAATTTGTTTGTTACCTTCTCCTAGTGCTGTTATATCCTTAAAAGTTGCCATGACAACATAATGTAAGTATAAATATGCAGTCATGATATTATCAATGGTTTCCATGGTATAAAATTACCATGTTGCGTTGTCGAGTTACTTCAGGCTAGTAATGACATTGGAGGTTTGCAATGGCACATTCTGCCTGGCACATGGTGAATTCAATTTAAATTCAAAACTATACTAAAAAGAAGCTCTAGTAATACGTACATTTTGTTACTTTATGTTCAACTTCAGACTTTTAATCAAATGAATAAGCTCTGAATGTACACTACAAAAAGAAGCTAGACAATAATTTAATATTAGACTCCAATCTTCTGAAAAAACCTCCTATATGACTATTTCAATTCCCAGAAAAAGGTATCATTTTTAACAGTTAATAAAAATTGTATTTTAATTTCAGATCAAGGACAAACTCCTAAAAGCAGTTGATGAGAGTAAGAAACTCGTCATGAAGTCCTTTGAAGAGAAAGAAATAAAGCTTAGACCAAACTGGTACAGCAGTTTGGACTTGCCAAGCTGGCAAAAGGATCATCCTGCCATGTCCTGGGACTTTCCAAAGGAACCTCTTCCAATTGTTTCTTCCCTAAGTAAGTGTAAGGATTATACATTAACATTAGTTTCATAATTAAATTATGTGACTTCATGGAATAAATGAGTCACCCTTTCTAGATTAGTTTGCATGCATTCAATTCTAAGGACAACATTGTGTATTTTATTTATTTTATTAGGTTCACCAACAATTGATACTAACACACATGGGCGTACCCAGGGGGGGGCAGGGGAGGGCAGCTGCCCCCCCCTGGATTTTGTATGAGTAGATACTGTTGTCGATAAGAGTTATGTTACAGTCATGATTCTTCCTTCCTTTACAATTACAATATATATTTTGAATTAATTTTGGAAAAAAACCGCGCTGCGCGGCTTTTTATGTTGTATCTATATTATGTATAACCGACTTTAAATAAAAAAGGAAGACGTTCTATCTCCAACTGTTTTTTTTTTACTAAGGTTAACGATATTTTCGTCAACAATTGTGAAGCAATTTTGAAAATTCGTGTATCATTTAAAAAAAGAAAATTATATTCGGTCCACAATTGACAAAAATATTGATAAACATACATATAAAAAAAAAGCTTAATAACTTCATACGTCCTTAATAACTTCATACGCAGCAGCAATATCAAACTATGTAAAACATGTGGGGAGGGGCAAATTTCTGATTTGCCCCCCTGGCCCAAATTACTGATTTGCCCCCCCTGGGCCAAATTTCTGATTTGCCCCCCCCCCCCCCTGGGCCAAAAGCTGGGTACGCCCATGCTAACACAATACATTTTTTAAAGTAAAACAACATGACACAATAAATACAATAATGCATCAGTTACTTATAGGTGCACACACAACACCACATGCATAAAACAATGAGTCAGACAAATAAGCTATCTTACTTAGTAATAAGCACTAATATTGAAAGTTTCGTAACATAGGCAAAAATTTTAATTTATATAAAATTTAAATTGATGAAATTCTGGTTAAATATTATAAAATTGTTAAAGGTAAAATTGTCATTTTTCGACATTATAATAATAACAATAAGTAAATTCATAAAAATTATCAACATCGGCACATAGACATACAATTCAGATAAATGAAAACATGATTAAAAATTATCAACAAAATGTAAGCATAACATGTTTTAAACCATTTCAGCTGGTGTGCCTATAGTGTCTCAAGAGAACATCATCATTGATGATCTGCTGTATATCTTCTCTGGCGTTCCCGGCAACTACATCGTCCACCAACCAGTTAAAGACACCTTCGACCCTCGAACATTCCTAATATCTGATGATGTTGACGATGCACTCAAGCAAATTGTTCAACAAATGCTTCCATTGGCTTCCAATTATTCAATAGTGAGAAGATTTATTGAACACTGCGACATGTGGTCCGGCCAGGTGCTGCATGCTCTGGTTGCAGCCATTGAAATACTTTTAAAGGATTATTATGTAAGTAAAACCATAACTATTGTTAATAATAATTTAATAAAAACCTACTTACTTAACTGCCTCATTGGTCCAGTAACCTAGTTCTATTGTCACTATGGGAGTTCCGCAGGGCTCAATTCTTGGCCTTTTTTTCTTTCTCGTATATATTAATAATCTACCTTGCCAAATAACACTATTTCATGACTGTTTACTTTATAAGTAAACAGTCATGAAATAGTGTTATTTGCAGATGACACACACACACAACAGACAGTGACTGACAATGTAAATAATGCTATCTCTAAAATAGTGCATTGGTTTAGTGTTAATAATTTACTTTTAAACGAGAAAAAGACTATATACACTACACCACTACACACACACACACAGATACAGACTATATTTCTGACACCTAATGTTAAGCAGGTGAAAACCAATGTACTAGTAAATGGGGCAGAATTGGATCTTGTGGACACCACTGTGTTCTTAGGTATTACTTTGGACTCGAAGCTTCAGTGAGGCCCACATATAACGAAATTGTCGAAGTGGCTAAGCTCTGCAGCCTATGCGGTGTATAAAATCCGTCATTTGACTGATGTAGAAACAGCTCGATTAGTATATTTTTATATTATTTCCATAGTGCACGGCACTATGGAACACACGGCACGGTGTACGGCATTTTGTTGTGCGGAAATGCAGCCGACATTCAGGCTATATTTGTGCTGCAGAAACGAGCCATTAGAGCAATTTGTAACCTAAGTTGTAGGCCATTCACTGAGGGATAAATTTAAGGAAATAAATATAATCACAGCTGTGCCTCAATATTTATATGAGAACCTGATATATGTACAAAATAATATAGGTAAATCTATATTCTAAACACAGCGACATTCATAGCATAAATACTAGAAACAAAGACTTATTTATTGTGCCCAGGACTAGGCTCCAAAAAATTAGTAATTCATTTAAGTGCCAAAGTCCACTCCCAAGCCAAGTTAAAGAACTGAGCGTCAATAAATTTAAATCATTTATTAAACAGAAACTATGTCTAAAAGGTAAAGGTAAGGAAAGGAAACTATGGCATAAAGTTAACAAAAAGGCGTGGGACTAAAAGCTACTCCAATGTACCCCCTGAAGCAACAAACAAGTGTTTTTAGAATCAACGACTACATGACACTATATGAGTTCATATAATTGTTTATTTTATTTTATTTGACTATTAAGTCAATTTATTTTAATTTTCATTTATTGTTGAAATAGTCTACTCATTACAATGTTTTTATTTTATGACTTGTATTGCTATTATGTTGTAAAAATTATTTTTGACATAAGTAATCTTAATATATATAAATTACGCGTCTCGTTGTTTGTCCGCTATGGACTCCTAAACTACTTAACCTACCCATGCGAAGCTGGAGCGGGCAGCTAGTATGAAATAGAATCAAGTTTTTCCAACTGAACTGACAGCTGTGCTGCTGGGGAGTTTATTGCGCTACTTCTTCCCAGCTAAAGCACTAGGAAGTGGTGAAGGGCGGGCGTTTTTGGGGGACAAGCGGACTGTCTTATGTAATTTTGACATTCGAAAAATGCTGATTCTCAGCCTAGTTTAAATAAATGACATTTGAATTTTAAATTTAACAGCCTCGTTGGTCTAGTGGTGGCAAGCGCTACTGCTGAGCATGAGGTCCTGGGTTCGATTTCCGGGTCGGGCAAAGTGTTATTGGGTTTTTCTATCTGGAATTGTGCCCGGTTGATGGCAATAGGCTCGCCCCCTATTACACTTAAACATAACTGGCGAAATGTGGGTGTAGGTACCTGCTTCTTTAACCTACTGAAAAGTGCTGCCTAATTAAAGTAAATTATTAGGCTATTTATTTCTCCTGTGCATTAATTAAAAGTTTATTATTATTACTGCTTTCAGACCATGATAGCTCAGTTGGAGACAGAACACTTGTCTGCAAACCTCACATTACAAAAACTGTGGTACTTTGTCTTGCCTACTATGCATACCATGCAAGTCCTTGCCGCTATTGTCACTAACATTGGGAAGGTTTGTATTTTTATTAATTTACGTTACATGCATAAATGAGCAGTGGTGGCCCAGTGGTATCGGCCCCGACTTACGAGTTCTAGGTCGTGGGTTCGAGACCAAAAATTCTAAGACATGTGACATCCACCAACCTGCACTGGGCTCGCGTGGAATTACGATTACAGTCCACTCCCTCTCACAGAGAGGAGGCCTGTGTCCCAGCTGTGGGAACATTAATAGGCTGATTATGACATGCATAAAAGAAGCTGAAGGCAAAACAATGCAAATATTGTATGTTTGTAATCAATATTTTAAAGGCTTATGGCATGTTTTAGTGCCACAAGATACCTATGACATAAAGTCCGCCTCTGTACATTTCTGTGCTTTAAGTATTAAATAAATTAATAAATAAGATAAGTCTCCTAGCAAAAAGTTGCATTTTCGAATTTATATTTCTCAGTCTTCTGATTGTCACTATCTGATGGATAACAGACCCTTTCT
The DNA here is from genome assembly GCA_948150665.1 of Conistra vaccinii. Classification (NCBI taxonomy): domain Eukaryota; kingdom Metazoa; phylum Arthropoda; class Insecta; order Lepidoptera; family Noctuidae; genus Conistra; species Conistra vaccinii. The sequence goes on from OX411324.1 coordinate 8,749,043, forward strand.
ATTTTAACAAATCTGGAATTTCAATGAATTAATATATTTTATTTCAGAGCGTGTTGCGCGGCGGCGCTGTCCTAACAGTTTTACACGACAAAACTAACACATTGATGGGCGACGCCAGAGCCCAGGAAATATCCTTGTTCCTCACCGAGCGAGCTTGCCGGCCATATCTCTGTATTTTAGACCAGTGGATACATAAAGGCACTATTATTGATCCTTTTCAGGTAAATATTTAATGTTTTGTTTAAAAACAATCTTTGCATTACACCATGAACTGCCCCTAGTTGACTTTACTGTCTCCCTGTTTATCTATTCAAAGGTTCTCTGGTAGATAATATCTAGATTCATGAATGTGTTCCTTAAAACATCATGTAATTTCCGTGCAAATGTGCATAATTTTTTTAAAGGATTATGCTCCATGGATGTGCGCCGTATTGCTTATCAAATAGCGAAAGTAAATAATATCCAATGTCCTGCTATTAAAACCCTTTTAGATTGAACTCAGGCATTTTTTGTCATTCGCCTACTCTATAAATTATACAAAATTATATGAAACAGACACTATTCATTATTATGTTTCATTGTTGAATTTGTGGTCAATCAGCAAAAAATTAAAAAACTAAAAAATTGGAAATATTTCATTGTGTGCACAGAAACTCAACTCAACTCGTATTGTGTGTGTGAATTGGTGTACACAATGAAACATTTCCACTTTTTTTAGTTTTTAATTTTTTTCAGATTGATTATGATTACACATTAAATTAAAAAAACTATAAATGATATCCGATACCCAATAAAATTGCCTATACACCTGTAAAATATTAGGCTTTTTTCTGTATAAACAAAAGGTGTATGAGACTTTGAATTTTTAGTGTTTCATTGTTGGAGACATGACCCTAACCAATATTTTACAACCATATTTTTGATTTAAAAGAGTGTCTGTAGAGTTTCTTGCCCGTTATTCTCCATAGGTACTGTGAGGGGTGCGTGTTAGTGTGGGGCGTCGAGACGCTTTTAGTATTGGATAAATATGTTATTTGTAGCTATGTCTGTAGTGTGCGGGTTCTCTTCAATGACACAGCAATGCGTTATATTTATAATAGGTATTTAATTAGATATTTTAAGTCAAAATATATTACAACATGAATACGCGCCCACGAAGTGACAGCTAGCCTTCTGCTATTTTCTATATGAAACAACTATTACGAACCTATTCTAAATTAGAAAGTGACTCATCAGATAGTTCGAACTGATATATTCATAACAGCCAGTACAACATAAGGTTGATAATACAATAAAACCTTACAGTACCTACTACACTTTGAAATGGGCATCTAGCTGCATCTTTCTGACTGACCGACCTTTTGACAATTCAAAAGTGCCTGTAATTGGTTTATTTGAAATAAATGATTGAGTTTGAGCTCAAATGCATCTCGAAAGTTTAGCCCATAATAACAATTATACAGATGAGAGCAAATTGTTTTTGAAGATAGGAGAGTATCTTGAGGATTGTTGACTCTCTCAGGACTCTGTAAATAGCTGCAGTCAGTGACTTGGTGCCACATTCAAAGTCGCTGCCAGTGGCTCCGTTACCTCTGGCTTGACCATCGCTATGAGCTATGCACTCTTCTTGGTCTTGTGCCATACTTCTAGTCACCCAATATTATTGGTTTTTCGTTTTCTATAAGGTTGACTTTGATGTGTTTCAGGAGTTTATGATAGAAGATAACGAGCTGATCAACAAAGAAGAGCTTCCAGTGGACTACTCGGCCGACTACTGGGAGAAACGCTACAGTATTCAGAGAGATAGAGTGCCAAAGTTCCTAGACAAGTTTACTGATATTATCCTGAGAACTGGGAAATATTTAAATGTGATAAGTCAGTGTGGTAAGTTATTAATACATCTTATTCGTTCTGAAGCTCTGACTAAGAGTTAAATGTACAGATTAATAAAAACAAGTGAAGGCGCTGCGTAATGAGCATGCGCTTGAAATGTCAAAGTTTCGAATACTATAATCTTTCCAACCATTTATATAACTTTTGACAGCTAAAGTAAAGATGTCCAAATTGCATTTCTGAATCGATTTCGAAATTCATGATGAATTTAATCGAATTTAAATAAAAATTAAATAAGTGAAATAATATTATCATCGAATTCATAATTCGATGAAAAAAACAAAGTGCCCATAAATTAAATTAAATTATTTATTTAAAAAGACAACAATGATTCAGTTATGTTAGTGCGTTAGTTAGTTACAAAAACTTAAAAGCTATGTTAGTGTGTTATTATTATGATTTGAATGAAATTAAACACATTTCACCGTTAATGAATCACTTCTGCCTAACCAACACCTGCATGAAGTGATTCATTATCGGTGAGTCAAATTTGTCCACTAACATCTTCAGAATGCTATTAGGGCTCGACCGCGTTCTCTCCTATAGTGACGCCGTCTTTCTCGTCACCATTGCGTGGAAGTCATGAACATGCGCCTCCGCGAACATGCCAGAGGCACTACAAAAGCGCGGCAGCCCTAAAAGCATTCTGAAGCTGTTATTATATTGAACCCTCAGGGCGTCCATTGTTTTCAGCGTATAGCTGGTCCACAGGCTGCTTGTGTAGAAGGTTTGGCAGTAAGCCTTAAACAACGTAATTTTAACCTCCTTACTACAACACTCAAACCTGCGAACCAGCATATTGCTTCTCACAGCAAGAGCCCTGCGCTCGCGTTCGATATTTTCATGATCTTTAAGGGCCTCCGTTACGTAATGCCCTAGGTACTTTATTTGTTTCACCCTTTGCAGGGGCTGGCCATTTAGGTTGATGCTTGGCTCGTATGACAGATTTCTACCGGACGCCTTAAAGATCATGAAAAGGCTTTTTCTACAATTATTAACTAGGCCGTGGCTAGCAGCGTACCTTTCACAATATTGTAAAAGCTCTCTTATGGAGCCAGCCGTTGGACCCAGCAGCACCATGTCATCCGCGTAACTTAGGTTATTGACGCAAACGTTGTCTATCCAACATCCAATCTGCTTACTGCTAAGTCCAGCGATCAGCTCGTTGACGTAAAGGTTGAAAAGCTTGGGCGAGGTCAGCCCCCCCTGCCTCACGCCACAATCCAACCCGTACGCAGCAGAGAGTGAATTATTCCACTTAACATAGTTCACTTGATTACCATACCAGTACTGGATAACACGTATAATTTCAGCTGGCACGCATGCTTCCCCGAGCTTTTTCCATAGTATGTCATAGGAGACGAGGTCGAAAGCTTTAGAGAGGTCGAGGAAACACGCGTACACAGGCGTGCTTCTGTCCGTATAATATTGGACAGTCTGTTTAAGACTCAATATTGCGCTTTCAGTGGAAAGTCCAGGCATGAACCCGAACTGTGGGTCGTTTAATGTTAACCATTGGTTGAGAATTGTATCCAACAGACTGTCCAACACCTTAGCCAGTACAGTGGCAAGTGATATGGGTCTGTAAATTACTTACATCAGATACGTCACCAGTTCTATTCTTTATGATCGGGACAACTAATGTGTCCATCAATTCAGGAGGAAGATAAGAGTGACTCAAACACAAAGAATAGAACATGGATAACACTCTCGGAGTTCGGACAGTGTATACCCGCATGTTTCAAGTGCTCGATGCTGAGACTGTCATGTCCTGGAGACTTGCCTCTGGGCATTTTTGCATTGCAGACGATACTTGCTTGGCTGTAAAAGGAATAAGAGGACTTATTGTGATAGATCTCAGCATCGACCATTGTCTCAGAAGGCCCCAGGGAAACGCGAAAGTGGTTCAAAAAAGTGTTGGCTATTTCCACTGGTGTACTGCATCCCGCCACTGTCACTGGCAAAGCTGACTTAAGATCAAGCCGGGATGTCGACTTCCAAAACCGGCTAAAGTCTTTGGACGATCTTTGAGATAAAGCATTGCATTTTTTCACTTTATTTTTTAACGTAATAATTACGAAACTTCATAAGCGTGTATAAGTATATGTCAAAAGTTAAATAAATGGTTGGAAATAGTATAATGCAATTGATTGCATTCAAAATGTTGATTGTTCAGATAATCAATATTACTTACATGTACTTAGCATTTATTAATTCTACATCAATTAATAAAAAATGATGCCCTTCAGCGATAGAAACAGGTTCCAAACTACCAAAGACTTTATCAAAGAAAGCCTCTCACTTGATTCACATTTCATTTATTTATGAAACATTTTTTAAATTCTTCACAACTAATATCAAAATCTTACAGGTAAACCAATCACAAAAACGAACACTGAAGAAATAAAATACTCCCTAAGAGAACAGAACTACGGTGCTATCATACAGAAAGCATATGCTTACGCTAGCAAGTCGTTGTTAGAGCTCCTCTTAAAGGAGTATGATCTCATGGGAAGACTCAAGTCGGTAAAGAATTACTTTTTAATGAGCCAAGGAGACTTTATTGTACAGTTCATGGATGCTACTGAACAAGAGCTGTCTAAGAAGATTGATGACATCATACCTTCGAAGCTTGAATCCCTTTTGGGATTGTGTTTGAGGTAATGTTTCTGTTTGCTTTTAAAATTATAGTGCTTTACATTATGATAAACTAGCTAACCGCCTCTACTTCACACTGGCGCAATCTACTGAATTTAAATATAAAAGGGCATACACATAACCATTAAAAAAAAAAAAAAAACAGTGGTCTCCAAAGTATGAGTCGTGACCCACTGGTAAGTTGCGAGCGAATATAGGGTGGGCCTTGAAAAATTTATTTTCAGCTATGTATGATTACTAATAAAAAAACTAAATACCGAAATAAATTGGACGTATCAAACTCATTACGATTAAATAAAACTAAAATTGAAGTTGATGCTAAAGCTATAATGTCAAAAAACATCCTTCTTATTGAAATGAGACTCCTAAAATTTTCGATTGTAAATGGATGTTTTTTTCTTATTTGAACAGTCCTTCATGTTCATTCATATATTTTATACCCCTTTTTTCACCATGACAGCCAAGAAGTGAGTCCCGAATTTGGAAGTTTTTGTTAGGTGGGTCGCGGTCCAGTCAACTTTGGGAACCACTGCTCTAAATTATGTTTCAAACCGCATGAAAATCCATTGTGTAGCTTAGAAGAATTAAGTGGAATCGCAGACAGACACGAAAAGCGATTTTCTTTCAAACTATTTATTGATTTTATATACCTAAAATGATTCATCTGTGTTTTAGGCTCTCTGCAGCAAGTCACGACCCGTATAATGAGGATATGAAGATTGAACTACTTCCCTACGACTTGCAATTCCAAATGTTCAAAATATTATCTATTGAGACTGAAGATGAAAAAGGTAACTCATTCTTTACGGCCGTTGTAAGCCACAATCACTTATTTGTTAAAACCAGTTTCGTCCGCATCAGGTTATAATATATGCTATGTGTTGCGGTAGTCTGGCACTGGGATAAGAACGTACGAATCAAATTTCCGGATAATTTAGCAATATTTTTGAATGCGGACAACATTGTTTCCTATTCCATTTTATTCTGCCTATGATCAAGGTTTTTTATTTTTTGTAATAAAATGTAGAATTTTGATACGTACGGTCTTATGCCAGTGGCGAACTTACCCCAACACTCTCAACTAACACGTTTCTCGATGCATTTGAAACTGTTTGTGCAGAGATTTTGTACCTATACCAAGTGTTTGTAGGTACGAAAATAACAACATAACATACATAATCAGCCTTTTAATGTTCCCACTGCTGGGACACAGGCTTCCTCTCTGTGGGAGGGAGTGGGCCATAATCCACCACGCGGGCCCAGTGCGGGTTGGTAGATGTCACATGTCTTCGAATTTTTGGTTCTAGGACATGCCGGTTTCCTCACGATGTTTTTATTCACCGTTTTGAGAGCAGTGGTGATGAAATTATTTACACAAAGTAAAGCGCCTGGGTTCCAACCCACGACCTACAACTCGTAGGTCGGGACCGATGCCACTGGGCCACCACTGCTCACGTCTGTATTAATAATGTCATAATATTTCAGAATACAAACAGAACAAAGACTGTCCTCCACTGACTGGCATCGAGACGTTCTCTTTCGGCATGGAGGTGAAGTGGCCCGTCTCGCTCATACTCAACCACAAAGCCATCGCCTGCTACCAGATGATATTCAGACACCTGTTCTACTGTAAACATGTTGAGAGACTACTTTGCAGGTTAGTCATTGATTTTATAAGTTGATTATTACTGTATTACAATTATAATAGCTCTATGATTACGACAAATGATGAATTTAAGGTTCTTTGTTTTTTTTTATGATTAGATATTTTAGAGGGCTCATACCTCTAAATATCTAATTACACAGGGTGTAAAGTTCACTCATCCTCTTTAGAAAAGGGAGGATTTTCCGACCAGACTAGTGTCGTGTCTGGCGGGCAACTGCCCGATGGTTGATGTTGGATAGTCTTATATTTATGTCGTTCGCACGGTAAACTCAAATTGCGCGATGCAGGATTTATTTGATGTTATGTAAAGTTTGTGAAGGTTTACCAACTAAGTAAATGTAACGTTGTATAAACCTAACGACAGCGCAGTGTCCTTTGCCAAATAAATATCAACATTATTTTTGTTGAAATAAAGTCGAAGATCGTAAGTCTAGAAAATTTTCCGCGTATCCGCTTTGTCTTTCATGCTATAACGCGCGTAATGGTAATATTTGTTTCAAGAGCAAGTCTGTGCAGCAATGAAACCTCTGTCTGCGGTTTGGTAATTATTTACTCATAACATTAATATAACACCAATCTGTTTATACAGAGTGTGGCTGTACAACAAAGTGGTGAAGCGTTTCTCGGAGGCGCGCCTGTACGCGGACGCGTTCGCGCTGCGCCAGCGCATGCTGAGCTGTATACAGCATCTGCAGTACTACATGTGCGTCGAGGTCATCGAGCCCTCCTGGTGCCAGCTCATACAGAGCCTTGATAAGGTTAGTGAGACTTTCATTATGGATTTATCTACAATGCGAACTATGATATACGGGTCCTTTTCAAATTCAAATTCAAAATATTTTAATTCACATAAACCAACAAGGGCACTTATGAAACGTCAGAAGCTAGGTACACGGTTCCAAATGGTCGTTTCCTATGGAGAAGAGCTGGCAAGAAACTCCACGGTTACTCTTTTAAAAATAAATTGGTTTTTACAAAGGATTTTTTTAAATTACAGTGATAATAGGTATGAGAGGACAGTCAAAAAGAGGCCTATCAAAAAGTACCAGATACTTAGCAAAATAGAAAATGGACCACAGATATACAGTCTGTTAAGCCTACAAGGTTTTGTAATTTATTGGGAATCGGTATCTAATAGAATAAAGCCAAATGCGTGTGGCACCTCGCACAATGAAGGGTTTCGTAGTTGGGATGAATTTATCAAAATAAGAAACTTAACTTTGTACTTGAAAAATGTTCTCCCATAAATCGATATACGTCACGGTCAATGCTCCAACTGCAAATTTAGGTTTGTAATCGCAAACAATTTATTATTTATGTGATAAATCTACAAATTTACGATTTTTGGACTTGTTCCTTTACTTGTGCTGTGAGACCTTGCTTCTTGCCAAATTTCATGATTCTAGGCCAACTGAAAGTACCCGAAGAAGAAGTACGTATAGGTTTTGATTTATTTGCTATGAATAAATGAAATGCACCGATCCCAGCGTGGTTTAACCAGACTCGATAAATCGAATGAACCCCAAGATTTGCACTAGCCCATGAAGCCGCATGTTTCATGGGACTACAAAGGTCATTGCATATCAGGGAGTAGACCGGGGGGCGCGGTAATGGTAGTGAAGACGTGCCCTTAGGATAAGGAAGGATATGCGAGCCGTACCGGATATGCATCCTTATAGGTTTTGATTTATTTGCTGGTTTCAAAATATGTCGCATAAATGGACGTATATTTTTATTCGTTGACTTAGAAGCTCGATTTTTTTAGAGTAAGCCAAGGGACCGTAGGGATATGTATTTGACATTAATATCAACTTGATACCTCCACGCGTTCCTGAGAAAATGGGTCAGACAGAGAAGAACGGAAGGACGGATATCGAAGTGATCATAATAAGGGTTCCGTTTTTTTTTTCGTTTCTGGTTCTGAACATGAAAAACATAAAAAACGAAGTGTATAGAGGGACGTTAACGGCCCTTTATCCGCCGCGGATAAAGTGCCTTTAATGCGGCATACTAGTACCGCTGCCTCGGCCCGGCTAGAGTGCCGTAAGCATTGTATCGTCAATGTCATTGTCACTGTCATTTGTTATTTTGTTTGATTGTTGAGGTTAGTCCACGTTTGCTATAAACTTCTTTAACCATAATGTTCAAAAATACGAAATTTTGTTATTGTACTTAGTTATCTTTACTTCTAAAACTATTCGGTCATAATATCGAGTACTATAATAATTGAATCTCCTAATTTTGAATGAAATAAAGTCATATGTCCTAAGTATTGTTTTATATAATGTGTTTTAGTCCGAATGTTCATTTATAATCAAATTGTTAGTTCTAAAACATTTGCTAAAATTAGGTTTTAGTGACAGAAACGAATCGCTGTAAATCCGACTCCACGCAGTCTTGACTGCCCTACCCCTAGAGTGTAATTTAGAATCGCGTAGCGCCTACGCGATTCTAAATTACACTCTAGAGGGGAGGGGCGAGGCGGCCCGCGAGTTGAGTAGCAGGTGGTTGTAACGCTCGCCGCCGCGGCTGAGGCTGCAGCAAGACGAAGCTGCGGCGGTGAGCGTTAAGAGGGTGCTTCCTAAAAGTTGGCAACGTCGTAAATAGCTGTCAAATATTTACCTGTTTTGATTAATTTGGAAATAATACTGTATGGACATAAGAAATGTGGCTAACTAACTATCTAGAATATTATTAATGAATTGCAATTATAACATTGAATTTGATGTTGTACCCGTTTTAGGTGTAAAAAAGGCATTTGGAAAGTTTCCAAATACTTTTTTTACATCTAAAACTAACTATTCGGTGTTACGATATTAATTGTTGCATTTCATAATCAATATTCTAGTTCGCTAGTTAGCCACATTTTTTATATCCACAGAAATATTATCAAATTAATCAAAACAGCGAAATATTTGACATCTATTTGCGACGTTGCCAACTTTCAGAATAAACCCTCTTAAACCATCTGCGACCATAAGCTCGCGTGGGACCGCCGGAGCCCCGCAGCGCCGCCCGGAGCCGTGACAGAAACCATGCCCGCTGCATGTTGCATGTTCGCTTGCATGCTGTATGCTTGCTTGCATGCTTGTCTGTATGTTGCATGCTTGCTTGCATGCTGCATGCTTGCTTATATGCTGCATGCTTGCTTGCATGTATGGTGTATGCTTGTTTGCATGCTTCTTACAGGGAAATAAAAACCACATGTTCACAATCAATTAATATAAATAAACTATAAATAATTTGAATTTAGGACTTGTAACTTTTATTGAAAACAGTTTTATGTCTTTTGTATAATGATTGTAATATTTATGACAAAAAAATTTAGGGCATATTGTATTTAGAGATTTCAATTTTATGTCATGTTATATAATATGTGACATAACTTCGGGTAAGTTATCATTCGGACAAATGATGATTAGGACAAAAAAAATTATGGCACTTTAGATTATGGATAAAAAAGTTAGGTAACACAATAGAGAACCATATGCACCATAATATATTATCACTGATCTCAAGTATCTCTCCGCGCCTACGCGATTCTAAATTACACTCTAGGGGTAGGGCAGACAAGACTGCGTGGAGTCGGATTTACAGCGATTCGTTTCTGTCACAATTTCACTAAAACTAAATTTTTTGCAAATGTTTTCGGACTATCTATTTTATTACTTATAAATGAATATTCGGAATAATACACAAATTATATAATACAATACTTAGGCCATATGACTTTATTCCATGCAAAATTAGGAGATTCAATTATTATAGCACTCGACATTATGACAGAATAGTTTTAGAAGTAAAGATAATTATGTAAAACACAATTTCGAATTTTTGAACATTATGGTTACTGAAGTTTATAGCAAACGTTATGGATAATGATTTTCGGACAAACAATTTTAGAAGAAGCAAGGAAGTACCGGTGCATATACAGGCCCTAAAGGGTAGACGTTTTTAACCTCAACTTGAGGGAAACTACCCTAAATACTGGAGATAGCAAATTTTACCCGAAGGATTTTATTTTTTATTTTTTAAAAGAAACAAATCTGCATTCAAATATTTTCGAAAATTCGCTTGTCACGCTTGGGAATCGAACCGGCTAAAATCCGAAAAAATAACACCCTGTACTTTTATGGCATCAATCGATAGGGTCAATCATATGGGTCAAATCTCTCTAACAAACATGATAAATTAAATGAAAGGAAAGCCATAAAACGTCAAAAATCTTTGAAAGTAGATTTGTTACTTTAAAATAAACCATTAAAAAAAATAGAATTTATTGGAATATTTTTAATTTAATAAAATTAGATTCACATAGAACAAAACATTGGACGCGATAAAAATAACAGTTTCGTATTTACTTCTCTCTCACTTAACATATATAAATGCTTCCAAAGTTAAAACTGCACTTAAGGACTACGTTAACATAGTATAAATAAAATAATCATACATAAAACAAAGCAGACATAGACGATTATTTGTTAAAAGCCTTAAAATAAAATGTTATAAAATATCGCTTAAAATATATTAATTACGATATTCCAAAGCCTGTAAAACCTTCTTCATAGTGCTTTCAAGACTATCTATTTTCATTTCGTATTTCGATAGCTGATCCTTTATTTCGTCAAATTCCGTTACGTTTGTCTTCTTGCTAACAACAATTTTTGCATTCTTAACTATTTTGCGGTCTAATCTGTAGTTTTGACAGCGTTCGAAACAACAAGTGCCTCTGCCGCCTTCAATGTCTTCATAATCATCACCGAATTTCCCCAGTGGCTCTGCGTGAGGGATCTCGATCTTGTTATCCTGATTTGGTTTCACAATTATCCGGTATCTGGGCAGAAAGTGTGGGAACAGACTAATACGCTTTGCAAAAGGTTTTATGCAAAACATTTTAGGCTTTATGATATTAAGTTTTTCAAAACTTGTGGGCAGCCATGACCAGCAAGTACTCGGTCGGGAATAAGATCTAGCGTTACCGATCAATACGCTCTCGAAGTATGATATTAGCTTGACTCTGGATATGTGCCCCACAAGTTCAGCATCAGCTCGGATTTCTTGTGTATCGCTTACAGCTAAGCCGTTAAGTAAATTAAATAACACGATAGGAATCATGAATACAAATACAATAAATATTAAGTGACTCGTAACTGGGAATGTACTGAACTTAATTGATCCGGCGTCGAATTCTCCTGTCAACATGACTATAGTTTTAAATAACGATCCGCCTGGATTCTCGAAGAAGTCTTCATCTTCTTCCTCCTCTTTTCCTACTTTGTTAGGGTTCGGTTCTTTCTGATCTTCGCCTTCATCTTCTTGCCGAAATAATGTGTAAAAGCTCAACGCAAACGCTATTATTAAGATACAATACCAGAGCAAGAATTTAAAGAAATTCCATGAGACAGTTTTCAACATAACAATATTCGTTGATAAAGTAGGGAACTGGCCAATGAGTAGAACTAATTCAGCGGATGATAGTAATATGGCGACTGCGGACAATTGTTGTTTAGTAGACTCTTCCGCTGCGTCGTTACTTACTATCAGCGCGGTAACAAATATCAATATGATTTCCATCCAATTCTCCAAACTTTGTAAATATCGTGTCGGTGACACAAGTAATTGGAACAACTCTCGAAATATTAATAGGATTAACCCAATTACCGCACCAGCATGAGTAACAACATTCAACGCTTCTATTGAGCCGGGTGGTTTCTTCTCTTCTACGTATCCCAGTATTATGTAGAGGATCAAGCATAGCCAAAGGAGTGAATAAAATGTTATGTTTGCGTAGAAAAGACAACTTATTCTTTGCCACTTTAAATACAAGAAACTGGTAATGACTGGATGTTTTAAAAGTGGTCGCAATTCTTCGTTTCTTGTCATGTATAGTAAAGCGTCTGTTTCGGGCGCTAAAAGGGAATCTAATTCCTTTTCGTTGTTGATAGAATTATCCATTAGAGGCACCTTGCAGAGCTCGTTTTCAAGCGAATTATTTGGATAAACAAGGAAGCTATATTTCACGTGAATCTCGTAATCGTCGTCACTTGGTCGTTCGCCATTAGTCGTTATACATTCGTCCAAATATGTTTCCAATGTTTTAGCATTAATATCTGCTAAAGGTGGTTCATTAAATTTGTTACGAAGACCCACACAGGCTCCGTTCCTTAATAACTCTAAAACAGTTTCTTGGTCACCATTCCTGGCAGCGTAGTGCAAAGCAGTGTTGTCCTTAATATCAGGATGGTTAACGTTAATGTTAATTTTGGGATTCTTCAGTAATAATTCCAAACACTCATTGAAATTTGCTTTGGGTGTTTTGGAATAAGAGCGCATACCTTTCACAGTTATTTGGAGAAGAGATTCACAATTCACTGTATCAAATAGAGTAGATTCGTTGTCCACAAACATTTTAAGTATTTTTGGGTACCCATTTTGGCAAGCAATTGCTATAGGTCTGTTTGTATTACCTGAACAGGTAGCGTTCGGATCTGCCCCGGAGATCAATAAAGTTCCAACTACTCTGTGTAATCCCTTTTCAGTAGCCATCTGCAGCATAGTATGCATGCCATTGTTAGCTGCTAAAGCTGGACGATGGTCATTTTTCTTAACGAGTGTAGTGAAGTCGCGGATAAAATTATCTTCTTCATGTCTGCTAAGATACGAAAATAATTTATCGACATCAATTATTTCTGGTTCTAGTTCTTCAGTTTCGAACTTAGCCAATAGATGAGGGAATGCTTCTTTTAGATAGTCACGTGCCGTTCTTCCTCTTCTGTCTTTGTATGTGTCCAAATGAATAGGTTCCTTAGCGTAATCTAATATCAAAGTTACAATTCTTTCCAGACCTTGTTTTGCAGCAGAATAAGCAGGAGTTATGCCTTTTAAATCGGGACTATTAGCATTGCAACCCGCTTTTAGGAGCATTTCAACCATTTCCTCATAGGTGGCCAAATCACGCTCTCGGTCGTCATCCAAGTCTTCTATTTTCTTGATTGCCATTAATAAAGCCGTGTTACCTTTGCTTTTAATATTTACGTCAATCCTGTCGTCCTCTAGCAGCGCTGCTAAAGCTTCGATATTTCCATTTTCAACAGCGAAGTGTATAGGAGCCGCGGCATGTGTTTCATTCAGTTTATTGACTTCCACTTCATGTTGTAGTAAAAGCTTCACGAATTCTTGTTTATTTGGTTCGGACACTGCGAGCTCCAGACATGTCTTGTAATCTGGATATTGATACACATGTTCAAGGTTCACTGAACCATAGCTGACAAGCTTTTTAAATGTCGCGAAATCGTTGGTTTGTAGCGCCGTCCTCAGCTGGACTTGAGGGTCCGCGCCGAAGAGGGAGCTCCCGCGTGACAGCCGGTTGGGCTTCATCTCGTATGTGTCCCGCGTCATGTCGCACACAACACTGGCATCTGGAACGTAAAATAATTGTTTTTATCACTCACGACAATTTTCTCATTGAAGTAAATTGTTATGAAACTCATGTGTAGTACTCCAAAACTAGTTGTTAAGGACAATTGGTTCAATTGAAATGGATTGGCCATTGAACATCTGGCGAACTTTCACGAGCTTGTTTAAAAGCTTTAAACTCTTTCTATAGATATGGAAGTGTAAATGAATGAAGATACTCTAAATTCGCGCGTTTATTTGATTAACTACGCTAAGTGCATCCACAAACTCTTTTGTGAAAACGTGGTAATCGTTGCCTCGTATGTTCCGTTAACTACAAATCAATCCATTTAAGTGAGTCGTGCCCTATTTTGAGAATTCTCATAGATCAAAGATAAAATGTAACGTACTCTTTTAATTTGTTGTTTGTAGTCTTGAACATGGTTCACTGAATTACACGGAGATTTATTTATTATTTCCAAGCTACGAGTATAAAACTATAGCCTCATATTGAGTTGCCTGTCATAGTTTTAAATGAGCTACTTTATACCAAAATCAGTCGAGTTTACCTAACTGCCCACCATAATGAAGGGGCAATTATTCCGAATTTCTCTCACAACCATAAAATTAATGCTGCGCGCGTGCAGCATGCCCATGCCTCCACAATCGAGTAATTGGATTGATTTGCGCTGTCTATTATGTTTAACTTGATTTTTCAAAAATACACCTTGAATAGAAGGTATAGATGGTAATTTCTAAAGTACCCATCTCAATGCTGTAAGTTCCCAATTTGTGAATTTTATTGCTGCATAATTGATTTTTGGAGCATTAATGAACCAATGAAGTCCGAGTACATTACTTTGTGTGCTTTTGTTGTTTCACAATTTACATACTGAGCACCCGCATAGGCGCATATTAACTTATTTACTCTACCTATACACACTATTGATTCGGCTGTTTGAGTATCGTGATTCGTACATTTTTATTGGAGACTTAATCCGCTTACCATTTTTCTATTAAATGTTTCAATCGTGACAAAGAGATACATAAAGCCGCTAACTACGTCTGTATTTGTTACGCTTGTCCGACTGCTTGGGACAATATTTATCTTTGGATTTGCTCTAAATACACCATGACTAAATCTCGCCTTGGGCATTGCTCATATTATAATCCTATTAGAGAACATGGCTTCTGTGTACTTAAAAAACGATATAAGGCGGCTTCATCCAATTCTAAGCTATTTCCTGGATGCAACATTGTAAATATAATGGAATGCAGTGTGTTTATGTTTTAATTTAAAAGCGATGTATTTGTAGTAAAATAGGAAAACATCAAAACTGCACCAACGTCAACACCGAACGGAAACGTAAACTACAAATTCGTGAAAATCTTGTTATTTGAGGAACGAGTTTTAACGGAATCATTTGCCGTATCGTACGTCCAAAATAAAGATGAAACTAACAAAGCGTTTTCACCAAACAATAGGTGTGTGCGCCCATCGGAACGACTATGAGATACTCCACATGTTGGCCGGCTATATTGTACAACATTGAACTATACAATATATCACGGCTTTCATGCCCGTCGCTTTTGGGCACAAACGAGGTTTGCTATTGTGTTCCACATCGGGATCACCTGTTCAGAGGCGAATAGCCGATGGCTCAGTGCGCTATTGATTGATCGACAAATGTGCCAGCACTGCCAGCGTCGCTCGTTAAACAATTTTGTTTGGATATTTTAAATAGTATTGTATTTTTGTACTGTTCCTCAATGTACCGTTTTATGGTCTAGTTGTTTTTCTTAGTGAACATTGCGAAAATAATTGCTGGTCTGTACGAACAAATATAGGATAAGTCATGTTATCATACGATAAAAAGCTACCTAATTTGATAAGCGAAAATCTCTTTAGCTGATACAAGCCGTGAGCTAAGTATGAGATAACAATCTCCTTACCGTGCCCTTTGCCTCCTTTATTTGTCAAAATTCCAGCACACCCTTCGAAAATCCTTGGCATTTATTATTCATGAAAAGAAATCGCCATGGGCGTGTCCCATCACCCATGGCATAAAGTACAGATGACCTTTCTTATTGTTTAAACTTTAATGGAGTTTGACTTGCACTCTACATTGACCATTAAAATAAATAATTACATAGAATAGGTATCAACATCTTTTTTGTTGTCTGACTAAACGGTCACGACCTATTCTTATAGATAAGTTATGTGGTTGTTGGTTATGGATTTTACAGAATTAAATATTAGGTTTTTTTTAGTCCTTATTTGTGGTATATTGACCACAACAACAAACTTTATCATTTGTAATAAATGCTGTTGAAAACAATAGCCTCTTTTAAATAATGTTAAGTACTTAAAAGGCAAGTTGGCATATGTCATCTATACATATAAATAGAATATTATGGATATTACTGCGATATTCTTTAACACAAGTAGGTAACGCATCATGTAGGCATGCATGTCGAAGCTTGGCATTTATGTACTAAATGTTTGCCTATAAATAGATTGATAGGTTTAAAATAAATGTTTATCATTCTTGTTTTTGTGATTTTCACAGATTTTAATGAAGTATATTTGGCCCTTATTTGTAATTTCGTCCGACTCTCGACAATATCTCTCTTATTACTGAAGAAAACAATACCTACGCCTATTATTTTAACTAAGTTTACTTGAAATTCTCATCGATACATTCGATACATACAATAGTAGGTAAGTTATTAAGTAATACCTACATTACCTAGATATAAAGCAAGCGATCTTTGATATATTACTTAGATTAGATCATCTCGGTTACATGTTTTTATCTCAGATGCACTTACCAACCTTCTTAGTTCTTACTCATGCATTGTCTGTGGCTATTGTTTGCGTAACAGTAGATGAATATTATTGGAAATAAAAATGTCACACCGTTCTTTACATCAAAATACAGTATACTGAAAATGGTTTGCCATATCTCGCCGTCATCCTAGTCATACTCATGGTTGTCGTAAGAAGTAACTATGGACGTCCCCCTGTATTTTATTACTACTGAAATCAGTCTTCCAAGTCTTCCAATCTTACTGGATATGGCAAAGAATCAATACTATCTTGATTTTAATTCTTTGTATACTTGCCCAAATCACAAACGTTACCACAATACGTATCTAAGCCTTGAGTCAGAGCGCAACGTCAATAATCACTTACTCACATTTATTTATCAGTAACCCCCATCGGATGCTTTGCATATGGAGATTGGAGAGTATTTGTGTTAAATGTCAGCGTGGTTCTTGTGCTAATGTAAGCGCTCTGTTGAGGTCATACATCCACGAATATTGTTCCATTTAAATTGTAGATATGAGTACCTATAGCTTAAAATGTATACAAGGATGTGTATACACTTTGTGCTCTACGATCTTTGTATTTAACAATTCTGTAAAAACAGGATTCTTAGGCTGCATGTCCACCGGAGCGGAGAGGAGAGGAGCGGAGCGGAGATGTGTCAATATTAACCAATAGAATCAAAACTCCGCTCCAGAGGTGCGAGTCTATTGGTAAATTTTGGCACATCTCCGCTCCTCTCCTCTCCTCTCCGCTCCAGTGGACAGGCAGCCTAATTCTTTATTATACACATACACTACAGACACATTGTTACAATTTTACAAGGACAGGTTATGAACAAAGGCGAACTTAACCCAGAATTGGGTTTTCTTACAGCAAACCTCAGCAGTGCGACAGCGAAAGTAAATGGAGACGGTCAACAAGAACACAATATAAAATAAAAAAAATCGGGTAGACTTTAGGGACTGCCGATAGAAGTGAAAACTAAGTAACTGTTTGATTCTCGCGTGTCGCGTCTTTCGTTCGATACATATAGCTCATGGAAAGCGACTCAGAAGCTCACCCAAAAAGTGCTCAACGCGTCTAAAGAAGTTTTCACTTAAAAAAACGAACCAAATACCTATATGTCTAGCACACACATAAAATCCTACATACACACACACACACACACACACATTAGGTAAAGTTCCCTGGAACGGAAAGATTGGAAATGTTCCCAAATTCTTTTCCTGAAAACCTCTAACGATAAACAAAGGGCTATTCCGTACGGAGTGAGGAAGAAAATTCCAAAGGCGCACAACACGAATGGTTCGTACAGAATGCATATAGGTTTGATTGTTTTGCAAACTCTACTGGTTTACAGCGCATCGGCTAACGAGCTGATTATCCCACGGTAGAAGTCAGAGAAAAATTATATACGGGCTGATGTAGATGAATTATTATAAACTTGACCGTTACACATGTTGGTAATGGAACACAGAATGATAGAGCTCTAACTTCCGCTATATGGATAGGTAGTGTTTGTATCAAATCTGAAACCTAAATGTACTTACAGTTAGATTTTGGGTACATATTCCGCGCTCTTGTCCATTACAAAATATTTTGAAATAAACCAACTTCATTTGACTATAAGTTACCCCATCCAAGCATCTAAAATGAACTCATAAGAAAGTTATTCTAAACTACAAAAAGTAAGGTACCTATAATGGTGTTAGCAATTAGGCGTATCCGTTGTTTCTCAATGAAATAGTTTTAGTTGTATGTTTTATCTGCACGCTACCGGTGCGCGGTGGCGAGCGCTTCGGTCTAATTGCCGGGCACGCCTTAATTTATGGAGAAAATTACTGCTTTATAAAAAACTATTACGATAAAACGCTGCGCACGCGGTTCTGCATTTATTCATTTAGATCAGAGGTTCCCAAACTTTTTTTTCTCGTAGACCACTTACTTAATTTTCCTTGTTTCGGTCCCCTGCTGCTACATTTTACCATATTCCCAAAACTCGTAAAAAAAATGTGAATATTTGATCTAAAGATGGAAATTTTTTCGCGCTATCTGTTAGGACTGCATGTAAACATAGCTCCTAAAAAAAGTTTGCCAAAAATCTGAAAATTAGAATCTTAAAACTTCAAAATGCTTTTTTTAAAGTTTCAATACGACCGTTTTTCACCGAAAAATCACCTAATGAATTTTTTTTATGCTCCCTTAATTTTTTTGTGTAAGTAATTTGTTATCCTACATTGATAGGTAAAGCCAAGCCAACATTTTTGTTATTTACTATCGAAACCAGATAAATTTTTGGGAATCACTGATTTAGATGCTATAACAAATAACAATACTTGAAATGAATGCAAGCGGAACCTATTCCGGTTGCATTCATTTCAAGATTTTCAAGTATTGTTCAGTATAATAAATACGTATAAACGCTCAAACTATCTCCATCTCCCTCCAATTATCATTATGCCGAAACACGTTTAATACTGGAGATAGGCTTTCCCCAAGCATCGTCACAACTCCAACAATTAATTTTGTCACGAATCGATAACAATCCATAATAACTTGGATATAAAACTTTTATAAGTATGTTGATAATACATAAATATTATTAAAGGTCAGAACTCAAATAGGCTCTTCTGGGTTTGAGTGAAAGGGTAAATGTAGATTATATAAATACTTACAGAAGAAATCACGAGCTTTAGATTAAATAAAACTTTTAAATTGAATGGCGTCTCTAAATCGAATACGTGATCCAATATTATAAACTTTAATAGATCTAAATGTATTAAGGCTAAGTTGTATATTTTATATTGCGGTTAGTTTAGTGTGGAATCGATGATGCATGGAATATCTTGTAATATATGAACTCATTTACACCTACGAATCTACTTAATATGCATTGAAATATTAAAATCGCTTCTAAACCCTTTGGAGTAATATAAGGTGCGACTACTTTAATTAAAAAAAAGTATTAAATAATATTGAGAAGGTCGACATTTATTACTTTGTGATGAAATAACTAGTTAACTTAATTATTCTTGTTCTAATTAATAGCCATGCTTCAATTTTAATTATTTTAGTTGAGCCCTGTCTGAAGTTGATATAGTATTCAAGATTTTTTAGGGTTTTCCCTGGGTGTTAACGGGATCCTATTAATAAGACTCCGCTGTCCGTCCGTCTGCCTATCACAGGACTTTTTCGGCATTTTTATTGTTCTGAAGTTTAAAAAAAAATCAACTTAGTTTTAAATATTGTACAGTGGTACGGAACCCTTCGTGTGCGAGTGCGACTCGTGCTTGGCCGCTTTTTACAATTTATAAATGAATGAATCGATCGGTAGACCGTAGACACTAAAAGCAGACAGTGCGTAGGTGCAACCAAAGGTATATGCAGATCTTGTGCATTGTCACCTGCAACCTGTCTACCTTGGACGTGTTGCAACCGACCTGACCCGCCATAATACCAGTACTTATAGCCATCGCCATATCGTCGTTTGTACACTGTAACAGTGTATCGATCAAGAGTGTATTTTTAGGAATTACGACTGCGTAAAGCTTGTGTATTATGGTATTAATTTGTCAAACAATGCTCGTATTTGATCATTATTTCTTCTAATATAACTTCGCCATGAGTAACATCATGCCCACATTTTAATCACCTAATTCCTTATTCGTAAGAATTTATTCTATTCCCTTATAAGATTTTACATAACAAATAAACATAAAATTGTCTAACTAAACAGGTTTCTGTGAAATACCAGATTACTCTCATCGCGGTAACGGTTACTTGAGCTCTTATGAATTTTAACTAGTCTCATCAAGAACTTGTTTACTTTTATTACAAACTCCAACTGAGATTTGACGATCAAATATAAACATGCATAGGTATACATACATAGAAATCCAAATTGTGTTCCACGTACAACGTTCAAGTATGCATCACCATAAAGATTGCTCACGGACGAACGTGACCAATTCTCTCATGAGAGGAAGATGATGCGTATCATAATGTCGATGCACCCACAGATATGTGGTCAAAATAAGTGTGGAGAATTGGCAGTAATCTCAGGCAGTATTACCACACATCCGGTACTTGACCAACTAAAAAGTAAGAAGTCTTCCGTTCCGCACATAACATTTCAATTTGGACGCGCGTTACAACAGCCAGTCGCTTTTTGTCAACTTTGTGCCTAATTTGCTTCGCCCTAAAAACAAGACGCGTTTCGTTTTCTTTTCGCCTCGCTTTCTTCCTTATGTCTACTATGTACTTATGCATAATTCCTATGCAAGAGGCATGACAAAGGGTTCATTTCATGACTACATCCTAAGGCATTCGAGAGTTAGCTATAAAACAACCTTCTGGATTTATTTCCAGATAAGTACGCATAAAATTGGCAATGTGGACGCGGTTGTAAGAAGGCTATGAACTCTGTATCAAGTGCTTAATGACCACTAAAGATTAAATCAACATTATTTACGACACCCTGATGTACTTGGATCATTTCGTGTTTCTATTTCAGTTCGGTGGAGCGGTTCGACCCGCGTCCGCCGATTAACAGTTTTTACAAAGATCTCCGCAGCCGCAGCTTCGCACTTGGGTTGAATACTTTCCGCTTGTTGCGCTTTGGTTATATCTGATAGATTTGTTCTCATCATGGTCTTGTTTTTCAAACTGTTTCGCTTCCTTTTATTTCTTTTTGCAGTTTTGCTTATAACTTTCTTTGCACTGAGATGAATAAAGTTGGTCATTCATCCGTTTTACAGTGCAAACATTATTTGAACGTTCTTCAATAATCAACCTAAGATGTATGTTTGTTATTGTTATCTATGATAAACCCACAGGCACTCGAGATTGTCTCCTTCGTACATGATTTTCTCGATTATCTTAGATAGATGCCTATCTCAAATGGCCTACACTCATCTAAGTGGGGTCAACATCGCAACGCAGAAATCGGCAACGACACTACCTTCTTGAAAATTTATTTGGAATGTCCGAAGTATTTGCATGGTTTTGAATTTAGGATATGTTTCGATCCAATTAATATAGATTTTCTAATTTCCCTGTTCTTTCTCGTAGTAAAAGTAGACACATTTTTTGTCCACTCTAAATTAAATGTACATTCTTATGTTGAAGTATTATTCTGTGTAATGAGAGTTTTTATGTCTGCTCAAATTACATTTTATTGTGTCAATTTTAGTTAAGTCATGTATAATGTAGAGCTTTAATGGCATGCTTCCTATCTTGTTTACTATGTAAGTACTACTGCCCCTTCTAGTAACTGTTATTTTTCTTCATTTGTTGTTCCAATAAAGTGAGGCCAGTTTATTATCCAAACGAATATACTAACTGAACCTAGTTCACCAAGTGCAGTCACTGGCTCTAGTAAGTGTACTTCTATATTCACACTTCCATATATTGGAACCTATATTTGGCCATAACAAATAGTGTCACTCGCCATATAAATTAATTTCTATTGTAAATAGTTTTCTTATATGGAAGTACCGTTTGTTGACTTCTGTGTTGGACTCGGAAACGCTTTACTGAATCAATATGAATTTGATTATGCGGATGGTCTGACTGCGACCTATGTATGTTCTGTATTTGGTAACATGGTTGTTATGTAGGCGAGCTTCCGTCATCATTAGTCAACGATTGCATCAATGTTTATGTTCGATGACCGGTCAAGTTCGTCAATATTATAATTTATTTAGGCCAGAGTTGTGTCGCCAATGCGTTGGTACTTGAAAATGCCGAACACACGAAGAAGAGTTTTGTTTTGAAGTGAAGAACTCAGCGATTCAAAAGCTATTAGTTCTTATTTTTCGAATAAATAATATGAGCAATTGTTTAAAATACGGTTCCACAATTAAAAATCTAAATGATGCAAACGTTTAGGCTAACAAATAAAAGTTTACTGTCCGGCTATAGTGAGTTTTATCACGCAAGATTCGTAGTATTCGTCACACACAACATCTATTAATTTGTGACGCGTATTGTACAAAAGAAACTGGATTTTATCCATTCATTGTTAGGAACCTACATCAAATTGTGGAGAATCCTTTAGTCAAACAGCTTTTCTATTTAATGGTTTTATCTGCTTTAACTAACTTTATAGTGTGACTTGAAGTGTTTCTCCTTCACTGAAATTGACTATTTATTGGCTAAGGTACTAGAGATACGGATTTATAGCAAATATTATCTCAAATATTAGATTTAATTTTATCGGTTGACGCTCCTCTATGTTCGCAAATTACTTTCCAACGGGTACCTACTTTGCAACTGTTTAATAGAGGTCCAGTATAGAGGTCGGTTAGAGGTCATGGCTTGTCTTTCAAGTCATTTGTCTGTCTTCACAACCAATCATCTTTTGTAGCTTTGCCTACATGGTGTTATTATCAATTCATTTTCTTCGGCTTCTTAGCTTTAATTGAAAAGTTTTGTTCATTCCCATCATACTCGACCAAGTTACAAGAAATACATATTATTATATTATATAATTATCGTATACCTGCACCGATATCTGCTTTATTACTCATTGCTAACCTGTCTCCAGTCTTATAAGGACTCTTGTCCTATTTTAATGAGTCACTAAAACATACCTAATATACGGGCTGTTTGTCGCATGCCTAATGTCATTAGGATGTATAAATTCGATGAATACTTAAATTTTTCAATTACATTTCAAAACACAAAGCTCAAGAATTCACATTACTAAGACAGCCGTCGATACAGCGGATAGCTAACCTGGGCTAACTAGTTTTGCGAAGTAAGCACTTATCGACCGTTCGTAAACCTTCACGTTTCGATGAACGATGCAGTTTGCAATTTAACGCGCTCATTGTCTTGCTTTTTCAACCTGCTGGACAAAGATCATCCCTATTCCTTCCACTTTAGTCTTAACAGTCTCAACCGTCAGCCGTAGAGTGAACTTGCAAATCTAACCCATTCCTGATACGAAAAGGGTCTGATTTGACTTGGCAAAAAGTAGCTTACAGAGTGTTTGTTTTGCATGTATGCTTAAATATATTTTTAAACTATTACCGGATACGTCCGTTTCACTGGCATTACTGGGGTGTGCTCAGCGCATGCATTTGTCTACCACTTAATCAATTACAGCCGACATGGCTCAAGTTCCCGCACTCTGTATAGGCTCACCGACCCACATGTCCTGCGTCATCATAATAATAATGACGTCACCCCTGCCGACCTTGTCGAGGGCTTGGACTACCAGCATATGTGATGATCTCTTTTCTATGTTTACAACCCACATATGTTTTGTACGGTTAATAAAACTTTATGTCACGGTTATCTACAAATTATTGCATATAGACTGAACAGATCGTTTGGACCACTTCGTGGTCCCATATTTTCAAACAGATTTCCCGTCATTTTGATCTCTTCAAGAGAGTAAAAACCTTCAAAGTTAATGGCATACAATTATGGTGTTACGCAGTTTGTCCCTTAACAACTTAGAAGAAGAAAAGTTTTATGCACAAATATGTGTTTTTTTTTACCTAATAAGCTTTAGAATTTGTATCTTCAAACACTCTTGCAGGAGTGACGTATACCCTTCTATTTGCCTATCGCCTGCACTTGATTATAACTTTCATTGTTGAAAAGTTTGTGTATCTACCCGGCTACAAGCTTCCTTACTTGAGAATTGAAATGCACTCAATGCAATCCTTAAGTATCTGGTTGCATAAACCACAGTCCGATACGGAACTCTTCGAAAACATGGAAATGAAATACGAGGATCTCGAATTGCGATGCGACTTATTAATTTGATAAGTGTTGATCATTTTGATGCACTGTAACGATAATTATGATAATTGTGAATTTAAGAATTGAATGTTTCCCAAACCCACCTGAGTATCACAATAGCACAGTTCTGAAAGTTCTCACTCCACAAGCACTTCACTGACTATTGGTTGTTGTTCGCATTGCGGCGGACGGCCGCGCTACTCGGCCCTGTGATCGGAGTGAGGCGTTGCGCGCGCGCCGCTCGTGTGGGAGGAGGCGATAGTTGCTCGCTTATCCTGCAACCGTGCTGACCAAACGCAATTACTGACCATACTGATGTACATAAACGTTTTTAATTGCTCATATTACAATTACACATCACGTCCAAAACTTAAATTGTTGAATATTGGTTTTACGTGTGTTGTGAGTTGAAGGTTGTGGTTAAATACTATTAATTCTTATGTTTGAAAATCGAAGGGTCAAATATCTAAGCCGTTTCAAGATATTTTATCTTTTAGGTATTTTATGACTCATTTGAATCTTTACCTGTCTTGACATAGCGAAGCATCTCAAGCAACCATGAATCATTTCCTATAGTCCTTGTAACATCCTCGAGCAATATGTATAATGTAACAAGATAAATTAACTAATAAGTAGGTAATAGGTCGCAAGGTGAAAAGCTTGGTCAGCCATATTGTTATAGTTTTTTTACAAAGCCTCTGTTTTTTCTGTGGGCGGAGCGGATTCGCGATAATTTGTAGGCGTTGCTCCTTACCAGTTACCAGTGGTCGCCTCAAAACACAAGGTCGTATTACTCACTGTTTTGGTTCGACGCCGTTTATGTAAGGTGTAAAACAAGCCTTTATAACTAAGTTTTCAGGGTGAAACATTCCGAATGTCTAAAAATTCAGTTCATTTAAAATAAACTGGGTAATTAATTGTAAAGATGTAAGTACTTACAGACCGATCTGTAGTCGGTTGTTGTCCGCAAGTCGAGTCTTGGGACCCATGATTACCTAAATATTAATAAAAACCTGCGAAATCAGTTCCTTTGAGGTATTTATTTTCAGCCGTTACCGTAGATTTTGTACGGAGTGATTTGGGACTCTATGTTTTCCAAATAAGGGCGAAGGCAATAATTTCGTTAGCTACTTAAATCAACACTCCCGGGATGTTCTAAGAACTAGCTAAAAAATTGCAGTAGCGTTTGTGATATTCTTTCTTTTACTATAATATAACATAACAACGTAATCCCCGAAGGGTTAGGCAGAGGTGTATCTATAATACACCGACACCCCACGTAATGTAATAAAGGGCGTGCCTATTGCCATCAATGGGCAAAAATCCGGCTTCAGGCTGCTACTGAGAAATTCTTGATAGAAAAACAGAATCCAACACGGCTTTTAAAATTCGGGTAGGTATTAAGTTCTGTTTACGTTTTTAGGTTTTTGTTTTCGCTTGAGTATAGATTTCGATGTTTTTTAGCGTTCCGTATTCCGTACCTCAAAGGAAATAACGGAACCCATAAAGGATCACTCGTGTGTCTGTCTGTCTGTCACAGTTGATTTGCTCCGAATCTAATAATAAAAATATTCCTGTGACGTGACCCAAACACGGACGTGTAACGTAAATAAATGCATTTTGAATATGGGACCACTTTTCCGAGGGAAAATTGAAAAATAAAAAAATTATGTTTTCAGATCTGTACCGTGAGACATATCAAATTAATGAAAGGGCTTATTGTAAGGAACAAAATCTTTTTTTACCCGACTGCCCCAGAAGGAGGGTAATGTTTTTCAAGAGTATATAATTATGTTATGTATGTATGTATGTATGTATGTATGTCTATTTCTTTGGCACGCTCTGTAGCCTAAACGGCTTGATGGATTTTAACATAGGAGGTGTCGTTAGATTCGTCTTAATCGTAGAAGTGACATAGGTTATATAATATTTATGTATTGCATCTGCAAGTACAAAAAAAAGGGAGGGGAAGGTTTTTTTTTTAATAAATTTCAACAATATTGGTATCAAATAAAAGCTGGTAATGAGTCAATTCCAAATTAAGATATATTAATAAAACTAAAAAACTTGAAATAAAGAAAATTATTCAAAAAACAAAAAACCCGACTGCAAAAACACATAACTGAAAAGAGAAAAACAAGCATTATAATCTATACAATTTTGGTATCGCAGGCGGGGACAATAATAATATAACAATAATAACCGGAAATATGGTGTACAGACGCCAGCACATCAACCTACTCCAATCTGTAAAATTTTTCCAACCAACATTGAACCTTATTCTTTAGCGATAAAGTCGAAAATGTATTAAAGAAATTAGACAGATTGTAGTAACTTGATGTGCTGGCGTCTGTTCCTAACTTTTGTTTGTCCCCGCCTGCGATACCAAAATTCTATAGATTATAATGCTTGTTTTTCTTTTTTCAGTTATGTGTTTTTGCAGTCGGGTTTTTTTTTTTTGATTTGTTGTTCCCTACATTTATGTTCGAAAGATTCGCCAAAATGTATGGATCAGCAGATTTTTTTTTCGCGATTTCAGGTTTTGTCCCATAGTAAAAGTTGTTTATAATGATGAGTAAAATCACGTGTTTAAATATCGGTCACTAATTACCAGTCACCTTATATAGGTTAAGTACAGGAAAACCTATAAGAAGTCTATGGTCTTAAAATAACATGGTAAATCTCCCAATATTGTGCGTACAAACTTACATTTGCAGTTGGAATGTATGAGAGAACATGTTTTTCAACTGCAATGTTAAGTTTGTCCTTGGGATAAATTCATCCCAACTACGGAACCTTTCATTGTGCGTGGTCCGACACGCTCTTGGCCGGTTTTTTTGTTAGTAAATTTAATGTTTTGTGTTGCGTAATGTAAATTATTTTGCATACTATTATAATGTATAGAATCAAGTCTTTCTAACTGAACAGACAGCTGTGCTGCTTGGGAGTTTGTTGCACCACTTCTTCTTCCCAGCTAAAGCACTAGGAAGTGGTAAACGGCAGGGGTTTTGGGGGACTGTCTAATAATGGTAATTTTTGACATTCGAAAATTGCTGATTCATAGCCTAGTTTGAATCAATGACATTTGATTTGAACCCAGGACCTGAGCATGAGCTCAGCAGTAGACGCAGCACAAGGCCAACGAGGCAGTCTTTTACTAATTGCAATTATATCTCAGGTTTCACAAATGTAGGGGGGACAAACAAGCAATGGATAGGTATATGAAACTTTAACGTATTCCAGGTTCATAATGTCGACGAGGTTCTGGAACGTCATAACGACTTCTTGGAGTCGTGCCTCGGCGACTGCATGCTCACCAGTCCGCAGCTGTTGAAGGCCGTCACCACGCTGTGCCTCGTCTGCGTGCAGTTCTGTACATTCATACAGGTGACATGCTATACACGTTTTTAAAAAGAGAAAATGGTTAATCACAATTTTTTTAAATTTACAGATAGACAACTGAAATTATTTGTTTTTTAATAGAAATTATAAATCACTTTTCATCATGATTCTACGTTATCCTTAAATTTTAGAAGACCAGAAAAGAACAAATAGAAGGAGTTAACATTGTTTTTTCCACTTAGAAATGCACTCGCAAGCTATTTGTACTTAATTTAGTTCAGAATATTTATTATGATATAAAGTAATTAAATATGTATCCAATATTATGTATGTTTCAAAATCTGGTGAAGGTTTCCGTATATTATTATCCCTGCAGTAAGCAATGGTTATACTTACATAATATTATGTTATATATTTTCTTCCGCTGCAATTATCTATATTTTATATACTTTGTTATTGATGTTTAGCAAGGCTTTCCAGTGGTTAGTATACCTCTATGATTTCTAACATTAATTTATTATTGTATTTTCTTTTAACGCTACCAAATCACGTTAATTGGCAAAAGGAGATGCACAAGTACTTCGTGGACGCAGAGCTTAACAGTATGCTTGGATCGACGTATGACAATACAGACTATAGTGAGGTACTTACCGAGTAGATCAACCGTAACACTAGTGCACTGGTGCAAAGTAAATAATATCACAAGTATCATAGAATTTCACTGTGAACTGATCTTTGGCAACATGGCGACCTATCAAACGTCCAATTTTCAGCCAACCACAAAATCGCGCTCACTAAATCGTGTAATATGATTGGATAAAAACATTTCACATTGCTTCTAAACGGTAAAGGTGTTTACTAAAAACGAATGAATTTGTTAATAAGTACATCTTGCTTCCATGTAGTATTTGTGATATATCAAAATCATTAACCTATATTTTCTTATCATTCTTTCATGACTTTTCTGTTTTAGACTTTTACAGTGAGTATGTATTATTATACAATATCTGCCTTATATGTATTTAGAACTCCTTACACTCTACTTTCCCAACACTAAAATTGTATAAAAACAAATTATCGAGATCAATGTTGTAGCTTTTTATTTTCATTTCCTCCTTCGTGGTTTTACTTCCTAGGTATAAATATTATTCTATTTATTTAGAACCTTGGGGCCTATCCTAGTCATGTAATGTGCTAACAACTACACTGGAATTCCAAATCTTAGATTTTGATCATTTAGATTCCATTGCAAATTAGGTACTCAACTATCAACTTTAACGTAATGTAATGTACGTTGATTTTTGAGTGACTATTCTTATTAAAACAGTTTCTAAAGAAATTTTGACTATACTCCATAGGTTTAGGTAGTTAATAATAAAGGTAAACAAATCGTAAAAAGGGTTTTTATAGATGACACTTTCTTGTTTAAAAATACGATAAAACCAAATTTTTTTTTTTTACAATAGTTTCTTCTTTCATTAATGTATGTTAAATTTTATCATTTATTCTTAAACTAATCTGTTTGAGAACGATTTTTTTGTTAGATTTATAATAATAGGTAATAATATAATATTTTGTAATCTGTCTATTGTAAAGAGCCCAAACTCTAAACGTAAAACTCTAAACAACGAATTATAAAGTTGCTAATTTGAAGAGTACAACTGTGATGTAGCATCAACTGAAGTGACAGGTATTGCGTTTAGTCGGTTACTTGACAGCTGTCTCTTCATGTGGTTTTTTTTTGTTTACCTTTATTTATCTAACTAAACCTATGGAGTATAGATAATAATATCTAAGATTTTGAATTCAAAACGAAAACTTAATTAACATGTACTTACATCTTGTTCTAAAATGTCTTGCCTGATGTATAGGACGCGGGTTGTGGAGGGACAGCAACGAACGGGTCCGCTGATTCGTTCTCTCGCTCGGTGTCCCGCTACGGACTGCGGTTCACAGCCGCGCTGCTGTCTGTACTGGCGATCATCGAGAGGATGGCAAGGGACAACAATACCAACAAACTGTTAAACATATCTGCTAGGTAAGCGGTTCTATTTTTGAATTCCTGTTAATTGTTGTGTTGTTCAAATTCAGACGTTATTCCACTACCCCGTTTTCCTTTTCCACTCAATTTAGTTCTCTGATAAGTCAGTCCTTTACAGTAGGAGTAATTATTTTCGTTGAGCTCGAGCAGCCCCGTGACCAGGTCTTTGACTCTGATCTGTATCTAAAAAAAATCTTAGTTGCACTGCTTGATTGTAATGTTGTATATCTTCTATATCTTTAGGTTCACCCCACTGGCATATCTTCATCAATTACTTTTACCATGAAATTAAGACAATTTTGGTTTTACGATAATTATTATACAGTATGTTAACTAACAGAGGGCGTTCCCGTTAACCCGCAATAGTATAGCGTCCATAAATGCTAGAAAAAATACTAAATTCGAAAAAAAAAACTTTTTATTTTTTTTTATCATAAAATATTCACAAAAAAATTTAATTTCATACGTAAAACAAACACTCTGTACACGCGCACTTGGCTTTCCACGTTGAAAGACAAGTGCGCGTGTACAGAGTGACATTTGCGCATCAATTTAAAAAAAAAAATTTTTTTTCAATGTTAATATTTTTTCTAGCATGTATGGACGCTATACTATTGCGGGTTAACGGGAACGCCCTCTGTTAGTTAACATACTGTATTTCCTTTATTCAGTTTTAAATAATAAATTACATTTTTAATATTAAAATTAAAATTATAAAAACATTTAAAAAAATATAAAAAAAATATAACCCACCGGTATCGGGAACAGGGTCCAAGCTACCGGCGGCGGTCAGGGCTCCAGAGAGAGGAACCTCCTGACAATGCGAGCCGTGTCCAGGAGTACTGCTTTCTGAATCAAGCCCTTAATCCAGCTGCCCAACGAGAGCCTCCTTAGGTGTTGGTCGAGGCTCTTGGCAATTAAGCCATTGGCTGATACGACTATCGGCACAATGATCGCCGAGTCCACATCCCACATGTCGACAACCTCGCGAGCCAAGTCAAGATACTTGATTTGTTTATCTTTCTCAGCTTTCAAGAGGTTCCCGTCATGCGGGACCGTTATGTCAATAATCATTGCGCGCCGCTCTCCTCGATCCACCACCACTATATCAGGCTTATTGGCAACAATAGTCCTGTCAGTGATGATAGATCAATCCCAGTACAATGTGATATTATATCTGTAGTACGGCACTTCCGATTCTACAAGGTTATTATATTTATTATTAAATAGCTGCGCCCCGCATAAGTCTCGATCCCGTGGGAATATCGGGATATAAAATATCCTGTCCTTCTCCAGGTCTTGGTCTACCCATGTGCCAAATTTCATCCAAATCGGTTTAGCCGTTTTAGCGTAATAAACAAATTCACTTCGCACATTTATAGTATTAGTTAGGATTAGTAATGAATTACCTATTTTAAAATTTATGTGTGCCTTCTAGCGAGACATAGTTTGGGCACAGATAATATAATACTACGTACAGATACCCAATCCCATACAAAGAAATGACACCTCCCTAGTCGGGCTATTGACTGGCTAAATGTGCTACAGTTATGACAAATTGAGTATAACGCCATCTATTGCAAAGAGCCCTAAACAAAAAGGTTTTATCTTTTTTTGTTGAAAATACGAGATTTATGAGTTACAATAGATAAATCAGCATTAAACAAGGAAGTTTTGATTTTTACTAATCTTACTTCAGCCAAAATCTTCCGTTTATCGCTTTTTAACCGACTTCCAAAAAGGAGGAGGTTCTATGTTCGACTTTATGTATGTTTTTTTTTTTTTTTTTATGTATGTTCACCGATATCTCCGCCAATTGTGGACCGATTTTAAAAATTATTTTTTTGTTTGAAAGGGTAAGCTCCCGAGGTGGTCCCATATAAATTTTATTGACATTGCTTAGATAGTTTTTGAGTTAGCTTCAATAATACATATTTTTCCCACTTAGTTTATATGGACGATATGATGATAACTTCCTGTCACTGTTATTTATTGCAGTTAGTGGTATTGGATATTGTGTGGGGTAGGTACCACAACTAAAAAGTGAAAAATAAAAACTTTTTACAAAAAAAATTAAAACCGACTTCCAAAAAAAACCACTACAAAGTGAAAAATAACTTTAATTTCGGAAGTCGGTGGCAAAAAACGAAAATTAAAAAAGAAAGACACCGACTTCCGAAATTAAAGTTATTTTTCACTTTGTAGTGGTTTTTTTTGGAAGTCGGTTTTAATTTTTTTTGTAAAAAGTTTTTATTAGTGACTGTTAATGTCATAATTGTTACCTATGCTGTCATCTATGATCTTTTTTCAAGACTCATTATAATTTATTCGAATTGAGACCCCATGGTTTGGGCCAGTTTTAATATAAATTATCTGTAAATAATTTACCCTGCATTCACAAAATAAATTGATTTGATCACTTTTGTTATGATCGCTGTTATCGATTTGTACTTTTTTTTAAACATACCATTTTTTCAGATTAAACTTCAACACATACTACGTGAAGCAGCTGGAAAAGTTCTGCTCAGACGACAAGCTGCTTGAGGGCGAGAGGAAGCAACCCGCCTCCTAGCACAGGACCGCGCGCAGGCGCACCAACCTCGTCACCTCCGTGTGAACGCACCCCATATACACGCTAACAATACGCCATATATAAAGTACATTGTAACTATATCAACAATAGAAGGAATGATCGAGTCACAAAATATAATAAATCGATTCTATAAATCTAGGTTATCAACACTGTTCGTCTGAAATTTGTAAAAGGCTAGATTGTTATAACACCCAAAAGGTTACGCCTTCTCGCTTTTACAAAATACTGTAGATTTACATAGTAATTAGGCGATCGCCACTAGAACTCTAATGTCTTAAACGATGCTCTCCTGCCACACTTCTTAAAGTACAATGCATATTACATAGACGTGTATTTTTACTACTCGAATAACAATCTCTGATAATCTCAAAATCAAATAAAGTTAGTAACATAATTATAACTGATATTTTTAGTAAATAGGCAATAGTTATAGACTCCTTTTTCGCATGTATTAAAATAGGATCCTTATTTTCAAAATTACTATTAAGAGAAGTACAAACACCTTACGCATTTTGGTAATGTAACAGTATTTAGATAGACTTAAATCGATGTTGTTCCGTGTTTAGATGCTAGGCAACCAACTAGGAAAAGATAAATCAATCTCGGAACAAAATATAGGCTTAACTTGATAGTGCGAAATGTACAAATGATTAGTAGGAACGTTACCAAGGGAGTTTAACCGACTCACAGAAGCAAAGATTTGTCTGGATACGAGAGGTATTTTGCACGTGTATCCAATTAACAAATATTAAAATCATAATTAAATGTAACATATCCATTAAGTTTTGTTGCGATGCCGTATAGACTGGGTAACTAAACATATTTTTAATAGAAAGTTCACTTTTAAAGCAATTATTTTTTAAATTCTAATAGCAGAATGTCACAAAGTTTATCACTCCTTGCCATAAGTGATAAAATTAAGAAGCCATGACAAATAGTATTATAATTAGCCGTAGACTTGCTTTGTGTAAATAAAACAAAGAATCACAAAAAAATACTCGTAATTCTTGTAATATTAAATGTCTGAATCATTAAGATTTTACTTCCATGTCGATCATAATATAATTATATTTATACTTAGTGCGAATTTTACATTTGTTGTTGTTATTGGCTGTGTCATTCATTACATTATAATGTATAATTCGATTTCTGATGTTAAATAGGATGTGCTTTGGGTTTAACAATTTTGTTAATCAAATTGTTTGCTGGATTCATTTTTGATTCATGTTTACACGTTTTGTTAATGATGATCAACACAAATGCTACTATACTATCTCAATATTATATAGTAATCAAAATTAATAACTAAAATAATTTCGTTACTCTAACAATGGGCACTGTACATCTAATGAAGCTATTTTAAAACCCATTATTAAAAATTTCAGTATGTTACATGTAAATACCATCGTTATTATTATTATTCAATAAACAATAACTCAAATCTATTTTTTTTTTAAACAAGGCCTTGTAAACGTACAACACTATCCTGGCTCATCAGTCATCAACTCATCAGGCATTCAAGCATCCAAAGAGGAGAATAAAATTCTTATCAAGCATGTGGTCGAACTTGGCAGAATCACAGCACAGAATCGCCGCGCAGCAAGCGTCTATGAATGATTGAAGTGCACCGACCCCAGCGTGCGATAAATTGAATGAACCTTAAGTTTTGCACAACTCCTGGAGCCTCATGCTTCATGGACTATGGAGACCATTGCACATCAAGGAGTAGACCGGGGGGCGCGGTAATGGTAGGGAAGACGTGCCCTTAGAATATGGAAGGATTTGCAGAACCGTATCGGATATTCATTCTAGAGTAGGCATGGCGTAATCTGGAAGTCAATACGCACACTCTTCGCAAGAGAAATCAGGCTGTATTTCAGCATTAATGCGTCGAATGTTGGGTGTAATGTGGGGGCGACTTAGACTGTTCGGTATTTTTCCAAATTTTTCAGAATTTTGGGTTATCGGCGTAGACATGCTGATAAATTAAATTAAATCTACACGGCCAGATTTCATGAAATTAGTCGTACGTCAAATGTTTCTTTCAATAAATAAAGCCATTAAAAAAATCTAGCTTTCGGTAAATTAGACCTTCGCGTCAGCCGCGGCCACCGGCCGAAATCATATTCAAACATTACACTACAAAATTATCTATCAAATAAATCCAATTTCATGGATACTAAAAACATTTGTCTAGAAAGAAAAACAAAGAAAGAAAAATTGATTATTCTGCACAAACTAAACGCACATTCCAAAAAAAAATTACATTTATGACTCCCCATTATCATCCTCCTCATTTATGTCTGTTTTATTTCAGTTATAATTTTCAATTTAATTCCCGCCTCTAAAAAATATTAATAAGTAGGTATAAAAGTTTACGCTAACAAATTAGCGCGTAGCGCTAGCTACGCGCTAATTTGTTAGCGTTCATTACAGATTGAGGGTTTTTGCTTTTTGTCCCTTGATATGTCGGCAGCTCGACTCGATGAATTTGTAATAATTATTAATGAATGTCGATAAAAATATATCGATCCTGTATCCGCCCTAGTCCTGTTTTCAATCAAGTTCTTACTTTTTCAGGGCCTCTGCTAGTTGACGTAATAATTATTATGATGTGCAACAAGACAAGCATGGCTAGTACAGTCGATGAACTTGTAATTCTCAACATCCATTTCGGACTGCAGACTCACGCTGCGCGACCGTCTGACGAACAATTTCGTGGTTGCAGAAATCAAAGACACTGTGACCATGACAATTAATCTATTTTAATATTTAACAGACTTTTAAATACAATCTTATTTATGTAACATTCAATTGGTTTTGTTTGATACATAAAGCAAACCTCTTTTTTTAGACTTCAACAATAAATACATCATGTAACATTGGAATACTCACTATGCTAGTTCAAGATAAAAACAAATAAATTACTGTAGCATGGACATGACACAAAATGACTTGAAATCGTGAATGAAATTGTATAACACAGCATGCGAAATTAAAACTAATGAACAAGGAACTTTATTAAAAATATACTGTAAAAGCAATTTATTCCTCTATCGACTTACGAAAATGATAAAAAGCCTTGTAATCGGACACAGACAAGTACTTTAAAAAAATATCCAACTAACCCTGTAAATAGGGGATAAACAGAATATACAATTAATCAATTCATATTACCTGACTAACACACCATTCAATCATTAAACAAGCAAAACAATTTCATTTCTAAGGTAAAGTAAAACTACTAAGGACAGCCAACTTTTATGGAAATGTCTATATAGCAGACATTACAAGTAATATCACTGCATTAATAACTACAATGTTTATAATATTATGAATACACTTTTATGTTAAGCCTACCTTATGTGCATGTTTCACATTTAACAATAGTGAAATGGTAACTGAAGTCAACAGCATAAAGTTTGTGCACTATTTAATAAGTAAAACCGAAACACTGCATTGCATTTAAGCCACCGGCGCACCCTTG
The DNA here is from genome assembly GCA_948150665.1 of Conistra vaccinii. Classification (NCBI taxonomy): domain Eukaryota; kingdom Metazoa; phylum Arthropoda; class Insecta; order Lepidoptera; family Noctuidae; genus Conistra; species Conistra vaccinii. The sequence continues at coordinate 8,784,706 of OX411324.1, forward strand.
TATAAAATGTATTGGCACATTTTTACGTAACCAAAATATAAAAGTAATAATTTCTATGTATCAAGTACCATTTACATTATCATGCATAAGGTTTTTGAGTAGTCACATTACACGTCTTAGGGACCTAGCTCGCAAGTCGCAACGGCTAACTAGCCGTGGACCGGGCCACGGGGCACGACTGGCCGGGGTCGTGGCCGTCTAGTGCAGAAGGTCCCTTAGTCCACAGTCGGACGACAAGATTTGTGGTAGCTAAGAAATTGTGTAACCGTTGTATACTACTAGGTGACAAATTATTATAATAATATGCCTAGTCAGAACGATGAGATGTGAGAATTATGACGTACCTAGGCTCGACCAAATCTTAGCATCAGTCGGCTACAGAACGATTAATCAAATGGAAGACGAATTCCTTAGTGATCTTCTGAAGTGTTTTAAAAACTCATTGCTCAAAGTCTAATATATACATAGATAAAAAGTTAACACGACTATAAATTCCAAATGCTGGTCAAGAGCATAATATACATATATAACAAGGTTCATAAGTGAGCAGTCTGTTACAATTTGATAAAAACACACAGATCTGAGCTCGAGTTATTAAAACAATTTATGCACAATGATACAAATAGTATTTGCTACATGTAATTGGTGTTAATGAAATGACAACAATAAGTACTTTCTACAATAAACCTTGTAAAATGACTAAATACTTAATTAAACACAGTTTTACCTGAACGCGGTGCCATTTAAAAAATGTTCAACTATAACTAACATGCATTTGCTTCTACATTTTCTGCTTTTACTCCGAATTTTTGGTTTCCGACAAAATATCATGAATAAATATATCTAATACATAGCAAAGAGAGCTGCAGAGTTAAAATGATAAAAGCAAATGTACGTGAATCGTAAGTAAAAAGCCTAACGCACATAATTTTCCTACATAAAAGGTACAGAGCTCTGGGCCCAAATTCACTAATTCACAGACTAGAGTCTTCTTCATCGAGCGAGCATCACCACATGTGCGTCTCTCGGATCTCACTGATGATCTGACCGGCGCGCTGCAAAGCCTGGAATTATACGAAAACATTGAGTAATTGCTAGTGTGTTTTGGTTCCATTCGATATTGAAAACCAAATGGATTTAGTTAAAAAAAAAAATGGCTGCAGCCTATTTGGTAGATGAATAGTTTAATGTGCAGTAGAACACGATTTTACGAGGAAGGATGTTTTATTCGTCCTTCACAATATAATGAGTATTAATCAGCTTTTGTTCTAAAAACAAAACAATAAAAACAGCTAAACGCTAACCTTGAGCATGTCCGCGGCCTCCTTCCGCCTCTGCGCGATGTGCTCCGACTCGTTGAGCATGCTCTCGGCCTGGTCCGACTTGTACAGGTGCGTCACGAGCTCCGACTGCAGGTTATCCTGAACATAGTTCACTAGGAAGTGCATCACAGCCTTCGGTACAGAATCCTGGATCGACTTGCGCACTATGTAGAAATACGACTTGATCAACCGTTCTGTAAAAGAAAGTGCTTAGTTCTTACCACAAAATGTTGGTTTATAAAAGGAAATGATAGTCAATTGACACAAATCCTTATACAAACCAACCGTCTTCCTGCACGCGTAGCACGACAACCATAGAAAGGTTTTCTACGGGTTAGGTCGGCGGTAAATAGTCAAAATGACAGATTATGATTGTTTATCTATCATTTCGTCTATTCTTTCGTCGACAATACCCGTTTCTATTGTGGTCATGCTCAGCGTGCAGTTGTTAGTAAAAGGTGCTAAATGGTTTGTTTTTAAAACGCAATGCTAATGATTTGTGATGAGTGAATGTTAGTTGAAAATAATGTTGTAATTATGTTCCGATTAAACTAGTGAAACATCTCCACATCAAAATATAACACAATATCACGCAACTAGAAAATATATTTACAGAAATACTTCTCTAAGAATACGACTACAAAAGATTATTGAAAATTAATACATTGATTAGTGGTTAGTAAAAAGAAGTTAAAATGTAATGACAACCAATCCAAAGTAAAGAAGCAGCAAGCAAAATAGTTCGATGGTAGGTGGTCGGAAGTTTAACAGTGAGCAAAATGAGTAAAGCATTCTGTAGACCACTTCGCTATCCTCACCCACTAAGTCACCCATTTGATTCAATTGCATCACGTTGATGCCGTCTACTGTCTCAGAGTTAGGTAATACGATTGACGGCTCACCGCTCCGCCCACCTAGCATCACAAGAAAATACTGTTGAATGATACAATGTTGAGTTAAAATATGAATGGATTAATTGTGATATAGTGAAAAACATAAGTTACGAATTGATTGATTAAAATTGTTATTAAAACACTAGGTGTTATTTGCACTCTAATCCAAACCAAACTATGTTAATATTAATGTGGCTAAATCCGTTATTTTATTAAATTCGTTAGCCCATCAACAAAGGTGAGTATGCTTATATTCCACATTCCAGACTATCAGCCAATGCACAATAAGAAGTTAGTTACACTTCTTACCGATGACGTCACAATCATGTTGTTCTTTGTCTGAGAGCTTGCGTGACGTTTGACTCGGCACTTCAGGCAGAAGGTTCACTGGCTTCTGCGGAGTCATAGCTTTATTCTCCAGTGTGCCGTTCATCTGAAATTGATAGAATCGTGGAATTGTTTATCTCGGAAGCAAGAAAAAATGGAATCGTGCAAGGGTGGTGGGGGAAGGCCTTAAATCCCAAGCTCGCATAGTTCACATTGACATTTAAGCATTTGATGTTTTATAGTAGGTAGTCTATCTTGCGTGATGGGTCGAATATGTGTTAGGTCTACCTATTAAGGGATAAGAGAGGGCGATGATCCATTATAAGAAGTAGGTAGTTGTGCAGTGCATGATTTAAACGTATAATATGTATATTTGCAGACATGCATAATACAGCCTTAGTTGCACACTTTGACCAGATATGCGAACATAAATGTAGGGGACAGCAGATATTTTTTCGCGATTTCAGCGTTGGTCCCATAGTGGAAGTTGTTCATAATGATGATACAATGACCCCTTATGAGGTTTAGTATAAACAAAAACTAAGGTTGTAAATTTTATACGACTTATTTTTGGAATATTTGCATTTCGTTATCATTCTAACTACCATCAGTAAACCATTTCTTTTACCTGGGGAGTTGCTGGAGATTCACTGTTATTGCTGGTTGGAGACCTGTTTTCATGACCATCCGTGATCGCTGGCACATGCTAAAAAGAGAATAGCCAATGTTTAAGGCGAGCTTCGTTCATTGAAGTCTGTGCGTGAGTGCCCGCTATTGAACGTTTCTAATAACTAGATATCATGCATTCTGTAGCAACGTCTTGTACAAAAACAACAAAATAAAATTACACAAAAATATTGACAGCTGACGTATTAAAACAAAAATTAATGCCAATATTTATGTTGTTGATGTACAAGAGGTCAGACGTTTTATTACAATTAGGTCAGTGAAAATGTTTACTAATGGAAAAGGTTAGTCAGCAACAATAAAGCTAAGTTCATATGACAATACCTTGACGAGACACAGTAAAAACACGCGCCGCTTTGACTTTACCCCGTATGTGCATTATCAACAGTTTTATAATAAACATGCGCTTCAAGAACTTGTCATTTAAACTTGCGACACAGAGCGTACACAAAAACTTTATCCAAAGTACGTCTGACGATTTGGTTGGATCACGAAGTTGCGACAGCCAATCAAAACGCAGAACGCGTGGACAGTCTTTATGTGCACTCGTTCTGAGAGAGAGCCCACATAGTATTCAAAGCTTTACCAACATGACGCCGTCACATGATTTAGTAGGACAATGTGGCTAGGGGATATGAGACTGTAGTATTACGGCACTAGACCCACTATGGTGCGAGATTTATTTTACCTTATTGTGTGCTTCCCATACACTTGCCAAGAATACTAGGGTGGACCCTCTTTCACCCATTTGTTGAAGAAATAGCTACAAAACAATCGGTAATAGTTATTTTAATCACAAAAGAAAATTAGGTAGACCAATAATAGTCTATTTAGGTACACTCGGCAAAAGATTTAATACACAGGCAACTAAAGAACGGGGTATGTAGTGACGTCAATGTGTAGTAGTGCATTGTTCGAATGATAGCCATGAGTTGCCATATTCCACATAGCAAAACCACAGTTAATGAATTGCCCACATACATCTTTTGCTATCCATACATAAATAAGTAAGTCAGTTATTAATCGAGTTAGATAATAAGCAAAAACATCGTTTTTTTTTTTCTAAATACTAAGATAATTTGAAACTACAACTTAAATATTTTGCACAGCACAAGCCACAAGGACAAACTAACTCTAGACTACATTACTATCTACTCTATACAGTGGTTCATCGCCTAAATAATATAAATAATGGATTGTAAAGACAGTTTATTATGATGTAAAGAACTATGCCGAGCGAGCAGATAGACCGCATCAATTAATGTCACCATGGAATTTAACAGCAATTACTCTTATAAAAAAAAAAAACAAATTAAATTAAGACTGCATGTGTCCACTACCCTTTATATGCCGCCGAGGTACGAAGTATCACCGCTGCAAATAACGAATAATGTTGTCCAATAGATGTCAAACTGTTCGTAAGACTGCTCCATAAGGCCATTCTCACACGGGGTGACGGCAACTCAACCTAAACTGGTTGGCAACGCCCGTTGCCAACTGTAATGCAACTGGTTCTCACATGGCGCAACTCAAGTTGTATCAATTTTAGTTATTTCATCATTCAGACACCGTTCACACGATGACGCGTTGACAACAACCGAGTGACCTGCACTGCCAGTCGCGCGTCAATGGTTGCGTCGCCGTTGATAATTCGTTTTCAATAAGTTGCGTCGTGTGAGTACGGTCATAGAAATGTATGTCCTAACGCGATTGGTTGCGTCGGCGTTCAAAACTGGTTTTATTTTGGTCACCTCGTGTAAGAATGGCGTACCCCACTTACCCCGCACTAAATCGTTACGTACTCACGATGGCTAACTGTAAGGAGTTAGACAACAACACTACTTACCTTATGTTAGTGCCATTAGTTCCCACAGACACGCGACATAGTAACTAAGCTTATAATATATACTTTGACCATGGCGAATACCGGTGAGGAAGCGGGTCGGGGCGTCTTCTGACGGTAGATGGGGCTGTGCTCGTCCATCAGGCCGTCGGTACTCTTCAGCAGGCCGGACACTAGGGCAGCCTCGCGGTGGAAGTCTGGGTGTTTGGTGTTGATGTATGCCAGCTCAATTTGGACTAGGTTCTCCACCTGAAGATAGTATAATAGCTTATTGTAGGGCTGCGTAGAGCTACCTATTCGTTTTTGAACGAAGTTCCTTATCGCGGCTTGCGGTAGGATTTCATTGGTAGAATTCGTCACGTAAGGAAAAACCGTTATACGAATCTCACTCTCTCTCTCTCTGTCTCTTTCTATTATATACGAGTGTATAGCTAGTGCCATCCACGAAGACGCACCCCGCTCCTCTCCGTTCCGTACAGCTTACAGTACAGTAATTGCGGAGTAGGGCGGTCTTCATGGATGGCACTATCTGTTATGTGCGTGCAAGTATTGATATTCGAGCAGAAGAGTATTGTGCGCGGCCGGTTGATAACCTCAATACTTTTATTGTTCATTATCGTTATGATACTTTGATTTATAAACACGTAGGCCTCTACTAAGCTTGCGAATATTAACACATGCATAGATCGCTTGATTGAATAAGTGGTGTAGCAATTGGTTTATGATCGCAAGTTGTTTTCTCGCACTCAACACGTATTCAATAATAATAATTGTTTATTGAAATAATTGATATATATACATAAATATTTAGTAAATAGAGCCTTAAGGCTGCCTGTCCACCGGAGCGGAGATATCTCAGGTAGGAATTGGTATTATGGCACAGATTAGTTCAGATTGTTCACTCCGCAAAAACATTTTTTTTTAAAGCGACTCCTGCTACGACACAATAAAGTACAATTCAGGTCGCACAGCACTAATTACCTACAGTTATAATCACACCTAGAAGTTGCCTCTCTTTCTATTATCTTTACGTTACCCCAACGGATTCGACAAGTCGAGCCCGCCGCTTACCAACTTGTAGCCCCCACTACCGCATTTTACTTACATAAAATGCGGTAGTGGGGCGCGTCATTACAGACTGGATAAGCTACAGTCTCATCATCATCATAATCTGCCTATTAATGTTCCCACTGCTGGGCGACAGGCCTCCTCTCTGTCTCTGTGAGAGGGAGTGGGCCGTAATCTACCACACGGGCCCAGTGCGGTTTGGTAGATGTCACACGCCTTCGAATTTTTTGGTTCTAAGACATGCCGGTTTCCTCACGATGTTTTCCTTCACCGTTTTGAGAGCAATGGTGATGAAATTATTTGCACAAAGTATAGCGCCTGCTTGGGTTCGAACTCACGACCTACAACTCGTAAGTCGGGGCCGTTAGCACTGGGCTACCACTGCTCTATAGCTATAGTCTACTTAGTTATGTTGGGTCTGCATATATTTGCATGTTATACGTGACACCTTATTAATCTACGATATGGATGAAACCTAGTTATCAAAACACACAAAATAATAATATGCGTTTCCTGCAAAAAAACCGCAATGACAATGTCCGAGTCAAGGTCGTATGCGGTGAGCGCATATTGAAATGATAACACACAGTCATGTCCCTGGATATCATAAAACAATTTTCTCGACAGTATCTGTGTGTAGGCTTATCTCGAAAACTTTTGGTGGAATTTGGTATCACTCTTACGACGAAATACGTCACACAAGTTGGAAAAAAGCAAGTCATGACGAATTCAGGACACTAATATTCTGCCTATCCCAAACTCAAACCATTTATAATTCAGTCAGTTAGTCAGAAAATTGAAGCTGCCCATGCCAAAACGTAGATCTCTATGTCGAAGAACGAGCAAGAAATTTCAAGGACACTCTTCTACTTCCTCTCTTCTTCTTTCTTTCTTCTCTTCTTCTTCTTTATTATAGATATTACAAAATCCTAGGTACATTATTCTTGTTGCTTCTATATGTGAGAGATTGTAAAAAAAAAACAATTCAAAATATAAAATTAAAAATAAGCCCTGGCAGATAAGAGATGACAACAACCAGTCTGGAATGTTGGGAGATGATTCCTAGAGGATGATTCATACAGACGTGACTAAATTATTATATTACTTGATCACCACCTTGTGACCACGAAAGATTGTAAACAAGGCTGGAAGACGATACGTCTGGTCTATACAAGGTTAGTAGGTACTTACCATAGAGTTTGTAGCTGGCAGCCGCGTACGCAGTAGCTGAGTGACCACATCGACGATGCGTTGATGCAGCCGCGGGAAACGAAGCATTTCTTGTTGCACCTCTGTGCCGCAGTGTTGCACTATACGCTGCATCTCTTCATGCACCTAAACATAAACATTACGTGTGCTAACAGTATCTGACGAGTAAATCAGTATCGTGTTTGCATGCGAAAAATTATGCTCCAGTGACTGAATTATAATGTAATACAAATATTTCACAGAAATTATAAGTTGGTTTGGTAATAAAAAAAAATGCTATAAAATGGAAAGATGGGATGTTAACTTTACAAATTAATGTTACATTCTATTTATTTAAAAACAACAATTAAGAGAGCGTTTAGCCTTTAGTTGGCAACCTCGCAAATAGCTATTAAATATTTACCTGTTTTGATTAATTTGGCAATATTACTGTATGGAATGGAAATAAGAAATGTGGATAACAAAGGCATTTGGAAAATTGCCAAATACTTTTTTTTACATCTAAAACTAAATATTCGGTTTAAGATATTAATTATTGCATTTCATAATCAATATTCTAGTTCTTTAGTTAGCCATATTTCTTATTTCCATACAGTAATATTGCCAAATTAATCAAAACGGAAATATTTGACATCTACTTGCGACGTTGCCCACTTTCAGAATAATCCCTAATTTGAGAAAGAGTTCTTACAAGCTCAACACAGCGAAGTGATGGATCTTCGAGCCTCCTGATCTGCCGCTTTACCAGCAGCTCGAACGACACTTCGGGAACAAACAGGGCTGGCCTCGGACCCGTTGCATTACGGATCGCGGTCAAAATATCCATACGCGTTAAACCTGGTAATAAATAAAAATTACAATATATCGTGGCTAAGTAATAACAGCCGTCCGGTTCGATCTATCAGGTTAAGCTACGGTTGCCGGGTTGGGTCTGTGGATGGGTGACCATGTTAACATACCGAGACTCCTCCGTGTCTCGGAAAGCACGTTAAGTCGTTGGTCCCGGCTGTCATTCGTGGATCTTTGACAGTCGTTACGGGTCGTCAGGAGCCCGAAAGTCTGACAACCAGTCTTACTAAGGGGTATCGTACTACCCAGTTACTCGGTGGCGGAGGTCAGATAGGCAGTCGCTCCATGTAAAATACGGTATTCAGCTGCATCCGGTTAAAATGGAAGCCGACCCCAACATAGTTGGGAAAATGCTAGGCAGATTGGATTTTTATTGTATTTATGGGTTATTGCACGGCGCAGTTTTATCACTGTTAGAAGATTTTACGGCTACATAGCGCATACATAGTTAGTATTTCCTACAAAGCATGCAGTAAATCTAGATAAGTTTGTTCCTATCAACTATCATCCGATTTGTTACGACGTGGCTGAATTACCATCAAATCGTTTTAGACATAGATCGCAGATATATCACGATTGTATCTTTTACGAAAAATGACTCGTCAATAACTATTCATTCATCATTAGTAGAGATTTTACGCAAGGGAATTCCTGCCCCAGTTTAAAGAATAAAGATAATGCTACACTTCAAACAAAGGCATTTTTTCTTGCATTCTCTGCTGATGCTTTGTGTCACTTTTATGACAAAGCCAAAAGGTTTAAATTACAATGATAAACTATTAAATAAATTTGTTCATGCTTCAGATGAGTCACGAAATAATCAGTGTCTAATCATGACTGTCATTCTTGGATTGTGCAATAATAATAACATTATAACAATAGCACATTCATATCCTGATATCAAGTATTTCAAATGAAATTTTCACTCAAGTAAAGAATAACATTTTAGATTCTTCGGAAGTTAATACCGCGTATTATAAAAACCGGTCAAGTGCGAGTCGGACTCTCACTCGAAGGGTTTCGTAGTTCCGTACCGTATTAAGATCGAGCAAAAAACGACGAAAGGAACCCCCTTTAACTATCAACTTTATTTAATTTTTATTATTTGTTGTTATAGCAGCAATAGAAATACACAATCTGTGAAAAATTCAACTGTCTACCTATTACGGTTCATGAGAAACAGCCCGCTGACAGACAGACGGACGGACAGCGGAGGCTTAGTAAAAGGGTTCCCCTTGGCACCCTACGGGTTCAGAACCTTAACAGCTTGTACACTTGCAAACTAAAAAACAACTTACCGACTAAAGGATGTATTGAATCTAACGTGCGTCCGAACGTCTCATGGAATATGTAGCATATTCTGGCACCTCCACATAGTTCCGTGGTCTCTATATTTCTTGCAGTACCTTCTATGGTGGAGCAGTAAGCGCTCGCAAACTTTGTGATAATCTGCAGTAGAGTCTGAGACTTATCTGACACATCTTCACCATAGGAGTTGAGAAGAGATTGGAATTGTGAGATCATTACGTTGACGCGAACCTGTCATGATAAAGAGGAAAAAATTAGCAAAACAGGTGTCACAGAATCAAGTAATATTTTATCAATTGTTTTCTATTAAGAGCGTTTAACCCAAAACTTGGCAAAGTCGCAAATAGCTGTCAAATATTTACCTGTTTTGATTAATTTAGCAATATTACTGTATGGAAATAAGAAATGCAGCTAACTAGCGGACTAGAATATTGATAATGAAATGCAATAATTAATATCGTAACACCGAATATTTAGTTTTCGTGTAAAAAAAATATTTGGAAACTTTCCAAAAGTCAAAAGTTTCCAAGTTTATACACCTAAAACGGTTACAACATCAAATTCAATTCAATGTTAAAATTATAAATCGTTATTAATATTCTAGTTCTCTAGTTAGCCACATTTCTAATTTCCATACAGTAATATTGCCAAATTAATCAAAACGGCGAAATATTTGACATCTATTTACAACATTGTCCACTTTCAGATTTAAAAGCTCTTAAAAAGGCAGGATAGCTTCATCCTACCGGGACAAATATCACATAAGATAAAGCATTATCATTATATGCTTAGAATTATCTTGGTTAAAACCATTTTAAGATAATACGAATTTGAATCAGTTATCATAACCCACATTTTTGACTGCACTATCAGACAGATTACAAGTTGATATTGTTGGTCAAAGTTTACTGAATTGGCAAAAAACCGATGTGAAATTGTTAGTGTCCGACCGAAAGTTCGGTTTCGGTTCCGGTTTCGGCCAAAAATTAAGTTTCGGCGGCAGTTTCGGTGTCGGCCGAAATTGGCCGAAACTTTTGCCGTAACCGAAACTGATTTCAGAAGTTGTCGTGCACGCTCGCCTAGCTTCGTTTCTCGCGGCAACGCTTTGGCGGACGCTGTCGGCCCTGTTCGGGCCTTGTTTTATATAAGAGTTAACTAAAAGAGATTGATGATTCTTCTAAGTACAAATACAAACCAAAGTATTAATTAATAAGATTTCAAAATACCATTACTTAGTATTTAATGAAACAGTAACAATTAGTGATTTGATTATTGATAACTGATAAACATTTTGCTACGAGAACTTAATTTGAAAAAATTATAAAAATATTATTAATATTATATTAAATAAATGATTACAACAAAATTAATATACTGTGTTTCCATTTCATGTCCTAATTAATGCAGAATAATGGGTAAAATGCACCAAATTTCAGTATTTTAAGGAATTTTATACTTGACCACGTGAGTTTCGGTTTCGGCCGAAACTCAAGGCATGGCCGAACATTCTGTTTCGGTTTCGGTTTCGGCCGGAAAACCAGTTTCGGTCGGACTCTAGAAATTGTGATGTCAAAAAAACCGGCCAAGTGCGTATCGGACCACGCACAATGAAGGGTTCTGTAGTTGGGATGAATTTATCAATTTCTCACATAGAGAAATAGATATTCACTTATCTCACATAGATATTTCCATACAGTAAGAACAAACTTAACATTGTAGTTGATAAACATGTGCTCCCATACATTACAACTGCAAATGTAATTTGTTTGCACAAGACACATTGAGAGATTTACCCCATAGACTTCTTATAGGTTTTTCTGTAATCTATGAGTTTAGAGAAACATTCTCTATATTTTTTTCAAAAATTTTCTCTGTAGGTTCAGAGATAAGGGGAATGGTAAATTTTCTTAAAGATACATTCTACATTCGTTTATTTACTTTACACATCCCTGTTCGGGTCACAGAAAATCATAATGTGTACCAAATTTCAACTAAATTGGTCCAGTAGATTCGGAGCAAATTGGCTGTTGTTCGGAGCAAATTGACAGATGGACAGACAAACACCCTAACACACAAGGTGATCCTATAAGGGTTCCGTTTTTCATTCGGACGTACGGACCCCTAAAAAGTACAATGTTTGTGGTTTGTTGTTGCATTCAATCATTTATTACGATAAATATTCATACATAGATTCATATGAGTTTAAAGAGAACAGAGCAGGTCAGAAAATTACATACCTTCTAGTCCACTTCACTACTTGAAAGTACTTATTAATCCATTGCAATCACGTTAATTACCTTTAATTCCGGCAGACAATCCCTAATGTGGTGCATCAGTAGTCTGTTCAAGGTCTTGGCCAAGTGCGGCGTGCCATTGCGTGTGGCGATTGTAGGATATTTCCTTTGAAGGTATGTTGCTTCGTCTTTGAGCGCATCCTGATTATGAAACAATTGAAATCAATAGATCAATTGTTGTGATTATTAAAGACTTCGATTAGTAGGCCATAATATAACAGCGTAGTTATTCATAACCATTCGACAAGTTGTCGAATCGAAAATGAGAAATTTTCCTTGCCCCTACAGCAAATAGCTGTCGAAATTTTCGGGTTTTTTCATTTGTTATTGTGAACAGCATTTAGTTAGAGGACTCTTTTGATAACATTGATTGATGTTCGATTCGACACGGAACCGTATCAAACAGTTGTGAATATCTATGCAGAATTGTTTTCGGTTGTTAATGTGCATTTTAAGCCCTGTCATTGATTTATTATCTAAATATCACAAAAAAATAATTGATAATGCGCCAAAAGTGCACATTTTAGTTTCTTGAGTTTTCATGGTGATGCAACATCTTGTAAATAAAGAAAATGTGACAATATTTGTAGATATGGTTGGTCAAATATCAGGCTAACTTTTTAAATATTCAATCTCACTTGCATTACGTCTGCATGCTTTACAATGTAAATGCAGGTGGAGCCAAATGCATTAAATACCAATATAACTTTCAAGCCAAATATTATTGGCGTACGAGTACTTACAACTATCTAATATCCCAATAATTATTGCTAAAACTATGTGATTTCATAATAATAATGAAGATAATTTACCCCAATCGACTTCCTATCAATAATATCTTGTTGCGATCTGTTTACGACTCCGATTATGCCAAGTTTTACGGGAATGACGCGGCCGCATAGGATGTCTATGGCATCAGTTCCTGAAATAAATCACTATTTTAGTAACTATCATTGCTCCGAGAAAGATACATTGGCTAATTTCATTATGAATCTAGTCAAATTGACTTCTTACATTATTTTTATCAAAACTTATCATGTAATCTAATTCAGGAGATAAGTTGAAATTGATACTAATTTTACACAAATGTTTTAGATAGCTTGTCTAACATTACTTTTTGGAACTTTTAGTTTAATTTTCAGCTTAGGGTCGCGCCACACCTGCCGAACGTTCGGCGCGGAAGGTTTGGTTGAATACGCTCCTAATGTTTTTCAAGTTACCTATGACACATCAGCCGAACGTTACGTCGGTTCATGAACAAGCGTCACATGACGCGTCGGAACGTTCCGCGCCGAACGTTCCGCAGGTGTGCCGCTACACTTACTTGTAATACATATAGTTGAGATAGTACCTACAGATTTTTATTGCAAGACTGCCATAAATATTCCATGAACTTCATGTTCCAAAGAAAGCATAATAAATGAGTTCAATTACCTGCATCCATGAGATCAAGTTTAGTAACCACAGCTAAAGTCCTCCTGCCATCTGGATCTACCTCTTTAGACATTTTTATAGCTTCACTTGTGGCCATGTCTGTGTTAGCAGCTGTCACCGCCAGAATTATGGAGTTTGGGTTGGCTATGTATTTTATAATAAGGTTCCTAATTTGGTTTTCAATGTCTTCAGGCTGATCACCTATTGGTACCTATTTAAAAATATAAACTGAATAAATATTGTGTCAAGATGATAGTAAGAGTTTAACTTGTAAACAAACTGTTTAGTGACTGATATAAACAAAACAATACAGAGTGCCAGCTTTGTTTACCTTCGTGATACCAGGGAGATCCACCAATGTGAGATTTACAACTCTGGTAGAGAATATCTTGAGACTGATGGGCTCTGGGCAGATGCCCTTGTTGTTGCCTGCCATGCGGTCTGTTTCTCGCTCGATTTCTTGTCTCATTTGATCGAAATCTGAGTAGATCTTGTCTTTGGTGTGAAGGAATTTCCCCCATTCTTCTAGATTAACAGTACCTGTAACAACAGACAGATATTGTGTATGGTAAGGAGTGGTTTTCAAATCATAGACCAAATTATTTTTACACATAACACTATGAGTAAGGTAACATATTTTTACTGAATAACAAGATCTTTTTATTTTCTTAATGTTTACTATGGAAGTCATGCATACTATGCAGAATTTTTCTTGACAACATGTAAAAAAAATCTTAGCATGCAGCTAAGATTTTTTTTACATGTTGTCAAGAAAAATTCTTTTATTTATTGCAAACCTGTATCCATTTAGGATACAGTTTTGTCAAAAATAAAACAAAGTTTAATAATGGCATTGATTAATAATTAGTAACTGATCAATTACTAAACTTGGGCAATGACAAAAGCATTCATCTAGTGTTTTATCACACAAAGAGATCTTTATTAGATTAGGTGGCATAAGAAGTAAATTAAACATGTAACATGCTCATACAACTGATTACCGTCAAGAACTATTACAAACCTGTATTAAATTTTTGGGAAAGTTGAGCTAATGGATTCCATAGCGATGTCTCTGTGTTCTGGATTCTTAGTGCTAGCAATATACATTCAAATAAAAATACAATACTAATTAGGCTGCTAAATACAGTGCCACATTCACTTCACTACATAGTATAAAACAAAGTCGCTTTCTCTGTCCCTATGTCCCTTTGTATGCTTAAATCTTTGAAACTGCGCAACGGATTTTGATGCGGTTTTTTTTAATAGATAGAGTGATTCAAGAGGAAGGTTTTAGTGTATAATTCATTAAGGTTTTGTGTAAATTGGCTGAAATATGACGATTATTGTTGAAGATGTCGGAAAAAAACATGCCGACTGGGAGCTTTACTGGCGTGCGCTGCGTAAGCCGTGAGAGATAAATCAAATTTATGTTTTAGAGTATTGTATACCTTAAAAATTGCAACAAAAAAGTCCGCGATCGCATATGTCTATCTTCTAAGGGTGACCCACAATAACCATTTTTATCTTTCAAAATTGTATAAAATTTTCATTGTTATTTCCGAAGCTATTTTGACCGGTATCTTATTAATCCTTATCCAATTAAATAGATTATTTAAATTGGGCATTCAATTTCGATTAAAATATGCCTTTACATCACATCATTTAAATGAATAGTTTAAGAGATATCACAGTTTCAAAATTACGCGTAACAAAATAATTATGGTTGACCACGCGGGCGCTGTAGCCTACCACTGCGTCCGCTGAAAGTTAGTCAATGATCTTTTCCTTGGCTATTAGGTATGTATTCCCGGTAGAACATTCCCGTGGGATATTTTGCGACATCCACGCGGGCGAAGCCGCGGGTAAAAGCTAGTTAGTAATATTTCAGAAAATATTTAATTTTTATTAATTAAATTCTTATGTAAAGATATAAAATAATGTTTTCTTATTTCAATCATTTTCATAACAAAACGCAGTTTAAACTTAACTGTTATTTATGTTGACAATCAATAATTAAATCAACAATATTTAACTGTGGCATAGTCTGAGATCAATGCCATGCCAATGTAACATAACAAAAGTGACATTGGGAGCTGCTCATTAATCAACTGCATGTTGTCTAGGCAATCAAAACAGAAACATTACATACAGTAGGAAGATCAATGCTCTATTATACTTATTTGACATTGAAAACTGCATCCAACAAACACAAAGACTTGTTATAACTCCTAGACTGCAAAAGTCATAATAATTTGAACAATAGTATATTATGAATTAAAATCAGTTGAACATAAGGAAATAAATGTAAATGGAATTTACATTTTTATTTATTTGGTCTTTTCTCTATAATGACCAAGATAAGCTATAGCTTGCAAAATTAAATTAAAGTATTTCCTCAAATAGGCAACAAGGTTATAATATCTCATATTTAAGCCAAATTCATAAGAATAAAAAAAGCTAGAGAACTAAATTGTGTATTTGTTGAGAAATTAATATTGACTCACCTTCTTCAGCTGAGCGATGTTCCTTACTGTCCTTAGGGCTGTAGACTAATTGTAGAATAAGAGGACGCCTGGTCACAATCCCTGGTCCTCGAGGTAAAAATGAACGCCCCACTAGACTTTCAATAACAGAACTTTTGCCAGAGCTCTGTTAGAAAGACAAAACAGAAAAACACTTTTTTCAACTTTCTTAGCATTTCTTAGTTTTTGATTTAGTAAATGACAAAATCAATACATTTGATTTTCCGGCAGTTTTCCGGGATAAAGATTGTAATTCTTGTTTTCAAATCAAAATTATATGTGAAACTTCATGATGTCATTAATGTTTATATTGATTATAAATTAGAACCGTGACTATGCGCAACGTATTTATAGTTAAAAATCTTAGTGCAGCTTGAGACCAGTAACTGTTAATCAGGGATTCGGGAGAGGGTCTTGGTCAATGACAGCGTAGTTCAATATAATAGAATGGGGACAAAGAACTCCACTGACACCTTTACATAACCACTACAGGTATATCAACAGGAAATTCATCATGTGTATCTGCCATTCTAATTGCGACTAGTCGTTCGGAACTATTTAGATAAATTCATAGAAAAATTGGTTACCTGATTTCCTAAAACTACTATTTGAGGTAATTGGATGGCATCAGCTCCAACTGTGTTAAAAACGTCTTGCAACTTATTAATAACTGGTATAAGCGCTTCCATAGTTAGTTGCAGATTCTACCGTACACACAAATTATATTTCAATAATCCACGACAGTTTTATGTAATACGAAAAGATTATTTTTACCAAATATCAAAACAGACAACCCAACCGGTGAAAGTCGGCCATATTGATTTGACCACCCGTACCACCCGCACCCCGCCACCGGCCGTTAATCTATTAGTGATGTATTATTACTATAAAATCCGACTATAGGTCGATTTTTTTTTTTTTACCGGTTTTAGATAGCCCACGTACGCACGGACGTAGAAAAATCGCGGCGGAATTTTAAGGCGCTCTGGATTTGCAACTCTCGATGTTGAGCCGAGCCTGCCGAGCGTTGAGAATCCAACAGAGTACATCTGTACGTATATGTGTCAGTACATCCAGCGCGTTGAAAAAACACACCGTGGATTTTTGAAACACCGACTACATGGTCGGCCACCGACTCAACCTCCTCTATTCGGTCTTGGTCGCTTGCGCAACTCTTTAGACCAAAGTCGTTCGAAGGTTAAACGTTTGTTCATAAAACACCATCTGCACGGTTGTAAACCACCAAAGTCACCTCTGTCACAGATAACCAGATATTGCACTGCATGTACTAAAACGCCTGGGTTTTTGTGTGTCACGAACTGTGTCCAAATAAACGTTTTTTCTTTCTTTCTTTCTTTTCTTTCATTGGTACACGGTCGCCAACCGCGTCCCGCCAGAGGTGACCTTGTTGGTTTACAACCGTGTAGGTGATGGTTTACGACCAAACGTTGAAACAACTTTGCCAGTCGCTAACCAAGGTCACCTCTGTCGGGGACGTGGTTGGCAACCGTGTAGGAGGCACTTTACGCGCGCTAACTATCTACCGCCCACCGGGTCACTCGCGACCCATTTCTCAGTGGGTTGCCGACAGTCGCGAGGCGCGTACGCACAGAACATTATATTCTACTCTCTAATAACTTGTATTAATAAACAATAAACTGTGTTATATTTTGCATTTACCTATTTTAAAAACCTACTAGGTACTTACCTGAGGTCACATATTACCAGGGCCGGATTAACCTTATCGGGGCCCCTAGGCCATGCAATTCTCGGGGCCCCTTTCCTTTACCCTGTTCTTACTTTTTAACCGACTTCCAAAAAGGAGGAGGTTATGTACGGCGCGCATGTTTGTTTTTTTATTTTTATGTATGTCCACCGATTTTTCCGTCAATTGTGGACCGATTTGAAAATAGTTTTTTTGTTTGAAAGGGTATGCTCCTGAAGTGGTCCCATATAATTTTTATTAACTTAGCTTGGATACTTTTTGAGTTAGCTTCAAGAATACGTATTTTTCCCACTTCGTTTATATGGACGATAAATGATGATAACTTCCAGTCACTGCTATTTGCATAGCAGGTGGTGGTATTCCAACTTGTGTGGGGTAGGTACCACAACTAAAAAGTGAAAAATATAACTTTTTACAAAAAAAAAAACAACCGACTACCAAAAAAAAACACTACTAATTGAAAAATAACTTTAATTTCGGAAGTCGGTGGCAAAAAACGAAAATTCAAAACAAAAGACACCGACTTCCGAAATTAAAGTTATTTAACAATTTGTAGTGTTTTTTTTTTTTTGTAGTCGGTTATAGATTTTCTATTACAAAAGTAGAGTCGATCAGATCGACTCCTGCTTTTTGCTTTCATTGAAATGAATAGATTAAAGTTATAGATAAGTGATGATCCAGGTCTCATGATGGAGTTGGAAAGAGAAATGAGACGCGGTTATTTCAAATTTAATCTTGTTATAAGGTCAGGTGGGGTAAGTGAAACGAAGAGGTAAGTGAAACACTCTACCCTATACAGTAAACTATGCAGTTCAGCTTTAATAGTGATTGGTCGATAAACCAGGATCGACGAAAAGGTTTTAATGTTCTAGCACAGATGTCACTACGATCATCCTACAAGATTTTATAAAGAAACGAAATCTGACATCTTGTAAACTTCAAAACACGAGTTGGACGTGGACTTAATCTTTCCGCTGGTTGATTTTCCACGAGTTGGACAAGCAATTTAATAGTGTTTATGAAGATTTTTATAGGTAAGTAACGTAATGTATTCAAACTATAGATTTTATGTTCTTATAGTTATTTCTAGCAAAACGTGCAGGCAATTGAATTCTAAGGCGGTAGAAGATGAAATGGTTCGATACATATGTATAGATCATAGGCAGTGGCGTAGCGTGCCTTGGCCCCCGCCAAGGCACGCTACGCCACTGCCCCGTATAGAAATTTGTTTGGGGGCCCTTATGAAGGGTAAATATTTCTCACAAAAGAAAAAAAAATGTTTGCATAAAATTAAAAGAAATATTTATTCATCATAATTCTCTGTCACTTTTAATCTGTCACTTTTGCCAGCACTTTTTTTATAACTTTTCTGTTTACTTTTTCTTTCCGCTGGGTTAATCTCTTTTCCTTTTACTCATTGTTTTTTGCAAATCACTACTAATACTACTAAAACAGAAGAACAATTGTTTGTATTGTATTTTATAATGTAATGCACAATTAAATAAAATGCGTCAATAAATACTGCTCTCCGTGGTTTATCATCGTATGTACATCGATTATTGTGGGATTCCCGTTGAAGTAAATGACTTAAACGGGGAAATCCCGCAGCCCGCGATAACCGATGTAGGGCGTTACCAACTTTTGAATGCACGGTGGTTTACGCGGGAAAAAAAGAAATTGCTTTTTTTGTCTTTTGTCATTTCATAAATAAAAAAATTTTGGGAAGATTTTATTAATTTTTGCTTACGCACGTCGGGGGCCCCCGTGGCCTAGGGGCCCCGTATAATTGATACGGCAGATACGGCGGTAGCTACGCCTCTGAGTTCATAGGTCAACCGATAGAATACTTCCACTTTCAACCAAATACCGTTAGATTGCGCTTTTTACAGTAAATAATCATTCAAATAATTTTCTCTATGGCAACATTACCGGATGTAAATAATGGGGAATGCCACGAATGAAACGTTTTGTATTCTTGATGCGTGGCCCGCACGACGCCTCAGTGGGCCCCTAGTCGGTGCGGGGCCGAGGCAATTGCCTAATCCGCCTTATGGATAATCCGGCCCTGGATATTGCCATATAGTACACTCCACGTACTATTCGCGCTATCCGGGCGATCCAACAGGTTTGAAATTCTGCTCGTAGCCTGCCTTGGTTCGTAGTTTCGTACGTCTGTCATCGCCGCGAGCCGCGAGCCAGCATTTTGTTTCGTCATTTGTGTAATGTATGTTTAGTTTGGTTCAGAAAATTCGAAAATATCGCGATACACAGGAGAAAGCTTCACATGTGTGTCACCGATGGCGAGCCAAGTAAGTTGGCGAATTTAAAAACCGCGGTCTTAAGACTGTCTATCACCCAATATAGATTACAACAAAACCTATAAAAAGTCTATAACTAACATGGTAAATCTCTCAATTTTGTGCGTACAAACTTGTATTTGCATTTGGAATATAAATTGGAGAACATGTTTAGTTTGTTCTTGGGATAACTCCAGAAGTTCCGGAACCCTTCATTGTGCGTAGTCCGACATGCACTTGGTCGGTTTTTATTGTTTTGTTTGCCTAGTTTAACATCTACCACCCACGCATAGACTCACGCAACGAACGCGACGACTTTGTTTCACTTGCTTGTCTCAGTTTGTAGGGAAAGAAATCTAATTAATCACTGGCAATACTGTGAAGCTAATTAGTCTGTGCTGTGAAGTAGTGCGAAAAATGGCAACAACTAAACGTCAAAGTCCTCCGTCAAACCGAATGAAATTATAGTGGATTTCAGTGATTTGAGTTTTGATTTGACTGATTTGTAGGTTTATTTTGTCTGGGGTTGGGGTTACTTTTAATTTAGATTTTTCTAATTGTTTATGTAAAAATTGGCCGCCAGGATTTACATTTACAAATCGTGGATATATATCTAAACATGTTCAACGCTGAGGTAATAAAAATATTGCAGTACGCCTGCAGCTTACTTTAATGCCGGGAGAAGTTTTAGACGCCTTGAAGATGCACTTTTCTATATTTACAGGTAAACAGTGTGGATGCCAGAAGATATGCGAGTAATTCGAAATCTATACAGTTTGGGCCGTGGAATATATCGTACGATGTGAGTTGCATACTGCCTAGCGTGTGTTCTACAAAGGTCGTTTGTGAACGCGACGATGATCAATTTTGCCAGTTTTGTATGTAAGTGTTAGCCTGTTTTTGTAATATGTAGGTATCATTAGATCTTACCTGGCTGAAGATATGTATAATCACAATAACCTGTGTTATTGTGATTATACATGTATGGTAAAAAAGTCATATTGTGATAAAAAACAATTGTATTCTAATTGTGTATATCTTCAATTAATCTTCTAGTACACCCCAACTTCTTTAATTGATTTGAGAACATAAATTTCCAGATACTGCAAAGAACTGAAGATACCACACTTTCCTGACATGGTGTTTCCTAAAAATGTTCTGAAGTTGACTCATAACAGTGGTGCAAATATATGTTTTAATCCTCTTGATTCTCTGAGATGTGTGGCCAGCAGGATGGAAGCCATTGAAGTTTCATGTGCAGAGGCTTGGCAGGAAGCTCGGTAATTATATTTATAAATTGAAATGTCTGTAATATCTATGCTATGAATCTATAATTAATATAATAAAGCTGAAGAGTTTATTTGTACAAGCTAATCTCTGGAACTTCCAGTCGAATTTGAAAAATTCTTAATGCATTTGATAGCCCAATACTTGAGGAAGGTTATATATTTAACATTACCCTACAAACCTTAGAAAGCGAGCAAAAAGATAAAAGTGTGAAATAATATTAAGCCAAAACAATTTAATAGGGTAAAATATAATAAACTGGTATTGTATATAGTTACATAAAACTCACCCAATCAATAAAGCAAGATCACCAAAAACTAGTAAAAAACTGCATGAGAATTGAGACCTGGGTTTTGACTCCAATTATAAATACTTCTCTATCTGAATGAAATAATAATCATATTTATTGTTTTAAGACCAGATGCAGCGAAACCAAAGCGGCCATTTGACTGGACATTTTCAACAGATTACAAAGGCACACTCACAGACAATATTGTCATAGAGCCAACAGATGAATCCATTAATTTTGATGTACTGAAACAAAAAGAACAAATAATTTTCTATCATGACCTGACTTTATTTGAGGATGAATTGCATGACCATGGAGTGTCTAAACTGTCTGTAAAAATAGTAAGTATTTTGAATAAATTAAATGAGCATGTCAAATACCGATTTTTGCCCTGTCTACACAAATATACTTTACATAACTTCAAACCAACAACTTCAACTTCAACCTCTTGAGCTTCTAGATGTCACCATACCATTACCATACCATTTGTGAAAACCGTTAGCCGACGTTCGCATGGACGTAATAAAATCATGTTTTTTTTTTTGATAATTGATGATTTTATTACTACCGTGTGAACGTCGGCTTGGTTTATGATCTATCAATATTATTTCTGTTAGATTATAAACTGTCGAAAAATTGTGAACTGGGTGAAATGAGTTAGGTTAGGTTAGAACTGTGGCCAACCAACCTGCTTCGTTGATGCTCGCAGCTAGGCAGGCTATTTAGTATTAGGGTAGGGTGCGTGACATTGGAAGCAAGTTTGATACCAGTTCAGAATTTGTCGGTTTCCCTTGCGTAGATTATTTGATAAACTATCGGAAAATAATGCATTAAATTGTAAATGGTTTGTTGCAGTTCACAATTCTTTGACAGTTTATAATGTAACGGAAATAATACCAATTAGAGATGGGCCGACTATGACTTTGACCGACTAGTCGGCCGATTAGTCGGCCAAGCCGAACATTGGTTTTGGTTGAGTTTGGGTGACATCGGCAATGTTCTTGACTACGCTTTCGGCTCGTAAGTTGGGCGCGCGCCGCCCGGCGACCAGACGGACTTGGTGTTTTTCTATCATTGTTTACGTGCGAGCCGGCGTTTCTTGGTGCTTTAATTCAAAACAAAGTTGAATTACGTAGCTAACACAGTGTATATTAGTTTATTAGTATTGGAACTACCTTATTGCCTTATATAATCACGCATTTAGACCTATTAATACGAGTAAAAAACGGGCCGACTAGTCGGCAGTTTTAGCCGACTAGTCGCCGACTACAAATATGGCCGAATAGTCGGTGACTAGTCGGCCCATCTCTAATACCAATAAATAAAATTAAGTTCATTATTATACAGTGACATAGATTATGTAGAGATTTAAACTGGACACTGACCTGTATCTTTTGGAAGTATTATTGTAACATAAGCATTCATACATGATAATAATATCAGTGAGATTATGTGTGATAAGCTGATCTAGTTAATTGTTCTCTTTGTTATACAATACATAATGTTATGAAATATGTTTTCAGAGAGTTATGCCTTCATATTGGTATGTGCTGCTAAGATATTTCCTGAGAGTGGATGATGTGCTGGTAAGAGCCAATGAAACCAGAATGTTCCATTGGCTCAACTCTGACTATGTACTGAGAGAGTACACTGTGAAGGAGGCACATGCGAAGGATTTAAATGTAAGTAAAAATGTCATGTTTGAGTTTCTGCAGTTGAGCTGTAAAGGGCTTGCCTTGGGAAGCCTTTTCTTATGGGAAATGAACACTTCCTTAGGTAATTGAACAGTCTAAATGGGATTAGGAAACTGAACAAATGTGCCTATTAATAATTTGATTTCCCAACATGAATGAAAAACTGAATATAATTCTCCAATTAATTACTAAATTTTTTTTTTTCACAGATGCCTACTGCGCTCATGAAAGACGCTGATGACGTGATTCCAATTCTGCCAGTGAAAGAAAAAATAACACACAAATTGGTTGTGAATATACCACCAAATTAGGCTGTAGTGCTTTGATCTCCAATAATTATGAAATAAATAAGTTAAGAATTATAAATGTTGTAATAAAGTGCAAGTTCCATTGGGTAGCATACAAATATTTTACTTAACAGCCTTTAAATCTGAAAATGGTGGTGCTATTTTAGCAATAGAAAAGGAGAAAGATGAAACTTTTGAAGTTTTGATACTAGTTCCAGTTCATTGAAATAACAAAAATATACGTAAAGCAATATTCAAATAATCATTCAGACAATTTTACATAGTATTATGGAAAGTTCTAATGCATGGAGAACAAATCGAAGATTAATGGAACAAATAATGAGGGGTTCACACAGTGAAAGTAAGCAGATTCGGATACAAATAAAATAAAAAAGGTTGAATGAAAATTATCCAGGATAGACAGTGCTTTTTACAATGTTGAACACACATAACACCATTATAACATACACCAATGTGGTTTTTATGGCTCAGACCTGGGATTCAAGACCCTAACTGACGATCCTGACGGCAAATACTTCCGTTTCCGGCGCCATGAATTCTTGTTGTACGACTTATGGCATTTTTAAACAATTTTATTCCGGTTGCATTAATAGATGATATTTGAGTACAAAGTCGCTTCCGATTCCAAATATATTTTAGAAGACTTACGCGATGAATTTCTACGATTCTGAATTTTGTACCAATCAAGATCAGTGTTGTACTGTACTTACGTGATGCGGCAATAAATAGTATATTTTTATAAAAGTGTTTGTTATTAAACACCCTATGTGCAAAGGAAGATACCAATGAACTCCGAAAGTACCCGTCCTCTGACTTTATAACTATCTTCAAAGAATCTGATATAATACCAATGTTTTGAACAACAGCAACAAGATAAAGACAACAACTCAAGACCTACTCGCCAGACGGCACACGCTCGGTCTGCTGGTAGAGACCAGAGACTGCTACTTCTATTGTCTATGCAGACGGAGTGACAGAGGCGACAGTTTTTAACGAGCTCTCACTCCAACTTCACACCATGCCATGGACTGAAACATAGTCGGGAGTTAGAGGTTATCCGGTCCATCGACTGCCGGAACCGGGCTGAACTCAAACTCGGCACGACAACGTGTTGTTTGCACGGCTAGGCCAAAGATCCTGGCGATGTATGTGTCACAGTGACTTCCCGAAGCATCCATGTCCTGATAGTGGGTACCTGTATCAATCGGAAGTTACGGAGGCACCTTAAGTGTAACGGCACACCTGCGGAACGTTCGGCGCGGAACGTTCCATCGCGTCATGTGACGCTTGCTCATGAACCGACGTACCTAACGTTCGGCTGATGTGTCACAGGTAACTTGAAAAACATTAGGAGCGTATTCAACCGAACCTTCAGCGCCGAACGTTCGGCAGGTGTGGCGCGACCCTGAGAAGATATGCCAGCGACCTTGAGTGGTTAGCTTGCGTGTTCTGTACGGAGCTCACGCAACGCGTCGTACGTCCAGCCAGTAATAGGACTCGCTCATTAAGGAGCGTTGTCCCAAATTAGACGCATTATTAGTTTATTATACATAAAACAAAAGGTATTTTAATAAAATAAACACGTATACCTACTAAAAGATCAATAATGCAATTATCTTTAAAATGGTGAATGTTTCAGAAAAAAGCGCTTGCTAACAAGCGCTTTTTTCTGAAACCTTCACCATTTTAACACAAAACGCAAAATCTAAATTTTGCGTGATTCTCAGTTTTTATCCGCGTTAGACATAATTACCTATCTTTACAAACTAATTCCACTATGTCATATATTTTATTGCAATAATTGTTTAGTTTTAGATGAAAAAAAAAATTCTTTTGAAACTTTCTAAATGCCTTTTTTACACCTAAATCGATTACAACATAATTCAGTCAGTGTTATAATTGCTATTCATTAGCCACATTTCATATTTCCAATAGGTACCTATTATTGGTAAATTGTTTGACAGCTATTTGCGGCGTTGCCATCTTTTAGGATAAACGCTAAAATATGTTTAGTTCCAAAATTTGGAACTACATATTTTAGCGTTTACCCGACATTTGGAATCCAAATGTCACCACGTCAGATTCTTGAGGCCTACTGATAGGATTTCAGCGCTATCTGTACACTTTGATTGCTTTGTTCGACTGAATGTACTGCCACTGATAAACCACTTCCCACTTACTTACCTAGAGAAGACAAGAGAGTTTTGGTTTTGCCTCAAGACCTTAGGGTGGGCGCCCACGAGCAACTTAGTTGTCCGGCAACTTTGATTACCTAAGCCAGCCAGAGGTATTGTTGAAAGTGTTTACCTTCACGTTCTAGACACAGTCTAGCTCGACGTCGCTGGTTTTCTTTCAGCTTTCGCAACACAAACACATTCGTTTTTACAGTGTCGCACAATAATAACCACTAAAGCCGGGCAACTAAGTTGCTCGTGGCACCCTTACGCTGCACTTTCTTGGGATTTATCACTTTTCTCAGAAGTAGGCAACTGCATTCCACAAGCGCTCGCACCTAGGTAACCATAGACTGAACCATGGCAGCGAAGACTGGACTCCTGAGTCCTAGACTTGAGAGTCCTGTGTGAGCTAGGTAGGTATCTGCCGCCTTGACGACACAACAGCTGTCTTATAACTAACGGTACCTACGTGTATAATAGGTATCTAAACGCCAGCCATTGTAGTACCGCTCTTCAATTAATAATTTTCTTTGTGTTATGATTATGATTATATATCGTGTTCATCAGATTCAGATAAGGGTTAATAGTTATGATTTTTATCCGTAACCGTTACTAGCTCACGGTTACGCACATGAAGCTATGCATATATAGGTACTAATACCTATCGAAATCATCTCTCGTGCTTGCTGCTGGCTGGCTGGCAAGGTCGGTGGTCGGCGTTAATGCCTTCGTCTCGAGCAGGATCAACCCTCTCTATCCCGTTCAGTGGCCTCCTTCTGGACCGTAGTCACTCAGAAGGAGATTAAACCCTGCTTGTTGCCGATTTACCGATCTAAATAGAAATAGACCAGCATTCACAACCATTCGATACCGGCAAAAATGCCACATTTTATTTATTCGATTTAGCCCATATCGAGGCGATTTTTTTTCCCGCACTGGCTTGTCAACATTCATGCTTAGCACCGAGAGTTGAAAATCTAATAGTTCTTGATGCGCTGGGATGCGCTCTATTGAATTCTCAATGCTCGGAAGAGTGAGCGAAAAAAAATGCTGCAATAAATAATCGCCCTTGCGTACTCAAAATTTTCGGGTTGCGGTTTTGTACTCCTTCGTGAACCATGATTGATGTTCGATTCGGCACGGAAGTGTATCGAATAGTTGTGAAGCCTATGCAGGGCTTGCCTAAATACCTATCTATTGGTATTTTAATAGACGTAGGCTGGTACAATACGGCCGATATAACTTCCAAACGTTCCAAACTTCGCGCAAGGGCTGAAATAGTTTTTAGGAACCAAAATTGTGATATGAGGCGACTGTGATTCACAAGCTGCTTTCTGCATAAAGCTGTTTTCAGACCAACGCGATTTGTCGCGCGACGACACCGGTTATTGTTATACCGTGAAGTTTTGTATTGTTCGTGTCGCGTCGCGCGACAAATCGCGCTGGTCTGAAAACAGCTTGACACGGTCCAATTAATTGTGAGTGAGAGGACATGCGCGAAAGTTCGTTATGTTCAGACCTGCCAAGGTGACATGTACCTACTATTGTAGGTGACATGATCATGCTGCCGCTGCTTCATCGTTTTCTTCTTCTTCTTCATTATTTCGAACGCCTCATAATACCTATGTGGGCGCGCGCGCGCGCTCTCTTAACGGCGAAGGATATAGAATACATCTTCATGTTTACATTTGTGTTCATCCATGTAGGGTAAATGAACCAAAGGCAAAAAGAACGCCAACAGACCAGTTGCCGCCTCAAAATTTGTAGATTACCTACCTGCCGATAATGGTAAATCATCCAGTTGAATGATTTTAATCTTAATTAAGTATAATCATAGCGAATACAATAATAATCGATGACCGGAGCAGATATAGTTGAATTTTATCGGCAACTGTATCTTTTGCAATTTTAGTTCATTTTAACGAGTGGCCCAAGATACCCATATTTATTTAATTTATTTTGTGCAAGTATTTTGGAATTATTTTAAATTTTCTGCAGTTTATTTTGTGCAAGTATTTTGGAATTATTTTTAATTTTCTGCAGTTATGTGGCAGAAACATTTGCTAGGACTGGTGGCCTCATTAGGTTTGTAACTATGTGCAACCTTAGTTATCCTTAAATGCTGCTGTGTTTACATAAAAAAATTACAATGGATTTTTTAATAACTTATATTTTTCAGTGTTGCTTTACTTGCACAATGCCCAGCTACAGATAGCCACATACGATGTTCGATTAGGGAATCTTCTCCACATGCAGCAGGGCATTGGATGGCCCCTATACCTGAACGTGGCTGAAGGTCATGAAGCTTTGATGCGGCTTTCTGAACATCTGGAGAACCAACAGACTTGTGAGGTGACCACTCCTGATGGAGCCACGTTTAACGTCAACGACCCGCCCAGTAATAGGTTAGTAATTAACTAACTATATATGTAGGTACTGCATAAAGGTAGGTTACCTACAATGGCACAGCATTATGTTGTCTTCTTATAATATATGTATGGTCAGCAAAAAAGTCTGTTAACACTTCAGTTTTTTTTTAATTTTAGTTATCGAGCAAAATATTCCTAAAATATTTGAAATGATATCAAAATTAAAGAATAGGTATAACCTACTACATATTGTCGAGTAATTTTGTATCAATTTACATGATATTATGTAAAAGTAACAGTGTTAATCGAGTTTCGTTGCTGCCTGTACCTTAAATTACCATGTACATGAAACCAGTGTTCTGAAAATAAGTAGTGAGGCTCTCTCGAGAAATCTACCTTATATTAATGCAACAGTTGTTCCCAAGGGTACCCTAACTTAACTCTATCCTACTTTAGCTAACTCGTTAGAACTGACATAATTTAAAAGCTTTTAATTAAGCCTGTCCTGTAGTAACTCTATCTGGAGCTCCAGATTTGTAAAAAAATAATATTAACGGGGGCCCGGGGCCCAGGTATGCAGAAATCTTTAAGAACTAGAAGAACGTAGAATATATGAGCGAGCGAAGCGAGCTCGAAAATTTTGTACCATACACTGCCACCCCCCCTTCCCCCCCCCCCTCTTATTCTGCTATGGAGAATATAGGATGCATGAATCGAAATATTTTGCATGACAATCCATTTGAATAAAATAATTTTTCTTTGTCTTTGTACAGAAATAAAAGTAAGTTTATCGACTAAAGCAAAAAAGTTTGAAAATTAAGAGATTATAGGGTGCAAGAGCGAGCGAAGCGAGCTCGAAAATTTTTGCACCCCGCCTTGGATAGGTTAGACTCTCTCACAGAATGCTGAAGTTGTAGGAATTCATTCAATACAAAGTCGGACTCGATAAAAATACAGATGTAGGTACCGCTTTTTTTGTAGATCATAAAGTACTCCTATGCGAAATAGCTTATAACGCATAGAAGCCGCGTCTAGTACAAAACACGAGCGATATCGTGTGTCCAGTTCATTTTGTTAGTGTGCGTGAGCCGAATGTGTCTACGTTCCGCAAACGCACACAAATATAGCTTTCAGTGATACCATTACCAGGCCTTTACCCACAAAAATATGGGAAAAGGACCAAACCAAGACAAGTATTTTATGTTATCAGGAACTGGAACTTCATTATTTTTCCGGAAGGTAAAATTCGATTTATCCTTACATATTATAAAACAAAGTCCCCCGCCGCGTCTGTCTGTCTGAACGCGATAAACTCAAAAACTACTCAACAGATTTTCAAACGGTTTTCACCATTGGACGGAGTGTTCATGCGGAAGGTTTTAGTATATAATTCATTAAGGTTTTGTGTAAATCAGCTGAAATATAACAATTATTATTGAAGATCTCGCAAAAATCATGTCGACTGGGAGCTTTCCTGGCGTGCGCCGCGTAAGCCGTGAGAGATAAATCAAACTTATGTTCTAGAGTATTGTATACCTTAAAAACATCAACAAAAAAGTCCGCGATGGCATATATCTATCTTCTAAGGATGACCCACAGTAACCATTTTATTCCTTAAAATTTTATAATATTTTCATTGTTATTTCCGAAGCTATTTTGACCGGTATCATGTTAATCCTTATCCAATAAAATATGTTATTTAAATTGGGCATTCAATTTCGATTAAAATATGCCTTCACATCACATCATTTAAATGAATAGTTTAAGAGATAGGGTAGGGGTGTGCAGCACTGCGCACTTTTTCTACTATGTGCTCTAAAAAAAAGATGAAGCATTTTAGAATCAACATAGGTCTTTATTCATTTACCTAAGTTATCTGCCTAGTAAGAAAACTTATAAAAAACAAATTAAAGGTAACGGTTTAGAAACTATTAAAAAAAACTGCAGCATCCTTAATGCGCACTTTTGCACAACGTATGAGGACAAGAGTGCGCAGCCAGATGTGCAAGTTTGCGCACGTAGGTCAAGATTGCGCATCACTCACAAATCTCAAATTTGAAGCTACCATGGCCGACTATGCTGTGCATTTTTCGTGCCAACAGCTTTTGCAAGAAATACACTGAATCCAGTCTTCTATAATTGGTTCTCTAAGCACTTCTGAGCAACCTGGAGATGCCCAATTTTTCTTCCTTGATGCTATTGCTGGCTTCTTTGGTTTAACAGTCTTAGTCTTGTAAGGTAAACGTTTATCATTCTTCTTTTAAATTTTTCTTCGAGTATTCTTTTGTGTAGAGAGCTTCTTAAAATTTCAGACCTTTTGCTTCTTTTTTCGGTCCCGCGTCAGATGAATTTGGATATGGCGACAAGTCCAATAATTAACCTTTATCTGTTACATTCGATTGGACACTTTTTTTCCCTGTTGTTCTTTGTCTTCTTGACAACATAAAAATATAAATAACTAGTTTATTAGTATACCTGCAAACACATATAATTATAAAACACATAACATCTTAAATACAAGTTTGATACAGTGTACAAGACTGCGCGCGCATACTTGTACACGATGGCTATGCGCACTCTTGCACATGGGGCACGAAAGACCTTTTAAAGAGCACTACTGCCATCTTTTGGACAGGACGTCGTATTAACGTTAGTGAAACACGTTTCGATAGTAATTTGATAGAAATAAACACATAAAAACAGCTTACCTGGATTACATTTAAAACAATCACGTTTTCAAAACAACTAAATATTGTAACACAGGTACCAAATTTAGTTTTTTTCGAATAAATCTTCGGAAATTGTATTAAAAACGAAAATTCTTGTACCGACACGTTTAAAATGTTGATAGTGCGCTGTGCACTGAAGATGGCCCGCAGAAGACTGCTTCCTGATTGGAGAATCGCTATGCGTATTCTTATACACTGCGCAATCTTGCACACCCCTACCCTATCACAGTATGAAAATTACGCGTAACAAGCCTCGGATAAAAGCTAGTTTAAAATAAAAGGAAATAAATGAACCGTTAATCCGCATGAAGAAAATGATTAGTTCAATGCGTTTAGAATGTGTGATGGGTTTTTAATATTAACATGTATTTGCTGACATGTAAAAAATCGGATATGATATCAAATAATAGTAAGTGTTGTAACTTTCCAAATACTTATTTATATTTAAATAGAAGGATGACTGAGAAAATTACAAAAAATTAAAAAGTTTAAAAACACTAAGTAGCAGTGTCGATAACGATCAAAATGTAGAGGCTGTAAATAGTTTAAATTGACGCACCCAGAATCGCCACCAGTATCCTATTTACAAAGACTAATATAAAATACCTAATGACAAGTTAGTTTCTCGAAACTGGCAAAATGTTTTATCGTATTCCATAAGGTAGGTAGTAAGGTACCTACATCAAAAACATTTTTTTTTTGCTAAACCAAAATAAGAACAAAATTGAAAGCAATGTGGGTATTTTTTCCTCACAAATAGCAACACTGTATTGTGATAAAGTAGGTTATTAGAATTTTTGTTTGATGATCGATTTACGTAAAAAGAATGTATAAAATGTAAGTTTACTTATGAAATGTAATTTGATCACATTTTGTCTTGTTTTCCTAGTGCTATGACATCTCTTCACGCTACAAACTGTCATTTTCAATTATTTTAAATTATTTATTCGCGAGCTGTGTTCGACGGAACGTGACCTTGAGTACTGACGGCTCGCCGAGAGAAGTTAGCCACTATGGCTAAGTTTTAGTTGCCTCACTTTTTGCACTCGTACTAGGTTTCTATGCGTTATTAAATTATTCTAAGCGAAATAGATTACAATTGTCAGTTGTATTACAGTACAGAGGTACCCTAGGAGGGTCGATCTCTGGATTAAGATTCTGGTTTCTCACATTTCAGGGGGGAGGGGGGGGGGGGTTTGTATACTTAGATTTAAAACTACGCAACGGATTTTGATGCGGTTTTTTTTTATAGATAGAATAATTCAAGAGGACGGTTTATATGTATAATACCTACTTACATGCATAATATTGTAAGCTATAATTTATAAATTTATCACGCGGGCGGAGCCGCTGGCGAAAGCTAGTATTTTTCTTATTGACTGACATATATCAACGCATAGCCGAAACTACTTGGACTAGGAACATGAAATTTTGCACACGGCTTCCTTATATAATGTAGGGGAGCAATAAGAAAGAAGGGGTTTTTGGAAATTCGACTTTTAAGGGGGCGAAAAGGAGGAATTTTGTTTGAAAAATCTTATTCCTCGAGTTAATAAACTTGAATCTTGGCACAATCTAATAAAAATACTAGGTTTGCATGAATTCACGATATATTCAATCATTAGACGTGCACAACTTCTGAGCAGTAATCTAACAAAAAGTCACGATAGTATTCAATCATTACGTTATGCTACTAATAGTATTTGGATGAGGCAGACAGATAGTTTATAACCTGAATTAACACATGATACTTTTTAGGCAGTGTATGAGTGCCACAAGCGGCACTCTATCCCTATCGGATAAAATGCCATTACCGGCACTTTATTAACACCGCCTCGGCCAGGCTAAAACGCCGTAAGCATTGTATTGTCATTGTCACTGTCACTTAGTCACGTCACTTGGTATTTTGATTGATTGTTGAGGTTAGATCGCTGTAAAACACCACATTCCCAAAACAATTATCTTGTGCCTAAACGGACCATGGTATTCGCCGGCCGCTGCCGCGGCACCGCTCGCTGCACTCGCTCGGCTCGTACGTTGTGGTCGCACTTCTAACCTAACCTACCTTTCAGCCATTTTCATTTGCTAAGCCAAGGGATTATGGCAGCCGGCTATAGATGAAAGAAAATAACCTCAACAATCAAACAGAGTAACAAGTGACAGTGACAATGCAATACTTACGGCACTTTAGCCGGGCCGAGGCAGCGCCACTAGAGTGCTGCAAGAAATCTTGTGGCATTCTATACACTTCCTACTTTTTATCCCGGTAGATAATTTCTGACTTCCACGCGAGCAAAGCCGCGGGAAAAAGCTAATAATATGATAAAACAAAAACAAATAATTGGTATATGATTACGACCGTAGGAAGTTTATTACAGGTATGACTAGGTATCAATATAACTTTTGTGTGAAGATACGAGGCTTGGAGTGATGGCTGCGGCGTGAGGGTTAAGAACGTGGTCGCTGCGGATGTGGGGCGATGGCGCATGACTGCGAGCAGAGGGAACCACTCCATCACCGGTTGGTCTGAAGTGCATGTCGCAGGTATGAGAGGTCTTTTCACTGTTTCGTAACCGTAATATGCCTTGGCGAACCTTTCAAATAAGAGATGTGAACCTATTTGATATTGTATAGTCACAGTATTTGACATGGAGCGACTGCCTATCTGACCTCCACAATCCAGCTACACGAAACCCCTTGGCAAAACTGGTTGTCAGATTTTGAGGATCAACGGCTTTTTTAACATGCTTTGCGAGGCACGGATGGGTCTCGATGTGTAATGGTGGAACCCATCCACGAACCGACCGCAGCAAGCGTAGTTTAACTCAAATTCAAAGCATTTATTTCAATTAAACCATATACAGGCACTTTTGAATTGTCAAGGAGTCGGTCAGTCAGAAATATGAAGCTAGTTGCCTATTCCAAAGCGTAGTACCCTACACCTATGGAGAAGAACGGGCAAGAATATCCACTGACACTCTTTTAAATAAACAATTGTTACAAAATAGGTATTGGTAACATCATTCATGATGAGATTATACATGTGAGAACAATGTAAAAAGATGTGCATGTCCGTAATAAAAAGATAAAAACAATTCAAAGATTAAAATAAATTAAAATAAACCATGGCAGCTAAGAGGTGAACAATCCAAACTGACGGCGCCCGTTCACGAACATGACGCATGTATTAGCACCATTCATCTCAACCATTTTGAAGGGAGCTAAATGATCCAACACACGCGCCACCATCAGCGAGACATCTGAGTGAGCATGACATACTCTCAGCCGCCAGGGCACATTCAAGTCAATGAAAGACATTATACGGTAAACGGTGATGCTCTATAGTACCTACCTACACACATAGTATACTAAAGCCGGCGCCAGACTTAGCTTCGTTTGAACACATGTTTGATTGCTAAGTGTGGCACGGGACTTTGGGTATGTGTTCAAAATTTGAACAAAGATTTGCACCTTAGAATAATAACGCATAGAAACCTAGTACGAGTGCAAAAAGTGAGGCAACTAAAACTTAGCCATAGTGGCTAACTTCTCTCGGCGAGCCGTCAGTACTCAAGGTCACGTTCCGTCGAACACAGCTCGCGAATAAATAATTTAAAATAATTGAAAATGACAGTTTGTAGCGTGAAGAGATGTCATAGCACTAGGAAAACAAGACAAAATGTGATCAAATTACATTTCATAAGTAAACTTACATTTTATACATTCTTTTTACGTAAATCGATCATCAAACAAAAATTCTAATAACCTACTTTATCACAATACAGTGTTGCTATTTGTGAGGAAAAAAATACCCACATTGCTTTCAATTTTGTTCTTATTTTGGTTTAGCAAAAAAAAACTGTTTTTGATGTAGGTACCTTACTACCTACCTTATGGAATACGATAAAACATTTTGCCAGTTTCGAGAAACTAACTTGTCATTAGGTATTTTATATTAGTCTTTGTAAATAGGATACTGGTGGCGATTCTGGGTGCGTCAATTTAAACTATTTACAGCCTCTAAATTTTGATCGTTATCGACACTGCTACTTAGTGTTTTTAAACTTTTTAATTTTTTGTAATTTTCTCAGTCATCCTCCTATTTAAATATAAATAAGTATTTGGAAACTTACAACACTTACTATTATTTGATATCATATCCGATTTTTTACATGTCAGCAATTAATACATGTTAATATTAAAAACCCATCACACATTCTAAACGCATTGAACTAATCATTTTCTTCATGCGATTACCGGTTCATTTATTTCCTTTTATTTTAAACTAGCTTTTACCCGAGGCTTGTTACGCGTAATTTTCAAACTGTGATATTATCTCAACTATTCATTTAAATGATGTGATGTGAAGGCATATTTTAATCGAAATTGAATGCCCAATTTAAATAACATATTTTATTGGATAAGGATTAACATGATACCGGTCAAAATAGCTTCGGAAATAACAATGAAAATATTATAAAATTTTAAGGGATAAAATGGTTACTGTGGGTCATCCTTAGAATATAGATATATGCCATCGCGGACTTTTTTGTTGATGTTTTTAAGGTATACAATACTCTAGAACATAAATTTGATTTATCTCTCACGGCTTACGCGGCGCACGCCAGTAAAGCTCCCAGTCGACATGATTTTTTCCGACATCTTCAATAATAATTGTTATATTTCAGCTGATTTACACAAAACCTTAATGAATTATATACTTAAAACCTTCCGCATGATCACTCCGTCCAATGATGAAAACCGTTTGAAAATCTGTTCAGTAGTTTTTGAGTTTATCGCGTTCAGACAGACAGACGCGGCGGGGGACTTTGTTTTATAATATGTAAGGATAAATCGAATTTTACCTTCCGGAAAAATAATTAAGTTCCAGTTCCTAAAATAACATAAAATACTTGTCTTGGTTTGGTCCTTTTCCCATATTTTTGTGGGTAAAGGCCTGGTAATGGTATCACTGAAAGCTATATTTGTGTGCGTTTGCGGAACGTAGACACATTCGGCTCACGCACACAAACAAAATGAACTGGACACACGATATCGCTCGTGTTTTGTACTAGACGCGGCTTCTATGCGTTATTATTCTAAGATTTGCACTTTGCCATGCGGTGTCGGTCTTTTTCGACACATCAAAGCGTTCAAAGTTGAATGTGTTCAAATGTTTGCGTAGCTTGCCACACTTGTTCAGTATTCAGTTGCTCGAGCGTTGTTGAGCGGATTGGTTGTGTGCTTGTGTGTGAACTTCTTCTCGGTGTCTCGTAATTATTGTTTTCTTGCACATGTAAAAAATAATTACATGCACACAAATAATACAGGCACACTGAGTCTACGAAATCGTCGTCCATCTTATTTGTTGTCTACCAGCATACTGTGGAGAAAAATGTTTGCGAAGCAAGTCGGGCAGGTTACGTCAATATGTGTTCAAATGCTTTGCAAAGTCGTCAAAGATATGTGAAAATCTTTGAAGCTATGTCTGGCGCCCGCATAACACCTGTGAGCTGTGCTATGCAATTATATAATACAAAGGAGATTGAGTTTATACAATGCAAAGATGGTCTTACAATGTTCAGCAGCTTAACCTTCGATTGCCCTGTCCCGCTGTTATTAGGTATACCCACGACCCGTGCTACTTACTGATAAGCATATCTACCTATTACCTAATAGGTACATGTAAGCTTTAGTCTTATAAGGTGTCTACTTATAATTATTATAATCAAGTTATCAAATAGGTACCAACTAGTTACCGCAATACAATGAATTACTTAATGGCAGTAGGGAACATTACCATTATCAATTGGATCTTGTAGACGTCTCCTGTACTTACATAATCTATTGCAATCACGGATATCGAATTGCAATAGTTATCTAATCAACATGCATACAATGCAACGTATCAGATAGAGGCTAATGATTAAGATATAGATAGCATTTATATCAGAAGCGGTTAAATCCTGATCAGCATTTCCCCAGGATTTTAATTTTGTAAGCAGTTACTAGGTATATATACATATAGTCCCTCCAGAACGTATTTCGGCCACGGCGACCAATCTCAACGGAGACTATATAATATCCTTCGGCGCCGGAGATACTCGTATTATAGTGCACAAGTGTGTGCGCAGACACAGGTGCACTCTCTCTTCCCTTACTCTCATAGTCCGAAGGGACGGCAATCCGACACGACCGGAGAGAGATCAGGCGCAGGACCAACGGCTTAACGTGCTTTCCGAGGCACGGGGCTATCACTACGCCAACTTTCAAACTCCGGGCTGTTACTAAGAATTCCTAATGGAAAAACCAATAACACTTTGCTTGACCCGGGAATCGAACCCAGTACCCCCCACGCTCAGCAGTCGCGCTTGCGACCACAAGACCAACGGGACAGTGACTAGTGTACATACATACATACATCTCACGCCGGCGGCGGCGCCCGCGCCGTCTTCCATATTATATGTGCTAGAGGGTAGTATAATAGGTACTTATTCAAACAAAAAAATACAAGATGAGTTTAGACCAGAGATCATTATGCGTATAGCAACCGTAAGAAATATAAACATTTGATGTTAGAAATAAGCACCACCCAGTTAGTAGAACTTACTATGCGAACTTACTATGTGTTAATGTGACATCTACCAACCCGCACTGGGCCCGCGTGGTAGATTGCGGCCCACTCCCTCTAACAGAGAGGAGGCCTGTGTCCCAGCAGTGGGAACATTAATAGGCTGATGATGACTATGCGAAGACTATGTGACTGAAACCTATGCGGTTGTACGTTGTCTAAGTTACATTACATAAACTCACTTAGTAAACGAAATAAGGCTTCCATTATTTTGTAATGTCATTTATTTCAAACTTTTATTTCAGACCAAATAACGAGTTACACTCCAGACGCTATATCTCTGCAAGATGGTCAGACTCACACACTAGTGGACCTCTCGTCTTTGAACAACTCCTACTGCCTGGTGGCTCAGCCATTCACTGAGAGTTCCTTGGTATCGGGCCAATGTCGTGTGACCCTGGATCGAACCACTAGGGCTGTGCAGGGAAGATGGAGCGTTTTACTTGGAATACCTGGACGAGTGACGGAACTGCATGTTGATACGAACGTTGCTGTTGAAGGTGAGTTTTGTACCGGGTTGTACCTGTTTCTTCGCGCGAGCAGTGGTGAGTGTAATGACCCAATGGTAACGGCCCCGACTTACAAGTTGTAGGTCGTGGGTTCGAACTCAAGCAGGCGCTTTACCTTGTGTAAATAATTTCATCACCACTGCTCTCAAAACGGTGAAGGAAAACATCGTGAGGAAACCGATATGTCTTAGAACCAAAAATTCGAAGACATGTGACATCTACCAATCCGCACTGGGCCCGCGTGGTAGAATACAGCCCACTCCCTCTCACAGAGAGGAGGCCTGTGTCCTAGCAGTGGGAACATGATGATTATACCTGTTTCTTCGTTTTTCATTGTTTTCGTTAGTATTTTGTTTTCTAAAACTTACAGTAGATAAGTTAACCCCTGTGTTGACTTGACCAAAATATCTGCTGTCCTAAAAAGAATAAGCACTCAGGATAGTTTCCACCATCAGAGGAACCGTTCTAACTATGCCTAAATGTAGCTTCTAGTTAACCCATGAGTAGTGAGTACTCTGAGTAGTGATATAATTATATATAAAGTTTCTGCTGCATACTATCAGTATTTCACACCAGTATGCAAACAACGCAGAACACCTCTACATGTCGTAAAATGCATCAAGTTTCTGTGTCGCAAACACGCAGACAGTCGGACAGTAGGCATTCGGATTCAGAGGACAATTTACGATTTAGCTGCAAACGGATCCCGGTATTTCAGGATTTAAATGTCGGCGAAATCCCTACATGGTTTAAGAAATACAGGAGCTTGAACATGAATACTAAGTACGCTCTACTGATGGGACTTTGGAATCGAAAAGAAAGATGTCGTAATGTAAAAAGTTAATTTTAATACCTGGTGGTCTTTAGTTCTCATCCGATTGATGATTGAAGCGAGGAATGGAAAGTATTTATTTTTTTTTGGATTAGTTGGTATCGATTACCGATATCTCGCTCTGATCACCTTTGGTCGTGCATGGAATATTTTGGGGTAGGTATATGATTCTTTATTATCAAACAAAGTCATCAAGCAAAAAGCAAAACATTTAACGTCATGATTAATTAACGTGAAATGCATCCTTATGTCGTCACATTTTAGGTAGGGTCTTACGGAATGTTATCGGTTGGCGATTGCTTGTGAATCGTGTGCGGTGACGCATGGGCATGACTCGGATGTCCGATTAAGGGCACTGTCGCAAGCACTTGTTGTACCTGTTTTGCGACTAGGTCGTGTCCCCGACATTGCCTTGTATGAGGAAAGGTGATCTTGACATTAGTGTCGTGATTCGCATCAGTATTTTTGGTGACCGAGCCTCTTCCATGTCTAGACACAAAGGGTTTCACCGACATCAATCTGTCTCAGTTCGATAGCCAAGACAGGGGAGGACAGTAAATAAGTATCCACTTTGTTAGATAGTCTACATGCGACATAACTTGGCTTTGTAATCATTATAATGACCAAGTACAAAGCAATTAAGATTGGATGCGTTAATCAGAAGGAGATTTAAATCTGGTGTGGTATCTAGCTGAATTTTTGAACTTACCTATATAATTATGAATTTATTTCAGGTGAGCGTCTCGATGTGGGCTACGTTCGAGAAGCCGACGAACATAAACTTCATTTGTACTGTAATATTTTACACACGACAAAGAATATTACTTTTTGCCGTTTCCAAAAAACTACGGAAGCTTCTGGCTTTAATGTCATGGACGGTTTGAGTAATGGTCGGTACAGGTTGGTACTTAGCTTTATGAATATCCTTGTGTTTGTTAAAAGGCGCTGTCCTACTGCGGCGCACGCTGTCCACGGGCACGCGGTGCATTTTAGCGACGACGTGGGTTCGTTTGTTTAACAACGTGGGTCTACGTTTCCATTGCAACGAACGCTACACGAAAATAAAGCCACGACTATGTGCAACGGTTCCTTGTTACAAAACCCACAGGGAAGCTACGCACGCTTCCGTGTACCGTGTGCGTTGAGCTGCGTGGCGCCGTATTCGAGCAAGCCACGCGTGTAGTAATGACGTCAACTCGTGCGTAGCGTGTCCGTGGGTAGCAGTGGACGTTATCACATACATTTTCTTGCAAAGCGAAGCTAAACACAAGTGCGTAGCCTCTTCGTGCGCAGCGGTAGGGCTCAGCCTATAACGCATTAGTCTACATACATGGTCAACCCATTTCGCCCGCTGAAATAAATATTCTTCCAGTTACTACGGCCTTGGTGTCTTCAAACGACAGTGTGGGATGACAATAGAGTCGGTGACTGCCCAGGATTATGGAACTTGGAGATGCACACTTGGAGTTATGGAAAGAGTCGGCAATAACATCCATCAGTTGACACCAATGCAAGCACTTATTACTGTTCCTGTAGAAGGAGGTGAATAGCAAAAAAAAACTAAATATCATCTTTGTTCGTCTGCATCAGCATAATTTTAACGGCCAAATTAAATGAACTGGCTCTTAACCTAATGCCTCGTTGATTTAGTAGTCGCTAGCGCCACTGCTGAGTTCCAGATCCTGGGTTCGATTCCCGGGTCGGGCAAAGTGCTATTGGGTTTTTCCATCTGGAATTTCTCAGTAGCAATCCGGAGTCTGGATATGTCCCGATTGATGGCAATAGGCTCGCCCCCTATTACATGGGAATTAAACACTGGCGAAATGTGGCTGTACTGTAGGTGCATGTCTGCCTAACCCTTCGGGGAATATCGGCGAGATGTTATGTAAATTAACTAGCGAAACTTTACAGACGTGATGTAAAACGTTAATCTAATTTCAGCATTAATTTTTTCATTTATTAAACAGAAACTATGTCAAAAAGGTTTCTATAAAGTTAAAGATTACTTAGACGACCAAAAGGCGTGAGACTAAAAGCTACTCCAATGTACCCCCCGAAGCAACAAACAAGTGTTTTTAGAATCAACGACTACATGACACTATAATTATGATCTCATAAAATTGTTTAGTTTATTTTATTTGACAGTCAAATAAAATAAACTGAACAACTACAATAATATATAATTATAAGTCAATTTATTTTTCATTTATTGTTTACATATTCTGTGTCATACTCATGACAATGTGTTTATTTTATGATTGCTATATCTGGTAATGTAAATTATTTTTTGCATAGATTCAAGTTTTTCCAACTGCTGTGCTGCTGGGGAGTTTGTTGCGCCACTTCTTGGAAGTGGTGAAGGGAGGGCGTTTTTGGGGGACTGTATTATGTAATTTTGACGTTCGAAAAGTGCTGATTCTCAGCCTAGTTTGAATAAATGACTTTTGAATTTGAATTTAATGATGAAATAAAAAAAGATTTTCTGAACTCATAATTTCAAGCAACACTAAGTGGCCGTGGACCCCTAATCGGCTGTATATCTTTTTTTCTAGTATACCTAATATTTGATATCTACGCCCACCAAGACTTCTATCCATCATTTTGCATTATTTGCACTTGTTTTTTGCACGTGTTCAAAGTGAAATAAAATATTGTGACGGCATAAGTCAGTTTATAATTTTAAGCACATGTAACCTTCTAGGTACAAGGATAAGGCGAGACATCCAAAGGTCAGAGTACGAAATGAGGACGTTGTTCGTTGAGAAGAAATCTAACCTAACGATATTGTGTCGCGCGGATGCGTCCCTTGGGTATTGTTGGTTCCAGCATCCGAACGGCTCTCAGTTCACACCTGTGGAGCGACAAATTGAAGATGGACAGGCCTTTTGGTAAACTTTCTTCTGGGAATTCCAGTTATGCAATTCGTATAAATACTCCATCATCTCAATGTTATTTTCACACGCACAGGTACACAGGTGAAAATCTTCAGTCTGGAGACTGTGGGATCACGTTTGCCAACGTTTCCATAGAAGATGCAGGCACATGGACTTGTCACATGGGTTACAAGTACCAACTGGGAGTAGAGATCATGGACCAAGTCGATGTTAGAGTGACTGGATCGTTAGCTGCTAATGAACGGGAAGTTTTTGCTGGGGTTGGTGGTGCTGTCACTTTGTATTGTCGCACCTCGAATGGGCCGAGGCCGCTCGATTATTGCAGATTTTTGGCTCCTACTTATATTGGTATGAATCTGGATTCTACGGTGAATGCGCAGAAGTAAGTAACTCCTATTGAATACTAAGGTTAGAGAACCAATGGATTTTGTTCTATTAATGATACGTAATTAAATCATTAATGTTCTGAGTACAATCTCCAATAGAAATGGCATAATTAAACGAAGTTTGTGTGATCGAATTGATCGAAGTTACCTAAGAAATAATGAGTTCTAAGAATAACTTCTATGCTAATTAAATTCCTCTCTGGGGCGACACAAGTAGCCAAAAAGCAAAATGTTAAAACTTAGACTAAACTAACTTTAACTTTTCACAGTGCTATTCTAGATCGCTTTTACTTCACCCCTGAGAGAAGCTTGGACTACGGCGACTGCTCACTGACCATTAACCCTGTACATGAAGAAGACTTTGGTGAATGGACTTGTGGAGCCTTACTGCACGATCATGCGTTTGAGTCAAGGGACACTGTTCGCCTTTACGCTAGTAAGCTTTAAAAATCATAATATTATTGATCGTACAGAGTTTATTTATGTGGTAATTAAATATGTTTCAATTTTTTTAAGAAAAAATCGCTACGTTTTTTGTCAATGGCGATTTTACCGGGATATTACATGGGGCGGTGTCTACAAGGTCATAACTTATGTATGATTCAACCCATGTTGAAAATTTTCAATTTTTTATGGATAAAATTTGGGTTATTTTTTATATAAAAAAATGAGAATTTTAAATAGCAATAACTTTTTTATTTTAAATAGCAATAACTTTTTTATTTTAAATAATAATAAGATTTTTTATTACTTTTTGGTAATATTATTGCCGTAACCCCTTTCGGACCGGTCAGGGTTTTTTTTACATATTGTAGAGATACAAAGATTACCGACGCAAATATTATCACAAATGAATACTTAATCAGAATTTAAAATAAATTAATTATTCCGCCTTCAAGGCTTTGACGAAATGTATTAAAATCAATCTTCGGCTATAAAAAACCTGCCAAGTGCGTGTCGGACCACACACAATGACTTTAACTTTGTAGTTGAAAAAATCGATATACGTTACGGTCAATTTTCCAACTGCAAACGTAAGTTTGAAATCGCAAAAAAATGTGATCAAACTACAAATTTACGATTTTCGAACTCTTTCCTTTGCTTGTGCTGTGAGACCTTGATTCTTGTAAAATTTCATGATTCCAGGTCAACGGGAAGTATCAAGTACCCTATAAGTTTCGATTTATTTGCGAGTATCAGACTATATCGCATAAAAACCCGTATTTTTTTATTGCGTTGACTTAGAAGCTTGGTTTTTCGAGAGAGAGCTCCAAGGGACCATAGACTTACGTATTTGATATAAGTTTCAATTTGATATCTCCACGCATTCCCAAGTAAAAGGTTCTTGACAGACTGACAGACAGACAGACGGACAATGAAATGATCTTGAATGGGTTCCGTTTTTTCCTTTTGAGGTACGGAACCCTAAAAAACTTAAAGATAGATTAATATTCATACAATCCGGTCAGGTTTTTTTAGGCCCTGTAGAGGTTTTTATTGCCCTTGTCTTCAGAGTTATTTATATCAATTAATTAATTTTTATGTCTGGTTTTAGGTGCCGCGCGGATGCCTCGTCTGCGGGCCGGTTTAATTGGGACATCCGTTGGAGTCGCAATTTTAGCTCTAGTTTTAGCTGTTACTGTGTGGTACAAGAAAGGAAGACCCCTACCCAATATACCCTGGTCCCTACCCCGATCTTGGCCTAATCCAATGCAACGGTTTAGCAACCGAAGTGATAACAATTCCTTCGGCTTGGAAGCGCGAACCGAGGACAGCGTAGAGCGAAGAGACAGTGACAGCACGACCAGCAGCAACGAATTACAAGGACAAGCATGAGATGATGAGACTGAAGATGACATTAACGATGGCATTGATAATTATTAATGGATGGACTATGACATTATTTAGGTACATACACGTTTTTTTTATGAAAAATGTTAAGCTCTAATACATTATTTTGATTCTATTATTTATATTATTTAAACATTATTTAATTATAATTATGAGAACTTATTTTTTCATAACAGGTCCGGTTGGTTGGGATCTATCGATAATTTCT
The DNA here is from genome assembly GCA_948150665.1 of Conistra vaccinii. Classification (NCBI taxonomy): domain Eukaryota; kingdom Metazoa; phylum Arthropoda; class Insecta; order Lepidoptera; family Noctuidae; genus Conistra; species Conistra vaccinii. Next base: position 8,828,649 of record OX411324.1, read on the forward strand.
GTTTCAATGTAGAAAAGTTGTGTTTACTTTGAAATTATTCCTTTATTTGACGGCATAATACAATGATTGAGATACCAAGAGTAAAAAATAATAAAAACTTTTTACAAAAAAAGAACAACCGACTTCCAAAAAAGACACTACAAAGTCAAAAATAACTTTAATTTCGGAAGTCGGTGTATTTGGTTTTGAACTTTCGTTTTTTGCCACCGACTTCCGAAATTAAAGTTATTTTTGACTTTGTAGTGTCTTTTTTGGAAGTCGGAAAAGTTTTTATTTCGCACTTTTTAGTGGTGGTACCTACCCCATACAAATTCGAATACCACTAACCTGCTATGTAAATAACAGTGATTGGAAGTTATCATTATATCATCCATATAAACAAAGTGGGAAAAATACGTATTATTGAAGCTAACTCAAAAACTATCCAAGTAAAGTTAATAAAATTGATATGGGACCACCTCGGGAGCATACCCTTTCAAACAAAAAAAGAATTTTTAAAATCGGTCCACAATTGACGGAGAAATCGCGTAACACATACAAAAAAAAAAAAAAAAACATACAGACGAATTGAGAACCTCCTCCTTTTGGAAGTCGGTTAAAAATACAGCATTCCTAAAGAAATCAGCAAATTCAACTAGTCAGTCCTTCCATGTCTAATAAAAATAAAACTACATCGTTTGGTCAAAAAATATTATTAATTTATGTTTAACTTATTGACAAATACATCACCTTTATATACACAAAAAACAACGTATCTTATTTAAGAGTTGGCCTATAGAATAATTAATGATTTAACGTAGGTAACAAACATTTGGTTCGTACATCTTATTAACCCGAAGTAATCAAGAAGTTTGAAGTAATTATTAACATACACTAGAAAAATCTAATTTGAATAGAAACTCGTCATTCATCAGGCTATCAGAGGGGCAATTGCAAAATTGTTTGTCCGTCAGGCAGATAAATTCAAAAATATCGGACACGTTTTTTTTCTTTTATGACGTAATCAAAAGATTGGCATGACGTCACTCCCCGGTAGATTTTATACTGACTTGTGATGTATCGAGCCCCCACTCCCCAACTTTAATGCGTTTTATCTAAGCCATTTTTTAATAATATTATGATAAAACAAAAAATGCGTGTCTAATATTTTTTTATTATTTGATTGACGGACTTAAGTTTTTTTTTTCCCAATCAACATCCCTAATTTCGTAATTATAAGAAAGGTCACAACCCAATCTCAATCTGTCAAAAATACCACTTCCTTACATTTAAGACAAGTTTTTGGCATTAATTGTCGCTGAGATGAGATTGCGACTAGATTTTGAACATTTTTAAACACGGGAATTGGCCTTGATCGCTGAATTTCACCCGACTCAAGATAAATGACGAGTTTTACACCTCTTAAATTCGTTCGATCACAGTTTAGTTTAATCGTCATATCCTCTTATCATTTGATTGATGGCAACTTTGGAGAAGAACTTGTTGATGACCTTCACGATGGTGCGCACGATCTGATTGATGGCCGGCGGAGCCAGCTCGTCCATCAACTGCTGCCAGTTCTCGTTGGCGAACTGAAGGGTTGTTTCCGCTGAGGAAGAATAACGGGTGTAAAGTTTGATGTACAGAATGTGCAGTTGACTGCCATGTGATGGGTTTTGTTACATCCTGTATAATATACAGGGTGGACCATTCAATCAATCTTCCTAGCCTTTTTTCCAACTATCTTGGGGTCGGCTTTCAGTCTAACCGAATGCAGCTGAATACCAGTATTTTACATGGAGCGACTGCCTATCTGACCTCCACAACCCAGTAACTGGGTAATACGATTCCCCTTGGTAAGACTGGTGTCAGACTTTCGGGCTTCTGGCGACTCGTAACGAATGTCAAAGATCCACAAATGACAGCCGGGACCAACGGCTTAACGTGCTTTCTGAGGCACGGAGGAGTCTCGGTATGTAAAGATGGTCACCCATCCACTGACCAACCCCGGCAAGCGTAGCTTAACCTGATGGATCGACCCGTGCGGCTTGTTATTACTTAGCCAAGACCTCCTCCGTCGACGTCGTAAAAAAAAAAAACAGATTCCTCATGTCCAGGGGTATTAGAAAATACCCCATGTATGTTCCGCGATTTTTTGTAGTTTTCGAGTTATTATTTTTTTTAGTTTAGTTTATTATTTTTTGTATGAAAGTAACATTCAAGACCATCCCACCGTAAAAAAAAGCTGGAAAATACTCACTACAAACAAAGATATGAATTTTTGAAGGTCCACCGTCAAGAAAACTACAAAAAAAATAATAACTCGAAAACTACAAAAAATCTCGGAACATACACGAACAATCACGAACAAGTGGACATGAGGAATCCTTTTTTTTATGACGTGTGTCCTTGGTCCACCCTGTAAATAAAGTTTATTAATCAATGATCATATGCGCAAGTAGCGTAATTAGCAATGTGTATGGGATAGAGATTTTCCATATAGAATTTTCCCAGTACCAGCCTGGAGTATGGATTTGTGCCCAGTTGATGGCAATAGGCTCGCCACCTATTACATGGGACTTAAACATAACTGGCGAAATGTGGGTGTTACTATACACCTCTGCCCATCTCTTTAGAAATAAAACCGTGATGTTGTTATGATAAGCAATAAGTGTATCAAGTGGAGATGGAGCAACTCTAGTCTGAGTGTGGCGAATAAGACGGGACTAGACTGTAGACCATTAGGTACATTGTACGATGTTCTCCAGAGGAACTTTACGTCCTGATGGCAGGCGATGACACCTGTTAGAGAAGCTTGTATGTATTTTGATACGTAAAATACAATTTGGTCGGAAAAACAATGATAATAATGATAAATGATAAGTTTATTTCAATAAATGTTTACAATGGTACACATGTGTCTAAAGGCTATATTTTCTAGTTACAAACAAAGTAGACATCTGTAGTCGAACTAGGCGAAAGCCTGTATTTCGGCTATCACCGCCAAACCCTTCATATATTGAACACTTAAAAAATAGCCATCAAGTAGAGATGTTAATAAATTAACATATTGAAGATTCAAAACAAAAAATATAGGTATACCTAGTTTTTCAGTTACCATATACCTACCATTCGTTGATTTCGTGCCGCTGAAATCTGCTTAAGTCATTTAAATATCAAATTGATAATATATATAGTAGATAAATGTAATAAATACATTACGATAAAACAATGTAACGTACATTGATTGATCGTTCCACTCAGTATTATTTTAGTACATTATGATACGAGTGTGCTGTATTGGTCATTACCCATGAGGCGGTATTATTCGCGCGAGCCAAAGGCGAGCGCGATAATTTAGCCGAGTGGGTAATGAACAATGCGCACGCGTTTCATACGACGTTTTTCAACACATTTGCGAGGAAAGAAACCGTCTTGTTGTAAGAACTTATGCTACAATAACGTAACTTTAGAGAAATATACATTTAGATTTATAAAGTTCAACTGACCTTTGTTGCCAGGTACCTACTGACTATCCACTTCCTGTAAAAACGTTTCTACGTCGGTTCGTATTTTTCTTAATAATATGTAACCTGCAGTAACCACACAACATATACCTACGATAACAAATATTTATGAAAAATGGCGCGCTGGTTTTTTTTTCGGGTAGCGATGCGGGCGCGCAAGGCACTGACAAAACCGCTGAACAGCCTACCATCACGTTCGGTCGGAGGTGGAGACAAAATTTGAAACTTGAAAAAATTAGATTTCGCTGCTAATTATTACTAATTATTCTCTATCGAGAGAGAGTGAGAGAGAAAGTGCGAATTTGGTCAAAAGGAAAATACAGTATGGCGATTGTGAAAATTTTCTCATTTTTCGTCATGGGTGGCGTTTTCGTAATTTTCGATCATGCTAAAACAGATAGTGAGGTCAAAATATTAATCCAAGATGGCGGCTGTGAAAATTTTCGTCATTGGTCTCGTTTTCGTAGTTTTCGATGGTTCTAAAGCTGATAGTGAGGTCAAAATCAAAATCTAAGATGGCGGCTGCGAAATTTTTGTCATGTTTCATCATGGGTTTCGTTTTCGTAGTTTTTGATGGTTCTAAAGCCAACAGTGAGGTCAAAATGTAAATCCAAGATGGCGGCTGTAAAAATTTCTCATTTCGCATTTTTCTCACCCATGACGAAAAATGAGAAAAAGATTTGCAGCCGCCATCTTGGATTTACATTTGACCCCACTATCGGCTTAAGAACCATCGAAAACTACGAAAACGACACCCATGACGAGAAATGAAAAAAAAATTACAGCCGCCATCTTGAATTTACATTTTGACATCACTATCGGCTTTAGAACCATCGAAACCTATGAAAACGACACCCATGACGAAATATGAGAAAATTTTCACAGCCGCCATCTTTGATTTACATTTTGACATCACTATCGGCTTTAGAACCATCGAAAACTACGAAAACGACACCAATGACGAAAATTTTCACAGCCGCCATCTTGGATTAATATTTTGACCTCACTATCTGTTTTAGCATGATCGAAAATTACGAAAACGCCACCCATGAACTTCGTTCCAAACACCTGTTTACTTTGTCACACTATATTAAGTCGCAATAAGAAAGACATGTCGTGCCTTGATAGTACTTACTAATTCCATACTGCCAGACTGCCATGTCATTACTCCGACTAGTAAATAGTAATCTATGGCGCACATTACCGCACTAGTGCGATTATGTAAAGAAAAAAGCACGTGTCTATAATACACTGCATTATGAACCTAAAAGCGGTTAAATAAGAGCCACTTTACGAGCAACTGTGTTGAAAAATATGTTATGGTGGTAAGTAGACTAAGTAGGTATATCAAACTTATCTCTACATTCTGAACCAGTTTAGCTGAGCTTCTCTTTTTTTGTCATGTCTGCATAAACTAGTTCGTGATACAGGGAAGTTGCGGGGCCAATAACCTTTGATTTTTGTGGTTATTTTTCCTTTACAAAAGGTCATGGCAGTTGCATTGATAGTAGGCATAATTTATGATGCGGAGGGTCCATAATCATAATAAATTATTCCTATTATCCTTTGTTGCATTTCTGCAATGTTATCATAATACGTAAAAAGTAATAGGAATAAAACCATTATTTATTTGTTTTTCGATAGATATATAAAACAGTACCTAGGTGCCTACTGTGATAAGTTAAATGCCTTTGCCTGTCGTCAGCATTCAAACTCTCAAAAGAGTCGTCCATTACAATATTTTGTGTTTTTTTATTATTTCGCTTTGTTTTGGCTGACGTCAGCGAAAAGGTCAAAACGTAGTTCTCAAATTGTAGTTACAACACGACAAAGTAAGACTAACTGGGGCAGTTAAACACGTTTTGTGTCCCTGTCCGGTCCAGGCACTTGTATTTCGTTTCTATTTTAGAAAAAACTAGCTGTTGCCCGCGGCCTCGCCCACACCCTAATTCTTTTTCCTTTTCTAAAATAAAAGTATCCTTAGTTACCCCGTATAACATCAGTTATCTGTCAGTGAGAGTCCCGTCAAAATCAGTCCAGCCGTTTCGGAGATAAGCCGGAACAAACAGACAGACATTCTGGGAACAATCTGCGACTCCCGCATTCCCCAAACTTAAGGATAAGAAGTTTTGCGGAGATCGGTGGTCACGGCATGAGCATTTGTGATCCAGAGGAATGAGGAAAATATCGTGAGGAAAGTGTTGAGCATGAATGTCGATGGCTATAAGAGTAAGGCAAGACAAAAGAAACGATGGATGGACTGTGTGAAAGATATGGCTAGAAAGGGCGTGACTACCGAGATGACGACTAATAGAGAAGTATGGAAGAAAGGGACATGTTGCGCCGACCGCAAATAAATTGGGATAAGGGCAGGAGAATGATGAAACAGACAGATAGCCAAAGACAACAAAAAAGGGTTTTTTGTTATAAGTATCGTTGTACAAACTTTCATATGCATTTAGTAATGTTATTTTGCATGACATTACAAGCAGACACTTCAATTTTATTTATTTGTATGTACTTATTTATAAATAAATAAAATAAAATCGTTTAATTCGGACAACTAAGAGATCCATACAATTGTTAGTATAAACATTGTTAGTACCTAACTTAAACTCTTAAAGACCAATTGATGAGAAGACCACTCACCACCTAGACAACGAAAATGGAAACTAGGGTATAAAGTCTTCTCACAAATTGCCTTATTATGGCCGAGGAAGTATCTGCCGCTACAGCCTTCTACAGCCTTCATTTATGTATCAGAAAATTGTCATTAAATAAGTACTTACCAAGTTGTTTGTTCCCGTTGAACAGGTTCTTCAGATCGAATGTGGTGCGTTCAATTGTGTACTTGTACTTCGGCGCTCCTAACTTGAAGTGCTTGCCATCCTTATCGGCGGCCAGTTTACTGTCGATGATCACTTCGACGCCCTCTGTAGATTGCGGTAGTTATATTTTTTTATTAGTTAATTTTCATATAGGTTACCTGTTTTAATCTGCGTTTGAATTTGGTCCAAAGCCCAGCTAGCTTGCAAGATTAAATTGAAAAAAATTAGGAACGAATAAACAGTACCCTAATTACGTAATGCACGATCAATTTTAAATTGAAAACAATTGAAAAAGATTGCCAGTCCATTGCTTCAAAAGTTCGACAAAAAAAATTTGCTCAATTTTTTTTGTCGAATTTATGAAGCAATGGACTGGCAATCTTTTTCAATTGGTTTCAATTCAAGTTCATGTTCAGGGATTATTCATGAAATTGGATACACTGCAAAAATTTCAAGTGGGTGCAAACAAATACATCAAACTAAATTAAATATTGCTGTCACCTATGTATATCTTAGCAAGGAAAGAAAAAATAACTACATAATATGCATTATTCAAAAGAATATTAGATGACGTAGGTTGTACTCACGTGCATATACAAATGCGTCTCCTTTTCCTTGGATCGGTAGAATTAGGATTCTGCCATCGGCTACGTATTGAGCGGTTAAACTCAAGTTGCCTTTGACTGACAATGAGAATGTACCCTCGGTTTTACTGAATTCTGCCCTGAAACGGTATAAAATTTTGTTAAAAATAACTAGACGTAGACGTTGAGTCGCTAGACAAAGACGATTGTTCTTGTGTGTCTTCGACGATGAATGGTTACCTACACCAACAATTTATATTATAAAAAAAATATGGGAGCGTAAATAACGACATTAGAATCCTATTGTTACGCCCAATATTTAATTACCCAATGAATCAATGAAAAAAAATAATGGTTTATGTCGACAATCTAATTTGGCATAAGCAAACTAAGTCTGGTCCCCAAAGAAATAGTCTCAGATATGTAATGATTATGTGACATGATTTTATAATAATACCTAAGTCTTGTAATAGTTAGTCAGGGTAAAAGTCAATGTCCATAGTTTAATTACCTATGTAGTTTTAATTGTAGGTATCGCAACAATAAATTACCCATAATTAGTAGAAAAACGCAGTCTTCGATAAATTGCCAATACAAAATATCGCAGAACTCATTTATCTGGTGGCAGCCGTGGCATCGATGCGAAAATTGATGCCATGGATTCAATACATGATTCTGATGCCCCCTTCGTTGAAATTTTTCGTAGGTTATTGTCTTATTGAAAAAAAAATCTGCTGTTTCATAGAAAAGTGCAATACCTACGCGGTGAAAATGTATGGAACAGCAGATTTTTTTTTAACGACTCTAGATTTTAACGCAGGGGGGTTCAGAATCATGTACTGAATCCATGGTATCAGTTTTCGCGTGGATGTCCCTGCCACCCTGTATTACTATTGCGTTAATTATTTGTGACATGGAATTGTTGCATTGTGCCGATTGTATTAATTCTGCGTTACTCAGTACTAGACAATCATTGCAGTTTAGGCCCGTATCCAAGAGTTCGAAAATTTGCATACAAAGTGTGGCGTGCAGGTCTTGGCGTTTCGAAACTTATATAGTTTTCAATAATCATTGTCTATCGATTAAAATGATGCAGGATAGAAAATACTTCCGGACTTAGCTATACAAGGTCTTGTAGGTATGTGGAAATAAGAACTACGTGAACAGAAATAAAAACAGCCATGAAGGATGAATAAGTCAGAAGAAAAGCGGACAAAGAACACTTTAAAGGTCATCGCTCATTATAGCAGCATGGCTCCGTCACGGCAAATACCTTGTCATTCAAGTTAGGATTCTAAGTGAAATCCATTAAAGTCTATTTTACGATGGCTATACAGAATAGTGGACGGCTCGCAGGCAGTGAGCGGCCCACGAACCGTCACACGTCGGGCCGACAGCGCGCTTCAAGCGAGGAGCCGGCTCGCCGGCGCCTCACCGTCCGCGGGGTGACGCCTCGCCGTAAGCGCGGTGACACTTCGCCGGCCGCACGGTACGCCTTGCTTGTGAATAAACAATAAACTCGGTCGCCTTGCTTACGGCGCGTTGACGACTAGCCGTCGCCTTGCTTACGGCGCGTTGGCGACTAGCAGTCGCCTGGCTTACGGCGCGTTGACGACTTGATTTTTCGAGGCGGTGCCGGGGCGCTACCGTACTGGAGCGGTGCTGTTATAATGGGCGATGACCTTAAGGCTGCCTGTCCACTGGAGCGGAGAGGAGAAAAGAGGAGCTGAGATGTGTCAATATTAACCAATATTGACATATCTTAACCAATATTGATAATCTTGACTCAGGATCACTGATCTAAACTTAGGGGCGGAGTCAAGATTCTATTGGTTAATATTGGCACATCTCCGCTCCTCTTTTCTCCTCTCCGCTCCTGTGGACAGGCAGCCTAATACTGGGACGTAGACAACATTGAGTCTCTACATTTTCTTTAAACACTGGCACAGGAATTTATATTTAGGGACCACAAAAATCACAATAATTATTAGGCAACGCGAGTAAATTAAATATCGTTAAATTTACTTCAATTCCGTCAATTTGCTTTGGCTAAGCCCATGCATAGCAGCGTCGGTGAACGTCAGATTGAGCCCGTTGCCTCCTATCTCGATGTTGTTCAAGTGAACTGGATCTATCGATGGGACGCCTATTTCAGGAATACCCTTCGTGAACTTCGGCAGAGCGATCTCAATTTGTTCTTTTATACAGTCGATGAATTTGTTACTGTTGTAGTCACACGGTGTGATGTAGGAAGCTGAAATGGAAAAATATATTTTAAGTGACAATTTTTTCTGAACTATGTATGTTGCTAGGTAGGTACTTAGGAATATTGTCGAATCCGGATTTGAGCCTGATTGATGGCATTAGGCCCCCTATGAGGTAGAAACAAGACATGATGCTAAAAACATAACTGGCGGAATGAGAGTGTACTATAGGTGCACCTCTGCTTACCCTTCGGGGAGTAGGTACAAGGGTGATCATACTTTACTCAAAGAATTAAAAAGACATGAAATCTTAATGATGATGAAAATGAAACAATCGCCTGTTTTGTGTAAATATGTTTGTAAAGATAATAATGTGAACAATTTATTGTTAGTTGTAAATCTTAACTAATGATAGGGTTAATTAAAGACAGAATGAGCCATTTTCTCATAATCTTGGTCATTTAGTAAATTTTTTATGGTGTAGGTAATACTAGGTAATGTAGGTAATACGTTCAAAATTATACCTACTGACTAAATGCTATTTAGTGAGTTAACTATACCTATTGACTAAATGCTATTTAGTCAGTAGGTATAGTTTTGAACGAGGAGATCGCGAAACGGCAATCGTTAGATATGAGGCCCTGAGGCTGAGTGGAGCGACTATCTTCACAGGGTGGCTGGTAGCAGTTGGGTTACGTTAGCTAAATGTTGATTGAAGAGTCCTATGTTCTGAATTTGAAAATCCAAAATAATAAATAGTTTTCTTTACAGTGGTTAGGTACGGACTTATCGTATCTAAGTATAAACCTCAAATCCTCAATCATCTCTAAGTAATTGTATTGCACCTAATTACATATTGATTTATTACCTGCATATTGATTTATAAATTGAAGACAGTACGTTGTGGTATTGATGCGATTGTTTCTTTGAAACGCGAGGAAATCCCAAGTTGTGGTCAAACTACGTGGAAATCTGATTACGCAAGGAAAATTACGATTAAAAGAATTGTTATTTTTATGTTAGTTTCCTACATCTTCTGGTTTGTTTTCGGTAAATTTATGGGCGTCATCCTTCTATGCATAGGTACATATCTCCATTTTAATGACTCAATAACTCATAATCAACACACGCTCTATGTCCACATCAAACGTGACGGCTAGACGTTGGTGATTGATTGTCAAAACGATCACGTATCGTATCGTTTACCTTGTTCAACTCAGATTAAACAAACAAAATCACTGCGATTCGATTTTATTTGATTGATGGTGTTTTAGGTATTCGATAGGAAGGTAATTAGTACCGAATGTATAACGAGACCGTGTATAAGTAGTAATTATTATAAGCAGCAATATCAAACATAAAATGACATTGTGTAAAGCTCATTTGGGGAAGACGAATTCCCGCCCCCATGAGTGAACGGAGGAAACGGTGATAAAGAGGAAGCATACAAGTAGGCCGTGGAAATTTGGGTCTGAAGGTTAGCTGAAGATAAGTTAAGGGTACGCTAGTCGCTAGTCGAACGCCTCGAACTCGTTAGTGCGCGTTACTAATATGCATGCTAATTTTATTAGTCTAATTATTTAGGTATTTATTTAGATTTTTTATTTAGTATTTATTTATCTATTTTTTATTGATTTATTTATTAATTTATTTAGTGAAATAGACAATGATTTATAACGAAAACGAGCATGTAAAATTTCATGAACAGACCTTTGGGCGTATATACCTATATATTATGAAAAAAATACTGGATGTATTTATACAAAATAAAATTATTTGAACTATTGCATAACTTATCTAACCCTATACGGTTTCTATTTTGCCATTTTCTTACGACATAAGTTATTTATTTACGCCCAAACACGAGTTAAAATTGTGTTATTTCGACGCTCATAACTTCCAAACCAATAATTTTTCCAATTCTGCTTCCATACAGGGCTACATAATGACAAGACAAATTGATATAATTTTTAGTTTTGAACGTAGACCATCAAACAGAGGAGTAATCACCATACTACGTTTGTATGGAAGATTGACCGACTAGCGTACCCTTAAACAAACGAATCCAATTAGGGACCTTGGCGGACATACTGACGGCCTACGTTTCAGCTATTGTATGATTATTTAGTCTTCATTGTTTTATTAGTGTAATGAGTAGACCTAATATTCAATATGAATATTATAATTATGTAATTATGGAACATTTATAGTCAGGAATTTGGCTCTATAGTTTTTGCGTCACAACAACACAGACAGTAAGGGCCCAGTCACACGAACCGCAGCCACAGCACACCACAAAGACACCACGTGGTCGGGCGCTAATTTGTATGAAAATTAATACCTAGTTTATTCTCATGGACCACATTTGGCCGTCAAAATCAACCGTGTGGGCGATACCGACTACATCAAGCCTGGTGAGCAGGCCCTAATTAATGATTGTAGACAAAATATTACTTCATTTTTAAGCATAAACTAAAATGATCACTTCATTTTAGTCAATCTAATAACTACTTTAGTTATTTCATTTTACGAGCGACTCAAAAGAACCCATACTACTTTAAACAGTCAGTTCAGAAACCTAGACTAGAAACCTAGCTATATTCTAGCCCTAATGTACACGACATGCAATCAACTTAGTTATCGATTTCATTTTGATATCGTGTCGTCGCTTTCTTTGCCCAGTGCATCCATCTCTTTACAAAACTCCGCTTTTAGCACGTTACTGATTCGGTGCCATATTTCTTTAAAAGGGTGAGCAATTTTAACTTTTGTTTTTTAACCGACGAAAAAAATAGGAGGCAAAAAAAAGCGAAAAATAAAAAAATAACCTTTTAGTGAAAAATATAAATTTTGAGGCACACACATACACACACAACCGAACCCACATTCAACGAAGATCCATCAAGCTAACATTTTACGCTATATGGCTATATGTAATTAATTTGTTTGTTTGGCGTCGCCTCAAAATTGATAAATAAATAAATAAATAAAATAAAATTCATTTAATTCAGGCAAAACCCATATTACACAAAATAAAATTTCACAAAACACATAAATCACAATCAATCACAATCAATCAATCATATGTTTGAGGGTCATCAATTTGTCTCTAAAACGATTTTTTTTATTTTTCGCATTTCAGTTGTTTTTTCGTCGGTTGAATTTTTTGCAAAAATGATTTTATTGATTTACGCATCAACAAAAATTAGATACCTACCTATCCACAAAGGTATTTGGTAATTGGATTCAGATGGAAACCGAGTAGGTGCAAAAACAGTAAAGTATGTAACAATACTAATTAATTAGAAGAGATAAGAAGTCTACACAAGCCAAAGCTACATAACATCGCATTTAGGTATTTTATCTAGATACCTAACTATGTGTAAAATTTTGATTTATGTTTATTAGTATATTTTAATCTCTGGCAAATATGGTTTTGCAACAGGGTTTTCAACTTTTTATTGGTATCTCTCTATCAGTGGCGAAGGGTGCCGTAATAGAAAAGGTAAGCCGGAGCCAAAACAAAAGGAAAAAAAAAAAAAAAAAAAAAAAAAAAAAAAAAAAAAAAAACCAGGGGCTGCAGCCGTGCGTGAAGTCCAGTTACTTACAATTTGTGGCTAGCTTTCTGGCTCTTCAGTCTTGTACAGGCAGATGTTACTATTTACTATATGATAAGATGATACTATTTACGTGTCCAAAAAACGTTTTCATTTCCTGAATATTTTCAAGGGAACGGCTCAGTACTAAATTTAATATATGAGCGTAACATGGGACAAACTTGTACTCCACCGTGGCTCGCCAGACATAAGTGCCGCGCCGTCGTAAGATTGACCAACTAACTTATTTCTACAACGATACTGGTCAAGTATTTCTAACAACTGTTTGGATAAAACTTCAGCAGTTCGACTTTCGCTAACATCGTAAAAACCCAGGAATCGTTCTTCAATTCCAGTTTCTGATAAATATCGAAAAATTACAGTTAATTGCTCCCTATGACTGACATCTGGAGTTTCGTCAATCATTACAGACAGAAATTGAGCTTTATCTATCTCTAATCTAATGTGGTCTCGTAAAACGGATGCAATACAATGTATTAAATCATTTTGAATATCACTAGAGAGACCAGAAAACACGGGGTTCTGAACTGAAGATCATAGTTCTAAATGCGAGTTCATTACGGATCATATTTCCTCAGATATAACAAAGTTTTGATATAGTTACCGCGGTTATTGGAATTCAGACCTTCATCGTGGCCGCGAAAAGCTACTTCTTGTGTATCTAACAAAATAATGGTGTCAATAAACCGTTTCTTAAATTCCTATTTCGATTTACTTTTCTAATAGGAGCTTCATACGAATTAGCGAAAAATAATCAAGTTGTTCTGTGATTCGTTTAACGACATCTGTCGGCGAGTAGAAATACTATTTTGAGATTTGTGAAGCTAGTTTGGCGTTTCAACACAAGATGACAGCACATCTGATTTTACTCTAAGAGTGAAATCAAATGTAATTATAATACAAAAAGTATTTTTAATTAAGGAATTTGTTTCATAATGTAGGTATTAATAAAGAATTCAGTATTAATTATGTGTTTCTTATTTTCAAACCTTGAAAAGCATGTTTCCTCACAAAGTAAATAATTCGTCAAGCAACAATCAAAACTATTTGCCGCCATCCTAATCCTACTGATAGTACTAATCATTTTTCAAATCTACTCTAATGATGTAAGTTCAACTTATTAAACTTTCTACTTACCCCAAATACCTAATTACAACGTAGTTCAATCAACGTACGTTTCTTTCACTAAACTCATAACACAAACACTATCTTAATCACTTTTCTATACCTGAAAACAAATATTACTCGTACTAGTAATGATAAACTAATGAATACAATGAATACAAAATGCAAATTAACTACTGTAAACAAATTATATGGTTGCGATTACGACAAAAACCAACACATTGTCAATCGAATGATGAAATAATGTTTTGATGTCCGAACACCGAGCCGAACGCATTACGATACTCAACGACAACAACCGAATATCAAATGCGAGAACGAGTGAGTAATAGCAATACATAGTTCTTTCTCGTTCACACGAGCGCGTTTTCGCCTACTGTCCCTATAGTAACTCGTTGCAAACCGGCTTACTCGGCTGCTAAGAAAGGGCGGTGTCACGTGACCGAGTGACGTCAAGACGGACTATATTTTCTATAGAAATTAAATTCACGATAACCCGTACGCGCCTACGAGTTATTTTAGAGCGAAATGTTTTGTTGTTGGGATATAAAGACAAAAAATTTTATGTAGGCGTTTTGTAATGTTTTAATTGTATTCAAATACTTATAGTGTGATTATTCAATGACGATAGAGTGGTTGTGTTCCGAATTACCGAAGGGAAGCCGATAGGAATCGGCTTGTACGGAGTCTACGCCCCTGCTCTCTATTCTACCTACTTATACAGCTTAAAAGAGCGTGCATTTTGAAAGTGGGCAACGTCGCAAATAGCTGTCACATGTTTCGCTGTTTTGATTAATTTGGCAATTTTACTGTATGGAAATAAGAAATGTGGATAACTAGCGAACTAGAATATTAATAATGAATTGCAATTGTAACATTGAATTTGATGTTGTATTGTCAAGTACCCGTTTTAGGTGTAAAAACGCAACGAAAAAACTTAATATTCGTTGTTACGATGTTAATTACTCGTACTGCATTTCATAATCAATATTCTAGTTCGCTAGTTAGTCACATTTCTTATTTATTTCCATACAGTATTATTTCCAAATTAATCAAAACAGATAAATATTTGACAGCTATTTACAACGTTGCCAACTTTTATGATGCACGCTCTTAATTATCTTTATTTTAGGGTTCAAGTATTTTAGTCGTTGGTCACCTTGAACGTCTGCTAGAAGAAATATACTTACCTATATAATTTTTTATCTACGTGCTTATCATAAAATTCGAATAATAAACTTCAAAACGAGTTTATAATTTCTATAGAAACACAATCATATTATAACACTTTTTCTCTAACAAAATTGACTTTTTCATATAAAGATTTTTTCATCACACCTATTCGATAGCGTGATGTCGAAGTTCAGTGTGTCGCACAAGCGTGCATTCGAACTATGGTGAGTCGCAGTACAGTTTTGTCGCACAAGCGTTAATCGCACATCCATTTGTCGAGCTCTGACAACCCGTCTTACCAAAGGGTATCGTATTACCCAGTTACTGGGTTGTGGAGGTCAAGTAAGCAGTCGCTCCACGTTACATACTGGTATTCAGCAGCATCCGGTTAGACTGGAAGCCGACCCCAACATAGTTGGGAAAAGCCAAGGCTGATAGATAGATAGACATTATTGTAAACTATAAAATATTTCTTTTTCTTTTAACTTTCATATTTTATTTAGTAGG
Organism: Conistra vaccinii; assembly: GCA_948150665.1. NCBI lineage: Eukaryota > Metazoa > Arthropoda > Insecta > Lepidoptera > Noctuidae > Conistra > Conistra vaccinii. Next base: position 8,844,193 of record OX411324.1, read on the forward strand.
TTTAATCCCAATGTATGTAGATAAAGTAGTGTATGAAAATCGAAACTGCACTTAACTAGGTGTCACACTAGTGTAATACTATTAAAACCGAGTGTATAATACCCCTGATTATGCAACAGTTTCATAAACTACTATTATGTTCTTTTTTATTCTGATAATCGAAGATTATTAAATCTTTATCTTAGCTGTTATATTCAGCTAAGATAAAATCATTAATTACCTATATACTTATTGCATACGCTTACGCTGCTGTATGAGGTGCGACCTTTGCTCTGTGGTGGAGAAGTTATTCTGATATTTTTATTATTTGCCTTGCTTAGCATTTATTTATATGTGTCTACATATCTCGGGACCCTGGGGTCCCGGACCTTTGGAAGGCGTACGAGGGGCCAAAGCCAACTCGCAGAGGCCCGTTAGACGTGTTTAATGAAATGAGGCACCAACCGGCGATTATCCCTGTATGCACTATGCAAGTGCACCCAAGGACAACCCCCGGTTGGTGTAGGACTATTGCAGGAAATGGAAACAAATTTAATGGACTATGGGTTTGGGTGGCTAAAGTTGGCTGGTGACCTGGAACTATGGAAGGACTATGGCCCCTGCCTGATCAATGTTTTATATATACACGGATAAAATGGCAGGGGGTGACTTGCACACTCAATAATGGGCCCCCGAAAACGGTCGCTAATATCTATCTATATTTTTTAGAAGACAATGTTATTTATAAACAAGAATATTTTACAATCTTGGATTTGGAGTCGACATATACGTTATAATATTAAATTAATAGGGGTCCGAGAATTCTGCCTTGGGGAATTCTTTTTATTTTGTTATTGCAATTTTTGTTATTTTTCGATAATTCCTTGCCGTTGAAAGTCATCCAAAATTCTAAGGAAGGTTTTAAATGGTTTTAATCTTGGCATAAAACGCATAAAATAATAATAATTACGTAGGTACAATACTAAGAAAAAAAAAAACTGTTTATTATTCAGAAAGTTTTTTTTCCTTCATCCGCACAGTTGCACACGCACGGATAGCTATCGACAAGATTTTTATATTCTTCGCGACCTTGTAAATATTGTATGAGTTGAAAAAATTTTGAACTTGAACTTATTCTGAACCTGACTATCCGGTATCGATCGACGTCATGCTTTATGTAGTTTTTTTTGCAGTTAGGTAGATCAGGTTACGTTATTTATACCTCCTTAATTATTAAACTTGTTTTAATTAAATGTAAAACATTTTTTAATTACTGAGCTCTGTTTCATCCAAAGTTTATAAAAAAAAAACCGGCCAAGTGCGTTTCGGATCACGCACAAGGAACGGTTCCGTAATTGGAATGAATTTATCCCGAAGTTGAAAGCATGTTCTCCTTACATCGATATACGTCACGTACGTCTATTCTCCAACTGCAAATGAACGCTTCTAATCGCAAAAAAGAAATGTGGGGAAACTACATATTAACGATTTCCTTTACTTGTGGTGTGAGACCTTGCTCTTCTTGCCAAATTTCATGATTCTAGGTCAACGGGAAGTAGGTAGGGTTTCGATTTATTTGCGAGTATCAAAATATGTCACATATAGCCGTATTTTGTTATTGTGTAAACTTAGAAACTTGATATTTTTTGAGCTCTAAGGAACCGTAGACCTATGTACTTGATATTAATTTAAACTTGATAACTCCACGCGTTCCTGGAGTGTTCCGACAATGAAGTGATCCTATAAGGGTTCCGTTTTTTTTTCTTTTAAGGTACGGAACCCTATAAACAGTTGATCAAAAAAAACCTGCTAAGGAATTATATAAACTCTATCAAATGTAGGTACCTAGAGAACTCCTTGACAAAGTAGAGATAGGTTCGGTATTTGAGAAGCTATGCAACCGACCCCCAAGATGTGTCACTATAAATTATTTTTATCTGAAAAGCAGATTGATTCTATCAGAGATCCGGATCAGCAATTTTTCTTTAGTTCACAATATCGTATGTAACTGTTGTGATGCTTTTATATTTAAGGCAGAGTCTGCTCGCACTAAAATAGGTGCGTAGGTACTTACTTTAACAATCTAAATTAATATTATAAAGAGAAAATATTTGAGTCTTTGTATGTTTGTATGTTTGTTTGTAATGAATAAACTCAAAAACTACTGGACCGATTTAAAAGATTGTTTCATCAGTAGAATGCTATATTATCATTATCACTGAGTAACATAGGCTATAATTTATAAATATATCACGCGGGCAAAGCCGCTGGCGGAAACTAGTATTTCAATAAAGAGTATTAGACTAAATGCTGATAACACTAGTACCTACCTACCTAGCTATTAGGTTACTTGCTTATAGAACATCTATTTGTTTGTAAGAATATAAACCAAGAAAAGCAACAAATTGCAATAAAACTTTTCCCATCCATTTTGTAAGAACTTAACTTTTATTCCTTAAGTACATTTCGAAAGAAATAACGTGTAAATGAGAACGTTTTCCTGTAGCTACAACGGTTAAGGTACTACCTCTCACTTACATACTTATTTTTATTTGATATTTTAAGTACCTAAGGATTTATTATTAGATAGAATAATATATAGATTGAATAATTATGCTGTTATGTGGAAGAGCGGAGTCTCCTAACACAGGCATTGTTTGCTTAAAAGGAGGCTCCAAACACGAAACCCTTTTTGTAAACTGAAGCATAAATAAAAACATTTTATTTTTATTTATTATTTTTACCTACTTGCCCGCTCTGCCCTGTCTCAAAAATCCACCCAGTATAATTTTACAGCTAACAACGCCTCTTCTTTTTTTGGTTATGTTGTGTAATGTTAGTCATTTGATATATCGGTCTAGTTAGCGACATTTTATGGTAGTGGCAAAAGGATATAATTTATTTTCGTTATTTGACGTATTAATAATAACAATTTGATGTAGTTAATGTCATAATTATGGCGATCAAAAATATTTTTGAGGCTGAGTCCACAAAAAAAAACAATTTTGTTTGAAAATAATCGTTAATGTTCATAACCCTATGTCATCATTATCCCCGGTTGTGGGTTAATTGGGAGGCCCCAAATTCTGTGCCTTGAAAGGTTAGTTGTGAGAATCTTTTGACAGGCTTATAAGCCAGTCAAAAGAGGGTTACCCTTGTTTGGTATAACAACGTTTCGTCGAATGTTACTAATTCGAACAACGTTTAAGAAAATAATCAATTTGTATAATATCGATTAACATAATTTTCATTTCATCGAATATTTATTTGCGATAACAACATTTGCGCTATTGATCAAAAAGTATAATGTTCATTTGATGTAGTGTTCAGGTGGTATAACATGTATTTTATCGAATATTTAATTGGTATTTTGTTCAATATAACTATTAGGGCACTCCGACCATATAGGTTAGGTTAGGTTAAAACTGTGACCAACTACGCGCGAGCCGAGCGAGCGAAGCGAGCGGTGCCGCGGCAGCGGCCGGCGAGCGCTACATCGAAATTGGTTGCAGTATCAAAAATAGGGCACTCCGACAGATGAACCGCTTTCATATATCTTTCGACTAAATCATTATTAGTCTAGTGAAACATTAGTTTAAATAAAATTAGTGCATTTGAAAATTCGGTCAAATGACATTATTTCAAAGAAATAAATATGCTAAATAAAAATCTACCAATTAATTATTCGGTCAAATGAATAAGTAAACGAAATGTCTTTATTGGAACTAAAATTAGCTGAAGTGATTTTCGACGAAACGTTGTTATACCAAACAAGGGTAAACCGTCAAAAGATGCTCACCACACATCACACACACACACATTGTGGTAACCATTAGGTTACCTACAACCTATAGTGCATCAAATCCGCATGTTACACTGCAATAAATAAGGTCATCATTAACAGGACTATAACTTGTTATTGGCTTACACGTGTTCATTACCCGACTACGGCAAAGCACAAAGGAAGGGTTATGATTTAACTTTGTTGCTAGACTATAGTAACTTAGGTCAAATAATTATCATATCCATTAATATTACGTGATTGTTGGGATAAGGGCAGGAGAATAATGATGATGATTACGTGACTGTATTTATAAACAAAGTTAAGATATTTATCTATTAAAAATCTTTTGTTGATAACGAATAAATCTATGATGTAGCACTGACAGTTGACTTGAAAAAGTAAAATAGTTTGGAAATTCCAAAAGTGCACGCCTCATAACATAACACACATTCATAAAGGAAAAAGAAATTCAAAACATAGTTTCTAACAAAAATTTAAAATTTATCACTTTTCATGAAGTATGTTTTGACTGCTGTTTTACCCATCATTATGGGTAAATTTCTAACCTCGCAATCCTTACGTAATGTCAAAGACTATTTATTTAGATATTTACATTGTGGGTTGCTAGGCAACACGTTAAGTCAAGGTTGGAAATATTTAGATAAAGATATTATATTTTAGTTAGTATTTTATTAATTATAATTACACTACTTTGAATAAAAGACCTATTTTCAATAGGGTTCCTTCTATGGCCGAAACGAATGTATAAAAAAAAAATTGACTCAATTAATTGATTTTATCGCAAGCTACAATGTTTTCAAGTTTCATAAATTGACGGACAGGAATTTTTTTTCAACTATTTTTATGTTTTTTTTCATTTCTGCTGCATTAAATCAATTGGAAAAAAGTACAGTATTAATCTCCATTTAATCATATAAACAATGGTATATAAATTTTGTAGGTTCTGTGTACTAGCAGGAGTGTAACAATAAAAACAGTTGCAGAAACGGGGCAAAAAATATTTTTCGATCGTAGAGCACACTCTAATGCTCGTGCAATAAAATTCTTTATAATATCACGCTTGAATTTTTATGAGAGTAAAGAGAGTTGTACAGTACACCACATTCACGTTTAAAACCAGTTGTGTTATCAATGTTATAAATAAATAGGGAGAAAAACGAGCATTAATATCAACCGGGCACAAACTCAGAGTCTGGGCTGCTACGATTTTCCTGACAAACAATGTTTTAAGGAAAAATTCAATAGAGTTTTTCAAAACTTATCAAAATTTTTGGTATAATCAACCATAATTAACTGTTTATTTTTTATATATTCTTCTTAAAATATCACCATATTATTAAATGTACATTTATTTTTAATTTAATTTAAAAATGCTGTCACATGTTTTTTAACTTACGTAGAGATGCATGTTCGCAATTAGCGACGTACACGAAGAGAAGAATCACAAAACTATTTACTGCAAACATTTTTTCGTTCTTACTAAAATAAGCTTTAAATATAATTTAAACAATGCTACTGGTAACGTATAATCTATTACTTTTTGGCACAAGAGCTCAGCACATACTGTGCCTCGCAAGGATCGGGTCAACTTATTTATGTTAACCCGTCGATTCTCTTTTCCGTCCGATATAATATCATGATCATTGTAATTATTAGTCAAAATAGTGTACGCAATTATATACGATGTTTCTTACTCGTAAAGACGATAATACTGTGCATTTACGCGGTCAGTGCTTGTGCTAGGGTTACCAAAAAGTTAAAATTGTTGTTTTTAAATCTTTAATAATAACCGACTTAAAAAAAAGGAGGTTATAGATGGAATATTTCATGAAGGGACTTGGGTAGGTACCAAAAGATTTAATGATTAATTTTGTCATGGTCCAGGTTAAGATTAAAGTTTTTTTTTTCAAGAATGAATTATTACGAGTTTCAACTCAAGATAAAAACATTCCAAATTTAGTGAATGTAGCTTCATAGTTTTAAAACATTTTAAGCATTCTTCATAACTTCAATGTTGAATTTAATATTTCAGTGTTCTATTTTTAGGGTTCCGTACGTCCGAATGAAAAAACGGAACCCTTATAGATCACTCGTGTGTCTTGCTGGCTGGCTGTCTGTCTGTCTGTCCGTCTGTCACAGCCAATTTGCTACTGGACCAATTTAGTTGAAAGGTACACATATGAATCTATGTGACCCAAATACGGACGTGTAACGTAAATAAATGAATGAATTGTGTTTTGAATATGGGGACACTTTTCGGGACCAAATTGGAAAATTAAAAACAAATGTTTTAAGATCTGTACCGTGAGACATCCTATCAAATTAATGAAAGGGCTTACTTTGAGGATCTCCAATATATATACTTACATCATAAAGAGAAAACATTAGATTTTTGTATGTTTGTTTGTAATGAATATACTCAAAAACTACTAGACCGATTTAAAAAATTCTTTCACCAGTAGAATGCTATATTATCATTATCACTGAGTAACTATAATTATATAGATATCACGCCGGTGAAATCGCTGGCGGAAGCAAATTTTTAATAATTTTAAATAATTAAGTAAGTACTTTTAAAGATATTTAAGAAAATTTATGAAAATTAGCCACACCACCAATTGGCTTAGGTATCTCCGAAACATTATGAGCAAAAATTTTTGAAAAATATACTGACAATATAATAAATTATAAGTACAGGAAAACCTATAAAAAATCTATGGTCATAAAATAACATGGTTAATCTGTCAATATTGTGCGTACAAACTTACATTTGCAGTTGGAATGTATCTGGGAGAGCATGTTTTCAGCTACAATGTTAAGTTTGTTCTTGGGATAAAAAACATGGTAGATAGCATTAAATGATAGCTACCATGTTTATTTTTAAATTATCATATTTTGGTAATTTTAACGTACCACGTGAGTTCAACTCGCACTTGACCGGTTTTTTTTCACATACCTACCTACTGGGTTTTTTCTTAGTAGGTACCTAGCTTAAAACTTGTTATGTTATGATACACCAATAACTCCAAGATTAGAAGGAAGTTACTATCAGCTAGTTCTGAAGACAACCCTAATTAACTAGCAAGCATGTTTGTACAAAGCAAACGTCTATAATTGTCATTTTTTCTGAAACATTGTCGTTTGTTATTGTTTAGCTGTAAGGTTCCCACTGCTACGGATGTCTCTCAGTCATCAATAGCAATCCACTTTTATTGGGCATCTTAATAATAGCGATATTGATTGATATGAGAGGTAGGAAACTAAATGAGTGTAATTATGATGACGCACTGACTTCCATCTGTAGTTATTTGTCTTTTTAAGGTTCCCTAGTCAACAAGGAACCCTTATAGTTTCGCCATGTCCGTCTATCTGTCTGTCTGTCCTCGGCTTAGCTCAGAGACTCTTAGTACTAGAAAGCTGTAATTTGGCATGGGTACCTATACATATTGATCGCGGAGCTTTAAAATATTTTTTTTTAGGTTACCGTAAACTAGATGTTTTTTTTTCTCGTTCATTCCATTGTGTGAGGTGTCGTTGGAAAGGTCGTTCAAAACGTGGGTGTGCAAACCATTTTTCGAATCAGTGATCCTTTTACGAAATATTATTATTTATTATATAGCTTTAATAATAATATAATTTAATTTAGAGTCAAGTGCCAGCTATAGGTAGGGTTGTTTTTGGATGTGTGTAAAAATTCACGGCAATAGTATATATTATTATAACGAAGTTAAAAGGAAAATTATCACAGCTAAGTAGCCTCTATAAGTTAACTAAAATTTGCAGTAGGAATACGAGTATAAATGCGAGAACATGTTTTTCAACTATATACAAAGTTAAGTTTGTTCTTGGGATAAATTCATCCCAAATACAGAACCCTTCATTGTGCGTGGTCTGACATGCACTTGGCCGGTGCGGCTTGGGTTGTTCTCCCATACGGAATGTATGGGATACCATATTTTTCAAACTGCAGATACAAGTTGGTCGACAGTTATTTTGACATTATAAACATACACTTCAATTTTATTTATTTGTAAGTATGATTGGCATTGTAATAATACTTATATATAAAGCATAGATTCATTCTGGGGCACCTACTTCAGGGTAGAAAACTCAGACCAAGGACACCTGTTCACTGGAGCGGAGAAGAGACGAGAGGAGAGGAGCGGACCTGTGGCAATATTAACGAATCTAAACTCCGCTAAACTCCGCAGCGGAGTTTAGATACTATTGTTTAATATAGCCACATCTCCACTCCTCTCCTCTCTTCTCCGCTCCAGTCGACAGGCAGCGTAATCAATTATTGTATCACTGATGCAACTACTTTGATTTCCCATTTATTTACTTTTCTGAGACCCGAAAATATTTTAAATAAAACGAGGTAAAAGGAAATACGTAATTAGCGGCCTGTATGGTTGTTAATCAACAGGTATGCCTGGTTTTATTTTTAAACCGAGCATACGAAATGGCAAATGCAAAATTTAGGACTTTATTTTATTATGTATAGGTAACCTTGAAACACTAGTTTAGTTGTGAACATTTATTCTACTGAATATTAAAGCTTCTTATCATAATTTTTAATGAGAATGCTAAGAGGGATGTGTGGTATTACACGAATGGATAGAATAAAAAATGATTACATAAGAGGAAGTCTGAACGTGGCACCGGTGACCGAAAAGTTGTGCGGAAATCGGTTGCCATGATATGGGCATGTGATGCGGAGGATTGAGGAAAATGTCGTGAGGAAAGTTTTGAGTATGAATGTCGATGGCTATAAGAGTAGGGGAAGACCAAAGAAACGATGGATGGACTGTGTGATATGGCTAGAAAGGGGGTGAATACCGAGATGACGACTAATAGAGAAGTATGGAAGAAAGGGACATGTTGCGCGCACCACAAATAAATTGGCATGAGGCCAGGACAATGATGATCATAATTTTTAATAACAAAACATCATGCCCGTTATCTCCGACAGGCAGAGGTTTACCCAATGTAACACCTACCTACATTTTGCTAGTTCTGTTTTAAGTCCCATGTAATAAGGGACGAGCCAATTGCCATCAATCGGGCACAACTTTGCCCGACCTGGGAATCAAACCCAGGACCTCATGCTTAGCAGAAGCATAATTATAGCGCTTGCGACCACTGGACCAAGGACGCAGTCAAAAATAGTAAAATTGGAAATGTTCTTTTTATTTATTTAAAAACAAGAATACCTAACGATCTGATTATTTCCATAATACGTGGTCACAAAATTTATTATCTGTAAATAAAGTTATTATTATGTCGACAGGATTTACATTGAAATGATGAAATTATTAAAATGTATATAGGTACCTAACCTAACCGGCGACTGTATTCTCACTGTTCTGCTTCAAAACCGGGCTAATAAAGCTAATTTTATACTAAATGCAATAAAATTAGAGGACTTTTTACGTCAAAACATGTGTAAGTTTGAATTTCCTTACAAAGTCACCCGTATTAATCCATTAGATGTGTCAACCCATGAGGTAATTGGCTTTTCCTTTTCTATTTTAATTTTACTTTGATTTATTTTTATTGCTTTTTATTTTTTTATTGATGTCTCAATGTGTCTAAGTTTAGTTTGTGATTTCCTGTGCTTGACTCAATAAATACTTTTTCTTTCTTTCTTTCTTTTTCATATAGGTACCGCGTTTTCACCACCAAACCGAGCGAACATTTTGTTCAGAGTAGATATTTTCGGTTCTGCCGATGTTTACTCAAAACAGAAAACATCTGTTTTCACTTTACCCCTGCCGAGCGAACATTTTGTTCAGAGCAAATATTTGCTGATTTGCCGATGTTCGCTCAAAACAGAAAACATCTCAATAAAATGAGAAAACGAATGCTCGTCCGCCGTGACGTCGTTTTCATTTAGCGTACGAAGAAACAATTCGTCGCTCAGAACTGTTAAGAATGCTAAGTGGACACGCAGCTTTACGTTAAAAAAACTGTTCAGTATACATTTATTTGCGGACAATGCTATTAACATTAGGATTTTGCTTATTTATAGTTTTAATAGTAAGTATGTAAGCATATAATTATGTATCCATCGCGAAAAATACCTACTTTGTATGTGTCGTAGGATGATTTCATAATTCGAATTCTCGCGAAAAGCTAAGGGATATTGCGAAAACACGGATAATTAGAAAATGGTGAAAACATTTCTGCAAGCGAAATAGGTAAGGTTAGAACTGTGACCCACCGCGGGCAAGCCGAGCGAGCGAAGCGACCGGTGCCACGGCAGCGGCCGCCGAGCGCTATTATACTTCCAAGTTGCTCGTAGAAATTTTCACCATTTTCAAGTTATCCTTGATGTCGCAATATCCCTACGGTTTTCGCGAAAATTCGAATTATCAAATCATCCTACGATATATGCAACAACAGGTACTTTTTAATACAAGGTAGTCTGATATTAGAAAAGACCTGATAATCTTCAAACGGCTGAATAGATTTTCTTGAATCATAGCTAAGAACACTCCCGATCAAGTCACCTTTCAAACAAAACAAAAAAAATCCAAATGCGGTCTAACCGTTTGGGAGCTACGATGCCACAGACAGATACACAGAAACACAGACACACAGATACACACGTTGAGCTTATAACACCCCTTTGTTTTCCGTCGGGGGTTAAAAATACAAAACCTGGTAAGTAGCGAAAGGTAAAACTCATTTGTTAGTTTATTTTGAGTCATCTGCGGTTTGCACAATCACTGTTGGTGATTTAACTGTGACTCTGTCTTTATTAAAACAATTGATTGTGAGGAGTCAGCGTGTCATTTAAAATGAAAACAATAGCCAGAAGTTCGCGGTGAGGAAAACCTATATTCCCTGACTATACGAAAATCTTCTCACATTGATCAGCAGGAAACGCAAGAACGTGAATTGTGAACTATAAAGAAATAATAAAAAAATTATGCAAACAAGACAATAACGTCTGTGTCTGCAGACTAGCTAAAGATTTGCTAAAAACTTGTTCCATTTATAAAACAGAGGTAGCATTAAATTAAATACAACTCAATTTACTTAGAAAACCAATTAAGCGTTCCATAAATATAAATCGAGATTGAATGAAAAAGTTATTCGGTGACAGTTCCTGGCTACAATGATGAGTTTTACGACTTATCTCGTCGACGATGAATTTATTAACATAGTTGATAATCATTATTAATTTAGATTTTAAATTCTTGCGTCCTTGATCTGACATTAGTTCTTAGTTCACACTTTTTTTTTTGTGTTTGTGAAATCATCAAATAATTTCTCCCGCTCTGGGCGGAGCGGAAGAGCGTGTCAGACTCTTATTGACTAAAACCCTCTCGTGTTCCTTCAGTTGCCTGTACCTACGTTGCCAGGGGCCACGGTAACCCTTTAGGATTTTCCCGCAACTAGTGCACACTTTGGTGCGGTATCTTTCAAATTTTTATTACTGGTATATTTAAAGGAACAGTCAAATGACGATGATCGACCGAAGCAAGATTCTTTGTAACAACTGTCCTATAGTTACTACGTTACGTTACGTACGTACGTTACTATAGTTTTTACGTATGTAAAAAAATATTAATATAAGTAATAAGCATTGGAGAGCATAGTGATCAACTATGAATATTTTTGCTCATATAAAATCTGATGGTTATCTACTAGATTTATTATTCATTTATGCACAATTAAAGCCTATGAGGCCTATTTTTATGAAGATCCATGTTATGCTACGTTAACTTAATAAGTACGAGAAGTCGTGAGTTTTTCTTAGCGATAATACATTGTTCTAAGTATTTATATCGATGTGAAATCAGCAATTTGTTATCAACGTTTATAATTTTTGCATTGTCTCTACATATACGTCACCTAGGTACACGCTTTGAAGGGTTAGACATGTTCCTGTCTCAAAGTCAACGTCAAAATAGTTTATTTGTCAGAAACACTGCTGAGGATCAATGATTGAATACGCCAAACGACAGTTGAATAGAATGATGCTGACGACGAAAGTTGAAAATGAAAGGGCACAGTGTGGACATAGCTAAATGGTCGACATGTTTCACCATAAACTGATACACAAATATTAGTCACATTTCAAATAATTTCATCTATTATAATACCATTTAGGATTTAAAGGAATTTGTCCATTTTCATCTTCGTGTGGACACGATGCTCGATAAGAAACAAATTAATCTAAAATCAAGTTTAGTTTTTAAACGCTTATTTATTCAATACTTTTGTATCAACTTGCGCACACGAATAATGTATTTAATAAGTACTGAAATTGTTTTATTCTTCTACATATTGACAGTACTCGACCTTCATTAATTCATAGTGATGCCAACGATGAATCGTATATTTTATAATACTTATTTACAAATCGATTCTAATTGTTATTTTTGAAGTTCAACTACTTCCTCCTCATTAATATAGGAGTCTAGAGATATAGTCAATTAAAGCTGTTATTATAACTTATATTATTTTGAACATGTTTTATCCATATATTTGAAAAATATAAGTATTTAATTTTTTTTCGCAAATTTAAATTACTTATATCTATTATTTATAAAAAAGGGAGCAGTGGTGGCCCCGACTTAGGTACGAGTGGGTTCGAACCCAAGCGGGCGCTTTACTTTGTGTAAATAATTTCATGACCATTGCTCTCAAAACGGTGAAGGATAACATCGTGCGGAAACCGGCATGTCTTAGAGCCAGAAATTCGAAGACATGTGCCATCTACCAACGCGCACTGGGCCCACGTGGTGGATCACAGTCCACTCCCTCTCACCTCTCACAGAGAGGAGCCCTGTGTCCCAGCAGTGGGAACATTAATAGGCTGATTATGTTATGTATGTATTGAGATGTATGTATTTATAAAAAAACGTTATGCCAATGTCAATTGTCACTTCAAGTCACTTGTCATTCACTTTGTTTCTTGGTATCGTGAATATTGTTTTCCTCGTGTTACTGCGACTTTATTTTCAAGTATTGTTTTGGTTTTGGATACTGATACCCCTTCTCACGTTGACCCCGCACGCATTTGAACTCTGATACCAATCCCATCATTGACCCCAGCTTGAATATGAATATCAAACTCACCGAAAACTGAATCGCACGGATAAGAACCAGGCAATTTCGCTTCAACTCCTGCCTGTGGTGAAAACTGTGTTACAAATCCTGTGTGCGAATTGTGGTACTGATATCACGTAAAAAGAAGTCATTCCCTCAATCTTGTGGAAGTGGAATCTGTTATAAGGCAGTGGGTCGCTCCACAAGTGGTACGTGTGAACATATTACATGAAAATGAAAATAGCAGTCAGGGATGAAAACCAAGCAACCAAGCAGTATTGCTCCAACTGCATAATAGGCCGAAGAACAGTGGGTTGCTGCGCTCATGTATTGACTATAATTTGGTTTTTAAGCTCTGAAAGGTATATCCATCTGCCCAGTTCCTAGACAACATATATGTATTATTAACTTATGAGTCGGAATAATAACAAAAAGTATAAGTAAAAATGTGTTTTATTTAAAAAAACAAGTAGGTCCTACCTACACACGGCTACACATCAAGCTATACATTTCCAGTTTATGCTGATCTCGCATTGTAAAGGATTTCCCTACAAAGCGAGATCAGTTTTTACTGGAAATGTATAACTTGACGCGTAGCCGTGTGTACCTACGTAAAACAAGTTCAAGATAAAATCTTATTACTATATTCTCTTTCCTACTGGTATTAGCTATTAAACATGTATTATATTTGTACTAAGTGCCTGTTCATACCAACCCAGACTCTCCCTCACAATGTGGACAATGTCCTTTATTGGTTTATTGGAATACATTTTATTATATTGTCACTCTTAGTTGAAAATAATCCATAACCCATTACAATATTGCCAGACAAAGATTGAATAGATTATCATTTAAACAATATCATCTAATATTTATTTGTGTAAAGCTTAAAATTTATTCATTAAAAAAAATCATTTGAACTATGAAAATATTTTGCTAAAGCCATTCACATCGTGCTCTTGTACTTTGACAGTTGTGTGCAATAACCTCATTGGTTGTGTGACAGTGACAGGAATAACGTCGCGTTGTATGTGCAATGATGACGTTTAAAGATCTCGGCGGGGATGCGCCAATGTAGCCCGCGAAATTCAATGTACTTACGTTTTTTGCAATTTACAGGTCAGTGTCAGGTTGTATATTAATTAAAATATGATTTGCGACCGTATCAAATGTTTATTTATAGAATTATATAATCATAAAGTCATCAGTACAACTCTCAGTTCATGTAATCCTATTCTATTGAATGACTATTTCATGAAATTTGAGGATTATGCGAACTTAAGGAGTTGTATTGCTGATTCTAATGATTATAAATCTGTAAAGCCATATTTGTTACGGTCGCAAATAATATTTTAATCAAGATACAACCTGACACTGACCTGCAAATTGCAATAAACGTAAGAAAAAATTGAATTTTGCGGGCTATCTTGGCGTATCCCCCCTAAGGACACTTGCCTTTTGAACGACTCCTCGATATCGAAGGCGTTAACTAACTAACTGCTGTTATTTGTATTTTGTATGCTTTATTTCTGTTGTAGAGGGTTTGAAAAAAATTTGAATTTCGCGGGATACCTTGGCACATCCTCCATAAGAATTATGTGAAAATCACAGCAAGTTCAACAAGCTGAGAATATTTCCGCGGTGCAAGTAGAACGCGGGTCGCGGTCGTCTACTTGTTCAATTAAACTTGCAAATGGAGAAGTGTGAATGAACTGATGTTCTTGTAAGAGTTCAACGAATCAGTTGCCGTTGAAAGAAAGATAAAGCCTCGAGTTAACCTTACCATGGACGTATAAAATCAATGTAAGAATGTTCGGTGAAATCGATGGTGATGATCGATTAATGTATCGATGTAAGTTGTGCGTAATTATAGTGATTGAAAGGAAGGTCTTCTTACAATGCAAGTAGAAGTGATTCGATGTTATCAAGACGATCGACCTCCTTTTTATTTTTCATGTTCAAGGAAACATTGAGAAACATGCTAGAAGATATAATACATTACAATGATTTCCATTGATCTTATCATAATATTGTAACCTGTTCAGTAGGTGTTCCAGGTTTACATGCCTCGAAGGTAGACTACTGCTTGTCTGACCTACAGATACGATCTGTACTCTAGCTAGACAATTATAGGTACATAAACTGTAGGTCACTTAGGATACAGAAATATACATTTCTAACATTGTAAATAATCTTTTCTAGGTTACTCTAACATCACGCCTGTTACCTGGAACCCCCGAAGGGTTACGCAGAGGTGTTACTTTTTCTGGGAAATCTCTTCTGACTAAAACCCACCCGTGTTCCTTCAGTTGCCTGTACGTTGCCAAGGACCACCGTTACCCTTTCGGACTTTCCCGCAACCCCGGCCCTATGGTACATCCTCAGGGTATTATTTTATGTATGAGAAGATAGAAAAACTCGGATCTGAAACCTAATATATCTTTCTAATTTATGTAACTTGAATTTTCCAATAATGGTGCCAATTCAAATCACATAGCAGTTGTAAAGAAACTAACTACAACAGTTATGTCTAGTCTACACCTGCGTCTTTTATCAATTCGACTATACTGAACTGTAGGTCGTGTGTATGCATCACGGGAAGTTCCTGTGTTTTGTGAACCTACTAAGTACCTGCTCCGCTTGTGGCCAGCTCTAAACGTAGAAACTAGTTACGCTATTAGTCACCAACCAATCTTGGTTTGGTGATTGTATATACGGACCTATGTATTTTATTGCAAAACAAGCCGTGCGCCCGATGGGATTTGGCGACAACCATACAAAGAAAAAAGTTCATCCCATAAAAATAAAAAATATTAATAATAATAAAATCGTTCCTTGCTCACTTTCGTCGTATAAAACAGAGGTCTTGTGCAAAATTGCATGCTTCCAGACCTTGCGGGAAGGCAGTGCCATGTCTGTCAGTGAACTTATTTTTTTTTAGTACCTAGATAATGGTGCCAATTCTCTGGTCACAAATGCCTCAAAACTAGACTAAAAATAACAAAAATTTTGTTTATTCCTGTCAAACGATGATTTCCCATTCTGAAATAGACTAAAGTGACGCAACTATGACAGCACATAAATTTAGTGAAAAAGGCAATTATTTTGATATTCTGAATTTGAAATTTTTCACTTAAAATTTTGAGTGTTTAAGAGGGTGCATCCTAAAAGTTGGCAACGTCGTAAATAGCTGTCAAATATTTACCTGTTTCGATTAATTTGGAAATAATACTGTATGGAAATAAGAAATGTGGCTAACCAATTGACTAGAATATTAATAATAAATTGCAATTATAACATTGAATTTGATGTTGTACCCGTTTAGGTGAAAAAAAGGCATTTGGAAAGTTTAGAATACTTTTTTTACATCTAAAACTAACTATTCGGTGTTACGATATTAATTATTGCATTTCATAATCAATATTCTAGTTCGCTAGTTAGCCACATTTTTTATTTCCATACAGAAATATTATCAAATTAATCAAAACAGCGAAATATTTGACATCTATTTGCGACGTTGCCAACTTTCAGAATAAACACTCTTAACAAAATCTGACTATTTGTAATCGCGATTAAAAAGGTGTGGAATAAAATTGGTTGTCATGAACAACAACACACCAACACCGCGACTTCAGGGGCAAAAACAGTACTGTATCTTTTTTCTTTTCTTTTGCTTATATCTCGAAAATGCTGTGTCCTACCGCAAAAATAATGAACAATTCAATCCCCTTTTTAAACCCCCTTTTTAACCCCTAAAATACATAATGTAGGTTGTGTGGTCATTTTTCATATTTTCCACACAAAAAGTGAAAAAGGATGATCGGCAAAAATGTATGGAAGCTGGTCCAAGCACCAATAACAACCACACATATGTCATTAGATAGGCATTTTAATATAGAGCAACAACTACTATGGCGGCTCATCTCAAATCGCTGTGTGAAAAAAGTTGTGGCGATGTTTCGCAGCCCTGACCTGGACGGTAGATAACGGAACACTTGAATATTAATCACTTCTGGTGGTCTAGTTTGAATATTTTCAAATGTATGCCTGGCGATGATTATACAATAATATGGTACCATCGAGCTGATCTGATGATGGACTTGGACGCTAGATAATGGAAGTCTTGAACAGCTACTAGTAAACCCATCGAGTGTGGACTAATTAGAATTGTCTCAACGAGTCCTGTTCATTTTACCAGATGACGAGGACCTGATGACTGATCTGGAAGCTAGATAATAGAACTCTTGAACAGCTACTAGTAAACCCATCGAGTGGGCTCATTAAATGTGTCTCAACGAGTACTGTTCATTTTACCTGATGACTGACCTGGATTTTTTGAATGGCTACTAGTAAACCCATCTAGTGTCGGCTCATTAGATGTGTCATAACCAGTACAGCACTTTATGGTTGGCCTGGAAGGTGTATAACGAAGTTCTGAATTTTACCTTGCACATCAATACGTTTTTACGATTATTATGGATGACAGTATGTAATTATAAAACTATTTACTATTCCACTTGTTTTTTGTTATAAAGACTTAATGAGCAACAGCACCAAACGCAAAGTAGATAGGGGGTGTGGTGGAGGTTGAATTTGTCCATGAGTACTGAGTAACATATACCTCGGCCAAATAGTCCTTTCAGACGACATAAGTTAAAGATGTCGCTTGACGCACCGAGGAGAGAACGCCTAGAAGAGTTATTGGTCAATGAAACACCTAATGAAAGGACCACTTCCACTTTCAATCAAAAGGAAACTCACGGACATGTGCATCCTTCCCGCCCTCACGTGGAGCTTAGGGAGCACAAACGTGGTCATTAATGAAGCGTCATAATTCCGCACTTGGGATCAGCGAGCAATGGGTCGAAGTAGGTATTCTTGGACTGAATCTTACTGACCGCATAAGAAATATTACCAATACTTTGTCACAAAACACAAATCGGCGTAGGCAACCCAGCCGTCAAATTAAAAAGAAACTGGGCAGCCCACATCTGCTGCTTGTCGCATCACCATTATTGGGCAAAAGTAGCTACAGGTTAAGTTCCGAATATCGAAATCGGTGACTCCTACCTAAAGGATTGGGCTCTAATTGAAAAAGAGAGAGAAAATGAAAAGACGGCAGGAAGGCTCTTGCTCCTTGCCTAGCTCGAATGTCACTTGCAGTGGGATACAAAAGGCTCATAACACTTGATGGGTTTACTAGTAGCTGTTCAAGAGTTCCATTATCTAGCGTTCAGGTCCATCATCAGATCAGCTCGATGGTGCCATATTATTGTATTATCATCGCCAGTGGTCAGGCATACATTTGAAAATATTCTATCTAGACCACCAGAAGTGATTAATATTCACGTGAAGGCTTTTGCAGACCAGCGCGAATTGTCGCGCGACGCGATACGAACAATAAAATTTCTAAGAAAATTTCACGGTATAACAATAACCGGTGTCGCGTCGCGCGTCAAGTCGCGCTGGTCTGCACAAAGCTTGATCCGTTATCTACCGTCCAGGTCAGGGCTGCGAAAAATCACCACAACTTTTTTCACACAGCGATTCGAAATGAGCCGCCATAGTAGTTGTTGCTCTATATTAAAATGCCTATCTAATGACATATGTGTGGTTGTTATTGGTCGTGGGGACCATTTTGTCCGGTCCTCCTTTCTTATAATACACGTCGAGGTTGCCCAGGACCCTGCGAGCTTCCTGCTCTAAAAAGAATCACGGGGTAGGACAAACAAGTACCACGTGGAGTCCCGATTGTCAAATTCGATTTTGATTGTGTCAATTTCGATTTTGATTGTGTCAAATTTATTTTTATATTTAGAGTTCACACATCTCAATGAATCTGTCGATCGGCATTTCCTATCGTGTATGTCAGGGTTTACAAGGAACTTTATTTTCGCACAAGTTGGTTCCATTATCGCCATTGACATTTGACACAAAAGGTTTATGAGGTTCATTCTGTTTCCGCTTTGTCAGAACGATTTAAATTCACGTTACTGAGATTTCTTGAAATACCTACCTAATGAGACTGTCCATTGTATAATTTTATGAGTCAATATTTATTTATAATTATGTTACTGGTCTGAACAGATCTTATACTGTTTATTTTTTTCGAGCCTATTTTGCCACCCAAAACTGGTCAATGGCCTCCGTACATCGGTACCAACCACTTTTTTAGGCGTTTTGACGGCGTAGTATTTGGTATTATTATTTGGGTTGAGATGACTCGGGCCGAGCTGTCACTGACCCCTATTTTCGATCGCATTTTTCATGTACCATCTCCAACTATATTATTTTCTACAAATATAAGTAGATAACTAGCCGTATAGGTAGTGGTAGAGTACCTACCTATATCTACGTTATGTAGACTGTGCACCGAAAGCTTGGGTTGGTATGTATCTGTTACCGGCAAAGCATGAAATTCAGGCATTGTATAGAATACCTAGTGATTCTATACAATGCCGAGCTCTTCTAGGCATTGTATAGAATCTTTTCTCTATCGTTTATTGTTATATACCCTGACTAGTCAATGTATAATGCCTTTTTTTTGTGTGGAAAGTCGTCAATTAACTTCTCCCGCTCTGAACGGAGCGGAAGGGCGTGTCAGACTCTTACTGACTAAACCCACCCGTGTTCCTTCACTTGCCTGTACGTTGCCAGGGGCCACGGTCTCCCCTTAGGACTTTCCCGCAACCCCGGCAGGCATGTTCCTCGGTATTGTATAGAATGCCACGAGAAGATTAGGTAAAGTATAAAAACTTTTTATAAAAAAATAAAAACCGACTTCCAAAAAAAACACTACAACATAGTGAAAAATTACTTTAATTTCGGAAGTCGGTGTTTTTGGTTTTGAATTTTCGTTTTTTGCTTTGTAGTGTTTTTATATTATTTATAAAAAGTTTATATTTTTACTTCTTAGTTGTGGTACCTACCCCACACACATTCGAATGCTACTTGCTATGCAAATATCAGTGACAGGAAGTTATCATCATATCATCAATATAAACTAAGTGGGAAAAAAATGTATTATTGAAGTTAACTCAAAAACTATCCAAGCAAAGTTAATAAAATTTATCTGGGTGGTCCCATATAAATTTTATTAACTTTCCCCCCTCGGGAACTTACCCTTTCAAACAAAAAAAGAATTATCATAATCAGTTCATAAACAACGAAGTTATCCGCGAACAAACGTAAAAAAAAATATACGGTAGAATTGAGAAACCTCTTCCTTTTTTGAAGTCGGTTAATAAAATAAAGGACAAATAAAACATCTTTTTCTAATTCAAAATCAACTCTAAACAACGGTATTTAACTAAATATTGTTTATGAAAATAATATCAAACATCTCTGAACCCTTAAGTTTTAATTATTTATGCTTAAAATTAGAAAATAATAAAATTTAAGGTGGGAAAAACGAAATTTGTTTTTAATGGATCTAAACTGTGTACTAAACGTATAAAAACTGAGAGTAAAGGATTTCTTTTTTTTAAACTAATACCGGTAGTAAACTTTGTAATGAACATCAAATAAAAATGGTAGGTATTTATTTATTCTTACATGAAGAACTATTATGACAATTTGATGTACGTAGATTTTTTTTTTGTTAAGACTGGTGTCGTTTTTCCGGCTTCTGACGAAAGATCCACGAATGTCTGCTGGGAACAACGGCGAGGCACGGGGGAGACTCGGTATGTAAAGATGTTCACCCGTCCACTGACCAACCCCGACAAGCGTAGCTTAACCTGATGGTTTGACCAATGCGCCCATTCTTTACATATGACGATAAATCAGGCTCAACATCTTATATTGCACAGTGCTAACAGCTTACTCTGCTATGACACCTAGTGATATATAGCTTTTAATTATGTCTTCAGCAGATTTACGACGGCTATTGGTAGAAGGCGCTGAATTATAAAAATAATATAATCTTTTATAAGGTAGCGTGAAAAATAAATGATGCTTACAATTTTTTTTAACATATATTTTTTAATGATTAAAGATTAACTTTTCACTAAAAGATTAAAGATTAACTTTAATCTTAAAAAAAAAATCAATAGACGACTAATGTCACTGATTAATTAAATTTGTAAATGGTTTTCAATTTGAATACACAACTAGACAGATTATAAAAATCAAGGTCCAATTGGGTCCAAGCCGTACACGATTACAGGAACTTGAGTGTGGTTTACTTGTCCTTTGAAGAGTTCCATTTTTAGGGTCCCGTAGTCAACAAGGAACCCTTATAGTGTCACCATGTCCTACTGTCTGTCTGTCTGTTCGCGGTTTAGCTCAGAGACTCTTAGTATTAGAAAGCTGTAATTTGGCATTTACAGTGGTGTTCTAAAATGTTGTGTGTATTGCGAAATATTAAGCTGTAAAGTGCAAATTTTTGTTAGAGTCACCCCTGTTTTTTTTTGAGGGTGCGTAGTCATCATATAACTTCTCCCGTTCTGGGCGGAGCGGAAGGGCATGTCAGACGGCGGCCCTGCGGGAATGCCGCGGCGGCCCTGCGGGGCGACCGGTGAGGCGGTGACTTGAGTGTAGCGACGCAACTTCCGTACTCACGTCGCCGAATAGACGCATTTTTCATTCCATTGCACCTCACATCGTCGATAAAATATATTATCAATAAAAAATAAATATTATAACGCGTCAAACGTAATTTCAGCCACGTATTTTCGGTAGATCTGTCAGCAGCCTGAAACCCGGACTACAAATTAATGAAACCCCGCCCGGACGCTCCGCTGCCTGGACGCTCTCTAAACAAGGACATATCCGGGGAAACCCGGGCGGATATCAAACCTACGACTACTCTTATTAAGAGTGGTTGTCTGACTTTTGGGCTTATTACCCGTAAAGACCACATGTTTTCCGAGGTAGAGGGGTCTCGATAAGTAGTGGATGATCACCCAACCAATAACCAACCGCGGCAAGTTTAGCTTAACCGTCGCTCGACCCGTGAGGCTGTTATCATTAAGCGACTAGTGCCAATAAACGAGTTTGAGCAACATAACTAAAACGCCTGCTACACGGTCGCCACCCGCGTCCCCAACAGAGGTGACCTTGGTTGGCGACCGGCAAAGTTGTTTCAACGTTTGGTCGTAAACCATACACGGTTGTAAACCACCAAGGTCACCTCTGTCGAGACGCGGTTGGCCATCGTGTAGCAGGCGTTTTAAACAAACGCGACGATTTTAAAACGTAGATAATAACATGTATATTATTATAGTGGACACCTGACTCTCAAGTATATTGACACCTGGCTCTACAAGGCTACAGGGACTGACCGGGGCGGCGGCGGCGGCGGCGGCGGCGGGGCGGAGGCGACCGGCCACATTATGTGGGTTGCTAATAGGTCTTCATGTGTCACGAATCCTCATTAGTGATCGAAATTGATTTCACTTAGACGTTAAGTGCTCGTAAGTGTTAACAGTAGTAGGGCTCTAATGCTTTAAATTATTCTAATAAAATTAATTATTTGAATATTAATGTTTATTTCTTAGTCAATGCCATCTTGTAACTCGTTACTTAGAATTTAACCACTAAATCACTGCCACACAATAATAAACCTAATGCTTGGAAATCACTGTGCAAGTCAGTCATCAGAAGCTTTAAACGAGCAATTCTTGTATCTGAATCTCGGAAACGGCTCCAACGATTTTCATTTAATTTAGTATGCAGGGGGTTTCGGGGGCGATGAATCGATCTAGCTAGGTTTCATTTTTAGAAAACGAACCAAAAAAAAACCCGGTACCCAGATATTTAATATTAATAGCAGTAGGTTAAATTAAACCGATAGTTTCTGAATTGAGGTTGTTTAAGTTAAGGAAGTAGGCGGTTCATTCGGGAATAGGGTCAAAATATCAAAAGTATAATAATCTACAAACTTCGGAATTATTCCAATAACTTGGAATGTTGGGGACTTCGGAGTTGATTGTAAGGCCACAATAGACCACAATAGTTCCATAATTCCATTAAAACTTTAGAGGTACGAGGAATAGTGTGTAAAGTTCACTCATCCTTCTTAGAAAAGGAAGGATCCTCCGACCAGACGGGTGTCGTGTCTGGCGGCCAACTGCCCAACGAATTATGTCGGGTTATATATATGCTGTTCGCACGGTAATCTCTAATTGCGCGATTCAGGATTTGTGTGACGTCAGGATTTTGTGTGACGTCAAGTCTTTAGAAATAAAGAAAAGAAAGAAAAACAATAGTTTGGAAAATCCAAAAGTGCACGCCTCATAAGTTCATAACTCTCATTCATAAACGAAAAAGAAATTTAAAACATAGTTTCTAACAATGACATTTCCAAACGACTGGTTGACACTTCCCGTGACCCAAGGGCTGGTTTTTACCTGGGCCAGAGGCTAAGCATTGCCATACAACGTGGCAATGCCGCCAGTCTCTTGGGTACATTACCAGTCGACAGCGATGCGGAGGAATTTTTCGATGCCTTATTGTTTGTTTCCTAATAGTTTTAGTTACCTAAGTTAGGTTAATTATTTTTAGTTTTGGAAGTTCATGTTAGTTGTTAATTTAAAATACACTTTCTTTTTCATTCTTGAAATGTAAATAAAACAGTTTCTAACAAAAATTATAACAATTTATCACTTTTCATGAAGTATGTTTTGACTGCTTTTTTGCCCATCAATATGGGTAAAATTTCTAAATTCGCATCGATATCAATCTCTCTCATATCGACCTCCGGTCTCCGGAGGGGAATAATGTAGCGGTTACACCACCACATACGAGCTACGCAGCAAAGACATGACGTCACACAGATCCTGCATCGCGCAGTTAGAGTTTACCACGCGACCGACATACACACATCAAAAGTGTCTAGGGATCAAGCATTTTTATGCGGATTTCTTGAGATTGAGATGTGGCTTTGTAATAAATTTATGATTTTATAAATTTATATGGATCCTTTTTGGTGCATTTCATAATTTGAATCAGGAACTGTGAATCAAATTCGAGTAAAAGATGAAAATCAGCTGTCAATATTTTCCCTATAAAAACATACAACGCATTGAAGACATTATTAGTGCTACTGTTTCCCTACTACTG
The DNA here is from genome assembly GCA_948150665.1 of Conistra vaccinii. Classification (NCBI taxonomy): domain Eukaryota; kingdom Metazoa; phylum Arthropoda; class Insecta; order Lepidoptera; family Noctuidae; genus Conistra; species Conistra vaccinii. The sequence continues at coordinate 8,868,104 of OX411324.1, forward strand.
ATTAAAACCAACGTTATTATGGAGCAGCGACGTCATTTAAGCAGGGAAGAAATGCTCAGAGCCGTGGGAATGATAGAAGCTGGTTCCCGGCAACGTACTGTGGCTTTAGCTCTGAATACAAGTCAGAGTGTTATCAGTCGACTTTGGACACGTTACCGAAGCACTGGTACCGTGGCTGAGCGCCATGGAGGACGGTATCGCTGCACCACACGGAGACAAGACCGATACATTCAAATCTTAGCTCGAAGAGCTCCAACAATAACCGCCATGATGTTAGCCGTGAGGCTTCATCACTCTTCAGGGAACTTAATTAGCGACCAAACAGTCAGAAACCGCTTGCATGAAGTGAACCTTCATTCCCGAAGACCGCTACGGGTACCACCTATAGCAATGCACAATCGTAGGATTCGATATCAATGGGCTCTTGAACACAGAAATTGGGCAGAAGAACAATGGCGTTTCGTGTGCTTTTCTGATGAGTCTCGTTTTGGTATGAGACCGGATACAAGACGTATACGACACTGGAGAACCCCTGGACGCCAACAGCGATTAAAATCCTGCCAGGAAGTCCATCCTTATAGTGGTGGAACCATCATGGTATGGGCGGGTATTTGGATCGGCGGAAGAACTGAGTTGATTTGGATCAGAGGCAACCTCAACGCTCAAATTTATGCTGAGACGATTGTATCAGACGTCATCGTTCCTCTACAAGTGCAAATCGGTCCCTTATTTCAGTTAATGCATGATAATGCACGACCGCACACCGCAAGAGTTGTAAGACAGACTCTCGCCGCAGCTAACATCAATGTCCTGCCCTGGCCTGCTCAGTCGCCAGACTTGAACCCGATTGAGCATGCATGGGATATGCTACAGAGAAGAGCTCTGCCGAATATGGAGGGTATCCAGTCGCAAGAAGACCTTTTTTTGTTGTTGCAACGAACATGGGCGGCCATTCCACAGCGTGATTTGGATGAACTCATTTTGAGTATGCCAAACCGATGTTCTTGTGTTGTTAGTGTTCGCGGTAGAAACACGGATTATTAATTGTTTAAGTTACCCAATAAAATTTTAAAGAAAACTGTTATTTCAGTCTTTTTTTCGAACTTTAATGTTAGTGGTTCAAATGTCAAAAATCCCTTTATTAGGAAAATGGCAAATTTCTTTATTAATGCAAAGGTGACTTGGTTTATCGTTACTGTGACAAACGAAAACACTTTATTTGATGAATCCTTAAAGAAAATTTTAATTAATATCAATCAGGAGAAAAGTTATTGCAAAAATATATGTTGATCCCTAGACACTTTTGATGTGTGTAGATAAAACTATCCGAAATCAACTTACGGGCAGTTGCCCGCCAGACACAAACACCCGTCTGGCCGGAGGATCCTCCCTTTTCAAATGAGGATGAGTGAACTTTAGACCCTGTTCCTCATACCTCTAAAGTTTTAAACTGAAATATGAACAAAATATTTTACGGCGCCATTCGCCATAGACTAAAACATTCAGAAGTGAAGTGTAGGTACAAATAGCTGCCGTTTGTTTTTATGGCGGATTTTTTTTATATTAAGTATCTAATATTTTGAACGCTGATATTAATGTTTGTTTTATTATATTATGGTTATTTGTCATCAAATAATTATTACAATTTGTGGCATTTTTCCCTTTAAGATTTCCACGTCCGAGCTCCAGGAAACAAGGGAAAAATGGATAACATTTGTGCAAAAAAATCGTAATGAGCAAACGTGGTTGCCAAGTGAACCATCTCACATAATGTTCATCATTAATACAATGGAAATTAGAATAATGTTCTGCAGTTAAAACTGTGTTAGGTATCAAGTAGGCAGAAGAAGCAGACTGTGTCGCATCTGCGGGTGCATTACTCTATGAGAATCTCCTCGCAACGCGCATGCACCGCAGTAGTCAAACGTCAAAGCATCCAAGGGACACATTTTTTGTTCGCGGTGTCTTCTTTGATAGTATATTTTAGTTAGTATTTTATTAATTATAATTAAACTACTTTGAATGAAAGAGCCATTTTCAATAGGGTTCCTCTTCCTTCTATGGATGAAACGAATGTATAAAAAAAACATTGACTCAATTAATTGATTCTATCGCAAGCTACAATGTTTTCAGGGTTCATAAATTGACGGACAGGATTTTTTTTTCAACTATTTTGATGCTTTTTCCATTTCTGCTGCATTAAATCAATTATTAAGTACAGTATTAATCTCCATTTAATCATCTATACAATGGTATATAAATTAAGTAGGTTCTGTGTACTAGCAGGAGTGTAACAATAAAAACAGTTGCAGAAATGGGGCAAAAAATATTTTTCGATCGTAGAGCACACTCTAATGCTTCGCATTATGAGTCGTGCAAAATTTCAAAATTCAAATTCAAAAGTCATTTATTCAAACTAGGCTGAGAATCAGCACTTTTCGAACGTCAAAATTACATAAGACAGTCCCCCAAAAACGCCCGCCCTTCACCACTTCCTAGTGCTTTTGCTGGAGAGAAGAAGTGGCGCAACAAACTGCACCGCTGTGGCCCAGCAGCACAGCTGTCTGTTCAGTTAGAAAAAAAAAAAAAACTTGATTCTATACAATCAATCTTCCTAGCCTTTTTCCCAACTATCTTGGGGTCGGCTTCCAGTCTTACCGGTTGCAGCTGAATACCAGTATTTTACATGGAGCGACTGCCTATCTGACCTCCACAACCCAGTTACTGGGTAATACGATACCCCTTGGTAAGACTGGTGTCAGACTTTCGGGCTTCTGACGACTCGTAACGACTGTCAAAGATCCACAAATGACAGCCGGGACCAACGGCTTAACGTGCTTTCCGAGGCACGGAGGAGTCTCGGTATGTGAAGATGGTCACCCATCCACTGACCAACCCCGGCAAGCGTAGCTTAACCTGATGGATCGATCCGTGCGGCTTGTTATTACTTAGCCACGAAAACTTGATTCTATACAATAGTATGCAAATAATTTACATTACTCAACACAAAACTTTCAATAAAATATATTTGCCATAATGACAGCTAGCACGCGCCAATGTACCAACAAAAACAATATCGAAATCTAAACTCAAGCAAAAATAAAAACTAAAAACGTAAACAGAACTTAATACCCGAATTATAAAGCCTCCAGGCATAAAGGGCGTGCCCGCTTACATATAGCTAATAAAGCTGTAACTCGAAGTCACATAATTATGATAAACTAGGACCATCGAAGTAAAAATAAATCAACAGTTAGGCAAGAATAATATAATGATCTACTGTCGAGGTCGCTAGCTAACCAAAGATTGCAATACAACTCATTAAACAAAAACATTGTAAAGAGTCGATTATGTCAATTATAAATGAAAATTAAATTAAAATAATTTGTCTTATACAGTCAAATAAAATAAACAATTATATAACTCATATAACCTGTCAGTAGGTAAGCTAATTCTGGAGAAAGAACATAAACATTGTCTTGAGTTAATCACAGCGACCAACTTTTTATACCAGCGACAAACAGGTTTATTTGTCACAGAAGCACGTGCATACAAAGAGACAATAGTAAAACAAAATAAAGAACAGAAATAGTCGGCAGCTGCACGTATTGACTGTGACAAGAAGGCTTCCACTCAGCATAATGCTGTGCTATGGGGGACTCACAACACAGCGCTGATTTTCAGTGGTCTTTGATGCGTCGTTCGCACGTAGATGCCACCACAAAACTATTCATATTTATCACAATGAGTTCCGTAGTGCGACGCCTGCCGGAAAACGCAAGAATACTAACTAAATGAGGTAGGTACGTTTCGATTCAGATTAAACGATCAGGCGCTCGCGTGCAGTTAATGAAGTTTTCTGGGGTGGTGTGCCGTGGTCATGGCCTTGTCGTCTTAATTAGCTAGTACATTATCGACTACTCCTTAAGTATATCTAGGTTAATGAAGTTGAAATAATATTTGAGCACCTACATATTTTTACAAGCAAACTTAGTCGAGTAGGTTTTAGTATCCAAGTTTTTTTTCTGTAGGAGTTTTCATACAACATTAAATAAGAATAAATACTTACATAGGTACTTTAAGTGTACCCATGTAGAAAGTATACATAATGGAGGTATCAATTTTTTAATAAATGTTTAAGAAATAAGTAATAAAACCTTTGGATTATCGTAACAACACCCACAGAAAAACCAAATTAAAATTTATTTTCCCTTTCGGTCTTATAATTAATCGATAAAAGTAGGTAGGTAGGTTCCTCGCACTTGTCCAGTAAAACCTTTCAGCCATGCTTACAGCGATACGATATGGAGCGCTAAAAGCCATCCTGTGTGCGCTCGCTAGTTACAGAGATGTGAAAGCTTGAACAATTTCAGTTATTCGCGAGTCGCAGGCGGGGAAGGATGCTCGCCGTTCCCGCTTTGCCGAACAAACGATCGTTCGGAACTTCCTAACTTTGTGTCAACTTGTGATTGTGAAATACTGATACCGGAATTGTAAATGAGTTTCAAAAATTGGTTCGTTGTACTCTTCAGTCACAAATAAGCTGTGAGGGAAGGAAATAGGATTTGAATTTGTGTAAGTAAGCAAATTAGTCATTTGAATATTGATGAAGGGGATCAACTCGGGCTATCCTAGAACGCATATATCTAACATACCGATTTTCCTTGAGGAAACTGTATTCGTATTGAAGTGGTACTTTATTAGGTACATAAACCGAGTGCTTTCAGTGTATTGGCATGATAAACACCACGCTGCCGTCGCTCGCCCATTTTCATGGCATTACCTAGACTAGACGTACTGGAAATCTGGTTCTACTTATGTAACTCTACGGCATTGCAGGTTATTTATTTAAACTTATTAGCCTCTTTTTGTCACAAAACTGTATTGTTTTTTTTTATAGTAGTATGTTGCTGAAAATCATGGTATGATAGGTACGTAGGTCACCTACTGAGTCATTATCATTATTCATTTTCTTTTCCAAATGATCGGGAAATAACTGTTAAGATAATATTATTATAAATATTAACATATGCTGAAACATAATGTTTAAAATTACAAATAATATTTTATATAAGTTAATTAAAATCATTTTTATTTACCAGGATCTTTACAAAGTTTTTAACCGACTTCCAAAAGGAGGAGGTTCTCAATTCGTCTGTATGTTTTTTTTTTTTTTTTTTTTTTTTTTGTATGTTTGTTACGCGATTTCTCCGTCAATTGTGGACCGATTTTAAAAATTCTTTTTTTGTTTGAAATGGTATGCTCCCGAGGTGGTCCCATATCAATTTTATTAACTTTACTTGGATAGTTTTTGAGTTAGCTTCAATAATACGTATTTTTACCACTTTGTTTATATGGATGATATAATGATAACTTCCAATCACTGTTATTTACATAGCAGGTTAGTGGTATTCGAATTTGTATGGGGTAGGTACCACCACTAAAAAGTGCGAAATAAAAACTTTTTACAAAAAAAGAACAACCGACTTCCAAAAAAGACACTACAAAGTCAAAAATAACTTTAATTTCGGAAGTCGGTGGCAAAAAACGAAAGTTCAAAACCAAATACACCGACTTCCGAAATTAAAGTTATTTTTGACTTTGTAGTGTCTTTTTTGGAAGTCGGTTGTTCTTTTTTTGTAAAAAGTTTTTATCTTTCATGAAAATTATGAAAATATTTTGTAACATAGCAGTTTAGATATTATTATATTAAATCTAAATTGCGATAAACCATCGCTTGCCATGGTTGAAACTCAGCAGGAATATATATTGTTTGAACTCTGATACCTGAATCTACCTAACCTGATGGTTTGTTACGCACCTCCTTATCCACCAAACAAATCGGACGAAAAACTTGATAAGCAAGCCACGTAGACATACCATGGCTCAGCGGTTCTCTTTATTTGTAGCGAAATCAAGTACATTAAGGTGTCTATTCATCAGTGCCCTCAGGTCAAAGGTTAAAGGTTCGCAACACCTTCAAACTCATATTTTAAAAGTCTGTTAAAAACTCGGCAACGAATTTATTATTTACTGTAACGATTACATTATTTAAATCTTGTAGATGTTTTTAAAATAAATGCATTGGTTAACGAAGATGAACAAAACATGCAGTATATAACATTTGTGTTGTTATTATAACGCAGACAATATTATGAATGTTTTGAATACATCGTTCAAAAGTCTGGCTCTTGGCAACTACCTGACTTCCTTAGTTAGAAATGCCAAGTCGGGCGGGGCACGAACTTGAGGAGAATCTGTTAGTTATTGTAGACGTAGGCAGAGGCTCTCAAACTTTTTGTTCTTGTAGACCGCTTTCAAAATATTCCTGGTTTCGGTGGACATGCTGCTACATTTCTACCATATTATGTTCCCAAAACTCGTAAAAAAATGTGAAGCAATATTATTTTTTCGCGCTACCTGTCATGATTGCATAAAACCGCAGCTCCTAAAAAAATTACCAATTAATTTGAAAATTAGATTTTTTTTTCACCGAAATACTGCCTACCTAAAATCACCGAAACAATTGAAATGTTTTTCTCCATTCTTTTGAATAGTTTATTATCTGCCTACATTGATAGGTAAAGCCAAGCCAATATTTTTAGTATTTACTCTTGAAATCCCCATTTTTTTTTTCACGCCAACATAGTCTCCCGTGGACCCCTAGGGGACCTCCAGGGTCCTGGGACCTGGACCACTTTGGAATCACTGGTCTAAAGAATCTAAGATTTTTACTCATCAGTCAAACTCAACAAATAAAAGAAATAGAAAATGCTGCAGTGTTTGATAACCATAAGACATGTCCTATGTGTTGTGTAATATTATAATACTGTAATATTATAATACATAGTTAATTAACTCAGGCGTGACTTTGCGGAAATCCATTATAAACTAAAATAACCGACGTGTATATTTAGTAACCAATCCGCTTAACTGTTCTAAAGAACCCTGTAACAAAACCCTGTTTGCGTCCGGCGCTTGTCGTGGCAACACCTCGTGTCCGCGTTCGCACCAAGTCAATCGTCATCCTGAAGAATTTCAATGCTAAGAAAGCAATTATTTTGTTACATTATCAATATAAATAATCCTCTACTGCTCACCTCACCTTGCGTTCCGGTAATGGAAAATGATTAGATACAATTTTCAGTAATACAGTCACGTGCTTCCATAGTTCTAGCCAGAGAGAATTTGTTCACATTATTTCAGTTAGTAGGGCACATCCACAGTTTGTTCAGGACGCACTGAATAAGTGAATATACCTACTATGTATATCTTTGTGAAATCTTTTTCGTACGTTAGCTCTTATTGATAAAACACGTCATGCCTGTAATTCCCTAAGGAGTATCCAGAGGCGTAGGTGTGAGTGATGGCAGTGATGTGACCACATATCGGCCACTATTTCAAATTCCGGACTGTTGATTATTTATTTCTAACTATCTGTTACCCGCGGCAGGCAGTGAACGTTTTGAAGTAGTGAACGTTTGCGGTGATTAGCCGAAACTGACAGACAGACCCCAACCCTAAACAAACAGACACTTCAATTTTATTTATTTGTATGGATGTATAGAAAACCTCAGTAACTCCTTGTCCGACTAACTAGTGTATGAATGAAGGCTCATAATTATTGTATTTTTTATTAAGTGTTGCCCAAGGGCAAGTAAATTCTTACGACGTATACGAGTAGCACCATAACGTAGGCAGCAATCCATTTCCTAATTAATGGTTTATCCGCGTATTATCAGTAAATTACTAAGTTCGATTATTTTCACTCCAGTAACTATGGTAGACTAATTTGTAGCGAATATGCTCTTGTCACGATTACCAATAATGTTATAATAAAAGTGCTTGATTTAGGACTCATGAATTAATAAGACTTTTATTGTCACGTAGGACGTGAAAACAACTCGAAATTAGTCACTTATTTGCATCATGCTTTATTTTCAGACATCCTGCTTTTTGCTATAATATGTAACAGTATGTAGTCTTGGATTAAAGGAAAAGTTATCGTGTGTCTAACTTTGGCCTGACGTTGACATCGCTACAAATCAAGAGCTTTCGTAAAGCTGTAACAAGATTTAGAACCTAAAGATCTGGGTCCGAACGATGTCTTCAATATTTGAGTAGGGTTCGACGGTGGAACCTCTTAGTTACTCTTCTTATTTAAATTATGTACTGCAGTGAATACAATTGGAATTTAGTCACTTATTTGCATCATGCTTTATTTACAGAGATCCTGTTGCTATTATATGTAACTTTTAAGGAACTTTATCCTAAAGTACAGTATGTAGTCTTGGATTAAAGGAAAAGTTATCATGGGTCTGACTTTGGCCTGATTTTGACTTCGCTGCAAATCAAGAGATTTCGTAGAGCTGTAAAAAGATTTAGGACCTAAAGAAATGGGTCAAAACAATGTCTTCAATATTTGAGTAGGGTTCGACGGTGGAACCTCTTAGTTACTCTTCTTATTTAAATTTTAATGATGTACTGCAGTGCGACAAACGTCATTGATTTAATTACTGCTAAACAATTTTCTGGTGGACCTACTTACCGGTACTATCCGTCTGTAAAATAAAAACTGCGTTTTGTACCTGTTTGAAACTAGAATATTGATTTTGGTAAAATACATAATCATGTTTTAAGAGTTGTAAAGCCTTGACCGAAATCAATTTCAGTAAAGATATAACAACTCTACAATTTTGCTCATTTACAGTTCCACAAATTGACTAACAGATGGTATTGAACTCTATGCAAACAAGAAATGGTGAAGTTATTTGTAAAAGTGAAAAGGACCTGACAATATGTGTAAAAACGTGAAGAACGTGTCATGGGAGACGGAGACCCTGATGGGCACTCCTCCGAAGTCAAAGTGGGGGAGCTTCGAGCCCAGGGCTGCGCTGTCGCATGTGGGGCTGTTCGTGGCACTCATGCTGTACACGGGCGGGGGTGGATTGGTGAGTACATACCACCCTACTCATAGCATTTTTTTCAAAATTTTAAATTCTCCTGGATAGCCGGATATTTTAAATGGGATCCCTTCTTTTCGCATAATGTTCTTTGTCCTAATATACTTCGGCATAACGATTTTGGCACAATTTGTTTTGGCATAATAATACTTCGGCATAATTTTTTTAGGCATACATTTTATGTTGGCATAATCATCTTAATGACTAATTTGTTTTGGCATAAATTTGATTCGCATAACGTTAGTAGGCCTAATGACTATTATCATAATAATATTTAGGCATATCTTATTTGTTTAGATTAGGATTAGGTTAGGTTAGGTTAGATTTAGGCATATCTTATTTGTTTAGATTAGGTTAGGTTAGGTTAGAACTGTGACCAACCGCGAAATATTATGCTTAAAAAAGTTATGCTTTAGAATATTATGCTTAATCATTATTATGGTTAGAGAAATTATGCGTAAGCTGTTATGCGTAACTATATTATGCGAAAATATAATTATGCCAAACAAAATTATACTAAGTTATAGTATTTATGTTTCGTATTCATATACATACATACATAATCAGCCTATCAATGTTCCCACTGCTGGGACACAGGCCTCCTCTCTGTGAGAGGGAGTGGGCCATAATCCACCACGCGGGCCCAGTGCGGATTGGTAGATGTCACATGTCTTCGAATTTTTGGTTCTAAGACATGCCGGTTTCCTCACGATGTTTTCCTTCACCGTTTTTGAGAGCAGTGGTGATGAAATTATTTACACAAAGTAAAGCGCCTGCTTGGGTTCGAACCCACGACCTACAACTCGTAAGTCGGGGCCGATACCACTGGGCCACCACTGCTCTCTGTACCACTGGGCCACCACTGCTCTCTTATTATTCATGGTAAACAAAAATTGTGTAACATTTCAAGCTGCACAACATTGATGCAGCAACATTAGAAGTTGCGGGACAGAATATTGTGCGACTTTGAAGTTGCAGAAAAGAATGTGGAGCAACTTTAGCTCAAAATCACCAACGATGACAACGCTTGAAGGAAAACTGAAAAGGATTTACTTGATTTGCCTACGACTCGTTCAGCGTCAATTCAGAAAACACACATTAAGACGTCGTAGATATTCGGATTATAGATAAATTACATGAAAACGGTAAGTTGTCGTTATCACATAACAGTATGGCGGCAAAAGTTTTAAGAACAAGTTTAAATGAATCTTCAAAACTTCTGTATTTAATATTCAAAGGCTTCTTTACATCGCGAGTAGGTTTACAATATACACGGTCTGTATCAATCAAATAAATCACATTTATGTCAAAATTAAAAACTTAACCATTCATTACACATACACTACCTACTTAAACTTAATTATTTTCTTACTTTTATAGTCCCATTAGGTTACACGACATAATAATATATTGTTTTAAACATTGCGCGTATTAAAAATCAGCAAAATCTTCTTCGTAAAGGCATACAGATCTTTCTTTTAGTTTTTCATTTTCAAAGGATTCAAAATTTGTTGTATCTCCGGGGGATTTCACGTTTGGTACAAACGGAGGTTGTAACCGACTATTCAAAAGATTGTCCCAATCAATTTCTCTAAACCATTTGTGGTTCTTAAAATCCATAACACCACCTTTAAGTACGCCGTAACGCTTAGATACATCTACTTGAAGAATACGTCCAACTAAGTCTTTTAATTCTGGAGTAAAATGTCCTGGGGACCTGTATTTACCAGTTACAATTTTTTCGTAAATTCTCATTGGGTCTGAAGCATAGAATGGTGGATGACCAGCGCTCATTTCAAACAGTAGAATTCCAAGTGACCACCAGTCCACCGACATCCCGTACCCTTTACTGAGTATAATTTCAGGTGCCAAATATTCTGGAGTTCCACAGAGCGTCCATGTCCGGCCTCGTATCAACTTACAAAACCCAAAATCGGTAATTTTTATATATCCCGTTTTGTCAATTAAAATGTTTTCTGGTTTCAAATCACGGTAAACCAGCTCACATGAATGAAGATATTCCAAAGCGAGAACTACTTGAGCACCATAAAACTTCGATGAGGTTTCCTCAAATTTTCCCATCTTACGTAGATGTGTAAACATTTCTCCTCCAGAGATGAATGGCAAGACAAAATAAATATACACGTTATCCTTAAAATAATACTTCATGTAAACAACAAAAGGGAAGTTCATACCGCACAGAATCTTCTTCTCGTAAAAACTGTGCTCAACTTGCTTTAATTTGACAACTTTGTCTTTTTCTAATGCTTTCATAGCATAGTATTTGCCAGAATTCGTATGCTTCACGAGATAGACTACTCCAAAGGCTCCGTTGCCAAGAACTTTGTATATTTGAAAGTCAGACAATTGGGCATTATTTTCCGATTTCTGATTCCATGAATCTATAAAATCTTGATTTAGCTTACGTAAATATTGATTGTACAGTCCTTGTTTTGCTTCTGAATATCCACTCTCAAACTCTTCACCCATGCTGGCTTCGCTTCCTATGCCAAGGAGTTTGAAATACTAACGGAATATTACAAATTAATAAAATAAGATACCGATTGGCCTAGTATAATAAGTACCTATTTTATTAAAACTATGAACAATGAAATATACACAGAAATGGCATGCCTCTGAATCGACTGATAGAACAAATGAACCTTATTTTGTTTTTTTTTTCTGAAGTTTTCCTGTGAAATGTATTTTTCGTATTTTTAATAGGTGAGTGGAGTGGAGTAATCTTCTTTTTGCTAAGTTGGCAACATAGGTAAGGTGAGGTTTCATTGCGGATGCGTTGGCGTTGCCTTCTTTGTTGTGAAGGGGGAACGAGTACGATCTACACTTTGGCTTAATAATAACCCCACCGCCGTATCTCTACGTTGACGTCATGGTGGAGCTTACGCGCTCCAAACTCTGGGTCTGTGCCGGTAGAGTTTACTTTGCCGCAACAGGTCTAGGATGAGGAGCCAGACCAAGAGAGATACAAAAACCAGCAGGGCAGCATGTGGCGAGCTATTGGGCAGTATCGACCCCACGGACCCTATCTCCCGGGAGAAGTCTTGTTCCTCACCTCTGGCTTGCCTTTATTCGCCGGCTGGAGTGAACACTGACGAGGAACAGAGCTCCCACCTCATTCTTGCCTTTATTGGCCGGCTTGAGTGGAGATTCGCAAGAGCAAACATGCTCAGAGGAAGGAAGTATTCCAGTATGTAAGTGCTCGTAGGGATCTTGACCATCTTCGGGGTTCTTGGATTGTTTTGAAAGCCATAGAATACAGCTCCACTCCTCATAAGCACCTCAGGACATGTTGCCCCCTTGTCGCTACGACACTTTATGCTAGCGACCGTTTTCGGGGGCCCATTATTGAGTCATTGAGTGTGTAAGTCACCCCCTGCCATTTTACCTGTGTTTTTTATGTAAAAGATTGGTTGGGGAGGGGCGGGATTCACGTCCTATCGTCACGCACATATCCGTATTTGATTCATTTTGTTTGATATCCTCGGTTTAGATCCGTCAGAAAACGACTCGAAGAGAGAATTGGATTTACGAATCGAACACGAACCGAGTACGAATCGTATACGGATGAGTGCGCAAACGCCCTTATTATCACTAAGTTTATTCGGAATAAAATAATCATTTTGATACTTGAAATGATTGTTGAAATAATTTTAAGTAAATGGACAATTCTTAGTGTCATATAAATAAGGTGGTTCGACATTATTTTCTCTACAAGAGCTACCAAATTACGCCTCATTACGCCGAAATACGCGTTTAGGTTTAATCGACGGGAAATATTGTTTTTTAAATAATTAAGTAGTGTCGTCATCGTATATAGATAATATTTGCACTAAATAACATCGTAATTACCTATTACGGACCCATCAAAAAATGTAAACAAACTCGGTAATGAAAAAACGTGTTGTTGTGTAATTTTGAGTTTTGTGTGTGTTTTGTGTATGTAATCGCTGGTAAGTCATTTATTTTATATTCTATATTAGTTATTGTATGATAAAAATGCATATTACAGAAAAAAAAAGAGTTCAATATTTTTTTTTAACTAAATAATGTTACGTAATGATACGGATACCTATTTATTGAACTTTTTTAATTATTTGTGTTTTTATTTATTGTGTTTATCCGTAAAAAATGGTTTTGACCGATAGTATATGTATTCATAATGTATCCTGCGAAATTTCATGTGAATCGAACCAGTAGTTTTATTATAAATCATCAAAACAATGGACAAAGGAATTTCTGATAAGAATCTGATAAGAATGTTTATTTATCAATACTAGCGTTCGCTTACAAAGATTCTAAGTATTATAAAAAATCCTTTGTCTAATCAGGTACCCAAAACCATTAACGATAAGACTATTTACGTAACAAAAAGCTCTCAGATTTTGTTTATGTTAGCGCGCTCTTATCTCCGACGCGCCGCGGGCGGTCTCCGGTACTTAATGGTAGGTATGTGCGGGCGGGTACGTTCGATGCGAGAGGGTATATTTTTTTCTTATTTTATTTCTAATAAGAAATTAAATAACAGTTCACTTAAAATCGGATAAAAAGTGCTTAGGTACATCTAAGTAGTTCTAATTATTATCTCCCCTGTATTTACAAATATTTTAAATACGGTTGATTTTCATCAGTTTCATCAGCTATGCTACGGTTTCCTAGAAGAGCGGTTGCTAAACTTAACGGCCGTTAACGGCCCTGTTTCGGCTGTCATGAAAATAATGACAGCGGCAAAGATTAAAATCGTTAGATTCGCCCTACCAGGTCAAAAGATAGTTGGTTGTCGGTTTCGTTTTGACACCTCTGACACACAATGACACTTGTTTGTCATGGAAACGCTATTTAATTATGTGTGAGCTCACTCTTCTCAGTAACACTTTTTCTTTTCCGAATACTAATAAATGAATAACTATTAACTATTTAATCTTTTTTTATAATGAACTATCTATCTATCTATCCTAGTTTATACTATTATTATAACTATTCAATTTTATATTCAAACGACCCACAGTATCTTTCTCTTTTTGTCTATCTAAATAACTGTCACCAATAACTTTTATCTGTCGGTGTGCAGTCCGCTCGGCAGCCTGTAGCGCTTTGTGAGTGCACCGCATCAATGTAATGGCGAAGAACAGATTTGCCACTGAGGCAGTTCTTGTTGTTTTTTTTAATTATATTTGTTTGAAAGTACTAGTTTATTTATTTATAAGTATTAAAAATATATTGTATTAGGTATGTTGAAGCTGTTTGTACTCCCTGTCACTTGTCCCTAAAGATCCTTAGAAAACCAGGGTCAGATAGCATCTGTCTGGCATTAATGCTGAAATCAACCTTATTGACGCAGCCATGAGGCATACACTATTGTTGTAAAATATTATTTCAATTTTTATTTTGTTATTTGTATTTCACGAACTGTGTCCAAATAAACTTTATTCTTTCTTTCTTTATTCTTAGTGACTGATTACGGCGAGGGCAAATCTAGCGATTAAAATCTTTGGGGGTTGGGCTTTGACTTATTGTCAAATACTGAAAATGACAGATTTTCATGACGTCCGTAATAATAAAATAAAACAGAACGCATTTCTAGAAAATTACCAGAAATATATCAGGAGTAAATTACGTCGCGTTTTGTAAAGATACACAAAACGCGACGTAATTTACACCTGATATATTTCTGGTAATTTTTAAATGATAATGCGACCCAAGGTATCCCTTGTTTCGGAGAAGGAAGTCCTAATGTCAATAGGCATAATCGAATCATAAAATATCTGATCAAAGTTGGGGCGGGTGCGGGCGCGTTGACGAGTTGATATGCAAAATGATGGTTATGACATACTAAATAAGGCAGTGTATGCCACTAGCGGCATTCTATCCCTATCGGATAAAATGGATTAAAACTGACCGTAAAATTTGACGTTTGACGATTTTTGACGGAATTTGACGTGACGTGACGGTTAAAAATACAAAAGCTACAATAATGTAGGATGCAGATAACGTAGCCATCCTAGATTCAATCCTAATTGTCTATATAGATAGTACATACTAATTCCATGGTATGCAGATTCACGAGCAAACCATAGTTAAAAGTAAAAAAAATAATCAAAAATATCTGTATAACAACCCGTCACAGCGTCACAGCGTCACAGACTCACAGTTCATGACTTGGTCATCTGTGCTACAGCATAGCCCGTATAGCCAGTGTATTATCTATGACAGCATAGCTACAAACGTCACTTGACGTCTGACGTATCATCGAACGTTCTATTTAAGTTGTCTTTAGAAATATAGTTTTAATAATACATCTATGGTTGTATACTTATATTATTTATTTATATTTTGGAGGCGTTTCAGTTATTTGGATAGAATTTTTAAATGGAACATTCAATTACATGTATCGAGGTATGCCTAAATACTCTCAACAATATCATGAAGAACACGTACGATATTTAGAAATGCTAAAAGACGATTTTTATAAAAGGTTCAGAGAACCCAGTGTAGTTGAAAAGTCACCAGAAAATTATGACAGAATTAAAGCAATCGGTAATGGAGCTTACGGGGAAGTATTTTTAGTAAGAGACAAATGTACGTTCGCCTACCACGCGATGAAAGTTGTCGATAAAACCATAGTCGTTGAGAGAAAGCACGTAAGACATTTAATACTTGAAAAGGAGATTCTTCTTTCTATAAAATTTCCGTTTATAGTAAACCTAGACACTGCTTTTAAAGACAACCTGTATCTATATTTTATCTTGCCCTATGTTTCTGGCGGAGAAATGTTTACTTATTTACAGAAATTTGGAAATTTTTCTGAGAACTTGGCAAAATTCTACTGCAGTCAAATAGTGATGGCATTAGAATACATGCATTACTGTCGTATTATTCACAGAGACATAAAACCAGAAAATATATTAATAGACAGCACTGGGTATGTTAAACTGTGTGACTTTGGATTTTCTAAAATAATAAAGAAAAAAACTTGGACATTATGTGGAACACCCGAATATTTGGCACCTGAGATAATTATGTCTAGGGGGTACGATTTCGGAGTCGATTGGTGGGCGGTCGGTGTTTTGGTTTATGAAATGGTTGTCGGAATCCCGCCATTTTTTGCATCAGATCCTAGCAAACTTTATGAAAAAGTGTTAGAAGGCCAATATAAATGTCCAAAAACTGTGAGCCAGGAGTGTAAAGGTTTACTCAGAGGGTTTCTTCAAGTGGAACCATCAAAACGTTTGGGTTCTGGAAAAGATGGTTTACTTACCATTAAAACTAACGCATGGTTTACTGAAATAGACTGGCCGGGAATCCTGAGCCAAAAAATACAACCTCCGTTCATACCCGAGGCGCATGGTCCGGGAGAAACAATACATTTTCCCGAAGTAGCACAAACAAAACTTAAAAAGGCTTCGAAATGTCTCTTTGCAGAGGAATTCAAGGACTTTTAAAGTTATGTTTTGCAAATTATTGTGGGACTTTAATGATTTTAAGACAACTTTTAATAATATTGTTTACAATTTATTAAATCGTGTCTGCTACGGTCTTTACGTCACCGCCAAGAAGCGACGTCGGGGCCTTTACCGGTTAAGCAAATAGTAAATGTAGATCATTCTGTGAAATATACGCATTTTCTGAATAAAACCGTAACTATTACTTTAACCCTAAATACACACATGCCCGTAGGTGGCACGAAAGTATACAAGTAAAGTACAGTATATTATCTTCATCGGATTTTTAATTCTCTCCCTTTGAAGCTAGCTGAGCAGATTATTGCATTGAAAACTTTATTTAACTTCTTGATATCAAAGATCAAATTAGCATACAGCATAGGCTTATGTATGTTGTAGGCCGTGGGTTCGAACCCAAGCAGGCGCTTTGTGTAAATAATTTCATCACCACTGCTCTCAAAACGGTGAAGGAAAACATCGTGAGGAAACCGGAACCAAAAATTCGAAGACATGTGACATCTACCAACCCGCACTGGGCCCGTGTGGTAGTTTACGGCCCACTCGCTCTCACAGAGAGGAGACCTGTGTCCCAGCAGTGGGAACATTAATAGGCTGATTATAGGCTTATAAAGATTAAATACCCCTTTGGCCAATATCGAGTTGACATTATCCTAAAACCTTTTTGAATCTAAATTCTAATTATTATTTTTTCTAAATGGTCTGGCCATTTTACGAAACATACACTCCCGGACTCCTAAATCGAGGCACCGTGCTTTTTTTTATATTTAAGCATAAAACATCAAAATAATGATAAGTCAGAGAAAAAATTTTGAACCATATTTGAAGCTAACATACTGGCCATCATTTTGGGTTCCAAATTTTAATTCACGAACTTGAAAAAGACATGGGAATCGGAGTTTGGTCGCTCTTATAGAAGAAACAAGCTTTGATTAGAGCATCTATTTAAGAGTCAATAGATTTTTCGTTATTTGTATTTTTTTGCATAAAAAGAGTATCGAAATTGTTTTGCCTGATTTTGTAATCCATTCTGTCGTTCAAATGGACACTGCACTTGAAGTAGCCGCAAAAGCTGTGGCAATTCTTCAGTCTGGGCTTAGTCAGCGCAACGTAAGTACACAACTTCATGTAAGTCGTTCTGCCATTCAAAGAATTTGCCATCGATACCTGGAGACAGGCGGCTTCGTGCGCCATTCAGGAGGACCATGAAGCCGGGTCACTACAGCACGACAAGTTCGGTTTTTCTTTACCACTAGCCTGCGTAATCGTCACCTCACCTCAGTACAGGGCCAAGAACAGTTTCGAGGCTTTCAAGGACTGACTGTTAGTTCATGAACTGTTAGAAGGAGACTCGAAGAACATGACCTGAAATCTCATAAGCCAGCCTTCGCTCGAGTAGAAGTCTGTAAATAACATGATAAAAAGTATCATAAGTGTTAATATAGGATATGTGGATAGTGCCTGTGAATTGTTTACTTAATTAAAAGAAATTGAATTTGAATTTTATTCCAAATCTTTTCAACGGTAAACAAACTACATTAGTAAGTATTATATATTATTAAATGGATTACAGTAGCATAGTCCGGATGTTTGTGAATTTGGGTCGTCACGCCTTAACGGCTGAACGGATTTGAATGAAATTTAACCTGTATTCGGACATTGGGTTTTGTGAATCCTCTATCTTCAAGCGCGTTGAGCGATGTTTGGTATGGGATAAACTTATGAATTCGCGTCACCGACATACTCGCGCCGTAGAGCTGTACTATAGAATATAGATGGCGCTAATACCAGTTTGAAGTTCTCACTTCTGTCGTCAATCCCCATAACAGCCTATTTTTTATCCCGGTAATACTGTAATGTGTAGATAAAATATTGATGCTACCGAGTACAGCGTTCATAAAAAAAACTTTTTTTTGGTTTTATGTCCACCTACTATTACTGGTTAAAAGGAATACTATGGTGAAAGCCTTTAACAGTATTTTTTTTGTTTCTGCTTAGGTGTTCCGAGCATTGGAGTATCCCGCCGAAATGGCCAAGCAGGAGTTTCATAGAGAGAGACTACTTACCGAGAGGTGGAACCTAATACGTTTCGTATCTGAACGCAGCAATAATGGCACGGACACTGATGGCGCCGAAAAAATACTGAGCGATTATTTAGCCGTGTATGAGAAGGTAAGTTATTTGTGTCAAAACAATAAAGGCATACATGGTAAGTTCCACCACGGACCCGTCTGATCTCACGAAAATCAGTACCGTATGTGGTTGTTACGGCCTCAATACCGCCGTGCTATGTGGAGATTGAGTCGGTTTCGGGTCATAAATCCATAACTTCCACGTTTTTATACATATACAGCAGAAATCGCGAAAAAATAATCAGCTGTTCCCTAAATTTATGTGAAATGCGTCAACGTACCTAGATAAAAATTGAATAGCACTGTCAGAGCATCCGTGCGTCCGAGAGTGCTCCTGGACACTGACGATAGTGACGATCCGGATGCGCCTGACACGGAGTTATGTGAACAAATTCGTACAAATTGTACGTAACCGATTTTGTCCCCCTCCCTGACGGAACACGGCAGGGCCGGGTACACGGAAATGTGTGGATAGCGCTTCATGTCAACAGTTGGTTCCTAAAAAAAAATATTGCGCAGATTTTTGCGCGAAGTTCGGAACTGCCAAGTTATCGGTCGTATTGTACATACATAAATACCACATAAACACGAAGGTATTAAACCATGAACCTAGAATGTATGGATCTTGTATTTCTTAGACCGACTAAGTACCACAAACTCCGTTTCCCTTCGCTCCACTTGCTCCACACAATGTTAAAATTTATCATTTATCATTTAAATAGGTGCTGGAAGAAGCGTCCTCGAGTGGATTGGCGTTGGAAGTGGAGAATAACTTCCCACCAGTAGAAGAAAAATGGAGTATACTACAAGCTGTATTTTTCTCTTCGACTGTGCTCACCACAATAGGTGTGTACGACGATGTAAGCATATTATTTATTTGGCACTTGAACAAGGATTTATGAGTATCCACCTGAATACAATGGTTTCAATGTTTGTAAACGCACCCACAATACAGGAGGAAAAACCTAGTGTGGAGAAAGGTTAAAAAAAAATACTAGTTGGAGAAAACACTTAATTAAATTGCAATGGTGAATGTAATCTTGCATAGAAAGATTCTTTTCATGTCGCAGTTTGTTGCTTACGATTATATTCGTTTTGAGTATTTGAGTAACTTCATTGAATAAGTAATGTTTGGCCACATCATGAAGTAGTCGTGCGTTTAACTGTTCATATCGTTAAACGTTGCGTATCCAATGATCTGGCCAGGCCACATCATGATGTGACCAGTGCAAGTGGTCGATGTTCATTTCATGAAATGATAAATTTTAAGATCTGGCCACGACAGACATACCATAAATGATAATGATTTTATTTCTGTAAGTAGGTTTGTATAGCTTGTCCACTCTGAAATGATGCGCCCCTCTATCGCATTACCGTGTACGTAGATGCGGTAGTAGAAGAGAGGACAAGCTTTATAAACATTTTTACATGTCAATCATATTTTAAAAACAAGATGATGTAGCCGAAACAAATTCAGATGTCTCAGTCTCTTGGCATCAGATATAATCTTGGTCAGATCACCTACATCAATAGACTTTAGGTACTTATTAACCCCTAATAAAAATGTATAGAGTGGAATTTATGTGCAATTTAAGTTATAATAAAAAAAATCACGACTCACTGCTAGCAAATAACCTCCTAAAAAGATGACCACTCGTAATCTTCTCACGTTCAACTTGTCTTCATCAACGCTTTATCACGATTAAATTTTTAATTTACAATACTATTTGCAGGTTACGGTAACATAGTCCCGGAGACCTTCTGGGGCAGGTTATTTTGTATCGCGTACGCGCTCATTGGAATACCTTTAACGCTGACCGTTATCGCTGACTTGGGACGAGTGTTCGCTACACTAGTCTCTATTATTGCAAAACAACTACCTGCGATGCCTAGTAAGTACAATTTAGTTAAGCAACATAGTTCCTACACATAGATAGGTTATTTGAAACGTATCTGCAATATTATAGTTCAAATATCCGAAACAGCACTGGTTAGTTAATTTGGAAAATAATGTACTTATATAAGTATTGCAAGATGCATGCTTATGCATAATCAGCCTATAATGTTCCCACTGCTGGGACACAGACCTCCTCTCGGTGAGAGAGGGTAGGCTGTCATCCACCACGCGAGCCCAGTGCGGGTTGGTTGATATCACATGTCTTCGAATTTTTGGTTCTAGGACATGCCGGTTTCCTCACGATGTTTTCCGTCACCGTTTTTAGAGCAGTGGTGATGAAATAATTTACACAAACTAAAGCGCCTGTCTGGGTTCGAAAGTACGACCTACAACTCGTAAGTCTCGGCCGTTCCCACGGGGTCCCCACAGCTCTCCCATTGGGCCACCACTGCTCTCTAGATGCATGATGCTCTGTAAATAGGATACTGTAAGTAATTCCAATATCCTATTTACAGAATAAATGCGCCTTGGTCTTATTCTTTTGAATTTGACATCTTTGTTAACTTTCAGAATGCTGCAGTCGAGTTTCCGAAGCAAATCCCGCTGGACAAAGATCCTTATATGCATTTGGGGCGGTAGGTTTTCTATTCTTGTACTTGTCAGCTGGGGCAGGCCTATTCAAGATGTGGGAAGACGATTGGACTTTTTACGATGGATTCTATTTTTGCTTTATCACCATGACCACAATTGGATTCGGAGATATCGTTCCTAGTAAGTATAATATTTGTTGAAGTACATGCTCAACCACATGTAAAGTAATTTTTAATTCAGTGATATAAATATAACATATTGGTTTTTGTCGTAAAGTGCATGAACTGATTCCAAAATAATTTTTCGCTTTTCCCAGAAAGACCAAAGTACATGTTAATATGTACGGTATACATTTTAATCGGCTTGGCACTTACTTCGACGATTATTGAGCTGGTGCGGCGGCAGTATGCCCAGTCTTGGCAGCAGCTGCGGGCGCTGTCCGGCCCTCTGGCAGACACTCTGAGGAGGCTCGGGGACGCCGGCAGAGGGGTCGATGTCTCCGCCCTACACAGCGACCTCCGCAAAGTACTCACCGTGGTAAGTATCTATTTATATTCACTTTGACGCGAAATGGGGTCACTGAAATGAATCTTAAGTTATTTGAATGTTGGCATACAAATTGCAGTGAAATGCATTCAAAGCTTCGAGCCGGGAGATCAGAGGTTTGTGATGACAGATGTTCCTTGATAGTATAAACACGGGCTACTTGCGCGACTCCGTGATTGATGCCTTGTTTAAAGAAGCAAAAAAGTACTCAACTGTGTAAATGTTTAAATATGTAAACATTCAACCAGTTATAGTTAAGATATTTTATCTAATAAATATGAGATTTGTAGAAGATATTTTTATGAGTTTTCAATGATTCAATGATATAAATGTTTTGCTAGCCAAGTGATGTAATAATTTCCTTACTAAACTCTTACTGCTGTGATTGTGTGTCATGTTTATTTAGGTCAACTCCATCCTTTAGTTTTACTTGTTTTTGTGTTGGAATGTGAATTTCAATTTGGATTTGCTGATAACCTACTTCTCGTTTAATAATATGAATGTCAAACCTTGTCTTTTAAAAGATAACTGAAGGGTGTGTTCATTGGCTGCACACTGATTTTTGTCAGCAGTAAAATATAGTGGACAGTATAGTTTACAAAATATATATTTTACAGAAAAGCTATACCGGTCCCGATACTATGGTAAAACCTCGGACCTCACCTCCCAAGGTATTTTGCCAGATTTCGACAAAGTTACTATATTTCTGGCTTTTGGGATCATTCACAGTTAAATATACATATGTACATAGTCCTCTTAATTTGCAGCTTACAATTTTTACGCTGTTGTATTTACCACCGCGTCATTATATGCGGAATGTACACAAAATGAGGCACGACTTGCTAAAGTCCATACGTCAGTACTGCAATATCGTTATTTGAAATTATTTTAAATTTTTTTCCTAGATATTTGATGAAATAAGGAATGATGTTCATTACCAGCGCAGTATATTATGAGAGAATCAATCAATACTTCGCTAGTAATGACTTCTACAGAGCTTGCTTAACGCCACGTCGAGGCCGCTTCAATGTCGCAAGATACATACACCCTTTTAGCTTTAGTGCCCAATAAAATTCACGTTTCGTGCAGTAATGCTTGCCTTATTTTCTAATGCTTTTACACTGCGGGAAAAGTATTACTGCTTTTCTAAATTGAAAACGCTGCCTGTCCATTTTCAATGTTATAAGTAGATCAAATAAAAATTGGAGATGTTAAAAATTGTTATAGGTATTCTCTGTAGTGCTTTATATAAGATATATGGGTCTGTTACGCTCATGGCATAAATATCAGTATCGAATTTTACAATCCATAAGATGAATGTCTTAGCGTATTTTTATAGTTTCCGATCTAGTGGTCATAAAACTGGGAACTATTATAAAAGTGCGTCAGCGTAGCGACCTTCATTCAAAAGATCCGACAGTTTCGTCGTTGTTGACTGATTTTGTTTTCCAACTCGATAGGGATTTTTCCTTCACCCGCAGTTCTGCTTGATGGGATAAAAATGATATTGATGTTACTTCCGAGGAAGTCTTGTAAGTTAATATTAAATTATGGACACTTTATTTTACCCTTCATTTGCATGTTAGACACAAATACACATAATATGAGTATGTAGGTATTCTATTATAGCGGGCTAGTAGTAAATTTGAATTCTAGTGTTCCTCGCTGGTTAAATGTGGCCAATAAAACACATAAAGCTTTCATGCAACACATGCGGTTACTAACATTGTAGATACATAGCTCTTTGTGGTACGCGAATAGTAGTGGGGTCATAAAATTGGTTAAATGATGCAGCGATGTACGAATAAATTCTTTAGAAAAGTGTTCTTCTCTAGCAACAATATTTTTCTTAATGTTTCCCGCTAATAAACATTCATTCTTTATGGTCGTCAAAAGCTTTGATTGCTTCAAATGTAGACAAAAAGATACTCCAAAAAGACATAAAACGTAACTGAAACCTATAGCCGTGTTAAATTAAATTCTTTACAAAAAACATTCTGTAGGTTCCAGTGCCTAATCCCTTTTTTAACTCAAAGAATGAACTTAAAACAAAAGCATTTGTTACAAACGGTAACAAATGGAGCTCGCCGTCAAGCTATTTTCTTTTAGTGCCAATTATTAAGCTTGCTCTTTGAATTTTTTGAACAGAAGAATTGCAAAGTCCAATTCCGAATTTTTATTTAGCTCTACTGCTGCTTCCACAAAAGGAATAATAATTAAGTATACAAGCCTGTATTCAAAGCAATCTTCCAATAACTATTTCGTGTGTCTAATTTTAGACTATTTGTTATAGGTGACTATGCCACGGTTAAGCAGCGCCGGTGGTAATGCTCTCACTGACAAACGAAGACTGGAGTGGGAGGCGGCAGTAGAAGCCGTCATTAGGGACATCACAGCCCCAGTGCCTACTCAGAAACCTCCAATAGTTCAGATCGTCATTTACGAGTCATCAGTGTAGACTAACGGAATATATGAAAGTAGCCCGAAGTTACTGTCTGTATGAAGTATGAATACTTTTGGGTATAAATCACAGATTAACACAGATGGGACACTCCGCAGTTTAGGTATGAAGCTACAAGTACGCGGCCTGCCTGTCTTGCTGGGCCAATTCAGTGAGTGTAACGTAGTCAGAAGATCTAAGAGTTACGCGATAGAAACAGAGGCAACTTCTAGGTGAATATAACTGTAGGGTATTACTGTTATTAGCGCTGTGCGACCTGAATTGCAGCTTATGGTATCGTAGCAAGAGTCGCATTTTATTTAAATGATTTTGCTGAGTGTCCCATCTGTAATAATCTGTGGTATAATTGACATAAGTTCAATCGCCGACACATTAATAAAGAAATGCTTCCATTATTGCCACTGCTGATGCCATTATTCCCAATTATAATATGAGGCTTGATCACGGCCGCTCTCGTTCCGCGTGATATTTAGACATTATGCGTCAAAGTTCAAGGCTGGTTACCCTTGTTCGCTCGAATTAAGGCACTCAATACGTAATAGTTAAAATACTGGCTCGTTATGAATACTGTTAGGACAGAGTTAATGAGAGAACTAATACGAAACTGTGAAACTATGAAGAGCATGTGGTTATATTCGCGTGCCAATGTCAGAAAAAGAAGCGACGTGTTTATACGCATAGAACACATTGTTTGACGTTTTTTGTTAAGACGTTATGACCGGCGGCGTATTGTCTAGACAAGAGTGATGGATACATTTATTTTTATAGGTTACTCTCTTTAATGATTTGTAAAAGTGTTTATGTGATGCATGTGTTCCGTGACGTTAAGAATTCGTGTATTGTTATTCATTTATGTTTGCAACGTCTTTGAATTTGTCTATGTCCTGGGATAATAAATGATGCAGTTCATCGCACTGTCTTGTCGGCAGTGTTGCCGTCATTAACGTGATGTATCACACATTTAGATAATAAACACCCATTCACACATGATGTGTTCTCAAGAAAGACACACGACAATATTATCGTGACCAGTATTTTTCTTTTGAATGATCTTGTGAAAATTCGAGCAGATTTTTCTCGATTGATGTTCGTTTAGTATTTAATAAACATTGTAAGTAAAATTGTCGAAACAGCGATCATTTAATTGATGTATCTTTTTTAAATTAACATCATACATTTATTTGGGGGTGAAGTTTCTCTGGAGCCGACTGTACCTACTTATAGTCGGAATGCAGAAAATGATAGCAATTATAAAAATATTTATAATAAGTGTTACTTTAGGTAGGAATTTGTTTTAATTACTAATAATTAGCCATTGACATATGAATGACGATATTCTTTTTGTCTATTTATAATTATTTAAAACTGCGGAAAGTATTTGAATGGCATAATAAATAATGAGAAGCAAGTGCCTAACGTCTTCTAGTCGTCTGAGTCGGCAATGAGTGTGTGATTAATTAAGAGAAGCTAAATGAATATCGCATACGAATATATTTCATTAAAAATATATCATATTTCTGTCTGCGAAACTCATTCTGATAATCATGATGTCATGTTATTCAGCATTTTATACACATAAGATATCTTTGCATTGGATTTATATAAAGTTTTTTTTATATTCAAAGCAAAGAGAAGTGTGTAAAATCTGTTGGAAAAGAGGCGGATATTTACGAGTATGTAAACCTAAATGAGAAGTCGGCGAGATACCTCGACAAGGCGAGTGTTAAAGCTTGTGTCAGACTAAGTTTATGAAGAATAGATAATAAGGTTGGTAACGAAATAATATGTCATGTATAGGTACGGTAGGATGTACCTATGTTGGTGAATACCTACGTATTGAATTTAAGTTTATTAGAGTTAGCATTATTTATATGTAGATAAAAGTAAACACAGTCTTAAAAGTGATACATTGTCTTTTGCTTGCTCAGCAAGAGTATTTGGAAACCAAATTAAAAGAATATTACTTTGAAGTTAGTATAGGTACTTTTGTTCTATAAATAGTAAATTGTGTGCAATTATATTTAAGTATTTATTTCGTAAGCCTTTTATAATTTGCATTTTGAATACCTATATGAAATTGTATTATATTAATGCCCTTTCAAATCCAGAGTAAGTAAGCGTCAGTATAAATATCATGATATCTCAATATGGATGGATTTCCATTTTCTTCGGAGCCGATGAGCCGTTTCATTATCAGAACGATGCTAGTTCTATGCCAAGTCAAATGCTGGACGGTAGTGAATGGCGTGTTCGCTACCCATTGGATGAGTGATATGATTTTATGAGACATACCCATAAAATCATTCACTCCTCTAACGGGTTTCCGCTGTGAACAGATGGCCGCTTTTCTTACACATCTCAGAATCGTTTGAAAAGACATTGTTTAAAATTTTTACACAAGGCAACATATCTAGCTGTAACTAATATCACATCGCATCCTGTAATAGTGTAAGCATTTTTGCAGATGTTGTAATTTCATGTTACATTATAGTCTATCTATACTCGGTGATAGAATAACGATAGTATTTTTAATGCAGTTTGTTACTTTACATACACAATATGAACTGAAGCTGGAATTTAAATAAATGATTGTTCAATAAACTATTTGCGTTTTTAAACGTGTTTTATTTACTAACACTGCATTCATTAAATGTTCTAGACATTGCGTAATCACGTACAGTACGACACAACTTAGATGTAGCATCGGCAAAATTCGTAAAACCGATCACCATCCGAACTGAGTGCGCCTTCAAAATCACCAATAGCTATTACTGCTTTAGGTGAAAATGATCTTTCGAAAATGCAATAACTTGTAAAGTCTTATCGCCAAATACATTCGTAAAATTGAAATGAATGAATGAAAATTTTCAAATCTATGCTACATCTAAGTTGTGTCGTACTGTACCTAGTTACTTAATCTTCATGGAATTCTGGTAAACGAACTTTGGGAGTAATTATAATAATAATCAGCCTATTAATGTTCCCACTGTTGTGACACAGGCATCCTCTCTGTGAGAGGGAGTGGGCTGTTATCTCCCACGCGGGCCCAGTGCGGGTTGGTAGATGTCAAATGTCTTCGAATTTTTGGTTCTAAGACATGCCGGTTTCCTCACGATGTTTTCCTTCACCGTTTTGAGAGCAGTGGTGATGAAATTATTTACACAAAGTAAAGCGCCTGCCTGTCGTAAGTCACGGCCGCTATCACTGGGTCACCACTGCTCCCACTTTGGGCGTAATCTGATAAAACTTAGGTTTTTCCCGAAGAGAAAGTGTGTATATTCTAGCTACAAAAAACGGTAACCACATAACCAATCTTCTAAGATCGAGCCGCGCTGGTGACCAGCCCTGGCGCATCTGGGAATCTGAATTGAAGAGGCATATGTCCAGTAGTTTACTGCTAATGATGTTGATAAACCCTGCCTCAGTATGGATTGTAGATACAACTGTTGCTTGTAAAATTAGAACAAAGCTATGTATGTGTCCTAGATAATCACTTCATACCGTGTGGGTATGATACAGCCATACGTGGATGCAGCACTCTTTTAGTTGATAGAAGAAATCAATTAGGAGCCTGTGCAGACATGTACATATTCATCTATCTTTCCACACATTGAAAGAAGAATTTCATTCACACGATTAACATAAAACGTTCTTCCAGCTACATCATCCACACTCACCCACTCCTCGGATATCCGAACTATAAATCTTATTATACCAAGCATTAGTTACAAGTCATTAATAAAGGCTAATGCGAACCACATGTATTTACTCGGGAACTATTCGCTCATTTGGTAATATCCTCTAATTCTTCTCGGCGTTCCACCATCTTGTATCTACGCTCGGTATTTGTGGCGTATGCGGTATATTTGTGTTCTCCTCCAACGTTATAGCCCAATGAAATATATCCCTCTATTTGTACTGAATTATAATTTATTATGTAAACATTTCTTTACTCCATATCGAACAGCGTCGATAGCTCGATATTGTATACAAAACCCGAAATAAAACATCTTGTTAATAATCTTGTTCTTTATAGAGACCGCTTAGCTTTGAGATACTAACGAACACTCGTGTTTTATCGTCATTATAATTCATAATGAATGTTTATTTTTTTTGTAGCGGTAGTTCATAAAACAACATTACCGACGACGTAGCTGCTTTCATCTATCATAAATTCATAATCCTATTATATGAAATGACTGAGTTTTATTATAAGCCTTTATTTAACCGGGATTTATACATCCAATTTGAAATGTGTAATCTGCTTGTATATATTTTTTTAATAATTGTAGCTAGGCTGTAAAAAAATAGCCTGTAGATAGTTTATTGTTTTACTTGAACACTATAAACCACAAAACAATGCTGAGTATCCAAGGGAAAAATCTGTATCAAAAGTTACGACAAAAGAAGTAGAATGTTTCTGATCTCTGGCTGCAAGGTAGGCAGACAGTTATAACTTCAGTGGATTAATATCCGTAGACAAAACAAAATAAGACTTCCTGCATTCTTTTAACCAACTCAAATGATAATGGAAAATACATGTTTGAACGGCAAATCCTTTGTTTTTAATAAATAACCACGCATACATTTACATTATTGCGGTAGAAATTCCAGAAGCTATTATTGACGAACGAGTTTGTTGATGATATTTTTTTATAATTAATCGGATGTTCTATTTAGGTATACCCACGGTTAATACTGCCCGTATTTGAATTACTTGTAATTGAAATACGTAATTGAAATACAAATACGTAATTGGTATTTGTAATTCAATTACTTCTTATAAATGTAATTTGTAATTAGTATTTCAAATACCTGACGCTGAGGTATTTTGTAGTTAGTATTTCAAATACTTATGGGTCCAAAATACATTTGAACATAAATACATTTAGCGATCTTATGACTGGGTGCGATCTGGAGAAAATAGCGCTTGATAGCTTTCGTAAGCAAAATGGCGACCGCTAAATATGTAATATCTTTAAAGTTGGCAACACTGCACTTAAACTGTACTGTAGTCTGTACTGCAGGTTTGTATTTTAAATAAAAATAGTCAAAATACAGTATTTTGTATTTCAAATACACGACTTAAAAATATTTTGTAATTTGTATTTTAAATAAGTGCGAGATAGTATTTTGTAATTTGTATTTTATTTAAAGCAAAGCATGTATTTTGCCCAGCTCTGGGTATACCCTATTTCGGTATAATACTGGTGTACGGTAGGGTGTACTAACTGTGTACGCTTATGTCAGTGACTCACTTCCTTAGCGGTGCTTCATTCAAGTCGGTCAAATATTGATTACATAAATATATCGGTATCGAAACTAGCTCTAACGCACTTACGAGTACTGAGAACAGAAAATAAATCATATTAGAATTATTGACTACCGGAAGCCTCTATGGAATAATGGGAAAATATAGAAACTTTATGATGTACTTCTTGTGTTCCTAGGAAACTTCTATTTATGATAAATTATTCGATGAGTATTGTATTTGGTTAGTAAATGAAATTACATTCGATTTTATTGCAGTAATAACAATATTATGGAATCACCCTCATATAATTGTGGTCCAACTGAATAAATCGAGTTTTTTTTAACTCTGTGCCTAATGTGGAAATGAGTCAGTTTCAATTTTGTGAACTAAATTAATATTGATGTATCCTTGTATTTTTAACGTCTGACTTTACATCTTCTGTGGAAACTGAAGAATGACTTGCCAAACGGAATTGACGAAGCGTTGAGTGTAGTGTTACGTGGAACATTTGGTATGTAAATAAATTACCTAGCTACCTACAACAAAAGACTTTGAACTCTTTTCTCGTGAAAAATAGAACAGGCTTCCCGCGCTGAAATAAATTGAAAGAACGAGTATCGATGGCGCCAAACGACAATGAACGAATAGCCCGCAAGGAATGTTCAGACTGCCCAGAATTTTTGTGTAATTTCCAACTCTGACAAGTCTGACTTTGATAAATTATTTCGTTTTATACTTAGACACCTCCCTATTTATATAACATTATCCCAACTCAGTGTTATTACGTAACGGCTATTCTTTTCCTTTCAGTGTTTCACAATGTTCGTTTGTTATATCCGGTTTCAACTATCTATCTCGCCACAATGGGTTTGACAAATGGGACGCTTCCATTTACTAAATCTACGTTGACTGTAGGTCGTTGCAGGGGTGCGACACAATTTGTCATAACCACAATGCTCGCATTCAGATTTGATGTTACGATTCTCCGCCGCGCCCGTGCGATTTGCTTGCTTTATGACCCCATTCAGTAAATTTGTCGATTTATACTATTTCGTGACACTTGTGATGTATTGGTATCATCTACGTTTAGGGAGTGATCGTCGGATCGTGTTTACTGTTGAGAAAATGTTCAATGGCGCAGGTGTAACATCAAAGTGTTTGAGCTCAAAACAAGCATTCAACACCGTTTAGATAACAATAACAATGTGATTAACGACTTTCTTGATGAGTTGTAAAAAGATTGAACAAGATAAAGTAGGCATGGCTTATTATACTACTTATATTGAAGTGTGTGATGAGTAAGTGCTTAAAAATATTCAATAAATAATATTTTAACAAAAACTTTGTATTGATTGCAAGAATCGAACTGTTCCGTGAGTCTGTTTACGAGTTTTTACTGTAGATGTTACTTGGTAGGCATTATATATTTTTTAAGTTAAACAATGACTTAACCCATCATTACGCTAATGGGTCGGTAATTATGTTTGTACTCATACTACGTAATGAAGCAATTTGTGTTTTAAATTGTTTAATTATAGCCGTAAGTTTTGTATACAGGTGGACTCGATTTAAAATTATAAATAATCTCGATGTAAAAGTTACGAGGAAATTCTGACGTTATTTAAATTCTTGGAAATCTGTCGTTTGAGTTTAAAAATACACTGCCATGCAATTATCGAATAACATTTTGACTCTTGTACAAGAAAAATGCAGGTGCAAACTAAACTATCATTACAAAGCCAAATATTTAGATTTTTAACGAAAATATTGTGCAAGCTTTACACAATATTTTCCTGAAAAATCTATTGAAAAATATATTGTTTGTAAGATTCGGTAATCTAATGTTGAGAGCAATGTTTTTGAACACCTTGTATTTTTGATTGGTGTAATAACCTACTTAATATAAATACGATACGGATTGGTAATGTTTTGATTCAGTTACTCGTATTTATGTAAATCAGTTACTGTTGGTCGGAAATTCGGAATCCTGTTAAACCGTTCGTACAGACAATAACTAATAAGCATGCTGCTGCAATTCGAAGCATGTTTCAAAAGAATAAACACTTTATTAAAATTAATTGGTTTGAGTATAGACAGTGATGAGAGTAATAAAACTATGCTACAACGTTTAAGAAAGCACTGGATCTATTTCATTCATACGATCGGATTCAACTTAAACGTTACTGGTTCATTTATATGGTTCATGCAAGGGTTGATCTTTGGCGCTACTCTGTGGGAAATGACTTACTTAATACCTTGCCTTATGTTATGCTTACTTGGAGATTTTAAAATTTACTACCTCATTCGTCACATGCACCACGTGAGTGAGTTAGTCAAGGTGTTGAGAAATTTGCAAAGTAAGACTGCAGAGGATGACAAAGAAATTGTAGAGGAATCGAAGAAATGGCTGACGTTTTTGTCTTCAATATCAAAATTACTGTTGATATTAAATATTCTTGGCGTTCTGGCGTTTGCGTTGGGACCATTATTGATAGTTGGTTCCTATTATTTCAGTACAGGTGAAATTAAACTCTTCCTACCTTTCATTATATGGTATCCATTTAATGCGTTTGATGTACGAATTTGGCCGTTTATATATCTTTATCAACTGTGGTCTGGTGAGTTCGTCTTATTAATATCTACTTTTCTCATAATTATAAACTTTACCCATATAAGATTGATCAGCGTTTAATTATACCTATAGCAAGGCAAGACTTGGAAACATAAACAGTGCAATTCCATGAAATAATGCACGGATTTGGAATAATATTTATACTTTACACTTCTCTGGTAGTGATTGCATTTCGATCGTGTGATCAGTGGTTTATATGAGCCGCCATAATGGTGGATTTATAGCGAAACCGCGACCTCATATAAATCGTTCTTACGGCTTTGTTATTGGCACCCGTTTCACATAGAAGTGTTGAAATTATATCGAGCTTGTGGAAAATTGATTATTTACAACATTTTACTGATGATTGTTTACAGGAATTGGAGTTAGTGTATTTCTATTTTTATATTTTGATATCCATACTATTATGTAATCGGTCCATCTTGCTGACGCTACGCTTGCCGATACGCGGTCTCCACTCTAGGACTCGTCTGCTCCACCGGCCATCGGTCCTTCGACAAACATAGCCAGCCCACTGCCACTTCAGTGTGCTTACTCTGCAACTGGATGCGGAAGGCGGAGGACAGGTTGTTGTGGCGCAGCTTGGGAGAGGCAGTGGACTGCGAGAGGCTGAGTTGATTTGATTTGATTTGAATATTACGTCAGACTTTATTTTCAGCATGGGTGGCAGTATTTTCTGTTTACGGGCCCGATTGTTTCTTTTTAACTTGTTGCACGTTTATTCAAATTCAATTTCTGATACTGCATCACGACATGAAGCGGATTGTGAAAGAAGACGCGAGGAACAGACGTGATATCACACTAGATACGTTTAAGGCAGAGCTTGTGCAACTTGTCAATAAACATCGAGAACTAATACGGTATGTAGTTCTAGTTGCTCTACAAACGATAATAGTCCATAGATTTATTGGATTCCACATTACGGAAAGTAAATTTCGCTCGACAGCGCTTTATTTTGCTAGATCATCTATTTTAGTATGACGTTGCTTAGTTTACAGTGTACCTACTAAAGGAATCTCTATTATATTCCATAATAGCTGAAGCAATAAAACCTCAAAACACCCATTTCGGAATGTCTTTCAATACCTTTATAAACACAGTTTAAAATATCTATCTCATTGTTGTTGACAGCAAAAATGGGTATTCCCAGTTCGTACGGACTTTTATTTAAATCCTCATTTTTTGAGTCACAGTGGAAGATTGCCAAAATGAGCCAAAAGTTCGTTGTCGCTTTGGCTAATTTATTTATTTTGACCTAAAGTTTTCAACTCACTACTTCTTTGTCTTAACTTTAGTTGTTTATTTTTATAGCACAAATTGTGAACTCACAATCTATTTATATAGCCTGTTGTTCCACTAACATTGGTGTTTCTTTTCAGATGTGTGAGCTTATTGGAAATCATTTACTCTAAATCAACCTTATTCAACGTTGGGACCAGCTCCTTGATCATATGCGCCGCTGGATTCAACCTGATGGTAATGTTTAAAATATTTGAAACATATTTAAAAATTCTAGACCTAGACTCTCTATAAAACCGGAGCAGTCTTCGGGGACTGCCGATAGAAGTGAAAAACGCCATGTAACGAAAATGTCAGGAATTTATGTGGCTTGCTGTCAGTGCAAGAACGAAAGCTGTAGCTCCATTAAAAAATCCAAAAAAATAAAAACAAAGAGCGCGGTCAACACGAAATTTATCATGGGAAGCGTGCGATGACGATGACGTTCGATGACGATGACACGAGTTAGATGATTTTTGTTGAACCAAACAGTACTCAATGTGCCTAAAGAAGTTTTCACTTCAATAAATTGTACAAACACTTTGTTCCAGGCTATCAAAAATCTAGCTCTAATGGCACCTTTCACCTCCTTCCTTACATATGGTATGCTCCAGATATTCTTTTATTGTTATTACGGCGATTACGTGATGAGATCTGTAAGTGAACATAACATAAATTAGGTATTATTTGTTCTAGTTTCAGTTTCTGTGGTACCTAATGTTTTGTTATTTTTTCAGAGTATGGGAGTAGGCGATGCTGTTTACAACAGTCGTTGGTATGAAACAGGAGCGGCCGAGAGAAAATATCTTTTGATTGTTTTACTTCGGTCAGTGTTACATTATCAGAAATTTCAGAAATAAAGGGAAATGTTCATAGTTTACTGTTATGAGACTTGTTCTTATTACTTAGTTAACTATAAGTCAACGAGTTACTTATACCCGTAACAAACTTTTATGAGATATTACGGTGAATAGTTGTTAACCAAATAGAAAAAATAGAATAGAATCCGCGTGGTGGATTACGACCCACTCCCTCTCACAAAGAGGAGGCCTGTGTCCCAGCAATTAATAGGCTGATTATGTATGTTATGTAAATAGAAAAAAAGTCATTATCAGTCTGATGTTAATTATTTTATGACCGCCGCATTGGTTAAGGGTTTGTAAGCGACTATTGTAGGGAAACTTTAGAAAAACTAAAATATTGGTGACGAAGTACTAGATTTCTATCTATTGTAATTTCAATTTTATTTTTATGTTTGGTTTCAGATCTCAAAAACCGTGCAGGTTAACAGCTTACGGTTTTACTGACATTAATTTAACAGCATTTACTCGGGTAAGATATAAATTATAATAAATAATAAATATGTTTTCTGACTACAGAGGCAAAAACCATCTTTACACTAATATTAATCTATTTATTTTCAGATTCTGAGTACTTCTTGGTCTTATTTCGCTCTTCTGAAACAAATGTACGATTAATATTTCAGCAATTTTATTACTTCACTCTAAACACGCCACAAAATGTAGACAGCATTATATTATATAACTAGCTTTTTCCCGCAACTTCGGTCGCGTGGAAGTCGGAAAATGAACTATCTGTCTGCCCCATCCAGATACTATTAGTAGCATAACAATGATGGAATACTATCGTGAATTCATGCAAGCCTAGTACTTTTTGTGCCAAGTTTCAAGTTTATTAACTCAAGGAATAAGATTTTTCATACAAACGAAATCCCCCATTTTCGCTCCCTTAAAGGTGGTATTTTCAAAAACCCCTTTTTAGAGCCCTTTTTACATTATAAAAGGAAGCTGTGTGCAATAGTTATTTGTGTTACATGGGGACAAAGTAATGTTTTGTTCTTCCAGGGCGTTATTTTGAATTCAGAGCTAAGCGAAGGATTCTAAAGTAGAATCCTGAGGTTAGCGAGGAATTCAATATACGCCGCCCGAGAACAAAATATTTTGTCCCAGAGTGATACACACTATTTTTCATCACTACCTATGAGAAAAATAAAAAGCTACATACTCGATTTTTTTTACATTAAACCTTCACGCGAGCGCCTCCAACCTAACTACACAAATCAGTACGCTATCAAAAGCACGGAGTGAACCAATCAGAAGAGAGAAACCCCAAGCTCCCTAGGGAGCAAAGTTGAATTTTGCTCCCGCTATCCTCTATAGGCAATTGTCGTTTTTCGAATAGGTGTGATGAAAAACACGTTCCTTTTCCCAGTTGATTCGGCTCTGCGTTGATATGTCAGTTAGTCTGTCAGCCAGTTTCTCCGTTTATATAAATATATAGATTAGTATATTTATTATAATTAGCACACAACACACACACATAACATTACACGACCCTTTGTTGCCCTAGTTACTTACATTACAGTATTCAAATTATTAAGAGCCTACTAATTGAATCAGAGCAAAAAATTGACTAATCAATAAAAAAAATCGTACTCTTTTGTAAATACTCAGTATGAGGTGCCTACATTAGTTAATATCGAAAACCTTCAAGATTACCCCTTTTAAACATCAGTACTTTTGCTTCAGATTTTACCTACACATCAATCGTAGTAAAACCCCTGTTTAATGTCGGTTTAAAATGATATATTGCTTTCTTTTAGTGTTGGTTGTGTGTAATTATCCTGTGAGGTGTTATTTACACCTTTAAATGCTCATTCATACCACAGTTCCACGTTAATTGTTTGTATATACAGAATGATTCAAAATATTCAAATCTTTCTACAAATATAGCCGAAGATCATTGTGCATAAAGAGTAGGTAAATGTTCGAAATTAGCGTATTATTTACTGACTTTAAAATTAGTAGGTACTATTATTCTTTATCAGGTAAAACTTGATGTTACCTACACGTACCGATAGACTAATTCACTTCTGTACCCACTTGTTTTCTAATATGTACATGTATTGACTTTAGAATGAAAAAAACTCTTAAACAAAATAATATTAGTAATAAATCAATTTACAATAGGAATGCTTATGCTAGCGCACTAAATAAATGTGCGATGTATCTAATTGTACAACTTCCTTAAAACAAGAACTTTTCGTTTCTGAGTCAATCAATCTTCCTAGCCTTTTTCCCAACTATCTTGGGGTCGGCTTCCAGTCTTACCGGTTGCAGCTGAATACCAGTATTTTACATGGAGCGACTGCCTATCTGACCTCCACAACCCAGTTACTGGGTAATACGATACCCCTTGGTAAGACTGCTGTCAGACTTTCGGGCTTCTGACGACTCGTAACGACTGTCAAAGATCCACAAATGACAGCCGGGACCAACGGCTTAACGTGCTTTCCGAGGCACGGAGGAGTCTCGGTATGTGAAGATGGTCACCCATCCACTGACCAACCCTGGCAAGCGTAGCTTAACCTGATGGATCGATCCGTGCGGCTTGTTATTTCTTAGCCACGAGCTCCTCTTCGTTTCTGAGTAAGTACACGTAATGAAATGAAATGAAATGAAATGAAATTGTTTATTCTGTAAATAGGATATCGGAATCACTTTTACACGTCATATTTAAAAAAATGTTTAAAATAAGCTAGATGAGGTCGGCGTTTCCTAACTGACTACTCTGAGAAGAAAGGCCGAAACAAACTCAGAGGTCACGGTCTCTTTTAAAGTCCAGACATAATCTTGGTCAAGCCATATCAGAACCATGTAGATTAGTGTCTGAAATGGTCTTTTGAGGAAAGAACCACACAGATTTGAGTGGACCTGTCCAGTCAGTGCAAGCATTTGTCAGTAATCGTGGAGCTCACTCAGAGCTTAAGGAGCTCAACTCGACGAACAATACCAAAGAAAGGACATTTGGGTAGGCCGCATCAACTACTCAAACTGCCAGACCATCATTAAAACTAAATGTGAAAAAAAAAAAAATTAAAACATTAAAGAGAAAAAAAAAAAAAAATACCCACATAGTCCTCATATTCACAATAATTAAAATAATATTATACTTTACAAAGTAATCATGTCATTTTGTATATAATTTTATTATGTTATTATTTTAAGTAGGTATATGTTTTATTCTTTTATGTAAATATTTTTAAATCTGGTTTAATTGATGATTATAAGTAACAATTAAAATCTCAACAATATTACCCTAAAAAGTTTTGTTAGTTAAAGTCCTACTTGTTTGATCTTTTGAAACACCTTGTAGTATAAAATATAATTCATACCCGCTGTATACTGTCCAATTAAACATAATTCAATATTTCAAAAGAAAAGTCTTCATACTTTTCGTCGGGTGTATTGAAGAGTTTCCCGCCACACTGACGCAACTGCGAAAATGCTCGATCATTTTAGAAAATGTTTAAAAAGAGTGAGTTTTTATTTGAGGTTCCTTGGCTTGAGCCTAGATAGTACGGATGAGAATAAAACTGTTTTCCAACTTGTCCGTAGTCACAAGATTTACTCGGCACACTTCATTTCAGTAAATCTAGAAGTCGTTGCACAGGTGTTATGGGTTTTAGAAGCCATTGTAGCTGGAAAGAGTTTCGTGGAGATAACTCGTTTGATTCCATGCCTTATTCTTTGTCTTATAAGTAATTTTAAATCGGTTTCAATTCTATATTATGCGCATTATAATAATGAATTCATTGAAACTATGGAACGCTTGCTTGTGAATCAAATAGACATCGAAGGAGAAGGATATCTCTTCAAAAAGAAAGTGATTGATATGCAAGTTTCAATGCTGACAAACATTACAAAGAAAATTATTTATTTGATTATAATGGGTTTATTAATGTTTGCGTTGGCACCTGTGTTTATAATTGTACCGAATTATTTGAAAACTTCTGAAGTCAAACTTGAAATGCCGTTTATAGCGTACTATCCGTTCAATGAATTTGATGTTCGGATTTATCCTTGCATTTATATTCATCAGGTGTGGACAGGTAAGTCACTGATTCTATATAAAGTTCCTTACTTACTCGTACATGCCAAAGGCAATTTTCAAAATATTTCAACCTTGTTCATTTAGGTCCCTATTTATGAGAAGATGGATTGCCAGACCTTTCCTTTAGAGAGTACCTACTTAGTTTAATTGTCTTTTGTTTTTATTATTAGTGTTTTCATGAGTAGTTTCATTGTTTTCTGGAAAAATAGCTACCTATACAATGTGGAGATACCATACAACAAAAAATTAAAATACTGGCACTACTGTCAAATAAATCCTAGCTTCGAAATAAAAAAATGAGTTTTTCAAAGAAATTAAATGTATTGTATGCCGGATCCACACTAAGCCTATAAATTCCGTTTATCCAACTAGGCTTGGGGTGAATTCTCGGGCATACATTTCCAAATATTGAATTTAGGGTGGATGTTTGAGGTGGATAAACGGAAAAGCCCGAGCCGACTATGGATTTTGCCGAGCTATAATGACTAAACTATTGAATTATATTCAATTGAATTTTTGTATACAGAATGGGAACGTCATTAGAGACACGCTGTTTAATTTTTTGTTGTATTGTCGTCTTCACTTTGTATAAGAAGGTTGGTTTGAAGACGTTATCAGAAATAATGAATTAAGTAATTTTTCAGCAATTGTCGCCATGGCAATGGTCTACGGTCCTGATTGCTTCTTCTTTACTTGCTGCACCTTTCTTCATATTCAGTTTTGTTTACTGAACTATGACATGGAGAGAATCGTAAATGAGGACTCGAACAGATGTGACGGATTGAAATTCAAAAAGTTAGCAGTACGACATATTGAATTGATGAAGTAGGTACCTAAAGATTTGTTATGAATTTGGTGGGTAGCTAACTTCATACACTACAACTATCGGCAATCTTCATGTTTCGCCAGTCGTCGGACTTCTACATATGAGTTGCCCTTTGCACTTGGTGCAGACCGGACGCTCTCAATCGACTTGGAAGTATAATACCTAAGAGCGTCCGGTCTACACCAAGCTCTGAAAGCTCGTTGCTCATATCAGTAAAATAACAGTAAATATTCATGTATTATAATAAAAAATAAAAAAAAACATTAAAAAAATGTCATTTCGATCAATATTATTCATAATGTTACTTTCAGATGCGTCAATTTGCTGGAGGAAATATTTTCGAAATCAATATTATTCAACGCACTTACTAGTTCTGTAATTATATGCGTGACTGGATTTAATGTCATGGTAAACAAATAATAATAACTAGCTATAGCGGATCAGAAACATTTATGTGTTGTTATTTTATGAAATTAATTAAATTTTTGGAAATTAATATATTTTGTTCAAATTTATTTAATTTTAGGTGGTGGATAATATTGTTATGATGGCGTCTTTCACTGCGTTTTTAATTTTCGGCTTGATGCAAATATTTCTGTATTGCTATTATGGAGATACTATTATGAGATCGGTAAGTTAATTACACACGGGTTATTCCACTAATCCCCGTTTGGCAATTCACATCAATGGGGATTTGTGAACTTTTAATCGCCATTGACAATCCCCATCAATAGGGATTTGTGGTGCTTTAAAAATAAAATATATACAACAAATTATAAAAGAATCGCAATAGGTACACTTAATAAATATCAACATGATCGATAAAGTTGAAAAAAAGAAAACAAAATAAAATGCATTACAATGGCGTACGCGTTTTGGATGTTATATATCATTGATATGTTTCTGCTTTTTTCGTTATTTTTCAGAGCATGCAAGTGGGCGACGCCATATACAACAGCCAGTGGTATAACATTGGAGCGGCAGAGAGGAAAGGATTCCTCATTGTTTTGATAAGGTGTCATTATTTGACTATAACTTCAACACGTATGTAATGTAGGTCATTACTCTTGGTAATGCAATGAACCTGGTTTTAATTCTTTTCAGAGCCCAAAAGCCCTGTGAACTAACGGCGAATGGATTTTTCAAAATTAATTTGGGAGCTTTTACGACTGTACGTGAGCCATCATAATGTTAATAATTAATATCTATTGTTACCAATAGTGATATTTACCTAAATATATTAATTAATATGTTTTAATTTCCAGATATTAAGCAAGTCCTGGTCCTACTTCGCTCTGTTGAAAACTTTGTATCATCCTGAATGAAAATCTTGATCATGATCAGTGATTAGGTGATCACCCAACAAATGACTTCTTCAAAAAATTAACACAAGAATATTAGTTTAGAAAAACACGCTTTGTACTAGTGAATAAACGTTGTAGATGATGATAAATAATAAAATAAAAAATAGCCTTATATTTCTCAAAGCTTTTTTTCCCACTATTAAAAAAATAATAAAATTGTTTTCATTTGAGAACCCCTGTGGTGAAGGCCTTTTAAAGAGAATGACGTGCTCCGTAGACAATGAAATTAATATTTTATTTAAATGTTCTCAATCACTTTGTTTGTCACTCAAACGAAGTTCGCTAAATGCTTTTAGGAACTTTACACAAAACAGCGCTTGACAAATCGAAATGTTCTGAAATTCAAGTTTTAGCAGTGAGCCTGAAGCCATAAACTTGTTCCGTGGAAGCATTGTGAATCGCTCAAAGCGACGAGAGACTAACATTTTGATATTAAATTACCAGAACGATAACCTTTGCAGTACCTAACAGGAAAGTTATACCAAAGTATTATCGTTTCGTTCTATTCCATTGTTTTGGCATTCGTAATATTCAGTCTCAGGAGAACCATATCTTACGCCTTCTTTCTTTTTTAATATAATTCACGTCGTATACTTGATACCTTTCGTTTATTCTGGGAATTGCGGAACAAGGTATTCTCAACTCTTATGTAGGTCATGAATGCGGCAGTTGTTACCGGTGCGCCAAATAGCGAGGCATCCTGAACTAGGCACGCCGTCTCATCAGACAGACAGCAGTGAAATAATAGTTTCATAAAATTAGCCTAATGCCCATTGTGAAAAGCAGTAAAACTTGTGATTTATGGGACACTATCAACAGATGTTTGAGACATCGTAAACAGATAAAAAAAATTGCCTAAATTAAAGCGTCATTAATGTTATTTATATTTTTTATGGTAGATAAATATCATAAGACAATTTTGTTTCAATTAAATAAATTACCTTTCTGGCACTATTATATTGAGAATTATAAGCTTGAAGGCGTCGTTGGTCTAGGGCAGGGATGGCGAACCTCTCTACATCTACCTGCCATTTTTTCCCCAAATACATATTGAATGTTGTCGTGACGTGCCAACAAACAATCTTGACTTGGTGACTCCTAGAAAAATATTATTAAATAGGTACTTTCACAATAATACCTTTATTACTATACAGTAATACTAATATCAACAGTTTTATATTTATTTAAATTAAAGAACAAATTAGTCTGACTTCTGCTGTTGTAAACTAAATGACTTAGGTTACTGAAATGATGTCGTGCCCAAATAGTTTAGTTACGTGCCACCAATGGCACGCGTGCCGTTGGTTCGCCACCCCTGGTCTAGGGGTTACAAGCGCTACTGCTGAGCATGAGGTCCTAGGTTTGATTCCCAGGTCGGGCAAAGAGTTATCAGGATTTTTTTAGTAGCAGCTCGGAGTCTGGATTTTGTGCCCGGTTGATGGCAATAGGCTCGCCCCAAAAAAAATGCAAAAGCAAAGTATATTACTATACAGGGTGACAGGGACCGCGAAAACTGTTACCATGGTTTCAGTACATGCTTCTGAATGCCCCTGCGTTGAAATTTTTCGTCGGTTATTTACAATAAAATCAACTGTTCCATACAATTTGATCGCGTAGGTATTGCACTTTTCTATGAAACAGCAGATTTTTTTTTTTGTAACCGGCAAACAAATTCATTGCCTCTGGGTTCTGAATCCATGGTAACAGTTTTCGCGGTCCATGCCACTCTGTATATTAATGTTAGCTCCGTCTGAGGTCGCTCGAAGATTACTATGGCAAATATATCGTAATAT
Organism: Conistra vaccinii; assembly: GCA_948150665.1. Taxonomy (NCBI): domain Eukaryota; kingdom Metazoa; phylum Arthropoda; class Insecta; order Lepidoptera; family Noctuidae; genus Conistra; species Conistra vaccinii. The sequence continues at coordinate 8,910,233 of OX411324.1, forward strand.
GTCTTGCTATAATATAATATTATAACTACGTATGTGGTGGGCGTTATACATAACTGGCGTATTAAAATGTGGGTGTACTATAAGTACACCTGTGTGTGCCTAACATACATTATGTTATATTATGATAAGCTTGAAGTGCGCCAGACTGCGTAGCGTGTTTTGCCAATCGTAAACATACCTACCGTGACGCAACTTTGAACATAAGCATCAATAGATGAATAGATCACAAGAATGACTGACATGGAACTGAATTCTTTTGTTGCTGCAATACGATAACTAGTTAAAGCAATGGCACGTAAAATTTTATGAGAAAGGCAACCGGATGGCGAGTGATAATCTGGGTCTTGAAGTGTTCGAATGGGTGTACCGTCCGAATAGACCCTATATAGTTTTTTGGACGAGGTAACCGGATGGAAATGCGGTTGCTTTGAAGTTTATACCATAATGATATATTAAAAAAAATTGCCAACCCCCAACATCGTTATAATTGAAATAATGTCTAATTATACGCTGTATTTAATTCTTGAAACTCTTTACCGATGATTTATAACATCACTGAAAATGAGGGAGAAATTTTGTCAAAACTGGATGGCATTGATGAACACAATTCACTGACAGACATATTTTGCCCCCCCCCCCCCCCCTCCATATCTCCGACCCCGTCCATTTGGGGTACATTCGGACGGTACGGGCGGATTCGGTATCACTTCAAGACTCAGATTACCACTCGCCATCCAGTTGCCTCTCCGATGAAATGTTACGTGCCATTCATCATCATCATCATTTCAGCCAAAAGACGTCCACTGATGAACATAAGCCTGTTACGTGTCATATTGCCTTGAATAAACTATTTCGTTACGTAGGTTCGTAAGGATTTAATGCTAGCAATAGTGTCCATGACTAAATTAACTGGGATAAGGATAGGAGAAATACGAAGTGTCTCTAGAGCAGCTGTATTTTTGTTTAAAACTAAAAATACCATTCATGACGTACACTTACCTACAAGTTGTAATGTCACGGCTCCTTTCAGATTTTGGCATCCGAACGAAGCCAAATACTTTTCCGGAAAATGAAAGGGCTTTTACATTTCCCTCGGTATCTCAGTTTTGGTCTGTGCCCAACCGGCAGTGATGTACATCGATTAACGCATGTGTGATAGATAGGCGCGACCGTAATTAACAAGGGTGCGACTAAATTGCCGTAATTGTCGCAGAGTACACACGACGCGGGATTTGTAATTAAACCATAATATGTCCGGAAACGTTTGTACCTACAATGGAATGTTGTTTCTTGCTTACTCATAACATTGATACACGTTGTTGTTGTTTTTAGGAGACTGAACTTTGTCTTTTGTGAACGTTTTTGTTGGTGGATGTTAACTTTAGAATCTTCGTGTAGGTTTAGTAACGAGTGAATAGAGTTCAAGGATATCTTCGTTCTATTTTGAATGGCATTAATTTATTTGTTGCTATATGTAATTATACAGGGTCAAATAAAATTAGCTAACTCCGCAAACGTGTTGGATCGATCGATATCTAAACAAGACAAAATAAATATTAAAACATTTCATGATTTTTTTTGGGGTCTACGACACGTTGCTATATGTATTTGAAGTAGGTATGAGTTGAGAAATCTGTTTTGTTTTTGTTTTATCGTGTTTAGATATCAATACCCATCACGTCTGTGAAGTTTACAAAAAAAAAAACAACGGGTTGCACTCAGGGAGTGCCAGCAGAACTTGAACATTAACGTTGTGCATTTTTGAATATTTTGAAATGGTTAGGGAATAATTTCGCACGAATTGCTTTATTTATCAGACTTTAATTTATGTGGTTAAATAAAATATTCATTAGTAGTAGCAGTAGTATATTTATTTGTTTTGAAAATATAGTCTAACAAAAATAAACAATTTATTTAAACACTTTTCATGAAGTATGTGTTGACTGCTTTTTTTTACCCATCAATATGGGTAAAATTTCTTACCTCGAAATCTTTACGTAATGTCAAACTATTTACTTTGTCAGTTGCTAGGCAACGGATCTTACGGTCACGTTCTGGCGCGAGTTTAACACTTTTTACTAAAGCTGCTAAAGAAGGTTTCACTTAAAAAAAAACAGATTTTTAACTAATATTCCAAGTACGTAGTGGAATAACAGTAAAAAATCTGTTGAAGAGCCCAAAAAAATCATTTTATTAATATATTTTTTGCGTTATCATGTTTAGATACACATACACGTTACTTATGCGGAGTTTCGCTAGCAAATTTAATCTGACCCTGTAAAAGTTTTGATAATTAGTATGCGCAACTGCAAACCGCAGTCTGAATGGAGTCTAATTTCTTAAGAACCGTCTATACCGGAAGAAACTGTACGAAACATTATAGCAGCAAAACTTTTAATGATACAAATTCCGCATTGCTCTAAAAGCCAAAACATTCCATTTTATATAAATAAATATTCGCATAAACATCATGTTGGCGAACTTGTCGTAAAATGATAAAAAAACGTTGCCAAAGTTAATTAAAAATTTATAGCCGACCCGTGTTTGTTGTCGTAGTAACACATGTGTTGTGACTGAAAGAAAGATATAATGTAACGGAGCTGACGTGGATGTCATTTTATGTGAGCGCTTATACAAATGCGGCCGGGTTTAATCCTCACACAAATTAAGTCCTTTCTGTTGTTTCTATATCCCGTGTACCTAGATTGTATTCTATTTAGGACTTTGGGCAAAAATATGCTCACTTTACAGAATACAGTAGTAGTGTGTACCATAGAAATATAAAAAACTAAAAACACACAAAACTTCTTTCTTATATCTATGACACACTATACAAAAAATAATCTATCAAAAGATAATTTGCAATATGTGGCAGGCTCGAAGTGTGAACATGCCAACTACTTACGAGAATATTTTTCCTCACAACAAAATATAAGTTATTAAAAGCAGCTTGGAAAAAGTTGCTTCTTATGCCTTGCGACATAGATATGCGCCTTGCTATAGAGAGAAAAACTCTTCGTGTTTCGAAGGTATAGTTTACTTCACAATAAACAAAAGCCATTGGTAGATCAATAGGCATACAATAAGATATCTAAATACCTAACAACTGACGTCATAAACAAAGCCAAGATATCGCTATGGCACTACGAAATAAAATAAACTGACGTCACACAGAAAATTCTCTGCATTGAATCCCGTCGAATCCCTGCTCAGTATCATCGTTGCGTAAACTCGGTTATGTGAGAGATGCTCTTGTAAACATTCGCTTACACAAATAATGGCTGTAATATCACCAGGTTATCGATTGCAACGTTTTGGTTGATTCCATGATAGTTAAAATAACGATTTAGTGGTATTTTCTCAAAGTATTTCGTGTTTGAATGTTGAAAGGAAAGTTATAGTTCTCAGCTCTCAGCATAAAATGTAAAACATTTTCCAAAGTTTGAAATTGCATTCGCGTGGTGTTCTGAATTCTAAATGGATCCGCGTTCTTCCAATATTTTGCTTTTGCTTCTAGACGTTCTCATAGGTCCCGGTCGACTAAATATTATGCTAGTGCTAGACGTTTCATAATAAAATGGGGTAGGATTCGACCTCGTGACCTTTCGATCGGCAGTCAACACCCCAGTCGTTGAACTAGGGAATTGTTATTACTGCTTGCATTATTATTGTTAGCTTTTGGCAACGCGAATTGTCTAGTAAGTGGATCGTTGACTAAAAAATAAAAATAGCGGGCAAAATTGTTGAAATCTATATATGAAACGTATAAATTTAATCCAGTTATAAGTAGGTAAACCAGAATCTTAGTAAGTTTTTTTACTTTTTGTAAGAAATACTGAATTTATGAAGTAATGAAGTCTGCTTTTGAATTATGTAAGATATAATTAAGTAGGCCTCGACCTCGACGCAAAACTTAATGCAAGCTTACGCCGACTTGTCGACGAAACAAAATTAGTTTTTTTAATTTACAGTCTTAGAGCAGTATGGTCTTAGCTCCCACTCCACATTAAATTAAAACCTTGATTATAAGACTTAATTTAACCTTTTATTCGCCCTCGCCTAGTCGCCTCATCTTGGTCTGCAATGTAATTTTCTTGTACAATTTTATATTGTACAAGCAAGCAAGCATTGTGAAAGCTCCAGTTCGCAATTTAATTATGAAGTTGTAAACGCAGACAACTATCATGCTAAGATTGTGGAAACTTTGTTCTTAGCTCGGTTAAAGTTTCACTATTATGTGGCTACACAGGTGCTTCGCTGATATGGCTTTTAGTTAATTAATATGTTTTTGTGATAAAATTTGGTCTGCATTTAGTGAAGAATCCTGTCGATTCCGTATTTAAGTTAATCATATTTCTTACTGGCTCATCATCGCCATCGCACTGAACCGCTCGTGCTGGGCTACCTTTAGTTTCAATCTTTTGCCGTCATTTGTGGTGACTGACAGATGACATTAGTGACCCTGACAATGCTGAAACTGTTAACATTTATCTATTAAATAGATATATAGGTGGATCGGGTGGATCAATAAGTTTTCTTAGAATAGAATAGAATTCTTTTAGACCGGTAACGATTGTTCCTATTACTAGATAAGAACAACAATAGGGGAGACCGGGGCTATAATTAACAGAGGTAAGTATTAACAAGTGATTTTCTCAAAAACTATAAACACTACACCTACAGCGCGTGCTTTAATATGTCGACTAGATCACGCCGCATGGCTCAGGGTTGGTCAGCTGTGGTCTGCGCGTCATGCGAATGTGTTATATACCGGACGACATTTTCACGCACGTAACGAACTTTTTGAACTTTTACATTTTTTGATTTATTTGCGAAATATACGGTGTAATGATTATATTTTTTGTTTTCCTAGAAGCATATTTCATACTTAATAATGCTACATTGCTGTATTGGTGTAATTATTAACCAATATTTTGTTATGTTATTTAATACTAAAAATGTACCTTTGGGGTTATAATTAACAAATCGGCGGGGTCAGTATTAACGTGTTAATACCTACCCCAGATGTGGTGGTAGCGCAAATATCTTATGAACCGGTAGCTGGATCATCAGGCATGTAGAATGATGCTAGTGATTTCTTGGTCCAAAACCATAACCTCTGCTAAAAGCTCTACCACGAGCTCAGTAAAAACGTATAAACGCGCTAAAATTGTAGTATCTATATGTATTTTACTGTGTACAGTACATAAATAATAAAATACATCAATCACTATTTTTTAGGGCGTCTCCTGTAATAAAGATACATCGTGCTGACTGGATTCAATATACCTATCTCTTGCAATGACTGAGCCTAAGATAGGTGTATCAAAGGCGACATCACTTCATACACTTGCCTGAATTGTATTTGATATGTATTGTAAATTAATAAGAAAATGTGTTCCATACAATTCTGTATTAATTTCACTTTTATTAATACCAAAAAATATTGTCTTACATGTATTTGTTTTCTTCTATATTAGTTGGCATAACATAATGTTAATTGTTGCCCCTTCTGTTAATACTTACCTCAGAGCTGTTAATTCTAGCCCCGAAGATGAGGTAAGAATTAACAACTGACTTTTTGGATAAAAAGTGTTCTATTTAAGACATCATTTCTTTTATGTTTGATTTATGTTAATAACATGATACCTGAATAAATAAAGCATCGTTTAACAAAAAAATCAAGTCTAAATGTTGAATCATTTCGAAGATACAACAAAAAATTTTTTTTTTGTTAGTTCTGGCCCCGGTCTCCCCTACATAGTTTTCTGGAATGTTTACTCCAATTCATTAGTAATTTGTCCTTCGTCAGAGCAAATAGGCATCATAAAGTTTATTTTTCGTCTTTTACGATTATTGTTGAGGGAATAAAGTAAAAGATATAAAACTTTGTGTACGATATGCAAATAAGTAGGTTTGTAATTGTACCAACTGTATGTAAGCATCGATTTACATATCAATGTATGTAAATAATTGTGTTACTGTTTTAAAAAGATTTTCAAGAGTTTAGGAATGAACGTACATCACCTAAAGGTATATAAATAGGTATGTCAACTTATCTCGAAATCTTATAATACCTACATATTATTTTATTTTGTAATAAGCCTCGATCAATAATTTGTATATTTCAAGTCTATGTTCGGTTGGCATTGGTATTTTTGTAATACTAGCTTATTACAAAAATCGTAAAATCCATCGGTTTAAATCGATGATGAATATGATGATCTCTAATTCGTTTCTTTTAAGTACCTATGTAAAAACAGATAGAGAGAACTAATATCAACTGAAATTCGTTCGGGATCTAAATAAATGTTTTTCAGTAGGTATTCAAGGCTTAAGTAAGTAAATATTTTATGTAAGAACACCATAAAGCTCTTGTTCAATATACTTATGCTAATTAACATCTTATGAACTACAGAGGCTGTTTGCCCCAAATACTGAAATACTAGCTCCTAGCTTGTTGCCAAGTTATTCCAATTATCGAGTCAAGGCCACTATTTAGCCTCCTTATGTTATATACCTAGTTCTAATCTCACGAAATGATCTAAGAAACAAATAAGACTTATATAAGTGTGTAAATTGATTAGCAGTTTTAATGGACTGTTTTATAAACATGCGAACGTCCTGCTTCTTATGAATTTGTTGTTGGATCGTGTGATTTAATTTAGGGCCCTCGCGACGGTGACTTTTTGTAGCGATGCTGTCGCGCGTTTTGTAAACGCGCTTCTGCATCGCTACTATCGCGCAGGATTCTTCATACGTAATTAGAGCATCGCGGCCACGGAACAGATAGGCTGTATCGATACACATGCGCGACAGCATCGCTACAAAAAGTCGCCGTGGTCGAGGGCCTTAGGCGCTAGAATAAAGGTAAGTACGATAAAATAATTTGCAAGGAATTATAAACTAAAAGCCATACCTCCCCGGGACGCCATGGCGATGGTGGCGCAGCTAGGTCGCGTCGCCAACAAAATGCATGGTTGGCTGGTTGGCTGCGTAACCAAGCGTTTAAAGCTGTATACATTTAGTTGACAGCGCGACCTGGCGACTTAGCCATGGCGTCGGGTGAGGTTTGGCTCTATGGGACTAGTTATAACCTCAGAGTAATAACTAAAGCATAGAGGGAGGGTGAAATTTCTCAGTCTAGTCATACTCTTTATACTTATGACACATTCCGTGTGAAAAAAAAGGACAGGTATATAGTTATAAGGACCACCACTGTCCACTTTTTTGGTCTCGGTAGTGATGTGCAGAGAGGTGCAGAGGTATCGATATTAATTTATTTTTGACAGATAATTTATATAATGTATTGGATGTACATGTCGTATATTCCATGGATGATGTAACGTTGTAACGTGCCGTTTTGTAAGGTATATAGTGGAATGCATTAAATATTTGTTAGAGCTTTAATTCTAGGCTTCTTTTAAGCATTGGCAATTTGGTTTTATTAAACAAACGTTACTTTAATTAATAAAAGCAAATTGCCAATGCTCCTACTCAACGCAATGCGTGACCTTGGGTCGCAAAAGAACCCATTTGGGTTAGCGATTATCTGTTCCCTCTCCCCCGTCACCGTCCTGGCAAGCCCAGCCGTCAATCTGTGCGTGCCGGCTCGACACACCGTCACATGCTGGCTAGGGAGGTTTACGCTCCCGTCGTCGCTCATTCTCAGCTCCACTACACTTGCCCGTGACTAGTGAGACCTCCCCTACAGCCGCGGTTGTCTCAGTTTGCAACGGTTTCCTTATTTTATAATTGACTACGTATATATTCATGAATCCTACTCCTTAACTCAGTGTTAAATCCCCATATTGGGGTTCAAAGTTCCAGCTTACCAATATCTCCAAATTTGCGGCTAACCACCCAGGTTGCTCACATCGAGAACCATCACTGGCATCCGTACTTTATGTTACGGCAAACTAACTTCCGGTGTATCCGATTGACGACGAGCTCCGCGCCATGTACATAACCCGCGTGGCCGCGTCGAGCTGTCTACGGGTCTGGGTCGACCAACCGCCGATCGCCATCGCCATCCTCCTTTGTCCACACATTTCTCCGAAACTCGTAATCGGATCGAGATCATTTTATTATTTTTTTTATTGGATTATGTATTCTCAACTTAGGGAACAGTACGAGGTTTATCAAAAGATTTCATGGGTATTAGTTTTTTGCGCGAAACCCTAAGTTTGTTTCTAAAACAAATGTAGCCTATTTTACTCCTTATGTCATAAGCTATCTTCCAGTGGAAGTCCCGTCAAAATCGGTACAGCCTACCCCGACGGACGAAAAATTGAATTTCGTAGTATGGATCATCTATACTTTCACGATCCATTACAACAAAAACACTTTTTTTTTGTCTATCTGTCTGTCTGTTTGTTCCGGACAAACAGACAGACAGACAGATAGACAAAAAAAAAGCGTTTTTTTTTGTAATGGATCGTAACTATATACTTTCTTAAGCATTTAGTAAAAAGCTGTTATTTTGACATTATAAACAGACACTTCAATTTTATTTATTTGTATGTATGTATAAATGTATTTTTGTTGTATGGATCATATACTTTCATATGCATTTAGTAAAAAGCTGTTATTTAGACACTACAATTTTATTTATTTGTATTATACAGATTGTGGATAAAAAATTAAATAAATTGAAAATCGCACAACACTCCCTGCTATATAATTTATAATATCTCTGGCGTATTCTGAAAGAGCACACGGATCATAAATGTACTCATGTTCATTTGTTTCCAACAGCGATTCTTCATTCTTCATGAATGACATCGAAATTGGCATTTAATTTTCATCTATTTCCATAGCATCTGAAGAACCCTGAAAAAGTATATACTTTTGATTTTTTCTCCGATAGTGCAATACAAATAATATATTTTAGAACCTACTGTCTGATTTTCAGCTACAGTTTGAAGTTGACACAATGTTAAATGGACAGCTTGTAAAGATACCGAACTTGACTTTCAGCATGATTTGTTGTAGGAGAATTGTGATCAATTCGTATAATTTGCAATGGCTCGAAAAGAAAACGATATCTTCTCCAATTTATTAGCATGTAATTATCGTATCGATAAAAAGTATCTACATTACCTACATTACTAGCTTAACATAACCTCACAATTTAACGAATTTATTTTTTGAAAATAAATTCGCGATCACAACATAATTTGTAATAAAGATAGTTTGAAGGTATCATTATCAATCTAATATGTATGTTATCAGTGATCACATCCAAATATTTTGGGTGATTTTATACGAAAAATGTAAAAAAACACTTACCGATGAAAGCTCGTCACGGAAAAAAAACAAATTCATTGTTTTTTTTCCGTGACGAATGTGATTTACACGTTATCACAAAACAAGCCATGTTAACAGACTATTGATAAGTCCTTTGCACCTTTCGTTTTTACAAAAATACTCAAAAATCTATTGGTTTTTAATAAAAAATGACCAGCACCTCAACCAGCACACGTACTGACATTCACGACGTAATATACGGCTAGATCAAATACTTGTACGGTTAACCGTTTACTAGGCAACTATTGTGCTTTTTAAATTGGTCGTGTAAAAAGAGATCAACTGTGACCGTTTTGACAATTTCGGTGCGTCCATTTATCTAATCTATAGACTCCCTCTATGCTTTAGTTATTACTCTGAGGTTATAACAAACGCACGAGGCGCGCGCACAGAACACTGCATTTCGGGCGCGCGCCCGCCGCGTGTTGGATACTTGTCAAAAATGCAATAATTTTTCTACATTTTGTTGTAACTTTGAGCCCTCAACATGCTCAGTATAACTGTTTCTTTTAAGTTTACTTATTACTGATACAGAGAAAATGACAAGGAAAAAGAATAAAAAAGGAACTGGCGTCGAAGGCCCTTTGTTATAATCCGTCACATAGAAATTCATACAATTTGATTGTGCGCATAAAACGCAGCGCACAAGGCGCGCGCCTCGGGCGGTCCCTTTAAGTTCGAATACGGTTTTAGACCTTAGTGACAACAATATGAAAAAAAAAAACTATAAAGGGTTTGACCGATATAAATAATAACCGAAAAAATCGACTAAAACAAAAAAAAGGAAAAAAGTAGGTACTTAGTATTAAATAGGTTTAACTCTAAGCAAAGTCTCAAAATATTGGCCAGTTCAAAAAATAAAACTTTATAAGCCTTTTAAATCGAGAAAAAGAAATAAAAAAAAGTAAACTTAATGGCATCCAAAAATTTTTTGACTGAAAACGGCCTGTATAACATATTAAATTTTTTAGCGAAACAGGTTTTATTACGGAAATTATCAATATTCATTCGTATTTACGCCCACAGAAAATAAAATACTTACCAACATAAATAAAACAGATACCTAATAGTTTATCATTGCTTACTGTAAAATAAATAAATAAAAATAATACTTACACAGTTATTTGTTACAGACAGGGTTCCATTGGTTCTGTCTACATTAATCATTTCAGACAGAACACTAAATGGGGTCGCTGTTATATACGATGTTCCTCACCAAAGTGAATGAAACATCGTTTTTATTATTTCCATTATTTCTAAAATTTTAGGTAGGTATCTAATTTATTCAAGCAATATTTCTAGTCCTACTTACAGGAACACAAAAGCCAATAAATAGCTTCTACATTTTTAATTCCAATAAAATCAACGATTTCAGGGGCGATGATTAAGGCTGACTTCAGACCAGCGCGATTTGTCGCGCGACGCGACACGAACAATACAAAACTTCACGGTATAACAATAACCGGTGTCGCGTCGCGCGACAAATCGCACTGGTCTGAAAACAGCTTAAAGGCTCCCGCAGACAGATGCGACGTGACGTCGCGATGCGACATCGGTAGAAAAAATTCCGTGAAGTTTTCTTAGAATTTGTACCACCAGAGTCGCGTCGCGCGTGTCTGTGGGAGTCTTAAAATTGTCATATGACGATGTCGTCATTATAATTCTTCTTCTTCGCTTCGCTCTTGACAGAGAGGTCATGGTCACGATGAATTTTGTCCAGTCGCAGATGTAGGCGTAGCTCGCCACAAGATGTCCCTCCATCTGATCCTCTTAGATGACACTCTGGCACATTCGTCCGGGCTACTTCATCGGTGACCTACCGCGACCTTCTACTCTGCCTTGCATCACTAGACGCTCTATGGAGTCATAATATTTACACAATAGGTCCCAATGTGTAGATGTTGATGGTGTGAAATCTTCCGGGTTACCAGTTCAGTTAGGTGTACCTCAAGGCTCAATACTGGGTCCATTCTTGTTCTTAGTGTATATCAATGACTTACCATTCTTTTTAAAGGGTATCTGTGAAGTTGTACTGTTTGCAGATGATACCTCTCTTATTTTTAAAGTAGACAGGAATAGACATGATTTTGACGATGTAAACAGTGCACTCTCAATGGTTACGGATTGGTTTACAACAAATAACTTAGTTCTCAATTCCAAGAAAACGAAATGTATAAAATTCGCTTTACCCAATGTTAGAAATCTAGGACCCAACATCGTCTTAGATAAAGAGGTGCTTGAAACTGTGGGCTCGGCAGTTTTTCTGGGCATAACAGTAGATGCTAAACTTCAGTGGGGCCCACATATTTCAAGTCTAGCGGGAAGGCTTAGCTCGGCCGCCTACGCTGTCAGGAAAGTAAGACAATACACTGACGTTGATACTGCTAGATTAGTCTATTTTAGTTATTTCCATAGCATTATGTCCTATGGCATTCTGCTGTGGGGCAAAGCCGCTGACATTCAAAATATATTTGTTCTTCAAAAACGACCTGTTCGAGCAATTTACCAGCTAGGTGCCAGAGTTTCTCTAAGAGATTTTTTTAAGGATATTGGTATTCTCACAGTGGCATCACAATTCATCTTCGCCAATATCCTATATATTAGGCAAAATATACACTTATATACTAAGAACAGTGATATTCACAATATTAACACCAGAAATAATGACAAATTACGAGCTCCTTTTCACCGGCTTCATAAGGTTCATAATTCATTTGTTGGGCTTGGTATAACCTTTTATAACAAGCTACCCACTTCTCTGCTAGATTTGCCTTATAATGCGTTTAAAGCTAAAGTAAAATCCAACCTTTGTTCAAAGGCATACTACTCTATCAACGACTACTTAAACGATAAAAATAGTTGGTCGCTGTGATTAACTCAAGACAATATTTATGTTCTTTCTCCAGAATTAGCTTACCTACTGACAGGTCATATGAGTTATATAATTGTTATTTTAATTGACTGTATAAGTAAATTTATTTTCATTTAAATTCATTTATTATTGACATAATCGACTCATTACAATGTTTTTGTTTAATGAGTTGTATTGCAATATGTGTTAGCTAGCGACCTCGACAGAAAATCATTATATTATTCTTGCCTAACTGTTGATTTATTTTACTTCGATGGTCCTAGTTTATCATAATTATGTGACTTCGAGTTACAGTTTTATTAGCTATATGTAAGCGGGCACGCCCTTTATACCTGGAGGCTTTATAATTCGGGTATTAAGTTCTGTTTACGTTTTTAGTTTTTTTAGTATTCATTTTCGCTTGAGTTTAGCTTTCGATATTTTTTTTTTTTTGTTGGTACATTGGCGTGTGCTAGCTGTCATTATGGCAAATATATTTTTTTATTTAATGATTTGTGTTGAGTAATGTAAATGATTTGCATACTATTGTATAGAATCAATTTTTTTTCCAACTGAACAGACAGCTGTGCTGCTGGGGAGTTTGTTGCGTCACTTCTTCTCTCCAGCAAAAGCACTAGGAAGTGGTGAAGGGCGGGCGTTTTTGGGGGACTGTCTTATGTAATTTTGACGTTCGAAAAGTGCTGATTCTCAGCCTAGTTTGAATAAATGACTTTTGAATTTTGAATTTTGAATAATTACCAAAACCTGAATAATATAGCTAAAGTAAGTAAGTACTTCTATTTTCGTGTCGATTAAATTTTTTGCTACTCATAAATAGTTATGAGAAACAACGGTCGACCAATTTTACTTACATTCAAATTATTACCGAAGCATTTGGTATTTAAATATTTTGTCTAGGTGAGCGTCGCGGATGTCTGGGAAAATATGACGCGGGGTTGAGTTGTGACATGGGGCTACGTTTGGGATGTTGGGGATCAAATGTGGCTTTTCCACTGATCTTTGAGAAGCCCGTGGCTAAGTAATAACAGCCGCACGGGTCGATCCATTAAGTTAAGCTACACTTGCCGGGGTTGCTCCGTGGGTGGGTGACCATCTTTACATACCGAGACTCCTCCGTGTCTCGGAAAGCACGTTAAGCCGTTGATCCTGGCTGTCATTCGTGGACCTTGGACAGTCGGTACGGGCCGTCAGAGGCCCGAAAGTCTGACAACCAGTTTTACCAATCCAGTTACTGGGTTGTGGAGGTCAGATAGGGAGCCGCTCCATGTAAAATACTGGTATTCAGCTGCATCGGTTAGACTGGAAGCTCATATAGTTGCGAAAAGGCTAGGCAGATTGATTCGACATATTTATGTAACTTTGGATATCTAACCCTGGTAAAATATGGAAAAATAATTGGGTTCGACGCAGAATGTGCCCTTGACGCAGAATTCATACCATTCTTAAACAAACTGAAAAGAATCCTCTACGTATACGGCTTCTGAATTCAGTGAAATTGAAAAATCCGAGCTAGCAGGTAATTCGAATTAAGTACCTACCACAGACAACGTTCCCGGAAAAAAAAAATTGTAGGTTATGAAGCGGAAAAGCTTTCCTCTGACATCATGTTATCGTTCATTTATTCTCACGGTATTTACTGATATTCGAGAGTCGAGTATTCTATAACAGTGTTGCATGGAGAAATAACGCGTTGGCAGTGTAGGATGTCGTATGGAAGAAACAATTTTAAAGTAGGCGCTATTTACGTAGCTTAGAGAAGAAGCTTATGAAATATTTCCACAACCAGGAATCAGTAACGATAATAATACCTCACTTCCAAGCATCTCATTCACTGGATTTGAAAAACTTAGTAACTGCTAAACTGTTGATAATTATTGTGGGGAAGGTACTGCCCGATAAACGTTAGCAATATGACAACACGCGCGTTATTGCTATCTTGTTTTAAGTATACAATGTTTACTTTGGTTTGATGTTAGAGGTTCATGCACCGTAAACACACATATACATGAACACACACACATACACATGTATTGTATTGGTAAATAATACCTACTAAAGTATGAGAAATGTACCCAATCTAGACCTCGGTCATGGTCTAAGTATATTACATTAGTTTTAACGTGCTTCCAAGTCATTTATAATATATAAACTAGCTCCGCCCCGCGGTTTTACCCGCATAAGTCTCGATCACGTGAGAATATCGAGATACAAATTATACTAGTCGTAATCCAGGTCATGGTCTACCCATGTGCCAAATTGCATCTAAATCCGTTCAGCCATTTTAGCGTGAAAGTGTAACAAACAAACATACAAACTAACATACATACAAAAGTCAAATCTTTACTTTTTATAATATTAGTTTGGATAACATTCATTATTTGCAGGTTTCTTCGAATTCATAGCAGACCAACAGCTGAATACTTTCTTCCCGTAACTCTACTTCATTGCAGTAACCTTGTAGGTACCATCGCTGTCACTGGCGGTGAACGACTTTTCAAGTGTGAAAAGTGGTCAACCACCATTGTGCGCGGTTGTATCCTACCTATTGTTTTATAACGAATCAGATTTTTTTATCAGCGCATTGATTGTGACTTCAGACTTGAAACATACCTACCTACCTAATGTAACAAGCTATCTACTAGAAATAAAAAAAGTAATAGAAAAATAATCTAGCATACTACTAAAATCTATTTTGAGACTAGAATACATTAACCTTAATTGAGTTTTAAGAGTTGTCCTGCTGACGCTCGTATATTATTAGTAGATCGTTTTTGCATCGTTTTTATACAGGTTAAAATACTGCGACGAATTTTATTAAAGTTCATAATTTTATTATTATATTTATAAATCGGGGTTTTTCCGTGAATTCTAAAATAAGAAACGTTTTTAATTGAGTCACTATTTTGACAGCAAGGCAAAAACTTGGAACTTTATTAATTAAAAGTAAACGCAAGCATTTTTTTTTATTACCCGACTACGGCAAAGCCAAAAGGAAGGGTTATAATTTAAAACAACTATTCAACAAGGGGTCATTTGCATGCTGTGTAGGTACCGTTCAACTCCAAATGTTTCGCATTTTGTTTGTCAAAGGAAATATTCATTTCCTCCCGCGACCTCTCCGCTTGGAAACGAGAATTTTCTTGTTTTCATAAATAATGAGAACCCATATTTTCGCAACAAAGGATTTTAATTTGACATTTAACGTAATGAAGGAAGACCTAGAAATATTATTTGAATATGTATTTTAATTAAGCAAGTAATATTGCCATGGATACAATTTTGTTAAAATGAACGTAAAACATTAGAGGCTATAAATACGCATTGTAATTTACAGATCTTGCGCAACAGGCGAAACATAACATGACTGCTATTTGCTGCAATAATTACACAAAACTTTATACAAATTCTCACTCACCATCATCTGCCTAGCCTTTTCCCAACCATGTTGGGGTCGGCTTCCAGTCTAACCGGATACCCCTTGGTAAGACTGGTTGTCAGACTTTCGGGCTTCTGACTAATCGTAACGACTATCAAAGATTCACGAATAACAGCCGGGACCAACGGCTTAACGTGCTTTCCGAGGCACGAATGTAAAGGCCACCCATCTACAAACCAACCGCGGCAAGCGTAGCTTAACTGAACGATCGACCCGTGCGGTTGTTATTACTTTAGCCACAAGCCCCTCATACAAATTCTCACTCTATAACTTTAAGAAAGATTTAGACAAGGTACCTACGTTCTACACCTCATCATTCCAGATTTTCCTTCTTTTCACATCATTTTCAGATTCCGTACACGGTTCATATGAAAAATATGTATAGGAATTCTGAATAAAATTCCAATCACATCGTGACGGGCGGTTTTTACAAGCGTCAAGAAAACAATATTGCTCAGGATACCGCCTCGTCATGTTTCCAATTTTCATGAAATACGTAGTTCTATAAACGTAGGGACTCGGTCAATGAACGCACATACACGTACCTGGCGCCAATGTATTAAGAGTGTTTAAAATTCCCCTATTATTTTGGTTAATACCAAAACTTCTCTTATCCGCATACTGAGATCATTAATCAAAAGCAATTTCGCGCGTAAAAATGAACTTTCATTCCATGACTTACCTAATGATATATTATAGAGAAAACCGTATTTTAGGTTGGCTAGTCATGTACTTGAGTAATGACGAAATCATGCGACAAAGAAATCGACTAATAAAAAAGAAAATCCCCGCCAGGTGCAAAAGATTTGCACTTCGATGAGAGCCATTTTCTAACTTATCGGGCACTTGAAATATTTGCATTTTCACGATAAATATAGCATAAAGGTGCTGGCACAATATTTTACCCGAGTTTATGATATTAAGCTTCAAATATAGCCTTTATGACGCTAGTGCCGTGGTTCCCAAACTATGGGTCGCGACACATTGTGCACTGGTGGGTCGCTAGCGAATATTGGGTGGGCCTTGAAATTTTTTTTTTCAGGAATGATTAATATTAAAACTAAATACCGAAATATATTGGACGTAACAAACCCATGGCGATTGAAAGTAACTAAAATTGAATTTGATGCTAGGAAACAACATCCTTATACATCCTTTTCATGAAATAGCACTCCGTGTACTTATTTAATTAAGTATTAAAATTTTCAATAATTGCAACTGAATGTTTTTTTCCTTTTTGAACAGTCCTTCATTCATATAGTTATGCGGGTTTTTTTCACTATGACAGCCAAGAAGTGAGTCCCGAATTTGGAAGTTTTTGTTATGTGGGTCGCGGTTCAGTCAACTTTGGGAACCACTGCTCTATTGTGTTATTATTCGAAAATACCGATAATTGTTTACGTTAGTGCTTTCCATTTGCAGTGTTTTATGCTCATAACTTCACTCTAGGTTGTTATTTTGTCGCTCTACTAACAGTTTAAAGTTTATAAAGCTTTTTGGTGTAACGGATGTTTATGAAATAGTGTTATGAAAACCCAGCTCCCTTAATTATTGGCACACACGCCATTATGCAGTATTATATTGTGGTTAAACGACTTTATACTTAAAGATCGTTTATTTATGGGTTAATATTGAACGGTAATGTTTGCTAAATGGTAATAAAACCCTATCATTGTCTCTGATGTTTTGGGGTTGAAATTATCAGTAGGAACCCTACCTATGCGTGTGTTTTTTCAAAAGATATGGTCCTGATAAATATATGACTGTAAAAATGTTTGTATCAGTTTTTGAGCAGTAAGTAGGTACCTGCTTATATATTATGTAGGTATTTTTCTACTCAATCTGCCTAGCCTTCCCAACTTTGTTGGGGTCGGCTTCCAGTCTAACCGGATGCAGCTGAATACTAGTATTTTACATGGAGCGACTGCCTGTCTTACCTCCACAACCCAGTAACTGGGTAATACGATACCCCTTGGTAAGACTGGTGTCAGACTTTCAGGCTTCTGACGACTCGTAGCGACTGTCAAAGATCCACGAATGACAGCCGGGACCAACGGCTTAACGTGCTTTCCGAGGCACTACTGTCTTTCTACTGCATAGGTTAATTTGTTATAAACCTTCGGGATCACCCTTTATTTGCACTTTTATGCCACAAAATAGGTATAAGGAGCAAAACATGTAAAGATAACTAACTTAGTAATAATATTCTCTCTGTGATTTTATTTTCAAAAAATGTAAGTACCAAACAGAGATATAAATCACTGAATAGTAGATACAATTAAAACGTTCACTTGTCGTGACTTACACCAATAAATCTTCATCCCCTACATATTATCTAATTGCAAGGACATTCGTCTTTAAGTAACATATAATGTGAAACCAGTCCATTTATATGTGAGCTTAATCTTTTTGGTCACTCTACTTAATACGTACATTCTGTGAAATGCTCGTACCGTAAAATGGGGTGAATAGAAATCGCGGGGTGTATAGAAACAAATCTGAGAAATCGCGGGGTGTATAGAAACAAACTCTCAGATTTGTTTCTATACACCCCGCGATTTCTATTCACCCCATTTTACGGTAGCATTTTTTATTATTGCTGTTATTTGGTTAAGTAAGTTTGTGTTTCACGAATCCTCTGATATTGGATAATCTTTCTAATATTCTGTCTATACTAAACGAAGACCGTGATTGGATGGTCTTGCATTTGGCTCCACAAGATAACTTACATAGTCTCAATGATGGGAATGTCATCTTTTTTGCTGCCGTCCTGCCCTCGTTTCGTCGTGAAGGCGTGTATTCACTGTTGATAATCTTCTTTGTGATGGACGCCACCACCTCTAAAAGCAATATTATTTTAATATTACTTTAGTGTGGGAAAGAGATGAAGCTCTACAGGATGTATAAGCATCATCTCTTTCCCTCACTGAGGTAAGATTAAAATAATACTGCTTTTAGTGGTTGTGGTAGGCCCCCTGGTATGTACTCGTCTCTCTCTATGTCAATTGCCGGGCTGTTTGTAAAGTTTCAGAGTTTCAGAACCTTTTTATAACTGTACTTAGGCGATTAACACCCGGCACCGCGCATCGCCGCGGTGGGCGGTGGCGGTAAAGTTGATTTCGAAGCAGTGCCCCGCGCAGTAAGGCGGTTTACGTGCCTTTGACCAGTACAACAACAATGATCCGCGCAGGTCAGACTGGCTGGATATGGGGCGCCCCGTGTGTGAGGAGCCGCCCCTTGGCGCGGAGGGCCGGTGGCGGCGAGAGCACCGCTCGACGTGTGTTTGGTCTTTGGTATCAACGGATATCTTAGAGACCAATGCAACATGAGATCCGCTTCACCGCCTACCTTCGTCCGCAGGAAACTCCTTGTTTTAACATAAAATAAGTTGAGACCAATGCAACATGAGATCCGCTTCACTGCCTACCGCGGCGGTGCGCGGAGTCCGCATGAAAAGTTTCATGTTTTAACCGCTTTAACATAAAATATGTGTATCCTATGACACTCGGATATACAGGAGCTTCCCATTACTGAAAGAAATTGTTGGATTCGGATCAGTAGTTCCGAAAATTACCCCTTACATACAAACTCAAAATACCTCTAGAGCTCAACCGTCCAACAGACGGCTGCAGTTGGATAACAATTAAAATTTAATTGTGTCTCCTTAGTGACAGTCAAGCGGCTAGAATACATATTATTAGTATAGACTAGGTACTTGGCCTACTTACCTTTGGCTTTTTGGCTTCGCCCGCGTGGACCGATATTTTTCTAAAATGAAAGTAGCCTAAGTTACTCCTATAACATCAGCTATCTGCCAGTGAAAGTTCCGTCAGATTGGGTCCAGCCGTTTCGGAGATTAGCCGGAACAAACAGATAGGCAGACAAACATTTATTTTATTATTTATATTAATATTATTGGTATCGTATATATTTTCATAAGCATTTAGTGAAAGGCGGTTATTTTGACATTTCAAACATTTTATTTATACGTTTGTATGTGTAGATAATGTCACCGATTGTGGACCATACTCTGAGTCGCACAATAAAGAGCTATAGCTATTTCGAAACTCCATTTCACCATCTTCATGTAATAGAGATTTACAGCCGCGACCGCAATGTGTTGTCTCTTAACAAATACAGAATAGTATGCAGCGTATGTTTCAGAGCACACAGAGCGACAAACTTACGATATAAATTCCAGCCCCCATCTTTGTTTCAGTTTTAGGCTGACTGTCCTCTGAAGCGGAGAGGAGAGGAGCGGAGCGGAGCTGAGCCAATATTAACCAATGGAATTACATAAAATCTCCGCTCCGCTTCAGTGAATTTGCGGACTTAAAAAGAAAATCATATGAAACCGGGAAGCGGAGACAGGAAGCGGAGCGGGGAAGCGGGCGTGGTATTGTAGCCTGTTCAAATTACTCGTCGCGTGAACTCGGCTTAGCTGCGCACAGTCCGCAACTCCGCTTCGCACTACCTCGATCCACATCAATGGACAGACACAGTCCGCAACTCCACCCCGTATTACTCCTCCGCTCCGCTGCCTCGCTCCGCGTCAATGGACAGGCAGCCTTATTGCGGTTACTTTCTACAAGATCATTAACCCGGCTTTATGTACGATTACATACGTCTACTTACATAGGTTCCTAAGATCAGATAAGACTGTTAAAGTGAGTTATCTACCCTCTATATTGGCTGTGAAATGTTTTATAGACATTTGTGTTAAGAGGCTGATTCAGGCAGGCTACAATGAGTTATTAGCTTAGGGTCAGCAATAAATTGTATCCGATGTTTCGTTTCCCCTCAAATCCCGAAAGGTTTAAATAAAATAAAGCTTGAATTAATGTCTATAGTTTACTGGCGGTGATTTGAGGGACTCTTGTACAGGACTCGGCCCAGGCAACTCCCTCAGGATGTGCTAAGGCGATGCAGATGAGAGGAGTAGGTACTAGTACATGTTTCACCGCAGACCCTGGTGTCGTCTTCTAGATGGTGTAAGGGTAAGGTTGAATCGATGCCCAAAATAACCATAATATAAATATGAACAGTATGGAAAGTAGGCCTTGTTGAAATAATTACCAACGCTCCATTTTTAAAAAGATCGCGGCGGCCACACGTCTCTAGACTGCAGCACCGACAGCACCGCGACAATCGCTTGGGGTCTCGTCAATGAGCGCGTGTATGTGAGTATTTCGAACGTTTACTACGTACTTTGTGTCCTGTACTGTCCATATTTATACTGTGACATAACCCTCTGTCGTTTTTCTCAGACAGTTTTTCTTTTCAGAAGAACGTCCTTTGTCTGTGGTCCTATTTATGTTTTATTATAATCTTTGCCCAAAAGCAGCTAATTTATTCTTCCACCAAGCCAGTTCCTTGAAATCTATGAGTGTGACAAGCTATTGATTTAATATTTTGATTCGGGTTTCTGGTAAGTTACTCATACCTACCTACCGCGTGGAATTAGGTGAGGATCTTGAGGAAGACTGTTGGTAAAACAAGCACGTAGTCATAACTTAGATTATAGCCAGGAGTCATTTGCATTACACAGGGTACGGTAATGTCCCCGATAAGATAATTCATCGTTTATAACAGTAGGTGGCAAATTGAAGTTTATACTGTAAATGGAATATTCAGGAATTCTAGAAATCTAAATGATGGAAATGGTGAATGTCTTTCTTAATAGACGCAGTATTTTTCTGTCTCGATTCACGGCGTTGATAACACAATAGTGGTGGCCCAGTGGTAACGGCCCCGTCTGACAGCAGTGGTGGCCCAGTGGTAACGGCCCCGACTTACGAGTTGTAGGTCGTGGGTTCGAACCCAAGCAGGCGCTTTACTTTGTGTAAATAATTTCATCACCACTGCTCTCAAAACGGTGAAGGAAAACATCGTGAGGAAACCGGCATGTCTTAGAACCAAAAATTCGAAGACGTGTGACATCTACCAACCCGCACTGGGCCCGCGTGGTAGATTACAGCCCACTCCTTCTCACAGAGAGGAGGCCTGTATCCCAGCAGTGGGAACATTGATAGGCTGATGATGATGATGATGAACACAATAACTTTGCCAAAATACCTAGACTCCATGCTGCTCACCCCATGATAGAGCTGATTTCAGCAATAGTTTTAATTCAAGATGTCTATGTATGATGGCCATCTACTGGGATCGACTCATTTAACACAATATTTACATTTACCATCGACTATGAAGATGAAGGTGCCTATAAAGATGGTTATAGGTTATAGGTTTGGTACCTATAGTTAGATTTCAGCTCCATGTGTGAACGTTTGTTCTTCGTCTAGAATAAAGCTTGATTTAAGAGCATATGACATGTTATTACAATTTGAAAAGCCGCATACTGCGAGTATGTGAGTTTCTTTGTTGTTCAAGCCGTGCTTTATGGCTGTGCGTGAGGTCATGTTTAAACCTTGTATTTGGAGCCGTATGGCGTGCAATAGGGATGATAAGTAACTTTTTTGTCCAGAATGTAGATTATGAAAAAATAAAGTACACGTTTTTTTTCTTTTTTTACTTTATCATAAGATTACGGCAATACATTGAGTTAAAATGTGCTATGACGTCACGAGTATGTAGATTTTACACTTAAATGCATGTGACGTGTCGACCCCCACTCTCCAACTTCAATTGCGTTATATCCAAGACATTTTTTAAAGCAAAAAATACGAGTCGAATATTTTTTTATTATCTAACTGACGGACTAAATAGAATAACTGTTTTTTTGACCCAGGCATCATCCCTATTCAAAACTTCGAAGTGATCGTAGGATAACGATAGAGGTTATGTGAACGAAACCTCAATGAAATCTGTGAAATGTATTACTTGTTAGTGTCGAATCAAGTTCTATAGATCCTCAAGATTTATTGGTGTACCCTAATCTGGTTTGACGATTTGAACAAAAAGGATTCTTGTATATAAGTATCCACGAGGGACTGAAAGATAGATGATACCTATTGTCTTAGAGATTTTCTTAAGAAAACGAAAGTATAGACTTCTATTCAGCGAACGTGCTACGTGTTGATAGGTGTCGATATTAGACTGAGAAAGGGTTTACCTGTCTGCTTCGTCATTTTGTATAAATTGGTACCTACTGTCTCTGCGGGTTATCGACTGAGTCTCTGAGTGGGAATGTCATGGACCCCTAGAACTTTTCATTATATTCTGAGGCGACAATATTGGTAATATCGAAAATTTCACATACAGAGTTTCTATCTACTGTGTATTGAAATGAATAAAATAAATAGCTACCAATTCACTGAATTACTTACAATACAACTAGATCCTAAGAAACATGATTATTGTCAAGAATAAAAACATCGTTAATTTCTTACGTAACACGAAGTTCCCTTATATTATGTCCACTGCAGTCGGTAATTCACGCAAAAGTTTCAACATACAAAATTTATGTGCGTCTTCCTGCCAAGTGCCAACACAATACAGAGTTCGTTCTTCCGTCCTCATTTCTAACTGAGCCGTATATCGATTTCCAGAACCCAATTTTGCGAAAAAACGCCCAAAATATGAATTCATATAAATGATAATCTAGTAATATGTATGGAAATGGAAATGTTTTAGCTTGTCAAATCAAAGGAGAGAAAAAATAAGGTCTCTGTCTACCCTTCTCCCATCTTTGTTCGCGAAAATTGGCTTGTTTATTTGGACAGCCACAAAGTTCCCCTATTCATGGTGAGAGGACTTTAGCTGCTCTCGCATATTAAGTTGATTAAAATATTTCTAGTACTCACATTATCAGCCAACGATTATTAGCTTGACATCACTTAAAATGTGCCACCAACTGTCAGCTTTTAAATGCTCCCACTGCTGGGACACAGGTTCCTCTCTGTAAGATTGAGCCGTAATTCACCACGCGGGCCCAGTGCATCATGGTGGATGTCACATGTCTTCGAATTTTTAGTTCTGGGTTATGTCGGTTTCCTCATATTGAGAGCAGTGGTGATGAAATAATGTACACAAATTGAAATGTTTGCCTGGGTTCGAACCTACGACCTACAACTCGTAAGTCGTGGCCGTTTCTACTGGGCCACCATGACTGTTTGCTTCAGTGTTGAGTACATGACGTCAAATGAGGAAGATATAAAAGTAAGATTATTCATTAACTCTGCACTAAAAAGTAAATAAATATTTAGCGATGTCCAAGAATACCCTGTGCCCGAACAGGATCTTCTCGGATAAACTTGTATTGCTTCCGTTACGGAATATCCCGACGACGTCTGCAGGCCAGACCATGTCCTTGCTATGACGTCAAAAGCCCTTCTATACATAATCGGGAAAAACGTAAATGTTCACAGGGAATAAAACGACGATAGACAGGAAATTATATAATACCTAGCACCTTTCAAGAAAATAATTACGCCATGAAAATACTGGTCATTTGTGTATGTTAGCGCGCACTATTGCAGAAATTCCTAGTTCGTTTAAAAAAAGCAAAAAGTTTATCAAAACAAACTAATACAATACAAATATGGATTCATAAAATCGCTTAACTTAACATCCGATAAAGCTCCAGAATGTTAATTTTAGTATCGTTCAACGTATCTTTCAAGTGTTTTAATTTGCATACCTTCTGTTGCGGTTCTGCTGCGGACGTTCGATCGTGTTACAACGTAAGCTTGCTTAAACGTGAATTTACTTTAACACAAAAACTGCAAAAATGTTAATGTAGACTTTATTTCACGTTTTATGCCAGTTTAGGCGTTCCTAGCGTTCGTTACGTTCCTTGGATTATGTGACCAGTGAAACAACTAAGAAAATAACCCATATTCTTCAAAGGTTACGTCAGTCTTTTGTCCCACACTTTTCTCTGCATAAAGTCTCAATGTAAAGCCGGGTCCAGACGTGTGTAATTTGTATTGTAATGTATCGTGTAATATAATGCGAATAGTGTGGACGGTATACAAACTCAACGCGAATCCTGGGGCCTACCACCACCTATAAAGCAGTATTATTTTAATCTTACTTCAGTGGAGGAAAGAAATGGAGCTTTACGTCATGTGCACCTTCATCTCTTTCCCATACTTAAAGTAATATTAAAATAATACTGCTTTTAGAGGTGGTGGTAGGCCCCCGTATGTGTTCAACAACGAGAGCTTTTGTGTTCGCGCAAAAAACTAACGGCCGCTGGATCAGCGCGAGCGCCAGCCCGAATGTTACATGTAACGCACACAGAATTCGCGTTACATTAAACGATACATTATATTACACACGCGTGGACCCGGTTTGGAGCAAACAAACTCGGAAGCCAATACGAATTCGGAACTTATTGTGAAAATATATAAAAACATACAATAATATACTTTGCCAGCGTATACAATCACCCTCAAACCTCCAACTATCGTACTGGAGCTTTTGAACACCGAAGAGTGAAACAATTTCAATTAAGCACTGAAATACAGTTTGAACGTTACTTTTAAAGTTCATTTAAAGCTAAGTACATATCCTTGTATTTACTGCTATCCTCTACTGTAGCTACTTAGTCCCTAATGTGCTGCATTAAGCCAGCAATGAGCACGGTAATTGTAGCTTTATCTGGAACATTGACCAGGACAGGGGGATAAGGGGGACGTTTCACAATAAGTAACACTCAGGAGTAAATGAAACTTGCTCCTTTGTGTTCACGAGTATTGTGTAAATAAACATATATGGTGGACATTACTATGGATATAATACGAGCAAAAAAAAAAATTTTGTTTAGTGGCTCCTTTGTAGATGATGGTATTGCAGTCTAAGGACGTTTAATGTTCCCACTGCTGGGACACCGGCCTCCTCTCTGTGAGAGGGAGTGGGCCGTAATCTACCACGCGGGCCCAGTGCGGGTTGGAAGATGTCACATGTCTTCGAATTTTTGATTCTAAGACATGCCGATTTCTTCACGTTTTCCTAAGACTTGTACCTCGAAAACCTATGTAATTGGGCATTACGTATAAATTCAATTACTTTCACATTATCTTCGTCCTATCCTATTTTCTTGAGTGAACTTTAAAGGAGATGTTCTATGATAACCGGAGAAATACAAATTTTCTTACGCTTTTTGCAATTTGCAGATCATTGTCAGGTTGTATGTTGATTAACATATGATTCGCGACCATAACAAATATTGCTTTACAGAATTATAAGATCGTGTGTTCGAACCCAAGCAGCCATCTACCAACCCGCACTGGGCCCGCGTGGTAGATTACAGCCCACTTCCTCTCACAGAGAGGAGGCCTGTGTCCCAGCAGTGGGAACATTAATAGGCTGATGATGATGATGAATTATAACCATTAGAATCAGCAATACAACTTCATTGGCATTAATGTCATGATTGAAACAGTTATTCAATCGCGTAATAAGAACTAAGAGAATTGTATTGATGATTTTGATAATTAAAATTCTATAAATTAATATTTGATACGGCCGCGAATCATATTTAGATCAACATACAACCTGATACTGACCTGCAAATTGCAAAAAACGTAAGAAAATTTGAATTTCGCGAGCTACTCTGATGCTTTCCTATTACAAAATTGCGTTTTGACAGTTCGAGTACCCGATGCATCGCATTAAGTAGCAATTTGGCTGTTGAAATTATGTTTATTTTGAGTTATAAATAAGTATCATTAAGTTTATTTTTATTTTATAAGTATGCAATTTTAATTTCTTATGAATCAACGTTTATTCTGGTATACAAACATTTTTTCCTAAAATTATGAATGTAGTAAGGAGAAATTTACAGTTAGCTGAGCATTTTTTATGATTTTGAATGAGCGTTTTTTTAGATATTTCATGCATATTTAATTTAAAAATTCTGAGGCCGCTATGAACTAAACTACTTTTTAAGAGATGTTATTATATATTTTTCATTTCATTTGCTATGTACAATAGTTCAACCCACGAGCTCAAAAAAGTGCCGTCGCGCATTTTACGAAAAGCTTGCTTCTTTATTTTGGCTTTATATAAATAGTTATGAATTGTAAAAAGTGAGGCCACTATGAACTGTACTAATAACTATTCTCCACCACTCAATAAGTCATATATTGTCGAAATCTTTCAGTTTCTCAAAATAAGAACGCGAAAGTTACCCATTTAACGCAAAAATCACCGTCGAAATCAGTCGAAATTTAATAGGGCAGCAAATTTTGCTTCACATGACCCAATTTTGTTCGTCTCTCCCAGAAAGACAGAGGAAAAAGACTTATATGTTACTAAGTTAATGTCCTAACAGCTTTATAGCTTTAAATAACATTGTTTCGCAATGCAACTACTTAGTCTGCTTATTGTAAATTCCAGTTGCTTGTTCCCAGAAACTTACAGCATCCAATAATAGTAACACTACGTAAGCCCTTGGAAAATACTGCTGCTAAATAAGTACAACTACTCTGTAAGATAGGAGGCTTTTCTGCGAGACATCGTAAGGCTTATCGATAGATTCTCTTCATCTGAAATACATGAAGCATGTGTGTTTTTATTACCTGTCATCGATGGGATTATGGATGGATAGCAAGCGTGCGGGATACCGTATCCTGTCATTTTTCAGGGATAAAGTAGGATGGTGGGCGATTATAGATAACTTTTTCTTGTTCACACTTGAATACATCGAAGTTTGACAAACTAGTAAACATTACTTCATTATCAGGCGATTCGATGATAATGATCGGCTTCTTCGCATAATGATGGACGACTTATTCTAAGTATTCTAAAATATGAGCGATAACGTTATGTAATCAACAAAATGAGGTAATAATAACGTTAGACATATCAGTGCATCAATAAAATTCACTCAAAAACGTCAAATATATACCAAATATAAATTCTTCGCAGCTTATGAGAACCGTATACAAGAAGATTGATGTCGCGGGAGATTTATAAAATGGTAATGAAGACAAATTGCAGCGCGTAAGACTGGTAGAAAACTGAAGGTGACAAATTATGACAACATTCCGCCGAAAACAGGATTCTACGAAGTGTGGGATGAACGAATTTAATTTTGTCTCCGGGGATTATAAAGAAAATTATCTCGTACTAGGTGACATGCGAGTCAAGTGCTACAAAATACAGGCTGTAAAAAGATATCTACGCATTCTGTACCTACATCAAACTAAGTTACATATTATTTAGCAAACATTATTGCTGCGAAACGACTTTTAGTTTTGGTGTGAAAAATCGCTGTTTACAGCGCGTAATTACGTACACACGGCTACATAATAATATCAAGCTATACATTTCTAGTATAAGCTATGTACGAAAATCATATGCAATGCGAGATCATCTTATACTAATGGTTTGAGTTTGGAGCTATACATTGAAAATGTATAAAATGTATGCTCTAAACTCAAACCATTTATTTCATTTAATCCATTTACAGGCAGGCACTTTTGAATAATTGCAAAATAGTGGGTCAGTTAGTCAGAAAGTTTATTTTTTAAGTTGTATTTTCTTTTTCCATTGAATTTACGTTCTATAAATGAAACCAAACCACTGGTTTCAAGGATAACGGTGTTTACCCTTACACCCTGTATAGCACGCAAGCAGAAAATGTTAAATAGAAAACACTTCATAGTTTTAAGATGCATTTTGGATTTCAAATATTTCTAGATTTTTGTTTTATTGCTAGATGCCCATTCCACGTAGATCTCTATGGAGAAGAACGGGCAAAAAACCCCAAGCTTGATATTAGCCATGCGTATGTAAAACATTGTGCTTATGGGTGCCTGCAACGATACAAGAGTTGTCGTATTTAACATTAAGTTATAAGTTTATAACATTTAAATTTGATTTCGTGAAAAAAAGTGTAAAAAAAACGTTAGTAGTTTCACCATAAATATCTCCGTAACCCTGCACCCTAATTACGAAACGCAAACTCAATTTTAAATTGAAACCAATTGAAAAAGATTGTCAGTCCATAGCTTCATAAGTTCGACAAAAAGAATCTGCTTAATTTTTTTTGTCGAACTTATGAAGCAATGGACTGGCAATCTTTACAACAGAATCACTTCAAATGATGATAGAGAACATGTCAAAGACCAACATTTGAAATTTTGGCGGCGTTCGATTCAGTGGTTCGGTTTTAAAACAGTTAGATAGAGACGGACAGTTCAATCGCCGCACCCGGTAGAAGACGAAGTGGATGACTGTGTACTTAGGTATTTCCGATGCTTATTTTTCTCAAGATATCATTATTAAATTAAGCCTCAATTTCGACTTGAGGAATTTGAGTGACAGCGATCCAATTACCTACTTACCTTATGTTTTTCTTTTCTGTTACAATATTGAATATTTTTCTTGATGTTAGCATTTTACCTATGTATTTTATTTTACTATACTTAACGAATATTAATATGAAATAAAGATTAACAAACCGATAAACGATTTAACTTTGGTAATCACATCGTTATCGATGAAACGCCGATTTTTATGAAAGAAAAGCAATAGCAAAAAATAAAATAAAATGTTTCTCGGGTCGCTACTGGATTTTTCTTAGGCAGTGTATAGTGCCACTAACGGCACTCTATCCATATAGGATAAAGTGCAGCTACCGGCACTTTATTAACACCGCCTCGGCCAGGCGATGCAATGCAATTCTTACGGCACTTTATGCCGTAAGAATTGCATTGTCACTATCACGAAGTCACGTCACACGCTGTAAAACTCCATAATACCAAAAACATTACATTCTCTTGTGCCTAAACGGACCCTGGTACTCGCTGGCCGGTGTCGGCTCGTGCGTTGTGTGGTCACAGTTTTATCTAACCTCACCTACCTTTCAGCCATTTTCATTTGCTAAGCCAAGGGATTATGGCACTTATGATTAGCCGGCTATAGATGAAAGAAACTAACCTCAACACTCAAACAAAATAATAAGTAACAGTGACAATGCAATGCTTACGGCACTTCAGATGGGCCGAGGCAGCACCACTAGAGTGCCGCACAATGCTAATGCGGCACTCTATCCGACACTTCTTTTTTCTTACTGCAAGACCATAGAAATTAATATTTTTGATTGCGTAGAACCTCAATATTTAATAACCTTAATCACTTTGACACCATTGTTTGACAATATTCCAGTGCGAATAAAGGTGGACGCGCACTTATCTCGTTGCAGTTAAAACGGTTTTGTAGTAAAGCACATGAATAAATAAAACCTTTTTACAAAATAAAAATAAACATCCGACCTCCAAAAAAACATTACAAAGTGAAAAATAACTTTAATTTCGGAAGTCGGTGGCAAAAAACGAAAATTTAAAACCAAAGCCACCGACTTCCGAAATTATACCTAATTAGCAATTTTTTCGGTTGTTTTTTTTTGTGTAAAAAGTTTTTATTATTCATGTGGTTGTACAGACGCCAGCACATCAACCTACTACGTTTATTAACTTTTTAGTTGTGGTACCTATCCCACACAAATTCGAATACCACTACCTGATATTCAAATAACAGTGACAGGAAGTTATCATCATATCATCCACATAAACTAAGTGGGAAAAAAATACGTATTCTTGAAGCTAACTCAAAAACTATCCAAGTAAATTTAATAAAATTTTTATGGGACCAACTTGCAAGCATACCCTTTCAAAAAATTTTTTTAAATCAAAATCGGTTCACAATTGACGGAGATATCGACATATTTTTTTTTTTTTAAACACATACGCGACGAACATCTAGCCTCCTCCTTTTTGGAAGTTGGTTAAAAACCGAGGTACGACTATAATCTCAAGTGGTTCTAATCACTTCTTCGTCATGTGCATGTCCACCTTTAGCATTGATCCTTCATTAGATAGAAGCTTGTCAAACATCTACGGTCGGTGCTTCACGGGCGTTGTCTCTGCGCTGCGTTGGCGCCTCAGAGTAATAACTAAAGCATAGAGGGAGTCTATAGATTAGAAAAATGGACGCACCGAAATTGTCAAAACGGTCACAGTTGATCTCTTTTTACACGACCAATTTAAAAAGCACAATAGTTGCCTAGTAAACGGTTAACCGTACAAGTATTTGATCTAGCCGTATATTACGTCGTGAATGTCAGTACGTGTGCTGGTTGAGGTGCTGGTCATTTTTTATTAAAAACCAATAGATTTTTGAATATTTTTGTAAAAACGAAAGGTGCAAAGGACTTATCAATAGTCTGTTAACATGGCTTGTTTTGTGATAACGTGTAAATCACATTCGTCACGGAAAAAAAACAATGAATTTGTAAGCTTTCATCGGTAAGTGTTTTTTTACATTTTTCGTATAAAATCACCCGAAATATTTGGATGTGATCACTGATAACATACATATTAGATTGATAATGATACCTTCAAACTATCTTTATTACAAATTATGTTGTGATCGCGAATTTATTTTCAAAAAATAAATTCGTTAAATTGTGAGGTTATGTTAAGCTAGTAATGTAGGTAATGTAGATACTTTTTATCGATACGATAATTACATGCTAATAAATTGGAGAAGATATCGTTTTCTTTTCGAGCCATTGCAAATTATACGAATTGATCACAATTCTCCTACAACAAATCATGCTGAAAGTCAAGTACGGTATCTTTACAAGCTGTCCATTTAACATTGTGTCAACTTCAAACTGTAGCTGAAAATCAGACAGTAGGTTCTAAAATATATTATTTGTATTGCACTATCGGAGAAAAAATCAAAAGTATATACTTTTTCAGGGTTCTTCAGATGCTATGGAAATAGATGAAAATTAAATGCCAATTTCGATGTCATTCATGAAGAATGAAGAATCGCTGTTGGAAACAAATGAACATGAGTACATTTATAATCCATGTGCTCTTTCAGAATACGCCAGAGATATTATAAATTATATAGCAGGGAGTGTTGTGCGATTTTCAATTTATTTTATTTTTTATCCACAATCTGTATAATACAAATAAATAAAATTGTAGTGTCTAAATAACAGCTTTTTACTAAATGCATATGAAAGTATATGATCCATACAACAAAAATACATTTATACATACATACAAATAAATAAAATTGAAGTGTCTGTTTATAATGTCAAAATAACAGCTTTTTACTAAATGCTTAAGAAAGTATATAGTTACGATCCATTACAAAAAAAAACACTTTTTTTTTGTCTATCTGTCTGTCTGTCTGTTTGTCCGGAACAAACAGACAGACAGACAGATAGACAAAAAAAAAGTGTTTTTTTTGTAATGGATCGTGAAAGTATAGATGATCCATACTACGAAATTCAATTTTTCGTCCCTCGGGGTCTGTCTGTCTGTTTGTTCCGGCTAATCTCAGAAACGGCTGTACCGATTTTGACGGGACTTCTACTGGAAGATAGCTTATGACATAAGGAGTAAAATAGGCTACATTTGTTTTAGAAACAAACTTAGGGTTTCGCGCAAAAAACGAATACCCATGAAATCTTTTGATAAACCTCGTACTGTTCCCTAAGTTGAGAATACATAATCCAATAAAAAAAATAAAAAAATAATCTCGATCCGATTACGAGTTTCGGAGAAATGTGTGGACAAAGGAGGATGGCGATGGCGGTCGGCGGTTGGTCGACCCAGACCCGTAGACAACTCGACGCGGCCACGCGGGTTATGTACACGGCCTCCCTATCCAGCATGTGACGGTGTGTCGAGCCGGCGCGCACAGATTGACGGCCGGGCTTGCCAGGACGGTGACGGGGGAGAGGGAACAGATAATCGCTAACCCAAATGGGTTCTTTTGCGACCCAAGGTCACGCATTGCGTTGAGTAGGAGCATTGGCAATTTGCTTTTATTAATTAAAGTAACGTTTGTTTAATAAAACCAAATTGCCAATGCTTAAAAGAAGCCTAGAATTAAAGCTCTAACAAATATTTAATGCATTCCACTATATACCTTACAAAACGGCACGTTACAACGTTACATCATCCATGGAATACACGACATGTACATCCAATACATTATATAAATTATCTGTCAAAAATAAATTAATATCGATACCTCTGCACCTCTCTGCACATCACTACCGAGACCAAAAAAGTGGACAGTGGTGGTCCTTATAACTATATACCTGTCCTTTTTTTTCACACGGAATGTGTCATATGTATAAAGAGTATGACTAGACTGAGAAATTTCACCCTCCCTCTATGCTTTAGTTATTACTCTGAGGTTGGCGCTGCGTCGACTGAGCGGTGACGCTCCGTCGTTCTACATATCAATATGAACGACATGCCACACGATGCGTTAAAATGATGGACGGCGATGCAACGCACAAGGATAGGAGGGAGACGAGGTGGGGAAGGGAGCTGCGTTGAAACGACGGAGCGGCAGCACAGCTGCGGAGTATTTAATAGCATAATTATCGAAGGTGACGCGCTCGTGTGGCATCGCTCTAGGCTCTAAGTGTATTACAGTCATAGATAATACACTTATTTAAATGACAGTATATGGTGTATTATCTATGACTATGCAATGCAAACATCTTTGTGTCAAACAACGAGGTATTGAATAAAATAAAAAATCTTGAATAATAATAGCAAAATGCAAAAAATCACGGAATTTCAGTTAGTGAAAACATTAAACATGAATTCGTAAATTAAAAGGCTATAAAAGCATATAAAAACATGCCGCTTTCCGCGAATTTTCGACGAGGTTAGTGATTCTTACTGCAGCCATAACAGTTAGGTACCAGTTAGAGATGCCAAATGAAAAGCTTCAGCCCATTGCTCCAAGGTTTTGGCGAAATGAAGGTTTTCGCATTACAGCGCTAGAATGGTTTCTGCACATTCGTTCAGAACACATACGCGTGTTATTAGAAATGTGCGTCATGTGTAGGGGCTGCGACGCTGTTAGGATAAGGTTAACAGAATACAAAGAAATCATTACATTTTGAACACATACATACGTCACAACTTTAACAGAATCATATAAATTATTACAGCGGTAGAACGACACTGTCCATTAATTGTTGTAACAGAATAGTGAATTAGAATTTTGAGGCCGTACACTGTTTGTCAAAATACAGTTTATAACCTAGGTTGAGAGGCAGGGTTTAATAAAAATTTGTACAGATTTTACAACATACCTAATTCACTGTATAATTTTCTACCGACTGATTGTTACTGTAACTATCTGTAATTTTTTATGAATAAACATATATCTTATCTTAACAATTGGGAACAAATTCAAATGGGTTTGCGCCAACTTAGCTACGAGTAGATTGAGGACACCTCATTTCGAGAAAGATTATCAGACGGTGAAGCGGTGAAGGCTAGTTATAGTCAACGTCTCGCTTATCACAGCCGTTCGCCGATAACACAAGGATAAATCGTCTTCATTTATGAATTAAAGCTGCTCGAATAAATCAGGCCTGAGTGGGCTTAGATTAGTTTGACTAATTCGTGGTTTTCAAGTTCAAACGCCCAGAGATCTCTGTCAGAGATTAGCCGGTAGCCTGATCGTTGGATTTCCACGGGTATTACCGTTGATCCAAAATTATAACTTGCAAATAATCTTTTCTAATTTGTGACATAATTCCAATATTTCGCTAGACATTATCCATCCATAACTCACACATTTCAAATTAATTCAATAATTGCGAATCATTCCACTATTAATTATACTCAATGATTTTTTATGTCTACCTTTGGCATGATACATTAGTATATGTAGCGATTGAATTAAAATCTGAATCTGGGGAAATGCAATCGATTATTATCCTATCGCGGCATTCATACTGTTTTGTTTTAGAAATGCTGATAGCACTAAAGAACGCAAAGAAAAACAAAGACGGAAAGAAAGAAGACCTGGAAAATCCTGAAGGTAGCGACGGAGGAGCAACCAGTGAAAACGATATTAAACTTGACGTGTCACCAGCTATTTCAGCAGAATTTACCGACCCTACCCAGAAAGATAAATGCAAACCTTGTAAAACTGAAACTACTCCCAATTAGTAGTCAGGAGCCACCGTAAACACTGAGCCAACGTCCTGTTGAAAGACCAAAAAATAAATAGTGGAATCTGGTGGACATAGGTCTCCACCAAGTATCGCCAATTCGACCGGTACTGTGCTTAACAGTGGAATGTCAATGGGATTTTAATGCGTTGTAAAATTAATAGAATAATAATTATACATGAGTTTATGTAGGTACTAACCTAACTGAAAGTATCAAGTTAGACTATGTAAGAATTATCACGTCGATGAGTAACTTGAACAAATAAAGCGATATACAATTTTTATGTGAGCGGTTTAATTTATTTTGTACGGTGTCCGCACTATGAATGTTATTTTTCTTCAGACTACATTACGCACTGGCTGCTATAGTATGTACTTTTTTTTTCTGCTATACACACATGTAACCAATAATAATGGACCATGACCTTCTCAGCTTCCTTCCTTTTTTGCTTGGCGCTATGTAAAGAAATGTATCTATGTACATTCAACACTAGCTAGACTTTTTATGCTCGTAAAACGACTCTTATTTATTTTATCTACTGATAAATTACACAATCATTGTTTTATTGGCGATTTATCTGTATCGACTGTAAATCGTAATGGTAGTGATTAGACAGACAAGGGTAGAATTGATCGAAATAGTTTGGTGACTCGGTGAGGCGGGCGCGACGCGCGACCTTTCGGCGCCAGCCTGAAACGCCCCCTAAAAAGGTTAAGTTGAAAACATACTGCCTACTTACTATACGAGTTATATTAGAATTGGCTACAAAAAAATACTGCATATGCTAGGTATCATAGGTTTTTTTTATGAATTTCTTTAGGCTCCTGAACTATTCTTTGTTGGATGTTTTTAAAGTAATGGATCAAAAGAATTACTTCAACATGAAGTTTAGGGGATGCTTAACATGTTGAATTTGCGAGACTCTTGGTTACTACCTAAGAGGGTTTATGTCACTTTCTTTTCGAAAAATAATAGCGAATTAGTATCTTAAGAGGGTTTACGTCGTACGGCATTTCATACAAACTTTCAAGCCCTTGTTTTTCGAAATGACTAAACCGATTTTAATGAAACTTCATACGCATATACAAAGGTCTAAAAACTTAGTTAAGAACATTTTCGAAATGTTTTATTTAAAAAAAGTTAACTGGAAATCTTTGTTTCTATGGAAAATTTAAAATCGGTCTAATTTGGCTGTAACACTATTTTTCGAAAATGTTCTTAACTAAGTTTTTAGACCTTTGTATCCTGCATATGCGTATGAAGTTTCATTAAAATCGGTTCAGTCATTTCGAAAAACAAGGGCTTGAAAGTTTGTATGAAATGCCGTACGACGTAAACCCTCTTAAGATATTCATTCGCTATTATTTTTCGTGTGACTTCACGACACGACTGGCGAAAATAAAAGTGTGACTATTCATAATGTTTATTACGTTCGTTGACCATTAATTAAGCTCAAATTATTTTATATTAGGTACTTCTTGTCGGCGGCACATGAGAATTAAATAACATTAGTAAAGTATTCGAAGGAAAGCCTAATACTAAATATCTTGAAGACAATCTTACTTTTCTTCTGTACAAAACTGTAGACACGAGATACTAATTATGTAACATTATACGAAAAGTGTCTGGCGGTCGCCT
Organism: Conistra vaccinii; assembly: GCA_948150665.1. NCBI lineage: Eukaryota > Metazoa > Arthropoda > Insecta > Lepidoptera > Noctuidae > Conistra > Conistra vaccinii. Next base: position 8,946,411 of record OX411324.1, read on the forward strand.
AACATTTGTAATTTGTTTCATTCGGGTCGTGGGTCGTGTGTCGCCGGCCATGATAATGTTCCCTCAATTCAAGGTTACACCCAATTACATTAAATCATGTGTAAGGAGACTTCTATTTGCTTTTATTTTGTTTATTTGGAAAACTGTTGACAAATAATAGGCACGTATTCATAAAGCCTAGACTATGTAGGTTGTTTAATATTTACGTTGCCTTAGATGATCGAATGGTGTGTTAAGTACCTAATGAGACGAAAAGTTTTTATAGTAAAAGATATCTTTGGACTCCTAAGCATTGGCGGGCCTTGCATTAAAAACTTGCCTAGGAAAAACCACATATATCGTGTTTATACGGTTTTATTCGTAAAACGATAAAGCAAAAATTTTTGGTCATGGACTCTCGTACCAATAGAATTCATTCACAATTTGGAATTCTAAATGAAAGCAGTGTGGTAGCGTTTCGGTACAGAGTGCTTACCTACCAATGAGGAAACATAAGCAGTACCGAAACGGTACCGAAACGGTACCGAAACGTTACCGAAACGATACCTCAGTCCAATGAGGAAACGGCCTTACCGGGCTAATTCCATATCAATATTGGAGTTAATAGTAAACACTATTAAAGTAATCGGTAGTTAACACATTTTTAATTATTGAGTTTAATAGTAGGCATCGGCCCGACGTACGTAGGCCCCGTTTTACGTACTTACTTCGATTTTCTCTAGGTGACTCGAAGGCTCTAGGCGCAAAGCAACCCACCTTTCAATGCCGACTTAGCCTACCCGATTTCTTAAAATTAAATGAAAACAAACAATACGTGCGTGACACATTTGCAATTGAACTTGCAAAAAAAGAACGAAATTGTACGATCATTAATAATTAATTAATATTTTATAAGTTTAGTCAATTTGTGATGTCTATGTTGACTACAACAGTGCCGGTGCCGATGCGGGCACGTAGGATACTTATTCCTGTATCAACTTTAACCAGACTTGGCTTGGAGGATTTCAGCCGCAAATCTGTGTATTCCATCAAGGTGTGGAATCAAAGAGAATTGCGAAGGTATAACAGATAGGTTTTATGGCATAAACTTTAAAGCATAAATTTTACAGCACAAGCTTTAGAATAATATGGGTAGTCTTGTGTTAATACAAACCCATTGACATCGATTCCCCTGGGAGTGGTCTGAAAATCAAGAAATTCAAGAACAGATTCAAGTCTACTATAATAAAGCTGTGGGCAAATATTATAGGTATTCTCTGTCCTGGGCTCAATGAGCTAGAATAGGTTGGGTATTCCGTCATTCTGTCTTGAAACCTACTTAGAAAAAAAAAGGGAGTTACACTGTTCCAATAAGTGTGTAGCGAATTTAAAAAGGCACTGGCAAAATGCATTGAGCAATTTGCATGCATCAATTTTGATTAAGTCCATCCTAGTTCACAGCTGGACAAAGTCAGAAAGACAAAGAGTTGCGCGTCAGCACAGTTTTCTGGCATCCGCAACCATTTATCCAACTTACATTCCTAGTTGAATAAAATTGGTTGTTTTTCTTTGGAGTAATCTTGCTACACAAATATATTTCTGACTTGCTCTAAAGTCTGCATATTTTAGGTAAATATTATATCAGGTAAGGTACCCTCATGAACGTAACACAAACTTAAGCTACGGTTTACCACGTAGCGTCCGCAATTTACGTTGAATGACGTCACTGAAACGTTGCTTATGAAAGTAAGTTGGTGTGGTTTCCTACAGAGCGTTATTGACACCGTAAAGCAAACCCGCCCCCGAAGATTTAAATCGCTAAATTTACCCCGCCGTACAACAAAAAGCCATACTGAGAAGAGTGATCGAGCTCACACATTATTAAATAGCGTTTTTAAGCAATTGTAGTCACTGCGTCATTGTGTGTCAGAGGTGTCAAAACGAAACGCGACTATACCTTTTGATGCTGTAGGGCGAATCTAACGATTTAAATCTATGCCGCTGTCATAATTTTCATGACAGCATGCAGCCGTCACAGGGGCCGTTATGTGCGGTTATCGCTCTTCTAGGAAACGGTTGCTTTAGCCAGCAGTTCTTGGCTCCAGAACCACTATGGCAAACACTTAAAAGTGAGGTTCTCTTGCTTTTTATTTTATTTATTTATCTATTTATTTGAATCAACTTTGGATCATACAGTGAAATAAAAATAAAAATTATTAATTAAATCAAATTTTAAATTATTACATTAAAATTATTATAATTATTTTATACACTTCCGTAATTTAAATTAGTTTTTACGAACTGCCAAACAAAAAAAAGCCAGGCATAAAGCCAGTCATAATGCCTAATCTTAATTCAGAAACTAACATTTCGAGTAGGGAACTAAAAGTCAATTTAATAAAATATTGCACATACGGGATTTTTAAATAAGAAGGACAAACAGGGTCCAACATCGAGGACGTTACGACTACGTACCACCACAAAAAAAAACAACGCGTTGCGAGTGCCGGCAGAAGTGAAAACTTGAACATTAACGTTGTGCATTTTTGAATATTTTGGAATGGTTAGGGAATAATTTCGCACGAATTGCTTTATTTATCAGTATAAAAAAAAGTACTATAATTTATGTGGTTAAATACAATAGGTATTCATTAGTAGTAGTAGTAGTACCTATATTTATCTATTTTCAAAATATAGTCTAACAAAAATAAACACATTTCATGAAGTATGTTTTGACTGCTTTTTTTTACCCATCAATATGGGTAATATTTCTTACGTCGCAATCTTTACGTAATGTCAAAGACTATTTATTTTGATATTTACTTAGGGTCGTGCCACATCTGCCGAACGTTCCGCGGCGGAAGGTTCGTTTGAATACGGTCCTAATGTTTTTCATGTTACCTATGACACATCAGCCGAACGTTACGTCCATAGAAATGCAAGCAAACATGACGCGACTGAACGTTCCGCCGCGGAACGTTCGGCAGGTGTGGCGCGACAGGGCGCGACCCTTAGTCGGTTGCTAGGCAACGTATCTTACGGCACGTTCTGACGCGAGTTTAACATTTTTTACCCATCCCAAAAAAAGTGCACAACGCCAAAGAAGTTTTCACTTAAAAAACAGTTGATAAATTGTTTTGATCAGTTATAGGAAAGGCATAGTTCACCTAGTTGTCTGAAGACGTCATAATTTATATTGCCTTCACTCAATTCGGGAATGTTCTGAGCAAGTCTACAACAGCAGATAGTGAATGTGTGCAGTATTGCCTATTACGAGTACGACGATAGATGCAATCATGTAGAATGTAATGAGCAATGTTGTGACACATTCGCGCGTCGTACGTGACGGAGATATCGTTATAATAAATGTACCTACGAGTACATTGCAGGCGTTTTATCATTAGCACCAAAATGGCAGAAATAACCAAAACCTGAGATTATTATGTGATTTTATTGTAATAATACATCGCCTGCTTATTTCTTTGTCTTCAGTGACTGTTTCTGTTACTGAAAACTATAGGTTAAGAGCATGTGCTCCGGTGTGGCTACGTACAGTGGCGTAGCTACCGGAGGGCTAGACGGGGCAGTGCCCCGGGGCCCCAAAGCTCAGGGGGCCCCTCGGACTCTGACTTACAAATTATAAATTGATCTAGTGAAAATTTATTCCACATTTGGAATATAAATAAATCAGATCTCAGGAACGCGACTTTAATAATTGCAATTTATTTATGTTCGTCGAAAAACGTCAAATTCGGAATACGACGAATACGGAACAAACGATTTTAAATTGTTTAGTTGGGACCCTAATTTATTTTTTTGCCCCAGGGCCTTTGGTTATCTAGCTACGCCACTGGCTACGTAATATAGGTTACGTTAGCCACACTAGGTTTGGACTGTTCAGATGCACCATACACGACAATACGTGCACAGTGCAGACACTATACAGGGTGTTAAAGTAATTGCGTGCCATAGCTTCAGGGTAGGTTCAGTATCGACAAAGGAACCGAGGAAAAATAAAAATACAAGATCAACTTTTTAATTTGTAGGTTTTAATTTTGAAGGAGATAAGCACGCTAAAGTAGGAAAAATAAATACTTGGAATGGTAATTTACGTACCTATACTCCATTTATTATAGCATTAGAAAAAAGAGGCTCGTAGAAGCAGGACTGCAAAACATTTTATTTTAAAGTTAAGTTGTAACTTTGTTACATAAATCGAAGACAGTACTAAATACGCAAAATAAACGAAATAAAAGGCATTTTATTTTAAATAATGATTTATTGATAATAACATCTTCACAACACATTACAAACTTGCAACAAAACGAATGAATGAAACAACCAATCACATGATGATTTTTTTAAGGAACATTTTACTAACAATACTTTATTTCAAATAACAACTTACAACATACAATACGTTGGTGAAACTTCTTTGTCTTCATCAGCTAATTTAGTCACTATCATCAGATGTTGAAGATGAAGAAGTTTCACCGACGTTAATAATAAATGTTTCTACCACATTATCCATTATGCTTTTTAACCACTCGTGTGGCTGTAGTCGGCAGCTTCTCCAGTTTCCTGGAGTGGTATGGCGCATTGTCCATTACAATTACAGCGCCACTCTCAATATTGGTCAAAATTAACTTGAACCACTTTTCAAAATTAAAAGCAGATCCATTTCAGAGTGGTAATCTCCGTCACCTTTCTTTGCGTCAAATATTAATGCAGCATCCCTTAAAAACCCTTCAGTTGATCCTGTGAAATAAAATAAATAAAAGTAAATTTCTCCGTACCCCGTATATAATATCATTGCTGGAAATAGATCTTAATACTATAACAAAATAGCAACAATATTTATTACTTTTAGTTCGCTTTGCATTTGTTAATTTATAATACAATAATATTATTTATTAATAGTCAATGATAATGTTAATGGTGAGGACAGTGAACAAAATATTATATTAAAAGTAAATCAAGTACATACCAATATGACCATTGATAAGCCGCCTTCCTTTTCCCGTTGGGTTCTTTAAACCAGTGGAAAGACCTGACCGATGTGCTTCTTTTGAGGACTTAATAGTGCTGTCTTGCGATATTAAACTTTTCATGAGACCTATAAGTATGATAAAAGGTTATTAATTTAAATACAATATTCACAAAAAAATTAATGAAATGATGTTATACTTTTAATTAAATTCTAATAATTTAACTATAATTAAATCATAATGCTACTGAATACAGGAGATCATACACTGTTTGGTTCATAAAAAACTGTTAAGAAATATTAGAAGCACTGTAGGTACCTTCATTTAGCCAAGTCTCATCTAAATAATATATTTTTCTTCATTGCCTTTTTATTTCATGAAGATATTTTAGTCTCCATAGGACGATCTCCTGTCTGTCTATGAGTGCACTTTTTCTACTCCGTTTGATAATTATGTGAACTTTAATGTTTCTTTAATTATTATATACAGACTGCTACTCTTAAAATCTGGCAGAGACTCATCACTGTTTACTGTTTCCAATATCTTATCCAAGGTGGGCAACTCATTATTAAAGAAGAAGGAATGAATTTTCCTAAGTATTCCGCTAAATGTCATATCATCAAAATCATCATGTTTTAGGTGCTTTCGCTGGTGGGAGGGTTGCAGGGGACCTTCTGTGTTGTACTCTTTGAGTATGTTGTACACAGTAGCCCGAGATACGCCTATAAATAACAAAATATATGTTTTATCACAATGCATGTTACTTTCAAATATTTTTATAGTAATAATTTTATTAATCATTCTTACCGGCAACTTCTGTGGTCTTGTTTATCATCTCAGTCTTATAACAAGGAGTACCTGCAGGCCAGGACTCCAACTGCTTAAAAATATTGATCACTGTTTGCTTTTCTACAGCACCAAGTGCAGTTTACTTCATTCTCTTTTTCTTGGGAGACATTACTATGTCGTCGTGGTCAACTTTATGGCCACGTTTATTTCGCCTTTAGTTTTGAACTTATATTAATAGGTTGTAAGTCACCCGGACCCGCACCGGGATCATCCATAGCGCAACAAAACGTAGCGTTTTGTATAAAACAACCAAATAACCACACTAATAACGAAAACAAAACAAAAACCAAGGAAAAATAGGGAACAAATAACAACAAAATCACAAAACTTCGACAAACAATTGAAACAATACCAAAAAGTATTCACAATTTACAAATGAAGTGAATGACATTTGTTTGACATGACAATCACAGAACATTTACGTCAATTTCACGGACGGCATAAACCGGTAAAATTAGAAATACCCCGCTGTCACCGCATATGAAGGGATTAGCTGACATTTTAGATTTGGTAGAATTATAGTAAAACGAAAAAACGTTCTCGGTATTGTTCACTCCTGCTTCTTTTAGGTTTTTAGCATTGACACTTTATTTTAAATTGGAATGAAATAATATATTTAAATGAAAGCCACATAATTTCATAAGATAAATGGTTAAACTGATTACAATGAAGTGTGACCGCCTGGTATAAAAATAGATTATAATAAATTTGGCGTTAATCGTAACTGTAACAAGTTTAATGTATTTTTGTTACAAAGTGTACATCAAAAAGAACCTTTTTTAACTTCTGTCTAATGCTATTGTAAATAGAGTATAGTTACCTATCCTTCAGCCGGCGTTATCGAAGTGTTCACTTCAGGCGTATTTCATTGCGTTCGATAGTAGTTAGGTAACTCTAGGAAATTATGAATTAGCATTTAAACAAAATAAAAACATATTCTAAGCAATTTTCTAATCAATTCTAAATGATCGCTATTTAATTAGTAGGTTAGACTACATTAGGTTCATCTTATGATAATTTTCGTTTTTTTTTTACTTTTTTTTAAAGTTATATTATTTTTATTTTTTATGGGTTCCTTTATCGATACTGAACTCACCCTGAAGCTATGGCACGCAATTACTTTAACACCCTGTAGAATACCATTGTGGTAATGGTATTGTATGTTGGAACCCTGGCTTACCCTTGAGGTTGTCTCGCCTCTCTCGTTGTCGAGATTTTGCTTCGGCTGGTTCTCGAACACATAAATAATTTGTTTCACCAAACGCCTCCAAATAGGTTTTTCATTTGCCAACTCCTCCCAACGAGAGGGATCTATTCGATATTGCATCTCTTCATACTTTATTATCACAAAACCAAACCCTGTAATGTTATCATTATTCGACGTAGTTATTCAAAATGGGGTTGGTACCCTCAGGTCACAATGAAATATATTATGATGTGGGGTCGGACTGGACTCCACCGACTTCAATATAAAATTTAACGAGAGCACTCGTAAAAACTAACAAGGTCTCTTTATTGTGTCATATTATTTGGGATCTTCCTAAAACATTCTAACTTGGTTTGAAATTATCACATGGCAATGAAGATGAACGTTCGCTAGACAAGCACATATACTTATTTATATTATTTGAAATAATTTTATTACAGGAAATAAAACATATATATATAAGCGTATAATAAGCGTGTTACATATCTATAAGCATAGCTATAAACATACCTGGCGATTATATAAACAATATAATAAAAAAATTCTTACATAATATTTACTTTACATAAATAGTACAGGGTTTTCCAATAAGAGGTGTTATTTTGATATTCAAAGAAAAATGCCATTTTTTTATATAAATGATCGGATGTTTATTTCATTATAAAGAGAAAGGTATGCCGTTAATAGTGGAAAATAACATCAGGCAGATGACCACCACGACCACGCTTACAGGACCATATCCTTTTCATGAAATTTTCCACAACCAAATCGCAAAGTGGCTGCCCTATGTTACATTACAATTACATTACATTCAATACTCATTTATTAAATTCTTCGTTGCCATACTCCTTGCACAAGACATGAAAATGAAAATAAATTGCCAGTAGTACTTTTGAAATAAAAAGTAACAAAATGTCTGTGGTCATTTTTGATAAACTGTTTACTATCAAATTTTGTCACCTTTGTAAACATTTTTATAGTATTTAAAAAAAATCGTTTTAATAACAGTTAGCGAAATCAAAAATCGATAATGGATTCCTCCAGTACTGGGTTTCCGAAGAAGAGAGTTCTGCCAAAACTGATGGCATGTATGACCAAAACCAGTTTGGAGACATTTCGAAGCAGAGCTTTGTTTAATTTAGCATTTCTCGATTCCAATGGCGTTCGAAGGTATGAACGTGCTTCAAAAATATCACTCACTCGAGCTGTCAGCTTCGCAATTCTTGTAATATAATAGTTGCTTAAAATAGACGTATCCGATTAGGGTATCAAACCCAGACCCTCACGGTCAGCAGTCGTACTTGCAACCACTAAATCAACGAACGAACGAAGCTTTTATTAGAAAGAGATCTTTCTTGAATCTAAATTAAATCTTAAAATCTTTCATTTTTCTAGGCGGAAGCTTCCTTTACACGAATGTCTCATTTTGGAACTGAGAGAATCCGGGTATGGAGATGCGTCAACGTATCTACAAGACCTCATTTACGATAATGTACAGCTTGTTAGTGAGGACGATATCGGTATTGTAGTAGACATCAGAACAAGGGAAGATTATTTGGAACACATCGCAGACATTCTGCAAAAGGCGGAAAAAGAACACGAGGAAGGTTTGTACGACTAATTGATTATTTATTATTATTCCGTTTATTTATTTCCGTCCTTAATAAAAACATTCTCAGATATATTTAAAAAAGTACATAACATAACATCACGCCTGGTTTCCCCGAAGGGTAGGGCAGAGGGGTACCTGTAGCAGGTACACCCAAATTTCACCAGTTATGTTTAAGTCCCATGTAATAGGGGGCGAGCGTATTGCCATCAACCGGGCACAAATCCAGACTCTGGGCTGCTACTGAGAAATTCCAGATAGAAAAAATACTACCAATAACACTGCCCGACCCAGGACTTAAAAAAAAGTACTTATAAAAAAAAACTTTTTGGTTAAAAAATTGTGGAACGCCGGTGTCGGGAGCAGGGTCCTAGCTATTGGTGGTCTGTGGTGATAGGAACCTCCTTACATTGCGAGTCGTATCAAAGAGTACCTACTGCCTTCTGATTAGGCCCTTGATCTAACCACCTGACGAGAGTGTCGACACATATTGATCGAGTTTTTCGGCCATCAGGCCATTGGCCGTTACGACATATTATTATTATTCAATGACGTAAGTAGGTACAACAATTTTACTCCGCTTTACTGAAAATGTTGAATTTTTTAGCATAGAGGACTAAAATTGATTTGGTTATACGGTTATACCATAAGAAAAAATTGTTATTTAGAAAAAGTACTGGCTCGTTAGGTAGGTACTTTCCTCGTAAAACATTTGTTTTCTCTTCTTGCCACATAAAAAACCACAATGTTTTAGAATTATTGGTTTAGTAATACAACGATGCTATCGTTGTATTAGGTTCAAAATCTGGGAGTAAGTCAGGTAAATACATTTGCGTAATGCCCTTCAAGGTATAGGATGGCTTCCTAAGGGTGCGTTTCCATTGAACAGGAGACGAGCGGAGCTGAGTGGAGACCTACAGGAATCGACTAATCACATCAATCAATGGTTGAAATCGTCATCCTTATCTCATCTTCTCATCTGTGATGGGTCAATTCCTGCACGTCTCCGCTCAGCTCCGCTCGTCTCCGCTCATTTTCGAAATTCATGATGAATTTAATCGAATTTAAATAATAATTAAAATTAAATAATTGAAATAATATTATCATCAAATTCATTGCATTTTTTCAATTTGGTTTTTAATGTAATAATTACGGAACTTCATAAGCGTGTAAATGTCAAAAGTTTAATAAATAGTTGTAAATAATTGTTATAACGTGTAAGTAACGTTTTAGAAAATAAGTGTCTAATAGAATCTATTTATTCCACCGCCAGACCAACCTAAGAGAGAATGCATACACTTACTCAATCTAGCGCTCCACTATGCTGAAAGGGAAAAGGGTATTCTATGGTTGGCCGAGAAATTTTTTCAAGCAGCGATTGCGGTGTCGAGTCAGTACCTTATCGATGGTGGTCGGTTGAAAGCTGTCTGTAAATACCACTTTGGAAGGTTCCTGCTGGACAAATGTAAGTAAATAATTTTGAATGTGTAGCGGTTACACCGCCACATACGAACTACGCATCAAAGACAGGACGTCACACAAATCCTGGAACTCGCAATTAGAGTTTACCGTGCGAACGACATACATAAGACTATACAAAATCAACTTATGGGCAGATGCCCGCCAGACATAACAGTGTGTTCGGAGGATCCTCCCTTTTCAATGTTGGATGAGTGAACTTTACACCCTGTTCCTCATACCACTATAGTTACATCGTCATGATCTTTATTAATTAATTATTTATTAGTTCCAGGAGCAGACCCAGAAGAACCATTTATGTTATTGACAGCAGTGAGAGATAGTGCTATAGGAAAGGTTAAGTGTCTTTGTCATTTAACTAAACCGATTACTTATGTCCTATGTATAACCTGTATATATATGTCCTGTGTATGTCCTGTGTATTTTCCCTAACCGTAATATTTATAGTGGACACAGAAATAGCTACGAAGTTTGCTAATAGTTTTAACCATTCAAAAATAGTTTTGACCGATAAACAGTTTTGACAGTGACATTAGTATTCATTGAGTTATAATACAAAATTAATTAAGTACAAAAAGCACTTGCGTTTGTGCTTTATCCGTATTTAATTCATTTTGTTTGATATCTCGGTTTTGATCTGTCAAAACACGACTCGAAGTGAGAATTTACGAATCGAACACGAACTGAATACGAACCGTAATACGCATGAGTGCACAAACTTCCTCAAAATTACTAGGATGCCCAAACCGAATCAGAAACGAACACGAATCGAATACGAACCGGAAACGGGCAAACGCCTTATACATTGCGCACAATCAGTACATTTTTCACTTCTGTTCACACTTAATTACTGAACAATGTCATCTTGACTTGCAGGATTGGCCCCTATACGAAGCGGAAGAAGAAGATGAGGTAGTTCCTCCTGATACCGTGTTTAAGGCTACTGCCTTACAACTTTTTAGGGTCCTCCTCAATAAAGCGCGAGCGGTGCGAAAGGTGGACACTCCTAAGGCTGAGAGATTGGCTCGTTTAGCTGAGAGAAGAGCTAAAGATGGTTAGTTAGTCATTCGTTCGTTCCGTAGTTTTTTTAGGTTGTCTTTACACTGGTTATGGTAAATGGGTTTGCCAGAGTTGACAAAGCTAAATCACTGGAACTCTGTCACGTCCAACATAGATAGATAAATTATTTTTATTGGAGGGTAGTTATTGGGCAGAGTCAAATAAGAGGACTACTGGGTGCCTTATGTATTAATTGTATAACTAGTTAAACGATCAAGCTGAAAGTAGTTCGGATTTTCACCTTTTATTAAATATTTGAAATTTTTTAGCCGACGCAATACACAAAACAGGAGAGGCAATAATAGAAATCGGCATTTGCCAGTTAATGATGAACAACTTGAATAATGCTCAAAAGACTCTTGAGAGAGCATTCAAGATACACGAGCAAAGTAATAACATAGAAGGGCTCTGCGAGGTTAGGATGCACATGGCAGCTGTGATGCAACGGTACGAACCTTGACTTAAAGTTATTAATTTGTAGTGTTTTTTTTTGTAAATCGTTTTTTTTAAATTGCGCTTTGTGTTAATGGTGCTGCGGAGGCCGGCTAAGGAATAAATGGTGACACCACCTGGCCACACGTACCGCCAGCACTGGTTCCATGCGGCCCAGGTAAAGAAAGCTTGGCAGAATTTGAGGGAGGCCTTAGCACAACAGTGTAACAGTGTCAGCTAAAACAAGAGTCTAGGAAAGTATTTTCTATCAAATAAGTTCTTCGTTCGTGCGTGCGACGTCATAAAAATTTAAATGGCGAAAATGTTCAAGTCAAATTTTTACGTTTTGTTTAGGTGCTTCAAGCAATTTCTATAGGAAACGTTCGTGTAAAAACTACATAATACAAACATTGGAAAAAACAGAAACTATTACCTACTTCATTAAGTATTTCAAATCTACATGCACCGTCATTTACCATGCTTAGCTCAAACAATAATATTGTGACTTTTCATACGAGTTATATTCCAGTTTTCATAAAATACATATTAAACAAGAATATTACATTTGCAAACCAGCTTCTATTGAATCCATGTTAATTAAATGTGCAGCTTATCGTTTAACGCAAAATAATTATTAGGGCGCCTTCAAATTTGCCGCAAAGTGCCACGCGGAGGCAGCGCGGCTGCAGCGTTCCGGCCGCGCTGCTTTGTAAATCCATATAACATACTCGTAAAACGCGTGACTGCAGTGCTACACCCACGCTGTGGCCGCGCATCTGTTCATTGATATATGAATTTACAAAGCAGCGCGGCCGTAGCGCTGCAGCCTCGCTGCCCCCGCGCGGGTCTTTGCGGCAAATTTGAAGGCGCCCTTAGGGTCCAAAGTGTAATAAAATTACAATTATTTATTTATTTACTACAACGAATTCAAATCTCTTCGACACAATCACATTGTTAAAATTTGCGTCTAACACGTCTTTTATCAAAACGATGTAATTTTTCTACCTGTGTTCACCTGCATTAGAGAATTTCGGAAGATTTTTCTCTTCTGTAGGTACTTTGTTTCTGTACTACATTGATTTAAAAAAAACAGAGTTTCTGGGAGATCTTACTTCTTTCAAGTCAGAAACATTTACATATGTCCAAAATCGAGCGTTAAATAAAATCTATCTGGTACAGATTGGGTGAGCATGAAGCTGCGGCCAAGTTACTGACGGAGATGGGAGCTAGTGCCATGGAGCATGGCCTGAGGAGACAGCTCGGCCGGGCGCTGCATCTCCTCGGCGAGCTCCATCTGAGGCGGGAGAAGCCAGAACTGGGCACCCAGCATCTGGCTGAAGCATTTCTTTGCTTCATGGGCTTTCATTTTGAATCGGTATATCATTGCTTCCTATTCAAGTCTTATTTCACTGCGCAATAACAGTTATTTTCATAGGAATTTCACTACTATTTTCATTCGAAACGCAAGTTTGTAAAATAACGTTTTTTATTTATTTAAAAAGGTTCATACTACCAAAATCATAGATATGGATGTGCTGAAAGAGCGAGATGATATGGGAGCGATATACGGGGAGACAAGAGAGATATTCGAAGAGGAAGCTGAACAATCAAGACTTATGACTGCTATTTCTGCAGGTAAATGACCTGTGATATTTGTCTTAAAGTTCAATCTAAGACATAACTTTTAGACATTTTACCTGTGTAAAGCTTCGCCACACGATATAGTGGTGGAATTTCGAAAGACGAATCCATATATTTACTGTGCTATAGATGTCTAATTTTATGATAATAAACTCAATGATGATGTCATTGTGGTGTAGGTAAATTTGTTTTGTTTTCCAGCAATCACGATTAATAAATTATGTTGCAGGTCAAGAACTAATGGCCTCCTATTTCAATTTGTTGAATGAGGCCGGCGGATGTTCCGTCGCTAAAATGAAAACGATTGAGTGGAAACTATTGCATTCGGGCTGGTGGATCAAGAGGAGGCACCACGACTTCCTGCCATGTTTATGCTCCGCACACAACCGAACTCCATTGGATGTGCTATGGTACATATTATTTTACTAAATTATGGCATACAAAAGGTATTATCAACTATATTGTGTTCTTGTATAAAAACAGCATTCTTGTACTGACTACATTTTATCTTTATAGGCTTAAATTAGCAGCCAAAGATTCCACTGTTGCAACATCTACCTATGAAGGCCTCGGCAGATCATCAACGATTCATGATATCAGGAACCGTCATAGTAGCAGCATTACAAGATCTAAATTATCGACATCCAATACTCATACATGATTATTTAATTACCTACCTACAATCTACATATAATATTTATTTCCCGTTATTGAAACGAATTACTTATACTTTTGTAATAATTTATTAAGGGGCCTCATATTATTCTAAACAGGTAGGTATTTAGAAATAAAATGTAGTTTATTTAATATAAAGTTTATTAGTTCGTCTCATTCATCGTACAACGTACAAAGGGTATAATTTAAATGTCTATTTACAAAGAACTAACCGCATAGTTAAATAATATTGAGCAAAACATGCAAATGGTTGCATCATCTTCAATACCTTCCCGTTTGTAGAGGGTCTGCCACCGATATTAACATCATTCTTGACAATAACAATATGTAACAAAATTATTTTATTCTGTGCATCAGCACAGGCTTAACAAAAATGTGAGAGCCATGCGTCGATATTTACATAAATATAAATTAAATTTAGGATTCATAATTATGCGACTATTCAGCACGCTTTCATAGTTTTGCGTGGTTCAAGGCGGACCTTGAATCCTTCAGCACGCTTCAAGATGATGTCAGCTTGCAATTTGAAGTCAGATTCCTTAAGATCTGAGTGCACGCGGAAATTCCTGAGTATCGTAGACAGGATAATCTTCAGCTTCAACATGGCGTATTTACGACCTTTGGGAACAAAACACATAAATTGAGTTACAAAATCATAATATATCACAGATTTCTTTAAGTTGTTGCTATGCTTTGTTTCTGTACTCACCGACGCAACTTCTGGGCCCAGCGGAGAAGGGCACAAATGCGTAATAATGGCGGTTGGCAGATTTTTCAGGCAGGAAGTTGTCGGGGTCGAATTTGGTAGGGTTAGGGTACACGTCGGGGCGGCGGTGCAGCTTGTACGTCGCCACCACAACAGTGGTACCAGCAGGCACTTGCTTGCCACAGGAGGCTGTTAAAACATAAGGTTTTATCAAGATGTCTGTATATAAATGTTTCAACAATACAGCGGTTATAGAACTATTACTTACGAAGAGTGATGTCTTGTTTAAGGTGACGCGCAATTATTGGCACTGGTGGGAACATCCTCAATGTTTCCATGAGGCACCTTTCTAGGTATTTCATTTCCAGAGTATCCTGGAATGTGGCGGGGCGGTCTGAATCACCAAAGATCTTGTCGAGCTCATCGATAACTTTCTCTTGGATGTCCTGGTGGACGCCCATCATTGATAGGAAGAAGCTGCTACCGGCAGCAGTAGTGTCGTGACCCTGAGTGAAACATTATATTTAATGCATGATTTTATATTCTACACAAGAAATAATTATTCTTGCTGACTCTATTAATTTAGAATATTTACCTCAAACATAATGGTGTCTACTTGTTCTTTAATTTCTTCGTCGGAAATAACAACGCCGCTCTGTGAACTCTCGAGCAGTAGGTCAAGGAAAGCCAGACGTTTCTTCTGTCCTACATCGGCGTCATCTACATCCAAGTCGTCCTTAAGACCAGCCGACTGTCCGAACGAGAGACCCTCCACGGATGTTGTTTTGTTGGCTTCCTCGGTGGTGGTGTTGTAGTCTTGCAAGATTGTTGGCCTCTTGCCAGAGTTGAATTCCTCCTTCTTCCTTCGGATAACCTTAAAATTCAGTGCAAATGAGATAAATGCTTTAGTACACACGGCTACTCATCAAGCTCTACATTTCCAGTATAAGCTGACCTCGCATTGTACGGAAATCCAATACAATGCGAGATACCTACAATCAATGTCACTGTGTTTATATGCGGTTCATTATAATGCTAGTTTATTCCGTCGCCTTTGATGATTGCATCGATAACTAGTTCCCAGTAGCGTCCAATAGGTCATCGAGTCTAGGACGGCTAGGTAATTCGAGTTATTACGAAGTACTATAAAGTAATGTGTGTGTTACCTTCTTGGTCAGACCGTGGATGACGTCAAGGAGTTTGGTCTGCTTCTTAGCGTATTCGGTGAATTTGAAGAGAAGGTCTGGCCTGAGCCAGATCTTAGTGTGTCTCAAGTGAAGGATGTCGCACATCTTCATCACAGCCATAGCGTATTCGAATCCACTCTGGTCTTGTGTGGATTTGCTGACACCCATAGCGGTCTCTAGAATAAATAAATAGAGAAAGGAATCGATTAAGATATGGTTACAGTACCTAATATTGAGATTAAACAATAAATATTTAAACTTTTAGCAGTAAATGATGATGCTAGTTTTAAAAGGTCAGTAAAAGTGTGACCTCACTGTGAACTTTAATAGCCGGATAGTTGTAATTTGATTGTTAGGGATAGGGCGATATTATGCGATGCACATAATTGCGGCCTGATTTTCTTGACACAAAAAAATCTATTATACAATATTATATCTGCTGTGCACGCTGGATGCGTTATCGCACACTCCTATTAATAAAAGAAAGAGTTTTGACCTCCATTGAATTCAAAACAATTGCGTAAGAAGGATAGCAATAAAGGAGCGTAACGATCGTGGCCGGGAATGGCGAATATTGGCCATTAGCACGTGAGCCCGTGGGGGGTCGCCAGACCTGACACCCAGTAGTACTACGTGCCCTATGAATCAGTGCCGAGTGGTACCACGCACGTACCAATGATTCAATCATACTTCCATCAACACTGACCGTAGAGACTCGGTTTTATGAAATAATGACTTGGCAGGTGGCACGGTGTTCTTGATGGCAATTGAAATCTCGCACCGAGATGCATTGGGGTTTCAACTGCTATAAAATATAACTACAGACAGGTCTTTGACACATTGTAAAATAAAATCAAGCCGATTATTATGGCATATGATTTTGATTGCGTGAATGGTGAATTCGCAAAAAAAAAAAACTGATAGTGACAACGTTAATAGCTAATAATAATACAAATAGAAGTCTATTTGTCTAATGGCCGTTGTTAAGCTTTGTTAGTCCCTAAATAAGGTCAAATTAGCTTGGAACTTAACACGCAGGGGTCTTTTAGTTCCTTCCGAGGCTTCGTTTTCCGCTTAAGGAAAAACGTGTAGTAGGTCTGTAGAGTACCGCAAGTTTAGGCGGGTCTGCACTGAACCGGATAAATTGTTCTAAGCAAACTACATAATTACCACGATAAACATCACGGATGCAATCCATACTGGTATTTAGTGTTCTATTTATCTCAACTTCCCTCTAATGACTATTATTATTATACGCAATAAGGCGATTACTAGCTACGTGATAAGTGTACATTTGCGTAGTTTGAAAATCTAGGAATTATAGTTGCATGGAATTAGTTCTTAAAACCGCATAATACGATCATGCAATATGCAATAGTTAGTCGATGCAGCGGCGGTGCGACTCGCGAGTATTGTGCATTAAACATAATTTTGTATATGAGTGAGTTGAATCAACACGTAGGTAATCTTCGTCTCGTAGATTTCGCAAACGGTTTAATAGGTTCTCGGGGCATTTGCTTCAAGAACACGGTCTGCTGTCCATGTGAGGGCCGCCGTGTTGTCACAGCGTGGCTGGCTACGTGACATTACATACAAATTGCTCTTTATCCTGCTTTATTTTTGTGCAAACACCTTGAGATTTAAGACCATTTCCATTTAACGCGTTCAGTCTAGTTTTGGGGTGCTTTTTGTTTAATATTAGTCTTTATGTTTGCGAATGAGCGAATTTGAAGCGTATTTGTTGTCTGTTTTATTATCTTGAATCATATTTATATCCCCTTCACATTTATATTTAATAGATGAGGCTTGCTAATCTAGGTAAACGAACTGCTGATGGTACTAGATTGTCACGTGAAGGTTACCAGTAGATTGAACACCTATCGCTTGCTATATATACATCGTTAGATCTTGAGAATGTTTAGAATTTCGTAGTGTTTGGTAGTCGTCGATTCAGATTCCAACGAGTCTTTGTTGGAAATCAGACACACCTATATTTTATTAAGTATTTAGTTAACTAAACATCAAAGTAAAGTGCATTGAGTTGACGAGTCATTGAGAGAGAATAATTATATTCAAATTATAACTATTCGGCGCACGCGCAAAGGACCATTGGTAACAAAAACTGAATGATCCTACGCATGTAGTAGCACGTAGGCGGCATAACATTGAAATGAAAAGAAATGAACCTATTTCTAAATGTTATTATTACCTACCTATTTATTCAAAGTCGTTGTTGGGTACAAGTAATTTATTGACTTCAATGAATACAATAGAGTTTTTGTATTCAGATATGTTTGAATAATTTGAAATTATAAGTTGTATATTTCCGCCACATTTCCATTTATTAGTATTGAAATTTTCAATGTTTGACGCAAAATTTGTGTAAATAGGTATGTCCCTACTTAATGACAAAGCAAATTCTACTATCGTTATCCAAAAATAATGAAATCGTGAATTCTTTTTTTGTAGAGCTATTTGCAGAATTAACATTCTTTGAATTTAACTACTGCTCGAATTTCGGAAAAACCTCCGCAGAAAAGTCAATAGAGACGTTGGTCTCATTTTAAAAGAGACGAGATGAAAGTCTACTTACCAAGTAAGATTTCCACAGTGCATTCACTCATGTAGTCATGGCAGTCGAACTCTCCAGCCTCCTTCTTCAATTTATTGACAACGGCCCTCGAGTTGGCGTTGAACAGGTCGATGAAACTCTTCAGCACGTTCAAGTGGAAAGTAGGAGCGATCAGCTTGCGGTGAGACCTCCATTTCTGGCCTGAGATTACGAGAAAAATAAATGTCAGAATGGTTCACAAGACTTGGCCATTTGAAGCATCTAATCAATGCTTGTATCGTTAGTAATTACGAGTTAATTGAGACTTGTTTATGCGGCAGTAAAGTATTTCCTGAACTTTGTTTATACTTTGTTTATGTCTAAAGTGGAACTAAAGGAACGACCTTATTTGTAAACGTTCACGCTGGCTCCTGGAATTTCGGTCTAAGATAAAAAATCTTTTCCTCAATAAAACTTATCCAATTGACATTCTAGAATCGTAGACAAACTTTATTATAGTTTGACGTCAGAGTCGGACGGTGACTTTGAACAAGGGTATACTTAGATAGTGTCATTCACGAAGACGCGCCCCTCTCCGCTCCGCTCCGTACTAAAGTACAGCTTACAGTACAGTAATTGAGCAGGAGGGTGCGTCTTCCTGGATCGCACTATCATTAACAATGAACTACATAATTTTATTTGGTATTTTTTCATCATATTTCGTGAAAAAATTTATATCTTAACGTTTCGGAAGCATTCATTTGCAAAATTAATTTAACATGTTTTAAGATAAACTCACCAGTACTGATCAGCAGACCATCTCCGAGCCAAGGCTTGAAGAATCTGTATTCATCAGCCTTGTCAATGTGTGTGTGGCTGCTGAGGATCAGCTCCACGTCACGAGGGTCGTACAGGAACACCAGGAGACGGGGTCCGATCCAGATCTTGACGACAGATTCGCCATCGAAAGGAATGCTCTTCTCGATGATGTTTCTGAAGATGTCTGCAGAAGGAATAAAAATAATACAGTTTAACGTTATACCTCTCTTGCATGAAATAATAAATGCTCTGCTTCCGGAGGATTTATTCAAAAGTTTTAGCTTACGAACATTTCTGCCTTTTATGTTTCAACTTTGTGATGCACGATATGACTGTTTTTGTTGGAAATGTTGTTGGGTGCCTACCGGTTGTTTGCTTATTTCAAGAGCATATTACTATTAAAGTATTTAAGCATTTCAAACTATTACAAATTAGAAGTTTCATAGCTTACCATGAGAACCACCGGTGAACTCCAGCGCATTTCCAAGGAGTGGCAGGCCAGGTGGTCCTTGTAGCTTGTCTGCGAGCTCATACATGTGTCTCCTCGACATACGCCAGTAGGCGTACCAGAGGATGAGGGCTGGTACCAGCAGCACGTAGAACATGTTGGTGGCAGCCCAGGTGCTGGTGGGCACCACGCTTTCGGCAGCCGTGTAGCTCATATTGGGATGATTTTACAGCTGTAGAATTTCATAAGGGTTAACAATCTGGGTTTCCAAGAAAGTGTCTTAGGACTATCTGATTTTCGAAGATAGTTTCTCATATGAGTTAATGTAATACTTTGTAAACAAAATAACGCAGATTCACAGTTCACACTGGTCCTTCATGTGATTAGACCTCTATGTGAAGCCACAGCGTCTCATTTCACTATTTCTAACAATGAAGAGATAAAAATTAAAAGTGAAATCGATTACAATCTTGATATCAGTTTCAACACAAATGATAGATCGTTATCTATTAACAATACTGTTTCTAAAACGTGGTCCCTCACTCATCTTAGATTAAACAATCAGTTAGAGATAAGAAGATAACATGTTCAAACGTTTTGTGACGTTACTTGAAACATGTTTGTAACTTGGAATAAGTACCGTTTAAGTTCAGTTCATTATGCATAAGGCACTCGTATAAATGCCCAGCTTATATCATTTATGTTCATAGTTCCCTATAAATGTTAATATTGTTATTCTATTTACATAATATCATAACAAGGAGATGAAATGAATAACGTAGTTAACTACCTATTACAATAATGTACCTAATACTTTGCTTTACTTTAAATGGCTAGATAGACAAACTGGGCAACTCGAAAATACTTGGACTATAATGAATTAACAACAATCTATTTATAAATATACATTATAGTTAGGCGAGATAGATACTGTGTTTGGCGATACGTTATTTTTTGCATAATTATTAATTCGATACAATAATAACTAGATTGTTTTGAATGGAAATTTTTAGGTTTCGTTAGAGCAGTAAACAAAAATATTCCATTTATCATTGCTATTTATTTGCGGGGTTAAACGTAGTAGGTAGGTTATATTGTGAGTTTTTCTTCCGACGACGCCAGATATTCGACGAAGTTGGGAAAAAATGGGCGAAGTTGCAATAATTTCTTTAGAGCTAAATGGCCTTAGGGACTGTAATCCCTAAGGCCATTTATGTTATAACATTTTAATACCGCTTACACCCTGTGACCCTCGAGGTACTTATCGGAAATGTGGCTATTTGAGATTGAATAGAGACTTTTGTAACTATTAGCAACGACTACCAAAGGTTTATAAATTCAGTAGAAGTTTCTATAAGCATTAGCTCATTTACACAAGCTCTAAGGATGTAGTCGCAAGTAAATGTCACGTCGAGTAAAACCACGTGCTTACCTACAGCCTAAAAATAAAGAAGTAAGCTATCCAAGTCAAACAGTATACGTAAACTTAACAAACACGCTAAGCATGTAGGTAATTAAAATTTAAAAACGTCAATAATTTAATTTTCTACGTACCTATTTGTTGAATATCAAACATGTTTTCAATTTCAAACAGCTTGTAGATTATCTACATATTGAAGTATACCTATAGTTTATAACTATTAAACTAGTACCCATTATGTGATTACTTAATAACATTTGTGTGCAGTATTTATCGGTGCTCGTGGATTATTAAATAGATCCAATTAATTGGTGCGATTAAGCTTCATTTACTTTATTGTATTCTATCTCGTGTTGAAACCTACTCTCTATCCTTTACTACATCAGTATATTGACATAAGATTTCGACAAAGATTAAAAAAAATATTTTCTCCGGTTAAGAAAGATGCGGCTCTGTGGTTATTCTTTAAACAGATTTCGGAGCTTGACTTTATGAAATATTTGATGGAATGGCTGGTATATGGTACTTAAAGGTTTTGTTGAACTTTGTTACTGCCTATCCTCATAAAATTTGTATTGTGTGGCCAAAACGTAACCATAGAAAATTGCGTTTAAGTCTACCTTTACGATTATTTTACAGTAACAACAATGACCCATTCTAGTAAACGAAACGTTGAAACTTTTGTAAACTCTCTTGAAGTTTTCGCAAGTATTAGTTTGTATGTTTTAAGAAACTATTTATAACTTTAAGTTTACTAAAAGATTAGTGTTAAAGCTTTGTAGAATACATTCATTGGCAATAAAACATCGCATAGTAAAAAACGATCCTAAATTCAAACACTTATCAATTTGTTCTGGCAATAAAAAAATGCGTTTAGTTATTTGTGTTCTACTAATTATGGATGTTTTTGCTGTTTTACGTAATGAAAATATGCTGAATCATTCAATTTTTTTTTTAAGTTTACTGCTTTATTGTACGTACTTAGTTTACTAACTTAATGTCATTAACATAAAAGTGAGCTTTGATAGAGATCCTATTTACTTCCAGAATCTTATTTTGCTCCAAAATCCCGATCTATTCACAAAAGTGATGGTGAGCATAGAAGCCCAAATAAAGGGAAAATACCCGTGACCAATACTTTTTGGATAGTAAACCCTTTGGTTTTCCATTTTGTATACCTACAAATTCCGGTGTTTTGACTGGATTCAACGAAAGTAAACGAATTTCGTAAGTACTACAATAGGCACATTTCGCAATAACCTAGTTCCTTCTACATTAGCCTTGAACTTGGACGTGATTTTTCGTAATGAATGCAAAATTTACACTTGCTGTTTAATGTATTAAGCTGTTTATTCCGCAAACACAACCTAATTTATGCTGAGCCGATCATTCATTCGAATGAATTAAGGTAAAGATAAATTCCTTTACCTAAGTATAATTATGCGATTTATAAGGTAAGCCTTGTAAAGGCAACGCAAACAATATTGTTTTATTATTTGCATATTACATAAAACGGTTATGAATAAATTAAGCTTTATTGCTAAAACCAGAGGAAATTCAAGAGTGTCCTGGATATTCATAGTGACTAATGAAGATTTAAATAAGGAAAAGAAAGAGAAATACACAGATTTTGAAACAAACAGAAAAGGAGAAGTAGAGTTATAGTTTAATTGGCAAGATAGTTTTTTAACCAACAGAGACGAGCAAATAGATGCAGACTAAGATGAAGATATACACAGTCCAATGAAGGGGAACACTCAAGTTTAAACGAATAGCCAAGTGGCACTGGTTAGAACAAGATGGGAATTGCTACACCGACAAAATGCCCGGCACTTAAATTATGGATGGTTAGATCTACGGTTGGATCAATCATTTTGTGAAAGATTCTCAGATTACTATGATTTGATCGTACAAGAACTCATTTATTGCAATATTATTGACAGGCACGCAAAACGCTTGGGCGAAGAGTTGCGGATACCAGCCATTATATGATACAATACATGTTGTGGTTTGCTCCTAACATCGATTTTATTCATCTTATTCAAATATTCTATACGCGAGTAAATGGGTGGCGTCAACAAGGTAAAGAAAATAAAAATCCTTTCTTGTATTGTATCCTCTGACTTATTACGATTGTTGTTGTAGTTTAGGTAATATGTTTGTTAATATTCGGTATTAGAAAAGTACTGAGTGGATTCCTGATTATAAGAGAGATGTTGTAATCAAGGATATTATTTTAATATTTTTGAATGTTTTTATATTAATATTTAAAAATGTAATTTATATGTTTAAAATGAAATAAAGGAAATAATAAAGAGTATTTGTGTAACAATCACAATAATACGCACAGTTGATTTCACAAGTAAAAAGTTTAGGGTTACTCCGAGTTTAGACTTAGCTATGATAAAATGAACTGATCACTTTAGTAAGCAAAATATTATATTTTTATTAACACTTTAAAAATTCACTAAACAATACGAAATGTGTCTACTTATATTTACCTGCAATGTAACCAATTATATTATAACTTTGAACTGCCTAATCAAACCGATATTTGGAACTGCTTTAAATTTCACTAGGTATATAAAAAAAATGGCTCCCTACCTCTGTTTAAGAATCACCTCCACTGCGGGGTAGACAAATTGTCCTATCCCCAAACGACACTCAACGTGTCTCACTACTGACTATCTACGAAACTCCTGCGCAACAGTCTATATACACGCGCATGACGTCAAGCGTCGTCAGCGCTGCCTGATAATCATAGGCTTAATTAGTATGCAAATCTTATTTAAAAAACAACAGCAAAGATTTTTTTTATTTTCTACACATTTCCCAAAACCGTTTTCCACAATGGTAATAAAAATATTCAACACAATCATGAGGAAGCAAGAATTCTGGCTTGTTTGGGGAAAAATTAATAACACATAATCAAAAAATCTAAGCAACACGCATCATTTACAGAAACTGCATGTTTTATTAATTGATACTTTATTTTTTCTTAACAAAGTAATTGGTATACAATCTTTTTGTTATCGGAAACATATACTGGCTGATTTTAAAAATAGAAACTTTTCTATTGTGTTTTGTTTTCATTAAAATAAACGCTAATTATGTTTTCCCGTTTTCATGTGTTTTCGTTTCTTGATAAAGTTATTATTTATCTCACTTTAATCATTTTGAGGTTTATGTACCGTTTTTGAAAAAAAAATCATGGTGAGTCATTTTTTATGTCATGCAGCGACGCCATTTGACTGCTGATGAAATGCAGAAAGCTGTAGGAATGCTACAAGCGGGAAGAAATCAGTCCCAAGTATCTCGGCATTTTAGTGTTAATAGGAGCGTGATTTGTCGTCTTTGGCAGCGTTACGTTAATACAGGGGATCCTGCTCAGCAGCATCCAGGACGTAGATATAATACAACTACTCGACAGTACTGGTACATACAACTGACTGCAAGACGTCAGCCGATGTTAACCGCCTGGGAGATTGGTTTAAAGCTACAATTCTCAAGCGGTGTTGTTGTTAGCCACCAAACCGTGAGAAATAGGCTGCATGAATACGGCCTACGAGCACGACGCCCAATTAAGTGCCCACCTATACGGCATGGGAATCGCGCCCGTTGAAATAAATGGTGTATAGAAACACTTGACATGGACCCAGGAGCAATGGGATAAAGCGCAAGCAAAAAACTGGCACCATAATAGTAGTGAGGATTCACCGGTTCCAGAACACGGGACTTAGGGTGGGCCTGGTCGACCAAACCTAAAAAAAAAAAAAGGTTTTGGGGTGCGCTGATTCCAAAATTTGCGGTCCTTTTTTACGTAGCATTCTCTGTTGCGAAGATACAGAAATCAATTAGGGATCTAGATGCGCTGTATTGTTCTACGTATCCCTTGAAAATAATTTTACAAAATTATTCATTGTACATCCATAATAGGTATCTATGTAATAAATACATTACACAGTACTCGCCGCAAACTGATGTAAAATCATTTTGGATTCCATCCGTATTCCAGTCCCATCTTTTACAATTCCTTTAAAAAAATATTTGATAATATCCTTTAGGTGCTCGTCCATATGAATCGAAATACTGGCCAACACCATGCTCATCAATATGTATGGCTACCCAATGTGACCCTGGTTTATCATCGGTATCCAAATTGCTTATCATATACGTTGGTACCTGAGTATTTATTGGTAATCTATTTGCAGCATATACATTACTTACTAGACTTGGATGAATTTGTTTTAAATGTTTCCGTAATTCTGTTGTATTCATGTTATGTCATTGGTATGCACCAATTACAGTACCTATCTATCCAGTGGATCATAAAGGAATGTGGTTATGGCTAAATAACATTAAAAATAATTATGCTAAAGATGGTGTCCTATTATTTAAAAGTACTTTAAACAACATTAACAATAATTTTGCTAAAGAAGTTGACCTACCATTTAAAAGCACTTATTACATGGTATAAATAAAGCCCTGCAATCGCTAAAACCATACAGTTGAGTCGGCGGAAGACGACAGTTTGGATTACTTACAGTGCAGCAGTCAATTATAATTCTCAACATACAGCAATAGCAATGGAGGTAAGCGATTCTTTTACTTTTATATTTCTAACTAAATGTGTAAATAACTGTTTACCTGATGTCTATTATACTTACGAGTCTAAAATGATCATCGTGTTGTTACAGAATTCATTCAACCTCGGTGATGATAATACTTTAAAACATTATTACTATCCACTCTCCCCTCGCGATGAAGAAGACAGTGGAGAAATGGTGATTAAAACGAATAGTGATACAAGGAAAAGGAAGTCTTCAGTGGGCAATTTAGAAGAATTTTTCGAAGTGCAACCGAAAAGCAAAAAGAAAAAGACACTATCATCAACAGTGGCTCGAGCTGTAGCCGGAGGAACCAACAAAGTCGACAACAATAAGGTTGAATGCAATATATGTCACGTATTTATTAATAAAAGGTATCTTACAAATCACTTTAATAGCAATGCTCATAAAAGTAATCTTTTAAAGTCACATAATTCATTAACAAATGTTACAGTTGTTGCATCCGCTTTTGGCAACAGAATTTTAACCTAAAGAATTAAAAGTAAAATAACTCAAACTGAAGAATTAGATTTTGAAACACCAGAGTTGTTTTTAAGTTCATTAAAAACGGATATTTTATTATTGATGTATGTATGTATTGTATTGTGATGAATGTATTCAACAACATACCATTCTTAAAGTAAACTTCGTATTGCATGCTGATTTTGTACAAGAAACTAAAGATATTAAAAATACATTTGATTTTCAAACGTTTAATTACACAATTGATCAGGGCGATGACTTAGATACTTTTTACTCATCTTTAATTGATACTATAGTCAGTAAAATTTGTAAATTAAAAAAAAAAGATAGTGGTTGGAGTCTTAAAGAAATTAAATACATCTAAATTATAGATATGAATGTTAATAAATTTAACCCCCTACGCGGTACCTGATAAATATCGATAGGTGAATTTTAAATTAAATAAAATCATCTGATTTCGGTTATGTATTGGAAGTTGATTTGGAATATCCATATGAACTTCATAATTTGTATTCCTACTTTCCATTATGTCCTTAATATTCTATATATTTGGACTGATTGTATTTATTTCTTTTGTAAAGATAATGTTAGATTCTTAAATTTAAATATTCTTGGCATCATGTGTAAATATGTATTAAGTAATAGTAAGTTATCGAGTATTTTATGTTGTTGTCTCTATTTTTGTCTCCTTTCTTTTTTAGATTCCTTATAAATATAATAAGTTTACACTAAATCCATTACTTTCATTTCATCCTTCTTAACTCTACATGTGTACAATGTTATTATCATATTTTATCATACACATAACACTTATATTTTTCATTAAACCATACAGTTGAGTTGATATGAAAAGATAGTTATGATTACTTACAATGCATTAATTAGCAATAGACACAATGGTTATCCATTAAACTACCAATTAGGTGAATTGTTAACCTATTTGTCACTATTAAAAAAATACTTTTTCACGTTATCACTCTCGGCAATTTCTTTCGTAATGCTTTATATAACTTTGTTGGTGTTATCGAAAATTTTGCTGTCGTTTTCTTTGACATAGTACTTAATCCTTATATTGGCATGTTTCCAATGCTCCGTTATTGGAATTTTCGCCAGTTTTTTCATGTCGTAAACTTCAACTTTGATTAAGTGCGTTGACTGGTTCCCGTCATCTGTATTGGTTGTTATATAAGACACTCCTCCGGCTACAGCTCGAGTCACTGTTGATGATAGTGTCTTTTTCTTTTTGCTTTTCGGTTGCACTTCGAAAAATTCTTCTAAATTGCCCACTGAAGACTTCCTTTTCCTTGTATCACTATTAGTTTTAATCACCATTTCTCCACTGTCTTCTTCATCGCGAGGGGAGAGTGGATAGTAATAATGTTTGTAAGTATTATCATCACCGACGTTGAATGAATTCTGTAACAACACGATGATCATTTTAGACTCGTAAGTATAATAGACATCAGGTAAACAGTTATTTACACATTTAGTTAGAAATATAAAAGTAAAAGAATCGCTTACCTCCATTGCTATTGCTGTATGTTGAGAATTATAATTGACTGCTGCACTGTAAGTAATCCAAACTGTCGTCTTCCGCCGACTCAACTGTATGGCTTTAGCGATTGCAGGGCTTTATTTATACCATGTATCTTTAGCAAAATTATTGTTAATGTTGTTTAAAGTACTTTTAAATGATAGGATACCATCTTTAGCTTAATTATTTTTAATGTTATTTAGCCATAACCACATTCCTTTATGATCCACTGGATAGATAGGTACCTACTGTAATTGGTGCATATCAATGACATAACATGAATACAACAGAATTACGGAAACATTTAAAACAAATTCATCCAAGTCTAGTAAGTAATGTATATGCTGCAAATAGATTACCGATACATACTCAGGTACCAACGTATATGATAAGCAATTTGGATACCGATGATAAACCAGGGTCACATTGGGTAGCCATACATATTGATGAGCATGGTGTTGGCCAGTATTTCGATTCATATGGACGAGCACCTAAAGGATATTATCAAATATTTTTTTTAAGGAATTGTAAAAGATGGGACTGGAATACGGATAGAATCCAAAATGATTTTACATCAGTTTGCGGCGAGTACTGTGTAATGTATTTATTACATAGATATTATGGATGTACAATGAATAATTTTGTAAAATTATTTTCAAGGGATACTGTCTATAATGATATTTTAATAGATGAAATGTTTCATACATATTTTAGTAAATAACACTAAAACGTAATAAAAGGAACGAATACAGAAGTATGTAGTTTTATTGTGGATAACTTATAAACCATAGGCCCTCATTAGCAAACCATTGTACAGATGAGGTATTAATTAGTAATGAGTTGCGGATGGTGAGGTGACTGTAATGGTAATGAGGGTACCTCATTAATGAATGTAGAACAATACAGCGCATCTAGATCCCTAATTGATTTCTGTATCTTCGCAACAGAGAATGCTACGTAAAAAAGGACCGCAGATTTTTTTTTTATGTTTGGTCGACCAAGCCCACCCTAAGTCCCGTGTTCTGGAACCGGTGAATCCCCACTACTCATAATTTCAAGCAATAAATTAGCAACAAAAAAGCAAGAAACTATGAGTTTTTTTTTTTCAAATTGCCATTTGGCGGTGCCAGTCTTTTGAAGCTGGAATAAAGTTTTATTTTGCGATGAGTCCCGGTTTGGATTTATGCCTGATACGAGAAGGGTAAAGGTGGGTTAACACGGGTCGATTTTCGCCGTGCGGCTAGTCACTTCACAGATTGAAAGGAAAGGTTTCCTTTGTTTTGACCTAGCCGAATTGCCATCTAGACGGTCGATTTACGCCGCGCGGCAATAATCGTGTGGCTTTAGTCACCCGTGTAAACCCCACTTTAGAGTGTATCGTCGGCCCAGAAACGATTGAGATGCGTCCAGGGGGCCTACCACCACCTCTAAAAGCAGTATTATTTTAATATTACTTTAGTGTGGGAAAGAGATGAAGCTCTACAGGACGTATAGCACCATCTCCTTCCCCCAATGAAGGAAGATTAAAATAATACTGCTTTTAGTGGTTGTGGTAGGCCCCCAGGCTTGCCGCACGCTTACAGTGGCTCTACAATCATGGTACTGACGGGTATTATGAAGAACAGACGTCATATTGCCATTTCAACAGAAACGAGCTCAGTTAGCTCGTTTTTGTTGATATAGCAATAAGAACGTTGAAAATATGTCCTCGGGCCGTATGTTCATCCATTTGCACAAAGTCTTGGCTCAGATTTCACTCTAATGCATGACAATGCGCGTTCGCACACAGCTCGGAAGACCAGGGAGTACTTGGCAATGGAAAACATCCGGGTATTGCCTTGGCCTGCACAATCGCCGGACCTCAATCCCATCGAGCACGCATGGGACAGGCTCCGGAAAAGTGTTCTAGAGAACCTGGACGGAGTGCCGACAACCCAACAACTGAAAGACTTAAAATT
The DNA here is from genome assembly GCA_948150665.1 of Conistra vaccinii. Classification (NCBI taxonomy): domain Eukaryota; kingdom Metazoa; phylum Arthropoda; class Insecta; order Lepidoptera; family Noctuidae; genus Conistra; species Conistra vaccinii. The sequence continues at coordinate 8,976,042 of OX411324.1, forward strand.
CTATTGGGAGCGATTGCCCCAGGATCAGATAAATAATCTTATAAATTCAATGAAAAATCGTTGGCGACAAGTTTTAAACAACAAAGGCGGACACTTTGTATTGAATTACCAAATAATAATAAAAAATGTCGTTATTAAATTTTGTAAAACATGAAAAGTTTAATTTCCTTTTAACTTTATTTTATACTACTTATATTATTAAATGAATAATTGAATAAAGAATTTTATATTTATAAAACAAAATATAAATATATTAATTACGATAATAAAAATCGTTCAAAAGTTTAAAACCGTATATGTTACTTAGACTTTTTTTATGTGTGTACTTAGTGTCAGAAAGTCGTGTCTCACTCAGATCCGTCTCAAAACAGCCAATGTTTAAGGAAATTAACTAATTACGTCAATGTTGTTTACTAAACGATATTTAATGAGATATTGTGGTGATCAGATGAAGGAAAAATAATGAAATGGTCTGCTTATCATCACTTACAAATTGCAACGGCGCTTACAAACCGCTCGTGGTACTGGTAATTCCAGTAAATATATAAATGAATTAATGAAATGCAACGACCTCAGCGTGGTTACCCAAAGATTTACACTAGCCCCTGGAGCCTCATTTTTCATGGGGCTACAAAGATCATTGCACATCAAGGAGTAGACCGGGGGGCGCGGTAATGGAAAGAAAAATGTGCCCTTAGGATATAGAAGGATTTGTGAGCCGTATAGGATATGCATCCTAGAGTAGGCAAAGGAATAGTGCAGAGACGGGTGATATTTATCTATAGGTGGGCATCTTTTAACGACGTTGCCGCCATCGTACTAGGTTGGTGTAGGTCAATCTTCACCAGTGAATCTTGTGACGGTGTTTTTAAACTGCTTTCTCGACTTTTTTCTTTGTCATTGATCTGCTGTGTTACACGTTGCTGTTTCCAAAGTCTTTTTCTGAGGTTTCGCTACTATCCGTTTCTGGTTTCTTGTAAATCTCGCAAGCAGCCTTCTTGATCTTATTTCTGTCTTCAGCCGTATCCATCCAAAAATTTATTTTCTTGTCGAAGTAAGTCATGTCCTGTTTTATTACATCATTCCATGTGTAAATAGGTCGCCAACTTTCGGCCCTGTATTGTATTGCTGCATATAACGGTGTGATTTGCGGCACCTGTGAACATGTGCGAGATAGCACATCCTGTGACTCTGATGCGTTTGGTTAAAGTTTTTCCGTCTAAGTTTTCAAGAATTTTCTTTTGTCTCGGTTTATTCCTAGCGTGGTCAATCAAGTTTCTCATATCAATCTGGTAATTCCAGTAAAAAAGTCTAAATATATTTTTAAATGTTTATTAATGACAGTGCGGTTGCGTTGTTTCCATACATTTGAGGACTAGTATCAACAAAATTAGCGTTGCGCTTTTGGAAATTGAAGTTTTGGATGTAAGAAGCTGCTATGGAGTCCTTGTATCAACAAGACATCACAACATTTAATTGCACTTGCTGCCAAGGAGTAGGGAGTGAAGTATGTGTGCAATTAATGCAATAAAGCAAATATTTCTTTGATGACAGTGATCCAACACATGTTGCGCGTACGGTCGAGCCTATTTTGGCAACAAAGCAGGAATTAGATAATAAAAAAATGTAGCAGTTATAGTAGAAAGAATATTGAGCGTAACATAATTATTGTCTAAACACTGTTCTACAGCTTCAAGTGAAAAATCGCCTTTATAATGGACTCTAGAAAATGGCTTAGTGAGAACAAAGCTAGTTAAGTTCCGGTGTGGACATATTAAGGCTGCGTTTCCACCACAGAGGACCGAGGATGCGTAGCGAGGGATGTGTGTGAAACTAACCAATAATAACGCTAGCTTAGCTCAAGCTATGACAGTGAAGCGATGTTATTGGTTAGTTTCACACACATCCCTCGCAACGCATCCTCGCTCATCTCTGGTGGAAACGCAGCCTTAATGTCTTCTAATGAAATATAAATTATCACTGTTCTCTAAACGTGCTATCAGTTATGTAGCGTAGGTATCACAGTAATAATACATTTTCACTTACACAATCTATGTAATAGAACAGCGTTTTTCCCAAGATGCGTAATTTAAAAGTGATAGGTAGAAAACACGATGTAAAGTAATACTTAAATTATGCAATTTTTTGAGTAAGTTAGTTACCTGAATTTACATAATATGCATCAAGTGCATTGACAGTTGTTTCAAATAAATTGAAAAGAAATACATAGTACATTTTAACTCAATGTATCGCCGTAATCTTTAGTCATAGTAAAAAAAGAAAAAATATTTGTCCAATATTTTTTAATAATCAACAAGACAGACAAAAAATATATTTTTTGTCATCATCCCTATTGTGTTGACATCTCTTTGAGGCGCGCGTGGAACACGATGCGCCGTCGACCCCGACGTGGTCCTTATCGGACGGCGAGCTACCCATTTCTATCCGTCTGCAACCCCGCCCCTACGGTGGCCGGAAATCGGCTCGCGATTGCCGACGCTCAGGGCGTCTCCTACGGCTGCGGCTCAGTAATCGATATCTACCACCACTTTGAATTGTATCTGAACTGCATTAAACATCGTTTTAACACAAAAAAGCAAAGTTAAGAAAGGTTACTAGTACAACTTTTCTCTAATGTAATAAGATATGCACCAATGGAAAGAACTTTTTGAGGAGAACCTTTGCTACTAACATGACTGTTGCCGATTGTTAATCAGTTTGGAGTTAATGGCCTAAATAGGTGACTACTTCGGCACCGAAGTTAAGGAATTTGTTTGTCCAATAGTCATAAGATATTATAATCACCAATGGGAAGAGCTTTTTTAGCAAAACTTTTATTTATTTTTCATTTATTTATTTTATTTTTCATTGCTTTTTGAGCATTTTTACTATATGTGGAAACTTGTAATTGGCCATATTTTGTTTAAACTATTACTTACTGTAACCTGTTTAGCTGTAAGTTTTCCTAAGAAGAAAATAAATAAATAAATAAATAACACCTTTGCTAGTAACATGACTGTTGCCATTTGTTAGTCAGTTTAGAGTTAATGGCCTAAAGAAGTGAATACTTCGGCACAGAATTTAAGGAATTACTTTGTCCAATAGTCATAAGATAAGCACCAATGGAAAAAGCTTTTTGACGAAAACCTTTGCTACTAACATGACTGTTGCCAATTGCTAGTCAGTTCGGAGTTAATGGCCTAAATAGGTGACTATTCGGGCACCGAAGTTTAAGAATTTTCTTGACGCCCTATAGCCATAAGTCATATATCAACTTCTGCTCTAATGTTCCTCTGGATATTATGTGGCAGGCTGATCAGTTCTGTTATGAGTTTGTTTTAGTACAGTATCAAAAACAAATTGTTACGGACACGAAATGAATGGCATTGCAATTATGAGTATGTTACGCAATCACTCTGGCTCCGCTGGTTTATAATCACCATTTAACAATTCTCGAGATTGCTGTGGTATATCAAAGTTAGATGTTATTATATTTTACACATAAACCTTCGGGAATAAGTTCTCTAAATGATTGTGAGGATCTAGAAACTGAGAGTGGTTTAGAAGAACTAAGCGAACCACACGAAAAACGACTTTGTTTCATACCTACTTGTAGATAGAAAATACAATAGACGACGTATATTTAGTAACCAATCCCCTTAACTGTTCTTAAAGAGTCATAAAGAACCCTGTAAGAAATTGATACGTGTCAAAGGTCACCTTTTCTGCGATTTTTCTCCCCTTATTGCACTGATAACGATTCTAGCCGAGGTGGACCGAGCAGTAATCGTATATAAGGCTGCCTGTCCGCTGGAGCGGAGAGGAGAAAAGAGGAGCGGAGATGTGCCAATATTAACTAATAGAATCTTGACTCCGCCCCTGAGTTTAGATTTGATTGGTTAAATGGCACATCTCCGCTCCTCTCCTCTCCTCTCCGCTCCAGTGGACAGGCAGCCTAAGTGGGGTTGTCGGGCGGTGTGGGCCGTGTGGCGCACCCCCTGGCTGGAGGCTTTAAGTTAGTAGCTTAAGGCAGCCACAGGATAGTCCGGTTAAACATCAACGACCTCCTCTGAGGTCAACTACGAGATGTCATACACAAAAAAAAAAAAAGGTGTGGCTCACTCTGCGTCCGGCGCTTGGCGTGGCAACACGTCGTGTCCGGGTTTGCAACAAGTCAATCGTCATCCTGAGGATGCGGTTGAGAGGTGAAACACGTGTCGATTTCTTACACGGTTCTTTATGAATCGGCGGAAGCGGATAAGGTTACTAAATATACGTCGTCTATTGTATTTTATAATGGATTGAAGATGGAAAGTCAATTAACTATTGTAGATAGAAGATACAAATACCTCCGTAGCCGAAATGGAGTTTTACGAGTACAATACATGTCCGCCTGTTCTTTAGGGAATTCGGGCGATATGTTTTGTTATGTTAATATAATAATAATGATGTTTACAATTAGCTGTTTATTAATGAGTTAACGTATTACGAGAATTAGGACGATTTAACGCTGAACCGACTTATAATAAGATTCAAACAAGTCGTAGTAGTATGAAATGTTCTTCTAAATTATATCTTTTCAATTATCTTGACGGTATCAGGAGGTTCGGTAGGTTTTAGCATTTTGTCCGACCGACTCTTGGAAACATTGTTCGTAAAAACGACGAAAAAAACGACACTTAAAGATGATGTTTGCAAGGCACAGAATTAAATTAATTAAAGTTAATTAATTGACGAAATTCCAAAACTTCAATAATACTTCATCATCATCATCATCATCAGCCTATTAATGTTCCCACTGCTGGGACACAGGCCTCCTCTGTGTGAGAGGGAGTGGGCCGTAATCTACCACGCGGGCCCAGTGCGGGTTGGTAGATGTCACATGTCTTCGAATTTTTGGTTCTAAGACATTCCGGTTTCCTCACGATGTTTTCCTTCACCGTTTTGAGAGCAGTGGTGATGAAATTATTTACACAAATAATATTTAATTACTCACATTTAGAGCTCTGTAGCTCTTCACTGACTTACAATCGAAAGAAGTCCATTGGCATAATTATAATTATCGTAACGCTATTGGAGGATGCGGTAGGGTAGGCTTAAGGTCCTGTCCGGCCGACCGACTCTTAAAAACATTGTTCCTAAAACGGCATCTAGGAGGTCAATGTTTTAAAATATCCGCTTATAAATTTGAATTTATAAAAGTTAATTAATTAACGAAATACCAGAATTTCAATATATTATGTACTTAATTACTCACAGTTAGAGCTCTGTAGCTCCGGTCGGTGCTGATCGTTGCTGCAAGGCGGCGAAAATTCCCAATACCGTCAAGCCTCGGCCGCAGTACGTTCACGCTGATTCAAACTGTATTTGTACTATGCATAGGGGCTTTTATGGTCTATAGTTAATTTTATTCTATGGATTTGGTAATATACTTGTCAAATAAATCGACCAAAACGTCAAAATATGCAGAAACAATTCTAGAAAAAAGTAAAAATTGAAGAGAAAGAGAAATCTTCACAATAAGAAATATTCTCCTTGATGAGATCTTTCCTTTGGTATTTTCCATACATAATCTTAACGCTATTGGGCTTCCGGGCAGAATCGACCATTCTCCTTTGAATGTTAATTTCAATTTAGCGCTTTTCAGCTTTTCAGCATTTTATTTTTCAGCGCATTATGTTACATAGGTAATAAATAAAATTAATAAAATTAAAAGCAAAATGTAGCAATTTTTTTTTTTTATTATATAAATTTTTCGAGTAGCAGCTTGTAAAATCCCTGTTCTGCATAAGAATTTTTGTTTCAAAACATTTTATACGGAGCAAGTAAGTCCCAGTTGCCATTTTAACTTAACAGTTACCTTGCAAACTGTTTCTCTCGTAGTTTACAAACAAAAAGAAAGGTTGAACAAAAAGATGCGGAGAGCGTAATTTGCTAGAAGTTCGGAGTAAGCACTTTCCCGAATATGTAAGCATTTCGCGAGGCTATTAATTGCGGTGTCGGCAATTTTCGGTGCGTTTCTACCAGTTTGTACACATGGTTTGCCTCATTTAATTTGGGCGAAACTGACCGTGTTCAGGTGCCGATGCCGAACTAATTACATTTATGTTCACTTACTTCTAAATAAAATGCTGTATCCCTGTAATATGAACACAATATGTGTTCATGTTACAGAAATACAGAATACAATACGGTACCAGCTTGCGAAACCTGGAACCAATTACGGCCACTTTTTATTCAGTTTTCTATTTGATTTTCCTCTTCAAACAAAGTTACATATGTATACTATAATTTAATTTCACTTATTCATTCAGATTGTAGAGACCAGGAGCCACCAAATGGCGGACTGCATTCCGAAACCGGACCGCCGACTTATTTTGTGCGGACCTTAATTAAATTAATTATAAAAAAAAGAATAAATTTTTTGAGTCTTAACTTGCATCTTTAATGTTCCAAGGAAAATATGTCATTTTTCACGTATATAACTTACATTGCAAATCTAATTGATATTTTTAATCTAGGTTACTAGGTAATCGTTTGCCAGACGGACTACGACAGTCATATTATTAAAAAAAACGGACCCATCCTTATTCTTACGTTTTTTGCAATTTGCAGGTCAGTCTCAGGTTGTTTGTTGATTAAAATATGATTTGCGACCGTTTTAAATGTTTATTTATAGAATTAAAATCATAAAAATCATCAATTAAACTCTAAGTTCATGAAATCATGACAAATTGAGGATCGTGCTAACTTAAGGAGTTGTAGTGCTGATTTTAATGATTATAAATCTGTAAAGCCATATTTGTTATTTGGTCGCAAATCATATTCTAATCAAGACACAAACTGCCACTGACCTGCAAAATGAAAAAAACGTAAGAAAATTTGAATTTCGCGGGCTACCTTGGCGCATCCCTCTTAACGAAACTAATTGGTTCACCTTGTAAAAGACTAATCGTAAAAAGCAAAAAGATTTTCTTGGTGTAAACAGATTAAAAAAAATCTTAGGTGTTATCTACGTCATAATGAATAGGAATGAATAGCTAATATACTGCAAAAACCCATAGTTTTTGCACTATTTAGCTATTAATATTTAGCTATTTATAGACTAGGTATAAGTCGCAATAATGTGCTGGATTATCCCACAGAGTTTTTTGGTAATTTGTAAAGATTTCTGACTTATGACGTACCTATCTATGGATATTTCGTAAGCAAGTAGTTTCGTTAGTTAGGTATAGTAGGTATGTAGTTCAGATTTTTTTCAGTCTATGTACTTAATAAATTTTCTGCATCTACCCAATATTAGGTACAGTACGACACAACTTAGATGTAGCATAGATTTGAAAATTTTCATTCATTCATTTCAATTTCACGAATGTATTTGGCTATAAGACTTTACAAGATAATGCGTTTTCGAAAGATCATTTTCACCTAATGCTGTAATAAAGATTGGTGATTTGGAAGGCGCACTCAGTTCGGATGGTGATCGGTTTTACGAATTTTGCCGATGCTGCATCTAAGTTGTGTCGTACTGTATTCCGTTACAGTATTTTGTTTCGTTACTACCTAGGGCAGAGCGGAGTCTTATGAGCCACGGGGTCTCTTGCGTCACCCACACTAGTACACAGACAGTGTGGGTTAGATACAAGTGGGCCTTTTTAGTGCAGCCGTGAGGCACACTCCCCTTTTATTTATACTTCAAGCATAGAGATGTACAGAGGCGGACTTAATGCCATATTGGGGACTAAAAATTTTTAAAATATAATGATACACAGGTGCCTATTACAAACTATAAATATTATATATATAACTAATTATATAGTATAAATATAAGAACAAATAAATATACATAAATACACAAATATACTAAAACAAACAATGGGAAAACATTAACGTTGTGATGATACTGCCAGCTTCTTACGAATGTGCTCGCGAACTTTAACTTTAAACGATAATCGGTTGGTTGCCATCCTGATTTCCATGGGGAGCGCATTTATTTATTTAAACTTTTCACACTCAAAAAAGGTACAAAGGCGGACTTAATGCCTTAGGCAATCTCACAGAGAGATAGACTGGACGAAGAAGGAAGAGTTAATGAAGTCTGTGCGATGAGTAGGAGTGTAGGACATTGAAGCATTGTCCCTGTTAATTTCTTACATCGAATTTTACACTTTTTGTTTGTTTTTTTTATCTGCTGTATAAATTGTGTGCTTTTTAGTCTGTGTTAAATAAATGTATTTTCTTTCTTTCTTTCTTTTCTTTTAAGTGAGGGATGCAACAAGAGGCGGGAGGGGCATGCAGCTCGATCTTGCATCGGTAGTTTTAAGCCGTTTTCAGACCAGCGCGATTTGACGACACCGGTTATTGTTATACCGTGAAGTTTTGTATTGTTCGTGTCACGTCGCGCAACAAATCGCGCTGGTCTGAAAACAGCTTGAGTGTGCGTGTACGTTTCCTCTATTTCCGCGGCAAAAGTAAAAAAAACAGTTCGTCGTAACTTTTGGCATCCAGCCCACGTTTTTTATGTTACGGCAATCAAGTAAGTGTATAATATAATAATGTAATATTAATAGTCTTAAAGTGGCTCGGTCCAATTGGTAATAAAATGGGGATGGGTCATTTGAGCCAAAACACCGTTTGTTTTGGCTCAAATGACCCATCTCAGGTCTCTTGAGCATGGCCACAGTTGCATGTTGATGTTATGTTGTGCTAGCATTTTCCAGGCGAAGAGTGGCTGCAGTGCACCTTTGCTGTTGGTGCAGTTTATGTTTACGTCATTTGTGACAGTGATTAGACTAAGCAAATTTTTGGTTCCTATTGTTTCCTAAGAATGTTTATTAAAGATTAAGAAAAAATATATATTTGTTTATATTAATTCTCTTATGAAACAAACCTTTTAAGTCCACTGGCTCAACCAGCCCCGTGGGTTGGCTTAATTGACCCCACCTAGGGGGGTCAAATGAGCCAACTGATGTTTGTGATATTCATGAAAGTTAGTCTAGTAAACAAAAGTATTAGCAAAATATTTTTGATGATGTTACATCATAGATATCTCCGTGTGTTACATAGATGATGCCAAATAAACAACCTATTTATCTCTGCGTAATATGACGTATCTGTGGATATTTCGTAAACAAGTAGCTTCGTTAGTAGGTACAGTATGTAGTTGCATTCAGATTTGTTTCGGTCTATGTAGTTAATTTTCTGCAGCCACCCAATTGATATTCCGTTAAAGTATTTTGTGTTATTACTACCTTTTTCTCAGTAGGTAATAAAGGGTCCCTGAAACGATCCATTGCGAAAAATATTTTTTTACGTGATTGAAACACCTACATTGATGCGCAAATTGATCGTCTACCAAATGAAGTTGAAGCGATGGACAATACTTATTACTAAAATTGCAATTGATCAATTGCAATTTTATTTTGCTATCCTTTTCCATGCAACATATTTTGTCTACTGGGTTAAGCCTACCACAAGACCCGCCTTTTTAGATTTTCAGAGCTAGCGAATATTAAGTACCTGTACATAATGTATTTAAAGGTTCCATAGTCAATTTTTTTACGGTGTGTGTCAGTCACACAAGTAAAACAAAAAATTGCTACTAAACCCTAAAAGTACCTAAAGAAAACTAAATTAGGTTTGTTACCCTTTGTAAGTTAGTTAAAATGCTAGCGATTCTTAGTTAAACTAGGTACCTAACTTACGAATTGGCGAAAAAATTAAATAGAATTAAAATATAAATTGGTTGACATCAATACAATTTGCTTTACTGGTAAGGAGGTGGTCATGAAATCAGGCAGTCATAAATATTGTTAGATATCTTTAACATTAAACGGTCACTTTACCTAACCCCTGCTCTAACCGATGTTTGTGATTTATTCATCTGTGTTATACTTACCTAATACTAACAAAGCAGTTTTGCATTCACATACGTGTCTAGCCCCATACCATAATAATTTGCAGGGCAGTTTAATTACGGCGCAAGTCAGTCAAGGTATCAGTTAATAGTTGCAAGGTACATTGTTTAAAATCCCTCAACGGCGTAGGACAGTAGTTTTTGACAGTATTGACCTATAGGAGAAGATGGTAATCTATCAAACCCACTGGTGATGCGAACAACTTAAGGTTGAATTCTGAATTTCATGACAGCCATGTCAAACAGTTTATTATAATTAGCGACCCGCCCCTACTTCGCACGGTTTTAATGACATGGCAAAATATCAAGATATATTTACTATACGTAAGTTTTATAGTAACGTATTATCCTCTGGACTGGCACGCGCGCGCCGGCGCAAAACCGTCAGCTGTCAAGCTGCGCGTGGGTGGTCCCGAGACCCCCCACGAAGCCTGCTACTTGAGATTAGAACGACTATATCTCTAAAGTTTCGTATGGGAGCTATTTATAATACTTACGTAGTTGGAATCGGTATAAAATAAGCTAACACAATAAAACTAGATAACTAAATGTTATTTTCCTATTATATTCTTAATTTTAATGTAAAGTCACGAGAAGGGGGCTTTTTCCCCATTACCGTAAAGAAAAAAATAATTGAAAAATATTGAAAATAGTTTTATCAATTATTATTATTTTTTTAAATTGATATACTAATTAACGTTAAAGAATTACATAAAAAACTACACGTCGACGGTCCCTTCGAAGTCGTTATTATACGGTTTTCACTGTAACACATTTGTCTTCATTTTATACTTGTTTGCCGCGAAAGCTGAATAGACGCGCAAAGCTAATCGAATGCGTACGCGTCTCCATACAAAATCGTTGTTTTCTATGGGCATAAGCTGAATAGAGCTGAATAAGTGTGAGTAGTCCCTTAATTGTAACATATAAAACCGGCCAAGTGCGTGTCGGACCACGCACAATGAAGGGTCCCAAGGGTTTCATCCCAAGAACAAACTTAACATTGTAGTTGAAGCAACTGCAAATGTAAGTTGGTCGATTACCTATTACTCGTTAACTTTTAGAGCCTACTTAGCTGTGATAGTTTTCCTTTTACATATACTACTGCCGTGAATTTTTCACATATCTTAAACCAACTATTTAGCTGGCAGGCGACGACGAAACTTGTAGCTTACAAAAATTTGCAGCTTAAAATTTCGCAAACGGGTCGCTGAATCTAAAAATGGTTTACACTCACTTACAATATTTTTGAACGATCTTTCCATACCATGGAATAGACGAGAGAAACAAAAACATCCCCACTTTATATATAGGGAAGAAAATATTAGATTTTAGTTTTTATTTTACCACTTTGTCGGCGTGATTAATATGTATACCCATGCTAAATTACAGGTTTCTAGTACTAACAGTCTCTGAGCTAAGCCGCGCACAGACGAACGGACAGACAGACCGACATGGCAAAACTCCTCAAGGGTTCCTTGTTGACTACAGAACCCTAAAAAGTATAAAGGCAATAGTTAGGAACATGTACTTATAAAGTTATTTTAAGATTTGGTTTATGGCTGTAATTCTCTGAATTAACTCAGTAATCATGTAATTTTCATTGTTATTTTTTTTGTAGGCTTAACTTAACCATTCATCGTGCTTTGTATTTTACAAAAATCATTAAAAAATTGAACCCAACTTTGGTTTAATAGGGACATGCCAATTTGACCAGAGTTAGTGCTCATTCCGATAATTTTCTTGAAAAAGAAATAGCCTTTACGCGATGTTCACTTTTTTATTTTTCCTTAATTTCCCTAACGTAATTTTCAGCGTTTACGTTGTGGACAGAGTATGTTAAATAAATCTTAGGTAGAACCTGTTTCTTTTTTGTAGAATAAGGCTTCCTGTTCATGATGCCGCAGCCGCAGCGGCGCCGCCGCCCGGACCGCATCTTTGTGTATACGAATGAATTGCCGCAAGTAGCAAAATTTTCAGGATGTATCAGAAAGACCGTAAAATCTGCGCGGTGTCGGCGGCGCCAGCGCCGGTGAGGCTCCGGCGTCTTATACAGGAAGCCTTAATCCTAAGGGTCGTTGTGTTTTACAATAAAATAATGGTATGGCCAGATAACAATTTTTTTTTCATATTATAGTAGTATAGTTAAGTACTGTTTCAAAAACAGTTTGTCGTTCTGCAGGTTAAATAGTGGTCAAGGTGGCGAATAATTTACATTACGGTAGGTAGGTAATTATACTTTAAAAGCATTCAATAATTATTTGGAAGTTTACATTTATGTATGAGTGTTTGAATTGTAAAGTAAATGTTATTTCAGTTTTCCGCTTTTAGGTAGGAATCAAAGGTAAAAGCGTAATATTTCATTCCGTGTACCTATCAACTTAACATATTCCAAATCATTGCAGTAGATATCAATATCTGATCCATCTCTATCATGTTGGCTTCATTTACTATTGAGACGACGACTAATAAAGAAGTATGGAAGAAAAATACATTTTGCCTTGACTCCAAATAAATTGGGATAAGGGCACGAGAATGACAATGATGTTCTACCTGTCCGCTGAAAACTAATATAAAATATTCATACATACGGTAGGTACGCACGGCTACACATCAAGCTATACATTTCCAGTATAAGCTGAGCTCGCATTGTACGAAAATCCTACACGATGCGAGATCAGGCATATTAATAAACTGGAAATATATAGCTTGATGTGTAGCCGTGTGTACGGTCTATTAATTTGACACTGGAAACTGGATACAACTACTTATGTTGTAAATTGTGTTGCAAGTTGAGGGCATTTCTGTATTTAGAATCTGAATTTCAGTTTCCTCTAAATGGACTTTATGTAGGTATCCTCTTAAGTATCCAAAACAAAATTCCAATTCCCGCTGCACGCGGTAGTGCTGCCGCAGCAGTGCTGCCCCTATTGGTCCCCATACATTTTCTAGAGGTCAGATTACATTCCGAACGCGGCGGCAATGTCGCCGCAATAAGCCGACGCGTGACGTTCGCACGGACGTAAAATCGCGGCGATTGTTTTTCGTACACTGGATTTGCAACTCTCTGTATTGAGCTGAACATTGAGAATCCAACAGAGCACATTCAGCGCGTATCCCAACGCGTCACGAAAACATTCTGTTGGATATTCAATTCTCGGCGCTAAGCAGATCGTCGAAAATCCAATACGCGAAAAAAAATCGTTGCGATAAAAACACGTACGATTCCGAAGCCCGCTGCAGCACTGCTGCGGTAAGCCGCACCTAACCTACCTAAGGACCTAAGGGTAGGGGGTAGGGGTAGGGTGGGTAAGGGGGGTAGGGGGGAGGTATTTAAGGGTAGATACAATCACCCGCACGTCTGTGGAAACACTTTGACCTTGAGCTGACATAGTGTAGTACCGAGTTCTTCGAGGCCAGCTCTCCAGCAACTAGTTTTGTTACCACTGACGGACGTGCGGCCGTCTGTACCTACACGTACCTACTTTATTGTTAAAAGTACGTATCGTTGATTTGCTTATTGTTATGGTACACATGACCTTCTATAATTATCATGTTCGATTTATTAGCCACTGCTTCTGCCCGCGACTTCATCCGCGTGAAATTTCTTGTCTCACTCCCCCGTCGCATCGCATCGCCGCGCCATTACTTCGTTTTTGCTTAGCGTTTTTTCAGACTTTTTTCTTTTTGCTCGACTCCTAAGGGTTCTAGCGTAATATTAAATAGCTTTTCTCAAGAATTAGGCGGCTATCAAATGCAAAAATAAGTTTTCAAGTCCGACTGGTAGTTCCAGAGATTAGCACATTCAAACTAACAAACAAAAAAAACAACTCTTAAGTTTTATTATTAGTTTAGGTTTTCTACATTATTTTCGTGGAATCGTGATAAGTGCATTATACAATTTTGTGAAATTTTACACTTTTTGTTGAAATTCTTACAGACATGTGAGATTTTATCTTTAAGGCTTTTGCAGACCGACGCGACACTATACCGTGAAGTTTTCTTAGAAATTGTATTGTTCGTGTCGCGTCGCGCGACAAGTCGCGCTGGTTTGCAAAAGCGCTGGTTTGCAAAAGCGCGACTTTTAGGAAAAATAAAGTATTGTAACTTGAACGCCTAAAATGAGCAGAATTGGTATCAATCATATCTTATGTATGATAGAATTATTGTACGTTTTTCCATACCCCAGTTTGTACATCCTGTACTATCTTGTTTATGAATAATTTTTGATGTGTAACATCTTTCCTTTCGCTCTGTGCACATAACATAATATAATATAAAAAACAACGGGTTGCACTCCGGGAGTGCCGGCAGAAGTGAAAACTTAAACAAGTGAAAAGCTATTTAGGAATGGTTAGAGAATAATTTCGCTCGAATTGCTTTATTTATCAGTATAAAAGTACTATCATTTATGTGGTTAAATACAATATTCATTAGTAGTAAGTGATATTCAGAGACTGAGCGCGTCCTGACGCGAGTTAAACATTTTTGATATTCAGAGACTGAGCGCGTCCTGACGCGAGTTTAACATTTTTACCCGTTCCAAAAAAAGTGCACAACGCCGCTAAAGAAGTTTTCACTTCAAAAAATTTGTGGGAGTCAGTGGGAGTAATTTCGTAAAAAGGAACAAAAATGTGTAACAGGAAGCCGTGGAAGGGCGCGCTATTTGATCCAATGAGCGGGCGCGGTGCTAGAGTTCGCCGTCAGAAACGACCATTACCACATTTTTGCTTATTACCAAGGATCTTACCGTCGGATGTTACATATCATATGCGGCTACTATAAGGTTCGGTCGTTTTTTTGTGACTATTAACCGGTTCATAAGTCCATGCACGAATCGTTTTGAAGACTGACCAAAACGCATTAGCATTCTGAATTCGTTTTGAAGGGAAAGGAAGGTAATTTTACTTGTAAAACCTTCCAAAACAGGAAGTAATCCTACACTTTTGAACTTAATTTGAAACTTTAACGGGCGTTAGTGTTATTTCTTAGTCAATGTTGAACGTCCTTGGCTTCAATAGCTTAACATTATCTCTATGAACCATGGACCGTGCTTGGAGCGCTGTAGGGCAATTTATCTGCCATAATTACCAAAGTAATATAAACGTAATTATGAGCATAAATAACATGTTTGTGCGTTAGAGATCCGGAACTGTATGTTGGCAAAAAAGGCGTCGAGTTAGAGAGCGGCAAAACCAAAGCCGTGAGCCCTGTGGAATATTTGTGTTATAATATTCTGGTACTGAAGTGATTTTTTTTTTTAAGAAACTGAAAGTGATAATTGTTCCAATTTCTGTTGAAGCTGTCTTAGTGCAGCATTGCATTTGAATGATTCGGCAACGCGCCACCACCGCGCCACCACCGCGCCGCCACCACACCGCTGTAAGAAAATTTAAATTTTGCGGGTCTTATTCACTGAAATTGTTGGGGCTTCATCTTTTGTTCAAAATGAAGAAGTAGCAAGAATTGTATAAAGCCTCTCTATTCATAATAAATAATGTATTTCCAACGAGGGAAAATGAAACTGTAACATAAAATTAATCCTGCACTGCACCATATGTGAGGTCATTGCACCGCACCTTGTTTATTTATCTCAGCATTGTTTAGGTCTAACCACGAAGGTACCAGTAAAACCCCTTATTCGCAATCAACCTCTTACCAAACCGAAGTAACTCGTTTATCATCGTGCTATGTCGATAGACAAGGTTTAAAAATAAACCAAGTTAAAAATTAACCGCTTTTTATGTCCATAATTAATGTTTGTGTGCCTGAAGGTACATTTCCACGCTGACGTCAGAAGGTGGCCTTCGAGATTTTATGCCGTAGATTGTAGAACACCAATTATTATTTTTTGCCGTGATCTTGTACTTGATTTAATGTTGTTTGAAGGACAGTTACAAAAATCTAATTGAGAAGACCGTACCTACGCTTTATGAATCAATGTTAGTTGCAATTTGAAGGATATTGCTACAAACACCAAACGTGGACTGGTCGACCGAGCTCAGCTCGGCTGAAAATACTAAGATACTACTACTATACTATAGATAAGCATTATCGTCCAGGTATACCAACCTTGTATCACATTCCCGAGGCTACAATAATAAAAAATAATAATAAATTGAGTGTGCAAGTCACCCCCTGCCATTTTATCCGTGTACATATAAAACATCGATCAGGCAGGGGCCATAGTCCTTCCATAGTTCCAGGTCACCAGTCAACTTTAGCCGCCCAAACCCATAGTCCAAAATATTTCTTTCCATATCCTGCAATAGTCCTACATCAACCGGGGGTTGTCCTTGGGTGCACTTGCATAGTGCATACAGGGATAATCGCCGGTTGGTGCCACATTTAATTAAAAACGTCTAACGGGCCTCTGCGAGTTGGCTTCGGCCCCTCGTACGCCTTCCAAAGGTCCGGGACCCCAGGGTCCCGAGAATTGTTAAAAACAAAAATAATAATAAAATGTATTTATTTCCAAAAGGGTTACTGACTTAGTTCTAGTGGTAGGAGGTAAGAACGGAACGAATATACTATGCTGCAGAAATCTGTAGACAATTATTGATGAGCCCTGCCTCTTAAACTAGGGTGACCTGTATCTTAAGAGACAGTGACAGACTATGAAAATAGAGAAAATAAATTTTCCCAGAAATGAGACCTAGATAAATCGATTTTTCGCCCCCGTAAGGCTGCCTGTCCACTGGAGCGGAG
Source organism: Conistra vaccinii (assembly GCA_948150665.1). Taxonomy (NCBI): domain Eukaryota; kingdom Metazoa; phylum Arthropoda; class Insecta; order Lepidoptera; family Noctuidae; genus Conistra; species Conistra vaccinii. The sequence goes on from OX411324.1 coordinate 8,992,666, forward strand.
AGGAGAAAAGAGGAGCGGAGATGTGTCAATATTAACCAATAGAATCTTGACTCCGCCCCTGAGTTTAGATCAGTGATCCTGAGTCTAGATTGTATTGGTTAATATTGGCACATCTCCGCTCCTCTTTTCTCCTCTCCGCTCCAGTGGACAGGCAGCCCTATATTACAACTCTCATCGAAATCGTTAGAGCCGTTTTCGAGACACGTTTTCGAAAACAGGTCTAACGATTTCGATGAAAGTTGTAATATAGTGGTTATTATTTATTGTTTAGTTATTATTATTTTAAATATAATTTATTGATCGTTTAATAGTATAGGTTTAGTTCATAACACGTGATGCCTAGAACGTACCTATAAGTTTGCAGTTTTGGTCTTATCTCGCACTCACAGGCGTTACTTACTTACTTACTATTACTAAACCATAACCTAACGTAACATCATTTAAAGTGGTCCCGATCAACAGACACTGCCTTATCTCTTGGCAGATAAAATCTACTTTAAGCACACAGGAGGCCTCTTTGCCTTTATGAACGTAGTTTTTTTTGCGAATTCAAGACGTGATTTCTTTGTTTTTTTGCGAACAGGTATAACTTTTAATTGTTTAGAATTAGATAATAGCAGAATCAATTATTTTGTAATACTATGACTTTGCAAAATTAGAAACTTGTTTTGTCCTTCCTTGGATCAACCTTGGATCAAACACCTCAATAATTAGAACAAAAAAACTTTTTACAAGAAAAAACAACCACGTACCAAAAAAAAAAACTACAAAATGAAAAATAACTTTAATTTAGGAATTCGGTGTATTTCTTTTAGAGTTTTGGTTTTTTTGCCACCGAATTCCTAAATTAAAGTTATTTTTATTTTTCACTTTTTAGTTGTGGTAACACAAACAACACACACATTCGAATACCACTACTTGATAATGTAAATAACAGTGACAGGAAGTTAATATACCATCATCCAAGTGCGAAAAAACGTATTATTAAAGCTAACTCAAGAACTACCCAAGCAAATTTAATTATTTTTATATGGGACCACCGCGCAAGCTTCTTCTACCAAATGAAAAAAGAATTGACGAAAATGTCGAGGGACAAACCTACATTAAAAAAAAAACATACAGACGAACATAGAACCTCCTCCTTCGTGTCGGTTAAAAACTTGAAGAACTGTATTATAATATTCATAAGTTCCTTATTCAACTAAAAATGTTGGGGCTTCATCTTTCGCTGAAAATGAAGAAGTAACAAGACTTGCATAAAGCCTCTCTAATCATAATAAATAGTGATGTCCGACGAGGGAAAATGAAACTGTATTAAATATTTGGAGCTTACAACGTAAATTGCAGAAAATTCATTAAATACTTACCTATTTACCTACCGGATCAACTTTTAAATACATTGCTCGTTTGACCTTTGAACAACTTTAGATATCTAATTTTAGAGCACAGTGTGTATTTTGGGAAAAACCTCGGTTGACTAGGTAGGTATTTAATTAACCATCATGGATCAATAACATGAACTAGTAGATAGCTATTATATAACATAAAGCGAACCACCTGCTCTTCTTATATAAGGTGTTAAAAAAAAATACTTTAGAAATTTTAATAGATGCTTTAGTTAGACCATCGCACTGAATAAATTTTACTATGGAACCAACTTTGAAATCGTGGAAAAAAATCAGTTGTTCCATAGTTCAAAATGTATGGGACAGCAGATTTTTTTCGCGATTTTAAAGTTGGTCCCATAGTAAAAGTTATTCAGTTCAACGGCAACGGTCTAAACTTTAGACCATTGAACTGAATAACTTTAACTATAAGAGGTGTGGGTATAACTTTAAGAGGTGCTTTAGACTCTAAAGCACCTCTTAAAGTTTCAAAACTTAATTATTTAACACATATTTAATTAGATACCTTTTTACTCGCAAGGGGACATCACACTTTCTTGTGACGAAATAAAGTACCTACTTGCATTAGATGAAACGTCCTGGCGCTTTCAGGTTCACAATGTGCCTCAAAGATTAACTTTAGTACCGATGAGACTGTTGCAGCAGCTGGAGTGCGTCGCTGCTCTTTTGGATCGCGACCTCATGCGAGTAATTACGTAACATTTTGAGCAAGGTAAGCAGTGTTGGTCATATTTTTTTTTTTTATTATTGTAGAAGCAAGCAATTACAATTTTAATTGCAATTATATTAATTTCAATTGATTTAATTCAATTATATTTTAATTGTGAGATACAATTGAAATCAATTGCAATTAATATTAATTGTGTTTTGCAATTAATTTACTTGCACTTGAAATTTGAATTGTTATTTACAATTAGCTTAATCGTCAATTGTTTATTATAAAAAATGTATACTATTTAATGAATGTAAAAACTTTTTAAGGCTCCCCATAATACTAATAGCCCAGTCAATAACAGCATCAAACATCGCAAACACGCATGTAACTACGATTTTTTATAATTATGGTGTAAACTCCTTTGACAGTAGTTTATACCCAAGTTTGTAACCCTGAAAAACTTGTGCTACTCCTATGGTTCTCGAAAAACTGCGATATTCTGGCACTTGTTTCAGTATTTTTTCGTTTTCGTTTTTTGGTATCTTTGCTACGATTTGAGCCTAAACCAAACACTCTGGGCCTGGTTGGTTGGTTGTGAAGATACAGCTAATCAAAGATGGTAATTTTTTTCCAAAAGGTATTTTTTTTTTCTATAGGTACTTTTATTATAATTTAGTGCTCCTCATAGCTGCATCTTACGGTATCCATTGAAAATCTAGCTACGCTTTTACCAAAGTGGTTGAAAACTTAGCTGAAGTATCCCGCCACAATGGCTTTGACTAAATCATTTCGATGCCACCTTCGACCACTGTTAACGTTCAGATTTCTCGACCTTACAACATATAAAAATGTCGTAGGTACGTGCGCGTTTGCACGTTTGCCATTTTTTGTGTCGATTTTGACTGGTCTATAGTGGTTACATTTTTTTAATAAATTATGTATATAACGAACATGTTCGTTTTATGTATCCCGATACCTAAATAAGTAAATGTGGGAAAACCATTGAAAACTATTGTAGATATTGTAGATATTTTTGAAAACTAATAGAAAGTTATTTCGGTTCATATGCATGTTTAGTACCTTACGTAACTAACCATGTTTAGTCTCCCCTTTATAACTAAAAACAATATTCAACACCAATAAAGTATTGGTCGTGAAGTTCTCGTAAAATGAGGACCATAAACTGTTCGCTCTTGGGTGTTGTAAAAATCGAATAGGTACAGGATTATGAGCAGCTGCACAGCGCGTCCTTCTTTCTGCTCTAAAAATATAAATAGATCAGAAATCCGTCTGCAAAGTATGATTGTCCGTTATAGTGGTATCTGTGATTGTTCAATAAGCAGTCAATGTGTGGCCAATACTTACCATTACTTTACAGTCTCATGAAATCAGCACACAGCACAAGGAACGATTAAGTTCAAATTGACAGGACTTATTGTTGTAAGTATTCTACTGTCCACCCTTAACATACCATTAGTCTTCTTTTACGACACAAACGGGAAGAAAGCATGTGATAAATAGTGTCGTTGTACCAAACTACCGACCCAGTTCATACTACATCCTCAAGCTGAAAATAAAATCAAGACAAAGGAACTACATGCTGTCGTAAGTTTATGACCTGGAACGGAAGTAAATTAAGTAAGCTTTAGCTTTTATGAGTAAAAATCCAAGTATTTCTTATACTCCTATGAAAAAATCGATACCTACTAAAGTAGGTAGCACCGCAGTGCGGTTGAAAAGAAAGTTATGAAGCGCTAAAATATCTTTAGCACTATCACAGTCCTTTGTTATATAAGGTCTCATTAAAATAGATGGACAAACTTTTAGTAATCATTCAGACCACCAAAATAAGAACAACGGTAAAAAAAAAAATACGCATTAGATACTTACACGAAAAATAAATCAGCTAACGAAAATACACTAAATATGTTGGTTCATCATCAGCCTATTAATGTTCCCACTGCTGGGACACAGGCCTCCTCTCTGTGAGTCTGAGTGGGCCGTAATCTACCACGCGGGCCCAGTGCGGGTTGGTAGATGTCACATGTCTTCGAATTTTTTGGTTCTAAGACATGCCGGTTTCCTCACGATGTTTTCCTTTACCGTTTTGAGAGCAGTGGTGATGAAATTATTTACACAAAGTAAAGCGCCTGCTTGGGTTCGAACCCACGACCTACAACTCGTAAGTCGGGGCCGTTACCACTGGGCCACCACTGCTCAGTCGGGGCCGTTACCACTGGGCCACCACTGCAATATGTTGGTTAACCAATGCCATCTATATTTTTGGTCAAAATAAAATCACTTTTTTTTGCTTGGATATCTTTGGTTAGACGTACTGAACGCTGTGTTAAAATTTGTCCTTCTATTTTAATGGGACCTTTGCTACTTGATCTGCGAACGTAGAAAGTAGAGAACATCGGGCGTTGAGTTGCAGATCGATCTAATATTGCTAAGAGTGTTATTGCTTTTACATTAATAATATTTATCATGTAAACAACTTAAACGTCTCTTTGGAATTTATTATAATGACTGATCGCCAATCAAGTCTTCACCACTTGTCGGTTGTTGAACTAAGTAATATAGACGTGGTAAAATAAAACTTATTATTATTCGGTAATGTCAAGTACCTTTAAGTACATATCGCACTCGTGCATGAACTGACCATCACATCAGTGGTATATCTTAGTTCAGGATAAAGCATCTAACCTTCCTGTAGCAGGTATTACTGCTTTTGACAATGATCTATAAGCTGAAGAGTTTGTTTGTTCTTTTGTTTGAAAGCGCTAATCTCTGGAACTACCTGGGTATGAATAATTTCTTTTTTTTTTGGTAGTCCAATTCCGTTTTCAAAATAAATAGAGTAGAGTCATCACAACACCTTTCCCTTGAATTCGTACCTATACGAGTATATATATATTATAGGTACGTATACAGGGTGTTTGGTGCATCGTGTGCCAAATTGAAATGGTCAACTGAAAGGGTCATCTGCTATCCTTTGAGACCCCTTAAAATCTCTCATGCCCTGTGGATTTTTTTATCGACATATTCGAGTCTCGAAAAAAAAAATTTTTGTTTCCACCCCGTTTACGCTATGCAAGATAGAGATAGAAGATAGATTTTACTTCGTAAGAGTGAAAAAGCAAATTTTACCTGTTTCTCTAGTAACAGTTACGCAAACAGATTTTTTAAATCATAATTTTGAATATTAGCCTTATGTGACTCGATGCACAATTCTAGCGAATTCACAAAGTTGTTACGAGATTTTATGGCATGTGGCACATCATTAGCAAGAGGAAAAAATAGACATTTTTTGAGGGAGTTAGAAGATCCCGGTCGCTTTTGGTTTTGTAGCCATGTAAACAGCTGTAACATGTACAGCTTTAATTTAAGTTTTATCTTCGCGAGTAAATTTTAAAAAAACTAGATGATTAATGTCACTAATTTTGTATTTAAAAGTACTCTAAAACAATACACATCTTAATAAAATTAAAATTCGGAGCTTGCGCCTTATACTTTAAAAAAAAATTGTATTTGAATGTAAATTTTGGGTCTTTTTTTAATAAAACAACAAAATGTCGATAAAAAAAAATCCACAAGGCATGAGAGATGTTAAGGGGTGTAAAAGGATAGCAGAGGACCCCTTCAGTCGACCATTTCAATTTGGCACACGTGGCACCAAACACCCTGTATATGTACCTATAATATATTTATATATCATAGTAAATATGTATGTTTGTATGTTTTATAACCAATTTATGTATTCTTGTACCTATTTTAGTTATAATGCGTTATGACAGCTAACTAAGGCACCCCTGTTGGGGTGCCGTAGTTTCAATTCTCTAGAAGTAAGACAGTCGCGGGATCAAATGACTGTCATATTTAAAATTCTTAGGGGGATTATTGATGTTCCTGATCTGCATAATGTAATCTGCAATCTATTTGTCCCAGACATTTATTGTCGTGGCAGGAAACACCGCTTACTGGCTGTTCCAACTTGCCGTACTGTCGCACACTCCAAGTCACCTATTCCTCGTAAACTCAAACACAGTCGATATATTATATGTTTACGGATAAATGGAAGATGATATTCTCAGAATGTTTGAATTTTTGTGAGAAGAATGCATGACTATGTTTGAATAGTGTAATTGGCTTCGGCCGTTCTATTTAAATAAATAAATGATAAATTTTTAATATTTTTTTCTTTGTTTCTCACAAACAGAGCATCGCAGCACCACAGCACCGAGCACGCCATCAATCTCTCCACCACCCTTGGTTGACTGGTAGAGAATGCCTTAGGCATTAAGTCCGCCTTTGTGTTTTTGAATGCGAAAAGTTTAAATACATTCTTGAGGGATGTTATAGGCTATTTAACATCGCAATACGACTCTTATGTGCCGAGCTAGAATGAAAACTCCAGAAAGAACGCTAAGCGAAAACGTAGTAACGGGTCACAGCTATAGGATATACTGTAAAACAAGAAACACTGGTCATCTTTATAAAAATAAATTATCAAATACCTACCTAATCGATTTCATGAGAACGAACGTGTCAATCGGTTGTTTGTCGATAACCAAGTCGATATGACAAGTCATTTGGCATACAATAGTTGTTGTATACCTAGTGACTTGCCAATGTCAGTGCTTAATTACAATATTTTATTTTATTAATCAAAACACTTCCCTTATCGTTACATAAAAATAAGTAAAAAAGGTAACCGATTCCTACAAAACGTGAAATCAAAAACTTCAGACTTTCAGGCTCGCAATCAGACAAATAGCCCCGCTAATGATAAGTGTCAATCTCCAATAGATAATATTAATTTATGTCATTTTAGAAAATACCTAAAAGTACCTACTTCCTAAAATTTTAACAATAACAATGGCATTTATACAATAACCCCCTTACTAATAAACGTTGTATATCGCCTGTATAGTTACACAACGCTGTCTTCTTTCGAATGTCAAATTACTGACGACTGAAAGAGAGAAATCGGTGTGCAATTATACAGGCGATATACAACGTTTATTAGTAAGGGGGTAACAATACTACTATACTAATTATAAAAGTGGATTAATATTAGTTTTTGTGCAACATAGTACGATACGTACGAATGTGGGTTTTTGATCTCAGTTCTCTGAGAGCAAACTTTTCAGAGGCTGGCACAATATTAAACAGGGATGAGGTTTGTTTACGATTTCATACCCTTCTTTTGTAACATACTGTCGACATGTGCAAGCTTAGGCAGCATGACCTACTTAAATATTCTGGACCAAAATAAACCCCTAATTTTGGTGGTCTAGATACAGTATATTCAAAGTAAAGGGTGATCCAATTTGAGGTTCCCATGTTGGCAGCACTGTAATTTGACAGCTGTTAGTAATGGCGCGTGTTTCAAACGTCAAATGTTACTTTGTAACAATACATTTACAAAATGAATTGCTTTACCGTTGCTCAACGCGTTAAAATTGTTCTATAGAAATAAAACTTGAATGAAACGTTATATAGATATTTTGCGTGAAACGTTCAGAGGTCGCATTATTTCAAGTTACGGTGACGTCAATTGGCCGCGTAGATCATGCAAATAACGCCCTTGGTTTTTGAAGTGAAAACTTCTTTAGCGGCGGCGTTGTGCACTCTTTTTGGGATGGGTAAAAAATGTTAAACTCGCGTCAGAACGTGCCGTAACATCCGTTGCCTAGCAACCGACATAGTAATTATCAAAATAAATAGTCTTTGACATTACGTAAAGATTGCAACGTAAGAAATTTTACCCATATGGATGGGTAAAAAAAATCAGACAAAACATACTTCATGAAAAGTGTTTATTTTTGTTAGACTATATTTTGAAAATAAATAAATATACTACTAATGAATATTGTATTTAACCACATAAATTATAGTACTTTTTTACTGATAAATAAAGCAATTCGTGCGAAATTATTCCCTAACCATTCCAAAATATTCAAAAATACACAACGTTAATGTTCAAGTTTTCACTTCGGCACTCCCGGAATGCAACCCGTTGTTTTTTTTTTTGGGGGAAGTTTTCTTGCGAGTCGCGTCTATACCAAGACACCTGCAACAACCCAAGAAATTTGGGAAAACATTATTAAAAATTACCTCGAAAGAATCAACTGCTTCAGAAGGTCCAAGGGCGGCCATTTTCGTGATATAATTTTCCGTAATTAATGAATAACACTAAATATTCGATTAAAGAAAAATTATTAAGATATTGTAAAATGTACCTTTTTTATTACCTTTAGGAACCTCGAATTGGATCACCATATACTTGCCCAAGCGTGTAATTTAATTTCCGCATAGTTAAACTAAGTTTTACATGTAGACATTGTAAACTCAGTTTGTTAACCTAAACGTTCGCACAACGATACACAGAACAATACTAAGTATGCGGTCACCAACCCTTGCAGTACAATACAATAATTTTATAGACGCCTTTATCCAGCAGTGGATACGTCATCCAAACAATGTTTTTAAATTCCAAGACCTCATAAAAGTATGTCTTATAATAACGACTCGAAGGCTGCTAGGTCCACTGGAGCGGAGAGGAAAGGAGAGGAGCGGAGATGTGCCAAAATTAACCAATAGAATCGCACCTCTGGAGCGGAGTTTTGATTCTATTGGTTAATTTTGACACATCTCCGCTCCTCTCCTCTCCTCTCCGCTCCGGTGGACAGGCAGCCTTAGGGCCTATTTTACGATGTCCGAATAGCCACTACTTACCGAATAAATTCAAAAATGGAACAGAATTTGTATGAAATTATCTGCCAAGTAAGTTAATAGGAACTTAATCGTAGGTGGTGAAACAGGCCCTCATTGTTGATACAAATCACATGTTTATTATCATCCTGATTTGGAACAAATATCTGGAGGCCATATAAATTATATTCCGACGAGGAAATCAAATCCACGACCTCTGAGGTCGGTTAGCGTTAATACAGGAAGTGGGTACTTTACTTTTAAAACGATTTTTTTTTCTTTATATTCTTAAAAATTGTGCGTATTTAATTCCACATAAAACATACGACCTAACGTGATCTATGTAAATCAATCGTGTCGCTAAAGTTCCAACTACTTTATATTCATAAACATATAGCATAGTATAATCAGCATATAATGTTCCCACTGCTGGGACACAGGCATACTCTCTGTGAGAGGGAGTGGGCTATAATCTACCACGCGGGCCCAGTGCGGGTTGCTAGATGTCACATGTCTTCGAATGTTTGGTTATAGGACATATAGGACATGCCGGTTTCCTCACGATGTTTTTCTTTTTGAGAGCAGTAGTGATGAAATCATTTTACACAAAGTAAAGCGCCTGCCTGGGTTCGACCCTACTACCTACAACTCGTAAGTCGGGGCCGATACCTTTGGGCCACCACTGCTCTTCAAAACATATAGCATAAAAAATATTAATTATTAGATGCCTGAAGATTCGCAAAACAATAGCCTTCGCGCGGTGTCTACGCTGCGTAGCACAGCGCCTACGCAGATTCTACGCGGCTGCTACGCCGCGCCTAAGGTAAACAAACGCCAAGTGCGACGACAGACGCTCGAAAATGGAATTTCATCATTTGTGCTGATATTTTTTAAGTTAATAGACACAATTTTTCTTTTTACACTGTAAGACTGTATTCCAACTTCCCAAAATAGAGATTTGGTGCTGAAATGCCTCCGGCGCGAGTCGAGATATATTGAAATTCTAAATTCTGCTGGTACAACCTGCCTCAAATGTGGAAAAAGGGGGCATTTTGCAAAAGTACAGTGACTGCACCACCACAATGGTGTGCATTTACAAGTGCTTTAAATGAACCGAACAAACACGTGGAAAATCGGGAGTTGCAGAAATTGTTATCATGTATCGTGGCCGCTACAACTGATCTCGATAAAACTATGATACCGATAAAAATAAACGAATTATTTCTAGCCAGAGCATTGTTTGATACAGGGTTGTACTGCTAGTTTTATGGACAGCCGACTAGTTTGTCAATATAGTTTAATAGTTTATTTATTTTTCCAAAAATCTTAGTACTACTTTACAATGGTTATGTGGCAACAAATTCAATTAAGGTAAAGAAATTAGCGTCTGTAGCCGAACTAGGCATAGCCTGTATTTCGGCTATCATCACCATTCCCCTCGGGTATTATAATACAAGTATAGTAATATAATATACAAAAGAGCTCATGCTACCAAAGTCTCAGCATGGCAGCTTCAAATCTAAAAACCAAGGTGCATGCACTGTGTTCCGTCAATATCGCTGCAAGGTTACAGTTTTCAAGTAAAATTATTAATAATGGAGAAATTATGTACGACTGTCATAATTCGTCATGATATTCTTAAGAGACATAATACATTAGAAATGCATTTCGGCGGATCTGGAGCTCCATTGAAATGATGTGCACTATCTCAAGGCAATGTCGATGCAATCTGTTTATTCCCGAATCTCTTACCAGACTGCAAATCAATAGCTGTCACGAAGTCACGAAGATAGTCTGATATGCTGTTTATTCGTACTGAAGCAAGGAAATTACTAGCTAAAGGGATTATAGAACCTAGCTCGTTACCATGGAGAGCACAAGTGCTTGTAACTATAAATGAATATCATAAAAAAGGATGTGTATAGACTACTCAGACAGTAAATAGATACATGCAACTGGATGCTGACCCTTTACCAAGTATTGAACAAATGGTCTATATGGTAGCCAAACATAATTTATACAAACAAAATTAACTTAAAAAATGCATACCTACAAATTCTAAAATGGAACAATTATCTGACAAGTAAGTTAATAGGAACTTAATCGTAGGTGGTGAAATGGCCCTAAGGGTACAAACGAAGAGATACAATGGAATTATTTGGGGAACAGTACAATTGGTTCCGAAAAGCCATGATCTGCCTATATCCTAATGGGAGTCAGTTTAAACTCAGGCTCTACATTCTGTAAGATCACTTGTTTGCACGGCTACAAAGAGTACGCGATGAGCGGATGTTCTCTCACGCCAGGACATCCGCAAACAGTCAGTCGATGCCTACAAGGTTAAAAATTCCAGGAATTTTAATGTAAAACCATAATTGAACTAGTAAATATAATCCATTGGTTGAAGAAGTGGTGACTCTGGAAAATAATCCTCAACATTCTCGTGCGTTTGAGCAATGGTAGAGAAGTTGTCGTATCTAATCGACACATAGCGCTGGCGATTTTTTTAAAGAAACGGATGAAGCTAAATCCAATGATGATAACACGTTCATCGATGCAGTCGATGGCGATGATCGTAACACAGATGACCAGCGAGATTCCCAGAATGCGATGAACCAGCCACAGAACATCACGACAGTGACTCTGCATCGTTCTGAGAGACTACGACGTCCGCCTGCTCATCTAACTGACTACGTGGCACAATAAATTAACCCAGGAGAATGTAGTAATTATATAAACTGCTTGGTCAATATTGAACGTCATATGTAAAAAATAAATCGAGTTGTCAGGATTGATTGTGGTTGTATGTTGAATTTTGTTAAATAAAACCTCAGAGTAAAAACTAAAGAATAAAACCCTCAGAGTAAGACCCAATTTCACCAAACCAAAAATTAGCTAACAGGTCATTAAACTCAGGTTACTGCTTTGATTGGCTCACTGACATGACAACAGCCAATCACAGCAGTTGACATGTGTGTTTAACACAGAACAGAAAAAACAAACAATTGAGTCTAAACAGGTCTAAACTCTAAACCTTATTATAAAATGACTACAGAATAAAAAAGAAATCGAGTTGTCAGGATTGATTGTGTGTGTCATTGATGTTGAATTTTGTTAAATAAAACCTTATTATAAAATGACTACAGAATGGAAATTATATTTAAGTGTATTGTCTATGGTGGATATGTCGCAGATGGATTGTCGAATCCGCTATTTTACAAAACAGCTGCGTTATGTAAAACAACTGAACAACGTTCAGCTGGATTGCCATTGCGCTAACAAAACCGCTACCCACATTAAGTTAAAGCAATGGCACGTAAAATTTTATCGGAGAGGCAACCGGATGGTGAGTGGTAATCTGTGTCTTGAAGTGATACCGAACCCCCCCGTACCATCAGAATGGACCCCAAATGGGCGGGGGTGGAGACAGGGGGGGTGGCAAACCATAAAAATTTTTGGAGAGGCAACCGGATGAAAATGCGGTCGCTTTGAAGTTTATACACTATTTATATAATGTGCGGCAACCTTGAGTGCGAAAACGGCCCGCGTGTTTCGGATGGCAAAAAAAATTTACTAGATAAATAGGGTATAAACTTCAAAGCTACTGCATTTTCATCCGGTTGCCTCTCCAAAAAAATTTCGCCCATTTGGGGTCCATTCGGACGGTACGGTGGGGTTCGGTATCACTTCAAGACCCAGATTACCACTCGCCATCCGGTTGCTTCTCCGATAAAATTTTACGTGCCATTGCCTTGAATATTAGACGTAATGCAGAATGGGTTAACTGCAGTCACAATAAGCGCTTGGTGTGGCTTTTTATGCCGAATTGGTCGCAGTAACTAAGCTAAACTATGTACAACTATGGACAGTACCATACTGGTTATTTTAGTAAATAAATGAATAAAATCAAGGTTTGCTCGTTTCATATTTATCACAATCTCGACTACGATATCCTTAAGGAAAACAATTACATATCTCTGTCTGCTTATATATATATATATGTATGTTTACAGTACACACGATGGGAACCAAATATAGGGATTAATGAGAATCTTACGATATTGATATATGACGATACATAATATATACATACATATTGATACGATATTGATGTGTATATTTCGTATTTCCTTCGAGGTGCTTCTGTTTAATATAAGTACCTTTTTCATTTCTGTGCTCAATGGCAAAGATATTCTAAATATTAATCACTACTTCTAAACTTCGAAGTTTGTAGTTAAACTATAGTATAAACCCCAGTATATCCTCATTATGGCTTGGCCTCGTTTATTTAAATATTAAAATTAATCATTGAAACACTAGCAAGTTTGGCTAGATAACCTTATTATAAGCCAAAGGAGCATAATACAGTTTAAGAAAATACATTCATTTCATAATGCCTAAACTAAACAATAATTAGTGTGTTTAGATATGTTTATTGTATTGTAAACACCGAAGCTCTCGGAAACTACGCAGAAAGTATGATATTAGATGGAGACAAATAATTATTTTTGTTACTACCTTTTTTGTCAACAACTGTAGGTATCAGACATATGACCATAATAATATGTATATTTCATAGAAAAAAATGTCGCTTGTCAAACAGAGCACATTTTTCGACATTAATATTTTTTCTAATATAGGGAGCTTGTAAGCTTGTAATGAAGCAAAATTTTCTGTGTAGATAACGTGTGTAAAATTTATTATCTAAATTAGGTCCAAGTATAAATAAATAGCAATGAATCAAAAACATAGTAGAAAAAAATCTCCGCTCTCCAGGAAAAAACGTCAGATGACAAGTTTAGAATCTTTTATACCAACGGAGTCTGTAATCGCAAACCTACAGCCAGTCCAGGAAGAAACAAGAGCTGAACTCGTTGAAGAAGGTCCAGATAAATATCATTCGACCGAAGCTTTTAAGGCTGAAGTTGCAAGGTTCATAGAAATATCTAACTATTTTTCCAGTCCTCTTCACAAAACCGCATCGTATATCTGTGAGAACCGCCTTGTGTCCTACCCCACTGTGTTCAGATTTGAATATAAGCGAGGGCTTATCACAACGGAGCACATAAAGTTTTGTAATGTTACTCTGGAGCCGGTGTTCATAAGACTGTTCAAACTCATTCCTGATTTGGAGCAAATCAAGTTTACTAATTTGTCCCTCTCTCGATGTAAGAGGATTCCTCCAGGCCTGTCGTTCAACTTAGGATTTGTGTACGACGATGTTAATGAAAAATCGGCGTGTAATGCGAAAATGATATTCGTCGCTTCTAGAAAAACGACCACCCCATGCTACCAAATATGTGAAACTGAACTAGATATTGATGTACAAAAAACTCGTCGGATTACTAATTAATCAAGTTGTATACGTGTTAACCCGCAATTTGGAATTCAAATTTTAGTAAACACAATGTGACTATTGTTTTCATTTTGCCAAGATTGCACCATGTCGCTGGTTCAACAATCATTGCTGTTAAAAAAAATGTATTATTAAAGTCACTCCTCATTGACCTAATACTTCTAATTTCAAGGTACCTCAATGTATTATTAGCCCTTGTCGAAAGGTTGCCAATCATGTGGCGGCAACATGTAGCAACTTCACAACGTAGGTACATGCTCAAGGTATGATACACACGTTTCAGCTGCAGGGGGAGGGCTACAAGCTGCACATAAATCTATTAGCTCCTGCACCCTTGCGCTTTATTCAGAGTGCACTTTGTTATACAACTGCACAGGTGTAGGCAGTTTTTTTTTGTTGTGTGTTGCACAATTTAGACTGCGGGTCATCTGAGTACCTACACGAGGTTCTATATGTACACTCACGGGAGTAAATATATTATTATGAACAGCTCGACAATAATATCTGTTTTCACGATTCATCCATTACTAGGTATCTGCCGTCTAGATGACGGCAAATACATATATGTGATCATTTGTGGAAGGCATATACACTGGCAACACAAATATGTGACATCGAAATAACACCAAAACTTTTTGACGAGACAACGCGGAAATATAGGATGCTGCATTGGCTTCAAAACTGCGTGTCACCTCTTAGAATGCTGGAGCCGATGTCGACTATTCTGCCAGTATCAATTACCATCATAAAGTAGTAAGTATCATTTTTATATAAATGATACCCGTAAAATAGCCAACATAGGGTCAGTTGGTCAGTTGCCAAAAAAAACGCTTTTTGTTGACATTTGGCGGAGAGCAGTGGGGGCCCAGTGGTAACGGCCCCGACTTAGTTCGTTCGTTCGTTCGTTTCTTCTTAGTTCTTATGGTAGCCACACACGTTACGATTTGCTTGCGCAAACTTAGGCTTGCGCAAATTTGCTTGACGTCGGTATTGACCACACACGTTACGATTTGCTTGCGCAAATTTGCTTGACGCCGGTATTGACCACACACGGCTCAAATTTGCTTGTGATATCATTTCTGTTTAGAGACCGTCCAGGTGTGTTACGCGGTAATGGCATCAATTGATGACGCTTTGGCAATTATAGGCGGAGCGCGCGAGGGAGAGACAAATGTTGCGACCTCGCGCCCCTAGCCGCCGCCGTAGGAGACGCCCTGGGTGTCGGGAATCGCGAGCCGATTTCCGGCCACCGTAGGCGCGGGCTTGCGGACGGAGAGCAATGGGTAGCTCGATCGTTGATAAAAAAAAACATGAGGGGCAGTCTTTGGGGACTGCCGATGGAAGTGAAAACAGTATCCTATAATATTACGTTAATCCAGTTAATAAACTATATATCTGCCTCATACAAATCCTATTAGTAGCATAACATAATGATTGAATACTATCGTGAATTCATGCATGCCTAGTACTTTTTGTTAGGTTTCTCTCAGATATTGTGCACAACGTCTAATGATTGAAATACTATCTTGAATTCATGCAAGCCTGGTACTTTTTGTTAGGTTACTAACAAATTCTACTCTCCCTCCGTCTTACGAATTTTCGATCAGGTTACGTGTCCTGACGCAAGTTTAACATTTTTTACCCATCCCAAAAAAAGTGCACAACGCCGCCAAAGAAGTTTTTGCTTCAAAAAACTACTGAAATTGGAACACATGCCCCACACACGCTCAAGCGCGCAAACTCAAATTTGCACAAGCTTGGAATCGAAAATTGAAAATCACACAAGCCTTGAAATTTGCGCAAACCTCCCACACACGTAACGATTTGCTTGCGCAAGCCTAAGTTTGCGCAAGCAAATCGTTACGTGTGTGGTCACCATTGGTAGCCACACACGTTACGATTTGCTTGCGCAAACTTAGGCTTGCGCAAATTTGCTTGACGTCGGTATTGACCACACACGTTACGATTTGCTTGCGCAAATTTGCTTGACGCCGCCGGTATTGACCACACACGGCTCAAATTTGCTTGTGATATCATTTCTGTTTAGAGACCGTCCAGGTGTGTTACGCGGTAATGGCATCAATTGATGACGCTTTGGCAATAGTTGGAGGAGGCGGAGTGCGCGAGGGAGAGACAAATGTTGCGACCTCGCGCCCCTAGCCGCCGCCGTAGGAGACGCCCTGGGCGTCGGGAATCGCGAGCCGATTTCCGGCCACCGTAGGCGCGGGCTTGCGGACGGAGAGCAATGGGTAGCTCGATTGTTGATAAAAAAAAACATGAGGGGCAGTCTTTGGGGACTGCCGATGGAAGTGAAAACAGTATCCTATAATATTATGTTAATCTAGGTAATAAACTATCTATCTGCCTCATCCAAATCCTATTAGTAGCATAACATAATGATTGAATACTATCGTGAATTCATGCATGCCTAGTACTTTTTGTTAGGTTTCTGCTCAGATATTGTGCACAACGTCTAATGATTGAAATACTATCTTGAACTCGTGCAAGCCTAGTACTTTTTGTTAGGTTACTAACAAATTCTACTCTCCCTCCGTCTTACGAATTTTCGATCAGGTTACGTGTCCTGACGCAAGTTTAACATTTTTTACCCATCCCAAAAAAAGTGCACAACGCCGCCAAAGAAGTTTTTGCTTCAAAAAACTACTGAAATTGGAACACATGCCCCACACACGCTCAAGCAAATTTGCGCAAACTCAAATTTGCACAAGCTTGGAATCGAAAATTTAAAATCACACAAGCCTAGAAATTTGCGCAAATTTCTTCCCACACACGTAACGATTTGCTTGCGCAAGCCTAAATTTGCGCAAGCAAATCGTAACGTGTGTGGCTACCATAGAGTTGTAGGTCGTGGGTTCGAACCCAAGCAGGCGCTTTACTTTGTGTAAATAATTTCATCACCACTGCTCTCAAAAACGGTGAAGGAAAACATCGTGAGGAAACCGGCATGTCTTAGAACCAAAAAATTCGAAGACATGTGACATCTACCAACCCGCACTGGGCCCGCGTGGTAGATTACAGCCCACTCCCTCTCACAGAGAGGAGGCCTGTATCCCAGCAGTGGAACAATAAAGCTGTCGCCGTCTGAAAACAGCTTAATAGGCTGATTATGATATGATTATGATATTTTTGGCTTATTAGTTTCGGAGATAAATGGGGGGAATGGTCAATATTCTACTGTTCTTATATAAGCTTAAAACTGTTTATTTTAAAATGATAATACAACACAGTTTCATTTGAAATGTCAGTTTTTTTTTTCTTGTTTCCCTCCCAAAAGTGAATCCCATATTCAATATTCATTTATTTACGTAACACGTCCGTGTTTGGGTCACATAAATTGATATGTGTACAACTTAATCGGTTCAATAGATTCGGAGCAAATTGGCTGTAACTGACGGACAGATACGACTGATCGTATATGGGTTCCTTTTTTTCATTCGGACATCATACATGATACATTAGAAACGTACATTAGAAAAAATATTTGAAAAACTTCACGATTTGATTTACCCTGACCTTAAGCGGTAGCCTGACCGCACAATTCATCAAAATTTTGCTGGTGCGCTCAGCATGACAATGTGATTTACGCAAACATGAAATATGAAGTTTTTGAATATATTCAAAAGACATTTTTAGAAAGGTCAATTTGTCAGAGTTAATATAGAAATCAAAAGTTTCCAAATATTTTGAAAGTTTCAGTGTCATAGGCGTAATACTAGCCTATAAGCCTACTTCGGTTTCTCAAATTCTCAATCTATACCTCGGGGAAATGGTAGCCAAACTCCCGGAACGGCCGGAATCAACCTACGTCGTTAGAATTCCATTAACAGTTCCTACCTTACACAGCCCAGTATTTTAAGTACCTACTAGTATAAGTATTACCAAGTTTGATTCAATTTTGTACTTAATAATTAGGGATGCTTCGATACGCCTTTTTACCGATACGATACCGATACCGATACTCTTATAAAAATATCGGCGATACCGATACCGATACGTCGCTTATTGAAATAAAAAATGAAGGTAAAATAAATAATACACAAGTCAGGTTATTTTTTTAAATTATATAAAAAGAACAAATAACAGGACAAACTAAATAAAACTGTAAACAGGTTGAGATTAGACGCACGACAACAGTCAACCTAGCGAAAGAGGCCAAAGTGAGCGGACAAAACATGAACATAGTTAGTTCGTGCTTCGTTTGAAACGAAATAGACGAGACAACACGCGCGTTTATATTACATTTTTTAAAGCGCGAATTTTGTAAAGTATCGTTGTATCGGCCATAAAAATATCGCCGATGCCGATATATCGGCAAACTTCGAGTATCGCCGATATATCGGTATCGGTATCGGATGCATCCCTATTAATAATGTACAATTGTACAGCTTATGCATCTATTTGTTATTTGTATGATATACATTGGCCCAGTGGCAACGGCCCCGACTTACGAGTTGTAGGTCGTGGGTTCGAACCCAAGCAGGCGCTTTACTTTGTGTAAATAATTTAATCACCACTGCTCTCAAAACGGTGAAGGGAAACATCGTGAGGAAACCGGCATGTCTTAGAACCAAAAAATTCGAGACATGTGACATCTACCAACCCACACTGGGCCCGCGTGGTAGATTACAGCCCACTCCCTCTCACAGAGAGGAGGCCTGTGTCCCAGCAGTGGGAACATTAATAGGCTGATGATGATGATGATACTCAAGACTTGAGATGCCGATGCATTCTACCAGCTTTTATGACAAATCTTTTACAGTTCAAGCAGTACGGTTATGGAATGCCTTGCCCGTGTCGATAAGACGTGCTCAATCTTTGTCGACTTTTAAAATTCAAGTAAAAAAACACCTCCTCTCTCCTTAAAAATCATCATTACGTATATAGTTCCTTGATCTTGTTCCAAGTTTATAACTTTATATATATATTATCTATGTATATTTATATAGATAAGTTTATGCTTTATGTATGTATGTATTTATTGTATATGTAAATGGTACACCACTGACTACCTGCAGTATTGTCTTTCCTTCTTACTTTAATCCATCCAAAGGTTCGCTAAAAAGTTTGCAAAGGTTCAAAAGATCGCTTTTAGCGATAAGACCGCCCATTGTGTCACCCTATGTAAAATTTCTAAACCTATGTCTGTAATTTTTATGGTGTGTATAATAAAGAGTATTCTATTCTATTCTATTCTATTCTATGATAATATACATCAAATTGGTAGAAAATCTGATGACACATACTTACCTTTGACTACTACCTAAGTATACAATACAATACAGACACATACAGATACACTCTGCATACTTATACATAACTAACACACATACATAGATTACACACATATCTCATTAGAGAACTAGAACATTTTAACCTAATTTATTTCGAATGTTTAATTAATGTCAACAATTTATGTTTAAAAAAAATAGTAATTAAATGTAATCAATAATATTTTAGTTTAGCAAAATAGTTATATAAGTACCTACTTTAGGAACTCTTACAAAAAAAAAAAAATGTTTTTGTACTATAAGGCTGCCTGTCCACTGGAGCGGAGAGGAGAGGAGAGGAGCGGAGATGTGCCATTATTAGCCAATCAAATCTAAACTCAAGGGCGGAGTCTAGATTCTATTGGTTAATATTGGCACATCTCCGCTCCTCTTTTCTCCTCTCCGCTCCAGTGGACAGGCAGCCTAAATGTTGGAATGTTGGTCTCCGTCTCGGAGGTGCGCTAATGGCTGCAACACAGTTTTTAAAACTAATGTAGCTGTTAACAAACACCAAATAATTATAAACCTGTTTTTGTTGCAATAAATATTTGAATTGTAGTAACATTATCAAAACATCGTAATGGTATATAACGTACTTAGATGTTTACATCTAATCAAAAAGTTCCAGTAATATGAACGCGGCGACTTTACATAATTAGGTATCATTGTTTTTGTAGGTATGTAACTGCCCCATAGGTTTCGTGGTTGCAAGCGCGACTGCTGAACGTGGGCTCCGGAGTTCGATTCCCTGGTCGGGCAAAGTGTTTTTGGGTTTTTCCATTAGAAATTTCTTAGTAACAGCCCGGAGTTTGATAGTTGGGCGGTGTGCTACCCCCGTACCTCGGAAAGCACGTTAAGCCGTTGGTGCTGCGCCTGATCCCCCTCCGATCGTGTCGGATTCCCAGTCCCGTCGGACTATGAGAGTGGGGGAAGAGAAAGTGCACCTGTGTCTACCGCACACACTTGTGCACTATAATATCTTCCGCGCCGAGCCGAAGGCTAGTCTCCGTTGAGATTGACCGCCATGGCCAAAAATACGGTCTGGAGGACTAGATATTGTATCTATACCAGGTCAAGGCTATTCAAGGTTAAGTACTTCATAAAAATAATTCATTATGTCTTCACAAGGACAGCTGACCCAAGACTTAACGAATAATGGTAACACTGGACCATATACGAAATATTTAAGGGACATGAGAAAACAAGATAAATTGCAGCTTTGCTTGATTTTAACTTAACTTTCAACTAACTTTCTTGTGACTGGAATATTTCTTGATTTGGCCGGAGTAGGCAATAGAGAGAGAGGGAAGTAGAAACTAAAGAGGAGAACTTTGCCCAGCACCAAAACGAACTTTAAGTATAATGTATAATTAATATGGAATCGAATGTAATTAATAACAAACAAATAGTTAAAGCAATCAATAATTTAAAACGATTTATAGAAAAATAAACAACAAAAAACCGGCCAAGTACGTGTCTGACCACGCACAATGAAGGGTTCCGTAGTTGGAATGTATGTATCCCAAAATCCCAAGAACACTAACAGTCTCTGGGCTAAGCCGCGGACAGACAGACAGACGGACAAACATGGCGAAAGTATAAGGGTTCCTTATTGAATACGAAACCCTAAAAAGGGTAAGAAAAAGATAAAACAACTAAAAATAAAGTAAGTACCTAAGGCCACGTCAAAAATTCAATCTGCCTAGCCTTTTCCCAACTATGTCGGGGTTGGCTTCCAGTCTAACCAGATGCAGCTTAATACTAGTATTTGACATGGAGCGACTGCCTATCTGACCTCCACAACCAAGTAACTGGCTAATACGATACCCCTTGGTAAGACTGGTGTCAGACTTTTGAGCTTCTGACGACTCGTAACGACTGTCAAAGATACCTGAATGACAGCCGGGACCAACAGCTTAACGTGCTTTCTGAGGCACGGAGAGTCTCGGTATGTAAAGATGGTCACCCATTCACTGACCAACCCCGGCAAGCGTAGCTTAACCTGATGGACCGACCCGTGCGGCTGTTATTACTTAGCCACGAGCTCCTCCAAGTAAGGCCTCGTCCTATTTAAAAACGCGTAGTCGCGCCGCCCGATAATCATTTTCTAGTTTTCCGAACAAAAAGTGTGCCATACATGTATTCGCGGCATAAGTTGATCTAAATGACGCATGACGAAGGAGATCACTCCAATTGACGTCATATTACTGGAACTCGGTTGCGTAAGGTTAATTATAGTTATCTTTGTATGCTTAATACTATGTAACTCCTCAAATGGATGTATGGGTAATCAAACTACAATATTGCGTTTAATAGCTCGTCATTTATTATGCTATTATAATATCATTTAATTTTATCGTAAACAAAGTATACACAATTAGATAAATAATGACAAAAGAATCACTTCTAACTAACTTAGGACATAAATGTACATATTACCTACCGAGGTCTTCCAAGAAGTTTCTATTCCATAGCCAGCGATTACCATACTAACATTTCTTCTTTTTAGGGTTCCGTAAGTCCGAATGACAGAACGGAACCCTTATAGGATCATTCGTGTGTCTGTCTGTCTGTTTGTCTGTCTGTCACAGCCAATTTGCTACGAATGTAATGGACGTTACACATATGAATTTCTGTGAACCAAACACGGACGTGTATCGAAAATAAATGAATATTGATATCGCTTTTGGGAGCAAAACAAGAAATTTTAAAAAAATGTGTCGTATCAAATGAAAAGGCTTACTGTGTTTTTATCATAAAAAAAAAGTTTATTTTGGAACAATAACACAAGACTAAGTACAATAAATAAAACGATGATAGCAGCAAAAGTATAAACTGTTGCGCAGCTAACAACGCCCTCCCCCAGATAAAGAATGGAATGATGCTCCTAAATTTAATTTTAGTCACCTTTTGTAAACAATCGTCTCAATATTGTTAATAATTAAGGGAAAGAGCGAGATAGCCCCAATACAAGAATAATCAATTACTTACTGGGGATGTCTCATTTATAATAAATGTAACTGTTTTGGGACAAATAAACATTTTTCATTTTGATGTTCCATGCAAAAAGTACAACAGATAATTTGTTAATTTAGTTATATTAATTTTAAAAATAGGTTCAAAGTTATTTAAGAAAATAGACAAAAATTGACCATTCGGGGGAATGGCTAATTTTTGTCTATTTTTCTCCGAAACTACTATACACCTACAAAATAAAAAATACAGATAATTGTATGCTTACAGATTACAGAAAAACCTATAAGAAGTCTATTGTCTTGAAATAACATGATAAATCTCTCAAAATTGTGCGTACAAACTTACATTTGCAGTTGGGATGTATGGGTGAATATGTTGTTCAAATACAATGTTAAGTTTGTTCTTGGAATAATTTCATCCCAGCTACGGAGCCTTTCATAGTGCGTGGTCCGACACGCACTCGGCCGGTTTTTATGCTTAGGTATGTTGTTTATCTGCAATTATAAGTTCCTTTAACTTACAAATATATGAGTATATGTCGTAGTAAGATAATAAAGCCGTGACGGGCACAAAATTATTCGACACATTCTATTTCAGCATTTCATCTATCTATTCTATCTATATAAATAAAAATGAATCCCTATTTCCTTGGTCACGGCATCACGCGTGAACGGCTGGACCAATTTCGCTAATTATTTTTTTGTTGTGTTTGTTATAGTAAGGAGAAGGTTCTTAGAATAGGAAGGTGAAGGTAGGGTAGGTAGGTAGGTATGCAAGTAGGTAGGTATGTTAGTAGATTGGTAGGTATTTATAGGTATGTAGGTGGGGTACGTAGGTATGTAGGTAGGTAAGTAGGTAGGGTAGGTATGTATATAGGTATAGATAGGTGCAGGTAGGTGCAGGTAGGTGCAGGTAGGTGTAGGTAGATGTAGGTAGGTGTAGATAGGTGTAGGAAGGTGTAGATAGGTGTAGGTAGGGTAGAAAGGTGTAGATAGGTGTAGGTAGGTGTAGGTAGGTAGGTAGGTAGGTTGGTGTGCCGTAGATAAGTACTTAGTGCTACCCGTGCGAAGCCGGGGCGGGCAGTTAGTAATATAATAACTACCTACGGGTTAACGTTCTTTTAATATTTTACTTCCGTTTGGAATTTATTTAAATAATTAACTCAATAATTAAGATAAAAAAACCGACGTAATGGCGAGTTTTGACGGGTCAGTGACAGCTCGGCGTCCGTCAACTCATCCTGAATAAAAATACCAAATACTACGTCGTCAATACGGCTAAAAACGTGGTGTGTACCGTCCGCATGCAAAGTTAGGAACTCAGGACCTCTTAAAATATAGAAATTATTTATTTATTTTTGTAAATAAATGAAATGAATAGGTATAATTATTTTAAATGAAATTGAATTCTATGACCTTGTAGACTGTTATTATTTTGAGATAGAAAACTTTTCTATTGTGAACAGATAACCGAGTTGTGTCACTTCTTAGCAATGGAATGCTTAAATTGTCTTTTTTAGACCAGACAATTTCAAACACTAATGAACTTAGGCTACATATACAACATGTAAAAAACCCTATCCAATCCGTAAGGGTGTTTTTAAGTAGGTATCGTACTAAGAGTATATTTACGAGGAAACATTCAGGAAAAAAAAAAAGTACCGCCACATTTTATTTTCATTGGGGATTTTTTTTTACCTGGTTATCATTGGGCGCGGGCGGCCGCGGTTTAGCGGGTTTCTGCCTGACCATACAATTTACCATAATCGGGAGTAAAATATCTAGTATTATTATTCGGGTTGAATTGCCTCGGGCCGAGCTGTCACTGGCCCTTTTTGTCGCTGACTGTATTGTTTTTTTGTTGCTTTTGGGGAAAAACATTTCTATCAATGGGCCCATGGAAATATACCAAAGGCGTCGACCTGATCCGTAGGTATCGAACTGTATAAAGTGCGTCAGCAAACGGAAACAAATAATTTATTCCTTGTTTACCTTGGCGATTTTAAAACGGCTTTTAACCCTAATCATTTTATACAAAATACTACCGTCAAAAAACTATACTTAACATAATTAGGCATTGCATAATATTATTCGTAACTAAAACTCTCAGCTTAGGGTTCAATAAGGACCAATGCATAATATCCTTGAACATTGATATGATCGTCTACCTATTTTACTTTCTCAAGAATACTCAGATATAAACAGAAACCAGCACTGCGTAACATACTTTAAATTAGGCACAAGCCGAAAAATTTTGAAGGAAATTCCTAATACCAATGCTTCATAAAGATTCATCTAGTCGACAACATAATTAACGCAATGAATGTTGTTGAAATAATAGGTACATTGCCACATGGGAACTACTTATACCACTAACGTCACGCAAAAATCCAGCATCGCGCAAGTAGTGTTTACCGCGTGACTATATTATATATGTTATGGACCAACGCCGACATCATCAGGCAGTAGCACACCATACCGAACACCCGGCTGATAGGAGGATCTTCCCTTTTCTATGGACGATATGTGTACACCCTGTTCCTCATACCTCTTTACTACCATATTTCACGTCACGCACGACTCCTGGCAACATCTTTTACCAAAGAGTTAACTAAAGTCCGATTTTATATCGCAAATCTCTATAATATGAAACCTTTAACAAATATACAACGCCACACTTGACGAGTTGTTTAGTGCCCTGATTAAAAGTTCAAGACTCTTAAGAAAACCTGTAGTTACACGAGTTCGATTTAAACGCAATTACTAGTCTGGTAGGTACATATACTATTGCTACTGGAAAATAACAAAATCTGTGAGGTCATTATATTATACACTACGATACTAGCGACCCGCCCCTGCTTGGCACGGTTTCGCGACTTGACGAAACGGCACGGCGGCGTGATTTCTTTATTATTTGTAACTTCAAAATGACGCATTATACACATAAACCTTCAGGGGGCCTACCACCACCTCTAAAAGCAGTATTATTTTAATATCACTTTAGTGTGGGAAAGAGATGAAGCTCTACAGGATGTATAGCACCATCTCTTTCTCCCACTGAAGTAAGATTAAAATAATAGGTACTGCTTTAAAGGTGTTGGTAGGCCCCCAGGAATAAATTCTCTAAATTATGGTGTAAATCGCATCAAAATTCGTTGCACAGTTTAGAAGAACAACGCGGTGACATAGACAGACTCGAAAAGCGAGTTTAATTTATATTATGTATTGTAGGTATAGATAGATACCTATAGATACAGATGCCCTAAAAAATGCGGGATGGTGCTGATCCACGCGTCATGTTCGTGAACGCCGTGAACGGGCGCTGTAAGTTGAGACTGGTCAACTTTTATCTGCCAGGGCTTATATTTATATTTTGATTTTATTTTTACATTGTTCTCACGTATACAACAAGAATAAAGTTGCAACAAGAATTATGTACCCAGGATTTTGTTACATATAGTTAAAAGTCCTTGTGCTTGGAGTTTTATGCCCGTTCTTTTCCATAGAGATCTACGTCTTGGAATGGGCGACTAGCTTCAACTTTCTGACTAACTGTCCGACTCTGACCATTCAAAAGTGCCTGTAAATAGTTTAATAGAAATAAATGCTTTGTGTTTGAGTTTGATGTAAGTTTAACAATAATTGGTTATACACATAAACCTTCCGGAATATAATCTCTAAAAGATGGTAAGAACCACATCAAAATTCGTTGCGTAGAGGAACCATGCGGTCACACAGACATGAAAAGTGACGTTATCATAGAATCATAAATAACATTCTTGTTTGAATGCAAATTCGTTACATATCTCTTACTACATCTGCAGCATCTTTAAACAGGACTGAATCGTAATTTGGTGATTCGTTATGAGTAGGTATTTGCAACTGGGCATTTTGATTGAGGCTCTTTGTTTATTTTATCTCATCTATTATGGCTCGTGTAGTGGTAGGTACGACGGATGGTACCGTACGCACCGATATGGTTGTGTCTCAGAATAAACCTCAAAACTGAACTAAAAATTCCCAAAAACGTATTCCCATCACTTTTACCGATTGACCAAAACGAATTAAAATAAAATAATTCATTTCTTTTGTCATCGTTTTGAAGTTGTTCCTTGCAGCGACATCTCTCGATATACATACAGACTAGTTGCTTTCTGACTGTCGTTGTTGCGTTTTTTCCGCGATGTTGGTCAGATCTAGGTAACAAATATAGGTGCAAGCAAATCCGTGTAGATGGCGCTGAAACCAATATTGCGTTAAAGTTGGCTCCTTCAAAAAGTACCAAGTGGATTAGAAGAAAAAAACTATTTAGCGACAGTAGTCTATTTTTTATGCAAACAATATACTGTCTGGGTTGATGGTCTCGAAGCTCCCACGAATAAAATAAAATAATAAAGGCCCAGCAATACAGCAGCATTGAGAAAATCTTATTGTTAATAATCATAGCATAGCTGCTTCAGTTCTGCAGTTCAAAAAAATGAGGCATGTATATTGTAAGTAGCGACTGCTACTTAAAATATACATGTTATTCGTCAAGATGACATTTTATTATTCACTGTTTCTGACTAGAAACAGTGAATAATAAAATGTTAGCTTGACGATTATCATAGCGCCTAGCGTCATTTTGGTAGCAGCAGATTTTGAAAATCAAAAAGAAATGAATGCTACCTCAGGCGCTTAAAAATGCTAACACGTATTTTGAGATCCAATACCTACAGAATTTTTGAAGTTAAGTATTAAACTCCCCCTTTATAAATGAATTACATAATTTTTGCCTTAGTGACGTTCAATGCTAGTTAAGTTTTTCTAATACAGCAGTACCTACGTATTTTTAAGAGCCCTTTTGCTTCTTGCCTGCTACTTGTAACCCAGGGGAGACAAGTCACATTTTAATGATTTTACACATTTTCAATACGAATGCAGCCCCTGCATCATCATCATCATTGTCATCATTTCAACCGAAAACAGAGTGCATGGACATCCACTGCTGGGTATAATAAGCCTCCCAAGCACCACGACCGGCGTCGTCACGTTGAATCCCCTTCGATATGGTAAAATTAAAACCACATAACTATTTCTATTTGTAAGTCATCATCATCATCATCAGCCTACCCTCTACCGCATACAAACCCATATCTGGTTCGCCAGATTCAGTATTTTTTTTTCGCGTAGTTATGCATTAACAACTACTAAACGCATTGTTTACATTATCTTAAGTATGTAGGCAATAGGAAAACATTTTTTGTCGTTTATTATCTAACATGAATTTGGTTATAATCTCACTTTTCCAAGCGCGGGTATGAAGTTCAACACAGTGGCTGTAAATTCGTTTTTCAAAAAAGTTTTTCTACCTGAAACAGGTAAGTTTTTCTTGTTTTAAAATTAAAATATAGTGCTGTTATTGTTCTATTATAAGAATGATTTATTTGTTTGTTACGTTTTTACGTATTTCTATCATATTGGGGGGCTTTTTCTATGAAACCATATATGGTTTCGTATGCATTCTAACCTAACCTAACCATTTTCGGCGGAACCAAATATGGTTTCGTATGCACTTTTGTGATAGGCATTGAATTGTGTTTTATGGTTGCAAAATGTATCCTGCTCGCTTTTATGGTTCTACAAAGCGCGTTAATCCTATAGCTTGTAATGGCTTGCTGTAAATGCTTGGATTCTTTGGCGCAAGAACAACCCAGACACTTACATGTGTCTATTTGATTTCAAACAAGTCATTTCAGAACACTTACGCAAAGCTGGTAAAGCTGTAATGGCACCAAAAAGAGGGCGTCCTGTAAATCACATTAGAGATGGAACGCCAATACGTTTTATTAGCCACTGAAGTCCTGCTCTACCCAAGCCAGGAACACCAACTCTTCCAAAGAAAATAAGAAAATGCCATTGGACACTGTGACTGTGAGAACCGCTAAAACAGACCATATGCCTGAATGGCAAAAAACCCCACATATTGTTAATTTTGCGGCCAAAAAACTTACACGAAGTATAGGAAATGTATGGTTTTCTTGTGTTACAATGTCAAAATAAACTGTTTATCTGCATTTCATGATAAGAATTATTGTGATCCGTTATTTTATTACTAAAACCTAAAGTTCTGAATCTTTCTTTATTTCATACGAAGACATAAATGTCTGTAGTAATTTCAATTAAAATTTGTTTGGATGCATACGAACCCATATATGGGTTAATATTTTTTTTCAGTTACTGTAAGTGTTTTTTTTTTAATTTCGTTTTTGTTATAAATTGTATCCTTAAATAAAGCCAAAATAACCATCAAACATTTTTTAAGTCAATTCCTTCATAATTCATGCGGTAGAGGGTTAATGTTCCCACTGCTGGGACACAGGCCTCTCTGTGAGAGGGAGTGGGCCGTAATCCACCACGCGGGCCCAGTGCGGGTTGGTAGATGTCACATGTCATCGAATGTTTGGTTCTTAGACATGCCGGTTTCCTCACGATGTTTTCCTTCACCGTTTTGAGAGCAGTGGTGATGATATTATTTACACAAAGTAAAGCGCCTGCTTGGGTTCGAACCCACGACCCACAACTCGTAAGTCGGGGCCATTACCACTGGGCCACCACTGCTCTCCTATTTGTAAGTATTTATACTTAATAAACTCTTTTTACAAAAAAAACAACCGACTTCCAAAAAAACACTACAAAGTGATAAATAACTTTAATTTCGGAAGTCGGTGGCAAAAAACGGAAATTCATAACCAAAGACACCGACTTCCGAAATTAAAGTTATTTTATACTATGCAGTGTTTTTTTTGGAATTCGGTTGTTTTCTTTTTTTCTACTTTTTAGTTGTGGTATAAAATTCGAATACCGAGGATGGTTTTCAATGCTCGTACCTCGTACAGTAGGAGCACAGATAATTTATAATACTACGGTAGGAGCATTCTTCTTCCAAAGTCATCTCTCTTCTCTACTTTAACTATCGATAGATGGCGTCTAGAGATACTTATGTATAAACATTCCATATGCCAACTTCAGTCGTTATTTCTAATATCGCAGGGTCTTAGAACAGAATATCCATGGGTCCAGGGTCGTGGAGTAGAATGTATGTCAATCAGTATTAAAGACCCCTAGTCTTTACTTACTCAATAATATGTCGTTTATTTTGGTCTTTGTCTAACAGACCAAGCACGCCGTTCTTAAAGGCACTGAAAACCCAAAAAAAAATACAACACAAAACTTTTCTTTATTTCCGTAAAGTTCATTGCTCCATCAATTAACGAACCTAAAATACCGTCATACTTGCACCGCGAAATATAACCTAGAACTGTTCATTGTTCACCTCGGCACTTAAAGATAATAACAGACTAGATGCCAGCGGTTTGTTACACGATTTAATTACCTATTATGTGAAAAACTATGAAGGTTAAAGCCCTCATAATGAGTTTCCGAGTGTGAAACAGGTTAATTAGCGGATATATTCGCGTTCGGCCGTCGGAGTGTTTTGGTCAGGACTCGTCGAATGCCGTTATATTAAAGTGGGACACGCGACTCAATGCCATTGCCGTCGTGAAAGAATTGTGTGGACAATCCTAAATCTATTCGACGTTGTTTAGATGTTCTATTAGTATCGGGTTTTTTGTGCTGCGGTTTATGTATTTTGCGAGCATATGAATACTTTCCATGAAGAGGAAAAGTCGAATGTTGCGATTAAGTAAGGCTTGAATGATGTAGGCGTAAGGTAGGTGTGGTAGTCCTTGTGAGGTAAGATGGGTAAAAATGTTAAGAAACTTGAACAATAACACTCGATATTTTTACATTGATACGTAATTCATTGGTGTTTTAAATAAATATGTATCTCAGCCGTGAATTCTACTAGAGTCGTTATATAAAATCCTGTATATCCGACTATTTTGCGATTTTGTTTAGTAGTACCTAGATACCAATACAAAAAAAATAACAATTACAAAATTGGTTTAATGATTAGAAGGATGGGTATTAGGTCCTGTACTTACCTAACTATAATTAATTGAATATCCCAAAAATACTACACAGGTCGTAGGCACATTCAGGACTCCTAAGAATATCAAATCATTTCCTCGCTACGCGTAAGACCATTTACAGGAAACATAGCATGTATTTATACATAATTATAATATATAAATATGATTATAAGGAGTAAAGCTTCACAAAAATAAGTACGGATACAGAATAAGCAGAAATAGAATCAAACAGCAGTTGAAGAGGAAGATCCTGAAAGATACCTGGCAACTTTTACGTACCTACGTAGAAGTTGCCAACATAAATATTACCGCAACGTGTGACCTAATCGCAAGAAAATAATAACTTACGAGTGGCGTACGAACGAGGAAAGTACTGTTATAATCGAAAACGCGAAGACCATCAGAAAATGAGTTTGTTTCTACAAATCCACTTGATACCAGCCCACGTACGAAGGGGGTTAAGTCAAAACGTCCTTGAGAATGACGCAAGGGAGTACAGTTAGAGCAGTTTGCCCGAGCAGTGCCTAGCAGAGTCAAGCGCGGGAGTCATTGCGAAGCATGAGCCGTGAGTCATTGTTGCATGATTGCATCGCATGACGTTAACGCTTTAACGGGAGCTTTCCATCTCCGCGGTCCGGCACAGGATAACGGGATCACTCCCTTCGATTTCAGTTTCGAACACCTTTCGTTTTCGAGTGTTGTGTCGCGACCGACCTCCGCCGCCTTGCGTCACCTCGCCCGTGTAATCGGGTTTTAGAAAATGAAATTCAGTGCGCTCGTGTCCTTCTTTATATGGCTAAGTTATGTTCTTTTAGCCTTTGTCCCGTTTGCGACTGATGCTGTTGTCGTCGCTGGTGTGAAGGTGTTGACGTCACCTCAATGTAAAGAGTTCGACAAGACACGGGGCATGAATAAATAATTTGTCTTGTTGTGTATTTTTTGGCATACCTAACATGGTATTGCAAAATAATGGAGGATGATATGCAATTCTTGGAATGCTTCTGTACACAATGGATCAATATGGGATTAATTTGATTACATTTTAAACGGCTTAGTCGATAAATGCCCAATTCGTAAAATGCCTAGCATTCTACAAATGCCTAATTCGATAAATGGCTGATTCGTAAAAGGACTAATTCTTAAAACGGCCAATTCGCATAAGGACTAGTTCTTAAAATGGCCAATTCGCAAAAGGACTAGTTCTTAAAATGGCCAATTCAAAAGGACATTCTGGAAATACATATAGACATACAAATAATAATACATATTATACTAATATTAACTTCATAATAAGCATGAAATACCGAATGAATAAAACGTCACAAAACAGTAAACATACCTACCCCTGGTTATGTTCGTAAAGATTGCGGTCTCGCTCCCGATTCGTAATCTCTGGGTTTTCCTTTTGGTTTGCAATCAGTATAGGTGGATACAAACAAGTCTTTCTGATAGCAAGAACACCTTCGAATGGAAAACAATTAAGACGCTGAAGGACTATCTAATTCTAATTTGTGTGACGAAAAATTCAGATTTTATTACTTTTAGAATAGACATTCGCCCATTCTATGGATGAATCTGCCGGATGCCTTGAAATCCGTTGTTTTTGTCAGCCTTGGCTAAGGAAATCTGAAAACAATAACAATAAAAAATCTAACTGGGATAAATATATACTGCACTTGGAAATGTAAATTTTCAGTGACCATGACCACAATCGTATTCAAGAGCTACAAGGGTTAGCAATTTAAAAAAAATCTCAAATTCAAATAAGTATATTATACATTTATTGATTTCATATATTAATACATTTCATTGACACAACCCGATGCAGGCTGTCGAATTACTAAATATATACAGACAGTAGGTAAAGATACGAAACGCGCCGTCTTCGAAGCAAAGTGTCAACAACCTTTGACGAGATTTAACGAGGTATTTTTTTCTGTTTTATTGACATTCTATCACGTTAGTCTAAGCACCTATATAATGTTCAGATGTTGTTTAACACGATTCGTCTGAGCTGGTTTTTATCAGTCTAGATTTCTTTGGCTTTGTGACCAGCTTGACCTGAGATTATGTATTTGATAATTTAAATAATTTACGGATTTGTAAATTTTTTATATAATGCTAACTTTATTTAAAAAGCAAACTTACCTACATAAACTTCATTTACAAAAGCCTTATAATAATTATTGTAATCAATTATATAGACGATGCTATTTCATCATTGTTTCTGTTTAACTTTTATGAGATTTAGGGCCGAATTTTCAATCCTCAGTTAAATCGTTGAATAGTTATCTAGCGTTTAAAATTATCTGGTTGTTTATCAGGCGAATAAATATTTTCAAATTTTCAATTACCTGAAGAATAGTTATCTGTGGTCTTCGTTAACCAACTTCACACTATATAAGGGCAAGCACGATTAACAAGGGCCTTGCTAGACCAGAATAACGAAAATATAATGACACAACCTCTGAACTATCGTTTTTTTTTTTTTGACCCACAACGGTGAAGCGCTTTGCCTGCATCTCACCTGATGGTCAGGCCGAAGGTGGAAGCGAGCTTCACCCAGAATCCTCAACCATAGAGGAACTGGCTGTCTTATCTCTAACTGCCGAAACACAACAATGCTGATGGATAAGATGGTGGTAGATCGCCAGGCAGACTTAGAACTAGCTCTACCACCAACCAAACCGAGAAGAAAATTTTGCTCCCACTGGGAATCGAACCTGGGACCTCTGGGTCTGAGACAGGTGGCTTAACCACTAGGCCACAGAGGCGGTTAAATCGACGGTTAATTGTATTTTCCAGTCACAATTTTTCAGTAGCAGCCCGGAATTTTGCTCGATTATTGGTGATAGGCTCACCCTCTATTACATGGGTCTATAACAAGTGAAATGTACGTAACCTGCAGTACCAACTCTTTCGAAATTCGGGTAAAATGTTATGTCACGTTACATAAAAATATGTATTAATAGAAATAAATAGTTAATGTAATGATGACTCAATCTTACTTCCAGCCCAGTCTCTTCGTTATCTAGAATAAACTAAAATTCTACAAATCTATTCCGAATACAAAACTGTCATAGCTTTAACCCATAAAACCTCATTGTCACGCAGCTCGTCAACTCCTCCTCCGCGCTTCTGCGCTGCGCCATTTTCCAAATGCGTTTGCGAAAATATTCCGGGAGTGACAGAGATAGCAGTAGGTGTCACTGTATATGCAAGAGCGAGAACGAACACAGTGCTAGGCTGCGGCGGAGGTCAGGGAACCACAAGTAGGTCGGCTTCATCCTTCCTTAACCGCGTCTAGAGCGCGTTCGTCGCTGAACTTGAACGCGTTCGTAGTTAAAAACACGGTTTTTGAGATAAAGAATTCAGATGTGACTAATTCGCACTACCTACATAACGCCTATTGTCATTTAAACATCTTTGTATCTATTAATATGACTGTTAAAAGTAGGTACTTAGCCTACCTAAGTTATTGTTGGTAGAACCATTACCTGTACCTGTTTTCTTCAGTAATATTTTTTCATTATGTACGCATTTCAGCGTACGTTTTAACAAATTTCAAAATATAGAAAGTTATGGTCACGAGTGTTTATTTTTTTTGCAATTTTTAAACCTCATTACTAAATCAAGTGCATACTGAAAACTTATTTGTTCTTCTAAACATAATTTGCTTTCATCTTGTGTCTATTTTATTCGTGTCATGTATTGTAATAAAAAACTTTAAATTCATGTCTCGATGGATGACGCAACTGCCAAAATGGTCAACAGCGGTCATTTCACTTTGGCCAACTTACGTGAGAGCCGGCTCTATTGGCTATCTCCTTTCACCCATAGAGAGTGCTGCAAGCGAGAAAGGGATGGATTGCCTGGCTATCTTTGAGATATTCCCATATGTATAGATGTGTACGTGATTATACCTACTGGGCCTCTCAAAACTTGAATCTTTCTATGTAATGATATGAGCTCAAAAATGTTCGCATAGGTACTATTTTAGTTTAGCAACATTCCTTGCGTGGGTAGCTTGCATGGCTCGCGAGAGGTTTATCTCTACTAATTTTTGTAATCTATAAACTACAAGGGTCTGTCGTTGGGATATCAAGAGTCCATGTATTATACTGATTTTATTATGTGAAGATATGTATATCAAGCAGAATTGATTAATAAAGGCGAGATTTCAGTTGAAATATGGGCCTCAGAAAGGGGTCCTTTTTAGATAAATAAGCCTTCGAATGGTTCATTAGCAACAACCACGATATAAAAAAATAG
The DNA here is from genome assembly GCA_948150665.1 of Conistra vaccinii. NCBI lineage: Eukaryota > Metazoa > Arthropoda > Insecta > Lepidoptera > Noctuidae > Conistra > Conistra vaccinii. Next base: position 9,027,311 of record OX411324.1, read on the forward strand.
GGAAAGTAATAAACAAAAGTCAACGAATTTATTGTCCTATACCGTATCTGCCTTTTTTTTTTTCTGGATACAATTTCAACGGTACGAATTCCTTTGACAGCTCTACAAAGACACGGTCTCTTCAAACAGTTAAAAGTAAAATTGAGAATACAAATGCACCACTTTTGTTTATATTTGTAACAGTTCAGACGCAATAAATTATATGGTGCAGTGAAATAGAAAGTTAAAGGAAGAGTATTTCTTTTCATTCCACCCTTTTGTTTCAAGGGACACAATATTAAAGTTAGTTGGACAACATGTCGAAACCGGGAAGGCCTTCCGTTTGTTTCTTAAACAATACAATAACAATAGACCGAATTGCGGTAATTTAACATTGGTACTTAGTTTAGTTTTGCATATTTCTGCGTAAGGGTTTTGCATCAGTTAGTTCGCGCTACAATTTCACGTCATCTATTGTTTATTTTTTTAACAGTCTAGTCTTAACGCTTGTCTCGTAAAAAGGGACCGCGAACGGCAATTGGACTAAAATAAAATAATAATTTTACTGCTTTAGTAACTAAATAAGCTAAGAATTTATTTAAGTTAAATATGAATGAGCTTTATTAGCAATTGAATACAATGCCTTTTAGAATGCTGAAATAAGCAAAGTACTTATTGATGAGCGCTACATGTCTGATGTTTACCGCTTTTGTAAAGAGCTAAGCACACAAGCTTATGCGAAGCTTCTAAGAGAGCAATAGAATGAACACTTTGAATTTTCTATTCACAGTATTACAATAATTCCGCATGACAACTTTCTTTCAACAATCCCGAAGATTTATTTATAAGTTCGCCTGATTTGCGCCAACGTTCTGCATCGAATATGTGACATAAAATAGAAAGATCAGTAAAAATGATAAAGTGAAATGAAAATTGGATTATATTTTAAACCTTTTGTATGCTAGTCAAAACCTGTAACTGTATTAGATAAGATGGTATCATTGCCAATGTCAATGAATTAATTCAAATGAATGATGGCATTCGTTCGTGCTATTGTGGTTGACCATTGTTACAAAATGCTAAAATTTCGACTGACCTTCAAAAGCGACAGCATTCACACATTGTATTTATATAAAAAGTACAAAATTTGAATGGGTTTGAACAAAGGTCCGTACTAAATCTGATCGAGCGCAGCTTCCGCTACGAGTCTAGTGTGTGAAGTTCCTTATTGCTAGGCAAATTCGCAATACCTACACACACAAAACATTTTTGCTATTCGCCGCCTCTACTGTTCAACTTATATTTTTGCTTGGAATTCTAATCACGTTGGACATTCTCCCATAATTTGTGTGCTACGCTACGCTACATCAAGATTGACGACTTAATGTGGTTCTTAAGTCATAGAAGATTTATGTGATTATGGTATCCCATTTTTGGTAGAGTGAGCTGCTGACTATACAAAGATTATCGTAGTGATAAATGAAAATGGGTCACAGACTAAAAGGATCACGTGGCTCGCAGTATTGTTTTGTAAGGATGGCCAGCGGGTTGGCATGAGTGGTCACGTTGGGAATGAGTTGTCTTGTGTCTCTGCACGTGTTGCACGAACTAGATAGATCTACTTAGACTAATTTTTTTTTTTCCCCAGCTTAGATTTTTCGGCAGAGACCTTGTAGGGACGTATGCAACAGTTTTGCGGATTTTAGAGCATACTCGCATTTTCAATTAATTTCTCATTATATGTAATTTTATATCATGTATTAATATTTTAATATTAAACATGATCTATTCGTTTAAATTATGTAAGCAATGGACTAAATGATGAGAATTCATTAAGTATTAATTGGATAACTGTAGAAGTGTTCGGAATTAACCGAAATTTATTTAAGTAGGTATCATCATTATTTTAATAGATAGAAAGGAATTCAATACATTTTATCTAAGCATAGATAAAAATTAAATATTACAGAAATACAAGCAGTGTATATCCAACTCTTTTCTCTGCACTAAGCCGGTCAAAAAATGGTGCTGTTCCGAGGGTTAACAACTGGTATGCTGTGATAAAAAAAAAACTTTACTGCTCTTTATCTTGTCAACCACGCAAATAAATCTACTCAACTGTTGGTTTCTATGGTTTCTATCCATAGTATCCATGAACACCAACTCTTAATCATAGGTATTACCAAATCCCATACAACGATCCACTTCAGAAACAAAACAGTTTATTGCGTGACACAAGTACGTTGTAGAGGTTAGAATCGAAGTTCGCGGGCAGATACTCATTACCATTACATGCGTTACTTCACTGTCGGTTCTCACGACTGATGCAACGAAATTCGAGGCACGTGCGGCTTGGTGGCTTCGAATGCCAGGACGAGACAATGCCGAATCGATAAGTAACTGTACTTATCGCCAAATATCTACGTTGTAGCCACTGGGACTGAGGAGCAAGGACAATCGAGGGTCTTAAGGACAGGTGCGGCGGGAAACGGTTGTGATTGGCAAGGGTTACGCAAGAGGGTTTGGTATTTCTGCTTGATGGTACTGTTGTGCTGGTTAAATATTTTATGAAGGGGTCAGAATGTAAGGTAAAGGTACATTGAAGTGATAAACCATATTTGATTTAAAGGAAACTTATGTCACTAGAAAATCGTAAACTTTGTGAAAATTCGTAGCACCTCCGTAGCACTTATTTTGAAGTCAAATCTCTTGCTATTGTTATTCATACTCAGCAATCTAATAAAAAAAAAGAATCTATTTCAATTCCAAAGGTCACAGACCTGAATAAGCTGCATACCATCAACCTATTTCAAAAGGAGACTCAACAAACAATCTTGCGGTAGCTCGAACTGTTTACAAAGTCTTATTCTGGCACTAAACGGGGCTAATGACTACACATTTACCTTCGGACGAACCGTCTTCAGAAACCTCAAGTGTCTAAGTAAGTCTTAATTGTCTATTTGTTTGTTGTTTACATTCATCGTTCGTCTCTCGCATGTCAAATTAGTGTTTATCTAAGGATCTTTTTATGTGCAACGTTTACGTTATCAAGCATTCCCTAATGTCTTCGGTTGTTTATGTGTATAGTGCCTGGAATTGTGAGTATCTTCTTCTATAGCTTTAGCTGATAAGACGATTGTCATTTCATCGGTATTCAGAATAGTCTTAAATTATGTCACTATAACATTGTTTTCAATCTTGATGGTCGATTGATGATGATTTTGCACTCATTATAATTCAAAAACGTGAGGCAGCTGCGTTCTGCCCACAAACAATCCCACTCCACTCGAATCAATCCACTGCTTCCCAAATCAATGTATGCAAAGTTACGTTAGATTAATACAATGCCGCCCAAGGACATGTGACTGCCCGTATTTTTCTGAATATTCATGAAAAATAATCGAAAATTAACTGTAAAGGGGGGGCGTCTATCTTTAATAATTTTCATGTTATTCTATTTTAATTTTTACTCAGAAAAATATGGGTGGTTTTGTATGATGATGACCTTTTTGGATGATAACATAATTTTTTTTTTTGGTTGGGAAATTATCCAGTAACTTCCACTCTGGGCGGAGCGGGAGGGTGTGTCAGACTCTTACTGACTAAAACCCACCCGTGTTCCTTCTGTTGCCTGTGTACTGCCAGGGGCCACGGTATCCCTTTCGTACTTTCCCGCGACCCTAGCAGGCATCGGCCCTAGCGGACCCCGTCACTTGTGCTGATATCTCTTTGAGGCGCGCGTGGAACACAACGCGCCATCAACCCGGGCCTGGTCCTTATCGGACGGCGAGCTACGAAGCTACTTTTCGAACGGCGAGCACCGTTCGCAAGCCCACGCCTACGGTGGCCGGGAATCGGCCTGGGATTCCCGACGCACAGGGCGTCTCCTGCGGTGACTAGGGGCGTAAGGGTGCGAAATTTGCCTCTCCCTCACGCGCTCCGCCTCCTCCTTTGCGAGCATTACTGCTTCGCAGAAGAAGGTGACGGCTTCCCATGCCCACTCGCTCCGTATCATGGCCTGAACCAGGGCCGGACGCGGGAGGTCATCGCCACCGATCGCCTCCACGAGGACACGGTGGTGCTTGGCCCAAGCCGGGCAGTCCTCCACCATATGGTGGAGGTCTAACTTCTCCTGCTCTAACTTCTCCTGCTCTAACTTCTCCTGCTCTAACTTCTCCTGCTCTAACTTCTCCTGCTCTAACTTCTCCTGCTCTAACTTCTCCTGCTCTAACTTCTCCTGCTCTAACTTCTCCTGCTCTAACTTCTCCTGCTCTAACTTCTCCTGCTCTAACTTCTCCTGCTCTAACTTCTCCTGCTCTAACTTCTCCCGCTCTAGGCGGAGCGGAAGGGTGTGTCAGACTGACTAAAACCCACGGTATTGTTTAGCAATATAGGTTTGACTGCTCATCGTAGCACCTATTTAGATGTTTATATCCAGTAGTTTATATTCAGTCTGATGTTATACCTTTATTACTATGACACCACAAAAACTACCCACTGAAAATAAGTAATTCTCAAGTGCACACATTTTAAAGCGTCTAGAATATGCTCAGAAAATGCATATTCATTGCAGAACAGACATTGAGTTGCGAATTCACAATTCGCATCAAGTAAAGCGGTCACAAATTAACTGTTTTAGTAAGTTGAGCTAATAAAGCTGGTCTGTAATGGATGGTGTTGGTGCAATCTATAGACATCTTAACTGGTGGCTTTATCTGGCTTTTATCAGACTTTATGGCTGTAGATGCAGCTACTGTATAATGTTTTAAAGACTGCTTGATGTGTTAGGCGTCAACGTCATGTGTAGAGGTAATGTTAAGTAAGATGTTTGATTTTCTGTAGATATTTAATGATTTGTAGTTGATGGCTGTTGGCTCGATTGTTAAGGTATAATAAGGATTGGTTTATGTTTTGTTTATTTTTTTCATCACACAATCCTGCCTGCTATCGCAAGTTTGTGGTCTGTTTTCTTTTAGTATGTACTGCAAACATCGAAAATTCAATATTTTTCTTAAAAAATCCATACTAATAAATATCATGATGACAAACAACTATTCGGACTTTGGATTCTCCGAAAAAATCCGCGAAATGACTTGATTCTTATGCATCGGACGATGGCAAAAATGCATAGATATGTTTTTACCGTTTTTGTACGCAACACTAATAAAGACTAGAATAGCCATTCAGATGCTAATCTTACGAAATTTCAAAGAAAATGATGTAGGATACAGCTCAAGTAGTGGGTAGCGGACGGAGTACAGGTTTTACCGGACAGCCGACCGGCTTATCACGGCCCGGGACGTCGGGTATTAATAGATGCAGTGTAACCCGGATGACGGCTGCGATTATTAAGTTTGTATTCGTTGGCTTTTGAATATTATTAGATTCCTGCAGGAAATTAATTAACGGAGTCATTATAATTTGAGTTTTCGGAGAGGAAGTTACGTTATCTTTATAGTGGTTTATTTGTTTATTTTAAAACTTGAACGTTGTATTTGCAACTTCCGCTTTCATAAATCAGAAAGGCATAACTAAATATGTCCTTAGCGATGGTGAATCAGTCACTGAGTCACTGTCAAACAAAATAACAAGTGACAGTGACAATGACAATGCAATGCTTACGACAGTTACGACACTTTAGCCGGGCCGAGGCAGCGCCACTAGTATGCCACAAATAGCGACACTTTATCCAACAGAAATAAAGTACCGTGCCGCTAGCAGCACTCTATACACTTCCAATTAGAAATGTATTTTAATAGTTATATTTCTTCTAATTACATAAAAGATGACATTTACATGAGACGTGGACATGCACACAGATTCCCACATGATTGAAATCTATCTCTAGGATCAGAAAGGTTAGTTTCGTGACAATAATACGCGTATAACACGTACGAATTACATCAGCAACATGGTTGCGTAGTGCCCTTCAAGTAGAAACTACAGGTTTTACAGAGAATTTCGACGGTCAGCCCTTTCATACTATTAAAGTTCTGTCTATAACTAACAAGCGATGTCATTTTTTTTTTTCACAACCAATCCATATTATCACGCGCATTTTAGAAGATAAAGATTTACCAGAGACATCACTTTTAACGATCTTAAATGTTAAAGCAAGGTTAATCTGAAGGGCCTTCGCAACAGCCCATAATAAAACCATTACTCACATGACCTACCCGATTATATGATATAAACCATTGTTGCAAGGCTAGTGCGAAAATAAAACTACTAAATTAATTCTGTGATATTATAACCAACGACTTCGCAAAGGTCATCGAGTCTTCAATATTATCCATAATTTATCTTCTGATATGGATGGAATATAGGACCTCGTAGTAAGTAAGTAATAACAGCCGCACGGGTCGATCCATCAGGTTAAGCTACTCTTGCCGGATCCATGGATGGGACCATCTTTACATATCGAGAATCCTCCGTACCTCGGAAAGCACGTTAAGCCGTTGGTCCCGGCTGTTATTCGTGGATTTTTGACAGTCGTCAGAAGCCCGAAAATCTGACAACCAGTCTTACGAAGGGGTATCGTATTAGCCAGTTACTGAATTGTGGAGGTCAGATAGGCAGTCTCTCCATGTAAAATACTGGTATTCAGCTGCTTCCGGTTAGACTAGAAGCCGACCCCAACATAATTGGGAAAAGGCATGGCAGATTGATTGGTCTCATCACAAACGAAGTTATTATTACTAAGCCTACGATTTGTCGTCACTTACCAAGTATGACCACACTGAGCTGGTACCTATGGCTTTCTGTATTTCTCGATAAAAATCGAAACGATCGTTTTCAAAATCGTACTTGCGTAGCTTTGTGGATGGCGCTATTATTATTAATAATAATTTATTTCAGAACTTAAAATTCCATACATTGTTAGTAAATAGTACTTATAACTAGGTTAGTAAATTATTAATTATTATTATTTACAATTAGCTATTTTACATTATAAAGGGCACCACCAGATCCGTGAACGGTGTTCCAGTGCCTCACAACCGGGCAATCAACCCTTCCCAATATAGTTTTTAGAAGGCTGTTGGTGCTGCCGCGCCCGCGGCGCATCAGGGAGGCCACTCTTTTTCTTAATATTGCCCTAAAGCAGTCCGTGTTGGCCTGAGCAAACATACCTGATGGGGTACGGGTACGCAAAAGCGAGGCAACCCTGTTGGGGTTGCCTCGCTTTCATCCTAAAACCATTATAGTACAGGACCCGCAGGGCATTGAAAGATCTACGCGTATAACGGACACACAGGCTGCAGGTATAAAATGTCTGGCAATAGGCCTTAAAAAGAGCAACTTTGACTTCTTCAGTACGCCGTGCAAACCTGCGAGCCAGCATATTGAATCTCACTGCCAATGCCCTACGTTCCCGTTCAATATCCAAATCATCTGAGAGGTCCTCGGTGACCCAGTGCCCCAGGTACTTGAAATTGGTGACCCTACTTAAAGGCAATCCTCCAAGTCTGACCGGTGGAACGATTTTTGGACTCTTATTACCCTCCTTGAATATAAGTAGTTCACTCTTCTTACAATTGTACCTGAGGCCATGTGACCCCGCATACCTCTCACAGATCCCTATAAGGATGTTAAGGGCTCTGACAGATGGGCTCAGCAGCACCATGTCGTCCGCGTAACTAATGTTGTTCATACAAACACCATCAATCGAACAACCGACACCGGCCCTGCTGAGCTCACCTATCAGTCCATCAACGTACAGGTTGAAGAGTCGTGGTGAAGTTAGGCCTCCCTGTCTCACTCCACACTCCAACCTATACTCTGACGAACATGAGCCTTCCCACTTAACATTATTGGTTTGGTTGCCGTACCAATACCTCAATATATTGATCATATCCCTAGGTGTGCTGGTTTCCCCTTGGAGCTTATCCCACAACACGTTATAAGACACTAGGTCAAAGGTCAATGCTATAATTGCTATGAATAATCTTGCTGAGACAAATAACTTTATTTTAGTTGAATCGCAACTATAGGTACGTAGAATAAATAGGTAATAAAATTATTATTTTAGTTTCATATTTTCTCCAGGCCAGTTGATGCAAGGCATTCAACTTCAACGGAAAACGCGTACAATGATGTCAAAAGGAAACCGCCTATCTCAAACCGTTCTTCTAACGTATTGCAATAGAGATCCTAGTTAAGATAACGTGAAATATGTATAATAGCTTATTTCTACTGAACAATACAGTACACAAATTCCTACAACTTGGGTTTTACTACCTATGGATACAGTTTCGCACAGTTTTAGTAGGAAAATAAATAAAGTTTGTGAGATGGTTATACTGAAGCTTGAAACAACGCCATTATATTTTCTAGTTAATTTTATATATTCTAGTACATATGCGGCTTATTTCTCTGTTTGTGAAGACACGCTATTTTCCACGTAATCTCTGATTGGCGGTCCCGTTGGTTGCCTCCCGCCGTGCGACGGTACGACGCGGTACGACACGGAGAGGTAACGACAGCGTAGTGTCGGCATTTGCGGATTTATCATCAAGATTTATTAGGCTTTGAGAAGCGAAAAAGGAAGCTACATCCCACTTATTCAAGTGAAAACTTCAGCAGGCGCGTTGAACTTTTTGGGTGAACAAAAACCATGGAATTCGCGTCATCGTCCCTGAAGGCTTTTCTGAAGGAAATTCATCAACGTGAGAATCACCGAAGGCGTATGTATCCAACGAAAGACATCAACACGAGAATAAAAAGTTACTTAGTTTTCACTTCTATCGGCAGTCCCCAAAGACTACCTGACTTTTTTTTTTCTCATATCGGTAGAGACAATTATGAGAATTTATGTTTATTTATAAATGTCAGTGTTTCATCATCATAATCAGTCTATAGCGGTCCTCTGCTGGACATAATCCTCTCCTATAGCACGCCATTCAACTTGATTTCCAGCAATTCTCATCCAGTTGCTACCAGCCAACCTGCGAAGATCATCGCTCCATCTAGCCTGAGAGCGTCCTACCTTCCGGATCAATATACCTTATCTTAATATCAGTGTATAATGGCATAATATTGTGATTTGATCACTGTGGATTTATCACATAAAACAAACAAGTTGAAGAAGTCTTCCTGTGATGATATTGAACATTTAGGTATGAATATTGAGAAGCGAAGGTGAGGGTGTTATTTCTTCAAGATTTGTAGTGAAGGAGGAGTATAATCATTCCTGCTACTAAAGTAGAACTACGTACACATACGTAATGTGTATTAACCAGAAGAAAAAAAAACAGGCCACAGGTCGTCTCTATTACCAACAACCACAAACGGTTTGAAGCGAGATGATACGTTTATAGTATAATTGCTGAGTTTACATTTTTACCGTTATCACGTGTTTATCTTTGTAAATTTTCCTCTTTACGAGACACGGCTAAGCGGTAAAATACGACGTAAATAAATACGTATAAATGGCTTGACTCACGCATAATAATATGTTCAAAGATGGCAATCTTGGACAAATATGTTACTGGCTCATTGCTTACAGACATAGTGACCCAATTGAAAAAATATAACATTATCCGTATAAGCGTTACTTACAAGTGTGTATATAGAAAGGTGAATTAACAGCATCAGGGTGATGGAGGACCTCTCAATTTAACCCTTATGTAGGTTTTGGCTCGTGCCTTCTCTGTATGAGAAAACAATAAAAGGCTGGTTATTTGTATGTTTGATGTACGTAGGATTTTTCTGTTCATTTATTCTTGTCTGTATTTATGTGTATACATAAAAATTTAAATAAATTGTTTTTTTTTTTTTTTTTTTTTTTTTTTTTTTTTTTTTTTTTTTTCCATCTGCAATCAGCCATTGGGCTATAATCAGATCTGATAGCATTGATGTTGTGGCAATTCGAGTTTGACGCATCCTGTGACATGTCTCCTCAATACAATTTCAATTTAAGTGCTACTTAAATTGAGGCTATTCTTTTCCTTTTTAGGCGGAATATGGAGTTTTTACTGTCTAATAGGGTAACAGCGAGTTGGTTTTTGTGTCGCTCAAGTCTTTTTTTGTAGGTCATGCACGATCTTTCCACCTCTTCTTTAATTAATGGGATTTGTAGGTATTCATGTACTTCACTGTTCTTTGTGAACCAAGGTGCGCAGCTTATCGTCTTTAGTGCTTTGTTTTGGAAGCGTTGCAGGATTTCTATGTTTGAGTGGCTGGCCGACCCCCAGAGCTCTATGCCGTATGTCCATACAGGTTTTAATATGCATTTGTAAATGAGGAGTTTGTTTTCAAGACTGAGTGAGGACTGTCTACCTACAAGCCAGTAAATCTCTGCTAGTTTTCTGTTTGCCTGGTCTCTTTTGTTCTTTATGTGTTCACGCCAGGTAAGCCTTCTATCCAGGTGAATACCTAGGTATTTAACAGTGTTCTTATGAGGCAAGACATTATTATCCAGTTTTACTGGAGGGCAATCATCTCTCCTCAGAGAGAATGTGATATGGACCGACTTTGAAGCACTGGCTCTGATCCTCCACTTTTTCAGCCAAGATTCTATTTTGTCCAGTTCTTGTTGGAGTTTCACAGACGCTGCAATGGGGTCCTTGTCGCACGATAGAATAGCTGTATCATCAGCGTAGGTTGCAGTGACCACATGTTTCGATGTTGGAAGGTCAGCGGTATAGATCGTGTAGAGGATAGGGCCTAGGACGGAGCCCTGTGGCACTCCGGCTTCAATTTGATTGAAGGAAGATAAGCTGTCTCCGCACTTCACTTGGAATATCCGATCCTGTAGGTATGATTTGAGGAGCATATACGCATTATGCGGTAAACAAGATTTGATTTTAAATAAGAGGCCCTTATGCCATACTCGGTCAAATGCTTGTTGGATATCAAGAAACACAGCTGAGCAGTATTCTTTCCTTTCCAATGATTGCCGGATTGTATGTACTACTCTGTGTATCTGTTCTGTCGTTCCATGGTGTGCTCGAAATCCGAATTGATGGTCTGGTATTGTTTTTTGTTCTTCCAACATAGGTAGCAGGCGTTGAAGTAAAAGCTTTTCAAATAATTTTGATATCAGCGGGAGGAGGCTTATTGGTCTATAGGATGTGACTTCGGTTGGAGGTTTTCCTGGTTTAGCAACCATATTTATAAGCGAAACTTTCCATATGCGCGGAAAATAATTTAGTCTCAGTACCGCATTAATCAGAATAGTTAACAGGACGATTCCTTTTTTTGGTAGGTGTTTAAGAACTTCAGATGTTATCAAGTCAAACCCTGGTGCCTTCTTGTTTTTGAGATGTTTGATGGACATACGGACTTCTGCCGGAGTACACAGGCGTAATGGAATGGAGTTTTGCTGGGCACTGTTAAGAAAACATTCTATTTCCTCTTCTGGATGCATGACATCAGGTTTATTTGGTTTAAATACTTCTTTTAAGAATTGGGCAAATAGTTCTGCTTTGTCCTCTGGTTTTCTTGCCCAGCAGCCGTTTGGCTTTTTCAATGGGGGCATATGTTCCTTTGGTCTTTTTAACGATTTGGTCATTTTCCATAGCGAGTAGTCATCTGCTTTGTATGGTGATAGAGCCTGCAGCTTATCTTGAAGGGTGGTATTTTCAAATTCTTCGAGCATTTGTTTTAATTTCTTTTGCGCTTCATTCAAGGTTCTTTTATCATTTGCATTCCTGCCTGTTTGCCATTGTCGTCTCAGCTTTCTTTTTTCAGCAATTTTCTTGCGTACAACTAACGTATAGTCCTGATTTTGTGGGTTGTACTCAAGGTAGGGCGTAGACAACCAGGCGGCTGATTGGATCAAGTTGGTTGTATACCAAGCAGCATTTTCTATATCTTCCTCTGTCTTGAGGGGTATATTCAGATTAGCATTTTCTTGTATATATTCTTGGAATGCTACCCAGTCAGTTTTTTTATTATATAAGGTATCGCGAGGTTCTTGACAGATGATAGTGGTGCTCAATGTACATATCACTGGTGTGTGATCAGAAGAGCCATCCAGGCATGATTCTACTTTTGTGTAGAGCCCTGACATCCCATTGGTTATAAAGAAATCAATAAGGTCGGGTGTTTTGTTAGGATCGGATGGCCAGTAAGTTGGTTCCCTTGAAGTAATTGAATTGAGTGAGTTTTTATCTAAGCTTTTCTTCAACTCTCTGCCCCTAGTTGTAGTTAGCCTAGAGCCCCAGAAGGTATTTTTGGCATTCCAGTCTCCCCCCGTGATATATCTATTGCCAAGCGAGTGAAAGAAGTCGCTGAACATTTGTTCATCAATTCGATGTCGAGGAGGGCAATACACCGCCGCGATCCTAAGTGGCCCTTGCCAGTCGTCTATTGATACTACAGTAGCCTGCAAATGTATTTGTTTAAAGTCCGGGAGAACATGGTGTTTAATATTTTCCCTTATTATAATCGCAGCTCCAGCATGTGATGTTCCGTCCGGGTGGTTGGTGCAATATACATTGTACCCTCTGATTTTGATGAGCTTTTCGTCCGTCATGTGTGACTCGGATATTAAGAGGATGTCTATTTTATTGTGGTTGATGAACAGTTCTACTTCCTGTTTATTAGGCGATAAGCCGTTCACGTTCCACGTGGCAATACGTAGGAACTTCATTTTTTATATTGGGCTACTAGTGTCGTTAGGAGGCCCATTAGGGTTCCTATTTGTTGAATGAGATTGTCTATTTTCTCTGATTGTTTTAGAATAATTTGTTCTAACAAATTTGTGGGCTGAGAATGTGGGTTCTCTGGTTTTTTGTCCCAGTAGCCGGTGTTTCTTGGCTCTGTGGTGCGGGGGCTCAGTGGGCGTTCTCTAGCATATCTGCTTGGTTTTAGCTGGGGAAATTCGTCTATTTGAGAAGGGAAGGCTTTATCAGTTTTGGTATACTGCGTGTTTGTTGTAGTGGGTTTTCTATGTGATGGCTGTACTATTTTTCTCGCTCGGATCTCTTTATAAACTTGGCAACCCTTGTAGTTAGCAGGATGTTTCCCAAGGCATAGGGTGCATGTTGCCGGAGTGTTTCTGTCCTTCTTTGGGCAGTCTATGGTTCTATGTCCCTCAGCACATTTAACGCATCGGTGAGGGCGCATACAATTATTTTTCGTGTGCCCGTATTGTTGGCATCTTGTACATTGCGGGATATCGTTTGTTTTCCGTGGATCCTCTATTTTTACTTTCGTATGATATATATATTGAATGCGTTTTGCTTCTGGGTTATTAGGGCCAGGTTCTATATTGACAAAGAACATGTTGAGAGGTTTTTTATTCCTTCTAGATAGTGCACAGATGACTTCGCCTCTGATTATATTTCCTGTTTTTTCTATCTCATCTATAATGGCCTCTTTTGGAGTGGTATGGTGCAAATTTTTAATCACAAGTCTGCAACATCTTTTTTCTTTTTGCGTGAAGGTGTGACCAATTAGTCCCTTCTTACGTATAAGAGCAATCAGGTCTTTGTAGACTTCTGCTGAATATGTCATTATTCTAAGCTGGTCTCTGTTGATTATTTTATAAGAATAGCTTCCATTTGGTACAGAACTATTCAAAAATTCTGTCAGTTTTGACAAATCCTCTATACCATGCAGGATTATTGGCGGTGGTTTACTGGGTTTCTTGGTAAGGGATTGGTTAGTTGCTTGTTCTTCAATCTGATCTACAGGTAGTCCACTGTATCTGTTTGAAGTATCAAGTAGATTCTGTGATAGAGTGTCTTGTCTTTCCATGTGTGGTGGGCTGTTGGATGGCTTTTTCCTTTTTGGATTGCGTTGAGTAGGTATCCTTTGCCACGTGGGAGGGCAGTTATTACTGTCATCATCTATGATAATTGGTGCGGGAGTCGCAGCCAAAGGTATGTCCTCCATGGTATTTCTAGCCATGCTTCCTAATGAAGAAGATCGAGTTCTGGTGACAAACAGGCTTGGGTGGAACGCCTGCTGTATAAGTTTTTTGTTAGTGCTTCCAGTAGCATTTACTTTCACGGGGGCCTGGTCGCCTGCCTCCGTGCAGTCTTCGGTGACAGATTTCACACTTGCAGGCCCGGGTACCTGCAAGCGCCGGGCGTTAGCCGGATCGCAAGACAAATCAATATCGTTATCGCTCATAATTCATATAAAAAGTTGGGGCATACTCATATCACTTTCCCAAGGTGATATGGTCACACTTTTTGGAGGGATTTAATCCTACAAGGTTTGTGAATACCTATGGACAGGTTAGTTAATTGACCGCCGCCTGTTGCTCGGCGTTGTTGCCCATTTAGCACCACCCGGGGAGCACGTGTAGGGTGGGCCTATTAGGAGAAGGTGGTAAATCCTACGGACGCGGGCAACAATGCTCCCCCTAAATAAATTGTAAAAATACAAAATACTTATTGATATTGCAATCCGATTTAGGACTTCTATCGCCGTAATTCCATTCCATCTACTTTCGCCTGTACAGCCTGCAGAGTAAAATATGTACCTACTAACAGATTATAAACGGCAACTCGAAGTAGGTATATGTCCAATATGTCCATCCCAGAGGCAAATATTATAATTACTTAGATGTAAGCACTTTGTATCTCATTTTAAGTGAACTGTTATTAAAGTTCTTATGAGAAATAAATTCTTTAAATTTTTATGTTTGTTTACAGAAGAAAAGTCATCACTAGACAAACTGCTCACAAAATGGCGAAAGAAAACATCGTGAGGAAACCGACATGTCTTAGAACCAAAAATTCGAAGACATGTGACATCTACCAACCCGCACTGGGCCCGCGTGGTGGATGACGGCCCACTCCCTCTCACAGAGAGAAGGCCTGTGTCCCAGCAGTGGAAACATTAATAGGCTGATTATGTAGACAGACTGTACCACGAAAAGAGAATCAACTGAATCAGTTTTTCGGGGTAATCTGCATTTCAAGCAAGTAGAACTACAGTAGTAAACTTGGATATGTATGTCTATGTACCCCAAGGGTATATTCTAATTGTTTCCATTAAAATGATTAGTAAATCGGAAAATAATACATACCAATGTCGGAATGACTTGTAGATGACGCATAATTATGGATCCATTCAAATGAGTAATTTCCGAGTAATCTTTACGAAACAGACTCAAACAGTTAGGAACCTGTCTTTTATTTATAGCAAGTAATTAATCGTTAGATAAGATTTGAATTCTCATCACGCCATGTTACTATCGATGAGGAAGAAGATTTGTTCGTTCACTAATTAGAAATGGAAATAGGGATGTTAACTGATCGCTCTGAAGACTGCTCTATCTGTATTACTAAATACTGTCTTACTACAGTTCTTTTGAAATAAAATTCTGTAAAACTAAACCGTTTTGCACTAAAACGTGTAAAACAATATTATTTGCTAAAGGAATTAATAAAAGTAAATAAAACAGTAATCTTAAGAGCACAATTATTTTAAAAAGAAACAAATATTATCTTTACATTACGTCTATTACAGCACAAGAAACATCTATATACAAACATTATAAAAATATAAATTCTAGTTTATAAATAACTTTGAACCTACGTAGCAGCCGCAACTCCGCAAGTAAGTGCATACGCATAAAAAGCTGTGCTCGTCGTTAAAGCCGGCATAGCGGTGCGCGCGCGCAGCTAACGGCGCGACACGTAAGGTGTTATGTCACACGGCCTTGGCCTATCGTTCGCGTTACACCACGACCAACGGACCGCCTTCATTCAGAATAGATATGCCGTTTTGTTTCCTATACTGAGCTCAAGGTCAGGTTTTATCAAGGGCAATTTGTGAAACGGATAGTAATAATGTGCTAGATAAGAAAAAATATGCTAGAAGTATATTTTTTAATTAATTTAAGTACTTATTTTGCTTTCATGACAACAGACGATAACCTATACTATTAAATGAGCAATATTTATATATTCACGTTCTGGAAAACGGCTCTAACGATTTCGATGAAAAATTTATCTAGCTAAGTCTCATATCTGGGAAAATTCGTTTTCTACGAATTTTTACTCGAGCAGAGCTACCTTAGAATAATGACATGGCAGCATGGAGTTAGTAAGTACCTACTATCATGGCAGCATGGAATTAGTATATACTATTATAGTACATACTAATGTAAATAGAGAAAATAGGTGAAAATAGGTGGTGAGGTGAAAATAGAGAATGCTCATTTAGTATTATACTAAATGAGCATTCTCTATTATCACCAGAGCAGAGCTCGGTCACCCAGATACTAACTATCAATGAGAAAAGCAAGGAACTGAAGTACATTTTCGTAAATATTTAACTACACGGCAAACATCAAAGTTTAAAACTGTTTTCCCGAAAAGTCAAGGCACTAATGTTCCATTTAATTTCCTACTATGTAGTATCAAGGTCAGCAGTTCAATTTATCAAGACCCAATTAGCCTGACAGACTGTGCCAACACATGTGCACACTTAACAAAGTAAGATAGGTATTAGTACTGTGTAAAAAACATCGTGTTATTATTAATAGTATTTCAACAGTATAGAATAACACATGTCCGATCAGGCAAAGTGAGTTAGTGACGAAATTCGGTTCGTTCATGTGACATTAAAATAAAGCAAACTTTTTCGTCAAGTCATGTCTAGTTGATGAAATGCTGAACAGCAGTGTATAAAAAAGAAAAGAAAAGCAAAATAGGTTTATTTATTACATAAACACGTCCATACAAAAAGACAAGAGCAGTCAGAAAACAACAAAATAAAGTACATTATGAAATCACGAGCATAAAACTGAACTAGTCGGCAGCTGCACGTCATGACCGTGACTAGAAGGCTTCCACTCAGCATGAAGCTGTGCTATGGGGGACCCACAGCACAATGCTGATTTTCAGTGGTCACCTGAAAAAGACGTACGGAAATCAACACACTTGTACATGCTATGTAAAAGTAACAAGGTGTTCAATAATTTTCGTTGTAAAGTCACGAAAAATGATTGTTAAGAAAATTAACCAATAATCTCAATAAATCTATAATCATCATTCTTTGACAGTTGTAGGAATGGCTATAACACGGCAAATTAACGTATAATGTCAATTTACTTAACAATCTGATATATTTATTTCTGCTCAATCGCACTCCGACCCCCAAGATACAAATCCTGCTTAGTTTGGGGGTCGAAGGTCAAACCAAAACATTGTGATGTAAACTTAATTGTATCTATGTAAAATCACTGTATGTCATCAACTTTTACTTTGCCAATAAAACTATTTGTATTGTATTTTTGTATTGTTATTAACTTCCTGACAAAACATACGTGGACCCGCAATAAATGCATCAAATTACATGCATGTAGGTTTTACATTTTATTTTTCATGTACATATGTAGCGGCTGAAGTATTACAGCGTGTAGGCACATGTAAAATATGAAATATAAAATGTACAACATCATTTAATACGCACATTACGCATATATGCATAACTTTGTTGTATATATTGTAGCGGTATAGGCCAGAGATGCATGAAGATATCTGTAACTTACTCGACCCTTAGTAAATGCCGCAAGAATATAATTTTAAGAGAATTACGAGTAGAAATTAAACTGTAATTATGTACATTATAATTAAAGTAGATAAAACATGCGGATTTTTACGCTAAAATAAATTGGACTGCATGTCTCATTTATTCTAGCGTAAAAGAATCTAATTAAAAAGCTATGCCATAATCTTGCTAAGCAATTCTCATCTTAAGAATTTGTAAACATTTCAATGGTCTTACACTATTTTAAGATTACCCTGTCCAAAGATTGCTAGATATTGCTGTTTAGAAAGGAAAGGATCCAAGGATCCAATTTCGGTTTTTGAGATTATATTTTCAAATGGATAACCATCGACTCGCCACGAAGAAAAAACATCGCATGCTGCTTTAATATAACTTTTATTACGACACCATATCCAAGTAAATTAGCATAACAGATAGTTTTGAACCAATTAAGACCACGTGTGTAAATGAAAACGACTGGTCGTCTGTCAATCGTTTGCCTACGCATACATTATGCACAGGAGCCGCGAGCAATATACTGCAGCTGTGCAAATTACGAGCACTTATCTGCTCATAATAAATCGAAGAACGGCGTTACGTAAAGAGGTTTGAATTAGCAGAAGTCTAATTTTTCAAACGTAACTGTCGCAAGCTAGTTTTGGGTGTAGGCAGAATCAGAACCTAACCAAGAATGTCCATTAACTTAACGATAATTGCTCATACCTTGTCGTAGTAAAAATATTAGTCTGTCAGGCAGGGTGGTAGATGGGTTGACTGTTCCGGAGTAAGATGAGGTAAAAACTATTGCCATTCGTGGTGGGGTCAGTTTAAGCTGCTGGGGAGTGTATTGCGCGCCACATCTTCTTTCCAGCTAAAGCACTAGGAAGTGGTGAAGGGTAGGCGTTTTGGGGGACTATCTTATGTAATTTTGACGTTTGAAAAGTGCTGACTCTAAGCCTAGTTTGAATAAATGACTTTTAAATTTTATTGTTATTAAATGCGGTCTTTACGACCACGGAACAGATAAAAAAGGTTTCCGACCACAATTCGAGCCTTCAATCATTAATCAGACAGTAGAGTTTAACCTCTGTAAACATATTCTAGTTGTTACTTTATTGTATACGTACTTATAGTATATAATTTTCAAAAGTTCTTTAATGAAGCTCCAGTTATCACTTAGCTCTTACGCACAATCTGAGTCGTGATGAATCCGATGTACCGGGCCCCTTCACCGGGAAATATAGTGACACGCATATCGCATAATACACCATGAAACTGCGTCATACAGTTCCAAAAATATATATTATTTAAAGAATCAGAAAAAAGGGTAAAGACGATCATATTTATATTGCATTCACTGTAGAGTGCCAAAAATCTGTGTTAATTTAAAATGACTTACCGATACCAGCTTCACGCAGACGTACCAAGTGCTTAGCAATTGAAATAACACTGATTTATTCATTCTCTCCCCCGGAATAGTTTGAACTGAGTGTTGATACACATTGATATTTAAATACTGTATTTTTCTGGGTTTTTCTAAAAGATTTCATCAACACCATATGCTGGTTCTTCGCTAGGTATCAATCTTTTTTATAAACTCAAAGAACTGTTGTACTACTGCCCTTTGATTTTAATGCCATTGAAATTTGCATCTGTATCGCTGCATCCAATTAATATAGTCGCGGATTTAAGTAATAAAATGAGTTTGTCGTTCATGAAATATTTATAAATGCAAAGGAATCTAATCATCGTTCGGCGAGAAGACAAGACATTTCTTTGAGATTCTATACTGTGTTTAACTTAATTAGCATTATAAGAGAGTTTGTTTTATTATAATCAATAATTGAAGTGAATTGAGAGTTGCCTATATATACAGGGTGACAGGGAAATTCGACCTATTCCTTGAAAGGGGTTATACTAGAGGTCATTAGCAACAAATTAAGTCCAATGAACTAGGGGTCAAACCTGGATGGTTCTCGAGCTGTGACGGTTCTTCGATATTGTAGAAATTTTCTGATTTGTTACCAAAAACAATTAGTTATGAAAAAAATACTCCACTCTAAACATTTAATTGATACTTTTCTGAAAGCTGAGAAAGGCGTGATCATTGTAACAAAAAAAACTCGCCCAACACTTACATAATCTCAGAAATAGAAGGTCTTTAGTAGCTATAATTTTTAATGATTGTTTTATTCCCAAACATTGA
This sequence comes from Conistra vaccinii, assembly GCA_948150665.1. Lineage (NCBI taxonomy): Eukaryota > Metazoa > Arthropoda > Insecta > Lepidoptera > Noctuidae > Conistra > Conistra vaccinii. The sequence goes on from OX411324.1 coordinate 9,046,953, forward strand.
AGTAAGATATTGGAAAAAAATTGTATGACAGTTGGCGTACAAATGTGTAAAATGACTAACTGGTTTCATAAGCTTTCCAAAAAGGTATAATTGTCATTAACTTTCCCAGCGGTTTTTCAAAAATCTGCAAAAGCGCGCTATAGACCAAATTTTTAATTTTGATTTGTTAAATTAATTCAGCTCGAAAAGTCAACGTGTAGAGTAGTGAATAAAAAATTAATGTAATTTGATACAGTTTAATACAAAAAAAAGAATTCTCTGCCATTGTTGCGTATGCAAACACGCAGCTTACGACGTACTTCTCTCACTGGCACTCGCGTTAAAAGCGAGGTTTTCATGTGTTCGGCAGCTGCCAAAATCCTCTCCCTCAACTCTTCAATGGATGTCACTGGTGGTAGGTACACTAAGTCCTTCATGTGACCGCAAAGATAAAAGTCGCATAGCGTTAAATATGGACTTCTTGCCGGCCATGACGTTGGGCAACCTCGACCGATCCATCTCAGCGGATAATTGTCATCCAGCCATTGTCGCACACCTCGGTAAAAGTGAGCTGGGCTTCCATTGTGCTGGTACACCATATCTCTTCTCGTAGCTAGAGGCATATCTTCCAAAACCGTGTTCATTTCTTCTCTTAAAAAGTTTTCGTAGTTACGTTATGCCACTCAAATTTCAGGGCAAGAAGAATGGCCTGAACTTATCATGGCCAATCCCCATCCAAACATTTAACGAAAATCTTCTCTGGTGGGCCCTTTGAAATCTTTGAAAGTCCAGATTTAACGCCATGCGACTTTTATCTTTAGGGTCACATGAAGGACTTAGTGTACCCTACACCAGTGGCATACATTAAAGAGTTGAGGGAGAGGATTTTGGCAGCTGCCGAACACATGAAAACCTCACTTTCAACGCGAGTGCCAGTGAGTGAAGTATGTCGTAGGCTGCATACGCAACAATGGCAGGCAATTCGAAAAGGATGTGTAATTTTTGTTAACTGCTTTTTTTTTGTATTAAACTGTATCAAATTACATTAATTTTTTATTCACTACTCTACACGTTGACTTTTCGAGCTGAATTAATTTAACAAATCAAAATTAAAAATTTGGTCTATAGCGCACTTTTACAGATTTTTGAAAAACCGCTGGGAAAGTTAATGACAATTATACCTTTTTGGAAAGCTTATGAAACCAGTTAGTCATTTTACACATTTGTACGCCAACTGTCATACAATTTTTTTCCAATAGCTTACTTCAATGTTTGGGAATAAAACAATCATTAAAAATTATAGCTACTAAAGACCTTCTATTTCTGAGATTATGTAAGTTTTGGGCGAGATTTTTTTTTTACAATGATCACGTCTTTCTCAGCTTTCAGAAAAGTATCAATTAAATGTTTAGAGTGGAGTATTTTTTTCATAATTAATTGTTTTTGGTAACAAGTCAGAAAATTTCTACAATATCGAAGAACCGTCACAGCTCGAGAACTATCCAGGTTTGACCCCTAGTTCATTGGACTTAATTTGTTGCTAATGACCTCTAGTATAACCCCTTTCAAGGAATAGGTCGAATTTCCCTGTCACCCTGTATACATTCAAAAGCACTGCACTAATTGACCTGGGGGTGCCACGGGACCGAATCCAAGTTCCCGTGGCACCCCCAGGGGTATCTTCCAGGGGTGTCTTGGGTCTGGAATGTCTTGGAACGGACGATCAAAAATATGACTGATTCAGATCATTACAATTTTCTTGACATAATTATGCTAAATAAGTTAAACTGGCATAAATTCATATCTTTATATGTATTCCATACTGTCAATAGGATATTACAATACAATTACGGACTCTGTACAGCAAGCGGTAAAAAATTAAATTAATAAACATTTTTTGATAATAATAGTTACTAGTAATTCTGCGAACAGTAGACCGCGCGATCACATACTTTTTTGAGTGAAAATAACCTTATCAGTTAAAAATCCAGTAATTAATAAACCAATCCAAATTAAAAAAAACCCGACTGCGGCTGTAGAGTACTAAACACCATATGGTAGCAAGACGATAAATAATTAAAAATAAATAAATTTACCAACTACCTACTACCTAGTAAAGACGAGTCTTTATAAACTTTTGCTACTTTACACCTAACAAAACTCAGTCACACAAAGTGTTCGACGGCACCTAACCATTTGGCGAACGACAGCGACAGCGCGATCTTGCGGACCTTATTTTAAAACTAACATTAATATTGGTTTTAAAACCTCGTTTTAGAGAATTCTGAAAATTATTAATTAACTAATAAATAAGCCTTTATTTCTTCCATAACCATAGTACACTATGACAATTTAAACCCATTTTTTTTTCAAGTTATATTTATACGTATTTTTATTTCTTCTTCATTGGATATTTTTGTGAATGACACCTTATTTCCCTAGATAGATGTAATTATCTATATATTCGAACTCTTTATTAGTTAAAGGGCCGATTCCAATGATAGATCTAAAATTGAGCCATTTACTGCATTTTGAGGAGCTGCTTTCTGCTCATCACGCCGAAGATCCTCATCAGATCTTCACCAAATTTTTATGATACCAATTTAAACTTACTACCATTCAAATAAAAAAATGAAACATTGAATTCGGATCTCATAAGGCAGAGATATCCAGTAATCCTCTTTATGCCCTTTCTGGGAGGAAGGACCCCAAGAATCCCCAAGAATCCAGTCAAGAATCCCCAGCGACATAAAAAAAAAAACTTTGAGTCGTAATACCTGTACACCAAGTTTCATCCAGATCGGTTGTAGTATACGACCTGTAGAGGAGTACGAACAAACTGACCCACGAAAGCAAATTTTGCCAGACTTGAAGCAGAAAGGCTTCGCTCGCTCGCTCGGTCAATTAGCATTTTAAGTAAATTATTACAACATTTAATTTATATTGAGATACGGTAAGGTTAATTAAACATATAATTATTTTATAGTATTATTTATTTATCTATGTTTCTGTTTGTGTTAAGTTAAATAATTATTGCTAAGCTAAACTTACTTATTATTAAAGTGTTTCTTTTTTTGTTTTTTTTTCCACAACTTACAAACATTTTTTTTTTATGATGATTGCAGTTTTTACAATGTAAATACAATGTCATAATGTATAAACGTGTAAAACGTCCTACATGTATATTACGGTATAACCACCTGTGAAGCTAAAGACCACTTCGTAAAACCACTTCTATTTATATAATGTTGTAAACTTATTTCAGCAATTACTTATAAAGAACGAAACCGAACGAAACTTTTGTACGAAACCGTGTATAGGTAGCAGCTACACACATCAAAAGTGTCTAGGGATCAAGCATTTTTATGCGGATTTCTTGAGATTGAGATGTGGCTTTGTAATAAATTTATGATTTTATAAATTTATATGGATCCTTTTTGGTGCATTTCATAATTTGAATCAGGAACTGTGAATCAAATTCGAGTAAAAGATGAAAATCAGCTGTCAATATTTTCCCTATAAAAACATACAACGCATTGAAGACATTATTAGTGCTACTGTTTCCCTACTACTGATTAAAACCAACGTTATTATGGAGCAGCGACGTCATTTAAGCAGGGAAGAAATGCTCAGAGCCGTGGGAATGATAGAAGCTGGTTCCCGGCAACGTACTGTGGCTTTAGCTCTGAATACAAGTCAGAGTGTTATCAGTCGACTTTGGACACGTTACCGAAGCACTGGTACCGTGGCTGAGCGCCATGGAGGACGGTATCGCTGCACCACACGGAGACAAGACCGATACATTCAAATCTTAGCTCGAAGAGCTCCAACAATAACCGCCATGATGTTAGCCGTGAGGCTTCATCACTCTTCAGGGAACTTAATTAGCGACCAAACAATCAGAAACCGCTTGCATGAAGTGAACCTTCATTCCCGAAGACCGCTACGGGTACCACCTATAGCAATGCACAATCGTAGGATTCGATATCAATGGGCTCTTGAACACAGAAATTGGGCAGAAGAACAATGGCGTTTCGTGTGCTTTTCTGATGAGTCTCGTTTTGGTATGAGACCGGATACAAGACGTATACGACACTGGAGAACCCCTGGACGCCAACAGCGATTAAAATCCTGCCAGGAAGTCCATCCTTATAGTGGTGGAACCATCATGGTATGGGCGGGTATTTGGATCGGCGGAAGAACTGAGTTGATTTGGATTAGAGGCAACCTCAACGCTCAAATTTATGCTGAGACGATTGTATCAGACGTCATCGTTCCTCTACAAGTGCAAATCGGTCCCTTATTTCAGTTAATGCATGATAATGCACGACCGCACACCGCAAGAGTTGTAAGACAGACTCTCGCCGCAGCTAACATCAATGTCCTGCCCTGGCCTGCTCAGTCGCCAGACTTGAACCCGATTGAGCATGCATGGGATATGCTACAGAGAAGAGCTCTGCCGAATATGGAGGGTATCCAGTCGCAAGAAGACCTTTTTTTGTTGTTGCAACGAACATGGGCGGCCATTCCACAGCGTGATTTGGATGAACTCATTTTGAGTATGCCAAACCGATGTTCTTGTGTTGTTAGTGTTCGCGGTAGAAACACGGATTATTAATTGTTTAAGTTACCCAATAAAATTTTAAAGAAAACTGTTATTTCAGTCTTTTTTTCGAACTTTAATGTTAGTGGTTCAAATGTCAAAAATCCCTTTATTAGGAAAATGGCAAATTTCTTTATTAATGCAAAGGTGACTTGGTTTATCGTTACTGTGACAAACGAAAACACTTTATTTGATGAATCCTTAAAGAAAATTTTAATTAATATCAATCAGGAGAAAAGTTATTGCAAAAATATATGTTGATCCCTAGACACTTTTGATGTGTGTACATTTTGAATATGGTTTAGTCATTTGTTTTATATCATTACATCACTCCTTGTTCTCCAGAAGGGTTGGGTAGAGGTATACTGCAGCCATATGGTAGTACACCCACATTTTGCCAAAAATGTTCAAGTCCCATGTACGAACCTATTGCTGTTATTAAATTATTTATCAACACATTTGCTCAAAAAATACATTTACAAAGCCTGTATACATTGTACGTAAGTTAAAAATTACGTTCCATACAACGTAATGTGTAGTCAAATAGGTACCTACTCTCGCCTAAGTAGCTGTTTTACCGCATAATCCGTTATAAAGCGCCGTGCGTATCCTTTACGGGGTTTTTTTTTATTTCCTTGCAATAATATATAAGAATTAAACCAAGGAGTTTCACATTACCAGAATAAATAAGTTGAATGAACGAACCTCCTTGGAAGCGCTTTTGCTCAATACGTTTGTTTCACTTTAATACTAAAGAGAAAGTGAGACGAAAGATGTAGTTCTAATTTTCCCCACTCCCACGTGGCGCCATTTTCATATTAGAAACGTCAAACATTGTTGCGACTTTCAGACATGATATTTAATATAAATTATTGATGGGCCAAATGTGGTTTGAATCCGAACTTCGGCCGAACATTCGGTTAAAATGAAAAGTTCGGGCGAACTTCGGCCGAACTTCGGTTCAAAATTTTAAATATAAGTGAGTAGATAGATGAGAAAAGCTTGTTTAATTAGATTGTTGAAAAAAATACCCTTTAATTGTAATAAAAAATACTTAATGTTAAGGAATGTTTAGTTTGTGAAATTGAGAACCAAAAACGTGAGATTTTTTTATTCAATTTACGAATTGTAATTCAGAAGTTTGTTTGTTTGTGTACAGTATGTGTAATTTTTATGTCTCATTAATTAGGCAGAGATTTGCAAGACTAATACTTAAGAAGAACTGATTTAATTTAAGGTTTACATTTCCAATGTTCCTAACTAAAATAAATGACCATGAGTGAGTAAACGACATTATTCTATTTTACAGTAAAGGCTTCTGCAGATCTGCGCGACTTGTCGCACGACGCGACACGAACAATACAATTTCTAAGAAAACTTCACGGTATAACAATAACCGGTGTCGCGTTGCGCGACAAGTCGCGCTGGTCTGCACAAAGCTTTAAAAGCAATATTTTTTCACATACTCTTCTAGAGTTTTCTTAATTCAACCGTTTTATCAACGTACCTGCAACAGATATTATTTATATAACATGGATCTTAATTATGGATCGATTTAAGTTAGCGGGAAGATAATTAACGTTGACTTGATACTTTATGATCAAGCAATAGATCTGCTGTAAACCATCTAACTGTACGAGCCATTAATTTCACCTAAGTTTATGTTACTGGTCTTAGCCAATTCGCATTTTTAGTATCTTGTTACTTTGCATGTTATGGCCAAGGCTGTTGAACAAAAATTTCTGTTATGTTACAATAATATAACTTCATGTTATTAATTTAGCCAAAGTAATAGGTTATTAAAATGTATTACAGCAATGAGCTTAAGCTACTAATTTTATGTACCTACCTATTGACAAATTATTCCATAAAAATTTTTTTTTATTTTTTTTTACCTTCTACGGGGAAGCTCTTGGCCTGCATCTCACCTGATGGTAAGTGATGATCAGGCCGAAGGTGGAAGCGAACTTCACCCGGAATCCTCAACCACAGAGGAACTGGCTATCTTATATCTAACTGCCGAAACACATTGTTATGGCGACAGACTTAGATAAGATGGTGGTAGCTAGCCAGGCGGACTTAGAAAAAGCCCTACCACCAACCACACCGAGCAGAAAATTTTGCTCCCACAGGGAATCGAACCCGGGGCCTCTGGGTCTGAGACCGGTGGCTTAACCACTAGACCAAAGAGGCGGCGGTCAAAAAAAAAAATTAAATATTTTATTATTTTGGATTTTATTTGTAGGGTAAGGCTGTAGATGGCGCTACATGTAGGCAAATCAATTTTCTCAGACAGTACAAACAAACCACACAATGGAAACCGCAAACAATAGCCGTTGATCACTAAATAACCATGTTATTCGTGTACTTGGTAAAAAAAGTCCGTTCAAATTGGATCAAGTGCTCGACTGTGCCATTAATGAACTTCAAGCCCAAGGTTAGCCATTGTGTAAAGCCGTTTGTACCAACGCCTCCACACGTGTGCTGAATGGCAACAAAAACGAACTGATGGATTGCTGACAGATCTTAAATATGTTTGTGCCCCACGACTGGACCAGCCTTTATCTCCGATTATCTGCGTCTCCGCGTCTCGAACGGGGTCACAGCACTCGCATAATTAACTGAAGCCAGTCATTTGTAAACAAAAACCATTTAAAATTGAATTGTGGCGTGCTCGTCAATTAGTCAACGCGGACACCACAATTAGGGCCTCCTGCAGAAAATAATTAAAATGAGATTTTTGTGCCGCTTTAATATTTCAGGTATCCTAATATCCTACATAACGCCTAATGAGTGAGTTTATTTTCAATTTGCAAAGTTTTGGCACACATTTATTAATTATCTACCCAGCCTACCTTTTGTGAGCAAAATAACTTGTCCAAAGAATAAAACTTCTTTCCAATTTTATAATCAACAATCCTATACTTATTAAATGAGCAATATTTTTATGTATATATTATATTTGTAATCACGTTCTGGAAAACGGCTCTAACGATTTCGATGAAAATCTATGGGGGCGAAAAATCGATCTATGTAGGGCTCATATCTGGGAAAATTCGTATTCTCCGTATTTTCCCCCTAGCATATCTCGGTCGCCCAATTTTAGAACAAGATACCTAGCTACCTTAGAATAATGACATGGGAGCATGGAATTAGTAAGTACCTACTATCATGGCAGCATGGAATAAGTATGTACTATACATGGAATTAGTATGAACTATCCTATACTATTAAATGACCATTCTCTATTTTCACCAGAGCAAAGCACAGTCGCCCAGGTACCACAAATAAAAAAACTGTTTTGAAACAGATGTGGATAGATATTAAATTAAATTCAGACCAAGAAATCAATAAGAAATTTTCGTCGAAACAATCAAGCCTTGAATCGTACAAATTCTATTTCGGACAGCCATTATGAAAGACCACAAAATGACAAAGCACCTCGACATTGGAAAAGCCCCGTTCCATTCTCCATCAATAAAATGTCATCGACTTGATTTAGGGCTGTTAATTTCCGGTGGTGGTTTTCCATTTAGATTAAGTACAATTTGTGGTAGATTCGTGGGAAAAATCAATCTTCCAAACGTTGCTTATTCATTAATTTGTCATAAAGATCAATATTATTATCATTATATAAATCTACTGTCCCACCAGCTTATAATTATTATAGTCCAGGCAGGGCAAACTCCTCCTCTCATACAGAGAAGGCACGAGCACAAATCACTACGCCTGCTCAAGACGGGTTGATGTAAGTTTGTGTATGAATGAATGAATGAAATGAATGCTTCATGGGGCTACAGAGGCCAATGCATATCAAGGAGTAGACGGGGGTGCGGAAGTTTGTGTAAGAAGTAATAATTAATAATACTAGAATGGATCATGAGCACGTTTTAATTGATATTTTAATTCCAAGCGTAAAATAAAGCCAAATCATCAGACTTCTAAAACCAAGCTAGTAATTAACTAACAAACAAAAACGGCAGGTGCTTCCTCCGAAATTAATTTGCCCAAAAAAACCGAAGAACGTTGACTACCAAGTTAATGTGAATAACGCCGTAAAAAATCCAGTAAACAGTTAACGCGATTCGTATGAATAAAAACAATTCATTCTTATGAGATTCCCAGAGTACACACGACGACACATCAAGTTATAGGTAAATTCCAGTAGAAGGTGAACTCTCATTACATGTACAGCCTATACAACACAACGTCAGCTTATGCTGGAACTGTATGCATGATATATCGTCATGTTCGTAACGATTACCAGCAAATGTTAATTCTATCAGTCACAGTAGTGCTGCAACCGGTTCTTCACACACTTGTCGGTTACTGCGGTTACTTGCCGTGGTAAAAAGTTGGTATTTTATGGTGGTGACGACCGTTACCGTTTCAGGATGAGTCTTAAGTAAGACATGACTATAAATCTATAACAAGAGCAATTGTGTCAGGTTGTTAGAGTTAAGATTTAGCTTTAGTGGTCTCAAACAATGCCTTTAACGGGTATTATAGACTTATCTTAAAGCTGAGGATGGCAAGATTTTCCTTTATTCCTTAATTTAATAGCTGGGAGATTTATGTTTTGAGTATTAAATCGTAATTAATCCCCTGGTTCTCTTGTTATAAGAAGTGTTAGGTCCGGCTGTGTATTATATATATAAATGCAGACTAAAAAGTTTTTATTTTACTATCGATCTTTTACTCTTAAATCGTTAAATCGACGATTCTGTAGCATCATAGATTCTGTAAAGATTTGTAGAACAAAAGCTTTTGTTCTCCTATATATTATTTTTATTTTTTAGCTTATACTATATAGCTTGAGTATTATTCCATTTACATCCTTTATAAAAAAAACTCCGGCCAAGTGTGAGTCGGACTCGCACACAAAGGGTCGGTCCCGTACAGTACGACATAACTTAGATGTAGCATCGGCAATATTCGTAAAACCGATCACCATCCGAACTGAGTGCACCTTCAAAATCACCAATCTTTATTACTGCTTTAGGTGAAAATGATCTTTCGAAAACGCAATAACTTGTAAAGTCTTATAGCCAAATACATTCGTGAAATTGAAAAGAATGAATGAAAATTTTCAAATCTATGCTACATCTAAGTTGTGTCGTACTGTACCGTGTTAAGATCGAGCAATAAACGTCGAAAAAAATACGTTTTTTGTATAGGACCCCCTATTATAGCAGCAATAGAAATACACAATCTGTGAAAATTCCAACAAACAACTGTCTACCTATTACGCTTCATGCGATACAGCCCGCTGACAGACAGACGGGATGGACAGCGGAGGCTATAGTAGGATTGGGTTCCGTTTGGCCTTCGAGTATGGAACCCTAAAAATGAATCGAGAAAAAATAGAAGACTTTAAAAGAGTTCATATTTCAGGTACAACTTGACATTAACACATAGGTTAAAAATGCGGTACTTTTATGTCAAACATAAAAATCATCGCTTGAAACTATTTTCAATTTATTGCAAACTATAAAAACTTAATGGTTGAAACATACTTAGTTGTTGGATTATTGTAATTGCTTCATGGCGTAACAGGCTTTTAATGATTGATTCATCTCAGCATCCACTTAGCTTTGTGTTTAGTGCTAAATATGTAACAAAACACTCATAGAATCACTTTGACCTCTGTCCGACTGCATGTCATGGGAGACATTCTCTGAAATATCTAATGCAAGGATTTGTAATCTTGCGGATTTATAAACCTGAGGTACACTATTTATGAGAAACAATTTAAGTTTGAATAATCTGATCAATTTACCTCGTAATTTTCTTAGAAAAATATGGTAGGTATTGTAATCAACAGGAAAACCGCAGTTTGATACCGCTACCTGTAGTATAAATAGATATTAAACTGTAAACTTTCGTATAAATAAAAAAGAAGGAAGCTTTGACTAAAATTCAAGTTTGTTCCTTGTGCACAATGTGGTCTTAATCGTCAACTCTTGTGCGTTGACGATTTAGACCACATTGTGTCCAAGTTTCCATACGTTGTTTTTCTATAACGCAAGTCACGGGAATATTTTTCCTATTCAAATCTATATCTTTATCTATACTTATAATAAAACATGTTGTCATACAAGTATGACAAAAATCTATTGCTGCACGTGTGAAAGATGGCTCTACCGAATTGACAGTTTTTTTTTGTTGTATTCGTAATTGTCTAGACAAAGTTTGCGTGAAAGAAAATCCACCGGAAAAGTCGGAAATATACCCGGGCGACGCCGGGCACGAACAGCTAGTCCTTACTAAAACATATCTTGGCTTTCTGATATTTATAACTCTTGTAGGTACCAACAACATAATGCAACAATGCATTAAACATTTACATAAAACATACGAACAAGACGTATTACATAGCACATTTCTACATAAAACACGAATCAACTAAGTAATAAATTAAGTACGTAACATGTGCACATAACAGTAGTATAAAACAGTACGACAAGTGTAATCATAATAGTGTCCGTAGCAGCTAATACTGTCCTTGACCGTGACAGCGCAGCGGTTCGCTCCACTCCCGCACAACTTCCACCTCCCACCGCCCGCTGCCGCGCCTCCGCTGCCAAAGACTAAAACAAAAAGTATACATGTAGGCATTCTACTGAAGTTTTTCGTATACATTACGGATAGTTTTGTTATTTCGTGTCAAATAAGCAGGTGGTGGATATACCAGCCTGGCGTGCAAATGTGGTGCTGTTCCACAAACGATGGGATACGTGATATTGTGTCCTGCGTGCCTTGATAACTGCATGTTACAGGAATTAAGGTCGTGGCTGTCTCAGTATAGATTGCGACATGCTTAAAGGAAGCAGGTGACCAACGTGATGATTTCACAGCAGTGTGAATGTGTGATAGCTTAGTGGTGTGACCGTTGTACTGCCAAGTCATAGGTCTCGAGTTCGAACCCTCTGACTTTTCAGATTCATGTGCGTATTGTATAATTATTAGTTGCTTCAAAAATGGAAATCGTGAGGAAGCCGGCCATGCCTGAGATATATTTCTCAACGGAAAGTGAAACCAAGTCAGAGGCCCATGGGTGGCATAAAAAACGTGATGATAAGTGGTCACCACCGCTTTTGGCAATACCAAAGGCATGAATTGGCTGAAATGTCTCATGCGCCTGTGCTTACACCTGCACCTACCACAGAAACGGCTGCTTGGTGGCTGAAAAAAGCATTATTTTATACTGGCCTTTTTACGAGGATGGGGTAGGATTGACACTGCGCAAACAATTAAGTATGGTGATTTCTAATATAAGCATGCAATCTAACTACTAACTACTACGATGCTCTTATAACTGTTCATTACAGCCTGGTCTATTACAGAATGCGCTGGGTTCAGGGTCAACTGCTTTCGACATACTCCCGCTGGCTGTCAAAACTGTCACTTTAATTAATTATTCCAACTCCTATGGTTTCTAAAAACCTGATCAGGCTTTGATCAGCAAATCAGCTGTCAAATCTAACCGGTTCAGATTGCTTGAATGAAATAACAGGATCAACAACAATAGTCAATCAAGTAACATGTGACAATAGATTACAATGAATTTAAATAGGCTTTCAGAAACCAAGGGCAAAAAGAAGTTGTTGACAAGGCTGTGAAGAACTGCCACCAGTAAATTAATGATAGCAGTGGAAAATCCATATACAGGGTGTCAGGGACATCGACGCGAAGCCTGTTACCATGGATTCAGTACATGATTCTGAACCCGCCTGCGCTGAAATATTTCGTCGGTTATTTTAAAAAAAAGTCTGCTGTTTCAATAGCAGGTTTTTTTTAAAATAACCAACGTATATCGACAATATCTATGATTTATCCCGGATACATTATGATTTATATACGGATTGAAAATATTTTAAACATACGTATATGGAGTCAAAACGATCTCTAGATCTTTCCACGAATGCCGAATAACTAGGCAAGATGAATTGTTTTTTACCAAAGATACACAGCATCAATGCACATGCACAAACGCATTTACATGCTCGCACGTAGTCTATACTTACGTAAGCGTAATTACACCAGTATTCTAAGGAGGTACTGCAAGTTTCCATACTCTATGTTTGGAAGTGCGCAAGCAACGCGACTGGCCGCGATCTACGCCGCAAAATTACCGTCACTTGTGTAATGCAGCGCAATGTTATATTACTTAGTGATTTGATGTCTTTGCCGCTGTTATTACCCACGCTGTCATTTATCATTTCCATTGCAGTCATCAATTGTTTAAGGTACCTAGGTTGAGGTACTTGAGGTAGTGTAGGTACTTGTTTTTCACGTTATACAGTTCATGTAATTGCAGTGTGTTTGTTTGTATGGGTAATGTTGCCGTCACGCCTGTGGTCCCCGGAAGGCTGGGCGGTGGCTGTCTTGAACTTATTACAGTTTACCGGAGACAGTTTTGGGTTAGTGTAGATATAGGTGAAGTATATCGGCATATTATAGCGGGTACAATGGCCCGGAACACAACTGTAATAAAAAGGCTAAAGCTTAATAAGCCTCCGGTTTTTGAATATCTAATCAAATCTCCGACCATTCAATTGTCGATCACAAATTATGACAGCTGTTGTGTTTGGTTGCCAAAAAAAATTGGTTGGAAAAACTTAACATTGTAGTTGAAAACATGTACTCCCAAATCCCATTCCAACTGCAAATGTAAGTTTGTACGCACAATATTAGGAGATTAACCATGTTATTTTAAAACTATAGACTTCTTATAGGTTTTCCTGTAAGAATACAATGTGAGACTACAATAGGTACAACAATAAATTAAAATACTGGCACTACTAATGCTTATGTGTATTTTGGAACTATCAAATAAATCCTAGCTTCGAAATAAAAAAAATGAGTTTTTCAAGCAAATTAAATGTAGTGTAAGCCGTGATCCACCCTAAGCCTATCTATAAATTGGTGGATTCTCGGGCATACGTTCATAATATCCACCTTAGGGTGGATTTTTGGGGTGGATAAACGGAATAACCCGAGCCGACTATGGATTTTGCCGAGCTATATTGACTAAACTATTGAATTTTTGTATGCAGAATGGGAACGTCATTAGGGACACGCCGTTTTAATTTTTGTTGTATTGTCGTCTCCACCTTGTATAACTATTATTTTTAGTTATAACATTAACACATTTTGTAATTTTATTGTACATAAGTACCTACTTATTAAAATTGTTAGCGCACATCGCATTAGATTTATAACTTTTCTTTATATTACGTGGAAAATGCCGTGGGTTATACAATACTCACTCTGTAGCTCAAATTGTGTGTATTATTGTAACGTGTAACCGTTTATTTTCCCAAATAAATAATAAAAAAAACTATTTTCTGTATTATTTTTAATTTAAGATCAGCTGTTTCGGATATAAGGGGATGGTAAATTGCACGACTCGAAATGCGAAGCATTAGAGTGTGCTCTACGATCGAAAATTTTTTTTTTGCCCCATTTCTGTAACTGTTTTTATTGTTACACTCCTGCTAGTACACAGAACCTACTTAATTTATATACCATTGTATAGATGATTAAATGGAGATTAATACTGTACTTTTTAACAATTGATTTAATTCAGCAGAAATGGAAAAAGCATAAAAATAGTTGAAAAAAAATTCCTGTCCGTCAATTTATGAACCCTGAAAACATTGTAGCTTGCGATAAAATCAATTAATTGAGTCAATTTTTTTGTATACATTCGTTTCAGCCGTAGAAAGAACCCTATTGAAAATGGCTCTTTTATTCAAAGTAGATTTATTATAATTAATAAAATACTAACTAAAATATATATCTTTATCTAAATATTTCCAACCTTTGACTTAATGACATACACTCGTCCGTAAGTTGCCTAGCAACCGCCAAGTAAATATCTTTGTCAGTCGTTGACATTACGACTTCATGAAAACTGATAAATTGTTATTTTAAACTATGTTTTGAATTTCTTTTTCGTTTATGAATGAGTGATAAGTATGAGGCGTGCACTTTTGGATTTTCCAAACTATTTTCATCTATTTTCATAAATATCTTAAGTACAAATAAAGTTATTAAAAAATTATCCTCACAACAAGCTCTTTCATTTGATATGTCACACAGTACAGTTTGAAAATCTTCCTCCGAAAAGTGACCCCCATATTCAAAATTCATTTATTTTCGATACACGTCCGTGTTTAGGTCACAGAAATTCATGTGTACCTACCAAATTTCAACTTAATCGGTTCATTACAATACAAGCAAATTGGCTGTGACAGACGGACAGACAAACAGACACACGAGTGATCCTATAAGGGTTGCGTTTTTTCCTTTCGAGATACGGAACCTTAAAAATCAATAACAGACGCTGCCATGCTACTTTTGTACGCCCTAGAGGCAAAACATAGCGCCCTCAACGTATTACCAAATAACTAAGAACTTATAATGTAACTATGTGTTACCTGGTGTTCGTGGAAATATCTCACACATTTTCCGTCGAATGAACCTGGACATCAATACTAATGAGGATGTTTGATTATATTTAGATCAAGAAAATAAAGCGGGCGTCTTCTTATTATATATATATATATATATATATATGTATATATATGTATATATATATATACCCGCGCGTGTAACTACATCCTGTAAATGAAATAAGCGCTCTATCCTTCGTTAGCTTCGAGATACTGCACTGTCATTATTTATACGTTCTGCAATCAACATAGCTGGTTAATATGAACGTGGTTGTAGCATCACTTTAATAAACGAAGATAAAGTGATTTGATAGCTTAATCCAGGAAATAGAGAAACTGTCAAATCTAGACTGTTTACCACGAAGTAAACGCAACATAGTTGATAGAGATAAGATGGTGATGAACATAGTTTTTCAGGAATTCAGAAGGCTTTTGCACTGAAGTCGTGATAGTATTAAATGCTTAAATAGCACACTACTTAACCACTACATAGTTTTCTCTATTTCCCTACTTTGTCAATATACGCCTTTTGAAGTTCGTCTATCCATTGTGTTTCTGAGGCTCTGTTATTTGAAAATATGTCTAATTTATTGAATTTTATTGAACCGCATGCCTTTTATTTAATCTTTATGTAATCCTTGATAGCTTACAAGTTTTATTCAAGTAACTACACGGATGTCAGTTAATTCGTTAAGTAACAGAACTTACAGATAACTTGTCGTGAAGAACCAGTATGTTGCAATACTTGAGTTAGAAATGTCGACTTGAGTATTAAGTAAAGTCGATAAGTCAAGCTGTATTAAGTGTTGGACTATTTCCGGACGAACATAAAAATGTTTGTTTAAAACTTGTCAAGTGAGAAAGGTGCTAAGAGTTAAGTAAAGTAAAGTAAGGTAAAGTAAATATAGGTAAGAAGTATATTATTGTGATTTGGCTGTAAATGAATCATACATTTTTATGTTGCAACAGTTATCTATTTTGTGTGGTAAAGTTTTCAATTCCCTTTTTCCGGAAATTTCTGAAGTTTAAGTTTTTGGTGAAATTGTGGATATGTCGTAGCCAGTTTTACAATAAATATATTCTATTCTACTCTATTCTATTCAATTCAATGATTTGGCCAGGCTACATCATGATGTGACCAGTGGTCGATGTTCGTTTCATGAAATGATCCATTTTAAGATCTGACCACGACAGATACATTTCCGTCATAGGAGATTTACATAAGAACAGTTAATCTTTATTTTATTAAAAGCTTCACTGAACAATAATTTGATACCCTCTTTAGGAATATTATTCAGGTCAACTGAAAAATTATTCAAAGACCGAAAGACCACATAAATAATTTCCCGGAAAATTCTCAATATCTGTTGTTCGCGCTAACAACAAGATGTCAGACCGTGCCTTAAGGAGTAGCTAGCCATAAGTACGGGTAGGATGTTAGTTTTTACCGGGAGGGCTGCGCCGGACCGGTTTGTATCCTGCTCGTCCCGCAAATACTAGCCCCACGACATTGTTGATTCTTAACAAGTACCTTTGTAAATGCCAACACTGCCCATGTAGTACCTGTAACGAGTTCGCCTTAATAACACGTGTAATGTACATTAAAACTTCTGATAGTTATTAAGAAGAACACGACGGGACATCAACACGTACTAGTGCTAATGTTAATTTAAATGTTTAACATTAGGTTTTTGAAGTAAATCAAATGTTATTAAAAAAATTATATGACATGACACAGTGCATTCTTGAATCGATTGTGGGAGGAACAAAGAAATGTTGTGGCCATATCTGAATTTAACACTTTCGACTCCACCTTTATAAAAACTTATTGAAAGTGAACCCTCCGGGAGGGTTGCCCGCATTACGTTTCCGCTAATAAAATTTACCATCGCGGACGGTCAACGGCATTAGGTTTAAAACCGTATTATAAAACAATGTAAAACGAAGTAAAATAGTGTTTTCAGAAGGTATTGTCGCTATACATAGCTTCCAACCTTTTAAATTATTTGTAAAAATTTCAAACCGTCTACAAAAAAAATGCTTGTTTTTTAAAACCAGCGCATCTCCTAATAAATCTTGTTAAAATATAAGTACATTCGATTTTATTTTCACGGTTTATAATGCTGTATTCGCTGAGAAAAACCTATAATAAAAATGAGAACCCCGCGAGGGCTCCCGGCATCCCATATGTGACCAGCTAGATGAAACCTCCAGGAGGACTTCTGGTACTGAAGGTGCAAAGGCATTCAAGATATTTAGTGATAAATAAATAAGACTGTTTCTAACTGGAACTATTATCAATTGTCTATAAAACTAAACCTTTCACAGTTCAAAGTTGACTATAAAACTAAACCTTTCACAGTTTCATCTAGCTACGGTTAGTGGCAAGAGTCTTGCAACACAATAAATAAATGTGTGCTAACTTGTTACAAAGAGCACACAATATCATGTTAATTCTAAAATCTAGAGATTACTCACTAACTCCAACTTATAGTGTCAAATGTAAATATACAATTTTAAAACATTCTCGTCTAAAAGCTAAAACAATAAAACAAAATTGTCGTCCGATACAGACATTATGACACTTACAGAAAGGTAACGCTCTAATGAGAAAGCAAAGCGGCAGATGTCTTCGACCTCTACGTCACGACGACACAGATACGTGCTAAATTCAAAGAACCAAGACAAACTTGACGTGACGAACCACTAACTCGTTGTTTGAACTTCGTACATGACACATCTAGACACCTACCAGCAATACTTACCACAAATATGTAATGTCATCATAAAAACTGGGACGACCAAATAAGATGAGACCATACTTAACGCAGCGGTGCCTAACTTCGTTATTCCTATTTTGGACCAAAGGAAATCAAATTTTTTATCACTTCAAAGATCAGTGGAAGTTCCCACAAGCAAATTAAGTGGTCATCGTGGGTCATGTTGGCTTGAGAATAATGAACGAGTTTGGGAAATCTTTTTAAATGAACTCATGAAGATGTAAGAAAATTAATTAACATGTCAAAATAAATCTAAGTAATGTTATAATACATCATTTGGAAATGCTTTAACGTCGAATTCTCTAAATAGTTTTTGACATCTCTTTAAACCATATTTCAATTTAATTTGACTTTTTATGGTGATAAAAAATGCAATAAAACACACGAAGAAATACACATTACAATTAAAATAATTGATTTATTATAGAGCTTTAACAAATCAATTATCACATAAATAATGTATGGCTGTTGTTCGTGATTTATTGACATAAATTAGTGAAGGTTTTGAATTAAAATATCCATTATTTTAATTGCTTTTTACAAAAGTTGCGAGCTGCCGAAGATCTTCAGATTAATCATGTAATTTAAAAAGATTTAGTTAATCGAATAAAGTAAAAGATTGATCTCATTAGTATTTCAATTTAAGACTTTAGTTTTTTTATGTCAAAGTCAAATAATTTATTTCAATTAGGCACATAAAAGGCACTTTTTAATGTCAAAGATTTACAAAAAAAAAAAAAGTTGTTTCTAGTCGCCCCTTCCAAAAGTATAGTTTTCGTAGTGCTGTTATGCTACTGCAGCACAAAAAAAAACTTGACACAACTTGTACTCTCATTCTAACTTTTTTACAGTTCTGGTAGGTAAAGTCTGTCCAGCTTTGGAAGGAAATACAGGTAGGTACAATAATTTAATTTAAACTTCTTTAGCACTTACTACAGATCACTAAATTAAACCTATAGCCTATCAAAAATGTGCTTCAGAAAACTCTGAGCTGGCTTATATTCATATATCGCTCGAGGTCAATACTCCGGCCAAAATGTGGGTCAGCTGATGGGGGCCCTGCCGTGGGCACCGTGGCCACTCGATTACCAGCGAGAGGGAAAAATGCGAAGATTACATCAAATGAAACTATCATTACGTGGAAATACATGCAGTCACGCAATCACAGCGATGAACGACAGAAACATACGGTGGTCTGAAAGCCTATTCAATGCTGTTGCTGTTGTCAATTCTCAAGCCAAATGATTTGATTAGCAGGTAACGCTTTGGTTTACTGTTCTCAATAGCTAACATTAGATTTACCAACATTTCAAATCCATTTAAATAAGCTGGTAGTTCCTATAGAGGACATGTCAATCAATCGCGGTTTATGCCACGTTTAGAGACGAACTAAGCGAAAGTCTTCTTTGCCTAACAGTGAGACATGCAACAAAACTTATTTTCCCGACCTCTGCCCTCTTGCCTGTAAACAAAGAGGCACTCTAAACAGAAATTCTTCGAAACTGATTACAAGGAAAAGAATTGAGGACACTCTAAGATGTGAATTCCGATAGACGAGGAAATTTTCCTTGCATGAATAATGGTAAAGTTAATTATGATTCACGTGCAGAAAATATCGTGTTTTGTGTAAAATAAGATTGTTCTTTTCAAATAAATTAAACAATTCACCATCTATGAAAATCATGGAACAAAAAAAGGGTTACATTTTGTGTGCATAAAGAAGATTTTTCTGCACTGAAAAAATTTTAATAAAAAAACATGACCGTCCCACAGACCTCGGCCTTAGCCTTACATAAATCATTCCCAAAAAAGGTTGGTCGCTGTTGATGACAATGCCTGACCTGAACTGAAGTCACCACACGTGCTAGTGACCGAAATAGCATGACATAACTGATATGAGGTCACAATATTATGATACTTTTACTGATACAATGCCAGATAACCGGCATAATATCGCGTGGACTCAATTTATAAGTGAAATGGTGATGAAAACAAGTACAGAGATAATTCTAGAAAAACAAAACCTGCAATAAAATATTAATGTCAGTATTATTAGAATTATCTTGACTACAGGTGCTATAAAAAGAATTGTGAACATAAATCAGGCTATTTACTTACACAAGCATACAGAAGTAATTCCCCTTCCACATTTATTATATTCTACATTGCTGTAGGAAGCAATGTAGAATATAATAAATATGATCATGATACATTAACTCAGTTTCATCCCTTTCCCATTCTGTAAGGAGTTGAATGATGTTGATTTGATGATGATTTGTTTATTATTGTTAAATTGATATGAATACATTCCAAACTCAATACCTTTCTTGCCACAAGAAACTGAAATTTTGTAATGGTACACAACCGCACCACATTACTGCCAAAGCCTTCAGGAAAAACAGGTTTCAAATTAGTACAAGTAAACAACAATTTCGTTAAAAAAAAACTATGTAAGAATGAATGGCAAATAAAATAATGTGAGCGAACGTCGTTGTGGGGGTCAATACTCCGTCAGTAGGTCAGCAATGAGTCGCCGAGGCCCAAAGACAACTCCCTGAGCGCCAGAGCCTTAACTCATTTTCCGGCATCCATGATTATGGTAGCCCGATTGAGGTGCCGGATGTGATGATCGCGGTGACGTCACTGCGATACCTAAGATTTTGAAGAATACTTACGCAATTTATACCACAGTTACCCCATGCTTGATAATCTAATCTTTGGCATATTGGTTCCTGTGTAAACGAGGATGGATATTAACATGTAAATTAATGGACAACTATACTAGAAGAGCCAAAATTTATGTACCTATTCCGGTGCAGGATGGGCAGTTAGTTCTGCTGACGTGTTCATTTTTGCAAATACATTATATATTCATTATGTACAGTGGGCCCTATCAGAATACCAGCGCTAATGGATTTTTAAAAAAAATTTATTCGCAGCATTATGCTGAGATAGGAGCCTTTTTGGCCTCGCACAGGTCGTATTTTTTTGTTCGTTTTTAAATACTCCTGTTTGTTTTTTATTTATTTATTTATTATGTTTGACTATTACTGTATGTATTTCCTGTGCGTGTCCCAAATAAAATATTTTTCTTTTTTTCTTTATGCATTATATTTTTGGTAAAACTGGTCCCGACGTTTTGCGAAACATTTGAAATCCGTTAGAGGATTGCAATTGAGAAATAAAAATAAGGTGGTTCGCATTTGTGAAAAGCTTTTCCTATTACAAAGTTTACGAATTTCTGAAAATTGTTTCGATAAGAACGAGAAAAGCGCATGGGTATTGGAGAAAATCTTATTTCGGTACAGAAAGGTTTAAGTTCGCTTTCAAGTGCTATGTTTCTGATTAGATAAATGTGATCAAAGAGACTACTGTGTATTTTGTGAATAATATATCTGTAATAAAAATAAAATAAAGAATATTATTTGCCTGCAGCAAAAACAATAGCAAAAGGTATCCAGTTGGTATGACAAACATAAAAACCTATGACAAATGACTAGCATTACAACCAGCCAGATTTTTTTACCACCTCCAAATTACAGCTCGCGTTAAATGACTTGAATTTATCTTACAATCAGATACCAGTATTGTCACTCTAGTAGTCTTATTTAGACATTTTAAATAGTTGCCCATTAGCACCATATTTATAGTTTTCTTTAACTGTCCATAATTCGTCAAAGCTTATTCACGTAACTCTAGTGTACTCGATGATGTAGTTAAATTACTAAGTTTGTTAATAGTAGAGAATATACGTTATTAGCCTATTATATTTCGAGGCAAACCAGAAATATCGGCATAATCTATACATATAATAAAATCGTAGCGAGGTCAAAACTGTACATTGAATATTTTTGAAAAAAAGTAATTGCTACGAGGTCTGGGATCGATTCTAATGCCGAAAATATAGTTTTTAGAATTTTTGTCTGTTTGTCTGTTTGTCTGTATGTATGTTCCAGCATCACGCAAATTCTACTGGACAGATTCTGTTAAAATTTTGCATAGATATTCCCTATAAGTCTGGTCAAATGGTAGGGTACATAATATCACGCTCTTTGCTATGGGGGATGAGCAATATTACATTATGTTCGTATTCTTCTCCGGAAAATTGTAAATGATTGCGCCAAAAGGTTAGGATATTGCAGGTAGTTACCGATTTAACATTTTAAATGATTATCATCACGCTATACCTTTATGGAGCTTAGCAGCCAATCATGAAATATAAGAACGGCTATTTTAACTGATTTCCAACAAAGCAAATAGCTAAGCGGCAGGACGATTGCTTTGTAAACCTGTGGTTATGAGTTCGAACCCCGATTATTGGTATTTTTTATAAATTATTTATTTTTATTTTTGTAATGCATAAGCATGTTTTTAATCATTTTTATTATTTTAACTTATATTTATATTGACAAGGATGAAATGAAGCCGAAAAATATTGAAAGAAAACCTAAAAACGACGCCGCTCGCCTTTGAGTTTGGTTTTTTTAATAGTTAAACTATTTCACGAATTCCTTTTAGTTATTGCAATTTAAACCTTATGATTAACGTCATAACGGCGACAAGATATGACTTCGTCAAATATTTTAAATAAGTTACCTGGTGTTCATATAGTACATAGAGTACTCTCAAGATAATTCTGCGCACGGCTCAAATTGGAACTAATCGAGTAATCGTATGCCGCCGTCTTTTTGTTTATGTAAGGTCAAATTAAGTATAGAATTATAATATATATTAAATAATTAAGTTAAAGTCGACAGTCGTAGCAGGAGGCGTTCTGTAGTTTCTGCCTACCCTTATGGGAGATCTGATTCGTCTGGTGTACGGAGACATCAGTCAAATACCAAGAGAATTCTTAGATGTGTGAATGGGCCATTTTAACGCCCAAAAATTATCAAGCTGCAGCGATCAACCACAATATTCTCTCGCAAATCGAAGGCAGTGAAGTGATATACACCTCCATTAACACTGTTGTGGAGCAAAATGACGCCACACATTACCCCGTAGAATTTTTGAATTCGTTAACGGCAAGTGGACTTCCTGCGCACATAATCCAGCAGAAGGTCGGTGTCCCGCTTATGCTCCTTCGGAACTTAACTCCGCCGAAGCTGTGTAACTCAAAGTCGTGTCTTTGCAGAGAAACATCATCGGCGGAAATTCTAACAGGTTGTGGCATTGGCGAGACAGTATTTATACCGCGTATACCACTAATTCGCCACAATTACCCCTTCCAGTTTAAGCGCGTGCAGTTCCCTGTGAGCGTATGCTTTGCGATGACTATCAACAAGTCACAGGGGCAGACACTTAAGGCTGCGGGTGTCGACCTCAGGGTCCTCAGGACAAGCTGCTTCTCACACGGACAACTGTACGTCGCTTGCTCCCGCGTCACCAGTCCTGACTCTCTATAATTATATTTTAGCTGCTGAAAACAAAACAACAAACGTAGCATACAGGGAAGTTTTATAAAAATGTGGCTGTTATTAAAGTATATTGTGGTGTCTTACGACTTCCACGCGAACGAAGTCGCGGGCAGAAGCTAGTTATTAAATAAATTAGTAACGGTTCTTTAGTTACAGATAAAAATGGTCGAAGAATCGATTTAGAATCTTGTTTAGCGAGTTTAGATTCACATAGATTTATACAAATGGTCTTTTGATATCGACAGTTCTAAGTTTTGCATCTTAAATGTGACCTACAACTTCTAAGATTACACTGATGCACCAAATACATCTCCTACGTGACTTTAATGCGGTTTTTGACTTCAAAATTTACAGTCGTAAAGAATTCGAGACATAAAAAGATTAGTGAAGCTATCTTTAAGTGGTCTAGACTGTTTTCATTCAATTTTATGTTTCTTTTGGTGCAAAAGAAGATGCATCATTTTTTAAATCTTTTTTATATCTTCTTTAGTGGTAATAAATGGGTAGTTTGACGTCTGAAACTATCGTTTTGGTTCAAAGTGTGGCGCTAAAGTAACAAAGTAAACTGTGGACTCGCGAGAGGCCTCTAAGAGTTACAGCTCTCGTAGAGGACAAGGGAGGCCGTTCACCCCGCTGTAATAGACGACGAAATAGCGTGGATATGACTACACAATTTTTACGGAAATATTTTCGTGTTAATTGAAGGTTACTAACTTACCTACACGAATATGCTAAACATACATGTGAATAATACCGGATCTTCAGTTTCTGTTAGATTGTGTAGATTATATTTGGTTTTGTCATCTTCAACAGGTAAGCGAGATATTTTAAAGTTCGTTAATTTTCAAAATAGCTAAGTTAATACATAATAAAATTATTCAAAAATTGCATTAGCTATCATGTCGGACTCATCAAATCCCGCACACAACCGTTATAAACCAATTCAGTACTACGAGAACTTAATAAAATAATGAATATTTATAATTCTGCCAGTCGTATCCACACCAATCTCATCGCTAGTTAGAGGCACCTGTTCACCGCAAAGGACAAAGTCAAGTCGCGGAAATTGCGTGTACAGCAAAAAAACACTATTGAAACTCATAGACAATTCTCAATTGATGTCGATTGGAGGGTATTTTATTATCTCTACTTTAAAAATTAACAACTTTTCTGAAATTCTTTTCAAACTACTTTTTTTGCCAAATAAATACAAAAATTCAATGCTCTGCCAATCTCTTTATCTACCTTGTTAATCTGGATATACTTAAGACTGTCATTTTAATACTTCACGATATAATTTTCTTAAGAAAATATACTGGTATTTTCTGAGCCTACTGTCCAGATTGCACCTGAAGAAATTTTGATGGCTTCAAGAATGAATGGGATGCTGTGTACTTAGCTCCGTAAGGTTGTAGACTCGCATTCCTTTGGAACGTATCCCGTCTGAGATTGGTATTATATCCCGAACAAGGTATCCCATTCATTAGAATTCTATGGCAAGCCAAACAAAACAACTACATGAACAAGTAAAAAGCTAGAAAACCTTCTAGTAAACTATGTAGTAGTAGAAATAATCATTAATTTTTTGAAGTTCGATTCAGAACAAACCAGACTTACAAAAATGAAAGATTTTTTTTCACTGCCTTTGTAATTAGTAACCATTCACCATTTTGATATCGTCACATTATGTTGCCGCAGGCGTTCGCAAAATTCGTTAACAATTTCAGATCTTCCGCTGCTACATAGCTTAGCACCCAATTAGTCTCTATTTTCCAAGTAAAGCTTGAACAGCGGCCGCCATTGTTCCTTTAGCATCGGGCTACTAAATACCAGACACATGTTTGCCCACAAGAGAGGACCACAGACGATGTACCACAAACATATCGCAATACACATGCCGATGGAGTATTTGTTCGGTAATTAAGGCTAAATAAACATCTTAATCGGTCTTTCAACTTAACGTAAGCCCGGTACAAGTACCTACGATATTTATCTGTGATTGGTCAGTAATTGATTTTGGATAGTTTTTAGTATGGAGGATTTTTTGCGCGATTTCAGTCCCCTTTTCTAATAAACGTTGCTTAAAGTTAAATAAAATTAACCTCTGCTTAACCATACATTTTTTGACGTTTAAACGTGTCTTAACTTAAAGTAACATTTATAAGTTAATTAGATCTGGAGGCAAAAGTCGCGCCCGGCGTTTCATCTCCTCGCGCACATACGAGAGTAGCGCGAGGAGATAAAACGCCGGGGCATAACTCCGCTGCTGCGAGAAATCACGGGATAGCGGACAGAGCTCCGGCGGGACCTCATGGCGACAAGGAGAGTGTGATTGTCGCAACTCACTGGTGGGCACGCCACTATTGCGGTATTCCTGTTTCGCATAAGGCGGGAGGAGACGCCCGGGCCCCGGGTGTCACCATTGTGTGGATCGCTGGGAGGACACGGTGGAGGTCTGCTCGCCTTGGGTGGAGTACCGCCGTGTCCCCGTGGAGGTGATCGGCGGCGGTGACCTCTCGCATCTGGCCCTAGTCCAGGCCATGGCCTAGCCAGGTCTTCTGCGAAGCAGTAATGCTCGCGAAGGAGGATGCAGAGCACGTAAGGGAGAAGCAAACTTCGTGCGTTCACGCCGCAGGAGACGCCCTGGATGTTGGGAAACCCAGGCCGATTCCCGGCCACCGTAAGCGCGGGATTGCGACTGGTGAGCAATGGGTAGTTCGCCATCCGATAAGGACCAGGCCCGGGTCGGCAGCGCGTTGTGTTCGCTGCTGGGGTCGGTCCGTGGCTGGGTGACCATCTTTACGTACCAAGAGGAGTCTTGCCTCGGAAATTATGTTAAGCTGTCGTTGCTCGTCATTGATTCTGGAATTTATAATTAATTTATACTTAGTTTGAATTTCCGCGCATTATTTGAGAAAATTACTATACGAGCCTTGGCACCAAGCATTTATGGACTCACGTACGTTCATCCATCAATGCCCTTGTTGCAGGCCACGACAGTAATGTACTAATAACTTACGTCATAAAGCTTTGTGCGATTATCTTATTATTTAAAAGATATTTAACATTTACCAATCGTAATTCTTGTAGATAAGAGTTATTTTACAGTAGCATCACATTACATGCTACTGTAATATAACTATAATACTGTAAACAATTTCAGGATTTTGGATCGCAAGACAACTCTTTCGATCAAAATTTTTTAGAAATTGTTTTCTTATAACTTAGAACACGCTAACATCCAAAACACCAGTCAAAAACCTCATTAATTATTTTGACCTGCATTACTAGTTTTCTTAAGAACCTAAAACTTAATTCAGCATATCACTTGTGCCGCAGCCGGTTTTCACCCCGGACCATTGCACAAACTGGTTTCAGACGAAATGGTCATCGAGATAAAGTTATTTTTGACGGAATAAAGGGTTCAGCAGACAGGCGCGACGAGATGGCCGGCGAAGTTTTCTTAGAAATTGTTCCACCAGGGTGTAGTCGCGCCGCGGGCCGTCGCGTAGCGCCTGTCTGCGGGAGCTTTAAATATATCATACAGCCGTTAATGAAATGTGCTTAGACAATAATTTTGACTTAGATACCGACAAAGATACTGTAACTACATAGGTATAGGTAGATAGGAGACAGCAATATAGCTAATCCACGTAATTAGCTGAAGAAAGTGCAGTGATTTAATGAAAAATGTTTTTACACAATCATGTATTATCAATTCAATTAATGACAAATAACGTGGCAAGTAGTAATAATAGCCATTATCGTTTCATTTCATCAATTACAAGTAAACTTGCCTTGGTTTAACAATGTTTCCCATCTAGTGACTTGATTAAGATACCAGCAACGGGGCCTTAGGAAAAAAAAATTGGTACCTATTATAAATTACCACCAATTATCACCTTTGTACGTATTTTTCTGTTATTTTCTTCTTGTCTGTTTTTAAATGTGTGTATATTAATGGTTAAATAATAAATTATAACTGATTTGTTTTACTAAAACAATTTCAATGTTTCCAAACGACTGGTTGACAGTTCCCGTGACCCAATGGCTGGCTTTTACCTTGGTCAGAGGCTAAGCATTGCCATACAACGTGACAATGCCGCCAGTCTCTTGGGTACATTACCAGTCGACAGCAATGCGGAGGAATTTTTCGCCATATTGTTTATTAATAGTTTTAGTTAGGTTAGGTTAGTTATTTTTAGTTTTGGAAAAAGATTATGTATCCTTAATTGTATATTTTGTCAATAAATTGCATTTCCAACAATGATAATTAGACAAAACAAGTTATTTTTTAGTACCTTACCAGTAGGTAATGTGTTTATTAAAATATCCGGTGTATAAATGTCACGGAGTCGCGCCCAGAACGATTGACTTGTATACATAGTTTGTATCGAAATGGGCGGAAGCTGGCAGCAAGCAACCGGTTGACTTCCATTGTGGCATGACAGTTGGAGCATAAGTACCTAACTTAGTCACATTTAGGTTGCTTTGGGCGTGGCAGTGGCAAATAAAGTTAAGCGATGTTTAGAGCGATCAACTGTCCCAATTGTTTATTTATTAAAACTACCAGGAAAGCAGAAATGAACTGGAACTAGGTCTTTAAGGCGACTTACTACTTAGTTTAATAATAACAGTTATCGTTGAAGTACACCGTTCCAA
Source organism: Conistra vaccinii (assembly GCA_948150665.1). Classification (NCBI taxonomy): domain Eukaryota; kingdom Metazoa; phylum Arthropoda; class Insecta; order Lepidoptera; family Noctuidae; genus Conistra; species Conistra vaccinii. Next base: position 9,074,854 of record OX411324.1, read on the forward strand.
ATTTTACCTTCTTTGTTTAACTAAATTAGATGGTATTACCATTACTGACTCCCTCTCACAGAGAGGAGGCCTGTGTCCCAGCAGTGGGAACATTAATAGGCTGATGATGATGATGATGACCATTACTGAGCTAAATGGTTTACGAGAAAAATAAGAATTAAAATTGAAGAAATTTTAGCAATATTTAGTCACTTTTGACATTTTATTGAACGATTAGTTTTATGTAAGATCAAGACATTAAAATGTTTTACTTTATATTAATGATCAAATAAATACGTATATTTAGTGATATACATACTTTTTACGCATATTTCATTATATTACGTACCTATATTTCGCTGATTTAAATTAGTCACTCTGCTGTCAAGCTTGAGCTTGAGACTTGGGGCACCCCGGCCGGCCGTGCAGGCTCTGCACTAAAAGTATCGGGAATGGAATATTTCCACTGTTCCTGTCATATTAAAATCTTTTTAAATGAAAACTCCTTGGTTTTAAAAATCGAATACCAATTATTTATTTTAAAAAAGATTCTCGGTCTTGTCACAAGGTTTTGTCAAACTTGTTTAGTCGTTGAGAAAATGGAATTGACTCGAGAAAATTCAAGAGCGATGATTTATTATGACTTTCGAAGTGGTTGAACACAAAAACAGTGTGTTGACCGGATGATTTCTGCATTTGGTGATGAAGCACCATCCAAAACCACAATTTATCGCTGGTTTGCTGAACTTTAACGTGGACGTGTCAATCTAAGTGATGATCCCCGTCAAGATCGTCCAAAAACTGCAGTCACCCAAGAAAACGTTGATGCTGTGCGTAAGCTGATTGAGGAAGATCGACATGTGACATACCGCGAAATTCAGGCAACTTTAGACATTGGCATGAGTCAAATACAAATAATCTTGCATGAACAATTAGGTGTAAAAAAGTTGTTTTCCCAATGGATACCGCATTCACTCTGTGAAGAGCAAAAAGCGGCTCGCGTTACTTGGTGCGTCAGAACTCTCGAAAGATTCCACGCAGGAACCTCAAATGCTGTATACAACATCGTATCAGGTGACGAATCCTGGATATACGCGTACGAATCCGAAACAAAAAACCAGTCACGAGTTTGGATGTTCGAAAATGAGTTAAAGCCAACAAAAATTGTTCGTTTACGGAGTGTTGCAAAAAAAATAGTGGCCACGTTTGTCTCCAAAACCGGCCATGTTACGACTATTCCTCTTGAGGGACAAAGAACGGTTAATGCAGAATGGTATGCTAGCATTTGTTTGCCACAGGTCGTTTCTGAACTCCGTAAAGAGAACTGCAACCGCCGCATCATCCTCCATCACGACAATGCGAGTTCTCACACCGCGCACAGAACAAAAGAGTTTTTAGAGCAAGAAAACATAGAATTATTAGACCATCCGCCGTACAGCCCCGACCTAAGCCCTAATGATTTCTATACTTTGTCTAAAATAAAGAATAAATTGCGTGGACAGAGATTTTCATCACCTGAAGAAGCTGTGGACGCCTACAAAACGGCCATTTTGGAGACCCCAACTTCCGAATGGAATGGTTGCTTCAATGATTGGATCCATCGTATGGAAAAATGTGTCAAATTTCGCGGAGAATACTTCGAAAAGCAATAAATACATTTTTAAATAGTAATGTTGTGTCACTTCCTTGATTCCCGAAATTTTCAGTGCCGCCCTCTAATATACACTTTCTGTAAAAAAAATATGGACTCCCAACTCGATGGATGTAAAACTAGCCGGTTGTACTAACAAATTGAGCAACATTTTGTTTTTACATGTTTACGAGGTAAACATACATTTAATAAGGTTCGCTTTAAGCTTTAGCAAGACATTATACGATTCAGTTGCGTTAATGCTTCGTTAAAGATAAACGATCAATACACTCAATACTGGCGATCAGTATATACATCGCTTTTTACTCCGTCATTCTTCGACGTATTCGAACCTTCTCGCGAATCCACAGATGTCTTCAGCACACATTTGAATACTCTGTGAAGATAAAAGTAAATAATGATTGATCATTTAAAAGTGACAATTCACGTATGCACCTTGTGAGCATTTGCGCTTCACTCAGACGTTTCAAAACACACGCAATGTGCTCCTGTCAATTGCGAAGCTATTGAAAGATTTGACACAATAATGTTATAGGCAAATGTGGAAATGACAGGATGGAGAAGAGGGTTCAGTAGATACTTTAAAAATAACTCATTGCAAAAATTGCTCTATGTATTTCATAGAGCAATTTTTGCAATGAGTTCTTTTATAATGGTTTCTTTTTTAATCTTCTATGTGCATTTGTTATGTTTGATTCAAAATGTGACATTATTATTGTGAGGATTGGTACAATTTTTTATTGTGGTAACCCTTGTTTCATCAAAAAAAAATTGTCAAATTATCACTTCCCAAACAAGTTTCCGCATAATTTCATTTGCCAAATTATTACTTAGCAAATAAAACTCTTCAAAAATAATTGTAACGCAAAACTAATGTTTGGCAAGTGAACGTTTAAACAATAACTTGCTACTTTTACACTATACTTTTACCAATTTTAATGTAGCCAAATATTTCAGTTGGTATAACATATTTTACGCAAAATAAAATAAGCCAAGCCAAATGACGCTCAATGTCGGTTAATCATGCAAAACAATATCACTGTGTTTTTTTTTAAACAATTTTAGGAAAAGAAAGGGAGTTCGTTTCTGGCATTCGGAGGCCGCCACCGCGGCACGCTCGCTTCGCTCGCTCAGCTCGTGCGTTGTGTGGTCACAGTTCTAACCTAACCTAAACTAGCTGTTGCGATTAAAAAAAATTTGGCTCGCAGCGGTAAGAGTAAAATGTTGATTCATTTAATAAATGTTCAATTCATTTGAGTAAATGTTTATTTTCTAAAGATGGTTTGCTGTAAAAAATCATTTGATTAAAGACCAAATGTGCGTAGTAAAATCATTCCAAATATTGCATTGGTGTAAAAAAAAGGTTGGTAAAAGGATGATCGGCAAAAATGTATGGAAGCTGGTCCAAGTAGCTGGTATAGTAGTTGTTACTCTATATTAAAATGCCTATCTAATGACATATGTGTGGTTGTTATTGGTCGTAGGGACCATTTTGTCCGGTCCTCCTTTGTTTGGAATAATGAAATTTTGTCAAAACAGTTTTAGCAAAACGACAGGATCCCTTTTTATTGATACCTAAGGAAAAATTGCAGTTATTTTGCAGCCATACAATATTTATGAACCTGTCATTCATAATGCTGAAACTTGGGTCACGTCGTTTTTGGGCCAACATTGCAATGTATCCGGATTAACCTAAACCCCACTGACCCCTAAACACATAATTACGTAAGTGGCACATATTAACACAGGAACAGAAATCATCTGTCGGCCCCAATGCAGTACTTTTATAACACGAAAAAAAACGTAACATGCATTTGTGACCAATCTGTGCAATCTGCGCCTGCGGTTCGAAGATAATACGAGTATTGCAAGTCATGTGGCGTGCTTGCACAAACCGCTAAAGGGTTAGGCATTATGCCAGACAATCAGTCCGCGGGATTGGAACGAATATGAATGTGCCACATGCGAAGATTAAAAATAATGAAAAATTTCAATAGTCATTTTGACAGGTGTATATTTGGAGGTCAAGAAAATTACCGACGTTTTAACTCATGGCTACAATATTTCTAAATGGTGCACAGAGAAAACCATGGAACACATTTTTGAAATCTCACTTTAGCTGGCCAAGATTAACTTTATCGGTACACATATTGTAGTTATAATAACATTAAAACATAACCGCATATTTTTTATTATTACGTCTTACGTAGCTCTTCACATTGGAACTTTACGAATCTATGAAATGTATGGTTTTTTTGTATCAAGTACCATAAAATCTAACATAATTCAGCCTCGCAGTGCAGACAGCATAGCCATTCAAACGTAATTTGTTTGCGAAAAGTAAAATAACTAATTATTCCCTTGTTCAACTAAAAAATTAATGAGACAAAAACTATTTTTATTACTTCGTTTTATTTATATCTAGTGCAAACTAACATGCCTGAGATTTTATTTTGCAAACCTCTTTTATTCTCATTTTAAAGCGGTGATGAGTGTGATGACGCATTTTCGGCTAATGTTTGTAAGCTAACATTGTATCAATTTACGTACCGCAGTCATTTCCAAAAATGTTGGTTACGAAGACAGTGGTTATGTATAATAAAAATAAATTTTAATGCTTTCGTTCGTGCCATCCGGTATTTAAAAAGCAGATGCAAATAATTTTGGGTGAACTGGTTCGCAAGATTTTTTTTGTTTTTTTTTTAAAATGACTGTCCGTTTGCCATTAGATTGTCGCTGGCCTTATTTAAAAATGTGATAAAATAACGTTTTTTTCTAGTAAACAAACAAATTTCAAAATAGATAGACATAACCACAACATTGGTTTGCTGCGCGCTTTGGTGTTTACTGTAAGTGCAGCAAGCAATTGATATAAATAAATAAATAACCGACTACACCTGCCATTTGACATAGCTCATCGTGACCACCACCGCTCTGTCAAGAGCGAAGCGAAACGAAGAAGAAGAGATATAACCATGATTTAACTGTAATGTCATAATTATGTTACTTACTGCTACTCACTTATATCAGAACTTATTCAAGTGCAAAAAATAGGTACCTATACTCCATTTGAAATAAGATTATCTGACATAATATCTAAACCTTTTTTACAGTCCGTTCAACCGATTTTGACTTCTATTGCGTTGGTGGCATGACAAATGGCAGCTGCAGTTGGTACTGTCACCACTTTTTTGCTTTTAATGCCATCCTTATATCTACGGTATAGAAGTAATTTAAATGTGGAATCTTATTTCAAATGGAGTATTAGGTACCGTTGTTAAAATAAATTACATGTTTTTTTTTAATTAAAACATTATTATCATCATCATAATCAGCCTATAATTTTTCCACTGCTGGGACACAGACCTTCTCTCAGTGGGCCGTTATCCACCACGCAGGCCCAGTACGATTTCCTCACGATGTTTTCCTTCACCGATATGAGAGCAGCGGTGATGTAATACTTTACACTAAACAAAGCGCCTGACTGGATTCGAACCTACGGCCTACAACTAGTAACTAGTTTTTTATCGTAGCTTATAGAAACTAGTTTTAGTAGAGCTTTTTTTTAAGCTATACTTCAAATTCAAATTATAAAAGGCGTGCGACGCGTCTTACTTGATGCGTTGATGTCTTTTGTTCAGGTGGTATTTATCCGTTGCTTCACTCTTATGTAATGTTCTAAAACTCTTGATTTTCTGGTATTCAATCCAGAGTTACTTCACGTTACTATAAAAAAGATGACTTTGCATAGTAATAAAAATAAAAATACCTATTTTTTCTGTTTAAAAAAAGAAATAGGTCATGTCTTTCATTGTGCAGGTAAGATAAACTGAGAGTATCGCATTTGGACCATCAAGGCTTGGGTACAATCCTTTCCTACAGCCCGTGGGAACCTTGGCAGATGCGCTCCTAGCAACAACAAACCTTTTTTCGGAAACCGTAGGGTGACCATAAAATTGTATGAAATTATGTCATCACAAATGCGAAATGTTATATTTCAGGGAAACAAATGAGTATTTATATTTTCCATTGTTTTTCAATTAATTAAAACTGTAACATTTATTCACTGTTATTTTGAAAAGGCTTGACCGCCTGTTTGGAAAACTGGAATCCATTTTAAAAGCATCTGAATTGCAATCTAATACGCCATAATCATAAATTAGCATGCTAAGACTATCAACCAAACTCTTAACACTAATGTAAACCTCTTATTCTAAATTCACGGCAAGAAATTGAGTTAGATCTAGTTTTGTCGTCTGAATTTGTATGCGATATTATTTTATATACCTCGTGCCAAATCAAAATTTTTCATCAAGTGGATATTTTTTTGGAAAAATAACACGATTGCAAAAACACAAAAAAAAACGAAATATTTGTATTCCTCGCAAATATTTGTCATTTTAAAATAATAAATTATAAATAAAAAAAAATAAAAATCATTTAATTCAGAAAAATTTTGTCCTTTGTTAGTACCGAAAAAAAAAGAAAAAAGAAAGATAAAGATAAGATAAATAAACGCGAAAGTGACTTTGTTTGTTGGTTACGCTTTCACGCTAAAACGGCTGAACGGATTTGGATGAAATTTGGCACATGGGTACACCATGACCTGAGTAGGACATAAGATACCTTTTATCCAGATGTGAAACAGCAAGGCACAGCTAGTTAAGAATAATTTAAACGATATTCAGCAGTTTTTTAAATTGTAGCAGTGCAATCAACATAACATTTTTTTTTAAACCGCAACGGATAAGCAAGGGCCTGAATTTCACCTGATGGTAAGTGATGATCAGGTCGAAAGTGAAAGCGAGCTTCACCCGGAATCCTCAACCACAGAGGAACTGGCTAACTTACCTCTAATTACCGAAACATACTCACACTGTTGCACGACTGTTCGATCAACTTTAAAGACAAGCAGTAGAGTTGATCGAATAGTCCCGTATTTGACCTTCAAATATAGCCACCATACTCACATCACTTTGATCAATAGGGCAGGAAACAACTCTCTATTTGTTACTCATTTTTTCGGAAACTGAGTTTATCGTATAAACGTAATTTCTTAGTTTTTGTGTGCAAGGGTTATATTGCATCCGGTGAATGTGATATTGGTGTGACTCTTCAAATTCCAGAATTCGCACCAAAAAGGTAAACTTGAACGACGGCAAAGTGTTTGTAAAAAAAATTGCAAATCATCCAACTACCAGGAAGTTGGAAAAGGTAATTTTACTCTCGTATAAGTATAAGTTTTATAACGTTCTCTTTTTAATACTTCTTTTTATGATAGTGTATGAACAAAATGCTACTACATATTTAAATGGCCGTAAACAAATTTATTGTTCAGCGCATATTTTATGAGCTGGGCTGGTATCATTCGTAGATGGCGACTCGTAGTCTAAGGCGATGAATATTGACACACAGAACTCAGTATTGAATTTGTGGTTCATCTTAATTTCTGTTTGTCTTTTAATACCCTGAACATTTTTGTTTTGCAAATACATAAATAAAATTATTAATTTGTAATCCCTACATTAATAACAAATACACACATCAAAAGTGTCTAGGGATCAAGCATTTTTATGCGGATTTCTTGAGATTGAGATGTGGCTTTGTAATAAATTTATGATTTTATAAATTTATATGGATCCTTTTTGGTGCATTTCATCATTTGAATCAGGAACTGTGAATCAAATTCGAGTAAAAGATGAAAATCAGCTGTCAATATTTTCCCTATAAAAACATACAACGCATTGAAGACATTATTAGTGCTACTGTTTCCCTACTACTGATTAAAACCAACGTTATTATGGAGCAGCGACGTCATTTAAGCAGGGAAGAAATGCTCAGAGCCGTGGGAATGATAGAAGCTGGTTCCCGGCAACGTACTGTGGCTTTAGCTCTGAATACAAGTCAGAGTGTTATCAGTCGACTTTGGACACGTTACCGAAGCACTGGTACCGTGGCTGAGCGCCATGGAGGACGGTATCGCTGCACCACACGGAGACAAGACCGATACATTCAAATCTTAGCTCGAAGAGCTCCAACAATAACCGCCATGATGTTAGCCGTGAGGCTTCATCACTCTTCAGGGAACTTAATTGGCGACCAAACAGTCAGAAACCGCTTGCATGAAGTGAACCTTCATTCCCGAAGACCGCTACGGGTACCACCTATAGCAATGCACAATCGTAGGATTCGATATCAATGGGCTCTTGAACACAGAAATTGGGCAGAAGAACAATGGCGTTTCGTGTGCTTTTCTGATGAGTCTCGTTTTGGTATGAGACCGGATACAAGACGTATACGACACTGGAGAACCCCTGGACGCCAACAGCGATTAAAATCCTGCCAGGAAGTCCATCCTTATAGTGGTGGAACCATCATGGTATGGGCGGGTATTTGGATCGGCGGAAGAACTGAGTTGATTTGGATCAGAGGCAACCTCAACGCTCAAATTTATGCTGAGACGATTGTATCAGACGTCATCGTTCCTCTACAAGTGCAAATCGGTCCCTTATTTCAGTTAATGCATGATAATGCACGACCGCACACCGCAAGAGTTGTAAGACAGACTCTCGCCGCAGCTAACATCAATGTCCTGCCCTGGCCTGCTCAGTCGCCAGACTTGAACCCGATTGAGCATGCATGGGATATGCTACAGAGAAGAGCTCTGCCGAATATGGAGGGTATCCAGTCGCAAGAAGACCTTTTTTTGTTGTTGCAACGAACATGGGCGGCCATTCCACAGCGTGATTTGGATGAACTCATTTTGAGTATGCCAAACCGATGTTCTTGTGTTGTTAGTGTTCGCGGTAGAAACACGGATTATTAATTGTTTAAGTTACCCAATAAAATTTTAAAGAAAACTGTTATTTCAGTCTTTTTTTCGAACTTTAATGTTAGTGGTTCAAATGTCAAAAATCCCTTTATTAGGAAAATGGCAAATTTCTTTATTAATGCAAAGGTGACTTGGTTTATCGTTACTGTGACAAACGAAAACACTTTATTTGATGAATCCTTAAAGAAAATTTTAATTAATATCAATCAGGAGAAAAGTTATTGCAAAAATATATGTTGATCCCTAGACACTTTTGATGTGTGTATGTTCCAACTTACATCATATTTTACTTTTAAGAATGTGATCGGAGATTTAAGAATACTGTCCATGTCAGTGCGTTAGCTACCACTACTATCAGAAAAAAAAATCAGCTTACAGTAATTTTCGGAATTCAACAAATGAGAATAATTTAAATAAGTGCAAACGAACAAGCATTTGAATCACAAAAATGTTATCTCTCGCATTGTTATCACTTATCACATCACACAATTTGTCCGAAAGAAAGTTCAGAGCGGTCCTTTTGATGATAACATTCTTTGTGAGGCAATAAAAATATTTACCTGTTTACGCAAAGAAACTAACGTTCAACGTTTATCTTTAGCCGTAAAACTTTCTTTGAAACTGTTACATTGAAGGGTGGAGAAGGACCCATTATTGGACTTGGACGGAGTTACACAAAGACGTTAGAATGCTTTGTAGATAAATGGGTCGGTATTGGGAGCCTAGAGTGCACAAATAGAATCAGTTATTCTTCAGGTATTATCTTTATTGATGTAACAATGGTATATGGAGCTGTGTTAGCCGTAAGTAGATACAATAGAATAACGTATAGGATATTTTGTTATTTTTTTGTTAGTTTGGCGGTTGGCGCCAGCGACTGGATGGATTATTAACTCCTCATTGAAAGTATGTCATGCTCACTCAAATGTGTGTTTGTTCCCTTCGAAATGGTTGAGCTAAATGGTGCTGATCCATGCGTTATTTCATGAACGGGGCCGTCAGTGGAGACTGGTCGCCTCTTAGCTGCCACGGCTTATTTGAATTTTTTAAATTGTTTTTATCTTTTAATCACAGACGCTTTTAACGCGCACGTCTTTCTATATTGTTCTCACATGCATAAGTTCAACATGAATGATGTAACCAATATGTTGTAACAATATTTTGATTTAAAAAAGTAACCGTTGAAGTTCTTGCCCGTTCTTCTCCATAGGAACCTACTACGCTTTGGAATGACTAACGCCTCGTCTTTCTCACTGACCGACCCCTTGAAATAAATGCTTTGAGTTTGAGTTTCACATTATAATAAACTACAACATAAAAAATGCTAATAACTACTATTATAATAGCGTGTAACTCACAGTATAAATTTATAAAATTAAAGAACAATTAGGAACCATATCGACATCATTAGTATTTCAGTCAAACAATAGTGTGAAACTAATTCGTTGCAAAATCAGATCACGTGTCATGGCAGAACATAATATAATGGTTTGACCGTAAAACAGTGATTAAAACTAATACTAATACAAGCATGTCATACATAATTGAACACATTGTTTTATTTTAATGGAGCAACTAATTTGAATACACTATGCTGATAGTTGATAAAGATATGAAAGTGCCAAGAAAAACAAATAGGTATCGGAAATGTAAATATATGATGCAGAGACGATCTGAATGTGCTCCTGATTGATAACTATAGTAGCCATCAATAAAAAATAACATAATCATAAACTCACAAACAAAAGAGGGTTATCCTCCTACCGATACCATAATTTAGCTTTATAGTTTTTGCATCACACAATAACTTATGTTAATCGACCCAATCATCCCATTCATACTGATTATGAAATACTTTAACCATAGCCCACTATAATGTACAAAATTAAATGTTAAACCACATTCATTGAGAGGCAACTTCCGGTGAAATCCGGACAGAGGAAAAAAAGTAATCTAAACAAACACATGACAAGAATAATAGCAGATGGCGCCTGAGCGGAAATCGAAAGGGATTTTTTTATAAATTTTTTGTTCGTTATTGAAAGCAAAAAACCTACGAGGATATGATTTCAAAAAAATTGTGAAAGCGTTTGATGGTTTGACCGTGAGAAATATTGAGATTTAAGGTGCATTGAGGTTCTACTGCATACTGCATTATAAAAAATATTAATATCAGGAACATGTTTAAAATTATACTGGCCAAATATAGAGATGCCCGTCACATAAATTCGGTCCAAAATCCAATTTGAGTTTTATTCAATTAATATTTATTTGGTTTTGCAATATAAGTCCAGTTAATATTTCAAGTGTAATTTTTAAGTGAAACAATTAATAAATTTATCTTTTATGGCTACAAGGTGGTCCCGTAGACTCGTAAAGTATAAAATTATATGGAAGCACGGCAGTCCACTCTGAGATATAAATCTTTGATCACGGTGATCGTCATTAAATTAATTTATAACTTCAACCCCAAAATTATTTGTTCGGATTTGTCACGATATTCGAACGGGCAAGTCAGATATAGTTTCTATATTAATTAAAACTTTGATAGTACTTATCATGTTTTGTTAATTTATTTTTCCAAAAATTTTAGGCAATTTTTTTAAATCCTGATATTATCTTTCTGCAGGGAAAATGTCTTTTTATACAAAGAGAGGGCACGAAGTATTCATTACCATGGGCACCACGCGGGTTGGTGATTTCAGTCTTGTATTAACTAGCATAAGTCGTAATGAAAAACATTCAAAATCTAATCCCAATCTCATCTCAGCGACACTGAGATGAATCAATTTGTGTGGTGTGTATTTAACAACCTTTTAATTCAATTCATAAAGCTAGCAAACTCGTTCATTTTATAAATCTACTCAAAGCGGTATCAATACCGTAGTACCAGCGGTAGTAACTACAGGTACTATCAGTCAAAAACAGTGACTTCCAAAACCAAACATTTCAACACATTTAAATACTGTACTCCTATTTGAACTTTGGGCTAGTTTCCTGTTGATCTTTAAATAAATAAGAGCCATAAACATACATGCAGAACCGAAGCGAATAACGAAATGTCAGCCTATTTATAAACGCACCTTGCGCGATACCATTGTGCCTATTTGACACACAGGCCATCAATTAGGCTTTATTTATATCAAGCTAGGAAGCTACAATTAATGTTAATTTGTACTCACAGTGGCATTTAAATATCGCCCTCAATAGGTACCAATTAGAAGTTATGTAACATCTTACGCGTGGTCTGTAGTTTGTCGGTAATGGATTACCATACATTACAATAGGTAATTACTGATGGGACAAAAACCAGAATCCTAACTGAATGTTTGCTTAGTGCTGGTAGAGCAATAGCCAGATGGGTGGATGTCCTACAAAGGACTGGAAGTAGGACTTGGATGAGGGATAAGACCAGCATAGACGAGGCACAGTATGATAAATGCCCCAAAAAACGAACATCACTTTTTTAGCTATTGCATAGCTTCTATCGCGGGCCTTGAGCGTGGAGACCTAATCCAGAAATTTCGTAACGAAAATACTACCTAAGAAAAGAGTGTTTTGTATTGAAAATTATGTTTAACTGCTTGACAACAAAGTTCAAATTTACTTAAACGAATGATACGAGAGTGTTGTATTGAAAATTATGTTTAACTGCTTGACAAAAAAGTTCAAAAAAACGAATGATACGAGAGTGTTGTATTGAAAATTATGTTTAACTGTTTGACAACAAAGTTCAAATTTACTTAGACGAATGATACGAGAGTGTTGTATTGAAAATTATGTTTAACTGTTTGACAATAAAGTTCAAATTTATTTAGACGAATGATCCTTGACTATTAATAGTTAAATTAAAACCTTTTTATTAGTTTGATGTTCCCGGCCATTACGTTGTGTCAAGTTTTAAAAACTATAAATGTGAATAACAGTTCCTGTCAATGTCATCATTGCTATTTCTTGTATTCGGGTTAATATTTTACAATTGCGTAAGTTGATAAAAAATGCTATGCAATAGCTTCGCCGGGGCAGTCCCCGAGTGCCACACGTCTTTTTTTATTCTATTGGTCGAAAGTATTAATTATTTTAAATGTGAGAGTAGAACTCTCAGATTTTAAATATATTTACTTCAAAAGAGTTATATTTTTTATTCGATTTTTAGATCAACGCAAATATAAATAAAATGATGGAAACCTTTGAACATTTGTTTATAAAGTTTATTGACAAAATATACAAGTCATTATAAAGGTGAAACAGGTTTTTTTTGCTGTAGTAGAAAAATAAATATGCCTGATTTTATCTTTATTCGATTAAATTTTTTCTTTAGGACATCTTTTGTAAGTACATCTGAAAGTACATCAAATCTGCTGATTCCTACATTTTGACGAATTATGCGAATTTAAATGTAGGGTAACAGTATTATACTCTAAGATCTAAGGGAACAGTAGACTATAAATTTTTTCGCGATTTCAGGTTTGGTCCCATAGTAAAAGTGGTTCATAATTATGAGTAAAGTCACGTGTTTAAGTATTGGTCACTAGTTCACTACTTACCAGTCACCCTAAGTACTCCTATATATAGGAGTATAAGTACTCTTATATATAGGAGTATAAGTACTCCTATATATAGGAGTACCATCGTTTAGAAGGATAAAAAAAAAGACGTGCGGCACTCGGGGACTGCCGCGGCGAAGCTATTGCATAGCATTTTTTATCAACTTACGCAATTGTAAAATATTAACCCGAATACAAGAAATAGCAAGTATAGGTATAAAAGAGGGGGGGGGGGGGAACAATCATAGGGCATCAAAAAATTCGTCCGCATCGCTCTCAACAGGAAAGGTGCCCAAAAGGCTGGCAGCATTGCCACGTTGTATGGCAATGCTTATTCTTTGGCCGAAGAATAGGCCAGCTCTCTGGTCACGTGAAGAGTCGACCAACCGCTTGGCGATCTCTTGAAAAACGAAGTGGGCACTCGGACCCCATGAACCAAGTGTTTCAACCCCAAACGGCTCAAACATATAATTCCCAATAAGATTGGAATATTTCCGCCGTTTGAGGTTTTGCGCACCTGCAGCAGCAGCCCCAGCACAGCTCGCCGTGCTAGGAAGATGGGATGGCGCAAAGGTGTCGACACACGTTGCATCCCACACCAAAGGCCTACCTACCTTCCAAGGCATTATGGTCATTCGGTCTGGTCTCTTTCCATCGTCGCGTGCCAAGCCATTGGGTTCTAAAACAGCTGGCACCCCGGCGGTAACAATACTTGTACATATTATTATTATTTATTTAAGTCTGTTAGGTTTTAAATCATGTAAATACATAATCTATTATATAGAAATAGCAATGATGACATTGGCAGGAACTGTTATTCACATTTATAGTTTTTAAAACTTGACACAACGTAATGGGAACATCAAACTAATAAAAAGGTTTTAATTTAACTGATCATTCGTCTAAGTAAATTTGAACTTTATTGTCAAACAGTTAAACATAATTTTCAATACAACACTCTCGTATCATTCGTCTAAGTAAATTTGAACTTTGTTGTTCAAACAGTTAAACATAATTTTCAATACAACACTCTCGTATCATTCGTTTAAGTAAATTTGAACTTTGTTGTCAAGCAGTTGAACATAATTTTCAATACAAAAAAAACACTCTTTCTTAGGTAGTATTTTCGTTACGAAATTTCTGGATTAGGTCTCCACGCTCAAGGCCCGCGATAGAAGCTATGCAATAGCTTAAAAAGCGATGTCTGTTTTTTGAGGTATTTATCATACTGTGCCAAGGAACCATGTCGCAAAAGGGAGGAGTCTTAAGCAGTGGATGGGCAGACGGTTATTGACAGTGATGATCGTATTCTTTACTTGTTAAACAAATTGTTATTCCTGTTATACAAAGTAATGGCATATTGAAAAAGACACTTTGTTTGTAAAATCGGCTTAAGTTTAACTGTGACTGCCAGGGCCAGTAAGTTTCATACGCATTACAGCCATAAGTGGCACGCTTACGTTAAGTTGTAAAGGCAATTTGTTAGAATTAAAGCGTAGGCTGATGCTGTAAAAAATTTAAGATGTTAGTATTCTTTTCTCGAAAATAAAAGTACTACGCACGGCTACACATCAAGCTATACATTTCCAGTATAAGCTGAGCTCGCATTGTACGAAAATCCTATACGATGCGAAATCAGCATAAACTGGAAATTTATAGCTTGATGTGTAGCCGTGTGTACCTTTTTTATTTTTATTTTTTTGGGTGGGAAATCATCAAATGACTTCTGCCGCTCTGGGCGGAGCGGAAGGGAGTGTCAGACTCTTACTGACTAAAACCCACCCGTGTTCCTTCCCTTGCCTTGCCAGGGGCCACGATTTCCCCTTAGGACTACCCGCAACCCCGGTAAGCATCGGCCCTAGCGGACCCCGTCAGTTTTGCTGACATCTCTTTGAGGCGCGCGTGGAACACGACGCGCCGTCGACTCGGGCCTGGTCCTTATCTGACGGCGAGCTGCCCGTTGATCTCCGTCCGCAGGCCCGCGCCTACCGTGGCCGAAAATCTGCTACCAATTCCCGACGCTCGGGGCGTCTCCTACGGCGGCGGCGGCTAGGGCTGCTAGGGCGCGGCATTTGCCTCTCCCTCTCGCGCTCCGCCTCCTCCTTCGCGAGCATTACTGCTTCAGCCGTGTGTACCTGAGGCGAACTTGTTGTAAAATCGTTTGGGGCTGGTGGATGCTTCCTATAAGTTTAAATTGAAAGATGAAGTTTACCATTCTAAACGCTAATAGCAAATAGTTTAATGTCTTTGGCTAATAGTAATGACATGTTCTCCAATGAAAACAATTCAGATAAAATTTTCGTTCTGACTAATTAGATCCCAATCAGTGAAATCTGTTGGTAAAATATGTGAAAATTTTGTTTCATTCATGTATTTTAAGGAGCGTCCATCCATAACTACTTTGTTATTTTACCTGTTTTAATCATCTTTCCCTACGTAATTTCAGGTTTAAGCGTGAGATCGTGACGAGAGAGGAGCTCGTGGCTAATTAATAACAGCCGCATGGATCGATCCATCAGGTTAAGCTACGCTTGTCGGGGTTGGTCCGTGGATGGGTGATCATCTTTACATGCTGTGTCTCCTCCGTGCCTCAGAAAGCACGGTAAGTCGTTGGTCCCGGCTGCCAATCGTGGATCTTTGACAGTCGTTATGAGTCGTCAGTAGCGCGAAAGTCTGACACCAGTCTTACCAAGGGGGTATCGTATTACCCAGTTACTGGGTTGTGGAGGTCAGATAGGCAGTCGCTCCATGTAAAATACTGGTATTCAGCTGCATCCGGTTAGACTGGAAGCCGACCCCAACATAGTTGGGAAAAGGCTAGATGGATGATGATGAATCGTGAGATCTTAACAAGTCTAGACAAACATAGGTAAGAAGTCAAGCAGTACCTACGTAGATACTATACGTAACATGTAACAATGTACAGTCGTGTACAGTAATAGGTAGCGCACGAGCGTGGGAGCATGCCGCAGGTGCAATATCGTAGGGCGATGCGTTTCCTACGATGCACCGCGCAGATGCACCGACGAAGATCTATAGCGTGGTAGATGAGGCTGTGAGGCTATTGTTTTACAAACAGTCATTTTTCGTTGATGCTAAAATTGACAAAATAATATGAAGAGGACTAATTGTTAACGACGCGCTACGCAATTGCGACAAAAAATTCAATTTAATTGTGTTAATATTTTTCATCATTAATTAATATTGTAGGTATTCCGAAACAATTATTTACTCCACAAACTCGGCCTCATTTTTTGCTACATAACTTAAATAGATTGCATCGAAATTATAGGAAATTCAATTAATAAAAATGTCGATAAGAGCATTAATAAAGGTTTTGACATTTTACCTCATCGATATTAAGTACCTTTTACCTGAAGCACTTTATGCCTGGGTAATGTGTCATGTCTAGTTCATCATAAGGCTATGTATTATACGGATAAGTTTTTTGCGCATTTGGACGTTAGAAGCAAGTTCGTTAAATGTAATAGGTATTGCCTTATAAATAACGATATTATTGTCGTTTTTAATCTATTTACAACTAATACCAGTTAGACTGCAAAAAATGTGTTCCTGTTCTAATGGCTATAATTAATCAGAAGCTACTAATCAGTATGGCGGCTACATCTTTGAGCAGCAACTTGTATTTTTTTTTATTCGTCTTCTAATATTAGTGATGTCTTACTTTAAGTCGGAGACCATCCTGAAACGGCATTAAACGTAGGTAACTTTGATCTAATTACAAAACTAATAAAACTCATTTTAAGAGTGTTCATCAAAAAATTTGGGAACGTCACAATTAGGTAGCTGTCAAATATTTACCTGTTTTGATTAATTTGGCAATATTACTGTATGGAAATAAGAAATAAGGCTAACTAGTGAACAATATTAATAATGAATTGCAATTATATCACTGAATTTGATGTTGTAACCGTTTTAGATGTAAAAAAGGCATTTGGAAAGTTTCCAAATACTTTTTTTACATCTAAAACTAAATATTCGGTGTAACGATATTAATTATTGCAATTCATACTCAATATTTTAGTGCAGTAGCTAACCATATTTCTTATTTCAAAACAGCGAAATATTTGACAGCAATTTCCGACGTTGCCCACTTTTTGTATAAAAGTTCTTAATAGGAAAATATATTATACAACTTCGAAATCAAAACCAAACAGACATAAGTAAATAATTGCATAAATCACTCACGCAAGTATTGAGCTGTAAAACACCACCTTGCGTATGAAGTAACTGAAATACAACCTCCTTTACATAACATCGTAAATCAATATATCGGCCAAGAAAATAGAAACTAAAATCAGCAAACCCTTTCCCACACCTGTTGAACCAGGTTTTTTCAATAAACTTTTTAGATTCCCAAGATTTGATAACACAAGGTGCAAAAGTTTGAGAAACTGAACACCTTATTAACATCGTACGCCCGCAGCAATCCCTTCAGTCCCAAAAATAAAGCAAACCGATATCCGATAATAGCAGCCGAAATTATTGCCTTAGTAACCCATTCCTGACCTACCATCAGCTGCCTTGTCGACCCATATGTTACAAATATAGGTCATTAGAACTCACATTGTTACGGAATAACAGATTTTCTGTTCTTACAATAAAGTTCATTTTATAGGCGCGTTTGGAGCACCAAAATGTTGGACAAAAATTGGACAGTGGTAATGAATCTTCTAAAACAAGGCACCTGATTTGTATTATTTTATGGTCGAAAATTGGTGACAGGTGCAAGTGGATGCAACATGGTCATTTGTTTAAAAGAATTCGGAATGGACCTCTGCATTGAGTTATTATTTTTCAATGGAAAGAAAGTGATTGTTTTTTTATACCAAGTTTTTTGTCTGATCTTCTTTTAATGATTCTATCGTGTATCATCACTCAAAGTAAATAGATATTCTTTATCGAATGTCAATCATAGCAGGTTGTATTGGCACTTCATCTATTTAATGCATTGTTAATTAATGTTTAATGTCATTTGTGACGTTATCTAGTCCTCTTCTCATTACACTGTGCCTATTTCCTAACGGATATCTCTTTTTGATATTTTAGTTTTAAGTTATCAAGTGAATAACATTTACACTATATTATAAAATGAACAAAAACACCTAACAGAATATGTTAGATTAGTTTTAAATATAAGTAGGAACAATAACACAATAAATCATTCATAACTATATCAAGTTCAGTATTTAAATACATTATTGAACTGTATATAATTTCATCCACATGTAAACATATTATAATTATTAACGTTACACACCATATAAGCTGTAACTATTTTTGGAACAATAACGTATTGTTAAACACTTGTTACATAATTTTATTACAATTGTTATTTTGCCCTAGACATACTTAAAGGCATCGAAACCAATTCACATAAAATCGTCATCGTCTAACTTGCGAATAAATCAACTTGGTTTATTGCAGTATGCTGTTAAGTACTTACGCTTTTCATCACTTACGTCAATTAACATCCCTAGGTCTGAAATGAAATGAAATTAAATTATTTATTCTGTAAATAGGATATCGGAATCACTTTTACACGTCATATAAAAAAATATTAAAAATTAGCTAGATGAGTTCGGCGTTTCCCAACTGACTACTCTGAGAAGAAAGGCCGAAACAAACTCAGAGGTCACAGTCTCTTTTAAAGTCCAAACATAATCTTGGTCAGGCCATATGAGGACCATGTAGACTAGTGTCTGAAATGGTCTTTTGAGCAAAGAACCATACAGATTTGAGTGGACCTGTCCAGTCAGTGCAAGCATTTGTCAGTAACCGCGGAGCACAACTCTGAACTTAAGGAACTCAACTCGACGAACAGTACCAAAGAAAGGACATTTGGTCTATATAACTTATTCTTATATATTTATCAATCTAATACTGATTATAATAAGAATAAAACAATTAATGATATATTCTATAATATAATAGTTTTACCATAATATTATAATAATCAGTAAATTTTGTACCACTGTTGGATAAAGTTCTGTATCAACTCCTTACTTATTTATGATGAACTAATCTATATTTTATATAATTTATATTTACAAAGAGATAAAATTAGTTTGTTTATTTGTAAGTTTGTAGGTAGGGGGTAATCTCCGGAACTAATAGGATTAAAATTATTTTTGCATTGGATAGCCCAACTCTCGAGGTTATAGGCTCGCGGACGAAAACAATTTCATTTCATATCCTTTTCTTATTCAGAATACCTGACCAGCTTATTATCTCCACCTAGTAGCTAAAGTGGAGCAACGCGGAAATGGTTACAGTACTGACACGATACTCTGGCAATCTGCCTACTCGTGGAAATGAAATGCATTCAGTATCTATCTAACTTGTAGGTCACTTCACTTATGCCTGCCGAGTCCTAGAAATGTATACAGATGAAATAGACGTGACGCGACAACCTCACACCAATAAATTGAGATAAGGGCAAAAAGTTTTGTAGTTCCGTTTTTCAGCATGAGTTTTCCGTTAATAGATGAAAAAAATTATGAATAATTTATCTTAAAATCAATCCTTCATAACACAGAAAATAGTACAAAAAAAAGAACTCAACCTACTAGGAAATTGTGTAGGCTATGTTAAACCTGACAGTCTGTCTAGCTAGTCGAATGATTCCCGAAGATTATGCCTTCAAGCAATGCCGCAGTCTGAAGCACCATAAACGCGTACTTAGCCGCCATTAGCATTGAAGAGTAAGCAGATTTACCCACACTCGTGGCAGCAATCGGAACAATCGAGGTTCTCACGTCATAACAGTGGTAATAGAGGAAGTAAGATAATATTGTAAGTCAAGTACGACTCGTTGTTGGTACGGGGTTCATCATATTAATATAAAGTCAGTTCCTATTTTTTTAAATGGATCGTTAATCGCACTGTTAGTAAAGCCAAACTTGCAAAATGTTTGGACAGGATTTTGTGTATTCTAGTGTTGAAGATTATCGGAGTCATGCAAAAGTATGCTTGCAAGTTCATTAAAGGAACATGGTTTATCCACCCATCTCAGACGTTAAACAAAACATTGAATTAGTTTTTTGTTAGGCCATTATGGCGATGTTCTTTATTTAATTTGAGCCTATTGTGTGGTATCTGACATCATTCTGCTTAATTAATATTAAGATGAACTCATGAACAAGTCTGTACGTAATTTTGCATAAACTATTTTAAATATTGAATTTAAATACTTTTGGGTGTAAGTCCATTTACACCAGCTAGAGCTAGTGGCAGTCTAGTCTACATTAAATGTTATATATTATTATATTTTCATTTATTGCGGATCAATACAATCCATATAGTATTAGTAACAAAAACATAAAAACTATGTTAGTAAAACTTACAAACTAACCTAACTACAATATTAATACCTACATGGCTCAACACATGTTGGCACGTGCCTCCGCATCCAGTGCCTAATAAAGGGGCGGTCCACCTTGCCGGCTAATGTTTTTAAGATGCTGTTGGGGCTTCCGCGCTTTTTAAGTTATAACCCTAAAGTCATCGTCGCGGTCGTCGGAAGCCAAATTCAGAAGTAATAAAACTACGTTTTCCAAACAGAACACCGATTTTTTCAAAAATAATTTCCGTGAACCATAAGCCTACCGGATGCTTCTCGTAACTAACAGTCGGTCGTTACGAGAGCGAATCTAATGTCAATGTGAACCGTATACAGTCATTGTGATTACCACACAATTAACATTTTTATCTACAAGCTCTGTTCTACCCGATAACGGTGCACAACAAAAAGTTTCCCAACTACCATTAAAGGTAGATCAGATTTTTATGGGCATTCCTCTTCTTTGTTTAATCGAGTTACAATGTCTTTACTATGAAAATCTTATAGATGTCACCCTACTATACAAACATTACTGACCAACTTATGTCATGAAATATCCTCGTAACTTTTTATAATAATTTTCTCTATCTATCTACTTATAAGGAGGAGACGACAATACAACAATAAATTAAACGGCGTGTCTCTAATAGTAATGAGTAATGACGTTCCTATTCTGCATACAAAAATGTAATCGAATATATTCAATAGTTTAGTCAATATAGGTAGTAGAAGATCGGCAAAATCCATAGTCGGCTCGGGTTATTCCGTTTATCCACCCTAAAAAATCCACCTTGTTGGTTGATCCTCGGAAACGTATGTCCGAGAATCCACCGTAGGCCTAGTTGCCTAGCCTAGTTGGAAAACGGAATTTATAGGCTTAGGCTGGATCGGTGTACAAAAACCAATTTTTTCTTATTTTCATTTATTGTTGTATCGTAGTTTCCACATCTCCACATTTGTATTGTATCTATCAATTGTCGTGCATTACACTCGCAAAAACTCGAAAATGGCTCGACTGATTAGAATAATTATTTTTTGTTTTGTTCGCCACAACACAGGGGCCGGCTTAGGAAAAATAAAAGTTGGGAAAAACTCAAAGGAACAGCCGAAAAATCGAAATTGAAATTTTGTCAGCAACATCTGACCGGTCAGCTAAAATTGTAAACGGCGGCTGACCATAATATTGCAGCTTTAATTTTTATTAAGATCCAGCCCATTATGTTTTTTTATTAAGCTATTGCATAGCTTCTATCGCGGGCCTTGAGCGTGGAGACCTAATCCAGAAATTTCGTAACGAAAATACTACCTAAGAAAAGAGTGTTTTGTATTGAAAATTATGTTTAACTGCTTGACAACAAAGTTCAAATTTACTTAAACGAATGATACGAGAGTGTTGTATTGAAAATTATGTTTAACTGTTTGACAACAAAGTTCAAATTTACTTAGACGAATGATACGAGAGTGTTGTATTGAAAATTATGTTTAACTGTTTGACAATAAAGTTCAAATTTACTTAGACGAATGATCCTTGACTATTAATAGTTAAATTAAAACCTTTTTATTAGTTTGATGTTCCCGGCCATTACGTTGTGTCAAGTTTTAAAAACTATAAATGTGAATAACAGTTCCTGTCAATGTCATCATTGCTATTTCTTGTATTCGGGTTAATATTTTACAATTGCGTAAGTTGATAAAAAATGCTATGCAATAGCTTCGCCGGGGCTGTCCCCGAGTGCCACACGTCTTTTTATATTGCTGCTAAAATAGCAACAGCTTACAGCTTGAATTAATGTTGTGTGCAATAAGAGCGTTCAAAATTGCGGAAGTGAAAAGTTTCCCGATGAATTTCCTAGAAAAGCTATTGTCATTGTAAGCTGCCGTACATCGTATGAAAAGCCACGTATCTAATAATTTTAAGCCGACTACATCAACGCATCCAAACAATGATGAATAACGTGCAGAAGCGTTAATTATCAGTCTAGATTCAATGTAAAATGCGTGGTGAAGTATATAGCACGCGTTATGCAATGAATGCATAGTTACATAGTGGCATAATACTTAGTAGCCGACGCGACAACGTAACCGAGCGGTAATGGCGTCGTCGTCGGCGCGCAATCTTCCGTGATAGTGAACTTGAGTTTTTTCGCGGCGCGCGCACGCACCGTTACTTTGAGCTACATTCCGCGGTTGCGCCGGCCCGCCGCACCACGGAGCCACTACCGCAACGATCAATGTTCATGGAATCATGCCTTGCTATTATAGAATCTATTCTGCTATTTCTTACTTTTGTAGACGTTTTGATTCCGGATGTTCGGTTTTGTAAAGATGTTTTCGTTAGTTTAGTTTAATACGGTTAAAATTTGAGGTTTTTTTTTTTTGTAAATCTAGCCTTGTGAAATTAGGTACTTATTTGTTTACCTTTCAGAATTACATATAATAAGTAATTTCATAACTCAGAATGAGAGATTCAAAATGATTTTGTTTATGTTGCTTAATTTATTTTTCTGGCTGCGTATGAGTCGGCTTTTATAAAAATTATCTTTAAGTACAGCTTAACCTTTATTGACTTTTCATAGTTGTAAAATACCTACACGAGATTTTATTTTATAAAAGCATATTTTAGTAGGTTGTGGCTAACTAGACACAGTCGCACTTACTTGTGATTTACCATATAGTTAATCATATATGCATAAAACTGTCCTAAAGATAATTAAACAATTAATCTTCTGAACATTTATTTACTTACGGAGAGCTCGTGGCTAAATAATAACAGCCGCACGGGTCGATCCAACAGGTTAAGTTATGCTTGCCGGGGTTGGACCGTAGATGGATGTACATCTTTACATACCGAGACTCCTCCGTGCCTCGGAAAGCACGTAAGCCGTTGGGCCCGGCTGACAATCATGGTTCTTTGGCAGTCGTTACGGGTCGTCAGAAGCCCGAAAGTCTGACAACAAGTCTTACTAAGAGATATCATATTATCCAGTGGAGGTCAAATAGGCAGTCGCTCCATGTAAAATACCTGTATTCAGCTGCATTCGGTTAGACTGGAAGCCAACCCCAAGATAGCTGGGAAAAAGCTAGGTAGATTAAACAAATTCAATAATTAATATTTGTAATATTTCTGAAATAAAATTATGATTATTTTATTATAATTATTTATAAACATAATAAAATAATAATATCATATCATGACAAACCATGTCCATTACCATTTTTTTTTTTTTTTTTGTTTTTGTTTATTTCGTTTATCAGTAGGTACGGAGTCATTTGGTATGCCATAAATAACCTTAAATCATTATTATTTGTATTCCTGATACAACTCATTTTATTACCTATTGCAGTAAATTATTATCAAGAGTTTCAGATGAAATCGTGCGTGAATTGAAACGATAACATACTTTTAAATAACGACAATTTCCTACGCTGATAAATTAATATTATTATGATAACCTACACAAGTCCGTATATTGAACAGTTTCATGACATGAAAATTAGCTTAAATCATTTTGAATAGGTTACTCCAAATCAATAAATAATTACATAACAAAATTAAAATCATTGTTCAAAACCTGAGCGCAACAAAAAACATTCCGCGCACAAAACAGTCCAATAATAAAATAAAAACACGACAGAAAATAACAACCACTCTAATGCTAGATCTAAGCTTTGAAGGCTGCGCGAGCGCTGGGTCAACGACCTACCATTGCCAATGTCAGCCATCTTGAGTTCCGCAGTCGCTTACGTTCTTCACGTAAGAGGCTGTAACGATTCGTGTTTGTGTGAGTACGTAATGTTCGTTTTTCTATGTCTCTGCGTCTGTGTGCGTGATTAGAATTGAATGTAGACGCATACATCCGCGCAATCATTTTGCTGTGTGCTGTAAGCTTGCGTGTCGGGTTTTGTTTAACTTTTTAGTCTCTAGGTGGCGTTACTAAATGGAGTCTTGAAGCATTTGTGGTTTGTTAATTTGATTTTTGCTTACAAAAAGTGTTATATTGCTATTTATATAAACAGCTCAGAAGGCAGTAAGATCGAGGTGAATAGCCAAAGTGAAGGTTTTTGTGACATAGCTTGCAATGTGAGTTTTCACGTGACAGTTTGGCACCTCAGTTTTCCATGTCAATAGTATCGGATACGTTACAGTACGTAACAACACGGTTGATTTTCTATTTTTTCTGTTCTTTTATGAACGTAAGCGGTCACAATAATGTAACGGCTGTATTATTTAGATTTAGACGGCCATGAGCGACGATGATTTAAATAAATTAACCGCCTTTATTAGCTCAGACATCCATATTTGAAGCAATGATTCTGATTTAATTTATTGGAGAATAATAATATTTACTACTGTAATTAAAGCCCGTCAGTAGTAATAGTACCTAATAATTCACTAAAATAATTATAAAATGAACAAAAAACTCATTAATAAAATGTTGACCCGAGAGTCGGAAATCGATAAGATCTCACATAATAAATAAGGTAAATGTACCAATACTCGTCGGGTTTTGAAATTCACTGACTTTAAAGAACTGCTGTGTGAAAAGTATTTCATTTAGAATTAAACTTTTTGCATAACTAAATAGGAAATTTATCTGTTATTCTAATTAACTAGTTCATTTTTATACCTTTGAGTGATAATAAATACTTATTAACGCAAATGTAAAAAAAGGGTGATTTGTACCAGTAGCCGTCAGATTTGTACTATTACTCATCAAAAGGACCCAGTAATCGTCATTTTTTGATGCTAATATGAACTCTCAGGACTTGAACATAAAGTTCAAGATAATACCCATTAAAACAAATTGTGATTATGTTTGATACGAGTGGCAAGTCTAAGAAACAAAAGGTAGAAGACCAAATCCCAAGAAATAGGAATGTTGAATGGGAAAAAAAAATACAATTTAGTCCGTCAGTCGGATAATTAAAAAATATTAGACACGTATTTTCTGCTTTATCATATTAATAAAAAAAAAATTGATAGGGGTTCGCTACGTCACAACTCAATATAAAATCTACCGGAGAGTGACGTCATGCCACATTTTCACTGTGTTTATTCTGAAAGTTGGCAACGTCGCAAATAGATGTCAAATATTTCGCTGTTTTGATTAATTTGATAATATTTCTGTATGTAAATAAAAAAATGTGGCTAACTAGCGAACTAGAATATTGATTATGAAATGCAATAATGAATATCGTAACACCGAATAGTTAGTTTTAGATGTAAAAAAAGTATTTGGAAACTTTCCAAATGCCTTTTTTTCACCTAAAACGGGTACAACATCAAATTCAATGTTATAATTGCAATTCATTATTAATATTCCTAGTCAATTGGTTAGCCACATTTCTTATTTCCATACAGTATTATTTCCAAATTAATCGAAACAGGTAAATATTTGACAGCTATTTACGACGTGGCCAACTTTTAGGATGCACCCTCTTAACCCCCTAGCATCGAACGTACCCGCCCGCAAAAACCATTAAGTACCGGAGATCGCCCGCGGCGCGTCGGAGATAAGAGCGCGCTAACATAAACAAAATCTGAGAGCTTTTTGTTACGTAAATAGTCTTATCGTTAATGGTTTTGGGTACCTGATTAGACAAAGGATTTTTTATAATACTTAGAATCTTTGTAAGCGAACGCTAGTATTGATAAATAAACATTCTTATCAGAAATTCCTTTGTCCATTGTTTTGATGATTTATAATAAAACTACTAGTTCGATTCACATGAAATCGCAGGATACATTATGAATACATATACTATCGGTCAAAACCATTTTTTACGGATAAACACAATAAATAAAAACACAAATAATTAAAAAAGTTCAATAAATAGGTATCCGTATCATTACGTAACATTATTTAGTTGAAAAAAAATATTGAACTCCTTTTTTTCCTGTAATATGCATTTTTATTATACAATAACTAATATAGAATATAAAATAAATGACTTACCAGCGATTACATACACAAAACACACACAAAACTCAAAATTACACAACAACACGTTTTTTCATTACCGAGTTTGTTTACATTTTTTGATGGGTCCGTAATAGGTAATTACGATGTTATTTAGTGCAAATATTATCTATATACGATGACGACACTACTTAGTTATTTAAAAAACAACATTTCCCGTCGATTAACACTTAAAAAACAATAGAAAACAAATAAATAGAACGCGGAGTGTAGTGCGCTGCACGCCTGCGCGGACGCCATTTTGTCGTGCCAAAATGTTCAATTTTTACTTTTTTTTTGAGTTGTTCCTGCATATTTTGATGTTTTAGTCGATTTATTTGACAAGTATATTACCAATTCCATAGAATAAAATTAACCACAGACCATATTAGCCCCTATCCATAGTACAAATAGAGCTTGAATCAGCATGCGCGGACTGCGTCTTTTGCAGCACAATGGGTGTTGACGGATTTCGCAAAATCCGCGTCTTTCGCATGACGTTGGGTGTTAGGGGGTTGCCGTAATCTTTTGAAAAGGTAAAAAAAAATACGTATCCATTTTATTTTAATAATCTATTTATAGAACAAAACACAAATTTTGTCAACATCTCTATTACTAAAGGTAGTCAGCTGTTAGCAGAGCAAGTAGGCAATAAAAACAGCACGATAAATTAAATTCTAATATATTTTGCTAAAAAAATTAAGAGATCAGGCAGGATCACAAAATCTGTTTTTATTAGAATAAATTTTAACGTGAAAACGTGTTTTCGCTCAGTGTACTTTGTGTTCTTGGACACGAGTGAGGCTTAGCGAATTACGACAGAGCTCCTTAAACCAGTCGGGGCTCCAGTCTTTTTAACTCCGGCATCCAAGAAGGTACCACGCCTGGGGCGAGAAGCAGAGATGCGGGGTTCTGTTCTTCAAAAAAAAGTGACAAATCCTTGTTGAAGAACTATAGACCCATCTCACTTCTTAGCCACGTATACAAGCTGTTCTTGAGGGTCACCACGAACCATCTCGCCAGGAGACTTGACGAGTTCCACCCACCAGAAAAAGCTTCAGCTTCTTCGTGTATGGCATTTGTGGACAACGAGAAAGTCTTTGACTCCATTGAAATATGGGGCAGTTCTAATGGAGCAGTTCTAGCAACTCTGCAGCGATGTCGAATTGACTGGCGCTACATCGAAGTTTTAATGTGTTTGTATAACGCTGCAACGATGAGTGTCCAGATCCAGTACCCTAATTACGTAATGCACTATCAATTTTAAATTGAAACCAATTGAAAAAGATTGCCAGTTCATTGCTTCATAAGTTCGACAAAAAATATTAAGCAGATTTTTTTTGTCAAACTAATTGAGGGGCTGGATAAGGAAGCCAGCCCCATCAAACTGCTCAGGGGGCTGAAACAGGGGGATGTGATATCCTTCACATTGTTCACAAATGCGATGGAGGACGTCTTTAAGACGCTGGACTGAACTGGACAGGGTATGAACGTAAACGGTACATCTCACACCTTCGTTTTGCCGATGACATCGTCAGTGTAGGAACACGGGTGGGTTTTAGTCAGTAAGAGTCTGACACGCCCTTCCGCTCCGCCCAGAGCGGGAGAAGTCATTTGATGATTTCTCACCCAAAAAAAAAAAAAAAGAACGCTGGAACAGTTAGACTAGATGCTGCACAGCCTAAATGGAGTCTCTCGGCGAGTTGACCTCGACATGAATTTACAAAAGACTAAAGTCATGTAATATTCGCATGTCATTATTTTTTTTTTTTTTTGGGTTTTAATGACTAAAACCCACCTGTGTTCCTTCCCTTGCCATGCCAGGGGCTACGGTTTCCCCTTGGGACTACCCGCAACCCCGGCGGGCATCGGTCCTAGCGGACCCCGTCAGTTTTGCTGACATCTCTTTGAGGCACGCGTGGAACACTACGCGCCGTCGACCCGGGCCTGGTCTTTATCGGACGGCGAGCTGCCCTCTGCTCTCCATCCGCAGGCCCGCGCCTACGGTGGCCGGAAATCGGCTATCAATTCCCGACGCCCGGGACGTCTCCTACGGCGGCGGTGGCTAGGGCTGGTAGGGCGCGGCCTTTGCCACTTCGCGAGCATTACTGCTTCGCAGAAGGAGGTGACGGCTTGCCATGCCCACTCGCTCCGCACCATGGCCTGGACCAGCATGGTAAAATCTAAAAATAAAATATTCGCATGTCCTGCCAATCTACATCGAAGTTGTGAAGGAGTACACCTACCTAGTGCAAGTCATCCAGCTCGGTAGAACCAACTTTGAGAAAGAAGCCGACAAAAGGTCTAGTTAAGTTGGATAGCGTTTGGAAATCTTCACCAAGTCTTCTCGTCATCAATCCCCATCAGCATTAGTGTGGCCATGATGCTGATGCTGATGGCCGGCGGAGCAGACGAGTCCTAGAGTGGACACCACGTATCGGCAAGCGCAGTGTGAGACGCGCCTCAGCTAGATGTGCCGACGACCTTAAAAAGTTGGCTGGGAGGACAGGGTATTGTGGCGCAGCCTGAGAGAGGCCTATGTCCAACAGTGGACTGCGATAGGCTGAGTTGATTGAGCCGAACGCGCTTACACATGACAAGAGCGAGCGAAGCGAGCTCTATCACAACAAAATCACAAGCACAGTTTTGTACCGAGCCTGGGAACCGAGCCCAATGACGCCACGGCTGAGCAAAACGCGCTTATTCAAGTGTTGAGCGAGCGAAGCGAAAACAGTACCTTAATTACGTAATACACGATCAATCAGAATTTGAATCGTTCTAAAACAGATTGCTAATCCATTGCTTCATCAGTTCGAAAAAAAAGTCTGCTCAACAACGTAAAGAACGCAATGAATATTGTTGAACTGTCAAAATGAAACAGATTAGTCGGAATCGTTTACGATAATGTGTTGCGTAATTAGATAGCAGGTTAAGAGTCAGTAAGATCCCAGTTTTATCGTTAAATGTAGTCCAAACCATATAATTGTTTGTACAAGAGAGTTAACTATATACCTATGAAACTATGAAACGGTCCCGATAATAGTTATTATTCGTATTTTGTGGCATAAAACATAAAAATATCTACAACATGACGAGTTTAGAGGCAACTATCAAGCATGTCCCAATTATCGTCACAATAGTACATAAAACGACGAGTTCTAGGTCCAGTAGGAATTTTTAGGTACCAATAAATGTCACACTCGATAAAAAATACTTTTACGTTAAAAGGGTTCTAAATTTCAAGTTAAATCGTTAGTTAATTAACTTAACTAATTCATCAAACAATCAGACTTACCGTAGACCCCACTGAAGCTTCATAAATCAAATCACAAAACTACGTGCTGAGTTCCACATTTAGCAGCTAAACTTACAAAAAAATTAAAAAATTGTGAGACAAACTTTTGAAGTCTAATATTTCAGACGCCGTTACAGTTAAAACTCTGTGTTGTTATTTTAATTATGCAATATATTACCAAAAATATGTTGCCATTAAAATCGGCTAGATTAATGTTTAGTAGAAAAAGATATTGATGTTTTTAGATAATTTGACGAGGATTGGGTCACTGTCGACTTCACCCGCGTTTACCTTAGGTAATATATTGCAATTATGGAATTTTGTGAAGAACATTGAAAACTTAACCCTGTAAGTACCATGTTCAATTCCCTATTCAATTAGAAGCTAGAAAGGTCCACATAATTATAATCTTAATTAAATTAACGTTATCTAAACTGTAATTTATTTTTGTTAATTATTATAATCTAAACCAACGAATCACCATTAGCCTTATTTAATGCTCATTTTTAAGTATTATCATAAAAACTAATATCGAATATTGATGGTGTTATAAATATCGCAAATCTGCGCTGTAAGGTTTTAAATATCAATCTGTGGGGTGAATGCTCGACATTTATGTAGACATTAATATTATTTTGAATGTTATGTTTTTAATATTCATGGACGAATGGCACATAACACTCCAAAAATATAGAAGCTGCATTTCCAGTTAAGTGTTTTGCACATCAAGTATTATTTAAGTATTTTGTAGGTATTTTTTTCTTTAAGAAATGGTGTAAACTTTTTTCAGGACCCGTATTACTAGCACTGTCTAGATTAAAATAATAATAAACTAGCAAAAACTTGGAAAGTAACTATGCAAATAAACAGTGTCCCATGGGAGCGACTCATAGGTAACTGCATATAGGGAATTTGATACAGACTGGAGACGGTATGATAAAGAAATTATTCATAAACAACATTAAATTAGAGTTAGCTTCCAGGTTTTTTTCAGTGCAGGTGAATTGCTAAATAACTTGATAAACACAACGAAATATGTGATTATTCAGATTATGTAGACGGCGACCGACCAAGATACCAAACCCTCGCTACATCAATTAAACATAATAAAAAATTATCTACTCAATATTATTAATAGTCTTTTTAAAGTGAATGTATGCAAATGAAAGCATTTAGTCGATTCTTAGTTTATTTGTATAGATAACGCCAATACCGCAGGTGTCCTGGGCCTGCGGTACGTATTTATTTTCAACCCAAGCTTTTTAATTAGCTTACTGAAGGAACCAAACTTCAAAATCTTTAAGCACTTGAATTTCCTCTTTTTAAATGGAAAGCCCATTTAAAAAGAGGAAGTTCAAGTGTTTTAATTTAAAATCAGACTTCGATAAAAAAAAAAAAATGCTGTATAAAATATACACTTCCATCCTTCTTCATTCGTATCAAAAGTTTGATGAAGAAGAACGACTATCTGACACTTATAAAGAAGAATACATTCTCATTACCAATAAAGTCTTTAATGATGAAAAATGTACCTACTTATTTATTTATACATTCAAGAGTTCAAGTGTATTCGTGAGTGCAATTTTCCCGTGTTTCTTCAGAAGTCAGTGTTCGTATTATGGAGCTTAATTACAAGCAATAATAATAAAACTACACATTTAATACGGTTAATATGACCACGAATGCAATGGTAACTGAGTGCAGTACTTAAAACCGTCAGTATTCACCTTTTAAGGTAAATTGAGTTGACAAAACGATGGCGTAATACGCTATGTTTAATATAAATGTTATAAAATAATCAAGGTCTAATGTAAATAACTAAAGAATCAGCAAGATGATCATTATTAAAAAGAGGTTAAGAAAATACAAAAGCCTACTCAAACTAAAGCAAACTTAGACAAACAGACAGACAAGCCTAATCTATGTATAGAGCGCCTCATTAGTGCGTTGCGTTGCGTCGTCGCAGCGTCAACGCGACGTCGTTTTCCATATAAATATTTTAATTGACATGCCACATTTAAGCATTGCGTCGTCGCACGCGACTTTTCATCGGATCAGCAGACGAGAAACGAAGCGGGGGAGGGTGATGCGCTGCGCAGTAGGAGCTCCGGTGCGACGAGGGACAGCAACAATAGAACACGTAGCACACGTTTGTTCCGATCCATTGTGGAGACTGACTGAGGTGCGTGCGTCGTCCTCTTGCGCTGCGACGTCGTGCGTCGTCGCAACGCAGGTGTGGCATAATGCGTTGATCCGTTGCGACGGCGACGACGCAAAACAACGCAGTAATGTGGCATCGCCCTTAGTCCCAATGCAGGTATATAGCAATTATACATTAATAATAACACACATTACCATAGAAAAATCATGTCAAAATCAAAGCTGTGGGGTATTGTTTATATAATTGAGGCCATTCCAAAATGTCACTTCAGAACAATAGCACCCAACATTCAATATATAGTAATTATACGCCCACGACTGACCGCAAACCTTGACGCTTCCAGTTGTATGTGACCTAATCCAGATTAACTGAGGTATTCTTAAGGACGTTCCTTTCAGTTCTTATTACGACTTGGCTTGTGATTAGCCTCTTTATTCTGTTGGATAAGCTTAGCTGTAAACAAAGCCTAGTGTCAATGTAACAATGCAAGATTTTTTTCACGTTTGATTCAGTAATTTAATCGGAAAGAAGCTCTGACTGGGCCTTACCTGAGAATGTTACTGGCGCTTGATTTAAAAAATAAACAATTTGATTGACACAATTCTTTTTTTTTTTTTTTTTAATCTTTATTGATTTAATTGGTTTTTATCCCAATGGATACGCCAACCCTATCATGCCTTATACAATCTGCTACAAAACAATACTTCAACTTAAATTAAAAGGAGAATCTTAATCAATACAGTACACCAACTCGCTGAATCTTTTCGCCACGACACAGGTCTTGTAAAACAAAATTCTATAGGCAGCTTATTACGTACTTTTTGTTTTCGTTTGCACACATTTGGAAAAACTCTTCTTTTATTTTATTTTATTTTCTATTTTTAATTTATTTACTACTAGCATATGAAAAGATTCATTTTGGTCCCAAAGTACGAATTTTTATTTTTCCGCAATGCAGCTGGATAGCAAAATCCAGACCATTTCCATGCTCAGTTTAAAGTACCCACCTAAGTTATGCCTGAACTGACTAAAATATCTCTTGTAATCCAAAAATACCAAACAATGAAAAAGTGACGCAATATTTTTTTAAAACAAACGTCTTTGTTAAGTGGGAATGCACGTTTGACAGGCAAGCTCTAAATAGGTACAGTCGGGTACATACATATTAACTCCGTCCCGCATATTTAAGTTCACCTTTGGAGGTTAAAGCTGACATGTAATGTAATTACGTTATTATCTTTAGGTTAGCAAGCCAACTGTCTTTAAGCGTATAACTATTAATATACTAGGTGGGTTTACGGCACCAGTCACCACCACCCGTATTTGATGGTTATATTTTTAGCCTTTTAATTATTGGGACGGTTTGCAAGATGTTCCTTTAGAAAAAGAAAGAAAAATAAGTTTATTATTTTTCTTTAGTGATACCGAGAAATTATAATATTTAAAAGAGACTTTACTTTCGATATTAGGTCAGTAATATCGTTTTTAAATTTGAAAATTATCTTTTAGGTTACGAAATATTTTAACATTTTTAGGCAACCCTCCGTACAGTACCTATGTAAGTTAAATGAATATTTCAATATACGAGCACACTATCAAACTACCAGCCTACATACCTCATTTTAATAATGGAAGAAAAGGAACAAACAAAGAATAAGCCCTGATCATACGCATACAGCAATAAATTTCGATTTCCATGAAACGCAAGATGGTTTATACAGAACCGAACACGTTCACCTTTGATCTATAGGTAAACCATTTATATACTACTATCTAAATAAATTGGCATACAATTATTTATCGGCATTCCAGTCCAAATTAAAGAATATGTGTGTCTTTAAAATGTCAATAATCTTTAGTCTTAATAAGTGGATTGACTAAAAAAATATTAAATGTTAGCTGCTGACATTCCTTATTTCTATTTTTGAGCAATGATTAAACATTTCGATTTATCTGCCAGTAATTATTCAAGGCTTTTTTCTTCGTGAGCAGGATAGTACTGAGTGTTTATCCCACTGTATGTTGGCAATCAGTCCATTAAAGTCAGACGTTTTCATAAAATGAAAATATGAGGTAAGTATGAAGAAAAATCGGGGATCGTGCTTTGAAAAGATGCCATTATGGAGAGCCTGATTAAATACAAAAAAAAAGGATAGGTAACATAAAAATATTAGAGATTATTTCTAGCAACTCCTGCAAATTGTACCAAGGAAACTCAAATAATTATTTTGATTTAATTGGCAAAATTCCATCTTCTTTGTACTACCGAGTAGTCATCGCCTAATCAATGACATTAACAGTTAAATATTTAAAACTAAAACAATTTCCGACGCGGATTAGAACGAAATCACGCGGCAAAACAGAATTTAGCAATGACCTCGCAGACTTGGGACCTTCACCGAAATGTTATTGTAGTTCGATAACCCGACCCATTGTTCCACGCGAATCATTCCTATTTTATATAGCTAGGTATCACGACTGGCTTCATGATTTCCGCGTCATGACGTTCATAATTATTAAATTAAAGTTTACGATACAGAAGGATTTATGGCGTTTCGGCCGCATAACAACATGGATACTGGGAGATTTATAGTGCGTAAACAATAATTGTTGGATCATATTTACTGGACCTCGCGCGTCCACTTAAAGTCGCGGCTTGAGTCTGGTGGGCGGTTTATTTTTACGCTTTTTGAGGACCATATTTATGACTTCGATTTTGAATAAAAACGGAGATTTGTTCCGGGGAATATACACGTTTTTAGAGGAGCTCGTGGCTAAGTAATAACAGCCGCACGTGTCGATCCTTCAGGTTAAGCTATGCTTGCCGGGGTTGATCCGTGGATGGGTGACCATTACATACTGAGACTCCTCTGTGCCTGGGAAAACGTCTCGGCTGTCATTCGTGGATCTTTGACATTCGTTACGGGTCCTCAGAAGCTCGAAAGTCTCACAACCAGTCTTACCAAGGTGTACCGTATTACCCAGTTAATGGGTTGTCAAGGTCAGATAGGCAGTCGCTCCATGTAAAATATTGATATTCAGCTGCATCTGGTTAGACTGGAAGCCGACCCAGACATAGTTGGGAAAAGGCTAGACAGATTGATTTTCTTAATTTTTTTTTGTTTTATTGTTAAGTATCTAATTTAGGATGACACTAAATTTGGGTACAGAACTTACAAAGCAACTAAACATTTACAGACAAGCTCATTTTAATTTATGTAATGGTATAAGTCTTATCTTAATATAATCATATTTCTGCATCAATATAAACTGCACGGCAAACAGAAATAAAATATTAAATACATAATTAGGCACTATACAGACAGTGTAGGCAATTATTACTTAAGAATATTGCAAGTGATAGTTAGACCGTCCCCTACGTGTACCATGACAGTCAAACGAAACATTCGAGGTCAATTTATTTACGTATAAAATATAAGGTGCGTACATTTCTAAAATGGCTGTATAATGGCCGCCGCCGTTAGCTCCGATATACTTCCGTTTCGACATGCCATTGTTACCAACTTCCTTGTGCTTTATAAAAACTTTTCATGCAACACATACAACTCACAGGGTTCTGGAATTTTATAGTCTGCAGAACTTCTAAATATATACAATTATAATTAATATGAATAGCTTATTAGTATGACATGAATATTTATCACAAACTGCATTAATGAAATTATAATTCAAACATTTACCGGTTCTTGCTCTCAAAGCACGTGGCTTGAAAATGGTGACGTAGATTTTATATTATGTATTTAATATGCAATTTGATAAAAGTGGCAAGCCGTAAAAACACTTATATGCTTCGAAGCCTTTAATTATCTTATACACTTTTAAAGGTCGCTTATCTCTGTAATTAAAACCCTGCATAAAAAATATTCCTAAGGCCTTCAATTTCTCAGGACGCCATCAAAAATTTATTTGCAAGAAAAAAACGACAAACATTCAATAACTGTTGGTTGGCTACTGCCCATCCTTAAAATGTACAACAAAGCCTTCGAACGTACTCCAATACTCATTTTATTATGCGCGTTGACTACCGTATTGTGCCTATAACGTATAGTCAACGGTCATAACGTATTTCTTATAACACCTTGTACAGACTACCTGTACGAGATTCACCCCCAACCTTTTGAATGGGGTGTATGAATTGCGGGGGTGAACAATGGATGACTATAACTCGGTCGTGGGAACGAACGAGATGAATGGAAGTGTAGCACCTGTGCCTCCGTGTGAACTTGTAAAGCCTTAATAGGCTGTTTGATGGCTCTAACGTCGGTTATCGTTGTTGAACTAATTCGTTATAGCATCTTATACAAAGAGGTGAATTAAAACAGCCTTCACGTTTCCGGTGCATCCTGGACATCAGCCATGGGCCATCATTTTTTTCTAATCTAGAGTCTAGAATTGCAGACAAGCAGAAGACGTAAATGAAGAGGTTTTAAGGATTTCTGACTAGTACACACGGCTACACATCAAGCTATACATTTTCAGTAGAAACTGACCTCGCATTGTACGAAAATCCTATACAATGCGAGATCAACATAAACTGGAAATGTATAGCTTGATTTGTACCGTGTGTACATACCCGGATTTGGTTTCCTTGGAACCTTTCAATCTTACTCAAAAAATAATCCATAATCAACTCTATCTATGTGTATGTATGAAAACAGCAGTATTTTTCTACCCTCCTACTTACTCATAAAATTGGAGAAACATTCTGAAGCATGGAATTCGCAATAAAACGAATGATGCAATGATATTCTGAACATCAACTGTAAACGCCTCATTGTTATTACTATTACACAGCATTTATAACAGCTTTTTTGTATGTTTTTCAGTTGCGCTTAGATCAATTTGTAATTCAATCTAAGATACAATCTTATTTGTATTAGCCGGACATTTAAAACGAACGGTAACAGCTCAGGCTGCGCAGGACATTTTCAATACTGAAGGACACACGTGCTGGGGTGAATTCGAAATTAGAATGTCAACCGTAAACTACTAGTTACGTATTCTTTTTTATTATGTAACGATATTTGGTACATTTGAATCCTCTTTTGTACCAAGTATAAATAAAGCTTCTTACCTATTGTTTTTTTCTTTATTTCTATTGGTTTAATAATTTTATAAAAAAATATATTATTATATTAAAATTAAATAAGAATTGTAATTCTTATTTATCTTTGCAACGAAATATTTCAACTAGCTTTGTTGAGATACCATCTTTATATTATAGACATGCCTTTCCATCAAGCACTATACAAAAAACGTTATTGCTATGATATTAACCTACTATGATTGTATCTACCGACTCATACCACACTCACTATCGATTGTGTAAAATATGAACAATGCCTGTGTGTTTATAAAGTTATTTTGCTCATTTACTAAGCAAGCTATTTAATACGGTAAACTGTTGAAAAAGTTATTGCAGGTGCTGATTTTAGATAATAATTAAACGTAGATTTCGAGATCGAGGAACACGTTTTTAATTACTAAAGTAATAAGACTAGTCTGTCTAGATTTTTGTCTGATTTTTACGAAGAATTCTACCGACAGCGTTCTACATGTTTTGCGGTTGTTACAGCCTCTAACATCGTTCTTAAATCTTTTCATCGTCTTTCCAGAGACACATAGTACCGACCATAGTAGGATATATCAAAAAACACAAGACATTTGCAAACTTACTCCAAAAAAAAAGAAACAAACAAAAAGTGTTCACCGGTATTCGCACAGGGAGAACACAGACTAAATATTAAAACCAAAAAATAAAAACCACAGTATACAATATGGAAACATTATTTAATACAACAATAAATTAAAACAGTGGCCATAATATTAAGGATATTATTGCCACTGTTTTATAAGAGCCGCATAAGAGTATTTTGGACAAATCAAATAAATCCTAAGCATCGAAATTAAATAGTGTTTTTTGCAAACAAACTTAAAAGTAGTGATGGGCCGACATTGTGTTTCGCCAATCTTTGACTAAACTAACTGTAACAAAACTCATCATCATCATCATCATCAGCCTATTAATGTTCCCACTGCTGGGACACAGGCCTCCTCTCTGTGAGAGGGGGTGGGCCGTAATCTACCACGCGGGCCCAGTGCGGGTTGGTAGACGTCACATGTCTTCGAATTTTTTGGTTCTAAGACATGCCGGTTTCCTCACGATGGTTTCCTTCACCGTTTTGAGAGCAGTGGTGATGAAATTATTTACACAAAGTAAAGCGCCTGCTTGGGTTCGAACCCTCGACCTACAACTCGTAAGTGGGGCCGTTACCACTGGGCCACCACTGCTCTCAACAACTGCTCGTAACAAAACTACTTATTGGAAATATCAGCCCCGTTCAATACATCAGTGTCAAATATATTAAAATATTTTTCAGGCGGCTAAAGTTCCTTGAAGGCGCTCTACGCATCCAAGAGCGATAAAACAAATTAATCTTCATCTTGACATCACTTTGTTATTCGAAGGACCCTTCAATATAGGTCACAGGCCGAAGTATGACGCATGTCATACTTGCAGGTTAATAAATTCTGCTACGAATGTGGTAGGAATGGTAGGATAAGATTGGAGTGTTTTTTTTTTTTAATCATGAAGAATGACATTAAAATATATTAGGGTATATGAGTGTCCCATTGTAACCATGAGGGATTGAAGAATAGAAATAATGCCAATTACTTTCAAGAAAGTAAACAGCAGTCAAGAAAATTACTATAATTTCATAAGTAACTGCTGAAGGAGTGGCGCAACAATCCCTTGGGTTATTTCCACGAATACAGGCGAAAAGTGAAATCAACATAAATCGGATGGTACATGAATTTGGGTAGCAAATGTGTTTGTGATGTAATAACAATGGTCCGTCACATAATCAGCCTTTTTAATGTTCCCACTGCTGGGACACAGGCCTCCTCTCAGTGAGAGGGAGTGGGCCGTAATCCACCACGCGGTCCCATTGCGGGTTGGTAGATGTCACATATCTTCGAATTTTTGGTTCTAGGACATGCCGATTTCCTCACGATGTTTTCCTTCACGGTTTTGAGAGCAGTGGTGAGGAAATAATTTACACAAAGTAAAGCGCCTGTCTGGGTTCGAACCTACGACTTACTACTCGTAAATCGCGACCGTTACCACTGGGCCACCACTGCTCCAATGGTTCGTCACATATCACTTAAATCACGCAAGTCAATTTGTCAATAACATCGCATGCCTAAAGCAATGAAGGAAAACGCATATTTTAACTCAACTTAACATAGTAATTACGAGATAATTTGGAAACAAAATTAGCATTAATAGACATAAATGTATGCACAATCATGTGTCTATGAGATGGAAAGAATAGAAATAATGCCAATATATATAATGCCAAGCAGTGAAGTTAACAGCACAAAAAACAGCTATACTAGCTGGTGGCTAATGTGGCTATCCAAGTCAACTTGCTGAATAGTATTTAAGTATCAAGGGAGATTTCTAAGCAAGATTCTACACCTCATTTCATTTCTCACGGGCTAGACCAGCGTAGAACGCCCGGCGGCCTCGCGTGATCGCTTCCTTATAATCCGGTCATTTGCACCCTTGCGGATACCAACCGCAGGAATGATATTATGCCTTACACTACCGACTACAACACTAGCAAGTGACTTTGGTGTGTAAACCACATAATAATTCAGACATTTTATTCTTTTAAGGGAGTGTAGTGGTTACACCGCCACATACTAACTACGCAGCGAAGACATGACGTCACTCAATTCCTGCATCGCGCAGTTAGAGTTTACCGAGCGAAAAACATAGATAAGACTATCCGAAATCAACATATGGGCAGTTGCCCGCCAGACATAACAACCCGTCTGGTTGGAGGATCCTCCCTTTTCTATGGTGGATGAGTGAACTTTACACCCTGTTCCTCATACTCCTAAAGGAGTTTTACATCTTCTGTTCGTATGACAGTCCTGTGATACTCTAAATACACACTGCTACGGATTACGTTTGGGCCATGAACCTGAACAGACTCTTCGCATCATCACCATTTGTTTGAGCCTGAATTTTATGGAATGTGTCTAAATCAAGTCGGTTCGACCTCAAAACCCCTAGCAAATCATTTCTATCAGGCTCTTATCTAACGCAGTCCATCATCAATAAGTGGTGTAAGTCTTCCACAACTCCACACTCCGTTGTGAAGACGTGGAGACTGTTAACCTAAATCCTATTGTGGTCGGTCACATAACATTTGAAACAGCCCAATAGAAAACACTACTTCATTACATCAGCGGCTTACACAGCTGAACCACTAATACTCCCTTTGAAATAAGATTAGAAATTTAAACAAATCTTTTTTACAGTCCGTTCAAGCGATTCTGACTTCTATATCGTAGGCAGCAATGGGCTGTAAGAAAGGGTTTAGTTAAATGTCTTATCCTATTTCAAATGAAGTATAACACAAAATGGTGATGTTTTCAAATTAAAAATTACACTATTATTTATTCGCAATAAATAAACATGGTTTATGTTATGGAGAAAAAAGCAGTTAGTAAATTGTCAATTTCTTAAAGAACAAGTTCTTTCGAATTGACAGGATATTTATGTGACGTGAAATATGAGATTACAACGTAATAAGCATATAAATATAATTTATGAATATTGTAATATACAGGGAAAGATAATCAAATTGAAACAGCTATAAATTAATATTTATAGCTATCAATTTGATTATCTTTTCCTGTTAGCCTAATCTAATGATTAGGCTGTTTTAATTTTGAAGTAGCTGACAATATTTAACGGCAGCAATAGGACACTTTCACCACAGTCAAGATAGATTTTAGTCAGATATCTTGCCTAAGCAATTGCGCTATTTTAATAACATCTAGTTTTTATATACTTTATTATGCAAGAGGTTTCCTCTATTGTCCTAATTTCATTTTTTTTAAAGAAAACTTATAGACACGTATTTAAGTAATTTAAAATCAAACAGAAAAAAAAAATGTGTACAAGTATGTAAAAAGGGGATTCTTACATACTTTTGTATTTTTATTATCATTAACAGTTGTCAGAATTGGAAGTTCCAAGAGAAACATATTTTTTATGAAATCATGAAATTGTTGTACAACTATGTTTACGTCGTTTATTCAAAATACCCGTCGAAGGTAGACTACACCGAGCATCAGCAGG
This sequence comes from Conistra vaccinii, assembly GCA_948150665.1. NCBI lineage: Eukaryota > Metazoa > Arthropoda > Insecta > Lepidoptera > Noctuidae > Conistra > Conistra vaccinii. Next base: position 9,115,823 of record OX411324.1, read on the forward strand.
TTACACAAACAATTTCCCATTCACCCGTTCGGCCTGTTAGTCCATTTTACTGTTGACGGAATCCATTACATAAGTATTCATAGTCGAAATTAATACAAATGGGGACTGTAAAAGCCACGTGACTGGCCTCTTTTAGAATTATGTTACTTTATGTACATACCTCTTCTATGAGACGTCATTATGCAATCTGGCATAAGTTTGTGCGAAGGACACTGACGAAAATAACAAGGTGATGTGATTACGGTAAACGAAACGTGAGGTCAATGGAAAATTCTAGAGAACAAAAAGATTTTCTTTTGTTTTTGTCACGTGTTGAATTAAGTTTACCATACCAAGCCTGGGTTGCACCAAGTAACTTTAACGATAATCGGAGATTTCGACAACCTTTTCAAGTTGTCAGCCGTCAAATCTCCGGTAAAATCTCCGATTATCGTTAAAGTTATTTTGGTGCAACTCACTCTAAGTCTTGTGTCATTTCAACAGTTTTATTGGACAAGGTTATAACAATGGAAAAATCAAGAAGGAAAACCTAACAATGGAACTGAATATACATTGGCTGTAAATTCACAAATCAGCTAGATATACGTACATTACGATACGTTGCATTATGATGTAATGTAAAAATGAAAACGAACACGTGATGGCATGAAAAAGCCGGAGTGACAGTTGCATTGTAAGTTGACATCAATAAAACGGAAAAACGACTCAATTATGAAATGTTGTTTTAGAAACATTCAGTTAGATACATAAAAAGACTACACGACAGTATCACCAACACAATGTTTTCAGTGTATCAGTTTCGTGTAGCAGCTTCACTCTTTGGAAAGTCAACGGTGGAAATCGGCTCAGTATGACTCTCGTGCATTATTTAAATTTAAAATGGTTTACATAACATAATACTTTTAGAATAAGTTTGAAGCAAAAGCAGTATGTAAGGATCGTAGGAGGTTGCGTTCTGTAGATTCTGCCTATCTCCATTTTTGTTTACCACATTTTATAACCGTATTTTTGTTTCTAATAAATTATGTCATGGTGATGTTGCAAGTTGGCATTTATTCCTTGTTTTTCTGTTCCAGGCCGATGGTTGACAAAACAAATAGCTGATATCCGGCTCCTGGTCCTTACCACAGCCAGCCACTGCTGAAAAAATTAGCTATTAAATAACAGTACGTCCTTCAGAAGGAAGCAGATTTTTAAACTTTCTGAAAACTTAATTATGTAAACACTTATCTATGTTTTCAGAAAGCTTAAAAATCTGTGTGTCAAAGTGCCTTTAGGACTAAGTATTGTATTCATTAAATTTTTATGAATTATTTTGTTATTGTTATTTCATTATAAAATATGCTGCACCGGTAGACGCATCACGTCAATGCCGGCTGTGGCTGAATGCCAGCGCTGGGGCTTTGTCTCGCAACATTATGCTGAATGATGGCCGTTTTGCGTGGATGTGACGCATATTTTCCCCAATTTTTTTTTTGTTTTTTCTTTGCGTCATGTTTACCGCAAATAATCGTAGTTTATTTTTGTTTAGAGTGATCTACACGATGTGTTACCCAAATTGCTAGTCAATTTGGGTAACACATAGTGTAGGTACCTACTAGACAGGAAGGAAATAATTACTGTGTCAATTTGATTGGTCAGTCAATCACTTGTTAAATAAATGTCCACTTCCTTCTGACGGTATATAATCTCCAGTCTAGACTTATAATTCGAGATGTGAAAATGCCCTTGGTAAGTAGTTGATATTCTGAAAATAAAGTAAGCTTCAGGAAATTTAAATGGACATAGTAAAACGTGACTATTATCCTTGAATAGGGCTGTCACAATATGAAATTTTACTTTCTCGTTTATTCGTTATTTTTATGTGCTTGCTTATAAAAAACTGTCGTTTAATAAGTATTTTATCCCATTGGTCAGTAGCTAATTGTTTTAATTAATTTTTTCCAAAAATTTTCAATGCCAAGAACTTAGATTTTAGAAAACAAAACAAGTTTTAACATGTCTACCATGCATCCTATTTGGGACTCATATCAAATTGTCTCTTCTACAAAAGAACTTCTATACCGGACTGCTTAATCTGACGAAGCAGCGTTTGCGCAGGAGATTTGTGACAGTTAGATCACGTTTACTGTCATCATGCTGTTTAATATGCTGAAAAACTGAAAGTAGGGAACCCTAGAGACCATTGTCATCTCCACGTGAGACACGTGAGACGAAAGTATTGCAAATCAGAAATTCTAAATTTAAACTATTTTAATTTTGCTTTTCCCCCAAATATTTATGGTTTTACCAATGAAGTGAAATTAAATTTTGCTTTAACTAGCCAGTCTCACTGTTTTGATTTATTTTTAGATATGATACGTGTTAGATGTTTGGCTACATCGACGGTAAAATAATTTTTATTTGTTTTTCTATTTTACACTAGAGGTGTAAAAATGTTCATTTTTATAAAAGTTTTTCTCATGACGTAAGGACAATAGCGAATTAATAATAAATAGTAAACATGAACAAAGTGTTTTAACAATTATTATCAGACCCTAAGAAATTGACCTTGTGTGTGCAAATTGACACTATTTTTAGTTATAACATAATCTATCTCGTAAAATATTAAGTTAGATTTAAATTACTTGTTAGTTTTTTAGGCTAGATTGTAATCAATTACTAAGAACGTCAGTTCTTACTAACACAGAAGCAAAAGAAAATTACTCAAAGACAACTTCATCCTATAAGTTTTGCAAAATATTTACTGTAAGTCCTTTTATGTCTTCAAATAATTCCCTGCTTATAATTATAATAATTCAATACCCACTTTTAAACCTTACAGCATCATCATAATTCAATGGAAGCTCATAGCTCGTTAAGTTTTTCTACTGCCATATTTTTTGAATCAGCTGCTACCTGTCACCCGCGGCGTTGCCTAACGAACCGTCTCAGCCAGCAGTGAGGACGCAGGCTTACATTCGCTAGTCTATAGTTTGTTACCAAGCCATTTTGTTTTCTTCCCAATATTCAACTCAGTCCCTTCACGTGACTCTATGATAATGGCCCAGTCTTAATAAATGTTAAATTAACCGTTCTAGACTCGACGTCTTACAAACGTACGTCTTCTTGTTTTTCTCAAGTCACGTTTCCCTGTACGTTTTTTTTTTTCACGTGTTTTAATTAATAAAGATTTGCTCTCATTGGATTAAATTTAATCCAAATAAATTTTCAATGGGCAGGACACATTTCTCGCAGAACAGATGGCCGAAGGGGCCGAAAGGTTCTGGAGTGGCGACAGCGTACCGGAAGATGAAGCGTTGGACATTGGCGGATACAGGGGGGGGGCCATGGGGGCCATGGCCCCCCCCCAAACGACCGAGGAATTCTATACTTTCGATTTAATTCAGGTGGACTTACTTTTACACAGCATAAGTACTCATAGGTAGGTATATCAGGAATCAGAAATATATTCTATACAACTGGTGTATCAGGGCCGTAGGCAGGGGGCCAACCAACCCCGCCTGGGGTACCTCCGTACTCTAATACATATAATTGTAATCTATTTCGCAAAGGCGTACTTTATAATCTACAAAAGCAGTAAGAGTACGCTTAAATATTGGTATTTTTATCGACTATGACTTTGTTTTGATTGACTTCAGTATTCTCTGAGAGAGTCTAACCGTCTAACGTATTACAGGCGGGGTGCTAAAATTTTCGAGCTCGCTTCGCTCGCTCTTGCATTCAAATTTTCTGCATGAATTTCATAAGTCGATCAATTCGTGTATTCCAGTTCGTTACTTATATTTCTGTATGAATGGTCAAAGATAAGTGTAAGTACTTTAAAATCTACAAAAGCAGTAAGAGTACGATCGACTATGACTTTGTTTTGAATGACTTCCAGCAACTTCAGCATTATCTGAGAGAGTCTAATCTATTCCAGGCGGGGTGCTAAAATTTTCGAGCTCGCTTCGCTCGCTCCTGCATCCTACATTCTCTACATAAATCCGATAAGTCGATTTTACTTTTATTTCTGTATGAATGGTCAAAGATAAAGAAATCCTAACGTATTCGAAGCGGCATGCAAAAAATTGCATACTACATTATATTCTCCTAAAGTGACCTTCCCTATTTTGGACATGATTGCAAAGTGTCGGGAAGAGAGAAACAGGACTTTATCTATTGAAATTGATAATAATTTGATGCTCTTCATCAATTTGAATTAGGTATATCTTAGATGGTAGCATCATTTTTTTTATGATTTTCCACAAAGAAAACTAGAAACAATTTAAAAAAAAACAATAATTTGTGTTAAATAAAGTACCTATCTTTATTTACCGTCTCTGAAATCAGAAATACCTAACCCCCAACCCCCCCCAATTAATTCCTGGCTACGGCCCTGAGGTGTATACAAAGATATAACAAGCATGCACATACTTCTTAGGATCACCAGCAAGTAACCCTCCTCGTAAATGAATGAAGATAAAACTCTTGGGTTGAATTTAAAAAAATGCAGAAAACGTCTTTTTTTGTTTTTGTGATTTTAACCCTAGCTCCGAACCTAGTCAGAATGGCCCCCCCCCCCAAAATGAAATCCTGGATCCGCCCCTGGCGTTGGAGGCCTTCCACAAGATGGACCGATGACCTTGGAAAGGCCGCAGGAATCCGCTGCATGCGGGAAGCACAGAATCGGTCAAAGTGGCGGTGCTTGGGGGAGGCCTATGTCCAGCAGTGGACGTCTATCGACTGAAATGATGATGATGAAATTTTCTGTTTATCACAGGTGGAAAGTCAGTTCGTATAATTAAAAAGAAAGACTCCTATCGCTATCGACTACGTTTTCACTTACACTTACATACAGTGATCCTTAATGAAAAATCTTGTTAACACTTTTATTCTAACGATTTTTGAAGAATCTTGTGACCTTTGAAAAAAAATTGCATGTATAAGATTGTAATGCAAGTCATTTATGTAAGCCGTTGTGTCGTCTCATACAGTTTTTAAAATAATGACAACTTCCTTGCTTACGGATATTGCAGTGGAAATGCGGGTAATAAAATAACGTGTAAAGCATTCCATTTATCTTCTAAAGGTCAGTTGTATATAAAAGGGAAAAACGCAGCTGGATTAACGTTAGTTTTTCCTGTGTGATGACTAACACGTTTGTATAAGAAACATTAATTGCAGATATTGATATTGAATCGATTTACGTATCGGTTACAGCTGTTTGCTTAAGCTAGGTCACCGTAGTTATATGTAGTTACAGGATTAAACAGATAGCGTTTTTATAAATAAATAAATGATACGATATTGAACCCCAGACATAATAAAAAATAAGTATTTTTTTTTTTAAACCATGATATAATGAACTAAAAACTACTAAATTAAACTTATAAGGTAAACATATAACTTTAATATTTTCTTAAAAGCTTTTCTTTAAGTATAAGAAAGACGTTCACACCTAATTTATATCTTCGAGACAAATCCAACGAGTTCAAATACAAAAACGCTATCTTATTTAGTTGAGGAGTTCCTATGGCCACCTTCCGGCTCCATCAGACCAGCTCCATATTATACTTTTACGTTGTCACCGAAGTTATACAAGTTTGCCAAGCTCAAACGGATGCCAGGTAGTGTTTGCAAAATGGATGACAACACGTATAACCGGAAACATATACGAACGAAGCAAGTTGATTGAAGTTGAAAACTTGTGAAAAAGACTTGTTTTAGCAACAAATTTGAACAAAAACAAAGCTTCATAGACTTTAGTCCGTTTTATCGGTATTTGATGTCTGAAGATGGACTGCACTGTCGGGGCTGAATCAGAAAGAGGTGGTGAACTGCTAGAATGGTTCAAGGTGATGCGGAAAAAGGATACCTGGAAGGACCTGGGGAAGGTCTTTGCCCAGAAATGGGAGAACATAGGCTATTTAAAAATAAAAACATGGTACGCTTTTCCCAACTCACAGAGTCGTGCTTTGTAAACTTATCCGTCTTTGTAAGCTGTCTAAATATTTTTGGAGCTATCCTTTTATAAAATAGTCATCAATCTATTTGGTGACAATTAAGGTACTTGTCACTGTGGAACTACGTAATGAAAACGTATTCGGTATAAGTTGCCATATTTGAAAAAAGTTTCCTGATATGGAAAGTAGGAAAGGAAAGGGACTTCCGTAAGAGAAGATAATAGTCATTTTAATGGTACACAAATACATTCCTGAACTTTTATTTCTTATCGTGAGCATTACATTCAATTCATTGGCAGGATGAATATATTTATTGTAAACAGTTTGATGTTTTATTTTTTGCTTTTTCGATTGTACCTGGTACCTACAGTCATATAATATTTTGGAAGCAATTAAGAGGGTTTACGTCGTACGGCTTTTCATACAATCTTTCAAACGCTTATTTTTCGAAATGACTGAACCGATTTTAATGAAACTTCATACGCATATGTAGGATACAAAGGTCTAAAAACTTAGTTAAGAACATTTTCGAAAACTAGTGTTACAGCCAAATTAGACCGATTTTTAATTTTGCATAGATCCAGTTATCTGCTTTTAAATAAGACATTTTGAAAATGTTCTTAACTAAGTTTTTAGACCTTTGTATCCTGCATATGCGTATGAAGTTTCATTAAAATCGGTTCAGTCATTTCGAAAAATAAAGGCTTGAAAGATTGTATGAAAAGCCGAAACTGAACCGATTTTAATGAAACTTCATACGCAAGTATGAAGTTTCATTAAAATCGGTTCAGTCATTTCGAAAAATAAGGGCCGTTTGTATGAAATGCCGTACGACGTATAAACCCTCTTAATGTTACAATTTTTTTATATCTAATACGTTTTAACGAGCAATTCTTGTATATATGTATAAATAATCTGAATCTCAGAAACGGCTCCAACGATTTTCATGGGGGTTTCGGGGGCGATAAATCGATCTAGCTAGGTGTCATTTTTAGGAAATGTACCAAAAAGAAATTGCGTGCAGGGCTCGGTACCCAGATATTAAAGACATAATACATGCGACTGTTGATTCATTTTCAAGTTCTTAGAGATACCTCTCATTGGATTTTTTTGCAAGATTCATCTTTTGATATACAAATAATTGATTGTTTTTTTTTCAACGACGGGGCTGCTCATGGCCTGCTTCTCACCTGATGTTAAGTCATGATCTAGCTAAAGGTGGATGCGAGCTTCACCTGGAATCCTCCACAGAGGAACAGATTTATTTGGATTTGGATTTTGGATTGATTTTCAAAAAGTTCTTTAGAGAATGAGAAGAAGAAGAGAAGTTTTTTTTGTAAGAAAGAGTTCATGATCGAAATTTTCATTTAGGGTTTCCTAAAACTACAAGTACACTAGCAATTATTATAAAAACAATAACAAAATAAAATTAACGTTGTAGAGTCATTTACAATAGTTTTATTCTTATGTTTTATGTCTATTTCTTTAAAGTATATAATAAAATTACCTACATGTAATACATCTAGGTTTGCTTTTGTTCTTAGTTTTCATTTTAATATTTCTATTACCTAAGTCTAGAGTTTTCTCTTGCGTCATAATAAATAATACTGTGGAAATACCTTCTTATTGTTTTCATTTGATTGTAATGTGGTATAAATAATACATGAAGTACATAAATGTATGAATAACTAGATTAGCTGATCCTTACTCTTGAGACTTCGTCAAAATTCAAAGAATTTTCGACTGTATTTTGTGAGCAATACGCTTTATAATCAGTTATGTAAGGATTTATGTTCCAGCGATCAATTGAAGCGACTTGTATTTTGAATGGTATTGATGTATTATTTAGCAGCACTTGTTTAAACAAAAATGCGCTTTGACCTATTGGGTTTAAGGTCCAATTTTGTTTGATGGAAATGTGTGTTGTAGGCCTTTTTGCGTGGAGTGAGGGTGTATTGCGCGGAGGCCGCTGAGGGTCGATGGCTTTGCGGAGACACGTGAGCGATACCGTTAGCCTGCACGCCAGGGCCTCAAACACATGGAAAGGAAAATCTGTGAAATAGTAGCGTTAGCATATTAAATTTTTCATGGGACTGTAACCCATGTTAGTTTATCGGATCGATTCGTCGTTTGATGTTATTATGATTTCAATTGTGGGGAATTGTGCATTTAAATAACAGCTTTTAGAAAATAATGATGGTAGTTTGGCTTGGTGGCGATTTTTGTGTTTTCTTGCTGTAGTTTATTGATTATGAATGACCTAACAAACAGAAACGAGGAAAATTAATAATATGAACAGTCTCAACTGGTCTGAACTGCTATTGTAAGAATGTTTTGTGTTCAATTTTCACACTGCGTTCGGAAAAACTCACAGTTAGGACATTGTTAATAAAGCCTTTTAATAGAGCTTGTTTCGTATCAATAATATCAATAGACCACTTACTAGGAAACATCACGCAAAAATAAATCTTCTAGAATTTTCCAGCAAAAACATCCGTTATTACTTTGCCAACCCTACATTTCCCGCGGTTATTCAATTCAATTACTAATTTCCAACGTTATGTCTATACAGACAAAGCTTAAAATCACACTATCTTGATGTTCATGATACTTGTGTATGTGTGCGCAGTATCGCATAAAGTTTTTATTCGCTAACATATAAACTATGTTGTTTATGTCCTGACGCGACCGAGATTTTGAAGCACCAAAAATATTTCTTTGAAATAATAAGTAGTGCAATACGTGTAGTCTGAACTGAATAAATTATGTGTATTTATTATTGCTTTTATATTGAGCTGTATTAATTTTTTGTATTTAAAAGACAGGTTTAATTAATTTTTATTTTGGCGACAGGGTAAAGTCTGATCCTACATCAGACTTTACTTTTACGATTTTTATGCTCATGTCAAAATAATTTAATTTAATTTAATTTTAATTTAAAAAATACATTAATGTCTTGACTTCTAGAAGTTTATTAATGTTGCAGATTTATTTTTAATTAGCTTAAGTAAGTACATATTTAATGTGGTTTATTTTAATTTGCAGATTTTTACACCTTGTACATAAAGCGGTAGTAGGTAGGTACTTCTGAATGAAGATAAATGTGTTTATAGTTTGTAATAGGTATATGTGTTTCTTTATATTAACTTAAATAAAATAATATATCCTCAATTTTTCGTAATTTCACCTACCACTATTTGTCTCTGCATCACCCTAAGGTTGACTGGTAGAAAATGCCTATGGCATTAAGTCCGCCTCTGTACATTTCTGTGCTTGAAGTATTAAATAAGTAAATAAATGCTATTGTAATTTATTAACAACAAACCGCATAAAATCATTTGTTATGTTTAATCGTTTACCGTTCAAAAAACAGGAAAAAACATAATCCGAGAAAAAATACCAAATTCTCGAAAGGTTACAGACAGGTAAAAGAAAAAATGTGTTATTAGAACATTCTCGGGTTTTAACCCAAAGGCAATTAGTGTTGTATCTATGTATCTCCCGTCCCACCATAAAGAGGCGAGCAGACATTTAAGAGACGCTCTGAGGCTGCGCATAACAACAGACTTAGATTCTACTTTGGTATTCAAAGTGCATTTCAGACAGCGACAGGTAGCTTATCGTCTGAGCTAGACTGACCTAATTTTGCAGGTATTTTATGGAACTAAAGATAACACGCCGAAGTTACACAAATCACTAGTAAAATACAACACTTTAAACTAGCATATATTTTAAATCCCCCAGATTGGTAGAGAATTTCTTCACCATCAGTTGAACTGTTTTCATATAAATAGATCGAAAGACAAAAAACGAAGAAACCAGTATTTTTCGGCTGTCCTAATGAAATTGATCTTCTTAATTGTAGAGGTGGAGTTATGGGACTTATAGGTAGAAACAGTCTATGTTCACAAGATGATACACCTAGGCGTTCACATACAAAACCCATACCGGAAAAAATCACCCGTTTTATATAAATAAAAAAGAACAAGTTCCAACATTTCTCGTACTCGTAAAGACCCACGTGAATAAAAAATTTCCTCTTAGTTGTTCTTGACCGATATATTTTTTCAATCAAAACACAACTGTAGGTTTTAATAAATTCAAGTTCAGTTACTTAATTATCAGTTTCAACTGGAAATTGACAATGTAGTTGAATATTCGGTCGTAATTTTACGAGGAAAATGCTACAAGGTTAGACAATTATGTAAATGTTAACCGAATGTCCCTGAGGGGAAACTGTTGTTTTTGTAACAGTTTCTTAAATAACAGACTGGTTTTATGAATGATAATTGATGACTTAAAATTATTACCAAGCATTTTGCATACTACCTATGAATTTAAAATATGATTAAATCCAATTGAAATTGCGGTCAGCATCTTAATTAAGACGCTATCATCATTATTGCATCTATAATTATTTTTGTAGCAGTTTATTTAAATCATATTTAAAAGAAAATTAACGTGCGTAGACACCTTATTATAGGTAACTAAATTGTTAGGGAATATAACGCACTGCAACTGTGTTTTCAATTTACAAAAGTTCGTACCTTATTAACTAAAAATAATATTCTTATCGCATGTCATTACTAAAGCAATTACTGCTTGTTTTATACGTAATTCAATTATTTCACATAGCCGTGTGGAAAACCGATTACCGAATACATATTTTTGTAAAAATAATGATCGATAATTTGCTCGTTACGGGTGTATCGTTAGTATAATTTCAAGCGGGACCAACACGAGGCTTATTAGTATTGCTAAAACAAACCAGTGCCTAATAAAGTCTCAATTGTGTATGAAATTTCTAATGAGATTTCTTGAACATGCGTTTCATTACTTACGCACTAAGTAACTGCGACTTGTTTTTTCAGTTCCCTATCAATTTGTTCATAAATATTCTGATTCCGGTGTTATAACCTTAATAACATTAGCATATGATACTGTAAGAGCCTCCGTGTGACGCCAGTACAGCCTGCGACTTGAATACAACAGTTTTATTGAGGTTTTCCTTATTATCGGTAGGTACACCTTTGAATTTGTGCTCCCGTTGATGTCTTTCATTAGTCACGTAAGCAATTTCCTCAAAGATCACTTTGTTTGGTTCTCCATTGTTTCTTTGACAGAAATATTGATACATAAGGTATGAAATATTGATATGAGGGTTTTGTGAAAAGCAGTAGCCCGCTGCCACAGTCTAATCATAGTTTAGCGACCTATCTGGGGGCCTACCACCACCTCGAAAGCAGTATCATTTTAATACTACTTTATGTGTGGGAAAGAGATAAAGCTCTACAGGACGTATAGCTCCATCTATTTCCCCCACTGAAGTAAAATTCAAATAATACTGCTGAGGTGGTGGTAGGTCCCCTGAACGGATGAAAAGCTTCACGCTTTGTGCAGAGTCGGTATATGCCTATGTTTGTGTGTGAGCAAATACACAGCCTGTAAAACCGATATTAGTCGATAGGTTTTTTGCACAGCCTTGTTCTGACGCCACAGATTGTAAAGAGCTGATTTTTAAAGTGAAAACTTATAGGTACTGTGGTGTACTTTTTGGGTTAGCAAAAACCCTAAAACTCGCGTCATCGTCACTTACATATAACTCACATAGCTATATGTATACTGTGCATACGATACAATTCACAAGTTACTTCGTTTTTACTTCTATCGGCAGTCCCCAAAGACTGCCCCGCATATTTTTTTTACTTTTAAGCTTTTGTGCTTACTTAGGCAAGCCTGGAATGGATAAAGATTAATAAATAGTTTGAAAATTCCAAAAGTGCACGCCTCATAACACACATTCATAAACGAAAAAGAAATTCAAAACATAGTTTCTAACAAAAATTAACAATTTATCACTTTTCATGAAGTATGGTGTGACTGCTGTTTTACCCATCAATATGGGTAAATTTCTAACCTCACAATACTTACGTTATGTCAAAAACTATTTATTTAGATATTTACGTTGTGGGTTGCTAGGCAACACATTAAGTCAAGGTTGGAAATATTTAGATAAAGATATTATATTTTAGTTGGTATTTTATTAATTATAAATAATTAAACCACATTGAATAAAAGAGTGATTTTCAATAGGGTTCCTTCTACGGCCGAAACGAATGTATTAAAAAAAAATTGACTCAATTAATTGATTTTATCGCAAGCTACAATGTTTTCAAGTTTCATAAATTGACGGACAGGAATTTTTTTTTCAACTATTTTGATGTTTTTTTCATTTCTGCTGCATTAAATCAATTGGTAAAAAGTACAGTATTAATCTCCATTTAATTATCTATACAATGGTATATAAATTAAGTAGGTTCTGTGTACTAGCAGGAGTGTAACAATAAAAACAGTTGCAGAAATGAGGCAAAAAATATTTTTCGATCGTAGAGCTCACTCTAATGCTTCGCATTATGAGTCGTGCAAAATAACAGTGACAGGAACTTATTATAACATCATCGACATAGACTAAGTGGGAAAAATACGTATTATTGAAGCTAACTCAAAAAGTACCCAAGCACAGTTAATACAATTTATATGGGACCACCTCTGAAGTATGACCTACCAATAAAAAAAAATCATCAAAATCAATTCATAATTGGCGGAGTAATCGCGTAACAAAGATAAAAAAGCGGTGTATTCCCGTTGTCCCCGTAGAAATGTCCCCGTTAAAGGTGACAAACGAAATTTAATTAAATAATTAAAATTACTTGCCGTTAATTCCGTTGTCTATGTACGCTGTTCAGTGTCTACGTTAAATTATTGTAATACATGGACAACGGGATAACGGCAAGTAATTTTAATTATCTTATTAAATTCCCTTTGTCACATTTAACGGGGACAACGGGAATACACCGAAAAAACATACAGTCGAGTCCTCCTCCTTATCGAAGTCGGTTAAAAATGTTGCAGTGATAGCTTCAATTAATATTACTACAGTCAACCCTGACTGATGAAAAGTATAAAGTGAACGAATGTTTACAAAGAGGAGGTGTGTTCGGTCAATAAATTACAAATGTTAATGTTTACACGGAATAATAATAGGCCCTACGTAGGTTTGTTTCTTCATACGTCGTATTATGCTCATCGAGGATGTAAAGTATAAATTGAACTAAATTTACCCCATCTTTAGAAAGTATTTTAGAAGCAATTTTTCCTTTTAAACTCTTCTAAATCATGAACTCCTAAATATAAAATACTAGCTGCACCACGTGGTTTCACCCGCATAAGTCTGGCTCCCGTGAGAATATTGAGATAAAAAGTACTCTATAACCTAAAACAGGCCGTGCTCTACCCATTTGCCAAATTTCATATAAATCCGTTCAGCCGTTTTAGCGTGAAAGCGTATTAAAGAAACAAACAAACTCACTTTCGCATTTATAATATTTTTTATGAATACTATTATAAGGTGCCAAATATGAATATTTGGCACCTTAATTAACTCAGACCGCTATAGCGATACATAACGTTTGTATTAACCATGTTAAGTATCCTATAAACATTTTCATTCTTCATTTTACTGTAATCAATACAGCACTCAATTTTGGATTATTACTTCACACTATAGTAAAAACCCCAAGATTTAGTTTACTGCTAGTAGTAAAAGTAGTAAATTCCCTATTTGTTGCTATCAACGATAATATTTTATGTATAAAATATTATCTTGACCGGTGTACGGATTTAAAACATAATTTAATTCGGTATCTTGTACAGTCGGTAACAGCTTATGGGAACAGTGGCGTATGATTGGTGTCAGTATCGGATACGATATCGACATCATCACTTATATGACATGGATTAAGGGCTGATTTCACCAATGAAACTGAACGAGATCGACTGAACAATATTCTCTAACAAATTTGACGCTGACAGCTCTTGAACGTGTTTTATAAATATAAAACACGTTCAAGAGCTGTCAGCGTCAAAATTGTTAGGGAATATTGTAAACTGGCAGCTCTCTGGCGTTCAATTTCATTGGTGAAATCTGCAGTTAATCACTTACACACACATACACACTTTTGGCATAGACGGGCGGCATATAAAATCTATGTACATATACCACTTTTGGGACGAGCACGTGGCTAAGGCGCACGGGTCGATCCAGGTTAAGCTACGCTTGCCAGTGTTGGTCCGATGGGTGACCATCGTTACATATCGAGACTCTTCCGTGCCTCGGCAAGCACGTTAATCCGTTGCTCCCGGCTGTCATTCGTAGATCTTTGATTGTCATTACGGGTCGTCAGACGCCCGAAAGTCTGAAAACCAATCTTACCAAGGGGTATCATATTACCCAATTACTGGATTGTGGAGGTCAGATAGGCAGTCGCTTCATGTAAAATACTGGTATTCAGCTTCATCCGGTTAGACTGGAAGCTAACCCCATCATAGTTGGGAAAAGGCTAGGCAGATATTATATGTTCGGGAAAAGCTGCTCGGCTTAGCTTGAATTGTGCCGAGCCTCCCTGAACATGATTCAGCGAGGGTAAATGTCGAACAGAATTTTTCGATCGGTACACAAGCTGAATAAAATAATTAATATTTTTTATGATATATGTTTTGAAGGAGCAGCGGTGGCCTAGCCTGACTTTCGAGTAGGTCACGGGTTTCGAACCCAAGGCAGGCGGTTTACTTTGTGTAAAAAATTTCATCACCACTGCTCTCAAAACGGTGAATGAAAACATCGTGAGGAAACCGGCATGTCTTAGAATCAAAAATTCGAAGATATGTGACATCTAACAATCAGCACTGGGCCCGCGAGATTATAGCCCACACCCTCTCACAGAGAGGAGGCCTGTGTCCCAGCAGTGGGAACATTAGTAGGCTGATTATGATGACAAGCCGAATGAAAGCTGAGTACCAATACCTATGTAGTAATTGCTTTGAGTCGGCTTTGTTGTTCAACAAATACTGCCAAATCGAATGTGCCGACCTGATAAAGTGTGAAACACCCTTATTGCTTATTGCGCAATACATTTTCCATGGAAGAAGGAAAAACAAGTCCAAGTAGTGGCGAGTCACTCGCCCCTGACTTCCCAAATCAAAATCAAGGTTTTTAGCACGTTCTTGTTTACAACAATCTCGGGACGTTTGGTTTGCATGTTGAATTCGATTTTAAGGTCGTTGTCGTACTCTTCAACGAAGTCTCGTATTAATAGGTCGCAGTAAGAATTTCTAATGGGGTGCACAGACGGCTTTATACTCGTATAGAAGTGCCGCGGTCAAGGCACGATGCCAAATGCTGCATCTAAACGGACTTTGGTGTGAAAATCAATTGTTGCTTTTTCGGCGAAATGTTTTTTTGCTAAGAGATGAAGTTTTTTGTATAAAGACTATTTGAATAGTTAGCTATTTTTACCTTGACGTTTAAAACGTCCAGTCTGTACTTCACTAGTTCTACGGTAGGTACCATGAAAAAGAGTAAACACTGTATAGAAATACGATTATATCAAAAAATTTGAATCCCGGCAGAAAGTGGGGCATATTTTAAAATTCCAAATGATTTTGAAATTCCGTTTTGGTTTGCATGGCCAAGTCCCTGAAGTCCTTTGTTGGCTTACTGCAAAGATATGGAAAAATGTATAAATTCACACCCTTTTATCCCGATGGACGTCCTAAGCAAGCACTCTGATGTATGTATCAGAGCTTTTATTGAATAATTTATTTGTATTTTTAATGTTTAAAAACAAGAAAGGTAAGTTACAGGTACTTGTTATTTACAAAGTTATAGAAGCTTTGAGCTTTCATGAAACAATTATCAGCTATAGGTACCGACAATCTGAATCCAATATTTTAAATAAAACTTTCTTCTACTTGCATAAGAGTTAGCATTGGAAATAACAAAACAAAAACGAATTGTTAATTTAGTATTATTTCTCACGCTGATTCATAACTTAACCAAAATAAGTGAGCCGGTCTCTCAGTGTCCCCATTTTTTGCCACAAACAACTTCGGAGGGCATTACCCTCTCTTACACTCTCGAATGGAACCATCTAGCCTTGAGGCGAATGGCCAAACTATCGCCGTCGTATAAAAAGCTCGCGAGCTTTCATACTTTGATTCGAAATTTTGAAAAAAAGTTGCAAAAGTAATTGCTTAATAGAAATAAAACGATTCGATGTCGTCGTGCACGCAACAGCGTCGTACAAATATTTTTGAACTTTTAATTTTAATTGATAATGTTATTTCAAAAGATTGAATGAAATAAAAAACAATATAACGACAATGACATAAAAATAATATCGACAATGAGGAATGTCTGAAAGCATTATTACCTAAACTGAAAAAAGTAGTTTACCTACAGAATTCAGTATTTATGTATATAATTGAAAAGTCATTAGCAAATGAATACTCATTAGTAATAACTAAACTAAACTCAATTCTCAACACTGGAAAAATATGTTTGTGTCAAATATTTAGCAAAGTAAACGAGCTCGCAACGTTTATGGTCTGAAATTATGCAACCTCTTTTTGCAAACGTTGAAAAAACCGAACCGTGTCGAGCCGC
The DNA here is from genome assembly GCA_948150665.1 of Conistra vaccinii. NCBI lineage: Eukaryota > Metazoa > Arthropoda > Insecta > Lepidoptera > Noctuidae > Conistra > Conistra vaccinii. The sequence continues at coordinate 9,132,272 of OX411324.1, forward strand.
CCACGGAAACGTACCAATGAAAACAGCACTCCACTTCGGGTCCGAGGACCTTACCCTAGACATTGGCTCATGGCTCAACGCAATAAGGTTGTCGTCGGTCAACGGCCGTCCCCTCCCGCGCCCCCGCGACCTCTTTTCGCCACAATCCAACGACTTTATAACGCGCGCTGCCACCAACAATGACCATACTACCAAACTACCATCTCACAATGGCAGCTTTATCTAACATGAGCGCGAGAGAATGTGTGGCGTTCGCTCTATTCCAAATTTAGTTGAGCGAAGCAAATCGAAGCATGTAATGGCCACTAAATTACATAGCATTATAGACATCTAAGCACATAACTATTTCGTACACTACGATGAATCTATCCATTAATTTGTGGGCGAAAATTGCTGTAACCAGATTTAGTTGTATTAAGGAATTTGTATATTTAACTTATTTTGAGTAAGTTCTAAATTAAATGTTTTCATCGCGGTCGTAACTTAGAATCTCTTTCTATATTAGGAGGGACAAACTTGGATGTATACAAATGACTCAGCGCTCATATTTTTTAAACAAAATCATTTACGTTTATTAAAATTTTCAAGCCTTTCAGCCTATTTTAGAAGGGCGGATATAAAGATTGAAAAGGAGACAAGTCAAGAAAATTGTCTAAGGAGAAAAATTGATGTCATCAATCTTTCTCCACTCTATAATTTTAGCCATTTTCCAAGTTATTATCAGACTCAAACTTACTCAAAAAGAACCGGTTGCCTGCTCTTTAACTAGGACACGGCAAAGCTTACGATATGTGATTTCTGGTTTTTCCCTGGGTGATTACTTTTTACCTCCTAAATATTTTGGGAAAACAAATTAAGTTTTAGTATACCAACGTCAATGCCCGGAGAAAGGCGCAGCTCATTCACCTAATAAAATCTCTGATTCATGACTGATCACTACATTTACAGAATAAGTGCTTAAAATATTTTACTCTGAAACATGTTTTCGATTGATAACTATCGTTTTATCATTTTATAGCCATTTGATTAGAAGTAGTGTTTTCAGAGGTCCAACGTATTGAATAACTTTTTGTATGCAAACACAGCAAACTTGGAACCACTTGGAAAACCACCACCCATCCAACCACTTTGAAATCATCCAATTTTATAAAAACTTATTCACTCGTATGTGTATGTGCACATACAGTTCGTGTTATTTCGTGGTCATTAGACTCTTCGGGCATGCGTGGGCACATCTCTATTCACAACAATTAATGTTCCGGTGAATAACATCTGTCATGAACGATGTAGGGTAAGTGACTTCATCATGTTCCGTGACTCTATCGCCTATCGAATATTGCACAATATTGTTTTTAATTGGCGTTCCACAATTAGTGCGCTCACCTGATTCGCTCCAGTTGTTACCGATTAAGTTTTTTACAATCCTCTGGCTAAGTCAAGTTTACAGTTAACTTCGCGGCCTGTTGCCAAGTTATGGTGAGCTATAATGCCGGAATTGTAACTAAGATAATTAGATACAATCAAGGATTTGGTGATTAACAACTTGTAGACAATTAACACCATTGCATATTCAAATAAATACATAGAGGATAATTACAATGATTGGCTTTATATTAATTGGGATGATTAATTCGCAATGAATTCGCTGTAATAAAGACAATATTCATGGCTGAACGTTCATAATCGTAAGTCTTCGTACCGTTAGGCAACTCAAATTTAACCCTTAATTTATTGGGAATAACTTGCGCTTGTGTTTGGAGTGTCTTAAAATATAATCAGATTAACTGTACGTTTATAAATAAACTTTTTATCCATGGAACTGCAAGTTATTCGGATCTTTATTACATTGAAAAAAAACAGGTATCCATACGTTATGTCGAGATTACAAAAATGGAATTACATTATAACACTTTGTGTTGTAATTTAGGTACAACAAAGGTGAATAAGTAATTAATTCAAGAGTTCAAAATATTTAAACTTAATTTGAAAGAACGTTTGGTACGATTGAATACCAAATACTTACACGCACATACGGCTGCATTTCAAATAATGCGCATAATATGCGGTTTGTTTTGTTCAACTTTTTTTGAAAGGGAAATCTTTACCCTGATTTCTACTGTGAATTATGTCTCCTCTGCTTCTACTAGAAATAAGTTACACTCACTGCAAACTTTTACAAAAACATCTCTGTATGAAATTATATAATTATGTGATTGGCATGATGACGTAATACAAGAATTACTTACCAACTTAACAAAAACGCGCATTTTTATTATTACCGAGATTGAAGTCGTAGCCCTACTGCTCAGTAAGATACAGAAACCGAACATGAGACAGATGTCTCAACATTTCTTTAACAATAAAGATTCCAAATTTTCAAATACATTGTAGAAACAAAACAAAGCAATTACAAAGACAAAGCAGCTAATTATAATGCGTAGCACGAACTTATTTAGTTCAATGTAGGTAGTTTAATATCTGCATATACATTACTTCCGTCGCGTCGTGTGGGTGCCCGCATCCAACATTTTCACTCTTGATACTATTTTTACGACGGTTCACTTATGTCCTTATATGCTTTACGACTAAATGATAATACGTGAAACGTATTATAGGAAAATTTCCGTGTTAGATTTCTTTGCTACCATTATTTAGCATAATCAGCCTATAAACTTCCCACTGCTGGGACATAGGCCTCAAAGAGCCCCTGCTCTAAGAGAGGGTGTGGGCCGTAATCCACCGCGCGGGCCCAGAGCGGTTTGGTAGAAGTCACATCTATCAACTGCAGCAGCAGTGGTGGGCCAGTGGTAACGGCCGCGACTTACGAGTTGTAGGTCCGAACCCAGACAGTCGCTTCACTTTATGTAAATTGTTTCATCACCACTGCTCTCAATATGGTGAAGGAAAACATCGTGAGGAAAAAGGTATGTCCTAGAACCAAAAATTCAAAATCATGTGACATCTACCTTTATTTGATGACTCGTAATTCGACGTATTCCTTTTAAGGCTGGGATTGTTGGACCTATCAAAGTTATTAAGTTTGGTCTCGTCATTCCTTTGTAGTAACTGCCCCGTTGGTCCCGTGGTCGCAAAATCGACTGCTGAGCGTCGTCCTGAATTCAATTCTCAGGTCAGGCAAACTTTTATTTGGTTTTTTCATAGGGAATTCCTAGTAACAGCCCGTGGTCTGGAAGTTAGTGGTGTGATAACCCCGTGCCTCTGAAAGCACGTTTAACCGTTGGTCTTGCGCCTGATCTCTCTCCGGTCGTATCGGATTGCCGTCCCATCGGACTATGAAAGTGAGGGAAGAGTGAGAGTACACCTGTGTCTGCTTTTTTTTGTTTTTTTTCCCTTCAGGTAAGTATATTGACCTATGAAAACATAATTGCATCATGTTTAGGTAATATTTTAGTTAAGAGCGAAAGAGACAATAATATATGTATACCCTCCGCCGAATGAGGACGTGTGTTATATGGTATATGTCTTATATGGTGCATGGCATGGGCGCGACACCCAAGAAAATCCTATTCAGCATCCCGCTGCCTTCTTGGATGATATTATTTATACCGAAAATGATTAAAAAATCTTATTTTTTATCCACTAGGTGTAGTCAATTAATTAATGTGTAAATAACTTAATCAACATGAAGTAACTACAACATAAATAAATTAATTCATTATAATAATTGTTATTTTTATCTTTGAATATCTCAGAAACGTGACGCTTTATGATGTTATGTTATATGAACTTTTATGTTTGTATAAGTATCCCCTATCCAAATATATGACATTTATTGGACACCTCGATTTTGAAAAAAAAACAAAATGGTGGCTGATTTTAGGGCCAAAATCTTCAAACCCCTTTCACCTTTAAGGGGGCAAAAAGGGGTATTTTGCTTGTATGAAAAATCTTATACCTTGAGTAAATAAACTTGAAAATTGGCACAAAAAGTACTAGGTTTGCATGAATTCACGATAGTATTCAATCACTATGTTATGCTACTAATAGGATTTGGATGAAGCAAACCTATGGTAACGTGAATTGACACATAGGATACTTTTTATCCCGGTAGTATGTTTCCATGGAATAATTTTTGACATCCACGCGAGGGAAGCTGCGGGAAAAAGCTAGTGTTACCATAAGACTGTATACTCCTTAGTAACCTATATTTTTTGCCATGTAGGTACTCACTTTTTGTATCAACAACAAACCCACTTCTAAACGTAAAACATAATAAGCAGAGATCAGTATCTAAAGCCACTTAGGTAACACACATGTCCACATGTCCAGCATTGGACTAAGAAAGGTTTAATTGATTGATCTTGATTGATTGATTGAGTATCTAGTATGTACTGATTTGGGTGTATCTCATGTAGTAATCTTTTACGATGGGCTAACATTAAATTAACATTTAACATGTGCACCGTCTCATAATAACAAGACCTATATCATTTATTCAAGCAACTACGATCCAAACTATATTTTCCTAATTCTAAACGGATTTGCTGGTTAAGAGGAAAATGGTAGATACCATCATTTTACAGTTATAAAAGCGAAAACTAAAAGGGAAGAAATTAAGGCTGCCCCAGAAATTCAAATATTAATTTTATTGTATTTGCAGGTCAATAGGTAGGCCATATGGTCATAAAAAGTTGCGCCTTTAACAAATAGGTACGTATTTACCAAAATACAATCATTACAATAAATCATCATTAGTAAGAAAATTTTAAATAATTTGAATTTGAAATTTTTGGGCTACGCTAGTTCACCTTAAAAAACATATTTTTTCAATCCCCGTGAGTAAGATCATTTAACTTCAAATCTTTTCCCGCTATTGCCTTTTAACTAATAAATAATTTAACTTCCTGGTTCTAAAAGTTTATTATTCACAAGTACTATGAACTTGTTATAATTCTTATGATTAGAATCTAAGCGAGCTTTTAAACGATAAGATTTCATGGGAAACCTTGGACTTAATTGCTGCTGGTCATCACACGGACTTGAGAAGTGTGACTCATAACGAGAATCGTGAGAATGAGAAGAAAAACGCCATTGTTTTGTTTCATTAATCATGTTTTCCTGAAAAACTACTTAGAATTGAAACGTATGATTTTTCACAATTTTCTTTTGTTTTTAGGGTTCCGTACCTCAAAAAGTAAAAAAGGAACCCTTATAAGATCACTCTCTTGTCCGTCTGTCTGTCTGTGTGTCACCACCGATTTTCTCAGGAACGGGTGGACCTAGCAAGTTTGAAATTTATACCAGATACTGAGGTATATAGTCTCTATTAGGAGTATTAAAATCAAGGTCCTGAGTGAACACGGTAAAAAGATATGGGCAAATTTATATTTTCATTAACATTATTTTCCATCCCGTTTTTCTAATAGAGTACATTTATATAAATTTAGTATGATAGGAAAACGAAAACCTAGCTCAAAACATATCCTATTTTACATTTCTAAGGCTGACACTGCATGCTAATATGTCTGCAAACAAGACAAGAAAAAATGAAAGCAGCACATGTCTTGTCCTAGCACACATTTATCAGATTCTGATCCTCGTTCTATTTACGTCAAGAAGTTATAATATATTCTACAGAGACAGACAAACAATTAATTAGAAATAATTCAGGTTGCGTAGGGAAGTGCTCTGGCGCAGGTGACACCGGACGCTCGGCTTCCGTCGGTCATTGTCGTGCGAACGTGCAATGCCTGCATCCATTACTGTTTTTTATCATTGACGTGGCCAGTTAGATTTTTAACTCACTCTTTACAAAGCTGACAATGGCCCATCGGTTCTAAATTTATTTCGTTGAAAAAACTTAATTGATATGAGGTAAGTTAGCAACACTGCATTGCTATTTCAGTTTTTATCATTCATGATTCAACGCTTGAAATTTAGCTGAACATGAATATTATTTTTTCTTACAATAAGTACTCGCCTAACTAACCTATTCAACTACGTACTCAATACATTTCAATTCTTTGAAATATGTCAATATTCTATTCAAATACATACCTGAAACTAATCTAAGTTTCCGTGAAGCGCAAAGTTTTACATAATGAAGTTTAAAATTCGTGCAAAATGTTTGTATACTGAAATAATCGTGTTTATCCATCATTACTGAATACCGAAATAAATAATTTAAAAAGAACCTTCCCCTCTCTTTTTTGTATTTTCAGATGCAATATATAAATATTATATAGTCATGTCTATGGCATCGAATCTAACGACTCCTCATAATATATTATGTTAAAATCTATAAAGCCGTTCAGGCTACAGTCGCTACAGAGCATGTTAAAGAAATAGACATACATACATACTCTCGAAAAACATTTTCTTCTGGGGCAGACGAGTAAAAAAAGTTATTAAAGTAAATACAAAGAGAAAATTATTCTTCTTTTTGCTAAATAAATTATTTCTAAAAATAAATTATTAAAGTCATATTTGTATTTTTGTTATAAAATTTTGTTTTTTTTTGTTAAATGTTCCTACACTATGATGCACAATTTAATGTTTTCAAGACTTATGTAGGTAGTTGTATGTGCCCGGAACATGGGTGTGATCGAAGGTTTGCATCATCAATTATCGTGTGTCTAATTTTTTGCATGAAACGGTGACTCTGCGACCAAATGTATTTATCCTCGCTCACGTGTTTTATTTTATATATTTTTTTATGTAATGTAAATGACGGCACGTGATTGAGTTGGTTTAGTGAATACGGTAAATAACAATATGATAACAACTTTTTATAGAGTCAGTTGCTACTTCACTAAGAGAATCAGCCGTATATTAATATTTCAGCCAGCGACCCGACTCAGTGCCAATTTTGTGTAGAATTTGTGCCATAAAGTCTGCGATCAAAATCCTCTAACTATAATTCAAAATCAATCACCTGTCTCAAGATCTAATTATTAAACCATCAACTGTCCAAAGATACTCACTTTTCCTACCGATTTGAGCATAATAGTCAAAGAGCTAATAAACGCTGAGTAAAATCACTCTGCTAGGCATATACAGCCCTGAGTCATAAACAGGATTGTTCACGTGTTTTCATTTAAATACTGAAAAACAAGTTGTGCTATCTTCACGCTCTATTTCATCCAAGGAGTGACATAACTTATCGCATCCCTCATTTACATGTCCTTTTTACAATGTTAGCGTGACTATAACAAATACTATAGTACAAGACTGCAACTATTACGCAGTACAAGAATGTATTAAAGTTTTAAGTATTTGCTACGCTCCACGCAAAAAGCAGTCTTAAGATTTTGTTACGGTTATTGCTCTCAACATTATTATTGCAAAGCTTGAGTCATTTGTTTATATAAATATACCGTTATATCCAACCTTGCTTAAAATAAAGGTATGTATTTTAGAGGGCAGACTAATCATCCCATCGTTCGTTTAACGTAGCAGTGCGTCACATAAATTTTCTCGTAGACCTCTGCTACGAAAGGTCACGTGGGACATTGGTGAATCACTACGCTCTGTCCAAAAAGTTTGGTGATCAAGGTTAAGGCTAAGTTTTAAGTATTGTGTTGGAGGAAAATGCATACCATCTCTTGGTATAATCCTATGATGCCATACTGATACCCACCTAAAGATAGAGTGTGAGCTGTCCAAGTACCTACCATACGGTCGGGTAAAAATAAGGGATTATTCTTCATTGATTTTGGAATCCAACAGTGCCAGCCCAAGTGGGTAGAAGTGAACTCAAAGTTTGTCCAAGTATAATTTGCCCCACCAAAATCAATAAGTGGGGCACATTGGACGACAAAATTCTGAACATTCCAATTTGTCCAGTGGAATGATCCAAAATGGGTGTTTAGGACAAAAACTTTACCTTCACAGTACTAGATGTAAATCACGTAGACACGTAAAGCCTTTGACACATAGCTCAAAAAGTGGCTGACCGAATCACAGGGTTAAGATTCACTAACCACATCGAGGAGGATGGTCGCAAAAAGGCCTATATTAAGGTGTTACACGATCAATTATCACTACAACGCAATAGTTTTATTTCGTCATCACATCCGACGTCACCGCGGTCAATCATCGCGCTTGATCCCTACAGGTCGTTGGCACAGCTAGGCCAATGACCAATGCATTTCACAAAATAAAATACCTATTTGTAATGTATGTAAAAACGGCATGGTTTTTATTAGAGGAAGCGTTTTGTGGGATAATCCAGAGGACATTTTTCAAATTTTGAGCGATTGCTTTTGTAATAAGTAACAGTCTTAGAGGTAAGCTGAGTCAACTAATGATGATATTATTTGTAAAAGGTACGACTTTTTATAGTGGATTTTATAGTGTGGCTAAAACGTAACTTTACAGGAAAAAAAATATCAACAACTTTTTTTCAGGAATTGGAAGACACATACTTTAAAATAAATAAGTTTTCTCATTTTTCTCTCCAGGAGTTTTACCCTTGCAATAATTTTTAAGGCCTAAGGTTCGACCCACCAAGATTTAATTCCATTCTTTCGTGTTTTTACGAGACTTAAGTGTACGCTAGTCAGTCTTTCTTCCATACAAACGTAGTATGGTGATTACTCGTCTGTGTAACGGTGTACGTTCATAACTAAAAATTATATCAATTTGTCTTGTCATTATCTAGCCCTGTATGGAAGCAGAATTGGAAAAAAATATTGCTTTGGAAGTTATGAGCGTCGAAACTTCCATACTTCAACACTAATTTTAACCCGTGTTTGGGCATAAATAAATAATTTATTTAGTAATAAATAAATTATTTATTTGGCAAAATAGAAACGGTACAGGGATAGATAATTTATTGAATAGTTCTAATAATTTTATTTTGAGTAAATAGATTCATTAGTTTTTACATAATATCTTTAAAGGCGTAAAGATAATTTCATGAAATTTTACGCGCTCGTTTTCGTTATAAATCATTGTCTATTTCACTAAATAAATAAATCAATATAAATAGATGAATAAATACTAAATAACACCCCTGAGTACCCTAGTCGACGGCTCGAACTCACTGGTGGGCGTAACTAATATGCATGCTAATTAGTCTTATTATTTATTTATTTAGTATATCCCCTCGACCATCACGCCGGAAGTTTCGACGCTCATAACTTCCAAACCAATTTTTTTTTTCTAATTTTGCTTCCATACAGGACAACAAAAACTGATATAATTTTTCATTTTAAACGTACACCGTAATCACCATACTTTGTATAGAAGAATGACCGACTCGCGTACCCTTAAGAGACATTTTACTTACTACCAAAAATATATGAAACTAAGTTTTTTTTTTAAACCCAAATCGTTGGCTCTTGGCCTTAATCTCACCTGATGGTAAGTGATTATCAGGGCGACGATAGAAGCAAGCTTCACGAGTAATCCTTAACCACAGAGGCACTGGCTATCTCACCTCTAACTACCAAAACACACCAATGCTGTTAATATTGTTGTTATGGTGGCAGACTTAGATAAGATGTAGCTAGCCAAACGGACTTAGAACAAGCCCTACTACCAACCAAACCGATCAGAAAATTTTGCCCCACTGGGAATTGAATGCTGTGGTCTAGTACCACAAAGGTGGTTAAAAAGTACTTTAGCTATTCATTACTTTGGTAATATCTATGAACTGTTTGATATTCATGAGTCGCATATTGAATCGTGATAAAAGGCAATGCCCTAATTAGAAACAGACAAGTACACTCGCTCCTATTGTTGTCTGGTAATTATAATGAATGGTTAACAGAAGTATTAGCGAAAATTACAGCTATTAGAATAGAATACTTGATAGTATGTGGGTTTTTTAACTACGTTAACAACCTAAATCTTACATGCACAAACACCCTAACTCAAACCAATTTATTATTTTGTTGGCCACAAAGAGTAATCTCTTGTGTTTTTGCACAAATCAAGTCAATCAAATGTTGATTTCTATTTCAATGCCTAATTATTTCAAAACCAAGATGTACAAGTCAACAACAACATTCAGTTTGATATCCCTCATAATCAGCCTATAATGTTCCCACTGCTGGGACAGAGGCCTCCTCTCTTAGAGAGGGAGTGGGCTGTAATCTACCACACGGGCCCAGTGCGGGTTGGTAGATTTCAGATGTCTTCGAATGTTTGGTTCTTAGACATGCCGGTTTCCTCACGATGTTTTACTTCACCGTTTTGAGAGCAGTGGTGATGAAATTATTTACACAAAGTAAAGCGCCTGCTTGGGTTCGAACCCACGACCTACAACTCGTAAGTCGATACCACTGGGCCACCACTGCTCCTGAGTAAAATTGTTTGTAAACGCACCCAAAATATAGGAGAAATTCATAGTGAGAGGCAAAGTGAAAAAAAAGAGAGGAGGCCTGTGTCCCAGTAGTGGGAACATTAATAGGCTGATTATGTTATGTTACAGTAGGTCATACAAATATTTGTTCCGTGCGGGAATCGAACCTGTGACACGAAGCGCGAAATTTAAAGAGCCTGCCTGGGTTCGAAGTTCAAACCCAGGACCTACAACTCGTAATTCGGGGCCGTTACCACTGGGCTACCACTGCTCCAAATATCCGTCAAATAATATTAATTACTGTGATATTTACTCTGCACCTACTTAGAAATTAGATCAAATTGTTAACCGCAGAAGAGGCCAAGGTGGTAGGTCAAATTGCAGCGACACATTGTAAAACTAAGTATTGTTTACAATGGAAACGATTTCAAAATAAGAAACAATTAAATACAAACAAAGTTGCCGTTATGAATATCTAGAAAAGGCGTCTAGGATGCGTCACGTACCAACAGCTTCTGCTGATACTCTCCTCCAAAGCTAACATCTCGATCGTCGCCATCAGTAGGGAAGAAAAGCAATTGGTTATAAATCCTACTTTTAGGTCTGAGTATACCATGCTGAGATATCCAAACAAAAAAATAAAACAACGGGTTGCACTTCGTGAGTGCCGGCAGAAGTGAAAACTTGAACATTAACGTTGTGCATTTTTACATATTTTGGAATGGTTAGGGAATAATTTCGCACGTAGTAGTATATATTTTTTTTTAAATATAGTCTAACAAAAATAAACAATTATATTACCCATCAGTATGGGTAAAATTTCTTACCTCGCAATCTTTACGTAATGTCAAAGACTATTTATTTTGATATTTACTTTGTCGGTTGCTAGGCAACGGATCTTACGGTCACGTCCTGGCGCGAGTTTAACATTTTTAACCCATCCCAAAAAAAGTGCACAACGCCGCTAAAGAAGTTGTCACTTCAAAAAGGTTCTTCCCCAATCCACACTGATTGATTTTCAAACAATGACCCTGTATTTGGGGTTTTAACAGACACACTTTCAAATCAATATGTTAGGAAATCAGACTGTCCTGAGATACCTGATTTACACTGTGCGTAGTTGCTTGTGGCGAAAATTCCTATATTCGTAAAGCAACAATATAAGCTGTACCGTCTAACCACTGATTTGACGATGCAAGTGATTTGATGCTTCAATTTTATTGTGGCAGGCAATAACATTTACACTTACTTAAGGAGAATGCTTAATTGGCCGATAATTTTGCAAGGAATTGTAAGTTCCAATCGTGAAATTAAAAAAAACCGCAAATATTACATAAATACGTATAATAATATGTTATGGAAAGACGATTAAAGTAACGTTTACAAATTGGGTAATTATACCACTTTCTCGCTTCCCTTTGAAATTGTAAACTTTTATTCTCTTATAAAAATGTTCGCGCTGTCCATGTCGGAAACGATTTGTAATTTAGATTTGAAGTCACCTGTCACATGCCGCAATACGACATTGCTTGTAGAGATTGAGATAGCAGGTACATATTTGCGTGCAAACATACACGACATAGCAGTGAATTGAAGTGAAGGCTTTCAGAAGTCTAGCTAACTGAGATCTATTGCTAAACTTAAATACAAATCTAGCAATAGGGCAAAGTTCCTATCGAACTCTTTGGAAAAATCTTTGGAAATGTAAGTTATTTGCAGTTAATTACTTGAAAAGCATTGTTTTAATTAATGATATGAAGGAAAGCGTAGTACTCATAGCCGTAGGCACGGTAGACGGTAGGCCGACTTCATAGAAACGGACGAAGCGCGAGCTATACCTACGCGCCTCGATCGAGGTATGCGCGAGGTACGCAGACAGTCGCGTCTGTGCCGCAGTGACGAACGAACGGTGTGTTATTTTTTTAACAATAACCGCGCGATTTTTACACTAAAAATAAATTCAAGTACATATTTAATATGACGAGTAGGATATATTGTTGCTGTTTTTGGTTGCATGAATTTGGCAATAACGCATCCAGAGATAACTTTTTTTAGATTACCTGGAAACTTTGAAAGGTATTATTATTAACAAACAACAACAACAAAATTATTTTATAGTCTTACTATAAAATAATTTTACTTACTGGTAGGTAGGTACATATTGTGTGTATTTTTAATGGATAAGTATTTCCTTTTATCTCCCGAAAAAAAGATGTCTGGATTAATAAATAAAGTGAATAGAGTAAAGGAAAGTGATAACACGAGTGAAATAGGTAGTTATAGGAGGTTCATGAATTAATACGGTAGGTACGCTTGTTTTAAAACCTCGGGCATTTGTGTTTTGTTTTGTTATTCAATTCACAAAGTATTTTATTTATTTGTGTAGATAAAAAAAGTATATTTACAATCACAAAACTAAATGGAAACACAAAGTAGGCAAATGTAATTAAAATACTGGAGGCGGGCAGCCCTATCGCATGTTTACGTACCGCGCGGCTGTAGGCACTTATTTCTAAGATATGGCTTAGTTATTCTACCGTCTACCGTGCCGTAGGCCTTATTTTTCGTTACACTGCACTGGTAAGGAGCGATAAGCTTTTGAAATACAAACCCGTAAAAGCCTCCACGATTTTAACAAACTTCGTTCTACGAATAATCGAGTAGTTATTTTGCTGTATCACCCGCTGTAATGAATAGATCATGAATAGGTTTGCGTTTGAGCAATATAACTGCCTCTTTTGAACCTTACAGGTAATGTTTCTATGACTAGCTTCTTCTTATTTAATTTGTATTTACTGACTTGTTATAGCATTACGAAGTTTAAGTGTTGTTTAAGTTGGCATGAATATGAAAAGGATATATAGACTCGAGCCGATACACACAGTTTAATAGTCAAATTAAATAAAATTAAAAAGGATTGATTAGAAAATCTATAATTCTGTCTTTCAGTAAAACCAACGGCGTCTTTCTACCTATAAGATATATAAAAGTCTTATTAATTTAACATGATATAACTGTATCAATCTGCCTAGCCTTTTCCCAACTATGACGGGGTCAGCCTCCAGTCTAAACGGATGCAGCTGAATACCAGTATTTTACATGGAGCGACTGCCTATCTGACCTCCACAACCCAGTAACTGAGTAATATAATACCGTTTGGTAAGACGTGTCAGACTTTCGGGCTTCTGATGACTCGGAACGACTGTCGAAGATCCACAAATGACAGCCGGGACCAACGGCTTAACGTGCTTTCCGAGGCACGGAGTAGTCTCGGTATGTAAAGATGGTCACCCATCCACTGACCAACCCCGGCAAGCGTAGCTTAACCTGATGGATCGACCCGTGCGGCTGTTATTACTTTGCCATGAGCTCCTCCATGCGAGCGCCATGATAACAGTATACTTAATAAAATTCATCACACTATAAATCCATCTAATTGACTCCTTACCCTGAAAACATAAAACAACACCACCGACATTGCTCCACATATCAACCTGTAACGAATAGTCCCACCTGTCTGTCCTAAATAGTAAACAAAGGATTTATTTAGCTGTAGGTGCAGTCGACCTATGAAAACTAGAACATACTTAGAACCTTGTCAAATTAAACGGGCCCAAGACGACGTGAAAAAAGACATATAGCCAACGTAATAAAGATGGCTACTTAAATTCAAATGACAATTATCGAGTTTAATGTGACAAAGTCTAAAAGTGATCAACGTTTACGTATACAGTCGTAGCATCTTGAACGTAGAGAATCGGTGTCACAGCGGCGCGGGCGCAATTTAGCCGGGACGCTAGTAAAGGGGGCGCGAAACATGAATATGCATGGCACCTCTTTGTTGTAGCCAACTGTTTTGAACTCTGCGTGTACAATTGACGTTCGCTTCAAGTGACTCAGTAAGATGTTCGCGACAGGTTGTTGAATGTTGAATGCTTATTTAGCGTCTTTATTTTCAGTTGAAATAATGAACATAAACATTAAGACATGTCTTATTTTTATGACGTTTTTGTTAGAGTGTTTCAAGTCCCATTAAAATCTTTGACTTTGCATAAATGCATCATCATCATCATCATCAGCCTATTAATGTTCCCACTGCTGGGACACAGGCCTCCTCTCTGTGAGAGGGAGTGGGCCGTAATCCACCACGCGGGCCCAGTGCGGGTTGGTAGATGTCACATGTCTTCGAATGTTTAGTTCTTAGACATGCCGGTTTCCTCACGATGTTTTCCTTCACCGTTTTGAGAGCAGTGGTGATGAAATTATTTACACAAAGTAAAGCGCCTGCTTGGGTTCGAACCCACGACCCACAACTCGTAAGTCGGGGCCGTTACCACTGGGCCACCACTGCTCTCCATAAATAAATGCATACATTGGTTTGTATCTGGAAGACGTTTCTTACTCGTTAGGCATGGATTAGAATGGAGGCGATCGGCGGCGGTGACCTCTCGCGTCCGGCCCTGGTCCAGACCATGGTACGGAGCGAGAGGGCATGGGAAGCCGTCACCTTCTTCTGCGAAGCAGTAATGCTCGCGAAGGAGGAGGCGGAGCGCGTGAGGCAGAGACAAATTTCACGCCCTCACGCCCCTAGCCGCCGCAGGAGACGCCCTGGGCGTATGGAATTGGTAGCCGATTTCCGGCCACCGTAGGCGCAGGGTTGCGGACGGAGAGCAATGGGTAGCTCGCCGTCCGATAAGGACCAGGCCCAAGTCAACGGCGCGTTGTGTTCCACGCGTGCCCCAAAGAGATGTCAGCACAACTGACGGGGTTCGCTAGGGCCGAAGCCTGCCGGGGCTATGGGAAAGTCCTACACACCCTCCCGCTCCGCACAGAGCGGGAGAAGTTATTTGATGATTTCCCACCGACAAAAAAAGGCATCTTACACATTTTCCAAACTGTTAGTTGAAGTTTTCCAACCAATTCGAATGAAAGATCCCGCTTGTAACACGGCTTTGCCAGTCTTCTAAAGAAAATACTAAATTACAAAGACCTACCTATCTTAAATAATTACAAAGTTAATTCGCAAACTATTATTATTGTCACTGAAAAATTACCCGCATTTCATTACGCGGAAGATAAGATAGTTTGAAACTGTGAAATTAATTTAACCCTCACCACGTCGCGTGCAGTTACAAACATTGTGTTGATAATCACAGGAACCCGTCAGCACTCCACGGTGGTCCTTAATGATAGACACGGAGTAATTGAACACTATCAAATTCACATTACACATAGCAATCACTAGAGGCACACGTACTGGAGTTAATATTGTACACAGTCTCCCACAGAAGAAAGGTGTGATTTTTATAACGCCTTATTAGTAACGTTATTACTTTAATCGTAATTACTTCAATTAAATAACGTGGAGTAACAATATTTTAGTACCTACATGGTCTAAGATATTTTTATATTTTCAGATCCTAAAAATAAACTGAAAAAACCAATTTACTGTCCTAACATTAAAGTTTATTGCCAAAAGCAGGTGCAATAATTTTATATGAAGCCATAATATTTAATGCAAGCAATCTGCGCGCACGCGTTGTCGAAAAACTTGACAAAATCATATTCTACATCGACACAGCACCTGCACAAGATTTGTGATAACCATCACACAAGTGAAACAGCCAACAGGCACAGGTTAGTCTGGTTTGTGTTTGACACAGCGATTTAGGATTCCTTTATGTTACCATGTTTCCATGTTAGTAAGGATATAAAGGAAATACTAAAACTGTACCAGCTGCTTGTTATTTCGCAATTTGTTAAGTTGTACAGATATAATCTTGAAACACACACATTGTTGTGTTTTTGAGCTGAAGGTTTAAGGGCAGCTCGCATTTAGTTAAATTATCTGAAAATTGCATTCGTTATTGTTAATACGCCAAATCACTTGCCATATAGGTGCGCTAATATGCCAGATATTGTGCCAACAAAAAAACGGATGAGGAGTTGTGGTGCCTCTTCAGTGATGCATAAGGCTGCCTGTCCACCAGAGCGGAGAGAAGAGGAGAGGAGCGGAGATGTGTCAATATTAACCAATAGAATCAAAACTCCGCTCCAGAGGCGCGATTCTATTGGTTAATTTTGGCACATCTCCGCTCCTCTCCTCCTCTCCGCTCCATTGGACAGGCAGCCTTAATGTTGTACAATTGTTGTATCAACAGTGGACTAGGTTACTACAATAAACTTGTTCAAGTTAACTGATAGTACTTACTACTTCTATTTCGTGAAATAGCTAGTTGTGACTTTAAGTAAATAATATTTAAATAGAATTCCTTTAAAGATTTTCAACATTCCCCTTCCAATTTTATAATGTTCACGCAATTACAGACAAGACAAGTACTGTCAGTTTGTTCTACTTTAAGAAATGGTCAGACCGTATATTTTCCTGGCATTACAACAGTGAAAGAAAAACATACAGTACGTCAGCTGTCCACCTACGTTATTCTTAAATGTCAAGTAAAGGAAACGAGTTATTTAATGGTACTTACACCTACTGTGGTAGGTAGGTGATGGGTTAACAACCTATATATCATCTACGGTGTGCTATTATTATATATTACGGCATTTTCTTAGTCCTTCTTCAAACTATGTGATATTGCAGTCCCGGAATTAGCAACGGTCAATGGCCCTCCTAGGAAAACTTCGTCCAGTTGGTAGATCCCGCTTTGATATTTTCTAGACACTTTTTATTAGAAAAATCATATTAAATAGAAAACTGATTTAAAAGGTGCACATTTTAAACTTAATTTTTACTTTTTTAGGCAGTTATTTAAAATTAGTGAAGAAAATGCTGTGAAAATCTAATAATAATCCTGTCCTATCGCAGGTATGCTGGAAGAGATTTCTTTAGAAATAAGCATCACCTCGTATTTTTCTGTTCTTTTCTTCTTGTCTGTTTTAAATGTGTGTACATAAATGGTTAAATAAAATAAATAAATAAATAAATAAAAGTGTTCCACATTTCTGTCTTTTGTTTCATATTCTTAAAAACTGACTAAGCTTATACAACGCGAAAAAAAAATCTGCTGTTCCATACATTTATGTTCGCATATCTCGTCAAAATGTAGATTAGATTTTTTTTCGCGTTTTCAGCGTTTGTCCCATAGTAAAAGTGGTTCAAAATTATGAGTACAATGACCCCTTAAGAGGTTTTGTATAAACAAAAAATAAGGTTGTATAAGACTTTCCTACGCATTTAATTAATATACTTTACTGTCGTATCAACTTGCATGATCGCATTGCAATTATGGGACACCTTAATTAAAACAATTATAAAACGCCAGTCACTGGAGAGGACAAAAGTGTTGGCATTTAACTTTTAATCACTCTCTGCCTATCCGATGACACAAAAAGCTGCGAAAAAATAAATCAGCAGGTGGAGTGTTCGATGACAGTCTCGATTAAATTCACAAACCCCTTGTTATGTGACACGAAAGCTAATTGTACCGACTGACAAATAGCCTTGTTAGGAAGGCATTTTTGTAATTGCAGAGCGCCCACAGTATCTTGGCACTCGGTCAAATAGAATATTAAACAGAAATGTTCTTAATTTGACATACTGTTGACAGTTTTCTTTGCAAGCAGCACTGTCCTGAGATGTCAACTTTTACTGGACACCCTGTATTTCTAATTGCTTCCCAATAAAAACCTTAGATAATTTAGCGTCTGTCCATGTCGTCTGGTTTATGCGTATTGCTAAGAAGCTCTTTTGAAACAATTTTAATTGTGGTCGATAAAATTAGAGCTAATTTTTATGTGCTGCAGAACAGTGTAAAAATTTTAATTTATATCGTTATGTTTATCCACTTAAAGTTCACTTTAATATATAGACGTATAAATATGTAATAATAGGTATTGAGTTGCTGTTGTTTAGTAACAAAATAAAATATCCAGACGTATACGATATTATAATACATTGCTTAACGCCTTTTCCTATTTTACTAGTCCGGGAATTTAAACACTATATTTTTCTACAAAACATCTTACTACAGCTATAATTTTCCATGAGACGTACGTACGAACATGATGCCATAGATAAATAATAAACATAGGCCGCGCTCATCAAAGTTACTGCATCCGCGTAATGAGTATAGAAGATAAATTGCACACCTGTAATGACGGTCTTACGGGAAGATTACGGGGCGAAACATGCCATAATAAAACTGCCAGTACGATTAGTAAATCATAACTTATTATAAGTCATGTTTTACAAACTCAAAGTGACGTCCGCGCGTACCTACATTCTTGAAATTACAGTTAAAATTCTACCCTTGACCGTCGTAAATCAAAACACAATTAGCCCAATCTTTATTAAGATATCTTCTTTCGCGTCATAAAAGAGTCGTTCTAAAAATGGAAACACGATGCACCTGGCATATGCAAGTAAACTAGACTACCGTTCCCAATTCCCATTGAACACTTACGACATCGTCTTGTAGCCCTGCACTACAGACGCAAACTCGTTTGGTCGATACTCAATTTCGTAACATTTCGCCTCTGTGGGGTCTGTGTCTTGGTCAGGGCCGCGGGGCAGCAAGAAATGGGGGGAATCGTGGGGAGGGGGGCGTGGGCCTGCGCAGAGCGGAACGCCAGATCGTGCTGCACCGCCGAGCGCGACCGCTAAAGCAGCCTCGGCTCTTGAATTGCAACATCGCTTGCTTTGTAATAGTTAGGTGTTGCCGGCTATGTCGCATGCTCGCGTCTATGTTATATTCCTGCTCTTATTGAAAAATTAATAATTGAATAAATAGGTATTGACAAAACCTGAAATATGTATACTTAATTATAATATTATTTTCAGTTTTGATGAAAACAATTACATCTTTATCACATTTTTATATTTGCATAGATGGTATTGTCAGCTCTATGAAACACCCTGGAACTAGCTAGGTTAGAAAGGGATTTCATATAAAAAAATAAAAAAACGTGTGCGAGGGGGGAACAAAGTTACCCCCGTCAGGAACAAAGTTCCTGTCGCGATACTCGCACGCGCATACACACTCGTCCGATTCCAATGGTAGAAACCTAAAAGTGAGAAATTTATTGCATTTGGAGGAGCTATTCTCGAAGATCCTCATATGATTTTCACCAACTTAAGTTACCTTTCAAGTAAAAAAAAAACCATCGAAATCGGATCTTATATGGCGGAGATATCCAGTAGCCCCTTTTTGGAGGAAGTACTCCTACAATCAAAAATCCCCGACAGCAAAAAAAATATATAAATATGTAATATAGTATAGTCAAATGTACCAAGTTTCGTCCAGATCGGTTGTAAAATACGACCTGTAGAGGAGTACCAACAAACTCCCACACGAAAGCAATTTTGCCAGACTTGAAGCAGAGTCGCATTGCTCGCTCGGTAAATAATAGAAAGAGGAAGAAAGAGAGAGAGAGAAAATCGCATGGAGAAGGTAATAACGCTTTTTCCTTATGTGACGATTTTTACCAGCCAACTGCTACTGCAAGTCGCGTTTTTTTTTAATTTGCAGGTCAGTATCAGGTTGAATTTTGATCTAAATATGATTCACGGCCGTATCAATTTTTTTTTTTTTAGATTTAGAATCATAAAAATCATCAATACAAATCTCTAAGTTCATATTACCCTATTAAATGACTATTTCATGAAATCATGACATTTGAGGTCAATTCTGACTTAAGGAGTTATATTGCTGATTCTAATGATTATGAATCTGTAAAACCATTTTGTTACGGTTGCAAATCATCTTTTAATCAACATACAACCTGACACTGACCTAAAAAACATAAGAAAATTTTAATTTCACAGGCTACATTAACGCATCCCCCCTATGGAACTTCGTTCCAAAAACGAAAAGGAAGAAAGATGCTAAGCTTAGCATCAACTATGAATCTGCACCTGCTTGTCCAGTAATATCGATATCCTCGCATACATTATAATACAATTGTACACATAGCCCTATTAGCAAACAGTATCAATCATAAATTATTTGTAACAACAAAAATAAATTGATATTGATTAAATCTTGAATGTTTATTATTCTAATAAAAGACTTGCGCTACTTTCTCAACGACGATCGACTAGTTGCGATAATGTTTGTATCTGTAATTAATAAAAGCAATATAAACATTATAATGTATGGTATGATGGGGAATATAACAAAAGTGGAACTGCGATGTCTGCCGGCTCGTAACCGGTCGCGTAAGTCTCATAACGTTATCGTCACTGATGTAAGCGCGCGCGCAGGCGCAGGGGCCGAAGAAAGGAGTCGCATGCGAAATAACCACTAGAAGCTTCCAAACAAAAAAGCGCTTAAAATTAACATCAGCATTTTAGGATTAAATATAGGACGGTTCTGTCAGGTATGACTTATTTAAGGGATTTGGCAAGAATGGAATTGTATTTATAGATAGAAAATCTGATGCTAAAGATGCGAATGAAAAAGATAATCAAATTGAAATGTTAAACTTGAATGCTATAATAACGATCCAAAACACATAAAAACATAATGACACAGAAAAATGGGTCGCACCAAAGAAAAGTTCCCACAATTATGAAAATTAAAAAATATTGATAAAACCATCAAAGTCTATCAGTCAGATGAGGCAAGAAAACTTATTTCCATAAGTCAAACGGCGACCTGAGGTCGTCGATCTTACGGACCAGTGAGACCGGATCTCAGAGGAAACTTTTTATGTGACCAGCGACTCAGCGGTAACATATTTACCGAAGAAACGGCCGACATTACCACCGACACGAATATGTGCCGTTTAATTTTAATTAAATGCATAACTTTGTATTGTCTTTATATTTAATTAAGTCATAAGTGTAAATTCTTAATCTGTTGTAAAATATGCGAGCATATTTCGTAGAATTTCCACCTCGTAGTGCCTCGTAGTGCATTGCTACGCAGACTTCTAGCGTGCAAACTGCAAGCATACACACCTACGTGTGTCTTGGTTTATACTTTACTAGATGCTGCCAGTGGCTTCACCCACGTGGACTTTTTCTGTACTATAATATGTATGTATTATACATATAAACCTTCCTCTTGAATCACTCCATCGATTTAAAAAAACTGCATCAAAATCCGTTGCGTAGTTTTAAAGATCTAAGCATACATAGGGACAGACAGCGGGAAGTGACTTTGTTTTATACTATGTAGTGATGATGTACTTACTAGCGACCCGCCTCTGCTTTGTACTGGTGCAATGACGACATGTAATAACATAAGTACATACATTAATATTATATTTAGATTTAGCACTGAAAACTATTGTACACTACACAACACATGTTACACAAACCTTTCGGAATAAATGCTCTATCTAAGTGATGGTGAAAAGCACATCCAAATCCAGATAGTTCTTTGAGATATGTGATTTGAGTAGAGGTTCTACTCAAATCACATAAGGAAGTGTGAGTAAAGTAAAATGAACGAAATATGATATTATGAAACCTTGAAATCATTAAATCATCGTCTTTAACAAATGAAAATAAAACATACAAACCCGATAAGTATTTTAAAACATTGCAAGTAAAACTTTCTTAAATTCATAAACATCAAAATCGTAGTCCGAAGCAGCAGTCTTGAAAAAAAATAGACAAGTAAAAGAGGCCGCTATTAAAGGAGACTGGTGGACTTTATTCCTTAGAAGCTTTAGATGAAATCTATTTTTTAGAGCATTTAATTATCTGTCTCGCGGCATTGCTACGAATGCCTACGGAGCTACGAACTATACAAGTCATCCGTTTTATACAATGAAAAGAACTTAATAATATAAATGTAAGTTGTACCCAATTATAAACAAAATAGTAGTTTATTTATTTATGATTTAGTCATTATATAATTACAGTTAAAATTGCTATACATCTGAATGTTAAGTTATTTTTATTTCATGACTTATTCAAACGAAGCCTTTTTAATTGATCAAGGTCAGTAAATTATGGCAATCGTCTAATAAGTTATCAACGGCAAATAAAAAACAATAGCTGGAGTCATAGGTTCCTCGGTTGGGGTCAAGGGAATCACAGGTGACACAGTCCCTCATCTTCTTCTTTGCTTCGCTCTTGACAGAGCAGTTGTGGTCACGATGAGGTTTGATGTCCCTCCATCTGGTTCTATGACATGACAGCTTGGAACAGCCCCCTATATATGCCACCTTCAAATTACAAAACTCTTGTTTTGGACCGCCTTTCTACAAAACCTTATAGGTTACCTAGGTACCTACCTAACCTATTTATGAAGGTTTCACCGAAGCCTGTTTTTTTTCAGAGTTTCCTACAACATAGTATGGAACTACCTTTCGCCCTTTAATTTAACCATAACGTCTTCTATTGTCGTTTGTTTTCAAAACTTCATTTCCTAAATGAAACAAGTATTCTCGTCATGTTTTTCTCTTCATATTTTATCATTTGGAAAACATCATCATTTGTCTCTCAAATTACATCATAGTGAAAACATTGCACTTTATAATACAACCAGTTAATTCAATTAACAGCTTCTTCAGTTTATTTTTGGTAAACTATATTTTTTTGTCAATATTGACTAGCATAGCGTTTGACTTCCAAACGACTTTTGCCACATCGTTCTCTGTAAATTGATTCAACAGGATTCTCCTCAATTATCGCCTCGAAATGAAGTTTTTTTAACAATGTTTACATACACTCAGGTACCGGTTTTACTGTTTATTTAATATTCTAGACGCAACGTCGCTTTATTTATTTAACGTATAAATAAGAAGTCACGTTTCTAGGGTTTTTTTGCGAAGTTTTCAAGGATTGACAGAATAGATGTCTGTTTAAAAAAATCTTTTGTGTAGTTCCTGCTGGGCCCTTGTAGATAAGGTAAGATATTTTTAATGATGCTTAAAGATAGAAATCTAGGGACGAACAGACATTATTTATTGAAGAAAACACGAAAAACGTGCGCGGAATATCGATCAAAGTACCTAACTACCTTTAAATGTATTGCAGTTACTGTACTCTAGTGTATTTAAAAGCTTTATAATAGCTTGAATCCACAGGGCATGAGAGATGTTAAGGGGTCTGAAAGGATAGCGGATGACCCATTCAGTCGACCATTTCAATTTGGCACACGCTGCACCAAACACCCTGTATAACTACGAAGACATTTATTATACCTTACATATAATAGACCATAACTACAAAAATGATGATACCATGGAGCTGGTCTGATGATGGAATCCGAAGATGGCCATAGGAACACCTCAACTAAATAAGATAGCATCGTTGAGTTTCAACTTGTTGGTTTTGACTTGACAAGAATTATAGCTCAAGATGGTGTCCAGAGTCTGATGATGGAACAGGAAAGTGGCTACCGGAACTCCTCAATCAAATAAGATAGCAAAATCGTGTTTGGACTCATTGGTTATGTATTTACAAATGCTATTCTAGGTTCTGACAAGGACCTAAGATGGAGCCGGAAGTTGGACATAGAGTACTATGTCCAACTTGATTGAGGAGTACCTCAATCAAATAAGAAAGCATCATCGTGGCTGGAGTCATTAAACATTTATTGACACGTGCTATTACGCTAGGTAGTGTCCAGGATCTGATGATGGAGCCGAAAGGTGGTCATAGGAACTCCTCAACAAAACAAGATAGCACAATTGTGTCTGGACTCGTTGGTTTTATCCTGACAAGTACTATAGCCTAAGGTAATATGAAGGGTCCAATAATAGAGCCAGAAAGTGGCCACAGGAACTCCTCAATTACACTAAATAGCCCTGATGTGTTTGGGCTCGTAAATTTTTTGGTGTTACAAAAACTATAGCCAAAGGTGTAGTCTAAGGTCTGATTATAGAAGCGGAAGGTGGCCACAGGAATTCCTCGACCTTACAAGATACCCCTGTAGTGTTGGGCTCGTTGGATTTGTGAAGGTGATAGAACAGATATTTAAACAAATTCTAATGCTAAATTTATTTTGTACCTATTTAAAAAAACAAAATAAAATTGCACTGCAAATATGCAATACATATAAATCTTTTTTTAAACAAGCTTTTAATTAACTCAAAAGTAGTTACTAAATAAAACTTACGTGAACATAGAACGTTATAATTTTCTTAAAAGCTTGAGACTTATCCTCTTACACTTAAAGGTACTTATTAGATCATTCAAAGCTTGTTTAAAAAAAACTTATATTTCATTTGTATATGGAATAGTATATCGAGAAAATAGGACATCTGCATTAAATTAACATGCATCTGCATTAAACGGGATGAGAGGCTATAAGCTTATGCTGCCAATATCCAGTGCGTCCTATACTATGCGTCTGCGTCGGCATGTGCGACTGTGCGTCTTACTAATCTTTTATTTCAGTTTTTAACTTATTGAGAATTATTTTTTAAATATGTTAAACTTAGTTCTCAAGGGTCAAGAAAAAAATTACCTTACTTTCATAATAATTATTATCAAAACTGAAAGCTTCTAAAATAGAACAAATAAAGTCAAAAAAGGCGATAATGTTCCAAAATCATCAGACTCCCTTTCAATATAAATTTCACTGGCTAAACTCTGTAAATCCCGCTACATGACCCGTACGCATTAGGGCAGTGTGTGTTGGTTATGCTCGGCTATACATAACTATAACTACACAGTGGTCGCACGAACCGTCTGTATTATGCGCAAGCACAAATCGTCCGGCATTCCTGCGCCGGCGCGCCGAGCGAGACAGACATGAAGATGATGTCATGTGTTCTCGCTCTGCACTCGCAATCCTTTCCTTTCTACCTGTTGCGCTGTTACAAAAACCCGGTCCTTAGGGCCGCTACCTTACGTGTACTGAATGAGGATTGCGGGAGGCTACGGCTCGGCCCATATAAAGATAGGGCAAGGGCTATTATACATACAAGGCGACGACGCGAACCAAAGCTCGTCAGGAGTCTTGGGACACTATTTACCGTGGGGATGGCGGGCAAAAAACGTGCGTGCCTATATGAGACGGTTGCATAATAGCTACTCGTTTGGGGAACGGGAACCGTGCGTGATTGGTGCTCGATTGAAATAAAATTGATGCGAGATCGAAGTGAGTAATAACATTGCATGGGAATGTAGACGGCAAATTTTTTTTGAGGGGCAAAAATTAAGCACTTTCATGTAATAGCCAGTTTCGTACATTGATGACTTTATCACGCAAAAATTTCCCGAATCCCGACTATTTTCGTCTTGAAAAACTTTATCACATATTCATGAATTCGTTGTAGATAGTACATACATATTTGAATATAAGGCCTGAAGTAGGTAATCTATACGTTGAAATGGCCCATGCATAAGTACCTGCATAAATGCTATTGCTACGTTTATCATTCTAGAGGAGGAAATGTCATCAAGTTATTTTTAAAGTACAGCCAACAAGAAATTTCGATAGTTAAATCGTGATTGTATTCCAAGTTCTAAATCTGAACGATCCAATCGCGATAGCACGAAGCTCGATCGTGACGTGGCTGACATTCGCCGCGCATGCGCGGTCCGTGATCTTGGCAATGGTGGCTGCGGCGCGGCAACCATCGCTATTGCGGTCGCTGTACCCGGCACCCGCCCCGCGCGCCCCGCAGCCCGCCCCACCGTCGCCCGCGCACCACGCAGCCTTTTGACAACCGGTATACGTAGGTAGGTAGTTAGTTACACGTGAACATGTCTTGAGAATTTTCTGACGTTTAATTCACGTAACGAAGAGTTCTCACAATTGAACTTTTAATGGAACTCATGGACGTCGTAGAACTCTACACAAGCTCAGAAGATTACAACATTTTATAAGTTTTTATGGAAACAACAACATAATTTTCATTTCGATACAGGTATTAGCCATCAATAGAAGTCATAGTCATAATAGTTATTTCTAAATGGATATAGTTAAACCGGTAGGTGGTAATAAATTGATGCTTTTAATAATGCTACGGCAAAATATCTAAGCACACAATGGTGTGTTCACTGGCTGTACTAATGAATAAATAAAGCAATTTATCAGCAAAGTACCGTTGCAATAGATTCAGTCTTTTAGGTCACAGGACATGAACATGCATTATCGATATATCCTACTTCCGCATTTGCGCAAAATAAAACAAACATGGACACAATGTTTCTACACTTATTCAATTAGTCATACGACTTGTTTATTATTGAAACTGTTTCACCTGAGAGGTATCGGTATACGATTGTCATTTTCATGTCACTAGATCTTACTTTAGGTACATCGTAGATACTTCTTAGTGACATCGGAAAAGTAACTACCACTTTATCCCCCACACGCCCTGTAATTAAAGGCAACTAAGGGATCTTGAAATTATTGGCAGCATCCTGATTCCTGCTATACACTTAAAACAGCATTCTGCAATCAGCACCTTAATTACCATGCGTTAATAGGAAAATGCACCTTGTAACTTTTGGTCTTCAGGGAAACAAATAATCACCAATTATTTAATTTTTTACAATATTTAAATCCAAATGCATTACTGTTGTTTTTTTTTACAAAACAATTAACATTTTTACATACGAGCTGCCTTTTCCATTACTATCGAAATCGATTTTACTTTTATTTTCAAGTTTACTTTTCTTTCTGAGCAGCATTTGCAAATGTGCACAGCCTTTTACCATTTAAAATGGCATGTCTATATTTATTGAATATTCTTTCTATAAATAGTGTAAATACGCAATTTACTCGGTATTTTTAGATCGTGGCCTTCTCGTGAAAGACATTGCTTTTTACAATGCTATTGTATGTGACTTAAATGTATGCATTTGTATGGACTTCACATTCTTTACAATTTTATAAATAAGACGCTTCTTTTAGAAAATGTTTCCTCCAAAACACATAATATATGTAGTTGCAGACAACAGGAAATATAGCAGCCTCAAAATGCACAAATAAATAACCTGCCTGACGACTGTACATCCGGTGCCAATATAGTTTAAAGACTAGATAGGTTGGTAATTCCGCTATTTTATATTGCATAGGTATCGGGCATGATTTTGCTTAGCAGGTACCTACTTCCGAAATCCCTAATTAGAAGCCCAATTTAAAGAATATGTGCTATTGATACAACTTTAAGGAAAACGGTTATAATTAGTCAATTTATACAAAAAACATTGACTCATCTATCTCGGATTTGATCCTGAACTTTTCCCAAACATTATGACTAATGAGCAACTCTTATCTAACTTCGAAAACATCTTTATTGGGGGTGGGCCCGATGACTTTCCCATAAAAATGAAGAATATACATAGGTACATAATTTTTTTTCCTGTTTGCCCCTTTAAGGAGTGAATTTTCAAAAATTCTCCATTGTGCTCAATTGTTCACCTACGTTTTAGAATAGAATAGAATTACATTTATTTAAGTCGTATGATACGATTCAAAAATGATTAGTAAGACTCAACTATATTAGTAAGAACTAACACTTCACAAAAATCAACAAATAATAGTGGTTTACCGTTGTGGCGACCCACGAAAACACAGTCTAGGCGACTTCAAATCATGCTTAGGATACTGTTGGAGCTGCTCCCCACCCTACGCACCATGGAAGCGCACCTTCTGCGCAATCTGCGCATGGTTGTATAGAAACAATCTACATGCGCATCCGCGAAAATTCCCGACGCACTACAGAAGCGGGGCAGCCCCACCAGCATCCTAAACGCGTTATTATACTGAACGCGGCTCGAAAGAGCTATCTTAAGAGGAAGAGAGTATCGTGCAAATCTGCGAGCCACCATGTTCGCTCTAACCAACAACGCTCTCCGCTCCTGTTCAATGTCGTCATCGTCTTTGAGATTGGGGTTAATAAATGACCTAGATACTTGAATTTATGGACCCTTTTTTAAATGCGGGCCATAAAGTAAAACAGGTGGTACCTTATTAGGGCTCTTACCCCCAGCCTCAAAAACCATGATCTCTGACTTCTTGACGTTATATGCCAGGCCATGTCACCTAGCATACGCCTCACACTGGGCAAACTGTTTCCTCAACCCACAGATTGACGCACTCAGCAGCACCATGTCGTCCGCGTAACTGATATTACTAACGTAGATACCGTCTTCGTAACATCCAACCTTGGTACTGCTGAGCTCGGCAATCAGTTCGTTCACTAATAGGTTAAAGGGTGTAGGTGAGCTCAACTCATCCTGCCTCACCCCACACCCCAACTCGTATGGACGAGACAACGCCCCAGTCCATCGTACAGTGTTGATCTGTTTTCCATACTAAAACTTATAAATATTAAAAAGCTCTGTAGGTAAATTAACCCGTTCTAACTTACTTCATAACACATCATAGGAAACCAGATCAAAAGACTTAGATAGGTCTTATTTTAATCCTTGAATTGTTTTATTTTTAATTTTTTATCTTTTTATTACGGACGCTTTTAACGTGCGCATCTTTTTTACATTGTTCTCACATGTATAATTTTTAAAACATGAATTATGTAACCACTATTTTGTAACAATTATTTCTTTAAAAGAGTGTCCGTGGAGTTTCTTGCCCGTTCTTCTCCATAGGTACCTACTACGCTTTGGAATGGGCAACTAGCTTCATATTTCTGACTGACTGACTCCTTGACAATTCAAAAGTGCCTGTATATGGTTTAATTGAAATAAATGATTTGAGTTTGAGTTTGAGTTTGGTCCAGAAAGCAGGCATAAATAGTAGTCTCACACTTCGCATAGTATGTGAACACTACAGTCTCAGTTGACAACCCAGTCCTGAAACCGAACTGGTTGTCATAATGGTTTGTAGCGGTTACACCGCCACATATGAACTACGCAGCAAAGACATGACGTCACATAATTCCTGCATCGCGCAGTTAGAGTTTACCGAGCGAAAAACATAGATAAGACTATCCGAAATCAACTTACGGGCAGTTGCCCGCCAGACATAACACCCCTTGGTTGGAGAATCCTCCCTTTTCTATGGTGGATGAGTGAACTTTACACCCTGTTCCTCATACCCCTAAATTGGTGACCCCGAGAATGAACGTCAACGCAGCCTTCGTGCAACTACTTCAGCGTGACGTCATCATCATCACTCCCGCAAGCTTTCGTGAAGGAAGTCACACAGCCAGCCAGCACCCACGGCTTCAACGGGTATCCTGACCACCAGCATGCAGCGAACGCGCATTCCTGGTCATCACCCTCAGCCTCATCAGCAACCTTGGCACAGCACCTGCACTTCCGGCCGGTCTCACAAGCAGAGCATAGTCTACCCTCTCCTGGTCGACGCAAGCAGTCAGCCACAACCCGGCGCTGTACCCCATCCGACTCACTGGATGACGACGCAGCGCCACCCCGACTCACCGGGGAATCACCGCAGACAGTTCCGACTCACCGTGAACTATGCGGCACCCGGTTCCGGAACCACAGCTGGCACTGTGAAGCATCGCAAGATCCAAGTTTCAGCCCACTATCGTGCGATGTCTGTCAGTGAATTTAAGAATTGTATTAGGTAGATAATCAAAAGTAGGTATATAAATGTACTAGATTTACGATTGCATGGCTATCATATGGTAGGTATCTACCATAGACACAACATGAAATCTAGTTCTAGACCAGTTTAGGTACGATGACGTTTGTATCAGACATATTTATTTTAAAATATTCACAGTACTGAACTCATTGCGGGTGATAACGCTCTACGAATCACGTAGGCGATGCTACGACCTACGTCCGCGTCCCATCACGTGTATTTTGTATAATTTACGAGCTAACTATCATCAGTTCATCACATATGGTGAGACGTTTTGAACTAATTTGTTTAGAAGATGATTATGATTATTATTCTTAGCTATGGGTCAATGACATAATTTGCTTGTCAGAAAAAACTATAAGATTGACGCAAAACAGGGAAGATTAAAGTAGATACAAGAGAGGAAACAATGATACCTATAGAAACAGTGGGATGAAAAAGTATGACGATGTTTAAATAATTTAATATAAAAATCTTCAGACTATCTGAAACGATACCTAATCAAACAATATTGTTTCATCAGTTGGTGTTATTTAAAAAGTATTATGATAATTATCTCCGAAACTTGGTGAAAAGTAAACGAAAAATCTCCTTGAAAATTCAACTTTTGTAAATTAAAAACCATATTTATATTTAATTTTCTTGCAATTAGTGAAACATAAGTATGAATAAACAGCTCTTCAAAGCAATTTGTTACAGTTTTATTAACTTCAGTTAACACTCAATTAATTAGGATATTTAATTCTTTAACACGAGCCAAAACAAAGACGTTTTTAAATAACGTCTTCATTTTTATATTTCAATAACTTTGCCTAAAACGGACTAAGTCATCAGCATTTTTATAAAATTATCTACTTACCTAATAAATCATTAGTTAACCGATTCTGATGATATTGTGCTCAGGTTAGAATTTATTTGAAAGCACACTATTCGTTGTTATTATTTGTTTTAATAGTTTCGTAAACGATTACGACATGACAGTTAAGGAACATTAATTGCGTTATTTACGTTGTTGAGCAGTTTTTTTTTCGAACTTATCAAGACATGGATTAGCAAACTGTTTCAAAACGATTCAGATTCTGATTGATCGTATATTAGGTACGTAATTAGGGTACAAATCAATATTGAACTCCCGTTTTGGTCCACTTGAAATAGGAAACGTGTAGGGCCATACATCCCTATAAGCAATTGCGAAATATCAAATGATTAGACTGAATTAATATTAAAACATTGTATAAATCAGCACCCTGACTCAACACTAATAGGAATTTCTTTAAAAATAACAAAAAAAAGAACAAGTTCAAACAACATCACTCATACAAGTCATACATAAACGAATGCAACGCTTCATAACAAAATGGCAGGCTCGTGCGACCAATTGAATAATACGAGTGTTCACTCGAGTTGTAATCAGTGGACCGGTTCAAAACATTAATACTATTGCAATTTATTCCCCTGTGATGCCAGGCGCGTGCTTCAGGGCAATCATCGAGAATACATGGTGTGGTACCGTTGTACCGCGATCTATTTACACGGCACACTTGATGGAAGACGAAGCTCTGCCACTACGGGATGTTATTAACTTGCTTATCGTCTGGTTTGGAACATAGCGGTGTTGGCAGGAAGCCTAGAATCCAGCTGCAGCTGCTTAGTGTTCTAAAAAGGTAGCTAGACTGTTCTCCAGTCCTTATCTTGTGCCAACAGTTTTTGCTCAATGTCTATCGCAACTTGTTTTGGACCTTCCGTTCTAACGATCGGAACACGCTACACTTACTTACTAAGATGGACTGCAGATCCCACTATATATTAAACTTCTGCGTAAACCTTCGAGGAATACAGGTATGATGTTATGTGATGAATCACCTCGACATGATTCTTAAGCCAGAGCTTAAAGCTACAACAGGCAGGCAAGTAACATCACTAATCCGAGGACTCCTTTTCAACTAAAAGGTGAACGGCAGATTTGAAAACACTTGTGCAAACTACAGCTTCGTTTAAACATACATAGTAGCATTATGCCACATTGAAGCTAGTAAACTTTTGCTTATAATAAGCCGTGTTCATTGTTTTACTAAATCGGACGTTGAAGATCAAGTTCAACTTCAGTGGCTATATGTGAGCACCTGTCAAGTGCGAAAAGAGTTTCCGTCGAGATACGTCGAAGATCATTGTGATCGCCGTGGAATGAACTCAAACCGACGTTCTATCTGATATGATTGAACAAAGAGTTCGTTTCAAAGCTAAGGAGGAGCTAAGGAGGTAGGAAGCTTATAGAATTTACTTAATGATATTTTCAATAAAGGCGCTTTAAATTACTCAAGAATATCATTGCGTGGTCCTCGAAAAATTGTTGTCAAATCCAAATCTTAGTAAATTTTTAAGTTGACCTTCGACACCTTTTACGGATTTCAAAATTGATAAGTGCCCAAACTGTTCAAAGTTACAAAAAAAAATGAGAATAACGGGTATAAATTCCAACCGTTATTATTGTTTAAAAAAAGATTAAAGCACTAATTCATTCATTCCGAAAATTTTAAGAATCCCGCATGATGTTTTCATAAATAATTCATATAAATATCTCGCTAATATCCTAATACCACTTGACAAACATCGCACATCTGATAGAACGCAAAACTGTATAGAAACATTTTGTTTTCATTTTTACATTATTTTATTGAGTTTTTTTTTAAAGTGCTTACTTTTTTAGGCGCATTGAGCAATTTTTGGGTGTACAAAAATCATGGAACTCGCGTCATCGTCACCTTACGGTTTCCATGAGCTATATGTATCGAAAGAAAGAATTAATAAGTTACTTAGTTTTCACTTCTATCGGCAGTCCCCAAAGACTGCCCGATTTGTTTTGGTTTATTAGCAATATTAACATAAAAATATAAACTCACGCCATTTTTTCATGGGAGTAGGTAGAAACTACAGAACGTCACCTGTTCTATAGTTTCTGTACCGGAAAATGGCGTGAGTATATTTGGTGTTAATTTACTGGACTATCTTACTAACAGTCGAATTTTGTCATTGATCACTTTCACCCACTTTCCTGTAATCCTATTGAGTTTACATCTTTTTCTAATAACGAACTTTAGAAGCCCAAAATGCAATGTTGGAAAACATTCTCAAAGGTGTTCAAAGCAAATGTTGGCCACGTACCTATTCTAAAACATTGGCTCCAATACTGGCTACCACTTCTTCTTTGGTCATGAAAGAGGTTATCGTTGCCGAGAACTTGAGGCCGGTTACCAGCGTGGAACCGGCGCGCGCGCCCGTGCAGCCAATCGTTGCGCAATCGACGCACACGCACCGTCCGGGCGCCCGTCGCTCAGATGTGCCGCGATCTATGAAGAAAAAAATATAAGATGACGGAAATGATTTATTATTACCAGATTCATTATTTGAAGATTAACGTATATGAAGGGAGATTGTTAGTAAAGAAACAAAAACAGCTTACACAAAAGTTAGATTTAACCGGCATTGCGTAGAAGAGGGTGCATGAAATGTGATAAAGTTCAAATCATTTCCCACAATTTCTCATAAACTGGATTTTATTTAGAGATAGACTTCAGCCAACAAAAGCAGCATCAGTTACCAACATCCTCCTGTTTTTATCTCAATTTATTTAGATTTAAGGCCTAATCTCTGAATTCACCGCTAGCTATCATTTCATAATTGAGATTCATTTATTTATTGAAAAACTAAAAAATAGGTAAATTATAAGTTCTTATTTGGTAATACATTGAGGGCTCTATGATTTGCCTCTAGGGCGTACAAAAGTAGTGATGCATGTAATATAATTTATTCCATCCCTTTCTGGTTACATCATCTTTCACACAATCTATCCATCCGGTCCTCGCCGACTCCTCTATACTCCAAATAGTCCTCACTGTCTCAAATGTCGCAACCACCAAAAATACGATGTAAAAATTCTAAACCAGCACGGCTGAATTTTTTACCGAATGCGTTTTTGTATACCTACCTACTTGTCAATTATCACATCCAAAATAAGATAATTTAGTTAGTACGTCTTTGGCGTGATCTCGGCGATGGCAGGGAACTCGCACGACGAAGCTGCGCCTGCGCACGACTCCCAAACACGTGCAATGGTTGCTGAGCCCAACACGATTATTGAACAACCCGCGCTGCCCTACTTTGTAGCTAACCAGTAACCACTTAACAATCGATGTTGAGATGTTGTTCATGCACTCTTAAATAAGTTTAAATGATAAAGTTCCAAAAAACATACAATATTTTGTAAAATTAAAATAAGTCGGAAAAAACTTAGTAGTAAGTTAATGCCATATTTGACAATTTATACAACCGTATTAATTATAAGCACAGCAAAAATATGCAAACAAGGAATCAATGAACTAATTAAATTAGTTCGAGTTTAAATATGTCCAAATTAAATTAGTTGAGTTAAAATATGTCCAAATTAACTCTAGTCATGGTAAGTTCTAAAAATAAATTCAGCAATTTAACGATCACTTGTGTTACAAGGACCAACAAAAAACTCACGCAGTCGCTAGTCGGCGCAAACGCAAAATCGCTACCATTTTTTACTAAAAAACCCGACGGGACCAATTCGGTAGCGTATTACAGTTTTATTTTATTTGTGTAAACAACGCCTTGCCACTTTATGGAGTCGTTAGGTCCATTTTTTAATAAAAAATATGATTTATGATCAGTCAAATGAAGCCTAAATCTTCATGGTTAAAAACCATGAAAATAGCGCTGGTTGGATTACTATCTTTACATTTAGTAGTCTATCATAATATTTTGTTTCTCAGGCGATTCTCTCAACAAATGTAGATACATTTCTGAAAAATATTTTAATGTTTTTTAAAATCTTGACTCATTAAATGAAACCAATCTTACCACCCTTAGGAAGCAGTTATGGTGAAATGGTTTAAAAAAATATACCTATTATACCACTCTCATTAATATTTATTTAAAAAATTACAAACGTTTAAATGTATTCTATATTTCACATTATAAGGACTCTTTGGCTTAATCTGCCAGAAGCACTTTTTTTCTTTTTTTGTATTGTTACTAACTTACTCCAAGATAGCTGTTTTTAGGCACGTGGTCACTATTTCTTGCAGAAACACTGACTAAACAACCATAATATCTGAAACACTTGAATACAGTTAAAATTATGTAAAAAACGAGAAATTCTGATAAGCCCATAAGCCGTTTTAGAAATAACGAGGAACATGAAATTAAAGATAAAAGTTAAAACATTACTTTTCAATATGAAACTTACCTGCTAGTACTAGAGTAAATTCATCGAGCCGTATAATCTCACTATTCTTCTTCATTCTTAAATGAATAATCACTATCTTTGTACCGTGCTTAAGATTTGGTTAACAAAAAACACTAAAACCCGTTTTCTCGGGATTTCTATAAGGATATCGGGGAACTACAACTAACTAATCCCTTTGGCACCGATAAACCTCGAGATTCTAATCTACGAATTTGGGTCTTCCTCTGAACGTATTTGTTAAAGTTTATTTGTTGCAAACATCTTCATTATCAGCAAAACGCGTTAAATGCACACCATCTCAATAAGCCAGATATCCGCTGGTACATGCCGGAAACATAAATGAAAAAGAAGGAAGTACATGAATTATACGAAGGCGTTCAGAAAAATTAAAACGGCATGAGTAATCTGGAAGCGGCATTCGACAAACTAGAATATTGTGTACATCCATAACTGTTAAAGGCAATGCAATAAAATATCCGGATGGCGTCATGAACATGTGACATGAATCTCAAAAGCGCCGACACTTCCACTGCGATGAGCTTAACAATACAATTTTTCCCAAAGTCCGTTTAAACAACTGAAGCTGTAAAGTTTATTGACGTTGTTTCATAACCATTTAGTAAATCCCCGTTCCTTTATAATGATTGCTGTCTGCCCGTTTGGGTTCTATTGTTTTGCAAATCTCCCTGTTAATTGAAAGGCTGCCGACAGCAGACGTTGTGAGGTCCTTACCTGAAATTAAATATTTTTACTATGTTTTTACGAAGCATGAATATGTAAGACTTAATTAATAGTTTCCAATAATATCTACTTATATTATTAGTTGCTAATATTGTCCGTGCAATGGTAATTTTAAAAAAAGAACTTGTAAATTTAAAGGATCCATCCAGTATTGGAGGAAGGCTTCATTTGGTGATTCAACTGACATAAATTTTAATGCAAATATCTGTACCTATTCTCAAAAGTGCCAAAGTATGAGTTATGAATGTTTTTCATTCTTTATAAACAATTTCATACTTAGAAGTGTCAGAATATTTTTTTGGGTTTAAGAAAATAGTATAAAAATACATTATGGCTTTTCCTTTTATCTTTATGGATGGATGATTAAATAATAGAAGACGCTAAAAGAAAAAAATACCAGTGTTAGAACAAAGTGAGATAGAATAGAACAAGCAACAACCGGCCATACACAAAATAGCACTTTTACTGGTGCGTGTGGCTGTGTGCAAGAGCCGTGGTTGTGCGGAGGTGCCGGTGTGGTTCGGTGCGCGGACGCACGGGGCCAGGCGGGCGGCGCCGGCGCGGGCGGGGGCGGACCTGTTCGGGCAACGGTGTCGCGGGCACCGCACACTAGCTCTCAGTCCTTTCGCAGCGGCCAACGGTACCACATGTGCCGCTAACTTGTACGCACAAAATAAACATCAACAACGCGAGGAAACTTAACGTGCAGTGTGATACGATGCTGATTTGTGAATTTTAAAAGACCAAGTGACATAGACGAACAGAAGGATCGAGTGTATGTAGTGTCCATTAGCGCCCGAAGATGCCGAAAATCTTCCTGATCAAGAAGCGGCTGCATGAGCAGCAACTGGGGTTGCAGGAAGGGCTGGAATTGCTCGCTAGCAAGAGCGACCAGCTCTGCCCTGGTTCTCCGCTTGATGATGGCCCCATTGCACTCCTCTCCAAGAAGGATAAGGATTGTATCGGTAAGTCTCCAAGATTTAACACTGGCTGTTTTGTATTCATCTTCTCTTCTACATAATTTTAGTTTCAATCTTATCTAACAACAGTCTAATAAAGTCATCTTATCCTAAATTATATAATTTTGAAATTACCTTTCTCGACATCAACCTTGAATTCTTCTCTACTTGCATTATGTATTAGCATACTTTCTTCAAATGCATTTCAAACATTATTTTCGTCTTTCGTCTCATATTTATCCAAGTCGTCATCGTTGTCATTCTGATCAAAGCTTTTATTTTTATTTATCATTTCCTTCTTAACGGCCACTTGCTCGCCCAAAAAAAAAGATACTCACACTTGAACAGAATCCAGTTCTCGGCTCCGCTTCGCCAACAAATGTCTACCTGCGATCACTTGTGTGTCTTGCGAGATCCTAATCTATCGTTGGTTTTGTCAAATTGAGAGACATACTTTTCTTCTGCTTAATGTTTTTCTGGGAATCACTCTGTTGAAAGTTTTTCTCCAGAACTCGTTTAGGGTTTGTTAGACCAATTCATCTTAAGTCTGTTCATATAACTCAATCTTAGATATGCTTTTTCCTAATTTTTCTAAATCATCTT
The DNA here is from genome assembly GCA_948150665.1 of Conistra vaccinii. Classification (NCBI taxonomy): domain Eukaryota; kingdom Metazoa; phylum Arthropoda; class Insecta; order Lepidoptera; family Noctuidae; genus Conistra; species Conistra vaccinii. The sequence continues at coordinate 9,169,568 of OX411324.1, forward strand.
ATCGTTATTGAACATTTTAGCAGATTACGATAAACAAAAACGTAATCGACAGTCCGCCATCGTCACTGCACATTTTAACGGTCTCAGGTAGTTACCAAGCGTGAATCACTGATATAACTGTCGTGTTATTGCGTTTTTCCACGAATTGTTTACTCTCATAGATGTGCTAAAATTTTGCCTTAATATTTCACACTCAAAATTGTATCTTGTTTGCTGAGTATATCCTGAATAAATTTATGACGATACTTGATAAATCCTTTTGACTATTACGGATTCTATCGTCTTCTGTGACTTGAACCCAAATGTTCACCACAACCATAAGCTACTTGAATAGGTTATTCAAATTACAGTTCTGTGTTTGGAACAGTTTCAGAGAGAATACAAGCTAGACAGGGCGTGCTAGGTACTCTAGACCTTTTTGTTTTCATAATTATGCTTGTAGACTTAATTTATGGCAAAACTTTTTTCAAAAACCATTAATGTCATTGCGGACAACTTTATTCGCATCGTTTTTTCATCGTCGGTCACTTCTTGTTTTACCTTTTACTGCGTGTTTAAATGGAATTTATGTTATTTAGTCAAAGATTAAGTTTTCCCGTTATAATGCAATGTTATATCATGAAAAAGACCTTAAGCTTTAATGTCATATCATGTAAGAGACCTTGAGCATTAAGAGTCAAGGGTCAAACCAAATTTTGAGATGTTAGCACTTGGAAATTTCAACCATAATATTTTTTTTTATTTAACGGAGAACTACGTACGGTACGGCACGGGAATTGACCGGATGATAGGTACCGAGGTGTCAATGGTTGCGGGACAATGGCGCGACTTCCGGCCGCCAGCCATCGCCGCTCGCTTTGTATTTAGGTTAGTCACCGCAATCTCGACTGTCATTTCAATATAATTAACTTGTGTGACGTATGTGTCCCGTATTTGCATTAATTTCGCTTCTGAGTTCAATTACCAAAGAATTACAATAATTCCTTTCATCAATTTCTATTTCTGTTTCGTTTATATTACCGTTTGTAGAATATCCAAGTATGGACATTTAATTTCCTTTATAACTTTTACTTGTATTGTTTTTCTTACAACTATAAATGTTTAACATCACAGGTTAAGGAACATGTTGAGCGTATAATCAATTTTACTATCTAAACACAAAACAGTGAGTCAACGTTTACCGTTAAGCCCGCATGTGGTACATTTGATGTGAAAAATTTAGTTGAAACTTTAAAAATAGAGTGAGTACGAATAAAGTAATTACAGGTGTGTTGGCACCTGTGGGTAAAAGGGCACGGATGAGTCGGCCCGAAGGTCGCGCGACCCCAACCTGCAGCGATGTGCACTATAAATAAGATGGGGAGCAAGAGGGCCGGTAGCGATAACTATTGACATTTATTCATTGCCGCCTTTATATTGGCAAATAGTTAAGTGGATAGGGAATTATTGCTTAATTTAAATATTTTAAATACAGAAGTCCCTTTTTTAATAGTTGGTATTTTGTAGTAACAATAATTAAGTGGTAGTATTTTAATATGGACGGCAAAAGCGGTAAGTTATATCAATTCAAAAGGCGGAGAAAACTATAAACTCACAAAATAAAGAATTTAGTATGCATTTCTATTACACAATAATTAATTAATTAATTACGTACTGTTTCATAATAATTAATTCATTCAAAGGCATGACTTCGTAGCACTACGACAGTTCAGTACAAAAGACTTCAACGAGTTGTCCACCAGCCATCCCGAATCTACTATTATTATTATGTCGGGGTCAATAACTAGAGGGGTTTAAAACATTAATAAGTTTATTTTCTTGATATTAATAGTTAATAACCCCCACTACCTGCCCTCGCCCCCCGCAGCGCTTGCCGTGAGAACCGTACGGTTAACTTGCCGACCTTCCGCGGTCATTAACAATACCCGTTACCAAAAATTTTAATGAATTATGCAATTCCCACATTCTTAAGACATTATAGAACAACAGAAGTACCAATTTAATTATCGTGATATTAGCAATTTGTTCCAACGATGTTGAAATTTCATTGCAATTTTTACGCAATTGTAATTTTTTATTAAGTAAGTAATATTTATCGATGTTAGACGATAATAAGGTGTGACGTGACATACGAGAGTCACGTGAATAATTAAGAATGACCCTGCGGTTTGCCGCCGTACGATAGAGTGGCAATCCGATCTGAGTAGAAAGACGTCAATGCACTATGCGTCTACACATACAAGAGTACTAGAATGACGCGTACTGTAAACTCAATTATAAGAAATAATCAAACGATTAGGTATGTACTAGTATACCTACTACGGAAAGTAGTAGAAATACACTGGCGATTAAAAAATAACTTTTTACAAATTCTACTAAGAGATCATGAGGTTTAGACCAGACAAAAGAACTATGTGGAAGACAGTGTTAGGAAACGCTTTAAAGAAACTCGAAAATTATATCTATAGTAAATTACCATAAGAATGACTTTCTTGTGACTGCAAAAAGTAAACATTGTATCTTAAGTTATCTTAATGAACGACCCAAATAAACATGGAAATAAAATATGTACAAAAAATCCTTTACAGTAATTTCAAAATTAACTCCACTGTATTCAAAGCTAACAATGTCACTGTAATTAAATATGTACTACATATAATAAATAGTACACAATAATATAATAAGCAAGTACACAGAACATAATATGTTTAATTAAACAACTTCAGAATCGTGCGCATCAATTAACATATTATGCTGTTGACGTTCGCATTAAGGCCAAGGGATAAGCGTTGAGATGCACCCAACTGTACTCTAAAAATATATTGTTCTTAATAAAACTATTGTGGTGGAGATCACGAATCGTATTTGGATGAGTGCCAGTTTCATTTGATTGTATAGAACCTTTATTGAAATACGCACTTGCTTAAGTATGTTTAAAAAATAAATCGATTTTCGTTTCATAAAGAAGTATCAGTTACACGAACAAACTTCAACCCCCCGTTGAGTTGCTCCGAGGGTGAAGTTCAGTTTTTTCTTAGCCCGCCTATGTACCGCCTTTATCACCATACTCGATTCTTCGACAGGACTGTGCATCGTCTGTCAATCAACCAGTCCTAGACTCGCAACTAAAGAAAAGTTTTCGAATTGGTATCTAACCAAATCATCAATAAAAGATCAGTACAAATTACATGCACAGTCAAATCATGTGCGCAAACGCAACCGACAACAAAAACAAAAGCGCATGCGTTATCGCGTGTTGCCATAATATATGTGAACAGTAAATCTGCATCTTTACGAGTTACCAAAAAAGAAGAAACGTATTTCGCCATGTGGCCGTGGCTATTGTATCCTTACCCATTGTACTCCAGCTACCTTTTTAAGGTTTTGCCTTTTTAAAGATTGGCGATCATAAAAAAAGCGATTACATTCAGAATAGGCGCACAAAATCTGTTCTCGGAACGACTTTGGCTGGTATAATTGTTATTAATGGTGTTCCAATCGCCAGCAATGCCGTTTACTTGTAAACATTTATATTTAACTGAAGTTTTTGTGACAACTCGATTGCTTTTTGCCAATTTGCGCATGGCGCCCCTCTGGGTTGTTGAGTTGTTGGTCAAAAGTCTTGGTGGACATATCTATTAATGCGTAAGAGGACTATGCTAGTGTAAATTAATTCTGAGAATCGATTAGTTTTACATTGCATAACCCTGCGGAACTCAGTGCAGCAGTGGTAATATAAGAACACATTATACTCCTTTTTGGGCAGTCGTGTAAAAACGTAGCAAATACAGCTCCATATTGATCATATCCTGTGAATATTAGCGTGAACGAGGTCATTCTATGAATAATTCAGAAGTTCAGACAGAACCCAAAACTACGATAAACGAGAACTTAAACCCATAAAGCAGACTAACATCATAACCTAGACCTCATCAGTTAGTCGGTCAAGGCAGAACCATATAAGGTATCCTTTAAGCTTAAGCCTCCTTTAAATATACTCCAACGCATTTCTTATTTCGAAACATAAACCACGAGAACTGCCGAGTACATACTACAAGGAAATTGACTTAAAGAGTCAACATCCGACGGCGCACTAAGTGACGGTTACTCAAGGGCTCGCCATATTTTTTTTTTATTTTTTTTACCAAAGATGTGCACGTGAGTGGCTACTACAACTGGCTAGTTGTTCTAGGAATGGTCTCACACATGTCCTCACAAATATTACATGGTGATGCGAGTTGGATACGGGCGATGTAAATTGCGAATTAACCTGTTTACTACTGCACATCTGCTTTTCTTACGTACTACTGTCAGACATCAAGTTTTTCATAATATTCATGAAAAACATGCAGCTTAAAGGAAAATGCGGACTCGCTGCTCAATATATATGGAGAATCAATATTTATATAAGAACACAGGGAGTCATGTTTACCAAACTTTGTTTGCAATTTTGATAAAAAGATCGCCACGAGCAAGTCACCGCTTTTCTTGTGTAATTGACGCATGATTCATAGATAGATCTTAGAACTAGTGGGTTGTAGTGCATTAGTCATTTAAGGATTACTATAAAATAGTATTAATCGATATCAAATCATTATCAATACGATAATTTTTGTCAAAAACCCATCAAAGATTTCGCAAGAATTTGCAAATATTATGCAAAAATTTGGCAAATGTAGATATAATGTGAAACTGCTAGTCCAGAGTGACCACAAAACCAATTTTCAAATGCATCTGTCATTAGCTGGTGCGGGTTGCGGGGTGCGGGCGACCACAGCCTGTGTCCAATCGCCTATATTGCGGAAACAATAAAACTCGGCGTCGATGCTCGCGTGATTGATATTATAAAATTCTACGCGAACGCCGTCAAAGATAAACCGCAAAGCAGTTCTGCGATTATATGCGCTCTATAGACGATAACGGGAATCTAATTATAATGGAGCAATACTCGGAAAAGTAGTAATTTCTATGATTTTTATACTATTTTGTTTTTAATAGCACGTCTAAAGAAATAACTTTGCCGTTTTTATTAAAGCAGTCGCAAGTCGACCAAACGACTGGACTAAAACGTATAAGCCTCTACAAGCCTTTTTCAATATGCTAACTGACCAACATGACATCAACTGATCAGGAAGGCTAACAGCGGGTCAGGATCGCAGAATCCAGGGCTCTTCTATCTGTCGCTTAGACAAAACCTGCTGAAATCTCATCCAAGAATTTAGCAAAGCCCCTTCTGCCTACATTTCAAAAATACATACCTACTAATGTTAATAAAAAATTGACATGTTAAACGGTAATTTCAACAAATATAGACGAGTGACGTAGCCTCGTCCGCGAGTCTGCGAGTCAGAGCACGCGCAAACACCGTGCGAATGTGTTCTCAACCACTTGCAGTGTTGCACAGCTTGGGTTAACTTAGAACACATGGAAAATAAATCTTACTTGCATCCAGCGATGATCCCTAAGAACGATTGGTTGGTTTGGTTATCTATCTTCTTCTTAGGGTGTGCTCTGTTCCAAACACACGTGTTGTTTAGATGTGGTTCATGTTCACCTTTGTGTGAATTCAGAACAGCCCTTTACTAATTTTCTGGTCGTTACTAAGACTTATTGTGTTTAATTGCTGCTAATTCAAAACGTGCTTAGTAGATTATATGGTTTCTGCACTGAATATCATGGTCTGCACGCAAACTGTAGACTAGAACACCTGTGAACGCGAGGAAAATAGCGCCACGCATTGAAAAGATGATATCACTTTTTTCCATTTGCATTTAAATAACGCTGTATTGATTAGGTACCTATATAACATAAAATCAATTCCTGTCAAAAGATACGATACGCATAATGGAGATAGCGTTAAAAAAAAATACCATAAGAGCTCTACGTATCTACCATAAACGGTAGAACGGTAGAGCTCTTATGGTATTTTCGATAAAACTATATTCGTCATCGAAGCCGCCGTCCATTTATCTCAAACATTTACGACCACCTAGAACACTGTCATCTTTTATCACAACTTTAAAATATCGTGTTTACTTTAAACAATGATTTGAAACGTCACTCAGATTCTTTAGAATAACAGAAAATTCATTTTCGTTTGTAAATGGGACGGAAGAAAAATATGTCGTTAAAAATATAAGTAAAATAAATAGGGAGCGGTTAACCGCGGCTTAAATCTCGATCGTAAGGTCATCTCCTCCATTGTTGTGTCATGCGCAATAAAAGATAATCATTTCGTGTTTTTTGGAGCAATTTGCTGCGGACCGCCCACGATCTAGTACCTACTACACAACACATACTCACGAATACGTAATATGTACCAAAGCCAAAGTGACATTTACAACATGTTCCAAGACTAAATAAACATAAGAGGACACTTAACTGAGATTCTCAATACGAATAGCAACCGAAAAACACGCCTCCAAAATTCTTATTGGCTTATTATGTCTGCATAATGCCAAACATTTTAATTCAAGGATCACTTGACCTATTTGACTGTTCTAAAGTTAGCTCCTGAAACATCGCCATTTTCAGTCAACTAAACGAAATGTATTTGACCATCGTATAACTTCAAGACTTGAAGTTTTTTATCAACTGCCCACCCTTTGATTTTTTTAATAACGGTTATTGTTTTAACGGATAAACCAGTAACAAAGTTGAAGTGGCCTCTGATACAGAGGACACACGAAACCACGCTAACCGATCGCCTTCTAAGATATACGGATTTTTTCTATTAGCCAGTCGAATTAGTTGACTCTAGCCTTGAATACTTCGCTAAACATATTTGGGTCATTAACCCTCGCCAAATCTGGTTGTGATTCACGCCGTGATCAAAATAATAATAAAGCGTTGAACAGTTTTTGTGACCGTTTGGTCTGAGAGACGTATTAGAATTGGTTTTTTGTGTATCAAAAGTGGTATTGAAAAATATACGGAAGGTTAAATAATTACATTTAGTAGGCGTACCAGGCGTGGGTAGGTAGGTATTCGTATTAGACTGTACCAATTCATGGCTAGATAACGCATGTGCGAACGGAACAAAGGCTGTGCGGGAAACAATCGCGTTACTTTAACAGCCTTTTCTTCCTTCCTTCAATGTCAGGCAGGCATAACACGTGAATGTTTATGCGAAATTATTTTAAAGAGAGACGACCATTAATTTTACTGGCTTGCAGCTGTAAAGGCTCCTAAATCATCAATGCTACGAGCAGTAGAGACGTTCGGAGTGTTCGCAGATTTGAGAGTGTGTAACACGCTTACATATGGTTCGAACGGTCCACATGCGGTCGCGCCCACGATAAATAATTCAAAACAAAAAAATGTCCTTCGAGGCGACCTTTTAACCGATTCTTCACCGCGGCAGGCGCGGGCGCAGCTATGTACCGTGTGCTATCGGTACTTAAGCTTATGGAAAAAAAGGCTTCAACGGAATTTTATGTGCTCTCCGACCGGAGCGGTTCTTCATAGCTGTCTTACGTTTTATAATGCGTTAAATGCTAAGAGCGTCCGATAACCCCGGCCGCAAGGTCATACTAGTCCGCCCCGCTGCCTCGCTAGTTTTTATTAATGCCTCAGGCAAGTTTTACTGCCGCCTCTCCATGTGTGCCTTTGTGTGTTCGTGCCTGTGTGCCTACTAATAATATATCATGTTAAATTTTAAATATAACGTATACGGCATAAAGGCCATGAATACGCGAAAAGAATCTGCAGATTATAAATCATTATTCAAATGTCATTTTTCAACTTTATTTATTTTTGGGTGGTCAATAAGTCATAATGCGTTGCAAAATCATGGGTAAAACTAAAAAGTAAATTTTCAAATTGTAGGTAGGTATGTGTATGTACAAGAAAAGAATGATTGTTAGCTAAATAATACAAAGTATCTTTAAAAAACGTAAAAGCTGTCAGATAAAAAATTGTTATACAATTAATCAAATATGGCCACTTATAGTGCAAGTACAATTGAAGGTTTAGTTATTGTTATGCACGTTTATTGTAATTGTAACAGTGTAACGTAACAGTGGAACAAGCCATAATTAATCATTTTAGAATAATATTTTGTCGATGATTAATGTGTCGATAATTACTAGGAACACGAGTCGTAATGGTGCAAGCCGCAAAATGTGTTAAGGTTATTAATGCTTTACATAGTAACGCCGTGATTGCTTGATATTATTACATTTGTAATTTAATAAGCAGGTATGCGTTACCCAAAACATGCTTCAATAATTGTGTCCAAATACTTATAAACGACCGTGAAATCGCAATAAGGCACTCATTATGTTAAATAATTTCTTTGTTTCCGACTTGATAACTTAATAATTGAAGCGATAGGAAACGTTCTGCATGGTATTATAACAAAAAGAAAAAGTAATGTGTGCAGGAAAAACAACATGAAACCGTTGGTCGAATAAGGTTTCATACTTCGTCATCATGATCACGTTTTTGCATTCATTAGAATTCTGCTGATATACAAGGAAAAGACTTGAAAAGAGCTTGATGTGCCTACGTAAGATCATTACAAACACAAACGGCTCACGCGTATTTAGCTCCAAATTGTCTTAGAACAAGTCGGCCGCTCGAGAATCGCTAATTATTGCCAAAATGTGATGCGGAGAAGGCTGCCGTTAATGGCCAAATAATGAGTGTTCGGATTCAAGGTTGAAGCACAGTGCTCCTCGACAGGAAACACCGACTAACTGAATAGATATGGACGCGGTAATTACGGGGCCTTGACTTACCGTTTTAGAATAAAAACCACGCTATTTAAATGTGTAACTCATATATTGTGATTCATGTGACTTCGTTTGTTTTAATCGCTGCGAGAGCAAGGGTTTTGTTTATAAAACCTGTCAAATGGCATAACAGAACACTTGAACAGATGGTAAATATAAAAATTTCATCATAGTGTTGAAACTCAATAATCTGTTGTTTCTGCGCAACGAAATATAAGTTTTCATCACTTAAAAGACTGACAAAAAAAATTGCATGACACATTAAGCTAAAAACTAAGACCATAAGATACCAATCAGCGAATATGACGTCAGCACAAAACGCTAACGGTGATCAACTGATCATATAAGTGCTGATATAACCATGACCGTGAGTGGAAGCGATGTACGGTAACACGTATAAACACGGCAGTAACATGTACTGATGGAAATCTCATAGTAACGCGAAAAACATTGAAATCATTTGCGAATTATTCAGCTATTTAATACACATTTACCATCTTGACCTCTCGAAATAAAAACGGATAAAATAGACGCTTGGATTTACCTACCTCTAAAAAAGTAATTTTGTTGCAGAGAGTATTAACAAAAGAAGACTATGAACAGTCTATAGGTTTTTTGTTACTATGAATAGTTTCAAACGCAGTCTGAATTAGACAGATTAAATTCAAAATAGCCATAGTACTGCTCGGAATGCGCCCAAAACATGTCGATATTATTTCATTATTAATAATGCTTAAAGCCATTTCTCATTATATTCTTACGTGCTAATATCAGGTCGAAGGAACACTTGGAATATTAATCACGGAGTTAGTCTGGTTTCGAAATGCCAAATGTATAGCGCGAAAATGTGGTTACCTATTGCATTTTTGGTACCTTATAAAGTCAAACTAATTAGGACCGCGAACTAAATTCTATTCAAATTTTAAAGTTCAATAGATTACCTTTTAATGAATATTCAATTAACAAACAGTTGAGTTCATACAAATTAAGTTTATGTACTTTCTTCATATCAGGGTCCTTTTATTAAGAAAATGTAGGTACTAACTGTAAAAGTCCAAATTAAAAGCAATCTTATGATTTTAACAAAATATCGGAATCTATTTATACCAGAATAAAGAAGAACAAGCCTGTTCGTGCTAAATACGTGAATAATTTTGGCTATAGCATAATAAACTCTAAAAGGTATCTCCAATTAACATGCTTAGGTGTGTATATCTCTATAGCAAGCTGATATGTTGTACTAATTGAAACTGTAACACAACCTTGTCTAGAGGGCATGTACTGTTTTAACTTAACATCGTTCCATTTTGTTTAACTCATTTAGGTACACACGGCTACACATCAAGTTATACATTCCCAGTTTGTGCTGATCTCGCATCGTATAGGATTTTCGAACAATGCGAGCTCAGCTTATACTGGAAATGTATAGCTTGATGTGTAGCCTTGCGTACCTATACTAAATTGTACAACATTGATCTCCTTCTTCTTTTCGTGTGGTTAGTGAATAACCTGGTGTCAAAGTTTTAATGCCACCCATAGGTTTCTGACTTGGCTTCACATGCCGGTTTCCTCGCGATGATTTCCTTCACCGTTTTTAAAGCATGTGATAATTTATACAATACGCACATGAATCCGAAAAGTCAGAGATGCGTGCCTTGGGTTCGATCGCAAGACCTAAGACTTGGACTTGAACCAGTCTGAGGGTTACATCATTAGGCTATCACTGCTCACATTGCTGTTAGGAAAATTATTCGTATATCACAGCAGTCATTAAGCAAATTTCGCTAGGAAATAAAATATTTAATTCAATTTACCTACTATAAAATCATGCAAGGGTGCAAAAAAAAGCCGTCCATTTAAAAATGATATTCTTTTTATTGGCGTAAAGATGCTGATTTACATTGAGACATACCTCAAACCGCTATAATAATATATCTCTGTCACACATTTAAAACGTTATCATTTCCATCTTCGCCATATAAAGTGTGCCGACTACGGCATTCCACTCCATCTGCAGCAAATTTTATTCCAAATTCGTGAGCTATTTCAAAGTCGCGACGTTATTTTTTACAGTGCCTTAACTTCGATGTGTATTTACGGAGAAATATATTAAACGTATATGTTGTCGAAAACCTTTACCTTTTATCTACGATATTTTAGGTTTAGTTGCTTTAATCAATATACATTTTTTATGCTAGCTACAGCTGTGATCATCGCCATCACAGGTGTAGCTAGCATTTTTTTAATAAATAAAGTATCATAATTTTTTAGTACCTACATAGATAATAATCGAGGTAACCTTTAAAACAAACAATGGACAGCAAGGGCTTATCGTTTAGCTTTTATTTTTTTATTAAATCGCCATTTAAATGGGCATTTTGTTACTAAATAAGAACATCAAAAAAATTTATTAAATAATGTTGTGTCCTTTTTCTTGCCTACGCGAAATGTATGCACATGCAGTAATTGCTATAAGGACTGCATTATAATAAATTATTCAATGTCCCTTGTAGGTCAAAGCTTGCCCAATAGCGAGGGACGGCTAATGGACAGTTCTAAGAAACCAACGAAGGACTGAGCGTAGCGTACAAAAAGCAGACATAAAATATTTACGAGGTTTAAGTGCCGCTATAAAAATTGTCAACGCACACCATACAAATATCCTTCTACAAATTGAAAGCAATACAAAATTGTGGCCTATGGACGATGAGATTCAAAATGAGAGTCCACGTTTCACGCCCGGCCGCGCAGACGCATACAATTACAAGCTCATACAAAAAAGAGCCCCAACAATGCACGGGCATCGTCCTTGGGTCCCTAACAAAAGCCGAGAAAGGGCAAAGAAACTCGTTTGGCCCAACCTTGGGACTTTCACTGGCTACCTACGCGTATTTCGCTATAATAGGGGGATTTTTTCTACAGAAATTTCGACTTCCTTTAATTTTGGGATTTACTCTTATTTCACAGGGTTGCATAACAAATTGTTTTCAAAAACTAATAACGTTTTATACCTAGATCATTTCGAGTTACAATACATTGGTTAAAAACTGAGCACAGTGAGGAATTGTTTTTCTTTTGCCGTCGGTCAATAAAATGATACGATCTATGGCTATGATATACGTAGTTGGAACACACATCTTCGATTATTTTTTGGCATATTTTTAATAACCAAGAACATTAACGGCAACATAATTGTGACGGATTCTGGTTTGTTTGTATCGCTATATTTTTTTCGCATAGACATTTCAGTTTCGGTGTCATACAATAAAATTATGAGATGGCTGTAGCCCTTCGATTAACATAGGTTTTAAAGTGCTACAAGGGTGGGGGGACGTTTTGATCATTATTCTTTTCAAGAACTTGATCGATTGTCAGTAGTCAATACTTATAGAAATATCATAAAATAAATCATTTTACCTTATAAATTATAATCTGCCATTTAGGATGAAAGTAAAATATAATGCCAGATTGGAAACATTCAGCACAGTCTAAATTATTAAAACTGTGGTCAATTGATGGCAGATTTGGGTCGAGATTGATTTTGTCACACTGTTGTGTGCTCTGCGCCAATTACAATAATGCGACAAATACACACAAAAAACATATACACGCACATATACAACGGTGTGAGCGTATATGTGGAGGCGAGTATTACCGTTATGGAGGCACATACCAGTGACGTCAACGAGGCCTCATGCCTCCGACGCCACATGAATACGTTAGTAAAAAGCCGAGGACGAATAGTTACTATTTTATATTATAACTCGTTTTGTCTCGATTACTTCAATAAATCGTTATCTATCTTCTAAATCCTATCATATTTACTAACCTATCCTAAATAGGAATACTTCAAATCATTTATTTACTTTTTATCCGAAATTTATTTATTTTTGTCTTTATTGCAGAGCGAGATGTGTTCGGCGAAAGCAATGGCGCAAAGAATACAAGAGATAAACGTTCAAAAGAACCCCGTTTTGTATCATCGATACTGGGAGGTGATATCCCATATGGCAGTCAAAGAGGACACGTTCTTACCCAAGCAGAACGAAAACAATACCTGCCTGACTTCGCAAAAGATAAGAAAAAAGAAGACAAACCTCTAATTAAAGAAGAAAAAGATACGCTAGACAGTGATCCAGTAGTGCTACCCTCCAGAAATACCCCATCACCGGAATCAGTTCCCTCCCCTAGCATTGACAACAGTGTTACATGTCAAAAAGTATCAGTTATACAGAGAACACCCTCACAATCACAATTTCGTGATGGGAAAAAAGAATTATCCGACGTTAGTATACCGCCAACATTGCCCCCACCTGAACCAGAACAAGACCAGCCCATTGATTACGTCATTGCGAAAAAACGTGGCGAATCAGAAGATGAAGAAACAGAAAAGAAAATAAGGGAACAGAGAAGAACGAGTAGTTCCAAAATCGCAAATGGAATTTTGGCTAGGCCATCTTTTGTCCTTCGTAATTGCCCAGCGAATAAAGGGTCTGGTATCATCAGTGCCGCAGCGGGTCACGGTCGATCAACCGGTAACACTGGTTCAAGTGGCAACTCACAAAGTAGTGGGGGTTCAGGTAGTTTTAGTTCTGGTGGTGGTGGCACTGCGCCGTCATCCGGTGGTGGCGGAGCGATCGGAGGCGGTTCAGGCAGTGGTGGCAATGGACGTGATGGCCGATCTAACTATGGACCTAACAGCCCGCCTACGGGCAGTCTTCCTCCCTTCTACGAAACTTTAGGACCGTCCACAAAAGGCGGCCAAAACTCATTCAATGCCAATAGCAACTTCTCTAATGATTTCAATATTATCAATGGATTCAACATGGACTGTGAAAATAACGACAATGCTACAAACTTCCCAGAACAAAGTAAACAATATTCATTAATGCAAAATGCTCACTATGGATTAGCGCTTAAAGATGAAGAAATAGATTATGAAAGCAAATTAGAAAATATAGGCGCTATTGGCAATTATGGAAGTAATTTCGACGAGTCAATGGTAGTAGATATGGGTGAAGATGTAATAGATAACTATCAATTTGCCAATACTTTGACATTCCCCGGACCAAATGAAGGAATATTAGGGAACCTTTCGGACTCAGCCGAAGACTTCGCTAGTTTACTAAACAACCATGTAGAATCAATAACAGACTCCGATATTCGAGAATCATCATCTATCACCCCAGATTCAGTACACAATCCAGTTGATATGGATTCATCATTAGCAGAAATTAATAATTTAAGTAGACAATACTATGAAAAGGCCAACTATTTGGCATTCGCCAGCCAAGAAAACCAGGGTTCCTCTTATAATTTTGCAAAAGAACGGCCAGCAGATTTATTGATGCAACTGAATCCAGCACTTCTACAACACGGTGAAGGGCAAATGCAACAATTACAAATTCACGTGCAACTGCAACAAAGACAACAAATCCTGTCTCCCGGCTTCCCCTTCACTAGTCATCCTTCTCTGGACCTGGACTCACCCACCGGCACATCATTGCCGTCGCCCGGCGGGAACAACTCGCTGGATGGGAGCAGTCACATCGACAACGCGTCCCTCAGTCCTGCTGCTGCTGTAAGTGTCAAGAAAGCCTCTGCCAGCGATGGCAAAATTCATATCTTGCATCGAAGGGTAAGCATTATTTGATTTTAAGGCGAAGCTTTAATGCATTATTTTCCTTTCTTCTATGTCGTCGAATAAAAATAAATACGACATAGAAGTTGTAATAAAATACATTTTATTACGCCGAGCCTAAATCAACTTATGCTTTAACTTATTGCATTTGAAATTGTATTCGTGTCACAATAGAAGTAATAGTCTTATAATTCAATAATTAATTTCAACCTTTTCTTCTGGCACAATACCCTTTTCGAAGCACATTTTCACTATCTTCACATGTATGTAATTAGAACATAAGTCTTATAATTTGTCTATTTAATTACAGTTGGGTCTACCAGCAGAACTCCCGTTGGAATTCATAAATGGTGGACATGGTGTCAAAAATCCATTAGCGACTGAAGCCAACGCGAGACAACGAGAAGAGGAGAAGAACAAACAAGTATTAGTTAGCGAAGACGATCCCACGAAGTTCGTTTGCAGGGTCTGCTCTAAGAACTTCACTTTACAGAGGCTGCTGAACCGACATATGAAATGCCACTCAGATGTGAAGCGATATTTATGCACCTTCTGCGGCAAAGGCTTCAACGACACGTTCGATCTGAAAAGACATACGAGGACGCATACCGGTGTCCGACCCTACAAATGCAACCTCTGCGAGAAATCGTTTACCCAAAGATGCTCTCTGGAATCCCACTGCCTGAAAGTACACGGAGTTCAGCACACTTACGCGTACAAAGAAAGGAGGACTAAGGTAATTATCACCTCTAATTCAAATTCAAATACAAAAGTCATTTATTCAAACTAGGCTGAGAATCAGCAATTTTCGAACGTCAAAATTACATAAGACAGTCCCCCAAAAACGCCCACCCTTCACCACTTCCTAGTGCTTTAGCTGGGAAGAAGATGTGGCGCAACAAACTCCCCAGCAGCACAGCTCTCTTTTTCCCATTTGAAAACTCCTTATGTCAATCAGTTGAGTGTTATGTAGGTACATAATTAATTGTTAGCCATATCAGCATAAGTATAATCAATTAATCAACATCGCCACTCCCACTCCTCAAAAGCTGAAACAATGAGAGTTTATTAAATCACAAGGACGCATCGTTATACATACAGCTTGTATGCTTGCTATCCTCAAAAGTTATTAAAAACGTAGACTATGTAATAAAAAAACCTTATACCCGAATATCGTCACTAACCAAATCTATTTAATTAATTCCAGATGTACGTCTGTGAGGAATGCGGACACACAACATCAGAACCAGAAGAACATTACATGCATCTAAAGAAACAGCACCCTTATTCCCCCGCGTTGCTCAAGTTCTACGACAAACGACACTTCAAGTTCACTAACGCGACGTTCGCGAACCAGCTCCTAGGACAGCTGCCAATGCCAGTACACAACTAAACATACATTAATGATAATTTCATAACTGTTATAATTAGCACTTGCAATCATTAAGGACAATTTTGTACTATGGATCAAACTATACATGGACATACTATGTAGCTCTGCTTAATGCAATAAATACCACTTTCAATACATAAGAACAATTTGTCTCTAATGAATACAAGTACCAAACAACAGGTACCAATTAAGGTATCGGATTTTTTCAACAACATGGTCCATCAAATCTTTTGAATATGGCATAATTAAATGTACTTAACACTACGAATTTATTCCGTCCGTTTTAAACGTTTACAATATTTTACAAAAAGCCCAGTTCTTAATTTAGTTCAATTTGAGCCTGCACACTCGAAATTCCTCTTAGTTATGTAATTGATTTTGTCTTCCAAGCTACTATTGTAGACATTCCGGTGTTTAGATAATACAGATTTTGTTGTATTAAACTACGGAACAGTATCCATGTTTTGTTCCATTGAAAAAATACCTTAATTTTTTAACAGTCAATGTGAAATAATCCACTGGCCTATAGTTAGGCATGACTGCAATTAAAAAATCAAAGTATCGGGTATTATGTGCAATCTTTGGTGATGGTACGGGATTATGTTTAAGATTAGTATTAAGTTAGACTAAAATAGCTTTAGTCCGATTTTCTCATAGAAATCGATTGTAAGTTTCATTTCAAACCAGCCAGGACAGACAGGCGAAATTGTCGTGATGACAGTGATGGGGTAAAAGAGAATGGTGCTAGATAAGATGTACACGTTGCTGACTTGAAATGAAGCGATTTATGGATCGGATGACACTTCTTGTCCGACCCATAAGCAAAATATCAAAGCTTTTATGCTTTGGTATAAATTAAATCCACGGTAAGGAATCTCTTTCCTCGTTTTAGTGATACTAGCTCCTAATTATTTCTCAAATTAATAACACAAATTATGTCACAATTTTAATTTGTATTGTAACTATAGAAAAATGTTATGTTTGTTTTTTGTTTTGTACTTTAATAAAGTCCAAATTTTTTAAATTCGACAGTGTCGCCCCGTAGCGGCGTCACGACATGTCGTACCAAGTTGAACTGCATTTCTAGAAGTATTTATATTATTTAAATTATAATATTGATCGGTTACAGTTTGTGCTGTGAGTGTGTGTGAGAATCTTGTAATGTGTAAATGTGTTATTTAATGCGTCAATTGTTGTAATTTTAATTAGACATCAAGGTCGCCTTGATGAAGCGCTTCCGAGTTTTTGAAAGAGGGTATAAAAGACTATGATGCTCAATTGAACATTTGCGCTTTCACAGCGAAGCTTGTGGATAAATTAGGTACTTAAAGGATTGTAAATATGTCTAAATTTAGAAAATAGTAGTAAAATTTTGAGAAAGTAATATTACCTAATTATGTTAGTAGTACCTACTTAGCATTTATGAGATTTTTTAAAAGGATATTGTTAAAGTATTTTGTACAATTGGTAAGATTGAATAGATCTGAATTTTTATATTGGCTTATCATTGGTCGATGCGTCGACGCGGTCCGTAACATTTGTGATAGCGCAATGCCTTCGTTATACATACTTGTCTGTTGCATTTATTAGCATTTCGATACAATTTCAAACTGTATTTTAAGAAACAAACAATTTGTTACTCTGTATTGATAAGCAATATATTATCATCAATAAAACTTTCGTTGTTTTATTAGCTATACTCCAAAATGACAAACAAATAAAAACAAATCAACCTTCATGACATTTTAAGTAATTCTAAAATCACCTAATGCTTATTTGAGTCGATATAAACAATTATTAAAAGATAGTCACCTAATTTGACTCTGGGGTAAAACTGATAGAAGCTGATTTTACCCCGGAGGATACGATGTCTCATAATGGTGACGACACAATAATACTTTGATTCCAATTTCTCAGTCATTGTTATTGCTCCAAAGCTTCGAGACGTATCAAAATGGACTTGTCCATTAGAAATCAACTAATGAAAGAATATGTAAAAAATTTCATTAACATTTTCCGTATACTAGAAATAACTGGATTTTGTCGGTTCGTGATTAGAAAAGGCAAAATTGTCGAAAAAAACACAAAGCTGTATAACATTTTCATTTTAATCTACGCCAACGCCAGTGCATCTTACCTTTTGTGGTTCTCTAACCCGAACGAAAAGAACCTTAGTACAATCGAGTATATAGTAATATTGCATTTTACGATATTTGGAAATTTACTTATCTCTGACATTACGTTTGGTGACCAATACGCAGGTTTGGACTTGATGTTGAACACTATAGAAATTGACACATTGCTCGGAGCTGAAGAAACTGCCTTTATGCGACAAATATCCATCATCTTGTATAGAGTTGTAGTGGCCGCGATTGGATTCACTCAAGTGTTCGTGGTGACTTATATGTACTTCGTATTCAACGTTTCCATCGCGATACATGTGGTGGCAAGTGTTTACTTCCTGTGGATGTTTTTTGCTTACGACGAATTTTGTTTCTTCATATACATATATTCCTTTCTCACCACGAGAAGTCGATTCCTGAATGTAGCTTTAATGAAAATAACAAATATTAAAATGGAATACATTCCGAAACAATGGCTGTTCCACACGTTGTTCTGGAAGGATGAATATGATGATCGGGTGACTCTCCATACTAGACCTGATACTAAAGATTTTTGTGTTGCTCTCAAAATGTGTTTTGATCTTTTACGACGGATAGAGGATTGCTACAGTTTTGCTGTAAGTTTTCATACTAAAATATCATTCTCTACAATATCCCAGCAATTTTTGATTAAAGAGTAACGTGTTTTATATTTTCAGCTCGTTTTATGTGTACTAACGATTGCAATTGGTTCTTTGGTAGCGGTTCAAACATTTATAATGTATGTTCAAACGTCTGAAGTATGTATAACTAACTTATTAATTACGAAATCATGTTTAGTTAATTTACTTTATTCCAACAATTCTTGTAATTTAATTACGCATTATAATTTTCCAGACGATGATAATGAGGGCGACTGCTATGTTAGGCTGGTCAGTCGCGAGTTGGTTTCACTTACTAATAATAAGCTTTCAGTCAGATTTGTTCTTCAGACAAATTGAACAAATGAAGCTCATCTGCGCTTACATACAATTAAAGCCGAATACTTCTGGTTAGTACAATATGATTACCGTAGATATCAGAACGGTCGGTGATCTGAGATAACTATCCACCCTACCTTGAGGTGGATACTTATCTTGGAACACCGACTATAACAACATTGCAGAAGGAACACCACACCACATCCATCATTTTCAATTTTGGGTGCCCTGTGATACGTTCGCACCCATCATATTCTATCTATATATAAAAACTTTTTACAAAAAAAGAACAACCGACTTCCAAAAAAGACACTACAAAGTCAAAAATAACTTTGATTTCGGAAGTCGGTGTGTTTGGTTTTGAACTTTCGTTTTTTGCCACCGACTTCCGAAATCAAAGTTATTTTTGACTTTGTAGTGTCTTTTTTGGAAGTCGGTTGTTCTTTTTTTGTAAAAAGTTTTTATTTTGCACTTTTTAGTGGTGGTACCTACCCCATACAAATTCGAATACCACTAACCTGCTATGTAAATAACAGTGATTGGAAGTTATCATTATATCATCCATATAAACTAAGTAGGAAAAAATACGTATTATTGAAGCTAACTCAAAAACTATCCAAGTAAAGTTAATAAAATTGATATGGGACCACCTCGGGAGCATACCCTTTCAAACAAAAAAACAATTTTCAAAATCGGGCCATAATTGACGGAGAAATCGCGTAACAAACATACAAAAAAAAAAAAAAAAAAAAAAAAAAAAAAAAAAACATACAGACGAATTGAGAACCTCCTCCTTTTGGAAGTCGGTTGAAAAGAAGAAGCTGACTGACTGACTGACTGACATAATATATCAACGCAGAGACGAAACTACTGGGACTAGGAACGTGAAATTTTGCAGGTTTCTGCGTTGATATATTATGTCAGTCAGTCAGTCAGTCAGCTTCTTCTTTTATATAGAACACGTTCACGTTCACGTTCCTAGTTCCAGTAGTTTCGTCTCTGCGTTAGCACTAAAAAGGGGTTTTTATAAATTCGACTTTTAAGGGGGTGAAAAGGAGGGATATCGTTTGTATGAAAAATCTTATTCATAGATTTAATAAACTTGAAACTTGGCAATACTTATCTTAAGTGACTCCCAGTTGCACAAAGACAAACATTACGTAATGGATCATTACCGCTAATGATTTCATTAGTTTGTTTTAAAATCGAGTCTAATGTTGCTTTCTACAACAAGTTAATGGGAGATTAGCATTTAATGAAAGCTTTAAGGGTCCGGCGAACACGGCTCGCAAGTTCGCAACTGCAAGTCGAGATGGGAGGAAAATGCGTTTGGAATATTGTTATCTCTGTTCTGTTGTGTTGTTGTTGTTGTCTGTTGTGTGTTTTGTGTGTTGTTAGTGTTGTTACGAGCCATCGGAAATTATGATAAAGGACATGTCCGGAAATGGTTCTTTATTATTTAATAATTATAACCAGAGTAAGTTAAATATATTTGGATAGACATCTCAAAACCTAGTGCTTCTAACTATTTCATGGATTTTTAAAGCCCTCCAATTTTAGGAAAAATCGTTTTTTATTATAGTGAGAATTTACTTCTAAAACGAACAAACCTTTCTATTTATCTATGTTAGTAAAGTGAACGCACCCAAAAAAAAAGTAATCTTGCCAAAATTGACACTGACAGTATGTAAACAAAAAAAATTACAATAGTAGGGTAAACGGTACATTCATTGGCACTATAAGCCGACTTCTACTAGTAATTGGTCAATTCTCGTAAATAAACAAAGTTGGTAATATTTTTAATTGTTTTGTCGGGTTCTAGTTTACATAGGCATAAATAAAATGACGCATTAAGTTTAAAAATAAATGTTTAATTAACTTAAAAAAAATATTTAACTTATTTCAACGGATTGTTACAATCATTGGCACTTAAGCATAGTAAATGGCACTATAAATTATGTATAATCATTGGCACTATTGTAAGTCTTATAAAGTACCCAATACCATTGAGATCAATGTAAACTAGAGAAGACACCGTGAACAAAAAATGTGTCCCTCGGATGTCAAGTTTGACAACTGCGGTGCATGCGCGGTGCAAGGAGATTCTCATAGGTATTCGTACCCGCAGATGAGACACAGTCTGCTTCTTCTGCCTACTTGATAATTAATTTACTTACTTGACAATGATTATCTTGTCATACAAAATAAAGTATAGTCATTGGCACCACTAAAAAAGCTGATGAATCTCTTTCACAGCGCTAAAACATCGTTTGATACGCTTAAATTAAGTGAATGAATATAAATAGAAAGAAACTTCCATATAAAACTTACCTAAATATCACTTTTTTACTTCGAAATTTAGCCACCACCCTTATACATTTTGTTAATTTTTTTCTGACTCGGGCAACACATTTCTAAAAGAGCGGGTAAAGAAAGATGGTTGACGTTTGACGCATAAATATACGTTGCCAGTATAAGAAATTGTATACTCTACCTATAATTGAGTTGCGATAACATAAAAAAAACGAAACATTCGTAGCACGCAGAATAAAGGAGATTGCCTAGGTTTGGACCAAGTGCTGCCTAGGAATGTGAGTTGGTCTAGTGGTACTGTAGCATACACATGAACTATAAAAAAATTAAAAAAAAAAAATTGATCCCAGGAAAAATAAATAAATCCAGTTTTTGTGATAATGACTAATCTTGCATTAAACAACGTTTTTGATATATTTTTTCTCAAAAATGTATTTATAAATACCCCCCTATACTCCCTTATGGACCCAGCAACCGCGCCCCCCCCCCCCCTCCCGTGCCTTTAGCGAGCGTTCGCCTAATTTTAATTTAGAATAGTTTATGCCCCTGGATGGAGACTTTTAGTGTAGTAGCTAAAGGCAGCCACAGGAAAGTTCGGTTAACCAGCCAGGACCTTAGTGGTCAGCTGCGAAATGCCAGAATTAAAAAAAAAACCGACTACTTTTTGCTGTCTTACGTCACTTGTGATCCATTTTGGTGATCCATAGCCTTCTTCATTGCTCTTTGGGTGACTTTTAGCCTTCTGATAAGGCCCATTGTGATCGACCACGTTTCAGTGCCATAAGTCATCACTGGCAACACGCACTGGTCAAAGACTTTCGTCTTGAGACACTGTGGTATGTGGGACGAGAAGATATTGCGTAGCTTCCCGAACGCTGCCCAGCCGAGTCGGATTCGACGATTGACCTCTTTCTCGAAGTTGGACCTACCTAGCTGGACAGTTTGTCCTAGGTAAACATACTCGTCTACAACTTCGAGCGTAGCGTTTCCGATCTTTATGAAAGTGGGTGTGTGGGCATTTGACATGACCTTTGTCTTTTCCATGTTCATTTTAAGACATACTCTTTTGGACGCTCTACTGAGGTCATCAAGCATTATACTGAGGTCCTCCATGGCCTCAGCCATGATAACTATGTCGTCGGCAAACCGAAGGTTAGTGATATACTCGCCATTGATGTTGATGCCTAGCCCTTTCCAGTCCAGAACCTTGAAGACATCCTCCAGTGCAGCGGTGAATAATTTCGGAGAGATAACGTCTCCTTGTCTCACACCTCGCTGCAGAAGGATAGGTTTCGGAGGTCTGGTCGTAGAGTCGGACTGACATACTCACACACCTTTTTAAAGAAGAGTACTACCAGACATCTGTTCCATGCGTGTGGTGTTTTACCCCGAGTATGACGGAATCAAACAGCTTCTCGAGAGCCTTAAGAACGGGTTTCCCACCGGCCTTTAGGAGTTCCGCCGTAATTCCGTCATCACCCGGCGCCTTGTTGTATTTAAGCTGCTTTAGAGCCATCCTAATCTCGTACTTAGCTGACGTCCGGGATATCTTCGGTATAGTGTCGCGTTAATCTAGCTCTTGGGTCGTTTGCCACATTGGCTTTACTGGTTGACGTGTATAACTGTCCATAGAACCTCTCAATAGTTCAAGTTTGGCGGATACGATCCTGCCATCATCGGTCTTCAGTTTTGCAAGCTGGTTCTGCCCAATATCGCATCCTTAATGCGGTCTGCACTAAAGCGGTGAAGGTCGGTTTTCAAGGACTTAGAGATCCGTCTATTGAGCTGCCGGGACTTGACCGCATCGTCTAAAGATTGGAGGATCATCTCGCGCCTCTCCTTCATGAGCTGAATAGTAGGATCAGAGAGCTTCTTGTTTCCATTTGTACAACGGGTCTTAAAGATCTTGGACCCGACCGTATGGACAGTTTCCACGAACCCATCGTTAAAATCGTCCATGGAGCTCCCTAGGCACTCGAAACGATTCTGAAGTTCGAGCTGAAAGCTCTCGGGGTTTTGGACTTGGATTGGTGCTGGACGGAGCGTAGACTTCATCAGTCGAGATCTTTGCAGCTTGATAATTAAGTTCAATGTGCCTCTTACCATGCGGTGATCGCTTCCGGTTTTCACCATGTTGATCACAGAGACATCATTGAATACTTGCTTCTTCGTCGACATAATGAAGTCAATCTCATTTTTTGTTGCCCCATCAGGGCTCTGCCAGGTCCACTTTCTGTGCTCACGTTTTTTGAAGAAGGAATTAATCTTAAAGAGGCCTTCCTTCTCCATAAAACTGGCCAGTAGGTTACCCCGGTGGTTCCGACGTCCAACTCCAACTACAACATCAAAATACAATTACTATAATTATAATTGAATGCACAATAACTGTTTAATAGTTGATTTTGTACATTTGTTGCTACTAAGTTAATTTTTTCCAATAAAAATATTCAAAACAAAAGACTGTTTTTCTTTGGACTCCTGGGATAGATTTATATGCGCTTTGAAATACAGGTTAGTGATGGTCTGAGGAACAAAATGCACTATGTGAGTATTCTAGGCAGCACTTGGTCCAACTTCCATACAAAATTAGGCAATGTCTTTTGCAAAGTGCCAATCATTGGGGGGGTGCCAACATTAGTACTGTTTACCCCTAATTATAAAAGCTTTTACTTTATTTTTAGTAAAAAAATGTCTAGCATTATCCATCAAGAACTTAGACCACGCTGTTTACGAGTAGTTATGGCGACTTCACTGAATGTAACTGGTTTTAGCTTATTATCAGCTGAAGATAATGAATAAGTATGTTCGGTCGAAACCATAGCTGGTACAATTATGAGAATCCCTTGTATTTGCCTGGGAATCCCTTGGAATCGGAAGTGGCTGAAAAGGCTTTCGAAAATTATGCTATTTTACAAATTGATTAATACCAAGCTATAATTGGGTAAATGTATGGTTGTGTTAGAAATAAAACATAAGTTAATAAATAATATTTATTCATCTTCATTTTCAATGTCTTCTCTTATTAACATATTGTCGAGAAACTGAGCAGGTGGAGATATATTATTTTGATGCCGAGCCCATCCAAGATACCAGACAATTGTCATCACGTGAGCACAGCTTCCGACAGTCCTTTTCCCAATTATGCAACTACAATAATAATCTGTAATACAGTTTTGCCAACTAGTCTCTGCCACTTTCAATAAAATATATGTGTAATACACTCGATTACTTATGTGGCGTGACTTTATTTGTTTTTTAAGATAAATTGGAACTCTTAGACGTTCTGAGTTTGTACAATCGGGAACAAAACAATGGTTAGATGTATCTGGTGTTCGACTGTAACCTTCTAATTCAACATATGTATTCACATTTTGAATTACACCCATGTCAATTTCTGGACTGAATGTACTTACAGGGTCAGCTACGGAGCTAGACCTACTTTCTACATTGTCACTTGTCTCTTGGGACTCTCTTGGTGGTTCCATCACTTGTTGAATATTGCTATGGGCCCTTTGCCAACAGGCATTACATGCTCGACCATTCGCTGGAATCTGAAATTAAGTTTTCAATTAATGTGTGCAAGTAAACACAGATACAAACCAGTTGTAAATATTTAAATACATATTTACCTGTCGGGGGATGATGCTAGCTACATAAGCCCACTCAGCATGAACGTCTCTCTGTTCTTCTTGAAATTGATATTCCACACCAAACACAAACTGATTGATGACCTAGCTGTCGATCACCAATAATGTGCTCATTTCTGTTGTTCAGTTCTATGAGTATAAGGTTCATGCATTCTTGGCAAATGCGATCTCCTTCTGTTACCTAGAACCAAACAAAGTAGTGCTGTTTAACCCTTTTCAACATAAATTCTAATAAATTAGGTAAGTCAAAAAATACATTACCTCCTGTGTAGTCCATTCTTCAAGTATTGAGACTATCTCAGAGCTCATGCTTAAAGCATTATATTCATACTGCTGATGTATAGCTATGTTACAATTCATGCAGAGAGCCATTATACTGTAACAATAAATAAAAACAGAAATTGTAATTAATGATTGGAAACTCTAAGTGCACATAATAGTAAACATGCAAATAAATCCCTTATAGAGTTTAATAGGAATAAAGAACAGTACTTACGTTCGGGGAACTCCGAAAGCCGAAGTCCTAATCACGTGAAATATCAAATACCGGTGTGAAAAAGCAGTCGTTAGAGTTATAGGTTCATAAATAATCGTGTGCAAAGTAGAAGAATCCGTTGTGAAAAGGCCAAGTCAGTAAAATAGGAAAAATCAGCAAAGCACAAAGATATAATTCGCGAGCAAAATCTAAAGCCAGTGACTATTTGAATAATCATCTGTCAAATATGACATTGTCGAGTGTGGTGGAGTTTTTTCCGGGGTTGCCAACAAATAATAAAGTTGTTATAACATCAATTACTATTTTATGATTTTTCGATTAAATGGAGGGGTTTAAAAATATTATTTAGGTAGTTTCAAGTTCCATATTTTTGTCGTAATTATTGGAGTAGACTTTGATGCTGGTTAGATTTTTCTCGGAATAAAAAACCAACGTCCATACAAAAAGCGGACATCTCCTTTGGATGTGTTCCGTAATACCAAAAATTATTAATGAAAACGTTTTCATAATTTTTTCTATACTTTGTAACTTGATAATATAAGCTATGCTCCTGCCGAAACAATATTCCAAATATTGTTGTTTATAATACAAAAAAAAAACGGTATGAAAACATGTCATTTAGTTGTAAAAATGTGCGAAATTCAATTCGCTTAAACTTCATTTTAGGTAAGATTTTGAAAAAAAAAAAAGATGTAGAAGCTTAGATAGGTAAATAAATACTGTCTTAATCCGAATATTAACATAATATGATGGAAATATGCTCAAATTGCAAATGACTTAGGTATTACGTTTGTATGGACAATTCAAGGGTCATAGCAACTGGCAATATATCATAAAGCTGGAATTTTTAGTTTTTCTAAACTACCCCCTAAACGGACATTGGGAGGTTTCAAAGTTTGACTGATCAAATTTATTTTTCACTTTTGTGCCCGGTATGTGGCGCTGCAATCGAGGTTCAAGACGGTATTCTGTTCACGACACGTGCACAATTTCTGAGCAGTAACCTAACAAAAAGTACTAGGGTTGCATGAATTCACGATTTAAATTTTTTTTTCGAAGTGTATAGAGTGCCGCGAGTTTCTTTTGGCACTCTAGTGTCGCTGCCTCGGTCCGGCTAGAGTGCCGTGAGCGTTGCATTGTCACTGTCACTTGTTATTTAGGTTAGGTTAGGTTAGAACTGTGACCACACAACGCACGAGCCGAGCGAGCGTAGCGAGCGGTGCCGCGGTAGCGGCCGGCGAAGTGCCAGGGTCCGTTTAGGCACAAGAGAATGTTATGTTTTGGGAATGTGGTGTTTTACAGCGATCTAACCTCGTCAATCAAACAAAATACCAAGTGACGTGACTTAGTGACAGTGACAATGACAATCCAATGCTTGCGGCACTCTAGCCGGACCGAGGCGGTATTACTAGGGTGCCTGTAGTGGCACTTTATCCGATAAGGATAGAGTGCCAATGGTGGCACTCTATACACTGCCTTTTTTTTTTTGGGTGGGAAATCATTAAATGACTTCTCCCGCTCTGGGCGGAGCGGAAGGGCGTGTCAGACTCTTACTGACTAAAACCCACCCGTGTTCCTTCCCTTGCCTAGACGGGGGCCACGGTTCCCCTTAGGACTTATCCGCAACCCCGGTGGTAGGCATCGGCCCTAACGGACCCCTTCAGCTTCGCTGACAACTCTTTGAGGCGCGCGTGGAACACGACGCGCCGTCGACCCGGGCTTGGTCCTGATCGGACGGCGAGCTACCCATCACTCTCCGACCGCAAGCCCGCGCCTACGGTGGCCGGAAATCGGCGATCGATTCCCGACGCCCGGGGCGTCCACTACGGCGGCGGCTAGGGGCTCGAGGGAGCGACCTTTGTCTCTGCCTCACGCGCCCCGCCTCCTCCTTCACGAGCATTACTGCTTCGCAGAAGGAGGTGACAGCCTGCCATGCCATCTCGCTCCGCACCATGGCATGGACCAGGGCCGGACGCGAGAGGTCATTGCCGCCGATCGCCTGCACGAGGACACGGCGGTGCTCCGCCCAAGCCGGGCAGACCTCCACCGTATGCTCCACCGTGTCCTCCGGACGATCCACGCAGTGGTGACACCCGGGATGAATTCACGATAGTATTCAATCATTATGTTATGGCGTCATCTACATCGTCACATGCGAACTACACATAAAAAAAAGACCTGACGTCACATAAATCCTGAATCGCACCATTAGAGTTTATCGCGAGAACGACATATATGACTATCCCACATCAATCGTTGGGCAGTTGCCCACCAGACACGACACCCGGCTGGTCGGAAGATCCTCCCTTTTTTATAGAGGATGAGTGAACTTTACACCCTGTTCCTCATACCTCTAAAATGTTATGCTACTAATAGGATTGGGATGAGGCAGACAGATAGTTTATAACCTGGATTAACACAAAGGATATTTTTTATTTTATCCCAATAATACGTTTCCGGGATAATATTCGACTTCCACGCGAGCGAAGCCGCGGGAAAAAGCTATATATTGCGTATATAAATATATATTTTTTAATTGAAATAAAATGAAATTGTTTATTCTGTAAGTAGGATACGAGTATTTGAATCACTTTTACACGTCATATTAAAAAAAATGTAAAAAATTAGCTAGATGAGTTCGGCGTTTCCTATCTGACTACTCTGAGAAGAAAGGCCGAAACAAACTCAGAAGTCACAGTCTCTTTTAAAGTCCAGACATAATCTTGGTCAGGCCATAATTATGTCTGATTGAGGACCATGTAGATTCGTGTCTGAAATGGTCTTTTGAGGAAAGAACTACACAGATTTGAGTGGACCTGTCCAGTCAGTGCAAGCATTTGTCAGTAATCGTGGAGCTCAATTCAGAACTTAAGGAGCTCAACTCGACGAACAATACCAAAGAAAGGACATTTGGGTAGGCCGAAAAAACTACTCAAACTGCCAGACCATCATTAAAACTAACTTAGAATGAAAAAATTAAAAAAGAAAAAGAAAAATTTCCACTTAGTCCTCACATTCACAATAATTAACATAATAATAAACTACTCCATACACCTTAGATCCCTCTCCTCATCCGAAAGCTATAAATATTTGGGTATGTCGGAAGCGTTAGGCATCACGTTGCTGACATGAAGCAATCGTTGAAGGACCGCTTCTTTGGGCGCCAGAAGGTGTTAACTAGTCTTCTTTCAGGCTAAAACAAGGTCTTCAACGGTTGGGTCATGCTAGTCCTGATATACTCTTTCGGCATACTCAAATGGACTCAGAACGATCTCGACGCCCTGGACAGGAGGGTCCGTACACTCCTGACCGCAAACCGGATGCATCACCCACGTTCATCGGTTATGAGACTGTACAACCCGCGGAAGTGCGGGGATCGAGGGTTTTTAAATGCGAAGACCCTCCACAACCGCGAGGTGTGCAGCCTCAGGGAATATTTCTTAAAAGCCGAAGTGGGTATGCACCGTGACGTGGTCGCAGTGAACAAGGGACTCACCCCGCTCGCCATGGCTAAAGAGAACTGGCGCAAACCTGTAGTACTTACTACAGATGACCGCAAGGAGGTATGGCAAAGCAAGGAGCTTCACAGGCGCTTCTATCGGGCTCTTCATGAGCCCGGTGTAGATTTCTTAGCGTCCGTATCCTGGCTACGTTACGGTGACCTTTTCGGGGAAACTGAAGGTTTCGTCTGTGCAATTATGGACGAAGTTATCTTGACGAATAACTACCGGAGACATATTATGAAGGACGGTACGGTTGACGTGTGTTGGGCATGCCATCGTCCGGGTAAGTCCATCAGACATATTATCTCTGGTTGTTCGCGTCTGGGTAACGGCGAGTACTTGCACAGGCATAACCAAGTAGCTAGGATTATTCACCAGCAACTTGCTTTGAAATATAAACTTGTGGACTCTGAGGTCCCGTATTATAAATATGTGCCCGACCCAGTTCTTGAAAATGACCATGTCACGTTGTACTGGGAGCGGTCTATCATTACTGACAGGACTATTGTGGCAAATAAGCCTGATATAGTGGTGATAGATCGATTAGCGCGCCGCGCAATGATAGTCGATGTTACCATCCCACATGACGAGAACCTCGTGCAGGCTGGGAAAGAGAAACAAATAAAATATCTCGACTTAGCACACGTGGTTGTTGACATGAGGAATGTGAGCTCGGCTATCATTGTGCTGATTGTCGTAACGGCCAACGGCCTGATGGCCGAAAGTCTCGACCAACATCTCTCGAAGCTCTTGATAGGCGGTTGGACCAAGGGCCTGATCCAGAAGGCAGTACCTACTCCTCGACACGGCTCGCATTGTGAGGAGATTCCTGTCTCTGCAGCCCTAACCACCGGTAGTTTGGACCCTGCTCCCGACACCGGCGGAACACTATTTTTTATATTTTTAAATGTTTTTATATCTTTTTTTAAAGATATATTTAAAAATGTATTACACATGTATAAAACTGAATAAACGAAAAAAATAATACCTATAATACTTTACAAAGTAGGTAATCATGTCATTTTGTATGTAATATTCAACAATGTCAATGTGTATATAAAACTGGTATATTTTGACGATTTTACTAAGTAATTGACTTGATTCAATTTTACTAGAATTAAATTTAATATTACGATTACCCTCGTCTTTGCTAAGTTATTGAGAAGGATGACCAAACAACTTTTTTATAGAAAATTTAAATATTAAATCTTCAAGGTAATTTAAATCTAATAGGTAGGTACCTACAGTTATTTAACTTGCGACAAAAATGCGTGCTTTACTTTAAAAGTTCTGGTTAATTTAACTGTCCATAACAAAAGAATTTACCTAATAACTTCTTAATTTTTTGCAGCTAAAAACATCAGATTGACGAAAGACATATTAAACATTTTGGAAGTAAGAGATGCCAATGTTTCCATATACGGTATGTTTTCTTTCAACACTGGCCTTGTACTGACAATTGCAGCTTCTACCTTCGTGTACATTACTGTTCAGCTTCAGCTAGCATTTCCTAACTTAAAAGAAGTGCACAAAGTTGAAAACGTCACTTTAACTCCCCCTGAGTTTGATTTTGATCCCGTCAAAGTGAAAGAGTTTTGGTTCTTTTAAAACCATAGATTACTCATTTATGTTAGTAAAGTAGAAACGTTTGTTGGTTATATTTTTAAGAGCCGTTTGTCATTAAAGATTTCGACAAAATGGTATGGATATTTTTTTCATGATACCTATCATTTACCTTTAGTCTAGACATTTTTAGTGTGTTGTTCATTCATGAAAAATCTACATAGATTTACGTCATTATATTTATTTTTCAGCCATTTCCATGAGTACAACTAGAACAATAAAATAGTCTGTCCATACAAGTTCAGGTTTCATAATTATGCGGACGTGTGCAAAATGTTTTTGAAAAGCGTAAAATTGACGGTCGCATAACTAACAAGGTGCCTTCCTTGGTATAAGGCTGACTTCATATTAGAGAGAATGATAATGGTGCTATTATTTCCATACTTGGGTAGGGCGACCTCATCTAATTACGTGATAAAACACATTAAGTAATAAAATATACAGTTAACATAATAGAAAAACTTTTAATTTTCATTAGGACCATAAATTATACTTTTGTGCATAGTTTCATCCATCGACTTGTTAAATAACACAAACACATATAAAATTATATGTGTTTTATTAGACATGGTTCTCTTTGGTAATTAAGTGACAGTCACTTTAAGTCCGTGATACATCCTACCCTAATTACGTTGTCACGAAATTACATTATACTTAATCATTTTTATATCACGGAATAAGAAAATAGAGCATAATAATACTAAAATAAAGGCCGATTTTTAATCGTCAGATATACAATCAAACAGATTTATTAAAAGTAGTAAAATACTCAAAAATAATCATCACTTTATGTTTCTTGATTCACATAATTATCAGCCTAAGTAAAATATAGCTCACTTTATTCCGTGATAAAATAATTGAAAAGTGGTCTGTAACTGAACTCAAACCGCTCATTTGGTTTAAAAAACATTAATCTCTATTCTTTTGCTATTCATAATTAAAAACACTTATTAATATCATAGTATCACACCTACTTTAAAATTACCTTGGTTAATTCCGTGGCAGACTTCAATTCAAAACTTGTAAAATCGTTAACTTTTCGAGTGAATAAAATAAGGAACTATTTCAAAACTATGCGTTATTGGCTGATAATTTATACTGCAACACAAAGTTCAAGCTTAACTTACTATTATGTCTGAGTTTTATTGAAATCTATTCACTTTTTCTATTAAAATTCGATTAATTAAGACGCATCAAAACTTCAATGGCCGCGCGGTAAACAAAACTGCGAGTTGAGTGAAAAAAATGCGGATTGTTGCTATCTCGCTTGCTCAATTGAACCAAATTTTTACATACAAATAGAAGACTTATTGCGTCGTCATAAGGTTAATTTTAAAAGTAGGAAATCGTCTCATATAATTTAGTATTCGATTAGAAACATGTTATCACGGAATTAGTTGTATCACTTAATTATCCAAGTTTACCCTACTTATTTTTAAACACGTCCTGGAATCACCCGTTCCGAGCTAAAAACATTTGATATCATCATATATCATGCGACAAAATTTACCATCATACTCTATATAAGTCGTGTCAATCAAAATTACCTTCTTGTATAATAACAAAATGCGTTTTAATAACAAAATCAATTACTTATAATTGATTTTGTTATTTAAACGCGGTATTTATATATAGGTATGTATGAATGCAAATTAACGTATACATATAGATATGAATGCTGCTCCAAAAAATTTTTGCTATTCTCACTCCGTCCGTTTAAACATTACACAAAAATTCTGTAGTTATTGCAATATTTTATGTTCGCTGAATTATTCTGTAATATTGTGCTTAACTTATTATAAAGTCTGTAATTCTGCATCTACAAAAGTAAAGTGAAATATCAGAATTTTCATAACAGCGTTTATCCTAAAAGTTAGCAACGTCGCAAATAGCTATCAAATATTTACCTGTTCTAATTATTTTGGCAATATTACTGTATGGAAATGAACAATGTGGCTAACTAGCGAACTAGAATATTATAAATAATGAATTGCAATAATTATAACACTGAATTTCATGTTGTACCTAACCGTTTTAGGTGTAAAAAAGTCATTTGGAAAGTTTCCAAATACTTGTTTAGGTACAGACGCCAGCACATCAACCTACTCCAATCTGTCAAATTTTCCCAATCAACATTGAATCTTATTATTTAGCAATAAGGTTGAAAATCTATTAAAGAAATTTGACAGATTGTAGTAACTTGATGTGCTGGCGTCGTACATCTAAAACGAAATATTCGGTGTTTTAAGATATTAATTATTGCATTTAATATCCCCATAGATCTAGTACATACTACGTGAACTCAGCTTTACCTACGTTTCATTGATATAGTACCTACACAATTCTTCAACATGGCTCGAATTGACATGGAAAAACAGACAGTGAGTGATCCCTTAACAAAAGTTAGTGAGGATGTGATGAGTGACAAATAATTTAACACTTGAGTACCAATTACTCGCGTCAATTGTTTATTGTATTCCTTCGGTACACAGATTTCGTATATAACACGCATAGTGCTGCAAACAAATTAGTACCAAATTGGACGCTAAAGTTGGATCAACAGTTCGTAAAGTGAAAAAATAAAGTAAAATGAAGTGCGCTATAGTTTTTTTTGTAATCGCTGCAGCGTTTGTATACGTGGTAAGTTACTATTTTATTTGAATAAGCACAATTTTTTTTAAACTTTGATGGAATTATAATTATTTATGATTTTTCTCAATCTTTAGAGCGCTATGCCAGCCGACGGCGATCCGACTACCCCGGCAACCCCAGCGGCGACCCCAGCGGCAACCCCAGCACCCGGTAAGCCACAATTTTTTAACCAGCTATCTAATTACGCAACACATTTTCATACACGATTCCGACTAATCCGTTTCAATTTGACAGTTCAATAATATTCATTGCGGTATTTACGTTGTCGAGCAGATTTTTTTTCGAACTTATGAAGCAATGGATTAGCAATCTGTTTCAAAACGATTCAAATTCCGATTGATCGTGTATTACGTAATTAGGGTACAGGTTCAAATAATGAGCAAGTTATTTAATATTTCAATTTTGTATTGGACGCGTAATTTTTATATCTAAACTAGCTGCGTCCCGCGGTTAAACCCGCGTAAATGAGTTTTTCCTTTAAATCCCAATGCTCCCGTGGGAATATTGGAATAAAAAGTAGCCTATTTTACGCCCCTGCCTCAGCTATCTACTTATTAGTGAAAGTCCCGTCAAAATCGGTCCAACCGTTTCGGAGATTACCTGGAACAAACAGACGGAAAGACAGACAAAAAAAAAACAAATTGTGTTTTTCATGTATGGATCGTATATACTTTCATATGCATTTACTAAAAAGCTGTTATTTTGACATAACAAACAGACACTTCAATTTTATTTATTTGTATAGATTTGATCTCATAGAGTTATCCGAGGGAACGAATAAAACAAAATCTAGGGCAGGGCACCAAGAACCGTTTGAGTGAACGCAAGATTTTTTTGAAGTCAAAACTTCTTTAGACGCGTTGAGCACTTTTTGGGTGAACAAAAATAATGGAACTCGCGTCACCGTCACCGAACCTACATGTATCGCAAGGCATCAACGCGAGAATCAAAAAGTTACTTAGTTTTCACTTCTATCGGCAGTCTCCAAAGACTGCCCGATGTTTTTTTTTTCTCTATACTTAATCCTTATTGAATCTGCTAATGCTGTTTGTAGTTTTATATTGCTCAATTTAGGAGTATGCATGTTTTGTCCTGGGGGCCTAGCCTACCACCACCTTAGCAGTATTATTTTAATCTTACTTCTGTGGGGGAAAGAGGTGGAGCTATACGTCTTATAGAGCTTCATCTCTTTCCCACAGTCATATTAAAATAATATGTACTGCTTTAGAGGTGGTAGTAGGCCCCCTGGACAAACGTCTAGAGGATCTTCGACTCTAATCATTTAACATTCATAACGCATCAGTTTTAGGAACGGGACAAAGAAACGCGTTAAGGAATTTAAATGCATTCCCTTCATTTGAAATAAGTGGCTATCTAATATTCCGTAGCTGAACCTATGGCTCTTGTATCGAGTCATAGAAACATTTTAAAATTTAAATCGGTATGTATAGGTACCCCTACCCATAATATCATTGGTTGGCCACCAACAAACTCGTGTGAAGACCATAAAGCTGAATTTGTCGTAGTCCGAAACTTGCACGTGATAAAAGACAATAGTTTTCTTGCCCTTTTTTATGGAACTGAATACCTTACCTAATTGCAAAAAAGTTTACAGGGGCCGTACTGTCACATGTTATAGCCATTATTGTTCCACTGTGAAAATGGGATAGTGCTATTTATACTGTATAGTTCCGTCTCTCTCTCACACCGGAACAATGATGGCTTTAACACGTCATAGTCATAGTACAGGTCAGTATCTAAATAAAGCAGTCAGAACTCTGTCTATACCCATAAGGAACCTGATGATTCAATTACTTTTATTTTCTTTACAGCTGCCACGCCAGCCGCTGCCGCTCCTGCAGCACCAGCAGCAGAAGGTAAGTGCATTAAATTCTATATTTTATATACCTAGGTAGCTATTATTTGATAAAAACATGGCTATGCTGATAAACTCATCTATATAAGTGTATTTGGCTAACCACGGCCTCGCTGTTCCATTCCAGACGACGATCCGAAGCCATATTTTTTGTCTTCTAGATAAGTAGGTACACGATATTGAAGCGGAGTTTTTCTACAAGCCTGTGTTTATCTAATACCTTTAAACGAGCAATTCTTGTATATATAATATATATATATAATATATACAAGATTTGCTCGTTTCCGAGATTCAGAGTAAATTATAATCTAAATCTCGGAAACGGCTCCAACGATTTCGATGAAAGTTGCAATTTAGAAATTTACGGGGGTGAAAATCGATCTAGCTATGTCTCATATCTGGGAAAAGTCGTTTTCACAGCGTCGGGAATATGATACGTTGGTGTACCTGGACGATAATGTTTATATTTTCACCCGAGCAGAGCTCTGTTGACCAGATATTTATTAAGTAATCAGGCATTTGGAATTAGTAGTTTTTGAAGTAAAATGCCTTAAGATAGGAAATAATAATTAGAAGAATGCTTCAAAAAAACTTGCTACAAGACATCTACCTAAATAAATAACAAAACGACACATAAATTTGGACATTTTCAGAACCAAAGAGCGACTCTCCAACCCCTGACCAAACCGGTAAGTATGTAACATATTACTGAAAGCTTTTCATAAAAATCTTCTTTACTTGGAGAAAAAACCGGTTACCTTCACCTAGTATACTATTAGTGAGTACCTACCTAGTAATTTAGAAGTTTTTCAACATTTTTCTACGGCTATCGCCTTTTGTCAAGTGGAAGTTCAAAATTTACTCAAAGGAAAAAATTTCATATAAAAAAATCAAAACTGCTTTGTTTGTGATTTTTGATGTTTTAAACATTTTTAAACGTCGTGGGTCCCAGCCGGGCATCGAACAGAAGTCAATATAAAAAATACGGAGTGTTATTTCTGAAGAATCAGATCTCATCTAACAATAAATGTAATATAATAGTATCATCCATAATTGGTATTAGGTACTCTTTAAATAACTTGACTATACGTTGAAGGAACGGTGGACTCGGGGACGTCCGCCGCCCCCTATCATAATATACGCCCCGAGGTGGTGGCGCACCCCCCGCTTGATCAGACGGAGGCGGCAGAGGCGGGCTGGCGCCAGTCGGTAGCCCCCGGTGCAAATGTGCGAGGGAACACGGACTGGTTTTAGTCAGTAGAAGTCTGACAGACCCCTCCGTCCGCCCCAAGAGGGAGGACATCCATCAGGGTTTCGAAACAGTTACAAAAAAAAAAAATACTATCATTGTACCTGGAGGACGCGGTGGAGGTCTGCCCGGCTTGGGCGGGGCACCGCCGTGTCCTCGTGGAGGCTATCGGGGTGACCTCTCGCGTCCGGCCCTGATCCAGGCCATGGTATGGAGCGAGAGGGCATGGGAAGCGTCCTTCTGCGAAGCAGTAATGCTCGCGAAGGAAGAGGCGGAACGCGTGAGGGAGAGGCTAATTCCGCGCCCTCACGCCCCTAGTCGCCGCAGGAGACGCCCTGGACGTCGGGAATCCCAGGCCGAATCCCAGCCACCAGCTGCGCGGGCTTGCGGACGGTGAGTAATGAATAGCTCGATGTCCGACAAGAACCAGGCCTGGGTCGACGGCGCGTTGTGCTTCACGCGCGCCTTAAAGAGATGTCAGCACAACTGACAGGGTCTGTTAGAACCGAAGCCTGCCGGGGTCGCGGGAAAGTCTGAAAGGATAAGGTCCACTGGAGCGGAGAGGAGAGGAGCGGACCGGTGCTGTGCCAATATTAACCAATGGAATTGCATAAAATCTCCTCACCTACGCGAAGAAGCGGTGCGAGAAAGCGGAGCGTCACCGCTCAAATCAATCGTCGCGTGAACTCGTTCTAGATCCGCGCAGTCCGCAACACCGCTCCGCACTATTTCGTTCCGCATCAATGGACAAACACAGTCCGCAACTCCGCTCCGCATACTCCGTCACTCCGCGTCAATTGACAGGCAGCCTTACCGTGGCCCCTGGCAACGTACCGTACAGGCAACTGAAGGAACACGGGTGGGTTTTAGTCAGTAAGAGTCTGACACGCCCTCCCGCTACACGGGAGAAGTTATACGATAATTTCCCACCAAAAAAAAAAAAGAAAAAGGTAATATTGTGCATTCATCACCATCTGAAACTCTAATTAACTCGATGCGTGATAATGCTGCATTATCACGCATCGAGTTAATTAGAGTTTCAGAAATAGTTCTACTTTGTACGGCGTCCTTTACGTCAATCATCAAAGTCCATAGCTGTGTGGTAGTCTCCTACTTGCTGTAGGCATGTGTAAACCATCATACACATCCTGGTACTGTACCTTCTTACAGTATTAGAATCTGAGGGGTGTAATTTCAAAACCCCCTAAAATGACTTCATACACATTTACATATTTTTGCACCAAAATAAAGTTTTAAATTTTACCTTCAATATGTCGATACTGTATCTTTCATAACCCAGTTAAATACACAGTAAAATCAGTCTTAAAAGTAATGTTAGTTGCAAATTCCGCTAAAATGTCCTATGTTACAATCAAAATCGTCTAAAATAAAATCGATCAATGACAGCGCCGCATTTGAGTCACGTGACCTTTAAACAGTATGGCGATTTTCGTTATGTTATTGAAATTCACAAGAAATAATAGAAGATTTAGCGCGGTTCGTAAAAATGGCAAGTTGCTAGCAAACTCCTCTATAGTAAATTTTAATCTTTAATTTGATTGAAACTGCACATAGATATTTTAGATTTTCCACGTTTTTTAGGATTGCCATGACATGACAAACAAATTAATATCAAATATTGTCATTTGCATTAAGTACAACATATTCAAAATAATCTTCTAGTGAAAAATTTCTTCAGGATAATTTTGAGGGTTTTGAAATTACACCCCTCCTAATAGTTGCCTATATTTATATGAAATATATGTTTTTCAGGAAACCCCATATCCACATTTATCCAGCAGAGCATAGACAACTTCGCGAAGTTGGTTGGTTTTCCAGGTAAGTAAAGCTCTTTTTAAATTTGAAAACCATTCACCGTTCAAAAATATTTAATTTATGGACAAATCTTGTCCGCTGTTATTTGCCACTGCTCGTAATACACGATCAATCATAATCTGAATAATTTTGAAGGATATTGGTAATCCATTGCTTCATCAATCAATCTTCCTAGCCTTTTCGCAACTATCTTGGGGTCGGCTTCCAGTCTAACCGGATGCAGCTGAATACCAGTATTTTACATGGAGCGACTGCCTCTGATCTGACCTCCACAACCCAGTAACTGGGTAACACGATACCCCTTGGTAAGACTGGTGTCAGACTTTCGGGCTTCTGACGACTCGTAACGGCTGTCAAAGATCCAGTAATGACAGCCGGAACCAACGGCTTAACGTGCTTTCCGAGGCACGGAGGAGTCTCGGTTTGTAAAGATGATCACCCATCCACTGACCAACCCCGGCAAGCGTAGCTTAACCTGATGCATCGACCCGTGCGGCTCGTTATTACTTAGCCACGAGCTCCTTAATCCATTTCTTCATATGTTTGAATAATTTGTCTGCTCAACGTAAATAACGCAATGAATGTTGTTGCACTGTCAAAACGAAACTGATTGTGATTGATCGTTTGTTACGGGCCGGCTTTAAAATATCAGCACAAAAACATATAGCTTATTTGTTTAAACTTACGTAACGACTACGGAGATTTAGAAGATAATTTTCAACGAAGTACTTACTTATCGTGGCACAGATAATTATATCCCACTTATGTAGAATATGGCGACTTCCCCACAATGCATTTTTTTAATTTTTTTATATAATTATTTCCATCTTTTACAGCCTTCGGCCGTTAAGGAGACCATTTAGACAGAACAGAAGGAACAAACAATGATTTCTAATAATCGTTACTTAAATTATGTAGTGTATTTGACGGGTTTGATAATTAATATTAAATTGGAACTACTTGTTGTAGGTTTAATAAATAAATATGTACTAATATGTGTAATTATTGTTTTATAATTGCGACACCCTTACATAATCAGCCTATTAATGTTCCCACTGCTAGGACACAGGCCTCCTCTTTGTGAGAGGGAGTGGGCTGTAACTGTAGTCTACCACGCGGGCCCAGTGCGGGTTGTTGGATGTCACATGTCTTCGAATTTTTGGTTCTAGGACATGCCGGTTTCCTCACCTTTTCCTTCTCCGTTTTGTGAGCAGTGTTAATGAAATTATTATACAGAAAGTAAAGCCTGGGTTACCTGCCTGGGTTCGAACCTACGACCTACAACTTATCAAGTCGGGGCCGTTGGCCCTGGGCCACCACTGGTCACTCCGACACCCTTATTTCTTTTTAATACGGTCAAAAAGAAATCCTATTTTTTAGCTTGAGGCTTAAAAGCCTGCTACACGGTCGCCACCCGCGTCCTGACAGAGGTGACCTTGGTGGTTTACAATCGTGTAGATGATGGTTTACGACCAAACGTTGAAACAATTTTGCCGGTCGCCAAAAAAGGTAGCCCTTGTCAGGGAGGCGGTTGGCAACCATGTAGCAGGCACTTTATGTTAAAGTGAAAGAACAACGTTCACGCCTCAAGCTTTTAAGAAAATATTAAAGGTCTATGTTTACCTATGTGTTTACGTAGGTTTTATTTAGTACTTTTTAGTTAAATAAAAGCTTGTTTAAAAAAAGTATTTTACTTTATTTTGTTCTTCCATTAGAATTTGATAAAATATGTGTTCTATCATCTTATCACCTTGTTTGAGCTACCGTGTAAAGTTGAGGTATTCCTGTGGCCACCTTCCGGCACTTTCATCAGACCCTAGACGACACCTTGGGCTAACGTACCTACTTGTTAAAACAAATCGAAATGGCCTAAACACAACGGGGCTACCTTGTCTAGTTAAGGAGTTCAGTATAGTGACCTTCCAGATCCGTCATGAGGCCCTGGACTACACCCTGGAAAACCGACGACCGCAAAAACAACGGGGCTATCTTGTTTAGTTGAGGAGTTCTTATGGGCCTGGACAGCACCTAGTGTAAGAACACTTGCCAAGTGCAAGTGTGCGTCCAAAAATGATGGGCGATGGTTCTACCTTGTTTGGTTGAGGAGTTCCTATGGCCACCTTCCGGCTCCATCATCAGACCCTGAACACTACCATTCATTCTTAGATCGGACCCCAAACTAATCTTCTCTCTGTAGCTGATATGAAGTAGGAATGACACGTAACTTCGGCCGAATCTTCGTATTTAGGTATTAGACCTGCAGGAACAAACCATGAACGATAGCTAGTAGTTTTAGCGTTCAAAAATATTTTATGCTACCAACGCTCTTCTATGAATTCACCGCGATGACATACTTTTTCCTATCAAAAAAATATGACATCAATACGTCAAATTAAATAAAAACTAGCCAAATGCGTGGACCACGCACAATTAAGAGGTCCGTAGTTGGAATGAATAATTATCCTAAGAACAAACTTTAGCATTGTAGTTGAAAAACATGTTCTCCCATACATTCCAACCGCAAATGTAAGTTAGTCGATTCATCATCATCATCATCAGCCTATTAATGTTCCCACTGCTGGGACACAGGCCTCCTCTCTGTGAGAGGGAGTGGGCCGTAATCTACCACGCGGGCCCAGTGCGGGTTGGTAGATGTCACATGTCTTCGAATTTTTTGGTTCTAAGACATGCCGGTTTCCTCACGATGTTTTCCTTCACCGTTAGTCGATTATTACTCGTTAACTTGTAAAGCATACGTAGCTGTGCTAGTTTTCCTTTTAATTTCGCAAATGTATCCCTGAATCGAAAAAAGTTTTCACACACCCACACATAAAATGGAACAAACGAGAAAAAAAATACGTGTAGGGAGGGGAGGTACAGTAAAAAAAAAAAAACAAGATTTTATTTTACGACTTTTTCGGCGTGGTTGATATGTATAGAGCATACCAAATTGCAACTTTTTAATTGTAAGATTCTCTGAGATAAGCCGCAGATAAACAGAAAGACAGGCATGGCAAAACTATATCAGTTCCTTGTTGACTACAGAACCCTAAAAACCAGATAAATAATGAGTAAAAAATTTGTAGGCCAGCTAGAAAAATTTACAAATAGGTTTGAATAAATAGCGAGCAATTTACTACATTTGAGGAGGTATTCTGCTCATCATGCCGAAGATTCTCATCAGATCTTCACCAATTATTTCTGAGACCATCTTTAAGTTATTACCTTTCAAATGAAAAAAAAAACCATCGAAATCGGATCTCATAAGGCGGAGATATTCAGTAACCCCCTTTTTACCCCATTTTGGAGGAAGTACTCCTCCAATCAAAAATCCCTGACGACAACCAATAAAAAAATAAAAAAAATGGTAATACCTGTATGCCAAGTTTCATCCAGATCGGTTGTAAAATACGACGTGTACGTACAAACTAACTTTGCTCGCTACGCTCGCTCGGTCAATAAATAATGTGGAACTTATCGCTCTGTCACCTGCACACGTGAGGACCTAATGGCAGCGTCAGCGAACGGTATTCGCGTT
Organism: Conistra vaccinii; assembly: GCA_948150665.1. Lineage (NCBI taxonomy): Eukaryota > Metazoa > Arthropoda > Insecta > Lepidoptera > Noctuidae > Conistra > Conistra vaccinii. The sequence goes on from OX411324.1 coordinate 9,211,152, forward strand.
GCGGAGTTTTGGGCCAAACAAATTTATAAAACTTGGAAATAAATTTTTCTCTTCTTATTTTTGCCATCGACACGCTAAGAATAAATAATATGACCTGAACTCGAACTAGCATAGCAATTACTATAAATAATTCTTAAAGACTTGTTGTCTTTTTTATACTTATTACGTAAAGATGGTAAGTAATATTTAAATATTTAATTATGTCCCGCCAGTTTAGTAGAAGTTCCCCGACGAAACCCAGTCCTGTGGTTTTGACGTAGTTGTAGTAGCAGACATGTCATCTTACCGCACTGCGTCCGCGCACATCTTACTCGTTTTGTTATACCGCTTAGCTTCGGTGGAAAGAGTCGCACGAATGCACAGCTCTTTCTCTCTCCCTCACACACCGCTGGAGGATAGCCAGCCATTCCCTTAATAAATGAAAGAACAATAAGTCATTTAACAGCTATTTATTTTATTGTAGCAATATTAAATACAAAAACTAACAAAAGAATTTGTACGTAAATTCGTCAGAAAACAACACCTATAAACTAATTATGTGGCTAAGCTATCTAGACTAATTTGTGTCGTTTCGTTTCTCTTACAAAATAATTATTTTAATAAGCTCATAATTAAAAATTAAAAATAAAATATTAAATTAATAATAACTACCGAAATTTCAAAAAAATATAAAATTTCATAAGCTAGATAATTAATAAGAATTATAGTATATTATAGTTTTTTGCAATTCATCCATAAATACAATAATATTGGCTTTGATAATAATTATTACTATAAAATTTCAATCGATTTGCTAAAACGGCTAAATCAATAAAATGTAAAAAAATAAGAAAATATTTTATCATTTCAACTGATTAGTCATTTGGATTCAAATAGGTAGCTAATTAATAACGGTGCGTTTAGCGGAGTCGTGGAATTGTCCAATCACAGTCGAGACGAGAGACGCGTTAGGATTTCAACCATTGTGATTGGTCGATTCCTGCAGGTCTCGGCTCAGCTCCGCTCGACTCTGCTTCAGTGGAAACGCAGCCTTATTAACTAGATACCTGTTTACATCCAAATTACTATTAATTAAGTACGGTAAAATACATTAAAAAAAAAAAAAAAAAAATTATGGCTAAGGGTCGCGACACATTCTGCGGAATGTACGGCGCCGACACTTCAGCGACTGAATTCATAAACGCGCCGAACAGTCGGCGGTGTTTACTTCAGCGCGTTACGCAACGGAAAATTACCGCTTTTCGCTTGCCGCGCCGCCGAGATCCACCGAACGTTCAACTACGCACGCCGAACTTTCGGTCTCTTAACGCGTCGCCGAACTTTCGGTCGCGTCGCGATGTGTCGCGTGATGTGACGCTTTCTCATGAACGGCGTCGTACGTTCTGCAGATATGTCGCGACCCTAAAGCAGAAAATTAGACGTGTTTTGTTTTCATCATTAGCTATTTTTCACTTCGTTATTGTCTTGTGTGTATTAATAATAATAATTAGGAACCATCACAATCACTAATTATGATAATTATAGGCCTAAAATTTTAGAAATGTTGCTAACTCTATAGGATACATTAAAAAGCAGTACTTAACATCTGTACGATTGATAAGTTTTTAAAAGCAAATACAGCAATAAGTTGTATTCATACTACAAACCAAGCGAATCAAGCAGTTTTTATTACAAATTATATAAGCCACATATATATCGCACTAAGCCACTTATAGGTCCAAGTTTCAGCAGTATTTTAAGCATTAAAGCATCTACTTTTTAGGAATCTTACCTAGATTAAAGCACAACAGCGAAGTTAGTATACATATTATTGGCACCAGCACCCTAATTGCGTAACTCTCGAGCAATCACATTCTGAATCATTTTGAAGGATATTGCTAATCCACTGCTTCATATGTTTGAAAAATTTGTCTGCTTAACAAAGTAGATTAACGCAATGAATGTTGTTGAACTGTCAAAATGAAACAGATTGTGATTGATCGTGTTACGCAATTAGGGTACAGGTCGTAAAAATTACACATAGAGTGTAAAAGTTCAGCTACAGTATATAATAGTAACAGTATTATATCTAGACAGTGACCTTGAAATAATTACCTACGGCTGCTCGATAGATAAACCTTCCGCATTCGTGCGTAACGCGGCAGTTACTCGCTACTCGAGACTGTTGCGTACTGATATACATTACAGATTTCGAAGCGCGACGTTTCGGCCGTTTTCTATGAAGACATAATACTGTTACTTATTCATACTGTGGTTCAGCTTTGAATAGCGTCATCTCTGTCACTCATAACCTGTGACAGTCTGTTTCTAAAGCTTGATGTATCGTGTTTACGTCCAGATAATGTTTATTGTCTATCATTTGCAACTATATGGCGAGTCAATAAATGAATTCAAATATTTATATGAGGACACCCTTCCTATCGCCCCGCATAAAGTGTGAGTTTACGTTGGAAGTGGACGCGCTGCTTAACTTGAGGTCTTGAGGTCGGTCGCTTGATCCCCGCTTGTCTTTCGACATTTGTGCTACCTGACGAACGTAAAACAAAGTTATATGTAAATAATGTAGTGTTACAAAACATTTTGATTTAATTTTGATTATGAACCAAGCAACAAATAAAAAAAAGGTATTTTTTTTTTAAATACTCAATAAATATTATCATTCGAAGGCAATAATTTTGAACTTGTAGCTTATTCTCCGGAAAATATCTGTTTCTGACAACACATAAATTAATTACAGTGCGTTCATTATAAAATGACCCGTGACTCGATTGGTAGCACAGAATTTTGCAGTCATGTGATTGGTAACTATTCTGTCAGTCGCCATTTTGTAACTGTATTATTATTGAAACTAAGCTTCACCAGTGTGGCTACCATGAGTTTCATTTTACCATCTCGATCAAACGCATCGACCGCGTTTGGCACTCCGATTGGCAGCCGGCCAGCCTTCACCGGTGAAGGGCCAATCGGAACGCCGAACGCGCTCGATGCGTTTGATCGAGAAGGTTAAATGAAACTCATGGTAGCCACACAGCTATGGTGCCAATATGACGGCAAGGCTCAAGTTAACAGTCTGGACTGTATTATTGAAACTAAGACTGCAAAAATTCAATGCTACCAATCGAGCAATCGCGTCACGGGAAATGTTATAATGAACGCATTGTAAACCCGTTAGCCCCTTTTCAAACGTCCCGGTTGCCGGGTAGCCGGCACCCAAATCCCTTTTCACACATCCAGGTTGCCGGGTAGCCGGTGCCGGGTAGCCGGTGCCGGGAAACCGGCGGCCAATGGTATGGGCATTGACGTTATCCTTCGCTGGTACGTGTGAAAGATGACGAATATGCCCATAGACATAGCCGCCGGCTACCCGGAACCGGCTACCCGGCAACCGGGTCGGGCCGGTGAAAAGGCACTAAGTATATGAGCATATTTGTTATCTTTCACACGTACCGGCGAAGGATAACGTCAATGCCCATACAATTAGCCGCCGGCTACCCGGCAACCGGGACATGTGAAAAGGTACTTAGAAATCATTACCAAACACAATTTGCATTTGAATGAAGAATTGTTCTAACAATAAATAGACGAGAATCAATGAGGTTGATTGCCCTCATAATGAATTCAAACTTCAGGGAAATAACTAACATAGAGGCAGTGAGAAAACAAAAGATCAACACTGCGATAAATATCTCTACTTTCTTTATGAAATAAATCCTATGGTTTTCCCTTTTCCTATTTTTGTCCTTGGTTATCAGGTAGAGACGGTGTACAAAGTTCTTTTGGGGCGTGGCCAAAATCCAAACTAATGCCGATATTTTGTTTTTTCAATACAATTTCTGTGACAATTTCACAAATGTTTACCAACAACTTGTCAATTTCATTCAGGTGACAAAAGATCTTGTAGCTCTCTAGCTACGATAGACATAAGGGTAGACGCCTGTATATTAGTTATTTCTCTGATATTATGCTTACTGCATCGTCAATGGCTTTGAACTGCCAGTTCCAATGTACTCGGTACAAGAACGGCCTATGGTCGAAGCGATTGTCATCAGGACTGTAGGTTTCTGCGTGGTATGACGGGGTGAGGACCGTCATCTTGTGACGATTGATCGCGTAGCAACGAAAGAAGTGCTTCACTTTCTCTGCCACCTGTAAAATAAAATGAATTGTATACTTTTTGGAGTTTGATGTAGGAAGAGGAAGCAGGGTTAAAGTCAAGTTTCGAATGGATCGGGAGCAGATAAAGACATAAGATAAGAATACTGTTGGATGGACGAAATAGTTTACTACATCGGATTTTGTTTTAGGCAGTGTATAGAGTGCCACTAGCGACACTCTGTACCTATCGGATAAAGCGCCGCTACCGGCACTTTATTAACACCGCCTCGGCCCGTCTAAAGTGCCGTAAGCAATGTGCATTGTCATTGTCACTGTCACTAAGTCACGTTACTTGGTATTTTGTTTGATTGTTGAGGTTAGATCGCTGTAAAACACCACATTCCCATAACATTACATTCTTTTTTGCCTAAACGGTCCCTGGCACTCGCGGCACCGCTCGCTACGCTTGCTCGACTCGTGCGTTGTGTGGTAACAGTTCTAACCTAACCTACCTTTCAGCCATTTTCATTTGCTAAGCCATGGGATTATGGCACTTAAGTTTACCCGGTTATAGATGAAAGAAACTAACTTCAACAATCAAACAAAATAAAAAGTGACAGTGACAATGCAATGCTTACGGCACTTAAGCCGGGCCGAGGCAGCGCCACTAGAGTGCCGCAAGAATCCTTGCGGCACTCTATACACTTCCTTTAGATATCGATATTCATCATGTCTGCGGAGTTTCATTAAATAATTTATTTTGACCCTGTATATGCTAACTTTTTCGTGGCCAGCCAGTAAACACCGACTTCTGAAACTATTCAAGTAACTACTTATTTCAATTTTGCCTGACCCGAGTGCTTTGATAAAAATAGCCCTCTATCTAGTTCCACAGCAGCTGCTAAGCAATAATGCATGCATGCATCGCCGCCACGAGCGACGAGCGCGCCAAGATACGATGATGTTTCGCTCGCACTCAGCCACTCGTCGCATCGCCGCGATTCTCTCGTTCGTGGAGATGGCCCCTAAGAGAGTGTATAGAAATAAGTGGCTCGACGATAATATCGCCGCGATTCTCTCGCTCGTGAAGGCGGCCCCTTAGACATCACAGTCTTTTAAAGTCCTTACATAATCTTGGTCAGGCTATTGAAGCCATATGAGGACCATGCAAAAAGATGGTCTTTTGAGAAAAGAACCACACAGATTTGAGTGGATCTGTCCAGTCAGTTCACGCATTTGTCAGCAATCGAAATCTCAAAAATCTCACCTCCTGCGGCGTACACTTATCGCTCCAAGTATGTACCAGCTTATGGAACATGCTGAATGGTCCACAGTGTTGCGTCTTCCTCAGTCGTCCGAACTCAGACAGTTCTGCGTACGTCATGCCCATGTCTTGTTCGTCCGTCTGCGTGATCTGCCCGTCTGTCAGCGGCTCCAGTTCTGCTGTCGGGGGCGCTTGTAAGATCTCCGAGAGGGATGGTAAGAAGAATCTGTGAGGAATTGAAATTTCAAAAGAAATATTAAAATATTATTAATAATTTTACATTTAATATTTAAAGGCATCAGGCGTTATATTAGGATATTCATAATGGGTTTGGGGAAGTTCTTGTAAGTAACTGAATTGACAAACTTCACTGACTCGTAAACCTGAAATAAAACTAAAATTTAGGTACAGAGTGTCTTTTTGAGATGGGAGCACTTGCTCAAAGTCAAAGGAAGCATGACCCCATTTTGCTAAATCTTAAAAGGTCGGTGTTTTGTTTTTTTTTAATATCCTTATTTAGTTAGTACTTACTTCGTATACCAATGTAGCGGTTACACCGCCACATACGAACTACGCAGCAAAGACATGACGTCACACAAATCCTGCATCGCGCACTTAAGTTTACCGCGCGAAAGACATAGATAAGACTATCTGAAATCAACTTACGGGTAGTTGCGCGCCAGAGGGAGGATCCTCCGGCCAGACGGGTATATTTTCAATAGAGGATGAGTGAACTTTACACCCTGTTCCTCATACCTCTAAACCACCACTGCGGTACCAGTTAAAGAAAAACGCCTCTTTTATCTCAAATCGTAAGCAGTAGGCAAACTCATATTACAGATTACTAATAATTTCCTTATCCTCACCTATTCTTAGCATACTGCAAGAAGGACTTTAGATCAGTCTTCGATATACCGCCGATGGGGTTAACATCAGCACTGGAGCAGTCGTACTTCGTCATGTACCCGCGCAGCGCTTCGTCCACGTTGGACGAGCCCAGGACCAGCAGCCCGCCAGGTCGGCCGCGCACCCACAGCATCAGTTGTGCGAATAGGTAGGACAGGACCATGCGGAGACGGGCCTGAATAAAGAAGATTTAAAATGGAAGGTTTACTAAAACATAAATAAGTTAATTTAAATTAATTCAGTAGCTTAAAAACTATTTACATGTGCATATAGATTGATCGTAGGTCGACCATGCGTCGACCATCGATCGATTTATCGGTCGACCATTGACCGATAACTGATCGACCATCGATCGACCATCGATCGACCATCGACCCATTATCGATCGTCCATTGACCGATAACTGATCGACCATCGATCAACCATCGACCGATTTATCGATCGTCCATTGACCGATAATTAATCGATTGACATTTAACCGATAATCGATCGACCATTGATCGATAACCGATCGACCACCGATCTATGTTTTAATACGATTAATATCGACTGGTTAATGTCGATCGACCGCAGTCTGTTTGCACTTTTAAAGCAATCTTAAAGTTTTGCGGCAATTTAGGTATTGTTATCGAACGTAACTCACAAAAGACAATGAAACAAACTGCTAAAGCATCACAATTATTTTAACTCGTATAGTGTGAAAATATTAGTTAATCAACCTACCTGTATATTCTGTAAAGCTAAATTCTGTCGTGGACAGCCGCCCTTAGTCCTGAACTTTGGTACGAAGCCCGTGGCGGCGGTGAAGATACCGATGACTGCAGTCACTGCTGCATCGATCACTATCGGGAAGTGATAACTACCGATCTCGCTGGCCAGCTGAGAGAAATCTTAGTTATTATTATCTCATTTCATTATAAAAAATTATGAGTAGGTATTATCATAGAAAAAAGAAATAGTACTTGAAATAGACGTAAAACTCCCGCTCCGAAGACAGTACCATAGATTTGAGGCGTATAATACCCCCAGTATCGATTTATTTAAAAATAAATACTTCGATACATACATATACATACATATACTGACCTTATTGGTGATGTTCTTCAGAAAGGACAGGTGCGTAGTGCTCGCAACCGGCGAGCGTGTATGACCAGATGTATGAACGTAAACGAGGCAAAACGAGTATGTAAGGATCGTAGCAAGTGGCGTTCTGTAGTTTCTGCCTACCCCCATGGGAAGAAGGCGTAAGTTTATGTATGTGTATGTATGTAAATACTTCGATCTCCAAGCGTAGTTAAGTATTAAGTCTATATTCGGTCACCCCTCCATAAAATGCTATTATGCGCTTAGCATTTTATGGAGGGGGGGGGGGGGGGGGATATTTAACAGTACACGAAACAAGCAACTATTTTTGAAGTGAAATCTTCTTTAGGCGCGTTGAGCACTTTTTGAGTGAACAAAAATCATGGAACTCGCGTCATCGTCACCGAAGGTGCGTTGAGCACTTTTTAGTTCGGCGCACTCTGTTTTATTTTTTTGGATTTTTTTAATGGAGCTTTCGTTTTGTACTGACAGCAGGCCACATAAATTCCTGACGTTTTCGTTAGATGGCGGTACTTAGTTTTCACTTCTATCGGCAGTCCCCAAAGACTGCCCCGCATGTTTTTTTAATACCAATAGCGAATTTTATTATAATATTTTTGTCATGTCCAGGGATGCTGCTTTACCCACTAATAAATTGTAGTACAGCATGAAGTACCTGTGAAGCACGCTGCTTAGTCTCCTGGCTTGAATTCTCCGTAGCCATGTAACACGTTACTAATAATCTGTTGCACAGCTCCATCGGGTCGGACGGCGTGTAGTCAGATTGACACAGGATTTTACGGACATCGTATAGAACTTGACTTTCTGCAAATATTTTAAAACTATTATAGTTTTACTACTTTATATTTATACAGGCTGATGATACAATTTTTAAAAGGTGCGTTTTAGTATTCAATAAAAGAGGCTATTGTTCAGTGGGTTTATAAACGAGTAACCCATATGGTGACAACTACAAATAAACTATAACACCACTCGGATCACTAAGTTATTCAACACCACAACTCCCTGTCCTCCACTAAGTTAATAGTGACGATAAATTCCAACTCAAATTCTCAAGAGTCACAGATTAGTACAGCTGGTTCACTCCGCAAAATCATTTAAATAAAAAGCGACTCTTGATACGACACAATAAAGTGCAATTCTGGTCGCACACTACTCACACACCTACAGTTATATTCACCTAGAAGTAGCGCCTTCTGTTTTATTCTGTGCTACAGTAGAAAGTAAACTATAATTTGAGTGTTATCTGATAATTTTCACGTCGCCAACACTTAGTTCTTATTTTTCATGAAGAGTTTACAGACCTCCTTTCTGAATAGCGTCACATATCTGCGTGCACATAGAGAACACGATGCAGGCCGTACTGGTGGAGTCTACGCCCCCACTCAGTGGTAAAAAGAATCCTCCTTGACCAGACCTTCGCAAGTAATCCCATAGCCAACAAGCAGGACCTGGAAACATTTTTTTTGGTTTTATAATAGCCTACTAATTGATATATTACAAATGCATCATTTATAAATTAGCCATTTTTATTTTATCTATTAGACGTCACATAAAATCACGCTCGTAATTCCCCGAATGGTTTGGCAGAGGCGTAAGTCGTGTAACCAAATCATTAAATGAAAAAATACCAAGGATAATTCACAGCAACTCAGCAGCATTATTTTATAGCATCAAAGGAATCTTTCGAAACAATATACTCAAAATCGTTTGCGATCACAAAGCATTCTAAAGAATCAAATTGATAATGACTATGTAAAGGGTTTTTATAGGATTTTTTTAGCAAACAAAGTGTACGGGCTGATATGAAAGGTTACCTAGTTCAATTTCTTCTTCAGGCGTCAAATAATTCCACTGGATAGGCGGACTCGTCGTCAGATAGACGTCATCATCGTCTGACAGTGCGAAGTCAACTGTGATGCGAGGGAACGGTGGGTTCGAGGCAGCCAAGTGAGATCGGGAACGGATTTGGGTCCGATAGGAACGAATGTCTTCGAGGTCAATCGTGGCTGTCACTACTTCCTGAAAATATACAGCTTTATAGACTCGTTTGAGGTATTTTATGTGTGTAACATATTAACTTCCCAAGTTCCCAGAATTTGCAAAATGCAGACATTATTAAAGGGGAAGGATTATTCTGCACCATTCCAAGGTTGCCTGGAAGAGATAGCAGAAAGCGATAAGGCCGCCCATTGTATGTTTTGTAGTGTTATTTTTGCCGTGTTTTTTCTGGTACAATAAAGTATATATAAATAAATAAATAAATAAAAGATGGTTTTTACATTAATTGAAACTCATAAAAGGATTTTTTTTTTGTTAATGTTATATTTCTTTTATAAATTGTCCCTCTGATTTTAATATTTTAATGCCTTGGAAGCACGAGAGCCACATTTTAGATCATCCACAGACATATTAAAAATCAAACTCTATAATGACGTTCGCTTTCCATAATGGCAAATGTAATTTATCAAAAATACCAACCACATCATGCAGCGCAAACTGCAGGCCTCTACTAACGATGTCCCCATTAACAGCCACACAGGAGCACCCATTAAAGTAGATCCTCTGTCCGTCGCACCCTCGCAGGTTGCTAAACAAATACGCGCCCCCACTCTTAAAGGTCGCACTCTTGACCAAGTCTACTGTGACGTACGCTTTGCGGAGTTCCATGTAGCTTCCCGAACCATTCGATATGATCTCCACACCGTCTAAGCTCAGCGGAATGTGGCGACTGTAACGTGAAAGGAAATAGGTTGAGATTAGAGAACTATGTAATTTTAGGACAAATATACTACGTACTAAAACATTGAATCCTAACTAATATTAATGCGAAAGTGAATTTGTTTGTTTGTTTGATACGCTTTCATGCTGAAACGTAGTAGTGGTAGTAGTACGTTCCCGTGGGATTATTTCCGACATGCACGCGGGCGAAGCCGTTGGCAAAAGCTAGTAGCAATAAAAAAAAAACACTAAAACAAGAGTTTTTAACTACTTGTTTATTGGATCTTAAACTTTCTTGGCCACCGTTTCTTCGTTGAAGGAAATCGCATACTACATAATTATAACCCCCCGGCGTCCTATCCAAAAGTGATCGTCGCGCGAATACTTGATTGTCGCGTCTACAATCTGGAGACTACAATACAACAAAAAATTAAAATACTGGCAATACTAATGCTTATGAGTATTTTGGAACTATCAAATATAATCTTAGCATCGAAATTTAAAAAAAATAGTTTTTCAGACAAATGAAATAGTAGTGTATGCCGATCCACCCTAAGCCTATTAAATTCCGTTTATCCAACTAGGCCTAGGGTGGATTCTCGGACATACGTTTCCGAATATCCACCTTAGAGTGGATTTTTGGGGTGGATAAATGGAATAACCCGAACCGACTATGGATTTTGCCGATCTTCTACTAGCTATATTGACTAAACTATTAAATATATTCGATTGAATTTTTGTATGCAGAATGGGAACGTCATTACAGACACGCCGTTTAATTTATTGTTGAATTGTCGTCTCCACCCATTGAGGTATTGTACTTAGTACAATAATACCTCAATGTCTCCACCTTGTATATGTCACTTTTTGTTCGGAATACCGGAAAGACGCGGGGTTACGCATCTGCACCGACCCGACCACGAATGCAAATTATAGTTTTGGAACGCTAAGGCTGCCTGTCCACTGGAGCGGAGAGGAGAAAAGAGGAGCGGAGATGTGTCAATATTAACCAATAGAATCTTGACTCCGCCCCTGAGTTTAGATTTGATTGGTTAATATTGGCACATCTCCGCTCCGCTCCTCTCCTCTCCGCTCCAGTGGACAGGCAGCCTAAAGGTATAATATATATTGCTAAAAATAACTTGTACCTCTGAGGATTCCACAATTCTTCGCATATTTCGAAACCTATGCACGTATCTTTAGTAGCAATGACTGCGTCTCCAATGGGCACCGTCGACTGGTTCGTTATCGCCGATATCATCCTAGGTAAATAGTATTCTTCAGTCTGTCGTTCCTTTGTGAATAATTAGAAACACAGTTTACATACATGCCTTTGGAAATACAGTTCACCAAAGCTACAGCAGAATCCAAAGCACACATTAGGTAAAATAAAATCTTTTTTCAACAAAGAAAATAGACATATTCTGAGAGGGACTACGTTTGAGGAGTGACTCCCAAAATACAAGCCCTGGATTGGTTTGGGTATTAGTTTCAGTATCAAATTCTTGTGAATGCTCTCATTTGTGACAATATTTTTTACTTTTTTTTTACTTTTTCTAGAGACTTGCTATTTTACTTCAGATTTTTTAAGTGAAAACTTCTTTAGGCGCGTTGAGCACTTTTTGGGTGAATAAAAATCATGGAACTCGCGTCATCGTCACCTAAGGCTTTCCATGAGCTATATGTATCGAACGAAAGACATCAATGCGAGAATCAAAAAGTTACTTAGTTTTCACTTCTATCGACAGTCCCCAAAGACTGCCCGATTATTTTTAACTACAATCTCGTATCAAGCGTCATTGATTAATCTGCGACATTCTATAGTATGTAGTTTACCTTTTAACTTGTTATTAATTATTTTGCATGCAATTGATACAATATTTTGTATAGCTAAACATGTGGACATTATATCAAAACCAGACTGTAACAACTTTATACCATGTTTAAGGCAAATAAAGACTTATCTTATCTTATCTTATCTATAGTCCTATATTTTATGATCAAAAGCACTTACTTTGGTCCAAGGCGAAAACCACCTAGTTTCCCTATAATTTCCGTCTTCACAAAGCAGCATCTTTGGTCTAATGAGAAGTATCTTTTTGTTCAGGAACGCTACTCGGCAGTTGTACAACACGTTTCTGTGTTGTACAGGCATGCCGACATCGATCAACATGTCTTTACATGTCGGTGACTTGAGGAGTTCTGCGAGAACTTGCCAGCTGTGTAGGTATGTGTCTGGTTCGTAGAAATGGTCCTCACAGCTGTAGCCACTGCAAATATAGTTTTTATTCGAATATCAGATGATATGAAAACTTTTCGATCAACAGTTATCAGCATGTATGTACACAACAACTACTAAACAAGGTTGATGGTCTACTACAGAAAGCCAGTGAGAAAATCTAGACTCGGAAGCCATAAGCACTTAGTCAAATTAAGAAAACAAATGACTTAAGTGTTTATGGCTTCCAAGTTTATATAACCTGAGTTATTCCAGTCGGCACCCCTAAAATATCTCGGAAAGGCATATCCGAGATTTTTTAGGCGGGCCAACTGGATTAAGTCTGTTAGCAGACCTATTCGTCAGCTATAATTACAAACAGACCTGAGGATGATTTTTCTGATTAATTATAATGCCTGTCATTCAAAAGTGCCTGTAAATGGTTTAATTGAAATAAATATTTTGAGTTTGAGTTTGAGATTCTCTCAGTTAGGGACCTTAACCATCCTGTGGACTGTCTAGTAAATACGTAGTATCAGAATTCAAAGGATGATGGATAAAATTACCATATCTCTAGCTCCGGCCCAGTCCGGTACAGCGCGCCCATTTCTTTAGCCTCCTGTATGGACTGCAGGATCCTGTTCATGTTGCCTTCGAAATCGAGTGCCCATTGGTTCAGCGTGGTCACAGCCACTGTTACTTTTCGACCCATTGCTAGATTATTTTGTCTGAAAATAATTAATATTGGACATTGAGAGATAGGGCTCTATAATTATATTTTCATAGGCAGATACTCAAATGAAATCATGATCTAATGAGAGTTCTCTTTACTGAGAGTAGGTAACTGTCTCAAATTATTCTCCTAGAGTTGACCCTAGGAAAATAATTTGAGACAGTTACCTGCTCTCAGTAAAGAGAAAGTATAGATAGGTACAGCCCGATTCAAACTGAATGGCGGCTCTGAACATGAGGCGAGTCGCTGCGCAGTAACTAATTCATGGGAGCGGGGGTGAGGAGTGGGATACTGCGCAGCGAACAGCTAACTTCCGAGCCGCCATTAACTTTGAATCAAACAATAAAGATAAGGTGTAGGGCTGGAGATCTACGCCTTATCTTTACATTTGAATTAGCTTTTTATTAGACATTTAGGACAGGCACGTATACAGAGGGGGGGATAGTTGGGATTTATCCCCCCCCGAAATCTGACTGAAAAAAAAAAACGTTTTAAGCCATCTGTTTATTTATTCGCTTGCGTGTTCTTTCAATAAGTAGGTAAAATAAAAATAGATAGATCTTGATCTGATTATGTAAGCGACGTTACTAGTAGTGCCATCTAACCTATTTAGAGAGAAACCGAGAACGAAAACAGTAATGAACGACATCTATCGTCGAGTAGAAAAACTAATAGTAGAAAGATCGTCGCGTTGAGTAGCGAAATATCGAGAAGCTTCCATAACTTTCTGCTACCAGGTAGTAGATGGCGCAATATTCCACAGTGTTCCAGAATACGAAAATGTAGTATAAATACGGCGGGGGCGGGAGTCCGGGAACCTGCATGTCAGTTTATTTCGAGAGCGATTCAAGTGAGAATCAAGAGCGACAAGCGAGAAGAAAAGTGAAATACCTCTGCAATAGTGACAGTATAGTGCAATAGACCAGTTTATTTTGATATCGGTTTCAGTTTCATAGAGAGTAGAGTAAATTCCTTCCGACTTGGTTCACCTGATACTTTGCCCGTGCCGTGAAATAAAGGAAAAAAACTTCAAAACCACTGTTTTCATTGGATTCGCCAAATCGCCAGTCCGTTACGTACGTGAGATAGTGTTGGACAATTTTGGACCTGCAGACGTCATAATTTGTTGGACCGTTCGCCCTATCCATCACAGATTACTTAAATAAAGTAAAGTAATGTGTGAAATGTGAGTACTTCTTGATTTGTGCTTGTTTGAACGTATATAAATTGCTGCTGCTAAAATGAAGAGAATTGACAACTTTTTCAAGCCAGTGGCAAAAAAAATTGTTACTACTAGCGAGGAAAAAACTACTCCAAGCATGGCTTCTGCTGTTGATAGTAGACAACTAGAAACAACTTCGTCAAAATTTACAGAAAAAAATGTGATTTCAGCCGAACCGGCTGGAAGATTTAGAGATGAAGGAGAATGTTCAACTTCAAAAACGTGCAGTTTAGATACAATGATTATAAGTGAAACTTTTCCTGATATCGGCGTGGTTTCTAATGCCATATATAACACACAGTATCCTCCTCTTGTACTCACAGATGAACAGAAAAAAAATATTATTACACAGCCGTTTGTCCCAGATGCGTCATTTTCGTTTCCGGCTAGTAGCTTTGGAAAGACGAAACTTAGATTTCGAAGAGAATGGATGGGATCATGGGAATGGTTAACATATTCGCCGAGGAGGAATGGTGTGATCTGCAAATATTGCGTTGTCTTTTCATCAGGCACCGCTGGAAAAGGTTCCCACCAAACACTTGGAAGTTTTGTCAGCAAACCATTTGATAATTGGAAAGATGCAACAGAGAGATTTCGCGAACATTCTGCTGCTAAATATCACCAGTTTTCTAAGTTATGCGCAGAAATTTTCTTACGCGTAATGGATTCAGCAGCTATAGACGTTGCATCGCTGCTTAATGATCAAAGGCTCAAAGAAGAGGAAAGAAATAGAACAGCACTAAAACCTATAATCGCAACTATCATCTTCTGTGGAGAGCAAGAGTTGCCGCTTCGTGGACACAAAGACAGTGGACCATTGACTTTAGAAAAGCCACTTAGTAAAGATGGAAAATTCAGGGCTCTGCTACGATACCGAGCAAGCTATGATAATATCCTGAAAGATCATATCATTACAATCCCTAAAAATGCAACGTATTTTAGCCCTATTATTCAAAATGAAATAATAGATACTTGCGGAAAGATAATTCAGAAAAAAGTTGTGACACAAATAAATAGTTCAGAGTGTTTCGCGATTCTTGGCGATGAAACTTTAGATGTGAGTGGAACTGAGCAATTGTCTTTATGTGCGAGATACGTTTATAAAGGTATTTTGAGGGAGGACTTTCTAAGTTTCATTGAAATACACGACCTAAGTGCCGAAAATATAAGTGCAGAAATTTTAAAGAAATGTCATGAGATTGGTTTGAATCTCGATAAACTAGTTGGTCAGGGGTATGACGGAGCTGCTACCATGGGAGGACACATCAGTGGTGTGCAGACGAGAATCAGAAAAGAATTTCCTAAGGCCACATACGTACATTGCTCAGCACATCGTCTGAACCTAGTTCTTTCAAAAGCTCTTTCAGTTCCCGAGGTGAGAAATTCAATAGGCGTTGTGAAGGAAGTCTGCAATTTACTTCGCAACAATGCAATGGCCGGGAAACAGTTCAAGGAAAATGTGGAAAAGCTCACACCAGAAAGTAAGAAAAAAAGACTGGTCGGCATGTGTGACACTAGATTTATAGAACGTCACGACTCTATAAATGTATTTGGTGAGTTACTCGAACCTATTGTCATTACATTAAGAGAACTATCCTACACAAACAGAACTGTCGCCCAAACTGCCTCTACACTCATAGCTGCGATGGAAAAGAGTAGTTTCTTGATTTCTCTAAAAACCTGTGAAAGATTTTTCAGTTATACTCTCCCACTGTCAGCATATTTGCAGAACCCTACACACGACCTGGCCTCTGCTATGAAATTTTCCGATGACATTATCGGAAAACTAAAAGAGATAAGTGACGATGTTAACCCGGTATTCTCAGAAATATATAACGCATGCTGCAAAATAGCGGAAGATGTCTTGCAAATAGAAATTCTGCGTCCTCGAGTTACTGCCCACCAAATTTTTATACCGTGCTTGGACGATTTGATATCTGGCATGAATGATAGATTTGCGAATCAAAGAGAGCTGCTTTCTTCTTTAGAAATTATTCTTCCGAAAAATGTGGACGAGAGGAAAATAAGTGAATTAGAAAATATGAAAATTTATTGGGAAGAAAGTGTTGGAGAATCACTAATAAAAGCAGAGTACAGTATGTGGTGTGCCAAGTGGAAAAACACAGATAAGAAACCAGTCGAAATTATGGAAATTTTAGACACGTGTGACAAAGTTTTCTTTCCTACCATTAACAGGCTAATACATATTCTGGCCACCCTTCCGGTTTCAACGGCATCTGTGGAGCGGTCATTTTCATGCCTAAAGAGAATAAAATCCTTCCTAAGGAATAGAATGGCGGGCGAGAGGCTTACTGGTCTCGCTCTATTGTCTATTCATTCCGCTTTGGCGCCAGATCCTGATATGGCACTAGACGTAATGGCTGCCAGCGGAAACAGAAAAATACTTATATAATTATAGTATAGTACAGTGAAAATTATAGTACAGTGATTACAGCGATTTTCACACAGTTCACATGGTTGTTTCAATGTTTGTCCCCCCCCGAACCAAAAGTCTGGATACGTGCCTGATTTAGGACATTACCTACTATCTGATCGCAACTTTTTAATCTACGTCAATACACTGCTACTGCTATTAAACAACGGTTAGATACACTAGCTGCCATAACATAATCTACATAGTGGTAATAGGGCTTAAACTTTCCTAGTATATAAACTAAACCTGTTACTATTCTAATTCCCATTGTTGTTTAACTTTAATCAATCTCGAAAACGTATACGTGCACGGAATGGTTGAAACTTTTACGACTACGTAAAAAGTCTTGGTATTCTCCAAACTACGTACATAATGTGAAAAAATACCACGAAGCGTTCCATAGTTTCTACAAGCATAGTTCATTAACATACCATTACAATAATATAAGTATGGAAGGTATCATTTCTAGTATGTTGTTTGTACCTAGGCTAGGTTCCGTATTAGAATACCTATAATCGGAATAAAACTACCCTTGATTTTCGTTTTTAAACCCGTTTATGTTATCCAGTAATGTAGTCCAGGCTTAGTAAGTTGTACCTATTTGATTTACCATGCCATTCAATAAATTGTATTTTAGGAAAAACGTCTACTTTTAGAATATTTGTAAATAATTTAAGTGAGCACCATGTGATGTATCTATCACATAATTAATTTATCTGTTGTTGCTTCATTTTTAATTATTTTTACCTATTGTGGCATAGTAATTTTATTCTAGAATTCGATTTTCGACTAGAATCAATATTTTTTTTTTTTGTAAATTTTGACGTTCAAAAGTGCTAACAAAGGCCTATTTGAAATAAATTATTTGACTTTGACTTTGAATCACTGAACATTTCAGCGCGCGTCATACAAAAGGCGGTAATCGAATTTTGAAGCGGAAACTGGGATCACGAGTGATTATTTATTGTAATAATAACAAATGCAAAGCTTGAAAGCTCAGATTTATGAAACAGTATCTCATCGCACGTTTTAGTTATCTGTGATAAAATTAATCCCATGCCTGAGGTATCAATAAATTGAAATAGCTTGTACCTACTGCAAATCGAAAAGTAGATAACATTTTCATACAGGTTCAAAACTTAATTCTGATAAATGCGTAACAATTTTTTTTATTAACGTCTCTAAGTAATGTATAAGCAATTTACTACTATTCCTATTAACCCTTAACTAGTAGTTACAAATCCGATAAATATCCACGAAACATGAACTATGCGGACGGGCGATTGATGAATGACAAAAGACTATAAGATGGCTCGTCTAGCAGTCAATCGATCCGCACCAGGCAGTGCCATGTCCCGGCCAATCACCCCGCAACCCTTAGACACGTAGTTCTCACATTCCCATAGACAAGTGAACATGGAGCAATTGAAAAACATGATTGATTACTTAATCACTTTATTAGCAAGACAGGCCGGAGTAACTGTAGCAACTGTCCAAGCAATGTGGCAAGAAGGTTTAAATTCTTTTATCGTTTTCTCCTATACCTTCAGCTGTCATTAACGAGACACAATAGAATTTTAATTGTTATGCCCACCTCATGTCCACTGTAACGGTAAAGCGGAGAACAAGTTTGAAGTAGTGAGTGACCGAACTGGCCCAAAACTGAGATAATGCCTAATTTGGTACACTATTGCCAAACTAGAAAAACTTTGCAGCGTTTTTCTGTTACTTAACTTTTTAATAAAAATTAGTATTCCGTGCTTCCGTGATTGAAAATTCTACTACCTACACGGTATCGGATTTTTCGAAGTTATGTAGGAATGTATTGTAAGAACGAATATTGAAGCACCATAGTAACTTGCCAAAATAGCTAACAAGTACTAACAACCAAACTGAAAAAAAAACTTTATGGCGTCTCACTGAACCATAAAATAGTTCGTATTTTAGGTACTTCAGGCAGTAACTGAACAGATACGTAAGTCGAAATGAATTTTATTTCGTTGTAGGAATTTCTGACTGAATTTTATAAGTATTAGAGATAGGCATTCAAATAAAGTCATGTCATTGATTATTTTCAGTATTATTCTAGCAATATTTTTAGATATTTGGGGTTCAAAATTGCTTTATTATTTCCTGACTTAACCTCTAAAGTTAAGTCTAGTCGGATATGGCGCCCAAATGGGCCATGAAGTCAGGGAACCTATTATTGTTGAGCAGATGGACGCACTTTGTTTGCCAATGCAATAACATTAAAAGCCATGTTATACGAGTATCAAAGAATGACAGTGGATTTGAATTAACGGACCATTAAGTCGTAGGTCAATCAAATTCCCTGGCTTTACCAACGCGGGGAGTTCAGAGAGAAAAATAAGGAAAGCGTTTGCATGGAAAAGACTGACTTTGGAAAGAAATCCTCAAATCTAATATTGAAGGTTTCTTTCCAAAGTTAGTTTTTTTTCCGTCATGCCAGTTTTCCGTATGTAAAAGTTGGTACTTATTTCTTTATTATCTGATACAGTATGTAACTTCACATTGATGATAAATAAACACCGTATAAACAAGATTGACAATAAATTCTTTTAGAAAACTATTTAATAAATAAACAAACAGCCATAGTGAACACAAATTAATGTACGAATACATAAGTAAAAGTTTAGCGAAATATTTGATAAAAAAGCAAAAAAAAAGAGATTTCTGAATGAGATAACATAAATCTAATGCTTAACTTATTTAAGAAAATTATACAGAAACAAATAAATCTTACCAACAAAAAGTCTGCGAATACTGTCTTCGGGCAGTATGAAATCGATTTCACTTAGCAAGTTACCTAGGCAACATACAGCGTACAACTTTATAGAGTACTTACATATGCGTACCTTCTTGTGAATAGCTGTTTCAAGTGTTTCATAAATGGCTAACATATTTGTAGATTTGTTTCCAACTATCATCTATCTATATTTCGACAAACATGGACATGAGTAGGATAATTAATGAAAAATCAATTCAACCAGTACTTTTTCCTTGTGTCGTGAACAGATGTTTCAGGGTCTTGATCAGCCGGTATAGGGTTAAAAGTCCATTATTAAGCTTCATTAGTTATCTCGCTGTGCCGATCCATTACTATAAAATAAAGAATCGCCATAAAATCTTTATTCTGTCATCGATGATTTATGTAAATGTCTTACTTTATTAGTCTCCAATGTTCCGAAAACCATATTGGACGCCATGAGCCCATGACTATGACAAATAAAAGCACGCAGCAAAAATATTTTTATGAGTCGGGCAATTGACTTCTCAAATAATGGTTTCTTCGAAAAAGAAAAACATTGGTATGAAACCCTGACAATAGAGCAGCAATAAATATGTTTGCCTAATATTGACGACCACGCGAGCCTCCCCTTGGGCCAATGCAATTATTTAAACTGACAATACCAGAAAAATATCTAAATTATTTACGTTTACTTCAATTACAATAAAGAATAAAAAGTAATGCGATGCTTAGATATGATTTTTAATAGTCTACTCAGCTCAAAAATATAGTTTGATGAATCTAAATTTGCCCAATCAATATCGTCACAAAAAATGCAAACGTCGCAAATGCGCATGCAACTACGATTTTTTATATGTTGTTTGGTCCTCTGAGAGTAGTCTAGGGCCATTAGTTCAGCCGGTACGTATAATTTTTTTTTTTTTTTTACTGTTCGTTTTTACTAGCTGTATCTTCGCGACCAATAGACCTAGAATGCTTTGGGTTAGGCTCAGATTGTATCATATATAGCTACCTACAAACGCGTCTCAAAGATATGTTTTTCAAAAAAAGAGTTTCGCAGTTTTTCGAGCACCATGGAAGTAGCACAAGGTTTTTTGGGTTGCAAACTTGGGTCTAAACTAGTTTACAACATATAAACAACGGTAGTTATATACGCGTTGCCGATGTTTGATGTTGTTATTTGACTGGACTGAATAATGAATATATAATAGTTTCATCGAAGTAAACCAAATCTATTTATCCCAGAAACTCCAAATTACGGTTTTTACCTTTGATAAACAGATTATAAAAAGTTGAATGGGCTATTATACACATACGACGTATCCCTGCATGTTACGTTAACGATTGTATAGGTAATACATAATTTTATTGCAAACGTATAGCTATAAATATAATTGCCTGTAGCTTGATAGACGTGCTAGAGAAGCAAAAGGGAATAGAGAATCCCAATTTAAGTCATTTCTTTGGTTTGGTATCACAAATTATTGCAGAGTAGAATTTGTGTTAGATTTTGTCAAAGCTGCATGTGAACATCATTTATGTCCATCTTATTGAATACCTTATTCAAGTCAACAATAAAAGATGTAATTTACAGTTCATTTCCGTGAGTTTCGTCACATTTCAACGAAGTTATGGGTCTTATTAATATTACAATAAAAGAGTTCAATGGCTGTTGGAACTTCGAAGGAAAATCTATGTATTCTGAAGTCTACGAGGACGTTAAAGTTTACGGCCATGATTGAGGCCAGTTACGAAGTTTTCCACACGACCGCCACAAGCTACCACCTGCTTCGCAGAAGTGCAGTCACCTTTTAATCCTTCAGCAGAAACGTTATCACACAGTCACGGTGAATAATCGAACAAGTTACCAACTCTGTTTACCGGTACAGAAATCCATGTGCAAATAAAGTTTATAAACACGTCATTTATGTTCTTCAAAACTGAATCATCTACTTTTGGCGAAGTTCATAACAGGTACCAACGTATCTATATGATTGAGTCATGCACGGTTTAAACAGCTGACACCATACCTCTACGTAAGCACAGGCAGACTAGTCTAGACAGAGGTGCCGACTGGAATGTATAACAGCTAAGCACCCCAGACAGGCACACGCCTACGTAATACGATAACAATGTGCATTTTATGGTAATTAGAACCTTCTATGTTCTGCAAAGTAACTCAATTCGCTATCACATCACCATGGAAGATAAGAGTGAAGAGTTGGATGCTGCTGTCAAAGATAAAGGAAAAGTTTCTGATGACAATGACCAAGGTAAGTATGTGAATTGCTTTTTATATAATTATGTAGCACCTACTATAATATTAGTAAGTAAAGATTTTAAAATCTTGTATTTATGGAAATTCGTTTAATCCATTGAACAGAACCGCAAAAGTGATTTCAATTTAAATATTAGATCTCTAAGATTATAGGTTCTGTAATCTGAGCTAGATCTCATGAAAACTATAAAATCTAAACGTTTACGTACTAAATGTAATTCCTGACTAATCCGAACAATAAAATCCCTATATCGTCGTGAGTCATGATTTTCATGAACTTCCACTTGATTACATTTGTAAAGCATCTATAAATCAAATCAAAATTTGACCTCTATCAAAGGTTTCCGACTTCGAAATTTCCATAATACCGAATTTCGCATGAATAACCATTTGACGTCACCAATCACCTGATAAGCTTTATACGGTCGAAGCATGACATTACTGGGGCAATCGTCTTCCAATAACCGAAAGCGAGTTCCCCTGTTTTTGATGTCGTCAGTTCAGTTCGGAGCGCCGCGCAGCCCGCCGGTTACACGCCAGAAACTTAAACTTGACGACTAACATTCAAACAATTGTGTAGTCATGGTGACAAAACGCTCGACGTCGTCGATTATAGAAATACACATGACAAAGATTAATTTGTGCTAGCGAAGAGCGAATGTAGCTTTTCGTAAACTTTTTTAACATGTTATGGTGGAAACAACTCGAAAGCGCTCAAGAGAACATAATGATGATTGAAAGAGAAGAACAAAGAAGGGAGTTCATTGAGAACACGACGGTAACACTCACACTTCCATCAATAAACCCTGTAATGCAAGATGATTTGTTCATAGCCAATATAGAGCAAGTTAAATCGCTACAAGCTTCATTATTCCCAATATGCAGTAAAGGTAAATCCAGAACATTTATGTACTTAGCACAAAATCTGAAACAATTAAAAAAAAAATCCCTTGTAGTAACTGACTTGTTTACTGAACTTTACTAACTTACACGCCCCGCTACTTCAAAATAAGACAATACTTTTCGCATACCTTTACATCTTACAAGTCAAAATAGAGCATATTTTAATAAAGTATTTAATAATAACAAAACGCCTATTATCTTCCAGTCCTGTATGTTTCGACATTTGATATACATTGACCGACATTACTATAATTTCCACTTATTTAATAGTTGTCGCGTGCTTTTAATGTGCTGTGTATTTTGGATACCTTACATCATTTCCGTTAACTAATTCGTCGTTGGGACTCGCGTGCTTATTGATGTTATTTGTGAACCATGAAATGCCTTTAAATACACAAGCTACCATGAATGCTATGGGCGACCGTTAAATTTCAACGAAAACTAGGTCATAATACAAATTATAATAATTAATTATATTATCATTGTATCGTTCACTCCTAAGTATTTGTTATGGAATTTCTTTTCAAACTTTCGATCACATGATATCACATGATATAAAAGAATATTCGGATTTGCTATCATCAACCTATTGCCTATCTGGTATTGAAGCCCATAAGAGAAGGAGAGGACCAAAGAAACGATGAATAGATTGCGTGTAAAATGATATGACCACAAGATACAGAGTTAAGAGAGAACACAAATCCTGCATCTTCCTAAACGAGGGTGGAGGGGTGTTAAGGGTAGGACTCACGAGGACCCGAACCACAGTTGCTTTGATAGAATGTTTTGATCCTTATAAGAAACAGGGTCAATTGGCATCAATTTTCTTGTTGACTGTACATTTTTTCGAAAATCTGTGAATGCAGGTCGAAATGTTTCAAAAAGCTAAGGACAGTCTCTTAAGACCATTTTCGTGTAGCTACAACGATTAAGATAACTGCCCTTGCTGCCCCATCTCAAAAATCCACCCTGTAATCCTGTATATAGATAGATGGATTGTCGAATGTTGCGCTGTTTTACTAGCCGTTTTACAAAACGATGATTTCGTTAACTAATTGGATGTATTCTTTGATGCAGGGACGTTCATATCAAACTTTCTTCAAAACAATATTAAAACGAATCAGCTAGAAATAAATACGGACATACGAACATTTCGGACGACAGCTAAACTAAGAGAACCAAGAGATTTGTTTGCACTTCCAAAGGAGCTTGATTGTCCGCAGCAAGCACCTCGGTGGCCAACCGAATGTCAAGTAAGTGGACTCTTAGCTTTTTTTACACCAGACGTGCTGTAGATCACATTTCAGTAGGTGGAATTTGGTTCACAAATATCGGAATGTGCTTCTTAAGCACATTAGCACTTCCTTAAATTGACCATAGTTTTGTAGGACGATCTAACAGAAGACTATTAACTGGGTTGTCGAGGTCAAATAAGCAGTCGCTCCATGTACAATACTGGTATTCAGCTGAATACGGTTGGACGGGAAGCCGTATGGGTAGTAGGCAGATGTTGATCTAAAGAGGACTAATACTCGTAGATTAGCAAGTCAACAGGTCCATTATTTTAATAGAAAGATTGTATCATAAGGTTCCAAAACTTTTTGCTGACTATGATAGGTACTATATCCCTTGATTCAGTATATTTAATAGAGAAACTAAGTACAGAATTCCTACAATTCTCTTTAGCCAAGTGAACGGACAAATAATGCTATGGGTACTAATAATATAAAACTGCTAATAGGTGGTTGAAGAAAAAATACAACACTTAGTATGGAGTCCTGCTTCTCCAGAACCATATTATATATCTTCAGGAAAAGAACTGCAACCACAACCAGTCGGTGAAGATGCAGGGACTGTTATATTCCAATATTATCCTATGAGTGCCGTAAACTATGTAAGTAAGAACACACTCATTTCTTTTACAAAGTAAAAAGTGGCTAATTGTTTGATTGTGTTGCAGTTTAGTCGTTCTACAGTAGGAGGGTCTCGCTTATTTCTATCAGCGTGTGCAAGCCTCGACGTCGAGGGCACTGAAGATGAGCTACGATTTGAATCTCGTTTCGAAAGTGGGAATTTAGCAAAAGCAATACGCATAACGTCAGCTTATTATGAACTGCATCTCCGCACTGACCTCTATACAAATCGACATATGCAATGGTTCTATTTTAAAATCACGAACACAAAAAAGCATATGACGTACAGGTAATAACGATTGCATGACTATTCAACGTTACGTATAGTTTCCTAAAAAAATTATACACACGCAAAATGTTACAGATTTTCCATAGTGAACTTATCAAAAGCCGAAAGCTTATACAACGAAGGCATGCGACCTCTATTATACTCAACCAAGGACGCACAGTTGCATTCGATCGGGTGGAGGCGATGCGGCGATAACATCGCGTACTTTAAAAATGATTCTACGTGAGTAACTTACTGTATGAATTCAAATTAATGACATACGTTAATACTACAGTGCAATCTATTTATAGGTCTGAAGAAGAAGAACAATTTCCAAGTTACACATTAACATTTAACATTGAGTTCCCGCACACTGACGATGCTGTGTACATTGCACATTGCTATCCTTACACATATTCTGATCTGCAAGAATATCTATCTAAATTACAATCACACCCAGTCAAATCAACTTATGCAAAACTGAGGCTTCTTTGCAGAACGTTAGCTGGTAATAATGTGTATTATCTAACTGTAACAGCCCCACCAAGTTCTTGTGAAGTAGAGCAAAAGGTAATAATGTGATATTCTTCTCATTGGTTCAAATCAAACTAATGTAAGATTAACTTTGGTCATTGGCTTCGCAGAAAAAGAAAGCCGTTGTTATAACTGCCAGAGTTCATCCAGGAGAAACTCCTTCATCTTGGATGATGAAAGGTTTCATGGACTATTTAACTGGAGACTCGAATCAAGCCCGCGAATTGAGGGAAAAATTTATATTTAAATTAGTACCAATGTTGAATCCAGATGGTGTGAGTGACAAATATATTCCAAACAATACATACTAAAATGTGTCGGACATTGTCATAGCATACACACATTTTCTATTATTATAGGTAATCGTTGGAAACAATCGATGTTCACTGACCGGAAAGGACTTGAATAGACAATATCGAACGGTTATACGGGAAACCTATCCACCAGTCTGGCATACGAAAGTCATGATACGAAGGTTAGTAAGGAGCGGAAAACTTGTCCTACGTGTTGTCAGGAAGAAAATTCGGTGTATTTTTTTAACCATTTATTGTGTGTCAGACTACAGGAGGAATGTGGCGTAGCAATGTATGTTGATCTCCACGCACATTCCCGGAAACACAATATATTCATTTATGGATGTGAAACCCGAAAAACCACCGACAAACGTTTACAAGAGCAAGTATTCCCTTTGATGCTTCACAAAAACGCTGCCGATAAGGTACACGACATTTAAATTGAAATTGGTTATGTATATTGCACTAATAGAGATTTTAACTAATTCTGTTTTACAGTTCTCATTTGAAAATTGTAAGTTTAGAATACAACGTAGTAAAGAAGGCACTGGTCGAGTCGTGGTATGGATGTTAGGAGTATCTAACAGCTATACTATGGAAGCTTCTTTTGGAGGATCCGAGTTGGGCAGCAGGATGTCTACACACTTTTCTGTCCAAGATTATGAAAGCCTAGGAAGAACATTCTGCGAGACATTACTAGATTTCTGCGATGAAGATCCTAGCAAGGAACGATTGAGAACAAAAATTGTTACTAGACTATTAAAAGAAGGATCAAATGCAGATGAGCCAACGAATATTGATTTATCTGATTATTCCAGGTAACTTTTTATGAATAAAAATAACATGATTCTGCCGTGAAAATGCGTTCTTTCTAACATTATTTATTGTAGTGATGAAGGGGATACGTCAAGTAGCAGTTCAGAAGCTGGACACAGAAGAGATTCTAAGACTAAACAGCCTGCACCACCACCTTCGCCGATTTTCCCTGATATCAACAAAAATGTAAACGAGGTAAGATTTTTACTGTACTTAATTATTATGTTTTAGCAAGTACTTGAATAATGAATATTTGTATAAATGTAATAATTGGTCAATCCTAATTTTACAGAAGCCTAGAAAGCAACGTCCAAGGTTAGAAAAGATGAAACGAATCGAAAGGAAGAAAACAAAACGGGAAACTTTACAGGTCATTACTTGAGTTATTCGTCAATTATGAAGAATGTGGAAACAAAGTTGTAATGACCAACCGTATTAAATTGCAGGTATCAAGAGCTACAATAGATTTAACATCTGATGCAATGACTGATATGTCATCGGATGCTGAATCTTACGACGGAAACCAAAGTCCTATGAGGAGAGTTCAAAAATTGATACATTCTTCGGTGAAACCAAAACCAAGGCGGAAGAAGAAAATGCCACCTGAACTAAAAATCGTAAAAGCACCGGTAACCTTCAATTTTATCGCAGTTCACGTGATTTACTTTGAGGGAAGACATTTCGTGCCCGAACTTAGACATCACGCCATTTTTCTGGGCGTTGTTTTCAGTACAAGCACGAAGGATCCTCGGTGAAATTTACCGATGCCATTTCCCTTTTTTTCTCTATTGACTATTAGGGAAACTTGCATCTTGGTTTTGACCTGTATAGACAAAGATTTTATTTCTAAGCAGCTCCCTGAACCCCCTTCGATGTTATAGTACATTTGTATAATAAATTAGGACAGTACTTTAACGTTCCAGACAAGTGATTCTCCATACCACTCAGACGCCGAGAAGAACTTAAAATGTAGAAGACCCAGAAGTGTATCAATGTTTAACGAAACGACAGAGAAATCGAGACTGAACCCAGCATCATGGCATCAATTCAGGTGTTTACCACCAGCGAAGTATGACAACAAAATTTACATTTAAATTAGAGTAGTCTCAAAGTTTGATTAGATATTGCAGGACTCATAATGCGCAGCATTAGTGTGCTCTACGATCGAAAAAAAATTTTTGCCCCGTTTCTGTAACTGTTTTTATTGTTACACTCCTGCTAGTACACAGAACCTACTTAATTTATATACCATTGTATATAGATGATTAAATGGAGATTAATACTGTACTTTTTAACAATTGATTTAATGCAGCAGAAATGGAAAAAGCATCAAAATAGTTGAAAAAAAATTCCTGTCCGTCAATTTATGCACCCTGAAAACATAGTAGCTTGCGATAAAATCAATTAATTGAGTCAATTTTTTTTAATACATTTGTTTCATCCATAGAAGGAACCCTATTGAAAATGGCTCTTTTATTCAAAGTAGTTTAATTATAATTAATAAAATACTAACTAAAATATAATATCTATAACTAAATATTTCCAACCTTAGACTTGACGTCCGTAAGTTGCCTAGCAACCACCAAGTAAATATCTTTATAAATAGTCTTTGACATTACGACTTCATGAAAAGTATTAAATTGTTAATTTTTGTTAGAAAGTATGTTTTGAATTTCTTTTTCGTTTATGAATGAGTGTTATGTATGAGGCGTGCACTTTTGGATTTTCCAAACTATATTTTTGAAATATTTCCCAGAAGTTCAACTTAAATAGTTCGTAATATCACAAATGTCATTTTTCTCAGCCGTATGAAATAGCTATAATGCGACAAATTGAAGTAGGTTTTGTGCCAAGCCAACCTGCACCCTAATTACGAAACGCAAACTCAATTTTAAATTGAAACCAATTGAAAAAGATTGTCAGTCCATTGCTTCATAAGTTCGACAAAAAGAATCTGCTTAATTGTTTTTGTCGAACTTATGAAGCAATGGACTGGCAATCTTTTTCAATTGGTTTCAATTTAAAATTGAGTTTGCGTTTCGTAATTAGGGATCTGATCAAAAATCAAGTTGACGACTGTACATTAGCTACTGATGGTGCCACAGATTTGCTCGATTTTTGACAATCCACACGTGTGATCAAACAAAATCAAGTACCTACCTATGTACCTAAGCAACAGACGGTCGACATCGTAGTTTTTGTCGATCGGCACGGGTAGATCGGTTTCGTTAAAATATCAACAAGTGATGTCTACGAAATACCGATTTTAACATATCAGACGTCTTAACGATCGCCAAAAATCGAGCTAACCTATAGGCACCTTTAGAACTCGACTCATTGAGCAAACCAATACCTTACGTTAGCACAACTGAAGTTATTTTAACTTAAGTGCTTTTTTAGTTTCAAATTCATTCAATTTATCAATATAGTATTTCACTCATAACTTTTAGGTGCTTATCTGATGTTAAAACAAGAAGTACTCAACCATCTGAACTACAAGTTAAGTTGACTACACTAAAGAGAAATGTATGGACCGGTGTTCAAAGTGAAGAGAAAGGTCCACTGTCTTGGGGCATATCAAGTTTTGCCATGAATTCATATTTCACTGACAGTGAAGCTTTATTACGGTACCAATTAAATCCTTTCCATACAGTTATAAAAAAATACTTTGATTGATCAAGATTATTAATATTCATTTATAACTTTTATAGATCTTGCTCCAAAAAACTGGAGGAGCTTGAAGGTGAACAGCAGAAAATTAAAGATGACAAAAAGAAGAAGAAATCTAAGACAAAAAAGCTTACACTTAAAGTGCCAAATTCTATGAATGATATCTTAGAACCTATGAACAAATTACCTAAGCCTTGGAAGAAAAAAGGAAAGTGAGTATCAAGTTGCTTCCATCTTTCACAATTACAAAGGCTGATTAACATTATTTGTAACTAGCTTTTGCCCGCGGCTTCGCCCGCGTGGATGTCGGAAAATATCGGAACTTACTACCGGGATTACATACCTAATAGCCGAGGAAAAGGTCATTGACTCCTACCGCTGCGCCCGCGTTGCCTTCAACCATGATTATTTTGTTACGCGTAATTTTGAATCTGCGATATATTTTAAATTATTCATTTAAATGATAAATGATGTCAAGACATATTTTAATCTATATTAAATGCTCAATTTAAATAGCAATATCTGGGTACCGAAAAAAGATGAAACCTAGCTAGATCGATTTATCGCCTCCGAAACCCCCTGCATACAAAATTTCATGAAAATCGTTCGAGCCGTTTCCGAGATTTATTATTTATTTATTATTTAATACTTCAAGCACAGGAATGTACAGAGGCGGACTTAATGCCATAGGCATTTTCTACCAGTCAACCTTAGGGTGGTGCAGAGACAAACAGTGGTAGGTGCAATTTACGAAAAATTGAGGATGTTTTATTTTATTTAAGTTAATATAAAGAAACACATATACCTATTACATATAAATATAAGTACATATAAATACATATACATAAATACACGAATATACTAAAACAAATAAGACAAACAATGGGAAAACATTAACGTTGTGATGATACTGCCAGCTTCTTACGAATATGCTCGCGAACTTTAACTTTAAAGGATAATCGGTTGGTTGCCATCCTGATTTCCTGGGGAAGAGCATTCCACAAAGAGATAGACTGAACGAAGAAGGAAGAATGAATGAAGTCTGTGCGGTGAGTGGGACAATGAAGAACGCGATTATTTGATGACCGTAGATTTTTACTGTGGTTGTCACAAATGTACTGAAAGTGGGGGGCTAGATAACTAGGGGACGTGGGAGAGTCGAGAAATGAAAACAAGGTGGTCAGCGCCCTTTGCTCTCTACGCTGGCGTATGGGCAACCACTTTAGAAGTGACCGATGCGCAGAAACATGATCATATTTACGCAGATTGAAAACAAATCGAATGCAGTTATTGAGAAGACGGTCAAGTTTGTTGACGAGATCTGCATTCAGGTCATAGTAGCACACATCACCATAATCGATGATAGGGAAAATTAAGGACTGCACAAGCATTGTTTTCGTACTTGTAGGTAGTAAATTTTTCAGTCTGTACAGAGCCCGCAACGTTCCAATTACCTTCTGGCTGACCCTCGTGACTTGAGTACGCCAGTTCAGAGTTCTATCGATGTGCAAACCTAGGTCCTTCACATCGGTACTAAATGGGACGACCTTCTGATTATATAATATATATGTTATGGACCAAGTGATTATTAGAACATTATAAAAAATGCCCGGACAGTTTGAAATATGCCCAATATGTGAGAGGGCAGTGTGATAACAACTATTGAAATAATCAAATCGACCGGATTTTTTGCACCTATGGGGCAGCACAATTAAAACCAGGTTTTATTATCATTGAAGGCACAGATTACCAAATTTAGACTCGATGAGAACTGTGGAAGATGCTCAAATCCATTCATCTAGTCCCTAGCTCAATTCCCATTCACCTGAGAATTTGTGTAGGATATCTACCTTCCTACACAAGTTTTAAGGTGGGGCAGAATCCACAAAATTTTAGACTTGTGGAATCTGCCCCACCAAATCGAATTAGCAGGGCAAATTCCAAAAAACATTGCAAAATTTTTGGCATTTACTTTGCCCCACCGGGGAATCATTCCACTTTGCCCCACCAAGCCGCCCGGCTTGGTGGGGCAAAGTGGAATGATTCGTATAAGTTGTACCCTCATTCAAGGTTACATGGTTCGTCGATCCGACTAATAATTCAAGTATGCTTTAGATCCCACCAATATTTTTGCCCATCAACAAGAAAAATAAACTTTTTAATTTGACTACAATAAAAAATAATTAATGAGTTGCTTTATCCTTCCAGAGTCCTTATGTGCGACACTGCTGTGACAGACATGAATTTTAATTTAATTTAATTTGATATCATTCCAGATTGAAAAATAAGTCTGATAGTTCTCCTTACCAAAATAATACTAGTTTTACGGAAATACCAAGGAATACCCAGCAAGCACATAAGGCGGCTTCTGTGGAAAACCGACAGGCGAAGTCACGCTTCAAAAAAGGTGCTTACGTTACAACTGCTGTACAGTCAAAAAAACAAATTGCCAAAACAAATATTATCTCAGACAACTCTGACTCTGATACTTCCATTCAGTTAACAAAGAAGATTAAAAAGAAAAATAAAACAGTAAAAGCCAAGTTTTGTAAAACTATTTCCGAAAATAAATCTAAGAATTAATCAGCAGTTTTTATTGTACAGACGCCAGCACATCAACCTACTCCAATCTGTCAAATTTTCCCAATTAACATTGAACCTTATTATTTAGCAACAAAGTTGAAAATCTATTAAAGAAATCTGACAGGTTGTAGTAACTTGATGTGCTGGCGTCTGTACCCTGTTTCAACTCTAGTTTGTGTATCTATTTAAGTATCTATTTATCTAAATAATCTATTGCCGTGTGTTAGTCTCGCAATGTGCTGAGCCAATATGTTTTTTGAAGTAAAAACTTCTTTAGCGGCGTTGTGCACTTTTTTTGGGATGGGTAAAAAATTTTAAACTTGCGTCAGGACACGTGACCTGATCGAAAATTCGTAAGACGTTCAAGTTTTTGTTGATAGTGCACTCTGTTTTATTTTTTGATTTTTTTTAATGGAGCTACAGCTTTCGTTCTGGTACTGACAGCAAGCCACATAAATTCCTGACATTTTCGTTAGATGTCGTTACTTAGTTTTCACTTGAATCGGCAGTCCCAGACTGCCTGGTTTTTTTTTTTTTTGGTTCACTTCATTACTGGGGTGGTTTAGAAAAAAGAAAATTAGGAAAACCCCAAAAAAACAGCCTCAAATTAAAAAACATCTAAATTTTGAGTCGCATGGTACGAAGTTCACCGGGTCATCTAGTATTCCAATATTATTTAATGATGCAGGATGACTACGGCATTGTCAATTAATAATAATAAGTTTATTCTGAATCATTTATTTATAAATTGTAATGCTAGTTCAATATTTAATTATTAATTTTCCCTATGTATTAGGTATACAGAACAACATTAACCACAGCTAAAAAAATATTAAAAACTCACCTAAAACTTATAACATACCTTTGATAATAAATATTAGGGAAGCACTGTACTTTATGGACCGGCGATTTTTTATAGTAGCTTTTTTTTATTATGTTATACCATTTCTAGTGTATTTTTGAAAACCCCAAATCTAGCAAAACCGTAGGTGCCGAGAAAAAAAATTGCCAAAGTTTCTTTCGGGATTGGTGGGATAGTGGGCGTATTAAGGGTGGGGAAGTTCACGTGGCGGGTCTAAATCAGTTTCCAAGCAATAATGAGGTCAATGACAGCTTAAAGGTCAAGGTCAACACCCCAAAAGTCAAGCTCAAATCAAAATATACTCAAATCTTGGAATATTACCACAGTCTAAACATCATAGTCGTCCGACGAAGACGTCTAGATAGAGCAATCGTGCGGGGCGAGACGGGTCCCGAACTGCTTACGCTGCGGGGCGAGACGGGGGAAGCGCGTTCCCGAACTGCTAGCTGTCGCGACAATACCTACACGTTGTCGGCATTTACAACGAGATCAAAGGCGATGTCCTACTGTAGGTTTTTATACTGTGATATTACCTTGTAACAATTTCTGAGGTCAAGGACATTGTCAAGGTTTTTTTAGTAAGGCTTAGTCGACGGCTTAAATAAAAAATAACCACGAAGGGGATAGTGATAGATCGCTCTTGCATTCAAGTTCTCATTGAATTTTTACTATAAGTCCAGATGTGTTATTTTTGTATGTTTATGTTGGTTTGGTATTTAAGGATAACTTTAAAAAAGAACAAAAATGTAAAAGTCAATCGTTAGCGTCACTTACATTTGATTACATTTTGTTCCCAAGATCTTTTTGGAGTACAAATTAAATTTATTATTTTAAATAATTAATTATTTGCTTCATAATTGAGTTCATTACAGTAGCAACTATTTAAAAATGAATTTAAAGTTTAAAAAAACTTACCATATTTTATACTAAAACCCATTAAAATCTGCTTTCACTTTGTCTGAACGTAAAACAGAATAACCTACGAGTGAGTTCCTACAATAGCTGTGGTAAAATTTTAATTTTATCACGTAAATTAGTTGAATTTTTTTAAAGTTTTGGTTTTTTTTTCTCGGAAACTAGACGTTTGCTAGCTGTGTCATTTTGCAAAAGTGTTCTACACAAAAACATCTATAGACAAAAAAAAATTAAGCTTCGCACACGCTTTCCATAAAGTACAGTGGAGCCAATATTAGAAATGGATCGAAATAAAAGGAAATATTGTCTTAGATGTAACACAATGACCCTTATCTTATCTATTGACCTTATACAATTTACTCCAGCATTTCTTATCACACCACCATTGAAATACAGATAAAGTTAAGCTATACAGATGTAGTTTGTGTTCGTTCTAATGTAATTTATTTTCAAGTTTTACATACAATAAACCTAAGAATACTTAGCTAATACTGAGCTCAAAAATCACTATCATAACTCTCATCTCAATCTCAAAAGAAACATTCAATTGAGATGTAAACGTGAAAATTATGATTGATGAAACTGTTATAGAAAGTGACAACTAGATAAGCAATGAACAGAAACCATTGTTTTTCAGAAATTTCAAGGGCCTAACCAAACTACAAATAAGCAAGTATCACCTACAATAATTAACTCTAGTCGTTTCCATTTGTAATAATGAAAATATAATTGAACTTATTTATAAATTATAGTAACAACATTGCAGGTTCAAGCCTGAGTACAACAAACTTTTGAAAATTCGAAAATTAGCAAAGTATAAAAGTGGCTACTTACAGACCTGCATATACTTTTACAGCAAATAAGATTTGAAATTTTGAACCACAATTTAAGACAAATAACTAATACTTAAGACAATAATTGTAAGGCAATTTTTTTTTTGTATTTTTTAAACTTCGCAAAGTATCAGTTGACAAATGACATTGACATTTATTGTCATTACAAATGACGTTTGTATTAAAACGGCATGACAACGACTTCTCCGTCCGTTAACAAAATACTTCTAACCTAGCTAGATCAGCTAGCTAGATCTTATAAAAAAAAATAGTTTTGCGCTAATAAATTATTTTTGTCTCACAAAGGTTCGCAATTACATTATAAGGAGTTAGCAAACATTTGTGAGCCAATTTGACTGTGTCAAGTTTGAGGATATCGTACAAAAAGAATTGCTAACAGGAGTGTTGGCAGAAAAGGCTAAAACTCTAAGCTCTCCTGAATCTGAAAGCTGAAGAGCGTTACTTATTCTTGCTCCTGACGAAGTATAGCCAGGAAGTTGAGGTTCTCCGGTAATCGGATTAAATGTACCACACCTGGACTTTGACAATATACAAGAGGTAACATTTCTATAAAATCGCAAGTTATCTGCGTCTACTGTTATGTTAACACCCGTTCTGGCTTCTCGTGTGCATTGTGTGATCTGAAAATTATGAATAGCTTAACTTTTTAATCTGAATTAGATAACTAAATTTCTTTAGACCTTATGTCATTGTTACGTACCAAATTAACTGAATTAGCTCTTCTAAGACAGCGAACAAAATCACAATATCCCATGAAACACCCAGATGGATACACATTTAACGCCGACGTAGACAGAGCCTGTAAATTTAAAAGGACGGATAGTCAATCATAGCGTTCATAGCAGTTTTCCGAACCCATCCTGAATCCCCCTTTTATCAATAGGTAGGAATAGACTTGATACGAATCAATTGATATATTTTTATAATGAAGTTGGTATTAATATATATGTATATATAGAGTTGTAGACGTGTTGTATTTTTTTTTTAATTCGGAACTCGATCTCACCTAATGGAAAGCGATGGATGAGGTCAATGACGGAAGTGACGGAACCGGCGTGCCCAGAAGATGCCTGTTCACTTTGCTAAGGCAGACCTTTCGTAGAGAGGTCCGCACTTTGGCTATTTGCATAATAAATGTGGAAGGGAAGCGCTGAGTACGCGCAGTACTGGTCGGGATATCAACCAATTGCGGATGGTACCCTGCAGTGCGTCTGTTAGTCCGATAGTAGGTAAAAGAGCGATGGTAGGTACTCCATATAGGAACGGACCTGTGCTTTTGTACTTATTTAAAACTAAGCCCCACAAAACCATTTTTATGGTTTGTCTGTGAGAACGAATCATACAAATTATTTTAAAGTAAAGTTAATCAGAGCGGAAGTCTTACCAGAAGAGCCGAAGCACATGTTGCGTATGCACCTGTAAAATACTGCACAGCGCAAACACTTAAGGCATTTAACTCTTGTGGTCCCTGTAATATAAAATTTCTTTAAAGTGTGTAGGTAGGTACTAAACTTGTGACTTCTTCAACATTACAAAGCAAATTAAACAAACCTCAGTCATCGATGTCACTCGCGAAAAACATGTGATGCAAGCATCTCTTACGGTAACGTTAGTTGCTTGTGCCGTGCTGCATACGATATTTATTAAATTTTGCAACTGTCGGCTGTAATAAAATTACTAATTATCAACTGTTTTACTGTTATTCTAAATTATGTCTTCAACCAGAAAAAAAACTTACCCGTTTGATGGACATAAAGCGGAGAACTTTTGGGTTTTCCATTGTAAAATTTTGTTTTTTACATCACTAAAGTCAAAACCACCGTTAGTTGTAACTCCAATCTGTTAAATACAGTAAAGTTCTAAGCGTTTGTATAAGTAGAGCTTAAAATTATATATTTTCTAGAAACATGGACTCTAACCTCGCTAAGATTGAGCAAGTTCTGGTTCTTCCACTGTAAAATATTCTTTTGGACTTCATTAAAATCAATTAAAGTGCTATATGACCCGATCTGTGGGACGAATGCAAGTCATAAAACTGTTATAATTACAATTATTAGATGATTGACGACGAAAACGTACTTACAAAACACATCAACAGAAAACCAGATTGTATTCTGAACATTTTTGAGAAAATAACTTAATTTAAAGCGTGATCAAAACCTGTGTGACACTATTGTAATCTAACCGATGCACAAATATTTATATACTTTAGGGCTTATTAAAATCATTATGACCCCGCTATAATTTTTCATCATCCTTTCATGTGCAAGTACCGTGAAGCAGCGAAAGTGTTAAACATCATGAAGATAACATCCATGCTAACCAGGGGCGTAGCTACAGCCATATCAATGATACGGGGCCCCCAAGCTACAAGGCCCCCCAGGTGTATGAGTAAAAATTCGTCAATATTATCCAAAACCTCAAATTGTTATTGCTCGCCCGTAATTAATGAATACCTACCTAATGAAAATATTAAAATTAACGTAATTTATTTATGGCTTAGGTACTGAGGCTTCAAGCTAAAGGCACGGTACAACTCTCAAGCTTTCAATTGGTAAATCACACAGAAAATCTAACCTACGAGTCAGGATGGATGCTCTTAGCTGGCTTCGCTCGCTCTTGCAATGTCTAGTAAAATTCCAACGAAATCTTCATCAATCTCGGTTCAGTATGCTTCTATTTTCGAGCTTGCTTCACTCGCCCTTCAAAGAAAACTTAACGTATCGGAGTCAGTTTTCTAGCTCGCTTTGCTCGCTCTTGGATTCTCTTAGTAAGGTTACAATGACAGCTTGCTCTCGACTCAGGCAGGTCGAGCCTTTGAGTTTCGCTATAGTCAGATAAAAAGGGCCCCCGAAATGTTTTGATACAGGGCCCCTTTACTACTAGCTACGCCACTGATGCTAACATCAATGTGATAAATGCTGAATATTTAATTTTTAGTTTGAACGTGAAAAACCATTGGATCAATTGAATTTAGGGACTACACGCCTTTCTACAGACCGCAAAATGGCGCCCATAGCACACGAATACTACGTTCGTACGTACGTATGGATACTTGTAGATGACGCGGATAATGTTGAGGATATACCTATGTCGAGGATATAACTGTGCGTTTGCACTGGTGAAACGCTCACAACAGAAAATGTTGAAATCTCTAGTTGACAGAAAAATCCTTGGGTCACGGGAAGTGTCCACGAGCTGTTTGGAGATTTCGTTGAACAAACTATGAGCACCCGGCCCCAAAGCCCGAGCGGTTCAACCCCAAACGGCTCGAAAATATAATAACCATTGGGGTTATTATACTTTCACCATTTTAGGTTTTTCGCAGTCACAGTAGCAGCGCCAGCACAGCAGTCCGAGCCAGGAAGATGGGATGGCGCAAGAGTATTATTGACACACGTTGCCTACCCACCTTTCATGGAAATAAACCTATCGTCGTAAACTTATCGTCGTGTCTCTAATTCCTAGTCGCAGGCTAGCACCGGGGTTGCGGATAAGTCCTAAGGGGAAACCGTGGCCCCCGTCTAGGCAAGGGAAGGAACACGGGTGGGTTTTAGTCAGTAAAAGTCTGACACGCCCTTCCGCTCCGCCCAGAGCGGCAGAAGTCATTTGATGATTTCCCGCCCAAAAAAAAAAAAAAAAAGGCTAGCAGCGAGGCGGAAACACAGAACATATTGGGCGGAAAGTAGTGTCGTCAAACAAAGTGCCTATGTTTGACGATGGTAGTGCATGAAGCCACAGGCAGGTCCGACTCCCACTACCACAGTCAACAAGCGCACACGTTCCGTAACAGTAGCAGACGTGTTATTTTTTTTTTAACTACCTTCTCTGCTGGGCAGCTCATCATCCCATCCTCGTCGCGTCGTCGCCGCCGCGTCGCGTCTCACGCGTCTGTGTGCTGGAAACTGGAAAAAAGGATTACAATACAATAATCATTCATTCTCTCTGCACAAAGCTGACTTAAAGTTAATGCGTTCAAAAAATGTCTCAGCTGTATTTCACTTTTGTGAGAGACTGGTGTTATAGGTTTTTGCGAAAACCTGCAATACAGGTCAGCAGGGACAGGGATTCTTGATTATCTGTAGTGAATGGATGGATCACAGGGATGGATAAAAATCAATTCATCCATTCTTATCATTCATTCATTCTTGTGACCGATGTGCAGCTTGTGACTGACGGCATTGGCTTTTTCAATTATTATATTTAACTTAATATTTTCTTTTATTTTATGATGATTGAAGGACGTGCAAATGTAAGTCAACAAATTACTGATTATAAATAGTTTCTCATAATTAACAATAAGTATTTTTATGTGATTTTTACAAAATGACAATTTGCTTTCAGGAGATACCCGATTTCCAAGTGTTTCAGACGGTGATAAAATACTGCCTGATCATTATTGTGGTACCTGTGCTATCATTCTTTACTGCTAAGAGTGTCTTATTCGATGGAATTTTACGACTGGAGCCGATTACGAGCAGTGTATATTCCGCTGTAGTTGCGGTAGTCGTCCTACATCTTACACTAGGACTTTACATCTTCAAAGCCTATAGTGACACAGAAAAAACTGAAAAACCTGTCAAAAAGGACTAAAATCTTTTAGTTACATACTACCTACAATTATCAATAATCTCATCACAAAATGGACAACTTATACATGAAGGGTGAACTATTACAAGTTCATACTAAGAACAGTGAAATATATGAAGGTCGGTTTTATGGAATGACTAACGATAAGTCTAAAATTTCTCTTTACAATGTTAAGGATTCACCCAAAGGAGACCCAAGTGATGGTATTCTTCACTATTACGACTCTGATATCAGGGATATTGTAAAACTCAAAGAGCCAAATGAACAAAACCATTTAAAAATATCTGAAAAGGAATGTGAGGAAATCATAAAGACCTCCAAAAAGTACATTTACATCAACCAAGTTGATAAGAGTTTCCATGAAGCAGTGGAAGACTTAAGCCAATACAGTTATATTGGCTTGAGCACTGATGGTGCAAGCATGGGGAGGAAATGTAAAATGCCATTTCTGGTCTTATCTACACCTCTACAAATTTATATTTTTGACATTAAAGTTATGGAGTATCATGCATTTGATGCTGGGTTAAAAAAACTCTTGCAAAGTGAGACACCTAAGAAGATAATCCATGATTCCAGGAATATATCAGATTGTTTGTATCATAAACACAATGTGAAGTTGAATTCTGTATTTGACACTCAGGTAATATTATTATCATTTACTTAGTCAACAAAAAATAGAACAGAAAATTATGTTGTGGTCTTATTTTATACAATATGTTTATTCTAGGTTGGTGATTTACTCATCACCAGGAACAAAACTGGTCGCCTGCCTGATAAAGTGAAGAGTTTGTCAGAGTGTTTAAACCTTTACCTTGGGTTACAACAGTCTGTAGTTGATGACAAAGTAAGAATTCTATATTTCGGGTTTTCCGGGGTCGTTAATATAGTTCACTTTGCCATTTATTTACGAAATGAAGTAATCGTTTATTTATAAAATAAAATTTATATTCTAATAAATGGATATAATTATGTTATCCATTTATTAGAATCTAAATCAGAATTTTTTAAATTTCTTAGCAGTTTTTCTAAGTATTAGAAAAAAATACTTATTATTGTGTTGGAAGTTTTTAGAAAATTACGTTATTCCAACTTTTTTTTTCTGCTATATTGTGTATGGAAGTTGAATAAAGTGGTTCAGTCACATGCAAGTAGACCATATAAAGATGTTGATGATATTTTTTCATTTTCAAAATCAAAAGCAGTTTCTTGTTACCAAACGATCTAACGTCAGTATCGCGTCATTTTTCGGAAAACATTTGCGAATATTTGTGATATTCCATGAATACTTAATTTATTTGAAAAATCCCTTTCAGCTACATGCAAGACAAAGAACTCGACTTTTCAAATAATAATTTTGTTTAAATTCTGTTTCCCTTTCTCACAACAAATGAACAAAATTAATCAAAATCAGTGGATTTCATGCACGGGCTTTTAAATATTTACAGCATGAATTCCTATTTAATACTTTTCAATATTACAGCTTACCGTACTGGAGTGCACAGAACGTCCACTAGCAGCAAAGATTAAGGATAGCCTTGCTAAGAACATAGCATTCCTACATCGTCTTTCAGAAACAATAAATGATGAAATGTTACTGCCATTTGTGAGGGGAGTTGAATGCTTTGTAGAAAATATCCGTTCACTGGATGACTTTAAGGCTTGGGAACGTTGTGGTATGCAAAATCAATTACCAAAGGATTTCAAGAGTGCAATTGAGTATTAAATACTGTCTTTGACACATTCCGAAGATAACACAAATAAATTATAGGTATAGATTTTTTTCTTTTCTCGCACATTTTGGTTTCATGCTGAAGTTTGGCTTTAGACTAGTCTCTAAAAATGCAGTATTAAAGTTCATGTTGTAGAGATTTAAAATTAGATGTACT
The DNA here is from genome assembly GCA_948150665.1 of Conistra vaccinii. Lineage (NCBI taxonomy): Eukaryota > Metazoa > Arthropoda > Insecta > Lepidoptera > Noctuidae > Conistra > Conistra vaccinii. Next base: position 9,251,984 of record OX411324.1, read on the forward strand.
AAGTTTTAAAGAGCATTTATAAGTAATACTGCTTCATTTAAGTACTTACTAAATACATAAGGCCAATAGTGTTTATGCGCAACAAATGAACATAATGACAACAATTAAACAAATTGTAACTGCTTCACTGTTTAATGTATCTGTGATGACTCAACGCAAGTGTGCTTTTACTAAAATTGTCATAATATAAGGTTTATTTTTATATTTATGGGAAAATATTTATGTAAGGTTTGTCACATTTTTTGTATAATCCTAATAAATTGTGGTTCAATAACTACTTTCTATTTTATGGAAGGTCTTTTCTATAATATTATAATATAATACATGTATTTAAAAGAAATGTTTTGATCATATCTTGTGCTAGAAAGTAAAATAGAATAGGGAATTATGTATGTTTGATGTAAGATTAAGAATATTTTGAGAGAAGATTTACAGATGGATTAAATAAGGTTTGGTTTATGTATGGACTTAATTACATTGTCACTTTCATCTTGAAGCTAGCTTTTGTGAAGTTAAAGCCATGCTTTTAAATTTTAATAAAACCTGTATGTGCATGAAAACTGTTCTATTATTTTTTTTCTATGAATAAAACACCTTAATATTGCAAATAATTGTAATAAACTCTTAACATTATCTTTAACAGCATTAATAGTAGTTAAGCTTCTCTTAAAAAGAGGTTTGGATAAAACGCCAAGCCTTCGATGGACTCGTCTCGGCACGCCATTCCAAGGCGTTCAGTCGTGAATAGGCGCTCGCGTGCTAGCAGGACGGACACATTTGCAATTTGTGACAACTTCACAGGGGTTAAATAACCATTTTCTTGAAGCTGGAATGATAATTTTTTTTTTAATTTTTTTCCTACTTGTTCTTGCTTGGATAATCAACAAAGGAACCAAGGTTTTTCAAGGGTAATGAGCTGATTAAATATTATATGATTGGAGGTTGTTTCAAATTGCAAGTTTTTATTGCAAGTAAATGTAATCAGATTTAGGGCACAAAAAATATTTTTACTTATAATGGGCATTACCAATTCACAAGTAGTCTTAGCTACTTCTTCATCTTGGTGACTATTTAGTTGCAGTACACATGCACCACTTGGAAACTTTCTAAGACACATTGGAGCACCGATTGTCTGCAGTAATCTGAAAGGGCATATAAATAATGTTAACCTTAATTTTATTGCAATTCTACACAAATGATGAATTTTATGATGAAAATGAAGACAAAATAGCAGAGATTGAGCAGACAGCATGCAGCAAGTGTGGTGGGCTGATATGATATCCAACTACTCCATGGGGCCTTGTTGCTAGGAGACTGACATAACACACTTATGTACTTAAAGGGAAGAATAAGTATATCACCAAAAATAAAAAAGGTTCGAGATTATACCCACTTGCAGGCATTCAGAAGGTCTTCAGGGGATATGAGCTCTAAGCCTCTGGCTCTGTTTACTCTGCACCACACATCAGCTAATGACATAATTCCTCCACAATCCTGTAAGAAGGCAATATTTCCAAAATTATGTAAAAGTAATTACACAAAAGTAGAATAAGGTGCGGTAAAATTCTCAAACATAATTTTTTGAGTATGCTATCATACTAGACTTACCAAGAGTACTGCAATCATCATATCAGAAATCTGTTGAGCAAGCCCTAAATAATAGTCTGAATCAGATCTAAATGCATCTCTGGTTACTGGGTCATCAATACCTAAACTCATGAGGTAGGCTTTGAATCTTACTGTATCATCTTCAGAGATATCACCTTGTTTATCCTGTAAGTGGGCAATATTATTGGGAGTTATAAATAAACAAAATAGATTCAGCAAAACAGCAAAGCCTTACATACCCTAATCTTAGTAGAAATATTTTTTGAAATGGCAACCATATCTTTAGCTTTTTCCATTAGTTTTCTTAAATCTTGAAATGCTACAGAAATACTTTGATCAGTTGCTCTATGTTGTTCTTCTATGCTTCTTTCAATGCCAACTATTCCAGAACGAATTTTGGAGTTGACAGGAGTGACTGAAGGTTTTGGTGATGCATTTGGGCTAGATGCACTTATTGGTGAAGCAATAGAAGTTGCTCTTTCCCATGCTTTGGCAGCAACAGCATCAGTTAGGGCCTTATAGAAAGCTTGATCAATGCCATCCTTGAAAGAAAATTTTACAAAATGGAATGGACTGACAACTGCTGGTCCTGGCCTTTTACCTGAAATATATCAAAAGGGGTTGAGTAATGTCATGTGAAATTACTGAGAGATCAGTAAAGTAAATATAAAGATAGCTCATCCACCTAAACCGATGTAGTCTAATACAGATAACATTATGCTGATACTAACGTGAAGAAGACTCAAATATACATGTGAGTCTTCTTCACTTTAGTATAATATATAGCCACATAATTGCTATGAGCTGTAGACACAGCTCATAGCAATTATGTGGCTATATAGAGATGTCAAGTGTTTAATTTTCAGGATAAGCACAACTACCAATGATAAAATAGCATTATTACTTACCTGGTAATGCTGGTCCTAGATGCAATAAAATTCTTTTAGGCCCTCCAAGACCAAATACTCCACCACTTTCTTCTTCTATGCAGAAAACATAATATAAATGTAATGAGAGGCATACAAGTCCCTTGGGTATATCTCCTGGTTTTCCCCATAAGATTCTGTGAGTAGTTAACACTACTTCTCCATCAGTAAACTGGGTCTAAAACAAAAAGCTATGTGAAAAAATGAATATGTGAATTGGTTAGGTAAGTACTTTGGTTCGGTGGGTCGCCTTAGGGGTGTAAAGTGTAAACATTTAGTATACGGTACTGCAATATGAGGTAAGCATAAGACTATTTTGTTGATGATGGACTGTCAGTAGAAATACATCGTAGGGCTAGCTTTAGAGTATATTTATTTTGTTCTGTGACTATTTTACACAAAAACCACCAAAATATGAATAATTTTTAGGGAACTAGCGGAATATGCCCCAAAACTACAAAATAAACAACCTTATCATCACCATCGTATATCTTCACACTTCTATCACGTTTGAGATAATTTTCATCTTCAAATAGGCGTGCTTCAATATATTCAAATCTATCCATCGTACAATTTCATTAAGTACCGAAAGTCCGAAAATCTAAAACAATTCGTTTTATTTTTGACGATGAGCGATGACTACTATTTTGACTTTGACAGTCCGTCCGATAATCCGACCGATCCGACATTACCTGACAGTCACTGCCACAGATATAGATAGACATAGATAACGCAAGTATCACGATCTGTATGAAAACCAAGCGTGCCATTTTTTGACTACCTACTATGACGTCACAAGCATTATTTAGTGATGGGAAAATAAAATCCGCCGCACGCGGCAGCGTCTTTGAATCGATTTTATTATCTTTGAATCGATACTGCTCGCTCACCCAGCCAGCAGTACGCTAACTAAAAGTCTTCGCATTCTGAGGTTGTGTGCTCGTGCGCGTTCCGTCGACGTTCACACATCGTTTTTGGATACCTTTTCCAAAATTTCAAGTAAGTTTACCATTATAAATACGTGAATATTCGATTGAAATACCTTATATTCAATTTAGTTCTAATGTTTACAAAAGCAACGAGATTCTACCCTTTTTCATCTCAATTTTGAATAAAGATCGCCTTTTTATTATACCATTTCTCTATTTATTGAGTAATCGTGTACAGTAAAGAATTATTGAGAATCGCTTAAATAGATTAATTAATCGATTTTGTGACATAGTAATGATATAGACAGAAGAATGAGATAGACAGAGGAATGAGATATACAGAGGAATGAGATAGACAGAGGAATGAGATAGACAGAGGAATGAGATAAACAGAGGAAAATAAAAATTTCTGATCTGCTTAGTAGGCAGTAAGGGATTTATAATTTCTTTAAATTGTTAGTATTTCCCTACTTATTCCTTGTAATTGTTGTAGATTATCTTTCAGAAACAAAAAAAAAACCAGAGAAGAAATTTTAGAAGGTAAACGAAAACCCAGTAAAATACGATATAATAAAATTAAAATGGATGCAAAATTACTTGAGCTACAACAGTAAAAAGATAAAGAAAGTTGAGATCGTTAATTGACTCAGGCGTGACGCCTTACAGGGCGTGGCGTCTTACAGGGTTCTCTAACTCTTTAAGTAAAGTTGTGATCTTCAGTTCATCAATAGTCGGATATGCTGCTTTTGTTAATATTCGTTACTTTTTCCCTTCAACAAAGCATGCTTCCTCAAAATGTATTTAACAAATATTATAATGCTATGCTTTGTTGGGAACCAATCTTTATTTCCCGTCGCCTCAATCCATTTTTCTTTTAAATTGGGTTCATGTGGGAAACTAAAAAAATCACTAAACGTTACGATAATTTATTAAAATTGTCTACATAATTACTACCTATAAAATACAAAATCATTCCTCTGTTTCCGAAATCGATTCTTGAGAATCGATTTGTGTTGCATACGATGAACAGCACTAATCGCTAAAATTGACAGAAAAATGATAAAAGCTCCTGTACTACGAAACCGATGCGATATACGATAGTATCACTTGCTTCGATATTCATCACTTGTTAAAACAAAACGTCGCATCAACCGCTTCAAGTAAAAGCCGCAATGTAATACGAATATTCAGTTTACGTTTGATGACCTATGTTTTTCTCAAATTTGGTATTACAGAGAGTATTAGATTAAAAATAATTGATTTTAATATTAAATACGCATAATATTAATCACAAAATGACTTATCGATGGAAGGAATCGTTTCCTTTATTTTTTCTCCTCACATTTGTAAAGTTTTTACAATGTATAACTGAGCAATTAACCATTTTAAATTATTTTACTGACGTCCGTCTAGCGTGGCACAACGATGCAGACTGAGCGCGAAAGTAGTGGCAGCTTACGATTATTGTACGTAAGCTGGGCACGCGAAGTAGTTGCTCTTGCGTTATCTATGTCTATCTATATCTGTGGTCACTGCACTGTCAGCAAAGAGCACTAGTGCCTCAGAGTCTCAGAGTAATAACTAAAGCATAGAGGGAGTCTATAGATTAGAAAAATGGACGCACCGAAATTGTCAAAACGGTCACAGTTGATCTCTTTTTACACGACCAATTTAAAAAGCACAATAGTTGCCTAGTAAACGGTTAACCGTACAAGTATTTGATCTAGCCGTATATTACGTCGTGAATGTCAGTACGTGTGCTGGTTGAGGTGCTGGTCATTTTTTATTAAAAACCAATAGATTTTAGAATATTTTCGTAAAAACGAAAGGTGCAAAGGACTTATCAATAGTCTGTTAACATGGCTTGTTTTGTGATAACGTGTAAATCACATTCGTCACGGAAAAAAAACAATGAATTTGTAAGCTTTCATCGGTAAGTGTTTTTTTACATTTTTCGTATAAAATCACCCAAAATATTTGGATGTGATCACTGATAACATACATATTAGATTGATAATGATACCTTCAAACTATCTTCATTACAAATTATGTTGTGATCGCGAATTTATTTTCAAAAATAAATTCGTTAAATTGTGAGGTTATGTTAAGCTAGTAATGTAGGTAATGTAGATACTTTTTATCGATACGATAATTACATGCTAATAAATTGGAGAAGATATCGTTTTCTTTTCGAGCCATTGCAAATTATACGAATTGATCACAATTCTCCTACAACAAATCATGCTGAAAGTCAAGTACGGTATCTTTACAAGCTGTCCATTTAACATTGTGTCAACTTCAAACTGTAGCTGAAAATCAGACAGTAGGTTCTAAAATATATTATTTGTATTGCACTATCGGAGAAAAAATCAAAAGTATATACTTTTTCAGGGTTCTTCAGATGCTATGGAAATAGATGAAAATTAAATGCCAATTCCGATGTCATTCATGAAGAATGAAGAATCGCTGTTGGAAACAAATGAACATGAGTACATTATGATCCATGTGCTCTTTCAGAATACGCCAGAGATTATTATAAATTATATAGCAGGGAGTGTTGTGCGATTTTCAATTTATTTTATTTTTTATCCACAATCTGTATAATACAAATAAATAAAATTTTAGTGTCTAAATAACAGCTTTTTACTAAATGCATATGAAAGTATATGATCCATACAACAAAAATACATTTATACATACATACAGATAAATAAAATTGAAGTGTCTGTTTATAATGTCAAAATAACAGCTTTTTACTAAATGCTTAAGAAAGTATATAGTTACGATCCATTACAAAAAAAAACACATTTTTTTTGTCTATCTGTCTAATATACGACATGTACATCCAATACATTATATAAATTATCTGTCAAAAATAAATTAATATCGATACCTCTGCACCTCTCTGCACATCACTACCGAGACCAAAAAAGTGGACAGTGGTGGTCCTTATAACTATATACCTGTCCTTTTTTTTACGATTACGAGGTAATAACTAAAGCATAGAGGGAGGGTGAAATTTCTCAGTCTAGTCATACTCTTTATACATATGACACATTCCGTGTAAAAAAAAAGGACAGGTATATAGTTATAAGGACCACCACTGTCCACTTTTTTGGTCTCGGTAGTGATGTGCAGAGAGGTGCAGAGGTATCGATATTAATTTATTTTTGACAGATAATTTATATAATGTATTGGATGTACATGTCGTATATTCCATGGATGATGTAACGTTGTAACGTGCCGTTTTGTAAGGTATATAGTGGAATGCATTAAATATTTGTTAGAGCTTTAATTCTAGGCTTCTTTTAAGCATTGGCAATTTGGTTTTATTAAACAAACGTTACTTTAATTAATAAAAGCAAATTGCCAATGCTCCTACTCAACGCAATGCGTGACCTTGGGTCGCAAAAGAACCCATTTGGGTTAGCGATTATCTGTTCCCTCTCCCCCGTCACCGTCCTGGCAAGCCCGGCCGTCAATCTGTGCGCGCCGGCTCGACACACCGTCACATGCTGGCTAGGGAGGTTTACGCTCCCGTCGTCGCTCATTCTCAGCTCCACTACACTTGCCCGTGACTAGTGAGACCTCCCCTACAGCCGCGGTTGTCTCAGTTTGCAACGGTTTCCTCATTTTATAATTGACTACGTATATAGTCATGAATCCTACTCCTTAACTCAGTGTTAAATCCCCATATTGGGGTTCAAAGTTCCAGCTTACCAATATCTCCAAATTTGCGGCTAACCACCCAGGTTACTCACATTCACATCGAGAACCATCACTGGCATCCGTACTTTATGTTACGGCAAACTAACTTCCGGTGTATCCGATTGCCGACGAGCTCCGCGCCGTGTACATAACCCGCGTGGCCGCGTCGAGCTGTCTACGGGTCTGGGTCGACCAACCGCCAACCGCCATCGCCATCCTCCTTTGTCCACACATTTCTCCGAAACTCGTAATCGGATCGAGATCATTTTTTAATTTTTTTTATTGGATTATGTATTCTCGACTTAGGGAACAGTACGAGGTTTATCAAAAGATTTCATGGGTATTCGTTTTTTGCGCGAAACCCTAAGTTTGTTTCTAAAACAAATGTAGCCTATTTTACTCCTTATGTCATAAGCTATCTTCCAGTGGAAGTCCCGTCAAAATCGGTACAGCCGTTTCTGAGATTAGCCGGAACAAACAGACAGACAGACCCCGAGGGACGAAAAATTGAATTTCGTAGTATGGATCATCTATACTTTCACGATCCATTACAACAAAAACACTTTTTTTTTGTCTATCTGTCTGTCTGTTTGTTCCGGACAAACAGACAGACAGACAGATAGACAAAAAAAATGTGTTTTTTTTTGTAATGGATCGTAACTATATACTTTCTTAAGCATTTAGTAAAAAGCTGTTATTTTGACATTATAAACAGACACTTCAATTTTATTTATCTGTATGTATGTATAAATGTATTTTTGTTGTATGCATCATATACTTTCATATGCATTTAGTAAAAAGCTGTTATTTAGACACTAAAATTTTATTTATTTGTATTATACAGATTGTGGATAAAAAATAAAATAAATTGAAAATCGCACAACACTCCCTGCTATATAATTTATAATATCTCTGGCGTATTCTGAAAGAGCACATGGATCATAATGTACTCATGTTCATTTGTTTCCAACAGCGATTCTTCATTCTTCATGAATGACATCGGAATTGGCATTTAATTTTCATCTATTTCCATAGCATCTGAAGAACCCTGAAAAAGTATATACTTTTGATTTTTTCTCCGATAGTGCAATACAAATAATATATTTTAGAACCTACTGTCTGATTTTCAGCTACAGTTTGAAGTTGACACAATGTTAAATGGACAGCTTGTAAAGATACCGTACTTGACTTTCAGCATGATTTGTTGTAGGAGAATTGTGATCAATTCGTATAATTTGCAATGGCTCGAAAAGAAAACGATATCTTCTCCAATTTATTAGCATGTAATTATCGTATCGATAAAAAGTATCTACATTACCTACATTACTAGCTTAACATAACCTCACAATTTAACGAATTTATTTTTGAAAATAAATTCGCGATCACAACATAATTTGTAATGAAGATAGTTTGAAGGTATCATTATCAATCTAATATGTATGTTATCAGTGATCACATCCAAATATTTTGGGTGATTTTATACGAAAAATGTAAAAAAACACTTACCGATGAAAGCTTACAAATTCATTGTTTTTTTTCCGTGACGAATGTGATTTACACGTTATCACAAAACAAGCCATGTTAACAGACTATTGATAAGTCCTTTGCACCTTTCGTTTTTACGAAAATATTCTAAAATCTATTGGTTTTTAATAAAAAATGACCAGCACCTCAACCAGCACACGTACTGACATTCACGACGTAATATACGGCTAGATCAAATACTTGTACGGTTAACCGTTTACTAGGCAACTATTGTGCTTTTTAAATTGGTCGTGTAAAAAGAGATCAACTGTGACCGTTTTGACAATTTCGGTGCGTCCATTTTTCTAATCTATAGACTCCCTCTATGCTTTAGTTATCACTCTGAGGTTATTACTCTGAGACTAGTGCAGTGAGTCAGTGACTGACACTGACTGACAACCATAGACATATAAGTCATTGGGCATTGCTGACAGCAGCCACTAAAACGCCTGTTACACGGTCGCCAACCGCGTACCCGACAGTGGTGACCTTGGTTGGCGACCGGCAAAATTGTTCAACGTTTGGTCGTAAACCATCACCTACACGGTTGTGAACCACCAAGTCTACCTCTGTCGGGACGCGGTTTGCGACCGTGTAGCAAGCGTTTTAAACGCCTTCTACACGGTCGCCAACCGCGTCCCGACAGAGGTGACCTTGGTAGTTTACAACCATGTAAATGATGTTTACGACCAAAAGGTGAAACAAATTTGCCAGTTGCCGTTGCTACATGGTCGCCAACCGCGTCCCCGACAGAGGTGACCTTGGTTGACGACCGGCAATGTTGTTCATAGTTTTGTCGTAAACCATCATCTACACGGTTGTAAACCACCAAGGTCACCTCTGTCGGGGATGTGGTTGGCAACTGTGTAGCAAGCGTTTGACAGGTATCGTGCTTGTAGAAAAAATATCTTTTGTCTGTGACTTTGCTTGCTAGGAAAAAATAGCAAGATGGTTTAGGCAATGACTACTATTAGTCATTTGTGCCTGCGATGCCAAAATTCTATAGATTATAATGCTTGTTTTTCTCTTTTCAGTTGTGTTTTTGAAGGACGTCGGGTTTTTGTTTTTTGAATAATTTTCTTTATTTTCGTTATAACGAGTTGTTCAGTTAAGATTCGTAAGTAAACAAGCTCTACGTAAAGTAGGGTTAACAGGATAGGGATTTTATAAAATGGCCGGTTAGATGTCGTCACACTACCTACAGTAATTTCTTTAAACGCACTTTTCTTTAGTTTATGTCGAAATGGTAGCATATAAAGGTTATAATGTATATATATTTGGGATTGTCATTACTAGCTTTTATTTGATACCAATATTGTTGTAATTTGTTTAAAAAAAACCTTTCTTTCCGTTTTTTTGTATTTGCAGATGCAATATACACCGTGTTATTTTAGTCGTCTTACAAAAGCCGCCCACTTCATGTATCCAATCACTACTACACATCCATTAAAATAAAAACGTTTTCCATAAAAAAAAAAACAACCGACTTCCAAAAAGACACTACAAAGTCGAAATTAACTTTAATTTTGATAGTCGGTTGTTTTTTATTTTTTTTATTGAAAACGTTTTTATTTTAATGGATGTGTAGTAGTGATTGGATACATGATGTGGGCGGCTTTTGTAAGACGACTAAAATAACACGGTGTATAAGTATTATATAGCCTATGTCACTCCTACGATTAAGTCGAATCTAACGACACCTCATATGTTAAAATCCATTAAGCCGTTTAGGCCACAGAGCGTGCCAAAGAAATAGACTTACATACATACATACAAACATACATACATAGTCTCGAAAAACATTACCCTCCTTCTGGGGCAGTCGGGTAAAAAGTCACAAAAGTTTTGTCAAAGTCAAGGACTCAATTCAATTTTAGTGCTTGACAAACATAAATAACCTCTCTTTTCATGCAACTCTTGATTAGTTTAAATGCTTGCTACACGGTTGCCAACCGCGACCCGACAGAGGTCACCTTGGTGGTTTACAACCGTGTAGATGATGGTTTACGACCAAACTATGAACAACTTTGCCGGCCGTCAACCAAGGTCACCCATGTCGGGGACGCGGTTGGCGACCATGTAGCAGGCGGCGCAATAACAGTGTAGTATTTGACCATCGACCAAAATTGAATTGTACGTAGTTTGTACATCTTTGAGCTTTTGTTTGTGTCAACTCTCTAGCTAGTCGAGAGCTAGTCCTAGCTCTAGTCTGTGTATCTTGTATTATCTATGCTCTGTGTATTATCTATGCTCTGTCTGCCTGTATTATCTATGTCTCTCTTCAATTGTCAATGTCGTCGTGTCACTTTTTGTCTTTTTGTGTTCCAAAAACGTCAAAGTTGTGTTCCACTTCCAGATTATACGAGAATTACAAAATAATCCTCGACGGTTGAAATAAAAGTGATAGAGTAACGAAATAGCGCAAGAGCAAAAGAGACGCATTACTATGAATGCTGTAGTAATTAGCTATTTGCAGTCTAGTGTCTGTCATGTCGTATAACCTCCAATTGGCAGTGTGTAAAATTACTTGCTTGCTTGCTATTTGCTGATTGTAAAATGAAAGGCATGAAACCAAGAACAGAGAGCCTGTAATTATTTTTTAGCAACAAGCACTTTTACTTGAAAGCCTTGAGCGGATAGACCTTCCGTCTGGATAATTTTAAGTTCAAGTAACTATGGCAGACACCCAGGAATCTATTATTTTAAAAATAAAAGAACAAGGTGAACTTGTACGGAAATTAAAAGCTGCGAAGGAATCAAGTGAAAAGGTAAGTTATACTCTATAAATTAAAGTAGGTGTGCTCATACCATATTGATGAATTGTTTTAATATTGCATCATACTGTCAAGTAAATGCGAATTTGTATGAATTGTAGGCTAAGAAGAATAATTTACAATACGATTTACCAGAAATTGATAAACATTTAAGTCAGCACAGTTATATATGTGGGTTTAATCCCAGTTATTGTGACATAGAATTGAAGAATGGCTTAGGAAAGAATATAGATTTTCAAAGATACTTAAACATCAAGAGGTGGTGGTACCATATGCGAAGTTTCAGTGACACTGAAATATCATTGTTACCTAAATTGAATCCTCCCAAAGTGATGCAAAAAGTGAAAGATGGCATCACACCACTAGATCTGCAGGTGTGTTGATGAGTTCTCATACTGATGTAGTCTTTGATGCTTTGTTTGTACATAAGCTGGGGATGACTGTATGATTGATTTGGTTTTTGATACACCCCTCCTTGAGTAGAATGTTGTTGAATCTCCACATATGTTTGTTTCGTCACCACAACCTCTTTTCAAAACTACATTCATTTTACCATTGATGAAATCTAAATCTACTCTTCTGAATTGTTCATAATGTATGACACAAAATTGTTTTCTTTTTCCGGTCATAACAAAGTAATGCTGTGGTGACGAGATATCATATTGTTTGAAATTGTGGAGAGATAAAACTAGTGAAGCATGTCATACAAAGCGTTGAGGTTCTTAAAGAACCGTGCAACTGCGATGCGGTTACACAACTCAGTGCTCAGCACTAATTTCACAAAAACCATTGCAACATCATCTCTGTGCAAGGTATTGGTAGCCTACTTAATGCTTTCTTATTTTATTTGAGCAATTAGCTACTTATTGTTTTATTATAATTGAGTCTATTTGCCGCTAAAACCAATTATTGTTGTAGCAAACCTATTTTATGAATTCAAAGTATGGGTGGATTCTGAAATTTATTTGTTAATTTTTTTGTGTTTTAAGGATTTAAATGAATAATTTTTTTATTCTTAAAGAAAATCTTCAGCCTGATGTTACTAAACAATATGTTTCATGTTTATACTATACTTTCACATTGTAAAATATTGCACTGCACTCCTGGCCTATACATTCATTATCCTTTAATTTTATTTCTTTGCATTTTTAGATTCAAGAGGAGGTAGCAAAGTTATTGTCATTGAAATCACAGCTGGCCCCTGAAGATGCTGCTCCTCAGAAGTTCACCCTCAAAACTCCGAAGGGAACAAGAGATTACAACCCACAACAGATGAGCATAAGGAATGGTGTTCTACAGAAAATTATCGCGGTGTTTAAGAGACACGGAGCCGAATGCATTGACACACCTGTTTTTGAATTGAGGGTCAGTCTTTTGACTTATTTATAATTAATAACTGATACATTATACTAATTAGATATTATTTCAATAATTAATATATTATGTAGTAGTTTGATGGTAATAGCTATTGTTACAGCGAAACACAAAACAATTATTGTTTACCAAATCAATTTCAGCCAGTTCCATTGACTGGCCCTAGCTTATCACTGTATTAGTACTGTTGTTAATTTAACTTTCTAGTACTGCTTTTTTATCAATTTCTATTTCATGCTGAATGTAATTTAGATAACTGTGTGTAGTGCAACTTACTTTGCTTTCAAAAAACAAACCCAAAAACAAAAAAGATTTTAAAAATGGATATGTATGTAGTATATTTGCATAATTATTATGAGTATGGAAAAAGCTTAATTCAATGTACTTTTTCTGCTATTCAAGGAAGTACTAACTGGCAAATATGGAGAGGATGCCAAACTGATCTATGACTTGAAAGACCAAGGAGGTGAGATCCTCTCCCTGAGGTATGACCTGACTGTTCCACTGGCGCGGTACTTAGCCATGAACAAGATAAACACCTTGAAGAGATACCACATCGCTAAGGTGTACCGGCGCGATAACCCGGCGATGACAAGAGGCAGATACAGGGAGTTCTATCAATGTGTAAGTTATTTTGTTGATGAATAATAATTAATCAGGCTTTTTTCTAAATAATAAAACTAAGTCGAGAAACGATCGAAAAATTTGCAACTTTATATCTGCAAGTTGTATGAAGATTGAGGGGATTCAATTTATTCATAAGTTTAACGAAAAGTAAATGGTTACGTAATTATTATTTCATATTGCCATTATTTGCTTCTCAATAAAAAGTTTCCTGGTTGTAAAATCCAATTTGCTGAAACTCTATCCTAATATTCCAAATATACTTTCAGGATTTTGACATAGCAGGCCAGTACGACCCAATGGTACCGGACGCAGAATGCCTGAAGGTAGTCACTGAGATACTGGACGCCCTCGAGATCGGCACGTACGTGTTGAAGGTGAACCACCGACGGCTACTAGATGGCATGTTTGAAGCTTGCGGCGTTTCTGCTGACAAGTTCAGAGCCACTTGTTCTACTATAGATAAGTTAGACAAGGTAATCAACCAATAATTTAAGACACATAACATCACGCAAATTCCCCGAAGAGTTAGGCAGAGATGTACTTATAGTACACCCACATTTCGCCAGTTATGTTAAGTCTCATGTAACAGGGGGCGACCCTATTGCGTTAGACTGGGCACAAATCTAGACTCCGGCTGCTACTGAGAAATGCCAGAAGGAAAAACCCAATAACACAATGAAATAAGAATAAAAAAATAAAAATCTATAATCAATCAATAATTTATTTCACATATAACAAACATTGAGTTTTTGATGATGAAACCTAAAATAGATCTATTTTGTTTTATTTTTCTGATAACTCACGTTAATTATCTTTTTGTATGCTGCATACAAAAAGATAATTAACTTGAGCTAACAGAAAAATAAAACAAACCAATTTTTTCCAACAAAGAAACCATTTTTTTTTTCTTTCATATTATTTTCATAATTTCTTAACCTATCTATTTTCCTATTCTTCAGTCGCCATGGGAGGAAGTGCGAACAGAAATGATAAACGAGAAGGGAATATCTCCTGATGCCGCCGACAGAATAGGCGAGTACGTCCGACTTAACGGTGGCGTAGAATTAGCCGACAAACTGCTCAAAGACGAGAAACTATCCAAGACTAAAGCAGCCATTGAAGGATTACAAGGAATTAAGTTGCTGCTGGAGTACTGTGGACTCTTTGGTATACAGGATAAGATATTGTTTGATTTGAGTCTCGCAAGAGGCTTGGATTATTATACCGGAGTTATCTATGAAGCAGTGTTGACACGTAAGTAAAATTTGTTACCTTTTGTGCCTTTTGATGTAGGCGATGTAGTTTTCGTTCGTTCGTGGTTTTTTTTAAAGTCTTAGTTACTAAAGGTTAATAAAAACAGAAAAATTTACTAGGAAAAAAAGAGATTTGTCTACTGATTATTATTTAATTTTTTGGTACACCTTCTATGTATTTATTTAATTCAATTATATTGATCCATAAATCTAGTTCATTCAGGGTGATTACCAGACAGTGTGTATTCGATAATCACCTCTGTTTTAGAAATTAGCTCTAATTGATGTCTCATTCATTATTTTAGCCAATAATCAATTTAATTGCTAATAATTCCTTGTACGAAATTGATTTAATCAGCAAATTACGATGATTGTTGACTTATTATTGAGAGCAGATTGTGCATTTCCTTTCAGAACCAATTAAAATCGGCAATGAAGAGCAGACTGTCGGATCGATCGCTGGCGGTGGAAGATACGATAATCTGGTTGGCATGTTCGACTCGAAAAATAAACAGGTAATGTGTACATTGTAAAGTATAATATCATTATTATATCCATTGGTTCTATAGTTTTGTTAACTTATATTATTTAAACGCAGTTTCCACGGATTTTACACACAAATAGAAATTATATGCCTGCATAACACCTTGTATATAGAACTTATACTAGGGTATTATAATAACTTAGGCATTGCCGAATTTCACTAGCTCTTGGCAACATAATCAACCTATAATGTCCCCACTGTTGGGGCATAGCCCTCCTTACTGTGAGAGGGAATGGACCGTAATCTACTACGCGGGCCCAGTGCGGGTTGATGGATGTTCTAGGACATGTCGGTTTTCTCACGACCCTCTTGGCAACAATATTTAGTAATAATTGCAAAAGCAGTGTTTTAATTACTAATCAATTGCATAGTTATTGAGGTGCGACAACGTTTAGTGCTACATTAATGCGGGCGCAGCTCGTTAAGTAGGCCATGCATATAAAATAAGCCGCAAAAAGACGCTTCTAGTTTATAAGTAAGTGCTCTCGGGACTGAGCATGGAGTCCAAGGTTCATCGATGGATTGAGCAGTGAATTGGCGAAATATTACTATATTAACACTTCTGCATACCCCTTCGGGGAATACTGGCGCGATGTATAGTAATATGTATGTTGATTTATAGGCTATCGTCAAGTAGATACTAATAAATCCTAACAGCAGTGTGGAGTATGTTGTCAATCATTATTATAACAAAATTTGGTTTGCTAATCATAATTAGCAAACCAAATGAAGTTTTTATGAATAATTGAATAGATAAGTTCATTGACGCGTTCATAATTTTATGCATAAGAATAAATTTTGTAATAGATTTTGTCGGTCTATGCGTAACAAATTTATGTAACAGTAACGCAAATCTATAATATGAATGTATGTTGTGGGAATATTAAGGCAAATAATGTCATAACGCAGGATTAAAGGCTTTGCCAAATAGAACGCGTACTTAGCGCGCGTTAGAGCGCTAGCCTGACGCCGTGCTATAGCGCCGAATTATGTTGCACTATGACGTACGTTTATTGTCAAACAGAGCGCCTGCGCTAACAGTGCCGCGATATTACCGTTGCGTGCTTAACGCTCTAACGTGCGCTAAGTACGTGTTCTATTTGGTAAAGCCTTAGGGTCGGGCCACACCTGCCGAACGTTCCGCGGCGGAAAGTTCGGTTGAATATGCTCCTAATGTTTTTCAAGTTACCTATGACACATTAGCCGAACGTTACGTCCACGAAATATGACGCGACGGAGCGTTCCGCCGCGGAACGTTTGGCTGCTGTGGCCCGACCCTTAAAGGCTTTGCCAAATAGCGAAACGCATGTTTCGCATCTCTACTAATTTAGAAATCCCCAAGATCAGTTCGAGCACAGAAATTAACCGAAATTAAAAATGTTGGTCCGTGTGACATCAAAGATAAATGTTATGAACCGCGTGACGTTTTACTAGGTATGTGGTTTTAACTTTATGCCCGGGCATATTCTTGTACCCTCGGGGAACTGCTGATCCCAGGAAAGCTTGCACAACTGAGTCTTATTTAAAGATTTTGATAATATTATTACTGTTCCAGGTACCATGTGTAGGCGTCAGTATCGGCGTGGAGCGCATATTCTCAGTTCTAGAAGCGAAGTTGGCCGCCGGTGACATCAGCGTGCGAACCAATGACGTTGACGTGTACGTTGCGTCTGCGCAGAAGAACTTCCTTGAAGAGCGCATGAAGATCTGCGCCGAACTGTGGAATGCTGGTATTAAGGTAATTCAAATAAATAAATTATGTTTCAAAATCAAGGATTTCCCTTCATGATCTCCTGCCGTCATTAGGATATATCTTTAATGAAATTGGACCCAATCCGCTATTTACCAGGCACTATAACTCTACCTCAATCAAGAGCAATCACACAGTATTCAATGTGTATGAACGGCGTATTCTTCTGCCGCGTCAGCCTACGGAAACAAAAGAAGAACAGCTGAGTTTCTGCTGATTCTAAAACTTTTTTCTGTATTTTCCAGACCGAGCAATCTTACAAGAAGAACCCTAAAATGCTGACTCAACTGCAACACTGCGAAGAGAACGGCATTCCCCTTGCCGTGGTACTAGGAGAGTCTGAACTGAAGCGTGGAGTCGTGAAAGTAAGGAACATCACCACAAGGCAAGAAGACGAAGTGGCTAGAGACAGCCTCGTGGAAGAGCTTAAGACTAGGATTGCAGGGTTGAGTGTTAAAGAAGTTAATGGCACAGCGTAGTCTTTATGACGTCACTTTATAGTTCAATTTAAATGATTCCTAAAGGGTTTTACACACTATGCTGGCGGCACAGAAGAATCTTGGTTTCGCGGCATAAGATGCAAAAGAGTACTGGTGCGTTCGGCAAATGGATAGATTGTGTCGTCAGCATAGTGTGTAAACGCCTTGATACGTGTTCCAGTTTTGAATTTTAATGATAAAGACAAGTGACCTGCCTCATAATAACCTAAAAAAAACTTAATAAGACCCGTTACAATTTAAAAAATTTAACTAAAATTTCTGTCAGATATTCAATGAAGGTAACGTTTATTTTCTTCAGATTTATTGCATTTTATCCTATTTTCAATTCGCTTTTTGAATTGATTATTGTTTAAAGGTAGTTTTTAGAATTCTGGTTCCAAACATTGTAGGATCGAAGTACTTCCCATATTTTAAGCATTTAAGGTAACAGTTCGACACACCAAAAAAATTTATAAACAGAAATTAAGTTTGTAACAAATAATACAAATTATGTTAACAATAAACTACAAATAGTTTGTAACTCAATAATATTTTATAAAATCTATCATAAAATACATTTGTACACTTACATTGTATTCGAATATTTCCATCGGATCTGTCTTCTGGAAGGCAGAACACATAACATAATTTAACAATAAATAGCAAAGTATACGAAGTATTTCTTTATTTTTTAAATTCTGATGGTATTAACTATTTATTTAAAGATGTTAATTTATAATAAGCTCTTAGCTATTTTTAAATACGTCTTCTTTCTTTAGTAATTTATTATAGACTTAAACAATCTAAAGTTAACAACAATAAATAGGAATACGCATTAATCCATTACCGTTTTTTTTTTGTATATATGTGTGTGTGAGCTAAAATATTGGTATAAATAAATTTGATAAGAAATAAATTGTTTTATAATTTCATTTAAATTATTTGATACGAAAATATAACAGAAGCTGAACTGAACGCGTGACCACAAGCCGGCCCAACAAGTTTCCCATATTTAAAACTTACATATCTGACAAGACAGATTTACATACGAGCGTGCGAGTGATTTTAATTAGCTGAAGTTACTAATACATATTAAAATAATTACAGTAGTCTCATAATTATGATGTGTAACGTGTGACATCTTGGCTGACAGTATCTAGCAACCTCTCGGAAACTTGGTTGGTACCATGACGGCCATCTCTAGCGGCACGCGCGCTCATTAGGCAAATCAAATAGCGCGCGCTTCCCCGGCTTCCTGTTACACACTTCCGTCCCTTTTCACGAAATCACTCGCACAGATTGCAGGAAAGCGAGAGGAAAGATTTTACACATAAAAAAATCAGTTATTAAAATTAGGCTGCGAATTAGCACTTTTTGAAGGTCTAAATTACAAAAAAACAGCTATCTAATTACGCAACACATTTTCGTAAACGATTACGACTAATCTGTTTCATTTTGACAGTTCAACAACATTCATTGCGTTATATTTAAGTTGTTGAGCAGAATTTTTTTTCGAACTTGCGAAGCAATGGACTAGCAATCTGTTTCAAAACGATTCAAATTCTGATTGATCGTGTATTACGTAATTAAAGTACAGTTCCCCAAAATGCACACCCTGCACAACTAGGGGTTTATTTATAAACGTTGCTTAAAGTTAAATATTGATTAGCGACTGTTTAACCATACATTTTTGACGTTTGAACGTCACATATCTTTAAGTAACGTTTATAAATTGACTATGGTGATGTGTGTTACTATGACCTGAATGCTGATCTTCTCAATAAACTAGACTGCCTTCTCAGTAACTGCATTCGATTCGTTTTTAATCTTCGTAAGTATGACCATGAATCCGCGCACCGATTGCTTTTAAAATGGTTACCCATTCGTCAGCGCAGACAGTTGAGCCTGGCTTCCAATGTTCAATACTTATGCTCTGCCCATAGTAAAAATTTTCGTTCCACCAACAATCGTCTTCTACAATGTCCTCACCGCTCTGGTTTCATTCGCTCTTTTTTCTTTGTCCAGGCTGTCTTTCTTTGGAATGCGCTCCCTCTGAACATTAGGACGGCAACCAGTCGGTTATCTTTTAAAGTGAAGGCACGTGAACATATTCATAAGAAGTTGGCAGAATCATCCCAGCGCTGATTTGCTGGATTCTCCTCCACCTATCGTTATTTCTCTTGACTAAGTTTATTTTGTTTTTATGTATGTATGTAGGTATGTATTAGTATTTATTCTTTTTCGAGTTATTTATCCCTTATATTGCACCTGCCATGTTTTGTCTCTGCATCACCCTAAGGTTGACTGGTAGAAAATGCCTCAGGCATTAAGTCCGCCTTTGTACAGTATTTTTTTTATTTAATTTGCATAAAGTTTTAATAAATAAATAAACCTCCTAGTGTTTTAGCTGGGTTGAAGTGGCGCAACAAACCCCCAGCATCAAATCTGTCTGTTAGGTTAGAAAAAGTTGATTCTGTATAATAGTAGGTAGGTAGGTACTTACTTATGCGAATTAATTAACATTACAAAACAATCAGAAAAAAATAAAAAATAACATTTAATTATTTACCACGTGTCACCAATATACCAACCACACCAATATACCAAGCAAAAACTTGCGGTGATAGAAAGCTGAAGTGGAAGTTGGCCGTCATTATTTGTCGAAGGACCGACGGCCGTTGGAGCAGACGACTCCTCGAGTAGTGACCCCGAAACAGCAAGCGTAGCGTGGAACGTTCCCCAGCTTCAGCTAAATGGACCGACGACTTAAAAAAGACAGATTTCGGGTACTGTGGCGAAACTTGGCAGATGCCTAGATGAAGGACCTTTATGCGATAAGCGAGTTGATTGATGTTCTGTGCGAGGACGTATGCACAAGTTTACTGACCAAGGTATTCCGTGCCCGCCGTGCCCGGCCCAGGCGCAAACGTGTTCGAGGACGTTTTGAAGGTCCTGAATCATCATCATCATCATCAGCCTATTAATGTTCCCACTGCTGGAACACAGGCCTACTCTCTGTGAGAGGGAGTGGGCTGTAATCTACCACGCGGGCCCAGTGCGGGTTGGTAGATGTCACATGTCTTCGAATTTTTTGGTTCTAAGACATGCCGGTTTCCTCACGATGTTTTCCTTCACCGTTTTGAAAGCAGTGGTGATGAAATTATTTACACAAAGTAAAGCGCCTGCTTGGGTTCGAACCCACGACCTACAACTCGTAAGTCGGGGCCGTTACCACTGGGCCACCACTGCTCTCTCAGGAAGGTCCTGGATAACAGCCTATTTTTTGTAAATGTGGATTGCTGTTTGAAAACTTAAGCCAATGAGCGATAGATGTTAAGGTCGTCCAGAAAATGAGCCAAAAACCGGCCAAGGTCGTGTCGGTCCACGCACAATGAAGGGTTCCGTAGTTGGGATGAATTTATCCCAAGAACAAACTTAATATACGTTCCTACTACAAATGTAAGTTTGTACGCACAATATTGAGAGATTTACCATATTTTTTTAAGACCGTAGACATACCTAAGTAGGTAGGTATTCCTGTAATCTATAGGTAAGTATAGAAAGATTTTCGGTATTTTTTTAAATCCGCTAAATTAGAACCCAACGACTGTTACAAAGCAGTAAAGTAGGTCTAGGTTTGATATGGTTCTATGTATATTATACTATAAATTCATCTACCTAACTGATGGTTTTGCACGACTTTGATGGCACCCGATGACACCGAGATGTTGTTTTGTTATGGGGATAAAAAGCTGTTTCTATTTCGTACACGCGGAATAAACACAAATAAAAAAAGTATGATGATTCAATGACCTTCTAATCGACGTCCCGTTTGGACTCCATTGACCTCGATCGGCTTGTCCTAAAGAACGTCCGCGTGCTTCTAATTCCATAATGTCATGTCATGGACGCGCCAGCCAGTAGCTCTACTCATTGTTCCCACAACAACTTCTGTGGTTCCTGTCATTGTGCCCTGATGCACCGTGAAGTCCAACACGATTTTCATCGATATAAAACTCTTTATACCATTCAAATCCCCCCTATTATAAGTTATACCGTTTTACTGACAACATCTAACGTTAAGCGTGGGATGAAATGGTGCCCCGGTACAAATATTGGTTTAGTTTGTTAGTTTGTGTGCTACTATTAGTTTCGACTGTCAATGGATCAGCTATTAAAGACGCTTTGGAAGAACATTTAAAGGATATCGCTCATGATGAAGGAACGGAATCGATCAAACATGATAAGCAGAAAGGCGAAAAAATACACCAAGAAGAAAGCCAACTTAATGACAACCACAAGAACCAATATTCAAAAGCTAATGACGAAGCAAAATATTTGAAAAAAGAACACGATAGTAAATCAGTATCAGATAGCGATGCTTATAAAGGTTACAACAGCAAGCAAGACAAAGCTGAGGACAGTGAAGCGACCGGTTTCAAGAGAGGACACAAGAAAGGACATCATAAGCAAGGATTCCAAAATTCATATCATAAAGACGAGTCATCCAATAAAAGCACGTTTTTCGATGATTTCAATGATGAAGGCGACAAAGCTGGGTATAACAGCAGACTGAATTCACACGACAACCAGGGAGGTAGGAGCTATCATGGATCTCACAATAACGGCCAAGAACATATAAGAGACAACTATAACGGCGGCGGCTATAACAGACACGGTGACACCGGAGTGAAGCAACATGGTCATCAAGATTATGGCAAGAAGTATTACTTAGATGACAATTTGAATCACAATAAGTATCGCAATACCCATAACAATCACGCCCGAGATCATATTCAAGATCGTCATGAGTTTCGAGCTCCTGAAGTTCATCGCGATCCTGGGTGGGATTGGCAAAGGTGGGAGGATAAAAGAGGAGGAGGAGGTTGGGATCGCCCTGGATGGCAAAGGGACCCAGGATGGGAGAGAGAACCTGGCTGGCAGAGGGACCAAGGTTGGGAAAGAGAACCTGGTTGGCAGAGAGACCAGGGTTGGCAGAGTGATCCTGGATGGGAAAAGGATTACGGAGGCCCCGGGTATTATGATGATAGGGGTTTCCGTCATGAGGGTGGTTACGGCTACGGTCCCAACCATGGTTACGGCTATGGCTATGATGAATCTCGAGCGAATCCCGTAGCCGAAATCCCGAAAAATGCGCCAGTCGTCGCACATAGAAAGCAGACTATAACTATCTATGAAGACCCGAGATACGCTGGAAAGGATACAGGACAACTTAGGAAAGAGGAGGGGGATTACCTACAATTGGATTTCAAGCCGAGCAGCCATCGATACGCGAGTTACGACGATACCTACTATAACGTTCCTGTAACCCGAGAGGGCGCTATGGAAGCTAGCAAAATTAATAGATTAGTTTACAATTACCGAAGACAATGATCGTGACAAGATTAATAGCATTATGCTTTCTACAGATACTCATTATATAACTTGTAGAACTTCTAACTTTAAATAAGTTATTCAATTAAGTATGAATTTTAACCCATTTAGTGTTATCTGCATCTATTGATTTGTTCGATAAAATTGAGGTTTATTTTATGTTCCTGTTCTTTTAGGCACATAGAAATTTATTTATTTTATAGACAGAGGGTAGGTAAGCTAACGTTGTCGGCTCTTTGTTTTCTTACGTTTGAAGATGGGAATAGGTGGTGGGTAAATAAAGTAATTATTTATTTTGTATACTAAGCAGTAGTTCTAGTAGCAATTTTCCAGAATGTTTTCGACGTTCTGTAAATATGTGAAAATATTTGAATGTTACTACAGAAAAATTATACGTTTCGTAGGACCTTTGGTATTTCATTTTTAAATTCTACCTTTACGTACAAGATATCGGATATTCGGGATATGTGGATATTAAATATGAGTATTGACAGATTTCCAGTGAAGCGTGGAAGTCAAATAGGTATCACTTTGAAGGGATTCCTCGAGGCAGTTGCTACGTGACGGACGGACGGTCAGTCGGGCGGCGTATTTCAATATGCTACATGCGGCACGGTTGAGCGGGCAGGGCTTTCGACCGTGACGGCACCGGGAGCGTGCTAAATCGGTGTCACTGGTCCGGGGCTAAACTGTGTGCCATAACTTTATGATAATCGGCTTGTAGATAATTTTATAGTGAATCAGTGAATGGGAGTATTTAATCCGATTAACTACACAAGTAAAGTAAATATTTATAAATTACTTCTAACCAAAAATACAAATGGTTTTGTTTTGGTTTAAAAATAAAGGGGAAGTTTTACTGAACTTGAAGTTGAATTAATGTTATTATTGCACTCATTAAAGCAATGTTTATAAAATATTAGAGAGCAATAAATTTTAATACCTTCTTCAAGTGGTCCTTCGTGCCACCTCGGCGGCATCACAATTTGTTCAGTGCGGCGTGGACTCTTGCAAAATTCACAAAACTCTTGGGTGTCTTTTACGATAATTTCAACCATAATTCCGAATTAAGTCATTTTATTACCCCTTCCGCCTTAATTAAAAGACATCGTTATTGAGCCACTACCCACTCGTAGATATTTTTCAGTGCTTTTATTTGTAATTTAAATTTTGCAACCCTTAGCCGCGGTTCCGCTTTAGGGGGATAAACTAATTTAAACGTTAAGCTCCGGACAAAGTCTCGTTTTATAATATGTATGGTCTGGGCAACATTTTAAAATTGGATTAGACCAGCGTGCACCCGAAATAAAGAGTCGCTTGTTTTTATATGTTTCCTCTGGCTGGATAATTCAGTTGTTTTCAGAATGTGGGTAATTTATTTTGAATAGTTAAGCTGGGTTTATACCATGTGAGTCATTATATAAGCAAGCAAAATATTTTTTATTTTGAGATATGGACACTAAAAGCACCTAGTTCCTACGTACTTTTAAAATATTTCTAAAAAAGTAAGCGATTTTGAGCCAGAGTAGTAGAGTCCAGTTGTTAGTTTGGCTTCTGTATATACAGAAGCCAAAGACAGACACATTACATGGTAGGTGCTAGAGATTTTGTAAATTCATTCAAGTTTTGCATATCTGTAGCCAATCCATATTCATTCATAGATTTCCATGATTATCATCAGTCTTTGGTTTGATCTGCCAAAAAATATTTGAAGTACCTCCCTACCTACGTAAATGATAAGTTGATCTAAAAAGAAATGCATATTAGCAGCCAATCTGCAATTTAAAAAATACCCGAACCACTCCTGTTCCTTTGTGGTAGACGACAACGAATAGTCTCTGTATTTAGTTTATCTCGCCTTGTTGAATTAATTAAGAGAGTACTCGGTTTAAATAATCCTTTGTTTTTGGTAACTGTGAGTTTTAGTAGTTTCAATTGCAGGGTAATAATTTTGTTTTGTTATTCAAGGACCTAAATACGACAGGCGCAGGACCGGGATGGAGGGGCATTATAAACAGGAGGTCTAGTCCGGCTCTCTACTTCGTGAAAAAGAAAACTGCTCCCAAAGCAACAAGGGTAAATAACACATAAATAATCACCTTCAAACTAATCACCGTGCCCTCACTTTTTATTGTACTTGCTAACGACTTGTCTTAGCACTGAAACAATTCAAAATGGTACCCGAATAACACGCCAATAATCGTTAGCAGCGATTGGAAAACAAAACTGTGATTATAGGGTATTATCTAGGCTTTCCCTTCTCTTTCTGTCTCGTTAATAACAGTAATGTTGTCTCATTTGTCTCGTGAGGGGACGAGATAGAGTGACATTACTTTAACGAACTTTCGATGGTCCACAACGGGATGGGGTTCGGAATTTTCTTGTTAGTTTTCATCTGATAGAGCTTAGCTTTGTATAATTGCATACAAATTGTGTTTAGACAGCAAAAACCGTTGAGTTTCTTCTGTCATGTTTTATTTTTTATGTTTTTCTTAAATCATTATTATATAGTAATTTTTGGCAGATTGTCTTATCTTTGGCACACGTCTGGGTTGTTGTTTAAGTGGAAATAAATAAGTGTAAACAATCTGAAATGAGTGGTTCTTTCGTTTACTTCTGAAACCCTCAGTAGGTTTCAGGAGTAATAAACCCACGTGTTAGTATTATCCCAAGATTCAACTACAATTTGTTAGAATTGATTAGCAAAAGGCTATATAGCTCTAATAGATTTCGTATCACAAAGGTTGCTAGTCTAAATATACATTTCTACCGTATAATTCCCCGACAGCCCAGCACCTCACTCCACAAATCGCGCTATCAGGAGCTTATTTTCTAAGCAGTCAGCTCGTCGCCCACAAAGTTACTCAACAATGAGCGCAAACGCGACTCTCTCCGTTATCTGCGACTGTTTATTGTCTGAACTTGGCTGGATGGCCGTTTTGTTGCCGATTCCCCGACGGTTTAGATGAGTAAGTTAGAGTACCGCGGGACTGTTTATACGACACGATTTGATTACGATTACATTCACTATTCTTATATTCTTATCAATCAGAGTCTTTGATATTAGAAATTAATATGTTTTTTTTTAATTCTTCTTTACGTAGCTTCAGAGAGTACTAAAAGTAAAATAAGTCTAATTAAAATAAATAACTTTGTTACGTTTGGATTTTAACATGTTTTGGCTCTTCCTTAAAAAATCTACCAACCTCATAGGTACTTAGACAATGAAACAAAATAAAAATCACAACCTTCATTTTCAGTAACTAAGGGATTGGAAACAGGACAGGAAACAGTTCTAATTTGATTTCAGAAGTCGTAACGTGTAAACCCGCCACATTTCAAAGGGGTATTCATTCACTCGTGACGAATCCACTGCCTGTAGCTAACTAATTGGTATAAAATGAACCGCTCCCATGAGACCCGCCGCCCCGATTTTGTTTTAATCGAAATTTTCTGCGCAAAGTGTCGGCTGCGGGATGCATTGTCACAATTCTCAACATCCAATTAAACATCACGCTTTGTTAAACATAATTTACGATGTTAGGAATACCAATTTTTTACTTCAGAAAAGTATTTTGAAGAAATACTTATTAAAGAACAAGAAACAAAGGGTTTTGTAAAGTCATTGAGGAGCTTCACTACGTTCTTGTGGATTCTTATTGTATTCTGATTTTAATTTTCAGTTACTTAGCGATGCCTTCTTTTGAGAAGCGTTCATTGTCACCATAGACTATAGGTACTTACCAAAAAAAGAAGAGAAAAAAAAGCCAGAAAATTGTGCAGCTCGATCGAATTGTGAAGGCACTTGCCATCGTAAGCAATTGAAATGCCCAATAAATAATGTCAGCATACAGTCGGTAGGTTGGTACCATAGACGCCAAGCGTTCATGCTTGATAAGTTACAGGTCCACTAGTGTTTGCAATGTTCCACAAACAGCCTTCAGGTGAGTTATGGCGGCCCCTGTGTGCAGTTTTGCTTATTAACGAGACTAACATGGCGGTCGTCTGATAAGATTTTGGTTTGTCTTGGCATTCGTGCCTCGAGGCGGCCTCCGGGCATTTGGAGTTGAGGCCACAGTAGGTGGAGTGTGAGCTTAGAACGTATGCTCTACTTTATAGGTATCGTCACTCTATATTACTCAGTAAAGACTTTCACCAAGAACTAGAAACTTCTTGTAAGATAAAAAGTAGTGCAAAAAACCTTGAGCCATTCAATCTAACGTTCTTCTTTTATTTGAACTTATCTTTTGTAAACCATTGCATAAACTGCATAGCAAGTAGATAAGTATTCTAGTAATATACAGGGTGGCATCCCACATCGACGCGTAAACTGTTACCAAGGATTCAGTACATGATTCTTAACCGTACTACGTTGAAAAGTTCGTCGGTTATATAAAAATATATTTCTGCTGTTTCATAGAAAAGTGCAATACATCATACGCGGTCAAAATATATGGAACAGCTGATTTTTCACGTCGATGTCCCTGTCGCCCTGTATATTTTTTGTATGGATGATGAATGATGAATGAGGGAGTGTAAATAAAAAATGGACAGAGTTGAAATCAAATACAAAATCAAAAGTCATTTATTTAAACGCCGGAGAATCAGCACTTTTCGAACGGCAAAATTACATAATATGACATTCCCCCTAAACGCCCACCCTTGACTACTTCCTAGTGCTTTAGCTGTTGGCGTACAAAAGCTATCGTCACCGCGTCACGACACGACAACCTAAAAGTTGACAAGTGTAGGTAAGTAAAATAAAATCTGTCAAGTGCGAGTCGGACTCGCACACGAAGGGTTCCATACCATGTCGTACAAGATTTAACACTATGAATTGCACAACTCATAATGCGAAGCATTAGAGTGTGCTCTACGATCGAAAATTTTTTTTTGCCCCATTTCTGTAACTGTTTTTATTGTTACACTCCTGCTAGTACACAGAACCTACTTAATTTATATACCATTGTATAGATGATTAAATGGAGATTAATACTGTACTTTTTAACAATTGATTTAATGCAGCAGAAATGGAAAAAGCATCAAAATAGTTGAAAAAAAAATCCTGTCCGTCAATTTATGAACCCTGAAAACATTGTAGCTTGCGATAAAATCAATTAATTGAGTCAATATTTTTTTTATACATTTGTTTCAGCCGTAGAAGGAACCCTATTGAAAATGGCTCTTTTATTCAAAGTAGTTTAATTAATAAAATACTAACTAAAATATAATAATCTTTATCTAAATATTTCCAACCTTTGACTTAAGTTGCCTAGCAACATCATCATCATCATCATCATCAGCCTATTAATGTTCCCACTGCTGGGACACAGGCCTCCTCTCTGTGAGAGGGAGTGGGCCGTAATCTACCACGCGGGCCCAGTGCGGGTTGGTAGATGTCACATGTCTTCGAATTTTTGGTTCTAAGACATGCCGGTTTCCTCACGATGTTTTCCTTCACCGTTTTGAGAGCAGTGGTGATGAAATTATTTACACAAAGTAAAGCGCCTGCTTGGGTTCGAACCCACGACCTACAACTCATAAATCGAGGCTGATACGACTGGGCCACCACTGCTCTCATAGTTATTGATTGCCTAGCAACCGCCAAGTAAATATCTTTGTCAGTCTTTGACATTACGACTTCATGAAAAGTTATAAATTGTTCCTTTTTGTTAGAAACTATGTTTTGAAATTCTTTTTCGTTTATGAATGAGTGTTATGTATGAGGCGTGCACTTTTGGATTTTCCAAACTATTTTTGTAATACTTTCGTAAAGGTAACAACAGAGGCGCTATAAAAAAACAAAGATTTGTAAAGAAATTGTCTAATTTTAATGAGAAAATGTTGTTGTGTTAAAATATAGGTGTAGGAGTCATCATCATCATCATCATCAGCCGTATAATGTTCCCACTGCTGGGACACAGGCCTCCTCTCTGTGAGAGGGAGTGGGCCGTAATCTACCACGCGGGCCCAGTGCGGGTTGGTAGATGTCACATGTCTTCGAATTTTTTGGTTCTAAGACATGCCGGTTTCCTCACGATGTTTTCCTTCACCGTTTTGAGAGCAGTGGTGATGAAATTATTTACACAAAGTAAAGCGCCTGCTTGGGTTCGAACCCACGACCTACAACTCGTAAGTCGGGGCCGTTACCACTGGGCCACCACTGCTCTGGTGTAGGAGTATATTTCATTTATTTTAAGAGAAAAATATTAAGTTAACTTTATCCAGTAACATGCATTAACTAAAGTCAAAGTTATTTATTTGCTACTAACATAGTATTGGTAGGTATATATGGTAGGTAAGCAGGTAGATATGTAGGGTAGGTAGGGTAGGTTAGGTACCTACCTACCCTGGTAAGAAGGGTAGGGTAGGTAATTAGGTAGAAATAGGTAATTAGGAAAGGTAGATGCGCCGTAGATAAGTACTTAGTGCTAACCGTGCGTAGCCAGGCCGGGTAAAGCTAGTTACTTATAAATAAAAGGATTTCTCTTGCTACATCAGACTATATTGTACAAAATAGAATGTAAGTAGTACGCCAAATTTTAATTATAACTGTGCGTTTGCACTGGCGAAACATTCACAACAAAACATGGAGTGTATGTCATTAGTTCGATCAACAGGTGTGCGACATGTCATAAGGTCGACAAGTCGTTTGTTCGACAGGTCGCTTGTGCGACAGGTCGTTACTTCGACAAGCAATGTACGTTGAACGAAATTATGACTTATATGTAATACGGTGCTCAATACCGATGGGGCTTTACTTTTTACATTTTCGTACAACGTTCTTCATTTTGGTATCCCATAATATAGTCCTAAAATAATGATTATTGTGCTTGCATCTGCACAAGTTCGGTAATTTTAGGACCAATATTATTGGTATTGCTCAAAGCTGCACGCAAATCATCACTTATTTTCAATCGATTGCTGGCCTTGTTTTTATTTACTAACAAAGCAGAAACCCCTTTTTTTCAAATAAGTTGTTGAGGAAACGATAAGATAGCGCAAGGCGATTTCTCGAATTTTGGTGTAAGAAATTGCTTTTTTACGCCAAAACTTCTCAAGTGAATTAGATTCGAATGCGTCCTTACAGTTTCTATCATTTTGAAATTCAATGAGTTCTTCCCGGATTTCTTCTGTAACTTCACCAGTATCCGTGCTAAAAAGGTCGTGATTCAGTTTTTGATCAACTTTAGCTTCTTTTTCGTAATATTCTAGGACGTAACGATAAAATTTATCAATCAACACTCGATCCTTGCGCACGCTTACAACTGACCGGCTCATGCGAGCGACAATACAATGATTATGGGATACCCCTATTGCATCGCCCGCGAAATTTGTAATCGTTTGCGGACCATATTTTGACTCCTGCGGACCACTGGTTAGGAGCCACTTACAGAGGGTTTACATAAACCAAGAAAATGCCAGTAGAGCAGTGGTGGCCCAGTGCTATCGGCCCCGACTTACGAGTTGTAGGTCGTGGGTTCGAACTCGAGCAGGCGCTTTACTTTGTGTAAATAATTTCATCACCACTGCTCTCAAAACGGTGAAAGAAAACATCGTGAGGAAACCGGCATGTCTTAGAACCAAAAATTCGAAGAAATGTGACATCCACCAACCCGCACTGGGCCCGCGTGGTAGATTACGGCCCACTTCCTCTCAGAGAGAGGAGGCCTGTGTCCCAGCAGTGGGAACATTAATAGGCTGATGATGATGATGATAAAGAAAATGCTAATCAGCAGCCCTACCGCGGTTTAGCCGCGTCGGTATTACGTGGTCACGAAAACTAAAAAAACAATGCATGGAATTTACTCATTACCAGTTTCACTAGTTTGTATTTGATACCACAGAAGTAGGGTCTATTTCTTTGGCGCTCTTCTTCTTGACTGCCCCAGGGCAGTCGAGTAAAAAGTAGTAGCGCCATCGGTATCGAGCACCGTATTATCTAGAAGCCATATTTGTTTAACTTACATTGCTTGTCGAAGTAACAACCTGTCGCACAAGCGACCTGTCGAACAAACGTCTTGTCGAGGTTATGACATGTCGCACACCTGTTGATCGAACTAATGACATACACTCCAAAACATGTTGGAATCTCTATTTTCTGTCAATTTTTCATACAATGTTTGACAGGAACTAGAGATTTCAACATGTTTTGTCGTGATGTTTCGCCAGTGCAAACGCACGGGTCAATACAGGTATTTATTTACGTTATTTTTGATAGTCATACAGAAATCTATTATTTCTTACTTATTATTTTTACACATCCCATCGGACTATGAGAGTGAGGGAAGAGAGAGTGCACTCGTGTCTGCGCCAGCGTTGCCGTTAGCGTACATTTTACACATTTGACGTACCTTTTAAGCCTCCCATGTGTAATGTGTAATGGGGTCTATTTTACGTACCTTTTCAACTTATCATCCGAAATCATGTGTAAAATCGTGGTTTAAATACTATTTTACGTACCTTTTTTGAAACCGCCGCCAAAACGAGAAAACGAGATAGCATTGTACCGGTGTGGCCTGTGAAGTCACAGATCTACGTAATGTAAGAATAGGAAATAGCTTTTGTCTCACTTCCGCCGAGGAGTGTAGGCAATGAGTGTAGGCAATGAACGAACATTGTATTACTATTACCATTATTATACAGTGCTCTGTGGTATTATGTATCGGGTATCCGACGTGTATCCGACCGACCGGCCCGAGCGGCGCGCTCACCAAGTCAAGACAGTGACAGAGACAGACACAGAACACTACCTACTCTACTCACAAAGCGCTCTTGTTTGCAAAGCGGATAAGTTTTGAATTTGATAGCATTTTGTCTTGTATTTTTAAGCGCGCGAGATATTGGTCTCTGCGATAAGGGAAAGTGATTTTCTTTCTTTTATACATAGTGTATAATAAATAGCTGACCGAACGGTCAACGGTGCCTTCTATTCGCTCGCTGCTGTGGTGCTTGGTAAGTTGTAAAATACTATCTTGAGAATATTACTAGATTTACGTGTGTGTGTGTTGCACTGTGTTTTGCTGTGGGCTCTGATTTTATTACTACTTCTACTAACGACTAACTATTAGGTTATCAGTTTTTTTTATAGTACTTATATACAAATACAAACAACTATGCCTTCAATCACGGTACTGTAATTCGATAATATACCTTCACCTACCTACAATGTTGGGTTGTTCTTGTTACAAACATACCCCGGTCAAGCAGATTAATGGTTTTATTAGGTTTGTCACGCAAACCAACTTACTCTTATCGGGGTTTGTATTGAACTTGTACATAATGTAAGTAAGGACAAAGTAGTACATACATACATAATCATTAGAATACTAAAATTATTCCTGAACTAGTGTGTGTGTACGTCATAACATATAACATGCCATCATAGCTTGCAGAGTTGCCAGACTCAAAAAGTCTGGATCTTTGTGTAGAAAATATCGATGGCATAGATACATCAAAAAGTTCTTAGTTTCTCATAAAGCAAATGAATTGGGATGAAAATTTACCTTTATCTGGCTAATAAACATAGGATTGTAACCAGTCTGCTATACCTATTGTTACTTACGCAGTCTCAGTTTATAGACTTTTTTGGCTTGTTTGTTCTTGTGCTGCTTGTTTTTTACTTATACTTTTTAGACCCTCTTTTGTAGCTATAACTAGATCTTAGGCACCTAACGCAGCCATAAGCAAACAATCATAAATAATAAATTCCACAAACACAATATTACATTGAAAACCTATTAAAGGTGTTGTTTTCTTATAAATATACCTAATCTCACTCTCTAGCAGTGTGACTACTTGTGCATGACTCTAAAATATATTTTTTCATTTAATTTCATGATTTCCACTCGCTTGGGCACATGTGCATGGAACAGAAGCTTGAAACAATTTTAATAACTTATCACTAAAGACAATAGAAAATCACTACCAACTAACCCAGTAAGAAAATGGATAAATTTATCCGCCGCTTACCCCCAAAACCTCATTTTACTAAAATGGTGGAGGATGAAAAAACAACGCCGTCCACTTCGACTATCCCTGCTGCGCATGGTCTTGCAGCTTTATCTGACTCGAACCCAACTTCCAAACCAGACTCAAACCCAAAGCCTTCTTCTTCTAAAACGGTTTTAATAGAAGAAGAGGCAAAAACAAGGTCTGCTGAACAAGAACATCCTGCAACTAGTTCTACTGCTAACATTGTAGAAACAGTACAGCTTGATAATGTGCCAGAGTCAGAGAAAGAGTTTCTAGGTGTAGAACCTCCCGCTAAAAAAAGAAAACAGGTATATAAATTCAACGATGACTGGCTTTTGATGTCGTCATTTCGCAAATGGCTAGAAAAAAAAGAAGAAAAAGATAAAGAACCGACTGCATTTTGTAAATTGTGTGAAGTCACAATTGCTAATCACAAACCTGTATTAGAAAGACATATGACAACCACAAAACATCAAACAAATTCTAATGCTATACAGCACACTAAACACATTGGTGACCTAATAAAAAAAACTAGTGGTACTAGCAGGGATCAAGCAAGACGGGCAGAAGTAAAATTCACTACATTCTTGGCTGAACATAATCTGCCGTTATCTTTGGCTGATTCTCTTGTCCCATTCGTACGTAACACATTCCCGGATTCGGCGATTGCACGAGAAATGTCTTTAGGTCGTACTAAAGCCACTGACGTTTTGACTAAAGTTGTAGCGCCAGCTTGTAGATTTGAGCTGATAACGCACTTAAAAACTCCTGGAAATTTCTTCAGTTTGGTAATGGACGAAACGACAGATGTATCTACAAAAAAACAATGTGCGCTGTCCGTGATATTTTTCAACAAAGATACTGAAATTGTAGAAACAAGATTTTTTGATTTGTATGAAGCGAACTCTGGTAAAGCTGAAGATTTATGTGAGGCCATGCTACTCCGTCTAAAGAATAACTTAATTCCTTTAGAAAACGTCGTAGGATTTGCGTCTGATACGACTAATAGCATGGTTGGGCAGCATAACTCAGTTTTCAGCCACTTAAAACAGAACATACCGGATGTTACTTGCGTAAAATGCAGCTGCCATATGATCCATTTAGTGGCATCAAAAGCGTGCTCTAAACTTCCAAGCTCGATTGAAGACCTTTTAAGGAACATAGGAGCTCACTTCAGCCGAAGCTCTAAAAGAGTAAGCCGTCTTCAAGAGTGCCAAGAATTTTACGGTGTGGAAATGCACAAAATATTGAGCCCAGCTAACACCCGATGGCTTTCTTTGAAAGCCTGTGTTGATCGCACGCTAGAGCAGTACGTGGTCCTAACCGAGTATTTTCGCCTGGAGATGTTCGAAGATGGCACAAGCGCTAACGTTCGTATTTACGAAGGCCTGGACAATAAACTGACAAAAGTGTACCTCGAATTTCTATCATACATATTAGAGTTCCTTACCGATTTTAACAAATTATTCCAAACCGACAAACCACTTCTACACTGCCTACAGCCCGAAATAGAAAAGTTAATTCGATCCATTGCATCTAATTACATGCAATTAAACCACATTAAACACACTAAAGCGTTACTCATTGATCACGCCAACCCGGGTCACTTTATGCCTCTCGAAAAGATTTATCTTGGAGTACTGGCACAAGATTCTGTGATTCAGATCTTACAAGACCAACCTACAGCATTACCTGATGTGACTAACCTCAGAAGACGCTGCCTTACATTCTACATAGAATTAATCAAACAAATCAAGGATAGATTTGATTTTAATGATCCTGTGTTTACCACTATATCTGTATTGGACCCAAAAGTGGCACAATCGTTCGAACGAAAAGATTTAAATGAAGTGTTACAAAGATATCCAGTTTTGAAAAGTATTGTTGATGAGCCAGCTCTACACAAAGAATGGCGAGAGCATGCTCTGCTGGATCATGAAACATTGAAACTAGACCCAACTTTAACGGCCACCAGCTACTGGAATATGGTTTTCAAGTTACGAAAAATGAACGAAGACCCTCTGTTTCCCAACCTAAAGAAAGTTATTTGCCTACTTCTAGTCCTTCCCTTTTCAAATGCTTCAGTCGAACGAATATTCAGCCAGCTT
Organism: Conistra vaccinii; assembly: GCA_948150665.1. Lineage (NCBI taxonomy): Eukaryota > Metazoa > Arthropoda > Insecta > Lepidoptera > Noctuidae > Conistra > Conistra vaccinii. The sequence goes on from OX411324.1 coordinate 9,286,957, forward strand.
AAACTCATCAAAACCGATAATCGTAACAGATTAAACACAGACACTATATCAGCTCTCATGATGACCAAACAAAGTATCAAAGATTCGATTAAATACGAACCGCCGAAATCACTACTTATCAGCAACAACTGGAAATTCAAACAATAATTATTTTTACTAACAATTTTCTATTATACATACCTAACGTCCTAGATCGCCTGGGCTAACGAAAGGTTGGTGAAGGCATTTTGTTGCAACAAAAATGCATGACTTGATTGTAGAATTAGTAACATAATTTATTTATTATTTTAGTTTCAACTGACAATTATGATGTATATCTTTTAATTTTCAGATTATGGATCTAACTTCAACAACAATCACTATTTTGATTTTTTTATCGTGTGGTTTCTCCATAATATTAACCACGAGAAATAATTCAATGAGTACCTACCTCTCATAAAACTGCGGGGATTTTTTTATTTAATATAGGTAAGTTTTCTCACGCCTAGTATCACAAAAAAAAAGAACTGCTTTCGAGCAAGCAGTCTCTCCCTGTCTCGCATTCATTCGAGAGAGCGAGAGAAGCAGTAGTGTACCTTTTTAACCCAAAATGTACCTTTTCAGAGCTGGATATGTACCTTTTGGGAACTCAGTTGCGGCAACACTGGTCTGCGCACACAATTGTGCACTATAATATCTCCCGCGCCGAAGGCCAGTCTCCGTTGAGATTGGCCGCCATGACCGAATATTTTTACACCAATAATTTTTCTCAATAAGAAATTGTATCCACAACGGTTGCTAGGTAACTGAATAGTACACTGTATGTGCCAGCGTGCCAGCATTCATTTCAATGTTACTGAAATTATTGTCTATTGGAGTGTAGTTTTGACACGAGGTACACACATCAACACCGTCTAGGGATACTTTGAAAAAAGTCGATAAAGTTCTTAAACTCAAAAAATACTGGCCGGTTTTAAAATCTTGTGAAGAAAGTTTATTTTGTAGACCTTTTTGGATGATCGAAATTTAAATGATCGAAATAGTATATGCTGCCATGATAGTAGGTACTTACTAATTCCATGTCATTACTCCGACTATTAAATAGTTATCTGTGGAATTTATATCGCATAATATTAGCATGAAATACAAAATTATTACTTTAAGTTGCAGAAAATCGCCCATATTATATAAAATACGTTATAAATCGGCGTTTTTAGTATTTATTGATTATAAACAGTATATGTTACATGATACACACAAGTTGCAAATTCCTAATTTGTTTAGTTGTTGAGATAGAGCTCGTACAAAAATGGTCTAAAACAGACAACTTCTACGGCCCCCTAATTCATCATTTTTGAAGATAAAAACAAATAAAAATTATATTTATTCTCTACTCGATGAGCTCTAGAAAATGATACCCCACATGCCAGGGTCAGATAATTTTTTTTTCAAAATTTAATTTTATTGTATGGCGACCCCCCTTTATTTTTTAATTTTATTATTTGTTGCTCTTACGGCAATAGAAATGCTCAATCTGTGAAATTTTCAACTGCCTACCTATTACGGTTCATGAGATAGAGCTCGCTGACAGACAGACGGACAGCGGAGGCTTATGAATAGGGTTCCGTTTGTCACCCTTCGGGTACGGAACCCTAAAAACTAAAATCTCTTAAAATGAATACAAATATTCAAGTAGAGCATCTACCGTACTGTGTTACTTAGAAATTTGATAGCAACGTGTAAGGCGCGCGCGACGCATAACTGGAGGCAGGCGCAAATCGCCCGCCTGCCTCGGATGACTGGCGTGACGTGTGTACACAGTATGAACAACCATATACCTACTGCCTACAGGTATTTGACACGTTGCCGTTGTTAGTTACGAGGGACGATAGTAACAAAATCTGGGTGTTGCCTGAAAACTTTTTGATTTGAAGGTTTTAGTAAAATATCCGATGTACTGGAGATATTCAATAAGTCATTGATTCAAATGTACAACTGGAGAAAGATAACCCTTTTGGCTTTCTACAATTATCTCTCAGTTGAAGAACGCTTAAAACCAAGGACAGTATCTTTAAGTAAGTAGATCGCAACAAGAACAGTTTCGGCAAGCAACCGGCTCATCGCAACTGCAACAGGCTGACGGTAAACAAAGAATTGGCTTTTATAGCATAAACATGGTTAATATAATAAATATTGAAGGCTGTTAAACAACAACACGCCCAAAAGTAAACACTGAAGCCTGGAAGGAGGAGCTTATTACGGTAGGCTTAGCCGAGGCGTGTTATCTCGGCAAAGTTCAGAATTTGTAAGCGCCCCGAGCTTTGTGCAAAATATGAGAACGCTTCGAAACTTTGTATCGTCGCTTGACAATGAAATACTGATGTCGTTATCATCCTACATGTGGGATTTATTGGTAGTAGGATCATGTAGCATGTGGGTCTTTCAACTGTTTGGGCATTCTCTTTTTATGCACTACACTCTCCGAGTTTTTTTTTTTACCGATTTCAAAAAAGAGGAGGTTCTCAATTCGACTGTATGTTTTTTTTTGTATGTACCTACGATTACTTCGTGATTTTGATGATTCTTTTTTTTTTTGGTAGGTCATACTTCAGAGGTTAACTTTCCTTTGGTAGTTTTTGAGTTAGCTTCAATAATACGTATTTTTCCCACTTAGCCTATGTGGATGATATGATGATAAGTTCCTGTCACTAAACTTTTACAAAAAAAAAAAACAAAATAAAAACAGTTACAGAAATGGGGCAAAAATTTTTTTTCGATCGTAGAGCACACTACAAAAGCGAAAACTCAGAACCAAAGACACAGACTTCCGAAATTAAAGTTATTTTTTACTTTGTAGTGTCTTTTTTGGAAGCCGGATGTTTTTTTTTTAACGCATTTCTTCTGAATCATGGTTGCTAATACGGCACAAGTCTCAGATGCAAAAATCATAAAAGACTTCACCTGCAGATATCGAATCCATGACCCGCTACACAAAAAACGCTGTCGAGTGGCTCAGCGACGCGACTACATTAACCGAGCCATCTACATACCATACATACAAAGGTGAAAAAAAAAAAAAAAAAAAAAACAAAATATTTTATTTCACATAAACCTACAAGGGCACTTATAAAACGTCAGAAGCTAGGTGCACGGTTGGATGGAAAATAATGTAATGAATATACTTGTACAGTACCTAATCTACATTATTTTTTAAAGTCCTGTCGTCATGTTCGTGTTTGTTTGTGAGACCGGGTTCTTCTTCTAAACTACGCAATCGATGATGTCTTCACTATCATTTAGAGAATCCATTCCGAAAGATTTGTGTGTATAATAAATAAATTAATATTGACGACCAACACCTCAAGAGGCTCTCATTGCGCGGCTGGGTCAACCGCTTGATTCAGAAAGCAGTACTCCTAGACACAGCACGCATAGTGAGGAGGTTCATCTCTCTAGAGCCCTGACCACCGACAGCTTGGACCCTGTTCCTGATGCCGGTGGGCGACTATTTTTTTTATTTTTAAATGTTTTTTTATATCTTTTTCTTTAAGAAATATTTAAAAATGTAAATTATATGTATTTAAATGAAATAAAAGAAATTAATATAAAACTTACAGATAATAAAGAAATCTCGATTTTTTGTCAAATCGTAAATACCCTGCGAAGTAGGAGCGGGTCGCTAGTTCCTTATAAATATAAATAACGTAACGACTGCCAATGAAAAGGATCATTCCGATTAGATACCTATAGACTCCCAAACAAAGTTGTTGAGTAGGTCTTTACAAGTGGGCTGGGGGCCGACCGGTAAAAGAAACTGATAGATTGCCGCCGCCCGGGATTAGGGACGGACAATTAGATGCGTCGCTCGTCCGATCTAATCTGTACTAAGTTCGCCATTTGTTTCAGATGACTCGATTACCTATTGAGACGATTTATTTATGTAGATCGGATGAGATTTGTTTAGTTCATTTGTTTCATTGGGGATTAGGTATCTATAGAGTAGCTATTCTCGACAGATCGGTAAGGACAGAAAAATAAAATCGATATAATTGTATTGCCATTGCTTACTTGTTCCTCGTTTGTGGACCTACTGAAAGTTACTCGAGATTTATTCTCGTTCCATCTTGGTATCATTCCGGCAAAAATCACGCCATGAATCATAAAAAGATATCGTCTCAATTCATCGCACAATTTTAATACCACCATGGCGCACCACAATTAAAATAATTACGTCATAATATCATCATCTAAAATTTAATTTTCAGCCCTTCGCCGCTCAAAGGTATCAAGTTGAACATCGAATAAATGTGGCCATTTCTCATCCTAACCGGAGCAAAACTTAATAACCCTACTGGAAACGCAATAATTACCAGCGTTCAGTACGAGATTCGGGAGAGAAATAAATGAAAGTCATTAAGAGACTCGCGTTTAGATATTTCATCCCCCTTGAAGAAGACGTTAGCGGGGCCGCCACGCCACCGGTGGAGTGTTCCCACGCAACCAGCCAAAGAGAAGCTTTTTACGACATTTTCACAATTTCTTGCCTACGTGCAATATATATTTTTTTATTTGAAATTCCCGAAATACGTTTCTATGTTTTGTAAATGATGTCTAACTAAAACAACCACCATTTTCTGAAAACTTTTATTAATAAGTAGGTAATAGGTTATACGGGCTGGTATCCGCAACTCCACGTCAAAGCGCGTATTTTGCGTATGGGTGGGAAAATCGGTTATTCGATCCACCCCAGCTCCTCAAAGAAGGCCAGCAACGCCTTGGTGTCACTGACAATCTCACGTAGGGTACCTGGGTTACCGAAGTACTTTGCCCTGTATGCGGCGACCACCGGGCAGTTTAACAGCACATGAGCTGCTGTCTCGACGTCGTCCTTCATGCAGGCTCTGCACAGCAGAGTGTCTGTGACTAATATGACAAAGAGGTGTTTATTAAATGACCCATGGCCAATTACAGCTGCTGTGACTGTACGCAGCTGTTGTTTCGTTAGTCGGAGAACCTGTTTCGTGAGGCGGCCATCGAATGTAGGGAGTGCCTCCTTGGCTTGCCTACACTCACCGTGGTCCGACCATATTAATAAGTAATACGTTTACGTTCTGCAGTTTCTGCTTACCCACATTTGAAGAAGGCTAGAGTTTAAGTATGAGTTAAAAAAATTATCTTTGTAGGTAATTTTTCTTATTCTTTTGTCAATCTTTAAAGTTGGTAGGCGTCGTAGACCCGCGTAGCTCGTAGGCCGTAGGGCGTCATCAGCCCGTAGCAATCGTTTAGAAGTGTGGAATCGGGGCTTAAAAAATCTTTTTATACCCTTTTTAATTTGCAACTTAACACAACAATATTGATATGCACCTGCACATTTATGTATACCATTTTCTTTGCAGTGTCATATCTTCACGATTACTCTTTGGGCGCGTAGCACCTGACAAATTATCGCCTCTCAGAGGCAATCCTCACGTTTGTTTTTGTTGAATTGTTCGTGTGTTTTGCGGGCTAAGACTAATTGCCCACACCATACAAGAGAAAATCTTACAAAACTAATGTTTGTTTTTCTGGCAAGGGTACTTGATATAATGCGAGTTTATTTTGTTTTAATGGAATTTGTAGCACAATAGATCTTAATACTTGTCCTCTGAGGAGTTGGTTAGATAATGATATTTTAGTTTAGATAGTTAATAGAAATTATTTTTGAAGTTAAGACTTATGCTTATAGCTTTTGAATTTGTTAGGTTTTCGTTAAATTGAACTTATACCCGCATATCGAAATCAAAGGATTTATAAAAAAGAGCTGAAAATAGTAAACACAATGGGCGCGTGTTGACAGCGGGACGCGATTGCGGACGCGTCTGCTCAGGCAGAAGCAACCCTGTTCCAGCGCAAATACCAATCCGCGCTATTGACGGATTTTATTCGATTTCATTCATAGTGATGTTTTGTTGAACAATTGTATCGATATTCGATGATAGCGTTGACCTGAATTGACTAATAATACTATTATGCGTGGAATTCGAAAATTGTTCCGATATAAATTTTGTTTAATTATTATGGATTCGCATTGAAAATTCCTGTAGCGAATGAATTTTGTGAAAAGGCTAGAATGCATTAATTAAAATTTGTTTTATTAATAAAATGAAATCGCAATTTTTATACAATTGTTATAAATATTAAATGCGTCGATGTATTGTCAAAATATAAATCATCACTATCGGAAACCGCGAGTCGGGCACGCGCCATATCAGATTGCGGTGCGTTCCGCATATAGAGCGGAGATTTTTTCACAAAGCCCTATCAAATCGACACCTATAGGCAAGAGTTTTTGCCTATTTCTAACGCAGCATGAATTTAAAAAAGAATATTCTACACTTTATTATTTGACACCGCAGAATAAGCTTTGATTGGCTATAACGTTAGATAACTATGCAAAACTAGCTAGAAAGGTAAAATGTATTCAAAAATATCGTGTCCGTAGGCGTCGTAGGCCCGCGTAGACCTTATGCTACAGTCTGTAGCAATAGAACAAAAATGTCGTCGTCGTCTATCTAGCCTTTTCCCAACTATGTTGGGGTCGGCTTCCAGTCTAACCGGTTGCAGCTGAATACCAGTATTTTACATGGAGCAACTGGGTCATATTCAAAATAATTGTAAGTAACGGATATGAAACAGATATGAATATTATTTGATTGTAACAGAAAAATAACAGAAAGGAATTATTAGGGCATGTTTAAATAGCACACGTTTTTTAAATAAATAATTAACGTTGCGCTAATTACAACATTTGCAATAGTAGAATACCATCATTACTATCACTAACTATACATATATAATACAGTTCATCTACTTAGATTAGGTATAACAGTGCTACTAGTTCAAAGCCGGGGCGGATCGCTAGGCACCTACATAGGTACATAATGAAACAACATTTTGTAATTGTCCGAAATCATTGAACAATTCGTGAAGCAGTTAAAACTGCATTAACTGCATGATTATAATAATTTGGGTTCTGTATGATGTTATTTTTCGAACAGTAGCCAAATTTTTTAGTGGATGACTAAGCACTTATTAACAATTTAGATTTCAAGTATATATATTTTCAACACACTTGCTTGTAAAGTGGCTCCTATTGAACCGTTTTTAGGTTAATAATGTAGTGTATTAAACCCACTTGCTTTTTACTTTACATAATCGCACTAGTGCGATAATTTGTGCCATAGATAACTATTTACTAGTCGGCGTAATGACATTTCAGTATGGAATTAGTAAGTACTAGTACTATCAAGGTACGACATGTCTTTCTTGTTGCGACATACAGTGTGACAAAGTAAACGGGTTTTTGAAACGAAGTTCTTTAACATGGCTTTATACTTACGTCTGTCTTCTTCTAATTCGATAGAGAGAAAGAGAAAAGTCAAAATGTAAATCCAAGATGGTGGCTGTAAAATTTTCTCATTTTTCGTCATGGGTGTCGTTTTCGTAGGATTCAATGGTTCTAAAGCCGATAGTGATGTGAAAATGTGACACCCATGATTCAAATTCACACCTTCTCTTTCTCTCTATCTATTGAATTAGAAGACGTAGAAAAGATTTTAAAAGAAGTGGATAGTCAGTACCTGGCAACAAAGGTCAGTTGAATCTAAATACACACATCAAAAGTGTCTAGGGATCAACATATATTTTTGCAATAACTTTTCTCCTGATTGATATTAATTAAAATTTTCTTTAAGGATTCATCAAATAAAGTGTTTTCGTTTGTCACAGTAACGATAAACCAAGTCACCTTTGCATTAATAAAGAAATTTGCCATTTTCCTAATAAAGGGATTTTTGACATTTGAACCACTAACATTAAAGTTCGAAAAAAAGACTGAAATAACAGTTTTCTTTAAAATTTTATTGGGTAACTTAAACAATTAATAATCCGTGTTTCTACCGCGAACACTAACAACACAAGAACATCGGTTTGGCATACTCAAAATGAGTTCATCCAAATCACGCTGTGGAATGGCCGCCCATGTTCGTTGCAACAACAAAAAAAGGTCTTCTTGCGACTGGATACCCTCCATATTCGGCAGAGCTCTTCTCTGTAGCATATCCCATGCATGCTCAATCGGGTTCAAGTCTGGCGACTGAGCAGGCCAGGGCAGGACATTGATGTTAGCTGCGGCGAGAGTCTGTCTTACAACTCTTGCGGTGTGCGGTCGTGCATTATCATGCATTAACTGAAATAAGGGACCGATTTGCACTTGTAGAGGAACGATGACGTCTGATACAATCATCTCAGCATAAATTTGAGCGTTGAGGTTGCCTCTGATCCAAATCAACTCAGTTCTTCCGCCGATCCAAATACCCGCCCATACCATGATGGTTCCACCACTATAAGGATGGACTTCCTGGCAGGATTTTAATCGCTGTTGGCGTCCAGGGGTTCTCCAGTGTCGTATACGTCTTGTATCCGGTCTCATACCAAAACGAGACTCATCAGAAAAGCACACGAAACGCCATTGTTCTTCTGCCCAATTTCTGTGTTCAAGAGCCCATTGATATCGAATCCTACGATTGTGCATTGCTATAGGTGGTACCCGTAGCGGTCTTCGGGAATGAAGGTTCACTTCATGCAAGCGGTTTCTGACTGTTTGGTCGCTAATTAAGTTCCCTGAAGAGTGATGAAGCCTCACGGCTAACATCATGGCGGTTATTGTTGGAGCTCTTCGAGCTAAGATTTGAATGTATCGGTCTTGTCTCCGTGTGGTGCAGCGATACCGTCCTCCATGGCGCTCAGCCACGGTACCAGTGCTTCGGTAACGTGTCCAAAGTCGACTGATAACACTCTGACTTGTATTCAGAGCTAAAGCCACAGTACGTTGCCGGGAACCAGCTTCTATCATTCCCACGGCTCTGAGCATTTCTTCCCTGCTTAAATGACGTCGCTGCTCCATAATAACGTTGGTTTTAATCAGTAGTAGGGAAACAGTAGCACTAATAATGTCTTCAATGCGTTGTATGTTTTTATAGGGAAAATATTGACAGCTGATTTTCATCTTTTACTCGAATTTGATTCACAGTTCCTGATTCAAATTATGAAATGCACCAAAAAGGATCCATATAAATTTATAAAATCATAAATTTATTACAAAGCCACATCTCAATCTCAAGAAATCCGCATAAAAATGCTTGATCCCTAGACACTTTTGATGTGTGTATATCCTCTCTATAGTTACGTTAGATATTGTAGCAGAAGTTCTTACAACAAGACTGTTTTTTCCTCGCAAATGTGTTGAAGAACGTCGTATGAAACGCGTGTGCATTAATCATTAATTCATTACCCACTCGGCTACATTATCGTGCTCGCCAATGACCAATACAGCACACTCGTATCATAATATACTATTATATAATTTTAAAATAAATAGTTTTAAAGTTATTTTGATTAAATATTAAAGGTATTATTATTTTCCTTAATTTATACATGAGACAATATGAATACCGCCTAATCATTCATATCTGTTACGTAACAGAAAAAAGTAACAGATAAAATAACGTATATGAATTAATTGCATGTGTCTAACCTACAAATCTATTTATTTCCACACCAATTCACATGATATACGAATGTATTATATTTATATCAAATATCGCCAAACAAAGCCATTCCCTAATGTCAGTAATAAAACAGTAAGTACTTACCGCTATTTTAAACTAGTGGTGGGTCGTTGTCGAATTTTTCGCGGACGAAACGCAACCGTTTTCGAGACGACGAAAACGGTTGCAAGAAACGGTCGTCGTTGCAACTGGTTTGAAGACGAAGAATAATTGCGTTGCCGTCTTTTCGACGTTCTCGTCGTTGTCGTCTTTTCGACGTTCCCGACGTTCTCGTCGAGTGAAATAGTTGCAGTTTCTTAGTTTCAACTTCAACTATCAACGATTTAAAAGTGAACTTTATATCAGTGATATAAAGTTCACTTTTTATTGTAAGGACTGTTTTGCAAACGAACGGAACGAGACGCAATGACAACTGGTAATATATTATCGACTCTATATCATTGGTATAAAGTTCACTTTTTATTGCAAGGACTGTTTTGTAAACGACGACGACGAACGACGAGTGACTCGTCGTCCGTCCGTCTACTACTTGTCGCGTTCCGTTCGGTCGTTCGAAGACGACGACTCGTCTACTCGTGTTGTTCCGTTCGTTGAATCATTTATCATTGCGTTCTCGACTGTATTTTCAAAGACGTAAAATAAAGAATCGCACTGAATAATTCGAAGACTGGTTTGTGCAACGAAGACTGTTTGAACCCAGGACGTAAAACGGTTCCATCGTCGCAGAACATAAAACGGTCTTTGGAAACGGTTCGTCGTCGCAACGCCCACTCCTATTTTAAACATCGCACATTGAATATAACTTTTAGAAGTCAAATTTTCTTTACGCAACGAAACGATCTGAAAAACCGTATTGAACAAAATAGCCGAGTATTTATTTTTACGTCATGTAGTATGACATCTTGAGAACTAATGTGTCCAATAAATCAAATGTCTTTGTAACCATGGAAATAATGTTAAAACAGCATAACATAGAAGAATAACAGATATGATGTAAAATCAGGACACTCATAAATAAATTAAATTTTAAGAAAAAAAAACAAAAAATATACTTTATTTAGCGTAGTGACAAAGTTAAACCATATTCTCTGAATAATATTTTTTTTTCCTCTTTTGTGTAATGGATTATAGTAAAATTATTTTTTTTAGTTTGCTGTCTAAGACGTGGACATTGAATACTTGTATGTAACGGAACCTACTCAAAGTCTGGTTTGATTATTTTTTATGAATTGTTTAGCTGTATCAAATGTTTCATTGTTTTTTATTAAGCTCAAATAAACATTTAATCTGTTTGTTTTGGAAATTCTAGTCAGTTGTATCTCATTAAAAAAAAATTGGGTTGGACATGAATACAGTAGTAAATATACAATTATTTTGAATATGACCCAACTGCCTATCTGACCTCCACAACCCAGTTACTGGGTAATACGATACCCCTTGGTAAGATTGGTTGTCAGACTTTCGGGCGTCTAATTACTCGTAATGACTGTCAAAGATCCACGATTGACAGCCGGGACTAACGGCTTAACGTCCTTTTTTCATAGGCACGGGTCTTGGAGTTGGTATGTAAAAATGGTCACCTATCCACAGACCAACCGCGGCAAGCGTAGCTTAACCTGAACGATCGACCCTTGCGGCTGTTATTACTTAGCCACAAGCCCGTAGTGAATAGTAAAAAAATGTGCTATTGGGAATTATGTTAGTATCTAATAATAATTATTGTCCTTTCCTTATGTAAGTTGGTTGGTAGGGGGGTGCCCAATGGTCCACTAGTTCCAATCCTTTAAAAAATATTATCTTGTGACTGCGAAGGAATTATGAATAACCGCTAGTAAGGACCCTCGGTAAGTGTGTCTAGAATTTTCTAATACCTTTTATAAAGTTTCATATTGAGACACGAAGCAAAAAAATTCAATCTTAGGAAAAGCGGCCATATTCCTCTATGTTCTCTTCCTATACGTTTAATAACAGCAGCAGTCAAACCCTCATTTTCTGTAAAATATTATGAACAGTAGGATAAGTCCATGAAACCTCGTACTTAACACAGATATCTTTATATTATTAGGTAAAGGAGTCGTGAAAATCCGTCGGCTTTATCTTCTCCCTTTAATTGTTGGCAGGAGTACTATCTCGAGTTTACTGGCGCCGATTGCACGCAATAAAACGTAACAGCCCCTTTGTTTTGAGCTGTTCATATCGTGGTTTTGTCGCCTGTGAACTACTCTTTGTGGTTAAGAAAACATACATTCGGGTTGTGGAGTTTGTGCTGGTACTTTTGTTTGAGTTTTCCCTGCTATTCGAAGCGGCATTTTCATGGCATCTTTCCAGGTTATATTATTTTAGTTGGTGCATAATAGTTGTAGAATACCTATTTGTTGCCTGTTGTAAATAAAATTCAACCCGCTGTTTGACATACTCAGGGGTGTAATTTCAAAAAATCTCTGAGTTGTGCAATGTCACTAAGCTCGCCAACATAATATCTACAAGTCATGATTCTAGGGTTTTCACATATTTTCAGTGATATGATTTGTTTGTCAACTGCTACGAAAGCCTACCAAAAATCAAGTCTACAACTATCACGATCAACATATAAAATGGTATTGTGATCCAAAATATTTCTTACAATATTTGCTATCATAAACACGTATGCGTATTTTGAATAATTTAGGTTGTTTGGTGGAAATTTTCACGCACTTCCTTCTTTCGTTCTCGCCTGGATATTTGGATAAACTAAGTTTGTATAACATGTAACACGAATTGGTATTAAATAACGATATTTTTCAAAAGAAAAATCTGTTTTTAAATAGGTCTTTTGTAGCCATAATTAGGCTGACATAATTACTAACTGGAAGTATTTTGAGTTCGTGAGAACTCATGTGTTCTAATCCAGCCGGTCTATTCTGTATTGAGAAGTGAGCTATTATTCCGTCTCATTCGATTAAGGGCCTACCTCGAAAATAAATAGAAGTTTGACGGGTGTGGCTTATTTCCCCCGCACGCGGGGAGTGGCGGTTCCATCTTTAATGGTCAGTCAGTCAGTCACCACGTCCCGTCACCGCAACAAACCCCGGCCACGGTAATATTATAACAGTATTGTAACTCGGTCGTATCTTAGAAATAAATGCCTACAGCCGCGCAGTACGTAAACATGCGATAGGGCTGCCCGCCTCCAGCATTTTAATTAGCCTTTTAGCTTTTAGCCGTCTTTAGCCACAGAAATAGTACTATTAACATGGTAAACTAAAATTAGACGTATTACAATTATTACAAGTTTCAGGGAATTCCCTTTATTTAATCGGTGGTGCCATAGAGTAAAGTAGTACATCGGGTGCTGCCTAGTATAAACAATAGGGCTATCAACTCAACTTAAATTTTTCCTTAAAATTCCCTAAATCCCTGCCAAAATAAAATATCCCTAAACCATGCTTATTATTGGCAATTTTTCCCAAAAAAGGGAGAAATCCCTAAAAGTGGAAACACTGGGCTCCGGTCTTGTGAGGTATTTTGTTTTAGTTCACATTGGCTGTTTATATAAAACAGCCAGTGTGAATTAAAAAAAATATATAAGGTACACCTAATAAGGTACACAAAAAAAACTTTTTACAAAAAAAGAACAACCGACTTTCAAAAAAGACACTACAAAGTCAAAAATAACTTTAATTTCGGAAGTCGGTGCATTTGGTTTTGAACTTTCGTTTTTTGCCACCGACTTCCGAAATTAAAGTTATTTTTGACTTTGTAGTGTCTTTTTTGAAAGTCGGTTGTTCTTTTTTTGTAAAAAGTTTTTATTTTGCACTTTTTAGTTGTGGTACCTATTCCATACAAATTCGAATACCACTAACCTGCATGTAAATAACAGTGATTGGAAGTATCATTATATCATCCATATAAACTAAGTGGGAAAAATACGTATTATTGAAGCTAACTCAAAAAGTATCCAAGTCAAGTTAATAAAATTTATATGGGACCATTTCGGGAGCATACCCTTTCAAACAAAAAAACAATTTTCAAAATCGGTCCACAATTGTCGGAGATATCGCGTAACAAATATACAAAAAAAAAAAAAAAAAAACATACAGACGAATTGAGAACCTCCTCCTTTTGGAAGTCGGTTAAAAAGAAAAAGCACATATTTTTCAATATATCACCTTAAGGGACTGCGCATATTGGCGGACGGCAGGGGAGAGCATTGAGGAGGATTCCTCTATCCGCCGGCGCAAACTGACAAGGAATAAGGAAAATCCTCTGCTATACCGCGAGCGTCCGGCAGCTTACCGGGGAGCATCCGCCGGTATGCCGCGGCATCTGCCGAGTAGCCACCGCTCGCCGGGATTTGTTTATTCCAGTAGCGACTACGCAGTCGAAAAGTTGCTTTTGAAAGAGTGTGGCAGACTGGCAGACTCCAGCGCATATTGGCGCAAAACGGCGCATAACGGCGTATACCGGTGCATACCGCCGCCGCGCCGCCTATCAATATCCGATATCCTCCAGCGTGCTCTTCCATGCCCTAGAGAAAACTGCGCCGCGATGCTCCAGGATCGATCACTGAGCATTGAAATATACATATATCTAATTTCGATTGGATAAGTATTAAACTCAATTGATAAATTAAATCTTCTGCCATCCCGTCCGCCAGGCCCTTCTGATTGACACTATTGGTGCCTCACTTCTGGCCCACTTTACCTTCGTTTTCATTGTAAGATGTTTACAGATTAGATTGGCTGATATGTTCTTGTCACTTAGGGACCTAAGATCAAAACTGTGCCAAGTTAATAAACACGTAATTAATAATGAAACCCCATTATTATACAATGTCGCCCATGCGCATGTGACCGCCCGTAATTTTCTGAATATTCATGAAAAAATATCGAAAATAAACTTCAAAAGGGGGGGTCTATCTATAACATTTTTCACTAGTTTTTTTAAAATAAATACACAATTTTTTACCGAAAAAATAATTTTGATTCCGCATTGTATTTACAGAGTATTTAAATATGTTTAAAAGCGGAACACACGAAAGCTTTTGATTGGTAGTGTGGTGTTTACTGTAAGTTTTAAAGTTTTCGTGGCACGTCATCCATAAGACTGCGATACCTGCCGCTGTTATCGTGCCCGGCATAATTATAAGCCTTGCAACACTGAAATAATTATATTTAAAACAAACCGGAAATTGTGTTTTTGATTGCAAATAGATGGAGCTATTTTACTTGCAGTGTCTTTTTGACACTGCAAGTAAAGTAGTAAAATAGCTGCATCTATTAAGTTAAGCGTTAGTTAAGAAAATCTGATTTGCAAGAGTAGGAGTGCAGTTAGCAGCTCAACATTATGAGGTCGAAATTTGTCAATTGACCTAACGTAATCGTATCTCTTGTGGTAAAAACTGGCATAATTAGATTTTTTTTTACAATAAATTTAACGAGATTTAATATTTTCCAGGACATTATCTAAATCTCGCTAATTCATTCATCAATAAAACAAGCCAATTCTAAATTTAATGAAAATGTATTCAATAGAAGGTTCGCTGGCCGATTCAAAACGTGTCCGTCCATTAGTCGTGAACAAAGAAGACTATTAAATCAATTACCTACAGTAAATTTCTATAGGGGGAGGGGGGAGGGGGGACAATTTGCATGAGCGTTGCCCAATGACGCTAATTTCGGTGGTCATCGGGTGTAATAAAATTTTATCAGACATTCGAACATCGATTTACTTTTGACCGTTAATGTGAAAGGAATTGGTTGATCTGAAAGGGTTGTGGGATAGGAATTACATTTTGACAAGATTTATTAAGGATGACTTATCAGTATCAGTGAGGTATTATACTCATAAAATCTATTCGATAGATAGGTACTTATATATCCAGAAACTCACTGTCCATTCCAAGGTTGCCTGGAAGAGATCGCAGTAAGCGATAAGGCATTGTGTATTTTGTAGTTTTTTGTTTTTTTTTTTGTATGTTTTGTGTATTTTGTTGTTTTTGTATTTTGTGGTCTATGGTCTTTTTGTAATGTGTTATTTGGTGTACAATAAAGTATATATAAATAAATAAATACTTACTTGATTTTCTGATTAACTTATCGGCTAATGACTGATGGTCGTATTTTTGAATACCTGGATTCGCGTTTCGAGATAGGGCAGGGAGCCAAAATCTGTTTGCACTATCGACGTAGCATCATTTCTATCGAGAAACTTGAAGTTTTTCAACTTGTCACTTTTTGTGACAAGTTGAAAGTTGTCACAAGAACTTATTCCAATTTTCAGGTCTAGATTTCAGAACAGTGCTCGCTTTGTTAACATAATAAGCATTAAGGAAACAGATCGATTCCATTCTTTCGTGTTTAATGAAGTTATTGTATTGGAAGTTCGTGTCAGTTTGTCCCGGCGGTGCCTGCTTTGTCGGGTCGTCACCGTGAAAATCACTCATTAGGAAAACCCGCAGGAAAACGTCGGTTTAAGGGTTCCCCTCCACATCTCCTGTTAATTGTAACACATTTTTCGATTGAGTTAACTTTGTTTTTGGGTGAAGATTCAAATCATTTTGACGGCAAGTCGTTAAAATATTTGAGTGATATTGATAAAGGATAATTGTTTGAGGGTGAAACGATTTCAGATGAAAAACTAATGTTCTATTGAGTGATCATAAGATTTCCTTTAAGTGTTTAACACACAGGAAGCATTTGTTAGAATCGTGGTGAAATTATACTTAAAGTTGCCCATTAATATATATTTGAATAGAATTTACAAAGTTAATAGCATTGACTTTTAATCTGTATTGAACAAGGCTCGATTTTCATTAAAATAAAGGGTACAATATAGACATTTATTTGACAATGGGGTGACCAAAGTGCACCCTAAAAGAGTGGAACGCTTTATGATTCATGAAAAAAACTTTATCAAAATTTAATAGCATTCCCCACTAGTAGGCAGAACGGCCAATGACTTTGATATTTTCGACGGTATTAATTAAAAAATTATAAAGCTTCCCGTGGTTGGAGCCCCGCAGCCATTGTTGGGCCCCACAAAGCATTTATATCGCGGAAAAAGATAAATATGCGAGAAGCAGGTAATTGCGTACGCTTTTATTGAGCTGTTGTTTGATTTCAAAGGCTTTTTATTGTGCACAACGTTTATTGCGTGTATGTATTGACTTAACGATCGAACTCTTTAATGAACAACTTTATTGGAATTGTGTCGGTATTATTTTTGTGGTAGTGACTTTACTATTTGTAGGAAAATGACAATAGGTATTCATGATCTTGTTAATAAAGAGAAGATTATGATGTAGATCTGTATCCAACATATTGTCACGTATTTTTGGCCATTTGTTTTGTACTTTGTAGTTTTAAAAGAACAAAAAAAGAAATGCGAGCCTAATTCTAAGGAAATCTCTACGGTAAATATTTTTTCTCATCATAATAAAACGCCTGGAAGGTTCTGCGATGATTTCCCGTAACAATGTTTCCCTTAGGAAGGCGCAGGTAATTATGATTGAGCACAAAATGGGTAAAAATAAGGTGGAGTATTGTTTCAGACATAATTAGGGTTTGTGGTCCCAGCGGGCATCGCGCGCCCGCTGAAATGCAAGTCATAGTAAGTGCTGTAGGTGTACGGCGTTATTTTTACAGATACATTTTGTCGTGTGTGGGATGTAATTTTTATGTGAGATAAAAAAGTGTGATGAGAGCAATGGTGGGCCCGTGGTAATGGCCGCGACTTACGAGTTGTAGGTCCCAGGACCTACCTAAACGCCTACCTAGGTTCGAACCCAGGTTCGAAACTAGGCAGGCGTTTCTAAACGCTGAAGGAAAACATTGTGAGGAAACTGGAACCAAAAATTCGAAGACATGTGACATCTACCAACTCACATTGGGCCCGCGTGGTAGATTACAGCCCACTCCCTCTCGATTATGCAAGAAATTGTGATTGTTGTTTTTTAACACTTTCGACTCCTCCCATTTTCATAGAACTCATACGCCATGCCACCATAAATATTTGAAGTGCTCCCGGCACAGAACGTGTTAAGATACTGAATAATTTCTGAATCTGAAAAAAAAATGCCTATTTCTTCTAAAATAAGGTGTTCCTATTTTCATAAAATAATCTTCAACATTTATTGAAAGCATTTAAGGCAGACAGTAGATAATCCATACCAACATACGTACAATTGAATACTCACATCAATTTCACTCAAGAAAGTCGTATTAAATTAACGTATCTACCTCCACGTTTGAACGTAAAGGCAAGGAGCGTCGATTATGAATATTAATATGGCGGCGACACTCTCGGTTAGCGGTTCAACGCTAATTCGGATAGACAAACCTCTCCCGACAGTAAACGTTGACATGTACTGCGAACTTGTAGACTTGTCTTCAGACAATTTGTTTTCGAGATTCATTTTATAGGAATTTAGTAATATTCAAAGGATTAGACAGTACAGCGAGCGATGATTTAGAATTTTCCGAGGAGATGGAGTCATCACTGAAACTAAAGAAAAGAAATGCAGTTTTCCTCCTTGGAAAACAATATATTTTTAGCTTAGAAATATTCTCTTTCAACAAGTCAAGTATATAGCTATCGTATAAAAGATATTCTATCGGTATTTTTTATCGATAGCCAGAAGTATCTTACCATAAAATACTGGGCTCCCCTTTTTTCAGCAGACAATAACAATCTACTCGTTCCGAATCATATAATTGCGCATCTACACGTGTGCATGCTGTGTAAGTGTGTACTCAGCCAATTCAAGTCAATTCAGATCCGCCCGCTTCGATCTTCATTGCCGCTAAGATAAAGCCATAATTAAGGGCCTTCTCGATCGATTAACTTAAGCCGAGTTTAAATAGACGTTAACTCCGAGAGAAAGGTTTACTCCGGCGTGAAATGGCTTTAGGTTTTCGCGCGTTTTATGCGCCTCCAGACGAGAGACGAGTCGCTAAGAAAAGGGGATTTAATGGGAGATTGACTTAATTAGGTACCGTCGTAAATTAGCGGAAGTATTTTTGATTGATACGACTTAAATGGATTTGTAAGTTTACAGTAGATTAGGATTACATTTACCTTCTAAGTATATTTTAAGTCGCTGAAAAGTTTTCTGATCAGTGGAAAAGGTCGCGTTGCTTTACAGGAAGTTCTATTTTGTTTTAAAATGCGATGGAGTTGTTCAAACTCCCTCATAAAAGAAGTATTTCAGTTCAAATTCGTTTATTCTAATGACTTTAGAACACGTAACGAAATATTTTTAGTAAATTTCTTAAAGCATGTAGGCCTAGTGTAACTTACCCAAGTTACAATAGTACAAAGCCCTAATACACCTATTTAAATGAGTTATAACTGGAACATAAATCTGACGTCGACGTAATAATAGAAATTAATAATAAAAATATATAGTGTTGACCTCACCAAACGCAATAGTTAGCACGTTCTTCAACGTGTTTCGTGTTAAACAGTAGTTAGAAATTACTTTTGTAATTAAATCAAGCATTCTTTTCAAAGTAACGTATTAATAATTTAGTAAAGGCTTTGACAGGGCAATTCCGTCTCAAGTACTTGCTACCCTTCTGTTTATTAAATCCTAAAAGGTGGGAGAATAGGGTTGTGCAGAGAAGTGACAGGTCGATAATTCGATATAGGCCAGTCATTTAAGGCATCGATGGTCTCAAAAAATTGCACGGCACAAATTTTTTGGGATGTTCTTAGGATAGTTAGTACAGTAGTGTACAACCAAGTTTGCAGCTTCGAAAGACCAGTGCTAACTGCGTGGTGCTCGAAAAACCTCGACATTTTCGGACTTCTCTCGGTTTTTGATTTATAACAGGCTCTATCAGAATACCAGCGCTGCGACATTTATTATTAAATGTCGCAGCATCGTGCTGAGATAGCCAAATTAATTTTACTTTGATTGATTTTTGTTTTTTATTTTAATTTATGTTTCAATGTGTGTTTTAGTTTAATTTGAGATCTCCTGTGCTTGTCTCAATTAATACTTTTCTTTCTTTCTAAAACTTTTAAAAGATGCATCCCACGTATAAGTCTCCTAGTGGGTATGTACATATTTTTTTGGTATACAAAATTTTCTACAATTTGCAAGCGCATGATATGCAAGTCTTTATAGCCGAGTAAAAAATATAATGTACAATCTTATGGACCATAACTCTGTTAGATAGTTTTAACTTAGCTTCTGTACGTCTGATTCCCATTTGAATTGCCGACTATTGATACTGCAATCATAAAATCAATGTTCAATTCAATTTCCTGTAACAATCCCTCTAGTTTGACCTTTGTTATGTCGTTACAATATGCCGATCACATGAAACTATAACTTATGAGAAGTCTTAATAAATAATGAAACTTCAAATTGCCCATCACTACAATCTGTGTTGCGTGACGTACGCTTCCTTACGATGTTATGAATCGGCGGCGACGTAAATGTTGTTCCAAATGTCAGTTTGACCTTATGCTAAGTGGTGGGCCGGTGCGGGCCGTCGGTGGGCCGCCCCTGAATTATTTGA
Source organism: Conistra vaccinii (assembly GCA_948150665.1). NCBI lineage: Eukaryota > Metazoa > Arthropoda > Insecta > Lepidoptera > Noctuidae > Conistra > Conistra vaccinii. The sequence continues at coordinate 9,307,052 of OX411324.1, forward strand.
CAAGTACCTGTTTGATCTTTAGGGCTGCCCTTTCATATGATTGCTGTCAATTTACCGTGAATTTGTGATACCTGACGGCTGACTATATTATTAATAAAGTGGCCTGTAGATACTATGACTTTTGAGGTTGTAGCGGCTGATAGGCAGTAGCGGATCCAGGGGGGGCTAAGGCCCCCGAAAGCAACTGAGTTTATCTGTGACAAATCTTAAAGTGAACCTGTTATTATTCTAATTAAACTTTTTAGCAAGCATTACACTACTTAAGGTACAATAATTGTCATTAATTATTCTTAACTTAATAGGTATTACGCTTTCAAGTTTTTTTCTAAAAGATGTTTTGTTTGCGTGTCGAATTTTGAATTCGCACGCCACTCATTCTGCTAATCACGCTGCCCGGTTTGGTAGCCATGTATATTCACCGAGATACCTCTGGTAGTCTACAACCCGACGATGTCATTGAGGAATTTGCGAAAGTAATATGAGGAGGCTCATTGTGTGTTTTTGTAGTGTTTACTTTGCTAAAACCTATCCTCAGCGGGGTTAAGCCCCTCCTAAACGATAATCCTGGATTCGTAACTGCTGATAGGTGGTATGCTTCAGTCTGTTTTTATCAGGTGTCAGTCAAGAGTAACTGAGCATGATGACTGTCCGAGGAGTATCTACTAAGCTACTTGTAATTTCAAAACCTTCGGGATTGCAACAAAATTAAAGACGCAAAAGATTCTTAAAACTTTATTAATTTTGTTTTAAATCTGCCTACTTATTTGCCTTTCCAGTATATTTCCATTTTTATGTAGATTAGTTATTCCAACGAAGAGGGAATCATTACCTCGCAGGTGTTCTTAATGTTACCTGTTACTTCAGAATTCTTTGTATAAAATTGCGTTTTAAAAAGAAAATTACAGTCCTATGAAATTGACATTATACCCTGAAGCGAACTAATAGTATGTAAAGTAAGAACAAATTGACGTCATTTAATTTGCTACGAGTATTAAAGACTATTGTTGTTTTAGTTACGACCTAAATTAGAGTTATGATAGTTATTACGGTTGATATATTTATTTCCTACATGGAATTGAACAGCACATGACCACGGTAATATTATGATAATATTACCGTGACATGACTTATGTATAAATATAATCAAACATGTGTAAGCAATATGCACAGCAAATTCAGCAATATTTAATACTAGCTTTCACCCGCGACTTCGCCCGCGTGGAGGTCGTAAATAATCCCACGGGAACTACCGGGATAAAAAGTATCCTATATGTCAATCCAGGTTATATACCTATAACTATACCGTTTAGCCGTTTTTACGTGATTGATGAGTAACAAACATCCAAACATACAAACTTTCACATTTATAATATTAGTAGGAAGTAGGATAGGATCCAAACCAGTAACCAATTAAAACACAGAACATAATTAAATTACGTGGTAACGATTGTTACAAGTTGGGTTCGTAGTTCGTACGAAGTAGTCATTTACGTGTTCAAGTGATGTAACTCACAGGCTGAATTCTTCGGGAACTCGTTAGGGGTCGTTTCATACGTCCGATACGGGACGGGTCGGAAACGGCGCGACTATCGCCGGCCGCCGCGACAGTTTCTATTCAAATTAGCAGCGATTCGAGCTCACTTTGCGGTGAAATCAACTTCTTTAGTTCCCCCTTGTTTTGTGTTCACTGCTGTTTTTGTATAATCTTGCTGTTGTAACAGGGTTTGTAATGTTTCAATGGATAGTGAGTCTATCTTTTGGGCTTCAGGACGAAGGGTATCAGTTCTGTAGGGATGTCTGAGCTCTAGACGACAACGTCACTGCTTCCGGGCGTCGCGTTGGGTCGTTCAAAATGTGTGCAAACTGAACTTTTGTTCATTATTCAGTAGATATTGTCTCTACTTGTACATTGTTACACTTTAACGAACGTTATTTCAGGCACACATAAATTAGGCTGATAGTAGGGTTCTTGTTAAGAGTCAATTTATTATAGGGAAAACAGATTTTGGTTTTATGATCCTATGAATAATTTGGTCCAATGAAACCTTTACTTAAATTTTTTTTTGATACTAGAAAATTGTACGTAGGAAATCTGTAATTCACATCCAATGTTTATTATAAATAGGTCAATTTGGTTAATCTGTTATTTCTAGGTCACATGATTTGCGATAACAAGTGTGTATCGAGTGGGATAGTGACATAAGTCACCTTTTGTTCATTTTTGACATTGTTATCTGTTCGTTATCCATTAAACATTTTTTTGTTTTGATTTACCTGATTTCAGTCCGCATTCTGTATTATTGTATGTGTTTCCACTAACAATTGTTATATAAGCTTTTGTCAGAGATACAATACGTACTACCAGTAGGTACAGTTTAAAGAAAACAATTATTTTAATCTATAGTTAGTTAATCTATATATTGAAATCATATTTATTTTAATCACGTGGCTTTTTATCTTGACTTAATGACTACTACTAAAGCGACGTGGAATTTCGCCAAATTTCATGCACCTTCGATAGCTCAGTTGGTAGAGCGGTGGACTGTAGATGTGCAAAGATTGTTATCCATAGGTCGCTGGTTCAAATCCGGCTCGAAGGAATCTTTATGCTCTCAATTTTTTTATTATTTAGAAGTACCTATATTCCATTTGAAATAAGATTAAACATTTAACTAAACCTTTTTTTACAGTCCGTACAACCGATTTTGATTTATATTGTCGGTGGCATGACAAATGGCAGCTGTAGTAAACAGTTGGTATTGTAACCATTTTTTTGCTTATAATGCCATTCAGCCTACGGTATAGAAGTCAGAATCGGTTGAACGGACTGTAAATAAAAAAGGTTTGTTCAAATGTCTTATATTATTTCAAATGGATATATTTGTGTGAATGTGAGAGAGATTGAAATTGTCTATGTACCTTCGATAGCTCACTAGAGGTAGAGCGGTGGAAGCGAAAATGTTAAATCGTTGTCATTAATAAGTCACTGGTTCAAATCTACATTAATAGGTAAGTACATTATGTCGTTTGGCATCTAGCTTTTTCTAGTTAAAAGCTGCTTAGCTAAAAATAGCAGTGGTGGCCCAGTGGTATCGGCCCCAACTTACGGGTTGTCGGTCGTGGGTTCGAACCCAAGCAGGCGCTTTACTTTGTGTAAATAATTTCATCATCACTGCTCTCAAAACGGTGAAGGAAAACATCGTGAGGAAACCGGCATGTCTTAGAACCAAAAATCCGAAGACATGTGACATCTACCAACCCGCACTGGGCCCGCGTGGTAGATTACAGCCCACTCCCTCTCACAGAGAGGAGGTCTGGATTATATATATTATATTATATTATATAGCTAAAAATACACCCTCTTACAAAAAATATTGAGTTCTTCAACATACACACTTTAGAAGAACGCAGATTTGCATGTACAATTTTTAAAGGAATAATCGACGTGCCGTCACTGCTCGCAGTCATTTAAATTTCCCGTAGACCTATTACTTTTACTTTGTCCTTCACATAGAAGAACAGTGTTAGGATCTAATTCTCCGTATGCTAGGTTTTGCAAGGTTTTAAATAGTTGTAGCGATCTTATCGATTTATACTATGATTCCCTAACTAAGGAAGTCTAAAATGCTGAACTGTTTGTCTGAAGTCTTCATGATGCTTTTATATTTAGCATTTATTAGTATAGTTTTTTTTCCTAAGTATTAAGTTTGTGTGTGAACTTGACATGTACTCTAAGCTGTCAATTAAAAAAATTACATAATTAAATTTTGGTCATGTGGTAGGTACATTTAATAAATTTTTGCACTGGATTTTTTTTTGTATATTTTTCGTAGTGTAAATAGTTGTTGGTAGATCTAAATAAATTAATGTCTGACTACTGAGTCGTTATAATTAAAATTCAGATACAAGCAGATTAGGAATTGCAGACTTATTTTAATTACTATACTAAATATAAATTGAGTTTTTCCTGTCATCCGTTTGTTACATTATGTCTAAAATTTTATTAAGTAGAAAATAATAGTAGTAATTCTAGCAAGTTGTATTGTAACCCAAATGTGTAGAGTTTAAAAGTATAACAAACTTAGGTGTTATGCATTATTGTTCGTACACGAACCCTTAGCATCAAATTACTACATGAGGCTCGACTTACTCAAGTTCAATCCTATTTTTATGGATTCATAAAAAAAGTATTCTTTCGATAACCATTATTAAACGTCTACAGTGCACCGCTCTACCAACTGAACTTTCGAAGGCTTATTTACGTCTGATCAAGACTTGATTCATAAGAGTGTCTCTTAATTAGCGAATTAAAAAAACAGTAGGGTTTAAAAAAAAAGTTCCTTCGAGCCGGATTTGAACCAGCGACCTATGGATATCAATCTTTACATACATCTACAGTCCACCGCTCTACCAACTGAGCTATCGAAGGCTTGATAATGCATTTGAAATAAGTAAGTACATTTAAAAGTATTATGCAATCTGACGAGGTGAAACGTGCTCTACTCCGGTGAAGGCAAATCACGCAGTAGTTACAAAATGGAGTGCTTACACTGCTCACGTGTATATTTTGCCAGCGAATGTCACTTATTGAAATAAACATACCAAAGTGTTACGCGAAAATGCATTCAATGGACATCTGTCAATGAGTGGTCATAAGAAAATATTACCTGATAGCTTATCTTTATAATATCTCTATGATATATGTATGATATATTTATCGATTCTGACGATATAAGCTTTATACTTTTTCAGACTTTCTATGAGCGGAAAAAAAAGGAAAATCGATTCATTTAAAGTATACAACAAAACAAGAAATATATTTAAAAATATATATTGTGCAAAGACAAGACAGTTTTGTAAGTTAACACATCATCTACATTCTGATCAGACGATCAGTACTTACCCGTCGCAGACTCCACACGCAGCGATTGTACAAACGCCGTACGCCACGCCAGGCATCCGCAATCCATCACTCCATTCACTCAGTACTCTGTGATCACAATGATTAGAAGTAAATGTATGTATCCCTCGATTTATTTCTGGTTTTATGTTTTTATGATGATAACAACATATTTGCTGGCAAAGCAAATTTTCTACCCCTTGGTGGTTTTGAGCTACTTAGGAAAAGACTAGACATATTATGATAAATGATGATAACAAGACAAAGCCGGATTTGAACCAGCGACCTTTGGGTATCAGTCCATTTCAGTATTGGTGCATCTACAGGCCACCGTCCTAGCAACTGAGCTAACGAAAGCTTACATTAGTAATAAAAATACTTTCTCAGTAATATTAATCCTGAGATTGTATTTTAAATGGGTTTATAGGGTTGTAAAAGTAAAAAAGATTCCTTCGAGCCGGATTTGAACCAGCGACCTATGGATATCAGTCTTTATTTACATTATACATACATCTACAGTCCACCGCTCTACCAACTGAGCTATCGAAGGCTTAGTAATGCTATTGAAATAAGTAACTAGAATAAAACATATTATGCAATCTAACGAGGTGAAGGCAAATCACGCAGTAGTGAGAAAATGGAGTGCTCACGTATTTCGCAATCGAATCTCACTCAATGAAACAACACACCAAAGTGCAGTACAGAAAATCAGGATGACACGGACCGCTGAGTATGTCAATACGAAATAGCTACTATTGACCATAAAGAGTAGGGATGTCTTTATTCCTGTTTAAACATTTGGACAAAATAAACTTTACTTAAAAAAATACTAAATACTAAAAAAAATTGGAAGAGAACAATCAGAAGTTAATACATCGTCGACTCTACACGCAGCAATAGTGCAAACGCCGGCCAGACGTCACTCCTTTCACTCAGTACTCTGTGATTATAATGATTAAGAAGTAAAAGTGTGTATCCTTTGATTTATTACTCGGTTTATACTATCTCAATGATAACAAGACATTAGGGTTTGAAATAAAAAAAACCAAAGCCGGATTTGAAACAGCGACTTATATACTCGTAAATATCAGTTATTTCAGTATTGGTACATCTACAGTCCAACCGTTACAACAGCTGAGTTACCGAAAGCTAACAATAGCAATAATAAAAATATAATATCGGTAATAGAATTTATAGGATTGTACCTATAAGTGACTACAAGTTAAAAAAAATATTCCTTCGAGCCGGATTTGAACCAGCGACCTATGGATATCAGTTACTATACATCTACAGTCCACCGCTCTACCAACTGAGCTATCGAAGGCATATTAGTGCATTTAAAATAAGTAAGTACAATAAAACATATTATGCAATCTGACGAGGTGAAACGTGCTCTACTTCGGTGAAGGCAAATCACGGAGTAGTGACAAATTGGAGTTCTCAAACGCACATTGTTTATTGTGAAACATGCATTATAGAACAGTAGCTGTGCCGCGCGGTTTCACCCGCATAAGTCTCGATCCCGTGGGAATATTGGGATAAAAAATACGGTTTAACCCAGGTCATGATCTATCCATGTGCTAAATTTTATCCAAATCCGTTCAGCCGTTTTACCGTGAAAGCGTAACAAATAAACAAACAAACTCACTTTCGCATTTATAATATTAGTTAGGATAATATATAAGTATTTAATTGCCGTCTAAAATGAACTTTCTCTATAAAATATTGTAATAATTGTTACCATTCGCCTAAGAAACGTAGGTGAATGCTGTGAGCATACTTCTCATAGTTTTTGCAACATTTATTAGCGACTTATTGCGCGTGCGCGCTGTCCGTTCGTATATCAGCACTCCATTTGCTTAGTATTCTACAATCACAATGTTGTTGTCGAAAGGACGAATAAAAATATTTAACAATTATTTCGGGCTTCGTCATCATTGTCATTATTCGGCCCAAAGTTGTCCAATTCTAGACAAGGACCTCCTTAAGCTTCGACAGAAAGACCGGTCATGGCGCCCACATCCAGCGCATTTCCGCGACCTTAAAGACTGAAAAGAACAAATAAAAAAAAGACCTGTGGCACTCGGGGACTGCCGCGGTAAAGCTATTGCATAGTTTTTATATTGTAAATAATTATACTTTTGACTTAGGAAAGAGTAAAACTCGCCGTGCTACTTAAATCACTGGTGTATACCTGTGTTCACAGAAATCAAACGAATTTAATGCTAGAGTTAAATATATTTCAATAAAACAAACAATCACTTCTGTGAATATATGTCGATTGAGATTTATTATTAGCCTGCAATCTTAACTGAAAATAAGGAATAACTGAAAAAGCAGTGTTGTAACTGATACACCGCTGACATCTATCCCCATATATTAGCCGAAATTTGTCCGGAACTAAAATTGGGCACTACAGGGTCTTCTGTATAGATACCTCGTACCGTTATATCTCCTTATATGTAGCCTCCCATGTTGGCTCGATTTGAAGCATTTTTCGTCGGTAAATATTGTCGTACTTCAATCGTCGTTCAAATGCATGCGTGCATATTCCAAGCGTGCTGGCTTATGAGCATCAGTCAATTTTGTTTGCGTGTTGTCTTTATTGCAATCCCATTGAGTGTAAGGCGTTTCTTATTACTCTTGGACAAACTTCATATATTTCAGCATAATAATTGGTTGACACAAAATCGTTATCTTCATATTATCGTCTCATGTCAGCTCTTTGTGCAGCACTAAGGAAGGGGCGGCGACCAGAATTATGACGATGATCAATTAGTTCACGTTCTTTATTCATGAAACTATAGGTTTATGGTAACTGAAATAAGAAACATAAGTTTGAGACTTGATATCTTCTTCTAAATATAACAGATCTATATTTTCTTTCACTATTTTTTCGTGACTTTCTTCATTAATAATAGCTGCTCTTTCTTGAATATTTAAATTTCTCGGCATTGTAAAATATTAACCCGAATACAAGAAATACCAATGGTGACATTGACAGGAACTGTTATTCACATTTATAGTTTTTAAAACTTGACACAACGTAATGGGAACATCAAACTAATAAAAAGGTTCTAATTAAACTATTGATAGTCAAGGATCATTCGTCTAAGTAAATTTGAACTTTATTGTCAAACAGTTAAACATAATTTTCAATACAACACTCTCGTATCATTCGTCTAAGTAAATTTGAACTTTGTTGTCAAACAGTTAAACATAATTTTCAATACAACACTCTCGTATCATTCGTTTAAGTAAATTTGAACTTTGTTGTCAAGCAGTTAAATATAATTTTCAATACAAAAAAACACTCTTTCTTAGGTAGTATTTTCGTTACGAAATTTCTGGATTAGGTCTCCACGCTCAAGGCCCGCGATAGAAGCTATGCAATAGCTTAAAAAAATAGCTATCTTTAAAAAATCGAGAGTTGTAAAAGGTAAAAAAAAAGATTCCTTCGAGCCGGATTTGAACCAGCGACCTATGGATATCAGTCACTACACATCTACAGTCCACCGCTCTACCAACTGAGCTATCGAAGGCTTGATAATGTGCGTAAAATAACTTACTATAAAGTAACATGTTATGTAATCACTGGAGGTGAAAGGTGCTCTACTTCGGTGTGCGGACGCAATCCGCGCGAAAGTGTGCAGACGCATAAATTGTAACCTTGACCAGTTACATCGTATCTGGTTTGTTCGTAAACCTGCTGATGCTAATTAGTAATTAGGTACTTGAATCTGGAGCAGAATTAGGATAATTACTATAATTTTGAATAAACCGATGTTTTTTTTAACTTAACGTATCGTATAAAACCATGATGAGAGCAATTTACATTCTTACAAATTGCATTTAGATTCTTTCCCTAATTTGATTTTTCAGGGAGAAAAACATGTTAACATTTTTTAATAAACATATTATTATGTAGGCATATTTTGGAAAAGGAAAATTAAAACATTGCCAAATATTGTAGCAAATTTTTATTTTTAGTTACAGTCCTAAATTTTCTAAAATGAATGTTTTTCTTCAAAAACATTCTAAAATATTAAAATTACTTCCAAAATTTTAACCGAATTAATAAAACGTAGATGCAGCCGCAATAATAATTAGCAAGTTCAGAGATAAGACGGTGCTATTTCAACACGAGTTCGGTTTTACTGCACCTTACACCGCACCCTTGTCAAATCCTCCATATTATTAGCATATTAATTGAGTATTCTGGTTTTAGGAACGTCGCAGGGATCCTAACGTCGGGGTAAAGCCGCTTTACAACCGCGACACCGTACCATGAGGATTGGATATCATTCTCTAACTTCTAACGAATGCATTGACGTAGCTGATTATCGTGTGTGCTTTGCGTATTTCTATGGTATCTTAAGAGTGAATTTATCAGGGGTTTCAGCTGAATTTAGTATGATACCTAGGCACCTACTGTCCCAATGTACACTGGTAGATTGTGCAATACAATAACAAACAAAGGTACCTACCGTAATTGAACAGTTCATGAAAAAATCTGAATAGAACTTGTAATAAACACGTTAATGAGTTGCTATTGTTTTTCAGATTTATGTTGACTTAAGTGTTGGTGTCACACACATGACATACAAAAGTATGAAACATTTTAATTGTAGTATAATTTACAAAAACATGAATGGTAATTGATAGGTAAGGTTGTTTATTTTGATTTGCGGCATTTTAGTTTAATTACTTGTAAACTATAATCATACCTATGTAAACTATAATGATACTGCTGAGGCTCGACTGAAATATCCTTTTTTATTAACGCTTTTGTGCAGATTATGTTTTGTGACATTATCATCATCATCATTTCAGCCGAAAGACGTCCACTGCTTTTCATACGCTTCAATCAAAAATAGCCTTGACCGTTATCGTAGCCAAGGGTAGGCGGGTGCTAGGCCATTTTGTTTTTGTCATATTTGGGGGTTTGCCGTAATCGCCACTCTTGGCAGGCGGGTTAGCGATCGCAGTAAGGCGTTAAAAATATAGAAAGCATAGAGAAAGCTGCTGCCCATTCTCTAGAGATTCCCTTAGTCGCCTTTTACGACACCCACGGGAAGAAATGGGTTTAGTGTGTAGTAAATCAAATATAACCAGTGAATACAAACATCAGCAGTCTATAGGAAGGTAAAATTCAAATACATCAACAAAGCAGCAAAGATTTCACTCCAGGGACAATTTCACCAACTAGGAAACTATTGTGCCAGCAGACATACTCAACATCCAACTTATGCGACAGTTTCTCAACAATAATAGCAGCGGGAACGAAACTATTTAGCGAGTTTGCTCCGTCAATAGAGGGCGCCACCTCGGCGGGAAGGAATAATTCATTTAGCGAGAATTAACTCGCGAAGTTCGCGCCGCGAATCTCCTGAGTCGACGCGTCGCACATCTTTATATAATATGTTGATTGTTCATATAGTGGAGAGAAATATTGCGACAGATTTTGATAAAGGGGTCTGAAATCAAACTAATGTCATAAGTTCATAACTCGGTAGAAGTTTCTTGCGATTCTCCTTATTCGTACGTAAGATAGCGCTAGTCTCGTGGTAGATCATCAGTGGTAATTTTTATTCATTATTATCATCATTTCGGCCAAAAGACGTCCACTGCTGGACAAAGGCCTTCCCAGCACCACCACTTTGACCGGTTCTGTACTTCTCGCTTCCAGCGGAGTCCTGTGGCCTTCAACAGGTCAGCGGTCCATCTTGTGCCTTTCAACGTTACGTCTTCTGGTACGCGGTCACCACTCCAAAACCTTTCGGCCCCATCGGCCATCTGTTCTGCGAGCAGGTGCTGTCCACTGCCACTTAAGTTTGGCAATTCTTCGGGCTATGTCGGTTGTCTTTGTTCTCCTACAGATCTCTTCATTTCTGATTCGATTACGAAAGGAAACTCCCTGCATAGCCCTCTCTATTGCCCCTTGGAAGACTGTTAGCCTCCTAATGAGGCCCATTGTGAGCAATCACGTTTCTGTGCCAGGTCATCACTGGCAGCCCGCACACGTCAAAAACTTTCGTCTTGAGACACTGTGGTATATGAGACGAGAAGATAGTACGGTACGCAGCTTCCCGAACGCCGTTTTCTGGTGCTGGGTCTGGGAGGACCAGACCCTGGGGGGCCGGGGTCTGGAGTCGGACTAACATAGTAGCATTTTCATACAAACACTTCAGCACGTCGATGTACCGATAGTCAATCTGGCACCGTTGGAGAGACTGCAGTACAGCTGAAGTCTCGATCGAATCGAAGCCTTTCTCGTAATCCACAAACGCTAAGCAGAGAGGCAGGTTATACACTTTGGTCTTCTGTATAACCTGCCGCAGCGTTTGTATGAGCTAACGCCTTTACGGAATCCGGCTTATTCGGGTGATGATTCTTGAAAATAGTTCAGGTTTGGCGGATACGATTTTGCCATCATCGGTCTTCAGTTTCGCAAGCTGGCTATGCCGAATAGACAGATCTCTTGCAAATACGTAGGAGCCCCGCTCTATCGCGTCCCTAATACGGTTCGTATTATAGTGACGTAGTTCGCTTTTCAACAACTTAGAGATATATTATGTCTATTGAGCCGGTATTTGAGCGCATCGTCTGAAGACTGCAGGATCATCTCGCGCCTCTCCTCCATGCGCTGTAAAGTAGCATCAGAAAGTTTCTTGTTTCGATTTGTGAAGATGTTAGACCCGACAGTATGAACAGTTTTCACGAACCCATCATTATAATCGCAACCACAGAACTCCCTAGGTACTCGAAACGAATTCTTATTAGCTGTCTATTTTCAGTAGTGACCCATTTATGAAATTATTTGCAAATAAATATTATTCAGTAATGTTCTATTGTATTTGATCAACTACAGCGAGATTTCGGCGTAATAGCTTCATGATTTCGGTTGCAATAACATTGATACTGATTGCTTTCGTCGCATTTTTATGATTAGTTATTTTGACAAAAAGCATGTGTATTTATTATAATGTCAGAAAATCGTCTGTAATCCATTTCACCTATTAACATGGGTGTTTCGTTCCGAAAACAATTTTATTGCGTTGTTATTATAATGTCGGCCATTATGTCTCACGCACTTATACTGTGTTCGTATCATAATCGTGTTTCATGGCGAGGCGGCGACGAGACGCTCGGCTTGGCGTTCCTGAAAGTTAGGGCTGTCAGTGAATAGAATTCCAAAGGGAGGGATTTTTGTAATATTCGTACTCTATGGGTTGATGATAGCCTCTGAAAAAAGAAAAACGTACTTACTTTTTTCTGCAGGGATTTATTCAAAAGATTTTTTTATTAACATTTCGTAGATTCTTCTATACCAAAGTTGTCTGAAAAGGCAGAAAATCGGTCTTACAGATCTCTACAAAACGTGGACCAAAGGACCAAAATATTTTACTTGTATAATCATTTTCCTCGCGTGGTGACCCTACTGTAAACCCACCCTGACATTCACTTAATTACGTAGATTACAAGTTGACATTTTCGTTTGCCGCGATTTAAACTTGACTGATATGGATTATACATATCCATTGCGATGGGTTAATCTAGTGTGTTCATTGTTTAGCTGTATTTTTATCGCAATAAAACACTGTAGCAAAATTGATTACTCGAATTGTTTCTAGTTTTGTTTTTATTTTATGAAATGTTGAACTGCACAATCTTCATCCGGATGATTCTGATAGATAAAATCGACGGTCAGAATGCGGTTGTTTTCTGTCATTATGTTTTGCGTAAGTATTGATCTTTCAGTACATACATACATAAACTCACGCCATCTTCCCATGGACGGCAGAAAGTACAGAACGCCACCTGCTACGAATCTTACATACTCCTATTGTTTCATTTAAGTTCATACAATTTGGTCATACACGGTTTTCACGTTAATATTTAAGTATTATTTTTTATAATCAAAATGCTTTTGATAAGTAATGGTCAGTATCTACTTATTGACTCACATAATCTTTTCTGAATCAGTTAATCAAAAGTTCGATGTAAGTACTGCTCCCACAAAAAAAAAAACTATTATGATACATTGTTGTTGGTGAAATTAATTAATTCTGTGATTCAATTTAGATGTAACGTCACATTTCAGCTCGTGCATATCATATTTAATTATTCTAAAAGTAACAAAGCATTTATAAATGGATGATCATTTCGTTATACCTTGAAAGCTTCCAGCTTGTCAAGTGCAATATTAATCAAAGTCGAAACAGACTAGTACGCATATGAATATGTGGGAGCTTTTTAATTATAAACGAGCGTAATGATCATTTTTCATTCTTAATTGCCGTTTCCATACATTTTACCTAATCATCATTATCCGAGTAAACATTCATGTCGGGGTTTTCACTGAGTTGAAATTAATTCATATAACATTGTTTACATATAAAAAGGTTTGAATACATAACGCAGATAGTACGCTTGAATGTTGATAGTTTGCAAACAGTAATAAAAAGCGGTTGTTCGGGGGTTGGTTGCGTTGATTTTGGGTACATGAATATTCTGAGCTGTTTGGCATTCACGCCGCAGAGGCGGTATCTAAACACCGGGAGTGCAATAAAACTAAGCACACGACAATCCGACGAGCAATAAAACTCGACGTTGGTACAAAGTTACATAGATGTTGGATGTTGGGATGTTGGCTGAAGAGCTGGTGACGTCACTTCGCTTTCATATCACGAGCCTAAACCCCGCTTACGATGCTCCGTCGACGGAGCGGCGAGACTCGAGACGACGCCGCTTTTGAATAAGTGCTGTTCTTCTGCTTATCGATATTTTCACTCAGGAACAATCTTAGGTAATATGGACTGGTATCCGCAACTCCACGTCAAAGCGCGTATTTTGCGTAGGAAAAATCTTACGCTATTAAACCGCAGATGTTTTTAATTTTTTACGGAGATATATTGACACATATCCGCTGAACTGTCGATCGAGCCTTTAGAAACCGATAACAATAAAAATTCTATTGTGTCTCGTTAGTGACAGTTAAGCGTATATTCTGCTAGTTTTTCTTATCTTCACATATCAGTTAAAATGAAAAGTAATGAAAAATAATTATAACACATTACAACTTTACCCAGTTCATGCATTATCTTGAATACTAAGTGACGAAAAAAATCAGGATTCTAATTATTTATTGGAACTTTAAAAAGACTTTCTTATTGCATAATCACTTGAAAAAAAAAAAAAACGACAATGTATTTCACACAATTGAAATTACAGGATGAAAAACATCGATACCGAGTCCCCATCCCTAACCGCTACCGTGTTTGTAAAGGCGTATTCCTACAGAACAACGCCACCTGACACCATTATGCTATTATAATATTTTGCTACTCTGCCTGCTGATGTCTTCTTGACGACGCAGTGAATACCAAATTCATGCACAGAACCCTCCCGAGACAACGTTTCTTTGATTTTGTTTCGCGAATCAAAGTTATTGGTGGTTGTATTTGTATTTGATATCGGTGTTTTTTGAATTACATCGTAAAGTTTATTTTATTGTGACAGGTCTTTATACTTTGCCAGAGGATGTAGCTAGAATTTTGAGGTAAGCATAGCTGAACAAGATTTAGTTTTGTTTTTGGGGTTCAAATGTCCCCCCTCACTAAATTGGCTATTTATTTAAAAAAATATTGGGTAGGTATTATGGGGATATGTGTAGTGTAGGTACAAAAATTCATAAAAAAAATATTAGTAGTATTTTGGTAATGCTTAGTTTGCTGTTATTAACAAGTTGATTATTCGGTGTATTGATTAATTACAGAGTTCATGAAAATACGGTCGTTCAGATAAGAAAAACTTTTTGTTCGGAAAAAAAATATTCCGGTAAAGCTGAAAAATGTATAGTAACAACAATAATAGAACCTCAAAAGTAACACAAAAACTTACGAAATAAACTCTTTTCTTTCCATAATTTTCCCCTCTAGGAATTATAATATACAAAATACACATTTCTTTCACATGCGTATCATGACAAAAGTTTAAAAAATATCTGGCAGCAAAAGTTTGGCGCATGTTTCTACGTTTGCACGCATTTATTTTTTATTGTGAGGGTTCGAATCCAGCGGCTGGATTTTTGTTTAAAATTGCATTTTTATATTTGGAACGCGACCCGCGACCGACATGGCGGGTGACAAATACACGCCACGCCGCCATGAATGACAATTGAAGATATATTTTTATAAAGAAGCGTCGATTTTTATTTTTATGCGAAAGAAATTGTGCTCATAAAAATGGTGTTGAAATGATGAGTGTCATTTTTCACTGTCGACGGAATGTCTCTTTATGGGGCTATTGTGTCTACATGATAAAAAACCTTGTTTTTAAACGTACCTGCCATCAATAAGGGGAAAATACTTGATGGCGAATATTTCATTCGGTTTGTTTTGTTTGGTCCTTTGGTGCAAAAGGAACGAAAAGATTTTTTTGTCACATTTAACGTTTTGTTTTTAATTTATTTAATTACTTTAATTTAGATGGTGGTAAAGTTGTTTTCCTTTCAATCTTTTTAATACTGTCCCATCCGAACCTAAGCAAAATTTACATACCTTCTAAAGTTCTAACTGCCCTACTTGCCTACCTAAATAGCCTCATGTAAACCAACCAACCTCTTTGCAAACATTTTCGTATGTACATAATACTTTATTAAGGTGCTTACCTTAATAAAGTATTATGGTCATACCAAAATGTTTGCAAAGAGGTTGGTGGCCACAGTGGTACATGTCGAATTAAGCTTGTTCCACTGAGCTTCTGCCACCGTAGAGAGCAGTAATGCCAGGAATGTGCGCACACATTAGAAAGGACAGGCGCCCACAACAATGTTTGGGAGAGTATTTTCTTTGACAATCAATTATGGTGGCACAAGTTCCGGGTCAAAACTTGACATGTTACAATGCGAGGTTATAGAATCTGTTCTATGTTAATATGTCAACCTCCTATGCAACACCTAATTTTATTTTATCCTTGACACCACTATCTTTCGGTATACTTACGGTAAAAACAATGTTGGGAACAATGGCTTCCGCATTTTGTTGTCAATATTTCGCAGGTACCTTACCTAATAATTGCTTGTTCAGCGGTAGCTTAGGGATGCTTTCAAACCAAGATTTTAATTGTTTAAGATTATTAAAAACACTTATTTGTTTAAAAACTACTTCAAACGTAAATGTGGTTTTTCTGCTACACTTTATAAGGTAAGCAGCGCCGTCGGAAGGCGTATTAAGCTAGCTCCAATGAAGCTACGCCACTGTAGCGCATAGTTATGCCAGGAATTTGCGCACATGGTGCTGGGTTACAGTGTACAGACACGCACACAAGTGAATGACCATTTTCTTGGAATTGTATTTGCTTTGGAGCGTGGAAGTGTGAAAACAAAACTTTCAAAAGCTAACTAAAATATTCTTAATAACTTTTTACCACTTTTCTTTGCGTTCACAAATCGTATCTGTTTTTTGTCATCGAGCTTGGATGGACCAACACATGAGAATGGTAACATTTTAATTGTGAAAAAATATTCAAGCTATTTATTTAAAAAAAATCTTGCTGTTTTTATTTTTACTTGAAATAACATTTTATTAGTTTTAGTTTTACAATCATTTAGTTTATGATATTGTTGTGTCAATTCCAAGCAGGGGGTTCCATATTTTGCGTTTCGATGCTTCTTCCCTAAACCCTTTGTACACGACTGTGCCCCTGCATATTCCTGAGCTCCAGCGGATACATTTGATTAACCTGACTAGACAGGCTTCATTGATTTACAGTTTGGCATCTACTTTAATCCTCAACCAATATCCAGTTGCTAACTAGATAAGGTATGAGTACCTAATTTACATGATGTGCTTTATTGGTTATATTTAATCTATATCTGTGTTTAATACAAATAAATAAGTTTTAGATACCTACACTGAAGGAAACGTGGCTTTAAAAAATAAGTAATTTGAGGAGACCTTTAAAATTACATTATAGATATTCTATGACAAATTGATAACGATTTTATTTTCGGGAATTCATGATTTTTACAAAAAAAAGTGTTTCTTTTCAAAGGAAGACTTTCATCTAATTAATAAAATAAAAAAATTCACTAACAACCTAAGCTGCTTGGACTAGAATTAGAGAAGCATGCAAAAGTTCCTTACATAACGAAAGCGAAACTAAGGAAGGATTTTTGGAAATTCATCCCCTAAAGAGGTTAAATAAAGGATGAAAGTAGGTAATTTTTGCCGATGGAACCATCAAGGACAAGGCTTTTTTTAAAATAAAGTATGATAAACTTATTTTCTGCAATTTCATACCAAGAAATTAACAATGTCATAATTTCCTCGCACAAATTAAATGACTGCAACGATAAATTTTTGCAATTATTGTCTTCAAAAAACACTGGTTTTGGCAAGTATGAGGTGAGATGCACAATGCAATTATTTATGTTATTTTCGTCAGTGCCGACAGTGAATCTGGATATGATTCGTTTAATCGAACGTAAGCTCGGTAAAAACGGCTGATCGCCCGATGCTGGACATTAATCGCCCGTTAGCGACGCATTATTCACGGGCACGCGTTGCACCGACCCACCACCCTGTATCACCCCTTCAATACACGCACGTATGACACACGTATCGACATTTACCTACAAACTAAAATCCACTTTATCTTTATCAAAATATAGCTCAATTTAGAATACACGCAAAATATAGTTACGCGTACAGTCGCATACAAGATCGTTTAACTAATCCAAGCCAATATATTCTCTATTTCCCTATGAATAAAATTAATTCCTTTTTAAACTACGTATATACGACCGTTCGAAACTGTTCCATTGCGTGTTACAGGTACTATTGTGTCGGAAAACTCTGGACATTTTGCACTTTAATTTGAAGGGGTTAGAGTATAAATTGGTGAATAGCAGTTAGATTGTCAAAGATGTATTTAATAATGCGGATAGAATATGACATAGCATTTATAACGCCAATATCAACAGCCACAGTTGCATTCGACAATTAATTATTTGTAAACAATGTCGGAGGTCGTGTGCGCTCATAAAGGGCATGCGTTTGATGTAGATGCTTGATTCAATATTGATATTAGTCAATGATACAGTATTACTGAGGCACATAATCGCATTAATGACGTATACTGGTAATATATTAATTGCCCTTAATTAGTCAATTAATATATTACCAGTAACAATTTGGATCATTGACCAGCGTATTGGGAAACAATGGCATAATTATATCTATTGTCCATTACGATTTCCTCGATTTCTAGAATGTAGATTTGAGTTCGAAAGAAAAATAGTGATTCAATAAAAAAATATCAATTATCCGCCCTACAAGGTTTCTGTGCACGTAAAAATAAAGAGTTTTCATGCAGCAAATATTTTTAGTTTCCAGCAAAAGCTAATGAAAAACGAATTATTTATATCTTTAATCCAATTTTACCCTCAAAACTTCAAAAAATAGTTATCCCATGATAGCTTGAAGTGCGTAAACCGATCGACGCGTGTGATGGAGCAGAAGGCTTCCACTCGGCGGAGCGTGAAGATACCGCGATAGTTCGCTCCACTACCTCACTGTGGACACCTCCATACAGGCTAATGTGCTTATACCTAGGGTGGTTTGGCTTTATACTGTCGGTTTATTAGGTATCTACTAGTTTAAATTTATGAGAGTTTATGTTGGAGTTAGTTTTAGTTTTAGGGTAAAATGAAAAATCGATCGTTGGTAATGGCGTTCAAACTTTTAGGGAAGATGCCATTAATTTGTTCTGAATATAAGTTACAATTTTGCAGCTATATTCAAGAACAGACGCTGAAACTTTTTACCTGTTAATGATTCAAAACTATTTAGTTTTTAGGAAGTTGGCCGTTCGTGCATAAAAAGCTATTTCGTTCAAAGTTTGATAATTACACATTTTTTTCATAAAGCTTTTGAATACGATTGTACTTGGATAAACTAAAACACTAAACTAAACTTGGATTGAACTAAAAGCATTTGTAGTAACAGTAATATTAAAGAATATGACATTTTTAAAGCTTTTCTTGAAAAGGATTTAAATTTTTCAGTCCACGAATATTCCCGCGAACATTATCGCTCCGAAGTTTTTGAGAACACATCTGTCGCACAAACAAAACGCAACTCCAAACGGCTCTCGAATTTAATACTGTGAAAATGAATATTTATAAAGGCGTCAACTGTTAACCCTGTATTGTTACATTTTCGCTCCTCCTGACTGATGACGTCAAGACAATACGGGCTCTTATGGTGATTGTACACTGGGTACAATTTTAATGAAGGGAATTTGTATTCAAATCTGAATGGATTTTCAAGAAAGATGTCTTTACGCTAATCACCTTTTTACTTAACGCAATTTCATGAAATTATGATAGGTACCTACAATCATGATACAATATGCAAACTAGCCATTACATTTTGCAAAATAAAATGGCCTAATTTATAAATTAATTGCACAATTGATTTGAAGTTTCATTCATTCATTATATTTATATTTTTTTGAATTATTAGTAAATATGTTGAGTGAGCTTGTATATTTGTCATTCAATTTACATTGTATTTTTTCCTACCCACAGAATTTTATTTATTAATTGGGCTGTAACAAACTTAATAAAAATAATTACGTTACGTTTCGTCGGCACCATTGTACACGCTCCAAGAAAGCGCAGTGTTCATCTCAGGAATTAACGAACAAAAGGCTTAAGTTAGCTCCGACGCCTCGCCTTTGTTTGAACGATTCGTATAAAAGATCCCGGCTCAACAGCTGACGGCCCGTCGCTTGCAGATCAAATCTGCTCTTAAGAGCGCTTATTCCAAAAAGTTGGCAACGTCGCAAATGGCTGTCAAATATTTACCTGTTTTGATTTATTTAGCAATATTACTGTATGGAAATATGAAATGTGGCTAACTAGTAAACTATAATATTGATTATGAAATGCAATATCGTAACACTGAATATTTAGTTTTAGATGTAAAAAAAGTATTAGGAAACATTCCAAATGCCTTTTTTACGCTTAAAACGGTTACAACATCCGTGTTATAATTGCAGTTCATTATTAATATTCTAGTTCGCTAGTTAGCCACATTTCGCATTTCCATACAGTAATTGTGAAGTATCTATGGGTTTTTTTTTTTTTTTTTTTTTTTTTTTTTTTTTTTTTTTTTTTTTTTTTTTTTTTTTTTTTTGACTAGGGCATCTCGCAGGTTACCACTGAGGTATTCGTCTGCTTAACCGGACTTTCCTGTGGCTGCCTTAAGCTCCTAAAAGAAACTCAAAGCCTCCAGCCAGGGGCATATAAACTAAGCTAATTAAAACTAGGCGAACGCTCGCTAAGGGCACCCCCTGTGGGGTACGAACCTCGGCTTAGGGCGTTCACTGGGGGGAGGACAGCAAGAGGGACAGGCTGGATCAAGGATGGATCATTATTATTAACAGGGGAATTTAAAGCTACAGGCTCAGCAAAAACGCGGGCTGGCGCATCGTTATCGAGCAAGGGTCGGGGGGGAGTATCATTTACTCGGGTGGGTCGCGGTCGCGGACCTCTACGGCGAGGTCTGAAGTTGTGTCGGTGTGTCTTTTTGTATACTGTACTTGTGGCCCTACTGCTCTCCTGGAGGAGAGTTATGGGGTCATCTGGGTCTGAGAGGACATGCCTAGGGCGACGAGCCTTACTAACTTGGTTATTGGACGGGACATAGCAAGCTGCTTTGACTTTAGGGGATTCCTATGTTTGACTGCGGAGTCAAAGTACCGCTTGGACATTCGTTTAAGGAACTGACGGATTGTGGGGATTTTGAGGTCGAGATGGAGGATCTCGTTCCTAACAAACCACGGGGCTCCCGTGGCCCTACGAAGGACACGGTTCTGTAGTACTTGCATCCTATGGATCGCAGTGGGATTCGCGTGAGCAAAGACGGCTCCCGCATAGGTCATGATTGGACGAATGCACGACGTATAGATGCGCAATTTGCACTTGAGTGACAATTTGCTGCGTGCATTCATAACGAAATAAAGTCTACTAAGCGCGAAAGCGGCTCGCGCGCGTACCGCTTTTACGTGTTCCGAAAAAGTGAGATGATGATCCAGGATTACACCTAAATATTTGGCTCGCTTCTCCCAAGGGATCGGCTTGTCAAACATGGTAACTGGACGAGGAAGGATGGGCCTATGTTGCGGCTTAGAGAAAAAGACCGCCTGACTTTTGTCGGGATTAACCTCGATTCTCCATAACCTAAACCAGGCGCCGAGCTTGTCGACGGCCTTTTGTAGGTTAAGGATTAATCGGTTGGAGTTATACCCGGTACAGTAAATGGCCGTATCGTCTGCGAACAGAGCCAACTGCGCCGTTATACTTCTAGGTATGTCACTGGTGAACAGTGTAAATATGAGGGGGGCAAGAACAGAGCCCTGAGGGACTCCTGCGCGAATGAGACGGGGGGAGGATAACGCTCCTTCGATACGATAGCGAAAGGTACGATTTGTCAAATAGTCCCGTAAGATGAGTACGAGACGATCTGGCACACCGAGCTGGTATAGCTTGTATATTAAGCCATTGTGCCAGACTTTGTCAAACGCCTTTGCTATGTCGAAGAAGATAGCACCGGTCACGTAACCACGATAGAAACCAGCGCTAACGTGTTCCACGATCCGGTGGACCTGATGCACGCTAGAGTGCTGAGTTCGAAAACCGAACTGCTCGTTTGGAATGAGGCCCTTGGTCTCAGCATAGTCTCTGAGTCGCTTATAAATAAGTCTCTCATAGATTTTTGCCATTACCTTGAGCAAACTAATGGGACGATAACTAGACGGATCTGACTTGGGTTTACCGGGTTTAGGGATACCTATAACTACGGCTTCTTTCCACGATTGTGGAAAGATATTTTTACTAAGAGCAGCATTGAAGATGGTGCACATTAGAAGTATGAGATGAGTGGGGAAGAGTTGGACCACCCTATTGGTGATGCCATCTAAACCGGGGGCTTTGCGAGTTTTAAGACCCTTAATGATATCTTGGACTTCGTCTGGTGTGACGGGAGCCAGAGGATTATCAGGGTCTTCTACGGGGGGTAGTGAGGTTCTACGTTCTACTTCCGTATCGACCTTATTGAGTTGAGTTTGGTCTACGGGTAGGAGGCTCGGGGAGCATTGCGCTTCGAGACTGTCGGCTAGGCATTCTGCTTTGTCGATGTCGTCGAAAGCGATTGATTTATCGGGGCGAACTAACGGGGGCATGGAAGCCTCTTGTTTGGACCTAAGTTTCCTCTGGAGTTCCCAGAAGGCTAAATGATTGGGAGTGAGTTCGCTCAGAGTCTTGTCCCAATTCGCATTACGCAGCTCCTCCACGCGTGTCTTTACAGATCTCTGTAAATAGCGCATGTGGGCTTTGTTAGAGGCGCAGGGAAAGTTATCGTAGGCACGGGTGGCCGCGTTCTTCTCAGTCATCAGAGCACGCACATCGTCAGGGAGTTTAAAGCGAAGGGTATCCGTCGCTGGAACCTCCCTTGAACAGTTGTTCAAGACGGTTTGCACATGCTCCGTGAGTGAGTCGATCGCGGCCGTCGTGTCTGCGACTGAGTCAAACTGGTCTGGGATTGATTCTAATAGGGGGGACATGGGTTTCAGCTGTTCGCCTACTTTCCTCCAGTCCGTGACCCTTTTGGTAACGGGGGGTTGGTTGGGGTCGTTAGGGTGACCTGTGCGGGAAGCCATTTTAATTACTACGGGACGGTGGTCAGAGGTAAGCTCTGACGCCGTTTCAATAGAGACTAATCTGAGATTGACGTTCTTAAGGAGCGCCACGTCTAGGACATCCGGAGTCCAGTTAGGATCGTGAGGGAAGTGAGTAGGTGACATCGGACCGATGATGTCAAAGTTAAGGGAGGAGGTGAGGTCGAACAAGTGTTGACCTCTGTTATTAGTCTGAACGCTATTCCAAGAGGGATGCTTTGCATTGAGATCGCCCGCTATGATAACGGAGTCACTCATGTCTAAAAGGATTTTTAAGTCGTTAGCTATAGGTTGAAAACTCTCTGAAGGAGATCGCGGTGGAATATACACCGAGACTATAGTAATCGGCTGATGGCCTGTCATGCCTAGGCGGCACATAGAGACTTCGAGTCTGGCAAGGGGGGGAGGATCCATAGGTATGCAGTACAGTTCCTTTTTGTAATAAATAAGAGTTCCGCCTTTATGGCAACGCGTCCTATCATTTCTGATAATACGGTAGTTAGCAATAGAGGGGTTTCGGTGGCTAGGTTTAAGAAATGACTCCTGGATGAGGAGTGCATCTATTTCGTGTTCGCGAAGGAATTCCGCGATCTCGTCTTTTTGACCTTTAATACCATTTGCATTGAAGATGCCTAAGTTAAGGGATCGGGGTTTAAATCTAGCGATTACGGCGTTAGACATTTTGGGGGGTCATGAAAGAGTAGAGGGCTTGCGTAATCTCACGATTTTCGCGGTAAAGGCGTTGGATGCCGGCTATATCGCCGACTCTCCTACACGCTATAATGTTATGTACCAACTGAGTGGCACGGGGAGTGTAGAAAACCTGAAAGGTTTCTGCAAGGTAATCGAAATTATGCTCGGGGCTGATCAGTGGCATGGGAGGCATGTTTACTGGCCTGGGAGCGGATCGCGGCGCTTGAGGAGCAACAGGGGCGTTACGCGGTGCTTGAGGAGCAGAAGTAGGTATGGATTGCGGTGCTTGAGGAGCAGGCGCGGGTTTCGCGGGTGGTGCGGTAGGGGGAGGGGGGGGAACGCGATTTCGGGGGTCCATAAGGCCGTAAAGGGGGGTGTTAGGGGGGGGGGGGAGCTGGAGAGGCCAGCGTAGGGAAGGCCTTATGATGGTTAAGTTGATGCCAGGGACTAGGTCTCTGAGGACTTAGTCGCTCTGGCATTTGGTTGGACGGGAATGGGATGAAGTCCCTTTGTTTAGCCTGGCGATCGTCGAGCCGCTTGGCTGTTTTTAATGAAGTGGCCTTAGGGGCCTTAGAGCAACCGCGGTAATTAGCAGTATGGCCTTCTTGTCCACAGAGCACGCAGCTAGGTGGACTTAGGCATAGGTTACGGTCCTTAGGGCGGGTGCACTCAGAAGTGCCATGGTCGCCCAGGCACTTTACGCACCTGGGTTTCGCATGGCAATTCTTCTGAGAGTGCCCGTATAACTGGCAACGGTGACATTGCCCTATTGTACTGTTTTTCCAGGGTTTCTCTATGGAGAAACCTACTAGACTACAGATTGCCTTAACATTGAATATGGGGTGATGCCCCTCGTAAGGGGAGCATATGACAAGAACCATGTCATATGCTTCCCTTCCGCGCGAGCGGTGCATCCGATGCACTTCATCCACGGGGATGTTCTGAGCCCTAAGATCGGCTAATATTTCAGCGGACGGAATCTCTTTAGGGATTCGCTTGATGACTACTCTAGCCTGCTTGTCTTCTGGGAGACAGAAAGAGTGGTATGACACTTTTCTGTCTTTCAGAAGATTAGTTAGCTTCCTATAGTCTGACGAGGTCGGAACCTGAACTTTAATGCCCTGCTGGGTAGAGCGGGCATTTGTGTAGCCAATCTTTTGGTCTACACACCATTTGGAAATTGCCGTCCACTTCTCCTTGTCCTGAATGAACACGGGAGGTGGAGGCGCGACCTTTTTAGGGCCAGAGTTCGGGCTGTTTGAGGCACCCTGCGCGGAGGGTGACTCATTCGGACGGGGGGTGGTGGAGGGGGTATCTACCGGGGCGCAACTAGCGGGTGACGCGGGGCTATCGGGCGACGCGGGGCTATCCCTATCTACGTACGTCGAAGGAATTACTTCCTCGACCGCGGCGACTTTGCTAGCCTGAGAAGACTTTTGCTTCTTCTTCTTCCTCTTGTTCCGCTTTCCGGCGACTGGCGTATAGCCATCGTCGTCCGAATGGGAACCAGAGGAAGGAGAATTAGCCTGAGCCTCTGAGTCAGAGCGATAGGGGTGGGGGGTGAGAGCGCGCTTTGAAGAAGCGGCAACTACGTCATCCGTGTCCATAGACTCGGTCGGACTGAGGGGACTTTCCAACTCCGTAGTTGGACTAGCGGGAGAATCTAGGGCATCACTGAAATCAGTGATGGCTAAACGGGCCTGCTGACGAGCAGATAATTCGGCTAATTCGTCACCGAATTTGACGACAAGTGAAGGTTCTACCTTCATCATGCCATTTAGGACCCTTGATAGAGTTTGGAAGTCGCATTGCAACTTCCTGAACTCCACCAGGATGTCCCTGTTGTCCATGATGAAAACAGACTAACTAACTAACTTTTTTTTTTTTTTTCACCTCATAAGGAGGCAGAACAAAATTTCTACTGGGAAAAACTCCTACAATATTCCCTAATCCTATCTCCCCGGGGGAAAACCGGGGATGTGTAAAACCCTCCCTGCCGGGTGAGACAGGGAGGTTGTGTACCTCGGGTGAGCCCTAAGCTTGCTTTTGCCCGTTGCCTGTCTTATTGTGCAACGGGGTCCTACAAGTCTAGATCGAAGGGTGTAGACACACCCAACCGTTCTAGGTGAGTAGCTGGGGAAGGAAAACTGTCATCCAGTGCCGACTAGGAGATCCCCCAAGGCCGAACACTGGGACCCGTCCAATTAATTGCCTCGACCCTGAAGGGGCTTCGGCGGGTGTGTTGGGTCAACACCCCACTCGGCTTCGTTGGCACCGTAAGGTTTCAACCGAGGACCACGAAACTGTGGATTTTCCCTGAAGGGGGATGAAAAAACGCGACGGGAGACGTTTTACGACAGAATCGTTAAAGAAAATAGACGTTAATTGTGTCTTGAAAAAGACAAACAATTAACGGTTGAAGATAGTCAAAGACTATAGCAGGCACGGTGTCTCAGGAACACTTGAACGCCAATCAGGAAACTCGAGCGCAGCAGCTGGGACAGCGAGCAGCGTGACCGTCCGCGTCCGATGCCAGGCGCAGAGTGATCAGTATCTATGGCAGACCAGGACCTATAATATATTTATGATACATCGTTTGCCAGGATACAGTAGTGTTATAATTTTATATTGTCATCTTTATAAATAAAATAAAACACAGTCTATTTTCCGTCTAACCAAAACATTGTATTTCTTTATTGTATTTAACAGTAATATTGCCAAAATAATCAAAACAGCGAAATATTTGACATCTATTTGCGTTGCCCACTTTAAACGCTTCTAAAAGCTTGAGAAATTATTGAACCAAAGTATGTACAGGCTGATTTTCTACAGAGGAGAAAGAATGATTAAATAATAGTGTAATTATTACGAAATTTTATAATAAAATCGGCTCTCCAAAATTTTCAGAACTCTTCAGACTGATGACCTTGAGAAGGCCGCAGGAATCCGCTGGATACGGGAAGCACAGAACCGGTCGAAGTGGCGGTGCTTGGGAGAGGCCTTTGTCCAGCAGAGGACGTCGTTTAGCTGAAATGATGATGAAAAATTACCTACTGATGATCTACCACGAGAGCGCTAACTTTTAATTTTGAGTGCTTGTTTTGAGAATATAATATTTAGCGAATCTAATATTTTGAGAATCTGATATTATGCGAATAAAGGACGAAGAAGGAGAATCGCAAGAAACTTCTACCGAGTTATGACATGAATTTGATTTCAGGCCCCTTTATCAAAATCTTTCGCAATATTTCTCTCCACTATAAGGAGGACTATGTCCAGCATGCGTAGCATGACAGCCATAGAAACGGGTTTTCTACGGGTTTGGTACGCAAGAATAGACAAAATGATAGATTATGATTGTTTATCTGTCACTTTGTCAATTCTTGAGTACAAAACCCGTTTCTTTTATAGTCATGCTAAGCGTGCAGTATTGGACGTCTTTCGGCTGAAATGATGATGAGGATCCCGACTGAACCGTTAACCAGATTATTTTGATCTATGATCAGAAAACTAGAGGGGCTTGTGGCTAAGTAATAACAGCTACACGGGTTCAGGTTAAGCTAAGCTTGCCGCGGTTGGTCCGTGGGCCATCTTTACATACCAAGAACTCTCCGTGCCTCGGAAAGCACATTAAGCCGTTGGCCCCGCTGTCAATCGTGGATCTTTGGCAGTTGTTACGAGTGGTCAGAAGCCCAAAAGTCTGACAACCAGTCTTACTAATGGGTAGATGATGATCAGGAAACTATTTATTCAAAGCTCATAGAATTTGGTTTGCATATTATGTAATCGTATATTTTTCTGGCTTGCTTTCATGGCACACTTTTTAAAGCCTACTTTAAAGTAAGCAACTATTAACTTTATCAACTTAAGTTTCAACACAAATCGTCATAAGTTGCCCTTAATGACTTAGAAGTAGAGAACAGTACAATGGGTGCTGCAAAACGGATTACAAATGGTAGCGTAAATCACGGTAACACTTGCAGTTAAGGAGATATCGCCCATTCAGCTCACTGCGTCTTAATTAACCTAAGTCGTAAATATTATGCAACTGCTATGTGCCATACATATCTGTTAACATAACTACCCAAGATGGTTCTTATAAAACAATCGAAGAGGAAACTGAGGAAAGTGTAGTTACAGGTTTTGTTCTTCCGCGTCATTGACGGATTTTTCAGTAGGTACAGCGTTCTAAGAATAAATTATTAGCTAATATTGATTTTAAGAATAAGAATAAATTTATTGGACCATTGTTACAAAATAAGTTTCAGAAAATAATGATATTGTATGCTTACTGTAACTAGAATATTTAATTTAAGATAGCAATAAAACAGTGGTCCCCAAACTAGGCAGCGCCTGTATGTCCTGTGGGGCCTGAGTTGCGTTATCATAAAATTTTATTTTGATCTACAACACCATATCTACTATGCTTCAATTCTTGAAACTATTTAGTGTCTGTTCTCCTGAAGTTATAATAAAGAGACGATTGCTCTGATTCTTATCTAAAATAACACATAACTTAGTTTCTACTTATAATATATTGCCAATATATAATGAGCAATGTTGCCAGTTATAAAAGTCAGTGTAAATATTTACCGGCAGCCGATAGCTCAACTTTATTAAATCGGAAGGGGACGCCAGATAAATAATTGTGTTCATTTATTTTCATATTTGTTTGCTTACATGTAGTTATACAAATATTCGCATTTTAATTAACTTGGCGTATTTATATTAAAACGTGGGGCAAATAAAACAATAAATGGTTGATTTGAATGATTCAGTAAACAGTATAAAGAACATCGCAGAGGGTAAGTCATCAGTGATAATTTAGAGGTATGAGGAACAAGGTGTAAAGTTCGCTCATCCTTTATAGAAAAGGGAGGATCCTCCGACCAGACGGGTATCGTGTCGTTTCATGCAACTGCCCAACGATTGATCTCGGGGAAGTTAAATGTCGTTCGCGCTGTAAACTCTAATGGCGTGATGCAGGATTTGTGTGACGTCAGAATTTTGTTTGACGTCAGGTCTATGATGCGTAATTCGCATATGGCGATGTAGATGTCGCCACAATCATTCAAGATTTTCTTTGAGTAACGAGAAATTTGAAATAAACTATCCAAATCTTGGAACATGAATAATATTCTTTCCCATACAGTGAACCTACGCAGCAATGAACTTGAGTAACATGCAAATCATTGTATTTGCCACTTTTGTTTTTAACTGTCATTAATTAAACTATCTTAGTTAGCCTATAATGTTCCCACTGCTGGGACACAGGCCTCCTCTCTTTGGGAGAGTGTGGGCTGTAATCCACCCCGCGGGCCCAGTACGGTTTGGTAGATGTCACATGTCTTCGAATAGTTATGGTTTTAGGACATACCGGTTTCCTCACGATGTTTTAGCCATGATCATGAGCTTATTGCTTAACTTAGTGATAAAGCAATAAACAAAAAACATGGTGTGAGCGCTTCGTCATTTTACCTCCTTGTCAACCAGAACTATGTCAACATCTATCTTGTATGTATCTACGAATGAACAAATATTGTCCCGCATATTTCCCGGGAGCATCTGTGCTCCGTCTTAGGACTCTTGAGTCAAGTCCGCGACTCCGAAACTGTGGTTGACGTAGATCGATGTGCGACCACGGACCAGCGTCGCCGGGACCGGGACCACACTAAGTGACTGATTGCACGACCCTAGCTCACATGTACTCACTGTTACATTTTGTTTATTTACTTGTTTGGATGTTTGTTCAGACATTAGAGTAGTGTTGGAAAAAGATTTTTAGAAAATCTTCGTTCTTTGTTGTTTTAGCTTCGTTTTTAACCGACGAAAAAAAAAGGAGGAGGTTCTCAATTCGACACGTATATATATTTTTTTTATTTATGACCACGCATAACTTTTTACTGAGTGGTCCGATTTGAACGATTCTTTTTTTATTGGGAAGGATATACTTCGAAGTTGGTCCCATAAAAAAATAAAAATTGAAACCCACCTCTAAGTGGAAAAAAATTGGGGTTGATTGATGTTTCGCGTACTGAATTTTCAACTGTGAACCGATTCTGTTGTAATTTCGCACACATATGTAGTTCTGATGACACAACTACAATAAAGACCTGGAGTTGATGATCTGATGATGGAGTCAGAAGACAGTCGCGAGAGCTCCTCACCAGTTCACAGCAGCTACATCGTGTTTGGGGTTATTTCATTCCCCCTGATGAGAACTTTACACCTAGCTGGGGTATGACTGTCATCGACGGTCAGAGGTTGAGGCAAACATTAAAACCGCCTGGCCACGGAACGGGCGGCGCGAACGGCGCGGCGGTGCGTCTTGCGTGGCGAAATTCTATACATTTGTTTTAGTCGCATCGCAAGACGCTTCGCAGTTAGCACCGCGCGAATTTTCGCTGTAGCGAATGTCCCGTGGCCAGGCGGTTAATGGTAACTCAAAAGCTAAAAATAAAAACCTTTTTTGCAAAAAATTTAACCGACGAAAAAAAACTGAAAAGCGAAAAATAAAAATAACTATGTATTTAGAGACAAATTGATGACCTTCAAATAACAAATTTTGAGGCGGCGCCAAACAAACATATTATAATTACATAAAGCGTAAAATGTTAGCTTGATAGATCTTCGTTGAATGTGTTTTAGGCGCCGCCTCAAAATTTGTTATTTGTAGGTCATTTGTCACTGAATACATAGTTATTTTTATTTTTCGCTTTTCAGTTTTTTTTCGTCGGTTAAATTTTTTGCAAAAAAGGTTTTTATTATTAATAAGGTACGTCATGTGTATGTGATGTTATCACAACGATTTTCATAACGCAGATTGTTAAATGATGGCAAATTTTATACAAACATTGAGATATAATTCAATCTTTTCGGATCACAACACTATAGACGTGCCTGGTGTACCGGCGTCATCAGCCATGTCAAAGGTTACGTAGAAAAGCGCTACCCTTGACCAGTGTCTTACGGAATAGTACTAGACTCCGGTTATGCATTAATTTGTCATCCTAACTATCTACATACCTGTAAAAAACCCTACCGTGTTTATTTTCAATATCAGCAGTGTCAATCAAATCAGATCGGTGGCGGGTAGGTGACGCAGACGGTGCGCAGGGCCCAAGTGGCGTAAATAATTGATAAATTGCCGCCGCAGTCCCCGGAGTGACCCGGGACCAAACTTGGAATTTACGACCATTTAATTGTAGCTTAATTCCCAAACTAGTCTCAGCTCATGATATATAGTTTCAGAGTAGAACCGTGATTTAGTTATGTTTTCGTTTGTTGATATTGTTACAGGGCAATAAGAGAAAATACAGGGAGGATTTATAGGCTATGTAAGTAAAAACAATATTTTGATACAAATGCTTTTGCCCATATGTACGTATGGTAGACATTAAAAGCCATGGTGTGATTTTGTTTTTAACCGACTTCTAAAAGGAGGAAGTTATCAATTCAGTTTTTTTTTTGTATGTGCCTTCTTTCGGGCATAACTCCGTCATATACAGGTGGATTTTTGAGATGGGGCAGCAAGGGCAGCTACCTTAACCGTTGTAGCTACAGGAAAACGGTCTTAGGAGGCTGTCAATTTTGAGACATTTTGATCTGCATTCACAGATTTTGAAAGAAATTCACAGTCAGCAAGAAAATGGGCAGTGTTCACAAAATCTTTTTTTTGGTGGCAATCGATACTTTTTCTTATAAGGAACAAAAACCCTATCAGACCAAATGAAGCTTGAGTACTAGAAAAGTCAAAAATCTCAAAAAACTTATTCCATACTCTGGTAGGAAATTCCAACTTACTTTTTTATGCTTGCAGGGCCGAAAATTTACAAAAAAAAAAACTTCAAATGAATACGCGTTATAATTTTATTTGCTTTAAATACAGTAAGTAGGTAAGTATTTTCATCTGGATAATTATTAATGCGAAACTCTTTTTTCTCGTATCCAAAACAAAGCGTTAATAAATCACACAATAAATTATTGAGAAGAGCAGATTCCGAAAGTGCACGTCGATAATGAAGCAATGCTGTATTAATTACATTCCAACTGAAGAGTATTTTGAACAAACGTAATAAACGTTAATTTATCAAATTAACGTATCGTTCCTACATGCGATTTGCACAGAATTCAGAGAATATGATACAACATGTATTGTGTACGATTTGGAATGCGAGCGCTCGAAAATATAAACGGTATTTATTTGAATTTCATGTTTAGCTATCCGGGCCCCCTAACTGGATACAGAAATAAGATGTTCATGGTGTCTGAGCCCATACTCAGTAAAATATAGTTAATACTCATTCAGTCGATAAGATTTAGTAGGTATATGGTAAGTAATTAGGACTATAAACGACAAATTTTCTAAGACATCAGTCAAACGTTGTGGTTGTTTCCCCATAAGTAACCTTTATAGGTAACTGACTAAAATTGTATAAGTATCTACCTAGTCAGCAATTTACAAAACGACCTTTTATTTTAATCACCTTCAAAATAAAATAAATTGCCGGTGTAAAATCCGATGTTAATAGTATTTGTCATTCTGAGTACTTATAATTGACTAAAAAACAGATATAAGTCATGTGTCCGACGATTACGCCCGGGGCGGGAGTAATATGCACGCAATTATTGCCCGGCCACCGCCCGCCCCGGGCTACGGGCGACCAGGGCGACATTCGTTTTGTAGTAAAAATGTAATATTTCACTTTATTTTATGTAGTCCGTTTTATTTACTTATGGAGAAATGAGCTTTGTTACAAATCATGTACTTTTTTTGAGATATTGACAAAAAAGTATCTTGCTGAAAAGTGGCACTCCTATGTAAATAATTGAATGCATTTTCATAATTTACATAGGTTAAAATAATTAAAAATTGTATGATTAAAATATTGACGTGTAAAAGGGTCTTAAAAGATCATTCATTTTACTTCATTTCATATTTGTCATGTCAAGTTCCATGTTCATATTCTCCCAAGAAAATGTTCAAAGCAAACACTACAGTACAAAGCTCTTAGCCCAGACACAAGTTGCAAGAGAACAACTACTAATCATATTAGCTATATTAATTACAACCCCGGGCGGAGCACTGCCGAATGAAAATGTATGGTAAAACTAAACTCGGGGAATTCTCGGTGGCAACTAATAAAGTGGAAATCCGTGCAGTATTCATATTTGTGACGTTTCTTGCGAAACAGCTTTGTGTTATGGTTTTCCTTCATTAGCCATTCATTTAATTCACTGCAATGTTAGTTGTGTTTGTTAAATGTTAATTCACAAATAATTCTAGGAAGAGCCGACCAACACTTAATATCGTGTTTTTGCGCAATGATGCGCGATATTTCATGCATTTGTTGCACATGACAGATTTGTTGTGGTTCTACTAACATTGTTTATACATAATAACTGGGTACCGTTAATGGGATTTTTTTTGTTGGATAAAAAAAAAATGAAACCTTGCTAGATGGATTTATCGCCCCGAAACCCCTGCATACAAAATTTCATGAAAATCGTTGAAGCCGTTTCCGAGATTCAGATTATAAACCTATATACATATACAAGAATTGCTCATTTAAAGGTATTAGCACATTCCACAGCACTTATTCGATGCAACAACGCTCCAATTATCAATTACGAGATCTCCCAAATCGAGTGTCGCGGTCCCCCATACGGCTAATCGGTCCATTATTAACGTTACAACCGCAGAAATCATGATGGCCGACAAATTCACAGGTACGTGTACAATCACAACATATTCCATGGGGTTACGTTGTAAATGGAACATGGCAGTCTGCGGTTTAATAACTGCGACTACCAGATGCACAGACGGACCACTGCTCTGCACGTTGATTAAATTATGACCTTTGACTGCGAACGAAGCACCTGTTTGATTTCCCAATACCGAACGTTTTTAATAGATAAAAGCATGTAGTTGGTAGGTGTGTGTGTAGTTTCGGGAATTAATAACGTCTGTGTTATTGGAATGTTTGTGACGCTTTCAAGGGTTCAGGTATTCCACAAGGCTTCGCTGTGGATATTGGTTTTACGAGTAGACTGATTCTACGTGTTTCTCTATTAGATGTCCACATTGTCCACTCGACGGGGAGTTGAAATGCAGAAGAATGACTTAATTAACATATGTAGACTATCGTAATGATACTGTATTTTGTATCACACGCATCAAATAACACAATATTTTAAAATGTTCTGCGTTGATTGTCAGAGGAGCGAGTTGTGAGTTGCAACAGCTGTGCGAGTATAGTGAAGCGCGAAATCGGACGAGTCCGGAGTTTGGGACGCATTCGGCGCGCGCGCCAACACCGTGAATGATGCTACGGAGTTATGGATGTGGCAGATTTTTAACAAAGAAGGAAAGTGCCTTTTCAATTAAACTGTATTTTCCATTATTATATAGATCGGTACCTATTTAAACGCTATAAAAAAGGTGGGTTTTCCACCTTATCCTTTGTTTAGTAAAGGACTAAGTATAATTACTTATCTATAATTATGCACTACTAATAAACATATTGTTTTGTTTCAACCTAATGCTTGTTTAGTTTCCATTTAATATTTCAGTATTCTATTCATGTAATATATTCATAGTTCGGTGTGTGTAGTGAACAAACTAGCTTATCATTCGTTTCCACCTCAATACTGAAATTAAGTCGGTCCCTTTACTCGGTCCTTTGTGTTTGTCTAGTTAAATTAAGTTGAAAATTTATTCCGTATCAGTTTTGTTGGAACCCCCTGTGTCAGCGAGGAATTTATAATTTTGGACGCAAAATTAATATAGTTGAGGCTTTAATTAGTTTTTGATGATAATTGCTTGCCCGCAGCTATTACCTACTAGTGCGGTTCAAATAATTGCTAAACATGTATAAAATTGCAAATATTCCTGTTGCGGTAACGAATGATTAATAATTCCATTTGGTATTAATTTAATTAGTTATGAGTATTTTAATATTTAATTTCGTGTAAAATTGTTTTTTATGCACGAATGCCGCATATTTAAATTGACATGACTGTTCCAGGCTAAGCTTCCATGCAATTAGGAGCGAGTGAGCACAGTGAGTGCGAATGAATGATGTTGCTAGACGCGGCAGTGAATTAATATTCTCTTCGGTCGCGCGGACGATGACGTCACGAGCAGCGGCCGCGCGTTCACGCATGCCTTGCTTCCAGACCGACCGTTCACCAACACTCATTAGGGTATACCCGGCGATTTGCCTCCAAATGTTTGGAAGTTTAATGGAATTTGCGCGGATTTGTAGCCACGATTCTGTGAAAATGAAAAGCAATAAAAAGTCAGTTTATATTTCGCGTGTTTTGATGTTACTTGATTTAATGATCGGTAGTTATTGGATACTGGTAAGGCATTTATGCAATAATATGAATTTCAACCTATCACAAGTAAAATAGAAATTCGACATAACTGAGTTTCTGAGTCTATACACAGAAACACAGATAAGTGGAGTTTCTATTTATGACATTTCTTTAATTTATTTTTTTATTTAGGTGCGACAGGTGGTGTGGACCTTTCAATAAGAGTTACACTTAAAAGACGTCTGAGTTTTTTTAGTTCAAGCTAACGCTAAGCTCTGATCGAATAAGGTCTAGAATATTCTACTTAAATTCTGTATTCCCTGAAGCTGACTAGTGTGCAGACTGCGCTCCTACATTCCAGGGAGCTATTAGTTCTTTCTCCGGAAGACGTTAAAAGGTTCTCGCAGCTTTACTGAGAATATTTCTCCTAACCAGATACCTAACGTTACACTTTTGAAGTAGTCTTGCACATCAATATTTACTCATAACATAATTAGTTGCGCTTGTGACGCAATCTGGTGCATATTTAACTATATAATTTGTAAATTAATCGTACAAATTGTACAACCCGACCCTGTCCGTAATCGCAGTTTAATTCCGCTCCACCTGCGTCTGTTGTTTAAAATATCTACACGATGTCCTTCCTCATCAATTGTCAGAACGAGGGCATAAATTAAAGTCCCCTGCGCCGGGGCAGCTGAGATTAATGCTGGTATTAATCGAGTGACCGCCGCACGCCCGCCCTCTTCCGGACGCAAGAACGTTTACAGTTCAACCCTATGCGGCTTTTTACTGTCTTTTGTTTTATAAATAAATGTTGGGACAGATTAGATTTGCAGTGTTAATTAAATTTGAATGTGGAATGTAGTTGGGTTTTGTGTGAGTTTAAAATAATGGCTGTACCAGTGCTTCATACGTTGTATTGTTTTAAACTGGCTTTTACTTCCCCGTTGGTCTCGTGGTCATAAGCGCATCTGCTGAACGTTCTGGGTTCAATTCCGGGGTCGGGGAAAAGTGTAATTGGCTTTTTCCATTAGGAATTTGGGAGTTGGCTGTGTGATAACCCCGTGCCTCGGAAAGCACGTTAAGCCGTTGGTCCTGCGCCTGATCTCTCTCCGGTCGTGTCGGATTGCCGTCCCATCGGACTATGAGAGTGAGGGTAGAGAGAGTGAACCTGTGTCTACGCACACACTAGTGCACTATAATATCTCCCGCGCCGAAGCCTATTCTCCGTTGAGATGGGCTGCCATGACCAAAATACGTTCTGGAAGACTATATATTGTTTTAAAATACACATAATTCATATTTTGTGACATCAAAGACTATAAGTACTCATACAAGGTAATTGTGGCTACATTTACACAAGCTTAGTATTCAATTCTACTGCTCGTGAGCTCGTGCTCGTGGAGGAGCTCGTGGCTAAGTAATAACAAGCCGCACTGGTCGATCCATCAGGTTAAGCTACGCTTGCCAGGGTCGGTCAGTGGATGGGTGACCATCTTTACATACCGAGACTCCTCCGTGCCTCGGAAAGCACGTTAAGCCGTTGGTCCCGGCTGTCATTTGTGGATCTTTGACAGTCGTTACGAGTCGTCAGAAGCCCGAAACTCTGACACCAGTCTTACCAAGGGGTATCGTATTACCCAGTTACTGGGTTGTGGAGGTCAGATAGGCAGTCGCTCCATGTAAAATACTGGTATTCAGCTGCATCCGGTTAGACTGGAAGCCGACCCCAAGATAGTTGGGAAAAAGGCTAGGAAGATTGAAGTATTCAATTCTACATGTACCTAATATAACATCAAAATATGAACACGTAAACTCTTCCTCACAACTGCAAGCTAACGATTTCTCGGAAACTCGAGTTACACAACCGGTGTGGTCTTAATGATTTGTTGGAAGCGCCTAGAAATGAGACGTAGCGTGTAGGTGACCGCCAATTAAACTAGCGGGCGGTTTATTTCGCCCGCCGCGTGCGAGTAACGAGCGTGTCTTGAAACCCTCCAGTGCTGCCTGCCGCCCGCCTGAGTTTCGTCACTTTACCTTACGGCTATGCTGCGAAATTAAGGATTGCGTGCAAGTCTACTTAAAGGGTTGTCCGAGTCAAAATTATTGTATACTTATCAATTTGAAATCTGTCATACTGAAAATATTGTAAAGCTGCCACAGTTAGGCCAAATTCAGACGACATGCGCCTGCTACGCGCACGCCACCAGCATTAGCTAGACCCAGGTCCTAACGCACGTGGCGTGCGCGTAGCAGGCACGTGTCGTCTGAACAGGCCCTTATACGGACTTTCCGTATGTTTTCGTGAAAATATGACTACTACCTATTGCTTTTTTGAAGTGAAACCTTCTTTAGCGGCGTTGTGCACTTTTTTTGGGATGGGTAAAAATGTTAAACTGGCGTCAGGACACGTGACCTGATCAAAAATTCGTAAGACGGAAGGAGAGTAGAAGTGTTGTTGACAGCGCACTCTGTTTTATTTTTTTGGAATTTTTTGATGGAGCTACAGCTTTCGTTTTTGTACTGATAGCAAGCCACATGAATTCCTGACATTTTCGTTAGCTGGCGTCACGTTGTATAAAAAAGTTCCTTATTTTTCACTTCTATCGGCAGTCTCCAAAGACTGCTCGATGTTTTTTATTTTCAACTAGGAAGATTATGTACTATGTCTATTTTCTAAATTAACATATGAATGAATATGCCTCTATCGAGTTTCTAAGACACTTAATTTACTTACGCTGTCATCTGCTTCGTATACATAAACACACCAAGCCGGATGGCCTGCCCCACATAAAACCATTTCACAGCCAGAGCACCCGAACAATGACATTTAATGTAATTTAATTTCCTGAAGCCCTATTTTATCACCGGATTATTTGATCAAAGGGCTAATCGAGTCCACATACCTACAGTTTAGCCAAAGATAAACTTGCGACATGCGGGCGGCTGTGCGTGTTTAACTAATGACCGAGTCATGGGGGCCTATCGGGAGTGTCGGGGGGAATGGGGGCGGGGAGGCAGGGGGTGCAGGTCCAGCGATATCATTAGCCACAGATGCCGCTGCCCGGTGCCCGGTATAAATACATTAAGTGCGCCGTCAAACTGTTAAAGCTCGCTTCAAACATAGTTTTGCGCACAGATTACCTCAGCTTCAGCAGGGTTAACCTTTGTTTGACAGTTTTTTGTTTACGTTCTAACTATAGTTCCGTATCATATTTATTGCTCACACACTTCATAATTTTCTATACTACCCGTAAACGACGACAGTTTAAGCGTAGCGTTCCACTATTCGCATCAAAATCAATAGACAATGAAAAACAGCGGCCACTGCATGGAATATGGTGCCATAAAATTCTATAAACCCAATAAAATTCGTGCTCAGCGTTGGAACGTCCACATAAAATCTCAAAGTACATAAACATATCATAAGAGGGGATGTAGAGCGAGTTATCCTCACAAAGAGAGTTTTTCTAAGGGATAAGCGGTGGTTTCCCCAGATGGTTATTTTATACAGTGAAGTCGAGTTAACGGCCTGGGTTTTTAGTATTCGTAGCTCCGTCGTAGACGCGCTACGCCGTAGACCCACGCGGTAAGCTTACTGCCGCGTAGTATCATCCTGTGTAAATGAAGGTATTTGCTAAATGTTACTTCGCTTTCTCACAATAATATTATAACACAAGTTATTTTTGTAACTTTCTAAAAAAGGGGTATACGAAATAAATGTTAAATAGTCTATAAATATAAAACATCATAAAGAGTTGCTGGTACTTTTTATTTACTGCCGCAATCCCTCCTCGTTTATTGCGATATAAATCGGCGACTAGATATGATTTATCAGCTCATCACTCCTGGTTAGGCGTGAGTAATGCTCCTGCCTTTATTGCAACATTATAAACGGTATGACGTATCTCTATACGAAACGTACGTACGTAAGAAAACAAATCCAAATGAGCCGGACCACGGCTGACTTAAAACACATTACCATACTCTGGGGATACTCACCCTTTATGCAGACATCGGGACGCTTAAATTGAAATGGATCGGATTCAAGAGTCCATCCATCACGGTCTTTGCTCCACATCTAATGGTTTTTTAATAATTCCACTTCGGACTTCAATGTGTCGTCCCTCATTAGAAAGAGGAGTGTGATCGAGTGCCGATTGTTCGCAATATGACAGCCAATTGACAGTTCTCGATGATAATCGAATAATGAAAGCGAGAGACGGCGCAGACAAAAGGTGTCATTGAGGTGTGAAATGTGAAATGAAGAATACAGACAGAATATTAAACAATGTGTGAATTATTCCATTGGCTTCTTGTGCATTTACCTCTGGCCAGACGTTGAAGTGATTTCTTTTTTAATATAAATATAAAAGGTTTCTAAAATAATAAATGGAAATTAAATACTTAATTTCAAAAGTACCATTCATTTCACAACAAACATTCATAAACTTCCCTTTACATTAAATTCCTAAACAAAAAAGTCCTTCCAAGCATTTGAGCGCACAGTAGCATTACTCGACAATTTAATTTACAATTTCGCTGTCCTCCCTTTGTTTATCTATTTCATAAATATATTATTCCGATGTCATGAGCGGAAAGTAAGACAATAAAGGTACGAAGACAGGAATGCAAAAGGGGCGAGGAACAAAACGACCACGTTCACTGACCGCTATAAACAACGGGAACTATGTGTGCGGTCACCTTTATATTTCATGCAAATCGACCCGCTGCCGGCGACTCTTTGTAGAATAATCGTATTGCGTGATAAACGATATTTGTTGCTTACTTTGCGGCCCTCAAGGAAAATAGTTTGAGTTAGACTATTATTCCACTTGAAGATATTTAATAGGCATTTTGTTGCTATTTATTAATTCATAGCTTTGGAACTGCTTTGCATAAAAAAGTTCAATAAAATATTGTCTAGTACATGTGTAAGGGTAGTAATGAGTACCATAAAACTGCGAGCCAGAACGATCATGCTTCATATAATGAAATTTCACTTACGCATAATATAATGTTCGACATAAAGAGTGTTATCTAAAAATGCATCTCCGAACACGATCTATTCCCTCCATAAAAGTTACAAATAACCGCGAAATGACACGTCATTAAATAATATCGTCGAGATAAGTGTAGATTAATGTGGTTTTTTATATCGTTCGATCGACATGGCGTTTGAAACGACCCCTTCACCTATTAAAACCGCGAGAGCAGCCGATGTATGCGATTTTAAATTACGATATCGCAACGTTATCGCGCAGAGAAGAAATCAAAAACCAAACGTGAGCGAACAAATTCCAAATACATTAGATTATATTAAATCAGAATATCGTAAAAAAGTTGCTGTCAACCGTGAAGAGTCGATATGAGAAGTTATATTAAAATTGACTAGCATTAGTTTGCACGTATCTAAAATTATTTCCCCATATTTTATGAGACACTCATATATCAAAGCTATGAAAAAGTTTGCCCCACCTACATAATATTGGTAGGGCAAGCATCTGTGCAGAAATCACCCGGTCACTAGAATATTGTTTTCACTATATTAGAAACGTGATCGCAATTTTTAAGAGCGAAAAAATTCTATTTCAACTCGACTCTCTGACGTTGGGCGTATTTGATTATACGTCGAGTGTGTATTCCCTTTTACAGTGTTATAAAGTGAACGATATTGGGGAATTTTACGATTCCATCTACATGCTATATTGAAATATTAACTTTTGGATTAAAACTATGCGAGCCACTGCCGACGGCATGACGTAACTGATTTTGTTGAAATGCAACTTTTATAGGGGGGAAAATTCGGACTACATTATTTGGCTATTTTCGATTAAAGAAGTTTTAAATATTAACACCATTTCCGATTTCCTTATGACTTCCATCTATCCTTACTATAGACGTAAATATTTACATAGATGCGGGTAGGTAGGTATAATTAATCACTTGGCTGTCTCGGTATCTAAATGTATGCATGTCCTGACCGTCTCCAGTTTGATTTTCATTAGGGCAAATCACGCTCCACGCCGCCCACATCAATTTATAGGTGTACGTATCACGTGGCACAATGTATTCGTAATATCATAGCAATGATTGAGTGCAGTACACAATGGAGAAGCTCTGAAGACGATGAGAATACGGCCATTAATATGGATCATACATCGTAATATCTATGCATCTGTATCTGTTATCCCATTTTTATGTTCTCGGAAATAGGCTTAAAAGGAGATCATTCATTTAGGGCAAAACTATGAAAGTGCCAGCCTAACAAAAAAAAAGTTATATTTCGTTAGAACATGATTGTTCTCTTCATTTTTCACTATCGGACCAAACCTGTAGGGCCATTCCTTGCGCCGTTATACAAGTTTGTAAAGTACTGTTTTCAGTACGTTTAAGTTGAAAGAATAACAGTAATCTAATTATAGTAATAGCATTTTATGCCAGTAAACATTACAGTTAACATCTTTTACTGTGAAACTAAGGGTCTAGGGATAATCTCCACATAACTAGAGTATGCTAAATACAATTTTGAGTTTCGACAGTACTAGTAATTGAAATAGGTATCACTCGTAAGTATCAATAGTATTAACTGGTTTTAGGTCTATTTAGAGGTTTCTATTCACGCAAAACAGTGAAATAAAACAGCACATGTTTTTAGATACATAAATCTACCTATTGTTTTTATTTTCTTGTTCTGCTCAATCTTATTTTCATTTTTTTTTTCTATGCACGTGTTTCTGTGACAAATAAATTTATTTTTCTTTCTTTTTTCTAAATAACGGATGTTAAAAGAAACTTAACGAAGCCGAAAGTCCTATACTCCCCGGAATTGTGATTTTTT
Source organism: Conistra vaccinii (assembly GCA_948150665.1). Taxonomy (NCBI): domain Eukaryota; kingdom Metazoa; phylum Arthropoda; class Insecta; order Lepidoptera; family Noctuidae; genus Conistra; species Conistra vaccinii. The sequence goes on from OX411324.1 coordinate 9,348,556, forward strand.
TGGACTGGGCTATGGTCCAGTATGTGCAGATATGGCTCTCGCAATTAATAGCTTGCCATATTTGGAATTGCGTAACAAACATTAGGAACTTTCTGATTACGGAGAACAACTCTGGTACAGGAGTTGATTCCGTCGTTTCCGTGAAAAAAAAGTAAATAAAAGTTGAAGATTCGACCTTAAATTCTACGTAATCAGAAAGTTGACCTGCGAAAGGAGACATGTAAAAGAAAAGAGACATATATAATTATACAAAATCATGTTACGTACTTCTTAACAGATTCCTACTCCACCTATTTCTTTTACCCACATTGTTCTGTGTCGCACTAAGGTAGTGGGCAAACAATGTGAGCTGTAAGTCAATCAATATCAGTCTGCTGAGTCTAAATCCGCATCAGTTTGAAACTTGATCCTAGGGCTAGGCTGAAGTCCATTTGATGAACGTCTATCTAACGTCTGAGATATCTTACTGAATGTATTCACTATTCAAGGCGTCTTCGTAGATAGGAGCCCTGATGTTTGCCGGAGTCGCCGGTTCTTGAGTGTTGGCGTCGAAATATGTATATTAATTAGGAAGTAATATTATTTTTTATATGATTTCTATTATTTCTGTCGGTTTTAATTCGTCAAAATATAGGTACCTACTTATTTTTTCTTGATAAAACGATTGCATAAAGTGGCGTCACGGCGTGCTAACACATAGAGGGAAGTAATACAACTTAATAATATAATATAATAATATTAATAGACACATCATACTGAGCGGACAAATACAAACATAGTTTGGTAGACCTCGCATCCGTGTTCACGTCAAGCAGTAGTGACAGCATTTGCTCATTGAAACTCATTTTCAGGAAATTAATATTGAGATAACAAGTCACAGTCTACTATTGTCTTACCGTGTCACAATGTCGAGATGACTTCAACAAGTAATGCTTTAGTTAAACTGAAACAATGAATGCGTACATGCTACGTATAGTGTTAACTATGCTGTGTGTGAGAATATTTAAGTTGATTTAAACAATTTCGGTCTGCACTTCAGCAAAGTTTGTTTATGGGAAAATTTACGGGTAAGATCTAAGTACTTTAACTAGGAAGTATGTGGCCGAATAGTTCCTAGGAGAAATACATTATCATTGTCTCTCTTCTCTTGTCATTACAGAAGAAAACTTTTTACAAAAAAAAAAAAACAACTGACTTCCAAAAAAAAATACTACAAAGTGAAAAATTAATAAATATTTTCCACTTTTTAGTTGTGGTACCTACCCCACACAAATTCGAATATCAATACCTGCTATGTAAATAACAGTGACAGGAAGTTATCATTATATCATCCATATAAACTAAGTCGGAAAAATACGTATTGTTGGAGCTAACTCAAAAACAATCCAAGCTAAGTTAATAAAAGTTATATGGGACCACTTCGGGACTATACGCTTTCGAACAAAAAAAAATTCAAAAACGGTCCACAATTGACTGAGGAATCAGTGAACATACATAAAAACCCCTCCTACTTTTTGGAAGTCGGTTAAAAAGCACGAAAGTTAGTTAAGTTATAACATGCCTACGTAACTTAAAAATAAAAGATTGTAATAATTAAATAAGAAGGGCTATATGTGAAGAGGTTGGTGCTGTAATTATGATCAGCAATACTCAAAATATTTTGTTACCAAAATTTATATTTATTGAAGCGATAGTTTTGGAATTTTGATAAATCTGTCTGCTACACAATAGCCACGTCGACAATAGAGATAGTATCCAAGATAAATAAGTAAGTGGTAATCAATTCAGTTCTCGTTGTCAGAAACTGCGAACTTTAGTCAAATTGGGGTAGATTATATTGTTGGCTAAACTGAAATCAATATTATGCCGGGATTGTTTATGTAATGTTCCCTAGTTACTACTTGTTTTGTTTTAGTTCTGCAGGTTAACTAACAGACAAACTAATAAAGCAGCGTTATTCACGTTGTGTTCAAAGTGCTATTGAGAGTTTTTGTCGGTTTTTCGCTTCACAACAGCAATTAAGACTTACTTATTCATTTTTTAGTTACATGTTTCTAGAGGTTTTGTTGTTTAGTTGTGAATGGGGATAATCAAGTCAACACTTGACTCTTTATAAATCATAGATTTTCAGATTCTGTGACCCCACAGATTTGCTTGCTTGCTTGTGCGATTGTGTGTTCTGGGTTGTGTGATTCTTAGTGTGTGTGTGTTCTGTGTTTCTCTTTTACCTAAACCTTTCTCTCTCTCCTTATACACTTTCTATAATTCTCTTTCTTTCATAAAAAAATGCGCACTATAAGCTTTTCTTTTTTTTTCTTTTAAAAAACGTTGCCCCTCTCTAGGAATTTCTCCTGTTTTGTGGGTGCGTTTACAAACATTTAAACTCACATACCTACACAAACAGCCAGACCTGGAACAATTACCTGTAGGTAAAACAAATATTTGTTCCGTGCGAGAATCGAACCCGCGACACGCCGTTTAACCACTGCGCCAAAAGAGCCGTCAAAAAAAATCGTGTAATTACGGGACCAAATGATACCTACATCTAAACACAAAAGAGTGTATGTCAAACCTCTTTGGCTGACTGCAGTTACACGTAGTAAAGGAAGTCGTTGGCAGTTCCGCCCCCCCTTCCCCTCTTCCCGCAGGAAATTCCCGACTCGCAACTTTTCCTCCGATTCGCAACTTTGCCTCCGATGAAAGAAATACTTTGCTAGAGTTGTTCGCGTTTCTTTATTAGCCTTTTGATTTCTTGTAAGTCTGCTGCGAGTAAAGGCTTGCATTTGAAAAATACTTTGATAAAATTTTCTGTTTTCAGCCGACCGTGTCGGAGTCAAAAAGAGAAGAAGTAATGGTTTGTCTACGCCATGTCTACGCATGTGATTCAAGGAGGAAAATGTATTAAATATACAACGTTTTGTTGTAGAAATATTATTCGCTGACCCATCAATAAAAGTAACTAGGAATTAAAAACGCTATTACTTATTATTTTAGTCATGTAGATTGTCTTTTTCGGACGTTGACTATTTTAATAATGTAGAGAATTGCCATGAGAGTTGAAAAGAAAACACAACAGAGTTTTTCGTCAGGATTAATATTATTTATATAAAGTATTAACACAACACTTCCATTATCAAGAATATCTCCAAACAATAGGTACAGTATCAACTATTAGAAAATTAACAAACAAAACACTAAACCTATACAATTCAAATGTAAATACCAGTTAAATAGAGAGCCCGTATCTACAACAGACAAAGCACAAATTTAGAAGGCTTAGTTCGAAACTAAAGCGTGATTTAATTTTAAAGCCAAGTTCGCCCCGCCGGCATTTAGGAATAGCCTCTTAATAAATCTGCTACTTACCCAACGTCCGGAGTTCGATTCCCGGCGGGGCACGCTGCGAATTAACTAGTTGGCCTTTCGAGTACTGACCAACGGAAGTTGAACTAACTTTTGTAATTGGCGAGAATTTATTACTGATATCTTGAGAATACCCCCTCATATTTTGACAGGAGTTGTGGCTTTATTATTTTGTAAAGGGATTTGAGTTTGTGGACGTACAGGGTGAGTGGAATAAATTGATTTATAGTGTAGTAAATTACAAATTAATATAAGTTATTCAACTACTTTAATCGTCTTACCACAAAAACGTTCTGTTGTCGTCGTGGCTAAGAAAATTATGTTATGACTTCAAAACTGAATAAATTATTTTCATGAATTTAACATTTAGTACCTACCTGGGGGACAAGTCTACTAATTAACAAACGTCACAATGGTCTCTCGATGGTGAGTTTTTGACAGATTTGCCATACAAAATCTGTCAAAACCTCACCATCGTGAGACCATTGTGACGTTTATAAATTAGTAGATTTGGCCCCTTGGTCGACCGACCTCTGCTTGAGTGAAAATGAATGTGTATTTAATAGTAGTAGTGCTGCCATATGATTATTCTAAGGTAGCCATCTTGTTCTAAACTTTGGAGAAAACGAATTTTCCCAGATAAAATTAGACCTAGCTAGATAAATTTTTCGCCCCCGTAAACCATATATTGCAACTTTTATCGAAATCGTTAGGGCCGTTTTCGAGAACGTGAATAATGATGACAAATATTATAGAAATATTGCTCGATTAATAAGTATAGGATGTATTTCTTTCTCATTTGTATTTCCTTACTGTGTGGTCACAAATTCAACAATTATGATGGAAACACGATCCCCAAACGACACTTCCACCAAAATAACTGTACGCAAACTTCCAATAATTATAATTAGTTATCGAAAGCCGGTTACAAGACAGTCACGTCTGGCCTGCAGGTCGTCAAAGGGGAACTAATCCCAACTATGATTAATTGAATTTAGGAGTGGCTCGTGGCTCGTGGCTCGTGCAATACCGACGAATCTGTTACTTCAGTCTGCGATACAGTTCGGTGGAACTTGCCAATCTGTTGGTCTTGCAGTTATGGACCTGACAGGTAAGTGAAGTAAGAATTTGGTTTGGGTGGTTCGATGTTGATTTTGAATTTGTATATTGAATTATTTGGCTCTAAATTGATTTTACACTAGCGTTATGTAAGTGTAGATGGGGAATTGATAGGGAAATTTGAGAGCAGTGATGGTTCAGTGGGAACGACCCCGACTTACGAGTTGTAGGTCGTGGGCTCAAACCCAAGCAGGCGCTATATTTTGTGTAAATAATTTCATCACCACTGCTCTCAAAACGGTGAAGGAAAACATCGTGAGGAAACCGGCATGTCTTAGAACCAAAAATTCGAAGATATGTGACATCTAGCAACCCGCACTGGGCCCGCGTGGTAGATTACAGCCCACTATCTCACAGAGAGGAGTAATGTGTCCCAGCAGTGGGAACATTAATAGTCTGATTATGTATGTATGATAGGGAATGGAAATCTTCAGTTTGCAAGGAACACGCACAATAAATAATGGAATTTAAGAGTTTCTGATGCTGAGGATCGCGACCACATACGATGCGTCTCCAAGTTATGTGGTCTTCTGCAGTATTAACCACTCTGTACATGCTTGATCTCTCTCTTCTTCTTTTTAATAGCTTTCTCACTGCTGAGAATCGTGACTCCGTATCAAATAGTCAACAGTCTTTTACCATCTATTACGATCAGTGGCTTGATCTCTACCTCGTCGTTAAATTGTGTTTAAAATAGTAATACACGTTTTCATAATTAGTCATCTGAAAATAGTCTATACCTACGTCATCTCTTGCAGAATGTCAACTATGCACTAATGACATATTTCCACCCATATTCATTATGGTTTCTAATACAAGTGCGTTTAATTAATGCCCACATAAATGTATTTAAGCTAACAAGTAAAGTGTACTCAGCTGAGTTACGTCCGTTTTAAACAACATTCGGTCACAAGTGGGAATAGTGCTCAAGTTTTTGATAGTTCGTGCGGCTTCGGTATTTACTGGTTAAGTTTCGGGTCAGTTCGGACAAGTTACACCATCTCGGGGGACACCGGGCGAGCGTGTGTTTGACAGACTACTTTTTAGTTTGTTTACTTCATAATTTAGTGGCTTATTGGGTGTAGCGTCTTAAGTGGGTAGGTTAACATGAATTTAAAAAATCTATGGTTATATAAATGTTTAGCAAACAAGTCAACCTAACAAAACGTATTAAAAAATAGAATGTATGAGTCTTCTCTTAAGAATGTTTGACGGCGTCGCTATTGTAAATAGCACGTGCAACGGGCCGAGCGGTGCAGCTGCGCAGTGGAATGCGTAAACAAGGCCTCGCCTACTTTCCCTACTACTCGAGCCGCTCTACATAAACGAGCGCGCAGCGAGGAGGGGATCATTCTTGTCGTAGGCTCGGCCCGGTGCACATGTTGTAGCGTTTAGATACTGAATTAATTGTAGTCTGAATTAGAATAAAATCGTTGGAAATATAATTTGAATTAATAAGCTTTGGGAATAAAAGATGATTTATGCTATATTTCTTACTTTCATTTAAGATGTCGGACCCTCTGCCTTCATCAGAAGTGGGATTGGATCCACCGTCCACTAATGATAGCAACAGTAATTTAATGTAAAACTTTTTATTGTTCTCTGCTGGCAAGGTTACATTTAAAGAAATTGCGGATGCCTGTTACTCAAAGTAAAGCTGTGCTCGTTGTTTTTGATCCCGATAAACCAGAATCTGATATTGTTAATTGGCGTGCACCTATTGAATCGATAGTTATTGAGAAAAAGAAATTAGAGGGTGTACATTTCATTGTGACGTAGGAGCTCGTGGTTAAGTGATAACGGGCGCACGGGTCGAGCCGGGTTGGGCTGCGCTTGCCGGGATTGATCCGTGGATGGATGACCATAATTACGTGCCGTTACTCCTCCGTGCCTCGGAAAGCAGGTTAAGCTGTTGGTCCCGATACACTCGTGGATCTTTGACGGTCTACGGAAGCCCGAAGGTCTGACAACCAGTCTTACCTAGGGTTGTCGTACTGCCCGGTTGCTGGGTTGTGGAGATCAGATGGGCAGTCGCTGAGTGACTTGTGAGTAAGCAGGATATAAATGGCCAACGCCAATACATGTTGGTGGTTGCATTAGTACGCTGTGCCCGTTTAAGGTAAACGCGTTTCTAACGTAAGGGTGATCATACTTATAATTGCTTTGATAAAATCGATATTCTTCTTAGCGTGTCAATGGCAAATATAATCAAAATTTCCTGTTTGGTCGAGAACTCCGCAATGCTAACATCATTCTCTGATGCAGATATAAGGAGCGCAAGATGAAAGGTGGACCATGATATACGGGGAGACGCCGCTCATATATTGAGGATTGGAACCATCGGAGAAACCCCATGTATGGAGCATCGACCATCTATGGTCTTTACTGCGGCCGACCTGAGTGCGGAAACTGTTTAAAGTTTTCCAAAACGGCCACGGCAACGTGTGACCAGGTCAAGGTTCAATCTCCTCTGAGTCAATGACTTAGCAACTTAAAGTTAGAATAGTCAAGTGGTTACAAACGCTGTACAATTTCGTTTCTGCTAATAACACTTAAAATCCAGTTCATTTGTTTGGCGCGCCGAAACGAATAATTTCTAATCAAATAAAGTGGGAGTTCTTATGATAATTCAGCTTTTAAGATTTTTTTATATTTCATTCGAGACCACCGTTTAAAAAAATTACCGGAATGAGTTGAGATATATTTATGGAAATGAAACGAAAAGAAATTGTTTATTCTGTAAATAGAATATTGGAATCACTTTTACACTGGAATGGAACTAATAAGGTCTATAAATATTCTCACATAAAATTACGTAAATGGTCCAAATGTTCTGGTAGATAAGTATCGTGAAAAATTATGATGACGTGACGGCGGGTAGTAATGATGATGATATCCATGTTCACGAAACAAACCACGAGATAATACCAAATCAGAAATATAAAAAAACACTATCCTAACAGTAATGTAACTTTGGCAAACAGTGATACCATTGCCTGTGAATAGTGATATTATATCAATTAATAGTGGTACAATGTCTGCTGACTCACGTACCTTAATAACTATCGGTGAAAATACGAAACATCTTAAGTTACGTTCTGTATCGACAGTCTCTCAACTCAGATTCAAATGCTATTGTTACTAAAGCAGTCACAATAATTAGCAAAAGAAGTGACCCTGTAAAGTCGGTAATGACTGGTCCAGGAGATAATAGTTTTGCAGGGTTTTTAAGTGATAAATGAAAAAGAAATAAAAAGATAAGATAATTTCTGAAGGCTCAATAACGAGCGGTCCAGAATTAGTAGCCCATTCTGAAGGGGTAAACCGGACCAGATGGCTAAAGTCCTAAAGGCTCAATAATGAGCGGACCAGTATTAGTAGCAAACTCTGAAGGGGTGAACCGGACCAGATTCCTAAAGTCATGAAGGCTCAATTACGAGCGGTCCAGTATTAGTAGCAAACTCTGAAGGGGTGAACCGGACCAGATTGCTAAAGTCATGAAGGCTCAATTACGAGCGGTCCAGAAAAGCAAACTCTCAAGGGATGAATTGTTAGTCAGGATGAACGAACATTAATAATATCGTTCTGTTCTTTTAGATACTGTTTGATGAGACTCCGCGCACGAGGACGTCCGCACGTCAGCATGGCCGTGACGGCGTCGCTATTGTGTAATAGCACGTGCAACGGGCCGAGCGGTGCAGCTGCGCAGTGGAATGCGTAAATAAGGCCTCGCCTACTTTCCCTACTACTCGAGCCAGGATCATTCTTGTCGTAGGCTCGGCCCGGTGCACATGTTGTAGCGTTTAGATACTGAATTAATTGTAGTCTGAATTAGAATAAAATCGTTGGAAATATAATTTGAATTAATAAGCTTTGAGAATAAAAGATGATTTATGCTATATTTCTTACTTTCATTTAAGATGTCGGACCCTCTGCCTTCATGTTCATAAATCGTATTTTGACAAACAACGTGTAGAGTAGATCTAACACTAAAATACTGTTCCATTTTTAAATCACGTCTGTAAGTACAACTGTTCGCAAACACATGTTAACGACAGTACTGGAATATTTTCCAGTTGGAACTGTAAACAGTGGTGCATCTGAGCAGCACGTGCGGACAATCAGTCATTCGGTGCGCGTCGCGTGTCGCTGCGGACCGGTGCGGACCGCTGCGACTGCGCCCGGTTGCCGACGGACGGCACGGCCACCTCGCTGCATCCTAAATGAGTGTGCAACCACCTTATTGTTTTCTGATATGACGCGATATCGATATTACGGTGTTAGCTTGACAGGGTGTGATATTATTGAGTTTATTGACTTGACAATCTTATATGCGGAGATATATTGTGGGATAAATTCTTGTCTTTCTCACGAGGTAGTTCTGGAACTACAAACATACTAAATTGAATTCAGATTTTGGGCAAGTTTCAGAGCTCAACTTGATAATAATATAGGCTTAATCAGCTGTCCCGATTCCAAAACATTACTTGCTCAGTAAAGTTCTAATTTTACACAGCTGCTTATAATAACCGCACAAACCAAACAATCGAACGTGAATTCCTTATAAAACACGATTATTACAAATGACTGCTAATATCCAAACAGTGATAGACCACGCATGACGTGATACGATCCGGTCCGATATAATTGTCGAGGGCTGCGATCACGTGCGTTCGGTGCCGAGAGTAATGGCTGTTTGCTTAGGCTGTGTCCACGGGCGCGCTTCTAACAAACAATATGTTGACATGACGCACATTAGCCTAAAATCAACGGACGCTATGAATTCCAAGTTTTGCGTGGTTTGCGTTTAAATGCGTGTTTGGTAACGTGCCTAAATACCCAAGTGTATGGGAATGCGCGATTTGGATAGCTAATTCATGAAAATGAGACACGATTTTGTGATATTCAGGACGCTGTTCATGGATTTTACAGATTTATTTTCGGCGTTAATATTTAATGGACATGATTAAATAGTAGTAAATAATTAAAACACCCACAACTAGTAATATTCAGAGGAAGGATCAGGCAAATAGGCTATTGATCAACATTTCATAAATCTTATCATTTATTTACCAACAACATAGGCTGTGCAGATGAATAAATTGATAAAACCAAAAACCGCATACCAACAGTCAAACCGCTTCAATATAAATAATTTACATTTATTTTGTTTAATATGCAAAGATAAATATAATTAATAAAATGAATACGAAAATAAACATAGAACGACAGATTAACATCTCCTAAAATAATATCTTTATACGAATAAAATGATTATGTTGTTTTTAATTGTCAAATAAAATATTATTTTAAATAAAAAGTAATTCAGCTTCACGTTCTGTTTAAGCTTAGTCACGTATCCGTACAGTAGGCGATAAAAGTGTTTAACAAGTATTAAACTATTGAAAAATGAAAGCTTTATGAAGCTGTTGAATTACATACTGACTGATAAATTTTCTGCTTTTATGTTTGATCCAAATATCAAACTTAAAGTTTGGCTATTTGATTAAGTTCTTTTCGTTATTTTCAGCTTAAATTAATAAAAAAACAGTTTGAAGTTATATTTAGTTGAATATCAGTAAGTTGGAAGGTTGGAACTAATTGTTGATTTCAAACATCATAGTACCTACATCAGCAAAAACTATAGCGAAGTTCAGACTAACGTTTATTACAAGGTAAGGCCGGTCTCTCCGCTTGTACAGAAGCGGTCACTGAGTCAGCGAATGACCGGCAGTAACAAATTTAGTCGGTGGTCGCAAACGCATGTTGTTTTAGGCCGTAGTCAAACAAGGTGCAGCGTGACCGGTGCTAATACCGTGTTTGCGTTGGATATTTATGGCAGCACTCGACGTGCTCACACGCCGGAATAATTAGCTCGTTATAAAATGCACGACGCTAAGTTATCTTGTTTAGCACGCGCTTTTGAACGCGACTGTAAGGTGTTGAAAATTGCTGTTTTATAAAAACTGTGTGATTTCGTTTTGTTTTTATTAATTCCTCTTTTTGTTTTTATAAAATGGGAAGAAATATGAAGCTTCACTTTTCCAGAAAAAAAACATGTGGTTAACAGGATCAAAAAAAAAATGATAGATGTTTGACGTTGTAGTTACGAACGTAACAAATTTTTGGGTTTTGTTTTTCAATTCTAATTTTAAAACATCCACACCAAACAACTTTTGAGCCTTATTTATGCCTTCGGCTACAGCATGGTTTCACATAGCTAACAAAAAATATATTTATTCTATCCTCTATTTTCATGCCTCCCAATTTACCTAACCCGATGTTCGTTAGCGGCTGCAAATTAATAGGAGCACACTTTATCTCGTCACAGTGTTATTCGGTTACAGATACTATATAGCAGGTATCGGTTAAAGTGGTAGCCGTATCGACGTGGCGGCGAGCCGAGTCGATTAAACGTTATAAACGGATTAAGCTGACCGCCGGCTAAGTGCCACCCGACCTGCCAGTAAACTGGACACTCGCTAATCTACTGCATGTATGCGCAAATATGATATTGGACACGTGGAATGTACTCACTCTACTTTCTTCCAAAGACAACTTTAGACGTCTGCTAGAGATGTTGTTTGGCGTGAGGTGAGTTGTAATAATAACAAAAAAAATGTATTGAAACAGAATTTCTAGTTTATTGTTGATATTGCAATATTTGACAGAAAAGTTCAACCAAGATTAAGGCTGCCTGTCCACTGGAGCGGAGAGGAGAAGAGAGGAGCGGAGATGTGCCAAAATTAACCAATAGAATCGCACCTCTGGAGCGGAGTTTTGATTCTATTGGTTAATATTGACACATCTCCGCTCGTCTCCTCTCCTCTCCGCTCCGGTGGACAGGCAGCCTTAAGCCCACCACAGACGTAGCTATAATATACGTATACCTACATTACAGCAAGACATATTAGGATATGTTTCCCATAGTCAGTAATCTTCGAGTGACCTCAGACGGAGCTTCAGTGGCAGATCCAGGATTGTCGTATGGGGGGGGGGGGGGCTTGACTCCGCTTAGATACCCTTGTGTCTTGTGTTATTGTTCCAAAATAAACTTTTTTTTATTATTATTAGATAGTGTAATGCTTGCAAAAAAAATTCAATTAGAATAATATCAGGTTCACTTTAAGATTTGTCTCAGAAGAACTCAGATGCTTTTGGGGGAGCTGGAGCCCCTTAGCCCTCCCCCTGGATCCGCTACTGTGGAGCTATAATATATATTTCTAGTACGCACCAAAAACTACGCAAAAAAAAGCAAAAGCAAAGTATATTGATATATAATTATTATAGCTGTCTATGATGGGCTTAAGGTCCAGAAAGCGTTAGGTCCAGAAAGCGCAACACCAACGGGGGATACCCTTTCACACTAGAGTTTTTGTCTGAATATAATAACGTTTGGGAAGTCATCAAATGACTTCTCGCGCTCTGGGTGTTCCTTCACTTGCCTGTACGTTGCCAGGGGCCACGGTCTCCCCTTAGGACTTCCCGCAACCCCGGCAAACTTACTGATATCTGAAACGTCTCCCACATACAGAAACCACATAACACTTACCTTAACACAAACTAACTCCTCAAATGTCCGTCTGAAGCCAAGAGCATTAAGTTCTATACCCAATACGTAATCTGTGTACCGCATACATTCGCAATTCGTCTCTGTAACGGGCAGAAGTAATTAACTAAGGGTTTAATGACCCCTTCTAATTGGAGGCTAAGATTTGAAAGCCATTGTCTTACATATTCATAGAGGTACCTTGGGGCAGGTGGTTCTAATTTATTCAAAGGATAGGACATGCAAATTGGTAGCGGAATATCGGTCATGTTAATGTCAGACTTGAGTGAAAATTATTGCGGATTGGCTTCTTGGGGTAGCCTGTAGTATGGTCGTGGTTTGAATTATTATTATTCTATGGACTTGTAGCTGAATTACGTAAAATGTTTTGGTTTTCTCATTGATAGGTTAGTCTATAAAAAAGTCTGTTGAGGCAATAATTGAGCAATTGCTTGGTGGTCTGCTTTACGCAAGCTATGTGTGTAACGAATATTTTATTTCTATCAATCTAAAACTTTCTTATATAATATATTTGATTTCCTTCATATTTTAAAATATTTACGGTTTACTGTGGAGCTTTCTAATCTATCATTAAATATTCTCACATGTAAAGGATCACGTTGAATAGTTAATGAGACGTAATTAGTAACGTGTCTGAAGGAAGAAACTCCAAGAATTAGCAATTCTTACTCGCGTGTATACCGTCATCACTGTACATGTAATTAGTTAATTAAATATTTATAAAATCTACCGTCTTAAGATGGTGTTATTCTGTTAAAATAGAGAAGAAGCAAAGAGATTTAAAGTGTATTAACATAGGTATTAAGTGTTAAAAGTGTAATTTTCTATTCAATCTGTTACATTTTTTAATACTACATACCGACCCTGTAAAATATTTAAGGAAGGGGGATATTTGAAGCATGTGGAAGTTAAATATTTTCTCCCTTATACATTGTAGTCCTGTAAACATATTTAGTAAAAAAATTACATATAAAACTACTACTATTTACTACACCTAAGCATTTGTATGCAAGTCTACAAATCTTTAGACCAATCCTCGCAATCCTTCACTGCCAACCTGTCACAAATCTCTAATCCTGCCCTTAAGGCACTACACTAAACGCCAAACATGCTAATTGCTATCTGTTATCTTACGCCAAAGAAGATCTTAGTGAACAACAAACTACCCTTATCTGAGACAAGGAGTTTTAGCGAAAGGGCAACATGCCGCGGGCTGAGCTGGCGGGTAAATCCCACTTACGTAATTATCTGGGGCAACACTAGTGGTGCACTGCTTGTCGAAATAGTGTCGAAATGATTGAGAAATCGAGGTGAAATCGAAACTGTTGTGCGTTGTTGCGAATATTGGCTGAGATGCCAATATCACACACTCTATTTTTTACTGACCACAACAAGAAGTTCATGTTCTTTTATGAAGTGTATTTTAAAAGTTTATTATTTTTCACATTTTTGGGTGAATGTTTTCAGTTCTGTCAAAGGCACGTATCATCATCATTACAGCCGAAAGACGTCTACTAACCGGTTTGGTGTTTCCTGCATCCAGCGGATTCCTGCGGCCTGCACACGGTCACCGGCCCACGTTGTGGAAGGCCTTCCAACGCCATGTCTTCTGGTATGCGGTCGCCACTTTAGAACCTTTCGGGTCCATCGGCCATCTGTTCTGCGAGCAATGTGCCCTGCTACTTAAGTTTGGCAATTCTTCAGGCTATGTTACCTTAGTTCTCCTACCTGCGGATCTCATCATTTCTGATTCGAACATAGCCCTCTCCATTGCCCTTTAGGGTGAATTTTAGCATTCTAATAAGGCCTATGTGAGCGACCACATTTCAATTGCACGTATCATATTGGTCTAAATAATAATTAACGGTGTATCGTCTTACCAACACTAATCTATAGTCGGCTGTTGCTAGTCGTCCGGTAAACGGACGAATAACTTAAAAATTAATCGTCTGATTATCAGACGAATAACATATAAAAAGGAGACGTTTTCAACTATTCGTCCGAAAGTTGGACGACAATTTATATTTTGATTCACCCGTTTAGCGGACGACTAGACACTTCGGTAGTCTGATGAGTCTGACGCGCTTAGCAACGTAGGTCGACGACTCTGTTTTAATAAATATGAATCCTCAATAAAACACATCACAAATTCAAGAAACAAATCTAAAGCAAAATAATACAGTACGCAGACAAGAATACCCAATATGTTGCGGTCTGGTAGAAACAATGACACAAGTGCATCCCGCTTCATCCGCTAAACAGACGGTATGGCACGCTTTGTGCTCGAGCCGGCAGCGAGTAAACTCGAGCAAACTTCGAGCAGGCGGGACAGGTAGACAGGCCTTCTAAGAGCCACTCGAGCACAGGAATGCTGTTGCTCTGGCAACAGACTGCCGTGGAAACTGTCCGATCTGTTTGTCAGATAGTGGTGAGGGAAAATATTTGGCATGTGTTTTGGTGATGAAATGTGTTTATGCGTTTTGTGTTTAGTTGAATGACATTCAGTACGTACCTAGATAAAAAAAAAAAAAGAAAATATATTCCGACGAACTGAGAACCTCCTCTATTTTTTTAAGTCGGTTAAACTGGACAAAATTATACAATTGTTTATTTGTTTAATTCGGGAAAACAAATAGTTACCCAAATATACCAACAAGCCAAAATATAAACAAGCCAAGTCATAGGACAGAGAAGAGGTGCGTGCCTTGGATTTGAACTCGGGAAGATCAAATCCAAGGCCTACATCCATCCATCAAATCCAATCCACCTCTGACTTTTCGCGTTCATGTGCGTATTGTATAATTATCACTTGCTTCAAAAACCGTGAAGGAAAACATCGTGAGGAAAACCTAAGAGATATTTCTCGACGGCATGTGAAGTCAAGTCACAGGCCCATAGGCGGCTTTAAAACTCTAACAGCAGGTTAGTCATTAACCACACGAAAAGAAGAAGATGATACGCCTGTCATAAAAAAATAAAACCATTATTACGCAGACAACAATTTTTCTTAGCTTAAAAATGGGTGCACGGCTCCTTTGATTTTCATCATGTGGCTGACAAAAATTATTCCTTCAGCCACTGAGCTACTTACACAGCATTTATTTTTAAAATTATTTATTCTGAAATTCATAAAATCATATCTCAAAAGTAAAATTAATGTTGCTACCCGCAATTACCGCCAGCATTCATCGACACAAACGATTGTTTTGTGAACCACTTGAAACTTTTCCTTTGACGTCGCCGCGTCTCACTCGCTCAGCTCCGTAAGGCACCTGTCCCAACGCCGACGAGGAACCGACTAGCTATCAACGATTTTCTTGCTCAAGAAATGTACAAGATTGTAGGTCCCGTGTTAGTAAAAGAGATGCATATATCACCGACTATTCACACCCCCGGCGAGTACTCGTTTAATACCAGCGACAAGAGCTTTTAAAAATTAAAAATTCTTAATATTTTATTTTACATAAACCTACAAGGGCACATACGAAATGTCAGAAGCTAGGTGCACGGTTCCAATTGGAGAAGAGCCGGCATGAAACTCCACGGTTACTCTTTTAAAAATAATTGGCTTTTACAATTTTTTTTATTAACAGCGTTATTAGGTATGGGAGGACATTGTAGCCTGTAGTTATTTATGTGTTTGTTGTATTATTAGAGACTATTCCGTAAAAAGGTGACGATTTAGAGCCATATTGATGATTGAAATGATTAAAATGTCCATTTTTTTTATTATTATTTTACTCACCCTTTTCGACCCACATCTGCATCCGCATGAGCTCCGCATTGATTAATGCGGATGCGCAGGTCTAAATAAATGCGGAACCTCCGCAATTGCGGATGCGGATGTGAATGTCCGCAACATGCCTGGTAAATACGCATACCAGCGAGTAATAGCTCGTTGTCGTCGCGCATTCGCTGCTCGTTGCTCGCCAACTCATTTTTAGTTGCTAGCTGAACTCAGTTCTCGTTAATCGTCAGCGGTGGGACAGGTGCCTAACTCTGAATCTAAACAATTGAGCTTGTAAAGTTACAGCTTTCGAACTTCACGTAACTTGTTCGGTTTCACTTACGCGATAAATATGTTCGAGGTTTGTGTTTCGAGCTAGCTTTTAAACTCTAATAAATGGGTAATTTTCCGAGTTCAGGAAAACTCGACGAGTAGGTACGTCAAGTTAGTAAATAAATTGAACCTACATGCTCTTTCAAAGTTTTAGTTCTGTACCAAGTAGGTAACTGTTTGTTGTTTATTAACTTCGGTGGGGGACAATTTCTTTTTTCCATTTGCTGCTTGTATTCCTTTAACCTCAGCAACTAAGTGTTATGCGTGGAGTAAATCACTAAGAACTTAAGTATTCGATCGTCTTGCAACCATTTAGTTTAACCAATATTCATAGAGCCAATAAAGATTTTAACCCTATCGCAACTGAAAAGTAATACGATATGCAGCATTGAGTTTACAAGTAGGAATCGACTCCACTAGACTCGAAGGGGTCGCAATTAATTCCTGATTGATTCACAAAGCTAGTTGGAATTTCACTAGTTTTCCCCCTCCCCACTGCAACCCCTTAGCCCACCTGCCTCCACGTGAGGATCAGACAAAGATACGAAGTTAACGTCAGCTCAGGTTTGTTGTACAAAATTTATATGAAACTTTGCTTCCGAACTGAAAAGTGTGCGGGCTTAGGATGATGATTCTTTGTCTGACAAAATTAAAATCCAAGACAAAGTGCTGCGAACAATACAGTGAAGCATGCCAAAACTACACCTCCGCTCTGTGCATAACGCTCATATCGCTCAACAATGAAACTACACCTCACTAAGAGCACACATGTTTACGAAACCGGCTTCACTTCACTGTTAATATGTCTAGGTTTTTTATTTGGTCTGAGCTGGTACCAAATTAATTCCTATTTCTAAGTTGTGGTGTAGGTGAGTATGGTTTCAGCTATAGTATTTTATTTCAGGATATTCTTTACCATAGAAGATGGTATTCTAAATAGCATAAAAAGTTTACTACTAATTGGCTAAGTACATACTTAGCCCATTAGTAGCAAACGTTTTATGCTAGTAACAAATAATTATGATTTGACTTTTCCTAATTTCAGGTAATGGGGCCCAAATGGGACTTCCTGCACTCCATGTCTTATGAAAGAAAGCGAACAATTACATCATCTTTATTCTTAAAATTCGTCTTAGTGAGTCCGCACTTGGCTAAACTGACGTGATAGCAGTACAACTGCTAAGATATTCCGAGACGCAGCGAGGTCGCGGCCACCGCTTCATTATGTACGAACTACCCCCTTTTTGCTCCTTCGTCCTTTTCACACACCCGACGTGTGTTCAACGAGTAATTATCTCGATTATTAATATGTAACGAGACGAGTAAAGAAAGTGATAAGTTTAAGATGTTGTTCCGAAGTGATTATTAATTTTTAATGGTTTGAATATGTTTTGGCAGTGTAAATAGGTATTTGTAAAACAATAATACTACCCATAGTATTATATTATTTAACAAATACAAATGCATGACATTAAAATTCATTTCCTCAGACCAAATTAAAAACCAAGACAGTGCTGTCAACAGTGACGTGAAGCCGGTTTCGTAAACATGTTTTCACTTAGTGAGGTGTAGTTTGATTGTAGTGTCAATGTATGTAAATGCTTGTAAATGTGAGCGTATATGCACAGAGCGGCGCGGCGGTGTAGTTTTGGCATGCTTTACTGTATTGTTCGCAACGTTCTGTCTTAGTTTTTTATTTGGTCTGAGTTTTATGTTCTATGTTATAGGGTTTGGTTTCCGCACTTAGTCCGTCAGGTGGACCATTCAATTCTGCGTGGGCCATGGCAACCGTTTGGGGGGGTTATTCCAACCAGCCCACTTCCCTCCAGAAGTTAATTAAAACTCCTGGTCTGTTTAGAACATCTGTATAAGATCTGGGTGACCCGAGGGTTTCTGTTCTAATTGGTCTGAGTTCATTTCATGTTACTTACCCCAGATGATTGTAAAGCGACTCTTTACGAGCAAACATATAGATAACAGTTAAACTGGTAGGTAAGTAAGTAGCTGAGAGAGTTAATGTATTCGTTTCGGACGTGATAATACAAATGTTGCTAAACCTACCAATAACGACCAGTTTACGTTCAAGTAATGTAATAAAACTCAACACCCATATATTCCTGATACGTCCCTCATATTTCGCCTTCATAATTCGTTAACCACTTCATAATCTAAGCTCGTAACATCATAGCGGTTTAACCCTTACATCGGTTAACTTTGCGAGCGCCTTTTCGCCCAGTCCACGAATATTTTATTAACGTAAACGCGTTAAATTAACTTCGTTACCTCGCAGGAGACGTGGCGTGGCAGCCTTTTTAACCACATTAAATTTTTATTAGGAGGTTCCGTATTTTTGCGGATTTTACGTTAATTTTAAGTATTTAACAAATTATTCATGTGTATTTTCTCATTAAATTATACTTAATTCGAAACAAAAAGATTCGTCAAGAAAGAACTATCAATCTTGCGCGACGCGCGACGTTGCCAAAAGCACGTCGTTAATTCAGTTTTATTTTTCAAGGAAAATGGATAGCTAACAGTTGTAAATGTCTTACCGTTTCAAAAAAAGGACATTAAAAATGAGAGCTAAAGTATTCACGCGACCGCTAAACAGCAAAAAAGCCGACATCCGCTACGTCATTCGTGTAACACAGGTGCTTGAAAAACTCGAGTTTTGTGTAAATGAGCGCGAGGGTAGTCGACACGGCCACGCATATGGCGGGAGGAAGCGACGGGCATAAATCTGTGCGACGGTGGCGCCGCGGCCGGAACAGGAAGCGCCGGCGTCGTTTGCCGCATTGTGATATCGGTCGCCGGGCCGCGCGGACGTCTCTTTGTGAATGCCACTTTATGGAGGCTATTCGAGAGATACGCCGCCACCCTGGCGTGTTCTCAAACGCTATTGTCATGCCACCTTTATGGTGATAGCCTGCTTGAATACAGTGGGTGCTACATTTTTATGTTACTAAAGGAACTGAATAAGGTACTTCGATACATTGTGGAGTTGTTTACTCTACTATGTTTATCTATCAAATTGACTTTCGGTATCTATTGGCAATACCTTGCTTCTACCTATAGTTAGTAGGTTAATTGACAAACCATTATATTTTTACTGAAGTTTTCTTACTCAAAATTTTACAGAATATTTTTGTAGTTTTCTAAAAAGACAATAGATATCTCAGCTGCTCAGTATACAGATCATATTAGATCATTATGTATTGAGTCTGGTGAGAGAAACATGTTCTTATGAACCACGTCGTCGAGTTAATCATGAAGGTAAACTACTCTTGCGTCCGGATAAATAACGACGAACGAATTGGAACTTGATCTCTCGCACACATTTAAAATCACCAAAGTCAACGTAGTTGCGGTCACGTCAATTTCCAATGATTTCCGAACGAGCATTCGGTAACTAAACGCAGATACAGCGTGCGGTCTAATCGCGAAACCATTGGAAGGCCGCATCCGTCCGCTGCCCGCAGTTATTGTGCTCGGCTGAATTTTAAAAAGGGAACAAACGTTGTGTGCTGTCCTTCCATTTGTATTTGTCTGGGAAATACTATCTGTGATTTCTGTGAAAAATTGTGCTCTCGAATTCACTGATTGTTATTGGTTTCTACAGGAAAAGTTTTCAAAGGGGTACAGGTTGAATAATTATGTTGTCTATAAATCGTAAAAAAATATTCCATCACTATGTTTGCCAATTTATTTTTAGTATTTAAAGAAATGCATAGGTAACCTAACCTAACCTAACCAAAGTAGTCACGTAGGTTTTAAGTTAGTTAATAAGCCAGTAATGTGTCCAGTACACAGTAATTGTTAAGTAAACAAACCCTGTAAACAATGTAACATTTTTAAACAAAAGCACGGAACGCCATGTCTGTAGATGTATTGTAAGGCAGGAGTGTGGTTTATTACTCACTCACACACACTCACGACTAGCCGTCGCCTTGCTTCCGGCGCGTTGACGAATAGCAGTCGCCTGGCTTACGGCGCGTTGACGACTAGATTTTTCGAAGCGGTGCCGGGGCGGTACCGTGCTGGAGCGGTGCTGTTATAATGGGCGATGACCTTTAGCCGGTAAGAGTCCAGCACTGCCCAGACCGGCTCATCTGTGAGTTAGTCTGGGCGTCCATAAGGTTTTCCCACTCCTGCCAAAAAAAAAACCTATGCAAAGTATTTCTCTCTCTCTCTCTCTGAATACAAAAGTCAAAATAAAAACATCCAGCCAACATTAAAAAGTTATCTACGATAAAAAAACACCGTGACATTGCTAGCAGTTAAACAACACGTTAACGACAAACGCTTATGCAAATTGAATTGTCCAGAGCACGGACATCGTCTGCGGCGCATTTTCTACTGATCGGCACTGATAGCGGTATATTTGTGGTCATCCAGCAAGGTTCTTTATACACTCGTGTTTATGGAGTTCATTGACCAAGGAGAGATAATAGACTAATTTTGAGAGTGTTATAGCCTGCTGCACCAGTCTGTGTATTCCTTTGGCATTAAAAATGAACAGAAACTTGAAATCATAGTGTGTTGATCCACTGACAGTTGTTCTCGTTCGCATAAACGAAAACTTTAATTTCAATACTTAACTACATATATGAACAAAAAGAAAATAAAATTACTCACGATTGAAAATCGTGAATTATATTACGTGCAAATCCTAAAACAACAGAGTTACAACCCACCTACTTATGACGATAGTCAACGCTTCAAAAACTTGAAAGAAAACTGCACTTAGACTAATGCAACTTTAATGCCACAATACACAAAGCATATCCAAATCCGACGCCAGCAAAACTACGAGCCGGCAAAAGATTCCCGCAAACTATTTCGCAGCGTGAGTTCTCTCAATATTTATGAAGCCAACTTCTTAGCCGTCATCAATCACAAAGTTATAAATAAAACAATAAAAGGTAAAAACTTACCGCGAGGGTCGGCTACTCCACTCCCGGGCGCAATATTGGCTGAGGAAAACCCACTTATTGGAATAATATGTAGATTACAATGATATTAGAAATATTGCGAGGGACCTGTCGATACTTTATTACGTGCCCGCTTCAATAACTCTTTCGGGTTTTATTAAGGGTTTGTTTGATGAAATTTTGTAAACAAACAGACTGTAACTTTGGCTTTAAGTGATAATAAAAATACCAAAGATGTATCGAAGACAAGAAATGATTGAAGAAGGAATAACAGCATCCTGATTTACCTGCTACTTGATGATTATGTAAATATTGTCTACGGATCTTTTCCTACGAGGAGCTCGTGGCTAAGTGAGGAGCTCATGGCTAAGTACCTAATAACAGCCGCATGGGTTGATCCATCTGGATCAGCTTCGCCTGCCGGGGTTGGTCCGGGGATGGGTGACCGTCTTTACATACCGAGACTCCTCCGTGCCTCGGAAAGCACGTTAAGCCGTTGGTCCCTGCTATCATTTATGGATCTTTGACAGTCGTTACGGGTCGTCTGACAACCAGTCTGACAACCAAGGGGTATCGTATTACCCAGTTACTGGGTTGTGAAGGTCAGATTGGCAGTCGCTCCATGTAAAATACTGGTATTCAGCTGCATCCGGTTAGAATGGAAGCCGACCCCAACATAGTTGGGAAAAGGCTAGGCAAATTGATTGTCTACGGATCTTTTACTATGGGGTGGTCTATAATAGAACCTTTTGTCTATGCTCAGCACTGGGACTGTAAAGACAGAATATGATGGCGTTAATGAATAACTGTTTTTAAAATAAGTCAAACTCAAACTCAAACTCAAAGCATTTATTTCAAATAAACCAATTACAGGCACTTTTGAATTGTCAAGGGGTCGGTCAGTCAGAAAAGATGAAGCTAGATGCCCATTCCAAAGCGTAGTAGGTACCTATGGAGAAGAACGGGCAAGAAACTCCACGGACACTCTTTTAAATAAAAATTTGGTTACAAAATATTGGTTACATCATTCATGTTGAACTTATACATGTGAGAACGATGCAAAACGTTAAAAGCGTCCGTAATAAAAGATAAAAACAAAAATAAAACAATTAAAAAATTAAATCAAATTAAAATAAGCCATGGCAGCTATGAGATGACCAGTCACAACTGACGGCGCCCGTTCACGAACATGACGCATGGATTAGCACCATTCAGCTCAACCATTTTGAAGTAACTTTGAAGTAACTTTGAAGTAACTAATAAACCATTTTGAAGTAACTTTGAAGTAACTAATAAACCCATAAGTCAGCCTTAAGATACGATCAATGACATAAGTAAGAAATCTAATATCCTTTGTACACTAAACAGGGTAGCATCAACAATAGTTTTCCAAATGGAGTCGGAATAACTTATTTATGATAAATCGTATATATCATTTTCTCTAACGCGCCTCAGTTGCGATAAAAGTGAGCGAATAAACTTGTGTGTGATTCGTAAACGTGATACTGCTGCGGCGAACTTTGCTGCCAAACTTTATGGGGAAGGAATACTGTGGCCCTGGCTTTATTGATCAAGTGTTTCTATTTTTATGGACAACTATCTGCTGTCCGCGGCTTCGTACGCGTTGACATTCTTTTGCTAATATAAAAGACTAAGTTACTCCTTATAACATCAGCTATCTGCCAGTGAAAGTCTCGTCAAAATTGGTCCAGCCGTTTGGGACATTAACCGAAATAAACAAACAAACAGACAGACAAAAATTTTAATAAAAATATTTTTGTCTTAAGTAACGTATATGCTTTCATATGCATTTAGTAACAAAACTTTTATTTTGAAATTACAAACAGACACTTATTTGTATAGATATTATGTAGATAGAAGATGGAGATAACTACCCACTAAATATGTTGACGTGTTTAAAATTTTAAAGTTTTTCGATAGGATTACTTTACTAGGAATGATTTAATTTTTTACCTTTTAGAGGTACGAGGAACAGGGTGTAAAGTTCACTCCGCCTCTATAGAAAAGGGAGGATCGTCCGACCAGACGGGTGTCGTGTCTGGCGGACAACTGCCCAAGGATTGATGTCGGATCCTACATCGCGCAAGCAAAGTTTACCGCGCGTTCAACAATATAAATATGTTGAACGCGCGGTAAACTTTGCTTGCGGGATGTAGGATTTGTGTGGCGTCAGGATTTTGTGTGACGTCAGGTCTTTGATGCGTAGTTCGCATGTGGCGATGAAGATGTCGCCATAACCTTTCAAAGAACTTCCTATCACTGGTGTTGTTAACTTATCATGATGATATTCTTATGAGTAATTTTATTCCTATTTAAATGTTGGTAATTAAACCGATAGCTTTGTTATTCAATAAAGGTAAAGCCATCCATATGTTTGAATTGCGTACCTATATCAGAACAGATAAATAGTTTTCACAAAAGTTTTTTCCGATTTTTCATAAATTAAAGGATTTTCCTCGAACAAATCACTAGAAATCCACATAATCCCAACAAACATAGTGAAATGAAAGCGAACGTTTTTTCTTACCTCATCTTCCTGCCTATATGCCACTTGTAATGCGTTTAATATTTCATGATATCGCCGCCAGCTCTATCTGTATCGCGGGCGCCATAAATAACGAACAAAAAGCGGCCTAGAGGGGCGGAATCAAACCTATCAATATAATATTAGACGTATATTGTTGTCTCTGGCGAGAGTGTCGAAATGAAGTTCAATTGGTAAAGTGATCTGCGACCAAACTTGGGTATGAATAAAATAGAGAAATTGTAATGAATTAAGAGCATTCATCCAAAAAGTTCGAAAAGTCACAAATAGCTGTCAAATATTTACCTGTTTTGATTAATTTGGTAATATTACTGTATGGAAATAAGAAATAAATATGGCTAACTAGTGAAATTGATTAATTGCAATTATAACACTCAATTTGATATTATAACCGCAAAAAACTTTTTTTACATCTAAAACGAAATTTTTGGTGTTACGATATTAATTTCATAATCAATATTTTAGTTCACTAGTTAGCCATATCGTCGCTCGGCATCCAATACCGCGAACGCATATTGTGTAGAATGAAATAAAACCTAAAATCAGATTTTCTTGTAAAATATACAACTAACATATCTTCTACCAAAAAAAAACTCAACCACAAATGGTGTTATTTGCTGATGATACTTCATTAATTTTTAAAATGAATAGACGTGCATCAAATCTTGACGACGTAAAGAACGCCCTGCAGCAGGTCCAAAATTGGTTCACTGCTAATAATTTAGTATTAAATGAGAAAAAAACTAAGTGCATAAGATTTTCTTTACCAAATGTCAAAAGTAGTAATTGTGAGATAGTATTAAATCAAGAGAAACTAGAATTCGTCGATCAAACTGTTTTCCTGGGGATCACGCTCGACTCTAGGCTTCAATGGGGTCCTCATTTAACATCCCTTTCAGGACGACTAAGTTCGGCAGCATATGCTGTGAGAAAAATCCGTCAATTTACGGATGTAGATACCGCGAGGCTAGTCTATTTTAGTTACTTTCATAGTATTATGTCGTACGGTATTCTACTATGGGGACGGGCTGCAGACATCGAGACTTTTTTTATTCTGCAGAAAAGAGCCATCAGAGCGATATATGGCCTCCGCAGGCGCGACTCTCTAAGGGAACTGTTTAAAGATATTTACATCATGACGGTACCTTGTCAATATATCTATGAAAACATTATGTACGTAAGGAAAAATCTACATCTTTTTAGTAAAAGAGGTTCAAGACACAATTATATCACTAGGAATAGGGACCAATTAGTTCAACCGGGTTTCAGGCTGGCTAAAGTAGACTCATCATTCATGGGGTACTGTTTAAAATGCTACAATAAAATACCTCCCCACATACTTCAGCTGAATGAAACGAAATTTAAATCTTATATTAAACGCACACTATGCAGTCAGGCATATTATAAGTTGGGGGATTACATCGCTGATAAAAATGCTTGGCTCAACGCTGGTCCTGCTCCACAAGGGCACATAAACTAATTGTATAGCATCTGAAAATACTGTTGGAGCTGCGGAAGATTTTAAAAACTATCTTTGCATTGTATAAATTCAATCTCTTAGCATTGTATAATTGCATAGCACATGTGTGAGTACTATGTACAGACTATAAAGCTACCATTTAGGTACTGGGTATGTCTTTCATTGACTTGAATGTGCCCTGGCGGCTGAGAGTATGTCATGCTCACTCTAATGTCACGCTGACGGTGGCGTGTGTGTTGGATCATTTAGCTCCCTTCAAAATGGTTGAGCTGAATGGTGCTAATCCATGCGTCATGTTCGTGAACGGGCGCCGTCAGTTGTGACTGGTCATCTCATAGCTCCCATGGCTTATTTTAATTTGATTTAATTTTTTAATTGTTTTATTTTTGTTTTTATCTTTTATTACGGACGCTTTTAACGTTTTGCATCGTTCTCACATGTATAAGTTCAACATGAATGATGTAACCAATATTTTGTAACCAAATTTTTATTTAAAAGAGTGTCCGTGGAGTTTCTTGCCCGTTCTTCTCCATAGGTACCTACTACGCTTTGGAATGGGCATCTAGCTTCATCTTTTCTGACTGACCGACCCCGAATTCAAAAGTGCCTGTAATTGGTTTATTTGAAATAAATGCTTTGAGTTTGAGTTTGAGTTTGAAAACTAAAAATAAATTCATTCCATTCTTCCAAATCAGATTTTCGTTAAAAATTTCACATTCGCGGTATTGGATGCCGAGCGACGATATTTCTTATTTTCATACAGTAATATCGCCAAATTAATCAAAACAGCGAAATATTTGACAGCTTGCGACGTTTCCCACTTTCTGTGACGCTTCTTAAGATAGAAACAAAGAAAGTTTTTATGAATTGGTAAAAGACTTGTATTTTCATAATTATAAGGTATGCTTGATAAGTGAGTTACATATTACTTTGTGACGCAACGGTACAAAGGGTGGCGAGTTCCGAACTTTCTGCTCGCCAGTCCACACATTAACCCGTTTTGAGCGATTACCGCTTAAAATTAATTTTCGTTTATAACACTTATTTTAACTGTTGGTTTCCATGAATTTTGTACCACAATTTATTTCAGAGAAAGCATTTACCAAATGTATTTACCGCCACATTCATTGAGCGTTACCCAAAGCGTTGGTTTCCAAGCCACAAAGTTGCTAGTCAAACTACGAACAGTACTTACAATTGGCGTTGGAAATTTGAATTCAAAAGGGCTAAACGGTGAATTTATCGCGTGTTTCCGATTTAAATCGGCGAATTAACGACATTGCAGTGCGACACGGTCGCGGGGCGCCATTCGCCGGATTTATTTCAGTCGCACCGCGAAAATTATACCGTTGCACTAATATTTACTAAGTTGGGGAAGCTTTGCCTGACTGTAATTGGCTGATTCGCTAGATAGGGTTTTTCCGGAATTCGTTTTCATGAACATTTTTAATGTAGGTATGCAGAATCAATGTGATACACGAAATATTATTCAGGTGTCCGGGAATTCTTGAGGAGAGAAAAAGAAACATGTGGGGCAGTCTTTCGGGACTGCCGATAGAAGTGAAAACTAAGTAACGCCATCTAACGAAAATGTCAGCAATTTATGTGGCTTTGTGTCAGTATAAGAACGAAAGCAGTAGCTCCATTAAAAAAATTCCAAAAAAATAAAAGAGAGTGCTCTGTCAACATGTAATGTATCATGGAAAGCGTTAGGTGACGTCGTGACGATGACGCGAGTTCTATGATTTTTGTTCATCCAAAAAGTGATTAACGTGCCTGAAGAAATTTTCACCGAAATTTTCGTTCACTATTAATAATTTAGTCATCAGCTATCTACATTATCAAGCAAAGTCATGTCACATTCAAGCTCTGTGTTATCGCTCTTACACATTAGTAGTTTTGAATGGGCCCCGCCATCCCTTCGTAGAGCAAGTTTCATCATGTATTGTACTGAATTAAGCTGCTAATTAACTTGTACTTGTGAGTTATTAGATTGTGAAAGCGCACTGTCATGTGTTTATTAACTTTGAAGGTACATTAGATAAAACTTATACCATATTATATCTATTAACAAACTAAAATATGGTGTCAAAAAATTCCTCCGCATCGCTGTCGACTGGTAATGTATCCAGACTGGCGATGGCGGCATTGCATGGTTGCAAGCCTCTGGCCATTTCAACAAGAAAAACAATCTCCTAGTTTTCGAGTTACATTAAATATCAATTTATTTTAATTTTATTTATCTATATAATTAGTCATCAGTACAGAATAATTCGGACTTTCATTTTCAGAAAATCCAATTCAAAGTGAACAAAAACCTGTACCTCACGTACATTTTTATCCCCTGGCATAATTCGTATATCCCCAAAAACAAAAAAAAAGTATCAGCTGTGCTTCTGACAGCGCTCATCTCGATTTACGAGCACAAATCAAACATTTAGTCGGCGGCTGTAAATCAGAATAGAACGGATTTATGGCGAAGTTTCCCAGCTTTGTGCTAAGCACGTGCCTCCGGAAAATACCGCGTAAACATGTCATAAGCTGCAGTAATGAACTATTGCTGCATTTACATGAATTTTAGGTGATGGTCGATTTTGAGAACTTAGGATCATAACTATATTCATTATTGTTGAAAATTTGGACTAGCGAATGTTAGATAGCTGAGCACCTGGAAATATGCATCAGCATACAACAGTTCAAGCCTCAATTAAGCTACGAATCTTGTTGTAATTCTGGGTAGGTACTGGAACTCTTCGGTCACATATAGGTAAGGTGGACTATCAACATATCGTTTCGTTGTATGATTGTGAAAGAAAACCCGTTCCACCGAAATCTTCAACGCAGTGTGTGTGGATCATTTCAGTTTATAGGTCAGTGTGCAGGCGCCCCTTGCTCTACGAAATAGTTCTTTCACTACATTATATTGTTATGCAATAGCATAGCAGTTTGAACTGCGTTTGCCCCTAAATAGCGAGTAAGTAATGAGAAAATAAATATATTAAACATGTCAATCATTCTTTGTACACGTAGTTACATTATGCTAATACAATTAGCTATTCAAACAACAGAACATCTGAGCATATCGGTGGCTACTGTTGAACTGTTTCCTATACAAAAGCGTGCAGTTAATGGTTTTTTAAATATCGCCGAGCACTGTGCGGCTTCCACACGTCGGTGAACAATGGCACGAAAAAGGGGGAAAATATAATTTATTTTGGAGTTAAATCTTTTGTGGAAATAATATGACATTTCTATTTGAAGTTGGCGTGTGATTTATCGGTTGCCTTGTTGCGGTCTCGCTTTTGAGTGCCGCGTTCAATGGAGGTGTGTCCGCCACAATCCGCGCGCGTTTCTGTTTGAGGATCGATGGATTGGCTGCGGTTGGGCATTTTTATATGAATTTAATTTGTAAAACACAATATTTAAACGTTTATCAGTTTCAGAGGGTAAATATCAATTTATAGTTTTACAGAAAACATTGTGTAATTATTAGTTCCACATATCCCACGTTACAAAACAATTTTTAATATTGGTTTTAGTTCATTTAGAATCTAAATGAAAAAATGTTTCATTCTAACTCTTTAACAAGCAATAATGTAACAAAAAAAACCACATTCAGTACGAGAAATGAATTTAAAATTCAACTTTAAACGAGTTATTTTCAATACAAAGCAGAGTGGGAAAAAACTCGCATCGAATGGTCCTGCGTACGTTAATTCAAAAAGTTTTCATTACGCGACTTTCGCGGCGCGGCGCGGCGGAGCGGTGAGCGTGCGCGAACATTCGCATAAAGCATCGCGAGTGAGGGAAAGAATTTAAAGTATAGTAAAGCAAATAAAACGGGAAGCGACAGTGGCGGATAAAGCCAGCGGCAACAATTGCTACATTCCAGCCTCGGAACGGTTCGAAGCTCTGTCCTGCACTTAGTGGAGCTGCTACAATCGAAGCGTTTTGGCAAATAGAATTAGGTTTATGTTTATGGATGATTGTTTTTTGTTGTTGGTATTGTGTAGTTTAGGACAGCTTAAATAATTTTAACAAATTCATCTTAAAATACAACTCATTTTCAAATATGTTTTGTAATGTCCTCACCTATTTTTAAAGACATAGAGGCCTGCTATAAGTAAAGATAAGATAATCAAGGAGAACATGAAAGAGGTAAGAATTCAATGTAGGTACCTAACTCGTAAAGTAGTATGTTACTCCTGTTATTAATAATTGTTACACTGTAGAACAGCCAGCAGAGTTGGCAAAGCTTTGGACAACTAACTCCTAGTTTTTCTTTTGTTGTACCAGTTCAGTCGCCTCTGGAGCAATCTCGACAAAAAATTAAGCTTTGTACGATTGTTATGACGCTAATATATTACACTATTGTCCACCGAGAGGATTTTAATTCGAAAAAGTAAATGCCATTTCCCTTTATGCTTCAACTGAATGAACGAACCGAGCTGTTCCAATTCCAAACAAATGTTCCGCAAACATTGTTTTGACAATAAAATAAAATATTAAAATCTGGTAAACATTTCAAAGTATAAGCATGGAATATGAAAACATTTTTTCTCAAAGCGACCCAAACAGTGCAAGCGGACAGTGGACGGACCGTCACGCAGCCGTGCCGAAAATTAAAGGATTCCGTCCCGTCCAAAACAAATACGAGAATATTTTTATATTTTATTTTTGTTTAAAATAAAAAAAGCGGCGGCAAATGGTGAGTAGGACCAGGTGGGAATTTAAATAATCTGACAGGGATTAAAAGGAGAAATATCAGCTTTTGACCGTCGCCACGAGTCGCCTCCGCGGGATTATCCACATTATGTTGCATTTATATGTATTCCAGGTTTTATAATTTAAATGAGCGACAGGGGTGTTTACATTCCTGGAACATTTTGATTGTTTAAAAAGGGCTTTATTTTTAATACTCGTGAGCCGCAGGCTATTTTAGAAAAATGTAATGTGCTCGTAATAAACTACAAAAGTAGTTACGTCAACAAGTCTTTCAGTTGTAACCTGCATAATGTTACAAAAAGGAATTAATTGCTAGCGTGCTTTCAAAAGGTATAAAGTAATTATTATTTTTAGAGCACCGTTAACACGTCATTTAACCGATGTTAATTAGTTTATAAATAATCTTGCATTTGTAATTGTAATAAGGATATATAAAGACGTAGAGGTAAGACGTTTTAAAATGTGTTTACAGTAAATTAAACGAGGATCTCAATTGACTCCATATCCACCACACAAATCACAACCCTTTAAGCCAATTCAGTGTCCAATCAACATTTTAATGGAAACAGTATTAAGCCCAAGATCTTCTGTCGAGTGTCGCCTTTCGCAAACCAATGCATAAATTGCGAATGCCACTGAGGTTAGTAACGCGGGGATGTAGCTAAACGTCAAGTTGATTAATCACCATTTCCCCTATGTTATTAACATGGTAATAGTCCGCGGATCGCTTTCTTAGCGATACTTAATGATACGGGATTTGCGGGATGATTGCGCGTTACAGACAGACACGGGTTAGCTTACCGCTTATCTTTTTCGTACAGATGAGGTGGAATTACACTGAGTCATTCGGTTTGGTTTTACCTGAGTAAGCAGCTTAGCAATGTCTGCTGTTTCTTGGGCTCGAAGTCACTGGTGGGCATGGCCAAAAACCACGCTGTCTCACCTGGCATCGTGTCAGACAGAGATAGTATCAGTGATGAGCAGTTAGAAGCTGGTCTACATGGACAACGTATAGTTCACATGCACAGAAACACCGTTCCGAATTATTTAATTAAAACGAGCGCGTAAAAAATTACGAAAAATCCTTTGGAAAATCGAGTTTTATGAAAAAAATAACAATTACAAATAAAGTTTATTGAAATCGGCGATAATTGAGCTGTGTCGGTACGGATATTGTTTTGGAGATTTCACACGTCTTTTACTACTTATTTACGCCAATAGTTGCTTTAAAATTAGCAAGAAAAACGAATCTATGTTGGCTCCCAACTTTTTAAGTGCGATATTTAGGTATAACCTTAAGGTGCAAGTATGAAAAGAAAGTCTCCTAATAAAAATAAAATCTATACCTTTGGTGAAAGTAGCTGAAATACATTCCAAATTGTCAGGGAGCCTCAATCTATGCTAATAGTATAAAGAGGTAAAGTTGTTTGTTTGTTTGTAAATTTGTGTGAAGGAGGAGTCTCACCGGTCACCCATCCACGGACCAACCCCGGCAAGCGTAGCTTAACCTGATGGATCGACCTGTGCGGCTGTTATAACTAGCCATGAGTTCCTTACATACTTGCTAATTACATATTATGATTGTTTTAGTAAATTAAACTGTCTGCACTGACATTAATTGTAGCTCACCATCATCTGCGTCATCCACTGCTCACTAAAAGGTCCTCGACGAACTAAAATATTTGTTCACCTATCCCGTCCCGAAGGACTGTTGTTTCTATGAATAAAATAACAATTATAAGTGATCCCCGTCCCTAGCGCGCGTGCTTAATTCCGTTTGAAACAATATTCATCTGGCAATTTACGCTACTGACATACTGCTTGCTTCTTCGTGGCACCAGACATGCTAGTAAGGCTAGCTTCCCTGGCTTCTTTATAAGGCCAGCTTTGTTAAATGAGGATTTAGCAACATATAATTTGCTTGTGTTGATATTTTGTTTGTTTTTTATGTGGGTGTACTATAGGTGCACCTCTGCCTAAAGCTCATTTCAGACTACGCTATAATATAATAGCACATAGTTCTATTCTATTTTTTTAACTTTGGTGACTATTTATGACTATTTCTTGACTATTTTTTGGCGTTTTCGGAATTGAATTTCATGAAGTTTTCAAAAGTGAGGATTGTGTGGTGAAGGACACGGTAGTCGGTGTGTATAGTGTCTTCTTTTACTTACTTTTTTTGTTACTAACATTAATTATAATATAAGCAAAATTCTTGTTACTAACAACCTTGTCGTGCCTATGGACTTTTTTGTCTGAAATAAATGTTTTTTTTTTTTTTTTTTATTTATAGCACAACAATATCGCTCGTCATATATTTATTTAGAACACGTTCCCAATTTGCTATACTATATATTGTTTGTTTCCTTTTAATCTTGTACTATAGAGCAGAATAGTAGCTCTTTGGTAAATACAGACGTGATGTTATGATATGTGATTGTTAGCAAAAAAAATGTATAACTAGGACATATCTTACTGGATTTATAAAGATGATATGGAAAGTAATCGGGAGTAATCTATTGCAATTTGATATTTATATTTACATTACTTCAAACAACCTGAAACTTACATTCGAATAAATGGCAAAGATATTCACTTGACTTAAAGTTTATCATTTCCATTCTTCATTTTTATGTCAGCGAACATGTTGGCCACACAAGATGGCCGCGTGTCCCGCCGTCTATAGGCATGTGTGAAGTTTGTTCTGTTCGTCATTCCTCCCATTATTTGATGTGGGATTGCGACTCGTTGCCCAAATTTAGTTTTGATGACACCCACCACCATAAGTGGCGTTGTCCTAACAGTTGGTGAAGGCTTCAAATTAGTTTTCGTTTTATCTATAATATTTGTGCTCGCCAAATAAGCGTAGGTACTGTTATAATTTGCAGTAGGTACCTGGTCGACCGAGCTCTGCTCGAGTGAAAATAGAGGATGCTCATTTAATAGTATAGGATAGTTCATACTAATTCCATGCTGCCATGTCATTCTTCTAAGGTAGCCATCTTGTTCTAATCTTTGGGCGACCGAGCTCTGCTCGAGTGAAAATACGGAGAAAACGAATTTTCCCAGATATGAATCCTAGCTAGAACGATTTTTATGACCCCGTTAACCCCTATATTGCAACTTTCATCGAAATCGTTAGAGCCGTTTTCGAGAACGTGATTACAAATTATATACAAACTAACTTTCGTCGGAAATTAACCCACGGCAATGTATTACTGGGATAAAAAGTATCCTATGTTTTAATCCAGGTTATAATCTATCTGGGTGCCAAATTTTAATCCGTTCAGCCGTTTTTGCGTGATTGAGTAACAAACGTCCAAACTTTCACATTTATAATATTAGTAGAAAGCAGGATATTGCTCATTTAATAGTATAGGATGAAGAAAACCCAAAATAATAAAGTTTACGTTTGATTCGATTTATGAAATTGACCAGTAATTTTGCCTAGCTCGTTCAATATAATTATGTGAATCTATGTAGGAACAATTTAAAAATCGTATCAGTTGGAGTTAAACGCTAGATTATCGTGATTATCATGACTCCACTTCCAAGTTAGGTACTTTCTATTAAAGATAGATTGCGAGCAGAGTTTACCCATTTTATTATTAATAAACTAAAAGACGTCCGATAAAACAATTACGTTACTCATGATGATCAGTAATAGCCATAATAGCGATAAACATAACCGCGCGACATAAAAAGATATCGTAAAACGATGGTTGTAAAGTTGTTTTTACTTAAAGTTCCCTTTATGGGGGAATAACCGTAAAGAGCGAAGTTTGTCGAACGATAGGCGATATCTGTCGAACGTAGACCCATCTGCGTTTATCTGCGGGGGTTAACTGCCAATCAGGCGGTCGTGCCGCCGGGTAAGCGCTAAAATGTTGGTCGACCGCGCGCTAAACTAGAATAGCAAACAAACGGTTATAAAATGTTCCGAATATTGCCTGTGATGATAGTTTGATGTTGTTGCAAGATGGGAAGTTTGTTATGAGATGGCGAAAAGTTGTAATATTTTTTTAAAATTATTTTTATTTATTCTTAGGAAAGCTTACAGTCTAATATCCATTTAGTATACACAATAGCGCTTACGGTTGCCATTTACAAGCTTCCACAAATGAAAATCTATGTACCTAAAATTAAAAATAAAGAAAGAAATTTCACATACAAAAATTAAAATTAAATTAAAAACAAAGTCTTCTTAATCTAACTTAACAAATTCTTCTTTAAACAAAACAAAACAAAATAAAATAAATTCTTCTGTAAAACAATAAATGATACAAAAATCTTTAAATTTATTATGGGAGCACTACCACCGAGGTTTAAAAAAAATTAAGTTTATGTTACTTCTGAAACGTTATTTAGAAAGAGCTAATAAATATCACTTACCTCAACAGTTTCTCCTAAAAGTTTGGATTATGTCTCCAATGTTCGTTACAGGAATACGTATCTGAACTTGAATTTTTCTGACCTTTATTACCTAACGATCGATTGCTACTGTACATAATACCTCCGTGTTAATTAACAAAACAACCAACAGAACATTCAAGACAAGCCCACAACACACGATCATCAGCATCCAAATCCGTGCAAACACGCAACCTTATTCAATTCGCACATTCCATCTCGACCATCGATAAGAGCCCCATCAAAGGCTTCCAATTCTTTTTTCCCGTCAGTCTCCCCTCGCAAATGATCGAGCCGCTTATTATTTGGCGTGTGCGCAAACATTTAGCGCCCTTATCGCGGCTATTAAAGATACGGCTTCATTACCGGGAAGGTTGCGGTATTTTTGGTACTTTTGGTACCGCGAACCTATTGTACCGATTGTGCGGTACTTTTCTTTTTATGCACTGGTTTTTCCTTGTTTGTGTTTTGTTTATGTTTAGCGTTTAATTATGGTGTGGTTATTGTGTTTTTGGTGAGGTGTTTAATGCGGGGACGGTGGTGAAAATGTTGCTTGAAGAATGTAGCATTTACATAGGAAAAGCTCTTGGGACTATAATTAAGAAGTGGAAATGAATACTGCTCGATAGGTGAATTTTCATGAAGTTATTCTGAACGCTTACTACCTGAAAAAAATAAAGACTAATTACTAAAAGATATTTGCATAAAAAGTATTGCCTACATAACGGACTTTTACTAAACGAGTCAATTTGACGACGCAGTATACGTATTTATACGATTCTGTACATGGAACATAACGTTTTATTTCATTATTTATTGTTAAACGGGAGCTTTACGTCATTTTTACGTCCCCATACTCCCATTTAGATAAAACAGCTGACTCTCATTTCCTAAACGACAGCCGACGGCGCTCAAATGCTAATGTTCCTACTTACAAACGTTACAACGCATTAATTTTAACTTTATTTGTGAACAAGTTAAATATCAGCATATTTTTATCCAATTTGACTACGATACTGAATTTTATATTGAGGCTTTAAATAAGGATTTAAAATCATTGACTAAAGGAATTCTTAATTAGGGTCAAGGGAGCGATTTAAAGGCTAAGCCCCAGTTCTATTTTAAAATGTATCTACATTACAAGAGATTCCTTTAGACAGATAATTTATTGTAGATTACTGGTTGGGACTCTACTACGAAACTAAGAACAGAAATTCCCCTTCTATTAAACATTATGATACTCATAACCATTTTCGACAAGCGTGCAGAAAATGTCACCTCTAACCAAGTTTATAGCAATATGTGTGCATAGACTTTATACTATATACGGTATGTAAATAACATGTGACGTCATCCGCGGGTCGAGTGAAATGAAGTGGAATCTTTCAGATAACGCACACAATTACATCCACTGTGTTGACACACACACATCACACACACAGACACACACAGCTCATGTAAGGTTGAGTTCACACAATGTAATGTAGGTGACATCGATAATTTGGTATAATGGGGTGTAAGTGCTAAATTGAATGCTCATATGAGATATGAGTTCATTTGTAATGACGTGACCTACTCGTACAAGTTATTTAGTTGTTCGTAAATCGAATACCTTTAAACGAGCAATTCTTGTTATAATCTGAATCTCGGAAACGGCTACAACGATTTAGATGAAATTTGCAATTAAGGGGTTTAAGGGGGTGAAAAATCGATCTAGCTAGGTCTATCTGGGAAAAATCGTTTTCTTTATTTTCACAGCATCGGAAATCTGATAAAACGTTGGTGTACCTGGACGATATGTTTATATTTTCACCCCGAGCAGAACTCGGTTGACCAGATATTGGATATTTAACGGTTCTAACCCAGACAGGCGCTTTACTTTGCGTAAATTATAAAACATCGTCAGGAAACAGGCATATCCTAGAACCTATTCTAAGACATGTGAAATCTACCAAGGTCCAGTGCGGGGGCCTGCGTGGTGGATTACGGCCCACTCCCTCTCACCGAGAGGAGGCCTGTGTCCCAGCAGTGGGAACTTATAGGCAGATTATGCTAAATGTATATTGCTGTTGTTATAACCAACCAATGTTTTAGGCAACATATAAAAATCTATCCTGAAAAGTGAATGCAGTAATCACTCAATTCTCTCGTTGCGTTGTGTGACTTTTGACTGTTATTTACAGAGATGATGATGAAAACTTAAAGGGTAATTTTAGCCGACGTAAGTAAGTACCATGATTTTAAATCGACAATATTTCTCCCGAATGTATTTTATCTTCTACTTCAGAGCGTTTATTCGTAAAGTGGGCAACGTCGCAAATAGATGTCAAATATTCCGCTGTTTTGATTAATTTGGCAATATTACTGTATGGAAATAAGAAATGTGACTAACTAGTCCCACTAGAATATTAATAATGAACTGCAATTATAACACTGAATTTGATGTTGTAACCGTTTTAGGTGTAAAAAAGGCATTTGGAAAGTTTCCAAATACTTTTTTTACGTATAGGTATATCAAAATATTCGGTGTTTCGATATTAGTTATTGAATTACATAACCAATGTTTTAGTTCACTAGTTAGCCACATTTCATATTTCCATACAATAATAATCCCAAATTAATCGAAACAGGTAAATATTTGACAGGTATTTGCGACGTTGCCAACTTTTAGGATACCTACTCTTAATAAAAATAAAAAAATAATTCACTGACAGACAACGGACACCCTAAACCGCTGGGTCTAGAAGCAGGAAATTTTGCACAAGAGTTGCTTATATGACAAAGGTAAGTACTAAGAAGACTTTTAGAAAAATTCACCTCTTTTAGGGGTTATAGTGAATGAAAGTTGTATAGAAGTTCGTGATTATCGCCAATAGGAAATGCTATCGGGCGATTGTATAATAATAATTTAGACCAGCTTGTGAGACTTAACACAAAGTTTATACATACATGTTTGTGACACAACCTATATCATAAGGTCCGGATATCATCTAACACATTTAGAAACAGTTCACAAGTGATGTCTTCATTTATGGCGAGTAGGGTAGCTTCAAACATTTTCCTGTTCGCACAATTGAGCGCCAAAGGAAGTGGCGGGAGATAACGCCCACTGGCTCCCAATGACTCCCAATGGGTACCACGTTGTTTTCCACTCGTGTACACATGTGGCCCACTTTACCGTACTTAAGGGTAAGCTCAATTATTTTATGGGTAATCTTGTGGCATTATTATAGCTATAAAGAGTAAAATTACCGTTTTTACTGAAATTGAGCTAGCTCAGAAAACTATACATACACTTAACCTTACCTCACCTACATTCAAGTTCGGGAATAATTTTATAAGTTAATGTGTCGCTGCGTAGCGCGTCAGTTGCTTGCTATGATAACGTAGTCGCGTAGCGGTGTATTTATTGCGTTGGCTACGCCGTAGTAACTACGCAATACGCTACGGCGCGCGGCGTAGTATATTGCAGCACTTCGAAATTTAATGTAACGATATTATTTACTTTGTAAAGATATCTAAATGAATTTTATGTAGTGTTTATTTGTGGTGACCTTTATGTAATACAGGTCTTTTTTAAACCTACTTCAGACACCAGTCTGTCACAAAGTTAGCTCCGTGATCGTGCAATATTATCAAAAACTAGCATTAAGTACATAACTTGTGTGGAGAAAATAAACATCTTATATTATTGCACGACTCGTAATGCGAAGCATTAGAGTGTGCTCTACGATCGAAAAATTTTTTTTGCCCATTTCTGTAACTGTTTTTATTGTTACACTCCTGCTAGTACACAGAAC
Organism: Conistra vaccinii; assembly: GCA_948150665.1. Lineage (NCBI taxonomy): Eukaryota > Metazoa > Arthropoda > Insecta > Lepidoptera > Noctuidae > Conistra > Conistra vaccinii. Next base: position 9,386,580 of record OX411324.1, read on the forward strand.
CTACTTAATTTATATACCATTGTATAGATGATTAAATGGAGATTAATACTGTACTTTTTAACTATTGATTTAATGCAGCAGAAATGGAAAAAGCATAAAAATAGTTGAAAAAAAATTCATGTCCGTCAATTTATGAACCCTGAAAACATTGTAGCTTGCGATAAAATCAATTAATTGAGTCAATATTTTTTTTATTTTTTTTTTAAACCAAGATTGAGTCGACCTATCTGACTACCCGTTAGAAAAAATGGAGAAACAAACTAAGGCGTCAAGATATCAAACTCAAACTCAAAGCATTTATTTCAAATAAACCAATTACAGGCACTTTTGAATAGTCAAGGGGTCGGTCAGTCAGAAAGATGAAGCTAGTTGCCCATTCCAAGGTTCCTATGGAGAAGAACGGGGAAGATACTCCACGGACACTCTTTTAAATCAAAATATTGTTACATAAATATTGGTTACATCATTCATGTTGTAATTATACATGTGAAAACAATGTAGAAGGACGTGCATGTTAAAAGCATCCGTAATAAAAATATAAAAACAATAAACATATTAAAATAAATTATAAATAAGCCATGGCAGCTAAGAGATGACCAGTCGCTACTGACGGCACCCATTCACAGCACCATTCAGCTCAACCATTTTGATGGGAACTTGATAATCCAACACACACGTCACCACCAGCGAGACATTTGAGTGAGCATGACATACATACTCTCAGCTGCCAGGGCACACTCAAGTCAACGAAATCTATATCGTTTAAAGTTCAGCCATTAAATATCAAGACATTTTCATGACTGTATTCATGTAATTTAATAATTAGTACTTAAACCTGTCTAAAATCTAATAATAATTTCCTCAGTATTAGAAAAACATTATTATGTTTTTCATACTACCGAGTAACATTCTCCTCCTACCATATATCTACCCACAAATCAGCAGAGAGATTCCATCCATCACTCATTACCGCTTTCCTTCATCGTAGCTATTATTTCTTCGGACATTTCCTCAGATAAGCTTCATGCCGTATAAATGTTCCACTATCAATCTTTTTGACGCCACTTTTGTGAAAGGATATCATACATTAATGATTGGATGGGAAATGTTTATCGCAACTCAATACAAGATTATATTTTTATTATTTGAAGAACTATCAATGGTACTTATATAAGTTATCTATAGTGATATCTATTCCATAATAACATTTAAATAAATCTCCAAAACAACGTTGAATCGTTAAAACTTGAATTAGATTTTTATTTATTTTGTATATCTATCTGACTGTAATGCTGTAATGCTATAGTTATATTATTTATTACAATTCAGGTCAATGAGCAGCACTCCCCTGAAGTATTAGCGACGATGTAAGTAATTTTCTGTACCGTGCTAGTTATGCAGAACAATAACAGTTTTTGTGTCAAAAAGTAAAGCTAATATAAATTCTATTGAATATTTATACATCTCCATAATGCAGCTCTATCAGCAAACAAAAAGTATCTCGGCAAAAGAAATAAAAATTTATCTCAAGCAAAACACCCCATAAAAGTGAATGTCTCGAGAACTTTATAAACGCGATAACGACTAAAGTTGTTCCAAGCTTTGTTTCTCCGCTTACATAAACATGACTAGATAACCAAGACCTACCATGGTCCAAACTATGTTCGAAAATTCTCGAAGAAAAACGAAATTAGATGAAGTGTCAGAGGTCTTGGTAGCGTGGTCGCTGCTCGCCTAGATACGGCGAAGCTACGAAAAAAGAGGATTTCAAGGAGTGTCCGTCTTAAGCTCCGCCCACGCCACGGCACGCCCACAAAGATCCTCTCTAGAAAGGAGCAGAGTGAGACATTTCTTCAGTTTCAGTATAATACAAATGAAGCTGTGAGCGCGCTTCGTATACCAACCAGTATCTCTGTGTGCGGGCACTTAATATAAGCACACATACGCAACTATTTACACAGACACAGACTATCTACACACTAGGATTTATATTTAGAAAGTTTTCAGTGTGATAACGTTCATGTATTTGTTGAACACACACTTGTAACGTGACTCATTTACTGGGCTATATACGTGTAGAAGTAAATTAGAGATAGCGTGGGAGGGAGGTAAATGAGGCTCGCGATCAATAAATGTGACCTCCAGAGAGGTATTTTCGTGGAATAGATATGTGTACCTTAATTATATAGATATAGGTAACGACAGACGTATTTGGTTTACATGGTTTATGTGTATACACATACATATATATAAGCCATGTAAACCAAATACGTCTATTTCTATTCTATTCCATTCTATTGTTTCATGTATCTACCAAGACCATATAATTCCAGAGAGGTTGGGATAATTAAACTAATATTAAATGTAGAGCTTCTCATACTAAGACGTGCTTGTACGACGTACGTGTATTTAGTTACTATTAACTTAAGCTACCATTTACTGGGTACGTCTTTCATTGACTCGGGTGTGCCCTAGTGAGCATATGTTATGATTAATGTCATTTTGAGTAGTCTATGCGGCCTACCCAAATGTCCTTTCTTTGGTATTATTCGTCGAGCTCCTTAAATTTTGAGTTGAGCTCCACGATTACTGACTAATGCTATACTGACTGGACAAGTTCACTCAAATCTGTGTAGTTCTTTCCTCAAAATACCATTTCAGCCACTAATCTACATGGTCCTCATATAGCCTGACCAAGATTATGTCTGGACTTTAAAAGAAACTGTGACCTCTGAGTTAATTTCGGCCTTTCTTCTCAGAGTAGTCAGATAGGAAACGACGAACTCATCTAGCTTATTTTCTTTTTTTTTATATGACGTGTAAAAGTGATTCCGATATCCTATTTACAGAATAAACAATTTCATTTCTCACTCAAATGTCTCGCTGATGATCCATAGGTACGTGTTGTTCATGAACGAGCGGCGTCAGTAGGGACTTGTTAAGTCATCTAGTTGCTTGTTTTAACTAAAAAATAAAAAAATATCGGACACTTCTAACATTGTTCTCACATCTATAACTTCAACATCTAAAAAATCTATTGTTAAATCTGTCTGTATTGTTGTCTATATTAAAATCTATTGTTTTTATTTTCTTGTTCTGTTCGAGCTTATTATCTTTTTTTTGATGCACGTGTTTCTGTGACGAATAAACTTATTTTTCATTCTTTTTCTTATTTTCTTTTTAACATGACTAATATTTTGTATCAATATTTTTATTTAATAGAGTGTCCGTGGAGTTCCTTGCCCATTATTCACCATAAGAACCTACTACGCTTTGAAATCGGCAACTTCTTTCTGACTGACCGACCCCTGATAATTCAAAAGTGACTGTAATTGGTTTCATTGAAGTAAAGGCTTTAAGTTTCAATTTACCTACATATTTTCGTAAAACAAGTGATTTTTTTCTTAAAGGTAGACAACCTTTTTTGTGTGTTTATTTGTAGATGCTGCGATTTTAAAACAATCACCGTTTCGTCTATTGACAGTATCTTCACTGCGATTCGATTCGGTAATACATGAATATCTCGAATCCCGTATATTTGAACAACTAGTAAACAAACACTGTACGACATGCTTTTTTTACACAGCCATATTCAGACTCCTTAAGTGCTCAACATTCAATCTCTATCTAAATCTCCAAAGATCATACAGAATTGTTTACCTTGCATGTTTCTACATAAGCTGTTCAAAATCATTACCATTAATCGGTGAAGATAAAAACCCAAATAGATCGATATACCTATTTGGGTTTTTATCTACATAGATTTATCAAACTTCTCATCTTTCGTATTCTACACGTCTTGCTATAATAATCACTTAATTACCACATGCTCTTAAATGTATGAGCTACTAATCAATCTTCCTAGCCTTTTTCCCAACTATCTTGGGGTCGGCTTCCAGTCTAACCGGATGCAGCAGAATGTATGAACTACTAATACAAATTAAAAATAAAACCAGTCAAGTGCGAGTCGGACTCGCACACGAAGGGTTCCGTACCACCGTACATTATTTAGCAAATAAATGAAAATACTAAACGAAGAATATTATTATTTTTCATCTTAATGAAAATCGCAAGGATACATTTGTTTCTCATAGTGATACTATTAATTACAAACTTATTTTTGCAGTTGCAGAAAACCCCCATATTTAAATAAATACCGACTTTCTACTAAACTCCGGTGTTTTTAGTATTTGTTGTGATAGAGCTCGTACAAAAATGGTCTAAAACTCGCAACTTTTACGGCCCAAAATTTAATCATTTACGAAATTTAAAAAAACAAAAAAATTGTATGGAGACCCCCTTTAATTTTTAATTTTTATTATTTGTTGCTATAGCGGCTATAGAAATCCATAATCTGTGAAATTTTCAACTGTCTACCTATTACGGTTCATGAGATAGAGCTCGCTGACAGACAGACGGACAGCGGAGGCTTCGTAATAGGGTTCCGTTTGGCACCCTTCGGGTACAGAACCCTAAAAACATCACGAATGGCAGACGGGTAGATATTTTGTTTCCGGCAGTTATCTTTTTCAGGAACAAGCCTTTTTTCAAATATCGAAATCTAAACAAACATCCGCTTGTCATAACCCTGAACAAGTAAAAAAATAAGCAGAACAAACGTCACGGTATCCGGAAACGGATCCTCGTTTAATTTTTAATTCGGTCGGCAGGCGACGCGGCGCTGTCGTCGCCGTCTTCCTGCCCGTCGCTTCCGGTTGTGAGCACTTCTTTTTTTAAAGGTTGTATTTCCGTTTTGGCACAGAAGCCGATGTCACGCGGTATTGCACATGACCAGGACGAAACGGTTTTGATTTTTCAGTAGTCCTAAAAGATAAATTAGTCCACAGTATTTTGATGGTAAACAAACTTTTTTTCATCAAACAGCTATAATAGAGCTAATATGACTCAAATCCCTTGACAATGATCACTTAATACAAGAATATAAAGATAGTAAAGTGGTATTTACACTATTGCATTTAAAACATCATGGAAGTTACATAAAAATTACATTTTCGCGTTAAAAATATTTCATACACATGTGTATTTTCCCGTAGTGATAAACCGGTTCCACAGCTCTGATTTCGCTGTACATCCAGCTTTATAAATGACTAAGGCCTTTCACGATTATTTTCCGCCGACCGGCGTTTTTTCTCAGCGGATGAAAAATCCGCATCTGCCGGATATTATCATTAATTATGAATCAGGAGGTTTCACAGTCAACGGTCTGACGTTTATAAATTGTACGAGACAACTTTTGGTCGTCCGGAGACAGGAAGCTATTTTTAATTTATTTATGAATAGATTTCAGTTCATTATGAATGTTTGTTTACCCGTTTTGGTGAATATAACATTGTTTTGGTAAAGTTACAGAAACTGGAAATATTCTGGTGTTCAGCAATACAACCCTATTTCAATAACCTTCTTTTTATTTTTATTAATTACTAGCGACCGATTAATTATAATATTTTTAACTTACATAATATGTTTTTCAGCACACTTGCTCGTAAAGTGGCGCTTATTGAACCGCATTTAGGTTCATAATGCAGTGTATGAAAAACTCGTGCTTTTTACTTTATATTATTGGACTAGTGCGAAAATGCCACAGATAACTAATCTGGATTTGGTCGCGACTCGCCAAAAGCAATAACTTTGAACTTGCCTGGAAATTGAACGCGATATCTACGTGTCACTGATTAAATACGCACTAAATAGGATACACGTATTATACACACCCACTTTTAAATCATATGCGTGTTTCTTAACTTTTATTTAAACTATTATATTATTTTAACCACAGACATATAAAGAGTAGCAGACCAAACATAAATCCATAGTTATATTTATACAGATGAATATGATTCTTTATCCTTTTTTTGCTAATAGACAAGCCGTAAATTCTATCTCGTTCTGTCACCTGTTGTCATACTGACTCACACATAGACAAAATTTGACGCGTAGCTTGTCTATCTCGCGCCGCCATATTGACAAGCAGCATCTTCTGCATCGCGTTCTAAGTTTCAACTGCGTTAGATAGTCAGGGACGGATTTGGCAACAAAGGCGAATTTCTTTTTGTAAAATATTTACCATTGAATTATCAAACAGCTTCAAGTTACTCTACGATTTTTTTATTAATTGTTTTGGTGACATACTTCCAGAATACTGCAGTGCAGATTTTCAGTGTAAACACAGATGCTATTATAATAAATTATAAAATTAATTATGTTACCTTGTGTCTGTGTGATGGATGACATGAACCTATATCACACATGTGTGTGATATAGGTGTACATAAATAGGTATATTCACATAATTTTGAAATTTTATTCGGCAGGTAATAATCTAATCATTGTTTGATTGACTTTATTGATAAGTAATCTACACTTCTTATACCCAGGGAGTATCGATTGTTGCGAATTTTAGTAAGTACCTATTGGTTGTTTCAATATCGTTACATAATACCGGCAACCGGCCCTAGACCGGCCCTGTATTGACAACTTTCCCTATGTGTGCGTAATGGCTACGCAATTTTTAGCGAATGTTTGGTCTGCTACTCTTTATATGTCTGTGATTTTAACAATAAAGATTTTGAATTTTTACAAACGTCAATTGACCGACCATAGGCGACTGTCATTCTTTTTTAACTTGTCTTATTTTATCTTGCCATTGTAATGCCAGTGATTGACATAATGAATATCGACTATTCGTTCAAGGAGTACTTCATACTCCTTTACTGACAAAGAAACCAATTTAATGTATTTATAATTATTATACCTACTGATAACAATCGTGTTTTTCGGCTAGGATTTAGATGCTGTTGGAGCTAGCCCGTGTTTAAAGATGCGGTCTTTTTTCCTTATTAAATAATGTCGTAGGTCTATAGGTAACATGGGTTTTTTTTCTGAATTAATAAATAGTATCCTAGCAGCATGGAATTTGTATTTAATAGAAATTGACTTTGAACTAGAAATGTACTATCCTATACTATTAAATGAGCATTCTCTATTTTCACCCGAGCCGAGATTTGAGCTTTTTTTAATCTCATCAAAGAGACTTTTTGCCTTCTATGTTATGGGATTTGGTTTCCGCACTTCCGACTATTGTGCGTGGGTACTTCTTGCATTTTTAATGCCTACTGTGTAAATAAATAACTGTCTTATTCTTACAAATCTGTTTTTTCTCACAAGTTTGTAGAAAAACGTCGTATGAAACGCGTGTGCATTGATCATTACGCACTCGGCTTCCTTATCGCGAGCACTTTCGTATCATAATGTACATTATGATGTACATTATGATATACACGTAAAATTTCCAGAATAAATTCTATAAATGATGGTGAAAACCGCATCAAAAACGCTGTCAGACAAACACGAAAAGCGACTGTTATTTATAATATCTACCAATAGATTAAAAAACTGTAACCAATTTGTTCATTAGACTTGTTTTTATTCTGTGTATTTTATTTTGAAGGTTGCTTCGCATTCGCACCTCTGACTGTCAACCCTAAGATCCCCGTGACACTACAAATCAATACCCAAAACATATCTAAAGCTGCCCTCAAGCGAAGGATCTCTTTTCGGGCACGTAAATCAAAGCGGCAAAGACAAGGGCCGGCTAATGTCCGCCAAGGGCCAGTTGCTGGGCGGAGGATGGATGGCCCCGTCCTCTGCGGCCGCGGAATGGATGGGATGGCCCTCTGAGACCGGTACACCTGGCTGCGTGCAGTAAATCTTCAGGTAACCTGCTGTAATTAAAGGTGTGGGTAATTGTTGTGGTGAATGTTTGGGAAAATTATGTTATTAAAGCGGTTGTTATTAGTAGATATTAAACACATGTTATGTTGTGAATCTGTATGTGAAAAACAACGAAAAGCATAATTCCGAACATTTTAAGGTAGCTAAATTTTCAGTTACACTAATCTTTCGCTAACTTGAGGCGGTATTAATGCTTTGTGAACAGCAATGTGCCCACAAAGTAGGGTGACGTAGGATTTACGTTACCCATTTTTTTACTTATCAACTTTCCAAGGATCCCTTTTAAGGTAAAAAAGTTACAATTTAATAACAAGCCTACTATATATCAAAATCCAAACACCTTACATCAATATAACCCTGGCACTAGACCATCCCATATTAAAGAGACCACACACAAAGGTAATTCGAAACATTACTGAATCAAAGCCCACATTCCTTCGTACTTAAGTCTCAGATTGTCATCCCAGAGTAGCGTGTTGTCAAGTGGAAGCCATGATGTATGTATGCCGCGGTCCCCCGGGCACTGTGAGCTCGCCCCGGGAAGGATCCTCGCGATTTATACCCCGGATTGTGCTGTCCACTTCAAACAAACACGCCGTTAAATTGTAATATGAGGTAAACAAGAATTTGTGGTGAGATGAATTTTCCGGGTATAGAGCTTCGTCTGAAATGATAGTTAAATTTTCTTATGGCATACCTACATAACTGAATGACACATAAGCGATTTTTCAAATTCAAATTCAAATTTAAATACAAATTCAAATTGATTTATTAATTTGCTAAACATAGGGTAAATAAATTATACAGATGTTTTACAATTAAATGTTGGTCCATGCTACGTCCCGCCAGAAGGCATATAAAATTGTTTAATATGATAATCAAATGTCCCATTAACAAAATAAAAATATTAAGTCAAATTAATTACATGTCACAAATCAATGCCAAACACTAATAGTTAATAATAATAATAAAATGTCAATAAATTAAGACGGCACATAAACAAATAGGTATTTAGACATAATTTCGTATATAATAGTAAATTAAATAAAAAACAAATAAAAAATGACAATAAAGAACAAATAGGGAAATACCTTTCATTCCAGCAAAAAAAAAATTCTGATAAAAACTCAGTCATACTGTAGTACGTCCTATCCTTTAAAAAATTACTTTAAAAGACTTGACAACAGTGCTGTTTAAGAGTAGACCTCTTAAACAGCACTGTTGTCAAGTCTTTCCAACTACTTGGTAATTTATTGTAAATTATTGGGCACATACAGTAGACACTTTTGCCCATCAAAGTAGTTTGACACGGTAATTGACATAATTTACTATTTTCACGCCTATTTCTTGGGAATACATCAGCTAGACGTTCAAAACGACTTGGATTTTGCTTAACAAACATAGCTACTTCCAGAATATTGATACAAAGAAGTTTAAGTTTAAACATTGACCGGAGGCACCTTTTTTGGACCTTAAAAGCTGTTTCATTATCAGTTGAGATCGCCCAGAAAATGACACCATAACGCAGTTGAGATTCAGCTATACCGTGGTAAGCTGTAAGAAGTGTTTTGTCCTATATTATGATGCTTCGTGGTAGTCAATGTTGGATGTTTAGAAATTACATGCATTAAGAAGTGGTAAGAGCATAGATGTTTTATTGAAACTAGGGTAAGAGACTATTCAGAAGGTGTTTTGAATATTTTTCTCTAATTTCCACTTTACTTCCTAGACTCTCAGAACGACTGCATGTTGTAGTCCAGTTTTCTCAATAAGTTTTAAAAGTGAAAGCATAGTTTTCTTTTTCACCGCTTGTCATCATGTACACCATTCAATAATAACCTTACTAATAACAATATTTCTATCAATAACTCAAGGAAAACTCCAAACTTGAACACCCTTAGAGTTTGAGCCCAATCATTCATATCGTGATGTCCGTCATTACTCGCACAGTGCGCGCGCGGCACTAAACTTGTGAACAAATAAATCGCACCAACACTTGCCTCTTCCCATCGATATGATTAATAGGCGCTCTACTAACTATCTGTTTTATCCTTATGAATTAACATGTTATTGGTGTCTGTGAATGTTATATAATGAAAGGAAATTCATTATTACTGGAGCATATTTATGTAATGCGTCTCTTTGAGTATATCTTCCTTTCGTTATTATCTTTATGAACATCAAGACGCTTACTTATCTAAATGGTATTTGATTACAAACACGACTTCGATAATTAGTTGTTCACTTAACAATAGTAATAACAGGCTATGCTATATGATCAAGTAATACCGATAACTTAAATCGCATAGTTAACTTAATGACGACCAAATCATGACTGACCAATAGTCCGTAACGTTCCGGTTGCTGGCGCCCAACGTGGGGCCAAAACATAGTGTTGCCAGCATCGACATTATCGCCCACCAACGCCTATAAATAAATATGGCGGCAAAAATGGCGCCCGTTTATCAGCCACCGGAAGTGGACACTGGGGACCGGAAGCCCAGTAATAAATGTTATTAGATAGCCCCTGGGCTTAGTTGGGCTCAGATTATGTGCGTTTTTTTCGTACTTCTTTCGTCCACCGGTTTTTGTTAATGTGTCTGGGTTTGAAAATAAATTGCTCCCGACAATTTTGTACGGGTTTGTTAGGTGTGGGATTTTAAAAAGGGGACTTAATTTAAACGTGTGTTTAGACTGATTTACTTTTAAAACACAGATTTAAATTATAAAAACTAACATAAGACTATGATAGTTAAGGTGTAGGTTTCGTTATTAAAAACAGCTTTCCACAAGCTGTTTAAAACCCCTTTCATTTAAAACGCAACAACAATAATTAAAAAAACAGTATCGGAAAAACATAAATCATATTAATCTTAACGAATTCACGTTAAAACAGTACTTATCAATAATAATCTCAATACATCACGCACAAAGTGAGCAAAATGAAAAAAAGCCGGCGCAAAAAGTTCACATACAAATAGTGGATGTTTGCTCAATACTTCTGGCTGTCAAAAGCATTGGCAAACGATGCGTCGGTTATTTACCTATGACGTGCAGGCAGCTACAAATTGGCAGATGCTACTGTTGCAGGCCTATTTTTTTTAAACTTTTCTCCTCTATGTCTACGGTATAAGGTTGAAATTCGACTGACTGTGTTTGGTTTGCGTTGGATCAGGTCAAACGCTCAATTTGATTCCAGCATGATCGAGTTATAACAGTTGCTTACACGGTGTTTTATGAAATTTGGTGGACCTAAATATGAGTTTTGTGTGTTTATTATGAACTTGAATCTTCCAAACCAGGTAAGCAAACCGTTGTATTTAAAGATCAGATTGCACATTTGTGGTAGCTATTTGAATCCCCTCCGTATCAAAAAGACCTAAAAGCAAATGGACCTAATAGCAAAACGACACTTTAACAAAATGTCCTATTAGCACATCGTCCTATGAGCAAATGGTCTTCAACTGAAAAGTTTGATGATAAATACGCGGTCAGTCCAAATGTATTACTTCTAGAAGATTAAAATGAAAATAGCCGCTTCGTACACAACATCATTTTGAACTCAATGCAAGAGCACGTTCCGTCAATATAAATACATTACCATTTCCCAATAAATTGATATTAATACACTATCAATAGTCTAAAGCGCTACATAAAATATCGTTGAGCATCGGTTTTCCTACGTACAGGGCGGAGCTGCGGAGGTATCGTAGTTTGAGCCCGATAGCCGATAGTGTCAATACTGGCAAGCCTCCAGCTATGAACTGCTGGTTATAGGCTATTTACATATGAACTCAAGCAATAGTGAGCCACCATGAATAAAATATTGAACTACTATTAGAGGTGGTCGGATATAGTGGCGGTACTTGTGGCTACGTCCTTATGGAGGTATTGTCTTAAGGATTTCAGCTAAATAATGAGAATTTCTTGTCAGTTGGATTTTTTGTGAGAATAGTAACTACGTATAATGAGGTAGTGTTTTGTCAATCATCTAGAATAATGATCTCTCCAAGTTTATAGACATGACACTATTTCCCTGGGGCAAAAAAACGGGTTGACCAAAATCAAAAATTCACACTTCAGTTGGCAAGACCCTAAGCTCGTTACGTTGGCCACTAATTACACCCACATTTCTGTAGCTTAAAATTTCAAATTGCAACCCTCTCGTGTCCTCTGTCCCTTTCCGACACGCTTAAAACAATACCAACTGTTGCGAACGAAGGCTTGTGTGTGCGGCTGCGTGTGTGTGCGTGGGTAAACACCGGTTTAAGCCTAACTGGCCTTAATGAATCGTAATGGCCCCTATAATTCGCGGCGTAACTAACTGGCCATGTGGGGACGCCCCCGCCCCCCGCGAGCGGTCCCCCGCTGGTCTCCCCGGTATTTGGAAGCGCGCCATATCGCGACTATGACAGCGGCGATTCTTTTTTTAAATTTTCAGGCCGGTAGCGTTTGGCGCTACAATTTGCGGTTCGTGCTTAGATTGCAACGTCAAAATATTGTCGCTCGGTTAACATGATGCGAGTTTTAGTTCACACACGTGTTCAACCGTTAGTTTATTTACCGCTGTTTTTTCGACCGTTTAAAAATATAAGTAAACAGACCGCTGCTATGTTGTTTTTGAAAACCAAATAACATTTATTTTAGAACAGTTCTGAATAAATATCATGCTTTAAAAATGTTTGGGAGCCTTATTTTTTTAAATAGAATTCGTATTTACACGTGGTATGTTTAATTTACCAGTATATATATTTTATAACTTTTAATATATTTCTGACATTTACCACGGTATAAAAACCAGCATCATATTAATAAAGGAACGTTTTAAAGAGTTAGAAAGCGTAAACTGCAACATCCTGCTCCCCAACTTTAAACTAAAGCCCGAAGGAGCTCGTTATTCCTTCTGTAATTTATTTAATTGCTCTGTGGCGGTAATTATTCATGAAATTACGGCAATTACGTCTCTGGAAACAATTATTTATTGTGCAAACTTGAGTCTTAACTCACATTTTATTCCATAATGCATCATCAGATAACCGGGTGGACGGAACAGTATCGTTACACTGAAATAGCTACAATTTGTTACTTTTTAACTAAATTGTTTTGTGTTTTCTGTTTGCTCATTTCTTTATAATTACCTTCACTTGGTTTGTTTTGCTATGAACAATTGTGATACAAATATAGGCATTATGGTGTCGCTTATTTGTGGATCCCAAATCAAATATTATGCTGAAAGTGTATGCTGGAAAAGCATAAGAACAATTAAAGAATATATTTTAAGAAGCGTCGTTATGTGAGCCAATAATTTTCATGAAAATTACTGTTCCGTTACAGAAAACAGAGAATTATATAACTCGATTTCTATCTCTAAACCCCTGAAATTCACGTAAAGCAGAGTACAACTGCGATCATTTCCCTAATGCCGTCAGAGTCGGGTCCGCCTGGACAAATTGTTATCAAAACGAAGGAAAACAACCGTGGAGTTAGATTCGGCGTGGTTCGACAGTGTCCATCCTGCATATTAATCACAGGACGGCGCCATCTGCCGGCGGTCGCCGCTCTTACCGGACCTCACCTAAATTAAAATATTCTGCATTTCGCTACGACAAACATGCGACATTTGGTGCTAATCGTCGTGGAGGATTCTTGGGTTGCGTCTCATTTTCGGGTGTAATTTATAAATGTATGTATTTTTACATGTGTGTTTATTTGGATTTTAATTCATTTTAAAATTGTAGGACGCAAATAACATTTCCGTAAAAAAGGACGTAGATACTCGTACGTATCTTGAGGTTACCTAATCTAATCTAACCAAGGATAAAAATAAGCTCGTGTATAGGTACCCGTGGTTATTTTTTATCCGTGGTTCTAGTGAATTCTAGCTGCAATTCATACGTAGGTAAGTTCAATTACAAACACATAAAACTGCCAAATAAATCGATGATATATTGAAGCAAACAAGAGGCGATCACAATAAAAGGCGACACAAGCACGCCTAGCCACATTGTTCAAACAAAGCTACAAATGAATAGTTAGGTATCCCGTCCTACGTGATAAATTCATTTTTGGGAAGGTTTAATTTGTTTGCAGCCGCCGCTATTTCGAATACGCCATTTCTCATTGAACAGATTACGGAGATTACGAATTCATTAGGGATGCTATATCTTTTGTTCGTGGCGTTGGGACGCGGCTAATTGATATTTTGGGCACACATGTAGTTCGTTACCGTAATAATTGGTTCGGCAATTAATTTTCGAAAGAGTCGCCGATCCTTTCAGCTGAGTTTTGTATGGACTCGCGGAAAGCCTGTGGGTTTTCATAAAATTAAAGTCGTCGCAATGTTTGTGATAATGTCAATTACGAATCCACTTTTAATTTTTACTGTAGATTAGTAAATATATCTCTTTACCCTATAGCCAATACCCAACCCACAAAATATTATATTATCTACACTGGAATACGATCAATAAGCTAATAGACACATAGTTTGGTATGGTTGTCCTGACGCCGGATCCGGTCGGATTCCAGCCGTGTTCGGGACAGCGCACACCGCAGCAGAAGAGCCGCGGGAGCGCGGGCAGGAATTAATTGCGGCGTCTGAGGTGTCCCGTAATTATCGTGCCTGTGGACGTGCAGCCGATATCCGCGGAGATGTGGTTGGCTTAGAAATATTTTGTGTTTCTGTTATTGGGATGTTTGGGTAATTGCTTTTAGGCCCAAATATTGGGTGACGGTGGTCAGTTGAAAACCGCGATTTTGTGAGTGAGCTAGAAATGTTGTGATAGCGATGTTTCATTGTTTTTGGTCTTGAAGATAGCAAGGAATATATATGAAATAAAAATGGTTTAAAATTGGATGGTTTGAAGCTTTGTTACAAACTATGGCTGTTTGTGTTATACTTTGCTGTTTCTGGTTTTCATAAATTTTTTCAAGCGAATTTCTTGTAACAAAGTTCAGCAAAACCATAACTTCTCTACATAACATAAAATTACATATTTTCAAAGCTAGGACGTAGATAGCTACAAAATGCGCTGGAGCATACAGAAGCGCCACGCGGTAAAGACAGGGGTCGCATCGCTCGACACGGGCATCGAACCGCAACCGACCTGCGCTCGACGCCGACTGAATTAATTGCTCAACCCACGTCGCACTCCGCTCACCTCGAATTTCCTTGGAGAAAATTCTACTGTTGATATAATAATTAGGGTTGAATTAAGGCGAATTTCGGGAAAGGATTTTAGATTATGGGATCATGTTTCATTCGATAATTATGTGTTTTTTATTGGCTTTTCTCCTGATTCAAATAATTACAAGTTGGTTCAGATGTATAAAATAATTCACTTTTATTCGCAATTACTATTACTATTTCAACCAAAGCAGTCGCAATTAGGTTCACGCTGAAAAAATTCTTAGTACTTAAAGTTGATTATTATTATTTATTTATTTATGCATACAGTCTTAGTACAGGTTCACTTTTGTTTTATACCATTAAACCAGAAATGGTTTGTATTTTCAAAATACTAAGCATTTTAAACAGTAAATAATTAATCATAATCAGCCTATTAATGTTCCCACTGCTGGGACACAGGCCTCCTCTCTACGAGAGGAAGAGGGGAAATAATGGATAGTACGTTACAATAGAAATATGCCTCATGATATAATATATGAACAGGT
Source organism: Conistra vaccinii (assembly GCA_948150665.1). NCBI lineage: Eukaryota > Metazoa > Arthropoda > Insecta > Lepidoptera > Noctuidae > Conistra > Conistra vaccinii. The sequence continues at coordinate 9,402,005 of OX411324.1, forward strand.
AGATATGAAGGCATACTCGCATACACAAATCGTCTGCAAGCACGCACACATTTTCTTAACGAGCTCTACTGTTATCTTTAACCGTAATCCCTTCACGTCGATATTAATACACAATCTGGATAATTCTACACCTTTACCTGAATACCTAATTGAGGTCTCAGCCGATCAGTATTCGTCGCTTGTGCGTTCTTACCGGGAAGATAAGCCCGGGATCCCGTCGCCTGAATCCCGCGATACTTGTGACTAATCGCCGGGATTCACCTCGCGCCGTCTCACGATAATCCCGGACAAATTATAGGGGTGCTTATTACTACGTGGGGTTTTGTGATCATTATTTAACAGTCAGTTGAGGTAAGTCCCAACGTTCGTGTAGAATTGTAGATAAACGCTGTGTTTATAGAAATATAAATAAATGTCTGCGGGAATGTTTGCTGTGTAAGCCCATTTCATCATTCTTTACTAAAATATTTGGTATCATACATGAACAGCTAATTAAACATTGAAATAATAATACCAGTAATTAATAAGTTACCTAATTAATTCAAACGATTAATTAATTTAATCGCAAAACCACAAACCGAAGCTTCATAGCCAGACGCACAAAAAACAGAAACTACGCTCATTTCGCTCACAGATATAGAATCCAAATAGCCAATGAAACCGGAACCATAAAATAAAAGACCGGCGACTCATAAATAAATACACTGAAAAATGCAAAGGGAAAAATAAAAAGAGGAATAATGGAGGGTATAAAAGAGGACAGTTTGCGTCACAAAGCCGCATGCGGGCCTCAGATATTGACAGTAAATTTCATTCATACGGCATTAGTGCCGCACCATCAGATCCAGGGATATCTCCCGCAAACAATGCGGCTACGAAACTGTGGAGGAGGTAACGGTATTTCGACCATCATACTTAGAAACAATTAACATTCTGTAGGAGCTGATAATTTAAAAAAAATTGCTCATTAAGTTATGTTTCTTTTTTTGAGAAAAAAATACGGCCTTGAAAAACATTCGGCTATCGTTACGTAAACAACCGAGCCTATACTATATAATATCCAATCAAAGTTCATACTTAATAAAATAACTTAAAAAAGAACTGCTAATGTTCTGCTAATAAACTGGGCAAATTCTGAGAAGTGGGTCTGTGAGATAGTAATAATAGAGATACAGAGTAAGGATCGGGGTTGAGGTTTAATAAATACATTAAACTTCAACCCCGACTCTGAACAAATGTAAAAAAAATAAGTACCAACCTTTTTACAAAATAATGAGTGAATATAATAAAGGCGTAGTAGTTTAAAACTATACGTAGCAACGTAGCAACAAAATTACTTTCGTAGCTCCACGTAACCGCTGTGGATGGCGTAGCGGCATCTACGCCAAACCGCTACGCGGCCTACACGCGCCGACCAATTTAGCGTAGCACACCACAGAGAAAAACGATGGACTGAGAACGAAAATAACAGCTTTGAACTGTTTGGACAAGAACGTATTGGTAACGGAGGACTTTGTATGTGTGAGTGGTGCGTTACTTTGGCATGTGTTTCGAAATGTCGTGGTACCTGAAAATATTATTTTTAGGAAAAAAACCTTTTAACCTAAAAAAATGCTGTACCTGAGCGGTACAGCATGTTTTTAGGGTTCCGTACGTCCGAATGAAAATATGGAACCCTTATAGGATCACTCGGTGCGTCTGGCTTGCTGGCTGCCTGACTGTCTGTCTGTCACAACCAATTTGCCCCGAATCTACTGGACCAAATTAGTTGAAATTGGTACACATTTATGAATTTCTCTGACCCAAACACGGACGCGTAAAGTACATAAATAAATTTTGAATATGGGGGTCACTTTTAGAGGGTATAAAGGAAAATGATAACAAAAAGTTTTGCTAACTGTGCCGTGTGTCATAACATCAAATGGAAGGGCTTGTTGTGAGAACCTCAATTTTTTTATTTTATTATTTAAAAAAATCTTTTAAAGATATTTTAGAAATATATGATGATAATTGACCATTCCCCCTCCACAGCTTCGAAACTACTGAGTATAAAATTTTAAATAATATATAGAGAATGGTTCTTAACCAATAGATTACTGGAAAACCTATTAAAAGTCTATGGTCTTATAATAACATGGTAAATCTTTCTCTCATGTGCTTACAAACTTACATTTGCAGTGTCCAAAATAAAAGTTTGTTTGTTAGTAATTTAAGTTTTTAATGTATCTATGTTTGTTTGTAATTTTGCATTTGCATGTATGGGAGAACACTGTCATGTTTTTCAACTACTATGTTAAGTTTGTTCTTGGGATAAATTGATCCCAACTACGGAACCCTGCATTGTGCGTGGTCCGACACGCACTTGGCCTGTTTTTTTTTTAATCTTCTCAAAAATACTATTTTAGGTGTTTGGTATAACTATGTCCTTTAAGCGTGATCGCCTATATATATTTTTATTGAACATAAGAACGTTAGCTCCAAAAACACAATGGCTACGTCTGTATTTGACAATTACAAATCACACAAAACACAACATTATCCTTATCTCGTTTGTTTGAAGTCACAAATAAAACATAATTCGTATGAAATCCCGGGACAAGCTTTGGGCCCATTCTTCAAGTTAAGCCAATATTTGGCGAGGCCGGGACAACTTCCGCGAATGTGACCCGGTAATTTATCGGCGGACAAACTGAAGTTTATCGAAAGAACGAGAATAACTTTATTATATAGTGACCGGAAGTGGAGGGTGGACGTTCACCCGCCAGACGCAACTGTACGCTCGGACACACAAGTGTTTAATAATAGTTTGAGCACTGCTATTTGTTTTTAATGTGACAAAAAAAGAAGCCATTTTTATGAAATACCTCAGGAAATGTGGACACACGTTTCGTCTTACCATTTAGAATCAATCCTAATCCTAATTCTAACTAATATTATAAATGTGAAAGTGAGTTTGTTTGTTTATTTGTTAGGCTTTCACGCTAAAACGGCTGAACAGATCTAGATGAAGTTTGGCGCATGGGTAGACCTGGACATAGAAACTTTTTATCATAGGATATTCCCACGGAATCGAGACTTACGCGGGTAAAACCGCAAGGCGCAGCTAGTATGTTAATAAATATGTGTGGGACTAGGACTAAAGCAATCTATTATCTGAATTTATATACTCACTCGTTGTATTGTCAAATGTGTTGTGTGCCAAGTTCTCATGAGTAAATTAATTCTCAAATAGAATTGTATAGAATTGCATGGGTGTCAAAAAATTCACAAACCTTTTAATTAAACAGCCAAAAGACCAATTTGCAGAAACACACCTTGCTCAATTTGATTCATTTAAACGCATGTTAATTCTTTGAAGAATCTCCGTGCATGACTGTACAGTTTTGCGTCATTCCATTTTTATGGAGTCGGAGGCATTTCTTAGCAATAATGAAATATGTCGCGTCCACCGGCCGGGCCTCATTGTAAACACATTTCGGAAATCGTCCTCATACGAAAACGTCGTGAGGAAATCGTCCACGTTTTAGTAATTTTATTTCGAGGAATCTTGCATTTTCCTTTGTAGTAAATATTCCGAGTATGAACGTGTGTATGCATTTATGCAAGAGTGGAGTTATGCGTATGCATTTGTGACATTTTTGTTTGCATGGTACACCATATGGTCATGTGATGTCATGGTCACCTGTGGACTGGAGTAGACATGGTTGATGTACAAAATATTAATATTATTTAGAAACCATTTACTGCTTGGGTTCGAAACCACGACCCGTAAGTCGGGGCCGTTACCACTGGGCCACCACTGCTCAATAATTGCAATATTGATAATTGCAATAATGCAATATTGAGATTGGCCATGACATTTAAAACAGAAATAAAATCCCATTATTTTTTATCAACAGCTACCGTAATAATTAAAAAACAATGGAGCCCTGACCAGCCGGTAGCTTAATTGGACCCTGTTCCCGATACCGGTGGGCTACTATTTTTTATATTTTTAAATGATTTAAAATAATTTTTATTTTAATATTAAAAAATGTAATTTATATGTTAAAAACTAAATAAAGGAGATTAAAACAATAACCAATACAATTTTCGATTTCAGTTACTAGAAACATTAAGCTCGTCTCTTTTTCCAAGAGCCAAACAGATCTATTACCTACATTGCTCCGGTTATTTGAGGTAAATGAAAAGTGTCCAATAAAGTTTGATTTGGCGCCTACTCGGCGCCGAACGGACCCGGACACAACGGACCTTCAGATATGATACTGTCAAGTCTTTCACGCTCCACTACACTTATTCATGGAGACGGCGACGTGACGTCTTTACTGATACTCGAAGGTTGGAAGGACGTAAATTGTTTCGTTTCAAATTATTGTTGTTGAACTTTAAAGTTATGTTAGGGTTTATTTATGTAGAACTGAAAACGTTAAATTCATTAAAATTATGTTATAAGATGTTGCTAATAACTTAATTTTAATGAATAAGTAATAACTATAAAAGGTCCCATTAAAATAGATGGACAAACTTTTAGAAATCATCCGGACCACCAAAATAAGGACAATGGTAAAAAAAAGGAAAAACGAACTTACAAGAAAAATAAATCAGCTTACGAAAATACACTAAAATGTTGGTTACCCAATACCATTTATTAATTAAGGTCAAAATAAAATCACTTTAATCAGTGTTCTTTTTCCTTGGATATCTTTGGTTAGACGTATTGAACGCTGTGTTATTTGTCCATCAATTTTAATGGGACGTTGTATATTATGTTAACCCTCCAACTAATAATGAAAATACGTTGTTCTTGGCTTTACACATTAGTACCTTACCTTACCTTAGTACTTAATAACCCTTGCTTTTGGCTTTGCCGTAGTCGGGTAATTTCATGACAATTGAAACTAGCCACCAAATATTAATTAAGCGTCTGTATACAAATTATAGTTTGGAAGCAACCAGTTACATTCTATAGTCATACCCTTGTCCGGTGCGAAGTGAGTCCACAGTTTCGATAAAGGCTCGTTTAATACTACAAAGTGATCTGAAGCGAGTCCACTGTCGCCCCGAGCGACGCTTTACCCGTCTCTTATGAAAATTTTGCCAAGAACGCACTAGCCACCCGACTTGAAACCTCTTTTGATATCTTACGTGGTGGGTAATTGAAAAAGGACAGGTATGTATTTATCTTGTAAATATATTCTGAAAATGTGTTTTGATATATTTTCTCCGCACAGTTCGCACTAGCTTGCTCCGCGTCAATGGACAGGCAGCCTTACTCTCGTGTCTTTTACTCTACAATTTATAAAATTTAAGGTCTTCACTAAATGAATTAGGTAGGAACTTTAAGCACATCGCAGAGAAGAACACTAAACACAGTAAAATTGTTGTGCAAAAATTGCAAAACGCGTTAGTAGTAAAAGTTCCTATGAAACAAAGTAAAAGTGAAATATTACCTGCAGGTAAATGCGCTTACAAATAGACATTAATTAAACGCCGTAGGAATGAACGCACGGCTCCATTTGTTCAGACCTTCCGTACCACGTGCACCATTTATAACTATGCAGTCAGCTGATAAAACTTCCTGCTATTATTTTTAGAGATCCGCAACCCACACATTATTTTCTAAAATCAACAGTACTGGGTCAATCGTTATTTTTGAGGTCTTAATCGAAATATTAGGCAAACAAAGTTAATCTACTTTGTTACTTTTGTATGTATGTATGTAATTATTGTTTTATATAAATTTTGGGACCTGTGCTACTGAACTCCTCAAAAAATCTTGTTGTTTCATAAATGGTACATATTTTTTTTTTTTTTTAATAATGTGTTTGTGTAATTATGATTCTCATTTTGTGTACTATTGCTATTTATCTACACAACATTAAACTATTTTTAAATCATGTTAATATGTGTAGGAATGAGAAGGTAATAAAACCCAACACAACAGTCAAGACCGATAAACATATCATGTGCAACAATTCAATTATACAGCCCATCATCTGTCTAGCCTTTTCCCAACTATGTTGGGGTCGGCTTCCAGTCTAACAGGATGCAGCTGAATACCAGTATTTTACATGGAGCGATTTCCTATCTGACCTCCACAACCCAGTGACTGGATAATAATACGATGCTCCTTGTTAAGAGTGGTTGTCAGACTTTCGGGCTTCTGACGACCCATAACGACTGTCAAAGATCCACAAATGACAGCCGGGACCAGCGGATTAATGTTCATTTCGAGGCACGGAGGGGTTTTGGTATGTAAATATGGTCACCCATCCATGGACCAACCGCGGCAAGCGTAGCTTAACCTGATCGATCGACCCGTGCGACTGTTATTACTTAGCCACAAGCCCACAATTCAATAATTACACAGTAAACATTCAAATAAAACAAAGTACCTACTTCTACCTAATAATATTTTCCTACGGAACCAACGGCGGCAGACCATGGGGTTGTCCTGTCTACATCGTGTAAATACGTTTTGGCTCGTTTCCGAGCTTACCGGAAAATATTGGCGGATTTTTTATTTTTTTACTGATTGCGTCCAGATTCTACGGTTTTCCTTTTACAGTCTATTTTTAATTTAATCTTGTTATCGTCTTAATCCTAAAACCGAGTAGACTCTGTCATCATTTCGGCTTAAATGGCTTTATGTGTAACAATAACGTACCACTGACTATTTATTCCCGAGGTTTTCATGCTTGCAGGATTATGTATCCAGTTCTTCTAACTGAACAGACAGCTGTGCTGCTGGAGAGTTTGCTGCACCACTTCTTTCCAACTAAACCACTGGAAATGGTGAAGGGCGGGCGTTTTGGGGGACTGTCTTATGTAATTTTGCTGCCTTATGTGACTGTCAGCTGCGACTTGCAGAGGCGTTCAGGTTGGTTGCCAGGAAACGTTCAGGCGATATACTGTGTGTACCAAGATTCTTTAGCATTATTGCCATGGAACAGAAACGTCACGTCATGTAAAATAAATCATCTCTTTAACTTCACAAAGTTTCCGGCCCATTTTTTCTCACCCAATGATTTAGTTTACGTGAAGCACAAACAATATAGAGCGTGAACACGTGTTAACAGCGCCATAACCGTGTGAGTTAACTGCCGAACTTAGGGCACTTGTGAAATATGACGCAGTGCGAAACGACCCTTATCGCCTAGCTGATTTTTTATGTTCTGCCGCGGACTTTTGCGCGAAAACGTGCGTGTTTAGATTGAAGACGAAAGAAGTAAATTGAAAACTTAATAATGTTTTTTCAAATCAAAATGTCAATAATTTTATTTATTTGCAAAAGAAAAAGAAAACGTGAATTTAAATTAATTACAATTCAAGTTCACTAGTTTATTTCCAGTGTTCTTAATGTTAAGAGTACATATAGTACATATCTAACAAAAGGTAGTTACAAAATGCTGAATGTTATATGCTAGCTTCCATGTTATTCCAATAATAAAATCTAACTGACTGATATGGATTAGCACCCTTTTTGTGCATAATAGTGTGTGGATTAGTATCCATATCTGAACACAGCCTTAGCACAGGTTATCAAAATAATTTTTCTTACAAGTTAATAGACTAGCACAGGTGTTTCCAAACAGCATATCATAGATTTTTATTAGAAAAGGGTTCGACAAGAAGTGAGGCTATAACCATCGACACGCAACGTAATGGTTTATACCCCTGTAACGTTAGATTTAGTGCGCGATACTATGCTTCGAACTTTTTGCTCCGAGAGCGACAAGAACTTTTTAAAGGCAACTGGGATTAACTCAAGAAATATTCCTAATTTAATAATAGGAATAATAGTTCTATACCCTCTAATCAGCCTATTAATGTTCCCACTGCTGGGATACAGGCCTCCGCTCTGTGAGAGGGAGTGGGCCGTAATCTACCACGCGGGCCCAGTACGGGTTGGTAGATGTCACATGTCTTCGAATTTTTGGTTCTAAGACATGCCGGTTTTCTCACGATGTTTTCCTTCATCATTTTGAGAGCAGTGGTGATTAAATTATTTACACAAAGTAAAGCGCCTGCTTGGGTTCGAACCCACGACCAAAAACTCGAAAGTCGGGGCCAGTACCACTGGGCCACCAGTCGTACCTTCATACCTTCTAATGAAAGGCCGTTCCTATGGTCACCAGTCAAATATATCTACGGCTTCTTTTACTTTACGGACTTACAGAACAAATCATAGAACCGACCAATCAATATTTTTTACCGACTTCCTTTTACCTTTCTTTGACACAAAAATCATTATGAGTTTTGAATTTAAGAATAGAACGTATTGAATTACCGTTTGTTTTTTCCAAGTTGCCGTAATTAACCCCCGGCCACACCTGCGAGGCTTCTCTCGAACTCTGACCAGGGAATCCCGAGGAATGCCTATTGTGTAATGCGATCGTTTCTCCTTGCCTAGTTCTCGTAAACAACTCCACTAACTATTTATGAGAGGTTTCCTACTACAAACAAATCGCTGAATAGTTTAATAACCTTAGCTCCGAGTCGGGGAAGCAGTTGTGTTATGTACCTAACCAATAATAACTTTCCGCCTCGCATAAATCGCAGCATTAATTTTACAACTCAAATGTAACAATTTAGTAGTAGGCAAGTAAGCACTTAGTTATACGCCAGCGGCGCCCTGCCTCGCAACTTAAGCGGCCCTCCCTTACCGCTAAACAAATTTGACAGCTCCAAGTTAGCCTAAGTTTGGGTACATGTGTGCAAACTTTGTTCTACAACCTACTTAACCGTCTGTCAACCTTACGATTATGAACATAAGAAGTAATTTCGTCTGACATTTTTGATGTGATGGTTGCATGTATGATTGTGTTTGGTTAAAGTTGCGTCTGACTAGTTAGCATTGTGCCCACGTTGAAACAAGTTGTCATGATTATTAAGGTGTTTAGCGCTGAGTTAGAGTTGGCGCAAGATTACTTTGTGAACTTATCTGTTGAAACCACGCACGCATGATGCCGTGCTTATATGAAAGATAAGCAGACGTTTATATTTCATATGAATATAGCAGTGCCTGAAAACTGAAATGTTCTGCAGAAATTATTAGAGTTCCAACTGTCGTTTTAAAATGCGTTATTTTTTTTTTCAGGGCAGATGAATTTCTTAGAAGAAGTTAATAGCAAGAGGCGTGCAAAAGACTTGGTTGCAAGAAGAATTCTGCAGATCTCAAAATAATCTATCATGCACTTGTAACTCAACAACGACATCTACCAACCTAAAAATGCAATCTGTAAAAATGTACCTACTTACCCATTTACTATACAACTTGCAGCCAGTACAGACTCATGTACAAAAAGTACGTCAAAAGCTCACAGTCTAAAATGTATTCCAGATTGATTATTAAATAACGACCATTAAATTTTCGACAGGGGTGATCAAAAAACGCGGGATTAATTCAGATTTAAGCTCCGCGAGTCGGAAGCTTTTAAATTCGCATAAATACAACATGTCATGGGCGGTGGCCGGCTGCCTTTATCAATTACAAAGAGAGCCGCTTCAAAAAATGTAAAGCGAAATGCGTTACATGGACGAACGTTTAATATTTAGTGAAGCATTTAGCACTATAAAGGAGGTAGGCATTCATCATGTACTCGTATATCGCTCTTATTTTTGTAATTGGCTTTGAGAGCTTTGTAGCTTCGCTCGTGCTTTGCAAATCCGTGTAAGTACCTATTGCCTACCGACTATATAATATGTAGTTATTGTGGGTAGCACATAAGGAATGCTACGGAATCTCCAGTAGAAAGTACTACTCACTGCACTAGAATATCCATAATATTCTGGGATTTTTAATAACAATATACAGGGTAGAAAAAAAAAAAAAAAAATAGGGTAAAAAAAATCAGCTGTTCCATACATTTTGACCGTGTAGGTATTGCACTTTTCTATGAAACAGCTGATTTTTTTTTAAACAACCGACGAAAAATTTCAACCCAGGGGGGTTCAGAATCATGTACTGAATCCATGGTAACCGGCTTCGCGTCGATGTCCCTGCCACCCTGTGACCTAAACCTCTTTTCTCATCTTTTCACAAAAATCCATATCAATAACAAAAGACTTCAAACAGTCGACAAAAAACTTGATTTCATTTCGAAATTGTGAACAACACTTGAGCTCCGATGCTCATAAGTGGACAAAACAGTGTAGTGGCATTTTATTAAATGTTTTATTTCACTGCCGCCATGTCTGGATGCGTAGCTGTGTAGTGCCATGTCCCTTGCGATTCAAAAATATATGTGGAATAAGGATAAAAATCTAACTATGTTAGTGGAATCTAATATGTTATTTTTTTGACCTTTAGTTTTGGCTAAATAACATTTTTTATGAAATCTCCGGTCTTTACTCCAGGTTTTCACTTAACGATGAAACTATTCTGAAAACTGAAAAAGCGCTTAATTGGAATTGATTTTAATCATTATCAACAAAATCTCTGAAAATAATGAATTTTCAGATCACGAATCAAATTATATCCATTCGATTATGTCGAGAAAAAATGTGAGTTCCTAGCAAACAATTTAATCACCGAGCATCGATATATTATGTATATCGATGCTTACACCGAAATAGTGCATAACTCATTAATTCAAATTATAGCCAAGCCTTTTACCATTATTAAAACAGACCGCATTGTAATCAATTTTTTACATAGATATATTAATTACAAGTGGCTTAACAAATAAAAAATATTTGCTCATTTATTGCGAACATGATAAATTGTAAATTACTTGGAAATGTGCGTTTTGGAGGGTAGTCGGAGCTTAAATTTTAAAATGGTGGAACAACAGTGGAAATGAAATTCACGGGCAAATAATGAAGGGCGAATTAAAAATGCAAAAATTGATTAATGGACCGTTGTTGGGTAAATATGTACTCAATACGTGAACGTCCAGTCATTGCTGGTCGTCCTGTTACGTAGTTTGAGTTATGCACTTTTAACTGTGTTCATTTTCTATAAGGGTTTACGTTCGAAGGACCGGAGGCAATGAGAAATTTTACCATAGAACGTAAATTCATATATTCTTATATGTAATTAGATTCCTACTACTTATAAACAAGAACATACAAAACTTTTCGAGTGTTTGGAAATTTTAGGCAATAAAATAGTGAACCGAACATGACATAACTTCACGGCTTGTTTCTCCGAAGGGTTGGGTAGACTATTGTACTTATAGTAACACCCACATTTCGCCAGTTATGTATGTTAAAGTAACATGTGATAGGTGGCGAGCCTATTGCCATCAACCGGTCACAAATCCAGACTCCGGGCTGCTGCTGAGTGAACCGAAGTGGTTGAATAAATATCATCTATGATTTGTAAACAGTGTAAACCTAGAACTGCCATTACCACACTTGAACAAGGAACAAAAACAATGGCAGTACCCTGTAGCTATGGTAACCATAAAAAGGCCAATAAAAAAATCACGTTTGCATGTCGAAATGTCCAGTAATGCCTTTTATTTGCCACAAACATATGTTGCGAGAGTATTCTCGTAATTACAGTCAGCTTTTAATTAATTGTTTGTTATATTCGTGCCCTACGGGAGCCGGCTCGTGGCTCGTGGCTCATGGCTACTGGACGGTACGAAATTAACAACTTTTGAATTGTCACCAACTGTAAACTAATTAACACTTGCTACATTTATCGCTTGTGGATACAGATTGCGGTGTAATTTTAATTTCACAGTAACAATGCTTTACTTTTCAACGATTTTTGGGTGGAATTTAATCGTTTTTCACTTAAAGTGTTGTCCCACAAAAATGTGTTATACCTACGTATGTTCGCCACTTTTATAATGTCACTACAAGAATAATATTGCAATTATTAATAAATTTCGAGCAATATTACCATAATTATGATCACAGCTCTTAACATTACATGTCGTGCAAATCAAACTATTTCCGACACTGTCTATTTGTCTCACAATCAAAATCGATTCCTAATTAGACAAACCTCAGTATTCATTACACAAAGTGCAAATCTCACATGTAAACGACAACAATAAAAATGAAAAGAATAGCTTGTATAATAGTGGGATTGCTTTTTTCCGTAGATTAATAGCATCAATCGTAAATCGGCCATTCAACACGCTCGACCGTTTCAGCAGACCATTAACAGTAGCAAAGTAAACCGCACGGTATCGCGTGCTTCGCGTATATTAGGTGTCATAACATTGCAACCGGCTGCAACCTTCAACCCAACCCCTTGGATTGGAGAAACGTGGATTGGATTTGTAATGTAACGTTACACTTGGCCAGTATATCGAGGATATCAGCATCTATGCGAGCTGAGCACAAGGATATGAGCATCGATGTTCTCTATCACCACATTATCTCCTGGTCAGTACTGTGACAATTCATACATAGGTACCTATTACAAAAAAAAAACCAGCCAAGTGCGTGTTGGATCAGGCATAATGAAGGGTTCCATAGTTGAGATGAATTTATCCCAAGAACAAACTTAGCATTGTAAAACATATTCTCCCTTACATCCAACTACCTACCATGTTATTTTAATACCATAGACTTCTTATAGGTTTTTCTGTAATTTATAAGTATAGAACTATTTCCTGTATTTTTTTAGAAAATTTTGGGTCTATAGTTTCGGAGATAAGGGTGGTCCTTTTTTTTAATTTGAAATCATTTTAATGGGCTATTTTCATAAATTTTCTTAAATTACTTTAAATATATTTTATGTCGGAAATACGTTCCTGATTTAACTAATCGGGATGCCGCCGGCACCGCCTAGCGGCGCTCGACAGGGTCTACAACATAACGCTCGGACCAGCTGGAGCTAAGCAGAGTTCTTCGGTCGCGGTCAAGCAGTGAACACGTTTAGAAACTGTCGTGCGTTCTGTATAGTTGTGTTGTGTAACTAGTGTGTAAATTGCTAGTATCATTAATTTGTTAGTAAATTATAATGTGACCTGAACTGTAAACCGTTTTTTTATTGCGCAATAACCAACACTAGTCACTACCCACAGTAGTTAAAATATGGCTGATAATAACGAAAGAGACACATATACCCACCTCGGTTATATATTTATTATAAAAAAAAGTATTTGAGACCTGTGAGGATCTCAAATACTTTTTTAAATGCCTATCCTGCCCAAAACGATAATTTAAATTCACAAGTGAGAGAGTAAGTTGGTTGCCACGCAGAGGACACAATAGAAAACTATTGTCAACACGAATTTTGTAATGTCAAAACGTTTTATGCAAAAATACATCTTTTCTAATAGGTTTAGGTATATTATTGAAAATGTAGATGAAATATTTTATAGCTAATGCATTCACAAACTTATCCAGTATCGACCAATCCAAGTTTTAGATGCATTTTCCACGGTGCCATTTCGTAGCGCGATCGCGGCGATAACGCGCCGCCATGCAACAAAGCCGCTAACCACCGTAAACTTGTGAATTATTAATCTTATCGAGTACTAAACATGGGCAGCTTCATGAAAAATTTAATAAATCGCCCTTTAGATTTATTGCGACGTTGTTCATGTTGCCCAGTTATGAGCTAATGTTGATAAAGCTTAAACGCGAATGCTTGGCTTTGTTTTAACCACTGATAAACGGAGGTGGCGTTTTGTGAATAATTTCGGGTTTCACTTTCTTATTCAGTAACGTTTGAATGTCGGGATTTCCTTATCGGGGTTTAAATATGATATGATGTCGGATTGTTTTTGGAGGAATTTAAAAGATAAGTAACATGATTGTACTTTTTTTCAAATTTTTTCATGCTATCAGTGAATAATAAATCGTGATCATGACTGACGTTCAAGTTGGTATGTAATTTATCGCAATGAATAACGACAAGTTCTGTTGAGTCACATAATTTTTGTGAAAGTTCATAAACTGTGTAACCAAAGGCAAAATTACGACTCAGTACACTCTTCCTCGTAAATCAGAGTTAAAAATATTATCTGGCAACCCTTTAACGGAACACGAAAGAGGGTAACCAAGGAGCGGAGTGGTGAGCAAATTCGCTAATTTTATCTAGAGAGTTAAAATAAAGATATATTAGTGGTCCGAACAAAGATAAAGGAATAAATTGTGGACGCGATAAATCAGTAAAGGATGGTTTTAATTACACGTCCGGCGGAACCACTGAGGGTTAAGGCTGGTGCACAATGAGGTGTCTGCGATGTGATGAAGTAGGAATGAGATCTTTACACTAGCAATTATTTGTAAAAAATACTGAATTTATGTTTGTTCTGTGAACGAGAAAAAAAAGTTATATCAATCAATCTTGTTCTGTTATAATGTTTTAAAAATACCTTTCTTTATTTTTTCTGTTACTTCATGTTTTATGACCCACTGTAGGTACCATAGAATAAAATCACAATTAATTAGCCCAGTCCTGTTTTGAAAAAAAAAAATATCATGATTTACGAATCTTAGAAATATTTTTTTCCTGACTTTCTGAATGTGTCCTTACCCTTAGGAAGGGTTCCGCAATTGCCAGGAGGCGAAATGTAAATAAAGTTAATTATTGCTAGTTAAGTGATTTCAGACTTACTGAATACATTTTGCTTGGAGCTCGTTGCTTTATTTCGTACATGTTTACTTAAAAATTCACCACCGGCCGTAAATTCTAAATGAAAAGCAGCAAGGAAAAAGGATTGTACCTATTTTTTTACGGAAAATGTTTACTTTTTGGCAAGTGTAGAGTTGAAAAATATTTTTGAGCAGAAGACATTTTTCAATTTTTCATTTATTATCAAATCAGGTTTGCCACAGTTTGCATTCGATAGAGCGCGATAATGTTTAAAGTACAGGTAACAAAAAAAAAACCGAAGAAGCATGTGTATTTCAAACTCACTTGATACACCAAACATGACAGCTAATGACAACAGTTTTCAGAACACAGTGGTCTAGATAACATGGCAACATTGATTAGATCGGGCATCAGAATGGCGTGCGGCCGGCGGCTGTTAATTAGCATTCCTGCATTACTGGTGTACGGAACCCAGCCAAACTGACCAGCCTTCCACTTTACTCAAAGCTTTGTCTGTTCGGATTTGTGAAGGATTGTTTTCACGAATGTGACTTGAAGCCCTGTTGCGCTGTGATTAGCGCAAGTGAATGGTCAGTCGAAATTGGAATCGGATTTCCGGTGTAATGTGTGAGTGAGGGACTAACGTTTGTTGTACCTAGTTGAACCAAGTGTGTGTGAAAGTGAAAGGTTTTTGTGAGTCGTTTTCAGTTGGTTCAGTACTGAATCTTGGAGTGTTTTTTCCACAATTCTCAGTCAGACAAATTCAATCTCTGCCAATCACTTTTACTTCAAGAGCTGCAAAACTGAATCTATTAGCCCAACTTGTAATAAACTTATACTTGTGTAGTATTCATGGAAATGGCAAAAAAAACGAACACATTCAATTACAGGATTAATAAACGGCCATCTTGTCGTTACCCTAACAGAAAAAACATCAACCACCAAACCGTATTTACCAACCATTTGCGATCCAAAGCAAAGAAGACACCCGAGCGAGCACAAAAAATGCTCACAAGTCAAAGTGGTCGCATTACATGCGTCGTCTGCTTGAAACCTCGCTTTGATTCGCTCACAGCCGAGTGTTATTTTAATTATAAACATTATTTACCTTAATTAGAGTTTTTGCGAGTGCTCAGCGCAACCGGCGGCAAATTGGCGGCCCACTTTGAATGCGCTATAATTAGGATGCAGTTTTAGAGCACACAGCTCTCAAGTGCTCGTGTGTTTGCTAAACTGTATGTCGATGGGGCTGGAGCTGAAAGCCCTTGCTCGCAATTAATTCGTAGGGCTATAAATTAAACTCGTGCTGTATGCGACTATGAATTGATGACGAAAGTTCAGATTTGAGGGGAAATATGCTTGCTGTCTTTGTTTTTGTAAGTTTGTTATAATTAGCTGGGATGAGAAAAGCACTGGTTTGTTTCAAGTTTTATTTTAGCAGATCTTTTCTTTACGTTGGTATACCTAGGTGTGTATGGGTAGGTCCTATGGCTGAAAAGCTTTTTTTTTCACAATTAAGCCTTAAGACCTATATTTGATAACTACTCACTTTTTGGAAAAGGTCTCCGTCTTCTCCACATCGTCTTCCACACTTTGTATGTGATGACTTTTTGACCAATTTATCAACTGTAACAAATTCGTGACTTTTAATTTATGAAGCAATAATTGATTTGTACAGTCTTATCTGTTCAGGCCGGAAGCCATCACCAACAGTCAGTAGCAGGAAAACAGTAACAGCAATTGCTTAAATGCCAACCACATCACCTTTTTACCCGACTACGGTGAAGCAAAAAGGAGTTACACGTCATCACGTTCTTGTGCCCACCATTCTCGTCATTCTTCTGCCCTTATCCCATTTTATTTGCGGTCGGTGCAACATGTTTTTTTCTCCCATAATTCTCTATCAGTCGTCATCTCGGTAGTCATCTCCCCTCTGGCCATATCATCTTTCACATAGTCCTTCCATCGTTTCTTTGGTCATCCCCTACTCTTAGGCCGTATTCTCGGCGGCAGCGTTCAGCAGGGCGGCGGCGACAGCGGCGCGTTCATATGCATAGTTTTTTATGGAACTGTTCTCGCTCCCCGCGCCGCTGCCATCGAGAACAGTTCCATATAAAACTATGCAATTGACGCTGTCACCGCCACCCCGCTGCCGCCGAGAATACGACCTTATAGCCAATATTCATCCTCAAAACTATCCTCACGATAAAAATATGCCCAAATTCTTTTTATTTCAACCGAAATTTTCCAATTCCCTACTAGTTGTACGAAGCACTATCGTGTTTACTATTGTGTTTCGATAATTACGTCGACGCAGATTCAGACGGCCAATGTTTATTTGCTAATTAAATGATGCTAAATTAGCGTTTTCCACCATCATGATTACATAGCGCGGTGCTGACTGACCTCAGTGGTTTACGGTGAATGCCTGCAGCTTACTATTAATTAATGATTCGTCATTAAAGGTGTTAGGTTATTTACATCGATGAATTCGGAGTTGGAGTTGGTACTGAACTTAAATATACTTACGTAGAAGTAGGTAGAATGGGAATTTGTTATATTGATAAAGGAAAGGATTTCATATTGTTTTCCAAAGTTTTCAGGATGTTTTAAATACGTACATACATCAACTCACATTTTCTTCATCATTTATCTCGTTTACGTTTATACATCGGTCATACCTACACGCACGCTGGTAGCGAGTAGTATGCACCTTACCTTTCTCAAGAACTCATCAATTAGGTCAGTATTTGTTTTAAATAGTGATCAAGAAATAAAATTTGGGAAAATATTGGTGTTTTGGTACTTATTGTCAGTGTTGTTGTTTAAACTCGAATCTAAATACTTTGTAAGAAAGTCTAAAGACTGTTTCTATGACAAAATTTTGTTTTAGCAAAATCGTAACAGTAGGCTTTGACTTGCCAATGAAGTTCTCACAAAGATTAACTAACGTACTCCACGTTAGTTGATCTTTGTGAGAACTTCATTGGCAAGTCTTCTATTTTCAGAATGCTTTTCACATACACAGTTCACAGGTAAGCGGTACACTATCTGCAGGTAAGCGCTGTTTAAGCTACGAGCACACGAACAAGACACCAGTACTGATAAGAATGAACGAGATGGGTTCCGACCGACCTTATATCGGCACCATTAACTCACCGGAACTACCCAATGCAGAATTTATAGGAACAGGTTATCTTGAACCGCTTAAACGAAGTTTTAGTTGTATTTCGCTCTATGTTTTCTGTTTAGTTTAAAGTGTGTTTGCAAAGAGGTAAACAAGCACGCTTTCATTAATAGTGTGAACAGAGTTCTTTTGTTTGTCAAATTATAGAAGAAGAAAAAAGCGAAAGAATACATTGCGGGTAATGGGTAATGTGTAAGCTGCAGACATAACTTGATTTTATCGTATTTTATTTAAGGAAAACAAACAGTACCTACTCATCATCTGCCTAGCCTTTTCCCAACTATGTTGAGTTCAGCTTCCAGTCTAACCGGATGCAGCTGAATACCAGTATTTTATAAGGAGAGACTGCCTATCTGACGTCCACAACCCAGTAACTGGATAATACGATACCCCTTGGTAAGATTGGTGATACTGGAAGCCAACCCCAAGATAGTTGGGAAAAGGCTAGGAAGAAGACTACTTTAAATAAATAAATAAATAACAAACGTCAACTGTACTTAGGGCAAAATAACATCACTGATGTCTTTGCCTCAAATCCAATCTCACTCTCTTCATAATCCGAAACTCCCAAAATTAAGACACGTAATTACACCATCAATTAACTGTAGTACATTTTAATGAAGGTGTTAAAAAACGCCATTATCTCGGTTTATTTGCGTACAGGAAGGCGCGGACTTGGCTCACATAAATCAACATGACACAATGGTAATGCCGCGGAATTAAAAAATACTTGGCTACCAAGCCCGCACTGAAATAAAGGACTTAGCACAATCTTTGCGGCGGTTAATGAATTACTTTTGCTAATTTCTCTGTAGGGACCGCATTTGGAAGGAATAAAAATGAAATTGAGATGTTTATGATTTTATTTGTTACTCATGAAACCCACTGTAAGAAGAGATTATTTATTTCAGCAAATGTGTATGTACGTGTGTGACTTATCACAAAATTTTTGATTAGCAGATTCTACAAATAATTTTTCATAAAATGTTTTTAGTGTTTTCTTTGGAGGCAAAAATACATAGAACAACAGTGTTGAGCTCTTAAAAGTATATTAATGTGTAGAGTCAATAAAGACTTTGTGGATCTTTTATAAGGTACTAAGTTGAGTGTAATGTTTTATTTTATAAATTGTTACAATGAAATCTAAAATCGACTGTTCTAAGATGTTTGAGTGTAGCTTATGTGCTTATAAGATATCCTGAGAATTTTGTATACATAATATTCTGTGAATACAATTAATTTTATTTGTTAAGGCTATTGCATTTAAACCTATTTCTTCACGATGTATCATTTTATTTGCTACATAGATTTTCAGAATGCTCATTATGTAAAGAAAGACATCTCTAAATGCATCTCTGTGTTTTTTATAAAGAATCTACTAAGACAATATTATGATGTATACAGGGCCAGCGCACCCTCGGCTGACATTTTAATTAATCATTGCAGATTAAACGTGAAATACGAGCAAGATAGCAACTCCAAAGAAAATGCAATCAACTGCATTAATACTGAGTCATCTATCTTACATAAGTCTGCTTTATTAATTATATTTTTTTTACTTTTTTTCTATGGAAAACCATAAGCTGTTGCTGCAGCGCTGAAAAGGAAAACTTATGAAGTTCTAAAACGGAACTTTTAAATTAAGTACTTTGCTGTGACTTGGTATGACTGTTAATTTAGTAAGTTCATTCAGGTACTTAAGTGAATATCCTGAAATATATACAGACTCGGAGATTATAAATATCATAATGTTTAAATAATAATTTGAAAAGGTAAGCATTTCTTCTCGTGTGTGACGTATTCTCTGATGTTATTTGTGATGGTGAACAGCACCACGACTATCTAAACACAACGCCATATGCCTTGCTCTGCATTTGTATTAAATCATTGAAGATATTAAATAAGAGAGAGACTGGGCCGGATATCTATTTTTTAGTTTAAGTAATGCTTTGACTAGCAAAGGTATGTAATGTATGAGAACTTGCTACACGGTCAAGTTAGACACGAGCTACGACATAATACGTAGTAAATGTCTACGAACTCGTAGCGACGTAGCAGACCTCTGTGTATTTGCCTACGGAGTACCTATACAACAATAGTATGTACATTTTTATTGAAGATGGGTAACTACTTTATTTAAGAAAGTACAAAAGTACGTAAAACTTTACATGTAACTTTTTTTTATCAATCTTGTTTGATGAGGTATACTTATGCAATATTGAATATCAATTTATTCGTAAGTATGTGAAGTGCGTTAGTTTAGAACAAGTGTTGTGTTCAATGCACTTCTGCCGACCACTTCAGGAAATAAAGGCGTGATATTATGCCTCGTTAATTATCTAAATTAATATGATCGTTGCTAATTTAAGCTCCTGTAAATCTAGATGACATGGAGAGGTGTCTCTCACAGATGCCTGGTGCCACTAGGACTATCTGCATCGTACATGTCAGACATGTCAACAGTATCACCGCGGCCGACGCTTCGCTGGCGACTGAGGTGTCAGCGGGTGGGCGGGGCGCGCGGGTGGGCGTGCCGTCCACCCACCGCTGCACGCCCCGCCCACCCGCGGATCCGCCTCGTCTGCTCGAAAAACCCGTGACAGGTGGGCGGGGACACCCTGAAGTATCGTCGTTAAGGATACTTTATCAAGTAATTTGTTACCTTCGATACGAATTTAAAATTTATTTGTCTAGGCAAAACTGTACGGTGGATGATTTCAGCTATTCATTTTAGTGTTCAACTATTGTTTTACATGATGTAGTATAATTTTATCTTGTTTCACCATTTAATTACAGCTAATGATATCAACATACCTAACTACTCAGTTCACAGACTGACGATTTGCATACTAAAAGAAATTAGATTATATAAAAATTACAGTTTCAATACCCAATACTTGCTCTAGTAATCGAGTAAAAAGCACAACATATGAAAGATAGGTACTTAGAACAATAACATAGATTATTGATTACAAATAAATAAATTATTGGGGAGGCCTATGTCCAGCTGTGGACGTCTTTCGGCTGAAACATGAGTGGACATGATAATATTCAGATTTGTTAAGGTTCTAATGTGATTTGTTTTAAAAACTGGTTTTTGTTTTAAATATTTTATTTATATTTTGTATAGATTATTTTCTATTTTGTGAATGTGAGAACATTGTAGGCTTAGTGGACTGTAGATTTGTTGACCATTTTCTATTTTGTTAAGTACCTGGTCCTTGTTGAAAGGTACCTGTTAACCTATCTCTCTCTCATACCTATTAACACTGTTGTTTGAAAATATTGTACAAGCGAATTGTTTTTGTAATAGTAGCCGTGGAGTCGGCTCTTCTCGATAAGAAACGACCAATTGGAACCGTGCACCTAGCTTCTGACGTTCATAAGTGTCCATGTAGGTTTATGTGAAATAAAATATTTCGATGACGATGACGTTGAAATAAATTATTAATTCGCAGTAACTTTGCCTTTTATGTACAGACGCCAGCACATCAACCTACTCCAATCTGTCAAATTTTCCCAATCAACATTGAACCTTATTTTTTAGCGATATAGTTGAAAATCTATTAAAGAAATTTGTCAGATTGTAGTAACTTGATGTGCTGGCGTCTGTACCCATAAATATTCCAAATCTATAATGCTAAATCAGCGTCATATTTTCCAAATAACTTCTACGCTTTAAATACCAAATATTTTCATGCAAAAATGCTGTAAAATTCCCTGAAGAGATTTACTGAAAATGCGAGGCATCTTAAAGAGTTATCAAAGCGTTACTGAGGGGTACGGCAGGAATGTCTTTGAGAAAATGATTAACATAGACGAGACACTCCGAATTACTGCTGCTACTATCACTTGAGAGGAGTAACGGTAAGCATCTGCCTGCTCAATTTATGGAATTAAATTTTTTATTCCATTTAATACAGCATTTTTTCTTAAGGTGGAGGTCCTGCTGAAGGCTATTCAATATCAATAAAATATTCAGTCTCGTCTTCTCAGTTTTCCCTATTTAAAAAAGTAGGGAAAACTGAGAAGCTGTATGATAAATAATTAATATTTAAAATGAAACATTTTTTATTATACCAACGGTTAGTGGTGAACGAAAATGTACAAACTGTAACAAAAAATTTGAGAAATAAGTATGTAGACATTATTTGAAATAATTAACTTTTTCATTTGTCCTATTTATTAAAACATATTGCCTATAGAATTAGTAGGTACCTATCTCATCATGATCTGCTTAGCCTTTTCCCAACCATGTTGGAGTCGGCTTCCAGTCTAAGGCTAAGGCTGGTTGTCAGACTTTCGGGCTTCTGACTACCCGTAACGACTGTCAAAGATCTACAAATGACAGCCGTGACCAACGGTTTAACGTGCTTTTCCGCGGCACGAAGGAGTCTTGATATGTACCTAATGGATTTTCACCCATCCGCGGACCGACCTCGACAAACGTAGCTTAACCTTCGATCGAGCCGTGCGGCTGTTACTATGTAGCCATGACCCTATCTATTCGTACTAAAATTGCTAGTTCATCAAAGGGACCACCCATTTGCAGCTATCTAATTTGCCTCTCTCTAAAATAGATCAAATGAAACGAGACACAGCAAAAGTTTATAAATAGAAGGTGCTACTGTTGATCTGCTAGAATTAAACCAGACTGATAGATACACTTGACTATCCCTGAAGTGACCAGTATGAAAATAAGCACAGGGGGGCAAAGTTCACATTTCAAATGTCAGACGTAATTTCAAGTGCTTTGGATTCTACATACCCCTTTTATGTTCTTTGACTCGCCCAGTTAAGAATCACAAGAATGTTTTTGAACTTGAATGAAACCAAACATTACCGGGCTTTGGAGTATTAAATTAATTAAACTTAACATTGCCCTATACTTACCATATTACAACCGGGTGTCATTTAGCTACAGAGCAGCTATTTCAACCCTTTCTAAGAATTGCATCCGAGATACTCCCCTATCTACTTCACCTTTGATGTAGGTGATATGAGCACAGAATATATTTGACGAGCTATGTCTTCATCCCCCTCTCTCCTTCTACGGGCTACCTAAGTAGGTACATACTGTACCTGTTCAGTAATCAGTATTAGAACAATTTTTTCTATGTTCAAATCCGTGGAAAAAAATTGACCTCTGAAAGTTTTTGTATGGGAAAACCATCAAATTTGATAATTATTCCTCCGATAAAAATATCTGGCATTGGAGAAATAGCCCTTAGTGAACTAAATACCTAGGTATCCTATTCATTTTACTAAGGGCTATTTCTTTTTCTTAACTTACTTGAAAATAAAAACTAAAAAAAGTTTAACAGAAACTATCTTAGACGCTTCTTCCTGCAGTACCTGTTCATTACTGGAACACTTCATTTCAGGTACACGCCCTGGTTTTACGGTACCGAGATATTTTATTTTCCAATTGATGTTCTTCTTCAATACCTACTTACCTATTTCTCGTTGTAATAGTAGTTGCAGCAACTTGTGTATTTGTGTTGACTGGTGCCTAAAAACACGCTTGAGGGAAGCTACTAAATGCAATTTCTCTGTTTATTTAATCTATTAATATCCAATATTGGCTGGTTCATGTAGGTTGTATTCTTGATAAAATCAGGCAATCAGTATCCTTAACTAAACAAGAGCCTCTCGATAACTAACACAACGTTGTCCAGATGTTAACCAAAAATTCCTTTTTGTTTATCGTATAGTAGTAAAGTGAAGTTTTGTTAAGAACTAGCGAAAATAGGAGTTAGCAGGACATTGCAAAAAGTGTTAAAAACTGGTCTCACCAACGTCTACTAAAAATGTATTGTGATTAATTTGCCGTCGGAATCCCAAACATCATAACAACCTTCCTATATTGATTATTTTTAAACAGAACCATGTATTTATGTCGATATTGGATGTCTATGAAATTCATCCTGATAACCTATGGTTAGTGAGTTACCATTCTGCTGTTGGGCTACGAAATTCAAAAAACAAACACCAAACAAATACCTATATTCTGGTAAATAAATAAGTTTCATTTCATTTCATTTCAACAATTCTACAATTTGAAAAATGATAAGGCACGATTAACACGGGAACAAATAATAACCAGTTAAGTTAAATTAACACTATTTAAGATAAATAGATAGTTAGTTAGATAAATCATTCATTTAATGCACACAAAAGAAATAGCACATCACACAAAGTAAAATTAATTGGTAACAAATTACAGGAATATAAACAAATTAGAAGATGCCAATATACAATAGAAAACAAAGATACAAAAGAAATATATAGTGACACTATTACTATGACACATTTTAAATCAAATACCTAACGAACATACAAAGTGCGGTGTGCGTCTCGAGGTTGCACCAAATGGCTCTGCATGTCAGGCAAATACTCGTATACCTGACGCTGATATTCTGCTGGATCCCTGCAGTGACACACGACGGACGTCGCGTCGTGCAGAGGAAATAAATACGCGAATTATGTGTATTCTTGTGCGGACTGAAATTATGTAGGTAAACGTTTAAGCCCCAATTTAAATTATGTATTCTACAGTTATGTTTTGCATTAGGCAACGTTCTAGTTCGTTCTTATGTGTATTTGATAACTTTATTATTTAAATAGTTATATGTATCGATAATGTATAAATGAATGATCTTATAATTTCGCTGCTTATATAAATATTCTTATATATTTAGTATGTTTGTATGTATGTATCTATTATATTCAATCAATCAATCAATCAATATTCTTTATTTGTAAACATAGGTTACAACAGTGTGCAAGATGTTACAATTGTTATTATTATAGTTTCTCTATGTTTTGCCATTTGGCGTACAAATATACATTTATAGGAGGCTTTCGCCAATTAAGTAAATTAAATTATAATTCAGTAGTAACAAAGTCAATTTTTATTTTTTTATTTTGTATATGTATTTTGTTAAAATGCAATAGGTAATGTCAGCTAAGTAATGAAAATATTTAACAAAATGCAATAATGTCAATAATAAATAATTATAATGTCAATAAGTTAAGAAAACAAACAAAACAAAATATCAAATTGACATTGTCCACAGAATTATGTCTTACATAGATAGTCATGTTACGAGTATACAAATATTATAATGTCAAAGAACTGTCATTAAAATAGTCACTGAGACAGTAGTAGCATTTCTGGACTAATATGTTACGTAATTTACTCTTGAAATTTACTAAGTTTAATCTTTTTATCGAGCAAGGTAACTTATTGAATATTCTTTGGGCCATATAAAAAAAGCTTTTCCTCATTAGAGCCGTACGTGCATATGGTACTTTAAGCTCTAACATATCTTTATCACGTAGTTTCCTATAATGGCTTTTAAAAGCTATTTCATAAAGGGAGATGTTTGTTTTAACAAATATATTGACTTCATAAATATACAGTGAAGGTAAAGTTAAGATTTTGAGGCTTTTAAATAGAGGTTGACAGCTGTCAGTGCTTTGTAACCCACACATAGCTCTGATGCATCTTTTTTGGGCTTTGAAGACATACTCTTTATTAACTGAATTGCCCCAATATATAATGCCATATCTTAGTGTGGATGCAACATAACCATGGTAAGCCATTAAAAGAGATTCTAGGCTTACAATTCTAGCCAGTTTGTACAGTGCATATGCAAATTTATTAATTTTTTTACAAATAACGTCCGTTTGCGGTTTCCAGGACAAGTTATTATCTATAATAACACCAAGAAATCTGGTCATAGTTGCTGACTCTATTTTAGTCCCCAAATAGTTAATGTCAAGGTTTATATTAGGAATCCTCTGATAAAAATGCATTATTTTAGTCTTTTCAAGATTTATAACAAGATTATTATTATTTAGCCAAGTAATTATTTTATTCAATGTCAAATTTATCTCTGCTTCGTATGTATTAGGATCGTCACATTTTACTACTACCGTGCTGTCGTCAGCAAATAGTACCATAGGATGCTTTATTTCTCTTGGTAGATCATTTATGTAAGTTAAGAATAGTGGAGGTCCTAACACACTGCCTTGTGGGACTCAATATTTAATTATCCTACTACTAGATCTGTATGTCCTTTCGTATCCAGTGCGTGGACATATTCTAGTTATTTCTAAAATCTGCTTTCTGTTGTGTAAGTAAGATTCAATAAGATTTAAAATGTTGCCTCTTATACCATATTTTCCTAATTTGTTTAAAAGTATCTTATCTACATAGTCAAAAGCCTTTGTGAGATCCATATATATAGCACATACGGCATTTCTTTCATCCACATTTGATATGATAGGGTGTATCAGATCATGGATAGCCATGTTAATTGTTCTGTTCTTTCGAAATCCTTTCTGTTCATTCACTAGAATATTTGATTTCTCGAGGTATGTATAAAGTGCTTTATATATGACTCTTTCAAATAATTTTGAAAATATAGGTATTAAAGCAATAGGTCTATATTATTGTATCTATATACTTATTATTTGGCACCAATGACAACCCCATTTTGATGTCCACGCAATCACTGTCCATTCCAAGGTTGCCTGGAAGAGATCGCAGAAAGCGAAAAGGCTAAGAATAAATGTAGGTAATTTAATTTGGGTAAGTATGTATTTTCTGGTGTACAATAAAGTATATATAAATAAATAAATAATAATTATAGTGGTAGATGGTGTTTTTAAAAACCGACTGTTAAACCAAAAAGAAACTTTGAATATTATAGCAATTTTTGGTACTAAACATCACCAAAAATTCAGATAACATTATATCCGTATAGATTTACACAAAAACCAGAACCTGAAAGACACAAGGCCGATTGAATAATTCACCAGGCTAGCGAAAAATCCGGCGATATTTTCTGGTGTATCTGGGCGTATTGGGCGAGCTGGGCGCTTGTCACAACAATTAGCTAAACCGACGGAGACTGATTTATGAGCGGAGCTAAGCCGAGCGAGCTTATCTGTGCGCACCTTTACCTGAGCCAACGGCATCGTGCACCTTTTAGGCAAACGTTATGAAGTTGCCCAAATACACGTAACGAGAGGTGATTGGCGTGCAGTTTTTTGTGAAAACTTTTGCAGGGTTTATCGGGTCGGATGTTCGCAAATACCGATAGGAATTTCATACGTTTTATATACTCTGTGGAAAGCGTGATGTTCTCGAAAAGGATTTTATCAAGCTGGTATAATAATATGCTAATCGATTATTTTAGTTAACATTGACTGCACAACACAAAGTAGGTACATACCTAATCGAAACCAAGACATTTATTTATCATTGATAGATTTGTTGGCGAATTCCACATTGCGTGATAGCTATTAATATGAAAACAATAGCAAACGCCACTAATTATCCATTTGAAGCCGAGAGTCAGTGTGCGCCGACCCATGTGACGACATTAGCTGCCGGCAGGCGATAAACAAATTCAAACGTCTGTCTGCGCCTTAATCCATCTGTTGTTTCAAATTTAATTATTTCAACAATACAGACGCTGATAATTATCCCTTGCATTCAAATATTCCATTTTAATTAACGATTTTATTCGCATATTTTCAACACATTGTTAAATTTTACAAATATTCCATTTTAATTAACGATTTTATTCGCATATTTTCAACACATTGTTAAATTTTACACTTTACTTTTAATTATACTGCTGTTCCACTTATTGTTATTCTGCAAACACATTAATTGTGTCATATTTCTGGTTAATTTGCTTAAATGGTTTTCAGGAGCAGGAAAACAGATTTCATCAAACAGATTTTATTTCATCAAATTAATTATAACAGTTATTTTAATTGGGTTATTTCAATTGTATATATATAATTTATATGGAAAACTTCTCTTCTTTTTCACGACTTGCATCTCTGAACACCCCGAAACACACAGCGTCCGTGAAGACCACCAACAATTCAATCACATTTACCTCGCATTACATTGAGGAATTATAAAACAAGCGAATAAAAAATAACTTTGCGACTGATGATGAGATACTGTTTTAATAACTTGAGCGGTATGAATTTGAGTAAGCGAAAAATTAACTAAACTAACGACGAATATTGATTAATAATAAAATCCAGAACGAGCTTACAAAAAGTGGGTAGTGATTAATCCATTTCAGATATTCAAATTCTAGCCGTGCGACTAAATTACTAAGTGAGCGACAAGAAATACAGAGAGGATTACTTTAATATTATGATAGAGACGATTTTTCCAATTGAGGTTATACATAACGAACTACTAAAAAGTTCATTTTAAGCAACGTTTGGTAGCTGCTTTATTAATGATTATTGGTTACTGATATTCTATTTGAGGTCTTATGTTTTTGATTTTGATACGATTGTTTAATGAAAACTACAGACTGTTTGATGCGAATGGGGGTGGAGCGACGTATCGATGCAGTCAGGTGAGTTGGGCTGCGGACCGGTGTTGCGTGTTTACGATGGGTATCCCTCTATCTGGCAGAATTTTGATGCTCCGAAGTTTATTTGGCATAACACACTTGGTATAAACTTCACTAAACAAATATTTGAAAGGTATAAAAATTAAAAACGAATCGCTGCAAAACCGACTCCACGTAGTCTTGTCTGCCCTACCCCTAGAGTGTAGTTTAAACCCGCGTAGGCGCGGAGGGGCTAGGCGGCCCGCGAGCTGAGGAGCAGGTGGTTTCAAGGCCCCCCACCGCGGCTGAGGCTGGCCGGCCAAAGCCGGCCAGCAAGCCGAAGCTGCAGTGGTGAGCGTTAAAATCATCTGCGACGGTAAGCTCGCATGGGACCGCTGGAGCCCCGCAGCGCCGGAGCCGTGACAGAAACCATGCCTGCTGCATGTGGCAATAGTGTTTCTTCAAATAGTTATTTCATAAGAAAATTTTCAAAAAAAATGTGAGCTCATAGTACTCTGCTCATCATAGTATTTTTCAAAGTGGTTTTTCTATTCGAAACACTTCATTTAAGATATAATGCCGCTCAGTATAAATAAATCATTTGCCAAATATTGAAAAAAATGCAGGACGTAACGTTGACACTCAAACATATATTAGGTCACTCACATATTATGAAGCTTCTCATTTTGTATTTTAAGTAACTCAAATTTAGTGTTTGTAAGTTGCTGTTATGTTGATTTCTCGTCACTCGCAGTCAGTCGCTCACTTAGTAATACTATAACTTAAATTAATTATTTTTGTCACTTAAAACATTAATTTACAGTCACTCGTTTAAATACTACCCCATTACATTTACCACATAGGTTACATTTTACGCTCACGCGCATGAAAAGTTACCCCAATTCGATACTTTCTTTATTTCGACACTTTACTCGGTTTTGATACATAATAAATGTATGTCCTTCGTTTTGTGAGTGTTGTACCGAAGACAAAAGTCATAAAGAAGGAACATAAATAATTAGTTAAGATAATAGGAGAAGTAGTTAGTGAAATTTTGAATACATCATACAGCAAGAATTTTCTTCAATTCATAAAAAAACCCCATACATTTCTAACGTTCCACATCTTTCTGCACGCAAGTGCACGGGTTTCAAGTTCCACCGGCATCTGTTATCAGTGATCAGTGCTAATTGTGCGTTAATCAGTCGTTAATTACTGGCTGTGGGGCGCATGACGTCATTATGCCTACCCCTTCCCCGCCACCCAGCAATCAATAATCCACTGTCATGTGCAACTTGATCTAATTTGTCGCGTGTCTAATTAGTAGTGACCTATGTGTTTGTCTGACGTACATCTTCGGACTAAGAAACTGTTCGAATGTGTATTCAGTGTTGGTGATGGAAAAGTATGATGTCGAATTATGATTATTAAATAAACGGAATATTAATATGAATAAAGAAAATATTAAGATATTCTTACCTGTCATTATACAAAACTAGCTTTTGCCCGCGGTTTCGCCCGTGTGGATGTCGGAAAATATCTCACGGGAACGTACTACCGGGATTAAAAGTACATAGACTTCGTTTACATTTTCACTCTTTATGAAATGACTCGCACGCCTCCAGTTGTGAAATCCGATAACTGAGGGTAGAATTAATTCAATCAATCAATTATTTATTTTGTTAAACATAGGTATAGTTACAGATAGTAAATTGACATTACTTAGATTACTTACATTATTAGACTATTTATTTTTTTGATTATACTAAAAGTATGTACCTTTTTTCATCACTCTTTACCTCCTACATTAGAGATTCTGCCCTCAGGTGCTAACCCAACGAGGCTGCTAGATGAGGCCACTCTTGAGCAGGTCACATAGAACTAAATTAAATTAAATTTAAACCGAATGGGTACTCCGACGGTATTACTGGTATCCGCGGTATATACACACCTCGAGCAGTGAGCACAGCCAATAAATTACAATGGCCTCTATAGTTACCTAAATAATTACAGCTACGGAAATAAGGATTTAAATGTTTACTCTTTACTCATAGCAATTCGCCCGCGACTTCGTCCGCGTCGTTTTTGCACTTTCTTTCCCCTATTTTTTTAAAAGCACCTCCACCCCCTTGCCAAGTTTTGCTGCGTAGTTACTGCAGTGCAATCATCTCAGAAACTCTAAATCTTGTCGATTAAGGAAGAAAATTATGTAATTTTAATCTAATTTGCCCTCTTTACCAATCCCTACAGGAATTCCACCAAAACCACTTTTAAAAACAGAAATCAGCGTACAAAAATCCTGCAAAAAAACGCTCGCAATTCCCACCACACGTGCTGCAACCCAGTGTCCGTAGCAATTCATTAGCGCTGGCCGCGTGTCACACGATACGGTGCGCCATTTGCTCCTACCGTCATTTACATCCGTCATTTGCGTCCGTCATTTGTGTCCGCCGTCAATCGCGCGTGATTAGGGCTCTGTGATTGCGCATTGATCGCTCGTTACCAATTGTTTGCTTGCGTACCGTCCTCCACGCACTACTGACAATACCAATTTGTAGGTTTCGAGTAGACGTAGGCATCCCCTTGTTATGTGACGTACGGGTTTAAAATCTGCGGAAAAGTAAGAATGGATGAATTTAATCAAACGGATGTAGGAGGTGTACCTAAGCTTGAAATTGTTTGTAATATTAAGTGTGGTTCACTGGGTGGCATTTCCAAAAACAAAGCAAATAAAAATCAGTTTTTAATTCAAGCCTAGTATTAATCTCCACTTCTTTAATCCCTTAACACCGCCGAAAATATGAACTAGTGGAGCTATAAAAAATTGTAATAAAGCCATAACGGAGCGAAACGTGCGAATAAACGGGCGCCGTGTCGTAAAACTGTCGAATTGAATGGACGGTGCAGTTGGCCGCGCCGCGTTCACACGTGAAACAAACAAGACAACACATTTTCTTTTCATTGTGACCAACTCGAACGGAAAATTCGAAATAAGTTCCTACTTATTTCGAATTTGACACTCCTGTGTCATTAAATTCAGTGGTAGTGGGTAATGCAGAGAGAAGGGATTAGCTGACAGACGGAGACTTGCCTTAATTACGTGCTTTCTGAATTTTTGTATCAATTATTTGTTACGAGTTGCGCCCCGCGGTTTCATTCACATAAGTCTTGATCCCCTGGGAATATCGGGACAAAAAGTAACCTATGTTCTTATCCAGGTCATGATCTACCTATGAGCCAATTTAATCCAAATCCGCAAATCCGTTCTAGCTTGAAAGCGTAACACACAAACAAACAATATTTAAAATATATATGCATGGAACATTTTCTACCAATCGACTCGTCAGTAAAGCCTACTTATGAGAGCCCATGACCATAATTTTGACCCTAACGTTTTACTAACAAAACCATATAAAATCGATAGATTTAGTTATTCTGAATCCTAAAAACCCAGTTTCACAAATTTTCCGCGTCACGAGTTCACGACCGAACTGACCGCATTATTAAATAGGTGTATGACAAAAAAAATACCGAACTGCTTCACAACAGAATGTATTTGAATGATAGATTTTAGATACCGAAAACACAATTTTCAAAATGAAAATGAGGCAAAAAATTAAACCCATAGCAACCCGTCTGAAAATCTTGTTTTATTTATTTATTTAAACTTTGTAATTTTGACGTTCGAAAAGTGCTGATTCTCAGCCTAGTTTGAATAAATGACTTTTGAATTTGAATTGAATTTGAATTTTGAACTTGTTGAAAACTTTTACCGCTCGGTAACAATCATAGCATTCTGTCTGAAAACTGTTGGACACAATAAATATATCAGACAAATTGAGTATCTCACGTTACTAATTAGACAACTTCTCAATAATCAGAAAATATTAATAAACCGTATTGCGGCGTTTTTACGTACGATTAATAAAGAGTTTACCCGAACCCAACGAACTGAAATTAAAAGGATTTTTTTTAATAAATTGGATGAAAGGGATCTGGGGTAACGTTTAAAAATACTATTTAATGAAAAAAATTCATCAGTTTTAATCATTCTCGGACTCATCATCGGTGCCGTGAGGGATAGGAGCGTACCTAACAAGGACCGCACGTTTGCCGGGCGACTCTGAAACGATCTTTTGGCTTTTGGAATTATAGGTGACATCTAAAATTTCTGAAAACAGGTTCTTAGTAACCCCGGTAACTATACAAAAGATCGGGAGAGACAGATCGGTTAAACTTAACATTTTTGAAAATGCGCTCAGGCCACGTGACACGCAAAATGTCAGAAAACAAACATTTTCGTAATAAATTACAAAACACAAGTACATTTTACATATTGTGATGAAACCGTCTGCCTATTACACTAGTATGTTTTTTTACTACAATATTTTTTTAATAGCAGGAATAGGGGTGCCTATTCCTGATATTAAAAAAATATAGTAGTAAAAACTGTGATCGGTTCGGAGTCGGGTTCAGAATCAGCTCTAAACTAACGATTTTATACGGTTTTGGCAGTAAAGCGATGTAACATGGTTTTGGTCGTGGGCTCTCGTACTATACTCCCCATATGAACACGATACGATATAATATGAACGCGGCTCGCAGCGTAAAATCAGGTGTGGCGAGGCTCACGTACGCATTAATAATGATAAATTCGCGTCATTAATTCGGAAGGATTAGTCGCGCAGGCCGTGTGCGCGCCGCCGATAACCAAATATTAACTCAATTAGTGAGGAGGAACGCGGCCGGCGCATTCAAATGTCTGCTAATCCCGCCTAACGTGCATGTGGCCATACCCCTTTGATATCCTAGAACTGACGGCATTACGTCCAGAGGACTCTGAGCCTTTTAAATAGGTCTCAGATAATAGGGATTTTGTTTTATTGCTCTGGATATGTTGGGTCGCATGCTATTATTGTGGATTTATACTATCCATTATGACGATCGAATAAGCTCCAGATTATGCACCATTAATGCATTTTGTACAGGTAAAGGACTATAAAATAAAAATACAAAAAGCCAGGTAAGGCCGCGTAATTTTTACGGTTTTGACTAAAAATTATACTAAACTCCAGTGACATGAAAAAATGTTTGGCCAAACCTTTTCCAAGACTGTTAAAGAAAAAACTGCGTCATCTTTAAAAAAATCGGAGAAGGATCTCTCAATCTGTAGCAATGACTGGGTAACTAAATGAAATTAGAAAACTGAAGATGTTGGATAAATAACACACTATCAATGTGATTGTACCTACTCGCACGTCTCATGATCATTTGCATACGTCATAAGACGGAGTGAAGGGCCAACTAATGACATTAATCCAATTAATGCTACCCAATCGTAATGACAAATGCACGGTTAGCACTGACGGATTGCTAATACTCAGCTGACGAGGCAAAAGCCGCGTGTTCCAACATATGACGTGGGACATCTATCATGACGTGTTTCGATCCCGTGTACATAGACGAGGAACAAGAAATAAGTGGAAAATGGATTGGGATTACTTGAAAAAGTTGGTGGTCAGTTTCTGTAGCATTGTCATTTTGAAAAGAAACAAAAGACAAGCGAACATTATGCATACAAGTATGATAATGATGCCATTGCAAGCAACTTATGAGAAATTACGAGTATGTTCCAATGAGTTCTTAACACTTTGAGGGACACTAAGGCTGCCTGTCCACTGAAGCGGAGAGGAGAGGAGAGGAGCGATGTGCCAAAATTAACCAATAGAATCGCACCTCTGGAGCGGAGTTTTGATTCTATTGGTTAATAGTGACACATGTCCGCTCCTCTCCTCTCCTCTCCGGTGGACAGGCAGCCTAAACGCCCATAGGCGTTATAACAATATAAATTATATTGTGTCTCGTTCAGTGTCCTTGAATGCGTAAACGAAATTGAGCGGTATGATTTTCTTTGCACCATTTCAGCAAGTAAATATTCCGAATAAAATCGATTCACTTTAAGATTTACCAATTAATCTCAAACTTAACCCTGCTTCTAATTGAATTCTCAACAAAGACAAATTCTTGGCTACAGTCACAGTTCTTTCATCGTTTCCATTCGAACAGCTTTTCTTTATAAAGTAAACGTACCGGTGCCGAGCAAACTTAATCCAATCCGCGACTCAGACCAAGTAAGACGTCGGCTCAAACAAATTATTTGACATAATATCGTTAATTAGAAACCCTCCTTTGTAACCGGGGGTAGGGTAATTAGGTTCGGATGCTCTGAATGGGCCCTTTTTCTGCTCGTTACGGCTGAAACAAAGGGGCAAAGAAGTAAACAGACCGTATTCAGACGGGGATTTGCATTACAGACAATGAAAGAGTTTGACTTTAATTCTGTTACAATGTTGGTTTTGGTTTGTCTGCGTTAAGAAAATGGTTATCGAAGGTTGTATTGCGTGTTAAGTGGATGTTGTGTAGGGGTATGTGTAATTTTAATGATAACAATACAGGACATGGGTAATTGCAGCTTAGTAATTTGCCCATGTAGGTTAGATGAGAATACTTTTTAAATATGATAATAATAGTTTGGAAAATCCAAAAGTGCACGCCTCATCACACTCATTCATAAACGAAAAACAAATTCAAAACATAGTTTCTAACAAAAATGAACAATGTATCACTTTTCATGAAGTATGTTTTGACTGCTTCTTTACCCATCAATATGGGTAAAATTTCAAACCTCGCCACCCTTACGTAATGTCAAAGACTATTTAATTTACTTTGTGGGTTGCTAGGCAACGGAACGTCAAGCCAAGGTTGGAAATATTTAATATAGATATTATATTTTTGTTAGTATTTTATTAATATAATTAAACCACTTTGAATGGCTCTTTTAAGAGCCATTTTCAATAGGGTTCCTTCTATGGCTGAAACGAATGTATAAGAAAAAATTGACTCAATTAATTGATTTTATCGCAAGCTACAATGTTTTCATGTTTCATAAATTCAACTTTTTTTATGCTTTTTTCATTTCTGCTGCATTAAATCAATTCTTAAAACGTACAGTATTTATCTCCATTTAATCATCTATACAATGGTATATAAATTAAGTAGGTTCTGTGTACTACCAGGAGTGTAACAATAGAAACAGTTGCAGAAATGGGGCAAAAAAAATGTTTCGATCGTAGAGATGCTTCGCATTGTGAGTCGTGCAATATGCAAGTAAAATGATGAAAACTACAAAAGTAATTATAAATATTTGTACAATTCTGTAGAGCCCGAGCACATTACTATCGCCTCAAAATAATAATAGTCTTTTAATATAGCTATCTTTATGATATTTCTTACTACTGTCAGTTCCACGAGTATCTCATGAAATTGTAAACAATCCCTCTTTACGTTAAAGTCTTATGCAATCACTCACTAGAGGGAAGTATTAAACACATTCACTTGTATTTAGAAGGTCTCACGGAACTTTCCAATTAAAAAAAATTTAATAACAATGTTTTTGAATTGAAAAATAATCGATGAATATTTAGATTATGGAACCACAATTTTCACATGAAAAACATATTTATGATGATTTAAAATTTGAATTTTGGGTTTGAGTAGTCAAATAATCAAATCAAAGCACTCAATATGTAAGCAGCACTACAAATTGGCATCAACACTGTACGTTTTCAGATCCATTTGTTTACATATTTGGAACTGACCATACATACTCATCGTCAATGAGAAGTAGGTATTAAAGACCCCTTTTTTCCCCCGTAACTGTAAAACCGTCGCCGGCGTCATTCGTGGCATCTCTACAAGACGTTTCCCCTCGCGGGTTTAATTGCGACGGCATTGTTACGCCTGATTTGATTCTGTATCTCTCTATAGGGCACAATCATAATAACGAGCTTAGCGGCCGGTACGCTGAGCGGCTCCAAGGGCGGAACTGAGATTTAAATTTTTGGAAATAACCAGGGTAAAAATTGCGTCGTGTCTTTGTTTTACCATAAAGTATTGAAATTTCGTAAAAGACTTAAATATCAACACTATAAAAATAAATAAAACGGGTCGAATTGCCGGGCTATCTCAGAATAAAATGAAATTTCTTATTGTTTTCTACTTAGTTTCGTAGTCCAAAGTAATAAAAATCCACAGTATTATTTAACTTGTAACAATTATTGTGAAACTCCAACTCGAAAGTTCCTAATGTGTAGTGTTTGGAAATAACTGAAACATTGTAATTATTTGACAGTGATCGACATTGGCAGCAACGCGTCTGTGCATCTGTCGCCACGTGTCATGCACACTCTTTCCCTGACAATTTACAAACAAGAACTTGCTCCTAATTGTGTTTGCGATTCCTTTAGAAAGCTCTTTTGACTCGCCTCCAATTGTGAAAACTCGTTTTGAAACGACGTTAAATACGACCGAATTTCAGATAATTAACTCAGATTACGCTCTTTCAGCAAAAATTCGCTTTTGTTACAGAAAATTGTAAGAAATGCTTTACTCGAGACAGTTTAATTTTATTCTTGATGTGTGTTTGTGGACATTTTGGTAACAAATGAACGACATGTTTATAATACCAATGCATTATGTAGTGGGCTGCAAGAATATTCTGTAGAGTCCCAAATTAATTATAACTTTTATGTATTAGCAAATAATGAAACAGGAAATACAAACAGAGAAATGTCATTATTAATTCAAAAAGAAAACCTCGGAGGTAGGTGAAACATAAAAATTAATTAGAGTGGCTTTTCAACAAACAGATCGAACGCAATAGTTCAACCGCCGTGAAAATATCGAATATCGAGTAACTTAAAACCCATGCAAATTCGGAAAAACCTATTATAATCTGCATCGCACATCGCTGGACGCTCTTTTCATTCGATACCTTTTGTTGGCGGATTCAATTAAGTTTACATCGGCACCGAGGTCAGTTAATAAAAACCGAAGCCTACAAAAATTGGCGCGTAAATCAAATTCAATAAAGTGCAGTACAATAGAACGGGACGGGACATCGGAAAATGACGGCGGGAACAATGACGCACACGCACACCACGCCAATCAATTTATATTGTCAAGCACGCGAAACGGATATGTTGGTGTTATTACCGATGAGGTTTTCATCATGTGAGTTGAAATGTGTTGCTACTGATTTCATTGTTGCTTCGGTTACGGATAAAAGATTTTCATCTCAATTGTTTATTAGCAAAAGGTTGAAAAATGTCGCTCTGGCGAGTTTCAATGTGTTACATTGTTGCTTAACGCGGGTTCGTGGCTGTATTCAGCGTAACTTCACCCTCATGTAAACCTACTTGTACATATAGAAGGTACTTGAACCAAGAACTTGAAACAAAATTCGAAAGTTCGTAAAATAATTTAAATGAAGCGCACCCCTTCCTCTTCCTCTATTAGATGCACCGATTGAACACCTCCCGTTACCCTTCCACATTAAGGATTCCCGTCCACCTTGCCACGTCTTCGAATTAATCGCCCGAGAGCCGCTCTCTATTAAAGTTTCTTCGCAAGTTGTTTAAGAGGCTCAAGTTCCTTAAAACTCCGCAGATAATGTTAAACATTCATTTAAGTGCGCAAAGACCGCCCAACTTCCGAATTGTCGTATAAATCTTCTAATTCTTTAAGCGTTTAATATTCATATCACCGTTCGCGAGTCACAGTTGGTAAGCCGGCGAAAAGTTCGCCTAGACTCCATGGAATTTGTACGCAACGGGTACGTAATGCGAATTTACTCACACGCTTCAGGTATTTAGTACTGCGCATATTATATTTAAATATGATGTCTTGCTTTAAAATTATTGGGTACTTGTAACCAATTTAATTCTCATCTCAAAAATGAAAAGATAGCTCGCGCTTGAAACTCGATTTATAAGAAGTCCCATCTATTGGATGCTAAAACATTTAAACATGATTCAAAATTTGTGCGCCACTTCAAAAGTTAGAATCTATTATTTCAAGCAATTAATAAATATCTACGAAAAAATAAAATAGTGAAACTACCTACCTGCGTTCAAAAATCTCGGAATCATTTTATATTCACCAACAAAACAATAAAATCGGCCGCTGTTACGGATACTCCATAAATATTCGTTCGATTGCTTTTTCGCAAAACCAATACAGCCATTAAAATACAACTGTGATTAAAAGTTATACAGCAGTTTTATTGATATTTTAGGACACCGTTTTACAACTGCAAAGGAAGGAGAAGTGTAAAGCAATTGCGGGTCGCAGCCAAAACACGTAGCACGTTCATTCGGACCGTTATAACAATGCCAAGTTGAGAAGACACTGCCTGCCCCTAACACCAAATAAGTTTTTTGAACATTGAGAGGAAGCTTAGAACATTACGACAGGTCCACCTAAACTGGACATGTAATAACCATCTGAACAAGTGGTATTGACGTGGCTGCATCAGCGGTTTGGATACGACATCTCCGCTCAATGACAATGTTAGTGTTTCCGCCACCTTGAAGTGGCTAATTGCTTTTTTGTTGCGGCTACTTACAAACATTGTCTAAAAACGGCTAAAACACTAGATAATAAAATCAAATCACATTCACCAACTAAATCTTTTTCCCTTTCAATGTTTTATACATTTATCCAATTTGAAATAAAACTGAGAAGACAGCACCACACAGCGCTCTCGTTGTGGCGCGCCCGCCCAAGCCATGTTTCCGTCCGCGGTATTTTAAATAAACTGCACTTTTTATGTTCTTAGCATATTTTTCAAAAGCCGACGCCGCTCCAAGCGTATTAATACGCACTCTTAAACACCCCTAACATGAATAATTAGGTGTTCCCCAGATTTATCCGCCGCCGTTATCTGTAAAACACGCGTTTTAAAATCGCAAAGTCATTCTTTTCGCTTTATTGGGGATAATACATCTTGGCTCGGATGAGATTCTGATTAATGTCTTCAACTCTAGTCGGCGTAACTTTGTCAAAGATAGCGGAGAAAAATAAAGGGACGTGACTCGACTAATTCGATTTTTACTACAGAGAGAGTTAAAAAGAATTATAGGATTAGGTCAAAAATGAGGACTTACAACCTTGTGGAGGTTTATAAAACCTTATTTACCTGGCAGAGAAAATATAAAAAGAAAAATGATATCTATTCTTCTTTTGAAATTTCTACTGTCATGTTAGCAATATATTTGACGGTGAAACGTCATTTAGTTTTCCTATAAATGTTTATGATTATTTTCTGCAAATATGAAAATTAAATTTCTAATTGCACTGTGTTCTGGTAATTCGTCATTCACAGATTTTTATTTTCACCTGTAGAGATTAGTTAGTCAATGTATTTTTTGTTAATTTTACAGCCATATCGCTATGTGTAGAAGTATATGCAGATGCTGAACAGGAAGTCAGGCGAGGGATTTATCCATACATGGTGAGTCAGTTGACCCTTACTTTGGTGTATTTTTTTCCTTTTACGTAATATCGTAACAATGGTAAAATAGAAGTGGTGAAAGAACACGTGACAGTCATAGTGTATCAACAAAAATTTAAGTATCCTCTTTCGAGTGCTTCACATGAAGTGCAGAGACAAAATGGAGAGTTTTTCGAAGAAAACCGAAATTGGTGATAACAGGTTATGAAAAGTGTGATCGTGTGTTTCGTCACTAACCGGTTCTTTTTTATGACTTATCTGAACTCCGTGTTAAAATTCTCACAAACATAACTCATGGTCATGACTTCATGACTCAGCAACTAAAGACATATTTTACAAATTACTGCACTTATGTTGACTGCCTCTTTGGTCTAGTGGTCGCAAGCGCTACTGCTGAGCATGAGGTCCTGGGTTCGATTCCCGGGTCGGGCAAAATGTTATTTTGTTTTTCTATCTGGAATTTCTCAATAGCAGCCCGGAGTCTGGATTTGTGCCCGGTTTATGGCAATAGGCTCAACCCCTACTATATGGGATTTAAACATAAATGGCGAAATGTGGGTGTACCTGCTACAGATACACCTCTGCCCAACCCTTCGGGGAAAGAAGCTGTGATGTTATGTGTACTGCACTTATCATTTTTTTTAAATATATTTTCAGGCAATTCTATATTACCCGGACGAGTCGGTGGTCGATGGCACTGGCTCCCGGTTCCTCCGTGGTGCCGTCCTCATCCGACCTGACTTTCTAGTCACCTCTGCTGTCGGTCCCAGCATTGTCACAGATACACCGAACGGCTTCCCGCGAAAAACACTTCTAGCCAGGCTCGGTGCTATTACTATTGATACCAATTTCACGCTTAATGAAGACGAGGACGAACAAGAGCGAGAGGTAATACGGAATATTGAAACTTCCCCTATAAGTCTGCCATGCATTTTCTGCGATATGTCTCAGTACAGACATTTGTATACAAATATCCAACCACGGCAAGTTAAAGATACATCAAATCTTGAAATTAAATTACATTGTATGTCGATTAAACATGTTTACTCTTACACATTACTTGCTTTCTTACTTGGTTTTGTTACTCAGGTCATACAAATTGTTCGTCCGTACAACCACAGTTCGACGCAGTGGTGGCGCACTGACATCTCTCTCATGAAGGTTCTGTCAGCTTTCAACCTTACTTCATCTGTGGGCATCACCATCCTCAACCCTAAACGTGACCTTGCGGAGAAAACCTGCATCATACTCGTATTCGCGGTAAGATCACTTAGTTTTATCTTTATTATTATTAGAGCTGACCCTCCAATTCTAGACAGCTGTAAGATTACGCAGTTTGCAGCTGCAAATTAATCTCTTACAAGACTGAGGCTGAACTCGTTATAGTTCACAGTGAGAACACGATGGGCTGTGCGTTTGTCGGTTATTTAAATAAATGACTGACCTCATAAAGAATCCGAAGAAGAATAGATTACAAAAAGCTGATGAATAGGCCAGAGTCTGCCAGAGGTCTCTGGTCTCGTTGGTGTAAAAAGCCAATTTATAAGCAGAATCAAATACATTGTTTTCTAAAATGATTTTCGACTTAATTGTGCATAACTGTCTTAAGGCCCGAAACTGACTATTTCATCTGTTTGCAGAAGAAGGACGGCAATGAAACCGAAGACAGGAGTTTGATACAGATATCCGTAGAGATGCTGCCACCTTCGATTCAGAACTGCGGTTCTCACTTTATTGGCAACACCATGACCTGTGCCACTGACAGCGACGAAAACAAGAACGCGGCTTACGACAGTAACTTCTGCCAGGTGAGATAACAAACCAAACATTTCTACTTAAAGTAGATTTTCCTAAACCTAATATTTTCTACCGTTCCTTGACGTAAATTACCGGTGTGTGGGAAAAATCTGACATAAGACAAAGCAGAACATGTCATGTCAAACGATCGCAGGGCATAAGTAACATCAAAATGGTCGCTAAAGGAGAAAAAAACGATGTTGAAAGTGAAGTTTGCGGGATGAAATAAACTACTATGACAGCAATAAGCTCTAAGATGTAGAAAGAATGGAGACAGGCAAAAGCCTAGCAGTAGATATTATAATAAATATTCCCAAAAAGGCTTTACTTAAATGTATTTATAGTTTATATTCTTCTTTAAATGAAATGTTTTACATCATAGGGCAACAGCGGTGGACCTCTTATTTGTGAAAATGAAGTAGCAGGAATTCAAACCTACATAGATAACGACTGCAAGCAACCACATCTGTACCAACTCTTGTCAGCCTGGGAGAACTTTGTAACATGCGGTACAGAGGACAAATGTCAAGAGGAGCAGTGCTCGAATATTTGTGACGTAATTAACAAAGATACACTTGTAACAAGTACTTCAGCATCTTCTGAGGAAACAGAAGCATCTACTGAGAAAACAGAGGCATCTTCTGATAAAACAGAAGCATCTTCTGAGAAAACAGAAGCATCTTCTGAGAAAACAGAACCATCTTCTGATAAAACAGAAACATCTTCTGAGAAAACAGAAGCATCTTCTGAGAAAGAAAAATTAATTATGATGAAAGCCGTATCAACTCCTGAGGACCAAATCACTTCCACCGTAGCTGAGACGGCAGCAGACGACAGCGAAATAGTATCTTCGCCATCAACGACAAACGTACTAGATGAAATAACGACAACAGATATTCTTGCACCTTCAGTTTCTGAGCCTACCGCCATACAAGCACTTTCTGAAGTAGAGACTTCGGATTCGAAGACCTGGCCAAACGATAAGTATTTTGATGACAATAAGAAACATGAGCAACTAGAAATAGAAAATAGAGAAAGAAACCCAAGCGTTCAAGCCCGACAGCATACCGTAAAAGTTCACAGTGCTGGGCCGAGCAATATGTCCAATACTCTAAGTGTTTTCGTTGGATTCTTCATTTTGGCATGTTTGAGTTAATGTTCATTTTGTTGTATGTTTGAAAGAGTATTAAACTTTTAATCTTTCCGTACTATGTGTATTATTTTGAAACTTTTTGATTCAATTATGTAAATCTTTACTAATAATAAGAGCATGCACTGAAGATGTGCCGACAAGGGGGCGGCGGTGCCTGGTGCCTAAGTTTGTCGAATAAGTAGAATTAAGTAAGGTTGCAAGCTTAACGCCTCCATAGCTTGCTCTAATAGCATTAACAACTTTCCAGACCATATTGAAGGAATTTGGTATAAGTATTCGGCATTTAAGATTTTCATGTACCTACCTACATTCACGTTCTTTAATATTTTCTAGATTCAACCAGAATCAAGTCAGGCGTTAGCTATTCAACAACATTTCGATGTTTTTGGTATTAGTTGATTCAGCATAAGATGTAAATTTTTCTATACACACAAAGTAAAAATGTTCCAGTCAACATGATTAATTTGGCGTATTTCTTTCCAACAACCTGAAACTGTAATAAATTGACGGTTTTTAATGAAGAAAACCGTTAGTGTAAACGAATTGTCATATCTGGTTGAGACAAATCCCGGAGCCCCGACGTCGACGTCGCCGTGGCGAAGCTCCTTATTTGCATTTTCACAAGTCGCGGTTAAGTACACTTAAACTTCTAAGAGTTTCAAGTCTACAAGCCTCTTGCAATTT
Organism: Conistra vaccinii; assembly: GCA_948150665.1. Taxonomy (NCBI): domain Eukaryota; kingdom Metazoa; phylum Arthropoda; class Insecta; order Lepidoptera; family Noctuidae; genus Conistra; species Conistra vaccinii. The sequence continues at coordinate 9,445,070 of OX411324.1, forward strand.
GTTTTTGATGCGTTAAATTTGTCCTCACTTAAATATATTTTATGGCTTACATAGTTTGGACTTGAAAAGCCTGTGATGTCTTTGACAGTCTTGGATGAAACAGCTCTTCGACTCTATGAGATTACGTGATGACAGACTAGGATTGATATTTTGTAATAGTATAAGTAGTATTAGTATAGGATCCCGCCATAGAACGACCTTCACCGAGCTGGTTAATGGATGAAAAGTATTTTATATTCAATTAAATATGTCAATAAAAATATCGCAAATGGGTTGTCTAAAAAATTTCAGTCCAGAATATGATTAAATTAACATTTAATTTTTAAATTTTTTTTTACTTTGCACCGGTTTGGTTAATAGGTAAATTCCTTACCAATCGAAAGTATGTAGCCCATAGAATATGCAAACGTTGGGTTGACAATTTTTTTCCCGTCACAACTCTTGGGTAGGCAGGTATAAACAGGTAAAAAAAAATAGTAACTTGCACCGGTCTGGTTAATGAATTAAAGTTAAATTAAAATAAAGATTATTTCATTACGATCACGGTGGTATAGGGTTGTCTGCGAAAAATCAGTCCAGAATTCCGGTTGTCGAGTTTAAAAATAAAATATTGCTGCGAGTGAATACATGCGACAGCGTCCCAGCGAACCATCCCATGCGATAGAAGAGTACCTACACAGCGTGTAGTTCATCTATTGAAAGAAAGAGAGTGCGCATGCTATTATTTGTCCTTGAAAATGTAAAGGATAGCGATAGACTCGTACATGGTACCCAACTGATAAGGCGCTTCCTGAATCTTCGTTCGCACAGAAAAGAAAGCCCCGAAAATTAACGAAAGAATACTTAAAACTTACAATCAACATTAGATCACTACTGTAAGGTTCATAATATACTGCAGCTGTTAGTTTCGTCTCAATCGCACAATTATACTTCGTGCCAATTTTGTCGGGCCACCAGTTTTCATCAAGAATATATTTAATTAAAAATAGAGGTTATTTAAAAATGCACGATTTATTGAATAAACACAAATAGGTATTTATTTAGTAAACAATAGAAAAAACTTAATCTAAAGGCGATAAGTTTTTTCAATTTACCCTTTTTCAGTGTTCTAAAAGAAGGCCCCGCAGTGTTTTCACTCGTATGTTGATCCTTTTCTTTAAGAACTCTCGTTATTGTTCATTTTGTTTGTGTAGCTTCGGCCATTCGGTCAATAATTTTCAAAAATTGATCCTTTATAAATGTTGTGTTCTTACTTCTTAGACTCCTGAGCCTGTCTTCATAAACTCGTGCACATTGAAAATTATTTCCTGAGCTTGACTTTTAAGTGGTTGCCCCATTTTTTAAAGAACTCATTTTAAATCATAAAAAATAACACTTGTTGCCACTACATGTACTTTTGCCTGCTGCACGAGCATCACTACATAGTATAAAATAAAGTCCCTTCCCGCTGTCTGTCCCTATGTATACTTAGATCTTTAAAACTACGCAACGGATTTTTTTAATAGATAGAGTGATTCAAGAGGAAGGTTTATATGTATAGTACATGCATAGTAGAGACACTGATAGTTTTAGAGGTTTCAAATGTGATGTCGTAAATAAACACATTTTTTTGCGCTTACATTGCAAACGCTCTACGAGATAGATCAAAATAATGTACTACAGTATTGTACACCTTAAAAATTTATTCGCAAGTTGTGTACTTACTCTACTTTTTACCCTTGACTGCGAGAAAGTAAATAGTAGTATTAGTATATAAAAACTGTCGTAGTTGTAATATTTATAAGACTGCTTCGTTGCGCATTGGTCTAGTGGTCGCAAGCGCTACTGCTGAACATGAGGTCCTGGGTTTGATTCCCAGGTCGGGCAAAGTATTATTGGGTTTTTCCAACAGGAATTTCTCAGCAGCCGCCCGGCTTAATCTAATAGCTCTATGGAATAGCTCCTTTGAGCCAGCCAATATAGGTACTTTCAGCACGTTTCATTTGTTTTTTGTACATAATTCGTAATATACGTGCTGTTCCAAATTCAAAATGTTTTTATTCTCTTGTGAGTAAAATGCAGTTGTTTTTTTCACTGTTATCTATGAATAAAATGCCCTTTTTTGAGTGACACTGGTAAAAAATATATACACTCAAATATAATGAATTTATTAAAAAAAAAAAAAAAGCGTTCCTCTATTTTAATACTATGTTTTCTATTTTCCATTTAAGCTACTCCAAAATGATGCACAGCATGTACGAGTCTATCAAATTCAAATTCAAAATATTTTATTTCATTTAAACCTACATGGGCACTTATGAAATGTCAGAAGCTACGCACGGTTCCAATTGGTCGTTTCCTATGGAGAAGAGCCGGCAAGAAACTCCACGGTTACTCTTTTAAAAATGATTGGGTTTACAATATTCTCAAAAAAAAAAACAGTGTTATTAGGTATGCGAGGACAGTGTAGGTCTTTCGACAAGTACCAAGTACTTAACGAAACAGAAGATGGTCAACAAGTCTACAGTCCACTAAGCCTCACAAGCGTTAAGCGTTCTCACATTCACAAAATAGAAAAGAATCTATATAAAACATAAATTAATTAATAAAAATAAAACATATTTTAAACGAAATGACATGATTGCTATTGTAACTGTAACAAATCTGAATAATTAACATGTCCACAAAAGCCAATAAGCCAAGCTAATAAAGAGTTGAAATTAAATAGAAGGTAGGTATATAATGTCAAATAATATGATGATTATGTCAAGGAAGAAAGTAAAAAAACAAAAATATAAACATGGTAATTTGGGAGCAGTTAATAGACTCTTACATATTTGCTGTTAATGAGGTACCAGGGAGGCCACATGTGCAGAAGGAATTATTGCCAAACTTCTTTGTCTTCAACGTAGTCTTAAATTTTTTTATAATATGCTTTCTTGATAAGGACACGTTTGATGTGGGTTTTGAACTTCCCATCGCTAAGTTCTGTAACCGACTTTGGCAACTTGTTATATCGCTATCCTATTCATTCTCAAGGACAAATAGCATGCGCACTCTCTTTCTGTGTACTCTTCTATCGCATGGGATGGTTCGCTGGGACCTCCCTGTCGCACGTATTCCCCCCTCGCAGCAATATTTTACTTTTTAAGAGCGATTACGACGTACGGCATTTCATACAAACTTTCAAGCCCTTGCTTTTCGAAATGACTGAACCGATTTTAATGAAACTTCATACGCATAAGCAGGATACAAAGGTCTAAAAAGTAAGTTAAGAACATTTTCGAAAAATAGCGTTACAGCCGAATTAGACCGATTTTAAATTTTCCATAGAAACAGAGATTTCCAGTTATCTGTTTTTAAATAAGACATTTCGAAAATGTTCTTAACTTAATTTTCAGACCTTTGTATTCTGCATATGCGTATGAAGTTTCATTAAAATTGGTTCAGTCATTTCGAAAAACAAGGGCTTGAAAGTTTGTATGAAATGCTTTACGACGTAAACGCTCTTAAAACTCGACAACCGGAATTCTGGACTGATTTTTCGCAGACAACCCTATACCACCGTGTTCGTAATGAAATAATCTTTATTTTAATTTAACTTTAATTCATTAACCAGACCGGTGCAAGTTACTAGTTTTTTTTACCTGTTTATACCTGCCTACCCAAGAGTTGTGACGGGAAAAAAATTGTCAACCCAACGTTTGCATATTCTATGGGCTACATACTTTCGATTGGTATGGAATTTACCTATTAACCAAACCGGTGCAAAGTAAAAAAAAATTTAAAAATTAAATGTTAATTTAATCATATTCTGGACTGAAATTTTTTAGACAACCCATTTGCGATATTTTTATTGACATATTTAATTGAATATAAAATACTTTTCATCCATTAACCAGCTCGGTGAAGGTCCTTCTATGGGGGGATCTTAGACTATATAGTCCTCCTTACCGATTTCGATAACGGTGACCCTTCGAAATCACTTCCTTGCGTGTGCCCTTAGATGGCTCGCTAGACCGAATTTTGTTTTGAACACCCGGTCCCAACTAGAGCAATAAAGTTGGCCTGCAGTGTTGTATGAGTACGTATAGGAGGGCTTAGGTCTCTCTTTGCGTATTTGGCGCTTCTCGAAAATAGCTTCGTGTCGCGTTTTTTCGAAAGCTTTAATATGTAAGTCATTCATTTTAATTGCCTACCTAACCAGGACCACGAAGTAAATATAAAAGTCGGGACCACAATTCGAGACTTATAGTAGACCAATGCTAAAAATTTTGACGTCTGAAAATTATGCTTACAATTTTGTGAAATTGCATTTTACGTTATCTCTCGATCAAACACATTATTTTCTTACATTTTGCACGTAAACTACCATCCGCATCATGTTTAAACTGAATAGCATTTTCTTCCCGAACTTCCCAAGTGCACTGAATCGAAATGTATCTTAATACGACTCGATGTGTTTAAATTCGAAAGGGGATCGCATCGGAAAACTGTTATGCATATTTTAAAGTTAAATTTACTTACAGCGAACCCACGGCGCCGAATGAAGATTCGACTCTCGAATATCTCTTTGCGAACTTTAAAATGTTTTATGATATTCAGCGGACGTGATAACGGTAAATTTGTGAATAACCCACTCAATCGAAATGAATATAAAACATATTCATTTGAATTTATCGTTCAAGAAGGTCGTGACTTATTATTCTTCGTACCTTATTTTATTTCTATTTCGTTTCTTACATAACGCCTAAACGTTCTGTTATAGCAATAGTTCCTGCAACGGTTCTTGCAAAGAGAGATCACAATTTTAATTCTACACATTAATTACAGCAATACAAACGCAACTTTTAGCATTTGAGAATACAAGGAGGGTCGAGTTAACAAACAAAAGGAATTAATTCAACAATCTCGTAAAAAGAAATAAGCAGTTCATAAAACTTTTAATAATTAAAACTCAAATAAAAATAGGAGCATCGGGGGCATAGCGTGCCCAGTTTAGGGAGACCTTCCTCTTCCCCTTCCATCTGTGTAAACATGGTGTATCCGACGAATTTTTATGAAAGTCCGGAGTTCTTAATAAATGGACATTGTGTAAGAACCATTTTCCTATATAAATCCCCGCTGGAGGGTAAAAGAACTGACAACTGTCGTTAACTCATCCTGACCGGGCATTAAGGAGTGTAAACAGGGAATAGCTCGTAAAAATAATAGCTCGCCTATTTATCAAGATAAGGATTATAAATAGGCACATTTTATATTTAATTTTTCATACATTGTAGCGTAGTCAACCTTAGCGGAACAGTAACAGATAAAATTACGTTTTCATATAAAGGTGCCTTAAGGAATTTGGTAGTAGATTCATAAAAGTTATTCAAATACTAGCTTCTGCCCGCAACTTCGTCCGCGTGGAATAGTTATTTTGTGCTAACGCTAACTTTAACCCGCGACTTCGTTGAAAAAAACCCCTGATTTTGAAACATTCTTTATTGGTGCTCGGCTCCTATAAGTTTTAGCGTAATGATATATAGCCTATAGCCTTTCTCGATAAATGGGCTATCTAACACTGAAAGTAGTTCCTGAGATTAGCGCGTTCAAGCAAACAAACAAACTCTTCAGCTTTATAATTAGTATATACATTATACCTACATATAAACCTTCCTCTTGAATCACTCTATCTATTAAAAAAACCGCTTCAAAATCCGTTTCGTAGTTTTAAAGATTTAAGCATACATAGGGACGGACAGCCAGCGACAGCGACTTTGTTTCTTGTACCATTTTGCAGCAATTTTCATACTTTACTAATCCATGGACGCAAGTTCTAGAATGCGCATCACTGAATGTCCTGTGCTGTGCTACGAGTAACCGTGATCTGCTAAGAATTACTAAAAGAACTTTTCACAATTCTGCCTTATCAAGATTTTAATGGAATCAAATAATTTTTTAGTGTAAAACTACTCTATCGAAAGATAGCGCGTGTAACCCACTGTGCTCTAACCAGAGCCAACAACTTAATAAATCGTCCAGCAGATTGTACTATCTTGTGATCTCGGTCTAACGCTTGCACTTCTATTTTCTTTTAAACTTCCACTGCAATTACAATCGTAACAAGTGATAACGATTCAATTAGATCTGTCTTTAAAATACCTACAATAAGAATATAATTATGTAGTTCAGTTCCATTTGAGTTCTAAAGATAAACTGAATCATACACATTAGTCTATAGTTGATTGAAGAATCATCAAATCCGCCGGCGGCGTCTCGCTGTAGGCAATTTTCAATCTCTTTCCTATTTGTGACAGTAATAAAGCGGCCGGGAAAAGTCAACAATCAATTTTGTATTTCAATTTATTCCCAACCATCCTAGTTCGTGCGATGATAAGAAAAAGAAAAACGCGTTCATTGAAAACGGAAATTATTGCAAGAAGCCATCAGTGGTGTGCGCCCGGCTTCCTACGCCGTTTATTTGTTTTTTTTATTTTTCGTTTTTTGCCAAACGGTTTCACAGTTTTGATTTGTGTGCCGTCGCGTCGGTGGGAGCCATTTTTCACGCACCTCATTGTGACGTTCACGCTCGAGAAGGCTGAATGCGAAGGTTGGCTCGCTCGTCACAACTCACACCTTTATTTATTGTCAACCCTTTCTATTTGAATATGCTTCATGTACAATGCACGCGATTTGTTTCATCGATTTGTATGTCAATTTGCTTAATGTAAACATTCTATCTTCTAAAGCGACTGAGAAGTCTTTTTAATGACATTTCTTCAATAAATGTATCAGCAAGAAAGGAGACAAAAAAATATGTTTGTCCGTCAGGTAGATTATTAAAAAATATAGGACATTTGTACGGGTACCTAAGTAATATATGGTATAATTACAAAATGACTAATATTTACAAGATATAACAACTGAATCTATAATTTTATTTGATATAATCATCAGATAATATAATAAACGATTGATATAATTTTAAAATAACTAATTTTTATAATCATAACATACATTTAATATAATATCGTTTGATACACCACTCAAACGACATAAAACATATTTAGTCTAATATGTAATTTCTATCACAGTAAATAACCTGAGTAGATACTGTAGTTAAACTTAACTGATTACCACCTGCCAAGATGGTTACTCGCTACGCTCGCTCGCCTTCGCGCGTTAATAGTCACTGTTCTAACCTAACCCCAATGGTTCACCAAGAATAGAGGGGATCTGGCACTCGGCGGCCGCTGCCGCGGCACGCTCCCTACGGTCGCTCGCCTTCGCGCGTTAATGGTCACTGTTCTAACCTAACCTAACCCAAGTGGTTCACCAACAAGGGAGGAGATCTGGTACTCGGCGGCCGCTGCCGCGGCACGCTCCCTTCGGTCGCTCGCCTTCGCGCGTTAATGGTCACTGTTCTAACCTAACCTAACCCAAATGGTTCACCAACAAAAGAGGGGGGATCTGGCACTCGGCGGCCGCTGCCGCGGCACGTTCCCTTCGGTCGCTCGCTTTCGCGCGCTAATGGTCACTGTTCTAACTTAACCTAATCCAAATGGTTCACCAACAAGGGAGGAGATCTGGTACACGGCGGCCGCTACCGCGGCACGCTCCCTTCGGTCGCTCGCCTTCGCGCGTTAATGGTCACTGTTCTAACCTAACCTAACCCAAATGGTTCACCACCGCTCGGCGTCCGCTCACGCAAGTTTTTGTGCAGCCAGACCGACACCGGTTATTGTTATACCGTGAAGTTTTCTTAGAAATTGTATTGTTCGTGTCGTGTCGCGCTGGTCTGCAAAAGCCTTTAGCCTTCTAACCTAACCTATCCGAGTTGGATGGCTTTGAATCGGGATGTTAACCATAATGATGGTATCAATATATATAATTTAAACGATAGACCTAAAGATTTTCGATTAAATAAACGTTATATCCAATAACGTTATACGAAATAAGTTTTAGTGTATATAAACGTTATATGTAAAGAAATTATATCAACAGTTGGTATATCTCACGTTTATTATATCTTGTGAACGTTATTGAAATGAAAATATACCAAATAACTTTATATGATATGAGACGTACCCCATTTGTACATGTATTTTATTTTTTTACGTGATCAAAAGATTACGGCGATACATTGAGATAAAATGTGCCATGACGTCACGAGTATGTAGATTTTATACTTACTTGTGACGTAGCGACTCCCACTCCCCAACTTTAAAAAGTTTTATGTAAGTCATTTTTTATTAGTAGGTATTATAAAGCAAAAAATACTTGTCTAATATTTTTTCATTATCTGACTGACAGACTAAATAGTTTTTTTTTTACCCTGAATCATCCCTGTTGCATGTGCAATGTGCATGAGTCAATATATTCCATCAACATGTTATTATCTTGGCACAGTCATAAGCATAACTAACGTGACTAAAGCAATAGGCCTTCAGACTGTCATAGACAAACCGGCAGTTGCAGAAACGAACTTTAACTTTTAAAGCTGTCATTAAATGCTAATCTTCCATTAACTTGTTGCAGAAAGCAACATTAGACTCGATTTTAGAACAAATTAATGAAATCATTAGCTTTAATGATCCATTATGTAATGTTTGTCTTTATACAACTGGGTGTCAGTAAAATTAACTAAAGCTCTATAGGTACCCTGTAAGCCGGCTCCTGCTTTATGAGATCAGTGTTTCAGAGTCAAGCACAGTTCGACTGAAGCTTACAAATCACAATCACAGATACTCGACTGTAACTAAAAAGCCAAAAACTGAAAATAGAATTGAGATAAACTGCGTTTTAAATTTCAGTCTAACCGGAGTTAGTTGTGTGGTGTTCCATAATGTTGGTGGTTGTTTACAGTGGTGAAATTAAAGATGGCATCGATAACAATTCTATCAGGGTTTGTTGGGCCCACAATGAGGGCTGGGGGTCGGGAAATTGGGGTGATTTTTCTCCTCTTTGCACTCTCGCAGTAGCGTTAGCATACAAATACAGATGTGTGGAAATTTAATCGAATACGCAATATTGTGTGTCAGAAAGGTTTCCTCGAAAAGTAACAAAGCGTTAAGCGTTTAATAATGAGCTCTGAGAATTGATATTAATACCATTTTTGTTAATAAAAGTGGCCCTCATTATGATTTGCTCAGAATTCATTATAATAAACTGGTACCAGTGGTAAAATGAACTCTAGTAAGAACACGTAACATATTAGAGTTCATTTTAATTTTTAATTGACATCGAAATACCTACGTCTACTTAGAAAATATATTTTTCACCAATATATTTTTTCCCTTTTCATTTGCCCTGCTATCCCTACAGTCATTTTCAATGTGCTTCTCAGGTGCTATCAGTAAGTACTACAATGCTGCGGCGGACGACATTTTTACGCTCCCGATATGAAACCGCTTTGCTATCCATTCTCGTTTCTCGCCCACAGGCCACTAAAAGAGCACCTTTTCGAATTTCCGCTCACTCCGACTGTTGATAACGCATTTTCTCTTTCATTGACTGCTTTATTGTGTTTGATTTAAGGTCAGGGAGAATACTTTGTCGCTTGAGGTTTTAGTAGATAACTTCCTTTCATTGGCAGGTGAGGAATCTCATACACTAGACGGCCACGATCGCGACCAGTGGTCGCACCGACCAGGTAAAGTTGGCCGCTGCGACCAAGTGCTCAATTCGTATCGGTTTCTATAGTTCACCTAACATTCTGTGTTTACTTTCCTCACACACTGAGTTATTAATTGTAAAATTTTAGGAAAAACTTCTACTTTTACAATATTTGTAAATATGTGAGCACCATGTATCTATCACATAATTAATTGATCTGTTGTTGCTTCATTTTCAATTCTTTTTACCTATTGTCGTATAGTAATTTTATTTTAGGTGCATCGTCTTCACATATCTTAATATATATAAATCTCGTGTCACAATGTTTGTCCTCAATGGACTCCTAAACCACTTAACCGATTATAATAAAATTCGCACACCATGTGCAGTTCGATCCAACTTGAGAGATAGGATAGTTTAAATCTCAATTTATAGCCGCAATTTTAATTTATTGCTAATTAGGGCTACCCATGCGAAGCTGGGACGGGCAGCTAGTAGTTATATAAATAATGTACCTATACAAAATATTGTAAAACATTTTAGAAGAGTAACGGTGGAGTTTCTTGCCCATTATTCTCTGGAAGCCGTTACTTTTTACTCCGACTAGAATCAATATTATATATTTTTGCACGACTCATGCGAAGCATTAGAGTGTGCTCTACGATCGAAAAATTTTTTTTGCCCCATTTCTGTAACTGTTTTTATTGTTACACTCCTGCTAGTACACAGAACCTACTTAATTTATATACCATTGTATAGATAGATGATTAAATGGAAATTAATACTGTACTTTTTAACAATTGATTTAATGCAGCAGAAATGGAAAAAGCATCAAAATAGTTGAAAAAAAAATCCTGTCCGTCAATTTATGAACCCTGAAAACATTGTAGCTTGCGATAAAATCAATTAATTGAGTCAATATTTTTTTTATACATTCGTTTCAGCCGTAGAAGGAACCCTAATGAAAATGGCTCTTTTATTCAAAGTAGTTTAATTATAATTAATAAAATAGTAACTAAAATATAATATCTTTATCTAAATATTTCCAACCTTTGACTTGATGTTGCCTAGCAACCGCCAAGTAAATATCTTTGTCAGTCTTTGACATTACGACTTCATGAAAAGTTATAAATTGTTCATTTTTGTTAGAAACTATATGTTTTGAAATTCTTTTTCGTTTATGAATGAGTGTTATGTATGAGGCGTGCACTTTCGAATTTTCCAAACTATTTTTAATTTTGACGTTAAAAAGTGCCTATTTGAAATAAATGATTTGACTTTGACTTGATTTATTTGACCTGGTCGACCACTGCTCGTGATCGTGGCCGTCTAGTGCTCGTGATCGTGGCCGTCTAGTGCTCGTAGTCGTGGCCGTCGAGATCTCTTCAACTGTGCACTAATATCCGTTTTTACTTACACTAAGCGACACCTAAATGAATTCTTAAATAAAAGCTCACCGCTCGCCACTCGCGCCGTAAGTTGAAAATCCAACAGCGCTCTCTATTTAATCATCCATTTAAGTGTCATTAAGTCTTTGTGAAAACGCCCAAATAAAACAACACACGAACCTCTAGTTCGTGTGTAGTTCTTTTGGCCGATATTTTTAGTTTCGTTTTTTTTTTAGTTAGTGTGTTAGTAAGTCGGTTCAGCCGTTTGAAGACTATCCGCCCTTTTCTAGTTGATGAATGGATGTGAATATCTTCCACAGGTCTGATCGATTTGAAATTTGGTATCCTGTTACTTCAATGATATTACAAGAACATAGTAACTTTGAACTGATGCTGAACCACCACCTGGAATTTGCATGATACTCAACTCCCTTACCAACTCAGCACAGGTATCGTGTTTGGGCTCATTGGATAGGAATGGTCTCAATGAATAGGATATAGATAGATGGTGAACAGGGTCTGGTGATGGAGTAGGAAAAAGAAATGAGGAAATGTTTGTGTCTGGGGATTTATGTTTCATATTTGTGTTTCATAGGATAAATCAATACCAATATCAATATATATCAATATCTTTGATTCATAAATTAATATTTTTTCACTGTTCGTCATCGTGAAATGTAGAGTTCAAAGGTTATATGATAGTGCCTGTCTTACTTGTTTTTTTTATTAAAAACTCGTAATCATTTAAGTGGATATACCTACAACTTTAAACAGAGTTAAAAAAAACCTTCATTTAAAAGGTGCTGAACAAAAAGTTGGTAAAGAAATAAAATAAGAAATAATCTTGAACAAGGCTTTAATGAGCTACATCTTTGGTCGTATCATTGGTTAAAAGAGAACTTGCACATTTATATTTATACAAATGTTTGTGTGTGTGTGCACACAACGGGCGTCTCTTTACAGGAATGCATGAGCTTGTACAGTCGTCAACATAACACCTACGGTAGAATTACACATCCAAGTACTGTCAAATGCATGTACTAGTTACAACTGCTGACAATAAAACACCTGATTCACATAATTAACATTACAACGTCTATGGATTTAATACTCTCTTGTAGAGCATGTAAGGACTATAATAATTTTAATATACATAGTATTGGCGACTGTACATAATTAAATGCAAACAATTAATAAATCATCCGAAGACGACGACAAGTATTTATTTATTTAAAATATTTCTAAAAAGAACTAATTTGAACTATTTCGAATTATGTATTTTTTATTAACACATATATCCACATTTTACTAATTAATCCAAATATTTTATATTCACCATTGTATATTAATAGATATACAATAATCTACTTATAATGAGCTATTTACATAAATAATACAAACATCGTAACAATGTCTATAGTAAACTTAACAGTTAATATACATAGATACAAACAAAAATAACAAATGTATTCGAAAATTGATCATTTAAATTAATTTTCTTCAACGGCTTAGCCAGAGTAAAACTAAATATTTGAAAATAACTAAGTATTTTGATCATTAATTAATATACCTAATCAATTTGAGACTCGATTGATTGTACTATAATACGTACATAATAGATGATTATAATATTTACATTAACACTGATATTTATTCTAAAATACATTTCATCCCTCAAAGACGACAATTCGGCAGTCTTAAAACCCGCGCTCGTAAGGTTCTCCCGTTAGGCTGGTTACACATTCAGCGGTTCGTACGCGCGTTAATAAAATCGCTCCACACAGCGGTTGAGCCGCCAAAACGTCCACGTCACGAATTAAAAAAAAATGTACATTACACGTTGCAAAATCTGTACAAAATGTATAACCCTGCCTCTTAGCCTGTATTCTAAGAGACAGTGTTCGGCCAAATAATTATCTAAAAATTTAATACAACAAGTGAACGGTGTTGATGTTTTTAAGCTTCTGTAATTTTATTATGTGTAGCGTAACTTAAAAGTAATCAAATTATATATAATATACGTTTGAGTTTATGATTGGGGATTTAAGTGCCTAATTGTGTGCATTTTTAATGTAAAAGCTGTAAGACTACTACTGTCTATTGTGTTGGATTACTAGGTGATGTATGTGAGCAAAGACTCCGTGTAGGCATAGTCCTTCCAATTCGTAAGTAACTGTGCATCTGAACCGCTGAATATATTCACAGCTGAAAGCTAAAATCGCACTGTATCATTATCCGTACCAGTCAATTCACACATTATACTTCAAAAGAGAAAAATACAGACATGATAATTGCAACTTTTAACAGATTTATACAAAAAGGAGATTCAATGATCCTCTACTAACTATATCCTAATTCAGCATAATTGCTCATCTGAGATCAAATTCTGAGATTTTAACAAACTAAAACAATTTTCCTTTACACATACTCTAATAACATAATAATAATATCATATTTTATTCGAGAAATAATTATATGACAGTGAAAGATAATTAATTTATGTGCTGTTAATAAACAATCAGAAACACTAACTACAGTTTGGCATTTACTTTGCTTTAGTTTATACACTTAGAAACATGTCAAGTCCAGTAATTAGACGATTAGAATGTTCTGTCTAAATATAGCTGCGTTTTAAACACTCAATAGTTCGTTTGTAACGGCAACTGATTAACTTTTGTAGTATCGATTGTCTCATGGAGTACGCGTGATTAGTGTTGATACTTGGCGTAGGGGTGGGCCGCGTCTCACGCGCTATAATCTCAGCTGGACGCCGAGAGGCCGAGGGGCTTGAGGTGCGGGGGGGCGGCGAACGGCGCCGGCGACGACCCCGACATGTTGTTGTTCAGATCACCGGAGCGGCTCGAGCCGTTCATCAAACCGCTCATCGCGTTGCTTGTCTGTAAAAAAAATATTTAATTAATTTCTCGGCTATCTACTCCAGACGTGCGGTATCTAAAACGAGATCTAGATTTTGCCTTGTTTTGATCCAGGGTACCCATAGTTTTATAATAGGTTAAAGTTTCAATGTGCTTTTATGCTTATTTGTGAAGGTATAGGTAGACGCTCCATGTAAAACACTGGTATTCAGCTGCATCCGGTTAGACTGGAATCCGACCCAACATAGTTGGGAAAAGGCTAGGCAGATTAATTGTGAAGCATGTCTTTAACTCAAATGAACGGAACTATACGTAATAGATTTATACAAAAAAATCATACGAGTAGATGAGTGATTTTTCAAGGTCCATCTTCATCTATTATAGTTGGCTAATCAGCTCCATAAAATGATTTTTAAACATGAATGCTAAAACAAAAATTCAAATCAAGAAATCTATAAGAGTGTTACAGTAAAGGTTGCTTACCGGTGGCGGCGGCAGATGCGTGGTTTGCCTCTTGAGGTGCGCAAGCGGCGGCGGGTTGTACGCCATGTTGGCGAACACCAGCCGCTCCTCGTAGTCATACTCGCACAGGATCTTGTTGTCGCACAGGTAGAACCGGTCGCCCACGCAGAACCTTAGACAAACGATGCAGCTTATTGATTTAAATATCCTGATATGGGAAGTATCAAGTTACTTTAGTCTAGTCTAGTGTTGCTAAGTAAATTCTTTCAACTATGATATCATTTTACTTATGTGTGAGGTGTGTCATGATTGGGATGGAAAGGTTTGATAATGATGTCTCACATATATATGCAGAAAATATTGTCATACTTTTTTGCGACAGCTATAAACTGCTATTGCAATTTCACGACAAATCCAACTGATAGCTGGATCTACACAAGGACGGATCCAGGGGGGGGCTGTCACTGGGGCATGTGCCCCCCCCCCCCCTCCAAACTTAAAACTTTTTAAGTAAAATAAAATCGAATCGTCTGAATGGATTGGCCTGAATGCATATCCATCAAGACATTACTTCAGTGATGAACGCTGAAGAAGTACCTAGTATATCTGCAGAAGCAGTGGCGCTGGCGTAACTACTAAGATTCAGTGTTGCAGTCAGTTCATACTCGGGCCCAGAAGTCTGTTAAGCCAACAATGCACCGGCCTAGAGCCTCATTTGGCAAGAGGATTTTTTTTTGTAGTCAGTCTTATATGTCATTGATAAAGAATGAATCCCAAAAACAGTATAGTGCTAGCTATGGGAGACTGTTTGGTACATGTGCCCCTCCCAGAAATAAATCCTGGATCCGCCCTTGGATCTACATATTGCTAGACTCCACTGGACGTTTAGGATCTACTGCACCTTGCATTGCACGTTTCCAATTGCCCAATTCGTACTCACGTTATCGACTTTGTTAGTTAATTACGACAAACTCATCATTAGTTGATACATATAAAATAAGCTACAAGCAGGAAGATCCAATTAGCGATGCTACCGGAACCTACTACACAACCCACGCGTCATTAAGGTTAATAATTATACGCATCCTATTTCTAATACAGCACGATTCGATCTAATCGCGAACATCATTACTTTGATGAAACGAAACCCAAAAAGTAAACCACAAAACGTCTAGAAAGAAAATTTACTATCATGAGTGGAAAGGTCAGCGCGAACCAAGCAGGCGCGATAACGTCACGCAAGCGAGCATCCCTCAATGTGGCAAAACAAAAGGTATCGCCTTCGACTCGCCACTGGCCGCCCGGAACCGCCGGTGATAACAGCGACCTTATCTCCCCTCGGGCTCACCCCCGCACGTCGCCCGCACCCCCGCGTCTCCGCCACCCTGCCAACTCTTTTGTTTCACTTGTCACAAAAATTAAGCGCAATAGCTCCGCTACAAATGTCTCTTTTTTAAGGGGCCAATTTCCACCGCAACTCAGTCGATTTCGCCGCTCTTAATTAACTTTATTTCCTGTTCTCTTCGTACCCGACTTTTGTTTTGGACTCGTCGTTTTTTATTTCGCTATTTTTTGTCTGCAGCTGCGTAATGGAAAAGATGGAAAACGAAATTTTAATGACTGGGTGCAAGTTAAGCTTTGTTCGAAACGCCATTGTGTCGCGACGGCACCCAAGCCAAGTTTGACGTTTTACGTTAAACGAACGTGTACATTGACTCTACTCCCTCTGCAGTAAGACAAAAGCATTCAGGAGGTGTACTGATCGAAATCAGTAACAGAAAAAAAAAACATTCCACTGCCTATCTAAGACAGAAAAAGCCCCGCTTTTTGACTGCTCGCATTAGAAATGCTTTCAGATTCTGCCCATAGTCTGTCAAAGTCTTCGTCTCAATTTCGATAAACATAACTTGTCGCTACAATTTGAGAGATATACACAAAGTGTAATGGCAAGTCATAGCAGCGTGAAGATAGTGGTCGCAGGTGTGGGCGACAAGCGGCGGCGGCGCGGCGACGCGCGGGCATGCGGCCGCAGCACGCGGTTTCCGCCGCGGGCCGCCCGCCGCCGCTGCTCGCCGCCAGATTGCTACTAAATTATTTAGCCGTTTAGCGATATTCGCCCGTGATATCTGCCGTCCGCTCCGATCGGACAGCCCGCAAATTGGATTCAGATTTCTGCCCGGCGTGGAAATTGATTTGTACGTGATATTTAATAGTTTGCACTGGCGTACCGACTGTTGTTGTTGAATGTTTATTAAGCTTTAATAGGGCTAATTAGTGAAATACCTGTGTAGTTTCATCGCATAACTTACATTACTATACTACATACAACACTCTGCTATTTCATGAAAGTTAAACCAATGTTCAGATGTTTAAGGCTTACAGCGCTTTGCGTAATACGAGGCCAACTGTTGAGTCTGGATTCTAAAAGCACTCGAATGAATATATAATTTGGCGAGAATGTCGCGCGAGATCTACTAACACGGGAAAGGTTCACAAGTGACATATAAACCATTCAGAGCGGCTCCAATCTTCGCGACCTTTCTATTATTTAAACGGACGCAGTCCGGCGAAAATTGCCGTTTTCGCGCCTGCACCCCTACTCTGAACTCTACTCGACATTTTTGGAACATGAAACGACAGTGAAATGCAGATGTTTATGTATTTCATAAATTTTGTACTGCAAATATATTTTTCACATAACGCATTGTTTCCAGGAAGGGTTAGGTAGAGGTAGGTATACCTACAGTACACCCACATTTCGCCATTTATGTTTAATTCCCATGTAATAGGGGCGATCTTATTGCCATCAACCGGGCACAAAACCATACTCCGGGCTGCTACTGAGAAATTCCAGAACCCAATAACACTTTGCCCGACCTGGGCATAGAACCCAAGGCCTCATGCTCAGCATTAGCGCTTGCGACCACTAGACCAACGTGGCTGCTGCATACACAAAGCATACGAGGCATATACTACAGATATTTTATACAAATACTGCAAAATCAAAACTATCTTCGAACTAAACCCCAAAACGTTTCAGACAATACTGAAGCATACCAACAAAATAGATTTGCTTTGCAAATTCAGGTAACGTGAGTCGAGAGCTCGAGACTAGAATACGGACGGCGGTATCCGGGCCGGCTGACAATGTCGTGCACCGTACAATTGAATTGAATAAAACAGTCGAACAGTATTCATATGTTTTGATTAGTAAAGAAATCTCTTTGCTGGGGACAATGTTACTTTGGAGAAATATTAGAGCTGGTCTAAATATATGCATGTGTTTGAGAAGGCAAGTCGTATAGTGCTGTGATATGAACTGTTTACTTCCACAGGAACCTTTCTTGGTGCAGGATGCCTGCACGCGTAGTATGACCACCAAAGAAAAGGGTTTTGTCGACGGAAATAGACAAAATGTCATAAACAATCACAATCTGTCATTTTGTCTATTCTTCTGTCGACAAAACCCGTAGAAAACCCGTTTCTATGGTTGTCAAGCTACGTTCTTTATTATGTAGGTACAACATATGAATAGGACCTAGAAGTAAGTAATTCATGAACTAGGATAGCTGTTTATTTGATTGAAAAAATTATTCAATGCATTAAAAAGTTTAACTTATTATTAAATAAACGGATTTGAATGTTTGGCACACAGATAGTTTATAACCTGGATTAACATTTATCCCGCTAGTACGTTAATATGGGATAATAAATTTCCGACCTCCACGCGGGCGAAGCCGCCAGCGAAAGCTAGTTTCTTAATAAAATTGAATGGTTTGCCACTAGTGACCATGTATATTTTACAACTCATTACTAAGTACTCCTCTTTTTTAATCTTGTTATACGTAAGTACGACCGTTACTAAAGCTTTAAAGTTTAATCATACTGTTGAAGGGCTACACGCGCCATTTATAAATCCCAAATGCAATACGAACACAGCGCAGCGAGGAAATGAAGTACCGTTTACATTGACCTATAACATTTGCTTACCTACGTTAGGCTGTTGATACACTAAGCAGGTTGGCTGCGGCAGGCAATCTAATGTACTCTGACGTACAGTTAGCCATTGGCCATTGCATGGATTTAATTAATGCAGAGTTATCACGACTATCGATTGGCTAATCCATGGCTGCACAGCCAAATGCGTGACGTCCTCTTATTTTACGATTACAGAATTTGAAAAAAGAGCGAGTTTGTACGACTTTTAGACTCAATTTCACCATACTCTGTTAGATATAACAAACTGTTAACACACATGTCAACTGCTGTGATTGGCTGTTGTCATGTCAGTGAGCCAATCAAAGCAGTAACCTGAGTTTAATGACCTGTTAGCTAATTTTTGTGTTTGGTGAAATTGGGTCTTACCGTCTTGAACTGTCATTGATTACTACTACGTGTTAATAATAGACAATAAATAAATCAAACCGTGAATATAAATAAAATAAGCCCCACGATTTATGGACACTGGATATTAAATGTTTATACAAAAGCACGCATTCTCCTTGCGTTTGACTTTATTATGTAGCGGAAAATTTAATCGCGTTTTCAGTGTCCGTGAGATGAATAAACAATCTAAACTGCTGTTACATTATATCTCTATCCCTTTCACTCAATATAGTTTACTGGATTTTTTGTCCTACTCCTTAAATGTGGAGTTCAATATTGGTGAGACGGTTTTAGTTTGTTTACGAGTCCTATCATAAATAATGGGTTCCAATTTTGTAGTTATGATGTTGGACTTTTCTACATTTTTAGATACAAATGTTTTACACAATCACAAAATGGCGGCTATACCTACCTATATCAATTTATTTTACTTGTTTTACTTTTTTTACCTTCTATTTGAAAATAGAATACTCCTAGTTCATTAGTATTTGTTTATTTTTTTACGTTTAATGTCGATAAGACTGGTAATTACGGAAAACTTTGTCTTAGTCTAGCTAATTGACTATGTAATTTTCTCCTTCGTATATTTGTACTTATCACTTCAAATTTTGTAGTCTTAATTTACCGTTAAAGAAATATAGTAACCGAAACCCTAATTGCGTAACAAAATTTCAATAACAGTTTTAAAGGAAATTGCTAATCCATTGCTTCAAATGTTTGAAAATTCAACTGTTTAATAAGCGTAAATAACGCAATGAATGTTGTTGAATTGTCAAAATTAAAGGCATTGACATCGTACGTGCGTTACGCAATGACCCCGCAGGTGTAGATACGAGACATCGAGCTTTAAACGTCTCTGTTTACCACAAAGCTATGAGTAACAGAGAGGCAAACCCCTGGCTGGAGGCTTTTAGTGTAGTAGCTAAAGGCAGCCACAGGAAAGTTCGGTTAAGCAGCCAGGACCTTAGTGGTCAGCTGTGATATGCCCGTCTTAAAAAAACAAAAAAAAACGATGCAGTCTGGGACTGCCGATTGAAATGAAAACTAAGTACCGCCATCTAACGAAAATGTCAGGAATTTATGTGACTTGCTGTCAGTACAAAACAAAATCTGTAACTCCACAAAAAAAAATTAAAAAAAATTAAACAGAGTGCGCTGTCAACAAAAACTTGAACGTCTTACGAATTTTCGATCAGGTCACGTGTCCTGACGCGAGTTTAACATTTTTTACCCATCCCAAAAGAAGTGCACAACGCCGCCGCTAAAGAAGTTTTCACTTAAAAAAAAAAGAGGATGCCTAGCTGTTTTTTTTTCTAAATCTCGTTGGTATGTGCCATATTTACAGCCGGGTACTATAAGAATGCAACCAGACCGAGGTCAAACGACATCTACTTAAAATCATACGTATATTAATGACAATATCTGGTCAAGCTATGCTCTGCTCGGGTGAAAATATAAACATATCGTCCAGGTACACCAACGTTTTATCAGATTCCCAACGACTGTTCCCAGATATGAGACCTAGCTAGATCGATTTTTCACCCCCGTAAACCCCTAAATTGCAACATTCATCGAAATCGGTCCAGCCGTTTAACAGGAGTTAGGTAAAATACAATAGACGATGTATATCTAGTAACTTAATCCGATTAACCGTTCTTAAAGAGTTAGAGAACCCTGTAAGAAATCACAATCAAGAGTTAGGAATCAGGAGTTAGGTGACAAACACACGTATGGAAGAATTATATATATAAAGATATATACAAGTACTCGTTTAAAGGTATTAGATAATGTCGTTGCCGCTGAATGTAGCATCCTGTAGCTGTTTTTCCTTTAGTCCCACATAATTAAGTTATATGACATTGATTCATTTTTATTAAATCTTTGTACCTAATTGTAGTATAGTAATTTTATTCTTGGTACATCGTCTTCACATATACCTAATACAGAGTGGCGATTGAGACACCTACATCCATCAACGGGGTGATTCTACCCGTCATACTAAAACTTACACCACGAAACTCATATGTATATGAGTTTCGTAAGGTCAGTAAATCGCCATCCTGTATAATTAATGTATACAAAATATTGTAACATAATTTAAAAGTGTAACTATGGAGTTTCTTGTCCATTCTTCTCCTTACGAAACTACCTTTTGGAAGGGGCTACTAGAATCAACTCTATTTTGTTGTAAATTTTGACACTCAAAAATAAATAGACTTTTATGTGCCAAAAAGTCTGACACCAGTCTTACCAAGGGATATCGTATTACCCAGTTGTGAAGGTCAGATAGACAGTCGCTCCATGTAAAATACTGGTATTCAGCTGCATTCGTTTAGACTGGAAGCCGACCCCAAGATTGTTGGGAAAAGGCTAGGAAGATTGATGTCTGCCTAATGAAATAAATTACTTGACTTTGACTCTCCTATAGGTACATACCTATGGTTGCACTGTTGGCAAGCGAAGCACTCGAGATGGTAAACATTGCTGCGTGCGCGCATCACCATCTCGAACGCAGGGATCACTTTGTTGCAGGCCGCGCAGTAGCCAGTGTTGCCAAACAGCCTGTTGAAAAATTAATTTGTTTAGAAAATACTTCACTATTAGCATTCATTTTTTTAACCCCTTTTTAGGATAACTTTCTTTACGAAACGATTTTTTTTTTTTACCAATTAAAATCATTCTTGATAAAAAATGCGGAGGCGCAAATCCGGTAAAGAGAACATATCCATTGCAGCTTCGCACTCAAAGAGAGAACTGTAATGATTTTTAATTGTCATAACATATTCCATAACTTTATTCTAGAATAGGGACAAATACTCTACCTCAGGTAGTCCCTCTTGCAGAGGATCAGATTGGCCCGTGTGTAGAGCGTATGGCCAACCTCCCCGAGCCGACAATCACAGCAGCCGCACTTGAGGCAGTCCTCATGCCACAGCTGGTCGAGAGCCTTCAGCAAGTATCGCTCTGTGATCACCTTGCTGCATCCAGCGCAGATCTGACACAACAAAAAATGGTTGAAGAAAATGTAACAAGAAAATTGATTATTGCCAGTTGCAGGGTTTTGAAATTAATAATTTCACGGAAATCATAAAGAAGACCAAAATATGATTGGTTTGCAATCTTCAATTATATAATTTTTGTTTTTGTTTAATTCTATTAGTAAATTACAAATTCATAATCTGTATTGATTATGAACGTGTTTTTGAAAATTAGCGTGTTTTTTTTTTGCGAATTTTACATAATTAGTGCTACGAAGCCTACGACTGCTACGAGATGGCTACGAGCTACGAATATGTCTTCTGGCACTTCTGATAGAGTCTTCACTTCTGATAACTTTGGTCTGGTTATGTATTATGATTAACTGCTTGCACTAACATGATGTAAGGTGCAAATTCCAAGAAACGTTCATCTGCATTAACGCAGAACGAACATTCTAAAAACCAAAATGGTGAGCATAAAGCTAAAAACGATATTAGAGCCCCAAAAACCAAAAAGTACGTGTGTGATGTAGGAGGACTTATGTAATGTAGTTTCTACTCTACTGTATTATCAATTAATGTACATACCTGTGGTTGAGGTGGTTGAGCAGGTTGCGAGGAGGCGCCGGTCTGCGCGGACGCAGGCAACGGCGACGCGCGCGCCTCCTTCTGCACCTCCATGGCGAGCATGTGCGAACCCAGGGTTGGACTGCCGCCGCTCGCCTGTTGGGGCGTTCGCCTCTCGCACTGTAACAAGAAGGTACCATTTTAGTTGTGATAATTAGAGAAGCCAACAACACAAAAAAAAAACAACCTAACCAATAATAGAACTATAATAATGGAAAGTTTTTGCAAACAGTTACCCCCAAATATAAGTTAAACATAAAACGAAATTGAGTTATAAATATACCGTAAAAGAAACCACGAAAAAATATCCCGTTTGTATTTGTGTATATTCCTTAGCAACAAATCAAGTTCAGTCGTATCGCGGCTCATTCATATTGAATCATAAGCCACAATACGTAATCGCCTCAGAACCGTACAGCTCATTCAGACCACTTTATGTTACAGCATAAACTCCAGAACCATGAAATTTATCGCCTGTAATATTTCTCGAAAAAATTAGCACAACTACTCAAGCGATTAATGAGAACGTGAAACACGACTCGACGTTTCTGAACTATAGCAAATTATGTACCTTAAAATATCGAATAAGTACAAAAATAAGAATAAAAACTGTAATTGAGATCGTGTCGCCGAAAAAAGCAGCAATAAAGTCAAGCACGGACCGCAGCGTCGTCACGCTTAATTAATATTTTAAATACAATTCAATTAAATTTGGCAACTGGTGCAGCCTCGCACTATTTTGTTGGCGACAATCGCGCCGGTTACGACTGTGCGACCTTTCCACTCGTTTTTTTTTCCACGCACAAACTTGTTTTCTAGTACAACGGATTCGGATATTATGAGCCAACGTGCCTGAAACAATGCTGGCTATTGTAAGGTCCGTGACGAATGGTCCGCGACTCTTATTTTTGTGTGTTTTCGAGAGTGCGTCCGATCGGCCGCCATAAATAATAGCGTACGGATATCGACCGGAAGTGTGCACACCACGCCGACAAATAGTGTCAATGACTGTTTGTTTAATCTACAGAGGAAGCTAATCAACTCTGTTGTGAGTCAGTTGAACTAAGAATAGCGGTTAAATACGTATACCTAATCAAGTGTGGCGAATCGTTTAATTGCTGGTATATAATAACAATGGTTTATTGCCTCTCTACCGACACATTTAATACAAATACGGATGTATACCCACTGCACCGCTCAAGTTTCACGAACTGCGGTGTAAGCGCATGGAAATACCTAATTAGTGGTATTGGTAATAGTATACGAGTATAAGAGAGTTAAAGCAAATTATAATTGTAAACTATGGGGATATCCATATTTTATGTAAACATTTTTTATCTGTTTTTTTTTCAAGAATAAACCATTTTTATATAGAGCTCTATAATTCATAGTGTAACTCATCCTGTCTCCGACCCAACAATACTACTCAAATCGGATTCATTGAACACGATAAAGTAACAAGAAGAAGCAAATGAATGCGAGGCCTTCGGTCAATGGAATGGTAGTGCACGACTGAGGTATCGATGCGACATTTTTTGCGAAGTAGACAGGCCGTGAAGCGAGCCTTCGTGAATAATTACCGAGCGGTGACAGCAACACGCTACGCCACTCGGAAAACAACCCGTGGCGAATGCAACCAACCGAGATTAGACGCAGCTCAAGCAAAAAAGCTCACGCCTTCCATTAGCGGTGACTTTCGAAACGTCAATACGCACGAATTAGGATTTTACGAATGTCAGCCGTGGAAGCGGGGAAAAAACTATGCAAAAGTAATTTCGCTTGACATTCAGCGGAAAATTGTTGGGTATTAAATGGGATAAAACAGCGGTGTGTCGTTGAAGCGCGGGCGGCGATGCAGCGGCTGAAATTGAAGGATGGCCGGCGCGGGCCGTTGGGAGCAGTGGGAGCCCGCATCCGGCGCACCGGACCGACGTTAATGATTAACACAGACGCGGTCCGAGACCAATTATGCGCTGCCACCACACTCCAAATTAGAAACTATTTTCGCCCATTAGTGGCCAACTTCATAATCAATTACACGTTAAAATTTCACAGCGCTGTTTCGGGAGCTCTCTGTTTGGATAATCGGAGTTTGTGGTCCCACGGCGGGCTATAACGTGGCTCTGTACGGGCCATAAAGGTTTTTGTTAGGCTTCCGACGAATTTTAATGCACGTTTCGAATGCATTTCGGTTCAGGTAAACTGCATTAAGCTAAATAATTGTATCCAGCCAAAATTCCCACTAGATCATAGCAATGTTTTTACTGTAGTCTGAGTTGGTATGCATTTGTTTTTCTTTTTCCTAGACGTTTGGTGCATCGTATTTTCAGTATAATTTCTAAACTTTAAAAATCAGGTTCAAAAAAAAAAAGAAACAAATCTTCCAAAAGATTATTCGAGACAGACAACACTAATAGGATTGAGTGCACTCCGCTAATCATAATTCATCAGCGAGATTAAAGAATAAGCGGCGCGATGAGGGGGATACGGGGCCTGAGTACCAGCACCCCCGCCCCCCCTCGCCACCTACACTCTGCCGGCGTTCGGATGAGACTGAGAGACAATATGATTGCCACACCTGCGGAAACGACGCAAAGTAACGAGACGAGAAGCTAAATAATTCAACCAACTAACAACGCTACGAACGTTGCTCCACTCCAGTTTTGCACACTTTAATGTGCGGAACACGAACAATTTAGTTGCTAATTAGCTTAAAATTAAAAGCAGAATTGAGGAGCGGCTAGCTGTAATCTAAATGAAGTCGCCATTACCATTTTGATTGAATGTTAATGAGAATGAGACACGAGAAAGAAAATAATATAATTAATTAAACCAAAAACCCTGAGGCTCCGTCGGTTAAAGTACCCATGACTGGGTTTTTGAAACATACCGCATATTCTATTTTAAATTAATAACGCATTAAATATACAACCATTTCATTTATTTAACAAAAAAAACGTTTTTCACAAAGTAGAGCACCTTCTTCACCGTATCAACTACACTGGTACTTATTTAGCAGATTGCTTTCCTTTAAGTTGTTCTTTAATCTAGGTATGGCCGTGGGCCGCGGTGCTTTACTTCACACCCTCCTACGTCACATCCGGGCGGGTCCCGCGGTACAAAGGATGTTCGCACGCACTTTCATATTAAACCTCTTGCAATGATGCACTGTGAGGAAGAAAATTATTTTTCCATTTTCACAGGTAGCTTTGAGTTTCGGTTGAGTATTGCTTTTATTTCCATTAATGGAGAACACTTTGTGTTCAGAAATATTAAAAGTAATCTACTGTAAGTGCATCTTTGATTTTATTATTTGATCTTAGCATATAAACTAGGAGCTCGTGGCTAACTAATAACAGCAGCACGGGTCGATCCATCAAGTTAAGCTACGCTTGTAGGGGTTGGTCCGTGGATGGGTGGTCACCCATCCATCTTTACATACCGAGACTCATCCGTGCCTCGGAAAGCAAGTTAAGCCGTTGATCCTGGCTGTCATTCTGGATCTTTGACAGTCGTTACGGGTCGTCAAAAGCCCGAAAGTCTGACAACCAGTCTTACAAAGGAGTATCGTATTACCCAGTTACTAGGTTGTGGAGGTCAGATAGGCAGTCGCTCCATGTAAAATACTGGTATTCAGCTGCATCCGGTTAGACTGGAAGCCGACCCCAATATAGTTGGGAAAAGGCTGGGCAGATTGATTGATCTTAGCATATAAACAAATTATCTACATAGTGTGGGCGCTCAATTATGCAAACTAAACATAAAATTAAATAATTATTGAGCTGGATTTGAAAGCTCGCCTATAAAACGGAGTAATTAACTTGGTCATAATAATCTTGCATTATTTCTTATCTCCTTGCTATAAAGGGCCGTCAACGAGGTGATCAGTAGACGATGGGCTATTAGAACACGAATGTGAGGAGTATTATCAGTCGCGCGCCACAGAACGGCAACCGCGAACTCGACGCGGAATTTCGTTAATACCAACCCATATTGGATTAGCGGCGGCACCCGACCGCCGCAATAATATAACGAAATTCAAACATTAATAGGCTCAAACACAATCACGGATGGCCGCATAATCGAGTTAGCTGCTATTCGGTTAAACCCCTATCGCGTAATCTGCCCCATTGTCTGACAGTCGTTGTGCTGATCATGAGGGCAGATTATTGTGGCAATTTCGTGTTTATTGTTTTCAGGTGTCTCCTGTCACCCCGGCGTCCTGAAGGAGCACAATGCCCTTATCTCCAGCGAGGCAATCTCGTAAAATGTTACGTGAACGTCTGTAACAGTTCCGAAACAATACTCCGTAATTGTTACTTCACCGAAATTAACTTCAATATCTGGCTGTGACACCATCCAATAACAGAACAGAAACGCTCCAAGCAAACTAATCTGACCATCTTACAATAGAATAACAAAACGCAGTGGTAGGTAATAAACAAAAGTCCCTTGGCAGTCCAAGTAAGTGATACTCAGGTGGAATATACGTCGGACAAGTTAAAAGTTTCAGCTCAGTTAGATGCAGCTGAAGGAACAAATAAGTAGATAGAAGCTGTGTCAAAACTGCCAAAAACAAAACTATAAAGTTTGCTTTATAACGGGTAGATATCGCTTTATCTATTTGAGATGTCGAACTCAATTTGGATCGGTGAACTTGTCTTTTATAACTCGCACTGGCTCCCACGCGATCTTTTGTTCATAACACCACATCTTATTACAGTTTCCGATTTCTAATCAGATCCAATTTGAATTTAAATCATTCCATGATTAAATCAATCGTTTTAATTAAAAGCAAGTTAATAGAATAGCAATTACTATAACATTCACTGACGTGTTCATTTGAAGTTGTCTAATGGCTTTGACCACGTTACAATTTCAAATTAATGTTAAATATATTGAATAGTAAATCCATAAATAGAATGAACCAGTGATGTCTACTTTGTATCTCGAAATAATAAAATTGAAAGCTTTTATGAATACTTAAACGTACTTGGCGCGTTAACGTAACACAAGTGAAACGACTCGCTGTAACGTCACCGATAGCAAATTCTGCTGATTTTTTATTAGATGATAAAACAAACGTCTCGTATTAATTATGAGTCGCGATGCAGTGACATCCCTATTGATCGTAAAGTATCGTTGATGGCCGTTGTAAAATGGTCCAAATCGTTGTCGTGATAATTTATGAAGCATGTTTATGGATGAATTTATGACGTTATCTCTGTGTTCCCCGTATAGTTGTTTAATACGGCGGATCCACTAGCATCCATCCCGTGATTAACGTCATGATTTCCAACTCCCTAAATATATTTTTCCGAGTTGTAAAGCTAAATTAGTAAACGCCTCGCGCGACGAGGGGCAAAGTGAATTAAAGCAACTTGGAGCCTATTACGTGAAGTGAGTTATAAAATAAAGCCGCGGCGAGTAACTTCATACATTACAAGCCGATAACCAGACGAGACTTCTGAGACACAAACCAGTCCCTTTTAGTGAAATTGAAAACTTTTTCTGTTACTCATACCGCGGCCACGACACGGCTCCTTTTAAATCAATTGCCTTTTATAATTAACTTACTCCGTTATTGGAGTGCACTCGCTCGTTGACTCAATTAAAATTCAATCGAGATGTAAATCTATCTATTAAAGAACGAGTTTTTCTGGCAGATATAATTGAATAAAATTGTTTTCTAGATAAGTGTTGCTTACATACGGGCTTCGAGTGGAGATATTACTTACTTAGCAACTCTTTATAGCGTCGATTAAATTATCAACACATTCTGGTTCATTTTACGAAGTCACTTGAGGAACGCATCAGTTTCTTATCCTTAATATACAAGGTGGAGACGACATTACAACAACAAATTAAACTGCGTATATCTAATGACGTTTATTAGTCTGCATACGAAAATTCAATAAAATATATCCAATACTTTAGTCACTATAGCTAGTCAAAGATTGGCAAAACCCATAGTCCGCCCATCACTACTATTGCCGATAGTAGTGATACTATCACTACTACTTTGGGTTTGATTGAAAAAATCACATTTTTAATTTCGATGCTAGGATTTATTTGATGTTTCCAAAATACTCCTATGCATTAGTATTGCCAGTGATTTCATTTATTGTTGTATAATATTAATGATATTAGCTAAAAATATTAATGATATTAGTTAAAAATATTAATGATATTAGCTAAAAATATTAATGATATTAGCTAAAAATATTAATGATATTAGCTTAAAATATTAATGATATTAGCGTAAGATCCACTATGGGATAGTAGTCGAGTCTGCGATGGACAGCGATCAGCAATAGAGTGTCAATTCTGACATTATGCAGCCCCTCTAATGCCATGAAAATCCCCGATGCCTGCCGAGGGAGTGCCACTTTTACCTAATTCTTATTAAACATTTATTAGAATAGACAAAAGCTATCGAAGGTAACGTTCTCGTTGTTTTATTTATGATCTTTTATTGGATTGCAATTTCCTCTCTGTTATGCTTTAGGCAATCTCTAAGTGTCTGTGATATTATTATCCGTGTGAGTTGGTAGAGCATTTCCAGACTGTTCGACTCTTATTTTACTGTGAAACAAGTCGTTTGCCGGAGATTTTTAAATTATTATCCTATTTCGTAGTAAGTAGGTTTATCCGTAAAACTCA
This sequence comes from Conistra vaccinii, assembly GCA_948150665.1. NCBI lineage: Eukaryota > Metazoa > Arthropoda > Insecta > Lepidoptera > Noctuidae > Conistra > Conistra vaccinii. The sequence continues at coordinate 9,474,029 of OX411324.1, forward strand.
TGATGTTGATGTGTATAAGAAATGTCTCTTATTTTTATCTGGACTCTAAATATCATCCCGGATGAATTATAGATTGTCTATCAATGCGAAACGGTAAGTATATTTAAGCATACTCTTCCTACCTTCTCTATCAATCAACGATCAAGTGTTCAAAATGTCTACTTCACAAAAAATGTGTTTAAATTAAATAAAAATATTTCACTCCGGTGTCGGCAAACATGAACATTATCCTCAACAAGTGTTCTCAACTTCGCCGGTACGCGCCGCTCAGCTGATCGCATTTTTCCTTTTCAGATATTATTTAATCAGAGTTATGCGAGCCATTAATTAAATTACGTTAGCTAAGGGCTGGGCTATAAGAAAATTGCTTTTATTTGTGGGGAGTCATTCAATTAAACATTCATTCATTTGCGGCCCATCGAGTGGCGTCCATTACGTTTAATTATAATTTAGGTCCATTACGTTTAATTATAATTTAGACTGGCTCTTTAATAATTACATTGCTGCGGCGGCGGCGTGTGCGCCGTTGTGAACGCTAAAACTTAAAATGTATGAAATTATTATTTAAAATAATTATGTTGTCTAAATGATGAACTTTTGTATAAAAACCTGACGTATTTTTTCTAAAAATTATATATATTTTTTAGATTTATTAGTTTTTACATGACAGAAAAAGTTTACTCGGTAGACATTTGCCACTCTGCATATTTCATCTTCTTAATAGTTAAAGTTATTTTTAGATAAAGTTACAAAACAATAATCTGTAATCAATATTTCCGTCTGTACTAATACCGGTCCACTTTCGATATTAACGTTTATAAGCACTTACCGTATATAACGAATAGTTTTGTATTCCCCTGAGAGGGTAGCCATAGGTGGTCATAATTAGCTGTAGGTTCGTTAACTAAGTAACTGACTACGCAATGTCGGTGTGCGTAATTAAATCACTCAATTAGGGTTATTAAAAAACTCAATCTAAATTAAATTAACTTATTATACTCACTTTACAAGCTAATTTAGTATACTTAATTAAATTATTATGTGTAATTGTATGGAAGGCCTCGTTTTTTTAAATTAAGCAGGTATGAATTAATAATTTTTCGGTTTTGAGTTAAAATTCATTTGAAGAATCTCATTTTTATTCTTTATCTTCTTATTTTTTTAAATCACCATGTTACTGTTATTTACTAAATTATTAAAGAGTCCTGTATGAACCACATTGATGTACAGTTAAGAAGAAACTGTAGACAACAAAATCTGATGGAAACTTCCAATAAGCTCTACATTAATTGGCATCAAAGCCCAGCGACGAGAGTCTGCGGAACTTTACAACACTCATTATACTTATTGCACTTAATTAAAAAGTGTTGAGATATTCACAACATCGCTGTAAACAACAGTGACTACTTTTACAACAACGCGCTTATTAATATGATTCAGTTGCACTCACCGCACACTAAATTGTACTAATTAAAACAAAAACATTCTTCACATTGTAATTACTGGGTAATATGAATTGTAATTTAGAGTAATGATGAATGGCTTCTTTGACTGCGTTCGTACCGCGTACGTGAGTTGAGACGCGTGTTCACTAAATTCATTCGTTTTTAAAACTGAATGAATGAGTGAGCGCCACTCTATCGGAGTGCTTCCTGCCGACTGTGATAACACCCCGCGCGCTTAATGAGACGTCTGTTGCCATTGTAGCCACTTTAGCTAATTATTGTGAACATTTAATGCCGACCTAATGATCATTGCGTATTTTACCATCGATGTGGGTAAGTGTTTCCGCTACAACATGATAATTGCTAATTAAAAGCTCGGCGCTGTTGTAAAAATCTTATTACAGTAAACGCATTTATATATCCGATATATTATAGTTATTAGTTATTCTAAATTAATGATTAACGTCAAAAGTGTAAGAGATTTAAGTATTCATATTTCACCGTCGTTTTTATTTATTTTCCATAACAAGGACCCAATAACGGAGGAACATTGAAGTTGAAGAATCATAGTTTATTTTTGAGATTGCCGACGTGCAGTGGTAGAAAAAAGAGTAATATTATTTTTCAATTCCCATACAAAAGTGGTCGGTGCGCGGCGGCAAATTGGTTGTATTGTCAATTTGGGCAGTGCGTGCCGGAGCGCAGATGAAATGTTTATTTTCAATTTCCGCCATTTTCCCGCCGCGTCCGCCGCAGGATTAGGATGCGAAACAACTACACTATCCATGGCTAACCTAGTTTTTTAATATTGACAGTACGCTCACCTTAAAAAAGCTTGTTATTGCAAAACATGATGTGGGTAACAGGGTAAACTCTTTTTTTAATATATAAAATAACTTCCGTTTGATAATATGACATGGTTCTTTTTTAACGGGGTTTGTAATGTGTTATATTTTTTGGATTCCGTACCCAAAGGGTGTCAACGGGACCCGATTACAAAGCTTCGGCTGTCAGTACGTCTGTCTGTCTGTATCTCATGAACCGTTATAGTTAAGACAGTAAGACTGTTCACATTTTCACAGAGTGTGTATTTCTATCGCCGCTATAACAACAAATAATAACAATTAAATTAAATTAAAAATTAAAGGGGAATGTTAAATGTTCCTTGTATGGGGGATGCAAGGAACATGATTTTTTCAGCGTGTGTTGCTTGACTTTAACAAAACAACCGCTGTCTCTTGAACCGTTAAAGGTAAACACATGAAACGATGGTACGGAACCCTTCGAGTACGACTCGCACTTGGCCGCTTTTTTATATTTTATTATTTTGGTCGCTATATTTTATTCATCCCAATAAATAAAATCAATGCTCATGCTATAATAATAATCAAAACTTGGAACACATCTCTACTGAATCCAAAATGCTAAACACCTAATTTGCCTTGCAGGTTTAAAAATAGAAAAATTACCATTTTAAATCTAGGTAATAAAACTGGTTATTCCCAAAGTACTCCAAAAATAGTGCCCAAACTACTCCATGAAAAATATAATATTTTTTATAAGGTTTCATTCTACTCCATGATAATATTAACACGTTTTTATGCAACTGTAACTTTGAAAAGATCAGTCTAACTACATAGTTACGTGCACGTAACTATGTAGTTACTGTGTCCTCCATACGCCACAGAGTAACAATCCTCCCCAGTGTTGCCTTGCGGAACTGCATGTATGGAGCGACGCGAATCAGGTAATTATGCGTGCATATAAATCCGTCAGCAACTGTCTGAGATAAATGCTTGCAACGTCATTTTTGTTGCGAGGCGGTTAGTTACTTTATAGTAGTTGAGACCTATTGTATGTCACGCGACATTTTAAATGTAGGTAGTACACGCAATTATTGCTAAGTAGATAGGTACACACGGCCACACATCAAGCTATACATTTCCAGTTTAAGCTGACCTAGCATTGTATGGAAATCGTTTACAATGCGAGATCACCATAAACTGGAAATGTATAGCTTGATGTGTAGCCGTGCGTACCTATCTATAAATATAATATAATAAAATAGTAACGAAGTCAAAACGACATATTTTTTTTTTTAAAGCTAATAATACTTAAATAATTGCTACGAGTCTAATGCCGAAAATATAGTTTTTAGAATTTTTGTTTGTCTGTTTGTCTGGATGTATGTTCCTGTATAGATTAGTGCAAAAACGGCTAAACGGCCACACAGATACATAGTTTGTGCCAAACGTGGATTAACACATAGGGTAGGTACTTTTAATCCCGGTAGTACGTTCCCGTGAGATATTTTCCGACATCCATGCGGGCGAAGCCGCGCGCAAAAGCTAGTAAGTGATAAACTAATCGTATTGTGAGATTTTTTTTCGTCTGCCTGTCTCATGATACCCATAAAGCTTTAACTTGATTGATCAACAATAACGTTCGAGAAAATCGGGTAGTTAGTAACGGGTTGTGTGGCAAAGGTGGGTAATTGCATGTAATCGGTCACCGTTCACCGACGAGCGATGAGCGGTGCGCACGATTTCAATTCACCATCCGTGAGCCGCGACCTTTATTATAGTGGTTGATTGACTGGCTGTAGAAGTCGCTGAACGCTTGTTGAGAATTGAGAATTTAACAATTTTTGATGTTTTAAAAACACATTTCTATTTTTAAATAAAAGTACCTACCTAACGGAGAATCTGAAGCTGGAATGCCTGTACATTTACGAATTTTAAACTATTAATGTTTCTGTATTCCAAGAAACCGATTGGAGACTGTAACTTAAAACTGAATATCCAAACAAAAACCGGTCAAGTGCGTGTCGGACCACGCACAATAAAGGGTTCCGTATTTGGGATGAATTTATCCCAAAAACAAACTTAACTTTGTAGTTGAAGGAAAGTGGAAGGTTCCAATACATCGATGTACGTCACGGTCAATTCTCCAATTGTAAATGTAAGGTTGCAATTGCAAAAAAAAGGGATAAATTAACGATTATCGGACTTTTTCCTTTATTTGTGCTGTGAGACCTTGCTTTCTGCCGAATTTCATGATTGTAGGTCAACGGGAAGTACCCTGTAGGTTTTGTTTTATCTGCGGGTATCAAAATATGTCACATGACGCACAAATGGCGGTATTTTTTTGATGCGTTGACTTAGAAACTTGATTTTTTTAGGGCCTCGAGAGACCATAGATCCTCCACGCGTTCCGCAGAAATTAGGTCTTGAGTTCTTGACAGACTGACGGACGGACAGCGAAGTGATCCTATAAGGGTTCCGTTTTTTTCCTTTTGCGGTACGAAACCCTAAAAAGTAGAGAAAAACTAAACAGTATGCTATCAGATAAGTAATTAATCTACCAGCAACGGTTTTTAACGCTACCGTTTAAAAAACTGTATCTTATACCTTATTGGTTCATAAGATCCTTCGTTGGTGGTACGTAAGTTAAATATTAGCACATTTTATTACTCTGTGTTTACGTTGAGCTTCCTTTGAGTTACTTTGACGTCGCTTGCGGCATTTTCATAGATAAAGGGATGCGACCGGACGCTCCTACTAATATTGTACCTAAGAGTGTGCGTTAGTTTTGTCTGATCTTTGCTTACACAGGACATGAGGGCTGCTTAAATGCCTTTATTGATATCTCTTTGTGGTTGTGTTCATTTTGAAACAATACAAAGTGAAACGCCTAGTTAAGTAGATTGTATAAACTTAAACGTATACAAATATCTTCGTGTTATATTGGGTGACTGGTAATTAGTGACCGATAAGGAAATCGCGATGTTTTGTCGAGTCGTAAAAACCGTGCGAAGTATTATTAGGGTGACTGGTAATTAGTGATCGATACGTGACGTAAGAGACGTAAGAAACACGTGACTTTACTCATCATTATGAACAACTTTTACTGTGGAACCAAACATTAAATCACGAAAAAAAACTGATGTTCCCTCATCCCTGCTATATTTTATGTTCGCAGAAGTCGTCAAAATGTAAGGAACAGCTGACTTTATTTTCTCGATTTCAGGTTTAGTCCCATAGTAAAAGTTGTTCATAATGATGAGTAATGTCACGTGTTTCTTACGTCTCTTACGTCACGTATCGGTCACTAATTACCAGTCACCCTATACTCGTATAATACTTCGCACGGTTTTTACGACTCGACAAAACATCGCGATTTCCTCTTTTATGTAAATTTAATATTAATGTATAAATATAAAACTTCTGGAATAAATTCTCTAAATGACGGGTGAAAATCGCATCAAAATCTGTTGCGTAGTTTAGAAGAACAACGCAGTCACACAGACAGACACGAAATGCGACTTTAATTTATAATTATGTAAGTATAGATGATTTTGGATGTACTGCTGTTGGTTGATCAATTGTTTTTATTTTTCTGTACAAAAGAATTCAGTAAATAAATAATAATATTTATAATTAATAGAATATGTTCATAATTTTTTTTTTGAACTTTGACACACAACTTTTATAATTATTCTAGCAACTATCTAAAGTCTAAATCTATCGCAATGGGTGCCAGAACCAGAATTAAATTATATTAATTTAAATAAAAATCAAATTGTTAAAATAAAATAAAAACTAGTTATACAAAACATTAAGATAGCAAATCTAAAGATCGTATCTATACATGCATGTTCACGATATTAGCAAGTCTCTCAGACATAAACAAAGTCCACGTTAGTAATACGATATTCCGTAGATAATAGCATAAAAGTCGGTAATTTGCTTGACATTCTACTTCAAAAGGGCTCCTCGACAATTGTATGTCATTTGGTTCGACAAGCGGATCCGTACATAGTCGATACCGCGGGTTTCGCCGTAACAGTATGCAATTTCATAAGTACAGGCAACGGTACAGGGGAAAACATTAATTCATTATTAAACTGTCGTATGTCGTGTATTACAGGTTTATTCAGCAATTTGTCTAGTTGCAAATTACAGTTTTATGCACGAGATATCCTACTTAGTTCGAAGAAAACATTGTATTGTTGTTCGTGTGGATTTATTATGTCCGGACATGAGTCAAGAGTACCTATGATGTAGTAAGAGATGACACCTTGTCTATCGTGGAATTTGGCTTCCAAATCTAGCGTAAAGGACCAAGTTCCCATATTGGATTATCCACCTATTAATATTCTTTTTTTTTATTATCTACCGTCAGTTCTTAATGCAATGCAGTACCTAACATAACATGTCGTATCGTATCGAATTTCAACTTTTATAATTCATGCACATCATTTCATAATTCCAGTTACTTATAATACGATACTAGATCAGATACTAAAATTCTTAGTAGATATCAATCTTGTTGTATATATACAATAACACAGCTACTAATGGAATATGCGCCATATTAGGGACGAGGTGTCACATTTAGGCGCACATACTTGAACCAATGAATGTGTTACACGAGGACATGCCGACGCGACAGGAATACCAACAGGATGGCCGCGGGCTTATTAACTCCCTCCATTAATTAAATTATTAGAAATCTCGAGCCGGACTAATTAATGAAGAATTCCAACATTTCGGTCCACCTATCGAGCTTTAATTAAAATTGACAAAGCCGCGGGCGAGCGCTCTCGCTCGCCAAATATCGCCTCTATTAATGAAATGATCACTCCAAACTAATTAAATTATGGAGGTAATGGTGCGTGCAAGTGATACCGGCCGCGGGACCATCCTGACAACTGCCTGTGTAATGTAACACCTACCCGCCACTCCAGCTTTTAAACCTGATAAATTGCAGCTATCAGCTATGTAATTAAATTTTTTACTCCGCTATAATTTGTACAAAGGTCCTCAACGGAAACCACTTATTCGGCGAAAGCGTAACACGTATTCAGCAAGCGAACTCAATCAATATGTAGTAATTTTTTAACCGTTAAGTTAATTGGCGCCACCATGTTAGGTACCCGTATAATTTCAAGTGATTTCAATATCCTGCAAATTAATGGCCGCTATACAGGTAGGTAGGTACGTATCGCATTAATAATTTCATACATTCGTTGCCCAATTATTTTAAAACTACGTTGTAGCTAATGAGATGTCGAGCAATAATAACGAGCAATTAAAACGAATCGTACAAGAGTATAATACCAGCTCTGTACTACACGAACTTTCAACCTTTACTATAACAATTACCGTCCGTATATTATTAAACCTCTTAATGGATACCCGTTTTCCAATTAGCTTTTATTCTGTAATTGAGATCATTAATGGCTTTTAAAGCGTTTAGTTCTAGAATTTGAGTTAGTTACTGGGTCTTAGTAGACGAGTTAAATGAGGACTGTAAAGGTAAGAGTCAGACGAGTCAGTGTTCATTTGAATGAGACTAGTATGTAGCAGGCACGGCACGGCACGGCACGGCACGGCACGACGCGACGCGACGGTAGGCGCAGCGACATTAAAATGAGTAATTATAATAAAGCTGATATGTCCTCATAATTAACTAAGCCTGATGAAGAGTGCTTTGACGAGAGACACGACCGCAAAGCCGCTACAGCGCTTTAATATTTAATGAAAAAAATATCTGGTCTATGATTAGACATTTTCTTTAGAAAAATATGTTTGTTTTTAATTAATTCTTCTTTTCTATACCTTTTGAAAAAGTTTAAGAAATCTGATTAGGTAACTTATAACAATGATGCTGAAATAAAATGATAAGTGATTCGTAATTTATCAGTTTGATTACTTTTACAGTCTAAGAACCTTTAAGTCACTCTATCTATGCAATATGCGGTAGCTGGCTACTTAAACAGCCGGCTGTACCTCTAAAGCAAGGATTGCAAAAACAAAACCCAAATAATGCCTACAGGATTATCCTCTTTTCAGCTAGAACTTCATAACACTATAATACACTCCTATTTCAACGTCCGCTCAGCGCTTCACCGCTGAATCGCGCTTACACCACTAGCGCTAATTAGACGGAGTGACAACCCACTCCTGCCATAAAGCGCTGCAGATTTATCGCCACAGATTATTTATATTATGTTTATTAGGCCCCGCCCTCCGCGCCCTGCGCCCTGCTTTCCCGCTAATTGAATTGCCGGGATTTTTATACGTAACAACACCTGAGGAGTTTATTAAAGGTCATAACGTATGATGTGACCTTTGCTAAGCTGCGTTTAGATTACATAATTTGCTCCGTGCTGTTTTATTTTTAGTGTCAGTGTACGTCATATGAGTAATGAATTCATGTTCATTATTTCTATGGCCTGTACGGTGGCCAAATAAAGTAGTCTTCAGTATATTTTAATTATCAAACTCTTTATTGAAAACCCACATGTTCTCATTCACAAATATAGACACAAAAAGGTGCTTCTTAATTTTTATGGGTACTCAAAATTATCGTCTGATGAATGATAAATATTATGATCAACTGAACTGACCTAAACACGACATAACTAAGATCATAATTAACATGCGGCCATCATAAATCACCGTTCAGAAGGAATACAAGTTATTTTGGCAATCGCACCGGTTATGATTAACAGCGTCTCCTCCCGCACGCCACAATGATGAATTGACTACGAAAATAACTGTTACTTTATAACAGTTCCAATTTACAAGACATCTCTATAGACAATTTGATTTTTCTAGGATAAAAATAACATGTTGTGATAAGTAGTAATATTTTACTACTTAAAAGGTACAACGCTACGATTCTACCTACAGGTATACCCAATTACAATTTTCCTTTTTTATGTGAAAATTTGTTTTCGCGAGCTACACTGTTAATACTATCTTAGTACTTAATTAACTCTTTCTGGCTTTACTTCTTGAATTAATTGGCTGTTGATGAAGGTCTGTAGCTGTTTTATTTCCAGTTTAAACTTATTACACATATTGTTCAATTAATATTATTAATGACCTATCGAAACATGACCAAACAAACAAAATATTTTTAGATGAAAAATGAATACTGGTGTAACTGCATTTCAAAAAGGCAATTTGAACACTATGTCCTGTATTTTAACATTTATTTTGCAGTGTGTTGTCCTAATGCAGGGTCCGTGTCCTTATCCTCGGCCGCCGCTATCCGAAGTTGTATCTTTCGTTGATTTGTTGCTTCGGTTTGCACACAGTGTTCTGTAGCTAATTAATTTTAATTGGGCCGAATTGCAACACGTCTATTATACGTTTATACGCGACTTTTGGCCCCTTCGCTTCGTTTACATACACACTCCTTGACGTTGTTGTTTGTCGTAACAACCAGTATCATTCATCTAGAAAAACATCTGCCAATTTTTTTCGGGCAATGTCTTTCAATGAGTTCACAATTAAGAGAAGACTACACGTCTCCATCGTCTTCTGTTTTCATCATTAGCTCGCCTCGCCTATTTATTTTGTTGCGGACGGTACCATTGTTACGCAAGGAACGGTAGGGTTGAGCTACACCGTACTCATTTCTCATAATTTCAATACCAAAGATTGAGCAATAAAAGCAATGTGAAGGGTCTATAAACAGTCTAAATCAGTGTGTATTCTTAATCCTCGTATTGTGCGGAGGACGGAGGGCCACCGCTCACGAATTCCTAACACTTGCAACAATCGCATTTAATTTTCCGCTCGTGCGCCTTTATTGGTAATCGCCTCTCTAAATTGAAACGTGAAGAAATCTCATTGGAACACGTTATGAATTAATTAAAGGATTTGCTCATTTACTTGTCGGAGTAAATAAACACGCTTCTCTGAACTGACATGTTGGAACAAACACGCTTCTCTGAACTGACATGTTGGAACAAACACGCTTCTCTGAACTGACATGTTGGAACAAACACACGATAATTACTTAATTAGCTGTTACTTGCCTCGGAAATAACTTATCGTATTCAAAGATTTTGTTTAGCGCTAAATCATGATTTCATTGCTAACTAATTATTATGGATTTGATGTAACAGAATGTGAATGAGAGTCAGCAACCTTTGGTGGTACTAAATTCCTTCAAATTACGTCGACCGTAACCTAGCGCCAATATCCAGACTTGCAAACAATTTATTATTGTCTCCACTCTCCATTATAATATACCTACTTAAACTTTGTTTATTAAATCGTTACTAATATTAGTCATGTGAACACGATGTGTGTGCATTACTCATGCTTGTCATTATCTATCAAACTATTCAGTAGGAGCCAGCCAATTGCGTCTAACATGACAATTGTAAACTGCGGGCGATGCAAACCGGTTGGATAAAAAAAATCAGGCAAACACGCGCACTCTACTTGTTTAATCTCATGAGCAGGCTAATTGTCCAGAGCAGTGACGATGACAGTTGGGGGCGCGGGGCCGCGGGGGACGGGGGCACGTGACCTGTCACTCGCAGGGAAATTAAAACATTCCGTTATTATTTTCATTTCGCAAACCCCGCGTAGGTACGGGACTACGAGCAATGATACCCACTGTGCACGACTGTACTACAAAAAATAACTGACGTGTCTAACAATACACTATGGAGTTGTTTGTGTAAGCTAGAAATGGACAGTCGTGACCAATTCGACGATTTTGGCAACCTTCAATAAAAAACTGGACGAAAAACAGTTAGTGGTCAATCGAGTAAGATTTCTCTGTTCTGCATTAAATAAAAAGAGGTTTTTTAAGGTCTCGATTAGAGTTTGAAACACGGATGAAAGTATAAAGAAAGACATAGCAACAAGTATTACTTGGCGATGGTTACGAATATTCGGCGGTACTTCGCATCTCATTGAAAAAATACTGCTCTCGCAGTTATTTTGTTTTATGAGAATTTAATAAGAATCGTTTGTGTTCACAATAGCAGGCTCGCGGCACACTGGGCGCTAAAGATAAAATTCAACTTTAATGTTTCTCTTAAAATTTTAACTTTACTGCTTGTTAATAAAATGTTTAACTTTTATGTTTTAGCGGTCATCTTGAAAGATTCAAAGTATTTACATGAAATGCGTCATTAAAATATTAAGTACCTAAGACAAAAGCTTAAGAGGAATTTGCTGATATTTCCGTGATAACTGGTAAAATTTATTGGTAGTTTAAATTGTGGCGTTCAAGTGGTTTCAATAAATGTTTAAAGATTGATCTCACAATGATTATGTTATCAAATATTTTTTCGAAATTCTACAGTGTTATATACACTACATAATTATATCCTACAACCTTTTCATGAGATCGTGACCAATAACCAATAACCCTGCAAACATTTCCTGTGATTCATAGCGAACGCGTAGCTAAGCATATTGTACGTTGCTCTAAATAATGTAATGTGAGAAAGTAATGCTATTTTCTCCCGCATCATTACTGGACTTTAGAAAACCTGGGCAATTCCAATAGTTCCTTAGAATACACATTGACAGCAACAAAGACATCGCGTGCCAGCGCTTGCGCCCACAACATAAAGAGCAGGTTCAAACAACAAAACAGCTTTCAATTTGCATTCACCAACATTTAATCCTAAGCCTGCATCTGCGTACAATTTAAATACAAATAATTTAATGTAATTGATCAATCAGTGCGATGCATGTGAGTAATAGGCAGTATTACAGTATTACCTCGTCAGTTCCCGTATCAAAGCAATATCGGCAGACGCCGGCGGCGTAGAATTTTAATAATTAAAAATCACCCCAACCATGAAGGGAGTCGCCGACACACTGCACATTACGCGTTATCATTTTTAATTAAAATTCTCGCGCCACCACTAACTATAATGATGAAATATTTCAACTTTGTTATCGTTATTTATGATTTATCAAGCCAAGTTATCATTTCTTAATTTTTTAAATTAATTATAATTTTATTCAAGTACAATAAATTGGATTGTTTTTTGTATTCTCAACCTAATAAGAATGAATTTTATTTGGATCCCAATATCCATAACTCTAAATTCAATGTCCCACAAACTCGAAAAATAAAAAATAACCTCAGCCTAAAAGAGAACTCAATATAATTGACTAAAGCACTTTTGTTTAGATAATGTCAGCTATTTCATAACTACTGCAAACAATTTTTAATTTCCATTCGGTTAAGCGCTCGTACATGCAATATAGAAAAAATAGCAAACATTCAGAGCGATTCCAATAGGCTAATCGTGAGTTATTAAACCCTCGCGGAGCCCACCTGATCGCCTGCCTGCTATAATAGAAATACCAGGGACTTATTATTAAAATTGCTGCTAAATTGTTCCCCTCACCCCTCGTATTTCGTGGGTCGAAGGTGACTTATTGACGTTATATTCCACTCGTAATAATATTAATTTGACAACGCACAACGCGTTACTAAAATTAATTAAATTAAATTGAATAGAGTTGAATATCAAAGCGACATAGCAGGGAACCGAAAATGCACAGGATTAATCAATCGGACAACGTGTGACCACGAATTCTGTTAAAGGAAACTCGAAACGGCGAATTATTAAATTAATGGTGAAAGATAAGAATATGAATATACTAGTAACATTAAGATATTGGTTCAATCAAGAACAAGACAAAAAAAAAACATTTTCAATAAGCAAATAACTTATGCACAAAAGCTTTCGCAGCACCAAAAGCTTTACATTTAGCAGTAGCACTACGCCAACTTTAAAAAAGTTAGCTTTGATAATTACCCCCCAAAGGAAACAACTTTAATTTCGTTCACTGGATCGCTTTTTTCTGTTGCAGTACTTCAAAACAACCCTTCCGTTGATCGAGTAAACACGAACCAAACATTAGGGTTCCACGATTCATTGCATAATTAAATATTGATGATATTAACGGGCATTGTCGTCGCATACATATTATAATTAACGTATCGATATAATAAATATGTAGTTAGCTAATCAAAACGTATTGTGGTTGTATTAGAGCACATTGTTTATGTGAGGTAACTCAATCAGAGGCAGTTAGCTGTATTATAATAACATCGGTATGGCTCGGTTCTGGGACATTAATTAGGTAAGTACGTGGACCGCGTCAGTCTACGGACTAATTAATTGAGCGTATTATTGGTGCAATGCCTAACCGATGCGGTTACAACGACTAGTGGCGTAGATACCGCGCCGTGATTCATGCCCAGATATTAATTCTGTTGCGTTTCAATTATATTTTCCAACATTCGCGAGTTGTTCCTAGAACATGGAATGAGAGTGATTAGAAGAGTGACTAACAGCAGAAAGTGAATAGGGCATAGCTTTTTAACTATTGTAATAAAAATAATACTCGGGAAAAGTGACGAAGTGTCTTGTGTTCATAACGGTGTTGGGGATTTACGTGAATTGATCATGTGTTTACTGCAAACGACATACTTAAGTCACAAGGAAACAGTTATGGAAATACTTTCTTGAAAGGCGACTATGAAGCCTTTAGAATCGTATGATCAGTTCTATGTACTAATTTAGTACACATCAACTTAAAATGTACTCGCAAACGTGACTGGGATCTCGTAACGTCAGTTATTAAACAAATGATATCTAGTGCATAATCTGAAACTAGTTGAGCGGAGGTTAATTCGTGTTGTCGGTAATTGAGTGGATAACACGCGTTACTGACACGGCTAATCAGTCAGTAATGTGACTCGACATAGCTAACGTGACGCGTATTGATCGCCATACAGCGGGAGTAAATAACTGATTAACTGGCATTAAGGAGTTAATGTGTTGTTAAGTTTGTTAGTGGTTCAGTCTGATGTTAGGACGTGTATGTTCTGTTGAAGTTTAGGAGGTTCGTGATGTTACCGAGGTATATTGTAAGAAAACTGTAAAATACAATATTAATACTTTGGGTACAACAAGCTTGGGTGAAGCAGAGCATATGATAATTTGAAAAAAAACCACGAAAATTTGTATTAATTCAACCTTAGCAGATTTAAAATGAAGAATGAATGAAATGCACCGATCCCAGCGTGGTTTAACCAGACTGTAAAAATCAAATGAACCCTAAGATTTATGGGACTTCATGGGACTTCAAAAGCCATTGCATATCAAAGAGTAGACCGGGTGGCGCAATAATGGTAAGGAGTACGTGCCCTAGGATAAGGAGGGATTTGAGGAGGGATTTGAGGAGGGATTCGAGCCGTACCGGATATGCAACCTAGAGTAGGCATTGGAATAGTGGAGAGACAGGTTATGATTTAAAATAAAAATCTAGTTTATTATAATAGACACTAAAATCAGCCCAGATTTAAAGATAGCCAGTACAAAAAATGTGCTTGTGAACATTTAAATCGAGATAATAAAACAAGGACAAATACTTCTTCAAAGCTATCTTACATTCTACAAATAACCATTTACAAGGCCACTCTCCATTTGATCCATTCCTTACTCCTTAACATCCCTTTCAACATAAAAATAATTACCAGCCACTAGTAACGGAACGTAGAACTAATTAGCAAATGACATGTACAAATTAATTAGGTAAATGTAATAACGATAGATGTGTGTCAATGTTTTCAATAATTAAATTAATTATGTACTAACTGGCTTTTAGATAAGCCTTACTTATCGGTCTTCTATTAAGAAACAGTTGAACATCACGAACGGAAACAAAAAAGAAACGAGTGCTCGACATTTTTGTATTTTAAATATTTAATTTAAGATAAATATAGACATACATTCATACATATATATACATAGACTGCTAAAATCATAATCCTTCCTTTTGGCTTTGCCGTAGTCGGGTAAAAAGACTAACTTATTCAGTATTTTTCTTTTAATGTCTATGACGATTTCAAAATAAAACAGATTTAAATTAAATAATTTATTTGTGTATTTAATAAATAATAATAAAATAATAAAAACTTTATTGTTCTAGAAAACGGTTCTAGAAAATTTGTAATACTTAACTGGGTTAGTACCTAAGTAGATCAAAACTACATTTTTTTTTGTCAATACTTAGTTCTCATGGTTATTATTTTTCAGTGCAGGGTTTTGCCAGAGATTAGTTCATAGTCATTTTGCCGAGTGGGGCTTTAAACATTTTGTAACACAGTTTTAGGACTAATTAAGGACGTGCTAATAAGCCTCCGTTTCCGTTCCGCACGTGTCGTAAAAGTCAACCAAAGGAAAGGGAAACTCGTGAATAGCTTGTCACTTTCTAACTAGAATATTATTCAGTAGGTACTAGCTTCCGCCTGCGGCTTCACCCGCGTGATTTCTTTATAAACCACAGTCTATATTACTCAGTGATGATAATGGTCTCTTGTACACTGAACTAAACTATCCCTAAAATTCCTTTTTCAAACAATCGAAATTCAGAATAGCAAAATTGACATTTTTACAAAATTAATAACTCAGTGCCATCTTACTGCTGTCAAACTAAAATATAGTTAAGTTGTGTCACTGTAGTCTAAGGGAAATCGTCGTTTGACAGGAATAAACTATATTTTGGTGATTTTTAGTCTAGTTTAGAGGCATTTATGACAAGAGAATCAGCATCAATATAGCATTGTACTAGTGAATGAATTTTTTAAATCGGTCCAGAAGTTTATGAGTTTTTTCATTACTAGCTGCGCCCCGCGGTTAAGTTATGATAAACAAACAAAAATGCATATTTTGTTCTCTTTTATAAATTAATATAGATAATTTGTTCCAAAAAACAGTATAGATGTATAAGATAATAAGGTATGACTAATATATGTTGTTTCCGACTGTATTTTGGCATTCAATATGACTCATACATAATCGATCTAAAATGATGAATGTGAGTTTTTTATTCCCTTCATGTATAAAAAGTAAGTTTAAAAACTAAAACGCGACTACTCAAAAATAACGCTCTTAAAAGTATGGAACAAGAAAATATTTCGGACAGAAATCTAGACATAGGTACAAAAATGGTGAAGGTAAAGCCGTCGTCACATGCCATTATTTTGTAGCCGACAGGCATGCGACTACGGCTTTACTTTGACCATTTTTGTACTTAAGTCTAGATTTCAGTCCGAAATATTTTCTTGTTCCATACTTTTAAGAGCGTTATTTTTGAGTAGTCGGGTTTTAGTTTTTAAACTTACTTTTTATTTAAATTATTTTGGGGTTATAATTTCGTGATAAAGTATTTGCAGAGCCGCTTATTTTTTTTTTGTTTAGGTTTAATTTTATAATAGGTATTCATTTTACAGCCGCGCCGTACGTTGCAGTCTCACTTTTGCATGTTTTTAACAATTTAAACATATTTATTTACTTAGACAATATGATATAAATACATATTTGTAATGTGCTCGTCAAGCCCTTTTATTTGATACACTACAAGTTATAATTAAAAAAAAAAAAATTTTCGTTCGTCGCTTTATGTATTCTAGAGGGCGCCATATTGAATTTAATGTAACTTCACATAGCCTATAACCAGCGGACGATCAGGACGCTTCCAACGATACCTTATTGGTCAAATTATGATCAGTAGTTTAGAAGTTATGACGTTACAGATGAACATACAGGCATACATACATACCGGTCAACCCTCCTTTTTGCTTCGCCGAAGTCGGGTAAAAACCCACCAATTTTGTAATCAAATTATCTACGAGTACACCACTTAAAAGCAATAGGTGTTTCATGGAACAGTTCGCTTAATTATAATTAAAATACAATTTGCATCCGATATTGAATCAATGATGGACATTTGATTAAATCGATGTGCTCGCAAAGGTATCCAACGTTCCGATTTGAACGCGCAATTAGTTACTAAATTAATTTAATTTCCTCTGATTAGCATACCTAGAATTACCACAGAGCGCTCGCTGTTTCGATACCAAATTATCAATATCACATAAATTTTACACAATTATTAGATTGTTTTAGATACACCACACTCATTATAATCTAGTTAGTAGTTAGAAAGTCTATTGAATACATAATTGGTTACGGCTACACTGAAAATCAATGCTACAATTTGAATAAAATACATTTTCTATTACACCTAATGATGAACAAAAAAATCTGTAAAGGAATCATCAATTTGTCAATTCATCAGCGAGTATTCACTTAATTCTGAATTCTCAAAGATGAATGAACATAATCAGTTCACATTCACGCCGCGCCCCCAACGGGTCCTACTCACTCAATACTCAAGTGTCGCAATAAAAAAAATGGTCGTCGTATGTTTTTAATTAAACGCTTATTTTGAAGAGGGAATGACTCACACAATAGCTCATTGTGCGACAGTGCTATTGCATTATTGACGTTTTATGATGTGAATGGTAGCTGATCAGAGGGTATCGAGATCTACATTTTGAACCTTAATTCTCTTTGCATACGGTTTAATTTTCTGTGCAGGCAGCACCGCATAGTTCATACATAATATGAGAATAAAATCACAAAAGAAATTATGACATAATACGTAATGTGTGAATGGTTGAATAATGTCAATAATTTCTGAGGATCGAACTTAACAATGAATGAAATATGCGTAATATGAATTATATGTGGGTTTTACACAGTTTTACATAAACTACCGACGACATATTTCTTCTCTTGCTTCATTTGTTTATCTCAATGACCGATGTATTTTTTTTTTTTTTTTTTACCCTCAACTTGGAAGTTCATATTAAGTATTTAATCATTTGTGCGGTTCCAAGGTTATTTTATCACCCCGAGATACTTGTCACAAGAAACGCAGCATACGAGTACGAGGTGCACATCATCATCATCATCATAATCAGCCTATTAATGTTCCCACTGCTGGGACACAGGCCTCTCTCTGTGAGAGGGAGTGGGCTGTAATCTACCACGCGGGCCCAGTGCGGGTTAGTAGATGTCACATGTCTGAGAATTTTTAGTTCTAGGACATGTCGGTTTCATCACGATCATACCCATAAAAATGTGGAAGACATGTTTTTATCCAACAGGTCCAACGTATTCCAATAAGATTCATCTCTAGCTGTTGTTGCATCCAAGTAGACAGAAAATACTCCCATAGCATCTACAAACATGAACCAATTAGAGGCATTACTTAGAAATAAAGCTCAAAAATACTGTCTATCTATAAAGGATTAAAATTAACTGGGCTTAGTGTATTTAGAGCTCAGTGTTGCCTGTAGTCCCTCAGTCAGGTAGCGAGGCCAAGTAAGGTTCGAAGTAGCAACTTGAGCCTCCAGTTTCAAAGCGCCGCGTGGCTCTTCATAAGTGGATTAATTACGTGGATGATCTTCCACCTAAATTAGTCTAACAGCCGTATACCGTTACACGATCCTTCACGAACCACGCTATGTGTTTACAGTTAATGTACCTAGCTGTACCTACCTTGTATGTGTTCACTTGCATATCTGCAGTTCTCAGAAGAGATGTTCTGACTAATTTGATACCCGATACTAATGCTAACTAATTGGGTGAGAAGGAGTCGCATTTAGTGAATTAATTAGTACTGCTAGCAACAGCTTTATTGATCAGTAACAAGTTCTTTTATTTTCATACTACGTGCAATTTCTTCGACCCAATTATTAATTTTCTCGTCCCGAAGACCACGCAAACAAAGCCGCAGGCAAACCTAATTAGTGAGGAAGTTATAGTTGTCTTGTTTACTAATAAGTAATCCTATATCCTTTAAAATAACTTACTGAAAGCGTCCCTGGTCTAATTGACAGCGTTCTCTATTGCTTAATTACCTGAAAAATAAACATGTGTTTTATTACTGGTATTGTGTACTCTCTATGCTCATTTATAAAATAAATAGTTTTCAATCAAATATCAACGTTAAACATATCAAAACAAGCGTAAATAAATAGTTTCAAATAAAATTATTTCCGGGCCATCCCCAATTACATGAAAAAAGTTTTAAATACGCATTATTAAGCCACAGAGTACAAACATGCAACAGACGGGCAGCTGCCCAAACACGAGTTCACTCGTCTGTACTTTTTAATGTTCTAAGTAAATATTGGGCTACTCGGTACATCAGGTACAGTCGCGGTCAATTGGTTGAAAAACCACATGCGACTAAGTACCTACTGTCTAATAAAATCTCGCACAAAACCGTTCGAAGATGAAAATTGGAAATTCTCACGAATATTTTTCACGCTAATTAACCATGACATACCCTTTACGCTATGCCATGACTCACAATTAAGACGGGTTTAGCGAAAAGAATTGATGATTGCCCTCACAATTCTTTTGTAAATAAAACCAACATGGTTTAATATGTGAAACATGAAAAGCAATTTAGAAAAATAATATCAAACATTTTTCATAGAATTCCGTGTGTTGAGTGGGGGATTTTCAATATGATCTGGACTAGTTTTCATATTAATTGCATAGCCCGGCAACGCTGTTATTAGAATAGCGAACTGTTCCTGAAATATTTATATGAAAAAACTTAGTTACATGATATTCTACTTTTTCAATATATATATAGGTAAACTTTGCCTACGGTATAACTTCAACGCGTATAGATGAGCCTTAAATAATAATGACTATATCACAATCTGGGTCTCCACACACAAGAGACAAAACCGCCGTCCATATTAACATCATTCGCAAATCACAATACTAACACGATCTAAATTGGCTACTAAATATTCAAAAGCAATAGTCCGTAGGAAACATACACGTAATTCGACAATGGGTGGCTAATTCAATTTGAATCACACACAATATTCTATTAATCGTGACGGGCAGGTGTAATCAATCCGGGAGCGGCGAGCGGTCCGCATTGTTCTGCAGGCCTGCGATTGATCCCATCGTGCCCCATACATTGTTGCTAAAGTACGTATAGATAGATAAAATAAAATGTTGTAAAACAAAAGTTTAAGAGTAGTTTTGACTGTGTCGAAACACATTTTGGCCACAAGACTATTGTTGCTGAACACAAGTAATTAGATTTACCTAACTGTTAAACCTTCGTAGCAGTTATTCAGGAGCACTGGCTAAGTAATGACAGCCCCATTGGTCGATCAATCAGGTTAAGCTACGCTTGCCGCAGCTGGTCTGTGGATGGGTGACCATCTTTACATACCGAGACTCCTCCGTGCTTCGGAAAGCACATTAGGCCGTTGGTTCCGGCAATCATTCGTGGATCTTTGACAGTCGTTACGGGTCGTCAGAAGCCCGAAAGTCGGACAACCAGTCTTACCAAGGGGTATCGTATTATTATCGTATTGTTACTGGGTTGTGGAGGTTTAGATAGGACGTCGCTCCATGTAAAATACTGGTATTCAGCTGCATCCGGTTAGACTGCAAGCCGACCCCACCATAGTTAGGAAAAAGGCTAAGCAGATGATGATATTCAGGAGCACTAAGACTGACCTGTCAATAGAGGTCAATCATGATCTTTGAACCACACTTTTTACCTGGGTTAACAGTTCAAAAGTCTTGATATTATGAGAGCAAAGCTAATCGAAACAAATAAGTATGTTTCCGCACGAAGGCAGTTAATCAAACGGATCTATCTTTATAAAAGTGTGTGAGAAAGGATCCATCGCCATAATTCGGGTATCCTTGGTACGGCCACCTGTTGGCTGAGGACGATTATACGACATCTTTCTGAAATTAGGGCTGCTTAACTTCGCACAAGGAAAATAGAAGAGACCAAAAATTACTTTTATGGAAGATCGTAGAGTATCGTTATAGACCATTGAAGATGAGCAAATTAAATTAGTACCAACTTATCGACTACAAGAAATTCTTTAAGCGTCCCACTTATTTCAACTTACTGAGAAAACCCATTCATCCCTCTACGAATATCATGAATACAACATTATTTTAAAATAACTATCATAATCTATCAAAGATCTATAATTTAGATACCAATATCATTTTAAAAGTACACAATCACATGGTAATACAATCTGTCGTAATGGCATCTGCCTCAGCAGCAGCTGTCACAAACACCACTAATGAATAAATAAACCAAACAAACAGATAACAAGAGATGCCAATTAAACAATACACTAATTAATTCCAAACATTGGTG
Source organism: Conistra vaccinii (assembly GCA_948150665.1). Taxonomy (NCBI): domain Eukaryota; kingdom Metazoa; phylum Arthropoda; class Insecta; order Lepidoptera; family Noctuidae; genus Conistra; species Conistra vaccinii. The sequence continues at coordinate 9,495,339 of OX411324.1, forward strand.
TAGTGGACTTAATTAGAGTAGGCAACATTATCAAACGAGCAGTATACACAGGTAGCTATAGATACACAGAGTAGATGAAACGCAGTGCGAAAATTAATATTTGATGAATACGACTAGATTTATCGATGGGATATCGAACATAAATACTATCAACGATCCGACCATTAGCCCATATGCCAAGATGAGAGAGAAAATAAAACAACAAGTCGTAATGTTATAAATGATAACATATATTAAGAGCGAGTGTCGCATGAGCACCCAAGAAACATAAACTACTTTACGACAATCTCATAAAAGAAGCCGCACAAAGTCGACACTGGCTTTTTTAATATCGAAGGCGAGAGCTGGCCGCACTGTCCCACGAAACATTTTCCATTAATAAAACGCGAAAAAGGAATATTACATATGAAAAAGACATATATCCGTATCGCCGGACCCGGCGCTATCTCCTTGGAAGGTAATAACTTCTTTACAAGTCCAAAGTCCGAGGGATTGAAAAGCAATTTCAGCAGGACACCCCCGCCCTCACGCGGGGCCGGACTCGCCATATTTCTTTTTCGCCGCTACTGTAATTCGCCTTTGATTTAATCTAGAGAAACAAATCTTTGAATGTGAAAGTTTAGTGATAGGCATCAGTGGAACTAGTTTCGCTGATTGGATTCCATCCCGGCTCCCGCTCTGCGCGGACCCCGATAGTTCCTACAATTTGAATTGGTCACTGCAGATATTCCTCTATTTGTCTCTGATTCTACTACAAGATTGCATTTCTTATTTTCCTAGCCGAATTTCCGTAGCCGTATTCTTTAGTTTTGGCTTTAACCAAATTTATTTAAAATTTAAAATTCAAAACAATGAGAAATCTGAGAAGAGTGAATCAATTAATAGGCAGAGGTTAATTATTCCATGAATCATTATTAAAACTTTTCATTCGCAGTAATTAAAACCACCGCTCTAATTGCAGTGAAAATGGCAACGAACATCTTTTTGCGCGGCTTCGGCGGTTTTTCTCGTTATTTTGTACTTAATGATGCGGTTCTTAATGTACGTATTTAAAAACAGTGATAGTTAACTAGTGCTGGGGCATGATGTCAATTATGTTTGTATGGAATACGAGCACAACAAAAAGGTTGGCGGTGTCATCGGATCAATTTGTAACGTATCACTAAACAGGATAGAATCGTAACTGGAACCAGTTTAGTCGTGGGCGGCGAGGCGGCTCGGCACTATCGACTTACCGCCTCGTATACCAACCACACCGCAAAATATTCATTACAACCGATACGTACCCTGTATGAATAATTATTAATACCAGTATTTATTCAGCATAACAACAAGGCATGCCTAACCAATAGATAAAGGAGCCTCTCCCTTATCTATTGGTTCTTCACAATTCACAAAAGACTAAATACTTATAAATTATCTACCATTCATTGTTAGTCAACTTAATCATTGATTAATTTATAAACTTCAGATTAAGGGCCTGTTTCACCACCTACGATTAAGTTCCTATTATCTTTGGCAGATAATTCCCTACAAATTCTGTTCCATTTTTGAATTTATTCGGTAAGTAGTGGCTATTCGGAGAACTTGAAATAGGCCCTAACACTATCAAAAACAAAGAACAACAAACTTGAACTCATACCTTATCTCAATAAGCTCTATCAATATCAAAAATCTTGTGCAAATTTAACCACCCGTTCAAAGTTTACGTAACATATTCGTAATAACATCAGTAAAAAAATCTTCGTAAAACTGAGTCAATTTGTAGGAGACGGTTTGTCGAGGGTACCGCTAGGGCTGCCCACAGATCTCTATCGGTCAAACTATTCCGGCCGCCTTATTTATATAATCTAACTATTTGCGAGGGACAAACACCCCTTATGATATTCCTTTTGCTTGGATTTTATACGAATACGGAGTTTAAAACGAAAAATTTGAGGTGTTTCTTTGAAGATTTCAGGTTATTTTATTTGTACTACCTAAACTTTGATATTTATCAAATGAATAGACACAAACTATACCAATTAACTACTATTAGACGCAGCTTCTCTCAAAATGCACTACTACCCAACACTAGGGTTACCACACTGTTCGGAAATCAAAATAATTGACGTCACAGGCTAACAAAGTTGAGCCGGACAACCGACCATAATATATTTTCCTCTGCCGTTTTTCCCAAGTGTCTGTTTATTTAGAGATTTGATCGTGCATGTTTATCAAAGCTAATTCGTGAGTTGTGTTGCTGTATCGCTAATATAATTTTATTCTGTGTAGGGTGGAGGGTGAACCAGGGACGCCGCTCACGCGTCCCGCAACCATTTTCTGCGCGAACGAAACTCTATATTGAATACAATTCTAATAGAAAACACCTTCTACATTGTACACTGGATACTTATTTTTTTAATAAACTTTTGGCAGAATTTACTACAGACTTTTTCTAGAACATAGTTACTTGAATCTACCTAATTCAAAAGTGGACTGAAATAGAGTGAACTGATGACACAGGAATTCAATAGAACAACTTGAAAACAATTAGTTTAAAAGTAGAAGGACTCAAAAAACGTTATTGATATTAAAATTCGTTATTATTCATTAAAATTCAGTTTCTCACAAATGAGGATGCTAACTCCTTGTTAACGCATCTTTATACAAAAAAAATTTAAGATAACATCCTTTTTTCGATAAAAGTAAAAATGTTTCTGTAGAAAAAGAAAACGAGGCAATCTGGGACTGCCGTTTGAAGTGAAAACTAAATTACGCCATCTAACGAAAATGTCAGGAATTATGTGGCTTGCTGTCAGTACAAGAACGAAAGAAGTAGCTCCATTAACAAAAAAACCAAAAAAATAAAACAGACTGCGCTGTCAACAAAAACTTGAACGTCTTACGAATGTTCTATCAGGTCACGTGTCCTGTTTTACCCATCCCAAAAAAAGTGCACAACGCCGCTAAAGAAGTGTTCACTTCAAAAATAGTGAACAAGAAGTGCGGCTATTGTGGAGAGGTTGGCGGGCCGGTATCGGGCCATTTGCTACTGTTTTCAATTTGTCCGCGCCGCCATACATCAGCCGCGGCACGCAGCGGTAACGGCCCCAACTTTAATACACTTACGCTTGACATTTTTCCGCCCATTATGCATTCAGCTATACCAATACTTTCTTTTAATACTTACCCGGAAAACCAATTTACTAAGCCAGTCAGTCATTCACATTTTCTAAGAAAAACCTTTCAACGGATCCAATGACGCCATTGTTTTCAGTATTGTTTTCCGATTCCGATTTGAATAATTTTCCTATCATTGAATAAAACAGTTTTATATAAAAAAACAAAGTTTCGTTTCGCCTACTTTTACAATGTTTATAAATGTCTGAGCACCATGTATCTGTCACATAATTAATTTATCTGTCGTTGCTTCATTTTTAATTCTCTTTTACCTAATTGTGGTATAGTTATTTTATTCTAGGTATGCAACTAATGTACCTAATACCTATACAAAATAATGTAAAACATTTTAAAAGAGAAACGGTAGAGTTTCTTGCCCATTCTTCTCCATGCGAAAACACCTTTTGGAAGGGGCGACTAGAACTCAATGCATTTTTTTTTGTAAATTTAGACTTTCTTAAAAAAAATGACTTAAAAAAAAATGACTTTGACTTTGCCTAGTTTTGTTTTTATTTAGTTTTTCATGGGCGTATGTTATATTGTAAAATAAAAAAAAGACGTGTGGCACTCGGGGACTGCCCCGGCGAAGCTATTGCATAGCATTTTTTATCAACTTACGCAATTGTAAAATATTAACCCGAATACAAGAAATAGCAATGATGACATTGACAGGAACTGTTATTCACATTTATAGTTTTTAAAACTTGACACAACGTAATGGGAACATCAAACTAATAAAAAGGTTTTAATTTAACTATTAATAGTCAAGGATCATTCGTCTAAGTAAATTTGAACTTTATTGTCAAACAGTTAAACATAATTTTCAATACAACACTCTCGTATCATTCGTCTAAGTAAATTTAAACTTTGTTGTCAAACAGTTAAACATAATTTTCAATACAACACCTTCGCATCATTCGTTTAAGTAAATTTGAACCTTGTTGTCAAGCAGTTAAACATAATTTTCAATACAATACTCTCGTATCATTCGTTTAAGTAAATTTGAACTTTGTTGTCAAGCAGTTAAACATAATTTTCAAAACAAAACACTCTTTTCTTAGGTAGTATTTTCGTTACGAAATTTCTGGATTAGGTCTCCACGCTCAAGGCCCGCGATAGAAGCTATGCAATAGCTTAAAAACGTTTAGATTTCCATTGCATATTGGTTGCCTGTATGAAATAGTAGGTCAAATCGTAGGTATTCGTCAGAGGCCATTATGCAGCTGTCAGTTGATCCTCGCTAAAATGCCCGTAATTGATTCACAGAATTGTTACGCTTCAAACATGCAGTAGGATATTTGAGCCCACTTCGATCCGAACCTCGGCTGAAACCTCTGTTTTAAATGTATAATATTTATCAAATACACTCCATTTTTTATATCCATGTAACTTGCTGCTGCAATTTTTCGTGGAATAACGTAGGTAGTCTGAATCTCATCAATACGTTCCGCAGAATATGTAATTGAGCTGATTTTTCCTAGAAAAACCAATAAAGGTTACAGATATATAAAACTTTGTACAAAAATACGTATTCGTCACATAGTTCTGAACCTCATCCATAGTACAGCTTATTGAGCCCTACATCGACATCTCGTCGCTAATTAACTCTTATATAACTTATTACAGGGTTTCCCCATTGTTGTGAACATAAATAATGACTAACAACAATTGTATCAACGAAGTATACGTTAGATGCAAACAACTACAAACACTCTCCGATGTTCCGTTGCTAATTACTTGATTGTATGCACAAAAGTCCAGAACATTGCATTGTCGATAATAATACCGTGCTACGTTACCGAGTATGTAAGAGAAATTCAGATGTATGGTAAACTCGAGGGAATGAGCGTAGAGCTCGTATCAATAATAATTAGAGGAGCTTTTAGCCGACGCAAGTTGGTAGTGAGGCACGCTCAGCTTAGCGTTCTAATTGGGCGCCCAGTCCACCTCACGACGATGTTTGACGAATGGTCCAAGCGTTGACAAACAACGTTGGTATTAGAGAACTCGGATATTACACAGAAACCACCTCTACCAGTAACCACGACAACGTATTTGAGCTACAGCCAGGGTCTGGCTGCAATATTCTCGGAAATTATTATATTTGATTATGTTTGAATTCTATGGATAGTAGATTGGACGTCTATTTATAAGTTGTAGGTAGTCTGAAAGGGACTGTTATTCAGTAAAATAGGATTCCCGAAGCCTAGTTAATTATTTAATAATAATTGTCATTAATTGGCAATCAACAATGTGAATAATGGTGATGAGTAGCGACGTATTTTCCATGCAGACAGACACTAATTAGTGAGCCAACAAAAAGAAACATTCACACTACAAAAATGTGTTTGCAACACAGGTGTCGTGTGCGTTTGAATGATCACCTAGTCCCGTCTCTGCAGTGACCAGTACACCAGTATTTGTGCTGTTATTAATTCCGCAAAATTGAAAGCCGATCCGAGTCAGCCGTTGCTGTCGCTTTGTTGACTCCGTAGACGATTTAGTCCAGTTTAAATTGCATACTGTGACGCTTTGAAATTCTACCGCGTTAGGTAATAGATTCAACGCGACAGTACGCTGCGATTTTTATGTTTTAAAAATATTGAACGAGTATTTGTCAACGCAATTTTATGAATATTAAATTGGGTTACAGATATGTTTATGTTACGTTCGAAGTAAAGTTATAATTTGTAAGTAAACTGTTGTGGTTTTATGGTGTTTGGTTAAGTTTTCGTATTTATTGTCCAGTCCAGGGGCTAGTGCAAATCTTTGGTTTCATTTGATTTATCGAGTCTGGACAAACCACGCTGAGCTCGGTGCATTTCCTACATTCATTTATTATTGCATACCAGTAATTCATATTATCTACATATTTATAGAAGGTATAGTAAATATAAAGTTTGACGGAACATTAGTCATTAATTTCCGTAACTGCGAAAACTGATTAATGACTCAACGTCAAATCCAACAATACGCCAACCAAACCGTATACTAAACGTCGCTAACAAAATAAATCGGAGACATCCTGTTTTCTATTACTTTTGGAATCTACAAAGGCACAATAAAATCCAGCTCGACCGACGACCGTTACCTTTCACAATCAACAATAGCTTATTCAAATCATTTCCTGTGTAATCCTTAATCAAGTGGCCAATGAAAACAACTGAGGGTAAGCACTAAGTATCGAGCTGTAGTAATTTCGAGGACTGTTGGAAAGCGCCGGCCCACTGAACGTTCAAATTGCCGTAGCGTTGAGCGCGTTCCCGCTCGTTCATTACTGCCGCCCGATGTTTGCTACTCCACGATCAAGTGAACTACAACATCAGGAAATGAACGATTTCTATGAGCGGATGACGACTTTGTTATACTGTTACGTACAAAACTTATTAACTCTGTACAGTCGCTCAAACAATGGTTCCACGCTACATAAGATCTGAATTTTCAACTCCTTAATCTACAAGAAATAAAATATGAAGGAAATAATTATTTAGTTGAAAGAAAACGGTTGAAACAAAAATAAAGTAAACTACGTGGAAGTTGTCAATCAAAACAATCAATCGCGGTATAAATAGAAGTGGAGCGCAATTTCCCTAAGGATGTCAATAATCTGTAGGAGGCAACAATCAGATAAGGCACTGAATAGAAATTGATTTCAAATGAACAATATTTTTTTATAATGTATAAAGCCACGAATCTATCACAGAAATGGCTGATGAAGCTCAACTTAGGTACATAATATAGCGCAATTGTATAAAAACCACGGATATATGATAAAAACCAAACTGTCCTGTGCGTTCATTAGGCAAACAAAACGGCCTAATTGAGCACTTATGTCATCACTACGACTACTCGACCAACTACTGATGACACCCAAAGGCTACAAGATTACACGCGAACGTGGAATGATTTCCATTCTCGAGAGAGATCTTTGTGGCTGGTGATCTGCAGCTTTGAGGGTTTTCATGTTGATTTATCCTGATGGAGCGTGAAAGAGCCTAATGTCATTATGACTATCAATAGTTTGCGTATCCTACCTATGTCATTGCCGAAAAAAATAAAGGTGCCTAAACTTTTTGTAACACAGCTTAAACACGCAAAAGATGTAAAACATGGACACAGTTTGTGACCCTACTAAATGTCATCATGTCAGAATTTGCATAAAATCTGTCGCCCAGCCCACAGTTACAAACTTTTGACTGTACTTAAAAAGCACTAAAATCGAAATGAGCAATAAACGAGCGACCCTTATTTTGGTAGACTCGGCTTCCCGATTAATTTTACGTATAAATTGACTTTTTTAAGTTTAACGTTTGAGTTCAATGCTTTTAAAACCCAACAAAATTAAAAGCTTTAATTTTTTTCAGGCGCATGTCATCTCTTCTTCATTAAAGGAATACCGAACATCCATTTATCTTTTAGGAGAATCAAAAAAGGTCAAACTTTTTTCATATCTTCGTTGGTATAAAAAGTCTGAAGAGTGCATTCGACGAACACTTGAAAAGTTGACATTAGATGATATGGGATGTCATTATTAGGGTTATCGGACTAATCAATTATGTATTTCGTTTTAAAAGCATAAGGGTTGTTGCACGTGTATTATATGTAGGATGGCTACTCATTGAAATTAGGTTCAGCATTTTTATTCCTACGCAGTTGCTACGCTGCTTCTACTCATACGCGGTGCTAACTCTACGCATGACCTGCGTCTACACGGTGCCTACGCTGCGTCTACGCGGTATCTACGCTGTGCCAACGCGGATAAATGCCTAGTGAAAAGAAAGTTTTAATAAGGACCCGTTGTACAAAAATCTTTTTTTTTTTGAGCTCTATAAATTATGAGTATTTTTTTTTTAATCCATTTAATTCTTTTTTGAAACAGAGTTGAGATGTATACATTTTTAGCATTAAAAAAACATAATATTTGAGTCTATCAAAGTGAACCTTTATTAAAAACAAAGTTATCGTTTTTATCAGTTAATTAAAAATTAATGTGTTTAACATTGAAACCGGTTTTTTTTTGTAAGTTTGAAATATTTATGTCAGACCATTAAAAACGTCATACTTACTAATGTATCCTCGTTTTTATCGTAATTTTTTAAGTACTTTCTCATTCACTTAAAAGATAATGACCAAGGAGACATACTTTCCCGGCCTGAGCATGATAATAATAACATACTGATACAGTCAGTATGACAGTGTCGAATAAATATAATGTATAAAAATTAAAATTACATTATTTTTTGAAGATGCACTCTTGAAAATTATTGGAAATATAAATTAAAGTTAATAACTTACCCACAATATATACTGATTTTGTTGTAAATGAGATTTCTAGTAATTTTGCAGTATTATTTTGCTACGTAAATCCTAAAACTTACTGGCACTTCTTTTGTGTGCTTGACATTGCCAATATTTGGTTTAACTAGCCACTATAACTGGTAGTAAGTAGTATTTGTCGGGACTCGATAATGATGCCTATTGACGTCAACTGGCATATTCACAATTACCTACGATAACCCTTGGTCGCGACTTCCGAGCGGCGCGGGCGCACTGAGATCCATTCACATTGGGCTTTTAAGTTTCCTCGTTAATAAGAAGGAGCTTTATAATAAATGCTATTATTCTATTGATTGATACATATAAACTCACGCTTTTTCCACTAGGGGTAGGTAGAAACTGTAGAACGATATCTACTACACCAATGTGTCCGATGAATCAATTATAATTGTAATTTCAGATTTTTGCAATTATGGTTTTATATATAGGTACTTTAGTTTTAAAACTCTTATTCTGCCTGCAATTATTTTTGTTAAACCAAAATATGTATGTAGGGGCTTGTTCCACTGCCCTATACAATGTCGCCCATGCGCATGTGACCGTCCGTAATTTTCTGAATATTCATGAAAAAATATCGAAAATAAACTTCAAAAGGGGGCTATCTATAACATTTTTCATGTTATACAATTTTTAATTTTTTAAAGATTTGCTTTCTGTTTTTTGACACATCTCCGAAGTTTATGGGTCGATTTGGATTCTGTTTATTATTTCCAAAAGCTTATGAGTTATTTTAACAGGTTAATTAAAATTTTTACAAAAAATTATCGACTACGAAAAAAAAACGGAATCGAAATCATTTTTTCGGTAAAAAATTGAGTATTTATTTTAAAAAAACTAGTAAAAAAATTTATATATAGACCCCCCCTTTTGAAGTTTATTTTCGATATTTTTTCATGAATATTCAGAAAATTACGGGCGGTCACATGCGCATGGGCGACATTGTATACAAATTATTTAAAAACTTAGTAATGGTGCTGGTAACTGTAACCTACCTGTTAACTAGCATTAAGTCAAGTGTAAACCTAAAGATGATAACTATTTAATGTTAACATGGTTATTAGATTAAATAAAAATTATTAATTATAACTATTATGTTGAGTAAACTAATATGTAGATAGTAGACATTTAAAATGTATAGGTTACTAGCAATCGCCCGCGGCTTCGCCCGCATGGTGATCGGTAATTATCCCACGAGAATGTACAGCCGGGATAAAAGTATCCTATATGTTAATCCAGGTTATAAACTATATGTGTGCTAAATTTCATCTAAATCCGTTTAGCCGTTTTTGCGTGATTGAGTAACAAACATCCAAACACATAACAAGCACTCTTCCACATTTTATAATATTAGTAGGATTAGGTAATGTAGATACAAATACATCTATGAAAAACTATCTCAAGAAAAAAAGTGTATCTCTCCTAGCAACCTTCCAGGATTAGAATCCTAATTAAAATTATACGGTAATTGGAGAATGAGCAGGTTAAATGTCAAGAGCTACTCGTATGATGACTGTCACTGTAGCATATTAATAACACAGACAGATCTGATTGTTGGCATAATATAGGAGTTGATTTTACTTTATATACCTACATTCCTATAATATAATAACAAATTGTATTTTAGTTAGAGATTTAAGTCGTAAGTTGTAAATCTCTGACTAAATAAAATACAATTTGTCTCCTATAAATTTTAGTAGGTATTCATTTTAACTGGAATATTAAATTTTATTGCTGCATATGAATTAAAAATAACGTTCTTTAAAATAAAAGCCACTGAAACGAATGCTTTTGAAACTAAGGCTTTGTTACAAAGAATTAGGTCCGCAAGAAAAAAATAAGTTGCCAGGTAGCAACTCCTACGCAATCAGTGACACTATGCTTCATAAATTATAATTAATTTCATGGTTTTATTTAACAATCGCCTATAATTATTTGAATAACCATTGTTCTACCACAATTTAACATGACCTACTTAACTTCAGTATAATATTATACTCGCAACCCATAAAATCAAAATATTTGAAAAAACATTAAGATTAACAAAATATTTCTATAATTTTCATACGAAACAACGCACATTAAAAACTTGGTGCGTGTTAATATAATATACACATGTTATTGTATGAAATTTCTGACGTGAATAAATCTAATTGAGCTAATGAAGGAGGAATTTCTTAATTAGTAGTGTTTCGAACGAACCATAGGCACACGTAGTGTACCGAAACGGGTTAATTACGACCGATAACTCTTTAATTAACCTGCCTAATAACAGAGTATTTGCATTCGAGCCAATTAGGGAGTCGACGAGATCGATAGAAAATATTATTTACTCGTGCGCTCCACGTTCGTTGGGAAACCAGCATGCTTTATGGTAACGTGTTCTAGAAACACACTCCGTCATTTTTTTATGCGCATCTGAAGTCACCACTCAGTTCATACCATGCATGTGTACCAGTTTTCCTTAGACGTGTTTAACACCTATTTGAAATATCCGAATGGAAATGCTACGCCGAGTTGAAACGGTTGATTAATTTGATATTTAGTAAGCAGAACATGTTATTAGGTACTTTTCCCTATACTATACCATTGCTAACATTTCGGTTGATAGAACCAAAATGGAACGGAACGGAACGTTAGGTTAATTTATTAATAGACTCCGTATCCAAGCTGAAGTTGAAGAAAACAGGAAAATTAAGCGATCATGATACGGTTATCAAACATAGGCACTTGGCACATACGAAATTACCAACACCCACGTTCAAATACGTACTTTATGAAATTACATTAACAACAACTATCAATTTATTATGAGTGATGATTTTCAATAATTAAGTCACTAATTGGTCGATAAACACAAAAATATCTTGTAATCAAGAGGTCTATAAAGTGGTTGTGACTTGTACACAAACAGTGCGTACGTACGTAAGTCAATAAGCGTCAATAAGCGTCAGATCGTCACGCCACTGTGTGGGGTTATCTGTCGCGGCCGCGTTGTCGACCATCCCTAATGAGGGACGAGGGGTTAACAAGACGACTTTCTAATTATTATTTACACTTTGTGGATATTCGTGGGTTAATTAGAAAACCACACTTGCCTACATGTGTCTGCTTATAACCAGATGCTATTGGTTTGAGGGCAATGGTTTACCAACTGATGGTTACATTACAATGTCAAACGTTTTAGTTTTACAGATAAATCAATTGCTTAATATAGGTTTTACCTGTTAATTGATAGGTAATGTATGTTATCCTTTTTCAATAAGGAAGAGCAGGAAATCAATTGTAATTTATTTGTGTCCCATTTAATGAAAATGTTTCATAAATTAGACTAAAAATAAAGAGATATTTGTACCTACGTATGTACGGTAATATTTATGAAACAAATTATTATTGGGTACTTCAAGTTAATGTGTAATAACTGTTTGAAATGAAAATGATGGCAATTAAGTCAACTGCGTTTTATAGGTACCTAGTCGTTATCATCTCAACTAAAATAAGAGCTAATTATAAAGTAATCAAGGAATACGAAAGCCTACTGTTTAATTTGCATAATTATAGTAATATACACTACTTATAATAATTTATTAAAAATATAAAGTCGTTGATGAGGCTTATATTCTTAATCGAAGCCATTTCTATCTTCTGATTATGTTTATAAATTTGTAATCAGTCTTTATATTAATATAATGCAGATTATTATTTATAGTTTGTACCGTAACATGGTCGTTACAACAGTAGCAGTGGTTCTACAACTTCGTTAAAACGGAGATTTACATTTTGACAAACATCTAATGAACTGCTAGAGAAACTTGAAAACGGATAAAAGAAAAATGTGAACTCGATGTGCCCGCAACTACACCAGTGTGCCCAAAAATAGTTAGGAACATTATTATACATTTGATTTAGGAATCAAAATGGCCATTATAGGAGTTTAGGCACTATTGATACCACATAACATGACGTAAAATTTGTTGCACATTTACGTAGTTAAATGGCCATTATAGGAGTTTAGGCACTATTGATACCACATAACATGACGTAAAATTTGTTGCACATTTACGTAGTTAGGTTGTATGTAGGTATATTGTGATGTCCAAAAATTATACTGCAACCACTCGTATCTCTTAATGGTATAATTATCTCAAGCATATCTTCGTTAAGACACCCCCAGATAACATTAATTAGTATTGTAAGCTGACCCGGCTATACTATACAGTGTGTCCGGACATGGACTAGCGATATTCTAAACACTTAAATATAAACTATTTTAAATCACAATTACACTCTAGGCTTGGGTCCAATACTTCCCCGCTATGTGGCAGCCATTTTGTTTTTTTTACAAAAAATATCATATATCTCAAAGGTTTACTCATACTGAGATAAAAATAGGCTTATTCGAAAGGCAATAATATTGTCCACCATCTGCATTACAAAGCAATGTGTTCACAATTCCATAACTTTTGAAAAAAAATGTGAAGGTCGAAAAAAAAAAAGAAAAATTATGCAATTCAACCAATAATTATTACAAGCCTAGAGTGTAATTGTACTTTAAAATAGTTTATATTTAAGTATTTAGAATATCGCTAGTCCATGTCCGGACACACTGTATATGTACATCCACCCAACGGTCTTCAGATTTTTTTTCTAGTGTAAATGTGTTCCCATTTCCTTTGCAAATAAATAATTCAAATTTTCCACTAAGGTGTATTATTTTTAATTAGCTTTTCTTCAACAAACTCTACCTACGTTGTTTCTATAAATTAGTTATTTTCTCGCCAATTAGCGTGGCGTGCTCCAAACTCATAATGATCGATAAATAGGAGACTGTAAAGTCGTGTAACGTAAGGAGGAACACTTAATGCAACACGGGGGAACACAGGAACACGAGACAAGAGTCGCAGCCCTAATTTAATAAGTAACAAGAGGAAGCGCCGCCACCGTTGCTGAAAAACATAATCCACACCAACAGCCTAATTACTGGTGACCTTCGGACAGGGCTACCACTCTATTCGCGACTCTTTGTAATTTTATTATTAAATTTTAAAAGTAGGTATTGTTGTGTATCAGTAGAGTTTGTTGAAACTAATGATAAGAACTTTCACATAATCATAGCATGTAATAAAATCTAGAAATGAAGGACACTTTGAGCTTTAATACGCTTTTTATTTCAATCAATCTATCTGCCTAGCCTTTTCGGTCGACTTCCAGTCTAACCGGATACAGCTAAATACCAGTATTTTACATGGAGCGACTGCCTATCTGACCTCCACAACCCAGTAACTGGATAATACGATACCCCTTGGTAAGACTGGTTGTCAGACTTTCGGGCTGACGACCCGTAACAACTGCCAAAGATCCACGATTGACAGCCGGGACCAACAGCTTAACGTGCTTTCCGAGGCACGGAGGAGCCTCGGTATGTTAAGATGGTCACCCTTCCACGGACCAATCCCGGCAAACGTACCTTAACCTGATGGATCGACCCGTGCGGCTGTTATTACTTAGCCACAAGCTCCTCCGCTTTTTATTTCAATCAATGTACATTTTCGTAATATCTGCACTAAAATTAGGCTGATAACAAAATCATATTTTTAATCAAAAGAAACGTTTTTCAAATTTCTACAGCAGTACACCGTAGTGTCCGCAGGGTTGGGCAGTATTTGAATTACTTACTTGTAATTAAAATACGTAATTGAAATACAAATACGTAATTGGTATTTGTAATTCAATTACTTTTTATAAATGTAATTTGTAATTGGTATTTCAAATACCTGACGCTGAGGTATTTTGTAGTTAGTATTTCAAATACGTATGGCTCCAAAATACATTTGAACATAAATACATTTAGCGAACCTATGAATGGGTGCGATCTGCAGAAAATAGCGCTCGATAGCTTTCGTAAGCAAAATGGCGACCGCTAAATATGTCAATCTTTAAAGTTGGCAACACTACACTTAAACTGTACTGGTACTGCAGGTACATACGTCAAATAAAATTGTCAATTACATAACTTGTCAATTGTAATTTTCATTCGACGATGGAGTAAATCATGTGAATGCTGTGACATATTTAGCGGTCCCCAGTTTGTAAAATACTTTGGAAAATCCAAAAGTGCACGCCTCATAACACTTATTCATAAACGAAAAAGAAATTCAAAACATAGTTTCTAACAAAAATTAACAATTTATCACTTTTCATAAAGTATGTTTTGACTGCTGTTTTACCCATCAATATGGGTAAAATTCTAACCTCGCAATACTTACGTAATGTCAAAGACTATTTATTTAGATATTTACGTTGTGGGTTGCTAGGCAACACGTCATGTCAAGGTTGGAAATATTTAGGTAGATAAAGATATTATATTTTAGTTAGTATTTTATTAATTATAATTAAACTACTTTGAATAAAAGAGCAATTTTCAATAGGGTTCCTTCTATGGATGAAATGAATGTATTAAAAAAAAATTTACTCAATTAATTGATTTTTCGCAAGCTACAATGTTTTCAAGCTTCATAAATTGACGGACAGGAATTTTTTTTCAACTATTTTGATGTTATTTTCATTTCTGCTGCATTAAATCAATTGTTAAAAAGTACAGTATTAATCTCCATTAAATCATCTATATAATGGTATATAAATTAAGTAGGTTCTGTGTACTGGCAGGAGTGTAACAATAAAAACAGTTACAAAAATAGAGCAAAAAAATTTTTCGATCGTAGAGCACACTCTAATGCTTCGCATTTGAGTCGTGCAATATGATGGTAAGAATATTCCCTTTGCCATAGGCTGGGCTGGATTAGATCTATTCTATTTATTTAACTAACCTAACACCAGACTGTATTTTGTAATTTGTTTTTTGTATTTTAAATGAAAATAGTCAAAATACTGTATTTTGTATTTTATATTTCAAATACACGACTTAAAAATATTTTGTAATTCGTATTTTAAATAAGTGCGAGATAGTATTTTGTAATTTGCATTTTAATTAAAGCAAAGCATGTATTTTGCCCAGCTCTGAGTGTCCGTAGTGCAGCGAAACAATAAAACAGTTATTTCTTTGCCTACAATCAAATAACATCATCAAAATTCAATAGATCTCACTGACAGGTGCGTTATTGGATACCAATTGGATTTGCAAATTAAGCCGGACGGTGAGTGAAACAGTTTAACGTTTTTTTTGTCAATTACGTTATTGGTACGCAGCGTACTTTATTGAGCGAGCCTTGTTCCGCGATTAGCTTCCGGTTCAATAATCAATTTAATTATTTAATTCACTCGTAGTTACACCATTGTTCAAATTGTTGCATTTTTTCCAAAAGATTTTTTTTTTAATTTATGTTTTTCCAATCCATGCTGCAGAACGAAGGCTCGTAAATGTATATGAAACATGTCATATTTGTGAAGCAATACGGCCTCATATTTATTAGCTATTTGATTTTTTTATAATCCATCTCCAATATCGAATGTCAGAAACAATCATTTTTCCGACAATATTTCCTGTTATGCTCTATTTTAGTTTTTCAGGTTATTTTTACGGCTTTCGGTTTGGAAAGTTTTGTCAATCAACGTACAAGCGGGGTGATTCCAAAAGTCATTTTAAAATCATTCTGTATTTTGTAATTTTAAAGTGGGGATCTGATTAAATGAAAGGATAATAAATTATATCGAGTTAGGATAAACCATGAGAAGGAAAACATTATGCCATGCCCATCATTAAAGGCACACAACTGCCTGTCTCTATGACATCCTCTATGAACCAGTATGTCAGTCAAGCCGTCATCTAAAAAAGTGGTAACCCTAACACAGCGTCAACATCCGTTTCTCTAGCTAATTTGTTTGTAGTACGGCGCGGAGGAGGCTGCAAGCCAGACCAATTAGTGCGCGCGGTGACCCTGCGTCCCGCACCGACCCGCTAATGACAGCCCTCGCGCGAGGGTCACATGTCACTTTAATTATTTTTAATGAAACAAATAAAAAAATAACTTACGAGTGCTATGAACGCTCGCTCTTAAAATATGTTTTTTGGTGCCGTAACTAGTAGACTAATTAGTATTTAAAGCTGGGTTAACGCGAACGCGATTAGGTACTTAAAGCGAAATAAAAAGGAGAGGCTTATGTAAGGGTGTAATTCACATTCTTTGCATGGAAACTTTGATGTTAATATAACAGTCACTTTTATAGTTGATATTTGATACGAAGAGCTAGTAGCTCTGCATTGTGCGCGGGAGCATCTTCATGTTTTGGATATGAGATCCTATTGTATTCTAAAGAAAGCGCCGACAATAGTGTTAAACATTTGTACGTCGTACTTAATTAATAACGTGCATGACCCGCTGTTATATAGGCAGCTAATCAGCTGACGTAGTTGACTAATTGAAATTCGATCTAAAGAGAAAATATTATGACATGATGAAAATTTGGAGGTGCGGCCGTGCTGATCATAGCGTGAGCCAATCACCGCTGATTAATTTATCCTAACACCCACGTTAATTAAAAGCCGGTTATTAATTAGGTAAAATTAATTAATGGAAATGCACTAGGCCATTGTGCTAAAATATAATTTTGACATAGCTAATTGAACATTAAAATGATATTAATTTATTATGCGGCCACTGGTATCGGGTGACGTAATAATACCGATATTTTATAATATCGAACGAGCCGCGGTTACATTAGCTTATTTATACTCAGATTTACTCGACGGAACAAAATAGGATTATTTAAAGAGTCAATTTTTTTTTTGTTTAAGATTGCGACTTGTTTTGTTCATGAAAATTACCTTATTTAAGGTACTTATATGAACGATGTTCTTTAAAGCTAAGTATTATAATTGAGAAATAAATATTTAAAAAATATTTATTTATAAAATAATTAAATAAAAAAGGTCAGAGAGAGTCATCATTAATTCATTACCGACTTTTAAAATAAAAACATGTATCTGTATGTATATATATCGCAAGATAATTATATTCCTTGCCAACCTTAATGCGAATAGCACAAATCCTTGTATAAATAATATTGCAAATCAAAAAAATAACAAAAACCCGATAAACAAGTGGAGCGTCGTTAATCCATTTTGTATAAACATTCGTTATGCGTAAGATAAGCAATAAAATGTTGTCCATTAATTGTGCACGGTAATTATAAGAACAGAAGGAGGCAGTGTTTATAATTAAAACGAATGAGGCATTGCTACACTGGCTGGGCTAGTGATGTAGCTCTAATGAGATACTTGCTAATTAGAGAATAAACAAGCCGGATACGGGATTCTAATTGGCTTTTGGGACAACGATGTCGCGCTCAGCGCCACAGCCGCGCCGTCTTTTTATAGCAAAAAGATGCTTTCTTGTTTTTGGTGTTGGATCTTTGTACACATATGACAGATTTTAATATTGATTTTTGATGTCTATGAATTATCTTGTCGCGTAAGCTCACCCAGACGAAACTTTATTTTTGCTAAATAAATAAAATTACTTAAAGCAATAATATCGTTTCCTTTGCCATTTTCATATTTGTTTCTGGTAAATAACATTGCAGACATAAAGTATCTTTATAGCATTAAAAGCTAGTGAAGAAGTTTTTCTTGCTAATTGATAATAATAAATGTTATTTTAGCACTA
This sequence comes from Conistra vaccinii, assembly GCA_948150665.1. Classification (NCBI taxonomy): domain Eukaryota; kingdom Metazoa; phylum Arthropoda; class Insecta; order Lepidoptera; family Noctuidae; genus Conistra; species Conistra vaccinii. Next base: position 9,513,458 of record OX411324.1, read on the forward strand.
ATTAGCCTTCGCGATAACGATGTTGAGCTTAACTCGAGCGCTCTACCTTTTGCAGAGAAAATACTTCATGTTTTTATAGTGTTCTGGAATGATGTGCAATCGAGTCCTAATTTATAATAAAATAATGTACTGTTAGCAAAAATTTTGCTCTTGGGTAATTGAGCTTATAGGTACTTTTATACTTCTTCTTTTTAAAGTTTAAAAGTATAAACTCAATTTGTTTTCATTTTGGTTTGATGTTGAAGTTCAGGAATTGACTTAGTCGGTAATGTTGCATTGCGATTTGGATTTTAATTTATTATGCGTTTTTTTTTTGTATCTAAATAATATCAATAATGGTAGGTAATATGAATAAATTAACCATTAGCAAACCAAAAAAAATATTATATTAAAACATAGGGAAGCACATTTTGAAGTTATCAAATCATTATTAATCACCTCGACACCAAAAAACACCTGGCAAAATTAATGCTTCAAAATTTGTGTTATTTTTTATGTGTTTCTGTTCTTATGCTCAATTTTTTCCTGTCAATTAATCAGCAAACATTGATTGTGAATGTTTTTTGCACTTACATCATTATTTTTTAACGTAGGTCCCAATTAGTATCATGTTCAATTAAAAAATATACCTTATTGCGTCCTTTTACTCATTAAAAATAATTATTATTTGTAAGTTACGTAATTTATTGCAAAAAATATTAATTCATTTGATAAGAAAATATTCTCTAGCAGTATAAAAAAATTAGTGTTGGTACAAATTAGGTATAGTTATTAAAAAAATCTTTTATTTGTACTTCCTAAGAAAACTTTTCAATCTATAGAAGAAAAAAACACTTTCATAAAACTCTTTGACGGAACTTGCGTCAATTGTTATCAACTTTTATTGACACGTTCTCCGGAAATTGTCTGTTGCTTACAAAACATGAGTCCCTCCTTATCAAATACTCACGCCTACGTGAATTAAATTTATTATTGTGTATAAATTAATTGTGTTGTATGTGGTTGTACAGTTATCACTACATGATAACCCAACAATAAGAGCGCCATAAAAAATAATTAACTTATCATTGTGGATGATATTTTATTTACAGCAGGATATATGTTTCCTTCCGATAATTTTTGTTAACATTAAAAACTATTTGCAAAGTAAAAAAAAAATCTCTTATCAAATATCGATAAGTAATAAAATATTGCACTAAAGTAATTTGACACTTCTTGTTTTAAAGTTTACAAGCCTTGACTTCAACTCTAAATTAAAAGTTCGAAAAAAAACTAAAATAAATTGAATGATAAGTATTTTTGGATTCATTCACAAAGCCAAATAGCTATCTCCCATAAGTTTAATACATAAAGAGGTCGTGTTAATGTACTCAATTAAAGGCTTATGATTTAAAAATAAATGTAGAGTCAGTGTAATATAATTAATAACTAAAACTAAAAGTATATTAAAATAAAAGATCCCTCTAAGTGATAAGCGCCGTAATCCATACAATAAACTAATGAGCAATTAGTTTAAAACCATAGCCTCAGGTACTTCACTGACTTAATAGTTTTTCAAAGTGTAGAGTCCGGTGGTCGGTGTAGAGATCATTAAGCGACTCTTCAAAGCTGTCGCCGCATTACACTAATTGACGCAATTAGAGGGATTGCCGAACGGAAATAAAAGTCGGCTCACCTTCATGAAACGCCGGCCCAGCCAATTAGTCTAGCAACCCCTAATTAGCCTCTTCAAAACACTCTTACGCTCGATTAGTCTTTACACAGTTAGGAAAAATCACAGCACAGAAAAATCTTGTTCATGTTTGCGTATTCGGAAAATAATGTTTTTCACCGCACTGAAAAGTTTTGTCGCGATCGCGGACCGGTTCGTGACTGAAATCCGTGGACGTGCACTCGCCGCGGCCGCCACGGAGCGAATGCGCGCCGAGCGGGAGGAAGCCGTGAGCCGCCGCACGCCACGCGCCACACGCCACACGCCGCCGCTGCCGCCCGCGCGAGGCGGGGTGTGATGCCCTTCCTTTCCCCGTACGAAAGCTCCGCACTTGTGGAGCTTTTCGCACAAAGCCGCCGCGGCTGTTACGGCTTTTTGTAGCTGAAACGACGCTTAACTCTGTAAGTGGGCAGATTTTGCGCGGTATCGCATTTAGGCCTAAATAAAAACGATACTGAATCAAATTACGATCGGTCCATTGCTTTACTTTGTAGAATACATTGGTGTATTTTATTCCCAGTAACGTGTATTACAGGTTTGTCAATTTGATGAATGACTAATTAAAATCGTTTGAATTGCAATTAAAATAATCTATTAAGATAATTCCCATCGGGAATCTATTAATATGCAATATTTTCCTTATACTGCAGTACTGTGGCGCTTAAGTTGTAACTTGTAAGTTAAAAATAAACATCACTGCGTAGGTTTTCTATTGCGAAATCAATTATTCACTACAATAACAAGAATTGCGATGTGCTCACATATAAATAGACATTATTGGACAAAATATAAGTTTATGATGCAATATGATGCAGTGTGTGAGTTTCCAAGCAGTTCTGGTAAAACTAACTGGCAATACAATGCGAAGGATGGCCATTCATCATTGATAAAACTCGTCACGACGTCTCATTCATTGCTTTGTGACCACATCGGCTGCCCTGGCCCCTGCTCCTCCCCGTCGCAGGACTGTAACACAACCCTATGATCTTTTTGATCCTCTATCTGCTAAGTATGGTAGGGTACAAGTAATATTGGATCGGTTTAGAAATAACAGGAACAATGGTATCCGAATATGTTTGTTTGTCAAAACAATGAACAATTTATAGTTTATTCTATGACATCAATAACGTGCAGTGCAACTGAAAATAAAATTACTTAGATCGGTTTAAGAAATCACAGTAACAATGCAGCCAAAAGAACGTAATAGCACTGAAAAATTTAGAGGTTTTCTGTAACTTCAATATTTTATGAAACTTAAACAAACATGAAATTGACTCAATTACACGACATTTGATAGTTACGTATACAACCTTATTTTTTGTTTATACTAAACCTCTTAAGGGGTCATTGTACTCATCATTTTGAACCACTTTTACTATAGGACCAACACTGAAATCGCGAAAAAAAAATCTGCTGTTCCACACATTTATGTTCGCATATCTCGTCAAATGTAGGGAACAGCTGTTTTTTTTTTTGTGAAAGTCATTCATAATCATGAGTACAATGACCCCTTAATAGGTTGAGTATAAACAAAAAATAATCTACTTACATACTCGAGTAAATTTTAATTTAGCAATGTAGATAAATCAAAGCATCGTTATGCAAAGCTTTACCTAATTAGGTAAAACTGAGTTATTATGACATATGCGCTGAATGTTATTATGAGGTATTATGATAAGCAGGTTAAAATTAGCAGGTCCTTTCGGTAGCCTTTTGATAATTCTCTTTCCTTACCTAGTATTAATGAAAAACAACTACATTATTATGACATGTGGTTTTCCCCTTAGCGGTTTATTAAACAGATATCTCCCAAAACATGCAGTTTTATTATCATATTTGTAATTAAACCTTTATTTTGGGAGACTAAGTGGGAATTCCTTGAACTGTATGTATATATGGGAAATATTAATCTTATACGCGTCTGAAATAAAATAAATCGTTTACGCTGTGCAAACGCTGTTTTCCTAGGAAAGCGGTTCTGTCATAATATAACGGCCATCTTGAAAATCTGTCATTTTCACCAGTATTTCACATTAGGGTGTCAAAAACGCTCTCTATTTGGATAGCCGAATATTAAAGTGACCTTTTACCGCTATAGGAAACCAATGTTTTATTAGCCAGTTGACACTAAATGCACAGACAAGACGGTATCGCCATTCTTAGCAATTTATTATAAAACAATGATGATCCCGATAACATGCAAGTACATCTAAAATGATACAGAAATTGAAAGCATTAAGTCCCTATTATACACGCCGGGCACGACCATAAGCAGTAATATTACAAAAACGTTATAAATGCATTATTCTCCACTTAGACCGGTACCTTGTTATCATTTTATGGTGGCACTTCTGCATTGAATCAATTAAGTCTACGTGGAAGGGGTGCAATAAAGAATGATTTATAACTGACTACCATAATAGTTTTTAATTATATATCAAGAGGGTACATAAGTGCGTGGAAAAATGTTAATGTAATGTCGTAAACATGTCTTCATACAAATTCACTCACATAGAGGTCTGGAACCCGTAGGTACTTGTCTTACGACTTGAAATTTTTTAATCTTTAGATGGTCAATATAAGTAAAAACTTTACAGAATCTCCTAAAACCAGTTTTGTTTGATACAAGTGTTGAAAACGAATGTTTTTCGAATCATAATACAAGTTAACACTTAGGTGAATACGTTTAAATTGCGTACAAACAAATCGGAACGAACGCAAGGCGTTCTGTGTCAATTTGCGATCCATTCAGAGCACGTCCCGCAAAAATTAAGGGTGTCAGCGGGAGCGACGGCAATCATATCGATACGCGCCGCCGGCCGCCGCCGATGATATAGGAGACACATTTCCTTGAAAAATCCATTAAAATTATAATAATTTGAATATTTTGACATATTTTAACACAACATATTGTTTGCTGCTTTAAAAATCTTCCAGAATGGAGTATTCGGTAAAAAAATATAGAACCGCAAAAGAGACTACAATGCAAATTGGCTCCATTTAATTTTCTCTAATGTCATTATGTGATAGTGTCTATGTAATTGTAAGTACATTAGGCATGAAGCCACAGTACTTAACTTTTAATTAAATTAAAGAAACATTAACATTAAGAGTATTTAGCTGGTATTTAAGGTATTTAGTACCCGTATTATTGCCTAAAATAATACTTAAGACGATGTAATACATAGCGTTATGATTAGGTTTATTTTAGTTTTAGATAATTATATAAATAGCTAGCTAGTAGCTCTATAATTAGCTAATTTTAATTTCTACGCTCATTAAAATAGATTCATAAATAAATAATAATTGGTTACCATTGCCACAGTTACCTTAGTAACGCTAACTGCCAACGAAACGCATTTATCATTAGAAGCTAACAACGAGCAACATGCGTACGTCAATTATATCTGTGCACGTCAGACTAACAAGTCGTAGAATATGAAACTTGTCTGATACGAAGCTCATCGATAAATCTTACGAACATCACTACGAGCGCGAACAGGGTTGGGGAAACGTATTGACGCATTCATTTTCTATACACATTTAATTTATTGCCGAGTAACTCGAGACATGTACGCTCACAAATCAACCGAGCTTTTACGCGTTTTCAGCGGCGTTTTGTGAGCCGCTCATTCGGAAGCACCCGTGTTCTGCCAGACGAAGGGTTAATATCAAAAGACCTTTATGACTCGACAAAAAGTTAAATCTTGTATTGACTGTTCAAATCTTATAATGCCCTTTCATAGAGCCCCAAATTCAATGAGTTTTAGTTTGGAAATGACTTAGACGCCCCTGTACAGTCAACCTGGTTCTGATGAATAGCACATCATTTCTTATATTTAGTAGCAGAACAAACAGAACCTGTTTAAATCTTATTGTACGATTTATTCAATTGAAAAACTTATCGCTTTGTTTAGATTAGAATACTGTATTTTATATTAATACAGAAATTGCATTAATCATTCCAAATTGTAAATGTAAGGTAGGCCACCAGTATAATGCATTTAAATGTAAATTTTGTCCTTAATTTTGAGATTTTCGTACTTGGGAGCTTATGAGCTTTTTCTAATATCAAGTGCAAAGTTTTCTTAGTAAGTAGGTAACTGAACAATAATTATGAAAACATTCCGATTTACTAACTTTAAACGTTCCTTTTTAGATACTGAAATACAACACCACATCCTGAAAACCCCGAACAATGTTTCTTTTCAAATAGAATTATAACCACGCTTATCCGAGTTACAAAAAACGTCGGCGTTCCGAGCTTTCATTGAATTCGACTTAAACCAATTAATCACTCTTATCAGGTTGTTTCCTCCGAGTTTTTCGACAAAGGGATCGTCGGCTGACCATTGAGCGGCTGTTGTGGGGTAAACGCCACAATTGTCGGCAGTTGCAGGGTAAACGCCACTATTGTCGGCAGTTGTGCGCAGTACCCTGCTATTGTTGCCGGCCATTGTGGTGGAAACTGATGACGCCTTCGACAGAGGTGGCTAAGTCGACGATTAGTCTTCGATAACGTTTGAGAAGGAGGATAGATTGATGGAAATTGTACTGTATTGAATGTAGGTAATTTATGTATGAATCCTGTTGCGTGTTAATTGTATTTCAAGGACGTGATTTAGTGTTCGAGAATTAAAATGGGGAATTTAAGTAAGAAGTAATAACGAAATCATAATTATATTAATATGTTGGGATACCTTTAGGATGTTTATTCAAAATCATCTAGGAATGAGACTAAAATGGTATCAATTTCCTTTTTCAATTTTCTATCATAATCAATTACATAATAACCCCACTGGACTCTATATTCAAAAGAAAATTGCGCGTTTCGAGGCCTGGGCTGCTTATGTTTAAATCCTAAAGAATTTCAAGCAGTACAAATTAGAGCCATCTAACACCGTCATCAAGCCCACCTCCATACAGCCATACCTAAGTAGGTATACATAGAACCGTCAGTATACAGACATACCTATACTTATAAACAATGGGCTTAGAAACTCAAAGCTAGCTTAACAGTTGAAAGAACCTCCCAGCTCACATCCCATCGCTTAGCGGGCCTTCGCTAAGAAAACAACGAAACTGGAATTTGCATAAATTAAACGAAAGCACCTTCCTTCAGTTTACAAAGTGTGCTAATAACGACTTAAGGTTCTCACGCGAACTGATTCCGTATCACGTGACGAGTTCACGAATTAACTGACTGACTGCTCGAATTAAACTTGCCCTTTTTATTACCGTTTGGAGCCTATTTCTTTGAGGTTTGAAAATGTATTGAACCGTTCATAGTGAAGTAAGTTTTGAATATAAGTGTGGGCTTGAAGAGTAGGGGAAGACCAAAAAAGTGATAGAATAGAATAGAATACGCTTTTTTTTCTCTCTCTTGATAGGTGGACTGTGTGATAGACTAGTGTGTAGTGCTAGTGACTATCAAGATGACGACTAATAAAAAAGTGTAGAAGATAAAGACATTTCCATAAAGGCAAGAGAATGATGACGGTATCCAGTTTAAGTACTTTATAGTAAGATTACATGGTCTTGTGTAAATCTACATGAGATGCATTATAGCTTTCGCGTGGGCATTTCTATCAGAAGCAGTCAACAGTATACGGACGCCCTAGGAGGACATATACTGACCTTATTGGTGATGTTCTTCAGAAAAGACAGGTGCGTAGTACACGCAACCGTGCGTGTATGACCGTAAACGAGGCAAAAGGAGTATGTAAGGATCGTAGCAGGTGACGTTCTGTAGTTTCTGCCTACCCCCATGGGAAGAAGGCGTGAGTTTATGTATGTATGTCAACAGTGTAGGTAATAATAATCGTGTATTTCCGGTACAGTAAATAATAAGGAACGAGCTAAGCAGACAAGCAACATACATACATAAACACACGGCAGAAACTACAGAACGCCATCTGCTACGATCCTTACGTACTCCTTTTGCTTGGTTTACCTTCCTGGTCATACACGCACAAAGCCACTGACCATTAAAATTGCAAATTGAGTCATATTTTCTTCTTCATATATGTTTCAGGTTTAAAATGCTTAGAAAGTGTACTGTGTTAATTATAAAATGATGTATAAAAGCCTACGTATAAGTATCTATATCACAGTAAATCGTTAAGTAAAACAGCACAGGCTGTGTCAACTTCGCATCACTTATTTGAATAATGTTCACTTAGTTGTTTCGACAACAGCCTTCCTTAAACAACTTTAAGATTTCAATTAAGACCCTTCCTTAACGGATTTAACATTATCTCTACTTTATTTAAATTAAATTTAAATTAAGTAACATAAAAACAACAATGAAATAGCAATCACAAACGTTATTGTGTAAACTAATTTAAATCTGGAGAAACTAACAAAACGCCATGGTCTCGATAGATACCTAATTAGCTATAAATAAAACAAAAACGATCATAGACAATTAAAAAATAAGGTCACTATGGATTCTGATGACCTTAGAATGATAAAACTGTGTTAATTTTAGCTTAGTGGTGCGGCAAAAAGCGGACAAAAAAGCGCGCAGGCGCAACAGCCGTGAAATGTTACCTATGATTGTCCACAGCGCGAGCGCCCACTATTATGACATTAGAAAAAAAGGTTGGAAATCAATCAACATCAAGACAATATTTTTTCTTATTATCCATTATTTTAGAACAATACAAGCAAGAGTTAAAAACTGACAAATGTTTAAAAAAAACATTGTTAGAATTCGAGCCTTGTTCATAGCTATAATTTATTCACTGAAAAATCAAAATGCTCTAGCAATTTATCTACGAAATTCTTCTTGTATAAATCATGACAGCGATTTAGCAGTGCCAAGCCACGATAACAAGATCGACGAATCATAGACAATAACTTCTAAAATCCATAAAAAACAGTAAAAAAACTTCAAACTACCCTAAATTCGAATCTACGCCATCGTGACATCTAAAAATTATGTACGGGGATTTAAATAATGAGATCAGTCTCATACCCCGCGGTTGAGTCACGGATGCCATGGGAAACGTAAACAGTGTGATGGGGTATTATACTAATCCACAAATTAGTTGATAAACGGTTCACAGCCATAAAACTAGACCGCGATTAGGAAGATTAATGAACCGTCTTTAGGATTGTTGATCGTCGATCATGTCGCGATGATTTGTTGGGAGACTTTACGAATACCTTTGTTAGTAAAATTTTAAACCGGCCAAGTGGGAGACGGACTCTCACACGCAGTAAAAAACGTCGAAAAAAACACGTTTTTTGTATGAAATTAAAAAATAATAAAACAAAAATAATAACAACAAATAAATAAAAATTAAATAAAGTTAATAATTAAAGGGGGCCTTTATTAACTTTATTAAATTTTTATTATTTCTTGTTATAGCGACAATAGAAATACACAATCTGCGAAAATTTCAACTGTCTACCTATTACGGTTCATGAGATACAGCCCGCTGACAGACGGACGGACGGACAGCGGAGGCTTAGTAATAGGGTTCCGTTTGGCACCCTTCAGTCGGGTACGGAACCCTAAAAAGGAATGAAATGGAATTGTAATATTCTTATAAGTCCCTTTATTATGAGATATTGATGTTTACAATCTGACAATTACTTTCAACCTTGAACTTTTCATAATGTTACGAAGAATCAAACTATACCAAGGTACCCAGACATAATTATCTATAAATATTACTAATTACACAGAACCTCCGTATCTAATTAATTACAGGGCAGTTACATTAACATTTAGCTCGGCAATCCCCTTCACACTAACCCGTTAACCTCATTAACAAAGTAACCAACGCTAAGTAAACTTTGATAAAATTTTGATTCAGGTTTCGTAATAAATAGCATAAATTACAATACAAATAAAACGGTACTCCGTATGGTATTACAAAACAAATCTACATTCATCCGACCGTACTCCGTAACTACTACGGGTATCCGTAAGTAAACATAAAAACAAGAAAGACATGAAAAAAGAACAAATGAAGTCGGGCAACCCTCACCTCGGCGCGTCACTGCTACCCAATCGTCCATTCAGCACGCGGCGGGGCCATAAAATTAAATAAATCCGTTATTTTTCAGAGTGAGAAATGTTCGGGCGGCGGGAGGCGCGCCGGTCAATCGGCCGGCACGATAACGGCCCACATTTGTAAAGATTTTGCCGGCCCACGCCAACCGACGTTATTCGAAGGAGTAGTGGCCATACGTTTAGGTAGACTTAGGAAAGGCCAAGAGAAGGCCAAATTTTTGAAGTGAAACTTCTTAGGCAAAAGACGCATCACGTTTAGGCACATTTCGTTACATGAGTGAGAAGAAAGATATCTCTCTGTCTCTCTTAATAACACACTTCTATCAAGTGTACGGTGTTGCACTCGTAATTTTTTAACCACAAGAATATTTTTATTCGTTCCATTAAAATAAGAAGCATTGCAGCGGTTCATAACCTACATATGAGCTAGACTGCTGATGAATATTGCCATCTTTCTTTTTCGTGACTAACCTGGTATCAAAGTGGGCCTCTGCCAGGGGTCGAGAAACATCTCTCAGGGTTTCCTCATCAGACAGAGTCGAAATTTTCGAGTTAACGTTTTTGTGATATCATTGAAGCCTACAATCCGCCTAAATTTTTTAAATTTTATTTGAAGTAGAAATTCTGACTAGGTATCACTCGAAAGTTAATTCCTACTTTTCTAAAAAAAATTGTATCTTGAATTAATTATGATTATTTTTATGTCTGAAAGAATATTCCATAAAACTTAAATTGCAAAAAATAAATATGAAAAACCCATGCAAAAATAAAAATAGATTCTTTTTTAAACAGGTTCCCATAAAATTTTCAAGAAATTTTAAATAATAACATAACTCGTAAACTATTAAGAATCGCGGAACATACATTTGGATCGGTTCTGATACCCCTGGGCTGAGGAATCAATTTTTTTTTAATGACGTAACTATTAGGACCAGGCTGTATATCTGCAACTATCATACTAATATTGCCTTAATCATCGCATACTCATTGGTGACCGTTTAATACTCCGAAGAATAAAAACAAATACAAAATTCATTTATTCAAACAAGGCTGAACATCAGCACTTTTCGAACGTCAAAATTACATATTCACAGTCCTTTACCAAATAGGACGGCCTTTACCAAGTAGCCTAAGTAACAACGTGAACAGGAAAACAGAGTCTAATTTGAGAGGAAGGAAAGCAAATTCCTTTAAGGAATGAGCTCCCCAAAGATGGTTCAGCGTTGCGCAGAGCGCTCCTTGTGATTTTGTTTTTTGTTTAGACAAAATCAGCACAAAAGTGATGAATCCTAAACATAAAGGCTTATACACACCACCAACACCTTTGCTTAGGATATAAAAGTCTATATCTTCCGCATAATACACTGTTCCAATAGAAATAGCGATTACGTATTCGGGCGAAGATAGCTTTCTATTAGAACCGGCACCCTAAATTGAAACCCATTGAAAAAGATTGCCAGTCCATTGCTTCCAAAGTTCGACAAAAAAAATCTGCTCAATTTTTTTTGTCGATCTTATGAAGCAATGGACTGGCAATCTTTTTCAATTGGTTTCAATTTTCTCTTCAAAGGAAATTGATCGTGCATTACGTAATTGGGGGGCAGGTACCACTGCTTGGAACCCTAACAACCAAGAATAAAGAAATGCCTGCTCTGTTTCTTACCTAAGTCTGTGCAGATCATAAGGCGCGCACTGAGCTAGTGAAGCTAAGCCGCGAATAAATGAAAATTGATTTTAAGATTGCGTGGCCCCAGCCTCGTTGACAAATACACCGGCTTCATCCCACGTCTTAGCTTAACTCCCCGCCGTATAACCACGCATTCGGAAAATGTACTGAGAAGATTAAGTTATGTTTTATTGAAAAACAATTTCTTGTTATGGCGTTGCCGTGTTGGTGGAACAGTTACCATTAATTTCTCGCACTCTACCACAATGACTCTTTGAAGGTGATTGACAGCCAATTTTGCTTAAATTACTTAGGACATTCTCAGATTAGAAACAAGATTGTTTTTGTTATTTTTAGTCAGACTTTTCATGGGCACCAAGAAATATATCTAATTATTTAAACCTCATCATCATCATCATATCAGCGTAAAGACGTCCACTGCTGGACATAGGCCTCCCCACAGCACCGCCACTTCGACGATTTTGTGCTTCCCGCATCGAGCGGATTCCTGCGGCCTTCACAAAGTCATCGGTCCATCTTGTGGGAGGCCTTCCAACGCTACGTCTTCCGGTACGCGGTCGCCACTCCAGAACCTTTCAGTATCTCGGAAAAAATACTTATTTAGGTATAAATAGAAACAACAAAACGACCGTGTTCCAAAAAAAAAAACACTTCAAAGTGTACACACAGCGAGCAATGTGCCCTGCCCATTGCCACTTAAGTTTCGCAATTCTTCGGGCTATATCGGTTACCTTGGTTTTTCTGCTGATCTCTTCACCTCGCCCCTCCTCCTCTCTCTCTCTCCTCTGGTTAAACCTAATAGTTACAAGAAAAACCTGCTTTCTGAATTCAGCATTATAAATAAAATAAAATAATCCAAAGCAAAAGTAGTGCACAAAGCCATCACTTCCTTTTTCTGAGCACAACAATGAGAAAAATAATTAAATGAATTTAGGATCTACAAAGACACATCTACCTGCTAAATGAAATACGGGTTTTCACAGAAAACTTAATGAAAGTCTCGTTAATGGAGGGTGACAATTAGCCTGGGTGGGGAGGATATCGTGAGCAGTAGCCACACGTGACGTCACTCATCTGCATCGCTATCACCCCGACTCCGATCGAAATTTAAATACAGTATACTCTTTTTTTTACGGCGCGTATTCTTTTTGTTCGCTTTTCGCGTCATATGGCTTGCCCGGGAAAGCATGGACAAGTATTATTAAGCAATTTGTATTGAGATGCTTACATTTGTAGTTGTATTAAATAAGGTCTGCGAAGCTATAGGACGGTGGATGCTAAATATGAATAGAGCGTTGTAGAGACAAGCTAGTGCGTATCGAAGCACGAAGAACTAAACTAGAAAAACATATGCAAGTTTAATATTATAATTAATGCTCTGCAGTCTGCAGCAGATATAACGACCATTCATGCACACCATGGCTATCAATCCCATTTGCGTTTTATAAAAGGCACCACAGACGTTTGGTGACTATTAAATTATATAGAATTAAATGCACACTACACTACATCTATTGTCCAGACACGTTCATTCAAAAGTAAAACTCCATTCTATCGTAGAATTATGCGGCGTGAACGCATTACTTCACGAAACTAATTGTGAAAATAATAAAGCGTATCTTGAAAAAAAATTAAATTCGTGGGAATAGTACGGTGTGTAATGAGCAGGACAAAAAATAGACTGTTTAATATTGTAAAGAGGGCCGTGATTAAGTTTGGGGTTTAATATCCGCCGGGGATGCGCAAGACATAATGCACATCTAGTGCAGGGTTGGCGCGCTCTACGATATATAAAAAAAAATAAAGTAAGAGTTATGACTGAAAACAAAGAAATATTGTGTAAGTATTCAGAAAGAATTCTGTAAAAGTTGAGTCACTGGTTTCAAATCTATAAACATTTTAGGGTTTTCAGTACAAAAAGAACTGCGAAAACTTCCGCAGTTGGTCAAGGGCAGGAGGAAGATGCTTTTTATTTATTATTTATTTATTTATTAGGTTCACCAACAACTGATTACAGTGATACAAACACCGAATACATTTTTCAAAGTAAAATAAAAGTTCATCTGGTACTTATAGGTAAACACCACATGCATAAAACAATGAATCAGAGAAATAAGAACTTACTTAGTAATAAGTGCTAATATTAAAAAATTTAAACATAACTGGCGAAATGTGGGTGTACCTGCTACAGGTACACCTCTGCCCAACCCTTCGGGGAAACAAGGCGTGATGTTATGTTTATAAAAAAAATTGTAACATCGGTCAAAAGTTACATTTAAATGAAATTAACATTTGTGAAACTCTAATTAAAAATGATAAAATAGGTAAAGGTAAAAGCACAGATAATAATTATATTACTACGAGGTAGTAAAAGTATCCATTTCATAAATTTTTGACTCTTCATTTATTTGTTTTTATTATATTATTTGTAGAGTAAGTGTGGAATACACTTATTTATAAGCTTTTCACTTCCAAAAATTTTAACAAAAATTATACTTATAGCTAAGTAGTATCCGATGATCCTTCTGCGATCCGTATAGTAGGCAACAGGTACAAAATTCAAGTGAAACTTCTTAGGCGGCGATTCGATAATTGGGCGAGAACTGAGAGTGTTCGAATTACGTTATATGAGAGAGAAGAAAGATATAACTCTCTCTGTCTCTCACACTAAATTTAATTTTTTAAGAAGTTTTACTTCTATCACGTGTACGTGCTGCTCGTGCCAGTTTTATTCTTATTTACTTTTTAAAAAGATTATTACAAAAACTTTCTTTCTAATCGTTTGGCAGCCCTATTAATTTGCCATATCAACTGGCCAGTAGCGAATAGAATACGACCGCCGTAACAGTAGGGACGCACGCCAGCTATCGAAACACTTATCATTTTACTGTTTCCAAACCAGACAGCCATTCCATTTTAAACTTTATGCCACGGTAATAAGTATCTTAGCAGGAATATATTCTAAATAAACGAGAGAATATTTATTCTTGTGGTATAGTTAGCAAGGGAGAGACGTGTGTATGACGTTATAAAATAAAATTGAAGCCGCAAGGGCACTCGACACGGATCTAATTAAATGATAAGTGCGATCTAAGATTAATGTCCTCTACTAAAGAGATCATGACTTAAATCCTTAAACGTTTTGGTGAATAGAATCTAGGTCGAAGATTTTTAATTGCACTAATTGTTCGGATTTAAAAACTGTTTTCTGCACGCCACGGCCATAAGAGACATAAAATAAATCGGCATTATATTGATGAAGTTTTTACGGTTTTATTATTGCCTGCGTTCGGATTCATAAAAGCAAATATTTGATTGTTTTCAGGGAATTTTCCACCAATCAAAGCATTGTTCGTACAAAACAAAGCCCCACTTGTGAACTACATAACTACACCCGAATCGGTTTAGCGTGGCAATAACGGTCATTGACCTATCTACATTTTCTAGCATTCATTATTTCAAAAACTGAAATAAAGTCCATTAACTTCCTGGGGGCCTACCACCACCTCTAAAGCAGTATTATTTTAATATTACTTTAAGTGTGGGAAAGAGATGAAGCTCTACAGGACGTATAGCTCCATCTATTTTCCCCACTGAAGTAAGATTCAAATAATACTACTTTAAAAGATGGTGGTAGGCCATCTGAATATCTATCGTGATCTTCAACATGTTCCAATTACGAAAAGCCATAGCATTATTGTTTGAGTTCCTACGGAGAGATATTAGGGAAAGTTCAATGGCCGCAAATGTGACGCTAAAACGATTCGGGCATAGATCAATCAAAACCTACTGTTTGTGGAGAACCTGGCGTTTTCACGATATGAAAGTTATTGGTTTCAACGTACGGAATACCATTTCAAAGAATTTTTTGTTTGATGAAATTCTGGGTACCTACCCTTTGATTTTGTCGTACCTAAAATATTTAGATAGAAAGGTATTCGTTTCGAAAGTTTTAAACTGTTTTCTTATCTGGCTTATTTAACCAGGAAAGATTAAAACTTTTATGATGCAAGTAGGTATGTCCAGGAAAATAGATTTGTTGACGTAGGTTTACCTAAATAAGCTTGTTAGTTAAACGAGGTTTTAAATCACTATTATGCAGTTCTAACCTAATTGCGAACCTATTGCTGTGGCTACTTTTGTGTGTTCGTTAAATCTAAACGGGGTTTCCAACAGGCTTAATGATCAATCAAATCGTGAATTCAACTAACCTAGTTGAATTAGTGAGACTTTACGATTCGAAACAGTTATGAAAAGGAAGTTTCCCGAACATAGAGAACAATCTATTCTATACAATGCAGTATGTTTTGTTTAAAAATATTTCTCACGGCACTCAGTAGCCAGTTATAATAATCTTTATTTATTTTGCGGCAATACTGAACGGAAAGCCGAACTTAATGGTGTGTAATCCCGAACACATTAACACCAGAATAAAGATTAGGGATCGAAACGACCACGTCACGTCATATTAGTAGAAACCATTAAATAAATCCTCGATATATGAATTCAAAATTGTATTAGATTATAATAATAAGTTTTTTTTTTTTTTATGTAGGTGTCCAACTGTTCATACATTCTATTATTAAAACTTATAACTAAGCATTAAAATCAAAACTTTCGTATAAAAGTAAAAATAAATGTTTTATTTGACAATTTTACACAACATCTCATCTGCCTAGCCTTTTCCCAACTATATGGGAGTATTTTACACGCAGCGACTGCCTATCTGACCCCCACAACCCAGTAACTGGGTAATACGATACCCCTAGGAAAGACTGGTTGTCAGACTTTCGGGATTCTGACGACCCGTAACGACTGTCAAAGATCCACGAATGACAGCCGGGACCAACGGCTTAACGTGCTTTCCGAGGCACGGAGGGGTCTTGGTATGTAAAGATGATCACCCATCCACAGACCAACCGCGGCAATCGTAGCTTAACCTGATCGATCGATCCGTGTGACTCTTATTACGTAGTCACAAGCCCCGTACAGTACGACACAACTTAGATGTAGCATCGGCAAAATTCGTAAAACCGTTCACCATCCGAACTGAGTGCGCCTTTAAAATCACCAATCTTTATTACTGCTTCAGGTGAAAATGATCTTTCGAAAACGCAATAACTTGTTAAGTCTTATAGCCAAATACATTGGTAAAATTGAAATGAATGAATGAAAATTTTCAAATCTATGCTACATCTAAGTTGTGTTATACTGTAACACTTTTACACATACTCAACTTAACGATAATTACAAAAACAAAAAAAAACAAACATGAGACAACACGACAAATTAAGGAATATTATTTACGCAAAATTATCTACTAAAGGCTTAAAATCAATCAACAAATAGACTTACATGGAAATGACAGACAGATCAACGTGGCTAAACAAACTAAACTAAATAGGTTTACTTAATTCATCAGTTCAATGCTTCAATAGACCATTACATACGTGTATTTAGTGCTGTTTGTGCAGCACTTGGGTTCAAAAGCTACGTCCATGGTATAATATGGGATTTGCGGCGGTTAGCGGGTGTTTTCGGGCCGATTGGCGCACGGTGGCCGCAGATGGCAGATAGCGCGGCGCGTGCCAAATGATCGCGTTCCGACATTCGCGAACACACTCACTCATGCGCATAGACGTAGCAATTTGTAGATCTGGGAAACTCGTAGCACTTTTTTAATATACAATTTTGTAGCATACTCGTATATGTAGTTTTTACCTGGAAAACTCGTATTTGTCGTACATTTTCGTACAAGTGAAGGTAGGTTTTTTAAATAATTAATGAATTAGCCTCTATTGTCCCACTGCAGGGCAAAGGCCTCCCTCTCCCTCTTCCACACAATTCTGTCTGTTGCTAGTATCGGCCAGTCCTTTCGGTAAGAGTCAAGGTCGTCCCGCCATCTTCGTCTCGGCCTGCCACGATGTCGTCGTGCGTTTAGTGGGACCCAATCGGTGGTTCTCTTAACCCATTTGTCATCTGGGTAGGTAACATAACAAAACACCCCGAAGGGACAGGGAAGGACAGTCCCATGTAAAACGGCTAGTGAAGGTAGGTGCACCCGGAAAACTCGTCGCACATCTTTTTTATCATTAAATTTCGTAGCCCATACTAGTGAGTATATCCGAAAAGAAAAAACTCGTAGAACAATTTCGTAACTCATAGTGCAAAATCGTAGCAAAGACTTATTAAAAAAAGACGTGTGGCACTCGGGGACTGCCGCGGCGAAGCTATTGCATAGCATTTTTTATCAACTTACGCAATTGTAAAATATTAACCTGAATACAAGAAATAGCAATGATGACATTGACAGGAACTGTTATTCACATTTATAGTTTTTAAAACTTGACACAACGTAATGGGAACATCAAACTAATAAAAAGGTTTTAATTTAACTATTAATAGTCAAGGATCATTCGTCTAAGTAAATTTGAACTTTATTGTCAAACAGTTAAACATAATTTTCAATACAACACTCTCGTATCATTCGTCTAAGTAAATTTGAACTTTGTTGTCAAACAGTTAAACATAATTTTCAATACAACACTCTCGTATCATTCGTTTAAGTAAATTTGAACTTTGTTGTCAAGCAGTTAAACATAATTTTCAATACAAAACACTCTTTCTTAGGTACTCGTATTTTCGTTACGGAATTTCTGGATTAGGTCTCCACGCTCAAGGCCCGCGATAGAAGCTATGCAATAGCTTAAAAAAAAATTGTCATACTCACAAGGAACAATTAATCAATCTGCCTGCCTTTTCCCAGCTACGTTGGGGTCGGCTCCCAACCTAACCGGATGCAGCTGAATACCAGTATTTTACATGGAGCGACTGCCTATCTAACCTTCACAACCCAGTAACTGGGTAACACGATGTACCCCTTCGTAAGACTGGTTGTCAGACTTCTGGTCTTCTGACCCGTAACGACTGTGAAAGATCTATGAATATCAGCTGAGACGAGGCATGGGAAATTAAATTAATTCTTTTAATTCTTTAACTACTTCGAGCAAGTATGGTCGTCGTAATTATGCTAACAAGAAATGCTTGTACCCTTTTATATCGGAGCGGCTTTGTTCAATTTTCACATGAAGTAAATAAAGGGTTCGTATGTAATTGATTTTTTACATTAGACCGGTATTGGAATTTGCTTGGCAAGCATAGTTATTTATTACGCGGTAGTTTGGTTTAACATTTGTTTTAAGTACTAAGTTTTTTTTTTTTCTAACGACTTACAATTCCAATTTACGTTTTAACCGTCTTCAAAAAAAAACTGTTTAAGAAATGGTTAAGGTAAAGTCGTGGGTATCGCTTGCTTGTATACCATGTGGGGAGCCAGGAACACCTACAAAATTATAATGATATGCGATGACGGCTTTACCTTGACCATTTTTGTACCTTTGTCTTGATTTCTGTCTGAAATATTTTCTTGTTTCGTACTTTTTTGTCGGGTTACAGCGTTTAAACGCGTAAACTGAATTTATTATTTTATACTTTCTGTTTTAACACTTGATAAACGTTACGAGTTTACGACAACGTAAATGAGTATAGCCGCCAAAAATATATACATATACTGACTGCTAAAATCGTAACCCTTCCTTTTTTTTTTGGCTTTATCGTAGTCGGATAAAAAGGAGGAGGCGAGTTTTTTTTATTTATTTCACCGATTTCTTCGTGATTACGGTCTACTTTACGTGATTCGCGCGCGGTGGTTCCCTAAATAAAATATATAACTTTGCTTCAGTTGTTTTTGGGTAAGCTGTAATAATATGTATTTAATCCACTTTCGTATTTTAACGATGTAATAATTTCCTGTAACTGCTGTTTAAATCGCAAGAAGTGAAAAACTCCTATAAAGTGAAAAATTACGTAATAACCAAAAGCAGAGAGAACCAGAGAAAAAGAAAAAAAAAAAGGAAGTTGATAATGTTGATATTCCGATTTTTTTGTTATATTTCACTTCGTAGTTCTTTTTTTAGAAGTCAGTAGTTTTTTTTTATTTATGAAACAGTTGTTTTTTGTTGTAAAAATAATACTGACTTTATTAAGTAACTGATACGTCTAAATATCACTACGGCTACATACAGTGACTGTGAAATGGCCGCACGCGCCGCCACGCGACTTCCCGATCATGGTTTATCTTTACTTTGACTACGCGTGCTAGTGACACTCTTGCGCTCACGGCTATAAGGGCAGTAATCACCCTATTTCCCGTATATGCAATTAATAGCCCGTAGCATTGTGGACCAGGCCATGTAAACGGTTTATTCGTTACAATGAGGTGGTTTATATTCTCTTGATTCGATTATGACTCGTCATGTAGAGTTTTAGTTTTTTAGCAAACGCATGCTAAGATCCTGGCCCTGAGTTGGATAGATACGGGCGATATGCGGGTGTACCTTAGGTGCACCTCGAAACGCCGGGAGGGGACGCCCTAGGAGGACATCTACTGACCTTATTGGTGATGTTCTTCAGAAAGGACAGGTGCGTAGTACTCGCATATAATTAAACTAATAATTAATAATCAGGGGCGTAGTACTCGCAACCGGCGTGCGTGTAGGTATGACCTGGAACGTAGACGAGGCAAAAGGAGTATGTAAGGATCGTAGCAGGTGGCGTTCTGTAGTTTCTGCCTACCCCACCTGCCTACATTTTCATATTTATAAATTACATTTTTAAATATTTTCATCAAAAACTATAAAAAAAACATTTAAAAATATAAAAAATAGTGGCCCATCGGCATCAGGCACAGGGTCCAAACTGCCGGTGGTCAGGGCTCTAGAGAGAGGAACCTCCTCACTATACGTGCCGTGTCTAAGGAGTACTGCTTTCTGAATCAAGCGCTTGATCCAGCCGCGCAATGAGATCCTCCTGAGGTGTTGGTCGAGGCCCTCCGCTATTAGGCCATTAACCGTTACGGTTATCGGTACAATGATTGCAGAGTCCACGTCCCACATGTCGACAACCTCGTGTGCTAAGTCACGATACTTGTTTTTTTTATCTTTCTCAGCTTTCACGAGATTCTCGTGATGAGGGACAGCGATATCAACAATCATTGCACGGCGCTCTCGTCGATCTATCACCACAATATCAGGCTTATTGGCTACAATAGTCCTGTCAGTGATGATAGATCGATCCCAATACAATGTGGCGTGACCATTCTCGAGAACTGGGTCGGGCACATACCTGTAGTATGGTACTTCTGACTCCACAAGGTTGTATTGCAAGGCAAGTTGCTGGTGGATAATCCTAGCCACTACTTATATTGTGTCTGTGCAAGTATTTAATTTATTTATTTATTTTTTTATTATTTATTGTAGAAAACTCTATACCCAGTTTGACAGAGCATTGTGTTTATATTTATTGCTACTAACCACAAAGCTCTAGGTACTCTATCACGTAGGCACAAAAATACCAACACAGCTCTACACTAACTCCTAGAATCATAATGCTAATAAAAAATGTACTTACCGCAGAAAAAAGGCTTAAAAGTATAAAGTAAAGAGGACAGAGACATGATTCCCCTCAGATCTGCTATAACCCGTGCCGTAAATACCTGCATAGTCAGCGTGCCACGCCGCTCATTTGTACAGCCGACATTTTAATAATCGCATATTTTTATACATGTCGCAGGCACTTGAGCGATTTCGGAGTTAGAGTGTTTTGTCTTGTCTTAAATTCACTTATGTACTCCCGGTACTCCCGGCTACACATTAAGCTATACATTTCCAGTTTATACTGATCACGCATTGAGGATTTCCGTACAATGCGAGGGCAGCTTATACTGGAAATGTACAGCTTAATGCATGGGCGTACCCAGGGGGGGGCAGGGGAGGGCAGCTGCCCCCCCCCCCCTGGATTTTGTATAAGTAGGTACTGTTGTCGATAAAAGTTAAGTTACAGTCGCGATAAGACATCCTTTAACGAAAAAAAACCGCGCTGCGCGGCTTTCCATGTTGTTGTTGTATCTATTATGCATAACAGACTTTAAAAAAGAGGACGTTCTATCTTCGACTGTTTTTTTTTTTAGTATTGTTAACGATTTTTTGCGTCAATTGTAAAGCAATTTTAAAAATTCGTGTACTATTTAATAAAAAAAAAAATTATTCGGTCCACAATTGACAAAAATATCGATAAACATTTGGGGGATTTCTGATTTGCCCCCCCCTGGGCCAAAAGCTGGGTACGCCCATGGCTTGATGTGTAGCCATGTGTACCATCTATCATGAGTAATCATGACACATAACATAACATCACGCCTGTATTCCCCGAAGGTTTAGGCAGAGGTGTACCTGTAGTACATACACATTTCGCTAGTTATGTTTATGTCCCATGTAATAGGGATCGAGCCTATTGCCATCAACCGGACTTAAATCTAGACTTCGGGCTGCTACTGAGAAATTCCAGATGAAAAAACCCAATAATAATTTGCCGGACCTGGGAATCGAACCCATGATTTCATGCTTAGCGGTAGCCCTTGC
Organism: Conistra vaccinii; assembly: GCA_948150665.1. Classification (NCBI taxonomy): domain Eukaryota; kingdom Metazoa; phylum Arthropoda; class Insecta; order Lepidoptera; family Noctuidae; genus Conistra; species Conistra vaccinii. The sequence goes on from OX411324.1 coordinate 9,535,360, forward strand.
GACCACTCGAGCAACGAGGCAGACTCCGTTACCGTTATGGTAATGTTAAATTATAATGTTGGTGGCCAGTAATTGCGGTTTTTACAAACAAAAAAATGAGGAGGTTTACCTACCTCTGTGACTAATAATATCCAAAATACAACCTACATCTTTTACCAATGTTAGATATTTACGATCGTCTCGTGAGCAGGTTTCATTTTAAGTGTACTTAGAACCCGAAAGTAAAAGTTCCAGCCAACTAAAGGACACAGCACACATATCAACTCGAAAAGGGATCGTCACCATATCAACTCGAGCCATTCAGTATTCTTTGTATGAAACTCCCTAAACTACAACGCACTCTGATCGGAATTGTAATCGCCTCGCCTCGGAACAAGCTCACCAACCACGATGCCGCGCGTGGTCAACGGCTAGGCGACGCCGCGCTTACGGCTCGTCGTCCCCGCGTTTACGTCTCTCCGTACCCGAGCTTACGTCTCTTCGTCCACTCTTGTCCCTCTCACCCCTCCCGCGGCCTGCCTGTAGCACACTACCTCTCTCAGCCTAGTTTGAATAAATGACTTTTGAATTTTTTGAATTTTGAACTGCCGCGCGCGCTTACGGCTCGCCGTGAGCGCGGCGTCAGCGCATAGCCGTAGCCGAGTCAACGTATCGGAGCTGCTGATCCGCTTTGGTTACGTGCTAACGTAAGGTTGACACCTGAGGGCCTAGTGTGAGTTTCTTTTAACCATCTCGATTTTACGCATGGACCGCGTTCGGCGTTCCGATTTGCCCTTCAACGGTGGAGGCCGGCCGGCTGCCAATCGGAGCGCCGAACGCAGTCGATGCGTAAGATCGAGATGGGTAAATGAAACTCACACTCAGCCCTCTGTAGACGGCGAGGCGAAAGGCGATACGGTGGCGATCCCTTTCCGAGTTGATATGACCTTTAAACTATCATATGAGAATTCAGAATGATGCAATCGGTGAGTTATGCGGTACTTCACTCTGACTTAGGTACCTACATTTTAATGGTAACAAAGACATACAAGCTCAATTTAAAATTATTATTGCCACAATAGACTGGATGATTTAACAATTTAAAACAAAACGTAATTAATTGTTATTGATAAATAGTTATTTATAATTGTATTTTCATGTGATTTATTGTAAGTAGGTACAATGATTGTTTATCTAATTAACCGCAAAACAAACTAAGTTATTAAGTTAGTGAGTTATAAGTTATAACTTATAAACATAGCAAATACGTGACTACTACGATAATAATACAAAATCTCTTCAAATAATGAACAATATTTTTTTTATTTCAATAGGTAGTAATTCAATGCTGAATAAGAAAATAATTACATACATAGGTACCTATTAACACGTTCAGTGCGGGGAGCCCTCCTGGCGGGTTCACCTAGTCGCATATGGGATGCCGAGAGCCGTCGCGGAGGGCTCATTTTAAATGTCGGTTTTTCTTAGCTAATACAGCATTTATAAGCCGAGAAAATAAAATCTGATGTATATTTTAACAAGAATTCTTAGTATATGCTTTGGTTTTAAAATCCAAGCATTTTTTAATTCTTTGTTCACGGTATAAAATTCACCAAAACATTTAAAAGGTTGGAAACTACGTAAGTACCTATAGCACAAGACCCCCGAAAACTCTATTTTACTTCGTTTTACAACAGGGTTTTATAACCTAATGCTGTTGACCGTCCTCGATGGTTTACTTTAGCGCAAACGTAATGCCCAAACCCTCCCGGAGGGTTCACTTCCAATATGTATAGCGACATGTCGTATGAGTTCTATGAAAAGTGGGTGGAGTCGAAAGTGTAAGCTAAGAAAATCTTTTACCGTGACCAAATTGACCAATTATCTAAGACAAACGTAATTCTTTACGAAATACTTTGTGTATACGACAGGTTTGATGTAGCAGCCATCTTTGAAACTTTTAGACATAGGGGCAATCCAGACATTTTACAAAAAGTCCGATCACCGACTGTTCCCATGGCTCACGTCGCGCCGCATCCCACGGGCCGTACGCCGTGTCTTTAGAATTTTAATTAAATTGTTCATTGGCTCAATTAAATCGATTATTAAAACCCGCGCCGAGTCGAGGGGTGAAACGACACGACTTCGATTCATGCTTGATACGCGACATGTCGTCTATTATGTTAGCAAATGTCTAATTGAATTTACTGTTGTTATTGTGTCAAATATAGAGGCATTTAATCACTATCCACTGAAGTGTGTGAGACTAACGAAGTAGATATTTAATTAAATATGAAATATAGGGAATATCAAGGCGTAATGTCAATTTAACCAGTACAAATAGCATTTGGCAGAGTCAGGAAGCTGCATAACGAGCATGCAGAAATAGCCTGGAACCATGTTCTAAGGAACTGTGTTCATGATACCGGCAGTGCGCTGCTATAAACGGGATCCAATTATTTCTCATGCTCGCAACAATGTCATTAGTTTATTTTAACACTATTATTTTGTAAATTGTGCTTGAAAATAGAATATTTATGGGCGTATGGTAATTAATGATTTTAATGCCAACGTCCGTTGCGCTTGCATCGGGTTTGAGCAGCCCTGTTGAACTAACATAGAGTGTATTGTTACATACCGTAAAATGTATAAGGATCACAATATTTATACAACTTTATTAGGTAGGTGAACCTTAGTATATTGACAGTAAATAAGCGACTAGAAGTTGGGCGCTACTCTCTTTTAGAGGTATGACGAACAGGGTATAAAGTTCACTCATCGTCTATTGAAAAGGGACGATCCTCCGACCAGACAGGTGTCGTGTCTGGCGGATAACTGCCCAACGGTTGATGTCAGATAGTCTTATAGGATTTGTGTGACGTCAGGATTTTGTGTGACGTCCAGGTCTTTGATGTAGGTGATGGATAATTCCAACGAATAACAAATTATGTCGAAAGTTCGAAACCTCTACACTAATGTCGTCGCTACTAATTATTTTTCTATCTTTTAGCCCAACTCATTTTCGATTCCCAGGTAGAGAACCAGGACACAGAGAAAGACAAAGAAAGAGTAAATTTTCATGCAGACAGAGCCAGAGCACACAGTATTTTCAATAAACATTTGAGTTTGGTAAGATACCACACGTAACAATCACGAAAAATATTGATAACACGTACACCTCCATCTTGAGCTGTTAATAGTAATGTCGTTAATATAGTAACTAGTTAATTGAGGACTATTAGCGAAGGTCGTAAATCGACACAGCATCGCCGCGACATGCTGCCGGCTCCCGGGGGCGTCATCGACCACAAATTTATTGTTTTTCTTACCATACTGATAATTAGGACGATTGCTCTTATTGCTTTAGAAATGCATAATAGCCATAATAGGTGTCTACCTACAATTGAAACTGACATGAGCATGTTAGCTAGGACTACAAAACCTTTTAAAGAAAATTAATCATATCAGCTTTTAAAAACATGTACCTAAGTACCTATTTATTTCCAACAAGTGCCTTACTAATTCTGATACTCGTGTCTGTAGTCAAGTCCATAAAAAGTTTGGCAACAACCACTGTCTATGGAAAAAATACGGCGGCGTAGGCGTTGTCGTAGCCCGCCACGAAGAACTGTTCTAGAAGATGCTATATACGTACCACCAAAGTCATGTAAGTCGTGGAAAATAAAAAGCAATATAGTAAACAAACCAGCATGGCTAATGCTCCTTTGTTTACAATGTCGCTGTTTATTTTCCTTGTTGTTTTCGATACGAGAACTACCCACAACAAGTCATCGTATCATGCAGCCTAGTTTTAGTACCAAAGTCTCGTCATAACTTACAAGACTTTATTAAAGTTACATACCCGAATACGAATAAGCCTTCTGTCACACGAGATATTTTCAAACGACAAATTAATAATAAAAATCCGAATACATCAGCGTCGATGGCTTATCGAAACTTGAGCAACACATGTTCTTGAACGTTTTGAAAACTTTAAGTATAGGAAAGGCACGATCAATCACTAACAATGGTGGAAAAGAGGGACCCTCTCGGGAAAAAACTTGAACGGGGTGTAGTAGCTGATTTATCGGTGTAGTTAGAATTATCGCCATTTGCAATTCTTGGCGGGTTTAGCAAACAAGTTGAGATAACGACTTGTGGGAGGCAAAGCCGACGCGGCCACTTGCAGAACTTCACGCATTCTTTATTGTCTACGCTTTGTTTGCAGTTTGCAGGACTAACATTTTACGAGTATGTGTAAGTGGTGTTAGATGTTTTGTTGCTTAATTTTACTAAGACAAGTAAAAGTCCTAAAACGGGTAAGGGGTCTCAAACGGCCACATTAAGCACTTCCTCTAAAAATAATTCATTTTCTGAATTCCCAGCAATTCCTCTATGGTGACACATATTTTCAATTAAATTCATATCAGAATTTTATTTGGTGCATATATTGCCGCTTGAAAAAAATTTGGCAAGTCCGTAATTTTACCAGCTTTTTCTTTATAGTTTTTATTAATCAACTGAGATTTTTATTTTTTATTTCCTACAGTTTAAATGTTATTTCAATAATAATATAATAGGTACATAAAACCGTCAAACAAATGAATTGCGTATAATATGAATTGAACGCAGATAAGTATGAAATTGTCAGTTTGTGAGATTCATAATATTATCTAATATTCTTATAAATAAGATTCTGCCAAAGTGTACCCCTCCTGGTAGCCAGATGAAAGTAAAGATAAGTAAAACAAACTGTACAGCTTATCTTATAAGAATAAAGTTCGGAGTCTGTCATGGTATTCCAGGATTCCAGCTTCATGTACCTACCTATCTATAACATAAACATGTTACTATGTTTCCACACACATAACTACATTGTTAATTGTTTATATTATACCCGAACATCAAGAATCGCTTTGGATCCCAAAATACACCAAGTTTCCCTACATATTACAAAATAATTGTAATAGGAACAAGCTATAAAGCTCGTATTCACAGTACCAACTTCGGCACACAGTCCCACTGCCGAGGCGCCGACAGACGACACTCGTGGGACATCTTAACGACTTCCCCCGAACTTTACCTAGTCACCAGTCGGTGTAGGTACCTACGTCTTTTGCAGTTTTTCTGATCTGCTGTTATCTAGCCGAACTGATCAATGAGGTTTCATAGTAGCTAATCGGCCTTAATTCTACTAAAAACTTTTACCATTATTTTTTATTAGATGTTTGTTTTCTTAATAAAATGTTAATGCAATTATAGAAAATCATTCCTTCACCATGTTCTCTAAGTAATAGGTACATATAAACTGACACGACTTTATTCCCAGAAGATGTTAGCTAGAGGTGACGTGCTGTATTAAGTGTAGGTACACTCTAGTGGCAGAGGTTTTACAAGAGAAGTTAATTCAAAAATGTATGTGAAAATTCATATACTCTAGCAATTGCCATGTAGGGATGTGTAGAAAGGGAAATTGCAAAGAAACGTTTTTAGGTATTAGGTAGACCTTTCGATACCCAAATGCTACCGGGTGATACCCGGTCTTAAGTCCCAACGAGGTTATACTAAGAGTCGAAGATGGCCTACTCACATACTGTTATTTGTCATGAACAGCTCCGAAATCGTCTACCATAGTCAGATTTTTTTAATAGAACATCATCATAACACCTAGCAAGACCTAAGAATCAAAAACAAGACCTCGCACTCGATTAATCTCTGTACCACATTGACATCGTTTTGCGACATAATTCAATTCAAGTCCCGGTATGCACTACTTCCACTACCCAACCACTAAGACTCAATGTAATTAAAATGTGGAATAACAACATTAGGAACGAACAGGTTCTTAATAAATTGATAAAATCTAAGCACGAGCGTTGATAGACATCATGATTGATCAAATAACTTGTTGAGCACATTACAGCAAGTTATGTATTACCTACCTATGATAATTACCGCACATTTAAATATCTGCTGTCTGGATAGATTGGAAATTGAATAAGCATCGTGATGACTTTTGATGTAGGAAGTATCACTTTTTATTTTAGGTATGCATGAGAAGATTATCAATCATTTCTACTACCTTATCATAGCCATCTGCTACATGCTGTACCTAGCTACTTATTCATGACTTACATAGTCAGCGCCCAAATTCCCAAAATCTATAACCTGTTTACCCTAACTACTTTATTTTTGTGTATAGACAGTTATTTGAAATTTCATCTACCCACAATTATTATCGTCCAATCTCGAAAAAAGCTGGACAGGTGGACACTGTGGACAGTGGCTGAGCGCAGCGGCTTCTGCGATACGGATCGCAGTTACGATTCCAGAAGCAATCTGTATAGCCAATAGATACTGCCATGATTCGAGGATATCAAATTCAATAATAGAAACGTAAATTATACTACCTTTACGTATAACTCTGCTAATAAGGAACTAACCACCGGAACAAAAGCCACCTGGTGATAACCCACCTCATCATGACCACAGATGACTTTATAATGTCTGTCAAATATAGCCAAACGTTAATGTAGCACACAGGCAATCACAAACAGTGTAGTGGCAATAAATGGTCCTTACAGAGGTGTAATCACCGGTCTCTCGACCCTTAACCCTCCCTCAAGTTAACACCGTCAGACGGCGGTCGTCAAGACCCAGAGACATTAAACTCAATGTAACGCCGCGGCGGACCCGTATGGCCGCTCAGCGATTATCTTAAAGTTAACCCTGTCGTTACGATCCTTATTTGCGGTTGCACCGAGCTGAGAACGTTCCCCGCCTGTTAAGTTAGGATCACATCAAATTATATTGGTAAGTAAATTTTAACACATCTGGTGAGCGCACAGTGTTTCAATGCATCTTGTTTCACATGCATTTTTTTTATAAGTAGGTAGGTAGATCAATATTAGAAAAAGTGTCTTTCAGAACACGCTAGTAAAATGGGTATTTGGGTATTAGCGCAGGATGCATGGGCGTACCCAGCTTTTGGTCCAGGGGGGGGGCAAATCAGAAATCCCCCCCCCCACATGTTTTACATAGTTTGTTTTATTTTTTACCGAAACTATTTTCCGCGTATTTTTAACCGACTTAAAAAAAAAGGATTTTCTATGTTCGTCTGTATGTTTTTTTAAATATACCTATAAGTTATCAATATTTTCGTCAATTGTGGACCGAATACTTATAATTTTCTTCTTAAATGAAAAATAATTTTCAAAACGGTTTTTTTTTCTAGAATTACCTAATGCACGATATTAGCTAGGTATATTATAATTTTATTGTAAAGGAAGTCTTAACGTGGCTGTAACTTAACTTATCGACAACAGAACTTAGGCATACAAGATCCAGGGGGGGCAGCTGCCCTCCCCTGCCCCCCCCTGGGTACGCCCGTGGCAGGATGGGTTAGTAGATTAAAGTTTACTGACAACTGAATAATTATGAAAATAATGAATTTCCGCAGCCAACTTTTGTATACAGCCGCTTACTTGCTGCAAATCCACTATCCTACCTGAAAACTATGAGCGTAATAAAAATCCTTATCAATACTTCATAGAGCACTCACAATAACCAAGATCATTATAACTGGGGCCTGTCTTTATATCCTGACACAAATCAGGTGAAATATCAGTAAGGGAACACGCTTCAGTGTGAACTCGGCCATACTGGTTCTCCGTTGTAAGAGGAACAAGGCACTCAGGCAATTACAATGTTCTCCGAATGAGATGCGACTCGGATGGCCGCTTTGCGTCACCACCTCGCCGTTTGTCCGATATTGGACCGTTACAACCGAACGTTGCACACGTCAGCTTCGATTATGTGCTCGCCATTCCCATAGCTTTGTTTTAAATGGTCTCTAGAATGTTTGTACTAACCAAAAAAAAAGAATTGAGTTTAAAGTGTGCTTTGGCAGAACTATTTCGGAACAATTTTGTCGTATTCTTAAAAAAATTAGGTATGTTGGTGGCCAGATCTTAGAATTGACCATTTCATGAAATAGCCAGCTAGCATTCGCCTTAACGTTTAAACGTCAACGTTTAAAGCCGGGTCTGCTGCGCCAATGTTCTTAACAAAACACGTTAGTAAAACATGTTAATTATACGTGTTTAGTAAAAAGCCAGTCCGCTGCGACATGTTATGTTAAATGTTTGTGTTTAATATTAAGGCCACGCCCACAAATCGCTCATTTCAAAAATCGAATAAGAGTATGACGTATGTACGTCTATTTCTTTGGCACGCTCTGACAAAAAAAGGAGGGAAGGTTTTTTTGTAAAATAAATTACAACAATATTGGATTTAAATTCCAAATTATATTTAAAACTAAACAACTTGAAATAAAGAAAAAAAAAATGTTTTTTTAACAATTTGTGCATTATTCATGTTATTAATTAAAAATAATCATCACAGTATACGTACACACGGCTACACATCAAGCTATACATTTCCAGTATTAGCTGACCTCGCATTGTTCGGAAATCCTGTACAATGCGAGATCAGCATAAACTGGAAATGTATAGCTTGATGTGTAGCCGTGTGTACACTTTAGTTATAAAAAATTTGCAGGTATTGAAAAGCTTGTTTTTTTTCTGCATCAGTGTCATGTGTGGTTTAAATTTGAGTAGATGTAGTTGCAGCAGGGCTTACTATGGTTTCATTTTGTAATATAATCACTCTTTGTGAATCTGGCAGATCAGAAGAATCAGTGGATGTAATATCATTTGTTTTTTTGTTGTTTTTACCGAACGCGGGTGATGTTATCCGTTCGTCGCGGCAAACACGTTAATGTTTCATGTTTCATGTTTTATCAAAAGACATTGCCTAATTTTGTATGGAAGTTGGACCAAGTGCTGCCTAGAATACTCACATAGTACATTTTGTTCCTCAGACCATCACTAACCTGTATTTCAAAGCGCATATAAATCTATCCCAGGAGTCCAAAGAAAAACAGTCTCTTGTTTTGAATATTTTTATTGGAAAAAATTAACTTAGTAGCAACAAATGTACAAAATCAACTATTAAACAGTTATTGTGCATTCAATTATAATTGTAGTAATTGTATTTTGATGTTGTAGTTGGAGTTGGACGTCGGATCGGAACCACCGGGGTAACCTACTGGCCAGTTTTATGGAGAAGGAAGGCCTCTTTATGATGAATTCCTTCTTCAAAAAACGTGAGCACAGAAAGTGGACCTGGCAGAGCCCTGATGGGGCAACAAAAATGAGATTGACTTCATTATGTCGACGAAGAAGCAATGATGTCTCTGTGATCAACGTGGTGAAAACCGGAAGCGATCACCGCATGGTAAGAGGCACATTGAACTTAATTATCATGTCTGATGGAAAGATCTCGACTGATGAAGTCTACGCTCCGTCCAGCACCAATCCAAGTCCAAAACCCCGAGAGCTTTCAGCTCGAACTTCAGAATCGTTTCAAGTGCCTAGGGAGCTCCGTGGACGATTTTAACGATGGGTTCGTGGAAACTGTCCATACGGTCGGGTCCAAGATCTTTAAGACCCGTCGTACAAATGGAAACAAGAAGCTCTCTGATCCTACTATTCAGCTCATGAAGGAGAGGCGCGAGATGATCCTCCAATCTTTAGACGATGCGGTCAAGTACCGGCAGCTCAATAGACGGATCTCTAAGTCCTTGAAAAGCGACCTTTACCGCTTTAGTGCAGATCGCATTAAGGATGCGATATTGGGCAGAGCCAGCTTGCAAAACTGAAGACCGATGATGGCAGGATCGTATCCGCCAAACTTGAACTATTGATAGGTTCTATGGACATTTATACACGTCAACCAGTAACCCCGTTACGAATGTGGCAAACGACCCAAGAGCTAGATTAACCCGACACTATACCGAAGATATCCCGGACGTCAGCTTGTACGAGATTAGGATGGCTCTAAAGCAGCTCAAAAACAACAAGGCGCCGGGTGATGACGGAATTACGGCGGAACTCCTAAAGGCCGGTGGGAAACCCGTTCTTAAGGCTCTCGAGAAGCTGTTTGATTCCGTCATACACCACACGCATGGAACAGAGGTGTGGTAGTACTCTTCTTTAAAAAGGTGTGTGAATATGTCAGTCCGACTCTACGACCAGACCTCGAAACCTATCCTTCTGCAGCGAGGTGTGAGACAAGGAGACGTTATCTCTCCGAAATTATTCACCGCTGCACTGGAGCATGTCTTCAAGGTTCTGGACTGGAAAGGGCTAGGCATCAACATCAATGGCGAGTATATCACTAACCTTCGGTTTGCCGACGACATAGTTATCATGGCTGAGGCCATGGAGGACCTCAGTATAATGCTTGATGACCTCAGTAGAGCCTCCAAAAGAGTAGGTCTTAAAATGAACATGGAAAAGACAAAGGTCATGTCAAATGCCCATGTAACACCCACTTTCATAAAGATCGGAAACGCTACGCTCGAAGTTGTAGACGAGTATGTTTACCTAGGACAAACTGTCCAGTTAGGTAGGTCCAACTTCGAGAAAGAGGTCAATCGTCGAATCCGACTCGGCTGGGCAGCGTTCGGGAAGCTACGCAATATCTTCTCGTCCCACATACCACAGTGTCTCAAGACGAAAGTCTTTGACACGTGCGTGTTGCCAGTGATGACTTATGGCACTGAAACGTGGTCGCTCACAATGGGCCTTATCAGAAGGCTAAAAGTCACCCAAAGAGCAATGAAGAAGGCTATGGATCACCAAAATGGATCACAAGTGACGTAAGACAGCAAAAAGTAGTCGGTTTTTTTTTTATTCTGGCATGTCGCAGCTGACCACTAAGGTCCTGGCTGGTTAACCGAACTTTCCTGTGGCTGCCTTTAGCTACTACACTAAAAGTCTCCATCCAGGGGCATAAACTATTCTAAATTAAAATTAGGCGAACGCTCGCTAAAGGCACGGGAGGGGGGGGGGGGGCGCGGTTGCTGGGTCCATAAGGGAGTATAGAGGGGTATTTATAAATACATTTTTGAGAAAAAATATATCAAAAACGTTGTTTAATGCAAGATTAGTCATTATCACAAAAACTGGATTTATTTATTTTTCCTGGGACCAATTTTTTTTTTTTTAATTTTTTTATTGTTCATGTGTATGCTACAGTACCACTAGACCAACTCACATTCCTAGGCAGCACTTGGTCCAAACCTAGGCAATCTCCTTTCATGTTAAACCACGCCCCCAAATCGGTTCAATTTTGATGTTTCATGATAATAAAACATTAAAACATGGCGCACCAGACCTGGCTATGTTTCATGTTGCATGTTTTATGTTAAACCACGCCCCCAAATCGGTAAAATTTTGGTGTTTCATGTTAGTAAAACACTAAAACATGGCGCAGCAGACCCGGCTTAATGATAATGTCAGTCGACGTTTGGCCATGTCATTAATATAGGGTATCCATGGTGTAAGGTGTAGTAAAAACAGCCAAGTAACTGCGACCAACCTGTAAGCAGCCCTCGCCGGCAAGATTTTTCGTCTAATCTTAAGAGACCAGTTGAACAACCCGCTACCGGGTCGTCCAGAAGTCCGAAAGTCTGACAACCAGTCTTACCAAGAGGTATCATGTTACCCAGTAGATAACTGGGTTGTGGAGGTCAGATCAGATAGGCAGTCGCTCCATGTAAAATACTGGTATTGAGCTGCATTCGGTTAGAATGGAAGCCGACCCCAACATAGTTGGGAAAGGCTGGGCAGATTGATTGATTTTTGACTGTCCAGGTGGGTTACGTCTGAGGGTCCAGTTTGCTGTACGCCTCGCCCTGCGCCTCAACCGCACCGTAGGTGAGTCGATCACCTACGGTGCGGTCGAGGTTCATCTTTATTAGATATTATTATTCACGTGTAGTTTACGTAATTTGTGGTTGCGAACCTAAAGACCCATTGCAATCAATTACTTGACTCCGAAACAAAATGCGTAACTAAACACAAGCGTTAACTCAAAAGCCTTACTTTTTAATCCCCGACACAAAAACAGGGGGTGTTATAAGTTTGACCGCTATGTTGTGTCTGTCTGTAGCACCGTAGCTTTTAAACGGGTGAACCGATTTGAATGTGTTTTTTTTTATAAGTATTTGAAAGCAGGTTTTCTAGCAATGGTTCTTAGATATGTTTTATCAAAATCATTTCAGCCGTTTGAAGATTATCAACTTAAACTAAAAGTTGATTAAAGATATGAGCGTCTTCCACAAATCTGATCGATTTGAAATTTGGTATTCTGTTACTTCAATGATATTAAAAGAACATAGTAGTAACCTTGCACTGAAGCTGTGTATTCTGCAAATTCCAGGTGATGGAGTAGGAAAGAGAAATGAGGAAATGTTTGTGTCGGGGGTTTTTAAATTTTAATATAATTTCACTTGTTGTAGGTATTGCGTTTTATTCGTAAATAACACGGTCTAAATTATGGGGGTATTCCTCGAAACGCACCAACTTTGAAGTGCACCAAAAGTACCTATTACTCGAAACGCCCATTCAGGTGCGCTAACAAAATCAAATTAAAAATATTATCATTTTATTCCACGAAACGCACCAACGATGAAACAGAGAAGAGCATGAAGGATTCGTAATAAATGATATCGTTAGTCGTTTTAAAATTCCTAATTGTTTTTAATGAAAACTACCAGGAAAGCAGAAATGAACTGGAGCTAGGTGCTTTAACGACTTACTACTTAGCTCAATAATGGTAAACAAATTGGAAAAAAAGGGGAATTGGCACCATTAATTTGAACTTGCTGTTGTCTATCATTTAGATAAGATTTTACCAAACTGAGCGCAAGTTTACCTAGTCTACTCTTGTTATAGATAAGTACTATACATAACGGTTAGGTAAATAATAAACACACTATTACTGCACATTTTTGTGTAATTAAACTGTTCTAAAAATTACCAAACCTGCACTTGTTTTGGGTCTAGTCAAGAATGTAGAATATAGCTAGACCATCGGGGTGCCCTACTAGATTTCGAAAGTTGATGATTCTATTTTTATTATATCGAACACGGTGTGTCGATATTTCAGTTGTTCGATGTTTTATTCCATCGATGCTTTATTGGTGCGATCTTAGGTGCGATGTAACGTTTGTGCGAAAAATCCTGTTGCGAAGCACCCTACAGCGATTGCTCATTAGTTCGGTAATTTATTAGTTCGATGCAGGTACTATCGAACTAATAACTGCTTTGTTGTAGGTATGTATATTGAAACTAAACATAAACCTACTTAGGTAAACACAATGGCGGCCGGAGACGGACTACCTACTTAATTATAGCGATAGGTAGGTACTTCTTTAAACCAGTTCATGACGTGTTTGCATTGATTTCAATTAAGGTAAAAGTTAAAAGTTAATCATTTGTTTCATAGAAAACTGCAATACCTACGCGGTCAAAATGTATGGAACAGCAGATTTTTTTTTCAGATAAAATGTTTTTTTTTCAAATTTCAACGCAGGGGGGTTCAGAATCATGTACTGAATCCATGGTAACAGGCTTCGCGTCGATGTCCCTGCCACCCTGTATTGACAATTCTCAACGACGCTTAGCATGGATTTCCATGAAGGCAATAGTTTTAATAATATAATATAAGAGTACAATTTTGGGCACATAAAAAATAACAAAATGTTAAAGTAAAAAATATGAACAAGAATATAAGGTAACTACTAACTAAGTATTTAATAAAAATAAAATATTAGGTCCCCACCTAATGTTGTATTTTTACCTACTATGTAAACTGTGACAAAGATTAAGATTTAGAGATTAGGTTCATCGGTTAGACACCAAAAAGTTAACGTAATTTTCTCCAAGACGCACATCTCTGTTAATAAAGGGCACTGAAGACTTTACCAGGAGAGATTCGAAGTCATTGAATTTCAGTTTTTCACAGTGGCGTATTATACCATACGGCCCTATTGTAGTAGGGCCAGCAAAAAATCTTGTTCCAAAATATGGATTGGCGGTATAGCAAGTCGTTTCAATTTGACTACCACGAATAGCATCTATTAAGGTATTACAAAATTTATTAATGGACCAGGCAACCCCTAGGACCGCTGATTCATATCCTTGTTTCTGAAATACTATTTCTGTCCCAGATTTTCGCACAAGTTGCGTCAATGAATCTGCTTGACAGGGATCAATAACATATTCGCCAGGGGTGATACATGAAAATAAAGGAATTACTGTTTCGTCTGAATGTCCTCCTATAACAGGAATGAACAAATTTCGACAGCTCACCTGCAAAGCTCTTGCAGCGTAAGAGCGGGCCCTGGCAGCGTCTATTTGTGTTATGCCAAAAACTTTAAAAGGGTTATAGATGCCGTATTTATACAAAATTGAGCATGCAAAAGGCACCATAGAATTTATAGGGTTAGTTGCGATGGCGAGGAATGCTTCAGGATTTTCTTCAGCAACTGCCCGACACAGCCTCTGCAAAGCAGGAGCATTAGCAACAATCATTTGTTCTCGCGTATCTCCTGGCTTGCGGGAAATTCTATGAACCATCAGGATTATTTCAGACGACCGAATTGCTGTATTCAAGTCATCACCAGCGAACCCTTTTACTTGCGGACCTCCTGGTAAATGACTCAATTCTATGGCGGCTCCTAATATTTTCTCGTCTTCATCATACAACTGCAGTCTTTTTATTTTGTGGTTCTGCATAAGTAAAAGAGACACATTTGCCCCGACTTCTCCTCCAGCGCCAATTACAGAAACTTGGACATTTCTTACCGGTATATATTTTATTTTTGTTTGCAAATTTGTTTGTAATAAACGGGTGTTTAATTTCAACATAGTACCTAATTTAAAAATGCATGCTTTTTTACATATTTTAAATATTTTATTAGACTTTGAAATTTTTAATTTAAATTTCTTACATGGTGAAATATGAGCTGTAATTTTGACTTTACTGCCAACATGAAATGACACAAAATGACATGAAGCCATGAAACCATAAAGTTCAAAAATCTAAATGCATAAAACTCTTCTGCTCTCATACCCTCTTTACAAAACTGTGTAGGTACCTACACAGTAAGTACTTGTAGGTACCGACCGACCGATACTAGTATCGGGACAAACTCCAATTCTTTTTCTATCTCCAGAAAATAGAGTCTATGCAATTCGGTGATACCTAATATTGATGACATTCAAACTGCAGCATTGTTTAGACCTTACTGGCAAAAATAAAGAAACCTACTTGTTCTTTTATTATAACCATAGATAACAAATAAATTACTAATTATACAAATAGCACTCTGTCTACGAAATAGCAAATAGGTAAAGTTTATTACTCTGAGAGGTAAAGACAAAAACAAAAGGAGACTTAGGCCAGGCGCGCACTAGCGGCCAGGCCGCTGCGGCCAGGTCGCGAGATACATACATTAGTATGAAATCGCCATGGAGCACGCGCACCTGGCCGTACGCGACCAGCGGCCCCACCGACTATTCTCTGGCCGCTGCGGCCTGGCCGCTGCGGCCTGGCCGCTAGTGCACGCCTGGCCTTAGGGACTAGTTATAACAAGCGTACGAGGCGCGCGCACAGAACGCTGCGATTCGGGCGCTTGTCATATGCAACCAGTTTTCTTGTGCGCACGAAATGCAGAGCACAAGGCGCGTGCCTCGGGCGCTTGTTATGACTAGTCCCTTAATGTAGCGGCACACCTGCGGAACGTTCGGCGCAGAACGTTCCGTCGCGTCATGTGACGCTTGCTCATGAACCGACGTAACGTTCGGCTGATGTGTCATAGGTAACTTGAAAAACATTAGGAGCGTATTCAACTGAACCTTCCGCGCCGAACGTTCGGCAGGTGTGGCGCGATCCTTAGGCGTCGAAGTACTTACTCGTGCTCATCGCTGTGATTCAGAAACGTGCCCAGAAGACTGGCAGTATTGCCATGTTGAATGGCAATGCTAATTCTTTCACGTGCCACGTGATGTGACGAACAGTCAGCGAGAAATTTCCTTTTTAAAAAGGAGACGCGCACTCGGGCCCCATGACCCGACGTTTCGACCCCAAACGGCTAAAAACTGTAGTTACCCATAATGGTGCTGATAGACTTGAGCATTCACTTGTTACAGAACATCGAGCATTCGCCGTTTTTAAATTTGTCGAACTGAACAACGAACAGAGCCAAGCAAAGAGCCAAACATCGCTAGGAACATTTTCACGATCATTCTAGCGAACGCTCTAGAATGATCGTGAAAATGTTCGTCAGTGCTCGTTAAAAAAAATATTCTTCACGAAGATGGAAACGGAACAATGACAGAATGGCTCGGCTCGGCAAAAAGCTCAAAGCACAGGTGCTTTGAGCTTTTTGCGGAGCCGCTAAAATGCTCGCTAGAACGCTCGCTAGAATACTCGCTAAAACGCTCCCGTTTATTTTTCTGTAATGTAACATTACAAGTGAATGCTCAAGTTTATCAGCACCTTATAGCTACAATATTTGCGCCACTTGAGGCGGCAGCCCACCGTGCCGTGGAACATCAGATGACGCAAGGGTGGCGACATGGGTTACAAAACTACTTCAAATTCGGTATTTGGCCTTTTTCTATAATACAAGCAAATCTCAATGTCAACAACAGTTTGGTTAGACCTATTACTATACTCTATGGGTTAGATCAAAAATCAAAAAAGTAGGATGGGCTCATAGAACGTCAAATAAGGCTAAATAAATACCGTCACTTTCAAAATCCAAAAAATAAATATGGTTACAAATCAATAGACAGTAGAAAATTTTATATGATGTAAAATTTCAGTCAATACTTTCCATCAAAATGAAAAACTTAATCACCAGAAACATTCAGGGACTGTTTTCTACAATTAAAAGGAATTATCAAGTTACTGTGGTCGGAGGTGCGAGCGACATCGGACAAACACTTTGTTTGCTGCTACGAACAGAGCCCGCTATCAGTAAGCTCGTACTGCATGACACTCGAGGACATACGCCTGGTGTCTTATTGGACTTGACGCACGTGCCCACCGAGGCTGGCATCCTAGGGTACACAGGAGATGACTCCCTAGAAACGGCTCTGAAACATGCTAACATAGTTCTAGGCGTCGGTGGACTCATACAGAAGCCCGGTATTTCAGAAAACCTATGGCTGTCAGCAAACACAACATTTGTAAAAACATTAGCGATGCAGGTAGCCAAAATGGAACAGATGCCATTCCTCGGAATCGTTACGGAGCCAATAAATTATCTAATTCCGATGGCCGCTGAGGTCCTGAGAAACCATGGAGATTATGACTCAAGAAAACTTTTCGGTATTACTGGCTTGGACTCCTTGCGTGCTCAAACAATGTATGCGGCACAGAATAAGTTGAACCCTAACAGCTGCTGGGTACCTGTGATCGGAGGCCATTCTGAAAAGACTGTCATTCCTCTTCTCTCTCAAAGCAAACCAGGTTCAGATGTTGATGCTAAAATGTCCCAGGACTTCACATTGAAGTTTCGTCAGTTTAGTGACTTAATATTAAGAGCTAATCAAGGATTTTCGCCAACTCTGTCAGTTGCGTACAGCGCATTTCTTTTCACTCGTAGTATACTCGATGCCTTGGACGGACAGCCAGCGAAAGTGAATGCATTTATAGAAAACAACGATTTTGGTACGGCGTACTTTGGAGGACTGGTGCATATTAACCGCCAGGGAGTTAAAGAGATGGAAAGATACAAAACTCTTACGCAATATGAATTGCAGCTGCTAGAGCGCAGCTTTGAAGAGTTACGCAGAGACGTATTGAAAGGAAAAAAAGTTTTAGAATTATAGCCTAAAATCGTTTGTAAAAAAATCTGTTAATGAGTATCAAAGTATCATGATCGTTTAAAATATAATAAACAAACTGAATTAAAGCACTTTTAACCAATTTACGAATATTTATTTACAAGAGGGTTTTACAAAAGGTTCTTTGTACAAAGTACATTTGTACCTTCAACAACCTAATGAATAAAAATAATCATATCACAGAGAATAATAACTAATGTTGAATTAACTTTATGGACAGTATCCATTACTCCATACAAATATTAAACGTTGTTTGGTTTCATATTTACTCAATCTTGGCTTCCTTTTCTTCTTGTATAATAAAATGTTTAAACTTAGAAAAGGACGGACAATTGATTCTAAAAAACTGGAACTACATTACAAACAACGCTTAAAATTAAACATAGTAGTCGGAACATAATTCATTTCTAAAATAACTGACAATTTACTACATTTATGCTAAATTAGGAATCAAATACTGAACACTTCACTTTTGGCTAATCATTTGATTTTATTTAATAGAATTGATTTAAATATCCATCTGTCTGATCGAGAACAATCATGATATAAACACACATTCTGAACTTCTAAACTACTTTCACATTTTAAAATAAACTCGACATTTCAGTTATTTGACTCAATCAAGAAACTCTGTAAAGAGATTACTAACAATAAAATTCTTCTTGAAATATATCATTTGATAAAGTAGAAATTAAAATCAAACTTAATTTTGAATTTCCACATTAATAATAAAAAATAATATGAAGAACCTAAATAAGACTACATTTTGAACTACTGAAACTCCATACATAAACATAATGACATTGATCATTTTAAATCGAATCAACAACAACACTGACCACGAATCACGAACACGGAGAGACGCTATCAGACCTTCAACCTGCAACAATGAAAAAGTTACTGTTACAAGAGGAAACACCAGCACTACCAACATGGATTTTTTTAAATTACATAATTATCTGCATTTGTACTAATTCATTATGCCTGTAAATCTATACATATAATAAAATTGTAGAAAAGTGGTGTCTGTACAATGGAAATAAATGAAAAAAAAGTAGCAGGGGTTGTTATTATATCGATGCTGAACCCGAGATTGTAATTAAATTTTTTTTTGTCTGTTTGTCTGTTTGTCTGTTTGTCTGTTTGTCTGTGTGTTTGTGCACGCTAATATCAGAAACGGCTTATTCGATTTAGATGCGGTTTTCACTAATATATTGTAGTAAGCTTCACTTAACATTTAGTGTTTATTTCATGTCAATCGGTTCATAAATAAAAAAGTTATGTCAATTTAAAGAATCACGGCGAACATTTGTTATAGGTTAGGCTATTCTTTCCTTGATTTTCGGTATACTTATCTTAATTTTTATTTAGGGTTTGTATATAAATATTATAAGTATTTGGTATAGGTTAGGCATTTCTTTTCTTGATTTTCTTTATTAAGTATAAGTTTATTAGCTCAGGTTAGTAATTAATTTTTCTAGCAATTCTTTTGTTTTATAAAGTTAGATAAGACGTGTAAACCAAACGTACTAAACGTTTGGTTTACACGTCTTAACACTTATTACTTAAACTATGATAATTTTAGACTGTATAATAATCTGTAAGTATTTATAATTTAATTGTTTACGATAGTACGTGTTTACTAAATAACTGTGTGTTAAGTAGTAAGTACTATTTTATTGTAAGAATGCTTCGAAGAAGATCCAACCTCTCCCAATGTAGCAGAAATGCTAAAAGGATGAGATTAGTTCGATCACAGGAATCTGAGGAAGGTCGTGAGGGAAGGCTCTCTGCAACTCGGGAACATCAGGCTAGGTTTCGTGCTGCAGAAACTTCGACTCAGCGGGAATCTCGACTGAGTTCAAATCGTTCTCGAATGGTCGAGGTCGCGAAAAATTTTTTATACTAAGGGGGTCGAGTCATGAAAAAAGTTGAAAAACACTGCCCTACATTAATCCTACTAATCCTATTAATATTATAAATGCGAAAGTTTGTGAGGATGGATGGATGGATGTATGGATGGATGGATGTTTGTTACTCTTTCACACAAAAACTACTGAACGGATTTTGATGAAACTTTACAGTAATGTAGCTTATACATTAGAATAACACATAGGCTACAATTTATAAAGATTTTATGTGATTTGACCATAGCAGATAAGTATCAAGTAAGTCGGAAAAATTCCTGCCCTCTGAGATCTATCTTTGCGTGCGCTGCCATATTTTTTTTTTTTGGTTGGGAAGTCATCCAATGATTTCTGGGCGTTTCAGTCTCTTACTGACTAAAACCTACGCGTGTTCCTTCCCTTGCCTTGCCAGAGGCCACGCTTTCCCCTTGGGACTACCCGCAACCCCGGCAGGCATCGGCCCTAGCGGACCCCGTCAGTTTTGCTGATATCTCTTTGAGGTGCGCGTGGAACACGATGCGCCGTCGACCCGGGCCTGGTCCTTATCGGACGGTGAGCTGCCCGTTGCTCTCCATCCGCAGGCCCGCGCCTACGGTGGCCGGAAATCGGCTATCAATTCCTGACGCCCGGGACGTCTCCTACGGCGGCGGTGGCTAGGGCTGGTAGGGCGCGGCCTTTGCCACTCCCTCGCGCGCTCCACCTTCTCCTTCGCGAGCATTACTGCTTTGCAGAAGGAGGTGACGGCTTGCCATGCCCTCTCGCTCCGCACCATGGCCTGAACCAGGGCCGTACGCGAGAGGTCACCGCCGCCGATCGCCTCCACGAGGACACGGCGGTGGTCCACCTAAGCCGGGCAGACCTCCACCGTTTGCTGCGTGCGCTGCCTAAACCGTTAGAGTTACATGAAGAAAATGTATTGTGGGATTGTTTGTCTTAAAGAGTTCTAAATAAAAGTCCGCGACAGCATATCCGCGACACCTTTTATATGGAAGCCTTTATAACCAAAATAGTGAGCAATAAATACAGTTAAATTGAATACTTTTTTTACATTGCATATTTTAGAGTATTTAGTTAATTCTTATCAAAATAAATACCTTCATCGCTTTTGGTATTTAATGTAGATAAAGTTTGTCTTTTACACTAAGTAATTTGGACAAATAGTTTAAAAGTTAGAACGATAAGAATGACCTGCGATATTAAGTCGACGGCGCGAGGGTGGAGGGGCGGGCCAGCCAGGGGATGACGCGCCAGAGCGCCGAGTGGAATAATTATGTTCGAGAAATAACGTAAATAACGCAATTAATTGTTTAACTGTCAAAATGAAACCCATTACTATTGTAAGTCCGACATCCACGCGGGCGAAGCCGCGGGCAGAAGCTAGTTGACACAATATAAATTCATATTGAGTATGATGGATTATAAACTGCACTCTTTTTACTCTTCCCACCAAGGAAGGCAAAAGCAGTGGCGAACTAAGCCTATCGAGGGCCCGAGGATGGTATGCAGAAAACTTTGAGAAATAGAAGAACGTAGAATACATGAGCGAGCTTAAAATTTCAGCACACTACCTCGAAAAGATTCGGTTTTCTTTAGTTATAACACGGTGCACGAGGCTGCTTCGTACTAACTCATCCGGTTTGCTTTGCGGCAAAGTAAAGTTCATCCGTTTAAATAGTGCCGCGCTTAGAAAACTACCGCGAGGAGCGAGCTATAACTATCGGTGAATCGAAACGATAATGTTTACACTAAATATTTATATTACACTAGCTTTCGCCTGTAGCTTCGCCCGCGTGGAGGTCGGAAATTATCCCACGGGAACGTACTACCCGGGTAAAAAATATCCTATGTTAATCCAGGTTATAAACTATCTGTGTGCCAAATTTCATCCAAATTCGTTCAATCGTTTTGGCGTAATTGAGTAACAAACATCCAAACATACAAACTTTCACATTTATAATAATTTAAATATATATATTATATTATATAGTACCGCGCTGTTTGAGGGGTTCAACAATGACGAAAGCCATTAATGACCGGGTAACCAAACAATATATCTTCGATAAAAAATACAGGATCCAACTTCACGAGGATAGCCGATGCGAGGGTTTGCGCCCCGCAGAGCTGCAGATCTTCACCGACGGATCCAGAACAGGTAGTGGCACAGGTGCTGGAATCTTCTCGGAGGACTTCAACATACACATAGCCACGTCATTGGGAGTCCATAACACAGTGTTCCAGGCCGAATGCATGGGTATATCTCTTGCCGCTTCAGCCATTATGGCTAGGAAAGTTAAGGACCACTCGAGACGCATACTCTCACACAGCATGGCTGTTCTGCAAGGGCTAAACAGTCACACTGTTGACTCCGGGCTGATATACGAGTGCCACCAGCGCCTTAACCAGGTGGCTAGCCTCAATAATATAACCATTCAATGGATCAAAGGACACAGCGGTTCGCGGGGCTACGATGCAGCTGACGAACTTGCCAGAAGGGGTTTGAGCATGGCACCAGTGAGGCCTGAACCCACCGCGCCACTTCCCTTCGAGTACCTACGCATTCTGGTAAGGAAACGAACCAGGGACCAACAACAAAAACACGGTGAGTGTAGGTTCGCCTCACGAATAAGGTTCTCCAACTAACGAAACAACAGCTGCGCACAGTCACAACAGCTGTAACTGGCCATGGGTCATTTAATAAACACCTCTTTGTCATAGGAGTCACAGACAGTCCGCTGTGCAGGGCCTGCATAGAGGACGATGAGACAGCAGCTCATGTGCTGTTAAACTGCCCGGTGGTCGTCGCTTACAGGGCAAAGTACTTCGGTAACCCAGGTACCCTACGGGAGATTGTCAGTGACACCAAGGCGTTGCTGGCCTTCTTTGAGGGCCTGAGGTGGATCGAATAACCAATCTTCCCACCCAAAATACGACCTTTGACGAGGAGTTGCGGATACCAGCCCGTATTACCTACCCTATATTATAATAGTATGATAGTACCATTAAATTTTCCAAAAAAAAAAACGAGCGAGCCTTACAGTAGTCGCATAAATGATGTATACATACATAACATAATCAGCCTATTAATGTTCCCACTGCTGGGACACAGGCCTCCTCTCTGTGAGAGGGAGTGGGCTGTAATCTACCACGCGGGCCCAGTGCGGGTCGGTAGATGTCACATGTCTTCGAATGTTTGGTTCTAAGACATGCCGGTTTCCTCACGATGTTTTCCTTCACCGTTTTGAGAGCAATGGTGATGAAATTATTTAAACAAAGTAAAGCGCCTGCTTGGGTTCGAACCCACGACCTACAACTCGTAAGTCGGGGCCGTTACCACTGGGCCGCCACTGCTCTCATATTATGGACTCCGTATCAAAGTTGCGACAAACAAATGCGCAACAAATGCTAGAGCGACAGTACGAAGGTCGATCATCAGCGGTGGGACAGCACATCAGCTCGACGAACGTTAGCGCGACAGATTGTTTTCACGACAAACGACGGCACGACGAAACTTTTGATCGACGAACGTTATTGCGACTGATTGTTTTCACGACCATCGATGGGACGACGAAACTTTTGATCGACGAACGATAGCGCGACACAATTTTCGCTCGACAAACTAAAGCACGACAAACATCTCTATAATATTTTGTTGCTAATAGCAGATAAGAAAAAAAAATGTAAAGTTTTAGGTTCTTTAATACATGTTTTTCGCCTACCTTGCTCGTAACTGCACTCGCGCACTGCAGTCATTTAACATTGACAATAAAGAATATTGCCAATAAAAACATTAAAAACGAGAGTACTTAGTACTTAATTTTTTTTTGTTATCTGCTATTAGCAACAAAATATTATAGAAATGATTGTGCTTTGGTTTGTCGAGCGAAAATTGTGTCGCGCTATCGTTCGTCGATCAAAAGTTTC
Source organism: Conistra vaccinii (assembly GCA_948150665.1). Lineage (NCBI taxonomy): Eukaryota > Metazoa > Arthropoda > Insecta > Lepidoptera > Noctuidae > Conistra > Conistra vaccinii. The sequence goes on from OX411324.1 coordinate 9,558,935, forward strand.
GTCGTCCCATCGATGGTCGTGAAAACAATCAGTCGCAATAACATTCGTCGATCAAAAGTTTCGTCGTGCCATCGTTTGTCGTGAAAACAATCTGTCGCGCTAACGTTCGTCGAGCTGATGTGCTGTCGCACCGCTGATGGTCGACCTATCGTACTGTCGCTCTAGCATTTGTCGCGCATTTGTTTGTCGCAACTTTGATACGGAGTCCATATTATGTGTAACATCTGACATCTCATCTTGGTAATAAGCAAAATAAATGGGGCGGGGCCTCGTCAAGGTCATTTCATAGCACCGCGCGCGCTCATGTCACAGTTACGGTGTCACCTTGTTTCGCAGACAGAAATTACATAGAATTTCGTTTCGCACCAAAATGTTTCATATTTATTTAGTTCTTATATTTTTATTTCGAATATTATTGTTTCAACTACTATTTACTTGGATGAAACATTATTTCACAGACACACAATTCAATGAATTTTTAATCACATTTTTTTATTTAACAAACTTATCAAACAGTAGAATTATTTTTTAACGAATATTGTTTGTTCAGTTATTTCAACGAAAATGTAAGAATAGACGTTATGCTATAAACAACAATAGTGTGTGTGTGTGTGTGTGTGTAGTGTAGTGTCTAGTAATAACTATTAGGGCACTCCGACCATATAGGTTAGGTTAGGTTAGAACTGTGACCAACTACGCGCGAGCCGAGCGAGCGAAGCGAGCGGTGCCGCGGCAGCGGCCGGCAAGCGCTACATCGGATTTGGTCGCAGTATCAAGATTAGGGCACTCCAACAGATGAACCGCTTTCATATAACTATACTACGGTATATAGTGAGTGTGTGAGTGTGTAGTGTATTGTCTTTTAATATAACTATTAGGGCACTCCGACCATATAGGTTAGGTTAGGTTAGAACTGTGACCAACTACGCGCGAGCCGAGCGAGCGAAGCGAGCGGTGCCGCGGCAGCGGCCGGCGAGCGCCGCATCGAAATTGGTTGCAGTATCAAAAATATAGGGCACTGGGGATTTTCTTGGTAATAAGCTTTATACTAACTAAACAGTATGAGAATAAAGAATATTTGATTTGTTATTCTATGATATGAATATCGAAACTTTTAATTTTATTTGTAACAAAAATCAATGATTAAAGTTTATTCAAAGTAAGTATTCTGCGTAGGTATTGATTATTCTGTGAAATGATAATATATGAAAATTTTTATGTGAAACGAAATTCTATAAAACTATTTGCTATAAAACAACGTACAACCCAGTTACACACTTCCGTTGCTTTTCACGAAATCACTTCCACAGATTTAATTATTTCCTTTCTTTTTTTTCTCTTTATTTATTCTCTAGCTGCGTCCCGCGGTTTCACCCGCGTAAAGTAGTTTTTTCTTTTAATACCTATGTTGCCGAGGAAATATCGGAATTAAAAGTAGCCTATTTTACGCCCAGTGGCCTCAGCTATCTACTAGTGAAAGTCCCGTCCAAATCGGTCCAGCCGTTGCGGAGATTAGGAACAAACAGACAGACAGACGAAAAATATTAAAATTGTGTTTTTGTTGTATGGTCGTATATACTTTCATATGCATTTAGTGAAAAGCTGTTATTTTGACATTACAAACAGATACTTCAATTTTATTTATTTGTATGTATAGAAGATTGACTTGTACCATTAACAGGTCATGTCAGCCCCATCATTTTCTTAAGTTACTTTGATTTTTATTGCAGGAAAGCGAGAGGAAAAATGTTAACCATGATAAAAAACTAAAAGTAGCTCACCACTTTATTCCTCATTACTTTTACTAATTTCGCTGCCAGACTCGCTGACGGAGGTAGATCGGATACTTATCGACGTCTCCTTAAATTGACTGATAAAGTCTAGAAGCTTCTGTAGGTTTCTCTGCGTCTTTATCTGGTCAGCCAGCAGTTGCCTTTTCTCGGCGTTATGCTCGTCCAGATTTTCTTTTAGACTTGCAGCTCTCACTTCAAGCTTACGAAGTTCGACGCATAGTTTTATATTCTTCTCTTGCAAGCTTTTTCGCTCGGCTAACTTATCTGAAATGATATTTATTTATTAGTATCGTTTCGCAAGCAGGTCATTATTTGACAGAACGTGTCAAGGGAGTTTGAGCGGTGCAACTATTTAGGCCTACGCCACAGTTGACGGAAATTCCGACACCGAACAGATCGGTGCGCGGAGGACGGAACAGACGCAAAGGGCGAGCGGTCAGTGACGGAGCCACCGAGGTATTAATCATTGTGCAATAACATGTATTGGCTTGCCGACGCGGAACTTGAACGCGGAAATGGTTATGGTAGGGGTTCAGGCTATTCTCACCTTTTCTCAATTCACGTCAGTATCATCGACACGGGCTCGGGCACAGTGCTGCTATACGCACTATGAAGTATAGGCCAACAATTTCGTTGGTGACAGTTCCATGGTCCTATCGGGTGAAGGGGGACGCGGGAAAAACTCAATGACGCGCACCCGACCGCACAAGGGATTGCATTGTCAAATTCGCGCCTCTGGTTGCATGGATTGCAGCCTACGATGACGGCGTGCGACTGACTCTCTAGCGCGGGATCCCGCCACCCGTACACTTGTGATCACCCGCGAAGTACGTCTCCCGTCTCCCGCGAGAACCACGGTACTGTCATCAACGAAAAAGATGGCCTATAGTTACTCTGTAGAGCTGCTTGTGCCGCGCGGGGTCGGGGTCGGGCGCGGGCGCGGGCTGGTGCGGCGGCTCGGGCAGGCCGGCGCCGCACAGCGCGCAGTGCGCGGCCCCACGCCGCAGCCCGTGTGCTGCCTCACCTATAGTTACCTCTGTAGAGCTGCTTGTGCCGCGCGGGGTCGGGGTCGGGCGCGGGCGCGGGCTGGTGCGGCGGCTCGGGCAGGCCGGCGCCGCACAGCGCGCAGTGCGCGGCCCCACGCCGCAGCCCGTGTGCTGCCTCACCTATAGTTACCTCTGTAGAGCTGCTTGTGCCGCGCGGGGTCGGGGTCGGGCGCGGGCGCGGGCTGGTGCGGCGGCTCGGGCAGGCCGGCGCCGCACAGCGCGCAGTGCGCGGCCCCACGCCGCAGCCCGTGTGCTGCCTCACCTATAGTTACCTCTGTAGAGCTGCTTGTGCCGCGCGGGGTCGGGGTCGGGCGCGGGCGCGGGCTGGTGCGGCGGCTCGGGCAGGCCGGCGCCGCACAGCGCGCAGTGCGCGGCCCCACGCCGCAGCCCGTGTGCTGCCTCACCTATAGTTACCTCTGTAGAGCTGCTTGTGCCGCGCGGGGTCGGGGTCGGGCGCGGGCGCGGGCTGGTGCGGCGGCTCGGGCAGGCCGGCGCCGCACAGCGCGCAGTGCGCGGCCCCACGCCGCAGCCCGTGTGCTGCCTCACCTATAGTTACCTCTGTAGAGCTGCTTGTGCCGCGCGGGGTCGGGGTCGGGCGCGGGCGCGGGCTGGTGCGGCGGCTCGGGCAGGCCGGCGCCGCACAGCGCGCAGTGCGCGGCCCCACGCCGCAGCCCGTGTGCTGCCTCACCTATAGTTACCTCTGTAGAGCTGCTTGTGCCGCGCGGGGTCGGGGTCGGGCGCGGGCGCGGGCTGGTGCGGCGGCTCGGGCAGGCCGGCGCCGCACAGCGCGCAGTGCGCGGCCCCACGCCGCAGCCCGTGTGCTGCCTCACCTATAGTTACCTCTGTAGAGCTGCTTGTGCCGCGCGGGGTCGGGGTCGGGCGCGGGCGCGGGCTGGTGCGGCGGCTCGGGCAGGCCGGCGCCGCACAGCGCGCAGTGCGCGGCCGCCACGCCACAGCCCGTGTGCTGCCACACGCCGCAGCCCGCACACCACGCCAGAAGAGACGCCACATCTGAGAAAAAATAAGAAAAAAATTACACTTTTTATTAAGTGAACCTGACAGCGCGGTCGCACTGACAGAGCCTTCCGGTTTTTCGAAAAAAAAAGTCACATGAACGCAACGGTCGCGTAGTCACGCGACGATCACTTTTGGTTAGGACGCGGGGGTATAATACAAATAACAAGATGTGAGCCCGATGAGATTTCCCATGGTAAAAACGCTATATGGGTTAAAATCTTTCCTTAGTGCGCCAAAGGTTTACCGCACTAAAGGAACTCTTGTGCAAGATTACATGCTTGTCGAGTCTAGAAGCATGTAACTTTTAATTTTAATTTAAAAAATTAATTTTAATTATAAATTACATACCTACTTAATTATTTCTAGAATAAAAAATATTTTTTATTCTAGACCCAGCAATGTAGGCTATGCGTTGTCTGTCATTGAAAAAAATAATTTTTCGAAGTTAATTTTATTAGTAATCTTAATTAGGAGAAAATAGTAATAAACTCACCATCCCGTCCACAAACATGACACACTTTTTTATGGGCTGCATTATGTGTCGTGTACACTGGTTCGACAGATAAACTAGCCGGCAGAGTCGCCGCCCACGCAGGCTTGCCATTGGTCCATCCTATGGACACATAGGCAAAATATATACATCGTAATAAATAAGAATTCCTTGTCGCTATGTTCGTACACTCTAATCTCCGAAACTACCCAATCGATTTCAATGTTTGTGAATGGTGAAATTGGTTCCATATTGAAAAATAGATAGGATAGTTTTGGACCCGATAGTTGGCGCACCGTGCGAAGCAGGGGTGGGTCGCTAGTATGTTACAAATTAAGTCGCTTTTCGTATCTGTCTGTAAGTAAGTAATCATTTATTTACCAAAAACTTAGCCTAGGTAACATGTAACATCAGTGTTGTTTAGGTAAATATGAGATTGGTAAGGCTATTACAAAAGAGTAAATCCCCTGCTCTTCAAACTAGAAAAATCCTGTATCTTGAAGAAAAAGTGTTCTTTAGTGGGATTGACACGTTTTACAAAATATTTATAATTGTGTAATAATTCTAATGTAAAATATTATAGTTAAACAAATGGCACGTATCGGAGAGGCTACCGGATGGCGAGTGGTAATCTGGGTCTAAGTGATACCGAACCCCGGGGGTACCGTCCGAATGGACCCCAAATGGGCGGGGGTGGAGATATGGGGGGGGGGGAAACATATACATTTTTAGAAAGGCAACCGAATGGCAATGCATTGAAGTTTATACCCTATTTATATAGTAAAAAAAAATTGCCATCCGAAACACGAGGGCCGTTTACGCACCCACGAATTTTGAAAAAACAAAAAAATTATGAGGCAACCGCTTCAAAATTGGTGAGCTTATTTATTGGTATCACTTTATGTTGTAAAAAAATTGCCATCCGATCCTGCTGGGCAGTTTCTGAGAAACAACCCTTTAAACTCGCTAAAAAACACTTTATTCCACTTTTTAAACAAAAATTTTAAAAAAAATAGTAGAAATAGTTTAAATCGGATGGCATTCGAAAGTTAAGCTCTAATAAGTGCAAGGAATTGTGTGTATCAATGCCATCCGGTTTCGATAAAATTTACTCCATTTTCGGTGATAAGTGATAAGTCATTGGTAAGGAGTTTCATGAAAAGACATTATTTCAATTATAACGATGTTTGAGGTGGCGAAAATGGGGGTGAACCTTATCAAAATTACGATCCATTTTTTTAAACTTACCTTTGTTTTCAGTTGAAGATCCTGAAGGTGAGCCTTCACGAGATGTTTTATTCTGCGACTGAAATATACAAATAATGCTTGGAGTGATTAACATAATAATTATGAATACATTACAAGTACTACAATAAATGGCTTGGCAACTTGTTTCTCATCTGTGTATTATATTAAGAACTGTTATGTAAATAAAGACCATGTACACAAGACTACTGTTACCTGTTGTTTTCGTAGCTTAGCAGACCTTGTCTGCGGAGGGTCATTATGTGTTTGCAAGTATGAAAACTGGTTGTACTTTTTCTTCTTCTGGAAAAATAAACAATAAAAGGTTATCTTTCAAAATTGTTGATTGAATAACATAGAAAACTACCATGGATATGTTTTCTTTCATACATACAGGTAACATTTCATAGCTCCCATAAAGGAAATCATTTTTGTTAGTGCTTGTAGTGGACCTTTTGCGACGCTCACTTCTTTTTTTCTCTAACAGTTCTCTTTGCAAAGGAGTCACTAGACCAATAAGTCTGAAAAATAAAGTAATTGTAAAATTATCTTAAGAATAGTCATATAATGCTATAGCACTAGTTTCTATATTATAAGCAATGTGGTGTGTATAGTTGAATTCAAATAAGCATAAATATGTTAATTAATTATTTATATTTTTTGTTAATTAAACGCCTTCTTTCTTCTCTTCATCAAAGCTTGGTAAGTTGGTACCACTATAGAACATTTTCCCATCATAAGGATTTAACTACTAGCAAGCAAAAGTCTCTAATGAATTTGAATTTCATTGATTTCAGCTTAAATGATTAGTGATTACCTCAAAAACACCTCTTTAGTGACGTGTTCGCCAGGTCCAGGCAGCGGCGGCGGCGACGGTGTCGGTGATAGAGCCGCACCTCGAGATGAATCCGAATCTGACTTCTGTTCCTGCCACTCATTGCTGTGCTGATGCTTTGATCCACTGTCACCCAATTATAATTTAGAAAATTACAACAAGGTAAACAATTATTTCAATAATAATAAACAGTTTAAATAAGTACTCTTACCCAAAAGCTTCCTTCACTTTGTTTAATACATTCACAAAATTATTTCTGCTATCATTCACAGCACTTGGTAATTGAGTGAAATTCCTCTGATATTTATCTTTATCATCATTTTCACTATGATTTGAGTTTTCCTTTTCATTAGACAGCTTGATCTCAATCTCCACATCAGAAATATTGTCCTTTATTTCATCACTATTGTTTTCAGTTTTAATATGTATTTCGTTTAATACAGATGGCTTTAACAGTGATACAGTTCTGTTTCTGCTACGATATTGTATTTGATGGTCCCTCAGTTGCTGTGCCACATATCTGTTGTCATTTTCAATGTTGATGTGCTTGTTCCGAGCCTTTAACCTTTGCTGGTACAACTCTAGTTCTCTCCGTAGTCTGTCTACCACTAGTTTCTATGGTAAAGAAGTTATTATTTACTTAGTCTTTATTTTTATTTAATTTGTCTTACCTACTTTGGGAGGATGGGAAGACATACACACCTAACTTTAATAAAAGTTGAATGAAATATTTTTTGTAAGTTAGAAGTTTTGCACTTCTTTACAAATATTTTGTTCTAAACTTAAAAATAAAGATAGTTGTTTATCTTCTATTTGAAAATTGAACTCTGCAGAAACTTTCAATTTATTTGTCGCACAACAATTTTTAAGCAGGTGGCTAAATTAAAAAAAAAATACCCTAATTTACTATACCTACTTGGAACATATTCACAAACATTTCAAAAGCTACTACTGAACTTCCACATTAAATAACCCTACTGAGTACACATCATTCACTCTCATAACATGCAACATAGTAAAGATGTAGCTAGCAATGCTATCAATGATACATACAATGAATAATAATATTATGTGTTGTAGATTATGCTTGAGTTATACTCAGTCTGCCTTATGGACTAGCTATTGTATTAAGGGTCACACTTAATTTTATGAATACTTTAATAAAATATTAGGTACTTACCCAGTCATCCACATAATTTTTTAACTTAATGAAATTTAATCTTAAAACTTACTTGAGTTTGCCCAATTGCAAGAATTTCTTTCTCAGCTTCTTTGACTTTAGATCTGAGAGTAATGTTCTGAGAAGAAAGCACAATGGTAATAGTATAAAGAATTTCCAACAGATATATAAGCTAAGAAAACAATGAATCTTTCTTACATTTTCATCTTCTTGAAGGCGCGCAACCCAAACCTGAAAAAGTATAATAACCTAATAAAGACCTACACTCTTTGCTTTAATTAAATAGTGATAAATACTGTCGAAAAAGTAATTCATAATCACTAGACCAACCTGATGAATTCGTATCGCGTTTTTCAAGTCCGACTGGGTTTTGCGAATATCTTCCTTTATTTCGTTAGATACTTCCATACTTTTTAATAATATTTATACACTAGTTATCAAAAATCATGAACAGTTTGTATTTATTTAACTACTTCAACTTAAAAGAAATTAAACAAAACTAACGATACGTTCAGTAAGAAAAAACTCTTGTTTCCATCAACAAGGATTCGAAAAACGCAAAATTAATTATTACGTTTTCTTCAGAAACTTTACACTGCGCGGGACGATTATTACATAACAGAATAAAAATAATTTTAAACAAATTATAATAACTTTCATACTTTAAATCTGTACCAAATTAGGCTAAATTACATTACATTACAATACAACTTTATTCAACGAAGAGAGTTGAATTGAAATAATTACCTACACAGACATAGTTGTGCACGCATATACATTACACAAATGCACACACACACACTCAACTTTTCCGGAAATATTTAACTGAAAAAACTCTGTTACACGAAACAAACAAGAACATTACAGTGGGGATGCACGCGCAAAGCTCAGCGTAGATGTCGCCAGCGGCGGGATGGCCGCTGTCAAATAATTTTCGCATTGTTTACATTGGTGGTTTTTGCTATTTATTGTGTTGAAACCGATCCACCATGGTTATTCCTAACATGTATTGTTCCTGGAAGCTTATAGAATTGAAAGACGACCTAAACAAACCAGGAGCAAGGATTACTGGAAAGAAATGAGACATTATTGCGAGGTAGACTTCTATCTAATAAAATGTTTTTAATCAGTGCTAGGGTCTAGATTTGGATAATTTTTTTGTTGTAACATGTTAATTATTACTTGGTTCATGGTAGGAAAATTTACCAAAATTGAGAGAACCGTACTTTAATAATAAATGGTATTCTTTATTGTTTAGGTTAAGTTTATTTTTCATTAGTGCTAGGCTCTAGATTTGGGTATTTTTTAGTTGTAACGTGTTAATTCTTACTTGACTCATGGTAGGAAAATTTACGAAAAATGAGAGATCATTTACTTTAATAATAAATGATATTCTTTATTTTTTAGGTTATCTATGACCGAAATTTTTAATTCAGCAATCAAAGCCCTCAAGCTTCCGAAAGCCAAGCAATTGACGTTCCTGCTGTAGAACTTTACATAAGACGTTAATAGCTCCACCAAAGCTCTACCATTTTGCCGAAAATTACCAATCAACATACTCAAAGTTACTTTTAGTTTTACTCTTTTAGTTTCCCACTTTCTATTTGCGTAGTATCTTTGGGAAATAAATGAACACCGGAGTAAGTATTTTAGTACTTCGTGGTACAGCACACTTATGCATATTTGGAGAAAATTTTAATTTACTGAATGATAGGTTATAAAATGTATGGAATTGACAGTTTTCAATGGCCATTTCGACGATGCGCCACCTATCGTGATAAAATGGCAGTAAACATCCCCGTTGTTCCTGTAATGGCAGTAGTAGCGCTTCTTCTTGGTAGCTAGCTCCTAAAATAGTTTCATCTGAATACATTTGAGAATAAAACGCTTGCTACACGGTTGCCAGCCGCGTCCCTGACAGAGGTGACCTTGGTAGGCGATGCCGCGGCAAAGTCGTTCAACGTTTGGTCGTAAACCATCATTCACACGGTTGTAAACCATCAAGGTCACCTCGGGACGCGGTTGGCAACCGTGTAGCAGGCGTTTTAGTCGTAAACATCATCTACACGGTTGTACGCCAACCGCGTCCCGACAGAGGTGAACTTGGTGATTTACAACCGTGTAGTGTAGATAATGGTTTACGACCAAACGTTGAAACACTTGAAACAACTTTGCCGGTCGCCAACCAAGGTCACCTATGTCGGAGACGCGGTTGGCAACCGTGTAGCAGGCGTTTTAGGATAACATCTTATCTATAGTACTTACTAATTCCGTGGGTATCACCATTCCTGAGTTCATTCATACAATTTAATTTATGTTCATTCGTTTGGTTCATACATATTTCATTTCATCAAGGAACATAATATTCATTTCATTCATTCAATCAATGTCGTCCGTCGCCCGTCGATAGGTGGAAGATTTAGCTCGACGATACTTGTTTTAAAAATTGTAATAAGTTACTTTGACAATAGTTCTTTAGACATTAATTGATTTGCCTGATAGTGTTCTACAATCCAGTGCTTGAATTTAATTAGTTAGAATAGATGCGATTGAAATATTTTACAAGATTGAAAACGACATGTTCATGCTGAAATTTTCATGGTGATTGGCGCCACGACAAACTATTGTATTTCTATTATTACGAAGTGTTGAAGAGAGTTTAAAATGTCTGTCAAACGACAAGCCACTACCGAATTGAATCACGATAATTGGGATCAAGATGACCCAGCCGACCATGAAGAAATGGGCAGCTTCAAAATTGCACCAAAGGAAATGCTTGAAAAACGTGTTATCAGGACTGCAAAAAGGCGTACACAAGTTGCCGGTGACGAGGTAAAATTAAATATTTTATTAAGCTGCAGTTGCAAGTTGTAAAATATACCTATTGATTTTTGTTATTAGATGAAGGTGTCTAAAAGACAATGTTATCGGCCAGAAATATTATCGTTAACTAATTATTAAATAGTTAATATTTAGTTATCTTTTATTTCTTAGTTCTTCCATTCATGGATTCCGTATTGTAATAGACAGCCTCTCCTCCTGAACTACCTATGGGTAGACCCATTGGTAGTTGAGGAGGGCAAAACAAGAATTTGAAACTCCTTTTGCAGTAACAGACATAGAGCTTTTGATATTTACTTTAACAGTCTGTTACAAGTTTAGGTTGGTGGGTCGCCTTAGGGGTGGTACTCTTTAATGCTTTTTGTTTTACATTTCAGCCTAAGAAAAGTGTCTTCAGCGGATTTAGTGGATTCAATAAAGCACAACCAGCATCATTTGACTTTTTGTCAAAGTTAACTAATGGCAACAATGACAGTAACAGTGCATCCAACAAAGCAGATTCATCAGTTACATCCAGTTTATTTTCAAATAAACCACTTGCCAGTCCTAGCTGTGGTATCTTTGGCAATCAGTCTACTACCACACCAACTAAGTCGCCATTTGGGTCACCATCAACACAGACAGGTTCAAGTTCTCTATTTGGAGTTCCTGCTCAAAACACCACAACTCCATCTATGTTTATGACGTCAAAAGCTGATTCCACTGTTAAAGATTCTCCATTCAAAATCCAAACAGTTACTAGCTCAACAGATAACAATACTGATTCCACAAAATCATCTATTGCTCCAGTTACCTCCAGTAAATTTGACATTCCGTCTACCAGCGCCAATGTAGCTAAGTCATTGTTTTCAACTACTTCAAACTCAGCACCATTTAAAATTCAACCAATGTCTAACACTTTTGGTATAGCATCAAAAACAGAAGTAAATCTAAAAGACACAGATAAAAAACCTGAGGACACCAAGAATGACAAAAAAATGAAATATTATTCAAAATTAAAAGGTTTAAATGAATCTGTTTCAGATTGGATTAAAAAGCATGTAGAACAAACTCCTCTCTGCATACTTACTCCAATATTTAAAGATTATGAAAAGTATTTAAAAGAAATACAAGATGAATATGGTTCAGATAAAGAAGATGGTGATAAAAACTTAGATAATAAATTTACTTCAGGAAAAACAAAAACACAATTTGGCAACTCTGCTTCTAAGCCAGTAACTGCAACTGGAAACAATACGGCAGGATCATCTATTTTTAATGTTTCTCCAAGTTCAAAATCCCTGTTTGCTACCCAAAGCAATACCACTGCAGCAACTGAAAAACCAGAAAAATCAGGCTCATTCTCCTTTGGAATTGGTTCATCTACTAATACTTCAAGTACAATTTCAACCAGCACTGCAGGATTTTCATTTGGAGCCATTACATCAAGCACAGCAAGTGCTGTAACTTCTTCTCCTTTCTCCTTTGCTACAACCACGAGTACAACAGCTGCCAATGGAACAGCAGCACCATTTTCATTTGGGATTGGAAAGCCTTTCAGCTTTAGTTCTAATGTTAAACAAAACACAGATACTACTGAAGAAACCAACGAAGAAGAAGATTCACCACCTAAAGTAGAATTTACACCTGTTGTTGAGGACAACACAGTTTATGATAAGCGTTGCAAAGTTTTTGTAAAGAAAGATGGCAATTTTGTTGACAAAGGTGTTGGTACACTTTATATCAAGAAAATTGAGGAAAGTGGTAAACACCAGCTCCTAGTTCGAGCCAACACAAACTTGGGCACCATTTTAGTTAATTTGATACTGGTGTCTGCTATCCCTACACAACGCATGGGTAAAAACAATGTCATGTTGGTTTGCATACCCACACCAGAATCAAAGCCCCCACCTACACCTATCTTAATCCGGGTGAAAACTTCAGAGGAAGCTGATGAATTACTAGAAACCTTAAACAAATATAAAGCTTAAAATATTAATTGTACTGATTTTTGTTTATATTGAGAAAACTGTACCTATATTTTTATTAACTGGACTAGAGTAGCCAATTTTATTCAGAAAATGTATTTTTGTTTAAATATCTTTTTCTACTTATCTGCGTTTAAAATGGAATTTCATTTAAAACAAATTATGTAAGTATTGTAAGAATGTAGTCCTTCATCATTAAAAAAGTGATATTCGTATCATTATTGTGAAATTGATTTTGATATAATTAATCCTGACATTGAGAAATACATCATTTTCATAGCTGAATATTTCGTTTGAATATTCTTTGCAGGCATTATTACAATCTAATCATATTAAGTCGGGGTCAAGGATGGAGAAGCAGAATTAATTATGTAGCCGCACCAAGAAAGAGGCGCCCGAGGTCAAAATTTCATCCCAATCCAAAGATTAAAAACAAAATCGGCCAAATGCGAGTAACGACGACTCTCACACGAAGGATTCCGTACTACCGTACATCATAATCAGCCTATAATGTTCCCACTGCTGGGACACAGGCCTCTTCTCGGTGAGAGTGAGACGGTCGTAATCCACCACGCGGGCCCAGTGCGGGTTTGTAGATGTCACATGTCCTCGAATTTTTGGTTCTAGGACATGCCTGTTTCCTCACGATGTTTTCCTTCACCGTTTTTGAGAGCAGTGGTGATGAAATAATTTACACAAAGTAAAAAGCGCCTGTCTGGGTTCGAACTTACGACCTACAATTCGTAAGTCGCGGCCGCGGCCGTTACCACTGGGCCACCACTGCTTAACAATGTTCGGAAAATAAATGAAAATACTAAACGCTGAATATTTTTCATAGATTATTGTAATAATCGCATAGATTAATTTGTGCTAGATACAGTGCCGTATTAAGCCAGCGCGGGGCCTGGAGAAAATTCTACCTGGCTGGTTTATTTTAATCAAAAATTCGCAAAAAAGGGTTTTTTGGCGACTTTGAAGCGTTGTTTCTCAGAAACTGCCCTGCAGGATCGGATGGTATTTTTTTTACAACATGAAGTGGTAGGTACCAATAAATAGGCTCACCAATTTTGGAGCGGTTGCCGCACAACTTTTTTTTTTTTTTTTCGAAATTCGCTAACTTAGTGCGAAAACGACTCTTGTTTCGGATGGCAATTTTTTTTAACTTTATAATAGGGTATAAACTTCAAAGCTACCGCATTTTCATCCGGTTGCCTCTCCAAAAATGTTGATGTTTTGCCCCCCCCCCCCCCCCCCATATCTCCGCCCTCGCCCATTTGGGTTCCATTCGGATGGTACGAGGGGGGTTCGGTATCACTTCAAGACCCAGATTACCACTCTCCATCCGGTAGCCTCTCCGATAAAATTTTACGTGCTATTGCTTAGACGCAGATGCAGATGTCCAAATTTATGCGGAAGCTCCGCGTTTGCGGATGCGGATGCGAATATTCGCAACATCCCTGGTACAGACAGATGCCAGCACATCAAGTTACTACAATCTGTCAAATTTCTTTAATAGATTTTCAACTTTATCGCTAAAGAATAAGGTTAAATTTTGATTGGGAAAATGACAGATTGGAGTAGGGTGATGTGCATACTTCGGTTCACATCGCCAACTATGAACCAAATTATGGAAAGATAGCTGCATGAGCGAAGCTAAACGAACTTAGCTTCGTTCCCAGTGTGGCTTGCGCTTTAAGGAATAGGTACCTACCACTTTCTGAAAATATATTGATTGATAACAATAATCCGCCTGGTTGATAATAATCTCTGGCCTGTTTGCAATAACACAAAAAACGCCTACATATATATGTACCTACAATATAGAAGGGCTTTTAACTCAAATCTGGTATCAAATTCCATTTCTATATATAAAATGCATTTTTTGTCCGTAAGTAGTTGAATTTTCGGCAGTGCACGCAAATAAAACTGGTTTTATCATCAGAGCACCTTGACCTTGACTGCAGAGACAAAATTTAAGGGATGCGTACTCAACGGTCACTACTCACTGTCGCTATCCAAGCCCCTCCTCTATCACAGAGCATGCCCTCTATCTATCTTATTGGTTTACCTTACTACGGAATCTATTACCAGATTCCTACGACTTCTTTTATTATTCGTAGCCGGGTTCACACCATAATATAATTATCATTGGTTCACACGGTTTGATTTGTCGAATCTTTAAAAGTACCAAGTACTTACCTACATACCAACCAATACTCAGGCTCCGTGCACGAAAAAAACCTTTTTCGTCAACAACTTAGGTACATAAGCAACTTTAGCATTCTCTGAGAGAGTCGAACCTATCCGAGAGTATCCCCAGGCGGAGTGCAAAAATTTCCAAGCTCGCTCTTGCATTCTATGTTCTCTTAGAGTCGGGCCACACCTGCCGAACGTTCCGCGGCGGAACGCTCCGTCGCGACATATTTCTATGGACGTAAACGTAACGTTCGGCTGATGTGTCATAGCCATAGGTAACTTGAAAAACATTAGGAACGTATTCAACCGCACGTTCCGGAGGTGGCCGAGCGGTTGAAACGGACATCTCGGCAGGTGTGACCCGACCCTTAGTTCACTCTCAAACTTTTCTGCATAGGTCGATAAAAAGAAAGAAGGTCAAAGAGAAAGAAAAACTAACACACTCTAAGCAGGATGCAAAAAATTTTTTAGAGTTCGCGTCGCTCGCTCTTACATCCTATATTCTCCATAGCGGCCCCATTATGATTTTTTATTAATTACAGAGTCAATAAAAATACAGGATTTAAGCGTACTGTTACTGCTTTTGTAGATTATAAATGCGAAATAGATTACAAATATCTTTAGACTACGGAGATACCCTAGGGGGTCGATCTCTGAATTGAGATTCTGGTTTCTCACATCATTTCGGGGGTTTGAACCCCTAACGGCCGTTCTGAACTCTGGCAAAATAAAATTTATACTGTTGTACAAGTACTTGTAGGACTGCACGCCTCTGATGATGTGGTAGATATCAGAAACATATGTTTCTTTCTTATATCTACCACATAATAATTATTAATTAGCAACATGTACTTAAAATTATTGAAAGTAAAACTGTCAGATTAAACTTGTCATATTTTATTACAAGCCTATAATAATACATTTGACTGACCAATATTGTGAGCCCATGTAACCAAATTATAATAAATAACAATTCTAGAATAAGCTTCTTTTCATATAGGTAATTATTTTTTATTATACATTTTTAGCCCACTAGAATTACACAAATCTAAATCATAGGACTATGCACCACATAATATAAATGTATTTTATGAAACAAATTTTTTTTTACATGTTTATTTTTAAATAAAATTCTGTGCATCCAGCAAATGATCGACACGTCATAAATAAAATATACATATTGCACATTATGTACCAGCAATATAACTGTTTGGGGTCATTTGCCCAAGACCCATTTGAATCCTGTGCATATGAATCTCTACATTATTTTGAAATAGTTTTTGATGATGTGGTTCTAATTTCATTTTTATTTGCTCCATTGTGCCTTGCAAAACAGTTAATTCATAAGCATTCTGATCTGAATCAGACAAGCTCTTAACTTGAAGCATTAAAGCAATAAGGTCTGTAATAAGATCAATTAAATTGGGGTCTTTGACAGACCCATTATTATTTTTTTCTACCAACAAAGATGCTTTTTCGCGGCATATTTCTCTCAGGTGTGAAGGCACTAACATTGCAGCTAAGCTAGGCTCTGGGGCAATTTGTTGGCAGTACTGTTGTACATCATTTATATAATCTTGTAAATCCATATTCATTTTTTCCAAGTCAATTACAACTGCAGCATATTTTCGTTCAAAATCCTCTGGCATTTTCTGACCAAATGATTTTCTTTTTTCTGCATCACAGTTATATTCTTTTAACAAATGAATTTTGTCTCGCTTAGCATTTAATATTCTTCTTAGCTTGACAATTAGTTCTAAAAGTGCGAAAGGGTAACTGCCTATAGTATCCATTTGTTTTGCTATGTCTGAGCAACCAATAAGCGGGTCACCTTGAGAATTATTGTTTGTTGGTTCATACAAGCTAAATATGTCTTGAAGCACAAAACGTGGTCGAAACTTCTTTGCTATACTGGAAAGACTTATAGTATCTGGAGGTTCATTGGATAGAACTTCATAGTCTGGCACTGAATGTGTACCTAGTTTCGGGCGTTCAAAAGTTATCCTATATGTGTTGTTGGATGTGTCAACTGCATCTATGCATCCTGTAAATAAACCATCCTGTGGTTTACGTAATCTTGCTGTTACCTTAGTTCCCACTACCAATTGCATTGGTATCTCATTTGGCAAATCTTTGACACTGATATCAGCCGCTTTTCTTTGCTGTATAAATCTTATTAATTTTCGTTTCCTTTCAAGTTCTCTTCGCTCTTCATCAAAAAATGCTTGGGAACATCTACGGGGCTTGCCCATCATTCGCCTAATTTTAGACCATTGAACTTGTGTCAATTTTCGGTTTGAGAGTTGCGGAAAAGATTCTCGCAAGCAAATCATAAAATCATTTTCTCCATCAAATAAAACTTTATCAATGTTACTATAGAAATACTCAAAACACACCCATTTATGAGCCTTCGGTAGCTTTAACAAATTTCTTAACCTCATTCCAATTCGATGACCAGATTTGGTGTCTGGTGATTGGGGTCCAACAGGTTCAGATTTTTCATCATACTTTTCACTTGCCCTTTGTACTTTAGATGGTGATTTCTGTTTTTTAGCACTTGATTGTTTGTTAGGAGTTTTAGAGATAATTTTCGGAGTTCGCTTTGGTGATTGACGTGGTGGCGAAGTATTTACAAAATCATCAACAAATATGAATTTGTTTTTCTTTCTGATGCGAGCTGGCATGCCTCGCGCGTTCAGCTTTTGGACAGGTTCACTCGGTGCTGGTTTTGGCGGTAACTTAGTACCGACCCTGTGAAGACCAAGCGCGGCAGGACCAAACGCTGGAGGTTCGTCTTCCTCTTCGGGAAAACTCATATCCATTGGTTCATCCTTGACTCGATAATGTGATCTGGACGAAAAATCCTCTTCTTCATGCTCTCCTAAACAAAATAATACAAAATTTATATAACTCAAAGTCGAGGAAATATAACTATGAATTTGCACGTTATACCAATGTTCACAAAGAATAATATTACATCAAAATAGGTAACACACTTTATTTCTTAGTTCCAATGATAAAGTGATTGACATTTCGGCAAAAAATTTGAATTTTTTCAAATTTTGAATCTAGCGAACAACATTACAATCGTAGCTACAGCGGAGAGCACGTTAGAAGAATCTCAAATAAATACTGGTACGTACACAAATAAAAAAAGCATTTTGTTCCACAACATATAAACAATCGAATTATTAAGACAATTTATTAAATAGCAATCTAAACAAAACTTACTTTCTGATTTATCCGCCATGTTGATGAAGTAAATTTGATTTAATTTGAAGATGAGAGCGCCAAGAACAAATACGATCGGATATTATCTGTGGTATATCGTATAAATATTACTAAAATAAAATTATTTTTGTTGGTTTGTTGTAAGAAATTATTGTCATTATTGACTATTCGTATTGAAAAAGTATAGGGGGAAGTTCAAGCTTTGGTTATAAAAAAATCGAACTATTTATATTTTCATTTTCCATCCATTCGCACTTTTTTTGGATAGGCACAAAATAATGGCAAGTACACACACGACCCGCTGGCAATTTCAAAATCTCACAACAGATTTGTCAGTACCTAGCGATTTCAAGATCTGTGAGTTGTGGACTTATTTTGTACTAATCGCCAGCTTATTGTGCAACTAAGGTCGCTACGTGTGTACCTAGATAAGTAAATTTTATTTTATTTACATGGCAATATTAAGGTCATCGCCTCACATCGCTCATTATAGGCCTAGCACGGCTCCGTCACGGCAAATACTTGTCATTCAAGTTAGGATTCTAAGTCAAATTCATTAAAGTCTATTTTACGATGGCTATACAGAATAGTGGACGGCTCGCAGGGAGTGAGCGGCCCACGAGCCGTCACACGTCGGGCCCAAGACGGGCCGAAAGCCAGCACGCTTCAAGCGAGGAGCCCACTCGCTGGCGCCTCACCGTCCGCGGGGTGACGCCTCGCCGGCCGCACGGTGACGCCTTGCTGATGAGTTGAGAATAGACAATAAAACGCGGGTGGCGTGCCGGCAGCGAGCGGTCGCCTTGCTGACGATGCGTTGGCGACTAGCCGTCGCCTTGCTTCCGGCGCTTTGGCGACTAGCAGTCGCCTGGCTTACGGCGCGTTGACGACTAGATTTTTCGATGCGGTGCCGGGGCGCTACCGTGCTGGAGCGGTGCTGTTATAATGGGCGATGACCTTTATGTTTCTATCTACTATCTAGCTGGCCTCCCTGCCACAGAGAACCAGATATTGCACTACATATATGTACTTACGCGCGCTAGGTACCTACCTTTTAATTAGTTAGAACCATAGGATACCTAAGTATCCTATGTTTCTAACTAATTTAAAAAAAAATTACACTACTATTACTATTATTTGCACTTATTTGGTTCTGCCAGAATACCCTCGCTAAAGGTACTTCATCAAACCTCAAGTCTCGTGCAAATTGGACGAAAAACTTGATCGTGTATGACCGGCGATACTCTCGCATGCTGACAATCTCGTGATAATTTGGTTCTAAATATTACTTTAATAAATCAGTGAAACGTTTAATTTCAGGCTACCATGATATTATATCAAGACATAATAATATTTATTTTTTGCGTTAAAATTATGAAATGCGCAACTACAAATAGATCTCATTTGGAAGTTACAGCATGCTATGATAATTCTTCATCTTTTGAAATGGTTACAAATAAACCGAAATTAGTAGACGTTTTAACCGGATCTATAGTGCACCTTTGGTGTCATTTTTGGTAATGTGTTTAATATTTTGAAACTTAATTTTTATGCTAAACAATGGAGCCGATTCTCTTGCACACCGAACTAAACTATCACTAAAATTCCATCTTTTTGGATATGAGAATCTAAAAGGAGTGATTGACGTGCGTGCATGTACGCGGACTTTGGCATGGCGACCTTACTCGCCCGTGTGTACGCACTTTAAAACCGCTGAGTAAGTTCGTCCCCTAACCAACATTTTTGTTGCCTCGCCTTGTTTCGTAGACTTTTTGTACGTCTGTCATCGCCGCGAGTCTTGAGCCACCATTTTGTTGCGACATTTGTGTAATGTATGTTAGTTTCTATTTCTATATCGGTGAACTGCCTCAACTTTTCCCGGCGTCCTATCTTTGCCTATAATGAAAAAGCTGTAATATCTTTTTCATTTTACTTGCATGGCAATCGAAATTTTGAGTTTTTATAAAGAGCTAAGTTTCTGATAAATTTGAATAATTCAAGACCTTATATCTACCTACGAATATGCAGTACAGTGAAAACCGCCAAAATGTTAGGTATTGATACTTCACCGTCGGTATGCTGTATTCATATTTATATTCATTAATTATACTTAATAAATATCTGAATATAGATAGATAGCTATATATTCTTTATTATGTACGCCATCAAAAGTACAGATATAAATGTAGAAATAATAATAATATCATTCTCTATTTTGTAAAAAATAATAAACTATAATGGCATTACTATATGTATTAAAAACATACATAAATACCTAAATAGGTAGGCCAATAATGATAACATTCGCAAATGTCCTACCCTACAGTGTTTCTTTCAGGCAAAATTCTCCAGGGGGGCGGAGTATATAAAGGAAACAAAGTAATATTTAAAATCAATTCCAATTATTATTAATATTAGAAGTGCACATTTTGCGAACTGCGTATTTTGCTAAATGCACATTTTGCGAAGTGAACATTCTGCTTCAAGTGCACATTTTGCGAAGTGCACATTCTGCGTCGAACCCAAGAAGAAACGATTCAGTAGGGTAAGCAGGGGAGCGGCGTTCACATAAGGAAAATAAACTATATTTTTTACCCGACTGCTCCAGGAGGAGAGTAATTTTTTCGAGAATCCCCCCGCCTGCGATACCAAAATTCTATAGATTATAGGTAATGCTTGTTTTTCTCTTTTCAGTTATGTGTTTTTGCAGTCAGGTTTTTTGTTTTTTAAATAATTTTCTTTATTTAATTCTTTGTTTTATTTTAAAATTTAGTTAACATAAACTTTAAATATATATTATATTTTTTTTTATAGCAATCGTATTTGTCTTAGAATTATTAGCAGTAGCAAACATTAAAACAAAAAGAAGGTTTGAGCGTTATTGCCCCTGTCACTGGGTAATGCCGCTCAGGCGAAGGTGTAATGACGCCCAAACCTGTTTCTTTGCAATAATTATTACAAGTAAGATCCATTATCATTAGAAAATAAACATGAGACTATATTCATAAAATGGCATCAAAAAGTCACTAATTAGTTCATGACAACAAATATTCCACACCTTTTAATCGCGATTAAATAGACAGATTTAGTTGGAAAATCAACATTTTTAGGCGAAAAACGTTAAATTCAGAATAGCATAATTTTCACTAAATTGATAACTCAATAGCTCAGTGCCATCTTAGTGCTGTCAAACTAAAATATAGTTAGGTTTTGTCACAATAATCTATTTTAGAATGGAAAATCGTCGTTTGACAGGAATAAACTAAATTATGGTGAATTTTAGTCTAGTTTAGAGGCATTTGTGACAAGAGAATCGGCACCATTGTGAACTTTTTTTATTCGAAACTTCATGGAGGCGTTACTGCAAAGGGAGTCTTCCACTGTAGGTACATACTATACGAGTATAAGTCATGTTTTATCATCCAATATTTTTTTCAGTGATGGTGAAGGCGACTATTATCCTAAATGGTGGTTTTATTATTCGAAACTTTTTTTATTCGAAACTTCATGGAGGCGTTACTGCAAAGGGAGTGTTCCACTGTAGGTACATACTATACGAGTATAAGTCATGTTTTATCATCCAATATTTTTTTCAGTGATGGTGAAGGCGACTATTATCCTAAATGGTGGTTTTATAAGCCACGAGAAAACAATAAACAGAAAGAAATACTGTCAGAAATTGATAAATATGATTTTAGTACTAAAGTAACAATAACACCTATTCATATGTTGAATATTCATGATTTCAATGTAAATCATTCAGGAATTTATACGTGTAAAAGTCCTGAAATAATGAAAAAAGGAAACGTTTTCATGTACATTCTCGAAGGTCAGTCCAAGAAAGAGTTTTACTATTACAAAAGGAGATAGGGGTAACCTGCTCTTACGCCCAATGGCGGATAAATGGTTAGATTTCTTCAAGGAGAAAATTCGTATTACGACTTTTACAGAGCTCTAAGAGGTTATTTGATTTGTATCATGAAAAAACCTTCTGGAAATAAAATGAAAACAACTTGAAATATTATTACTTAAGTAATTCTGAAATGAGAATTCGAAAGTACCGTAAAGTACGGAATCGTCATATTATTATGCATCGAATTTTTGAAAACTTATCTAAATAATTATGCTTTTTATTAAAAACAAATGCGTCTCCGGCAAAAAATAATTGTTAAGGAGGGTTCAGGAGACCCTCTAGAACCCCCAAATAATCTCACATTCTTTCTAGCGAGGTGGCACGTTCTAAATGCAACCCTTAGTATGTAGGTACCACATATTGACCTGCTTGATTCAGAGTATTTAATATATTTTTTATTAACAGGTGTCATTAATGTTGAAATCAGCCCCAAAGTTGGAACATCCATTCAGTGGCAAGAATACAAACGAAACTACTTAGATACTATAAATAAAAAGCTTAAAATATCTGAAGATGAACCTTTCAAATCACTAAGAATAGATAAAACTTTTAAAGTAGCAGTAATTTGGGAAAACTGGGGCGAATGTAATGAAATTGACCATCAGAAAGGTGTACGCAAAAGAATAGGTAGATGTCGTCTACAGCCCACTGTTATCAATACCACCTTTGAGGTAAAAACGAATAAAATGCACTTTTGTAATGTATATAAGTACCTATAGACTTGCACCACCTAGCATAGATAAAATAAATTTCTATAACCTAGCCTAACTCTAGCCAGGTGAACGGTGCACGGTAACGTACCTATTGAGGATTGATGGCTTATACTCGTAGACCTATGTCTATAAGTATAAACCATCCCTACCTAACATCCCTATTATAGTACATTACTGTCGAGGCCAGCAATTGGGGCATTGATGGACGATCGTGAAAATGTGGGCCGAGGCGAAGCAGAGGCACACATACGTGAGTCCATTAATGCCTGGTTGCGGCCAAGGCTTGTATAGTACTTTTCTCAAACAATGCGCGGAAATTCAATCTAAGTAAATTATTTATAAATTCCAGAATCAATGTCGAACAAAGAAATTTTTTCACGCGCCAATATCACAGCTCTATTTGCTAAGCCAGTTCGAAATTTAAATAAAATCTTTGATAAGTTACCTCCTTGGTTGCCATGTGGAAGTAAAAAGTTAGTTCCATTTTTAAATAACAGGACAGATATGAGTTTTCATAGTAATTTAATTGGCCGCTAAACACGACAGATATGGATTTTCATACCTACTAAGATTGATGCTCGCTTGTTTTTGACCAGTACAGCAATGTCAATTTATCTCGAAGAGGTTGTCAAAATAATGTTCGAATTTCCAAGCATGTTTGAGAAATAGTACATTACTATCGAGGCCCGCAATCAATGCCTAGTTGCGGCCAAGGCTTGTATACTAGGTACTTTTCTCAAACAATGCGCGGAAATTCAAACCAAGTAAATTATTCATAAATTCCAGAATCAATGACGAACAAAGAAAATTTTTCACGCGCAAATATGGTCATTTGTTTCTTCACAGCTCTATTTGCTAAGCCAGTTCGAAATTTAAATAAAATCTTTGATAAGTTACCTCCTTGGTTGCCATGTGTTGAAGTAAAAAGTTAGTTCCATTTTTAAATAACAGCCCCCCAATTACGCAATGCACGATCAATTTTAAATTGAAACCAATTGAAAAAGATTGCCAGTCCATTGCTTCACAAGTTCGACAAAAAAAATCTGCTCAATTATTTTTGTCGAACTTATGAAGCAAAGGACTGGCAATCTTTTTCAATTGGTTTCAATTTAAAATTGATCGTGCATTACGTAATTAAGGTGCGGGACAGATATGAGTTTTCATAGTAATTTATTTGGCCGCTAAACACGACAGATATGGATTTTGCATACTAAGATTGCCGGCCTGATGCTCAATTTCGATTTATCTCAAAGAAGGTTGTCAAAATAATGTTCGAATTTCCAAGCATCATCATTAGCCTATTAATGTTCCCACTGCTGGGACACAGGCCTCCTCTCTGTGAGAGGGAGTTTGAGAAAAAGATTTTACCTTTATTCATACTTTTCTATTACAGGTATTGCCCATGGAAGATGTTTCTAACATGTCTTATTTAACAGATGGCTACGATATCTCATGCCGTTCATTACTACTCAATAAAACAGTACCTAAAATTAGTGAAATCATGAGAAATATTCCCGACTTTGAAGCAGAGGAAACATGTCATGTTATAAAAAGAGGTAGTAACACTAGTAAAAAAGATCTACAAAGGACTTCTCACATTGGAGGCATTCTGCGTCCTGCGGTTCGGTCAACTCAACCGATGCCCGCTCCCTATGTGAACATCGTTTGCATTTTATACAATATGAATTACGATCTGACTATGCGAGCACTAGCAAAGAAAGTAAGTAGGGAACGCACCAGGCAAGCGGTCGGGTCAGGGCCGGATTTAGGGGAGGGCAACCGGGGCGAAAGCCCCGGGGCCTCCACAAACGGGGGGCCCCCACAATAGAGACTTCGGAAAAAAAAATCTTTCAAATTCCAACTAGTTAACACTAGTAAGCATCTTTTCCTTTGATATTTGTTTTGTTTTGCTCTTTCACCTTTACCTACAGCCTACAGTACTTTATACATACATGATTATTTGATTATATTAATCTTAAATAACAGAAATCATTGATCTATATTTGTTCACTCCAATCAGGCAATCAGATCAGTGAAATATCAAAATCTCAAATGGCCCTGATAAGCACTTCCAATTCACTACCCATCTTGAGGGAGTACCCCAATCGCTTAATGGCTGAGTGGGGTGGTACTTGCCCGCAACCTCGGAGATTGGGTATTCGATTCCGTGTCTCGACAATTTTTTTTTTTCTTATATATGTATGTACATATAAATTAATTGCAGTATATCAAGTATATGAACAATCGGTGTTCTTCAATTCTTAAATAAATCAATTATTATTGACTAATTGGTATTTTTTTTCATATTTCTTTATGCAGCAATGATGCAGTTTGATAGGCAAATAATTATTATTGTGACACAATTAAATGCCATCAATTATTCACGAACTTTACTGTACGCAAGAAATTGAAAAAAATCATAGTCGGTCAATAATAATTTATTTGTATAATTATTGAAGAATATTGATTCCGATTGTCATACAAAACCCACCTCATTGTGACGAGCAGTCAAAAGCTAATATTAATAATCGACTCGTGAATCATGATCGAGAAAAGAATGTGTCCATTGAAGTTTCCGTGCGTAATTTTGTCTTCGTGTAGTTGTCTATTCTTTTATTGATATATTTTTCCAAAAGCATAATTTTCTTCAACCAGCGAGCGAGTGTGAGTTTTTTTTGCCCTCTGCCTGTTCATGTGAATCCACAGTAGAATAAAAATTGCCAGTTCGGATGGGGAATTTATAGTATATTCTGCGGATTTTACAAGCCTATTCAGCCCATTTTTCGTATTGCGTGTCGATACGAGATACGACGGCAACGACGGCACCTGTTTTCCCCGTTTTTTGTCTGTAATAGACATGTGTAAGTAATGCTCCTAATATCACAAACGTAATATCACTCGACCGCGTGATGCCATATTACACATCACGCGGAAGAAATAAGCATCACACCACACATCACACTAAACATCACTCGCGACTCAGGCGTCCCAGGCGCGTCGCGTAATGGTTGTCTCCCTACACATTGATGAAGTTAGAGCAGTAAAGGTATACTTTAGTCAAGCAATATTTTGCATTAAATTCGACTCTGAACATGGTTATTTCAAGTAATTTCAACTTTTACCCAGTGAAGGAAAATCAATTTATGAATTTACACTAAAGTA
Source organism: Conistra vaccinii (assembly GCA_948150665.1). NCBI lineage: Eukaryota > Metazoa > Arthropoda > Insecta > Lepidoptera > Noctuidae > Conistra > Conistra vaccinii. Next base: position 9,584,561 of record OX411324.1, read on the forward strand.
AGTACCTTTAGTAAACTAAATATGCATTACCTATTTAAATTAAAGTATGTATAAGTAAAAATGTAACTACATATTTGAATCTAACTTTAATCAAAATCAAAAGTCATATATCCACCAATGATGCAATGATTACGGTCAGTCTATTGCGATGCTGATATTATATACTAAGGGAATCTACTTGGTTCCACAATAAATTATTTATTGAAAATCTCGACTGAAAAAAAAATTTTTACTTTATTTGGAAAATAATTTGGGGCGAGGGGGCCTCCGCTCCTTTGTTGCCCCGAGGCCTCTGGACCTCTAAATCCGGCCCTGGGTCGGGTAGGACGTAGGAAGGACGCGGAAGGGCTGCCCGGTTGAGGGTAGGCGGGCAGAGGGCAGCGGACAGTGGGTGACGGACGACGCGCGGTGGTCCGGACAGTTCATTTTTATGTGCAAACTAGCTGCCCTTCCTGGCTTCGCACGGGTAAGCACTTATTCACGGGCGCCTACCTACCCTACCTACCCTACCTACCCTACCTACCCTACCTACCCTACCTACCCTACCTACCCTACCTACCCTACCTACCCTACCTACCCTACCTACCCTACCTACCCTACCTACCCTACCTACCCTACCTACCCTACCTACCCTACCTACCCTACCTACCCTACCTACCCTACCTACCCTACCTACCCTACCTACCCTACCTACCCTACCTACCCTACCTACCCTACCTACCCTACCTACCCTACCTACCCTACCTACCCTACCTACCCTACCTACCCTACCTACCCTACCTACCCTACCTACCCTACCTACCCTACCTACCCTACCTACCCTACCTACCCTACCTACCCTACCTACCCTACCTACCCTACCTACCCTACCTACCCTACCTACCCTACCTACCCTACCTACCCTACCTACCCTACCTACCCTACCTACCCTACCTACCCTACCTACCCTACCTACCCTACCTACCCTACCTACCCTACCTACCCTACCTACCCTACCTACCCTACCTACCCTACCTACCCTACCTACCCTACCTACCCTACCTACCCTACCTACCCTACCTACCCTACCTACCCTACCTACCCTACCTACCCTACCTACCCTACCTACCTATTATAAGAACCATCTCCATACTATAACAAACACAACAAAAAAAAAATAAGCCAAATCGGTCAAGCCGTTTTCATGTTATGTCGTGACAACGGAAAACGGGTTTCATTTTTATATATTTTATGAATATATGATTATGATTATGAAAAATTTGAAAAATTACATGAAAAATAATTTATAAAATTACTTTTGAAAATGACTTCTTGTGTGTTGGAAAATTCAGATCGCTGACCGGTTGCCGTGCCCGGATCACTGACCAGTTGACCGGCCCGGGTCGCTGGCTGGTTGCCCTGACCATGATTAATTAAGTTCACATAGGGTGCGGGAAGCGTTCGAGTTGATCGGACCGCAGGACGTAGAACGCCTCCAGTTTGTTTATTTCTGTCTGTGGCATTTTAATCACCCATATAGCCGGTCAGATCGCGAGACGCTAGTTGAACCAAAATGGCGCGCAGGTAAATCTATAATATGACTATACTTCGATTGAGACCCAAAACTAGTAGTTGAACTACCTATGACCTTAAATGCTCAAAAAAACATTTTGCGCATATATGGTCATAGTTCAACTTACCTACGTGCCGTGATCTGTAACACATTTTCGGGTCTCAATCGAAATATAATCATATCTATACGTAGTTACGTATGTACCTACGCGGACGACCGCCATTTTGGTTCAACTTACATGCCGCGATCTGTGCAAAGTTGCAAAGTTTTCAAACAAGTGTTTAATTGTTTGAAAACTTTGCAAGACTATGATAAAGTGTAAAATATGTGTTCAAAAAATGCGCACACATGTCATGTAGGCGAAAGCGACAGCGTAGACCACGATACTATCCTGCAAATTACAAAAAACGTAAGAAAATTTTATTTTCGCGGGCTACCCTCGCGTTTTCGCCTTATGCTGCGTACACACCGGCCCAAGGAACGCCATCGAATGGGTTACGTTGGTCCTGCCTGGACGGCTCGATGAACGCTAAAGCTGGGAACAAATTATCGGACGCGTCCGTAAGTCGCAACTGACAGTCGCCTATGATCACGTCAATTCATGTTCGCGACTTACAACCTTATAGCATTTAACCTAGGTTATGCTCTAAGCTTACGACCGATAGTTTGCACAGTGTAGTACTAAATATTTCTATCCAAATACAAATGTCAGTCGCGACTTACGGACGCCAGCAATCCGAAGAGTGGCGATAACATCAAGGCAATCGAACCATTAGATCGAACACAATGTGGACAGCTAGCCGAGTAAGAAAAAACCGAGTACTTTAAGTTCGCGGACTTATGGCTAGCGACCTTAAAGGGGTGATAGATGTGCGAGCAAGTACGCGGTCTTATGGCTCGGCGACCTTACTCACCCGTGTGTCACACTAAGTACGCGCACTTTAAAACCGCCATGTAAGTTCGCCGGCGATCCAACAGGTTTGAAATTTTGTTCGTAGCCCGCCTTGGTTCGTAGTTTCGTACGTCTATCATCGCCGCGAGTCGCCATTTTGTTGTGACATTTGTGTAATGTATGTTTAGTTTGGTTCAGAAAATTTGCCAACATTTCGATACAGTGTGAGCAAGCTTCACAGTGTTACCGACGGCGAGCCGAGTAAGTTGGCGAACTTAAAAACCGCGGACTTTAAGTTCGCATGTCTATCACCCACTTTAGAAAGTTCCAGGCTAGCCGGATGCGGTAAAATGGTAAATAGGTTTAAATAAATGTTTATATTTTTCTCTAAAGTGAAGCACAAGATAAATAAAGATAAAAATGAACACAGAGTTACGAAGCAAGTCGAAGAAAACAGCCATGTAACACTTTCGTGTACGGAAGCAGTTTCTAATACAGATTTAAAATGGTTTAAAGACTCAAAACTATTAAATTCATTATTTAGGTAGCGCTGATTATATTTTTCATTCATCAAAATATATATTATGACATAAATATACCATCACACATGTAATCCCAAAAGGGTTAGGCAGAGGTGTCCCTAAAAGTAGTACATCCACATTTCACTAGTTATGTTTAAGTCCCGATAGTTCCATGTAATAGGGGGCGAGCCTATTGCCATGAACGGGGCATAAATCCAGACTCCGGGCTACTCCTGTCCCAGTCTGCTACTGGGAATTCCTGATGGAAAAACCCAATAATACTTTGCCTGACCTGGGAATCCAACTCAAGACCTCATGCTCAGCAGTAACGTTGGTTTAGTGGTCGCAAGCGCAGGTCGCTTGCGACCACTAAACCAACGTTATTGTATCGTTAATTAGTTATATATTATTTGGGAGAATAACTTGTTGTACTAATATATTTTCAGAAATAATATAAAATGTAAGAATGAAGAAGAACCTCATATATCAGTAGACACTAATAATTCCCTGCATATATTACACATAAGTAAAAATGAAGAAGGTAATTATTCTTGTGTCTCAAATGGCAAAAAAGTTCAAGAGTTTGAAGTCACAGTCGTGTCAAAATCAAAATTGTTAAATCAAGGTAAACTATACATATTGAAGATTAGCTTTTGCCCGCAACGTCGAGGTCGGAAATTATCCTAAATGAATGGGAAATGGGATAAAAAGTATTGTATGTGCCAGATTATAAACTATCTGTGTGCCAAATTTAATCCAAAGCCGTTCAGCCGTTTTTGCGTGATTGAGTAACAAACATCCGAACAAAATGTTCACTTTTATATTATATGTACATAATAACAATAATAATAAGTGTATATACCTATAATAAATATAATTTAATTAATTAATATATAATTATTATAGTAGGAAGTAGGATACTTACTTGAGTGTACGTTCGATAAATAAACAAGATTGTAACTACTTATTTTGTTTCAGAATTTATTCGTTATTCAATATATCTAGGATTTGTACTGTCACTGGCGATGACATGTTACTGCGCAGGAGTATGTATTGCTTGGCATCGGAGATCTTCTTTTGTAGATCCGCTGAATGTAAACAAACAAGGAATTCATGAATACAATCGTTTGGAATGCGAACGCGAAAAGCTATTGAAGTGAAAAATACCGTTATTTGTATATTTCTAAGTTTTCCTCCTTCAGTTCACATAGGGGGACTTTAGACGATCAAACTGCACAAGTCAGTGTTTCTACTTTACAAACTGACCTAACGTGACACATGTCACCACAGACTACTCATGTCACTCTGTCTGCCTGACAGCTGACGCGTAGCGGACGGAACGGTGGGTCGTCGGTCGGTTCGGTACCTAGTAAAAGTTGTGGTTGTGATTGCGAATGAGTTTGAAAATGAAAAGTTTTAAAAGTTAATGTATTTGTCTGTTTTACCCTCCTGATAATTATATTATTACAAAATGAACTACAGTAGAGTGTTTTTTTGTACTATATTGGTATTCTTTGTTGCACAGGAAGTTCAAAGTAAGTTTTCACTAATACTTTTGACACGACTTTATTTATCAAGGTAAAGTGAGAGTTGTTCAACAATAGCTTGCTAGGAATGTGTGTAAGTCACTTGGTTGTGTACGAATAGCTAATAAATCAAACCTTACGTCATTTAATGCGGTGTTTTTTACATCGTTATACTTAATTTCGTTTTCAAGTGAAATTAGAAAGTTTGTAAAACTTTTTGTCAGATAAATATATATTAATATTTTTAATGTTACAGGTTTACTTAAGCGATGCATAAGATGTAGATCGCGAGGAGAACTGGGTACCTGTGGTGATACTTTTCCACTAAATGTGACAGAAACTGTGATTGAACAAGGTGTTCATGTTGTGGCCTGTCCCTCAGGATGGTGCGGCAAACTTATAGAAGGCACTGTGGGGACTTTCAGATCTGATGGTGAGCTGATAAACTCATACACTAAAATTTTGTGTACCTTATTTAATTGTACTAAAATAAGTTAAAAAAAACTTTTTACAAAAAAAAATTAAACCGACTTCCAAAAAAAACCACTACAAAGTGAAAAATAACTTTAATTTCGGATGTCGGTGTCTTTGTTTTTTAATTATTTTTTTTTGCCACCGACTTCCGAAATTAAAGTTATTTTTCACTTTGTAGTGGTTTTTTTTGGAAGTCGGTTTAATTTTTTTTTGTAAAAAGTTTTTATTTTTCACTTTTTAGTTGTGGTACCTACCCCACACAATATCCAATATCACTAACTGCAATAAATAACAGTGACAGGAAGTTATCATCATATCGTCCATATAAACTAAGTGGGAAAAATATGTATTATTGAAGCTAACTCAAAAACTATCTAAGCAAAGTTAATACAATTTATATGGGACCACCTCGGGAGCTTACCCTTTTAAACAAAAAAATAATTTTCAAAATCGGTCCACAATTGGCGGAGATATCGGTGAACATACATAAAAAAAAAAAAAAAAAAACATACATAAAGTCGAACATAGAACCTCCTCCTTTTTGGAAGTCGGTTAAAAATAAGAATCTGTTACTTATATGGTTAACTTTAATTTACTTAATTATATTCTCCCATAAAAACGTTAGTGTGTGTGTAAAGACAATGTTAAACATAAAAAAGAGAGGTTACACACCCTGATTTCTTAACTCTTGGTTCAACTACTGAATAACAAAACTATTTATTTTCTCCATCTCTATCTCTTGGTGATTATTTCTAGTATAATAATGACTCATTTCACAGACTATGGTGCAGCAACTGAACGAATGTGCCTGCAGCGAGCCCCAAGCGATTATGAAGAAAGGTGTGCCTACACTATGTGGAACCGTAAAAAGGTTTACATGTGTTTCTGCAATGGTGACCTTTGCAACTCAGCGGTTGGAGTCTCTCCATATCCACTCATACTTGCATTAGCTATACTAATACCCATTTACAACTATTATTTTTAAAGAACTTGTTTCTTTAAGAACTTAAAATTTTGTGATAATTATGTAAATTTAAGCAGTTGCTGCTCTTATTTCATTGATATAGGGTTGTTATTCAGATCTGATTATTACGTAAAAATGGGGCAAACTACTCATTGTACCCCTGCTATCAATATAAGTAATATTTTTAACTGTCAAAATTGTCAAACATTTCTTATCATCAAAATTGTTCTCAATTTCAATTAATGACAAGATCAATTTTTGATAAATATTATTGAAAGAAATCATTGCGGTATTTGATAAAAAAATGTAATTTATTAAATAATTATTTAGTTTACAAACCCTTCAAGTCTGTAAGTCTTGTATTTTTCTGTTTTTTAGTATTGCAAATTAGTTAGAAATCACCTGGTTTTTTCTCCTCTTTTATACCATAATAATTGCATAGTATTTTTGTAAAATACCAACACAACTAATTGTTCCGGGAATTCTAAAAATAAGCGTTGAAAACAAGTGCTTAAAGTAGAAATTAAGTTTCAGTTTTGGAGTTGGGAGTAAACTTGGGAATATACAGGGTCCTATTTATTTTGTAAACTCTTTTTGGAAGTGAATCTCATTCCATATTTCCATTCCATTCACATAAGACTATGCTCTTATCATTTCTTAATGACTTAGATAGTTTAAAAGAATTTTATATATTGAATGGTGTCATATTTAGTGATTCTTCAACCACAAAGTGAGTTGTCTAAAATAATATTTGTGATGATAACATAATGTGACTCTTAATGATATCATCATTATGATATTGTTTAATTGCTCCTGTATGACCAATATTATGAATCAAGAAACTTGAGATGTATATGGCTAAGAACTCACTGAGCGGTTTTCAGCCGCGCCCGCCGCAGCGGCGGATGCAAAACAATGGTGCAAGCCGCGGTTATAAACAGCGTCGTGAAAATTAATATCTAAATTTCCATGTACTACGTGTTCGTACGAGTGTGTGTCTATAGTAGCCAGATCTTAGAATTGACCATTTCATGAAATGGCCAACACACATTACATTCACATGACATTGGCCATAATATATCGTTTATACGTCAACGTTTAATGATATGTCAGTCGACATTTGGCCATTATTAATGTAGGGTATCCATGGTGTAAGGTGTATGAAAAATAGCCAAGTAACTGCGACCAACTTGGAAGTAGCGCTCGCCGGCCGCTGCCGCGGCACCGCTCGCTACGCTTGCTCGGCTCGCGCGCGGTTGGTCACAGTTCTAACCTAACCCATTTGGTCGGGGTGCAACATAAGCGGGGTAATTTTTTTATTTTTATAAAACTTAATTTAAGTGCTATGTTGCATTTCCGCCACGGCAGCGGCCGGCGAGCGCTACTTCCAAGTTGATCGTTTATCATATTTATTTTGAAAACCCAATAAAAGTCCAACGACTTTTTTTGCGTGGTCATCCTACTTTGTTTAATTTGTTGTATGCCGCCGCCATGATGGACAACAAAAAACAAATCGGCATCAACGCCTATATCGGTGGATAATCTAACTATTTTACGATATGATCACTAATGTTCGGCCACATCATGAAGTAGTCGTGCGTTTAACTGTTCATATCGTTAAACGTTGAGTCTTCAATGATTTGGCCAGGCCAAATCATGATGTGACCAGTGGTCGATGTTCATTTCATGAAATGATCAATTTTAAGATCTGGCCACGACATCTATACAGGATAAAAAAAATAATTATATTGTCTTTCAAAATTAGGTGCTTTTCAAAAACTTTTTATTATTTTTGTTTGTAATGACAATGTTTATTTAGATAGTATTGTATAGATTCAGATATAGGTACTTATAGACTTATAGGGTAATCTCTTAAGAATTAAAAAAAATGTGTTCAATATGTAAACGCATCACTGCCTTAATAGCAGTTATGTATAATTAGTAGAGAACTAGAAATAATTGCATGTTGTCCTCTATACGGGGTGTCCGGGACATCGACGCGAAGCCTGATACCATGGATTCAGTACATGATTCTGAACCCCCCTGCGTTGAATTTTTTCGTCGGTTATTAAAAAAAAAATCAGCTGCTCCATACATTTTCACCGCGTAGGTATTGCACTTTTCTATGAAACAGCTGATTTTTTTTTTAATAACCGACGAAAAATTTCAACGCAGGGGGGTTCAGAACCATGTACTGAATCCATGGTAACCGGCTTCGCGTCGATGTCCCTGCCACCCTGTATTTTTCAAATGTTTTTATCTTGTGAGAATGTAAACAATGTTTGTTATACAATTTTTAATTAGACGATCTCTAAATAAACTTGGTAGCTGATAATAATAGTTATGTACTTAATTGATTAATTCCGTCCACTAATAGGCAATTCAATTTTCTACAAATGGCTATTTGATTTACTGTTAGAATATGACATTATTGTGTCTGGATCTGTATGGTTCTCAATCATATTTTAAAGTATTTGTTAAACTCCTAATAATAGCTGGAATACCTTTTGTTGAGGCTGACTTACTGTATTTTTACAATAAATATTTTTTAAGCTTAATTTAATCTAGCTAGCTTCGACCGAAATATTATTCAGTAAACAAAAACATGTAACAAAACTGTTATACATAATGCTCACACGTACAATTCTAATGTACATACTACATGTACATATTATACATTTTATAAATTGATACTATACATTGTTTTGTAAATGAAAAATAAAACTAGATAGATTTCGTTGTGTATAATATTAATGACTTTTTATTGAGTATTTTTACAGTTGTATATAAATATATAATTGCAATTTTTTATGTGGTGTTATTCGTCGGTTCGGGGTACGCTAGGGCCGGTTATAGGGCCACGTATGGCGTATGCTAGCTATCCTATGAGGTTTCAAATTGTTCTCGATTCTGAGTTCCTGGTTGGCGAGCAGTGACTCGATGTGAGGTATATCGTGGAAGTAGTAAAGACCATGGCGAGTTGACCTCTTGACTGCTGCTATTGCTTCTGAACCCTCCAGTAAGTAGGGGTCCAGGGATTCGGCTTCTGAAAACAAAGTTCGATGGTAAATATTGATGTGAAAACTTCTTTAGGCGCGTTGAGCACTTTTTGGATGAACAACAATGGAACTCTCGTCATCGTCAACGAAGGCGCGTCATCGTCACCGAAGGGGCGTTGAGCAGTTTTTTGTTGACAGCGCACTCTGTTTTAGTTATTTGGAATTTTTTTAACGGAGCTTTCTCTCTTGTACTTACAGCAAGCTACATAAATTCCTGACATTTTCGTTAGATGGCGTTACTTAGTTTTCACTTCTATCGGTAGTCCCCAAGAACTGTTATTTAGGAGACTAGCTGCGATACGGAAATCTCGTTACTACTGAAGCACGATTCAAAGCGGATGGAGCGCGTAGTAACGCATTTCGCTATGAAATAAAGGGACGCCTGATTTGTCTGCATCCTACCGCTACGAGCAGGATGTTTGAGTCAATATAGCATTCAAAATTCAAAAAAATTCAAAAGTCATTTAATCATACTAGGCTGAGAATCAGCATTTGTCGAACGTCAAAATTATATTAGACAGTCCCCCAAAATGCCCGCCCGTCACTTCATTGGTGCACCCATAGATGGATTAAATATTGATACACCACTTGTGACCGTGGCCAACCCATGAGTCAAGCTCGTAAAAGCCTATTAGTGAGTGCAAAAACTTCGTCATTTGCCATCCTAAAGACTACAACCAACAGGATGCTGACAGCAGTGACAGCACAAATTGTGGGCAGCAGCAGCAGTAGGTTATATGGCAGCAGCATTGTCTAAAGCACCTTATTCACCATCCATCTTGCTGTACGTCGCGCCAAGACCATGCACGATGCATGACGCAAAACGACTGAATAGTCTTGACGTATGTAGGTACGTGCGGCGGTGACCAGTGACCTCTCGCGTCCGGCTCTGGTCCAGGCCATGGTACGAAGCGAAACGGCATGGCAAGCCATGCCGTTTCGTTTCGTTTCGTGCTTCGCCGAAGCCTCCTTCTGCGAAGCAGTAATGCTCGCGAAGGAGGAGGCGGAGCGCGTGAGGGAGAGACAAATGTTGCGCCCTCACGCCCCTAGCCGCCGCAGGAGACGCCCTGGGCGTCGGGAATCGCGAGCCGATTTCCGGCCACCGTAGTAGGCGCGGGCTTGCGGACGGAGAGCAATGGGTAGCTCGCCGTCCGATTAGGATCAGGCCCGGGTCGACTCAAAGAGATGTCAGCACAATAGACGGGGTCCGCTAGGGCCGATTTCTGCCGGGGCTGCGGGAAGTCCTAAGGGGAGACTGTGGCCACTGGCAACGAACAGGCAAGGGAAGGAACACGGGTGGGTTTTAGTCGGTAAGAGTCTGACACGCTCTGCCGCTCCGCCCAGAGCGGGAGAAGTCATTTGATAATTTCCCGAACAAAAAAAAAAAAAATACGTAGGTACGTCAATTGTTATTATTATTACGAGACGTACCTACGTCAAGACTATTCACTGTCGTTTTGCGTCGTGCATCGTGCGTGACCTTGGCGGGACGTACAGCAAGATGGATAGTAAATAACCGCCCCGGTTTGCCCCTCCCTAGATCCGGGGCGCGTAAATACAAAGGCGGATGCAACACAGACAGTAGCTGTTCTGAAACGCAGCCTCGTCCGTATGAATAAAATATTACAAACACAATTACCTACACCACAGACATTTAAAAACTGTCTGCAATATATGATTGGCTTCGAAATACATTGTTTTAACAAAAACGACTGCAATACAGCTTATAAGTACTCGCTCTGTCTATATTGCACTGCAGGTATCAAACTAGCTTGCGACGTAACACACCTTGTGCTAATACTAAATAGCCTGCCTAGCTGTGAGTAACTTGGAAGTAGCGGTTGGTCACAGTTCTACTAACCCAACCTAACCCATTTCACCCAGTTCACAATATTTCGACAGTTTATAATATAACGGAAATAATACTATGGGTGTCTGCGTTGAGTGAGTCGGCCTTTTCATTGCCTTATACAAACAAATGCGGCTGCAATACAAACCACTGTGTTGCAGCTGGGTTCGGATGGACTATTTATTACCTACCTACTGCTTTAAGTAACTCTCAAGATAATGCAGTACAGAGTACAGAGAGATTGTCGAGTGTCTGTGTTGCATCCGCCTTTGTATTTATTTCATCCTCTAGCTAGCCTACCTAGAGGATGATAACGACTAAGCTCAACGTATTATAAAGGGTACTATTTACAATAAGGTTTACCTGACAATACCTCACTGCGGCGGTTGCTAGCAGCCCCAAACCGTGGCGGGTTAAACGGCGGTATGAACAGACCTTCAGGCCACAACGACTCCGGGTCAGGAGAATCTATCTTGTACGGAGATGGCGGTAACAGAGGAATCGCAACATCTGAAACAGAATTGTGTGTTTAGTAAAATGTCGTTAAGATTATCTATCCTTTAATCCTTGAGTGAAGGACGTCCCACGGATATGCCACATGGAGGGAAATTAAATTAAAATTTACAAATAATTATTGGGAACAAAAACCAAATACATACAAGTCAAAAAATGTTAAACGATAATAGCTGGAATCAAGCTGCAATAGTTAAAAACTGTGGCGCAGCTACCAACGCCCGACTCCTAATGAGAGGGTAGGTTGTTCCAAAAAGTACCTTGAATATTGTAAATGGAACATTTAACTGAAAGAAGACATTATTTGAATTTAAAAAACAATTTAAACTGCATTCGTAGATATTTAAATAATTACATGGTTGTACCGGAAATCGAACCCGTTACACGAGAAAAATAATCACCCTGTAGCTTAATCATACCGATCGAAAGGCTTCATCATAAGGATTATTTTTTGCTAAATAACATAGTGTCAAAAATAAAAGGAAGACCATGAATTTTTACATTTTTAATACAAAATTAATCAATTTATCAAATGCTCAAAATGAGTCCCTTGCTCGATTCGTTGTACCTACTAATTACGTATCGATCTCTTTATCATTTTATCATGCACTTAAATTATAATACGGAAATGATGCGTACTTCTCAAGTGGGTATATTTATTAGTAATAGGTAGGCATAAGATAATGTCAGTTGTATGTCCTTACGGCAATGTCGGCTTTTCATTTTTCTGAACAAAATTTCACATCAAATGTTAAAATTCATGGTCTTCCTTTTACTTGTGACACTATGTTATTTAGAGAAAGAATAACCCTTATGATGAAGCCTTTCGATAGGTATGATAAAGCTACGGGGTGATTACTTTTCTCATGTAACGGGTTCGATTCCCGGTTCAACCATGTAATTATTTAAATATCTGTGAATGCAGTTTAAATTCAAATAATGTCTTCGTTCAGTAAAATGTTCCATCTACAATATTCAAGGTGCTTTCCCTCCATGTGGCATATCCGTGGGACGCCCTGTATACTGTCTCTGGTCTATACTGAAACTGTAAGTATCTCTGGCTGTGGACGCTGTGGCATGTGGACCTGTGGTCAGCGTATTTAGTGTAATGCAAATTCTGGCAGCACTTATGGCGTAGTAAAAAAAATTATTCTACCTCCTAGCGAATACTAACGTATTTGCTAGGAGGTGGAATATATTTTTTCCCGAGACGAGCCCTTTCTGTGTAGCCCAGAAGGGCACCGCACCGGCGTGTTGAAGTTCCGGAATCCCTCCGCATGTGCGACGGCCATAGTAAGAGCGTTTACGTCGTACGGCATTTCATACAAACTTTCAAGCCATTGTTTTTCGAAATGACTGAACCGATTTTAATGAAACTTCGTACGCATACGCCGGATACAAAGGTTATTAGAAACAGAGATTTCCAGTTACTTATCTGTTTTTAAATAAGACATTCGAAAATGTTCTTAACTAAGTTTTTAGGCCTTTGTATCCTGCTCATGCGTATGAAATCGGTTCAGTCATTTCGAAAAACAAGGGCAGACGGCGAAACAAAGGCAAACAGAAGGCGACTTAAAAAGTGGCAACTGGATAGTGACGTAAGTATGTGTCACTCCCTGAATGCCATACCTTGTTTTCTTATACCTTGACTTAACCCTTCGCTTTGCGGATACCCACCACTCCACTAGTTAGGGTATCCAGCCTTAGAGTTTTCCCCCACGTCAAACCTACACCGTAGGTATATTGCTGATTCAAGCTCAAGGCAATGGGAAGGGATACCTACAGAAGACACATTATACTTATAATGATTCTTCTAATTTTCAAGTGTTATGTATGTACAGGATGGACCAAAAATACACGTCATAAAAAAAATAATTGATTCCTCATGTCCAGGGGTGAATGAAAATACCCCATGTATGTTCCGCGATTTTTTGTAGTTTTCGAGTTATAATTTTTTTTGTAATTTTTTTTTAGTTTTTTTGTCGGTGGAGCTTCAAAAATTCATGTCTTTTTTGTAGTGAGTATTTTCCAGTTTTTTTTTTATGGCGTCACTATTTGGATCACCTATTTTAAAGCTTAAAAGGATTTTTAGCCTAACCTTCGAAGGCCGATTACAGTGAATTATTAGAATGTTAAGTAGGTACTAACATTTTTTTATTTTTTGCGTAGCTTAGGAACCTGCATAGTTTTTAAAGTCAGCTAGAATATATGCAACCTCATTTTTGTATTTTTAAATTGAAGTTGAAAATTTCAGTCTTACCACTAAAAACTTAAATTCCTGCTATCGATACTTTTTTGAGTAACTTGCAGGAATGTTAGCAAGTTTATTATTTTATGTATGAAAGTAACATTCAAGACGTCGCAAAAAAAAAAAAACTGGAAAATACTAACTACAAAAAAATATATAAAGGACTTTGTCCACGCTGTATGGGAATTTGGCTCGGTGTGGACAGGTACTTTAAGTATAAATATAATACAGGTTTACTAGGTAATACCAGTAGGAAAGAGAATATTGTAATAAGATTGTATCGCGATGCTTCTAAGTCTTGTTTTGGGTACTTGTTGTTTGGAATAAAACACATTTTTATTTATACATTTTGTTATTATTCTGACTCATAAGTTAATAATATATTGTCTAGGAACTGGGCAGATGGATATATATTATCTTGGTACCCTGTAGAGCTTAAAAACCAAATTATAGTCCGTACATGAACACAGCAACCCACTTCCCCCTACTATGCAGTTGGAGCAACACTGTTTGATTGAATTTCATCCCTGACTGTTATTTTCATTTTCATGTAACATTTTCGTGTTTTCGTTGACATGTACCACTTTTGGAGCGATCCACTGCCTTATAACAGATTCCATTGCCACAAGATCGAGGGTATGCTTTCTCTTTTGCTTGATATCAGTACCACAATTCGCACATAGGATCTGTAACACAGTTTCCACCACATGCAGGAGTTGAAGCGAAATTGCTTCGTTCGTATCCGTACGATTCAAGTTTCGGCGAGTTCGATATCCATATTTAAGCTGAGGTCAACGGTGGGATTGGTGTCGGAGTTCATAGGCGTGCCGAGTCAACGTGAGAAGTTGTATGAGTACCCAAAACCAAAACAATACTTGAAAAAATATCACAGTAAAAGGAGGAAAACAATATTCACGATGCCAAGAAATAAAGTGACTTGAAATGACAACTCTGACATTACCTAAACTTTTTTTTAAATAATCGATTTAATAAATGTTATAAGTGAAACTCCTTGACCAACTCGATACTTTAAAATACTTTCGTTTACCAAATATATGGATAAAACATGTTTGAAATAATGTAAGTGATTACAAATAACATCTTTTATTGACTGTAAACTCCAGATTCTAACATGAATGAGGAGGAAGTAGTTGAACTTCAAAAATAACAATTATATCAATTTGTAAATAATTATTTTAATCTATACGATTAATCGTTGCTACGTTAGCATTACTGTGAATTAATGAAGGTCAAGTAATGTCAATATGTCGAATTAAACAATTTCAGTACTTATTAAATACACTATTCATGGGTGCAAGTTGATACAAAAGTATAGAATGAATAAGGGTTTAAAAACGAAACTTGATTTTTGATTAATTTGTTTCTTTTCGAGCATCGTGTCCACACGAAGCCGAATTTGGACAAACTCCTTTTTGAAGTTCCACCGGCAAGAAAACTCGAAAAAATTACAAAAATAATAATAACTCGAAAACTACAAAAAATCGCGGAACATACATGAGGTATTTTTGAATAGGTACCCCTAGACATGAGGAATCTATATTTTTTTATGACGTGTATTTTTGGTCCACCCTGTATAAAACTCTGAAATAAAATAACACTCGTATAGCTTGTCCACTCTGAAATGACGCGCCCCACCACGCACATTACCAAATTATCGTGTGCGTAAGAGTAAATGCGGTAGGGGGCGCGTCATTTCAGAGTGGAAAAGCTTTACCCATGTAATTGTTGTACTGCCAGGGTGCTCCGTTCAGTGAGTTGTCGCGATGGAAGGTGTCTTCGTTGTTGAAGGGTATCGTCGGCTTTATACGAGGGTAGCCAGTTCCTCGAGTTTGTGGTGGAACTGAAATTGTAGACAATTATTAATTAGGTTTGGTTAGACAAGAGTACCTTATTATATACATATATTATACATGTTACATCCACATTTCACCAGTTATGTTTAAGTCTCATGGGGGCGAGGCTCTTATTCAGACTCCAGGCTGTTCTTATAGTTGGGCACGCCACAATTGCGGCGATAAGCCACCTCTTTGAGGAGTGGCTAGAGAGGCGCCACGGCGTCCTCACCTTCCGCCTGACGCAGGTCCTCACCAGACACGGTTGTTTCGGGAGGTTCTTGTTTCGCTTAAGGCGGGAGCAAACGCCTGGGTGTCACCACTGTGTGGATCGCCCGGAGGACACGGTGGAGCATACGGTGGAGGTTTGCCCGGCTTGGGTGGAGCAACGGAGTTCTCGTGGAGGCGATCGGCGGCAGTGACCTCTCGCATCCAGCCCTGGTTCAGGCCATGGTATGGAGCGAGAGGGCATGGCAAGCCATCACCTCCTTCTGCGAAGCAGTAATGCTCGCGAAGGAGGAGGCGGAGCGCGTGAGGGAGAGACAAATGTTGCGCCCTCACGCCCCTAGCCATCGCAGGAGACGCCCAGGGCGCGTCGGGAGCGGAATCGTGAGCCGATTTCCGGCCACCGTAGGCGCGGGCTTGCGGACGGAGAGCAATAGGTAGCTCACCATCCGATAAGAACTAAAGGACCAGAACACGACGCGCCTTAAAGAGATGTCAGCACAATTGACGGGGTCCGCTAGGGCCGATGCCTGCCGGGGTTGCGGTAAGTCCTAAGGGGAGACCGTGTCCCCTGGCAACGTACAGGCAAGAGAATAAACACGGGTGGGTTTTAGTCAATAAGAGTCTGACACGCCCTTCAGCTCCGCCCAGAGCGGGAGAAATCATTTGATGATTTCACACCCAAAAAAAAAAAAGCGTGGTTTAATTCCCTGTCGGGGTATCACGCAGTCGCATGCGAGTCAGCAATATTTATTTAGGAATAGTTCATTAAAACAGTACAACACCAATAACATTAATTAACATAGAAACAAAAAATATTAATATTGATAATTTTGTTGTATTTAATTTAATTAAACTAACATGGAGCAGTGGACTCCCTTGCATATAACTTTCTCTCACAGAACTCCGGAAGTACCTATACGCATAATTTTATTCCATTCATCCGCAAACACATCACATTCAGGGTTGGCAGTCAGAAGTCGTTGAGCATCTTCAAAGTACGACACACTGGAGATTCAGCTCTGGCCACAGTTTTGGATGACGGTTGCGCAAACAGATTGTGCCAGCTGGGACGGTGTCCGATGTACTTGTCGGACACTAATAGTCGGCAGAAAAGGCCATGGACGTCTGGGCAGTCTATACCGCGTCCCCGTACGGTTTTAAAGGCAACCGTGAGCTGATCAAGGCCTCTTCTCACCTCCAACGAATTAAAGCCCAACATCCCTAAAAAATAGTTGGTAGGGTTGATAGGGATATCTTTTCAAGCATCAGTGTTTGGGTTGCGGTATAGGGGGTGCTAAACACAGGCACTAAGATTTCAATTGCGTAAGTCACGACCATTTTTTAAAACAACCAGGCGCATGAAAGTATCCTTTGAAGGGTAGAAATGTGGTCTCTAAAAGTCAGACAGCGGTCGAAAATCTCTCTCAAGTCTCACGAGTAGTATATTAAGACACGAGTAATTACTTCACCACCCAAACTATAGTAATAAATTATAAGGCTTGACTCGAAGACTCGAAGACAAAGACCTGCTTCCGCAGGTAGTCGGAAAAGAATTGAAGAAGACCCGACGAGAAACCGAAACTTATGGGACTATGTTGCTATATATCTCTCTAATTACGCAACACGTTTTCACTTTGACAGTTCAATAATATTCATTGCGTTATTTACGTTGTTGAGCAGATTTTTTTTCAAAACTTATGAAGCAATGGATTAGCAATCTGTTTAAATACGATTCAAATTCTGATTGATCGTGTATTACGTAATTACGGTAGGTACTGAATACCTAGGTTCCTTATTTGGTCGAGTACCTATTACCTATACCTAATTACTTAAATGACAGGTAAAACTTAACCATACATTGTCTGAACATTAATACCCATGCGTTTTCCGTTTCCGAGAAAGTGGTAATAATCGCCCGTGTGACATAACAAAGTGTAAATAATGCACAAATAATGTCAAAATAAATGGTCACACGCTATCTTCTGGTATTTTATTTGTTAAGATTATTTCCAACCTTTGGATCTTTCTTATTTTCTTTTAAGATAGGTATTATATTCAATTAATTGTAATCTGGATGAGAAGTACATGATTATACTGCGGCGTGTAGTTCCCCGATAAAAACTCAATAAGTACTACGGTACCTACTTAATTACGGTACCTATTCATCTATTGTCTTGACTTTCTTCTAATTAGTTTTGACTTTTTGACCTTATGTGCCGGTCACATAGTTTCTTTACGAAGATAGGTATCTATCACGTAATGTAGGTATTAGACTGTACCTCCCCTACGTTGTAGATACAACCTGCTACTACAGTGACTCTGAATATAGAGTCATTCACATTTTATTTCAGTGGCAGCCACTGTATGAACTTAATGTAGGCAAGGCTAGAGAAGAAAAAAATCAGCCCCTACGAATTTTTAATCCAGAAAATTCTTTTTTATCACATCTATTCAAAAAGACGTAGTTTAATCCTCGTAAACAGGGACCAAAATAGCTTTTTAATCCCAAGGGACTAAAAGTAATTTGAATTTGGAATGTGGATATTGTTAGTAAAAGTTCTAGTCACCAAAGAGATTAATCACGAACATTGTATGAATAAGTAACAGGCTGGCAAGAGAGAGAGCAAGTGTGAATTTGGTCAACATTAAAATCCAAGATGGCGGATTCGAAAATTTTCAAATTTTTCGTCATGGGTATCGTTTTCATAGTTTTCGAGGGTTTTTTTTTTTTTTTTTTTTTTTTGGGTGGGAAATCATCCAATGACTTCTCCCGCTCTGGGCGGAGCGGAAGGGCGTGTCAGACTTTTACTGACTAAAACCCACCCGTGTTCCTTCCCTTACCTAGACCAGGGCCACGGTTTCCCCTTAGGACTTATCCGCAACCCCGGTGGTAGGCATCGGCCCTGACGGACCCCTTCAGCTTCGCTGACAACTCTTTGAGGCGCGCGGGGAACACTACGCGCCGTCGACCCGGGCTTGGTCCTGATCGGACGGAGAGCTACCCATCACTCTCCGTCCGCAAGCCCGCGCCTACGGTGGCCGGAAATCGGCGATCGATTCCCGACGCCCGGGGCGTCTACTACCGCGGCGGCTAGGGGCTCGAGGGAGCGACCTTAGTCTCTGCCTCTCGCGCCCCGCCTCCTCCTTTACGAGCATTACTGCTTCGCAGAAGGAGGTGACAGCCTGCCATGCCCTCTCACTCCGCACCATGGCCTGGACCAGGGCCGGACGTGAGAGGTCACTGCCGCCGATCGCCTGCACGAGGACACGGCGGTGCTCCACCCAAGCCGGGCAGACCTCCACCGTATGCTCCACCGTGTCCTCCGGGCGATCCACGCAGTGGTGACACCCGGGCGTTTCCTCCTGCCTGATCTGAAACAGGAACCTCCCGAAACTACCGTGTCCGGTGAGGACCTGCGTCAGGCGGTAGGTGAGGGCGCCGTGGCGCCTCTCTAGCCACTCCTCAAAGAGGGGACTTATCGCCGCAATTGTGGCGTGCCCAGATCTGGGTTGCGACAATCGCACTCTCCAAGCCGCCATGAGATCCTGCCGGAGCTCTGTCCGCTGTGCCGTGACTTGTCGCGGCAGCGGAGTTACACCCCGGCGCTTCATCTCCTCGCGCCACTCCCAGATGTGGGCGAGGACTTTCGCCTCCAGATCCCATGGCGGCGTTCCGGCAAGGAGGCTCGCTGCCTCGCCGGAGATCGTGCGGTATCCCCGCACTATCCGGGTGGCCATGACCCTTTGGGCCGCGTGCAACCGGCGGGTTGGCTGCAGCCTCAAGGTTGGCGCCCACACCGGCGCCCCGTAAAGGGCCATGGACCGCACGACCCCCGCGTAGAGCCTCCGGCAGGAGGCGTTTGGACCCCTTAGATTGGGCAGAAGCCGCTTCAAAGCAGCCCCGGCCCGCTCCAGTTTGGGAGCCAAACGTCGGAAATGCTCCACGAAGTTCCATCGACTGTCGAGGACGAGTCCCAGGTACCTCATCGTCACCTCGACGTCGATGTGAACCCCTCCTACCGTTATTTCGGAACCCGACGGTGGCGCGTTCCGAGGGCCATGAAAGCACATGACCTCGGACTTGCGCAGCGCCACCTCGATAGTTTTCGAGGGTGGTAAAGCCGATAGTGAGATCAAAATGTAAATCCAAGATGGCGGCCTTTTTTTGTCTTTTTTTTTGTGTTTAATATCATACGTGAGTAGGAAATTCGTTCCTGATGGGGGTCGGACCGCACACGTTTTTCAGGTGATAAAAAGTAGAGTGTTCACCTCGGGAGCAACACTGTTTAAAGCTCGAGTGATGTACTTTGAATCGCGCTTTAAATTCAAAGAAACACTCTCGCCTTAAAAATAGTTGTTTGCTCCCTTGGCAAACAATCTATTATTTTCGTCTGGTTCTATAGGATGATCAATAACTCCGAGCATTTATCCTTGTCTTTTGGGACTGCGTGGTGGTACAACTCTGCAACAGTCTTGACTCCGGTTCACTCGTAAATAAATGAATGCATCTACTTACGCGGTAAGCTTCGGAAGGCAGATTGTCGGTTGTAATTTCGCCTGGCGAGCAATGGCAAGGGGTCACCGACCCCGTGCGTGAAGCTCCGCGCAGGCGTGTTCACGCTGACGTGAGAAGCGAACTGCGTGCCCGCCGAAACTTGCGCCACCATTTGTAAGAACAGCAAAACGCTGATTGTGCTCTTGAAAACTTTGTATGATGCCATCTGAAAACAAAAAACCGTTTTTTCGGTATGTGGAAACTTCAAAAAGCAGGGACATCGGACCTAGCGCGGGTAGCGCTAGGTCCGATGCCCAAAGAGCAAAAAATTATTGTAGATTTGACTTTTGCATCTAATCCACTTGGATTAGATGCAAAAGTTATAGTGTTAGCATTTGGCCTAAGTACCTATATGTCTTGTTCCTACATAGTTAGTTACCAATCTTTGTGTTGTAGGTACCTATTATCAAAATATACATAACATAACATCACGCCTTGTTTCCCCGAAGGGTTGGGCAGAGGTGTACCTGTAGCAGATACACCCACATTTCGCCAGTTATGTTTTTTAAGTCACAATATAAATATGCTATTATGTATGATAACCAAGGGGACTAAGGAAAGTTTTAGGTGCCTATTTGATGTTATGTTACGCAGTTTCGTGTGGTTAAAAAGCGTTATGCTGATCGTCTAGCCATCCACCCAAATCCCCTGGCTGTGAAATTGCTGGACAGCAGCGAAACTGTCAATCGACTTAAGAAAGGTCAAGTAATCTAAAGAGGTAGCAGTGGCACTGGCCCCTGTACCTGAAACGCCAACTTTACTCACGCAACCAAACTGATAATAGTCCAGGGGGCGAAGACTACTAATTTACAAACGTCATAATGGTGTCACGATGGTGAGTTATTGACAGATTTGCCATACAAAATCTGTCAAAAACTCACCATCGTGACACCATTATGACGTTTGTAAATTAGTAGACTTGGCCCCCAGAAAGGATTGATGGCAGTTATTTATATGAAAAAAAAAATGGTTAATGAAAGGTTACAGTTACAATCATGATATTTTTCCAGAAAATCAATGTTCGAACAGTACCTAAATAGCCATAGGTAGACTGTATGTTTAGCCGTTATTGAACAAATATTATCTTATGTGATGGTTTATGAGCCATGAGGACAGATTTCATATCCCAGTAAAGGCCAGCCAGGTACTGATTACAAGGCCATTAAACAGTCCGGTATTAATATAACTTACTGCCTCCTTGTAGGATATCATTATGTCACGTCATGTAGGTATAGGATATCGGTAGATAGGACCTGCACCTACGGTGTTCCTTTTAAAGTTAGATTCAAGTAATCTACCTGGTTAATGTTGACTTCGCGTGTGGTCACGCCATATTTCATTCGTGAATAATGCCTTTAATAGTTTTGTTTCAAGGTAGATTAAAGTGACACCGTTTAAATTCTAATTTCTGGTAATTTGGAGCCCTTGAACCTGTGTGTACCAAGGTTTCTATACACCTACTTCCGATTTACACCACATTTTTAGAGCAAAACAAATTTTTAAGATAGTCTAGTAACCTATCTATCTTGTTATCGTTTGTGACATTAAGGAATGGGTCATTAAGGTCATAAAGAATCGCAGGATATTACATAACTACATAACATACAGGTTACTAAGTAATAATATAGAACAGAGCTTGTTTGAAATTATCTGCCTTTATAAAAAGTTAACAGGAATCTTATCCGGCACGAGCGAATCATATCACGTCATCATATCAGCCGAAAGACGTCCACTGCTGGATATAGGCCTCCCCCAAGCACCGCCACTTCGACCGATTCTGTGCTTCCCGAATCCAGCGAATTCCTGCGGCCTTTACTAGGTCATCGGCCCATCTTGTGGAAGGCCTTCCAACGCTACGTCTTCCGGTACGTGGTCGCCACTCCAGAACCTTTCGGCCCCATCGGCCTGTTCTGCGAGCAATATATATCATATCACGTAATCTAATGATAATATAAATTAAGATGGACCAATTGGAACCGTGCACCTAGCTTCTGACGTTTCATAAGTGACCATGTAGGTTTATGTGAAATAAAACATATTTTGAATTGAATTAATCACAAAAATA
The DNA here is from genome assembly GCA_948150665.1 of Conistra vaccinii. Classification (NCBI taxonomy): domain Eukaryota; kingdom Metazoa; phylum Arthropoda; class Insecta; order Lepidoptera; family Noctuidae; genus Conistra; species Conistra vaccinii. The sequence goes on from OX411324.1 coordinate 9,606,860, forward strand.
AAACCAGTGAATCATGAAGTCAAGAATGTCAAGATCAAGATGATCAAGAGATTTCAAGTGCTTTTTTTTTGGAAATATTATTAAAACGATCAAATATTTTAAGAGGATTACGTGTTCATGGGAGTCATTCCTTAGAACTCGTGATGATTACAACACCCATCACAAGTGTTATGGAATGACATAATAATAAAGTTATTTACAACTTGCTAAGTGGGAGGTAGGTATAGGACGATCGATTACTGCGTCTACGCTGGTGAAAGATGGTTTTTCTGTGACTATTTGTTTACATAATGATTTGTAATGCTCACGTGGAATAATAGTCATTGGTCAGCCTGCATGTCAACGAAGCATCTAAATATGTACTGGACCTATCAAGTACAGGCAGGCATGCACGACAAAATTATCGATGACGAAGTTTACAGATTGCTATTTTTGTTGGCCAGTTGGGTTATCTTATGGTAAATTCAAAAGAGATTGCAGTTTCCGGATTCGTAAACACTGGGTACCTATATCCTACTCCTCAAACCTATTCTAGCACCCTTTTATTAACAGGTTCATATATGTAATAATTATATATGTACTTAAATATCATAAAATGACACCAGTAGGCATGACGACGCGCGACGCAAATACCAGATCGAATCATTACAAAGAAAATTCCTAGTCATCATGAAACAATGTTTTAATAGGCTCTATGCACGGTTCAAACCCTGATGAGCAACATGCCAACAATGGTATACTTATACTAATATTTAGATTACCGTCGGTCCATTTAGACGTGCAGCGCCGTGCTCTCACGCTGGCGCGGTTGCATCACAATGACTGTCGTTTGAATTGGACCTGCGCCGGAGTGCCGAGCGGTGGCGAAACGGAGACGAGCGAACATTTCATCTGGTTTAGGGACCTGCTTATAGTGCATTGTGTTTTTAGGAGTGGAGACATTGACCTGGGGTTGACCTATATTTTTGTAACTATTGATCAGTCAATGGTGTTGCGTTAGTCGGTACTTATAAAGATATTTGCACTATGCAATTTACTACATGATAGGTGCATAAGCTGTCAGCATCACGTAGACTCACTGTAGTCGCTAAGTATGAGTTTTACTGCACTGATTTGAAAGGGAATATTGCTGTATGATATACTATGTGCGCGAAATCTGTGGGATTTTGGGTTCTTGTCCCACGTTGGCATTGGAACTAAGCTAAGTTGACCAGTGTTTGAACACTGGTCAACTTAGCTTTTCACTAACTTTTCAGTAATTCATCTAGGTACACTAGATATTATAAAGAGAAAAAATATTGTATTTGGTTTGTAATGAATAAACTAATAATAAAAACAGGACAGATTAAAAAAAATCTTGCACCTGTAGAATGCTTTAATATCACTGAGTAACATAGACTATAATGTATAAAGTATACGATAACCATACGACCAGGGGGCCAAGTCTACTAATTTACAAACGTCATAATAGTGTCACGATGGTGAGTTTTTGACAGATTTGCCTTACAAAATCTGTCAAAAACTCACCATCGTGACACTATTATGACGTTTGTAAATTAGTAGACTTGGCCCCCTGATATGAAGTTCATGCGGAACCCTAACAAAATAAGATGACACGCTGCTAGAATAAGAAGCAATTTAACTGTTTCTAAAAAGGCAAATTAAGTCGCTAGTTCCGTTGTTACTGTTCAAGATAAGATAGAGAATTGTGGTCAGCCTAATGTATTAAAAACAACGGCAATTTATCTAAATTGCCATTGTTTTTCTAAGTAGCTTACCTATTCTGTCTGTCACATACAACTTCATACAAGGTACCTCTAACCCAAGAAATTTTTAAATAGCTTTTGATGACAGTTATTTCTGAAATCGAACGTTTCTAATGCCTACTTAATTTATAAGAAGAGTGTGAGTAAGTCACCCACCGAGATTGTTTTGCAGTTCCATTGCTTATTTCAAAATTGCATTGCGATTTGCATTTATGTAATAAATGGCTAAACATTAATACAATTCATCTGTTAAGGGGATGTAGAAAAGGTCATTTACTACCAAATTAACCCTGATGCTAAGAATGTTAAGAATTTTCGACACATTTGACATTTTATATTTTTATTTCATACGTTTTAAAATATAAAATGTCGATAATGGTTGGTCTCCTTAATGGTTTGCCGACATATAACCAATATCCCGGGTATACAACAGACTATCTATTAATCATTGTTCTGTCTTACATTGTGCGTCTGAGCATTTGTTGGGACGTCATTATTATAATATAATGCACTTGAATAACTTCCCGGTCCTAGATAATAATGAATACTAAGTAATACCTTGTCCCTTTCTATTTGTCAAGTTGCACAAGAGTTAACTAAAACGACGTTGTATTAATCATTCAGCTCATTATAATTTGACGATCCACTAAAATGGATAAGTATGGGGTCTCTCAACAACAAGTATTGCGGATTATTGCGGTTAGCTAAAGAAATGATTACTGGGCACTGGTCACCACAGTTGCACTGTTAGGGCTATTTCTTCACGATGTTTTTCTCGATCGTTAGCCTAGTCTGTGGTGTACAAGATTATCGGCCAATTGCCTCTAGAAATTACAGTTTTTCAGGTAGTTTTTCAGTGGCCGAAATAGGTACCAGCTTGTCTATTCTGTTAAAATCTTACCGTAAAGTGAGGTGTCACCTGCCACCTGCTGCTTGGGATTGAAACTGTTACTGAGTTGTCACTCACTTCAAACCGACTTCACCTTAGTTTCGGTACGGTGAGATTTTAGATCGGCTGAAGGAAGGATGACTAAAGACGAAAAGAAACATCGCGGCATCGGTCCCATATCAAAAGCAGTCTGGCAAAAACTCATCAAACGCACTCTACGTTATTTTCCATGAAAAATCTTATGGAATACGTGACAAGTGAACATTATTCTCATATCAACAGCAGGATTTTATCTGGATCTAGATCTAGTTTTATGTAAGGTAAAAATAACTTACAAAGTGCAATGCCCCGTCTCGTCAAAGTCGTGACGAGTATTGTACATCCGACACTAACACCGTTTTTTGCAGACAATGTTCTAATTTGAACAGTACAATAGTTTTCAAAGGCGTCTGCAATGTTGAAACTGCTTATTATCGACCGTGACCTTACGTGATAACAAATAGGTCTGTCGAGGACCGAGACGTAGCTCCTCTAATGGAGTCATATGATTCGAACACACTCCGAACATTACACCAAGGTGAGACATCATCATTAGGTACAGAAGACAAAGCAAATTGTTCGTATATATCCGTATACTTACTTACGCGGACAATTTTGATGTAACGAATAAGAGTTTATAAGAGATTGAATTTATTTTGGGTACTTGATCACGCACGATTAAGGAAATAATCTCTTCAGTTTCAATAGAAGACTTAATTACAAATTAAGGATAACAATAAGGAGAATAAAAAAATCTTTAATAATGATTTGTGGCAAGTACAACTTGATTCACCACAAAAAGTTCACCGCAAAATGCAGAATGGCACCGATGAACAAACGAACTGTCCCAGTGTCTGTACACTACTATTTAATTGACCTAGACCTGGAATTTGCAGCCATATAATATTATGATTACATCATTTATTTTTTAATTGAAGTTACTGTAGTGGATCTATGTAAGGGAGACAGCCTGATGGCGGCAGTAGCAAAGGAGACATTATGTATGTATCAAAAAGTAGGAACATGGTTTATATTTTCAATGATAAATAAACTAGAACCTAAAATTTTGGTTGTCATTAAACATCCAAAACTTGATAGGTCATTTGATAATAGGTACATATTTTACTCCAAGTTTGAATCTAGCTAAAATATGTTGAATAGTGAAGTCGGCATTGATTCAAATATAAATAGCAGTCTTAGCGTCTGGTAATGTTATATTTATTTTAAGAACAACAGCATGTGAAACTAATCGGTACTTGCACTATGGTGAATTCAAGCATTCGCTCCGCTCAAACGAACAATCAATCGATCTGTTGTCAAAGGTAGCTCTTGAAGATACATTTTAAAACGTGACCAAACCAAACAAAGCTAGTTCTAAAATTCTAATTAACGATTCAGCGGTCTATTTAGATTTGTTAAAGATTACAAAATTTCGTTGTGGAGCTAATAAAGTATCATCCCTGTATTACATTGCTTAGTTGTGTTGTGCGAAGTGTCGAAGTAGAGCAATTTAAACATCAAGAATTTGTCACGAGCTCTATAACCGTTGTCGGCTCAAGAATGGTCACGAAACTGCATCACGTGGCTCGTCAAGGACCTTATGCTCATAGTTTAGGTGACATTGTTGTATTTGATGTGGGAATTCCAGCAGTTACTTCTTTCTCCACTGTCTAGGTAATGTTTCACTTTTGGCGCTGCAGAACCTACCTATTCGATATGAACAATCTGTTTTTTGTATCACTGTCATCATCTATGATTGCCCTACGAATAATAAATGATAATGTGCCCTTAAATTTTTCCTTTTTATTTAGGGATGGCGGATTACCTTTATATTTAGTATTTTCATACACACATTCGGTGACAGTCTTTCCAGTGTTTACTAGCTCGCTTGTCATCTGTCACAAAATCCAGTAATCTGATTTGAACTTTTCTACATTCACGCTCAAAACGTTTTCCTCTATCTAACCTGGGGGTTTAATCATAAACGATGATTATGAATAAACCCCCAAACAGTAGCTTATCATTACAAGACTTTAAGCAACATTTGTGAATAAAGGGTATATCTACCAGGAGCTGGTAACCCTGGCTGGTAACCCTGGCTGGTATAAGAAGTAAGTCTTATATTCTTTTTGAGGGCCACAAAGAAGCTGCAAAAGAGATTAAAGGCTCGTGCAGACCAGCGCGACACGAACAATGCAATGTCTAAGAAAACTTCACTGTATAACAATAACCGGTGTCGTTGGTCTGCACGAACCTTAATGGTCTGGTACTCTAGACAAACTGGGGAACATAGGCCTCTTATACAAGTTGCGCCACTGTCACACCCTACAACAGTAAAGGGAATATTTATGACAATATCCTTTCAGGATTACCGAAGTCATAACCATTAAGAGGGCAAATAAAAGTTGAGCTTCAAACATTTATAATTTTACATTTACAACACAGTCTTCAATAAGAGGAAAACGTTTATAGGAGAGTTCCGTTCTTTTTATGTCTTATAGCAATGGAACATGTACGTAAACATGAGTCATCTTTTGGCGGTCATTCAAAAAAGTTGTGTAAAGTTCAGTATTTGCTTACTATTAAACACCAAGGCTCTGATATGTACAGCAAACAATAGATTCCCACCGCATTCTGAGTCAGGTTTATTGAATATTGGCGTCAATTAATCATCTTATTGAAGAAAATATAGTTCTATACAGGGTGTCAGGGACATCGACGGGAAGCCTGTTACCATGGATTCAGTACATGATTCTAAACCCCCCTGCGTTGAAAATTTTCGTCAATTATTTAAAAAAAACAGCTGTTCCACACATTTTGACCGCGTAGGTATTGCACTTTTCTATGAAACAGCTGTTTTTTTTTTAAATAACCGACGAAAGTTTTCAATGCAGGGGGTTCAGAATCATGTTCTGAATCCATGGTAACAGGCTTCGCGTCGATGTCCTTGACTCTGACACCCTGTATAATAACTAAATCAGGTGGTTTATTAATGTCATAAAAGTTGTCTTTGTAAGGCCTCCTCAAAAGAGTGCAAAAGTTATTGAAATATTTATTTATTTATTAAAACTTTATGCACAAATAAAAAAATTACTGTACAAAAGCGGACTTAATGCCTGGGGCATTTTCTACCAGTCAACCTTAGGGTGATGCAGAGTAAATATTCTCAGTGAATGCTGTAGCTATTAGCGCATCATGAGAACCTTGCCTTATATTAGCTCTTTTCGTTTTCTTTCGGACCTTTATGTTTTAGGCCGACCCATAAGGCAAAGTAAGGACGAGGCTAAGCTAATAAGGCAACATTGCAGACAAGTAGGTACCTAATATTGCTTGTTTGTACATCAGTGTACTCTTACCATTCAAACATGCAGCTGGTAAGCGGGTAATGCATATTAAGTTGTTACAATTCTTCCGGCAGGGAAGGGCTAGCATTGCATGTGTATTCGTGGTGTTGCAAGCTTTAAACTAACAATGTTACATATAGCTTACTTATAACTATTTGTATCTAAAATCAGTAGTAACAAGAATGTCAATATCTGAGGCCTGATGTTCACAATGCTGCTTAAAAACACGGTTGCCAACCGCGTCCCCGACAGAGGTGACCTTGGTTGGGGACCGGCAAAGTTGTTTCAACGTTTGGTCGTAAACCATCAAGGACACCTCTGTCGGGACGCGGTTGGCGACCCTGTAGCAGGCGTTTAAGTGAGAATGTGGCATAAAAATTTGCAACAAGACCATTTGTGAATTGAGATGCAGTTGAAAAGATGACCCTGTATAAATGATGCAGTCTAACGATCTACGTTTACGTAATAAAGCTGATCTAGTGTGAAAATCGGATCTTTAAGATTCCTACTTCCAATTTTTGACCACGTGAGATTGAGTAAAACAGATAGTGGTTTTGTTTTCGAAGGTGATTCTATATACTACTTCGAAAATTGTTCTTACAATATCTAACATTCTACATATAATGGATTGGTTTGGTATAGATACTTCAATTAGAATATTCTTTCAATTTCAGTTTCTAAGCTGAAGCTGCCGTATTGTAGAGATAAGAGATAAGTAGAGTTTAGACCAAGGGTCGGCAATATTTTGAGACGGAAGAGCCAAAAGTTACCCAGTTATTAAGGAGCTAATAATATTGTATTTACCTAATTTTGTGGTTAAATCTGGCTCAAAAATATGATTTTTGCGTATGGAACTGTGGTGCCGCAACTTTATATCGAAAGAGTCGCATGCGGCTCGCGAACCGCAGGTTGCTGACCCCTGGTCTAGACCATAAAGACCTCCCACTGAGTTATGACTTATGACCGTGGTTCTAACGTCGAAACCTAATCAACTATGATTTTAGCTGAATCTTTGTTTACATACTGCCTCGTCGGTCTAGTGATCACGTTCAACAATGTCCCCACTTTCCCACTGCTGGGACACAGGCCTCCTCTCTTCGAGAGAGAGTGCGCTGTAATCTACCAAGCGGGCCCAGTGCGGGTTGGTAATGTCAGATGTCTGAACTTTTGGTTTAGGAAAACATTGCGAGGAAACCTGGCATGCCTGAAAGATATTTCACGACGGCATGTGAAGTCAAGTCAGCCCCCCAATTACGCAATGCACGATCAATTTTAAATTGAAACCAATTGAAAAAGTTTGCCAGTCCATTGCTGCAAAAAAAATTGAGTAGATTTTTTGTGTCGAACTTATGAAGCAATGGACTGGCAATCTTTTTCAATTGGTTTCAATTTAAAATTGAAAATGCATTACGTAATTAGGGTGCGGAGGCCCATGGGCGGCTTTAAAACTCTGACACCGTCACTGAAGAAAAAGAAGACGTTTCCTATCTGACAACCCCTGAGAAGAAATGACGAAACAAATTCAGGAGACAAAGTCTCTTCAATACCTAAGTGGCTGTATGTCTCTTTAATCATAATTTAATCAGCTCGTGCTCGTGACTAAGTAATAACAAGCCGTACGGGTCGATCCATCAGGTTAAGCTACGCTTGCCGGGGCTAGTCAGTGGATGGGTGAACAATGTGATCATCTTCACATACCGAGTCTCCTCCGTGCCTCGGAAAGCACGTTAAGCCGTTGGTCCCGGCTGTCATTCGTGGATCTTTGACAGTCGTTACGAGTCGTCAGAAACCGGAAAGTCTGACACCAGTCTTACCAAAGGGTGTCGTATTACCCAGTTACTGGGTTGTGGAGGTCAGATAGGCAGTCGGTCCATGTAAAATACTGGTATTCAGCTGCATCCGGTTAGACTGGAAGCCGACCCCAAGATAGTTGGGAAAAGGCTAGGAAGATTGATATCTCTTAATCATTAATGGCAAAAGGCTCAGCCCCTTTACATTGGAGTTGAACAAAACTGGCGAAATGTGGGTGTTACTATAGGTACACCTCAGGAGTGTGTAGGCATGATAATAGCGGCCCATGCCCTAAAAGCCAGGAGAGTTACGGACACACACATACTTATACTCTCCGACAGCGCCTCAGTTCTCCAATCCTTACAGAAAAAATGTATTACCTCAAAGCTAACACTAGAATGTCACAATGCTCTAGAGCAAATTACGTTGTCTGGCCGCAACACGGTGACACTACAATGGATAAAAGGACACAGTGGATCGCTAGACAACGATGCAGCAGACGAGCTTGCTAGACGAGGATCTAGCACGGTAGTCTGTGGACCCGAGCCTATTATACCCATCCCCTTCAACCAAATACGCAGGTGGCTACAAGAGTTCACCAACACACAAGCGGAGTATTGGTGGACCTCGGCACCGGGCTGCAGGCAGTCCAAGGAAGCTATGCCATCAGTGGATAGCGGACTAACCAGACGTTTACTACGTCTGGACAGGAACGGCCTGCGCCTGGTGACGGGGACCATCACGGGACACTGCTCGCTGAACAAACATTTCCACACGATAGGCATAACGGACAGTCCTCTGTGCAGGGCGTGCATGGAGGCTGAGGAGACCGTCGCGCACGTGCTCTTTGAATGCACAGGCGTCACCCAGATTAGAACACAAACCCTCGGGTCACCCAGATCTTTCACGGATGTTCTGAACAGGCCAGGAGCTTTAATTAGCTTCTGGAGGGAGGTGGGCTGGTTGGAATAACCCCCCCAAGCGGCCACCATGGCCCACGCACAATGGTCCACTGAAGGACTAAGTGCGGAAACCAAACCCTCTAACATAGATAACATAGATAGGTACACCTCTGCCTAACCCTTCAGGGTTTACAGGCGTGATGTTACTCTTTGTTTGCATACATTAACCAAAGTTCAGCTTAGATAACGTTACAAATTGAGGCCATAACCTGAAGCGACGTGGTTGGTTACGTCTACGACGAATCGGCCCTGATCTTCCGGCTATCTATATAGGTAGAGGTACTGCCCAGTATGCCTTCATGTCTAGGTATACATTTCAAAATGTATGTAGCAAAACAGTCGTGACATAACGTGAGTATTATCTACATAGCTTAGTGGAATATCATGAGTCAACCGTTCATGTAACGTGTAGTCCAGACTCACTTCGTCGTCGTCTTCTACAAAAAAACAAAACCGACTTCCAAAAAAGACACTACAAAGTCAAAATAACTTTAGTTTCGGAAGTCCGTGTCTTTGGTTTTGAGTTTCGTTTTTGCCAATGATTTCCGAAAATAAAGATATTTTTGACTTTGTAGTAGGTATGTATGTCTTTTTTGGAAGTCGGTTTTTTTTTGTAAAAAGTTTTTATTTTTTTTACTTTATTTTCGGAAGTCCGTGTCTTTGGTTTTGAGTTTCGTTTCTGCCAATGATTTCCGAAAATAAAGATATTTTTGACTTTGTAGTAGGTATGTATGTCTTTTTTGGAAGTCGGTTTTTTTTTTGTAAAAAGTTTTTATTTTTCACTTTTCTGTTATGGTATTACGTATCTACTCCTCATAAATTCGAACACTACTACCTTCTATGTAAATAACAGTGACAGGAACTTATCATCATATCAGCTACATAGGAGTGAGAAAAAATGTATTATTGAAGCTAACTCAAAAACTGCCCTAGTAAAGTTAATAAAAAGTTATATGGGACCTCTGAAGTATGACCAACCAAACAAAAAAAAATCATCAAAATCAATTCATAATTGGCGGAGTAATCACGTAACTAACATACAAAAAAAAATATCGGGCCGTCTTTGGGGACTGCTGATAGAAGTGAAAACTAAGTAACTTTTTGATTCACACGTTGATGTCTTAGGTGACGATGACGCGAGTTCATTGATATACAAAAAAATATATCAATGCGCGAGTTCCTTGATTTTTGTGCACCCAAAAAGTGCTCATGCGTTGATGTCTTTCGTTCGAGCGTTAAGTGAAGTGACGATGACGTGAGTTCCATGATTTTTGTTTACCCAAAAAGTGCTCATCGCGCCTAAAGAAGTTTTCACTTCAAAAAACATACAGTCGAATTGAGAACCTCCTCCTTTTTAAAATCGGTAAAAAAATAAGCATCTCTCCTATTTCAAACGAATTTATTCTAGGGTCACCGCTCGATAGGTAGTCAGATTTGTGAATGTGTGTGGGTGTATTCAGAAAATAAGAATTATCAAATTACCTCTCTAACATATTCAAGGAGTCTTCGTGGTGAGACACCCATATTGACATACTACACACGTTGCATAAATGAAACAATTGCAAGTTACTTGAGCGGTAGGCTTGGGCGGGCGGTGTCATCCTACGAATAATAAAAGTAAAGATAAGTCTTATTATTCGTAGATGTCATCCCAATCTTGCCCATAAAAGGGCTTTTAGAGACTTAGACAGTGTTACCGCTGCAAATTGCTTCCTTTGCATAGCTAAAGCAAAGATTAAGATTCAATAGATACGAGTATGCTTAAAAGATATGAGAAGACTAGTAGGTACCTATACCTACTAATGTTTAATCACCGTTTATGTTTTAGTTAGTATAGAATGTTTAGCAAATCCTAACTTCATCATCATTTCAGCCGAAGAAGTCCACTGTTGGACATAGGCCCCCCCAAGCACCGCCACTTGGACCGGTCCTGTGTTTTTTGCATTCAGCGGATTTGCTGCGGCCTTCACCAGGTCATCGGTTCACCTTGTGGAGGGCTTTCCAACGCTACGTCTTCCGGTACCTACGCGGTCGCCACTACAGAACCTAGCTCCTAAAATCCTAACCTAATCCTGACTAATTTTATCAAAGCGAAACTGAGTTTGTTTGTTACGATTTCACGCTAAAACGGCTGAACGAATTTGGATGAAATTTGGCACATGGGTAGGCCAAGACCTGAGTTGGAACAAAGAATACTATTTATTGCGGTAGTACGTTCTCGTGGGATAATTTCCGACAACCACCACGAAGCCGCGGGCAAAAGCTAGTTGAATATAAAATATTATTATCTTTTTATTTTCTTATCTACTGCCCATTAGTCAACCACACAATATTTTGGTGCTAAAATGCTTGAAATATTATTATGTCTAAGTATTGAGGTTAATCTTTAGCGTAGACGCCACTATGACCTTCAGCTACCAGTAAATCACAAAAGTCTAATCCATCCACAGCATTAGAGTGCGAAACATGGCCCCGTCCAGACCAATCATCAGTTCTCACTAGTTAGTTGGCTAGATAAATTTCCTCTTAATTAGGCTACTCCAAAGTCACTGTTATTTGATTAACGGCCACTACTAAAACATTCACAACCCACATTCATCAAGATGCTCCTGCTCTTATCTCAATTTATTTGGTGAAAGAGAAAGAAAGAAAGAAAATACATTGATTTAGCACAGACTGAAAGCACACAACACAACATATTGTACTTCAAGTAAAACAGAAATAAAACAAATGAAAACGTGTGAAGTGCGTTGTAAAAAATTTGCAGGAACGTGTCCCTCGCGGCTGCGGCAAATAGGCCCAGTTCAGTAAAAATGCCAGACAACTAGTGCCTGACGCTGGTTTTCAACTACACCTCTATCAGCTGTCATCTTCACTTTCTTTCTAGATATATCATTTTTTACACAATGAATCCATCTTTCCTTTAGTCTGCACCATCCACATAATATTTAAGTACCTCCCTGCCTGTTTGACTATAGAATTCAGCTGCAGGCTGCAGACAGACGACTTCCAAAATGGTCGTTGTCAGCAATGTCTAACCTCTGTCATGTCGTAGCAATAAAACCCATCCCATATTTTATTTGGCTTATCTACTACCCTATAATTCGCAAAATTGTCTAAGTAGATGAACAAGCTCCAATAAAATTTAATGTTTTAGAATATTCACCTCACATTCATGTAAATGTATAATATTTAAGCTCTTCTAGCTAATCTTTGTAACCTGTTGATAAAACCTGCTCCGCGAGCCCTGTGCGGTGACCCTATTGACACCTTAGAAGCCTACAGGCAAATAGACGTGCTGGCGCATTCTTGGATACCCCACTGCACGACACGTAGCATCAATGAAATACCTTCCTCCATGAATACGAGAATGAATGAGAATATTTTGTCTGTAAATAAAAATAATTGTGTGGGTACTCAGTATGTATATGTGTGGGTAGTCAAGTAGAGCAGTAAGGTAGACCGTATAGCTCTTTATTATGTTCTGAACTTATAAATACAGACCGTATAACTATCCTGTAGCCCAGGGCCCAGATCCACTTTCAGATTTCAGTAGCGAAAGCAATTACTTAAGAGGGGGTTGTAACCTAAATTGCATATTTTCAATTACATTTTTCTTGAACCTGATAAGACTGAGGTATACAATAAAAATAATACGTGTAACTACATATATTTCCAAACTTTTTGTGTAACAGATACAGAAATTATTAAAATTCTCTCTATACAAAAACATCACAAGGATACAAATCGCAATCTAATTTTCCCGTATTTTCGATTTGTACTTAATGTTTTTGAAATTTGATTTTTTGCTTGCTTTATACGCCCTCTTAAATCGCGTAATTGAATAACCCTTCAAAAAAAGAATGTGAAAATTGGAGCCATGCGTGGTTGTCGACTTCGCCGACAAAAGAATTGAGTTCTAAATGGGTGCTAAAGTTCTATAGATAATTCTGAAATTTATTTATAAGTTACCTACTTTTCAACGACATATCTGCCCTTGACTAGAAAAGGCGCCCATCACATCTTTCCAAGGTCAAAGTTAATGGCTATATTACGACCACGGAACCCAAAAAAACCTAATAACATAACGTGCATGTGTAATTAAAGCAGAATGCTAATTAAGTAGCTAATAATTCACGTGTAATGATACCCATTCATAAGATATCGATATTTAAATAGAGTCCACAAAAAATACTGACAAAAAGCTTTGATTACTCTATTGTGGGTTATAAATTAAGATAACATATAATAAGAGCACATTAATTAGGTTGATATTAATTGAAGTAGCCTCAGAAACATTTTTTGTTTTTTTAGTAGTTACCTACGCCTACAGTCATAACTCCTAAATATAACCTGACAAGTACCGATTCGAGACTGTGATAAACATAAAGTCCTTCGAGTTAAGGTGCGAATATATTCTAGCAAATTCAAAGATTGGCTGATTCAAAGAACCTAGTATTTTAAAGTAATTGCTTTGGAAAGTACAATACGAGTGAGTGTTTATTTATTAGGTATTTATATACTTGACAAATATAATATTCCAACTAACACTAAAATAGATATAATAAGTACAAGTATACTCGTATAAAGGAAAAAAATAAATAAGAAGAGCTCATTGGGCATCAAAAATTTGCTCTATGCAAACTTCGGAGATAGGCCCCCCTATCTCCGAAGTTTGCATAGAGCACATTTTTGGTTACGGTATTATTTTTTTTATTTTTCGTCAAAAGTCGAAAACGATGCCTAAAAAAAAAAGAAAAATGTGTGAGAATGTGCAAATAGCGCTCTTTCATAATGATACCCCACATGCCCTTGTAGCCCCACTTCAAATTTTTAAGAATAGCGTTCAGACCGTGTTGCAAAAAATAAATAGGTACATATTTTTGTTTTTTCTTTCTTATTTGCAAAGAGTTGGGCAAACGTCATCTAAAAATAATCCAAACAAGTTGATAGCATTAGTAGTTCTTGAGATATCCAGCTGTGACAGACAAAGTCGCACCATAAGGGTTCCTTTTTGCCATTTTGGTAAAAATATCGTTTTGTATAAATCGGAATGCAGGGCCGAAAACAAAAGATGATTTATGAATGAAAAAGGGGTGTATGATAAACGTGACAATCATCATCATCATATCAGCCGAAAGACGTCCACTGCTGGACATAGGCCTCCCCCAAGCACCGCCACTTTGACCGATTCTGTGCTTCGCGCATCCAGCGAATTCCTGCGGCCTTTACTAGGTCATCGGTCCATCTTGTGGGAGGCCTTCCAACGCTACGTCTTCCGGTACGTGGTCGCCACTCCAAACGTGACAAGTTGACAACTAATAGGTCAGAATGGAAAAAGGGACAGGGCAGGCAGAAGAAAACTAATCCAAGTTTTAGGCGAGAGTCGTAGCGAGTCAATACGGGGCGTATGGTAAGGCGGGGTACCTACGCTAGCTTCTACTTTCTGTACAAACTATTACATTATAAGTGTTACATTTTCTATGATTATTATAATTTTATACGTCCCATTTGCAACAGATTATGGATCTAAATAGTCTGATGCAATGCAGTGCTGGATAGACTGCGACCGGTTGAGCAGTTCAAATAGATTAATGGGTTCCCCAGTGACAGTACCTACACGTCTGAAATGTGATCATAATCATTCTCTTCCACGGACACAGTTACCGTCACGAACTGATATTCGATACACTTAGCTTATTATTTGGAAATAGGTACCTACCAATCTTAGTTCGTTACAAGCATGAGTACTTATTTTTTTGAAGAGAAAACTACATTAGGCGCGTTGAGTACATTTTGGGTGAACAAAAATCATGGAACTCGCGTCATCGTCACCGAACGCTTTATGACGATACAATTCACAAGTTACTTAGTTTTCACTTCTATCGGCAGTCTTCAAAGACTGCCTCGCATTGTTTTCTATAATAACAGGAGAAACTGACTGACTGACATATCAACCCACAGCCGAAACAACTAGTAGGAACGTGAAATCACACGGCTTCCTTTTATAAAGTAGGGGAGCACTAAGAAGGGGTTTTAAATAATTGCACCTTTAAGGGGGCGAAAAGGGGTGATTTTTTGTATATGATTTTTTTTTATTCCTTGAGTTAATAAACTTGAAACTTGGCATATGAATTCAAGATAGTATTTCAATCATTAGACGTTGTGCACAATTTCTGAGCAGTAACCTAACAAAAAGTACTAGGCATGCATGAATTCACGATAGTATTCAATCATTATGTTATACTACTATAGGATTTCGATGAAGCAGACAGATAGTTTAAAACCTGGATTATCACATAGGATACTTTTTATCCCGGTAGTACGTTTCCATGGGATTATTTCCGACTTCCAGGCGAGCTAAGCCGCGCGATAAAGCTAGTGTAAAAATAAATTTAGTCTAATAAGTGAACGCAAAGTTACGCACAATCACTGCGTAGACTCAGAAGGTAATTAGTACATCTTGTCGATTAATTTATTTATAGATAGTTAATATCAGTATGTCGTTAATAAAATAAATTATAAGTCCAGAATGAAAGAGGTTCATGCAATTTGTTGGAGTTGTGTTGGAGATTCTATGTTCATTATTTATTGTAATAAATTATTTATGAACCTAGTAAGTACTCCATATAGGGTGACTGGTAATCAGTGACACGTGATTTTACTCATCATTATGAACAACTTTTACTATGGGACCAAACCTGAAACGGCGAAAAAAAAATCAGCTTTTCCCTACATTTATGTTGGCATATCTCATATCAAAATGTAGGGAGCAGCTGATTTTTTTTCGCGATTTCAGGTTTGGTCCCATAGTAAAAGTTGTTTATCCCAATTTATTTGGGATCGGCACCGCCATGCCTTCATCTAGAACTATCTCTACTAGCCGTTTCCTCAGTAGGTACCCACTCCTTTCTAGTCATCCACCACATCATCACATCGTCAATCACACAATTCATCCTGTGGTCTTTTCCTACTCTTATCCACCCACATTCTTACTCAAACAATTTCTCACAACATGTTCCTCATTCCTCTGCCTCTCATGCCCATACCACATCACTTCTCAGTCCACAATTCGCTTCATAATGACCTATTTATAGAAAGCCTCTTCTTAACTTTGTTTGGTTCTAGTGTATTATGTAAGCCAATAATGAATGGTCATCAGTCTTGTAATTGTTAATTAATATCAAAGATATTACGCAAGAGTTGTTTACTGCTATCATCGCTTACGTGTTGGTCGTAGGGCTGTTTTACAGAAACTTTAATACCATGGAACTTATTCTGAAAACAACACTTGTTTTGGTTAGGTAAAGGCAGATATTATATAGGGTGAGTCATCTGAAATAAGTTGACCACAATCTACTTTCACTGACAATAAAATTGGGTATTTGTACTTACTGTTATTATAGCAATTTAAGTATGACATACATAACAACATATTTTGGTACATATTGCAATACTTATAAGGTAGTTAAATTGGATCAAAAGATGCGTATGCGCCTTGTGTAAGATCCGCATCTAATGACCCCACAATTCCCTCAATTCATATATTATTGTATATCCAAGTACGTACAGAAAATAATGATTCAGTATCTAATATTTTAGAAACCTTCCAGTTACGTGTCTTTTTTTAAATATTAAAAAACACAAAAAAGTAAGTCTCGCTACTTAAGAGGGTTTACGTAGTACGGCATTTCATACAAACTTTCAAGTCCTTATTTTTCGAAATGACTAAACCGATTTTAATGAAACTTCATACGCATATGCAGGATACAAAGGTCTAAAAACTTAGTTAAGAACATTTTCGAAAAATTGTGTTACAGCCAAATTAGACCGATTTTACATTTTCCAAAGAAACAGAGATTTCTCGTTATCTGTTTTTAAATAAGACATTTCGAAAATGTTCACTAAGTTTTTAGACCTTTATATTCTGCATATGCGTATGAAGTTTTATTAAAATCGGTTCACTCATTTCGAAAAATAAGGACTTGAAAGTTTGTATGAAATGCCGTACGACGTAAATCCTCTTAATGAGACATACATAGATCACATAGATGTGACTCATCTGACTCATGACATGTGTCATAATTATCCGACTCTAACAGAAAACTGTAATTCAAGGTCATTTTGAACTTCGATTCACCACTTCCAACTTTCAAATAGGCAAAGTTAAAATCAAAAGGAGGAAATATGACGGTATAGAAAAAAATATGAAGGTGGGACTGCCAACGATGATGCTGAATTAGACGATGCACATGCAACAATTAACATAGTGATAAACAGCCTAGCTATTCTAGCTAACCACCGGCCCGAGAAAGCTGCATTCCACAAAGCGACCTAAGGTTGGCAATTTGGCATCTAAGGTACAGGGTCATGATGACAATGATGTCATTCGATTTAGGCTAAAAATAGACGCGTTCATAAGTAAAAGCCGGGGTGCGGCGAATGTACATGCCATGCGGTGAATGTATCTCTCGGGCCCCCGACTTATGATAGTAGAAGGAACAGTAGTTAATCGGTATGGAGTCCGAGATAACCCTCTTGTTTTCCCCAGACGGTGGGTATCCTGAGGAGGGAGTACAGTGGTGGCCCAGTGGTAACGGCCCCGACTTGCTAGTTGTAGGTCGTGGATTCGAACCCAAGCAGGCGGTTTACTTTGTGTAAGTAAATTATTTCATCACCACTGCTCACAAAACGGTGAAGCAAAATATCGTGAGGAAACCGGCATGTCCTAGAACCAAAAATTTGAAGACGTGACATCCACCAACCCGCACTAGGCCCGCGTGGTAGATTACAGCCACTCCCTCTCACAGAGAGGAGGCCTGTGTCCCAGCAGTGGGAACATTAATAGGCTGATTATGTATTATGTATGTATGGAGGGTATCAATGAGAAAAAAAGGTAAAAGCGAGGAGGCATAGATTAAAAAAATACCAATAATACCTACATAGCTTATTGTTCCGCATCATTATCGATTCTGTATGTAAACGTGTGTAGACGGCGAAAGTTACTTTTATAATCACATACTTTTAGCTATTGAACGTGGATAAAATAAATAGAGAGGAAACGACGGCACATTGGACGAGTCTACAATACCAACAAACATTTCTAATTGAATAAGAACATAATTGCTTATTTTGTATGTAAACACAACTGCAGAGCCGTCGTGCCTCACAAATATCATTAGTTTTATCTGTTCTGAAATATCTACACGTTCGTACCTACTGGGATTGGATTATAATTTAATATGGCTACATTTTCTTATAAATTTGTATATTTGTGGATTATCTCAAATAGGATTGAAGATGTGCCACCCACGGACACACTATAACAGATATGACTTGTCAGTGGTAGAGCGAGCACTTTTTGACGACACGGTTAGCGCAGTGCATCCCCGCATGGAACAAATATTTGTATGCTCTGCAAGTAGTTGTTCCGGGTCTGGCTGTTTGTCTAAGTGAATTTAAATGTTTGTGAACGCACTCACAATTCAGGAAAAATTCCTAGTGTGGCGCAACGTTTTAAAATAAATAAAAATAATCTTATGGTATCGCTGAACCAAATTAATTCCAATAATTCCAGGTAAAGCTTCTGTAATAAGATTAAAGAACAGTTGCATCAGTAACGCCTCATTGCATTGATAAACGACAGACGCCTTCACCTAGTTGTGGGTGTAGGATTAAATTAGGCTGTTACTAAAAGAGAAGGTCTCTTTTATTGCAGTAAAGGGACCTCGTAGATGCGTCTGTAAAACTTAGTGGCTAAGATACCCGAAGAAGTGGAGCAATAGTAGTTCGTGATCCACGTCACCGATCCACAATGGGAACTACTTATATTGCCAGATGCGGTTCGATTTATTGCGCAAACACCGACCTTCACACCATCGCTTGATCCTGTTCTATATTATTCAAAGTTTCGTTCAATAATGACATGCATCAGTGCAACGCCAGAATTGATAGCCCATATAAATTCGCTTTTATCATGCCCATTCATATTGATGATACGATAAAACTGCCTTTTAATCCAAACAGAGGAAATCACGATCTCAATAATGGCAAACGTAATAATTCGATACGATCAAATACGATGATACCTCCTAGTAGCACCGGATACATATTTTAATTTAATTGCCGGTTAAGGATATGACGCTATTGAACATCACATGATTAATTGGTTAGATTTATGAATTGCAGAGTGATTACAAAAACTAGTGGAAGATTAATTAATGCGTAATGTATAATATCGATTTCGAGCAAGTAACTTCTCGTTAGATGGTCAATAAAAATAATAGGAGTGACAAGGTTGATTGAGATCCACTAAGATAAAGTTTCAAGGACGATCACGACGTGCGTGCTGCAAGAATTCGGCAGGTATTTGTTATGATATCAATAATTGCAGTTGTTACATTTATGATGTTACTAGTCCACGGTCAGATCATGACACGCCGAGATGATTCGGGAGTTATCAGATTATTTTATGGTAGACGTGCGATTTAATGAGGATGTAGAATTTAAATTTATTTGTATGCTGGTGGAACCAGCTCCAAAATAAGAGCCATATTTTTTATTTTATGATTGGTCCATTAGATCGAAATTGTTACTTGTGATTTTTAATTGAAGAATACCCATAAAAATACAAGGTAAATTATTAATTCGTGCAGTGAATATAGTATGGTCTAATTAGGAAAAATATTAAAAATGTAGGTATTTAATAATGGTCAATCTATGCATGATAAATGGTTGCTTGTTAAAATATTAAGGAGACTGCAATTAAAACTTTAAACAAAAACAGAGAGGTAATGACTAAATAACGATCATCAAGATAATGAAGCTGTCTGGTCCTTTGAACTCTTGTCGATGCGCATTCGGGTGTCCAAATATGGCAGAACAAACGTAGTTATGCAATTTTGTGCCTCGACTTAGACTGTAGAGGTGAGACGAAATCTAACGCCTGTACCTACCTATAGTAATTAGGAATTCGCGTAATATTTAGCACCACCTGAAAGCTTTCAGTCATGTACGTCTATTACAACGGTTATTTTGACAAAATGATGTTAATATACATACGTTGTTAGTAAGTAGTTAGTATGAATATACTTTTTACTACTAACTACATATGATTATATAGTTTATATAACTATAAACGAAATATGATTAATATACAGGGTGGATTTTTGAGACGGGGCAGCAAGGACAGCTACCTTAACCGTTGTAGCTACAGGAAAACGATTTTAGGAGACTGTCCTTAACTTTTTTAGACATTTCGATCTGCATTCATAAATTTTCAAAAAAAAATACGGTCAGCAAGAAAATGGGCAATTTCCACAAAAACTTTTTTTGATGCATGGGCATCAAAAAAAGTTTCATAAGTTTCATAAAAAGATTAATCAATTATGATATTTATAAGATGATATTTTCGATCCTGTTTCATAAAAGGATCAAAAACCTCTATTGGACCAACTAAAGGCCGATTCTCGTACTTTAAAAACGTTCACATTCTAGTCGCAATCTGTCAAACTTGTCAAAAACGTTGGTAAATTGATGGTATTTTTGACAGATTGCGTTGCGAATGAGATGCAAATTCGAACGTTCTTAAAAATTACGGGAATTGCTGCAGAATTGAAATGCTCTCAGATGTTTGAGTACTACAAAAGTCAGAAATAACAATCTTATACATCTTGTATGCCGATCAAAATGTTTCAAAGACCGTTTTCCTGTAGCTACAACGGTAAAGGTACCTGTCCTTGCTACCCCATCTCAAAAATCCACCTACCCAGTATATAATATTTCAACTTCACGATGTTACCGCTCCTATGTACAAATGTAACAGAGAAAAAATCGGACAGTCTTTGGGGACTGCCGATAGAAGTGAAAACTAAGTAACTTTTTGATTCTCGCGTTGATGTCTTTTGTTCGAGCGTTAGGTGACGATGATGCGCGTTCCATGATTTTTGTTCACCCAAAAAGTGCGCATGCGTTGATGTCTTTTGTTGGAGCGTTAGGTAATGATGACGCGAATTCCATGATTTTTGTTCACCCAAAAAGTGCTCACGCGTTGATGTCTTTTGTTCGAGCGTTAGGTGACGATGACGCGACTTCCATGTTATTTGTTCACCCAAAAAGTGCTCAACGCGCCTTTTCCTATGTCTAGATTTTGCCCGGTTAATTGTTAGACCTTTGTATCCTGCATATGCGTATAAAGTTTAATTAAAATCGGTTCAGTCATTTCGAAAAACAAGGGCTTGAAAGTTTGTATGAAATGCCGTACGACGTAAACGCTCTTAAGTGCATTATAAGTAGGTAAAAGCCATTAGGCGTCAGCAATCAGCTCGTGTTATTGAGCAAGATCTCGCTAATCATGTTATTAACTTATTATAGGTACGCACTGATTTCAAGTTCACACCGCGCTCGATTTAATCACGTGAATGAACTTAATCCTCGGGAAATCGTAATGCGTGGTTGGTTCATTTAGATTATTAAGTATTATGCAGGCTTAATTGAAGTCTATTGTTATGATTATCTTATTCAGACATGATATTGTTTCAGGGTTACCACCTTAACATTGTTTTTTTTTCAGATTTATTCTTTGATAGGAGTACTTTTCAAAGAACTTACTCTGTATTTGACAGCCATAGCTCGCGACCTTTACACTGATTGGAATATGACCGCTGCAGTAGTAAAGGTGGATAATGGTACAAATGTCGCATTGTTGAATCCGCTGTTTTACATAACCGCTAGCTGTTTTACAAAACAGCTCCGTTATGTAAAACAACTGAAAAACGTACAGCTTGATTATCACTGCGTTACGTTTTTTTTTTCGTTATATGATACTGTTTTAACTCCAAAATGAGACGAGATATAAACGAGGTGCAGTATGGCAAAAAAAAAAAACACAAATTCACAATATGGCGCAAGGTCAATCCTATTCTTAGTTAGGATTTTTTTTAAATTTAGTATTCCTCTATGTATTTACATGATTTAAAAACTAACAGACTTAAAATAATAATACATTGGGCACTCGGTACATGGAGTCCGAGTGCCCACTTGGTTTTTCAAGACATCGCCAAGCGATTGGTTGACTCTTCACGTGAGGGCTGGCTTATTCTTCGACCAAAGAATAAGCATTGCCATACAACGTAGCAATGCTGCCGGCCTTTTGGGCACTTTTCCTGTTGAGAGCGATGCGGACGAATTTTTTGATGCCCTATGATTGTACAAAACATTGTACAAAAGTTAAAAGAAATGTAAGGTTTAATGATTTACTTCGATCGTCGAAACACAGAGCCTATGAAATATGATAACAACGTATAACCGAGCCGCACAAAGCAATCCTCATCATGATCACAAGAGAATGTTGTGCCATCTATAAGGATTTGTGGAAGATTATGCTATTAGTTGCGAGATTATGTGCGCACGCGATGTGGACTCATAGTTAATAGATCTATGAGAAAATGTGCTCCTGGAGTGAGCTGAGTACGTACACCTACTCATATGCGGTGTTTTGGAGATTTTCTTTGTTTGAATGACTTTTGGTCATCGTTCCAAGAACAGACGTGAGTAAAATGCATAGCATCAGAAAATCTATGAGAAACCAATCACGTTTCAGTGTAGATCCAACTAATTGATAAAGATTGATACCAAACCAACAGATACTATGCGAGGTACTTAGTCATTTCAGATGGGGCATAAAGGGCAGCTATCGGTGCAGCAATATTTTTTTTTTAAAAGACCTTATTACTTGGAGTACGTTCTTAGATAATTGTTATTTGGTAACAACACAAAAATTATCTACCATTACTACCACCCTGCTATTAATCAGTCCTTCTAAAAGAATTCTGTAGGTATTTGACTTCCTTCGTCGATCTGTTCTGTGGGCGTGTCGGTCTAACTGCGATGTACGTTCCTTCGAAGTAAGTTAATCTGATTTTAATTCTTCTATTCTACTATTGTATCTCCTTTATTTAGTTTTTAACATGTAAATTACATTTTTAAATATTAAAATAAAAATTATAAAACATTTAAAAATAAAAAAAAATAGTAGCCCACCGGTATCGGGAACAGGGTCAGGGCTCCAGAGAGAGGAACCTCCTGACAATGCGAGCTGTGTCCAGGAGTATACTATTGTATTATTATTATATTATAATATTATAAATGTAAAAGTTTGGATGTTTGGCACACAAATAGTTTATAACCTGGATTAACACATAGGATAATTTTTACCCCGGTAGTATGTTTCCGTGGGATAATTTCCGACATCCACGCGAGCGAAGCCGCGGGTGAAAGCTAGTAATTAAATAATCTACAAAGAAACGCTACCCAATTCGCCACCATAACAAACATAGTCTTCTTAAACAGGTGTCAAAAATAATAAAAAGAGCCACTACGATAGCTTATGACAACAAAAACTGGCATTGACACGCCTCGAGTATAATCGTTTAATAGCATATCTATGTTTTATTGGTAAAACGTTTGATTTTCGTACGATATGTTTGACGTCCAATTAGCGATCTTTAGCGAAGGTGTTTCTTTGGTAAGCATAAGCATGAACAAATTTTATGAAGTATGACATGGACAGGTTATTGGTATTTTGTTTGTTTTCCTTTCCATCTTGTTGTGTAATGAAGAGCTAGTATCGTCATCGGTCAGTAAAACTTCTGCCACCGAACATTACCTTAAAGTAAGTAATCATTTATTTACCAAAGTCTTACCTAGGTAAGATCATAGTTGTTTTATAGGTAATAGGGATCCCACCAAAAACATTTTCATGTAAAATGTTGCCAAGACGAGACCATATGGCTCGCACTGTCAAAAACTTATCAGATCTCATGTAGAGCCAAGGGGTTTGTCGCAGAATGTGGCTTCTAACTCTACACGCCTTAGAAGCTTGGCTCTACATGAGAAATAATTAACTAAATGAATGAATATAATTAACTATTGTATAACAGAAAAGTAATGAATAGTGAATACATTTTCCACCTTACGCCCATAGGCGATAAAACAGATTTGGATGTATTCAAATCTGTTCAGGCATTTAAAACTTATGGTGGAACAAAGAAACTCACATACATACATACATTTACCCTGAAAACATTACACTTCTATTTTGGGCAGTCGTGTAATTAAATAAAATGGTACCTACCTATGGTTTCATCGATTATTTATACCTACTTACTTACAATATTTGCAGAAGACCTATAAAATATTATTTACTCATTTAAAATTATTTATTACGACTTTTATTGCAATATCGATCACGATTTTTATGATCCTAATCAATTAATACATTAATAGTGAAGCTTTTATGATTTTCTTTAGGCTCTTATTATGACACCGTAGCAATTAAGTGCTATTTCTTGTTTTACGATACATTCCAAGTAATTTCGATTTAGTACCTAATACCTAAGTAGATTATTCATGGGTACTACACAATCTACAATGGAGAGGACATAGGTTCCTCCTAGCTACCTAAGTTAAGTGAGAAGGTAGGTTCAACTTGGGAGCAACCAATCTTTAAGTTAACATAGTGTTGAGGCAATCCTCAGGAATGTACGGCCGTTTATCAATACCTTCCTTGAGTAATGGCCGTCCAATAAATAACGGGCTCTATGATCAATTGATACGACTTGTGACTTTATGAACATAATAACATAATATCACGCCTATATTTCCCGAAGGCTTAGGCAGCGGTGTACTTTTATTTCCATGTAAGTGAGGGTGAACCTATTGCCATCAACCGGCCACGAATCCCGACTCCGATACACACACGATACGATACTAAGAAATTACAGATGGAAAAAGTTAATAACACTTTGCCCGACCTGGGAATCGAAACCAGGACCTCACGCTTAGCAGTAGCACTTGACCACTAGAACAACGCAGGGGTATACTTTATGGAGTGGCTCATAATTTTATGCTTCCTAAACATTTTACCTGTTAGTATGGACAGTTTGTGGCCGATTGTAATCTGCGGAAAAGTCAATGTTTACCTTACACTTGCTACAGCTTTGCAGTTTGCATATAGTTAAATTCATCAAAGCTTGCTTAAATTAGGTAAGTAATTAGATGCGAAATTTAGAATATAGGGCAGTTTTAGTCCTAACCCTTTCGATTTCTACATATTATATCTATGTCATCATGCTCCTGGCCTTACGCCAATTTATTTGGTCCCGGCGCACCCTGTCTTTTTACCCGACTACGGCAAAGCCAAAAGGAAGGGTTATGATTTTAGCAGTCTATTTCTTCCAGTAGTCATCTCTTTAGTCACCCCATTTATAGTCATACACACAGTTCACCCATGGTTTCTTTGGTTTTTCCCTATTATTAGATCCACATTCATATTCAAAACGTTCCTCACGACATTTTTTTTAAATCTATGTACTAAGTACAGGGTGGCCAATTAGAAAGTATACAACTTTAATTAAGATTATTTTTATTACAAACGAAAATTACTGGATTTATGTATATTATTCAAGCTTGGCAATTTTATACGGTGAATAAGATCTGCCTAATCTGCTCCTGTTTTATTCTTAAAAATGCGTTCAGTATTTTTCGTGTTTTTAATTAAATTTTATCATTTTACTTTATTAGGTATCCCACTAACAAAGTCACAAATATTCTGCTTTTCGTATTTAAGCTTGACCATGACACGTTCCTTTAGATAGCCCCACAGAAAAAAAGTCTGGTCGTGTCTCGAAATCCTCAGTGATCAAAATGGCATTAGTTACCTACAAATTTTTTTTTTTTTAATTGTGTCGTTTTTAAATTCGTTTAAGAACTTCAGGATAAATTAATAAAAGTATTGCGGTGATCACAGTCTTATAGACCGTGTAACAAATTTTCCGCATTTTAACCAAAAAACTGCAAAATTCAGAATGGGGGCCTAAAAAAAGTTGTATACTTCTTAATTGACCACCCTGTATATTTATACATACCTACCTATCTGACGTTTTTTCTAGCGTTAAGTACAAATTATTTACTTACTTCGTTTTTTTCATAATAAGTACCTTCTGAAATAATTGTACAGTAATATTTATTATTATTGTTCGTAACTTTAATCCATTTAGATTTACTTCAACAGTGCAAACCGTTATTTTACACGAAATCATGCAATGCTTATAAAACAGAACTTTACTGCAGTTAACATTTACTCGAGGTTCGACTATCTAGTGGACTACCTTATACCTATAGTGTTTACTCGATTCCTTTCTAGGATAGCTTACAACTCACCACCTATTTATAAACGTAGGTACGTGTAAAACTCGTTCGGAAGCGGTCGAAGAAAGCCGTTGTGTTTATCCGTTTAATTCCTATCACATGATGAGTAAAAGTGGGGCACCTATACTTCTTACGCGACTATCTGTAATTGCCCTATGATTCATAGTGTGTGTGTGTGTGAATTATAATTATATAACATCAAGCTGGACACTGGGACACAAATTGCGCACCTAGGTACCCACATAAATTCCCAAATGATCAGGGTGCCCTCAGCCACAGAAACGCCGTTTTTTTCTTTTTTTTTTGGGTGAGAAATTATCAAATGACTTTTCCCGCTCTGGGCGGAGCGGGAAAAGCCTTCAGTGAATAGCTGCGTCTTTGCTGTATTTTTTTTTCAGTCACAGTTTTACATTAGATTTATATTTTTCCATAGATACGCCCTTTTTTAGGGTTCCGTAGCCAAATGGCAAAAACGGAACCCTTCGTCAGTCGAACCCGGATTCGTCATGTCTGTCTGTCTGTCAACTCACAGCCACTTTTTTCCGAAACTATAGGAACTATACTGTTGAAACTTGGTAAGTAGATATATTCTGTGAACCGCATAAGACTATCGTTATATTTGTCTAGTCGATAAGGGGCAATTTTTCAGGACATAATTATCTATTGAATGATTATGAAAAGGATTTATTGGTTTGTATTGGCATGTAACCTGTACCTACCATCTAGGTATTCAAGCACAGTTTCTACAGGACCTAGACCTACGGCATTTTGTTGTGTACCGAAACAACAACACGGTGGCTCTTACAAAGTAGTTTTTTTTGCTCGTTGCAATGTAAACTACTTGTCGTGTTTACAAAATTAATTAACGCTTTAGATAGTTCTAGTGAGGTGTAGCGGCTGCTGCAAATTGAGCCAGTAGCCAGTAGTTTAATGTTACTAAAATAATAGAAGAAAATCATTGAGGCATGTTTTACGGTTCGAATTAATAAACCTAATTATTTTTTTTTATATTTTTCGAATTAATTAATGAATATACCTAATGAATGAGTTAAATATTTAGATTTTCTAACAAGCACTCATACCAAACACTATAATCCGAAGAGATTGTCACAACATTAGGTTCCTACAAACTTTTGTTCGAAGGATTTCTTTTATCATTGGTACACGATAACACGACGGAATGCTTATTTTTTTTTCATAATTTGGACAAAAGATAATATTATTTTCTTTTGATGATGATGCAGTGTGACTGTATGAAGCTTTTGTCCAAACTGCCATCACATAAACTTTTGACCGCTGAATGAAATCGCTGAACGTTTCAGTTTGTAAGCATACAGTACCTAGGTACAAGAATAAACAATATTTCTTTCTTTCTTTCTTCTTTCTTTCAAAGTAAAAAAGCAGACCAGGAATAAAATAAAAATATAATAAAATAAAAATAAAAAAGCAGACCAGGAAGTTACTTAATTATGATATCCACGTGCATATTGTTGTGTTGTCCATTGTACTTAAACCATGTGTAAATCAATTTTTTTTTTTTTTTCTTAGGATGTATGGGTGTTAGAACCGTATCGAACTCAAGGAATTATAAAGTTAAAGTATATACCTAATTTTATATCCAAATATTATCTTACTTACTTACTCATATTTTATATCCCTAAATATCCTTAAAATTTAAGTTTTTTTTTTCAAATTTTTATAACTTACCATGTTTAGAAGATGAATGGTTCTGTTATGATTAGCTGCTACCGTCTCAAACTCGTGTTCGGAGACAATCACAAAACTGGCACACAGAATTAAAAATATGAAATTATTTTAATTTTCGAACATACACATTCGTTTCCCGCCAAAAACATTGGTGAGGTACGCATGCGCGACGTTACCGCGCGTCGAAACTTCTGCTCACGCTATAGCGGCCTGCAACCGCTCACCCACCGACCGTTACCCCCGGGGAGAATCAAAGCACGTAATGCGCCTTATGAAAGCGATGGCCGTGGAAGGTTAGAATTTTGTGCACTCAGCGTCAGCCATTTACTATAAACTTTTACTGACCGCTGAACTGTCTCCTAATCTACCTTGCTGCGTCGTGAGAAAGGTGCGATGCAGGTCATTCTTATTGGTCAATTTTATTGCAGAAAGTCATCAGAAAATGGATTAGTGCACCAAGCCCGCTCCGCCCACTAGACTTGTGTTGAGATGGGCGCGTAAAAGTCGCTTTGATATTATGTAGTCGATGGCACTAATTTTCTTTGCACACATGTGCATTCTCCAAAGGAGGTTGTGTTGTTTCATACGTAATATTTAAAGATAAGCAGGTGCATTACCTTTAAGCTAAGCCTATAAGGGATCTTGACTGGGAAAAAAAAAAACTATTTATTCCGTCAGTCAGATAATATAAAATATTATACAAGTATTTTTTGGTCTATCATTTATTAATAAAAAAGTGGTTTCGATAAAACTCATTAAAGTTGGGGAGTGGGTGGCCGTAATCTTTTGATTATGTGAAAATGAGAAAAAAACCTTTAACCTCCAAACTTTTAATAATCTACCACTCAATTTTAAATTGAAACCAATTGAAAAAGATTGCCAGTCCATTGCTTCATAAGTTCGACAAAAAAAATTAAGGTATGGACAAAAATAGTTTAATATGCAACTAATGATTAAAGGACGGATTTAAAGCGAGGGCCATAGATGAATCACGATCAAGTGAAGGATTCTAACGACTGAATCACGACCGTAGGGAGTGATTCATGATGATTGAATCACGAGCGCAGCGAGTGATTCAAGTGTTAGAATCCTGAGCGACGCAAGTGATTCATGGCCCGCGATATAAATCCGTTTTATTCAAGAGTTGCATACTATACTTTATACCATGACTACGAGAAAAAGAAAGATTTAAGCGAAAATAGACATTTAATAAAAGGTGACATGTTCAGTGTCGGGAGCCCTCCTGGACGGTTCACCTACTTGGATATGGGATGCCGGTAGCCCTCTCGGAGGGCTCATTTTAAATGTAGACGGTCAGTGTCGGGAGCCCTCCTGGAGGGTTCACCTACTTGGATATGGGATGCCGGGAGCCCTCGCGGAGGGCTCATTTTAAATTTAGACGTTCAGTGTCGGGAGCCCTCCTGGAGGGTTCACCTATTTGGATATGGGATGCCGGGAGCCCTCGCGGAGGGCTCATTTTAAATGTTAACGTTCAGTGTCGGGAGCCCTCCTGGAGGGTTCACCCACTTGGATATGGGATGCCGGGAGCCCTCGCGGAGGGTTCATTTTAAATGTAGGTTTTTCTTAACGAAATAATCTCCCGGAGGTTTCACTTCCAACTACGAATAATAAAAGTCATAGACTTTTATGGCGGAATGGCGTATGAGTTCTATGAAAATGGGTGGAGTCGAAAGTGTTAAGGAGGTTGTATAACATTGAGATAGAGGTCGAATACATTGGTGTATTCTAAATTCAAACACCAAAACAGTGATTAAAAGAGCTTTTTATTCACTGTTTTCAGTGAATAAAATAAGCTTTTTAGAGGGGGAATGGTATAAAAAATGTTTGTCAAGTCAACATCCCTTTTCTTGACTAGTGTTGTGTGAACTTGTGTGGTAAATGAACCAATGAGGTTTACTGCGACATGCAAGAAAAAAGGTCTGCATTATGGCGCAGTCAGTGGCTTTAAATTTATATCATTATGCAGATATTTGTTAGATATGTAGGTACCTATAGGAATACCGTACCACCCAGGAGCATCCCCGCGAGAAAGTTTCAGCAAAAAGGAAGTCAAACAAATTATACTTAAATAAAAAATATATAATATGTACTAGCTTTTGTCCGCGGATTCGCGTGCGTTGAGGTCGGAAATTATCCCACGGAAATATATTCACGGGATAAAAAGTCGTAAACTCTGTATTAATTCAGGTTATAAACTATCTGTGTGCCACATTTTATCCGAATTCTATTAGTAGGATAATATTTAATGATTGAAATATGCATGCAAAACTAAGGTAGGTAGGTAGGGGAGCATAGGGATCAGTGGACCCTTTGTTTTTTCTTGTTGTAACTTAACATGTTCAGTGCCGGGAGCCCTCCTGGAGGGTTCACCTAGTCGCATATGGGATGCCGGGAGCCCTCAAGGAGGGCTCATTTTAAATGTATGTTTTTCTTAGTTAGTATATGCGTTGGTTTTCAAATCAAAGACTTAGTTTTTTTTTTAATTTTTTGTTCACGGTTACAAATATTCACAAAAAAGTTAAAATGTTGGAAACTAAGTATAGCGAGAAGACCCCCAGAAAACACTATTTCACTTCGTTTTACAGTGTTTTATAGCACGGTTTTTAACCTAATGTCGTTGACCATCCGCGATGGTTAACTTTAGCGCAAACGTAATGCCGGGAACCCTCCCGGAGGGTCCACTTACAATATGTATGGCGGCATGGCGTATTAGCTCGACGAAAATGAGTAGAGTCGAAAGTGTTAAATTTTCCCACCCCAAATTGACTAGTGTCTTGACAAAGTTCTAGAAGATATATTTAAGTTTGAAACTAAATAACAAAAACAGATTTACAAAGACTTTGATATGAAATAATCCAGTTTTTTATTACTATTGCAAAGTATACACTGGTCTGTGGGGTACCCGTGGGTCACAGTGGATACAGGTGTTGGGTTACAATGGGAACATAAAACGTGTTGCTGCACCTACTTAATCAGACAAGTCCTTCTCTTGGGCATCCGTGAATTTTTTTCGCTCCGGTAGGTAATTCCAGTATTACCTAATAGTATCAGCAGGCAATTTTTTTGATTTTTTCTTTTAATTTGTGATTAGTTTTGTATAGAATTCATCAATTTAGCTACAACTATTATTTTTTGCCCTTCAGATATTTTCACTAAAGCAGCCCGCATTTCGTCTTCGGTATGCTGACGAATACTGGTCTTCCTTTTTTTATTTCGTGGCATTTTCCTATAAAAGAAGTTTTTAATCGAGATCCACTGAACCCCAATTCAAAACGATCCGCTGTAACAAACTACTAAATATTATATTATATAAAATTATATAAAAAATACTTTTTTTTTTTGCTACCTATAACGGCATGAGGCGGACGCGCACGTGTTTGTGTGCCATACATGCATAGATATAACGATCTATCCACTGTGACCCTCAATCCACTGATCCCCATGCTCCCTTGCTTTTTGTTAGGTTACTGCTCAGAAATTGTGCACAACGTGTCGTGAACAGAATACCGTTTTGTATGCAATCATGCGCATCGTACCGACTACCGGGCCCAATTATGAATCTAAACCATCCAGGACACACAAACACGCACATAAAAAATCAACAAAATCGGTCGAACCGTTTAGGTGGAGTTCAGTGACATACACACGTACGGCGGAATTATATCTATGGAGATACAGATAGATAAACATAGCCATTTCTAGTGTTTTTTGAGCATCGCGGGCCACGGATATATTCAGCTATTGTACTGCTTACTTAAAACACAACACGCAAGAACGTAATCACGGGGCGGCAGAATCTGGTGTCAGTTTTGCTGATTTGCGTTTGTAAATGCAGTTTACAAAAAGCTCCAACATGACACGAACATAATTAATTATGGCCCTATTTATAGTTAAATTTAATTTAATACTATAATTCGCCAACTTAGCTGAGGGGTGCGTCTCATATCATATAAGGTTATTTGGTATATTTTCATTTCAATAACGTTCACAAGATATAATAAACGTGAGGTATACCAACTGTTGATATAATTTCTTTACATATAACATTTATATACTCTAAAACTTATTTCGTATAACGTTATTGGATATAACGTTTATTTGGGTCCGAGCCCATTCGTCCCCTAAGATTCGCACCCTGTGCCCACTCGTCCCCTGGAACTTTTGAGGGGCCCATTCGTCCCCTGAAGAATATTTATTTTTATTCATTCTTTAATCGAAAATCATTAGACCTATCGTTTAAAATATATATTGATACCATCATTATGGTAAACAGTACACCCCGATTCAAAGCAATCCGACTCGGATAGGTTAGGTTAGAAGCTAAGGTGGGAGCGGCCGTCGAGCGCCAGATCCCCTCTATTGTTGGTGAATTATTTGGATTAGGTTAGGTTAGGTTAGAACAGTGACCATTTAACGCGCGAAGGCGAGCGACCGTAGGGAACGTGCTGCGGCTGCGGCCGCCGAGTGCCAGATCCCGTCTATTGTTGGTGAATCATTTGGATTAGGTTAGGTTAGGTTAGAACAGTGACCATTAACGCGCGAAGGCGAGCGACCGTAGGGAGCGTGCCGCGGCAGCGGCCGCCGAGTGCCATTGGTGAATCATTTGGATTAGGTTAGGTTAGGTTAGAACAGTGACCATTAACGCGCGAAGGCGAGCGACCGTAGGGAGCGTGCCGCGGCAGCGGCCGCCGAGTGCCAGATCCCCTCTATTGTTGGTGAATCATTTGGGTTGGGTTAGGTTAAAACATTGACCATTTAAGCGCAAAGGCGAGCGAGCGTAACGAGTGACTCTCTTAGCAGGTGGCAATCAATTACTAAGTATATCTACTCAGGTTACAAACTATGATAGAAATTACATATTAGTCTAAATAGGTTTTATGTCTTTTGAGTGGTATAACAAACGATTTTATATTAAATGTATGTTATGATTATAAAAATTTGTTATTTTAAAATTATATCAATCGTTTATTATATTAACTGATCACTATATCAAATAAAATTATAGATTCAGTTGTTATATCTTGTAAATATTAGTTATTTTGTAATTATATAATCATAATATATATTACTTACCCTAGCTGAGCCACTTTAATTTGCGATCGACCTTTTTTATAAATGGCACGATAAATAATATTACTATTACAGAGACAACACGACAACAGTGAAGGTCCTCCTGCAGATAATGATTTAGTGGTCCTAAGTGACTGACGGAGTGACTCTCAAGTCACTCGGTAACTATATTATTACTAGCTGCCCGCCCCAGCTTCGCACGGGAAGCACTAAGTACTTATCTACAGCGCACCTACCTACCTACCCTAACTACCTACCTACCTACCTACATATCTACCTACTTACCTACACCTACCTACATACATACCTATCTACCTACCCTACCTACATACATACATACATACCTACCTACCTACCCTACCTACTTACCTACCTACTTACCTACCTACTTACCTACCTACTTACCTACCTACTTACCTACCTACTTACCTACCTACTTACCTACCTACTTACCTACCTACTTACCTACCTACTTACCTACCTACTTACCTACCTACTTACCTACCTACTTACCTACCTACTTACCTACCTACTTACCTACCTACTTACCTACCTACTTACCTACCTACTTACCTACCTACTTACCTACCTACCCTACTCTACCCTACCCTACCTACTTACCAACATACATACATACCTACCTACCTACCTTCACCTACCTATCATAAGAACCATCTCCATACTATAAAAAACACAACAAAAAAAGAATTAGCGAAATTGGTCCAGCCGTTCACGCGTGATGCCGTGACCAAGGAAATAGGGATTCATTTTTATATAATATATAGATTAATAAAATATAGTTTTACATGCAAATTGCTCAGTGCCGTAGTAGCTTCAAAAGGATTTATGTTTCCTGACTCGATAATTCGATTTGAGACGTTTTATCGGTTAAAACTGACGAAAATATATATTCAAGGCAATGGGCACGTAAAATTTAATCGGAGATGCAACCGGATGGCGATTGGTAATCTGGGTCTTGAAGTGATATCGAACCCCCCCGTGCCGTCTGAATGGACCCTATGGGCAGGGGCGGAGATATGGGGCGGAGGCGCACAACATTTTATTTTTTGACATGCCATTCGAAATTTTAGCTCTACAGTCCCCGTCAGGAGAAGCTATAAATATTGTAAACAAAAACCCTACAAAAAATATAACCCAACTAAGTGAAATTGCTCATTAGTTTCGTATTACACGTATGTTACTTTGAGTAGATTGAATTTGGACAAAATTTATAGCTTCTCCTGACGGGGACTTTAACTTTAAGCAAGGAATTGTGTGTATCAATGTCATCCGGTTTTGACAAAATTTACCCTCATTTTCAGTGATAAATCATCGGTAAGGAGTTTCAAGAATTACCTAAATACCGCGTAAGACATAATTTCAATTATTAGGATGTTGAGGGGTGAGATTTTTTTTTTACTATATCAATAGAATATAAACTTCAAAGCAACCGCATTTCCACCCCGTTGCCTCCCTCATCCAAAAATATAATATATTTTTTTCCCCTCCCCTCATATCTTCGCCCCCGTCCATTTGGGGTCCATTCGGACGGTACAAGGGGGTTCGGTATCGCTTCAAGACCCAGATTATCACTCGCCATCCGGTTGCCTCTCCGATATTTACGTGCCATTGCTTTATTTATAACCAATAAAATACTTGATACTACGAGTATAAAGAACTTACATAATCCATGAAACTACTGGACATGACAAACCACAGAGTACATTTTATGACAGACATCACCAAAATTACGATGTCAACAGACATTTGACGCAAACTATTATTAATATATTTTTCCTAAATGTTTAATTTGGGTAATATACGTAATGAGTTATTTAATGATTTTATAGACATTTTAGATTTTATATCATTGGAAAGTCTCAATTTATATGATAAAATAACTGATAATTTAATAGTCGTACTCCGTACAAAATTCAGTAAACCTCGATGTGGTGACAAGTTTTTGGTATAATTAGAATAAGTCATTATTATTAAACAGTATTCTAAATTCTAGTTCAAAGCAGTTAAATAATTCACTATGGAAAGTGAAACAGTCATGGAAGGTACTGAGAGTGAGACTCCCGCCATTGGGGCTGGCGATGCTGAGGAAAGTAAAGCTGCAGAAACTACGGGTGGAGAAATTGGTAAAGATGGTGAAAGAATCGCAGTAGCTGAAAAAAGCGAGGCCGGAGAGGTAGGCAAAGGTGCCGTGGTTGAGGAAACAGGTGAAACTCCTGGAACAGAAGAAGTGGGAGGCGAGCATATAGGAACTGAACATGTAGAAGTGGGGGGAGAGCATAAAGAAACTGAACATGTAGAAGGTGAACATGTAAAAGGTGAACATGTAGAAGGTGAACATGTAAAAGGTGAACATGTAAAAGGTGAACATGTAAAACGTGAACATGTAAAAGGTGAACATGTAAAAAGTGAACATGTAGAAGGTGAACATGTAGAAGGTGAACATGTAGAAGGTGAACATGTAGAAGGTGAACATGTAGAAGGTGAACATGTAGAAGGTGAACATGTAGAAGGTGAACATGTAGAAGGTGAACATGTAGAAGGTGAAGAATTAGAGGGAGAACACGTTGAAGGGGAATCCGTTCAAGGCGAAGCTGTGGAAGGAGAACATGTTGAGGGTGAACAAGTGGAGGGAGAAGCAAAAGAGAAAGACGAGGCAGAAGAGCTTATGGGGGAAGGATTGGAAGGCGGATATGTTGAAGGTGAAGAAACAGAGAAAACCGAGGAAGTCCTATTACCTCCGCCCGAGGAAATTGTGGAAGAGGAAGAGTATGTTCCGCAACCACCACCAGATCCGGCTGCACCTTATGATTTCAGTGATTCTAAGGAAGCTATGAAAGCATCCTTTGAATTACGACCTGATCAATTAGCCGAAGTTGAACAGCTATGGGAAGTTTTTCAGAATTACACTCCAGCTTATTCTGATCTGGATGGGTATATCACCGAGACAGAGCTAATTTACATGTTAAAAAGTATTTTTATTATGACGTATACAGTAGAACAACTCCAGGAGTTAATACAATATTGTTGTAGACCACCTCATGAAAAAGGATATATCTTTTATGACCAGTTTCTTAAAATGGTTACAATGAGGCAAAGAGACTTTCCCACTGAAGAAGAGATTCGTTCTGCATTGCATGTTTTTGACCCTGAGGAGACAGGATTGCTGGATCGCGAAGAATTGAGAGAAATATTGACTCAACAGGGTTACAAAATGTCACAAAAGCTAGTAGATAATCTCATTAAAGAAATAGATATGAGTAATGATGGTACACTTGGTATAGAAGACATAGTTGGATCAATGTGTTTGGATTTAAATACGGAAGACATGGAAATGCTTAAAGCGAGTGTGTACCCTCCAAAGGAAGGCGAGGGCCCGGAGATGGAGTTGGGTGAGGATGACTACTAGAAATGTTATAATGTTCAACACAAACTCTTAAAATATCTGAATCTGATTTAAAAAGTTCAATAAAAACATAACTGTAATAATATTCCTCATTTCTTTAAATTATTTTCCTCTATGAGTTTTTATCACGTGCGTGACGTGCGTCTAAGAATTTGGCAGCCAGCTGTCACTATTCATATTTTTTTTGTATGTACAAAAAAAATATGAGTAGTGACACAAGCGTAAAATTATACTTCTTTTACGGGTTAAAAACTGAAAACTCTTCATAGGTGGCAGCATAGTTGTCCATCGACTAGTGGCGTAGCTAGGTAACCAAAGGCCCTGGGACCAGGGGCGGATCCAGGATTTCATTTTGGGGGGGGGGGGGCATTCTGACAATGTTCGGAGCTAGGGTTAAAATCACAAAAACAAAAAAAGACGTTTTCTGCATTTTTTTAAATTCAACCCAAGAGTTTTACCTATCTTCATTTACGAGGAGGGTTACTTGCTAGTGATCCTAAGTATGTGCATGCTTGTTATATCTTTGTATACACCTCAGGATTTCAGAGACGGTAAATAAAGAGTAGGTACTTTATTAAATACTAATAATTGTTTTTTTTTCATCTGCATTTGTAGTTTTCTTTGTGGAAAATCATAAAAAAAATTATGCTACTATCTTAAATATACCTACCTAATTTAAATTGATGAAGAGCATCAAATTATTATCAATTTCAATAAATAAAGTCCTGTTTCTCTCTTCCCGCCACTTTGCAATCATGTCCAAAGTAGGGAAGGTCACTTATTCATACATGAATAGAAGTAGTCCAATTTCGAGAAAGAGGTCAATCGTCGAATCCGACTCGGCTGGGCAGCGTTCGGGAAGCTACGCAATATCTTTTCGTCCCACATACCACAGTGTCTCAAGACGAAAGTCTTTGACCAGTGCGTGTTGCCAGTGATGACTTATGGCACTGAAACGTGGTCGCTCACAATGGGCCTTATTAGAAGGCTAAAAGTCACCCAAAGAGCAATGGAGAGGGCTATGCTTGGAGTTTCCCTACGTGATCGAATCAGAAATGAAGAGATCCGCAGGAGAACCAAGGTAACCGACATAGCCCGAAGAATTGCCAAACTTAAGTGGCAATGGGCAGGACACATTGCCCGCAGAACAGATGGCCGATGGGGCCGAAAGGTTCTGGAGTGGCGACCGCGTACCGGAAGACGTAGCGTTGGAAGGCCTCCCACAAGATGGCCCGATGACCTTGTAAAGGCCGCAGGTATCCGCTGGATGCGGGAAGCACAGAATCGGTCGAAGTGGCGGTGCTTGGGGGAGGCCTATGTCCAGCAGTGGACGTCTTTCGGCTGATATGATGATGATGAATAGAAGTAAATTTATCGACTTATCAGATTTATGTTGAAAATTTAGATAATTAAGAGAATGTAGGATGAATCATTAGATGATCGAAAATTTTAGCACCCCGCCTGGAATAGATTAGACTCTCTCAGACAATGCTGAAGTTGCTGGAAGTCATTCAAAACAAAGTCATATTCGATCGTACTCGTATTGCTTTTGTAGATTTTAAAGTACTTACACTTATCTTTGACCATTCATACAGAAATATAAGTAACGAACGGGAATACACGAATTGATCGACTGATCAAATTCATGCAAAAAATTGAGATAATTAAAAGAATTATTATGAATAGAGCGAGCGAAGCGAGCTCGAAAATTTTAGCACCCCACATGGAATACGTTAGACGGTTAGACTCTCTCAGAGAATACTGAAGTCAATCAAAACAAAGTCATAGTCGATAAAAATACCAATATTTGAGCGTACGCTTACTGCTTTTGTAGATTATAAAGTACGCCTTTGCGAAATAAATTACAATTATATGTATTAGAGTACGGAGGTACCCTAGGCGGGGTCGGTGGAGCTTTTGACAGATTTTGTATGGCAAATCTGTCAAAAACTAACATACTAACTAATTTACAAACGTCACAATGGTCTCTCGATTGTTAGTTTTTGACCATTGTGACGTTTGTAAATTAGTAGACTTGGCCCCCAGATATACCTACCTATGAGTACCTATGCTGTGTAAAAGTAAGAGCACCTGAATTAAATCGAAAGTATAGAATTCCTCGGTCGTTTGGGGGGGGCCATGGCCCCCATGGCGGCCCCCTGTATCCGCCAATGTCGTGTTCCGAATTCGACGTACTCCAGATTTGTCGTAATCCAGATTCGTCGTACTTCAGATTCGTCCTAATACAGTCAATTCCGTAATAAAATTAAAAACCAAATACAAATAATAACTTATTTTTATGAACAAATAAAAACTTTTTTTTG
Organism: Conistra vaccinii; assembly: GCA_948150665.1. NCBI lineage: Eukaryota > Metazoa > Arthropoda > Insecta > Lepidoptera > Noctuidae > Conistra > Conistra vaccinii. The sequence continues at coordinate 9,645,405 of OX411324.1, forward strand.
AAAATAAAAGAAAATATCTACCTGTTACCGTTCAAAAAATACAGTCCTGTGACAGACACACAGACAGCGGAGCATAGATAATACACTTAACAGCGGAGGCACGTCAATATTATAGGGTCCCGTTGCGCACCCTTTGTGTACGGAATTCTAATTAAGTAGAGATTTTTAAACCAATAACACCACTTTTTTGACCGGCTACTATACGTTTTACGACGAATCTGGTTTACAACCCGTATTTAAGTGTATTATCTATGGCTACAACAAATCTTGAGTACCTACGTCGAGTTCGGAACACGACGAATACGGAACAAATCTTTAAAAGAATAGTGGGCAAAATACAGCCAGCTCCGCCACAGTTAAAACCACTGTAGTTTTAAAGACATTGCTTTTCCCTATATTCAGACCAAACCGCATCAAAATCTGTCCTGGGTTTCTTCGGTTCCGATAATGTTAGGTTAGGTTAGGCAAAATACATCCAGCTCCGCCACAGTTAAAACCACTGTAGTTTTGAAGACATTGCTTCTCCCATAATATCGTTTTTAAAATTAGTCTTTTATAAGTAGGTACCACCGCTTTGCGGCGTGCAATATAAATCATCTTCTTTAATTAAAAGGGCGAAAATCAGAAGTCAGAATTATAGGCCCATCTCACTTCTGAGCCATGAGCTGTTTTCAAGACTTATCACAAACCGTCTCTTGCGCAGGTTTGATGACTTTCAGCCTCTCGAATAAGCCGGATTACGTAAAGGCTAAAGCCTTTACAACATAGGTACATACGTTGCGGCAGGATATACAGAAGATCGAAGAGTATGACCTACCTCTCTGCTAAGCGTTTGTGGACTACGAGAAAGCCTTCGATTCGATCGAGAAACTCAAACTCAACTCAAACTCAAAGCATTTATTTCAAATAAACCAATTACAGGCACTTTTGAATTGTCAAGGGGTCGGTCAGTCAGAAAGATGAAGCTAGTTGCCCATTCCAAAGCGTAGTAGGTTCCTATGGAGAAGAACGGGCAAGAAACTCCACGGACACTCTTTTAAATCAAAATATTGTTACAATATATTGGTAACATCATTCATGTTGAAATTAAACATGTGAGAACAATGTAGAAAGACGTGCAAGTTAAAAGCGTCCGTAATAAAAACAATTAAAAAATTAAAAATTAAAATAAGCCATGGCAGCTAAGAGATGACCAGTCCCTACTGACGGCGCCCGTTCACGAACATGACGCATGGATCAGCACCATTTAGCTCAACCATTTTGAAGGGAACTTAATGATCCAACACACACGCCACCACCAGCGAGACACTTAAGTGAGTATGACATACTCTCAGCCATCAGGGCTCATTCAAGTCAATGAAAGACATACCCAGTAAATGGTAGTTTTGTAAAATGGTCACAGTGCTCACACATGTGCTATGCAATTATACAATACTAAGAGATTGAATTTATACAATGCAAAGTTAGTTTTTGCAATCTTCAGCGGCTCCAACAATATTTTCGATGCTAATCAACTAGTTTATGCGCCCTTGTGGAGCTGGACCAGCGTTGAGCCAAGCATTTTTGTCAGCGATGTAATCCCCCAACTTATAATATGCTTGGGAGCATAGTGTGCGTTTTATACAAGATTTAAATTTGGTTTCATTTAGTTCGAGTATGTGGGGAGGTATTTTATTGTAACATTTTAAACAGTACCCCATGAAGGATGAGTCTACTTTAGCCAGTCTGAAACCAGGTTGAACTAATTTGTCCCTATTTCTAGTACTATAATTGTGCCTTTCACCTCTTTTACTGAAAAGATTAAGATTTTTCCTAACGTACATGATGTTTTCGTATATATATTGACAAGCTACTGTCATGATGTTAATATTTTTAAACAGCTCCCTAAGAGAATCGCGCCTACGGAGACCATTTATATTGCTCTGATGGCTCTTTTCTGCAGAATAAAAATAGAATCGATGTCTGCAGCTCGTCCCCATAGTAAAATACCGTAAGACATGATACTATGAAAGTAACTGAAATAGACTAGCCTTGCGGTATCTACATCAGTAAATTGACGGATCTTTCTTACAGCATATGCTGCTGAACTTAGCCGTCCCGCAAGAGAGGTTAAATGAGGACCCCATTGCAGCCTGGAGTCGAGCGTAATCCCCAGGAAAACAGTTTTATCAACGAATTCTAGTTTCTCCTTATTCAATACTATATCACAATCAGTACTTTTAACATTCGGTAAAGCAAATCTTATGCATTTAGTTTTTTTTCCATTTAACACTAAATTATTAGCAGTGAACCAATTTTGGACCTGCAGTAGGGCGTTATTTACGTCGTCAAAATTTGATGCACGTCTATTTATCTTAAAAATTAGGGAAGTATCGTCAGCAAATAACACCATTTGTGGTTGGTTTTTTAATAAATTACCCAGATCATTTATATAAACTAAAAAGAGGAAAGGACCCAATATCGAGCCTTGTGGAACACCCATTTTTACTTTTAGACCGAGTGAATTGACACCATTAATTTGAACTTGCTGTTGTCTATCATTTAAATAAGATTTTACTAAACTGAGCGCAAGTTTACCTAGTCCGTAATGCTCAAGTTTCAAGAGTAAGGTTTCATGATTTACGCAGTCAAATGCCTTGGAGAGGTCACAAAAGATTCCTATGGCATCTTGGGCCTCCTCCCACGCTGTAAATATGTGTTTTAATAAGCTGACCCCGGCGTCAGTCGTACAACGTCCTTTGGTGAAACCATATTGCTGATCGTGTAAGATTTGGTTGGTGTTAAAATGATTTAGCATTTGGTTGAGCATTACCTTTTCGAACACCTTGCTGAATACCGGCAACACGGATACTGGTCTATAATTGTTGGTGACTGAGTTGAGACTTGGGACTTGGGCTGTATTGTCTCTTCAACGGTGCCAGATTCACTGATTCACCAGATCGGTAAATCGAGGTGCTGCAGTGTCTATGTGAAAACACTAGCTACTATGGAGGACCAGACCTCGAAACCTATCCTTCTGCAGCGAGATAAGGTGAGACAGAGAGACGTTATCTCTCCCAAACTGTTCACCACTGCATTGGAAGATGTCTTCAAGGTTCTGGACTGGAAAGGTGTAGCAATAAACTTCAATAGCAACTATGACACTTAACTTCGGTTTGCCGACGATGTAGTAGTCGTGGCTGACTCAGCCAGGCCGAGGTAGTCTCAGCCATGACTAGAATATCCGACGACCTCAGTACAATGCTCGATGACATCAGTAGAGCTTCCGAAAGAGAAGATCTTAGAATGAACATGGACAAAACTAATTTGATGTTAAATGCCCATGTAGTTCACCCACCTTCATGAAGATCAGAGTACATTTATGTAGCGTAGGCGACAAAGTATCCAGTTAGATAGATCCAATTTCCAGAAAGTCACAATCGTCGAATCCGTCTCGGCTGGGCAGTGTTCGGGAAGCTACGCAATATCTTCTTGTCTCACATACTGCAGTCGTGACCAGTGGGTGTTGCCAGTAACCTATGGAGCTGAAACGTGGTCGCTCACAATACGTCTCATTAAAAGGTTGAAAGTCGCCCAAAAGGCAATGGAGAGGTAGCCTTCTCCGAAAGGCCGAAAGGTTCTGGAGTGGCAAGCGCGTACCAGAAGACATAGCGTTGGAAGGCCTAACACAAGGTGGAGGTTCCTGCGGTCTTCAGCAAGCTGATGTCTTGGTGAAGACCGCAGGCATCCGCTGGATGCGAGAATCACAAAACCGGTCAATGTGGCGATGTTTGGGGGAGGCTTATGTCCAGTATTGGAAGTGTTCCAGCTGAAATGATGATGATGAAGAGGTAGCTAGGTTGCTTCTCGTTTTAAAGATGTAATACTCGAAACATTTTATGTCAAAATATGTTCTTTTTGTATTTTCAAACTTAAATAGCAGCGGAAGGGTTGAATACTCTCATTGTAATAGTAAATAAAATATACCTAAGTTAAAATCTTTTTATTATTGAACTAAAAAGTAAAAAATAAAACTTACGTAAACAGATAAGTGTATTGTTTTCTTAAAAGCTTGAGGCTTATCTTTATGTTTAACAAGGACGTTCACGCCTCAAGCTTTTAAGAAAACATTACAGTTAAGTATAAGTTTACGTAAGTTTTATTTTTTACTTTTTAGTTCAATAAAAGCTTGTTTTAAAAAGATTGTTACTTACTTATATTTTATTTTGTGTTTTTTAGCATTAGAATTTTGATAAAATATCTGTTCTGTCACTTAACTTTGCTTTCACTTGTAAGATACGAGTACTTGTCAAAACAAATCCAACGAGTTCAACACAACAGGGCTACCTTCTAAAGTTGAGGTTTTCCTGTGGCTACCTTTCGGCGCTATCATCAGACCCTAGACTACACCTTGGGTTATAGTTTTTGTCAAGAGATCTTATTTAGTTGAGGATTTCCTGTGACCACTTTCTAGCTCCACCATCACTCTAGACTTTAACCAGAGCTATGGTACCTACTTGTCAAAACAAATCAATATAGCCGAAAGACAACGGGGCTATCTTGTTTCTGTGAGAGTTCCTATGGTGTGCTCCCCGGGCAATGTTGTTCTGTTGAGAAGTCCCTATAGCCATCATCTGGCTCCATCATTAGATCCTAGACTACCCTTGGACTAACGGTACCTACCTAGCTACTTGTCGAAACAAATCCAAACGGCCGAAACACAACGGCGCTATCTTGTCTAGATAAGGAGTTCCTATGGTGACCCTCCAGATCTATCATGAGGGCTATAGTACCTACTTTGCAAGACAAAACCAACGACCGCAAACACAATGACACTATTATGTTAGGATGAGAAGTTTCTTTGATCTCTTTTCAGCTCTATCATCAGACCCTGTATACTACTTTGTTCTAGTCAAGACAAAACCAACCAGTTCAAACTGGATAGTAGCCTAGTTTTTTTTAGAAGTTCCTATGTTCATATTCTGGCTCCATCATCAGACCCTGAAGTCCATCTAGTATAATAGCACAATACATATTTGCGCTGCGGTATTTATTTTTTAAATATCGCAGCACATGCTGAGATAGTGGCCTTTTTGGCCTCGCACAGGTAGTTTTTAATTTGGCAGTGTATAGAGTGCCACCATTGGCACTCTATCCCTATCGGATAAAGTGCCACTACAGGCACCCTAGTAACACCGCCTCGGCCCGGCTCAAGTGCCGCAAGCATTGGATTGTCATTGTCACTGTCACTAAGTCACGTCACTTGGTATTTTGTTTGATTGTCGAGGTTAGATCGCTGTAAAACACCACATTCCCAAAACATTACATTCTCTTGTGCCTAAACGGACCCTGGCACTTCGCCGGCCGCTACCGCGGCACCGCTCGCTACGCTCGCTCGGCTCGTGCGTTGTGTGGTCACAGTTCTAACCTAACCTAACCTAAATAACAAGTGACAGTGACAATGCAACGCTCACGGCACGCTAGCCGGGCCGAGGCAGTGACACTAGAGTGCCACAAGAAACTCGCGGCACTCTATACACTTCGTTTTAATTTTTCTTTATTTTTGGTTATACGAACTATTTTTATTGTTAGTTTTAGATGCTCCTTTTAGTTTTTTATTACTGTTTGTATTTCCTGTGCGTGTCCCAAATAAAATATTTTTCTTTCTTTCTTTACATATCCATATCGTCGTCTAAAAGTGCTAATCTGCTAACTCCATTTTTACCGTAAATAAGTTTTTGGTATCAATGGAAAGAGCAAGCAAAATTCTACAAAATCGTAAAACTTGCTAACAGCGTCTGACACACGACAAACCTCTTTTCGCGCCTCAATCTTATCTGCCAACTCCACGGTTGTCAAATTTGCCGCGTCAAACTTGCTAACTCGCACATTTCGCGCAATTTTTTTGAAAAGTGAACTCGCAAGTATGAAACAGATTATCAAGCAAACGCTCCCGTCGGATTTCAGAAAGTTTTATGATAATATTTTGTAATAATTGCTTAATTTTTTTTATTTATTATGTACCATTCTTCCTTTTAAGACTGTTATTTAAAATGATTTTCTGCTAACTCCCGCATAATACATAAAATCAAAATAAAATTTGCTAACTCCTTTTTTCTCATATTATTTTTAAAACAGATAATTGTAAAATATTTTTTTGTATAAATAAAAATAGCTTTGTAATATCTACCAACGGGATCTTCATTTTTTTCATCCTATTATTAATAAGACAATAATTCCGTTTTTTTTGTCCCCTTACAAATTCACTACTATGGACTTAGCAGTTTAGCTCTCTTAGACGACGATATACAATGTGGAGACTACCATACAACAAAAAATTAACATAGGTACTGGCACTACTAATGCTGAGTATTTTGGAACTGTCAAATAAATCCTAGCTTAGAAATAAAAAAATGAGTTTTTCAAACAAATTAAATGTAATGTATGCCGAATCCACCCTAAACCTATAAATTCCGTTTATCCAATTAGGCCTTGGGTGAGTTCTCGGGCATACATTTCAGAATATCCACCTTAGGGTGGATTTCTGTGGTGGATAAACGGAATAGCCCGAGCCGACTATGGATTTTGCCAAGCTATAATGACTAAACTATTGAATAATATTCAATTGAATTTTTGTGTATAGAATGGGAACGTCATTATGGACACGCCGTTTAATTTTTTGTTGTATTATCGTCTCCACCTTGTATAAAATTTCGTGTCTGTACTCATGGGCGTCGCCAAGGGGGGCAGCAGATTCAAAACCATTTAGTCAAAACTACAAGACATTATAATGTAAAGGAACTACAATATCTATAAAGCTAATTTTGTTTATTTGGACAACTTTTATTTCGTTTTTTAAAGTTCCATATCCCGGAGTCCGGGGACGTAATATTCGTATCTAAGTGGTGGTACGCCCAGATTTTAACCTCTAAAGTTCTGAATAGTTTTGGGGAAAACGACCGGAAGGTCCGTTTCCAATCCATAAATTGAAAATGGAAATTATTATTTTTCTCAGGGACTAGCGAGTTAAACATCAAATTAAACGTCCACCAGCGTCGATTTTGGACCCATTGTGCGCCGTAGAGGTAAGAGTTGCACTACAAGAAGTGTAAAGCTTCATGTACCTACTCTTGACTCTTGACTGTACCTACAAATAATACTTTTCCCATCCTCTATATATCAACTTGCCCGCCCCCTGGGCCTTAGGCTGGCGACGCCCTTGTCTGTACTGTTGCCCGTTGAGGAGTACCCTCGTCTGAAGTCAGTCCTGGGTGCAGCAGCCAGATCATGGTGTAATTTAGAATGGTCTATTATAATTAAAGTGTATATAATGTTTCGTGTCTGTACTGTTGGCCGTTTAGGAGTTCCCTCGTCTGGAGTCAATCCTGGGTGCAGCAGCCAGATCATGGTGTAATTTAGAACGGAATATCATAATTAAAGGATATATAAAATTTCGTGTCTGCGCTGTTCATCGTTGAGGAGTTCCCTCGTCTGGAGCCAATCCTGGGTGCAACAGCCAAATCATGGTGGAATTTAGATCGAACCATGATAATTAAGCGTATATAAAATTTCCTCTTTGTACTGTTAACCGTTGAGGAGTTCCCTCGTCTGAAGCCAATTCTAGATGCAGCAGTCAGATCATGGTGGACATTAGAATGGTCTATCATAATTAAAGCGTATAATATGTTTCGTGTCTGTACTGTTGGCCGTTGAGGAGTTGCCTCGTCTGGAGTCAATCCTGGGTGCAGCAGCCAGGTCATAATGGACTTTAGAACGGACCGTGATAATTCAAGCGTATATTAAATTTCGTGTCTGTACTGTTGATCGTTCAGGACTTCCCTCGTCTGGAGCCGGATTGGCTCCAGACGAGGGAAGTCCAATCCTGTCCAATCCTGGGTGCAACAGCCAAATCATGGTGGAATTTAGATCGAACCATGATAATTAAGCGTATATAAAATTTCCTCTTTGTACTGTTAACCGTTGAGGAGTTCCCTCGTCTGAAGCCAATTCTAGATACAGCAGTTAGATCATGGTGGACTTTAGAATGGTGTATCATAATTAAAGCGTATATAATATTTCGTGTCTGTACTGTTGGCCGTTGAGGAGTTCCCTCGTCTGAAACCAGTCCTGGGTGCAGCAGCCAGATCATGGTGTAATTTAGAATGGTCTATCATAATTAAAGCATATATAATATTTCGTGTCTGTACTGTTGGCCGTTGAGGAGTTCCCTCGTCTGAAGCCAGTCCTGGGTGCAGCAGCCAGATCATGGTGTAATTTAGAACGGACTATCATAATTGAAGGATTTATAAAATTTCGTGTCTGTACTGTTGGCCGTTGAGGAGTTCCCTCGTCTGAAACCAGTCCTGGGTGCAGCAGCCAGATCATGGTGAAATTTAGAACGGACTATCATAATTGAAGGATTTATAAAATGTCGTGTCCGCGCTGTTGATCGTTGAGGAGTTCCCTCGTCTGAAGCCAATCCTGGGTAGCCAATCAGGTCATGCTCGTCATAAAAATGTATTGTCATCGGAATTGTTGTGAATGTTTCGCCAGTGCAAAGTTGCAAACACACAGTAACTGTGCGTTTGCACTGGCGAAACATTCCCAACAAAACATATGTTGGGATCTCTATTTTCTGTCAATTTTCCATACAACGTTTGACAGTAACTAGAGATTTCAACATGTTTTGTCGTGATGTTTCGCTAGTGTAAACGTACATTACACAAAATAATTACGAAAAAAAAGGTTCCTCGCGACTCGCGGCGATGACAGACGTACGAAACTATGAACCAAGGCGGGCTACTACGACCAAACCTGTGGGATCACCGGCGAACTTACTCGGCAGTTCGCGTACTTAGGGTGGCACACGGCGAGTAAGGTCGCCGAGCCATAAGACCGCGTACTTGCTCGCACGTCGATCACGCCTTTAATCTATTAGGTAGGATACTACAGCTTGGCAAAAAAGAGTTGGAAAATATTGAGGGCGCCACTATCGCACTTAGGTACTTTGAATGGGAAATAAATTGTTAAAAATAAATGTGTAAATGTAAACGCTGCGTACCATTATACAAAAAAACTACGAACGAACAAAAAAAAAATGACGGAACAATATAGAACAAACGACGAACAAGCGAACTAACCAAAAAAATAATTAAAAAATTGACTACTCCCCGCCAACTTTAGGGTAATTTTTTATTTTATAAAAAAACTTAGAACCAACAAAAAAAAAAAATGAGCGAACAATAAAGAACAAACGCAATATTACTCTGAGAACGCAATAGCCAAAAAAAAAAACGATTGGGGGCCAACATCAGCACTGTCACTTGTCAGCATGACAATGACATTAATGACAGTTGCTATTTGACTGTCGGCCTGTCGCTTCGCCAAAATAAAAGTCAGAGAAGTTTTGTTTGTGCTTTTGAAAACGCAGGGATTAATTTAGAATTTCGATTTAAAAGATAAATAACACTTACAAAATGAAATACTTAATATTATTTCTGACATTTCTTTCGTTTTTAAGTAATAGTAAGTACCCAATGCACGTAAAATCATTTCTTTTGTAACTGACTATGGGTGTGGTTTTTAAAGACATTGTTGATTGTCGATATACTATTCAAGCAATCAACTCTATTGTAAATGCTTGGTCTTCGTCGTAATAATGTATTATGTATGTTACAACATACACAATACTTATTATTGTGATGCATTTCAGTAAATAATACTTTTATGAAACTAGATTGGAAAGTTTGTAAACGAAGTACCGTACGTACTTACTAAACAATAATATTTTGACTGAAGAGTGTAGCATTGCACTGCAAAATTATCATCAGTCTCCTGCCCTTATCCCAATTTATTTGGGGTCGGCGCAACATGTCCCTATTTTCCATACTTCTCTATTAGTTGGCATCTCGGTAGTCACCCCCTTTCTGCACTGCAAAGTTAAAAACAAAAAAAAATGAGTACGTACTGAACATAAGTAGCTACCTAACTTATATTTGTTTGATTTTTCAGGTTTAGCACTATGGTGCTATCAATGTACGGCGGCTACTCCAGGGTGCATGGAACCGTTCAACTGGCGCGGAGTGGGCTATCTTGGTAACCCATGTCCTGATAATGAAGATATTTGTGTTAAACTTATTGAAAGAAAAGGAGGTAATATTATAATAATGTGACAACTCATTTTCTCTGAGAAAAACCTTATTGATAATATTTTCTACCCTAGGAATTCGAATTACTCTGGGAACGCCTTGTGGTGTACCCTCTAGTTTCTACTGCATTTTGCAGAAGAAAAACATTAATTCTTCTCCTTTGTGAATTTTGACTTCAGATTTTGGTCCGTAACCCATTTGGCCATTTTCCATTTCAGCACAAGAAGTGATAACAAGGGACTGTTTGAGCAACTTCAGGGCATTCCGAACAGACATACCTGCTGACACATATGAAGGGTGCCGACCAGCTGCAAGGGATGTGAATTTAGCCAACTATGTCAATAACACTATAAAGGAACTTGACATTAAAAGGTAAACATTGTATTTATTCTTAACTGAAAGCTATGTTGTTTTTGGTAATGAGCAAGCTATCGTGTATATATAGGAGTTCCCTCGACTGTCTTTCGGCTCCATCATCAGATCAGATCGACTCCAGACCTTCATTAAATAGTAGTGCTTTAAAATACTTAATGAAAAAAATTCTAGTTGCCACTACGATTTTCGAAGTTTCCCCTAGATTTCTCTGGGATGCCATCATTAGATCCCGGTTTCCTTATCATGGTACCACGCTTGGGGTATCTCCTTTCCAACAAAAAAAGAATCATCAAAATTGGTTCATAAACGACGAAGTTATCCGTTATCCGCGAACACACAAAAAATATATACAATGTGTTTGGTCTCGGACTGTACAAACTTTAAGGGAAGGTAGTTTGCTCTATTTTATCAATAAAATTATTCTACTTTCGGTCGGAACCCAACCCCCCCTAAATGGCAGCCATTTTTGTATTTTGATCGCATTTTATGAAGCGTGCATACTAAAAGTACTTTAACTTTGGAATTTAATGTCCAATTATTGTAAAAAAATAACTTTTAATAAGCGAAAAGTATTAACAATGGGTTAAATAACTCAAATACTGACAGTAAATGCTGCAACATATTGAAATAAATGCTGAAAGATCAATAACGATCGATCAATCACGTTAAAATTAACATTTGTTTTTTTAGTTTATCAAGGTTATTACAAAATTCACCCCCGGGAACTATCTTTTTTTATCTACTCGTCTAACAGATGTTTAGTTTACCTAATTAATGATACCAAAAACTCGATTCTATGACAATTGGTTTAAGAGATATTGGTGTTGGAACATAGGCTTGCGTAGGTAGTGAGTTCATAACAATTTGGTTTTTCTGTAGACATTTACAGTGATGATCATTGATAAACAAAGAACAAGTATTAACTATTATTTAATATTTACAAAAGTAGAAAATTCCCCCCCACACCATTTTGAAGGCACGCAGTAGCTCAGATCAGCTCTGGTTTCTGCTGCAGCAATGGGATTACGCCCAGCAGCTCTTCTCTGTTGTTGACTGGCTCAAAATGAACTTTTTGATTCATCCCCCACCCCAAAGAGCCACGGGGACTCAAAATGAACTTTTTGATTCATCCCCCACCCCAAAGAGCCACGGCGTTCACCAGACTTAACGCCACTGGACCATCCTTGGGCCCAAAATTAACTTTTTGCTTCATCCAACCCCAAAGATAGTCCAGTGGCGTTAAGTCTGGTGAACGCGGTGGCTCTAGTTAGTTATTAATTAGTAGTAGTAAGTTATTTTTTTACGATAATTGGACATTAAATTCCAAAGTACTTTTAGTATGCACGATTCATAAAATGCGATCAAAATACAAAAATGGCTGCCATTTAGGGGGGGTTGGGTTCCGACCCCCCATGTAGAATAATTTTATTGATAAAATAGACTCTATTTTCTTTTCTTATCTATAACTTTAAGGGAAGGTAGTTTGCTCTATTTAATAGAGCAAACTACCTTCCCTTGGCAAATGGCTGGACCAATTTCGCTAATTCTTTTTTTGTTGTTTGTTATAGTAAGGAGAAGGTTCTTAGGATAGGTAGGTAGAAGTAGTTAGATAGGTAGGTAGGTATGTATGTATGTATGTAGGTAGGTAGATGCGTCGTAGATAAGTACTTAGTGCTACCCGTACCCATGCGTAGTCGGGGCGGGCAGCTAGTATATAATAATTAAGCACTATCAATAATAATTACAATTTTATCACGTCAACTCTACGTTTTGAAAATTTTTACTTGGCCTTGTTAGGACTAAATAATAAAAAAGCATAGTGTAAGCAAACAATTTTTATTTTGTGACCATTGTGATAAAATTCACACTCAGTCACTCAGATTAGTGTTGTCTTGATTTCTGTCTGAAATATTTTATTATTTTCGTACGTCCGTTACAGTTTTTAAAACTATTTTTTAAATTTAATTCTGATAAATTTCAATTATTGTTTCAGGGACTGGTATGACGAAACAGTATGGTGTTTCTGCTTTCTCGACCACAGATGTAATGGTGCATCAAGTGTATCAACTATGACATTACTAATCCCATCATGCATTGTGCTGCTATTCACTAAAATGTTGTTCTGATATCCAGTTAGTATCATCAATCATTGATGTTTTACCTAAAACATTGATTGAGTAGAAACTTCTGGGTAAGTGATTTGAAAACAAATAAAACTTCTATGAAGATTTTAACTAGCAAGTTAAGAGGGTGCATCCTAAAAGTTGGCAACGTCGTAAATAGCTGTCAAATAGTTACCTGTTTTGATTAATTTAGAAATAATACTGTATGGAAATAGGAAATGTGGCTAACTAACTAACTAGAATATTAATAATGAATTGCAATTATAACATTGAATTTGATGTTGTACCCGTTTTAGGTGTGAAAAAGGCATTTCGAAAGTTTCCAAATACAGTTTTTACATCTAAAACTAACTATTCGGTGTTACGATATTAATTATTGCATTTCGTAATCAATATTCTAGTTCGCTAGTTAGCCACATTTTTTATTTTCATACAGAAATATTATCTAACTAATCAAAACAGCGAAATATTTGACATCTATTTGCGACGTTGCCAACTTTCAGAATAAACCCTCTTAAGTATTGAAAAAATGAATCTCGTATTCCATTTTTTTTCTATAGAATTTCTTTTTCCTTTTTACACGATGCAATTTTAATTTCTTTCATTTATTTCATTTTCGGTTCAAATTTCTTGCCTGTGGCTTAAAATAAAATTAAAGCAACAAATGACTTGTAACATACAAAACACCGTTTAGAATTTAGATGGCGTAACTTTTATTGTTGCTTCAATTTATGGTGTACTACAGGCAAACAGAATTGCATTTTGTAAATCGGGCATAAATATCAGAACTTCATCTGTAGCTACTTGTAAAGTTTTAAAGTTTACAAAATACTGACAGTAGATTTAAAATAAAAATGCACAAGGGACCTTATTGAAAAGCAATTTTGTAATAAGACGGCTTTGTCTTAGTACATGATGTATTAAGATAGATCTGAAATCAATCATTTTTAAGTAGGCACTACTTATTATAGTTATTTGAGGCAACTAAAACACTTATATACAATTATTGTTTATGTGCAGCTGTATGCCATCTAGTGTCTAATCATATTATTATGAATAATTCCGTCCAATAGATTTTTTATAATTATGTTTTATTAGCTACTTAGGTTTAATACATAGTTAGAGATATGAGTGCCTCATTGAACATTGTTCTTTTACATAAGACTGTAGTTTTGTACACAATAATTTTATGTATTTTTACACAAGTTTATAATTAACTAATAGCAAAAGATTTATAAGAATTATTATCAGATCACAGAAATCTCAAAATAATTATATATGGCCATTAAAAAGCTAAATAAACAATTTTACCAAAATATTAGTTTTTTTTTTTTTTGTACAAAAATTGTTCACAAATACTACATAGTAATTGCATGCTGTGATACTTTCTACTTCTGAAAAAATGTTTATAAAAACGCAAATTGCATTTGTGTCACAATAAGGCCAGTGACCAACATGAACATCTGTAACAAAATGTTTGCGTCTAGTTGCCACATGTCGTACACGGAGAATCGCGGTGGTGTTTCTTCTATTAGCTTTAACATTCTTTTTGATTTCTCCCTTAGTCTGCCTGGAATGCAATAAAAAAATGGATAAACTAAACTTCTAATAAAAATACCTTATATCAGCCTGTCGCGTTCGATAAGTAAATAAGGCGGAGACAATTTGATTAAAGAACCATTTGGGGCAGTTAACATTCTCTAACTGATTAGATATTATGAATAATTATTACCATCATAATGTATCGACATAACAGTTATCACCAACCGCTTAGTTTCCTTCACCTCTCGCATAAATAATTCACAACGGATTCCTAGCAAAATTGCCATCACCAAGTCGATTACTGTGAAAAATGATGGCGTCAGGCTATCCCACAGTCCTACTGTCTGTGAACGTAAAACAAGCATTACGTCAGATATAGATTATTAAAATACCTCCTTTTCGTATTGAATCCTGGAAGGTGAGGGGGTGGATCTACTTTCTCGAATGTGTCTAAGGGTAAACTTGCCGTCTGACTACCGATAGATATATGCAGTACAGACTAAAGTTCTCGGGCGGGGGCCGAGAATATAAGTCATTATAAGCAAAAATCGTACCAAAATGGTAAAAAGGAACCCTTAGGCTGCCTGTCCACCGGAGCGGAGAGGAGAGGAGCGGAGATGTGTCAATATTAACCAATAGAATCAAAACTCCGCTCCAGAGGTGCGATTCTATTGGTTAATTTTGGCACATCTCCGCTCCTCTCCTCTCCTCTCCGCTCCAGTGGACAGGCAGCCTTATGGTGAGACTTCAGTCTGTCAGCCTGTCCGTCTGTCTGTCACAGCTGGATAAATAAAATTTGGATTAGTTTTAGATGACGTTTGTCCAACTATTTTGCAAATAAGAAAGAAATAAAAATATTTTTATTTTTCTTGCAACAGGGAATGAATGATTCTATGTGAGAGAAGTTTATGTAACATTTACAGATTACAGGAAACATAAAACGATGTTTCTAAATAGCACACTTTCAGAAATCATCAATAAATATTACATTAGTCCCACGTTCGGTCAACAGATGGCGCTGACCTAAAACTGAAATATTGGCCAAAATATTTATAATTATGGTACGGAAAGTCGGAAACGTCGGTACGCGAGTCCAACTCGCTCTTGACCGGTTTTTTTTTCCTTAAGACTTACATCATTTTGTACGGCAAAAAGTAAAAATTCGAATGTTAAAATACTCGACGCAACCAGCTTACAACAAAACATGAAAATCTGAAAAAGCAAAATGGATTACTAAATTAAATACTATGGTAGTATCATCTAAATACTAAACTAATATTATAAAGAGAAAAGATTTGATTTTTTGTATGTTTGTTTGTAATGAATAAACTCAAGAACTTCTGGACCGATTTAAATAAATCTTTCACCAGTAGAATGCTATATTATCACTGATTAGCATAGGCTATAATTTATAAAGATATCACGCGGACGAAGCCGCTGGCGGAAGTTAGTAAGCAATATTTTACTCACTTGGAATTTGTAAATGTCTTGGAATTTGAAAAAGCCATCCATTAATTGCTTCAAATAAACATCAGTATCGCTTGATATGAAATTGTGAGTTTCTGCTGCCAGGCGCCTCATAACTTTTTTCGTAGGAAATAACGAAGAAAAGAAATGCTTTCTTGAATACAAAATCTCTTGCGTCTTCTTTTGGTCCAAATAATTTTTAATTATTGCATTCAAGAACCCAGCACGTATGTAGAAATACATCAAAATATTAGAACAACAGACTAATTCCATGACGAAGCTGAATTGAGAATATGCTATTCCTAAGTACGGCCAAAATGCAGCTGTTCCTTTTGCACCAGCTAGACCGAGAAGTGCAATGAAGAGAGTCAGAATCCACGCAAGAGTAACAATATTTGTTCTAACTATCAGCCCAGTGATACTTTTGTTGCGATCTATATTCATACACCTATCGATTTGTTGCAGTTTCACGAAAAAATCTACATTGGCATCTTCGTTTATAAAACGCACGTGAATGATATTACATATAAATGTTAGCGTCTGTAATCCTGTTACACAAGTGCTCAGATAGTAGATAGTTTCATTATCAAAAAGAATTGTATCATACTTGTGTATCACTACATAGTCTAATCCTAGGAGCAGAATTACACTGAGTAACGTAGAGCATCTTTGAAAAAACGATGGCGTCGTCACAAACCGGTCTTTGATGTCAACACGGGTGGAAGTCATCAGCATTTGGAAACTGTGCATAAGTCTTAAGGACGTTAGGAATTCCTCGTCAAGAATATCTTTAGAAAGATATTCGATTTTAGTGTTATCTTTAATTTTCTTCATAACTGATGCCAAATCCTAAGTTCTAGTTTCTTTGTAAATAGGTGCACTTATAGCAAAGCAAACTGTAACAGTACAATAGTGTAACTCGCGGTAACAGCTAACAGATGTAGTGGCAGTCGTGTGCCCAGCGTACAAATGTTGTAAATGGACACACTTCGTCTTCCTTCCACCAGTAATATGACTTGCTTAGCATGCTCATGGGATTTGCCTGTAAATAAAAATATTTTTTAGATTTCATACCAATCATATCAAATATCGTGATGAGGAAGAAGAGTGGGCGCGTTTTCGTGGATGGCACTATCTATAAATGTATCATGCGGGCCTTAGTAGGTAGGTAAGTACCTACTTAATCCTACTAATATTATAAATATGAAAGTTTGTATGTTTGTTACTCAATCACGTAAAAACGGCTGAACGGATTTGGATGAAATTTGGCACACAGGAATAATGGCACATAGGACTTTTTATCTCGGGAGGACGTTCCCGTGGGATTTCCGACGCGGGCGAAGCCGCGGGCGAAAGCTAGTACTTTATAAAATAAAACACAAACTGTCTATACTTAATCAAAATTCGAGTTCAATCAAACCCGATCAATAATTTTGAATATCCTTCAAAATGATTCAGATTATGTTCGATAAATGTGTTTGCTCAAAATCGTAAATAACGCATTGAATGTTTTTGAACTGTTAATATGAAACAGTAGTGATTGATCGTGTGTAAGCTAATTAGGGTGCAGGAAGATAATTATCTAGAATTCTAGAGTCTAGACTAGTAGATAGTCAGGTGCATGTCCGAAGAGGAGTCTCTCTTAATAGGCAACTAACAGATCATGAGTTCAGGGGCCTACCACCACCTTTAGAGCAGTATTATTTTTATCTTACTTTAGTAGGGGAAAGAGATGGGAGCTATAGCTCCCATCTCTTTCCCCTACTAAAGCTCTAGAGGACGTATACGTCCTGTAGAGCTGCATCTCTTTCCCACACTAAAATAATACTGCTTTTAGAGGTGGTGGTAGGCCCCCTGCCTGACCATTTGCGAAGTACGAATTAAAGATCAAGACCTAAATAGGTACCTATAATAGGTAAATACAAACTCAAAGCATTTATTTTTTTGAATTGTCAAGGGGTCGGTCAGACAGAAAGATGACGCTATAGTTGCCCATCTCAAAGCGTAGTAAGTTTATATGGAGAAGAACGGGCAAGAAATCCACGGACAAACAAACAAATAAACTTATTTGTGTGCCTAAGCACTTGATAATAGCCGCAGGTACCCCATTTGATTACACAAGTTAATGGTGACAATTAAAATAATCAAATAAAAAAGAAGTCATCATTAAAAATAAAAACAACCCTGTCTTTACTGTCGCGTAGTCGGGTAAAACGATTAAAGCGTTAGGCGCTTTCGAAATAACGTGTAAATGATTACCGTCATTAAAGGATGATGAAATGATGTCGATACAGAGTTTCCTTGATTCCTCTAATTTTCTTGATAATGATTCAGTTTTCAGACATAATGTTAACATTAGGAACTGCTTATTCAACAGGAGAGGCATCACACACAGCATCAGATCGAAGTCTACTACTGCTGCTATCTGGGGAGTTAAAACGATTTGATTAATTAGTATCTATAGTACGGTCTATTTGTAATTATGAAATCAATTTCATTCTTCACGTTGCCGTTTGGAGAAGTCCATGTCCACTTCCTCATAGGTTTTTTATTGTAGAAGCTATTCATGACACATAAGTTATGCTCCTGAACAAAGTCCATTAGTCTTTGTCCATTGTCATTCCGTTTTCCAAATGTGTATGGTCCTAAGAATTTATCTTCGTTACTCGTCCGTTCGCCAATTTTACTATTGAGATCACCCATAATGATTATTGTGTTGTGTAAGTTCTCCATTGCAGTTTTTAGTTTATTGTTGAAAGAGTCCTTTGTTGCTTCACAGGCGTTCTCAGTTGGTGCATAAACTTGGATAATAGATACGGGTTGTTGGTTGCCACCTAAGTAGATATTTAAGACTGCTATTCTGTCCGAAACTCCTATGAATTCTTGAATTCTATTTTTGAGATATTTCTTTACTATAAAACCAACTCCGTACAGTCCTGGGATTTCGTTCTTAAAATATAAGATATAATTCATAATTACAAATAAACCTAAGATTTTTATGGATGTGAAGGTCATAAACCAATTAAACTTCAATACTGACCATCGAATGGTCCGCGGAAAAATTTTTGGGCACCAAGTAAAACCATCAAGAGCAAATATCAAAACAAATAAAAGAGAACTACATTTACCCCTTCCACAAAATATGTTAGACTCTCTAGAAAAATGTCTAGAAACGACTGTAACAGGAAACCTCAGTATGCAAGGAAAATACGATAGTCTGGAAAAAGAACTTATATCATTAGAACACAGTACAACAGCAAATAGAACAATTAGAGATCAAATAGGAAACCATGCTAAAGAGTTAATAAGGAAACGACAAATTTTAATGCAGCAAAAACCACATAACAAAAAAGAAACGGACATAAGTAAGAAAATCAATGAAAGTATTAGGAAACATAGACAATCAAAAAGAACAGACAAAATCAAATATCACATAGAAAAAACAGGAGGAGTCAAAAAAGCATGGAAAGAGTTAAAAGATAGTAGTGAATGGATTCCTAAAATGCAAGAAAACAAAGACAGGAAAAACAAAACTAAGACAAAAAGATTGGAAATAGTGAAAGTTGCAACAGACTTCTATAAAGAATTATACAATGACGAATCGTCATCTTCGTTACCCGACCTGGCAAACAATTCCGATGAAGATGAAATACCGCCAATCATAGATAGTGAGATATATAAAGCCATACACTCTCAAAAATGTAGAAAAGCTCCTGGTGAAGATGGAATTTCCAACGAACTTTTAAAAGGTTCTGCAACTCAGTGGTCAGCCTCAACAATTACTTTAATTCACAAGAAAGGGAACAGAGAGGACATCGGGAATTATAGGCCTATAAGTCTCATGACTAACCTGTACAAAATATTTTCTAAGATCATACTTGGCCGGGTCACGAGGATTCTAGATGAAAATCAACCCAAGGAACAAGCAGGATTTCGAAGCGGATTTTCAACGATCGACCATATCCACACAATTAAGCAAGTCATAGAAAAGTACAGCGAATATCAATTGTCATACTACTTAGCATTCGTTGATTACAACAAGGCTTTTGATTCTCTTAAACATGCGAAGATTTGGGAAGCTTTGCTGAGCCAAGGTGTAAACAAGAAGTACATTCGACTTATAAGAAACATTTACAAGAATATGACAGCAAAAATTAGAACTGAAAGGCTGGGAGACAACATTGATATAAAGAAAGGTGTGAGACAGGGAGACCCATTGTCGCCAAAACTTTTTTCTGCAACCTTAGAAGGAATTTTTAGAAACCTGGATTGGACTGAGTATGGTATAAAAATAAATGGAGCATCTTTCAACCATTTGAGATTCGCTGACGATCTCATTATCATAACAAACAACCCATATCACCTGCAAGTAATGTTAGAAGAACTAGTAACGGAAAGTGGCAAAGTAGGACTACAGATGAATATCTCGAAAACTAAACTGATGACCAACCACATAGAAACGCCCATCAAAGTCAACAATGCTATAATTGAATATGTAAAAGAATACGTTTACTTGGGCCAAATTATTTCCCCTGCTCAACTCACAACTAAGGAAATAAAAAACAGGATAACCGCATCGTGGAAAAGATACTGGTCGCTAAAAGAAATTACTAAAAACCCATCAATACCACTCAAACTAAAAAGTCACATATTTAATTCCTGCATTCTTCCTAGTATGACCTACGGTTGCCAAACGTGGCCCCTTACAAAAGAAAACATAAAAAGATTAGAAACATGTCAACACAACATAGAAAGGAGCATGCTGAATATAAAGAAAAAAGACAAAGTAAATCTCAATCTTATAAGAAGAAAAACAAACGTAGCAGACGTGACTTACACGATTAAAAAACTAAAATGGAAATGGGCGGGTCATATCATCAGGGGTAAAAACGAAAGATGGGCCAGAGAAGCAACAGAATGGTATCCCAGAGAAGGAAAGAGGAAAAGAGGAAGACCATTTCAAAGATGGGAAGACGATCTGAGAACTACTGCGGGAGGGATGTGGAGGAGAAAAACTCACGACCGTGAGCTATGGAAAAGCCTGGGGGAGGCCTATGCTAAAGAGCAAAGCAGTCTGGAGAATTCTGATGTCTAAACCTTTAATTTAAAATAAATTGTAAAACTAGTTTTAAGGATTGCTAATAAAGGCTATTTGAAATTGAAATTGAAATTGATAGTACGGTCGGTCAGCAACGAAACTTACTTTTATATTGTTACCAAAACATCCGAATTAAAAGAAAATTATTCGATAATCTGGTTTTCAGTATTTCATAGTACGGTCAGCGCACGCCAGTAGGTACCTAGTGCCTAACATTTGAATTACGCTCTTATTGCTGCGAAATAAAGGCGCTGTCAACGTCATATTGTAACCATGGACGTGTTTGTTTACTGAATATCTTTTCGTTTTCAGTTATTATCAACTTTTGTTGCTGACTGTACGTGTATATACGGCTACAAATCAAGCTATACTCTATACTCTCGAAATCGAAACGACGATAGCTGATAGGATCTCATCCCCGCTTTGGAGGTCTCTTGTTAAGTTAGTCATCTGAGTACCTTGACTGATTCTAACTTTTTATTATTTTATTTGTTATTATTTATAATTTCACAATGAATTTCTGGATTTTAATTGACATACATTTTAATGCATTTATATATTGTAATGAATTTTAAAATTTAATTAATGTAAAGCTGCGATTGACTTATTAATTTATTTTACAATTTTAATTTTATACACTATTTCAGTTATTTATTTTAGTTAGTTATACTTATAATAGTATTGTTGTGGCATGTATTTTAATCTTTATTACTAATATAATTTTTAAGTAGGTATACTAACACAAATATGGATCGATGTATCTGAAACCATGCGAGATCAGCATAAACTGGAAATGTATAGCTTGATGTGTAGCCTTGTGTACCTACCTAGGTAGATAACTATATCTACCTAGGTAGGTACAGTCAGCAACAAAACTCACGTGAAAGTCAGTTACCTACTAAGGTAACTATTATTTTCTAATAATTCTTAAAACGGTAGGTGTATAACTGCTTGTTCGTTCTTACCTGTTCTTTCAATGAAGTGACTAGGTAATGTATGGATACCAAATTCCAAGCTAAGATTTGGCAGACGAAATAAAATAACTGTTGATAAAAGAGATAGTTAGCTATATCATTTAAAGTTATTTATGTATAGAAAGTTAACTTGTATATCATACATCAATGCAAATTGTAAGGGATCGTGCATTAATCACGTGAGACTCGAAAGGGGTCCCCCCTTTCGGAAAAATCACGAAATATCATAAGGGGAGAGTGTAGAGATATCACAATTTGGGTAGGTAGAGGCGGAGAAGTTAGTCTAAAAACTCACCACGTATCACTTGAGGGAGAGGGGGTGTAAAAAGTTGGTAAAAAAACATACATCGCGTGATTAATGGACGACCTCTAATAGGTAAGTGCCGAAATGGCCTATACTTACCGAGAGTTGAAAAAGTTCTGTAAAATCTGCTAAAGCTTCAAAAACACAATGAATTGCCGAAACCAATTCACCTGGAACTTCATTGACAGGCCTTTCCGATGGGTTCACAAGAAAAATCTTTTTTTTTTCCATCGGTTCGCTAGTAGGTTGCCTACCTGAAGTTTCTTGTCGTAGGAGATCGTTAATGTAATTTACTCTTGTAATTATTAGCTGTATGATGAAATAAATCTCTACCATTTCAGCGTGCAGCCCCATTACACCCGTTGTCATGATTACCATCAACGGTATACACATATTCCTCATTAACACTGTTTGATACAATACAATCCACAAGACGGTGAAAAAACAACCGCTCACTATAGTAAAAGTCGACTGTCTTTCAAGCTGCTTGTTTAAACTTTTACTATTCTTCATATTCAGGTATCGTTCTATCTTTTGTAATTTTACGTACATTTGACCAATTTTGTTTCCCCTTCGGAGATTATTTCGGAAAACTATTAGAACGCCATGTATTCCATTCATTAGGACACCGAGTTTGAGAGTCGAGTTGGCGTATGGAGAGCCAAAACCGTTTCCGCAGCGTAGAAAGAAGTATGCAATACAAACCGTATTTAGTATCCAGAAAACATTGCTGTATAAATAGTACCATGTCGAAGGGGCTGTAGGGTATCTGTACTTGATATTTACACGGAGAAATCCCAAGACCCGCAGAACTATGAAAATCGGTTGAAAAATTCGAATGAAGTCATCGTTTAGTATGTCCGCGGAGAGATCTTCAATATTCCTCGCTTTGTTCATGTGGATTTATGTAAGTATTCACTTCTTTTAAATTGTAGCGAATGAGAGACTAGCAGAAAACATAAGTCCTTTATGATAGGTACCTATTAACTTAATGAAACAATAGTTTTGGTTTATGGATTTTAAATAACGACGCCCTCGGGAAATGTAGATAACTGGTTATCGTAGGCCATATTCCAAATTATATTTAATTTCGGTGATCCGTATAATATATTTTTCTATTATTCTTAGTTCCGTATTGCATAAATTACCTATTATGCTAATGAAATTATAGTAATTCATTTATACATATTGCTTGATAAAGGTAGCTCTTACCTAATTTATAACAATAATAATTTTGGACACTGAACTAATTTCAGCGATGATATCTTATGTTAATTTGTTTTATTAGAATTATTTCGTAAATTGTTACCTTTTCCTAAACCCAAGTTAATGTGAACTTGTACTTTGATACGATACCACCTTTTCCTGTCGATATTATACATCTGGAAGATCTTTTAACATGCAGCCGCGACGAATTATTGCCGATAATTTATTTGACGCTAATTTAGTGAAGTGTTTTTCTCCTTTATACAAAGTTTTGATGTTTCTGGGCTGTTCAAGAATTAGTATTAAAGACCAGTTGATTACACCGCCGACTGTATGGCAGAAACTTTACACATTACTTTGCATTGCTGCCTTTACCTCCTCATTTTATTATTTCGAAGTGTATTACTACGAGACATATTATAACCATGACACTACAATGTACTCGGCCTGTCTTATTGGAACGATTGTGCAGTATACCTCGTACATATCCAACACCATCTATAGCAGATTTGGTAATAGCGAATCTGCTGTTAATTTTTGTTTGAAGCTCCAAAAATTGGACAATATTTTAGCACTGAAAGAGTTTAAACATTTCAAAGAACAGCAATACTATTGGAATTTAATTGTCCTGGTGTTAATTATAGTAATATTCGAATGTGGCTTTTTAATCCATGCAATGTCTACTGTTGAATATCCTGTTTTGACAGTGTTCGTAGGAATAGGACTACTGAATGTCTATGTGGAGATAGTTCTTGCTTCATGTTTGATATTTTACCTTGTAATAAGGTTAAGATTCCTAAACAAAGTTGTAGAATATAACTTCCATGTTCAATGTACAACGTACTTCAACGAAGAACCGAGCAATCCAATTGTAGTGAATGAAAGCTTTATTATTTCGGCAGATTTAAATGATAGTAAAAAATTAGATCTAGAGAAATTCCTCGTTTGCTTGAAGGAGGTATTAAAGTTGTACAAAATTATTACAGAGATTTTCAGCTTTCCGGTAGGTATATAACCTATTTTCTTTTTATATGCTAGCCAGATATTTTTAACTAGTAATGGGACCTAAGTACATACATGATCCGAATTATTTTTGTAGGTACTCAACATTGCGACAACCTTGTTTTTTTGGGTGATTTTGGTAACGCTTACTGTGATAATTGGATTGCGTTCTGGGGTAAGTTATGCAAAATATATTTATGCAAAACAAAATTCAGAGTAACCGAGAAAATTACCACTTGATCATTTTTAGAGGGTAATGTCTGGAAGCGATACCTTCGGAGGTTACTTTAGAAGGTATCTACTATTGTTTACTTTTTAGGGTACCGTAGCAAAACTTTTATAATTTCATCATTCATGTTACACAGCATTTTACTCGGAGACTACGCTCGGACACTTTTAATTTACAGTATTTCCATTTTCACCTTCTTAGGTGTATTCTGTGCACCGCTAAACAATGGTGTACCTACTTAGTTTTCGAAATTACGAAAAAACAGTTAGGAGTGACTCGAATCTGCCCATACATTTAAACGAGGAAAAAATAATGGGCTATTACGTTTTTTCACCCCAGAAAATCCACCCTAAGGTGGATTCCGTTTATCCAACTAGGCCTAGGGTGAATTCTCGGACATACATTTCCGAGTAGGTACCTACATAGCCACCTTAGTGGGGTAACATTAGATCCCATGATTAAATAGATAGTGATGATGTTTCTAAGTAACTATTTTATTTAAATCAATGCTTTATCGGATAAGGGATATTTTCGGTCACAACCGCAGCAATAACTTTAATTTTCAGTTTTTTTTTCGAGAAATATCTACTATGAAATACAAACTTTTTTTTGCGCTCTATAAAATCAAAACTGCGTGCTTAAATTCTTAAAATATTCATCCCAACTGGAACTGTTTACTGTGCATGGAACGACATGTTAGTTTTCTTTTTTTTAAGTAGAGTTGGTTTTATTTAATACTCATTATTCTCTTTTCAGTTTATCTCAACTATTGTCATCGTCACTGCAGGTCTCTGGTTTGTGTATTATTTCATATTACTAACGATGCTGGCTCTGGTGAGCGACTGTTTCATAAAAGAAGTAAGACAAACAAAGCTACTCTGTATCCACGCGATGTCTTGTCGTTTAGAAGGTAAATATATAAATTTATTCTCAATCTTACAAAAGTAGAAGTTAGAACTACAATAAATGCCTGTTAGTTTTGCAAATCGAAATGTTAGGATATGTATTTGGTTAGCGAAGGTCAAGCTGTGTTTTGTCAGGCAGTCTAAACACAATTCCCACACAAGCTCCGCCCTCATGCAACCCGCCATTCCACTATGTGCTAAACGCTAAGACATTAGTAATAAAGTTAAAAATCGCGTGCACTTTTTGATCGTGTTTGAGCACGAAACTAAATGGTAAAATGGCGTAAGTCTCAATTCTTATTTCGTTTATAACAAACTAGCGACCCGCTCCTGCTTCGCACGGTTTTTACGACTTGACAAAACATCGAAATTTTCCGGAAGATTCTTCTTCCAGAAGCAGATTTATGTGTATAATACGTTAATATTAAATAACTTTAATATTAACGTATTATACACATAAATCTTCCGGAATAAATTCTCTAAACGATGGTGAAAATCTCATCAAAATCTGTTGAGTGGTTTAGAAAAACAACGCGGACATACAGACAAACACGAAAGCGACTTTAATTTATAATATGTATAGAAGTAATAATTGATCTAGAGAAAAAGTATCTTGTCGCTGGATAATAAACTACCTATATTTTCTTATTGTGAATACTTGTTTCAGACATATAAGCCGAGTAATCTTGATTTTATTTAAATATCTCATCTTTAAAAAAAAAAAAACAATATCGAATAAAAAATTAATCGAGTGAAAATGTTACAATTACGTAACTGTCTTGTACATGGAAAGAAAAAGATCCAATAAATCATATACATCCTATTTTTTTTATTTTTTTTGGGTGGGAAATCATCCAATGATTTCTCCCGCTCTGGGCGGAGCGGAAGGGCGTGTCAGACTTTTACTGACTAAAACTCACCCGTGTTCCTTCCCTTGCCATGCCAGGGGCCACGGTTTCCCCTTGAGACTACCCGCAACCCCGGCGGGCATCGGTCCTAGCGGACCCCGTCAGTTTTGCTGACATCTCTTTGAGGCGCGCGTGGAACACGACGCGCCGTCGACCCGGGATCATATACCTCCTAAAGTGCTATTTTGATTGTATGCATGTCTGTTAGAGCGTCCTCTTAAAGCCAAACGTTCAATTCAATGTTCTGACTACCGCCATTTCTGTTTTGTTTGGTTTTTTCAATATTTTATTAAATCCCTAAAAACATTTCAGGTCCTATTTGGAAGGCAGCCAAAGATATACTTCGGACAATTCAGTTTTATCAACCTACATTCTCAATCTACGGAGTTTTCATGATGGATAAGAAACTACCTCTCAGTCTTATAGGCATTATTACTACCTATCTCGTAATACTGATACAATTTACGATACCAAGTTACGCATAAAATTAATGTTAAAATATGAAGCCAGAAATATAACAATAATATTTTATTCTTGCTCTGCAATTACTCACTACAGTCGTTAAAATGTACTAAATAAATTACATCAACAATTAAGCACTAAATATTGCAAAAAATACATTATTCTCACATATAAATATAACAAGTTTTTCTAAAATATTATTTCTATTTTAACTGCATTTTCTTGGATTCAAGTGTTCCCTTTTGAATGAGCAACGCACCAGGTAGGTAAAGTGTCTTAAAAAATAATTATTGTTTATATCATGAATTCATGATATGCAGAGTGGCGCCACCTGCCTTAGCAGTGCGTAACATTCTTTGTATAAAAATTACGTAGAAATAAAAATATGGAATTGGCAGTTTACTTGCTGATAAAAATGCAACAATCAGGCACAAATAGACAGTCTACGTTTTTGAGCTGTTTAAACAATACAATAATAATAATTACGTTTAAACTACAAAGCTGATAACTACCCAATTAATAAAAATTGTTAAAATCACAACAACTAGGTACCATTTCAAAGAAATCTATTCTATACACTTGCTCCCAAAATGTCAGTAGAATTCCGGTTTAATAGGCGAAACGTTGTGACTCCTTGAATCCTAATCTCTCAAGGGCAGGATTGCAGGCGAAATTGATCATAGGAGGGGGTCCGCACATAAGGACAAGTGTGTCATCTGCCGGCGGGAACAAATGCTGACTGATCATCTCATCGTTGATGAAACCGACGCTGTACTTCCAACCTGGAAATAATGATAGTTCGTTTTAAAACTGGTTTTGATTACAAGTCACGTTTAGTATACTTAGATTCTAAATATAACGATGAATCGACAATTTTTTTTTGGTGTGTACTAATATTTTTGGTCACATCTAAGTATTTATTTGCAAGTTCGTCAAGTTGAACTGGGTTCGCCAAAAATATTTTGAGTACTTTAGGTACTCGTCTCCTGCTTCATCTAGTCGCCTCTTATCGTAGCTAAGACAGAATGCCAGACGATATTGTGCGCGTATTTATGGCCGTTGGCATTCTTTGGGTACTAAGTCCGAAAAACTCCTCATAAATCGAATTCGTTTAATGACAGCAATATTAATAAATTTCTGATAAGATATTTACGTGAACTCCTCGAATATAAATCGATTTCAATTTAAACTCGTTTAACGACAGCAATCCATCGATTTGTAATAAAATATTTACGTGAACTCCTTGACTATAAATCGATTTCAATTTCGTTTAATGATAGCAATTCATTGATTACTGATAAGATATTTACGTGAACTCCTCGACTATAAATCGATTTCAATTAAAACTCGTTTAATGACAGCAATTCATCGATTTCTGATAAGATATTTACGTGATCGATCGTGCCTCCGTTTTGCACAATTAAAGATGAGATATTTATTTGAGTATGTAGGTAATTATGCCGTGACTTACCTTCATTAGGTCTATCGATAGTGTACCACAGTTTGAACTGATCAGGGTGTTCAGATTGGTACTTTTCCAGTTCATTTCTCAATAAAATGTCTTCTTCGGTCTGGTTGGCAAACAGCAGTCTCATTTCTGTAGAGTCATTGGCACTTGTGCATATGTGCCTGATGAGCTGTAACATTGGCGCGATGCCAGTCCCACCTGTCGAGACAAAGATGTGATTAATAACTAATAACCATTCACTATAGGTGTAAAACATTTTGAAAGCACGAGGAGGCGACATTTTGATAAAATTAACACCATGTATAATTACACTATTATTGTTATTCATCATGTATAAATATTTAATGTAATAATTTCAGATCCATTTGATGTTAAAGTCGATTGAGCCTATTACATTTGGATTTTTCATTTCATTTGTCTAATGGCAGTTGATAAATTGCCTATAATCTTTCCAACCATATAATTAACTTTTGAAAGCTAAAGTAAACATAAACATTTCTGACTCGATTTCGAAATTCATGATGAATTTAATCAATTTAAATAATAATTAAAATTAAATCATTGAAATAATATTATCATCAAATTCATAATTCGATGAAAAAACAAAGTCCCCATAAAGCGTTTAATTTTTTCACTTTGGTTTTTAATGTAATAATTACGGAACTTCATAACCGTGTATATGTCAAAAGTTAAATAAATGGTTGGGAATATTAGACGGTTTATAGCAAGATTAAACTAAGATTTATAGAGTTATTTTAAGAAATCATGCTGTAACACCTTTTGGTGAGACCTTGTGACTAATTTATACGATGCAAATGATACAGCACATTTGTCATGTCAAGCATGATTTAATATGGAGACAGCGTCGCTGGTCTAGTGTTCGCAAGCGCTATTGCTGAGCTTGAAGGCTTGGCTACGAGTTCCGGGTCGGGTAGTGTTGTTATGTTTTTCAATCTGGAATTCCTCAGTAGCAGCCCGGAGCCTGGATTTGTGCCCGGTTGATGGCAATAGACTCGCCCCCTATTACATGGGACTTAAACATAACTGGCGAAATGGGGGTGTACGTGTAAGTACTATAGGTACACCTATGCCTAACCCTTACGGGAATACAGGCGTTATGTTACGCTACGTCAATATGAGGTCTTTCAATGTCATTCTATATGAAATTGATAAGAGTTGGTGACGTAAGTATCTGATACGCCTCCTTATCGGTGAATGCCATAGATATAAGATCGCGACAAAGTCTAAATACCTGCGATCATATTAAGTTTCTTAGCCGGCACTTTGAGGGGTGGGTCTTTCCTCAGTTTCTTGATGAGGAAGGTCCCGTTTCCGGCGTACTGCAACCTTCCTGAAGGACCTCGCACGTCGATTGTGTCATTGAGTTTCAAGTTGTCCAAGTATTGCGACATTTTCCCGCCATCAGGGAATTTAGGATGTACATTTTTGAAGTACACCTGAAATAAAATGTTTTATAAATAAAATAGGTATTGAAGGCCTTTGTCTTGAGGAGCTCGTGGCTAAGTAAAAACAGCCGCACGAGTCGGTCCATCAGGTTAAGCTACGCTTGCTGGGATTGTTCAGTAGATGGGTGACCATCTTTACATACCGAGACTCCTCCGTGCCTCGAAAAGCACGTTAAGCCGTTGGTCCCGGCTGTCATTCGTGGATCTTTGACAGTCGTTACGAGTCGTCAGAAGCTCGAAAGTCTGACACCAGTAGTCTTACCAAGGGATATCTTATTACCCAGTTACTGGGTTGTGGAGGTCAGATAGGCAATCACTCCATGTAAAATACTGGTATTCAGCTGCATCCGGTTAGACTGGAAGCCGACCCCAACATAGTTGGGAAAGGCTAGACAGATTGATTGAAGGCCTTTGACTTGCATGATGTTGAAAGCTAATAATTAAAATTAAATAAATACGGAAGTCCGGACTTTGGATTTGTGCCCGATGACAATAGGTGCGCTCCCTTGTCTCATGGGACTTAAACATATCTGGCGAAATTTGGGTTTTTACTATAGGTACTGCCTAACCCTTCGGGCATACTGGCAACGCGCAGTGATGACAGGTGGAGTAAGGCTGTGACAGAGTGGCGTCCAAGGACGCCAGTGATGGTCGTCAGGGCGCGAGATGGGCGGACAACATTGTCGCCATCGCGGGCAAAACCTGGATGAGGCTGGCACTGGGGCGTGGGGATTGGCACAAGAAAAGAGAGGCCTGTGGCCAGCAGTGATAGGATGATGAACCCTTCGGGGATTACAGACGTATTATGGTAAATGATCTTGTTTGAAATAATTGCTTTGATTTTATGACTTAAACTATACTCCATTTGAAATAAGATTAGACATTTAAACAAACCTTTTTTACATTCCGTTCAACCGATTCTGACTTATTTGCCGTAGTCATAAGGATGGCATTAAAAGCAAAAAAGTGGTTACAATACCAACTGTTTACTGCAGCTGCCCATTTGTTATGCCACTATATAATAGAACTCAAAATCGGTTGAACGGACTGTAAAAAAGATTAAGTCAAATGTCTAATCTTATTTCAAATGGAGTATAACTATTGCCCGCGACTTCGTCTGCGATCCAGGATGAATAGTAGCCAACTTATGTCCTTCTTCATGTCATGTGTCATCCAAATCCGTTCAGCCGTTTTAGCGTGAAAGCGTAACAAACAAACTGACTTTCGCATAATTATAAATAATAATAATTTACAAGCTGCGCCGCGGTTTCACCTGCATACGTCTCGATCCCGAAGGGATATCGGGATAAAAGGTACTATGTCCTAACCCAGGCCAGGCCATTCTACCCATGTGCCAAATTTCATCCAAATCCAATTCCAATTCATCCAAATCCAATCAAATGTTTTAGCGTGACAAACAAACTCACTTTCGCATTCACAATATGAGTTAGGATTATAGCTACGTAGGTATTACGATTTCGTTTATGTGTCTCTAAAGATATTACCGTAGGATAAATTAATTATGATAGAATTTTAAGGTTATGGTTTCATGGTTAAATGGATTTAGTTAAGGTTTGACACAGTTAAAATCATAATAATATTTAAATGTTTTTTACCTTTTTTTAAGAAATATTTAAAAATGTAAATTGTTAAGAGCCTAGATGAATAAACGAATAATAAGAATATCGGCGCGCAATGATTATTGACATAACGGTCACGCATGACGGGATCCTCGTGAAAGCGGAGAAAGATAAACAAATCAAGTAACTTGACTTGGCTCGCGCCTGGACCAACACCTAAGGAGGCTCTCGTTGGGCAGCTGGATTAAGGGCTTGATTCAGAGAGCGGTACTCCTGGACACGGCTCGCATTGTTAGGAGGTTCCTCTCTCTGGAGCCCTGACCGCCGGTAGCTTGGACCCTGTTCCCGATACCGGTGGGCTACTATTTTTTATATTTTTAAATGTTTTTATAATTTTTATTTTAATATTTAAAAATTAAATTTATATGTTTAAAACTAAATAAGAAAATCGTAAAGTTAGAATGTAAAATTGCTAATTCGGGTTGGGCGCATACACACACATAGCTAATGATTTCGTTATTATATCTACTATTACAGTGGTATCAGTAAGATACGAGAACAGTCTAAAAGCCATGATAAACAATACAATTACTCAGTCATTCAAATGCTTATGCGATAAACTTTAGATTGCTATGTAAGTATACCTACAATGGTAAATTTTTTGTTGACCTTCGCCGTTATCATAGTAGAGTTCAACGACGATTTTTTGTTCTGTCTCTGTTGTATACTGTATATATATAAGTAGGTAGGTACATAAAGATGAGATCATTCAGGAAGTTATGTAAATGTGGGACTATTGTTGCATATAGCTAATAGTAATAGTTTATTGTCACAAAGAAACATACATTTGGTATACACTGTTTAAGAAGATGCTAACTATAAGTTCGATTCAAAGTTAATGGCGGCTGGGAAGTTAGCTGCTCGCTGCGCAGTACCCCACCTCTCACCCCCGCTGACCCATGAATTTGTTACTGTGTTCCGAGCCGCCATTAAGTTTGAATCGGGCGGTACGCTGCAGAAGTCTGGATACAGATATTGTGAGCCCTGCCTCTCAAACTAGGATAACCTATAACTTAAGATATACCTACACATAGTTTGAAATTGCAATAAAATATTCTAGACATTTAATCTAAAATATTAAAAATTATCACAAGATAGCAGAAAACAGTCAAGATTGAGATTACGACGTCTGTTTACGTGTCTGATTACATGTTGCTATCTAATCAGCGCATAGGTATGTACGTATGTAAAACATTTTGAATTATGACATAATTGGGTTTTTTTACCTTTACAACAAGATCAACATATCCCTTCTCTTCATCACTAGAAACTGGAGTGTAAGCTCTGATGACGAGGTCGTTGTCAATCATTGCTGACAAGTGGATGTGCTGACCAATTGGCAATCCTGTAACATAAGGACAGGGGTTTAATTTAGAAAATAGCATAGTTAGGTGGTACTTAGATATTTATTCGCAAATGTGAGCAAGCGTTTCATAACTATATTAAAATAAAGTTTATATTCTTCTGGGATGCTGACTTGGCAAATTCAAGTCAAAAAGCGGTCTATGAATATTGTCCTCATAATTTTGTGGTCACAGTAATTTAATTCAATTGGAAGTACAGACGCCAGCACATCAACCTACTCCAATCTGTCAAATTTTCCTAATCAACATTGAACCTTATTATTTAGCGATAAAGTTTAAAATCTATTAAAGAAATTTTTTGATTTAGATTGTAGTAACTTGATGTGCTGTCGTCTGTACCTTAACATAAAAGTTATCAAATTAATTAAGTTTATATTTCAATGAAAGGACTTAAGAAAACAAAAAAAAGTTCTTAATCATTGTTGATAATCACAAACAAGTTATTGTAATTTAAACATTTCAAATGATAAAATAAAATAATTCAAATACCTATTTAAATCAATACTTAATAAAAATTATTCCAACTGATAAAATCATTCAAATGCCTTTAATGGTAATTAAAATAGTTAAAGTATTTTTTGTTATCAATTTTTGTTGATGATTTGACCGAATTTGTTACTAGATAAGTGATAATTTGAATTATAAACAGTCATTGTTTGATAACCAAATCAAACCAAAATGAGTTAGCAATGAATAAAAATATACATAAACATAACATCACGCCTTGTCTCCCCGAAAGGTTAGGCAGAGGTGCATCTATAGTACTCCAACATTAAAATTTTCGTCAGTTATGTTAAAGTCCCATGTAATAGGGGGCGAGCCTATTACCATCAAGCGGGTACAATTCCTGACTCTGAGCTGCTACTGAGAAATTCCAGATAGAAAAACCCAATATCACTTTGCCCGACCTGGGAATCGAACCCAGGAACTTATGCTCAGCAGTAGCGCTTGCGACCACTAGACCAACGAGGCAGTCAAATGGCAATGGGCATTTTTAATGATTAATTATTATGATACCTATTCATAATTTTTGTGCTAATTGTTACAGTTTATACAGGGTCATTTGTAACACACCAGCAACCTCTTAAGGGGTCATTATACCATTATGAACAACTTTTACTATGGGACCAACGCTGAAATCGCGAAAAACAAAATCAGCTGTTCCCTACATTTATGTTAGCATAATATCTCGTCAAAATGTTCCCTACCTATAACATTTTTTCAACAGCATATTTTGTTTATGAAACCCATCTGATATGAAACATCTTTATTACATTTTCGCAGTCTAACTACTTATTAGTACCTAATTAAGGTAATTTTTAAAGCTATGTGCACGTAGGTACTCTGTAGTACATTTCTTTTAAAATCTGGGCTTCAGTTTCGCTAAAGTTTTATAAAAAGTTAGAAGAAACAAATAAAAATATAAAAAAACAGAAGCATTGCAGAGCCACACTGAACGTAAATAGGAACATAATCTTATACCTACACTTTCAAGGCATCTTTCAGCCAGATTTGAACTCGCTACGTCGAAAGTTTTGTGTGAACAAAACTTTCAAATCTCGGATCGAAAAATCGAAGAGAAAGTGTAAAATTTCTTGAACATTATTAAATTAGCGAAATTTTCAGAATTGTTGAGAATATCCCAACTTTAAAATTTTTAAATGATAGGTGGCCAACTCCGCTTTACCCCATTTGCCTTTGGACCACTACGTTTCGAGACACCCTGTATATAAACAAATATTGCTCATTTAATAATATAGGACTAATCCTATACTATTAAAATACATTTTTTTTAAACCTTCGAACAGAGAACCCCCTCCTTTTTTTGAAGTTGGTTAATGAGCAATATTTGTGCAGATAACGATTTTTACCCTTTCGTTATAAACTTATAACAAACTCCGTTATTTCAAGATGATTACAAGATGAGTATAAATGGTAAAAACATGTTTGAATGCCTCATTAACTTTATGCAATGTTTCTAAATAAACCCCAACATCTGTAAAATATAATTATACTAATAAATGTAATAATATATTATATTTTATGACATAGTACTTGTTGCTTTTTTAACAGGAAGAGGACAGGTACTATGTGACCTTTAAAATAATAATCTCATACATATTCTTCCTCTACTAAGCTGTTAAGGTCCAGTGAAACTATTAGGCTGGAAGGTATTTAGGCATACACACAAGACCTGATGACCCAGAGAATCACATTAAAATTATACTTGCAAATAGGTAGGTAATAAAAGTTTAACAAACTAAAAAACAAAATTAATGAGGGTATGAAAGGTATAATTTATGTAAAGTTTGCCCTTTTTTCAGTGTTCATTTATTACAAGAGTTCAATCTGCTTACTCATCAATCAAGTACTTTTATAAAGAGTGT
Organism: Conistra vaccinii; assembly: GCA_948150665.1. Lineage (NCBI taxonomy): Eukaryota > Metazoa > Arthropoda > Insecta > Lepidoptera > Noctuidae > Conistra > Conistra vaccinii. The sequence goes on from OX411324.1 coordinate 9,680,452, forward strand.
TTAGCAAACTAGAATATTGATTATGAAATACAATAATTAATATCATAACACCAAATATTTAGTTTTAGATGTAAAAAAAGTAATTGGAAAATTTCCAAATGTCTTTTTTACACCTAAAACGGTTACAACATCAAATTCCGTGGTATAATTGCAATTCATTATTAATATTCTAGTTAGCCACATTTCTTATTTCCATATAGTAATATTGCCAAATTAATCAAAACAGGTAAATATTTGACAGCTCTTTGCGACGTTGCCAAATTTTAGTATAAACGCTCTTAAACTTGTACATACTCACCTAAAACATGTTCTGATGAAGGTAGACCAAAACGGAACCTCCTTGTGTCATGACTGAGCTCTTCTCTCTCTATGAGTGGCAGAGCATACTTAACATTAGAGTCCACTAATGCCACTAGCTGTGTACTCTTCTTTGGGGCTTCTTTTGTTTGTCTCTTACCCCCCCCATAGATCCAGTTGACAACTACTGTTACGACTACCACAACCGTTCCAATCCCAAACACTAATGGCAAAACCTGTAAAAAGAGTTTTTATTTCAATTATGGTAAATTAATTTTTGTTTAACTTAGTTGATACCAAAGTTGTATCAGAACACGAAACACAGCCATTTCGAAATGTGTAATATATACTACCACAAACATGTAATACTTAACATTTCAAAATGGTACAACTATTGTTCTGAATAAATTTATGCATTTGTTATTGTGGAGCAGGTATGTCGTCTGAATTGAGACTATAGTGATAACTGAATTTTACGTTTAGATGTAAATTATTATCCTATTCAGCAATAGTTTGTTTGAGTTATATTCAAAGATAGATTGGTATTTCTGTAATTAATTATACTCAAGTACTCAACTGATGATTACCAAACAGTGATATTGAATTGTACTTTTGATTTTTATATAAAAGTTATTTCTTCTTGTTATCATAATTAGTGACACTTGAAATTTTATAAAAGTTGGTATGAGTAAATTATCATGAATTAACTTACAGTTTGGTAATTTTTAATTAAGAAACTAATTAGGTATATAATACAGATGAAAGTTTTTTTTAGTCAAAGCAGTAAGTTAAGTAATTTTGTCACAGGCCGTTGCCCATTCGCAACAGGTTTTATTTACTTAACAAGAAGATTGGAACTTCAGATAACAATTTTTGCCTGCCAAATAGCACTTGAAATTAATTGAAAATGCAGTAAATTTGGTACATACTGGAATGTTTTCAAAAAAGTCAGTCACAGCCACTTCTAAGTTACTCATTTTGACACTTTAAATTACTGATTATTTTATAAAAACACACTTCTTGAAAAAGTTTTTGCGATTAAAATAATCACACTAGCAACACGGAAACTTCGTTTTACGCACGACCATATCGTAGAGGGTAAATATGCAACTGTTTAAGGTCAAACTTAGGAGAGTTTCAACTGGGGATTGAGCGAACGACTAGCAAGTATAGATTAGACCTTGAACTCTCAACAATCAAGTGCTAAATAAACAAATGATTGAATAACACGTGTGTTTGACATTACTACATAAGTGCTGAGTGATTGGACTGATCGCTAAATGAATTCAATGAAATGATTGGCATATTTATTAATTTGACACAAAGGATTTCGACACACTTCATGAAACATGCTACTTACCAAACTCATGATGTTCGTTCACTGCTGCTAACACTAACAGAATAAACATATTTGATACAAATAAACCTACGTTAGCCATTATCTATTCAATATCCTATCAATTTAGATAAGAACCATTGATTAATTTATCAATTTGTGCGTTTCATAACCTCAAAAGTGTGTAAATAAATAATGTATGTACTTACTAATTTGGAACTAGTGAAAGTCATCTTCTGTTCATGAATTAAACAATAACTCTAAGCTACACTCGAAGTTCAGTTTAATTATTGTTATTGCATAATATTGAAATACAATAACAGTGGAGACATTGCGTGCTTCTCTAGTAACTGGCGAATATTGTGAATGTGAATTCCAATTACCGGCCAGTGAGTGAGAGGAATTTATTTTAGTCTAGTATAGGTACATGATTTGTTACCTTTCGCTGTTTTGGGCGATGACAATCGTTCCTAAAATAGTACGTGTGTTTTAGTAAATAGTTATTGTAGCTATCTGCAACAAATTGCTAATTATTTTGAGCTTGTGCTTGAATGCTTGAAACAGATTCTATCTTAGTATCCCGCGCTTCTTTACACTGTTATTAACTTCTTCAATCTTGTTATTGTTTAGCCTAATGTTCACAAAACATTACAAGCAACTGCTAAATGGCTAAGACCCAATTTCACCAAACACAAAAATTAGCTAACAGGTCATTAAACTCAGGTTACTGCTTTGATTGGCTCACTGACATGACAACCGCCAATCACAGCAGTTGACAGTGTGTTTAACAGTCTGATATATCTAACAGAGTATGGTGAAATTGAGTCTTAAGTATTTTGATTTTGCCGCGCTTGCTTGCTAACAAATTAGTAATTAGGTACTGTCAATGTCAACTTGACAGTACCTAATTACTAATTTGGAAACAGGAACAGGAAGTGAGTGATTGTTATCCATAGTATAATGGACCATTTACATGGGGCCAATTCCCGAGACAACCCACTAACCAGTAAAATGAAAAGGCTAAATAGTTTAAGGGGGATGCGCAAATTCAAATTTTCTTACGTTTTTGCAATTTGCAGCTCAGCGTCAGGTTGCATGTTGATTAAAATATGATTCGCGGTCGTTTCAAATGTTTATTTATAGAATTACACGTAGCGACGGCCAGCAAAAATCATAAATAATAATTGTTAGTGTCTCCCGCGATCGGTCTGTAGAGCCGCCGCATTCGTGCGACACGTTGCCATTCCCAACGCAATCATATTACAGCTGATACTAGTTACCTAGCGATCTGCAGAGTACACCAGAGCGGGTACTTACCTACTTATAAGCTGTATTTAGTAGCGGATCCAGGGGGAGGGGGGCTAGGGGCTCGAGCCCCCCCCCCCCAAAACATCTGGGTTCTTCCGTGAGAAATCTTAAAGTGAACCTGATATTATTCTAATTATCATATCCGAGGAGGCTTGTTATGCGTTATGGTACGGACAGACGTGCTCATTACTAGCACGAAAGCATGCTTTTATTGAGCAAGTGCTCATTAGTAGCACGTGTGTCGCATCATTGCTAGTAATGAGCATGCTTATTTTGAGCGTGCACAAAAATCAACCGACGTTTGATTTTCGAGCATGCTCCCTGCAAACAAGAATGCTTATTGCTGGCAAATGTGAACAGTTGCAGACCATGCTCATTTTAAGCAAGCTTATGAGCATGATTTTTTTTGTGCACGACTGTCAGTATCATCATTGCTAGTAATGAGCATGCTTATTTTGAGCATGCTCAAAAATCAACCGACGCACATACGGGTATTTTGCATTCCTAGCCGGGCGAAATTATTTGTGCGGTTTTTTCTGCTGTAAAGTGGGTAAGACTTACTAAAATGTACAGACGACCAATGGGGAGGGTCCAACAATGAGCTTTATGGGCTAATATGTTGATACTTAAAAAAAAGTGTATTCATGATTTAGAAAAGGTTTAATTTTTAAATAGTTGCATCAAAAAATATAAAATAATCTAATTTGATGAGGAAGAATGCCAGGGTTCATCGTCACTTTCTCCGACCTCTTCTGTTCCATATTCTGAATCTGAATCATCTGATTCTGGTGATGGTGGCAACAAAATAGCTATCGCTTCTTTGGAAAAAGGTTCCACTCTGCTTTTGGGTTTTGGCCTCTGACTTGTGAGCAGTGGATCCGAGGATAGTAGAAGGCGATTCATTACATCTGCATTGCAATCTATTCTCGAAAACTTCCTCGCAAAATGATATCTATACATTCTGAAATGTTTATTCCTAGCTTCAGCAGCCTCTTCCGATAGTAGTCCGATAGGCAATAACGCCTTTTCCATGACTGTAGCACCATGCATCAAAATTTTGTGTATAGTTGGACTCATTGGATGCCAGTCGTAGAGCGAGACGTAGACGTTTGCCGTCTCCCAACAGTAGTCAGCAAATTTTTTCAATTTTTTCATTTTATTGAACAGGTATAGTCTAGTCACAACTTTGTAGTTAGAGACCCCTGGTAACCCTAAAACAATAAAAAGAAAACACTTCATAATTTGCTTGAAAATAACGGTTAATACTTTTTAGGTAACACCGACACAAACGCATACGTTTCGTCGAAAGTAGCGTAAAGTAGCACTTTATTCGTAAAATATCTATAATATGACAGTTTTTGTCATGCGTAACAATAAAAATCGTTAATCGGAAGTACTCGGAAGGATAACTATAATCACTTTGAAATTTAAAATTCAGGTAAAAACTGATAAAAAAATCGAGATAGTTGTAAATTGATTTTGAACCTTACATATACATGTAAACGTTAGTAAATAAAACTGTTCTTACCTGTATTATGATGATCCATAGTAGTTTTGGTTAAATAACTCACTTAAAAAAAGCAGTGAGGTCTCAAACGCAGAGTACGTTTTTAATGTAGCCAGTAACTGACACGAGCGCATGCCCCAACAATTAAGTTCCGACTGGCTTGCTAGCTACGGTGCGGGCGCTCGAGCCCGAAAAGGGTCGTCTATTGTTCAGTAGCTACCTGACTCGCTGACTAGTATTAATTTTTGCTTTTATGTTGGAATTTGTTTTTACCAATTACACCCGGCTAGGAATACAAAATACCCGTATGTGCGACGTTTGATTTTCGACCATGCTACCTGAGGACAAGAATGTTTATTGCTGGCAAATGTGAACAGTTGCAGAGCATGCTCATTTTAAGCAAGCTTATGAGCATGCTTTTTTTTGAGCACGTCTGTCAGTACCATTAAGCAAAATATAACGTTGTGTGGTTTTTTGTGTTTACTTTGCTAAAACCTACGTGCCCTCGGCGGGGTCAAGCCCCAAACGACAATTCTGGATCCGCCACTGGCTTTATTGCAGTAGCTTTTGTAATAATTAGGGATGCCTCGATACGCCTTTTTGCCGATACGATACCGATACCGATGGTCTTATAAAAATATGGGCGATACCGATACGCTTATTAAATTAAAAAATTAAAGGTAAAATAAATAAAACACAAGTCAGGTTATTTTTTTAATTAATATAAAAAGAACAAATAACAGGACAAACTAAATAAAACCGTTTAAAACTATAGACAGGTTGAGATTGGACGCACGACAACAGTCAATCTAGCGAAATGGGATAGCAGTAGGTTAAATAATGATAGACACTGGATAAAGTGCGGGGTTTCCCCGAGCATAGTTAGTTCGTGCCTCGTTGCTACGAAATAGACGAGACAACACGCGCATTTACATTACATTTTTAAAGCGCGGAAAAGTATCGTTGAATCAGCCATAAAAATATCGCCGATATAATATCGGCATCGGTATCGGTATCGGATGCATCCCTAAAAATAATGTCTGTTGAACCGATCACATTTCAGACAGGTTTCAAATGTCTGTGGTTTAATCGTGTTTGTAATACTTTGTTCATACGGATGCGGCTGCGTTACAGAGCAGCTACAGCCTGTGTTGCATCCGCGTTTACATCTAGACCTAGTACGCATGCGGGACGCATGCAGGACGCAGGACCAAAGCAGAAGCGTTTATCACGCGGCCGATGATGCTCATGTTTATTTTAATTAAGGCGGGTCGCTAAGGTTTGGCCGAAGACTTGGGTGAAAAAGGGGGACGTACGAGCAAGTACGCGTTCTTATGGCTCGTCGACCATTCTCGCCTGTGTGTCATATTAAGTACGCATGAGTAAGTTCCTGGTTTGAAATTTTGCTCGTAGCCCTCAAAAAATTCGTTCATGCGAGTAGGGCCAGGAAATCAGTCATTCTAACTAAAATAACAGAAGTTTAACAGATTTTAATATTGAAGGTTTGTGAAATAATCTTGTCTTTGGCAAATTAGAAGCAATGATTTTAAAGACAAAAATGTGAAGTTTCAAGCTTACAATGAGGGTTTATAAGACTTGACTATAGATTAACTTGCAATTCTGTTTTCATCACACCTATTCGAAAAACGACAATTGCCTATAGAGGATAGCGGGAGCAAAGTTCAACTTTGCTCCCTAGGGAGTTTGGGGTTTCTCTCTTTTGATTGGTCCACTCCGCGCTTTTGATAGCATTCTGTTTTGTGTAGTTAGGTTGGAGGCGCTCGCAAGAAGGTTTAATGTAAAAAAAAAAATTAGTACGTAGCTTTTTATTTTTCTCATAGGTAGTGATGAAAAATAGTGTGTATCACTCGGGGACAAAATATTTTGTTCTCGGGCGGCGTATATGGAATTCCTCGCTTACCTCAGGATTCTACTTTAGAATCCTTCGCTTAGCTCTGAATTCAAAATAACGCCCTGGAAAAACAAAATATTACGTTGTCCCCATGTAACACAAATAACTATTATGCTGAGGTAATAAAGAGCCACAAATAATTAACAAAATATTTTTTATTTTTTCGAATAATATTAATTTACAGTGTTCAACACTGAGTCAAAGCGTTTCATAATAAGCCAGGACATATTATAATGTTCAATATACTCTAACATAGGACACTCGGCTTATTTTAAGTACAAAATAATTTTACTTATAATAATAATGCACCTAACTATATTTACAATAATCGTATCTAAAGTACACAATTATCACGATTTATTTTTATTATTATTTACTGTTATATGTTATTTACTGTTATATTAGTATAAGTTATATTAGTATAAGTTATATTAGTATTTAAAGTTGTATTAGTCATAACAATTTCCCTAATACTTTGAGTTACCCCCGCGACCAGCACGAAGCTTCCAAACACTACTAAAATTACGTCTTTGACGAGAATCCAATTGTATTTTCCTAGGTCTCTCTCCCAGTTAAAAATAATGTCCATCAAAGATGGCGCAATGAGGCCCAGGAAAGAGTAGAAGAATGCTCCCTCCAGGCCAATTACTTGTTCCAGACGAGGTAAAGTGGCCGCTGCTATAACTGTGGACAAAAAATAATATGTGAAGCTTGAAGTTTCAGTATTTTTTTTAGAAAAAAAAGCAATTACTAACCTGCTTACTTACCTATGCTTCCAAAAACTATGGAAGTGCCTACCTACCTATGGCCTCATGTAACATTAGGATATGAATACGTCACTAACCTGTGAGAACCGCGAATACAGCTCGAATGACGCCTTGCGCTAGGTTATGGTATTTCTGTGTGACTCGTTCCTTAGTGTTTCTCCATACTATCTCCATGGGAACGTAGAACTGCAGAGTGTATGTGAAAAAGATAGCAAATACGATGAACACCTTCGCTATTACTGCAGCTCTGAAAAAAAGTATGATAAAATTGAATAAATGGCGTAGGTAGATCACCTACCACTGAATTGGTGATTTCCATAAAAGAGCGTGTAAAAAGTATTTGAATACTTTCCAAATGGCTTTTTACACCGAAAACTATTACCTACAACAGAAAATTCAATGTTATAATTGCAATTAAGTTCGCTAGTTAGCCACATTTCTTATTTCCATACAGTTATACCACGTAATACTGCCAAATTAATCAAAACAACGAAATATTTGACGTCTATTTGCGACGTTGCCCACTTTCAGAATAAAGACTTTTTACATTAAAAGTATCGAATAGAATAAAAACAAAAAAGCTGCGGCAGTGTTTCCACTTACGTTTTTGGTTTTCCTCAGTTTTTTAAATGAATTATCCCTAAAATTCCCTCAAAATATAAAAATTCCTTGGTTTACGGAATTTTTCATTTTTATAGCAAACCAATAGGTAGGTATAGGTAGGTTTTTATACATAGAAAAAATTCATTATTAATCGAGAGAGACGAAACAAACCAACTCTAAGGTATAATGCGACAATTATTTCCGATGTTGTCTTTAGCCACGGAAATAGTACTATTAACCGTAGAAAACTAAAATTAGACGAATTACAATCATTACAAGTTTCAGGGAATCCCTTTTAATCAATCGGTGGTGCAATAGAGTAAAGTTACTTTACTCTTGTGCACCACCGATGGATTAAAAAAGGGCACCACCGATTACTTTACTAAAATAATCGGTGGTGCTAGAGTAAAGGGTGCTGCCTACTATACTATAGGGCTACCAACTCAAGTTCAATTTTTCCCTAAAATTCCCTAAATCCCTGCTAAAATAAAGTATTCCTAAACCATGCTTACCTATTATTGGCCATTTTTCCCAAAAAAAGGGAGAAATCCTTAAAAGTGGAAACACTGGGCTTCGGTCTTGTGAGTATATAAACAGCCAGTGTGAATAAAAAAAAAAAACCTAATAGGTACGCGGGACGGCCCGCAGCGGTGACGAGTTCCAATTGTTCTAACTTCTCAGTTCATTTTAAATAGGTACTACCTACTCATGTTTTTTAATATCAATAAATATTTTAAACACTATTTTTTACTTTCCTTATATTCGAAATGAAAAGTAGAGTGTTTAACACGGGTGAAAGACATCAATTCCTACTCGGACAATATTATAGCCGAAAGCTCGGACTATAGTCTAAATACCTACCAACATCTACTATTGTGAAAGCTTTTTTACTATGAAAACTAAATCAGGAAAAAATAATTCATGGCTGTTCTAAAATTTCAGCCATAGGGACTTGAATTAGGTACTTACCTATAAGTAATAGGTACCTATTATGGAATTAGTTAGTATATACCAGGGGTGGCCAACTTGATTAGACCCAAGATCTACTATTTACTGACGAAACCCTATGCGATCTACCAATTACAAACTTCTTCAAATTTTTTATGAAAGCACAATAATTATGTAGTTTTTTTAAGTGAAAACTTGTTTAGTCGCGTTGAGCAATTTTTATTAGGGATTTATTTTTCTTTTTAGGGAAAACAAAATATAAAATTATTCTTAGAAACTACTTATTTATAGTAGTGTGAGCAATGCGTCTTGCTACTGTGCGTGGAAGAGAGGATAAATAACGTGATGGAACGGCGATTGAGAAATGATACAAAATGATGCGCGCAGCACTTGGTTGCGCGGTCTGTTCTACCTTCTTTTACATAATTAAAAATATTATTATTCGGTAAGATATTAAACATAACATTACATCACGTCTGGTATCTCCTAAGGGTGAGTTATGTTTTAAGTCCCATATAATAGGGGGCGAGCCAGGGCCGGTCTTAGAGACCCAGGGCCCCTAGGCACTTCGACATTTGGCCCCCCCCATTCCGAAGTCATTTAGGAAAAGTAAATATAATGCACTAACTACCTAGGACTTACAGGAAATATTGAACTATTTTTTTAAAACTAATTTTTAATTGTCTATAATTAATCATCAGAAATAATGCAGTCTATGCTAAGTATGTCATTATAGTTACGTTACGTCAACAGTCGTCATACGCGGCCTATACCCGAATTATTACATTTTTAAAAACTCCTAAAAGCTTTATAGAATCATACGGCGAACTTTCTTCTAATAAAACAAATGGATGACGTCATCATAGTCTATAGACTGCATTATTTCTGACTCTATGTACATTATAGAGAGGCTGGTCTCTTAAATGGTAGATCGTAAGTAATTATTTACCCTCTTTAGCGCTGAAAATTACCGTTCTGCCGACCAGTTTGATGCTGGTGTACACAGCATTCGGAGCGCAATTTCTTCGTTTGGATAAATGTCCAAAAAACCTCTTTCTGCTAAGTATTTATATAGCTTCAGTGACGATAACTCCCTAACCTTGTAGCGGTTACCCCGCTACATACGAACTACGCAGCAAAGACATGACGTCACACAATTCCTGCATCGCGCAGTTAGAGTTTACCGAGCGAAAACATATTTATGACTATCCGAAATCAACTTACGGGCAGTTGCCCGCCAGACATAACACCCGTCTGGCCGGAGGATCCTTCCTTTTCTAATGAGAATGAGTGAACTTTACACCCTGTTCCTCATACCCCTAAAATCTCATCACTATCCGACGAGAAATGATCTTGCAGGTGCAGAGGAAAACGAGTTTCCAAAGTCCTATCTAAAACCCCCGGATAGGAAGCTGTAAGGTTCCTGGCTCTTTCACGGATGTCTTTGGATTCCATACAATGATGTAGTTTCGTAAGAAAGTCAAACTTTTTACTTAACTCCCCATAAGCAGATTCGCGTCTCCGTAGTTTTGCAATCAGCCTGTCTATAATGACGTTAAAAGTGGTAACTCTGAATCGTTCCTGCCAGAGAGTCGTGGACTTTACGCTTACGTTTCCTCCGCATGTCGTATTCATAGTTTTCTCCGGATTTTTTTTGACCGAATGGACCGATTTTAATGAAATAAAGACTAAAATAATTATACTGCAAGATAGGGACTACGACTATATTTCCAATGCCTTTCTTTTTATTTTGCACTCTTTAAGTACTTTAATACTTGCAGTAAAGGAAAGTGGCACTATGTAGTGCCAGCAGGACGATACCGGTTAAGTAAAATAATTTTATTTCCGCCTGCCGTCAGGCAAGCAAGCTAACTAACTTCGGGGCAGCTAGGTGGGGCCCCTTGGCTGGCTGGGCCCTTAGGCGAGTGCTTTGTGTGCCTAGGCAGTAATCCGGGCCTGGGGCGAGCCTATTGCCAGGTATGAGGTATCTATATTAAACTTGTATTTTTTGCCTTGTCACGATCGACTGAACCACAGATAATATACTGAACTAATAGCCGGTTGGCCACCGGATGGCCACCGGTTGGCCACCCCTGGTACATAAACACGATAATAGTACAAACTTAAGTAAAACGAAAAAAGATCGCGCTTCAAAAAGGTCGCTTACCATCTGCTCACGTGTAAGTTACTAATAAAAAAAGATTTCTAGGTACGATACCTACTCGCAGATAACTGGAAATGTTATCGCTCGGGTCGACCAGAGTTACCTAGTATTTTTATGCAGGTAGGTAACTCTAATTAGGTGTCTACTTATATTTTCCATAAATCGTTGGCCATCCTTAGGATACATGCTTCCTGAATACTTATAATTAGAATTTGGGAAATTATTGAAATTATACTTACGGTTTAGACGTATCCAGATTGAGAGTTATACTCCCTTTAGCGTCATCTCCGTACCGTACGTAGCCCAGGAATCCCATGAACATGTACAGCAGTACCACCACTGACATGGTGATGTTCAGAACGCCGGGACAGCCGAGGAAGTGGGTCGGCTGAGCCATGCTGTTCTCAACCGGTAGCACGACGCCAATGCCTTCCATGGCAAATATAACTGTACTGGAATGAAGTTAAGGTTCAAATTAGCGATTTGAGAGGGATTTTTATTTAGATAGGTAAGATATCCATCTCTAAGTGAAAATGTAAATATTTATTTTCAAGTAAGTACATAAAAATATTTTTATATCTTTGTTATTTGCAAAATAGTTGGGCAAACGTCATCTAAAACTATTCCAAATTTCAAGTTGATAGCATTAGTAGTTCTTGAGATATCCAGCTGTGACAGACAGACGGACGGACAGACAGACTGAGACCACATGGGTTCCTTTTTACCATTTTGGTACGGAATCCTAATAAAAATAGAAGCCATTTACTTGGCAGAAAAAATACAACAAAAAATTAAACTTAGTGGCTTTTCGCAAAATTTTTGAGTACGTTCGGCCAGTTGTTGTGCAAATGAAGATGATATGTAAACAAGGAGGTTGTTTTCCTTACGAACAAATTAAAAATCTTCTACAACACGATTTAGAAAATAACTGGTAGTGTTTTCAACAATTTCTAATACTGTGCTCGCGTAGTAAACTTACCTAATTAGGTACCTAATAGGTAAGTAGTTTAACAATCGCGGTGAACTAGTTATTGTATGTGAACTGGAAAAGAGTTAAACCTTGTGCGGTCAATTAACTAAAGATTAACCATATCAACTAACTACCTGCCTATTAATAATAAAATATTTTCGCGCCCTGACGCCCCTAGCCGCCGCATGAGACGCCCCGGGCGTCGGGAATTGGTGGCCGATTTCCGGCCACCGTAGGCGCGAGCATGCGGACCGAGAGCAATGGGTATCTCGCCGTCCGATAAGGACCAGGCCCGGGTCGACGGCGGGTTGTGTTCCACGCGCGCCTCATTGAGATGTCTGCACAACTGAAGGGGTCCGCTAGGGCCGATGCTTGCCGGGGTTGCGGGTAAGTCCTAAGGGGAGACCGTGGCCCCTGGCAACGTACAGGCAACTAAAGGAACACGGGTGGGTTTTAGTCAGTAAGAATCTGACACGCCCTTCCGCTCCGACCAGAGCGGGAGAAGTTATTTGACGATTTCTCACCCAAAAAAAAAAAAAGGAATGGTATGAAAGAGAAGAGACTGAATGATGTGACAATTGAAAAAAGAAAACGTGTGGGGCCGACCCCAGAAACATGCAAGGGCAAAAGATGATGATGATGCTTTAATAAAAATTACAGTTTAGGACACGGGTCAAAACATTGTCATAACTTTAACATTGGAAAGCCCATTTCTCAATACTCTTTGGTTTAAATTCATAGATATAGGATAGAAAAGCAAAACGCAAACAGTCAAGATAAGTTCCTCAGTTTCCTTACCCGATAAAGAGAGGTAGTCTTTCTATACCAACGGACATCGGCTTGGAGTCGATAGGTTGGAAGTCCAAGCAGATATAGTATAAACAGATGAGGAATGTGAGAACCAGCAGAACGTTTGCGAATCCAGAGAACGGCGCCAAGTATTTCAGGTTTTTGATTTGCGTGAACAGAAGCACAGGGACCAGGACCATGAGGCAATACATCGTTTCGCTGATCCCATTGTCCTTGTCGTAGAAGTCGACTATCTGAAAGGAAATTAATATAATTTGAATAATGATTGCAACCTTTGAAATTGTGAAATTACAATTAAAAATCGTGTTTGATATGTTTAAGTCCCATTTTATAGGTAATAGGGCAGCGAGAAAGATGGAAGGACAGTATTTAGAACTTCGACCAGTAGTTGTACAATACAGGATTATAAAAAAAAGAGGACACCTTTTTAACCGACTTCAAAAAGGAGGAGGTTCTCAATTCGACTGTGTTTTTTTTTTGTTGTATTCCGACCGATTTAGAAAATTGTTTTTTTTTTTAAAAGGTGGTCCCATATAAATTTTTATTAACTTTGCTTGGATAGTTTTTGAGTTAGCTTCAATAATACGTATTTTTCCCATTTAGTTTATATGGATGAATATGATGATAAGTTCCTGTCACTGTTATTTACAAAGTAGGTTACGAATTAGTGTGGGGTAGGTACCACAACAAAAAAAAAAAAAAAAAAAAAAGATTTTACAAAAAAAAAACTGACATCCAAAAAAGACACTACAAAGTTTAAAATAACTTTTTTTCTCGGTGTATTTGGTTTTGAACTTTCGTTTTCTGCCACCGACTTCCGAAGTCGGTTTATTTTTTTTGTAAAAAGTTTTTTACGAAAATGGTTTGCATACGAAATCTAATAAGTATTTACCTACTGGTATTCTATACCTAAAACCTAGAGTTACCAAGTTTTTGAAGTGAAAACTTCTTTAGCGGCGTTGTGCACTTTTTTTGGGATGGGTAAATAATTTTAAACTCGCGTCAGGACGTGACCGTAAGATCCGTTGCCTAGCAACCGACACAGTAAATATCAAAATAAATAGTCTTTGACATTACGTAAAGATTACGAGGTAAGAAATTTTACCCATATTGATGGGTAAAAAAAAGCAGTCAAATAATACTGCATGAAAAGTGTTTATTCAAAAATGCACAACGTTAATGTTCAAGTTTTCACTTCTGCCGGCACTCCCGGAGTGCAACCCGTTGTTTTTTTTAAGTTTAGATAAGTCAGAATCACTGAGCAACACTTGTTGCCATTTTTCAGCAGTAGATTTAGCAAGTTTTTATAATGATATTTAATTTATTTTTTCATCGAAAATATTATAGAATTACGCCTACGTTTTTTTTATGGCTTCTCTTACGTATCGCAGGATATACTAGTAGCTACCTACTACTGAATGATACATGTCCAATGAAAAGGTCACAGCTAGAAAAACCTCGCTCGCTAAAAGTTAAATCCGTCATGTTAACGAGGTCATTATTTTTCAAGATCTTAAATTTTTTAAGTGTAATAGTATGCGTTAGTCATTAATTAACGCGATAGCAACAATGTAAATACATTGTTGCTATCGCGTTAATTAATGACTAGCGCACACTATAATTGCCCAAAATAATAATAATTGCTAAAATTGGCCCAAGTGTACGAGAAATTCGTAAACGAAATTCATATGAATTTCGTTTACGAATTTCTCGTACACTTTTGCCAATTTTGTTCACATTTACAAATCTTCTCGTGTCTGGCTGTATTGTCTTCTGGTATTTAATAAGTTCCAAGTGCATTAAAAAAGACGAATGTTTTGTCATTGGTCCAACATACCTGTTTAACAGAATCCACGATTAAGATGACATAGACTGCGCAGGCGCCAAGAATGGTGAAAGCCATGGCCCAGTCTATAAATATCCTGAAATATGAATATCACGATGTCTGTTAGTATTTAAGACTACTTCCGTGATCTGTGTTAAAGTGACAAAACAAAAGGTAAATAATGTTATTTTGTCTCCAGTTATTTGCGACAGGTAGATATTATTTTTGAGGAGGAGCCAAACACTAGGCGCCGTCAACAAGAGCGATGCCAATGTTCAGCGTCATTTACGAATGTAACTTCAAATATACTGGTAGTAAGAGTAACAATTATTATTTTGGTGATGATAAGTCACTCAGTATTGGATTCTCCACAGCAAAACCCAATTATCACTATTTCAATTTTACTGTCCGTTTCATCGCTGTTCTTATATGTTTGAAGTTGTCTCATCGAATTTATAGCCTCTAGTTATCATATAAATAGTCAAGAAGAAGTATATTATACTAGTGTCCTTCTATAAAAACAAAGGAGAGGTCCGGGATTTTCGAAATTTTCGGGGATTCAAACTCATATTGCATACTCTTAAAGTGGGTGATAGACTTAAATACCGCGGTTTTTAAGTTCGCTAATTTACCCGACTCTTATTCTGAACCATTCGAATTTTCTGAACCGAACTAAACATACATTACACAAATCAATCTTCAATCTTCCTATAATAGCCTTTTTCCCAACTATCTTGGGGTCGGCTTCCAGTCTTACCGGTTGCAGCTGAATACCAGTATTTTACATGGAGCGACTGCCTATCTGACCTCCACAACCCAGTTACTGGGTAATACGATACCCCTTGGTAAGACTAGTGTCAGAATTTCGGGCTTCCGACGAGTCGTAACGACTGTCAAAGATCCACAAATGACAGCCGGGACCAACGGCTTAACGTGCTTACCAAGGCACGGAGGAGTCTCGGTATGTGAAGATGGTCACCCATCCACTGACCAACCCTGGCAAGTGTAGCTTAACTTGATGGATCGATCCGTGCGGCTTGTTATTACTTAGCCACGAGCTCCTCATACATTACACAAATGACGAAACAAAATGCTGGCTCGCGACTCGCGGCGATGACAGACGTACAAAACTACGAACCAAGGCGGGCTACGAGCAAAATTTCAAACCGGTTGGATCGCTTGCGAACTTACTCGGTGGTTTTAAAGTGCGCGTACTTAGCGTGACACACCGGCGAGTAAGGTCGCCGAGCCATAAGACCGCGTACGTGCACGCACGTCTATCACCCCTTTAAGATCAGGGAAAGAGTCCTGAGTGAACGCCCTACAAATCAAACTGTGGTAAAAGAAAACTAGTTTGGCTTCACAGCTGGTGAGGGAACCACTGACGCTATTCACGCTATTAGAGTAGTCATTGAGAAAGCTCGCGAAAATAAACAAAATTTATGGGAAAGCTGACCCCGTGTAACGGGAAAAGGCGAGGCCAAAGAAGAACAAGAACAAGTGTATCTACATAGTCTTCTATCAAACATTTAATGATAAACAGCTGTCCCAGCCTTTCTTTGATTCTCAGATCAAAATTAGAAATCACTTTTGGCAGATGACTGCAATAGTTTGCAAAGGAAATCCACCGCTGCAAACGTGAATCGACAGATACGTGAGGACCATTTATAAAGTCTATATCGACAAGATAATAATAGTATACTACTTACTCGTAACTATTTCAATGCTCGACCTTAGGTATCGATTGGTTTCATTACCTCTTTACAATGTCACTCATTGACAACGTGATTATTTCCATGGGTCAGGTGATGGACCCGCCGTTGTATGAGTTGGCGATTTTAATGATTCAAGTGTGTTATGTGGCGCAGACATTAATGTTGGCAACGTGAGAACTATACAGATAATTGTGACAATTATGGATTTTACGACTTCACGTTGTGTTGATACGGAGACATTTCTTTCGAGTCTAAAAATGTGTGAGAAAGAAGCAGTAGTCCTTCTATTTCTATACATATCTATTAATATTAAAACTTATATTGTAGTGCGAGTTGATTTTTCAATCACCAGTCGAGTATTCATGTAACAAGAAATAAAATTGAGCTTCAATAAACCTGATACTGCCACTACTGTCGCAAATTAATTTAATTATTTTTAAATGGTATCATTACGGAGTTACGTTGGCAATGACGTGATAGTTTACAAATCAAATACAATCACTATAAAGCTAAAGTCATTATATTACTTGAAGCTGCAAATCATTGTTTTGTAACGGCAAATATAAACCGAAACATGGAAGTATATACATGAAAATGAACGAGAACTAAACATAAAACATCACGTATTCAAACACTATTGTCTTTCAAGGTGTTGTATTTGTTACACTGGTGAGAGTTGAAGTGAATATTATTAAATTATGACTTCAGAATTCATTTTGAAATAAGAATGTAAACTTCGTTTGTGGATTCATGTAACAAAGGGCATAGAAATGGTCTATTGCAGAATTGCAGTTTACTTTATGGTTCTAATCTTAAGCGCAGTATGAAAAGACGCCTGCCGGGGTTGCGGGACAATCCTACAGGGTTACCGTGGCTCCTGGCAACGTACAGTCAACCGAAGGAACAAGGATGGGTTTCAGTCAGTAATAGTCTGACATGCCCTCCCGCTCCGCTCAGAGCAGGAGAAGTTATTTTAGGATTACCCAAAAAAAATAATAAGAAAAAATATGAAAAGACACGGTAGCTACATAACCGAAATCGAACTTCGTCTCGTTACTATAAGTGTTGCCTCCGCTAGAGTGGAAGCTATATCTATAAACTAAATCAAAGAAATGGATACTCAATTGCAAGCGCTGTGCAAGGATTTGCTTAATACAAAAATATCTAAAAATATAACTGGGTTTCAGTACCTTGATGCTTTAGACACTTTTCGTAACGATTGAGGTCCTGTCGCGAATACTGCTTCAACAGTTTCAGCATAACCTAATGATGGAACTCTTGTAACTCTTGATACTTCTTGTGAAGTTTTAACCTGAAAAGTATTAAGTTTTAGTCATGATGGTGTTAATACCGAAAGGACTATTTATGGCGTGCTGCGAACAGTCTGCGCGGTAAACAATCACACTAAAATCTAGAAACATAGATAATTTAATTGACGGGGTCAGTTTATGTGTACGGTGTCAATGTAATTAATTCTATATTTCCGTATCATTATTCTTATAAATATCCTATTTTACCACAATGCGGTTTTCATACAAGTTGACATTATAACACTGTTGTATAAATACGTTTTTCGTACTTATAAGGAACATCCTGTCATCTTCTAATTGGATCACATTCTTGACTTCATATTTTGTTAATATTTAGGAATATCTGTTAGTCGATATTAGTAAATGAGTTGCTTATAGTTTACCAGTAAATAAACGCAGTGTGTACAGATGTATCCCAAGATGATTGTTCCAACAATTCCAACTATTGTACCAGCATTCTTGAATGCAGCTGGCATGGCCAGAATTCCAGAACCCAGTGATGATTTCAGGAGATTTGCAAATGATCTCACATCTCTAGAAAGAAATGTTACATACGTTATAGATGATAAAATGGTAGATGATTTTAAATTCGTTGCAAACAGAAATATATTAACTACTAGTTACTTAACCTTAATAAAAATAGGAATTAAATTAAGGTTCTAAATGACATTCAACTTGTTATCATGGTTTCTAAAGCAGTTCATTTTTAGTCCACCACGTTTTATGATTTATACATTTTTTATTGCCTCAATTACATAGCAATCATTCAGTTTCAGAATCAATGCTTTCGTATCAATCTTGTGAATTACTACTATTAACGTTTTTTTTTAATGGAGTAGCGTGAAATCTCAATGGGGTTCTTTATTTTAATTTTCAATGTCGATTGGTTACTGTCTGGCAGATAAAACAGTCGTTGAGGTACTTACGAGTTGGGATGCTCCAATTTTCTGTTTTGAAAAGGATCGTAGGCATTAATTTCCAAATCATTCTCTTTACATTTTGTGTTGATTGTGTTAATGGATATCGTTGACGGATAGATTCCATTTTCTGTTATGATGGCCCTGGAAGAGATATTTCATTTTGAATGTTATTTCGTAGCTCATAACATATTTACTTATCATTAGTATTTTCAACGCGAAATGTTGGTTTAATGGAGATGTAGTGCTGTGTTAGAAATAGGTTTCTGATAATTTGATCTTGTCAGTTGTAATAACTTTCGCTTTTATAACTCTTTCAGTCCTATATAGGAGTCCAAAGTATAAGTGTATTATGATTACGTAATTTATCAAAATATATTTACTTATGTAAAAGATCGCAAAATACAAATAGTATGTAAACTATCATCTAAAGCTGAAGAATGCATGTTTAGAGTCGCACCAGTATATATTTTCAAAACGATTTTAACGCCAACTCGCATTTATTTCTGGACACAGCAGCAAGATTCCGAATGGTACTTA
Organism: Conistra vaccinii; assembly: GCA_948150665.1. NCBI lineage: Eukaryota > Metazoa > Arthropoda > Insecta > Lepidoptera > Noctuidae > Conistra > Conistra vaccinii. The sequence continues at coordinate 9,699,381 of OX411324.1, forward strand.
TGTACCTATATACCTAGTGATGTATAAATCAGGGACCACGATCTTATGAAAACGTACCTACCTAGGTACATTTTACTCATTCATTTAACTGAATATATAATTTTTTTATATAATAAGTTCCTGTCACTGCTATTTACATAGGTAGCAGGTAGTGGTGGGCACACAAATTCGAACACCCTGCTACCACAATTCCACAACGAAAAAATGAAAAATAAAAACTTTTTACAAGTGTCATATTCCAAGATTTGTTTGAGTATTTGTTCATCAATTATATTTTTAAGGAGTAAGTTCCCTGTAAGTGCCTATGTTTTTCTCAAGTGGTGGACTTTATTTTCCTTAAAGATTATGAAGGTATTATGAATACGTAGAATCACACAACATTTTTCTTCGAAACCATTATTATTAGAAGAGTACAGAGCATTCATTAAAATACACAGAACAGGTTTTTTTATTTCTGACCCAGTGGAACTACTATGTATATTATTATGTTAATAGAACTTATATATCTTGAATTTTATAATAATAATAACAGTAGTATATGCTCTAACAGGTTGTAGTCCTATGGAAAAAACTAATTGCTTAATTGCATTGTTGCCAGCATACCATTGATTGGCACTTTTCTTCAGAATTATTTTAATCTGTATATACCAATACCTAAATAAAAAAAACTTCAATATTTTTAAAAGGTCGATACTTTTCATGCCGACGATACACACCACTTTTTTAGGCGAATTGACGACGTAGTTTTATATTCGGGTTGAGTTGACTCGGGCCGAGCTGTCACTGACCCGTAGTTTCTGCGTGCCCTCATGGGAATAAGGCATGAGGTTTAATGTATACCTACATATGTTTTGTAATTTTATCTCCCTTTTGAAGTTATGATGGAAAAAATAGAACTATAACGCCGGTAGCATACCTCCGCCGCGGAACCGTAGCAGCGAAACCGCAGTAGTTCAATTCAACTGGCTCGCGTCATTTTCCGCTACGCGAAATTCAAATAGCGGAACTCGAGTAGCGGAACATGACGCGAGCCAGTTGAATTGAACTACTGCGGTTTCACTGCTACGGTTTCGCGGCGGAGGTGTGCTACTGGGGTAAAAATGAAATCGATAACGATTAAAGTTGTATTGTCATTACAATTGATTCTTGAGTTGGCTTTCAATAATAATAGAACAAGAATAAAACAAGTTTCTCTACTGTCAATACGAGTTCCTTTGAAAAAGTTTAGTTTACTACTATCGATGATCATTTCTATTTATAATATTTTATATCCACATAAATTACGTACCATAAGGAGTAGATTGATTAATTTGCATAATTAGATAGCCAGGTAGGTTCTGATCATATTTCAATTCTATCTAACACTCTGTAATGCCTCTGGTGAAATATGATTTAGCTGAGGTATCGCTTAAGTGTAATTTAAGCTATTTTAATACCTTTAATTGCTATCTGCAGTAATAAAAGGCTTTATTGATAACATGGTTGTTACTGTAATCATTTAATATGTATACGTTTTGTATATAGGTATATCTTATCAGTAGTTTTACTTTGTTGTAAAGTGTTGATCACGTTTTGTGACAATTATAACCATTGATTGAAGTTATTTTTACATTAAAACGCATCGAGCGCGTCTGGCGTTCCAATTGGCCCTTCACCGGTGAAGGCCGGCCGGCTGCCAATCGGAGCGCCAAACGCGGTCGATGCGTTTGATCGAGATGGTAAAATGAAACTCACACTAAGCCCTCCGGACTTCTAAATGTGTCACGGTGGCTAGCCGTGCATATTTACATGTAGTTAACTAAACATATCATAAAACAAAGTCGCTTTTTGCGTTTGTCTGTATGTTCGCGTTGTTCTTCAAAACGACGCAACAGACTTTGATTACGGTTTCACCATCGTTTAGAGAATTTATTCCGGAAGTTTTATGTGTATAAAACGTTAATATTAAAGTAACGTTTACCTAAGAAATATCGATATTTTATCAAGTCGTAAAAACCGTGCGAAGCAGGAGCTGGGTCACTTATAACGGTTTATCAAAATAATTACAAGTCTAAAAAAGTTTTTATGTAGTTTTGAAGTCGACATACTGGCTACCATTTTGGTGTCATCTGAGGTGTCATCACTGTTCCTGAATTCATGAACATCTGAAGCCCCCATACACCATAGATACGTTACGAATACACTTACGTTTAGCGTTTGATTTGCGAGTATTGGCTTGCCCAGCGTGTATAGATTGTGCTATCCACGAAGACGCGCCCCACTCCACTCCGCTCCGTACTAAAGTACAGCTTACAGCAGTAATCGCGGAGTGGGGCGCGTCTTCGTGGATTGCACAATCTGTACTGAGGGCTTAAAAAGAGACAATGTAGAAAAACAATGCAGGGTGGCTCGATTCAGTTCCGGAAGTATATTACGTAAATGATGTTGTCATTACATTATGCTAGGCCAGGTATTAACGAAGACTATTGATTGATTATCGGGAGTATAGCAAATAAATCATTATTACTAATTAGTTTACATAATTACCTACCTATTAAAGGTGGCAAATATTATAAAACAAATATACATAATTAGTGAATTGCCAAATGTATTTATAGCTTGCTGTCACGCACGGTTTTGTTTACCTAACGCATAAACTATAAACGTCCTTATTGGATTTTTGAAAATTTTCCATCTCCCTTTGGAAATGATAAATCCTTTCCACAAGAATGTCATTAAATATAAAGCCTACTCGTCAAACAGGCTAACAGAGTATATTTGCGTAGATAATTATGTTCCTATCTTTGTCGACTCGAATAGTCCTAGTCGTGGCGATCGCAAAAAAATTGCTATCATCAGTCTACCTAACCTTTTCCCAACTTTGTTAGGGTCGGCTTCCAGTCTAACCAGATGCAGCTGATTATCAGTATTTTTAACCGACTTAAAAAAAGGAGGAGGTTTCTCAATTCGACCGTATTTTTTTTGTTTGTTCGCGTATGTTTTTCCCACTGAGTTTATATGGATGATATATGATGATAACTTCCTGTCATGAATATTTGCATAGCAAGTAGTGGTATTCGAATTTGTGTGGGGTAGGTACCCCTACTAAAAAGTGAAAAATAGAAACTGTTTATAAAAAAATAAAACAATCGACTTAAAAAAAAACACTACAAAGTGAAAAATAACTTTAATTTCGAAAGTCGGTGGCAAAATACGAAAATTCAAAACCAGACTTCCGAAATTAAAGTTATTTTTCACTTTGTAGTGTTTTTTTTGGAAGTCGGTTTTTATTTTTACATGGAGCGATTGCCTACTTGACCACCACAACCCAGTTACTGGGTAACACGATATCCCTTGGGAAGACAGATTGTCAGGCTTTTGGGCATCTGACTACTGTCAAAGATCTACGAATGACAGCCGGGACCAACGGCTTTTAAAGTGTTTCCCGAGCCACACAATTTTCCAAAAGCCTCGTACTCAAGATTCAGAACATAGAAAATATTTTTTAAATTTAAAGTTAAATTATTTTTATTTGAATTTCTTTAATTAAAAAAATAGTAATTTATAATATTAACAATTTAATAAATTATTAATAAAAAAAAAAGGAATATAAGAATATTACATTATATACTAATAATTTAAATTTTTATGCACAAGCTAATGTTAATTGCATAGTTAGATAAGTTAATAAAGCTGATACCTAGGTAATATAATACATAACTTTCACGAGCCGTGCGTGCTTTTCAAAGAAAATGCGTCTTGTTATCAGTCGGTGCTGAGTTGCCGACGAGATCTATCTCCTATCTCGCACGTGTTGAACGTGATAGACTAGAGATACATTGTCGCTTTTGGACAAATGCCATCACTATGGCCTTACTTCTTGATTGTTTGCGACGCTACAGGCGGTAGACATGAGAAATGGTTCCAGTGTTTGTCACAACTTTGTAATTTTGCACTTAGATTGAATTCCTATAAGTTATCCAAACTTAAGTGGGCAGTGGGCAGGCCATATTGCTCGCAGAACAGATGGCCGATGGAGCCAAAACGTTCTTTTTTTTGTCACTTCGGGGATGCTCTTGGCCTCCATCTCACCTGATGGTAAGTGATGATCAGGCCGAAGGTGAAAGTGAGCTTCAGCTGGAAAGCTAGAATCCTCAACCCCAAAGAAACTGGCTATCTTACCTCTAATTGCCGGAACACAACAATGCTTTTAACTTTGTTGTTATGGCGACAGACTTAGGTAAGATGGTGGTAGCTAGCCGGGTGGACTTAGAATATGCCTTACCACCAACCAAACCGAGCAGAAAATAAAGTGGAGTGTTCTGGAGGACTGGTGACCGCGTACCGGAAGACGTAGCATTAGAAGGGCTCCCTCCCACAAGGTGGACCGATGACCTGGTGAAGGCCGCAGGAATCCGGTGAATGCGGGGACCACAGAGGCGGTGTTTGGGGGAGGTCTATGTCCAGCAGTGGACGTCTTTCGACTGAAATGATGATGATGAAGTTATTATGTCAAAATAATAATTGATTCGTTATCGGTAAAAACGCAGATTTGCTATTGCTCATTTAATTCGAGGCTTACGAAAAGAGGCTCAGCAAGTCTAAATTATGTAGCCGATGATTTTGGTGCACGGTAAAACTCTAATGAGTTTATGTCTGCACCAACTTAGTATGTATAAAGATGTTAGTACACTACTGAATGAATAAAATAAATAAATAAATAAGTATATTCGAATGACCTGAAAAAAGAGAAAAGGATGGTACGGCCGTGTCGCTTTTTTGCTCGACTTGGCCCCTGAGCACTGCCGTGCCCCCAGATACCGTTTAGTTTTTTTTATGTCAAGAATAGAATATTTTGAGACCCCTTTGAATACCAATGCTACCTAGTAAGAATAGAAAGCCATAAGATACAATCATGATATTATTTCTTAAATCTGTATCTAATTGAATTTAATTGCTGCTGAGGAGTCTGTTGCGCCACTTCTTCTTCCCAGCTAAAGCACTAGGAACTGGTGATGGGCGTTTTTGGGGTCTGTCTTATATAATTTTGACGTTCGAAAAGTGCTGATTCTCAGTAAAAGTTGAATATATGACGTTTTATTTTGATTAATTGGTTGCATTTGAGGTGGGTGGCTTTGCCCAGCTGTGGGACAATAATCTACACTATCTACACTAATATTATAAAGAGGGATTGTTTGTAATGAAAAAACTCAAAGACTACTGAGCTGATTTAAAAAATCCGCCAGTAGAATGCACTAATATTATCACTGAGTAAATAAAATAGGCTATAATTTATGAAGATATCACGCGGGCGAAGCCGCTGGCGGAAGCTAGTGGCTAATAAAAATAAAAACAAACTACTGCAATAATGCAACAATAGCGTCATTGACTGTTATTGAACTAGACAACTGGCATGATTGATGATGTAATTTACGAGGTGGCTACCAAAATAGCTGCCAAACTTATAAACCTCAATATCAGCTGTCCCTCTCATATCGTAATCAGATGAAAGAGCTAGATTATGCGATGAAAGCAGTTAGACTTTATTTAATTATGTATCTCCTTAGGAAGAATGTGAACTTGAGGAAGTCGCATAGGGTAAACAATCAATCGCTGTTTGTAAGCCAGGCTTGATAAAAATTCGCTCTTGTATTTAAAATATTTCAATAACTAAGTTATATGTACAGTACAGTACAGTAAGTTATGAAAACAACCGACTTAAAAAAGAAAACAACCGACTTAAAAAAAAAAACACTTTTTTATAGGCGGTTTTTTTTAATTTTTTTCGATTTTTCGCTTATTTGTTCTACCCCATATAAATTCGAATAAAACGACCACTACCTGCTGTAAATAACAGTGACAGGAACTTATAATCATATCATCCACATAGGCTAAGTGGAAAAAAATCGTATTATTGAAGCTAACTCAAAAACTAACAAAGCAAAGTTAATAAAATTTACATCGAACCACCTCTGAACCTACGTAACAAACAAATAATCATCAAAATCAATTCATAATTGGCGGAGTAAACGCGTAACACATAAATAATACAAAAAGAATTGTCGAATTGAGAACCTCCTCCTTTTTGAAGGTAAAAAAAAAACAACCGACTTCCAAAGGACACTACAAAGTGAAAAATAACTTTAATTTCGGAAGTCGGTGTCTTTGGTTTTCAATTTTCGTTTTTTGCCACTGACTTCCGAAATTAAAGTTATTCTTCACTTTGTATTGTTTTTTTTTTTAATTTTCTATGTTTCCCTTTTACTTCTACCCGATATAAATTCGAATAAAACGACAACTACTTGCTATGTAAATAACAGTGACATGAACATATCATCATATCATCCACATAATTATGCTAAGTGGAAAAAAATCGTATTATTGAAGCTTACTCAAAGACTACCCAAGCAAAGTTAATAAAATTTATATGGAACCACCTCTGAAGTATGACCTCCTTTCGAGAAAAATTCAAAGAAATAAGCATTCTGACTGTAGCTTCACAATATATATTAGAAAACCTATTGTATGTACAGAAAATTTTTCGATAAACATAACCTTGCTGTACATCACACTCGTCTTCACAGAGTAAGCAACTCGTTCATGGGTCAATGTATACGCTTTTACAACAAACTTCCCATTGACATTCGAAACTTACCCATTAAACGATTTAAAAACTGCATTAAAACCAAACTTTGTAAAAAAGGGTACTATAAAATATCCGATTATTTAGAAGATAAAAAAGCATGGGATTGAGCTGCTCGCTCTGCTAAACCTTGTAATAAAACCATGAAACTTGACATTATAATAATATTTAGTAAAATCATCAAATTATACCTGTTTATACAAACATTGACATTGTTGAATATTACATACAAAATGACATGATTACTTTGTAAAGTACCTATTATATTATTTTAATTATTGTAAACGTGAGGACTATGTGGATATTTTTTTTTCTCTATTTTCTTTTCTTTCTTTCATAGTTAGTTTTAATGATGGTCTGGCAGTTTGAGTAGTTTATGCGGCCTACCCAAATGTCCTTTCTTTGGTACTGTTCGTCGAGTTGAGTTCCGCGATTACTCTCAAATGCTTGCACTGACTGGACAGGTTCACTCAAATCTGTGTGGTTCTTTCCTCAAAAGACACATACCATCCATTCATTGCATTTCAGACACTTGTCTACATGGTCCTCATATGGCTTGACCAAGATTATGTCTGGACTTTAAAAGAGACTGTGACCTCTGAGCTTGTTTTGGCCTTTCTTCTCAGAGTAGTCAGATAGGAAACGCCGAACTCATCCAGCTAATTTTAAACATGTTTTTTAATATGACGTGTAAAAGTGATTCCAATATCCTATTTACAGAATAAACAATTTCATTTCATTTCATTTCGTAACAAACAAATAATCATCAAAATCAATTCATAATTGGCGGAGTAAACGCGTAACAAATAATAATACAAAAAAAAAATGGTCGAATTGAGAACCTTTTTGAAGTCGGTTAAACAAGCAATTAAAATAAGATTAATATCTGACCGATATATCTAGTTGTATCTACTATTTAACCTGTACATACTGGTTTTCAGCTGCATCTGGTTAGACCGGAAGCTGACCCTAGCATAGTTGATATCTAGTTATCTATTTATATTTACATAATTCATGCATAAATATTTTCAGCATTGATTTCGGAATACATTGTGATGTTATTGTGATTGTATGTCAACAATAGCTGCTCATCTCGGCATAATAGAACAAGTTAATTGGCGTTGAAGATTGATATCTTTTGGAGAATCAAGAATTCATTAACGCCTTTCTGAATGCTTTCGCTAAAATAATAGCCTGTCAAACAATGTTTGAATATGGTTAGGTGTGTTATTTGTATTGCTTGTCGGAACTCAGAACTGTATTTGTGGAAGCGTCAGTCAATGTGTTTGTATGTCCTTATTCCTGTTGTTTTTTGTAAGGATTTCTGCTTTGATTAGAATATTTAAAACTAAAAACATGGAAAGTGAATCCTGAGAAGTTTCGGGTTGTGAGATGTGTAAGAACTGCACAGTTGCTACGAAAGCGTTTTTTTTTTTTAATTTTGCTTAGCCTGTATTTTCCCACTACTGTGCAATGGCTTCCCCCAAGTCCTTCCAGCACGCGAAGCAAGACAAAATGACAGATTCTTAATCTATCATTTTGTCTATTCTTCCGACGACAAAACCCGTTTCAGCTCAATGATACGCGTGCAGGAAGTTTTCACCGAATCATAAAATTAGATGAAAGTTGATAGAGTACTGCATATAAATTATGTGTTTGGTAATGAAAATAACGAGATTAAAAGCAAAGATTGGCTTGTTTTATTTTAACTTCTCTATGTGTATATTATACACAGTTTGTAATACATCATGCATGACGGCCACTACAACAAGAAAGTGTAAAACTGCCCATTAGTTAGCCGCACACGTGAAAATTACACAACTTTGGCGCCATTTCAGTTATAACAGATTGTGTTTACAACTCTATGGTCTACAAATAGTTTTATTGTTAAATAGAGGACTCTATTGACGAATCGAATTAACTTATAGTTGATCCATGAGTAAAATTTTCTTATCAAAGTTATTTTATTATATTGAACAGAATGGAATTTTTATGGATATTTTTCTTTTTCTAACTTCAGAATGAATTTAATTTAAACATGCATTCCTTAGTTAAAATTAATCACGGTTTATTAACGGTTATGGCCGATATTATTATTATAGTAAAATAATTTGAAAAAAAAAAAAAACAACTTACGTCGAACTGAACTCCTTCATGTTGTAACTATTCGTCATTTTCACTGATGTTTATTTGTTATTTTTTTTCGAAGCGAAAATCCAGAATGGCACAGATATTATTTTGGATACGGTTTTAATTAATCGATTTTGTTTATGTATAACGAGTTTTTGTATCGATACATTTGCGCGCGTGCGACATGTTAACGTACGGACGGCGACACAGCCAATGGTCGTGTGTATAGTGTGCAATATGAATCTTTATAAATATAAAATACGCGTGACCGTCTCAGGGACCATCTTGGCATCGACATTTAGCTCAAGGGCCAGTGGAATCTGGAATTCTATTCGGATTTCTGTCTATTAGATGGAAGATCATTGTTTCTATTGTTGACATTTATAAATAATAACAATTATTCCAAATATTTCAATTATGATAAGTCCGGTTGTTGTGACAATTTTGGTAAATAAGCATGCGGTTTGAATTTCTATAGAATTTGAAACGGAATGTCGTGCATATTTACAGTTTACAGTTTTTATAATAATTTTTTGCATAAATGTAAACTGTAGGTACCTACCTACCTACATAATTATTTCGAGAGTTTATTTTGACGTTGTACTTGCGTCACATATTTAACATGCGTTGGAATTTGGATAGCTTTGATAAATAAGTATATGGCTGCACTATCCACTGGATGGAGAGCGAAACGTAATTTTTTCATTTAAAAAGATTTATCCAGCGGCATTTATTTCAAAGAACTTTTCAAGGTCTCAAGAAAATGTCGAGTCGTTGTAAATAGGTAAGTACATCTATCATTAACATAGGTAGGTATTTCTCAGTTTCATTTCCTTGTAGATAATGTATCAATTTGTGTTGCATTGAGGTCTCCTACTGAGATCTGTTATTACCTGTTTTTCTTTCTTGAGTTGCGTTAGATTTTTTGATAAAACATTTTCGTGCTGCTGATAATTGGTGTGCTACTATTTTCAGGAAACTGATGGAAATCCCTGAACTGATGAAAAACTACTTCTTTCTTTAGTTTCGGAGAAAATTATTATATTTAAACTACAATGTATCCTTCTTTGAAAAGTCTAGGATGTTTTATGAGCTTACGGACAGACGGTTTTTTTTTCTTTTTCTGTGGTAATGAACATTTTCTTACAGGTTTTTATTACTTAATCATAAATATGATTGAAACTAATCAAAAGTCAAAGCGTAAATATTGAAAGTATTTTTTTTCTAATTCACCAGTAAGTACTTAGACCGTACTGTTACCAACAACAGCACTAAAAATACAGTGTCTTTGTGTTTTCGCTTTTCATTTTTCTGTTTTCACTTTTTAGTTAAGGTACCTACTCCACATTAATTCGTATTTCAATACTTGCTGTGTAAACAACAGTGACAGGAAGTCTTATAACATCATCAAGATACACAAAGTGGATTAAATACGTATTATCTAAGCCAACTCAAAAACTACCTAAGCAAAGTTAATAAAATTTAGGTACCTAAGTACCTACATAATTATTATGGAACCACCGCGCAAGCCGAAAAGAATTTTCAAAATCGGACGAAAATATAGATGAAGAAATATTAAAAAAAATACCTACATACAGCCGAACATAATTATAACCTCCTACTTTTTTAAAGTCGGTAAAAAATACGTCACAAAGAACCAGAATAATGCGCATAATATTCGTTCGCGAGATTCTAAACAAGAAATTGAATGTTGTACCTAATGGTTCTAACAATCTTTTATTAACATTTGGCACACATAAGACCGTTTTTAATTTATAAATAGGTATAGAATACCGTAGGGTGACTGTAACCGAGACAATTTGGCACTGATAACGAACTCCATGAGACTCGAAATCACAGGCGAATCATACATTTTTACGAGTAGGTACCTACTTCCACTTTGCCCTACCAAGCCCTGGTGGGGCAAAATGGAATGCCAAAAATATTGCAGTGTAATCTGCCCCACTGGTTCAAATAATCTTTTATTTAAAAACACTACCTAAGTCTAACGTTACCAGTCCTAGTTAAATTTTTACTTAGATATACATATATTATTTCTTTAATTCCATGCAAATATAAAATACAAGCACCTACATAAATTCTAAAGTGCCGACCCTAGTGAGGCAAATTCTACTGCAAAATTTTTGGCATTCCATTTTGCCTCACCAGTGGGGTAGCTTGGTGGGGCAAAGTGGACGTACTCATTTTTACACCTTCAAGTATTTTTAAACTTCACTGGCAAGGATACCGCGTAAATGATTGTCGAGTAAACTAATGGTTTGTTTATTTTTAACGGCACATGCAAACGGGAACTAGGGAAAATGATGAAATATTTGAGCACACTTACATTATTGAAAAAGCATTTGGATGGAGATTCCGCACAGCAGGTATGTACGAAAATACACTATTTTCGAATCAGATGCAAAAGCATTTTGTTCATCACTGTCCAATTAAAAACATGTCACTGGCCGATAGCCTTTTTGTGTTTTTTTTTTTATGGACTGTTGATTTGATCACTGTTCAGAGTCCAGGCACCGACTAAGAATATTTTGTAGAATACGTCAAAAATAAGATAAAATAAAAATGGATGCCAAACATGTAGGACGCATCTTCATTCAATGTTGTTATTATTTTTGACGTAGGTAGGTACTTAACTCTCTTACGTATGGAGTTGTCCTTCAAAATGTTGTGCCATGTGAAAAAAATTGGCATGAAAAGTGTGTAAGTCAAAGACTCTGGTGAAATGTTATTTACAATATTTACTGTCCACTGTGCGCAACGTGTTCGCCGCGTTTCCGTTACAAGAGCGATTGACGTGAGTGCAAAAGAGAGAGCGACACAAACGAGTGTACAATATTGTGAAAACGCGGCGGACACGTCGCGTAGTCGCGGTTAGGTCGCTTCGGAAACACGCTAGCAAATCGTCAGTGTGTGATAATGCTCTAAACGTAACGTAATTTCGACCGATTTTAAAATGGAAGTGGTTATAGCGCCACAAGAATATTTGCGGCATACTAGTGGTGCTGCTTCGGCCTGGCTAAAGTGCCGTAAGCACGCGCCGTGCGTAGTTTCTTTCATCTATATCCGGTTAAACCTAAGTGCCATAATCGCTTGGCTTAGCAATGAAAATGGCTGAAAGGTAGGTTAGGTTGGAGCTGTGACCACACAACGCACGAGCCGAGCGAGCGTAGCGAGCGGTGACGCGGCAGCGGCCGGCGAGTGCCAGGGTCCGTTTAGGCACAAGATAATAAAATGTAATGTTTTGGGAATGTAGTGTTTTACAACGAACTAACCTCAACAATCAAACAAAATAACAAGTGACAGCGACTCAGTGACAATGACAATGTTATGTTTACGGCACCTAGCCGGGCCAAGGCAGCGCCACTAGTATGGCTCTAGCGGCAATTTATCCGATAGGGATATAGTGCCACTAGCAGCACTATATACACTGCCTTTTAAAATTGAAAATACCGCGCCTGATATTTACTTACTTTTAAGATTTCATTCATATCTATGGGTGGTACTAAAAGTGCTTGTCGCAAAAATTTTAACCAAAATGCTATAGGATATTTAGAAAAATTGTCTATAAAAAATCGTCTAAATTTACGTGCTAGGACTTTTGCTGCCGCTAAAATAACTACGGATTTAAGTAATAAACCGTGAATAGGAAAGGCAGCAATTATTTAGAAGTCATCTGTGAAGCAGGCAGTGGAGCGTGAAGATTGCTCGATATTTCATACAATATGTACGTTTTCACTTTGTTATACAATTTTAAGTGAAAATACATAACTTAAATTTTTAGTTGGCTTTTTTTTACTAATACAGATTAAATAAAGTAGAGCCAGTATGTTCATTGTTATATTTGTGTCTTCACTATGCAATTGCTTGACTTGCATTAAGTATCTCATTATATTTGCTGTATCATTTTATAAGTGGTTTATTGAAGACAAAGGATTAAACAATTGTTAGATTAGCAATGGTCTTATTACACGATTGCCACATAATCCTTCTACAATAAATTGATTACAGCGAGAGCTCCAGAGTGTCTTTCTCTTCATCTCAAGTATAAAATCGTATATGACTACTGCTGGCTTAGCTTAGTACTCATAGATATGGATAGATTACAGGTAGATCACGAGGTAGGGAAGTGTCTGCGCGAGCGTCGCGCCGAGACATTATAATTATCATTAAACTCTGACTAATTACCATTGTATTTTCAGCAACGCCTACGCACGTTTGTTGACGCCAGATAACATCATTTTTACAAGCTGAGCTGGACTTAAAAGTCATTTTCTCCAGTGAAGTCATAGATTAAAAATAAAGTTTTAAAATTGTTTTTCAGAAAACTTTCTCACGGACATATTTTATCAGCTAGTTTTTGCAATTACAATATTAACGAGAGCAGTGCAGAATTTATTTATGTTTGTTTTAGAAACTTGCGTTTTAGAGTCTCTTTAAAAATGGCTGGAAATGCGAAATGTCTATCTCTAATAGCTCTTGTCATCGTAGGGAATAAATCTTCACTACTAAGACGTTACCTACGTTACCCGTTAACTCAAATGTAACCTTTACTTATTTGAAATTGATATCTAACGAGATATGTTTAATTTAATTTGGGAACTAACAAAACTGCATGTCTTAGACTATGATTCATATTTTATTTAATGTACAGGAAATAACTTATTATTTCTATACGTTTGCTATCTTCGTCCATCCATCAGTAACTAGCCATCAATGTCTATATCTATCAATTTCTAGTGCGGAGCGCAATGCAGTGCTGAAAAGGTAATCTAAAATAAACGATTTGGCGCTGTAATCAAGGAAATGCAAAGATACATGAATTATTCATCTATTTATACACGGGATAGGTAGTAATAATGTTAGTATGCATACAATGTGTAACTGAATTAATGCACATTAAGAGAGTATTTTGTTCCAAAAATAATTATTAAAATCACGTAAATTACAGTTACTCTTCCACAGTCAAAATAAACCAAAATGGACCAAGTACCCGGTTAGTCCCCCTATGCTCTAGTCCCGCTATGCTTGACTCGTAAAATACCTACTAAAAAGTTTCGCCACCGCGCCACTCACATTCGCGGGCTATAATGATCGAAGAAAACTGTTACAGTGTACTATTTTATTTTCACATTCAAACATCGTAACTAAGTATCGCATTTATAAGTAATATTAGTAAGATAGGATTTATAACGCGGTCAACAGACTTCGTTAAATCTTATGAGCCCAGTATTGACCTAAAGCTCTATTCATAAACATTTTTAACGTATAATTGCTCTAAAATTCGTGTGTTCTTATCTGTCATTTTGACTGTCAGAACGAGACAAAACAAAATTTAACATATAGACGCTTACGCATATACGAATAGCGCTATAAATATTTTAACTTTAATTCAAACACTTTTCTTTCCAACTGTACCTTCCATTGTTTACGTAGAATTGAAGAATTTCGTGCATAGGGAAACTTTTTAGTAGGTATTTTTCGAGTCAAGCGTAGCGGGACTAGAGCATAGCGGGACTGAATTAGGTACCTACTACGCAAGACCTATAAATATACGTGTGCGACTGTGTGCGTGCAAAGTTTTGTAATGTGACCACAATTTTCTCCTCCAATCTGTATAACTATTTTAATTAATAAACAATGCCTTATACATACTAATAAAAATTCAATTTATAACATAATATTCTAATTGGATAGAATATTTATTTATTTATTTAATACTTCAACACACACCTGCACACAAACGTACAGAGGCGGACTTAATGCCATAGTAGGCATTTTCTACCAGTCAACCTTTGGGTGAAGCAGAGACAAACAGTGGTAGGTGCAATAGCGAGAATTGAGGAATAAATATTTATTTAAATTTAAAAGCCATAAATATAATATATACACTTAATTATATATAAATATAAGTACAAATAAATACATACATATAAATATATTAAAACTACTAAAATAGTCAATGGGCAAACATTACCGTTGTGATGATACTGCCAGTTTCTTGCGAATGTGCTCGCGAACTTTAATTTTAAAAGATAATCGGTTGGACGCCATCCTGATACAAATATCCTGAAATCCTGAATATTATGGTGGTGTGCGTTAATTCCGGGACATGTTGTATAATGTAGTAATTATACTACGCATTTGGCTTCATCTAATAGAAACAAAGTGTTGCAATTTGTGGCGAAGGGAGAGGCGACAGTTTTCCACATGTAGGTATTTAATTAATTATACATTTTATGTATAAAGGTAATCGACCCCTGATTACGTACAGACACCAGCACATCAAGTTACTACAATCTATCAAAATTCTTTAATAGATTTTCAACTTTATCGCTAAAGAATAAGGTTCATGTTGATTGGGAAAATTTGACAGATTGGAGTAGGTTGATGTGCTGGCGTCTGTACATGTGCTGGGTAATCATGCCAAAAACTTATTTGATATTTTAAAACTATGATCACTAGGAGATATAGCATTGTCTTTGGTACTTAGTTGCCAACCACGGATATTTGACAACCCTAAGATTTTATAATGGACATGCACGTGTAGGCATCTCTATTGTTAAGTGTAGGTACGTTATGGCATCTTGCAGATCTGTTTATTTTACAAAAGTATTCATGATGAATGCGAACATTTCTGAATTAAAAACATGGGAACAATAATGTTTTTTTAATGATCATAAACTGCAAATATTATTATTAAAACATTATAACGCATCAGTCACATTGGCGGTTGCTACAGGTAAACAGTATTCCTACTCCTATGTAAATCAACGCAGTATGTTATTTGCTCGCTTCGTCATTCGCATACAAAATTCAACCCTCACAGGACTCACTCAGGCAGGTGTAAACTTCCGCAAAATCTAGGTACCATTTGTGCCCCTCTAAAAGTTTAAAGAATTATACGGTGTAAGGGACATCGACGCGAAACACTGTAAGTAATTAAATGAAAAATAATGAACTAAAATGAAATAGAATGAATAAAAAGAAAAAAAAGTAATAAAACAACATGAAATAAAATTAAAATGAAATGAAATGAGATGATATGAAATAAAATTAATTAAAATGATATAAAAAGAAATAAAATTTAATAAAATGATGTAAAATGAAATAAAATTAAACAACCTGAAATACAATTGTTTATTCTCTAAATACTCGTAATATATCGTCAGTGCGCTTGCCAAAACCCGTATATAGAATTTCTAGTTTTTTTTTTAATTAGATATTCTTCATTAATTTTGAACGCCACATCTATTGCCAAAACCCTTATATTAAAATTACCACTGTATCTCGATTTTGCAATGAAAAAACCGGTATTATGTGAACCTTATTAAATACTAATGAAAAAACAGTTAAGTGAACCTAATACTCAATGAAAAAACACTTATGTGTGTGAAACTAATTGTCAAATCCGAACACATTTAAAAAAGATTTTCATACAGCAAAATGCACGTAGCAGATTTTGCACATGTCTGAATTTGGACACGCTCATGAGCTACTCGTGGACCTCTGGGAATAACCCGTTTCGACTTAAGGCGAGAGGGAGAGTTTTACAGTGTAAAATTCAATAAATCAGAATCACGAATACACATCATATTATTAAGCTAGATGAGTTTGGCGTTTCATATCTGACTACTCTGAGCTTGAGAAGAAAGGCCGAAACAAACTCGGAGGTCGCAGTCTCTTTTAAAGTCCGGACATAATCTTGGTCTGGCCATATGAGGACCATGTAGATGTGTCTGAAATGGTCTTTTGAGGTAAGAACTACACAGATTTGAGTGGACCAGAAGTGCAAGCATTTGTCAGTAATCGTGAAGCTCAGCTGCATCCGGTTAGACTGGAAGCCAACATAGTTGAAATAGGCTAGGTCAATCTGCCTAGCCTTTTCCCAACTATGTTGGATTCCCGAAGTTCGGTTTCTTGAATTCCGATACCCGAATGACTGATGACATGGCGTCCGTAGGTAGGAACTTGCGAAAACGCGGGCGCAGTACTCGACTTCATTCAAATTACTAGTAGTCATATTTCAGTGCGATGACCATTGACCAGTGTAATAATAATGCAACGGGTGAACGAATTGGAGTAAAATCATTCGAGCACCCGAATACGGGCTAACGACCAGGTGCAATTGCGCCTATAAAGTATTTGAGTACCTGCGAAACTGAATGATGTGTTATTCAGAATTGTTTATAGATGTTGTTCTACAGTGAAACAATAGGTATATTTAAAATTGCGGGCTCTCTCCACTATAAATATGTATTCCGTAGTTAGCGACAGCACGCAGACTAACGTTCATATTTTGAATGCAAAATATAAACATGACACCATGTTTTCAAAACATGACAGCTGGTGATATAAAAAATCAATGAAGTCGCACAGGCATGCACTTTATTTAGAAAATACCACACTAGGATTTCATGTAACGGATAGTCGGTGTTAGTGAGTCTCCAGAGCTGTTTTTTTTTTTAATAACCGACGAAAAGTTTCAACGCAGCGGGGTTCAGAATGTACTGAATCCATGGTAACCGGCTTTGCGTCGATGTCCCTGCCACCCTGTATACAGCACAAGCAATGTATTTTATTTGTGTATAGTATTTTATTGTATATTAATTTTCTGCATAAGTATAATAATTGCAGTACACCAGTCCACGGACTACCCCTAGTTAACTTATTGTCTTCCTGTTCATCCAAAGGTTATTATTATTTGGTAAGACACACTGGCAGCTAATTAGCTGATGCGTGTGTTTCAAATAGCTTGGAGATATTTAATCTGTCCAGTCGGTTCTAGAAGCAGTTTAGGGTATGAGCTGTCACAACGGTTATTAACCGACTTCCAAAAAGGAGGAGGTTAGTTCGACTTTACATGTTTTTTTTTCTTTAATTTATTTTACCGATTTCTCCGTCAATTGTGGACCGATTTTGAAAATAGTTTTTTAAAATAGTTTTTTGTTTAAATAAAAAGAGGAAAATACAAATATTTTCCAAAAAAAACAACCGACTTCCAAAAATAAAACACTACCAAGTGAAAAATCGAAAGTCAGTGGTAAAAATCTAAAATTCATAACCAAAGACACCGACTTCCGGTATTAAAGTTATTTTTGACTCTGTAGTGTTTTATTTTTGGAAGACGGTTTTTTTTTTGCAAAATATTTTTATCTGCTAGATATTGCTAAAAGGGTTTTCCAATAAGAGGTGTTATTTTAATATTCAAAGAAAAATGCAATTTTTTAATATAAATGATCGGATGTTTATTTCATTATAAAGAGGAAGGTATGCCGTTATTAGTGGAATATAACATCAGGCAAATGACCACCACGACCACGCTTACAGGACCATATCCTTTTCATGAAATTTTCCATAACCAAATCGCAAAGTGGCTGCCCTATGTCCTCGAGAGATGATTAATGATTTTTTATGGCCGGAATTGGATGGTATTGATCTGGACAACGTTTACTTTCAATAAGACGGCGCTACGCGCCACACAAGCAACGAAACCATTGATCTTTTACGGGAAAAGTTTCCGGACCGTGTTATCTCTCGAAGAGGTGATCACAATTGGCCACCGAGATCTTGTGATTTAACACCTTGCGACCTTGTACCCACAGAATAGATAAAAGAGGAGGAGAGGAGACATCTCTTTTATCTGTTCTGTGGTTGTACCCTATAAATTAATGGTAATTTAAATGAGCTTTGTTTAATTTTGGTGGAGGTAGAATAATGCATTTATACTATTCATCTACAATTCTAAAAGTTACCTAAATATCGCAATTATATTTTCTTCATGAAAGCTAGATGGAACTTAAGTAATTTAGGAGTCATAACGGGGATAACAAAGACCTCTCATTTTACTTCCAGTTTAGACGCGAAGATATGCTGCACCGACACCAAATTAAAGATAGCCCCAAATATGGGGCAGGAGGATGACTATACCTACTTATGAGGGGCTACTAATGAGGTTAAATTACTACGGGCAAGCGTACTTAATTCTTATGTAACACATACATAGATAGATACTTTTGACCGAATTACTTCTAAAACGAACTGTAGCCAATATAAAGATATTGTGCCAAATATAAGGTCAATTACTATGGCAATCAATGTCAATTTGTCCGTGTCCACCAGACAGATTTAGATTCGGTATGGAGTCAATGTTATCATATTTAATCAAACCAATAAAGCTGTATTTTTTATGGTGTTTCAAATGAAAATTATAGACTATGATGCTGACGTGATGAAAAATAACATCAACAAACCGAGAGTAAACATGGTCTATAAATATTTTGTTAACTAGATTTTGGCTGCAGTTGAACTCGCGTGGGATTGGAATGGTATATTTAGACGAGTAGTTGCGCCATCTATTGGCTTAAGAGATACGCTTTATTGCATAGGAATAAGCTAACTGATTATCTTTTCTCATAGTTTTGTAACCAAGTGCATAGATCGGTCTCTGCACTTGCCTAGATCAGTCTGTGTACGGACCTACCTAGTGCTATCTAATTGCGTAATACATTTTCGTAAATGATTAAAACTTAATCTGTTTCATTGAAAATTCAACAACATTCATTCCGTTATTTACGTGGTTCGGTAATGGCAAGAAATAAGTTCAGTATGATGACATTAAATCAGTTCTTAGCTAAGTTTACGTAGATGTTCTAAAACATTTGTAAATAAGGTCACGCAGAAATAACTGTCGCGCCGAACACATTCTTCCGATTTATAACGACTGCGGCTAGACTAGAGAAATATTGCGCAGAGGTTCACTCGAGGCGCATTTTGCACATTTTTAAGAAAGTGTATATAGTGCCACAAGAATATTATAGCGGCATACTAGTGGCGCTACCTCTGTTTATTGCTTAGGAATAAGCTAACTGATTCTCTTTTCTCATAGTTTTGTAACCAAGTGCATAGATCACTCTCTGCACTTGCCTAGATCAGTCTGCGTACGGACCTACCTGCTATCTAATTGCGTAAAACATTTTCGTAAATGATTAAGACTAAGCTGTTTCATTTTGACAGTTCAACAACATTAATTCCGTTATTTACGTTGTTGAGCAGATTTTTTTGAACTTATGAAGCAATGGATTAGCAATCTCTTCCAAAATGATTCAGATTGTGATTGATCGTGTATTACGCAATTAAGGTGCTGTTGGTGACTGTTCTCTGTATCGATGTCGATACCTCTGAGAGCACATTGATACCAATAGCAAATTCAAATTCAAAAGTCATTTATTCAAACTAGGCTAAGAATCAGCACCTTTCGAACGTCAAAATTACATATGACAGTCCCCCAAAAACGCCCGCCCTTCACCACTTCCTAGTACTTTAGCTGGGAAGAAGAAGTGGCGTAACAAACTCCCCACCTGCACTGCTGTCTGTTCAGTTAGAAAAACTTGATTCTATACAATAGTATTTATGCAAAATAATTTACATTACGTAACGCAAAACATTAAATTAAATTATTTGCTATATGTCAGCTACCACACGCCAAAACATCAACAAAAATAAATGAAATCTATACTCATGCGAAAATAAAAGTAAACTAGGACCCTCGAAGTAAAAATAAATAATATAAATACACTGTTATTTACTAATAAAAAAACTATGGACAGCAAGACGACCAGTCACCACAAGCAGCACCCGTTCGGCAGACCATTGTTTCAGTTTCCAACTGTCTGAAAAGCAATCATATCCAAATAAAGTATTCCCAATGCTTCAGACTAGAAAGCCTTCTTCAGACGGGAGAATCTAGCATGTTGTGGTAATGGCAAGAAGTAAGTTCAGTATGATGACATTAAATTAGTTCTTATCTAAGTTTACGTAGATGTTCTAAAATATTTGTAAATAAGGTCACGCAGAAAAAATAACTGTCGCGCCGAACACATTCTTCCGATTTATAACGACTGCGGCTAGACTAGAGAAATATTGCGCAGAGGTTCACTTGAGGCGCATTTTGCACATTTTTAAAAGAAATTTGCCAAAATATTAGCAACATATTTAGATTTTACGCTAATGCTGTCGAAGTGGCCGAATTTTGCTCAAATGAATAAAAGGGAATCATTCGACTAAGAATAAGAAGAGTGTAGAAACAAGCATAAAATTATGGTCACTAGGTATACTTATATTGATCACTGTGTGTTGGGGATGATGGATCATTGTATCTTAATTTCAGAGGTTTTCGTCAAAATGAAAAATCTAATCAACAATCACTTGAACCGGGCCAATGTGAGTCTCCAATAGATGACTTCTAAGAAATAAATAAAATTATACCATGGTACTGAATAAATATTTATTGCACTTATTTACTATTGTTACTTATTTACTCTTATACTAATCACAGATATCGTGTACTACATTATAAAATTAAAAATACTGGCTCAATTGGTTTTTAATTAATTATTCCGTTTTGTTATTAATCAATTGTATAGTGTCGGAGATAGTGACGGTGCAGCCTGAAACTAAACTGAACATTCCACAGAAAACGATCAAAATGTTCTTGTACAGGATCCAGTTAAATTTGCCGAGGTCTTCCCATCGGAATACGGTTTCTACAATCCCTGGTATGATGAGACCGAGAATGGAGTAGAAGAAAGCACCAACAAGGGAGATGATCTGCTCTAAATATGGAAGAGCAATGCCAATTCCACCTGAAACAACAAAAACAATGTTAACTTTAATTAATTTAAAATTTAAAGGTGAACGGCAAATTTCGTACCGCATACTTTTTTTGTTGTTCTGTTATAGAATTTGTACCACTTATTAAGGCAACTAAGACATTAATTTTCATGTAAGCATACTATTTTTAGAACTTCGGATTAATTAATAAATATCAATAAAAAGATATTAACAAATAAACGTAATAAAATCGTAAACTAAACGCAGTTATGTTTTTTGAAGTTGCCATAATGTAAAATAACACAAATATTGAAATGATAATTAATTATTTAGAAATAGAAATAAACATTAAATATAATTAAACACTTTTATATTATACCTATGAATGCATAAAATCATTATAGTTAACGATTTAATGATAGGAATGATTTTCGTCATCAATATTATTTTTGTTCAAATGGATATTTACGATCCTCATCCTAGGACCTACTTAATGATAAGTAAAACACTACAAAGATCTAGAATCAATACAAGCAATCTAGAACATTTACTTTATAACCAAAACAATGTTTAAGTACCTATAAGTAACAATCTACATTGGTACACTAGTACATAACCTTAACAAATGAAACTGGTTATAACTTTTACCTCCCAAGTTCAAAAAATCTAAGAATTTAATAAGGGTTTGTCTATCATATTAACTACCAATTAAAACAAAAAGTATCCCAAAACACGAATTTTATTACCAGTACGAAATTCCCATACAAGCCTGCCGTTCGCCTTTAAAGTATCTTTACATTACTCCAGTACTTTACATTACCAACCCGCACTGGGCCCTCGTGGAGGATAACGGCCCACTCCCACTCACTGAGAGGAGGCCTGTGTTCCAGCAGTGAGAACACTATAGGCTGATTATGTACATTACTGTTGAATTAGCTGAAAGACAACCACTGCTGGACACAGCCTTCCGAGAGGCATCGCCGTAACGACCAGTCCTGCGCTGCCCGCATCTAAAGGATTCCCACGACCTTACTACCCACGCTACATCTTGTGGTATGCAATTTACGAAATATATTATACATAATTATAAATTAAGAATTATGCTGTTTTGAATATATTTTTTTTTGTCAAAACAAACATGAGATTATTCGAAAAACTGTCAACGTTACGAGTTGTTGTGATTCGTAGCCAATACGCAAGCGCTTTAAGCAATCGGCAAGTGAGAAAGAGCGTTTTAGGCATGGCACCGCGCATTTACAATAAACTAACAGATATCATAAAAACATTGAATGATACACAATAAAAATATAAAAGTAATTAATTGAAAATTTTTGAATGATATTTGATAAATTAATGTTGACTTATTTATTTATTTGGAGAAACAATTTTTTATTGAATATTGTGACTAATTGTAATTTATGATTGTTTATTTATTCATTGACTATAGAAATTATTCCATATTGTTTTTATTTCGCATTCAACCATATTCGTAGGCCGTTCAATTACAGTTCATAGGCCGCTATGATATGCCAAGAGGCTTCTTGGCATATTATAGCTTGGCATATTATGAACTTTAATTTAAGAACTGTATTCACTACCTATGTTACACAAATATAAGAAATGATTATTATGATTATTAGAGATGTCTCCTCGCCGCGGGTTCCAAATATATGGATTTTAATTTCAATTAAACGTTTGCTTTTTATTGTGCAAAAAGAATTACAACAAATGACCCTGTTGATACCTACTCCTGTTACATTAAGTCCGTGATTAGTAGTTATAGTATTATTAACACTAAATAAAGAGTAACAACATATTAAAGTATGTTTAAAACAAATTATGACAAGGTTATGTTCAAACATTTCACTTTACGATAAATGTTTTGTCCGACTAACATGTACTTGACCTGTTTGCTGAAGACAATTATTTAGGAAAAGATTAGAGTGGCAATTAAGATTTATACACTGTCTAATTTTGTCTACAAATGTTTGTTCACCTGCGAATTTTATTATAAGTTCATACTTTAATCTTGTCCACGAGTTGTGAACATAAAAAGTGTAGGTACTCTTCTTTGTCTCTACTTTAGAGTTAACCTTCACCTACATAAATCCTGTTGTTTCTTTGCTTACATAATCAGTCCATAATGTTTCCAATGCTGGGACACAGGCCTCGTCTCGGTGAGTGGGAGTAGGCCATAATCTCAGTACGGGTTGGTAGATGTCACATGTATTCGAATTTTTGGTTCTAGGACGACATGCCGATGTTTTCCCTCACGATGTTTTCCTTCACCGTTTTGATAGATGTGGTGATGAAATTATTTACACAAAGTAAAACGCCTGTCTGGGTTCGAACCTATGACCTACAACTCGTAAGTGGCGGCCGTTACCATACTGGGCCACCTTTTGTTAAAGGCTTTGTCACAATTAGTTGATATTCGTTCAAAAGTTAATTTCTAACACCCAGTTCATACTGAGGTATATCGCCAGCGTATTATCAATAAGCGTTCTATGTTATAGAGTTTGTCTACGAGTTTACACTTAGTCCGTCAGGTGGACCGTTAGGCTGCCTGTCCACTGGAGCGGAGAGGAGAGGAGAGGAGCGGAGATGTGCCAATATTAACCAATAGAATCGCAACTCTGGGGCGGAGATTAGATTCTATTGGTTAATATTGACACATCTCCGCTCCTCTCCTCTCCTCTCCACTCCGGTGGACAGGCAGCCTTATGCGTGGGCCTGACAAAATCAATAAGCGTTCTAAATGTTATTGATAAAATGATAATACTTACCACAGAAACACACGATCAAAATCCTGGTACAGATTTGCATGACATTATGATATTTCTTATCGACCCTGGGTTCAACGTATCGTGTGAATATGTCAATCACAACGAAGAAATGAAGAGGATACGTAAGGAAGCTAGTTATAGATATGAATATCTTCGCACAAATCGCTGGCCTGAAACAATTGAAATCGCAAAATTGTTAGAAACGCAAACTCATCTTGATTAATTTTAGTAGTTTACAATTGCGGCTAATTTTGACATGTCAGTGTTTGTTCAAGTTACGAATAAAGATACACTACGAAAAATAATATTGGGTAAGACTGGAAACGGAATTTGAACCAAGTATGCACCCCTGAGGAACTCCAAACTATAGCAAAGCGTAAATTGAAAATTAAGTAAAATTTCAGTGTCTCACTGCTGATATTTTTTCAGATATGAACATTGCTCATCGACGACTGAAAGTCATTTCAATGGATCAATCCTATTACCTACTGGATCAATCGTTAGACCATGTCATAGCCATTACTTTTGTACCAGGTAAAAAATTTAAGCATATAAATTACCAGTCGTCCATAGGCAGATTCAACGTGATAGTTCCTTTTAGTACATCGCCGTATCTTAGGTAGCCGAACACACCCAGGATTGTGTAGAACATCATCACCAATGACATTGCGATCACCATCACGCTTGGGCACCCGAGGAAGTGTTGGGGTTTCTTCATCGTGTTCTCTACTGGCATCACCACTCCTATGCCTTCCATTGCGAAGATCACAGTTCTGTTAAAGAAAAAGTAATCATGTTTTAAGTGGTCGATGAAAAGTTTTAGCATGGTGGCAATGGAAGGCCCATTGCGAAGATCACAGTTCTGTTAAAGAAAAAGTAATCATGTTAAGTGGTCGATGAAAAGTTTTAGCATGGTGACATGATTTTGGAACTTTGTTATTACGGCCATCTGTCATAGGTAAATCATCTCAAAATATAATCTTAGATATAATGCACCACCAGTGCAAAATAAAAAAACTTAAATGTAGTACAGAGAATGAATTTTTGCCATTGTTTCAGTGAATAAACAGATATTTATTAACTTAATAATTAAAAGAGATACTTTTGGAAAAAAACCTACAACGGGTATTTAAATCCTATTGTTTATAACCATAAACTGTCACAAAACAGCTTAATAGAAAAACAAAAGACTATAAACAATATTCATCATTTTGACTTACGACAAAAACGCAGGGAGTCGCGAAATATCGCCAACGACTTTTTTATCGGCGATGGTCAACGGTTCTCTGAATATGTAGTACAGGCATATTGCGAAGGTGGCGAAGAGTAGTATATTGGCGAGCAAGGAGAATGGAGCAAGCCACTTCAAGTGCCTGATTTGGCACATCAGGCAAAGTGGCGCGAACAGGATAAGGCAGTACTGCTCCACCGGCATAGCCGGCCCATCTATGTATGTGTCGAATAGCTGAAATAAATAAGATAGGTGATTTTAATTTAGTTTTATAGAAAATGATTCATGATAGACAGCAGCTACTTGGTGTGGTAATAGGTACAATTTAGGTAAAATAAGAAGAAAAAGATCTATTATTAGGATCTATTATTGGATTGGCGACGTGTTTTCGATCTTAGAAACAATTTTGACAGATCCCTTGTTTGGTTACTACTACTGCACTACTCGAGAGCAGTGCGAGAGAGTGAGAGCAGTGGTGGCCGAGTGGTAACAACCGGTTACGAGTTGTAGGTTCGAACCTAGACAGGCGCTTTACTTTGAGTAAATTATTTCATCACCACTGCTCAAAACGGCGAAGGAAAACATCGTGAGGAAACCGGCAAGTCCAAGAACAAAAAATTCGAAGATATGAAACATCTACCAACCCGCACTGGGCCCGCGTGGTGGATCACGGCCCACTCCGTCTCACCGAGAGGAGACCTGTGTCCCAGCAGTGGAAACACTATAGGCTGATTAAAATACTGCACTACTACTAAATGCCCTTAAACGGGCCCATTACACTAGTGCAGGGGTGGCGAACCAATGGCACGCGTGCCATTGGTGGCACGTAACAAAATAATTTAGGCACGGCATCATTTCAGAAACCTGAGTCATTTAGTTTCCACAGCAGAAGTTAGAAAACTGTTAATATTAACATTACTTTATAATAATATGTGAACTTATTTTTTTTTTCCAGGTGTCACTATGTCAAGATTGATTGTTGGTACGCCCTGGCCACATTCAATTTTTACTTGGAAAAAATGGCACGTAGATGTAGAAAGGTTCGCCATCCCTGCACTAGTGCAACAAGCCCATTAGATGGACGCTGAAAGATCGACTTCATCCGGACCTCTATTATAAAAAAAATATACGCATAAGGTCTTTGGCAGGTTATTGTTGTTAGTATTATCATGACAGGCATTATCATTAAAGCAGTACCTAACGAACCATCATAATTGTATACAATAGGTACTCTGAAGACGGATTTACCCAAGAAAATATGTTTAGTCATATTGCAATTGTTGGCATTGCCACTTAAAGTGTAGAAACGATGGATAACTAAGAATGATGAAATATAAATAAATAAGTATGATGGATATCTAAATAAATAAGTGCATACCTATGTGATTTGTAATCTTACCTGCTTAATTGAAGTTGCTATTAGCACAGTAAATATGCAACAGACCCCGAGGTACGTAAAGCATAAGGAAAACTCCGCAAATAAACTGAAAAGAAGGAAAAACATTTTTTTATCGCTATGAAACATGTTTTTGTTTTAAATTAAACAATCTTGGGATAACGGTACTAATAATATTCTTCGAAGCGACACAAAACGCTTAGATACTGTTAAGTATTAATATATATTATTTACCAATATACCTTGAATGTTGTAAGGATAGAAATAATACATATTTGTTTTTTTTTTTTTTTTGGAGCAAACGTTGCCATAGCAATAGATAAGTAGGTATAACAACCTATCCGTTACGCACGGTGACTAGGTACTTATTGTGATTTTAAGCATTTGCTTATCAAAAGTATTTACTTTGTCCGATGCTGAATTCATTTGAGTACTAGTAAATGTTGGTACATTTAGGCTAAGAACTCACGGAGCGATTTTCACCCGCGCCTGCCGCGGTGGCGGCACCGCAAACATTCGTACGAACACGTAGTACATGGAAGATATAAATTTTCACGACGCGGTTTATGACCACGGCTTGCACCATTGGTTTGCACCCGCCACCGCGGTGGGCGCGGCTGAAAACCGCTCCGTGAGTTCTTAACCCTGTCTCGTTATACGCTTAGCCACAATGGAAACGGGTTTTTTCGACAGAAGAATAGGCAAAATGACAGATAAACAATCGTAATCTATCATTTTGTCTATTCTTCGAAAACCATTGTCTTTAGAAAACCCATTCCAATGGTTGTCATGCTACGCAAGCTGGTGGATATGATACCTAACTGGGCTAAAGTGGGGAATAAAAAGATGAAGATCAGAATAATTCATTGTTAAAATGTAAGGGAGAGGACTACTCGTAAGATTAGCTTGGGAATCCTTCTGCCTGGGTGGCATGATGTAGTCGCAATTGATGATGCAATCAGGATTTTTTGGCGCCTGAATAACATTGACAGGGTGGCGGGCTTGGGCGGGGCACCGTGCATTCACCGTGTCTTTGTGGAGGTGATCGGCGGCGGATGCCATGGTACGGAGTGAGAGGGCATGGCAAGCCGTCACCTCCTTCTGTGAAGCAGTAATACTCGCGAAGGAGGTGGAGCGCGTGATGGAGAGGCAAGTTCGCGCCCTCACGGCCCTAGCCGCCGCAGGAGACGCCCTGGGCGTCGGGAATCGCGAGCCGATTTCCGGTCACCGTAGGCGCGGGCTTGCGGACGGAGAGCAATGGGTAGCTCGCCGTCCGATAAGAAGCAGTCCCGGGTCGACGGCGCGTTTTGTTCCACGCGCGCATCAAAGAGATGTTAGCACAACTGACGGGGTCCGCTGGGGCCGATGCCTGCCGGGGTTGCGGGAAAGTCTTAAGAGGAGACCGTGGTCCCTGGCAACGTACAGGCAACTGAAGGAACACGGGTGGGTTTTAGTAAGTAAAAGTTTGACACGCCCTCCCGCTCCGCCCAGAGCTGGAGAAATTATTTGATGATTTCCCATACAAAAAAAAGGATGGTCTCGTTTTTTATTTTGGCCACGCGCCAATAGATCCTTGTCGCGTTGTACGAGCAATGCAAATAGTAAGAATATATAAGGATACTTACTGCGCAAAATTAGCTAATGGCCGGACACATTTTGGACCATTTGCAAAAGCCGCACCACAGGTCTCTGAATAACTTAGCAATGGTTTTCGTTCCGCACGACAGCATCCTCGAGACGTTTGCACCTGTAAAAAAAAACCATGATTGATGAACTGTTTGAAATCTATATCTATACATATTATAAATTGAAGTCACGTTTTACGTGTCTGTCTGTGTGACCACGTTGTTCTTATAAACTATGCAGCGGGTTTTAATACAGTTTTCACCATCATTTAGAGAATTTATTCCGAAAGATTCATGTGTATAATTCTTTAATAATAAACTTGCATGTGATAGAGAAATCTCCATGTTTGTCAAGTCCAAAAACCGTGTGAAATAGGAGCATGTTGCTAGTTCAGGATAAGATCATTTTTACCGAAAAGCACCTAACATTTTTTTCAATAGACCTGGGGTTAATTGCATAGCACACAGTAGCAATGGCTTTCAAGTTGACAGTACAACAACATTCATTGCGTTATTTACGTTGTTGAGTAGACAATTTTTGGAACATATGAAGCAATGGATTAGCAATATCCTTCAAAATCATTCAAATTGTAATTGAAGTGTGGGGCGCGGGTTAGGTATACGACCATCCTTCCCATCATAAAGATAACTGATGTTACTTGGGAAGCTGCCACGCTGCCGCATGTTAGATGACCAATAGGCCAAACTCACGATTCAATGGATCCCACTTAATGGCAAGCGATATCGACGCAGGCCCAGACCGAGATGGCTTCCTTCAACAAGAACGGGTCTTTAACAGCTTTAAACAGAGAGAAGTGGAAAGAGAGTATAGCCCTTTGCTCTGCAGTGGGACGTCACATAACAATGAGGAGAAAATGCTTAAAACTGATTATTGTCTGTGTGTGTGTGTGATTTGTGTTTTAGAGAATACTTTAATCCATCTCTATTTTTCCCGAATAGGGTTCTTGATAAAACATTACATATTCAACCTATTAATGTTCCCACTGCCTGCTGGGACACAGGGTGGGCTGTAATCTACTACGCGGGCCCAGTGCGGGTTAGTAGATGTCACATGTCCTCGAATTTTTGGTTCTAAGACATGCCTGAGTTTCCTCACGATGTTTTCCTCCGTTTTGAGAGCAGTGGTGATTTTCCCTCTTCTAAGAAGCTTTTGGCCTGTATCTCACCTGATGGTAAATGATGATCAGGCCAAAGGTGGAAGGGAGCTTCATCCGGAATAATCAACCACAGAGGAACTGGCTATCTTATCTCTAACTGCCGAAACGCAACAATGCTAACAACAATGCGATGATGACATTATTTACACAAAGTATAGCGCCTTCTTGGGTTCGAACCCACGACCACCACCACTCGTAAGTTGGGGCCGTTACCACTGGGCCACCACTGCTCTCATAAAACATAATTTTATTGTTTGTAGTCACAATACTTACATGTTTTTTTTCTCTCTCTAAGAAGTCTCAATCTGTTATATTTGTAATATGTATAGGAAACGGCGTTGAGTGATAATGCGCAGTCTTATTGAAGGTTCGTAAGAGTGGCTACTAATGACCCTCGTCTTCAAGTATCTAGGTATGTACCTAGATGCTATAGAATACTGTTGGTATATATATGCATATATACCAACAGTATTCTACATAATTTACAACAGTAAGTAACTAAGAAAAACCCTGTCCGATCCGAAAGGGTTTTTTTTCAATTAAAACGTTTTTTTTGCCAAAAAACGTTATTGCTATTTTTAAAAATGAACTCATTTCATTATAAATAAAGTTTCACTTTATTTATAATGAAATGAGTTAATTTTCAAACGATATTGTTTATTTCGTAAATAAGATATCGGAATCACTTTTACACGTCTTAAAAAATTTTTAAAATAAGCTAGATGAGGTCGGCGTTTCCTAACTGACTACTCTGAGAAGAAAGGCCGAAACAAACTCACAGTCTCTTTTAAAGTCCAGACATATATCTTGGTCAAGCCATATGAGAACCATGTGCTTGCTACATGGTTACCCACCGCGTCCCCGACAAAAGTGACCTTGGTTGGCGACCGGCAAAGTTGTTTCAACGTTTGGTCGTAAACCATCATCTACTTGTAAGTACAACAACAGTGTTGGTGGTTTACAACCGTGTACGGTTGTAAACCACCAAGGTCACCTCTGTCAGGACGCGGTTGGTGACCGTGCAGCAGGCGTTTTAGCAAATTTTCTACAGAGGTTATAAGTTATGACTTTTTTCTTGTATTTCCAGCCACTTATTAAATAGACTCTCAAGTGGCAGCGGTCGCCAACCCGGTCCGAATTATTATTATTATTATTTACAATTCCGCTATTTAATATAAATTAGTTTATAATCTCTTTTATTAGTTTATAAATAAAAGATTTCAACCTTGAAATGCTGCAGCAGTGCCTAGACGATTTTATCAAAAAATAAATAAAAAGGATTATAAAATATTTGAATTGTACTTACAAATATATGAACACAATGTCCGCAAACAAAAGCTACGATAACAGTGCCGACTATGCCAACTCCCCATCCAGCATTTGAGAAGGCTAGGGGCATAGCAAGCAGGCCCGATCCTAGCGAAGACTTTATGAGATTCGCTAAGGATCTGATGTCTCTGGAAAAAAAAATAACGAATAGGTAATAAACTTAAACATTAACCATTAACTCAGCCGCACCCTACAACTGGACACAGGCCTTTCCCTAGTTATATCACAATACCCGTCAACATCTGGCTGGGAGAGGACAGTCAGGGAAATTAACTGTCAAGCTATTTGACACCCTACTTGTACTCCACTGTACTTAAAAACTCGCGCGTGAGATGCTTCAATTTTTTTTTTGCGTATAGATGTCTTCATGTAAAACCTTTTCGTAAAATTTCTAACGGCGCAGACGCCTAGTTTTTGAGAAAAAAAATTAAAAGTTTCAAAAAATTCAACTTGTTTACGTAATAAAAATAATCGAATTTCACTCCTAGGTTGTGCTGTTTTACGTCTGGACAAAGTGACAGCGGGTTTTGATGGTTTTGAGTATAAATAAGTTTTCAGTTTTCAATAAGTTTTCAATTTTAATTCATTTTTTATTAAATATAGCTGCTACCGCAATGAACGAAGTTATGAATAAAAAAAAAAACGTGTGGCACTCGGGGACTGCCGCGGCGAAGCTATTGCATAGCATTTTTTATCAACTTACGCAATTGTAAAATATTAACCCGAATACAAGAAATAGCAATGATGACATTGACAGGAACTGTTATTCACATTTATAGTTTTTAAAACTTGACACAACGTAATGGGAACATCAAACTAATAAAAAGGTTTTAATTTAACCATTAATAGTCAAGGATCATTCGTCTAAGTAAATTTAAACTTTATTGTCAAACAGTTAAACATAATTTTCAATACAACACTCTAGTATGATTCGTCTAAGTAAATTTGAACTTTGTTGTCAAGCAGTTAAACATAATTTTCAATACAAAACACTCTTTCTTAGGTACTCGTATTTTCGTTACGGAATTTCTGGATTAGGTCTCCACGCTCAAGGCCCGCGATAGAAGCTATGCAATAGCTTAAAAATTAATTAAATTAAAAATAATACAGTTTTATTTGAATTCTTAAAAGATCGTTATCGTATTATACGTGACGCTTATAAGTATTTTATAGTTTTCACTCATTGTATCTACAAAAGGCAATGTTACTACTGTTTAGGATGCAAGACTTGAGAGAGCAAGCGAAGCGAGCTCGGAACTTGGGATACCCCAACACGGACAAATGGCTCCGTCGACTACGCCTTATTATTATTGCTTGGGAACAAATTCCGAAAGAAACATTGGTGATGTTTTTCTCGGCACCTATGAAAAACTGGTGTTACAGTGGTTCCACATACCATGCAACTGTCAAAGAATAACAGTTGTAATTTTATTGAACGGACAATAGGTAGTCAATTTACTTAACAAT
This sequence comes from Conistra vaccinii, assembly GCA_948150665.1. Lineage (NCBI taxonomy): Eukaryota > Metazoa > Arthropoda > Insecta > Lepidoptera > Noctuidae > Conistra > Conistra vaccinii. The sequence goes on from OX411324.1 coordinate 9,731,775, forward strand.
TAATTTCCGTGATTTATGTACGCTTTGTTTGTAAATCACAATGTGTGTAAAAAAAGATACTGGCTTCAAGAAATTATCGGAGATGGTTGACTCGTTTTTATTGGTTTCCAATTTCAAACAAACCTCTGCGGAAAGTGATTACTGACGCACACGGATACCTGCATCACCAACACTATTGCTGATGCGTTACTGATCTTATCTTAGACAAAATGTTCAAAATCTGATGTGACCGTAATTTTATCGCTAGCTTTGTCTTTGACACAATTGAAGGCTAATATTATTAATCAAAGACGTATTAAAATTGTGTGATGTTAACCTTCACGATCAATATTGTACGTTATTTAGCACACGCATCTTTTTGATTCATAGTTGTAACCAGACAACTGTTTCTAACCGAGTAAAATTCAAATATTACTTACGAATTTGGTTTAACGACTTCCCGATGCTCGAAAGGGTTGTATTCTTCAACATGTTTGTTCTTCTCTTTTTCACCCATGATTTCTAACTAAAAGTCCGTACTCAAAGCAAATTAGATTGCGATCGTTGAAGTTTTTAATTTTCCGGTTGTTAAAAGTCTAGTACTTATAATGTCACTATCACTAGAATTACTACTATAAAACCAGTTATTAAAGTGGCACTTTACTTCACAAGTTATGTTCACAATATTGTGATATCACTGCAGTATTTTACAAAAAAATTATTGTATGGTATCTGAAGGTTGTACTGTTTTTCTTATTTATATTGACGATTGCTCATCTCGAAATTACTTTACAGTTGTTATCCCTTATCTCTTACGAAAGATAAATTCTTGAGAGGGATAATAATGATTGTCATTAACGAGATAATAGTTGCTGATGCTTATTTGAATTATTTAGCGACAGTTTTGATAGCAACAAAGTTATAATAAAACGTGACCTTCAAGTGCTGGTATTAACAAACAATAAAATACACTTTTCGAAACCACTTTTTCTGTTATTTATAATTTTTTTGATCAACATAAACATTCTCACACACTAATTTCAGGTGCTCTGTTTGCTTATCAACACCGTAACGAATTTCATGAATTTCATTTGAATAAATTCGCTGGATGTATTGAATTCCATTCGTTTTGCATATTTTCGATTATTATTTATTTGCGAAGGCACGAGAATTGCGGAGACACGGTCACTGTAAACAGCTCACATACTAATGCCGAGTGGTACTCTATCGTCGTTCTTATAGGATACACGTGACCAGGTACTGAACGCAATCTAGGCACAATAATTCAAGACAACATTGCTTTAGGATTGTCAATATTATTATTTTTATACTTATGACTTTTAATTTATATCTTTTCAGATTTTTTATCGTGTCGAGGGTATTGAATTTCTTGGCTTTTCCAAAGTTTTTTTAAGAGATCTTTCGAAGATCTCTTGTATGTTGTAATTTACAGGTTGTTTTTCATAGATCATCGTTCTCTGCATGTTCTCTGCCCATATATTAACCCTTTTAATGAAATTCCATTACTCGTATTCATTGCATAGCGCCTCCATCGTAGTAACGAGAGTCTTCGCTGTGAGAAGTAGTTTCTCTGTCATCGTCATATTATTATTTACTTTCCAGAATGTCTTCTTCTTTTCGGGATAGTGACTAACCTAGTGTCTAGTTTTACTACCTAGTTTAACTAGTTTTAAAGCCGCCCTCTAACTTGGCTTTACATGCCATCGAGAAATATCTCTCAGACATCTCTCTCTCTTCACGATGTTTTCAGAATGTAAGGAAGGTACACTTAATACTACTTATACTTTGTTGATTATTATTCGTTTTTGAATATCCCTACATGCTTCACGTGCGTTTTCTGTAACTGAATGAGCGACATCCTCGAATATTGCAAGTCGCGTTTCGGATATCATTGCCAAAAACTACAATATAATAATACATAGAATGGTATCATTCGCAGGGTTGGGCAGTATTTGAATTACTTGTAATTGAAATACGTAATTGAAATACAAATACGTAATTGGTAGGTATTTGTATTTCAATTACTTCTTATAAATGTAATTTGTAATTAGTATTTCAAATACCTGACGCTGAGGTATTTTGTAGTTAGTATTTCAAATACTTATGGCTCCAAAATACATTTGAACATAAATACATTTAGCGATCTTATGAATGGGTGCGATCTGCAGAAAATAGCGCTCGATAGCTTTCGTAAGCAAAATGGCGACCGCTAAATATTTTAATTAAATAAATGCGAGATAGTATTTTGTAATTTGTATTTTAATTAAAGCAAAGCATGTATTTTGCCCAGCTCTGATCATTCGATAGGTTTCATACTTCAATCTACCTAGCCTTTTCCCAACTATATTGGGGTCGGCTTCCAGTTGAACCGGACGCAGCTGAATACCAGTATTTTACAAGGAGCGACTGCCTATTTGACCTCCATAACTCAGTAACTGGGTAATACGATACCCCTTGGTAAGACTGGTTGTCAGACTTTCGGGCTTCTGACGAACCGTAACGACCGTCAAAGATCCACGAATGACAGCCGGGACCAACCGCTTAACGTGCTTTCCGAGGCACGGAGGAGTCTCGGTATGTAAAGATGGTCACCCATACACAGACCAACCCCGGCAAGTGTAGCTTAACCTGATGGGTCGACCCGTGCGGTTGTTATTACTTAGCCACGAGCTCCTCGATAGGTTTTATACTTACTTGGCCTTAAATGTTTCACGTACGTTGTCTGTTATTGGATCATCGAAATCCTAATCTTTAACATTGTAAGCGTTTTTCCAAGTGACTTGTGGAGTTACCGTTTTTTTCCATAGTTAGCAACTAGGTACGATACAATTTTATTGAATGATGCCGTTGGGTAGGTGTCTTTCAGGTCTCGCAGCCACGTGTGACTTAAGTGTTAGTTGATTGAGAGTTATTGATAAAGGGATAATGTTATTGAAGAACTGGGCTAACAAACTCGTTAGCCCAGCTCTACAAGAACATCCTGTCTTTCAGAAAGATTGTGAAAGTAGCTAGCTTTATCAACTGTTAGTGGAAATTGGTCCTTATACAATATGTAAAAAAAACCCTGTCCGATCCGAAAGAGGCACATAGGTAGGTACTGCAATAGCATTACCAAAAAGTATTTTAATAATTACTATCATTGAAAATGTAAAAGTTATTGCTATTTAAAATTCACATTTTTTATATTATACCATAATTACCCCAAATCCATTAACATCTATTTTTTTTTAACAGGGGGCCGCCCGCGCCCCATGTAGGTAATAATCCGTTTTTTTTTCCTTTTTTCATGATAATTACCACATAAATATACTCTCAGTACGATACCTAACAACAGTCTCACGGATCTGATAAGGTTTTTTTTTGTGCTTGTTGTATAAACCAAAATTTATTATTTATTTGTTAAAACTAAACATCATGCTCGGGAAATGGATCAGTGACAGTAGTTATAACCGCATCTGCATTGTTCAAAATATATTACCGATGCTGCATTTTTTATGCGTTTCATACTTATTCAATTCTCCGGACTAATTTTAAGTTTTATACTAGTCACAATAATGTTTTCTAATTGTGTGCTGTTAAATCTAATAAAACTTGACGACAATCTGGATGATACGGTACGATGAAGACAGTGATAAAGATACAATAATTTGGTAAAAATAATAAATTAAATCCCTTTGAAATTTTCCGGAAAATCATGTGAAAATCTGACGCATCTAATAGCTGGCTTTAATCTTAAGACTGACAAAATCATCAAACGGAGCATTAATTTTTTAGCCTTGAGACTTAACGTTTTTTCTTTACAAAAATAACAACACACTGTTTATTTAAATTACATTTTAATGCTAGTGTTGAATACATTACAATTGCTCTCGTTACTCAGTTTTTGTGTTTAGAATCTCAATTATGTCCATTATCGTGACGGTGCATCCTGAGACCAAGCAAAGGAGGCCGAATAATCCGATGAATGTATTCTTCCAAAGGATCCAGTTCCACTTGCCAAGGTTCTCCCATCGGAAGACAGTTTCTATGACACTGGGGATGATGAGGCCAAGGATTGAGTAGAACAACGCTCCGACTATGTTCAGGATTTGTTCCAGCAAGGGGAGGGCCATTCCTATTCCCACTGGAAAAAAGAAGCGACTTAATGAATATCCCACTGTAGAATATACTCCTACTTAGGACGTGTCCATTTGTTTTGTACAACAAAAACACAGTAAAAAAAATAAAAATATAACATCTTTGTTTTAGATTTAGGGAAATTCATTGACAGAACTTGAGCTAGGCCGTGAAAAAGACGAATGAAAAATGATTGCATGCAGCGGAGATGACAATGTTGAGAAGGATATGGAGTGACTAAAACGGATACAGTAAGAAATGAGTGTATAACTTTGAAAGTGTCGTCAGTGGCAGAAAAGTTGAAAGGAAATCGATTGGCTTGGTATGGGATGAGGAGGGAGGAAACACAGGCGACTAAAAGAGCGATGTATATAAATGTTGATGGATGGAGCGGGAGAGGAAGGCCAAAGGAAATATGGATGGATTGTGTGAGGAATGATATGAAAGAGAAGGGAGTGAATGATAGCCTGACGGTTGACAGGAGAGAGTGGAAGAAGAAAACGTGTTGCGCCGACCCCAAGGAACAGGCAGGAAGGTGATAAGAGACCTGGAGACTTTCTTTTGGACTATGATTTTTATCACTCATTATTCTATTTATATAAAATACACGTAGTAAGTATATACATTGCCCTGTCAATGAATGCGCTAGACTGTCATGTAACAGAACCAGATGGAGGGAGATCGTGAGGCGGGCAACGACTAGACCTGCGATTGGACATAGTCCATTGTGACCACAACCGCTCTGTCAAGAGCGAAACGAAGAAGAAGAAGATACATTAGATTTAGTACCTTCGTTTATCGTTTTTTCTATTTTATTGAAAACTAATATACATCTTATTTTCTCTATTGCGTGCGAATCCATACAGGCCGTAAAGATTAAAACTATAATAATTATAATACCAGTAGCTGCAATAAATTGCATCAATAATCCTTTGTTTCTAAATCACATTCAAGTATAGTAGCACATAGGTACTTAATGTGATAACGGAACCAATGGGGATCAAATTATGATATTCAATGAAGAGAATTGTTATGAGGCACGGAAAGCGGCTCTTGTGATACTGATATCGAATGCAATACAAAGTGTCCAAGAGACTTAAAGTCTTAAACCAGGCATGTGTGTTATCTTTTATGAGTTATCATTTTAATGTTACAACTACATACTTTCGTTCTTTAAATCACGATAAATGTTGAGCGAAGTAGAAATTGTGGAATCATCATTACCTTGGTCACATGAGACCTACCGCTGCAAAGAACGGTTGTAACTTTTCTTTAATTACCATGGTTGTCAATTGCGTTAGTGACCGCTCTTCAATTAGTTACTGACTCAATTATTAAGTCGCATTTTGCGACATACTCTACATAGAAGTGGTGGTATTTTCCCAAATTATACAACGAATATCTACCTTATTCAAATTAATTAAAAAACCACAAGTAGCCTACTTTTTCGATTTCGAAATTAGCGTTTCGTGCGGTTTTCAATGTATTCATTTGAATATGGTAGAATGTACAGTTAAGACTTCGTCAGTTTTCCAATTTTTTCCTTTATCATCATCATCATAATTTTTCAGTCTAAAGACGTCCACTTCTGGACATAGACCTCCCCTAAGCACCATCACTTCGACCGGTTCTGTGCTTTCCGCATCCAGCGGATTCCTGCGGCCTTCACAAGGTCATCGGTCTAGGCCTTCCGACGCTAAGTCTTCCGGTATGCAGCCGCCACTCCAGAACCTTTCGGCGCGATGTGGCCACATTGCCACTTAAGTTTGGCAATTCTTCGGGTTATGTCAGTTACCTTGGTTCTCCTGGCGGTTTTTTTTCATTTCTGATTCGACCACATAGGGAAACTACAAGCATAGCCCTCTCCATTGCCCTTTGGGTGACTTTTAGACTTCTAATAAGGTCCATTGTGAGCGACCACGTTTCAGTGCCATAGCTCATCACTGGCAACACGCATTGGTCAAAGACTTTTGCCTTGAGACACTGAGGTTTCCTTTAATAGGTAATACCTTTTGAAGCTACGGCACTAACCAGACTATTGCATAGAAAACTATTTAATGCGACGCAATAATACTGAGTCCGTTAAGAAGATTCTATAGTGTGATGAACAGACAGTAATAACCCATATTTTAGATATGACTGTACTTTTGCTCATGCTCAGGCCTTGGCAAAACAACATAAGACAGTAACATGTGTGTGGGACTGGGCTGGCCTTGTCTGCCGCATGCCCAATGATCGTTGGACCAAAATAGTTAGGTACTATGTGGAGCCCTGAGACAGCCAGAAGGCGTCGCGGCAGACCCCGTAAAAGATGGCGGGCGGGCTGGACAAAAGAAACGACAGTGTTCCACAGTTAGCCCAAGAACTGGAAGTCATGTCTAGCAGTGGGATGATACAGACTACAGGTAAGTATGTGAGTACCTACTCAGGTAAGTTATTTAGACGAGTAACCTACCACAAACGCATACTCCAACAGTCCTCGCTATTACTTGCGTGATCTGACGATAGTTCTCCTTGATGCGATGCTGCGTGTATCTAGTGAAGATGTCGATGACCACGTAGAATTGTAGCGGGTATGTCAGGAAAATTGATAACGCTATGGAAACCTTTGCAAGGACTGCTGGCCTGGAAGCAAAATAACAAAGAAACTTACATTATAATATATGGGTTTTAAAGATACATTTGCAAAAAGATGCAGATAGATCCTAATTTTATTTTGTAATTTTCGAGATACATATATAATACTTTGGTAAGCAAAAATAAGTTGCAGATATCAAAACTTCGTTTTTTTGGATTTTTTACAGAATTTATTGACGTCTGTTTTATGCTAATTATGTAGTATAACAGGTTCTGTAGTATTTTTTAAGAATAAGGAAAGGTTAAACTTTAAATCTATTAAAAATAAAAACCAATCCTTAAAATTATAGATGAAGTAATTTAAATGCATGAAGTCTCGTGCAAACTGGCGCGACGCGACAGCGCGACACGACTTTAACAAACCAATTTCTAAGAAAACTCCACGATAGACCAATTACCGGGGTCGCGTTGCACCAGTCTGCACGAGGCTTAAAATTGACGGCCTCGGTGGTCTAATGGTCGCAAGCGCTGCTGCTGAACGATGAGCTCCTGGTTTCGATTCCAGTACGAATTTCTCAGTAGTCCGGAGTCTGGATTTGTGCCCGTTTGATGGAAATAGGCTCGACTGACGAAATGTGGGTGTACTATAGGTACAACTCTGCCTAACTCTTCGAAGGTTACACGCGTGATGTTATATACAATGTGGAGACTACAATACAACAATAAATGAAAATACTGGCTCTACTAATGCATAAGAGTATTTTGGAACTGTCAAATAAATCCTAGCTTCGAAATAAAAAAATTAGGTTTTCAAACAAATTAAATGTAATGTAATGATCCACCCTAAGCCTATAAATTCCGTTTATCCAACTAGGCCTAGGGTGGATTCTCGGGCATACGTTTCCGAATGACCTTAGGATGGATTTTTGGGGTGGATAACCAAAATAACCCGAGCCGACTATGGATTTTGCCGAGCTATATTGACTAAACTATTGAATATTTTCAATTGAATTTTTGTATACAGAATGGGGACGTCATTAGGGACACGCCATTAAATTTTTTGTTGTATTGTCGTCTCCACCTTGTATATGTATAAAATTCACCACTACCGTGTTAGGTACCGATGCTATTATTTTGGTAAAATTATCTAAGTAGTTATGTAGTCAATTAACCAATTCAAATTTACATAAAACCATTTGAAAGTGGATTAAAACCATAAACCTACTGTTTATCAACGTCGCTCGTATTTCTCGCATCACTTAGTCAAGGACGTCGAGAATTCAAGATTACGGAGTATTGAGCGACAATTACTGCTAAACTATAATTTATTGTTTATACTCGGGCAAGGAGAATCTGAAGATGAGTCACGATAACATAATTATGTAAGTATGAATGCAGCGAACTCGTAATTTGTAACAAAAAATAACCAAAGTTTTTGACGACTTATAGGTAGGTACACCACTGTGCGTCTCTGGCTGAATACAGGGTTAAGGTTACTCCACAGACGTGATGGCTACAAGATGGACATAGGTAATTAGGTATACATATTATAAAAATAAATAGTTTGGAAATTCCAAAAGTGCACGCCTCATAATACACATTCATAAACGAAAAAGAAATTCAAAACATAGTTTCTAACAAAAATTAACAATTTATCACTTTTCTGACTGCTGTTTTACCCATCAATATGGGTAAATTTCTAACCTCGCAATCCTTACGTAGTGTCAAAGACTATTTATTTAGATATTTACGTTGTGGTTTGCTACGCAACACTTTAAGTCAAGGTTGGAAATATTTAGATAAAGATATTATATTTTAGTTAGTATTTTATTAATTATAATTAAACTACTTTGAATAAAAGAGCCATTTTTCATAGGGTTCCTTTTATGGCCGAAACCAATGTATAAAAAAAAAATTGACTCATTTAATTGATTTTATCGCAAGCTACAATGTTTTCAAGAATTTTTTTTCAACTATTTTGATATTTTTTTCATTTCTCTTGCATTAAATAAATTGGTAAAAAGTACAGTATTAATCTCCATTTAATCATCTATACAATGGTATTTATATAAAGTAGGTTCTGTGTACTAGCAGGAGTGTAACAATAATAACAGTTGCAGAAATGGGGCAAAAAATATTTTTCGATCGTAGAGCACACTCTAATGCTTCGCATTACGAGTCGTGCAAAAAAACAACCATAACATAACCTTCACCTTTTTTTAAATAAATATTTCTAATTTGACGACTTATTTTTTGAGTCAACTACTGCAAGTAGTGCAGTTACTTCAATAAATAAATAACTTTATTTCACAAAAATGCAGATTTAACATGTTTGGAATATCAGTAAAAAAAAACGGGTGTAAAGTTCAATCACACACACGATAAAATAAATTAAAAAAACTGTTTATTTGCGTAAAAAAAAACAGATTTTTTAATTCCATACGGTATACTACCTGCAGTCATTAACTCAGTTTTTTTTTATTATCTTTAGAAATTGATAGCCGTCACGTCTGTGGAGTTTCGCTAGGTAATTTAATTTGACCTTGTATCATCTCATATGGCCATAAGTTGTTATTGATTAAGTAGAATTTGGCCATAATCTTAAGGGTCCTATGAAGTTGGAAGAAAGTTTTGATAATATGCGTGAGGCACATTCCTTTCTTTTCACCAATGTACAAACTAAAAAAAACTTTGGAAGCCCTAATAGATTATCATAATTATGTTAATATATTGCAGTTCCAATGATATTAGATACATGCGTTACGAATTGATAACCTCCTGTTTTTTGAAGTTGGTTAATTATCAAGCAAGTTATTTTAAGCTAGACTTTGCACTGTCTGTATACTTCAAGCAATCTTCACATAAAATCTACGCCAAGTCACTGCGCACTAAGTATGATCTGCGATTCTATTTATGTATCTAAATAATTGACAAGCTAATTACCTAGTCGTGACTGACAAAGTGGCGAATGCACATACATGCCATCTCTACTTTATGTGTCATATTTAAATATTGTATTATATAAACTACTTTTTTGAAGTACAATGATAATAATATAATCTCCGAACCCGAAAAGAAAATGTAAATATAAATAAACCAGCACGATTGGCTTTGTAGCTGAGCGATTGATTTGCTACAATTGAATTGCGCGAAGTCGGGTGGGTTCGGTTCCCTGTTTGATATAGTCAGTTAGTTGTTCCGGTTCTGGCTTTATTTTTGTACCTATATATAATATGTACAAAATATACAGGATAAATTTCTACTATGTGACACATATTACTCCTAAGCATCAATCAAGTTACTTGTAATGTTCATCAGTCTAATTGTTGCCTGGTAGAGGATGCAGCCTATGTCATTTTGTCATTGAAGGATGTAAAAACACCCTAAACGAGGCCGAATTCTTCAGATTTTTTTTTTGTGTACTGGATCACATCTGGGAACCTTCTGGTTACAGAGATATTGAAGGTCAAAGTTCCAATTTTTTAAATGTTTTTTGAAGTGATAACTTCTTATGGGAGGGTAAACCGATTCGGTACGTAACGCGTTACGGCGCCAATCTGTCAGTTTAAGTTATCACTTCTTTCGGGCATCCCGAGACGCACACGATTTTTTACGAATACAAGGTGTCAATGTTGTATAAATAACTTAACTTTAAATACTCCTACGATCCCTGTACTTCTGTATACACCCATAAGCATAATGTTTTGTGCTCGTTATATTGCGTACTACCGTGAACAGCGAATCTTCACACCAAAAATAAAAGTCAGTATCCCAGCAATTATTTATGCACAAAGTTTATTGTTTTTTTGTGTATTGTTGTTGGTTGTTGTGCAAGTTTGTTGTGTATGTTTTTTTATGTTGTGTATTTTTGCTCAGTTTTATGTAAAGAATGCGTAGATGTCGGCTTCGTGGACGATCTTTTTACACCCTGTAGGCCTGTAGTTTTAAAATAAAAAAATGAACTAACCATTCACCAGTAGGTAAGTTAAGCGTGATGGATCCTCTCAACACGTCTCCATATCTTAGATATCCAAACGTTCCCAGGGTGCCGTAGAGGAAGACGATGGCTGTCATGGCCACCACCAGCACACTCGGACAGCCCAGGAAGTTCTGCGGTTTCTTCATAGTGTTCTCTATTGGCATCACCACTCCGACACCTTCCATTGCGAAGATTACTGTCCTGAAAGATTAGTTAAATTTGGTATTGGTTGGTTCATATTTTTATTTCTTAAGTAATGTCTGAATTATTGAAAAAAATCTAAATTCTAAAGTCATTTATTCAAACTAGGCTGAGCATCAGCACAAAATTACAGGGCAGTCCCCCAAAAACGCCCACTCGTGGTTTAGCTGATGAAGAGTCTATACCCTAATTTCCTAGAACTACGGAAGCAACACTGAAAAAAAAAACAAAATGTAGCATCTTGATCGTGTTAATATTGCATTTTTGTATAGAACACCATATTTTTATATTTTGGAGTTGGCCCCATAGAAAAACTAGTTTAATCCTACTGTGTTCTTTTTTATGTTGTTATTTTGTTTGAACCTTATACTAGTTGTATATTGTGAACGTTTAACAACATTCCAACATAAATAAATGATTATTATAATGAATTATCCTTTTGTAATCTACCTTGTATGTAAAAAAAATCAAAATATGGGAAACTAACGGGATTCACGTAGGTAATTGAGCAGTAGATTGTTAATGATTTATGAAATAATAAAAATATTGTTACATTTGTATTCATATATAAACTTACGACAGAAAAGCCGGATATCTGGCCGGGTTCCCAGCAGCATTTTTGCCTTCAAAAGATATATCGCCTCCAAATATATAGTACAGGCAAACGATGTAAACAGTGAGTAACAATATGTTGGCGATGCCGGAGAATATTGCCAAAAACTTCAAATATCTGATCTGACATAACAGTACGATTGGCACCAGAAAAATGAGACAGTAGTATTCCACTGGTAGTATCGTAGAAGGCGCAAAACGATCAACCAACTAAAAACAAAAGAAGATACATAAATGTCAATATTACTCGTATATAGCCAGTAGTAAGAATCTCATGCGTTCATCATCATCGTACTATATACGAGTTGTTTTACAAATAAAATAATTAACTTTTATCTTTATCATAATTTAATGTATGTCAAGATAAAGCTTAAAACATAATTTTCTTAATCCAGATATGCAAAATGTAGGTTATCTATTTTTCTTTTTTACACATTACTTCAATGTGAAATAGCAACAGAGATTACCGAGAGCCTGATTATGATGTTTATCCGAAGACTTATTTTATTTCCTTTACTGAATACAACATCACATTGCCTCGAATGCACTAGATCAAGGGGAAATCACGTTAGCTTAGATTCCTCATAGCTGATGTTTTCCCTGCCATCAGTACTATAAATCCCTTTAATATTCGCCTCTCATTCACATAATTGCTTATGACTTGAGTGGTATTTACTACCAGGCGTTAATGTTATCAAGAAAGCTTATCCAGTTAACAATGTGATAATTCGATTTGATTGCTCTCAAACATAGCATTATGATTTGCCTAATCTGTCAGCTCACTTTACTGTTAAATGCATTCTCAACCAGCGTAACTAGTTATGTAATACTAGCAATTATATTTTATGAAAATCTTATAATTGTCCACAAAGCAAGTAGACCTCGGAAGTCACTTTCCATACAAACCAGGCGAGTCACCGTTTACTCGCTCTACGACACAAATTACGTATGGAAACAGGAGGCCTGCTCTCTAAGTCCGTCAACGAAGATACGGGCCTATTCAAAACTAGTTCGAAACTACGGATTAATTAAATAACTTTTTCGAACGGCTAAAAAAACATCGGGTGTAGGAACAACTGTCAAATCGTGGAGTCATTCATACTTAGGTCGGGCCTCAGCCTGATATTATGTCCGTAGGTGATACGGAGTAGGAATCGCCCGTAACTTCGGCCGGAACCACAGAATTCGTGCTTAGGGAGTAGTCCTCGTGATGGCTTTGAATGCAGGCTGTTTATGACAGAAGTTGTGAGCTCAACGCACCGTCAGCAATAGAATTTCTTTTTTAAAATTCTTTTTAATTAGGGGCTAATTAGGGACTGTAATTATCATACCTGTTTCACTGAATCCGATATTAAAACTGTGTAGATGCAACATACTCCCGCATACGTGAATAGTAGAGCGAATTCAGCGAATACACTGAAAATGAAAGAAATTGATTATAAGGTAAATCTTCCTGTTTACAATATATTATCAAACAATGTTAGGAAAATCACTAGAGGGACAAGATTATAATCCCTACTTGAAGCGGCTTAGTACTCAACAATAAATATGTTTGTATGACAATGAGTACTTAATCACTAAGGTAAACAATAACAGGAAGAAAGCTCTAGTATATAGATAAAGGAATAATACTCTGTATGAGTCGTCACATTTATATCAGTTCCTGCTACCTAATTCGATTTTTGATTATAAGTAGGTGGAGTGCTACTTGGCTACAAGCATCGTTTGACGCGTGAATGACATTGCCAAGAGTGCGTTGTTAGTACACATTTGAGAAACTGTTTCAAAAATTATATTGAAAAAAAACCTGCCATGTACGAGTCGGACTCGAACAGGAAGGGTTCCGTACCGTATTTTATTAAAATTATTTTCAAAAAATACCCTCTAAGTAGTCGAAAAGTCGGGACTAATGACAAGGTCCGATAAAATCTAGACGGGCGGCCAAAAAGCTGGAGTTGTCCGGACAAATGGTACCAACAGATGGTAACTCTACCATCGAGCAAAAACCGCCGAAAAATACACGTTTCTTGTTCTTTTTATTAATTTGAAAGACAAAAAATTATTTTTTTGATATACTGATAACAGAGATACACAATCTGTGATAATTTCAACTGTTTACCTATTACGGTTCATGATATACGGACCGCTGACAGACAGACGGACGGGTGGACGGAAAAACAGCGGTGGCTTAGTAATAGGGTTCCGTTTGAGACACTTCGGGTAGGGAACTCTAAAAGCAACATGCCGCGTTTGTTTAGATTGTTACCACGAGAGCCAAACGAACCTTGTTATATCATTGTAGATAAAAAACTCTACTAACTTAGGGGCGTATGCTAATTTGGAACCTTCATAATTTCTTTGCCTATCGGTCTGTACTACGAAGTAGGTACATGTTCTATGTTTTATGCTATAAGGTTGGTTTCCATTGTGCGTGGGCTATGGCGGCCGTTTGAGGGGTTATTCCAACCAGCCCACCTCCCTCCAGAAGTTAATTAAAACTCCTGGTCTGTTTAGAACATCTGTGAAAGATCTGGGTGACCCGAGGGTTTCTGTTCTAATCTAGGTGACTCCTGTGCATTTAAAGAGCAGCCTCCATGCACGCCCTGCACAGAGGACTGTCCGTTATACTCTCTCTTTCACGTTTCTCAGTCAGAAAACTTTACATTGTAAAAGTCATACTAAAAAAACATAAGTCTCTTTCCTATGATGCTGGCATACTGACAAAAAGAAGGAAACATATGATATTAAATATCCCTAGGACAAGGACTTTGTTTGCCAGTATCCAATTTAGTAAACGATCTGCTGCGCTATATAATAAAATTAATAAATACATCTACATTTATCCCAAAAACTACTATGACAGTAAAAAAATAATAATGGAATGGATACAAACGCTAACCTACGATGATACCGAAACACTTCTGAAACCTTGACACAATACACACCCTCACACTCATGTACTCTCAGTTACACCTTCAGGCTAAACTTTCACTCACATATCACTCACTCACACACATACTTACACCCACTCATACAGACAATTAATTTAAGTTAATGTTAATTTATGTAGTTTTATTTAGCATAAAAATTATACGTTTGGCTTTTTATAAAACACGTCTTGCTATGGAAGAGCGGACTCTCCTAATACAGGCACTATCTGCCTAAAAGGAGGATCCAATCAAAAATTTTGTTGATACCCATACTTGTTTTTACCAATAAACAATTTTTTTTTTTTTTTTATATATACCTATTGTGAGGAAGTGTTTGTTTAGCAAGCAGTGTCCCGTGATGATCCCCGTCACCAGGCACAGGCCGTTCTTGTTCAGGCGTAATGAACTCGAAGTAGGTACATTTACTTCTTGGTCTGCACACTTTTGATTGCCAGAAAAAAACATTTGCCCAGAAAAGTGACTATTCTATAAATTAATGCTTTCAAGATCCATTGAGTCATAATTCTACAAATGAATGTATGTAAAGCTAATAATCACGTACAGGTAGGCAGTCGCTCCATGTAAAATACTGGTATTCAGCTGAATCCGATTAGACTGGAAGCTGACCCCACAGATTGATTGATTGAATCACGTCTATATTTCCGAAAGGTATTATGCAGAGGCGTTTTGATATATTATTAAATCCTAATAATAATGTACCTTGCAAAAGGAGCAAATTTCCTCATGGCTTTGGGTCCATTCATAAAGGCAGATTTGCAAGTCTCAGCATATCCTAAAGACGGTTTTTTTTCTAACACGCAACATTGTTGAGATATCCGCACCTGTAATATAAGATAAGAACATTAAATATTGACTATTTACACTCGTGTTCCGTACAAAAGTTGAAAGTAAGAAAATATTTGAGGAAACTCTTGTTTTCTTGAGTTACGTCAATCACTGGAATTTTTCATACAAATCATGGAAAATCACTGTTTGGTTAATGTTTACCAGCTACCTAATTACGAAACACATTTTCGTATACATTTCCGAGTAATCTGTTTCATTTTGACAGTTCAACAACATTCATTGCGTTATCTACCTTGTTAAATTAGATTTCTTTTCGAGCTTTTGAACCTATAGATTAGCA
This sequence comes from Conistra vaccinii, assembly GCA_948150665.1. Classification (NCBI taxonomy): domain Eukaryota; kingdom Metazoa; phylum Arthropoda; class Insecta; order Lepidoptera; family Noctuidae; genus Conistra; species Conistra vaccinii. Next base: position 9,747,337 of record OX411324.1, read on the forward strand.
ATCTGTTTCAAAACGATTCAGGTTCTGATTGATCGTGAATTACGTAATTAGGGTACAGATTACAGCAATAAATGAAAACACGGTATGCCTACACATTCTCTAAACATACAAAGATAAATATCGTTGTTTGTAAAGTGGTCATTTCATGTAAACGTGCGTGAGTAATCTTCTAGAAGGCAGAACTTAAAACTGTTTAAAGAAACTATTAAAATGAGTACATGTTAATATTGTTTCCTCTTAATTACATACTGATCTCGAAACGTTATAATTAACTCAGTAATGAATAGCTCACAACGAATAAAAGGTAAAGAACATTTAGAAGGACTTTTGAGATTAATGATACACTCATTTTATTGTTGTTTTAGAAGGCTTTAGAACAATAGCAAGATTACAGTTTATTATCTACTGTTTCCAATTTATTGCATTTGTGATTTATGTAGGCGAGTCATATTTATGTCCCTGTTACACCAGGAAGTAGAAAAATAACATATGGTCGCATGTATCTCACGAACAAACGTGTATAATTAACACTTTGAGAGACACTAAACGCCCATAGGCGTTATAACAATAAAACTTCTTTTGTGTCTCGTTCAGTGTCCTTGAATGGCTTGTTAAAACAGTAGGTATTAGGAGCTCCTTAGCGGAGGAGAAAGTTACACTTTCGGACCATCACCATCGCCCTTTGGACGACCTCAGTCGTACAAATTCTAACCCACCGGTGGCATGGCGTTGGGCCCACAAGCGGCTCAATCGAGACAACGGGGAGGCCACCTCCTCGACGTCTAATAAGCAGAGCACTGCAACGGCAGGCGGAAATTAGGGATCACGGGCGCTCAGACTGGGGACTCTGTCCGCCCACTGAGTGACTTCAAGGAAGACGACGCACAATGGTCACGTGCTGCCTTGCACACTTGCACAGTTAGTAAATTTTGTTTTTCCTCTTAGTCTTCAATTTTTTAAGTGAAAACTTCTTTAGCGGTGTTGTGCACTTTTGTCGTCAGGACGTGACCGTAAGATCCGTTGCCTAGCAACCGACAAAGTAAATATCAAAATAAATAGTCTTTGACATTACGTAAAGCTTGCGAGGTACTAAATTTTACCCATTAAAAAAAAGCAGTCAAAACATACTTCATGAAAAGTGTTTAAATAAATTGTTTATTTTTGTTAGACTATATTTTGAAAATAGTTTGGAAAATCCAAAAGTGCACGCCTCATACTTATCACTCATTCATAAACGAAAAAGAAATTCAAAACATAGTTTAAAAATGAACAATTTATCACTTTTCATGAAGTCGTAATGTCAACGACTGACAAAGATATTTACGTTGGCAGTTGCTAGGCAACGGCACCGGATCAAGGTTGAAAATATTTAGATATTGATATTATATTTTAGTTAGTATTTTATTGATTATAATTAAACTACTATGAATAAAAGAGCCATTTTCAATACGGTTCCTTCTACGGCTGAAACGAATGTATAAAAAAAAAATTGACTCAATTTATTGATTTTATCGCAAGCTACAATGTTTTCAGGGAACATAAATTGACGGACAGGAAATTTTTTTCAACTATTTTGATGCTTTTTCCATTTTTGCTGCATTAAATCAATTGTTAAAAAGTACAGTATTAATCTCCATTTAATCATCTATACAATGGTATATAAATTAAGTAGGTTCTGTGTACTAGCAGGAGTGAAACAATAAAAACAGTTGCAGAAATGGGGCAAAAAATATTTTTCGATCGTAGAGCACACTCTAATGCTGCGCATTACGAGTCGTGCAATAAATAAATATACTACTGCTACTAATGATAAATTATAATACTTTTATACTGATAAATAAAGAATAAAGCAATATTCGTGAGAAATTATTCCCTAACCATTCCAAATAAAATAATCAAAAATGCACAACGTTAATGTTCAAGTTTTCACTTTAGTATACGAAATAAACTTTTATGTATAAAAACAAAACGACAAAAAAAAACATTTTTTTTTATTTCATTTATCACGTATAAGTGAGTAACTGTCTGTATAACTGTAAAAAATAAGCCAAATTTCAGTCAACATTACATTTTTAACATATTGTCTTAAAAAGTTTCGGTTTCGGCCGAAACTGAGACAGACACCGAAGATTCGGATTCAGTTTAGTCTGACACTAAATATAAGTACCTAAATGTACTCACTAATATATGAATGCAGTGCCCACATATAAGGCCGACGAGCAATGTACCAAACAGCCCGACACCCCATCCTGCATTAGCGAACGCCAATGGTCCGGCCAACAAACCAGACCCTAAGGAAGCCTTGATTAAGTTGGCAGCCGATCTTATGTCTCTGAAAATAAAGAACATGTGTTTTAGTTTGAGTTCAATACATTAATCAATTTGCCTAGCCTTTTCCCAACTATGTTGGGATCGGCTTCCAGTCTAACCGGATGCAGCTGAATACCAGTATTTTACATGGAGCGACTGCCTATAGACCTCCACAAACCAGTAACTGGGTAATACGATACCCCTTGGTAAATTGGTCCTTGGTTGACTACGAACTAACGACTGTCAAAGATCCACGAATGACAGCTGGGACCAACGGCTTAACGTGCTTTCCGAAGTACCGAGGAGTCTTGGTATGTAAAGATGACACCCATCCACGGACCAACCCCGGCAAGCGTAGCATAACCTAATGGATCTACCCGTGCGACTGTTAATACTTAGCTACGAGCTCCTCGTGTTAATTATTAAGTAAATACATAATTTTGAAATAAATATTTTTTGTCACTTTAATCCAGTATTTTCTTGTATTGGAACAATTATATATATATAAAGTCTTATTACCTTCAGTAGCACCTGAAACTGTGCGCAAGTATACGCACAATACCTTCGGATATTTCCTGTTATTGATTATTTCTAACAAGGTAATCAATACGATTGCTAAACTCAGACATAATAACAACAAAAAAACCATAATTTGTCATCATCTACATCAACTGTTAACCACCGATTGACTGATATAGCACCACAATACTGTCGTGGTGCTATATCAATCAATCGCTACCTACGGTCATAGGGGGCATGCTCACTTCACCTCCTGAGAGACGGTTTAGTTGTTGCAGTTTGTTGTTATAAGCACTTATTAGGAGACGTAATAGTACCGTAATAGACCATCCGCTTGACGTACCTGTCAGGAAATCTGCGACACGAGGAAGAAGGCCTTTTCTTTGACCACACAGGAGAAAATATTTGACTGAACAAACACAAATACAAGAAAAGTGCTCACGCTTAATTAACATTAACTTTTGAATAAAAACTCAAGATTGTCAAAAATCTGGCACTTAAAGATAGTAATTAATCACATCTAAACAAACACGTCAAATAAATAGTAAAATAACTTACGATGTCGGTTTTTTAACTTGACGATGTTCAAAGGGATTGTAATCCCGTTTCTCTTCAGCTTTCTCGACGTTCATTGCGAATCGAGTTTTATCCAAGAATGTCTAAAACCACGAGTTTCATTCAAAACCGAGCGAGCACGATGGACAAATAAGTTAAGTACATTTTAATAACTATGGCATTGCGGCATGGCACTATTAAATAATAATTTACACACGGGCGATAATAGTTTCCACAAAAAAGATGAAAATGCTCAAATGCTCTTAGATTATCCAATTTTCCTCTTTAGAAACAAGAGGTTGCTTCAGCAGATTCTTTTAGAAACAAACGAACGAGATCCAACAGAATAGTTTCATGAAATAATAAATGGCTTAATTTGTGTACACAATGTAGATCTTTATTGCTTTGTGTTTAACTGAGACTGGTGTCGATCTAGATAGAATGATAAGAGTACTTCTTCTGTCAGGTCTCACGTGTATTAAAACAATTTACGTACACACGTACGATGCGGTAAACGTATAATTATTATATGAATTGGTTTTTACTGGTACATCTCTAAAGCAAGTTAGTTCCGCTATCGTAGAAGGACATTATAAGCATGTAACAATTTTATTATATTCAAAGATAAATAGGAGTGTTGTCATTAGGGCGAAGGCTTCTTCGTACAGTTGTTGAGAGCATGGATCAAATGATAACTAGGCTTTGCTCACTGTTCGTTAGAATAACAACTCAAAGGCTATCAAGTGATTACAGTGATTAGGAAGAGCAGCGCCAGCGGTACCACCAGAGGGTGTGAATCATGAAATGTGTGTGTTTCAGTAAGATCATTCTCAGATTCACATATCACATAATACTGGAGTTCAGAATACTTAATTTCTCACTACATATTTGAATGAACTGCAGTAATTTTGCACGACTCATAATGCGAAGCATTAGAGAGTGCTCTACGATCGAATAATTTTTTTTTTGCCCCATTTCTGTAACTGTTTTTATTGTTACACTCCTGCTAGTACACAGAACCTACTTAATTTGTATATTGTATAGATTATTAAATGGAGATTAATACCGTACTTTTCAACAATTGCTTAAATGCAGCAGAAATGAACAAAGCATCAAAATAGTTGAAAAAAAAATCATGTATGAAACCTGAAAACATTGTAGCTTGCGATAAAATCAATTAAAAATAATCAATAATAAAATAATAAATAATCAATAATCAATCAATAATATAATAATCAATTAATTAATTAATTGAGTCAATTTTTTTTTATACATTCGTTTCAGCCATAGAAGGAACCCTATTGAAAATGGCTTTTTTATTCAAAGTAGTTTAATTATATATTAAAATACAAACTAAAATATAATATCTAAATCTAAATATTTCCAACTTCGACCCTCGTCTCGATCGTTGCCTAGCAACCGACATAGTAAATACCTAAATAAAATATGTAATAGTCTTTGACATTACGTAGGAATTTTGCCCATATTGATGGATAAAAAAGCAGTCAAAACATAATTCATGAAAAGTGATAAATTGTTCATTTTTGTTAGAAACTATGTATTGAATTTCTTTTTCGTTTATGAGTGAGTGTTAAGAGGCGTGCACTTTTGGATTTTCCAAACTATTTACGTCTTTTGTGTCAGTGATTTTGTTGCTTGACAAATGACATGGGTAATTAAAAACCGGCCAAGTGCCTGCCAGACTACGCACAATGAAGGGTTCCGTAGTTGTGATGAATTTAGCCTAAAAACAAACTTAACATTGTAGTTGAAAAACATGTTCTCCCATACATTCCTACTGCAAATGTAAGTTTGTACGCACAATATTGAGTGATTTACGAGAGGTTTTCCTGTAATTTAAGAGTAAAGAAACATTGTCTGTATAATGGTCAATTTAAAAAAAAATCCTAAGTATCTTTAAAAGTATTAATTTCAAGAAAAAAAAAGTTTACCTTCTCGCAATAAGCCTTTTCATGATATGTCACACGGTACAGTTAACAAAACTTATTTTTTAAATTTTCTTATTTGCCCCCTATAAGTGACCCCCATATTCAAAATTCATAATTCATATTTTTGTTCTACATCCGTGTTTGGTTCACACAAATACATAATTATGTGTACCCAACTTTATCAGTTATTCGGATTCGGAGAGAATTGGCTGTGACAGACGAACAGACACACAACGCCGTCCCCGGAGAATAAAATGATAACTGCCATTATCTTAGTTTTAGTGTTATGTCATTTTTGGGATCTGTGGGTACTAATACATCTTCAAAATTTTTTTTGTAATTTTTATACAGTTATTTACGAAGTTACAAAATATTACAATAGTATTCAAAGATTTAACACAGGTCTTAAATTACGAGAATCTTAAAGGTCTTAAATTAACGCTTTGTTAATGTAATATTATCAAAATGTAGCCCCACTTGTTACTATGACAAACAGTCATACAGTACGACACAACTTAGATGTAGCATCGGCAAAATTCGTAAAACCGATCACCATCCGTTCTGAGTGCGCCTTCAAAATCACCAATCTTTATTACTGCTTCAGGTGAAAATGATCTTTCAAAAACGCAATAGCTTGTAAAGTCTCATAGCCAAATACATTCGTAAAATTGAAATGAATGAATGAAAATTTTCAAATCTATGCTACATCTAAGTTGTGTCGTACTGTACCATTTTGTTCTCGTAAAAAAATATTTGACTTGATAATGATAAATGCATTTATCATTTCATTCTCGTTCAAAACTATCCCGTCGCTTCGTATAAAGTTGTGTTAGTAAAACGACTTTTTTGGTTTTGAACAGTAAGATATATTGTCATCCTCTTCCCTCACTTAGATTTTACACAAACGCAATATAAGCCAACACGTTCGTAGATCCTGGAAGGATTTGTCGACATATTTGATAGATTTTACAATCTATCCAACATGTCGACAAATTCGTCCTTCCTTCATAGGAAGGCTTATGACTCCGTGCCTGCATATATATATTAGGGTGCTAGAGTTGCACAAAATAGACGCAACTCTACGCACCTTCTTGATGTCGTGTATGGGGCAGTGAAGGAAGGTCCTTCTCTATCCAAGATGTCGACAGATCCGGGGGATCGATGAAACGATCAGGACTGAGCGGGTTCAGTGCGACAGTTTGAGTTCGCATTGGTTTTGTTTAGCCTTGAAACCTCTAGGCACAAGGCTAGAGGAAACAGGTGTCGGCTATCGGTTGAGAAGAGGTGGTCAGGGATCTAACCTCCTTTATATGAATGACTTGAAACTCTTTGCCCCCAACAATTTGCAACTGTTCGAAAGATAGCAGAAACGTTCAGTAGCACCACCAGGATGCAATTTGGTGTGGACAAATACACAGTCATGCATGTAAAGCGAAGGGGGATTATGGAATCCGTGGGAATCCAACTCTTGGATTCCATACACCTTAGATCACACGCCTCAACCGAAACCTACAAGTATTTGCGTGTGGTGTTGACTGTCGAAAGCATAAGGGATCAATGCTGCCGACATGAAACGTTGAGGAAGCGCTTCTTTGGCCGGCTGAGTAAAATGTTAAATAGTCTTTTATCAGGGGAAAACAAGGTGCGTGCCTTCAACGGTTAGATCATGCTGGTTTTGATGTATTCTTTCGGCATACTAAAATGGACCCAGACGAATGGATAATTTAGATACTCTGCATAGGAAGGTCCGCACGGTCATTAGTGATGATGTAGCGGTTAGACCGCCACATACAAAAAAAAAAACTACGAAACAAAAAGACATGACGTCACACAATTCCTACATCTCGCAGTTAGAGTTTACTGAGCGAATAACATAGATAAGACTATCCGAAATCAACATATGGGCAGTTGCCCGCCAGATATAATACCCGTCTGGTTGGAGGATCCTCCCTTTTCTATGGTGGATGAGTGAACTGTTACACCCTGTTCCTCATACCTCTAAATTGGTGACCCCGAGAATGAACGTCAACGCAGCCTTCGTGCAACAACTTCAGCGTGACGTCATCATCATCACTCCCGCAAGCTTTCGTGAGGCGAGTCACACAGCCAGCCAGCACCCACGGCTTCAACGGGTATCCTGACCACCAGCATGCAGCGAACGCCCATTCCTGGTCATCACCCTCAGCCTCATCAGCAACCTTGGCACAGCACCTGCACTTCCGGCCGGTCTCACAAGCAGAGCCTATTCTACCCTCTCCTGGTCGACGCAAGCAGTCAGCCAAAAACCCGGCGCTGTACCACATCCGACTCACTGGATGACGACGCAGCGCCACCCCGACTCACTGGGGAATCACCGCAGACAGTTCCGACTCACCGTGAACTATGCGGCACCCGGTTCCGACTCACTGGAACCACAGCTGGCACTGTGAAGCATCGCAAGATCCAAGACTCAGCCCACTATCGACCCACTATCGACCTCCGGTCTCCGGAGGGGAGTGATGTAGCGGTTAGACCGCCACATACAAAAAAAAAAACTACGAAACAAAAAGACATGACGTCACACAATTCCTACATCTCGCAGTTAGAGTTTACTGAGCGAATAACATAGATAAGACTATCCGAAATCAACATATGGGCAGTTGCCCGCCAGATATAATACCCGTCTGGTTGGAGGATCCTCCCTTTTCTATGGTGGATGAGTGAACTGTTACACCCTGTTCCTCATACCTCTAAAATGAGACTGTACATCCTACGGAAGTGTAGGGGTCGAGGTTTTTTAAATGCTGAAACCCTCCACAGCCGCGAGATTTGCAGTCTCAGGGAATATTTTCTTTAAACGCGCCTCACCCCACTCTATTTGACGAAAGAGAACTGGCACAAACCTGCAGTACTTGATACTAACGATCCAAAGGAAGTATGGCAAGGCAAAGATCTTCACGGACGCTTTTTCCGGGCTCTCGATGGGCCTGGTATAGACTTTATGGCGTCTGTATCCTGGCTGCTTTTCGGCGAACTCGTTTTGTCTGTGCGATTATGGATGAGGTTATCATGACGAATAATGATCGGAAATACATTGTCAAGGACGGTACAATTATCACCTGTCGGGCATGCCACCGTCCCGGTAAATCAATCCGACATATTGTTTCCGGTTGTACTCGTCTTGCTAACGGCGAATACTTGCACAGACACAATCTATTCGCTAGGATATCCACCAGCAACTTGCCTTGCGGTACAATCTTATGGAGTCCGAAGTACCATAGTACAGAACATAATACATAATATAATTATAGTACGTGCCCGACCCTGTTTTAGAGAATGGTAATGCCACATTGTACTGGAATCGATCTATCATCACTGGCAGGACTATTTGTAACTAATAAGGCTAATATTGTGGTGATAGATTGACGAGAGGGCCTGCAATGATTGTTGATATCACTGTCCGTCATGAAGAAAATCGCTTGAAAGCTGATAAAGATTAAAAATCAAGTATTGACTTACCACACGAGGTTATCGACATGTGGGACGTGAACTCTGCAATCATTGTATCGATAGCCGTTACGGTTAATGGCCTAATAGCGGAGAGCCTCGACCAACACCTCAGGAGGCTCTCATTGCGCGGCTGGGACAAGGGCTTGACATCTATACTATAATATTATTAAAATGATGATTAATACAGTTTGTATGTAGGGGGTAATATCTGGAACTACCAGTCGGATTTGAAAAATTCTTTTTGCATTGGATAGCCCAATTCTTACGGAAGGTTATAAGCTACTGGACGAAGTCGCGGGCAGATGCTAGTACTTAATATGGGATCATAATGGCTGATTTTAAATAATACCGATTCAAAGACTGATTATGAAAAAACCTGTTGCGTTTCACGATTATTTTAATTGTTTATTTTTAATTTTTCATTGTTAAGGAGTGAGGACCTAGTTTTTTTTTGTTATAGAACGATTTGGAAGACATTGAATTATCAAACGCTTGAATTGAATAAAACTAATGTTGTTTACCATATCATAGGTTTATTGGGAAACCAAATTCAAAGCCCTTAACAGAAAAAAGTTTTACAATATTAACGAGAATAAGACGATATTATACTATTATCATCATCACTTGCACCCTAAAAATCCGTAGAATAAAATGATAAGTAAAGATTGCAATATATGTTTCTGGTTAGGCTGATACGGAGAATAAAATGATAATTGACATAACGCAACTTGGACGATGATTGATTTTGACTAACTTCTTATTTTTTAAATAACATCTCTATTTTGATACTTAGGCGTGATTCGCTAAAACCATTTGAACATTAAAAAAATAACCTTTTCTCAAAGCTGAAAATCATTTCTCTACGTCCATTATTTATGGAGCAATCGACGAAAACATGTTTTTTATTTTTCCTGAAAAGTTGCGTTTTTGCAGTTATCATTTTGTTCTCCGGGGACGGCGACAAGTGATCCTGTAAGGGTTCCGTATTTTCCTTTTGAGTTACGGCACCCTAAAAATGAAGACTTAAAGCTTTGTGCAGATCAGCGCAACTTGTCGCGCGACGCGACACCGGTTATTGTTTATACCGTGAAGTTTTTTTAGAAATTGTATTGTTCGTGTCGCGTCACGCGACAAGTCACGCTGGTCTGAAAAAGCCTTAACTTGCCAATAAACAATACGGGTTTTTTTTGTTACAGTGACATCAACTGTCGTTTAAATACAATTCTTTAGTGGGGTTTAGGTGAAATAAATAAAACATTTTATGTACCTACATCTTTTATTTCGTAATAAATAAAAATATCAAGAAATCTTGTTCTATTTACCTTACATCTATATTTTTACCTATCATGTCACGTACTCTCCTTAAAGTTACTGTATAGTAACTAGTAACGGTTAGGTATTTCATTTTAAACTCTAGAAGCAAACATATTACAATCATTTCTCAATACAAGTAACCTATAAATATAATAGTTGTTGAATTCAATAGTTACAAAAGGTTATTTTGAATCAATGAAGGTTTCCCATAATTTTTCGTCTAACAGTTCAGTTTAGTATGTTCGCAAAAGAATTGCTTGGCAGATACATTTAACTATTAATAAATAATAGCTGATGTTCTACAACATGTATAACTGCAAATATGAAAATGTATATTAAAATACAATTACATATCTACTTAGTAACAAATTTATGTAATTCGTAATAGATAGAATGCAAATATTGTTTAGAATTTAAAACAACTAAGATTATAAATTTAAAATTAGGGTAATTAAGAATAAAATATATTCTTATCGAAGTTCTTAGTGTTCGTATACTTCGTAGTCACGTTTCTCATGGCACCAGGTAGGGTGTGGGTTCCTGTGCGAATTGCTGGGTTTCGATCGCCCGGTTACGTAAGGAACAGAAGTTTGTTTAGGAAAGTTGACGTAGCTCTCTACAGTTGGAATAGAGTTCCTAATTGTTCCTGGTCCATAAGTGTTCTGTTCTAGATGGGGAGATGAGATCGGAGAAAATAGTGAAATAGTTCCTGTTACGGGATTGGTGGTCACGCCCAAACCTGTGTCATAGAACGTGAAAGGTTGCAGCTGGAGGTGTTTGTTATGCTGTTCCTGGTTAGCGGGCTGAACATATTGCTGCTCAGGCTGGCATACAGTGTCTTGTACCAACACATCAAATGGAGCAGTGTACACTCTGAAGTTGATGTCACTGTAATCTAAAGTCGATTCCAGGAATACAGGCATCCGGTCAGACATCACCCAAACATTTCTTTGAGCATCAATTTTGACGTCACTAGGGAATATCAGACCTGCATCATCCTTGTCCACCACTCCAACGTTCTGTGGCTTGTATGGTAGATCGTTTCTCCAGCATCCAATTGCGTTTTGGTCTACCAAGTTGAATAGTTCTACTCCAGTGTATTCGTCCATTACTTTGGATGTGGTGTGACCGTTATCACCTCGGACACCTACAACTTGGAAGTCGCGGTAGGATCCTGTCACTTTAGTTTCATCGCGTAATATGCGCGTTGAAACAGCAAACTGAGTGTTACTTGCTAAAGGACTGAAGTAGAGCGTTCTGAATCCATCGGCTCCAATAGGAGAGGTTGTGATTCCGAAAATTCCCTCAGCGCTCCATTGGAAGTTTAGGCCGCCAATGTTGAAGTCTCCAGTAAGTGGGTCGGGCATGAAAAATCCGTGGCTAAATCTCCACGATCTGTTTTTTTGCCATGAGTAGGCGATGAGGCCGTAGCCGAGTTCGTCGGAGAAATACGCGAAGGTGTCGTCACAAGTTCTTCCTTCGTCGAGGGCGATGTTGGCAATGAAAGTTGAAGCAACAATATCTTCAGGACGGAACACGTATCTTCGGATGCGTTTATCGGTGTTTAAATCGTATACATTCAGCGAGTAAGGGCAGACGTTGGTCACGTTGGAATCTGAAAACATTTAATGATGTTTTTAAATACTGTACTTTCAGTAATTATCCTACATTGCTTGATTGATTGTATTTAAATACTAACAACACTTAATTGATATCGTTTTTATTGTAAGATAATTACGGTTAACGCCTATTAGTAACGTGAAACTTGCTAACACAGAGGAACTATTGAAATAAGTTTTTTATTCCTAATTATAATACACTTAATTACTTTGATGAGTGTTGTTAACTTACCGATTCCGAATGTACCAGTGTCTAGGACCCAGAGACGGTCACATTTATCTGCCTTAATCCTGTATACGTTGCTGAGACCACTGTGGCAGTTACCCAATTCGTTGCCTGCGAAACTTGGGTAGGCGTTCAGCTTCGGTGAAGGATCGTACGGACCATCCAAAGGAATGTAGTTCAGCGTAGCGGGTACACCTGTGAAAAAAAATTGGTTAGTAAATAAACTAGTTTTGTACTGTAAATGTGAAGACTATGTGGGTCATTCCTTTTTTTTTCTCCTCAGTTAGTTTTTATCATGGTCTGGCAGCTTGAGTAATTTATGCGGCCTATCCAAATGTCCTTTCTTTGGTATTGTTCGTCGACTCGTTGAGCTCCTTAGATTCTGAGTTGAGCTGCACGGTTAATGACCAATGCGTGCACTAGCTGGACAGGTCCACTCAATCTGTCTGGTTCTTTCCTCAAAAGACACCAATCTACATGGTCTTCACATGATCTAACCAAGATTATGTCTGGACTTTAAAAGAGACTGTGACCTCTGAGTTTGTTTCGGCCTTTCTTCTCAGAGTAGTCAGATAGGAAACGCCGTCCTCATCTAGTTTAAAGAAATATGTTTGACGTGTAAAAGTGTTGGTACAGACCTACTTTAATTTAATTGTGGAGACCTTGAGTATGTGATTTGTGGTGGCAAATTATGCCGACAATTTTGTAAATGAGTAATACCTATACTATATGTATAGATTTATAACGCTGATTGCTCACAAAAAAGGAAATATCTAGTATACCAAAATAGACTAATGATGACGTAAACCGTCATCAATTTCAACACTACCATCGCTCTACCATTAATCTTGTAGGCTTTATTTGAGAACACAGCTTCGAAATGCATGTTAATTAAAATACTGATGGAAATATGATATTATATAGTTGAGTTAGTTTGTTCACTCAGTAAAATAATGGGGGGTTTTCTCATCAGTATGTTATACAGACCCAGTGATTACTTTTAAGGATTCCTCCCTTTTTTAGGGAAAAATTATCAATATAAAGCATGGTTTAGGGATATTTTATTTTGACAGGGATTTAGGGAATTTTGGGGAAAATATGAATTTAAGTTGGTAGCCTTAATGTTTATAGTAGGCGGCACCCAATGTATTACTTTACTCTATGGCACCACCGATTTATTAAAGGGGATTCCCTCAACTCAAACTCGTAATGAATGCAATTCATCTAATTTTAGTTTACCATGTTAATTGTTCCATTACCCTGGCTAAAGACGATATCGAAACTAAGTCGCATTATTCCTAGAGTTGGTTTGTTTCTCATTTTGCATCGCGAACAGGTCGCGAAATAATAGCGATGAAATATTTTTAAGTGTTCAGTGCTATTATGTGCTATAAATGCAGCAAAATAATGTAAAAGTAATGCTTGATGTTGTTAATGCTTGATGGGCATATCTGATATTGTAAATTTATTAATGTTTTCTATGTATTTTATGTTTTTAAATATTATGTGGAATGTTGTGTTATTATTTATAATCATACTCCCTAAACCAAGGACATATGAAGATTTTTTAGGGAAATTTAGAGATAATTAATTAAGAAAGTGTGGAAAAACCAAAAACGTAAGTGGAAGCACTGAAATTCCTTAAAATTTGACGATAACATAAAATGTCTTTCTCACGCAAGGTAAAATGCAATGACGGAAGTTTCTCATCATTTTCAGAATTATATTATAACTTTACATAAGCTCAGCTTAAAGCTGAACAGCTTTAAAAGTATTTAGTACTACAGATTAATACAGATGGGACACTCCGCAAATCATTTAAATAAAAAGCGATTCTTGCTACGACACAATAAAGTGCAATTTAGATAGCACAGCGCTTATTACCTACAGTTATAATCACTTAGAAGTTCTCTCTCTTTCTATCGCGTGACTCTTAGATCTTCTGACTACGTTACACTCACTGAATTGACCTTACAAGTCAAGCCCGCCGTGTACTTGAAGCTTCATACCTAAACGGCGGAGGGTCCCATCTGTATGTCATCTGTGGTATTACGATGACTCACCCGCTTTCCACCTAGGAACACTAACAAAAAGCTTGTTCCTCCACCTTTCAATGCCAACAGGGAGGGCATTCTCCTGCATGAGAGCCCCGGACTGGATAGCCTTCTGTCTCGAGTACGGGTCAGGGTAGTTCCAGTCCATCACGTTCCAAGAGAACATCTCTTGGAGCTTCACCGCGGCTGTCGCGGATGATACCACGGCTAGTAGAACCAATAACTTCGTAGCCATTTTGTGCTTTTATCTGAAATGGAAAGGAGAAGATTGGTTAATACAACCCTTGTTAGCTTGAGGTATCCTGACGTTATCCTATACGAGCAATATTTGTAATCACGTTCTCGAATACGGCTCTAACGATTTCGATGAAAGATGCAATATAGGGATTTACGGGGGCGAGAGCTAGGTCTCATATCTGGGAAAATTCGTTTTCTCCGTATTTTTACCCGAGCAGAGCTCGGTCGCCCAAAGTTTAGAACAAGAATTTACACCTCAGAATAATGACATGGCAGCATGGAATTAGTAAGTACTTACTATCAAGGCAGCATGGAATTAGTATGTACTATCATGGCAGCATGGAATTAGTAAATACCTACTATCATGGCAGGATGGAATTAGTAAGTACCTACCTACTATCATGGCAGCATGGAATTAGTATGTACTATAAGGCAGCATGGAATTAGTAAATACCTACTATCATGGCAGCATGGAATTAGTAAGTACCTACTATCATGGCAGCATGGAATTAGTAAGTACCTACTATCATGGCAGCATGGAATTAGTATGTACTATCATGGCAGCATGGAATTAGTGTGTACTATCATGACAGCATGGAATTAGTGTGTACTATCGTGGTAGCATGGGATTAGTATGAACTTTCTTCTAATATTAAATGAACATTCTCTATTTAGCTCAGTCCCCCAGGGACCTTGCATATAATGTTAGTTATAAGTACTCTGTTCATGAGTGCCGTCCTTTGCTAATTCTTCCTTTATTGCAGTTAAATATAGTCCCAGTCACGTCGCATGTATACTTACTAATTAGAAATAAGTTTTTTCTCTTAAAAGTGAATGTAATTCTTTTTGAGAAAATAAAGTTCTTAAACCATAATATATCTCTACTTTATATTTAATACAACTAGAGTGCGTGCAAAGGTTGATTATTTAATTAACTGTAGTTAGATTAAGTGTTAATGAAGCTTTAAGAGCTGTTGTTTATTAACATTTCGTAATTCTTGCCGCCCGTAAAATCAGAACATAAATCCCCATTTATTCTGCGCAAGTTTATTGAGTGGCATACAATAAAATTGAAGCAACAATTTACTAGCACCGTCTAAACAACAAGTACAATTGTTGCACGATATGGGCAAGTTAGTTGCCGCTGAAAACTGGTATAGGTATAAATAGCACGTACAATAAAATCAATAAAATCGAGGAAAAACGAAATTATTGAATGGCAAAACTTGCATTATATTATTGTATGCCATTTTATGGAAATCGCACGCGTGTAAACACTTGCATGCAATTCTTGAATGGCAATAATTGAACGTGCTAAGGTATGCGATTATTGCTCTTGAACGTTCCAGAAACTTGCACCGTGTAAATGGGGCTTAAACGATAATATATTACTGAAATAATTTACTAGTTGGCTATACTAATAACCATTTAAAAGGAGGATTAATTAACAGACTAAGGGCCTGTTTCACCACCTACGATTAGCTTCCTATTGACTTACTTGGCTGATAATGATAAGGTTGTCTGTAAAAGATCGCTTTTAGCGATAATTTCGCCCATTGTGTCACCTTAAGTAAAATTTCTAAATCTATGTCTGTAATTTTTATGGTGTACATAATAAAGAGTATTCCATCTATCTATAATTTCATACAAATTCTGTTCCAGTTTTTAATTTATTCGGTAAGTAATGGCTATTCAGACATCGAGTTTTTGTTATGTTTATGTTATGATGCGATACCTTACATCAGCTTTATAAAAATACTAGCAGCGCCCCGCGGTTTCAGTCGCATAAGTCTTGATCCCGTGGGAATATCGAAATAAAAAGTATCCTATGCCCTAATCCAAGTCATGGTCTACCCATGCGCCAAATTTCATCCAAATCTGTTCAGCCGTTTTAGCGTAGAAGTGTAATAAACAAATAAACAAACTCACTTTCGCATTTATAATAATATTAATAATAAGTTAGGTTTAGACCGAACAAAATAATGTTTCAGTACATTTCAGTATTGAACTTAATTCAAACTATCCTAAATAATATTATAAATGCGAAAATATCGATATTCTCACGGTTTCGGGACTAAAGCTGCCTGTCCACTGGAGCGGAGAGGAGAGGAGAGGAGCGGAGATGTGCCAAAATTAACCAATAGAATCGCACCTCTGGAGCGGAGTTTTGATTCTATTGGTTAATATTGACACATCCCCGCTCCTCTGCTCTCCTCTCCGCTCCGGTGGACAGGCAGCCTTATGCGGGTGATATCGCGCAGGGCAGCTAGTCTTTTATATTCTTAGAGAACGAAACAACTCCCTTTAATATCGGTAAATAAATATTCGGCAATTTTGCATATATCCGGACTATTGACAAGATCCGCTTTGTTTCAAGGAACCGGTCGAGATAATCAACCAATAAAACTGATGTATGACCTTTACAATACTTTTCGTTTTAGTAACATGACTATAAAGATATAATTTACTTAAAGGTGATTTAGGAGGTTCGATTCAAGATGTTTTGCAGTGCTCATGACTATACGTGTGATGTTGGAATGACAATTTTTGGTTAAGAAGGTCATAGAGATGAAGTTTTAAGTGCAGTTTTATATCTAATAATACAACTTTCTCTTTAGGCCGTTTATTAAGATGCCCATCAACCGGATTTCTGGAAAATCTTCTCACCGCAGGCATGTCGTGGTTTTATCCACTAATGATTATTATGACTGCTTTGTTGGTTTAGTGGTCGCGAGCGCTGCTGTTCAGCGATGAGCTCCTGGGTTCGGCAAAGTATTATTGAGTTTTGGAAGTGAAAACTTCTTTAGCGGTGTAGTGCACTTGTTTGGGATACGTAAAAAAAAATTAACTTGCGTCAGAACGTGACCGTAAGACCCGTTGGGTAGCAACCGACAAAGTAAATATCAAAATAAATAGTCTTTGACATTACGTAAAGATGGCAAGGTAAGAAATTTTACCCATATTGATGGGTAAAAAAAAGCAGTCAAGTTTTCACTTCTACCGGCACTCCCGGAGTGCAACCCGTTGTTTTTTTCCAATAGAAATTTCTCAGGAGCAGCCCGGTGTCTGGATTTATGCCCGGTTGATGGCAAAAGGGTCGACCCGGGTATTACATGGGACGAAATGTGGGTGTACAGTTACGCCTCTGCTTAACCCTTCGAGGATTACGGGCGTGATGTTATGTTAAGATTATTATTAAACTGACTAAGAAGCCACAGCCAGAAGAACTGACTGGTATACAATAAAAACATTTGCATAGATATATCATTAGTTATCCTACTCCATTAACTCTAAACTAATAATAATATTATAAAGAGAATATATTTGATTTGTTACGTTTTCACGCTAAAACAGCTGAACGGATTTAGATGAAATTTTGCACATGGGTAGACCATGACCTGAGTTAGGACAAAGGATACTTTTTATCCCATTATTCCCACGTGGTTAAGAATTATGCGGGTGAAACCGCGGGAAGTAGCTAGTAGTTTTATACCTAATTAACAATTATTGAACGCAATTGACTATTAACACTAGGTACTAAATTAAATGATTAACTAACTAAGTATACAAATAAATATATAATTATGTAGTTTAATTAAATCAGCTGTCAGAATTTTGTAG
Organism: Conistra vaccinii; assembly: GCA_948150665.1. Lineage (NCBI taxonomy): Eukaryota > Metazoa > Arthropoda > Insecta > Lepidoptera > Noctuidae > Conistra > Conistra vaccinii. Next base: position 9,765,230 of record OX411324.1, read on the forward strand.
GTTTTTGTCTTATCTTGATGACCATTAATTATACCTAATCATTTTTATGACACTATAAATTTTGCATAAATAAAAAGTTTACGCTTTGACATTTTAGATTTTAATATTATTTTACGCAGATTTTGAACTTCAAATAGACGGTAGCGAATTCTACGCGGAACCCACTCGGGACGTGGAAAGGAGGAGGAGGTGGACGCAGCGGGCGAAACAAAATTTTTATGAAGATGAACTTCCCATCCGAAAAGAAACGATATATGGACTGTGTGAAAGATGATATGGCTAGAAAGAGGGCGACTTCCGAGATGATGACTAATGAAGAAGTATGGAAGGAAAAGGTTTGTTGTGCTAATCCAAAATAAATTGGGATAAGGTTAGGAAAATGATGATTGAGGAACTCGTGGCTAAGTAATAACAGCCGCATGGATCGATCCATCAGGTTAAGCTACACTTGCTGGGATTGGTCTGTGGAAGGGGGACCTTCATATACCGAGACTACTCCGTGCCTCGGAAAGCACGACCCGTTGGTCCCGGCTGTCATTCGTGGATCTTTGACAGTCGTTATGGGTCGCTTTAAGGGAAGTCGCTTTATGTAAAATACTGGTAAGTATTCAGGTGCATTCGGTTAGACTGGAAGCTGACCCCAACATAGCTGGGAAAAGTCAGATTGACTGAAGGGGAGGAGAATGATGATGATGCTAATGAACGTCCCACCCGGCATCACTCACGAGATTCGCTTCTGTGTGAGTCCATCCCAACTTTAAACTTTAGATTGTATATAATTATCTAAGTTATGTCCTAACTACGTACATAGCCACAGTAATTTACTCTGTGCTTTTGTATTTACCAGAACAGTGCAGATTAAATTCGTGTGTTGCAATATTCATCATAAAACTCATAAACTCACGCCTTCTCCCCATGGGGGTAGGCAGAAACTACAGAACGCCACCTGCTACGATCCTTTAATCCCAATTTTCAATTAACGCATTAGATATCTAATGAACTTTTTAAGCCACAATTGAACATGGTAGTTCCCCTTTAATACGCGGATTATAAAACTGGTTTATTTGTATTAGAGTTGCATGTCTAATTCATTGCTCAGAACATTAGTTTAAACGCATGCAATTTTTTTTTATTTCAATGCATTTTAAAGGTCAATGCTCTTAATGGGATGGTGGATTAAACCAGTTCTTGATGTTTTTTATTTGAAGTTTTGCAATGACGGCATAAAAATAAGTCGTTAGAGCAGGTAATTTAATATTTTGGCGTACCTACTTCATTGAATTTAATTTGTCTGCATTATCTCCATCTATTCAACGTATACATCGTTATAGTTGTGAAAAGGTTCTCATTCAATGTTGTTTTTGTGACGGTTATTTTTAAAGACAGATTTTTAAAGTAGCTTGAAGCTATTTTCCCATCAAATATTTTGCTAATGATCACGAAATGCCGCAGTTTTCACGAAAAGTACACACTGTTTTTTTAACGCGCGTTTCCGATGCGTCTGCGTTTGTTACCGAAATCCTAAAATGTCTCCCTTCACTTTTACCCTTTGCAAATTACATGGAACTATTTGTTTTGTTTGTTGAACAGATCATAGCCTTATTTTGATTTTTAATTTTGTGAATATTATGGACTCTATTTTGAGTAGCTTTAGAAGGTATTATGGCCCAATTTTTTTCAGTTTATAGTACATTTCTATCGCGACCAGCAATGAGTCCATCAATGCCTGGTTGCGGCCAAAACTTTTCTTAAACAATGCGCGGCAATTCAAAGTAAGTAAATTAATTATAAATTCCTGAATCAATGACGAAAAAAGAAAAAATTTCACGCGCCTATATGTTCAATTGTTTCTTCTTTACTTTAAACAGCTCTATTTTGCTTAGTAATTAATCTAATTTGCAGTTCGAAATTTAAATAAAATCTTTGATAAGTTACCTCTTTGGTTGCTTTGAAGTAAAAAATGCATTGAAGTAAAAAGTTAGTTCCATTATTAAATAACACGACAGATATGACTTTTCATAGTAATTTATTTGGCCGCTTAACATGACAGATATGGATTTTTATAGTAACATTACCGGCCGGGCGCTCACTTGTTTTTAATCAGTACAGCAATTTCGATTTATCTCGAAGAAGGTTGTCAAAATAATGTTCGAATTTCCGAGCATGTTTGAAAAAAACAATTTTTCAGTTGAAAAAAAAACCATCCATAAAATGCCTAAGCGTTTTCAAACCTACCATAAAAGAATATAATAATAAAAATACACAAAAAGTAAAAAGCACCCTCACACACACATTGTAAACACAGTAAACTAATAAAAAATCTTCACCAAGCAGCAAATTCACTTTACAGAACTTTTAAATTACTAAAGCACGCAATGTCAAAAAAATAATAATAATAAAGAAGATGGAAAACCTACTGGTTGTCCGAAAGTGGCCAATGTTCGCGACAGTTGGTAGTGAACTGAAATGATATCATCCACCCCTACTTTATAAAACATAGCCTCCGCTCCGACCACGTCCTACCATCGGCCAGCAAGTCACCGTAGACCTACGAATATCTTGTCTCCGAAAATAATCTTTAAAGGCTGTTCAAATCATCAAATAAACAAATAATAAGTTATACCAAGTATAGCGTTAACATTTCTATTCGTACAACCAAGACATTTTGCTTATTCTTAGTTAAGTCTCGAGTATAATTGCTGTAAGGCTGTTAATAGTTAAACATCGAACTTTAAACTACCTTAATTTTATGAATAACGATCTAGGAAAACAATATATTCTTGCTTTCAAGTCGTTTTTCCGCTTTTTATGTATCCAAAGTGAGTCGGTGTAAAGAAAGGCGCCAAGAATTCCATTCAAAACATTTTTACATCACAATTTCGTATTCAATACATATGCAACATATCTATGCCGTAATATTCTAATTGAGAGTCGTCATCGTGTTTTTATTCTGCCATTTGCATAGTGAAAATTGCAATATTATGCATTATGTCAGTAATTAAATACACAAGGGAATATTTTCCAGAAATCTAAAAGACAGTTTATTAGTAGGTTTTTATAGGTAAATGATGATTGGTCTAGTGGGACAGCTATGCTTAGCTAGAGAGTCGAAGTGGTGCTGCTCCTGATAGTTATAATACGGCCATATAGAATAGATAAAAGCGTTAAATATATTTTAATTAAATGTTACACTTAGTTAAACTTTTAAATCTTATTCAATTATGATTACGGGCATTCAAGCATATTTATCTATTAATCTGTCTCACTTAGCAAATACGATACAACATGTCGTAACTAAGACACTTAAAAACTCGTAAAAATACGCAGTAAAATGAGCAGTAATTATTTATATAATAATTTAATGATTAGTTATGGAGATAACATCAAGAAATAAAAAATGTATCAGAATAAAACAAACCCTAAGCTTTTAATCCTTTACTGTGCCAGTTCTATTGGTTTACGAAGTGCATAGTATGCGCTTGCGCCGCATATTTGAGTTGCTCGGGCGCACTGCATCAACACCTCGTGACCTGTACCTATATTGTGGTCTCAATTTTGATAAATGCCTGATAAAACACTGCAATTTTGTCTATGTACGCTCAAATGACCCTTTTGTGGCACCCCGAAGTTTGGTTTACTGAGTCTTTATAACGTATTTCATACTTTTTGCTTAATTTTATGTAGTAGCAATCACCTTTACGGGTGATTTCCGATCGTCAGATTACTTAGGAATAATACATATTATGTCGGTTTGACATATTTTATAAACTACTAAGCTGTCAAATTGTTATTTTCTGACGATTTAAATATAACCCCTAATTTAAATTATATCAATGCTGCCTACAATAAGGTTTTGTTTTTTTTTCTAAACTCCTACACAAAGCATTTTTTTCAATTTATAGGCACTTTTGAACTGTCAAAGAGTCGGTCAGTTAGTCAGAAAGTTGAAGCTATTCCAAAATGTGGATCTCTATGGAGAAGAACGGGCAAGAAACTCCAAGGACACTCTTTTAAATATAGATATTATACAAAATCTTGGGTACATTATTGTTGCTTATTTATGTAAGAACAATGTAAAAAAATATATAAAATCAAATCAAAATATAAGAATAAAAATAAGCCTTGGCAGATAAGAGATGACCAGTCTCAACTGACGGCGCCCGTTCACGAACATGACGCGTGGATCAGCACCATCCAGCTCAAACATTTTGTAGGGAACCGAATGATCCAACACACGCGCCACAATCAGCGAGACATTTAAGGGAAATGACAACTCTCGGTTGAGATGAGAGTCAGGTGAGATGCAGGCCAAGAGCTTGCCCGTGCTAAGAAAAAAAAATACTTTGTTAACTCGTTTTCTATAATTTTGAAGCATTATTAATATGTTTTGTAAATGTGAGTACCGTAGAGCCATTTCTTAGGTTATTATGTATGTTGACATGATTTTTTTTTTACCATAGTTCTTATTTTGGTGGTCTGAATGATTTCTAAAAGTTTGTCCATCTGTTTTAATGGGACCTTATAATATAATTATTATTATTTGAAATGTGCTAATTAAGCCCTTTCATTTGATACCCAACACTGATTACTATAACCAGCGGACGATCATGACGCTTCCAACGACACCTCATTTGTCAAATTATGATTGGTAGTTTAGAAGTTATGAGGTAACTGATGAACATACATACATACATACATAGCAGTCAAAATAATAACCCTCCTTGTTGCTTCGCCGTAGTCGGGTAAAAATGGAATAGATAAACACGACGTATTTACGAGGCTGAAAATGCCCACTTTTTAACTGACCGTGGGTTTTATTCTATGACATCGAAAGACGCAGGTAAATCAGAAAGTATACGTGATAATTGTACAGGGATAAACGCGGGAAATAACGCTTCTTATTTAAACCGGATAACACCTCGTTTAACCACGTGATACAATTATTATACAGTTTTTCACATTATGGAATTCCCTTGTTTCCAATACCGGTTGCCAAAGTTCCCTATTGACCGTACATTGTTAAAAAACTACCTTTCGTTTTTACTTGTAGTACTTTGTAGTTTATTAATGTGAGGTAAACATTGTTTACGCTTTTAACTTCAAATGACGACCGTTCCCTCGATAGGATTATTGTAATCGGCAGGGCTATTACCTATCTTGCAGAAGCAATGCGATAGCGATCATTTGTTTCATTTTGACAGTTCAACAACATTCAATGCGATAATTACGTTGCAGAGCAGAATTAAATTTCGAACTTATCAAGCAATGGATTAGTAATCTGTTTCAAAACGAATTGATTGTGTATTACGTAATTAGGGTACCGGGCGTCTATTTTAACAATTTTTGAAGTGAAAACTTCTTTAGGCGCGTTGATCACTTGAAAAATCTTGGGACTCGCGTTATCGTCACCTAACGCTCGAACGAAAGACATCAACGTGAGAATCAAAAAGTTACTTAGTTTTCACTTCTATCGGCAGTCCCCTAAGACTGTCCGATTTTTTTTTTTATACTTATTCTGTCTAAAATAGACAAGGCTAGGGTAAACCTAGCGTGAAAAAAATAAAATAATGTATGTGTCTCTCGGTTCATCTTTTATAAAAGGTAGAGGCTGTATTTCTTGTGAACATTTTCAGTGTTATTATTCTTTTATTTCATAGATGTACATATAATTTTACATTTTTAAATATTTTTATAAAGACAAAATAAAACAAAAACATTTAAAAATATAAAAAATAGTAGCCCACCGGTATCGGGAACAGGGTCCAAGCTACCGGCGGTCAGGGCTCCAGAGAGAGGAACCTCCTGACAATGCGAGCCATGTCCAGGAGTACCGCTTTCTGAATCAAGCCCTTGATCCAATCAGTGTTATGATTGTTATAGTAACTGCATGAATATAAATAGCATTGTTTTGATTTAACTGTGTACGTCAGAAAACTGCTATTGCCTATTGTTTCTTAAGTGGCTATATATAATGGAATCAACTACGAAGCAGTGAGACGTCAAAGCCGTTCATAATTTCTTTATGAAGTTTAAAATAATTATTGACTATAATTTTTTTTAATGGAATAGGCCCCTGGATCAGTGACGTTGTAGCAAAATCTTTAGATAGCTGCGGCCGAACCCTGACATTAGCGTAGACTCATGCGTCTGACAGTTCCGCTTTCACTGTAGACAAATGGCAGATGTATGTCTTTTGCTTGCAATTCTTCTCAAAAACTGCTGTAGTTTTCTCTAAATATGTTCATTAAAATTAATTCATACGTCTTCTTCTTCCTAGCCTTTTCCCAACTATCTTGGGGTCGGCTTCCAGTCTAACCGAATGCAGCTGAATACCAGTATTTTACATGGAGCGATTGCCTATCTGACCTCCACAGCTCAGTAACTGGGTAATACGATACTCCTCGGTAAGACTGGTGTCAGACTTTCGGGCTTCTGACGACACGTAACGACTGTCAAAGATCCACGAATGACAGCCGGGACCAACGACGGCTTAAAATTAATTCATACGTATTAGGCATAAATCAAACAGATTACGTATGACTCCGGATTTTTAATTTGGCTGTCTGTGATGTTGTTTATACGTTTTCAGTTGACTTTTTGTCGTAGTTGGGTTTTAGTTTTTATAACTTTTATTTTTATTTAACTTTTTTTTGGGTTTATGTTACTTTTTTTTAATGTGCTAAGTAAGCCCTTTTATTTGATACCCAAAACGACAACCCAAAAAAAGACATGAACAAAAAAAACATTTTTTAATGATTAATTAAAAAATGTTTTTTTTGTTCATGTCTTTATATCCTCTAGAGTAGGGTTGCCATCTCCAAATTTTGAAAACCAGGATTAGAAGGTGAAAATATCAGGACATTTCGGATTAAAAACAGGACGCAGTATAAGAGCAGTAGTTAATAGCATAGCAACATGCAATGAAAACATGTTCAATTAAACTCAATTTTCGCGCACTAGGGCTCTCTATCAAACCGTTAGATAAAGAGAGTCCTAATGCGCGAAATAGTAGTGAGAAAGAGACAACAAGCTGAGCGCACGATAAACGTAAGGTTGAAGACGCGAAATTAAAAAAAAAAACAGGAGTTTACCAGGATGCTTTAAAAACCCAGGACGTTACTTAAAAACTATCCAGGATACCCCAGGACATCCCAAAAAACAAGACATGTTCTGGGAAAACAGGACGGTTGCCAACCCTAATCTGGAGGGCGCCATATTCAATTAATGTGACGTCATATAGCCTATAAAATCACAACCCCCCTTTTTGCTTCGCCGTAGTCGGGTAAAAAATAACTTTAATTTCGGAAGTCGATGGCAAAAAACGAAAAGGCAAAACCGAAGACACCGCCCCGTCCCAAATTAAAGTAATTTTTCTTTTTGTTATGTTTGTTGTGGAAGTATGTAGGTTGTTAAACGGAAACCTAACCTAACAAAACACAATTTGTAAAAAAACTTTGTGTTTTGTAGGCACATACCAGAAAATCGTCTTCTACTACCATTTTGGTATATATAAGACGTAATAATGACTATATTAAAAAAAAAAGCTCCAAGAAGAAATAGCAGATTTAGTCAAAGATACGCACAAAGATCGGATTTTTCAGTCGAAGTTAATAGTTGTCAGGTCGAAGGTTATAATTATGCGAAACATATCTCGGGCCGTAATGCTAATGCTATGCAAAATATACCTTTAAACATACTTATGGCTTAGAAATAGCCATGGATTCTAATGCTTTCTTTATTATCATTCAACAATGTGACCTTCATTTTGAAACGGAAACTGAAATCTATCCATATTGTTACGTCGGTGTATTGTAGTGTAAGTTATAAATTTCGCGACCTAGGTCAAGATATAACGTGGCGCGTCCTATTCGAAATCCACTTCGCAACTTGTTTTGATGCTATCGCACATTCTAAACGTCTATAAAATCTATAAATATAATATGCATTTTTAAAATCTGAGAAACAACATTTATTTTCAAGAACATTAGTAAATACTGATTTATGCACATTTTTTGTTTAACATTAGGTGTGAGAGTTATTACGTTAATTTGTCACATACAAGAAAGTTTATTGATAAGGTTTGATTTTTTTGAGCGTTTGGTATAAATCTAGATGTTTTCAAAAATTCTTGATTGTAGAAAGTTATTACCGAAATTAAATTTACATTTTCTAGCCTGCATAAGTAATTTGAAAACACCTTGGTGTTCGTGTTATTTAGAGGGTGTTGAGTTAGATATAAATCTCGTATATCGTTAGTATAATAAAGTACTAGATTTTACTATTCTGAATATTAATTTTTCATTGACGTCAATAAAGCAATAAAAATATTTCAAAATCAGTGCAACCATAAATTACAAGGTTTTGTTAATGAGCCTAAACTAAAAAAAAGAAACTGGTTTTTATTACAAAAAAAAAAAAACTGTATCTTTTTGGCTTTTCTGGAGTCAGATTTTCGTAGAATTGCGGTATAATTGAAATAACCTTTCATTTAATTAACATACATGTTAATGACCTAAAGTCCTCTGAAACGGGCGGAACTAGAATTAGAAAATGTTCGTTGTTCAATCCTTGTGTTACATCAACATATAATTATAAGAAACTAGGCGGTGCCGGATAACAGTAAGGCTATAACAATTTACTAAAGAGCTGTCGAAGTGTACAATGATATGCAGATAGTTTTGGCTACCGAATAGTAATTCCAGTCTCGTGAGTAATATGGAATTCAAGAGACGAATTAAGTTTCTCTTTGATCAGGAACACTAGGACAATGATCTAGACTTGAACAATGATACGTGCTTATTATTTTGAACAGTACTGAATAGAAATGCACGCGGAGATAAAAGTTCGTCACTCTTAACTTGTGTTGCATAAGGCTTGCGATTCAATGATTTGTGAAGTTGTAACAGTTGAATGTATCTGGATCTCCGACTCATGGTAGTTGGAGGATCCATTGGGATATAGTCGGTAGGATTCCGACGTAACAATCCGTTCTCCCCAAACGGAAGGAATCTATGAAAATTTCGCCCCAGAAAATATGAAAATTGCTACATTATCCTAAAGTTATTTTTTGTTTTTTTCCTACAAACAATCATTTAAACCTATGTTGCATGTGCATCTGGAAGATCTTATCTGGCTTTCTGTCACAAATCACTGCAAAGAAGTAGCTAGGAATATAACGATTTGTTTCTGAGTTATAGCAAATTTCTGTTCTCAACGCATCGAAAAGTTTACCCATAAATCAGACTGGTTTTGTCATATATTATGATAACATGACATATCACAAGTTTATTTTATAATATTTTGTGTTTTCTGTTTACTAGTGATAAAATCATTTTAGTTGAATGTAAGCAATTACGGAACTATGTAATAACGGCCTTCGGTGCGAAACTAATACTTTATAAGGTATAGTTTTAGTCATATAAATGTTATAATGTCATAATCTGTCAGTCAGTTAATAAGGTGCATAAAATTTTATAGCAGACAGTGAGAAAGGTGGTGTCAACGTTTTTGATAAAAACATAGACAGCGCAACATTATGTTAAAACTAGTTTTTGGTGACAGTTATGTTTAGTGCATAATGCAATTTAGATATTTTAAGTTATGTGTTTAAATTAAACATTACTGATCGCGATCATGATATGTAAATATCCTACGTGTCTCACTGATTTTGAAATTACTTCCTTGTGCGTTTTATTAAAAAAATAAGTTTCAGTTCTTACATAAATAAGTTTCAGTTCTTACATAAATAAGTTTCAGTTCTTACATAATTGCGTTTTTATCATCATCTAGCCCGATATCTTCCAGTGCTGGGCCTTGGCCTCTCTTTGATTGCGCCAGTCTACGCAAGCTCCTGCGTCAGTCATATGCAGGTTCGGCCAGCAATCGAAATTATGTTGCAATTATGCGTATTAATGTTGCAAATAATTATTTCATGGTTGTTATAGGATCTACTGACGTCAATTGTACTCAAGGTCAAACCGTGTGTGGAATTAGATACATTTTTCGGCATATGTATGCACGTAGGTTAATAACCTGTCATTATAATGATTTAATCACTTACCAACTGTTTTCGTATAGTAATAGTACCGATTATATCATAACTGAGAGGTTACACAATAATATTTATATTTTTAATAGGTGTCGATCTATAATTCATTTCTCTATATGAGCTTTGTGTCACGTTTATGACGTCAAACATTATATTAGTAGGTCGAGGAAAACTTTTGATACGTATCACGCATTTCATGTACCTATGAAGGTGATATCTGTTTTTAATGCAATTAGAATATAAATTATGATAGTTTCACAATTTTACCGGGACTTATTAGAGCGAATAAATAAACACAAATTGACTTGGTTCAGACTTTTTTTTTTGGGTAGGAAATCATCAAATAACTTCTCCCGGTCTGGGCGGAGCGGGAGAAGTTATTTGATGGGGCGGGCGTGTCAGACTCTGACTAACTAAAACCCACCCGTGTTCCTTCAGTTGCCTGTACGTTGCCAGGGGCCACGGGCACTTAGGACTTTCCCGCAACCCCGGCAGGCATCGGCCCTAGCGGACCCCGTCAATTGTGCTGACATCCCTTTAAGGCGCGCGTGGAACACTGTTACCTGTTAACTGTTACCCATGTAGTAATCGTAAGTAAAGAGCAGTCCGTCTGTAGGTGCCCTAAAGAGTGGTACTAAAGTACCTACATGACGTCGTCGTGGGCAAGCCAAGGTGCCCATACCCATAAAACAATCATTATCTTTCCATTGCACCATTGATCACCTCCCATAAATATAAACCTAATAAGTGTTTCCTATATAGAAGGTCTTGTAAGGAATGGTATACACGGCCTCGTGGGAAAACGACTTCTTAATCATAATCAAAGGTAGCCATGACATAATCATATTGTTGCACCATATTTTTTAGGTGAAACTTTATTTTCCATGTTCCAATAGTAAATAAAGTTTATACAAATGCGATTTCAAATCGTATTCATAATCATTATGCATGCATTTGTATTATAACGAAATCCATGGATTTTAAGTTATAGAGCGAGTTATGCCGAGTTAATGATTTTGTGATTTTGTAATTCGCCGCTATCACATCAAACCATCTTTGGTCAACCATCGGTGTCTACGTCAATGCGACCAAGATAACATAATATGAGGAAGACCGACCAAATGGCAGCATCATGTATATGGATATAGTTCGGCAATCGATAGATTGAACCACTCGCTCAAAGTCGTCATTACATCGCCCTTTCTTTTCACCCTACTGCCCCAGAAGGAGAGTACCTACCCAATGTTTTTCGAGAGTATGTAGACGTATGTATGCATGTATGTCTATTTCAATAAACGTTTTGACTTTGACTTTTTCTCTGGCAAGCTCTGTAGCCTAAACAGCTTGATGGATTATAACTATATTTTTCTTAAATGTGGCAACTTTAAAATATTTATATATTGCATCAGCAAATAAAAAAAGAGCAGAGAATGCTTTTTATAAAATAAATTACTACAATATTGGTATCAAATAAAAGCTAGTAATGGGTGAATTTCAAATAGGTATATATATGTATTTATTATTAAACTAAAAAGCTTTAAATAAAGCAAATTATTTGAAAAAAGAAACTAAAAACCCGACTGCAAAAACACATACAGAAAGCATTATAATCTATAGAAGTATCACAGGCGGGGTTACCCAACAAAAGTTACACCACATTTCAGATTATTATTGGTTTGTCTGCCTGCAATACAAAAATTAACTAACTTCGTATCGCCTAACAGTCGATTCTTTAATTTTTTATAAGTGTTGTTTTTAGACTTTTCAGGTTTTTTTTTTTTTTTAGAATTTTTCTCTCCGTAAGAACCATCCTCGTACTTCAAGGAATATTTAAAAAAAAGAATTAGCGAAATCGGTCCAACCGTTCTCGAGTTTTGCGCTTAGCAACACATTCAGCAACTCATTTTTATATTATAGAGAAGATGAGTTGTAGACTTGTCTGACACATTGTCGTTTGTCTAGTCTCCACGTGGCACTCGATTTCAAAATCGATAACGTCCTCAACTTATGAATTGTAGTGCATTAATTATCGCTGTAGGTGCTTTCATTGAATGTTGCAACAGAAACCACGTTCTACAGAAGGATATAGATAGTCGCAATTAGCTAACTGAAAGAAGCCTGCTCCTGATCCCCTTGACATTTCTTGAGTCTTATTAGTACATTTATTTATTTGTAAATACTAATTATATTCATATACAGTGACAGATAGAAGTACGATGGTGAGATCTTAATAGATTCATAACCATTGTATCTCACTTCGATGGGCGTTTTCACAGGAATGAGCTTTTGAAGACGTTCAGAAAGTGCTAATTGAAATTTGACTTTAACTTAAAGATGTTGGTATAGGCCTATACCAATTATTTTTTTAAACCCTACATTGTGTCCCACTGCTGGTCAAAGGCCTCCCCTTTCTCCTTCCAAATCTCTCTATTTTGTGCGATTTCAGGCCATGTTGGCCCCGCAAACATGATTAGGTCGTCACACCACCTTCGCCGCTGTCCGCGGCCTAATATCCTAACTATACTATACTATATTAACAATAATTCTTAATTCGACTTCTTTAATTTTCTACTCCTAGAAGAGAGTACAAAAACCTTGCACACAGGTCGGAACCAAGGTGTGTAAGGAGGAATTTAAACAGAGAACGTTGATGATATTGTGGAAGAAGTAAGGAACATTACGTTCAGACAACAGATCAAAAAAATCAAAACAGTTGTTCTCACAGTGCAGTTGTTTGTTACGCTAAACAACTTGAGTATTAAAGTGGACGGGTTTTGATGCGCTGTTATTTTTACAATGATTAATAGATCCGCTCGTTATCACTACTTTATTGACAGTTAGTGGGTTCGTGTGCACTAGCATTATGTCAGTTCAATATAATCGATGCACGAGAGTAATACAAATATCATTAACATTCTATTACTTTTAATAACTCGTAATTGAAGTAAAGCGTGCTTGACGAATTAAGCTGTTTTCAGACCAGCGCGATTTGCCGCGCGACGCGACACGAACAATACAAAACTTCACGGTATAATAATAACCGGTGTCGCGTCGAGCGACAAATCGCGCTGGTCTGAAAACAGCTTTAAACGCGAACTATTATTTATTTGCCAGTATTTGACTGACCGATGATTTATATTGTTAGTAGGTAAGGTTCGTGATATCATCCGAAATCATTTAAATTTGATTATCGTGAGGAGGATGCTTGTGCCTATCCATAAGAAATATATTAGGCCGCATTCATGAAGAACACTGGTAACCTGTGTCCAGGCGTTTCGCTAGCTAATTTAATTCAAAGTGATTACTTTAAAAGCAGTTAATAAATAAAAAAGTAATTTAAATTATGATCAAATACCGGAGATATTTAGCATTGATAAAAAAATCGTTTAATTAGGTACTGCAGCAACCTCCTCCTACATTGTGTAACAGATATAACTAGCCGCGCCCCACGGTTTCACCCGCATAAGTCACTTTCGCATTTATAATATTAGTTAGAATTTCAGTTAGAACTATATTTATGATTACATTTAAGATAGTTAGGATTAAGATTAGGATTGTGACATAAGTAGTGAAGTAAGTCAGGCACGCCCGAACATCTGTAGAAATCGAATAATCCTAACTTAATATTATAAATGCGAAAGTCAGTTTGTTTGATTATTTGTTTGTTACTCTTTCCCGCTAAAACGGCTGAACGGATTTGGATGCAATTTGGCACATGGGTAGAACATGACCTGAGTTAGGACATAGAATACTTTTTATCCCGATATTCTCACGGGATTTAGACTTATGCGGGTGAAACCGCGGGGCGCAGCTAGTGTAAAAATATGCCAAGCTATCTAATTACCAGCCTCCTGTACAGTTTATAATCATTATGTCTACGAAACGTTTAGCATCTAGTTATTGTTATTTTCATAATGAACAAAACTACTTTGACCTGCATTCTAATTATCAATTCGGTATGGTTAATTGCTTGACAATAATGATCTCCAATACAAGAGGTTATCTAGTCGACCGGTTGTAATAGACAAGCGGTGGTGGGAGGGGGAAAACCATGTGCGCACGCGCTGCGCAGTGAGGAAAGGTCAAGACAATGTGAATTGTTTTTTCAGTTGAAGGTGAAATGAGTTATTTTATCATTTGTATCCTAAAAACTTAAATGTTCGACTTTTTTTCAATGATTACTCGTATATACAATGTGGAGACTACAATACAACAATAAATGAAAAATCTGGCTCTACTAATGCGTAAGAGTATTTTGGAACTGTCAAATAAATTCTAGCTTTGAAATAAAAAAATGAGTTTTTCAAACAAATTAAATGTAATTGACCGAGCGAGCGTAGCGAGCGAAGCGTCTCTGCATCAACTGGCAAAATTTTCTTTCGTGTGTCAGTTTGTACGTACTCTTCTACAGGTCGTATTTTACAACCGATCGGAATGAAACTTGGCATACAGGTATAACGAATTTTTTGAAATTTATTGTCGTCGGGAATTTTTGATTGGAGGGGTAGTTCCTCCAAAATGGGGCAAAAAGGGGGCTACTGAATATCTCTGCTCCATGAGATCCGATTTCAATGGTTCTTTTTTCATTTGAAAGGTAATAACTTTAGAATGGTCTCAAAAAAATTTGGTGAAGATCTGATGAGGATCTGCGGCATGATGACCAGAATACCTCCTAAAATGCAGTAAATTGCTCGCTATTTATTCAAACCTATTTGTTAATTTTTGTAGCTGGCCTACAAATTTTTTACTCATAATTTGTCTGGTTTTTAGGGTTCTGTAGTCAACAAGGAACTGATTTAGTTTTGCCATGTCCGTCTGCCTGTCTTTCTGTCTATCCGCGGCTTATCTCAGAGAATCTTAGTACTAGAAAGCTGTAATTTGGTATGGGTGTATACATATTAATCACGCTGAAAAAGTCGTAAAATAAAATCATGTTTATTTGTTTTTTGGGTACCTTCCCTCCCTACACGTAATTTTTTTTTCTCGTTTGTCCCGTGTTATTGGGTGTCGGGTGGGTGTGTGAAAATATTTTTTCGATTCAGGGATACATTTTGCGAAATTAAAAGGAAAACTATCACAGCTTAGTACTATGCATTACAAGTTAACGAGTAAGAATAATCGACTAACTTACATTACGGTTGGAATGTATGCGAGAACATGTTTTCCAACTACAATGTTAAAGTTTGTTTTTGGGATAATTATTAATTCCAACTACGGACCCCTTATTTGTGCGTGGTCAACGCACTTGAACGTTTTTTAATATGAATTTGACGTATTGATGTCATGTTTTTTTGATAGGAAAAAATAATGTCATCGCGGTCAATTCATAGAATACCGTTGATAAAAAACATATTTTTCGAACGCTAAAACTACAAGCTATCGTTCATAGTTAGCTCCTGCAGGTCGTATCCCTAAATACGAAGATTCGGCCGAACTTACGTGTGATTCCTACTTCTTATCAGTTATCGGGTTATCAGCTACAGAGATAAGATTAGTTTGGCGCACGATCTAAGAATGAATGGTAGTGTTCAGTGTCTGATGCTACTCGAAGAGCCGGAAGGTGGCCATAGGAACTCTTCAACCAAACCACCGCCATCGTTTTTGGACTCACTTAACAAGTGTTCTTACACTAGGTGCTGTCCAGGTCCATAAGAACTCCACAACTAAACAAGATAGCCTTATTGTTTTTGCGGTCGTTGATTTTGTCTTGCCAAGTAGCCCAAGATGTAGTATACCAAGATGTAGAAGATACTGAAGTCCTTAACAAGACAAGGTAGTCCCGTTGTGTTTAGGCCTTTTAGATAAGTAAGTGGCCCAAGGTGTCGTCTAGGGTCTGATGAAAGTGCCGGAAGGTGGCCACAGGAATACGATGATGATGATGTTATGTTAAAATACTTTTTTAAACAAGCTTTTATTAAACTAAAAAGTACTAAACTTACGTAAACACTTATGTAAACATAGAACGAGCATAGAACTTTAAAAGCTTGAGGCGTGAACGTCGTTCTTTTACTTTTAAGATAAGCCTCAAGCCACAGATAATATAATACTACGTACTCAAGCTAAGCGGTTAATTTTTGCCATAAAATTGTGCTCGCGAGGTCTACTGTTCGCAGAACTACTAGTGTATTCCGGATCCACCCTAAGCCTATAAATTCCGTTTATCCAACTAGGCCTAGGGTGGATTCTCGGGCATACGTTTCCGAATATTGACCTTAGGATGGATTTTTGGGGTGGATAACCAAAATAACCCGAGCCGACTATGGATTTTGCCGAGCTATATTGACTAAACTATTGAATATTTTCAATTGAATTTTTGTATACAGAATGGGGACGTCATTAGGGACACGCCATTAAATTTTTTGTTGTATTGTCGTCTCCACCTTGTATATTTTTACCACAATAAAAAATGAACACAATTATTAGATATTACCTAATTATTATGATTCGCTTCTTTAAAGGCGAACGGGGGCTACGGATACACTATGGCAAGGTCCACAAACCACATAGTGTACCTCTATGCCCCCCAGCTACATCACCTACATCAACACCTCTAGAGAAAACCTTGTGGAAAACGCTTGCAAAATTTAAAAATTCTACCCCAGTGTTAAAAAGAGTTCCCCGGGGCGCGAGACGGTCTGTCGCACTGAATTTGGCGCAATGTCTCCGTCTTGCGACCCAGGAGAACTCACAAAGTGCCTGGGAGCAATTACTCACCTTCCCTTATAGGATTCTACATGTCCAAAAAAATTCGGCGACCAAAAAAAAATTTAACGAACCAAATTAAAGACAATTGCAACAATTTGACCAACATTTTAGATCCTAAATTACCTGTTTTCAATATCCCTCTAAGAAGAGGCTTATGTTCATATGTAGAATCCAAACTAAGTGAAGGTGACATCAGGGGAGCGGCCAGGCTTTTGTTCAGTAGCGATGTGGTGGCACCCTACTCTCCAGAAACTATTTCAGCTCTGGAGAGTAAACATCCAGCGCCTGCCGATGGTCTCACCTTCCCCGACCCCCCCCTCTCTCCTGGTCCGGATTCAACACCTCTTACCGTTACTGCCCCACAGCTGATTGCTGCCGTGAGCTCCTTCCGAAGTGGCTCCGCCGGCGGCCTCGACGGCCTGACTCCTCAGCATTTAAAAGATTTATTGAGTTCAGGCGCCGGGGAAGCTGGTGAGTCGCTTTTGAAGGAGCTTGCGGCTCTAATTAACCTGATGCTCAACGGCGGTGTGAATGATGCCATCGTCGATGTCTTGTACGGGGCAAATCTATGTGCCCTGCGCAAGAAAGACGGCGGCATCCGTCCCATTGCCGTTGGGTGTACCTACAGGCGTACGGCAGCTAAAATATGCTGCAGACTATACGGCGAAACTTTAAAACTAAATTCCAGCCCCTACAGCTTGGCTTCGGATCCAAAGGGGGCTGTGAGGCTGCCGTACATGCCCTTTCCAGTTTTTTAAACTCCGGTAAAGGTGAGGTCATCCTCAAGGTTGACGTCAAGAACGCCTTCAACTCCGTTATCAGGGACACTCTGTTGGCCGAAGTAAAAAAGGAGTTACCGGAAATTTATGGTTTTTTGTGGCAGTGCTATAGGCACCCTTCCAAATTATTATTTAAAGACAACGTTTTAGAATCTGCAGTCGGATGCCAACAAGGTGATCCCCTCGGGCCAGTCATTTTCAGTTTAGCTATCCACCCCATAATACAACAACTAAATTCAAAATTTAATGTGTGGTATTTAGATGATGGGACTCTAGGAGGTGACGTAGACACTGTCCTAAAAGATTTCCAATTCCTAAAGCAACAGTTTCAATTCATCGGCCTTGACCTCAACTACTCAAAATGTGAAATTTACCCCTGTGACAATACCGACAGACAATCGACTTTCCAGAAATTCAATACAATAGCCCCAGATATCAAAGTTTTAGAAAAAAGTTCACTGCACCTCTTAGGTTCCCCAATTTTAGAAGACAGTTTTTCACCTTTCATTGATGGAAAAATTAAACATTTCAATGACATTTCGGATAGACTTTCTAAAATTAACTTGCATTCCGCATTCACCCTTATCAGATACTGCTGTTTCGGTCCAAATTTTATGTATTTTCTCCGTGCTTCCCCCTTGTGGAAGAAGCCACACCTTTTGGACAAAATCGATCAAATCATCCGAAGCAGTCTAACATCAATCATAAATGTGGCATTGGACGACCGCGCGTGGCTGCAAGCCACACTACCCATACGTTTTGGTGGGCTCGGCGTCCGCAAAATTTCCAGTGTAAGCTTACCGGCGTTCCTGTCCTCGGTCCACAGCACCGAAAAGTTAACCACAAGAATCTTAACCGCTTGTCAGGCTGACTCTGAAGTGCCGTGCTTGACTGATGCGATGAACGCCTGGAAAATGGCTTGCCCGGACACGGAGCAGCCCGAGAACCTGTCTTCCCAGAGACAGTGGGATGAGCCGCTCTGCAGGTTGGTACGGAACAATCTCATTAATACGTCCACCAACACTGCGGAGCGCGCCCGCCTATTGGCTGTGGGAGAATGGGAGTCGGGCCTCTGGCTTCAGGCGCTACCGTCACCCAACATAGGCACTATGCTGGGTGACACCACTTTCCGGCTCGCTACAAGTCTGCGTTTGGGCGCTCCTTGCGGGGCTCCGCATCGCTGTCAGTGCGGTGAAGCAGTCGACCGCCTCGGACACTACGGCCTTTCCTGCGGCAGGAGCGCTGGTCGTTTGGCACGGCACGCAAGCATTAATGACATTATCCGTCGGGCTCTTGTCACCGCCAGCGGGTGCCAGCTGTTTTAGAACCCAATGGCTTGGCGACGATGGGAAGAGGCCAGACGGAATGACCATAATGCCTTGGAAGATGGGTAGGCCTTTGGTGTGGGATGCAACCTGTGTCGACACCCTTGCGCCATCCCATCTTCTCAGCACGGCGGGCTGTGCCGGGGCGGCTGCTTCTGGTGCAGAAAACCTCAAGCGGCGGAAATATAGCAACCTTATTGGTAGCTATATTTTTGAGCCGTTTGGGGTTGAAACACTGGGGCCGTAGGGTCCGAGTGCTCATCGAGTATTTCGGGACATCGCCAAGCGGCTGGTCGACTCCTCACGTGACCCGAGGGCTGGCCTATTCTTCGGCCAAAGAATCAGCATTGCCATACAACGTGGCAATGCTGCCAGCCTTTTGGGCACTTTTCCTGTTGACAGCGATGCGGACGAATTTTTTGATGCCCTATGACCGTTTCCCCCCCCTTTTTATATACTTGTACATATTACTATTATTATTTTAATTCTGTTAGATTTTAAATCATGTAAATATCTATGGTCACTATTATTTGAATAAACCTTACTGTCCTGTTTATAAATTATTATGATTCATAAATTTCAAGATCTTTTTATGTATTGTTTTACAGAAGAATTTATTTTATATTGTTTAAAAATTAATTTGTGTTAGATTACGAGAATTTGTTTTTAATTTTAATTTTTGTATGTTTAATTTCTTTCTTTTTTAGGTACATATTTTTTAATTTGTAGAATCTTGTAAACGGCAACCGTAAGCGCTATTGTTTAAACTAAATATATATTAGACTGTAAGCTTTCCTAAGAATAAATAAATAAAATAATTTTGTCCGATAATTATTTTTTTGGTTTAATGCTATACTAAGAAAGAATAATAAAAAAGATAATTTAGATGATATACTACTGAATTTTACAGGAGTACCTACACCAAAACCGCTTTTGCTCTTGTTATGCACTAAAATATACATCGAGTCAACAGCGCGTGCAATCAAGTGATGACATGCGCTCGCAATCCGTTGCAGCCGCGCTTGCTCTTGCGCCTTGGAGAAAAATCTACGATAGTTCTAGGACTTTTTACAGTTTTATTAACTGTATTAGATTTTTGCTGCTCACTGAAGAAAATGTCACAGCTCTCCCAATATATGTATGTGGTGGGTACGTGTAGTAGTGACAGGGGTGTGGGTTTGGGGTAAAAGTTGGAGCTGAAGCCTTAAACCATTTGCTCAAATCCATTAATTGAGAATAATTACTGTCAGACCTATAGATCAGTTTTAATCAGATTCTGTAAAAAAAACTGACCAAATCCGTGTTGGACTACGCACGTACAGGGTTCTGTAGTTGGGATGAATATATCCCAAGAACAAACTTAACATTGTAGTTGAAAAATATTTTCTCTCATACATTCCAACTGCAAATGTAAGTTTGTACGCATAATATTGACAGATTTACCATATTATTTTAAGACCATTAATTTCATATAGGTTTTCCTGTAATTTATAGGTATTAATACAAATAAAATCTATTAATTGTATTTTATTTCAAAATTTAATGGAATGGTCAATTTTCATATATTTTTTTAAATAGGTTAAATATAATTATAAAAAAAATATTTAAAAAAAAATTCGACCCTCACTTCAAAATAAGGCCTTTTATTGTTAGTCATACGGTACAGAATATGCAAAACTTTTTTTTTTAAATTCGTGTTTGCCCCCAAAAAGTGACACCTAGTTTCAAAATTCATTTATTTACGTTACGAGTACGTGTTCGGGTCACATAAATTCATAGCCCCATTAGATTTGGAGAAAAATGGCTGACAGATGGTCAGACACACAGACAGACACACGACTGATCCTGTAGGGTTCCGTTTTTCATTCGGACGTACGGAACCTTAAAAAGGTAAAATGGATTTATCAGCTTCGGAAATGTTACTCCTCAATTCTACTACAAAATTCATTCATAAGCGATTAACTACGTTATAATAATTTCTCTATTAGTGTAGTGGCACACCTGCGGAACGTTCGGCGCCGCCACTTCAGCGACGGAATAGTATTCGGTTGGCATGACACACCAAACGCGTTTACTTCAGCGCGTTACACGACGTAACTTTCGGGTGACGTGTCATATCATAGGTAACTTGAAAAACACTATTAGCGTATTCAACCGAACCTTCAGCGCCGTACGTTCGGCAGGTGTGTCGCGACCCTTAGCCGTGAGATTTAAGCACGATTTATGCAAAGGGCACAATGGCGCAATGCTTCCCGGTATATGCTTAATGTTATGCTAAGATAATGAATGTGTATTACGAGCGTTATTAAAATTAAGTTATTTTAAGTAGCTAATTAACTTGCAGCCTAATTACAAAAACTTATAAATAGCTGTTTAATTTGTTGCATAATAATATGTTTCTAATTCATAGGGCAGAGGCTGGTTTATAGTATTACGAAAAACATGTTTACAAAAACATTTATATTATATTAGTGATGAGCGGTGTCATCCATCTCTACCTATATCATACACACAGAATCCACAGCTTTCTTCTCTGTATTGACAAAAATGGTGGAAATGTGATTTCGGTGTGTATATTGTCTACTATAGGAATAGTGAGCAATATACACTGACATACATCGTCTGTTCCAAGGCGTAATATTATTTCGTCCTAGGACTAGCTAGGTTTTATTTTTACCAAAAAAGAAAAACCGAGCTTCATTAGTGGATAAACCGGTAAAGTGATCAATAGTGTTTTTCAATCATGTTTAATTTACCTACTTACATATTCAAAAAATAAACAAAAACTGCGCTTTATGGCAAAAAAAACGAACTAAAACGTTGAGTCCAAGCTACGCCCGTTTTTTTTGTACATTGCAAATAAATTTTCCTCTATTAAATGTGGAGGAAAATACTACTTTATTTCCTTATTACTTTTTTACTCTGTTTTATTATGTTTCATCAACATAGAGGAAAATGCAGTTAACAGGTATTGTAATTCTCTAAACGTGGCGTGGGTGCATAATTATACCTAAAGCAATGATTCTAAATGTACAGTATGTACATAAATCTTTAATCTTTACATCAAATAAATGTACTGAATTTTATATGTTATTGTCTTTGTATACAGGCACCGACAGCGCCATGTTGTCTGCTACAAATGGCTACAATGAACTGCCAGAGTCAATTAGCCAAACCAGTCTTTATCTACTTATCTACTATTGTATAAACTAACGACTTCCGAATTCGATATCAACATCTACACCTAATCGGATGTTCTCGGATGGTCTCGGAACTATTCGGAAGTATCAACAACTGTGAAATCTAAAGCGAAATAGCGGTTGATAATTATCGTTTCTTACTGATAGTGGTACTGAGATGTTACGCATTGTATTGTGTGATCACGACATGCTGTAATACAAATAGCTGCATGTTATCGCGAGCGAGTTTCGTTACACACCTTAAGAAAGGCGTGGTTGCATCCTTATTGATAGCGCGTTGCAATTGTAGGGTACCGTCGAAGTGCGAACCCTGGAAATGTAGTTTCTTGAATGTTCTATGTAGGCTTCATAGTGATGAATTAAAACAAAAGTTAAAAGTAACATAATTTTTTTGAACTTTTATTGAAATGAAAATTATATTGAATTTTATTAATTGACTTATGATGACATTTTTATATTTTTTATCATTTTTTAGTATCATTCTGATTTTAATGTAATTTGGATAATTGTAATGATTTGATATAGATTGCATGCATGATGTTTCTTATATAGGTATTTAGTTATAGAAATTCAGACACGATGTAAAAATTGTTATTGAATAAATGAATTGATAGGTTCAAGCAATTAAAACGAATACTCCTGTGTACATATACCGGTAACTGTTATGATAGAGTTGATCACAAGGTTGATCAGATAAAAGTTATAACAACAATAATTTAATTACGAGTAGGTATCCAACGGGCCTCTGCGAGTTGGCTTCGGCCCTGGTACGCCTTCGAAAGATCCGCGAGTGTCGGCGACCGTAGGGACATGTCTAAGACATTTAAATAATAATAATCATATTTAGTTTTTATTTTATAAAAATATTTAAAAATGTTATCAATATGTATAAAAATGCAATAAAGGAACTAATAACATTTCATTCCATTCATTCATTTCAATCATTCATCAATCAATGGTTTGCTGTCTTGTTATGTTCGTTCTTTAGAGTTGTAGAGACTAGACGGAACCCTTTAAGGATATATGCTAAGTAGTGGTAGGCAATACTTTTTTCAATGCATTAATTGAACCGAAACTAAAACAATGAAACTAGGTGAACGTTCACTAGTTTTGCAGCTTTAAATGTTGCAAAGTTAAACATGATGGATCACAGTGATCGTACCAGTTATGTGCTCAGTTGTATGCTTCTGAGCCGTTTAGTGTAATGCATGCCAACTGAGACAGTTAAATTATGAAATGGTTTAAATACGATTCGTTCAATTAACAGCTACTATTTACAATATTGGTGCGGTTGAATGTCTTTAAACCATTTTTATGAATATAACTCGCAGCACATCCAATTTTTTTTTTAATCTCCTTGTCACATGTCTATGACGACATAGACTACTTTTCAATGACGATATTTTATTAATGAAAGTAGGTATCTAAATGCCTTTTTATTATGTCTATTTTGATATCAGACATTAATATAGCCTCAACAGAAATCAGAATAATCTAGTTAATTCGTTCAGCGTGATATACAACGCCAATTAGGCAAATTACATGCATTATGCATGTTTTACACTCGCAGACGTGTTTGAATGCAGGAAATCTATGTGGCTATGGTGGTTTTCAGAGAAATTGGAATGGTCAGTGGAATTGGTCGGTAATCTAAGGCTTATTACAGTGAACGATTAACTTTGTTCACGCGGAAGGCGACGATTTCGACCCAAGTGACGATTAAAGCTTTGATTTTACATAGGTACCTACTTTACCAACTTAACGTTAAGTAACAGAAAAGTTGAATGCTAATTATTTGTTTTGCAATTCATCATGCTAATGCGCCTGATTGATATACATTTATGCAGCAATATGCATCGTTAAGCGAAAGTTATTTAAGTCGACCGATGCATGACAAATTAGTTCATTCAATCGGAAGTAAGATTTAAAACTAGACCACAATTCAATATGTAATTGGCCTGCGTCAGAAAAACCCTGGTCTTTGGAAAATAATTTTTGAAAGACCACGAACAGGCGTAACCTTGTTTACTCTCCGTACAGATAAACCGACCATCTAGCAAAATATAAGTAAAATTCTATGGTAAAAGCTTTTGTCTGGCGATGAACAACAGTTGACATGATGACGAACTATCCAGCATTGTAGGTCGGCCCAATAGATAAAATTCATTTCAATCTAAACTTTGTTTAATATTAACTTTAAAGTAACTTAAGTGTTAATATAAAGTAGTGTAGCTCTCGATGTGAGCTAGCTCTCGGTGTCTTTATATAGACATTTATTTTTACAATTTTGAGTTATTATATACTATTTATTTCTTATTCTTCATTTATTTGAATACTTTCCAACGTAAACAAGTCAGCATTTATATAAATATCTGCGTCTAAAATGACGCTCATTACGTCGAGCATCTGCTTTCTAATCAACGAATACTTCTGTTTTGTGCCCATTCGATTTAATCAAACCTTAGAAATTAAGACCGTCAGTCGATGATCAAAAAACTTAACGAAAATAATGTTTTCCTTGAAATAATCTCAAGTGTATATAATGATGGAGTTAGTAATGAGCTTGAGGAAGTATTAACTTCACCATTCGGTGATAATTGTAAGTATTTACTTAATGGGATGAAATCATCAATGGAACTTTTGACACACATTTTATGTGTTGTCTGGAATAAACATGATAAGTCTAAAAATCTGATTTTACCGTTACATTAAAACTTAAAAAAAAAAAATAATGATAAGTATAATTTTAATAATACGAATGGATGATATTTATAGGTGTCTTTATTGTGATTTTTAAAGAATAAAGTACACAAAAAAAGAACATGCCATATAAATTTACTGTTACCTACTAAAGGAAAAACTAAGTTGAACGGAAATTATTAACATTTGAACAAACATCAACCCTTCCCTTCTTTGCCTTTTCCTTATGCTATTTAGGTTTTTTATTGCTGCAGCTGACGGAGTTTCAATCAGATGACGTAGATTAGATTTTTATTTCACAAAATAGGGTAATCCGCGCGATCTATAAAATGGGTCCTAAGTCCCTTAGAAACAAATCGACCTACTAACTCTGCTACTCCTACTCTCTTTATATCTTAGAAAGTATTTTGTATGTTCGCAAAAAACTTAGGACTTTTCAAAATGTGAAGCAATTTTCATAATATAATACGTAGTAAACATGAAATCTAAAACTAGGAAGTCATTTCTTATAAACAGTATTCGCTTTCATAACAAGTTACCAAAGTCAGTTACAGAACTTCGTGACGGAAAATCCAAAAGCTTGTCCTTATCAAAAAAAGCAAATAATAAGATTAAAAACAACGTTGAAGATAAGGAAGTTTAGCAATCATTCCTTGTGCACATGTGACTTCCCCCCTGCTACCTCATTGACGGAAAACTGCTCCCAAATTAGTTTTTTTTACCGACTTCCTTCACAATATTATCTTATAATTATTTGATATTATAATATGAAATCAAATTAGAATTGTAGGTATATATACGTACAATTCTAATTTCAACTATTTATTAGTTAGTGGCTTTTGTGGACAGGATATTAATTCAGATTTGTTACAGTTGTAAAGGCAATCTTATCATCAGCACTCTATACACTGCCTTTTTAAATTATTTTTTATATTTAGGTATCTTTTATACAGATTCTTTTATATTTTAGAGGAGAGGCTAATGTTAATTTCTTTCATCAATGAAGTAACGAATGAAAATGTCTGAAAGGTAGGTTTTTTTGAGAACATTTTACTCTGCGACGAACAGGTCGTGTGCTCATCCGCTCTCCCTTCGCTTCTCGCAAATGTATCGAATATTCAGTCTGTTGTGTTTAGGCTAATGTGCAGTTTAGCCGGCTAAACATGAAATCACTTATCGAAAATGCACATTATGTCGAACATTAGTCTATCCTTAATATTATTGATTATTATCTTTATAACGGTTAATCTTTAAGACGAAAGCTTATTATTTTATCATTTTAGTTTTATTATTATTAAAACATGTTTGAATGTTCATTATTACCTCGTGTGTTAATTGGTGTCCAATTTGTGATGATTTCATCATTTCTGTTTACATGAGACAATGTTGTGATGATTAAATATTTTCACACTAACACTTTTGCTATTTTTTTTTTTTTTTTTTTTTTTTTTATTTTTTTTTTTTTTTTTTTTTTGACTTAGGCATCTCGCAGGTTACCACTAAGGGATTCACTGCTTAACCGGACTTTCCTGTGGCTGCCTTAAGCTCCTAAAAGAACTCAAAGCCTCCAGCCAGGGGCATACAAACTAAGCTAATTAAAACTAGGCGAACGCTCGCTAAGGGCACCCCCTGTGGGGTACGAACCTCGGCTTAGGGCGTTCGCTGGGGGGAGGACAGCAAGAGGGACAGGCTGGATCAAGGATAGATCATTATTATTAAACGGGGAATTTAAAGCTACAGGCTCAGCAATAACGCGGGCTGGCGCATCGTTATCGAGCAAGGGTCGGGGGGGAACACTTTTGCTACTGATTGTACCTTTTTCATTTTGATAGTAACGAGGGACGACTCGGAGAATGAAAATATTATTGTCGTAGGCATGTAGGACGAGTTGATGAATTACTAGTTCTCAAAAATATACTGAAGTTTAGCCGGCTAACGTAAAATTTATTTCCACACTCGTCTTTAGCCGTAACATATACCAAACAGCACAGAATATATCTAATCATCTTCACCGTCTATAGTCTAGACTAATTTTCTATCCTTTTATGAGCACTCTGATCACTAGCAAAGTCAAGACGTAGCACGTCTGTTTCCGACCAAATTTGGCTACACTTGTTACGAAATTTGGGTTTATAAAGCTACATAAAATGTATTATGAAAAAATTGGTGTTGTCGTCGATGCAAGCACTAAAATCCGATTAGCAATTAAAATACGTGATTGGGAACGTAAAAACTATAATCTGTCGGATCAACGGAAGTCGCTTATCTCGATCGTCGATAACCATTGTTACGATTTTATTGTCCAGCAATTTTAAAGTTAAATGTCGTCTACGGATAAAATTTCCAATTAAAAATATAATAAATCATGTTACAATCTCAAGCGAAATCTGATCAAAACAAATTTTATTGATGTGTTCAAGATAAGCTAATAGATAGGTGCTGATAACGATCTATGTGAGATATTGGCATGGTTTATTAATGAGTGCTAAAATCTAAACTATGAATTATTTATCTATCCATCTTTATTATTCGCGCTTTGATCTCGCGATAAAGATCAGGATAAGAAGATAACATAAATTGCTATAACTAATAATTAAACTGTTCGCTCCTACTGAATTTGCATGATGGTAATTTAACTTCTTCGGTAGCAGATTTGCTGATAAGGAAAGTTATAAAAGATTTTTCTAGCTTATATGGTTTGTTTATACAGTATTCAAATTAGAGAACAATCAATCTATACTAATATTATAAAGGAGGAAAGATTTTTTTGTTTGTTTGTTTGTACCGAATAGGCTCCGAAACTACTGGTCCAATTTAATTGAACAATTCTTTCAGTGTTAGATAGCCCATTTATCGAGTAAGGCTATAGGCTATATATCATCACGCTAAGACCAATAGGAGCGGAGTACCAATGAAGAATGTTTCAAAATCGGGGGTTTTTTTTAGCGTTAGCCCAAAGTAACTATTCCACGCGGACGAAGTCGCGGGCAGAAGCTCTAGTATTTATATAATTTATCTTAATTTAAACACTATTTTAGAACATAAGTCATTTGCTGCCTGTTTTATTATCTTGTTAAAATAAGTAGGTACCTAAGAGGTACCTACTAAAGTTAAATTAATTTGCATGCCCTAAACAGGCAAAATATGGACTGTACTCTAACCACCAACTCTTACAACTGATAACACCTGTATTTTCTGCAAATAAATTATTGTTATTCTTGGCTGCACATAGGTAATTGATAATATTGATATGCGTGTTTATTACCCTTGTTTCAACGTGCGGGTAATAATGTAAAATGGTAAATTGGGAATATAATCAAGATTTACCACTGCAGCGGGAAATTGGATATTTCGGTGTTACTTGCAATCAAACTAACGACAACTCCACCTTTATCATGTTTTATTAATTTATATAGTCGTATAATGGTATCACCATTTTATGTTCGATGCTTTATGTGCGTGAAATTAATACAATCGGACTGAGGAACTAAATGCAGTCTCTGTACCTTTTGAATGGTTATAGGTATTTTAAATTAACCAAACATTATTTTCCGAAGTGTGTTAATTAAAATAGCTATTCTATTTTTGAATAATCGAGTGCTTAAAAAATCATTACGCATTGGTACCATTTTCCATTAACCAGTCTCTGTCATGGCAAATGAACCTTTGATGTAGACGCATTCCATCACCATTCCCATAATACAAAGCCCAGTGAAATAAATGTACATGACATTATTGCAAAACTACAAATATTGGTATGTAGTACTTGTGATGTGATGTGTGGAAAAGACACTGCTCTGTGATAGATTATAATAGTACAATGCGACCTTTACAAGTGCAAGATACTGTTGTCAAGATACAATTATGTTGTAGTAATATTGTTTTGTTGTTGCTGCTCTACTAACATCGTGGCTTGTTTTTTAAGTGACGTTCAAACGTCAAAATTGTATGGTTAAATAGGTGCTCATCATTACCTAACTTTAAGCAACGTTTAAAAATAAACACCTTTGTGTTTATAATTTAATTGTGCATTTATGTGTTGTACTTTTTGCGCTGTTGCACCAATGACTTATCTATCGGAAAATATACGAGTAGGTATCAGATATTCAAACAGAGCAAACAGCTTAAATTCCAGTATTATGAAATAATTACACGCGTCAACTTACCTCTTCTAAATGAAAACATAACACTGCGATTTGCATTTTATCACAGTTAGTAATATCCAACAGCAAACAGAGTTAAATCAGCGACATAATTTTAAAGTCAATTACATGCGTAACTCAGAAAATAAATAAAAAAAAGCGGCCAAGTGCGTGTCGGACCACGCACAATGAAGGGTTCCGTAATTGGGATGAATTTATTCAGTAGTTTCGGAGATAAGGGGGGGGGGGGAATGGATCAATTTTCATCTATTTTGTTAAATATCTTTAAAATCATTAATTTCAAAATTATAAAAAAAGAAACTGAGATCTTTGCAATAAGCCCTTTTATTTGATATGTCACACGGTACAGTTCGCAAAAGTGTTTATTTGAAAATTTTCTTGTTTGCCCCCCAAAAGTGACCCCCATAATCAAAATTCATTTATTTACGTTATACGTCCTTGTTTGGGTCACAGAAATACATAATGCGTACCAAATTTCAACTTAATCGGTCCATTAGATTCGGAGCAAATAGGCTGTGACAGACAGACAGACACGTGAGTGATAAGGGTGCTGTTTTTTTCCTTTTGAGTTACGGAACCCTAAAAACTTAAATAATATGCAAACACTACAGTAATAACAGTTTGCTATAAACATGTTTAGCATACCAACGTAGCAAGTATTCTAAGTTCAAGTTCAAGAGTTAGTTAATAGGCCCCATATTAATTGTCAAGTCATAGTTTCATGCTAATGTAGCTACGTTTTTGCGGTTCCTTTTATATTAAGTTCAGCATTCTTGTGTGAGGTGGACTCCTATTTAGGAAACTCGTCAATGTTTCCAGTCTTGGACCCTGGTGTCGCGTGCCTAGGAATGAGGTGACCATGTTCTCGATTCTAGAAGTATTAGGGTTTTTAAGGTTTCAGTTGGTTGTGAACAACAATTTTTGAAGTGATAACTTCTTTAGGCGTGTTGTGCGCTTTTTGGGTGAACAAAAATCATGGAACTTGCGTCATCGACACCGCACGCTTCCCATGATAAATTTCGTGTTGACAGCGCACTCTGTTTTTTTCGTTCTTGTACTAAGAGCAAGCCACATAAATTCCTGACATTTTCGTTAGATGGCGTTACGTTGTTAGAGGCATAATAAATATTGTAGCTGTGGTAAAAAAGTATAATATATAATAATACATTATTAACTTATTTTTTACTTCTATCGACAGTCCCCAAAGACTGCCCCGCTTTTTTTTTGTAATAACTAAACATAACATCACGCCTTGTTTCCCCGAAGGATGGGGCAGAGGTGTTACAGGTACACTCACATTTCGCCAGTTATGTTTGTTTAAGTCCCATGTAATAGGGGGCGAGCCTATTACCATCAACCGGGCACAAATCCAGACTCCGGGCTACTACTGAGAAATTTCAGAAAGAAAAACTCAGTAACTCTTTGCCCGACCCGGGAATCGAACCCAGGACCACAGCAGTAGCGGTTTTGTCATGTTTGCTCATATTTACTCGCCTGATGAATAAAATGTTATTCAGTAAACTAGGTACATCTAACTACTTAAATTTTTTGTTCAGATCTTAGTTAGGTACGTAAATTGACATCAAAACACGAATATTTCACAAAAACAAGTGTTTGGGTTGGTACCTGTGTTTACCTGTGTTTGAACCTCAATTAATTTTATATTTTGAGGTACTAAAATTCAAAATATAAAATAAACTAGCTTTTGCCCGCGGCTTTGCCCACATGGATGTCGGAAAATATCCCACGAGAACGTACTACAGGGTTTATAAGTACCCTATGTGTTAATCCAGGCTAAAACTATCTGCGTGCATTTCATTCAAGTCCGTTCAGCCGCTTTTGCGCCAATCCGGAACATACATCCAGACAAACGGAAAAAAAATCTTCGTTACTATTTTAGTATAATTGTATAAATTCCAGAGACATTCCATATCCAGAGCACTTAGTGCCTACTTAGTTCATTGAATAATGATGCGCATTGACATATTTCGAAACAGAACATACCTATCAATGTTGTGACTTATTGTAGTTAAGATAATAATAACGAATTACTCTCTAATACTCTTCATGGTCACCGTACTATCAGAATCTATTAAAACACTTGTCTAAAAATAGACATGGCCATTGTGGTCGTCCAGCATTTTGATCTCGATTGAGTTGATTTTTAATGCCCATCTAAATACAAGGGTGTAAATATCGATAAATTCCTGTCGATACTATAATAAATAATACTTCGCATGCTATCATCAAAAATACTTCAAAGGCTATTTTTTTTTATGTCATTGAGACATGCCTAGTCCAGTGGGATATCAAAATTTATTATTTTTACTGCTGTTCTGCATTTATTAAGCAAAAAAAAATAGCTTTGTTTAGAATTAGAAAATAGTTTATTGTTCAGGGTAATACAGTACCTAAGCAGGTTTACAGGTTAACACCTAGTTGAGACGAAATGAGTAGCTTAAAACATTGATCTGTTAATAAACAATAGTATTGTTTTTTTCATTTTTATATTTATTAATTATTTAAGTAAATACACATGTATTATTAATTACACTATGACCACTTTCTTGGTCTAGCTAGATGATAACGTTATTTTTTTTACTGAGAGAATGCAAAGAGCAAGCGTTTTTGGGATACATGTTGCTCGGGTAAAAGTAGAAGGCGTTAACGCAATGTAGGTGGTGAAAACTGGAAACGCTTGATATTTTAGTGGTTAATAGCTTTTTAGTTCTTTTCCTTCACTTTTATGTGTTTCAAGTTAAATTTTCGCATATTAGGTTATAGAACATAAATAAAAATATTGCTTCATGTACCATCATTGTTTAATTCATCATGAAAATTATCTAATCAATCATGTTGTTGCTTATCGTGTCGCATAAGTATAATTGGCCTATAATGTTCCCACTGCTGGGACACAGGCCTTCTCTTTTTGAGAGGAAGTGCTAGGCTATAATCTATCACGCGGGCCCAGTGCGGGTTGGTAGATGTCACTAGTCTTCGATTTTTTTGTTCTAGGACATGCCGGTTCCCTCACGATGTTTCCCTTCACCGTTTTGGACTGCAGTGGTCATTAAATTATTTACAAAAAGTAAAACGCCTGTTCGAACCCACGACCAGCAACTCGTAAGCCGGGACCGTTACCACTGCGCCACCCACACACTGTCTATAGTAGACTTCAATAAAACTAATTTCGTACCATACTTTACGATGTTACAGCCTATTATATTAAAACTTAGACGTCAATTAAACTGGATGTATGTATTTATTGCAGCAAATATATCTGCTAAGCTAAGCTAAAGCAAATTTTTGTATGAATAAGTCCTACAATATTAAGCCCCAATACGCTCAAATCGGACATTAAGCGTATTTTGTACAAATTCTTCCTTACTTATACCCCGCAGTGATGCATTTTGTTACCACAATCTTCTAATAAATAACATGAATTTTTCATAGCCATCCATTTTCAAAGAGTCTTGTTTATGCTTTGCAGGGTTACATGCATTTAAATTGGATTTTAACTGTTGATAACTACTCTATAATAGAGTGTAATCAATGCTATCTCTAGTCCTATTTTTTTTATTGCGTGTATGTTATGACAAAGTTATAAAGAATCTGCAAAATTAAATGTTGTTGTTAGGATGAGGAGACTCGTAACCATCAAGGGGTGAATGAAACCTGGGAAAGAAGAAGCTGTCTTCATACCAAACGAGACATAATTTTTAATAAAAGAAATTCCCTAATGAATAAAGATCAATGTACATTATAATGCGTCGAAGTATAATCATACAATTTTCCTTATCATGAGCACAGGAATAATGTCAAGAGGCAGGATAATATTATTTTATGTTGATAACATCTAAGTTCTGTCGAAGACAGGCGCGACTACCATTCGGTAACAAAAAGTAAAGGAGGATCGAGTTTCAGCCGGTGCCAGTTATTTTAATGGGTTCACATACGATGGGATTTCATATTCCATTTACTGTACTTTTACTGTCTATAATTAAAGAATATGTGCGCTATTTTGCACTTATTTATGTTTATACAAAAGTTCTGTTGATTATCTTTTCAGGGCACTCGATGTGTTTCTGCAGTCATCGTTTTTTGTTTGGTTTCAGATTTGAGCAGTTAACTCAAGTGAAATATTAATAAATAATTATGAGCTCAATCAATCTGATGAAAACATCTTGATCGTGTATCTGAGTAATGATTATAACTCCGTAATGACGGAGATCCTTATAAATTTTGTCTCTATAAATTATATGGAACTTGCATGTCTGAAGCGATGTCTTTGAGGATATGGTAAACTGTACAAGAAATGGGTGGGAATCGTAAAATTAGTTTGATCGATCACCTTAAGGCTACCATAAATAATAATTTGTTCCATATAAGTCTGCGTTAACTGTAGTTATTTGAATTACTTTTTAACGGCAATTAGATGATGATAAGTTGCTATATCTTCATCTTATATGTTTGAAATTATTGTGATTCTATCATGATTCCATTGTTCTATCTTTATGTTGCTACGAGTCCAGAAAGTTAAAAAAAAAACTGATAATTTTATAATACTAGTAACCATGCCACATTCTGCTATTGCCTATTCCCTCAAACAGTTGCAACTAACATTTTGTGAAAGAATATTTATGGCTGTTTTATTTTTCACTACCGTTATAAACGTTATATTGCAGTACCGACGGATATATCTACAAAGAAAAGAATTTGACATAAAAGTTTGCTTTGAAAAAACCTCCCATAGACGTACTTAAAGTAAATAATAACTATTTATAACATTATTTTATTTTAAAGATTATTATTGAGATTCAAAAATAATATCTTTCAACGCGTTGAACTCTTTTCCACCAAATTACAAAAAAATTAATTTTAGGTCATATCTTTGGTGGATGACCTACTTTAAATTGTAGATAAATCAAGCTGTTAATGTCACAGATTGAATTTACGTAGTAACCAAAATTATTGGAAAAATCCTGAAAAAAAATATATTTTCATAGAATCTTTTTGTCGAAGAGGCTTTTTTCTCTCAATAGAAGGTATTCATATAAGTGCAACTAAATATGTTAAGGACTTATGTTTTCTTTAAAATAATAAACCTCGTACTGTAGTTTTTTTTTTGTAGGTATATTCCTATAATAACTGCAGTTGGTTTTTAAATTTTGACTTGTCTAAATCAAATTAGAAAAACCCCAGTATGTAAAAATGTAAAGGGTCTTAATTATTACAGGATCTTAACTTTTTCCTATGGCTGGAAGTCGTAGAGGTCGGTTTATAGGGTTGAGCCACGTGCCTGTCTGTGGGCCAGCAGATGTCCCGTGACACCTGCCCTTGCCACCTCGCCCATCACTTTCTGATCAACACCAATCACCATATACCCATCCCTTTCTAGTCGTGCTTATTTTTATATAATTTATACAAAGTGACGGTAACTAGAATGGACCTGAGGCGGTTATAATGACCAGTACCTATACCTCAGCTGTGTTATTAATTGCGCAGTTAAGTACACAGGTTAAGTACCTAAAGTGGTTTGTGACTCCTGCGTTTCTAAGTTGTCTATATGTATTACCTTGCAATCAGGTTGTAGATATATAAACAGCGGGATTGCAATATAAAGAAGCCTTTTTATTTCCTTGCTGCCTTAGAGTTTGTGCGTGCAATTTTCCTTGTTGAAAAACGATGTTCAACCCTTACACTTGCCTTATAGAATATGTGATTATTTCTTCTTTGAAATCTTAAGGAAAAGCTTCAGGTTTTGCATGTTGTATTATACTTTCACTTAGCTCTAATTAACTGCTTTCTGGAGTCACTGTTCTTTATAAATCATTGGTTGTGTTTTCGATTAAACTCTTTGTTACACAACTAACTACAAACCTTTTGGTTTATTGAAGAAAATCGTTTACCAGGTTTCCTTTTCAATGAAAAACTAGTCCTCAGGCAGGTGTGGAAAACCTTTATCATAACAGGATCATTTATTTTCCTTGGAGAACTTATTTTCCTTGGAGAACTCTTACTTACCTAAATAAGGTTGAAGAGAACAAGTGCTTCTACAAGACAAGAAAACTGTGATGAGAATGAACTTTTTTATAACTGTGTTACGCGTTTAATGAGAAGCCTCATGATTGGCATTAATTACTAAGTGCAGTGCATGTCATAAATATTGTAACGCCGCCTGCAAGATTCGTTCCGTTGTAAATGTTTGGATATGTAGTCAACATGTTCGTTACGGTAAATTAGCTAAATACCAAAGGCTCGGGGTGAAAGTTTTCAGTAAAGCTGTTGCAGAATCCTATAATAAAAGTCAAGTTTATCGTGTTAATCAAACACTGCACAGCAGCACCACTCAATTCGTGTACTTTTCTTGTATTGACGAATATTGACTGAAGCTCACTAGCTGCATGTGGCCCTTGCATTGTTATTAAATTCACTCTCGAGTATTGTTCTTTGCAGATCTATGTTCATGGCTATTGAATGAACCCATTCACTTTCCCTTTCCATTGAAGAAAACTGCTGCTCAAATAAAAAGCTGAAGCTTAGCTTCTTCAAATCTTGAGCATCGTTACAAGAATTCTTGGCGGTGTTTGGAAAGGCTGAAGTAATTAATTTTTAATTAGATACACTTAGCAGATTCTTGGGATCGGAGTATAGTGATCGACTCTCGTGCCAACCCGACTGCACGCAGGTGCAACAGTTATTCCATTAAAATTTAATACAGATGTCGCGTGCGCCGCCTTTTTACTTCACGACGCTCCATTATAATTAAAGAATATTATTTTGTCGTAAAACTGTGGCAGTGCGCGTTTGCTCGCGACCGCCACGCGCCGTAAACGCTATTGGAAAGAACGGGACTTTCGGGATGTTATGATATAATGTATTTATAGAAGGCTTACTAAGATATGGAACCGGTTACAGGAGCTCTGAAGACAATGTAGGATAAGTGTATGCTTCGACTGAATGTATGAGTGACGGGTATTGTACTTAAACGGAAAGGTTTCTTGGGGCTCGCTGTTTTTAATTTTTTTGCTGATTTATTTTATAGATTAAGTAATTACAAGAGTTTCGTGATATTTTGAAGCAGACGAAGGATTAAGGATTCATTAAGTCCCCTCTTACTTTTGATTTTAATTTAAGATTACTCCTAAAAATGAGCAACATAAGTATGTCCCAAAGGATATTTAATAACAGTGTAATTTACGGATACGTGACTTAAAATAAAATATTCCTGCGGATATAAAATAAATATATTTGAAATAATGAATTGCGATCCGTATAAACGGTCATCATCATCGTATCTGCCAAAAGATGTCCACTGCTGAACATAGGCCAAGCATCGTCACTTCGACCGATTTTGTGCTTTTGTGATTTTGTATAAACGTTATATAGGGAATTTGGATGGAGCCGCGAATTTAATTTTAATTACTTTTTGTAAATCGTTTTGATGTGCTTCAGGGGCGGCGATGCGCTTATAAAAATATTTTGGCTCATTGAATTCATTTTTTTGTATTGGAATCGTAAAACAGTGAACCAAATTAAACCATTAAAGATTTTAAGGCCAATTATTGGTCAAATTATACGTTAATGAAAATAAATAATAAGATTCTTAATATTTTTTTGTCACAGTCAGTTTTGATAGCACATTTTTGCTTTGGTAATGTGCGATGTTTGTGCATAACTGAATACGCGGTTATTGATGTTTTACTTAAAGATGTACTTACATATAATATATATAAATGAAAGAGATGCAGACGTGTCTTGTTGTGTGAGCGGATAGTTCACCGCGTCTGTCATTGATTTAAATGTGGAACACTTGGGCAGCGATTTCCCGCGCTGCGCAGGCGCCGCGGGCGCGCCCCGCCCTCCATTGTACCCCCACAATGCGTCGTACCTCACGCTAACGAGCGCTCGCAGCAAACCAGACACATTTGTAAAAACCGCAATAAGCGTTCCAT
The DNA here is from genome assembly GCA_948150665.1 of Conistra vaccinii. Taxonomy (NCBI): domain Eukaryota; kingdom Metazoa; phylum Arthropoda; class Insecta; order Lepidoptera; family Noctuidae; genus Conistra; species Conistra vaccinii. The sequence continues at coordinate 9,802,105 of OX411324.1, forward strand.
TTCGGCATATTGTTTTGACATATAATAAATATTTGCAAGATTACACCGCGCAAAGATTGCGGTTGAGATTTAAAAATCGATCGGTTTCGTTTTGTCCGGGCGGCTATTGTTTCTCGAGCGTCCAACGTCCGTCCGGTCCGTAGACCGTACGTGGGAGCTGGGAGCGCTACGGTGGACTGTATTACACACGGTTGCGTTCGGCAGCTACGCGCCACACGCCTTTGAACTCTAGATCTTATCTCTCGCCTTTTGTTCTACAACCTATAGGAAGTCTTGTGTTTCAGATATTGTTGCGCACATTCTGGTTTATCTAAAAGATTATTGCTTCAACTTCAAGTTAAACAGATGTTTGGTTAGTCAGAATTATTATTTACACAAGTAATTTCTAATACGGCCTAAATGGAGTTGAAAATACTTAGGATCAGATACAAAATTAACGTGATAGAATAAAATATATGCGAAAGTGAGTTTGTTCGTTTGTTTTTACGCTTTCACGCTTAAACGGCTGAACGTATTTGGATCACTTTTGGCCCATGGGTAGACTGTGACTTGGAAGGGAATAGACTACTTTTCATCCTGGATCGCAGACGAAGTCGCGGAAAATAGCTAGTATATAAAACAACTATTAAAGCTACCTTAATACTGGAAACTTCATCGTAACGAAAATCACTGAAATTAATAACTTCCACGCACGCATCAGTACGCAATAAAGGACAATTATCTCTAATCGACTAATACAGTTCCGTAACAATATAAGCTGCAGAAACACCATATTTCTCATCTAATTTAAGTTCAAAACAATAATAAAACGCGTGTTAGAAATACATGGGCGTAAATTAAAGCAAATCAGTGCCCGCAAACCGCCGCCCGCGCCGGCAGCGAACGACCGTACGTACCGGAGCTTCAGTGTTGCACGTCGAGGAAATTGCAGGGTGCACCCCAGTTAGCGCCTCGTAGGTGTCAAGATTGCCATAATTTGCGTCTCGGTGTTGCCCGCAGCGCCTGTCGTCACGTGTTGCCATCTAAATACTTTTATTACTGGGAAAAAGCACAGATTTGCATTACAATAAAACGTTACGCCCCTAAATGGTACCGTCGAAGGAATAAAATCCGACCAGTATGATATTATTGCTTTATTTATCGCTTACTCAAAGGAAAAAAAAGAAATTAGAGTCGTGAAAGGTAATGAGGTTTTAATTAAGTCATAATTCACAGTTAATTAGTATCGGGGCTGGCGGTAGTAAAAGCTACATGCACCTCCAAAATATAATTTCTGAACATCTGCCTGCCAAGGTCAGACCATTAAACAGTTATACAAGAATACCTAAAATGTCTCCTGCTATATGCTATCATCAAATTCAACCAGAGTGTGCTTATCCAACTTACTGTTTGTAATGAAGACAATTAAACTGAGTAATCTAAAAATCCAGAGAGCTACGGATGAAAGATGGTCACAAATAGTTACAAATTGGTATTCAATTTATAAGAAAAGAAGGAAGGGTAGACCATTTAAAAGATGGAGTGACGACATAGTACAGATAGCCGGAAACTTATGGCCCAGACGGGCAAAGGATATAGCCACCTGGAACGATTTGGGGGAGGCTTTCACCGTTAGAGGCGGCCCTTACACCTAACAATACTAACATTATTTAAGTACAAAACTAACATTACTAACAAATAATTAAATAAGTACACAATATAAACCATTAGATAAGAACTACATGTAAGGGATTAAATAAAGCTAATAGATAAATAAAAATCTAAGATTTGAGCAACGATAGCCTAGAATGAAGAGACGCTTAACAGAATATTGAACTTTCCAAAGCAAATGATAATTTATGTTCCCTTATGCCAAATGTGAGAATTATTAAAAATAATTATGATTGATTTATCTACAGTCAAAATACCCACAACTAAGAACAAGCATGCTATAGTAAATTATTCAACGATTAAGGATTCATTGAGGGAGACGGGGATTTCTGTTCGTACGGGGAAACAGATTAAATCTTATTCAATCACGAAACGTGCTTTGGAAGCGAATGTCTCCTGATTTTAAGCAGATTAAAGTCAACTCTGAGTCTTCTACAATGGAACCGCCTCTTAAAACTCAAGTCCTCATTTATATTAAAAGTATTTTTTTACTTTAGGAGTGTTTGTTTGAGAATAGTATCTTTTTACCGCTCCCGAAAACGAGCATTAACATTAATATATAGATAAGATTATTAAAATGATGACTTATGTTTTTGAGTTTCACATTCAATTGTATTCTGCGGATGAAAACGAAATATTCTGCTAACGAGCCCCTGTGGGTTTCATAAAAATATGTCACAAGGGAACGGTTTCCAGAGGAGGTGAGCTTCTTCACACATTAATAAGCCGTTTTGACTTTGTGATTCCTCTAAGCACCGGCAATAAATTGTGGAAACATCAATATTGTATGACGAGATTAATCCCCATGTTCGGTGGACCATTAGGCCTGCATAATCCCATTGTGATTTTTTCATCAGCTTTGAATTCGAGCTCAGAGCCGCCAAATTGACGTCGACTCCTCAGAAGAAATGATTAAAGAGTGATGAATTTATTTATAATAAGTCTGGATCTTTTACATTAACACAAGGATCCTCGGATGTAACGTATAACTCTTTCTTCTTATATTTTTACTAGCTCCACCCCGCGGTTTCACCCGCATTAATATCAATCCCGTGGGATATATCCAGATAAAAAGTATTCTATGTCCTATTCCAGGTCTTGGTTTACCCGTGTGCCAAATTTTATCGTAATCCATTCAGCCGTTTTAGCGAGGAAGCGTATCAAACAAACAAACAAACTCAGTTTCGCATTTATAATATTAGTTCTGATTTGGCCACGTACAACATTTACTAAATAATATTTTAATACACGTATCCCACTCATATTATCGGAGCAACGTACTTCAATATGTTTATTTTATTTTCCGACATCAATACTCGAGTCACTCGTATCAGCGGCTTTCATATTTCAATTCATATATCGGCGGTTGTCAAAACGTGCCGTTGAAGGCGGTGGTTGAGATGCTGCGTCGCGAGGTCCGGGGGCTCGGACCCAAGCCTGGGCCATCCTTCATATCGGTCCATTCACGAGGCGAGCGGGGCGTCCGACGACACTCGGATGACTTCGCTTAGATTTATGCTCCTGTAATAAGGCGGCTTCTGTAAATGGACGAGTTCTCACCACACCGCCGAGTCAATCCTTTGAATTTATTAGTTTTGCTTCCAGAGAACCAACTGACTTATGTAAGTTCCTTTACCGTACCGAGGTCATTGTTTGATTATTGATTTATGCATATTGGCAGCGTGATTGTGGTATTCATGTTGGTACAAATACATTTGAGCTAATAAACCAATCGACTCTGATACTGTCATAGTAATGAGACCTTTATTTTGTAAATGGTGGACTTAATACTCAAAAGTCAAGATTGTTGTCAACTAGTGCAATAAACTAAGGAGATTTGATACATTTTTATAGTCCCGGATCCTGTATGATAATTAAAGTGTTATCAAAATAACGCAACATAAATTATTGTGTGTCGGTGCGTCGGCGAGGCGTGTTTAATAGATTCCACACATACAGCATTGAGGAGCATAGCTGTCATAGCTCCTTTTATCACTCATGAGTTACGGCACACGTTACATTTTATTAAGTCATAATTTTGGGCGGAACGAAATGTGTGCTTTCGTAATTTTATTTGAATTCCTAACATATTTTAATATTATTCGATGTTATTGACGTCAATGCACATAATTATTGAATTCTTTAATTTACATAATTATTTATTTAGCAGGTATCTACAAGTTTATCAAAATCGTTACATCAGTAACGGTATTTTTTATCTACTTACAGTTACGACACGTCTGCGTACTATCGAGTCATTAGAGTCGAGCTAGGGAATATATCGAGATATTTTCTTTTTTGCACTCTCCTATTAAGTGTTTATCACTGTCTTTGTATCGTATTAACTGGGATATTTAAAATAACATATAAATAAACCCTGGTGGGTTAGGTATTCCACAATAGTATCATAAATTGAGACTAGTAGACGAAGCATCCTTCTTTACTGCACACGCCAGTGATAAATGTTGTTTCTTGTAGACAAATAGCTGCTACATCTTAACAAATTGCTGCGAACTGCCGCGAGTGCCCCAAGGTTGCAACTTGAACCATTTCTCCTATAAGGCAAAAATATAAACAACTTGCCTGATGTAATGAATATTAATAGAAGGTCCTGAAGATGTCCCGCAAAAAGAACGTATCGTTAGTTTACTTAAATAAATGCCACTCATGCGCATAATTTTCATAAAGAACAAATAGCTATTGGTATTATTTATGACATTGATAACGAAATCTGAAATGACTCAATTTAAGGACCCAATAAAATTAAACGATGAATAAAAATATCGTAATCTCATTGTTGCACATTAACATAACTGGGTCAGGAATTCAGAATAAGAACTGTGATATATGTCATAAAATAAAAAGAGTAGAAACAGGTGCAGACAGTTAAGGATATTTTAAAGCGGTAGGTGCTATTGTGAGTAATGAAAAAACAATAATGCGTGGTTGAATGGTAAATAATGGCAAGCGAGTGAATGACACGCGTGTATGTAGCCCGTGCGATATGCCGAAGACTGACACGTGGGGCCGGCGGCGTGACGTTCTCTTGAAGGTTTATTTAATCAAGGAGCGGTACCACCACCAGCCGGGGGCCTGGTGTGCAATACGCTCCTGCCGTCTCAATCTCGATTGCCCCCGTACAATTGCATTGTCCTCGGGTGATAGAGAATTTAATGAAATTTCTTCACGGCCTTCATCAGATTATAACATTGGCTGTGGTGTACGGATCAGAAGTTGTTTTACTGTTTGCACTTGCAGTCATATGGAAACGATTGGATTTAATATTGCTTTCAAATACGTGAGAGCGATATTCTGCACTGAATAATAATATCTCGACTGTGTAATTCAACACTGCTAGAATATAAAGATCAAGTTTCGTATCGGTTTGGGAATCTTTGCCATTGAAACGAACATTGAACACGAGCTGTAGAAAATATGAATGCTGAAAATAAAAGTGCTTTTCAGTATTCAAACGGTTCTGAATGGCTCCATCACCAATATATCAAAACGCAGAAAAATGTAATCCTCCAGCACCAGATATTCAAAAGCTAGCTAGCTGCGAGTCTGCCACTAATACAAAACCAGAATCTGTATTTTGTATTAGTCGCAGACTCGCAGCTTCTAAGCAATATTAAGCGACTTTGAGGGCTTTTAGTAGTTTAGCTCGGAGGGTAGTATAAAATTTGTATAACAAATGAGGGGCGTGTCCGGGATCCGTCACAGTGGCGGTGGACGCCGCGTGGGGCGCTAGATGGGTGGCCTTTCAGCGCAACTTATATTGTGGTAAACATTGCAGTTAAACGTTTATTATACGTTGTTGTTGAATGTGAAGAATGTAAAGATATGCTAGAATATATAAGTAATCTCTTTCTCAGTAGGTACTTACTCTGACGATGTCTGAAATAAGCTCATAGTGAAACTTTGTAATAACTTTGAATTCAGCGCAAGACGGGATTTTGAATTTCACATAGTTGACATACTTATCAGGCGCTTTCATTACCTACTGCAGCGCTTCAAATTTAATTTTAAGTGAATGTCGGTTAAACCAACGCCGTGCTTATGATATTAATAATAATACGCAATGATTGCGGCGTATGCAAAAGTATAATATTAAAACATAAAAGTAATATTTATAATTTTCGCTGATCTCTCGTTGTGATTACTTCGAAAATGCAAAAGAAGCAACTGAAAAAGCACGCGAGATATTTATCTAATTTTAAATCTGTCATCAGTTTTTATTTTATTATATTTTTATCTTTTAACATTTTGACTGTGGAATCACTTAAAGTCTCTGGTTAATATTAAGTAGTCATACACTTTATGGCAGTAAGTAGAGACACTTGTGTCTTTATTTCGTTTTGCTGATGGCGTATCTAGATGAAACTTTACTTAATGCAATGCAATTATGAATATGCAAGTTAAATTAGTTCAAACGTTTGTCTGATATTTTGAATGCACACTCAGATAAACACAGAAGATGAAGATATAAAAAGATAGTGTTCATTTCTTGTTGATTTTTTTTGTACTGCTGTGAAGGAATTTTAGTGATCCTTGTTCCCAGGCGCGAGTTATAAACTTCGTAGGTGTTGCGTGCTATTGTTGCACTTACGGGCAGTTGTTTGTTAAAGCTTCGGTTTTGCTAATAACATACATTTTGTAAGCAAGCCTCCGCAGCGGCGTGGAGCCGAGAATTCAGCCACCTCCGCCGACACAACGTGATATTAAGCTATTATTTATCCTGGCAACTCTCTTGTTTTCGGCTAAACAAATAAACACCGGATAAAACGATATCTACAACGACGAATAGGTTTTGGTACTTTCGTCAGAAACTTATATTTACAAAGCAGCACAGATTTGGCCCTCTAAGCTTTTGGTGTTTATATATACTCTAGACACAGATAATATAATACTACGTACCTACTTTAGATAACAAATAAATAATATCAAGTACTAAAAATAACAGTGTGGTGAACCCCTGAACCTAATAAGGGGTTGTGCCAATAATTCAATTTTAGCTCAAGATTTATAACGAAGTTATAAATAATTAATTTTCAATGTCTAATACGTTCTTAACCCTTCAAACATGAAAATTCAAGTCACTTCTTGTGGCTCGGGTAAAAGTATCAAAACCATTGACTATTTTCATATCTCAAGAAATCAACTAAATGCATCATCGAGATATGCAAATATCTGTTTGTTTATCGAAGTAAAAGAGTATTAATTTAGTATCGGATATCGGAGAGATGATCGCACCCGAAATGGATACATCATTTGCTATTCAAATAGCCTAAAGCTAACCGCTGTAGATAAAAACCCTGTATTTTAGTGAAACGAATCTGTTGTTTTATCCTTTATTCTTTTCTCTGAGGCAGGTTTGTATTCGGGTACACATATTCGAAGTTTTAAACCAAGCTTTTACTACTTGTATTTTTTTAACTTTAATTTGAAAAAAAAAAATTACAGGAATTATTCAGTTATTTATTACTAAATTATTACTCACAGTTTCATAGATACTGATTCTTACTACCTGTGGAACAAAATTAAATGAAACAGCTTTTTCTATAACATTCTTTATTTTTGTGATGTGTAATTGTAAATGTGATATCCTGTACCCTAATTACGTAATGCACGATCAATAAGAAATTGAAATGAATTGAAACAGATTGCTAGTCCATTGCTTCAAAAGTTCGAAAAAAAAATTGAGCTGATTTTTTTTTCGAACTTATGAAGCAATGGACTGGCAATCTGTTTCAATTCATTTTCTTATTATATTTTCTTATTGATCGTGCGTTACGTAATTAGGGTACTGGTGTTTTATTAATTTCTAGGGTTCTGTACCACAAAAGGAAAAACGGAACCCTTATAGGAACATTCGTGTGTCTGGCTGGCTGGCTGACTGGGTGTCTGTCTGTCCGTCTGTCTCAGCAAATTTTCTCCGAATCGAATGGACCGATTAAGTTGAAATTTGGTACACATTATGTATTTCTGTGACCGAAACACGGACGTGTAACGTAAATAAATGAAAGAAATTAGAAGAAAAAAAGTTTTGCAAACTATACCGTGTGACATATCAAATGAAAGGGCTTGTTGCGAGGACCACAAATATTTTTTTTTGTTCATAATTTTAATATAAAAATTGACCAAATCCATTCACTCATTCACCCTCTTATCTACTGAGCCTAATATTTTGAAAAAAATACATCTATGTATGGTTCTTTACTCATAGATTACAGGAAAACCTAAAAGAAGTCAATGGTCTTATTCATAGTAAACTATGTTATTCTGAATAACATGTTTACTATGAATAAGACCATTGAGAGATGAATAACTTATTCATAGTAAATCTCTCAATATTGTGCGTACAAACTTACATTTACAGTTGGAATGTATGGGAGAACATGTTTTTCAACTACAATGTTAAGTTTGTTCTTGGGATAAATTTATCCCAACTACGAAACCCTTCATTGTGCGTAGTCCAACACGCACTTGGCCGGTTTTTAGGGTTCTGTATTTCAAAAAGTAAAAAAGGAACCCGGAAGTCAACCGGAAGTACTCTATAGGTTTTGGGTCGAAAACCTATATGGTAGTTCCCGTTGACCTAGAATCACGAAATTTGTCAAAAAGCAAGGTCTTACAGCACAAATAAAGGATAAATTAAAAAAAAAAAAATAAGTGTCCCCATACATATATAGTTGACGCCAATTAGTCTGACTTGAAGAGCGAGAATTAAGACTAGTTTCTGGGCACACAACTATTTTGGTACCTATACGAATGAAGCTCCTTACGGAACCCTCGGTGTGCTAGTCCGACTCGCACTTGGCCGGTTTTTTTTCAATATCATGCCAAATACCGAGACATAAATCAGTAGTTTATCTCCCAGCCCTATTTGATTGACTTGTGCTATTTGATGGAAATGTATTAGTAGGTGACCGAGACAAGTGACTAGCAACCTGACACGGCTCGTGCATACACATCCCATACATTCAATACAAGTGTCATTCAATCACTTTCAGTTCGCAGCTCTGATTCATCATCGTCACTTTGAGCTCTGATCTTCAATTATTCTGAGAGAAACTATGAGAAAGTAAAACATATTATTTTAAATAAATACAGAAATTATGTTATCTATTTTAAGGATTATTGAGCAAACGACTCACAAGAAGGGTCATAATTGAAAGGTATCAAAAGAAATCGGAACATTTATCTGTAATTGTAACAGAATATTTCAATAAATGCCCTTAATTTGGTTAAGTTTATACTAATATTATAAATAGGTAAAATTAGTTTGTTTGTTCGTTTAACCTCCAGAACTACTATTCTTTTGCATTGGATAACCCCATTTCTTGAGGAACATTATAGGCTCGCAGACGAAGTCGCGGGCAGAAGCTAGTCCTACCTAAATAAAGCTGTAAAATTCTTAAATGGTGATAATAATAATAATAATGGCCTGACCGCGCCGGTAGCTTGGACCCTGTTCCCGATACCGGTGGGCTACTATTTTTTTTTATTTTTAAATGTTTTTGTTTCATATTTGTATTTATAAAAATATTTAAAAATGTAATAGATAAGTATTATATGAAATATAGGAAAAAAAAAAATGGAACAGATGAACTGGTTTTAAAATTTCATTACAACTTTAGAGTGGTAAGAAAAGTAATAAATTCGGGAATGATGCAATCATCAAAGCAATTAAAGTTAATGATATCCTTCAGAGATAATTACATAAATTACTTTCACTTACGCAAACCGTGAGTAAATAAATGGATGTTCGTGCGATACAGATCCTTACCTTTTTTGCACGACTCGTAATGCGAAGCATTAGAGTGTGCTCTACGATCGAAAAATTATTTTTGCCCCATTTCTGTAACTGTTTTTATTGTTACACTCCTGCTAGTACACAGAACCTACTTAATTTATATACCATTGTATAGATGATTAAATGGAGATTAATACTGTACTTTTTAACAATTGATTTAATGCAGCAGAAATGGAAAAAGCATAAAAATAGTTGAAAAAAAAAAATCCTGTCCGTCAATTTATGAACCCTGAAAACATTGTAGCTTGCGATAAAATCAATTAATTGAGTCCATTTTTTTTTTATACATTCGTTTCAGCCGTAGAAGGAACCCTGTTGAAAATGGCTCTTTTATTCAAAGTAGTTTAATTATAATTAATAAAATACTAACTAAAATATAATATCTTTAACTAAATATTTCTAACCTTTGATTTGAAGTCCGCAAGTTGCCTAGCAACCGCCAAGTAAATATCTTTGTCAGTCGTTGACATTACGACTTCATGAAAAGTGATAAATTGTTCATTTTTAGGGTTCCGTACCCGAAGGGTGACAAACGGAACCTTATTCATAAGCCTCCGCTGTCCGTCTGTCTGTCAGCGAGCTCTATCTCATGAACCGTAATAGGTAGGCAGTTGAAAATTTCACAGATTGAGCATTTCTATTGCCGCAAGAGCAACAAATAATAAAATTAAAAATTAAAGGGGGGTCGCCATACAATAAAATTAAATTTTGAAAAAAAACTAATCTGACCCTGGCATGTGGGGTATCATTGTCTAGAGCTCATCAAGTAGAAAATAAATATAATTATTATTTGTTTTTATCTTCAAAAATGATGAATTAGGGGGCCGTAGAAGTTGTCTGTTTTAGACCATTTTTGTACGAGCTCTATCTCAACAACTAAACAAATTAGGAATTTGAAACTTGTGTGTATCATGTACCATATACTGTTTATAATCAACAAATACTAAAAACGCCGATTAATAACGTATTTTATATAATATGGGTGATTTACTGCAACTTAAAAATAATATTTTGTATTTCATGCTAATATTATGCGATATAAATTCCACAGATAACTATTTACTAGTCGGAGTAATGACATGGAATTAGTAAGTACCTACTATCATGGCAGCATATACTATTTCGATCATTTAAATTTCGATCATCCAAAAAGGTCTACAAAATAAGCTCTCTTCAAAAGATTTTAAAACCGGCCAGTATTTTTTGAGTTTAAGAACTTTATCGACTTTTTTCAAAGTATCCCTAGACGGTGTTGATGTGTGTACCTCTCAGAGCTTTAGTTATTACTCTGAGGTGTACCTCATGTTAAAACTACACTCCAATAGACAATAATATTCAGTAACATTGAAATGAATGGTGGTACATACAGGGTACTATTCAGTTACCTTAAACCGTTGTGGATACAATTTCATATTGAGAAAACTTATTTGTGTAAAAATATTCAGCCACGGGGGCCAATCTCAATGGAGACTAGCCTTCGGCGTGGGAGATATTATAGTGCACAAGTGTATGCGCAGACACGAGTGCACTCTCTCTTCCCTCACTCTCATAGTCCGATGGGATGTGTAAAAATAATTTTTTTTTATTTTCGCTTGAGTTTAGATTTCGATATTTTTTTTTGTTGGCACATTGGCGTGTGCTAGCTGTCATTATGGCAAATATATTTTATTTAATGTTTTGTGTTGAGTAATGTAAAATATTTGCATACTATTGTATAGAATCAAGTTTTTTTTCTAACAGACAGCTGCGCTGCTGGGGAGTTTGTTGCGCCACTTCTTCTTTCCAGCAAAAGCACTAGGAAGTGGTGAAGGGCGGGCGTTTTTGGGGGACTGTCTTATGTAATTTTGACGTTCGAAAAGTGCTGATTCTCAGCCTATTTTGAATAAATGACTTTTGAATTTGAATTTGAATTATGACTATCAAAAATAACGTAAATAAATACCTGTATTGACGGAATGTTGTAATTAAAATTTGGCGTACTACTTACATTCTATTTTGTACAATATAGTCTGATGTAGCAAGAGAAATCCTTTTATTTATAAGTAACTAGCTTTATCCGGCCCGGCTTCGCACGGTTAGTACTTACTTACTCTACGGCGCACCTACCTTTCCTAATTACCTATTTCTACCTAATTACCTACCCTACCTACCTACCCTAACTGCTACCTAACCTAACCTACCTACCCTACATATCTACCTGCTTACCTATCACATATACCTATTTATACCTACTAATACTATGTTAGTAGCAAATAAATAGCTTTGACTTTAGTTAATGCATGTTACTAAAATAAATGAAATAAACTTCTACACCTATAATTTAACACAACAACATTTTTTCATTAAAATTAGACAATTTCTTTACAATTTTTTATGTTTTTTTAAAGCGCCTCTGTTGTTACCTTTACGAAAGTATTACAAAAATGCATAGTGTTAAATCTTGTACGACATGGTATGGAACCCTTCGTGTGCGAGTCTGAGTCGCACTTGACCGATTTATTAAACTATGTTTTGAATTTCTTTTTCGTTTATGAATGAGTGATAAGTATGAGGCGTGCACTTTTGGATTTTCCAAACTATTTTTTTTACCTATACAGGAGTACAAAGGACCATGACAAGATATGCCCTAACCATGTCCAGCGAATTCATATTTTTAAGTATCCTTCATTTATTCAAACTAGATTTTAGATAATAGTCTAGAGTTAATCAAAGGTATTTTTTAAGATTGAATAAAAATAAATATTATTCGTAGTTCCGGTTACATTTTCGGTTTAATGGCGACGATAAGTGAAAGATTACAGTTCATTCTGTTCATTCAGTTCATTCGGCCAATGTGATCAGATGAGTGATAGGAGAATACCTTATTTTTGAGGTACCAGGAGATAACCATGGAGGCCACCATATTATCCACAAGTAATATACAAAAATCACATACAGTTTTAGTTAGGTATTGTGAATTCGTCACTTACAGAAGTGCACAGCACTGGCAGAGAACTTATTCTTTACAGGATGTATTCTATATTGTTTGAATATGAATGATGTTACCAAGATATTTTATTAATTATAATATATTTTGATTTATAAGTTCTTTTGTAGGTAGATAATAAATAGTAGGTAGGTTGGTGTAAACAGTATTTTATCCGAAGCATATTCTTGAAAAGGTTTTGGGTAAAAAAATACAACTATCTGGAAACACTGATTGTAGGTGTCACTCTCTCACATTCACTCTCTTGTCACTCGTCGCCATAGAAACCTACTGTTACATTCAAACTGGTGCTCTGTACGTGTTATTGTTTGTTTGTTAATTTATTGTTTATTTAACACTTACCCGTACGTTTTTTGCACATTTTAGCTCGATATACATATTCTTGAAAGCGATATCTCATTGTCGATTTTGGTTTTTCTACTGGACTTACGATACGTGTCAGTTTATAGGTGAAATACGATGTTGCAGTGCTGAGTTGATTGAAATCATGCATCAATGTTTCGGTACTACAAATGTGTTTTGCGTGTGGAACGTATTTAAGGCCGTGCAATCAGTGAATTATCCGTGCTACTGCAAAACATCTTGAGAGAGTACAAAACAACATGATGTGTTGAAAAGAATTCAGTTCCCTTCAAAGTGTTTAAGCTAAATGGTGGTGGGACTAGGTTGTTGGGACTGGCTATCTCTTCACTGCCTTGGCTTATATTTATTAAAGTTTTGATATAAATGCCTTAACATTGAATAAAAAAGGGGTACCTACCTACGTTCGTTTTGAGATATTTGTTTTATTTTCCTCTACACTGTATGATCTGCTTTATTAGTACCGTATGTGGAATACTCCCATAAGCTATAAGCATCTGGTAGGCCCACTCCTGATATTTATAACTATCCTAAAGCATCCTTTTCACCAGAGATCTGCTAAGCAGCTTAGCGATCGATCCAATAGGATTATTTGATTTTCATAGCCTAGTATGGTTTAATTCTACTCGAAAAGGGTTAAATGAAACAAAGTACCTACACATAGTTTGGAAGCCTAGATTCTCCGCTTAGCGACCTCGCATATACTTGATGGAAAGACTGCCCAATTCTCAGGTTTTAAAAATATGGGTAAGTACATCGTTCTCACCACAGTCTTGGTACATTTTAAGCTGGCTCCAGCTGCTGCCGGACCTAGTGACGAGTTGTGTCACAACATTTAGTTATTTATGTTGCTAAATCTAGACAAGCACTACTAGATTATGTACACCAATTCTTATTTAAATTGAAATTCGATATTGAACTAATTGTTTTTGAAAACGCCTGACAGAAAATGATTAGCAATCAATCGTTTTTTGAAGTCTATCGAATGAGCCGTTTGGCAGGATAAGTATTTTTTTTGTTATGAAATATACAAAAACTTTACCATTAAATTAAAATATAGTAATTGTTTCAAAATCTAGAACTCATGTGCTTTTAAATGCACGATGTGTAACTTTTGGACATGATTGTTTTGGTTAGGGTATGCATGTATGCTGCTTTGGGCATGGTTCTTTGAATACAAAGGTAATTAGCTCAGATTGTATCCCAGACAATTGCTGCATCCAGGAGCATGTTAATTAAGATCTGAACAAATACTGCCTTGATTCATGTCTGGGGTACCGTAATTGGCGGTTTTAAACCGAGGGTAGTTAAAGCAACGAATATTAAATTATTATTTGTATTTTCGCTACAAAAAGTTCAAGAAATCAAAGGGGCACTTTCTGGTTTCACTAATTAGTTTCTGGTTTTCGACTGTTCATTTTATTTTGAAATTTAAAATGAAGGCCTCGACCAATGTTGGAATTGTAAGAATTTTGTTCTTTGGAAGAGGTTGTTGTTTATTCAGTATTCATGTTTAAGTCAAGAATTAAAATTCATTAGTCAATAACTGAACTACAAATGAGTCATTCGTTCATTGTTAACTTTGTTATATAAATTCCATCTAAGCCTTTTTCGTTCCTCCCATATAACTTAAACATACTCCCTGAATTTACAAGTTTAATTAATGAAGCATTAGTAGGTACTGTGCGCGTTGATGTCTTTTCTTGTTCCGTTTGTTACCCCGCAAGTTTACCCCGTCATTTCGTCGAACGATGTTGTCCAAAATATTTCTCACGAAAACTAATAAGATATGATTGGTGGATACAAGAGATTAACAAGATTGTAGGTATCGGTATCGGTATTAATTGGTGTGAAAACAACGGGAGAGTGTGAATTTTGACAACTTAATAACAGATTGTTTGGTTAAACCAATAAAGTTGTTATTGAGTTTTAACGTAACGTAGGAGAAACATCCTATTAATGAAATTGGATTGGTTATCAAAAAAACATATAACTGCAGTAAAAATAACAACATTTTTAAAAAGCAAGAGTATTACCATGTTTTTTGATAATAAAAGTACAGAGTCACAAACCACGCTGTTAGAATCGTTTAACAAATCCCAACTCTAGAATTTTAATAAAACCTGATATTTAACACGCTAAGGAATTATTAAAAACGTAATCTTCAAACTTAAATTGAGATTTATTCCCGGTTGAGATCCCTTATAACACGGTCCCACTGTTATTTTAATGGAGTATTAAATGTCTCCTAAGAGCATTTAACGTCTTTATGAAGAGCTGGTAAAAAATGCAGAGAGCATAAAGTGTCATATGTCGGGTGACATGGGGTCGGGCACCTCTGCATTGTTATGTTGCTTACTGCTCTTCATTATTAAACTTACTGACTTTATCAAGTATTCAAGTACTTCTAAAACATTGTGTTTTAGCGATTATGGGTTGTAGTGACAAGGAAATCTATCAGGGGTGATAAAAACCTGTTCATTCATCTAATATATCCAACCTTTTTTAACTCTTTATCGATGAAAACAATGATATAAGATGAAAAATCTTTGTTCTCTGCAAAGACTGAAAACATGTTTACTTTTTTTCGTATTTTTGAAGATCCTTACTCCTTATTTCGGAGAACAAAATGTGTTGGTTATTGCGAATTCAATCACGTCTGTAAGTTTTCCTGGCCATTAAATAAAGTGTACGCATTACACAGTCATACTTATACAACGTTAATGAAATCTTTCATTCAGTTGACGTGACAGTATTTTTTACTGGTAGTGATGAATTAAAAGAGTGGGCAGAGGTTTAATGTTTAATGAGTCTGAGAAATGTTTCCGTTCACGTGCATTATGCTTACTTTACTTTGAGTATGAGTAATTTATTATTATAGTTAAGTATTGGTGTGGGTAGAGGAGCTCGTGGCTAAGTAATAACAAGCCGCACGGGTCGATCCATCAGGTTAAGCTACGCTTGCCGGGGTTGGTCAGTGGATGGGTGACCATCTTTACATACCGAGACTCCTCCGTGCCTCGGAAAGCACGTCAAGCCGTTTGTCACGGCTGCTCCACGTAAAATACTGGTATTCAGCTGCATTTAGTTAGACTGGAAGCCGACCCCAAGATAGTTGGGAAAAGGCTAGGAAGATTGCTAAGTATTTATTTTATTTTATTTTATTTTTAGCCTGTGTTGTCCCACTGCAGGGCAAAGGCCTCCCTTTACCCAAAGTATTGGTTTGGGTAAAAGAGGTGTCATTATTTTCCCCTCTGCCCACGCATAGTGAGTTTCAAAATTAATAAGGTGTACATAATTGAAGCCTGTAAGTAGTTTCAGAATTTATTTGAATACCTGTACTTGACGGCGTAAGTGGGGTTTTCATTACTATAATTAGCACTTGTTAGCCTCAGCTAATTACAATTCGTAAATTTTATAGTAGGTGCCATTGTTAGTGAAGTACTTAAGATTATTCGTCGGCACTGCGGTTGCTAAACCGAAACTGTTTGTCTGAAAACGCAACGGAATAATAATGGTTGGTCACAGAGTCATTTTTTTCGTTATTTTCAACGCCCACGTTTTTTCTCACACTAAACTTCGAACTAAAAAATCATAACAAATTAGTCATAAATTTTCACGGTGCATCATTGATTATAACTCTCCTACTGTAACAGTATACACGCTGACCTTAACGATAGCGATTTTTAATGCTTCATTTTAGAGAAGGAACCTCTTTCGTTGTTCGGAGACCACCCCGAGGTTAGTCTTGAATATGTAATGATAAGTTCATATGATTTGAATTAATAACGCGTTACGATCAATTAGGTAATGAGCATCGGTATCTTTAGGCGATGACATACGCGTGTTTTCATTAGTTTGAATAATTTCTCTGCACTGGTGGTCCGTAAGTGATGGTTGTTATTTTTCTTATTTATCTCCTGATTACGTTTTATTGGTGTCTTGTTTGTTAATACATGCATTTAATTTGTTGCGCGCGCATTTAATTTGATTACGTTTAATTACCCAATTAGTTTACGATCGACTTTTTCAGTGACCTCCATGCTAGTGACATTATAGAAGGAGATAACAACACTGAAAGGAAGTACCTAAGAAGGAAGTAATTGGAAATATTTCGTTTTTGTTTATGATTACTGCACAAGGATTTAAATCTTCTTTCTGTGTAATTATTGTAATAATCGTAAAGATTTTTAGTGCGTAGGCGGGTCCGGCGCAGGTTACAGTGGCCTAGCAATTTCAGTCATGCGTGAGGCGTTGCTCGGTAATAACTCGCGAACATTTCGTGTCATTTCATCATTGGCAGAGAAAAATATCGCCATGTTCGGCTACTTATACTTACAGCCCCGCGAACCTTCAAGGGATTGTAGAGGCCCTATAAAAGTCAAACTCCACGGTCTGCAACGAGATAATGTGAACGAACATAATTGGCATCTAAAAATAAAGAGCCGAGTTGTTGATTGCTTCAAGTTTGCCATAAATGTGAAATAAGTACGAAAACTTTTATAGACACTAAAACTCATGGTTTATTTCTTATTTCATAGTTTTATTGAATATATTATTTATTTGATTGAATATTGTTTTGACTGGAGTAAATCAAAAGGAACTTGAAAACGTTTAGGGCCCATTTTAGTTACGTAAAACCGTTAAAGTTGGGCAGGGCGGGAGGATTGGTGTAATATTTCAACGTTGCCACTCCAACAAAACAAATGAATACTTTTAGTGAAATAACCTCACTTAAATGACCCTCTTAATAGCTCTAAACGCCGTGATGCTGCGGCTTGCCTCTAATGACAGTCCTTAAACAATGAGTTATGTTAAGAGTTTTAATATTCCATTAAAATAATAATTAAGCTGTTGCTACGAAGCAGCTCTAACTAGTTCTAAGTTTGAGTTCAAGTTTTTACGGTTATAGGTTCTTAATTGAATTTAAATTTGCGGCTCTCTGCGGGACGCGCCGCGGATCGTGGGGATCAGATAATGACTGTTTATAGCATTTAATATCACATTAAAAACTTTCTAATTCAATTTTCAGAACACACAGCGAGAATTCCGAAAAGGTTTGAGAAAAAAATATGCTAAAGGAGATTGAAGACGGTCCACGTGTGTGTAATGTAAACGTGTGTCCACAATGGCTGAAAAGGCCACTAAAAAGTTAATATGTCAATGGGGCACGCACTGTTGCACAACAATGCGCTATTCTATGCGCACTGTCATGCGTATAACTTTATTAAAGACGTGCCCCCGTGGAGGATCGATAGGTATGTCACTATTGACGTCTTAATGTGGGTTCAGATTTGCGGTTTTTGGCATAATGTAGTCCATTACGTTATGAAAAAAAAACTTTGTTGGTTTAACGGTTAACAATATTTATGAAACTGATACTAACACGTTTAATACAAACACTTATTTGGTACATAATATGACTACCCGATATATGAATTGCGATAAAAATGTTTGTCATCGTATTTCGCAATACATAATCGACATAGAGAAGGTAACATCCGCTGCTGATGCACATCCGGAAAGGTGCCATTTCAAATAAAAGCTCAGACATAATTCGTCATATTATTCATATATAAAAATCAGTGCAAGATCGGCAGATGCGAAAGGATTGCACACATGTTGGCAAGGTGCGCCTGCGCTTACTATATGGCTTGTGCCAAACACTTCTCTTGGCAAACAATCGTCTATAATATTAGCTCCGGCATCTGTTTATATAGGTGAGCATTTCTCTATTTGACCCTTTCGAAGCATCTTGAAAGTCATGAATGTCAGTATAATAATTGGCATTTAAAGTTCCCTGTTGGTAATTTCTTGACTTTCGTTTGAAATATAATTTACGTTTGAATTATTATAGTTTAAGTTCAATATAATTAGATATAAAAAAATTACACAAGAATTCAAAGCAAAGCAGATTCAAGTAAAGGATGGACGCATAAATAAAATTTTGGTAGGTTATCAAACAACATTGTTCGTATTTTGAAAAATAAAGATTTTCTGGTAAACTGAACTTTGCTTGGCCAAAATAATGTGTAAATTATTATCACCAAGTCATATTTATTGAAGCCTTGTTAGCGAGTTGGCTACCATCTACAAAAAAAATTACAAGCTGGACAGTACAAACTGAGAATAATCCTCGGCTCTTTATACAGTAATCGAAGATATAATATACAGGAGATTTAAATGCAATAAAAATTGTGAATGTGTAGGTATAAAGCTGAAGGACTTGTGGTTATTTTTGCCACAGCCTTAGCAAGAAGTCGGATTCTGTGGAGGTCCTCGACGCGTGGCGCGGTGCCTTTTAAAGCAAGACTCGGTTCCAGTTTAGTAATTAAAGTTACAACTTTATCGATCAAAGACTTTCCAATACACGAGGGACCACCGGGCCGCGTATCTGCATCGACTGGACCCAACGGTATATAAATATTAGCTAGGCTCTGCCACGTAATGGAACTGTCAGCCGATCGCTCCTTGTCTACCAATAATCCTTCCAATGAGTTTATTACTAGTGCACTGCCCACATAGTTGGTGTCCACTTTCGATGGCTCACGACGGACGAATATGGATAACAGTCCATTAATTTTGCAAGTTAAACAAGACTTTACTTTTTGTGCGTCGATGGGATGGGACAGACATTTGTACACTTTTTTTTAGGCTTTATCTCCTTGTATATACGCCGTGATAAACAAGTAGATGAGTTTATCAACTGCCTCCTCGGACACGAAGTTCTCTTCGCTATTTAGGGACGCTCAATCAAAATGTATTTCCATTGCAATTTTCACAATGGGGTCCTTTCAGTTCATTGTTAGTTTCTTCTTAAAATCTCAAAGTATAAATGCTACAAAGACTGTAATTATCGGTTATGGTTCCGTTTGCTCTTTCGTAGCTCATTGTGTTCAGTAGATGTCTCTATTTTGTGATTTTCTAAGGTGTGGGCTGGGTTAATGTTATTTGACGATAGTATTGTGAGCACGCCCGCAGTGCCATTGTGTCCGCACTTTGTGCTTCGATGTATCACTCCCACAATTTTATTATATTTTGCGAATTCACTTGCAGGAAGGAGAATTTGAACTAAGATGATTGATGGTCTTAATATTCGTTCTGGGATTCGATTGTTCATATGTGAGAAGTTATATGACTCTGGGGAAAAAGTGTAAATGATATAAGTCGCCGTCCTTGTTACAGATGTGAAACATAAATAAAACCGGCCAAGTGCGAGTCAGACTCGCATATGAAGGGTTCCGTACCACCGTACATTATTTAGCAAATAAATGAAAATAATACACGAAGAATATTATTATTTTTCATGTTTATGAAAATCGAAAAGATAAATTTTTATTTTTCATAATGGTACTATGAATTACAAAGTTATTTTTGCATTTGCAGAAAATCAACCGTATTTAAATAAATACCTTATGAATTGGCGTACATAATGTAAAAAGTTTCAAATTCCTAACTTGTTTAGTTGTTGAGATAGAGCTCGTACAAAAATGGTCTAAAACTGACAACTTTTACGGCCCCCTATTTCATCATTTTTAAAGATTTTTTTAAAATTATGGTTGTTCTCTACTCGATGAGCTCTAGACAATGACACGCCACATGCCAGGATTAAAACAACTTCATTAAATTCACGGTCACTAACTATTCTAGGTGCATAGCATATGCTTTTCCACGTGTATTTTTTATTTACTACCAGCAACTTCAAGTGTAAACATTATAAGAAACAAAAAATGTACAACCCACCGTATAACCCCCTAATAAAACAATTTACATATGACTGCAAATTGTTATATTGCCCATCGAATATATTGTGACAAAAACAAAACAAAATACAGGTAAAAAGTTGACTATGGGCCAAAATGTAATTCAAAGAGCTTCTTGGAGGCGACATCGAGTCTATTAAAATCACTTTAGCGCCTTCTTCAATGGATGATTGAAAGCTTCTAAACAATTCATTCTTCCCTCTGTCTCAATGGCCTGGCCCACATTCCTTGTGTAATCTTTTTAAAGGACAATGGATGTGACAAAGGCGATCCCTTCACTATTGAAGAGCGTGTAAAATACTGACGCTCCGTTCTAAATTAAGGTAACGTTTTTCAGTTATTCAGTGAAGGCAATGCCGCCCAGTGTGCAGGTTCTAAAGTCCTCACAGCTTCAAGTGTTAATGAAAAAGTATCATTTTTGATATTCAACTTTATTTCTTATGCTATAGGATGCGTTTTCGCCTTTTGAAAGTCGTTCGCGAAGTTTTGTTGTAGGTATCCCTATTGGCTACGGTCTCATTGTCGTCACACTAAATACAAAGCAGCTCGTCTCTTGAATTTTTATTTTACCGACCGTAATAAATTTCAAATCTTGTACTGTAGACCGCATGGGTTTCCACTTGTGTCCTTAACATGAGTTAAATGAAAGTTTTATTGTTTACGTAACAGTGAAAATAACAGCTGATCCACAGGCGCCATGGCTCTTTGTTGTTACTTTGAAATAGTAAAATTCTCTTCTCAAATATTTCTTAACTATGTCTTACATTGTTGGCTAGAATTAATATTAGTTAACTTAAGGATAACACGGAGATAAGTAAAGTTCTAACTAGTTTTTTTATGAGCTCATGTAGCTACTGGAAATGCGTACTTTTGTCGTTTATTGCTCATAACGCAGATTACTCCATAGTCCTTTTCTTTTTTTGTAAAAAAATGTCCTCGTAATCTTGTGTAAATAATTATTCGGCTATAAAGAGAGGGATATAAAATTATAATCTTTGAATTGGTTTCTCAAATAGATAAGAGCGTAATATTTGTAAGTGCAGGATATTTATCTGGATGAGCTCTTGAAATATAACAACATACTATATATTCACAATTATTAACATTATCAATTATAAAATAAATAAAATAAAATAAAATAATATAGCCTTTTATTTCTTGCTGATAGAATTACAAAAAAATAATATAAATAATGCATGCAATCATAATTTAACATTTCAGTTCGCATATAATTTTAGTAAGTACCAATTATTATCCAAAAATTAATCTAAACGATTCAAATATCACGGTCAACATAATTATTTAAATTCAATGGCACGTGTACAGGTCCAATGCTGTACACCTTTGAACGAATATTCCAGGTACGATCCCAAAAAAATGATTTAAGGTAGGGGAGTGAGGGGTCCCATCCATTTTTTTGGACAAGGTGGGCCCATATAACGCGGTGCGGCTGCCCGTAGCGCTCATTCACTAGACCGTGGTCGACTACATCGAAGCTCCCAAAAGTTCTCTATCATTTTTACCTGCCGCGTGCGCATCTAACCGTCCTTGCAATCATCCATCAAAATGCTTCAAGGAATTCAACACAAACCCTCCGAGTATCACGTTGCTTACGTCAAAAGTGACGCTCCGAGAATGGTGGCCATTGCACCAGCTCCTGAAAGAAAATACTTGACCCTGGATATGCAGACTGATAAGAAGAAGTATAATTACAAGAACAACGCGTACACCGGTCCTCAAGCAGCTTCAATCGCGAGAAGGAATGCTCGGGAAAGGAATCGTGTGAAACAAGTGAACGACGGATTTAATGCTCTGAGGAAGAGATTGCCTGCTGCTGTTATTGCTGCGTTGTCTGGAGGTGCGCGTCGTGGTTCCGGAAAGAAACTCAGTAAAGTGGACACTCTCAAAATGGTTGTGGAATACATCAGGTATTTGCAAAACATGATTGATGAAAGCGATGCAGCGCACGGTGTGCCAAGAACTGCGCAAACTATGCCATCTCAAGCGCCATATGAAGTAGATGAAGGCATTTTCGATGGAAGTTCTCCGTATTCAGACTCAGTGCCTTCCCCAGCTGGTTCCGAGTGTTCTTCAGGAGTGTCATCTGCATATTCAGGTGGTTACATCCCGAATAACTACCAGACCCAGGAACAAGTGAGTCCTATGGATGAAGACGATTTACTTGACGCTATCACGTGGTGGCAGCAAAAGTAGTAGAAATATCAAGTGTAGTTATGTGATGTCTAGTCTTCTGAGTATAGGAACTCTTGAGTAATTTATAGCCTTAATAAATTAGTTAAATGTTTAGCTGTATGTAAATAGTCAACAAGCTATTGTAAAAGTTTACGTTATTGTTATGGCTGTGATTGTACATTTTGTATGAAAATTATATGAGTAGATTCACGATGTAAATATGTATAAAAGAATGTTAATATAAATGAAAATATAAGAATTGAATACAAATATACTTTGTGGTTTTAATCCGACTTTTTATCATCTCAATTAATTTGAAGTATTGGGAAAGCGTAAGTTAATCCCTCAGTAAGTTTTTGGGTCACACCCCATAAGCATTGCCTTTATGAATGAGAGGTTGTACCGTCATAGCGAAATGAGTACTATTCTGGCATTTAAAGTACGATCAACTTCCAACTTCTTCTTCTTGGTTGTAAAGCTAGCGATGCAAAATAATTAATTTAAAGGAAGAAGAGAAGCTTTGTAGAGAAAGCTCTTCTTGAATTCGCTTTCGCGATCCCTCATAATAATTATTTTATGAAATAAAGTACCAGTGTCATGAGTGAGAAGGTGCGTTTTCTTTTCGCTAAATAATGAGGTATTAAAATAAATATCTGGATTTTCTTTTTTTGATACGTTTTCTAAAAATGAAACCTAGCTAGATCGATTTATCGCCCCCGAAATCCCTTGCATACTAAATTTCATGAAAATCGTTGGAGCCCTTTCAGAGATTCAGATTATATATACATATATTTATATATATATACAAAGTTGAAGAGTTTGTTTGTTTGCTTGAACGCGCTAAACTCAGGAACTCTGGTTCGACTTGAAAAATTATTTGAGTGTTAGATAGCCCATTCATTGAGGAAGGCTATAGGCAATAAATCATCACGCTAAGACCAATAGGGGCCGAGTAAAAAGAAAGAACGCAGAAATAATGCTAAGCGAAAACGAAGAAAAAGCGTGGCGATGGGATGCGACGCGATGTGTCGGGGGCCGCTATTTCACGCGAATGAAGTCGCGGGCAGAAGCTAGTATATACGTATACATATATACAAGAATTGCTCGTTTGAAGGTATTAGATATTGTAAAAAAAAACACGCCTATGATTAGTTTTGTACAGCGTCATAAGGTATTAACATTGGCAGATATTTTATTATCATCTAGAGATTTAAGTTACTATTTTTAACATCTCTCATATAAATAAAATATTTGTATAATTCAGTACGAGATTCAACTTCTTAAGGTGTTGCAGAACCTAAAAGCAGAACGCAAATTCCGATAAAAGTGTGATAATAAATTAAGTACCTTTAGGTCCATTATCGAAAGAAACGGTAAACGAGATACTAAAGCTCGTAGAGATAGCCGTGCAGAATTATTTTATCTTCGTAGATTTAAAAAAGTACTGATACGGCCAGCGAGCTTGATTAAGCCATCGATGCGCAAACGCAGCTCCGGTACATTGTTATACAAGATTAATGGTGTTCACCAAGATAAGGAGGTGGGAGCTAAATGCATTTACATGTGCGAATAAAAAGACACTGATAAAGGACAAAGAAGCTCGCGACGAATAAAAATGGTACCATTTATTGTGACACATACGGCTGTGTTGAATGTGGTACTTGTTGTAGAGCTTGAAGTTAATTGCTTTGAAGTGAACAATTCTTTAGCGGCGTTGTGCACTTTTTTAGGATGGGTAAAAAAAAAAAATGTTTATTTTTGTTAGACTATGTTTAGAAAAAAAATATATACTACTACTACTAATGAATATTGTATTTAACCACATAAATTATAGTACTTTTATACTGATAAATAAACATTATTACATATAATTCGTGCGAAATTATTTTCTAACCATTTCATAATATTCAAAAATGCACAACGTTAATGTTCAAGTTTTCACTTCTGCCGGCACTCCCGGAGTGCAACCCGTTGTTTTTTGTTGGTGCATTATCTGAGAAGAAAATATTTTGTCACATCGATTAACTGTAACGGTACAAACATAAATATATAAATAAATTTTGGATGACTAATCTAATGCTATTCTCAAACAGTTTCCATCTTTAAACGGATAAGGCAAAGCTTCTAGAAAATTACGACGGTTTCAGTAAATAGTTCGTCCTAGCATATAAGGCCTTGCACGATATCTCATGTTGTCGTCCAACATAAATTAACATTAGGCTTAATAAAACTTTTAATAGCTCGCGTGTCGTAGCGTCCGTGTGTAAAACAAACAGATTTATATGCAATCGCAGATTGTGGTTTACGATTATGGAAAATGCTGATAGAAGAGGAAGCTAACGAGTAATTAAACCTAATGCGAGTCAGTGCAGACGTTAACTCACGTAATTGCGATTATATTTTTACGATCAGCAACACTGGCAGGCACGTGGGAAATTGTTCGGGCGCTACAATGAGCGCTGCGTGTTCCGTCTTTCAGAATAAAAGATTAGTGTTCTTTATTTAAAAACCTGAGGTTTACATTACGCTGCTTTTATTTGCTTCCGTTTTGTATAAAAAGGTCGCTACAATCTACAATAGAATCGAATGATTTCGCCAAATTCCGGATACTATTAATTCTATCAGCGCTTTGTATCGATAATCTTATTATTAGGGGCACGTGAGCTTTGTTGTGTTCGTGATATTTGCGAATACTCGACGATAAGGCACACTTATTTAGGGTACCTACTTTTGTGTACATTCTTTGGGCTGATGCTTGTACTTACGAGTTAAACCTTTTGTTTAGAACAATCAAACAACTAATAAGTGCAGTTACAAAATGGATACAATGTTTTCTTTCTATAAAAGCTTTTAATTTTCTAATGATAAAATATTAGAGTATGAAACTTTTACGATTAAATAAAACCAAGCTAAATTATGTAGGTGATAACTTGATAAGCTAACATTAGCCTGCACTATACTGCCATTTAATATTAGATAACGATTACCTATAAAACTTCTTATGAGATTAGGCTCTCCGTTTCTTTTTTCGTTAAGACACCCTTTCTTCATTATCAAATTCAATGATTCAATTTCCTTCGAAATACTGGAAATAAAAACGTTTGTTTATTCACTCACTTAATACTTTATCTCGCTAAATCAGTTAACCAGTCTTTGGCATAGATAATATCTCTTTGTTGGTCCGACTGTAAGCACTATTGTTCGTAATTCGCTCAACTTGCGGTACAACCGGGTCTAAGCGATTGTTATTGTTAATTTTCTATAATCTCTTTTAAACCATTCAATAGGTGCGTTCATTTGTTATATTTTAATTAATCTCTCACTTTCACTGTTATTGTATTAATAATTAATGGTTGTCTGGAAATAAATCGATGAAATTAATTTTAGAATGACGTACTTTTCTTTAGAGAGAGAGATGAGCTATAACCATCATAATATCAATGTCCGTGCATCAACTGCTCAGGCAACATTAAAAATTAAAATAATGATTGGCTTTTTCACATAATTTCGTAATTTTAATAGGTCTAAAATCTGTTTTGTGCGGCGATACGGTAGGTAAAGACGTAATTGGTACAATGATACGGGACAAGTAAGGCCATCACTTATGCAAATGGTTTATAGCCCGGCTCAGTTCCGACGTGGGACCGCTGCGCGCCGCATGATTTATTACAAATCGGTACATTATATACTTGAATACATTTACCATACACATGTTACTCTGATCTTAAACACCGAACTCAAGACTTTGTTTATCGTTTTATGATTGATAATTATCACGTTATTAGATTATTTATACACTGGATTGTGGAGATTAACGGTATTAAGAGTAATTTGTACGATATTGCTGTCAATAAGAGTTGTATTTATGGCAGTCAACAGAGATATTAAAATGTAAAAAAAAATTGTGGAAGTTATACGTAAATCAAGCAGATTGCGTTATTAAAAAGTTATTTGGAGATTAGAAAGCTAATCATAATCACCTATTATTTTGATGACTTTCCTTTAATTTCATTCACCCTTTTACAAATGCCTTCAACTGTTACCACATAAGTTACGTTCAGACAGGGAGAAGAAATAAGGCTAGCGGCGGACAGGTCCTCGTACATAAATAATCGTCGGATATCGGCTTCCTTCGGCTGCGCGGGCGCTGGGAACCGCGATGTGATCGACGCGGCCCGGGTCACGCGTAGGGTTACCATTACAAAATTTGAACAGAGTTGACAAAAATACGGACATTTGCAAAAAAAGTCCGAACATTTTACTTTATTAAAAAAAAAATCTTTTTTCAATTTTAATTTAATTTTACTTTTCGTTAAAAAAAATGCCTTAGTACTAACAAATTCACTAAATTGGAAACTTTCAGCAAGCCATCAGAAAAAAACATCAGTGGCAACAAGCAGTAGCCAGTTCAATTAAGAAGAAAAGTGAAGTAAAAAAGTGATAAGTTTAAGTAAAGATTTTTGTCATCTGCAATGTAACAATAGATCTAGAAAAAAATGTTTTAGTTTTATTTTTTTAATTTATAATTTTGCATATCACATATAACATTCAAACGAGTTGGTGAAAGTTCCTCTAGTATATAAATATTGTACATTCCTATATCAAAATCAGTAAAAAACAGCGTTCATAAAAAAAATCTTAAGATAAAATAAAACATCTGTCGACCAGTAGCAGATTCAACAGAAGATAATTACAAGTTATAATTACCTAGTTGTATTGCGTTGAAAGCGTGTCCACTTGACCGCAAAACAAAAAGTATCGTCTTACACGAAAATATGAATTGTGATATACGATAGTGCTAATTCCAAATTGCTAGCCAAACATTTGAAAATTGTTGAATGAAATGAAGTTTAAATTATTATTTTTGTTCCTCACTATGGCATGCTTCCATAATGAAAAAAAATTATAAAAACCTTTTGAATTTCTTCAACATTCGCAATCGGAAGATACACTTTTGTGATGTGCAATTTGAGAATGATTTCCGCATGAAATACGTCAAATAACCAACTCTCACGTTGCTACGTTTTTTCTTCGTTTCCTCCGTCTTTTTAGACACTTCACTGCGGTTCGATTTGTATGAAATTGTTCGGGTTTCTCTAAGGGCACATTGTAACAAGCGTTTTTTCTTGTAATTTTGTACTTCAAATTGCGCAACATCATTTACCACGTACTTTAGTGGCTTCAGTATACAACCATTTAAATAAAAAATACCTTTTAAAGATACCGACGAATTTTATTTCATTTTAATGGCACTTAAGGTGGAAACTTACCGAAAATGTATTTTATTAGATTT
This sequence comes from Conistra vaccinii, assembly GCA_948150665.1. Classification (NCBI taxonomy): domain Eukaryota; kingdom Metazoa; phylum Arthropoda; class Insecta; order Lepidoptera; family Noctuidae; genus Conistra; species Conistra vaccinii. The sequence continues at coordinate 9,830,166 of OX411324.1, forward strand.
CGAAGCGTGGAATGTGTGAGTATCGGCTACTGGGATGTCTAATAAATATCAGTAGATTCATATAACGTATTTTATAAACTAGTCATTTACAAGCGGTTACACTGGTAACATTCGTAAATATGTCGTTGTGCATGTGTTTATGTGAACATCAGCTAGTGATGTGACATAATACCACCGATACAATCACTCGATTCGATATTATAACAGGAGCCAAATGGCTGTTTAAAAATGTCCAATAAGGCAGGTGTTCAATATTATAGTGCCAATTGACATGAATGAACCAAACTGAAACGATTTAAAAGCAATAAGATTATATTGCTGTTCAATACGTGTACCAAATGCGTGTTTCCTTAAGTGTAAGAATATCAAATGACAAAAAAAGGTTAAAAGTATAATCATGCATTCGAACAGTTACATTAGTCGAGGAGTCGATTATTTTTGCATATTAACATCGAGTCGAGTAGAATGTAGTGGGATCGCACCATTACCATAGTCACGGGATGAAGATGTTAGTTTAGTGGACAGGACAGTGGCAATGCAGTGATTTAGATAGAACACCGCTGTGCCCAGCGTGACCTTACTGTAATAACTTACAATAGAAATTATTGATTTTATTGTACATTCAATATTCATTCAATTTCTATCGATGTAAGCAGTAAAAAAAAGTACGTACGTAGTTAAGATGTCGCTAGAAATAAAATAAAAGTAGGCACCTACATACTTAGATCTCGGAATTCCGCAGAACTCTATGTCAGAATAAAATAAAGGATGCTGCAGAGATATTATTAAAGCTGTTTATGCTATTCGCAGAAAACAAAATAAATAAATGTAGGTAATAATAAAATATTTACATTTATGATCAGTGAAAATAAACCAGCAAAAGGAAATCCGCAAGAAAAGTATGCACTTCAAGAATTATTAGAAGATAAATCTAACGAAATCGGCCACAATTAAAATTATACAGCCAATCAAATGCTAAACCGACTTACGTAGAAAACTTTAATTGAAATTAATGCACCTTGCCCTAGATTTATACGGTAACAAAAAATATTTTCTGAAGAGGACAGCTAAAGCAGTGATCCTTAAAATGTCGGCGTGAATCTCATAAAAGGGATTATAGGTTTGAGAAGCTTAATGCTCTAGGATTCAATTAGGTGAAATAAGCTTAAGTGGGTTGTATCCGCTGTTATGACAGCAGTCAAATTACCAGGACCTGTCGCTTCCGCCATATTACGAGACTTTTAGTGAGGGTGACGAGTAATGACGTAATAGTATGCGTCTAACTTAATGTTTATTGTTGGTTCCTTGCTTTGATTGAAACATGATGACGACTCCCACAGTTGAATTAAAATGTAAACTTGATACGGGTATGCAGGTACCGTACGATTTAGTTCATTGTGATTGCTTTCGAAATTCATCCATCCAAAAATGTGCAGTGGTTTCAAGTACGACCACCATTTGTGTAGGTACCTTTTAGTTTAGTTTTGCTAGAATAATTACTGGTTTCCCAATCATCGTCAAAAGCCGGAATGAATTCCCTGAAACGACATAATTTTTTCTTATAAGTAGGTATATTCAGTGTAAGCTTGAATTTGTTAGTGCAAAATAAAGCTACGATTCAGGAAGGCGGTTCTCGTTTTACACTCGTAGCATGCGCATGGCACATTCATCATCGCCACTCATCTACTGTGTTACCTATAAAATGGTGAGATTATAGAGAATTATGAATTCTTAGTGCAAGTGTGATTGTCGTAAAATCTGCGATACTGCACAGACCAGACCGAATCACCGGCTCTCAGAAGTCAGAACGGCTGCTGCGTCCAGCTGTTCCTGTTGTGAAAGTCCTCGCTTACAGGAGCGGTACCGCGTTTGTTGCGTTTGAGTCGCGTTCGACACTTCTTGTCCTCAATCAGAGTAAAGCCCTCCTCGTACACTTGACTGATTTTAGTTGCTGGCGCCTTCTACTTCTGTGTCTCAACAATCAACGTGGTGATTGGCTGAAAACTTTAGCGGAGGAGTGAAACTTTCAGGCGGACTTAGAACAAGCCCAGTACCACCAACCATACCGAGCAGGAAATTTTGCTCCCACTGGGAATCGAACCCGGGACCTCTGGGTCTGAGACAGGTGGTTTAACCACTAGACCACAGAGGCGGTTAAAATGTAGGTATTATTTACTTATGCAATTGACATGATAAGAAATCTGTTGGATGTTGGTCCAACTGTCGACATGACGTCATGTAGGTATCAACTGATCGCAATTACTTTTAGCATGTCGCATATAAACTAAGTCATGTCGCATGGCTTTAACTTGAGAAATGTTTGAATCGACCTGCCGACAATAGCTCAATTTGATTTTCTCGAGGGAAAAATGCGAGTCGAACGACCGACGATCACGAATGCGCGGGAATTGCCTTAAGATTTACTTTACTTAAAGATTTTTCTAAAACTTTTCGTCTTATAAGTACAAGGGTGTAGTCCTGAATTACATTATTGTTTTTGGTGGTGCTCGTGTCCAGTCGTGACAAAAACAAAGAAATCGTTACATTCACTGAAACATTTAAAGAACTCGAAAATTGGTAGTAAATTGTAGAAAACGTATGTTTCCAATGTCAAGGAATACCTACTCATTGAACGTTTATCTCTTGTACTTGTGAACTTAAGAGTCAAGTGTAGGTAGCAGATAGCGCTATCATTAATGCACTGGCGCGTGTATTTCTACAATATGCGGGTAGCGATACTATACACTTTTATTTACATGGGATAAGGTTAATTTTCGAATAGCATTGGGTTGTCTACTTGTTATTCGCGCAAGTTCATTGTTAGCAGTATTCAGCACGTGACGGACAGTTAGTACAGGTATCGTCAACGTGTCAACTTGATAAGTGTACTGGCATGTAGCCTTCACCAAAAGCTTTGCATTCTAGGTATTTACACTACTATTTATCATGGATAACTTCCATCACAATGGATGGGTAAAATCTACTGCAAACTGGCAAGTTCGATAAAAACTGCTGAACAAAGCTAATTCGAGCACTTGTCGATAGAAAGGCTTATAAAGGCAAATGATAATATATTATTGTGTGAACCACATTAAAAACAGGAACTTGTCTATAGTTCACACGTATTCAAAACCATTTTCACACAGTTTGAAAAAGGCAGTATCAAAAAGTCCAAACTTTCGGAAAAATAATGTTCCCACGTCGTGTGCGAATAGCTTCCGCATCAGGTGCGGAATCGAAAGGGTTCGTCAATCTCAAAGGGTTCCCATTATTATTGTTATTCTGATTGACAATCGCCCTCTCAAGGCGAGACTTTTTTCTGTCAGATATAAAACTAATATTGGTAGGTCCCATCCTCTTCCGCCAGCTTTTTTATACGTCACTGCACTGCATTTAATTTTGGGAAAAAAGTTACTTTATTTGAATTGCTTTTAGTCTTTTTATGACGTTGTATATCAAATTCATATCGAGTTTACAATTACGTTCAACGACCTTTTTCTTTGAGCATCCTATTTCTTCGTGGGTACATAAGTTTTCTGGCGTTAGAAGTTTGTCGATAGTGATACGTTTTTTAAATAAAGTAATTAATTATTCCAAGGTCAATAAATTGTGAACGGGCCTAAAACGGTGATAAGAATATCCAAAGGGTTACCACCCAAAGGCGAGAATGGAATTTTATTTAATTACATTATCTAATTAGATACAGCGTACACAATAATGCTTGCATCTGCGTTTAGTTCCGTAAATTAACAGCGAGTGGTCTACAACCGAATACTGTTTGTATTACTATTTATTAGAGTTGTGATTTGGTTGTTTTGAAATTGACTTGCTGGTGTCTGTTCCACGCGAGAAGTGTCGCCGCCGTGATGAATGGCCAGGCATTGATTTAAAGGGGTGCATTTGAATGAAAGAGCTTGATATTGTGTATCTCTGTAACCTATCCTTAAATGCAATAAAACTATAAAATAACCTTAACATACGAGCACTTATACTGAATAAAAAATATTGATTTTAAGGAATAAAAAACTGATAAAAGATACGAGCCATAATTGACATGAGGTGCGAAAAAACGATATCCAATATTAAGATCGAATCTGAGCTTGTAAGACAAATCGCTCCCAACAATGTCAACCGATGGGTGCTCAAAGACAGCGTTCGGACCCATTCATCCATTTTTTAGTTCAAGAGGTACAATTAACAATGACAGCGGTCAGGTTGCGTATAAAAAATTACCATGGAACGAGTTTTTCCGAAATGTAGAGCTGAGTTTTTTTTTAATTTGTATGAATGAGGATGAGGATTTTATTGCATTTAGTATTTTGTTCATATGTCTATATTTTATGATGTTGCATCAAAAAATTCTTGCGGCGTATAAAAGGCGAGATTTACATCGGTGCCTTTTGTGTCTTCTGTGGGTGATCTCGTTTGACAAAAGTGTTAACAATTTCGTCCATAAAATATTTTGACTTCTCTCTTAATGGACGTAAGCGGACAGGTTACATTTTTTAATAATGTCTTGTGGAATTTTGTTTGTTGTTAGATTTTGGATGCAAATGTCTTATTTATGATTTTTATCGGCGATTATACTTTTTTAAACGTTTAATTCTAAATCCAAATTTAAAAAATTAAGTATATTATTCATCCCTCTTTCAAGTAGGAATATTTTTTTAATAATAAAAAATCCTCGTGTGAGTTTTCATCGATCCAAATAAATAAATCGTAATGGCAGATTACTGATCAATAAACATTTAAACCCAATTTCTGAGACACGCGAGAAAAGCCGCGGGCAAACAGGGTGTATTTATGTGCTTAATCCAGAATAAGTTTTATGATTGCATATATGATTCCACCATCAGCACTCACAACATCACGACATGATAAAAATTAATAACCGTTTTCTTAAGTAATAGCCTCAAGCAACCAGCGCGAATGGAAGGGTTAAACTTTACTGAACAACCCTTAAAAGTTCTACGGAAACGTTCATTATAACCTCTGCATAACATTCAAAGTGGTTTAATTATCGGTTGTCTAATGTTCGTCAAAAGCGGGTTATTAAAAACTATTAGAATATTTCAAATTGTAGATACTTCAACCTTTCCGCCCTTGACAGGTCCAAGCTCTAATTTAGCTAAAAGTATGATTGCAGGTTATTTGCTTTAATGAAATTAATTATACAAAACTTTGTTCTTTTTAATTAAACATTTAAAAAATATGATCGATTGTAATAAGATGAAACCACATTTTGTATGAAAGCCAAAGGATTATTTTTCATTTGTATCTCTGTTTTCAATTCACAATCGACAAACAACGATAGCATCGATGCGTGGACGCCTGTCAAAAGTTATATTTATTTTCTTTACAAATTCATAGAATCGTGCGAAATCACAGTGGAGATGTTTTGCGGGTATCGTGGTATTATGCGCGGGCGCTCCGTTTGTCCGCACAAAGCTCCCCAACCCTTTGACGACACAATGCGCGTCACTAATCTAGATCATGTGCGCTATTGTGTGTGTCATTGTAGGTGCGTTGCCCCCCCTCCCCCCTGCGCCCGCGCATCTCGCTCTCAGCGGGGAGAAGCGCGGCCCTGGATATCTCACTCGATGTCGATTTATAAGAAATTACAGCGCCGCGGGTGCCAGGTAGTTGCTCCCACGGATGCGTGTACACAATGCAAAAACTTTGCTCTCCAAAATTCACTAGTAAACCAAACAGGAAATGAAAATTATTATTTCTTCCTATTGCCACTTTGTGTTCGACTATTATTCAGCATTATGTGTACAGATTAAAATATTTCATAAATGGCTTCCGAATTCTTTTTCATTGTGTTATTGCTTTCTCCGTAATCATAAATTACGGTTGATCGTCGTTCAAGGAAGATGCTCGATGATTAGAGTGTGCTCGGCCAATCATTAACGTATGTGCAACAATTTCGTTAATAATTATGTAGAAATATTGGAAGCGGTCGCATGTGTGTTTAACTGCTTATTACTTGGTAACCTGGGGCTCGGACTAACGGAGCGATAACTTATAAATCTGTTAGAGTCGAATGATTTAAGAACGGTTTTTTCTAAAGCGTGGGCTGAAGTCCATTAAGTTCATGAAGATCCACTGGAAGAAACTACGCAATGTAGATCACAATATTTTTGTTATAATTTAATATTTGACAACTAATAAACTTATAGTACAATATTTTATTTATCTTAATTAATGTTAACAAAGTTATAACTTTCATAAATAACAAATGATAAGTTTAAAACATAACCTTTGATTTATTGACGAAATAAACCAGAATAACAGCATCAGTGACATCATCGTATGTTGAACTTAAGGTGAAACAATTTGATTTTTTTTTCATACAAATTTCGAAGCGGTTTTACTCCAGTTTGATATCGTACATTCAAAGTTTAACATGATATCCTTAGGTCTCATTAGTAATTTTGTCTGTACGGAAGCAGAATAGTAAAATAAAAAACCATTAAAAAGTTATAAGCCAACAAAGATTCGTTTTTCTTGCTAATTTTAACGCAACTTTGGGCGTAAATAAGTAATACAAAAAGTGTGAAATCTCGAAAACAAAATCCGTACCGACACAGCAAAATTATCGAAGATTTCAATTAATTTTATTTCTAATTGATTCATGCAGTGGTTTTTTTTCATAAAACTCAATTTTCCAAAGGACTTTTCGTAATTTTTACGCGCTCTTTTTACTAAAATCGTTCGGTACGGTGTGTCTGTGCGTGCGAACTATACGTCGTCCATATAGACCAGCTTCTAACTGCTCATCACTGATACTATCTCTGTCGGCCACGATGCCAGGTGAGACAGCGTGGTTTTTGGCCATGCCCACCATTGAGTTCGAGCCCGCGACTAGTTCCACCTTAAGAGTACTCTGACATATCCACACTAATATTATTTAATACGAAAATAACTCGTTCTGTTACCTTATCACGCCTAAACTACTGAATCGTTTTGAAATTTGACAGATAAGCTGATGGTTTTGAGATTTTATTTGATAGACTGGAACCTGGAGACTGGAGAGGCTATTTTATCTCCTGGGTGTTCAGTATTAAATATTGATGAAATATGATACACATGGACAGCAAAGTTGCAGACAACAAAGGACAAGTTGAGTGTCATCCCGCGGACACCGCTTAATTGGCACGAATAATTTTGTCGTACGACTCGTACGCAAACTACCAGCTCTTATAACAGTATACTGGGAATGATCGAGCACCGAATGATACGAGTTCGATTTGTTATTTGGGCAATTAAATTTGATACGGATTCAGTTGTCGGTAAGCGATTTGTGAGGAATTTTAATATTGACAATCAGTGTCATTGTCTAAAGCACTGAACAAAGTCTTTTCTGGGATTTTTTTGAATAATGAATGGCATGGAAAGATTTCCCTATTTTCCATTTCCATTTATGATAAAATTTATCATAGATCTCGAGTTCGAAATCAAGGCACGCACCTCTGACTTTTTGGATTCATGTGCGTATTGTATAATTATAACTTGCTTCAAAAACGGTGAAGGAAAACATCGTGAGGAAACCGGCATGCCTGAGAGATATTTCTCGACGGCATGTGAAGCCAAGTCCCATGGGCAGCTTTAAAACTCTGACACCAGGTTAGTCATTAACAACATGAAAGAAGAAGATAACATTTACTATTTGCTTGTTGCAGTTACAGTCAAGGCATGCAGCAAACCAGTAACATGAAAACAAACCTCCAGCACTCCACCTTATGATTAATGTTATATTTGCTATATTCGCTATGCCTAGGTTGGTTACACGATATAACTATGATTAGTAGGTACGGCTTTTAAATAGCTGAAGTTATCATGCTCATTAAAACTTGTACTTTACCGATCATACGAAGTTCACTATACAATGTGGAGATAACCATACAACAAAAAATTTAAATACTGGCACTACTAATGCTGAGTATTTTGGAACCAATGAGGATATGGAACTGTCAAATAAATCCTAGCTTCGAAATAAAAAAATGAGTTTTTCAAACAAATTAAATGTAATGTATGCCGGATCCACCCTAAGCCTATAAATTCCGTTTATCCAACTAGGCCTTGGGTGAATTCTCGGGCATACATTTCCGAATATCTACTTTAGGGTGGATTTTTTGCGGTGGATAAACGGAATAGCCCGAGCTGACAATGGATTTTGCCGAGCTATAATGACTAAACTATTGAATGTATTCAATTGAATTTTTGCATACAGAATGGGAACGTCATTGTTGACACGCTGTTTAATTTTTTGTTGTATTGTCTCCATCTTGTAAAAAATACAGAAATTATGAGAAATAATTCAGGTGTCGCAAGTAGCGTCGCGTCGTGTTAAAACGAAATTAAAAACATAACACTGTTGTACTTTTGTGTGTAGCACAATGTAAAGGCGATTATAATATAAACAATTTAACACCTCGATATAAAGGGGTGTACAGACACAAAGACATGGTACGCGCGTTCGAGATCATGTAGATTGCACCTTATCACACATCTACAATTGTTGGTACAAACATTTGAAGAGCATCTTCTTTGATTCGTTTTTTGTTCAGTGTCAAAATATGTTTACATTGTCATGAAAACTACTTTTTTTTTGCACAACGTTTTTATAAGTTAAAGGAGTAGACACGACAACATACTCTTTAAACTAAATAAGAAAACAAAAAAATATTTTTCTATTGTTTATAATCTTGAATATAAAACCAAATGTAAAACCACTTAAGGTTCTAGTCACCAGTTTTAATTTATAACTTATTTTGCTACATTTTAACACACACATTCAGGAATTTTAATTATTGTCTAGTTTCAGCTTGTATTTCCAAAGTTATGGCGTGGTTATTCGTACACATGTTAAGGTCAGGAGGTGGGAACAACATGGCGAACTGATGCTTATCTAAGTTGTAAGACAAATATCTTCCACGTCCAACAATGTCGCTGAACATAGGACACCTCTATTTTTCTGTGATTTATATTTTTTGGAGTTAATTGGGTGTGTGTTTACATCTAATTTTGAATAGTTTGAGTTTTGTAGAAATTTTTAGAAATTAAAGTACCTGTTTCATTATTCGTAGTATAATATCGGCACCAAATAAAAGAAGTTACACAAAAGAAGAAGTTACAAAGTTTTTTTTTCTTTTATATACAGGTATATAAAAGAAAAAAAACTTTACATGAAACATAATGCATACAGCTGACATCCTGCCAAAGGAGGTGATTATAGCCACTAAATAATTGTATCTACTGTCCAAATATGTCAGAGCTAGTGCCATTACACTTTCTTCTCTTTCTCTCTATCTTTATGATTTTTTTAAATATTACACTCATGACTCAATTGATAAGGGATCTTTGATAAGTAAGCATTCCCTTTCCTTCAGTAATACACTCGTAAAACAATGCACGATCACACATAAACAACACATGCATGCATATGCGTTTAAGTTGAATAGATTTCAACATTCGTTACGTTCGAAATTGCCATTTTTTCTCGTTTCCCATGAAGCCATAAGGCACGTGTATAAATCCCTGCGCCTGCGCATGGCCTAGGGGGTGGACGCTTCCTTTTTACTTCACCTTTGTTACGCTTGCCAGCGAATTTATTTCTTATTCGCGCGTTGAGTTGCGCTTCCTGGGCGGTTGGCTGTACCCGCTGGCGGTGGGCTATGTGACATACTGTGCGTTAAAACTATGGGCCATTGGGGTGGAAGATAGATAAGAAAAAGCCTTAAATAACTGGTTCAAAAAATAAAATGAAATTATAGTGCCACGGAATAATGATGTTACTATAATAAGTGGCATTGCAGGATCTCTCCTGTGACGTCTTTGTCGCCTTTTACGATACCCTTGGGAGGTTGTGGGGTGGCCTTATTCGAAACTCGACTCGGTAACGTTTGTTACATGTGGTCGCCATTATGGAGGTTTTGCAAATTTTTCGATATATCTATTTATTTGTTGTGTTGAAGCACAATGACCAGTTAAAGTCAACCTATTTCATATTCTTTGATTGCAAAATAAAACATGTTAAAGAAAAACATGTCACATTAATACCTACTAGATTTTGTTTGAACTACTAAAATCACGTTATTTGTAAAATCACTTTTTGTAGACCCTCTACAAAAAGTGCTACAAAAATTCGTAGCGCGCTACGAATAGCCTACGCACCTACGACAATAAAATTGTTGGTCAAATAATTTGTTCGTGTGTAAGCCACTGTCGGCAGCGGGAGCATTCGTTAATCCGCGGATGACTGTGAATTCTTTAGTGTTTTAAGTAAGCACGTACCTACAGAAATGGACGTTTATGTAGTACCTACTTTATGTACGTAGTACGTACGTTTATATGGCCGCATACAATTATCTTGCCTTTTGTTTTGACTTTATAGCTTTATGTTAAATCGAGACATGATTTTTATTGTTTGTCTGTGGGTTTATAATACATAATGAACAAATAGGGTATTATAAAGTTTAATTGTTTATCAATATCGGTTGTAAAGTTATTTAGATATATCGCTATCTATTTGCTGATTGTTCAGTATCGTGGGAAAGTCCTCGCTTCGCTTGTATCCGTTCACTTGCAATACTTTTGTTTTTGACTATTTTTATTCAGATTAATGCAAATGAATTGGTAACTACTGTTACTTGAATGTGTTCTTAATTGCATGTGAACGATTGAATAGAATTTTAATGACAATAACCTAGGGCCTCTGAAATAAGAGAAACAAATAAAAAAAACAAAAGTATTAATTATGACATAGTCATAGTGGTTGGTTGTGGGGTGTCGTAGTCTTCTAAAGTCTTCGTCTAAGAAATAGAGTAGAAGGTAGTTAATAAATAGTCGACCAACAACACAAAAAAAAACATGCTGGGCAGTCTTTGGAGACGGCCGATAGTAGTGAAAACTAAGTAACGCGATCTAACGAAAATGTCAGGAATTTAAAACAATTGAAAAAATAAAAGACGTGTGGCACTCGGGGACTGCCGCGGTAAAGCAATTGCATAGCATTTTTTATCAACTTATGCAATTGTAAAATGTTAACTCGAATACAAGAAATAGCAATGGTGACATTGACAGGAACTGTTATTCACATTTATAGTTTTTAAAACTTGACACAACGTAATGGGAACATCAAACTAATAAAAAGGTTTTAATTTAAATATCAAGGATCATTCGTCTAAGTAAATTTGAACTTTGTTGTCAAACAGTTAAACATAATTATTTTCAATACAACACTCTCGTTAGATCATTCGTCTAAGTAAATTTGAACTTTGTTGTCAAACAGTTAAACATAATTTTCAATACAACACTCTCGTTAGGCGTTAGGTATTTTCGTTACGGAATTTCTGGATTCGGTCTCCACGGTCAAGGCCCGCGATAGAAGCTATGCAATAGCTTAAAAACTAGAGTTCATACGTTTTCAACTTGCTTTTTTAGGAAATAACACTAAACTTAGATAATTCTAATAACATAGATAAATAAAAGTTATAACTGGTAAGGAACACTCGCAGCTATAGTATTACTTGTACCTTATGTAGCTGGATCTTTTAAACTTCTCTCCCAACCCCAAATTATTCGATTATCCTGCACTCTCCTAAAACGTCGATCCATCTCAAAAGCTAAAGATCAAAGCTGCCATAAATATCGGCACTTTGATACGGTATATCACGCATAACTAAATTCTAATGCTACTAATTGGATGCAAATCTAACCTGAATACTAACAAGCGGTGTTTAGTCCGGTCAGATGTTATAAATCAAGTGGACCAGATCAAACGGATAACGTCTTTCCCTCATAAAAATGTAGCAAAAAATATGGTCCAAATGTGGTTTGAACAGTGGCCCTCCGCAATACGGCCTGAGGCTAGCGATTTTTGTCTTTATTTATTTTTTCATTTTACCTTTCTATAATTGCCCCCAATATTTCAAAAGTTTATTACCCCGTGTGAAATATTGGTATACGAAGAAAAAATGCTAAAGAATACCGATGTAGAAAAGGGTTAATTATTGTATTTTAGCATTAGGTAATCGTGGTACATAATTAGCTACATGATGTTGTGATAAATGAGTAAAGATTTCAAGTAAGTACATCTTTTAAGTAGCTCCTAATTATTTAATAATGAAACGGATGTGGGAACATGTTTCTCGTGTAATTATATATAAAAAAAAAGTTTAGTTAATGTTAATTTTCCATTTACTTGAAGTCATTATGTAGATACGGAGTTATTGATAGGTACGCTACCGAACACATGTAAGTATAACTAATTGATTAAAATATTTCTTTTTATTGCTTCATAAGCTTCTCAATCTTAATGTCTGTATATAAATAGGTGGTAATGTAACACCTTTAGCTTAATTATGTGAATCATTAGGTGATATCATACCGTCTGAAATGATTCAGGTATAATTGTTGTTATCCGTTTAAGCGGTATAAATCTTGTGTTGTTATGCTGTGTGATTTATGTGCTGCGCGTACGCCGATCGCTGCCGTAGGAGACGGTTTCCCACGTCCGTTCTTGTCAGTAATTATTATTCAACATTTATTTCGAGTCAGCGGCTACTACGAAAATTTGGAGTTAAGCTAAAGTTGGCTGATATTGTTTTTTTTATAAGGTAGTTGTTTTAAATAAAAAACACCCTCTGGAGGAATAATTGAAAAATAATGAAAAATATTAAAGCGAAAATCTAAAAAAACGCAAAAAAAAACTCAAAGCATTTATTTCAATTAAACTATTTACAGGCACTTTTGAATTGTTAAAGAGTTGGTCAGTTAGTCAGGAAGTTGAAACTAGTTGCCCGTTTCAAAAAGTAGATCTCTGTGGAGAAAGAACGGGCAAGATACTCCCAGGACACTCTAAAGATATTACAAAATCCTGGGTACATTATTCTTCTTGCTTCTATATGTGAGAACAATGTGAAAAAAAAACAGAAACAATTCAAAATATAAGATTTAAAATAAGCCTTGGCAGAAAAGAGATGACCAGTCTCAACTGACGGCGCCCGTTCACGAACATGACGCGTGGATCAGCACCATCCAGCTCAACCAATTTGTAGGGAACCGAATGATCCAACACACTCGCCACCAAATAGAAACCTAAGTTGGCCAGGGACATAAAATGATAATATTTTTTAATCATCAAAGGAACACAAGATATGGATTATCTTTGTGAAAAACAGTCATAAAAATGTTCGCATTCTTTCCGAGGGGTGGTCTAAAATCTAAAACACAAGTAAAACCCAAAAACCATTAATTGTTGAAGAACCATAGATTTTTTGCACATTATTATCCCGTTCTATAGATACGTCTCGGGGACGTATTTGATAAAGACGTCGAGACTCTTATCAAGGGGTGAAGTCTTTTTAGAATTGGCGCCATACAGATTAAGATACTGCCCTTAATGTGTTAATTTAAAAAACAGACTTTTCTTTTTTTCACACGCGCTATCAACCACTTAAGTAAATGAAGATAGGGGTACATTATCGCGGTTTTTACACTTATAAAAGAGTTAAAATTTAATCAATAAGAGGTGTAATACGTCAGAATCCACATAATTCATTATCAGAATCTGGGGGCATTAATTGGCATTTAAAGTAATTAATTTGGTCATTAAATAATTTAAATTAATTGCGAGGAGTTTGCGATGCTAAAGAGCTTGACGTTTATTACAACTTGACTAAGTTATTATCTCTTATATTGGGTGATAATGGGTGCCTCACAAATCAGTAATGAATGGAAGCTTTATTATGTAAATTAAAGCAGTTGATACTAATATATAATGACTAATAAAAGTTTTTATCTGCGGAGTGAATAAGTAATTTCTCGTTCAATCACGAAGAAACATATTCATATGTACACTTAACTGTGAGGGGCTAAGTAATAACAGCCGCACGGGCCGATCCATCAGGTTAAGCTACGCTTGCCGGGGTTGGTCCGTGAATGGGTGACCGTCTTTACATACCGAGACGCCTCCGTGCCTCAGAAAGCATGTTAAGCCGTTGCGTTGGTTCCGGCTGTCATTCGTGGATCATTGACAGTCGTTATGGGTCGTCCGAAGTTCGAAAGTCTGACAAGCACTCTTACCAAGGGGTAACGTATTACCCAGTTACTGGGTTGTGGAGGGCAGACAGGCAGTCGCTCCATGTAAAATACTGGTATTCAGCTGCATCCGGTTAGACTGTAAGCCGACCCGAACATAGTTGGGAAAAGGCAGACTGATTGATTTTTTTTAACATTTTCTTTCTGAAACTATATAAAGATCCTTACTATTTACGTAAACCAAAATATAAGAACATACAAGAAATCCAGACGTTACGTCTAAATTACCAACGATACAGCCGTGCATTTTCCAATACACATAACTTTTTATGACGCAATAAATAAATTTCATTAATACACAATATTTATACGTTGGCATTGTGATGTCTTCTAGCTCCGAAGATTTATGTATGAACACAAAACATTTTATAGGGGGATGGCTCGTTAACACCAATGTAAACGTCGACCAGTGAAATATCTTAGTTACTGCCGGTAACAGTAACGGACCGTTGTTTGCTTTACCATTCCTATCTTTGACATTCAAATTCTGACGAATTAATAGGGATAGTGTTATGACCACATCGTAATATTTTGAAGAATAGTACCTCTTTTATTTTGCCTCATAAAACAGAAAGTGATTGTTTATTAGAATTTCGATATGTGGGTGAACTTTTTACTACACCAATAACGACTTCAGCAAGAACCGAAACTCCACCATGCAACGAGTCCACCTTAGGATTATATATATCCGTATCTCCCATCGATCACTAATAAAGAACTAGATACACAATCAGCGGCAAAAAATGTCCTCACCGAATGAGCACCCACTTGAACATTTGGGTGCGCTTTTGATTTAGTAGAATTCGAACGCTCCGACGGTAAACACGCGACATAGTAGCGGTCGTAAAAATTTATTGCTTTTTAAACATTTATCTTTGTGAAATAAACTTTAAGCATTTCATATAAGGTTGAATTTACATTAATTTATATTTATTTCAACTATTATTACTTAAACACAATTTGGTGCCAGTTTTAAGAGAACTTTTGTTTGGGATTGTGTATCTAGTTCTTTATTAGTGATCGATGGTATCTCCCTGTAATTGGGAGGCCAGTAGGCCTAGCACAAACGTGCAGAGTAAAAGTACCAAAAGTAAATTGGACAGTTTTTGAAGTGAAAACTTCTTTAGCGGCGTTGTTAAATTTTTTGGGATGGGTCTAAAAGATTAAACTCGCGTCAAGACGTGACCGTAAGATCCGTTGCCTAGCAACCGACAAAGTAAATATCACAATAAATAGTCTTTGACATTACGTAAAGATTGCGAGGTAAGAATATTGATGGGTAAAAAAAAGCAGTCAAAACATACTTCAAGAAAAGTGTTTAAATAAATTGTTTATTTTTGTTAGACTATATTTTGAAAATAAATAAATAAAACTACTACTAATGAAAATTGTATTTAACCACATAAATTATAGTACTTTTATACTGATAAATAAAGAAATGCGAAATTATTCCCTAACCATTCCAAAATATTCAAAAATGCACAACGTTAAAGTTCAAGTTTTCACCTCTGCCGGCATTCTTTTCCTCTAGATTTTGTGAATGTGAGAACCTTGTAGGCTTAACAGACTGAATATCTGTGGTTCATTTTCTATTTTGCTAAGTATCTGGTAGTTTTTGATAGGCCTACACTGTCCTCTCATACCTAATATCACTGTAATTTAAAAAACAAATCCTTTGTAAAAACCATTTATTTTTAAAAGAGTATCCGTGGAGTTTCTTGCCGGCTCTTCTCCATAGGAAACGACCATTTGGAACCGTGCACCTAGCTTCTGACGTTTCATAAGTGCCCTTGTTGGTTTATGAGAAATAAAATAATTTGAATTTGACTCCCGGAGTGCAACCTGTTGTTTTATTTTTTTCATTTGAAAATGGGTACTCACTTTGCCCATCATATTTAATTAGTAAGACTTCATTCATATCATAGGGGTGATACTAATAATTGTACTTATAATAATAATACCAGCCTGTTATTGTCCCAATACTGGGCAAAGACCTCTTCTCATACAGAGAAGGCATGAGCGTTGATCACCACGCTTGGTCAAGACGGGTTGGCGATTTCAGACTATTAGGCCAGGTTTCATCACGATGTTTTTCGTTCACCGATGTCAGTAATGTCCAAGATAAACTCAGAAAGTACATATGAATTGAAAAAGTCACATTGGTACTTGCCCGGATTTGAACCCACAACCTCGTACATGAGAGGCGACGCCTTTACGAATTGTGCTTGCCGCATAAAAATCAAAACGCTATAAATAGGGTAACTACCCTAGTTGTGTTTTCGATTTGAAAATCGTTGGATTTTACTTCGCACATTCGTGCTAGGACCTCAGTTTTCCGTCGCTGTATGTAATGGTGATATGTGATATATGGTGGTGCATGTCGAGTCGAATCGTTGGGAAACAGCTAAGATGATGAAGTCAGTGACCTCTTAACAGAGCGGGAACTAAAGAATTGATAAGTGTAAATGTTAACTTTAATTACTTATTTTATGAATCAGGTAATACGTTCTTAATTAAAGGTTATCTTCGAAATATTGTCACTATATTTAGCAACTGATAACATTTTACCTCTGTTTCTTGGCGCTCATTAGTAGAAACTACAATTTTGCGTGTATTACTTGCAGTATTCCTTGTTCATATCATTGTGAACTTTAATTTACTGCTTCATTATAATTATGTTTTTTTTTTCAGTGCAACGTCGCTTGCGACAGACCACTATTCCATCTGAAGATAAAGTTACTATGCGGTCGACGATACATTCATGACTCGATGACTCCTTTCATCATTTAGGAGTGTAAGTTACTGGTAAGCGCACGGACTATCTTTAATTCATGATACTCCACATTATTATTAACGTACTGTCCCCAAATTCTCAAAGAAGCGTGCCAGCACATATGAAGCTATTTGCAACAATTCCATCAATTTCATTGACACAAATTCGCACCTGGGTTAGCATGTGCCAATCTGAACTGTTGTACAATTTCGTCTATCAGAAAGTATAGGGTTGCACAAAAGAAAGGGGTATTGTAAATAGAAAGTTTTTGCGCAAACTGTCATCGGGTTGTCTATCTGACCGTGAACACCCGTCTCTTAGGATTTCATCTGTCCTGCAGCTTGTTTATTGTGCAATAAGCACGAGTATCTGCATCTGCTTATTTCACTTTTGCCCCAATTAAGACGATGTAGATAGTTTCTGCAAATACAGGATTTTCTTTCTTGACTAAAAACAAGTTTCAGAAGTTGTGCTGGTAAAAAGAACCTTTGTTTTTTCTTTCGTTTTTCCAATAAAACAGATTCCTCAGAACTTATATACTTATGATGATACATAAATGTCAGATGCCTATGTTTTTAGTCTAATCTTATCTAAAATATTGAATTTACGATTACAATTTCTATCATACGCTATAGAACTTAAAAAATTTGATCCGAAAAATAAGTAATACTATTTTAAGAATTGAAGCTTAACCATTATGAGGTGTAGATGAGACAAATGGTACAGAGAATTGGATGACAGGACAGTCAAAACAAAAGTGGATTAAAAAAAAAATTAAAGCCTTGTTATATATACAGGGATTAATTGTCCTGCGCTACTTTCGCGCATTCCGCTTTTATATCAAGGCGGATGTTGAAAAAATTACCACGAACAAGGTACACTCGCGTGCACAATATTTGGAAAGTCATGTAGAGAAACTATTTCATGTTCCAAGCACTGTGTCAGATTATTATGATATTGGGCGAGTCACCAATAAGCCAGTGTCAAAATGTTAAACAGGCATACTTAATGTCTGGAGCATTTCCTGTAAGTATATCCTAGGGGACATAGAAAAAAACGTACACAAGACTTTCCTTAACAGTTTTTAGGATATTAAAAGAAATAATTTATACCTAAGTAACAATACGTTGCCACTTTTCTATGTAACATCAGCTTAGATATTACACTTGTGAATAATATTTTTAAGTGCATACAGGTTCTAAAATCTATGTGCTAAACAGAACAAAAAGTCCTCACGTTTCCAAGTAAACAGTAGTTGAATTGCTTCTTAATTGAAATCCGACGATAACTTACATAAATCTTAAAATACAATAAACGACGTATATTTACGTAGTAACCTAATACGTTTAACTGTTCTTAAAGAGCCATAAGGAACTCTGTAAGAAGTGTTTTCTGCGTTCGGTGCTTGTCGTGGTACCACGTCGTGACCGGTTTCGCAACAAGTCAATCGTCATCCTGAATCGTGTCGATTTCTTACAGGGTTCTTTATGACTCTTTAAGAACAGTTAAGCGGTTATTAAATATATGTCGTCTATTGTATTTTATAATGGATTTCCGTAAGTCAGGCCTGAGTCAATAAACTATGTTACATAAATCTTACTCAATTTGCGCTCGTCAGTACGGGACGATGACAAAGCTGTGGCTTGTGCCACTCACAGCACCTGACCCGCGACACCTTGCTGCTACCCGCAATCCTTAACATCTGCCGCACTGGCCAGGCCACTTATTGCTAGCCCGCACTAAAACTATACGCGTAACGACCTCATTTATTTGCAACGCATTGTTTGACACATACATGGATAGGAAAACTTAGGTGTGAGTTAGAATTTTATTAGCAAGGTGCATGAGGGTGGAGTTAGATAAAGAATAGTAAGTTCGCGTTGTTGTGATGAGTTTAGCTCTAGCTTTTATCATAATCTTGATTAGTGAATATGAAGCGAACATGAAGTACAAGACACAATATAAGTTTTAATTGTTAAGCAACGGAATTAGCTTGCGTGCTGGCTGAGGGACATCAAGTTTTTCAGACACATAAATATGTAGTTAACCCTTTCATTTTGATAAAACTGCTCTTATCACCCTCCTTTTTTGACTTCGCCGCAGTCGAGTAAAAAGACAGCAGAATATCGATTACCACCACACCACAGTCAATAGTGACATGATCTATGTACCCTATTTTTCTCTAAATGGTCTACCTACATATGCTCATACCTGGACAGCGATTATAACACGAAATTCTAGGTAGCAATAGAATCAATTTCACGGTACAAAAACATTGTTTAAAATAATTCTCTGTGAATGACATGTTTTGTAAACATATTATCGATGTAACAGCCTGTAAGCGAACAATTTGTCTGTCGAAGCAAGAGATTTGATCTTATCACCTCCATTGTGGCTGAGTTTGGTTAAAGATTACGTTCAACCAAGTCTTTAAAGGTTTATTTTGAGAATTGTTCGGTTAAAAATTACTTGTTCGTGGGTGTTATGGGAGAAATTGAGCTGGTGAGTGTGAAATATGGTTCTGTATTGGATTGTGTAAACAAAAAAAAAGAAAGTAAAATATTAAACGATTAAATAAATACAACGAAAGAGACGATTAATAAAGACAGCAGCATTCGTTTTTTTAATGCTAAAATGTCTTGATTTTCTGTAACGTGATAATGAGTGGTGGTCACGACTACTACTAATTAGTTTAACATGATATTTTAATTAATCTTTTATTGGTTATAATCAACATGATTAACGTGACGCATAAAATTATATTTGTAGATTCGACTCTTAAAATATAAATTCAAAAATTTCAAGATCCTATGTTTACTTGTTCAGTGAGCCTCTTGGAGGAATCCAGTGACAAAAATATATTACCTATGTAATATGAATTCCACCATATATTCAATACCCAAAAATATGAAAAATGATGAATGGAGCGTTGTCAAAAGTTATGTTTATTTTCTTTACAAATTCACAGAATCTGTGCGAATCCGTCGAGATGTTTGCGGGTATCGACGCATTATGCGCGGGCGCTGCGTTTGTGAAGCACACAATGCAACCCTTTGGGGACACAATGCACGTCACTAATCTAGATCATGCGCACTATTGTCACCAGCACAAAGAATATCTTGGACATCTCATTCGATGTCGATATGAAAGATATTACTAGTGAATGCACCCGTTGGTTGCCGCCCAGCGTTTCACTGATCACGGCCAAAGTTCGACGGGTAAATTAATGTTTTCTATTACCGTTTATTATGAGCTAACCGCAGTGTCGACAATCGTTATCCTAAACATGCTTATTTATAATCGTAGCATCGTGCCTGTGCCGGGGGCGCGCGGCGTCCGATCCTTTGTATGTGGCCATACATCACGGTTCCTAAGTAGACAGTATATCAACCGATATTCAGAGTAATTAGCCCTTTGGCGACGGACCTCCGGGATTTATTGTGGTAGGGCGGTAATGTGGCCGACAGCCGTGTTGCCGGCTTTTGTTCTCCAGCCCCGAAATATTCAATTGGGTTATTATTTCGTGCGTTAAGTAGATCTGTCGGGAACTGTTGAAGAAGCTACGGCCGCCTATTATTAAGTAAGTGCATTACTCCTTCGGTGTCCTCCGGAGGGAGGTAAATTTATATTTAAAGGCAAGTTATACGTGAGCATCGCGTTCATGATTACATCTTATATTAGAGCACCACTTACTGATTCTATTTCTTTTAAGTGTCCGTACGGAAGATTGTGGAAGGATTCATTGATTTTTTTTAAATATTTTTAATCAAAATCAGTTAATCTCCTAACCGCTACCTATTAAGTGCTCTTTGGGTTACCGTTTCACCAGAGGAATATAAAGTTGCGGAACATGTGAACTCAATTCTATTATCACCTAGATAAACTTTCCGACAAAAGAGTTACGATGTTGCACAAAAAGGGGCGCTAATCAGTTCGGTTGCTACCGCGATCCGTCAATTAATTAAGTTGCCTATAGATATGAGAGGCGACAAAGAGACAGCCGCCGGGAGAATGCTACCACTTCACAATATCACCACCATTATCAACCTTATTATCTTATGAATAGAGGAGATTTTGTTAGATTTCGTTGATAGTTGGTGCATTAGCTACCGTAGGCGACGGCGCGTGATAACGCCGAGTGCAGCAACATCGTAAAACATCATTAGCAAGATAAACAGCCTAAAAGTAGGCTTTTGTGAACCGAAAGCAGGAAGTTATACAGATATGTATGCAACTTGATTAATACGTGGAGAAACCCAGATTCGTTGATAAATTGACGAGACAAAAAGGTCTTCAAAAGATCTGTTTTCACATGTAAAAAATCATAATCACTACTGTTGTTGTATTTGTTATATTGTGATAGGTGTTATTTTGCCAAATTACATATTAAAGGTCTATAAATTAGTAAAAAATATTCCCAAGAAAACAGTAATTTTATCGCAGTTAAGTCGTTAATAGAACAAACAATCTTATTGTGTGGACGGTGCGACAAGAAAAAACGAACAAAGGGGGGCCGATGTTAGAAAACTTAATTTTACACCCGAATCAAAACTTCATCCCGTATGTATTGTGTTTGTATGGTGCTAACCAATTCTCCTTTGTTGCGACCCCGCCCACGCTTATTATCAGATGTTTGGATGGCATGTCATTTTTTATCAAAACAATAACATTTTTTATAGAAACAGTAGGGTAACACAGTCGCTCTCACGCGTGGTGTTACAAGTGAATTTGTCAAAAGGTGAACAATGAAGTCAAATATAATTTACGTGGACATATAAATTATACCAGCATACCAGCTAGCTTTTGTGTTTGTAGAAACGAGGAGTCATAGTTTAGAAAAATCATGAAGGGAGAAAGACATTATAACATTTTGTTTTACTAAAAAGTCTCACAGTCTACTGAAAAAGAAGAATATTTTACATACTACACTATTTCCTATTATCCTAAAATTAAAAACAATATCCATAATGACCACTGACAAATTGTGAGCAGAGTACGATGTGAAGAGCGTTTTATAATGCAGTGCATGATACTATAATGCATTTAATTGCATTTGACATTTTATTTTAATTCTGTGACCTATAATTATGTTATCTGGGACCTAAAGGTAATAAGTACAAATTATTGTACTTATTTTATTGCATTGCCAATTTATTCTATTGTGATTTATTCTGTTGCAGTATTGTGAAATTTGATTTGATGTAATATGGGTTTTGCCTGAGCAGTGGTGGCCCAGTGGTAACGGCCCCGACTTACGAGTTGTAGGTCGTGGGTTCGAATCCAAGCAGGCGCTTTACTTTGTGTAAATAATTTCATAACCACTGCTCTCAAAACGGTGAAGGAAAACATCGTGAGGAAACCGGCATGTCTTAGAACCAAAAAAATCGAAGACATGTGACATCTACCAATCCGCACTGGGCCCGCGTGGTAGTTTACGGCCCACTCCCTCTCACAGAGAGGAGGCCTGTGTCCCAGCAGTGGGAACATTAATAGGCTGATGATGGGTTTTGCCTGAATGAATTTTATTTATTTATTTATTTATAATCATTTCAATCAATTTATGATAAGTAAAGACAACATGGGTACTTATTACTTACTAAGAGTGAAGGTATCAATATAAATGAAGGATGTCTATATTTACATTTCCCTCCTAATCTTTTCTGCCCACATTACGGCTTCAGGGTTGCGTGCCACAATTTACTTGAGCAATATCTTAATAAAAACAACACGAAATTACAGTTATTCGTGTCCACGTTCCGCGATCTTTAAAAAAATAATGCCAGTATATCCACCCACATTGGTTATAAATTAATAGAATCTGCCCTCATCGTGTGTCATATAATAATGGTTGATTGGGTTCGTGTGAGGTATTTTTTTATTATTTTTAGGGAATATCTCGACGCGATCGCGCAGCGTCCCGCTAATTCTCTACATCTGGACAACGATGATTTATTATATCTAAAGGGTAATAACAGGATTGACACAAACGAACGTATGGGTTGTTTGGATATAAAACTATGGGAACATGAAATTTTTTGAGTAAATCATTTTTAATACTAGGACTTATAGGGAAAAATTGCACATCATTTGTCACTGAAAAGATGGAGAGTTTTAATTATGATGAGAGTTTTTATAATATTAAATACCGAATGAATTAAAGAGATAATACTTTATTTCAGTTACCTTTAATAACAGTATGTCACTGCTTAATTTCTTCATAAAAAGATTCACCTGAAACGTGAAATCTGTACTTGGTACACTCTTTTACAAAGCTCTTCTCTATACCATTAATAAGGTTGCATAGCAAGTACAGTACATAACACAACGACAGTCTTTCAACCGATCTATGTATTAGCACCATAAAGTTGATTGTGGAATGACATTATCAATAGACCAGTCAATATTGTCGCTTATCCCTGTGACATAATCCATATGTGACCTACAATGACAGCAAGAGCCTTCGAAGTAATAATAATTAATGTATTAGTGAAAGCTTTTTACAGTACAGATGTCATATCGTAATGTGTATCGTGTGAACCAAACTTTTGAGTTTTATTTGCTGTTTTAAAAAGAGTTAAGTTAAATAAAGTCTACAGAACCAGACACTGATTCGTTCATTATGCTAATTTGTGTTCTTTTGTGAGGAGCTCGGTCGCTTCCCGCTGTTCTGTTGACAGCTTTCTTTGTTTTCATATATTTCATTGTTCAAGGATTACCTACACAGAAAACTCTCTGTTCGTTAATAAATCTGTTCTTTAAAATTATTCTTGGAGGTACCATCCTATAGGTACCTAATGAAATGAAATGAAAGCTAATATCAGGTTATCTAGGTATCTATTAGGTTAATAATAAAAAAGGGCCATAGTCCTTCCATAGTTCCAGGTCACCAGTCAACTTTAGCCACCCAAACCCATAGTCCATTAAATTTGTTTCCATTTCCTGCAATAGTCCTACACCAACCGGGGGTTGTCCTTGGGTGCACTTGCATAGTGCATACAGGGATAATCGCCGGTTGGTGCCTCATTTCATTAAGCACGTCTAACGGGCCTCTGCGAGTTGGCTTTGGCCCCTCGTACGCCTTCCAAAGGTCCGGGACCCCAGGGTCCCGAGATATGTAGACATAGAGATATAATAATAATAATAATCGCCGGTTGGTGCCTCATTTCATTAAGCACGTCTAACGGGCCTCTGCGAGTTGGCTTTGGCCCCTCGTACGCCTTCCAAAGGTTTTTGTATTATTTTGTTTTTATAAAAATATTTAAAAATGTAAATTATACAGGGTGGCAGGGACATCGACGCGAAGCCGGTTACCATGGATTCAGTACATGGTCCTGAACCCCCCTGCGTTGAAATTTTTCGTCGGCTATTTAAAAAAAAAACAGCTGTTTCATAGAAAAGTGCAATACCTACGCGGTCAAAATGTACGGAGCAGCTGATTTTTTTTTTAATAACCGACGAAAAATTTCAACGTAGGGGGGTTCAGAATCATGTACTGAATCCATGGTAATCGGCTTCGCGTCGATGTCCCTGACACCCCGTATGTATATAAATGAAATAAAGGAAAAAAAAGTAATTCTAAGTTTCCACAAAGAGACTCTCATTGTCGGCTTTGTGTTTATTGGCCAAGTCAAGCTACTTATTGGTTTTCCTTTCCAAGCAAACGAGTCCCCAGTGAGTGTCCCTAGTTGCAGTGAGTCGAGCAGACGACTTCGAGTTATTTAGCTAACCCATGAACGCGCAAGTGGCCTAAGCAATCCCAGATTTAACTTTTGACTATGCCTATTTCAATAACGCTAGTAATTATTGAATTTGAATATCTACTTACTACTGAAAATGTAATACTTACCGCCTACCAACTGAAACTTTCGTTTGAATAAAAACGTCAGTAAAAAGGTCTTATGAAGACTTAATTTAACCATTTATTCAGAAACGTTATATTAGGTTTCTAAAAGAATAATAATATTCATAAAAAGTCAAGTTATTAATGTCAAGGTTATCATTTAATATTTATTTTATTTAACAGTTATTGACGTTAGACTGACAGGACAAAGGGAATAAATAACCTGCATTTAAAAGAATCTATTTAAAATTATCTTGATAAAATAAACATTATGTGTTGGAAAAACTAATTGATACACCTTATAACTTGTTTGAACTCACGACATTTTTACACCGGTAGTTCGGAACAAAAACTAGTAGGGCGTGCAGCTTGCAGGTTTTTCAAACAAAGGAATAAAAATGCCAACAGGTCGATTCAATAAATAGTTTTAATTTCTTAACCTAATTACTTACAACTAATTAAGGTATATTTACAATATCATCGACTCGGCCGATAATACAAAGTGCGGTCTTACAGTTTCGGTAATATCAGTAAAAGGTAACATGTACTATCGACCATTTGTTCCACAAAGTATACAAAATAAGTATTATAATAACAGCCTATACCAAACAATTGTCTTTATAATCATCGGTACAATTTAGAGGTATTTTATACAGTCAAACACTTTGAAAAGTGTACTTACAATAAAAATTAACACTCACCCAAATGCACTAAAAGTTTCATAATTTACCAGTCAGATGTTGTCTGCCTAAAAAAAGTCAGTACAGTAATCCAAAACTTGATTAATTACCCTACAATTAAAACTAAGACTTAACACCTAAATTAATGAAGGCACTATTGATTTGACTAGATATACAAGAGTCTTTTCGTATGATAAACGATCAATGCACTATTAATAAATAATTGACATCGTTTCATCGTTTTCGGAGGGTTGGGTCCAGTTGTGTCGTCACTCACAACGTTTGATCTGTGAACAAAAGAAAATAAAAATTAGCATCGATTGTATAAAAAATCATAGACTTCGATGATCACATTAGATAAGACAGTTAAAATAATCGCTTATAAATTTAATTGACATTAATAAAATGTGGCATTAAAAAGAAAACCTTTCAGCTGAATAAAGAAAATGTATGTCAACTTACATGATTGTTATTTCTGTTGCCACCACGAGATGACGTCTAGTAGCTCGTCCTCATCCATTGGGCCGAGCTGTTGTTGCGTTGTCGTCGTGACCTCGTACCGATCAGCTGAGTACGCCGACGACACCCCCGACGAACATTCGGAAGGTGCAGGGGAATCGGGTTTCTCAGAACAGGGAGATCCACTTCCATAGAAGAATCCATCGTCCATATCCATTGTCGTCATCGGCTGCAATGTGTTTCCATTTGGAATATTTTCTCTGTTTTCCTGATCCCTTGTGATGCCCAAAGCAGCATCGCTTTCATCCAAGAGTTGCTGCAGATACCTAATGTATTCAACAACCATTCTCAGTGTGTCAACTTTGCTAAGTTTCTTGCCAGATCCTCTTCGGGCACCGCCTGATAACGCAGCGACAACCGACGCAGGCAGGTGTCGGCGCAGCGCATTAAATCCATCATTCACTTGCTTCACACGATTACGTTCCCGAGCGTTACGTCTCGCGATCGACGCGGCCTGGGGTCCAGTGTAAGGGTTCGTTCTAAAATGCACCTTCTTTCTGTACTGTAGATTGGGCGGTGTATCATGTGTGACATAATTTTTTTCAGGAGCTGGAGCAATCGGTATATTTCGCTTGTCTACGGGCGTCTTCGATAACGTAGCTGAAGGATATCCGGACGCGACGACAACGTAGTTCGTCTGACCTTGAACGAGTTGAATTTCTTGTAGCATTTTACGTGCGTGCGGCGCGGGCACTCACGACGGATAAAGAGCACGAGCGGTCGGCGCGGCTATCGGAAAAGCACTGCGCGCTAGGGGAAGGCTTCGTGGGAGCTTTCGGTTAGAGGCGAGCGCGAGCGGCGGCAGCGGAGCTTCACGTACAAGTGAGTCGCCGGCGCACGCGCACGCGTTATATCACCTGCGCCGGCTGCAAAAAATATAAATTTTAAAATTCTCTTCCCCTATTATTTTCGATCATCCCTTCCCCCAGTACGTGCGGGTCCGTACCTGGCGGTTATTGGGGGGTGTGCGGCGCGGGGTGGGTGCCTAACGCGTGCCCAGTTTTTTCTGCTGACCACTGAATGCTGTAACATAAAATACAAAATGAATAGTTTTCGTAGCAATGCCTTGTGACTGCACATTTTCATGAATGGGTTCTTAAACTCCTATAATATTCACTTATAGTTACAAAGAGTAGCATAAAAAATACTTACAGGTTAATTTAAGTGCCTATAAATATCTGCGGAATTACCGTTAATGCGCTGCCACTAAAAGGGATGAAGAGATATTGTCACATAATCAGCGTATCGATGTCTTTATATTTTAAATAAATCAATCGTCTTAAGAATCCACATCAGTATTATCAGTTTCAATCTCATTGAGTGTTTGAGTTTAAAGGTATTTCTTATAAAGGCAATTTAAGTCGTATTCGAACCTGCTGGATAAAAGTCGCATCAGTGTTTATCGGTACATTATCGATAAAATACATTGACATTTACGTTAATGAAACCAATTCTGGAAATTGGGGTGTTCGATCGCGAGTTTCAATGACGCTCGATAGATGGCGTTGTACCATTTGGGTAGTTTTCTGAATCGCGCTGTTATGATTTTCCATGAATATCATATACGTAATTGAACAAATTAAATTTTTTGTACTCGCTTGGAACGATTTGTTTTATTTAAATAAATTCCTCGGGCTGTTGTCGAGTGTCGAACATTTGGTCCTATCGAGTCGGATAGCGAAAGTGAAATCGCGCCGGCAAGTGAAGTGACAGTTTGTGTCGTGTGGTGTGGCATAGAAACCAGTGGTGGATCGCCCTGAAGTGCCTGTAAAATCCCCGGAGTGTGGTGATCAGCGGTGTACAGCAGCAAGCGCAGCAACGAGGTTTGCGGCCGTCTCCGCCCGGGGGCGCCACCAGTATTGAGGCTCACAACACGAGGCAACGGTGACATCAGCAGAGATACAGCGACGAGACAACAGCAACATCAAGTGTGACGTCACAGGCAGTGACGACACACTCGCAGCGGTACCAGCAGTGACATCGAGAGTGACGACGCACTCGCAGCCTGCAGCGACGTGCTTGGAGAGGTTTGGCAGACAAAACTGTGAGTTACAATCCCAGTGTTATTCAGTAGACTTGTTTTATCAGTGAATTTTGAAGATCAACTTAGTGCAATTTGAGACTTTAAAAGATTTTTGTAGTAGTTTTTAGACTTAGAATAAATACGGATAAGGTGTTGTGGCGGGAAATATTTGCCCGATTTGTCTAAAATTCAAACTTTGTTCTAAACACTTTTAAAAATTTAGCGATTTTGTTCATTGTCTTGTAATTTTTCATCGGTTGCATTAAGATATTGAATTGATTTTATTATTTAGTAAACTCTGTAGCTTTATTTTATACAATGGAGACCTTAGTTAAATTGCAATTAAACAATAAATTTATAATAGAGAAAGGTCACATTAACTTAAAAAAATTACCTAAAGATCGCCTTACACAAAGTTACATTGAAACAAGATTAGAATCATTAGAGGTACAGTGGAAACAATTTGCTGAAACGCATAGGCGCATCATCGAAAAAGCAACCGACAAAGAATTAACAAAGAATGTTTATTTTACGGCAGAAATTTATGATTCAACTGAAGATTTATACCTTAATTATAAGTCAGAGTTAAAAGAGGTCTTACTTCAATTTAATGTACGTCCATGTGAAAGTTCTAGTTCTAGTTGTCATAAAAATCCTAATAGCTCAAATGTTAAATTGCCGCAAATTTCTTTGCCTACGTTCTCGGGGCTTTATTCAGAATGGGTGACGTTCCGTGACTTATTTAAGTCACTCATTCACAAAAATGATGCTTTGGACGAGGTTCAAAAACTCCATTACTTAAAGAGCCACCTATCAGGCGAAGCAGAACAGCTGCTTCGGCATATACCAGTGACTGCGTCAAATTATGATGAGTGTTGGTCGATTCTTAGCAAACGATTTGACAATAAAAGGTTTTTAGCTAACTGTATGCTCAAACGGCTTGTCCACCAATCGTCGATTACTAAAGAATCGTCGACAAATGTTAAAACGCTGTTAGACACGACCGTTGATTGTTTGCATGGTCTACGCAGTCTAGGTATAGATGTCAGCTCATGGGATGCAATTGTTGTATACTTAGGCTCCGAAAAATTAGATACCGAGTCCCGCAAATTGTGGGAACTAAGAATTAGTTCTAGTCCTAATGATGATTTACCTACTTTTGATGAGTTCAAAACTTTTATGGAGTCTAGGTTTAGAGCATTAGAGTATTTAGATCCTAAAGCTAATAAACAAAATAGTGTTCGTGATAATAATCATGCCAAATCTTTTCATGTCGCTTCTCAAAAATGTGTTTTATGTTCTGGAGATCATAAATTGTGTCATTGTAAAACATTTGCTAAGAAAGATTGTGACGAACGTCGTGAGTTTGCACGAGTCAGTAAGCTTTGTTACAACTGTCTAGCAACAAATCATTCTGTCTATTCTTGTCGTCAACAAACTAAATGTCACCTGTGTAAGAAGAAGCACCACACACTACTTCACCCAAAATCAACTGCCAATGCTGCTGAAATTGTTGATGGTTCAGCAGAAACGAAGGTGGTAGCAGTTAATGCAGCTACCTCTTCCAGTCAAAGTGAGACTAAACCAATTTGTTGTTTTGCGGATGTTCACAACCACGGTCTGTTAGCCACAGCCTTGGTCAACGTTGAGTCAAGAACTGGAACTGCAATTGTTTTAAGAGCTCTGATGGACCAGGGCTCTCAAGTCTCTTTCATCACAGAGGCTGCAGTTCAGTTGTTAGGACTAAAGAAAACACCCGCTCACACAAATATATTTCGACTAGGCGATGACGAGGGAAATTCAATGCCCTCTAAGTGGATAGTTCGGTTTAAATTGCAGTCACGTCTAGATCCCACCTTTACTTTATTTGTAGAGGCTTATGTTTTGAATAGACTCACATCTCATCTTCCTGAGAAGAAGATCGTTCAGGTGTCGGCTTCATTCTCATCCTTAAAATTAGCTGATCCGTCCTTTGATACGCCAGGGAAAATAGATTTATTGTTGAGTACGCGTGTGGTTGGAGAAGTTTTGTTGGATGGTTTAGTTAAGGGTCCGCCGGGATCCCCAGTCGCCCAGAAGACTAAGTTAGGGTGGATCTTGTCTGGTGAGATTTCATCGTCAGCAATCTCTAGGCCAGTATGTTATCATACTGTAGTACAGTCAGCGGATGTCAATGACCTTTTACGTAAGTTTTGGGAGTTAGAGTCAGAGCCCTCAGTTCGTACCGTGATTTTGACTGAAGAAGAACAGAAATGTGAGGATTTCTACTCTAAAACCACTAAACGCGACGCGACCGGGAGGTATGTTGTAAAACTACCATTCAAAACCGATTCGCCCTGTTGCACGTTTGGGGGTTCAGAGGTCGTTGCCCGTAGACGCTTTATCGCTTTAGAGAATAGATTATTGAAGGAACCGGAATTTAAAACACAGTATAGTGCAGTCGTGAATGAATACATTCAACTGGGACACGCTGAAGTTGTCCCTCAGACTGAAATAGGTAATGATGCGTTTTACCTACCACATCACGCGGTGGTGCGTGACGATAAAAGTACCACTAAGGTTAGGGTCGTCTTCGACGCTTCATGTTCAGGCCACAATGGTGTATCATTAAATAAGGAATTAATGGTTGGCCCAACCCTACAACCTGATTTGCGTCAAACTATTATGCGGTGGCGCTGTCATCCCATAAGTTTGGTCGCAGATTTTGTTAAAATGTACCGTCAGGTCAAGGTTGCAGATGAGGATACTAAGTATCAGCGTATCTTGTGGCGTGACAATCCAGAAGCTGAATTGAAGCATATTCGGTTGTTGCGTGTTACTTTCGGAACATCTTCTGCGCCATACCTAGCGGTCCGGTCTCTACAGCAACTAGCTCGTGACGAAGGAAATGATTTTCCTCTAGTAGCAGACCGAGTTCTTACATCTTTTTATGTAGATGATCTGTTAACAGGTTGTCAATCTGTCGCTGAAGGTGAACAAATTTATCACCAACTAAATGGATTATTAGGTCGTGGGGGCTTCCAGCTTCAGAAGTGGTCTAGCAATAGTGACGAGTTATTAAACAAAATAAATGAAAATACTGTTAGGCAGGACAACTTAGAACTAAAATAGATGCACTTACGAAGATTTTAGGGTTAACTTATGATAGAAAATTAGATGAATTTAGATATACTGTTCAACTTCCTCAGCCCGAAACCCCCATAACCAAGAGAAAGGTGATATCAGACATCGCTCGTTTGTTTGATCCTCTCGGCTGGCTTGCGCCGGTAATAATAACAGCCAAGGTGTTCATTCAACGCTTGTGGTTAACAGGATCCGAATGGGATGATGAACTTCCAGATCACCTCATAAAAGAATGGCTTAGTTATAGAGACAACCTTTACCATCTTAGAGACTTCCGTCTACCACGATGGATTCACACAAGTCAACTTGACGTCTTACTAGAGTTGCACGGATTCTCTGACGCCTCTAATGTCGCTTACGCAGCCGCTGTCTATGTTCGGTGCATTGATGCCAATGGTCACGTTCATGTCAATCTAGTTGCAGCTAAGACCAAGGTGGCCCCTGTCAAACAGGTATCAATACCTCGTTTGGAGTTATGTGGCGCTTTGCTGCTTTCAAAACTTCTGCGTGAAGTTTCCGACACCTTGGGTATCTGCAAAGAAAATATACATGCCTGGACTGACTCGACAGTGGTGCTCGCCTGGTTGAGCAGCCACCCCAGCCGCTGGAAGACCTTCGTCGGCAATAGAGTATCTGAAATACTTACCGTTATGGAGAATAGTCAGTGGTCGCACGTCCAGTCCAGTGATAATCCCGCAGACAGCGCATCGCGCGGCGTGAATCCTTCCGAGTGCGCTCACCTAGAGTTGTGGAGACAGGGACCTAGTTGGCTGAAAAATAAAGAAATTAATTATAGTAGAAAGGAAATCAAAATAACTAACCTAGAGGAGAGAAAATCATTAGTAGCATGCAACACAGTAGTAAAAGAAACAAGTAAGGATTCTATAATGTTAAAATATTCATCTCTAACAAAACTTACTAGAGTAATAGCTTATTGTAAAAGGTTCTTAAAATTTAAAAATAAAAATTATACTACAAAATTTGATAATTTTCTAACACATTCTGAAATTCAAGGGGCGTTACTTACCTGCATTAAATTATGTCAAGAAGAACATTTTGGATTGGAGATGGATAGTTTAAAGTCAAAAGGTGAAATAAATAAAAAGGGGGTACTTACCTCGCTCAATCCTTACCTGGATCAGGATCAGATTTTGAGAGTTGGCGGTAGGTTACACAGGGCCAATCTCCACGAAGACTCAAAGCATCCTATTATTCTTCCTCGTAAGTCACATTTAACTCATCTCCTGATAGCTTTCGCTCATGAGAGCACGTTGCATGGCGGGCCTCAGTTAACTCTAAATTTTTTGCGATCCAAATATTGGATAATAAACGCTAAGGGTGTAGTTAGGCACTTCGTACGCAAATGTGTTATTTGCATTCGTCATTCCGCTCGGTCTGTACATCCTTTAATGGGGTCATTGCCCTCTGCTAGGGTCAATGCAAGCCGACCTTTCTTTAGAAGTGGCGTGGACTATGCAGGTCCTATTAGCATCCGGCCTACCAAAGGTCGCGGTTATCACTCCACCAAAGGCTACATTTGCCTGTTTGTGTGCATGGCCACTCGGGCCATACATTTAGAAGTCGTCAGCGACATGACATCGCAAGCCTTTTTAGCCGCCTTCAAGCGCTTTACAGCGAGAAGAGGCCATTGTGGTGAGATGTGGAGTGATAACGGTACTACTTTTGTGGGAGCTAACAAGGAGTTAAAGGCATTGTTGAACCATGAAAGGTCCGGCATAGCTCCTGATATTGCCGATTGGTTGGCAACCAATGGAACAACTTGGAGCTTTATTCCACCTCACTCCCCGAACTTTGGGAGACTTTGGGAGGCAGGAGTGAAGTCGACCAAACACCATCTTAAAAGAGTTATAGGTACAAACAAGCACACTCACTTTTGAGGAACTGACGACAGTGCTTGCCCAAATAGAAGCCTGTCTGAATTCCAGACCTATTTCCACCATCAGCACTAACCCAGAAGATCCATGCCCATTAACCCCAGGTCATTTTCTAGTAGGCGAGCCTTTGCTTCTCGTACCCGAAATTAATTTTGAGAACTCTAATATTAGTACATTGAGAAGATGGCAGTTGACTCAACGCATGGTTCAGGACTTCTGGCGTAGGTGGTCGCGTGAATATTTAGTACAATTTCACCAAAGGAACAAATGGGCGCATCAAACCGTAGAACCGAACTTGGGTGACGTAGTGTTGGTTATGGAAGATGATCTTCCACCTGCAAGATGGCTCTACGGTCTTATTACCGAAAAGCATACTGGCTCGGACAAAATCACAAGAGTGGTTACATTGCGCTGTAAAGGTTCTGTGATTAAAAGACCTGTGTCGAAGTTAATTGTACTTCCTATAAATTCATAAATACCTATTACATAATATGTTCTTGTTCAAGTTTATTTGAATTTAATGTTAGGATTAATTAATTATTTTTTAAATTACAATTTATGTTTAAAATTAAGATGCTATAATATGTTTTCAAGGTTTACTTAATTGTTATTTTTGTAGTACACATACAGTCCACTAGTATTTTCACTTCCCACCAAATCGTGTATTTTGTTTCATGGTGGGCAGTCATTTAGTTTTTTTGTTATGTTTTATGTTTAAACTAAGTTCTGGACATTCTGTCCATGGTGGGCGGGATGTTCGATCGCGAGTTTCAATGACGCTCGATAGATGGCGTTGTACCATTTGGGTAGTTTTCTGAATCGCGCTGTTATGATTTTCCATGAATATCATATACGTAATTGAACAAATTAAATTTTTTGTACTCGCTTGGAACGATTTGTTTTATTTAAATAAATTCCTCGGGCTGTTGTCGAGTGTCGAACATGGGGAATGGAGCGGTGACGTTGTAAATGTAATGAAATTACTCCTATTACATATGTATACGCATGTAGACGGTCCGATAAGTACGTTGGCTTGATTAAAAGTATTTGCTTTGTTAATTAGTCCAGCTCTATGAAGGGAACTGTTTTAATTTTGAATAGCAGTCAGTTTATAAGCAGAGAGGATGGATCGTGTTGATTAAAAGTTATGAGCCCATTCAAGTTTATTAAACTTTACTTCAATCTTGTAAGTTCATGGTTTGAATAAAGTACTTGTATAAGTTTTATAGTGTAAATCTATTGTTTTTTCTTATGAGTGAGCTTTCTCTACGAAGGGCTTCAACAAATCAACCTGTCGCAGTCTAAAGCAGGCTGCTTATGCCACAATAACATTAACTTAATTATATTTGACGAAGACTCAATAAATATTCAGAGATATGACCGATAATAATGGTGTTCCAGAGACAGTTATGGCTCCCCAAGTCCTACTACTAACACATATTTTTATAAATATCTTTAATCGACGCATCCCCGAATTTATTTATCTCTATTGAATATTTCTAGCATTCTTAACATGAGCTTTGGTAATTTTGAATACTTCGACTGCATTTTTCCTTTCGAAAGCTAATGAAAGATGGTAATTTTTTCTTCATTAAAATATGCCAATGCCGTTCGTGTGAGGATCGCCGCCGTGGTGACAGTCCCCGGCGTCTTCACCAGCCCATCATCAATTAGATTTAAACCCGCTATGAATTGCACTTCTTGAACTTTGTTTTATTTTTTATTATTTCGTCGGCCCTTTGATCAAAGTACCGGCTACCGTCAATACGATTGCGTGAATCGAATAACTCTCATTCTATTTAGCTTTACTAATTGAATCGATATGTTTGTTTCGATGTTAGGTATTTGTTTTCATTAGTTACTACATACTTTGCCCTGTATTAGCGGTTAATAGGTCTCGTATCGTTGTTTTTATCGGGTTGTTTTCTAAGCTTCGGTCGTTAAACGCATGTGTTTTATGATGTTAGTGCTGGTCCATTTTTAGTTTCACATTCTAAAATAGTACTGTAATTGTGTGCCATACCACAGACATGACGTGTGATAATTTTCTTTTTATTTCACACTATTTCAGGCTAATTATTATTATGAACAGTCAGGGTCAAGTTATTTTTTAAGCCAATTATTGACACCCTACGTCAATTTGACGTGTTGTAGATATTTCACACAACTGTCAAATATTGGCAGCTGTGATTTGAATATAAACAGACAATTTAAGTTGGTACTCAATTTGTTAAACAATAAATTGCCCTGGCTTTACCTGTGTAGGTACGGTCTATATTTTTTTTTACTTGAACTACTTATCTCGTATTAGATTTAAATTGACTTCGGTAATAAAGCAGTGGCCAGTCATCTTGTGGGGTTGAACCCCGTGATTTTGTACCGGATATGACCTGCGGGGAGGTGCTAATGGGTTCCGTAAATAACCGATATTTTTTTCCTGTTAGGATTATTACGAATAATGGTCGATGTACCGTTAGGGTTACGCGAGTAGCTGGGGGCAGAATGAAAGACAATGGAACGAAATTGTAACCCTTGCTGATGTTATGTAAAACGAAAATAAAATGATAAAAGTAAATGATGTTATTGTTCATGAAACGTGTAAAGAGCGGGTTTCAACATGGACCTGACTCAGCTGAAGGAATAATTATCACATATTTTTCTGACATTGTCATAGATGTTGGACCAATACATGTTCTGGACCATTATAAAGTGCAGCGGTTACACCGCCACATACGAACTACGCAGCAAAGACATGACGCCACACAAATCCTGCATCGCGCAGTTAGAGTTTACCGCGTGAACGACATAGATAAGACTATCCAAAATCAACTTACGGGCAGTTGCCCGCCAGACACAACACCCGTCTGGCCGGAGGATCCTCCCTTTTCTATGGTGGATGAGTGAACTTTACACCTTGTTCCTCATAACACTAAAAAAGCTTGATTTTGAATAACACTTAGAGGTTCTGTAAAGCGTAATCATACATTTCCTTTTTTTGCAATAATGCAGTACCCAGCTTTCATTGACACCACGATTATCATTACTTAAAGAGCTCCCATTTCATCCTGACCGCGGGAATCTCATTATATCCAATACTAATTTAATATTTTTCATAAATAACCGAGGTGTAAACTAAAACGAACACTTATAACACCGACAAAAGAAGAATATAGTGTTATTAGCGTTCAATGATGTCGTTAAGTTACTAACAATAAGCTTAAGTAACATGTTAAGTCGTGTAACATGTCCAATAAGAAAGCGATGATATTTCAAGTCATTGTGTCTGTATTGTGAGGGTACCCACCCTATGCTCCTACGTATCTCATCGCACCACCCACGAAACTGGTTTAAAATTAAAAGAGCTGTAAATTTTTTAAATTGTAACTAGTTTCTTTTATGAATTGATACGGTTTTTGATTTACGGTCATGTGAAAGAAAACTTTAGTTTGATTTGTCGTGTGAATCTTTGGTTTAGCATCTGTGGGAAAGTAGGTTGCATTCGCTTTTCAATGCATTGCAATTGTATGTAAGTATGGATAATGTCTGCAATTATAGGTTACT
This sequence comes from Conistra vaccinii, assembly GCA_948150665.1. Taxonomy (NCBI): domain Eukaryota; kingdom Metazoa; phylum Arthropoda; class Insecta; order Lepidoptera; family Noctuidae; genus Conistra; species Conistra vaccinii. The sequence goes on from OX411324.1 coordinate 9,866,686, forward strand.
AGTGTAAACTAGTAACTGTCGAAAGAGGTAAAGAGGGATACAGGAACTCTTTAGTGTTTGTGTTCTGTGTTTAAATTATTTATTTTTATGATGTTACGCTAGGCTTTTTGTTTTACACTTTGACACACTGAAAAACTTGAATGTCATATTTATATTTAACTAATATATTTTCCATCATAAAACGATGTTATTTATCCACAACAATACAAAACTAGGTCCAGCACTTCACTGCACGCTATTGGAACAGTAACATAGTGTAGTGAAGTCCTCCAAAATGGATAATTATGCGTTAAGCAGGGTCATGAATTTCGTAAATTTCGTGGTGGGTCAGGAAACAGCCGATTTATTCTCGAAAATTTCCTAGTGAAATGCTGTCAATAGTGCAAATCCCTAGCATGTGATTAACATCTCACTTCAGCTAAGTTTTCACTATGACATTGTTAAGGTCATCGCCCATTATAACAGCACCGCTCCAGCACGGCAGCGCCCCGGCACCGCCTCGAAAAATCTAGTCGTCAACGCGCCGTAAGCAAGGCTACGGCTAGTCGCCAACGCGCCGGAAGCAAGGCGACGGCTAGTCGTCAACGCGCCGTATAGAGCGCGTCACGTAAAAAGAACGCTAGCCGTTTACCTGCGCACTGAGTGATTTATCGATTTCAGCCTATTCCATAGTACTAAGTAGCTAATAAAGTACCTATTATGAATCTACAATAAAACAGTTACACTTATATTATAAAACCAATAGCCTAGTACTTTAGGATATGACTGTACCCATGCGCAGACACATCCCCTGCACTGTCGCTCAGCGTTCTTTTCACGTGACGCGCAGTGTAAGCAAGGCGACCGCTAGCCGCCGGCACGCCACCGGCGAGGTAACAGTTTATTGTTTATTCACAAGCAAGGCGTCACCGTCCGGCCGGCGAGGTGTCACCGCGCTTACGGCGAGGCGTCACACCGCGGACGGTGAGGCACCGGCGAGCGGGCTCCTCGCTTGAAGCGCGCTGTCAGCCCGTCGGGTGACGGCTCGCGGGCCGCTCGCTGCCGTCCACTATTTTGTTTAGCCATCGTAAAATAGACATTAATACATTTGACTTAAAGTCCTAACTTGATTGACAAGTTATTTGCCGTGTCAGAGGCGTGCTGCTATAATGAGCGATGTCCTTTACAGAATAGTCCGGCTACGTTTTCATAACCTCTCACTCCATTTTCAGTTTGACACTTAGCCGTTAGGCTATTACCGCTTATTTACAAATATGCAACCTGTAAAAATACAGTGCAATATTAGTAACGACACGTGTGATGCAATTTATTTATATGATCCCTTAAGGTGCAACTAGTCGCGGGCTCGAACTCAATGGTGAGCCTGGCCAAAAACCACACTGTCTCACCTGGCATCGTGTCCGACAGAGATAGTATCAGTGATGAGCAGTTAGAAGCTGATCTACATGGACAACGTATAGTTCGCACGCACAGAAACACCGTACCGACCAATTTTAGTAAAACGAGCGCGTCAAAAATTACGAAAAGGCCTTTGGAAAAAAGGTTTTTCTGAAATAACCACTGCATAAATCAATTACAAATAAAATTTATTGAAATCTTCGTAAATTTTTCTGTGTCGGTACGGATTTTGTTTTCGAGATTTCACACTTCTTGTATTACTTATTTACGCCCAAAGTTGCGTTAAAATTAGCAAGAAAAACGAATCTTTGTTGGCTCATAACTTTTTAATGGCTTTTTATTTTACTATTCTGCTTCCGTACAGACAATTTTAATAATGAGACCTAACGATATCATGTTTAACTTTGAATGTACGATGTCAAATAGTGCAGTAAAACCCCTCCGAAGTTTGTATGGAAAAAATATCAAATTGTTTCACCTTAACACGATGTAACGTAGGGTAAGGGTCACATCCCTTCACGAAACTGTCATAACAATATCAATTATTTCACTCCCACAGAGCAATTACGATTGAACAAATTATGCTGCTGTGTTAGTCGATTACGTGATAGACGGACGCTAAATACTCATCTGTTTTAATATCGTTTATTTATCAAAACAACCAAAACCATAAGAGCGTTTTTACAGAAAGAGTGCAACATCGCAAATAGCTGTCAAATATTGACCTATTTTTATTAATTTGGAAATATTACTGTAAAGAAATAAGAAATATGAGTAACTAGTCATCATCATCAGCCTATTAATGTTCCCACTGCTGGGACACAGGCCTCCTCTCTGTGAGAGGGAGTGGGCCGTAATCCACCACGCGGGCCCAGTGCGGGTTGGTAGATGTCACATGTCTTCGATTTTTTTGGTTCTAAGACATGCCGGTTTCCTCACGATGTTTTCCTTCACCATTTTGAGAGCAGGAGTGATGAAATTATTTACACAAAGTAAAGCGCCTGCTTGGGTTTGAAGTTCGAACCCAAGCAGGCGCTACACACTATCTTCGAACCGACGACCTACAACTCGTAAGTCCCCGTTACCACTGGGCCACCAGTCCACCACTGCTAAGTTAATAGTCAACTAGAATAATAATAATGAATTTATTAAAATTATAACACTGAATTTGATATTATATTATTATTATTGTTTATTCATTTTTACTATACATATTGTTTACATTTTAAATATTTTTACAAAATTCATTAAAAAAAACATTTAAAAATATAAAAAATTGTAGCCCACCGGTATCGGGAACAGGGTCCAAGCTACCGGCGGTCAGGGCTTCAGAGAGAGGAACCTCCTGACAATGCGAGCCGTGTCCAGTATCGGGAACAGGGTCCAAGCTACCGGCGGTCAGGGCTCCAGAGAGAGGAACCTCCTGACAATGCGAGCCGTGTCCAGGAGTACCGCTTTCTGAATCAAGCCCTTGACCCAGCTGCCTAACGAGAGCCTCCTTAGGTGTTGGTCGAGGCTCTTGGCAATTAAGCCATTATTATTGTTATTTTTACCCTTTTAGGTGTAAAAAAGGCATTTTGAAAATTTCCAAATACTTTTTTTACATCTAAAACTAAACATTCGGTATTACGATAATAATTATTGCATTTCATAATCAATATTTTAGTTGACTAGTTAGCCAAATATTTCTTATTTCCAAACAGTAATATTGCCAAATTAATCAAAACAGCGAAATATTTGACAGCTTTTTGCGACGTTGCCCACTTTCTGTATAAACGCTCTTATGATTTTGGTTGTTATACGATTTCAAACGAATTCAAGTTTAAGAAGACTCATATGAACTGTATATTTTGGAAAGATATGAAGGATTCCTAGTAAAATATCATCGGTAATACTTGTTCTACATGTATTTCAACAATAAATTGTTATTTCAAATCGATTTAATTTCCCCATCCCACACCGGATATTGTGTGACATTTACATTTTATTTGAGCAATTACGAACAAATAAAACAATTAAGTAAAACAAATGACGCGAGATGCGGAACAACGTGGGATATGGGGTTGAAAGCGGTTGTGATGTGATAATTATGGGAACAATGTCATCTGCCATATATGGAGTTACGCATCACTTGTGTGGGATTGACAGGATGGACAATACTTGTAAACAAACATGGAAAACTAGCATAAAACCTTTGCAGATCAAAATAGAAAATGTTTGGCCAATAGGTATATCTCTTACATTAATTACCAAAAACCTCTTTTAAAAATAAAATACATTAGTATAAATCTTAAATGTGTTTTGTCAAAGCCTCACTGTAGTGAATATTTAAAAAACCTGTGTGTTTGTTTCTGGGGGTCTACTCCCTAAGCACGAAGTCCGTCATTTCGGGCTTAGTTACGGGCGTTTCCTACTCCCTAACACCTACGGACATACGATTAGTTGGAAGCCCGACCTAAGAATGAATGACGATACGATTTGACAGTATTGTCCCTACTCCCGATGTGTTTTTGCCCGTCCGAAAAGTTGATTTTGGCACTTGTTTTGACGGAGAAATATGTCAGTTGATACGACATCACAATAGTTGTCGTGCTGTCGACGAAAGTATTTTTTTTTTTAATAATCCAAACGGTGGCTGCTTTTTTAATGCTGGAATTGCTCGAAAAAACTCTACAGGAAGAGCGGCGGCGACGCCGGTTATAGTTCCGCCGAAACTTTCGGTTGGCGAGTATTTCCGACGTTGAGTTCGTTGGGAACTATAGGCTCACACGAGAACATTTTTGAGGACTTGTGTGAGGATATAATACCCCTTTTGGCTTTGTGTACTTTACTTTCGACATATACTGTGGAACGGTGCTTTGGTGTGTGGAAACAAAGCTTTCAATGCCTTTTACATGGCACAACCTATGACCATTACATGCAAACTAGAAAATGTGAAAACAACCATAGTAGCAGTGCTTCACAACATTGCAGTTCACCATGGAGACATGCAGTTAGAGGGTATCCAGTAATATCAATGAATATCATACAAGAGAAGCAACTTAAGAAGTTGCAAGGGAAATGCAAATGCTATTTTTCAAACTTTTATAAGAAGATATTTTAGCGAGTAGTTCATTAATAAAAAAACATGTCTTTCTATCAGTTTAATTTATTTTATAATACTCTAATTTGACTTTTAGAACTTGTTCTTAGAACAAACATATATCTTGTTTGTTTGCCCTCTGTGCCTCATGTAATTCTTTTCTGCAGGCTGTTTCAGTTTCTGCTATTTGTAGTGTAGCGCCATCCTTACTAGTCCTACTAACCTGAAATACAAAAATAATGTAATTTTTTTTTTGCAAATTATAGTTATACCAAATTAATTAAATCTGTAGAGGCATAAGAATAACTAAGTAATATTATGAGTTTTGTACAGGCAAACAAAATTCTTGACATGCCTTCTTATGAACTTTGTAACGTAAAAGTAAATTGGATAGGTAGGTCTAATTCGTAAATCATGCCGGGCCGCCCGCGCCACCTTCTTCGCGTTGGTGTTTACGTCCGTATTTAGATTTTCCATTTAAGAAGACCCTCTCCTGAGCAATTCTTTCAAAACAATGTAAGGAACAGAAGCAAAAGCAAGCATTTAACTATGAAAAATTGAGAATATTTACAAAACAAAATTTTTGTTCTAGCTGTAACAGTACAAACCTTATCCTCCTCCAACCAAGTTGCACTTCATAGCCTTTAATTGGAACTAGTCTCCGGTATTGATTCCATTTGTTTATTTAGTACATGTAGGTAATTATCAAAAGTTTTCATCGCTTCAATATCAAATTCATTGACAAATCTGAAACTGAAAGTTTTGAAAGACGCGCCGCGTCAAAATACTTTGCCGTCATAGATACTACACACTTAACGTCAAAAAGAAAAAAGGCAAAGATATCAACACGATAAAGCCACCATCGGGACAAAAATGGCAAAAATTATTCAATTGCTCAACTAAAGGCGTAATAAAAACTAAATTATTAAAAATGTGGTAATTTTCTAACGACAACAATATTATTTTTGGAATAGTAAGCATGATAACCACAAAATAAGTAAACCGGTAATCGACCGGTAAAATAGCGCAACTCTACCGTCATGTATCATTCGCGCACAAATATTGTCTATGATTCCGTTCGAAGCTTATGAATCCGAAATCAATAGGGAGTAGGGTACACGCCATCGTTTCGGACTACTTTCCGACGGGCCCGTCTTTTAGTTGACGGACTTAGGGAGTAGACCCCCTGTTTCATTTAAGAAATGTATGAATAGTTTTGCGTCCCTGATGAAAAAGCGTTATATAGTATAACGCTTTACTTATACTATGCTATCACATGTACTAAAAAAGGAGCTACGTCTGCCAACAAACTGCTGTGCAATTTGGCAGGGGTTATAATATATTCTTGTAAAAAAAATATTTCTGCGAATAAACACTATTTCATTTCACTTGGAATTAAACTAAAAATCTGTAGCAAAACAAGCAAATAGGCTTCATCAGCGTATTTTAGTTTTTGATGTCATCTCTTTAGATACAGAAAAATAAACAATTTTGCTTGTCATGCTTTATCGGAATCAACGGGATCGATAACAAGGAGTAACTTGCATTAGTAGCTTGTAGCTTCCAATCGCGGTTCAATGAATACTTCAGTCTCATTAATGCCAAGTTTAAGAATTATAATAAATCATAGATGTAAGGCTCGCCGCCATCGATCACACAATACAACTACCTGATTCGTACCCAATATCGTTTGATTAACGACTTGTTGAGTGACTCCTATTCATCGAATCAAAGGGTGATCGTATTAAGTATTAATAAAGGGAATGTTTTACATTTCATATCAAGCGTGGTTTGCTAACAATGAACGAACATTCCTCTTCGTTGCCAACAAGGTGTGATGTATGGTGCTATGATGGCCAGGCCATGATACGCGGTTTGATTGTGTGTCGCAAGTTTATTTGATTTCAATGATTTTTGTAGACATAGTGATGCTACGTTTCATAAAAAGAGTTTTTGCTTTGAACTTTGTATTTGAACTGTCGTTAGTTTATCCCGGAATTTAGCAAAAAGAATACGCTGTGTACGTAATGTGTCTAGCTAAAATATACTTGTATTTGTTACTTTTTACTTTGCAAGTCACATTTAAACGTCTCTTGCTTCAAGCCTGTTTGGTCGCAAAAAGCACTTAAGAATCTATCCCGCTATAAAGATAGGACTTAAAAGATAAAATGGGTCGAAAAACGAAACCGAAACCTAAAGAAAGTCTGCAGACATTTAATAGCATTTCTAAATACTTTTTACCCATGGGAATATACTTGTTTTCCCACCTACAAGTGCTAGGACAGATAACACACGTCTTTTAGACGACATTCGAAATGCAAATAGAATGTCTCGAAGCTTGTAAGACAGTGACACGGGGGCTATCGGGACATCGCATCGGTCTCGGTCGCCGTCGCCGCCACCTACGGCTGACGTGTCCGACCGACACAGTGACGTCGTCGCATCCGACTTCAACGACACCCCGACACCGATTCTGACCAAGATACGATTCGGCTGTGATTCGATTCGCATTGACCGATCGGATGCGATTGATGGATATTCGAATTTTAAAATAAAGATTTGTGTGCGACAATGACGGTGGATGTATTGTATATGTAGGAAGTCAATTGGAGGGGTGCAGGGGAATTTGCTGGTTCCTTTTGTCTTTTAAAGTTTACAGGGCATTGTGCGCTCCACCTTGTGTTTTGATCGTGTGACTCTGTGAAATCTCTGTGATCAAAATTAAAACAAAATTGTAAAATGTTTTCCTGTTTTTCAATGTAATTAAGATCTCAAAATAAAAATGTTTGACAACATTCTAAGTCTCGATAATGAGTAAACGTGTATCATTTAGTATGCTGTATTTCACATATCTAACTCTTCGGGCATGTGCGGAGGTCTATAAATAAGGCTAGTTTAGGCAATCGTCTCATTTGCCGACAACAAGGCTTGTCGAATTCGTTTATAGGTTTACGACAGCTCGTTAGTTGCGGCGATAAGATTTCCCTAAATAGATAATTAGTATTGTTTCCCTATACCAACTCCTATTGTGTAATCTTTTTTACTGGCAGTTTTATTGATTTCAAAGGAATCGCGACGCCCCTAAGATCGTCATCTCGAAGTGTTAACAGCTGAAGAATGAGCAACATAAATAAACCGTCGAATACTGATTGCCAATAAACAAACTCGATATACGTGTTTAATATTTTGTATCATTTAAGTCTGAGACTGCACCGGGCAAAACGTGAAGAAAACCAGAATTCGTTTTGTGCATTAATTTTTTGTCACTGTGCAGTACTACAAATTAGCGCGGTGTCTGTGAAAAAAATATACGTATCTTTATAACTAATTCCTCTTACTTTTTGCTGCCTCCTGGGCAAGCAATATTCGTCCATAATTTCAATCGAAAGGCCATAACAATCACTGGCAAAAAAAACTGATTCTCTAAAACAGATCATGTGCTCAATTTATATTTTGATGATTGTAACATTAGATAAAAGGGTCAGTTCAGGAAAATTGTTGACATTATTGCCGCATAGATTAGATCAAAACGCACATGGTAGTGATAGTACATGTTCAGAATCTCGCCTAACTTTAATTAACTATCTAACATTTGATGCAATCCTTGCACAATTAGATGCTTACTTTTTGCCATTTGCTAATTTATGCCATTGCATTTAATCTCAAAGAGGAAAAGCAAAACAACCTAAAAATTTCTCAACCGCGAATAAAGAGATTTACCTCTTTGCATCTGCACTGGATCGCAACGAGCCTGTTAATCTGATACCTTAAGCAGAAATATTGATGGAAACAAAATTTCTCGTTAAACGTTCCGCGGAGTACCGTTCGGCGCGTGGCGGTCGTGCGCCTGCGCTGCGCCCGCCTTGCCCGGCTCGTTTAAAGCCATACCTTAATTACGGCAAGGCGTTATCGAGTAAGAATGTGCACACGCGACATTGGTATTAATTTTAATGAAAGAAGTGTGCGCTTGGGCAGCACCTGCCCGACTCGACGAGTCGTTGGCTTACTGAAAACTACGCGACAGGGAAGCTCTGGAGTCGGTGTTAATTTAACTTAAATTATTATTTTGAGTTCAACTCGTTTTTCGTCGTGCTTTCTGATGAAGAATTTTATTATTTAGTAATATTACGTTACTTTAAGGTTCTTTAGACCCTTATCAGTTTTAAGTAGTTAAGGTGAGTGTTCATCTGTTTTTAAGTTTTATAAACATCGTTTTCCTGCCTGAGGTGAATGGCTGTAAATTTATGCACGTACCTATTGCTGTACACATCCCTCATATTTTTCTGAAAATATTTAGTCAGCACTCATACAGAAAACCATCTTCCTTTGTATTTGGAACAAAACGAATGATAAGTAAAAAAATGTTGCACATTGAAGTCGACTCTATGCACGTCCTTTCCATAATTATATCAGAAAAATGTAAGACCGTCTTCGACCGAAGTATGCCCTTTTTGTACGTAGAATTACGGTTGATTTTTCTTCAAAAAACATGTTTACAGGTGAGTACATGTTAAGATATAATTAATGTTGTCATAAAAATCGTAGACATTACAATATGGGGTTGTAATAAATTTTCATATGTTTTCACCGATTTTTGTGACACAAATATTAAAGAGTGTTGAACAATTTAATCATTTAATTTAAATACACCTGCAATGTTTGGTGTACACATTAATGGACATTCTTTTGAATATATGACGTATTGAACAGCAGGCAAAATATTAAAGTTAATTTCTTTATCATTTTATCTTCAAACTTAAATTATTGTATATGTAGTATGTATATAATTCAGATAAATATGGTAGGTAAGTGGGTATTTCCAAATAGGGGGGGAACTTAGCTTTCATTTCATTTAAGTAGTTGTAGTAAACAGTAAGGTAAATGACGATATGGTAAAATGTGTACAGATTAAGATTTATCATCATCTGCGCAGCCTTTTCCCAACTATGTTGGGGTCAGCTTCCCAGTCTTACCTATCTGACCTCCACAACCCAGTTACTGGGTAATACGATACCCCTTGGTCAAACTGGTTGTCAGACGTTCGAGCTTTTAACTTCACGTTACGACTGTCAAAGATCTACAAATGACAATCGGCACCAACGGCTTATTGTGGTTTCCAAGGCACGGAGGGGTCTCGATTTGTAATGGATGGTCACCCATCCATGGACTGACCTTGGCAAGCGTAGCTTAACCATTTATCGACCCCCATTTATATCAATCCTAACTAATATTATAAATGCGAAAGTGAGTTTGTTTGTTTGTTATGTCTTCACGTTAAAACGGCTGAACGGATTTGGGTGAAATTTGTACATGAGTAGACCATGAGCTGGGTCACCTGGGTGAGGATATAGGATACTTTTATCCCGATATTCCTACGGGAGCGGGACTTATGCGCGTGAAACCGCAGCTAGAAATATAATATTATTATGTTTTACTGTCCTATTAGAGATATTAATATCTTTAATTATCATGATCTCCAAGATAGATTCAATCGCTTAGTTAATTACGCATACATATCGCGAAATATACAAATCACTAGATTATGAGTAAATAATGAATCGTGTATATTGTCGTTGCGCAGGTGCGACAGTACATCTGCGCATGCCCCTAGTCTCCTACCTCTAGACCTCTATTATTACTTCTAAGAATTTCGATAAATCAATAATTTTATAAAATTTAATTACTGCACGTAATACGTTCTTCGGTCTAACAAACAACATTACTTGCTTAGAACGCGAAAACATAATAAAAGTCTGTGTAATTGATATTTATGTGGATCATGGACGCGCGTATTTCCATAAATTATATTCCAAAGATAGAACTTCGCTGTCATACGGTTATGAAGTTGATATTCTTCATGAAATGGTCCTTTATCGCCGACGCAAAATGTTATAGAGTCAATTAGTCTGTCATATTACCTTACGGTTATCAACCCAGATCCAGTCTTAACTGTCATTAGGAATTCTACAATGTATGTTAATCTCTTTGCATAAGCCTGCAGATTTTTTTTATTTTTTTTTAATGAAGACTTCTTTAAGCGCGTTGAGCACTTTTTGGGTGAACAAAAATCATGGAACTCGCGTCATCGTCACCGAAGGCTATATGTATCGAACGAAAGACATCAATGCGAGAATTAAAAAGTTACTTAGTTTTCACTTCTATCGGCAGTCCCCAAAGACTGCCCGATGTTTTTTTTTTTTCTTACTTTACGGAACTTTCAGGTGCGTTTACCCAAAACTGAGTCTTAAATCTTTTGGTTAATGATAACAATTTGGAAAGTTCGTCAATTCAGAACATCCCAATCTCCGCATGCCTCATTTGAAACACGCGCCTCGCAACTTCTTAAGTGTATGCGACAGGTTAATTTCAAGAATAAATTGAAGCTCGGCGCGATCGACCGCTTTTATGGGTCGACGGCGTGTTTATGCGAGAGGGAACCATAATAGAGGCTTAGTGAGTCCTGGATGGGGACACAGCTGCCCATTGGGCGGGGACAACGGTGCCCAGACGAGGCTTTTGAATTTTTAGTACTTACTTTTCTGCGTAATGTGGAACTTACTCATAATGTAATGCCTGCATACGTAATTTTTTTACTTCTGCCACTTTGAGTTATTTTTTAACTCGCCCTGACCGCGATAGACTCGGTGACATACATAATTCAAACATTCATTCTGACGCTAATAAATGATAGTATTGTGGTCATAATTTATTTTTATTCGACGTTAAGTGACAGATATAAGTAAGGCTTTACGGGTTTCAGGTTGATTGAATTTATTATTATTGCAACAATATGTCCACGAACAAATCAAGTGAAATTGTTGATACTCCATTGAACAATAAGTGGGGCACCAATTAGCTTGTTGAGAGGAGGTTATGTATTAAACATCAGTTCTGTTCTCTTGTTAGGGATTAAATACAATATTAAAGACTAAAAATACTACAGTCTTATCTAGATCTTACTCCAGCAGAGGTTTTTAATCACGCCCGAATGGCCTTTACTTTTAATAATTGCTTTTAGCTAACTACTAGTTAGTAGCTAGCTCTGAGCTTTAGCAAAAAATGTATAAAACCTTATCAGAAGATCATGTAAATATTGCTCTACTCAGCATTCTTGATGTAGCGACTAATGTAAGACCCACCAAGAAAAAACGATGACCATAAATATTTTAAAAGTACTGGAGAGACTACGATTACCGTAAAACTTAGCGGCAGATCCAATCCAGATAACATGACAAAAGTTTCAACATGTGCATAACAAACGTATCGAGGCACTTCCGAAAATGTAACACTTCTCAATTTTGGACTCTACAACTTTAACAATAAAGGCGTCAGTGATATCATTGAACGGTTTTTTAGGTGTTCGGTAGAGTTGGTCATGAGTAAAGAAGTAGGTTTGATACCGATCTCGACTCACGCTGTTAAACGTACACACATGAACATGCCTGTAACTACTGCTTTTATTAAATGTTTTTCTTTTGTGCAAATTGCCATTATTGGCTTTTTTAATTTATGATTGTAGGACGACTTTGGGAACATTTTTTCCCTGTCTACATGAGCATATAAGATCTCCTTGAATTGCATTTTAAGTAACTATGAACTATATTAACATAAACACATTTGGATATGGGAGCAGGTTTCCCCTCTTTACATGGAAATAAAAATAAGACTCAGTTAACGTGACATGTATCGTCATATCATAATTTCATACATAATTCTGCGGTTTATTAAATTATAATTATTATAGTATAATTTTACAAATTGTCCTATTACTTTAATGGAATAAGTAGAACTATAAATTATCTTAAACAGTCATAAATCTTTCTGTAGGTGGTTCGAATAAAGTTGCAATAAATCGAACTAAGCATGCTTTAAGGTTGGTCTGGTGAAAATTACTTATTTACCTTTTTCTTTTTTTTTTTTTATGTAGCTTCAGTACTATTATTAAAACAGATTTTCCAAGAGTTTATTTAAATAAATAAATGTACATTTAATTCCTACAAACCTTCGACTTAACTATATACATTTATCGATCACATGATAATGTAAGTGAGCTATAAGCACATAAAACATTGTTTAATACGAGCAAATCTCCCTACGTCCGACAAGTATGCGCGCACGCACGGTCGCGCGCGCCTCACGCCGCCTGCCGGTGAATTTTAAACTTTCATTAGTAACCCACAAATGTAATCGTTTACATTAAATCGCAGGTGTAATCCAAGGCTTTTTTTATTTATATCAATCATCTGATACGTATATTAAATGGAGCGTGAATTACATTTTTATTCAAGTGAATCATAGCGTTGATAAATTTTTTGCGTTTGCACTATTTAGAACTCTTTTTATTTGGCATAGCATAGTCGGCGTATCATCTAAATCTCTCTTTTTAACCGACTTCCCCAAAAGGAGGAGGTTCTCAATTCTTGTACATCTTATTATGTTTAGTCTAAATTAATGTCCAATGATTTATCTACAGTAAAAACCAAGTTTTTTTTAAACTTGTCTCATCATATATATTTTTTATTAGTAACACACTGGAACCTAAAACAAGGCTTATCTCACACATAATTATACTTACCAATAATAAGCATATTAAATAAATAAACCCATAAAGCACAGTCAAGCAGGCTTTATCTAGATTCGACTTATAAAATTAAATGGCTCAATCCCAGCTCGGGGCTAAAGTAAACACGGGATTATCTCGGTAACGCCAATCCTGGAGCAATTGGAAGGTGAGGGTATGGTGCTAAAGTTATAACAGTGTTGCGGTTCATTGGTATTTTAGTAAAAGAAGAATTTCCAAAACAACGGGTTATTATCTTTAGAAATTCCCTTTTTCATGATGCCTAATCTTGACATGTGTATTTTGTTCAGACTCTTAAATTGCATATTTAAAGGTGCACGAAACCAACTAAAACTTTAACTAATTTGAAGTCTCAAAAGTGTATCGAGATAAATTAGTTTTAATTAAAAACGTTATTCTCCAAATGTTCATTTAATTAGAATCTTGATAATTAAAAAACACCGCCACAACAATGCGCACACGCAAGCGGTCAAACGCTTAAGGACTTGATACATCTCTCTGCACATCGAAATATAAATCAGGGCAGTATAGACGAGCCCTGCCCCTCGTGAGCTTTGAACAGCGGATACGATCACTGCGAACAAAAACAATTAGCCGCTCACTTGCACTTACCATTACGTAGATCGAAGATAACGTTACCGAGCCAAGTGTAAATAGAATCAACAATAAAATCTGTTACAGTGCTCACTATCTGATAAATAAATAAGACGTAAAAAGTCTTCATTCCGATGCAGTTTATACAGCCAGTGTCAATTCGTATGTAGTTTTGAAAACAGGGAATATCTTACTCTTGTCGTTTTGTAAGCGTTACGATAAAACTAGCTGCGCACCGCGGTTTCACCCGCATAAGTTTCGATCCAGTAGGAGTATCGGGATAAAAAGTCCTATGTCCTATGTCAGGTCATAGTCTTTACCCGTGTGCCAAATTTCATTCAAATCCGTTCAGCTGTTTTACCGTGAAAGCTTGACAAAAACAAACAAACTAACTCACTTTCGCATTTATAATACACTCGAGAGCAATGAATCCGGGTCACTTAAAGAATGTTAAAAATCTCGGAAACTAAAAATGATAGGTTAATGCAATAAATTGTATTTAATAGACAATGTAATACTCCTTAAATGAAAGTAAAAAAAATATGAGTCACCATACATTTTATTAACACAAAATTACATAAAGAAAAAAACTGCTGATCTCTCCTTAAAACAAAAATAGGAAACATGAAATTTTTGAACTTTATTACGATTTTCTTGAATTTTAATACTTCGTATTGCCTCCTCGTGCTTCCATTACTGCGTTTACGCGGTTTGGCATGCTGTACACCAAGTTCCTTATACGATTTTGGGGAATATTCTCCCATTCCTCTGTGAGAGCAATTTTGAGCTCACGAAGCGTGATTGGGGGAGGGTTTCGTTGTTTTACGCATCTGCCTAGCTCGTCCCAAGCATGCTCGATCGGGTTGATATCCGGGCTGCGCGCTGGCCACTCCATACGAGTAATGTTCATCTCTTGAAGGTAGTCATTCACAATCCTACCTGTATGAGGTCGGGCATTGTCATGCATAAATATAGCATCCTCACCTAAATTGACCATAAATGGACCAACGTGATCATTGAGGATTTCTTCCACATATCTTACGCTAGTTAAAGAGCCGTTTTCTATGATCACCAGCTCTGTGCGACTTTCAGAAGAAATTCCGGCCCACACAAGTACAGACCCACCACCGTAGGCTACTTTTTCATCGATGCATGCTTGCTTGAATCTTTCCCCTGGTCTTCGATACACTCTGTGTCTTCCATCGTGCTTGTAGAGCATAAATTTTGATTCGTCGGAGAACATAACTTTTGACCAATCTTTAATACTCCAATTTACGTGGCTCTGGGCATATCTTAGTCTTGAAATACGATGCCCACGCTCCAGTTTAGGGCCGTTTGCAGGTCTAAGGGGTTTTAAGTTAGATTCAGCAAGCCGACGTCTTACTGTCCATGCACTTGGGTTACTTCCTCCGAGGCGTCGAAACTGATTTGTGAGTTCAGTTCCTGTGAGAAAGCGATTTCGAAGCATAGTGTTCACCAAGTATCGGTCTTCTCGTGCTGTGGTACACCTGGTTCTGCCCGTTCCTGGTCTGCGTAGGTTAGAACCAGTTTCTTCGTAACGTCGGAGAACTCTTTGTACTGTTGACAGCGACACACCGACAGTCCTGGCTGTATCGCGCTGACTCCGGCCGGTTTCCAGCATTGTAAGTATTCTGGTGCATTCTTCAGGCGTAAGCGACATAATTTCAGCTTGAATAATGAATATAGAGCACTATCAACATGGTTTATGTACCCACATAAATGACAGATTACAAACAAAAGCAAAACCAAATGCTGTAATTTCGTAGTTCCATCTTCGAAAGTGGCCCTTTTTCAAATTTGATTTTTTTATGATATAACTTTACAATAACTAAGAAGTTTTAATACCTTCATTTAAGGAGTATTACATTGTCTATTAAATACAATTTATTGCATTAACCTAGCATTTTTAGTTTCCGAGATTTTTAGGATTCTTTAAGTGACCCGGATTCATTGCTCTCGAGTGTATTATATTGTTAAGATGCTCTTGGATAGAAAACATATTTTTACGAGTAGTTACTACGCTATTATAAAATTCTCTGGGACTGTAAAATTTAATTACTGTAAGTTTTTAGTCGGGCTATATGACTGCGAGCATTGCCCAACTATTTTGAGATGGGTCTTTTAACAGTGGACTATGTAGACAGGGACACACAGAAGATCCTCCTGTTTTGGATTGTTAAGCTTGCAGTAACTACCTAACTTTATTGTTAACCTTGGTTTAATTCTTGTCATTAGACAAGAATTAAACCAAGCTTGACATTTTAAAAGTGATAGGTATAGTTTGACTTTATACAATTTAAAGTTATTGTTTGAAATGTAGAGCTTTCGACCGATGATAGTTATCTTTAAAATTGTAGCAATCATCTCATAGCTATTTAGCTATGTGATGATTTCTACAATCATGCCAAGATTTTCAGTAGACTAACCAAGTTGGACCTTTGTCCCCTTTAACGTGGACGTGGCCTACGGGGACAACGGAAATACACGATTTAAAGTTATTGTTTGAAATGTGGAACTTTCGACCAGATGGTCGATAGCTAGATAGCTATGAGAGTGATTCCCACAAATTTAGCTAAGCTTTTCATCAACCTTACCATGGTGGGCCTTTTAATTCCCACCATTTCCTACCATATTTAAGTATCAATAAGTAACGCACCCCTAATGAGCTCACATCCTATACAAACTAATCCACACTGGCCAAAGGCTAACTCAAATGATAACTATAAAACAAACGCGTGTATCACCGTGGGATTGAATTGCGAATTTTGATATCTCAATCTGTGTCGGGTCAGAGACGCCGCGGTCACGAGGGCCTTCGGTGGTCACGAGCTGAATATCGACTGTGAGCTTATTAATTATTATCTGACCAGCGAATTAACTACACTAAAGGATGTTAATGTGTGGTATTCGTAGTCGGGCGGTAGGGATCTAGTATTATTTTGGATTTTTTGAGTAACAGTTGTTGACATTGTAAGATTTAATTTAAGGCAAGCTTAATTTTTAATTACCTATTTAAATTTAATTTTTATTCATTTTCTATTATTTATTTTTTGTTTAATTTTAATTAATAATTATTTATTTTAATCTAAATTACATTTAGATTATAATTAATTATTAATTGATAAAGTATTAATTGATCTCGTCATTACTAACATAGTTTTAAGATAATGTAATAGGTACTAACAAATAAGGACAAAAATTGTATGAATTAAATGATTTTTATTTTATTTATTTAGTAGAATAAACTTAGTAGCTAATTATCTAATATAATTCAATATCTCAAGTTTGCACATGAAGTTTTTAAAACAAGTGCAGATAACGCTAATAGCACAGTTGACTTGGTTAGGAAATCTTTGTGAAATAATAGAAAAGCTTATCTACAAGATGCGACTTGCAACTTGTAAGACTATAAATACGGCCACTCACACGCACCATGCGAAAGGTCTCGACCAATGGGCCGCCGAAATTAAATACAGGACACACTCGCTTAAGGCTCGGATACGATAAATTATAGCTTAAGTGATTCCTGACTGAAGAGTATCGCAGATAAAGGTCAGATTAAACACCTCAGAGATGCGATAAGACCGCCATACATCAGATCACTTTCTTATGGCATTATTTTTAATGACGTAGAAATCATGTTAATTTTCAAAAAGACCTGTGTGTAAATTGTCTGTAACTAAAGACTAAGGAGTTACTGCTTCTGGCTACTTGTGAATTCATAATTAATTTAAAAACGTTATTAAAAGATTAATGCAGCTCTCCTCCCATCTCACCTCTATTTTGGTAAGGTACTAGGCTGGGCTGATGCCATCGAAGAAATATCCTTAACACATCCGTTCATACATTGCATTAAAATAAATACACAAGAACTATGTCGGTACCAAATGTGTGTAGAACCTTTATGATGAAAAGCAAAAAGCACATACCTCATTTCCATTTCCTACCACCGGCAGTGTTCAGACAGGAAACAAGTTTACAGCACAAGAACATGGGTCCGAACCTAATTCAGACAATGAACTAACCATCTTCACAATACATGGCAAAAACTCCATATAACCCCTATTTTCTAAGGCATAGAATCTAAAATTGAGAAACATTTTATTCAGTGACGGCTTCAAGTGTTGTCCCAAACTAGGCCGTGTGACCGAATTCTTTTTTCACTAGCATCAAATGCGCGACCTCGCGGCGCGGGCGCCACATAGATTGCATGAAAAAACAAATAAAAATAGGTTAGAACTAATAAGTGTGTAATTACGTTAGTCTCGGAGGGTGGCTCGCGGCCGGCGGTCTACCCTTACCTGAAGGGGTGCATCCATCATTACTACTGCGGTATTAATCAAAGCTGTGGGATTCATTAGTGTTTGCGCTTGAATATGCTTTGATATTAATTTAGTTAGGTAGGTACTCCTCGATCTAACTTAGGCTACTGTAGAATAAACTCGAACTCATCCAAAAAAACTAAAATATAACAAGGTTGTCAATGGGATTGACTTATACGGTCATAATCGAAAATTCTAAGGGGTTGTCCTATGCGGTGAATGTAGCCCATAAAGCCCAGCAAAGGACGTTTGCGAGCGCAATGACAAACTAAAGGATTTTAACAAATATTTCCGTATAGCACTAAGTATCTTCAAAATCAGAGACTCGGTACGTCATTGCACGATTTTTTTTTTGCATTTCATTCGATTCAGAAACGTCGAACTTCAACCAACTTCAACCATTTTTTTATTTAGTTGTTAATCCTTCTACTTTAACGATCCACACACATATTTTACTCGTATTGGTATAACAATTATCTATATAGATTATGGTTTAGCCCATTATTACAATAGGTACCATGGGGTGGTTACTCACTGCAGTGATTCATCATGCACCCCTAAAGATGGTATGTCGATAAATGGCTTTAATGGGTCAGCTGTTCTCCTGCAGGCAATATATGTTGCATGACTTACTAAAGTATTGTTTATGTTAGCAAGACTTAAAATCCGTCCTTACAATGTCGTCACAATTTTAAAATTTTCATGAACCTATCAGAGTGCAAACTTCCACTGCTAAACTCCTATCCAATTAAAGTTATATCGTCACCTGCCTAAAGCAGTCCACTGGTAGCCATAGGCCTCTCCCACTGAGCTCAATTCACGGCCAATCTCATCCAACCATCTATTACCAAAGTTACACAAGATATGCAATCTGGATCACGAGTTTTTATCCCGATCCATCTCACAATATTATTGAGAGTAAAGTAACTATAGGACGTAATCTGAGGTAATCGTTTGAGAGTTACGCAACCAGCCTCTACTTATGGCCTATAATAATGATCGTTAAATCCAATCCGTTACTACCGTAACATCCAGTTTTACCATAATAATCAGAACTAGTAGCTTGCTCTGTTCAATAAAGAAAACGAGAGGGAACTATTACGATATCAGAAATTATAGAAGGGCTACCCTCCGATTCAGTAACAGATCTGAAAAATCCCGATACACATCATTTGCTGAAGAGATGTAGGTATCAAACGTGAAATTTAAGACAAGAGGCTAGAGTGATCATCTGGAAGCTTGGGACATGGATTGAACTCGACTAAGAAAGTTCTACTTGAATCTAAGGCATCGTGCAGCAGTCAATGAAGAAAGTATTACATAACAAAATATCAATGGTTTCATCACTTTCTATTTCAAACAGAACAAAGCATTCCCCTGTATATATCGCAAATTTCACTTTTACTAAACTTCGCCACTGTTATCTGTATTTGTCTATTGATGATCACCTCACCGTATTCGATGCTCTGTATACACTGGTATAATGTAAACAAGGAAGTGGTTAACAGTAGGCGATCGTGTGCCACTAATCGTCGTGCAGGGGTTGACAACAATGAGGAGCATTGAGAGCAGTTCATTGGCAACACCTTCGCGTGCCGTCCACCCACGCAACTCAGATAACAAGTTGAATACATCTGCCTGTTTGATAAAATAATACCATGTAACAGGCAGGTAACGTTAGCAAGCAAATGCCACTGGATTTCAGAAAAAAAAACTATTTTATTAAAAATTTTGCCAAAACTGCTTAATAGGAAATTACTAGGTCAAACGATTAACAGTACAACTTTAATGATTACAAAATGACAATAAAAGCTAAGGAACGTTTTGTCTGCAACAAAAGTCTTTTTAATGCCGCCTTTCTGGTCGTAAAACGTCTTTTTTAAACGCTTACGTGTGATTATAAATAATCTTTATGACAATATAATAAAAATGCACTATTGAGCCACACACAGAGCAGAATTAATTGATTTTTTTTTTCTTTTAAATGTAAAACTCAATTGTTAGTGCTAAATATACTAATAGAGGCTCATTTTCAAGTGATCAAAGTTTATGAGTTCAAGTGATATTTAAGTTTTATTGTGCCACTTAGAGGGAGATTTCCCTTAAGTTGTTTGTTCAAAGGGACCTCGTAAGTGGCGTGGCCATTCAAAGGGTTCCGGTGTCATTACAGCCATTAGGGTCACTCGCCACACCGACAATTACTTGGGAAGGTTTTCAATTTACTTTATTATTTATTTATTTATGCGTTATCTTGAAATGATGAGCGATGGTATTGGGAGGAGAACAGTGGAATGAGTGCAGATGAGATGGACAATTTTTTTTTTGTGTTGTACGATACATAGTAGTTACGTCTGACGTTCTGCGTCAAGGCTCATAAATGAAATGTATGTTTTCAATATGATTTTATGGAATAAAACTTTTATCGCAGTATGCCATCAGAATGACAACAATAGAGTCTAACAGGTTTTCTTTTTCACAGGGTTAAGTAAAAAAAACATAATTATATGCTACCTGCACTGCAAAGTGTCATAAACAATCATATATTACATATAATTATTTCGTACCTATAAATAACTAAAGTATAAATAATATCATATATTAAAAAAAACTATGGTCAGTCAGTCAGTTATTCCAACTCTTTGACTTCGAAAAAGATGAGACGAGTCCAAGTATTTCTATGTGCTAGTTGCAACAAATAATGTTGGAGCCTATCTGCCTACTATGATTAAAAGCATTATGTTTATAGTCCCGAATTGCTCCAGCATTAAATGGATCTAATGGGAAGCGTTTATCTTAATTCCAGTGATTCCAGTCTCCCACGAAACGTTTGACGCACCTTAATGCCACATAGATGGCTGTTTATAATATTTGACAAAAAAGGTGTTTCACAACCTTTACAAAAAAACGTTATTCTATAATTACAACGATTTTGTATCCAAACTATGTTGTTTTTTGTAAAACCCTTTAAATGAGCTGGGGTCAAACTTCGCATACTTTCGACCTGCAAAAAGTAACATTAGGGTTATGGATCCAGAAAAAAGAAAATGTTATCCAAAACAAACAAAACATAATAAATAGCCTCCGCGTTTTCATATTCATTCTAAATTAAATTTAGGCGTGATTAACTCACTCGAGGCGTTTTCTCTGTTCATCAATCAAAAGTGTGGTCACGAAGAGTGGAAGCAACATTTACTTCCTAAGATTTGTCTCTTTCACGCTCAAACTAATATCTATGCATTAGAGAGGGACGATGTATGCTTGATTAGACAGTACGCAATTATGATTTTCAGAGTTCACACGGGTGCCTCGGGAGCGGTCAGACGGCTGACTTCAGAAGCCTCCGGTAATCAATTTTGTACACAAACGGCGGTTATTAATTGATTTTTTTCTCTCTAATGACTAAAAATAACATCTGCCAAATCGACAGGACCGGTCGTTAACGAACGTGCCAAAATTTTATTTTCTCCTGTCTTCAATCTCACAGATAACTTGTAATGTACACGTGTTTTGGATTTTAAAGGAGTGCTAAATTTACTTGAGCTGTGATAGAAATTGTTTCTGAAAAACCAAGAGGGTCGTTGACAACCTTTAATTTTAATTGCATTGGTGTTAAAACGACTAGTCGCTTCAGGTCTACACCGTCTACATGAATACCTCATTGCGGACCAAGCAAGTTCTCATCTAAATCTGAATAACTACTTTTTGAGAAATGTCAAATAGCTTTGTCTCCACCACATAACTATACCCTTATCTACGACAAACAGGTACACATGGAGTGTAAGGCCTGTGGCGACTGTGCGAGTAAAAAAGGGGTTACAAATTTGCATGATCAGATTACAATAGTTGTGAGTATCACAGTGGGATAGAGCTCTGGTTCGTACGGGTCCCGCTATAAATTTTATCACACATTCCGAAACCGCGTGCAGTCTTATTTATGAGTCGATACCTCAGATTTGATAAATATTCGCCCTGGGTGTTTAACTAAACCAAATTAGATTAATCTATAGAAGTTTCTATAATGATTTAGTTGTTGTTTTTGTTTACTTAATGTAATTTCCGTGATCAAATAATGTAGATCCAATTAATCAGAAATGATTTAGGCGGTTCTTTTGTCATTTATTGTTATTATACCTAATTTAAGTGTTTCGCGGGTAGATTTAATTATTATTGTGTGTTACCATTTAATGGTAATGTAGCCCTCGATAAACCTTTGAACATTTCGCCGATGTATTACATACAACTTTGGCAATGTTACAGCTATAGAGAGCTATCGCTTAAATTCGATGCATTCCGTTAAATCTACATATCGGTCGAGTGATTGAACTAAACAATTGAGATTGCAATTGGATATGCAAAGCGATTGGATATTATTCGATGTTACATACGATACTTACTGCGTTTCGTCAGGGATGTATTTCCTTAAATCAAACCGCTTTGGACCCGAGACGATCCCGTTTTGCATCCGTTCGTACATCAAGATTGCTATCAAAGATTTACAAGAGCCGTCTTCGATGGGAGAATGTTCCTTTTCCAATTGATACAGACGAATTATTTATTTATTTCAACTGTGTTAAGGCGAGTTTTGCTAGTAGATGTTTTATGGAACGATTTGTACTTACTACACTAGGAGCATTGTGAATTTATTTAGCTGTACCAATGTTTTGAGATGTTTTAGTTGAGATCTATTAACTACGAATGTGGGGCCGACAAATGCAAATTGATGAATGGAAACAGTGGTTTTATACTGTTTGTTAGTCAATGGACAGACAGAACCAAGATTGACTTACGTTTGACATTTGCTCTGCCAGTAACAGTGTTTGCGTCGTACCTAAATTACTATTCGTTTTACTAAAAGCCAACTCCCACGGTGCGCCATATCACGGACGCGCACCAGCCCGCACGAGGACGCACCGCCACGCACGCGTACAACGCGCGTCTGCGCTACCACGCACGCTAGGTTTCCCACGGTGCGTCGTGCGCGTGCGTCCGCGATATGGCGCACCGTCGGAGGGTGGCTTTATATATGCCTAGTACTTAAATAACTACAGGATAACATGTCGAAGGATGAACATTACGTCAAAATACTGGCTCATTTTTTTTTTTTTACTAAATCTCCAAATTCATCTCCGAAAAATTAGTTAAACAAACAAAACACTAATGTGTTTCAATTCCCATATATCCACATAAATTATGAGGCGCAGGCGCATCGCGGTGGTATCAAAGCCTGTTGAACAAATAACACGTCTTGTCTGATTTAGTGTTTGGTCGCGACCCTTTGACCACGACTGTCTACACCTATGCAGAGAACCCGCTAGCTTCGCTGACTAGCTGACTTTAGGTCGTAAGTCGGTGATTTACGATATGAAGTCGTTAAAGTCGGTTTAGGTATATTTTTATTGTTTTTGAAGATGTAACAGTGCGTTAATGCTGTTGTCGGTTTTGATAATGTTAGTTTAATTTTTAGAATATAATTTTATAATCACTTAATCACAATAGTTAATCGGTCAATGCTGTAGAAGAATTTCGTTAATCAAATGAATTCAAACCTTCAATAATGCAGAACATATTAAATTGTTAATTATGTGTAATGTTTGGGTTACCAAGATACAGGCTGTGCCTAGTTTGGAACCCGCTGTCTAATATTCTAAGTCTTCTGTTATAGTCCGCGCACGACTAGTTGGCCGCTCATCTCATCACAAATCATCTCGCTATTGCAATCTCATGTGCGTTTTGTCTCAACTAGCCGGTACTTACACTTCGCGACAGCAACACGCGTTGAAAGTACCGGCTAGTTTACGCGCACTATAGTGAAAATTTCATACCATGCTAGGTTGTATATTTAAGTTATGAGTGAATATAAAATTATAAATTTCAAAACGGAAACACGACTGCAATATCAATCATCATAGCTAATCAATTATTAAGACTCAATTGTCATTGCAAATCGATTTCCCCACGAATAAAGTTCCGGCAGAGAAAGTAAGATATTCAAAGGGTTTCATCTAAGCGTGAAATCACTATACTGGAGGATCTTAGCTTCCCGACTCACCCTTTCGCATTCGCAGACAAAGACATGTCCGGGTAGCGAATACAGCTCAATCGAATCGCACAGGAAGTTGCAACGCTTCATTACCCCTGCATTATGTTTTACTAAAATTGAATATGAGCCCTTTTACTCATGCCGACAGTTTGCATTTAATTTTTGATAATGGAAAAGATAAATTTTGCATTATAGTGCACCTATATTTATGGAAATTGTAACTTGTAATAGATGAGTTAAGTTCGAAGAATGGTGTAGAATTATCTATTTTATAACTTATTTGTCAAAATAGTTAATCCTTTCCTTTAAAAAATAATTAAAATTTATTCACTTACAAAGCTTCGATGTAGCACAATTACATCTTAATCAAAGAGTCAAACTAACAAGCTCTAATCGCTTTATAAGACTGAAAGCACATCAACACATCACATAAACCTCATCGTTCAGAAACCACAATAAAACTAATCACGAACATTTTTCAGCACAGGACGTTTCAATCGCAAGTCACAACATGTTATCGTTAATTAAAACGCAAACGCAACATCGTTCATCTAGTTCTGTCTGTCTGTCCATTATACTTTTTGTTCGACGCTGACTAAATTATGTCTTTATAGTGATGGTGTAGCTTTATCAGCGACCACCATCTTGTGATCGAGCCCTGCCACAGTAATTTGTACCTGCCCTGTGTTACCGATGCGTCGATCTCCAATGCCTTGATCATGTTGCGTTTTATTTGGGATACTTACGGTTTTTTGATATGGGGTACATTTTGGTTAAACCACAAATTGTTTCAGGGCCGATTTTTCAAGTATCGAAAAATAAATATGACGGTTTAACATATTTTCGATACTAAAGTTATCCGCAATAACTAACTAACTACAATTTAACTACAATACTGCAAATTATAATTACTGCAATACTGTACTGCAATTTTTATTATTCTTCAGTTTAAAACTATCCGAAGATAAAAAATTCAGCCCTTAGTAAAAAATGTTTTAACGTAGTAGAATTTATGCAAACTGTCTAATTTACGGATTGTCTACGCACTAATTGGTCGTAGCTATTTGCTACGAACGCTACGACTTATTAGTCGGCGTAGCAAGTGCTACGAAAACGAATAATTAAATCTTAGTCCAAGCAAGATTTTTTTGTACAAAATGTCGAGTTTTGGGTTTTTTTTTGTAAAATTGTCTTTCATCTGCCATCCCCGTGTGTCACAAAATGATGAAATTAGAAACTACGCGGAATAAAAATTATTGTGCTTCTTGAGGGGTCGATATTTTTTCACGTTGTTTATTTTATTTGTAGATGTCCGGAAGCGATGTTCATTCTGGTCTCCTGTGATTAATGTGCTGGCCTTACTTACTCTGATTAAGATTTTAAGGGTAGTATTACAAATAGGGCACGCATAGCAGATGTATCGATAGGTCAAATTAGAAGTTTCTATGCTCTTTTTATCTTCCCACTTTTTTGGTACATATTTAATCGCAGGAGATTTTATGTTTTTGTTTACCTTTTTAAACTGTTTCAGTAGGTACCTTATAAGATAAGCTAATAAAGGTAATTTAAAGTAGGTTTACCCAATTTAAATTAATTATCTTCTAGTTCTAAGAAAGGCTGTTTTTACAAGGGTTTCTTTATTAGTTCGTAAAATAGAGAGCACTAAGATGTGTGTGAAACGAAAATGTTAACTTAATACATACAAAATAGTAGGTTCTGTTATATTGTTTAAACACTATCAAGTTACAGGCGCCAGTGGGCAAACTGCAATATTTACTTAGGTCAGTTTTTTTCTCGAGTTTATTCCCGCACAGAATCTGCATTTGTAGCACGCACTATTGTTTATATTCTTTTCTACACAGTGCTTTGTCTACTTATTTTTGCGGATATTTTTTTCAATGCGTATATTTTCCGTTTTCTTTGTCTTTTACTAATGGCATCCTCGTACCATAAATTCACCGCACGACCATTAGACAGACTGATACTGCTAAAAATAAGCTTAACTATGGTACGCCGGTTACTTATTCAATTTCCCAATCAAAACGACAGAAATATACTTCTAATATCGATCCCCAGATACCACTCCAAAACTTACAACAATAATTAATCAACATTTACGACCACCATCTATCATCTCTATCACAATAGTACACATTTTGATTTGCACACGTGCTCACCGTGCAAAATTCAAAGTGTTAGGTTACAGTGAGTAGAGTACCCCTATGAATTGCATCGCTATGCACTCCACCCTTTCATTTTATCGTATTGTGCAAGCGATACGTCATCTGTCGGCGTCCGAGTCTTTGAACGTTTGCCGACGTCGCATGCGCACGGTTGCTATAACGCGACTTAACGATGCGAAATTTGCTTTTATATTTATCAAGTAAACGGCTTAGAACTAGATTGTAAGTTTACGTCTCATATGTAGAACTTTGTAAAAGACGGTCGTTACATTAACAGGATGTCCTCATAAATAGAGGCAAGCTAAGTCGCGGGAATTAACTAAAAATAACTCAGTATCTTAATAATTACTCTAGATTTTCAGATAAACAAGTTACTACTTGTCAATGTAAAAATAGATACGCATATTGATTTGAATCTTTCAAAGAAAATATAGAATGAATCAATAGCACAATGTGTTACCAAAAGGAATAGCTCATGCCAAAATCTCGAGTACACCTTGTCATAGATTCTATAGAAATCATAACAATAATATATTGTGTATACAATAACCCTTCCACATCTGCCGTATATATCGGCGCACGTATTGATCTACATTATAACGGAAGGTATCTAACGCACTATCTCTGAAACACAAGGTGCTACCGATAAGATGTAGGTTACCAAGGAGCGTGCCAAATAATTCACCTGGACTAACTCAATAGAATATCGCATTTCTGAATTAATTCTTATAACGCCACCTTGCTTACTGTGATTGTTCGCAACGAGGATTATATTACATTATCTTTATGAACGTGATCCGTAATTAAGCGCCCACATCTAGACAGTCTCGACAATGTCTGTCGAACAAAAAATCAAACGCATTGCCCCGAGCAGATGCAAACGTTCTGCAAACATAACTGAAGGCACCAAATCAATTTCTAAAGTAATTCAATAACATAATGTTGATCGTTGTAAAAATAATGTATTGCTTCCTTCCACCTTGAAGTGGAGTAGGTAGTGTAGCGATGAACCTCGGAAGTGCGCGGGGGCTGCGATACAGTTACCTCGAAACTGTAACACTTTGATATTCGTTTTTTTGTTTGTCATAACGGCAAAGTGCAGTACCGTTCTCTAATATCAATAAGTGCACAAAAAGTAGCGGTCTATCGTTTTATAGGGATGTTTTGAAAAGAACCGTGGTAAAAAACGCGTAAGGTGTTCATACAAAGTTTCTTTAGTTCCGTTATATCAATAGAGATTAGAGGCACGCGTCTTTGCACCGGCGACGCGACGCTAAGACCCGGTACATTGTCGGTAGCTCTTTGATGTGGCTGCAAAAGACGTCCGTTTGGACAATGGTTTAGGGATAATTTAGCGGAGCAAGTATCGGTCAGGTGGAAATCCGGTCGATTGTAGCTTTATCTGACCACAAGCTTAACGGTTCGCGTTTGTAGGTTCTGCCAGTTTGGATTCAACTAGTAACTGTACTGTATCAACACGATAGATTGTTAGAATTGAGAAACTATAAGTAAACTTCACAAATAAAAATAGATAGGTATACCAAATTATGATAAATAGCTTTAGAATATTATTATTTTATGATTTGCACAAGGTGATAAATTAAACTATTAAAGAATTTTAATTAGTGATCTTTTTCTAATAAATAAAATCTTACCAAAATTTTTAAAACAAA
Source organism: Conistra vaccinii (assembly GCA_948150665.1). Lineage (NCBI taxonomy): Eukaryota > Metazoa > Arthropoda > Insecta > Lepidoptera > Noctuidae > Conistra > Conistra vaccinii. Next base: position 9,894,580 of record OX411324.1, read on the forward strand.
CAACTTAAGCAACTTGTTACGAAACGAAACACGAGAGCCAGAACTCGCTACCAAATAGTTTTAAATAACACTAATTAATAAACAGCTTACTAACAAAATACGATTACTTTAAGTACTTCGAGAATGAGACGCCGAGAATATTACTATGATAACTAATTACTAGGGACGCGGGGACCGGTACGAAAATTGATACCATCCATCAGCACCAAAGGTTCCCGACTCTTGTTGATCCAATTACCATCATCTTATTAATTGTATATAAGATTTCCTAGAGGGAACCAATTAAATGAAGTTGTCTGATCAAAATGTAGACGTTACTTAACGTGTTTTTGATAGAGAAATTATTTAGCCCGTTAAATAAATGCCGCTTTTTTACTAAAAACTAAATCCAAAGGGTTATCACGGATCGTAAAATAATATCGCTACTTTAGATTTGAAAAAGAAATTATACTACACATGGTATTCTTACTGCTAGACCTCGCCTAAGCCGTCTGCATTTATAAGTAGTTCGAAATAAGTTCTGTTATCTATTCTCACGTATACCAATGGCAATCATTCATAGAATTAATTTCGATAACTGTGACGCCTGGTCGAAGATACAGAAGCCGATGCTTTTAGCTTCTATCTTACAGTTTAATTATGCTTCGTGAGGGATATTGACAAATGAACTGTCTCGCGATACGTCCAATCGGTTAAGGTGTTATATTCTGTCAACTAATTTCGGTGGACGGTTTTTTGGGTCTGTTGTTCGGGGACCTGTCATATATTGTTCGATAAGAATCTATTCTTGTTTTCTAAAGCTTGTGTCTTGTTTTGCCAATTAAGTTGTCCAAAGTTGTAAACAAGAAAAAAGCTGGAGTTTGTCCCGCTATGTAATTAAACCCGTATTTTAACTGGACAAGTTAAATTATAGCACGGATTATGGTTAGCGTGTTTGTTAACTTTTTCGATTTTGTGGAAGTTCAATTTGTAATCATATTATTTCGATTACGTGGGTTTTTCAACCTCTCTTGAATTCTTTGCGGGTATTAAACGCTTAATTAGCTAATGAACTTGTGGAATAAAAAGATTTGATAGTATTATTTATTACCAATACATATTTGCTTGAAATCTACATAATACTACTTCCTCCAAAGGTCTAATATTAAATTGCCTACATATTTCTATTCCATCATACATTAGTTCGTCCGCCGCCTTCGATACAAAAGAATTACACCAAAGAAAACAAACAAAAACAGGATTTCGTTGTAATCTTCTATTCTTCTCAGCTTAGGCGTCGTTTCGTAGTTTCATATTTGTTTAAAATCACCACCGTGTTCAAAAGATCCGATAAAAATACTTGAACGCTTCCGGTTGGTTGGTCTCTGAATAATTGGTACGCCATATATTTCCTTCTCCGGGAATTTGTTACGAATTTACGATACACATTGTGCTGAGGTATAAATCTTTCTAATGGCACGAGTTTTGGGCGTGAGCGATTGTGTGGCATTATTATCACACAAGTGGTGGGTGACACGAGTTGCTGAAATTGTGAAGTTTACAATTTATTAGGGTGATTTGTAATTAGGTACTTACATTTATGTCAGCCAGTATTGTTATGATTGAAACATTTTGGAAGCGTGTTCCTTGTATTCCGTAAGTGCTTCTGCGTAAAGGTGTCTCTTTATATTGGGGACAAAGTACATTAGAAATGATTTTGCTAAAAATAAACAAAATTCAATTAACTATGTACAGTAATAACTTAAAAGTTGAAAGTTCAAATGTTACCCGACCAAGAACAAGAAGACTGTCCAACGCTCGTTTTTGATAACCCGCACACCAGAATGGAAGAATTATTAATTTAATATAAATCTGGATCATAACAAAGCGCTTCTTTACGTAAACATTTTTTATCTTTTCTTTTTTATACCTTTAATCTAATGAGAAGAGCGTCTCCGTTAGTAATCTTTTGCGAGAATCAGTTCCCCACAATAGGCGTTAAAATAGAAAACAGTTGCTTGTGCAAAAAAATCTATTCATCAATTTCACACTTCTTTATCTTTTAATATTTTGCCAACAGGAAGATGATCATCAGATTTCGGTTTGAAAGGAAATTTAGATTCCACATAATGAAAAGTTTTCAATTATCTCAGTCTAAGTGTTTCATAATATCTTGGAAAATTTAATAAACTTTAATATTAATAATAAAAACTGTATAGGTACATATTCACAACAAATACAATGAAATGAATAATTAATGCAAATATAAAACTAAACTTTCAAAATATAAATAATCATTAAAAAGCTCAATACTCAATATCTTTATTGCTTTACCATACTGTGTACTTAAATGGTAACTATATAATTTAGATCATTATGGACCCTGCAGGGCACAGCAAAGGGTGCTAATGCTTCCAATAGCAAATATGATGGAAACTGTGTTTCAGTACGTAATGTGACCTCATAATATTTATTTAAACGTTTATGTATGCAACCAGTGTTTCTCATTCTAAGTGAATAATTGTATTCTCTTTTTGAGAAATAAATGTTTTAAACCTTATCATAATAGTTTCCGCCTACGAAAATAGTTTCTAAATATATTGAAAAAATCTTCAGAAACGTCTCTGGTGCCTATGTTAAAGAGTTTAAGCAGGAAGGAACTTACAAGTGTTACAAGTGTTAGTGAATACATACAAAATTCTGAGTGGTTATTTCAGATTATGTTAAATTTGAAGAATTTTGCACAAATCCGGCAATGCGATTGTGGAGCATAAGCTAGCTTTAAAAGATAATCGGTTTAAGGAAATCTTAAATCCTTTCGGCGCCGTTTAAATTAGAACTTCTAAAGCTATAACGGTCAAGTTCGAAAGCTCTACGAGAAAAAATGTGCACAAAAACGCACCGTGTTCTATTGACCGTGACGCAACAATTGTTTAGCAGTTTGCCGAGAACCCTTAAGTCTATCTTGTTGACTTCGACGCACAACGAAATTAAACATGAGAAAAAAATCCAAAGGTCCTTAAGTAGATCGAACGAAGGGTTCTATTGTGAATATTGTGTAATGTAGCGAGACGACATGGGGCCAGCGTACCAAAAAAGTTTCACTGTGATGTGATTTAGAGAACCTTTTACACAAACTTTTGACCACGGCTGTACGTGGCAGGTAGAACCCTTTTTGCACAATTCGCCGTAGCCGATAACAAAACGTGGCGAAGTTGTTGTCGCCACACTTGTCTGCGCCGACGCACTTCAAACACTCCCAATTTCACGTCTGGTTGACCGCTGAATACATGTAACTAATTTTGTGTATCAATACACATCATGGTAGATGATGTATTGTGTTTATTACGCTTCCAGCTTAAGTAATTCGGCGTGAAATAGCCGACGTGAAATGTGCAACCCTAAAAATGCTACCGCAACAATATTTTAGTTGAAGAAAAAAAAACGGAATTTCCATGCATTCCAAATTAAATGAACAGGAAAGTTTCAAAATTATCACCAGAACAAAGTACTGTCTTAACATAACTATAACATTCCTAATCCTTTTGATAAAGAAATATCAAACGAATGAGATGAAATATCGAGCGATTGTTGGCCAATTACGTGCCTTTTATAACGATTGATCTGAATTATGGCATTAAAGATCGATTGTCCAAATTCAAAGCTGTCTATTTGATATCAGAGCGAGACTAATCGAATCACAATGGTGTTAAAATGATCATAGAACGTTGACCAGCTATTTGGAGTTTGGAATTGTATTATATTTTATTTTTAAATACCGTAAGATACTAAAGGTAAGGAAGCTTTTGGGGTTTGTATGTTACATTTGAACTAGTTCTTATAACAATAATATAAAATTATGAGCTGGTGTAAAATTTAACTAAAACGTAATGTACCTAACTAACTTTCCAAATTAGTTACATTGTCAACTATACATACAATTTAGTCAACTTTTTTCTTAGAAAGTTTGAATTACATTACAATTTATGTAAATAATAATGCTAATCGGTAAAAACGATCACCAAACAATTATGACACATTGACGATGATCATGCAACATCGTTGTCTCGTAATTGAAAGTAAATATTTTAAATATAATCGAGTAACATTTATCGTTTGAAACAATTCAAAAAGCTAGTCATGATACGATGAACAAAGAAAGCAAGAGTGAATACATCGAGCGGAAGATAAACGATACTTTTATTGTCTATTGATAGATTATGATGCTGTAAACATTGGGCACTTAGAGATGTGTTAGATATGAAACTACTTAGCTACTTAGCATACTTATTTTAAAGTTACTTAGCATACTTATTTTAAAGTTTTAAAGTTATTATCAGATGTATATCAAAGGCAACTCGTGTCGATGGTTCTTCAATTGCGAAAGAAACGAGTTAAAATAAAATTACCTATAGCGGTAAACTTTTTACACTAATATCTAAGGGTTGATCAAAACATTATTTTCACACGATTGATCGATTTCGTTTCCGATCATCCAATTTTGGAATATCGGTTGCGGCCAGAAATCATTAAAAAAATTGAGTTTAAAATTTTCGGAATGGGCAAAAAGTCGGCTTCTTTACGTAAGGCGGGGCACACACCGCGTTTTCGAATTATGGCAATTTTGACACCTAACGAGTGCTAAGTTTTCATTGCCCCCTGTAATTTTATCGGGACGTGTGCTGACGGGTGCGGCGTGTGAGGGTGAAAATCACTGTGTGTATTACGTGCCTTCGAGGACTGCTCCCAGATCATAACTCTCATGTTTTATAATAATATTCAAGTAGTGCACCGTCATTCGATTTTAATGATGCGTCCAATCTTATCGTACACTCTACTGATCTAGCGCTCTATAATTTTTGTAAAAAGGTGAAAGTTTATTTTTGTGATAGTCTAGGTAGATCGAAGTAGACCATTATAGGTTGTGGAATTTTATTGTAAAAGTATAGTACATATTTGGGAAAATAATTCTGTTTTAAAATGATAAGAGGTGCAATGTTCGTTTCAACTAGTTAGATATAAGGGATATCGTCTCTGAAAATAATTATTAAGAGGTATTAGGATCTTGATTTTTCATAAAGATAATTCGGATGTTTTACTGAATTTATAATCGTAAAAAAACAAACGATTTCCTTTTGAACATCCCAAAAGCCATACTCGCTAAACGGAAGGAGTAGCGAACCCACGTTTGGGGGTTGGGTGAATTAGTTTTTGTAGATACAAAAAAACAGTAGCAAAAATGAAGTATTGCTGATTGCTCTGCAGCTATTACCACAGTGTATAATTTAGTGGTAAGCCTATGATTAAATAACGCTGCCTACCTGTTAAATTAAATTAGGCTTTTTAAGGGTGGCGCTCAGCATTCCTCTGTAGCCATTGCCTTGAATTAACAAACTTTAAAAAAGAAACAAGAAAGTATTAATTTACGGACTCATCGATTATTGAGGCGCACACGTGTTAATGGTTTTTATGATTATTTCTTTTTTAATACTTACAAAGTTTCAATTAATTGTAGTTATTACCGGCCTATAACTTATGTTGGCTTGTATGAATGCCGCTTAAAATCAATAGCTCTGTTTTATTTTCCTTAAGAATCTACTCTCTCTTTGTTTTGGAAGACATTTAATTACATAATCAATAATATTCTTTATAGTCCATTCCAACGTCATGTTCTTCTTCTTCTTGGCGTGTCGATGGCAATCTAAAATTTAGATTGCCATAAACACGCTAAGCAGAGTCCATTTAATGGACATCACTACCGTCCATCAGATTCTGTAATGTGCAGGCGACAGGAAACGATATAAAAGTGATCCATCGTTTGTGGAACAGCACCACATTTACAATCTAAGGCGGTGTCTTCTATTAATCTCCACCTGAACAGGTTTTACATGCTTTGGCCAACTTGGGTCCGGAGTCTGTTTAAAGACTTCCAAGGCATCTCGTGTCCAGGCGTGAGATCTTCAGAAGGGATACGAATAGTATGGGTAAAGAAACTCTTTCTCTCCATAGCTTCAGCCTTTCTCTTGATTGTTGCTACTGCTTCAGTTTCAGCCTCTGTGGCACAAGGATGTTGTCGTGCAAAGGGTGTCGAGATACCCGTACGCAAAATACGCGCTTTGACGTGGAGTTGCGGATACCAGCCCGTATTACATATCCATTAGGGTGTCGAGAGTCTAGAGACCATTTTCGCTCTTTCGCTGGAGCATGCCACACCACATCCATAATATAATCTTCTGGTGGCGCTATACCTGCTAGTGGATACATCTAAATATATAAAAATCAATGCCACTTTTCGTTGTAATTTTATAACTCGAGAACGGCTGGACCGATTTGGCTGATTTTGGTCTTGAAATGTTTGTCGTAGTCCAGGGTAGGTAGGGTAGGGTAGGTAGGGTAGGGTAGGTAGGGTAGGGTAGGTAGGGTAGGGTAGGTAGGGTAGGGTAGGTAGGGTAGGGTAGGTAGGGTAGGGTAGGTAGGGTAGGGTAGGTAGGGTAGGGTAGGTAGGGTAGGGTAGGTAGGGTAGGGTAGGTAGGGTAGGGTAGGTAGGGTAGGGTAGGTAGGGTAGGGTAGGTAGGGTAGGGTAGGTAGGGTAGGGTAGGTAGGGTAGGGTAGGTAGGGTAGGGTAGGTAGGGTAGGGTAGGTAGGGTAGGGTAGGTAGGGTAGGGTAGGTAGGGTAGGGTAGGTAGGGTAGGGTAGGTAGGGTAGGGTAGGTAGGGTAGGGTAGGTAGGGTAGGGTAGGTAGGGTAGGGTAGGTAGGGTAGGGTAGGTAGGGTAGGGTAGGTAGGGTAGGGTAGGGTAGGTAGGGTAGGGTAGGTAGGGTAGGGTAGGACGGGTAGGGTAGGTAGGGTAGGGTAGGTAGGGTAGGGTAGGTAGGGTAGGGTAGGTAGGGTAGGGTAGGTAGGGTAGGGTAGGTAGGGTAGGTAGGGTAGGTAGGGTAGGGTAGGTAGGGTAGGTAGCCGTAGATCAGTACTTAGTGCTACCCGTGCGAAGCCGGGACGGGCAGCTAGTTAGGTATAAGTTTTCATATCAATTGTCATATCTCCTACGCGGTCAAGCCAGTAAAAAATGACAAAAGTTACACCTCTGAGTTGTGGTCAATATGATGTACTTTCAAGATAATGAACTAAAACAGCCTACGTTACCCAGCTAATGCGTATTATTGTACAGGAAATCGTAGTCCTACTGAGTAGAGCATACTTCGTACCCTGAAGGAAAAGAGATCTTTGCTGCAATCTCAGCTCGGTGTAATCTTGCAAATATTTATCGTGTGTCAATACAATATGCCAAAAGCGGGCGCTTATTATGGTTTTTACAAATGTGAGTACGCTTCAGGCTTTGGTTGCGTCCCAAGTTAGACGTGAGAGCGTTGTTCTGTTACATGGTCCAGTATTCATGAATATGAAATATGTCAATTTCTATTGACATATTTATTTTAATTTAAAACGAAAGTTTTAGTGAAATTGATAATTTCCGTCAGAGAAAGTGTTACATGGAATATAAGGTCAAGAAACCGTTAGGTGGTAGGTGGTAGCGGAAATTGGAGAATCGCGTACTGTCATGTATTTGAAAGACTGTTTCTTGCCGGATCCTGTGAATTGTGGGATTAATAGGTTCAACATTATTATGAGTTACAATATAAAATTGTAATGTAATAAACCCAAAAAAAATAAGGCTAGTTTTTTTATATAAACAGGTGGAAAAACAGATGGCTGATGGGGCCGAAAGGTTCTGGAGTGGCGACCATGTACCGGAAGATGTAGCATTGGAAGGCACAAGGTGTACCGCTATGACCTAGTCAAGGCCGCAGGAACTCTCTGGATGCGAGAAGCACAGAACCGGTCGCAGTGGCGGTGCTTAGGGGAGGCCTATGTCCAGCCGTGGACGTCTTTCGGCTGAAACGATGATGTTTATATTGAATTTTTTGAAGTGAAAACTTCTTGAGGCGCGTTGAGCACTTTTTGGGTGATCAAAAATCATGTAAATCGGATCATCGTCACCAAAAGCTATATGTATCGAACGAAAGACATCAACGAGAGAATCAAAAAGTTACTTAGTTTTCACTTCTATCGGCAGTCCCTAAAGACTGCCCGATGTTTTTTTTTCTGTCTGTTTCACACGTTGGTGTTAAACTTATCGGAATTGCACTGGGTGTTTCTTAACCACGTCCCTGCATACCTTTTTGAGAAATTCTTTGAAAAACGATGTTGTATTATGACGATAGTATGTCTATGTTCTATGTTATAGGGTTTGGTTTCCGCACTTAGTCCGTCAAATGAACCATTGTACGTGGGCCATGGCGGCCGTTTGGGGGGGTTATTCCATCCAGCCCACCTCCCTCCAGAAGTTAATTAAAGCTCCTGGTCTGTTTAGAACATCAGTGTAAGATCTGGGTGACCCGAGGGTTTCTGTTCTAATTTGGGTGACGCCTGTGCATTCAAAGAGCACGTGCGCGACGGTCTCCTCGGCCTCCATGCAAGCCCTGCACAGAGGACTGTCCGTTATGCCTATCGTGTGGAAATGTTTGTTTAGCGAGCAGTGTCCTGTGATGGTCCCCGTCACCAGGCGCAGGCCATTTCTGTCCAGGCGTAATAAACGCCTGGTCAGCTTGCTATCCAAGAATGGCATAGCTTCCTTGGACTGCCTGCAGCCTGGTGTCGAATTCCACCAGGTCTCCGCTTGTGTGTGGGTGAGCTCCTGTAGCCACCTGCGTATTTGGTTGAAGGGGATGGGAACGATAGGTTCGGGTCCACAGACTGCCGTGCTGGATCCTCGTCTAGCCAGTTCGTCAGCTGCGTCATTGCCTAGCGATCCACTGTGTCCTTTTATCCATTGTAGTGTCACCGTGTATGACGATAGTATATCTATCTCAATTTCATATGAATTACAGCGACTGAAGTGTTTGCCTAGCAAGATCGCTGCCCGCTTCTCCCTTGTTCCCTTTCTACGTCTCGTTAGTGAGGAGTTACAGCGCATTGTCCAACACAATGGGGGGAGGGGCGCCGCCCGGGGCAGCCTCGTGGCTAAACACCATGAAACCAAATAAAAGCACATGCAGAACATATGGGTTTTGAGAATCGTGTGTTATGTCTTCCTTACGGGTTTTCCATGATTGCTGCAGTTGGATATTGGTATTGGTACCGAAATACATTGTTGAAAAAAGGGTAGACTAAACTGAAAATTAATAAACAATTTAAAGGAATCGTTTGCCGTTCTGTATCTTGATCCTATTGTTTGTAGGTACAGCCAATCACAGTTTGGTTTTCTTTAAGATAAGGTACGTTTGTTTTATTTTCCACAGTATAAGTTAACAATGAGAGCAGTGGTGGCCCAGTGGTAACGGCCCCGACTTACGAGTTGTAGGTCGTGGGTTCGAACCTAAGCAGGCGCTTTACTTTGTGTAAATAATTTCATCACTACTGCTCTCAAAACGGTGAAGGAAAACATCGTGAGGAAACCGGCATGTCTTAGAACCAAAAATTCGAAGACATGTGACATCTACCAACCCGCACTGGGCCCGCGTGGTAGATTACGGCCTACTCCCTCTCACAGAGAGGAGGCCTGTGTTCCAGCAGTGGGAACATTAATAGGCTGATGATGAAGTTAACAATAACGATATTATTAGTGACCATATCGAGTGATAATTTCCACTTGATATTAAAAGTTCTTATTTCCATCGCTTGAGGACGTACTCCCACGATATTGGAGCAAGTAACCGATATGCATGTGATCAATTTATCAATGCGCATGATCAGAATCGCGTATCTCTTTGTATCTGCGCGTGAGTTGCTCACGCGAGGCTCAAGATTCGAATTTCGAATCTTACTTTGCGATCACTTTGCTACCCGAGATCTTGTTTGTAGCCGATAAACGAACTATGATTAATACACAGCTAGAGAAAAATGTAATTAGCTACTTAAACGCACTTCGAAGAATAGGGTTGTTAGTGTTACTATTCTCCTCATGTTCGGCTAGATCGGTCAACTTTCGCTGTCAATTATATTTTTTACAAAATCATGAAATTAGATTTCTCTTCCCTTGACACTATCTGACCGATATCAAATTGCGTATTTTCTAAGGAAAACAATGCCAAAGAGTTGGCGCTGCGCTGATCGAACTTCGGATTACCGTAGATGGCATGACGACTAGGCTGGGCGGCTCGTCATACGCCCCGATCATTCGTTTAAATGGTCATAATTGGTCAAGCGGACTTTAAAATACAGCACTTGGTCATTATAACATAGCTCCCTCGAGCTTTTAAAATCACTAAACGCCGCTCTGGGCTTACCATGTTCTTTGAAACTGTCATCTTCCTAATTATCATGTTTGCCTGTGCTGACACCTACTCTACAATATATGACTTTATTTTTAAATACGTGTCGTGTTCAGTGGCTAAATAATAAAAAATGTAACATGTAGGACGGGACCACTTCTCCACTCGAAGCATGTTGAAAGATGTGCGTGACTGAATATTCAAATCTTATAATGTACAGGTCCCTAGTTGTTTAAATACTTCGGTGTCAGAGGCGATCAAGTGATAAAGATGTTTATTGATGATCTTTGGTTACATTAATTGCCAACAGCGGCGGCGCTTGTGTTACCGCAATGTCGCTCCGCGTCGAGTCGAGCGCGAATGACAAAGATCCAGCGGTCGATATGCGCAGGCGACGACGGCCGGCCCGCTTTGATCTCCACTATTGACTGGTTCGACGACCAATCAAAATATTCGTGGGAAAAATTATCATTTCCATTTCGCACTTTTTTATATGCATGAAGCGATAGTAAATATTAATCCCATACATGGCTCGCAATGTATTACAGACCGCACGTCTGCGCGCAAGCAGAGCGCGCAGAACGTGGTCAGTCAACTGTTCATTACAGCTACTGTTCGATATTCGAGAAATTTTAACATTATAAAAAGTTGAAAGCTCGAGAATTATAAAAACCCTACACTAGTTTATAGACGCTTAACTACCACTCGATAATATTTTTTCAGCTCGCTATTAAATGTTGTCTTTGCAATATAAGGATCAGGCATTCGGTGGCTACCTTAGGATTTTTATTTTCATAGAACGTTTCGAATACCAATAAGGATCGTGCCGAAAAAGGAGGTCCCGAGTTATTGAGTGCTCGTGCCGGAGCACGTCTTTGTCATAAAATACCTTGTCGGGAATTAATCTTGGCCTTTTGTTCAGGGTCGCACGAACCTCCTGTACTTACTGGCATCTGAAAAAAAGAGTGACACTACAGATCCTATTTTAATGAAGTGAGCTTTATGAACAATTCATAAACTAAAAATAAATATGTTGACGGGTCGCCTTATTGGTGGTAGTAATTAACATGGCGCAAGCGCAGCACGCGGCGGCGCGGGAGTGCGCGCGCCCGCGCGGCCTGATAGGTCACTCACACTCAATGCACACGCGGCCTTCGCGAAGGACGCCCGCGCCAGTCATTAAGCTTTACTATTTTAAATTGTCATAAATTACATTATTTGTCAATTCGTATTAATTACCTGTGAATGAATTTAATTTACGATACTTTTAAATTCTTACTTTATCTTCACGATATCATCCTATTACGGCATAAGTAGAGTTGTTAATGGCATTAACTTCTATTTGTTTATCTTCTTCGAAAGAAAAAACGCTTGCAAAAGAAATGGCTACTAGGTACAATGACGTTTTTAAAACAGTAATTTGCTCGTTACGTTGTGTGGCTACACACGTAATTTGATTTATTAGTACACTTGGCCCGCATATTTATTAGACCACTGCATGTTTTCTCAAAACCAGTATAGTTAACAATTAACTTTGTGTAATTATTAAGGTTTTAGCAGGTGCAACTCCTTTAGAGGACGAGTTAATTGTGGCTGTGTCGTGCGTACCGACGTCATACCTGCACATTATACGGTGCTGCAGAAAAACAACATCATCTTACTATAAGGAGTTAATGATAGTCCGTGCTGTTTAGACACAGAGGACGATGATAAAAACACTGATCTAAATACGTCAAACGGACGTGAATAATTGCTTGTGCCATTAAAATTATTCGCCCCTTTTTGTTCAAGCCCTGTAAAAGGATTAAGAGAAAACAAAACAAATCTAATATTCATGTTGAAACTATTACTTTTTTACGCACTTTATTAAAATAGGTAAGAAAAGCAAATAAGAATAACCAACAACCCTAATTAAAGTAATAAAAGATGAATGTCTATAACATGAAAATGCGTGGTGGACGAAGCATATCGCTATTAAACATGCTTGGTGGCAGTTACCTGGCTGGTCGGTGATCATTCGCGACGGTTTTAATCCTAACACCTTAATAAACAGTGGAGGAGAAACAATTTGCATGTAGATGGCGCCTCAACTAATACATGTCTAACCGTCAGCTGCCGACTGGTTCAGTACTGCATACTATCGACCACACTAACCACTCATACACCTCACACGACTGAGGAACTATGACTGGGAAAACAGTGGAGATTTCTAATTAGATTTTACTAAATTTTTATTCACCAGCTAGAAAAGTATTTTGAAATAAATATTTAATTGAATCAATAAAAACTGAACTATGCATTTGTTTTCACCAAATTCCGAAAGTTGGAAAAGTAACAAAATAATCAGGAAACAAAAGCGCTCGAGAGAAGCGGTGGATTTTAACGCCTACATTTTTATTTGTAACTAAGTAATGCTGAATCTTTGGTCTTCATTCAAAGTCTTATAAAAAATCAATAAATCGTCTCTATCGCTTTCTATAACCTTACACGAGACTAGATCCTAACATTATCCAGCTTCTATTTTTTATGTTTAAATGGGAATACGGGCAACGGGTCTGTAGGTGAGCCGTGCTACTAAGTGGCTTGCGGAATCCTAATGCATGCAGGTAGGGTCATCTTGGGGAACCTGCCAGGACCCGCATTTTAATGTCGCTTGAAGAATGTGCTTGAAGCTAGTACGTATTGCTGTTTGATTGGAGAGCACGTTAGTAATTGGTTAGTAAATCTATTTCGGTATTTCATTTTGTTTTATCGCGAATTTATTCTATTGATGCAGATAAGCGGATTTCTATAGAAATATAGTCAAATGATGCATTGTAATTGCATTTTTATGGTTTTTAAAGCTACGGCTGAAGCTCAATGTAAATCATTTAGATTTGAAATACAATACGAGTATTATGTCAGTGAGAAATTGATATCGATACGATTAACATTTTAATCAATCGTTCGATTGCAGCTAACATTTAAATAATTAAAACAGGAGCTACAATTAAGGAATGACATTGTCATGTACTAGAAATAAACAATATTGAAACAAGTGATAAACACACTGACATTGTAAGACGAAAGTGTCTTGGGGCTTCATTCCAGTCTTAGGCGAACGGACACCTGTTAACGTCGGTCCGTCAGACGAGTGTTTATAGAAGATATTTGCATATGCATGCAAGCCAGATAAAAACACCTAGATCATAGGCAAAACATGCATGACTAATTTAGCCTTGAGGTAGTCTTATTTTAATCTTAAGTGATGCTAATAACAAATGAAGTTTCTGATGTATGGCTTAAGAAATTGAGAAGGTTTTTGCATCGTGTAATAAAAACGGCTTAGATATTGAATTTAGAAGATTTTAGGGATATACGCAGATAATGATGACTTCCTTTTTCTATATTAGCTGGTATCTGATGTAACTCCTTTTAACTACAAAAAAATATTGCCCCCGCATCAATAAAAAACTCAATTCATATTCGATATCAATATATCAAACAATATGATGGAAATATCTCTTTTATTCTCACTAAATTAAGTTAACCCACATAAAAGAGTTTGTTTAAAACATTAGATGTTTTAAGATGTTATCGCTGCTGTTTGGTGTCAAAAGTCTCGCATCATGCCGAACGCATTTACGTGGAGTGATACCGATCTGAGGCCTTTGTTCGTCTATCGGTTCGTAAACAAGAATAGCGGGAGTCCATATAAATCATTTTTAGACAAAAAAGTCAAAACCAAACTTCAGAATGATTCCTTTTAAAATTATGGACCAAAAATACAATCTTCGAAAATTATTGCATTTGACTCATGTTTATGAGAAAATAATACGTATTTGTGGGGAATCTCCGGAGACACAAACACGCGAAATTACGAAATAACACGCGCCAAACCAGTCAATTACGCCATTAAGTTATTTCAGGTTCGCGAGCTAATTACTAACAGAACAGCTTTGTTTATTTACTTCTTCTCTAAAAACACCTATTAATTTGGCTTACAATTACATGTTTCGATGTCCACGGTACCTAGTTAACTATGTGAAATAAAACAAATTCTTGATAACTGGTCAAGCGAGTGATTCGACCATCGTCCTTTGCAAATGATTTGTGTCGCGTTGTTTGTGTTTGCTATTAAATTATCGACAATGTAACAAGAGGTGCGGCGAAGAAATATGTAAGTACCACTTATTGTCATTGCTTGTGTATTTGTTGGAAAATATTTTGTGTATTCCACGTCTTAACGTCGTATTTGCGACGTAAGATAGAATGAAGTAGACGGTGTCACCATTTCAGCCAAAAGACGTCCACTGCTGAACATAGGTCTCCCCCAAGCACCGCCACTTCGACCGATTCTGTGCTGTCCGCATCCAGCAGATTCCTGCGGCCTTCACAAGGTCATCGGTTCATCTTGTGGAAGGCCTTCCAATGCTTCGTGTTCCGGTACGCGGTCGCCACTCCAGAACCTTTCGGCCTCGTCGGCCATCTGTTCTACGAGCAATGTGCCCGGCCCATGCATGCCATGCCATGTAGTCGGTGTAATAAACTTTAAGAGTTCTGTACTTCATCCAACTCTTCGTTTTATAACTCGATTAATATTCTGAGGAAGTTTTCATTACTTTTTAATGAAACTCCGAGTCGTATCTGCCGATCGCTAATTTTATGTTTTAATTTACGCCTCCGCATAGCGTCCCCTGCATCATTGATCACTGTAACGGGATGTAAGAGGGCGCCGTGCGTACTCATGGAATGGACTCCCATCCCACATGATACTAGTTACTTACATAATTATACACATGTTGGTTGTGATAAGCAGTGTGATCAGCAAACTGACTAGCGAGCACGGCCTTGTGACATGGCTCGAGTCACCCAGTTTTTTCATACAAAATGTGATAAAACGCGTGACTCGAGCCATGTCACAGTAGGCCGTGCTCGCTAGTCTGATGAACCTTCAACAACATTATGGTAACTACGATAGTACATTGAATTTTGAACTGTCTACAAAATTTATTTTTAAAAGAAGAGATGCAATTTGAGCTTTAATCCATTTGAAATAAGATCAGACATTTAAATAAACCTGTTTTCCAGTTCGTTCACCGATTTTGACTTCTATTGCGTTGGTGGCATGACAAATGGCAGTTGCAGTAAACAGTTGGTATTGCAACCACTTTTTTTGCTTTTAATGCCATCCTTATACCTATGGTATAGAAGTCAAAATCGGTTGAAAGGACTGTAAAAAAGGTTTATTTAATGTCTAATCTTATTTCAAATGGAGTATATTTGCTTCGTTAATGCTTTTGCTGACTCCATTGCTGCTTGCTGGCCTTATGTTCGGAGGGTTATATCTGATTATAACTAAAGGCTGTTACTAAAGCCGACTCATGTGCTTTACCCTCATGTTATAGCCAGCACAGCTGGTCAAAATTCACATCTGGATCAGACTGACATTAGCAAGACTATTAGCAATGGAAAAAATCAATTATTTCAACATTCTCCCTCCTTCAAGCAAATTGATTACGCTTCTGGACAGACCCTTGCTTGAGGCATTCGTGTGAACCAAGGGCTACTTACCACTCAACCTTCTAAACTTCATCGCACTATCTCTGTTCCACATAAGGCTTTTTAAACGTAGAAGAAAAGGACAGGGAAACGCTATGATTGAATAGTCGCGACCTTTGATTGATGAGTTCAGAAATCACCGCGAGAGAATCTTAGTTTCAAATTGAATTTTACGTATGCTGTCCGATCATCATTAGGGAGATTGTGTTTATTTAATAGTACCTAAAATAGCATTAGATGTAATGATAAGTAAAGATTGTTTACTTTGACTAGAGGGGTCAAAACATAATCCCCTTACTCATAAACGTTGCTTTAAGTTAAGGAATGATTAACGTCTGTTAAACCATATTTTTTTGGCTCGAAACTTTAAGCAACATTTATAAATAAGGGGGTAACTGTACGGGAAATGAAAATTTTGGGTACAAGAGTGTAAGTATATTGTAGTGAGTAGGTACTTATTGCTGCATGAAATAAAAACAAAATTTGCGTAATAAGCACAAAAGCTTTTGGTTACTGAGATGATTTGAAAAAAGTTACCAATTTCTTAGTACCAAACGCCTGAAAATATTGTAACTATTAATAGAATCGGTTAGCTATGTGGCGTTTTAAAAACCTTTGTCGGTCACAACAAAAATGAAATTCCATGGGTATAATAACGTATTTTTATTCCTGCTACAAAATTTCTCTGACCTCTATTTTAGAAACGAAAAAGTTCACAAAATTAATAGTCACCCAAAGAAATTGATGCGATTAGTTTCGGATTATGTTTGATTACTACCCTTTTTTTTGTTACGGGAGACATTTTTTGTACAAAGACGCGTTTCAGATTTATTTTTAATAAAACGTATCTATTCCTCATTATCATTTTGGGTGAGGTTTTTAATCTTTTCCGAAATATAAATTTTCCTAATTGTCCCATAGATCCATTCTTTTCAGATTCATGTGCGTATTGTTATACTCGTAATTATGACTTGTTTAAAAAATAGTGAAGTAAAACATCGTGAGGAAACCGGCAGACCTCAGAGATATTTCTCGACAGAATATGAAGCCAAGTCAGAGGCCCATGGGCGGTTTTAAAAGTCTGTCACTAGGTTAGTCACTAACCACACGTAAAGAAGGAGGAGATTACATTAAGGGGCTGTTTCACCACCTACGATTAAGTTCCTATTAACTTACTTGGCAGATAATTTCATACAAATTCTGTTCCATTTTTTAATTTATTCGGTAAGTAGTGGCTATTCGGACATCGTGAAATAGGCCCTTAGACTAAAATATACAAAAGTAGACATTATTTTTGTTCTTTTCATTCACATAATATAAATTCAAATTGTTTATTTGCAAGAAAATACAAGGTTTACAAGGGAAGATCTTACAGCCTTCATCATCATCATCATCAGCCTATTAATGTTCCCACTGCTGGGACACAGGCCTCCTCTCTGTGAGAGGGAGTGGGCCGTAATCTACCACGCGGGCCCAGTGCGGGTTGGTAGATGTCACATGTCTTCGAATTTTTGGTTCTAAGACTTGCCGGTTTCCTCACGATGTTTTCCTTCACCGTTTTGAGAGCAGTGGTGATGAAATTATTTACACAAAGTAAAGCGCCTGCTTGGATTCGAACCCACGACCTACAACTTGTAAGTCGGGGCCGTTACCACTGGGCCACCACTGCTCTACATACAGCCTTAAAGTCATAGTATTCTTCCTGCAAGCAAGCGTGCAAATTATTCATGTTTAAATGTCAAAAATTATATGTAGGTTCTATTATTAGTACATTATTATTACATTATAATTACATTATTATTATATTATATATATAAGTAGAGCCAAGTAAATTCATTAGTATTAAATAAGTATCTATTGTCTCTAGATGAATTTCCGAAGAAGTACCTACTAAATATTGCTGAATGTCGTCGTATTAAATATGAAACAGTAAGAAAAAAAAACCACTTCTCTTTCATATACCACAAAAAAGCCTCATTTAAAGATTTCATTAGTTAAGTACCAAGACCTCCGTTAACGTACAATCAGTTCATTCAATTTATATTCGTTTTCAGTGTTTATTTTCATATGAACATTATTTTTTTTAATGGGCCAGCCTGTGTAACGTCCGTATTTGCCATACACCTGCGTCCGGCTGTATTTGGTCCACGTTGTAATAAATAAAAGTGATATTGATTAATAAAAACGTAATTATTACTTTCATGGTAATGATTATTACACGACAGTTTGTACCCTGGAGAAAGTACTACAAAGGAACTAAGTTTGATGTACTG
The DNA here is from genome assembly GCA_948150665.1 of Conistra vaccinii. Lineage (NCBI taxonomy): Eukaryota > Metazoa > Arthropoda > Insecta > Lepidoptera > Noctuidae > Conistra > Conistra vaccinii. The sequence continues at coordinate 9,912,643 of OX411324.1, forward strand.
TGTTAAAGACTATCATTTCTCTCTCAGCATCTGCCTTTATAAAAACATGCTTTTTTATATGTTATGGCTTTTAAGTTATAAAAAGTCAAAGAAAATTGTTCTTTCTCATTACATTTTGGTGGCACATTGGTCATTAAGAGCGTTTAAATTAATTATAAGCTAGTTACCATAGTAATTTGTAGTCTTGGGTTTTTTTTAAATTTACGTTATTATTATTTTTTCACCAGGTATCAATTTCTTGGAAATAAGTTTCCCCTCATTTTACGGTTAAATAATCCATTTTATGTTTTCTTTTAAGTTCTGGGAGGTGTAAGCTGAAATGAGTTTTGTAGTTAAGTAGGTGAACCTACATTGTACCTTAGATGTTATTCTTACTTACAAGTTAACAATATGGGGGTTTATTTATAAACGTTGCTTAAAGTTAAGTAATGATTAGCGTATACATTTTTGACGTTTGAACGTCACTTAACTTTAAGCAACGTTTATAAATAAACCCCATAACCTGTACATATTATAAAACAAAGTAGGTTTTCGCGTTTGTCTGTATGTCCGCGTTGTTCTTCTAAACCACGCAACAAATTTTGATGAGGTTTTCACCATCGTTTAGAGAATTTATTCGGGAAGGTTTATGTGTATAATACGTTAATATTAAAGTTACGTTTACCTAAGAAATCTCGATGTTTTGTCAAGTCGTAAAAACTGTGCGAAGCAGGAGCGGGTCGCTAGTAATATATAATTACTTAATTTAAAGTAACCGTAACCTTTTTATTTATATTTTTACAGTAGACAAGATAATTTTATTACTGCATTTAAAATTTTGTTCAAAGGAAGTCAAGTTAGTATCTACGGATATTTTTTTTGCATTTTTGATCATTAGCCATATAGTGTTCCCAATGCATCTTAATTTGTCAAACGACGTCAAGTTGGTACAACATAACGGTTATAAAGTTTTTCCTACTTTCACAAGCAGCCGCCCAAAATCTGCATACTACCGTCAAAATCCAAAATTAACGTAATCACAGCATTTCTGCAGCACTGAGAAATAAGCGTGTCGTCAGCCAGCTGCGTCCGCCGACAGCCTGCCACGACCTGATTTATATTAAGAGAACAGACACAAGTAAAACAATACAGTACCCTCCGTACAGGACAGGAAGTCGGGAAAAAATAGGGATGAATCTTTTGTCTTGTTTCGTCATCCATCATATGTTGCGTTGATTATTTTGTTTTGTATCGAAAGTGAGAGGGTTTGTTGGATAGTTTACTTTCAGATAATAAGTAACAGAAAATCGACTTTTCCAACTTTTGTGTTCGAGCAGCATAAAAATACTGACAACTTGGCGCGCACTGTAAAAAAGCTATCAGATCTCACGTAGAGCCAAGCTTCTAACTCTACACGCCCTTACACTACAAGCCCTAGCTTCAGAAACTCTAAACCTTAGTCAAAATATGTGGCTTGGCCGTTTCGCTACCATCACATGGGCGTAAGGAACTCTACACGCCCCACCAATAAATTGACGGCGATCGGGCCGGAAACGGCCAAGCCGCATATTTTGACTAAGGTGTAGAGTTTGTGAAGTTAAGGCTTGTAGAGCTAGAAGCTTGGCTCTACATGACATCTGATAAATTTTTAACAGTGCGAGCCATGTGGTCTCGTCTTGGCAACATTTTACATGAAAATGTTTTTGGTGGGATGTTTATTTTCCTGTAACTGTAAAACTGAGCTACTGGACTGACATGGCGGAACTAGGATTATTTTGAATTGAATCTATTGGAATTTCTGAGTGAACGGAATTTGAATGATTCTGATTTGGAAAACAAAAGAATTAAAATAAATAAAAGACGTAATAAAATAAAAGCTATCCATTTCAAACCAAAATTCATAAATATTTTGGCGTATTTATTTATGAATCGTACAATAATGCGCACTGGTAGTATAAATAGCTGCCAAAGGTCCGTAGTCCGTACAGATCAGAATCCAACAAGCCGGCGCGTGTAATGTCACTTGTTCACCATAAAACATTTATGCCACGATGAAACCCTGTACGGATAAAATCTATTTTTTATCAGTAAAATAAATTGCGCTTAAATAAATAACTTGTGAATACTCCAAAGCAAGCGGCTGTTTAAATTATTGAATACAAATTCCATACATTGCGGTTGAACAGAGGTGCTGGGGCGACGCGTACAAGCGGCTTATTGCTGCACTCAAAAACCGACATCAATTAAAGAGAGATGAGCGTAAGTATTCACAGGGATGCTGTGACCATGGAGTGGGAACGAGAGAATCCTGCTGAGAAGTAAAAACTTAATTTAATTTGACTATAAAACATTAACAACACACAACGTATACATTTTGGAGCGTGAGACAACGAAAGTTCGTCAGTGGCTGGTTCATGGAATCCTGTTATTGATAATTATTTTAAATCACCTGGAATAAATTTCTTTGGCAGGATTATTAAAATTTACAAATAGACAATTCTTTTTAGCTTCTGGTAAAGTCCTATAAAGGTAAATTCACAAAATCAGTATTAATATGCTATCTTATTAGCCCGTTTTCATCGAAACCTAAGTGACACTTAAATGAATCTCTAAATATAAGAACACTATTGGCTTTTAACTCTCAACACTGAGCCTAGTGTTGAAAATCCAACAGTTCACTTTTATTTAGGGATTTATTTAAGTGTTACTTATTGAAGGTGAAAACGGGCATCATACACACAACAGAGACCGAAGTTAATTGAAGAAACAACGCCAACTAGAGAACAGCCAAAGAACAACTATTCAAAACCTCATGCTGAAAATTGTATTCCTGCAATTTCCCACCTAAGTACACTCGCATACTCAACCTACACGTAGTAACTGAGAGTGGAGCCTTCTGACGGGTACAGGCAAGAACAGCGGCGCTTTGATCGTGTCAGAGTTGGCGCTTGCACGCCTCCTTATGGGCTGCGTCCGTTACCCACCATTACATCAGGGGTTGCAGAACTTGCAAGTACTTGCAACCAACGTATATACCACAATAACACTAAATATGTCGGTAGAGATGGACATGGAGGTTAAGTTTCGTTATTATTGAAAATAAATCTGGGGTGTGTGGGAACTGAGATCTTACTTTGGTTTTGATGTTTAAGTTGCTGTATTTTTATGTTTTATAAGCGTGGTATGAATATTATGATCCCAGTAAGCATTTTTTTTTTAACTGCGGGAGTGCCGGCAGATTTGAAAACTTGACTGCTTTTTTTACCCATCAATATGGGTAAAATTTCTTACCTCGCAATCTTTACGTAATGGCAAAGACTATTTATTTTGATATTTACTTTGTCGGTTGCTAGGCAACGGATCTTACGGTCACGTCCTGACGCGAGTTTAACATTTTTTACCCATCCCAAAAAATTGTACAATGCCGCTAATTTTCACTTCTAAAAGACTCAATGTTGTGACTTCATGGTCTTTAACACTCGTAACTAGAAAAGATGCCCTCCATTCTCAAGTTCAATCAACCGTTACGTCTAAATTATAGAAATAACAATTTCAATACCTATTCAAAGTTAATTGTTTTCTACATAGCTATCACGTTAATCGTTTAATATGTGAACAAGGTAGATATTATTTTTAATAACGTCTTCATTCATCTCGGCACGGTAAGCGTAACGAAGCTGAAACAATTTTATATGAACCATAAGAACTTAATGCTTAATACGATTTGGATTTCGGTATCTTGTGATCCAAAGAAAGATTAGAGCAGGCTAAAGACAGTATTTTAGTTTAATGGTCGTTGTTTTAAGCAATCAGGAAGATATTCTCGTATAATAGATATAAGAAATAAACCCTGGAGAAGTCTTTGATGGTGAATGGAAGCTATTACTTCATATTAAGTTTATGTGTATTAGAGTTTAAATCATTCAAAGGATAAGTGTATTTGAAACAAGTCTGGTCTTTTTTCTGTTAAGTTGTTTTAACGTGAGATGATTTGCCTGTTCTTAAAGTCTTAACTGCGCTGATAGAAATTTAACTAAATTTTTATTGGCACTTTTTTATTGTTGAGAAAATATTCTTTTAAATATGGCTCAAAAGCCGGTAGTATCTTTTCAACAAGGTCCTTTATTTCAGTTTAATTATCGTACCCAGTTATAAAGAAAATGTAATAAAAGATTATTTCGCCAATTACTGTGAAAAACAAAAAGAAATAACGGTGTTAAGATTGCATTATCGACGAAAAAGAATAGAAAATTCTCACTGTACAGTGAATAGCATAAAAGTAGAAGGTAGAAGTAAGTTTCGTTAAATCAATCACAAAAATAACAAGCTCGCCATGCCACGCGATGTTCAGGTAGAACAAGTGAAACTAAGTCGTCCAATAAAAGAGCAAAACGGACAGTTGTTGAATTGAATGCTCTACCGACGCATAAAATAAATAGATTGGAATTTCATTACTATCACATCCACAACACCTAGGAATACTCGAAGAAAATGGGGCACATAAATACACCAAGCAATAGGCACTTCTAGCAATTTAAATTTTGTGGTGTATAAATTTTGAAGTAACTCAATTAAAGTGAACGTTAATGCCAGTATATGGAGGGGCAGGAGTATGAATCATTCGGTTTATTAACCGGCAGTTAACTGCGTATCTAACGCGCCAATCACTCCCGTTTTACAGTTCTCGCGTGAGACGTTAAATTAGCGAGTAGCTTTTGTGGAGCCTGCCAATGTTAACGCAGTGGCTTATCTAGTCGATCTGGATCTGACTGAACTGAATATCGGTGTATCTTTGTATTAAGTAATGTTGTTGTAACTAACTTGGCGTTACGAAAATTTGAAATTCGATTTGGAAAGATTGTCACTTCATGAATTACTGTGGAAAATGGTATGCTCAATTTCATTTCATAGCTTTTATCTATATTTCTGCGGTGTGTTTTTTTTTAAGAAGACGCTGTGATATTTTATTTATGAGACTTGAAATAAATTATAAAGGCATAGGTTATCCAAATTGACATTCTAACTCTGTCAACATCAAGCAATTGACAACACTAGACCGATGTATTTCAATGTTAAATTGTATTTTGTAATCGTACAACCGAGCTTTGGGTACAAAATTAAATCCGCAAAAAAATACAATAGACGTATATTTAGTAACCTAATCCGCTTCATTTGGCGCTTGACATGCCAACACGTCGTGTCCGGGTTGGCAACAAGTCAATCGTCATCGTGAGGATGCCTCGTTGAGAGGTGAAATACGTGTCGATTTCTTACAGGGTTTGTAAGGCTGCCTGTCCACCGGAGCGGAGAGGAGAGGAGAGGAGCGGAGACGTGTCAAAATTAACCAATAGAATCAAAACTCCGCTCCAGAGGTGCGATTCTATTGGTTAATTTTGGCACATCTCCTCTCCTCTCCTCTCCTCTCCGCTTCGGTGGACAGGCAGCCTAAGGCAACCTCTTTAAGGACAGTTAAGCGGATTAGGTTGCTAAATATACGTCGTCTATTATAGTTTATAACGCATTTCCGCGCGAAAGTCACGCCTGAGTCAATCTAATACCTTTAAACGAGCAATCTTGTATATATATATAAATATATAATTATGTGTATCCTATAAAAAGCTCCAAAGAAAAATCGATCTAGCTAGGGTTGATCGATTTTTCACCCCGTAAGCCCCTAAATTGCAATCTGATAAAACGTTGGTGTACCTGGACGATAATGTTTATTTATATTTTCACCCCGAGCAGAACTCGGTTGACCAGATGTTTAACTATTAAATCAGCTGTTTGATCCATTACTGAGTTTACTGACTGTATCTACCTCATTAGCAAATCATATCGCCCAACAACAACTAATCATACTAACAACCTGTGAACCTGAAACGGATATCTAAACACAAGGATTAAGCAGAACTGGATAACACAATTTGTTCCTGTCATCTTAATACAAATTTAAGTATGCACAAATCGCGCCGCATTGTACTGGGTGTAATTATTAATTTTGTATGCTTCAAATCCAATATTTCGACTTAAATAACATTAGATACGCTTGTTGTTGCGATGATGTTGTTAGCAGCGTCGCTTTTTATCACTTGTTTGATTTGAATGCGAAGATTTATGTCATAAAAGTAATTTTGGCTCGTGATGAATGTTTGAATCCGAAGTAAATCGGACTGTGAACTGTTCTGGTGGTCAGTGCATTGGATTTAGCATCGAAATATATTTAGCATGTTCGGTTGAATTGGATTTTCAGGTTTACGCAGTAATTGGTCTATATCCATGCAAGGACATCTGGATGGGGTGTCCTGTTGAATCAGTTTTCTTCTACACTGGCCTTCAAAACTTAGTACCACACTTTTGAAATTGCAATTAATATTAAAGTACACAAGATATTTCAAATTCACTGATGAGTCTCGATTCTTACACATTTCCGATGGAAGGCGAAGAGTGTACAGGCGACCGGGTGAGCGATACATTCAAGCCTGCTTCACAGAAAGAGTCCAATACGGTGGAACTATAGGCTGGTATCTCTTCAAAAGGTCGCACAGAGGGCCCTAAAACAGGCCCTGATGGAAGGTTGGGAGAAAATTCCCTAACATCGCCTTTGAAACCTCGTCTTCAGTATGCCAAACCGGCTCGAAGATGTAATCAGAGCCTGAGGAGTCAATACCAGTTATTAAAATGTAAATAAGGCGTAAAGCATATTTAAAAATGTTTTTTGTGTTTTTTGCCAGTAAGTTAACATTGGTTATTTTTTTTAATCTTTTTTTAAGTTATTAACGTTACTAATGTATAATCAACTACAATAGCAAAGAAAGTTCATGAAAGCTATAAAACGTTTGTTATTTCAAAACTTTGACTTCTATAGTTTAGGTAAGCAACTCGTTCATGGGTCAATGTATACGCTTTTACAACAAACTTCCCATTGACATTCGAAACTTACCCATTAAACGATTTAAAAACTTCATTAAAACCAAACTTTGTAAAAAAGGGTATTATAGAATTTCCGATTATTTAGAAGATAAAAAAGCATGGGATTGAGCTGCTCGCTCTGCTAAACCTTGTAATAAAACCTTGAAAATTATTGACATTATAATTATTCAGTAAAATCATCAAATTATACCAGTTTTATATAAACATTGACATTGTTGAATATTACATATAAAATGACATGATTACTTTGTAAAGTATTATATTATTTTAATTATTGTGAATGTGAGGACTATGTGGATATTTTTTTTTCTCTTCTCTATTTTCTTTTCTTTTTCAGTTAGTTTTAATGATGGTCTGGCAGTTTGAGTAGTTTATGCGGCCTACCCAAATGTCCTTTCTTTGGTACTGTTCGTCGAGTTGAGCTCCTTAAGTTCAGAGTTGAGCTCCGCGATTACTGACAAATGCTTGCACTGACTGGACAGGTCCACTCAAAGCTGTATGGTTCTTTCCTCAAAAGACCATTTCAGACACTAGTCTACATGGTCCTCATATGGCCTGACCAAGATTATGTCTGGACTTTAAAAGAGACTGTGACCTCTGAGTTTGTTTCGGCCTTTCTTCTCAGAGTAGTCAGATAGGAAACGCCGAACTCATCTAACTAATTTTTAACATAAATTTTAATATGACGTGTAAAAGTGATTCCAATATCCTATTTACAGAATAAACAATTTCATTTCATTTCAGGAGAAATTGCAATTTTAAAAGTGTGGTACTAATTTGTACTGAGCTGATCCATTCATCGCTCATTTATCAGATGATAACGGATGCTATAACAAGTTTAATTCTCAATGCATCATTACAAATCTTTCCATTGCTTTCATACTCTGCAATACCTATAAATGTAACAGTTGATCCTACCACCATCTGAACCTTATACCTCAATGAGAGATGAAGTGACGATAGTGTATATTGATCGCGTCCGTTTACATTAACAGGCATTGCTGTCACATCTGTGCTCACGGCCCATCGCACCAAACACGATATATTCGCGATATCTGCGCAAGCGCCGACGCACTTTGATCCCTCAGCGAACGATCCATTATACGTGGGAACTTACCGACACAATCTCGGGTATATGAAGGGCTTATTAATGAGCAGTAAATAGTTTTAGCAATGGTTTTGCTGAATTAAACAAGGTATACATTTCCAGTATAAGCTGATCTGGGAAATCCTATACAATGCGAAATCATCATAAACTGGAAATGTATATCTTGATGTGTAGCCGTGTGTACATAATTATTTTAAAAATAAACATAAATGAATAGCCCATTTTATTATAAATAAGTAAAGAATTTAGCTCGCACTTACCTTAATTAACTGGATTTGGATGTATTTTTCTGTTAATTAACATATTTTAAGAAGTTAATTAATTAGTAATTACGTATTCAATAAACATTTAAAAAAAAATTACATCACTCCGAACATTTTCGGTGCATAAAATCAAATGCCTCTTTCCGCTGTGGGTCCCCAAGCCCTCAGTAACGAAGCGGTGTTCACTCAAAGTTGTCATCATTCAACATCTAAAATGACAGAGCGGTGACGGACCATCGATATCAGGCGACGGATTGGGCCCGCCGATCTTCGATTGTTACGAATTACATTCCCTCATTTGACAAGATAAAGACGTTATGACAAATTACTGAAGATCTACATCAATGGTTAATGTTTATTGGTGGATATAACATTTAAAACTGAATGGATCATGGTATTAAAACAGAACAATAAGTTAAAAGTGGTTTAACCAACTGGCTTTAAATCAATATACAACGTTATTTTTTGTTTATACTAAACCTCTTAAGGGGTCATTGTACTCACCATTATGAACAACTTTTAATAAGGGGCCAAAGACGAAACGCGAAAAAAAAAATCTGCTGTTCCCTACATTTTGACGAGATATGCGAACATAAATGTAGGAATCAGCTGATTGTTTTTTCGCGATGTCAGCTTTGGTCCCATAGTGAAAGTTGTTCATAATGATAAGCACAATGACCCCTTAAGAGGTTTAGTGTAATCAAAAAATAACGTTGTATAATAATTTACTAAATATATTACCCTAAAGGTTATTAAAATTACACTTGTAAACTTGTAAACTCTTGTCTTTATACAGAAATTCTTCCACCGATTGCAAATTAGAAAGACAAAGAAGAAGAAACAATAACTAAATACAAAGGATATCCATTTAATTATGTTGACGTAAATCTTTTGGTACAAGCTTTGACAAATATATCCGTTAAAGAAGCCACCCTCCCATCAATTAAACTGTTTATTCGAAGCAGTAAATCAACATTTTGTTTTGTTTCATAAAGTAATATTGCAATTTAACTTTCATTTTGCAATTTATATAGCTATTACATTAAATGGAGGCATTAAGAGCAATGCCACTAGACTTCGTAAAGAAAATGTCGCGTTCAACTTCATCTGATTAATTTTTTCATACCAACCAACTTGATTATTTATCAACAGTTTGATCGTAAATTAAAACTGGTTCATTAATGATCATAACTTTTAATTTATAGCTCGTTGGTGTACATGTCGATGCAAATATTGTGTGTATTCGTGTGAGGTGAATTTATTTTATGGAAAAGATTCTATCTCTGATTTTTAATGGTAAAAGGTCTGTCATACTGGACGCGATAAAAAAAGTTTTATGTCTAGGAAATATTGCTACAACTTGTGGTGCTGCTTTTGCTTGTTTCTCGTATAAGCAATTACACGTAGGAATGACATATTGTTCTGTTACATGTGTATATAAATATTTGAATGATTAGCATAACATCGTTTTTATTCTAATCTCAAAACAAGAACTGGTAGAGTATCTTAAGGTTTTGCAGGTTTACGAGCGACGCAAACTACATTAATAAAGCAATTCGCTGTATTAATTGGCCCTTAATTCGCTCCGACATTGTTTTAAAAACGACGTGTAACGTGTACTTTGTAACCATCACTTTGAAACATGAACATGTTTATAAATTGCGATGGTGATGGCCGCGCAATCGTTGTACAATTACCGTACACCAAGTTAACGTCAACCTAGAAGATTACATCAAATGGGATAAAAATTGTTTGAGCTGGTCTTCGGACTTCTATTTACAAACTTGCTCTGTATTGATGTATGCACCTTTATTTTAATAAAGTAATATGTACCATAACGTTACTTACCTACTTTCTCATATTCCGTTTGTTGTCATGCTGCTTAATCAACAATAGACACAAATTTATATCAAATGAAAGCTTTGCACTTAAATCACTCTACATTTAAATGTCCAGCTACTAGTTGCTAGTAAGTTGACGGTTAAACAACAGACTCATTCTTCATTTGTACACGTTTGGGAGCAATGTAAAAACATTGTTGTGATAAACTTGACTCGATTACACCGCAATTTACCGGACATGGAAAAGTGGATCTATAAATATTTACAACTTCTCATATACCCGTGCGCGAAATTATACAGCTGATCGGTGCATATCTACGATTACAATAGCACATCTCGCTACTGTTGCAGACCCATTAAACTAGCACTTTTACACCTCATTGTAAAAACTTAAGTATCGAAGTACGTAGGGGAAAGAGGGGGGAAACCGGATAGGGGGTCAAACCAGATAGTTGCTATTCCATTACTTCGGGTACAGCTGTCTCGTTCTATCTAGTGGAGAAATATGCGCAAATGCTTGCTCAGTTTGGTTACAAATGGTGGTGACGGTCAAATCTCAGCGCGTGCGTCTATAAACGAAAATTGAAAACAAAGGTAAGTTATCTAATATTATGATTTCCGTAAAGTGTTGTCATTAAGTTTATATTTAAGCTATCATATACAGTTGTATTTTTTAAGAAGTAATATATATTTAACCTTTTAAAACTATATTTGTTGTTGCTATGAGTGTAAACATAAACTGTTACTTATTACAATTTCAAACGTGGTACCTGCGGGGTACAAGCGGACGGGGTGATTTCGTCTATCTGGTTTCACCCCGATTCAGGTATTGTGGACGTTTCTTTTATTCCTCTTTTAAGTTACTATTTTTTTTTACTTTATACAGAGTGCGAGCGTCAACATGCCACGCAAAAAGACGAATATAGGAAACTACCATGAGGATTCAGAGTGTTTGGTTTGTGGCGAAAAGTACAGTCAAACTAAGTCCACAGATGAATGATACCAATGCACTCTTTAGGTGCAGTTGTTCTGAGGAAGACTTATTATTGTTTGTATGCAAAAATTGCGAATAATTTTAATATTTAGTTTTATTGTTAGTCATTTTATATTTACCCCTTGAATATAAAATACCTATCCGGTTTGACCCATAGGTATGGGGTGAATTCGGATTTATAATTTTCAGTAAAATCTGTTCTATTGTTTAATTGTTAAGATTGATCTCAAACATTTTCATGCCGAAGTTATGCCTAAGGTATACTTAAGCATTTATGATATTGATTATGTCAATAAATAACATGGTGATTAATATATTGTGTCTTTATCTTAACTATCCGGTGTCCCCCCACCTTCCCCTACTTCTTCTTCTTCTTCTTCTTCTTCATAGGGCGAATTGTCCAATAAAACTGAACGCATTCAACACATCTGAACCGCGTTCAAGAGCTGTCAGTGTCAAAATTGTTGCGGAATATTGATACGCCGTTGAACGCGGTTTAGATATGCTGATGGTGATCAGTTTCATTGGTGAAATTCGGACTTAGCGGGTAGATAGCAATCTAAATAGAGTAAAATACCAATTTCTTAGCGTGTGAATATTATGATACCTACAGTGCATGACAACTTAAATAATAGCATACATACATTCTGTATTATATTAATTCAATATCTACATGTTATCAAAGAAATGAAATATCAACCCGGCTGGAAACTGTACATTAACGTGTAAACTCCTAATCGAAATATCAAGACGTTTTTCAAACGTATTTCCTGTATACACATGTTATATCGAATTAATTCACTTAATCCGTAGAAATATAGTGTTGAAACAAATATCTAAGGCCTATTAATAAATGTTTATAGCCCACGCAATACATTTGGAGGTTTAATCTGGTGTTAGCGGGAGGCCGGCGCCCACCCAGAGGTGTGGACATCTCTAACCAAATCGAATTATAAACCAACCGAATAACGATTACCGATTATCGAATCGTACAGCGACATTACCCAAATGAAATAGATGTCAGAATCGTTTGTCCAAACTTTTAACGAATGGAAACATTTCATTGCTGTCGGATAATGTAAACCATGGAAGATTAGACATATTGGAACACTATAAACTATTTTTATACAGTCTCATTGATTAGAGCATTTATAATGGAATTAATTTTGTGCTATCCCACGGTATTTGTAGAAAATTCAAATTAGGGATGTGGGCACGGGAAATATTACTGTTTTTTGAAAAATTGTTTCCACTGTTTCAAATGCAATATCTTTGTAGATGGTATGGTTGCATCTAGCGATTCTATCGTGTCTCTATTTTTATACGACGTTTGTGCTTGCTTACCGTTTTACTTTTTTTCCTTATACGGCTTCATCATATTTTTTTCACTCAAAACGACCAGCGACAAACGTTTATCATTTTTATAGGAACCTTGGCGCGTACAAATGTAGGAATCATGCGGTGTCTGGAATTCATTCATTGGATATTATTTATTGTGATTTAAAACAAATAAGATCAAAATTCCCGCTGTGCTATTATTTATAGGCTCTGAAAAGGAAAGTAAGTCATATGAAAGGTATAATCTAATATATTTTTATAAAGATTTATCTTTTCGATTAAACCTTGGGTAATGTCTTCTATTATAGACAAAGGAAAATCTACATACTTAGAACTTATTATTGAACCAATGCAGATTCTCTTTTGAGTACCTGAATTATTTGAAAGCAAATGGTGTGATAGGCAGTCAGTCGCCTTTGAATTAATTTTGGCGAATCTTTCCAGTAAAACAAAAGGTTATCTAGACGACGCTCCATAAATAGGCTTTAATCCTGCTAATATTAACTCACTGTGTTATTTTATTAAACCAAAACTAGAGCCTGGAATATATTTTTATTCTAATTCAAGTAAGTCCTTGTTAGGTTGATAGGCTGTCGCTATTCGCCCATTATTACAACATGAGAACAATTTGCAAATACTTGTGTTTGTGGAGATCAAATTGAGCATTCCTGCAGAAAACTGCGTCTGTAAATTGTGATGACTCCCGGACTACCTAAGACGAATTTTATAAACGTCTGCAAACACAGGAAACCCAAACGCATTTTTCAGAAAAAACCTATGTAATAAATAAATAAAATAAAAAAGCCTTTCAAAATTCAAAATTCAAAAGACATTTATTCAAACTAGGCTGAGAATCAGCACTTTTTGAACGTCAAAATTACATAAGACAGTCCCCCAAAAACGCCCGCCCTTCACCACTTCCTAGTGCTTTTAGCTGGGAAGAAGAAGTGGCGCAACAAACTCCCCAGCAGCACAGCTGTCTGTTCAGTTAGAAAAAAATATATTTTATATATGCAAAATAATGACTACGCAACACAAACATTATTTAAATTAATTAAATTAATAGCCATAAGTCAGCTAGCACACGCCCATATACCAACCGAAAACATCGAGAACTATACTCAGGCAGAAATAAAAACTAAATGTAAACAATATCTAAATAAAAGCATCCAGGCATTCAGGGAGTGCCCGCTGACATATAGCTGTAACTGGATGTTATAAATGATAAACTAGGACCATTGAAGTATTTTATATGTAAACAGTTAGTTACTAATAACAATAACAAAACCATGATCAGCAAGACGACCAATCACCACAAGCAGCACCCGTTCACGAGTATAACGCAAAGATCAGCCATCACCCCCCTCGCCATATTAGAGGGAAGGAGGCGACCCGACCCCCGACGCTACCACAAGCAGTGACTTTTAATTTCCTTAACCACACAATATTTACATTTCATTCTTAGGTAACTAGTATAGCACCTAGATTTACAGTTATATAATAATAACGATTTTGTTTAATATTCTTATAATATTTAAAAAAATCCATTATATATCTTTTGGATAGGAACCCCTTTTCGGGTATAGGCTTCCTCCAGCTTATTCCAGTTTTCTCTGTCTACGGCTTCCATTGTCCATTGTTTTCCTGCTACTGGTACTATATCATCTATCCAGCGCTTCTCGCAAAAACATATTATGTCAAACTTAATTTCACTATTTTCAAAATTAATAAGTTCCACGGAGAATCCTGATGAAATAAGTAGTTGGATAGATTAGTCAATTTCTTCTTTAATTAAACTCGGCTTTTGCCAGTATCCTTCATACAATTCTATTCTTTAAAACAAAATGTATTAAGAACTAAGAATCACATAGATTCAGAATCCCAATCTGCAAACTGTTCAGCGCATCGTGCATCGCCCCTACAAAGTACTGTTTTTCCCAACAGTATTCGACGCAATAAACCAGTACTCTAGTAGCCCATGGATATTGTTAGTGCGAAGTACCCGGTATTTGCATGTGCTCGTTAGCGCATTGCCGACTGAATGACACGCGTCCAGCCAACTGATTGTTCCCAGCGCGACACTCGCGCGAAACGACCGAATTTGATGTTTATTTACCACAGTAATGTATGAACCTGTATACCCTTAAACCTTATATGTACGTAATAATGTGTAATGATTTAAAAAGGTGTAAAAAGCTTCGTATTTTTACATTTTCACTCCTCTCCAAGATTCTGGATTTGGACCGTGCTAATTTTATTTAGTTGCCAAGTGTACGTAAATGAGGTTTGGTTTGTAGTCGAGTTCGTTGTCGATAATGTCTTCTTTCGTTTTTAACAAATTGTTGGTCATAATTTTTATTGCAACTTTCGTAAATATATTGGGAATATCGTTATGTTTTTGGAAGAGATACACGTTTGTTTGTTTAGCTCAAACAGCTGATTGGCTGTATCAACACTAAAATACTTCAAATCAGCTGGTGCGCTAAAAATAATAATCCCCCTTTTTATGTAGATAAAAACGGTAGGTAGCTACCGTAGCAGTTATACATTTTTATTTAATGACGGACCAAGAATACCATTCCGTAATCCCCAATCACTTACTAAAAAACAAAATTACGTAGAGCTATTTTGACCAAAAACCTAATTACTCACTCCAATTTCGTCTGACGCCGAACTCGGCTCCAATATGCACCGTGGCTATCAATCGTCCAATCACGGGTTTGATTGAATGTCTGTAAACGTCATTTACTGCTCGTTATCCACGCTCGAGGCGCGAAACGTCCCGCCGGCTTCGGCAGCCAATAAACATTTCATTGCCGAAGCGAACCTCTTTTGTTTTAGTACGTCCCTACAACATTAACACTGGAACTCTCCTCATAATCGTTTATAAATCCACTCTTTCAAACACCGAGGAATGTTATCTTCTAAATGCATAACCGTTTGCAAAGAATTTGGGGACCAAATGTATTCCCGAAAATAAACGCTAAGCCGAAAATATTTTGTCGTAAAATTTAGCTAATGTTCAGCTTAATAACATCAGAATATTAGTATTCCTTATTTTATTAGCTGTGGTTCGAGAAAATAATGAGATCTCAAACAGCGATAGGCGCCATAGTTGTATTCAGCACGGATTGCGTGAAGGAGCGTGGTATCCATCGCAAATACCTTCTTGTTGTTATTCATAACTGTACCCGCCCTAAAGAAAGGATGAATAAACAGAGACTCATCTCTATTCCTATATTCACCGCAAATTCTCGAACTTCATAATTTATAGTTATTATTGTAAGATGACAAAGCTACCGCTAAGGAATTCGAAGGTGGCAAATAATTTAAATGGTCATTACGCAATGCGGTTACCCACGTAACCAAATTTATATTTAGCCGAAACGCGACGATGCACTTGAAAATGATCTTCATGAGAAAGAAATCAATTACTCCACTTAAATAGTGCCGGTGAAAGGTTAATGTAACCATTTTACAGTCTCATTTAAAGTCCGACTTTTATAGGCTATCTTCAAAACGTTACTGTGCTCTAAATTAAATGAAGATACGATCGCTACAGTTTTCATTCAACGGTACATACGTATTTATATTTAAGTACTTGGGTACTTGCAGTCCTTGCCCCCTTAACTACGAGTGTACTAGACTCTTTTTATTGTGTGGATTATTAATGCATCCCATTATTCTATTAATGTTCCCCGCATTCGCGAAATGTACGGCATCACTAATAGCGAACAGCGTAGTTGTTAGTCTTGCGTAATTATAGAAGAGAGAATTTCTTAAGTCAGTGTCAGTGTGAACTGCAGTAGCTAGTACAGAATCAATTTTAAAATCTTTGTTAAAACGTTTTACAAAAAAAAATTCAACTTCCAAAAATAAAAACAAAGTGAAAAATATTTTTAATTTCGGAAGCCGGTGTCTTTGGTTTTAAATTTTGCCGTCAACTTCCGAAATTAAAATAATTTTTTACTTTGTTGTGTTTTATTTTAAGTCAGTTGTTTTTTTTTTGTAAAAACTTTGTTTTATTCTCTTTTTGGTTGTGGTACACTACCCCACACAAAGAGACTATGTGGGAAAATACATATTATTGAAGCTAACCCAAAAACTGCCCAAACAAAGTAAATAAAATTTATAAGGGACCACCGCGCAAGCTTCTTCTACCAAATGAAAAAATAATTTTCTAAATCTATCTACAATTCACGAAAATATCGAGGGACAGTGATAAAAAAAAACATACGGGCGAACATAGAACCTCCTCCTTTTTAAAGTTGGTAACAAATCATAGAATATCTTGCTTGAGGCCGTTTATCTTCGAGTTTAACATGAATGAACCCGATGTGTCAAGTAGTTAAGTTTTGATTACACTTGTTTGAGTGCTGCTGTGCTTTACCTCAAACCTTTGAAAAAACAAGCAGTACGGTAACTTTACGGCCTATTTACCTGCACTACATAAAGTTACTCAGAACTTGTGTCAATTTTTATGCAGTAGTTGAGCTTATGTTTCAGATCATCACTCGGTTTTATCCATAATAACATGGAAATTGCTTCTGCTGGTAGTTTTTATTTTCAGTAACGCGTACACTTGGACTAGAATATTAATTTTCTGTGGCCCTTCGTGTCGGCCCGAGGACCGCCTACATAGAGCCTCCCTAACAAAATTACACACTCATTAGTTCTACGGAATGTTTGTTTTTTTTTTACCACAACTGGCGCCGAAAGCCCGCGTTAGAACTAACAAAATTAGTCACAGTCAACATGAAATTGATTTAGTTTATTGGGTGATAGGAGAGGATATTGTTTTTCGGCGGCCATCGATGCTCCTTGATGTTTGTCGGTGGCGTCAATTAATTCAACTGTGACAATGACTCAGGTAATTAAACAGGTAATTTCTCATTGCGAGACGCCCGACATGGCATGTGACGTCACGCTGTCCTCGCGTCCTCGTAACATCTTCGACAGATGAATAAGTGCGTGTTGATTGGAATTTTAATGGGCGTTAATGGGCGGGACAATGATGAAATCGTCGCAGACGGAGATTTTATCGTTTCTATGCGCTGATAAGGGGTTGATTGCCGGCAGTTTCAAAGGCAAATTGTGGACAGACTGTCGTTACCGCATGCGGTGGTCTTCAGCGAATACACTTGAGATGTTGCGCTGTTTCTCTTCAATGATTATCGGTTCGTTGTAAGAGATGCACTAAAAAGTCACAAGAAAAATCTCATAATTAAATTTCATAATAATTTAAAATTCTCGAAATAAATTGCAACAGGAAATACAACAAAACATTTCATTCCACACAAAATTATGTTTATTTCGTATCATGCGTGGGAATTTTTCGTGTACACAGATAGTGCTATTAACCCTTAATTGCGACTATTTCAGCCCCTGTCCGGACATGGCGTGGGCAATTGTTTGGATTTGTCCATATTATGTCCGCAGTTCAGCGATAATGACTAAACGCTTTATCGAACCGGCAAATCATTATGCGACAGTTTGGACGTGAGAATTAATAAATTATGGCATCTGGTACATTATTGGGTAAGGGACATACATAAATGATTGTCCATCTTAATTAGTTCTATGTGAAAATAGTGAATATTTTTGTAACATCGTTTTATTGAGCCTTTTCATGATAGTTTTATGTATGTAAGATGTCCATATCTAATAACGAATGAATTTAAATATTTAAACGTAAGTAGAATACACAGTATGACTATTCAATTCAAGTGTAGGTAAACATCATTGCCCATTAGGATCATATAATGCAGAAACTGAAATTAAATACTTGTGGAAATGCTACGACATAACTTCCTGCAATTCTAAAGCCATTTTTCTTTGAAGAAAGTAGCTATTGATAAACACCTTTGACACGAATTTCCTAGCGATGTTTCGTATGATATGTCGCATGTTTAACCATCCAATACTCGTTCTGATACGGAAGTATTAAATTATATTTTCCGTGACAAATCACAGTGTGAAAAGGTAATGGCTATAAAAATATTGCGTATGAGGTAGTACAGCTAATGACTACAGGAACTCGACGTCCGTTGGTGCCCTTTTGACCTGTCGCGATTTAGGGTTGACAAATCATGGAAGTATGTGATTTAATGGTCATGGTTACGCATCGTGAGAAAATTTCTTTAAAGGCAATTTTGGAACTGACAATGATTCACTCTATGATCTTATTTATTTCACCGAGTTGTCGTATGCATTTTATTATTTCAATTAATTAGGAGAATCATTAAAAAAAAATGTTATAACAACAAATTTCTGTGGGAAGTGTTTTAAAATTCATCCTCTTCTCAGAAAGTTTGTCTTACATTGTTTTTCTGTCCAGATCCTTTTTACATAATAATATATGTAACAGGAATATGAAATATGAATACTGAATATTTTTCGGAGTCAGAAATAAAAGAGAAGGCATACCAAAATGAATTTTTATGAATTTGTAACAGCTGCTGCCGATAACATACTTTTTCTTGCATGGTTGAAATGTATGTCAAAAACTTAATATCTTTTTCGACACCTAATTAAAAAAGTGAGTATAAAATCAATATTTCATCGTTTACCAACTTCCTGGTCATTTTAGCAACGCTTAAATAATATCAATGGCATCCCGATATTGATACGTTTCATATAAAATTGTGATCAGTCCCCCAGCGATGTTTAGAGTATGCGAATTGTCTTCATGTTTGGATATTTTAATTATTCGTTCAAAATTATTTTTATTAGCACCATTTACATGATGAATGTTGTAGTAGGTGCCTTTAAAATCCAATAAAATATTATTACGATGTTTTCATGTGTAATGTGAGAACCGAGGCGACGTGTGGAGCTCACAGGAATTTTACATGGGATACTATCGATCGCCGTAAAAATAAATGAATCAATTTAATTGAAAATAAAGGATATTGGGGAACACTTTCACTGCGGCACAGATCCAAAATAAATTTTGGTCCGCACGGCCACAACTTATTCTAATTAGTTGGTACAAAGTTCCAATTAGTACGATTCGGTATCGGATGCGCCTGTGCCGCGCGCCCTGCACGCGGTGGTTAACATAAACTGCACAGATAAAATTTAAACCTTTTAATGAACTCCCGGATTGCTTTATTTACTTCGAGATTAATAAATTTTAGGCTCTCCGTACGCTCAGTAGCCATTTTGAATTTATTCACATGCGTGTCCTAATGCTGATAGGATCAACTTTTTTGGTAGCAGGTATTTGATATCGTTCAAATTCACGAGAACATCAACACTGCCAGATCTTGTCCCTGGAAAAAACGGTGAATCCTTTTATGAGCGAGTAATAACTTACAAACACAATAATAGTGCCAATTAATGTTTCTCGAAGTGGCTGGTCAAATAAAAGAAAATGTTGGTTTATTTTATATTTAAATAGACTTTAATATTCAATAATTGACATCATATATTTTTAATATAACAACATCCAGTGACTTAAATAAATTGTCCATAACAGCCGCAAGTTTAATATTAAAACAAAATGGAACCCGTTGGAGTGGTTGCAGATCGGACGGTCGCGGTTGGGGCTCTGCAATAATAACCCTAATGATACCTTACAGAAAAGGTGTTAAAACGTTTATTGGAATACGTCTAAAACATTATTAATAGCTTTTTAACAAGCCGACGCCTCATTTTAGGTGTGAACCTAAACTTTTTCCGATCCGATTTTTTGTCTCTCGTAAAATATTCTCATCTCGTAGTCTGAGGAAAGATTGTAATTCAATTATTATATTCCGTGATAATGGCGGATGATAGACGTTAATACAGGGTTCGTTGCGACACTGATGTCGCCTCTCGTTTAAACCGAAAGCGATTTAAGTAAAGTGATGGCATAAATTTGATTTCACGGTCTTTAGTTATAATAAATGAGATCCAGCAAAAATAAAGTACGTTGTAAAATTAAGACGGCGATCCCTTAAATGGTTATAGGTACACAGGACCGTCGCAATGTTTCTCGGTATTTAGCTCGACATACCACAAGTTGAACTGTATGTTGAGCAAACCACGGAGAGAGCAACTAACATGTTACAATCACGCACGATGGGGAAGGATCGAAGTGCCAAAGCTTAATAACCCCCTAATCGAGACGATTCCTGCTACCGCTATAAAAATTCCCCGGGCTCAAGAAGAACCGTTGGTCCCCGCCCAGTACATTTTGTGCCAATGTCGATAATTTCAGGCTAGTGCTTCGGACAAACGCTGTCCACCGGTGAATTGTGGGGGCATCGATTTATTATTGAAATCAGCCCGTCGCACGCGCAGGCTTCCTGTTCTCAAAATTGGTTATAAAATTGGCGACCGCTCGTGCCGTACGCACGGTGGTTAATGATACCAAAAAAAGTTACAAGACTTTACTTTTCAATTATGATTCAAGATTGACATATGGAGAGCAATTTATCTTGTATATTCAACTATAGTTTTTCGCCGCAAGTTACTATATTTATCGACAAATAAAAAAATATACTTGCGTCGATTGTATTAATTAACACTTTGTAATGTTATTTCCGAACGTTGCCGTTGAATAAATATAATTACTCCGATACTCTTGTTGTGGTTCCATGAATAATGGAAATATTAAAAGTAGATAGGTTGTAAAAAAGATGTCGCCTCAAAATTTTACTTTTTGGTGTCTGGAGGTCCTTAAAATTATACAATTTTGAGTATATTTAATGTGACAAACGTGACATTTTAGGTACTCATTTGGTAATTATTTATTTAGTCATTTAAAAGAAAAAGATCCTCAAAACGATGACCTTCAAATACGTCGATAACTTCTAATAACATCTAATACCTTCCCTTTCGGCCTGAAAGCGCTAGTGGGGGCGCACGTGCCGGTCAGTGCGCACGCGCAGATGTATCGCGACACCTGCCTTGACGGCTGAACCTCTCTCTCACTCTCAAGTCATAACCTATCGCCATCTCTTTCTTTTAACGCGTATTTTTGATTCCAACAAAGTAATGTTAACGTGATACGAAGATCAGAGCACTGCATTTTACATTATGTGACCTGTTTCTTAATGATACGTTCTAAAATAGTCTTCTGTACTCATTAGTATTCCCGGTGCGAGTGATCCCACCCCACAGTCTATGACCATGTTTAATACTGCAGCCTCCAACATGTTTGGGAACTTGTTCTAGTACTTGACCACATACTTCTGTATGTAGGTGCCTGGGTTAGTCGTTAAAGTGTTTTGCGGATGACTCATTTTCACTCTCACAAAAAATCCCTGTTTAGCCTTACATTAGATTCAATGCAGGGGAAGGAATGTAAAAAGAAACACACAACGGCAGAATAACTTCAAAGTTGCAGTTATTAATGCAAATTCAACTTCATGCGTTGTTCAGGAATGCGAATTATAAATGTAACCAAACGTCCTCGTATGCATCGGCACCACAGCCTGTTTAAATACAGTTTGTCAAAAGCCATTTGGCAGCGAATCAAATGTTAATAAAATGGTCTAAGATGTTGATTTGACCTTGATTAATGGTTTACATTGACAAAGGCTCAGCACGACAGACGTCTTGCTGAGAAAATTAGACACAGCCGAGCACCCGAACAGGGGCAGCGTGATGATACGTAAATGTCATTCTTAACAAGACCAACGGTAACCTTTTATGTGGGCAATGTGGGCACACTGAACTGGCAACATTCGATTTAATTGCAATGATGCATGTCATTTTTTAAATGAGTTATTGGAGACACTGAAATGGTTGAAATTGTTGCTCGTGCTATTTTTTAAGGCGGCTGTTGACGTAGAATACTGATAAAATAAAAACATATCATAACATCACGTCTATAATCCCCGAACGGTTAGGCAGAATTGTACCTTAGTACATTTCGGATAAAATAAGACGATAAGAAATTGAGTGGAACCTGTGAAAATAAAGATCAATTGAGTAATTTATAAGAATAACCATAACTTATATTCTAGACTAGGTATTTTATTCAAAAAAAATAAAATCCCTTAAAATTGCATCTTTTCTATAATTCCAAAATAGTTAGAAAAAAAAAAACTGCTCTGATAATCAACACTAATAACTATGTAGTAGGTAACTTTATTAGTAAAGCTTCTGAATTCTTTTATTCAGGCTTACCCCGCCTCTAAAGCCTCTGTTATTTCCATCAAATTACAAGATACCTTTTATAGCGTAAAAATTCCTTAATTAAACAACAAATACGAATCTATTCTTTGTGGTTAACGCCTTTTTTGTTAAAGGATATTGCCGCTCATCTATTTAATAACTTATTTTTTTACGTGTAATAATCTGTTTTTTGTTCCTGTCCTGGCATATAACATTTTTTTATTGCGGATAGTAAAATGATGGTGCCACTATTGCCTCATTTTACATTTAGGGTGTATCATCAGTGTGATCTTAACCTTTTCACCGCCATGCTATTGTCTGCCATAAATGACATAAAGAGCTCAATGTCAAAAGCGTCAATGTTTCTTGCTCTTGAAGACTTAATTATGGCACTTCACTAAAAAATCTACAAATTAATCAAAGTCAAAGTCAAAACGTTTATTGCGAACCAAGTGTACAAAGTTGGTGTTATGTTATGTTATTACAATGCAATTACAATGCTTGTAAAAGGCTCTCTGCTCTTACAAGCATTGCAATTATCATTCGCCTGCCCTTATCATCCTAAATTAGCATGTATTAAACATTATTATTATTCTTCTTCTTTTTTGTCTGCACAAGCCTTTAATGTCATCCTTTTAAGTAGTAAAGATTTTAATTATAATTTTATATGAAGTTAAATAGCATAGACTAAATATTATTGTTTGTATAAGACAGATCGCCACTTTTGTACTTATGATCAACGTACATAATAATCCCCAGACATGTACTAGTAGGTAGTACATAATAGAGTAAATAGAGGAATCCTAATTTCGTGGCTAATATGGGTTGAAAAAGAATTTAATCTTCTTTTTCAACCCATATTAGCCAGGAACTACCTCATCCTAAATTCCCAGGATATAAAAGTCGCGATCTCGTATATACAAGTTTACTGCTCAGTTAATGACTGTACCGTAAGGGATTACTCTTTAATTGATAATCGTTAAAATGTTACATTTACTGCCAGTGCCCATAAAGTTTACATTCACTTCTAACGTTTACCTGCAAGACCACCGAGTGTGGGCATCTCAGAGAAATTCGCTGAGACGTCACAATTTAATTAAGGGCGACCTCCTAATTAATGTTTCCTTTGCCGACTGTGACTCGGACGGCTCACGAACGATTGAGCAACCATTTGTACTCAATTTGGGGACAAATCTCTTGGAAGTTGCCTTATGTTCAATAGTGCAAGAGAAATCACTGTTAGCGATGACCGACTGTTTTTTTTATAGGTATAGGGCTATGTAGAGTCCCTTTCTATCCATATTATTATAAAGAAACAAGATCAAAAACAAAATTCTTAAATACCAAAGTTCTAATTAAAATATTCGACTATTATACTAGCACAATACATTTATTCAGTGTTCACTGCTCTCATTTATCGGAGCTCGATATAAATGACCGAAATTTTATCAGCAAGTGGATCTCCCAGCCACCGGGCAAGTGATGTCTTAATAATGACATGAGGTTAAATATCGTGAGACACATCTCGGGAACAAAACCGAACGTCACGACAAAGGAGCAATGTCCCGAGTATTTTGTCACTGTTTAACTGATCCAATCAGTGCTACGTGAATCGTAGCTACAAAAAATAATACCGACATCCGAAAGGGCTGATACAAATTATTATTAAGGCATGCGATTATCTTTGTACGATAAAAAATGGGACGGTAAACAGCGTTGTTAATTTCTATCTTTCGGTATCTGGAATTCTGGATACTGTTCGGTATTATTAATAAGTAATGTCACGAAACCGATTACTATTAATAAGGCACCTAGTTCGGGATGCCACACGCAACTTCTAGTTAATAGACAAAAATAAAAGTGCTACCAAGTGGAAACCTGTAATTTGAATGATTCGGAATAAGACGTCAAATGAATTGTTCCGATGAAAGGGTTTGTTTTTGTATGAATCAATCATGTTATTATTTTTAATTGAGCTTGTGATGTAACATCTGCTTGTTTTGGTTTTTAGGTGCCCCTATTAACAGGTTAACAATACCATAAAAAATTTAGAGATAAAAACATAAATAACATTGTTTTCTTATTTAGAATTAGACATGTAGTTCTTGGCTAGTACAAAGTGTGAATTTGTAAGCAAGTAAGTTGGTACATCTATGTATACCAGCATCTACTGCAGATTCAGAGTATAGCTAGCATTTATCAGATCTTGTAAAAGGAAATGATCCTGAATATCGGTATAAAATCATTTAAAGGAACATGCGCTCCTGAATTAACAATATAAAGAAAAAATCTCTTTATATGAAATATATTCAATTTACATAAACAAAAGCGCCGCACAGCGTCGTTGGTGTCATATTCATTATTGATATTTCCATGTCCGCCACCCAACGAGCAAAAGCGTTGAATAAAATATCAATTAGAGCACGTTTCGAATGGTAAAAAATCTCTTTATTTCTCAATTTCGCTAAGTGAATATGTAGCTCATGTATTGGAGTATGTCATTTGCTGTTTTTGCATTCTGCATATCGTCGGTTTGGGCGGTAAGGTAATGAGGAAAGAGAAGTATTTATTACAATGCTGGTCTCTTAAGGCGCAGTAGACCAACTCAAAAAATATAACAGATGGGCTACAAAAACTCACTCGTCATACATCTTCAATGAGACTCTAAACATAAACTATTACAGATGAAATGTACCTGATATTGCCTTATTAGTCCGACTACTTTTTACTATGAAGCCTTCGAGGCATAGCTTCTCCTTAAAGGTTTCAAGTGCAGCTCTGGTTGTTTTTAGGGCTCGCGACAATGTCGATGCGTATGTGTAAACAACGGACCGCGGTAACACGTATTTTTTTGTGCTTTGATTTATTGTTTCATGTTTCAAAAGTTGCTTTTTGCGCTGTACCACACACGCACAACCTCCGCGGTTGATATATGCAAATTGTTGTTTTATCTTTTTTAATCAAGTGAACTATTGGAATTTATACTTAACCCTTCGCTATCCTACAGTTTTATTTTCAGAAATGATTTAATAGTTTGTAAAATTAACAAAATAAATGTTATTACTGGCTGAGGAAATTTATTATATTTTTTCAAGTTCATTTTGTTAATACGCTTAATAATTATCTTGTTTTGCATTTAATAACTTAATTGCAATATCATTATGACAGCGATAAAGTAGATACATTAGTTTTTATTATAAGCACTAAACCTTTCTTGGGTTGAAATTGTGCAGGACCAATGGAGCCTGCGAACAATCACACAAATATTAATAAAACTTTGTATTTGCATTCGAAAGTCTAATCTAAATGACGACAGGCAAACCTTGTAATGGACTGAGCACAGTTTATTGGTTGCTTAAAGCCGAGTACACGAGCGCGCGCCCGCTACCACGATTTTATTATTAAGCAGTAAACGTCAAACATTTAATGTCGCTCACATAAAATTATTAAAAGACATTATAATATTGCCAGCACTCGCGACCCTCCCTCTAATTGGCACCTTATTTAAATTCCTACTGGCGATTATTTCGGAACTGGACTTGCAAATGTTGCATATCTGGTTTCTGTGTAAAATCTACTTCTTTATTAAGTGAGGAACTTATATATTCGCGTAATGGTAAGCATACTCACTAAGCGATCCGGTAATTTCATTGGCACTTTATTTCGTTAGCTGTATTAACCGATCTCGGCGTCTTATGATAAAAAAGAACTCATGTAATCTTGCTTAAGTGCACGTCTTCACCGATATTAAACGGAATAAACTTAGGATTTTATGGGGCAAAAGTGGTATTTCTATTAAAAAATCTATTCGGGCTTAAATAGATACAGCGTTTTGTAAGTAGATAAGCATTTAATTGAGAACAAAATGTTTTTAAAGATCACCTTTGATGCGGTGGCGTCGCTACTAGTTCGGATATATCAAACTGCAAAAGTAGCATTTATTTTTATGTCGGTATGGTAAATTCTCACTAGAGTGCGGTAACTCCCCGCTGGCGAGGCACCACGGGGCGAACCTTACGAGCGCCAAATCGGTTTTTACCGTATAACCCGACCATTTGTAGATTAAGGGAAATATGTTATTTATGCATCACAGAGAGGTGCGCACCCCACCGCGGCATCATGTTAATTGATCGGCATTTCATTAATACCTCATTGTTGCTATACAGTGTCTCAGTTTTTTATTTGGCCTCCCGTAGTACGGTCGTGAGACGGATGCTTAATTACAATCAGGCGATCATCATAATGATCGTTGCGGAGGTGCTGAACCTTTTTGTTATTATTTAAATACTCCGTCGCAACATTGCGATCGACAAGATGAATCCTAATGAGGGCTAAGTTGGTAGGATTAGAGTTGAAATTAGTGCTACTGATCGCTCTGAATGTAAAGGAGGTATTCTTACTTTACTTTTGAAAAGTTTGGCTTCATACATATTGATGTGCTACGCATTCTAAACAACGTTAGACTTTTAATTAGTTGAAATGTCTTCATCAGCCTCTTAAGACAAAAAGCGTCGGTAAAACTCATGTGAACTGTTGGGCCCGGGGTCCATTTTATGCATTTATAGCGTCGTAAACCCTTAGATTGCTAATTAGTTTTATGAGCATTTTATTCTAGTGACAAGACTTGGATGATCTTCCACCGCCTCGCGTTACTTGCTTGGATATTAAGCCATAATTATTTGCAATGAGACCAGGCTGCAATGAGACTAGGCTATAAAAACTATGCATTGCCTTCTAAACTAACGAGGAAGATATATTTTACCTAGTTACGATCATTGGCGTAGTCGGGGACAATATCGGGCCTGCGGACGGAGAGCAATGGGCAGCTCGCCGTCCGATAAGGACCAGGCCCGGGTCGGCGGCGCGTCGTGTTCCACGCGCGCCTCAAAGAGATGTCAGCGAAACTGACGGGGTCCGCTAGGACCGATGCCTGCCGGGGTTGCGGGTAGTCCCAAGGGGAAATCGTGGCCCCTGGCAAGGCAAGGGAAAGAACACGGGTGGGTTTT
Organism: Conistra vaccinii; assembly: GCA_948150665.1. Classification (NCBI taxonomy): domain Eukaryota; kingdom Metazoa; phylum Arthropoda; class Insecta; order Lepidoptera; family Noctuidae; genus Conistra; species Conistra vaccinii. The sequence goes on from OX411324.1 coordinate 9,940,209, forward strand.
AGTCAGTAAAAGTCTGACACGCCCTTCCGCTCCGCCCAGAGCGGCAGAAGTCATTGAATGATTTCACACCCAAAAAAAAAAAAAAAGTCGGGGACAATATGATGAATATTTCTGAATTGAATGTTTCTGCCCGCGACTTCGTCTCCGAATCTTCCTCAAAAATTGGGCTATCCGTTGCAAAAGAATCTTTCAAATCCGACTGGTAGTTCCGGAGATTACCCCTGCATACAAACAGACAAATTTTACCTCTTTAAAATATTATTACTAGCTTCTGCCCGCGACTTCGTCCGCGAGCCTATAACCTTCCTCAAGAATTGGGCCAATGCAAAAAGATTTTTTCAAATCCGACTGATTACCGGATTATCCCTACATACAAAGGCGAACGGCAGGCTTGTATGGGAATTTCGTACCGCTAATTAAATTTCGTGTTTTGGGATATTTTTCGTTTTAATTGGTAGTTAAAATGATAGAGAAACCCTATTTAAATTCTTAGATTTTTAAAACTTGGGAGATAAAAGTTATAAGCAGTTTTAATTGTTAAGGTTATGTACTAGTGTACCAATGTAGATTGTTATTTATAGGTACTTAAACATTGTTTTGGTGATAAAGTAAATGTTCTAGATTGCTTCTCGCTATCTTTGTAGTGTTTTACTAGGATGAGGATCGTAAATATCCATATTATGAACAATAAAAATATTGATGACGAAAAACATTCCTATCATTAAATCGTTAACTATAATGATTTTATGCATTCATAGGTGTAATATAAAAGTGTTTAATTATATTTAATGTTTATTTCTATTTCTAAATAATTAATTATCATTTCAATATTTGTGTTATTTTACATTATGGCAACTTCTAAAACATAACTGCGTTTAGTTTACGATTTTATTACGTTTATTTATTAACATCTTTTTATTGATATTATTAATTAATCCGAAGTTCTAAAAATAGTACGCTTACATGAAAATATATGTCTTAGTTGCCTTAATAAGTGGTATAAATTCTATAACAGAACAACAAAAAAAGTATGCGGTACGAAATCTGCCGTTCACCTTTACAAACAAACAAATTTTACCTTTTTATAATATTATTTTATTATAGTAATAGTATAGAATAGAGCAGTGGTGGCCCAGTGGTAACGGCCCCGACTTACGAGTTCGAACCCAAGCAGGCGCTTTACTTTGTGTAAATAATTTCATCACCACTGCTCTTAAAACGGTGAAGGAAAACATCGTGAGGAAACCGGCATGTCTTAGAACCAAAAATTTGAAGACATGTGACATCCACCAACCCGCACTGGGCCCGCGTGGTGGATTACGGCCCACTCCCTCTCACAGAGAGGAGGCCTGTGTCCCAGCAGTGGGAACATTAATAGGCTGATTATGTATGTATATGTATACAACTTTATTTTAGTAAAAAAAAAAATACAGCCATCGGAAGGTTTCCCACGACCAGCAAAGATGTCTTTCAACTCACGTTAAAATACATCAGGGTATAAATATTCCAATGACACGTACGATTCTATCAGACACTCACATTTAGCAGTCCTGCCTTTACCTAGACGGTGAGGCGTGATGTATGTGCCGACGCGGGTGGCGGCTTTTGTAAAATAAAAGTGTGACTTCGACTTTGTTGAAATTATTTATTTCCTTAAAGCATGTGTACTCTTTTTTGCGAGTGTAATGTTACCTATATTTTATTTTATTTAGTATGGGACAATAAACAGCTACAATATACATTTGTGCTAGCATTAATATCGTCACTTTACTCATTGTTTATTCACTGATATAATTATGTATGTACTAATTATATTTTTTTTTTTTATATAGACCTTTAAAGAATATGTATTTTTAGGGTTCCGTACCCGAAGGGTGACAAACGGAACCCTATTCATAAGCCTCCGCTGTCCGTCTGTCTGTCAGCGAGCTCTATCTCATGAACCGTAATAGGTAGGCAGTTGAAAATTTCACAGATTGAGCATTTCTATTGCCGTAAGAGCAACAAATTATAAAATTAAAAAATAAAGGGGGGTCGCCATACAATAAAATTAAATTTTGAAAAAAAAAATATCTGACCCTGGCATGTGGGGTATCATTTTCTAGAGCTCATCGAGTAGAGAATAAATATAATTTTTATTTGTTTTTATCTTCAAAAATGATGAATTAGGGGGCCGTAGAAGTTGTCTGTTTTAGACCATTTTTGTACGAGCTCTATCTCAACAACTAAACAAATTAGGAATTTGAAACTTGTGTGTATCATGTAACATATACTGTTTATAATCAACAAATACTAAAAACACCGATTCATAACGTATTTTATATAATATGGGCGATTTTCTGCAACTTAAAGTAATAATTTTGTATTTCATGCTAATATTATGCGATATAAATTCCACAGATAACTATTTAATAGTCGGAGTAATGACATGGAATTAGTAAGTACCTACTATCATGGCAGCATATACTATTTCGATCATTTAAATTTCGATCATCCAAAAAGGTCTACAAAATAAACTTTCTTCACAAGATTTTAAAACCGGCCAGTATTTTTTGAGTTTAAGAACTTTATCGACTTTTTTCAAAGTATCCCTAGACGGTGTTGATGTGTGTACCTCGTGTCAAAACTACACTCCAATAAACAATATATTCAGTAACATTGAAATGAATGCTGGCACATACAGTGTACTATTCAGTTAACTAGCTTAAGACCGCGGCGACCCTAGAATTTTCCATACAAACGTAATACCTAAATCATTTGCAATTTGAGCATATTTCCATCATATTATGTTAATATTCGGATTTAGACAGTATTTATCTAGGCTTGTACATCTTTTTTTTCCAAAAAAACTTACCTAAAATAAAGTTTAAGCGAATTGAAATTCGCACAATTTTTAGAGCTAAATGACATGTTTTCGTACTGTTTTTTCTGTATTATAAACAACAATATTTGGAATATTGTTTCGGCAGAAGCATAGCTTATATTATCAAGTTACAAAGTATAGAAAAAATTATGAAAGAATATTAGGTTTTCATTCATCATTTTTGGTATTACGGAACACATCCAAATTTATCATAAATTGCGATAGCTAGTAACAACGCTAACAACACACAACACACATAACACACAACAGACACAGATGTTACGCGCATCACTAGTTAGGAAAGCGCTGACACAAAGGCACGAGGCACGCCGCGTGTGTCGTCATCGTCATCGTCGACCTAGTTGCTGCTAAGGGCGAAACTGCTGACACAGGACACGAGGCCCGAAGACACCGTCTACGTGACCGAGCCCGGGCACTTCGTATCCAACATCGATCGGGTCAATTTGATTCTTTTGAATTCCATTTAATTGTAATTTTTCTATTAAAATAAATTAGTTAATAATTAATTCGGTTTTTTTTGAGTCCTCCGGCAGTAGCCTACGTAATTGGCGCAGTCGGTAGGATTCCCGGGTCGTTCTTGCGATTATCGGTATATCGCACCGCGTTCGCTACGATAGACTTTCAACGTCGCACCGGGAGATCCTGAACAACGAGACTACGCCGGAGATCCAGCTATCGATACCGCTCAACGAAGACCAGAATGTTCATGTAAGTCCGCTGAATTTTCTTAGTGGTTGCTTGCTTCCTTTTTGTGTGTAAGTCCTATATACCCTGTCCAACATTTTTTATCCACGTAGATTGAGTATACCTAGGTTAGTTAGTAGTAGGAATAGTAGTGTAGATTCCAGACGTAATATCAGTCCCGAAATTGAGCCCGAGATGGCTGATTTTGACACTATACTTAAAGCCCTCCGCTTAGTTCCCGATTTTGATGGGAATCCGAATGTACTCACCAGGTTCATTAAATTGTGTGACCAGTTAGCACTTCAGTTCATTCAGGAGGGGCAACCGGATATAAATCAGTTAGCGCTTTTAAATGGCATATTGAATAAAGTTACGGGGCCCGCCGCCCGTCTGATCAATGCTAACGGTGTACCTAATGATTGGGTAGGCATACGTAGCGCTCTCATTAATAACTTTGCCGACCAGCGAGATGAGACTGCTCTCTACAACGATTTGGCTTTACTTACACAAGGTCACGGGACGCCGCAGGAATTTTACGAGCGTTGCCAGAATCTTTTCAGCACCGTCATGACATACGTTTCATTGCACGATACCCTAGAATCAACCATTGCGGCCAAACGCGACTTATATCGTAAACTGACTTTGCAGGCCTATCTCCGCGGTTTGAAAGATCCTTTAGGTGCACGTATTAGGTGTATGAGACCTGAGACTATTGAGAAGGCTCTAGAGTTTGTGCATGAGGAGTCTAACACCATGTATTTGCAGAGCAGAAATGACAACTTGCCGGATAAGAAAACCTCGGCTCGAATGCCACCTAATCAACATAACGAATTCAATAATAAAATGCCAGTTCATCCGAATAATATGCTTGTTCCGTTAAGACCTAATGCTTTTAACATGCCCGGTCCGTTCAGACCGCAGGGACCGCAATTTATGTTACGGCCTTTGTCGTCTCAGAATCAATTTAGAATGCCGTTTAATCCATCTAACATGCAACCACGTGGCCCGACCCGTACGCAACAAATATTTGGCGCACCACCGCATAATAACAATCAGGGCGGTTCTGGATTCAGAATGCCCCCAGGGAATTCCTATCCGCCGAATAACGGCCCCAGGCCGATGAGCGGCGTTAGCCACTTTGTGTCTAGGCCCATGCCTGCTACTAACAGATGGAATTGGGCACTGCAAGGCAATCCACCACCTTCCAACTATATTAAAACCCGCGATGTTAATGTGAACGAATGTTCAGACTATGGGCAGGATTATTATTACCCCGACTTATCTGACTACTATTACATTGACCCCTATAACTATGGCGACTACAGCAATGATGACTTTTATTTCAACGATTGTACATACGACCATGTCACACCGCAACAGACTGACGGGACTAACGACAAGGACAAACTAGGTACTGCGGACCAACAGCAACCCTCAACCAGTCAGGATTTTCAGAAAGCTCCGAAGTCAAACAGCTTAGGATAGAACTAAATCTGCAAACCCAAAGGCAATTACCGTACGTCCGTATCCATAACCCCGCACTTAACTTTCTAATAGATACCGGTGCAAACCAATCATTCATCAGCCCGGAAGCAGTCCAGAATTATTTCCCGAACATACCTCTTAACTACGATCCATTCGAGGTTACTAACGTTCATGCCACAAGCAGGAACGACTACTCTATCAACTTACCCTGCTTTCCCGAATTTGGTGACAAAGAACCAATTAAATTATTCATATACAGATTCCACGATCGTTTTGATGGTCTGATTGGAATGGATTTACTTACCAAGTGGGAAGCTAAATTAGACTTGAAAGATCTTACACTAATAACTAAGTTCGCAATTAATCCCATTCAAATTTATAACTCTCGAAACCTAAATCTGTACGAGGAAATCGTACCAGCGGAAAGTTCTAAATTAATACGGTTACCCATTAATGCACCGGATGGTGAGGTTTTTGTAGAGGAACAGATTATTTGCAATTGCATTATATCCGAATGCCTGACCACCGTTTCTAATAGCCGCGGTATGGTTGAAGTAACTAACCCAACCAACAACGATTTAATATTTTCACTGGACCAGGCTACTCAGGCAACGATATTCAATGTTGAAGCCACAGAACAAATGTCACCTCGCGCTAAAGATGTTACATCCCGGATACGCACCGAGCACTTAAATGAGGAGGAAAAGGCAAACTTATTAGCACTATGTTCAAAGTACGCCGACGTCTTCTACATTGAAGGCGAGGCATTAACCTTCACTAACAAAATAAAGCACAGTATTAAAACTACGGACGAGATTCCGACCTACACTAAAAGTTATAGGTATCCGTTTATACACCGTCAAGAAGTTAGTGATCAAATAGGGAAAATGTTGGATCAGGGAATAATTAGGCCGTCTGAATCTGCATGGAGCTCACCGATTTGGGTCGTCCCAAAGAAGGTTGACGCCTCTGGAAAACAAAAATGGCGTCTAGTCGTTGACTTTCGGAAGCTAAATGAAAAAACGATTGATGACAAATACCCTATCCCGAATATTACAGACGTACTGGACAAACTTGGCAAATGCCAATATTTCAGCACCCTCGACCTAGCATCTGGATTTTACCAGGTTGAGATGAACCCTAGCGACATCCCCAAGACCGCCTTCAATGTCGAACATGGGCACTTCGAATTTTTGAGAATGCCCATGGGACTTAAAAATTCCCCTTCCACGTTCCAACGAGTAATGGATAACGTACTCAGAGGACTCCAAAACGTTATATGTCTGGTATATTTGGATGACATAATTATATTCAGCACCTCTCTCCAGGAACACATGAACAACTTGGAGAAGGTGTTCCAAAGATTAAGAGAATCTAACTTCAAAATTCAGTTAGATAAATCAGAGTTCCTAAAACTCGAGACCGCATACCTAGGTCATATCATCAGTACCGAAGGAATAAAGCCTAACCCAGACAAAATCAAAGCTATTCAAAATTATCCCATACCTAGAACACCTAAAGAAATTAAACAGTTTCTCGGACTCCTCGGTTACTACCGAAAATTCATTCCAGACTTTTCCCGTATTACCAAACCCCTGACACAATGCTTAAAGAAAGGAAAGAAAGTAACCTTAGATTCAGACTATATTAACTGTTTCGAGAAATGTAAGACTCTACTGACCAACGACCCTATCCTTAAATATCCCGACTTTGACAAAGAGTTCATCTTAACCACAGACGCATCCAATTTTGCAATCGGTGCGGTACTCTCACAAGGACCTATTGGCTCGGACAAACCCGTAGCTTTCGCTTCACGGACACTTAATGAAAGTGAAGTGAATTACAGCACAATAGAAAAGGAATTACTAGCGATTGTATGGGCGACAAAATATTTTCGGCCTTACCTTTTTGGACGCAAGTTCAAAATAGTAACAGACCACAAACCATTACAATGGGTCATGAGCCTCAAGGAACCAAACTCACGGTTAACCAGGTGGCGGTTAAAGTTAAGTGAATACGATTTTACCGTCATCTACAAAAAAGGCAAATATAACACCAATGCCGATGCCCTCTCTCGTGTTGAGATCTACAACGAAGAGGTTAGTTCGATGATTGCAAACGCAACTGACAGACCACCATCCCTTGCTAACTCCAACACCCTGACGGCACATACCTGTGAAGAAAACCCTATACTCGAAATACCCATTACCGACGAACCACTAAACAAATTCCACCGACAGCTGTGCTTGACCGTTGTAGGTGACTTTAAAAAACGGCCTACGGCAACGAAGCCATTTGACACCCACACTCGAACATCCGTTCAGCTATCTGAATCTAACCTAGAAGAGGATCTGGTTAACGCCATTAAGGAATACGTCAATCCTAAAATCAAAACTGCCCTGTTGATAAATCCACCCCTTGCAATGTACAACATAATCCCTTTGTTACAGAAATATTTTAAAAGTTCATCTATGAAATTGGTATTGGCAAAAAAGGAACTTGAAAACGTAAAGGAATACCTGAGGCAACAGGAAATAATTCGTCACTACCACGAAGGCAAAACTAACCACCGTGGCATTAACGAGTGCTTCCTAGCTTTATCTGTTAAATATTATTGGCCTAAGATGCGAGAACACATAACCAAATTCATAAATGACTGCACAGTATGTGGGCAAGCAAAGTACGAAAGGAGCCCCATAAAGCAAAAGTTCAATATAGCACCGCCTGCCACCAGGCCGTTCGAAATAGTACACATGGATAGCTTCTCAGCACAGAACGAAAAATATGTAACATTCATAGACGCCTTCTCAAAGTATGGTCAAGCTTACCTCCTTCGAGACGGGACTGCAGTCAGTGTCATACAGGCTTTACTAACTTTCAGCACGCATCATGGCCTACCACTAACCATTATTACAGATCAAGGGACCGAGTTCACCAACCAGATGTTCTCCGAGTTCTGCAAGCTGCATAAAATAATTCATCACCAAACATTGGCATATTCACCAAACGCTAACGGTAACATCGAACGCTTCCACTCCACTATATTGGAACATCTTCGTATTTTGAAACTAAAATACAAGGATGAGCCAGTCGTACACCTGATGCCATATGCTATCATAGCGTACAATAGTTCGATCCATTCCTTCACACGATGTAAACCATACGACCTTATACTAGGACACACTGACCCACGAGACCCGATTGACATAGATCTGACCGGACACTTACTACAACAATATACCGAAACACATAGAGAACGCATGCAAAAAGTATATGAACTAATCAATGAAACGTCTCTCGCTAATCGAACAGCGCTTATAGAGAGTCGTAATAAAACCCGTGAGGATGAGGTCGACTATGAGCCCGACCAGCAAATATTCATTAGTAATCCCTCTGCAAGTAGATCTAAACTAGCACCCAGATATAACCAGGACACAGTCCTAGCTAACTTACCTATCCATATTTACACTTCCAAGAAAAAGGGACCTATAGCTAAATCTAGACTAAAGCGTGTCCCTAAAACTGCGAAATTGTTGCAGGATACCCCTGATGCTGACGTTTAGCCTAACATGGGCGCAGGAGATTAATCTAGAACGACTTGAGAATGGACCTGGACTACTGCCCTTCAAACTAGGGCCCATGAAACTCATCACTCATTATCATACATTCCTTCAAACCATAGAACTAACAGACATAGACAGCAACATTAACGAGATACGAATTCAACTTACTAAAGCCACAAACAGACTAGACAATTACACTAGCACTTTATATGAGTTTCAAATAGATAGTTTGAACGCGAAATTAAATAAAGCCTCATCCCACCTACAAAGCCTAAAGCCCAATCGATTCAAGAGAGGTCTAGTAGATAGTCTCGGATCCGTAATTAAGAGTATTACAGGAAACCTAGATCACACAGATGCCATTAAATATGATAACGCCCTTAAAGCCCTCAATGATAACCAGCAACAAATTGCTATTGAGCAAAATCATCATATAAGTCTGAGCAAAGGTTTGATGAGCGAGCATACAAAAATCATTACGAAACTAATAGAGAATCAAGTACAGTTAAATGAAAGTCTGCATATTTTACTTGACGCCGATAAGTATAAACAACACAATCTTATAAAATTTGCAAAGTTTTCGCAAGTACTACAAATAATTAGCAATAACGTAGATAGTTTATTAAGCGAATTAAGTAGGTTAGAGAACGCGATAGCATTTTCCGGTCAACTGCATACTCATCATTCCATGTTAGGGACAGAAATACTAAGCGATATGATACGCAAACTAAGTGGGCTTTATAACAAAGACCAATTACTGGAATTAGAAATCAGAGAATATTATGACATCATTAAACCATTAGCTTATTATCGTGGAACTCAGATAGTTTTCGCATTTAAATTTCCCATAACCTCTCCACTAAAATTCCTGTTGTATAAACTAGTAATTGTACCAAATAAAAATAAGCAAGCCATCATCCCGTCCTACCCGTTCCTAGCAATCACTGGAAACATTCATGCGTACATAGAGGCAGAATGCCCGAAGTTAACTTCAGAGTATCTCTGCGAAGAAAAACTCAACCACCAAATGAGGACCCATCCAGACTGCATTTGCGACATCATTGGAGGTGAAACACCGCACAAAACATGCAACACGGTTACTATTAGCCTGACGAAGCCCGCAATGGAAAAGTTGGATGACCGCCGCTACGCCGTCGTGTTCCCGAAACCAACACAAGTCCAGCTAATCTGCGAACAAGAAGAATCTATAACCTTAGCCGGAAGCTTCCTAGCCACTATTCCCCATAATTGCAAGCTGCGAACAGACGAATTCACCATCGTCAACCTTAACGACCACATCAGAGGACAACCCATGAAGATAAGCAACGTGCCAGATAACATCGAAGGATCAACCATGCCACCCCTTCAAATTAGTGCTATTAACCTAAAGAAGCTGCACGATATTCAAGACAGAATAGACTCACAGAAGACAATCCACATTGAACCAACCTCAACTATTTACCATACGACAATCCCATTTTATGGTACACTAATTGCTTCATTCATACTGGGAGCAATACTATTATACAGAATCCGTATCCGCATGGCACATAAGAAGAAGCAGATGACACCTCGAGATGAACCCACGTACGCCGAACCTGAAACATCTGAAACCCGCCAGAACCAGCCAGCATCTCAAGATCAATCTAAACTCTCGACGATATTTCATCTCAAAATTTGAAATAGTCGTCGATCTGAGGGGGGAGGTGTTACGCGCATCACTAGTTAGGAAAGCGCTGACACAAAGGCACGAGGCACGCCGCGTGTGTCGTCATCGTCATCGTCGACCTAGTTGCTGCTAAGGGCGAAACTGCTGACACAGGACACGAGGCCCGAAGACACCGTCTACGTGACCGAGCCCGGGCACTTCGTATCCAACATCGATCGGGTCAATTTGATTCTTTTGAATTCCATTTAATTGTAATTTTTCTATTAAAATAAATTAGTTAATAATTAATTCGGTTTTTTTTGAGTCCTCCGGCAGTAGCCTACGTAATTCAGACAACAACAACAACACAAAAACACAACAGAACAGAGATAACAATATTCCAAACGCATTTTGGAATATTGTGTTCGCCGGACCCTTAAACCGTTGTGGATACAATTTCATATTGAGAAAAATTATTGGTGTAAAAATATTCGGTCATGGCGGCCAATCTCAACGGAGACTGGCCTTCGGCGCGGGAGATATTATAGTGCACAAGTGTGTGCGCAGACACGAGTGCACTCTCTCTTCCCTCACTCTCATAGTCCGATGGGATGTGTAAAAATAATAAGTAAGAAATAATAGATTTCTGTATGACTATCAAAAATAACGTAAATAAATACCTGTATTGACCCGTGCGTTTGCACTGGCGAAACATCACGACAAAACATGTTGAAATCTCTAGTTCCTGTCAAACATTGTATGAAAAATTGACAGAAAATAGAGATTCCAACATGTTTTGTTGTGAATGTTTCGCCAGTGCAAACGCACAGTTAAAATTAAAATTTGGCGTACTATTTACATTCTATTTTGTACAATATAGTCTGATGTAGCAAGAGAAATCCTTTTATTTATAAGTAACTAGCTTTACCCGGCCTGGCTTCGCACGGTTAGCACTAAGTACTTATCTACGGCGCATCTACCTTTTCTAATTACCTATTTCTACCTAATTACCTACCCTACCCTTCTTACCAGGGTAGGTAGGTACCTAACCTACCCTACCTACCCTACATATTATTATCTACCTGCTTACCTACCATATATACCTATTTATACCTACCAATACTATGTTAGTAGCAAATAAATAACTTTGACTTTAGTTAATGCATGTTACTGGATAAAGTTAACTTAATATTTTTCTCTTAAAATAAATGAAATATACTCCTACACCTATATTTTAACACAACAACATTTTCTCATTAAAATTAGACAATTTCTTTACAAATCTTTGTTTTTTTATAGCGCCTCTGTTGTTACCTTTACGAAAGTATTACAAAAATTCATAGTGTTAAATCTTGTACGACATGGTATGGAACCCTTCGTGTGCGAGTCCGACTCGCACTTGACAGATTTTATTTATAGACGCGTCGGCTACTTAGGGATTATAAAATTTGTAAATCATAATCATCGTAAAACTGACCGTCGTAGTAAAGTAATTAAATTAAAATTTAAAGGAAATATAAATAGGCACCTAGATTAAATTTTATTTTTTTATTAAAAGAAACATTAAAATTGTCGGTATCGGTGGCATTAAGCCCACCACAGACGTAGCTATAATATAATATATTATATATTTTATTATAATATAATATATTATAGCAAGACATATTACGATATATTTTCCATAGTAATTCTTCTTCAAGTCACCTCAGGCGGAGCTATAATATATATTTTCTCAAACGTGCTTGGAAATTCGAACATTATTTTTACAACCTTCTTCGATGTAAATTGAAATTGCTGTACTGGTCAAAAACAAGCGAGCGCCCGGCCGGCAATGTTACTATGAAAATCCATATCTGTCGTGTTATTTAAAATTGGAACTACCTTTTTATTTCAACACATGGCAACCAAAGAGGTAACTTATCAAATTTTGAACTGGCTTATCAAATAGAGCTGTTTAGAGTAATGAAGAAACAAATGAACATACTGGCGCGTGAAAACATTTTCTTTGTTCGTCATTGATTTTTGAATTTATAATTAATTTACTTAGTTTGTTACAAGCCTTGGCCGCAACCAGGCATTCATGGACTCACGTATGTGTTTTACACATTTTCACGATCGTCCATCAATGCCCTAATTGCTGGTTGCGATAGCAATGTACTATTCTAGTACGCACCAAAAACTACGCAAAAAAAAATCAAAAGGAAAGTATATTAATTTCTCTGCATCACCCTAAGATTGACTGGTAGAAAATGCCTCAGGCATTAAGTCCGCCTTTGTACGGTATATTTTTTACTTGTGCATAAAGTTTTAATAAATAAATTAATTAATTAATATATATTATAGCTACGTCTGTGACGGGCTTTAAGCTTATTAAATATTGGTTGATCAGCATTTTTTATGAATACGTAACTTCCTATTAAGCTGTAGTACTTAAAAACGTACCTACACATAGTATATTTTTAGCATATGACCGTTTAAAAATATGCTATGAGCATTAAGTAAATAGCTATTTTAATACCAGGTAACATTTATTTATAAATCGTGGTTTACCCAGTCGTTCAACACATTGATTTTATTTGTTTCATGAATTTTAAGTTTCCCATCCTTACTCGCCAAAGTAAGTTTCCATTACATTTAAAAAGGCACTTTATAAATGACCAGTAATCATTTTAAATTATATATCGCTGCTTAACGTTCGCGGATATTTTTTTGCACATAAGTACAATGAATGGAGTCACGTGGTCCCTCACATCATTAACAATTGGCCACATTTGCCATTGTCAAATTGCTACTTGCAGAGTTTTGTTGTGGCCCGTAATTAGAGATCATTGCCTTTTATCAATTCAGATAATTATTTCGTTTATATCATACAATGTTTATGACGACGTTGTCATAAATTGGTGCTGTCATTAAACTGTTTGAAATTATAACTTGGTATGTTATTTTTTACGAGGGTTCCGTATGATTCAGAAAAAACCCTATTGGTATTTTCTTTGGAAGGAGGCCGTTGTCGTGTAGTGGGACAACATAGACTTGTTATAATAATAAAAATAATATTTTATAATACCTATGTTTTTTTTTTATGAATTTTGTAAAAATATTTAAAAATGTAAACAATATGTATAGTAAAAATGACTAAACGAAAAAATAATATTTTATATTTTTAAATGTTTTTATAATTTTATTTTAATATTAAAAAAAGTAATTTATATGTTAAAAACTAAATAAAGGAGAATAAAAATAATTCCTTGGCCGCCTGAATAAAGTATTAAATAGTCTTTTATCAGGCGGAAAGAAGGTGCGCCTTCAACGGTTGGGTCATGCCGGTTTTGATGTACTCTTTCGGCATACTCAAATGGACGGAGTTGCACTACGGCCGCTACGCGCAACGTCCGTTTATGGCCCTATTGTATTTGGAAGATCCATTTTTTTTAAATCGTTCGCTCTACGTCCGTCAGTCCAGTACAGTCAAAACGCAAAGTTGAAGCATGTTACTAGGCGAGTAAACTTATCAGGAGATAATTTTTGTCGCCAACACACACGCAATAATGTTGACAATATCGTATGTATTAGCAATATTATTACGAGTATAGTTGCGGCTTTAGTCAGACTGTTCAAATGCAAACGATATGTATAAACAAAAATAATAATAATATTTCTTATTGTTTTATTCTCAAAAGTTGCGTATTTCGTTGATGTCTTTTGTAAGGAGAAAACAAAATGTAGTATTTTCACTATTATTACAACATATTTTTATTTTTGAAAAATAAATAACTGCAGAAGCCTCTTGTTTCTGTAGGTAAATGTCATTAGACAAAATTTTCGGGAAGAGATTTTTTTTAAATTTTGTTTTATGTAATTTGAAATTACATTATATTATAAGTAAACTAAATTATTATACCTAAATACACATAGCCCATCACACATAAAGCGTCTATTCCTATGAATTAACCCCAGATGCCTCATCAATAACCTGTCCACGCACCACAACCACCGGAGAAGACAATAAAAATCTGGCGCCTGCGCCAGTCACAGATTATGACACGTTCACAGTAATGACGGGGAAATTGTGCCTACGTGATATTACGCACCTCTATTTTTTCAAGAAAGTAAAAGTTCCGCCCTCTATACCATAGTGTCGCGTATTCGGAAGCCAATTGTCAATGTGACATGAATTTGAAATTGGAATCGAAACTCTTTTGTGAATGGGATGTCGTTTCTGCGTAGTCGTTGGCGTTTTGAAGAAGTGAAGGAGTAATTTGAATGATAAATAGTGGTTTGTTTTGGAAAAGTCATTATAATTTTATACTTTTTTTTCTAGGTGGATTAGGGTTATGAATTTAAATTGGTGAAACAATTTTTTTTTGTTTCACTTTTTCTAAAATGAGCTGGTACTTCAGTGTAGTGCATATCTTTACCAAAAATCGTAGAACAAGCAGATAGACAATCCGGTGGACAGTAATACTAATAAGATACATTTCTGCCAATTACATAGACTTATTTTGGTAAATGTTTATTAAAACTGGCCATATTAATCAATAAACCATAAAGTTTATGAAAACAAAACTTCAAACGTTTCAACGTTTTTTCATTAACTGAAAACGTAATAAACTAAAACTAATAAGCAAGCACATACAGCTCATACATTCGTCTTGGAATACTAATACGAAATCTTCTTATTAGACCAAAACCCATAAGACATCGTACAACTCAACAGGACCAACACTAATTTGAATATTCTAAGACACACTAACAAGATTAATTTCACTTTCTATCTAACACTTACTAACTAGAGCAGGCAATGAATAACACCTTTAATTACTCGCTAAATACCT
Source organism: Conistra vaccinii (assembly GCA_948150665.1). Lineage (NCBI taxonomy): Eukaryota > Metazoa > Arthropoda > Insecta > Lepidoptera > Noctuidae > Conistra > Conistra vaccinii. The sequence goes on from OX411324.1 coordinate 9,955,308, forward strand.
ACGACGCATGCGAAGTGACTGCCAACGCAAATCTATTGCTAGGCGAAGCCTCCTCGCTGTGATTGGAGGAACCGTCGCCAAGACTCCGAAACAGAGCCAATAGGCTTACTTCATTCAACAATAGGTGAACATAGATACGCCTGTTACGGTACCTTGCTTAGTTCTACTTAGAATGAGCTTAGATGGTTGCATTTTGATGTGGAATGTACTTACTTAGTAACGTTTTGTGGTGTAAGAAGGTGCTTAAAGGGTCTTGCGTGGTTCAATATTTGGATAAGTGTTACCGTGTCATTTGAGTCGGTTTCAGGTAAGTTAAGTTTTATACAGAGAAGTGTTGTATAACTAAGAATTGTAACGATACAATGTTTGTGTAAAATTCGAAAAAGAAATACATATTTATTTCCTGAAGTCTTGGTATATCATTGATTTGAGTTTAGCCTTTACAGTTCCTTAAAGGTAGTGTTGTTGTTTTGTGTCTGGTAAGAATAAGCTAAGATATATTAGAAAGCCAATAGGAATAAGTTCCATAATTTATAACAAATATGTATGTTGCTTAGATGTTTACTGGAATAAATTGGTATTTCATTGTGGTTTGTCGCTTATTAGTAACATAAAAAATAACTTATGGTATTTGTAGTAGACGTGCAATCATTTTGATTACACTGTTTCCTTTCGTAGATTTGCTTCCTTGGTAGTTGAAATATAGAAAATAGAAATAGAAACAGTTTATTGTCCAGGTAATACAGTAAGCAGGTTTACATGTTAACGCCAAGTTGAGACGACATGAGTAGCTTAAAATATTACCTATAGCTATGTTACAAAATATTATTTGCCAGTGAACCCCAAACTAGACAGTTAGTCTCTATCTTGGGGCTATATACCACAACATTTTGAATTTTACTAATTTTCAACTTATTATGTCAAAATAATTAACATAAATATTCTGCAAATTCCACAAAGATGCACTACTCGTACAATACCTACAAACCCTTTTCTCTTTTAAAGTTAATGGCAATACAATTTATTTACCTTACCTGAAGCAGCCTTAAGTCAAGTGTACATACCATATAAAACCAAAAAATAGTGTAATTAATACAACATTGCGAACGCCAAAACATATGTTAAGAAGTAATTTACCTTTAAATCCAAGCGATAATTATTATGTTAATGTTGTTTTAATTAAGCGAAATGATTAATTAATAAGTTGTTCCTGCGATTAAGTACACATGATGTACCTATAGGCTGACGTTTCAACCGCCTCAGGCATCTGACCACAGACTACAATTAGAGTAACACGCTAAATATTGATAATTGTTTTGCGCCCTCTAATTTGAACATCTTTGCCGTCAATTTTGTACGAGAAACACATTGAAAGCAGCTCGACGACATTTTTATGTGATTAACTTATTTTCAGTCATTATTTTGACAAGTTGCAATCTTACCGATATGTAATTTTCGTCAAAGAAAACATGTAACGTTTATAATATTTTGTTTAAAGATTTGTTTTAATAAATTAGACTAAAATAAATGAAAACAAGTCACGCGAGCTTTAAGAGTAAACTAAGATACTTAGAGATCAGTAAATAAGCGGCTGGATGCTGTCATTACTTATACGCTGTTGCATTTTTAAGAGCAGATCATTATAAGTACATGTGGCCCGAAGCAGTATCAACACCCCATGTTGGTGCAACACGCATGATATGTACACATTAAACGAGCATCATTTCTTTACTCTCATTTGGTATAATTTACGGTCATACAACCAACATAGCGTTCAGCAACCACATATATACAAAAACGTCTATTCCAATCGGCGCTTCGCTATATATGTTTATAATTAATAATACCTATACAGGATCCCACTGTAAGATCAGAGAGATATTCGTTTGATGAAGCTCCGCCATTTGTTTGATAAATGAATAATCGCCACAGATGAACTGAAAATAAAAAAGCAAAACATTATGGTGTGCGAACTTTATACTAGAGGTATAAATAATAAAAAATAGTGCGTTGTTTAAATACACTCGGTACCCAAGTGCGGTACAGTCACCACTTAAAATTTATTGCAATATTAATAATATTAAAGTGACGTTTATTGTTCGCTAGCCAACGTTCACGCATAATGAAGTATGAGAACTATTCTTCATTAGTAACAAAGTAAAATCGATTATATTATTTAAAAAATGATTGATAATAATTCGAAGTGCGCTACTGTGCGATGGACGATCTACTAAGGACGTGAGAATGTTTGTAACAATTTAGAAGTGTAACAATAAACCCGGTGCAGATGAAGACTACTATCCGTGGGAAGAAAAGGCCCAAAGAACAGACCGCTGGTTATTGAGTTGCTCAGCAAAAGAATGACTAGATACATCGTAGATACATCGTGAACAGCAGCCAATGTTTTCATGGAACAGGATTGTTTATATCGGAGTTTTTGGATGCGACTGCACGGAGGGAAAGAGCCCAACTGAGAGAAGAACTACTTAAGGCCAGGAGAAATGGCCTCTATGCAATTATAAGGAAAAACAAGTTATACATCGACGGAAAACTCACCAATCCCACTGACATTAAAGAAAGCCAAAGGAAAAATCAAAGAAATTCGAGCTCCCAGAGAAATGATATATCAACGATGAGCAATATCGACCAACTCTGCCGCACACCCATAACGGATGAAGCTGAAAATTATACATTTCGTTAATAACAACGACACCTCATTTAAAATACTTTTCCAGAATCTACAGAGTCTTTATAATAAACAGGACATACTTGAAGTTTTTATTGCCCAAAATCCATCATACAAAGCAATAGGTATCTCGGAGACCTGGCTTTCGCAGGAAAAGCTGGATATTATTCAATTTAGTGGTTATAAATTCGCAGCATCTTACTGCCGTAGCACTCGAACAGGTGGAGGAGTCTGTATCCTACTTCAGGATCATATAGACTGCATCCAGAGAAACGACATTACGGACATGTCTATAGAATATGTTATAGAGGTATGTGCTACTGAACTACCTAAGGAAAATCTGTTAATTGTAACCATGTATTGGAACAAAAGACAAGAAGAAACTTTCTATCAACAAATACGAAAAATTCTCAGATATGTAAACATTAAATACCCTACCCTTAACGTTATTATTGGAGGCGATTTTAACATAAACATCCTGTCTGATAACTTAAAATCAAACCAATTTTTAAATCTTATGCAGGAATTTAGACTTACACAGCACATAAAAACCCCGACACGCATAACACCTACTACAAAAACATGTTTAGATCTCATATTTACAAACTTTAAATACAAAGATATGTACACAACGGTAGAAGAGTTGGGTTTTTCAGATCACAATAGCATAATTTTACACTTACAATTACCCAAACAAACAAAGAAAATAACTTGGTACACAAAGAAAAGGCGATTTAACAACACAAATATACTAAAATTTAAATCAAAATTGCAAGAAATAAACTGGAACGATATAATAACGGCTGATAAAAATATTAATGAAAACTATGAAGCTTTTAACGAAATCCTAATTAGCATTCTTAATCAATGTATCCCATTACAAAAAAATAAATTAAAAACAAATTATAATAAATACTGGCTCTCAAAAGGTATAAAAATCTGTTGCAAAAATAAAAGACTATTAAAGATCCTAATTACCAAAACAAAAAACCCTATATTAACAAAATACTACAAGAAGTATGAAAAAATATTAAAGAAAACTGTAGTGACAGCAAAAAAACAACATTTTAAACATAAAATGATAAAATCAAGCAATAAGGTTAAAACAATGTGGGGTATTATAAACGAACGTACAAACAAAAAAATGAGACGCGAAAAACAGAATATAACTATACAAACAAACAATAATAATATGACTTCAGAGCCCAAAGAGATAGCTAACATCTTTAATAATTTCTTTGCTTCTATTGGGAAAACTAGTACGAGCCCATCTGGCAGTAAACCAAAAGAAACACCTATTATGTCTACAATAGAGAATTCGATCTTTCTGAGTCCAGCAGATCCTTATGAGGTAAATGCATTAATTAAAAACTTAAAAAATAAGTCGAGCTTTGGCGTTGATGAACTTCCACCTACATTACTGAGACAATGTGCGGATGAGTTAACTCTACCATTCTATAATCTGATAAATCAATCTTTTGAGGAAGGTGCTTTACCCAACCTCTTGAAAAAGGCTCTTGTAAAGCCAATTCATAAGAAAAATGCTAAAACTGACCCAAATAACTACCGCCCTATCGCTCTCCTACCAACTGCATCAAAAATATTTGAAAAAGCCATGTGCAACCGTGTCTACGCTTATTGTGAAAAATACAACATATTTAATGACTGTCAAAACGGCTTCAGAAAAAATCGATCCACAACCCTCGCCGTCTATAAATACATACAAGAAGCCCTCGATATCATTAACTCAAAAAAATATGCAATAGGATTACTGCTGGATATGACGAAAGCTTACGATAAAGTGCAATTTACCATCTTATTAAACAAACTATATGGCATAGGGATCCGTGGTAAATGTCATGAATGGTTCACGTCGTATTTACAGCATAGAGAGCAATTAGTGGAAATAGAATATTTTAACCAAAAAACTAACGAAATAGAATTGTTCCGATCCGAAAGCATACCAATAAACGCTTCAATCCCACAGGGTAGTGTGATAGGCTGCTTCCTATTCTTAGTCTACATTAACGACCTCCCGAAGCATATTAATGAACCTTGTGTTTTGTTTGCGGACGATATATCCATTCTCGCCTCATGCGAAACAAATCTCAACCTTGATGAGAAATTAGATTCAATACTTGACGCTACAACTCACTGGATGAAGGAGCATAACCTAGAAATTAATTTTAATAAGACAAAAATAATGACATTTCACCCACGACAAAAAAAACCTTTACACATAAACTTCAGTTTTAAAAATCACAAGTTGGAAACAGTAAAAAAATTCACCCTATTAGGACTAGACATAGACACACACATAAATTGGAAATCGCATATCCAAAAATTAAAAGCAAAATTATCAAAATTTTCATACGCCCTTCGGGAAATCAAAAAAACTACAGACATAAACACTGCGTTGGTAACATATTACGCATATGCCTATGCATGGCTTAAATACGGTGTCATATTATGGGGTAATAGTACAGACTCACTCACACTATTCACACTACAAAAAAAACTTATTAGAATTCTAGTCAATATTGAACAAACGGATAGCTGTAAGCCCCACTTCCAAGAACAAAAAATTTTAACCCTACCATGCCTCTACATCTTTGAAATTTGTAAATTTGTACGTAGATACCCGACGTTTTACACAAAAAGAGAAGACATACAAACCACTATTACTTTAAGACATAAAAATAGATTAAACATACCTAAATCCCGATTAAAAATGCACTCCTCCAGCACCTATGTCATGTCAATAAAAATATATAATAAGTTACCGGAAGAAATAAGAAATATAAATAACAACAATATCTTTATTAATAAATTAAAATTATTTCTATTAAACAAAAGTTATTATAATGTGAACGAATATTTGAATGAAAGACCATAATTACAATGAATACATTACATGCGTATATATATCAGGAATATTATTTAATTAAACATGACACCTACTACTTAATACACAATTATTTAATAATTATAAAATTCTACTAATGAATCTATGAATTGTCTAAAACTTATCTCTTTATTATTAATTTGTAACCATAGAATATGATCTCTAATTAAAGAAGTGTTATGATAATATTATCCAAGTAAATAGTTATATTTACTTAGGTAATATTACTACTTAGGTTATTTATCTAAATGTAATAATAGGTAGTATTTTAAGAAAATAGACGTACTTACTAATAATGGAATTATTTATATTATTGTTATTGAATTTTTATGCGAATGTTATTTATTCAGTTTTAAGTACAATTTAATTTAATTTTAATTTTTAGTTTTCTACAACTTGGTTTTTTCTTTTTTAATTTGTTATAATAATTTTTGCTGTGCCCTAACTGGGTCTACAACGGCTCTTAGCTCTAAGCCTTTTGTTAAACATCTTGTTTTTACCTTGTGGAATGCAAATAAATGAATATGAATATGAATATGAATATGACTATTACGAGTTAAAAGATATCATAATTCATTCTAATCACCGGTGATACTGGGTCCAAACTAGAGCGCAACGCAGGCAGGACTATGATGTAGGTGCGTTTAATGGAATGGGTATCGGCGTGTGGCGGGGCGTGCCCGCGGCGCTGCCCGGCGAGCGCACACGAATGCTTCTGTCGCGTGGTTACGTGCTATTAACCGTGTCGGCCGCTCGCTACTAGTCGACGGACTACTATAAATTACACGAATTATACAGTGTGGTGGCGTACGCGAGCATGTGATATATTGTGGTATGGCGATCGCGCCGAACAGCCTCCGTGTCAGCGCACGTGAAATTACACACCCGACCGCGATGTTTGCGCGCAACACCGCTAATACCCGCGCACGCGCATTGCATTTTATTTGCGATTGTTATTTCGTAAATGATAGCCCTACGCACGCCTAGAGAAGTTATTGCCTCTAACCCAAAGTTATTTACCGAGAGAAAGAGTCAGAGAACGTTTGTTCTGATGACAATCAGAATCTGTCTGTGTCGCGCGACGTGGTATTATCATTTGTATTGCATGTAACTCCGGCTAAAACTCCGATGTAACTTTAGCTGACTGTATAATTTATTGAGTAACGCATTAAATAACTATTTACACGAGCTCGTCCGTACATACGTACGATCGATATAAATTATTTTAATAACGCTTTTCTGACGCTGAATATCATTAATACGTGAAACCGATGCGGTTATTAAAAATGTAAATAAATTTGCGAAATGACAGCATAATTACGGCGGAGGCCTATTTAAAATGTCTGGTATCGGCAAAAACGCGAGTGTACCGAGTTGCTTCCAATCAAAGTGGTAGGCCGCCTTTCTCAATCCATTAAGTCAAAGGCTTTATAATCCAATTAAATTACTCATATCGATCAAGATAAATTTTACATTATTGTCTTAATTACGAGTTATATGTCATCTTTGACAGCAACTCGCAAAATTTAGATCGTCATCGTAAAAATATAATTCACTGCATGCCTGTAACGAGAGGAGAAATTAAACCCAATGAACTCAACGTTAATAACTTTTTACTTGTCTCATCGAAGCTACTGAGAAAAAGATTTTATTAATTAATCATTTAAATGTAAAAGTATTTCAAAACAATGTGTAGACTAATAAGGAGGAGCTCGTGGCTAAGTAATAACAAGCCGCACGGGTCGATCCATCAGGTTAAGCTATGTTGCCGGGGCTGGTCAGTGGATGGGTGACCGTCTTTACATACCGAGACTTCTCCGTGCCTCGGAAAGCACGTTAAGCCGTTGGTCCCGGCTGTCATTAGTGGATCTTTGACAGTCGTTACGAGTCGTCAGAAGCCCGAAAGTCTGACACCAGTCTTACCAAGGGGTATCGTATTACCCAGTTACTGGGTTGTGGAGGTCAGATAGGCAGTCGCTCCATGTAAAATACTGGTATTCAGCTGTATCCGGTTAGACTGGAAGCCGACCCCAAGATAGTTGGGAAAAGGCTAGGAAGATTGATTTGTGTAGACTAATAACAGCTAGCTACGAGTGTTGACGCGAACCAAAAAATGATTTGAACATTCCCACGATTTGATTTCAATTATGGAATTATTAATAAAGTAGACACAAGCATAACTACACATATTTTATATATTTATCTCATCGATTTCTTCGCTCGTAAAACGGGGTTCGATGTTATCGAAGGCTTTACTGAGGACGCCAGTAATTAACAGGTAGATAATAAGGTTTGCGGGGAGAAGTTTATTATATTTTTAATTAATAGCATCATTTGTGTGAGTTTAGGTGTGAAGGCTGTGCCGTCTCCCGTGTTACTTGCCGTAATTGGCTTTTAGCTACCGTATCAATAAATGTTAATGGCATACTAGGGAAAGTTCTACGATAGTTTAATTTCGTAGCACATGTTTATAAGTGTCATTCGCTTAACGACTAATTACAATCGAACCTTCCGTGGGACTTCGACAAATTAAACATGACTTGAAATAGAAATATACATGAATAATTTGAAATAAGGAAAAGCATTTTAACTTTGAACACAATTACTTATGCCTCAAATATGTTAAATGTGATTAAGAATTAATCGTAGCAACTATAGGCATTATATTTAATTTGTTTTTCACGCCATCTATACAGCCGAACACGATTTGAAAGTCAGTATAGTTGAAACCACCCTTGAAAACAACCCCTGCGCTAGCGCCGTTAGAACGCCATCTGCTATACTTTTGTAGAAACGTTTCTCTTTGGTTGGGGCGAGTATCGATTGAAGTTTCCTTTGGCTTAAGGGTCGGGTACAGATGGCGTGACTGCGCCAGTTTAGGGGTAGTTTTGTAGATACATTAGTTTTGGAATGTGTAGTTTTGGGTGAGTGCGTGCGTGATAGAGCAGGCGTTGAAAAATTCCGCTGGTATAATAGTCACACACACATATACACCCACACACACATTCACATCACACACACACACATCACATTTTGTTTTTGGCAAGAAATACAATACATATTCATTTTTATATTTTCTAAGACAATGACAGGATATTATTGTAGGGATCAATTTTGAATTCCTCTTATTGCATGGTATGTAAACTTTTTACAATGTGATTTTTTTCTTCTCTTTTGTGACTGATGAATTTTGGTGTATCTGACAATAGAAGTAACCTACTATAGTTATACTTCTGTCTACCCTTCATCCCTACAAGGGTGATATGTTCTTATGTTATTTTTGAACTCAAATTATAACAATGCTCTGTACATATATGAATATTCATTACACAATTCCTAAATGTGATTCAGGTCTAACGAGAAGTAATTTATTTTCTGTGCACATTTCATTTATATTTTACTATAAAATGTCAAAGTAAATTGGCATTCATTGGTGATATAAACTAAATAAGCCCTCAAGCACTGTGATTGCTTACGTAGGTAGTTCATTAATTAAGAAAGTGAATTAATATATTGAACATCCACTTCTTCGTAGCCTTTTCCCAACTATGTTGGGCTCGGCTTCCAGTCTAACCGGATGCAGCTGAATACCAGTATTTTACATAGAACGACTACCTATCTGACCTCCACCACCCAGTAACTGGGTAATAAGATACCCCTTGGTAAGACTGGTGTCAGTCTTCCCGGTTTCTGACGACTCATAACGACTGTCAAAGATCCACGAATGACAGCCGGGACCAACGGCTTAACGTGCTTATCGAGGCACGGAGGAGTCTCAGTATGCCAAGATGGTCACCCATCCACTGACCAACCCCGGCAAGCGTAGCTTAACCTGATGGATCGACCCGTGCGGCTGTTATTATTTAAGCCACGAGGTTCTCTCTATGCTCTCTCTGCACTATTGAACATCCACCAACATTCAAAGATATCAATATTTTCACTGAGATTACTAACAATATCTCATTACTCATTGAGGAACACTTTATCAATTCTAAAATGTTTAGGTTATCAAGCCCCTAATTTTACTTAGAAAAGATCAAAACAAACTAGGTCTACTATTTTATTATGATATATATGATGATTAATGAGGTGCATCTTTATATCAAAACATTCTCAGTTAGTTTTTTCGTGTGCAATGATTTGGCTCCAAAATAGGGTAACATCACAATACTGGTGACGTAGAAATGGTCGGACAGTGTCGCGGGCCGTTACACCTGCCACAACCTGCCGATACCTTTAAGATCACACGTAGTTAACACGCTAATAACAGATTTTGGTGACTATTGTTAAATCGAAACGTTTATTTTATTACAAAGTATTATTTGCCTGTGATTTGAGAAGCTAAAATGAGGTCAAAATTTGAAGAGTAGAGGTTGAAATAGGTGGAGACGGAGAGTGTCGTGCGCCATGCTACACCTGTCAAAATCAGCTGACATCATAAGAATGAATGCTAGATTTTGGTGTAAATTCAATTGCTTCAATTTTGGCACAAATATTGGGAAGTTGTTGTTTTGTTTTTAGCATATTTATTGTTTGATTGATTCTTTGGCAGTATTATGCTTTTAATTATTTATCATGTCTAAAGAAATGGTTATAAAAACTGATCTCGTAATTAAAACAAGGTTCATGGGTAGGTTTTGTAGAAAATAACACAACTTCATTCCTTACAACTTAGTATTCTAATCTATCTCCATGCTGGCTAAGAACTTAAAGAGCGGCTTGTAAACTATAAATATCAAAAGATCTAACATTATAATGAGAGTAAGCCATCAAATAAAGTGCCATTGGCGACTCACTGGGCTAGGTTACGCATGAACGTCATCAGTGCACCTGCCCACGTACCGCCAGACGAACCAAACGACTTGTGCATAAAGAAGCATTAACTTTTAGGGAAAATCAACTCAAACTGTTGCCCGATCAGTAACGTAGTTAAGTGCTACGGCGTAGACGCTACGTAGTAGCTACGGCTGTACTTACTAGCACGATTTATTTTATTCATTGTTTTAAGATAAAACTTTAAAATGACTTACAACATGCTTGTAGGCTTTTGAACTCTTGAAAGTAATATCCTCAAGCGATATTTACACAGGTATTTTTATACGGGGCTGTATCCCAAAAAGTTTACAAGCCTCATTTAATAAAACAAAAGCTCCGGGACAATATTAATAACGCAATATCGTCGCCGATCGGTTTACAGCGTCTATTCTCTATAACGACTTCTAAATAGAAGACGTGAACAGAGCCCGTCTTCCGAACATGGTAATGGACGGGATAATTACGCGCAACGACGTGCAACAATAGCGGCGCGAGCTTACCGCTCTATGGCATAATAAGCGCCGGCGTATTTTGATCAGCGCAACAAGTAGCGTGCGGGCAGCGGGGCGCGTGCCGCGCGCGCGCCGGCCCGCTCCCCTGTCCCGCGCCCCGGCCGCCGCCCGCCGGCGCGCGCGCTACTTAGCGTCGGGGGTGCGCGCCACCTCCGCCAATCCACCGGCGACCTCCGCGCGGCACAGACAAGTGCTCTCTCGATACACACTCCTAGTTCACTCGTACATTCGCGATGCCGATGGCGGCTATTCACACGTACCAAAATCTCGGTGTCGATCAGAAATTGACGCACCTACAATCCCAGGCTCCACGGAGATTAGCACCTGCTCCAGTGGACCCCAGCCGCTGCAAGAAAAAATCTTATCTTCATCAGCCCTATCCGACCCAGCCTGCCTCCGTAGCACGGAGAAACGCTCGGGAGCGGAACAGAGTGAAGCAAGTAAACAATGGTTTCGCGGCACTGCGTCAACACATTCCTTCAGCGGTCTCCGCAGCTTTGGCTGGAGGAAGAGGATCTTCAAGAAAACTGAGCAAAGTGGATACTTTGCGGCTGGCGGTCGAGTACATCAAAAGCTTGAAGCGGTTACTTGAGGAGAGCGAAGAGGGCTGCTCCGACTCGTCAGGAATAGTCATGACGAGTGGCGGGCCGCACACTCCGCCGTTGTCTGAGGAGTCTCACTCGCCAGCCCCATCGTTCGTGTCCGAGTCGTCAGCGGGCCCGGGCTGTCACGACGCGTACGACTCCTACGAGCCCATGAGTCCTGAAGACGAAGAGCTTCTAGACGTCATTTCGTGGTGGCAGCAACAGTGATTGGAGGTGAGTTCAACTTCTTTTTGTTGACATTTATGGCAACTGATTTTAGATTTTATTATTGTTTGTTGAATTTATCATTGACATAAATTTCATATTGAGGGTACCTATATTTTCCATTAGATAACACTGCACGATACTTCATGAATGAATTTTAAGTGTGTTAACATAACCTTCAAGGTTTGATAATGATGTTCTTATCACCGTGTTTGCTTTCGTCGCGCCGTCTGTTAATATTAGCATCAAAGTTATCTAATTTTTTATTAGTCAGTCATTTGTTAAAGCTAGGTTGGAAGGTAAACGTTTTAAGCTTATCACCGTTTTCGGTCAAAAATATATTTTATGATATTTATTCACGCTAGCAAACTTCGCATAGAGTCAGGTAGTTACGGCTTATAGTATTTTTTATACCGATCTTTTAGTCACGGTTGCCTTAGGCACCGAATCTTTTATATTGCACAATTTGAATGAAGATTCACCTTCATCCAAAGCAAAAAGTAAACACATCGACCATTATGAGTGAGCATTGAACCGTAAGATAGACTTTATCTTTTCATTGTAGAATTAGGAGGACACAATGGCACGTCTACAACAATGGCGAATGTTAAAATATGTCGCTTTTATAAAAGCTTGCACGTCGCAGCTAGGTAACATTTTTTTATGATCAAAGGTAGACTTTTCTATTTCAAGTTGTAGATAGTAGGGACCCGCATTCCAACTTCTTATTTGCTTCAATAGCCTAACAGCAATTACTTCTAACAATCTTGCGGTTCGCCCCGCATGTAGTGAGAAAATTGCACATAAAAGTGATCTATTCTAATAATAAGTAGCATAACAGATGACTCCGATTCCCAAGTGGAAACATGTTATGTTTTTCACTGATATCTCTCAAGTCAATTCGTTTCATCCGGTCAGTGAGAGCTTTTTGCCAAAAATCGCCATATGGGCCGTCCTGATAGATTAAGTAGAACCGGTAGCGCCGCAACTAAAAACAGGATAATATAACTCGCAAAAAATGTTTTGAGACGCTTCGTCGGCTATTAATTTATTGTACCGGAAGACGAAATCTCAAGAGGAAATAGAAGGGCGGCGAGCGTAGCACACGTGTTACAATATTTGCTAAGCTCTATGCAAACATATGGCGATATCGTGCACTGTTCATGGGAATTATATATCGTCACGGAGCTCTATATCCAGGATTTAGGATTCAGTTTACCTGTTATTGTCAAAGCTTTGACGCAAATCGTAGCGATATTTACTTTTTTTACTTCAAACATTTCAAATATGTTTTCCTTTTTCCCAGGAACCCGTACATTGCGGTGATCAAAGTGCGGCCAATCAGCGGGTTGGTGATTATGAAAAAAACGAGTAATCCTCCAGAGGACCCGAGCATCGGAGCGCAAGGGCTCCGAGAGAACCTCTAATTAAGCGCAATCAGTATATTCCTAATGAGAGGGGATAATGGTGGACTGTAACGACCCCATCGATGCATTCCCCGAGCGACTGGACACCGAACGAATACCCCCACTGCATTTCCCACATCGATGGAATAGCACTAAGAAGACTGAATCAATCATTTATTTGTTTCACTTAAGCATTTAGTTATAATGTAAGTGATTCGACATAACGCTGTGCCTTAGTGTAGCCTTACGTATTACTACTTCCACATAGAATGTAATCTTTACAATTGTTCATAATTGTTATCTAGTCATTAATATTTAAGTTTAGTGTATGTTCAGATTTTTGAACGACCTTGTTTTGTACCTACTTCAGTTCGTTCAATATGTAAAATAAAATTTTGAAAATCTTGAGACAAAGACTTGTAATGTAAATAGATAAGTTAGCACCCTAAGACAGATTCCTAATATTATAAGATTTTTATGAAATAGTTATAAAAAATACCAGTATCAACCATTTGGTTGTATCTGTAATTAAATACATTTTTTATAAATTCCTACTTATGTTTTTCATTCAGCCATTTTAACCTATCTATACTAAAATATGCAAGAAAATAAGCTATTAGTGATGAAAAATAAGGGCCACTTTATCCATATTAAATTATGGCATGATACTAAAAATAAAATCAAAATTGCACTCATAAATCTTTGCATACCTCTCGACTAATTTATACGATAAAATATTCCTATTTTAAGCTCGTGTAGATAAGTGCTAATAAGCGTAAATGAACAAGCGTGATTTATTCCCAGTACTTTACGGTCTTACATAGACACAGTGCCTCTCGAACCTCTACAAATATACTAAGAATAATATATTAAAGACTAATTGGTGAAAATAATGAGGGGATACATTGAAAGTTGAATAAAATAAATTGCTACAAATTTTGGCCAGTCACAATAGAAAATAGTTGGTTCTATAGGTTTAATGATATGATTGGCCATCTAAGCTTGGTTATATCATGGTCAGGCAGATCTGGCACATTTTTGAATATAGAATTCAAAACGTAGGTACTGTAAAATAACAACGGGACTTTACGGGATTCCTCGAAGAATTGCGTTCTAGCCGCAGAGCAAAGATAAACAAATAACGACTGGCTGGTAACGTTGGTATCCCATCGACTACAATCACCAGAGGAACCTGTTTCTCTTAGTTAACTCAGAATTGCTCACAACGATAAGCAGCTGATACGCTCCGTGTTTTCTTATTATCATCATCTTACAGAAGTTAATCTTAAATTCACACCTCCATTATTTATATTTCTCCAGTCGTAACTCTAGGTAAAACAAACAAGCTAAGATTCGATTACTTTACTATAAATTATCACCCACACCATTGACATCTATAACTTGGGACTGCCAATGCTTCATATGTCCTTGAAATAAATAAAAAACAACATTATCTATGTACGTTTGAATATAAAATACAGAACACAGGACGTGGCAAAATTAAAATAACAAAAGGTGCTTTTCCCACACGTGCCTCAACTCAGGTTACATTTTGCAAAAGAAAAATAATAACATAGAGGTACTCAAAATACACGAAATGGGGGGCCTAAGCATACATTGGTGCATTTAATTTGAAAAAGACAATTCGTACTGCAACTGGATCACGTCGCGTACCGCCCATCGAAATAAAATTGCAATAGTAATTTTTGATAATGGAAGGGAAGCACGAACCATTATGGGTGGATATTTCCGTCGGAGGATATTAATTGTTTGAACTTGTTCAAGTTCTTTACAAGTCAAGATCTGCTAGATATGACAGGAACTTGACGAACACACCTGTGAATTTGCGAATGCTTTGTCGTTCAGTCTAGTTAATTTTCTTAAGTATTAATTGTTGGTTATTATGCGCTGGCGCATCCGTTTGCAACAAACTTGTTTCTCATTATCTTGTCTGTGTTGTTGCATACCTAGTGTCTACGTTCGTTTATACAGCAACTATCACAAACTTGCAAAAAGGAATGTTAATATTGAATTCAATGTCAAGCGTTAATTAATGGGAGCACCACTTAGTTACTACTTTAAGAGGTCCGGAAGTTAAGAAATAGCCTCCCAGTTATGTAGATATAAGTACTTTTTTTTTATGTTTAGGTATTTATCAAAATATTACTTTGCAAACTTTCTAGAACTTTAGAGCTCGTTCTTTTATCGCGGCCGCATCAAACGCTGCGCCTGCGCGCCGCCCCGCAAAGTTTGGCGGCGTCAGAGTTCGGCGCGCGGCGGCTCTGCCTCGTGCGCGTTCGGCTCCGCTCGTGCGTTTACGAGGCACGCGACCGTCGCGCGCGCAGCCCGCACAGCTGCCTGCGACTGGTGGCCACTTGCCCAGAACAGATTGCTTGGATGTGATGGAAATTATGAAATTGGTAAACGTGATTTTTGGTTTGTGCATTTTTTCAAGAGATGGTTTTTGAATTAATCTTTGAGTGTTTTTCATGAAATTATGTAAACTGTGGTTTCTTTTTTCATATCTATTCTATATGTTTGTATAAATTGTAGCAGTTTTTATGCTATGGTTGTTGTAATTTGTTATATTTGAAGTAATAAATAAATATACGGCGGTCTCCATAAGTATCTGTAAAAGCCTATTTCAGAAGCTACCACCCATGAATTCCGTGGACACTATAATATTTTTAAACTTTTGGGGAACAATGGAACCGTAAATATTACTAAATTGTATTTGGCCCCTCTTTATAACAAACTGTGCTACCGATTTGAAAAAGTGTGATATGAAGGAAAATTACATTGATATTTCCTTTATATCTCCATTTGTGACATGTAGGAATGACTCTGAAAGAAACAGTTTTTTTTACAAAAGCTTCTTAATATTTGAATATGCCAAGTAATTGCCGAGTGCCTCCAAGGGCTGCCCGGGCCCCAGGGACCCCTGGCCTTGGCCGCAAGTGTTACGTTGCCGCCAATAAGCGTGTGACCCAAATCCCTTGGCGGCGCGTACGCACAACACGCTGCTATTTTTGAATATCGATCAAGTTCAAGTGCCACTACATTTGGTCGGTGTTTTTTTTTTTGCGTTTTTCGCTTCTCGTGTGTACAACCGTACTTACGGGCCATGTGCTGTGCGAGTTATGGCTGGCTTTCCTTGTGAAAGTAAGGCACACCAATAAAATAACTTCTTACATAATTATGAAATATACAACATGGTATCTATATGAGGCTGACTGACATAGTCCCCAAAGAGTTCAAAAATAAATATATTTAATTTAATTCAAAATAAATACTCATATGATGCATCATATATATATCAATTATATATCTACTTCTTTCTGAATCACAGAGTAGAAAATCCTTAAAATTATTTTCATTCCAAAGAATTACAAAAACGGTGGTGCTCCTGATGAATGACAACAGTTATACGCACTTTTTATTTAAATTCTAAAGATAGTTTCAAATACGATCGCCTTTGAATTTGTTGAAGCTGCGACATAATATAAATACTGGATTCCAAACGGGACGCACAACCTGTAATGTTCACAGATAATGTCCTATTCAATGACTATTTAATTAATCAGTCGGCTCAGAGGTGCCATAAATTCAGAGTCCGCAATAAACCTCATTAATGGCCTTTAATGAATTGGAACTCAGTAGCAGGTAGTTTTATCTAAAATATCTCGAATAGTTCCGCCGAAATTCCTATAAAAATAACAGTTACATCACAGGGTATCATGTCACCGCTCTCTGAAATGCCACCCTTAAACTTTGCATTTAATTGCCACTCCCAAAAATGCGACCTTTGAATTCTTTACGTTCTTATAACGAACCTTGTTTTTTCATACATACGTTCAGTTCATATTACATAGCTAATGCATTAAAAAAATTACAAATCATTTTATAAATGCCTGATTTAATAAAAAGCAGAAGTTCAAACATTAGTCAGTGGTTGTTATTATAATTTTATGTCTAATGGCGCTGCACTTGCTATAAAAAAACTTTTGTAAATTGTTGGAAGCAGTGGAGTCGACGAAAGATTATCTTTCAGATACTCTAAAAAAACGGTTTACATCCTATACTGCAGAGCTTGGTCGCCAAAGTACAATTCCAATTCATGGCTTCTTGTGTGTGGTAAACAATATTAATGTAATAATGAAAAAATTCTTTCTACCTACTTGCGATACACCCATTAATTTTATCGAATCACCAGTTTAAATATCTCGTGACATGGCGAATTTCTGATTTTACGCATTTCCGAAATATAATATAAAATTATCATATTCCTTACAGGCATCACTTACACCATTAAAAATTTAGCTCGTCTGTATTCAGTTAGCGCACTTCATCTTGTTTAAATCGTCGCATCATGTTACTGAGCATGACCAGAGTTTTGCATGCTCTTTTTTATTCACGAGAGAACCTCTCACATTCGCAAGTTCTGAGTTAAAAACACATTTGCAGCATCAAACCCCTTCTCTATAATTTTCTCTGTTCGAACGAGTTATCGGCTTTAGTCAAAGGGCCCTCGTGTCGCGCTATTCAAATAATTAGGGCCGATACAACCACTGGCTTCGATCGAATTAAACCACATAAAATCGCCGTGAGGACTCGTTCGCAACAAAAACTTTCAACCATCAGTGATATATAGAGCCTTCGCAAACGTTGACGATCATTTACACTTGTATCCAATAAAGCCATATAGAACTCTAAAATAATGATCATCCGTTATTACTGAATCCCCTCGAAATGTAAGATATTTGGTGACGCCGATTATGTATTTACGTTACCAATTTTGGGCGATAATTTTGTCGAGATCAAAATGGAAACTTGCATCGAGTTCATCGACCGGACCAGGTGGTAAGTGCCAGTAAACATTACTTATCAATAAACGGAAGAAATTACGATGCTATTGGTGTCAGTCAACATTGAACTGACCTCTCATAATGCGCTCTAGATTACGTCTAACATCAACAATGTCCACAATCAATTTAATTTTATCGGCGCGTGTGATCTGGACAGCTGTCAAAGCAATGATAACTATTTTAAAAGTATTTGATAGCCGAATTTACTTTTCTTTAACTTATTAACTCAGACATTAAACTTACTTGGAATATTTACATACCTGAAATACAGGGTGACTAAACTTACAGACGCACTATTTACATACACCATAAGTACAGACACGTTCGCAATTCTCCAGGAAAACCTCAGCAAGAGATAACATGTCATCCAGATCGACTCTAACGAAGGTTTATTCAAAAAACGGTGTTCGCCTCCGGTGGTCCGATGCTGTCAACGCAACCCGTCTACGCGAGACAGGGCTCCTTATGCAACAATACCAATGAGAATTACTTTACAAGGCAATTATATGCCCAATAGTCGGTAAATATTTCTACTTATTGAGCTAAATTCTAATTGGGTGTTACGCATGTGTAATTTGTTACAAAACAGGACATATGTTTTGTGAGAGTACTGCTGGAATTTCTTACAAATATGGTTATAATTATTATTCATGCTGTTTAAAAGTTCTTGTCACGTAACTCATAAAGAAATTTGCCTAAGGATACGTCTTGTACCGGAAGACGCCTGCATTACTTCAAAGGGAACATTACTTCGAGCGGTTCCAAAACCGAACTGTAATTGGCGATGCTGATCGACGTATTGTATGTCATAGGCGCTTCCCCAACCTGATAACTAACAATCATCAAGTATTTGAAGCCAATTTCCCCTTTCACGGTTATTAAGTTTAATGTGTGCGGATCAAAATTTGCAAATAATGTACCACTTTGTTCTGTTCAGTTTCGAGCCGCTACGGTACTTAAAGTATATTAAACGTTAAGGTGTTGGTACTGGTAGGCATTCATTACGATTGGCACCGCCCAGAAGTCTGGTCTTATGCGATGAAATGTACGATTATAAGGCAGAAATCAGATACGAGGTAATCGTAGTGCAAGAAGCTTTTCCGCAATCACGCGATCATGCTGAAGTCTGCGGCCTGCGTTGTATTAAAATGCATGAGTCGGGGTAGCAGCGTTTATTAAAAATATTTTAAAGATATTCCCACAGTGTTAATCAATGCTCTCATCATGATATACTGCTTTATAATCACGGAGTAATCCAGTCTCATTTATCTGACGTTAACGAGCCGATAAATTGATCACTAGAGATAGAACCATTCACAAACAAGTAACATTACAAAAATATCTGTCCAAAAGTAATTTGTTAATGCTTATTTCTAAAAGGTAGCCCGGTATAGTTCGGCTCGCTTTATAAATGTTACATTGGATTTTAAGTTTGATAAAGAGGCACATTAACAAAGTGAGCAGATAAGGTTCAGGATATACTAATTCAAATCCAGTTTAAAGTATATTATATTTTTTCTTTCGACTTAGATAACGCTATCTGGATCGGCGCCCCCTCAAAATTTAATAACATTCTACGACATGTTTCTTAATTCATCAGAATCAGATTTTTGATGAAGTGGTAGAACAAGTTATTGATGAACAAAAAGAACTATTGGCGCATGTAATAAAGTTGTTTTAACAATGTTATAACTTATAATAATTTCACGGTTCGGAGGATCATTTCTGGTTATTCCAACCGCTCTGCGTGGACGCAGATCATATACCATTATGTATAGTGGTCAGCTCGACAAAGTGCCAATGTCAGTGACATTCAAAAAACTATTAGTAAGTAGCGGGTCATTGTCTGGAAGGATTGCTCTGACCGCATCAATTTTCTCACTAATTTTCTATTTCACTGCGTAAACCAAGGTAAGGCACGAGTCAGGAGTTGGTGAACCGAGACGGTAGTGTTTGAGAATATTTCCGAAATATTAGCTGCGGCTATTTCCTTTGTTGTATTTGATGATCGACCTATTTGCTCAATCATGTCTCGTCAAAGCGCCGCGTCACCATATGGTTCTGAAAGATAATATTTTTACAGGTAGGTACAGACAGAGATTGGGTAGGTACAGTACGACACAACTTAGATGTAGCATCGGCAAAATTCGTAAAACCGATCACCAGCCGAACTTCAAAATCACGAATCTTTATGTGAAAATGATCTTTCGAAAACGCAATAACTTGTAAAGTCTTATAGCCAAATACATCCGTGAAATTGAAATGAATGAATGACAATTTTCAAATCTGTTCTACATCTAAGTTGTGTCGTACTGTACATTCTTGGAGTTTTGGTTTGTGTATATATTCCTTCACAGGGTTGCTAGAATATGAAGCGAATAAAAAACTCTAAAAATTGAGATCAAAGACAAAATTCACAAAAAGACAAATCTTAATTTTGAAATTCCGATGAACTACGAAAATGTACTTCGAAAAAGTATCGATGACGCGAGACCACCAACGTCAGTGGAGGTGTAAGACGGTGGTATCTTAATTAAAGGTTAGGAACTTGATCGCCTGCGTAGTTCCGGGACCGGCAACCGGCAACCGGCACCGTGCCGTTGATTTTGGACGTAACCACTCTTTAAACCCTAATAAGTGAATATTGAGATGTTCCGCAACGATTACTGACGCGTGCAGTGCAAAACGCACTACGTTTAGCATAAATAAGTAGTTTTTTTTTTTTTTTGACATGAATACAAGTTTTTGAAGTATTATTTAATGCCTTTTTTAATATCTACAGTCTGTTTTCTATTCAAAAAATATTCCAAAAATATTTTTTTTTTAACAGAAAACAGACCATATTAGATACATTTCCCGAAAGTTTTTCCCTCAAGCAAGTTCTTATCCACTTAATAAAATAGAAACTAGAACCCAGCTCGAACATTTTAATTATTTAATGAACTGTAACAAATCGTAATGGTTATAATTGTCGTTAAGACAACAATGTCAGGCGGGAGGCCAACCATAGAGAATGCTGTGGGGGCAATCAGTAGCAATCGGTTAATGGGCGGTAGTCGCATATCGAATGAGACAATCAGCGTCACTGGTGTGGAAGATACGGAACTAATCGGGGTAGAATCGAGTGGTGGACAGGATCCGTTTGATTTGTCGGAAACTGAAAGAAAGAAAAGGAAGAAAAATAAATTTCTTTGTCACCGAAATACGTGCATAAAAAAAAGATATTAAACTCGAGTAGAACAAGAAAATAAAACACAATAGATTTAAATACAGTTAGCTCAAAACAGAAACTGCGTTACCAACTAGGTACTGATGGTTAAGAAGGGTTGTTGACTTCGCGATACTAGTGTATTTAAAAAAACGTTGCCTTGGTTTAAGGTAAAGTTTGGTCAATTAGAGGCAATGATTTAAAATTAAATAAATTTGGGATATCACGTTAGTTCGTGCGCAGTGAGTATAACCATTCAAAGATTTTATAATTTTTTCTAAATTCAGATATAAATGGCTGAAAACTGTTAAAAGAAACAAAATCTAAAAGGAAAATCAAAAGTGTGATGTCTATTATGGCTACTACACACAGTGCCGGCGGCCAGCCGCCGGCACTGCCGCACAAAGCCGCACAAAGTAACGCAAAGGAAATGAAGGCGCAAAAGCCGGAGGCACGTGCCGCGCGGCATATGCCGGCGGCCATGCCGCCGGCATGTGTGTAGTAGCCATTAGGTACTATCACTATTTTTCTGTAGTACTTTTCACTTGGAATGGAGATATTCCGGTGGTCTCACAGAGGCTTGCATCGAGATCAATGTAATGACGGTGACGAATCGAATGGACCGCCGCTCACCGCTATTATTTTAATGGATTTATTACCATGCATTACAACCAACAAAAGATCTAATCCAATACGCTTATTAAGGCTTTTATAGTTTTAATTGGATACATAGTAATAATTTGAAGAAAATTTTATAATTCTAGTAGCTAGTGTGTAATTGAAACAAACTTGAAAGTTATGTAATTTATGTAGAGCATTTAGTTTCACACGCTGTCAGTCTCAAGTAATTGATTTTGTTCTGGCGCTTCTACATGCGTCAAAGATGTTGGAATAGCAGCTCATTTAATACAGTTAATTTTATTTTATTTGTTGCTTCGATAACCAGGTAAATCTGTAACTCTGTATCCACAATACAAACGATTGCACCATTATCTTAACGTATAAAGTCGTGTTATCATCAATTATTCAATTTACAAACGCATTCAAAGCAAATAAAATCATTAGGGATTATTATTTCACGCAGGAGTATAAGTTTTAACGACGCCATTATTTTTAATTCACATCTGAGTCTTGAACAACTTCTCATAATCTGCCTCATGACTGCAATGGTAGCGGTCACGCATGCTCCGTACGATTAATTCAAGCCAATCAGGGGCTGATTACACGCATTACTTACTTACAAACTAATAAATGCAGTCATAATCCCTCTTATCCATAAACAAATAAGTGTCATTTTAATAAAGCGTAAGGACATAACGCTGTTCCAAAGTAGGCCTGTGTTCAGAACCGGGTTGGTCTTTAGTAGATTTTACAAGGATTTCACGCGATGCCACTCGACTCGATGGAGGCGTAGCATAAATTCTAACCTGCGGCAAACACTTACTGTATTACATGAGAATCTATCATTATACCTTATTGCTCTAGAATTTTAAATGGTGGCATACATTAAACATTAAGCTGGGTTTAAGAAGATGGGGCTTTTTAATTCTATTAGCATTTTAAATTGTCTGAGCTTTTGGATTGCCACCCATGGTAAAGATTGATCTATCTATGACAAAAATCACCGAGTTATCCTAGCCATTTTCATTAAAGAATTTACATTATTAAGCGTAAAATACCTAAGCTAGGTCTTTGAGTTGTCGTCAATTTATTTTTCTACGTCTTAAAGCCAGCTATCAACTTATCAGCACACACAAAACCTGTACCATCGACGCTAATCTAAGATTAATTCAACCGTAGACTTAATGTTAAACGTTGTCTAACAATCAGTAATTTGAAACCCCGCATTTTATACCAGCAGAAAACCTTTTCAACACAGCTTCCAGTTATATCTATACATACATATAAATAAATAAAAAAGTGTATGTTTGTAATGTCAAAATAACAGCTTTTTTACTAAATGCATATGAAATTATATACGGTACCGACTTATAACGAAAAACATTTTTTTTTATATTTTGTCTGAATGTTTGTTTGTTTCGGCTAATCTCCGAAACGGGTCAACTTATTTTTACGGGAATTTCACTGGCAGATAGCTGATATTATAAGGAACAACTAAGGCTACTTTTATTTCAGAAAAAGAAAAATAATTAGAGTCCATGCGAGCAAAGCCATGGGCAACAGCTAGAGAAGAAGCCAAGATCATTTTATAAGTTCTTCTTTCAACACATAGGTAATATTGATTGATGCTAAGTAAAATTACGAAATAAAAGATGGCAATTGCTTAATTAAGAAGATTGACTGGATTCTGTTTCTCCAGAACATGGTAGGTATATCCATCCGTTGAAGCCGCACATCACTTACATCCTTCGACACGAAAAAATCGATCGAGAAGAGTTTATTAATCACCCCTTAAAATATTACCCGTAAACTTTTTCACACATTGTAAGTATTAACTTAAAGGCCCATTCAGTGTTCAATACGTTCGGTATCCGAACTAAGATGTATGGAGAGATATTTATCTTAACACAACGTCGCTAACGAACTGGTCACACATAAAATGTTCATAAATGGCATTAACCAATGCTATCTTTTGTTAGATGTATGCAACGATAGAAACCCGTTCTATGTCTAGATAGGGATAATAAACACGTGGTTTGTATATTGTTATGTAAAATGTACAGTCGAACAATGAAAAGGTAAAGCAACTTTTAGTAAAAATTTAAATGTGTCACAGTGACAGTGACATTTTCACAACTGAGACTGAAGCTTCCTCTCTGTGAGAGAGTTTAAAAACTACATGATTATTGCCAAAATTTAAAAAAAAAATATCTAGAGCTTGTCCACTCGGAAGTGACGCGCCCCCGCATTTTACGTACAAGGCGACGCGCAACGCAGCGTGTACGTAAAACGCGACGGGTGCGTGCGTCATTTCAGAGTGGACAAGCCATACTTAGAGTTCTAAAAGGTGACTTTTCATGTGCTCCCCATACGAAAAATGTATGTATTTGAAAACCGCTCAACCAATTTTTCCGCGAGTGTACAAGTTTTCAGTAGGGCGTTAATGTAAACATAGGTACGTGGTCTGGTCTAATAGGCTGGTGTTGCCAAGTTTTGGATAACAAGGACTACTGTTAGGTAAATGCTGATTTATAGTGACAGATAACTGTCATGGTAGAAAGTGTCGATGTCGTTTAGACTGTTACTGCTTTTACAATGAGGAAATCTGAACGGCATAATATAAAATTTACTCAAATTCAATAACGTGAAGAAGACACTACTCTTTTTGTTAAAAGTTACACAATTACATGAACTCCCTTCAACTGGAATCAGGTAGGTCTAAAATTGCTTCACTGTGATCTGTCACTGGTCTCCTATAGCGTGGGGTCCTAAGTCTTCGCTCTTCTGTCCGTGGGACTGCTTTGGTGTCTGTGATTCGCGGCTGCATCCATCCCTTATACCTACTTAGGAACGCCGCCTTGTTTCTGTAATTTACGGATAATCCAATTAATCAACTGGCACATTACGATTTGTCAAGTAGGTATTAATTTGTTCTCTGACCTCGTGGCTTTGTCTCGCATAGTGTCACAGCATAATGCTGAGTGACGGCCGTATTGCGTGAATGTGACGCATATTTTCCTCATTCCCCTACTTGTTTAGTTTTTGTGTTTGTGTTTTTTCTTTACGTGTCATTTTTAGTGCAATTAAACGCATTTTCATCACACCTATTCGAAAAACGACAATTGCCTATAGAGGATAGCGGGAGCAAAATTCAACTTTGCTCCCTAGGGAGTTTGAGGTTTCTATCTTCTGATTGGTCCACTTCGTGCTTTTGATAGGTTGGAGGCGCTCGCATGAAGGTATAATGTAAAAAAGAATCGAGTAAGTAGCTTTTTATTTTTCTCATAGGTAGTGATGAAAAATAGTGTGTATCACTCGGGGACAAAATATTTTGTTCTCGGGCGGCGTATATTGAATTCCTTGCTAAGCTCAGGATTCTACTTTAGAATTCTTCGCTTAGCTCTGAATTCAAAATAACGCCCTGGAAGACAAAATATTACTTTGTCCCCTTGTAACACAAATAACTATTTCTTTCTTTTCTTTTTTTTATCCGCTAAAGACCTTATGAATTCACACAAAGTTTTTCAAAAATCAATTAAAGTGCAATGACAAGTCATTAACTAAGCACTACGCTATTAGGGAATTAAATTATAATATTCAATAATTTTTTATAGGTTAATTTACAAAAGCACATACTGCTTTTCTCAAAAAACAATATCGTAACAAATGAATGCTATAAAGTTCTTTATTGTTTCGTTTCATCACATAAAATTATAGTTGTGTTCATTTAGTTCCCGAACGTGGAACGGCAGACGTTGTTCAGCCAAAATCATATTATTATGTGGTAATTGAATTAATTTGATAATTCTTAAAAAATATGGCGTCTTTAAAGGTGTATTGTCTTTGGGGTGAATGTACCCAACAACAAGCATTTAATGAATAATGTAGTTTGAGAAGAAGTCTTTATGAGTACCACTTATTAAGTTTGTTATTGTTAAATACGGTTTTGGTTTTAGCAATCATTTTTATTTAATTAAATAAATACTGCTACATGGTGAATATTGCGATATTTAACTAACTTATTTTGTTTTATTTTTAACAAAATTTCTTTTGCTTTTCGAAAACTTCCTAGGGAATGTAACCAAACAAAAAATAAATTAAATAAAGCTACCGGTCCGGTAAGGCATAGTAATTTTATTATTATACCCCTATTTGTGAAAATTCTAATAATATTGTCATTTTTTGCACTATTAAAGGGTCCCAAGGGACACCCACGTCTCTTATTACTTCCGATCACGAAAACATTAACACGAACATTCGAAGCCCACACAAATTACGGAATGTTTATGATATAATCTATTAGGCAGAATCTTATTACTTCTCAATTTCTAACAATTGGACCTCCTGCGTTTAGCAGTCAGTAAATATGCCAATTTGTCACAATATCAACCCTTATGGGCTTATTTCAAGAAAAATAAGATGTCACGTTGTGTGGGCAGATGCCACCAGCAGCTACCTTCCTGTATCACGCAGAGAACGGACATACGTTTTGACACCATTAGAGATACAGTGGAGATAAAAATAATCAGAGTTTGACCACAAGGTATTCCACGTACAATTTTGACGGACAAGACAAATGTTATAAAGGATTTTGAGCTCTGAGTCCTCAATGTAGAGGTGGTTTTGTAAGGATGCCAACTCGCAACAAAAACCATTTATCATTCCTTACCCCAAACATCCCTTTGTATATCTCTGATCTACTTACTTGTGCTATTTTTTGCTCCGTATTGTTTCTTGCGAAGAGTAATGGTGTTTGACTTTTTGTTTTAATCCCGAGATGGGAGTGCAAATAAATTTAGCAAGAAACGGCTCTCATGGTGGTGCGGCCCTTATCTTGACGTCTGCTGGTCACCCAGATTAGAAGTGTTAAATCTACCCTAAACATGTTTTCGATGTTAAGATTAAAATAACAGGATGGTCCCGTAACGGAATAACGTCAAACATGGCAGCTATTGTTCTTTTTGAAAAGCGAATTTGATGTGTGCGTTCCTGTAGTTCCTCATTATTTCCTTTCGATTTCAATCGCGGTTTAAATCTTCCGATATCATTAACGAAATCGAAACCTACGATGCGTTATGTGGCTGAATGTCCTGCACACAATGCGGCCGCACAAAAGCGTCCAGACCGCGCAATAAAAGCGTTCCCAATAAAAAGTAAAATCTGAGTAAAGGAAGTGCACGGCGGGCGGAAATGCAAACTCTCATTGTGCGAACTTGCACGTGTTCCGGAGTGTTTTGTGCACGCCCCTGCACTCGCTACCAAAGGCACCGTGAAAGCCTTCCCGAATGAAATTATGCTTATTTTCAGATATGACTTAGTGTTTAAGATATGGCGAGAAGAAATAGTTGGCCTCACAATGGCGTGTGGAATGCTTGTGCGATGCTTTTGATTGCATACTTTAAAAAAAAAAGAGAAAAAAAAAAGGAGTAAAAAAAAGAGAAAAAAAAAAGAAAAAAAAAGAGAAAAATTAAGAGTTTCAAGTATTTTATATGCAAGATACATTGATTCATGAAAATCTATCAAGATAATATTATGTATTGAGGTCATGTTATGTAAGGTAAATATGATTTTAAATCTAATTCAACATTAAAACTCAAATTTTTATTTTCTCTATCGGTATACACGGAAGGTCCATTGGCGTAGCAACGACCACAAATCCACCTCACAATAATAGGTGCCTACCTACGGAACGATATATCATAGTGCATCTTCTATAAAGTTTTTTTCAACATGCCCCGAAGTACGAAATGTACTTTTTCTAAAAGTAAATCTTCAATAAATGAAATAAAATACGAAATTTTCGGCAAAAAATTATTCGGGCACACAGCAGGGTATGTTTGTGGCTTTGTCGCGCCCACAACTTGACAAAGGGCAAATAAGAGAACAGTACCGTGGTTCGATGAAAAAACATCATCTAAATACCGTCCTATTCATGTTTAAAAGCCGTAGAGAAACGCGCATTGTTCGCGGGTCGAATGCGGTGGCGATATTAGATTCGTATTATTTCGCGATACCAAGTGCATTTTAAGATGTTTCGAATTGAAGATCCCAAAACCGTTAAAATCGATGAACGTCCTCGGACACTGTAATAAATAGCCGTGGTCGGAAAAATTCTGACATCGTCGATAATTTTATTTATGTCCGCCTAAATATCAAATGACCACACGGTCGGCGTATCAAAGCGGGTCCATCATACATACATCAGGGGTACCTCAGTAACTTTGTGGGTAATTGTTTGCTGAGCGTTAACGCAAACAGTATACTGGCAACATTGAGTATAAAAACTATAAGTTCCTCATAAACAGTGAGTTGTTTACACCGCGGCGGCGAGGGCAGATTCGTTGTTTTTTTTACATTTGTGATTTTTTTTCGTTCACCACCGTTGCAGAACCCGTGGCCAAATGTAATTCGACCTGATCGTATCTGGACACTTTTTGTCCTTGTGGTCAGAGACAGCTGTCCTATAAAGCGCCGTGTTTTGAACATTGTTTATAGACTAGCGCCATAATGACATTGTCAATCAAATATATATGGACCTTGGTCACGTGAACCACATTCTATATAGAATGATTTTAAATACAGGAGATAAAGGAGCAGATTTCATAAATGATTATCAAAAATTTCAAAAGCATTTTTTTTTAATGGCTCTCCATGATTCTAAAACCCACAAACCGTAACAACTATTCCCGCTATTCAAAATTTTTATATCAAACAACAAAAAACAGACTGGGTTAAAATTTCGCGCAAAAAACGGGAGACTTATGAATAAAATCTTAATCAGCGGCCAAGACTAAAAGGCTAGCAGAACAAATACGATGATTAAAAACAAATAGGTCTGAAAAAGAGGCGGACTGATTAATTTTGTGGGCGAGGGCCGCGCCTTCACCTGT
Organism: Conistra vaccinii; assembly: GCA_948150665.1. NCBI lineage: Eukaryota > Metazoa > Arthropoda > Insecta > Lepidoptera > Noctuidae > Conistra > Conistra vaccinii. The sequence continues at coordinate 9,984,025 of OX411324.1, forward strand.
GATATTAAATTGGCGAAGCGTTGTCAAAATTGACGCGACCAATGTCAAGGGTGACCATGAAGATTGGACTTACAGGATATATCTGAAAGACCTTCAGAGACTGAAGGTCTTCCAGATATATCCTGTTCTTTTTGATATCTCATGTGATAAAATAGACCTACTCGGTGGGTAGGTAAAAAATTATGGATTTTAATTGACGCTAGACTTGATTTGTAATTTGAATAAAAGAATACATGGATACCGACTGCACAATCTGTAATTTGAATAAAAGAGTAAATGGATACCGACTGCACAATCTGTAATTTGAATAAAAAATTAATAGATACCTACTGCACTATCTGTAATTTGAATAAAAGAGTACGTGGTTACCGACTGCACAATCTGTAATTTGAATAAAAGAGTAAATAGATACCGACTGCACTATTGTAATTTGAATAAAAGAGTACATGGATACCGACTGCACAATCTGTAATGTTAATTTATCATTTAAAATCTGGTTGTAGACTCCATCGATAACAAGTAAGAAGCAGTAAGAAAAATAAGAATTACCTTAGAACTTTTTTTTTACATCAATTATTCTAGCAGATTATACAGCGTGTTAAAGTGTTTGCAAAATTATTTTCACAGAGTCTATAGAATGGTCACCCTACTGATACATTTAACGGTTTTGAAACGCGTTATTAATATTTATAGTTTTAGTTAAACGGCTGTTTTTTTGTCTTATTTGTTTAGCAGCACAGGGGGCACAGGTGCCGCCTTTGATACACCGCCCATGATTGATTCAAGACTGAATTAAAACCTATAACGTTACCGTAAAATATACCGCAAAATTAGTATTAAAATTTATGGCTGTACTCGTAAAATTGGCTTAAACAACTTAATTTTTACGATAAAGTTTATTTTAAACATGATATGTATGATACTATGAATCTATATGTGTAAATGAACAAGAAAATTACATGTTATTAAACAGGCAATATACGTACTAGTAACTCTGATAAATTGTCCCACTAAATACAGTTTATAACACTCGCGATGTAGACTTTTTTAATATTTAGAACTGCAATAATTTAATGTGTATCCGTTCCAGAAGAAATATGGGTGTGAAATGTAATCCAATTGCAATTCTGTACTATAACATGCTATAAGGTACCTATTAAGTGGCTATATTAAACCAATTCAATTAATTTGCCCTTACAGGCCAACATTCTGTTACTGAACACTTTAAATCGTTCTCCCTACCCTCCCGATTTTATGACGCCAATCAATCCATTAGGCCTATTAGAGATCATTATGCCTATTATTATAAACCAGAAAATGCGTAGGAGCATGTCGTGAATAGTAATGTTGGGAAACATAGCTTGTACGACGAAACAGTATGTATAACATTAGGATCTCAGGGCCTATAACATTTGATTGGATTTTATTCAATGTAGGTACGCATATAAATAATCGTGTATACTTATTGATTTCATAATAATTTAAGAGCTTTTATACAGAAAGTGGGCAACATTGCAAATAGCTGTCAAATATTTCACTGTTTTGATTAATTTGGCAATATTACTGTATCGAAATAAGAAATAATTATGGATAACTAGTGAACTAAAATATTGATTATGAAATACAATATTAATATCGTAACGCCGAATATTTAGTTTTAGATGTAAAAAAAGTATTTGGAAACTTTCCAAGTGCCTTTTTTACACCTAAAACGGTTATAGCATAACGTTGAGTGTTAGAATTGCAATTAATTATTAAAATTCTAGTTCACTAGTTAGCCATATTACTTCTTTCCATACAGTAATATTGCCAAGTTAATCAAAACAGGTAAATATTTTACAGCTATTTGCGAAGTGGCCAAGTTTTTGAATGAACTCTCTTAAATACCTGATGTACTTTTCAGTATATTCCCGGTTATTCGAACCTGTGTATATTGTATAGAAACTACGGATTCTTGCAGTGATTCTCACATTTCACAATTCCTATTAGTATATTAACGGGAACTGGCCGCAGGCAAAAATTGCTATAGTATAAAATGAATCAGTCCAATTACAATCGTTATTGGTACTATTCGTTAACTCAAGGATATACGGTGCAATAAGAACGAAGCTACTTATAAATAGATTAAGTTTATAACCATGGCAATTTCAGTATTCAGTTAAGTTAACTTTTACATTTATTTATTTATTTAGGTTTGGTAATAATCGTGTGTGAACTTAATTATCATTTGTTCGATGCTGATTTTAGTAGAAACAATTACTTACAACAACAATAAATGTCAGAATAAAAAAATATCCTATGATCCTACAGCTTCAATCCTGTTTTAAAGGCATAATAAAGTACAACAGATTCCAAAGCTGAAACATTTACAACTAGGTACCTACTATATTATTATAGTACCATCAGCACTATTGGTAAATTGGACGAACTATACCTAATTAAGCATTGTTTAAGCGAAGTAAACAGGATTTAACCATCTGCCCTCGTTAATTATCTTTTTGCGAATTTCTAAGGCTTCATCTAGATCAGAATACGCTGCGGTAATTTATTTTGTAACAACAAGAAATTGCTAAAAACGGTCATATTTCAATGAATATTCACAATTTTTATTCAAATCAACTTTGCGACTATCTTAAATACATTTTCAAAATCCATTTTAACTACCGCACATCCGCTGGCGCGCATTAATGAATGTAAGTCTGATATCACACGTAACGGAGTCTGTCCAAGATCTCATTTTGTGATAGTCATCAGGAGGCGAGACTCGCCAACCGCCACATAATAACCCCAGCTACTTAATTGGAACCCTTTTCATTGATTTGTTAATGGTCTCGTTAATTTTTATTCGAATTATAAGCAACATTTTATGAATATGCGAATTATGATCTGATAAAAAACTGCCCTACCTACAGATTCGTATTCTATTTCGAGAACGCATGTTCTTTGTTTTCAGTTACGTTCTATTTTTTTCATTTGTATCATTGAATCCAATTTCTGATGATAAAGATTATAAATAACATATCGTAACTTCAACTTAAATTAAGAAATAATATATATCGTGCGTTCCCAAAACTAAACGACCCGATACAATATTTTATAACGTAAACCGTTTGAACCCTAATTAAGACGTTTGTGTCCGAATAAAAAGTTAAACCGACGAGAACTACCGCCGGAATATACTGCGCCTGCGCCATGGACACAAAGCGAAGGAACTAATAACGTCCAAATCCAAAATTTATTTGCTCTTAAACCCATCGGAGGCTCAGTTAAAACAGGGCATTAATAGATGTTGATTGGTCGAAGTGAAAGCCTTTAGATGTGAATGCTCGAGCACAACTCATCAAATTTGCATTTGGTTTGTAAACGGTGCCTCTTTGGACACTAATGAGGTGTTAGAGAATTAATCCGTGAGATCTTCACTCAGATAATCAAGATCTTCCCGATAAAACGGGAATAGGTGGGTTTTCATGTGACATTAACGAGTGACTTCCGATTTCGGCTTTTCATTACGTACATCAACATCGTCTGGCTAGTTTTAATTGCATCTAAATTTCCCGAAGATGATAAACAACTTCCTATTCGTTAAGATTCCCTTCTTCATACCACCGCTGCTATGTTCCGCGTCAGTAACTAAACTCACTCCTGTGTCGACGACGTCAATTGTGGTCATAATTGCACCATTAGGAACTGTGAAAGCTATAAATCTAACGATATCGGCAGCGGTGATACAGAATCAATCGTTAGTAATAGTGGGCCACTGATCTTGGCTAACAAGCGGCACGTGATTATTAGGGCAATCACATACAAAAGCGGGAGCAGCGCTCATAGTTTTGAATATCGGCCGTCTGATCAATATGGTTATCTTGCCTAATGGGCCCACGATGACTTTCTATAAATTAATAACAACAAGCTCGTGGAGCCTCCGATGATTGGACCAGGTTAATGAGGAAGCACATCTTCATCTTTGCCTCATAATAAATGTGTGCGTGTTTTTATTAAGTTCTTCTCCTTTTTTTTTCTTTGTTATAACTTCTGTTACGTCCGGGATTGATAGCATCTTTATAAATATGACGTGTAAGTTTATTTTGTAAGACATCTTGTTCAGGTTCCATGTAATTATTTCATATAATTTCGTACACAACGGGTAACTACTGAGAATCCTTCGATTGTAAATCATGGTTGTAAAAAGCTTTGTTATGGCAATTTATTATGTTTAATACGGTAATTTTTGTAAACGTTTCGCCATAAATATTTTACAACTGAATGATGGTTTTACTGCTGTTATTGCAGTGTTACTTCCTCTCCCGGTGACTCGGGGCGATTCAATGCAACCGGAAAGAATTTGTTACTCCACAAGTGCATTGTCAGGATTGTACAACGTCGGTCTACTTTCGATCAAGTTAATTTGAATAGCCTGGGACGTTCCTTTATCTTGTCACAAACTTTCTACCCTATTCGGCAAAGCTGGCAAGAGTTATGAATTTATGATACATAGATGCAACAATCAAAAAATAGTTTGCCAGTTTATTCATTTCCTCTTGTAGTGTTCAGAGATTTCTTCAATAAAAATAATATATGCTTTGACTTGAAAACCTCGTCCTTTTGTTCTTCTGTGGTTTAAAAAAAAAAGATAATATCCGTCGTATGGCATTAGTTTTTAAGCGGCGTTGTGCACCTTTTTTGGGATGGGTAAAAAATGTTAAACTCGCGTCAGGACACGTGACCTGATCAAAAATTCGTAAGACGGAGGGAGAGTAGAAATGCACAACGTTAATGTTCAAGTTTTTGTTGACAGCGCACTCTGTTTTATTTTTAAGTGAAAATTTCTTTAGCGGCGTTGTGCACTTTTTTTGGGATGGGTAAAAAATGTTAAACTTGCGTCAGGACACGTGACCTGATCGGAAATTCGTAAGAAGGTGTGTACTGACAGCAAGCCACATAAATTCCTGACATTTTCGTTAGATGGCGTTACTTAGTTTTCACTTCTATCGGCAGTAACCAAAGACTGCCCCGCATTTTTTTTTCAGGAACCACATTCAACGGTCAAACTGGAAGCACGAGTCAGAACAAGCTTAACCTAATTCTATTGTGCGTTATTTTCTCAAAGGCTTGCGCCGCGTACTCTGAAAGCCTCTTCACACATCTGGTAGCCTCATTGTATTATTTATTTATAATGTTGGTAACAATACGTGACACACTCCAAGTGCAAATTGTTATCTAGTGAAGGACATCCACAATGGCACACGCCTTGAAATTTCCGTGTAATTCTACCTTTTATCTTTAGAAACCTTTGTGGTGTGAAGTTGGCCATTTATTCTCAATTATTGTTTCTTCGCCGGGGGGAGTAGGTTGCGAAGGCGTTATGTTTGCTTTGATACCACTTTGAATTCATTATTGAATAATAAACCTTATTCTAACCCCAAACGAATTTGAAACTTACTCCCCTTCTGCAAGATTGAATTTCACAGTGATATCGCGGTAGAGTTAGGACTTTCTGAGATACAGTTTTGTGGGGTGTAAATTGTGAATGAATAGGTTTTGTCGCGTGACAAGTGAAGCACTTGTAATGGGACAAATCGGTACAATGTGACTACTCCTCGCTTGTGCCCAGTCATCTGTTACAATATTTATTTAATGAATGTCGACTTTTTTTATGAATTCACCTACATAATGAGTGTAACATAAATAACATCTAACGCACAACCGTCAATAAATGTTTATCAGTGTATATTTTCGCGGTACGGTAGATCAAAAGCACTATGTAAGTCTACGTACCTACCTAGGTAAAATAATAGGGTTTTCCCTCACAATTTACAGAATAATAAGTTTCTGGTACTCTTTTGCATTCCCAGATCAGTGCAAAAATATTCTTTAAGTTTAAATAAAGTTGGGATATTTATCCTACAATTTGGCATTTTCGTGCAAAACAATTACTTTGGCCCGATGGAGGTGATAACTTGTGCGCTGTGCAGTCTGGACTAATTGCCCTGGTGTCGAGAGTGCTCCAGTTTAATTATTGAGGTAAGAATTTCTGATACAATCGCAACAATTAACATAATGAATTTATTTGAGACTCTTTCTTTCTCTAATTTATTTATTTGCGCACTGATCTCTTTGTTTACTTTTTTTTCATCAAGCTCTGATTTCATGTTGGTATAAAAATAAATTAATCAAGAAGGTAATACATTATTAAAGTACATGTACAACTAACTATTATATATATTATGTACAAGTAAGTGAAGGAAAAAAAACAAAAAAAAGGGTAGAGCTCATTGCAGATGCAGACGGATAATGTGGACATGGAGAGGGAACGTAGGGCGCTGTCAGTCAGGAGCAATATGTTGATCCGTAGGTTTGCTAAGTGCTCGAGAGGGGTAAAAACTACTCTATTTAGGGCATACTGCCAATCTTTTTACACCTGCAGTCTATGGGTCGACTACACGCAGAGGGCTTACAGCGCCTTACGTATCCAGTACAACAACGCATACAGGGCGCTGTTGGGGTTGCCACGATACTGTAGCGCATCAGGAATGTTCGCAGAGGCACGTATAGATGACTTTTACGCAATCATGCGAAAGCGTGTCGCCTCCCTGATGCAGCGGGTGCGTGGCAGTGCCAACAGCCTCTTGGTCACTGTGGCTGATAGAATGGAAGGTATAATACTCAGGCACTGGACCAGGACTCAGGTATTACCTTCAAAACGTGCCTTGAAGTAATGTTTAGTTTATTGTTGCATATTTGATTTTTGCCTGGTGATTTTGACATTATTATTGGTAATTTTGACATTATTGAAGGTAATTCTGACATTATAGTTATGATTTTGACATTATTAGTATTGATTTTGACAAAGTTATGATTTTGATATTATTATTGACAGTTTTGACATTACTAGTAATCATGACCAGAATTTCCCAAATATTTTTATGTACTAACACTAGTGTTTAAGATGATTATATACTAACAAATTGGATTGTATGATCTGGAAATAAATAAATTTGATTTGATTTGATTGGGCATCAAAAAATTCGTCCGCATGGCTGTCATCGGGAAGAGTGCCCAAAAGGCTGGCGACATTGCCACGTTGGAGTGCAATGCTAATTCTTTAGCCAGCCCTCTGGTCACGTGAAGAGTCGACCAACGGCTTGGCGATATCCCGAAATATTCGATGAGCACTCGGACCTAGTGTTTCAACCCCAAACGGCTCAAAAATATAGCTTCCAAAAAGGTTGTTATAATTGCGCCGTTTGAGGTTTACTGCAGTAGCAGCCCCGGCCAAACTGTAACTTTATGTTAGTGCTAAACGATACTCACAAATAAAATGAAACACAACAACGTAGAAAAAGATAAGAATACAAGGGATTATACAAAATAAATAGCAGTATTAGCAGCGGAGTAACGGCTCAAGGCGCTCGGAACCAGCAGCAGTGACCTGGAACCAGGTATGCGGACCAGGAACAGCAGACCATAGTGAAGCAAATACAGATATTATGAATTGTCACATTAACTCTGCAAAGGAGATGCTAAGAAGTTTAAATATAAAGCTTTAACTATAGCTGGAGAGTAAATAAAGACAACTCGTGCTTTCAACAATTACTGACAATGACAATCCCAAGAAAAACAACAAAATTAAGCTTGCATTTGAGAGTCGCAGTTATCCCCAAGGCCACCATCTGCCATCGAGTGGAGACGAGCAGCGCGTGATGAATGGGCGATCTAAAAATTTACAATTTTAAATGAGTGTTACAATTGAGGGTTTAAATTACAAATCTTCGACGCACGCGGAAAGTCGTGGAATGTATTTTAGTCGGACCCGAAGCTCTCACAATTGCGCACACGATTGTAAACAATCAATTTCAGTCGAATAAATCTTTAATACTTTGTAGAGAGAATTTTGATTTATGATCGTGACTGTACAAAGGACGCCTAGAAAAAATGTAGAAATAAACTAAAAAAAGTATTGTAAGAAATTTATTGGAGGGCCTTAAAAGAATTCCATGATATTTATTCTCTGACACGTTTTTCCGCAATATTTTCTATGAAATTATAATACAGGAACCAATATATTTGTATTGAAAAGAATTTTATACGACAGCAAGGAATCCTGAAATTCTTTCTGTCATTCTGGGTGATGTTGATAAGATATATTTTATGGTATCAACGCGTGCTTCGATTTTATTTTTCTCGTTTAAGAACCTGAATATCTGTACACGGAATAATCAAATGTAAAGTGTTGTTATCAGTACAAATTTCTAAGTAACACTTCCTCGGCGGCCGCGGTGTCGTCTTCTATCTCGAGTCAATATTGACCGAGCGTGGGCGTGACTCGATTTAATCAATATCGAGTAAGCACTGACTTGACGACAGAAAGGTGCTTCAGTGCGTGCGATCAGCGACAAATTGAACAATTTGTACCACCTACTACACTGGCTTTAAAATGTTTTTGTAAAGGTACTACCAACATGCGTGACTACGCACTTGTAATTTGGGAGATGTTGATTTTGTGTACCTGTTCGTGTTATTCGATCTCGAATATAGTCAAAATAATCATTAATATCCCACTAAACGATTCTTGAACCAAACTATCAGTAGTAATGTCAACATAGTCGGCTTGCTTGCTTCTGGAATTTTTATTAAATCAGGCTGCAAGATAATATTTTTATTGATACATACATATTAATGGTAGTAAAAAACGCCCATGACCTTTTTATGGTACGCAAAATGCGTTACCTTAATTACCGTCTCCCTTCAATTAATATTGTATAGAACAACCTATATTCTTATTTGTAGAACAGATATCGTTTAATGCTAATTGCTTGACAGATTCTTCAGAGATAAAACTGTTATTTTGTCAGGGCTGTAGCACTTGATATTTAAATAAAGAAATCAACGCAGCAATTAAAAATCAACAATGTAAGAAACCAGGGATCCGCAATTAGCATTCGGAATCAAAGTGTTTAACTAAATGTCTTCAACAAAGTACGCAGGAATGGCCTCCCCGCTGGCGAATAAAATAAGATGATATCTTACTAATGTTTACGGACAAAATTATACAAAGTAATTATTCGGCTTAGCTTTGAAACGCATCTCTGGGACAATTATTGTGATACCATCGTAGACGTCATCAACTCAAGTACTGGATTAAAATACTAAAAAAATAAAGCCTACTAAAAGTCTAGCTATTTATTGATGTTTGTAGCAGGTACTCGTACCAGATGTAATTTTTTTTCTTGCGTATGTATTTATTTAATTACCTAGCAGTAACACACAGTATACCTATATATAATCTGAATCTCGGAAATGGCTCCAACGATTTCGATGAAAGTTGCAATTTATAATAGGGGTTTACGGGTGTGAAAAATCGATCTTTCTAGGTCTCATCGGAAAAGTCGTTTTCTCTATTTTGACAGCCTCGGGAATGTGATACAACGTTGGTGTACCTGGACGATATGTTTATATTTTCACCATGTTAAGATATTTAATTCTTAAACAAAATCGCTTCAAACAAAGAATGCTATAAGCGGAAATAGCTATATCAATGGGTAGAAAGCAATTCATCTTAATTTGGTACTACCAATGTATCAGCTGTACAAACTCTATTATACCAAGAACAGGCGACACTACAAGGAATTTCAGTTGAATAACACACGATATAAATAGCATCAGGACATTGAATAGCTAAGGTTAAACGGTTTAGTTGCGCAACATATATTAATAACATACACTCATAAACTATTTCCTTTTAGATACACCAGACTATATACCACAGTACTTTTAAATTAAGGATGATATTACTTCGCGAAGAAAGCAGTCTATGCGCCGTTACAAATTAAGCGCAGAGGCAACAGTACCTAGAGTCTTGACTCTTGAATTAATCTCAATTTGTAAGCCGCGTCTTGTCACGGTGTTTGTATAATGAAATGGAGCAAGTCTGTATCATTCATTAGAGTCGGACACTTCTATACAGTTAATTGTTTGAACTTGCCCGGGCTGCCGTTTAACATCGTCTCGGCTAATCAAGCCACGGTTAACAACATCCGCTCAGTAAGTGGCCGACCGATGACTCGGCGCATCACTCGATGATGTAATTGTCTCGAGTTCAAACTGCTACGCACAGAATCGCATCTTCAATGCTCACCACTTCCGATTGAGTGTCAAGGATGTTTTGCTAATGTCAATCGAGTTGAACTTGTAAGTCGAATGCATTAACTCCACTAGTCAAACGACAGACGTCATGTGATAAATGGAGTTGTAATTTATTCAAGAGTATTCTACGAACTCGATTTATCAATGGAGTCATCAATTGATCGCATGTATCGATCGTTAGTCTTGTGATGAATTCATTTGGGTCAGACTGAACGGAATGAGTCATAAACATGTTTAGTGAGAAAACACTATTATGAGCAGGAAATGTTATAATTCCAATTGGAAACCATTCGGGTTTGCTGCTGTTTTATATACTCGTTTATAATACCAGCGCAACATATTCAGGATATTGGTGCAATGCATCCACATAATTTAAGAGACCTTCGATTAATAATTATGTGAATACTTTTGTGAGTACCCTGTGGTCATTGAAATGACTAAAGAGTCAAACTCTTAAATTTAACAGAAGGAGAGCGGCTCGATGAATGAACGTTCACGCAACGACTAGTGCTGTCATGATGTCATAGCGTACCGGTTTGTATCGATATCCATTAACGACGTAAAATTATTAAATACCTACAATATTATCAACAAACCTGACCTACCTGAAAAGAGAACAATGACCTGAGCTACAATAATTACATCTTCTTAAGATTCCTCATTTTCAGTTTACAGTTAACCTGACACTTGCAACTTAGCAGAAGGATACCAACATTAGATAAGTAATTATTATCTGTGTCCCTTTGGAATTATTGATCGGATAGCGCCTTAGAGACATCGTGAAATATAAAAAAAATAACGTAGTTAATGAAAAGATTACTCAAACAAGATGCTAAGGCGTGATATACTACGTTCACAAAATATTTAAAAATCAATTCAATTAAATTAAACTTACCTTTATCGATACCTTACTTTTCAATCCCTACACCAGAGACAGGTCCAGCAGCGGGTGCATCAATTAAACCGCCCGCCATTACAATTCATTCACGATTATTGTTGTTCGGCGCTGCGCCCGCGCCGATTCTGACGTCGATGCGACACGCGAATTGATACGAAATGTTTTTTCGCATTGTCGAAATACGCAATTCGTATTATTCTTTAACGAGAACTTGACTGAATAATGGCAATAACCGATGCTCCGAAATGACAAAGCAATATCCTATGAGCTGAGCTCAAATTAATCATCAATGTATGAAATTCTTTATGTAACAGTGGTAAATGACTAACACCTACTAGTAATCTAATGCATCATAATCATCAATCATCATCATCTTCGTTAACCTCTGTATTAGTAGATAGTAGATACGTCAAATGACACACATCTTACAGCTTACGGAAGTCTGGCGCCACTAGTTTGTTCACTTAACAGGTTCAGTGCCGGGAGCCCTCCTGGAGGGTTCACCTAGTCGCATATGGGATGTAAATGTAGATTTTTCTTAGCGAATATAGCATTATAAACCGTGAAAATAAAATATGATGAATATTTTAACAAGATTTATTAGTATTATGCGTTGGATATAGAAGCCAAGCATTTTTATTTTATGTTTTGTTGACAGTCACATATATTCACAAAAAAAATAAAAGGTTGGAAACTACGTATAGCGCCAAGACCCCCTGAAAGCACAATTTTACTTCGTTTTACAGTGTTTTATAACACGGTTTTAAACGTAATGCTGTTAACCGTTCGCGATGGTTATGCTTTAGCGTAATCCCTCCCGGAGTGTTCACAAAAGTGGGTGGAGTCGCAAGTGTTAAGACCGTACCTACTCAGTGCACTTCCCATTTGATTAAGCAAAAAGGCTTAAAAAAATGCTCGGATGAAGCAAAAGTAATAAACTTAACACTTAATAGCATTCAATATCGCATTATATCAAGAACACGTATCGTTCACAGTTCTGCCATGATAATCATTTACACCTTCACAAAAGTCATTAACAGAATTTTCCCACACGTACATTCCACACAGGTAAATATCAAGATCGACGGCAAATTTTCTCAAGTAGGTGAACGTATGGATGGTAAAAAAAGCGAAACTGTGACAGGAAAACGTCATTCACCGGCATTGCGAACTCCAACGTGGATTGCAAAACAGTATCCTTGAGCCAAGATCCCGAGATGTTTATGATATTTCCCGTAATTACTGTAACAGTAAATGAACCATTTTAATCGTTCATACTATCGTTAATTACCTCACATATATTACAAAAGTTCGTGATCTTCAACTTAATTCGTGCACTGTCGCTATTCGTAATTTTTTCAGCAAAAACACAACATAATGTTCCGATGAAATAATTATAGAAGATAATGACACGTTTACTGCTATCATTTAAGCTGAATGAAATGTGAACATATATTTCTTTAATTGCCACATGATTCGGATATTTGTCAAACTGTTAAGGGGACTGATGCCATGTAAGCTTTTCAAAATAAATTAAAATATTACTTGTTTTACAGAACAGTGGGTTCTAGGAAACCATTGAAAATGGAAGCACATTAAATCTAAAACTTAATAGCGACGTTGACTTAAAAAAGATATATTATTGTCCTTATTATTTAAAAATATTATTTAAAAATATTATTAAAAAATATTGGACACGCATTTTTACTTTTTTTACGCCATCAAAAGATTACGACAATACATCGAGTTAAAATGTGGCATGGCGTCAGTCGGCGTCACTCCCCGGTAGATTTTATACTGACTTGTGACGTATCGAGCCCCAACTCATCAACTTTAATGTGTTTTATCTAAACCATTTTTAGCAAAAAATATCTAATATTTCTTTATTATCTGACTGACGGCCTCAATAGTATATTTTTTTTGTTTTCCCAGTCAGTATCCTATTAATTTAATCTGGAATCGTGTTTTAATAATTACAAAAAAAAACATATACGTCGAATCGAGAAACAGTATCAATTACCAGCAATATGTTGAAGAAACTTTCTCATAAAATCAAGTAAATAAAGTCCAGATTAAAACCTCACCTGTTAGGGCTTGTTAAAAACCCATATTTTGAGCTAACCATAGGCTTCCGCGTCGAGTGCGGGAGAACCTTCGAAAAAAAGTAATTTCGTGTTACATAATTCTTAATTTTTGAGTTTTTGAGATGAAGCACTTCACTTTTCTTCCTGACTCAAATTAATAGCGGGATAATAATGAACTTCGCTTTTACTTAATAATAATACCTCATATTTAGCGAAATCGAAGCAATTTATAGTAAGTAGATCTTATTTAATTTCATGTCCAACCTCTTGTTAGAAGATTTTATCTCTGTTATTTTGACCAATCTCATTCCTGCCACTCACAGTCGAAGGACACGTCTGCTGATTAAAAAACAATAAATATTCCTTAAGTATGTTGCGCCGAAAACTTAATAATACGAATTTCGGCTAATCCTTCGCTGACCTATTTATTATAGAATATCTTGCACTCAATATCTTGATGAAATAACTGTTTGCTTTTTTATGCAATCGTAAATAAAATACTAAGATGTCTTTCAATAAAATTACCTGCTTTTTGTAGGGTTTTCGTAAAAGAAATACAGCGTCTGAGTTTTGTTAGAAAGACAGTTACAATTTCGGCCGTTATAATTGTATAGAATTTCTTTGTGAAGCACAAGAACAGAACAGTGAATGGAATAGAGTCGATCGTTTCTAGTTTGAGTAATATTGGAGAGCAGAATGCATTTTAGATTAAGACCGCGGCGACCCTAGAATTTTCCATACAAACGTAATACCTAAATCATTTGCAATTTGAGCATATTTCCATCATATTATGTTAATATTCGGATTTAGACAGTATTTATCTAGGCTTGTACATCTTTTTTTTCCAAAAAAACTTACCTAAAATAAAGTTTAAGCGAATTGAAATTCGCACAATTTTTAGAGTTAAATGACATGTTTTCGTACTGTTTTTTCTGTATTATAAACAACAATATTTGGAATATTGTTTCGGCAGAAGCATAGCTTATATTATCAAGTTACAAAGTATAGAAAAAATTATGAAAGAATATTAGGTTTTCATTCATCATTTTTGGTATTACGGAACACATCCAAATTTATCATAAATTGCGATAGCTAGTAACAACGCTAACAACACACAACACACATAACACACAACAGACACAGACAACAACAACAACACAAAAACACAACAGAACAGAGATAACAATATTCCAAACGCATTTTGGAATATTGTGTTCGCCGGACCCTTAAAGCTTAGATACATTCTTTGGCAATCGAAGGATTCTCAAGACTTATTTCATCAACCGCAAATTATGTTACATTTTTGGGTTGCTGAAATAAAACGTAAGGTTGGTGGCTTCTTTTTTCACAGGGACCCTTGCTATCCTTTCATCCCTCTCAACCTACCGTTGACGTATGTAGTACGTGTTGTAAACACACCCAATTAGAACGTCAACAAACATGCAACCAAAAGAGGTAAAGGACCTATTTTATTTTAAATATTTATATCCCTAAAGCCACTCCAACCATTTTCGTCCAAGACGCGTCGTACCTGACATCACCTCGCGAGCGCTGAGAAAATCTTCCAAAACATAATCTATAATCCATCGGCAACACGTGCACAGGGCTATTATTGATTTTGCCGTTTTTTCTACAAAATTGCATGCCCGTCCCGACTTGACATTGAAAAAATATCTAGTAGGGTGCCGTGTGAATGGGCCTTATTATAAGCTTGTGCAATGACATTTGAGTTTTTGTGGAAGGTTCCCAGTCGCGTGGCGTTGACAGAGGAATGCGAAGGCTCCGTGAGTTATACATACTTTTAAGTCTGTATATTAAGATAAGGTCATTAACTCGTATAAATAAACTTAATTTTACTGCAGTTGAAATGATAAAGTGACAAAACATGGTAATGTTCCACAAATGAACGTTCACTTTAGGGTGATGTATGGTCTGTGATAACATGCTCGTTTATGTCAGATACGTTGTTTTAAATGTGTTCATTTAATTTACGATTTACATAAACTTTCAAAACAATTATCTAATAACATCGCCTTGTTCAAATTCTCTTTTTAACAAAAAGAACTGTTTACTTTAACATGGATGCTAACAAATAAGTATCAATTTTCTAACTGGCTCTTGAAATTCCAGTAGCCACGTAAAAACGTTGAAAGAAAAACAAGTCTTTGTTTGTACGGATGTCAAAATGTCAACAGATCCTGACTTTCGACCCGTCGATACACGGCTCCCGGAAAAAGCGTTTAAAGTTTCATATGATGGCATGTTACCCTTTTATAGAAATACAAATATTACTTAACCTCTTGTTCCACTAGAATATTCGAAGCGTATACAATGCTTGACTATAGGGAAACATATGAAAGCTATCCTTTAAAAAAAAACTGATTAATATCTGTGAATATTTTATTTTTATTTTTTATTAACCTATATTGTGTCCCACTGCTGGGCAAAGGCCTCCTCTTTCTCCTTCCAAATCTCTCTGTTTTCTGTGAACATTATGTTTTAAATATATTTTAATCCTAATATGTCCGTACTGTTTCTACATAAATGTAAAGTAAATACTGGAATCTTTCGTATTTGTATGCTACATAGCTTAAAAATTATGTAGCTTCAACAACAGAATAAAAATCACTTTCCGATTCCCGAGACACACAATCACAACATGAAGGAAATCCACCGAGCCCAGCGTGGTTTGACCAGACTCTATTAATCGAATGAACCCAAAGATTTGCACTAGCCCCTGGAGCAGTAATGAATAATGAATTAATATAAATTAAATACTTGAATGAATGGCTTATTACTATGTGTCTAAAATATCATGTAGAAAGTATGGTTTATAAAATGCTATCACACCGGAGAATGATCGTCAATTTTTTAACAAAACTATGAGAACCGAACACTGAAGACAATATCCAATGTAAATACCAAATGATGAAACAGTTACTTATCGCTCGATATCTAAATTATAGTACGATATCTTGTAATCTATGTATGTTGTAGGTAATAGTTTACTATGTATCGTTTAAATGTATTTTAGAGAACTCCGCTATTCACTTAGCGCGACAAATGTAAATAAGTTTTTACGAGTCCCAAAAATAGGTCCTCTTAAAGATTTGTCTCGTAATATGACACAATACCACACGATAGACACAATCGAAGATAAGATAAAGCGATGCACCTCTCAAAGGATCGACTCAACACTTATTATTCTATAACAGATTACAGGCGTGGTGAAGATAAACCAGACGATAGATAGCTTTAAAGACCGATGATGTCAAAATATTTATTATATCAATGAATTTATTAAACATATAGCGGCTCGAGCCGTGAGAAACAGAATAGGGACACATTATGAAGTGCATTCGGTATCAAATAAGAATGCATTTTAATCTTTTCTTCGATACGGTAAGTGTGAATTTATATAAGAAAGCCGTAAGAGAATACTGTAGGCGCCCGTGTATCCCGTGCTTTATAGTTCCTTAAGCTTAAAAAATAAGCAATAATCACATCAACGCTATCCTTGAATTACAGGTAGACTTGAACACTGCAGTAAAGTTGCTTGCTTATGGCACATTTTGTAGTACTTTATACAGCAAAAGCAATTTTATGCCATTTACGCGTATAATAACATAAATATTAGACAAAAAAAAACTGCTAGAATTATGGTCTTATGAAAAAATAAAATACAACTTTCCCCAGTAGCAAAGGCAGGCTTAAATATAATTTCTGAGCAGACTAAGAGCTAGTTTCACCATACTCTGTTAGTTAGTTTTAACGTCCCATTACGTAGATAACGGCCCGTTAGGCGTAGTGAGTGTTTCACCACGTACTAACGAATGGTTAATTCTCTTAACATGGCGTTAAACTTAATCACTGCTCCAGTGGTCTGCTAATGCTTGTAACGGGCCGTCAACTGGTTGTGAGTTGGTGATAATTTTATTTTTTAACACGAAATAGGTGATATAAAAAAAAATAGAACTTGTAATATTATTCGACGTCCTAAAACACACAAAAAGCGACGACGTCACTATTTTGAAGAATATGACGATGTAGATTTCAGGACAAGGTTTCATTTATCGACAGATTTTTGTAGCTATCACAGATATAGATAGACAATATCTGTGGTAGCTATGGATGTTTTGCGCTGAATGATTGAAGATAAACTTGAATATTCATCAAATCGGTGTGTACCTTAAATGGTCTTACGATGTGAATTGTAATAAAAATATGCCTGTTTTGTTATTTAGTACAACTTCTTTCGTAAGGTGTTAGGTACTTAATATAAATATTTGGATGCTAATTTGTAACCTTGTTTGTAATGTGTTATTGGGTTTTACCATCTGGAATTTCTTAGTAGCAGCCTGGAGTCTGGATTTGTGCCCAGTCGATGGCAATAGGCTCGCCCTCTATTACATGGGCCTTAAAAAACATAATTGGCGAAACGTGGGTGTACTATAGGTACACCTCTGCCTAACCCATCGGGGAATACGGGCGTGATGTTATGTAGGTATATATGTGTAATTTATCACCTAGTTTAAAAGCTCACACATTTCTTCCCACTAGTAATAGGACAACCCCATCATCTCTACCGTGAATGTTACACAAACCGTCTACGAGATGTCGTATAAGATGGGTATGGATGAAGCAAACCTGAAATTTTGTTTGCTTACAGAAACAATTCGATTTCGCTAATAAACCAACTCCTATTTAGTTGGTATATCGGACATTGAAACTGCTCAGGGAGTTGAATTCTTCTATGAGCATCTTTCAACCCTCTTTTATCATGAGCAATCATCACTACAATATTATTATGTTTTGTAATGAGTCTTATTGAAATTTCTTTTTCACTGCGCAGAAATTGGGACCGCGATTTCTTTACGACATATTACAACACACAAAATTTTTAAAATTACAAAGTTATAATCACTGACTCGTTGGTCTAGTGGTCGCAAGCGCTACTGCTGAGCATGAGGTCCTGGTTTCGATTCCCAGGTCATGCGTGTTATTGGGTTTTTCCACCAGGAATATCT
This sequence comes from Conistra vaccinii, assembly GCA_948150665.1. Classification (NCBI taxonomy): domain Eukaryota; kingdom Metazoa; phylum Arthropoda; class Insecta; order Lepidoptera; family Noctuidae; genus Conistra; species Conistra vaccinii. Next base: position 10,002,177 of record OX411324.1, read on the forward strand.
CAGTAGCAGCCCGGAGTCACGATTTGTGCCCGGTTGATGGCAATAGGCTCGCCCCCTATTAAATGGGACTTAAACATAACTGGCGAAATGTGGGTGTACTAAAGGTACATCTTTGCCCAACCCTTCGGGGAACCAAGGTGAAATGTTATTAAAAATCACCACAATTAAAATTCCACAAGCGCGACACCGAAAACATAAAACATATGGTATGACAGTATATTATATAATATGCGTATGACGTTTAAACCGACAAATAAAGAATTACACAGATGCTCTTTCGATTTTAACACAAATTATGACATTTCAATTCAGTGGCATTACATTATTATACGGCTAGTTCCAATGAGGTATATTTAGATAATTATTTGTTTAGACGCCATGACATTCTGTTTTGGTTGCTTATAAACATGGTACGAGAGCCGATGACCAAAATTTATGATTCATCGTTTTACGAACAAAAACGTATAAAATCGATAGATTTGGTTATTCTGAATTCAACAAATCCTAATTTCCTCAATTTTCCGCATCACGTCTGAGCTGACCGCATTTTTAAATATTATGTCAAAAAAAAAAACAAACTGTTTCATAGCAATCTGTCTGATTTTCAGAATGTAGTTGAACGATAGATCTAAAGTGGGTGATAGACATGCGTACTTGGCCCGACATTGTTGGTGACACACGTGAAACACGCTTTCTCACACTGTATTGCGATGTTTTAGAATTTTCTGAACCAAACTAAACATACATTACACAAATGACGAAACAAAATGCAGGCTCGTGACTCGCGGCTATGACAGATGTACGAAACTACGAACCAAGGTGGGCTACGAGCAAAATTTCAAACCTGTTGGATCGCCGGCGAACTTTACACACGGTCGAGTAAGGTCGCCGAGCCATAAGACGGAGACCGTGTGCTTGCTCGCACGTCTATAACCCCTTTTAGATACCTACAGAAAACACAATTTTCAGAAACTTTGTCGTAATAAAATTACGAAACCTATGTAAATTTTTAATATCAGACAGTGATGAAACTGTCTGCCTATTTTTTTTGACATAGCAGAAATGGGTTCCCATAACTGTGTCGTTTCTGACCTGTACTGCTCACCGAGTCGGGTTCAGAATCATTTAAACTAACGATTTTATACGGTTTTGGTCGTAAAACGATGTGGTATGATTTTGGTCGTGAGCTCTCGTACTAACGAGAGTGAATGACAAGTCAGACCGGTCATATTTGTTCAATCGATGACAGATACCACAGAGTACTTTATAACATACTGACAGATACTTCTACTTGATGTTTGATTTAGCAACGCCTTGGTAAGATCCCTCCGTAGAACGTAAACCTTTTTGACGTCTTCGTCAATTTTAACAGAACATTTCATAATGGCTCATTAAGAATAGTTTGGTGAAATCAGGTCTAATCTTGTGATTTATGTGACCTAGGTACCATATTTTAAATCATTATGCAGATTTAATTGCTGGGTAAGTAAATAAATTGTATTGTATGGAAAATATTAAATTATCACAATAACCGAGCAAGTTTAGTCTGCTTCGCTTTATTGAATAACGATCTCGTACTTTTGCAGAAACTGATGAATTTTTATGACATGAAAGTGCCAATTTCCATTTGGCATTGGCAGGAGCCTAAACAATCAGCCTAGCCTTTTCCCAACTATATTTGGTTCGGCTTCCAGTCTAACAGGATGCAGCTGAATACCAGTATTTTACATGGAGCCACTGCCTACATGACCTCCACAACCAAGTAACTGGGTAATATGATACCCCTTGGTAAGATTGGTTGTCAGTCTTTCGGGCTTCTGACGAACCGTAACGACTGTCAAAGATCTACGAATGACAGCCGGGACCAAGGGCTTAACGTGCGTGGAACCGAAAACGAGTATTTTACACTAGGTATTGTGCTAAAATCCCAATATATTTAATAATATATTTTTATTGAATAATGTCAGTAAAAAAAATCTGTTTACGTTTTTTGTTTTTCAAATAACATGATAGGTACTCATTTTTATGAAAATGCGATTATAAAATTAATAAAATGAAACCTCACACGACTCATCCGTTGGTAAGACACATCCGACATGCCGACTACAAGATTGATGGCATAATAAAATCAAGTTTTTATAACTAACATTATTGCTTTATAATCTCAAATTTGACTTTTATCTTTAGAAAGCTTGTATAATAGATAAACTATCTTTGGGGACACGATCGTGTTGATTAGTCAAACCAACTCATACAAGTAACATGTCCAATTAAGACATATAAATAAAAATAAGTTGCTTATAATAAATTTTAAGAGTGGTTTTAAAGAATTAATGAGTTCTTTCGAACACCATCATGCGCTAATTTATAGCTGTTCATAATTACGTTTTAATATGAAATGTCATATAATTCCAATAGAGATCACAAGGAAGATTAGTGGAAAATAAACTTTTATAATGAGAGAGAACACTTTTCGAATATTTCGTTTTCGTAAGACGCCTATAAACCGTGACGATTATTGAACATAAATTTTATTAACATTTGAATATATTTTTGACATTTATTTTAGTAATTACAACGACAGGCGTAGCCAGCTAATTATAACGCTTCATTAAATATATTATTATGTATTTTAGTGGGTTTCAAAATACAAACAGCACACTTTATTTTCTTACTTTTCCGTCGCGATACCTGATAAAATTACTAACAAAATTAGCATGCAAATTAAAAACAAAACCGAAACTTTTTGCATCTCAAGGGAAAATAGTTAAAGAAGATCATAATATTTTCTGGCAGTACGCAGTGGTGAGGAAATTCAGTCTACGCCTACGAAAAATTTTCAGTAACATCGACAAATCTACGACATCTATCATTCCGTTACCTTATCGAGCAACAATATCCTCGGAACAACTCTACCTTCCCAGATCACAAAGTATAATAACAATTCAGCAACCTGTAAGAAACTGCTCAATCACAAAATCAATTCAATGTTCATACATGTTCAGTACGTAACAGTGAATGTTCACGATTCAGAAGCGGCATCCGCTTCGCGCCAATAAATACCGGAGATGAATGGTCTATGCGTGCGTGTACTATCTGATGGCACCAACCCGGTAATGCAGCGTGTTGCAGCTTTTTGCAGCCGCTGCAGACATGTCACCGTGCACGCTGCCTGCGTGCTTACATGCCTATTCGTCATTTTTATGACGTAATATGATTGCGTTCGGTACGAAATTGTTGGTGTGTGCTGTGATGGGATAGACGTGGCTTTTTCATTTTTCTTATCTTTCTTTTCCAGAGCTGCTGGTACATCTTTAGCGTTACTTCAACCCCTCACACAGAACCTACGGTGAATACTTGCGAAAGCTAATTGTGAACCACGTCCACGGTACCCTTTGCAATAAAAATTACCTAGAGTACACTCAATTGAGAAAACGCCTTTTTCCTAACCGTTCAAATCTTATTAAAATGTTTTGTTTCTAACAGCTTCTTTTCCACTTTTATCGTTTTGAAAATGTGCATGTTTTATGTTATTGGTGTTAAACGAGTGATGCGATTTCTATGAGTGCTCCCTAGGTAAGCCCTGCTACCAGTCTTGTTGACTAGCTATTATGTTTATAACGGCTTTACTCTTGCCAAGAAGGCCTATTATATTTATTCATGTCTGCCCCTTTCACGTATCTGTGGTTCTCTGGTATCACAAAGCAATGTCATTCAAAGATTTCCCGAGCGAAGCATCTCGCGGACTACTGTACATCCATTTTTTATATCAATAAGAATTTGTTCCTGGTTGACGAGTGAAGGAATCCCGCTCGTTCCCTTGTTACATACCGCTCCATCATAAAATGTAAATATCATCAATATCACTCATTTAAAGTCGCCGAACAATTACAAATAACAACATTTAAGTCCCCGAACCGGCCAGTGTGAATGAAATGCTATTCATGCGTCCAATGCTTTCTTTCGTACAAAAACCATTCAATAATCAATCGTAACGGTTATTGTTATTAACTCTTCAAGATGCAATCACTTCCGGAAGACTTGATTGTAAGATTCAGACGTTGGTCGATAAAATTGTTGATTTAATGTTTAAACACGTGTCAACACGTCCAGTTATTGCCATCTGCTCCTACGATGTCACCTGTAACTTTTTAAGTGGAGACCGCACACTAATGAAAAATTCGCGAAAGTTGAATCAGGACGTAAGGCAACGTGTTATTTAGTATCTGCATCGCCCCTTCATGAATATACACGTGCCTTGATTGATGTCATAAAAACACATGCTGGTTAATCTGTTTTTTTTTTACTATGGCATGTCGTTGTTGACCTCTGATGTCATGACTACTTAACCGGGCTCTCCTGTGGCTGCCTTAAGCTACCACACTCAAAGCCTCCAGCCAGGGTAAAACTATGCTAATTAAAACTAGGCGAACGCTCGCTAAGGACACCCCCTGTGGGGTACGAACCTCAGCTTAGGGCATCGCTGGGGGAGGACAGCAAGTTGGGACAGGCTGGAGGATCAAATGTGGATAGTTATTATTATCAGGGGAATTTAAAGCTATTGGCTCAGCTAAGGCGCGGGCTGGCACTTCATCGAACAAAGAATCTGGTTTCGTTTTTCTATCTACTATTTATATAGGATTAGTGCTAAGATTCAGTTACAGGCACATTGCGTATCATCTTAGTATTTATTGTGATCTAAAAGAAAATTAAACTAGCTATACGGGAGCTAACAGTCGATTATGGTAATGAAGTCGTAAGCAACTTCACCCACAAGCTTTGATAAATCTCATGCTTGATGGCAGAGTTTTATTTGTTTTTTTTTTTGTTTGCATATCATTTCATTTATTATAAGTCACGCAAAATCTGGATTGATGTTTTTCTATTTCTAATTTAAATGTAAATGCTAATACGGTATTAAAGAAACTAATTATAGTAAGTAAGTAAGTAAGTAAGTATTTATTTGCTATACTTAAACGTAACTTACAAACAAATATTTACTACACTCTATATCTGCTACAACCTATTCAACTATCGGATAAAGACATAATTCGATACTGTGACGTTTAAATCCCTTTACTCCTAATACAAGCCTGTGCTCCATTTCTTTTACTTTCAGCTCTTACTTTCAAAGGTTACGTAAACATTCAGATGGGATCACTAACGCTAAATTTAACGCGGGACACGCAGACGTGGCGGCGGCTTTGGCTCTTTTTGGCTCTTCGAAGAAAACGATACCCCATTGTTATGCCTGTTACTGAGTGTACTGTTACACTTCTTCATGCCACGTTACTAATGTTCCCTTTGTATACGTTTTTGTATCTCAAGTACTGGCTCTTCGTCAATGGCTGCATTATATTTGCGAAAGTTATAAGCGAAAATTATTTTAAAATGTTAAGACACAACTATTTTGTATGGTTACCTATTTTTTTGGCACAACACACATATTTGCGGTCACCGGAGTCTGAAAGTGGCACCGGTGACCGAAAATTTGGACGGAAATCGGTTGTCATCGTCCATGCATGTGATGCGGAGGAATGAGGAAAATGTTGTGAGTAAAGTTTTGTGTGTGAATTTCGATGGCTATAAGACTAAGGGAAGACCAAAAAAACGATGGATGGACTGTGTGAAAGATGATATGGCTACAAAGGGCGTGAATAAATTGTGTTGTGTTGTGTAAATTGAAGATTGATTAAAATAATTTCATATTTAGTCAATATTTTCAACCCTATGATTGTATAGATAATTACAAATGTGCCTTACTTTAATATTTGCATGCCAAAATATGGCGAAATGTGTCATCGCTCAAGAATATTCATTTAACACCCTTGTATTACCGCATTTAAAGCAAATAAATAACTTTGACTTTGACTTTAATACCGAGATGACGACTAATAGAGAAGTATGGAAGAAAGGGATATGTTGCGCCGACCGCAAATAAATGGGGATACGGGCAGGATAATGATGAGTTATTTAACTATGGTTCAGCAACTATAACCTACACGTAAGTGCAGTACGTCAGTAGTAACATATTGCTCTTAAGCTGGCCTAGTATTGTCCGAAATTTTAAAAGATTATGAGGCCAGTTTATACTGGTTTTTGAAGTGAAAACTTCTTCAGGCGCGTAGGCGAACAAAAATCATGGAACTCGCGTCATCGTCACCGAAGGGTATATGTATCGAACGAAAGACATCAACGCGAGAATCACCGGAGGCTATCGAACGAAAGACATCAACGCGAGAATCACCGGAGGCTATATGTATCGAACGAAAGACATCAACGCGAGAATCACCGAAGGCTATATGTATCAAACGAAAGACATCAACGCGAGAATCAAAAAGTTACTTAGTTTTCACTTCTGTCTTTTATCACTGACATACGGCCTACCGTACCACCTACAACAACTGGTAAGTAAGTAAGTAACCTACAAAAACTAGAAAAGATGTTAAGATTAACGAGCCCAGTAATGTTTTGCAGACATCATTCAGTTTCAGTAGGTTATACACATTGCCGGATGTGGCAAGCCATTTCCCTGGCATACATAAATCTAAAGAGTGCTTTTATGGCTTCATGCACTCGCTTGACTTTGCAAAAGTAAAAGCCATTTCAGTCAAAAAAGAAAAGGCACTCTCATAAAGTTTCACATGGATATAAAAGTGGTCGATACTTTTCATGCCGACGGTACACCACTTTTTTGGCGATTTGACGACGTAGTATCTGGTATTATTATTCGGGCCCAGTTGACTCGGGCCGAGCTGTCACTGACCAGTGTCAGATACCCAGGAATACTATTAATGTGAGTAGTTCAATTATTCCCTCATGGCCATTAAATAAATCCTTTCACTCTTTTTTCAAAGGACACTCTCGCCACTTTAAGTCGTAAACAAAACCGAACAAAGATAGAGAGAGCTAAGTAATGACAATTTACTAGTCCCGCGATAATAGAAACCCGTTTTACTTCAATACCGCGATTCTTACTTACGCAGGTTGATTAGGCGCTACTAGTCTGTGTTTTACTTTAGGCTGGGCGCAGACCTGGATGAAGGCTATCTTATGACTAGAAATCGGATATTCGGATGCATATTTACCTAAACTTCATTTTTGGCTTAGAAATTATGGCAGTGGCTTCTTAATAATTGTTTTCTTAATATAAATCCCGGAATTCCATAAAATCCGGGAATGCACAACTAGTCGGATACATGATATAGAAAGGAATCATCAGCCCTCTTAACGGGGTTACTTTTGCGGTGTTAACATAAAAGTTTATATACCTACTGTAAACATTTTTTAACGAAACTCAGGGCACCGAGTTATTTGTCGCTATGTGCTATGCCATTTTGGCAACCTACACACATCAAAAGTGTCTAGGGATCAACATATATTTTTGCAATAACTTTTCTCCTGATTGATATTAATTAAAATTTTCTTTAAGGATTCATCAAATAAAGTGTTTTCGTTTGTCACAGTAACGATAAACCAAGTCACCTTTGCATTAATAAAGAAATTTGCCATTTTCCTAATAAAGGGATTTTTGACATTTGAACCACTAACATTAAAGTTCGAAAAAAAGACTGAAATAACAGTTTTCTTTAAAATTTTATTGGGTAACTTAAACAATTAATAATCCGTGTTTCTACCGCGAACACTAACAACACAAGAACATCGGTTTGGCATACTCAAAATGAGTTCATCCAAATCACGCTGTGGAATGGCCGCCCATGTTCGTTGCAACAACAAAAAAAGGTCTTCTTGCGACTGGATACCCTCCATATTCGGCAGAGCTCTTCTCTGTAGCATATCCCATGCATGCTCAATCGGGTTCAA